>OU823250.1:12365000-22365000 GCA_917490735.1 Dryobotodes eremita | reverse complement strand
TTAGGTGTTTGATTTATTGTAAGCCATTTGTATTCCAAGCACTTTTGAAAGACCATTATTTATAAAACTTGATTATTTCTTAAGTTTAAGTCAGAAGTTGTTGATATCAGTTATATATAAACGTGTATTTGCACGCTGACCAGTGTCTTGGCTGGTAGCAGGTAGATGAGATAAATGGCGTGCGATCGGAGACGAGGCTGATGATAAATTCCAGACCTCATTGTTCATAATTTCATCTTACTTAATAAATATCATAAATTCATTAAATTTTGACAGATAACGCACAGACTAAAGACTAACTAGAGCCATACATTTTTTCACAAGATGTCTTTACATCTATAAGGAAAGTGATCACTATAAAGAAGGATTATTGAAAATTCATTCCCTAAAGGGTTTAAATAGGATAAGAAAGTTTGCATCGGGCATATGCCTTGCAAATCTACAAAACCTAGTATCCTTCCGCAACTCTCAATCATAGTATCCTACCGCCAGAACTGCACGCACGGCACGGGCGGGCCACGCTGCGCGGAGTGCGCGGCGGGCTACTACAGCGCGGGCGGCGCGTGCCAGGCCTGCCCCTGCCCCGAGCGCGCAAGGAACTTCGCTGACGCCTGCGTCGTGCACGACGGCAAGGTGCAGTGTCTTTGTAAACCTGGTGAGTTGATGTTGCAACTATGTATTTATTATCTTTTACAGAATGTTTCATAATTATTTCCGTATACCATCGTCTGCCGAGCCTTTTCCCAAATATGTTGGGACCAGCTTGCAGTCTATCCAAATGCAGCTCAATACCAGTATTTAATATAGAGCCACTGCCTATCTGATCTCCACGATCCAGTTACACGATGCCCTTTGGTAGAACTGGCTGTCAGGCCAATATTAAAAAGATTTAATGTTGTTAGCTCTGAGATAACAAATATCATCATCGCGCATGCTCATTCAGAAGATAGGCGATTGCCGAGGCGCGTAGATGAAGTGGTAATTAATACTGTATCGACGTGTCCCCCGCAGGCTACGCGGGCCCCGAGTGCGAGGCGTGCGCAGCGGGCTGGCGGCGTGCGGGCGGCGCTGCGGGCGCGTGCGTGGCGTGCGCGTGTGACGTCACGGGCAGCGTGGCGCCGCACTGTGACGACGGCGGGCGCTGTCGCTGTCGGGACTTCGCCACCGGCCTGCGCTGCGACCAGTGCCGAGCTAGCAGGACTTATATGGATGAGGATGGCTGTAGACGTTAGTATATATTTTTAAAGGAATTAATTAACTTAAGCAATTTTTGAGATGTAACAAAAAAACCACGGAAAAAGTTCAGTGAAGGGAAAAAGATTTAATAACATTGTTAAAAGTAGGACATAAAGTATGCAGGCTAGCGTAATTATATTCAGAATCCATACTAACATTATGAATGCAAAAGTAACTCTTGTGTGTCGGTTGATCTGACTGTTACCTTCGCTCGCCTAAACTACTGAATCAATAGTTATGAAATTTGACAGATAGGTACCCTGGGACCTGGAAAAAGACATAAAAGCTACTTTTCATCCTGGATATTGAAATACAAAAATGCAGACCAAATCGAAAGCAACAGTTACTACTTAATATCTTGTTCAATTTTCAGCATGCGACAACTGCACACAAACACTTCTAGACTCCGTCGAGACGCTAACATCAGACTTACGAACCAAAGCAGACCCGACAGAACTGAAACGCATACCGAAACCATTCGCCGCCGTCCGAGAGTTTTCCCACAACGCCACTGCGCTACAAACTAGTCTCAACCAACTAAAGAATAATCTAGCGCATCCCAAAAACTTAGAAGATTTGATCAGTAATTTAGAAAGTACAGAACATAGATTGTTTACAGAAGCAAATAGTCTAAAGACGGAAGCGCGAAGAAGAGAAAAGGAGGCAGATTACTTGAGTTTAGAAAGCATGAGTGCTTTAGAAGAAGTGCTCAAAGTAAGGAGGACAGTGAGCGAGCAAGTGGAGGCTCTAGACGAGTTTGCTCGTGGGGAGAAGCATTTGAGCGCTCACAGAGCATTGAAGGAAGCGAAGAACTTGCTCAGGCAGATTAAGGATATGAAGCTCTTTGATTATGTGACGGCTGCCAATGATGTATTTGATTCGGTGAGTGTTTAAATTTTAAAACTTTTTTGACGCTTCTAACTTCCTTTTTCGTATTAGCATAAACTTTTATCAGAATATCAATTCATGCCACAGTTAAAGCATAAAGCCAGTCAGCAGGTGGTAGAGGGAATTACTCGTTATCGTCATTCCTGGAGACAGAAATATCAACCTTGCGTTGATTGTAATAAAATTGAAAATGCTTGAAGTTGAAGAAACTTTCATTAGTCTGAGAAATCCAAGAGCGTATACAAGCATACAGAGGTGCGCGTCTCTGTTTTTTTTTTTTACAAGTGCTGTTCGTATATTGACACATCCTATCTTTTATTTTTATAAAGGTAACCTAAAACCCGAAAGATTAGGCAGAGGTGTATTATATTATTAGGTAAGCCAGCTCAATACACACAGCATTAACGAAATCTTTGTCGTAAATAAAGATCTCACAAGTAACTAAATTAAAGGAAACCACGCCACTATTAATTAGCGGAGGTACTGGCATAATAGAACTCGTCCCCAAAAATATTCCTTTGTTTCTCCCTCCCACTTTCTTGTCCACGTCATCCCTCAAACATCTCTTATCTTTATTCTTTTTTTTTCTGTAAAATTTGCCTATGTTTAACAAATAATATTTTTTTTTATTAATTCAGGCACATCTCCAATCAACATCCGTCCAAGAGAGTAACTACCGTCTAGAAGACACCTACAGACGTCTGAACAACCTTCGCTCTTCACTGAACACCTGGGAGGAGAAGGCGGCAGACCTGCAGAAGTTGGCAGAGACCGTGTGGAAGGCTGATGACGCGGTGACGGCGCTGAAGGAGAGAGTTAAACCCAGGTTGGCAGCTGTCAAGGATATCGGGCTGAGGTGCCGGCTTGTGTTAGAGGTAGGTGGAGAAAGAAGAAGAATAGAATAGAATAGAAATAAGTATATTTATTGTTGCTGCAGGTAGTTAATAAATAAAGAAACTCAAAATTAAAGAAGTATATCTAAACAAAACTCTAGGGTGTACAATAATAAGAAAAGTAAATTTTTTGGCATACACTAAATTAAATTAAATTAGAACTTTACAAAATTAAAACTAACATGAAACAAAAGTATACAGGGCGATTGGTAATTTGACCTTCAAGTAGACCTGATTTATAACAAATTCTGCCCCGTAAACTTGAGGTCGAAATTTAGCCTTTGAATTTAACACTTTTTATTAAGTTATTTATTTCAAATAAACCAACTACAGGCACTCTTAATTGTCGGTCATGTCAGTGAGAGTCAGTCAGAAAAATAAAGCTAGTTGCCCATTCCAAAGCGTAGTAGGTACCTATGGAGAAGATCGGGCCAGAAACTCCACGGACACCCTTTTAAATCAACATATAGTTACAAAACAATTCGGCTACATCGTTCATGTTGAAAGTATACATGTGAGAACGATGTAGAAAGACTTGCATGTTAAAAGCGTTAAATAAAAAAGATAAAACCAAAAAAAATAAAATACAATTCAGAAATAAAAATAAGCCGTGGCAGCTAAGAGATGACCAGTCCCTACTGACGGCGCTCGTTCACGAATATGACGTATAGATCAGCACCATTCAGCTCAACCATTTTGAACGGAACTTAATGATCCAACACACACGCCAACACAGCGAGACATTTGAGTGAGCATGACATACTCTCTGCCGCCAGAGCACATTCAAGTCAATGAAAGACGATCCTAGTTAATGGTAGCGATATAGTAGATACATAGTGCTCACACATGTGCTATGCAATTATACATTACTAAAAGATTGAATTGATACAATGCAAACATAGTTTTTCCAATCTTCGGCAGCTCCAACAATATTTTCGAATGCTAATCAACTAATTTTGTTAAGTTTTGAAATAAGATCTCCTAATTGAGACTATTATACCCCACATATTATTTAATAGTCCCGTCATTTACATGATGCAACGTTTCATGCTTGTGGTGTTCAATAAAATTGAAGCAGTAAATGACTGTTTAGACCAACCATAGACTAACATAGACAATGCTACTACTATTATTGCTTCTAATTATGGAAGGCCACACATGGAAATCAGGCTTTAATGTTGAGTCAAGACCAGAATAGAACAGAATGCATTTATTTGCCAGAATATTGTAAATACTAAGTGAAATACTTCGTGATACTACACGTTTCGTATTTTCATTGCTTCTCAAGGCTCTACGAAACTGCTTGCGTTGACCGTAAGGAATTTTAGTAAGACTGGGTTTGAACCCCATCTCACCATTCCCCAGGACATTAACACCCTATCAGCGAACAACATCACAGACGAGATCCGCTCCTCACTCCTGCAAGGTCAGAGCCTCGGCATTAGGTTCCCGACCCTGGCTTCCGAGCTGGCGGTCCTGGCCCTGGCTGCGGAGGAGAAGGAGGGGATCCTCTACAACCTCACGCCGGTCTACAAGCAGAAGTACTTGGAGGCTGTGGAGAAACATGTCGCCGAGCTGGGAGTTAAAGCCAAAGAGTATAAAAGGTAAGGTGTACGATTTTACTGGCATAATCTATCGTGGTATATCTTTGACTAGGGTCTGCCCGCGACTTTGTCCGCGTGCATTTTTTTCCCCTAAGCCACCGCGTCGCATTGCATCGCCCGCCCGCGCTTTTACTTCGTGTTCGCTTAGCGTGCTTTCTGATTTAATTTCTCTTTGCTCGGCTCCTAAGGGCCTTAGCCTTATGTCAAATAGCCTATAACCTTCCTCAAGAATTGGGCTAACAAATGCAATAATATTTTTTTCAAATCCAACTGTGACTTTATTTCGTTGCAGTAAGAGTGATTTTCGTAGTTCAAAATTAGTAGTTTAGATTGAAGTGATTTTCTGATTGATTACTGTGCATAATTATCAAATCCCGCTGTGAAAGGTTATAATAGTTAAGGTAGCTTTCCAAACGGAACTAGTCTTGACATAATAATTAAGTAGATCGCCTAGATAGACCTGCCATTATACTCGACGATCCGTTAAGTCTGAGCTGAAGGAGTACCTCGTGTTACTATAGCTTGACCGATACTGCTGTACCGCGCCTTAGGTATGTGCGCGGCTCACGGGGCGACAGTGCAGGTCGCTCATTCGTCAACACTCACGGCGTCCCGCCCCCCGCCTCGCCGCGCATACCTAAGGCCCGATACAGCGGTATCGGTCAGGCTATATTCCTACACTCCTAATATTTAAGTCCTCGTGGTACTCAACAACTTGGATTAAATATCTTGGATTATCTTTTCCTCTCTCCCAGTTTATTCGCGGGCAGTCGAGCAGCTGCGTCATTAGGAGTTTCAGCAGCCCAAGCTTGGGCCCATGTAGCAACTCAAGTCAAGGAAGCTGCCGCTGCAGCCGATGCAGCCACGAAAGCTGCTGCAGCTGCCGCGTCGCTAGCACAGGGAAATGTTCCCATGGCACAAAGTGCGGCTAAAGGAAAGGCTACTTCGGAAGACCTGAAGAAACGAGGCGCTGCTGTGCTGGGGAAAGCTGATGGTATGTTCTTTAAATATTGTAAAAAACACTGTAGGTCAATTCCATATTATTGTGGCGTTAGTGGACTCACACGTCGATTCTAGATAGTTCAATGTCAATTCAATTCTCAATTATTTATTGCATTCCATAATGTTGGTAAAACAGTTGGTAGGTGGTGGCGGTGGTCGTTGGTTGGCGGGTTGTGGTTGGTCAGTCGTTAAGTATGAAACTACACGCTACACAATTATACTGAACTATTGCGTGATTGACGTTGATCACAGCAATGTAACGTCGATCGTCTAAGCTCTCCGAACCAACTACAATTACAAATCATGAAATTGTAATTGAAAAATCAACGACGAAAATTGAGGTCATAAATTTGACCTCAATTGTCAAATGAATAACCTCTTTGATGTGATTTAAAACTAGGATTTCTGAAAATCAAAGCACTCAAAAGTGGCACTACAAACTGGCAGTCACAGGTACATTTCCGATTAATTTGTCTGCTTGTTGCATACATAATACATTTCAAATGTTTCTATAGAAATTTTTGTGCGTGTGTGGAGTGTGTACTGGAGGGGCGCACAATTTTAAATTAGACGATCCCTTCTTTTGGAACACACTATATTTTCCTAATCATAACCTCCCCTCTCTATAGAGCTACGCAACCAACTGGAGCACTTGCGGCGCGGCGCCGACGTAGTCAGTGTAGTGCTGCGCGGGCTCGGCTGGCAGGAGAGAGAGCTCAGCGGCCGGCCCAGGGCGCACGTGCAGGCCGTGTTACAAGGGGCTAATGAACAGGCATGTATAGTCATGTTTAGTACATTTCAAATTAACTGGTGAAACTTTACAGACATAACGGGTGTCGAAATTAAATTATGATAAAAAAACATCTCATATCATTAGTTCTTATAGTTCATGCCTTCAGCCACACCTTCGCGCTTCATCCACCAACCCGCACTGGGCCTGCGTGGTGAAATATGACCCATTCCCTCTCAAAGATAGGAGGCCTGTGGCCCAGCAGTGGGAACATTATAGGCTGATTATGCTTATGCTATGCCTTCAGCGGCTGTTGAATCCGTGCACCTGTAGTTACTTGAATTTCATATTTTGACATCAATACCCGTTACGTGTGCGAAGTGTTGCCAACAACTTAATTCAATTAGATGTAATGTTATGATGATAGTATGTAATGTCCTAAATTAAATTATAAAAGATATATAATTAAAAAAATATAATTTAGAGGCGATATATGACATCATATACATAGGTGTCAAATTATATTGATTACTAAAACATTTTTAACTGACTTCAAATAAAGACGGATCTCAATTTGTCGTAATCTTCTTTTTTATGTATGTATATTCATCGATAATTCTTTAGCACGTTGACCGATTGTGATGATTATTTTTTATTTGAAAGGTTTTTTTTTATTTTGTAATTTTGTAAAGTTCTGATGACTTTTTTCTTTTGGAAACCGATTAATTTTTTATTTTGTAATACAGTTCTTCGTTGGACTTGTCCCAATATGCCTACATATGACGGACTTTCCACTATTACACATAGAAGTATAATTAATACATAGATATATAAATGCTTAGGCCGACAGGGTGTTCGCAAGCACCAGGGTGCTATATGACGAGGCCAGTGAGTTGAGGAGACGAGTGCGGTACCATCTGAGAAGACAGCTCACCGAGCTGCAAAGACATGGAGACACTGCGCTGGGAGCTGCGCAGGAGCATGGTTAGTGGATTATAGTTACAATTAAGTTATGTGATGTAGGTACAGCTAGTATTGTTCACTATTATTGTTAAATATCTTTACTTCATGATATCGCAAGGAACTGAACTCGCAAAATGCTGTTGGAGTTTTCTTTGATCGCTCCAAAGCCTTTGAATGCATACACCAGATACGCTTTTGCGTAAACTACGTCAGTGCAGTGTCCAAAACGAAGCTGTCACCGTAATTGATTCTTATTTACATAATAGGTTGCAATGTGAAGACGTTAATGGTGCGAAATCTTCCGGGCTACCAGTTCAGTTAGGTGTACCTCAAGGCTCAATACTGGGTCCATTCTTATTCTTGGTGTATATTCATGACTTACTATTCTATTTAAAGGGTATCTGTGACGTCGTGCTGATTGCAGATGACACCTATCTTATGTTTAAAGTAGACAGGGATATGTAGGCAGGATTTTGACGACGTAAACAATGCACTCTCCCTAAGTTCTGAGTTGAGCTGTACGATTACTGACAAATGCGTGCACTGACTGGACAGGTCTACTCAGTCTGTGTGGTTCTTTCCTCAAAAGACCATTTCAGATACCAATCTGCATTGTCTTCACATGAGCTGACCAAGATTATGTCTGGACTTTAAAAGAGACTGTGACCTCTGAATTTGTTTCGGCCTTTCTTCTCAGAGTAGTCAGATAGGAAACGCCGACCTCATCTAGTTTAAAAAACATGATTGGCGTGTAAAAGTGTTTGTACAAACCATTTATCATTTAATGGTTACGGATTGGTTTATGACATATAACTTAGTTCTCAATGCCAAGAAAATTAAATGAATAAAGTTCGCTTACCGAATGTTTGAAATCTAGTACCCAACTAACATGAAGGCCTAGCGCGATCGGTTTTAATGCAGTGCTGTGATTGGTGTATTCAACATTGAAGATGGCTGCGGTAGTACCACTAATCCAAACTATGTTATATAGTATTTAAGGAATAGCATTATCAATATAATTTAGTAAAATCATATATTGAGTTTCATTCCCATACCTACAACTCTATATCGTCTTAGATAAAAAAAATCCTTGACACTGTAGACTTAGCAGTTTTTCTGGGCCTATCAGTAGATACCAAACTTCAATGGGGCCCACATATATCAAGCCTAGCGAGAAGGTTCAGTGCGGCCGCCTTCGCCGTTTGGCAAGTACGACAATACACTGACGATGATGGAGCTCGGTTAGTCTGTTTTAGTTATTTTCATAGTGTTATGCCCTACGGTATTCTGCTGTGGGGCAAAGCCGCTGATATCTATATATATACATATAATAAAATTGTAGCGAGAATATATTAGGATTAATAGTTGTTATAACATCATTTAAGAATAAATAATATAAATACTAGTAACAAACAGAAATTTGTTGTTCCTACAACCAGGCTCAAGAAATTAGGTGGCAGGTTTAGATGCCAATGTATACATTTTTATAATAAACTTCTTAGCCACATTAAAGATCTAGGCCTTAATAAATTAAAGTCTTTTATAAACCGAAAACCTTTTATACCGTGAAAGACTATATTGAGGACAAAAAGGCTTGGGACTGAGTTGATCCAATAAATTTACACAGCGAATGTTGATCTTAATTTTATTTTGCTAACTATTTCACTTTTTTTTTAAATATCTATACCTTTTTAAATATACAATGACATTAATATATTTACTGTAAAAAAAGGATTATATTATTTTAATTATTGTGAATGTGAGCACTATGTGGCTCATTGTTTCAGTTTTAATCATGATCTGGCAGGTTGAGTAATTTATGCGGCCTCCCTTTTTTTTGGGTGGAAAATCATCAAATGACCTCTCCCGCTCTAGGCGGAGCGGATGAGCATGTCAGACTCTTACTGACTAAAACCTACCCGTGTTCCTTCAGTTGCTTGTTCGCCAGGGCCACGGTAACTTTGTCGAACAATCCACGACCTCGGCAGGCATCGTCCCTTTCGGACCCCGTCTATGATGCTGACATCTCTTTGAGGCGCGCGGAACACGACGCGGCGTCGACCCGCGCCTGATCCTTACCGGACGGTGAACTGCACATTGCTCGCCGGCCGCAAGCCCGCGCCTGCGGTGGCCGGGAGTCGGCTATCGACTCCCGACGCCCAGGGTGTCTCCTCCTGCGGCGACTAGGGGCGTGAGGGCGCAACGATTGCCTCTCCCTAACGCGCTCCGCGTCCTCCTTCGCGAGCATTACTGCTTCGCAGAAGGAGGTAACGGCTTCCCATACCCTCTCGCACCGTACCATGGCCTGAACCAGGGCCGGACGCGAGAGATCGCCGCCGCCGATCGCCGCCACGAGGACACGGCGGTGCTCCGCCCAACCCGGCAGACCTCCACCGTATGCACCACCGTGTCCTCCGGTCGATCCACACAATGATAACACCCGGGCGTTTCCTCCCGCCTTATCCGAAACAGGAACCTCCCGAAACTGCCATATCCGGTGAGGACCTGCGTCAGGCGGAAGGTGAGGACGGCGTGGCGCTTCTCAAGCCACTCCTCAAAGAGGGGACTTACCTTTCTTTGGTATTGTTCGTCGAATCGTTGAGCTCCTTATGTTCTTAGTTGAGCTGTACGATTACTGACAAATCGTGCACTGATTGGACAAGTCCACTCAATCTGTGGTTATTTCCTCAAAAGACCTTTTCAGACACCAATCTACAGGGTCTTCACGTGATCTGACCAAGATTATGTCTGGACTTTAAAAGAGTCTGTGATCTCTGAGTTTTTTTCAGCCTTTCTTCTCAGACTAGTCAGATAGGAAACGCTGACCTCATTGACGTGTAAAAGTGTTTGTACAAACCTACTTACATAAATAAAATTATTTACCATTTATTTATCACTAGAAAAATTTGTTACACTATGCGCATCATTAGATCCAAGAACCTACACCTATTAAACCTTCGTCTATTAAAATGGGAAATTTTCATAATACCAGTATTTTTCCGCAGTATCCCAAATCCGCGGCAACACAGTCCGTGGCGCTGAAACAGCGGACGCACTAGCGGCGGCGGCTGCGGCGCGCGCTCGCCAGCACGCGGCCGCCGCCACCACGCTCAGCCCCGCACTCGCCGCGCTGCGGGACAAGGTCACGCGGGCCCGGCATGCGGCTGACTCGGTCAGTATATACATATGTACACACCCTCTATATACATACCCTCTTTGATTTTCATTTTTACCTCAATATTGGCATCATCGCCCTCGAAAACCATGACGATTTTTTTTTTAATTTTTGGTTTATTTTTGATTTTATTGGTTTTATTTTTGATCTTTTATCGGCATCAGTGCCCTCGAAAACCATGAAAACGACACCCATGAGGAACATTTTTGTAATATCTGCGGCCGCCATCTTGGATTATAATTTCTACCTCACTATGGGCATCAGCGTCATCAAAAGCTATATAAAAGACACCCATGACGAAAAATTTAACTGAACTCATTAACATCTTGTCCTTCTAATACAAAAACCAGAAGAACTTCGTAAAGTGGGAATATGTTTTGTCGGATCAATATGCACTGGAGTGTGGTGTGAGACAGGGAGGCCCGTCCTCTCCAAGACTATTTAACTTGTACGTTAATCAGCTGATCGATGAACTCAGTAATAGCGATGTCGATTGTCATACAGATAACGTCTGTGTTAATAACATCAGTTACGCTGACGACATGGTGTTGCTGAGCCCATCGATCAGTGCTTTAAGAAAACTGCTCGATATTTGTGAGTGATATGCTGTGGCTTACGGTTTGAGGTACAACGAAAAGAAGAGTGTGTGTATGGTCATTAGAGGTAGGAATAAACAACCCGACTCTGTACCTGTACCACTTGTATATCTGAACGGGAGTGCCTTTGGAACGTGTCGCTCAGTTTAAGTACCTGGGGCACACATTTTGACAGAGACCCTGAAAGACGATGCGGATATCAAACGGGAACGAAGAGCGTTGTCGGTGCATGCTATCATGTTGGTTCATAGAGCATTGTCGCAATACATTAGACGTGAAAGTGTTAAGAGCCTACTGCCAAAACTTTTACGCCAGCGCTTCATGGTTCAACTACACCCAGCATGCCTACAACGATCTTCGCATACAATGCCTTTAGAATTCTGGTGAGGCTCCCTCGATTCTGTAGCACGTCGGGCATGTTTGCTGACGCAAGAGTTGATGACTTGTATGCGATTATGCGTAAGAAAACAGCTTCTCTGATGCGCTGGATTCAGGGGAGCGCCAATGGCATCCTAAGGATGATCTCTGAGAGGCCAGAGTCTGCAGTGCTGGGGAGATTCATTCAGCTTCATGTGACGAGATGACACTATGATTTTTTGACATGATTTTTCACATGATTTTTTGACATGAGTGAGTTTATTATTTGAATTTTGAACTTTATGAATGATGATTTGATTTGATTTTGATTTTAGGATTAACTAACATCGTTTAAGACCAATAATGTGACTAACAATTATGGACAAATAATTAGTCTGAAATAAATTAATTTAATTTAATTTAAAAGGGTCAGAATTAGAACACCTTGTGGGTTTTCTTCTTTGCCAGAGTATCATGCTTTATGCGTTGTGGCTGTTTTGAAAATGCCACAACCGCTCTGACTTTTTTCCTTTTAAAACCGACCGGTTTTAAAAGGTTAAATGTCACAGCGGTTGTGGTTGGTGGCCCCTTGTAATTCTTAAACGCTTTCATACGTCATATTTTTATTTAGTTTAGATGAGGATGTAGACAGTGGATTCAAGTTGAACGTTTTATAAACCGCTAACTAATGGTGATTGTGATCATGATAACAGCTTTATGTGTCAAAAACATTTCTACAAGTAAATCACACATTTGCAAACCCATTATCTATTACTTCTACACACTTACAGCCATGGTGAACAGATTACTAAAAACTTTATATAGAAGAAAGTTTTTTTTATAAGGAAACAAATTGTGCTCTATTTCTATAGCTCTTCACATCTTCCACAGATCTCAGTATCACTAACATCAGAGGCTGGCGCGGGCGCTGGCTGCGTGCGCGCGTACGCGGTGTCGAGCGCGTCGCCCGCCGTGTCGCGCGCGGCGCTGGCGCTGTCCTTCGACACGCGCCTGCGGGACGGCCCGCTGCTGTACCTCATGGATGACACCCAGGTCAGTTGGAACGCCAGTGATCAACTCAAAGCTAGGTACAGGAACGATCGAAGCTGCCGTGATATAACAACGTTTTAAACGTGATTATTATCACCGGTTTATCAAACATTTCTACCAAACATTCGTAAAACACGCAAAACTATTATATGGCGATTGACCACTTTTCACCCTTACAATAAGGTAATAAAATGGTTTACTGCCATTGCCTTTGGTGTTCAGAGGCATCTGGGACAGGCTAGCAAGTTGGATGTGGAGGGAGAGAATCAGGTTTGTCCGATTCGAATCCGAGTAAAGTAAACATGATAATGAATCAAGATAACTCGGTTGCTGTGCCTAAGTCATACAAATGGTATTGTGAGAGAAAGAAAAAGTATTTATTGGGTTAGTACTCTGCATTACCTGACCCCTCTTATAAAGAAGAAGAGGGGAAGAGGGATCGGGTTATGCAGGTCACTGACTGTACCTACGTAAAATCTCTAGCGTTCAAAACTTGCTGTCGAAAAAAGAATTACATCCTAAAGAAACTGATCCAGTGATGAAACATAGTTCGGCCATTTACAAAGGTCACCTATATACAAATTCTTTTGTTTTATATTTACAAACTCCTCATCTCAGAATCTTTTGTAGGAAACAGAGAGTTACATGAAGCTATCGGTGACTGGCAACAAGCTGCGTCTGGCGTGGAACCTGGGGGGCGGGGAGGGGGTCATAGTGCACCCCGAGGTGCTGCAGCCCACGCACGACGATGCTGATCATACATCGTACAGGATCGAGATCGAACGGTGAGCTTGTTGTTAACAGACAGACATGCACACAAAAAAATAACACTTGATAAACTAATAGAAATGTCGTCTGTCTACTTTTGTATTGAATTGTTAAAATAAAACCTTACCAGAGAGTATAATACTGACCATTAAACTAACTCTCTCTTTATTATTTTCTGTCATTTAAATCAGCTTAAAAAGTACCTAGCGGAGAATAAAATATAAATGACAAAAATAACTCTCTCTTTATTCTGTTGCTCTTTAAAAACATCCTCCAATAGAAAGAAAGAAAGAAAAAGTATTTATTGAGACTCGTACAGGACTATCAGAAACTAAACTAAACACACTCATAAAAATAATAAAAACAAATGTTAAATGAAAATAACAACAGTAAGTCCTGTACTAGGCCAAAAGGCAAGTAGTAGGCCAATACAAGTATACAACAAGAAACATTCCTTGCAAGCACTCCATTTTTTCGCTCTAGTTTCTGAGTGACAGAAAGTTATAAACTTTCGACCAGTTACGATTCTGGGCGGATAGATCTCACTCAGGCCTAGTGGTTCTCAAGTTATATGCTCACTTTTATCATCAGACCGCGTGACCTTTTGACGTAATTACCTTTTAAAATCTGTAATTTTAGGAATATGATATAGATAGAGAGAAAATACTCGGTGTCACAATATAAACATCCCTTCTATTGACCTAGAATATGGAACACAGCACGCCTAGTAGTCGAGCGAGCCGGCGGCACCGCTGTCTCTGCCAGCAACACCAGCGCGGCCGGTGCGGGGAGCCTGCACGCCACGCAGCTGTGGCTGGGCTGGCCCAAGCACGAGCAGGGCCTGCCCGCATGCGTGCACGCGTTATACAGTGATGACAGGACTATAGGACTGTGGAACTTCGTGCATCAGCCTAAGGAAGCGCAGTGTACTGGTTGCACACAGAGGTACGTACTGTGTCGTAGGTAGATACGGGATGCGGCCCGCCCACATGCTGGCCATGACACGTCCATTTGCCTGCCCGCATGCGTGCACGCGTTATACAGTATGACAGGACTGTAAGACTGGAACATTGTGCTTCAGTAAAGAAGCGCAGTGTACTAGATACACATAAGTACGCACTGTGATAGAAAAATAATAAGTTATTGGCTAAAAGTATGTACGCGGCCAATAATATGAAATATCGAGTTTTAAAAACTTTGCATTTGTACAGCTTCGTCTCTGTCACCGATACCAATGTGAAGCTTGATGTTTCATATTTAAGCCGGGTACGGTACTGTATGTGTAGGTATACTTAAATACCAATTGTTGCAGGTGTCCGTACTTTCAAGAATTTTACGTGTACAAAATCCCAAACTTGGAATAAAAATAATTTTGGTGCTCTCACTAATCGTCGCACGCATGACTAAAAGTCCTATCTCATTTTTTAGCTAATTTGAGTTCGGACAACTACATTTTTCTATTCGAGATTCTTTAAATTTTTCACTAACCGTCGTTTCTCTATGTTATTTGGATCTCAAAGTATAACCATTTTGATAAGCAACATATGTCATATTAACTCAAAAAAAAAAAACTTAATTTTTATTAAGAATAGCGAATAGAAAAATGTAGTTGTCCTAACTCAAATTAGCTAAAAAATGAGATAGGACATTTAGTCATGCGAGCGACGAAATGTCTGTTTCACGATTACCAAAACCGCGAATGACCGCAACTGCGACCTCACAAAAAATGTGTTTAATTTTACCATAAATGTCTCCCGCAGATGGTACAGCGGGCGAGGCGCGGAGCCGTCCATGGTGTGGTTCAACGGCGCCGGCTACGTGGAGCTGAAGCGCTCGCGCGCGCGCCCGGCCGACCGCAGGCAGTTCAGTGTGGCCTTCACCTTCCGCACTCGGGACGAGGATGCGCTGCTCTTCATGGCGCTGGATACTGCGAATGTTAGTACCTATTAGAAGTTTGGTATCTCAAATTTTAGATAAACCCAAAATTGTGGCCAAAAACAGGCCCATTCAAAATCTAACAGCCATTTTGGTAGTAGTAGGTCTAGCGACACATCTACAGAAAATATGCAACGGAAAATCTGCGTGCCTGCACTGCAATAATAATATCGGCCAATTATTGTACAGCTCTCTGTATGAGGCTGTACAATCATTGATCACCACTCTTGCTCAAGACGGTTTGGCGATTTCAGACTTATACTAACCGCTAGCTGTTGCCCGCGACTTCATCTGCGTTCCAGGATGAAAAGTAGCCTATGTCCTTATCCAGGTTATGGTCTATCTGTGTGCCAAATTTCATCCAAATCCGTTCAGCCGTTTTAGCGTCAGAGTGAAAGCGTAACAAACAAGCAAACTTACTTTCGCATTTATAATATTATTTAGAATAAGTCCAGGTTTCCTCACGATGTTTTTGCTTCAACGAGATGTCAGTAATGTCCAAAATAAACTCAGAAAGTACATAATTAATAAAAACGTCACATTCGCACTTGCCCGGATTTGTAACCACAACCAATCCCCCAAAAATTCGCCTGCGATGCATTGTTAAATTAAATGTTACATTTCAAGCTGATATTACGTCGCGTGTTTAGTGTAAGCAACAGGCGCAAGTTCGGCGACGCATCATTTTTTTTTTTAAGACATTTGTTTATGACATTCTTCCCCAGAACCGTTCAGTGTCAGTGTCCCTCCGTGAGTGCCGCGTAGTGTTCACGGTAGAGTACGGCGGCTCGCGGCTGCAGATCACGGCAGCCGGCCGGCACTGCGCCGGACGTCCGGCACACGTGCAGGCCATCCGGGTGTTTGCTAGCAACAAGCTCGAGAAAGGTAATGTGCGCTGGACTACAGGCTGCTATTCATCATCATTCTCCTACCCTTATCTCAATTTAATTGAGGTCAGCGCAACATGTATTTTTATCCATACTTCTCTATTAGTCGTCATCTCGGTAGTCCGCTGGCTGCTAACCAATAAGCTGTAGAATAAAATTATGGGTAAGAAATAGATGTATACTTCATCGGCTAATCGGTCAGGAACGAGTCCGAATCGTCACGCCAGGTTTTCTTTTAGGCCTGCTTCGGTGACGAAGCCCGTCACATAGTCACAATAGTCAGACCAAATGCTTTGCAAACAATCGGCTGGACAGAATAAAATATCTCGAAGATTTTAAAGCATTTATTAGTTTAGTATTAAACTATTCTTTGTAATAATCTTACTAGCTAATTATTATTGTAATAAGGGTCAGTAGTGTAATAGATTTGTATTTAAAGCTACAACAAATGATTCTGTATTCTCCAGTCAAACAGCCAAGTTCCTATTGTTCTTGACCGTTGAGGTTTTAGTTATCTTTATTTCTCATAAGAATTATTATTCAAAAACATAGGAAATATTATAATTAAAAATTTAACATTTTGTTCGACACACAGTAACAGATTTGACAAAAAAAAGTAGTAGTAACAGTAGTAAGGCCGTTGCCAGTGTAGCGGTCAACATTCTGATTCGTTGTTCAAAGTCAAAGGCAAATCATTTATTTCGAGTAGGCCGCTAAAAGGCACTTTTAAATCGAAAAAAGATGAAGATTGCTCTAAAGATGTAGTGGAGTACCGGTGGGGTGTATGTATTGAGTGTATTGAGGAGGTCCTGTGGCAGGCAGCCTGCGCGTGAACGGCGAGGAGACGCTGGGCTCGCCCGCGCCGCCCGTGCAGGCGCCGGCCGCGCTGCCCGACCTGGCGCGCGCGCCCTACTGGCTGGCGGGGGCCCCGCCCGGCCGCGCGGGCCCCGCGCCGCCGCTGCTGGGCTGCGTGGGCGCCGTCACCGTGGACCGCGCGGGCTACGACCTGCTGGACGCGCCCACGCGCCACGGCCTGGAGCCGCGCTGCGGGGAGAGGGTGAGCACACGACTTCTATTTTATTAATACTGAGATAAAATAACTTGAGGAAGTTTGTGTTAATAAAAATCATTTATTTGCTTATAATGTAGGTATACATACTTTTAAGATGGAATAAAAAGAATAGTCCTGGTACATTTTACCTAACAGCATGCAAAATTTTCAAATAAAAGAATTGAATGAATTAATATTAAAAAAAGAAAAATAGAAAACTGCACAGTGTCAAAAATTAAGTTGTATTTATTTATATTAGGTAAAATGTGTTTTATACATGGTAATGTTTTTTACACATAACAGATTCAATTTTGTTAATAAAAACGCAGTTGTGACCCATATGTATTCTGAGCACATAAGTACCGATTAAACATTTATATTTCTTCTTATCTTTTTAACTTTAATTTTTATAATTTCTCAAATATAAACTCCTGTACAGACGCTTCGCTCCGCCATCCTGAAAGGCACCGGCTACATCGAGGTCCCGTCCCCTCACGTGCGCCGCAAGGCGTCGCTGGGCCTGTCGTTCCGCGCGCGCGCAGGCGACGGCCTGCTGCTGTACCGCGCGCCCTCTGCCGGCGCTGACAACGAAGTTAATGACGATGATGGAGACAAGCATTATTTGGCGCTCGTGTTGATTGGAGGTTTGTGCATGCACCTTATGTGTAGGGGATAAGGTTTAATTTACATTGGTTCCATCTGCTGGCACCAACAATGAAGTCCACGATGATGTTGGAAATGGAGACAAGCATTATTTAGCACTCGTCTTGATCAGAGGTTTGGATTGTTATTTGAACCTTGTATGTAAGAGGGTAAGGATTATATTGTGTTATGGTTCTGCGCGCGCGCACCTGACGGATTGCTGTTGTACCGCGCACCTTGCCGGCGCTATATAACGAAGTGAACGATATTGATGGAGACAAGCATTGTCTGGCGCTCCTGTTGTTAGGAGGATTGTACCTGGTGTATAGGGGATAAGGTTTAATTAGCAATGTGGTAATTTTGATACGTGAAAGAAGGAATTAAAGACATGTCAGTAGTAGCCTGAATTCGTGCTTTGTTAAACAAATCAAATCTCAAATCGTTTATTGCAATACATAATGTACAATTACAGGTGGTAATTAAAAAAATAATAGAAACAATTATGGACCGTGTTGGGCACAGCAAATTTTTAAATAAGTTGAGAGAGGAAGAGTGCAATAGGCAGTTTAGTCTATGCAAGGGAGTTTTTTTTTTTTCACTCGTGAAATGTGGCTATATACTAAACAAACATCCCTGTTACTTCGCTAAATAGGTGATGTTTTGTTAAGGAGTGTACTTTGAAACTTCTGTTATTTTCTGTAGGAGAGCTGGAAGTGGTCGCAGAGGCTGGCAAGGGTGAGGTGCGGCTGCGCACCAACGGTACCAGGTTCGATGAAGGGAGACTACACACCGTGAGGATTATACGGATGCATAAACAGGTATCCTATCGTTTCTAATATTTTTTTATTTATTGTATTTAAAGTGTGTACTTTTCACGTGTTTGTGGATGGCCAAATCCTGAACTTAATTAAATTGTAGCGGTACCCACTTCGCCACATGCGAGCTACACGTCATACTGACGTCACCCAAAATCCTGCATCGCGCAAGCAGAGTTTACCGCGCAACTAGCATATATACAACGTCCCGACATCAATCGTCAGGCGGACGACACCCGTCTGGTCGGAGGGTCCTTCCTAAATTCTATGAAGGTATGAGTGAACTTTACACCCTGTTCCTCATATCTCTATAAAATATCGGAAAATACCAACTCAATTCATCCTGTATAGTCACAGTTCGGTATAGGAGTGTATTAAAGTTCTGCAAGATGAGTTTTTGAAATGTGATCATTATAGCAGCTTTGGTGCAGATAGCAAAATAAGATGTTAGAAACTCACATTTCAAACGTATTAAAACTTCGTTGAAAGATTTTTTATAAATATTTGTTATCACGCGAAAACCAATGTAAACACATTTTCTTTTCGCGAAAATAAAACCTGGTTTTTACGAAACCAAAGATAATCTGCATTCCTAATCAATTCCTCTGCTTCCAGCTAGAGCTATGGGTGGATGAGGAGCATTTCGGCAGCGTGGCTCTGGCAGGCACGGCGTTCCCCGCGCGCTCTGCGGGCCTGTTCCTCGGAGGAGTCAGGGAGCTCATGCATGCGCCAGTTCCCCTCACCGCCTTCAAGGGAACTCTGGCTGACCTCATTGTGGATGCACAGTGAGTTTCTCTATTTATTTATTTAGGATCTCCAGCAAAAGACATGCACAAGACATGACAAATAATGGACAACAATAAGTATTAACTAGATGTATTTATTTATTAAGGATCCCTAAAAACCCAGAACCAATTGCCTTGTTTCGATTTGGGGGTAAATGCGATTGTTGAGTGTTGGATCGTGGGTTTGATTCCCAGGTCGGCCAATGTGTTACTTCGTTTTTTCATTAGGAATCTTTCAGGAGCAGACCGGAATCTCGGTTCATGCTTATCACATAGAACGTAAACATAACTGGCAAATGTTTATTATAGGTATTTTGACGAGTCGCGACGTTATTCTTTGTTTAGCAAATAATTCTAAAACGTTCATGGCTTGACTAATTTTTAGTTATGACACTCCTACTACTGTTGTATGCTTTCCAAATAGTTGTTTAATATAATAAAAAACATTTAGTATTTTCTTTTATTTATTATCATACTTATTAAATATATTTTAATAAAATCAGTTAAAAAAAATATTTAGAAATATAAAAATAGTGGTCCGCCGGTATCAGGGGCAGAGGTCCAAGCTACCGGTAGTTAGGGCTCCAGGGACAGGAACCTATTCACAATGCGAACTTATCGAGGAGTACTGCCTTTTGAATCAGGCCCTTCATCCAACCGCCTAACGAGAGCCTCGAGAGATGCTGATCGAGGCTTGTAGCCTTCAGGCCTTTGGCCGATACGACAATCGGCACAATGACAGCTTAGCTAACATTCCACATGTCAACAACCTCGTGTGCTAAGTCGAGATATTTAATTTGTTTCTCTTTCTCAGCTTTCACGAGGTTCTCGTCATGTGGAATGGTAATATCGATATTCATTGTGCGGCGCGTTAATCGATCTATCACCACTACATCAGGCTTCTTGGCGACAATAGTCCCGTTAGTAATGATAGACCTATCCGAAACGTGAAATGGTCATTTTAAAGAACTGGGTCGGGCACATACTTGTAGTACGGTACCTCAAAATCCACTAGTTTATATTTCAAAGCAAGTTTCTGGTGAATAATCCTGGCTACTAGGTTATGCCAGTCCAAGTACTCGCCGTTAGCCAAACGAGAACAACCAGAGATAATATGTCTGATGGAGTCACCCGAACGATGGCATGCCCGACACACGTCAACCGTCCCGTCTTTCATAATATGTCTCCGGTAGTTATTGGTCAAGATAACTTCGTCCATAATTGCACTGACGAAACCTTCAGTTTCCCCGGAAAGGTCACCAAAACGTAGCCAGGATACGGATGCCAAGAAATCTACACCGGGCCCATGAAGAGCCCGATAGAAGCGCCCGTGAAGCTCCTTGCTCTGCCACACCTCCTTGCGGTCATTGTTAGTAAATACTACAGGTTTGCCCTAGTTCTCTTTAGCTATGGATAGCGGGGTGAGTCCCTCGTCCACTGCGACCACATCAAGGTGCATATCCACTTCGGATTGTAAAAAAAAATCCCTGGGACTGCACACTTCGTGGTTATGGAGGGTCTTCGCAATTAAAAAGCGTCGACTCCCGCACTTCCGCAGTATGTAAAGTCTCATCACCGATGATCGTGGGTGATGCATCCGATTTGCGGTCAACAGTGTACGGACTCTCCTATCCATGGGTCGAGTTCGGTTTGAGTCCATTTGAGTATGCCGAAAGAGTGCATCAAAACCGGCATGACCCAACCGTTGAGGGTGCACACCTTGTTTCCGCCTGGAATAAGACTCATTATTACCTTCTTCAGGCGACCAAAGAAGCGCTCCTTCTTCAATTGCTTCATGTCAGAAAGGATAATGCCTAACTCTTCCGACATACCCATAAACTTATAGCTTTCGGATGAGGAGAGGGATCTAAGGTGTAAGGAATCCGAAAGTTGAATTCCCCGGATTCCATAATCTCAACTAGCTTTACATGCATGTCTGCACATGTGTCCACACTAAATTCCATCCAGATGGCGCTACTGAAAGTTTCAGTTACCTTCAGTAGCTCCATCTATCGCAATTTGTTGGGGGCAAAGAGTTTCAAGTCCTCCATGTAGAGGAGGTGAGATATGACCTGGCCACCTCTCCTCAACCGATAGCCTAGACCTGAATCCTCCAGTAGTGTGCTTTAAAGATTCAAGCCTAAGCAGATCCAAAGTGGACTCAAACTGTCGCCCTGAAATATTCCCCGTTTAATCCATACAGGTTCATCATTCCCCTGCATCTGTCGACACCCTGGATAGCGAAGAACAGTCCTCCATTACCCCATACACGACTCAAGGAAGGTGCGTAGAGTTGCATCTATCTTGTACAACTCCAGCACCCTCATGAGGCATGTATGTGGCACCGAGTCATAGGCCTTCTTATAATCTATACAGCATGTCGACAGATCCTTGCGGGATCGACGAACCTGTTGGCTTATGGCCATATCGATGAGGAGTAGCTCCTTAGTACCGCGGGACCCGTTCCGACATCCATTTTGAGAGGTTGACATAATCGAGTTACTTTCAATGTGCGTATTAATTTTCGCTCTCAAAATGAATGTAAGAAGTTTATAGACCGTCGACAAACACGTGATCGGTCTATAATTCTGGGGATCCGTGGGACTACCTGACTTGTGAAGCAGGTGGGTAACGCCTGTTGTTACAAACTGTGGAAGCGACCCAGACTCTAAGGATGACTGGAACTGAGATGCCAGGAAGGTGTGTGAACTAATTAGCCATTTCAACCAAAAGTTGTGCCATCCATCCGGTCACGGTAATTTCCAGTTCGGTAACGGCTGGACTGCTCTGGCAACGTCTAATGGCATAATTAGGACTGATTTCATTTCTGGTACACTTACACACACTCGCCCGACATCCTGCATAGTTCCTGAAACAGAGACAGCATCCTACCACGGTACGCAGTGAGGTTAGTTCTCCCCTAGACCTAACATGTAGACCTGTAATATGCGCGCATGACGTTCTCATTCATAGACTGAGTCCATCTTATGCACTGCATACAACCACCAGCAGCAGAACCCGGCTCAGGGCCGGACAGCCCCTAAGTCTTGGGACTTACGGAGGAGCCGGCCTCTCCCCCGCCAACGTCACCGTTATTATATCGTTTATGTGTATACATTAATAAATGAATCTATTTATTTCCCAGACTGGTGGGCCTAGAGACAGCAATATCGTGGAGCGGCGCCCAGCTGGGCCGAGCGGGCGGGCCCCCGGCGCACGCGCCGCGCACCGAGCCGCGCGCGCTGCAGGCGCAGCCCCACGGCGCCGGCTGCACTAAGGTACCAGCATTGTCACCTAGAAACTTCTGGCCCCATCGGCCATCCGTTCTGCGAGCTATGTGCCCTGTGCCACTTAAGTTTTGCAAATATTCTGACCAGGCTACGTCAAATACCTTGGTTACTATCATGTGGCATGTCATTAAATGTTTTTAATTATTTTGCTTGTTCCCCTTTTACAAAATAAACTACCTCCACAGACCTCATCGTACACAGTAGAAGCCGGCGCGGTGAAGTTCGGCGACAGCGCGCACAGCCACGCGACCCTCAAACTGAACCGGCGCGCTAAGGAACTAACTCTGTCGCTGCAGATACGCACCTACGCGCATGATGGACTTATCCTACTGGCTCCGGTAACGTAGACTAAGCCATTTTTAATGTCATGGCCTTTAAGATCTGTGGATAAGTTTTAGTTGCAGATAATTGCATACAAAATACAAATTCTGTTTAATTTATCTGGTAAAATAAGTAACTATCTTTAGACTATGGATTGGTACAAGCTTTTATAGTAGTTATAAATAATAGACATAGATGATTATTGCACTCTTGTGTAGATATAATCAGGCGCCCGGACATTAAATTAAAGAGTGCTATTTATCGTGTCTGAAGCTACTCAAACTCATCGATGTGCATTTTGTATTAAGTATATTATGACATTCCCACGCGGCAAAGTTAAAATTCCTCTAACTTTCTTGAGTCTTTGACTTATTCTGTAATTATCTCTAATTTTATCGACCCACGTACACTTTATAAATTGTGCATGTATATATGCATCCTTCTGATTGGCTATTGCAAACGTTTAATTTCCCTCAGTCACGCATCGATTTGAAGATAATATCTTTTCCGTTAGGGCTCGAAAGCGAAGCCGAAGCACTTCATGGTTCTGATGCTGCGCGAGGGCAAGCTGCGTCTGGTGATGCGCGGGCGCAAGCGGAAGGAACTCACACTTGCACCCGTTGTCAGTGATGGCAGTTGGAGACAGGTCAGTTGCAGTAGTTCTCAAACTTTTTTAACCGGGGATCACATGGATTTATTTGTTGTTAGCAGGGATCATAAGGTTCTACAAAAAGTAATTATGTCAATCTAAAAATAAACTTTAACCAAAACTTTAACATATTCGTTAAACTTAAAAGTAACATATATTAACAGTATACTATTGTGTTAGATTTGATTAAATTAAGAAAATAAAATAAAGTTTTATTTTTGCATCGATGTTTATTTTTGAGCTTGCAACTTCAGTTAGTTTAAAAGTTTGTTTAAATAATAAAATTTGTATGTATTGTTATTTTTTTCATCAAAAAGGGGTTTAATTTTTACAGAAAGTTTCAAACAAAATTTGTACAGAAATGTTTATACAAGCTGTCGAATTAACTCTTGAATTCGGTACTAATTGTTTTAGGATCTTTTTTTAATCCACGCCTGGCATGGTGGAAAGGGGTAAAACAGTTTTAGGGGGCAGATTTTACTGCGAACGTGGGTTTAAATCAAATAAAAATGTAAGTCAAATAATTGAAACATACCACACGATTTTTTTAAAACAAGGCCTATCTGTGTGAAAAAGAAGGAGACAGTTTGTATTAAAAATATTTATTTTATTTTATATATAAATTTGAAAATTGGCTCGAATGCTTATCTGAATAAATGATAAGATTGTTGTAATTAATTTTCAAACACTACCTTTTAAAGGGGCAGGAGGGAATGTGTCAACTCTGTAACTACCTTGCTAGCCAATATTTTTAGCAGTGTTCAGTATTTCATAAATGTCACGAAATTTCACAGATATTACGGGTTTCTATATTTCATGATATACGAGGTTCCGGATTCAATTCGTCACTCAAAGAAATATTGTTTATTTTATGAATTTTTGAACTCTGTTTTATTTCTGACCGGAGAGATTCCAGTTGCTTACGAGTTATTGTCGCCAGGTGTCGCTGCGCGTGAGCCGCGGGCGCGTGTCGCTGTGGGCGGGCGGCGCGGCGGCGGCTGCGCGCGCGCCGGCCGCGGGCCGCGCCGCGCGCCTGCTGGTGGGCGGCCTGCCCGCGCCGCCCGCGCACGCCAGCCTGCCCAACGCGGTCAGTACCACATACACAAATCATCTGAATGTCTAGCAGTTGAATGTCGCCCAGCTACAAATCTCTCACGCTGACTACAAATTTGCTACGGATCTCCCTAGGGCTAAGAGTTACTAGTAATGTCCTGGAAGTTGCGACGAATTCTCTCGTTGTACATTCGTCGAATTTGCGTTTGTAACTCATTCGTGTATGACTATACAACCAATATTATATATTATTATATTTATTATATTCAATCAGTTTTCTCAAAAAATTTAAAACCCAGCCATGATAGACTTGACTGAAAAAAAAACTATGCATCTCATGCCACCACAAATATTAGGTAACCAAAGAAATAAAGAAAGAAAAATAGGTTTTATTTGTCACAGAAACATGTGCATACAAGAAAGATCTCTAACAACGAAGCTCTGGTAACAATGTAAAATAAAAGCAAACAAAATAGATCTATAATCACAAGCACAAAACAGAAATAGTCGACAGCTACACGTCATGACTGTGACGAGAAGACTTCCACTCAGCATGATGACCTACACTTTTTTTGTTAATAGCCTATATTGTGTCCGACTGCTAGGCAAAGATCTCTTCTTCCATCCTCTCTGTTTTGTGCGATTTCTGACTACGTTGGCCCTACAAATATGATTAAATCATCACACCACCTTCGCCGCGGTCTACCTCAACGGCGATGTCCTCCGGCGATACACTTATTTAAAAGTATGTTAGTTAATTTATTATTAAAACATTCAGATAACTCGTCTACCCGGTTTCCGCGGCTGCATCCGGCGAGTGACAGTGAACGGGCGCGCGGAAGACTTGGTGCGGGATGCGCAGGCGCATCACGGCGTTGGCCAGTGTTTCCCCAACGTTGAACAAGCGGCGTATTTCGGAGGTAAGTTATACTTGTAGCTGTGTGAAATAGTGGTAAATTACCCCATTAGATGAAGCTTTGTATAGTTTGCGTGGAAAGTACCTGTGTCCCTTTGCCTTCTTTATCATCATCGTCAGTGTATAGCAGTCCACTTCTACAGAGGGCTTACTAATCGTACGCCATTGAACTCCTTCCTTACTTAATTCGCCTGACTAGCCTTTAAAGTTGAGTAGCCTTTGCACCCTGTACAGTGCACGAAGTAGTATGACGTTATACAAGAGCTTGCATAATAACTATGTGACTTTCGAAACGTATAAAGTGGACACAATTATTTTTGATTTTCTGACGAGCTAACGGCTAACACAAAAGTTGCGATTTTTCATCCTTCTGATGTCTTCGTCTAAACATTACCAGGAGACGCGCACGCGACGTGGTCGAGCTCGTGGCTGATGACGTCAGACGGCTCGGAGGCGTCCACCGAGCTGCGCCTGCAGTTCCGCACGAGCGAGCCCGACGGAGTACTGCTGGCAGCGCAGGGACTGCTGCTAGAAGTTAAAGATGGCGCGGTAAGTGTGACTTCTTTTATATTGTGCATAAGTTTTGGTTTGATCTTTAGCGCCTCCTTATGTATTGTGCGTTCGTTTTGTTTTGATGTTAGCGCCGAATTCGGTAACAAGGATAAATATTTAAAAGCAAGTTGAATTCAGCAAAAATGTACTTACTGTTATTAAATAAAATATTTCTCTATTGTTAAATTAATACTTAAATAAAATGCAGGCAAACATCAATAAAACAAATGTTTTCTTTTTTTAATCTTTATTAGTTTATACTGGGTTTGACCAGTATGACCATGTCACCCCCATAGGGGCATTCTATGTCATAAATGATCACAAGATGACAAAAAAGAACTCATAAATGGCCATCATAAATCAAAAACTCATAAATTGTCATGGTGATCATAAATAGTCTCAGAGATGGACAATGTTGTATAATTTTTTGGCTGTCCTGGACAAGAGAGCAGCCAAGATAATATACATGCCTACATCGAGGTGCATCGAGCCAGGTGATGCAGAGCACTCCTAGAATCAGTCAGTATTAAAAAAAAAAACCTGATTCGAATGACTCAATCTATGAAATAGTTTCTGAGATCGCTAGTAGTTCAACGTATATTATTGAAAATTTAGCACATGATCTAAACTTCATAGATGCCTTCGTTTGCGGATCAAAAATAGCCCATCCCGGCTCATTACCTTCCTGTGACCCATTAGTATAGACTGAGTAATAATGTAAATAATTATCATTTAGATACTGATCACAAATTTCATGTATGTTGCTACAGCTAAGTATACTGATGTTTCAGTTTTTCTATGACATCTGTACAAGGTTTTACTACATTGGATAGGTCCAAACTGCTAACACATGTGTTCAAAGAAAATCCTTATAATTGCTGCGATGAAAGTATAGGGTAGTCAATAAGAAACTCATGTACTCTCACTAATATTGTTTTTTTTTTACGCCTCTAATATAAACTGACATAACTCGGCAAACTCATTTAAAGCATTTATTTCAAATAAACCAATTACAGGCACTTTTGAATTGTCAAGGGGTTGGTCAGACAGAAAAATGAAGCTAGTTGCCCATTCCAAAGCGTAGTAGGTACCTATGGGGAAGAACGGGCAAGAAACTCCATGGACACTCTTAAATTAACATAAAGTTAAAAAAAAATTGGTTACGTCATTCATGTTGAAATTATACATGTGAGAACGATGTAAAAATACGTGCACGTTAAAAGCGTCCATAATTAAATCGATAAAAACAAAAAAAAAACGACTCAAATTAAGATAAGCCGTAGCAGTTAAGAGATGACCCGTCCCTACTGACGGCGCCCGTTCACGAACATGACGTATGGATCAGCAGTTCAGCATCATACAGCTCAACCATTTTGAAGGGAACTTAATGATCCAACACACACGCTACCACCAGCGAGACATTTGAGTGAGCATGACATACTCTCAGCTGCCAGGGCACATTCAAGTCAATGAAAGACTAACCTAGTAAATGGTAGCTTTATAGTAGGTACAAATGAAACTAAACGAATTCACCTTTAACCAATATTTGCCGGCTAAGAAGTACCTGCGTACGTATAAAGGTAGAAGGTGAAGCTCACACTCCATCCCAGTCCGATGAGGCCTCAGCCCGCGCCGTAGCTGAGCCTGTAGCTTTAATTTCCCCTATTAATAATCATGACATTATAAACCCTTTGATCCAGCCCGTCCCCAATATCGCGCTGCCCTCTCTCAATGTCGCCCTAAGCCGAGGTCCGTACCCCACAGGGGGTGCCCTTAGCGTGCGGTCATCTAACTTATAAGTTTAGTTTTAAATTTTTCCGCTCCTGGCTGGAGGCCCTTTCGAGTAAAATCTAAAAGGCAACCACAGGACAGTCCGGTTAAGCAGCCACGACCCCCAGTGGTCAAAACTGCGAGTTGCCATATCAAAAAAATAAATAAAAAAATCACACTTCATCACGTGTATTGCAGTAGTCCTCACAAAACCACAAATAACGCGCTGTCCAATTTGACTAAGTTGCTCTTGTACCCGTTATCATTTAGAAATTGGCCATAGTTCAGTCTCAAACGAATAATAGAACCATACAGAGTGGCACGGACATCACTGCACAAACTGTTACCATGGATTAAGTACATCATTCTGAATACCCCTGGCCCTGCAGTCTCGACATTACATAGCGACAAAAATCTGTCGCTAAGTCGTATCGATGTCAAATTTCTTTAATAGATTTTCAACCTTATGCTTTGGAAATAAAGTTGAAAATCTATTAAAGAAATTTGACATCGGTTAGACTTAACGAACGATTTTTGTCGCTATCTATGTCGAGACTGCAGGGCCTGTGTTTCAATTACCCGTCGGTAATTTAAAAAAAAATTGCTCTGCCATATATTTTGACCGGGTAGGTATTGCACTTTTCTATGAAACAGCAGATTTTTTTTTTTTGATATCCGACGATAATATTCTACGCGGTTCAGAATCATGTGCTGAATTCATGGTTTTAATTTGCGCGTCGATGTCCCTGCCTTCCTGTCCTACCTCAAGTAATATGGATGGTCCCACTCAGAACCAGCAAAAACTTGAAAGATTCTCAAAATTTTTAGAATTTTTCGGCTAGTTCCCCAATGTGTTTTCCACCTAAGCGAGCCACAGCCCTAAGTACTTAATATTATATCTACTACTTGAAGCGATGTTTCATTTATTATAACAGATGAATACATTTTCTTGTATATATACCCTTTCTTAAAAACGCATATACGCTCTTTGAACATGAAATTTCTAAGCCTATGTTTGAAAGCAATTTAACTTTGTACAAAATTAACACCGTCTTGTATGTTCATACTTACTAAATAACAAAACAAAACGTTTTAAGAACAAAATCGTCCGCGTACTGGTATATCAAAATTCCGCTGCTCATATTACTTGCACAGATAGGTACTTGAAGTTATTATGTTATGTCTATGTATTCGTTAAGTGTTTATTAACGTCTGTATGTCCCCACTACAGTTAGTCGCAATAAAAAGTCTTGAAGCAAGCACGCATTTTAAATTTCCAAATTTCTACTTAGAAAACACCAATCTTAACCTCAAGAACACTTAACGCTTGTTAAAGGCTCCCGCAAATAGGCGCGACGCGAAAGCGTTACATAAAGGCACCGCTTGGCGCGTGATACGCGTTGCCTTTGTGTCGTGCTGTCGCGACTTGCCACTGTGCGCGAGCCTTAATAAAACATATGAGTGAAAAGTTAGCGCGCAAAGCAAGGGACAAAGGTTGAAAGGATCTCTGCGCATCATTAATAAAACAAATGTTAAGATGTTTCTTTAACGGGAAACGCAGCTTGTTGGTAGAAAATCTTTCACCACACAATCTACATCGTTTGTTAATCGCACGTCTTGACTGTGAGAGTTTTTGTTTCGTAGGAGTGAAAACAGTCTGATGTTCCTTTTGCCACGTTGCCATATTGATCCTCCGTGCCGGTGCAGGTGGTGCTGTCGCTGCCGCCGGCGGGCCCGGAGCGCGCGCGCCTGGTGTCGCGCGCGGCGCTGTGCGACGGCGCGTGGCACGCCGTGCGCGCGCGCCTGCACCCGCGCGCGCCCGCGCTGCAGCTGGACGCCGGCGTCGTGCTGCGCGACGCGCCGCCCACCGCGCTGCTCGTGGACGCCGCGCGCGACGCGCCCACGCCGCTCTACATCGGGGGGCTGCCGGGTATGTGGCACACGCGGCTACTTACATTCCACTCCGCAGTTATTTTACATCGCAGTGATCTTTATTCCCTCGTAATAAGGTGGCTGTTGGATTGCTGCCACTGACAAGTCTGTCCAAATCACAATGATCTTTATGAGGTTCCTGTTGGATTACTGCTTGCAGAGGTAAAATAACTGTGAAAGGAACTAACTTAAACTTAGTATGTCTTTCCAAAGTTATAAAACAGTAAATAAAAAGCACATCTGAAAAAACAATCTCCAATTATTCTAAAACAAAAAACCTAAAGCTACCCACCCATATTAGAATACAAAATAAAAATAAAATTGAATAAGCTGTTACACACGATTATGTTCACATACAACTCCTCGTTATATTCATGAATTTAAAAAATTAATCTTTTTCGCATTTGGTTAAGTAAATGTTAACCTACTTATTTTTTTGTAAAATTGGTCGTAAATACCACTTTTACATTGGTGGTACATTGTCAGTCACTCTGATATGGAACTGTTTCATATTTGACACTAAAATAACTTGACTGACCCTTCCTACAAACGAGAGTTACATTTGGCCTGCAATTGACCAACGTTTTGTTTCCAGAAGGTGTAATGGAGTCTACTGAAGGCGGTAAAAACTTCAACGGGTGCATTCGCGACGTCACAGTGGGCGGAAAAAAGCGAGACTGGACAGAAATGGAGTCCTTACACAACGTACTGCTCGACTCCTGTCCCATCCAGCAGTAGACTTTCAGCAACAAGCAATAAGGTTTAAATTACAATGTTACCGACGATGGTAATCGTTGATTGTTGAAGTGCCATGTTTAGCCTTAAAGGGACTGTACCAGATGGCTTACAAAACTCTGTAAAATGAACTTAAAATACAAAGAAGACATTAGCTTCGTTCCAAATATTTGGCAGTGATGCATCTTTGTTTAGTTTTGGGTATTGGCCAATGTAATGTTTTTAAAATGTTTTTGGAGCTACCTTTCTGTCATTCATCCATTACGTAATATGGTAATGTATCTTTAGCGACAGGACAAACGTGTTTCAATCTGGCTAACCATCATTCAACGCCATTTTGCCCAAAAAGCGTAAGTTGATTGTCCCCTTTATGAATGTTGGTTAACGCTACCTTTACTCTTGAATAGACTGAGATCTGCAACGTGCCTTATATTGTGTAAGTCTTACCAAATAGTGCCATTATATTGTATGCAGTAATTAAGATGTCAAAGGCTGATTCCTAACCACTGGTATGTCAGTGACATAATATTCAAAAATATACTCTATGCACGCGTGTTTTAATGCCTATTCAACTTAATTCAGACTGTGCAAAATGTTCCCTTGACAGCGAGGCTTATGAGAGGCTATGTAAATAAATGATAAGTTAGTACATCACTAGCGACCAATACTCGTTGTAAATAGAGTACTTAATATTTCCACCAGTATTCTTAAAATAATTGTACATATAGGTACTTTAGTTTATCTTTACTTTTGTTTTTGCGGTGTACGCCAACGTTCGCATTCGTGGCGCGGCCATAAAACATGGGAACGAGATGACAAGAGCTTAGAATTTTAATTTTAATTGGAAATACCGATATTCAAAGTCTTAAGTACCTGTCGCACCGCCGCACACTGGTCCCGAATGATAAAAAAGTGGACATTAAGAAATTTTTGACAGAAAGTCAACGGATTCGGCTGATTTTTTTTTTGTAGACAGCTGATGCAATTACAAATCACTTTTATAGATTGAGTTTTTGCCAAATAAGCCGTATTTTCAGAGAAAAAAAATATTGAAATATTTTTTGTATGAAAGAAATCCTAATTTTGTCTTTATCTTCCAAGATTCAAACGTATTCAAAATAAAACTTAGCGCAGCTTGTAGAGGGGCTAATTTCTCACTACTTTGTCATAGACACTCAACTGCGATTTTTTGCTCCTTTTGAGTTACATGCACTTTAAATATTTTTTGTATGAAAAAATCCTAATTTTGTCTTTATCTTCCAAGATTCAAACGTATTCAAAATAAAACTTAGCGCAGCTTGTAGAGGGGCTAATTTCTCACTACTTTGTCATAGACACTCAACTGCGATTTTGTGCTCCTTTTGAGTTACATGCACTTTAAATATTTTTTGTATGAAAAAATCCTAATTTTGTCTTTATCTTCCAAGATTCAAACGTATTCAAAATAAAACTTAGCGCAGCTTGTAGAGGGGCTAATTTCTCACTACTTTGTCATAGACACTCAACTGCGATTTTGTGCTCCTTTTGAGTTACATGCACTTTAAATATTTTTTGTATGAAAAAATCCTAATTTTGTCTTTATCTTCCAAGATTCAAACGTATTCAAAATAAAACTTAGCGCAGCTTGTAGAGGGGTTAATTGTTCATCACTTTGCCATAGACACTCAATTGCGATTTTGTGCTCCTTTTCAGTTACAGGCACTTTAAATTTTTCGTTGTCGGATGAGCTTTACTAGTTTTTTGTAGACAGCTGATACAATTACAAGTAACTTTTAAAGATGTATTTTTTGTTAAATAAGCCGTATTTTCAGAGTTAAAAAATTAATTCAGGCGGATTAGAAATAATCTTGTTAAAGATAGACTAAGATGTAATAACATTTTCTTCATTAATAAGTAACTCTTATAAATGTCTTTCTATTAAAAAAAGTCTTATTTTAAATATATCAAATAAACAACTTGGATATCTCAAAACGTGTACAGACATGTTCAGGTACAGGTAATTTATTGTGTGACTCATATTCAGATTATAAGCATTTTTTGGTAATGAGTCATTGCTTAACGCAGTTAACAATTAACCCCTCTACAAGCTGCGCTAAGTTTTATTTTGAATACGTTTGAATCTTGGAAGATAAAGACAAAATTAGGATTTTTTCATACAAAAAATATTTAAAGTGCATGTAACTCAAAAGGAGCACAAAATCGCAGTTGAGTGTCTATGATAAAGTAGTGAGAAATTAGCCCCTCTACAAGCTGCGCTAAGTTTTATTTTGAATACGTTTGAATCTTGGAAGATAAAGACAAAATTAGGATTTTTTCATACAAAAAATATTTAAAGTGCATGTAACTCAAAAGGAGCACAAAATCGCAGTTGAGTGTCTATGACAAAGTAGTGAGAAATTAGCCCCTCTACAAGCTGCGCTAAGTTTTATTTTGAATACGTTTGAATCTTGGAAGATAAAGACAAAATTAGGATTTTTTCATACAAAAAATATTTAAAGTGCCTGTAACTGAAAAGGAGCACAAAATCGCAATTGAGTGTCTATGGCAAAGTGATGAACAATTAACCCCTCTACAAGCTGCGCTAAGTTTTATTTTGAATACGTTTGAATCTTGGAAGATAAAGACAAAATTAGGATTTTTTCATACAAAAAATATTTAAAGTGCATGTAACTCAAAAGGAGCACAAAATCGCAGTTGAGTGTCTATGACAAAGTAGTGAGAAATTAGCCCCTCTACAAGCTGCGCTAAGTTTTATTTTGAATACGTTTGAATCTTGGAAGATAAAGACAAAATTAGGATTTTTTCATACAAAAAATATTTAAAGTGCATGTAACTCAAAAGGAGCACAAAATCGCAGTTGAGTGTCTATGACAAAGTAGTGAGAAATTAGCCCCTCTACAAGCTGCGCTAAGTTTTATTTTGAATACGTTTGAATCTTGGAAGATAAAGACAAAATTAGGATTTTTTCATACAAAAAATATTTAAAGTGCATGTAACTCAAAAGGAGCACAAAATCGCAGTTGAGTGTCTATGACAAAGTAGTGAGAAATTAGCCCCTCTACAAGCTGCGCTAAGTTTTATTTTGAATACGTTTGAATCTTGGAAGATAAAGACAAAATTAGGATTTTTTCATACAAAAAATATTTAAAGTGCATGTAACTCAAAAGGAGCACAAAATCGCAGAAGAGTGTCTATGACAAAGTAGTGAGCAATTAGCATCTCTACAAGCTGCTTTAAGTTTTATTTTGAATACGTTTGAATCTTGGAAGATAAAGACAAAATTAGGATTTCTTTCATACAAAAAATATTTCAATATTTTTTTTCTCTGAAAATACGGCTTATTTGGCAAAAACTCTATCTATAAAAGTGATTTGTAATTGCATCAGCTGTCTACAAAAAAAAAATCAGCCGAATCCGTTGACCTTCTGTCAAAAATTTCTTAATGTCCACTTTTTTATCATTCGGGACCAGTGTGCGCCGACGTGGAAGCGACTATAGCTATCGACCATTTTCTCGCTCAAGAAACGTAGAAAAGATTGTAGCTCCCGTGTCAGTAAAAGTGATAAATCATCGTTGACCTTTCACACGACCGGCGAAAACTCTGCCAAACAAACAACTTGTTTTTAGTTGCTAGGCCTGATTTCTTCGATGGGACACGTGCCTTTTTCTCACGTTTTATGACCGCCTGCCACGAGTCTTGGCGTTTAGTTTAGCTATCTTAGATTTTATTGTACTACAGACAGTTCCTTATTATTCTGTCATTTAACAAAATCACATCAGCAGCTATTTTAGAAATTGTTTTGGTTATTTTATCTTCAATATAAAGATGCATTTAAATATAGTCATTAGGGTAGAGTAGAACAATGTAGCCACTGTTACTATGTGCGGTAGGCGTATTTCCCTTTCCGTGTTCAATTCGTGATATCGGTTGCGTGAGATCACCACGCTTTTGTAGCACGGTACATGCCCACCAAAACCGTGCTTAGCTAAACACTGTTTACTTATAAATTTTGTTTTTACAAAAGTCTAGTTTTAATTCAGTGAAATTAATTTCAAAGCAAATTGACTACCAACTTATATTGTCGGTATATTCAAATAACAAGTTTAGCTTTGTATGAAATGGCTATAACAGGGCAAATTGACGCATGGTTTTAATTTTTTCATTTTCTTTTTTAAGAGTCTCACAACAAATATCTCGGAAATTAGACGACCTAGGTCAAAAATAATGAAATTTTCATTTCCCTCTTGTATGGGATATTTTTCTACAGACTAATGGATGACCTTAATTGACCTTCACCGTGAAGTTTGACAAAATATAGTTGGGTTTACAGTTCGCGTCACGCAATTTTGCCACTCTGTAGCTTTCCGATGCGCACGGTATGACTGCTGCTGTTTTAGTATAGCATATTGACTATTTTATAAAAATAGCTTTCTATTACGACTAAACTAAGCTGTATTTTGGAATCAGCACGATAAATATTGGAAGATCACTCCAAATCAGCGTTCAATTCAAATTTGATTATTTTTTATATGATTACTAAACAGTGTTGTAACTGACGCAATCTGCACCCTAATTGCGTAACACAGTATCAATTAGAATCTGAATCATTTTGAAGGACACTGCTAATCCATTGCTTCGTAAGTTCGAAAAATTTGTCTGCTCAACAACGTAAATAACGCAATGAATGTTGATGAACTGTCAAAATGTAAGCCATTCCTACTGTTAGCCGCTGATCACGGTTTTGACGGGCATCTACCGTGCTACAATAGCGTGGTGATCTCACGCAACCGGTAAGTCAGTAATTGAACACGGAAATGAAAATACGCGTGCGGTAGACGCATAAAATGTTGAGGATCATTGGCTCTGAATTCATTTAACTGTTCCATTTTGTGTTACGACAGGTTCTTTTTTTTAGACATCGTAAATTTTAATTATTATTAATATAAATGTTTCATGAGCACTATGTTCAAGCAGATAAATGCGTATTAGTTTTGTAAATAAATAAATGTATAGGGATCAGCTTTAATAGTTAAAGAGAGCGATTCTTTGTCACAAATATAATTTATTTAATAAACAAGTGTTCAGTAGATATAATTGTACATAAATAGTTTGGTCGATGTATATAAAATACGTATTTATTGTAACTGCTTTTCAGAGGAAGAAATAATAAATAAAAGTCGACTGTGGCAATAAAAAACATTTATTTCTTTTTTCGAATCGTACATCAATCAGCACGGCGTACGAAGAAATGATTATTTGATACTAAACAGATATGATGCTTAGTTTTATTATTAAAGTCACATTAAGTTGTCATCGTTCTGCTATACGGCTAACTTTTTTACAGAAGAAAGAATCAAACAAATACGTTAAATGTTAAAATGTAAGTGAGCCGTATAGTAGATTTTACCCGGAATCAAACTCCCGACAATACCCTTCGCTTTCCATCACCTAGCGAATTATCTGCAGTCGATTATATTAACGAGAAAATCCGTATAAACTAAACATAAAAGTCAAAATAAGTTATTTTATTTTCTCGACTGCAAATAACGTAGCCACAACACTGGGCAACCCATTGCCATTTACAATATTATTATTTTATACTCTTGCAACACAGTATTAATGAAATGTCGATAAAATCTATGATTATCAGTGTTGCCATTCTCACTTGGAGTTTTCCCGCAGTTCAAATTATGTATTTTAGCAACTTTTTAAGGTTATTGTACTTGGATGATGAAATTAACTTTTTGGTATGGCAGCACTGGAGACCATAGAGCTACATAAATACAGCAATGATATTGTCCAGCTTTTAACTGTTACACTTAAAATAGTCTGAATACTAAATTCTAATAAAAGAAGACACTGCATTCATTTTATTATAGACTAACTACACCTAAACGGATATTTTTTAATAATATTTACGGATATTAAGGACATTTTCACAATAAATTGACTCCAATATCATATAGTTTTGTTATACATACGTGCATATAACTGAAATGACAATAAAATCTTTGGACTAAAACAAAGCACATAAAAATATAAAAGTCTAAAAAATAGAGAAATATTAATTCAACAACATACTTACATATTGAAAAATTTTGACAAACAAATGATACTATTCTACCCTCCTTCTTCGTTTTAAATTTACTACTACATCACATTTTTACAATGTTACTGTATCTATTTTGATTGGATTTTTTAGTTTTACAGTTATTTTTAACACTATTATGGCCGAAACAAAAATGGCTAACAACGAATTTATTAATTTTAGAAGAAAATTAAATAGATTTTTGTACACAACTTTGTCATGGTCCGTTCGCGAATTATCCATGACAAAGGGCACTATAATTAGAAAACAAATGACAGAAATTCTTTAGTATAATATTTTAAATAACACCAGAATCAATTAAATTTGGAATAATTAGTATTTTGTATTAATTTTGAGCAAATTCAACTATACGCCATCTGCCCGCTAATAACTAATCATTTTGGATTATATTTTTTACAAACCAGTATTTGGAATTAAAATACTATAGTGACTATTTTACAATCATATTCATTAATTACCAATCAATGTAGAAAAAGACAGATATATAAAAAAAACAGATTTGGAGTTGAAAATCTAAAATTTCATACGTATTGCGTCTTTAATTTTCGCACATTGGCCAGACAGTCGGTAAAAACTAATGATTTTTTCAAATCAAGGGGAAATCTAAAGCCCAGAAATGTTACGTTTTATGCTTTAGTATTAATTAACGATATGAGGACAATACTAGTACAAGGACGAAAACGAAAAATGGAATTTAGCCACATTGTGAGGGGTGCGGGTAAATGCGTCGCAAACAATGTATAACTGTTTTCTATATTTTCATATATTGACTACTATCGCCGAATCTTCGGGCGGCTGCCAGCTGAAATAGAAATTAGCTTTAATAGAAGAAACAAAGGTCTATATTTTAGATAATTGCTTGTATTTTTTCTCATGGTAACAGGCTGATGGTCCTCCAGGGCCTGCATTCTCGACATGAATAGCGACAAAAATCTGTCGTTAAGTCCTATCGATGTCAAATTTCTTTAATAGATTTTCAACCTTACGGTTTGGACATAAAGTTGAAAATCTATTGAAGGAATTTGACATCGATACGACTTAGCGACAGATTTTTGGCGCTATCTAATGTCGACCCTGCAGGGCCTGGTGGCCAAGCCTACTAATTTACGAACGTCGCAGTTGTGCCTACAAGGTGAAATTTTGGCGGAAATATCGTTTTTTTTTTGTCAGAAATTCGTAACTTGTCTCCATTACAAATTTATAACAAAGCTAAAAATGTTTGCTTTACGAAAAAGCTTCACTAAGATTGAAACTTATCTTCTGGGGTATTTTACGCATCTGTAAAAGCCATACCCTTCTTTATATTAGACCAACACTGAAGTTATCCTGGCAACATTTTTTTTGCTAAATAGATGATTACTTTAGTGTTACTGGGTTTTTTCATTAGAAATTTCTCAGTAGCAGCTCGGAGTCTGGATTTGTGCCCGGTTGATGGCAATAGGCTCGCCCCCTATTACGTGGAGCTTAAACATAACTGGCGAAATGTGGGTATGCTATAGATGCACCTCTGCCTAACCCTTCAGAAAGTGCAGGCGTGATGTTATGTTACTTATCTAACTGTTAGCTAGATAGTTTCAACCTTAGCAAAGTTTAAATTCACTGGGACTGTGTCAAAAGTGGTAAAACCATTATGAGGTCGACTATACGTAAACTGATTAAAAAATTGATATTGATGCACACTTTTTTTCGTGTCGACGGTACATTGCTTTGATATTTTTTGAGCCCAGGAACTGGTCAGGCTGTTTACGGCATCGGTGGCATTCTTCGGCGTTCAGCGGCGGACATTTTTACTGTGAATTATTGCGAGAGGCTGCTCCGCCAAGGAACGGCGGAGATATTGCATAGATTTCCATACATTTTATTGTGGCAGACAAATTATCCATCGTCTCTTCAGCGCCTTGAGATCGTGGAATGTGCACTTACGTGTATCTACATGGAGAGGTACCCCCTGGCGGCGGAGCGGCGGCGGCCCACGAGGTAGGCCACCAGCACCACGAGCACCAGGCCGCCCAGCGCGCAGCCCACCGCGATGGGCACCGCGTCCGGCACGTCCGCGCCGCCGCACTCGCGCGCTGCAACCACAACACGCATCCCAATAAATGATACATCATTTTATTTCTGTAACTAGGTTTGCACAAACACTTTTACACGTCAATCATATTTTAAAAACTAGATGAGGTCGGCGTTTCCTATCTGACTACTCTGAGAAGAAAGGCCGAAACAAACTCAGAGGTCACAGTCTCTTTTAAAGTCCAGACATAATCTTGGTCAGATCATGTAAAGACCATGTAGATTTGTATCTGAAATAGTCTTTTGAGGAAAAACCACACAGATTCAGTGGACCTGTCCAGTCAGTGCACGCATTTGTCAGTAATCGTCCAACTAAACTCAGAACTTAAGGAGCTCAACGATTCGACGAACAATACCAAAGAAAGGACATTTGGGTAGGCCACAAAAATTACTCAAACTGCCAGACCATGATTAAAATTAACTGAAAAGGTGAGAGAAAAAAGCAACAATGACCCACATAGTCTTCATATTCTTTATCACAATAGTTTATCTCCAATTAGCAACCCGCCCCTGCTTGCCACGGTTTTTAATTAATGTAAATGTATTTTACACCTAAACCGGAATAAAGGCGAAACCCGCATTAAAATCCGTTCCGTAGTTTAGAAGAACCACGCAGTCACACAGACAGACAGGACCAGCGATTTTAATTTATAATAATATATATGTATAGCTGACGCAACATGACGACAATGTTTTGGTGTATCGTGGTTTATCGTCCATTTTAATAGGACTTGAGAGCCTAACTATTTATTTACGTTTAACAATCCATACTAAATAGATAAACAAGCTAACACAGCTTACATTAAAATATATATACTATGTCTAAGTATATAATTTAATACAAAAATAAAAAAAGGAAGTGCTGGTAGGGCATCAAAAAATTTGTCCGCATTGCTGTCAACGGGATAAATGCCACTGGCAGCATTGCCACAATTAATGATACTGTTACAAGGATCGTTTCGCATTTGAATGATACTGACAGGGGGGCGGGCGTTGTTGGTAAACATTTGTGAAATTTTATTGAAAAAACAAAACAAAATGGCGGCGTTAGTTCCGACGTTGGCCACGCGTCAAAAGAAACTTGTATAGCTATTTCTACAATGATGCAAAGTGATGATTTAGCGCCCATTTGGACAAAACTTGAGAGTCAGCATTTAAAAAACATCTAATATTATGTTATAATCTACCTGCTTGACTGCAGTTTGACATACTGCACCGCCAATGGTACAACAAAATAACGTTTTCATTTCTCATACACGGAAAGTAGTGTTTGTTTGATCCGAGTAGCGGGTGGAAGACGCTGCTTCCCGTCTTAGGGCGGGAAAGACTCATAGTAATTGCTTCCCTCTCTAGGGCGGGAATGAATTTTAAAAATAGAAATAAACTTGGTTAGGTAGTCGGCTACGAAATTTTTTACGAATAAAATCGATAAAAAAAATGCCGGGGGCTTTGACAGTGTATAAACAGCCAGTGTGAATTAAAAAATTACCTATTAAGGGGAGGCGCTAAGGTAGCCCGCGAAATTCAAATTTACGTAAGTTTTTTGCAATTTGCAGTTACTCACCAGAAACACAATTGACACAGAGCTGCAATTTGCCAAAAACCAAAGAATATTTGAATTTGGCGGGCTACAACTGAGGATCCACCTTAAGCGGGACGGCCCGCGGCGGTGACACGGTGTGTTCCATATTTAAAATTTAAAAAAGACTATATATTTTGGCGGGATACTAACTCTGTAAGCTTCCCTAACTTTGTTTTCTTCGTACTAATGAAACTAAACGTGACATTGGCTGAATACACAAATCGTGCGAAGCCACAAGAAAAAGAATCTCTGTAAACGGTACCGAAATTCAAAATATCAGTTTTATATACTAGTATTTGATTAAAAATGAGTCTCAAATTATTATTATTATTAATTAATATTTTAGAAAAACTACTATTTTTACTTTCCTTATATTCGAAATGAAAAGTAGAGTGTTTAACACGGGTGAAAGTCATCAATTCCTACTCTGACTATAGCCGCCCTCGCTGCGCTCGGGCGTCTAAATACCTCGTATGGGAATTGATTCCTTTCGACCCTTGTATAACAATCAACTATATCCATAAAAGAAAAAAAAAATTGCGGGACGAAATATGTCAAACCTTGGGGATTTTGACGATAAAACAAACGTTTCTGTACTCTGTATAATCCATAATTTATATTAAACAATTGCGCAGGCGTTCCGAGATGCGGTAAAACAATCAAAAGTCAAGTTCAAAGGGCATACAAGAGTATCTAAAGTTCATTTCTGACCGAAATAAAAAAATAAGAAGAATACCCGTGATGTGACTTCGTTATAGAACTTTCAGCCATATGCTGAACACGATAGAGTTGAATTCCGTTTTTTTGACGTCACATTGTACGATTAAAAAATGTTTAGCTTATCTGGGTTTACCATCCACAAAAAATGGCTGTAATTTGGGTCTGGCTGTATGTGAAACTTGTGTTTGTAAACGCACTAACGATACAAGAAAATATCACAGGGTAATCCACCTAGAATTAAGAGTATTTTCTGATTACTACCAATAATTTTTTTACCAATTAAAATCTAGCCAGAGGATAAACACATTGGCTAACAATTAAAAAAAAACCTACTAAGAAGAAGTTAATAAGAACCTAAAATAATGGAAAAAACCGGCCAAGTGCGTGTCGGACTCGAGCACCGAGGGTTCCGTACAAACCTGTAGGTATATAAGTAAAAGTTTTGGTATTTTTATTGCTAAATGAAATCCATAACATTACAATGTGGAAAGCTGGAGGAGCACAAATTTAAGACAAAGGTCTCTTTATCATTTCATTAATCCTTTATTTTATATTAACACATATCATTTATTTTATAATATAACTGAAATACCTACACTAGCCTTGCAAAAGTTCTTTTATCAAAGTTATTTATTTACAATGTTTTTAGTCACTATTTAGAAATCTGGTTCAAAAATACTAATTAAGTATTAAATTTGAACCTTATTATGTGACGTAACTAAAAATTTAAGGTTTTCGGAGTTTTTTCCTTTATGTGTGCTATAAAACGTTGTTTCATGCCAAATTTGAAGATTCTAGATCGACTTTCTTTATTTTTTTTTATTTTAGGTTTTGATTCCCTTGCCAGTAGTAGTACCAGCCTATTATTGTCTCACTACCTGTAGTGAGACCATAATAGGCTGGTATTATTAAGAGCACTTTGTCATGACAAAGTGCTCTTAATATTTTTAACAATACTATTCAAGTTGTTTATCACTCGCCGACTCATAATCATAAAGGAACAGGATATTTATGTAAATTTTACGATAAGTTTAAAATGTACAACGTCCTCCGTTTATAAAAAATAACAATCGCGTGAAATACCGGCTGTAACTGTAAAATTCACATTATAATGAAAAACAGTAATTACACCAATCATTACAACCACATTTTCGATGCTATCAGTACGTTCAGTACGCGTTATCAGGTTCTTATCAAGCGTCTGGCAGCGTGTGCGCAGCTATCGCTGCACTTTTTATACACAACCAACTTTATTTGTTTACTTTTAAGGCCTTGGGCTTATTTATTATTATAAAAAGAGTAACCATGGAATATCTTGACGGTTCTTCTCCATAGGAAACAACTAATTCGAACCGTACACTTAACTTCTGACGTTTAATAAGGGGCCATGTACGGTATGGGAAATTAATTGTATGTCAAATTGACACGCTATGTCAATTTCCCATGTTATAGCATTCTCATACAACTGTTTAAAGAATGCCAGTTGTGGTTTGAATATACGGACAATTTAAATTGGTAGTTAATTTGATAAACAATTAATTTCCCTGACTTTACCTAGATTAATGTGAAATAAAATATTTTTAATTTATTACCCGTCGGCCGTCTATGATCACATGTTTTTTGTTAATATTTGCCCTTATTAGAAGAACTCCGAAACATAGCTATGGGCGAGCTGACACACAACTCTAAAACATTTTATAAGGTAGAAGATGATGTTTGCTCACCAGCACTGAATCCGCTGCCATTCGTGGTGCGGTAGGCCTCCTCCTGCAGCCTGGACAGGGTGAGCACGGCCACTGCGCTGGCGGACTCTGACGTCATGTTCAGCAGTGTGGCGGTCTTGCAGCGGTATGACGTGGCCAGGGGAGTCTGCCATTCCGCGCCGTGGTACAGCTCCATCGGGTCCTTGGATGCTGGAATGAACGAAGTACTTGTTTTAAACACCTGCACGAGAGTTCAGACTTCGTTGGGATTAAAGGCGACATATATACCGACTTATTATGAACTTCAATGACGTATCCTATAGTAATATATATACAGAAACTCGACATCAACCGTCGGGCAGTAGCCCAGCAGACACAACACTGGGGGAACTTTCCACCATGTCCCTCAATCTCCAAAGGTCAGGTATGGAATATGTTAAATTTAGAAGATATATCTCTAGGAGACATTTGTTGTCACGCATGCTTACGCATGATTCGGGACTATCCCAAAAGAATGAAGTTATAATTGTAATGATTCAACGGATGGAATTTTTCGGGCAGACCTGAAATAAGTACCCCAGTACGAAATGTACCGTACAAACTCAAACCATTTATTTCAAATAAACCAATTTCAGGCACTTTTGAATTGTGAAGGGGTCGGTCAGTCAAAAAGATGCTCAGTTGGCCATTCCAAAGCGTAGTAGGTACCTATGGAGAAGAACGGGCAACAAACTCCACGGACACTCAAATCAAAATAATGTTACAAAAAATTGGTTACATCATTCATGTTGAAATTATACATGTGAGAACGATGTAGAAAGACGTGCACGTTAAAAGCGTCCGTAACAAAAGATAAAAACAAAAAAAATACAATTCAGAAATTAAAATAAGCCGTGGCAGTTAGCTGCCTATTAGATGACCAGTCTCCACTGACGGCGCCTGTTCAAACATGGAGTATGGATCGGCACCATTCAGCTCAACCATTTTGAAGTGAACTTAATGATCCAACACACACGCCACCACCAGCGAGACATTTGAGTGAGCATGACATACTCTCAGCCGCCAGGGCACATTCAAATCAATGAAAGACGATCCTAGTAAATGGTAGCTATGTAGTAGGTACATAGTGCTCACACATGTGCTATGCAATTACACAATACTACGAGATTGAATTTATAAAATGCAAAGATAGTTTTTCCAATCTTTGGCAGCTCCAACAATATTTTCGAATACTAATCAATTAGTTTATGCGCCCCTGTGGAGCAGGACCAGCGTTGAGTTAATTATCTTTGTCAGCGATGTAATCCCCCAACTTATAATATGTTTGGCTGCACATTTTATTGCACATTGTACATTTTATTTGTCCTCTTGGCATTCAATATCTTTCTTAGTTGATGTAATGTATGACAATTTTATTTTTCCAAGTAATTTGTGCGTATTTAACTGATCCTATCTTTTACAAACTTCATAATAATAGTTAATGAAGACGACGATAAAGTCAAGATCAAAGGTCCATTGGGTCAAGTAATGTGTATTTTAAACGCAAAATGATAAAAGTAACAGTTTATGAACTGATATCATCATTTATGGGCTGATAATCTTGCTACACCATTTATTTTAGACATTACTATTAAATTGCCAAACAGTAATTAAAAGGCAGCATTTTCTTTGGCAGGACTTTGTTAATTTGGCATCAACTTTGGGAGATTTGAACACCTAAATGGTGAATTGAGATATTTTTGATGCAACGTCATCTGTAGGCTGAGAGTTACGTTTCTTCACCTGGAGGTTAACTCAGGTACAAATATATTTTCATAATTAAGGGGACCTTATACATAGAAAATAAATTTTAAACCGAAAAATAATACTCACAACTATTGACGAAGTTCTCAGGGGCAAGCGAAACATTCAGGCTCTTAAGTCCATAGTCCTTGGTGGTCTCATTCCTGTGGTACACCAGCGTCATGTTGTTGGCCAGGGTTGAGGTGTTGCTGCTAAGCCAGCTGACCTGGATCCATTGGTCGGCGGCAGTGCAGTTGCCGTCGACTACTGTCGCGTTGGCGGGCACGTTGAGGAGGACGTACCAGAGAGATGTGGCTGTGGGCAAATGATTTTTTTATAGAAGAGTTGACAGATCTCGGCGACAAGTGACCGTCCGGGAATATGAGGCTTGCTTTGGGTGGAATCCCGGTCTTCCGACTCTTGAACACATACTTAAGATGCCACATTGGGTCTTGTGAGATAATTCAGAAAGAATTTCTACTTTATCCTGACAGTATCCTCCTATGTTGATTGAGGATTTCATTCAAGGCTAGTTTGGTGACGAACTGACTAACTTCTTTTTAATCATGACTAGCTTTTGCCCACGGGTTCACCTGTGTAGATGCAGGAATTTGTTTGCTATTGGTTTACGCGGCGCGCGCCACTAAAGCTTCCAGGCGGCATGATTTTTTACATCTTCAACAATCATCGTCGTATTTCAGCCAATTTACACAGAACTGTAATGAATTATACACCTAAAGCTTCATCATGAATCACTCCGTCCATTGGTGAAAACCGTATGACAATCCGATCAGGAGTTTTTGAGTTTGTCGCGTTCAGACAGACAGACGCGGCGGGGGCTCTGTTTTATAATAAGTAGTGAGATTTAGGTGTATAATTCATACTAGTGATAGTGATTTGCCATCGACACGCTAAGAAGATGGAACAGATTACTGGCTTGGCTGGAGGTTAGAGGGGTAGTCGTTCCAGTTTAAATATTGTTATTTAGCTGCATTCGGTCAGTCTGGATGCTGACTCCAACATAGTTAGGAAAAGACTAAGCAGGTGATGTTTAACTCGAAGATGTGGCTGTGGAAAGAGGTTGATAAAGAGGAGTTTTTATTAGGTGCTTAACGAGGCAATTTTTTTTCGAAATTGTATTCCCAAATTATCCCAAATAAAATATTTTTCTTTCTTTATTAAGTGTAATTTTCTGCATAAAAACACTCGATAATAATGGATCCAATAATTAATATTGTAACATACGTTGAAATTTTCTCAGGGGATTCTTTTAAACTCTGTTATTTATCCTTATAAGCTCGATAATGAGGCGAATACTTCACATTCTATTTTTATTAAAACTATATACTTCTCTAATATACAATAACACCACTGAATGAGTAATAATGCAATTAATTGAATAATCCGGCAATTCTTACCTATAAAAATGATTCATTGTTTTCGCATTGGATCGAAATTACCAGCATTGTTGCAAAATATTAGCTTACACATCACTGCCCTAGTTCAATAGCAAGATATAAAAAAAATTGATAACAAACAAATTGAAATAAGTTTTATTTCATATAAAAAATTTACTTGTGTTCATTGGTCATATTGGTATGTACCTACTTGACTTACTTGCATTTGCTTTTAATATATCTTGTTGACTTTCCTCACCATTAACAAATGAACACCCCATTAATTGGCTATTCATTAATTAATATTAAGTATTGTATTTTAAATTAACACATGCAAAGCAAACTAAAAGTTATAAAATTTAGTTGCTACTTTATTATAGTATGTATATAAAACCTATTTACAGCAGTGAAATTATATAGGGGGAAATGATATATAGAACAGAATACTCTTTATTGTCTTTATTGTGTGTTTTTTTGTTTTGTCATTTGTGTTCTCTTAATTATTATATACTTATATTAATTTTATTTCACAGGATCAACTGAAAGGTTTTTAACACAAGCTGCATTAATATTTTATTCAAAGAAAGGTGATGGAGATTACCACTCCAAAATGGACTCTTTAAACTTTGAAAAGTGGTTAAGTTAATTTTGACCAAAATTGAGAGTGGCGCTGTAATTGTTATGGACAATTCGTCATACCACTCAAGGAAACTGGGGAAGCTGCCGTCTACAGCCACACGAAAGGCAGATATACAGGAGTGGTTAAAAAGCAAAAAATATTCCTTTTGAGGAAAAGCCCTTAGGGCAACTTTATTAGAAAAAGTAAAAAAACATTTATACCAAAAGGTAGATGAGATGGCTAGAGAGAAGGGTGTTTCAGTATTGCGCCTCCCGCCCTACCACTGCGAGCTCAACCCTTTAGAATGAATGTGGGCTCAAATGAAGGGGTATGTGGCCCAACATAATAAAAAATTCAAATTAGACGAGGTAAAACGATGGCAGTCAGAAAAATTTGCCAACTTGATGGCATAATGGATGATGAGGTAGAAAGATTTATTATTAACGTCGGTGAAAGTTCTCCATCTTAAGACGACAGTGACTAAATTAGATGATGAAGACGAAGAAGTTTCACCAACGTATTCTGTTGTAAATTGTTATTTTATATAAAGTATTTTTTTAAATCTTTTATTTCCTTGTAGTCATAATTTAATTTAATCATCATGTGATTGGTTGTTTCATTCATTCATTTGTTGTTAAATTTGTAATGTGTGATGAAGATGTTATTATAAATAAAGCATAATTTTAAACAAAGACTTATTTCGGTTTTTTTAAGTATCTAATACTGTCTTAGGTCTATCTAACAAAGTTATAAATTAACTTTGAAATAAAATGTTTTGCACTCCTGCTTTTACGAGCCTCTTTTTTCTAATGCTATAACAAATGGAGCATAGATAACATTTTGAATAAACCATTTTAGAGACATCCATAAAAAAAATATTTTTACTTAAGTTCAATATGGAGTTATCTTACAATTACAAGCCTTAAAACTACTATAAAAATATTTTATTCATATTGAAATATAAGTAACTCCCAAGCCCACTATAATAAATTAATAACCTATCATTTTAATAAATCAACCACATTTCAAATAACAACAAGTGAATTAGTGACAGTAAAATTTTAAAAATATGAATATCTCAAAACATACTTCGGTCCAGACACCATACTATTGAACTAGGGCAGCGGCATGTCCAACGTTAAATTAGAACCGTCAAGTTTACCCGACTGCAAGGAAGCCCAAATAGACGGTTATGTTTTTAAGTAGCATAATTAACGGCATTGTGGTGACTTTATCGTAATTTAAGCAATATAATAACAGAACTCCTGTCGTTTAAATTGACTTAGGTATTTAACGAAAAATATATGAACGTAAACAAAGCAAAAGGAGTATATAAGAATCGTAACGTACATAGTCTGCGTTCTGTAGTTTCTGCCGACCCCCATGGGAAAATGGCGCGAGTTTATGTATGTTTAACGAAAAATTATTACTTATTTATGTAAAAAAAAATCCTTAATATTCTTTCCATTTGCATCAGAAACTGGTATCAGACCAAACCTTCGCGTGTTGCCGTCCTCATCGAGTGCACGACAAATATGAATAAAAGTATTGTTTGATCGGGTTGTGACCTCTGACAACTATTCCGATCGCTCATGACAAACCTTTATTGTATTCTCTAGTATTGACAATTATCTATTATTAATGACCTACTTGATAAGTCTTATTTATTAGCTATCTATAAATAAGGTATTTAATCAAATATTTTACAAATATTGCCTCATTGGTCTTGGACTGGGGATTCGTAAGCGCATCTGCTGAGCGCGAGGTCTTAGGTTCGAATCCCTCTGGGGGCTGGCTTTTCTGAATCGGAAGATCTGCACCCGAATTACGTAACACACTATCAATCCCAATCTGAATCATTTTGAAGCCTATTGCTAAACCATTGCTTCATAAGTTCGAAAAATTTGTCTACTCAACAACGTAAATAACGCAATGAATGTTGTTGAACTGTCAAAATGAAACCCATTCCTACTGTTAGTGTGTTACGTAATTACTCCGCCGATCTAAAGATCTGAAGAAATTCGGCAATCGATTCACCTGCCTAACTTTCCCGCTGTTGTTCTCGTGTCTGAGAATAGATCAACTACCTACGGCACAATCAATAACAGATCCGTCCAAATCAATAAAACTAAAAATAGGTAACTATAGCGTCTCCGTCTTCAATACTTTGAACTCTGTGAATTCCGTAGATCATAACTGCAATAAGTAACCAAGTTTAACCACAGATTACTTTAACGCAAAAACGTTCGTTTATGTAATCCATTTTATTGCAGGTCGAAGTTATTTCAAGCAAGTGATACACTTTGTGATCGTTACGAAACCGCAACGTTATATTTAATTTGTTGTTTAAAATAACTCACTTTCACGATTACTCTGTTGTTTTGACAACTTCCGTAGTGACGAATCACGCTAGATTCCACATGCAATGATAAAATAACCAAGCGGTTGTCTCGAATGTTGTTGAACTACATTACAAACATAATGATATTTCCACTACTTACGACATAACTTTTAATTTATCGAATAGACTGCTGAAGACTCGACTAGTATTGATTTATATGTAGAAGTTGCAATTACCGGGCTGTATACTTCTCTTTTTCTCGTATGTACTTACATTCGAGGAAATTTATTGTTTATCAAATTGACAGACACACTACGTCAATTTCTCGTGTTATACTTAGCCATTTTATCCAACTATCCAAATTCGAATATACAGACAATTTAAGATGGTAGTCAATTTGGTAAACAATTAATATCCCTGACTAATATAACACCAATCGCAAAATATAGATAGGTTTTGTACGAGAAATGCTTCTTTAAAAAAATAACCAACACAAACGACAAACGAAAGACCACTAAGAGATGACGTCAAGCAGATAAGCAGAAGCGTCCTCCCACATTCACTTATGCAATAACTCCGAGTACAAATTCGTCGAACCCAGCAATGCACCGAGCCGAAGCCTGTGGGGCTTCTAAGCCTCTTTATAATTATTTCTATCGCCTGTCCACGTAGCACAAGGCAAGGCCGATATCGACTGTTTATATCCCCGAAAAATATAACTGTTTGTGTAACTTAACTTATTATCACGCCTGCATTTACACCAACCTACAGACACTTATATTTCGTCAGTTATGTTTCAAGCCCAAAGGAGTATGAAAGGATCGTAGCGGGGGCGTTCTGTAGTTTCTGCCTACCCCTATGGGAAGAAGGCGTGAGTTTATGTACGTCTGTTTAAGTCCCATGTAAAAATGTGCGAGCTATTTATTGCCATTTTCCAGGAACAGACTCCGAGCTGCTACTGAGAAATTCCTGATCCCAAATCCAATCCCAATCTGCGGGTAAATTGCGTAACACACTAACAGTAGGAATGGCTTTCATTTTGACAGTTCAACAACATTCATTACGTTATTTACGTTGTTGAGCAGACAAATTTTTCGAACATATGAAGCAATGGATTAGGAATAGGCTTCAAAATGATTCAGATTGTGATTGATAGTGTGTTACGCAATTAGGATGCTGGTGTAATCCCAATAATACTGCCAGAACTGGGATTGAACTCAAGAACCGTTCAGCAGTCACATTTGCGACTATTCATTAGACCAGCGAGGCAGTCAAGGCAATTGTTGTTGAAAACCTTTCGTAAGTTAGATAGCCTAGTTTTTAAACAAAGCGATAGTTTTTTGTTTTTATCTAGAACACTGCGCGTGCGCAATCACCGGCCGCGTGGCTGATGCTGTGATAAAGTGACTGTGCCCATTTTATTTCATTTTCCTCGTTATGTCGTGACTCATAACCAGAAATATTTTTTGCAGATTGATTTGTAGATTCCTATTTTAGATGCTAAATTTATTTATTTATCGTCTATGTCTTTTATTTTGTGCGCAAAAGCCAATAATAACGCCGTAGCCACTGATTCTTTTGGGACTCTCCTATCATTCAACTTTGGTGTGTGAATGTCATATTACATTATGCATCGCCTGAATGTAATTTTTTTTTTTTTCTATACATCCTGAATTAGTTTGTAATTTTTTTAATAATTGGTATGATGACTAGCGGAAAACCACCGCGTTCTAGGAAACAGAAACGGCAAAGGATTAGAATTCAGGATGTAAAGCGGAATATCTAGTAGTTGTGGAGATAATAAATTGTATGACTAGAAGTATTGTAAATCCGAGATCTGTCTACAAAAAGGAAGCCCGCGGGGTAATTGTGTAGCACAATAACAGTAGCAATTGCTCTCGTTTTGACAGTTCAACAACATTCATTGCGTTATTTACGTTGTTGAGCAAACATTTTACGAACATATGAAGCAATATCCTTCATAATGATTCAGATTGTGATTGAAAGTGTGTTACGCAATTAGGGTGCCGATACCACGTTGCACAACTCTTTCAGGAAGAGAATTGGTGAGTAGATCCGCACTATATGGGGTTACGGCGAAGTAGTTGACCACTTGCGTTTCTACGCTGTGTGTCGCAAGTTCGCAATAAATAAATAAATTATATAATACAATTCTAAATAAATTATTTGCTTTATCGACTAGATATTTCTTTGTAAATGTACTTACAGCACTGGAGAAATCCCGCCCCCTATTATAATGATACTAATGGGTAACACGACTGGCGAAATGTGGGTGTATTGTGCGCACATTGTTACAATATATCTGTGGCCTAGAAGGGCCAAAGTCCGGTTTTGTGAGAAGTGTGATTTTACTGCCTAAATTTTGTTTTCCTATGATATTACTATACTTATTACTGTTTTACTACATTGGCCTTTATGTTTTTTTTTTTTTAATAATTATTTTCGTTACACTTAAGCCCTTTTAGTACACATAATATCATACGAAAACAAAACTTTGGCAGTAAAATCAGACTTCTCACAAAAACGGACTTTGGCCCTTTTAGCACCAGGCCAGAGATGTATAACATAACATCAGGCACAGGTGTACCTACAGTATGCCCATATTTCGCGAGTCATGTTTAAGTCCCATGTTAGGGGGCGAACCTATTGCCATCAACCGACCACAAGAGAAACTCTTTGGAAAGATCATGTGAAAAAAGTCTGCACTCGACTCGACAAATTTGTGTTTGCTCTTCGAAAACTAAGACGAATAGCCAGTAAAGAAACAGCCCTTAATGCATATCATGGCTATGTTTCGTCAGTGCTACGTTACGGCCTTGTTATATGGGGTAATTCTGTAGACGTGAACAGTGCATTCATTGCCCAAAATGTGTCAGAGCTGTGTATGGGGCAGAATATTTGGAGCATTGTAAAGCCATTATTTAAATCACTAAAAAATCTTCCACTTCCTTGTCTTTACATTTTTGAAATTTGTGAATTTATAAAAAAATATCCGCACATGTTCCCATTGTATGAACACATTTCTAAAAGGGTTAATGACAGAAGCCCAAATAAATTACTAGCACCTAGCCAGAGACTACATTTGTATAGCAGGAATTCCAATTGCATGGCAATCAAAATCTTTAACAATTTACCCCCAGACATCAGAGTGTTGCCCACTAATAAATTCAGAAAAAAAATATTTACTTGGCTTTTAAACAACTGTTTCTATTCAGTTAACGAATTTTTGAATTATACATTTTGACATTTTGTCAATATTTTGTGTGTTTATTGACTTTTGATTTTATTATTATCATTTGTTTTTTTTTTTGTTGTTAATATTTGACATTACATAATTGGTATATTTTTGACATTTAATTCATAAATAATATTAAGTTTTTTTTTTGAAGTAGTTGAGATTGTATTAAAAATTACCTATCATTTCAAACTAATTATAATTGTTAATGGGGATATTAATTGTACTATAATTTTAATATTTCTACACCGGCTACGGTAGTATATGTGAAACTTTCTATTAATATTAAGATCTTAATGTACCATTTACTGAGAAATAAATTAAGTATATCTTATCTTATATTTGCCCGACCCGAGAATCGAACCCAGGACCTCATGCTCAGCAGTACGCTCGCGACCACTAGACCAACGACGCAGTCACAATGATTATCTGTATTCTGTTTTTACAATATCTGTATTCTGTTGTTACAATATCTGTATTCTGTTGTTACAATATCTGTATTCTGTTTTTACAATATCTGTATTCTGTTGTTACAATATCTGTATTCTGTCGTTACAATATCTGTATTTTGTTGTTACAATGTCTGTTTTCTGTTGTTACAATATCTGTACTCTGTTTTTACAATATCTGTATTCTGTTGTTACAGTATCTGTATTCTGTTGTCACAATATCTGTATTCTGTTGTTACATCTGTATTCTGTTGTTACAATATCTGTATTCTGTTTTTACAATATTTGTATTCTATAAAACAGTACGGCAAGGCAGCACGTTAGTTAACACTTGCTATCTGGCGTACACAATACAGTTCAGCTACTTAGCACCACACATGCGCGGCCGCATTTACTTTGACACAGTTTGCACACCACTAAGATTTACATACAGAAATTTCACTTGAATAAACACTTCATAGAGCAACAGAAAATAACAGTTAGAATACAGCACACGCTGTGACACGCTACTCTACTATAAATACGATTTTTATTTATAGCTTATGTTTTCGATGTTACTACTCTGCACTTAAGACTTAGAGTTAGGGAGCGCTTGGCATAATTAGGTAAGTAGTTGAATATGATCCAAGTCAACAATCAAAGTATGCTAAATTACCAATATGTTATGAGGAGTTTAAACACGATAATGACACTCCGCTTCAAAACGAAACTGTCGATGGTAGCTGGAAAAGCTGCACTGTTTTTAACTGGGATTCATATCGGCCGGACGTATCGCTACATAATCGCCATCTTGTTCTCAGATTTGGATTTCTAACGAATGCGGTGGGGAAACGACGTTTCATTCCAGTGCATTTTTCTGCATGCCTCTGTCATGTCTTGTCCATCATACATTTGCACGGACTGCAGTTTCTGTACCGCTACTGCAGTATGACACACAGTACATTGTATAGTACGTTACCAAGAGCCGTAATGAGTCAGCTACCTGAATCACCGCGCACTAATGTCGCCGACGTGTTAACTTCTCACTCTTTTTCCACAGAATCGAACAAATCTCGCCGTGAGTGTACATAAACATGGTATTTGACACTTTTAATACTTTACTCCGAGTTTATTTGGGATTAGACCATGTTTGTTAATTCTTTTCTCTTGTTTAGATGGGATTTTTCTGGCTTAATTTTATAATGTTTTAGTTAAAGTAAGATTATGAAGTAAACGAGAGCATAACTACTATTACTATACACTACTACTACTACTACTAGTACTATTATTACTATTAGCTACTGATCAACCCACCAATCTCTCCAAACTTGGAGAGATTCGTGGGTAGATCAGTAGCTAATTGGTAAAATGTAATAATAATAAACCAAATAATTATATTAACTAAGAAAATGAAATGCAGGTCAACGAACTGGTATCAGAGAAAAAAGAAGTGTATGGGACATACATAGGTAAGCTAGGAGCGGCAGCGGACCAAAAGTTAACACTACCATGGATGACGTGTTCTATCTTCGAATCCGTCTGATCTGACAATCCGTACCAGTTACGGCCTCACGGGCCTCAGACTGATGGTTATTTATGACAGTCTGATAGTTTTTAGGGTTCCGTACCCAAAGGGTAAAAACGGGACCCTATTACTAAGACTTCGCTGTCTGTCCATCCGTCTGTCTGTCACCAGGCTGTATCTCAAGAACCGCGATAGCTAGACAGTTACAATTTTCACAAATTATGTATTTCTGTTGCCACTATAACAACAAATACTAAAAACAAAATAAAATAAATATTTAAGGGGGGCTCCCATACAAAAAACGCAATTTTTTGCCTATTTTTGCTCGATATCAATAAATGGTAACAGGTAGGCACCTAATTTGTGTACCTACTGTTGTTTACCTAGTCAATGGTACGGAACCCTTCATGTTCGAGCCCGACTCGCACTTGGCCGGTTTTATAATAAAACCTTTCAATTTAAATCACGTCTCCTACAGAGTCCTGGTAACTATTTATCAAAGATTACATTATGTATCTATCACGTAAGTAACGTACGTGACCGATAACACAGTAGGTGGCACGTCTGCGATAGCTTGCAGTGGACGACATTCTTTATAGGAGTCAGGGGTGGCACAAACTTGTTCCGGTCGGCATAATTCAGCACAGCCGGGCGGCAAAATCTAATATCTGTAGATATAGACGTTCGGGAATAAACCGCTCGGCTTATTTCCATATGTGCCGAGCCGAACCGAAAATTATTCAGCGAGGGTAGATGACGAACGGAGTATGCCGATCGATACCAGCTAAAAAAGTCGAATATGTGTAGTAATTGTTTCGGGTCGTGTTTGTTGCTCAACAAGTACTGCCGAATCGAATATGCCTACGGGAACAAATGTGTGGCACCCCACACTGAGGGGGTGACGACTCTGTTATTATTTATGATGGTTTATGTTTTAATAGAGAGTTATGGCAGAAGACATGCTGCGTGGACGTCAAATAATTTAGGATAGCGGCAGGAGATTGGTGAAACATATAGCTTACAAATTGCTGTTTTATAAAATACTAGCTTCCGCCAGCCGCTTTGCCCACGTGGTATGTCGATATAAAGCCTATGTCCTTCCCCAGGGTTTAAAGTATCCCCATACCAAAATTCATCAAAATCGGTGCAGCCGTTTCGGAGACTAGCCGGAACAAACAGAGAAACAGACAAAAAATTCAAAAATAGTTTTTTTTGTAATAAGTACCGTATACACGTTCGTAAGCATTTAGTAAAAAGCTGTGATTTGACATTAAAAATAGACGCTTCAATTTTATTTATTTGTAAAATAATAACTTAATAATAAACATGATAAAAACAAATATAATACAATTTCAAGCACTCAACACAAACAGCTAGTCTATACATCCAGCGGGGTAATTGTGTAACACACTAATAGTAGGAATGGGTTTCATTTTGACAGTTCAACAACATTCATTGCTTTATTTACGTTGTTGAGCAGACAAATTTGTCGAACATATAAAGCAATGGATTAGCAATAGGCTTTAAAATTATTCAGATTGTGATAGATAGTGTGGTACTTAATTAGGGTGCTGTATAACAATTCCCCCTTAAAAATTGTTAATGAATATGTATTCTTAGTTATAACCGTGGACCAAAATTGCAGTTGGAAACCACACGCAGACAAAATACTCAAAAAAAAAAAATAGATCGCTTTGTCTATGTTCTGAAAAGAATAAAACAAACGGTTAATCTAAATACCGCAATAGGGTTTCCTACCATGCTTCTGTAGCATCTGTACTCAGATATGGTCTTAATTTGGGGGAACTCAGTAGACGTGCAGAGTTTTAGAGCCAAAAAAAATGCATCCGGGCAATGTGTGGAGCTCATTTTTGAGATAGCTGTAAACCTTTATTTCAAAGCTTAAAATACTGTCTTTATATTTTTGAAATATGCATTTTTGTAAAAGAAAAAGATAAAAATAGTTACTAAATAAATAGTAGAACACGGCACAAAGACAAATTGAAATTACCCAAAATAAAAATAATGCTATTTAAAGAAATACTTACTGCATGGCAATTATTATATTCCATTTGCCAAATAGAACTCAAGATTTGCCATTGCCGCTGTTCAAAAGGGTATTGTTCAGACTGTTATTAGACAAAAATTACTAGTGTTCAAGAATACTTAGAAGATAAATCGTTAATAAATAATGTAATAAAGTAAAAATAGCCTTTAAACCGCCACATACAAAAACTACATATTTAATTATTAATTCGTATTATTAGTGACCTTATTGGTGATGTTATTCAGAATGGTCAGGTGCGTAGTACTCGCAACCGGCGTGCGTGTATGACCAGCACCCTAATTACGTAACACATTATCTATCACAATCTGAATAATTTTGAAGCCTATTGCTAATTCATTGCTTCATACGTTCGAAAAAATTGTTTGCTTAACAACGTAAATAACGCAATGAATGTTGTTGAACTGTCAAAATGAAACCCATTCCTACTGGTAGTGTGTTACGTAATTACCCCGCAGATGTAAGAACGTAAACGAGGCAAAAGGAGTATGTAAGGATCGTAGCAGGTGGCGTTCTGTAGTTTCTGCCTACCCCCATGGGAAGAATGCGTGAGTTTATGTATGTGTATGTTATTATTATTACTACAATACAATCTCAATCTGTATTAATTAACTATTATAGATTCATATTTTATCCTCTAATTCATTATTATTCATAATTATTAATATAGGTTAGTAATATAGGCTTTGTTTTTGTATAGAAATATTTGTACGCCATACTGTGGCAGGGTATGCTGGAACCAATATTGTAACATCTATTGTAACTCATCCTAACAAGTAAACATTTTTGATTTGATTTGATTTAAAATACATGGAGTTATTCTTCGTTATAAAACGTTGAACTCATAGAAAATATTATAATTTACCAGTAATACAAACATACTTTTGTTTGGTTAAACATGCAGGAATTATGATAAGCGACAGTTTGTTATATTAATTAAATAACATATTTTTATAAACAATGCAAGGAATTGTTTCCACTCAACCACCCACACTCTCGTGTGTAAATATTTGTTTAAAGATACCGAGTCAACTTTTAACATTAACACTAGCTTTAGCCCGCGACTTTGTTCGCGAAAAGTTCGGGAATTATTCCAAAGGCACGTACTACCGGGATTCATAGTATCCTATGTCCTAACCCAGGTCATGTCCTATCCGTATGCCTTTCAACTAAATCTGTACAGCCGTCACGGCATGAAAAGGTAACAGAACCAAGGACCCCAACAACCCCTTTGACCCCCAGACTCCTGGACTTCAAGATATGGACTATGACTTTGTTTTCAATACCTTAAATCTTTTGAAAATAAGTACAAAAAAAATACATGTTAATTTAAAAATCATCCCCTATTTTACCGCATTGTGGGATGATTTTATAAAAACGCTGAAACATGTAATTCTTTATTTCTTACCAAAAGCATAAATGTGGATTTTAATACACTACTTTCATCCCCTATATATCACCCCCTTTAGAATTATTTTTGAGTCAAAAAGTAGCCATGTCCTTCCTCATTATAATAGAATTTATAATATTAGTATGGATAACATCACGATTCACGCCTGTTCCCCGAGTTGGATAAGCAGCGGTACCTATCTATATCAGTGCCCTCATATTTCACCAGTTATGTTTGCCCTCATTACATGGGCCTGTCGGACGTAGGGAAAGTCGGCATTTATTCCCACGTGTCTAGCACAAAATTGAGTACTAACTTGATTTACCTACCTACATAATAAAATAATAAAAAAATGTTAATCAAATTGACTACCTACTTAAATTGTCATAGACAATATTCAAATCACTATTGTCGTTTTGACAGTTGTATGAAATAGCTATAGATAACACGGCAAATGGACGAAGGGTGTCAATGAGGGCTACCGTTTTTTTTGCTCACCAGTTGGCGCCACTGGCGAGTAAGATCCTGTTGCAGTTCTTTTATTTGATGTTTTGTATGTTTAAGTACCCTTACATTCATATTATGTTTATTTTATTACATTTTAAAACTTCAAATGAATATTTAGATTATGTATTATTATGTTCCTTAAATTAGCAAGCATAAAGCAGACAAATCTTATTCTTCCTTCAAGTGCTACCAATTTCGATCCTAACTTTTTACTTAAAATCTTAAGCCATAATGAATCAACAATGGCACAACCATTACTAATATTATGAATCATTCGTTAAAATCCGTGATAAAAAAACCCCGCAAACAGTGAGCGTTTAGTGCATATTTTGACATCTAGAGACCTTACTTCTAACACTAGCGCCTCTAGCAGCGAACTCATGAGCGATAGCCCTCATTGGCTTAATTATCCTGACTGTAATTGTTACCTATATGTTATTTAAATACAACAAAAGCGCCATTGACAGTTATCATTGAGTCAATGCAAGGGGCGTTCGCAGTACTGTACGTCACATTCGTATGTTATCAATACCTACCTATTGTACTTGAACATCGGATTATTTTGTTTACTCATATATACACGCCTTTTGTCCCTCGAATAGTGCTGTTATGGTTGTAATCCATCTTTCTTTGGTAATTTTATTTGATTTATAAGTAATTCGGTTTGGTTCACAGAAACGAATAGGTCACTATGTCAGGTGTAGTTCAAGAGCTTTTTCAACTGTTTTGTACTGAAACCTGCATGAGTCGTGAAGCAACAACAATAATGTACTCAGGATTGTATAATTGTATAATATCTTGATTTAAAAGAATGTCCTTGGAGTTTCTTGTCCGTTCTTCTCCATAGAGATCTATATGTTGCGATGTGCAACTAGCTTCAACTTTCTGACAAACTGACCGACTCTTTGACAATTCAAAAGTGCCTGTAAAAGGTTTAATTGAAATAAATGCTTTGAGTTTGAGTTCGCGTATTTATGCGAAATATTAAATAATTTCGCAAATTCGACTTCGAAATTTCGAACCAAAGACTTATGGCCAGAGTCATCTCGAGGTATACTTTTGTACACCAGCCAGATAGTAAAAGTTGACCATATAAAGAAAAGTTAAAAAAAAAAATGTATCTACCTAGTCTAGTGCAGTGTAATTCCTCCCCAACCTCCCCAAGTCCCCATGCCGTAATTAGAGTATACATTTTTAATGTTTTGCCTTTCATCCCAGCTTAACGTGGGAGTTAATTAATATTGAACACACAAATTAATATTTGAAACATAATACCTCCGTTATCTGGCTAAGCCTTGCTGGGCTAGTCTGAACCAATTTAATTAAGGTCATAAACATTAATTACGCTAAAATCATTTTAATAAACGAGAAACACTATCGACTTATTTATAAGTTTATTAATCATCAACACAGTGTTGATTAATTCGAATCACAAATTTTCAAGAGAAAAAAAAACGCATACGAATGAAGGCTCCTACAGACAGGCGCTAGGCGCGACGCAATTCTTTTAGAAAAATTTCCATGATATGTTCTTCAAGAAATAATGTTCTACTGAGTCGCGTCGCGCCTGTTTGCGGTCAGACAAGCCTTTCCAAAGTTATTGTCATTTTTGTCTCATGCGTTTTTGGTCACGTACGCAGATAATTCTTATTTCTCCGTACTTACCTCTACGTAAAGGAAATAGGCACGTGTACGACGGAAAGTAACGCAGTGTCCTCTTCTAAAATCAACACATATTTTTTAGTTGAATATTTGAGCAAGATTTTACGAAAACCAAACCACATTTCAGTCAGTTTTCATTATAACCAGATGCCTAATGTATCACTATCGGTAGGTACCTACTTTAAGGGGGTGCGCCAAGGTAGCCTGCGAAATTCTAATTTTATTACGTTTTTTGCAATTTGTAAGTCAGTATCAGATTGGATGTTGATCTAAATTTGATTCGCGCCGTATAAAATATTTATTTATAGAATTACAATCATAAAAATCACCAATACCCTATTGAATGACTACATCATGACATTTGAGGCCAATTCTAACTTAGGAATTGTATTGCTGATTCTCTTGATTATTCTGTAAAGCCATATTTTTTACGGCCGCGAATCACATTTTAATCAACATACAACCTGACAGTGACCTGCAAATTACAAAAAACGTAAGTATTTTTGAACTTCGCGGGCTACCTGAGCGCATCCCCTTAAGCGAAAAAAGTCCTCTGTCGTAACCACATGTCTCTTTCCATCCTGCAGTGCGGCCAACGAGAGAATGTGTTCCTGACACCCGTTAGTTTCATACAAACGAATGTAACGTGGTTTGCGAATTTGATCTTTATTAGTTACTAGAATTGTCGCACTGACAGGACGGTGTCAGGACCGCATTCTCTCGGAGGCCGGACTGTAGGTACAAAAATCTCTGTCGGAATGATACGTGTATTAAACGATAAATGATTTTAGGCTCCTACAAACAGGCGAGACACGCAACGCGTATCGCGCGCGACACCTAGGCACCACTCGTCGCGCGACGAGTGGTGCCTTTGTGTCCCGCTGTCGCGTCGCGCCTGTCTGTGGGAGCCCTTTATTTCTGTAAGTAATTAAGACTAACTCGTTTGTGTAGTGGTCGTAAGCGTGATTTTCGATTCCCAGGTCGGCCAAAGTGTTATTGGGTTTTTCCATCTGCTGGAATTTCTGCAGCCCGGAATCTGGATTTGTGCCCGGTTGATGACAATCGGCTCAGTCAATACAACCCTATTAGTTCATATAATCCTATTGATTGATATTTTATGAAATTGTCATTCAATAGGATAAGTGTTCCAAATTCTATCCAAATCTGTTCAGTAGTTTTTGCGTGAAAGAGTAACAAACATCCATCCATCCTCACAAACTTTCACATTTATAATATTAGTAGGATTTTTAAAACTAAATTAGCAAACTAACGAAAACTCTTCCGATCCGAGTTTGTAGGTACTTATTATTTTTTGGCAACGTTTGGCTAAAGAAAGTAGCACTGCGTCACTTCTAGTTACTGGGTAGGTACCATGGCTGCCAAAGGTCAAGTGCGAACACGTCACGACTACTTATACAAAAAAAACATAGGTACATACTTAGAAGCGAAGCTGGGAAATTAATTGGGAATGGAAATTGTCATGATTATGTAATTATAAGGGCTCTACTAATTGGTCCCTTTTTAAGAGACTCTGGGGTTGAGATCACAAATTTTCTTATTGGAAAGACGTCCGCTGTCCAACTGGTCGTTTGCTTCCCGCATCCAATGTATTCCCGCGACCTTCAGTACGTCATCAGTCCACCTTGTGGAGGGCCTAACTATACGTATGTTAATTATTGACAGTAATAAGACAGGTCATGAAAATTGTTATGCAGACCATAATAAAATGGAAAAGATGTGTTGCCATGTTGCAATATTTAGATGAGGCTACGTAGGTAGGGTCGGTTCCTAAGTATCTGATGAAAGTGTAAAGAAATGGATCAGAAAACGGATAACGATTAAGGCTCCTACAAACAGCCGCGACACAAAGGAACCGCCTGTCTTTCGCGCGACGAGCGGTGCCTTTGTATCGCGTACGATTCGCGTCGCGTGTCGCGCCAGTCTGCACGAGCCTTTATTGTATTTTTTTTTTTAATAACGTGTCCACAGAATGTCCATACCTAAGCAAATATATTATTATGGATGGTCTCAGTTAAGGCCAGTCCCATTTTAATTCCATCGCAGTGAGCCTCGTATTTCCAATGCGGGTATCGAAGTCACGACCCTGAACGCAAGCGGACGTCGCGATGCGATGCACCGTTCGTGGCATCAATTACTCTGACCCTCCTCTGAGTAAAAACGATGGGTGAGTAAACCCGGAACTGGCATTTGCGGTGTAAAGGACGAGAGTTTTAAACAAAAGAAGATTTTAAAATCACGGAAGGACCTAAGATAATCCATAAATGTATAAATTTACGGCAATTGGAAATATCACGAGGACACTTTTGACTCTTGGCGTGGAATCACCAACACGCCTTAAGGAAGATTGGTGATCTATGCCCGTTCCTGACTCGTATGAGAAGTGGGCTTTGCCCTTATGCGAGAAGATTTCGGGCTAATACTGGAGGAAAATTAAAAGATTTGCCTATAAATAGAGAGGTAATGTAGAAGGCAGCATGCGGTAAGATTTTCGCCCTCAAGTATGTATTTCTCCAAGTACGGAGATGTGGAATTTGTGGCTGTACACACTGAAGATATAAGAAGAATCTTAGCATGTCTTTTTTTTTAATAAAAGGTCAACTAGATTATTAGATACGCTGATCTCATAACCAGTCCGCAACGCGGCACAATAATAAATTTATATTTGGCAACAGCCTTAAGATATTCGATATCTTACACTAATTGGACTGTCGAGGTCAGATAGCAAACGAAATGTGTATAAAACTGATATTCAGTCTCTGCTTAGACTGCAAGTCGACCCTCACATATTAAAGAGTTGGAAAGGGTAGCATAAGACGACATTATTAAGAACCCCCTTTTTATACACCCTGTTCCAAATCCGAAACATATAAAAAAAGATAGAAAATACGTTTTGCGCATGACGCAGAGAAAAACACACAAATATAAAAAAGAACGAGTTGGGGGAAAATATGCGTCACATCCACGCAAAACGGCAATCGCTCAGCATAATGCTACGACCCTATGCGAGACAGAGCCTCAGCGCTGGTTTTAAGCGACAGCTGGCGTTGACGTGATGACGTCAACCAGTGCAACATACGAAAATAAGAAATAAAATAAGTAGACTATACAAATACATGAAGTTTTGAAAGTAAAAAAAGGTGACTGTTAATTTCCAAAGTTGTACCCTGAGAAGTCAGGCCTGCAGGGTAATGGGTAACACATAAAATGGCAATTGATTGTAATTTCTTTCATTTTGACAGTTCAGCCATATTCAATGCGTTATATACGTTGTTGAACAGACGCATTTTTCAAACGTATAAATCAATGGATTAGGTTCCTTCAAAAACCCCGGATTGTGATTGAAAAGTGTGTTACGCAGTTAGGGTGCTGCTACCATCCCGACAAGCTACAACATAAGCTATTGGTATCTATATTTGGTGCCGGCACGAGAGAGGACTAATTGCATTACTTCTGTGCTCTGAAAGCAGAAACTCCAGATTGAACCAAAACCCTGGGTAGGTATGTAGTGGCGATGACCCATGTAAACGTGCTTTTTTTAACCTATTTACTGAAATAAATATAATTTATGCCTAGCTGCATTTATACTGACCCGTCCCTGCTCTGCACGGTTTTTAGGGTTCCGTACCCAAAGGGTAAAAACGGGACCCTATTACTAAGACTTCACTGTCTGTCCGTCCGTCTGTCTGCCACCAGGCTGTATCTCAAGAACCGCGATGGCTAGACAGTTGAAATTTTCACAAATTATGTATTTCTGTTGCCGCTATAACAACGAATACTAAAAACAATATAAAATAAATATTTAATGGGGGCTCCCATACAACAGACATGGATTTTTTACCGTTTTTATAAATAATGGTACGGAACCCGTCGTGCGCGAGTTCGACTCGCACTTAGCCGATTTTTACAACTTGACAAAACATCAAGATTTCTGTGCTAAATCCAGTTAAATATTAATGTATCATACACATCTACCAATCCGCATCGGGCCCGCGTGGTGGATTACGGCCCACTCCCTCTCACAGAGAGGCCTGTGTCCCAGCAGTGGGAACATTATAGGCTGATTATGCTGTACACATAACCTTCCGTAATAAATTCTCTAAACGATGGTGAAAACCACATCAAAATTCGTTGCGTAGTTTAGAAGAACAACGCGGTCACACAGACAGAGCCGAGAATATAGAGGTTTGGAAAATTCGTTGTAGGTATGTTTAGGAGAGTACTAATTCCAGCAGTGAAAGTCTTACGGCTTAAGTATAACAAATTATGATGAGTTTATTCGTGACCTAATAACGTCCGTCCTTCAGTATGGAAACTCATTAGCACAATGCCTGGGGGTCTACTTTCTAAATCCGTCATCGAAGAAACGGGCTCGTCCGAAAGTAATTCGCAACTTTGGAGTTAACCCTACACTGATTAATTAACTTCTTCGGTCACGTAACAACACATCGGAAATAGAGACAACTGTCACATCGTGGTGTCATTCATTCTTAGGTCGGGCTCCAAACTAATCTTATGTCTGTAGGTGATACGGAGTAGGAAACACTCATAACGTCGGCCGAAACTACGGATTTAGTGCTTAGAGAGTAGACCCTCTGATACCCACCGCGACGTCATAAGTCTTCGTGACGCGGTATTTTATTTATCTATTAAAACTAAATTAATCACCCACACACTACGTATAAAATCTACTATCTTTATCTTTACATATGATTGTATAATATCTTTGTGCAGGTGAACATTCAAAAATAGATATCGATTTAATAGGTTTAGCTTAAACAGTGTTTCCGAATTTATAATGTAACCAGCGACCCGCCCCTGCTACGCACGCGTGCAGTGGCGACAAGTACGTCGATATTTCCGTGCTATTTCTAAATTAAATATGTATGTACTACACAGATAAACCTTCCGGAATAAATGCTCTAAATTATGGTGAAAACCGCATCAAAATTCGTTGTGCAGTTTAGAAGATCTAAGCGGTCACACGGCTACACGAAAAGCGACTAGGTTTTATAATACTTGTGTTCGGGTCGAATTTGCATTCGGTCGGAGAGTGAGTCTTGATAGTATTCGCTTGCTATTGGGTCAGTTCACATGAACGAGTGAAGATTCACGACTCCGACCCATATCATGATTTGTTGAAGTCTCCGGATCACGGTCGACAGTTATCCGCTATTATATACGCCCTTCAATCACCTCAAACTGCTAATATATCATCGGTGAAGAAGCACGCGCGTCTCGCGATTACCTCCGCTATCCGCTTTGACTCGCTCGTCGCGTCGTGTGTGAAATGGCTGACACGCGATCGCTACTAAATCCATATCTAATTTACCTTCGTTGGAAACGCACATCGCTCGCGTCTCACGAAATCCGCTCTCGCCAACGGCTCGCCAGTCGCCATCCCATTGTGCGACAGTTTAATTTAAATCTGTTTTAATCGCGTGTGTGCCGCGTGATAAAAGACTGCTTATTCAGCCTATAAAGTGAACTGCTGGGACACAGGCGTCCTCTCGAAGAGAGGGACTGAGCTGTAATCTACCACGCGGGCCCAGTGCTGGTTGGTAGATGTCACATGTCTACGAATTTTTGGTTCTAGAACATACCGGTTTCCTCACGATGTTTTCCTTCACCGGTTTGAGAACAGTGGTGATGAAATTATTTACACAAAGTAAGCCTGTCTGGGTTCGAACCCACCACCTACAACTGATAAGTCGGGGCCGATACCACTAGGCCAACACGGCTCCACTAGGCCAACCCGGCTCCACTGGGCCACCACTGCTCCTACTGGGCCACCACTGCTCCACTGGGCCAGCATTGCTCCGTTAAGACTAGTATAGACTCAATATTTTTTTTTCTACTGTCAGGTGCTTCGTCAACCTTGGCTCAAGAATCAAAGAAAACGTGGCTGCGTAATTGGTAAGTGTAATGTTACTCATGATAATCTTTCCGATTGGGTGTTAATAGACGCGTTCATCTATAAACTCGCTACGCTTATACCTTCCCGTATTTAAATTAACCCCATAGACGCTTCACCACTATGTAAAGACAGAGAAAAGATATTAAAGGTAGATCTTTATTATTCTATTTTGGCTGGGAAGTGGGAATCACGCAATAAGAAAATCATTCAGAGCAAAAAAAAGTTGTTAACCTTTTTTTAACAAAAGCATGTTTTACCAGACAGACTAAATATAAATTTTAATTCTTTGTTTTCTAAACAAATTTTATCACATTGAAGGGACATTCAGCAGTAAGAATAAACGGTTATAATAAAGTTCAAATAGGAATTTTTGACATGAAAAGGTAGATAAACGTCAAAATTAGTTAAGCTAGGAAGGCGTAACAGACTGACTGACTGACTGACTATATTTTATTTGTCGTTACTTAATTAAAGGCACCTTCAAACATTCGCGACAAAAAGGCACCGATCGTAGCGCAACACGCGGTGCCTTTGTGTCGCGAACGATTCGTGTCACGTGTCGCGCCTGTTTGAAGGAGCCTTAACGCATTCCACATCTTTAGATTACCTACATCTTGACTATGCTCGACTGTTTATTACAGAATGGAAACAGATATTAACGACACAAATACATCTAAACTAAAATATCAATAACACTGATAAAATGGTTTAAAAGTTTTTATCGAGTTTTTTTTTTTAACAGTCGCCATTAACAGGAAAGCTTGTTCCAAGAAATAAAATATCTAGTGGGTGTACCCGATCTCATTACCATACGGAATCAGGTTGAATAATAGGTATCATGTAATTTTTTTATAACTTCAAATAATTAATTAGTTTATAATTGTGAACCAGCATTTTAAGCATGTATTATTATGTTTTGTAGAAGGGTAATAATAGGCCTATAATTATTATAAATTATAAAAAGTTCCGGAGGATCGTCATGTTAAAAAAAAGTTTAATCTCGCTGTAGATAATTTCCAAAAAAAAGTTGAAAAAAACATACCATAAATAAATACAAATTCTGCTCCATAAACGGACTCTGTTGCAGAAAATAGACAACTTCTATAATTGCTGCAGCATTATCATAGGGAAAAATTAAAGATTACATTTCTAGATTAAAATCTATAGTTAAAAACATTCACTCACCGCTGTCCACAACCTTGGTGTACGTCACATTCAGCTGAGCTGCAAACTGGGCCACGATGCAGGTCACATTGGTCTTGCGATCCGTGAAGAACCATGTTCCCTGGTCTGGGGGAGGAAGAGGACCTGGCGCGGGCGCCGGCGTTGGAGCTGGTGTTGGTTTGAGCGTTGTTGTTGTTGGTGGTTTATGAGTTGTTGTTGTGGTTGTTGTTGACGTAGTTGTTGTGTTCTCTGATGCAGGAGTTGTGGTTGTTGTTGACGTAGTTGTTGTGTTCTCTGATGCAGGAGTTGTGGTTGTAGTACTTGGCTCTGGTTTTGGTTCAGGAGTTACTGTAGTCTTTGATGGTAATACTGGCGTAGTTTCCGTTTCAGATAACTCAACTTTAGACACTTTCTCCGGTTCCAGCGGATGATCCACAGAAATGATAACAGTTTCTGGGGTGGTTGGGTTAGCAAGACCTGAAAAGACAAATTATGTTTACAAATTGCAAGTCTCTAGCTATCAGCTTGATTTGAATAAGTAATAAATTTGGACAAATGCTCAATTAAATCTGTGATTCTTCACACTATTTAGAATATTTATAATACCAATATTAACTTGAAATCTAATTAACAGTTTCTGGCTGATAATAAATAACAAACATTTAGATATCTGTTATAGTATCAAGTTACTGTTCAGGTCATTGTGACACACTGTCATACGAGGTGCATTCAATAAGTACCTAGCCTCATCGCCAGAGGGCGCTGTAGTTTCAAAAGAGTTTTACCACAGTGTAGCACATTCTTTTTTAATTCTTTTTTCAAATTTTCATTCCAATCCCTTCATTTGTTTTAATTTGACAACTTATGGAAGCGAACGTGTCGATCGGTTTTACAAAAATGGAAAAAGAGCAATAACGTTCGGTGATTCGATTCCTATTTTTGGAAGGGAAAACGCGCATCGAAATCAAAGAGCGCTTGGATGCTGTGTACGGTGACTCTTCTCCATCGATGGCCACCGTCAAGAATTGGTTCAACGAGTTTGCACGTGGCCGTACGTCGGTTTTTGATGAACCACGTCCAGGTGCACCGAAAACAGCTGCTACGGAGGAAAACATTAAAAAAATCCATGATCTCGTATTGGCAGATCGCCGATTGAAGGTTCGGGAGCTAGCTGAGACTGTAGGCATTTCAGAAGGAACAGTGCATCATATTCTTCACGAGTAACTCGGCATGAGAAAGCTGTCGGCGCGATGGGTGCCGCGTTTACTCACACCAGAAAACAAGCGCAACCGTGAGACCACATCGGAGACGTGTTTGGCGCTGTTTAAGATGAATCCAGCGGAGTTTTTGCGTCGTTTTGTGACCGTCGATGAAACCTGGATCCACTGGTACACACCAGAGACCAAGGAGCAATCAAAACAATGGATCCAGACCGGGGAACGTGCTCCAAAGAAGGCGAAAACTGTAAAATCGGCCGGAAAAGTTATGGCCACCGTTTTCTGGGATTCACAAGGTGTGATCTACATCGATTACCTCGAGAAGGGTAAAACAATTACAGGGCTTTACTATGCCGATTTATTAGGCCGATTCGACGCCGAATTAAAGAAAAAACGACCCCATCTGGCGAAGAAAAAAGTGCTGTTTCACCACGACAACGCACCGGTTCACACCTCTGCCGTTGCCATGGCCAAATTGGTCGAATTACGCTACGAATTGCTGCCCCATCCACCGTATTCTCCAGATTTGGCCCCTTGTGACTTCTTTCTGTTTCCTAATCTGAAAAAATCACTCGCCGGGAATAGATATGGATCGAATGAGGAGGTCATCGCCGCCACGGAGGCCTATTTTGCAGAGTTTGACAAAAACTATTTTTCGGACGGGTTAAAAAAGTTGGAGCATCGCTGGGCTAAGTGTATCGAACTAAAAGGAGACTATGTTGAAAAATAAATTGCCACTTTTCCAAAATTTTCGTTTACTTTTTGTAGGCTAAGTATTTATTGAATGACCCTCGTAGGTATTATGGATGGCTCAAAATAATGGCATTATAATGAGTCATCTATCACTTACAGTTTTAATATTAATACTCATAAGCTGTTATTGGCTGTTAAATATCAATACAGCAATGCTGTTTCCTCCCTTAGCACCCTAATTGTACACATTATGATTATAAAAAGTAACTATAAGGCGTGCTCCGTTTAGACTTGAACCCAACCTAAGAGTAATTGCATTTAAAAAAACTTAAAATGGTAATTATTTTCATATTGACAGTTCAACAACATAAATTGCGTTATTTACATTGCCGAGTTGGGGTGCTGATCAGTTACAACAAAGCATAAGCAAATGTTGCACAGAATAATTTGCCAGTGCCCTTTCAGTCAGAGGTTAAAATTGTCTATTCTTATTTAAATAAAATAAAACCTAAACTGTGTAGTTGGAAGACATTACCCTCTGGTATCAAGACTGGTCGCTGATAATGTAAATAATGCCTACATTGCTTCTATTAATAACCACAATTTTTTCACACTCCATACTGAATTCTAATTATTTTGAGATCACTTATTGCTCAATTTCATGTAACATTAGAACCTACTGGTATTCAGATGAGTCCTGTTACACTGGAAGCTGACCCCAACATAGTTGGAAACAGGGTAGGCAGATCGATGGAAGGACTTTATAAGGGTATATATATATATGTATATTTGAGGTGGGAGGGAGGACACCCCCTATTTCTGTCTGCAGGATTTAAAGGAACCTTACACAAAGGATGTGATGGAGGTGATCCCCTTCGCACCTAACCTGTCTGAGTCGGGGTGCCCCAATCCCTGAGCTCATTTCGCTCGCTCTTGCATCTTAAGTTCTTCTTGCCTTTTTACTATGTCGAGATATTTCGGGCCTTGGCACACCCCGACTTAGCAACACCTGTCAAAATTTCATCAAAACCAATATAATAGTATGACAATTGAGGTTATTTTATCAAAGTTTAATATTATTTATTTCAGAAAGTATATTTCCTAGACCTGAATCTTCACGAGTATGTTTAAGATAATAAGTACTTTGCACCAAAAAGAAATTGAAGAGTCTACTACAAGTCCCGTATACAAAAGATGAGCCCGTTCATTGATTAGAACCTACTGACCAAGTTTTGACTGATTGATTCCAATAGGCTCTGTGTTGATATTCCCCAGGTTTTAAAGGTATAGGTACCTGGAGTTTATATAACCAATAGTGCTATTAGTTGATACCTTGAAACAGCCTTTCTGAACACTTAGTTAAAAAAATTGTCAGCTCAACGTTTTTCTGAGGACCTCCATGGGAGGGTCAGTTTAGGGGACACCCTAAATGTACCTAACCAGAAACTGGGCTTTAGCCATTTAATGAAATCTCTCTGTATGAAATAGTACAGACACCTGAAATTACTACCTACATTTTTATACACTTGGTGTTTGCGATTGCAATTGTGCTAAAGCGGTCCTCAGAAACTGGTCTTTAGCCAGTCAATGAAATCTTTTCTCTGTATAAAATACAAAGCATTAAAATGACTACCTACATATGTACAAACTGGTTTTATATTGAAAGAGTATTTACTTTTTTACATAACCTTCAAACAGCTGCCAAAGTTATGATTTTGAAATGACCTAAAAAACAAAACACTTTGTTTTTATTTGTTCTGAATAAGTAACCTTCTAGTAAAATGCACAAAGATTCAGGTCATAATAAAATAAACTTAACTTTTTTCTTTAAATCATCCATTGTTTGTACTGTGAGACCTTTTGGGATGTTTTTCATTGTGTATTTTCCAGTTAAGGTCATTTCATTCACATCAGTTGTAAGTAATACTTATTCGTTATTCATAAAAAAAAAACATTAAATTTTCCTGTTTATTGTAAAATAAATTCATTCCAAATATTGATGAGAGATAACTAAAGCTGATGGGTAATGATTCATAACGTCTATTGACCGTATTAATCATGATAACATAATTATAGCAATACCTACATGTATTTTAAACATAGAATAAAATAGAAAATCGACTCAACAAATACATTAGTGGGTACATTTTTCTAGAATCTCACGGAACCATGGTGGCGTAAGTTCTAGCTCTTTTTTGTCGCTAATTGCGCAAATAACGCTCAATCACGACAACAAAGCGCTCGAGCTGTACTCTCCGGCCGACATAACGATAAAAAGCAACAAAGAACCTATTGCAACAGAAATAGTTTCACAAAATTCCACTCACCGTACTGCGAGCAACTGCATATTACCGCTAACAACAAACATAACCTGAGACGAGACATTTTGGATGTATTGCGACGCAATGTTTTAGATAACTGCTCACGAACTATCTCACAATTATAAATGCGGTGCAAATAAGTGATGCGACGATAATCCGGTTGGAGAAACGTCCACGGATACGGATTGTCAGTTGTAGACAGCTGTGCTGGGTTACCAGTAAAAGGTTTCCAGATACTACTATTTGTAATATAACTTCTGGCCACACAGTTAACACAATAAATAATTAACACTAGGAGTAATGCAATTTTTTATTTAAGACAATTATTTTTGTTCAATTTAAGGGAGAGCGGTGACAGCGGCGTCTGCAACTATCAAACTAGCGGAGGTAAAACTATCATAACTTCGTCATATATGAGAATATAAAAAAAAAACACATAGTTTCAGTAGTCGGTCAAAAGATGAAAATCTTCTGTCAAGTCGTATTCCTATAAAATCCTGCAACGGGTTTGAGGTCAAATCAGTAAAATTTCTGCCATATTTATGAGTGGAATCAATACAAAAGAACTTTATCAGGGACAGAAGACATCATTTGAGCCGAGAAGAAATAATCAGAGCCGTGTGATTTTGGAAGCTGGTTCTCGGCAACGTGCTGTGGCAATCGCTCTGGGCACTACGCAGAGTGTTATAAGTAAACTTTAGACACGTTACCGCATCACTGGTAACGTGACGGAGCGACATGGAGGACAAACTTGCATCACCATAAGCAGAAAGGATCGTCACATACAAATTACTGCTTGACGACATCGTACAGTGACCGCGAACATGTTGGTTACAGAGCTTCATAGTTCTTCTAACATCCTTAAAGCGATCAAGCCATACGAAATCGCTTTTATGAAGTCAATCTACGTTCCCGAAGGCCGCTACGTCTACTACCTATTGAGACCCGCAATCGCTGAGCCCGTTCACAATGGGCTCGTGAACACAGAAACTAGGCAAAAGAAGAGTGGCGTTTTATGTGTTTTTCTGACGAATCTCGGGTTGGTATGAGGCCATATACTAAACGTACACGGTAGTTGAAGGCCCCTTTTTGGGTGGGAATCATCAAATGACCTCTCCCGCTTTGGGCGGAGCGGAAGGGCGTGTCACACTCTTACTGACTAAAACCCACCCGTGTTCCTTCAGTTGCCTGTGCGCCAGGGCCACGGTAACTCTTTCGAACAATCCGCGACCCCGGCAGGAGTTGAAGGCCCCTGGGCGGTAAGAACGTTTAAAATCATGCCAGTAAGTCCATGCATAGAGTAATGGAACAATCATGATAATATGAAGAACCGAACTGATTTGGATTAAAGGCAATCTCAATACACAGATTTATGCTGAAACGATTGTTTTAGATGTTGTCATTCTTTTGCGGACCTAATTAGGTGTTTCATTTCTGCTTATGCATGATAATTATGATAATGCATGTCCACACACTGCCAGACTCGTTGCAAACACACTCGCCGCAGCTAATGTCAACATTCTACCATGGCCTGCTCAATCGTCAGACTTGAATCCCATTGAGCTCGCATGGGATATGCTTAAAAAAAGAGCTCTGCCAAATATGGATTCCGTAAACACACCAGAAAATCTTTTTCACCTGTTACAACGGACGTGGGCCGTCATTTCGCAACGTGATTGGGATGAACTCATATTGAGTATGTCGAATCGCTGCGATTGTGTTATACACGTTAACGGCGAAAATACAGACTACTAATTGTTTATTTTACGCAATAATCACCTTATGTCAGGATTACCAAGGTAAAAAATCCAGCATAAGCAAAAATCGCGAAAAGTCTTTATCAATGCAAAAGCAGAGAGTACTTCGTCGATCTACACATACAAAAACATTTTATTTAATCAATCTAAATAGACATTTTTATATAATTTTAATAGGGCAATAAAATATTTTTTAAGCTATTGCATAGCTTTTATCACGGGCTTTGAGCGCGGCGACCGAATCAAGAAATTCCGTAACGAAAATAAAACCTAACACACCCCACTCCACCTACCCTGTAGCTCGGCCGAGCGTTCGCTTAACGTGTATGTATATGGTACGACTGTACTTGATTAATATCAAAGAAAAAAAAATACTACATAAATAAAAAATAAAAAAAATATTATAATTGCATAAGTTGATAAAAAATGCTATGCAATAGCTTTACCGCGGCAGTCCCCGAGTGCCACACGTGTTTTTTTTTATACCTATCCCTATCGTTAGACACTTTTGATGTGTGTACTTCAATGCACATAAAGAGTGTTGCGTATCGTTGGATCCTAAAAAATGTCATCTATCCAGATGAAATTGTTTAGGATCCAGTGATGTGAAATACAAACTTATTTTTGCGGTCGATAAAATCAATATTGTGCATACGTAAATATTTATCCGAACTTAATCGGAACCCTTCACTGTGGTTTTTACTAATTATTACCATTTGGATAGTAAACCAACTAAACATCACGACACTTTGAAACAATGAAACGGTTTACATTACCTTTGGTGTTTAAAAAAATATAATGCGTAAAATAACAAAATTATACCATTTAAAAAATAATAAACAATTTGGTAACATTGTTACGTTAGTTTTGTTACGTTGGCTAACATGGACAGAACAAGGTAGGTAATCTCAGCAAAATAAACTATTGTGGTGATAACGCGGCTGATTTGAAAATTAGTTTACGTGAAAACTTCCTTAGCCGCGTTGAGCGATTTTTGGTAGAGGCAAAACATATGTGTTCGCGATACCGAAATGCTAATGTGACGTGTTGCACCAGACTGGCGATCTCCCATAATATTATTATACTTTTTGCTGGCGATGGCGACACCACAGAACACTTATTCCTAGCGGAGGCCGACGTACAGCGGCCTGTGTACATTTTGGGGTTTTCACTTGAACTTTACGTGTTATGCGTAAATTGTGAGTGCCGAAGTAATACAAAAAAAACATAGTTAATTTTTAATATTTTTATTCACAAGATGACACATACACAAAAGTAGGCTGTCTGAATTTTAACTCGAAAACCGATTAACTCCGTAACTTAACACATAATTATATTATTTATTTACAAATCTTAAATAACAGTCAATGATTTTATAAGTTTATATAGGAGACAACAGAGATCATTCATTTTATATTAAGTACTAGGTAGGTAGGTACCTACCTATATAATTTATTTTATTTTAATAAGATCTATAGGAAGGCATTTATTAATGAAGATTATTTTATTTTATAGATACAGGTACATATAGGTGTAGTAAATGTTTGGCAATGATTCATAGAAGAAGGTAGATTTACCTAGATATTTTTTTTCAGTACTAGATAACAAGAAATTTTAATGACTAGGTTCTTCATTTGGTATATATACTTACCTACCTATATATTCTTAGGAAACGATTACAGTTACAACATTCAAGTATAATAATGCAGTAAATAGAATATCTAAACAAAGCTGAAAAATACAACATCTAGGTATGTTGATAATTATAAATAATTATTTCTAAATAATTGATCTTTTTCAATACTTCTTAATTACAATTTTTTATCATGTATCAGAAGTAGCACTATTTGAGAGTTTAGTTAGTTATAATTTAAACACCTATTTAAGGCTTCTACAACCTGGCGCGACACGCAACGCGAATCGCACGCGACACTAAGGCACCGCTCGTCGCGCCTGTTTGTAGGAGCCCTTATTCTTGGAACAACTAACGTCCATTATTTTTCTTACAAAAGCAGTACCTATGAATTCTTAAAATTAATTAATAATCTGTAAGCAAAATGTCGTCGATATTGCTAGTTATCTTTATACACATAGATAACTGAAACTCTTAAAAAATAGATTTATTTAACAGTGCTATAAAGAAAAATATACCCGTCGACTTGAGAACCTCCTTCTTTTTTTTCGTTAAAAAGATATACACATACGAAATGAGGGTTTACTGTAGGTACTCCTCTGCCCAACACATACATAGGTACCTAGTTACATAATTACGCCATTAACGCTGAGGTACTGAAATAAAAGTACTAGGTAAGATACTGGCATAATTTAAATAAAAAGTGCGTAAGTACCTACTGGCAGTTAAAGATTTGATGGAAAAGGATCACTATTAATTAATTTATTAACCACTTGTAGATAAATTAGAATTAAGAAATTTGATGGAAACCACAGCAATACTGGCCAGTAATACAAACAAATGGTCATAAAGAAAATTGTGTTGTTTACAAAAACAAAGTCAAAAACGCTCGTTTTCTATCTTTTTGCGGATTTTGTATTTTTTGTTTTTTCTGACTTAGCCCAGTGCTGCCAACATTGCTGTTTTACTCGACGAACAACTCAAACCGGGCGCGTCCGTAGCGGCTCTTGGGGTCGTAGAAAATGTCGCGGGTCCAGATACGGCATTCTACGTTGATCACTACTCCACCTGGAAGCAGTAATATGTATTTAAATGCTGGGAACAGTCCTGTTATCACTTGAGACTGTTTGTGTAGGTTGGTACCTAATCCAGCCATTAGATACGTACCATGGTCTAAAAAAGGAAAAAAGGTAAAAAAAGGACTACTATGTAAACTCTAACCGGCCAAATAATTTAGACAACTGTCAAATTTAAACGAACGTGGGACCCGAGGACGAGAGGGCCGGATTCCAGCCATTTGTTTAATTGCCATAGTAATTTTAGATACGAGTTTCATTTACCTAATAACCAAACGAAACTCAAATCGTACACGATGCGGCCATTATTATCGAACTCACGTGGTACCTAGTTCATCGGGTCTTCTAGTAAATTGTATTTATTTTAAATAGGTTCACTAATACCTTCACGTCGAAAATAATTTATGTTCAAAAACTTTTTGAGGTCGGTGGCGGTTGAAGAAACACCGAAACAAACTCAGAACTCACACACAGTCTCTTTTGATGTCCAGACACAATCTTGGTCAGGCCATATGAGAGCCATGCAGATCAGTATCTGAGATGGTCTTTTGAGGAAAGAACCACACAGATTGGTGTGGATAGAAATGGGTTGTAACAGGTTAAACACGATATCTGTTATCATTGTTACTGTTATTCAAAAATAACAGATTCCAATATTTTTAATTAAATAACAGCCTGTTATTTTTGTACGGACGATAAATACGCATTTAAATCTCAATTTGAATATCTTCTTTATTTCTTCTCGTTTAAAATCGCAAATCGTATCCCAAGTATTAATATAGGAATGACGGGGTAATGTGAAATTATTGAATTACGTTTATTTATTAACTTTTTTAGTTATTAATGAGGAAGAGAAAGAAATTTATAACCTTGCTATATTCTTTCCTTTTTGTGACTGTGTATGTAAGTAACAGCCTCGATAACAGTATGTGTGGGTACTGATATAGTGAAATAACAGTAACTCCTATTAAGAGTCTTTGAGGGACTGTTATTTTATGTAACAGCTAAGTTATATTGATAACAATTGTTATTTGTTATTTTTAAATATCTGTTACATATATCTGTTATGATAAATACGCCTCACCCCTAGAGTGGACCTGTCCAAGTGTCCAGACCTCCCATATTATTATTATACTCGTTGGTCCAGTCAGTGCACGCATTTGTCAGTAATAGTGTAGCTCAACTCAGAACTTAAGGAGCTGAAAAAGGCTAGTTTGAGAGAAAAGTAAAGAACAGTGTAGTTACGTCGTGGGTTCTCGAAGTGCACAGCAACCAGCGGCCCTGGGATCTGGTCTGGCATGCTCCTGGCTGAGTAAGAGATGCGGTCAGCCGTGTGCAGCCGGCTCAGGGGGAACCCTGGGGGGTAATCCGCCGGGATGTACTGGATCGGGCCGATGTTCTCCTTGTCCGCGCTGAACTCACCCCCGCAGGATACCCACACGAAGTCACCGTACTGGTGGGCGGGCCGGTGACTCTGGAGGAATAAGGTTTAATTACGAATCGGCAGTGAACGGTAAAAGAAGTCAACATAAAACAAATCAAACATAGAATAAAAGGCAAACCGAATGCACGTTTAAAATGATCGCTCCTGGCACTTTAGTCATTGTTGTGAAACGTAGATAGCGTCAAACGGGGTGAATAGGGACGCAGGGGTGAATCGGAACGAAACTTTAAGGGGGATGCGCTCATGCAGCCCGCGAAATACAAAAATACTTACGTTTTTACAATTTGCAGGTCACTGTCAGTTTCTATGTTGATTAAAATATGATTCGCGGCCGTAACAAGTATGGCTTTACAGAATTATAATCATTAGAATCAGTAATACAAATCCTTAAGCTAGAATTGGCCTCAAATGTCATGTTTTCATAAAATAGTCATTCAATAGGGTAATATGAACTTGGAGAGATGTATTGATGATTTTTATGATTATAATTCTATAAATACATATTTGATACGGCTGCGAATCATATTTAGATCAACATACAACCTGATACTGACCTGCAAATTGCAAAAAACGTAAGAAAATTTGAATTTCACGGGCTACCTTAGCGCATCTCCCTTAAAAGGGATTTTAACATTGAAATAATCAGAGATGCGATTTATTTGAAATACTTCTATTTAAAATGCAAATACAAAATGCAAAATACCTATTTTGTATTTTGCATTTAAATGCCTTTTAGTAAAAAACATTTTGTATTTTATTTGAAATACCTTTTGAGACGTATTTTGCATTTTTAATATTCATTTCAAAATGCAAAATACTTTGTGATTAAGTTTAGCCAATATCACCAGTCAAACAAATTGAAATGAACGAATGACGCTTGTATTGCCGAATTTGACCGATAGAGGCGCCTGCTAGCCATGCGCGCCCATGGTCTAAAAAAACAAGTATATTATTATACCATGCGCGCCCCCTTTTTTCTTCTTTGGTCAGAGTGCGCGCCTTATGTCTGACTAGTGTCAATGTCAAACGAAAACGACGAACATTATCTATGGCTATGAAACGCAACGCCGCTGACGATGACGCCGACGATTTGATTTCACGGATTTATTGTTTGCTGGTGCTGGTGAAGTGGTTACTGATTTGATTTGATGGTGGATTTGGTGTGTGGTGCTGGTGTCTAACAATTCTAGCAAAAACGGCATTGTGTCTCTATTTCTCATGATAAATACTTAAAATAAATAAAAATATCTAAAATTTGGTAAAAAGGTATTTTATTTTGAAAAAGTATTTTTATATTATTATACCATGCGCGCCCCCTTTTTTCTTCTTTGGTCAGAGTGCGCGCCTTATGTCTGACTAGTGTCAATGTCAAACGAAAACGACGAACATTATCTATGGCTATGAAACGCAACGCCGCTGACGCCGACGATTTGATTTCACGGATTTATTGTTTGCTGGTGCTGGTGAAGTGGTTACTGATTTGATTTGATGGTGGATTTGGTGTGTGGTGCTGGTGTCTAACAATTCTAGCAAAAACGGCATTGTGTCTCTATTTCTCATGATAAATACTTAAAATAAATAAAAATATCTGAAATTTGGTAAAAAGGTATTTTATTTTGAAAAAGTATTTTGAAAATACCTATTTTGCATTTAGCATTTGAAATACAAAACGCAAAACTATTTGGTATTTTGCATTTGAAATAGTAAATCTGAAAAGTATTTTGCATTTTGTATTTAAATGCTTTTTTAAAACCATTTTGTACATCTCTGGAAATAATATAATTTGTTCCCAACAAGGGCACTTAATCGTTAATTATAATACAGTTAACACATTAGAATCCTTTTTACCAACAAACTATATTATTTCAATGTTGAAATCCCTTTTAAAGTTTCGTTCCGATTCACCCCTGCGTCCCTATTCACCCCGTTTGACGGTACTGAACGTTGCTGTTGGAAATGAAAAACTTGAAAATAAATACAAAAGTGTCAAACTCAAAGCATTTATTTCAATTAAACCATTTACAGGCACTTTTGAATTGTCAAAGAGTCGGTCAGTTAGTCAGAAGGTTGAAGCTAGTTGCCCATTCCAAAACGTAGATCTCTATGGAGAAGAACGGGCAAGAAACTCCAAGGACACTCTTTTTAAATCAAGATATTACAAAATCCTGGGTACATTATTCTAGTTGCTTCTATATGTGAGAACAATGTAAAAAAAAATATATATATTAAGAAACAATTCAAAATATGAGATTAATAATAAAAATAAGCCGTGGCAGTTAAGAGATGACTACTCTCAACTGACGGCGCCCGTTTACGAACATTAATTGCACGCCTAGCATGACCATTATTATTTGGAAAAGGGCCAGTTCCCACTTCGTTGGAAGACGGGGAAACTGGTCCTCATTAAGAAACCGGGGCGCCCAGCGGACTCTCCATCCGCTTACCGGCCCATCGTGCTGCTCGACGAGGTGGCCAAGCTCTTTGAAAGAGTCATTGCAGACCGCCTCGTCGGGCAGCTGGTGCGGGAGGGGCCGGATTTGGCGGAGAGCCAGTTTGGTTTCCGCAGGGGGCGCTCCACGGTGGATGCAATCATGCGCGTGCGAGCCCTCACGACGGGGGATGCTGTGGCCCAGGGTGGGGTCGTCTTGGCGGTGTCTCTAGACATCGCCAACGGCTTCAATACCCTGCCCTGGAGTTGCATCCGGGAGGCACTCCGGTATCACCGGATGCCGACCTACCTCTGTCGTATAGTCGAGGCCTATCTGACGGACAGGGCCGTCATCTACCCCGGTCACCAGGGAGAATGGAACCGGCGAGAGATGTCGTGCGGTGTCCCACAGGGATCGGTCCTGGGGCCGCATATGTGGGACATCGGGTACGACTGGGTGCTGCGCGCCGACCTCCCTAGCAGCGTCAGCGTGGTGTGCTACGCTGACGACACGCTGGTCCTGGCGCAGGGGAGGTCGCACCAGGCGGCGGCCGAATTAATGACACGCGGGGTTGCGACAGTCGTTGAGAGGATCCGGCAATTGGGACTCGAAGTGGCCTTGCACAATTCTGAGGCCATGTGCTTTCATGGTCCTCGGAATGCGCCACTGTCGGGTTCCCAAGTAACGGTAGGAGGGGTTCACATCGGCGTCGAGTCGACGATGAAGTACCTGGGACTCGTCCTCGACAGCCGGTAGAACTTCGTCGAGCATTTCCGACGTTTGGCTCCCAGACTGCAGCGGGCCGGGGCTGCCTTGAAGCGGCTCTTGCCCAATCTGGGGGGACCAAACGCCTCCTGCCGGAGGCTCTACGCGGGGGTCGTGCGGTCCATGGCCCTTTACGGGGCACCGGTTTGGGCGCGTTCGTTGAGGCTCCGGCCAGCCCGCCGGTTGAACGCGTCCCAAGGGTCATGGCCATCCAGATGGTACGGGGATACCGCACGGTCTCCTGCGAGGCGGCGAGCCTCCTTGCCGGATTGCCGCCGTGGGATCTGTAGGCAAAGATCCTCGCGCACGTTTGGGAGTGGCGCGAGGAGGCGAAACGCCAGGGCGTAACTCCGCTGCCGCGAGAAATCGCGGCACAGCGGACAGAGCTCCGGCGGGATCTCATGGCGGCATGGAGAGTGCGACTGTCGCAACCCAGCGCAGGGCACGCCACAATTGCGGCGGTAAGACCCCTCTTTGAGGAGTGGCTTGAGAGGCGCCACGGCGTCCTCACCTTCCGCCTGACGCAGGTCCTCACCGGACATGGCTGTTTCGGGAGGTTTCTGTTTCGGATAAGGAGGAAACGCCCGGGTGTTACCATTGTGTGGATCGACCGGAGGACACGGTGGAGCATACGGTGGAGGTCTGCCCGGCTTGGGCGGAGCACCGCCGTGTCCTCGTGGCGGCGATCGGTGGCGGCGACCTTTCGCGTCCGGCCCTGGTTCAGGCCATGGTACGGAGCGAGAGGGAATGGGAAGCCGTCACCTCCTTCTGCGAAGCAGTAATGCTCGCGAAGGAGGAGGCGGAGCGCGAAAGAGAGAGGCAATCTCTAAGCTCTCGCGCCCCTAGCCACCGCAGGAGGCGGAGACACCCTGGGCGTCGGGAGTCGATTGCCGACTCCCGGCCACCGTAGGCGCGGGCTTGCGGACGGCGAGCAATGGGCAGCTCGCCGTCCGGTAAGGACCAGGCCCGGGTCGACGGCGCGTCGTGTTCTACGCGCGCCTCAAAGAGATGTCAGCACCATTGACGGGGTCCGATAGGACCGAAGCCTGCCGGGGTCGCGGATTGTTCGAAAGAGTTACCGTGGCCCTGGCGCACAGGCAACTGAAGGAACACGGGTGGGTTTTAGTCAGTAAGTCTGACACGCCTTTCCGCTCCGCCCAGAGCGGGAGGGGTCATTTGATGATTTCCCAGCCAAAAAATAAAAAAAAAAAGCATGGCCATTATAGAAACGGGTTTTGTCCACGGAAGAATAGACAATATGACAGATAGTCGACATATTTCTCAAGAAATTTTTCTACAATCTGTCATTTTGTCTATTCTTCCGTCGACAAAACCCGTTACTATGATGGTCGTGCTACGCGTGCTTATGCGATGATGTGTCTCTCTGTGTCTGTCCTGTAAAATTTTACAGCTATCTACTCAACCAAAAACAGCTGGGACAGTTGAATGTAGCTTTACGTTATTATTAATTTCAATAGAGAGAGAAAAGATAAAGAAATACTTATTAATCACTTACCATGGCCTCTCGGATATGTTGGGGCATGTCAGGTGGGATGGCCAACTGTGTCGTCATGTTGTAGGGCTCCGGCACCCAGTAGTGGATCTAAGTAATTCACAATTACAATTTGTAACATTACATTGACTTGGGTTAGGCTGGGTAAACACCTTACCCGACCCATGGATTCTACAGTCCCCAGCAGGTCAAGCTACACGAAATTGTCAAATTTCGCCAAACGATTTTAAACCTTGACATGTTGACAGTTAAACTCAAAATCGAATGAGAAAATCTGACAGTTTGTGGAAGCTTGTGCTGACGACTGTACCGAGAACTCCACGCTCAGTAGTTTTTCCTATTTAGTAAGTATTTTTCCCTTCCGTGAGTTTTTTGCCTTCGTGAATTATTAGAGTAGGTCCCTGACCATTATTGTTAAATACCGTCAAACGGGGTGAATAGGAATGCAGGGGTGAATCGAGACGAAACTTCATAAGGAATTTTAACATTGAAATAATATAAATTTGTTGCCAAAAAGGACTATGTGTTTACTGTATTATAATTAAAGATTAAGTGCACTTGTTGGCGACAAACTTCATTATTTCAATGTTAAAATCCCTTTTAAAGTTTCGTCTCGATTCACCCCTGCATTCCTATTCATCCCGTTTGACGGTAATGAGAATATGAATGAAACCATCATCCCAGTATCAAAATAAGTTTTGCAATCAGGCATTACTTTGCGGAATTCCATGACAGTAAAATGTTGTGTATTCATGCATGCATTTGCATATTTTTGCAGGCGGGACGGGGCTGGATAAAATGCACCCAAACCTGGATCTAATCATTGCGGAATTAAAACTGTTTCCTTTTGCATTTAATAGTTATTTGTGCAACAAGAGAGCAAAGTCATTTTTTGCTGCGAGTGCTGATTTTGAATCCTGAGCAAGCGAAGGATTCAAGGATTGAATCACGAGCGTAGCGAGTGATTCTATAGTTGAATCCTGAGTGTGGCGAGGGATTCAAAGGCACGAGATGCAAAAAACTTTGCTCTCGTGTAACACACATAACTTTTCACTTCAGCAGCGAGAACACTTTAGGAGATAAAATAATAAACAGGAATAGATTGAAATAACTATTTATTGTAAATCAAAATAATTAAGATTGTAGGTAGAGGTACCAATTCAATAAAATGGAACATTTTAAAAGTTAAAAGTAAAATTACTGCAATTCTGCAAATTAAAAGTAACCCGCTCTTTTATTTAAATTAAGGCGTGTTCGGAAATAGCACCCATGATATTTTATTATTCAAAATATATTACGTAACATTATTGAAACTAGAAATAAATATGTACATGTTAAATATCAGTTTTATTTGCAGTAAATACTTATTTTCGTTTAAATACAACAATAAGTTAAAAATTCAATAAATTACATTAAAAGACATAATTATCTTTTTGAAAAATTTCTTTAGTTAGTACGAAATTCCGAACGTGTTTGTCTTTGAGGTCGAATTCAAAATCGGAACTTCGAAAGGGCTGGTCTTTGTCTCTCTCTCTTTCTAATGGCGGGAAAGAGATAGAGTGTGAATGTTTCGAATTGTATGATTAACCCAAGGCTGAATAATATATTCGCGGCTTTCTGAATAAAATAATTAAAAAGTTACTTGGTCTCACTCAGTGAGCAAAATCGCATTTTGCTCACTGATTTCAGGCAGCAAAACCTACATGTTTGAGCTACTGAAGTGAAAATGATATTTTCAGTACCAAAATATTTAACTTTCTGCTTTTGCTTCTTATACTCACATGAGACAGCCTCAGGAAGATGCAGGGCTTGCCCCTGGCGTACCCGTAGAAGTCGTCAGCAGTGCAGGGGGCCCACAGCCGCATGGCCATGTCACAGGAGTCAGAGCGTAGGTGTTGGTCGCGACGGTTGTGGATAGAACATGGCGCTCTGGGAGGCTCCTCAGGAATCGTTGTCTCGTAAACTGGTAGAGAAGACAAAAAGGTGTGTCACATGAATGTAGTGGTTCTAGAAATATAAATTGCTACGAGGATATTTTGGTGCCTGAACGACATTGACCGGCAGGGCGTTGTTGGTAAACATTTGTGAAATTGTGTCAGAGGCAACTTTAGTTCCGATTTTTGCCACGCGTCTAAAGATCCTTGTGCCTACAACTTTAGGTTTCCAAGTTACCTTTTAGTTAAAGTGCACATTTGTGGGAGATGATTGCACCTACCTCCTTACATCGGTGTGAAAAGACAAAAGAACAATGAACATGAATGTAGTGGATCCAGAAAGGTATACTTACTCCTGAGGAAGTCATTGAGCCGCCGGTACCAGTTGTGCCAGCTGCCGGGGTCGTTGCCTCTGACCTGGATCAGCGGTTGATCCCAGTTGTACTCCTCGGATCGAGGCCACACTTCCAACTCTGTTTTAGAGAACATATTACTTAAAAGAAGAAATAAAAGAGCCAAAATACGATCAGCGACGATAGTGCATTGTGGGCAATAGGTATAGGTACCTACAGACGAACAGAGAATAGCCCATTTAACAGAAAACAAAACAAGACTAAATTCTAATTTATAAAGACGTCTAATCGCGTGTAAATAGCACAGTGCAAAGGCCACACAGTCTGACATTTCCAAGAAAATGGGGTCGCTATTACCCACCAGTAAAATGTGACAATGTGAAGTCAATGTCACACTATAAGATTTAACAAAGAAGACTTACCAACATAACGCTGGGGTAGCAGCAGGCCAAGTAAAAGTCCGATAATACCACCTGAAAAACAAAGGGTTAAGTACACTTTTATTTTCTACGTACTTAAGAGCGGCCAACCCGTCATATTTTTCATACAAACGCTCGTACGTGATAATGGCGTTGGAACACATCTTTCATTGAAAATTTTGAACTAATAGGTATCTTGCGCACTTTATCTAGGTTTCTATGCAAGCAAAAATTTTAACTTTGGACAAACAAATTCAGTATAAGCCTCAAAAAATCAGCTTTTTGCACAAGTTTTACCTGAACTTTGGCCGTTAATAATGTACTCATAAATTATAAAAGTTAAGAATACATCTTCATAGAAACCTCACACATGTAATGGAGATTATAAATGACAATCATTTTTTCCAAAAACTTGTAAGGCTTTTTCAAAAACACGTATTTCCTGGAACAAGTTTTGTGAAATCTTTGCGCGCCAATTTTCGTTCGATGTTATCGCGTTCTCACTCGTGCTTGTTTTTCAAACATTGCGTTGCATGAAACAACAAGCTGTTCAATCATGCTCGCGTTGACGATAGACGGACCGGGAAGGGCCCTCTTAAGCAGTCAGATATTGTTCTTCTCAATTTTCGTAAATTATAAGTTTTTATTATGTACAGTCGCCAACAGATCAAGCTACAAGAAACTTTCAAATTTCTCCAAACGATTTTAAACCTTAAAATGTTTATTAAGTTCAAAATCGAATTTGAAAATCTGACAGTTTGAGGTAACTGGATGTGTTGGCGACTGTACCTAAGATAAATAAATATGTAATTGACATTAAAGGATTCAAGTCTTTGATCCTGGCCCTTTCTATTTCTGGTCTAATTATGAATATAACTGGCGAAATGTGGGTGTTAGCCTCCTGCCAAACCCTTTGGGGAATACGGGCGTGAGGTTATGATGTGGTGTAGGCTAAGTTATGAATATCTAATGTTATTCAATTGGATTACAAATTAAATTCTATCCTTAGTTATGAAAACCAACAGCACAGTTTCCAGCACATCAAGTTCCACAAACTGTCAGATTTTCTCATTCGATTTTGAACTTAACCATCAAACTTTTAACGGTTTAAAATCGATTGGAGAAATTTGACAGTTTCGTGTAGCTTGACCTACCTTTGCTTTGACTGTAATAAAGTAGGTACCTACAGAATTTCTATACTTTACTAGTCGTTAAGGCTTGTACACAAACGCGCGACGCGACGCCCGACACAAAGGCACCCCGTGTTGCGCGACGAGCGGCGCCTTTGTGTAGCGCTGTCGCGTCGCGCCTGTCTGTGGGAGCCATTATCTAATTCACTCACCACAACGGCTAAGTGATTAGGTAGAGGCTAGCCTGCGTAACGGTAACGTCAGAGTACACCTATAAACCTATATTTGGTGCAATAAAACGTTTACAGGTCATACGATGAAGCAGAGAATTATACCGTTGCAGTTTTGTAATGCAGGAATGTAGGAATTTGTATTCAAAGCCCAAAAGAAATGCATCAGAGCAATGTGCCATTTAGATAGTACTTACTACAAGCTGTTAACATAAACTTTTTAACATTACCTTCCTTGTATATATACGAATTAAATCTAATTGTAAAATTAAATAAAATAAAAATAGAAAATAATAAAAATTGTATAAAAAAATATAAGGTGTAACGTTAAATACAGTTTTTCTCCAAAACTGAATTGATTGATTGATTGTCTTTTTTTTTTCATTTGTTTTTTTTTTTTGATTTTTGAATTGAATCCAAGCTATTATGAGACTGCTTCTAAAAGCTATTATAGACAATTGCGTGACAAGAAAAGGCTAGACGTAGAAATACCGTATGGAAAAACGGCATTACTCAATAAAAGTATTATTTGTATGGCATCACTGATTTATAATAAATTACCCAATGACATTATGAAGTTACCTACTCATGTATTAAAGAAGAAATAGTATACATTCCAAATTAAAAAGTGTTATTATAATGTAAAAGACTACTTCGAAGATAAAGATTTAATTAATTTATTTTAATTATATCAAATATTTGTAGTTGATCTGAGGGGTAATTCTTCTATTTTTTAAGAATGTGCGCATTTCAATCTCAGGCTCATTCTGTCAAAAGTACCTCGAAGTTACCAAAGTTGTTGACAAGTTTTTGACATCGATTGTTGACGAGATGAGATTGCGATTAGCTTTTGACCGTTCTTAAGTACGGGACTTGATCTTCAGATATCGGTACACTGACTACAAAACTGAATAGGTAAGTAGATAAGCTGATGATTAATGTTACCCTCTTTGCGCATGAAACTACCTAATGTCCGTAAAAAATATTTAATAAACTACGAGAAAAGATGAAACCAGCGATACGATATTTTTAAATAAGCTCAAGCAAATATTAATTAAAAAAGGATACTTACTACAAAATAAACGAACACATATATTACAAAAAAAAATGGTTTAAAGGCTCCCACAAACAGGCGCGACGCGACAGCACAACTCAAAGGCACCGCTCGTCACGCGACACGCGGTGCCTTTCTGTCGCGTTGTCGCGTCGCGCCAGTGTGTAAGAGCCTTAACACAAACAGATACCATCTACAGTCTGTTAATCGAATAGCCTCATTCATACATACCTACCTACACACGGACAAAGAAAAAAGTCGGACTGAACTCCGTTAGCAAATCTGAGTCCCGTTTATGTGTGAATATATTTATGTGTGAGTGTTGCTGTTTCCGCCGTCTCGGCCGACTAATGTATGAATGTGTGCGTACAGCGGCCTGTACGCACAGCGAGCTGGCCGACTTGAGAGACACAGGTTTTTGTTAGCAAGAATCAGTCCAACTATTTTTGTTCGTTCATGATGTACAGTCAGGGGCCATAAGTCCAGTAGCACATCAACGATCGTATTCGCCTGCACGGTACTGCGCGTATAAATACATGTGTGAGTGATTTCAACGCCTTTACCTGACGCCGAATTTACCTGTCATACAGGTATAACTACGAGGTGATAGTGTGTGGGGTCAATACTAGACAAAGATAACAATATACTTTTGTTTTCTTCACATTAGTGTTCGCACCGAGTCAATCCGAAACTAAAGCGAAAATTTAAACTCAATATAACCAGTTCATGTAGTTAAGTGCAGCAATGTATGACTTGGATACTAGTGACTGTCAGTTCGAACCCCGCTCGGTTGGCTAGATCGATTTTGTTATTATTTTTTACTTTTTGATTATAAACAACAAATATATATATTTTTAATATTTAAATGAATGTTTTATATAGTTATTATAATAAGTAATATTTATATACTTTATATATATGAATATTGTTTATATTATTATATATAAGTAATCTTATATACTTACTTTATATGTGATATTAATATTATTTATATATTTCGTTATATATAGTTAAAATTGATACGATAAGAATTAAGAAGAACGAAGAAAATTACAAAAGTGAATAATATTTTAGGTTGAAATAAAATAATAGTAGGTAGGTAATTTGAAGAAACATTTATTTATATTATTATAATAAGTTGAAAAACCAAAATTTGTATCAAGTTTGTTGATATGAAAATACAATTGTTCTTATGCTTTTAACTTTAAGTATTGAGATTATAGCTTAATTATTCATTTTCTCAAAGAGAAAAGAAGATTGAAGCTTAACCCCAATCTTACAATCATAAACTAACTTACGTATGCGTATTTGCGTGCGACCAGCACATCCCCTGTAAAAAACAACGTATCAATATTTGGTATGACCTCCATTATTGTCAATGCAGCTAAGCAGACGTCGACGTATGGAGGCCACAATGTTTGCACATATATTTGTGCCACGTAAAGCATCCCACAATTGAATGCAATGGGATTTAAGCTGCTCAGGACACCTCTCATCTCGTGCTTCCCATCTTTGAACCATGAAAACCCACATATTTTCGATGGGGTTTAGATCAGGGGATCGTGCTGGCCACGGAATAACTTTAATATCAGCATGCTGACTAAACCACTCTTTTACAACACTGGCACGATGTATTGGACAATTATCTTGAACAAAATGTAGTTCACTAAAGTCTTCCGATGGGTAAACATTACGCACAGTAGGTAGCATTATGTCACTTAAAACTTCGACGTGATTAGAGCTGTTGGCACGCGTAGGTATGAATTCCAACTCGCCCGGCCCTTGTGCACTAATCCACCCCCACATATTCACACTTATTCTACCTGACTCTGTATTCGGAATAATGTTTTTCTCAGACCAGCGAGTATTGTCTTTTCGCCATAAATGAAGTCTTCCTTTTTAGCATGATTTGAAAGTCTTCTCGTCAGAAAATATGGTCGTCTCCCAGTTAAAATCTAAATATTCCCGAGCAAAACGTAGTCATTCCTCCTTGTGTTTTTGTGTCAAAAATGGTTTTTTAGCTGGTTTCCGATGATGTAAGCCTTCAGCATGGAGTGCACGGCGAACAGTTCGCAATGATGTATCAAATTGATCTGCAAACATTCTAGTTGGAATGAAACCATTTTTTTCATATTCTTCCACCATGAAACGTCGCTGAATCGAGTTAATAAGCGGCGGCCTTCCACTTCTTACACGACTCTTCAGACTATCTTCTTCCTCAAACCTCTTTATCCAACGGCTCACAGTATTTCTCTAAAAAACGAAAATATAATTTTTATTACACACTTGCAACTAGCGATTTATTTAATAAGAAAATCATACACCACAACTATCATCATAATTATAATCTTTAAAAATAACTTACACATAAGCCGGTTTCAGTTGAAATTTGAGAAATATTAAGCCCATTTTTACGCAAAGCGACAATATTTGCCCTGGCATCAATACTAATATTTGCTTGCATCTTGATTAAAGATATTCAAACAACATGCTAATCGCAATAATAACACAAACGCTCGTAACAAAGTTCACCTACCAACAACGTCGTTACTTTATTCAATCGAGTAGCTTATTTTGTTTCACATTCACCCTCATTTTTTTCTTTTTTGTTAATAATAAGTTTAACTAATACACATCTCATCGTGTCTAACATATCGTAGACGTTTAGAATTCATTATTAAAACACAAAAAGTGTAATATCACTGGGGTTCGAACGCAGGCTACAACGTGCGGACTATGTCAAAACGTTAACCGCTAAGCCACACAGACACATATTTCTCTAATTGAAATTAAATAGCAGTATCATATTACGTCGTCGTGACATGATAGGCTTGTCACTAAGGCAAATGATCATTATGTTGCACTCATTCTGACTAGATAATAAAGAAAGAGTGCGATATACACGATCGTGTATGTGTGCAAAATGTTTGTTGAAGAAAAAGGTCGTAAGTACGACTTGTTTTGATGCGATAGATTTTTGTAACTGCTACTGGACTTATGGCCGCTACTGTACCTATTAAGAAGATAATGAGTTCTAGTAAAATAACCTCGACCCCATCTCTCCATGTACCTTAACTGTAACAAAATAAGGTACCTATCGTAAAAGCCAATATCTCCTTGAACAGTTTACCGCTCTCGAATCGATTCATCTCTTCCCAGACAATTTGGCGCCGCAAGTTGTTTGGCGCCTTCTTTCTGAAGCTTTTGTGAATTATAGCAATATTTATTTGAGGATGATGCCAAATTACATTACGTCACATCATAGATACAGGTTGGTCCAAATAGTGAAGACATAAAAGAAATATTAATCATGCCCAGGGGTCTCCAAAAATACCTTAAGTATGTTTCGCGATTCTTGATAGTTTTCGAGTTACAATTATTTTTTAACTTTCTTAAACCTATTAAGGGAACCGCTTTCAAAAAATTATATCTTTATTTTTACACGGCTTTTTCACATTACTATTTTTTTTGCAATTTCTATTGTTATGGAATCGTACCCGTTGGTTATTTCCGGCTTTGACGCGTGGTACGCCTCGAGCAAAACCTAGTATTTCATAAAATAAATAATTATTCGTTAATAAGAATAAAATACAAAGAATGAAATGTGTGGGTACCTAGTATGTTAGGACTTTCTCAGTCCGGAGTCTGGATTTGTGCCTGGTTGAGGGCCATAGGCTTGCCTCCTATTATATGGGACTTAAAAATAACTGGCGAACTGTCTGTGTACTATTGAGAGGTACACCTCTGCCTAACCCTTCGGGAGAATACAGTCGTGCTGTTATGTTGTTAGAGAACCCTATGGAACTGTTACAAAAGGAATGCAAACCTAGATGTATGTCTAACTAATGGACAGGGTGGAGAACGGAGTGGTTTGACCCATATCGAGGTCGATGCAACAGCGAGGTGCATTTTAAAGACAGGATTCATCTTTACTTTGGTAAGCAAAGTAAGCGCCTCATACGAATGTGAACTGTATCTATTCGTAAAATCGTAATCCTAACTTCCTGACTAATATTATAAATGCGAAAGTAAGTTTGTTTGTTTGTTACGTTTTGACGCCTAAACCACTGAAGCGATTATCATGAAATTTTGCATATACTTTGTCAGGGGTACAGAAAAGGACAAAGGGGACCTTTCATCTACAAAAAAAACTATTGATCTCGAGGAAAAGAACAATAATTTTTGACGATCACAATTGCATTAGGTCGCTAGATAGCGCTAGCGTGTCTTTCGAATCATGATTAAATTTTATTATTAGAAACTTTATTAGTGTGTTAAGAGTTTTTTTTTAAATATAAGTAATACATTTTGTGAGTCTAGAGTGAACTCCAACACCGTTTGACCGCTATTAAAGTTGGCAAATAGGTAAGTATACCTATACACACATATGTATTTTTAATGGAGAAGGATTTACAAGATTTTTTCGACCTCCACGCGAGCGACGCCGCGGGAAAAAGCTAGTTAGGTTCATATTCGTATGAAACATTTAATTAGCAAACTGAAGTCAAAGTGCGGTTTGTGAATCTTTGTGAAAAGGAGCGTGTCCTGCGATCCCGAGTTCGATTCCAAATGCACCAATTGTTCGTTAAGAGGGTGCATTCTGAAAGTTGGCAACATCGAGAGTAGCCGTCAAATATTGCATGTGACGGCGCCACCGTCATTATTTTGTAAACTGCGAGTGCAACGGGCAAGCAGTGAACGAACGACTGAACGACGTCACTTCAACTCCGAACGTTATATAAGGCAGTGCACACTGCGACTCGGCTCAGTCGCAGCTGCGATGAACAAGAAGGAGTACGCGGTGGCAGTATTCCTCGACATGGAGAAGGCCTTCGACCGTGTATGGCACGAAGGGCTTATCTATAAGCTAGCCCTATCGGACGCGCCCCGTCGCGTCGTTAGGGTGGTCTCTTCCTTTCTATCCAACAGGACATTCAGGGTGGTGGTCGACGGGGCGCTATCTGGCGCCCGGCCGGTGCTGGCGGGTGTGCCGCAAGGCAGCTGCATCTCGCCGGCGTGTTACTCACGTTTCACCGACGACATCCCTACAACAGATGACGCCACGCTCGCGCTGTATGCTGACGACGCCGCGTACATTACTACATCGCTTAACGCGAAGTACGCGGCCGTCAAAATGCAGCGCGCGCTAGATTTGATTCCAGAGTGGCTGTCAAAATGGCGGCTGTCGGTGAACGTGGGGAAGACGCAGGCGATGGTCACCGGACGCGCGCCTCTCCCGCCACCCTTGAAGCTGCAAGGAGCCGACGTCGCGTGGTCGCCCCAGGTCAAGTACCTAGGGGTCACCATTGACCGTCGGCTCACAATGGGGTCACACGTCCGCAAGGTCGCCGCGCAAGGTAGGGTAGCCCGCAACCTCCTTCGACCAGTGCTCTCGTCCCGCATCCCGGCGCGCGTCAAGTTGGGCGTGTACAAGTTGTACATACGCCCGATTTTGACGTACGCCGCCCCTGCTTGGTTCGCCCTCACGAGCGAGACAAGCCGCAAGTCGCTCCGCGCCCAGCAAAATCTGGCGCTGCGGACTATAATGGACGCCCCTCGCTTCGTGAGGAATGACGTCATCCAGCGGGACCTCGGGATTGAGAGCCTGGATGAGTTTGTGCGGCGCCTCGCGAAAGGGATGTTCGCGCGTGCCGACGCATCTGATTGGCCACACGTCAAACAGATTGCGCCCTGGCATACGCGCCCCCCTGACGCGAGACCCCTGCCCCGCGACCTGGTTGCGGACGACTGACCCCATCACCGGACTGGACGCCCGAGTAAGCTGCACCCAGGTTACACGCGGCTTACTCGAAACAACTGAACTTCACATAACAAACATACATCCGTTTTGCGTAGCGTGTTCTAGGTTAATATAGGCACGTTACGTAAACAAACAACAGACATTCACCTCTATACAGGCGCATAAATACACACGCGAATGCGCCGCGCGGGCGGCGATTCGCGTAGACACTGAGCGGTGTTACACAATACAATACCGCTCACACACTCATGACGGCCTCGCAGTCCGGACCGTGACCGGCTAGCTCTGGAAGCGGGACGGGCGGGGGCCATACACCCTACTCTGTAGGAGCGTCGAGTCGGCACCTTCGTCGCTGGTCGTCTTCGTCGGGCCTCCCCCAGGTAACTGGGGGTCTCACCTGGCGGGGACAGACCGCCGAGGTGTCGTGAAGAAAGCGACGCTATCTATTAGCGTCGCGGCGCGCCTACAGACACACGCATAGCAACCATTCACATGAGCGTACGGGACCGTCGTACGCTCAATATTTCTACAGGCCAAATAGGCCAACACATTGAGGGGCCCGTATTGGCGGGCCACTGTATAGCTTCCGCGGCCGGGGGGCGAAGCCCCGGAACCGCACGCCGCGCCCCCTTACGGGGGCGCAGCGACATCCGAACTCGGCTCAGTCGACCACTGCCCAGTGCACACGTTACGTAATCACTGAGTAATCTTTTGTCGAGTAGTTTTTTATATTCAGTGTAGATTAATTTAGTGATTTTAAATTAAATTAATGTGAAATTAATTACGTTTATTTAATTAAAATAAATAAGTGATTGAGCGAAGACTTTTGTGTTTTTTTTAAATAATGTCGGACCCTGACGCTACATCAGAAGTTGCGGATCTACCCCCACAACAATCATCGGAGTCAAATGCGCCAAGTAATCCAGTCATGGAGCAAATGATGTTATTCTCGACTGGTATGGAAGCGATCTTCAAAAAAATCGCTGAGAACATGACATCGTGTCAGCCTGTTCAGCATGCACCTACAAAATTAGTCAATTATGACCCGGATGAACATGAATCCGACATCGTTAATTGGTGCACACTCAGCGAATTAATAATTGAGCAGAAGAAAATAAAAGGAATCGACTTAATCCTAGCCCTCACACATTCTCTTAAGGGGCGTGCGGCAACGTGTCTAACAAATATTAAACCTGACCAAATAACATGGCCTGCGATCAAAGAGATGCTCATATCAAGATTTGCGAAGCCTTTGATGATGCAAGACCATTTCGATCACATCATCAAATTTCAGTTAGACGGCAAAGAGAGCCCTGCTGAAGCAGGAATGCGATTATGGCAATTAATCGAGAAGATTCCCGAAGTGAATATGCCAGAGAGAGTTATCACAGGCTTTGCCATTTCTGTACTGTCGCAGTGCGATGACAAGATTCGTCGCTAGTTAAATTCAGTGATTATAAACGACAAAAGCCAGTTATTTCGCACGTTACGCGGTTTCACATTAAAAAAACGTAACGAAGACATCGGTTTGACTGATCCGGACCCGAAACGCTTTAGAAACAATACTCCGTTTCGTGGCAGCTGCCACTTTTGCGGTAGACACGGTCACCGGGGTCAAGACTGCCGCGACAGAAACAGATTCATCGCGAAGAACTCTTCAGCGGCTGCCAAGGCGGAACCGCCGCATTCTTCAGCCCCTCCGCGGAATCCTCGTCCACCTGTCGCCTGCTACGTGTGTGCCGACCCCGGCCACGTAGCCTCCGCTTGTCCTATGCGATACAAGAAAAAGGAAGACGCTGCGGGTGCTACCGCCAGTTTCAGCAAGCAGGTCAACGTGTGTGCGCGCGGTCAACGCATGGAGTGATTCAGATAAGTGGTATTAAATTACCTTTTGTTTTCGATTCCGGGTCGGAGTGTAGTTTAATAAAACAGAGCTATTGTAAATTTCTTAAGGGCGAGCAGTTTCATGAACAAATAGCGTTAAAGGGCGTAGGCAATAATAATGTGATTTCTATGCTACAAATTAAATGTCCCACTATAGTTCAAAATCTTAAATTCGACATCACTTATCACGCTTTGTCAGACGAGTTTCTTAGTGAAGAAGTTTTATTGGGCCGTGATGTTTTAGAACTAGGAATTTCCATTCAGATTAGTGATGATCATTTAACTTTCATTAGGAACAAAATATCTAACTCTTGCGCGCTCTCGCATTTTCACGAAGATACGATAGACACCGACCTCGTAGGAAATGATAGAGAGCGGTTGTTAGGGATACTCAAAAAATATTCCAACAACTTCGTACAGAGTTTACCAACGACTCGCATTAAAACTGGCGAACTAAAAATTGATCTTATTGATCCTGCTAAAATAGTTCACAGAAGACCATATAGTTTGTCTCCTCTAGAACTTGATATCGTTCACGAAAAGATTAAAAAAATGTTAGATGCCAATATAATTCGAGAAAGTTCGTCCCCATTTTCAAGCCCCATCCTATTAGTGAAAAAGAAAGACGGTAGCGATCGCTTGTGTGTAGATTACAGAGAGCTCAACAGCAATACTCGTCCGGATAGTTACCCTCTTCCTTTGATCAGTGACCAGATCAATAAATTACATGGAGCTTATTATTACAGTATTGTGGACATGGCCTCTGGTTTCCACCAGGTGAGGGTTCATGAGGATACAGTCGAGAAGACTGCTTTCGTAACACCAACAGGCCAATACGAATTTTTAACGATGCCATTTGGCCTTAGAAATGCTCCACAGGTTTTTCAAAGGGCTATTAATTCCGCGTTAAAACCGTTAAAAGATGACAGAATCCTGGTCTACATGGACGATGTCCTTGCAGCATCGGTAACCGTCGATGAGGGACTTTCTCGACTAGATAAATTGTTAGAGACTTTATCTATTGCTGGATTCTCATTTAACTTTAAGAAATGCTCTTTTATGAAAAAGGAGATCGAGTATCTAGGCTATGTCGTATCCTCAGGAGCTCTCAAACCTAATCCGCGCAAAGTCCAAGCCTTACAAAATGCCCCAAAGCCATCTACAGCTAAACAGGTTAGGCAGTTCATTGGGTTAGCAACATATTTCAGGCAATTTATCCCAAATTTCTCAAAGTTACTCAAACCCCTGTATCCACTTACTTCTGGCAAAGGCCGCATCATTTGGACTGCTGAGCATGATAAGATTCATAGCGAAATAGTTAGATATTTGATTACAGAACCAGTACTCAAAATCTTTGATCCCTCCTTGCCCATCGAGTTACATACCGATGCCAGCAGTGACGGATACGGGGCTGTCCTAATTCAGAAGTATGACTCTCTCCCACATGTTGTTGCTTATTTTAGTCATAAGACCACTAGTGCAGAAAGCCGCTACCACTCATACGAGTTGGAAACCTTAGCCGTTGTAAAATCTGTGGAACACTTAAGACGTTATGTGTATGGCCGACATTTTACCGTGTATACGGATTGTAATGCTCTAAAAGCTTCTCACTCCAAAAAGGACCTGACACACAGAGTCCATAGATGGTGGGCTATTCTACAATCCTATAATTTTGATATTGTCTATAAAGAAGGTAGAAATATGGCTCACGCAGACTTTTTATCCCGTAACTCCCCTCTAGATATCCAAGATAACGTAGCACATTCCAAACTAATAGTTCAGAAACCTCTAACTTCGAAAGTCGTTAACTTTTCAGAACTTGATAAGGGTTGGCTATCCGTAGAACAACAACGAGACTCTGAAATATCGGACTTGATTTCTAAAATACAATCAAATCAGTTACCCTCTGAAATCGCACACACTTACGATATTAGGCAAGGCATACTGTACCGTAAAATAGAGCGAGCCAAAACTACTAAATGGTTACCAATCCTTCCTCACTCCTTGATATGGTCGCTTATTAGCCATGTTCATAATGATATAAAACATCTAGGATATGAGAAAACACTAGATAAGTTGTATGATCTTTATTGGTTCGGTAACATGTCCAAATATGTAAAGAAGTTTGTAGATTCCTGTGTAGTCTGTAAGTCTTCAAAGGGTCCATCGGGTGCGCAACAAGTACGCCTGCATCCAATCCCCAAGGTACCACTTCCATGGCACACTCTGCACTTAGATCTTACAGGGAAACTCAGCGGTAAGAGTGACCGCAAAGAATATTGTTCAGTCACTATTGATGCCTTTACAAAATATGTCTTACTGAAACACACATTGACATTAAATTCCGTTGACGCTATTGAAGCAGTAAAAGACTCAGTACACTTATTCGGAGCGCCAAAAAGAATAATAGCCGATCGTGGGCGCTCTTACGACAATACAGATTTTAGAAACTTTTGTAAAGACAACAATATTGAGTTACACCTTATCGCTACGGGTGCCTGCAGAGCTAACGGACAAGTGGAGCGCGTGATGCGAACTCTTAAGAGCTTGCTCACAGTAGCTGAAGGTAACTCTGATAGGTCATGGCAGGAACAGTTAGGTGAGATCCAACTAGCCCTTAATAGTACCCGATGCAGAGTTACAGGCTTCACCCCAATCGAGCTGATGTTTGGAGTTCAAGGTAACTCGTTAGGTATTTCTAGAATAGCTACGAATTCCGATAAACCTAGTAGACTAGATTTGGAAGCAGCACGGTCTAGTGCGTCAGACAATATAAAGAGACTGGCTCAGTCTGACGTCATTCGCTTTAACCGGGGTAAGGCTAAAATAAAACCCTTTTCTATTGGAGACTTTGTTTTCGTAAAAAGTGAAGAAAGACACCAGACTAAGCTGGATCCAAAGTATAAAGGCCCCTATAAAATCACTTCTGTCTTAGAAAACGATAGGTACGCATTGAAACTCGTTAACGGTTCTAATCGAACGTACAAGGTCGCCCATGAGAACTTACGCGAAGTACCCCGCGGCCCATTAGGTTTTATAGAAGTAGCCGAAAGTTACAATGATGATGACGTGACGGCGGATGTTAGCCAGAGTAATGTTGTCCATGAAACTGATCGTGATAATGATAACATAGCTGTGATTGGTGACGTTGAGGATGAACTTTCCGATAGCGACACTATATCTGCTAATAGTAGCACTATGTCGGCTAGTTCACGTACCTTGAGCGCGACTAGTGATAATATAGAAAGTCCATCATCAGATTTACCAGAGTCAATAAGTGTTGTAACTGATGCCATTGTACACCACGATGAAAGTAATTAATTAAAAAAAAAAAAAAAATGTAGGACAAAAAAATGAGAGAAGTAACATAACAAAAAATACAGGAAGTAAAAAAAAAAAAAAAGAAAAAAAATGTAGGAAAGATTCATTGAAGGGACAATCCGGTCCAATGACTCAGCTAAAGGGGTTGCGATCCGGCCTAGCCCTGCGGCTATAAGGATTGCAATCCAGTCTAGCATGTTTGGCTATAGGGACTGCTATCCGGCCTAGCGTTTGCTAAAGGGATATCTATCCGGTCTAGCACAATCGTCTCCAGTTTTAATACTGATGAAATAGCATAGTAGTTGTGGAAAGCTGAAGGGTTAATCGGACCAGCACATTATTGAAACCTTTTGTTAAAGATAATACTAGATAGAGATTAGCGACAAAAAAAAATGTCAGGATGAACGAACAGGTTGTTGTCTTGTTCCCAGATGCTCGGAAGACGCTCGAGGACGAGCGTACGTCAGTATGGCCGTGACGGCGCCACCGTCATTATTTTGTAAACTGCGAGTGCAACGGGCAAGCAGTGAACGAACGACTGAACGACGTCACTTCAACTCCGAACGTTATATAAGGCAGTGCACACTGCGACTCGGCTCAGTCGTTCGTCGACCACTGCCCAGTGCACACGTTACGTAATCACTGAGTAATCTTTTGTCGAGTAGTTTTTTTATATTCAGTGTAGATTAATTTAGTGATTTTAAATTAAATTAATGTGAAATTAATTACGTTTATTTAATTAAAATAAATAAGTGATTGAGCGAAGACTTTTGTGTTTTTTTTAAATAATGTCGGACCCTGACGCTACACATGCAATTCATAATCAATATTTTAGAACAACACAGAGCGATATTTCATAATTTTCAGCCGCGGGAAAAAGCTACTTAATGAATATTTAGTAACATTGGTTGGCTTTTTCGTCCGCATGGATGTCGAAAAATATCCCACGGGAACGTACTACCGGGATTTAAAGTACCCTAAGTGTGTGTACCAGGTTAGAAACTATCTGAGTGCCAAATTTCATCCAATATTTACGCGGCGCACGCGAGTAAAGCTCCCAGTCAGTCGGCGGCGTGACATTTTCCGACATCTTCAACAATCATCGTCATATTTCAGCCAATTTACACAAAACCCTAATCTATACTAATAATAAAGCTGAAGAGTTTGTTTGTTTGTTTGTTTGTTTGTTTGTTTGCTTGAACGCGCTAATCTCAGGAACTGCTGGTCCGATTTGAAAAATTCTTTCAGTGTTAGATAGCTAATTTATCGAGGAAGGCTATAGGCTATATATCATCACGCTAAGACCAATAGGGACGGAGCATCAATGAGCAATGTTTCAAAATCGTAGGTTATTTTTTTCCTTTTGAGAGCTTCCGCTGCGTGCGCTGCGTAAACGGTTAAAGTTTCACAAAAATCATGTATTACAGAATTGTTCCCCTTTAAAAGTCCTAAAAAAAGTCTGCGACAGCTTATGTCTATCTTTTAAGGTTGGCTCACTATGAACTTTTTTATTCTAACCAAATTTGTTCTAAAATAATGCATTATTTGCGAAGGTGTTTTTATAAACATGATATTAATCCTTATCCAAATAAATACGTTATTCATCACAAGTATTTAATTTAAAACAAAATTGCCCTTTACATCATTTGATTTCAATGAATATCTTAGGAGATATCGCAGTATTAAAATAACATCGCAGCAAAATAATGGTGCAAGGCCGGCGGCGGGTGGTCATGACGGGGAAGGGCGGTGGCCCCAGTTACCTCTGCGAGATACCAAAAATGACGTTCAGTACCCCAGTAAAAATTGAATCGGTAACCCAGTAAAATTTCTAAAACCTTAAAAAAAAATTGTTCTAGAATTTGTATTGGGTAACCCGGTAAATTTTCTTGGATTTGCACATATTATGGTCCCGCGTTACTGCAGAGCCCCAGTAAAAATTCATAAACTCCCCAGAAATATTTTAAGAAATTATTTCTCCGTGTACAGCGTGATGTAGGTACCTAAAACAGCTCCTTAACGTACGTAATATTTTAAAATATTTCCACCCTCTACGTAAACGAAGTCGCGGGTTAAAGTTAGCGTTAGCCCACTATTCCACGCGAAGTCGCGGGCAGAAGCCTTATAAACTAGACCCTTATAGACTATTATAGAGAGCCTTATAGACTTATACATTTAGAATAAAAAAAACGTGTTCAATAAAAATAAAAAAGATTTTATATATGCATTTATTATCTGTCCGTCTGTCGTTACCCGTTTCTGTTTCCTGTGTCCTGTTTCTCTGTGCTTTACCTATTCACGCTTTAACGGCTGAATGGAATTGGATAATAGGATAATTTATCCCGGTAGCACGTTCCCGTGGGACAATTTATCACGGTAGCACGTTCCCGTGGGATAATTTATCCCGGAAGCACGTTCCCGTGGGATAATTTATCCCGGTAGCACGTTCCCGTGGGATAATTTATCCCGGTAGCACGTTCCCGTGGGATAATTTATCCCGGTAGCACGTTCCCGTGGGACAATTTATCACGGTAGCACGTTCCCGTGGGATAATTTATCCCGGTAGCACGTTCCCGTGGGACAATTTATCCCGGTAGCACGTTCCCGTGGGATAATTTATCCCGGTAGCACGTTCCCGTGGGATAATTTATCCCGGTAGCACGTTCCCGTGGGACAATTTATCCCGGTAGCACGTTCCCGTGGGATAATTTATCCCGGTAGCACGTTCCCGTGGGATAATTTATCCCGGTAGCACGTTCCCGTGGGATAATTTATCCCGGTAGCACGTTCCCGTGGGATAATCTATCCCGGTAGCACGTTCCCGTGGGACAATTTATCACGGTAGCACGTTCCCGTGGGATAATTTATTCCGGTAGCACGTTCCCGTGGGATAATTTATCCCGGTAGCACGTTCCCGTGGGATAATTTATCCCGGTAGCACGTTCCCGTGGGACAATTTATCACGGTAGCACGTTCCCGTGGGATAATTTATTCCGGTAGCACGTTCCCGTGGGATAATTTATCCCGGTAGCACGTTCCCGTGGGATAATTTATCCCGGTAGCACGTTCCCGTGGGACAATTTATCACGGTAGCACGTTCCCGTGGGATAATTTATCCCGGTAGCACGTTCCCGTGGGACAATTTATCACGGTAGCACGTTCCCGTGGGACAATTTATCACGGTAGCACGTTCCCGTGGGATAATTTATCCCGGTAGCACGTTCCCGTGGGATAATTTATCCCGGTAGCACGTTCCCGTGGGACAATTTATCACGGTAGCACGTTCCCGTGGGATAATTTATCCCGGTAGCACGTTCCCGTGGGACAATTTATCACGGTAGCACGTTCCCGTGGGACAATTTATCACGGTAGCACGTTCCCGTGGGATAATTTATCCCGGTAGCACGTTCCCGTGGGACAATTTATCCCGGTAGCACGTTCCCGTGGGATAATTTATCCCGGTAGCACGTTCCCGTGGGATAATTTATCCCGGTAGCACGTTCCCGTGGGATAATCTATCCCGGTAGCACGTTCCCGTGGGACAATTTATCACGGTAGCACGTTCCCGTGGGATAATTTATCCCGGTAGCACGTTCCCGTGGGACAATTTATCACGGTAGCACGTTCCCGTGGGATAATTTATCCCGGTAGCACGTTCCCGTGGGATAATTTATCCCGGTAGCACGTTCCCGTGGGACAATTTATCACGGTAGCACGTTCCCGTGGGATAATTTATCCCGGTAGCACGTTCCCGTGGGACAATTTATCCCGGTAGCACGTTCCCGTGGGATAATTTATCCCGGTAGCACGTTCCCGTGGGACAATTTATCACGGTAGCACGTTCCCGTGGGATAATTTCCGACATCCACGCGGGTGAAGCCGCGGGCAGAAGCTAGTGAATTATATACTTAAACCTGCCTCATGAATAACTCCGTCCATTGGTGAAATCGTATGAAAATCCGTTAGGTAGTTTTTGAGTTTATCGCGTTGAGACAGACAGACGCGGCGGGGGATTCTGTTTTATAATATGTAGTGATACTGATTAATCAAAACAGCGAAATATTTGACAGCTATATTTGCGACTTTGCCAACTTTTAGAATGCAAAGCCTTAGAGAGGTTTAAACAGCAAGTTAGTTTATGGCACACAGCCTATTCCCTGAACTATGAACATAACATGTTCGGTATAAGCAGGACCGTATTTAAGCTTGTGGAGGCCCTGGGGCAACCAAAATGTGTAGGCCCCGAAAATTTTGTGTAACAGACGATAAAAAAAAAGCCCACGTTTTTCAATCATTTTTAAACAGTCTGGATTTTTTAGATAGGGCAGTAAGGACAAGGTACCTTAACCATTGTACCTACACACCGTGTGTAAAACAGCGAAAAAAAAATATTTAAGGAAAAGTTGTTTACTAGTGTTTACACGTCGGAATTTGAAAGATTTTTTTTTCCGAAGTCTGTTGTGGGGGCCCCTCTTTTGTGGAGGCCCCGGGGCGGTTGCCCCGGATGCCCTCCCCTAAATCCGGCCCTGGGTATAAGTTCGCGTGACCATTAGCTTGTACATTATCCTGAAGCCCTCTGGCCTCGCCCAGTCTAGGAAACCTTACAAATTGTAGGTTTTGCTAGCTGTGAGCTTTGATCCTGTATAAATATCTAGTTTCATATGTAACATAACATAACATTAACATGACTGTAGTCTACAAAGGAATGAGCAAAGGCAGAGGTGTATAGTTCACTGATATTTTTCCAGTTTGTTTGTCTTGTGTAAAAGGAGGCAAGCCTATTGCCATTGACCATTGCCATTGACAGAGCACAAATCCAGGCAACGGGTTGCTACTGAAAAATTCCTGATGCAAAAACCAAATTACTGTCTGCCTGAATTTCGAGTCGAACCCAACGCCCACGCAAAAATAAATAGTTTATCAAGTGCAATCAAACTGAAACTCAAAGCATTTATTTCAATTAAACCTTTTACAGGCACTTTTGAATTGTCAAAGAGTCGGTCAGTTAGTCAGAAAGTTGAAGCTAGTTGCCCATTCCAAAACGTAGATCTCTATGAAGAAGAACGGGCAAGAAACTCCAAAGACACTCTTTTTAAATCAAGATATTACAAAATCCTGGCTACATTATTCTTGTTGCTTCTATATGCGAGAACAATTAAAAATATATATATATTAAGAAACAATTCCAAATAAAAGATTAATAATAAAAATAAGGATTTATAGCAATTATAACGGAACAATACTATGTGCTGCATATCTTGTAATAATCTTGAAGTCGAATGTTTTATTAAAATAATAATAACAATGTATTCTTCCTAGTTACTTAAGTTAAAATAAGATCGATAAACGAATTACATTATCATCTTTAACTTTAATTAACTAAAATAAAACATTTTTTTCAATAGTTTTATTTAGATTAGGTTATTAAGTATATTATTATTATAAAAGTTTGTTAGTTAATTCAGTTAATAAAAAACTAAAGTAAACCAACGACCACGCAAAAAATCTTATCAGTATTTATAAACATTAAATTATCTCTAATGTCACTAACCGACCCCATAAATTATAACAATTTTTATGAATAAAATAAATTAAGAATTAGAATTTGAGTAAGTTACTAGATATTACTCAGACAGAAGATCTACTTATTGACTGCAAATAGAACCGATAACATGCTATTTTACTTTTACTTACCTAAGTTTTATTTTAGTTGTAACTTTATAGGCATTGTTAATTTATTACATTATGTATTTATGCACTTTCTAGCCTGAAGCACAGGTTCAACCTAGTTCAGGCAAATTAGCAACTGTGCTCTATTTTAATTTTTAAGGTATTAATTGTAAACGTGTCCCTCTTATGAATAAAAGATTTTATTATTATTATTTCCCAAAAATTAAAAAAAAAAATCAAATCAATTTCAATTTCAATTTCTAATAAAATTAAATTTCTAATTTCAATAATCTACACAATATTGTAAACTAAAGTCGCTTTTTGTGTCTGTTCTAATACGCAACGGATTTTGATGCGGTTTTCACCAAAATTTTGAGAATTTATTCCGAAAGGTTTACGTGCATACTAGAACTTACGTATAATAAAGAAGTCTCGATATTTTCTCAAGTCGTAAGAACCGGGCGGGGCCCTTGTAATTACATAAAATGCACTAAGCTGGGTGTTATCAGTTCACTGAACCTAATTCCGGATAGCTTGATTGATTTTCAGATGTTTTAATTTCCATGCGTCTTATTAAGTTTTAAGGAAAGAAAGATAGAAAAATCTGCACACATCTACAATAAATTGATCCAAAAAGAACTATAATTTCGACTGTTATTTAAAATCAAAACTGAAGAGAAAAACGTAACTGAAATTAATTAGTAAAATTATATTTGTATAGTTAGTTTAATTTTGTACCTGGTGTAAATAGTTAATTTTGTAAAAAAATACTATTGTAACAATCCAGGCTTATGAAAAAAGATAAATACAATAGAAATCCTTTAGCATAATCAGCCTATAATGTTGTTCCCACTGCTGGGACACAGGCCTTCTCTCTTCGAGAGGGAATGGGTTCAAAAAAAAAAAACTAGTTAAAAATGGCTTACCTATAACCAGCACGACTACAGAAACTATTATGATGATCTTGATGGTGCGTTTCTCCAGCCCCATGGTTCCCGTGGTTCCTCGCCAGTCGTGGTCACACGTCCCTCCTCACAGAACTGACTACACAGAATAACTCGCCACCACTCTCAGAGGAACGGAGGATGGCAGTGGATAACGTTCATTGCTGCTTTCGTATGCACAATTTTTTACATTGTTCTCATATTCATATTTAAAGATTTTTGGATAAAAATAGAACAATGTTTCCCTTTCTAATTTCTATGTTTAAAATAACACAGATTGGAAAAGAAAGTGTACATACAGTACACATAGCATTAGTTCCGGCACAAATTATCCAATTATTTACCAGCTTATAATGTCATCGACAGATACAAAACAATTTTAGTGCAATAATTGCAATGGCGATAAGTCGAAATAAAATGTAGGCTACGAAGTGCTACGTCACGCCTATGCCATTGCTACGCCGTAGATGCACGGCTACGCCACGCTACACCACATAGTTGCTTGAACAACATTCATTTCATAATTTAATCTCTAATTCTATTTAATATCTTATTTTTTTAAACTATTCTTGCTACATTGTTTTTAACCGACTTCAAAAAAGGAGGAGGTTATGCATTGGGCGAGTTTATTTTTTCATGAAGGTACATCACCGATTTCTGGGCCAATTTACGTGATTCTGTTTTCATTTGTTAGAGGAAGCCCACGCGTTGGTCCCATATACATATTTTTTTAATTAGCTTGAATATAACTCATGTAGTACATGAGTTAGATTCAATAATAGGTTTTTAAACCACGGCATCTATGTTGATGACCTCATTAAAATATAGCAAGTTGTGCACGGCAAAAAATTTAACGAAACTAAAGTTATTTTTCATTTTTAAATCGTTCTTCTGAAGTCGGTTGTTTTGTGAAGCTGGTTGTTTATTTTTGTCAAAAGTTGTTTTGCAAAAACTATTATTTTACCCCGCAATGTATGCAGTGCAGTGGGGTGGGTTACCCCGGCGACATAGCGCCGCCATTGGGCGTCATCCTGGCGCCAACGTATACCAACCACCGATTTATGTGCCCCTGGTACAAGCCAAGACGACGGGAGACGATCGAGAGAGTCATGGGTCAAACACGAATACTTTTACAACGTAGTAAGTAAGATAGATAAAATAAAAATTACGACTAATCCTCATAATAGTTGGTGCTAATAAATTAAATTCACCCATAAATTTGAAAAGAAAATATGAATACAAAATGACTAAAGGTGCCTTGAAAGAAAGAAAGAAAGATTTTTTGTTTACATTTATTTATCACAGGCTAAAAGGCTCACAACATATTTTGCAGAATCAGTAAAAAACAAGTATATTCCGTTGTAAAAAAAAATCTAACTCGAAAACCGTCGAACTAAGCGGCAAAGTTTACCTTTATGTATAGTATCTATAACTTTACCAGTAAGTTTCATACTCGTACAATCATGATGCTTGGTGGCAGAAAAGTTAAAGACAAATTTTATTACTGGCACATAAGATTTCAGTTTCAGAGAAGTCTGTAGAACAGCAATGCACCTGCAATATTTGTGGTTAGCTTTGCAGGTGGTCATAGGTGGCGTTGACCATTTACCAGCAGGTAGGCCGCCTGTTTGTATACTACCCAATAAAAAAGAATGATAATATCCAACTTCTGAACTTTGATCTTGCTATAATGATAAACTAAACATGCATTGCCAGAAATTTATGAAAGGGGAGATTCCACTGCAAAATATGTGTGACGTTGAGATCTTAATACAAATCACGTACGGTCACCAAAACTGATAAATAACCAGGGTCGTCGGATATAGTTGAAGTTTAGTAAGAAACCGATGGATGTTTTTACATACATTTTAAATTTAATCAACAGAAAACAAACTGGTAATTTATCAAATTAAATTTTATTCGAAAACTTCAACTATATCCGACGACCCTGGTTACTTAACTCTGTTGGTGACACAAATGGTCGGCTAAACATGTGCACAGAATGTATCTTACTTAGCTTTTAATTTAAAATAGTTTTCAGGACCAGCACCCTAATTACTTAACATACTATTAATCACAATTTGAATAATTTTGAATGATATTTATTGCTAATGCATTGCTTCATATGTTCGAAAACAAATCTGCTCAACAAAGTAAATAACGCAATGAATGTTGTAGAATTGTAAAAATTAAAGCCATTTCTACTGTTAGTGTGTTACGCCATTAATCCGCTGGACATCTTGACTGGAGAATTTGTGTACTTATTTCTTCAATAAGACAGCATTACTGAGTTACGGCATGGAGATTAAAAATAGGTGTTTAATTTTTTTTGTTTGTTGAGTGGCAATCAATCAGACGGCCTTACAATGCAACTAAAACTAAGTCTTACATCGGTGATGTATTGTCGAATTTTAAGGCAACTGCCGGTCTTCTCTTTGAAGAAGGCCTGCGGTGTAATTGGGGAACACACTGACAATTGCAATGCCTTTAATTTTTCATTAGAAATTTCTTTCAAATCTTTCGGATCTTCTTACTAAGAGTTCCTCCTGGATGTACCAATTTTACAAAAACTAACACCTTGACCCGAAACTACGATCCACTTGCCACTTGCCACTGACCACTTGTATTATGATTGCGGGAATCGAACCCGCGACCCTTAGCGCACTGCACCAACGTGCCCACAAAATTATTTCAATTGGATAAAAATACGTGGATAGGATTAAATCGATCGACCTTAAGGACCGTAGCAGGTGGCATTCTGAATTTTCTGCCTACCCACATGGGAAGAAAGCGTGAGTTTTTGTATATGTATGTTGTGTTAATAATCTAGAAGCAATTTCTCAGTATGAAAACAGAAAGTAATTTAGTAGGTACACAAAAATATCGTAGCCATACCGAAAGAGATGACAGATAATATCGTAGCGTGAGTGTGACAGAGATGGAGAATGTTATATGATATCTAGGGGTTGTTGGCATTATAAACAAGGCGAGATTTTATGTCCTGCCCCATATCAGACACACTGGCGCCTAGAACTTGGTATTTTATTTCTTAAATATCTATTTTCTCTGGTAGTTTGAGGTTTTTGAGCTTTTGCGAATGTAATTTTATAATCATTGCCATCGAGCGAGGCAACGCTTCCATTCTTCTGGGCACGCTTCCGGATCACAGCGATGTGGGAGTACTTCAGTGTCCTTTTGTTTTAGTATATTTGTACTAGATTTTGCCAGAGGCTTCGACCGCGTGGAATTCGAAAAAAATCCTGTAAATCCTTCTCCATTATAAATACATATACTTATTACCTATGTGCCAACTTTCATGGTGTTCGGTCAAACGGTTGGAGTTTACTGTAGACTCACAAAATGTATTACATGTTTTTTTTTTAATAACTTTGAATGATTAAAAATTAATAAATTGGGTTGGAAAAAATATCAAAAGGACAGTATTCTATTAGAAGTTTCAGCAGCATAACAGCTTACAAAAGCGTTGAAGAAGAAATCGATGTTGTTGCATTTAGACACAGTGCTGCCCACCATCCATGAAACTAGAAAATACACTAGCTGTCTGGTACCTATATTGACGTCGTGCTTACTATAAAACAAACAAATACGTATCTACGTAGGGGTCGATGACACGCTGAGCGGATTACAAGCGGGAGACGGATTAGGAATAGTGAATGTACACATTTGTATGTAGATTTATTGAGCACAGTGCATTTTGTTTACAAAAGAGGTTTTTGTTAGTTAAATTAAATGAGATTTTGAATAATGAAACGCCAATCGATAAAGGAATCGGACAGATAAGAGTTCGCACCCTGTCCGTTTTTTGAGGTAAACGTACTGCTTTATTTTTAATTTTTCGTGAGCATATCCTCATTCAACCCACCTTCGCGGTAAGACGCTAGAATCTAACCGGCTAAAACAAACACGTTGACAGTTACACACGAAAAACTACCAAGATCTATTTCATGCAAGCTGCTAAGAGTTTTCGCTTGACATAATAATTATTAAAACTCAGATATTATTATTAATGCATTGGGTTATCCCACTGCAGGGCAAACGCCCCCCTACTCTCCTTCCACTTCCTCTCTATCTAGGGCTATTTGAGACCAGATAACAAAGCCTGATACATTAAAAAAAACTAAGTTAAATGATCTAATTATACTTACAACGTAACTACGTAAAATTCGCAAAATCTACTGCACTACATATAGTATCGTATCGGCGACATTTTCGCGCTCACCCTCTGGCGCCAGGCCGTCGGCGATGTCCTCACCCCCTGTGCCCTACTTACAGCTTGTTTGGCCACAGAGCGTTGTACCCGCACAGAGGTACTCTCGTAGACCTGACGTCATACTACTGGCCTTGTATTTACGGAAGTGGAGTATTTTTAGAGTATTACTTATATTTCGAGGTACCTACGGTGCCGGTTTTAACATTACAGGCGCTGAGCGAAAATTCGGCGGCGCCCCTTTCTCCTCTTGGGTAGTAGAGAGGGGCGAAAAATTTCAGCAGTCCGCCTAAGTTTTCTTATGTCCATTCATAAAGAAATAGGAGTTACTTTGTGCGCTTATGCAGAAAAGTTTGAGAATTCAGAGAATGTTGGATGCAAGAGCAAGCGAAGAGACCTCAACAAATTTTTTGGTTTTCTAACTCCAAACGAACTAAAAGAAAAGTACTCTGCAGGCGCCAGAGGTGAAGGGGCGCCAGAGGTGAAGGGGCGCCTAGTCACAACCCCTTCAATTCTGGCACCCTGGGCGGTCGCCCAGCCGCGCCCTATCCTAACGCACTGGGTACCTATATTTTATTTTATTTTATTTATTAAGAGATAATAAACAACTACAACATATATATTACAGCCCAAACCGCTGGGTCTACTCCTAGAAGCATGAAATTTTGCACAAGATTTCCTTTTATAACGAAAGAGAGCACTAAGGAAGGCTTTTTTAAATTGATCGCATGAAGGAGTTAAATAGGGGATGAAAGTTTGTTTGGAAGATCGTCATTTTGGACGATGCGAACCCCCATCGAACACACGGCTTGTAAAACTAGAAATCTTTATCAAATTGTAGGTAGAGTGGCCGATTTCCAAAAGCCAGGTAATATCAAGGATCTGCTATCAAATTCTGTTTACTGTTGTGATTGACCAACACGACGGCAGCAAATCATGGCGCTGGGATTTGGCAACGGATTTCAGAAAAGCGACGAGAGAACATTGCCAGAGGTTTGTTGTTGCGAAATTGCAAATCTCTACTACTACTACTACTATTAGCCTGCATCATCCCACTGTTGGGAAAAGGCCAAAAATAAATAAAAATTATAATAAAATAAATAACAATAAATATTAATTTAAAATATATATACATATATATAATAAAAATATAAAAAACACGTGTGGCACTCGGGGACTGCCGCGGTAAAGCTATTGCATAGCATTTTTTATCAACTTATGCAATTATAATTATTTATTTATTTTTTATGCATGCAGTGTTTTTTTTTCTTTGATATTAATTCAAGTACAGTCGTACCATATACATACACGCTAAGCGAACGCTCGGCCGAGCTACATGGTAGGCGGAGTGGGGGGTGCTAGGTTTTATTTTCGTTACGGAATTTCTTGATTCGGTCGCCGCGCTCAAAGCCCTCGATAAAAGCTATGCAATAGCTTAAAAATCATTTACAGAAGTACCTACAATAGCCTGGGTTAAAATATGATTTATAAGAAAAACCTGCAAAACCCTTGTACTCAAAGGTTATATTATGTCGTTTCTCTATGTTTTTTACTGTGTACCTACATAAATAATAAAATGAATAAATAAAATCTTTGGAGAGATATACATACCTAAGTAGTGCCTATATGTTTAACATATAAATGTACCTACATCTATAGAGCATTTTACCTATTACTTAAATCTTTATATTCCTCTCAAGGTTCATCGTCGTACTGGTGGGTTTCAATAAAAATATTTTTCTAGATTTGTCAAATATACCTATTTATCTTTCGCATCTAGATCTTCTCGCTAAAGTGGGGGTTCTAACCCTATTTTCCATCCCCGCCTCATGCCAGCACGCTTATCGATCACTCACCCTAATTATTTTTACGGTTTTCTTTGCAGCGGTCATCGGTTTAACAAAGCCAGCAATGGTTTATGTATCTGATAGTTGGTATTACAGTCAACGACAAAAGTCGGTTAACACTTTAGCTTTTTTAATCTTCATTTTTGAGCTAAGTATTTAATATTAAAATCGATAAAATTAAAAGAATATTAACTCCTACTCTTTCTCTTTCTCTCTTATTAAACGAAGCAAAAGAAGTATATAAAGATCGTAGCAGGTGGCGTTCTGTAGTTTCTGCCTACCCCATAGGAAGAAGGCGTGAGTTTATGTAATGTATTAACTCTTAGCTATTGTATGTATGAAGTGCTGAAATACAATGTACCTATCGAATAATTTTGTGTTAATTTAGAGATGATGTGTAAAAGTAGCATTGTTAATCGACTTTTGTCGCTGCCCGTAAATAGATACATACATACATATACATAAATTCACGCCCTCGTCTCATAGGGGTAGGCAGAAACTACAGAACGCCACCTGCTACGATCCTTACATACTCCTTTTGCCTCGTTTACGTTCATACATCTGGTCATACACGCACCCGTTGCGAAAACTCCGCACCTGACCTTTCTGAAGAACACCAAATACTTACTCACATAAATCAGTTCAGAATCCAGATATTCCAGTACCTACCTCTTAGTAATCTCATGCATGACTGCAATACGTCATAATCGTGTGACGAAAGATCATCCCAACTTCCTAGACGGGAAGATCTAAAAATACAACATTTCACTCATCATAGTCTTAATTAGCATTACAAGCATTAGCATTAGCATTAGCATTACGAGGCAGTTATTTTTACTTGTAAATAAAAATAGACCGTCACAGAAAAACGTGTTTTTTTATCGTGGGGTGAGCATGCCGATACGGGAGAAAAAGTAATCAAATCGTATTTATTTATTTATTTTATTTTATTGCTGAATGGGCCTGCCCTAGACCTCGATCACGCCTGATGGAAAGGGATGGAAGGGGTCTATGATGGAACAAGCGTGCCCAGAAGATGCATTTTTTTTTGGGTGTTATATCATCAAATGACCTCTCCCGCTCTGGGCGGAGCGGAAGGGCGTGTCAGACTCTTACTGACTAAAACCCACCCGTGTTCCTTCAGTTGCCTGTGCGCCAGGGCCACGGTAACTCTTTCGAACAATCCGGGATCCCAGCAGGCATCAGCCCTATCGGACCCCGTCAATTATGCTGACATCTCTTTGAGGCGCGCGTAGAACACGACGCGCCGTCGCTCCGTGCCTGGTCCTTACCGGACGGTGAGCTGCCCATTGCTCGCCCAGAAGATGCCCGGTTTCCAATCCAATGAAGTTATCACTCCAATGTTTAAACAACTCACCCGCTTTAGGTATAGCTAAAAGTTTAATTACCACGAGTGAGAACGATTGGCGGCCGAAAACAAATAAACAGAACAATATCCAATACTCAGTCAGTATTTTAATGTAATTAGAGCGTTAGGTACATACAATTATTAGAGAAAAGTCCTACGGATTACGTACATCTGTAAAAAAATAAACATTCACATTACTTCTTGTGTATTCCATGTCCTGCTTCCTAGAAAAGCGACTATAGCATTTCGCTATGTCGATGGATTGTAGCGTCCTTCTCAGGCTGAGCAAGTAATGTGGGAAATTTCTCCATCTAATGTACACGTACAACAGTCCTTGGGGTATTGTTCAGCAGTAAACAACCTTATAGATCTCTATGAGGTACAGGGTGTAAAGTTCACTCATACCTCCATAGAAAAGGGAGGATCCTCCGACCAGACGGGTGTCGTGTCTGGTGGGCAACTGCCAGACGATTGATGTCGTGACGTTGTATATATGCTAGGTGAGCGGTAAACTCTGCTTGCGCGATGCAGGATTTTGCGTGACGTCAGTGTGACGCGTAGCTCGCATGTGGCGTTGTAGATGCCGTTACCAACCTATTGTGCAGTCTTTAGTACCTACTCCGGTCCACTCAAATCTGTATAGATCTTTCCTCCAAGGACCACTTCAGACACTAATCTAAAGGTCCTCACATGATCTGACCGAGATTATGTCTGGACTTTAAAAGAGACTGTGACCTCTGAGTTGGTTTCAGTGTTTCTTCTCAGATTAGTCGGATAGGAAGCACAGATCTCATCTAGTTTTCAAAATGTTTTATTTTGTAGTTTGTAGAAACCTACTTGCAAAAATTAATATAATTGTTGTACACGGAGTTAATTCCTTGCCGTGAATTTCAAAGGTCCTTGCTTTGATAAAAATGCAAACTAACACTAATGATAGGTATTCCAAAATATAATTACTTACATTAGACATCTTGAGGTCTTTCATACACAGATCTCACAGAAGACTTTGTGTAACTAGATAGTTTTGAAATTCCAAGGGTTATGTGATTATTAGTGAGCAAGATACCTTTAGAGTTCCGATCGACTGCCTTTATAAGAATAGCATGAATTTGGATACAGGTCGCAGCAGCTGCCTGCACAAACCAGTGCTGCCTGCATAAGTTCTACAAATTTTTATGACTCCTTTGTGTACACGTACAGTCACGAGCACTAATATGTCAACACTTGGCAACTTTCAGTAGCGATTTTTTCGTGAAATAACGAATGCAACGTTGAAATACATATTACATAAGACTATGGGTTCGGAAATACTATGTTTATAAATTTCATTAAAAAGTTAAGGAGAAAATAGCTTTTCAATTTAGCCAAGTGTATACATGTATATGCTCGTGACTGTACAGTGTGATCAGTATCTTTCAGGATTTTTTGTCGTCACTGTTTGCGATGGCTTAACGATACCCGCAGTACACGTGTGCTTCGTTACTGCTAGTTGAGGTAGGAAGGGGAAAATGGGTGCATATCCACCACACCCACGGTTTCATGAAATAAAACACCAATAAAAAACCTAAATTGGAACCAACTATTGCGTGTTTATTGACTCTCCGTCCAGAAAACATTACATAATTCATAAATATTTAGTAAAATTTAAAATTTCATTAACTTTATTTGAAGCGTGACAAACAAAAGTTAAAATTAGTGGCGCCCTCTGGCTTATTCTAAAACGAATACAAATTAATCGCCGACTATGTGGCTATTGCTAATGGCGCTTGGCAGCCGGCCTGGCATGACCTCGTGACGACCTTGGCAGCCGTAGCGAACAATTGGCGACCTTGGCGACTAACTGGTTACCATGACCTTACACAACACTTAAAACAACTAACATAGCCGGTAGAGACCGGCAACCACCAATTAACATGACTAGTGATCAACTAACGATCTTTTGGCAGTAAGTTGATGAACTTGGCCAATTGGGGCTCGATGACCTTGGCCGGCGATCAGTTGGTGACCTTGGCGGCCAATTGGCGGTTAGGCCTGCGCCTTACAGAAAGCTTCCGTGGCAGTTTTAAATTAAGGGCTATCTCTCAACTATAAAACCAGTGAGTTCGAAATGCTAATTTATATTTATGATGACGACTAGCAGTTCAGTTAAAGCTGATCTGCCTGAACTCGACTGATTACATGTTGTGGGATAGCCCCAGCTGAACTTGATGAAGCACACAGATATCGCTCAAAGGGCCCAGGTCAAGCATTCTGTACGGCAGAGGCTTCGCTTGGGTGGCCAACTGGCACGAGTGGCGAGCTTAGGCGCGGTCCACCATCAGCTCGAAGTGCACGGAGCCGCGTCGCTCGTAGCGGTCGTAGAAGATGTTCTTGGCCCAGGCCTTGCACTCTATGTTGATCAGGACGCCCGCTGCAAAGGGTGGAGGTATATTAGCAACGGGATCATATAAAAGTCCACAGAAATAACCTGCTGGAATTACAGTTACAATGGATTTCATTACACCAAAAAATATGAAATATGATGATTTAAATTCTAAATATTTGCGCAACTAAATAAAAGTAGCACAACATTGTTTCAGCGATTTGTTTTTGTTTTACAGGAAACACACATGAAATATTGCAACATTGCTGGCAACATGATATACAGGGTCAAATTAAATTAGCTAGCGAAACTCTGCAGACGTGATGGGTATCGATATCTAAACACGATAAAATAAAATAAATAAGTTTAAAAAACTGTAACCCGACGTCGGAAAAATAAAAGTGATCTAAAAAGTTCGAAACAAGAAAATATTTCAGACAGAACATAAGACATAGGTACAAAAATGGTCAAGGTAAAGCCGAGGACGCATGCCTGTATACCATGTGGGTGCCAGTAACACCTACAAAATTATAATGGCATCGACCGCGGCTTCATCTTGAACATTTTTGTACCTATGTCTTGATTTGTTTTAAATACATTTTTGTTTCGTACTATTTACATCACTTTTATATTTCCGTGGTCGGGTTACAGTTTTTTAAACTTCTTTTTTTCATTTTATCGAGTTTAGATATCGAAACCCATCACTTCTGTGAAGTTTACATAAAAAAACAGATTTTTTAAATTGATATTTCAAGTGACTACACTAACTGCGGTCGATGGCCCCACAAAAAAACCATCAAATTAATTTATTTTTTGTGTTATCGTGTTTAGTTATCGATACCCATCACGTCTGCGGAGTTTCGCTGGCTAATTTAATTTGACCCTGTAGAATAGAATAGAATGGAATAGAATAGAATAATCTTAAGTAGTAGTATCTCCCTCGTATCTCTCTCTCTCTCTCTCGTAGTTTCGTATTCACACTACGCAAAAGTTGCACAACATTGATAAAAGCAACTTTGATGTTGCAGGAAACATATATTTTGCAATTTTATTGTTGTTCAACTTTTGTTGAATTAATACCATGAATTATGAATTAATTCCCAGCCTGATTTAATGAAAATGAAAACCAATTCTCGATAACACGGAATATATATTTTGAAACATTATAACTCTGAAAACATCTGGATACTCACTCCTGGGCTTCTCAAAGAGCACGGCGACGAGGGGGCTGAGGTACCCCTCCTTGTTGGTAAAGGGGTAGTAGTAGGCGGGGAAGCCCCGGCGAGGGATGTACTGCACGGGCCCAATGTTCTCCACGTCGGCGGGGTTCTCGCCCCCGCAGGACACCCACACCGTGTTCGCTTCAGGCTTGCCGGACTATCAAAACAAAAGGTTTTGATCAGAATTAGTTGAAAATGTTTGATTTCATCATTATGCTGTTTTAGCAGTATCATAGCTATTTATAAAGATAGCATAACATAATGTCAATATTTAAATTAATTTACTGTAATTTTTATACTGTTGAAAGTTGTGAAGATTCTATTACCAAGTTTTAATAAAAAAAAAATAAGAGCAATATTAGGTATTACCCGTATTGTTGGAAAACTTCTACAGTCTACATGTCCCTGGTATGTCTACGTGGTTGGTCTATAGTAAAATCACAAATATATTTGCATCTGCGGGAAAACTTCTAAAATTACCAAATTCAAATCAAATCAAATCATTTATTTTTTGCCAACGTGGGTAGGGGTATCGATGTTCAATAATAAGGTTTCATGTATTATATATATTTTAGATCTTTGTCTGTAAATAACTGGTCGTCAACAGCACTTGTCCGAAGAGGGACCTAACCCTGACATAGTTGGTGTAGGGGGTAAGACAAATGTGTCACAGTGTACTTACAACCATCTTGATGTGCTGCTTGAGATCGTCCGGCATGTTAGAAGGCAGCTCCTCGGTGTTGTTGTACGGCTTCGGAATCCAGTTGAAGATCTGGAATGTATCAGATAAGTCATTTAACTACTGCATTATAAAACGACGTTGGTAAAAAGGAATCATCAAAATCGGACTACTCTACAAAGTTATGCGTGGTCAAACATAAAAACAACTAAATATAGGTATGCGTCGATTTGAGAACCTCTTCCATTTTTCGTTGGTAAAAAAATTCGAGTAACTTTAGGATATCGAATCCGGCTAAGTTACCGGAAAATCCTTGAGTCTTGATCTTGCAGGTGGAAGTTCACACTTTCACTCGTCGTGGTATTTAAACAATGTTACAAACTGTTTATGCTTTGATTTTATATTATTCATTTCAGCCAAATTTTCAAACGGCTGGTTGACACTTCCCGTGACCCAAGGGCTGGCTTTTACCTTGGCCAGAGGCTAAGCATTGCCATACAACGTGGCAATGCCGCCAGTCTCTTACCAGTCGACAGCGATGCGGAGGAATTTTTCAACGCCATATTTTAGGTTTTTAATAGTTTTAGTTAAGTTAGGTTATTATATTTTAATTTTATAGTTTATCTTGTAAAAAGTTTTCAAATAAATGTTCCATTTCGGCCAATTAAAAGCTGAAGGTAACATATTTTTCTGAAATTTTGACAGATGGATTGTGTGAGAGATGATATGGCGAGAAAGGGGCTAACTACTAAGTTGACAGACCAAATAAATCAGGGTAGGTAAGGGCAGGAATATGATGACGATGATCTCACCTTATTCAGTTTGAGGAACACGCAAGGCCCAGCTTCCTCGTAGTTATACTGGTTGGCGGAGGTGCACGGGTGGAAGTCATCGACGGGCACATCGCAGACCTGTTTCTCTCCGGTAGCACTAGTAGTAGGTGAACAGGGGACTCGGTTCTCAGCGCCACTCGCCTCGCCTACACCGATACCCCTCTTGCGGTACTCTGGAAGGAGATTGTGTGTTATTATTGAAAACCGCGTTACTGAAAAATGCGTGCACTGACTGGACAGGTCCACTCCATCTGTTTGGTTCTTTCCTCAAAAGACCATTTCAGATACCAATCTACATGGTCTTCACATGATCTGACCAAGATTATGTCTGGACTTTAAAAGAGACTGTGACCTCTGAGTTTTTTTTGGCCTTTCTTCTCCGAGTAGTCAAATAGGAAACGCCGATCTCATCTAGTTTAAAAATTATGAATGATGTGTAAAAGTGTTTGTACAAACCTACTTCCAGAAATAAAATCATTTATCATTTAAACGTTAGTGCGTTGATAGGTAAAAAGGTGCACAAAAAATCCTTACCGACTTAGCAACCAGCGGGGAAATTACGTAACACACTAACCGTAGGAATGGCTTTCATTTTGACAGTTCAACAACACGCATTGCGTTATTTACGTTGTTGAGCAGATACATATTTCGAACAGATGAAGTAATGGATTAGCAACAGGTTTCAAGATGATTCAGATTGTGATAGATAGTATGTTACGTAATTAGGGTGCTGACCTGAAAGTCTTTTAGAGAACATACTTTTCTGAAATAAACGACTTTGATTGGTGGTGAGGAACTGGGGACTATCAGAATTAAATCGCTAATTATCATTTTATTTTATTATTTAACTGGGCAAATGCCTCTTCTAAAAGAAAGAAATAAAAAAACAATTCATGTTGGTGTTCCTAGAATAATATATTCTTGAATGTACGTGACGTCTTTCGTTGCAAATGACTTTTCAAAAGCAATATATATACAAATGTGCTAATTGTGAAGGTTGCCTTGGAGAGCGATTAGCGACGGAACCCAGTAGTGATTAAGAGCAACGACACGATGACCTATTAAGATAAACACTACGAATAGTACAGTTGCGGGAACGGTTTGCACACACAAGACTAATATCCATTTAAGCAGAAATTATTTGCCTGGTCTTTTGAAGCATCTCTAATTCACTATAGTCACCCATCCATAGATCTTGGAAAGCGCAGCTTGACCTAACAGATTACCGTGCGGTTCATGTCATTAGATAATTATTATCTCATCTCCCAAAAAGGATAGCGGTCACTCCGTCTGTATTTGTTCTAACTCAATCTTCGGCAACTTTTTCCAGCTGCTACCAACCACCCTTCGAAGATTGTGGCTCCACTTAGCCTGAGGACATCTGAGACAAGTCCTAGTCAAGCCTATCCCATCGAAGTTGTTACCGCCTGGATCCCTGTTTACCTTGTAAAGTGTGTGAGGATACTTACGTTCCAGGTAGTCATCGATGATCTGTGCCCATTTGAGTACGGATCCCTTGTCGTTTGCCTTGTAGTAGATCAGGGTGCTTTCCACGTTGGCGCTCTCAGGCATTGGTCGGAAACCGAGCCCTGGACAAGATGAAGATATCGTTAGTTTTATGAATACCTACTGAATACAATGGCTAAAAATGCCTTGAAAATAAATCGATAAACATGGACAGTTGATGTGATCATGTATTACTATAGTCGATCGTTAGGATCCCTTATAATCGATTAAAATCGGCTCGTTCAAATTACAATAATTTATTGTAACTCGATTCCTGCATCGTTGAGTAACCGATCGTTAATTATGAATGTTATCATGTAGTAAAGCGTTAAACTTAAACGGCTAAATAGAAATTGGACAGGAAAAAGTATAGATAAAAAATTGGCTTTATTATTAGACCTTCAGCCAGCAGGTTTCTTACCCGGATTAGCTCCAATAAGTGACCCTTCAAGCTGCCATTTGGGCATCTTCGAGTCCAGGGTCTGGTAGAAGATCGCCAGCATAGCGGCGAAGAAGCCCACGAGGATCGCATAGAAGATGAGGTAGAACAGCAAGATTTTAGCTGTGGACAACATTAAATGATTAGCCAGAGTACATATCTGAGAGGTTAAAACGACCTATGTTTGTGTATATGCACATAGTAGAATACCCTACCAAATTTTGTCTCTGCAAAACTCATAGACTGGAGAAAACTGCTTCGGGCGTTTTACTTGTGCATTATTAAAATATATGTAAGCAGTAGATTCTGCTGGCTGCTTTGATTGACTTTCTACCATTTCGATACTATGTTCTACTACCTATAATTTTAAAATGTCGATTATTCGCTCATTGTAATCGTACTTTAAGTTTAAACTTTGCCACTTCAATAGAAACCCGTAGAAAAAAACATTTAAAAATTAAATTATAGCACGCAAATCAATCAATTTGCCCAGCCTTTTCCCAACTATGTCGGGGTCAGCTTCCAGTCTAACCAGATGCAGCTGAATACCAGTATTTCACATGGAGCGACTGCCTATTTGACTTCCACAACCCAGTTACTGGGTAACACGATACCCCTTGGCAAGATTGGTTGTCACTTTCGTGTTTCTGACTACCCGTAACAACTGTCAAAGATCTACGAATGACAGCTTAACGTGCTTTCCGAAGCACGGAGGGGTCTCGGTATGTTATGGATGGTCACCCATCCACGGACCGACCTCAGCAAGTGTTGCTTAACTCTGAAGGTTCGACCCGTGCGGCTTTATTATTTAGAACATTTCAGAACGACGTCATTTCAAAATGACGATTAATCGCTTATTTAAATCATTCTTTAGATTTAAACTTTGCCACAGCAAGTGAAAGCCGTAGAAAAATTCAATAGGAACAAATTATGACAGGCAACTTTTAAAAATCAGTTGTAAGAAATAAATTTGTAAGGGTTGCCCCAAATCTCACGCGATTGCCATCTGAATAATATATCAAAGCGTCTAAATAAATTGCGTTCGTAAAAGCCGGGAGGCCATTTGGCAGTAGGTCACGAATTCATGAAACCTCTTTTGAAATAGGGCTGCTAACGACTAAGTTACCCTAGGGCATAAGTTGAAAACTCGACTTTGGTAATAGGTAAGTAATCAAAATCTATCTTAACTAATAGTTTTTAAAATGCTTGTTTGGAGGTAGGTAATCTCTGGAAATACTGTTCCGATTACAAAAAATATTTCACTGATAGATGCTACACTATTGCTGAGTGCCATAGATTATGTTTAATGGTATGTTGACTTCCACGCGAACGGAAGTCGTGGGCAGAAGCTAGTGTTGAAAAAAGTTCGTGAAACCTTTCCAGACCCTTAGTATTCTAAGGGTTTGGAAAGATTTCATGAACTTTGTGTGATTTCTGGCAATTTGTGGGGCTCATGGCTCAATAATAACAGCCGCAGGGGTCGAACGAACGGTAAGTTAGAAAAAAAAAAAAAAGTGTTAAACAGAAAAAAAAATTGACAAAAATATGTTACCTCAGCCAAACTGCAAAGCAGTTTGTTGGCAGACGTAGCTCCTTTTTTAAACATTTCTAATACTTACTTATTTTTTTATAATTTACAGTTTTTCACATAGAGGTAAGTATGCTAAATTATCTATACTTCTATAGTACACTATTATCTATGACTATCTACAGGACACATTTTTAACTAGTGCGCAAACTGTAACCATGAGTTCAGTATATGATTCTATACCCCTAGCGTAAATTTTTTTTTGGCAGCTACAATTTTTTTTAATTAGTTGTTCCATACATTTTGACCGCGTAGGTATTGCACTTTTCTATGAAACAGCAGATTTTTTTTTTTTGATAACCGACGAGGAATTTCTGCGCCAGAGGGTCTAGTATCACGTGCCGAATTCATGGTTACAATTTGCGCACAGGTTAAAAATTTATCCTATATATTTCTATCCTTCCTGCAAATTTCAAAATAGACATAGGTACATGTTTTTTAAATATTTTCTACGGTGAGGCTAGCCGCATTCAGTTCGTGGATGGGTGATCATCTGTTACATATCGAGAGCCCTCCGTGCCTAGGAAAGCATACTATTGTAGTCTTTGAGAAGCATGTTAAACTGTTGCTCCCGGCTGTCATTCGTAGACCTTTGAGAGTTGTTACGGGTAGTCAGAAGTTCAAAAGTCTGACAACAAGTCATACCAAGGGGTACCGTGTTACCCGGTAACTAGGTTGTGGAGGTCAGATAGGCAGTCACTCCATGTGAAATACTGGTATTCAGCTGCATCTGGTTAGACTGGAAGCTGACCCCAACATGGTTGGCAAAAGGCTAGGCAGATTAAAATTGTGCGATTTCTCGCTCCTAATCAACCAATTGATAGTGAAATAAGTACTTATTTGTTTATGTATTTGTATCAAAAGCAGTACTTTTTAAATATTCTTGAACATCTGGCGAGTAAACTGAAATATTTGGAACAGTGTCCGCCATCTATAAATAAATTGTGATTTCAGCTGAGAATAGTCTGTACTGCTATAATTACCATGTCGCGTGCGTCCGTACATAGGCACAGCACATCTGTGTGGCCGATGCCGATAATTGGTCACAAGTGGCGACAATAGGAGTTTCCTATCAAACTACCGGCCGATCACTGACCGCATTTTTGACTTCCTACTCTACTGAATATTCGCTGTACCTTAAAGATATTTAGATAGATACTGAACAAAAAAACTACCACACGGAACTTAAGGCTTAATCTCTTCTTATTATAAGTTTTTCTCAGTGCCTGCCCGGTGCCTGGATTTGTGCCCGGTTGATGGCAATAGGCTCGCCCGTTATTAGATGGGAATTAGAAATAACTGGCGAAATGTGGGTGTAGGTAGGTAGTCCTCTGCCTAATCCTTCGGGGATTTGGTGTTATGTTATGTGTTGTTATAAGTATTGTGTATGTTTTAAGTAATTAAAAAGTAACGCAGAACATTATATTTTTGGCTTATTTTATTTCTTTCTCTAAACATTTGTTATCCAGTTTCTACTTATACCTGAGAAACGAATCGTTGTTTGTTTTGTATTCTAACTTTTTTTTTTATAAACACGTGTTTCTGTGACAAGAAAATAATTTTCCTTTCCTTCGTTCTTATAATTAATTATCGTTTTATTTTGTCTACCTCGATGGAACGGCAGCAGAGTGTGGATGTGGAGCTATGTCGCATACCCACACCCTCCTCCTATCCTGCCCTCTGTGTTCCAAAACATGGATTCAAAGTGACCTCTTCGCTGCCTCCGACGACGCCGTGAAAGTGGCGAAGTTTTGGGCCAACTATATCTGCAATACTGCCGTGCCAGCGATACGATGAAGAAGAATTTAAAGCCTATCATACTCCTTGAAAAATACAACTATAGTCTGGTTAAATTAAAGCTCATAGCTTCGCCAATGAGTGCTAATCAGCAATAATGTCACCGTGATAGTACTTCGCGTTACGTTGCAAATGGTAGCAGTTAACGTGTGCCTGCAAAGGATTTAGAATTAGGCCGCTGAGTTAGTTAGACTCAAGGTGATGGTTACTGGGTAGTAGGACGACTAATACGCATTATTTATTTTGAAGATGACTAATTAATTATAACTATTATAAGTTAGTGTGAGTATTGTGCAATGTTAGTGATAATAATATAGGATGGCGGGGACATCGCCGCACAACCTGTTACCATGGATTCAGTACAAACTCAAGGCATTTATTTCAATTAAACCATTTACAGGCACTTTTGAATTGTCAAAGAGTCGGTCAGTTAGTCAAAAGTTGAAGCTAGTTGCCATTCCAAAACGTAGATCTCTATGGAGAAGAACGGGCAAGAAACTCCAAGGACACTCTTTTTAAATCAAGATATTACAAAATCCTGGGTACATTATTCTTGTTGCTTCTATATGTGAGAACAATGAATACATGATTCTGAACCCCCTGGGTTTAGCTCTGCCATACATTTTGACTGCGTAGGCGCGCACTTTTCTATGAAACAGTAGATTTTTTTTTGGCAACCTGCGATAAATTTCTACGCTAGGGGGTCTAGAATCATGTGCTGAAATCATGGTTTTAATCACCTTGCCACCTTGTAAAAGGTATCTAAAAGTAGTATAAAACAAAGTCGCTTTTCATGTTTCACAATGGATTTTGATGCATTTTTTACCAAACTTCAGAGAGGTTTACGTGTATACAAGATTGTATCCCCTATTAAACCCCTGTAGGGGATGAACTTTCAAAAATCCGTCCTTAGCGCTTACTTTCAGCTTATAAGGAAATTTTAAGCAAAATAATTATGCTACTATCTAGACCCAGCAGCTGTGCCTTGTTTGTCAGTGAATGAACGAATGAATTTAAGATTTTTGTTTTTTATATTATTAAGTAGAATACGTTTATGTTTACTTAATTAACTTGGCATCTCATGATCCTCCATTATTTAAATCATGAAAGATCATGATATTTATAGAAAATAAATATCGATGTGTTTACATTAGTACAATCATTTCTATTAATTTCTCGGTAATCGTGCACTTCTCCGTATAAATGACCTATGTGATAACCTTAGATAAATTTTGCACAGCAAAATTATTTTAAAAACAACAATAGCTTCAAGTAAAACACATTCTTAGAAAAAAAATGTAAATATGTCGATATCTTCGGTGCAAACCCAATTCCGTGCCAGAGTTTTTCATTTCACTATACCGTCAAACGGGGTAAATAGAGATGCAGGGGTGAATCGGAACAAAACTTTAAAAGGGATTTTAACATTGAAATAATACAGTTTGTTGCCAAAAAGGACTCTAATGTGTTTACTGTATTATAATTACCGATTAAGCTAAAAAAAACAGAAAAAGAGATAACAAGAAAATAGATTATAAGGAATATTCTGTTTTATTCTAAGGTCTCTTGTTGGCAACAAACTATATTATTTCAATATTAAAATCCCTTTTAAAGTTTCGTTACGATTCACCCCTGCATTCCTATTCACCCCGTTTGATGGTAAATACTTTTTGCCAGTTCAAATAGTTTTTCACATGAGTACGTCGCGCCCTGAACTCCTGGAAAATTGCAGAAAAGTTACATTATGCAGCTCGAAAACTACAAACTAGTTTTATTACAGTTTAGTTCAAATGCGGAAGAACTTCGGAACCGGAATAACTGTTTGTATTCCAAACAATTGTACCATACGGGAACGGATCCCACGACTCTAACCTAGCGATCATTAACTGACTACCCACCCCTTCATCAAGATCATTGGCAGCCTTGTTCCATCCACTGTTCAATATAGGCTTCCTCCTTTTTGTGCCATGCTTCCCTGGTCTGCGCGAGTCGGATCCAGGTCTTCCCTGCTATTCTACTGATATTCTAGCTGCACCCTAACAGGGTCACGTTTTAGCCTAGTCATAGCCTGTCACCGGGTGTACATTGTGAATATAAATAAATAAAAATAATAAAGATTTTTAACTTAAGACTTCAATATAAACGAATTCACGTGTTCTTTAGTGGGAAGCCTTACAACGATAATACGTCCACTACTCTATTCAAGTCATTTAATACTAGTTTGTAGGTAACATTGTCGTAAAACCTACGATTTCGAAGATAACGCGATTTTCAATTAAACCAATTCAAGTGGACTTCAGTGGGAAGCTATCGTAAAAATAAATACGCGACTAACAATCGATTCCCCGCCATTACAAGCTATAAAGCTATCAGTAGCGCATCGATCGATATACCTCAAACCCGCGGCTTTTCCCGGGACCAATCAATTCGTCAATATCTTATGCAGCCTGCACCAATGCAGATATACATCATTATAGGACGATGTACGGACCACGGGTCATGGAGCATGCGCAGGGGAATATCACCTTTCGACCTTTTGTGCTAAAGATAGACTCTAGCATAGAATCTTTTGTGTTTTCACCACGCCAAAGTCCACGTTGAGTAAGCAAGACTAAGCAAGAATGGGCTGATATGTCCTGTACTTAAAAAACAACGCATCAAATCGTCACTTCGGTAGGATCAATATGTAGTGTCGACTGTCACTGTACTATCGGTGACCGTGGCGCCACACCATAGACGATACTCTACCTGTCCTGCTTGCTGTCCACTTTTAAACCATTTTAAAAGTCTAGTGCGAGGCCATTGACTTGACCAAGTTTTGATCTATTGCACTCATACTGAAGCATCGCTACGAAGAAGTAAAGTTCTGAGGGCCTATTATGGACAAATCAAAATCGTATTGGAAGGTTGGAAAATTTAATACGAGAAAGTTTTAAATAGAATTATTATTATTTCAGCACACAGATAATTTTATTGTATGAAAGTAGAGAGGATTAAAGTTTTTGAGCTGACTTTAAAACCTTCATTAGCTTATTGGTTACATGTTTTTTGAATTATTCACAAACAGACCACGCGTCCTTCATATACAGCCTATAATGTTCCCACTGCTGGGACACAGGCCTCCTCTCGGTGAGAGGGAGTGGGCTGCATTCCACCACGCGGGCCCAGTGCGGGTTGGTAGATGTCACATGTCGTCGAATTTTTAGTTCTAGAACATACCGGTTTCCTCACGATGTTTTCCTTCACCGTTTTGAGAGCAGTGGTGATGAAATAATTCACACAAAGTAAAGCGCCTGTCTGGGTGCGAACCTACGCCCTACAACTCGTAAGTCGCGGCCGTTACCACTGAGCCCCTTCTCGCGACCTAGGTTCATACAAATCAAGAGTACCTACTTTTTGAACGCGAGTGCACATTTTAGCTGTACCTTATAGCCAATTTGAAAATTCCAGATGTGCCATGTTTAATTTACCTAACGTGAGTTATTAATTTTAATTACCTACAAGTCTGTAATTTTATTGTTTACTACACAAAGGTCATTGACTTTATCAGTTATTGTTGCTATTACTGTAGATAACTTATTGTTACCCGACTCGTCCAGAACTAGGGAAATGACTAATGATGACAAATGATGATAATGAAACAGTATGATGATGTTTCTAATAACAACACATCACGCTGTTATCTCCCGAAGGATTAGGCAGAGGAGTACCTATAGTACACCCACATTTTGGCAGTTATTTAGAAGTCCCATGTAATAGGGGGCGAGCCTATTGCCATCAAATGTGTATAATATTTTGTAACAATATCATTTAAAAGAGTGTCCTGGAGTTTCTTGCCGTTCTTCTCCGTAGTTCTCCTCCTACGCTTCGGAATAGGCAACTAGCTTCATATTTCTGACTCATCGACTTCTTGACAATTCAAAAGTGCCTGTAAATGGTTTAATTGAAATAAATGCTTTGAGTTTGAGTTTGAAACTTAATTTTCCCAATGAGGGAAACGCGCCCTTTTCGGTCGCTTGAGGATGTCATTAACTGAGATTAAGGGGAACCCTACAATAGCGCCAATCCTTCTACCAAGCTTGGATGTGTGGAATTTTTCCCCCTTCTCCCGTTCATTACGGTTATTTAAAGAATTTTCGTGATCAGCTGTGATCGTCCCTTTTGTCTCGTGAAAGCAAAAAGGTTAGGTTACACTTTGACCTGTTTTCATGAAATTGTTAGATCTTTTATTTCCATTCTTATTGTAAGGTTTTGTTGGTAGGTTATATGTTAAAAAACAAGAAATTCTTCATTATACCATGGATGTATAAACGCTTTATATGCGTGACTACTAAAGACTGAAGTCTTCCATCAGTGCGTCCTGCCTGTTATGAGTTACGGAGCCGAAACGTGGACACTCACGATACGGCTGGTCCATAAGTTCAAAGTCTCTCAGCGAGCTATGGAACGAGCTATGCTTGGAGTCTCTGAGGGACAGAATCCGGAATGAGGTGATCCGGCAGAGAACCAAAGTTGTCGACATACGAGTAGTTCACAAAATAAGCAAGCTGAACCGGCAGTGGGCCGGCCATATTAGTCGTAGAACCGATGACCGTTGGGATAGACGTGTTCTTGAGTGGAAACCTCGAATCGGCAAACGTAAGCTAGGACGCCCTCAGGCTAGGAGGAGCGACAATCTTCGCAGGGTGGCTGGTAGCAGCTGGATGAGAATTGCCGAGAATCGAGCTGAATGGCGTGCAATTGGAGAGGCCCATGGCCAGCAGTAGACTGCTGTAGGCTGATGATGATACGTGACTACTTATAATGTAGGACATCCAGTTCCATCTCATGTCTTGCAGACTGGCTCAGACCCTGGGAAGTCGGCCTAGCTAATTGGCCGATTCTTTTGCCACTGAATGAACTATTTCCATAGAGTTCTTTACTGATATGAGAAAAAGAAGAATGCGTAATAAATAGGAGGCACATTACAGGTTGACTGATAAAGAATGAAAGAAGATTACGTAAGACAAAAGGTATAAGTAGGTCCTGTCAAACGCACGTCTATAGTTAGAATTCCTCCCATTCCATTCCATTCCGTCCCAGTATGCACGATTTTCGTAGTTCGACCGTAACATAGGCGTGTATTTCTCGTGTTTATTTACTAAGTATCACGCAGGTATATAAGGCTATATGTACTGCATCGTTGGCCTAGTGGCCGCAAGTGCTGGGTTCGATTCCCAGGTCGGGCAAAATGTTTTTGGGGTTTTTCATCTGGATTTTTTCAGTAGCATCCCGGAGGCTGGAATTTGTGCCCCATAGTGGCAATAGGCTCGCCACCTATTACATGGGACTTAAACATGACTGGCGTAACGTGGGTGTACTCGTAGTATGGGTACACCTCTGCGTAGCCCTACTGCGGTACGTTACGTTATGTTATATACTGTAATCCAATATATTGAGTGCGCCACGTGTACATCCTTGCAAGTATGTGTGACGGCCCTGTAAATGCTGAAAATCCTTAGAAAAAGTACCTACCTATAGATTTTCTGGTGAGACTTAGTGAACAATCAAAGCTAGACACTTAAGCTACGATGAACATTAAATATTTGTGAGTTTTAAAGTTTGTTGAAAATCGAATCGTCATCTGATTGACCTCCTTCTTGTTAAATAAAAAATCGTAATGTAAGATATCATGAAGGAAGACTACCAAATTGGGACAGCAAAATATTGCAAATATTAAAAAAAGTTAAGTATAAGTTATATCTATAGCTAGCCTTTGCCTTGCTTTGCAAAATTACGTCTCCGCTCACTTAATTCTCATAGAAAATAAGGAACAATTTCTAAAGTCGGATTTCCTTCAGATTTGGGTCCATACGTCCTTGGATCGATCGCCACAAGGACGATGCGCGCGCCTCCCTAGTCACGACCCTGCGCGCGCCGCCCGCCATGGCGCGAAAAACGCAGTGAAATGCAATGTATGCACCCTACATTTATTAAATCAGACACTCCTGAAATTGTAATTATTGTTTTATTTTGAGGTGGATAAAGTTTGTACTGATAAGAGGAGTTCAATTGAGTTTTTATATCATGGTCTGGCTCCAGCTGAGATCCATCTTACGTAACGGCCATTTTTAAGGGCGCCACCTGCTGATTTTTATGCAATACCTTTCATACACAAAATCATCATTATCATCATTACAAGAATCACTAATTTATCCAAACTTGCAAAATGAATTTTAAAAGTCATAAAAAAATTTAATACATTAGGTATTTTTATATTATCTGAGCTAAACGGAAACAATGATTCCACATTTATAAAGTACTTAATTATACTTTATTACTCGTATGATAAGTATTTAGACCGAGTATTTTATTTATATACGACGGTTACATGCGTTAGCTACTATTTACTTAGTAAGTACCTCTATGTGCTAACAATGGCATGGCAAGGTAGAGCAAAGGTGTAAGTTCCTTTCGATATAAATAGACCACGACTTACATAACTCTTCAGTGAAAGGAGAAGCACATTTTCACTGGATTACAGAAGTATTTTCCTAGGCCGTTTTTCCGGACATCGAGTATCGATTTTCCCTCCAAAAAGGAGACAAATTCTACCGTAAAGACGTAAGAGAAAAATTCAAAAACTCACCCCAACTCGACCCCGTGCGGCCAAGGAACTGTCCAGTCTCGCCATTCCACAGGAATTGCCTGAACCCCTCCCATTTGCCTAGAACCGGCGGCGGGGAGTAATATTGTTCTACAACCTTTGTCTTGTCAGCCATGTTCGGATGCCGAGGTGCCGAGTCGGACTGCCGACGGGAATCGATTGCCGGCGCCTTCGCCCTGTCTCGTCCCCCACCCCGCGCACACCCCCCTGCGCATAGCAACCCCTGCAACCCCGTGCCGGTTACGTAACGATTACGTAAGGCGGCGCGCGCACGCTTCAGACCTACATAACTCGCCAGCTTGCGTAGACCCCTTCAAACGCGAGGTTAATCCATTTTTTGTCTTCGTTTGTTTGATTTCAGAGGGGAGCAGCGGCTCTTTGTTCGCAGCCAGGAAATAGGGTTGCAAAATAATGCTTTGCCGTCGGGTAGACTGCCCTGTCGTAGGTTTAGAGGCTGTTTTAAATTGTTAAATTTGGTGCTAAGCTGGTAACTCAGTCTGGCCATTGGGCCAGGGTATTGGTATGTAGAAAAATTGATTTCATGTCTGATCAATCTAGATTTTATTTAGGATATATAATGTTTGTCTCTGAAATATCGTGAATTACACAGTAAACAGTTAAAATGTATTTATTTATTTATATATTCTTTATTGTACACCACAAAATACATAACAATAAATAAATAAAACACTACAAAATACACAATGGGCGGCCTTGTTTTCAGCGATCTCTTCTAGGCAACCGCGGAATGGACAGTAATTTGCCTGGACATAAAACGATGCTGTCGTTGATGTAAATAATACGTTTACAATATACTAAAATGTATACACAGATATATACATATCATAAATAATAGATAAAGAAAGAAAGAAAAATGTGTTTATTGGCATTGCAGCAACAAAAATACACCTTAAAACTAAAAAAAAAAAAAACACGTAAATACATACATACTAAATATATAAGCAACGAAAATAAATGAAGACTATAGATAATTACAGTAACGATAACAAAAGCACAAAGAAAAATAATTCCTTCACGAGTCTAACACAAGCAACGATTGCGCTCGTTTTATTTTAAAATCTGCGTTAGTCAAGTCTTATTAGTGTGGGACTATGTTAGCAACATGGATTAAAATATTTGATGAGAATAGTAGCAATATTAAGTTGACGGGATTATAATTCTTGGACCAATGGAGGATAACCTACAGTACCCAAATAAAAATATTTTCAAATCAAATCGTTGTAGTAGCGCGCGTTGTGGTGGTTGTCCATCCTTTTGACATAATTTTTTTGTTTTTCTTTTTCAACAATCGTGATAAAATGAATCGTAATCTATCATTTTCGCCTACCAATGTGAATATACACTGGTGCCGATTCTCTTGTACACCGAACTAAAGTAACTAAACTATCACAAAAAAATCCTTATTTTTGGCTATGAGAATCTTAAAGCTGTTCTGCAAAAAAAAATCTCTAAATTTAAAAATAATTTTGACGCAACTAAAATTTAATTTGACAATAGTGACTCCACGTGGTACATGTTTGTCCGTGATTTTATTTTTTAGAGCCGGAGGCGCGCATGGCGTGCAGCCTCGACGTGTTTTATATGGAATTTTTCACTTTTTGTATGGAAAATATGATAAATTATTACCTACATGTAGAGTTTTAGGGGTTTAAAATTTCGACCCCCTATAATGGAATCCCCATTATAGGGGGTCGTAATTTTCATTATTTTTGGATTAGGACCCACCATTTTTAAGATATAAGCAAAATAAAAAAAGATACGGTACTGTTTTTGCACCTGAAGTCGAGGTGTTGTGGTGAATTTTAGTTCATGACAACTAATTTTATTCCACACCTTTTTAATCGCAATTAAAAATAGTCAGATTTAGTTAGACAACCAACAATTTAGGTGAAATACGTCAAATTCGGAATAGAGAAATTTCCATTTTCACTAAATTAATATCTTAGTGCTGTCAAACCAAAATATAGTTAAGTTGTACGACTTTAGTCTATTTCAGAATGGGAAATCGTCGTTTGACAGGAATAAACAAAATTTTGGTGATTTGTTGTCTAGTTTAGAGGCATTTGTGACAAATGACATGTGTATAACGCTAAGCCAAAGTATGTGCTTAGTAACGTTTATAGATTTCGGTTTCAATACTTATTAATATTGATTTCCTTACAATTTCCTCTGCCAGTTCATTACTTAGCTTTAGCTATGTAAGCTTGGTTAGTTTTATGAGATTCACAGATATTTTTATCCGTAAAAGTATGATTCTCAATATATGAACATGATGAAACACGTATTGAAATTTTGCGAGAGTCCTAGACCTCATTCTAGATACAAGATTTAAAAATACTCAAAATATTTTGATTGAGATTTCATGAGATTCAAGGAGAGATTTCAAGGAGATTTCATGTGTGCCAACCTTTCAACCTTTAGACTCCCTCCACCCAGTACCCTCAGTCTTGAGGGGTTAACTTAGCAGTTGCCCCGTGTCTTGTTAAAAACTCATTATCATCATCATTCTATTGCCTTTATTCTGTCAAACTAAAATATAGTTAAGTTGTGACACTTTAGTCTATTTCATAATGAGAAATCGTCGTATGACAGGAATAAACTAAATGTTAGTGATTTTTAGTCTAATTTAGAGAATTTTGTGACAAGAGAATCGGCACCGCTGGCCTTCAAAACTTAGCGTACCATATACATTTAAGGGTCATTCGCAGAACATATGTACATTTAGAGATTTTTTATGTCCCATGAATTCATTACCAGTTTGAAAATATATTATCTAAAGAAATGCATATTTTTGCATTTTTGTCGTATTATAGATGTCTATGGTAGCAAAATTTGGTTTTTTATTTATAGTTTTATTAACAAAATTGAAGTAATAATTTTTCAAACATAAATTGCAACTTGCCTGTCATACATTTTATTAATGTCTCAATTGATACGTGTGTGTCTTCCGAAGCTTGTTGTTACGAGTGTTTATCCCTATTTTTGAGCATGGTTGTAATTTTCTTATTTTTATTAAGCTTATCTACAATATGTGTGCCTTTAATAATGTGTTTTCCAACGTAACATTATATTTTTCAGCCATATAAACATGTCCCAGAAATCTAAAATTTCGTTACTCAGGTAGTAACGAAAAATTATTCTGAACACATTGCTTTAAAGGCTGGCACTGTATTATTTAATATTCTGGCTTCACTTTAGCAACTGTGAAAATCATTCGATAACCATTTTGTTGTCAAACAAATTTGGAAGTGTTCTTGCTGAAAGTGATTTTTGTACAAAAAATCTCAAGGTGATTAACGACAGTTCCCTTATTGAAAAATTTGTTTTATCTTGTACTGATTTATCCAGTAATGATATTTTCGCTCTACATATTTACAAATACACCCAGTTCTCATAGATACAACACGTTGTTTCAATCGAAATCATTTATGAGGTTATAATTTCTCAGCGTTTGTCCTCAATTTCGTTATATTTCGTAACGTTAAGAAACTGAGAAATTGTTAAGCTTAGTTTACACATTTAATATAACATTTGCTCTGTCACTCGGTTGTGAGTATCAATTTTAAATGCCTGTGCTTGTAAAGTTTAGCATTGTAATCGGTTTAATCATTCATTTATATGGCATTTAAATATCAGTAGAGTTGGAGAGAGAGAGACGCTATTATATTGTACCTATCGCTCCATGTGTACTATACCTTATGACATCAGTTTCGTGACAGAGATCCTCAGTATCGTTACCTATCAGTTTAGTTACAAATTTAAAATGTACACTTTTTCTGAGTATGACCCTTAAAACTGCAATAACTTTTAAAGTTAACGATATATATTTACGAAATAAAAAGGATTGCCAAAAGATTTGATTGTTTTATGTAAAACCTTTATAGTCGATACCTTCTTTTAAGAAATGGCTGAAAAACACTTTATAAACAAAAACACTTCTTTTCAAATTGCTTACTTGTTTACTTACTTGTTGTTTTGTTATTGTCTTACTTTTGACTTTTTGGAACGAAGTTCCTTGTCGCTCGGTACGGACATGGCGGATGGGGGCTAGGCGAAAAAAGTGTAAGAATTTTCCGTCACGAGTTTCCGTCACGACCCTTTCTTTATTTGTTTGGTTGTTTGTTTGCCGCCACCGCGGGACCGCTCGCTTCGCTCGCTCGGCTCGTGCGTACGGGATCGCAGTTTGAACCTTTTTTTTTTTTTTTTTTTTTTTTTTTTTTTTTTTTTTTTTTTTTTTTTTTGTTCCGGGGTGGAAAATCCTCATGGATGTCCCCCGCCCTGGGGGGCGGAGGGGTCTGTCAGACTCTTACTGACTAAAAACCACCCCGGTGTTCCGTCCCACACCTACGCCGGGGGTCGCGGGAACGTACAAATCTTCCGCAACATCGCAGTTTTAACCTAACCTAACCATATGTTTTAAATAATTTAACTAATCTAACTACTTCGGTTCCGGGTAGCCTACTAAAAATAATCTATTTTTTTTTTCTGTTAGCGCAATTTGTTTCTGGCATATAAATTTGTGCTTATAGAAAACTTATATTATATATTTTTTTGTCAAAAATTAATTAAAGAAACTATAAGCAATGCCACTGGGATTGAACAAAAAATGTCAGTTGCTCCTCCAGAAAATAAAGAAAGAAATGTGAACGCATCGCGAGAATATTGATGCAAAAAGAAAATTATTCGGAAATTAAATATTGAAATCTTTAACAAGCCACTTGCAATTAATATAATTATTAATGCAAGTACAATCAATACAATTGCAATTAATACAGTTTATTAATTATTAATACAAATAGAATATATAAAAACAATTAATTAATTACAAAAATAGAAACTTGTACCTACAATATTTAACACAACTAACTATTTACACTAGGTACTACATTAAATGACTAACTAACTAACTTTATAACTATTTTTGCCTATTTAATGAGTTCCATTTTTAGGAAATGGCGTAATAATAAGTCAATATGTTAAACGTTTTTATTCCAAACGTTATTTTTAAATACAAAATGAAAAAGAAAATTGTTTGTCAAATAATACGTTATTAAAAAAAAGTTTATCGGATAATTATTTTCTTAAGTGAATATTTGGTAAACTTGTTGTTGTATAATGTTAAATCTTTTAAGACTGTGTCTACATTACCTCCTAGGGTTCGGTCATCCGAATACCATACGTTGAATTTAGAATTTAGTTGTCGAATAATTGGTTTTATTACCAAAATAAAAATTACTGGCCCAAGAGGGTCACCCTGTTTACATCCAACGGCGGATTTCAAAAGGTTGTCTTTATAAAGTAATTTAGAGGGGCCTGTAGCATTGATAGAGAAAACTGTAAATTTTGGGTACCTACCTACTTTTTTTTCAACTTCTGTCAACAAGGTTTCCAGGTGTTTACGGAATTGAAACCATTCTTAATGTCACCCTTACGGATGACCTCACCTTTATCGCTATTGAGGTAAGTAGATAATGCATGTACTGCAGCCTCACAGCTCTCTTTAGACCCGAAGCCCAGCTGTAGGGGCTGGAATTTGCTGGCCAGTGTTTTGCTGTAGAAAGCACAGCAAATTTTGGCTGCGATACGACGGTAACTGGACCCTTCGGTAATGGGACGAATGCCGCCATCCTTCTTACCCAAGGCACATAGATTTGCCCCATACAAAATATCAATGACGACTCCGCTCACACTGCCGGAGAGCATGAGATTGATGAGGGTCGTCAGCTCCTTCAAAACTGTACTGTTATTTTAGTAGGGTTTTTTCTTCGAACGACCAGCACCCTAGTTGCGTAACACACTTTCAATCACAATCCGAAAGATGTTGAAGGAAATTGCTAAACAATTGCTGTATGTTTGAAAAATTGGTCTGTTCAACAACGTAAATAACGCAATGAATGTTGTTGAACTGTCAAAATGAAAGGCATACCATTTTAACAACAGTAACAACTTAGACATAGTTCAATTAGTAGTAATGTAGTTTAGTTTAGTTAGTTGTTCTAACGTAGTTTTAAGTTATTTATTAACACAAGTTTTGTTTTATACTTTATATACTTATGTTAGTTTGTAAGGTATATGTCTATGGGCATTGTCGCCTGAAATAAATGTTTTATTATATTATTTATTTATTGTAAGCGACAAAGCGTTTGACTTTCAGAAAAAAAAAAACACGTGTGGCACTCGGGGACTGCCGCGGTAAAGCTATTGCATAGCATTTTTTATCAACTTATGCAATTATAATTATTTATTTATTTTTTATTTATGCAGTATTTTTTTTTCTTTTATATTAATCAAGTACAGTCGTACCATATACATACACGTTAAGCGAACGCTCGGCTGAGCTACACGGTAGGTGGAGTGAGGGGTGTTAGGTTTTATTTTCGTTACGGAATTTCTGGATTCGGTCGCCGCGCTCAAAGCCCGCGATAAAAGCTATGCAATAGCTTAAAAAGTTCAGTGTCAGTATTGAATAATTCTGACGACTACTATTAACATATTAAATACTGACGCAGAACTTTTTTTGTTAATTACTGACACCGCGACATTTATCACTTATATTTTTTATTTTATTTACAAATCTGTAGGAAGTTGAAATAAAAATCTCAAATATATTTATGGAAAAGCCTTCAGATTACGTAACAATTTGTTACTACATAGGTTTAAGATTTTAGCAGAAGGCGTCCTGTGTGTATGTAGTTTCTTTCTACCCCCATGGTAAAAAGGCGTGAGTTTATTATGCATGTAATGTAGGAATGTTTTTGAAAATTTTGTATGTATATATTTAGTCTTTATATATATATGCGTCCTAGTTACAGGCAAAATTATCGTGTACCTACCCAGTTTGTGTACAATTAAAATCAAGATCAATCAACTCGTAGATTCGTTAGCCAACTTGTAATTTGATCGTTAAGACAACGAGGCTACGAATCAATTAGAAACAATTTATCTGTTGATTTCCATACTCTGTGTTTGGTCCAGTGGTCACATTAGTAGCAAGCCCACCTGGTAAACGCAAGGTCAGGTTTGATTCCCAGGTTAACCTGGTGGTGGTGGTGGTTAATACTATAGTGCTATAGCTTAGGGTACTATTTGTAATTTTTTATGAAAAAATAAACAAAGAAATCGATAAATAAATAATTTATAATTGATTACTTCTTGAATGCCCAACTACTAACAATGACATTAGGTAGTCAAAATCATGCATTAGACCTATCTCCAATGAGATTCCGTACAAATCTATTCATGTATCAAACCCACTAATAGTATTGTTTTATTTGTTATTCCTTATAATAATTACAATTTTAAAACATATGTAGATCACAAAGCCAGAATTAATGTAGCTAAAACACAAAAACAAACCTTAAGTTAAGCGCCTAACAAAAAGTGAATGCAACAATTTTACTAAAAGATATTTGCTAAGTAAATCTGACAAGGAGCATCACTTCATTTCAGATTGTTCCACCTCCTCCTCACTTCTTTGTGAACCATTATCGTTAAGTACCCCATTTTGAGGTTTTGTCCACGCTTGGCATACGCAAGTAGGTCCTGGTCCGCCAGAATTATGACTAGTGGATATTTGGAAGCCACCACTGTTGGAGCCAGTCATTCCAGGGCCAGTACTCTGATTACCTGCCTGTCCTTGGAATTGCGATGATTGATGGTTTTGTCCCACATGCGAAGACTGTGCCACCTGACCTTGAGGGTAGGTCTGTCCTACATAGTTATTAGTCGGTTGAGTTTGCCCCACAAAGCTACCTGACTGTTGGTTGCTTACAAAATTGTTTGACTGCTGATGGCCGCCGTAGGAACCGGTTGGCTGCTGTTGAAAACCACTTGAGGCCTGATTCTGATAGTTAGGCTGACTGGCTTGTTGAGATCCTTGGTAGTTTACATTGGTGAACTGATTCTGAGTCACAAACTGACCAGTTTGCTGATTTTGGTTTTGGAATTGATTCTGTACTTGAACCTGCCCTTGCTGTCCCTGGCCTTGTACTCCAGTCTGCACCTGATTCTGGAACTGTCCAGCTTGCTGATTTACAAACGTGCCAGTAGTCTGTTGATTTTGACCTTGGAACTGGTTTCCAGACTGGCTCTGGGTGTTTGAGGTTTGATATTGTCCTTGACCCTGGGTTTGAGATCCCCCGTAGTAGCCTTGTGTATTGACGTAGCTTCCTTGTGGGTAGGTACTCCCTGATTGCGGATAGTTGTAGTTTCCGTATTGTCCTTGATACTGTGCCTGGCCTTGGTTTTGCTGATAGCCTGTGTTCCAGGGCGCGTACTGCTGAGGGTATCCTTGCTGGTACCCCTGCTGCTGAGTTTGGGTCTGGACTGTTGTGGCCTGCTGCGTGGGTTTATTCTTGTGGTTCTGGACTATGTCGATGACCCCTCCTATGATCTTCTCAGGTATGTGAAGCACTTTCATCGCTTCTAATGCGCTTGCGGCACTGGTAATCGCAATGATGAATAACTGAAAAAACAATTATGCGGTTAAAGAAGAGGGTTAGCTTTTACACAGGAAATCGGGCCTTTCTAACGGACTGGTAAATACCGACCATTAAAACAACTAGTTTCATCAACACAACGTAGAAGGCCAAATTATTAAGAACAGATTGAAAAACGCGATGATAACAAAAATAGCAACAGTTATAATCAAACGTATTAATATTTAACCACATTATTTAGCTAATGCGCTTAGGTGCTTACACACAGTTTACTAAAGGTAAAACATTTAATCCGTGGTTAAAATCCAGCGCGAATCGCATAAATCTGTACTGAAGGGCTTCTGAATTCTGATACGTTTAATTACTTAGTAATAATTATAGCAAAGTTCTTAGCATTACTAAATTTTATTACAAGTACAGATAGAAAGAAACAAATCTCGTAGTTTCTAGTTAATTCAACAATTTCGCGCAATGCACGAGTAATAAATTTATTAAAAATTAAAATATAATTAAAAAAATAGTTATAATTCTTTCATGAAATGATCTAGATCAATACAGTTCCATAGTTTATCAATACTTAAATTGAGACGAAAGATAAGTCCAATGTTGTCTTTCGTCGCAAGTACCTTTATTATTTTTCCCTTAAGAGGGCGCAGTAAGACAGAAAAAAATCAAGTTTCACCCGCGCCTCTTTCCCTACCCCTCTCATCAAACACGACAAAAACAAAACACAATCCCTTCCCGCCAGCAGAAACTTTTCGCCCGGCGCATATTTAGGCATTGAATTTGAATTTTGTGTGTAGTGTGTATACGCAAAATAATCAGATGAAACTGTTTTATTCAATTTACCTATGTGTACAAGTAGGTATATTATTAAATAATATTGTATGTCCGTGAATCTGTTACCGATGCTGGTGGGATGTTAGATTGGAGATTAGACTGACTTAAATGAAATAAAGACTAAATGTTACTTCAAGATACGGCCTATAAATTTTCGATTCCGAATTGAAAGACAAACCTAACGTTGTAGTTGAAAAAATATTGTTCCATACTTTATGTAACATAACTACAATTGAACAATTTTCAGATACTTTCCTGTACCTATTCCTGTACCTTACTTCTTGTCAAATTTCATGATTCTAGGTCAACGACATGTATCTTATGGGTTTTAATTTATTTGCGAGTGGCAAGATATGCGAAATGAATGGCAATTTATGCCAAGATACTAAGTCAACGTTTTAGAAGTTCGTTTTTTTTACAGCTCCAAAGGACCGTTTATCTAAGTATTTGATATCAATTTCAACTTGATACCCCCACGCATTCCTGGGATAAGCGGTCAGATAGATGGATAACAAAGTGATCCCATAAGGGTTTCGATTTTTTCTTTTGAGGTACCGAACTCTAAAAAGCAAAGCACTTCCATCAAAGTACTATAATACTACATACTCATGATACTACCTAAATGATGGTGAAAACAATTTCGATAAAATTGCTTTTTTGACGTTATAAAAGCGTATAATTATAATCGCATCACTTACCTTCCGCTTTTTTACTTTGAGAAAATGAAATCAATTGAACAAAAATGTCAATAAAATAAGAAAATAAACATTCGCAAATAAATTAAAATCCATATGATACATCCCGTTGACCTAGAATCATGATTTTTTGGCAAGAAGCAAGGTCTCACAGCACAAATTGGTACCTCGACTGGTTTTTCAATTAAAATATTTAAACGAAGTATGACCATTGTCCACGCCCTTTATTTTCAATGAAATTCTTCAGTAGGTAAAACATCTGTTTATTTTGCCTATACTATACGCTAAGCTTGAATTCATAATCTTAGATCCTAGTCATGTTTTGGAACTAGAAACTCAATGCTGGCGTGACAAAGTTCAAATTCCAATGTAACCAAATTTTATTTAGGGCCTTGTACAAGTTGGACATCACGACGTCTTCGTGGAAACCAGTGTTAACCAAGTATAAAAATATAATGGTATATCGTGGAAATTGCATTGCAGGATCGTGCAAATTCAATTAGCAACAGTGTTACCAAGTAAAAAATTATATTGGTATGGTGGATTTTGCACTGTATTGTGCAAAGTCAAATGGCATGTGTCATGAAAACCTATCCTGCGCGGATCACGAGTAGAAAATAGTCCTCGCCGAAAACATTTGTGAAAAACAGGCCAATTTTTATAACTAGGGTACATTATTCGGCTTTACCGACAAAATAATTGGCATCTATTTATATGGGTGCCAAAGAAAGTCGAAAGTTTATTAGGTTCCTCTTTTGTAACTGTTGAAACTTTAGCTTTGAAAAGCAAGCTGGCAGTCACAAACAATGTGATCCGTCACAATCTTTACTCATCCCCACCATAAGAAGGGATCTAGTCAGGAGAACACTATCCGTATGAAAACTGTCATATCCCGTGCACACCGTTTCGTACTTGTGTTCGCAATAAACCCTATTTTAGTTTGCCGATTTATTTATTTTGTAAACTCCAATAATATTATTACACCAATAACCTACCCATATGTTAAATTTTGAGTTTCAACTTGATTCGGGGGTTTTGGTCAAGTCGCTCGAAATGGGTCGTCTAAGGTTACCCTTACACGAAGTTTGTCAACGAAAGTGGGAGTAAACGAATTTGGTTCTTTATTTAATAGTAATAAGATCTAAAATCTCCAGCACGAACTCTATGTTGTAAATTTTCTCCGCAAGAAAATGACTGAAGTGGAGAACAATGGCGCTAGTTGTACTATACCAGTCAAAAATCTGTCAAATAATTGTATGTCATCTTGAGTTTTCAAATATGAACATTGAATTATTATAATATTTTTATTTTATAGTTTAGCCGCGGTATTTATTTAGTTCATCAATTCTTAACGATTTTAACAATCGTTTCGGAAGTGGTTTTAGTGATTTTTTCATGTTTTGTATTTCACAGTTTCATTCCAACAATGTGATAAATTACGAAAATATTATTTACGCAAATAAATTAAATCGCAGAGCAGCAGAAATTTCAAGCGCAGTCCTCTCGTCTCAACAGAGCGACGGCGACTGATTTGTGAAACAAAAATATGCTTGAAGTTCCCGCAACGTGCGACGGAAGCTGACTTCTTCCACGAACTAAAAACGTCGTAAGTGCTTAAAGCTTCTAGTCGTAATAATACCAAAAATAAAAGGAATTTCAAAAAATGCCTGCACAATTTTTTTCGCCTTGTCTTAATACAGATAATCATCAAAAAATTATCCTATTAGTCATTAGCATATTAAGTACAAATTGAAAAAACGTAAAAATTAGGGGTAACTTCGTGATGATATTTTATCGAGAAAATTTTAACGTATTGTGTTTCTGTTCCACAAAAAGTTTCAAAATATCATGTAGTTACTCATACTATTTTTATTTTATACCTAAGTCTTATGAATTTCATGAAAAATTAAATTGAAGATAGGCAATTTTGGTTACTACCCGCTCTTAATAATCAGCCTTACACTCACCAATATCGAGATCCTCCTAAATCCTTCCATGGTGGTAGCTTGCACTGGTGGCGGTCCAAGGTGAGCACTGCGATTGACGCCTCCCTTCAAGGACAAACTTTTATATTGCAGCCACCATGCGCGGTATCCGTAGGGCTAACACCCGACATCTTTGCGGGATATTAAAACTTGACGAAATTAAAATTACATAATTAAAAAAAAAAAATATCCTCCTTCTGGAAGTCGGGTAAATAGGCAATTATTTTGTTTTCCAGTAAGTAATAACGTTGTGAATACTTGAATCGAATAAGGACTCAAAAACGTGAAAAGGCAGTTTCTAAGAAATGAGCTTGAATTGATATTTTACCTTTTTAGACCATCTATGTAATACATATGGAATGCAATAAAGAATTGAGTATTGAGCTAATTTCTCGTAGGCAATTCGTAGACCGCTCGTAGGCTTTTGTAGACCTTTCGTAGAACTTTCGTAGTCTTTCGTAGGCAATTCAGAGACCACTTGTAGACTTTCGTAGACCTTTCGGATGCCATTGTAGACTTACGTAGACGTTTCGTAGGCCTTCGTTGTCCTTTCATAGACCAGTCGTACCCCGCGTCCTGACCAAAAGCAAATATTTGTATGAATTATATACAACGTACAAACGCGACTTTATTGATCGCGCGAGTATGTCATATTCACAAAAAAGAGCGCGGTGGTCCCTTTTGGTTAGGACGCGGCTGTAGCCTAGTGTAGACCACAATCAATATTTCAGACTTTCACGAAATCCTGTTTTGAAACTTGAACTTGTGTATAGTTGTTTGTTACCAACAGGTGAGGAAAACGGTCTTTGCTATTACTGCTATAGACTACATTGAAGACAAGGAAGTTTGGCAATAATTCCTTCTGCACATGTGGCTTCCCTCGTACCTCATTAACGGCATAACTATGTAAATGTCTATTAACTGCTCCCAAATTACGAAGTTTTTTTTTTTTTAATGTTTTTTTTTTGTTTACCTAATCTTCCCATTACTTGACATTATATACCTCCAATTCTTATTTCAACTATTTACTTATGGCTTTTGTAAACAGGATTTTAATTCGGATTTCTTACAGTTGTAATGGCAATCATGTCATTTGGTTTAAATAGGCTTTTATTTTTGTATAGATTCTTCTATATTTTGTGAATGTGAGAACGTTGTAGGCCTAACTTGTAGACTGTAGATTTGTAGACCTTTTAATATTTAGTTGAGTACCTGTTACTTGTTGACAGGCCTACACTGTCCTCCCATACCTATTAATACTATAATTTGAAACATTGTACAAGCCCCTTATTTTTAAAAGAGTAACCGTGGAGTTTCTTGCCAGCTCTTCTCCATAGGAAACAACCAATTGGAACCGTGCACCTATCTTATGACGTTTCATAAGTGCCCATGTAGGTTTATGTGAAATAAAATATTTTGATTTGATTTGATTTGACTATTTAAGCTACATTTGGGCATAATTTTGTTACTAAGCTAGCTGTTATGGTTATCACCATATTTCCTCACCCATTATGATTCAGGCTTAGGCAAAAATGTATATAAGTTAATACACAATGTAATGTTTAAATAATCCTATTACCTAGTAGTGAAATACAAGGAAGGATAAAGTTAATTACATTAAAATTTGAGTAGCTCACGTACGCAAGGGCGTAAAAATATCGCGAGCATTGAGAAATCCAAAAGAGTGCATCCCGGCGGGTCAAAAAGAACACTGTTGGATTTTCAACTCTCAGCGCTAAGCAGGTCGTTGAAAATCCAGTCCGCGATTAAAAATCGCCGCGGGAAAAAATCGCCCGGTCGAACCTGGGCTTATAAAGTAGTGCATGTACCTACTTCATATTTAATAAGATAATGAACAATGAACTATACTTACATATCCTAAAATTAGATATTTAAAAATAATTGTAATGTATATTTTTTTATAAATATCAATTATTTGTTGTATATAAATTGAACTGAACCATACATAAATAAATAAAACTTATTATTGTTATTATAATAAGTATTATTATGTATTATATTAAGTATTTGAAATTATGCTGGACTTTGCAATAATCGGAAAAGAAGTCACATATGATTACTTTGTTGTCTTAGAATTTTGTATCGCTCTCACAATTCTGAATAAGTTTTGAAAAAAAAAACAATTTTCTTGGTTGATGTGCTTGTCCTCTAAAACTTTCAATTGCAGCTATCACCATCTTCATAATATTTTCGTCATGGCAGCCCTGCATCATGGGAATGCAACATGTGATCGAAGACTTCGTCTCGATGGCGCGAGTTATCTCACCCTTCGCAAGTACCGCTATTTGGGGCTGTCCGGAGCGAGCAGCGTAGCGAATATCGACAAATGACACTGTAAGAAGACGAATATCGATAAAGGCAGTGGTTGCATAGAAAAACAGGTTTTATTAAATAACCCAAAGGTAGGTTTAGTTTAATCGTCGGGAACTATGCAGTTTTATTTTTATTATTTTCTTTTCATTTATTAGTCCCTAAAACTTAAAATACCATTCTTTGATGTTCTATCCTGAGTCCGAATATACATTTCTTATTTTTTTCGGAGTAATTTATAAAAAATCAAACACGAGCGGTGACGTCACAAAAAATGTATACCTATTATACTCTCACTCCAATGTAATAAGGCATAATGACATTGGAATAGTTAAGTATGGAAGAGTTAATGCGGAAGGACGGTGACACCACAGACTACATAGAGATATGGGTGACACTTGTCAATCGGTATGTTATTTTTAAATGTAATTTCATTGAAAATAATATATGGATTTGATCATTTTAGAATCTTGAAAATATGAAATGTTGTCAATTAGTAGAACCTTTTTTTTTTCAATACATATAATCTAATCAAAAATATTAAAATGCTTTTATTTTTATTTTGTTTCTTTTAATAATAAAAACAATTTACAATCTTAATATCGACAATTGAATTCGCTATCGAAACCCGTCACTGCTCCCGCTAACCGTAATGTCCGATCGTATGATTGACGTTGCGCCCGCACACCCGAATAAAGGGCATAAGTATTCCTTTTGTTTTTTTTCGGCCAATCGACACGGTCAGCGAATCACTAGCGATTGGCGATTTATTATGACACCGCGTTTATTCGGCGAAACCGAATGATGAAGTACCTTTGCACCGTTCAATGATTCTTTATCGGGTATTAAGGAAAATTACTTTTTAATGATCGTATGTGGCGATTTTTATTTATTGTTTGATCGTTACGGGACTTTTGTTGTGGCGTGTGATTTTGGAATTAAAAGACGGTAGTTACCTACTACAATTGCTTTGAGGAAAAATACGGTCTGTTGTGGTCTATTATTGAGCCAACTATCGTTTAATGTTGTGTTGTCTATGTTTTTTTGGTTAGCTGAGGTTATGCGAATCATTATAAAATACCTACCTGCACAAAATATTCAAAACAAAAGTTGAAGATTGGATTTTTGTGCGCGACGGCCCCAATCTTTTCCCCATCTTGCTATCGTTGTTCTTCCCATGGTACTTGGGATCAGCACTACACGTTTTTTTCTCCCATGCTCCCTCTTTTCTCTCCTCACACGACCATCCATCTAATCTAACATTTATAAAAAATATAAATTAATTAATGTTATTTGTATGTCATTGTTATTTACCAAAGGCATGATTGGTTATAAAGTCATCGCCACACCACTCAAGATGCTGTAGGTAGGTACTACTAGGAGACTATGTATGACGTATGCAGTTGATCACGAGCTCCTTCACAGTCCGCTTGCAGACGGACGCGGCCTATTGTAGCCGCAGCCACATCCTCTGACCGACTTTGATACATTTTAACTATGGTAAGCATAATTTGCCCGAATAATTCAGGTAATATTTATTACAATGTAAACAGTAATTTTATTTTAAACTCATCTGAAACCACTTTGGCACAAGTCTGTAGTATGCTGTCTTTTTTTCCACACTGCATAATGCATTTTTACTCTTTGTTCTTATATGTAACCTATGTTTTTTAGGTATGGTAGGCCTCTATGAAATAATCTTACAAATAACTTCTCACGTCACGTCATCTTCGCTCTTAGGGTCTTCCACTTCACTTGTAGTGTCCTCACTATCGCCATCGTCATCGTCATTCGTCATCACTATCTAAAAGAGCGGAAAATGATGGTCTCCGTCCATGTTTCGACTCACCCTAATTGTTTTGTTTTGTGATTGAAACTATAAATATAAGTACATTAAAACATTATCACCACCATCATCAGCCTACAGCAGTCCAGTGCTAAAAACACGTAAAACATACTCACTAAAAATACAAAAAACTTATAGAAGTAAGGCTACACCAAAATCTCAAAAGTCACGTTAAAGATAATGATGCGTCATTTTGACTCACACGGTCGTAGGCACATATATCGGATATCTATGGTCGTAGGTGAGGCTTACCTTAGTGTCAAACACGTCTTCAACGTCTTCACGGGCTCCAAGTACCACTGAGATATCCTAGACTCACTACGTGTGATTTTCAATACCTTATTTAGAAAGATAGAGCAATATTTCGCTAATGCATGCGTCAATTGTACACATGCAGATTATCTTTCTAGGGTTAAGGAAGAGTTTGGACCTGTGAAGAACAGACCAGCATTATTTCTGTGTGGTAATTCTTTGTTCGCCTCTCATTAGCTCATGCCCGTCATCACTAGCCTAGCCTTCTACCAACCATGTTGGCCCAACATAGTTGGTAACAAGCTATGCAGATGACCCTAACATTGTTGGTCACACTTCCAGTCTTCGTTACCTGTGGTACTAAAAATATTTGTCAGTTAGCATGATAGGGGTGCAATAAAATAGCCTCCACTATAATTGGCTATGTTCGCCCGACGTACCCTGATCAGACAGCGCAGCTACCAACTAGGCTTAAATTTTTCAAGTGTAGTTAATGTTGATTAAGGTAAAAAGAAGCAAGGTTTTACGGGGTCAAAAGGCCCAGGATACGCCGGTAATTTTTTAGGTATCATCACCCGTAAAAGCCTGTTTATTAAGAAATAATAATTAGTTGAGGAGTTCTCCTGGTACTACACCATCAGTTCCACTACACTTTATGCATTGTGACGAACATAAATTGCTTTGCGAGCATATTAAAGTAATCGAATCGCAACCCGTGAAATACTTATTCCTGAGTAGTTCTGGTGGCTTCATCATCCATGGTCTTCATCATCAGTTCCACTTCACCAAATGGTACTTTCCAGGAGCAAATGCACGAATTACTGTAAAAAGTACCCAAATCACTGTAGGTGTGCCTATAATATTTAAGGGGTTTCCTCGATTTCTCCAGGATCCCATCATCAGAACCTGACCTGATGACAATGGGACCACCTTGAAAGTATACCCTTTCAAACTATAAAATATTTTTTCGAATCGGTCCAGCCGTCTTGGAGTAATCGGGAATAAAAAAGAAATTTAAGATTCCGACAAACTGAGAATCTCCTCCTTTTTTTTAAATCGGTTAAAAAGGCTGCCTTCCGAATGCCTGAACCACATAACAATATACATTTTGTCAGTGACTTATAGTAAATAGTGTTTTTCATCATCATTGTGATATGATGATCACAAAAATATGCGAGTTCCAGCATCCTTTGGAAGGTAAAGGTTATCGCAAATCATGTCAAGTGTTACATAAAGTGAATTTAATCACAACTGGCATGATTATTATTACGAGTGAGGGGGCGAGCAGAGGTCGCGGTTATGTTGAAGTGAAGCATTCGAAATATCCTTTTCAAGACACTCTTGCTTGAGAAGTGGCTCTTATTGGACTGCTTTTAGGTTCACAATGCAGTGTATTGAATACACGTGTTTTTTTATTTTGCATTTCCGCATTAGTGCGGGAAAGTACGCCACAGATAACTACCTACTTATATTAAAGAAAAGGCTCTTCATGTCTTTTGCGCAATTTTTTTTTGTCACTATACAGGATACATTTTTAACCAGTGCGCAAACTGTAACCATGAATTCAGCATATGATTCTAGACCCTCTAGCACAGAAATTTAAACTCGGTTATCAAAAAAAAAAAACTGCTGTTTCATAGAAAAGTGAGTTTGACCTACGCGGTCAAAACGTTTGGAACAACTAATAAAAAAATTATAACTGACGAAAAATTTCTACGTTAGTCGACGGCGCGTTGTGTTCTACGCGCGCCTCAGAGTTAACAGCACAAATAGAAGGGGTCCGCCAGGACCGATGCCTGCCGGGGTCGTGGGTTTGTCCTAAAGGGTCACCGTGGCCCTGGCGCACAGGCAACTGAAGGAACACGGGTGGGTTTTAGTCAGTAAAAGTATGACACGCCCTCCCACTCCGCCCAGAGTTGGAGAAGTTATTTAAAAAAGGGGGCTGGAGAAGTTATTTAGAATCATGTGATAAATTTATGGTTTCAGTTTACGCGTCGATGTCCCTGCCACCCTGTATACTTACTTACCTTACTTATCATATTTATGCATACTACTTACGCCTAGTAAATACTGGGTTTATCGTACTTTAAATGTGTACCTCCCACATACCGCCATCCATTATCCTGCGCGGTTGGTTGCCTTGCGCGAGCGCAGTCGCAGAGCGCATACTCACGCGCTCGCCGCTTCATCCTACGGGACGGGTGATAGTGACAGGTGAGATAAGGTCATCTTTTATCTTAGGTTTTTGACGGAATTAGGAGATAAAAAGTTAGAAGAAAATATTCATTGTTCATTTGTTTTTTAAAGTAATAAACTAATAAGTGTGCGGGCTGCTGGGAGGTTAAAAAAATTCTTAAAAGTTAAATGCGTAATTTAAGATCCAGATATCTTGTGCGGTTTTATATTAAGTATTAATTGGGCAGACACAAAGGTAAGGGCAGGTACATAGTAGCATATTAACACATCCTTTTACTTTCAAAACATAACAGGCAGTACCATTTCGAGTTACTCATATTCATGCACTTGTGTTTAAGTTCACGTAAATAATGCAACGGGCGGTTTGAACCCACTACCAAAGCTCGACAGTTTAGCACTCTTACCGCTTCTAATGAACCGTGCTCTAATCCAATTTAAACTAAAACCACAATCTGCTCAATCTTGGCAATATACATGTGCATATTATTAATATTATTTTAGGTCTGTTAGCTTATATAATAAAAAAATCTATATATTTATGGTAGAATACAGCAACGACGGGTAAATTTTTGTAAGAAGTAAACCGGAGTATTATTTGTCTATAAAATACTGACTGCTATTTTTCAAAGGGAAGCCGGTAAGAATAGAGTTGTATGGAGCCTTCGCCACTGGTAGAATAGAAGACTTTTTATTTTATAAAGGGGGAACTAAAGGAGAATATTGTGTGTCCAGACCAGGTCATAGGTATGTTGCTGAAGAGCTTTTAATGGGATAATAAAGGTATTCGAGAGAGTTGTTCATTTAGAGTCCTTCTAAGTATCGATAGTAATGTAAATAGAGTCAGGCCAGGTATGTTAAGTATCAACTTTTACCTTAAAAGCTAAGACTATAAAAAGGAGTATTCAACTTGCAGGTAATGTTAAAAGACGCATAACGAAGCCGAAAGTCACTTGTACTCCTCGTTATTGTGTTTTTTTTTTAAGCTATTGCATAGCTTTTATCGCGCGCTTTGAGCGCGGCGACCGAATCAAGAAATTCCGTAACGAAAATAAAACCTAACACTCCCCACTCCGCCTACCATGTAGCTCGGCCGAGCGTTCGCTTAACGTGTATGTATATGGTACGACTGTACTCGAATTAATATCAAAGAAAAATAAATACTGCATAAATACTACATAAATAAATAATGATAATTGCATAACTTGATAAAAAATGCTATGCAATAGCTTTACCGCGGCAGTCCCCGAGTGCCACACGTGTTTTTTTTTTTTTGTATTTTACCATACCTTTGGTTACGGAGATATTGAAGGTCTAAGTTCCAACTTTTTTTCATATTTTTCTACCCCCGCATGTACCGTTACATGCAGCGCGCCGCAGTAAACGCCAATTTTTCACGACTCCTTATCATAGTGGCGACAAACAAATACGCGACAAATGTTGGGGCGACAGTACGATTATATATTGACCATCAGTGGCGCGACAGTATATCAGCTCGACGTACTTTAGTGCGAGTGTACTCGTATGCTTTATAGTAGATATGTATCTACTATAAAGCTACCAATTACTAGGTTTGTCTTTCATTGACTTGAATGTGCCCTGGCGGCTGAGAGTATGTCATGCTCACTCAAATGTCTCGCTGGTGATGGCGTGTGTTAGATCATTAAGTTCCCTTCCAAATGGTTGAGCTGAATGGTGCTTATCCATACGTCATGTTCGTGAACGGGCGCCGTCAGTAGGGACTGGTCATCTCTTAGCTGCCACGGCTTATTTAAATTTTTCTCTTTTTTATTATGGACTCTTTTAATGTGCACGTCTTTTTGCATAATTCTTACATGTATAATTTCAACATGACTGATGTAACCAATTTTTATTGTAAGTATATGTTGATTCAAAAGAGTGTCCACGGAGTTTCTTGCCTGTTCTTCTCCATAGGTACTTACTACGTTTTGTAATGTGCAACTAGCTTCATCTTTCTGACTGACTGATCCCTTGACAATTCAAAAGTGCCTGTAATTGGTTTATTTGAAATAAATGCTTTGAGTTTGAGTTGAGTTTAAGTGATTGTTTTCTCGACAAACGATGGGTCGACGGAAGTTTTGAACGACGAACGCTAGCGCGACACGATTTTGGCTCGACAAACGTTTCTGTTACAGTTTTTTTTTTTTGCTAATTTTTTACTAAGTAAAGTACTTACTCCATCTATCGAATAATTAAAAAAATACTAGTTTCAGCGTTTATTATTGACCGAGCGAACACGAAGCGCGAGCGAAGCGTCTTCGTTTCAGCTTGGCCAAAAATGCTTTTGAGTATCCGGATGTCCGGCTGTTCTCGTCTACAGATCGCATTTCTCAACAAATTCTCGTGAAATTTTGTGAGCAGGTTCAATAAATATATGGAATTTCTTTGTCGATTCAGGTTTTCGAAATTTTTCAAAATGGCGGAGAAAATGGGGGTTATGGGGGTTGAAAACGTAAAAACAATGTTATTTTTGCCGTTTCGCGCTCTTTGCGCGCGCTTTTTGTTTTAAGGTGCACGGTGAACATTTATTAAGCTCTAAGCTATGCAAAGACAGACTTGCGAGGTCTACAGCTCACAGAGCCACTAGTAGGTAAATAGGGAGTCAACAGCTTTACTTTTCAGGGATGTCCTCATACATAAAACTTTTGAGAGTTCTTCGTGAGGTTCGTGAACGTGCCCAGTTCCATTTAGCTTATTTAATGTATGATGTATGATGAGTAAGTACTTAAATTAAGTAGTAAAAATCTACAAAAGAATATGATTGCTATTAGAAACGTTAGTAGCGCTTTAGTTTGTCGAGCCAAAATTGTGTCGCACTAACGTTCGTCGATCAAAAGTTCCGTATCATTTGTCGAGAAAACAATAACTCGCACTAAAGTACGTCGAGCTGATGTGCTGTCGCACCACTGATGGTCGATAAATCGTACTGTCGCCCTAACAAATCGCGTATTTGAATGTCGCAACTATTATATGGTGTCCTTTTCCACACCAAAAGTAAAAATCGTTTCCCAGCAATAATTTTGGCTCACTGTTTCATGTGAAACAAAATGCGTGGATAATGAACATTCTCGTCAATGATAAGTTAAAATGCCAAGAACTATATTTTCTTCCATTGCAGTAACTTGACCCAGCCAAGATGACGGCGACGAAGAAGCGTAATACGTCGGACCTGACGAGTTTGGAGCGGTTCAACATGTACTACCGCGAGAAGGAGGTCCCTTTGACAGGGGCCCAGAAGGCAAAGAGGTTCATCTGGAATCCCAAGACCAGGCAGTTCTGTGGCAGGACTGGGTCCAGCTGGTGTGAGTAGCTTTTGAAATATTAACCTTAGGCCCTAGACAAATTGACATTCTGTCAGCAATAACGATGATGGAAAAGTCAACTTTGTATTTGATTGACATATATGATTGGCATTGACTTTCAACAGGATTGAATTGACAAAACTAAGCTTTACAGAAGCTTCGTAAAGCTTAGTTTTGTTAATTCAATCCTGTGAAAGTCGTTCTAGACTAAATACGAAACGCTTTGCGAAAACGCTGCGAAAGCTATTGCCAATTGTTAGTCATTGTTGGTCTAGAGATCGTAAGCGTAACACTCAGGAATTAAACCCAGGAGCCCACGCTCCTGAGTTGGATTCCTAAATCAGGCAGTGTTCAAGGTTTTGTCACTAGATTTCTCGAGCAGCAGTTTAAAGTTCTAGTTTGTACACGATTTATGGTAAAAGGCAAACTGGCGAAATGAGGGTTAAATGATAAATGATTTTATTTCTGTAAGTAGGTTTGCACAAACACTTTTACACGCCAATCATATTTTAAAAACTAGATGAGTCAGCGTTTCCTATCTGACTACTCTGAGAAGAAATTCCAAAACAAACTCAGAGGTCAGTCTCTTTTGAAGTCCAGACATAATCTTGGTCAGATCATGTGAAAACCATGTAGATTGATGTCTGAAATGGTCTTTTGAGGAAAAATCACACAGATTGAGTGGACCTGTCCAGTCAGTGCACGCATTTGTCAGTAAACGTGCAGCTCAACTCAGAACCTAAGTTACTAAACACCTCTGCATACCCCATCGGGAAATACAGACTTGACGTTTTGTTATGTACGCAAGGAGCACGCGTAGTTCAAACATTTCGTTCAAAGTCATTCATTGTCCGATTTAAACCGGTTAACTAACTTTGCCTCGTCATCAGTAACTTGATTTGCCTCTATTCGCCGCGCCAAGACTAGAAACCGTGTCTCCGAAAGATATTAGTGACGATAAATCTTTGAGACAAGACTCTTAGCTTTCATAACTACAACTTTACCATACGAGGGTAAAGCTAACCTAAACCTAGGGTTAACCTGTAACCTTAGGGTAAACTTTTGTATAATCAAATTAACACATCGTGACTCAAACTCTCAAACCTCTACTACTATGAATACCGGAGACTTTGCCTAAATGGTCCGAAGCATAAAGACGTGCCTACCGGAAGCTGCGACGGCCGTTCATTGGTTCAATGAGATCATTGGAGCATCCTGCGCGCGCGCCGCTTGGCGCGGGATCTAACCGGACAGCATGCAGATACATCGTGGGTCCGTGGCCTTTCTCTGCTATGGTGCAATTACACGCGCAATTTAAAATTGCTTAATCCTAGCTGCACCCCAATTGTGCAACATACTTTCAATCACAATCCGAAAGATTTTGAAGGAAATTTCTAATACATTGCTTCGTATTATGTTTGAATAATTTGTCTGGTCGACATCGTAAATAACACTATGAATGATGTTTAATTGTCAAAATGAAAGGCATTGTGATGGTAAGAATGTGACGCTGTTGAGCTCAGCAATATTGGTGACACCGCGCCATCATGCAGCAATTGTTACTAAAGATACCTCTAACTACTAGATTGCACATTGCTCCACCACCACCTGTTGCAAACTCAAACTCAAAGCCTTTATTTGTAATAAACCAATAACAGGCCCTTTTGAATTGTCAAGGGGTCAGTCGGTCAGAAAGATGAAGCTAGTTGCCCATTCCAAAGCGTAGTAGGTACCTATGGAGAAGAACGGGCAAGAAACTCCACGGACACTCTTTTAAACTAAAATATGGTTACAAAATATTGGTTACATCATTCATGTTGAAATTATGCATGTGAAAACGATGCAGAACGTTAAAAGCGTTCGAAATAAAAAGACAAAAACAATTCAAATATTAAGTAAATTAAATTAAAATAAGCCGTGGCAGCTAAGAGATGACCAGTGCCTACTGAAGGCGCCCGTTCACGCAATTGCAAACAATAATATTACTATTAACAAAAAAATTGCCCGTTTAATCGCACCATAAGGAGTGGCGGGACTTGTACATTTCTTGGAGTTAAAGATGACAAATTAAATTAGTGTTACTCACAGGAAAGGCTTGGTTAATCATCATTCTCCTGCCCTCATTCCGATTTATTTGAGGTCTTAGTTAATGCAGGCTCAAAAAAATATTTAACTCAAGGTTGTTTTGTTAGATTACGTATATGACTAAAGTTATGTAAAGGCATAGATTTTAGTTTTTGTTCAATGGGAAATTTTGTCATCAGTAGCAGAAAAGCCTTAATAGTGTGCTTTGTGTGCCTGGTTTATGGCCACAGACTCGCCCATCATAATCTACTTCGTGGCTCATGGAATTTAAAAACAATGTGGGAGTTCTTTCTACCTCTGTCTACCCCATTGGGGAACATATACATGTTGTAGAATTATAATTACTCAATGGTTTTTGTTAATTAAACATTGGCATCCAGTACTCTAATTGCGTAACACACTTTCAATCACAATCTGGATAATTTTTAAGGATATTGCTAATCCATTGCTTCATATGTTCGAAAAATGTGTCTGCTCAACAACGTAAATAACGCAATAAATGTTGTTGAACTATCAAAATAAAAGCCATTGCTACTGCTAGTGTCTTACGCAATGACCTCGCAGATCTAATTTTACCACTTTTAGCTGCCCAATTATCTATCAATTCAATTATTTATGTTGTTACAGCCAAAATAGCACTATTCTACTTCATTTTCTACGCTGCGCTGGCGATCCTGGTCGCGATTTGCATGTGGACCTTCCTTCAACTCCTAGACACACGGCAGCCCATGTGGCAGCTAGAGAAGAGCATCATCGGCACCAACCCTGGGTTAGGCTTCCGGCCCATGCCCCCAGAGGTCGCCAGCAGCGTCATTTGGTACAAAGGCAATGATCCTGGAAGCTATAAGTTCTGGGTTAAGGAATTGTCTAAGTTTTTGGCAGGTTAGTAATCTCGTAATTGTCTTCTCTCTCTTAGTCTCCACTTGAGCATTAGCTCTTTAGTTGTTCTTGATGGGTTACCAACTAAATCAGATCATCTTTTTTCTGTTATCTGTTCTTTGGCGTTAATGTCAGATTATGCAAATCTTCTATCAATGCTTTGAGAACGAAGAAAACAAAAACTATAATCAATAACCTGTCCTACTAACTGGAAGGCCTTGGTATTATATTTATTTTATTCATTATTCTTCTTGTCCAAAATTCAATGAATTGTCTCCGAAACACCAAGTCCTTAAACGACTCCCAAAATTCCAGTCTACAAACGTGACGGCAAGAAGTCTGGAGCAAGCCAAAACATTCACAGCTGCGACTTCAGGCACCCCGCCCCAGCTGGCAAGGTCTGTGACGTAGACATCAGCGCCTGGGGCCCCTGCCTTGAAGACAACCACTTCGCGTACCAGAAGTCGACCCCTTGCATCTTCCTGAAGCTTAACAAGATCTTCGGGTGGAAGCCAGCCTTCTACAACAGTTCTGATCATCTGCCGTCAGAGATGCCCGAAGATCTGAAGGACCATATTCGGAACATGACGGTAGATGATAAGAATTTTGTGAGTATCCTACTTATGCGTATTTAAATTTTTAGGTCAGATAAAATGGTAATGAAAACATTGTTACAAATATATCCAGCTCCTATCGATTCTTAATAAATGATATTGATTGTTCTGTTAGACAGTTTTGTAGACCATGAAATCGACATAGTTCTCTAGGGTCTTTTATACACAATGTGACATTTTCCCAGTCAAGTCTATTTGTCTCTGCTCACTATCTTACAAACTTCGTTTCTCAGCTCAACATGGTATGGGTATCGTGCCAGGGCGAGAACCCAGCTGACCGCGAGAACATCGGACCCGTCCAGTACATGCCGTTCCGCGGCTTCCCCGGTTACTACTTCCCTTACACCAACCAGGAGGGCTACGTCAGCCCACTCGTCGCTGTTCATCTGCAGAGGCCTAAGAGTAAGTTGTTTTGTACTGTGCTGTTGATGCGGTCTAAATTGGTAAATATATATACTTGTTAACTACTCACTCGACTCGAAGTCTCCTTCCGAAGTTTTTAATAGCTATTTAAACAAACAACGAAAGGAATTTCACTGCCACTTTAACAAAAAGGTAGCAAAAGGATGGATAGCATCATCTTCCCACCCTACGTTAATGTTTAATTCTTCGTAAGTTAATCCATTGAAGGACACTGAACGAGACATAATAGAAGTATTTTTTTGTTGTTACGTCTGGGGGCGTTTCGCGTCCAGCAAAGTGTTAAGAGTGGTCGCACATCTGACGGAAGATGTGTCGGGTGTGACTTCGTTAGTTCGCTGGACGCACTACCGCATCATCGATTGAGTGTTTAAGATTGAATGTTTTAATCTCTACTTGTCCGTTCAGGCGTTATGCGACTGACGATACGTGACGCATCATCCGTCAGAAATGCAACCGCCTTAAAAAAATCCTAGTTTTAGAAAATGGTCGTTGTTGTTTCGTCATCATCATTTCAGCCGAAAGACGTCCACTGCTCAACATAGGCCTCTCCAAAGCACTATTTAATAATAATAATAATTATTATATTCATTCAAAAATTACAAGACATAAAAATTAGAACAGGTTTGCTTAAATGTAAATTATATTACTAAGACTTACGTGCCTGAACCAGGTAATCCTGTTTCAGGCGAAAAGTGCTGAGATAGTCTTATAAAATTAAATAATAATCTAAAAGTTAACAATAGACAAATAAAAAAAATGTTATTTAATTTAATTTAATATGTAATTGTTTAAATTTTGTTGCTATTTAGACAATATAAACTAATGCTCATCTTTCTGTCTACAGCGGGCATGCTCATCAACATCGAGTGCCGCGCGTGGGCTCGGAACATCATGTATGACAGACACGAGGCCATGGGGGCAGTGCACATTGAGATCATGATCGAATAGACCAAAGATCCTAGAGACTCAAGAAGTCAGGAGTGCATGAAGAGGAAGCGACGAGTGATTTTTGAAGAGAGAGGAAAGTGTTTGGTACAGAAGGTTAACAATTTTCGGGGTAGACTTTAAGTATAGGTAGTCAACAAAACAGACAGCGGGGTAATTACGTAACACACTGACAATAAGAACGGGTTTCATTTTGACAGTTCAATAACATTCATTGCGTTATTTACGTTGTTAAGCAGACAAATTTTTCTAACATATGAAGCAATGGATTAGCAGTAGGCTTCAAAATGATTCAGATAGTGATAGATAGTGTGTTACGTAATTAGGGTGCTGATTCACAACAACATTTAAAACATGATTGTATTTGTTGTCTGTGGTTTCTTGTTTGTCCTATTGACTATACCTACCCTTTCTTTTACGAATATTATAATAATCAGTCACTTATATGATGAGTAAGCTATCATTTAGAAAAAGCATTTTTTTTTTAAATTTTATTGTGAAATGAAATCCTCTGAGCGAAAACTGCCATAGTTAATTACTGTTATGTGAAAACAAAACGAAACTAGAATACCAAATAATTGATTGGACTATATATTGTAATATTTATTTATATTGTGCGTGATTGTCGATACGATGAGTGAGACTATTTGTAATTTATTTTAATAAATTTAGATACCGATACCGAATTTCAATGTTTACCCCCCCCCATTGACGAATATCTATATTGACAAACGGGAATTCAAAGGTACAGCATTGTTGATTGATTGAAATGTATTAATAACTAGCTTTACCCAGCCCGGCTTCGCACAGGTAGCACTAAGTATCTAACACCTACCCTACCTACCTTACCTACCGTACCCTACCTACCGTACCCTACCTACCCTACCCACCTACTTACCTACCTACTTACCCTACCTACCCTACCTACCTACTTACCCTACCTACCTAGCTGACTCGTCAGACGTTGTCCTGTCAAAATTTTTCCTTTCGGTTCTTCTTTGAAACTACCCCAGTAAAGAGGTGAATAAAACAAAAATAAAAATATTCAAATCGTCCAAGCCGTTTCTGAGTATTAGCGAGACTAACGAACAGCAATTCATTTTTATATACATAGATAGATTAATTAATCTATTAATTGCCTAATATAACTTTCCACCCGGCGGCAGCGGCATGCAACGCTCATAGAGACCACCCCGCGTTGGTAGGCACTTGACGCATAGTGGCTTGCAATCCTTTTTTTTTCTTTTTTGGAAATGGCAACTCGTAGTTTTGACCACTGAGGTCTTGGCTACTTAACCGAACTGTCCTGTGGGTGCCTTAATGATTTTACTCAAAAGAGCCTCCAGCCAAGAGCGGAGTTTTTAATACTACCGCACGCTAAGGGCCCCCCCTCTGTGGGGTACGGACCTCGGCTTAGGGCGTTACTGAGAGAGGGCACCGAGTGGGGACAGGCTGGATCGGAAGGTTGCTTGGAATCCTCAGGCCATTTTCTTATTTATACTAATCAATGACTATGACAATTTTGGACTCACTTAGTTTAAAAAAAAACCTTTGGTAAGTAAGTAAAAGAGCAAGGAGTATCGTGTTACCCAGTAACTGGGTTGTCTAGGTCAGATAAGCTATTGCTCCATGGGAAATACTCATAAATATACTGGGCGCCAATTCTGTAGGGTAATTATTATTTCCCGCGTAATCTTACCACGTGCAAACCACTTCAATATCGTGTCTTGTACAAACGGTTTCGTTCATTGTATCATAGAGAATACGTTATTAGCAAATGTTGTGGTTAGATAAGGAATTGACGTGGTTTCGAAGTAAGGAATTGTTAAGTGGTCATAGTGAATTAGGGCCCTGGCCCTGCAGTCTCGACATTAGACAGCGACAAAAATCGGTCGCTAAGTCGTATCGTTGTCAAATTCCTTTAATAGATTTTCAACCTTATGTTTTAGAAATAAAGTTGAAAGTCGATTAAAGGAGTTTGACAACGATACGACTTAGCGACGGATTTTTGTCGCTATCTAATGTCGAGACTGCAGGGCCTGGAATTCAGCTGCGTTTGATAAGACTGGAAGTCGACCCAGCATAGTTGGGAAAAGGCTAAGTAGATACCTACGAGTATCCATACTAATAGTATAAATTCGAAAGTAACTCTGTCTGTCTGTCTCTGTATGTTACCTTTTCACGCCTAAACCACTGAACGGATGTCGACAAAATTTGGAAAGAAGATCGATGGCATCCTAGGGAAGGACATAGGCTACTTTTTGTCTTAAAAATAATCCTATAGGGGGTGATATAGGGGATGAAAGTTGGTATGGACCACACAGCATTTCTTAAGTTAGACATATGAAAATTCATGCTTTTGGTAAGAAATAAGGAACAACGTATTACAGCATTTTTTTGTAAAATCACCCCCCAAGGAGGTAAAATAGGGGATGATTTTAGAATTCAAATGTAAAACCTATATTTTTTTTGTGGAGTAGGTACTTCTTTTTAAGTGATTTAAGGGATTGGAAATATAGTCATGGTCCGTGTCTTGAGATAAAATTAGTTTTTATTTGATTAAAATCGGTCCACTGGGTCAAAGTTATTACAATTTATTATCTGTCTATATGTTACCTTTTTACTCCTTAACGGCTGAACGGATTTGGATGAAAGGCATACGGATATGCCATGATTTGGGTTAGGAGATAGGATACTTTTATCCCGGTAATACGTCCCTGAGGGACGATTAGTTACCTATAAATGACGATAGCAATTTTGGATATACAATACTCACTTAGGGCCCGTTGTTTGATCAATAGTCAAACATAGTAATAGATAAAATGCGTTAGTTAAACTAACAATTTGTTAAAAATTACATTATTATGTTTTTGTAAATGGTTAAGCTAACTATAGTTAAAAATATACAATTTGATATTTAAGTTAACCATACGTGGACAGAAAATTTAAGTATTGTCAAGTGACCAATTGTTAAATTTACTATTGGTAACTAACGGGCCCTTAGTTTAAAATGTTTGGTAAGTAAATAAATAAAACAGTAATAGACATACATCACAATCTATTTAAGTACTCATTTACAAAAATAACAACACACTTTGGTTTAATATTAAGAGGTAAATACAATGTTTGTATCGTAATAATAAGGTTGCTGCACATTACAACGTAACAAAACCAAGGAATTTGGGTATTTAAAAGCAAAACACGAACATGCGACATCGCTAATGTGTTACCAATTTCTAATTGGTAGAAAATATTTATCTTTTGTTTCTGGATACGTAGGAACGTAAAAAAATCGTATTAAAGAGCTCTATCAAAATAGTAGTAGAAATCCAAACCGTTCACATTAGCTCTGAACTGAAAAAATTCAAAATTTTCTGCTACTATGTCTGTGATGTGCAGTTACTTCAACGAATCTACAGCAACTATCCACTTTGTTATTGGTCACATTTACTTAAAATAACAAAATACAGAGCACCCAGTATAACTAAGTAAGTAGGCAGTACAAAATACCGGTTTTCACTTATAACCAAATATTCGGATATTCGGATACATATTCACCTAAAGTTGAAGATGTTGGCTAAGGGCTCCTGGAAACAGGCGCGACGCAACGGTGCGACGCGATTCTGGTAGAACAATTTCCAAGAAGTTTTCATAGAAATTGTTCTACTAGAGTCGCGTCACGCTGTCGCTTCGCGCCTGTCTGCAGGAGCCCTTATATGGATAGCGCTTTTGTATGGAAAAAAAAAAATGTTTTTTTTTGTTTTAACTCACCACCCCTCCTCTTACCCCCTGTATACACATTTGCATCGGGATTAAACATTAATTTTAAATAAATATGCGTATGAATACCTATTTATGCAATCCAAGAAACCCGGGGTTTATTTTAAAGTCGCTACTTCTGACTAGTATATGCATTCGCGGTGTTCCTGGCATACCGGAATTTAAAAAAAATAAGAAGCCTTTTCCAAACTTTCATAGCTAAAAGTAACTTTAGGTAAATATGCATCCGAATATCCGATCTCTGCTTATAACACTAAGCGACACCTAAATATTATGTCCAAATATTATCGCGCTGTTGGATTTGCAGCTCTCTGCGATATCCCGAGCGTTGAAAATCCAAGAGTGGAATAAAACTTAGGCATTACATATTTGTTTCGCCTTTTGTTAATAAAAGCGGGTATAAATATCATAATTAAATACATCTCTAGTTACTTATTTGACCACCAATTGATACTGGGCGCAATGATACTAAAATTGTTCTACTGACTTTCATATAAATAGTATTTCCTATTTGTATTAAGACACATTAAGTTATTAGTGCCAATTGAGGATGTTGCAGCCTGCGTTGAATGGAGGAACGACACAATTAAGGTAAGTAAGCAAATTGTTAAGATACCTAAACACATTTTTGTTAGAACTCGCTTCTGGGTAGGTCATCACCACCACACTCCTCACTCAGCGACTAATATTTTAAAATAACGTACTGAAGACGGAGACTTGCATTTTTACGTTTATATTTACCTCTGGTCAGGGCCAGACCAATATTATTATAAGCGTCATAAGTTCATATGTAGACATTTTTAATACCTTTAGTAAATCTGTTAATAAAAACTAAACTCGAATCCTTTTTTCCTGAAGCCCAGGTAACTTCCGTTTTATCTGTACCTACTTAAATGTAATGAAATCCTCTAATCCGTTCCCCACTTCAACACCGACTGCTCCCCTCCAGCACTCATTACGCCGGCGCAGCTTTGGTACCATTCAGTCGATCATGATCTCCAGGTGAGTGGAGCCGAACCGGTCCTTCAAGCTCTCGGTATACTTTATGTTGTGCGCCCACGCACGGCAACGGATGTTTATTATTTGATGCACTGCAAATAAGGAAAATGTTTGGTTAATTTTAGAAAGGTTTGGCCGTTTGTGGCTAAAGAAACATAAATTTCTCCATCTATGCGTCCTGGCCTAGATCTCAGTTGGACTGGGATAGGATAGAGTAGTCGTTTTATCCAAGACCCAAGCAGGAATAGCAGGGAAACCCGTGGTGATGGTTGAATGGGTTTCAGCCGTAGTGGACAACCAAATCCGCAAAAAATTTAAAAAGGTTAGTCTTTAATAGAGACCTTGCCGGCCCCTGAGTTTGTATCGCCATTTCTTCTCAGGGGTAGTCTATAGGGGATAGGATATGTCGACTGCATCTAGCTTTTATTTTGACCCTGACTTTTTATGGTGAGTCCGATGTCCTAATTACAGAATAATATAATTTCATACAATTTAATTTCTTATTTGTATCTCATAATTCTTCTACACTTATCCCAATTTATTTGTGGTCGGCACAACATGTCTTTTCTCTTCATACTTCTCTATCAGTCGTCATCTCGGTAGTCACCCTCTTTCTAACCATATCATCTTTCACACAGTCCATCTATCGTTTCTTTGGTCTTCCCCTACTCTTATAGCCATCGACATTCATACTCAAAACTCTCCTCACGACATTGTCCTCATTCCTCCGCATGAAATGCCCATATCATGACAACCTATTTCCACACAACTTTTCGATTACCGGTGCTACTGTCAGACTTCCTCTTAATCTCTCTTTCTCTGGATCTACCCGGTTGTAATGTAAGGCTGTTGGCATAGTCTTCATAGATTACTTAAGACTTTATATCCTCATAGGAACAGGCTGGCATATAAACTCAGGTTATTACTTGGTGAAAAAAAAAGACTGATGTTGAGGATAGTTACTCACAAAGAGGTAACTTTTATCATCATAACCATCATTTAACTGTAATAACTTCACTGCTGGGCATAGGCCTCCTCTAAACATCATTTCAACGACCGGACCTGTGCTTGCAGCATCCAGCGGTTTGCCAGAATCTTCACGAGTCGACCTTCACCAATTTTATCCATGCAGCCATAAGCCAACGGTTACGTAAAGTTAGACTCACGCGTTGGGTTCAGAAGTTGCACGGCGACGAGTGGACTCAGGTATCCAGGGGTGTTATCATAGGGGAAGTAGATCTCGGGCAGGCCAGGGTACGGCCAGTATTGAAGCGGGCCCAGGGCCTCCACGTCCGCTGGCCGCTCGCCCATACATGACACCCACACTTTACGACGCTGAAAAGAAGAGACAGAACAATTACAATTACAAAAACCGACGAATAATTACCTTTTAGGGATCTTTTGGCCTTGTAGGACTATTTTTTTATTTCTCTATATTTGTGTCATATAATATTAAGTTTGTAATTATCTTCCTGTGCGAGTTCCAATAAAAACGTTTTCTTCCTTTCTATTTAAAATAAAAAATGTGAGTAGATATACAAGAAACTATGCCCAGAAACCAGAAGCGATAACATTGAACTTGCCTAGGATTAGAACTCGATATCTGTGCGTCGCTGATTAATAACGCGCCTAATAGCACGCACATATTATCGCAATTACTTTTCATCGTGAGGATCAACAGAAAACTATTAAAGTGATCTATAAACAAAACTACTAATTTGGAGTTTTTTTTTCATAATAATAGCGAATAGAAATAGTCAAAATTCAAATAATTCAACCTACTCTATGCGCGGAAATAATATTGTAACATCATTACCCCTGAACTTAAAATTTATATAACCACATCACTAAACCAATTAATAAAAAAACTAAATTTCGAGCGGCCGTAGTTGTTTCTATCTAGGGCAGAATGGTTTGTGATTAGACCATTGCGTTTACCCTAATAAGTGAATATGTTACTTGTCACAATTAAAGGCAATGTTGCTTTAAGCAGACAAGAAAGTCCCTGGTCATATTTTAATCATAATCCCTTGTTAGATTGTAGGTTGCCCACTGGTGCAATCTAAAAAGGTGATCTTTTTCGGGGCTCAACAGTACTAGTCACTTTCTTTCCAAAAATTAATGGTATGCTCTCTGACCCTGAGTTTGAAGATGATTTGGAAAAAAAAATTACAAAAACAACAACAGACTTCCAAAAAAAAAACGCAAAAAAGTGGAAAATAACTTTTTATTCTTCACTTTTTTGTTGTGGTACTTACCCCACACAAATTCGTCTTGATATGTAAATAACAGCGACAGGAAGTTATTAAAACATCATCAAAATTATACTAAGTGGAAGAAATACGTATTATTGAGGATAACTCAAAAACTTTTGGTCAGATCTTGATCAAATTTATATGGGACACAATGAGAAGCACAAACTTTAAAAAAAAAAGAAACATCAAATTCAGTTCACCTATACAAAAGTTCTAAGGTAACACACATAATTAAAATACAGTCGAATTAAGAACCTACTCCTTTTTTTGAGGTCGGTTAGTAATATAAGGACTAAAGGCTCCTACAAACAGGCGCGACACGCGACGCAAATCGCGTGCCGAGCGGCGCCTTTGTGTCGCACTGTCGCGTCGCGCCTGTCTGTGGGAGCCTTAATGCAAATTATTTCGCAGCTTGTTAATTGTTTTATTCACAGTTGAATCAAGAAAGTGCCTAAATAGGTATCAGTTTACTTACTTCCTGAGCAGTGGCGTTCATAATGTAGTCCTTAATGTCAGGCGGCATCTCGGGGGGTAAGTCGCCGGGATCGTCGTAGAAGTCGGGGTTAAAGTCGTATAACTGTAACGAAAAACACCATAATGTGACCAGTGCTACTATCTTGGGTAGGCAGAAGTAGTTTTTCGGAGACTAGAGGAGCGATGTTATGTATGACAGACTTTTTTTTTTGGGTGGGTAATCGTCAAATGACCTCTCCCGATCTGGGCGGAGTGGAACGGCGTGTCAGACTCTTACTGACTAAAACCCCCCGTGTTCCTTCAGTTGCCTGTGCGCCAGGGCCACGGTAACTCTTTCGAACAATCCGCGACCCCGGCAGGCATCGGCCCTATCGGACCACGTCAATGTTGCTGACATCTCTTTGAGGCGCGCGTGGAACACGACGCGCCTTCGACCTGGGCTATTTCTATACAGGGTCAAATTAAATTAGCTAGCGAAACTCCGCAGACGTGTTAAGTATCGATATCGGAACATGTTAAAACAAAAAAAAAATTAATTTGATGGTTTTTTTGTGGGGTCATCGATCGCACTTAGTGTAGTGTACATCACTTTAAAAAATCCGTTTCTTTTTGTGTAAACTTCACAGACGTGATGGGTTTCGATATCTAAACACGATAAAGTGAAAGAAAACAAATTTTCTCAACTCAAACTTCAAGTAATAAAACTTCCACCGGTCGTTGACCCCCGAAAAAAAACATCAAATCATATTATTTTTTATTTTACCGTGCTGGATATTGATACCCATTACGTCTGCAAAGTTTCGCTAGCTAATTTAATTTGACCCTGTATACACAACACCGTAACTAGTTATTCAAGACTTTAGACCTACGGAACAGGTCCAAAGTCTTGAATCACCTAAGATTAAGTTCTTGGTAACTTACTTGGCAGATAATTTCAAACAAATTCTATTTAATTTTGTAATTTATTCGGTGAATAGTCATGGTTATTTGGAGATCATGGAACAGCCTGTGTTCCTAGTGTCAAAGTCTATTTTTCGATCCTGTACGAAACAAGGACCAAGTAATGCTTTTTCAGTTTAAAAATAAATTCTGAACCAGTCTTAACTAACATTAAAGTTATTTTCAGGAGCAGGTAACACTTACCCTATTCAACTTGATGATAAGACATGGAGTCTTGTTGGCGTATCCAAAGTCATTCTCACTGGAGCAGGGCCCGAAGCTGCTGGTGTTGAAGGCGCAGACTTCTGCACGAGGAGGTTTCACGTCGCCGCAATCACGCTGGTTCACGCCCTGGTTGTTCAAAAACGTTTTGTTGTTGTAGGCTGAAAGAAAAATTAGAATTTTAATAGAAAAGTACTTTTATGTTTGTGCCTTTCCTGCAGCCTGCAGTCTGAATCTGTGTCCAGTTACTGGCAATAGGCTCGCCCGTTATTAATTGGAACATAAACCTGGAGTTTTTGGTAAAATAATTACAGATGAAGAAAATGTTACGTTATGAAATGGTATTTGAAACGCATTCAGTTCAAAATATGAAGCAAACATCATGTCTTTTGCCATACCTTAGGGCCAAGAACCGTTGTTAGTAAAAATAGGTAGACAGGAAACCAAACTATTTACCTAGTAACAACAAGTATAGAAAAGCTCTTGAACTTACGTGCAAGAAATTTATTGATATTGTCGACGTATTTCTTGACCTGGGTCTCGTTGTCCGCGTTGTACCAGATGAGAGCCCCTTCCTCAAACAGCAGCGGCCTGTGACCCATGCCAGGGTTGGCACCTGGAAAGAATATCATTATTAGGTTAGAATGATTAAAGAGTCTTGACCTTTTATCTGGGAGAACGGCATTATCCAGCAAGTCTTCATTCGACAAACACGAATTAACTAGCCTTGATTTTTACGTTTTTAAAATGTTGTGAGGATAGTTTTGAGTATAAATGTAGATGGCTATAAGAGTAAGGGAAGACCAAAGAAATGATGGATGGAGTGTGTGGAAGATGACATGGCTAGAAAGGTTGTGACTACCGAGATGACGACTGATAGAGAATTAAGTATGGAAGAAGAAGAAATGTTGCACCGACCACAAATATATTGGAATAAAGGCAATAGAATGATGATGATAATGAGTTTTTAACAAGACACGGGGCAACTGCTAAGTTAACCCCTCAAGACTGACGGTACTGGGTGGGGGGAGTCTAAAGATTGAAAGGTTGGCATACATAAAATCTCCTCACAAACACCTTTTTTACAAAAAAACAACCGACTTCCAAGAAAAAACACTAAATAACGTGAAAAATAACTTTAATTTCGGAAGTCGGTGGCCAAAAATGAAAATATACCACCAAAGACACCGACTTGATATGTAAATAACCGTGACAGGAAATTATTAAAACATCATCAATATAAACTAAGTGGAAAAAATACGCAGTATTAAAGATAACTCAAAAACGACTAGTCAGAACTTGATCAAATTTAAATGGCACCACATGTGAAGCACCAGCTTTCAAATAAAAAAAGAATCATTCAAATCGGTTCACCCAGAAAAAGGTCTGAGCTAACACACATAAAAAAATAAAAATAAAATACAGTCAATTTGGAACCTCCTCCTTTTTTTGAAGTCGGTTCTAACCTTTGCCATTTACTGCTTAACCAAAAAATCGAGACCTATTGGATTAAATTCCTAGACCACCAACTTTCAAGTCTATCATCAATCATCACGTGCGTAAGGAAAATATTTAAATCAAGCATGTATATTTTATACACCCAGACGCATCCATCAAAAGATTTTGAGTATTTTTAAATCTTGTATCTAGAATGAGGTCAAGGACTCTTCGCAAAATTTCAATACGTGTTTCATCATGTTCATATATTGTGAATCATACTTTTAGGGATAAAAATATCTATGAATCTCATAAAACTAGGCAAGCTTACATAGCTGAAGCTAAGTAATTAACTGGCAGAGGAAATTGTAAGGAAATCAATATTAATAAGTATTGAAACCGAAATCTATAAACGTTAGTAAGCACATACTTTGGGCTTAGCGTTAGATATGTCAATGTCGCACAACTGTCAAACTACAAACGCTAGATAGAGACGGGAAAATGTCTTATTCAAAGCACGAGCTGAGTAACATTTATAGATCTCGGCCTAAGACTCCTTCAAGAGTTTCTTGCCCCTCTTCTTCCAAATTAAATTACTAGGAAGCGAGAAGTCATCCCAATTGATCGCACAGCAAGTGTACGTGATATCTGCTTACCTATTATTGAATCAGCGAGCGTGAAGTACGGGATCTTCTCGTCCATGGTGGCCAGCAGGCCGCACATGCAGATGGAGAAGAAGATGATGATGCAAATATACATCACCAGGTAGATCAGACCAATCACACCTGGAACAACCATGGAAAACAAATAACATTAGGCACGCGTATATCCATTCCCTGAAAGGTAAGGTCGAATACCCCCTTTTCGCCAGTTATGTTTTAGTCCCAAGTAATAGGGGGCGACCCCGGATAATGGGACATATATGTATATTAGTTGAGTGAATAGACGTGAAGAGTGAAAATATAGATACAGAAAGTTAATATCACAAGTCAGAATATGTTAAATATCTACACATATAAGTATAATAAAATAGTAACAATGTCAAAACTGGACATTGAATATTTTTGAAACAAAGTCATTTTTATACGAGGTGAGGGAACGCGTCTGATGCGGAAAATATAGTTTTTAGAACTTTTGTCTGTTTGTCTGGATGTAAGTTCCGGATTGGCGCAAAAACGGCTGAACGGATTTGGATGAAATTTAGAACACAGATTGTCTATAACGTGGATTAACACACTTTTAATCCCGCGCGATAGTACGTTCCTGTGGGATATTTATCGACATCCGAGCGGGTGAAGCCGCGGGCAAAAGCTAATAGAAAATAATAATGTCGATAATCTAACTCTCAAACAGTTCGTCAGTACAATGTTCTGACATCGTTTTTCTTCTAAACAAACGTTCTAACAGTTGAATGAACAAATCAACAAGGTTTGATTATGCAATTAGCGGCGCTCACGCGTAGTAAGTACCATATCATTGTATATTATCACATTGTACGTGTTACATACATACATTATAATAGAGTGCTAAATGGTGAATAACGAATAATAAGACAAGTGAGGAAAAACTGCTAATTATGTTATTAGCAACAATAACCTTTTTACCAGATACGATCATCGTCTGCAAATAAATCTTTGACTTTGATTTTGACTCTGCCTGCACCGTTACCCGACTATGTTGGGATAGGATTTCAATCTAACTAGATGCTGCTGTTTAAGTATTTGCGTGTGATAGCCATTGATCTCCATAAGCCAGTTATTGGGCAACACTATACCCGTAGGTAAAACTGGTTATCAGACTTTCGAGTTTCTGGCTAGCAGCTGACGATTGTCAAAGAACGACGAAAGAGAGCCGGGACCAAACGGCTTCCGGGGTCGCGGATTGTTCGAAAGAGTTACCGTGGCCCTGGTGCACAGACAATTGAAGGAACACGGGTGGGTTTTAGCCAATAAGAGTCTGATACGCCCTCCCGCTCCGCCCAGAGCGGGAGAGGACATTTGATGATTTCCAACCCAAACAACAAAACAAAAGTGATCAAACGGCTTAATGTGCTTTCCGACGCAAAGAGGGGTCTCTGTATGTAATGAATAGTAACCCATCCACGGACCGACCTTGCCTTTGATCGTTCGACACCTGCGGTTACTTAGCCACGAGCCCCACATAGCATTTACCAGACACAATCATGCAAGGCAATTTTAAACATAGCACACTATTCGCTACGTGTAAAATTAAGTGCGTCAGAAGCTTTTAGAAGCCAGACGTGCGTCGAAACGCAATGGACGGACTGCCATAAAATTAATACATTTGTAACGAAAATATACTTTACTATGCACTATGCTCCACTGAAAGAAATGTGGAGTGGTCTTGACTAAGTCAATAGGGTTAACAAAACACACACGTCAACAAATTGGACTTTTTTAACGCTAAACTAAAATAATTGTCCTAACATCAGGGCTGTAGTTTTCGCAGGTACGTGTAGGCAGAGATTTAGAAAGTGTAATAAACATCCTAGCAACAGCCTGTCTCAATCTGCCGATCCTTTTTCCAACTATGTTGGGGTCTCTGCAGCGACTGCCTATCTGACCTCCATAACCCAGTTACTGGGTAACACCATACCCATTGGTTAAACTGGTCGTCAAACTTTTTTGGTTTTTGACTACCCGTAACCGTAACGACGATCAAAGGTCTACGAGTGACACCACCAGCAACAGCCTGTCTGTCAATGTGTATTGTGTCTGAGGATAAGCAGCTGCGTCCTCCTAACTACTCAATGTACCAAAACAATGATATCATCAATTCTGCTAGCTGCCAATCTCTTCTCCGCTATGGAGATCCTTTGTTAAGCGGGTAATTTAAATCTGTATTAATAATATTTTAATTTAATTTATTTCTTAATGTATGGATCAAGTCATCTGAAATAAAAGTTTATTTTTATTTTTATAACCAGCAAAATTGTCGCAGGGTATCAATTTGCTTAACATACAATTTCCCTGGACATACATTGTGGGTCTTTGGGCGGCCCCCGTTCAATAATAGACTTGGTAAGTACTAAAATCATTGTCCGTACGAAATGCTATAAAAAATCATCAAACAAACTCGTCTTAAGCCCACCTATAGTGAGCTATGTGAAGTATTCCTCGCCACAGCACACCCGCAAAATGTGCACTACACTAACAAAGAGAAAACATGGCTGCCACAAAATCGCCGAAATAGCCCGCGCTACGCAAGCCGGTCACGGATTGTTTACATTCGAGTCTACGTCACGGCTATCAGGGATCAGGGATGCCAGGCCAGAATACACTATTCTGATACTGTATTCTGGTCTCCTGGCATCCCTGTACTATTGTTATCAATTCATATAAAAAGAAAAGTCCTGACTAACTCACTGAATCATCAAAGCCCTAAGACCAAGGAAGCTGTAATTTTGCACAGAGATACTCTTTACGATGTAGACAAGGAATAAAGCCGGACTTTCGAAACTAGAGAAGAGAAAGGAGATTACTCGTATAGGGCAAAGAAGAAAGTGTACCTACATCTAGGTACTTAGTATGTGTCTTTCAATTTGTTTTATGTTCGTGAATTCCACTTCTTTCGTGATGACACTAGATTAGCTAGTAGGTTAGTAGTACGTCTGGCTGCCCTGGGGTCCTACTCCGAAAGTCCTTTAACGAAGATACGAGCTCGTCCGAAAGCAGTTTGATGCATCGTCGTTTCGACGTTTTTTTTAGTTTTAAGTTGTATTTTTGTTGCTGCAATGCCAATAAACGCATTTTTCTTTTCTTTCTTTCTTTTTCTTTTCATCGGAAAAAGCCCTACCCTCGATTAGTTATCATTTTCGGAAGGGCAAATACACATCGGGAGTAAGGATAACTGTCAAATCGTTATGTCATCCATTCTTAGTTCGGGCCACGAAGTAATCTTATGTCCATAGGTGATACGGTGTAAAAAACACCCGTAACTTCAGCCGAAACTACGGACTTCGTGCTTTGTCAGTCAACCCCCTGGGTACACTAGATGAATGCTTATGACATTAGTACCGTCACTCGTTGAGGCTCTTTTATTAATGAAACAATTAATCTTGTCAGTATGAACATTTGCACGGAGCATTCAGACTACGAGCTTTAGAAAGAACGAAAATTTTCTTAAAGTAAATACAATTTCCACGTAAAAGAAAGTGCGTGTATTTTAGAATCTGCTGCGAAATGCGATAAAGCCCAAGTTATTCGGGGAATATACAGTTTTCACGACTTTTTAAAAGCATATTCGATCAGTTTTCAATAAATAAGTATAGCACTCAAGCGTCCATAAAAATTGGCGCCACCTAGCATTAACACAAATGTGGTTATGGCAACAGCAATGCGAGTTTACTCTCAATGTTTAGCTTCACGTTAGGTAAATGATCGTAAATTCTAATTGTGTGTACACGTGTGGCATGAACAAATGGGTTGAAATGCCTCAGTGGTTTATAGAAAACCGTATTCTTTCTAGGAAAACGTGTTAAGATTTCAAGTAAACGAACGATTCTGTAAATGATGGCCCACCTAAACAACTTCGGAAACTTCATCAAAATGGAATATTGTTATTGCCTATCAGCTTCATGTTCCCAGTGTTGCTAATTAATTCTATCCATATCAATATTCCGAATAACTAAGGAGGATGCAACATATCCGTCCTGTCCACGGCAGTAACCACCAATAACAACCAAACTTTGTTATGTCTTTGGAAAGCTCTTGTCATGACTGTTATTTGAAAAGTAACAGCTAAAGCAGAAAACAATGTAATTTGGGGCTTTTGGGGTAACTTCAACTACAGCTAAAGTCATTTCTTCTATCTAAGCTATAAGTACTTGACTTGCGGTACAAGAAGCTGTGACATTCCCAGTTAACTTTGAGACAGGACTAAGTAGGACGTAAGTAAGGAATAGTTAGCTTACATCAATCTGCCTGCCTTTCCTCAATATAAAAAAGCTTTCGACCAATATAAAAAAGTCTAACTAACTAACTTATCATGAAATATTTCCGAAACCACGCAAGATAGCTTCTTTGCTTCGTGAAAAGCAACATACAAACGTATTTAATAACGCATTAAAAAAACACCAAATTGAAACAAAAAATAATAATTTAATGTGTTAAAGAAGGAAAAAACAAAATAAGGCGCCATTTGGACAAAAAACAATTAACTTTTAAAATGGGTTTACGAAATTGAAACAAAATGTTTAATCTTTCAATATTTCGTATTGCCTCCGCGTGCTCTCAATACGACTTCTACACGATTTAGCATGCTGAGTACCAGATTCCTCAGCATATGCGGAGAAATATTCTCCCATTCTTCGATAAGTGCATTTTTGAGGGCATGCAGTGTGACTGGAGGTGCATTTCAGCTTCTGACACGTCTGCCAAGCTCGGCCCAGACACTTTCTATAGGGTTTAGATCAGGGCTTCTCACTGGCCACTCTATTTGATGGATTCCCACGTCTTGAAGGTACTCGTTTACCATATGAGCTGTGTGGGGCCGGGCATTATCATGTATTTAATCATGTATTGTCGCCCATAATGACCAAATATGGACCATGTTCATGGAGTATCTCGTTTACGTATCTCACAGATGTCAGATTGCCATTTTCTATCGGCACTGGCGCCGTACGACCATCTGATGAAATACCCGCTCACACGTGTACAGAACCTCCCCCGTACGGGACGTTTTCTTCGAAACATGCTTGTGTAAAACGTTCTCCTGGGTGTCTGTACACTCGACGTCTCCCGTCATGATTATACAACATGAATCTCGATTGATCAGAGAACATTACTTTGTCCCATTCGTCCTCACCCCATTCGATATGCTCACGGGCATATGATCTTGCAACTTTATGATGCCGGTTGAGTTTAAGGCCATCTGCTGGCCGGTAACGCTTTAAACTGACTTCTGCAAGACGTCTCCTGACTGTCCACTGACTGATTGGGTCACTTCGGGTCTGCAAAAGTTGTTGCTGGATCGCAACTCCCGTCTGATGTGAATTTCTTAACATCGTTGACACAATGAATTGATCTTCTCGGGCCGTTGTACACCTTGGCTTACCACTGCTTGATCTTCTTAGGTTACGTCCGGTCTCCCTAAACCTCCGATGCACGTGTTGGACAATAGAATGTCTCACACCCATTGTTCTGGCCGTTTGTCTCTGGGATCTCCCCAATGGCACCATAGTGATGACCCAGGGAAATTCCTCGGGTGTGACAGGCATGATGATACCTTTATTTACAAGTCAACGACTGCCGTAAGCACTTTTAGTTACAAAATCGATACGCAATGGTAAAAAAATAAACAACTTGAAAATACCTAGTATTCAAATTTAACTCAAAATAATTTTTAAATAATTTTTTTTTTACTTCAGGAAACTAACTTGTCTGGTTTAGGAGATATTTAGATTTCTTTAGGCACTTTGCAAGTGGCTTTTTCATATTGCTCGTCAGTGTATGCGGGGATCGGCTTCCAATCTAACCAAATGCAGCTGAATAACAGTATTTTACATGAAGCGACTGCCTATTCGACCTCCACAACCCAGTTACTGGGTAACAAGATACCGCTTAGTAAGACTGATTGCCAGACTTCTGGCCTTCTGACTGTCAAAGGTCTGCGAATGACAGCCGGGACCAACGGCTTAACGTGCTTTCCGAGGCACCGAGGGGTATCGATAAGTAATGGATGGTCAGCCATCCAAGAAACGACCGCGGCAAGCGTAGCTTAACCTTCGATCGACCCGTTTGGATGTTATTATTTAGCCAGGAGCCCCTAATTAATAGTTAGATTACTTATTAAGGAATAATTCTAGGTAGATGACAGCCCTGTTCACCTGTGGGACTTCACTGGAGCATCAACAGAAAGGCGGGCGAGGCGGCACGGGGCGGGCGGGGGCACTGGGCGGGTGGGGGCACGGGGCGGGCAGAATTCGCGGAAAACGTTCAGGGTGGAAAATACCATGCGACTAGATATTATATGGGTTTTTCCATTTGTCGTAATTGTGCAAAGTAAAACCATTCCATTCATGTCTATAATTATGAACGAAAAGAAAATCTAGTTTGATCATCTTGTTCTTTATGTCAGCGAGTAGGCACGCTTAAGAGAAAATTCTCGCTCAGATTTTTTTACTACATGTACGGAATCATTTATCTTGGTAAAATATTTTTTTTTTAACTTTTTTTTAATAGAAAACCTGTAGAAATTTATCCCGTGATCCTGCTGAAATGGCTAAATAAATTTATATCCATAGATTCATTACTCTATTAATTATTAAGTACCAAATAATATAAAATAATTAATATAAAATATTACTTTATTAAGTACCAAAGTTCAGTAGCAGTAGACGATTATTGACTGAAAACACAGCTATGTAAGTACCTATAATATGTATAAACTCAAGGAACACAAAACAGTACTCAATACACTCTAACATTAAGGTAACGAAGTTTTATGCTCACTCAAATCATCATAAAAATGTTATCTCTAATGAAAACACGGGTAGTAGTTGTTACTACATAAATACGTCGCTTTTCTGAGTAGAATCAACATTGTGGGAATCTGAGAGCATCGGGAACACTGAATAAACATACATATACATTTATTACGAACTTACGTAGAAACATGTTCTACATATTTTTATAGAATAACCTATATGGATACCGGTAGGTTATGGTACAGTTTTACCTACTACAATATATATGTATATTGAGAAAATAACCTTTGAAGAAAATACTTTGTTGAGTCGAGAATCAGCATTGCCATACAACGTGGCAATGCTGCCAGACTTTCGGGCACTTTTCCTGTTGACAGCGATGCGCACGATTTGTTTTTTTTGATGTTCTTTAAAAAAATAAGGGTAAAGAATAGTAAATATTATTATTATTATTTTAAGACTGCTAGCTTTTAAATTATGCAAATATTACCTACATATCTACCTACCTAGGTTGCCTTTAGACATAAAAAGCGCTGTCTACAGTAGCGCTTTCAAAAAATCCTATTGAATAAGTGTCTGTATGGTGTAGAAGAACAGTAATTTTATTGAAATAATCGTAAGTTGTTAAATTTTATAGTGTTTCTTTTTTATCAGTCTATTCTAATTTGTCTTTAATGAATTATTTTATTGTTATTATTTTACATTTTGAGGTGTTAGCCAAATTGTTTATTGTAATGTCGAAATACTATAGAAGAAATGTAAATTTATTATTTTTGATGTAATTTGTATGAAATTCAAATGTAATTTATTTTAGTGTATATACTGTACTTAATTGTGTAATTTTTGGGTGTAATTTGTGATAAGTATTGTAATTTTGTGTGTAGATTCCGATACAAGTTACTTGTTTGTGAATATGACTATGACTATGACAAGATTAAATAATAAAGTAGATGATTGTTGAATCTGTTATGTTAGCGTAAAAATTGAGGCTTCGCCCGAGTTAATAGTGTTCAGTTTCTAGATAAGAAAGTAGGTTGTAGGCCCTGTGCCTTTCCAATTGAGTAAGTACTAAGCTTTCTTTTCGTCAGAATTATACAATGCAAAATGCCAAAAAATTAAGATACATTCTGCCATTTTTAAGACCAAATTACACTATTTATTTTTATTAACGCATTTTTATTAATGTGCTTAGTTAAAGAGAGCTTCGTCAAAGGTGCAAAAATAGAAAAATAATTATTTCTTCCTATGGGGCTATAAAATACTACTAATTTCAGTTCATGTCTTCTCTGTTCAGTTACTAGGAATACAAATTGGAGTTGAAAGCCATGAAAGATGAAATCTCACAACCAAAGCTTAGCAACCAACTATGACCAGTAACCAGCGGTTAACCTCCAACCTTGTAACATACTGTACAAATATACACATATCTATACATACATGATATGTATATTCCAGTAAATAGGTAGGTATACAAGTAAATATATGCTGTTGCCGAGGCCGGCTACTATACTATTTGCGGAAGGTTTACGGCATGACGCGGCCATTACAGTATTACTGACGATTGATGTCAGAACGTGCCTTACTTGTGGTAGAACCATTGAGCCTAAGTTGAAATGATGAGAGTTTATAGATCATCAATGATAGGCGATCATGTCTACATGAGAATAAGACGACGATGACCTCTGGTCGGTTGTTTGGTGTCTCGACGACCCTCATACTTCTGCTCTTATCCCAAATTATGTCAGGTTATTTTCCATACATCTCTACAGTGCCGACGTTAGGGTAGGGCGCCGTTGGGCGACCGCCCAGGCTGCCAGAGGTGAGGAGGCGCCGAAGGGGCTGAGAGTAGTCTCCCCTTCACCTCTGGCGCCTGCAGAGTACTTTTGTTTTAGTTCGTTTGGAGTTAGAAAACCAAAAAAATAATTGAGCTCTCTTCGCTTGCTCTTGCATCCGACATTCTCTGAATTCTCAAACTTTTCTGCTTAAGCCGACAAAGTAACTCCTATTTCTTTATGAATGGACAAAAGAAAACCTAGGCGGAATGCTGAAATTTTTCGCCCCTCTCTACTCTCCAAGAGAGTAGAGGGGTGCTGCCGAAATTTCGCTCAATGCGCCTGTAATGTTAAAACCGGCACTGCATCAATCGTCATCAAACGTCATCTTACTGTTCAATGTTCTTTTCGTTCTAACAAATATCTAGCATGTATGTCAGATCGATCGTATAGGTCAGACAATCGTATTATTCGTCCGTTCAGACCCAAAACGATGATTTCCTTAAGGAAAAGATACGACGCATACGATCGGCTCCGTACCGATGCTTGCGAACGAACGTATCCGTTTCTGCACCTAATCAAATAGTTTCATTCCTACCGTGTTGACGTGCTTTAATTCTGATGAATGTGTGATCGGATACGACGACAGGCGAACAGAGCCGATCGCGCGTCGCAGCATACTTTCGGCTACGATCGCGTGTCGCGGAAGACGCCCGCGATCAATCTGCTGTGCGTAGCTTGGTAATATAGACTTTAAATACTGTGTACACGATTTAATATCGTTTAAAGATTGTAAAATCTGTTCCGATCCGATGCGAAGCGAGCCGTTTGGTGGAAATCATCCTTTAGACTAAGCAATCTTTAATTAATTAACTGACTAACATAGCTTATGAAATGTGTATTGTGTTGCGTGTTTCACCGCCGTAAGTTCATAATTCGTGACTCTGTCAATGGTACCATTTGTGGTTACCAATTTTCAGAAAGCTCATAGGACTTGTTGCTATGCTATTTGACTACCTTGTGGGTTTAGTGGTCGCAAGGAAAACTCTGCGCGATTAGCGTATTCCTGAAGTTCATCCCCGGGTGGCTAAGTGTTATTGGGTTTTTCTTTTAGAGTATAGAGGTATGAGGAACAGGGTGTAAAGTTATCCCATAGAAAAGGGAGGATCCTCCGACCAGACGATGACGACAGATGCCTTGATGATGATTGACGTCAGGACGTTGTATATATGCTAGTTGCGCGGTAAACTCTGCTTGCGCGATGCAGGATTTTGCGTGACGTCAGTGTGACGCATAGCTCGCATGTGGCATTGTAGATGCCGCTTCATTACGAAGCCCAGAGCCTATATTTGGACCCGGTTAACGGCAATAATCTTATATACCTCCCCATCCCGCTCTGGAAAACTGTGAAAAGTTCCAGATTTCCAGTTGCATAGTATTCACATTTTTGTTGTATAAGTAGGTACAGTAGCGGCCATAAGTCCAGTAGCAGTTACAAAAATCTATCGCATCAAAACAAGTCGTACTTACGACCTTTTTCTTCAACAAACATTTTGCACACATACACGATCTCGTATATCGCACTCTTTCTTTATTATCTAGTCAGAATGAGTGCAACATAATGATCATTTGCCTTAGTGACAAGCCTATCATGTCACGACGACGTAATATGATACTGCTATTTAATTTCAATTAGAAAAATATGTGCTGTGTGGTTTAGCGGTTAACGTTTTGACATAGTCCGCACGTTGTAGCCTGCGTTCGAACCCCAGTGATATTACACTTTTTGTGTTTTAATTATGAATTCTAAACGTCTACGATAAGTTAGACACGATGAGATGTGTATTAGTTAAACTTATTATTAACAAAAAAGAAAAAAATGAGGGTGAATGTGAAACAAAATAAGCTATTCGATTGAATAAAGTAACGACGTTGTTGGTAGGTGAACTTTGTTACGAGCGTTTGTGTTATTATTGCGATTAGCATGTTGTTTGAATATCTTTAATCAAGATGCAAGCAAATATTAGTATTGATGCCAGGGCAAATATTGTCGCTTTGCGTAAAAATGGGCTTAATATTTCTCAAATTTCAACTGAAACCGGCTTATGTGTAAGTTATTTTTAAAGATTATAATTATGATGATAGTTGTGGTGTATGATTTTCTTATTAAATAAATCGCTAGTTGCAAGTGTGTAATAAAAATTATATTTTCGTTTTTTAGAGAAATACTGTGAGCCGTTGGATAAAGAGGTTTGAGGAAGAAGATAGTCTGAAGAGTCGTGTAAGAAGAGCAAGGCCGCCGCTTATTAACTCGATTCAGCGACGTTTCATGGTGGAAGAATATGAAAAAAATGGTTTCATTCCAACTAGAATGTTTGCAGATCAATTTGATACATCATTGCGAACTGTTCGCCGTGCACTCCATGCTGAAGGCTTACATCATCGGAAACCAGCTAAAAAACCATTTTTGACACAAAAACACAAGGAGGAATGACTACGTTTTGCTCGGGAATATTTAGATTTTAACTGGGAGACGACCATATTTTCTGACGAGAAGACTTTCAAATCATGCTAAAAAGGAAGACTTCATTTATGGCGAAAAGACAATACTCGCTGGTCTGAGAAAAACATTATTCCGAATACAGAGTCAGGTAGAATAAGTGTGAATATGTGGGGGTGGATTAGTGCACAAGGGCCGGGCGAGTTGGAATTCATACCTACGCGTGCCAACAGCTCTAATTACGTCGAAGTTTTAAGTGACATAATGCTACCTACTGTGCGTAATGTTTACCCATCGGAAGACTTTAGTGAACTACATTTTGTTCAAGATAATTGTCCAATACATCGTGCCAGTGTTGTAAAAGAGTGGTTTAGTCAGCATGCTGATATTAAAGTTATTCCGTGGCCAGCACGATCCCCTGATCTAAACCCCATCGAAAATATGTGGGGTTTCATGGTTCAAAGATGGGAAGCACGAGATGAGAGGTGTCCTGAGCAGCTTAAATCCCATTGCATTCAATTGTGGGATGATTTACGTGGCACAAATATATGTGCAAACATTGTGGCCTCCATACGTCGACGTCTGCTTAGCTGCATTGACAATAATGGAGGTCATACCAAATATTGATACGTTGTTTTTTACAGGGGATGTGCTGGTCGCACGCAAATACGCATACGTAAGTTAGTTTATGATTGTAAGATTGGGGTTAAGCTTCAATCTTCTTTTCTCTTTGAGAAAATGAATAATTAAGCTATAATCTCAATACTTAAAGTTAAAAGCATGAGAACAATTGTATTTTCATATCAACAAACATGATACAAATTTTGGTTTTTCAACTTATTATAATAATATAAATAAATGTTTCTTCAAATTACCTACCTACTATTATTTTATTTCAACCTAAAATATTATTCACTTTTGTAATTTTCTTCGTTCTTCTTAATTCTTATCGTATCAATTTTAACTATATATAACGAAATATATAAATAATATTAATATCACATATAAAGTAAGTATATAAGATTACTTATATATAATAATATAAACAATATTCATATATATAAAGTAGGTATATAAATATTACTTATTATAATAACTATATAAAACATTCATTTAAATATTAAAAATATATATATTTGTTGTTTATAATCAAAAAGTAAAGAATAATAACAAAATCGATCTAGCCAACCGAGCGGGGTTCGAACTGACAGTCACTCGTATCCAAGTCATACATTGCTGCACTTAACTACATGAATTGGTTATATTGGGTTTAAATTTTCGCTTTAGTTTCGGATTGACTCGGTGCGAACACTAATGTGAAGAAAACAAAAGTATATTGTTATCTTTGTCTAGTATTGACCCCACACACTATCACCTCGTAGTTATACCTGTATGACAGGTAAATGTTTGCGTTGAAATCACTCACACATGTATTTATACGCGCAGTACCGTGCAGGCGAATACGATCGTTGATGTGCTACTGGACTTATGGCCCCTGACTGTACATTAACAACCTTGTGCATATATTTCTACCTTCGTCGAAGATATAAAAAGCAACATTACCCCAATTCCGGTGTTCACGTGCTCAAAATGCGTCCGTTATGATGGGGATAATATCGGAAATAACTTTGCAATGATTCATGAGATTGTGCACATAATCGCATTCAGTTACCAACACAGGGCTTCACTAAATATGAGTACAGACCTATATGTTTTTTTATACCTTAGTCTATTCCTATAGAAATATATGCCTATAGTTTCAGTCATTGAATTCACTGTATAGCACTTTATAACGCACACATAATCAGCCTGTAGTGTTCCAAATGTTGAAACTTAGGCTGGTTGGTGGATGGTGTTAGTCGGTGATGCAGTACATGGCTACAGGGTGGCAAGGATCTCAACGTACAAACTGAAACCATTAATTCAGCACATGATTCTAGACCTCCTAGAGTAGAAATTTTACAACGGTTATCAAAAACAATATCTGCTGTCTGTTTCTTAGAAAAGTGCATTACCTACACGGTGAAAATGTATGGAAAAGTATTTTTTTTTAAATAACTGGCGATAAATTTCTACGCATGGGTTTCAGAATTATGGACCGAATCCATGGTAACCGGTTGCGCGTCGATGTCCCTGCCACCCTGTAATATTTTCTTTCATCACTCTTTTAGCAGTAGCGGTGGTGTACCATTGCTCAAAGTAAGTGTAGACATTTAACCCATACTCCGCAACTCAAGCTTGATTTCGGCCTAAAAAGAAACTTCTTCAACGTGAACTCATGGCTATTTAAATATACTACACTGATTTTAATATATTTTTATTATCCTTACAAATTCCCTAACGGGCTCGTGCAACAAAAAATCAAATAAACATGTCACTATAAGATTTATAACCCAACGATTCGGCTGAACCTCGCAACCTTGACCACTGTTTATATTAGATTTAAAATATAAAACTATACAGGAACATAAATATAGACTTATGTATATAAAACTAAGTGTAGTACGTGTTCCCAACGGGAAATATGGCGGTGGAGTCATTTATTTCTCCTTGATGATGGACGGCTGAACTATTCAATAAGAATGTCGGTAATATAACAAGTATTTTTGAAATATTTAATACTATCGGCCCGCCGCCTGCTTCGCACGATTTCTATGACTTGACAAAACATTGACATTTTTAATTTATATGTCACTAGCTCCTGCCTACGGCTTCGCCCGCATGGATGTCGGAAATCATCCCACGGGAACGTGCTACCGGGACAAAAAGTAGCCTATGTCCATTCCCAGGATGCCATCTATCTCCTTTCCAAATTTTATCGAAATCCGTTCAGCGGTTTAGGCGTAAAGGTAACAGACAGACAGAGTTACTTTCGAATTTATAATATTAGTATGGATTTTAATACCTATGAATAAAATAAACACATAAACCTTCCGGAATAAATACTCTAAATGATGATGAAACCGCATGAAAATCCGTTACGCATTTCAGAAGAACAACGCAGTCACACAAACGGACACGTAAAGCGACTTTAATTTATTATATGTATACAATATATGCTCAAAATACGTCACGCTTTTGACATCATAATTCAGGCAGGAATACTGACGTATGATCACATTCTAATAACGTCATAAGTCTTATGTGATGCTAGGCAGACGAGACTGACGAACGCACGCTGAATCTAACTAAAGAACGTTAGCAAAAACATGCATAACGATAGCATTCGTGTAGGTACTAACCCTACGCAAGACGATTTAAGAAGTAAAGAAAATAACTAACTGAGCTGTTACACGATACGAGTACGAGTACACTGCTTTCCCCATTGCTATCGTAGAGTAACAGGAGGAACATGAGTTGGACCCTCGAAAGACATGCAGCATTCAGAGCGGGCGCAACACAATGAAACAACCCGACCCGATGCAGCGATAGACCGATGGCATTATACCTAAATATCCATGAAACTCATGGACAATTGGAGACCATCGTTTTGGCTGTTCCAACAACATAGAATTTGTTTTTATTTTGTTATAGCTGTTGCCCACAACTTCGTCAGTGTATTTTTTTATTTCATTTTTTTTTATATCAAGGATGAAAGTAGCCTATGTAGCCGTCACCAGGCCCCAAGCTACCTAACTGTCAAATTTTATAACGACCGGTTGAAAACGTAGCAGACAGACAGAGTTGCTTTTGCTGTTATAATATTATTATCATGGAAGTATGGACAACCTTCCCCTGAGTTCCCCTTGTACACAGTGCCGGTGTTAGGGGCGGCTGGGCGACCGCCCAGGGTACCAAAGGTGAAAGGGTGCCGAAGGAGCTGTGACTAGACGCCCCTTCACGTCTGGCGCCTGCAGAGTACTTTTGTTTTAGTTCGTTTCGAGTTAACAAACCAAAAAAAAAAAAATTGAAATCTCTTTGCGTTATCTTGCATCCGACATTCTCCGAATTCTCAAACTTTTCTGCAGAAGCCGACAAAGTAACTCCTATCTCTTTATGAATGGACAAAAAAAAACTATGCGGAGCGCTGAAATTTTTCGCCCCTCTCGACTCTCCAGGAGAGGAGAGGTGCGCCGCCACCGAAATTTCTCTCAGGGCGCTTGTAATGTTAAACCCGGCACTGCTTGTACACATTTGTAGGTTTGACTGATAAGTGATTGTCCATACAAATAATAATTGTCGAGTGACGTATTTAGTTAGCACAAACACCAATATACGGTAACTCAAACTAAACGAGTGAATGATAAGGATATTCTTTTGTTTTTATTCATACAAGAAATAAAACAAAAGCATGATTAGCACACCTATCGCAAAGCGTCGCACGGCATCGCGCCCGGTGTGTAAACCCCCTTAGCACCATGTCAGGAATAGGCATGACGGCGAGATATATTGATTGAAAGTAGGTATAATTTAACTGGAGTCTCCATGGAACCCTTTTTTTTTTTTTTTTTTTTTTTTTTTTTTTGGGTGGGAAATCATCAAATGACGTCTCCCGCTCTGGGCGGAGCGGAAGGGCGTGTCAGACTCTTACTGACTAAAACCCACCCGTGTTCCTTCAGTTGCCTGTGCGCCAGGGCCACGGTAACTCTTTCGAACAATCCGCGACCCCGGCAGGCATCGGTCCTATCGGACCCCGTCAATGGTGCTGACATCTCTTTGAGGCGCGCGTGGAACACGACGCGCCGTCGACCCGGGCCTGGTCCTTACCGGACGGCGAGCTGCCCATTGCTCGCCGTCCGCAAGCCCGCGCCTACGGTGGCCGGGAGTCGGCAATCGACTCCCGACGCCCAGGGTGTCTCCTCCTCCTGCGGCGGCTAGGGGCGCGAGGGCGTAGAGATTGCCTCTCCCTCTCGCGCTCCGCCTCCTCCTTCGCGAGCATTACTGCTTCGCAGAAGGAGGTGACGGCTTCCCATTCCCTCTCGCTCCGTACCATGGCCTGAACCAGGGCCGGACGCGAGAGGTCGCCGCCGCCGATCGCCGCCACGAGGACACGGCGGTGCTCCGCCCAAGCCGGGCAGACCTCCACCGTATGCTCCACCGTGTCCTCCGGTCGATCCACACAATGGTAACACCCGGGCGTTTCCTCCCGCCTTATTCGAAACAGGAACCTCCCGAAACATCCATGTCCGGTGAGGACCTGCGTCAGGCGGAAGGTGAGGACGCCGTGGCGCCTCTCAAGCCACTCCTCAAAGAGGGGTCTTACCGCCGCAATTGTGGCGTGCCCTGCGCTGGGTTGCGACAGTCGCACTCTCCATGCCGCCATGAGATCCCGCCGGAGCTCTGTCCGCTGTGCCGTGATTACTCGCGGCAGCGGAGTTACGCCCCGGCGTTTCGCCTCCTCGCGCCACTCCCAAACGTGCGCGAGGACCTTTGCCTCCAGATCCCACGGCGGCAATCCGGCAAGGAGGCTCGCCGCCTCGCAGGAGACCGTGCGGTATCCCCGTACCATCCGGATGGCCATGACCCTTTGGGACGCTTTCAACCGGCGGGCTGGCCGGAGCCTTAGCGAAAGCGCCCACACCGGTGCCCCGTAAAGGGCCATGGACCGCACGACCCCCGCGTAGAGCCTCCGGCAGGAGGCGTTTGGCCCCCCTAGATTGGGCAAGAGCCGCTTCAAAGCAGCCCCGGCCCGCTGCAGTCTGGGAGCCAAACGTCGGAAGTGCTCGACGAAGTTCCACCGGCTGTCGAGGACGAGTCCCAGGTACTTCATCGTCGACTCGACGCCGATGAGAACCCCTCCTACCGTTATTTGGGAACCCGACAGTGGCGCGTTCCGAGGACCATGAAAACACATGGCCTCGGACTTGTGCAAGGCCACCTCGAGTCCCAACTGCCGGATCCTCTCAACGACTGTCGCAACCCCGCGTGTCATTAGTTCGGCCGCCGCCTGGTGCGACCTCCCCTGCGCCAGGACCAGCGTGTCGTCAGCGTAGCACACTACGCTGACGCCGCTAGGGAGGTCGGCGCGCAGCACCCAGTCGTAACCGATGTCCCACAGATGCGGCCCCAGAACCGATCCCTGTGGGACACCGCACGACATCTCTCGCCGGTTCCATTCTCCTTGGTGACCGGGGTAGATCACCGCCCTATCCGTCAAATAGGCCTCGACTACACGACAGAGGTAGGTCGGCATCCGGTGATACCGGAGTGCCTCCCTGATGCAACTCCAGGGCAGGGTATTGAAGGCGTTGGCGATGTCTAGAGACACCGCCAAGACGACCCCACCCCGGGCCACAGCATCCCCCGTCGTGAGGGCTCGCACGCGCATGATGGCGTCCACCGTGGAGCGCCCCCTGCGGAAACCAAACTGGCTCTCCGCCAAATCCGGCCCCACCCGCACCAGCTGCCCGACGAGGCGGTCTGCAATGACTCTTTCAAAGAGCTTGCCCACCTCGTCGAGCAGCACGATAGGCCGGTAAGCGGACGGAGAGTCCGCCGGGCGCCCCGGTTTCTTAATGAGGACCAGTTTCCCCGTCTTCCAACGAAGTGGGAACTGGCCCTCCTCCAAGCATGCGCTTAGGAGCCCTCTTAGTCGAGGCCCGAGAGCCTCCAAGGCCAGGACCCAGGCTTTTCCAGGTAAGCCGTCGGGTCCTGGGGCGGTATTCTTGGCACTCAGCCTACGTACCGCCACTCTCAACTCTACCTCGGTCACCTCAGGAGCAACGTCGTCATCGTCGGGTCTGTGGTCCGCAGTTGGCACCGCAGGAGGCGGAGCCATGGGCGGGGGAGTATGCTCCCCCCGCGAGGGGAACAGAGCGCTCACCACGCCCTCCACGAGCTGGGGCTGGAGACTCTGAGTCAGCGGGGGAGCCCATGGGCGGAGTTTCTCCCGCACCACCTTATATGGGCGCCCCCACGGGTCCCTGTTCAGAGTCCCCAGCGACTCCTCACGGGCCAGTCCCCTGGCCCGCAGGATCTCCGCTCGGAGGGCGATCTTCGCCACTCTGTAACCCTCGTACAGCTCCGCCTGAATGGCTTCCGTATCCGGAGGGCGGATACGGAGCCTGCGGTGCCTGGTGTACAGGCGCCGCGCGGCAACGCACGCCTCGCGCAGAGACGTTAGTTCCGGCGACCACCAGTACACCTGGCGCCAGGCGCGTCCGGGCTGGACCCGGGGCATTGCCATGTCACACACTTCTGACATGGCCTCCCGGAACCACTCTGCCTCGTCGTTGATGTCAGCAGGCCTGTCCGGTGATGACACCCAGGCCTGCACGATCGAGGCTTCCAGGAGGAGCTCCCGGTCCAGCTTCTTCAGCGCCCACCGCGGACCACTCGGGGCCTGTCGGACCAGCGCGCTCGAGGTCTGGGCGGAGACGTCAAACCGGATGTACCGGTGGTCGGAGTACGTCTCCACCCCCTCCATGACACGCCAGTCAAGGACACGCGGTGACAGAGCGGGGCTGGCGAACGAGATGTCCACCACTGACTCACCCCGCATCCGCACACACGTGGGGACAGAACCCCGGTTTAGGACGACCAGGCCTGTTTCCAGAGCCCAGTCCTCCACCATCCCGCCCCGTGTATCCGTGTACCGGGAACCCCAAGCCGTGTTCTTGGCATTGAAGTCCCCGAGTACGAGCACGGGCAGGGTATGGTACCCGACGACGACGATTCTCAACTCCGCAAGGGAGTTGTGGAACTCGGCGAGAGTTCGGTTCGGGGAGAAGTATACCCCTACCACAACAATCTCCCCGAACCGTGCTGCCACGCAACCCCGTCCTCTCTTGACTGCCTCAAGCGACGGGGTACCGGCGGCGGCCGACGAAATGAGGGTCACTGAGCCGCTCAGGTCCTCCACCCAGTCATCCCTGGGCGGGACAAAGTACGGCTCAGCGACCACGGCGATGTTGATCGACCACTGCGCCATGCTCTGGAGCAACAGATCCTGAGCAGCGGCGCAGTGGTTGATGTTCGCCTGGAGGAGGCGTAATGGGGCCATTATTGGCACTCCATATCAGCCCCCTCCCGAGCCCCCTGTGAGGGCCCTGCCGCAGTGCTTGCGGCGGCTACAACGATGGTGGGGGCGGCAGCGGCGGCGGCAGTGGCGGCGGGTGCGGCGGTGACGGCGGTGGCGGAGGGCTTGCCCCTGCCCCTGGCTTTGGCGGGTGGAGCGCAGGCCTTACTCCCAGCCCGGTGATCGGCCGGCTTGCCAGCTGCCGCACATAAAAAGCAGTGCGGCGTGGCATTGCACGAGCCGGCCTTGTGACCGGGCTGACCGCAGCGGAAGCAGTTATTGCTGCGGTCTACCTCCGAGGTGCATTGCACTCCCACGTGGTTGCCCACCTGGCAGCGGAAGCACCTCAGAGGTCTGGGTTCCAGCAGTTTCACCTGCGCAGAAACCCAGCCCACCAGGAGCCTTCGGCCCTCCCCGGCAACTTTCCTGGCCGCCGACACGGGGCAGCTCACCGTCACGGCTCGCATCCCCGTGTGGTCAGGACGAATGAGGCCCGCTCTCACCTGCTCGGCAGAGCACCCCCCAGTCCTGACGACGGCGGCCACCACCTCAGCCTCCGTCACACAGTCGTCCAGGCCCAGAATGCGCATGTCGATGCACTTGGTGGGCCTGGACACTCGGGCCTCGTCCGCATTTAGGGACGCTCTGAGCCTTTCAGCCAGAGCGTCAGCGGTTGGGCCACTCGCCGCACCGGGCACCTCCAGCATCCGGGCCCCGGTCGCAGTGACCCTCACCCGGATGCCATTGGTGACGCCTAGCTCCTGCAGGTTCACCGCCGCCCTCGCCTTGGTGAGCACGTCGCGGTAGGACACGCCCTTCTTCTCCGCTTCCGGCTGTAGTGTAATCACTACAGCTGCGGACTTCGGGGCGCGGAGCCTAGCCGCGACGCTTCGCTCTTTGCGCCGCTGCCGCCTCTCCTTCCTTTTGGCCGCCCTAGATGTCTTGCCCGCCTTCCTCTTCTCTCCGGCCACTTGCCATTCGGCGTCGGCCGGAGGAGCATTAGGAGGCGGGGGGGGCGGCCGTCTCGCCGCCGGGGCTGGAGCCTTCGCCGCCTGCGAAGCCACTCCACCCTTCTTGGACTTGGGCGGCGCTGACTTCGCTGGGGGCGGTCCCGCGGGTTCTGGCACGGGCCCGCCTTTAGACCGCCCCGCCGGTCCCTGCTTGGCCGCAGCAGCCGTGGCGGCGGCATACGAGACCTGCCGGCTGCTTGTCGCTAGCGGGGGGCGCAGGACAATGGCCTCCAGAGTCGAAAACCGACTCTGGAAGGCAGCCAGCTCCCGCCGCACCAGGGTCAGAACCCGGTCCTCCGCAGGCACCGGCACCGGCCGGCCCTGCCCATGCTGCGCCCCCGCCTGTGGCACTTCCCGGGGGCCGGCTGCCCGGAGGCCGGCCAGGTCCGCTCGGAGCTCCGCGTTCTCCTTTCGGAGAAGCTCCATGGCGGCTGTCAAGCGGGTGATCTCCGCCCGCATCTCGGACATCCCGTCCGTTGGAGGCCCGAATTTAGTGGCCTCCACTGCCTCCATAATGGAAGCCGCGGCAGCGGGTATGGCCTTGTCTTTGGAGGACTGAATCCTCTTCAAGGCCACACCCTTTAGCGCAGCTACCACGGCCGCCTCTAGCTTGGCCAGTCGCTCCGCCTTGGGGCCGCCAGCGGCGTCCGGCTCACCGTCTGACGACTCAGACAGTTCCGCCCCGCGTGGCGCGCCCTCCGTAGTGAGCCTACCGGCTCGCTGGTCCGGCTCGACTGGGCTGGCACAACTCGGCTCGCTAGCCTCCTGAGTAGCAAGCCCTGTACCCTTTTCACGACCTCCACCCCGCCGACAGGTCTTTCCAATTTTTCGGGCAGAGCTTCTCCCGCCATCAGAGGACGACCACTGGCCATCCCCTGGTTTGGGGCGCTTCTGGAAGAGCCTACGGTTCTTCCCAGCATCCCCCGTAATCACGCGCTCCGGGCTCTTGACAGAGCCCCTCGCGCCCGACGCGGCATCGGACTCCGACCCCGCATCGCTCCTCTCCTCTCCACTACTCTTCTCCGTTGTTGTTTTTTTGTTGTTGTTAATTGTTTCCATACTTAATCCCACGAGTATGGGGGATATACAATGTCATTCCCAGGTTCACCCCCTGTCCCTAGGTAAGTGTACATTTGTTTCCCAACCAGAGGGTCCACTGGTACTCTGGCTGGGGGTGCGCTAACGACTGATGCGCCACCTACAACTGGAAAGTTGTAGATGACACTACTCCTCAGCCATTCATACCCTCGCCGCGCACCAGAACTTGATATTAGAGGAATTTTTTATAGAGGTTATCTTCCTCGCGGTCCGGGCGGTTAAGCCAAGACCCTCGACCCCCGTCAAAAGTCAGAGACATGACGTTGACGATCTTCGGGGCTACGAGACTAACGGTGGCAGAAGGAGCAGACTCCTTACTGCCTGCCCGGCGGCAGGGTTAGTGCACACCGAGCCCGCTCTTACTCCGCCGCTGTGCGTCTCTGCTGAACAGAGAGACACACGTTGGAGCGTTCCTCCGACAGGATATTAGCGTACGGGCAACAAGACCCCTTAGGCACAGAGTACCTAATGGAGAGTTATTGCCCGTACCCCAGGGTGCACCGTCCCGGAGACTGGCCTTTCCCCCAGACGCATCCAAGGGAAACTCCAGCCCACGGACACACGGGGAGGTTTCCTGTCCTAGCACCCCCTCCATGGAACCCTGAGATATTTATCGCTACTATCGGTTACTAGGACACGGGTAATGTAACATCGGCGTCTAATAAAGGTAGCGCGTTCAATTCCCGAGAGGGAAAAATATTTTTCTGCATTTCTCGATTTTAGTATAAGTCGAACAATTTTGCTGCACTTATTGGTGTTCCTTTAATTATTTTTTATTCTGAAAACGTGTTATATGTCTTCAGTCGTCAAATCATTATATCTTTGTTTTAACAAAGTTCTCAAACACTAGCAATATTCCATCGAAATCACTAAAATTATTTGCAAATCGCTGCTCATTTCAGTCGGTATTCTAGCGTAACTTTGCACTCCACCATATACATTAAAAATCCACTTGTTGCACTACCACACGGTTTCCATCTTAAGCTTTGACGAATAATTCTGTACCCTACCCTTAACACACTATAAAAGGCGCAAATTCCAAATTCAAAACCGAAACGAAACTCAAAAATTTCCGTTTAATTTCCAATTTCAAATGCCTACTCACCCCATCGATGAGGAGTTCTGCCCAGGAATGTTCTGTCTTCAGGGTTCCAGATTCCATACTGGATTCTTTGGAGGAAGGGCCTGTGGACTGGTCTTCGGCAGTAGTTGACGACGCCATTCGGTTTGTCGGCGCCCATCGTGGCTGGTCGGCGGGTGAAGACTGACGGTGGCGCGCGAGAGCGAGGTGAAGTGATCGAGACGAGTTTTGTGCCTAACTTTGAGGCAATTCTGTGAGGAGGATAGAAGCTTCGAACTTCGTAGCTTGTGGCACGTATTTGTGGTTAGGACAATTTGGTGACAGATTTGTTCTAATAAAAAAATATGTCCCATGTCATAGGTGCATTTGCAGACTTTTAAAAAGAGTTGGTCGGTAGGTAGGTATAGGTACTTTATCCTGAAGCAAAAAAAAAACGATTTAAAGATAAAGTAAGAATCTAAAATATTTTTATATATTTTTTTAAACAGTGCTTTAACAATTCGCATGTGAAATGCCTTGATCATTCAAATACGCCAAGATATTCACTTATCCAAAAATAGTGCATAATATCAAAACAATCCCTCAAAATACTCGCACAAGTCTTCTCCAAGTCCGCCTAATCTATGCACGCGATCTGCCGCACAAATCTGCCTGAAACCGGCGAGCCGCCCGCCCAGCTCCGCCCCAGTGCCCCCTGCGGCCAAGCCCTGAACTACCAACTAATGTACTAAGTGCTCGTCAGGTGACAACTTGTTTAACTAACTTGTCAAGGACGGGCACAGCCGAGGTGTGGACTTGATTAAGTAATAAAGGAAGAAAGATGATTGGAAAGTTAAAGTAAGCGTAAGATCAAGCCTGTATTTTCTGAAGGGGTAGGCAGTGGTGGTTTAGCCACGTTTTGAAAGTTAGCTTAAGTGTAAGTTTTTTGTAAGTACTGCATGCGTAGCATGACCACTGTAAAAATAGAAGAAACTGAAGATAAAATGACAGATTGTAGAAAGATTTCTACACCGCGATGTTAAAATTTAAAAAAATTGCCCTTTTGTTATATAAGTGCCAGTTGTCTTCTCTTCGTAGAGTAGAGATAGAAGTGGTCACGCTATGCATGCTGATGTGTGTGATAGATTATCAAACAGGATATAATAGAAATAGTTTTTTATCCAGCGGGGTAATTACGTAACGCACTAACAGTAGGAATGGGTTTGATTTTGACAGTTCAACAACATTCATTGCGTTATTTACGTTGTTGACCAGATTTTTTTTTCGAACGTATGAAGCAATGTATTAGTAATAGGCTTCAAAATGATTCAGATTGTGATAAATAGTTTGTTACGTAATTAGGGTGCAGGTAATTCATAAGAATATACACAGATTAAACAGAAATTAAATATAATAAGTGGCTTAAAAAATTACCGAAATACAGCGAGATTACATTAGTCTTAATTGCCAGTGTACTGTGTGTTGCCAGTGAAAAGTCTCAGTGCTGCTGTCTTTTGGCACTTGCAACACCTTCAACCAATGCGTTTCCAACCTTAGAGTCAAGGATTTCAAATGGGAGGGAAACTCAAACTCAAAGCAGTTATTTCAAATAAACCAATTACAGGCACTTTTGAATTGTCAAGGGGTCGGTCAGTCAGAAAGATGAAGCTAGTTGCCCATTCCAAAGCGTAGTACTCGTAGGTACCTATGGAGAAGAACGGGCAAGAAACTCCACGGACACTCTTTTAAATCAACATAAATAGTTACAAAAAAATTGGTTACACCATTCATGTTGAAATTATACATGTGAGAACGATGTAGAAAGACGTGCACGTTAAAAGCGTCCGTCCGTAATAAAAAAGACAAAAACCACAAAAAAAAAAACAAAAGGAAAGGCTTCTTGACACACTTTGGTGTTAGGTAAAATGAGGGACATACTTTAAAGGAGTATAGCAGGGTAGACAGAGATGTGGCCACTAAAATATCTTCTCGGCATCGTCACTCTGTCCTCTTGAGATATTTTTAACAGGTATTTTTTCAGACAAATGACGCTAAAGTATTCATGGATTCTTGGTGAGAAATGACGTATGTGCATATTATAATAAAATCAAACACAAACTATCAATTTGATCTAGATTTATTCGAAACAAATTCTCATTTTCACAAACAACATGGAATATTTTTTATTAAATAGGATTTGTACTCGTACCAGGCATAACAAACATACTCTAACTAGGATAGTATTAAGAACATTCTCAAATTGCTTCCAAAAATATAGTTTCATATCTATACTACTCATGAAAATAGTAAAATTATAAAGATAAATATAGATAAAGTGAACTTAGGTAGAAGGGTTGAAGCTTCTTTAACTTCTGCTGTTAGGCAAAATCTGCTTCTCATATAGAGAAGGACCCAGCTTTGATACATACATGCATTGTGTTTGGTGTAAGGTCAGGGAAAGTAACATATGTTTAGGTTAGAAACTGACACACTACGTTAATTTGTACAACTGTCCAAGAACGAACATTTTAATTTAAATATACGGACTATTTAAGTTGGTAGTCAATTTGTTAACAATTAATTTCCCTGACTACAATGTATATAATTCATTAATGTTTGCTCATTGCGTGTTACATATTGCAGTGACGTAGAACATTCTTAATTTCCATTCAATAGCCGCCTGAAACCTTATGTTATCTAATTAGCATACTACAAGTATCTTAGTACTAAAAGTGTTAACCCACTCGAGTTACTGAATTGAATTTCTTTGGTTGGCATTACTGAAGTTGATTTTATTTGTATTTGGATACAACGTAAATAATAGGTTGAGGAAAAGTTTTTTCGTATTTTATAGGTATAAAGTTGTAGTAAAATCTCTTTGGCTGTACTGTTTGTATCTGGCTGGTTTTGATACCATTAAATAGTCGACATTTATAATAATAAAAAGTAAACACGATTTCCCGCCAGTTTTCAATTGTTTTTCTGTCCGCCAAAATAACGAAGAAATTCGATATATTTTGATTATTACAAAAAAGGGAAAATGCGACATAACCTGCAAAGAAAATATGTGACGTTTATGGACTTAACGCAGTATCAGTAAGAGTATCACAAAGTTGGTTCAAGCGTTTTCAGTCCGGGAATTTTGATGTCAAAGATGCAGCTCGCTCTGGTCACCCTGATACGGATAAATTTGATGGCATTGTTTTTAAAGTGGAGCTAGTTCTGCATATTATTAGTTACGACATAGCTGAAGAGTTAGGGGTTGATCACAAAACAGTTTTGACCCATTTGAAAAAGTCTGGGTATACAAAAAAGCCCGATATTTGGGCACCACACGAGCTCTTGGTCTTACATTGATGTATCAAATACGAAAGAACATTTTCCCCGACCTAATAGAATATTTTCTCTTAATATGTCTCAGTGGGCACATTATGCATTCAATGAATATCTAACCTTTATAAAAAAGAGGTGGAATTCATGAAATTATATACGTAAATATTTGGTACATAATCATTATACTCGAATTGTAAAAGCTCATTATGGAGCTACTAGTAGATACTTAACAGTATAACAATTGTTTTGTTCTAACAATACACTTTCTATCTGTCCAGACACTGAGATTGTAAATACTCAGGTACCTTTGTAGTTACCTACTTTATACGTACAATATTCAAAAATATTCATCAAAGTTGAAAAAGGATGAATAGAGGAAAATCTTGTTACACAGTTTTTGTAACAAAATTATCAAATTATTCTTTCAAAATCTTATGTCAAATCACTTGACAAAAAGGCACATTCACTGGACCAGCATTCCTTTATAAATAATCTAAATATGTAATAGAATATTTCATTATAAATCAAAATTTACATTTGGCATGTAAAACCACCAGATAAATTGCATCATTTCACTCATAGCTGGGCACTGTTAATCAAATAGTTAACTTCGTTAATCGCTAATCCATTACTGAAAACGTTAACTTCGTTAAACATTAAAGCGTTACATTTCAGAAGATTAAACGGAAGTTAACGTTAATCGTTAACTCGTGATAGAAATTGCATTTTATACGCCGTTGCGTTAGTTATTTGCTTACAAAAAAAAATTGTATGGGCTATGGAAGTTAGGCAGGACATGAAAAGTTATTAAAAGAAGGGTGTATCATTATAGTTTGTAATAATAAATATGTAAAGATTGTCGGAAAGTAATTTTGGCGGCGCGGAGCGGTCCTCGAGGTGTCCTTTTGGCAAAAAGTAGGTACCTACTTAATTAACGATTAACGGATTTGTGGAAGTTAATTAGTCCGTTAACATTTTATTAAGTTAAAATTTAGTCCGTTACTCGAAATGTTAACTATTTTAATTAACGATTAACGGTCTTGTGCCCAGCTTTGATTTCACTATACTTCACAGTTTACAGCAATATGAATGGAGCTAGGTTGATTCTAATAGAGAGAACTTATATTGTAAGTGTACAGTCAACAAAAGCGTAGCATCTTTGTATTTCACTACTATAATGTTCACAACATTTTATTTTATTTTATTATTTTGGAATGGGCCCCGCTGTTGGCCTCGATATCACCGTTGCCAACAAATGCGTTGCCATCCTTAGGGCAAGGATTTATAATGAGAGAGAAAGGCTCCTTAGATGTTAGGTTAATCGACGGACATACTTTAAGGCGGTCATTACGGCTTCTACCTTATATTTTTTTTTACCACTCATGACAATGACTTTAGTTACCACACACTACACACGTTAAATAAAAAGTGGTTGCATATAGTAGTCTGCCTGCGTACTCTTTTGTTAACCGTACACTAATAGGTCTATAAATCAAGACAAGCTAAGTAAACAGCTGATACCTCATTTTAACTCACTATTAACTACTTCATGACTGATCACTGATGTAATTCGATTTTCCAAGGCTGATTACAATGTACGCATCATGTAAAACTGTAATTAGGTACAGATTTCAGTAAGCTCTTTAAAAAAAAATATACAAAATTAATATAATACTGAATGCTGAAATGGCAACAAAAACTCGGCTGAAAGGGCCTCATGGCCTTCATAGAAAAAAGAACTCATACCTTAATGGTATGTAAACGAACCCAGCCCCAAGCATATTTTTTTTATAGCCTTTCTGCCCTTAATGCTCGATGCGACCTGCACAAAATTAAAACTTTAATTTTGTCTAATATTTTTTGAATTGGTTCAAGTTTCCACGAAAACAACATAGGTTCTTCACAGTAGTAAAAAGACAGAACTACACAATGCGCACTCAGCCTAACCGGCAGTCCTGCACCTCCCATTACTCTAACGGAACTTCCCTATCGCTATGTACATGATACATTGCTGCTTCTGTTAGACCTCAGTGTCGTTGCCGCTGCTGTTGCCCTCAACGTACAGCTGGAAGCGAGTGTACCCCGACGGCTCCTTCAGACTCTTGTTTTGAATTATGTTCTTGGCCCACGCTCTGCATCGTATCACGATGTTGAGGTTGTGGGCTGGAAATGAGAGTAAATACATAAATTCGTAATACATAGTGCAATATTAGCTCGTTATGGCGGCACCTATAACGCCACATGTGAGCTACGCATCACTCCTGACGTCACGCAATATACTACATCGCGCAAACAGAGTCATCCGAGCGATTGGCATAGATGTTTACAGAAATCCGACAACACCCTTCGGCCCACCAGATACAACGTCAGCATCTGGTCGAAGAACCCTCGGTGCTGCTTCTATGAAATATGAGGAAATTATCATCCTGTTCCCAATAAATCGTAATCCCGATAAATATCGTAAATGTTCACTGCCACAATACTTAATTAAAGAGGAAATTGCTGGAAACCCATACACCAAAAAGCGAGAATGCTCCACTCTGTATTTTAGGTTTCTGATTGCTTTCCGTTGTTTTTGGTCAGAAAGAAAGTTGAGGGAATACGCTGAAAGCTAGCAGTGCAAGATCGGTCAGCGTCATTATCCTTCAGGCAGACCTATATCCAGCAGTGAAAGCCTGTTGGCCGATATAAACTCAAACTCAGAGCATTTATTTTGAAATAACCATTTACAGGCACTTCGAATAGTCAAAGGATTCCGTCTGTCAGAAAGATTAAGCTGCCCATTCCAAAGCCTAATAGGTTCCTATGGAAAAGACCGGTCAAGAAACTCCATGGACACTGATAATGATGATAATAATTACCTGGTGATGACAACCTTACTGCCACCAGCGGGCTCTTGTACCCCTTGTCGTTGTTATAGGGGTAGAACGTACCCGGCATGCCTCGGCCCCAGGGGTACTCCAGTTTTGTATCATTCGCTTTCTCCTCTTCACACGACACCCAAACTTGCTGTTGCTGTTTGGAAAAAAATATATACATAGTATTAATTGATTGAATTGAGTATAAAAGTAGATGGTTTCATGTTTTAATCAGATCATTTGCTGGTTTCCCGCATTTCTACCGGCTTCCTCATAATATGGAAACAAGCAACGCTGCTGACCGATAAGTGGTAATATTTCCTTAGATAATGCTTTTTTTAATTGGTAGATGAGCCTGTCCTTTACCAAGATCTCGCCATGTGAGCTTTAGTGCACCCAGTAGTGCTCATTCACAAGAACCCCTAACTACTAATACAGTGCAACCTCGATATAACAAAACTGAAGGGTATTAGAAAATATTCGTTAAACCAAGTAATTTGTTACAATGAAGTTTGTTATAATTATAGAGGTTAGGTTGGACTACGATTCGTTTTAACAAGGTAAGAAAACTTGTTTATTAACCTCAACATTATGTAGGTACTCATATGCTTATCCTGTTATATCGAACGATTTCCACTAATAAATTAACCACATTTTAATGAAAACACTGTAATTTAATTTAAGTAAGTACACTGTTTTCCGTCACAAAATAATCAAAATGAAATGCAATGAAATCCGTAAAAAGTAGGTTACCTACGTAGTTAAACAATGGGTAGGTAACATTCGCATAAACGAAAGAAATCACAATCAATGAATAATATTCGTATAAACATAAAAAATCAACAATGTGGTTATGGTAGCTTAGTCTTCATTTTGTTTGTCTTGATTAGCAATGTTTACATTAATTACTTAGAATCAACATCAAACAACAATGATTGTCTTAGAAAAAATTAACTTGTCTGAACCTGTTGAGATATGAATTATTGTGAAATTGAGTGTAAATAATTGACAGGATACGATATGCAAAGGTTATAAGTTGACAAAATTCGTTAAATAGAGGTAGGTAAATAATACTTTCTATTATATTCTGCATGATTGAAAATTTGTTATACAGAGATTTTTGAAAGCTCTTACGGGCAGCCCTAGAGGGTTTCGAAAAAAAAATCGAGTAATTCGTTATATTGAGGCTCGTTATAAGGGACAGCCCTCCGCAGACTGATGGAGTAATTCAGTATATCATACTAAGATGACTGGTACATGAAATAATTTCAGGAACGTTATGGGAATCCAATAAACCTCATTTGTTTTATTACCATACACGCAATTTATCGTTACTGTGGCAAAACGCACGTAGCGAACGGCCGGCAGCGCGCTCGCGCATGTGATTTATTTCAACATCCTTTGCAATTTTTTTTATTTCAGCTGTTTTATTTACATAAATGGACTACTGCGTACAGATAATGTAATTTTACATTGAAATAAAGGAATAGTAATTGAAAACACGATAAAAACTATGAAAATTTTTCTGAGGAATTTTCCGGTGGAATTTGATTCAAAATAAGGAGCTGAATGCACCCTGTTAGTTTGCGGAGGGCTGTCCCTTGCACCCTGTATTAAGGTTACATTGTAATTCAAAGAAATTTCACCTGGCTTGGGTCCAGCCCCTGTATGTACTCTGTGAGATCCTCCGGCATGCCTTCAGGCAATCCTGTGACATCGTAGTAGTCTGGTTTCCAGCCAATTATCTTAAATTATATAAAAGAATTCAATGATAAAAATTCGTAAAACTTCGTAAGTTTTGAAGTAAAATCAAATACGACAGTTCATTGTATTTTCTATTCCATAAATTGGTTATTCCCGCTCTATCCGTGGTTGTCGTTAACAAAGGGATTATCAAGAGGATGGATCAGTTAATAACAACCTGTTGCGTTCACCCATGCCTTGGACAAGACTTATATGGCGATGGTCTCTTAGTAAACGTTCCGTTTGTCAAGCGTGGTAGTAATGATAATGCTTCATCATGGGTGGTTCCTGATAGAAGTCCTCCGTAAACATCAATATTGTCTTTTGTAGTAAATATGATGGAAAAGTTCCAGCACTTACTTTGTTGACTTTAATGAAGATGCAGGGGTTGTCGGGGAAGCCGTAGTGGTCTCCAGCAGTGCATTCCGTCTTGGACGAGTACCAGGGCTCACTGCTGTATTCTGAACACAGATTATTTCAATTAATTCCACGTTTGGCTATTTACATCGTTAATTAATATAATGTGCGTGTGAGTAGTAAGTTCCTTACGATAGATAAACCTTGGGGGAATTTTGCGTTGATGCTTTTTCAGTCCTTTCAGCAAATAAAACTACTTTAGTAAAATTATTCACAGAGAGTGCACCAAATCACAAAATATTAACTTTCTCTTTTGAAAAAATTGACATTTTCATCCTAATAACGTCATAATTGGCACAACGATTACATCACTTCTCTGCCTACCCCCTCTGTAACTAATAAACGTGAAGGACACTTAATGTATGTTAGTAGAATTATACTATCCATGTTCCATGTCAGTACATTTCCATTGAAGTATTGATTTGCTACAATAACTCGCTGAAGCCCACACAGGAGCGAATTGCTTCGTAGTGAGCCACGCCTTCGGGCGCGGTTTGTTTATCTGCACTTGTATACTGATTATCACGCTTTTATTACTCTATATGAGGAAAACAGAGTTTAAGGTAAATGATCGAAAAAATGTAAAGTTCGTTACGGACTCATAAATAAAGGATGAAATTATAAAGAGAAGTAAAAGCATACAGGATACATTTTTACCGATTGCGCAAACTGTAACCATTAATTCAGCACACGATTCCTAGACCCTCTAGCGTAGAAATTTCTCATAATCATAATCATAATCATTTATTAATTTGCGATTATGGGATATGGGTACAAAAGAAAAGGTGTTAAACAAACAATAGTGTCCATTAGCCATATCCTACCGTAAGGCATGCAAATTTGCACACATTATATAATATGTTTATCCTGGAAATATTCAGTGACAGAATAATACGCTTTTTTTAGTAGCAGTGTTTTGATATTGTTTTTAAATATACTTATATCACTTATCTCCAGGAATGAGTTTGGTAAATTGTTATATATGCGTGGAACCATACATAATATAATTTTATTAAACAACGCTGTTTTATTAAAAGGTAAACATATATTGAATTTGTATCATTTTCTCGTCGGTTATCAAAACAAAAATGTGCTGTTTCATAGAAAAGTGCAAAAACTACGCGGTCAAAATGTAAGGAACAACTAATAAAAAAATTATAACTGACGAAAAATTTCCACGCTAGGGGGTATAGAATCATATGCTGAATTCATGGTTACAGTTTGCGCACTGGTTAAAAATGTATCCTGTATTATGAAACGGATGTGTTTGTCTTAATTCGAATTAATGATGATTTTAGGAGGTAGAGCAAATCTAGAGTAAATATGTTCTGTGGAGCAAACAGGCATGACTTTGGAGGTTCCCTATCCATTTGCATAAAATGTTAAGACCTAATATAACTTAGCATAATTTTGTTTGGCATAATTATATTTTCGCATAATATAATTACGCATAACAGCTTATGCATAATTTTTTTAAGCATAATTTCTCTAACCATAATAATGATTAAGCATAATATTCTAAAGCATAAATTTATTAAGCATAAAGTTCTAAAGCATAACTTTTTTATGAAGAATTTTGTGGGTTATTTTTTTCGCTGTAGGAAGCATGAAGCAAGCAAGCATACAGCATGCAAGCAAGCATACAACATGCAAGCAAGCATGCAAGCAAGCATTCAGCAAACAAACAAGCATGCAGCATGCAAGCATGCAGGCAGCATGCAGCAGGCAGGGTTTCTGTCACGGCTCCGGCGCTGCGGGCCTCCCACGGCCCCACGCGTGCTAATCGTTGCAGACAGCTTTCGCTCACCACCGCAGTTTCGGCTTGTTGGCCGGCTTCGCCGGCCAGCCTCAGCCGCGGCGGCTCGCTCGCAGCCGCCTGCTCCTCAGCCCGCGGGCCGCCTCGCGCCTACGCGCCTACGCGATTTTAAATTACACTCTAGGGGTAGGACAAACAAGACTACGTGGAGTCGGTTTAGCAGCAATTCGGTTCTGTTACTAACTTTTGTTGCACAGCATATTAAATTTTTAACCAACAATATTATGCTAATAGTCATTAGGCCTACTAACGTTATGTGAATCAAATTTATGCCAAAACAAATTAGTCTTTAAGATGATTATGCCAACATAAAATGTATGCCTAAAAAAATTATGCCGAAGTATTATTATGCCAAAACAAATTGTGCCAAAATCGTTATGCCGAAGTATATTAGGACAAAGAACATTATGCGAAAAGAAGGGATCCCGACTTTGGACTGAAAGGCCGGCGCGGCGGCGCAGTAGCTGAGCGACTCGGCACTACGTGTTGTGGATATAATTCCGCCACGGAACAAACTTTTTGTACTTAATACCCACTGATAGCGGTTCCGCGATTGTGATCGGTTACTTTTGTTCTTAAATGCACTCACGAAACAAGAGAAAATCCCCGTGTCGGGTAACGTTTTTTGGAACCAAGTTCTAAGGCAGCCTGCGGTAGGAGTAAATTATAGAATAGATTTTTTCAGAAATCGTCCTGCACCGATCAAGCTTTATGTTAAGCGTCATGCGACTTTTTATTATATATAATAGAAAGAGACAGAGGGAGAGAGAGAGAGATGGATAGTTTTCATGGTTTTCGAGGGTGCTAAAGCCAATAGTGATGTCAAAATAAAAATCCAAGATTGCGGCTGCAATAAAAATCTTTTTTTTTATCATGGGTATCGTTTTCATGGTTTTCGAGGGTGCTGAAACCAATAGTAAGTTCAAAATGAAAAGCCAAAATAGCGGCTGCGTAAATTATAAAAATTTTCGAGTTGAAGAAAAAGCGTAAGGACCTTCGATCCTGACGGGTGTCCCTCGACGGGTCTACCCTTTATAGCAGAACTTTTTATGTCATAATATTATTTTGCATAACAGCGCATAGCATAAACTTCATTTCGCAGAAAATCGTTTGGCATACACTCATTTATAATACATTAAAAACGCATAATTTCGTAAGTCAGAATCATCTTTAGCCATAAATTTCATATCCGTAATAATTAAAAGTAGAACCATCATATTGCAGAAAGTTCACTGTCAGAATCGTCTTTTGGCATAAATTTCATATCCATAATAATTAAAAAGTAGAACCATCATATTGCAGAAAGTTCACTGTCAGAATCGTCTTTTGGCATACATACATTTCATATCGATAATCATTAAAAGGTAGAACTATCATATCTCAGAAAGTTTACAGTTAGAATCATCTTTTGGCATACTTTTCATATCCATAATAATTGAAAGACTCATCTATCACATTACGGAAAATTCATAGTTAGAATAATTTTGTATGAAGCATGAGAGAAGCATGCAAACATGCAAACAAGCTTACACCATGCATGCATCAAGCATGTAGCATGCAAATATGCAAAAAAGCACACACCATGCATGTATGCATCAAGCACGTAGAATGCAAACATGCAAAAAAGCACACACTATGCATGCAGCATGCAAGCAAGCATGCAGAATGCAACCAAACATGCAGCATGCAAGCAAGCATGCAACATGCAGCAGGCATGGTTTCTGTCACGGCTCCGGCGCTGCGGGGCTCCGGTGGTCCCACGCAAGCTTCTCGTCGCAGATGGTTGAAACGCTCACCACAGCGGCTTCGGCTTGCTGGCCGGCTTTGCCGGCCAGCCTCAGCCGCGGCGGCGAGCGTTAAAACCACCTGCTCCTCAGCTCGCGGGCCGCCTCGCCCCTCCGCGCCTACGCGGGCTTAAATTACACTCTAGGGGTAGGGCAGACAAGACTACGTGCAGTCGGTTTTGCAGCGATTCGGTTCTGTCACTTCACTAACTTTTATAGTACAACATATTGACTTTTTAAGACAATATTTTAATTTTAATTTAAGGTTAAGAATATGATTACATTTTATAGAAATGACAATAATTATGCCTAATAAAATTATTCCAAATGATATTCTGCCATCTTCTTAATATGCCAAGTGAAATTATTCCAAATAATCGTCGCTCTAAATAAACGTTATGTGAAACGAAATTATGCGAAATTAAGCTTTGCCAAAAGTAATTATGCCAAATAAAATTCTGCCATCTTAAAAGTATGCCTTTGTAAATTCGGACATATAAATATTCGGGCAAACAATAATTATATTAAATGATTTTTATGCCATATATATATTCGTTTAAAGAAGATTATGCCAAGTGGGTTATGCCAAATAAATTTCGGAGCATCAAAATTCTGCCAGATAGAGGGAACCCTCCCTCGACACCACACATTATTTATGTCGTTGTTAGATTTACGTATAAATCTTATGTTTTCATAATAATAACAATCCATTTATTTCAGGCGACACAGGCCATTAACGTAACATTTTAACCAACGAAACCTTAATTTTCATCACAAACAAACTAGTCTTAATGAATAAGGCATAAGACTATGTTAGTAACGGTTCCCTATCCATTTGCATAAAATTTTAAGACCTTATATAACTTAGCATAATTTTGTTTGGCTTAATTATATTTTCGCATAATATAATTACGCATAACAGCTTACGCATAATTTTTTTAAGCATAATTTCTCTAACCATAATAATGATTAAGCATAATATTCTAAAGCATAAATTTATTAAACATAAAGTTCTAAAGCATAACTTTTTTAAGCATAATATCCTAAAGCATACAGCATGCAAGCAAGCATGCAAGCAAGTATGCAGCAAACAAGCAAGCATGGAGCATGCAAGCAAGCATGCAGCATGCAGCAGGCAGGGTTTCTGTCACGGCTCCGGCGCTGCGGGCCTCCGGCGGCCCCACGCGTGCTAATCGTCGCAGACGGCTTTCGCTCACCACCGCAGCTTCGGCTTGTTGGCCGGCTTTGCCGGCCAGCCTCAGCCGCGGCGGCTCGCTCGCAGCTGCCTGCTCCTCAGCCCGCGGGCCGCCTCACCCCTACGCGCCTACGCGATTTTAAATTACACTCTAGGGGTAGGACAAACAAGACTACGTGGAGTCGGTTTTGCAGCAATTCGGTTCTGTCACTAAAATAGTCATTAGGCCTACTAACGTTATGCTAATAGCCATTAGGCCTACTAACGTTATGCGAATCAAATTTATGCCAAAACAAATTAGTCTTTAAGATGATTATGCCAACATAAAATGTATGCCTAAAAAAATTATGCCGAAGTATTATTATGCCAAAACAAATTGTGCCAAAATCGTTATGCCGAAGTATATTAGGACAAAGAACATTATGCGAAAAGAAGGGATCCCGTTAGTAACACTTCGCTTTGCACTAGCTTGACTTTGTGCTGTCCTGTGAATGAAGACTCACGTCCAAAGAACTCCTTGAGCTGGTCAACATAAGGCTGGTACGCAGTACGGTTCTCCACACTGTAGCGAAGAACAGCGGTCTCGTACAGGGGACGGGATGCCACGCCCGGGTTTGCTCCTGAAAATAAAGTGAAATGTTCAGTTTAAGTGACCGTTTCTGTTTAAGTCATCATCATCATCAGCCTATATTCGTCCACTGCTGGACGTAGGCCTCTCCTAGTGAACGCCACTGAGCCCGATCCTCGGCTCTCCTCGTCCAGTCTCTGCCAGCCGTCGTCACTCCACCTGGCCGGCGGGCGTCCCACACTACGTTTGCCTAAACGCGGTCTCCACTCTAGAAGTCGTTTTTCCCTACGATTGTCGGTTCTGCGAGAGATGTGACCAACCCATTGCCACTTCAGCTTTCTTAGTCGATTTTAATGGTGGCCTTAAAATACACGTCACCCTCTACTTGCCTTGTATAATCGACCTCGGAATTAGTTGCTTTCCACTTTTGACAAAAACTGCCAGTAAATTGAAACTTCACTAAGATTTAAACTATCTAACTGTGACTTTAGTTTTAAAGCAAAAATAGACCTTGACATTGTATTACACGTGGCATTCAACTTTAGGCTGGTAAAGGGTCGAATATACTTAACAAGTCTCTTAAAGCCGATGCAATGTATTTTTTTTCGAACTTCGTCATTCAGCTGCCTCTTTACTATTTACTGCCTTTTTATTCAAATCTTCCCATACCCAATCATAGTCTTTATATCCAGATATTTTTTTACTAATTTAGGTTTAAGTAGGAAGAAATAGGTAAAGCCGTGAGGGGAAAAAGTACGCATTTGGAAAAAAAACAAATTCTGGAAATTACAATCCACCACCGCTGCACCATCGAGATTTAGGAATAATATTGTACACTATGTAACTGCCCAACAATGTTTATAAGTACATTGTTAATGTAAAACATAGAGCAGGATGTGACACAATACTCAAGTAATTAAAATACTCTATTGTTTGTATCCCTTTTTACCTACTATTTGAACAGCAATGCTTATTAAGGTCACACTACACGGAATTTTAACTATTCCACGGTTAACTAATACTTGTAAACTGTTTCTGATAAGGTGCTGCTGAAACTATTATAGGTACAAGTAATGTAATAGTTATGGTCTAATCACAGTTGCTTTGTTTAACACTCTAATATTCAGATTTCAGTCATAGCTGGTGACAGCTGGTCATAGTAAAAGTCGATTACCTACTTACTATGTGAGAACCCACAAAGTATAAAAGACTCATCACAGCCGTTATCTAAGCATTCTGTACATCAAACTAACACTGAGCAAAAATTATTGCTGGGAAACTACTTTTATTTTTTATATATAAATTCGCTGTTTACGGCAATGTGCAATGTAGCGCACGCAGAACATGGTCCAGTACAAAAATATATCACAAGGACCGGGAAGAATAAGTGACTCTCGGCTTCGTCAAACGCACAACTGTCGCTAATGAGACACAATTACTTTCTATTGTTTCCGAACTTAATAAGTTCGATGGCCAGATGAGGTGTCTTTTTACACCGGTTATTATGTTATGTGTGGATCCCATCGAATACCCTAGAGAAGGATGAGGTTTCAGAGACTCAAGCTCATATCGACTCGAAAGAAGATGAAGGAGAGAAGACGTGGAGAATACTTTCCTCTCCATAAAGCATATCACAGCTAAAAATAATCCTCTAACTCAAAGTCAAAGCATTTATTTCATTTAAACCAATTACAGGCACTCTTGTAAATCAAATTATCATAGCTCTAACAGGCCACCCATAAAACATATGATACGTTCTTAACGCTAAAAAAAATCGTAGGAAATCCTTGTCCGTCAGTCAATTGTCCCCCGCAAAGGAACCGGCCGTAGGAAGCCCATTACATAATAAAAAGTACGGAATAGCCGACCTGACCGACGACGTCTAAATGCGACATGACCTCCTTACGATTTATAGCACAACGACTATACATTAATAGCTCGTAGTACGCCTCATAGGTTTTATGAGGCGAAACGTTAGGATCTGCAAATGTCGGTGAAATCCAATATTATTGCATCGCCCAAGGGGACAAATATCGGCGATGCCTGGGGCTCATGAGCCCCAGGCATCGCCGATCTTTGTCCTCTTGTGTACATTTCAATTATGAAAAAGGAGACCTATTTTCGGTAGTGGATGATCCTGGGGTCAGCCATAAAGGTACTTACTAGTTGATTTATTATGAAGCCGAAAAGGAGCATCCTAATAACCTCTTTTATATATCGTGATCGTAAATGTGTCGGGCTAAAAACAACTGCTTCTTTACGATTATTGTAATGCTGGTCAGCATTACATCCCACTTTTATGCAAAGGGTTTTTATCCAGGTATATTTGAATCCGGACAAAAACAAGATCGACCTTATGCAGTCCGATCATGTCTTTGTCGCTTAAGTACCGTGGCATTTCATAAACACGAATTATTAGGTTTGAAGTGCTTGCAGTAATTCTTGACAGGCCGGCCAGAGAAAGGAGCAGAGACAGAGAAAGGGATGTGTAAGTTTATGGGTGAGACCTTGCTCAGCAATGTAACAGTACAGATAAAAATAGGTTTAGAGTACTTACCAATAAGAGACTCTCCTAGCAAATACGTGGGCCGGTTGGGTTCCAGTGTGAGGTACAGCCCCCCCATGCACAGCCCGAACATCAGCGCCAGCACCGCATAGAACACCAGGTAGAAGGTCAGCACTATGCCTGGAACACGAGAGTTGAACATGAGACACCTTTATTCCAGTGAGCTATGTGTGTGAGGGTGTGTGTTTGTGTGCGTGTGTGTGGATTATACATAAATATATATATACTACTCGTATATATATTGTACGTAAGGACCAGTTGAAAACCAGCGTCAGGCATTTTGATAAACTGGGCTATTTGACGAAGCTGTGAGGTATGTAACATTTAATTTTTTAGAGTTAAGTTTTTTCTTTGTTTTTAAATTGTGAGTACTCGTGACATGTGCCAAATAAATCATATTTTATTTCTTCTGTCGTTCTATGCCTGTAACATAAGGGTTGATGCATAAACAACCTTAAGTCAGAGAGTATCTTCCTGCCCTAATCCCAGTTTATTTGGGGTCGGCGCAGCACATCTTCTTCTTCCATACATCTCTTTTAACCGTTAAGACTGTATTCACCCCTTTTCCAGCTAAGTATATCATCTTCCTCATCATCTTCATCTTCATTTTTATGATGTACATAATAAAGAGTTTTCTATTCTATTCAATTCCTACACACAGTCTATCCATCGTTCTTTGGTTTTCCACTACTCTTATAACCACACCACACACATCACACAACCACATCTATCAATATTTTTCTTAGGACATGTTCCTCCTCATTTCTCCGCTTATCATGCCCGTACCAGGAAAACCGATTTCCTTACAACTTCTCGGTCACCGGCAGAGGCGCTAATTGCAACCACGCTTCGCCAGTGATATTTAAATCCAATGTAAAAGCAGCGTATTGCCGTTAATTACACGCTATTACTGAGAAGTTTCTAACAGATACCTAGAATTCAGCCGGTCATCCGAGTTAAGTAGGGTAGGGTAGATACATATCTCGGTCCAAGTGTACTTACAATAAACGAAATGTTCTGTCTGGAGACGAAAATTACCTAACCAAGACATCCTGTCATGTCATGACGTGTCGTGTGCGAGTCGCAGATCGTTGTCGGTCCTTAAAAGGAGACCTACAAAGTTTATGGGTGACCCAACAAAAGGGTCTCTAGCATTTTGTATTCGTATCCAGTACAGACCTACAGTTAAAAAAAACTGTTTTGGAGACTTAGATGCGAAAGACAAAAGCCATAGATATAAAACCGGTCGCCTCTAACTGGAGATACTGGTGACTAGGATAGGAACGAATGAATAAAAACATTTATTTGTTAAACACAGGTACATACATTTGATATTTAGTAACAATTCGGGCTGGAGTAATTTGTTAAAATTTTTCGTTGGTATTTTTTTAAACTACCGCACGCAGTGACATCTAAGGGAGCAGGACGAGCTTGGTGCCGGTTGCTCAGGCAAGAATAATATGATCAAGTGTCTAGGTCGCTAGCTAACCACATTGCAATACAACTCATTAAAAAACATTAAATGAGTAGATTATTTCAATAACAAATTAAAATTAAAATAAATTGACTTATACAGTCGTTTGAAAAGGAAATGCTGAATCAAATTTTCAATTATTTTAACACCAATCAAATATTACACGATCAACATTATGGTTTCACCAAGGGACGTTGTACGACTGACGCCGGTGTCACCTTATTAAAACGCATATTTACGGCGTGGGAAGAGGCCCAAGACGCTATAGGAATCTTTTGTTACCTCTCCAAGGCATTTGATTGCGTCGACCATGAAACCTTACGCTTGAAACTTGAGCATTACGGACTTGGAAAACTTGCGCTAAGTTTAGTAAAATCTTATTTAAATGATAGATAACAGCAAGTTCAAATAAATGGTGTCAATTGACTCGATTTAAAAGTAAAAATCGATGTACCACAAGGGTCGATATTGGGTCCTTTTTCTTTTTAGTATATATTAATGATTTACCCCATTTGTTAAAAAACCCAACCACAAATGGTGTTTTTTGCTGACGATACTACCTTTATTTTTTAAATTAATAGACTTGCATCAAATCTTGACGACGTAAATAACGCCCTATTGTATTAACATCAACACATTGGTGCCTATTATGCAAATAAGAATTTATTACCTTGAGAGCTTCGTTTTGAACACCGTGATGACGTAGTTCACGCAACAGCGTGTCATGGTGCACGCAACCAAAGTCTTTGGAGAGATCACAGAAAACTCCAATACCATTTTGCGAGTACTCCCATGCGTTAAATATGTGCTTCAGCAGAGCAACACCCGCATCTGTAGTCGAACGACCTTTTTTATTTAAAGCCATATTGTTCATCATGAAGGAGGCTATTTAAATGAAAATGTCTTAGCAACTGCTTGAGTATTAACTCTTCAAATATTTTACTAAATGCAGGTAAGATAATGAAAAATGGATGGGATTCTTTCAAATCTTAACGTGTCCTGGCTACCCAGAAGAGCTTGGTTGCTAGTCCGCACATGAGACTTTTGAGCTTTGTCTGTAGTTTGACAAGAATAAAGTTTATTGACATAGGGTACATGCAAGAATGCAAGATGGATATAATCCACGAGATATAGTCCACAACTTACTACTTCACATCCCTGGCTAACTGCCAGTTCCATCACTTTATACACAAATAAATAAAAACATTAGGTAATCCATTACGACCATTTCAAAATCAGTATTAAAGTTGGTACGATTACAAAAATATCCATCCTCGAGTAAACAAAGCTTGGTTGTGTCAGTCAACTGTAAATAGTTGGCATGTGGTGAGACCCATTGGTTTATAACAGTGTTGTCTTTCCCGATCTTATGTCTCGTGGAAAAAGGGCCTTTATAAACAGTAATAAAAGCTTTGACAATTTAACTCGAATCCTTAAAATACCAAGGCCTTAATTTAGTATGACCTATTCCATATTTTCTTCTTTTATCTTAGGTACTGTAAATCAGGATCTTAACTTCCAACTTGTCAAAAAAAGACAACAGCGCCTAGCTCTGTCCAGCAGCTTTTTGTCTCATCAACGACGAGTTCAACAGGTAACCAACTAACCGTTAACTAATCCATGCCCTAGCGCATAACAAACGGTCTTCCTACTAACCTAAATCACATCCAGACGAATTCCAACCTTATTTAACACAAAACAGGATACACTTTACAAGCACTAATCAATCTCCACGCTGATATCTATGACGAAAGCGTTCTAATTTTAAAAGCTGTAACAGAAATAGCGCGGTCGCATTTCTTCGTACACAAAATAATGTTTTTATGACATTTATATTGATGTGACTGTCTAGTGTCTGGAGAATTTGGGCAATAAAATAAGTGCTTTCTGTTTTTGCTTTTAGATGGTTAAGAAAGTTTGGAAATTTGTTGTATTTTCTATAAACCGCTAAAACGTAATTTCAATTCTAACAATGCCAGAATTTACTTCTATTCTGGTGCTGACATGAGGGCCTAGACAAAGCGACATTCTATCGGCGATAACGATGTTGGAAAAGTTGCATTGACATAAGCTACCGAAAAGCTAAACAAGAAAAGAGAGGCCTGTTCCCAGCAGTGGGTGAAGTCGGGCTGTGGATGATGATGACCAAAAAGCTTATGTCAATCCTGTTGAAGAAAATCGTTGTAGAAATACGAAACGCTTTGAAAGTGATCGCCACTTGTCTAGGCTCTCAAGGACTGCATGGTAAACACGGCATTCGGAATTCCCTACAGCACAAGCTTGAGCAATGCCACTGTATCACCTTTTCACAACATTCCCGACTAAGCTACCATCTACTTTATTATTTAAGTGCCCACATTCAGAGAATACTGACAAATTAGCTCCTAATTCAATTTTTCACAGTTAATTCCTGGGTCATTTCCACGTTGCATGATGGTCAAGACGTAGTATGGGTAAATGGGTAATTATTTCTTAGAAACTACGTTATCAGAACTGAAATCAGTTCCAGAACTTATGTTATATGTAAAGTAAAATCGGGAAACTTGATATTAGATGAGGCATGGAAAGAAAATTACAATTTTTTTTATGTACAAAACATAAAAGGTCGGGTAAAAAGCGTTTTCGTATTTTTTAGGTAGGTATAAAGTTATAGTAAAATCTCCATAGATATCCGAAAATCTCTCTGTATCTGGCTGGTTTTGATATCATTAAATAGATGACATTTAAAAAAAGAAAAATAAATAGTTAAAACGATTTCCCGCCATTTGCAACTGTTTTTCTGTAGGTACGCCAAAATATGTGAATCTAACGAAGAAATTCAATACATTTTCAAAAAAGGGAAAATGTGACAAAGCCGCCAAAAAAATGTGTGACGTTTATGTTCTTAACGCAGTGTCAGTAAGAGTACCACAAAGTTGGTTCAAGAGTTTTCAGTCCGGGAATTTTTATGTCAAAGATGCAGCTTGCTTTGGTCGCCCTGCTATGGATAAAGTTGAGGCAATTTTTAAAAAAGTGTAACAAGATCGGTATATTAGTAGTTACATAGCTGAAGAATTAGGGGTTGACCACAAAACAGTTTTAACCCATTTGAAAAAGTCTGGGTACTTATACGAAAAAGCTCGATATTTGGGTGCCACATGAGCTCTGTCTTGAATTTGTAAAACACGAAAGAACTTTTTCCCCGACCTAATATTTACACATTGGGTACTTCATTGTAGCTACACATTGATACAATATTATGGAACACAGATTGTAAACAATCATATTCATTCTTGTCAATGTATACGTGTTTTTGAGGCTGTCTGTACTGCGAAAGTTTGAAACTTTAACATCAACACTTCAAAAAAGTCCATTGCAGAACGACTCATAACTAGGCAGGGTGCCAGGGCATCGACAAGCAAACTGTTACCATAGATTCAGTGAATGATTTCGGACGTTGACATTTTTCATCAATTATTAAAAAAAAATTGCTGATCCATAAATTTTGACCGCGTATGTATTGCACTTTTCTATGAAATAAGTAGCAGTTTTTTTTTTTTGACAACCGACGGAATATTTCTGATCTAGGGGTCTAGAATCATGTGCTGAATTCATGGTTACAGTTTCCGCGTCGATATCCCTGCCCGCCCGTATGTACTTATTCTGAAACTATTAAGAAGTAATTGCATGCCCTTAAGATGATTCCCCGTGACGTAGGACCATTAGAGAAGCATCTAGACCCGGAACATCTGTAGGCCACTCAGTTTGTCCGGATGCGGGAATTGAATCCGCGACCCTGAGCTGGCCGGCGGACACTTTGCCGTTGCGTCAATTGGGAGTTGGGTCATTAAAATTTAAGAGAGACTGTCTCGGTCTTGGTGCCGTACGAACAGTAACGTGTATCTGTTTAATGATAAATGATAAATGATTTTATTTCTGTAAGTAGGTTTGTACAAACACTTTTACACGTCAATCATAGTTTTTAAACTAGACGAGGTCGGCGTTTCCTATCTGACTACTCTGACAAGAAAGGTCGAAACAAACTCAGAAGTCATAGTTTTTTTAAAGTCCAGACATAATCTTGGTATCTGAAATGGTTTTTTTTAGGAAAGACCGACACAAATTGAGTGGACCTGTCCAGTCAGTGCACGCATTTGTCAGTAATCGTGCAGCTCGACTCAGAAAGTCAGGACTTAAGGAGCTCAACGATTTGACGAACAATACCAAAGAAAGGACATTTGGGTAGGCCGCCTAAATTACTCAAACTGCCAGATCATTATTAAAAATAACTGAGAAAAAAAAAGCAATGACCCACATAGTCCTCACATTCACAATAATTATAATAACATAATACTTTACGTAAATACTCATTTTGTTTGCCACATAAATGACATAGACCTACAAATAAACATCACGCCTGTATACCCAGAGGGGTCGACAGAGTAGATTCAGACCCGTTACGTTACGTTATTAACGTTGCCGAACAGACATTTTCAAAAATATTATGGGGTTAATAATAGGGGGATGCGCTAAGGTAGCCCGCTAAATTCAAATGAACTTACTTTTTTGCAATTTGCAGGTCAGTGTCAGGTTGCATGTTGATGAAAATACGATTGGCGACCGTTACAAACATGGTTTTACAGAATTGTAATCATTAGAATCAGCAATACAATATTGGCCTCAAATGTCATGACTTCATGAAACAGTCATTCAATAGGGTGCTAAGAACTTAGAGTATTGATGATTTTTATGATTATAATTCTATAAATAAATATTTTATACGGCCGCGAATCATATTTAGATCAACATACAACCTGATATTTGCCTGCAAATTGCAAAAAACGTAAGAAAAAAAATATTTCGCGGTCTTCCCTGACGCATTTGCCTTAAGAAGCAATGGTTTATGAATTTCCTTCAAAATCCCTTATATTCTGATTTTCCCAATTTCTTAATGGAAAACCCAATAACACTTACCTGCCCAGGGGATCGAACACTGAATTTCATGCTCACCAGTCACTCTTTAGATCCCTGAACCAACAAGACTATTCACAAATGTATTGTTACTACTACTCCGTAAATAAATGCATTATTTACTATAAATATATCTTGCATTTAACAGAACATTACAAGGTCGATACGCTTCACTGGGCCATGTGTGCTAGAAGCTAGTGAATGAATGAATGAAGGACAAGTATTCATTGAGAAGGAATGATTTGTATCATTTAGCTTCATGAACGAATAAATTAATTGGCTTATAGCCTTATTACACTACGCAATATTCAGGGACCCTTTCCCTTAATCGGGATAGTGTATTAAGAGAAAGTGTCAAAAACACATCACCTAATTATCGGGCCTTAAATATCGTGTAGTGTGATTAGGGGTTTTATTGGCAAAGCGATGTCTGGCGACTAAGTAAGAAAAGAACCGCCCAGATGCGCGTCGGACCACGCACAATGGAGGGTAGTTGGTATGAATTTATCCCAAGAAGAAAATTAACTTTGTACTCGAAAAACATGTTCTCCCATACATTGACATAATTCACGGTCAATTCTCCAACTGCAATAGTAAATTTGAAATCGCAAAAAAAAAGTGATAAAGCAACAAACTAACGATTTCTGGACTTGCTTCTTGCCTTTCATGATTCTAGGCCAACGGGAAGTACGTACTCTATAGGTTTTGATTTATTTGCGAGTATCATAATTGTCGCTTATAAAGTCGTATATTTTTGATTGCGTTGAATTAGAAGCTCGATTTTTTAGACCTCCAAGAGACCGTAGACCTAAGTATTTGATATTAATTTCAACTTGATACCTCCAGGCGGTCCTGAGAAAATTGGTCTGAGATAATTGGAGAAAATTGGAAAATTTCGGTAAAAACGGAACCCTCATAGGATCACTTCGTTGACCGTCCTTCTGTACGGTCAACGAAGTGATCCTATGAGGGTTCTGTTTTTTTCCTTTCGAGGTACGGAACACCAAAAATGCTGCATCCACTGAACTTGTATGCAGTGTCATACCACAGGTGTGTTTGATAAGTGAAGATTGAAGATATACCTACTACTATAATACACTGCTTCCTGCTGAGCAGGGCCGGCAGTCTCGACATTAGATAGCGACAAAAATCTGTCGTTAAGTCATATCGATGTCAAATTCCTTTAATAGATTTTCAACCTGATGCTTTGGAAATAAATTTGAAAATCTATTAAAGGAATTTGACAACGATACGACTTAGCGACCGATTCTTGTCGCTGTCTAATGTCGAGACTGCAGGGGCTGTGCATCGCTGAAACAAGCGGTTCTGCGCTTCCCGTACACTGCGGATTCCCGTGACCTTCACCAGGTCGTCATTCGTTCCATCTTGTGGTCTTCATGTATGTGAATTAACAATGAAGGACAAAAGGCTTCTCACTCAAGTTTTCTCATAATTCCTTTTGGGAGACTTCATCGCGACCTTTTCTTTTCTACTTCATAATAACATAACAACATCACGCCTGTGTTACCGAAAAGGGAAGGCAGAGGTGTACTTATACTATACCCACATTTCGCCAGGACGAGCCTAAATGCCATCAGCCAGGTACAAATCTAGACTCCGGGCTGTCTACTGAGAAATTCCAAATAAAAAACCCAATAACACTTTGCCCGACCCGGAAATCAAACCTAGGACTTCATGCTCAGAAATAGTTCTTGCGATCAATAGACCAACGAGGTAGCTTTCGCATTAAGGCTCCCGCAGAAAGGCGCGACGTCACTCTAGTAGAACGATTTCTATGAAAACTTCATGGAAATTGATCTACAAGAGAGTCCCGTCGCGACTGTTTGCGGGAGCCTTAATAAGAGTACGTTTCTCGTTCGCTTCACCAAGCTTCAACAGTTTACAACTTCACATTCACACTGCGCCCCCCTCGTCCTTGGCACAGCATAAAAGAATCGCCACAAAACATTCAGTTGGTCCGTACTTGATTGCCGTACTGATTTCTATAACTATACAAAACGACCCTTCTGAATACCGGTTTATTTACTTGTCAATTGAAAGGAATCGTATTACCGTGACATGAATTTGGAGGACCGTATAATGATGTAGATCAGATGGTGACTAAAGAATGCGTTATAGAACCCCGACTAAGAAAGTACTTAGAGTGCGCTGAATTTAAATAACTTAGAAAAGGGGTCTTTAATTGAAGCAAGTTTTTATGCCTTTCGTTGTAATTAAAGTACCTTATTCTTAAAATGGTGATTGTTTAAACCTATGCTTGATAATATAGTCGGTTTTGATATTTAAACACAAAAAACAAAACAAAACAGATTTTCTCAACTCAAACTTCAAGTAACAAAATTACCAGCGGTCGTTGACCCCCAAAAAAAACATCAAATCATTTTATCGTGTTTAGATATCCCCATACCCATCACGTCTGCGGAGTTTCGCTAGCAAATTTAATTTGACCCTGTATCTCGATTGGCCATTCAGAATCTATATCTGTACATAATTACTATACAATAAAGTCGCTTTTCGGGTCAGTCTGTGTGACCGCATTGTTCTTCTAAATTACGCAACGAATTTTGATGTGGTTTTCACCATATCCGCATCGTTTAGAGATTTTATTCCGGAAGGTTTATTAAGTGTATAATACATTAATTTTAAACTTACACTAACAAAGAAACCGTGCGAAGCATGGGCGGGTCGCTAGTGCAATAGAATTAATTGACAGACACTTGTGGATGATAAAGCTGCGAACAATTGAAGTATTATTGATTCAATAGGTCTTGCAACGTCACATTTCTGTCTAGAACTAGATAGACGCAGTATAAATAACCTCGCCCGTTTAGGTTTAACTGAACTCTCGAAGGGGCTGACAAGTTCTACTTTAACTCATCCTGCCGCAGTCTATTGCTGAACATAGGCCTCTCGTAGCTGCGCCTCAGCACCCGGTCCTTCGTCTTCCACATCCAGTCCGTCTCAGCCACCTTTTTAAGATCATCGGTCTGTCTATCTGGGGGGCGTCCCACACTACGCTTGCCGATACGCGGTCTCCAGTCCAGGAATCGTCTGCTCCACCGACCATCGGTCCTTTGACAAACATGGCCAGCCCACAGCCACTGCAGTTTGCTTACTCTGCAAGCTTAATTAATTCATCCTTTCTACGAGCACAGCCCACTCCACAACGTGCTGAGCGATCTTGAATGTATGGTCTAGTTATAACGCACGATTATCCCAACTACTCTCGTTGAAATTGTGTAAAAATTATACAGGGTGGCAGGACATCGACGCAAAACCCGTTACCATTGATTCAATACATGATTCTGAACCCCCTGCGTTGAAAGGTTCTAACGGGTATTTTTTTTAAATAGCTTTGGCATACATTTTCAGCGTGTAGCCGCGTAGGTTTTTTGACACCCGACGAAAAATTTCTATGTTAGAGGGTCTAGATTCATGTGCATTCATCATTATGGTTTCAGTGTGCACGTAGAAGTCCCTGCCACCCTATATTTTTTTTAGGTATAATCTTTTTTGTATCCTGTGTCTATCGCTTAATATTGTGCACTTGGCTGGTATGTTGGCTTGTGTTAAAGGTTTAAAAGTGTAACGACTGCAGATAGCAAAAAAGATGCTAGCTTTTTTAAGTGATCCTTCATCAAAAATATATCCTACACTTAAGGGTTCAGATTTCATGACCCCTATGTTGTTTCACTACCTCATCGGTAAGGTGGGCCAATAAATACAATTGTATCAACTTCAATATTATGAAAGAAAGGAAGAAAAATAAGTTTATTTGTCACAGAAACACGTGCATACAAAAAACATAATTTAATAAAGAAAAATAAAAACAACAAGATCTCTAATCACGAGCACGAAATAGAAATAGAAGACAGCTGGACGTCATGACTGTTATAAGAAGGCTTCCACTCAGCATGATGCTGTGCTATTGGGGACCCACAGCACAGCGCTGATTTTCAGTGGTTACCCAAAAAGGACGTACAGAAACCAAGTCAGGTTTAGTGGTTGGTACTATAAGTAACAAAATAAAATAAAACAAACAGTTAACATTAAGAATACAAAGCAACCACATACATACACAATCAAATATATGAATAAATATTATCAAATATGACTGTGCCTATTCAAATACCAACCGAAACATGAATAAATATTTTTAAATACGACTGTGCCTATTCAAATACCAACCGAAACATGAATAAAAATTATTAAATACGACTGTGCCTATAATTAATTGTCATTCAAGACCACAACGACTATAACAGTTCAATATCACCCACAGTTTTGACCACATCGATATTTTAATATAATTTCAGCTGGAAAACGTGAGATAATGAACAGGCATCTTCTGGGCTTGCTCGTTCCATCATAGACCTCATCCATCGCTTTCCACCAGGCGAGATCGAGGTCAAGACCGGCCCACTTCGCAATAAGATTAATAAAAAAAAGATAGAAGAAAGACATCTTACAGTGCTGAAGACCTGGATGAGACTCGTATAGACTAGGGAAGCATGGCACAGTGGGAGGAGGCCTATACAAGTGAGTGGAGCAAGGCTGCCGATGATGACGCATAAGATGATGATGACAGTGTTAAAGACACTTTTATGAGAGCATTTCCCACTAGTAGTTTGATTAGAATTGTGGTGGATATTAGCGGCCCTAATGAGACTTTAATATCTTCTTCTTTAAGAGGGCGCACTCGGGTCCACTAGCGCCAATCCTTTAAAATAATATAATCTCGTGACTGAGAAGGAATTTTGAATAACGGCTCAATAAGCACCGTCGGTAAGGGTGTCCAGAATTTTCTAATACCTTTTATAAACTTTCATATTGAGACACGAAGCAACAAAATTTGATCTAAAGAAAAGCGGCCACATTCCTCTAGATCGTATTTTGTGGCTTCGTGTCTCAATATGAAAGTTTATAAAAGGTATTAGAAAATTCTAGACACACTTACCGAGGGTAATTATTGAGCCGTTATTCAAAATTCCTTCGCAGTCACGAGATAATATTTTTTTAAAGGTGTGGCGCTAGTGGACCGGTGTGCGCCCTCTTAATGTGATTATGATTCGTTTCTGCTCTTTTCTGACTTCACAAACACTAGTCATACATAATTATATTATTCAATCTTCATTACAATGTTCATAATAACATTAATTATTATCAAAAAATATATACAACGAAAGGTGATTTTCTTATCACGTTGTTTCGTCTCAATCACACCGTCACACGACTTTTACGGTCATGCAATTATTGATCGATAATAGTAGGTACAGGTTGCAAAATGGCAGCTAATTTTCTGCGTAGTACGCCAGCCATGAACGTAGATAGATACCACAGCTACAGCACAACGACTTGGTAAATACGAAAGGAAAATAAATTAATGGATCCCTAAAGGAGATATCAGACGCTTCCCTTTTTCTTCATTTTTGTCGTTCACTCGAAATGAAACGTCTGAACACAAAATTAATCAAAAGTGAAAAATGAATTTAGTAGTGAACCGATCCAACGATGTTGGACTTCTGCACTTTCACTCGCTTACCGAATGATAGAAAACTGAAATAAAATCAGCAGATGAACGTTCATTCCTATGTAATTTTGTGGGTGTCGTGTGAACGTGGAATGAAATAAAAATGAACATTCACTCGAGTGAACCACTTACTCTAGTGAAGCGTCTGATATCAGCTCAACTGCGAAACGGCTTCCTCGACCAGTTAATAAGTTTTGTAAGTTTTTGGATACGAGCATCCTGCCCATACCAGCCTGCAGTAACCAAAGGTCTTCTTGGGACCCTACGTCTTGCTATGCAGTCATGTTTACGTCACATTTTTTTTCTGGTATGCTTAATAGGTGCTCGAATTGTGGTACTAAGCGTTCTTCTAGTAAACCCTGGGCAGTCAGCTTTGTTACCGAACTGCTGAATAGTTGATCCCAGTACCACGAGAAAACAAGGGTTACAATTCAAAACACTGCCCATATTTAAACTACATAAATGATACATACATACGTACAATAGAAACTTCTAGATTTCTAGACCATCGCAATAAATCTGTGTCATAAACTAATAGAAATGAATCGTTTTGACACTTCCGGGCGCCTTGCGTACAGTGTCGGTAACAGAATCTCGTGCATCGTGTTTCGTGCGCTTGCGCATCGATTTTGCATCGTTTGCTATTGACGTAGGTCATCTGATATTGTTCAAGGATAACGGGTTGCTGATGCATTGATAGTGATCATTAGTTCTATGTGAAAGGAATGCAAGCTACAGGTACTACTACTACTTTTGGTAATGTTTATACTTTTTGCTAAGACAGCTGTTGACTAACAGTCAGCTACTTGTTTAATAAATTCTCGATGAAATGTGATCCATATAGCTAACTATGTCCTTCTCTACTTCTCCAGCTGTCACCGAAATTGTTTCGGTCTATTAACGTACCGCACACACTCACACACAGCAACAAACAGAGGATAAACTGAATAGTGGTAATTACAGAACCGAACTAAAATCCAACAAAACTTTCTCCGATTTGGGGTCAGACAATAGAAATATAAAAACCAGATCTATGGGACCTCAAGCTCACCAGGCGCACTTGCAATCACTAGAGCAACGAGGCAGTCACCAGACCTGCTGATCTGGTCCGGTGACTGCCTCGATCACCACAGACAGAGAATACACCGGCGGCCGGTGTATACTGTAATTATCTCACCGTGAAAACTTAGGTGAAGTGAGCTTAATTCCCCCTGATGGAATTGATACTATTGGCAGTTCACCGTCTCATCCACCTGCTGGTCCTCATCTTGCCCTGGTTTATATTTATCTAAACTTGAAGCAATGATGACAAATATGATCCTGCCACAGTAACAGGTCTTTATATATCAATCTGTGGGGGAGGTCGGTATTCAGCGGTGGTCGCTTATGACCAATTTTGATTTTATGACCGCACTGGAAGAATCCCTCCTGGCTAGCAAATTAGATAATAGCTTATTTTTTATTGTTAACCTGACGGGTGTAGGAGTGTGTTGGTCGTTGTTAGAATATTCAAATGTACGATGGAGGATGACCACTTTCAAGTATTACCTATTGCACAATGCACTGTATGATGGTGCCTGTATCAGGTTACAAATTATAAAAATGTAGCTTTTCGACTCAATAAGTTATCATTCCAGCGGCACGTAATGACGTAATTATTAAGGCCCGTATAGCAATGTAGTATGGCATCTATTTCCTCAAATTTTGTATTTAGTATTCAGTAGGTAATCACGAAAACTCGCCCCCTATTACTTGGGACTCAAACATAACTGGCGAAATCTGGGTGTACACCTCTGCCTAGCCCTTTGGCGTGATGTTGTTATGTTATTTAAAATTGAATTTAAAACGTGCAAACGTCACAATCATCATCGTTCAATGCCGCCATTGTAGTTAAGACGCGCAGCTAGTTGACTTGCTGTTACTGTTCCCACAGCGCAAGTTTGAGGATGTCAACTTGTATATAAAATATGCTAGGAGACTTCGGAAAAGGATTATGACAGAATTATTTGTAAGTCTAGCAATGTGGCCAGGCATTGGAAGTCGGAGGCAGCTGCAATGTGGCCAGTATCTGGGATAAGCTTTCGAGGAATGAGAATGGCTATAGCAGCTTGCAGTGACCGTCAGACAGCTTACATTTATGCAACAGTGATTGTGTAAGTCAACCATAGGAGCTTACTTTAACGATTTAACAGACAATCCTATGTAACAATGCATATTTCACGCGTAAAAAAACTCGAAATTTACCAAAAGCGGGTAGAGTTAAAATGTCAAAGTTCGACGACTGTCAGATTTTAGGCATTGCGGCTTTCTTTAATAAAGAGGCAGACAGAGTGGTGCACGAATGTATGTCCACAGTATGCTTCTGACTGCCGAGTTTAGGTGTAAGTAATATAAATAAAAAGATTACAAAATTAAGTTTATCCAGACACTTGTCTTGATTGGTTTGAATAACTTATTTTTTTAGCGATCAGTTATGTTAAGTATTAAGTACACCATTTTTAACTGTACAATGTTTCAGATTCATAGAACAGATTTCGTTTGACATTCTTGTCTTCATAATGATTCAAGAAGTCTCTGAGTTAGACCGGGGTTGCAATCTAGCGAACCCTGGGTAGTCAATCCTGCTACCTCCTTCGTCGCTAGCAAAAGTTTTGCCCCGGAATCGTGACGATATAGTGACAGAAGATTACAACATCAAATCAAAAAAAGAAACTAGATCATATTTTTTTTAATTCATTTTGTTAATTTTTTTCTTTGAATCCTCTATGACGAGTAACTTATCATCGCCTCATCGTTGTTAAGGCACCAAATAAGGGAAGATTGAGACAGCTCCGACACAAGTACCTACTTACTATTGTTATTTATTGGGTTTGACTCAATTTATGTATGACACAATGTTTAACATGATATAAATAGTTTTGTATTTTGTAAACATTAACATACCCCATCTCTTCGGCGTCCTTCCCAGGAAGCTGTTCTCATCAGGATTATAGATGGCATTCATAAATCTGGAGAGACAAGTCCCCGGAGGTGGGGGGGCGCGGACCCACTCCTCAACGCCATTCGCTTTGGTAGCCATGTTATTAACCCGACTTATTTTATTAAAACTTTCGATTTATTCGTGCGTATGAGAACAGGGATGTAAATGATGCGCGACCGTCATTCACGACGGTGTCGGGAACACTGCGCGTACGCATACGCAGGCAGCGTTGCGGTTAAAGTGTTCAATGGGTGTCGTTGTAAATGTCTGGTTTTTATATGATTGATGTTCGTTGTTGGGTGGTATGGACGAAGGATCTAGTGGTTTGTGTTTTCAATTTAACAATTCTTTAGATTTCTTTACAAATTGCTTTTTGATGTGCATAGCAGGTTATTAAATTCGCTGCTGCGGCTAATATATGTAAGTAGGTACCTTTCCTACCTACCAGGTACTTGCTGGAGGAACCTACATTGTTGTGGTTGAATTAGGCACTGTAAACATTGTTGTAAACTATATATTATATACCTACTGGGCGGCAGCGACATCGGCGGGCAAACTGTAATCATAAATTCAACACATGATTCTAGACACCCCAGGGTGTCTAGAAGGTGGTAGGTAGGTGCGTATATTCATTTTCTAGAATTCAATCGTAGACATTTTTCGTCAGTAACCAAAAAAAAACTGCTGTTTCATAGAAAAGTGCAATACCTACGCGGTCAAAATATATGGAACAGCAAATTCTTTTTTAATAACCGATCCGACGAAAAATTTCAACGCAGGGGGTTTCAGAACCATGTACTGAATTCAGGGTAACACTTTGCGAGTCGATGTTCCTGCAACCCTGTATTTATATAGCTAAGTAATTGTTTATAAACATTGAATAAATACCTACAGCCGTTATTATAATAATTTACTTGCATGTTAATACCGAACATAATGTTTTCGTTATGTAGTTGCAATAACCTTCACGTTATGATAAACTATAAGTAGTTCGCCACATATAGGTATAATACCTACTTACTTTATTTATATTTAAACTATAAATAAAACCTATCAAGTTTGTTTACATACATATCTACAATCTACATACATAAACTCACGCCTTCTTCCCATGAAGTAGGCAGAAACTACAGAACGCCACCTGCTACGATCCTTACCTATTCCTTCCAACAGAGGTACTACTTCATGTGTTTATGTTTCGAGTTATTCCGTGATAGAACTTTATGCTGTCTCCACAATTCTGCCATTATATTCATTCTTATTCATATTCGTTTATTTGCGTTCCACAAGGTAAAACAAAGATGTTAAGGGGAAGCGAAAGGGTAGCCCGCGAAATTAAAATTTTCTTACGTTTTTTGCAATTTGAAGGTCAATGTCAGGTCGTATTTTGATTAAAATATGATTCGCGGCATTAACAAATATGGCTTTACATAATTATAATCATTAGAATCAGCAATACAACTCCTTAAGTTAGAATTGGCGTCAAATGTCATGACTTCATGAAATAGTCATTCAATACAGTAATATGAACTTAGAGAGATGTATTGTTGATTCTAATCATTATAATTCTGTAAAGCCATATTTGTTACGGTCGCGAATTATATTTTAATCAAAATACAACTATGACAGTGACCTGCAAATTGCAAAAAACGTAAGAAAATTTGAATTTCGCGGGCTACCCTGAAGGTTCCGCCTTAAAGGCTTAGAGCTAAGAGCCTTTGTAGACCCTGTTAGGGCACAGCAAAAGGTATTGTTTGATAAACTAACATATTTATTCAAGTTAAAAATCTAAATCGTAGTAACTAAAGTTTAAAAATTACAATTACTATATATACCTAAACTGAGCAATTCAACTTGAATAAAAAGTTAATAACAATAACATAAATCATAATATAATTGGTCAGCTATTTTTATTAACAACTTACTTTTTTTACTTTTAGATAAAGTTATATTTAGGTAATTATTACAAACATTTAATACGAGATCATATTTAACAAATGAATTATTAATAAAGAGATCAGTTTTACGTGTATCACAATAAAACTGATAGAACATAGAAGTCCCATAGGTACTTATTTAATATACACAGTTCATATTTAAATTCATAAGAGACACTTTGTTTTTTTGTCCAGGACTAGACATTTCACAAAAAGCTCCGTCTCATCCACATGGCTGCGACACTCGTAAACACGTGCAAAGGGAACATGTGCGACAGATCGCCAGTCGGCCACAGTTTACCAGATGAGGTTTTTGTGATCGACCAGACGCATTAATATGCATCCACAGAATGACATCGCAGGAAAGGTAGAGGAATAAAGGCTTTAAAAATGACGTACAAAACCACGGAACAGAAAAAACTGTTCAGAAAAAACTGTTTTTTCTGTTCCGTGTACAAAACTAACAGAATTAAGTATGAATGCCAGGGATTTTTATCTAGGATCTTGCTTGTCTCGTAGGTACCTACAAAACTTCAATACCTACCTAGGTACCTACCTGCTCAGTTTGACAGGTAATTCCAGGCTATTATCCGCGACTATTGTCTCATAAGTAAAGGCTTCAATAGAATTTAGGTAGGTAAACTACAGTAGCAAAATAAAAATGAAAATTCACCACTTTAGCACGTATAATAAATTTATTAATATTCAAAAAAGAATCGCATAAAAAATATAAAATGAAATATCATTAAGAAACACAGTTGCGGAACAGGTAATTTGGCCTAAATGAAAAGAGATTACGAGAAATTTAAGGTACATCGGATGGTAAATCTTTGTTACGCATTTGGTGTCTGAACTAGGGAATCGATTCCAATCGGTTTTAGGTTCGTGACCACTAAATTACGTACTTAAACTTTCAAGTGAATATATTATCTTATAAAGATGAACCTAAGTCAGGGGTGCCGACTCCGTGGGTGGTCGGGGGCTCCAGCACCCACGAGAGGTAAATAGACCTCGACAGAATCGGAGATGATATACAAAGATCATGTGTCGCGGACCAAAACGGACTTTCCGCTCTCGAACTTCAAGGATTCTATGCGGTCTGTAAAAGCAACCCAAAAGCACGCAAGCCCGGTGAATAGTCCGGTTCCCGGAAAAAAGGCCGGATGCAGCGCTTTTTATCTGGTTCTACGCCGAATTCGAAGAATATCTTACACCATTTGTGCAGAACTCAACAATATAACTTGGTTGACTGCAGATAACAGAACATAATAACTTGAAACTTGATTAGGTATTAAGGTAAAGTACTTATAATCAATAAAATTTACTTAGCTTACATAATATAAAATTAAAAGTCGAAAGTGTATAAAAATCGACTGGATTCAATTCCTATTTTGCATCAACTCAAGTTTTGTTTCAATAATGAATTGACACCCTTACGTTTCTTCTCAACTTAATTAAACTGGAAAAAATTGGAAATTAAGAATAAAAAATTCATGACAAGCACCCTAATTACGTAACACATTATCTATCGCAATCTGAATAATTTTTAAACCTATTGCTAATCCATTGCTTCATATGTTCGAAAAATTTGTCTGCTCAACAACGTAAATAACGCAATGAATGTTGTTGAACTGTCAAAATGAAACCCATTCCTACTGTTAGGGTGTTACGTAATTACCCCGCTGTGGCAGAGAGTTTCAGCTCTCCAATTGTAAGGCAGTTTGTGCGGAGGATGATAATAACAATAGGTACTAACACTTGATAATAAGTTGTTTTAATATTATGTTACTAACACTCCATGGATTCTTTGCTCCGAAAGAAAAATTATTATTATTATTTATTTTTATATTTTAAAATCTCGGGACCAAGCCGGTCCATTAGAATGTTTACGAGGAACTGAAGCCAACTCGCAGAGGCCCGTTATACGTTTTACATGAAAAGAGGCACCAACAGACGATTATTCCTGTATGCACTATGCGAGTGCACCCAAGGACAACCCCAGTTGGTACAGGACTATTGCAGAACATTAGAACAAAACATATTGGGCTATGGGTTTGGGTGGCTATAGTGGATTGGTTACCTTGAACTATGGAAGAACTATGGCTTGATCAATGTATTATAATATACACGGTTAAAATAGCAGGGGTGAATTGCACACTCACTAATGGGCCCCCGGAAACTGTTGCTAGCATATAGTGACGTAGCGACCAGGGGGCGACATGTCCTGAGGTTCTTGAGAAGTGGAGAGATATTCCACGGCTATCGGAACAATCTTAGAGCCCGGAGGTTAATCAAGATTCCTACCAGCACTTACTTGAATCCTTCCTCCAAGCACGTTTGCTCTTACGATTCTCCACTCAAGCTGTCCAATAAAGGTAAGAAAGAGGTGGGAGCTCTGTTCCTCATCAGTGTTCACTCTAGCCGGCCAATAAAAGCAAGGCAGAGGTGAGGAACAAGACTACTCCCGGGAGATAGGGTCCGTGGGGTCGCTACTGCCAAAAGCTCGCCACATGCTGCCCTGCGGGTTTCTGTATCTCTCTTGGTCTGGCTCCTCATCCTAGACCTATTCCTATACAGACCTAGAGTTAGGAGCGCGCAAGCCCCACCACGACATCAACATAGAGGTACGGGGGTGGGGTATTATTATTATTATTATACGAACTAGAAAAAAATAATTAATAGGATGAAAATGGTAATGCAACGCGCCCTCAGCGCGTTGCACTACCTACTCAGTCAACCCCGCACGCGACGGAGTTTTCAAAAATCCACGTTTTAATATTGAAGTAGAACCTGATTATGATAATGTTAATGTTGAATCAGATGTGCGGTTCCAGTGTTCCATATACTTCAGTGCCTTCTTATGATTCTTCTTTATTTTGATCCTTTCGCATTTTTTTTTTCAATTAACTATTGAAAAGAAACTCTCCCAAGATGTCGCCAACTGTTTTAGATAGGGACCTACCCATATTTCGCCTTCACCCCACCCCCCGTGGAGTTTTAGGTAGACCTCATTATAAATGCTAATATCAACGGGATTGACGATTTTTTTGTTGTTGAAATTCGGCTTGTTTATGGTAGGTAAGTAACACACACACACATAACATAAGAAGTTAGGCAGAGGTGTAAGTAACTAATTCAAACGTCACGCCAGAAAGATATAATAAAGAAGTTTTTTATATTTGTTTGTTATATGTTTTTTTATTATTTCTATGGCCAGAAACAATTACGGGATTGAATGATTGAATGAACTGTCGTATAAAAATCTTACGCAGTCCACCTACATACCTACAGGTGGTGCCTAAAGGAAATGAGTGGCATAAAATTATAGGGCGACTTTTTTCTGCAAGTGTGCGGGCGGGACCGCCTGGTCCCGAGTCGCTCGCCCGCATGAAACATAGGATTGTCACCAACGAAAACGTCGCCCTATAATTTTATATCATTTCATGTCACTAATTTCGTAATGTAATTTTGGCTTAAGATCTAGGTTAGCATATTTTGGCGCTTTATTATAACAGGTACAATAGATACTTTCATGTTCCTGACTATGGTGGACAAAACTGCGACCATGCAGTTTTCTTCCCTGATCACTGGTCTTGATAAACAGAGTGGTGATACTATGGCGGATAGAAGGGTCAGGTAATGCAGGGCAGTGCCTATAAGCACCATAGTGTAAGTACAGTTAGGGTTGCCGTCTGTCCGGCTTTAGCCGGACATGTTTGGCTTTTTTAGGTTGTGTCCGGCTAAATATTTAAATGTCCGGCCTGTACGACTTTCGTTAGGCTTTTTGTTAGTGTAGCGCGGTACACGCAGCGCCTGCAGAACGGACGGTTGCGCAAGCTACGCAAGGCGCAACGTCCGGGCCGGGGACAGTGGCTATTCTTGGTTCGCGCGGGTTTTGTCATTACTCGATATAAAAGTGATGTTTTATAAATGTAATGTTTGACTATTGAAAAAGGTAAAGTCCGGCTTTTAGAGCAAAATGTCCGGCCTCATACAGCGCAGAGTCAGGCTTTTTATTTTAGAAGATGGCAACCCTAGGTACAGTCAGCAAGATTAATCGACAAGTTTTAATTTTATTATCTACAACCTGTGTTCCATAATATTGTATCAATGGATAGCTGCAATTAAATACCCAATGTGTAATATTGACAGCACGGTTGGCGCAGTGGTTAAGCGATTGACTGCTGCGCCGCGTGTCGCGGGTTCGATTCCCGCACGGAACAAATATTTGTATGACCTACAAGTAGTTGTTCCGGGTCAGGCTGTTTGTGTATGTGAGTTTAAATGTTTGTAAACGCGTCCACAATACAGGAGAAATTCCTAGTGTGGAGCAAGGTTTTTATACAAATAAAAATAAAAATGTTTTGGGTCTCGTGACTAAATGTTAACAGCCGCACGGGTCGAATGTTTGCCGCGATCGGTTTGTGGATGGGTGACCATCCATTACATATCGAGACCCCTCCGTGCCTCAGAAAGCACGTTATGCCGTTGATCTCGGCTGTCATTCGTAGATCTTTGACAGTCGTTACGGGTAGTCAGAAGCCCAAACGTCAGATAACCAGTCTTACCAAGGGGCATCGTCTTACCCAGTAACTGGGTTGTGGAGGTTAGACAGTCGCTCCGTGTAAAATACTGGTATTCAGCTGAATCCGGTTAGACTGCAAGCTGACCCCAACATAGTTAAAAAAAGGCTAGGCAGATTGATTGTGTAACCTATACTATAATATGTTTTGTGGCTACAAATTGATACAATATTACGGAACAAAGATGAAGCTGACTGTACATAAATACGGACTGTTCTCTTGAGTGACACCCAAGACGATACTGCTCACCTTTACCTTCTAACGAGAAATCCCACAGGCAAATGGCAGATTCCATTCTTTCAGTAGAAGCTAACTAAACAATTGAACCGACCTCGGGCATGCAAGGTCAGCCACAAGGGAGTGATTATTGCCACGACAACTAGTCTGGACCGCATCCGTACTTACTTCCACCTATTATAGCCAAGAGGGCTTAATAGACTGTCAAGGTGTGTACACACAGCGACCGTTTAAGTCCTACGTAGGAAACAATTCGGTTCGAAGAATATCACAACAAAATCATGCTTGCATAGGTATTCCCATCCCATACTCTCCCCCCGCCCACTCAATACCTACTACCAAGCGAGCATCTTCTCGCAGGGTCCTACTTCCCGTGGCCCACTAGGAAGTCTCTGAACTGCCTCCGAACCCAAGTGGGAAGATGCAACTACAACCTCACAAGGAGATATCTCTCGACAGTACGGCAGCAGGGTGTGGATGTGTAGCTGTGGCGCTTACTTTGTCCCGCCTCTTAGGTATCCTGCCCTCTGTGCCCGAAAAGCCATAGCGACCTCTGCTTGCCATCAACGATGCCCTGGAAGTGGCGAAGTTTTATACACTATCTATAATAGGTTCACCCACATTTCGTCAGTTAGATATGTTTAAGGCCAATGTAATAGAGAGCGAGCCTATTGCCATCAACCGGGCAAAAATCCACGCTCCGGGCTGCCCCTGGGATATGCCTGATGGAAAAACTCAATAATACTGCCCGCCCCCGTAATCTTGAAGAATATCATTACAATAATGTTCAACAAGTGGGTACTAGATACCTATATTACTCGAGCTCGCATCCCGACTGCTAAGCCCACGATTATGTCGTTAATCCTCTAAGTCTCAGTGAGTAACCGCCTTTAGTTTGACGCGGTGCGTTCGGATCCCACACGCTGCACTATTGTGGACCCACTTAGCACAAATAGGTACCTACAGGAATGACCACACGTACCGTTCATATCGTTTTAAAACAACATTACCAATTTCAAAATTAGATAATATATGACGGTATTGATTACTGTTTCCGGTCCTTTCTCAGTTGTTGTTTGTTTTAACTCTGACAGCAGCAACCCAACAGCAACATTATTGTAACACCTATAAAGATCACTGTGATTTTGACAGACTTGTCAGTGGCAGCAACCCAACAGCGGCCTTATTGTGACGAGAATATTGATCACTGAGATTTTGACAGACTTGTCAGTGGCAGCAACCTCACAGCAGCCTTATTGTGACGAGAATATTGATCACTGAGATTTTGACAGACTTGTCAGTGGCAGCAACCCAACAGCAACCTTATTGTGACGAGAATAAAGATCACAGAGATTTTGACAGACTTGTCAGTGGCAGCAACCCAACAGCAGCCTTATTGTGACGAGAATATTGATCACTGAGATTTTGACAGACTTGTCAGTGGCAGCAACCCAACAGCAACCTTATTGTGACGAGAATAAAGATCACAGAGATTTTGACAGACTTGTCAGTGGCAGCAACCCAACAGCAGCCTTATTGTGACGAGAATATTGATCACTGAGATTTTGACAGACTTGTCAGTGGCAGCAACCCAACAGAAACCTTATTGTGACGAGAACAAAGATCATAGAGATTTTGACAGACTTGTCAGTGGCAGCAACCCAACAGCAGCCTTATTGTGACGAGAATAAAGATCACTGTGATCTGACAGACTTGTCAGTGGCAGCAACCCAACAGAAACCTTATTGTGACGAGAACAAAGATCACAGAGATTTTGACAGACTTGTCAGTGGCAGCAACCCAACAGAAACCTTATTGTGACGAGAACAAAGATCACAGAGATTTTGACAGACTTGTCAGTGGCAGCAACCCAACAGAAACCTTATTGTGACGAGAACAAAGATCCATGTGATTTTAAAAATGACCCAAAATAACTGTAATTACGAGGTGATGATCAGCCGACTGCTAAATCTCTTGTTAGCTCTCACAGTATTTTTACCTCACGAAACGCGCTTTAGTTGTGGTTACCAAGTTTACAAATACGCTGTAAATGTGTGCAAGCGCAGGAGCTCTCGGTACCGTCCGAGACAATGACGAAGTCGGAAGTGTGTGTGCGTGAGTGTGGTATATGCTGACGCTACTCGTCCTCGCGCACACATTCACAGCATGTTTGTACACTTAGTTACCACAAGTAAAACGCGCGTCGCTTCGTGAGATAAAAATACTATAGGATTCCTAGGTGGAAATACTTATTCCCAATCAAATCACTTGAAATGAGATTTGAAATCATAATATATTAAATTAATAGACTTACTACTGCTACAGAAAGAGCACAGGTCAGCTTCATGTAGGAGCGAGATATTGGTGGATCGGAAATTATCGATCCAGTACTTGCCTGCACGCAATCTGTCCCCACTAAAGTAATAATATATTTATTTGACATAAGAAAGTACACAGATACAGGTAGTCACTTAATTTAAGCGTACAAATAGCCTGGTACAAAATAAATGTTCAATGACCCTCATGCTAGGAAAAACCTGTGTTACTGGGAACCTGTGTCATGGATGCCTAGTGATAACGTGATAGGTCGTGGGTTCGAGCCCAGGCAGACATGCATTTTAGACACCTACTCTTTACGCTATTTATTTAATCACCACTACTTCAAAAACGGTGAACGTTCACATTTGCAACGCATGTAAATGTTTTTTTACATTTGCATGTGTTGCAAAATGAATGATGCATTTAGGTTGTACATACTTAATACCGGGTATCCATTGGTCTTTTTTACATTATTTTGCACAAAGCCGACTACACCTTGTACATTACGTAATAATATAATGGGTGTATGGACTACCGTCCTTTGATAACCCCAATCTTTTCAATGGACGCGCGAAGGAATAAAAGGTATTCATAAAAATACATATCATGCCTGCCCTTGAAGGGTAACCGAATTGTGGTACTCACAATTCGCTCCGTTTTTATTCGAGTCCGTATGATGTGATCACATGTATAGACTATGTGAAAGATGATATGCCTAGAGAGGAGGTTACTACCGACATGACTAAGGGAGTAACTACACTTATTCAGATCCATTCGCGTTTCGCTGGACGATTTTCGTCATTTCTACACACTTTAATATTGTGTTTCTTTATTTCAATATTGTGAATGTGAAGACTATGTGGGTCATTGTTGCTTTTTTTCTCCTCAGTTAATTTTAATCATGGTCTGGCAGTTTGAGTAATTTTTGTGGCCTACCCAAATGTCCTTTCTTTGGTATTGTTCGTCAAATTGTTGAGCTCCTTAAGTTCTGAGTTGAGCTGCACGATTACTGACAAATGCGTGCACTGACTGGACAGGTCCACTCTATCTGTTCGGTTTTTCCTCAAAAGACCATTTCAGACACTGTACATGGTCTTCACTTGATCTGACCAAGATTATGTCTGGAGTTTAAAAGAGACTGTGACCTCTGAGTTTGTTTCGGCCTTTCTTCTGAGAGTAGTCAGATAGGAAACGCCGACCTCATCTAGTTTTTAAAATATGATTGACTTGTAAAAGTGTTTGTTCAAACCTACTTACAGAAATAAAATCATTTATCATTTACTGAACACAATAAATGTAAATTATAATAATTAATGTTAGTCTGAACACTTTCGTTAGCATGCGCATGATAAAAACACTTGTCCTAATTTTATGCCTGTTTGCTGCGAAAACTGAATAGACGAGGAAAGCTGGACGGATACGTACGCATCTCCAAACAAAATCATTGTTTTCTATGGACAACCGCTGAACAGAGCTGAATAAGTGTGGTTAGTATGGAAGAAAAAGATGTTGCTCCATTCTCGAATAAATTGGAATAAGGGAAAGAATGATGATGTGATCACGTATATATGTATAAGATGCTGTGATTTGTTGATTCATACAAAATACAGTATTCAGAAACTGGAGATCTAAAGTAAATAAAAACAAAAGGAATATTTATAAATTTTTATTGCTTAAAAATACATTTCAGGCACTTTGATATGGAAAGATACCGTTCACTCTAACATACACTTTATTGCCTTATTATAAAGCTTATAATTGTATGGAATATTTGTCTCTTTTCTCAATATTAATATCATTGGACGGATATGGAATAAGATACATTTTATAAAAGAACTTCCCTTTAGTGAAGTCGGTTAAACGTCTTTATTAAATTAACCACGTATAAGTACAACTAATGTAGAAAATAAAGATAAATCTATAAATTAAAAAATATTTATAGAAATTCTAATTCGTATAAAAATAAAGTTAGTCATGAGTAGGTAGTAGTACTATAAGTACATTTAAGGTAAAAAAAACTAAACTATTTGAAGCTATTTGTCATTATTTTGTTTAGAAAGCGCTTGAAAAGTATCAGTCAGTCTTGAATGTGTAGATTCTGATCTGAGATTACATAAAATAATAAAATTTAATAACATAAATACTGAGTACAGAATTAAGCGATTGCAAATATCGAGCTGTTAGGACTATCAGGGGCGGGTCAAACTGAGGCGGACCCGCGCGTGACGCGGGACGCGACAGCACGCGTCGATTGTTTTAATAACCGACGAAAAATTTCAACGCAAGGGGGTTCAGAATGATGTACTGAATCCATGGTAACAGGTTGCGCGTCAATGTCCCTGCCACCCTGTATAAGACTATTCGTGCCAGTTTAAACATCTCCATACAAGTTGACACAATCGGCGCGAGCGTCGAGCGTCGAGCGTCGAGCGTCGTTTGTCCCGCATCCCGCGCGTAATTCGCCTCAGTTTGACCAGAGCCATATATCGCTAAATAATCGAAATATTTTGGTAGTAAATGTTACGGTATTATTCGGATAAACGAAGGCCGTTTTGCATAAAATAAAAAACATCATAATTATATAAATCCAATCGAGAAAAACTTGTTCTATGATACTCACAGTTTGGTGACCACTGATCAAATGCACTGGACTTAAATGCGTAGAAATGTCGTATGAAAACATACACAGTATTCTTATGAACTAATCAACACAACACACAAAATATTACTATCTACATATAAAACACAAATATAAAGGCATATATCAAAACGATTATCATTGGACGGATTATTTAAGTCGAGCTTCGAACATGAGCTGATAAAATAATATTAATATTACAGATAATATTATTATTAAATCGAAGTTTATCTTAATAGTATTATTACTATTTCAAGGGCCGACTTTTCAATCTTCAGATATCTTTTATCTATGAATAAAAATTTCGTTTTGACAGCTATTTTATAGAAAATAATATATCAACCTGACATTTTTTAATCTACAGCTGAAAGTTACCTGACGATTGAAAAATCGGCTCTAACTGGTATAAAATTGCCTGGGAGCATTTACATAGAACTACAAATAATGAAGTAAGAAACCAGGCCCTGCAGTCTCGACATTAGATAGCGACAAAAATCCGTCGCTAAGTCGTATCGTTGTCAAATTCCTTTAATAGATTTTCAACTTTATTTCAAAAGTATAAGGTTGAAAATCTATTAAAGAAATTTGACATCGATTAGACTTAACAACCGATTTTTGTAGCTATCTATGTCGAGACTTCCCAGTTCTCTTTTTTCACTTTTCTCAATATCAGTCCTTTACAAGACGTGATTTTTTAATTATGAAGCGACATAATTAAAAAACTATTTTAGCTGCCTTGAGATTCTATTAGTTTTCGAGTCTTTTAATTACTAAAAATACATATAATAGTATTCGCACTGGCACTTTCGTGATTCAAAAATATAATTTTCAATGTCATATTATTTGGTCTACTGGAAAGACCAAGCTATAAAATGCAAACCTCACACAATTATTTCAATACAACTATTTCTTACATACATATTATGGACTAATTGCTTAGGTCCACTTGGTCTACTGGAAAGACCGTGTTCAGTAACATCCTGAAATATGCAATTAACATAACACATAACATATCGCCTATTTTCCCCGAAGAATTAGGCAGAGGTGTAACATAGTAGGTACGCCAACATTTCGCCAGTTATATTTAAGCTCCATGTAATAGGGGCGAGCTCATTGCCATCAAACGGACGCAAACTCCTGAATTTTATAGTTTAATTACTACAACTGTTTTTTTCCGCATGTTTTGGACATTGGCATCCTTATATGTACCTAAATTAACGTCTTTTTAGGACGTACACTTTGGCAACCTTCGCAATATATTTTCAACTGTGTATTACTGACACACCATTATACCATTCACTTGAGAATATATAAATACTAGCTGAATAGAATTAATTTCTTTATTTCGTGGCCTGTTTCATCATATCTTGATAAATTCCGCTTAACTATCTAGCACATAATTTCATACAATTTTTGTTACACTTTAAATAATCCATACTAATATTATAAATTCAAAAGTAACTCTGGCTGTATGTTACCTTTTCCTGCCTAAACCACTGAACGGATTCTGATAAAATTTGGCAAGGAAATAGATGGCATCATGGGGAAGGACATAGGCTACTTTTTGTCCCGGTAGCATGTTCCCGTGGGATAATTTCAGACATCCACGCGGGCGAAGCCGCGGGCAGAAGCTAGTCAGTAAGATATATTATAGACTAACTTTTTCCCGCGGCTTCGCCCGCGTGGATGTCGGAAATTATCCCACGAGAACGTACTACCGGGATAAAAAGTATCCTATATGTTAATCCAGGTTATAAACTATTTGTGTTCCAAATTCCATCCAAATCAGTTTAGTAGTTTTTGCGTGAAAGAGTAACAAACATCCATCCATCCATCCATCTATCCTCACAGACTTTCACATTTATAATATTAGTAGGATATGATATATAAGAATTTTTAGACCAACAAAATTTTGTTTACCGTCGTGCCAGCGACTCGAATAAGAAGAAGTAAGATACATCCATCTCACATCTACCTCTGTCTATCAAGACATTGTAAAACCAGTCCTCCTTAGTATCCATAAAACTACATACTTTCAGGATATTACTGTACCTCATACCTAGAGCCGAGTAGACGCATTTGGACGGATACTGTAGTAACTATTCGATCATCAGCTCAAAGTGAACTACGCCCAGTCGTTCTCTCCTGTCGTACTTGATGTTCTTGGCCCAAGCGCGGCACTCAATGTTTATCACAATTCCGGCTGAAAAAGTAACAAATATAGGTTATACATAATGCCTGTATTAAACGAAGCTATAAGCAGAGAAGTGTATTAATCGTTTTTAGGGTTCTGTACCCAAAGGGTAAAACGGGATCCTATTACTAAGACTCCGCTGTCCGTCGGTCTGTCCGTCCGTCTGTCACCAGGCTGTAACTCATGAACCTTGATAGTTAGACAGTTGAAATTTTCACAGATGATGTATTTCTGGTGCCGCTATAACAACAAATACTAAAAAACAGAATAGAATAAATATTTAAGGGGGCTCCCATACAACAATCATGTTTTTTTTGCCGTTTTTATAGATAATGGTACGGAACCCTTCGTTCGCGAGTCCGACCGCACTTGGCCGGTTTTTTATTATTAGTGCTTATTGTGTGCCTTACCCTGGGTATTTTTTTTTCTATGTCTTTCTTGCCTTCCCTATTGGGGATAACATTGAAATTCCGCCAGCTACGTTATTTATGTCTCAGAACAGTGGGCATGCATATTTCCATTAACAGCAATAACACTGCCCTGCCTGGGAATCGAACCTAGGACCCTATGCTCAGATGGTCGATAGGACCAAAAGGTTCCGGAATGGCGACAGGGTACAGAAAGATACAGCATGGAGTATATAAAAATGTCCCGTAAGATGGGCCGTTGACCTGGTCAAGGCCGCAGGAATCCGCTGGATACGGAAAGCGTAAAACCAATCGTTATGACGATGTTAGGGGAGGCCAATGTCCATCAGTGGTCGTCTTTCGGGTGAATGATGATTAATAGTTCACAATAAACACGCCGTGATGGCCCAGTGGTTAAGGCCTCACCGCTTATGCACAAGGCAGTGAGTTCAAATCCGAGCAAGTGCTAAAGTGACTTTTCAACGTCCTTGGCCATCACTGACATTGGTGAAGGAAAACATCATTAGGAAAACTGAATTTATGATAATGTAAGACTGAAATTGTCGACCCGTTTTGAGAAGGCGTAATGATCAATGTCGTGCCGTCTCTGTATGAGAAGGCCTTTGCCCAGCAGTGGGATAATATTAAACTGACATTATTAGCTATACTATAATAATTTGTAAGTTTGTATGTAGGGGGTAATCTCTGGAACAACCGGTCGAATTTCAAAAAATCTTTTTGCATTTGATAGCCCAATTCTTGAGGAAATCTATAGGCCATTTGTTATCACGCTAGGACCCTTAGCAGCCGAGCGAAAAGAAAAAAAGTCAGAAAGATTGTTAAGCGAAAAGGAAGTAATAGCGCGGGCGGGCGATGCGATGCGACGGGGTGGGTCGGGGGCATTAGAAATTTCACGTGGACGAACTCGCGGTCAGAAGCTAGTATGGAATAATTTAAACAGCGGCCGTTGACCGGCGCTCGGACGCGTCTAGTTTTATATTACAAAAACATTGTACTCACTCTTCGGTCTCACCAAGTGAATAGCGATTAGGGGACTCAGGTACCCCTCAGCGTTTTCATACGGGTAGAAGTACCCTGGGAATCCAGGATACGGCAGGTATTCGATGGGCCCGACGTTCTCCTTGTCGGCAGGCGTCTCACCTTGGCAGGATACCCACACCATGTTTCCCTAGAAAGGTATAATTGTTAATTGAATATAATAAATTAGAATACTCGTTAATATACACACCATATTCAAGGTCAAATTAAATTAGCTAGCGAAAATCTGCAGACGTGATGAGTATCGGTACCTAAACACGATAAAATTAAAATAAAAACGATTTGCTGTTTTCTTTTTAGGGGTCAACGACCGCTGGTAGTGTTGTTGTTATTAATAATAAAAAAACTCTTAACACACTACAAAAGTTTCTACACTAATATAATTCAATCATGATTCGAACTAGACGTGGCACCATCTATTATCAAAAGAATGTTATTGTTGTTTTTCTCGGGAACGGTACTTTTTTCCGGGATGAAAGGTACCCTATGTCCGTTTCTGTAGACCTGACATCGTATATGCAAAATTTCAGGATGATCGGTTCAGTTGTTTAAGCGTGAAAAGGTAACAAACAAACTTATTTTCGCATTTATAATATTAGTTAGGATAATCATTAAAATCATCAATACAACCCAAGTTCGTATAATCCTATTGAATGACAATTTCATAAAATATCAATCAATAGGATTATATGAACTTCAAGGGTTGTATTGACGATTTTAATGATTATGTTTTCCTGAGAAAATCCAGCATGCAGTAGATTCAAAAAAGATTTTTCAAAGAAAAAACTAGAATTATAATAATGGAAAAACTAACATAGTCAGGGTTATAGCTGGTGAGGTTCCAGATGTGCTGCTGCAGCTGTAAAGGCATCTCCTGGGGAAGGTCGTTCATGCCCAGGTAGAACTCAGGCCGCCAGCCGTAGATTCTGTAACATTACTTGTAGCATAAGTTAATATTAAATTACGCCTTTTTTTCCTTGATTGTTTGTTATGTAAGGATTGTAGCCGGTGGCGTTCTGTAGTTTCTGCCTACCCCACGGGAAGGAGGCGTGAGTTTATGTATGTATGTATGTGTTGTTTGCGACGAGCAAATCTATACATATTATAACCTCTCTTCTGCCCGCGACTTCGTCTGCGTGAAATTTCTTGTGCCCCCGACCCACCGCGTCGCATCGCATCGCCTGCCCGCGCTATAACTCGTAACTTTTTTTCTTTTTGCTCGGCTCCTAAGGGTCCTCGGGTGATGGTAAATAGCCTACAGCCTTCCTCAAGAATTAGGCTATCAAATGCAAAAATATTTTTTGAATTCCAACGGATAGTTCTAGAGAGTACCCCCTACATACAAACAAATTTTACCTCTTTATAATATTATATTACTAGCTGCTGCCCGCGGCGTCGCACGCATGTACGTCGGAAATTATTCCACGGTAACGTGCTACCCGAACAAATAGCCTATGTTACTCCGTATAACATCAGCTATCTGCCAGTGAAAGTCCCGTCAAAATCGGTCCAGCCGTTTCTGAGATTAGGCGAAACAAACAGACAAACAGTTTAAAAATAGATTTTTTGTTATAAGTACCGTATATACTTTCATATGCATTTAGTAAAACATTTTTATTTTGACATTACAAACAGACACTTCAATTTTATTTATTTGTATAGATGTATAGATTAATTATTATACATATTTGTTGTCTTTGTTTGCCATACAATAACATTTACCAGCGCTGTGTTTCTGTCTCGCATAGTGTCACATCATATATCATATCATCATACGGAGTGATGGCCGTTTTGCGTGGATCTGACGCATATTTAACTCAAACATATTTTTGTTCTTGTTTTTATTAGATACATTTTATTTGTGGTAAAAATGACGCAAATATTTATGCTTCATATTTACCGCAAATAAATGGAAGTATTATCATTATTTAAATTTTTTTATTAAACCAAACCATGAAATAGCACTGACTTGTTCAACTTCAAGAATATACAGGGCGAAGACTTGTGGAAGGAGAAGTGGTTCTCGTCGATGCAGGGGTCCAAGCCGCGGATGTCCACGTCGCAGACCCTGCCGGGAGGGGGGGGCTTGTTGAAGTCGCAGTCGTAGATGTTCTGACCCGCGCCCGCGGTCTGACCCTTCTTTTTGTATACTGTAAGGGGTTGATAGGGTTTAGTTAATTAGTTCAGGGCTGCTTTAATCTATTAGACGAAAATTAAAACATATGTAAATCACGGACTAAAAAAAAAGAAGGACTCCGCGCCACGCGTATTGAAAGTGAAGCACTAAGTATGCCGGACCATTTGTACCAACATGCCTCACGCACACATTTACATCATAAGGTGCAGACAGGCCGCCATTACGCGGCACTACGGCGTCATTGTAGGTACTGTTTACGTCAAGTAATAAAAAAATTATGCCTTCTTGGGTTGTGAAATGATGTAAAAATATTCTACATCCCAGAAAAAGTGTCAAGGAATAACATATCACAAGTAAAATTGTATTTATCACACACACACTTAGATCGGTAGGTACGATGCTTCACTTTCGATATGCGTGGCGCGGAGTCCTTCTTTTTTTCTAGTCCGTGGTGTAAATGCTTACAACTATTCTTTCATAATGACATAATGTATAGTCTGTTCCAAAAGTACTTATTTGATGAAAATGTAAACAAATGGATCAGAAAACATACCGGTGGATGTCAATTTGTAGTGCTAGTTACAAATTGAGTGCTTTGATTTGATTATTCGAATACTTAAACCCGAAATTCTAAAATGTTTTTCATGACATTATTCGTTTGAGGCCTGAATTTTCGTCGACGATTTTTGAATTACAATTTAATAACGTAATTGAAACAATTATTTTGGGAAAGGTGGTGAGATATAAATTGGAACCTACTAAAAACAAATGAAAGTGTTAGTAATCTCTTTTAGTGAGTGATTGATTATGTAAGAATTTAACCAGAATAAGGTTTGTTTACACTTTCATTAGATACTTTTGGAACAGACCATACACTTTTTATAGGGTAAATAATGGGTAAAGGGGCAGGGTAATAAAGGTGAGCCACAACAAGCATATCGGCTGGCAGATCCAGTTAGTTGTGAAGTTGTGACGCAATACGCGAGTGTCAAAGTCCAGTAATAAATAATCAATGCTGAAATGGCGACATGTGGTCGACCTGTAGGTACACCTCTGCCTAACCCTTCAGGATATTCAGCCGTGTTTTTATGCTACGTTATGTAATATGAAACGACTTTCGGTCTATCACGAATTAATAACTATTATGTTATTATTACGCCTTATATATAAGTAATTGCGCTGTGTTGTGAAGGAAGAGGGCATGCAATATTTTATTGCGAGAGAAGCAAGCTGTTGACCACGATGTCGCCTGGTGGAAACGATGGTTAAGGCCTATGATGGAACGGGCAAGCCCAGAAGATGCCTTTTCACTCTTGCTTTGAAGGCTGACGGGTTATACGTGGACGGGAACACAGACGCTGGCAGAGAGTTCTACACTTTAGCCGTGCGCATGATAAATGTGGAGGAGAAGCGCTGAGTATGACGGTATATTGACTAAGTGCGATGGTACCCTGCAGTACGTCTGATAGCCCGGTAGTGCAAGGGAGATGGTGAGATCAGGTCGTGGAACTCCTGCGCACACTCTCCGAACTACAGTCTGTAGAAGACCGACATGCCAAGCAACATTACGCCAATGAGCGTAGTGAAGCCTAGCCCTAGCTCCTCGTCGCCTATGTATAAGCCTTTTTGCTATATTATAATGAGAGATACTGTAGCGGCATCTACAATCGCCACATGCGAGCTACACGTCACAATGACGTCACGCAAAATCCTGCATCGCGCAAGCAGAGTTTACCGCGCAACTAGCATATATACAACATCCCGACATCAATCGTCGGGCAGTTGCCCACCAGACACAACACCCGTCTGGTCGGAGGATCCTCCCTTTTCAATAGAGTATGAGTGAGCTTTACACCCTGTTCCTCATACCTCTATAGATACTACCAATATTATGCCTCGCTCGAGTCGTTTTCCACTTAATAGAAAAATATAATAATAATAACAGAAGCAAAAGGAGTATGTAAGGACCGTAGCAGGTGGTGTTCTGTTGTTTCTGCCTACCCCCATGGGAAAAAGGCATGACTTTATATATGTATGTAATAGAAAAATGCTAGCAATATTTTTAAGCATTCTTATTGTAGTATATCTCTTTCGTAAATCCTGTGTTAATTTACTCACCTGACAAAAAATCAATCAGCTGATCTTCCCAGTACTTATAGCTGTCATACCCAGTTCCCTTGTACCATATCAGAGTGCTTCTAACATCGGGCGGCAGCGGCCGGAAGCCCAACCCTGGACTGGAGCCGATCACACTGTCGTCCTGCTGTAGACGTGGCACGCGAGGGTTGATAAAGTGCTGGAGGAACGTCACCATGCAGATCGCGAAGAGGGCTATTAGAGCCGCGTAGAAGATTGAGTAGAAGATTAGGATTTTACCTGTAAGGGAAATATTAATGTTTTAGAACTCTCTCTCTCTCTCTTTAACAGCAAATATAGAAAGAAAGTAAGAAAAATAGCTTTATTTGTCACAGAAACATGTGCATTCAAAAATATAGATAATTAATAAATCTTACAGAATCTGAATTAAACCATTTTCCAGATAACCACAACTTATTAAGATCTGGTGAAAGGCTATGTTCCGCCATCTCCGATTAGTTCTGGTCAAAGTTAAAGTCATTTTCATATTGATTCTAGTTACCCCTACCAAAAGATTTCGTATGGAGAAGAATGGGCAAGAAACTCGATAGTCAGGCTGGTTTACAATTTGATGTCTGGCATTTTGTGCTAAAGGGCTAATCCTTGATTAACACACAAACAACACAATTGCTTAAGTGCATGTGTATCTGTCATTATACAACAAATGGCTAGTAATGCTAAAACACTGGGAAGTGGCGAAGGACGGACGTTTTGGGGGGTCTGTTTATGTAATTTTGATTTTTTTTTAATGAGATTCGCACCCGAATTTGAATAAATGGATTTTGATTTTGCAACACACACAATATCAACTAAAACAAAGTATTCAAGTTATAAACTTTACTTCATTCATTTGTTTCTGTTAAAGATTTCCTTTTTCTCAAAACAAAAACAAATGTAGTCAGTTTGTTTGTTATGTTTAAATAATTCATAAACAATTTTATCTTTGCAAAAATAATTCTTAACCTTTTGCTTTTAAGTGTCATTGTCCTAATTAGTTGAAACAAAATTGATAATGGGACTGATTTATTTCAACAAATGAATCTTGTTCGTCTCAGGGCTGCCACTTTCAGTATCTGATTTTTTAAAAGGTTTTCTCTCTGTTTAACTAAATCATAAGAGGAGAATAAGAGAGAATTAAAATCAAAACTCATTTATCAAATTAGACTGAGAAGCAGCATTTTTTGAACATTAAAATTACATAATACAGTCCCCCAAAACGCCCGCCCTTTTCCACTTCCTACTGCTTTAGCTGGGAAGTTGCGCAACAAACTTCCCAGCAGCACCGCTATGTATTAAGTAGAACTTGACTCTATACAATATAGAGAAAGGAGTGGATGGGTGACCATCTTTACATAACAAGACCCCGCCATGCCTTGGAAAACACGTTAAGCAATTGGTCCCGGCTGTCATTCATGGATCTTTGACATTTGTTACGGGTCATCAGAAGCCCGAAAGTCTGACAACCAGTCTTACCAAGGTACATCGTTTTACCCAGTAGCTGGGTTGTGCAAGTCAGATAGGCAGTCGCTCCATGTAAAATAGTGGTATTCAGCTGCATTTGGTTAGACTGGAAGCTGACCCCAACATAGTTGGGAAAAGGCTAGGCCGATGATGAGTGATGAATATTAATTTTGATGGTTGGAGAGTTACACAAAAGAAAAATGGATGTCTTGTGTGAGGGATGAAATGACAAAAAAGGAGTGAATGATAGTGAGAGCAGACAGGAGTATGGAAGAAAAAAGTTATGGTGCCGACCCTAAGTAAAATAGGGCAAGGGCACGAAGATAGTGATGTTGTTTTTTTTACAATTATATGAAGATGTGTGTCTCATAGTCTCAAAACTCTTAATATATACAGCTTGATAATTTTATTAAAATGAGTAAAGCCCGACCTCTATGATTTAAGTAAACAATTTAAGATACTCAAGAACCTCTAGTATACAAATATAATCATAGTGCTCAGAAGGTGGTGGAACAAAATACATTATGTTCTAACCCAATTATCAGTCCCAAAAAGCAGTAAATAAGTGGCAGAATAGAAGACCATTGCCCTCCAGTAAAACATAAAAGGCTAATATAAAAAAACCAAAATGCCTTCTCTAACCTACTTGGTCAAAGACGAGTTTAAAGATAAGTTTTTGTCCTTTTACCAATTAATTTAAAGACAGCACATAATCTTTTGCTTGTATACAATCTATTATTATATTTATTTATCGGACTGTCAACAGCAGACTGACGCGTCTGTGGGACTATGGGAATTTACTATCCTGTCGGAAGTACATCTGAATACATCATTTATATCCTCCATAAACTTATTTACAATGATATTTTGTCTACTTTCCTAGTAACCAAGAGACCTGGGCCAATAGGCCCTATACCACAAAATTTTACATTACAATTCTACAAAAATGTTAAATAGTAGGAAAATTGCGTATCACTGAAATTACAAATATGTATAATTACAATTTACAATCTACAAGTAACTACAATTATTTAGATGTTTGTAAGGTTTTTCCAAAACCGAAAATTGAAAAAAAACTGCAATGGAAATTGAAAAATTTAAGGATTTGATGAATAATTGTGAATTGTTTGCAAAATTAAAAAATTTACCACAATACTCTAGTTTTGTGGTAAATTTGTAAATTGTAATTGTAAAGTTTTGTGGTATAATTAAGGCCCAGGTGAATATAAGAACTAGGTTAATGAAAGAGTGTCTAGAACAGGCAAACTATAGGGCTTCTAAGTAGATTAGGCATGGTTGAAAGATTATTTATGTGATTCTTTACGCTGGCTGTCAGGATTTATTTCTAATTAATTGGATAAAGGTTTTAGCGTATTACTCTTGACCTTGTTACTCTTGCTATTAATATATTAATGCAGGTTTAGGAATAGATTGCCCAAGCTGTAAACTACTTTAGGAAACTGGGGTCCAATTGGAATGTTATAAAAAGACTTTTGATTGTATGCTGAGAGAACAGAAAGTACTGATGGTTTGCAAGTAAACATGCTGATGAATCAATAGTAATAAGAATGTTGAGACCTCTCTAATATATTTAACTGTGAGCCATGAGTAACAATGATATTTCAATAGCAGTAAGGAGAGTATTGCCGAAACTGCCAACAAGCCACGCCCTCCATACAACAGTTGATTTACTATAAATAACATGAAATTACTTTAGAGAAATAAGTAATATATGAAAATCTTTCGGTCTCGTGAAAATATGTAAATAAAAAGTTCACTGACCCCAACTTTCAGGCGTTCGTCCCAGTATTTCACCTGTTTCTTCATTGTAGAAAAAATAACTAAATTTCTGCTTCCCAGGCCTCCGTGAAGGCTTTGTGTCCATTTGAAATTCTTCGAGTCTAGGATTCCTGATCATCGCGTTTTTTGAAAAGCACTTTCTTTTATAAAATCTCGAAAATAACTGAATTATACTGAATAGTAAACACAATACACACGCCCTGCCGCTGCCGCAAATTTGAAATAACTAGAGGTGTTCGGTGTGTTAGGTGTACTGAAGTCACATTTTCTTTTTGTTTTAGTCGACTATAATTATATTTTCTTTTGACATAAAAATCGTTTAATATGAGGTCGAAACACGAAGAAGCAGCAAAAATAATTAACAAATAACTTTTTTGTGGTGGCCCAGCAAATAAGGCCCCGACTTACGAGTTGTAGGTCTTGGGTTTAAACCCAGGCAGGCGCTTTATTTTGTATAAATAATTTCATCACCACTGCTCTCAAAACGATGAAGGAAAACATAGTGTAACCGGCATGTCCTGGAACCAAAAATTCGAAGACATGACGAGGCTTCTACTAACGCGCACTGGGCTCGTTTGGTAGATTACAGCCCACTCCCTCTCGAAAAGAGGACGCCTGCGTCTCAGCAGTGGGAACATTATAAGTAGGCTAATTATGCTATAACTTTTTTTCACATCTTACATTATCGAGATTATTTTAGGCGGTTTTAAATTAATCTAAGCCGCAAACTAAAATTTTTAAACAAAAAGAAAATCTGGATCGTCAAAATTCTTATCAGTGAGTGTCACAGACACAAATCTCATTATTAATATACTTTTTGACAAGCTCAGTTTCGGGTCCTGTCATTCTGTTAGTGTCAAGCCGATTTTGTGATATCACTATTTTGTGAAAACTTGTATTAGAATTTAACGGAATATCAAAATAATTCAATAACACGATGGGATCTTCAGTGCATAAAATAATTGTTATAGTAGGATTTATATCCTTATTCCACTCTGCCTTTTCGGCTGCCCAGCGTAAGTGTTTACGCCACATGATTCTACTTTTTATACGTAATTCAAATAATTAAATGGTACTATTTTTGTAGATCGTTCATACCTTCGGATAACATCACAGGAATTCACCACCTTGCCTTTGGATGTAAGTAATTAACTGACAACATGAACAAATTGTTTCATCGAAAATCCTCCCTCAGGCTAATTTCTGATTCCGTGTTCCTTTTTTCAGATTGTGGTACAAGCCGTAGCAAGTTTATTCGCTGTAATGTGGGGGGTGCTCAACGTAGCTGGTAATCTACGAGAAATACCAGCTGCTGCTGAACTGAACACTGTTAAATGGGAAACTCAGAGGAATCTGCCATCTTTCTACATCTTCAATCACAGAGGAAAGGCTTTAGCAGATAATTACATACCAAGTGGAGGGAAATGTGAATTAGAGAATTTAGAATAATTATAGAGTAAGATAAATTTTTTAGGAAACAGTCCTTTTATTCAATTATTGTTATTATCCATATCACATATTATTTTAAGTACTGAGCATGCCAGAATTAATGTTTGGGGTTGTCTCATAATTATGTAATACCTATGCACTTGGAAATCCAACAACAAATTAATAAAGGAAGAATTATAGAGCACCATGTACAATGAATGCATATTAATATTAAATGGGTTTAGTTCATATTGATAGCTCCATGCATTACTGCTAGTAAAGGAACTTCAATAGGTTGTATTGTACTTTGGTTTTTGAATGAACACTCCTTTAGGCGCACTTTGTGCTCTTTCCGAACAGTGATTGAAACTGAACCGTCATGCTTAGGTTGAGGACTCTGCGTTCAACTTCAGTTTTGTCCCGATGTATCAGGAACACTGCTCCAGTCTTCTTCTTCTTCTTCTTTATGGGTTCTGGTTTCCGCACTTAGTCCTTCATATGGACCATTGTGCGTGGCCACTGCTCCAGTCTTTTGGTGATGTGACTTGCATAATATACTCAGCTCCAGTCAAAATTTTTTTTTAATTCTATCGTGTGACCATAAGCTATGCATAAGCACTGTCTTTTTTTTTTTTTTTATACTAAGCCTTATTGTTTTCTTCACCAGTTCTTAATGTAATACTTTACATCATTGGGCAATGTAGAATAACCTGAATCTGGACTGATAAGTTAAAGCTGATAGCAAAATGTATGTTTATAAAATATTATTTAATAAGTTAAAAGAAATACTTTATTATTTATAACATCATCATGAACATTATTCATTTGAACAAAGGTTAAGAGTAAATAAAAAACAATTCATCTTAAAATATAGCTTTTATTTCTTATAATTATTTAAGATTTTTACACTGCTTTTATAAATGTATATTTATAGTAATCACTTCCTGCAATGTTACAATCAAAACTAATTGTTAAGCTTATTTCTTACTGTCATCTCAAATGAAAATAGTCCTATAACTTAACAAAATACATAAAATATATCAAAATTGAACAATGATACAAATTGCTAGCAACTGCAAGTATCTTGAAATGTTAATATACATCCTGTAGAACATTTAAACTTTACAACTAAAAGTAATTACATATTTCTAACCTTATAAATAAGGCATGCAGACATCATATCAGAGGTATTTTGTTGGTTATATTCAATGCTTCGATGAGCGGTGCCTTTGTGTCGCTCTGTCGCGTCGTGCCATTTATAAGTTTACTGAAGCTGATCTTTCAAGCATACATACAATTAATTTTTGTCAAGATATCCTGTATCCTACAATTTAAAATTCATTGCATTCATCAGTAGTCCTTGGCTAACTATGGGCTCCTAGCCACTCCGGATTGAGGCGCGACATAGACAAATTTAACAGATTGTTTTGCTAAGTTACACTTATAATAAGAATATCCTATCCTTTCATACAGTTCCTCGCAGCCACCATTAACAATGGACAATAACACAAACTCCTTAACTCTAAATGCACATAACCATTGTCTAATAATCATCACATGGAGGCTATCGGCTTCCGCGCCCACCTCTGAAGCCACCTCCTCCTCTGCCTCCACCTCCGTAGCCACCGCCGCCACCACCGTAGCCGCCGCCGCCGCCACCGCCGCGGCCGAAGCCTCCCCGACCACCACCGCCACCGCGGCCGAAGCCACCACCGCCGCCACCTCCTCGGCCGAAACCACCGCCGCCGCCGCCACCTCGGCCGAACCCGCCACCGCCGCCGCGTCCCCCGCGAGGACCTCCCCGCCCACCGCCACGACCTCTCTTCGCGCCCGGCGGCTGCGGCAAGAACCTCTTCAACGGCAACAACTTCGCCGGATCAATATAAAACTGCTGTCCATCCTTGAAACTGTTCGCTTTAAAGTTATCACTCATCTTAACAGACACGAAGTAGTCGCGTAGGTTGCCGAATATCTCGTCGATTTTTCCAATCTGTTCTTTGTTTTCGAGGAAGATGGGCGCATTGAAGTATGGCACGTCTTCGATGTCCACCTTGCACACTAGGTCATCTTGTACCGTCCAGCCGTAGTGTCCTAGGGGCATGACAGATTCGGGCGGGCCCTGGTCTTGTCTAAATCCGCCGCCACCGCCTCCGCGACCGCCAAAGCCACGGCCTCCGCCTCCACCGCGACCACCGAAGCCGCCCCGGCCGCCGCCACCTCCGCGACCACCGAAGCCTCGGCCTCCGCCTCCGCCGCCGCCACCATAACCACCTCGACCGCCGCCGCCACCACCTCTACCGCGGAACGACATTGTTTATTAAATAAAGTGTCGCAAAATAAAGCGTGATTATGATTTAACCTCAAAACGTGCGTGTTATCACCATGCACGCTTGACTTTTTGTTAGACAGTTCGGTTGGCCAATGTTGCCAGTACTATGCATGAACAATGCAATATTTCTTATATTGCAACTGGGACTGAACCCACGGCTGGATCATTGTTAGATACGCGATTAGAAGATTTGAAAACTTGACCAAAAACTAATGTGGATGAATGTAGTTTACGAACATAACATTGCCTAGCCTACCTAGCCCTCCTGAGATTTGGAATGGGCCAAGTGAGAAAAGCCCGACTTACGAGATAAATATATTTAATAATAATTGTCGTAGTTCTATTGTGAGTAAAGGCTTCTTCAAACAGGCGCGACACAAAGGCACCGCCTGTCCCGCGACGAGCGGTGCCTTCGTGTCGCGCCTGTTTGTAGGAGCTTTAATGGGTTCGATCCGGACCTAGGCAGGCATACACTTTACTTCAACGATGGTCTAAACTTTGTGTACATAATGCTGCACTGGACCCAGGGTTGCACATTTACGTACAGGCAATAGTATAAAGTACTCTGTGCATAGAGGTCTCTACATTGTCTGTGACAATCGCTGATAGCTGCAATGCAATGACACCTATTCTGTGAATGACACTAAAATCACTAATCACAATCAGTGACATTTGTTTGACTTTGTCAATTTCAAAATTTGTCGAAGGATTTAATTTTACCGTTTTTCAATTTCGATGATTGTTATTGAAAATGGATGGTTAAAAATATTTTCTTGGTGAATTTATTAGTGCATACATTGTGGTCCCACCGTTTTGTACCTTGGGTACAATTAAATACTGATTGTTTAAATTCATTCATAAGTGTTTTGTGCAATGGCGACGCTGGAAGACGAATTCAAAGATTTGAAAGAGAAAAACAATGAATTGGCGCAGAAGGTCCAGTATTGGAAGATGACGGCTGCACAGAAGGACGATGAGAAGCTGGAACTGATGAAAGAAATCAATGAATTAAGACTAAAATTGAGCGTAAGTGCCCATTCCATTCTTACCACAACTCACTTGCTTTGAAAGCCCAATGCAATGCTTTTCTAGTTTTGTCAATCACGCTGTTTTTTAAGACCGTTATTATGTACGGAAAAGAAAATCCTTAGAAAATGTAGAATATGTAAATTTTTATCTAAAGTAAATTAGATTTCACAGTTTAGCTTTGGGTAACATGTTTTAGAATGATGCCTCTAGCTAGAATATGCACTAAGCTATGAAAAATCACATGAATTCATTATACTCATGAAATGTTCCTGTTGTTTCCTGTTTTTTGTACAATAGAGGCTCAGAAATAATGGTGGATTTCAAGCAAGGAAACTAGATGCTGCATTACAAGATGCAAGTGAAAAGGCCATATCCCATCTTGTCAAAGCTTCCGCCGAAATTGCCAAAAGCATGGAAATAGCTAAAGTGTACATGAGAGAACGTCAGGAGTTGGATGCTCAGTCCCCTCGTTGGAGTTCCATTGGTGGGACTCCTAAGGCAGAGAAGAGTGAGCGGGTACATCGAGTGCCTCCGATGATGATGGGAGGGCAGTCCATACAGCCTGTCGTAGCTCTTAGCAGGACCATGTTGAATACTAGTAACCCAAGTTAGTTATAAATAAATTAATATAATTATATGAAATAATCTGCAGCAATCTAAAGTAGTCCATTTACGATTTTGTAAATTGGAAAGTAGTATGCAGTTTCTTTCTATTTAAAACTTAAATGGTGTTATTTGTTGTTTAGAAATGCTTATTTAATTAGATGAATCCATTCTTCCAGGGTCAACAACAAGGAGTCCTAACCAGAATCGTAGCTTAACAGAAAGGGCAGTGCCCATGCACATGTTACAAGGTAAATAAAATAATACTTGATTTATCCTCTTGCTGACATTATAGCTTTTTTGATGGTAGATTGAAACTAGGAAGTGCTACAAGTCAATTCATTTATTCATGCACAAAAATTTGTATTTGTTTTTGTATAGTTTATTTTGCTGATATTTTTCGGTATTCCAGTGTAGATGCAAATTATTATTATTTTTTAATTTATAGTCTTTTTCAGAGTGATAATTGTAGTACAAAACATATAATATCAGTTCTGAGCCTCTGTGTGCTCTTTAGCAAAGACCTCCAACCCCTTCCAATTCTCCCTTTTCCTTGCCTGTCTAGTCCATGTCTTTCCAGCCATCATCACCAAGGTGTAGATGCTTAAGTGCTACTCAAACCCAAAGAATTTATTTCAAATAAACCAATTACAGGCACTTTTGAATTGTCGGTTAGAAAGATGAAGCTAGTTGCCCATTCCAAAGCATAGTAGGTACCTATGGAGGAGAATGGGCAAGAAACTACAAGCACCTTTTAAATCAAAATAGGGTTATAAAATATTAGTTACATCATTCATATTGAAATTATGCATGTGAGAATGTTTCAGAATGTTAAATGCATCCATAATAAAAAGACAAAAACAATTCAAATATTAAAGTAAATAAAAATAAGCCGTGGCAGCTAAGAAATTACCAGTCCCTACTGATGGCTCCAGTTCACAAACATGACGCATGGATTAGCACCATTCAGCTCAACCATTTTGAAGAGACCTAAATGATCCAACACATGTGCCACCATCAATGAAACATTAGAGTGAGCATGACATACTCTCAGCCGCCAGGGCACATTCAAGTCAATGGAAGATGTACCCAGTAAATGGTAGCTTTATAGTATGTACATGTGCTCATTTGACTACATAATAATAATAATGAATAGCAAATGGGTTAACACCTTTTATGTACCTCTTCAAATAATTTTGATGTTACATTACTTCTTTAACATATGAAGAAAACATCAACAAGCCATATTTCAGAATTTGTCTAAACTTTTAAGTTAATCTATATTTTTCAGATGTTTACATACCATTAACAAGGATAGATATATCTGATCTGCCCAGCAATAACATAGAAATGGAGATTGATACGGACTTGGAAGCAGATAACGCTGAGGACAGTCCTGAGGAGTTCGTTCAACGCAGGTTGGGAGGTAACTACATGGGTAGGCATGGATATAAAAACTTCATACATCTTTAACTTTAATTACCCAACTACTCTAGAAGGAGGGCAATTTGATAGGCCAGAATCCTTGATTAAGTTCGCATACATCATTTCATCATCTACCTAGCCTTTTCCCAACTATAAATAAACACATTTAAAAAAAGAGAAAATTAAACTTTTTGGTCCATAGTAGGTGTAGGAGTACTTAATGTTAGTCCTAAATTAAATATATATTTAACACTTAAATCTGAAAAACTGTCCAAAAGAAAGTCTAGTCAACAATAATACCAATAAATAATCAATCTTACTGCTGATTTTACCAAAGTCAGATATCTTTTACACATGGAATAAAATTGACGTCTGACAGTTCTAGTATAGAAAAACCGGCAAAAATTCAAAATTTATTCTCAGGGTAATACTTATTCTGGGTATAAAAGTTTGTTGAAACTCACCTTTAATAAATTAAATTGAATTTAAATTTCGAATAAACTTGTTAGGGTTGTCATGCAGTCTATCCACATACAAATCAATACCAGCATACCTACATCATTTTTAGCTGTGTAGTGAAATATGATTTCTGATAAGTAAATCCATTGACAAATCTTGTGTATAGATCAACTCAAAATATATAGATCAACCAATTACATTCATAAGTTTTTATACCTGCACCCTAATTACGTAACACACTATCTATCACAATCTGAATCATTTTGAAGCCTATTGTAATCCATTGCTTCATATGTTCAAAAACTGTATCTGCTCAACAACTTAAATAACCCAATGAATGTTGTTGAACTGTCAAAATGAAACCCATTCCTACTGTTAGTGTGTTACGTAATTACCCCGCAGGAAAGTCATTCACACAATTGTTGTAATTGTCAACCCAGTTTTTTATTTATTAAATTCAGTTTTAATTAACTTCTCACTAAAATGGATGTAATAATGTTGGAAAGAATATTTCTCTCTTAATATGGATTACAGTAGATCATTATCATTCTTGTTGTTTTTGTGCCTACCAGTTGTCGCCACTGTCGAGTAAGGTCCTGTTGCAGTACTTTTATTTGATGTTTTGGATATGTTTAAGTACAAGGGTACTTAAACATATCCAAAACATCAAATAAAAGTCAAAAAAATGTAATAAAATAAACATAATATGAATATAAGGATATTCATATTATGTTTATTTTATTACATTTTAAAACTTCTAATGAATATTTAGATTATAATGTTCCTAAAATTGGCAAGCATGAAGCAGACAAATCTTATTCTTCTACTTCTTCTAACTTTTTACTTAAAATCTTAAGACATAATTAATGAAGAATGGCACAACCATTACAGCTATTATGAATCATTCGATAAAATCCGTGATAAAAAATCCCGCAAACAGTGAACGTTCGGTACATATTTTGACATCTAGAGACCTTGCTCTACACTAGCGCCTCTAGCGGCGAACTCAAGCGCGATAGCCCTCATTCATTTGAGGTCGGGGCTACATGTCTTTTCCTTACATACTTCTCCATTAGTTGTCATTTCGGCAGTCTCAGTATAACAGTTTAGAAATTCGTCTTGTAGTAAATTTTGAAATATCTTTAATGTTTTTTTGACAGGTGATGACGAAAGTTTAGACTCAGATGACCATATATCAGAAGGTGATGAATATGAATCGTGAGTATTTCGTATGTTTTATATAAGGATTTACAGATCGCACTATTTTGCTAAGTATACTAAGCGTCGCATACGAATATGAACATTATTCATATAGAATTAACGGTCATATCAACAGTCAACGGTCATCTCTTAACTGCCACGGTTTATTTTTATAATTAATCTTTTATTTTGAATTGTTCTCGCATATAGAAGCAACAAGAATAATGTACCCAGGATTTTGTAATATCTTGATTTAAAAAGAGAGTGTCTTTGGAGTTTCTTGCCCGTTCTTCTCCATAGAGATCTACGTTTTGGAATGGGCAACTAGCTTCAACTTTCTGACTAACTGACCGACTCTTGGACAATTCAAAAGTGCCTGTAAATGGTTTAATTGAAATAAATGCTTTGATTTTGATGCTTCGCTTGCTCACATTCGCTTCGATACGAATCTGGACATTATGTATGTAAGAATAAGGTTCATATTCGTATAAAACGTAAAGTAAGCGTTTAGTAATTTTACCCTAAGTAACGCCCACTTGGCCCTGGTTGTTGACAAGCTCATTTGACTATTATTTTGTTAATTTTCTCTATTATCGATCCTATAAACTGTGGTAGATGAGCGAGGATGCCATGTAATATCTCTGTTTGTCTATAACTTACAGAAGTAAACTGGAGCCAGTGAGCGAAGAGGACACAACTGTCACTGCTAGAGAGATAGAGCCAGTAAGGTATGTAATAATTTAAATAATATTTTGAAGGAAAATAAAATATTTGACCTAGGTTAAAGTACACAATATCAGCATCATTCTCTTGCTCTTAAGAGGAAACGTGGTCACGTGGTCGTTAGCGTTCGTATTATTCTGTTTTCTCCCTGGTTAATGATACTAGTCCAAATATTTTTTTAATATATATTTACGACTGCCATGTCCCTATGTTTTTTTTGGCGTAATTATATTAATTTTAGAGAAAAACAAAAACTGCATTATTTGGCGACTTAACACCACTGTTTCCGTGTTTTGCTTCGGAACATCTCATGGGGTTTTCAACTCCAAAAAGGTGCATTTTTTCTGCGGCAAATCATCAAATAACTTCTGCCGCTCTGGGCGGAGCGGAAGCGCGTGTCAGACTTTTACTGACTAAAACCCACTCGTGTTTCTTTAGTTGACTTTGCGCCAGGGCCACGGTAACTCTTTCGAACAATATGCGACCCTGGCAGGCATCGGCCCCTTCGAACCCCGTCAATTAGTGCTGACATCTCTTTGAGGCGCGCGTGGAACACAACGCGCCCTCGACCTGGGCCTGGTCCTTACCGGACGGCGAGCTACCCATTGCTCGCCGTCCGCAATCCCGCGCCTACAGTGGCCGGGAACCGGCTATCGACTCCACGCGAAATCCTATAAAACATAGATTTTAACTTAACAAAGTTATTAACAACAAACCGTGTGTCCAATGGGATTTCCCATCGTCAAAAATGACGACCTTTCATACAAATTCGAATCTCCTATTTATTCCCCTTTTAGGGATGAATTTTCAAAAATCCTTCGTGCTCACCTTTGTTATAGAATCTTTTTTGCAAAATTTTATGCTTCTAGACCCAGTGATTCCGGCTGTGCATTGTCGGTCATTGATTTTTTTTATTTTTATTAAGTAGATCTATCATTTTATAGATTCAATTCATTTGTTTTATTACAGCCTAACGTTGCATATTGCTCCTATGGAAGACCGTTGGCACAGAGCGGATCCCCCTCGAGACAAACATCCAGAGCCGCCCAAAGACAAGCAACCAACTCGCCCACAAAGTGGTCGCCCATTTGAGAACCCACTAGAAGGTCCCAGTTGGTTGTTAGATAATGGACCCACTCACTCTGGTGCTCCTACTAATTCTAAGGTATGTATGATTTAAGGTACACCCACAAAACGAACACAGGTCGCTTGTGGTGAGTTAAAATAGTCTTCACGACAGACGATTCTTAAAAATACGTATGGCGCATCCCGGGCGGCCTGTTACCGTCTTGCTGAAAATCTTATACAGGGTGGCAGGGTCATCCACGCGCAACTTGTTACCGTTGATTCAGCACTTGATTCTTTTTCTGATGTATAATTTTTTTTGTCGGTTATTAAAAAAGTAATTCCATACATTTTGACCGCGCAGGTATTGCACTTTCGTAAGATACAGCAGTTTTTTTTTACAATCCACCAAATAGTTAAACGCAGTGGGGTTTAGAATCATGTGCTCAATCCATGGTACAGGTTGCGCGTCGGTGTCTGCCACCTTGTATATTTCTACCCCATCATGAGTATTCTCGAGAGAGTGATACGAAACAAGAACCACGAGCATTTGAAAACAACTATTTACATGGATATGAAAACTCCATAGGCAATGTTACTGCACACACATTTTTCCAGTAATGTTTAAGTCCAGGGGGTCGAACCTATTACCTAAAACCCAATAAAAATTCCAGGCTCCGGCCTACTACTGAGAAATTCTTAATGAATAACACTGCCTGTCCTGGGAATCGAACCCACCACCGTCAGCTGTCGAGCTTGCGACCACTAGACAAGAGAGCCAATAGTCCATTAGTTGTCAACATTTGTAATTACATATTCAGGGACGTGCGTCAAAAAGTGGTAGAAATCTAGAGCCGGATTCCACCACGGAAGTGGACAAAACTCCCAAGACATTGTGCCGAAAGATTGGAGAAAACACAGAGGTACTGAAATCTAATGTTCTATTTTTGGGTTTAGTCACATCCCTCTTCCCTCCTCCTCCTCCTCCTCCTCCTCTTCCTCTTCCTTCTATTTCCCTCTTCTTCATTTTTCTTTCTTTCTTCTTTTTCTTCCTCAAATGTCCCAAGTGTGACTAACTCCAATTCACATAATGTTTCTCAGAATATTCCGCTTCCCAGAATGTCCAATTCCTCAATTAATTTCTAGTATTTTAAAATTTCTCTAACAGAATAGACAAGTTTGCAGGCTAACTTGAACTATTTCTTAACTATACTATTCTACTAATTAATAACTATTACACCAGTCTAAGTGCCAATTTCACCAATGAAACTTAACGCGAGCACCACATTAATGTTCAACAACTGTCAGTGTCAATATTCCACCACAATGATGACACTGATAGCTCTTGAACGCGGTTTAGATGTGCTGGTCGCGTTCAGTTTAGTTGGTGAAATCCGCCCTTAGTCATATTTAAAAAGTCAATTGCTGTACAGTCACCATCAAAACTTGATTAACACTTACTTTTACATAATATTATCTAAATTGACATAAAAATAATTCTATACTAACACGAATTTTTATAACGTTTACGATGATAAATGATATTTACTTCTGACAATTGGTTCAAAAGATCATATTTACACGTCAAAAATATATAACGTTTTAAAACTAGATGAGTTTGTTGTTTCCTATTCAACTACTTTCGAGAAGAAACAATCTTTTTTTTAAGTCCAAACACAATCTTGGTCAGGCCATATGAGGACCATGCAGATTAGTGTCTGAGATGGCCTTTTGTGGAAAGAACTAGACAGGTTTGAGTAGACCTGTCCAGTCATTGCACGCCTTTGTCAGTTATCAATATCATGTAGCTTCCGCTTTTAGTCAAGTGTGTCAAAACGGAAGTTTTAAGAGACTGTAGTTCCTGGCCTTTCTCTCTAACATCTCCTTCCTCACCCTGTGTAAGACACATCGGCGACCCCAGCGTTGAAATTCTTAATCGGTTATTTAAAATATTCGTTAAGTTTGATCGTGTAGGTATTGCACCTTTTGTATGAGTTAGTTTTTTTTTTAATATTTGACCTATAATGGCCGCTGGTGGGTCTAGAATTATGTACTGAATTCATGGTAACAGTTGTTACACCGTGTATTGGCGTCACAGACAGACAACAGCTCGCCGTCGGCGGCGCGCGCGTTCTCCCCGACGGTGCGGCGGCGCAAGCGCACGTCGTCGCCGCCGCCGCTCGCCACGCCGCGCCAGCCGCACTACTCGCCCAGACCTAACTCGTCGCGACGGAACAGGTACTACGACATACTTACATAGCAGTACATAATTATACTAGTTTTCATTTTTTAATTGCGTAAGAATTTAATTTCCTACGTTATTCCATAAAACCTTTTAAACATTATAGCTCTAAGCTTAATGCAATAATATTGGATGTTATTTTATTTTTGCGCCGCTTTCAATTTTCATTCAAACTCTTCACTCGAGTGAAGTTAAATTTTTGTTTCATTCCATATTCAAACGACATCGACAAACTACGAGTATATGTTTAGGAATGAACGCCTGCTCTTTTAATTTCATTGTTCGATAGTTCGGTAGACGAGTGAAAGCCGAAATCCAACACCGTAGAAAGATTCACTAATGAATTATTTTAATTTTGATTCATTCTGTGTTCAGACTTTTCATTTCGAGTGAAAGAGTCGAATGAGAGGTAACAATTAAGAAAAACTGAAGCGTCTTATCGATATAGGTTGATGCGCACCCTAATGGCTTCGCAGCGTGATCAGAGGGTCCGGGGCAGCTTGAACAAGCTTGATCTCCTGAATGTCATTGCGGGGAAATTTGATTGCCTGTTCGTCCATTATTTGTCCAATTTACATGTTTATTAAAAAAAAATTCGTAATAATATGATTATTATTATTAGTTTAACTTCCGATGTTATTTCCTTAGCACAAGCGGCCGCGTGCTCAAGGTGCTGGTAGCTAAGATGCGGCTGGACGGCTCCCCGGGCGAGGTGTCTTCTCCTCCGAAACGCGCGCGCTCGCCTTCGCTCAGTGTGTTCGACGCGCCGAGTCCCAACGGGGCCACAGACTCCAGAGTTATTGTGTCGTAAGTATGGATAACACCGCCCCCGTTTGCGCATTTATGAGAGGTAAATGCATGAATGGGGGTATGTTTAAGTCTAGGCGTCAGTATAGCTGTACACAGTTCATTTGGGGCGTGGCCAAATTCGGAACCAACGCCGCCATCTTGTTTTTTAAAATACAGTACAACAATTTTTTTAATGTCCTTCGGGAATCATCTGATTTCCGAATACAAACGAATGATAATTTCCATGTCCGTCAATTATTAGATTTATCGTGTATAATAATTTGAATTCAGAACTAAGAAGTACTCTATTACCCTACCGGAGAAAAAGTCGTTAAACACTTCAGTTTCTTAAACCATAACTGAACACATGGGTATACCCAGCTTTTGGCCTCGGAGCGGGGGGGGGGGGAGCAACCCAGCTTTTGTTTTCAGCTTTTGGCCTTAGGGGGGAGGCATAAAAGAATTAACAAAAACGACTTCATCTGCGTGTAGCTTGTATTTTATTATTCTTTATACAATTATAAGAGAAAAGGCAACAGACAGACAGTTACTTTCGCAATTATAATATTAAGTATGTATGGGTTAAACAATGCAACGCTGACTATTCGGCATTTTTTTTAACAGTCGATAGAAATTAGCTCCTAAACCAGCACAAAGATCAACATATCATTTTTCTCATCAAAAATTCCACAGCGAATCCACACCCAGATTAGATATGGAAATAGCCGAGCAATCTGCCCGAACAACTCTTCGCGAAAGCCTCGAGGCTCAGCGAGTGAGAGCGAACAGCATAGAGAGAGAGACGCAACTCACGAGTAGAAGGCGTGTCAGTCGAGAACACGAGGTCTCACGAAGAGTGGCGAGCGAACACGAACGGAGGCATAATAATCAGGATGGTCGCGAAAGGTTGGCATATTGTCGAATCTATTACAGCATAGCATAATCAGCATATAATGTTCCCACTGCTGGGACACAGGCCTCCTCTCTGTGAGTGGGCTCCAACCACGCAGGGCCAGTGCGGGTTGGTGGATGTCACATGTCTGCGAATGTTTGGTTCTAGGACATGTCGGTTTCTTACGATGTTTTCCTTCACCTATAAATCCAGTGATGTTAATAATTAATTTGGAATGACTTAATAATGTGGTTCAAGTTAAGACAAATTCCTGTCGCTGTATCTGAGGGATAATCTCCGGGAGCTTATATTACTATCATGGAACCTATAGTAAAATTGATCTGAGGCTGGAAGGACTAAACACACCTACATTAAAGGGGAAGTTATACTGTGAAACAAAGTTAAAATGCATACAAAAACACTCTCCTCGATTTACAAATACGTATATGTACATCTACACAGTCACCTTCGCCAGTTGATCTACGACATCACGAAAGAGCCGAAAAAAGAATTCCGAATAAACTTCGCCACCAATTTCACCAACCACATTTCCCAATTTCAGCAACCACCGCCGCAGGCTACCAAGCCAAGAGACGCGTGACAGCAATCAGAGCAGTCGACAACGCAGCCGGATAGACAGCCATGACAGTCGCGACAGTGACAGCGGCAGTGGGGGAGGGGGGGACTGGGTCAGTGAGGGGCGCACGCGCAGGGTGAGGAAAGCTGTCACGTATAAGGAGAAGCCTTTGAACAGGTAATGATAGTATCTAGCTTTAGAAAGAGACTGAACCTTTTCTGAAGATCGTTGTGCTATATCTATTCACAATATTACTCATATTTTTTTTATTTTCTAATTTGGCCATAGTTCAAACTCCAATAAACCAATTACAGCCACTTTTGAATTGTCAAGGGGTCGGTCGGTCAGAAAGATGAAGCTAGTTGCCCTTTCCAAAGCGTAGTAGGTACCTATGGAGAAGAACGGTCCAGAAACTCCACGGATACTTATTCTTTTAAATCAAAATATTGTTACATAAAATTAGGTAAAACGATGTAGAAAGACGTGCTTGTTAAAATAGTCCGTAATTAACAATTCAGAAATTAAAATAAGCCGTGGCAGCTAAGAGATGACCAGTCCCTAATGACAGCCCTTTTCACGAACATGACGCATGGATCTGCACCATTCAGCTCATACCTGCCATTACTTTTATATTTTTATTATTAATCACTTATTTTTGAGAATGCTGGTGGTGAGTATGTTAAAATAATAGTAATGAAACTGGAGTCCCTTAACTCGGCGTGCAGGATTTGACTGGTAGAAACGTAAGGGTTATGCCCCCTCCATGCGACTTCTCTCTCTCTCTCTTTATATTTTTTATATACGAGTGTGTGTGTGTGCGTGCGAGTATCGCGTAAGGAACGAGTTTCGAACGAGGGTCCCCCGACCGCACACGATTTTTTATTATTTTTAATCAGTTATTTTAGAGAATGCTGGTGGCAACTGTGTGTGTCCAAGGCTAATTGTTACCTATACTTATGATAATATTTTATACAGGCTGGCAGGAACACGAACGTTACCAAGGATTCAGTACATGATTCTGCACCCTAATTACGTAACACACTATCTATCACAATCTGAATCATTTTGAAGCTTATTGCTAATCCATTGCTTAATATGTTCGAACAATTTGTCTGCTCAACAACGTAAATAACGCAATGAATGTCGTTGAACCGTCAAAATGAAACCCATTCCTACTGTTAGTGTGTTACATAATTACCCCGCTGGACCTCCGTGCGTTGAAATTTTTAGTCGGTTATTTAAAAAAAAGTAATAACAGCCGCACGGGCCGATCGATCAGGTTAAGCTACGCTTGCCGCGGTTGGCACGTGGATGGGTGGCTATTTTTACATACCAAGACCCCTCCGTGTCTCGGAAAGCACGTTAAGCCGTTGGTCCCGGCTATCATTCGTGGATCTTTGACAATCGTAACTGGTCGTCAGATGCTCGATAGTCTGACAACCAGTCTTACCAAGGGGTATTGTATTACCCAGTAACTGGGTTGTGGAGGTCGGATAGGCAGTCGCTCCATGTAAAATACTGATATTCAGCTGCACCCGGTTAGACTGGAAGCCGACCCCGACATAGTTGGGAAAAGGCTAGGGAGATGAAGCAGAGGATGATATTAAAAAAAGAAATACCTTTTCCATACATTTTGACCGCGTAGGTATTGCACTTTTGTAGGAAACAGCAGTTTTTTTAAGCTATTGCATAGCTTTCATCGCGGGCTTTGAGCGCGGCGACCGAATCAAGAAATTCCGTAACGAAAATAAAACCTAACACCCCCTACTCCGCCTACCATGTAACTCGGCCGAGCGTTCGCTTAACGTGTATGTATATGGTACGACTGTACTTGAATTAATACTGCATAAATAAAAAATTATAATTGCATAAGTTGATAAAAAATGCTATGCAATAGCTTTACCGCGGCAGTCCCCGAGTGCCACACGTGTTTTTTTTTTAATAACCTGCAGATAATTTCAGCGCACGGGTGTCCAGAATCATGTATTGAATCCATGGTAACAGGTTGTGCGTCGATGTGCCTGCCACCCTTTATATATAAACTGTTGGTAAACCTTTATCCTACAAATATTGTAAACTAGCTTTAAAATTTCTTGTTCTCCCGACCCACTTCGTCGCATCGCATCGCCGGCCTGTTCGTTTTCGCTTAGCGTTCCTTCTGCCTTATTTTTGGTCCGCTCCTAAAGGGCCTAGCATGGTGTTAAATAGCCTATAGCCTTCCTCAAAAATTGGGCTAACAAATGCAAAAATAATTTTTCTAATCCGACCGGAAGTTCCATAAATTACCCCCCTACATACAAACTTACAAACAAATTTTACTTGTTTATAATATTAGTAAATTTTATAAACAAGTAAAATTTGTTTGTTTGTAAGCCGTTTTTAAGTCATTGAGAAACAAACATCCAAACTTTCACAATTAACTAACAAATGCAAAAATAATTTTTCATTTTTTTAGAAAAAATATTTGTATGTTTGTTTCTCAATGACTCAAAAACGGCTGAGCTGATTTGGATAAAATTTAGCGCACAGATAGATTATAACCTGGATTAACACATAGGATACTTTTTATTTCAGTAGTACGATCCCGTGAGATAATTTCCGACCTCTACGCGGCCGGAGCCGGGGACAAAAGCTAGTTAATAAATAAAGGGGTATGTGCGAGGTGGGTGTCGAAAGTGAGGTTTGGTTCATTAAATAGGGGCGAGCCTGTTTATTGCCAGACTCAAATCCAGACAGGGCTGCTACTGAAAAATATGTAATTTCTGCTAGAAAAACTGCTGCAGAATAAAAACCTCAAATTCGTTTCTTTTTGTTCCAGAAAATTAAGGAGGTGATCATCGCTGGATAACGTACTTAAGAAATTGTTGATCTTAGCTTTCATATTATAATTTTATAATACTCGTTTGTCACCGCGACTGGAGCTGCACTACGATGAAGGTTTATAGCTTGAAAGATAAAAACTACCTATTACCTATTTACAATAAACTTTTTGTAAATTTCCTTATTTGTAATTCGAAAGAATCATGTTATTAGTCCACTGCTGGACATAGGCTTCTTCAAGCATCCCCTCTTCGACCGGTTCTGTGCTATGTCCTGAAGTGAACGTCTTTCGGCTGAAATGAAGGATGATAATGTTATTAGTTCTTAAACAAGCCTCAAATAGTAACGGTCAGTGCACCTTGGGCGGTCAGCCCAGTTACCAACCAGCTGTCTAGATAATCAAACTGGTGCTACACAAATGTTCGGGTCGGCACAATTCGGCACAGCCGAACGGCTTAATCGAATATATTTAAATATACGTTCAGGGAAAAGCCGCTCGCCTTGTCTCGTGTTGTGCCGAACCGACCCGAACATGATTCAGGAGGGTAGATGCCGAACCGAGATTCCTGCACGAGCCGAATGAAAGACAAATATCTGTAGTAATTGTAACAAATGCTGCCGATCGAATGTGTGTAGCGCCCCTTACTGCAAAAGAGACCGGTCCAGTATTATTTCGATATACATGTTTATTTTTAAATTAAAATAAAGCTTTTTAGTGTGCAAAAAGCAATCGCACAGTCTTGTATTTAATTCTGTACATACGGCTAAGGAAATCTGCTATTGAGCAATGCCCAGAGAAATAGGCGGAGCTTTGCCGCACTGTAACTTAGGACTTGCCGTTAGGGCTGGCACTAATTAATTCCAGCTATGACAATCATGTTACATTGCTGGCAAATTATGTTTTATTATACGATGTACCTATAATACTTGCTAAATGAAACTCTATGGATTAGTGCAGAGTTTAAAAATTAAGCCAATAAGGATTAAGTTGATAATTATTTTCCATGACAAAAACTAATTCAATCGTCTCTTTATGGGCCAGTTTCTAGAACGAAAATTATCGCAAAAAAAAAAATATATATATATATATAATAATAAAATTAATATGGGAATATGATATTGATTTATCAAACAGTCTAGCTATTTCTAAAAAATAAAATTGATATTGTGTAATGAATAATGAAATAATTGAAATTGATATGTACTAACATTTGTACACCTAATGGCAAAGTATAAAGAACTTACAAAAATGTAACATCTCATACACCTGTGTATCTGTAACCTATGTTTACAAATAAATACTCTGAATACTGAATACTGAAACATGTGACAAGTTGTCGTCAAGCGCACGTAAACTGCTGCGATTGGTTGAATGATTTATCAACAGTCAATCGCCGAAGTTTACGTGCACTTGACAATTTGTCACATTAATTTTGAGAGAAAGAAAAAAAAAACACTTATTGGCATTACAGCAAAAAAATACACCTTAAAATTAAAAAAAAACAGGAAACAAGGATTATAATGCCAACAGGGCCTCAGCTCAGAATAATGACAGATGACAGCACAAGCCGTACCACCTCACGCTGATTTTCAGCTGCAACTCACGAGTGCCTTACGCTAGAATAATAAACACATAGGGAACTGTCCGTTTTCAGAATAAATTAAAGGTGATAATATAAAAAAAAGCTCATAAAAAATGAAATAAAATGTAACGGGTCCCACACTGAACTGCTTCAAGAATCGACTGGACAGATTAATAATTAGCTGCTAGTGTGTCCAACCAAATAATAATAATAATACTTCAAATATTTTGCAAACATTTTCGTTCGAAAAACTGGACCTGACTGGTGAAGATATTAAATAATGCGTTATTTCGGTAATACAATATGCATATTCTATTCAAATAAAGTTCGTTTTGTATTAGCGAAATAACGCAAATATTTTCACATATATGCCAAGTGTAGTGCCTGCATAAGAAATATGTAAATACACTGATGGCAAAAGAAGTGTACAACAAATTTTATCGCTGAAGATAATAAAGAATTTTGTGATTCAGACGTCCACTGCTGGACATAGATCCTGCTGCTCCCTATTGTGATTTAGAATGTCTTTAAGTAATCCAGTGTGCGCTTTTATAATTTCTAACGTGACGATATTACCGTGGACGTCAACGTCCACGACCATAAAATGTATGGAAATAAGTGCAGGTTATCGTGGACGGAAATATAAGTGTCTACATATATTTCCATAAATTTTACTTACCTGTGTTATCGTGATGCCGTGACGTGGACGTGGACGTCCACGATAATATTGACATGTACGAAATTATAAAAGCGCACAATAGCGATTTTAAACAGTATTTATTGATAAGTACCCAACAATCGTTTTGTTAAAATACATAGGTTGGCGGGACATCGACGCGCAACTTGTTACCATAGATTCAGTACATGATTCTAGACCCCTAGCGTAGAAATTTTACATTGGTTTTCAAAAAGAAAAAAAAATCTGCTGTTATAGAAAAGTGCAATACCTAATGCGGTCAAAATTTATGGACAGAAAAATTAAAAAACTGCCGAAAAATTTCAACAGAGGGGGGTTTAGAATCATGTACAGAATCCATGGTTACTAAGTTGTGCGTCGATGTGCCTGCCACGTATAACAATGTTTCCAAATATACACTAGTTATGTCAATATCCTCGCTGCCGATCTGATTAACGACTGATAACCGTAAGTCTAATTAATGTAATGTTTCAATAAATTATCGAATATGTTAATGCTTATTTATTTTTGGTCCTGGGTTGCAGGTCTACCACTGCACACTCCTGCGCAAGCCACTGCGTCCATCGACATTTTTTTTTACACTGCTACAGGTTTCCTTTCTGCTAACATCTAGTATTATCATATCTTTTTGCAGAATATGTTCTTCCTTTTAATCTGTTCTAAAAAATATATTTTATTTCTTTCTTTCTTACTATGAATCACTCAATACGTTTAATGCTAAATGTATTTAAAACCTCGCTCTGTATCGGCCAATCGTTTAGAAGATGACAGAGACAGAATTATGGTTTGAATATGTTTAGTGCTCAACGTATTTAGTGATTTATGTTGCAAGCAGTTCTTAACATATCGCACCTTAGGTAGGACAAAGGCCGGGGCACGCCACAATTGCGGCGGTAAGTCCCCTCTTTGAGGAGTGGCTTGAGAGGCGCCACGGCGTCCTCACCTTCCGCCTGACGCAGGTCCTCACCGGATATGGCTGTTACGGGAGGTTCCTGTTTCGGATAAGGCGGGAGGAAACGCCCGGGTGTTATCATTGTGTGGATCGACCGGAGGACACGGTGGAGCATACGGTGGAGGTCTGCCCGGCTTGGGCGGAGCACCGCCGTGACCTCGTGGCGGCGATCGGCGGCGGCGACCTCTCGCGTCCGGCCCTGGTTCAGGCCATGGTACGGAGCGAGAGGGAATGGGAAGCCGTCACCTCCTTCTGCGAAGCAGTAATGCTCGCGAAGGAGGAGGCGGAGCGCGAGAGGGAGAGGCAACCACTGCGGCCTCGCGCCCCTAGTCGCTGCAGGAGGAGACACCGTAGGCGCGGGCTTGCGGACGGCGAGCAATGGGCAGCTCGCCGTCCGGTAAGGACCAGGCCCGGGTCGACGGCGCGTCGTGTTCCACGCGCGCCTCAAAGAGATGTCAGCACAATTGACGGGGTCCGATAGGACTGATGCCTGCCGGGGTCGCGGATTGTTCGAAAGAGTTACCGTGGCCCTAGCGCACAGGCAACTGAAGGAACACGGGTGGGTTTTAGTCAGTAAGAGTCTGACACGCCCTTCCGCTCCGCCCAGAGCGGGAGAGGTCATTTGATGATTTCCCACCTAAAAAAGAAGGACAAGGACATAACTGCATTTTTTGTGATTTTACAGGAGTCATTTTAAGATATTGTTGTGCCAAGATAGTCAAAACAATGCACCAATATGACAAAGGCACTGTTGCTCTCTGGCGGCATTAAGCTGATATTGTGATAAGGCTCTTTGTTCCTCTGGTCAAAAGGGACTTTTTAAAGCACTTTGGCATACTTGTGCGATATGTAGAATAGGTGAAGTGACGTAGGTTTTGAAACGTAATAAGCAAGTAATACATTCTCAAATTTTATTGAAAATAATCGATATTCGCTAACAACAAGTCCGCACAACACGTACGTGATTCTATCAATGACTACAGTCTACTAACATGGAAATATAACGCTATATAGCAGTAGTCAGATCAACCATGAAATAGTCAATAATAAAAAATCTAAATAATCTGACAAATATTCTTGCTAAGATCCGCCGCATACTAAGCGAATAGTGACAAAATTCATACGTTTTCTTTGAACTACAGTCTGGCCGTCGTCGTCGAGAGAATGCGTTCCTGACACCTGTCAGTGTGACAAGTCTAGTAACTAATAAAGATCAAATTCGCAAAACACGTATTCGTTTGTATGAAACTGACGCATTCGCTCGACGGCCGGACTGTATGCACTTAGTCGGGTTTGGGCCAACAAGCTAGGGGCGTGGTCAACGGCCATTTTGTTTTTCGCAAACACGCGCTCTGAAGCCAAACGGTCATTACAGTCGCAGCGCAATGCCTTTTCATACAAAAAAGTGCGGTGCGTCCCGCCTGTAGCGTGCGTTGGTTCTTAGAAAATGAACGAAAGAGATGAAGGAGGATATTTGCAAAGCATTGCGTCGCGGCCCGCCCCAATCTGCTTTAGCGTTGATGCTCTTACGTCCACGTCCCGGCTGACCGCATGCGACCAATAAACATTACAGCCGCAGCGTGCGTGCGCCCCCGTGCGTGTTATGACTGCGATTTTGTACCAAATTCAAGTTTTTATTGGCTGCATGCGGCCAGTCGGGTCGTTATGGCCGCATCAAGTGTGCGTCAAGCCATGACGATTGCTGCCGCAACTTCCGCGTTTAGCCACGAATGACACTGGCAGTGTTCCTGATACCGTCTTTTTTAATTAAATATTGTTCTGACTACCGCTAGGTAGCTTTAGATTTTAAATTAAATGTCTCTATATCTATTGGATTTAATGATACTATGAATATGCGGCTAAATGCGTAGGATTATTAAGTTTTTATTATTATTATAAAAAGATTTATTCATCACAATTTAATTCCATTATGAATGTTAAGTTCGATAATAAGCGTAATGTGAACATTGTGGCAATATTTTAATAATATCAAACTGGTATTTTAACGAGTTGCCAGATAAACATAATTTTATTTCATAAAATGGTAACTCTACTTAACGACATTAATATTTATTCAACATCACATCAATTCTATATATCAAACAGGCACCACAATTTATTTTTAAAACCAAAAACTAAAAATAAAACCAAAATAAAATGAAATAAAAGGTTTAATCGCTACACCTAAGTTACTTAACATAATAAAATAAGGAATAAGTTACATTTAGGTACACAAACGAGCACGTTAATAAATTAACATAATCATTCAAATGTCACAAGTTTAGTAATCTTGACAAACCACGATACAATATGTATGTAGCCTAACATTTATGTTTACCTGCCAAGCAATTCTGGAATATTCCTTTGAGTTACAGTTCAATTCCGATTGTTCCAAAAGTTTATCTTTTTGACTATAAGATACTATTTTTTTTAAATCTAGGAACAAAATTTCAACGTTGTCTAGATATTCGATAAACAAAATTGAACTGAAACACGTAATTTTCCATTTAATGGCCATTTATTATGATTCTTTTCATCTTTTCTAGTCTTCAATCAATCATTCCACTCTTATCAATATTATACAACAATAGTCTAGCTATAATGTTGCGAACAGAGAAAAAAACATGTTATTTGTGGCTGTTGAATAAGTTAGTCTAATGCAAAATGTCCCAAAACAATAATAAGTTAACTTTTGGTTTCCTCAGAAAGCGGTAAACGGTCCCACAATAACGGTTGGCTTAATACAGAGCGTTTTTTGGACATCTTAGGGCCGGCGCACACTTGGCGAGGCGCAGCGCGGCGCGGTTGTCACTGCCAAACAAATATCAACGTTGCATGCCTAAAAATAAAGTTGAGAATAAATAATTTTAGAAGCACGCCTCTTTCCGCTTAGACGCGCTCTCGAGCTACTGGAAGTTTATTTATTTTCAACTTTAAATCAACAGGTGCAAGGTCGATATTTGTTTGGCAGTGACGAATGCGCTGTAGTGCGCCTCGCCAGATGTGCGCCGGCCCTTAATGTTAAAATACTGTTGAAAATTAAAGATTTTCATGACTGTCGTTAGAATACGACGGAACCGCTTTCCTATGAAACCAAAGCTTTTGTTAGCAGTATTGTGAAGTACTTGTTAACCTCAAGAGCACGGTGATGCCTCGGTGGCCAATGCTAGGGTAACACTCTTCATACAAACCAAGCGTGTCAGTGAACGTTTACCTACTGATAGGAACAGAAACTGACAGCCCGTGACAATTCTAACGATGCCCTGTGACAGCTAGCTTGCGCTCAGTTGCGCCATATTCGGACACGAATATTATTTCATTACGGGGTCTCTAGTCGCTGCCGGCACGGTGATTTCGTGCTGTGTTGTTGACTTATCTGGCAGATAATTTTATACTCATTTAAATTTATCTGGTATAGTATTTTTATTTCACGAAGCGACGCGCGCTTTACTTGTGGTAACCAAGTGTCCAAACACGCTGTGAATGTGCGGAGCTCTCGGTACCGTCCGAGACAATGGCGAATTCGGAAGTGTGTGTGTGTGTGTGTTATGTGCTGACGCTATTCGTCTTCACGCACACATTCATAGTACATTGTACACTTGGAGAGATAAAAATACTGCAGATAGAAAGACCCGGTCACTGAAATAGTCTCTAAGTTGAGTAGTATTATCACTATCTCATTTTCAGAGCCTATTTTGTGTACTGACAAGTACGGTAGGCCGCACGTTAGTGCCAGTGAGAACCAGTAAAAGCCGGCCTCTTGTTCTTACTACACTAGGCCAGCTCAAGGTCAAAGGGTTACCATCGATGTGCGGTGGACTGTACTTCAAGAATTCAACAATATTCATTCAGACATGAAACACGGAAACTAACTTATAGAACAGTATTTATGTGTGTGGGTCTGTTTGTTACTCGTCTTTCTTATCGGGCGGCGCGGGCGCAGGTGGGGGCGCTGCTTCGCTTGGTTTGGGCGCTGCTTCGCTCGCTTTAGGCGCCGCATCGCTTACTTTAGGCGCTGCTTCGCTTACTTTTGGCGCTGCTTCGCTCGGTTGAAGCGTAATCGTAGCTGTAGGTTCAGCAGGCGGTGTAGTTTGTTGCTGTAAAATTTGGTAATTTTATTTGATTAAGTCCTTATACTGCAGCAGTGAACTGTAATTGGCTGGGGGGCGGAAATTAGATCCTTTAGAAAAATATGCATTTGAGAAGCAAAACGACACAGTGCATGTGCTTTTCGAGGCCCCAGTTCTTGGAATCTGCGTATAGCACATTACATTACTTTTAAATTAAAAGTTGCTATAAAAAGTACACGATTTATAAAGCTTTTGCACTGTACAAATCTTTAAGCATAACTAGCGGCCCGCACCTACTTAGCACGGTTTTTATGACTTAACAAAATATAGTGTTTTCTTTATTATTAATTAAGTTTAATATTAATTTATATTACACATAAACCTTCCGAGATAAATTCTCTAAATTATGGTGAAAACCGCATCAAAATCCGTTGCGTAGTTTAGGAGAACAATGCGGTCACACAGACAGGCAAGAAAAGTGACTTTAATTCCAGTACTGGATACTAAAACTACAAGGATTTTTATTTTTATTTAAACACTTTTATTGAACTTGTCAAAGAGTCTGTCAGTTAGAAAGATAAAGCTAGTGGCCTATTCCCAAGCGTAGTAGGTTCCTATGAAGAAGAACAGACAAAAACAAAATTGAGCCGTCGTGGGACGCCTGGCAGATGCGAAACATTGAAACTATTTTGTATAGAAAATACAGCGTGGCATGCGTCGCCACGCCAACAATCGGTTTTACCCGCGGCTATAAATGTTTCACATCAAAAACTCCATGGACACTCTTTTAACTCATCAAGCATCGTTAATGAGACACAATTGATTATCTATTGTTTTGGCCCTCTGGCGGGCCACCTCGGGCTTGACTAGGTAAATCAAAAACTAAGGCAGTACCTCAGTAATAGTGAGTGTCGAGGCCCCAGCTTCCTGGGCATGCTGTGGACAGTCCTGCTGGTGCTGGTGATGATGATGGTGTTTCCCGCGCTTCTTCTCCACATGCCCGGAGCAGTGCTCGCATTCGTCGTCGCTGTCCTCCGAATCAGACTCGTCGAACTTTTTCGGTTTTTCGTATATGCAGCAACCTGGGTAAACGAGATGTTGGTAAAATATCTTAAGTACTATCTACCAATAACATCTGTTTTTACTAATCTGTGTGCCAAGTATGGTTATGCAGTCAATTTTCTTCATAATCTTTCGTCAATTATGGTGGCAAAACAATATTTTTCCTACAGAATTCTCAGTTTAAGATGCGAAAACTACATGTCATGTTTTGGCTTTTTAGTTTTCACACATTTGGGGCAATTTCTTTATCGAGTCATCCTGCATTTGTGGGGTCGTGTGTGAATTTTGGGATACAGCACAATCCGCTATCCATTTGGATTTTACCAGATTTAGTTATTTTTAATGACGTGCAACACTTGATGCTTAAAAAAAAACCCACTAAGGCAGTGATTTTATATAAATATCTTACATTTAGACTTCTTTTTGTTCATGTGCTCATTGTCGACGGTGTCCTCGGTCCACACCACCTTCTTGCGCGACTCGGTGCGCGTGGGCCGCAGGGTGATCACTGCCACACGTTCTTGCTGTAAGAACACATTTATATTACAAGATCATAGTGCATTCTCTGAACATTCTCTCTTTTTTTATAAGACTTACCTAGACTTGAGTTTGTGTTTTGTTTTTCATGATGTTGTATTGTCGGAATCTGCCGAGTCCAGATTCATTTAGTAGATATGTACTACTACACTACTACAGCACTTTGTACCTTACACAGCCTTTTTAAAAGAATATCTATATATATCTGGTTTGTTGCCTCTAGTAACTTACAGGGACCATGTTTATGTGCGACTTGTAAAGTGCCATACCTACTGATTCATTAATTGCTTCATACAGCACCAATGGAAACGAAATTGAAGTCTGGGTATAGAACAATTTAACAGCAAAAATGGCATACCGTCAAACGGGGTGAATAGGAATGCAGGGGTGAATCGAGACGAAACTTTAAAAGGGATTTTAACATTGAAATAACATAGTTTGTTATTGCATATTTATATGCAAATTTTCGTCTCGATTAAGCCCTGCATTTCTATTTACCCCCTTTGACGGTACCTACATTGGAAACATCCTCGCACAGTAGCATAAAGATACAAACAATTTTAATCTCCGTGTAAGATAAACATGGTCTGTATCTCTACACGTAACACTCGCGTATCTTATCTAGATCTACTGTAATATTTTTTGTATTTCATGGTTGCGGTAACTAGTAACAGGCCTGTTATTCACAAATGCACTCATTAGGAACTGTTATTATGTGCCAATGTATCGAGGTAAAGGTTTTTTATTTCAGCCAGTCAACGTCTAGCAACAGACTCTTATAGACAGCCTAGTAAATAGATGTTGAGTGAGACATGGCGGTATTTTTTAAGAGGTGACCGAGTTATATTTTAGCGGTAGATACGGTACGCTCTAACATCGCAATCACTAAACTTGGGCTCGGTGCACAACTACATGCAACGAAACACAGTTGCATACTTACCGATAGACAAGGACAGAGATAGGACCCCACACAGTCGTGCGAACACAACCGCGTTAGCCACCGAATGTTTACGATTATGAATGACATTGAGGTAACATTAGCGAGTCGCGTAATGCGCCGCATCGTGTCTCACGCTGTTTTCTATTATCTATCTCGCTCTCACAAAAATAGCGAAGCAAACAATAAATAAAGTTATAGTTTTCAACAAATTAACATTTTTGGCTGTACTTATGCGTGAAAAGTAATCCCGTGTCTTATTTTTGTTTCTTGACTGATTAGAACACTTATTAAATACACTTGAAGTAATTTTTATGCGTATTTATACACAAAAAAGAAATGGTTGAGCTGTATCGACATGCGCTGTTTAGACGATGGTCTGCGTGTGAATTCGAGTGCAACTGTGTCTATTGGACTTGGTTCAAAAGGATCGCGCGCTGTGTTCAAGTACCGTATCTACCGCTTTAAGTTTATCTAAGGGTGAATGCGACTTTTTATTCTACCTCCCTCCTCAAGGTGCTTTTTGAGACACGCAGAGAAAGAGGCAAGCTGTTCGAAAACTCAGGAGTGTGAAATATAAAAATAATGATTACAAAAAATATTTATGTATTTTTAATTTGATAAGTACAAGTTTCTATTTTTTCCCTAATGAAAATATCTTTGTGTTATAAATGCATAATTACCTAAGAACTAAAAAACATCAAACTATACCACCCATTTTAAACAGTTAAAAAGAGCTAAAACAAAGTTTGATTACATTTTTATATTTGTAATGGAATTAACACTTCAGTGTGAAATCTCACTATCAGTAAAACAAACATGTTATAATATTTGAGTATTACATAACACTGTTCACTTAAAACATCTTCTATAAATTCAATATCAAAAATGTTGCTCTACAAAATATCTTTACTATTCTTACGTTTTTTTTTTTAAATTTACATTTTTATTTCCGAGAACTACTACTGAACAACTTTGCCCTCCAAGAGACCCTCAATCTTTTTGTCATGATAACCCAAAAAGTTGGAAAGAATATCTTTAGTATGTTCCCCCAACTTGGGGGGCGCAGTCCTTGCGTCGTTTCCCCCCAATCCATACACAGTTGGGGGCCCAACGACCTTGACTGTCCCTGCATCAGGATGACGCAGTTCTTTCACCAATTTTATCGCTTTTATGTGGTCATCATCAAACACATCCTTCATTTTGTTTATCGGCCCATTAGGAAAAGACACATTCTTAAATATCTCTGACCACTCCTTGTTACTCTTCGTCTGAATCACCTCACTGATTATTCTAATAATTTCGTCTCTATTTTCGACTCGTTTCGAATTATCTTTGAACCTCTCATCATTTATCAATTCCTCTTTGCCAATAACCTTGCAGAAGTCAACAAACTGGGGGTTGGAACCTGTGCCGATGACCATGTGACCATCTTTAGTTTTAAAGGCTTGGTATGGAACAAGGTTGGCGTGCGCGGTGCCCCAGCGTTGTCCTTCAATACCACAGTTTAGATAAATCGTTGCTACATTAATCATGCTTGATATTTGGGTTGAAAGGAGGTTACAGTCGATTTTCTGGCCTTTGCCTGTCTTCTCTCGGAAGTAGAGGGCCGTCATGATGGCTCCGAAGGCGTGTAGACCTGTGGTGACGTCTGTGATGGCGACGCCTGCCTTTACAGGGTCGCCGTCTCGTTCGCCTGTTGTGTTGAGGAGACCACCCATTGCTGATGCTATTACGTCATACCTGCAAATTGTTAAATTCAGACTATGATTTACATCTTGGTATTTTTTATGGCACTTCTTCAACACATATATTGATTAGGATTGGACTAGATCTATCATCCATACCAGAAAAGAGGCATGGATGAGTCCATAAATAACTCACCCAGGTTTCTTAGCATATGGTCCAGTGGACCCAAACCCAGTGATGGCACAATATATCAGCTTAGGATTGACAGCCTTAAGTTTGTCATATCCAACCTCTAGTTGGTCTAATTTGCCAGGTACAAAGTTTTCTACTAGTATGTCGCATTTCCTTGCTAAGTCATATATCACTTTCTTTCCTGAAATTTTATAACTGATTATAACTAGGTATTTTGTAATTGTAATAAATGTTATGAGTATAATGTGAAAGGCAAAAAAGAAGCTAGTTCAGGAAGAAAATGCTGTTTTCGTTTTAGTAAAATAATAAAAATAAGTATTTATTTAATCTGTGAATATACATTATATGAACGCAATGCAGTGATATAAAACTGAACCTTTAATTGTTTAACAATAAAGTGTTGACATTGATAGAGAAGTTGTCATCAAAATATATCGAACAGAGAATAATAGAAACATAAAATAAAGTAACTTTCCAGTAAGGCAATCTTACATTCAAGCAAAATTTTACTTTATGCCTTAAAAGTAAAGTTTATTTTAGTATGTAAGTTCATGGCAATTGTTTGTGACTATATTTGTTAAGGCTTATAGATTCGTTAAAAAATAGCATTGTCTTACATCCAGTTTTAATTTCCAGAAAGTAATTGTTTTGATTGTGAACAGTAATTGCATATTTACTTTTTATAATACTCCAGTAGTTAACATACAAAGAAAAAGACCTACTGAATTATAATGTTGGTAATTTCTTATTACTCTAGTTCCTTGATTCAGAGTTGAGCTACACGATTACTGACAAATGCGTGCACTGCATGGTATTTTCCTCGAAAGATCATCTTAGACACTAACCTGGATGGTCCTCATATAGCCTGACCAAGATCATGTCTGGACTTTAAAAGAGACTGTGACCTCTGAGTTTGTTTCGGTTTTTCTTCTCAGAGTATAAATATATTTCCTCAGAGAGATAAGAAAGACCAAACTTGTCTAGTTTTAAAACATAATTTATTTTTGATGAGGGTTGTATTTAGTCTGATAAAATGAATATTCATTTAAATGGCAAACAATTAAATGACATATGCCATTTAATTGTTTACCTTAAAATCCTAACCACAGAAAGGCATATAGTCTTTACTATACCTAGGTCAGATATGAATCAAATGTCTTGTATCAGATGTAGGTAAGACGATCATTAATCTAACCTTCACATACATAAAGTGGAATGATCCAGTAGGAAGTATTGAAGTGGGAGGTCAGAATATAGTGCAGTTATAATAATATTATGGCTAAGATAAAGATGTTGAAAAAAATATGTATAGAAAAAGTTACCTTCTTGTGCCTTGAAATCAATACAAATACTCTTTTTATTTCTGTTCACCGACAGATAGTAGAATGAGTCGTTTTCCTTCTTCTCATTTATAAAGGGAGGGCCCCATCGGCGCGCTTCGTCGCCACCCAAACTCTCCACTTTTATCACATTTGCCCCCAAATCCCCCAGCGTCATGGTACAAAACGGTCCCGCGATCACTCTACTAAGATCTAACACATTCAAATCCTTTAACAAACCCGATTTCGTGGAGTAATCATGTTTAAAAATCGGTAATCGCGTTCGTAAAACGCACTGGCCGAATTTTCTCAAGTTTTCCATAGCGCCGTTAAAAACAATAAGATTCGAAATGTACAAAACGATACAGATATCAGTATCGTGATTCGTGGTATTAAATGATCAAATAGAAAAGATAAGGAATACCACAACAGCGGTCAGGATTACCTCCTGTGTTTGTGGGGGGACGGTCGCAACGGCGGTACTAGTAGTAGCCATTTCTTCAGGTCTTGCTATGCGTTGTTGCTCTCCCATCAAACGATGTTTCACTTGAGATATAAATTCACATTATACGTAAGAAGTAAAGGCTATTAACGCGTTAGAAACCTTATTAACTTTACACCTATTCCGCAGTAATAACAACCTGTTTTCAACTTCAGAGAACTGTCAGTGTCAGTGTCAACATTGACAAAATGAGTTATTGATAACTTGACGTCTTTACTTTTAAATTTTAGTGATACCACCTTAGTAAAAATCATAATTTAGTCGATTGATACAATAATTATTGATTAATTGATTGTTTGTTTTCTTGCTACTTATAATAAATCACAACTTCACGAGTTTCTGTTTGGCTTATCAACTATTAAGTGATGCCAAACCACAAGCTAAACAAACACACAGCTTTACAAGCAAGGACCGTATACTCACCTACTTACAAGTATAATACCTATCATTGTTCTTGTATTATCATCATCACAATACTACTTATCAGTGCTCGCACGCATAGATTAAATAAAACGTCTCTTTGCAGTTACACCAAGGCAGCTAACGACAGAGGCGACGATATTATAAAATACATGCATTACTAAAATCTTTTGATGAAAACGGTGTATCATCGCTTGAACGGTTTTAGATAGTTTCCAATTTCACCACCTTTCAATATACTGGGCACACTGTTGCTTCTTCTTGCTATTCTTTTGTAACAGGCGCCAATGTTATTTTGGTAGATTCTCGCGTCATATGTTATGCTTATTATAGTTATTAGTTATCAGATCAATTAATAATAATCAATTGAATATTTTTATTTAAGTAAGTAGTTTCGCGGTGGCGATATGTGCGGACGACATTACGCCATCGCAATCGCAGTCTTGAACCTTGATGAGACTGATGCTCAGACTGATGGCGCAGGACGAGAGTGGAGATTGGCACAAGCAAGTAGTCTTAAGGCCATTGCCCAAAAATGAGTAAATATAGGGTTGTAAAAATGTATTCAATGTTAATGTTTTCAGTTCCTTAATTTCTTTACTTTTACAATTAAAGCCCCGTATACCTATCACCGGAAACAATGTTGAGCAACAATCACGCAATATTGTTTCCTGCAACATTTGATTTTACGAGTTCCTACGGAACATAAGCATGTTGTTAGCAACACTGATTTTAACAGGATTTTACTACTTTTACACAGGATTTTAAATCAGATTTGTTACAGTTGTAATGGCAATCATGTCATTTGTTTTAAATAGACTTTTATTTTATATAGATTCTTCTATATTTTGTGAATGTGAGAACGTTGTAGGCCTAACTTGTAGACTGTAGATTAGTAGACCTTTATATTTATATATATATATTTTTTTATGTTTTGTTGAGTGCCTGTTACTTGTTGTCAGGCCTACACTGTCCTCCCATTATCAACACTGTAATTTGAAACATTGTAAATGCCCCTTATTTTTAAAAGAGTAACCGTGGAGTTTTTTGCCGGCTCTTCTCCATAGGAAACAACCAATTCGTACCGTGCACCTAGCTTCTGACGTTTCATAAGTGCCCATGTTGGTTTATGTGAAATAAAATATTTTGATTGATTTGATTTGACTGCAACTTTTGATGTGGCCAGTAACATTGTTTTCCGCAACGGCAGCAACACATTAACATGTTGCTGAAACAAGGTTGCGCAACTTTGTTTCCAGTGTGTACGCGTCGTTAATTGTGCAATTTAGTTAGTTCGGGTTCCGCAGAAGTGGACCTTATCTCAGACAAAGAAGTCGAGCATTAAATCATACGCTACGCTAGCATAGTGCTAGTGAGGTTTGCTCACAACTTGGAATAAGCCCATTTTCGGCTTATTTCAAGTAGTCATACACTTAGTACTTACTACAATAAGACTACCAACTTGGAAGAAAAACTAATGTTTATACAAGAAAAGTTTAGGTAGGTAGTTAAATAAAGGTAAACAAATCGTAAAAAGGGTTTTTTATAGTTCACACTTTCTTGTTTAAAAATACGTTACAACAAAATTAAATTTATTTTGGATTTATAAGATTTGCTTCAGCGCAATTTTTTTGTTAAATTTATAAAATAGTATCATTTTTTGTAATCTGTCTATTATAAAGAGCCCAAAAAGACAGGTTCCCTAAACCTTTTAATAAATACAACGAATTAGGTAGCGCTGTTAAATTTAAGAGTACACCTGTGACGTAGCATGGCAACTGAAGTAGCAGGTACTACGTTTAGTCGCTTAGCCAAACGCCTTTTATGTTGTGGGTGAATTAGCTAAGGAAAATGATGTCACAGTATTGCGACTGCCCCCGTAGACTGTGAGCTCAATCCAATTGAGTTAATATGGGCTCAAGTTAAGGGGTTTGTAGCCGAGAAAAATTAAAACTTTTAAAATGGCTGACCTAAAATATCTTTTGCCATCGGCTTTAGCTAATGTGACTGCTGAGAATTGTAAAAATTGCGAGAGTCATGTAATAAAAGAAGAACAGAAAATATTTAAATTAGACAAAATAATTGATGATACCACTGAACGCTTTATTATTAATGTGACAGATAGTTCCTTAGATTCAGATTCAGAATAGAGCCTGTTATCATATGACTAAAAATAATATGACTTTAACATTTGAAATAAAAGGTTTAGCATCTATGAGCCACGTTTTTTTTTTTTGTTTTTGTTTACCTTCGTTTAACTACCTAAACCTTTCTAGAGGTGTTAGTAAGCCACATTTTCCTCCATCTTCTTCATCTTTACACATGAACGTAAGCAATATAATCAAGCCAAGGTTCTGCAACGTCTTTCAGTAAATAACTTCATGATATTAATATGTAGGTACATAATTACGTCACTGTCGGTCATTGCATTCAATATTTTTTGCGTTCCCAACGAACGCCGTGAAAATAAAGTGTTTTGAACCCGGCAGAATTCTTTGGAATAATTCCAGGCGACCGCCAGCCGACAGAAAGTATCACACTTTCGAAAATAAAATAAAAATAATTACATACGAAGTGCGCTGATCTTTTCAGCCAGTGCCCTAATTCACTATGACCACTTAACGATTCCTTACTTCGAAACCACGTCAATTCCTTATCTAACCACGACATCTGCTAATAACGTATTCTCTAGGATACAATGAACGAAACCGTTTCTACAAGACACGATACTGACGTGGTAAGATTACGCGGGGAATAATAATTACCATACAGGGGCCCAGGATCGTTTACAGTTTTAGGTACATACCGTAGGTTTTTAGTCACAAGGATTTTATGTCGATTACGATGTTTATAACTCGTGTATATCAATGTCTTATTTAATATACTTAGTTGCTGTACGTTTAAGTTTAATTTTAATGTATCTAACTACCTCGTTGGTCCAGTGGTCGCAAGCGCAACTGCTGAGCATGTGGTTATGCGTTCGATTTCCAGGTTGGGAAAATTGTTATTGGGGGTTTTCATTAGGAATTTCTCAGTAGCAACCCGAAGTCTGGATTTGTACCTGGTGGATGGCAATAGGCTCGCCCCTATTACATGGGACTTGAACGTAACTGGCGAAATATGGGTGTTCTATAGGTACCTACACCCCTGTCTAACCTTCCGGGGAATACAAGCGTGATGTTATGTTATATTTAATGTTTTGATCAAATCAAAGCTGACGCGAATAGAGGGGGGGGGGGTCTACGGGTGCAGTTGCCTCCCTCCCCCCGAGCTTCGACTAAACAAAGTCTAAAACTCTAAATTGGACATAAAAATAGTTTTTAATTTATAGGTAGAGTATATTACTTAAGTCGTAGTCATCTGCGAAAAGGGGGGCACATTGTTGAGGTTACTTTATGCCCCCCCTTGAGCTAGAACCTAGATCCGCGCCTGCATCACAGTGATGCATCTATCATGGTCTATTTATATTACATGCTTACGCCTTGATTGCAGTAATTTGCGGAGTAAAGCTGTGGCTGAGGGGCGTCCAAAACCGGACCGTTTAGTGTCGGTCGTCCAGCGGGGTGATGGAAAGTTGGACAGAGGAGGACATTGTTGTTATCATGGGTAGATCTTGGATAGAGCAGCAGTGAGGCCAGTACGTGAAGTTGGGCGGTGGATGAAGTATTTGGGGCACCCTTTTTTCTACAAAATGCTAAGTAACTACTCGTAAAACTGTAATAATTTTACCACTAGCTTAGAAGTTGGGTTTGGCTTCTAGTCTAACCGGATGCGACTGGACATTAGTATTTTACATGGAGCGCCTGCCTATCTGACCTCTGTTTTGCTGGACTGGACCTATTTGGCGCAGCCGCGAGGCACACTTTCCTGCTAATTTGTCACTAAGCACTTTACACTTTTTAATTGTTTTCTTTTTTACTTGTAGGTATAGGTTGTGTTGTGTGCTTTGTAGTCTGTGCTAAATAAATGTATTTTCTTTCTTTCACCATCCAGTTACTGGTTAATACGATATCCCCTGTTAAGACTAGTACCACTAGGTAGGTAAAATTTAACTATAATAATTATTATCCTTCGACACTTTTTCAATAAATAAGCAATTTTAGGTAATTTAAAAACAGTTTGATCAAAACAAAATTTTCCCGCCAAAACAACTGCATCACCCGCGCGTAATGAACGTTGTTTCGTGATCTAGGTACTCGTAAACAAACGTATTTAATTATATCTAGGTATATAGGAGCACTAGAGAGCTTTTATATAAGCTCTTATTGCAACCAGTTGGCGCCCGCTGTACGCTGATGTCTTCGAAACTAAGATGACGTATGCATTCCAGCTATAAAATATATTTTGAATAACTATTTGAGTTAGCGAGTGTGCACATGGCATTCGTGCTGTCCCAAATACTAATGCCCGCGGCTTCGCCCGCGTGGATGTCGGAAATTATCCCACGGGAACGTGCTACCGGGACAAAAAGTAGCCTATGTCCTTCCCCAGGATGCAGGTTTCGTCAAACTCTCGTTGCCTATTTTGAGGTTTCCTTTGATACCTATGCTCAGGGCTCGTAGCTAAGTTATAACAGCCAGACGGGTCGATCGATCAAGTTAAGAGGGCGCACAACGGTCCACTAGCGCCACACCTTTAAAAAATATTGTCTCGTGACTGAGAAGGAATTATGAATAACGACTTGTAAGGACCCTCGGTAAGTGTGTCTAGAATTTTCTAATCTATACTAATAATAAAGCTGAAGAGTTTGTTTGTTTGTTTGTTTGCTTGAACGCGCTAATCTCAGGAACTGCTGGTCCGATTTGAAAAATTCTTTCAGTGTTAGATAGCTTATTTATCGAGGAAGGCTATAGGCTATATATCATCACGCTAAGACCAATAGGGACGGAGCATCAATGAGCAATGTTTCAAAATCGTAGGTTATTTTTTTCCTTTTGAGAGCTTCCGCTGCGTGCGCTGCGTAAACGGTTAAAGTTTCACAAAAATCATGTATTACAGAATTGTTCCCCTTTAAAAGTCCTAAAAAAAAGTCTGCGATAGCTTATGTCTATCTTTTAAGGTTGGCTCACTATGAACTTTTTTATTCTAACCAAATTTGTTCTAAAATAATGCATTATTTGCGAAGGTGTTTTTATAAACATGATAATAATCCTTATCCAAATAAATACGTTATTCATCACAAGTATTTAATTTAAAACAAAATTGCCCTTTACATCATTTGAGTTCAATGAATATCTTAAAAGATATCGCAGTATTAAAATAACATCGCAGCAAAATAATGGTGCAAGGCCGGCGGCGGGTGGTCATGACGGGGAAGGGCGGTGGCCCCAGTTACCTCTGCGAGATACCAAAAATGACGTTCAGTACCCCAGTAAAAATTGAATCGGTAACCCAGTAAAATTTCTAAAACCTTAAAAAAAAATTGTTCTAGAATTTGTATTGGGTAACCCGGTAAATTTTCTTGGATTTGCACATATTATGGTCCCGCGTTACTGCAGAGCCCCAGTAAAAATTCATAAACTCCCCAGAAATATTTTAAGAAATTATTTCTCCGTGTACTGATAAAAGCGTGATGTAGGTACCTAAAACAGCTCCTTAACGTACGTAATATTTTAAAATATTTCCACCCTCTACGTAAACGAAGTCGCGGGTTAAAGTTAGCGTTAGCCCACTATTCCAGGCGAAGTCGCGGGCAGAAGCTACTTATAAAGTTAGACATTTAGAATAAAAAAAACGAGTTAAATAAAAATAAGTTGAGTTGAGTAAAATATATTATGCATTTATTATCTGTCCGTCTGTCGTTACCTGTTTCTGTTTCCTGTGTCCTGTTTCTCTGTGCTTTACCTATTCACGCTTTAACGGCTGAATGGAATTGGATAATAGGATAATTTATCTCGGTAGCACGTTCCCGTGGGATAATTTATCTCGGTAGCACGTTCCCGTGGGATAATTTATCCCGGTAGCACGTTCCCGTGGGACAATTTATCCCGGTAGCACGTTCCCGTGGGATAATTTACCCCGGTAGCACGTTCCCGTGGATAATTTATCCCGGTAGCACGTTCCCGTGGGATAATTTATCCCGGTAGCACGTGCCCGTGGGATAATTTATCCCGGTAGCACGGTCCCGTGGGACAATTTATCCCGGTACACGTTCCCGTGGGACAATTTATCCCGGTAGCACGTTCCCGTGGGATAATTTATCCCGGTAGCACGTTCCCGTGGGATAATTTATCCCGGTAGCACGTTCCCGTGGGATAGTTTATCCCGGTAGCACGTTCCCGTGGGACAATTTATCCCGGTAGCACGTTCCCGTGGGATAATTTATCCCGGTAGCACGTTCCCGTGGGATAATTTATCCCGGTAGCACGTTCCCGTGGGATAATTTATCCCGGTAGCACGTTCCCGTGGGACAATTTATCCCGGTAGCACGTTCCCGTGGGATAATTTATCCCGGTAGCACGTTCCCGTGGGATAATTTATCCCGGTAGCACGTTCCCGTGGGACAATTTATCCCGGTAGCACGTTCCCGTGGGATAATTTATCCCGGTAGCACGTTCCCGTGGGATAATTTATCCCGGTAGCACGTTCCCGTGGGATAATTTATCCCGGTAGCACGTTCCCGTGGGACAATTTATCCCGGTAGCACGTTCCCGTGGGATAATTTATCCCGGTAGCACGTTCCCGTGTGACAATTTATCACGGTAGCACGTTCCCGTGGGATAATTTATCCCGGTAGCACGTTCCCGTGGGATAATTTATCCCGGTAGCACGTTCCCGTGGGATAATTTATCCCGGTAGCACGTTCCCGTGGGATAATTTATCCCGGTAGCACGTTCCCGTGGGACAATTTATCCCGGTAGCACGTTCCCGTGGGATAATTTATCCCGGTAGCACGTTCCCGTGGGATAATTTATCCCGGTAGCACGTTCCCGTAGGATAATTTATCCCGGTAGCACGTTCCCGTGGGATAATTTATCCCGGTAGCACGTTCCCGTGGGACAATTTATCCCGGTAGCACGTTCCCGTGGGATAATTTATCCCGGTAGCACGTTCCCGTAGGATAATTTATCCCGGTAGCACGTTCCCGTAGGATAATTTATCCCGGTAGCACGTTCCCGTGGGATAATTTATCCCGGTAGCACGTTCCCGTGGGATAATTTCCGACATCCACGCGGGTGAAGCCGCGGGCAGAAGCTAGTACCTTTTATAAAGTTTCATATTGAGACACGAAGCAATAAAATTCGATCCAAAGAAAAGCGGCTACATTCCTCTAGATCGTATTTTGTTGCTTCGCCTGTACTAGGATAAACCTGTATCACAGGCGGCATGAGGTCTACAATTACTATTAGGACAACTGATTTCTTAACAATATTTAACTTAAGTTTTAAGAGTAGTGACATACTTACTTAATTTATTATGTCATAATTTACTTAAACACATATAGGTAGATAATTTCTATATTATTTATGGAAAATATTTTTTTGCACTTAGTTACTTACACGAATATGATTGAGTTAGCAGTATTATTAACTAGGTTGAGACAAATGTTCCAAAAATCACCTTCAAGGCTACTTTAGATCTTTGAAGCGATCGGCTAATGTGCTTAGACAGCAGCAAATCGACGCACGGTAAGTAGGACAGCTCGGTGGTCAGGTATATTTTTAAGTCGGCAACAATATACCAGGCCCTGCAGTCTCGACATTAGATAGCGACAATAATCTGTCGTTAAGTCCAATCGATGGCAAATTTCTTCAATAGATTTTCAACCTTATGCTTTGGAAATAAAGTTGAAAATCTATTAAAGGAATTTGACATCGATACGACTTAACGACAGATTTTTGTCGCTATCTAATGTCGAGACTGTAGGGCCTGGTATATTGTTGAGTCGGAAACAATATACCTGACCACTAGCGAATAAGCGTGAGAGAGTAAGCGGTACGGAAGCCTGGCCTTGAGTATGACGCACTAGGTGCCCTCACAATCAATGGAGATAATACACCTGTATTCTGCTATTTTTCTAGCAGGGCAATCAGCATCTCCCGTTTTGTGAGCACTGGGCTTTTAAGCTATTGCATAGCTTTTATCGCGGGCTTTGAGCGCAGCGACCGAATCAAGAAATTCCGTAACGAAAATAAAACCTAATACCCCCCACTCCGCCTACCATGTAGCTCGGCCGAGCGTTCGCTTAACGTGTATGTATATGGTACGACTGTACGAAGCTCGCACGGATCGAGACGAGCTGCTCAGAAATCGGACGAATACGTAAGCAGATTGCATAACTTGATAAAAATGCTATGCAATAGCTTTACCGCGGCAGTCCCCGAGTGCCACACGTGTTTTTTTATAGCGTGAGCAAGTTACTCATTTCGGAATGTCGGCTTTCTTCGCGCATTCAGACATCGAATGGCCAGCCTCACCACAGTGACCACACGTAGAAATGGTCTCACGGCAAGTTTTTGCTGCGTGGCCATACCGTTGGCATTTATAACACCTTGTTACCAATGTAAAGTCCCTGACAGGACCGGACGTCCAATTTATAAAAAGCCATGATTGAGGGATTACGGCTTACGTATTTCAGCTGAAACTTCAACAACGTAGTTACAGGTCGTAGCATCTATCTTCCCCGATTTGTGGCTCAATTTTATCAAGGTCAAGGACTCCAATGACATCGCTGATAACTTGTTAACTACGTTTTGTTCGAAAATGCACCTCATTTTCAGCCAAGGAAGTCCGATTCCGATCCGAGGTTTGCGTTTGCTGGGTTCGCCGGCGGTACTTTGAAAGTAAAGATTTACTTTACTTTACTTTCAAAGTGTACAATATCGAAAACCTATAAATAAACTCCATTAAAAAATGAGTAAAAATGAACCGAGCTACAGAAGTGATATTTATGAGACATCATTTCAACAGCTATTTTATCTGTTTTACGACTACCGCAGTAAAATGACGCGCTTGCCGCTTCTCGCACATGATTCGTGTTATTCAATTACTTACACATTTTTTGTATCTGTAGAGACACACTTATTAGATTTAAACACGAAAAAGCTGTCTGTTTCCTAACATAGCTGAGCTTATAACAACAAACTGCGGTCATCAATTAGGTAGTCTGCCAAACGTGAAGCCTGTCTTTGGCAGGCACGTGTAGTTCAGCGGACATTAACTTTATTTTTTCTTTTCTTATTTTTTATTACGTACCATTAAAACAAAAAAATACACGCTATATTTTCCACACTTCTACCACTAACACGCCATATTTTCCTAACCACATCAATACCTGTAGGTACCTATCTATCTATTGTAAAGGTTTAGTTTCCTAGGAAAGCGGTTCCGCCATATTATAACGGCCGTTCTAGAACAGCGGTGAGCGCCCACATAGCTTCCGCAATTTACCGGTGCATGGTTTCATTGAAATATTATCTATGAAAGTAAGTTGGTGTGTTTTCCTAGAGAGTGTTTTTGACACCGTATAGCCCACGGAGTATAGAAAGAAATAAAGTCAAACCCCGCTGCCCAAAGATTTAAATTGCTAGATTTGCTCTCACTTAGTCACGCGAAAAAGTGTCCATACTGAGAAGCGTGAGCTCACACATTATTAAAAAGCGTTTCCATGACAATCAAGTCTAGTCACTACGTCATGGTGTCAGAGGTTTCAAACGAAACAGAAACGCGACCATCTTTTGAGGCGGTAGGGCGAATCTAACTATTTAAATCTTTGTCGCTGTCATCATTTTCATAACAGCCACTAAGGCAGTCACTAATTCACTATTATACGACCTTTAAGTGCGGCCACCTCTCTTCTAGCAACCAAGAAATTAAAGTGGCGACCAAAGAGAAAACTCCAGAGATGTTTGTAGGTTGGCGACTCTTAGTAAAATAATTTAACCGTTTTTATTAACACTAGGCGACACCTAAAATAATGCTTAAATAAAAGCGCGCTGCTGGATTCTCAGCTTTCGGTGCTGAGCCGAGTGCTAAACCACTAACAGCGCGCTTTTATTTATACATTTATTTAGGTGACACCTAGTGTTAGTGAAAACGGACATTAGAACAGCGATGAAAAATGTATGAGTAAAGGAAAATTAAAGTTTCCACCTTTCTTCATACTAATGCAGTAACTAGGTACCTGTTTAGATGGAAACGAGTAAAGCTGCGCTCGAATTGTGTAACACACTATCTATCACAATCTGAATCATTTGAAGCCTACTACTAATCCATTGCTTCATATGTTCAAAAATTTGTCTGCTCGACAACGTAAATAAGCAAAGAATGTTGTTGAACTGTCAAAATGAAACCCATTTCTACTGTTAGTGCGTTACGCAATTACTCCGCTGCGCTGGATTATACATTTATTATATTTTATATTATTTTAAAATACCTTTCAGCATACACAGGATATTCGTGGCTCGGAGAGAAAACAGAGTCAGCCGATATTGTCGGTCGTTAGTTTGTTGTGTCGATTGGGATGCATCTCGCGATTTATTGCCGCTGACGGGCCAGCCGGCCGTGTGTGCATGCAGTAGTATGTACTTAAAATTAGGTTATTTATGTACACGGTACATTTTGGTGAAGAATGTATTTCTGTTCAGAGTTCAGATGGCCGTTTTGTTATGTAAATCGGTGCAAATACATCAAGGTTTGCAGCTGAAGGGAAAATGCTTTTCCAGAAGACTTATCTCCCTTTTTCTTCTTCCTCGTGTCGCCGGCGCGACTGGAATTAAAATGTTGTAGGCCCAAAACTTCTCTCCTTCTATCCGTAGATCTTTGGGAGTATTTTTTTAGAGGAAAATGTTATTAACCGTTAAGCTGGGGTTTACAGAAGGCAAATACGGCACTACTAAGTTAGAGTATATACGGTATGGCTCCAAAAATGTATAATAGGTTACCAGATGAATTAAAAAACTTAAACAGTAATCTTTTCAAAAAACAGTTGCATCACTTTCTAGTCAGTAAAACTTATTATAAAATCAGTGATTTTCTCGAAGGTAAATACTGTGACTATAGAAAATACAAATTTACACGAGATTGTAATATTTCTATTATTTTTATATTTTTTTTATTTTTTATTATTGTATACCTACATTGGATACCTACATTGTAAATTTTTATTTCTGTATTGACATAGCCCTTATGAAATGTATTTAATTATTTGACTTACCTATATTCAAAAATACATGACTTCTTTGATTATTTCGTTTGTATTATAAAATTGTGCTATTATTTATCATTGGAACTACTTATTTAATTTTTACTACATATATAATATTGTTATGAATGTTAATATTACCAATTTTATGTTGATGCATGTACCTACTTACATGTACTAAGCACGAAATTGTTTTGTGAATATTAAATAAAACATATGTAAAATTTGCATGCCAGTAAGGTAGACCAAGGAGAACGTTATCACATGTTATGTTAACACCACTGTATACCCTTGATCAGTAAATACATGATTTGATTTGATTTGAAGCTAATAATAATATTTTATTAGACCAGCGGGGTAATCGCGTAACACACTAACAGGAGGAATGGCTTTCATTTTGACAGTTCAATAACATGTATTGCGTTATATACGTTGTTGAGCAGACAAATTTTTCGAGCATAATTATGAAGCAATGGATTAGCTTCGAAATGGTTCAGATTGTGATAGATAGTGTGTTACGCAATTAGGGTGCTGAAAGGATAAACATGTTACACAATTTGTCTATTATAATAATAGATAACTACTTAATTACTTGTGCAATAAAACAGTTTTTAACACAATTTTGTCTAATTATTAGCATCTACTGCCGAACTAGGTTTACAGCCTAGTGTTTCACCACGCAGTACCTCAAGCCCTCGGACTGGGTTTGCAAGTATGAGCTTACGAACAAAAGGAAACAGTTTATAGTAAAATAATGTGTGTTAGTACCTATGTACCGCCTACAGGAATCCTCCAGGCCGCATGCGGGGCTTGAACTAAAATGCGGGTAAAACCAAAGGATAATTTTAGTTTTTCAACAGTAAAATTCTCGGAATTCCCGCTTGTCGCTGCGACGTTTCATCTATGACAAAATGCTTGGATACAGTCATCTATTTCAGTGCAGCGTCCCCAAAGTGTCGCGCGCACTGCGGCGCGGGGGCGCGCCTCACTTCTCACAAGTTCGTTACGTTGCATGATAACAAACGTCTTACGTTTTAGGTATTAAACTAACTCTTCATCACCTAATCTGGGATTTTTGACATGTTAGGAAACATCGAGAGGAAACCGGCACGTCCTAGAACCAACAATTCGAAGACATGTGACGTCCACCAACCCGCAGTGGGCCTGCGCGGTGGATTATGGCCCACTCCCTCTCACAGAAAGAGGAGGCCTGTGTCGCAGCAGTAGGAACATTATAGGCTGATTATGCTATGCTTATAAATCCAGAGTTTTCTCTGGAAGCTTGCGTTTTGCCAGCTTAGGTACCAAAACTGCCCTCCAAATAATGTACAACCACTGTACTACTACCAGGCGCAGATACGGGGGGGCGGCGGGTGGGCAATGGGTGCAGTTGATCCCCCACCTGGGCTTTAACCAAAATGAGCCTAAAGCTCTATATTAAACTATATAAACATAGTTTTATAGTATTTTTACTTTGTATACAGTAGTCATCCTCGAAAAGGATTCACATTCTCTAGTTTGCGGAAATAAGGTACCTAAGGGATTTTTTAAAGGCTTTCAAGGCTTGATAAATCCCCCCCTTCCTTAGAGAGAAACATTTGCCCCCTCCCCCTTGAGCGAAAACCTAGAGCCGCGCCTGACTACTGCCGTCAAGTAAGTTAACGTCTACCGACATGATCTGAGGTACCTAGTAAGGTCTGTAGTATAAAATAAAGAAGAAAGAAAGAAAGAAAAATAGGTATATTTGTCACAGAAACACGTGCATACAAAAACGATAAGTAGCTCTAATAATAAAGAAAAAATAAATACAAAATAGATTTGCTAATCACGAGCACAAAACAGAAATAGTCGACAGCTACACGTCATGACTGTGACAAGAAGGCTTCCACTCAGCATGATGCTGTGCTATGGGGGACCCACAGCACTGCGCTGATAGCACGCAAGCTTGCGTGCTTTACTAACAGCTGGCTCCAAACACGATTATGACTTTTGTTTGTGTAAGTACCTTGTTCTTTGCAAGACCCACAAACCACTGAGACACCTCGGCGCGGCGGCGGGTGGCCGCTGTTAGAGGCGGTATTGTCAACACTATCTTTACAAACCAATCGTGTCACCGTTTACTAGCACTACGACACAAATTACGTGTAGAAACTCACGGCTTTGAAAGCGGTCCGTGACAGAAGTTGTGCGCTCAACGCAATTTCGGTTTTAGAATTTATTAGTAGGTAGGTACCTACTTCCGTCTGTTGACACTGCCGAATTCTGCGCCGATTTCATGCTATGTAGCAAGACCTAAGCAAACTCACATTGTTTTGTCTAAGAATATCAGAAAACTGCAAGATGAATGTTCATATTGAAGAATAATCTTCTCGTAGAAGCTGGTCAACCAAGACAAATGGTAATCTGGAACGTGGCGTATAAAACGAACAATAAAACTAAAAAAAAGAGATGTATTTACGAGTTTACCGCTTGGCACCCGAAGTTGTGCGATTCTAGAGATGCAGCGAGTGAATGAATCACTTGATTTAATAAGAAGATATACACACATCTATTTCAGTAGACGAATGACAAAAATATGCGTTACCAAGTCACTTTTGGAATGTAGTTACGTTTACTTACAAAAATTCGTGCTACTTCCCCGTAGGGGCAGCCAGAACATAACTACATGCTCTTCTGCTTCCTCCAGGTTCATACAATATCTTTTCTAATATTAATAATACCAGCCTATTATTGTCCCACCGTAGGGCAAAAGCCTCTTCTTATACAGAGATGGCATGAGCATTGATCCCCACGCTTGCTCAAGATTTATAATAGCTTCTGCTCGCAACTGTGTTCGCGATGCTTTTAGTATTTTTATACCCGTCGTAACTTCTAAACGAAAGGTCTAATTCAAATAATTTAAAGGTTTTTTTTAATAATCAACCTTGATTATGCAGCTATTTATATAGTTGGATAAGGATTAATATCATGACACGAATGCCATCATCTTTCGTTTCTACTCGTGTTTTGATTGACTAATTTGAACAAAAAACGGTTATTGGGACTTAACTACACACATCAAAAGTGTCTAGGGATCGAGTACGTTTGTGCTAGTTACTAAAAATCTGTTTGTTTAATTAATTATATTTTTTATAACTCCTATGGATACTTTTTAATAAATTTCGTCATTTGAAAAGGGTAGAGAATAGGTTTTGAATGTCGGTCTAAAGATGAAAATCTTCTATCAAGTCGTATTCCTGTAATATAAAATCCTGCAACGGGTTTGAGGCCAAATCAGTAAAATTTCTGCCATACTTCTGGGTGGAATCAATACAAAAGAACGTTACTATGGAGAGACACGTCATTAGAGCCTAGAAGAAATTATCAGATCCATGGGAATGTTGGAAGCTGGTTCTCGGCAACGTGAATAGAATAGAATAGAATAAGTCTTTATTTGTTTAGAATGTAGGTACATAAAAATAAGTTGTTAAAGTATATAATAGGATCCATGTACATTCTGCCTTAATATAGCATGCAAATGTATACAAAGTGGAGGCTGCAGTGGGTCCTGTGGCAATCACTCTAGGCACTAAGCAGCGTGGCAGAGCGACATGGAGGACGAGCTCGCATCACCACACGCAGACAAGAACGTTAGGTACATGCAAATTACTGTTACACGTAATCATGAAATGACCACAATGATGTTGATAAGCAATCAAACCATAGAAATCGCTTGCATGAAGTCAATCTCTGTTCCCAACGGCCGCTACGTGTACCACCTATTGAGCTCCGCAATCGCAGAGCCCGTTTACAATGGGCTCGTGAACACAGATATTGGGCAGAAGAAGAGTGGTGTTTCGTGTGTTTTTCTGACGAGCCTCGCATTGGTATGAGGCCAGATACTAGACGTACACGTTATTGGAGGACCCCTGGACGTCAAGAACGTTTAAAATCATGCCAGGAAGTCAATGCATACAGTGGTGGAACAATCATGATATGGGGGGTATTTGGATCGGCGGAAGAACCGAACTGATTTGGATCAGAGGCAATCTCAGTGCACAGATTTACGCTGAAACGATTGCATCAGATGTTGTCATTCCTTTGCGGACCCAATTTGGTGCTTCATTTCTGCTTATGCATGATAATGCACGTCCACACACTGCTAGAGCCGTTGCTAACACACTTGCCGCAGCTAATATCAATGTCCTACCATGGCCTGCTCAAACTGCCAGACTTGAATCCCATTGAGCACGCATGGGATTTGCTTCAAAGAAGAGCTCTGCCAAAAAGGGGTGCTGTACACACACCAGAAAATCTTTTTCGTCTGTTACAACGGACGTGGGCGGCCGTTCCGCAACGTGATTTGGATGAACTCATATTGGGTATGCCAAATACAGACTTGAATTGTTTATTTTACGCAATAAAAACCCTTAAAAACTTTTATTTTTATCTCTTTATCACATTTTAATATCAGGATTAACTAAGGTGGAAAATACCAGCATAAACAAAAACTCGCGAAAGTCTTTATTAATGCAAAAGCAGAGTCGTTCGTCGATGTACACAACGAAACATTTTGTTTAATCAATCTAACTAAATCGACGTTACTATTTCATTTCAATAGGGCATTAAAATATTTAAAAAAAATACCTTGATCCCTAGACACTTTTGAATCAAAAGTGTTTAGGGATCAAGGTATTTTGATGTGTGTATGTGTATGTATATACTAGTTTGACATATAACCTCGCGGACTTTTTGTGGGTAATGTAATGATGAGAACTATAAACTTGTAGTATATTATTTTATGTATCATCAATAGTTTTCGCAGCGGACGCCAAATAATGACGTTTATAGGCAAATTTTTGATACCCTTGGGTTACATTATGGCAATTTTCGGAGGCATCTCTAATTTTTTTGAAAAATAAAATACCCCATGTTACTCGCTAATAATGTAGTTTTCTATAAGTGAAAGAATTATAAATTGGTTAAGTATTTTTTGAGTTTATCCATTACAAACAAACAAACAAAAAAACAAATCTTTTCTCTTTAGAATATTCATTTACGAGTAAAGGCTCCCATCAGATAGGCGCGACGCGTATCTAGTAGAACCATTTCTTTAAAAACTTCAAGGAAGTTGTTCTACCAGAATCTTTCTGTCTTAACCCGCACTGGGCTCGCGTGGTGGATTACAGCCCACTCCCTCTCACATAGAGGAGGCGTGTGTCCCAGCAGTGGGAACATTATAGGCTGATTATAATTATGATGATTATGAATATGTATATTTAGGTTTCCTCACGATGTTTTCCTTCACCGATGTCAGCAATAGCCAAGCTAAACTTAGAAAGTATGTACATTGCTGTATTAAGAAGCCACATTTCAAAGGCTCCCACCTTTACTCGGCTATCTTCCTATTTCCTAAATTTAGAGTAGTGTAAAAGGCCTTTAGGCCAAAAGTTTAAACTGTGCAGTATTTCAGACAGTATTTCTTCCACTTTTCAGCGATTTTAGCATAATGTTCTATGTCGTTACCAAATGGGTCACTATGAGCCGTCTGGCGCCATGAAAAGTTTCATATGTTTGATAGTTTTAGAATTTTTAATGCGAAAAGGAGCGGTTTAAGTGATGGGATAGACCTATTACTGGAATGTTTTAAAGTAATGATAAATGATTTTATTATTTCTGTAAGTAGGTTTGTACTAAATAACACGTCAATCATATTTTAAAAACTAGATGAGGTCGGCGTTTCCTATCTGACTACTCTGAGAAGAAAGGCCGAAACAAACTCAGAGGTCACAGTCTCATTTAAAGTCCAGACATAATTTTGGTCAGATCATGTGATCATGCGACATCGCACGTGTGCTGAGCCGCACAGCATACACATGAGATGTCAAAAAAGCTGGCCAATCAGCACCTGCCTAGCCTTTCAGAATTATTTTGAGGTTGGCTTCTAACATGCTTCCTTCCACTCTACCCTTATGCAGCTGAACACCAGTATTTTTCATGCAGCGACTGAGAAGCTGCCCACTATAGGGTAATACATTTTGCAAGGTATTTTACCCTATAGGCACCTAATGGTCAGCTTTTCAGGCTACTTTAACCTGCAGATTAAATGAGTGTTACGCTGAAGATACAGGTTTATCTTAGACCATGAAGTCTGTGAAGCAGAAAAAATTATCAGTCAGTTTTAATAACGACGCCGACCGACGTCTGAGAAAATAGGGCTTTTATTGGGAATCTTTACTTATAATAAGTTGAGCCTATAACTATTGAACTAGTCTGAAATATACCTAACATTTGTCCGACGGAACTCTACACAGGATTTTATCTGAAGAAAATCAACATTACCAGACTCATGAAAATCAACCCAGACTTACAACGGGTTAAAACACTTCTCACGAATTCACGATAATAGTAAACAACTTTTAATAAAGATGGAATTCCAATAATCGATCGTGATAAACATTTTCAGCAATATATCGGTGTGGTTCCGCCGATTTCAGTTCGGAAAAATTTCGAGTGCATAGTACGCGCTCGGGTTAAGCTGCTCACGTACAACTGAAGCTCCAGTGCGGAAATAGCCCGGTTTATCATACTCCATAAATGTGAATTGAACACAGGCACGGACTCGGCAGCGCTGGAGAATTCCAGACATGATTTTTTCCACGTTATTTTGTTGTCTTTCGCTCATTTTCCACGATTGTTCCCGAAAAAAGTAACACAAACATTTTCGTTGGCAAGGAAGATGAAGACGTCAAAAATATATTTCATAATCTTATATTACAAGTGCACGAGCGTCTGTAATAAACATCTGGACATACGAACACTTATTAATAAAACAAAAACAATGCGATTTAAAAGGCGAGTCACCCGAAGATCGAAAAAAACAAAAATAAAAACTGTAAACAATGATTCAAATTAACCAAACTTCCAAATTATTTTAATCCCGCTCCAATGCCAAAACGGTATGTAAATAAAATCAAAAGGGACAAAGCGTAAATTTGTAAATAAATGCCGAATTTTAACAACGAAGAATTTTTACAAGACAGCCAATTTATCACATGCGTCGCCAAAAAACAAAAAATAGAATTTATTCGTCACGTTAAACAATTACAAACATGTATATGAAGCTGTGTTCCTCAGAGTTGTTCTCAATCTCGTCTGTAGCGCGTACGAGGCAACACAACACCATGAATTCGCACGAAGGAGTCAACCTAGTGGCAACGTACTGCATCTTGTTGCTGCTCCTCATCTCCCTCTGGCTCCTATATTCAGCTTTCTAAGGACTAATCGTAAGTAAAGTGCTTGTGTTACAAAATCTAGCTTTTTGAGCTTCGTGAAATCTTTGGATCCGTGACTGAGCGCACTAAAATGTGGTGACTGTGTATCAAAAATAACACTGAAATCATTGATGCCGCGGTTATTATATAATTCGTGAGATGCTGAAAATTCCAAAGGACTGGAAATTCTGTGTCTCTCGGTTTAAATAAAGCTTTTTTCAAATACTTACATGCGTTATTTTAATGAAACTTAAAACCCTCTTCAAGACTTAATTTATAGTGAGCGATAGTGTGATATTTAATTTGCAGTAAAATAAAAATAACCTTCAGATTACCTACTAACATCATTTAGAAATATTTTTCTCAGTGCAAGATTGTTTAAAATAAGATAAATGGAGGATGCTTTCAGGTGCGCTTAGAGTTTTCGTTTTTCTTTTTTCCTGCATTTTTCACAAATTGACGTGCCGTTGAAGAATATATTTAAACTTTGAGACTGAATTGATAATTATCAATAACCGTTTCATAGTTATCGACAACCAATCTTGCCAAGGGGTATCGTGTTACCCAAGGTAACTGGATTGTGGAGGTCAGATAGACAGTCGCTCCATGTGAAATACTGGTATTCAGCTGCATCCGGTTAGACTGGAAGCTGACCGCAACATAGTTGTGAAAGGGCTAGGCAGATGATGTTGTTGAATTATCGACAGTTTCCTACTGAATTTTGACTTGAATTTCGATCAAGCAATTGAGTCAGTATTTTTCTTATGGTTATGCATTTGATAACTGGGTTAAGTCCACTTTACCTAAGTTCACTTTTCCTTTACGTGGTAGTTAGAGCCTACATGCTGGAAATAGCGAAAAAAAAATTGTAGTCAAACCATATCAGTTTTTTAAGTTCGGTCAGACAGACCTCTCCGTTGAAAGTCCTTTGCAACTTTACCGACCACCTAAAAAAAAATAAAAAAAATATCTGGAACATCCTTTCATACGAAGTTGGGCCCTGTGCTCTGACGCAAACTTGCTGGTTCAAGCGGTTGGAAGATCCTCAGTGATCAGTTCAGCCTGCTCCGTTACATAGCAACCATGCCGATCAACGCGGAGACGGTCAACCTGGCCGCTACCTACATGATCCTCGTCATCCTTCTCTTCTTCCTGTGGCTTCTCTACTCCACCGTCTTCTAAACTCCAGCTTTGTGAGGTTTGTGAGTGCAACCGTGATGTGTGATCATCATCATCTTAGTTAAGTCGGTTCTCATCAGTACAAGGACATTCTAAAAGCTAAAAAAAACAAAGTCCGAATTCGGATTCGCGCAATAAGTTGGTACCGCCGCATTGCAATGTTAATTTTCCGCAAAATCTGAGCCACCTGTCACTATACGGACGATCTATTAACGTACATTCATATTTATAAATGTTGAAATTATTTGGCGTGTGAAATAGGCGTGGCGTACGTAGGCGACGGGTATCTCCAGTGAGTTCAGTTCCCTGGAGCAGTTTGTCCGGTGAAGGTGTCAGGATCAGGAGCCGTCATGCCCTACCACGAGACCACCAGCCTCATCGCCACGTACCTCATCCTGGTGCTACTCCTCGCCAGTCTTTGGTTACTCTACTCCGGGATGTTCTGAGGTGCTTATATTTTTAATAGTTCGTTTCTTGAGTGGTTTAAAGTGCGTAACTTGACGTTGAAATCGCGCGGGCTATGATATCGGGAATTTTGTAAACTTGGCCTATGTAGTGTCCTTTATGAATCGACAGAAAAAACCAGTTAAAGTTCTTTCGGATTCACAAAACGCGTTGAAAAGAAAACAAACGTAATTGTTTGTGGAGGTGTTCGCACAAAATAAAATAAAAACAGTTTCCATACAAAAGAAGATCAAGAGAACGCGCCAACTAATGACCAATTAGTGCCAAACATATTTATTTACTTTAAATTAAAAGTAAACACTTGTATTTACGATGATCAATGTAAAAATAACCATCGCCACGAACACATTCCTGGATGTCGAAACGATCGCACTTGATTCGTACACACGGCGGCATATCAAGCTATACATTTCCAGTTTTAGCTGACCTCACATTAAAAGGCTTTTCATACAATGAGAAGTCAGCTTATACTGGAAATATATAGCTTGATATGTGGTCATGCGTACACCATCACGATATAGAACGTCGGATATCCAAAATAGTTCGCCGACCGCACCGCCTGCGGCTTCTCCACAGAAATCATAACATTCTCGCGTCTAAAATTACCGAAATAATCTAACTGAAATTCTGAATGGCCAGTCATAAAACATAGAGCATGGTATACGATGCTTTAGATAAAAATTGTGTATTTGCCAATTGTTTTTTACTAAAATGCGGGTCGCATTGGACGGTTGTAAACATGTCAACTGGTGACGAGGTCTCCCACACTGCGCTAATATAATCCTAGAACAAAGCCAGGGATCTGATGACAGAGAACTTGACGATATACAAACGTTTGGACTGATCAAAACAAATTTACTTCAGCCGTCATCGTGTAGGCACGCAGTCACGTACTAATCAAAACGTTAGCATAACTTTACATTTCACTCACTGGTCATTTTCAAACAACATTTTACCAACATGATTACATTTTCATAGTACTGTTTACGCGTTTAAAAGATAAAAAAAGTCTTCAACTGTAAAATTCACGAATAACAGGAAATTTACAATCACGATTACTAAATTAAAACATCATTTTTGATGGGTTTAGTGCAGTGGATACAATGTTACAGTAATATTTCATGTAGACTGAGGGAACAGGTTTTTTTAAACTTTTTACTATCTCTAGGTGTACAGATCGACATGACTTTTATTAATAATAACTTCACCAACACATTTGTTCGTACACACGGCTACATATCTGGCTATACATTTCCAGTACATGCTGATCTCTCATTGTATGGGAATCCTATACAATGCGAGATCAGCTTATACTGGAAATGTATAGCTTGATATGGTAGCCGTGTGTACCTACAAGTTAATAGTTTCAGGAGCAAACATATTTCATTTTTCATTGTAAATTGTAAACACACTGAATATCCATCGATGGCTGCTTTCAATTCTCTTTGCTCTCGACCGAGAGCTTTTTGTAATAAACATTACATTGTACAGACTAAACAACTTGTGCAGGCAATTTATTTAGATACTTACCGCCCACTATCATACGTAATTCCAGAGAAACGTTTGATGTTATGCAAACGACACAGACCGTAGTTTATTATTCCAATGCCGATAAGTCTAATGGACTTACATTACAGAATTCACAAAATAAATCATATACAAAAATACGAATAACGACAAAGTCGCAGCAAAAATACGAATTAAAAATCTAGATTCAAGATCAACGCTACACGAGATTATAATCAACAAAAACAACTTTAAAAATATAAAATCCAAACGCTTGACGACGCAGTTTAAAAATACGACAATATAGTGTCCCCAAATTTTTAAATAGCTTCAATGTCTATTTATGTTTTAATTAACCTTCATTTTAAAATAGAAAATACAGAATAAGAACCGCAAAATGTTAAAAACAATAGTTAGAATGACGTAAATCTTATTAGAGGCAGGAAGATAGATGGCGCGAGCCAAATCTAAGAAGAGGGATAGAAAAAGTAGTGACAGGTTGGGTAACGATTGCAATCAATCATTGGGGCAACGGACGTCGTCAATACTCTGCCATGGTGTTGAAAATAGAGAATGAAACGAAATTTAGATTCCAGCTTTTCGTTGCCAACTCCAATAGACGCGTGATTAAAAATCCGTGAATTGTTAACGGGCCAGTGTCGAGGTTTAACTTTGTTTACTCAAAGAACATCTTGCGGGGAGTGACGTGAACGACCGTGTGTTGTTGATACATTAAATATAATTTAGCTGCTGTTAAAAAGACATAAAGTACACAAACAGATCTCATGGCTGCCACAAAAGATCTAAAATTTAGAGGCCTTTGTATCGGCTACACTAAAGCTTTGTAAAACACTATTGAAATAGGTGCATCTTAAGTTCCAAAACTGCGAATAATGAAAGCTTGCGTCTCAGCGTCCGTCCGTTTTCAGGCTCTACTTTGCACCTATGAAATTATGTAGAGACATTTAAAAAATATTAATCTCTTAAAATTCGCTTTCACTTGTAATATTTCGTATAGGTAGGTATCTGCTTTTAAAACCTTCTTACGAATCTTTAAAATATACTCATACTAGCTTTTTCTTGCTGCTTCGCCCTTGTGGAGGTTGTAAATTATCTCACGAGAACGTACTATTGGTAGAAAAAGAAGTCCTGTCCTAATCCAGGTCACGGTGTACCTGTGTGCGAAATTTCATCTAAAACGCTCAGACTTTAAGGTGTGAAAAGGTAGGTAATAGTCAAACAGACAAGTTACTTTGCCATTTATAATATTAAATAGTACCTATACATCTAAGTTTGTTTTATATGCTTTAAAAAGGAATGTGTTTCAGAAGGATTTTTCATTTTCAAGTTCTTAGATTTTTCTGCATAATTAATCAAAGTCCTAAAATCAGTGAACCTCACGATGTGAGTGAAGTCTGTCTCAGGGAGATTCGGGTTAGGGGATAGCTTGGCTCACTCCAATCATCGCAAAACATAACTCCTTTGATGCATTATCATCTAAAGTTCACAATGTATCTAGGGCTTACAAAAAATCCATGCATGATGTTTCATTAACGCCATCATTCTATCGATCTTTTAATTATTGTCTGACTTTCTTCACGTTGTTTGACATTAAATTATCAAGATTCCTTTCTGTGGGTAAACATACTGTCAATTACTGGCGATAACTGCGAATAATACTAAGACGATTTTCTTAGCACAAATATGTATTTACAGTGAGTCGTAGATAATAATATTATGCATCAGAACTAACAGTCGACGAGTCGTCAATTGTTAACCACAATCAGTCGTCAACAGTTAATATTAACGAATCATCAACTGTTGACAACAAAATGTCGTCAACGGTTAATATTAACGAGTCGTGGGCGAGTAATAGGAACGGCTTGTCATCGGTTGATAACAACGAGTCGTAAACTGTTAAAAACAACGAGTCGTTGGTACATATAGGGTAATAAGCAACGAGTCGTCACCGGTTATTATTACGAGTCGTCATTTCGTCAATGATTAATAATAACGAGTCGTCAATGGTTAATATCACAGATCGTAAAGTGTCTATAGGTCGAGCGACCGTGCACTTGACATGATTTGCATCTAATTTGACTGCGGAAATGTGGGCTTAACATTTCATTCGCACTATTAACCGCGCAAACTCAAGTTTTATGAGCACATTAGTCTAGAAAGCTGTTGGATTTAACTCTTTTTATAATTGGAGATCATGAAGGTCTCGATTTTAAGTAAATTCTAGCTACTGGCGGCTGCAAACCACATTAATATTATAATCATCAAAAGCAAGTATTCCACAAGCACGTCATAATTTCTTGATGTTCCCGACATTTATTCACAAATAGTTGTGACCGTACCGCAGGGAATTTAAAACATAAATAACGGATTATTGCGACATTTAGAGACTCCGCAAATATTTCTACACTATTTTTTATTTAGAATTGAAATAAAGTATATTAAATAAGTCATATAATTTAGAGTACAGGATGACGTCAATGTAGTTTCCTGTAGTTTTATAATTATATTGAAATACTGTCGCTGGAAATAGACACTAGAATTACTGATCGTAAAAATGAGCCGGTCGCACAGCGCGGGTGGCGGCACAGCTGACTTCAATGTGCTGGATTCATTATTAAAGTAAACGTTTTTTTTTGTTACAGAAGCTGTCCAGAAACAACTCAAACTTGAGACCAATCCAAGATGGCGGTCAACAAACGCTATAAAAACGTGTAATATTTAGGAAACCGTAATTTTAGTAAGTAAGTTAATCGTAAGTTAAGCAATGTACACCCAAGCATTTAAATACCTTAAGACCATGGAACAAGACTTCGGAGGTCACACAGAAAACTCTAAACATCAGTCAGCAGTGACATATTGTGTTATCAGTGCTGGGCATTCCAATATACATAAAGTCGTGAAAGACGTCATTTTAGATGGAAATTATTTAATACCAAAGCAATGTTATTGATTTAGCTAATAATTGTTGATGTTCGGTACAAATCATCTTGTTACGGATTTTATATTGTTGTTATGAGCTAAGAGAGTTTTTGTAATAAAGGCTTTTTTAGAATGCGTGACTTTTATTTTGAAGTCATTCGGGGAGTGGGGACAAAAGTAACTTGCATGGATTATAATGCTTGAGGGTGGGACTGAAAGATAGCGTGACAGCTAACAAGGGCTTTTTTTTTGTAACGTGGTGGAAATTCTCATGGATGTCCTCCGCCCTAGTGGACGGAGGGGTCTGTCAGACTTCTACTGACTAAAACCACCACGTGTTCCCTCGCACACTTGAACCGGGGTCTACGGGGGCACTTAAGCAATCTTCAACGCAGCCCCCGAAATGTTTGACTCCCCCCGCGATGTCTAAGAGGGGCGACAGTGGAACATTACGCGCCACCACCTCAGGTTTTATATGATAGGGGGCGGCGAAAGTCCCCGAGTCCATCGGTCTCTGGACCCATTTAGGGAGCCCGGAAGAGGGCATTACCTGCCTTTGCTACGGGCCGGGAGAGCACTTCAAATCACCGTCTCCTTTTCCGCTGCCTCCTTCTGCGACATTAAATTTTAGCAAAAGGAGATCACCGCGTCCCACGACGCTGCGCCGCCGACCATAGAACGAATCACACACAGCCGGCAGCGACAGGTCGCTTTCCACTTCTGAAACGTGAGCACGGCGCGGCTCCTTCCAAGCTGCAAACTCTGCAAGCGTATGCCACGCCGTGTCCTCCCGAGAATGGACGCAGTGATGACAAGAGACACACATCATTTTTTTTTTTTTTTTTTTTTTTTTGTTCCGGGTTGGAAAATCCTCATGGATGTCCCCCGCCCTGGGGGGGCGGAGGGGTCTGTCAGACTCTTACTGACTAAAAACCACCCCGGTGTTCCGTCTCACACCTACGCCGGGGGTCGCGGGAACGTACAAATCTTCCGCAACCCCCGGCCGAAGAGACACACATCCTGCGCCAACCCCAAGTAACGTGGACCAAGGCCGACGAGGGCATGCAGAAGAAGACAAACTAGTGAGGTGAGTGTGAATGACATCTGGTTCAGTTCAGGGTTGGGTACAGATGTACAGTCACCAAAAGAGCTAAGTAACCAGGGTCGTCGGATACAGTTGAAGTTTAGTAAGAAACCGATGGATGTTTTCGAGTGAAAAATTTGATAAATGATCTGTTTGTTTTCTATTAATTTTATTTTATTTTATTCAAAAAACTCCATCGGTTTCTTACTAAACTTCAACTATATCCGACGACCCTGGTTACTTATCACTTTTGGTGACCGTACCTAACTATATGTATTTTACACTAACATTTCGCCAATTAGGTTAAGTCTCATGTAAAAGAGGGTCTGCCTAGCTATCAACCGGGCACAAATCCAGACTCCGGGCTGCTACTGAGAAATTCCTAATGGATAAACCTGATAACACTTTGCTTGACTCAGAAATCGAATCCAGGCTCTTTTGCTCAGTAGTAGTGCTTACGACCACCCCAAGTAGCAAAATCGGGTACTTATAATGGTCTCAAGACTATTTTTTCATGCACTTATAAGATACTTGAAGTATGCTACAAACAAGGATTTGGGCGCAAATATAGGAGCATATATTTCTGTAACGATCTTATAATGAACTTGGATAAAGTCATTAACTCGTATAATATACTTGACGAAAAACAATAGTTTCTATAACAATCTTAGCCTATGCAGTTACAGGCACTAGTGCTTCTATAACGCTTTGACTCCAGTATCTCATGAAACCTATCAATTTTATAATGCGCTTGTAACATACTTGGTTATTTGTTATAAGTACATTATATAGGTATAAACTGTAACGTGCACGTGTTTTGTATTTGAGAAATTTGTTTCTTTTTATATTCCTTACTAATATAAATAATTCCATTAGTATTCATTCGTTTTTAATATAGCTGGTTACTTTGTGAATATAGTGTGGAAACTGGTGGGGAAGTCAAATTTACTGTGAATATGTACCGCATATTGATTTTTTTCTTAACGCCTAGAGCAAAATTGAACATTGTGAAGTTGTTGTTAAAATTTAATTTCAATGATTCTTGTGAATATTCGCCATGTTTTAAAAATGCTCTGCATTGAGTACTTTATAGAATCACTATTAGCAAATTAGTACTTATTACAGTTTTGGTAACTATCACTTCTCCTCCATTTTAAAACAAATTAGGGTTCCTCATGAATTGTTTATCAACCTCACCCGTTAAATCTGACTAAGCTTTGATTATTTTTTCGTCCGTCAACTGTTTAAGCAAGTTTACAAGACTTTTATTTGTTTTTAACAAAGTTCGTGCATCTTTGGGTAGAATGTTTTTAATTCTTTTGTATAATATTATTGATAGTTCATTTGGTGTCAAATGCATTATATTCAATTTTATAGCCCAGCTTAGTATATCTTGAAGTAATTCATGATTCTTTTCAGAGTCTGTGCTTTCTTTTATTTCTGAATCATATTCTTCCTCATGGCCTTTTCTTCCTGTTCTTCATGATTAGAATAGCACTCAACAGGTACAGCATCATTTTCGACGGAACCCTCAATTACATAATCTGTTGCACTTGACTATGAGATGACAAACTATAAGTTGACAAAATGGCTGACGTTTACTTACAAAGTACTTGGTCAAGTAATTTGTAAGCATGTTTGCTCTCATACCGTATTCGTAACATGCTAACAATCATATAAGAGACTTCGACAAGACGATAATGCCAATACTTATAAGGATCTCTGATAAGTATGTTAAAAGTAAATGTATCCTATAACTGTCCTATAAGTTAATCTTGTAGTAGCTATAGGACTTAGTTATAGCAACCAATGCTCTTGAGTATATTTAGTCTTGTGAAATGCATTTATAAGTATATGAGTCTTATAACTGTTCTATAAGTTAAACTTGTATTTACTAGAAGACTAAGTTATAGAAGCAAATGCTCCTGAGTAAATTAAGGCTTGTGAAATGCTACTATAAGTAAAATAGTCTACACCAATGCACTTATAAGAATCTTATAAGTGTTAATACACTTATCATATTTTTTTATAAGATTACTTTGCTTGTTGGGACTAGACCAACGAAATTGTGAATTATGGCTATAAGAAATAAAACCAAAGAACCTTACAAAGGAAAACTAAGACGGATTTTGTGTGAAATGACTGGGAACAAGGTGAATTCTGAGATGACGACTAACAGGTATGGAAGAAAAAGAAGTGCTGCGCCGATCCCAAATACATTAGTACGCACGACTACATATCAAGCTATACATTTCCAGTATATGCTGACCTCTCATTGTACAATGCGAGGTCAGCTAAAACTGGAAATGTATAGCTTGATATGTAGCCGTATGTACAAGGACAGCAGGATGATGTTGATGATGTTAAATTATTTATTTTTGTTAATTGGTTAAAAATAACACTTTTACATGTCAACTTTTTGATTATAAGCTCCTTCAAACAGGCGCGACACGCGACGCGGATCGCACGCGACACAAAAACACCGCTCGTCGCGCGACAGGCGGTACCTTTGTGTCGCATCGCGTGTCGCGCCTGTTTTTACGAGCCTGAAACCTAGAGAGGTCGGTGTTACCTAGCCGACTATTTTGAGAAGAAACATCAAAATAAACTCAGAGGTCAGTCTGTTTTAAAGCCCATTCAATTGCATTGTAATGGTCAGATCATATGAGGACAATGTAGGTTAATGACTAATGCGAAGATTAGTTGCATTAAAGTAATTATCTATCTAAATTCTATATCGTCTTACATAACATGTTTATTGTTGAAGACAGCATTGGTTGTTATTTTTATGTTTTCTTGCGCTAAAAACATCAATGCGTTGTTATTTTTTCGCCGCGTACGTCATGGCGCTGCAACATTGCCAACATTTCATGTCGATGCATTTAACGCTGACATTTTTATACAGGACTCGCTTATTCTCGCGACTTCGCTCGTGTGAATGTCGGAAATTATGCTACGGGAAAGTTGGTTAGCTAGTACCAAGCACTACCGGGATGAAAAAGGAGCCTATGTCCTGACCCAGGCCATGGTCTACCTGTGTGCTGAATTTCGTCGAAATCCGTTCAGCCGTTAAAGGCTCCTTCAAATAGGCGCGATACGCGACACGACACAAAAGTCCCGCGGGTGCGCGACGAATGGTGTCTTTGTGTCGCGTGGCATTCGCGTCGCGTGTCGCGCCTGTTTGTAGGAGCCTTAAGGCGTAAAAGGTAACAAATAGAAAGAGTTACTTTAGCATTCATATTAGTATCATCAGTTCATTTGTTAGGTGCGTTTTGTTTGTGCAGAATAAACTATTTTTCTTTCTTTTTTTTCTTTCTAGTATTGATATCGATTAGTATAAAAGGGGAAAAATAATTATGAACTTGCAGAAATAAAATGTCATCAACCAAATTTTCTAATGCGTCAAAGAGATGTTTTAAATAATTCAAAATGTATTGATATTCTGCGTTTCCAAATAATACTAAACTAATCGTACGCTGCGCAGCGCAGCCATTAAAAGCGTGTAAATATTTGTGCTTTTCCATAAATAATTTGATGTTATTTTGAAGATCATCCATGTAATATTATGTGGATTACATAAGCCTTGCGTAAATCCTACCTAAATATATTATTTATTAGTGCTTCATGATTTTATGAGCGAATTACTTTACTATACGATCTTATCTTAGTACAAAGTGTATGGCTTCCACGGGAAGTTAGTGCCAGTCGTTAAATATTGATGGATTTAAAATATGTTGGAAATCTAATATATAAAATTCTCGTGTCACAGTTTTCGTTGCCATACTCCTCCGAAACGGCTTAACCGATTTTGATGAAATTTTTTGTGCTTATCCGGTATCTATGAGAATCGGCCAACATCTATTTTTTATACCGGTAGGTAGGTATGGTAGGGAGGTAGGTAGGGTAGGGAGTTAGGGAGGTAGGTAGGTAGGTAGGGTAGGTAGGTAGGGTAGGTAGGTAGGTAGGGTAGGTAGGTAGGTAGGGTAGGTAGGGTAGGTAGGTAGGTAGGGTAGGTAGGTAGGGTAGGTAGGTAGGGTAGGTAGGTAGGTAGGGTAGGTAGGTAGGTAGGTAGGGTAGGTAGGTAGGTAGGGTAGGTAGGTAGGTAGGGTAGGTAGGTAGGTAGGTAGGGTAGGTAGGTAGGTAGGGTAGGTAGGTAGGTAGGGTAGGTAGGTAGGGTAGGTAGGTAGGGTAGGTAGGTAGGGTAGGTAGGTAGGGTAGGTAGGTAGGGTACGCCGTAGATAAGTACCGCAACCCGTGCGAAGCCGGGGCGGGCAGCTAGTAATTAATATAATTATGTTTAGGTTTATTACGGAATTTAATTTATATCTTTGCTGTCTAACATGGGGATAATTGGTGATCGAAAGTTGGCACATAGGTATAAGTATATAAATATGTATTTTTAATGGAGATAGATTTACAGGATTTTTTCGACCTCCACGCGGGCGAAGCCGCGGGCAAAAGCTAGTTTATTAATACTTAATAGTATGAAAGTACGTAGTGTATGTAGTGTGTGTTTCTAATAAAAGATCAACAATGAAACAGAATCAATTATAATTAGCTGTATATTCCAACATAATTAGTACCTCTAAAACCCTAAAGTATTATACTGTAACATATGTACTCAAAGTAAACATGAACAAATAACACACAAAACTAAAATAAAATTAATCTTACGTTCATGGTTGTACTTAAAGAGAATTTGTTTGTTCTAACTAAACCATACACAAACGAGAAAAAAAGATTAGAATTACAATAATAGCAACTAAAAGTAACTTCACAGTGGCTAAAAAAGGAGTTAGGTACTTTCTTTCTCGAATACCATAGAGTCTTTGATCACTTATTCTATCGCCTCTAGCAGGATGTGATCCATAATCATTACTAAATAGAATACCTTCATAATAATTAAACCCGAAGTCGTAACAGTTACAAATTAAACGTACGTACCTAAGAACTAATCCATAGTTTCCCTTTTATATAACGGCTTTTTCTTTTTCTTCGTCCCCGAGATTGAGGCGATAGAGGCCTCCTCTTCGCCTTCCTTGGCTTCCGGTGTACTCGTGTACGCGGGTTCGTCACTGTCCAGAGTCATCACTCTGGCTGGTTCCAACTCCACGTCAACCTCTCCCTCATCCTCTTCGATGATATTCCATTTGTTCTCTTCACTCTTTTCATCTTTGTAACGCACACGGACGAAGGATTTTCCTGTTCCACTGTCATCATCCTTAACCACGGAACGCTTCGACTGCGAGGGTTCGTCATCTGACAAAAGAGCATTTTTACTTCAATACGAATGTAGTGGAGTTTTGGGTAAAAACTGATTCTTAAGGCATATCCAGATAAGTGACATTCGCTGCCGCTGTGGGATAGCTCCTAGCCGCGAAAGTTCACACAAATACAGCAGAGTACTGCTTTGTTCATTTCCGCTACCGCAGCAAATGTCGCATATATATCTGAACTGGCCATATATATATATACAAAGTAGTGAATATTCAACCTTGATATGACTCCTAAAACCTTTACGGGAAAATAGAGTGCAAGTAGCAATATTTCGTGAATTATGCCGTGCACAAATATATTCTGCAAATTATATCTGTAGGTAGGTATCTAAGCCATTTAAGACATTTTAATTTGTGTTTAACATATGTTACTGTTTATGTATTATCTGGATCGGAAACTATTTTCTATTTCTATTGTTATCTAAAGCTAAACTCTGATCTGGGGCATAGATTTCCACTGTGCCCTGTGTATGTGACCTGCATGTTGCTTTCTTAAAAAAAATACTTACCGGTTGGAGGTACCATGGGTGCGGGGGTAGTAGGGGATAAAATATCATCATATTTTGAAGGTCCAGGCTCGTTTGTTATGCTCAATGGAGCCTCGTATTCCGTATTTGAAGCAATTGAAGCCTTGCGTTCTGTAGTTGCAGCAATCGTTACCTTGCTTTCAGTCTTTGTGCCAAGGGAGGTCTCGAGGTCATGCAGAGGTGTCGAAGTTTCAACTATTGGTTTGGTCGTATCTGTTTCAAGCTTTTCGTCAGTTAACACTTTAAAAGAATGAGATTCAATCAAACCCGCCTCTGAGTGTGATATTATATCCGATTCAGAGTGTACTTTTAAAGTTTTCAGAGCTATATCAGTTTCAGGAGCGTTAATATCAGTTACGAACAGTTGCGGTAGCGGTGTTTCTGTAACATCTTCCGCAAGTTGAGAACCTATGATGTTGGTAGATTGAGGATCTCGGACCGATTCAGATCCTGGATAGAAAAATTTGGATGGCGGAGCAGATGAGGGTGATGTTGTGATCGGAATATCAGTTGCTGAATGACCTGCTATAAGTTTGGAAGGTTCAGTTTTTAGTATTTCGCTTCCTTTTGGCGAAAACAGTTGTTTCGAAGATGTAAGCGGCACCAATCTAGATACTTTCTCAGTTTCATCGTCAATCTGTAAATGCGATAAATCTATGGCAAGTTCATCTTCTGATATTTCTTTGTCCATCTTAGGTTCACCTGTGGGACCTAGATTCTGCGCCTCCTGTTGCTCATCACGGATTCGAAGCGGTTGCATAATAAATGTCTCAGAATCGATTCCTTCCAATTGTTCAGTAGATTCCTTCAAACCCAGAGTGAACATATGTTTTCCGATTTCTACTTGCACACTCTTTCTGCGGCTTTTCAGTATTCTTTCCTCCATTTCCTTTTTTCTTGCTTTTTCAAACTGCGTAAGCAGGGCCCCCGTTGCCTCCACATCATCCTCAAATAAAAGTTCGTCTTTGCCGTCAGAGTTTATCAGGTCAGGGTCAGATACTCTTCCCATTAATTTTCTTGCTGTGCTAGCAATTTGTCCCAAGATACCCAGTTTAGATTTTTCTGTAATACCCACTTTATCTAAACCTTGCTTGACTTCATGGGTCTGTCTTCTGGTTTCTTCTGCATCAGGTTCGCCAGTATAGCTTCGGTCTACACCTATTATGGATACTCGACCGAAATGCTTCTCAGTTTGAGGATACTGACTGGGTCCAGGAGCTCCATCCAGTGTTTCTAATAGTGGCTCGAACTCGGGAGCTTGCTGTGCTGCGGTGGGTGAACCCCCAGGCCAATTTCTATTCATATCGTTGTCTCCTAACTTCCCCATGTGTTTATGTATGGTGTCCCTGCTATTCGGAAAGTGTTGCAATAAGTATTCCCAGTCGTCGAGTTTGAGAGTAAGCACTTGAGACTTGATTATTGTTTGATACGAGTGAGTGTACGGGGTATTGCGTAGTAAACCCTGTAACTGAAATTTTGTTTTATTAAAGATAAAAATCGGCCAAGTGCGAGTCGGACCACGCACAATGAAGGGTACCGTAGTTGGGATGAATATATTCCAAGAACAAACTTAACTTTGTAGTTGAAAAACATGTTCTCCCATACATCGATATACATCACGGTCAATTCTCCAACTGCAAATATAAGTTGGTAGGTAATTGCATTTTTTTTATATCTGATTAAACTAAAAATTTACGATTTTCGGACATTTTCCTTTACCTACTAGTGCTGTGAGACCTTGCTTCTTGACAAATTTCATGACTCTAGATCAACGGGAAGGGGAAGGACCATAAAGGTTTCAAATTATTTGCGAGTATCAAAATATGTCGCATAAATTGCCGTATTTTTTATTGCGTTGACTTATTGATGCATTAGAGTTCCAAGGCACAGTAGACCTACGTATTTTATATTAATTTGAAATTGATACTTCCACGCGTTCCTGAATAAGAACGCAAGCATATTATATTTAGCAGCTTCTTGGTATTTTTTAAATTTCTAAGATGGCAATACTTTTAGTAATAATGTCATCTTATAGATGATATGTCAATTTCTAAATGAAATTACTTGGGAATAGTGATCAACAACGGTTATTTTTCGGTGAATTAGAAGGAAAAAATTAAAATAGTACCTCAGAAAGCATCATAAGCCGTTAGTCCCGGTTGTCATTCGTAGATCTTTGACAGTCGTTACTGGTAGTCAGAAGCCTAAAAGTCTGACTACCAGTCTTACCAAGGAGTACCGTGTTACCCAGTAACTGGGTTGTGGAGGTCAGATAGTTATAAGTTATGGGAGGAAATGTTCTCTGGGGTGGTCGGCTGCGTTACAGGAGGAACGAACGACCTTCTGGTCGTTGTCGGATAAGTAACTGACCCCAATATAGTTGGGAATAGGCTAGGCACGTTGATTGATAGATAAAGAAAAAAAAAATAGTTTCCGTGTTTTATTAGGTATGGCACGTATTATACTTACAACGCCGAAGTACGAGCCAGAAGGGTACACCCTGGAGCCGTTATCTGTTTGATCCTCACAGGTCTCCATCACCTTGCCGGTGTGGATCACGTACATGGAGTCTGTGATTTCACTTTCCTTAACGACGTACATGCCTTAAGAGATATAACTTATTTTTAAATGGGTAACAAAAAGGTTCACAATGTTCAAGGTTTACAACACTACAGCTGAAGTGTTATTAATTATAGTTACTATAAAAGAAGTACACATAGGGAGGAAGTCGAAAAACTGCCTGCAAAGCCGAAAGGGTGCTAAAGGTGTTCGAAACATTGCGACATTTAAAAAAAAACATAATGTTGAACATTCTTATGTAACATGAAATCTCAACTTAAGTTAGTCGACAAAACTTGTCTTGGTTCAGTATCACTACAAATTTTTGCTTTGACACAAACAGTAAATTAAGGGTGCGTTTCCACCGGAGATGAACGAGAATGCGTAGCGAGGAATGTGCGTACAACTAACCAATAACAGCGCTAGCTTAACTTGAACTATGAAAATTAAGAGATGTTATTGGATAGTTTCACACGCATCAATTGGTACGCATCCTCGCTCTTCGCTGGTGGTAACGCAGCCTAAATGTACAAATTTACCTTCGTTATAAGTGTAAAGCTTCAGGCAACCAACCAACTGTCTCAGGAAATCTGGTTCGCAGGCTGCGAATACATGATGCTATAACAAACAAAAAATAATTAAAAAAAGCGTTACCCAGCAGTGAGTGATTCGGGGCTGAAATGATGATGAACCAGTTTTTCCGTCGTGAGAAACACTACAGATAGCCTTCTAAACGTAGGTAAAGAGTGTTTGTTTTATTGAAAGCTCTCATTTTCTTTTTTAAAGCTTCGGTTATTTAACCAGAGCTGCCCTTTAGGGTTTTATTACATCCCAACCCTTGTTCCCGATGGAATTTCCGATCGGCAATAATGACGAATTTCCATACAAACTTTCGTCCCAATTTAATCCCTTTATATATTTTTTTTTAAACTCCATTCTTTGTGCTAACATTCGCTACATAAGGAACTATTGTGCTAAATTCAAGGACGCAAAAGGATGTAAGAATTGTAGCAGATGGCTTCCTTTTGTTCCTGCCTACCCCCATGGGAAGAAGACGTGAGTTTATGTATGTATGTATGTTGTGCAAAATTCTATACTTCTAGACCCAACTGAAGGCTGTGCGCTGTCTGTCAGTGAGTGAATTTAAGATTTAAGTAAAAGACGAAGCTGTTAGAGCTTGTCCACTCGGAAATGACGCGCCCCACTCACTACCGCATTTACGCATACAAGCAAATTTCAAATATGGACGCAATACACATAAAACACCATTGCAATTGGACATTCAGTTGCCGGTTAGATTCCAACTTAGGAGCACAGGATTTGTTGTCCAACTAGTCATAATTGTCTTGAGCGCATGAGAGAGCGGACATCTTGTTCCATACAATGAGCCAGCGCTACTCCAAACAGAGAGTGTTGTCGGATTTATCACGCGACTATTCGACCGCGATGTTCGCATACAGATTGACTCTTCACGGAACAGTCGACGCTCCCACACAAATGAATTGTCGTTATTAATATTCGCACTCACACGTCTAAATCAACTATAGCTTGACCGATACCGCTGTACCGCGCCTTAGGTATGTGCTATACCTAAGGCGCGTGTAGAGCAGTATCGGTATCGGCCGCTGTACCGCGCCTTAATTTTGGCATATACCTAAGGCGCGCTACAGCGGTATCGGTCAAGCTATAGTTAATTAGTGGGGCGTGTCATTTAAGAGTGGAAAAGCTCTACCTCTTTTAACTATTGCCGTGGGCACTTCTAAGTCGTCCCTTAATCATGTGCCTGTTAATTGGTCATTATTGACTCAAGTACAGTCATTGAGAAAACTGAATTCCTTAAGAAACGCTTTTGCCAGCGGCTTAGGCCATGCATTGTCTATCAGTGAACTTAAGATTTTTATTAAGCTGATATTATGAATGTGGATAGCTATAAGAGTAGGGGAAGATCAAAGAAAAGATGGACTGTGTGAAAGATGATATGGCTGGAAAGGGGTCACTATCGAGATGACGATTGATAGAGAAATATGGAAGAAGAAGAATTTAAATAAGAGAAGGAGAATGGTGATTAAGCAGATAGAAAAGATTTCAAACAGTTTTCAATACTTTACCCTGTTGATATGATGTAGGTACGCAGCCGACATGACCCTGAGTCGAAGGGAAAGAGGTGCCCTTTTCAAGAAGTGCGGTATCTGCAAGCCGCGGTTCTCCCGCCACAAGTGCAGGGTGTACTTGTTCACGATGGTCACCAGGTTGCGGGAAACCCGGTTGTTCTTCATAAACGCCTACGGGAAGAAGAGTATGTTTAGGAGCCTGCTTTGTATCACTGTCAAAATCAAAGTGATTTTTATTCTCGACTAGCTTTTGCCCGTGACTTCGTCCGCGTGAAATTTCGGCCTCCGACCAATCGCGTCGCATCCCATCGCCCGCCCACGCCGGTACTTCGTTTTCGCTTAGCGTTCTTTCTGACTTTTTTTCTTTTTGCTCGGATCCTTAGGGTCTTAGTGTGATGTTAAAAAGTCTATAACCTTTCTCATGAATTGGGCTATCAAAGGCAATTTATTTTTTTATCTGGCTGGTAGTTTCAGAGATTAGCGCGTTCAAACAAACAAACTCTTCAGCTTTATTATTAGCATAAGATAGATAAAATTAAGTTGCTGTTGGGTTGCTGCCACTGACAAGTCTGTCAAAATCACTGTGATCTTTATTGTTATTACAATAAGGTTGCTGTTAGGTTGCTACTGTCAGAGATAAAATAACTGAAAGGACTCTAGTTTGGATTCCCACGAAGATCTTTATCTCTGTTGTATACTACGTATTCGGTAGGTTCTAAGAGGTCAGTGTCTTGTCATTATAACAATAGTTAGGCTGCGGGTTCTTAATGAAAATCAGTCTTGTCAACCCGTCTTTCATTTGCTACAATCTCCTTACACATAACTCCACATTAGAGCACACCAGTTACAGTACCTTAATTTACTCCATCAGTCGCAAATCGTTGGTGGAACTTTTTCAGGTCATCCAGTCAGGAGCAGGGTTTGTAACCGTTACCAATAGTACAGGTTCTGTGTCGGTACTTAGTGGTTCTTGCCATTTCGGTACCTGAGTACCAGTTCCAGACTGGTACCGATACACCACCTAACAAGTACCGGTACCAAATTCCGGTACCTACCTACCTACCGATACTGATTAGAAATACCAATAGTACAGGTACTACGTCTTGTACTGATACCAACAGTACAGGTATTACGTCTGGTACCAATACCAATAGTACAGGTACTACTCTGGTTCCGGTATCACACCAAAGCCAATGGTATCGGTTCCCAAAAATACCGGTTTTACAAGCGCTGGTCAGGAGGTGTAAGACACCTCTTCACAATTCATCTTTTGGTCCTACTGATATCTTACTTTAAAGTCTCCCTGTACCCGTGAAATGCACCATAATGTCATTATTTATACCTAACATGGGATTTACTTGTTAGGCAATGATACTCTACCAACTTAAATTGTACATAAATTCAAATCACTACTATAATTCTTTGACAGTTGTGTGAAATTGCAATAAAACTACAAATTGAAGTAGGATGTCAATTTGCTTAACAATTAATTTCTCTGACTGTACCTGTAACTCTAGGTACTTGCTGTAGAAGCTGAACGAGCGGTAGGAATGGAACTGGATGATGTTGGAGAACTCGCCCACGTATATCATGAACACCATTGTCGATACGGTCATAAGCATCGCCACGAACACTACCTGCGCAGATCATATACACTTGTTGATTTTGATGTAATGAAAAATGATACTAAGCAAGACTCATCATGCCACAGGGCCTGGACACATCACCACGGCGGCGCGGCGGCGCCGCCACCGTGAAAAGGCACGACGTCGTACCGCGCCACGGCGCCGTGTACGGTGCGCCGCGCTGACTCACGGCGCACCCGTGAGGAAGTAGATGTTTCACTGTCGCAAAGTTCGCACGTGTTAGAACAAAACTTTTTTTGTCCTTATAATCCTCAATTCTCTGGGTATTATCAGCCACCTTTTTATTGCACTAACTCTTAAGAACTTTGCGGCAGCGAAACATCTACTGCCTCACGGGTGCACCGTGAGCCGGCGCGGCGCAACGTACACGACGCCGTGGCACGGTACCGTACGACGTCGTGCTGTTTCACGGTGGCGGCGCCGCGCCGTGGTGATGTGTCCAGGCCGACACTGAGGAGGGCACGCCACAATTGCGGCGGTAAGACCCTTCTTTGAGGAGTGGCTTGAGAGGCGCCACGGCGTCCTCACCTTCCGCCTGACGCAGGTCCTCACCGGACATGGCTGTTTCGGGAGGTTCCTGTTTCGGATAAGGCGGGAGGAAACGCCCGGGTGTTACCATTGTGTGGATCGACCGGAGGACACGGTGGAGCATACGGTGGAGGTCTGCCCGGCTTGGGCGGAGCACCGCCGTGTCCTCGTGGCGGCGATCGGCGGCGGCGACCTCTCGCGTCCGGCCCTGGTTCAGGCCATGGTACGGAGCGAGAGGGAATGGGAAGCCGTCACCTCCTTCTGCGAAGCAGTAATGCTCGCGAAGGAGGAGGCGGAGCGCGAGAGGGAGAGGCAATCTCTACGCCCTCGCGCCCCTAGCCGCCGCAGGAGGAGGAGACACCCTGGGCGTCGGGAGTCGATTGCCGACTCCCGGCCACCGTAGGCGCGGGCTTGCGGACGGCGGGCAATGGGCAGCTCGCCGTCCGGTAAGGACCAGGCCTGGGTCGACGGCGCGTCGTGTTCCACGCGAGCCTTAAAGAGATGTCAGCACCATTGACGGGGTCCGATAGGACCGATGCCTGCCGGGGTCGCGGATTGTTCGAAAGAGTTACCGTGGCCCTGGCGCACAGGCAACTGAAGGAACACGGGTGGGTTTTAGTCAGTAAGAGTCTGACACGCCCTTCCGCTCCGCCCAGAGCGGGAGACGTCATTTGACGATTTCCCACCCAAAAAAAAAAAAAAAAAAAGGCCGACACTGAGGCGAACGCGGAGAGTTTGCGTTTAGCTATACATCACACGCGGGCGCAAAAATGCTGTTTAGTTGTCAACGCTTCGTACCTCAGAATGTTTCTTGGGCATAATTTCTCCGACACCGTTCTGCGTAAACGTCGTGATCACGAAGTACAGCGAGCAGATGTAATAGTTGTCGCAGTGAGTCGTGCCATCATCTATAATAATAATAAAAATAAAACCCAGACCATACAATAAATTTTTGTTAGAAAGTACATTAATAACTTAAACACTAGCACAGTATAAAAGTGAGCAGTATTACGACTCGGCAGTGTCCTTGAAATTATTACCTACGGCCACTCCGTCACTGTGACATAGTGTTTCTTAGATAGGTATATTCGGCAGATATTGGTATTCATTAATAAGAATGTTAAAATCATCATTAATCAATTGTACAGTTAATTAAATTACAATAAATGACATTATTTTATGGCACGGTCTATTTTGACAATTACAGCAGCGTCAGAAAGCACAGGCTTTTCGCTATGCCCCATGGCGCACCGTTGCGCGTGCGGCGTGCTAAGTCCCCAGTACCTCGCACTCTGGACGCACTTAATGATCTTTCAATTCTAATCCAAACAAACGATCTGTTTGCGGGTGAAAGGACGAAGATTTTATTGACATGTCAAAAGTACTATGAGAGGGATTCATGAAAGTATTTTTAATTTTTGATTTATGTTTTTACCTGAATTTTATAATATTATATTTTCTTTTCTATTTATATGTAACTATGTGTCTTTAATAAAATTATTGTAATTGGATTTGGACCGAGTTAATTAAAGTTAATTAAATAAATAAATGTCATATTATTTTTATTATTTAAACTACGTTGACACATATTATTACTTTTCAGGCATATAAAACCCCGTGCTCATTGGAAAATAAAGTTTTATGTTAGTTTAGTATTAATAAACAGTATAGGTACCATTTGTCCTGTTCAATAATATTCCTCGTAAGTACTCATTTTAATAATATGATTAGCAAACAATACCCGAAGATGAAATCGTCAATCGATATTGTTTTCATACATTTGAGCACAATATACCTCTAAAAGGAGATTTAGGATTTCCATTGTAGTTAGTTCGTCAAATAAACCAAATGCGATACATCGTGCAAAAATTACTTTTATTGTCACATGCTGGCACATGCTGTTGAACTAAGCGGAAAACTATGAAAAAAATGTTACAAAATTGTCCAATTTTGTCCAAAATTAACCACATCACATCAAAATCTTTATTTCGAGCGAAGACTCATATAGGGTTAGTAACATTGTCTCTAAAGCTAAGTTATTAGTAAACAACACGATACGGTGATACGTGAAACTGACGGCAGTGAAATATATATGGACAGTTCACTCTGTCAGCTATCCATTCTCAGAACCCTGTTAGGGCTGCCCATGACTCGTGCGTTGATGCTGCGCGCTTACGCATTATAGTCTAAAAAAAGCAATCTAGACACGCCGCGGCAAACATCTCTGTCGCATTCAACGCCATAGCAACCCCATCAGTTTCTGGAACGCGTTATTAAATTGAACACGAAGGGCTCCATATGACGCTTGCGAATATTTCTACCACAAGCTGTATGTGTAGAAGGTGCTACAGAATGCTCTAAAGAGCGTCATCTTTTCGCCTGCAGTACAACGGGCAAACCTGCGGGCTATAATATCCGCACGTAAGGACAGAGCCCTCCGTTCCTTTTCAATATCAGCATTGTCTTATCTATAGGTCAGTGTTGACCAAGTGACCTAGATATTTAAATTGTTCCACTTGCTCAAGAAGAATACCATTTAGCCGTATAGGAGGCACATCAAGATGATATCTGGTCCCGCCTCAAAAACAATGTACTGACTTTTCTGAACGTTATACAATAACCCATGTTCTGTTGCGTGCTGAAAAGTCCTAATTCCGCCGACTGACGCGCTGAGCAGCACCATGTCGTTCAGACACCGACATATGACAACCGACATGATGACTGCTAAGCGCCTCAATCAGGACATTCATATACGAATTGAAGAGGTCAGGTTCCCCCAGTCTCATTCCTCACTCCAATTGATATGGCTCCGACAGCACACCTGCCTACCGAACATTGTTGACCTGGTTTCCATACCAATGCTTGAAGATACTTATAAGATATTTAATAGGCCTCATAAAGTACACAGAACATACCAAGATGTATCCAAGAGGAGTTCGGCTGAAGACTGTCTTCGACGGTGGCAATGAAGTACCATATGCAGGTGGTGGTGTGGACGAAGAGCGTGAACCAGATGAAGACGGCCAACCCCGTGATGAGGGTCAGGTTGATCGTGATGCTCTCGTTGCGCATACGCAGGCACTTGTATACGGTCGCCTAGAGAAGAGCACTTCGTTTATCTTGTTTTTTTATTTTGGACCGAGCGAGCGCGAAGCACTAGCAAAGTGTTTCCGTTTCAGCTTGGACAAAAATGCTGTCGTATGTCCGGATGGTCCGGCTGTTCTCCTCTACGGGTCACATTTTTCAACCGATTCTCGTAAAATTTTGTGAGCATGTTCAATAATTATATGCATTTTTTTGTGTCGATTCAGTTTTTCGAAAGTTTTTAAAATAGCGGAGATATGGGGTGGAAAACGTAAAAAAAACATATTTTACACTATTTGCGCACGCTTTTTGTTACTCGTATAAGGATTTTGTTTTAAGGTGCGCGGTGAACATTTATTCAGTTTTAAACTATGCAAAGACAGACTCGCGAGGTCTACAGCTCACAGAGCCACTAGTTTTTTTTTATTCGTCTGTAGTTTCAATTTTATACGTCTGTGTAGTATAGTTAGGCCGCACTTCAGCGGTAATAAAACAGTATAAGCCGACCTTTTTACTGTAGTGAAACTCCGGACTACGCTAGGCCAGCTCAAGGTCACCACCTACAAGTGTTACCACCACGACGCGACCCACGATCGACCGTACGATCAGCCGCACATCAAAGGTGGTAATTTGACTTTGAATGCGTTTTTAATTCTTTAGTAGTTCAAGTGTACGTAATTCACTTTACTTACGGACTTACGAACCGTCAATTGTCTTGTTTATGTCGCAGATAGATTGCAGAACCCGCTGTTTTATATAACCGCTAGCTGTCTTAGATAACGGAGCTGTTTTGTAAAACAGCTAGCGGTTGTGTCAAACAGCTAGCGGTTATGTAAAACAGCAAATTACGAAGTGTAATTTAAGTAACTGAAAACCTGATCAGGGATCATTGGATAGTCAGGGATAAATGTTTACCAAATTGCCACACTACATCAATTCGCCGTGTTATAGCCATTTTATAACAATTTTATTGTCAAAGTATGACATTTGTAATTAGAATATACGGGCAATTTAAGCTGGTAAACAATTAATTTCCCTGACCTTACAAGTTGTCCATAATGATGAGTACAATAACCTTTTTCAGGTTTTCAGCTACTTCAACTTGCACAGGGTGAGTTTTTTTGATGAATATGTTACGAAAATACAGAAATAAAACATATTCTTACAATTCTAAAGGTCCTGTTGAGCCGCAGCAAACCAAACCACATCCATTGCTGTTCCTTCGATGCGGCGAAACTGGGCGCCTCTAAAGGCAGTATCGACATCAAGTCGTACCAGAACTCTCCCTTGAAATACCTGAAATATTAAATACCTTTCAGCATATGAATAACTTACCCTTGGCTTTGCCCGCGTGAAGCTCAGAAATTATCTCGCGGGAACCTACCATCGGGATTAAAAGTATCCTTTATCCTAACTCGGGTCCTGGTCTACCTGTGTGCCAAATTACATCGAAATCTGTTCGGCCGTTATAATGTGACAAGGTGACAGACAGGCGGACTGTTACTTTCTTATTTATACTATGAGTATGGAGTATGGATAGGCCGTAGAACCGATTACTGTTGGGTCGGACGTGTTCTTTATGACCAAAAATCGGCAACCGTAAGATAGGACTAATAGTTTGAGTTTGATAGGACCACCTCAGGCAGGCGGAGAGACTATACGAGCAGGGTGGTGGCAGCTGGATGACAGTAGCCGACGGTTTTTTTTTTACGAATTTACCTTCTCTTGACCTCGACTGTGATTGATTTAAATGGCTTCCGATTGGAGAAGCCTGTGCCCATAAATGGGTTGAACGAGTTGAGCACCCTTTGTATAAAGCCATTTATAGGGTCGTATTACCCAAGGTGGTAATTTAAGATCAATTCATCCAAACCATAGGTTCCCAACCTATTATAGACAACCTTTACAAGAAAAAAAAACTAACGCCCCCTTTACATAATAGTTAATTATACCAATTTTATATGTCTGTCTATTATCTATTAATAATCACAAATTAAAAATTAATTCTCTCTCTCTCTCTCTACCGCCTCCATGAAAAACTCCAGCGCCCACTAGGGGTGCGGTACCGCCCCGTTGGGAACCTATGAATTCTAAACTAATGTTATAAAGAGAAAAGATTTGATTTTTAGTATATTTGTTTGTTTGTTACGCTTTAACGCTAAAACGGCTAAACGGATTTGGATGAAATTTTGCACATGGATAGAACGGAACCTGGAGAAGGACATAGGCTACTTTTCACCATGGATCATAGACGAAGTCGCGGGAAACAGCTACTTATTCATATAAACTGGATTTCGTTGATAAATGATAAACGATGTTTATTTCTGTAACTCGGCTTATAAAAACACCTTAACACATCAATTATGTTTATTATGTTATAAAATATATAATAATAAATATTATATATTATTAAAAAATAGATGAGGTCAGGGTTTTCTATCCGATTACCCACAAGACAAGAAGGTGCCAGGCTCGTAGCCTAATTCTGGGCTGACTGAATACTATGCATTGTGTAAGAAACAGCCCTCCGCAGACTGAAGAGGTAAATTAAGTATATCATACTAAGATGACAGGTACATGAAATAACTTCAGTAATGTTATGGGACTCCAATAAACCCAATTTGTTTTATTACCACACACGCAATGTATCGTTACTGTGGCAAAACGCACGTAGCGAGCGGCCGGCAGCGCGCTCGCGCCACGTGATTTATTTCAACATCCAGTGCAGATTCTTTTTTATTTCAGCTGTTTTATTTACATAAATGGACTGCTGCGTACAGAGAATGTAATTTTACATTGAAATAAAGGCATAGGAACTGAAAAACTATTACAAAAATTAAAATGTTCCTGAGAAATTTTCCGGTGGAATATGATTCAAAATAAAGAGCTGAATGCGTATTTCGTTTGCGGAGGGCTGTCCCTTGCACCCTGTATGCATGCCATGGACACGTTAAGGAGAAGAAAGGTCACAGTCTCTATTAGAGTCCAGCATCCAGTATTAGCATCCATGATACTGTATACTTACAGCCTTCTTATCGGCAACATTATTCTCTTCAAACTTTTATTATTTACGAGAAATGGCAACGAGTGTTGTAACAATATCTTCATCAAGAAACACAAGTCCAACGAGTACAGCGTCACAAGTAGCCACATTCTGTTGTCCTGTAATTTAAAACAAACATAATATACAGAGTCAAATTAAATTAGCCAGCGAAACTCACACAGCAGACGTTATGGGTACCGATAAATAAACACGATAAAATAAAATGAATTGATGTATTTTTTTTAGGTCAACGTCCGCTCGTAATTTTGTTAAAATCTGTTTTCTTTTGTTTTATCGTGTTTAGATATCGAAATCTATCACGTCTGTGAAGTTTCGACTTTCACAAAAAAAAACGGGTTTTTTAAACGTATATGTTGACGATAGAATCTCGTTCTTGTGCAGAAAGAACAGAGCACATTTGGTATTAAACAGATGGTCATAGTAGCTTAACGGCATCAATGGGGTATACAGTCTTGGAGTTCCTTGCCCATTCTTCTCCATGGAGATCTACGTTTTGGAATGGGCAACTAGCTTCAACTTTCTGACTACCTGACCGACTCTGACAGTTCAAAAGTGCCTGTAAATGGTTTAATTGAAATAAATGCTTTGAGTTTGAGTTTGACAGTGCAATTTAAAGGTAAGAACGATGTAAGAGTCTGGCCTAGAGAAATATTTAACAAAAACCCCTTTTGAACATGTTCACATCAGTTTATTTCAACAAGTTCGCTGGCTAATTTAATTTGACCCTGTATAATGATATAACAGTGGTATGGGCCCCCACTCACGAGTTGTATGTAAGTCATGAGATCCAACCCAGACAGGCATTATGCAGTTAATTTAATTTCCACTGCTCTTAAAACGGTAAAGGAAAACATCGTGAGGAAACGCATGTCCTAGAACCAAAAATTCGAAGACACGTGACATTCTCCAATTCGCACTAGGCCCGCGTGATGGTGATCCACTCCCTCTCACAGAGAGGAGGCCTGTGTCCCAGCAGTGGGAACATTATAGGCTGATTATGCTAAGGATGTAGAGCTAACAAAATTATCCAATGATGTAGTTCGTAGGGAGCATCCTTATATCGCCAGGTAGGTACGTCTAACTCCCATGTAATAAGAGGGCGAGCCTATTGCCATTAACCGTAAACCAATTCAGACTCCAGGCTGCTATTATAAACTATGGAAAAAATCCAATAACTTCTCTTTTTAATCCATTAAAAAAAAGGAGGAGGTTCTCAATTCGACTGTATTTAAAAAAAAAATATGTTAGCTCAGAACTTTTTTCTAGGTGAACCGATTTGGATGATTCTTTTTTTTTTTTAAAGCTGGTGCTTCTCACGTGGTCCCATATTAATTTGATCAAGTTCTGACCTTAATACTGCGTATTTTTTTTCCCACTTAGTTTATATTGATGATGTTTAAATTATTTCCTGTCACTGTTATTTACATATCAAGTTGTGGTATACGAATTTGTGTGGGATAGGTACCACAACTAAAAAGGGAAAAATAAAAACATTTAAAAAAAAAAAAACAACCGTCTTCTAAAAAAAACACAAAAAAGTGAGAAATAACTTTAATTTCGGAAGTGGGTGGCACTTCTTTTTATAAAGCTGTTTTTGTTTTTTTGGAAAAAAGGTTTTTTACTAACCGACTTCAAAAAAAGGAGGAGGTTATGCATTCGTCGAGTATGTTATCTATTCTTCTACCGCAGATATGATGAGAGATTTCTTTAGAAATAAGCGTCATCTTTGTACTTATTTTTCTTCCATCTTCTTGTCTGTTTATATGTGTGTAGATAAACTGTTAAATAAATAACTGCTAACACTTTGCCAGATTTCAGAATTGAACCCACGTCCGCGCAGTCGCACGACCAAGACCACGACCACGTCCACGACCACGACCACGACAATCACCAAAAATAGTTATAATATTGAAATGATTAAAAAAAACCTGATATCCCGCGTTATACAGGTCCAAATAGATGCAGCTCATGCAGATGGCGATCAGATAGAATTGCACCAAGCCCTCCTGGAAGTAGATGTACTTCACCATGTTCGACTTGATCTGCGGTGGAGGGATTGTGCGCGCGTCGCGTCGCATTTTCACCAACGTGGCCTCGCTGCCCAAAATGTACATCTGTGAACATAATATGTACAAAGTCGAATGAAATTAACTTGCAAAACTCCGCAGACGTGATGGGTATCGATATCTAAACATGACAAACGAAAATAAAAATGATTTGGTGATTTGTTTTTTGGTGGGACTTACTTATAATATCAGTTCAAAATCTGTTTTTACATTATGTAAACTTCACTCGATACCTGTGTATCGAGTGAAGTTAATAAAACCAAAAAAAATACAATTTTTCTAAGCTCATAAGTACTTCAAGTCACTACACGAACTGCGGTCGTCAACCCGCAAAAAAAATCATCAATACATTTTTTTCTGGTTTTATCATGTTTAATTATCGATACCCATTACGTCTACGGAATTTCGCTATCTAATTAAATTGACCCAGTAGCTATTATATAGGATGGCCAACAGCCGACGGCTGACCTGATGTTAGGTGGTCACCGTCGCCAATGGACACCTTCAACATCAGAGGCATCGTAGATTTATTATTTATTTATTTCTTTAATTAGGACAGTTTAAAACCAATTACAAAAATTAAAGACAGTTTGTATACACATGCACATAAAAGAGAAAATATAACAACATCCAAGTTCAGATAAAAAGTTAACAACACTTTCATAAATTCCTCTCACAGTACTTCTAACATGCCGATAAAATCTTCGTTCATTCGTCCGCAAACAGATCGTTTGTTGGAGTCCAAGAAATCATTAAGTGCGAACAGAGTACGTGGTACTGGGGATCTAACACGCACAACGGTGCGACATGGAGGCACAGCAAACAGCATGTGCTGTCTGCCGCGGCAGTAATTGTTTGGGACAAAGAAGCGAGCCAGCACGGCATGCAGATCAGGCGCGTCAGTAGTGCCACGGAGCGTCTTACAGGCTATGGTGAGCTGGTCTTCTACTCGCCTTACCTCTGACGAGTTATATCCGAGGCATTCCAGTAGAAATGTCTCCCTTTAGAAAAAGCTTAAATGCCTTATGCGCACAGGCACGTTATTTTCGTGGATTTGGGTGATGGTCTATTTACAAAATTACAAAGACCCAACGCTGCTTAGATAGGGAGAACAATCCTCGTAAGCGTACATTTTCATCTGCCTCTTCAATAGTCAGTTTCAAACTTTCATATTGAGACACAAAGCAACAAAATACGATCTAGAGGAATGTGGCCGCTTTTCTTTAGATCGAATTTTGTTGCTTCGTATCTCAATATGAAAGTTTATAAAAGGTATTAGAAAATTCTAGACACACTTACCGAGGGTGCTTATTGAGCCGTTATTTAGAACTAGCTTTTGTCCGCGGCTTCGCTCGCGTTAATTTAGACTTTGACTATCAATTCGGGTTATAATTCAATTATGATTCGAAAGACATGTAGCGCCATCTATTATCATCAGGACGTTATTGTTGTTTTCCTCGGGCACAGTATTTTTTGCGGGATGAAATGTACCCTCCTTTGTCAGTTTCTGTACCCCTGACAACGTATATGCAAAATTTCAGGATGATCAGTTCAGTGGTTTAGGCGTGAAAAGGTAACAAACAAACAAACAAACTTACTTTCGCATTTATAATATTAGTTAGGAAGTTAGGATTAGGAAGTTAGGATTTCTTCTCAGTCGCGAGATAATATTATTTTAAAGGAGTGGCGCTAGTGGACCCGAATGCGCCCTCTTAACGGGTGCAAAATATATGAAGCCAAGAGTCACTTAGTCTCTCCCCGTCTTTGTGTTTTTTTTTGTACTAGACCATACACACTAGGAACCTTCTGGTTACGGAGATATTGAAGGTCAGAATTTCAACTTATTTTCACGAAACCAATTTTTAAATGTTACTAGTTATAACTTATCTTCAAATACCCACACGACTCACAGGAGTTGTGCCGTTGGAAGCAGCCAAAAGCACAATGTTTTGCGTGAGTTACATTGCGCGCTGCAGTGAACAGCGATTTTATCCACCAAAAATAAAAGCCCACCAAAACCCAGCAAACATTTTTGTTCAGCGTAATGTTTGCTATTGATAAATGATAAATGATTTTATTTCTGTAAGTAGGTTTGTACAAACACGTTAATTGGATGTGTCTTTTTACACCTTGTATTAGCACTTTCATAAAACTTACCCTCATTCCCTTAGATCCCATCCTGGCATTGATTAGGAGTTCCTTCACGGCGGGGAAGTCCTTGGTGACGGTGGAGAAAGCTTCCGACTTGATCATCAGGAGGTGCAGCCGGCTTGTTGCCACTACGGTGTAGGGACTCCTGTGAGCTGGGGTGCCTTCCAGGTTTCCGAATACACTGCAGCAACGAGCATTTTATTTTAATGGGAACCTAATATAATGTATATATGCCCTAAAGTGTTAGGTTTGACGTGGCTTATTACACCAATTATGTCAAGTCAGAAAAAATTATGACGATGATGATGATTCAAATCACAAGTGCCATTCTTTGACAGTTGTATGAAACGGCTATAACACGACAAAAATTTATATAGTATTGCATCAGTAATGTACGTGTACGTACTATGTACAAGGAAGCGAGCTTATTGTCATCAACCGGCCACAAATTCAGGCTCTTTTTTTTGGGTTGGAAATCATCAAATGACCTCTCCCGCTCTGGGCGGAGCGGAAGGACGTGTCAGACTCTTACTGACTAAAACCCACTTGTGTTCCTTCAGTTGCCTGTGCGCCAGGGCCACGGTAACTCTTTCGAACAATCCGCGACCCCGGCAGACAAATATAGGCTCTGGGGTGCTGCTGGGAAATTTCTAAAGAAAAAAGTCCAATAATTCTCGGCCCAATCTGGAAATCGAACCCGACCCAGGATTCATCGTTAAGCAGTCACGCTTTCATTTGCAGACTGACCAATAATCTGGCGAAATTAGGTTCTCAACTTCGATACAAATACAAATATGTCGTATGGGCAGTAAGTATCATCAAGTTCATGTTACCTGCCCCTCGGCAGCCGCAGCACGGAGTTCATCTCGCCTCTAGGCACGCTGACCTCCACGCCGCCGTAGTCCACGATGTACATGTCAGTGACCATGTCATTGTGCTCGATGATCGTCATATCACGTAGGAAGTACACGCTGCGCACTGCGCGCCCGATTATGCGCAGCAGGGAAACGTCGGCATCCGCTAGTATTGGACACTGTGGGTCGATGGTAAATACATTATTTTTAATGTATTAATAGGTACTTTCAATAGTCTACCATCACACCTGGAAATTGATTTATTTTGCACCAGCGCACATAAAATTAAAAAGATTTTAAACAAGGAATTTTTTGGTGACAACCATAAATAACTTTAATTCCGATTTTGATATTGCACGACTTGACCTACCTAATGTATTATCTTGACATACCTAATATGGTTACATTGTAATCTATAATAAGCAATAAAGATTTTAATTGAAAAAAAAATACTTTTACTTAGTCAAATCGCTGCAACTGGTCAACGCAAATAACGCGTAACTAGGTAGATATATATATGTGGAAGCTTGTAATTTAGCAAATGTCAAAACTTATGCAGGATATTCAAGATTGTTATTAGTCTGTCAGCTTTCTTTAAAAATAAATAAAATAATTAATAGCTGGAGTTCCTTGTGAAGAATCACGTCCCGAGAGCGCCTGCGCTTACACACACATTCACAGCGTGTTTGTAGACTTAGTATTTTTCGGTATAACTACAGGCATAGGCATGAAAAATTTCTGCTTGTCGATAGTATGGCAACGAATCTGCTATGCGTCTGATATTGCGAGATCTTCTAGTGGCGGTAACTACATACCATCAAGTGAGCCGTCCGTTGAGTTTGACTGTACTCCAGTAACATATCTATTCAGAAAAACCTACTTAATACGTAAGAGGTACATCACCTGTCTAGTCTATTCCCAACTATGTTCGGGTTAACTTCCAGTCTAACTGGATGCAGCTATATTTCACATGGAGCTACTGCCTATCTGATCTCCACAACCCAGTTACTGGGTAACACGATACCCCTTGGTAACATTGGTTGTCAGACTTTGGGCTTCTGACTACCCGTAACGACTGTCAAGGATCTACGAATGACAGCCGGGACCAACGGCTTAACGTGCTTTCCAAAGCACGGAGTACATTAATCGGTTTCTATAATTTCGGTCTAGCTGTGGACTGAGAGAGACTGAATGGCCATGTAGCGTAGGCACCTTAGCAAACGTAGGTCCATATATGTGCAGGATGGCGTCTGTTCTGAGCGTGATCTGGTCGCAAAGTTTGAGGACTCCTCGGTATTCGATGCCGCCCATCTTCTCCCAGTTATACTCATAGTAACGCCGGATTTCTCTGGTATACAAGAAGAAAAATTATTTCAATTAATTAATCTAACCATTCTGACTATGACCTGATGTAGAAATAATCATAACATACTTCTGCAGTTCCGAGTCCAGTTTCTCTCTAGCCATGTACACTTTAATATCCTTCATGTGCTGCTTGAAGCCAGCCAGAGACTTATTGACGTTCGCGCGGATACTGATGATACGGACCGAGTAGTACGTGGTGATCATTGCAGCTGAAAACATTAAAATATGGATTGAGGTACGCGGCCGTCGAAGATTTGAAAGGGGCAAAGAATTGAGGCTAAAGTAGACAGGGGTGGGCCGCGTCGCAACGCCACGCATTGCAAAAATCCCCCTTCAACACCGTCGTACAATGTCTATGCGGGCCGCATCGCACTTTTTTAATGCCCGACAGAAAAAGAGGGGTGTTATAAGTTTAACGTGTGTATCTTTGTGTCTGTCTGTGGCATCCTAGCTCCCAAACAGCTGAACCGATTGTTTTTTTTTTTTGTTTTGTTTGAAAGGTGCCTAGACCGAGTGTTCTTAGCTAACAAAAAAAGACCAAAAAAGAAAGAAGAATTTCTGTTTAGCTGTTTTTAAAGTTTTTTGTTCATCGAGGGTTTATTTAATTTCAAATTTATTGTATGAAAATGCGTTGCGTTGCGGGCCGTCACGGCTGTAATGTGCTCTTGGCTCAAAAAGGAATTTTGAAACGATAACAGCAAGGACTTGGAGTTAGAGTTGTTTCGTTTTTAGTACTACGAGATTTTTAAATTAGTAGTAGTCTAGTTCATTGAGGAGTTTTTCCGGGGAAGAACTATTACTATACCTCTCTCTGCCGCCAAGCAAGCGTTACTGTGGTCTAGTTTAGGTTATGGGTGCCGGACTGCTAGACTACCGGTCTCCTAATTATAGGCACGTGAGACATCACACCTTTGTTTCTAGATGGTAACGCATCTTCGATGCCTCTGGTAATTTAGGAATCAGGATAATGATGGCGATCAATGAATGAAGCCTTACAGCTTGCCATGCCGATGAACAGCACTTTCATCAGGTTGTGGTTGGAGGGGTTGAAGACACCGTAGCCAGTGGAGCTGCACTCGTACACTACCCAGAAGTAGGTCGCCAGGTGCATGTTCCACGGCGACAAAGTCATGTTGAAACGAACTGTTGTTATGGGGATTACAACAATTATTATCCAATAGCATAAAAGAACAACCGGCTAAGTATAAAAGTTGGACTCGCGTACTATGGCTCCCGTGTCACCAAAACTATTATAATAATAATAATATTTTTTATTTCAGAACAAGAATTCCATATAAACTTGTTAGTAAAGCTTAAAACTATGTTAGTAACTTATACCTACTTATTCAAGTTAACTATTTATCTTACACTAAAAAGGACACCACCAGAGCAGTGTACCTTATTCCAGTGCCCCACATTAGGACACTCAACCCTTTCTGTTATGGTGTTTAGAAGGTCGTTGGTGCTGCCTCGCACACGACGCATCAAGGAGGCCACTCTCTTGCGCACTATTGCTCTAAAGCAGTCGGTGTTGGCCTCCGCAAACATCCCCGATGCACTACAGTACCGAGGCAACCCCATCAGCATCCTAAACCCGTTATTGTAGAGGATCCGCTACCTCTTACGGTTTAAAAGATACAGCTCTGTAACAGATAGACAGACAGGGTAGAAGTCGACACCGCCGTGTGTCTGTCTTTAACGTCTGTGGTTGCTAAGTAGTAACAGGGTCCAATTTGTGTGGAAAACGGTTCTCAAGGTATGGGCATTTGATGCGGGGGAATCAGGAAAATGTCATGAAGAAAGTTTTGAGTATGAATGTGGATGGCTATAAGAGTAGGGGAAGACCAAAGAAACGATGGATGGACTGTGTGGAAGATGATATGGTGAGAAAGGGGGGGACTACCGAGATGACGACTGATAGAGAAGTATGGAAGGAAAAGACATGCTGCGCCGACCACAAATAAATTGGATAAGGGCAAGAGAATAATGATGATGATGGTGATGATGTTACGGAACCCTGAAAAGACCTTAAAAATCTTGGCGTAAAACGTGTCTATCGTTAACATAAAAATATCCGGCCACCGAGAGAATGCGTTCCTCACACCTGTTAGTTGGAACACGATTATGAAGTAATCAAAGGAGACGTTTCATTTTTGTATGGAACTTTGGCTAGGACATTCCAGAAAATCTGTGAAATGTATCTATAAACATGTAACAGGCAATGATTTATAGAATTAATTTGTATTGTAGTAGTACAAAAATAAAATTGAAAATATTTGACATTTGTTGTGAGAAAAATGGAGACAATGACAGATCACAATGACAATAATGTCATCTTTCATTAACCTAAAACGGGGATATTTTATGATTGACAACGACACTCCCGACAGTGTATGTCAAAATAAAACGTTCGAAAATCAGAAGTACACTGACCAAGTAGATTTTATTAATCGAACTAGGATATTATTACATTTTTCCATTAATAACACATTAGAAATAGGTGTAATAGATGAATTAATAATACAGCAATACCTTTTTATAATTATATTTAATATTTCTGCATTTACGGTTTCACATTAATTTCAGATACATTCTGATTTCAGAACGCATGTTGTCAGGACGCCGCCATAGTGTGGCCATAACGACAACAATGGCAATACTTGGAAAATTTTAAATTGTGTGTACAACAAAGATAACATTCTCAAATGCGCGGATTAATATTTTTCCTAAATTCAGTGTATTTTTCCCCGTTTTTTTTATATATATAATATATAATGTACAAGTGCTAGCAAAAATGAAACATCTCCTTTCAATTTATAAAACACGTAATTTTTTGTACTCAGCATTTTCAGTTATTTTTTTTTACCTCTGATTTTGCATCACAGTGATTTTTTCTTGTCGTTGCTACTTATAAAGTTGCTGTTAGGTGTAAAATGACTAGAATGTGACCTCTAAGTTTGTTTCGGTCTTTCTTCTCAGAGTAGTCGTAAAAGTACTACACCAAACTGCGGGGTAATTACGTAAAACACTAACAGTAAGAATGGTTTACATTTTGACAGTTCAACAACATTCATTGCGTTATTTACGTTGTTGAGCAGACAAATTTTTCGAACATATAAAGCAATGGATTACCAATAGGCTTCGAAATGATTCAGATTGTGATTGATAGTGTGTTACGTAATTAGTGTGCTGATCTAGTTTTAAAATACAAGTTATTTTTGACGCTTAAAAGTATTTTTTTGTTCCCCAATTTACAGAAATTAATATCACACGTCAGTATCATTTAATTGAGAAAGGACTGTATTAAACTGACGGGTGTCACAAGCGCATTCTCTCAACGTAAGTAAGTCTAGTAATGAAAAAATAAAAAAATTAAATTAATTAATCTCACATGTGTCCTTGAACAGAATCATCCAGGATCCTCCTTGGTCCTGAAGTGGCTCGATCTGCCACTTGTAACCATCGTCAGTTACACTGTAATATATCTTCACCGAGTAGAACACCATGAAGCAAGTTATTAAATTCAGCAACGCCATGAACAGAGGTATTGCTTGCATGCTGGAATAGTTTCATTTATCAATGGAATGAAAAGTGGATTTTGTTGGTTTAACAGACAATCTCTTCATTTTCCAACTGAAAGAGGTTGTCGGTACTATAATAACTACAGGGCGTAGGAGGGGAAACAATGTTATCTTTAATTAATACGTTTATTCCAAGCGTGCATATTTACATCAACGAGCCTATTTTTGCACTCGTTTTTTAAAAGCCTAATTCAAATAATTTGAAAGCTCATTTTAAATTAGCTTGACTGTTCCAATATAACAACAGTTACATTACTAGCCATCGGTCCTTCGACAAGTATGGCCAGCCAACTGCCACTTCAGCTTGCTTACTCTGCAAGCTGTGTCGGTAACTCAGTTCTTTTCCGGATAACTTCGTTTTCTGATTTTATTATTCAAAGAAGTTTCGAGCATAGCCCGCCTCATAGCGCGCTGAGCAATCTTAAATTTGTGGACCAGCCCAACTGTTAGTGCCCACGTTTCGGCACCGTATGTCATACCGGGCAAGACACACTGGTTGAAGACCTTAGTCTTTATCTTAGTCTTAGTTTATTGTGGGATTGGCGACGAGGAGACTTGACGAAGTTTTTCAAACGCTGCCCAACCCTACTGGACCCTTCAGTTCGTTTCTTTCTCAAAGTTGTGTCTACAGAGCTGGATGACTTACCCTAGGTAGACATACTACTTCACAATTTGGAGAAGCGACCCTTCGATGTGGATTGGACTCGGCAAGACGTGCGAATTGTACATGATTTTCGTCTTGTCCAAATTCATGTCGAGGCCAACCCGCCGAGAGGCTCCATTTAGTTTATGCAGCATCTGATCTTACTGTTCTAGCGTATCTGCTATTATGACAATGCTATCGGCAAAGCGAAGGTGTGAGATGTACTCGCCGATCACGTTGATACCCTGTCCAGTCCAGTGCAGTGTCTTAAAAACGTCCTCCAACGCATTGGTGAACAGTTTCGAGGATATCACATCCCCTGTCTGACTCCCATGAGCAGTTGAATGGGGCTAGTTTTCTTATCCTGGATCTGGACAGTCATCATGGCAGCGTCATACAAACACCTCAAAACTTCGATGTATCGCCAATCAATTCGACATCGTTGTACAGTAGCCAGAACTGCCGATATTTCAATGGAGTCGAAGGTTTTCTCGTAGTCCACAAATGCCATACGCAGCGGCTGGTTGTACTCTTCGGTCTTCTGCACAATTTGCCGAACAATATGGATGTGGTCTATGGTACACTACTCGCGGAATATTTCTTCAACATATCATCATCTTCCGTACTAAGCCTTCAGTGAATATATCACCATCATCACCATCACCATCACCATCGTCATCACATTACCACCATCACATCATCATCATCCTTGTCCTCCTGCTGCCGTTAACCCAAGTTTTGAAGGTGTACTGCGTATTTTGCTATCAAACCTCTTATCATCCAGACAGCATTACTTAAAACTAGTTTCAATCAATCAAATGCCTCTAAACTAGTTTAAAGTAAGTAATACTTGGATTTTGCGTAAGGGTCTGTAATACGAGCCATAGGGGCTTACTTATAAACGTTGCGTAAAGAGGTTATTCCGTTTATCCACCCCAAAAAATCCACCCTAAGGTGGATACGTTACCCTAGTTGGATAAACGGAATTTATAGGCCTAGTATGGATCTTTGGACATTATTCTTAGGTAAACAAACAAATAAATGGTTAAACAGTCGCTAATCATTACTCAACTTTAGGCAACGTTAATAAAGGGGTAAGTGTTTACTTTCCTACTAGCCATAAGTATAATCTTAATTTTCTTCCTATTTTATTTGGTCTGCTACTTTTATTATATTAATCCACATTCATTCTTTGAACCTTTCTTGTTTTACGTTCACAGAGATTTAGCATTATTGTTGTCAAAAATAAATGCGGCCTTACACTAAGATAATGTCCCGCCTCTCGATGTATTGCTTCAACACATTCATGGCTCCCGGCATCCGATACAGCTGGATGAGACGGTTCAGCATCAGGAACTGTTTCGTCGAAGTCACACGAACCTTGTCTTCTGTAGAACGCATTAAGAGGAATTATTTAATGAATAAATAACTCAAGCGTTGTTTTGAGAGACACAATAAAAGAAAATGTTTTGTTTCTATAAACGTCACAGATGTGATGGGTATCGATGCCAAACGCGACAAAACACATAAAAAATACTGACCGTCTAAACTCAAGTAACTAAATTGCAAGAACGCAAATTTATTAATAGTACCGCGCTTTCCTTTAATGCGACAGCTATACAGTTACTAAAAATATTGTCGGTGCCTATTATCTACACTGAATTAGTAGGTAATTATTTATTTATTTATTTATTTAAAAAACTCTTAAACTATCATTACAGGTTTAGAAACCTAATGCGATAGCTAAGCCTGCTTATAATATTAACTATTTTAAATAACACTATTACTAACAATTACAAATAACTACACAATACATTAACACCAAATTACTTATAACTAATACAATACAACATTATAATTATAACAATGTAATATTCATAAACAATAAACATAAAATTACACTAATTGTTGCTTTCGTAACATATTATATATAAACTTACTTTTGCAAGTTCACTAAAGTAACACGAAAAAATGTCCAACCTATTCTGAATTCCGTTAACAGTACGAATTGCTCGCGTGAGAGGTGCTTTGGCCAGCAGGTTGGTTCGGGCAGTTGGCACAGCCAGCAGTGGCGGGCGCCGCCGCCTCCACACGTAGCGGTCCGGAACAGACAACCGCAAGCACTGAAGCACGCCCGGATTGTGCTCCTTGCCCCGGAGTAGTTTAATTAAATAGACGACAAGAGTAAACTGTCGTCGCACCCTTAACTCATTGTACCCGACCATGCCCAGTACAAACAGGGTGGGGTACATCAGCGGGTACAATGGATAAACCCCGTACAGTCTGAAGTACAAGTGACGCGTGAACTTGTTCTGTATGCGCTCCACCATGATAGAGTACTTGGCTTCATGTGGAGCCCATACGACCGCACCATACTCCAAGTGACTCCTGACTAGAGTGTCGTATAACACCCTTACAGTCGTAATATTAGTGAACCCCTGTGACTGCCTTAGTACAAAGCCGAGGTTTCTGTACGCTTTCTTGCATATCTTAATGACATGCTCGCGAAACGTAAGATCTGGAGTGAGATATACCCCTAGATCCCGCACCTGCGTTACTCGCTGCATGGGTATCGCCTCTGCTTTGTACTCATAGCGGATAGGGGTGCGCGCACGACCAAAGGATATTACCGAGCATTTGGACACGTTGAAGTACAGCTTATTGTCATGGCTCCATTTCACCACTCTATCAATGTCACCCTGGAGTCGCTCACAGTCTGACTCATCCCTTACCTCGAGCAGCAACTTGAGGTCATCTGCGAACAATAAACATGAGCCATGTCTGACGACCTCCGGCAAACTGTTTATCATTATGATAAATTCAAGAGGTCCCAAATTGCTGCCCTGGCTTACTCCGGACCTGGTGAAGTACGGCCTCGACTCGTACCCATTGTAGTCAACGTACTGTTTACGGTCTCTCATATAGCTGACAAAGAACTGCAGCAAGTGCGGCGTACATCCTATATCTGCCAGCTTTCTTAATAAGACATCATTGTCCACGGTGTCGAAGGCTTTTTTAAAATCAAAGTACGCCGCGTCTACCTGTACTCCAGCGTCGACTGCCGGTATAACCTGTGCCATGAAGTTAAGCAGGTTGGTGGAAGTGCTGCGTCCGGGCCGAAAGCCGTGCTGCGCGTCCGACAGTTGCGCCCGTACTTGCCCCTGTATGCAGCGTTGAATAGCGGCTTCAAAAACTTTTGCCGGCGTCGACAACACTGCGACTGGTCTATAACCGCTGACATCTGGACCTGTTTTACCCTTGGGTACTGGAACGACACGTGTCGTCTTCCACTGATCCGGGAACATGGATTGCTTTAAGTACGTGTTATATATGTAATGCAGCGGGTTTGCTAAAACTCTAGCACAATCTCTAAAGAGAAATGCTGGTATACCGTCAGGGCCAGATGATCGTTTTGGCTTGAGGTTCGCCAGCGCATCCTGCACATCTTTGAGACTCAAGGTCTCTATATGTACCCGAGCACTGGTAGCACTGCCGAACTCTGCCATCGCCGCCTGAACGTCTAGTTGCGGTGGTTCCTGACTGTATACCGACTCAAAAAAATCTGCGAATTCCCTAGCACACTGCTCATCAGTGAGATTTTGCCCATCTTTTATAATACTTTGCCTATTCACTCTACTTTTTTTTGATCTAATATATTGCCAGAATGATTTTGGATCTTTAGCGAACTGATTTTGAATTTTACTTTTATGGTTTCTGTGAGCAATTTCTATAGACTTTTTTATCCGGGCCCTACATTTAGCGTATTCTTCGTAATCACAATCACGTTTTGAGTTTTTAAACAGTTTGTGAAGTTTTGCTTTAATTTTGATCTCTTTAATAATTTCTGCGGTGTACCATTCGGGATACACATAACGTGAGTTTTCCTGGGTAAACTTTTTCCTTGGTACACATTCGTCTAAAATACGGCCTAATTTCACATAAAATATATTTAAAATGTCTTCCAAGTCATGCATTTCATACATTGCACTCCAGTCAGCAGAAGTTAACATCGAATACAATAATTGATAATCTGCTTTATAAAAATTCCACTGCGGTCTGCTATTGCACGCGCTGTCAAAACGGGATTCGGCAGCGGGCGAAGGCGGGGAAGGCGCGGGGGCTGAGGGCGCGGGGCGCACGCACACCGCTAGTGGCGGGTGGTACGGGTCGACAGGAACGAGCGCCTCGCCCGCCATCACCACTGACACTTCTCCGCTAAAACCCGTACTCAGAACCAAATCCAGGTGTCGGCCTAAGACATTTGGTACCATGTTACCCTGAGTGAACTCGCAATATGACATAAAGCATTCATAATAATTGCTAATATTTACCGGACAAGAATGTAAATTAAAATCTCCAATAACTATCATTTGTTTATATCTATTACACATATTTTCTATTACCCTAAACAAAATCATATAATCATTCTCCGAACTCCCTGGAGGAATATAAACAACGCAACATAAAAACAAAAATCTATTCTTTAGATGAACCGTTGCACAAACAATTTCAAACACGCAGGCGTCTATCGACGCGTCCGAGACAAGTACCTGTCGCAGCTCGAAGCGGTGTGTGGCCACGAGAAACGCTCCACCCTGCTTACGCCCATCCACTCGATCACAACGTATTATTTTATATCCTTGAGGGATAATTTCTGCGTCTTGAATGGATTCATTGCAGCTTGATTCCGTTATAGCGTATAAGTCTGAATTAAATGATAATATGTTATTTCTAAAGATTTCTAATTTTGTACGAAGACCTCTTGCATTTTGATAATACATTTCAATGTTGCTGTTATGGCTATAATATGCTTGATTTTGTTCTATTTGAGTTCCGAAACCATATCCACTCACTGAATTCTACATTCATTGGCCAGATTTCGGCCTGGTTCAACTTATCAAAACACTTTTCTGGTACTCCAACAACAACAATTTATTTGTATTATATTATTATATTATGGGAATAATTTCCTGAAATAAAATTATTATTATTATTATTATTATTATTATGTATTTAGTTAGTAAGCCTTTATTTATATCTATACTTTTTTTTTTTGTGTAGATGGTATTATAATGTGGTGGGTATCTCCGGAACTACTGCTCCTATTTCAAAAAAAAATTCACCATTTGAAAGGTACATTATTCCAGATGGATATTGGCTTTATTTTATATAATATATACAACAAGAAGTACTTAATAATACTAATGAAATACTATCTTGAATTCATGCACGCCTAGTACATGTTTTTACGTGTCTTTAACAGAATACCGTCTTCAGTACATGTGAAGACGGTATTCTGTTCATTTGCACGCATGCAAAGCCGGGGCGTAATAAATAAATAAATGCGATCTTAGACCCCGAAAATATTAATAATCAAAAGTTTTTAATTTTGCATCATATTTAGATATCGATACCAATCACGTCTGCAGATTTCCTCTAGCTATTTTTATTTTTTATTTTATTTAATTCGACCCAATACAGGGTGGCAGGGACACCGCAGCGCAAACTGTAACCTTGAAATCTGCACATGATCCTAGACCCCTAGCGTAGAACTTTGCCATCGGTAAAAAAAAAATCTGCTATTTTATAGAAAAGTGCAAACCTACGCAGTCAAAATGTATATTATAACAGCAATTTTTTTATAACCCACTTAAAATTTCAACGCAGGGGGTTTCAGAATCATGTATTGAATCCATAGAAATTGGTTGCGCGTCGATGTCCCTGTCACCCTTTATATCATTGCGATACTCCCGAGCGTCTTGCGTCACTTTATAGATTAACATAAAGCGTTGTGGGTTTGTAGCGGTATCTACATCGCCACATGCGAGCTACACGTCACACTGACGTCACGCAAAATCCTGCATCGCGAAAGCAAAGTTTACCGCGCAACTGGCATATGTACAACGTCCCGACATCAAATGCCGGGCAAGCCCACCAGACACGACACCCGTCTGGTCGGAGGATCCTCCCTTTTCCATAGAGTATGAGTGAACTTTACACCCTGTTCCTCATACCTCTATAGGTTACACATACATTGTATTCCTTTTGTACCTCCAACTTAAATATCTTCAATCGAGAGTTAAAGAAGCCTATAAATCCTGGATCAGTTGGGATATATTTTGCTTAATTCTAATCATATCAATGATCAATGGATAGTGCGGAATTCCAATATTTCATACCGTGGTAGTCCGTGTGTAATGACTCCAAGTTTTCAAGAGGTAGGCATCCGAACAAGTCCGTGATGAAGGCTCCTTTGATGTAGTAGGATGCCGTGCTGAACGGATGGTACACCAGGATACCGACGTCGTTGAAGTAGCCAATCAGCATGCGTTGGAAACTGGCACAAAGGTACACATATTACACATCTTGTTTTCTAAACTCAAACTCAAACTCAAAGTATTTATTTCAATTAAACCATTTACAGGCACTTTTGAATTGTCAAAGAGTCGGTCAGTTAGTCAGAAAGTTGAAGCTAGTTGCCCATTCCAAAACGTAGATCTCTATGGAGAAGAACGGGCAAGAAACTCCAAGGACACTCTTTTTAAATCAAGATATTACAAAATCCTGGGTACATTATTCTTGTTGCTTCTATATGCGAGAACAATGAAAAAAATATATAGAGAAACAATTCAAAATATAAGATTAATAATAAAAATAAGCCGTGGCAGCTAAGAGATGACCAGTCTCAACTGACGGCGCCCGTTCACGAACATGACGCGTGGATCAGCACCATCCAGCTCAACCATTTTGTAGGGAACCGAATGATCCAACACACGCGCCACCAACAGTGAGACATTTAAGTGAGCATGGTATGATATCTATGTATATGTATGTATAAAAGGAGAATCAGACTTACTGACTGACTGACTACAGACGTAAAATTTTGCACGCGGCTTCCTTTTATAATGTAGGGGAGCACTAAGGAGGGGTTTTTGTAAATTTGACCTATAAGGGGGTGAAAAGGGGTATCTTTTTGTATGAAAAATCTTATTTCTTGAGTTTATAAACCTGAAACTTGGCACAAATATGTACTTATCTAAGTAAGTTCTAAAGTTTTTAATTTTTTGTTTTTCTAAACTATCCACTAAAGGGAGATTGCGGGCTGTCAAAGTTTGTATCGAAGAATTTTAACGCGTGGTCCGATTAATTCGAAACTCGGTATATACTTAAAACCGGAAATAAAGCATAATGTATATCAGCGTTTTTCGTAAATCTACCCTTAACGGAGTGAAAAGGGGTAGTAAATGTTAGAGGGGGGATTTTATTGCGTGGCTTGATTAACTCAAAAATTGGTACAAATAACCTATAGGTCAAATAATAGAAACGTCACAAACCGATGAGGTTAATAATATCATTGTCACAAACGATTTTTCAAAACCCAACCACTTTCAGAGTGAAAAGGGGGGGGGGGGGGCAGTTTATATGAAAAATCTTATTCCTTTGATCTATGAACTAATTTTTTTTACACATTTTAAACATACATTTTCGAAAATTACCTTTTAAAGATGTAGGGTTGGTGTTAATTTTTTTCGACGAAAGTGCGAAATCCACGCGGACGAAGTCGCAGGCATAGTGCTAGTACAATTATAATTCTTCTGTACGTGTGTATGTCACTGAACTCCTCCTAAACGGCTGGACCAATTTTGATGTATTTTTTGGGTGTGATTGAGTGAGTCCCTGGATGGTTTAGATTCACAATTGGACCGGGTAGGTGGCGCTGCGATTGAGTTCTAGGAGACAGGACAACGTCTGTCCGGCCAGTTAGTATACATATAAAACTAAGATGAAGGCTTGACAACAATAAAAAAGCAGCTGGAAACAGCTTGGCAAGTAAAGTACCCGGGAGTTAATATGGCACACGGTTATAATTGCCTGAGACGCGACTACAAAGCCGTGCTTCAAGGTGCTCTTTCGAAGGCGACGCAAGCGACAACGTCGCCCAATGGCAATGACACGACTGCAGCAACATGACTGGTTTCTATGTAACTCTACGCAAATGCGTCCATATGGCGACGTTGCCACCTGACGCTGCGGCCGAGAGTCAACCGCAGACCGCAAACCACTACTGGTTTGCGGTCTGCGGTGCCGTCACTGGCCGTTAGTAACAAAGCGACAAAACGTATGTTTTAACTATCACGAAACTGTTTTTTTTCCCCCTCAAATATAATCTTTTAATTTCTTTATTTTTATTTTTATTCTGTTTACACCGTTGTAATAAGAATGCTCACTCTTGACATGTTATTTTTTTTGTCTTTCATCATTCATTATGTCTTTTCTCAATTTTTTTTTATCGTCTTTACTCCTTGTTATAATATGTGCATGCTGTGGTCTCCTATAATTGAAGGAGCACACGTAAAAGAACCCATTTTATTATTGCGATTTATTTTATATGTGTGTATCATTTGCTGGTGATCCCAAATAAATAAACTGCAGAAGAGAAATGCCCCTGCCGTCCAAGTTGTGACACCGCGTTTGGAATTAAAACAGCAGCGCATGTTGAGTCGCTGAGGTCTGTCATTGCGATTGGGCGACACTGCCGCATGCGGTTTGCGGTTGCGGTCGCTTTTGGAGGAGCATCGTTACTAAAACTCAATGTGCCACTAACCGCCGCGTACTACATCATTCAAAATAACTGATTATGTTTCCTTGAAGCTATACGTACATATCGAAATACGCAGTCAGATCAAGGAAGAGCGTGACATAGTAGAGATAAGGCCACTGCAGCACGAGGTAGGTGTAGTGCGGAAACAGTTGCACGGAGCACATCGCACATGTGAAGCGAAACCACTCGTAGCGCAGCAGGTACTTGCCGTCGGGCCGGATGGTGTACCGAGGGAACACGTAACTGTCGGATCAGATCTTCATAATAGTTAGTAGTTATGGTATAGGCAGAGGTGTATAGATAGACGTGATGGGTAGTTTAAAAATCGTTTTTGAAACGAAGTTCCTTAACGCGGCTTGCGGTAGGGGTTGACTGGAAAAACCGTTATGTTCCCTGCCTGCGACTTTCTCTCCCTCTCTGTCTCTTACTATTATATACGAGTGTTTGTGTGTGTTCGAGAATCGCGTAAGAACGAACTTCGTTCTTGACGGGGACCCCCCGAACGCACACTTTTTTTTTTAGTTAAATTCACTGACGTGATTGGTATCAATATCGAAACACGATAAAACAGAAAATATCTGAAACCCATCGCGTCTGTCGAGTTTCGCTTACTAATATATTTTGGCCCTGTATATTTTCCTAGTCATCTTTAAAACCAATGTGATACCACGTGGCGAAGATGAAGAGCCTATTGCCATTAAACGGGAGAATTTAAAATTCTGGGCTGTTACTGAGAAAACTCTAACGGATAACAGCTTATCCGTTCGAATTTCGGCAATAAAGCGTTGCCAAAGCAGCCCAGTGGATCCAAACATCGAGGACCATCGCACCAATCACTGGACGAGGCAGTCCCGGAGTCATAAGCAAAGTATGATCGTTCATAACTTCTGCTTTATTAGTAAACATTCTTAAGAATAAGGCTGGAATCTATAGAGCGAATTTAGACTTTACTCAAGCTAAATACAGTAGCGTTTCACACGAGAATGAACAACTCTACACAGATACGGTTCATTTGAGCGCTTGACTTAGCTTGAGTAAGTTGGCTGTATATATCTCAACCTAAGACTTGACGGATTGAAAGGCATAATGAAAATTGAAGCTTTTGTTCAATAAGACCTTAAAGACACTAGGTTTTGTTCAATATTAGTAAAAGTAGCTTACCGTAAGATAGACAGAAACTCAAGTTTATTAAAAGGGACCTGGAACTCTGAGTCGGGCTCATGTTTCCTGGGCAGCCGGAAGTGCATCAAATTCGACGTCGGAGGCGGCAGGACGTACTTGACGAATGAGGGAATCGGCGTCTGCAGCCTCTGGAACTCCTTACAGAAAATAAAAAACAAGCAATTAAATACTTATTACACTTAGTTACCGGTTAACTTGTAAGAGAACTTTCATGAATAACTTTTAGTATGAGGCCATCCCTGAAATCATCATTGTCGTCCACCTACCAGTCTTTTTTTTTTTGGTTGGGTTATCATCATTTGACCTTTCTCGCTCTGGGCGAAGCAGAAGGGCGTGTCAGACTCTTACTGACTAAAACCCACCCGTGTTCCTCAGTTGCCTGTACGCCAGGGCCACAGTAACTCTTTCGAACAATCCGCGACCCCGGCAGGCATCGGCCCTATCGGACCCCGTCAATTATGCTGACATCTCTTTAGCAGTATCATCTTACAAAATACATACTAATCATCCATCGTTTCTTTGGTCTTCCTATCACCTACTACCTATTACTTCTCTTATAACTTAGTATTCTCGTTCTACAGCATATATCAGAAAGGTGTGGTCATATTTAAGGATGTAGTAAAAACCATCTCCATCAACTTTCTCCGTGGGACCAAAATTATCAACAGTTCCATACAAAACTTCCAATACCTACAAATGTATGGTATATCAAAATTATTCCTCATGACTTGTTCCTCATTCCTCCGCACCACATGTCCATCCCTTGACAACATTTTCACACAACTTCTCAATGACCGGCGCCATTTTCAGACTTCCCCTTAGGTACATACTCAATTTTGATATTTCATTCAAAAATCTAATACCTTTTACCTCCTGAAAGGATGCTTTTGAAACCAAAGACAGGCGTTATAAAACAGTGTAACGTTATCTCACCGGAGTTTTCTTGATATAATTAATTGCTTGTATTATCTGAGGATCAGCCAGCGCGTTCGCCAAAGCCTTCATGGGTATGCACATCACCTGCACGTGGGTAACAGCGCGGATGGTATAGTATGCCGGCAGACCTGGAGGGTTACCAGAGTTAATAATAAAGATGAGATGAAAATTTAACTGAACTGGGTTGTGGAGGTCAGGTAGGCAGTCGCTCCACGTAAAACACTGGTATTCAGAACGCGGTCAGACTGTAAGCCGAACCCAATATGATTGGTAAAATGCTAGGCAGATGATGATGATGATGAGACGAAAATTTAAGGGTCATACGATATAGTAACATATGGCCTACAGCCTCGTTTGTGTGCTGGGTTGGCGAGGAAAACTTCTCTGGTTTGCACCGAACACTTAATCTGCTTTGTATCACGTTTCAAATAGTTCTGAGTTCGCGCCAAACGGGCGCCGCTTATATAGTGAACAAATGAGATTCGAGAAATTTCTAGTCCTAACTCGGCGTTTCTGGATGCGGCCTATCAGAATAGAATCGAAGGAAATATCTAGAAGGTCAGTGCGGTTCAACCAATCAGAGCGCCTGTGGGAAAGAGATAACGGAACATTTTCTGTCTCAATAGGGTTGTCAGTGTAGAAATTTACCCTAATAGTCTACTACGTACACAAGTACGAAATAACTTGTCCGTAACTTGTCCATGTTCCACTTTTAACTGTTACCTTGACCAGTCCTACACATCAACTGTACAGCATAAATAAGCCTTACACTTATTTTGTATTTGCACAATACAAAACGATATAATAATAAACTCTCTACTTACGTAACAGACAAATCAGAGCACCAAAATGGTTCTTCGATGACAACGTGCCAACAGCCTTATGAGAAGTAGGATCGAGAATCTAAAAAATCGAACATTTTGGTTTGTAAAGGTTTTCAGGAAAATTCTGGCGGTACCAAGGCATTGTTTTGTATGCTATGGGATCTTATCATGCAAAATGCTAATGGGATAGAGGAAGTGTTCAAGAATAAGCATTCCATCTTTACACTATTGTCGACTAACCTCACAGATGCCCTGTTTAATAACGTATATCTCATTGGTGAGCTCCCCAGTGTTCAGCAGGATCTCATTGGGCGACGAGTAAAACAGTTTAACAGATGACGTCACAGCCTTAAGATCCTCTTTATTGACCATCTGTAAAAACCAAATAGGTTGGCTATGTACTAATTACCCATGTTTGCAAAGAAATAATGATTTGATTTGAATGACTGCTACTGAGAAAATTCAACACATCGTAGAAACTAGAACCAGGACAGGAACACATCTCAGCAGTCCCGCTTTCGACCACTAAAACACCGAGGAGTCTGGATTGGACGAAAAATATATAGCTGAATAAATACTATCAAATACTAGCTTTTGCCCGCGGCTTCGTCCACGAGGAGGTCGTTTTTATCACACGCGAACGTACTACCAGAATAAAAAGTAGAATATCCTATATCCTAATCCTGATCATGGTCTACCATATGCCTTTCATAGAAATCTGTTCAACCGCTAGGGCGTGAAATGGTGACGGACTGACAGACAAAGTTACTTTCGCATTTATAATATTAGTATGGAACGCACCCTCAAAAATGGTATGGCCAGTATGTACATGCTGCGATTTCTGCCGATGATGTCCTGGTATACGTGCTCCGGCAGGTCGTAGAATATGTTGGAGTGCTTCTTATGGGTCATCTTGTATGCCTGGACCAGATAGAACCATCATTAAGCCCGTTAACACGGTATGGTTTCTTGACCGTACGGCGCGCTAGCCGCACCATAGAATAATCATGTGAGCTTGTATATGACATGATGGCAAACCATCGGATGACGCATACGGCGATGGCGCCGTGCCGTTGAACCGCCGTGTCTGTCACCAAGCTTCGCCGCCGTGCGTCGGCGACGCCGACGACCGACGCCTACGCAAGGCAGCGGCGAATCAACAGTAGTTTTTCACGGCAAAAAATGTGTGTGTACAACGGGTCTTAGCCTTAGTCTTTACTGCGGGGGTTCTAATAGCAGGTCAACATCAGACGAAAAAACTGTTAAGCGATTTTCATTAAGAATCAAGTTTTCACTGTCATCTGTGGGGTAATTGAGTAACACACTAACGGTTGGAATGCATTTCATTTTGACAATTCGACAACATTCACTGCAGTATTTACTTTGTCGGGCTGACAAATTTTTCAAACATATGAAGCAATGGATTTGGAATTTCTTTCAAAATCCTTCGAAAGTATGTTACGCAAATGGGGTGGTGGACCGGACCCGCACGTCCCTGCCAATTATTTTTATATTATGGTAGGAAGGTTGGCCACCCAGTTTTATTATGTAATTAAGATTTTTTAGAGCCACATCGTCGGAAATATTATTATCTTTGAGCAATAATATTAGTAATCTTTTTTACATATAATTTTTTATATTTAAATACTAGCTGCTGCCCGCGGCTTCGCCCGCGTGGATGTCGGGAATTATCCCACGGGAACGTGTTACCGGGTCAAAAAGTAGCCTATGTTACTCCTTATAACATCAGCTATTTGCCAGTGAAAGTCCCGTCAAAATCGGTCCAGGCGTTTCGGAGATTAGCCGGAACAAACAGACAGACAGACAAAAATTGTAAAAAATGTTTTTTGGTATGTGTACCGTGAATACCATATGCATTTAGTAAAAAGCGGTTATTTTAATATTACAAACAGACACTTCAATGTTATGTATTTGTATAGATGTATAGATTTAAAAATGTATTTTCTTTGTATATTTAATTAGTAAAGGAGTTAATTACAATAATGATTACCTTATCAGTGTGCCAACATAGCTGTAAGTAAGCAATGAAACGTTTCATCAATAGAGGGTCCACCTCATTCCTGATCAGGAAGCTCTTCACCATGGCTATGCGGGAACCGTAGTTCTCACTGGTAATTAATTTAACAATATTTTTTTATCTGACACTACCGGACTAGAGCGTACAGGTACAGCCTAGTTAGGGAAAAAATAGTATGCACTTAGTAAAATTCAGAAGCAAGTCTTGAATTTTTACACAGTTCAAAAATATATGTATGTTAAGATATAAATAAATAAAAGATGCTATACGCGAAACCTCATTATTTCAATACATAAAATGGAAAAAAATTACGAGAGAAAGTTGTTTTTTAATCCCGTTGACCATTCGTATTCTTATCTTAACCAGCCATGAAAATGCGAAGCATGGTTGCAATGGTTTTACATGTCCTAGTCACTAAGCATGTAATAAGGCAGAAGCACTATATATCTTATAAGGTAGAAACATCGTATAAGTCAGACGCATTTTATAAGCCAGACGCATTTTATAAGCTAGACGCATCTTATAAGCTAGATGCATTTTATAAGCTAGACGCATCTTATAAGCTAGATGCATCTTATAAGCTAGAAGCATCTAATAGGGTAGAGGAATACCTTAAAGACGTGGTGACCATGATGGTGGCGGAATATACGGCCTCCATGAAGATTCGCAGTATGACGCACATCTCCAGAATCAGCACCGTGTACATCACGTGCTTCCAGTCAGTTGCACGCCAAGTCTGCCTGTGATCTGCACACAGAAATTATACGATCGGACCGAGTTTACATTGAAAGATGAATTTGCCTGGGTATATGATGAAGTAGTTGATTTCATCACGGTTCTACTTAGTAGAACTTGCATTCTTCCCGAAAAACGAATGAAAATACTAACATTGTACAGACAACTGCACGTTCATCATAGTGCGTGTAATTTTGTTTATATTTATGGGTATTTCTTTTAAAGTATTCATGCAGTTTCTAGCCTGAAGCACAGGATCAACCTAGTTCAGGCTAACAAACAACTGTGGTCTGTTTTACTTCTTAAGTTATTTATGATAAATGTGCCCCTTTTATATAATAATATAAATACATGATTATTATTATTTAGCAGCAGTAAGTAAGGGTGGTTTTCGTAAATCAAATGTAAGTTGGCAGATACTATACCAAACCTAAAACTGGTAACTGGTGAGTTTTCACGGAAATCAAAACAATACAACAATAAAGTACTTAGTTCTGAATTCAGATTATTATACAAGATAAATCTAATAATTGATGTAATTGATGGACATGGAAATTAGCATTCGTTTGTATTTGGAAATCCGATGATTACCGAGGGACATTAAGAAAATAGTTGTACTGTACTTTATTCCGATAATTAATTATGTAAAATGTAACTCACTAGTAAAATTGATCATCGATATGGCCCAGTAGAGTCCGAATGTCAGCCGGTTGTCGATGGACTCATTGTCCAGCGGCTTTTTTTCCCAAAACGGGGAATGTGTGAAGTTCGTCACCAAACAGTAACCAGCCCTGTAGGACATACATACATACATACATAAATTTACGCCTTCTTCCCATGGGGGTAGACAGAAACTACAGAACGCCATCCACCTGCTGCGATCCTTACATACTCATTTTGCTTCGTTTACATTTTTTCTTTTAAAAATATGTGGCTTTTACAATATTTTCAAATTACAGTGTTAATTGGTCCATCCCTATTAACACTGTAATTGAGGACAGTGTAGGCCTGTCAACAAGTAACAGGTTCTCAACAAAATAGAAAAAGATCTACAAATCTACAAGTTAGCAAGTCTACAAGTTAGGCCTAAAACGTTCTCACATTCACAAAATAGAGAAGAATCTATAGAAAAGATAAATAAAATAATAAAATAATCATGTTCTGTATCCATGAAAGAAAGAAAGAAAGAAAAATATTTTATTTGGGACACGCACAGGAAATACAAAGAGTAAAAAATAAAAAAGGAGCATTTAAAACTAACAAAATTAACAATAAAAAAGAAAAAGGAAAAAAAAAAAAACAACAATAAACAAGTAAAAAAACCTGTGCGAGGCCAAAAAGGCTCCTATCTCAGCATAATGCTACGATATTTAAAAAATAAATACCGCAGCGCTGGTATTCTGATAGGGCCATGGGACATGTAAACAGTTGTGCGTCGATGGGGGCCACCCTGAGTTGTGAAGATGCGATACGTACTTCTATCTAAGCAAGCCATGTAGAGTGATGGGATTTCCCACGGAATAGATAAACAAGGTTCGATAGGCCGTCGCTCCAATTTTGTATTAGGACCAGTGTCACCGCTTGACTCCCTCTATTTTAATTTCTTACACACACACAATACTATATCTACAAATATTTCGCACACAAACCAAATCACACACACATAAATCTCAGGGCAGCTATTCGTTTGCACACTAGCACAAAGCTCCCGTAGGCAATGGACACCCAAACACGCAAAAAAGCAATAAAAAATATCATATACGCTAGTATATGACATTTTTTAATTGCTTTATTGCGTGTTTGAGGGAGAGCGTGTCAGACTTTTACTGACCCACCCGTATTCCTTTAGTTGCCTGTGTGCCAGAGCCACTGTAACTCTATCGAACAATCCGCGGCCCTGGCAGGCATCGGCTCTTCCAGACCCCGTCAATTGGTGCTGACATCTCTTTGAGTCGCGCGTGGAATACAACGCGCTATCGACCCTGGCCTGGTCCTTATCAGACGGCGAGCTACACATTGCTCGCCGTCCGCAAGCCCACGCCTACGGTGGCCGGGAAATTGATTCCCGACGCCCAGGGCGTCTCCTGCGGCGACTAGAGGCGTGAGGGCGCAATGATTGCCTCTCCCTCACGCACTCCACCTCCTCCTTCGCGAGCATTACTGCTTTGCAGGAGGTGACGGCTTGCCTTGCCCTCTCGCTCCGTATCATGGTCTGGACCAGGGCCGGACACGATCGCCTCCGCGACGACACGGCGGTGCTCCACCGTGTCCTCCGGGCGATCCACACAATGGTAACACACGGGCGTTTCCTCCCGCTGTATACGAAACAGGAACCTCCCAAAACAATCGTGTTCGGTGAGGACCTGCGTCAAGCGGAAGGTGAACACGCCGTGGCGCTTCTCAGTCCACTCCTTAAAGAGGGGACTAACCGCCGCTATTGTGGCGTGCCCAGAGTGTCCAGTGCCTACGGGAGCTTTGTGCTCGTGTGGAAACGAAGAGCTGATTACGGCGATATTTTTTATCAATAAATTCTTAGTCTGTTAAACTGTTGTGTATTTTTAAATATTGCATCGGGAAAAATGGAACGTTATTTATCTATTCCGTGGCATTTCCCAACAGCAAAAATGACAATATTCCATTCAAACTTTCATCCCCTATTGAATTTTCTGAAATACTTCCTTACTTTCGTTACATATGGAACAATTGTGAAAAATTGCATGCAACTAGACCCAGCCGTTCAGGCTGTGCATTTTCTGTCAGTGAGTAAATTTAAGATTTCTACTAGGTAGGATAAACGAATATTCAGTCGAATGTCAAATCAGCCCCAACATAGTTGACAGCAACTCACCGGAAGCACATGAAGCCCTGTTGCATGGCGGCGACTAGGTAGCAGGCGATGAGCAGCAGCAGCGTGTATGTCAGGAACCGAAGCACGTTGCTGCGGTACACGCAACTCTCTTCAAAGCTTTTGAGCACTCGGAACAGCTGGAAACAACGAGAAACAAGGAACAAAACCAATTATAATTTCTGTAAGATACATTGTTCTCAAAACTAAACTACTTACTAAGTAAATAATACTTATTTATATTAAATATATTAAAGCTGAAGAGTTTGTTTGTTTGGGCTTATCTCTGGAACTATCTGTCATATTTGAAAACATCTTTTTGCATTTGCTAACCCAATTTTTGAGAAAGGTTAATAGCTATTTAACATCACGCTACGAGCCTTAGGAGCGCGGGCGGGCGATGTGATGCGACGCGGTGAGTGGGGGGAACAAGTCACGCGGACGAAGTCATGGGCAGAAGCTAGTTTAAGATATGGAAGAACAGAGTCTCCTTACACAGGTTTATTTGCTAAAACGGAGATCTCAATCACTGGTTTTTAAAGTATAAATTTTTTCAAAATAATTAAACCTTTTTCACTTTTTGTTTATTGAAAACTCATCTTTTTTGTATTTTCACTATTAAAAGTTAGATGGTAAACTAATAATTAATAAGATTATTATGGACCCGTCGGGAACACCAAATCAGTCTATGACCAACTTACCTAGAGTGTCCAAAGTGTCCCTACACCTGCACTTTAAGAGGTTATAATAAAGTACACCACTCATGCCGCGATATTTTTTATCGTTTTTAAGCTATTGCATAGCTTTTATCGCGGGCTTTGAGCGCGGCGACCGAATCAAGAAATTCCGTAACGAAAATAAAACCTAACACCCCCCACTCCGCCTACCATGTAGCTCGGCCGAGCGTTCGCTTAACGTGTATGTATATGGTACGACTGTACGAAGCTCGGACGGATCGAGACGAGCTGCTCCGAAATCGGACGAATACGTAAGCAGCTGTTTGTGAGAAAGTATATAGGTGTATAAGAGTGTTGGCTAAAAGGTGCAATGGTAATCCCTCACTTATCTGGTTACTCTCATGTAGCAACAAATACAAATCCCATACAAAATGACGGAGTAGTTATCTACTACAAAGAAAACATTAACCTAACTATAATAGAACCTGAATTCCAAGAAAGCAATTGCCTACTAGCCACCGTTGGAAAACAAGTTGCGATAATTGCCCTATACAGATCACCTTCCTACACTAAATTGGAGCCGTTCCTCTTGTCGTTGGATAATATGTTACAATCAGTGTCTTCTTTCGAGCACATCGTTGTTATAGGCGACATGAATCTAGCAATAAACTCGAATAAAATTAAATCTGAAGGGGAACGCTATCTAACCGTAGCTGCTTCGCACGGCCTACTGCCAGCACACACTTTAGTTACACGCAGCGCCCGCCAAACATGCATAGACCATGTCCTTATAAAAACTCAGGCCTCCTCCAACACCATAGTCTGCAATGCAACATTAACAGATCACCATCCCGTTTTATTTTGTTTAAATTTAAAAAAACCACGGCAACATGCAACTTCAACAAAGGCCATCATTAACAATAAAACATTAGAACAAGACATTGCACATATTGATTTTGATCCCATTTATCAAACAGACAACCCTAACATTAGTCTAAATTACCTAACACAATGCTTACAAAAAGTAATAGAAAAGAATACAAAAATCGTAACACTTTCTAGACGCCAAAAAATCATTAAGCCCTGGATAACTCCAGGACTAATACGTTGCATGCGAAACAGAGACCAACTACACAAAAAAGCAAGCAAGGATCCGGATAACGAAGTCTTGAAAATTACCTACAAACGATACAGAAATTTCTGTAATTCTCTATTACGCAGGTTAAAAAGAGCACATGAAAAAAATCAAATCCTAGAAGCACAGAACGACAATAAAAAATTATGGAAAGTCATCAAAAACATCACACACACAACAAAAACAAAAAAACAACACCATAAAGATCTCCTAACTCTTTCATCTTCTCCAGACCAGTCACTTCACGAAGCAAACAGCTTTTTTATAAATGTGGGTAGCTCACTGGCGGATAAAATCAGACAACAAAATATTAATTTCCGGAATTTACCATCACTAAGTAATACCCACGACAAAGTGCTAAATGTCCCCAATTCTTTCGTCTTAATAGAGACAGATAAATATGAGATTGGACATCTTATCATGGGTTTAAAAACAGATAGTGCACCAGGATGTGATAATATCAGCAGTAGATTCTTAAAACAACATAAAAATATTCTCGTACATCCCCTGGAAAAAATTTTCAACGATTGTTTAAAAACTGGAGTGTTCCCCTATTCCCTAAAACGATCAGAAGTGTGCCCAATCTATAAGAACGGAGACAGAAGTCGTATAAACAACTATAGACCGATATCTATACTACCCGCAATTTCCAAAATTCTGGAAAAAATTATAAACATCCGTCTCGTAAAACATCTCGAAAAAAATAATCTGCTTTCTGTAAATCAATACGGGTTTAGGCACGGAAAATCTACAGAACAGGCAGTGAATAAACTTATTGAATTTATTAGTTCTAACTTGGACAAAGGGAAAAAATGCCTTTCTATTTTTCTTGACCTGGCAAAGGCATTTGATACGATTTCTGTCTCTCTCTGACTCAACAAATTAGAGACACTGGGTATCAGGGGCACCCAGCTTGAACTTTTCAAAAGCTACCTCTCTGGGCGAACCCAGTGTGTCCGAGTGGATAAACACAAAAGTACACACCTTCCAGTTACACACGGCGTGCCTCAGGGAAGTATACTGGGGCCCACCCTTTTCCTCGTGTACATAAATGAGCTTACTCGTCTTAAACTTACCAAAGGTGAAATTGTCTCTTTCGCGGATGACACCGCGTTGGTGTTTGCGGGTGATAGTTGGGAGGAGGTTTTCGCTACCGCACAAAATGGCTTTGATATGACTAGGGGATGGCTGCAGAAAAACATACTTACACTAAACGTAGACAAAACTAAATATATTTGTTTCAGCATTAGACAGGCGGTGGGTGTTCGCGGTGACCTGAGAGTTATTTCACATGAATGCAACTCTGAGGATAGTTGCGCTTGTTCACCTCTGGAACGCGTTAATACTCTAAAGTACCTTGGTATTACTTTGGACAATAACCTCAACTTTAAAGAACATATCAAAATTCTTTGTAATAGAATACGCAAATTAATTTATGTTTTTAAAAACCTACGTCATGTCGCGGACCCTGCACTGCTGAAGCGAATATATCAGGCCCTGTGTCAGTCGCTGCTTACCTACTGCCTTACATCCTGGGGAGGTATCTGCAAAACCACGCTAAAGGCAGTTGAGGTCGCCCAGAGAGCTATACTGAAGGTTAGCACGTTTAAACCGATACGATTTCCTACTACAACGCTGTTCGAGTTGTGCGAGGTTTTGACAGTAAGGCAGCTATTTATACTTAAAACTATTCTACAAGAACACAAAAAACAACCCTACAACCCAATGTTACTACAGAGACGTCGTAAACATCATGTATGTGACTATTTAACTACATTTAAAACAACTTTTGGTAAAAGATTTGTAAGTTTTCTAGGCCCTTACCTTTATAATAGGCTTAACAAATCAATAAACATATACACCTTGACTAGAAAACAATGCAAACTAAAAGTATGCCAATATTTGCAGAAATTAAGCTACGAGGAAACGGAAAACCTAATTTACTTACCACTCTAAGATTACGGCTAAGAGCACAGAAAAACAAAGTTACATTCACTACATAGGTCACCTACAAACTTAGACACTCATGCATACTCACACCCACCCCTTCACCGCTTAATTATTGTCACACACACACCTACATATATATTCACAGCACACACACCCCCACACATTCTCATATACATACAACACGCACGCACACGTACCACGAACTCACACACGCACGAACACACATACACTCAATCCATTTAATAAATTAGATTAAAAATATGTATGTACTTACTTATTTACCTAGATTACTTATCAACTTTTATTCTGTATTTCTGTAGTACTGATTTAATTATATATGTCTTTATTGCTTGGCACCTATTCTTGTATTAAAATACTCGAGGGGAATGGTGCTGATAGCCGAAATACAGGCTATGCCTAGTTCGGCTACAGACGCTAATTTCTTTACCCTAACTGAATTTGTTGCCACATTGCCATTGTAAAGTAGTACTAAGTTTTTGGAAAATAAACTATTATATTATTATATTATTTATAAGTATCTATCATATCTTTATAATGCCACACTCACCGCATAAAAAATTAAATAAAAATATTTTAAACGATATTAACTTCTCATTTATTCAATAAAAGAAAAAAAAATGTTTTCTTATCGGTCACCACGCTCAAAAAGTGTAACTTGAATTAATATCAAAGAAAAAACTTGAATTAATATCAAAGAAAAAACTTGAATGAAAAGTTTTTTTTTTCTTTGGTATTATCAAAGAAAAAAAAAACTGCATCAATAAAAAATAAATTAATAATTATAATTACATAAGTTGATAAAAAATGCTATGCAATAGCTTTACCGCGGCAGTCCCCGAGTGCCACACGTGTTTTTTTTTAAATTAAAAACGTAAGGTAGGTTACATTTGGTTTAATAAAAACGCACCAACACAAACCACAGCGGGTTTAACAGTGGTATGTCCCCGTCAGGGTACATATGTTCTGGGGGTATGTCAGACATGGCAACTCATACATGCCACAGCTAAATTGTTTATTTCTTATGAGTTAACTCTATTATATTTAAGATCATTAATACATCCATGTATTGATGAACTTATTACTATTTTTGTAATAACACTTATAATTTGAATTTAACTCAGTCTGCAGGAACCCCTCCGCAGGTGAAGACCTCCTGATACGGTGGAGGTCAGCCCGGCTTGGGCGGAGCACCGCCGTGTCCTCGTGGCGGCGATCGGCGGTGGCGATCAATCGCGTCCGGCCCTGGTCCAGGCCATAGTACGGCGCGAGAGGGAATGGGAAGCCGTCACCACTTTCTGCGAAGCAGTAATGCTCGTGAAGGAGGAGGCGGAGCGCGGGAGGGAGAGGCAATTGTTGCGCCGTCACGCCCCTAGACGTCGCAGGAGGAGACACCCTGGGCTTCGGGAGTCGATAGCCGACTCCCAGCAATGGGCAGCTCGCCGTCCGGTAAGGACCAGGCCCAGGTCAACGGCGCGTTGTGTTCCACGCGCGCCTCAAAGAGATGTCAGCACCTATTGACGGGGTCCGCTAGGGCCGATGCCTGCCGGGGTCGCGGATTGTTCGAAAGAGTTACCGTGGCTTTGGCGCACAGGCAACTGAAGGAACACTGGTGGGTTTTAGTCAGTAAGAGTCTGACACGCCTTCCCGCTCCGCCCAGAGGGAGGTCATTTGATGACTTCCACCCAAAAAAAGAAGTTGAAGGCCTCCTCTGAAGAAAACGAATTGTCTCTACCTTGGGCTGTTTGCATCCAGCCTGAGCCAGCCGTCTCGATTATATAGTCTTCCCATCTCTTGTACGGTCTTCCTCTGTAGCGTCTGTAGCTTTTTGGACTTTTCATTTTGGCCATGAAAATATCACTCTTATGGTCCATCGCTCGTCTGTCAATCGCGCTACATGTCCCGCCCATTTGCATTTTTGTTCCTGGCCTAATTTAAGAGCATCAGTGGCTTTTGATATGCTTCTTATTTTGGTGCATCTTATTTAATGAATTTTCTTTGTTTTAAGCATTCTGCACTCTAGCCCCCGTTGGCAGGTGATAATTTTGTTTCTTGTGTTTGTGGTGTACTTCCAGGTCTAGCACGCATATGTCAGGCACGGTAGGAGACATGTGTTCATGACTGGTGGGTGGTATAAGTTTAATTATTATAATAACTAGCTTTTGCCCGTGGCTCCGCTCGCGTGGATATCAGAAAATATCCCACCGGAGCGACGACATTACAAGTACCCTATGTGCACGGTAATGAACTATCTGTGTGCTAAATCTGTTCAGCCGTTTTTGCGCCAATCTGGAACATACATCCAGACAAACAAGCCAAAATTCTAAAAACTAGGTACATTTTCGGCATCAAACTCGTTCCCACACCTCGCAGCAATTTTTTTTTTTCAAAAATATTCGATGTACAGTTTTGTATTCGCTACTATTTTATTATATGTACCTACTAGCTTCTACCCGCGGCTTCGCCCGCGTGGAGATCGGAAATTACCCCACGGGGTCGTGCTACTGAGATAAAAAGTATCCTAAGTCCTAGCCCAGGTCATGGCATATCCGTTACCTACCTATCATCCAAATCCAGCCGTTAAAGCGTGAAAAGTAACAGACACAGACAGGCAGATAATACCAGTGTACCAATTTTTGAGTCAATCGACACAGAGAATAAAAACTTTCACAGAAAATTTAACCCCCCATTTCACACTCCTAGGGGAGGAATTTCGAAAACCCCTTTCTTAGTGGATACTTACTCTTCATAAAGAACACACCCTCCAAATTTCATGTCTCAAGGACCAGCGGTTTAGGCTGTGCGTTGATATATCAGTCAGGACTGAATTTTATATATATATAGATGGATATAGAAGACGAGGCCACCTACTGGGCCCGAGTAATATGAAAAGACGAACCTACCGTGAATACGAAAGAAGAAGAGGTAGAAGGGAGGAAGCTTTAACTTATGTCATTCTTGTGTACCTTTGGTAGCCTGAGAAGCTTGTTGATGCCTCCAAAGCTGCCATCACCGATGAACTCGAAGATAGGCAGCGTGGCCACCACGTCCAGCACAAACCAGTGGCTGCGCATCTGCTGGGAGGATGTCTGCGTGAATGTTATCGGCACACCTGGTGACAGGCACATCTGTATTAATATTTTTTACATGTATCTGATACCCTCCTATCCAGCATATGCTTGGTCTTTTCATTAGGTGCCACTAAATGCGCGTTTGCACTTTCAAAGCTAGACTTTTTTTTTCCTTTCTTCATCATACCCATAACAGTTAATTGCTGGACATGACCTTCACAACGCACGCCGTGTTACTCGATCCGCGGCTCCTCTCATCCATCCAGCTGCTTTGAAATAGCGAACCCGGGAACATGGTCAGAAGAAAGAGAGGGCTTTCCTTGCAGTGAGACATTTTACAGGCTCATAAATAACCAGCGACCCGCCCCTGCTTCGCACGGTTTTACAACTTATCAAAACATCGAGATTTCATTATCACAAGGATAATATTATAACGTATTATACACATAAACCTTCCCGAATAAATTCTCTAAATGATGGTGAAAACCATATCAAAATCCGTTGCGAAGTTTCAAAGAACAAGGCGGTCACACAGGCACAGACGAAAAGCGACTTTCGAATAGAATAGAATACTCTTTATTATGTACACCATAAAAAATACAGATATAAATGTAGAAATTTGAATACATGATATCGATAGATTACGAGTTTTTTTTTGTAATACCTTCCTCAACATTGGCTCCTGTAGAAAGATACACGATGTGGTCGAGTATGAACACGACGGTCACGGCCACGTCGAAGAACCTGAACCCCAGGGAGCGGTCCTTTGTGAACACCAGGTTGTATGGATGTGCCTGCGGTGAACACGTTTCATCAGCAGATAGATGTATACATAGACTTCTCTTTATTATGCACAACACAATTATAAATTACAGATGTTAAATGCAGCAATTTTACAAAGAAAGAAAGAAAGGAAAATACACAAGGACACATAACACAGCACACATTGTGTCATAGTGTGACACAATGATGATTTAAAGACAACCTTTGGATGGATTAAAGGGAGAAGGAGAGGCAATACTACAGGTAGTCTGTGGTGTACCATCTGCATCAGAATTGCCTGTTAGTAAGCCAACCACGTGATAAGGCTTTTTTTTTTGGGTGGGGAATCATCAAATGACCTCTCCTGCTCTCGGCGGAGCGGGAGGGCGTGTCAGACTCATTCTGACTAAAACCCACCCTTAATCCTACAGTTGCCTGTGCACCAGGGCCACGGTAACTCGTTCGAACAATCCGCAACCCGGGCAGGCATCGGCCCTATCGGACCCCGTCAATTATGCTGACATCTCTTTGAGGCGCGCGTGGAACAGAACGCGCCGTCGACCCGGGCCTGGTCCTTACCGGACGGCGAGCTGCCCATTACTCGCCGTCCGCACGCCCGCGCCTACAGTAGCCGGGAGTCGGCTATCAACTCCCGATGCCCAGGGTGTCTCCTCCTGCGGCGGCTAGGGGCGTGAGCGCTCCGCCTCCTCCTTCGCGAGCATTACTGCTTCGCAGAAGGAGGCGACGGCTTCCCATTCCCTCTCGCTCCGTACCATGGCCTGGACCAGGACCGGACGCGAGAGATCGCCGCCACGAGGACACGGCGGTGCTCCGCTCATACCGAGCAGACCCCCACCGTATGCTCCACCGTGTCCTCCGGTCGATCCACTCAATGATAACACCCGGGCGTTTCCTCCCGCCTTATCCGAAATAGGTTGACTCATCTATTAGCGTCATCGGCCGCGTAGGTACAGCGTGTTGCTGTACACTGTATCTAAATGCTCACGAGTACCCAATCACGACATCCGTATATTTCAATATTTTCCATAGTAACGGAAAATATGGAAATGTACGGATGTGGGCCGTTTGGAACACAGCCATCGTGTAATGGCCTTGATCGACTATGTTATTGTGTGTGCATATCCAAGTCGAAACCGTACAGTGGCAAATTATCTGCTTGTGAATTTTTATCTTGTATAATGATAACTGTAATTATATTCTATTTATCGAGGAAAGGCGCTGAAATCCGAAATACAGGCTAAGGATGCTTTCATAAAGAAGCGGGTTTTCTGGCCCGACTCCCGGTACAGGTCTGTGCAGGTTGGTCTTTGAAAAGAAACGGTTACATGTGTTACCTGTTTCTTTATGTGTGAGCGCTGTTAACACGGGACTATTTCACCCGCACCGATCAGAACCGACTTGTCTGTGCCGGGACCCCGCTTCTTTATGCAAGCACCCTATGCCTAGTTTAGCTTTGTGTACGTAACCACATTTGTATATCTTCTCATATTTTGCAACTTACTGTACTATAATAGTTCGCAAATAAATATTATTACCTCCAGTAGCATTTCAAGCAGTCGGTCGGTTTACAACCACTAGACGAACGAGGCAGCTTATTCTTTCGATTATTAACATTTTCTATGGCCTCTGACCTAAACAACTATAGAGGTATGAGAAACAGAGTGTAAAGCTCACTCATACTCAATAGAAAAGGGAGGATCCTCCGACCAGGCCGATGTCGTGTCTGTTGGTCAACTGTCCGACGATTGATGTCGGGACGTCGTATATAATTATGCTAGTTGTGCGGTAAACTCTGCTTGCGTGATGCAGGATTTTGCGTGACGTCAGTGTGACGCGTAGCTCGCATGTGGCGTTGTAAATGCCGCTACTGAACTTTGAAAAATAGTCAGGTTAGTATGTGATACTCACGATACACACGAGTAGTATGAGAAAAGCTACGAAGGAGTTCCAAGCAACCAGGAGTGAGGATTTTGGCTGCAGGATGCAAGGGAACGACGGCCGGAGACAGATCTCATCAGACTGGTCCGTCAAGGTAGCATCGGGGGCGCGCTGGGGAAAGGGTAAAAAAAAAATTACGTTTAAAGAAACATATCATAATGAGAAGCAACCAGCGAACTTTCTTGGTATTAAACTAGTGATTATAAAGGCTACAGATCTACTATACACGAAAAGATAAAACTGAACGGGCAAATCAGAACCGATCGGTCTGACCGGTTACGTGCACATACACAAAACAATCGGACTGTTTAGTTTCAACGATTCATCTAATAAAAAGTAAAACAAAAGTAGTATTATGTAGTTCAGACCATCGCAGACAATCGACCTTGAAGCCGTAAAAGACACAAACAGTACGGATTTGGTCAGATCTGACGGATATGAAGGTAAACCTGATATGTACGGCAGCCTTTATGGGCGTACTAACATTCCTCATGATGTAGCAGCCGGCGATCTCCAGGAAGATGTCGGACCTGGCCAGCAGTGAAATTCCATTTTCATCCTTCATGCCCTTAAGCGACATCAGGTTGCGGTTAAATTGCAGGATGCTGCTCTTGCGGCTGACGATAATAGCTTGATATTAATTATAGCTATAGTTTGTTTTTGTAAAAGCGAGAGCGAGACACTGTTATGAAAAAGTTTGCGCATATTTTCATCATAATATCTATACTCTATTTGAAATAAGATTAGAAACATCCAAATCCGTTCAGCCGTTCTTGGGTGAAAGCGTAACATGGGATTGAGCTGCTTCAATAAATTTACTCAGTGATTGTTGTTTTTTTTATTTTATTTTGCTAAATATTTTTGACATGAATATTTACTGTAAAAACTGTTATATTATTTTAATAATTGTGAATGTGAGGACTATGTGGGTCATTGTTTCAGTTTTAGTCATGGTCTGGTAGTTTAAGTAGTTTATGCGGTCAACCCAAATGTCCTTTCTTTGGTATTGTTCCTCGAATCGTTGAGCTCCTTAAGTTCTGAGTTGAGCTGCATTGTTACTGACAAATCGTGCACTGACTGGACAGGTCCAGTTAATCTGTGTGGTTCTTTCCTCAAAAGACCATTTTAGACACTAATCTACATGGTCCTCATATGTCCGAATTTTTATATACACATCGACATTGATGAATTTTATCTAAACAATGACATGAATATTTACTTTGTAAAGTATTATATTATTTGAATTATTGTGAATGTGAAGACTATGTGGGTCATTGGTTTTGTGTATTTTTTATTTCTTTGTTAGTTTTAATCACGTTCTGGCAGTTTGAGTCATTTATGCAGCTTACCCAAGTGTCCTTTCTTAGGTATTGTTCGTCGAATCGTTGAGCTCCTTAAGTTTTGAGTTGAGCTGCAAGATTACTGACAAATGCGTGCATTGACTTGACAGGTCCACTCAATCTGTATGGTTCTTTCCTCAAAAGACCATTTCAGACACAAATGGCTTCACATAATGTGACAAAGATTATGTCTAGACTTTAAAAGAGACTGTGACCTCTGAGTTTGTTTCGGCCTGTCTTCTCAGAGTAGTCAGATAGGAAATGCCGACTTCATGTAATTTAAAAAATATGATTGACGTGTAAGTGTTTGTACAAACCTAGTTACAGAAATAAAATCATTTAACAAACAAACATACAAAAAATCAAATCTTTTCTGTTTATAATACTACTTTAGATGTAGATAGAACATAGATTTAGATTAAACTCAAATCTAACCTGCTTTTTCGACTATAATTGAATCAGGCAGATGAATACTAACACGGATTGATCTGGTATCTTCATGCTGTAATGTCTCTTCACCCTCTCCACGTGGTCCTGTGACAGAAAGTCGCATATTTTATTTAGTACAGCACGTCATAATTGTTCTATCAACAAAGAAATCATAATGACTAAATTGTGATAAAACAGTACAGTACTTGGACGTATAAATAAGACTGTCATCCAGGTATAAGTGACAGGGATGACTCTACAAAGCCAACTTTTTCTTAAAATAGATGTACTATATCCACAACATATCCCGGAATTAACGCACACCACCAAACATCCCAATTATAATATAATGTTATAATCATAATACATACACTGAATTTTTACTGTTATGTAAATATAATACTATTATAAAACATTGTTTATTTATTAAATTCGTTATAGGTACTGATTCTGGGAGAAAATTGTGTTTACATTACAAATCTACGCACGCACACTGTCACACACGTGTAAGGGTCTAGCGTAGTTACGTACTTCGTCCATTTTGCTTTGTTTTGACTGTACAGCGGAAGTGTGACTGTAATTTACGTAATTTTAATTCTTCTTTGGATAAAAAATTACCTACATTAAAAATGACAGAAATCGATTCAGTAAATGATTCTGAACAAACTACCTCTATAATGTTCATCAATTTGCTAACAACATTGTTTATAGTAAGTAACTGTACGGTCACGAGCATTCATACCTGACACTTACTGAGATTTTCTCGTGAAATAACGATGGGAAGTTTGAAAAAGACCTAAGTATTCTACAATAGTCACAACTCACTCACTCGCGTAGTTGAACTCACAGCTTCTTACACTAAATATTCCCAAAACAAAATATATTGCATTTACAATTTACAACAACACTCAACCTGGACCTAACGTAACTCTCACAATTCACACTTGTCATAATATATCTAGCACAGACTGTTCTTGTAAAAAAATTGAAAAAATAACTCACATAAAATACCTAGGTATAATCGTTGATCAGCGGTTATCCTGGCATACTCATACAGATATGGTCATGGCCCGCATGACAAAACTTATCTGGATATTTAAGAGCCTAAGACATGTGACAACTAAAAAAAAATTAAATGAAATCTATGTCTCTCTGGCTCAACCAAATCTTAGCTACTGCATACCCGTGTGGGGTGGTGCAACAAAAACGAAGTTTCTTGAGCTTGAGAGAGCACAGAGATCTCTTATCAAGGTCATGTATACCAAACCGTACAGATTCCCAACCAATGAATTATACTCTCTTAGCGGAATTGTCACAGTCAGAAAACTATATGTACTACTTGCCGTCTTAAAATTACACAAAGTCCTGCCCTATGACCCTCACCATCAGGAAAGAAGACGAAAATACAGTGTTGCACCAGAAAAATACGTTAAAACTGCATACGCCAAAAGACAATTCAATAAAAATTCCGTTGCCCTTTATAATAAAATTAATAAAATAATTAACATAAATCCAATGACTACTAAAGACTGCAAAAAGGCAATAGTTCAATGGCTCAAACTGAACACTTATGATGACATTGAATTATTGCTGCAAGCTTCGTCAATATGAGGTTGAAAATATAGACACACAAATACACAGACACACACTCACATGCACACATACACACATGCACATGCACACACACACACACACACGTACATACTATTTTAGGATATATCTCTAAGTTTTTATTTTGTTTATTAATTAGTTATAGTTCAAGTCTTGTCTGTTTAATTTGGAATTTTACTTGTTTTATTGTTTATTTAATTTTTTTGTTGTTTCAATTCTATTTTCATATTGTACATCACTTTTACCAATTAATTATTATGTCATTGGAGAGCGGGATCTCCTAGCACAGGTATATCATTTACTTAAAAGGAGGTCCCTATGTAAGATTTACTGTAAAAGTTGTACAAGTTTCTGCAATAAACCTTTTTTTTATTTTATTGTACGGTTTCTAAAATACTATGGCTGTAACACCATACAATTTCTATCAATACTTTAGGAAAAAAAAACGCTTTTTAATCTTGCGTAAGCATAAAGCGTATGCTCGTGACTGAACCTCTGGTATCTCAATACTGAACTGTGAAGGAAGCCAGTATGGGTCCCGCATGGTCCTGGGAGACGGAGTGCTTGTAGACTACCCGCCAGAGTTCGGAGGCTTTCAGCACATGCGCGGTGCAGAAGGTGGCGGCGCGCACGGCGAGGTGCGATACACTGAGCGCAGGCGCAACCACGCCGCCGCACGGCGTGAGAACCGTACCGCGCGTCAGCCGCAGTATCGCCGTGTTGTCGTCTTCCGCTGTCAGCATCTGTACCGGTCTCCACAATACATGATACGTACCTACCGTAACTTAACATCATACGTAAATTCCTGGAGTGGGAAGGCAAAACAGTAGTGGTACACCCACATTCCGCTAGTTATGTATCGAGTATATGCATATAATAATAATAATAATAATAAAAATGTTTATTTGCACCTTCAAAATTAACAGAGAGAAACAAGTTAAATAAAATAGGCCGAAAGGTAGTTAAATTAATCTTACAAGTTAGAGTTGCAACTAATACCTAAGCTAAGATAACTTAATATCTTGTAATATAGGTATCAGCGCCCACCCTTATTTGCATTCACATAATATTAATTATACATTAGAGCCAAAAAACTAAATATAGTTTTATACTTAATTTAAGAAATTAAATTCCCGTTTTAATATTTAACAAGATAAGGAGCATTCTAAGTACAAAATAAACGAGGTAATTTTTTTTTTTTTTTTTTTTGATAAGTAATTTAAAGTTAATAAATTTACCATTTAATAGGAAAATTTTGAGGTAAGTAAATAACACTACTAGGGAATAATTAAGAACAAGAAAATAATTTAAGTATGATTGTATGTTGTGTTGTGTGTGTGAGTGGGGTTGAGGGTGTGTTTGGGTGTGTGTGTGTGCGTGGAAGTGGATGTGATTGAGGGGATGAGGGTGAATATGTGTGTGGGGTGTGTATATGTGTGGGGTGTGTCTAAGTATAGGGTGTGTCTATGAGTGTGTGTGGCGTTAACAATACATAAATACGTAAACTTACGGAGTATCTATGCAGGCACATGAAACAGTTTTTCAGTTTCGTCATATGTAAGTGATAGAAGCCAGCTGATCACTTTCTGTTTACAATCTCTCTTTGTCATGGAGAAAATTTCATTTTTTTTGTTAGCAATGTTATACAGTCTTGGGCCCAGGAACAAGTTAAATCTTTGAGCAAAAGCTGTTCTACAAGGCATAGATTTACATAATTCTAACCGCCTTCTCCCTGTATTTCCTTTTTCAGTCAGGGTATTTAGCCAGACACTGGAATGTTGTCTCATAATTAATAATAGTACAAAAAGTTTGCGTACCGTAAGTACATCACTAACCCTGTACAGCTCCGTAGTAGAAAAATACCTGGGCTTAAAGTAACTAACCTTCAGCAAAGCTCTTTGAGCGCGTTCAACAATTAAATTATGCGTTTTGGCAGCACCACCCCAGATAGTGATGCAATAAGTTATAACCGCTTGGCACAACGAATAGTAAATCATTTTCATTAAGTTAGTATTGGCTGAGTGTCTGATTTTTTTGAATACATAGATAAGCTTTCTAATTCTGTTTGAGAGATTAATTATATGATTCTTAAAGTTCAAATTTTTGTCAAATATAAGTCCTAAGTATTTTATAGATTCAACGGAAGATAATGACGGACACAAGCAATTTACGGTTTCAGTATGACAAGTGTGAGCGATTAAGTGATGAGTTAGTTGAAGCGATTTACCGGGGTTGCGAATTGAGAAAGGGATGAATTTAGTTTTATCTGTATTTAGTGAGAGATGATTTAAGGCAAGCCATTTAGTGACCATGTTGAATCCATGTTGTGCCTTTTGGTAAACTTCATCCCAAGTGTCACCATGGAATGTTAAGGTCGAATCATCGGCATAGGAGATAATTTTACAGTTTTCGATATTAAGTTGTGTAAGCTCATTAATATAAACTATGAATAACGTTGGGCCCAGAATACTACCCTGTGGCACGCCATGGGTAACAGGCAGACCATCACTCGTATAATTTGAAATTTTCACCCTTTGTGTTCTTCCAGATAAATAATCTTGAAGCAATTTCAGTTGATTTCCTCGAATGCCGAGTTGATGTAACTTGTTAACTAGAGTGGGAATAGAAACCGTGTCGAAAGCCTTTGCCAGATCAAGAAAAATAGTGAGACATTTCTTTTTTTTATCTATGTTTTTAACAATGTGATCAGTAAAATTGTTTAATGCATCTTCAGTGGACTTGCCGGATCGGAAACCAAATTGATGATTCGAAAGTAGATTATATTTTTCTAGATATTTAATTAGTCTTGTATTAATTATCCTTTCTAAAATTTTTGACAGAGATGTAAGAATAGAAATAGGTCGATAGTTAGTGACACGGCTCCCATCCCCACCCTTGAAAATGGGTCGTACTATAGACCGTTTAAGTGAATCGGGAAATGTGCCCAGCTTTAGGCACATATTAAAGATATACGTAAGTGGACGCACTATTTTATTTTTTATCAATTTAAGTATATCAGATGAGATTCCATCATCACCTGCAGCACATTTACACTTCAGGCCAATGATTAGTTTTTCAATTTCCATTTCATCAGTGTCAAGAAGAACAAATGAATTGCTAGATAAAGATGACGTGTTGCATTGCTGAACATTAGACGTGGCACTGTGACGTGATCCAGTTGGAGGAGTGATTTTGTTAGCTAAGTTTTTTCCTATAGTAGCAAAAAAATTATTTGTGGCATTGACAGATTCATGCGGTGTTGGCTCTATTGAAAGCAGATCTAGTGAGTTATCCTTTTTTACATTTCTATTCGTTATATTATTTATAGCATTCCATATATTTTTGCTATTTTTACCCGCTTCTCTGAGTAGATTTTTTTCATATTCACGCTTTAATTTCTTAACAAGGTTATTGTAGAAATTTCTGTATCTTTTATATGTGATTTCAAGCACTACGTTATCCGGATTTTGTTTCAGTTTTTTGTGCATCCGATCCCTGTTTCGAGTACACCTGATGAGTCCAGTTGTCATCCAAGGTTTCAGAATTCGGTTTCTATTCGTTATATTTAGTATTTTTGTGTTTATCTGTATGATATAACTAATTTTAGATATAAAAATGTCCATAGCCACATTCGGGTTAACCGCTTTAAAAATTGATGTAAAGTCAAGAAGATCACATGCCAACTTTATTGCCTCATAGTCGAGTTTTATTATTTGTTTTTTTATTGGTTTACTTACGTTTTTAAGTTTAGCACAGCACAAAATAGGTGCATGATCAGTAATAAGGGATTCAATTATAAAAGTACTTACAGGTATATTCGTTTTCAAAATTACATGATCTAGACAACTATTAGCACGTGTAGCTGTATTGTAAGCTGGAAGAAAGCCATTTAGAGATAGAAAATCAAAGTACTCAGACAAAAAACGATCAGAGCTGTTGGCAGCAATATTTATGTTAATGTCGCCTACAATTATTATATTCTTGTAAGAAGATAAACCATCTATTATTTTTTGCAAGGATGTTAAGAAATTATTTATAGTTTTGAAACAAAAAGGACGGTATAGTGCTATAACAGCCACATCATAATTAGTTTTAATAAGTATGCAGTTTGCCTCTTGTATGACGGGTTCTTCAAGAGAGGCTTTTATATTATTTTTTATGAATACTACAACCCCATCATTCTGGTTATAGTGCGAGGATGTGGACAAACTTAAATATCCATCGAGGATAGGAAGATTCCGAATGCACGACATCCAACACTCCGAAAGAACAATAATATCACTTTCAAATTGAAATCTATGAAGGAGGATATTCAAACTATCAAAGTTAGCATTAAGACTACGAATGTTTTGCGATAATATTTTTAAGTAGCAACTCGGGTGTTTCAGAATAGATGTACAACACTCAGGTTCACAGGATACGATATCGGATATCGAATAGTTATCAATCTCATTGATTAAATCATTATCGAATTTTAAAATTATATTTCTGAAAGGAGACAACGTAAGGGCTCACGAGACCATCTAGTGATGGGATGGGAGGTGTTTTACTTAGCAAGCACTCTGATAGTACCAATACTTCCAGTATTATATTTATATATATAGAATGTTCATTTATAAATGCTGTTGGTTGGCCCGCGTTATTTCGCCTGTTCGTCCGTAAGAGATCATTTATGATATTATGTATGCGTATGTTGTGAACCTTGTGAATGTTTTGCTTAGACAATCGTAGCCGTGCTCGAAAAGTGGCTAAATACTTTTTATTTACTAAAATTATTTTAGCACGTGTGTGTGATATTTGAATGTATTGAGTGTGTGTGTATATATTTTTTGTGTATAATTGGTTGTGTAGAAAGGTGTATGATTTGTGTAAGTTTAGTGTGTTATTAAAAATACTGTAGTGAATATTAAGTTTACAGTGCACAATGATACCAAGAATTACTAATTTAATCAACATGACGTTGCTATAACAAAAAAACATGCAGAAATCAATCGTAGCAGGAAGATAGACTTGTCCAGCCTTAGAAATCAGTCATTCAATGTTTAGTTGTAGCTTGCAGAAGTCTCTTTCAGAGTCAATTCGTATTGCAGGGATACCCTCCTTTTTCCTAATAAAAATCTTGCCGTACGAGACCCAGCAGTAGTTATATTCAAGTGTTTTTGCCTTTTCTCGTGCCAGATAGAATAATCGCCTCTTCTTAGCTGTTAAGTTTTCAGACATATAGATTGGATTTGGTGAGCCATCTGACAGTATGTCTTTTGAGAATAATTTGTTATCTCCATTCCTCTTGTTATAGTTTTTGTAGGCTTGTAGAAGACTGTCTTTAGCAATAACTGTGGTCAGGTCAACTACCACTGTGCCGCTACTCTTTTCAGATTTGGACTTCAGGCGATAAATATCCCGAATGTCTGATTTCTGTAGGTGGACATTCAGAACCTTACTGGTATTAATCAGAGTCTCGGAAAGAGTGACTTTGGTTTCAGTTTTGCTCAATGGTAAGTTTCTTATCTCCAGGCTAGATGATTTATTAAAAGTCTCTAAAGTTTCTATTTTCTCCTCCAATATCTGTATATACGCCAATTTTTCTCGGTTTTCCTTCTCCAGCTGAACCAATTTTGGTAGTAATTCGTCATATTTTGCTGATAAGAATTTGGTGGTTTTTTCTATCTCAGCGTTTTGGATCTTAATATCATTTACTGTACTCATCAATGTATTATATTTTGTATCCTGACTTTCCGTAAAATCCTTCATCATTTTTCGAATTTCGCCTAAGAAGTCGTTTAAGTAATCATCATGTTGATGCTTGCGTTTGAACCGCTGTGTGATGTTAGAAAGATCCTGTGGCGATGTTGAAACAGCGCTTATTTCTGGCTCAGAATCATAAAGCATTTCTGTTGGCTTATTCGGGGGAGATCTCCTCAACATGTTTCAAGGCGTTATATATATCAAATAAAAACAATAAATTATCTTTTATATTATTTTAGCTTGCAAGGTTATCCAAAAAAAAGTATGCAAAAAGAACAAAAAGAAAAAAAGTGTAACAAAAAGTGCAGTTGAGCGATGTTGGATTCGAACGTGTACACCTCTGTACGGTAACCACTAGACTATACCGCCAGACCAGGCGAACTTAATTAACTTTGTCGTAATATTAGTTCTGTTGTTAATTGGTGTTTGTGAAGCGCCGGAACTAATGACCTTGCATTGTTTGTCAATGACACGGCTCACCAACACTACTAGTAGGTACACAATTTTTTCCTTCTTCAAATCTTAATAATTTCGAGATATCTCTTTATTCACTGGTTGTCACTTTAGTTTATCTGCACAGTTTAATAGAACTGCTCTTTGGCAACATGTTCGTATATAGCACACACAAATTAATGCAGATTTTACCAACTTTTGAATTTAAAAACACGGATACAAAGAAACGGCTATCTGACTCATACGAGCGCGAGGTGGGAGTAATATGTATTACGTATATGTATTACGTATCCAACAATCACGCATAATTCAAAAACGTTTATAAAAAATGCAACTTGAAGACCTATTCATAATATGGTTTCTATAATACCATGTTGTTAACATCATGCAATATCTATCAATACTCTAGGAGAAAATCAGTCTTACCAAGGGGTATCGTACTACCTAGGAACTGTGTTGTGGAGGTCAGATAGGCAGTCGTTCCTTGTAAAATACTGGTATGCAGCTGCATCCGGTTAGACTGGAAGCTGACCCCGACATAGTTGGAAAAAGGCAGGCAGATGATGTAGAGTTTAGTAGAAAATCGCTTTTGAATCTTGCGTAATTGTAGAAAAAAGGATACGAATAACGAAGCGAGCCCATCGCCAATAATCGAGCACTTCAGACTCCGGGCTGATACGGAAAATTCGGGATGAAAAACGCAAATAACACTTTTTCGTTTCCTTTATCAAACCTCCCTACCCTAACATCCTACCCAAAGGCCTGGCCTACCCAAATGTCCTTCCTTTGGTATTGTTCGCCACGATTGCTGAATCGTGGCGAACAGTACCAAAAAAAGGAACAGTCAGTGCAAGCATTTCCACACAGGGCAAGATAAGGGCAAGGACAGTTCCACTCAAATCAGTGTGATTCTTTCCTCAAAGTACCATTTCAGACACTAAAGTACCTGGTCCTCACAGGATCTAACCAAGATTAAATCTAGACTTTAAAAGAGTCTTTGATCCCTTAGTTTGTTTCGCCATTTCTTCTCAGGGGTAGTCACATAGAAAATGTCGACTCCATCTAGATTATTTTTTTTATATGACTTGTAAAAGTGATTCCGATAGCCTACTTACAGAATAAACCATTTCATTTCATTTAATTTATATTCAAAATTTTATTTGAAATGATGTAATGATAAAAAAGTTGTAACTTACTTCAACATCTCCATAAGTGATGTAAATGATCTTGCACTTCTTGGAGCCACGCTTGATGATAGTGTCTCCAGGGATGAAGTGTATGGTCTGCATGTTCTTCGCGAGTTCCGACAGCATTTGAAGAGACAGGTCTCGGAAAATTCGAGCCTGAAAAAATTTTTTTTTTCATTAATTTGGTTTTTATAGGTTTTCTTTTTATTTATCATAAATTCACCCCGGGCGACACCGGGCACGAACCAAGTGTTCGTGCCCGGCGTCGCCCGGGGTGAATTTATGTACAAAAATAGCACCCAAATTTCCGACTTTCCCGGTGGATTTTCCAAAAAAATCTTTCATATAAACCTTGCCCTAACAATTACCAAAAACAAAAAAAGAATTAGCCAATTATGAGCAGCCGCTTTGAAGTGATGCGCGGACAAACATTTTTGGCAATTGATTCTTATTCATATAGATATTGACGTTGGAGGCCATGTAGACTCATCTGACATTGGTGAAAGAAAATATCGTGAGAAAACCTGGACTTATACGTAGTAAATATACGTCTGAAACCGCCAACCTGTCTTGCGCAAGCGTGTTGGTCAAGGCTCGTGCCCTCTGTATGAGATTAAAATGCCTTTGCCCTGCAGTGAGATAACACAATAATCTTGTATTACCAGTTATAATATGCTCTAACTTTCTGCGTAGCTTCAAAGTAGATATCGAGATACACGGCAGCGGGCAGCGTTGGCGGGAAGGTGGGAAGCAATTGCGTCTCCGACACTCCTCGCTGTCTGTGCCAGTACATCTTGTAGAACGTCTTCACCTTCGCGCGAAGATTCGTAGGGACGTGCGTATCGGACTAAAATATAATGACACAGAAATTACTTATTTATTTGTCTATAAAATTTCGGCTAAGCTTGGGATATCTAAGAAAGTGGTGCCGTCATGCAAATTTGTAATTTTCACCCGTATTAATTTTAAGGTGTCAGAAAACGCTCTGTATTTGGACAGCCGTTATTATATGATCGTTCACCACTTCCTTAAGAAAGCGGTGCCTTCACATAGTGACTGTAAAATAATGACGGTCACTAAAATTATGCTCTCTATACAGACGGCCGTCATTAGGCGTTGCGTCATATGACGGCAACGCCTTTTTAGGAAACCCAAGCTTAGCGATAAGGTAAAAGGGTCATACCCACCTATTTATATTTATTTATGTACACGCAAAACACTTAATAGAGAAAACTACAGAAAAGTAAGGAGCACAAAGGTACAGCTTGCTCATTAGAATTTTCTTCCAGCAGAACTTGTTGCATAGCTTGACCGATACCGCTACCGCGCCTTAGGTATGTGTGCGGCGAGACGAGGGGCAGTGCAGGTCGCTCATTCGTCAACGCTCACGGCGCGCGTCCAGCCCCCCGCCTCGCCGCGCATACCTAAGGCGCAGTACAGCGTTATCGGTCAAGCTATAGCAGGAACTGTGAAGCTAGCTCACACCCTGGTGGAAATTAGCCAGTCAGCATGCTTGTAAAGGGGCTGGCTGCACAGGGTGCGTCTGACGTGCATTTAGGTGTCACTTGGAGAAGAGAAACAATCAATTGAAGCAATATGTGCAAAGTATTCGGACTTTTTTTTTATGGTGTTACATGGGAATACCCATAGCTCATGGTCTACAGCATGCATACATTGCCTAATATACATGTTACACTTGTATCCTCACCATTTCTTTCATCATGAGCCTGTATCTCGAGCGGAAGGTTTCCTCAGGCCTCATGTAAAGGCTGATGATGAGAGACAGCGAGGCTACGGCCGCGCCGGTCACCATCAGGCAGCCAGTCATCATGATGAAGACGCAAACGATGCGTTCCACGTCGTTGTCAGGATACATTGAGGGTCTAAGAAAATAAGGAATTGATTGAGGAATGTTAAATATTGCGGTGAAATGGTACAATCGCAGGGTATCTGAATAAACACTACTCCCATCATATCTGACCAGTATCTGAAGAAACACTACTCCCGCCACTATCTGACCTGTACTACTGATAGGAAAGGACCATGCCCGTGGTTACTAGTTAATAGCATGACTGACAAAATAATACTTTCAGATTGACTGCACGCCAAAAATTAAGTATTTATCCAGAATAAGTCAAAAATTTCGTATGATTTTTAGCAAAACTTCGTAAAGCCAGATAATACTGAAACGGGGCTCGGGGATTCAAACATTTTTGGTTAAAATAGTTACGTAAATACGTAAGTAATCCACGAATCTGAGTTAATAGGTGTGTATATACATATATAATATAAAAATCTACTAAAGGGGGAAGCGCCAGGGTAGCCCGGGAAATTCAATGTTCTTATAAAGTACCGGATAAAATAACACTTTCAATCAATCAATCAATCAATCTTTATTTGTGAACACAGGTATTACAATACAGGTCATAAGTATACATTTTAGTCGTGCTCCATGCCCTACTAATGAAATTGGCATACAAATATATTAGGTTTTTTAGTAATCAGTCTGAATCTATAGAATACAAAGTTACATTCGAATATTATAATGTCAATTAAATGTATTAAGGTAAGGTAGGTAAGGTGGTCATTGTTTGTTGTCTTTTTAAGGCGTTTTGTCAAATATTTTACACCAGCAGTCTGTGGGCTAATCATACCCAAAAAGCAGACAACACACTGCGCATTCAATATAACAATGCCTTCAGGGAGCTGTTGAGCGGCGGCGACCTCTCGCGTCCGGCCCTGGTTCAGGCCATGGTACGGAGCGAGAGGGAATGGGAAGCCGTCACCTCCTTCTGCGAAGCAGTAATGCTCGCGAAGGAGGAGGCGGAGCGCGAAAGGGAGAGGCATTCTCTGCGCCCTCGCGCCCCTAGCCGCCACAGGAGGAGGAGACACCCTGGGCGTCGGGAGTCGATTGCCGACTCCCGGCCACCGTAGGCGCGGGCTTGCGGACGGCGAGCAATGGGCAGCTCGCCGTCCGGTAAGGACCAGGCCCGGGTCGACAGCGCGTCGTGTTCCACGCGCGCCTCAAAGAGATGTCAGCATCATTGACGGGGTCCGATAGGACCGATGCCTGCCGGCGTCGCGGATTGTTCGAAAGAGTTACCGTGGCCCTGGCGCACAGGCAACTGAAGGAACACGGGTGGGTTTTAGTCAGTAAGAGTCTGACACGCCCTTCCGCTCCGCCCAGAGCGGGAGACGTCATTTGATGATTTCCCACCCAAAAAAAGAAAAAAAAAAAAAAAAGGGAGCTGTTGAGGCTTCCGCACTACTGTAGTACGTCAGGGATGTTCGCTGATGCGCACACTGACGATTACTTCGCGATCCTGCGCAAGACAGTGGCATCAATGATGCGCAGAGTGAGGGGGAGCAGCAAGAGCATTCTGAAGGTTTTTTCAGATAGGTTATAATAGAAGGGCCTACCAATGGATAGGATTATCAAGCTACATGTCAGAAATGGGGCTTGATAGATGCTGTGTTTTTGTATTGTGTTTTTTTTTTGTACTGTTGCGTGTTACTGCTAACATAGCTTGTAAGTTTTTTTGGTAATACTAAAACACTATGGGCCCTCGATGCCTGAAAATAAACGTTTTTTTTTTTTTAAATGATTATTTATAACCCTATTGTTGATTGATATTTCATGAAATAGTCATTCAATAGGACTTTAAGAACTTAGAGGGTTATATTGATGATTTTAATTATTGTAATTCTGTAAATAAATACTTGTTACGGTCGCGAATCATATTTTGTTCAATATACAACCTGAGACTGACCTGCTAATTGCAAAAAATTGCAAGAATTTTTGAATTTCGTGGGCTACATTGGCGCTTCCCTCTTAATAATAATCATAAATACTACTCCTACTACCTCTTAATAATAGTCATTCACTGACAAAAAATGCACAGCCTCAACCGCTAGCTCCAGAAGCATGACATTTTGCACAAGAATCGTTGAAATACTCGTAAGGAAGGATTTACAAAAATTCGTCCCCTAAAGAGGGTGCAATAGAAGCAATACTTGTAGTTGTCTTTTTTTTTCGATTGTTCAATCGTAGTTTTTGGCGATAGGTAATCCCATCGGGCGCACGGCTTAATCAAATGTAAAAAAAAATATATACCCCACGGGTATGAACATCTTGCTGATGATGTAGAAAGCGGTGAGGAAGCCGATTGGATCGTCTGGGTCGTTCCTTTTCATCTGCTCTAGCTCATCTTGCGAAGTCTGATCCGGTATATAGTACTTTGGCATTATCTATACAAAAAAATTATAAATTTTTATTGGCAACATTAGAAAACCACTTTAAATCGCCAGTAAACAAACTACGATGTGCGAATGAACTAACAAAACGTCTACTAAATAAAATATTATACAGGATATATTTTTAACCAGAGCGCAAACTGGAACCATACATTCAGCACATGATTCTAGACCCTCTAACGCAGAAATATCTCGTCGGTTATCAAAACAAAAATCAGCTGTTTCATAGAACAGTGTAATACCTACGCGGTCAAAATGTATGGAACAATTGATAACAAAAATATAACTGACGAAAAATTTATACCCTAGGGCCGACTAGGGGGTATAGAATCATGTGCTGAATTCATAGTTACAGTTTGCGCACTGTTCTTTTTTGTATTTGTGTTTTTCTCTGCGTCATTTTTACCGCAAATACCTAAACGTATTTTCTTTCTTTCTTTGGGGCGGGCCGAAATTTCAGTAATAAATATTTACAAGTCTGAAATGGCCAATCCGCCTTGAGCAAGCGTGGTGATCAATGCTCGTGTCTTCTCTATACGAGATAAAACCTTGGCCCTGCAGTAGGAGAATAATAGGCCGGTATTATAACAACAATCCACCATCATTCCACCGGCCCTTTTCTAACATTGGACATCTAGACCAGGGATGTTGCGAATATTCGCATCCGCGGCCGCAAATGCGGAGCTTTCGAATAGATTTGAAGATCTGCATCCGCATCCGCATCCGCAATAATCAATGCGGATGTTCATGCGGATGCGAATGTGTGCGAAAATTGTGCGCGGCCGGCGAATGGCGCGTGCCGTTCGCACGTGACAATGACCAATGGAAGCGAAAAAATTGGTGACAAGATCCGACGCGATTGTTGTGGTAGATCATTTGTTTTTTGTAAATAAATAATTAATAATAATAATAATGATTATTTACTCAAAAACAAAGCATTGTTGTACACGTTAAAAATACAGTTTTACAAAATAAGTACTATATCTACAAACGTGTGGGTGAGCACTGCTCTCCTAGCTAGGGTATAAAAACCTGTGTTAAGGGGAAGCAGTCCGGTCCCCTAAGGTATAATGACGTAAAGGTTACATAGTGCTTCTGATGTTACTGATACAATTTTGGAGTATTGAGATGGACAATTACAGTTAAGATACGTTTTATTAAACGTGAAAACAATTTTAATTTTAAGTTAAATAAATGTGTGTGTTTGTGTGTGTGTGGGTGTGTGTGTAACGTAATAACGTGTCTGTTTGCACTGTGGATTACTTATCGTATAGATAAATATTTTGAGTGTTACTGTGATACAGTGATCATTGTGTGTAAATAATTGTATAGTGGGAAATCTTTGTATTAGTCTTAGCTCAGCTTATCAAATTAAAATCGCCAGGTAAATGACTATATTTATATAAGATCTTAAACACCCGCATCCGCATCCGCTGAAGTGAGCCTTCAAAAATCCGCATCCGCATTCACGCCCGCGGATGTGAAAAAATCGGCGTCCGCAACATCCCTGATCTAGACGCACTGCAAGTTACCATACCTACCTAGTTGCTATTCCACCAATTCGCACGAAGCGTTTTCAATTATCATTTATAGTGCGCACAGCAAAAGAGTGGAACTCTCTACCTGCGTCTGTTTCCGAACGCATACAACCCAAATCTCCTCAAAGTGAGAGTGAACAGGCTTCTTCTGGGTAAGTTTACTCCATCGTCGACTTTGTCTGTCATCTCTGACCTAGACTAGAGTCAAGTGCAAACCCATCTAAAATAAAAAAATAAAATAAACAGTACATACCCTATCGACATGCTGCCAAATATAAGCATAGGAGATTCTCAACACAGTAAAAATGTAGCAGTACTTCACAGCAGTTGCTAGTATGCTGCCTTTTAGATTGTAGTCGTTCAGCGACCCTGAAAACATTTGTCTACTTTAAAATAAATAAGTCTTGCGAGTTTACGAAACATCTATACGGAAAATAGATAGAGATTTTTGAGTTGTTTTTTTTTTCTGTTTGTTTTTTTTCTTTGTGTCATGTTTACCGCAAATAAACGTATTTTCTTTCTTTCTTTTATTTCTTTAGATTGTTTTCAAGCAGAAATCGTGCTCACTTACTTAAATATAACTGCTTCAAAAAATATAAAAAATATCTATTTGCATAATAAAAATGTTTTGAATTACTTGCATATTCCCTATTGTCAGCACTATCAATAAATTAGGCCGATATTGCGTCGCGCTATGGCGTAAACTATAATCTCTGTGCCGAAATACACATTTGGAAACTTTGGAAACACCTGAGAATTATTCAGAATATTTCAGATGAAAATTCTTAGGTGGAACAAATTTCCAAAGTTTGATATGAAATTTATAATTATTACTCAGTAAATATATAATTCCTACAGTCGCGAATCGCATTATCAACATACGATGTAAAAGAGAGCTGCAATTTGCAAAAAACCAAAGAAAATTTGAATTTGGCGGGCTACAACTGAGGATTCACCTTAATCAAATTATTTTTTATAAGGTGTGTCTAAAGCTTTGGTTTCCTATGAACGCGGTTCCGGCACATTATAACGGGTGTCATGCAAATCGGTAATTTTCATCAGTATTTGACATTAAGGTATCAAAAAACGCTCTGTATTTAGACAGGCGTTAAGGATGATTTCCATAAAACGGCTCGCATTGCGTCGGATCGGAAAGAATACGAACGGATGCGGCGACAGCCGATCGCGTCCGGCAGGATGTTGACGCATACGATCGGCTCCGTACCGTCGCTTGCGAACGTATCAGTTTCTGCGCCTAATCAAATAGTTTCATTCCTACCGTGTTGACGTGTTCTAATTCGGATGAAAGCGTGATCGGATACAACGACAGCCGAACGGAGTCGATCGCGCGTCGTAGCATACTTTCGTCTACGATCGCATGTCGCGGAAAACGCCCGCGGTCAAGCTGCTGGGCGCGGCTTGGTTAATATAGACTTTAAATACTGTGCACACAATTTAATATCACTTAAAGATTGTAAAACCGGTTCTGATCCGATGCGATGCGAGCCGTTCGGTGGAAAGCATCCTTTATTGTGTGACCCTTCACCGCTTTCTGAGGAAACCAAAACTTTAGCAACCACCGCCGCCACCACCACGTTACGGCGATGTCATTTTGGCAGGAATGGAGTGGGTAGACTTCAGAATTTACTTTGCTAAATGAAAACCAATGGAACTTACAGAGATATCTAAAAGGTCGATGGAACCGCACGTAGTAGACACCGAGCTTAAAGTTAGGGTGCATACTCTCAGCGTAGTGAGCGAATGTGGCGATGTCCACGAGGATACCAACTGGAAACACGGACATTAAGGCGCAAGGTTATTGAATGTGAATATTTCGAGGCCAGCTAACAATACAACTTCATCATTCTGCCGTTAAACGTTCACTACTGGACTTGCCACCGCAGGCATCGCCACGACTTGCTCCTTCTAAAATTTTTACATATCATTTCCATGTCCTCCATTGATAACAGCACCCTAATTGCGTAACACACTATTAATCAGAATCTGAATCATTTTGAAGGATATTGCTAATCCGTTGCTTCATATGTGCGAAAAATTGGTGAGCTCAACAACGTAAATAAGGCAATTAATGTTGTTGAACTGTCAAAATGAAAGCCATTCCTACTGTTAGTGTATTACGCAATTACCCCGCTGGTATTATTTAATTAAATTTTATAAAGTCGTAGTTCTAGGCTAAGGCGATAACAAATTAACATGACCACCTCTGACTGTCGTAATGTTTCATACGAGTAGTCACGTATAAGAAAATAAAGCTGCGTCCCCCCTTGTAACAAAAAGTCAACAATTCACCCAGCAAAGAGACGAAAAATGTTACGGACTAAAAATATACCAACTGACAATCCCATATGTGATGCGAGTGTGCTCCATTTCGGTAATAACAAAGTATGCAATCGCGCAAATGTGGATGGCGTAAGAGATGTTGTAGACAGCGTCGACGACGTTGACGTAGATGCCGTCCGACTGTACGAGAGTGCACACGACTCCCAGGAGCACGCACGCGCAGATGTACCAGTTCCACAGGTGGTCGTCAGGCAGGCTGCGGAACCATTCGGTGGCACCGTGGCGGGTCCACCATGGCGGATAGACTGTCTAAAAACGTGGCAACAATATAATTATTTGTATCTTTTTTGTTGAAAACGTGTATTACATGTTATGATATTATACGACCGTAACACCAACCTAATCTTGTTTTTACTGAAAATAAATATTATTTATCATTATAATACGCCACTCCGTAGAATTGTTTCCTTCAAGTAGTTCAAGTGCAAACATACGTACAGTGAACACCTAATTAATTAAACGTAATATCTACAAAACGAATTTTCAGATAATAATTACTCGTTGGTGTAGTGGTCGCAAACGCTACTGCTGAGTATGAGGGTCCTGGATTCGATACTCGGGTTGGGCAAAGTGTTATTGAGTTTTTCAACCTGGAATTTCTCATTAGCAGCCCGGAATCTGGATTTGTGCCCGGTTGATGGCAGTGGGCTCGCCCCCTCTTACATGGGACTTAAACATAACAGACGAAATGTGGGGGTACTATAGGTGCTCCTCTGCCTAACCCTTCGGGGAATACAGGCGTGAGGATATTATATGTGTTTATCATTATAATATTATAATGATCCCCATCACAAAAAAAAAACTGAATTTCTTAGACACCGTTACATTTGAGCCGCACAATATGTGCTTTTATATATTTTTATATTTTTTATTTTAAGAAATCAAAATAAAAAAACTACTATCAAAAAGTACCTAACGTCATGGGTCTCCTGGACCCTATACCACAAAACTTTACAATTCTACAAAATTGTAGATAAAATTGGGTAACACAGAAATTACAAATATATAATGAGTTATACAATTTACAATTCTTTCGCATTTTTAAAAGCGTAACACAAAGCATGGGGGCTATGTCACGACGCCCTACATAATTATACGATTTGTAGATTTGTAGAAATACAAGTCTACTATTCGTACAATTTATGTAGGTAGCTAATATTACAAGTTATCGGTTTAGTTTACGAATATATTACAATATCGCTTACTTATTTTATAAATTCAAGGCCTATATTCCTCCTACGCTATGTCGGTCGCGTACAGTCGTAGCAACGTACGCGCCGCTGACGTCAGCGTCGCAGTGTGGCAGGGCCGGATTTCGGGGAGGGCATCCGGGGCGACCGCCCCGGGGCCTCCACAAAAGAGGGGCCCCCACAATAGAGACTTCGAAAAAAAAGAATATTTTTAAATTCCGACGAGTAAACAATAGTAATCAACTTTTCCTTTGATATTTTTTTTCGCTGTTTTACACACGGTGTGTAGGTACAACGATTAAGGTACCTTGCCCTTACTGCCCTATCTAAAAAATCCACCCTCTTTAAAAATTACTGAAAAATACGGGAAAAAAGTTATCGTCTGTTCCACAAAATTTTTGGGGCATACACTTTTTGGTTGCCCCGGGGCCTCCACATGCTTAAATACGGCCCTGCAGTGTGGTGCTATATATATAGAAAACAATGTATATTCGTACGCGCGACCGACGTACGCGACTGACATCAGAGCAGGCCCAAATTCTTTGATTAAACTGTATTGGAAAATGTCAATCATTGTCATTTTGGATACACCATGTGCGTCACATGCTATTGAGAACCCGAACCCAACCATCTTAATTTGTTAGCAACTGTTGAGTTGGATTGAGAGCGTGACTTCTTCTTGATGCTTGAGATGGTTACCTGTCATTATTACCATCATTTCAGATGAAAGACGTTAACTGCCGGACATAGGCACCGTCACTTCGACCGGTTCTGTGCTTCTCGCATCCAGCGGATTTCTGCGGCCTTCACCAGGTCATCGGTCCACTTTGTGAGAGGCTTTCCAACGCTACGTCTTCCGGTACACGGTCACCACTCCAGAACCTTTGGGGCCCATCGGCCATCTCAAGACGAAAGTCTTTGACCAGTGTGTGTTGGCAGGGATGGCCCATGGCACCGAAACGTGGTCGCTCACAATGGGCCTCATTAGAATGCTGAAACTCACCCAAAGGGTTATGCTTGGTTACCTATACGTAATATACTTACAGTGCCGAGCTTTTATGTATTTGTACTTCTAAGTACAAATATGCTACAAACATACTTAATTACAATACATCATGTACAAATATACTTTATATATATATATATAAAGATGTCCGTAGGTGTGTCCATGGCATCACAGCGGGCCCTATAAGAATACCAGCGCTGCGGTATATATTTTTAAAATTTCGCAGAATTATGCTGAGATAGGAGCCTTTTTGGCCTCGCACAGGTTTTTTACTTATTATTGATGTTGTTTTTTCTTTTTTACTGTAAATGTTGTTAGTTTTCAATGCTCCTTTTTTATTTTTACTCTTTGTATTTCCTGTGCGTGTCCCAAATACAATATTTTTCTTCCTTTCTTTCTTCTAAGTAACATGGCCAAATATAATACATGAATAAGAGACAGCAGAAGAAAGACAGATTAGAGAAGGCACACCCAGACAAGACATTAAACGTTACAAGGTACAGCCTAATTTAAATATTGTGAAGCACAGTCCCAGATATCAATCAGTTTCTTATACATAATATTATTTAATAAATTGCCTCCAGATATAAAAAGCTCTATCTACTCAAGCTCTTTTAAAAATCAACTTAAAAGATTCCTATTGAGTAAGTGTCTTTATGCTGTTGATGATCTATAACGAAATTCCTACATATGTTCTATTTATGCATTGTTGTAATATTTAACGCCTTTTTTCCTTATGTAATTTAATTTCCTTTTTATACCATGTAATTTCAGAGAGTACAATTTATTGTTCATGAATAAACAAACAAAAAAACAAACCTATATCCTGTAGTAGATAAATATTCCAATATAGATTTTCTTACTCTGAATCTTTCCACAATAGTGTAATCCGGGATGTTATATGTTAAATGTACGCGTATTATGTAGGTACGTCATAAGTTGCCCAACTACTATATTTTCATCATCGCTACTATTGTCACTAGAACTGGATATTTTAATGCAACAAAAATATTAAATCTTAAAACTAATAACATTGTAATACTCTCTGACACTCGCTTCGTGACTTGTACACTTGTGCTACAATTACTGTAAGGGTACATACACACGAGCGGCACGCGTTAATGGCAGAGCCAACTGGAGCCGTGGATGGACACGGTCGCGTCACCGGCTGCCATCGACAACGTGCCACTCGTGTATTTGAGTACGATGCTCAGAGAGCGGCACGTTGTCGACGGCAGGCGTTGACGCGTCGACGGCGGTCGTCAACGAGTGTCGACGGCTGCAGTTACCTCTGCCGTTGACGCGTGTCGCTCGTGTGAATGCTAGGGTTTTCCGGAAGCGCCCCTAGTCGCCGCAGGAGGAGACACCCTGGGCTTCGGGAGTCGATTGCCGACTCCCGGCCACCGTAGGCGCGGGCTTGCGGACGGCGAGCAATGGGCAGCTCGCCGTCCGGTAAGGACCAGGCCCGAGTCGACGGCGCGTCGTGTTCCACGCGCGCCTCAAAGAGATGTCAGCACAATTGACGGGGTCCGATAGGACCGATGCCTGCCGGGGCTGCGGATTGTTCGAAAGAGTTACCGTGGCCCTGGCGCACAGGCAACTGAAGGAACATGGGTGGGTTTTAGTCAGTAAGAGTCTGACACGCCCTTCCGCTCCGCCCAGAGCGGGAGAGGTCATTTGATGATTTCCGAACCAAAAAAAAAAAAAAAGGATTTTCCGGAAAAACCCATGTAGACCATGTCGTATATTAATTTTTGTGTTACCTACATTAAATTGTAAACTTGTCATTTCAATTTACATTACAATTGTAACGGAAAAACCTTACAAATAGGTATATAACAAAAACAACAACACGCGTTTTGTTTTGGTTTTTTTACCAAAACAAAACGCGTGTTGTTGTTTTTGACAAAACTGCCACATAATTATGTGACAGCTTTGTGGTACAGACACTTGTAACTGTAAGAATTACAAATTCGTAAATTGTAATTGTAAAGTTTTGAGCTATAGGGCCCTGGGCCGGCAGTCTCGACATTAGATAGCGAAAAATCTATTAAAGGAATTTGACATCGATACGACTTAGCGACAGATTTTTGTCGCTATCGAATGTCGAGACTGCCGGCCCTGGCCATAGTCATAGGCTTTCCATCAGTTACTTGAGATAAATAGGTAGTTGAGGGTTGCAGCATGGTGGTACCTCTTAATAAAATTATACGTTTCTTTACTGCCACTTAGCAGATGCCCACTACGTCGTTGGCAACATGGCCTTACCTATACCTTAACTAGACTTTAACTTATTATAACTATATCGTGCTTATTTCATCTAATTTTATTTATTCCAAGGTCTTTTTTGATTAATTGATGAATACTATACTATACTATACTATGACTGTATAAATTTTGCATGCCTTACGGTAGAATCACTTGAAACATGTAATTCTTATAACACCATTGTAACAGTGTATTCAGCAAAAATAAATGATTTGATTTGATTTGATTTATAACAGCATATTGTGTTTGTTTGTTCGCAGATATGTTTTAACGTCGGGATTTTGAAGGTCACACAAGACCTTTAAGGCTCCTACAAACAGGCGCGACACACGACGCGAATCGCGCGCAACACAAATGCACCGCTCGTCGCGCTGTCGCGTCGCGCCTATCTGCGGGAGCCTCAAATAACAAACCACTGGCGCAGGCTAAGGGGGACGCGCTAAGGTAATTATTATGATTCATATTTTTGTCGGTCGCGAATCATATTTAGATCAACTTAATTCGCGTGATTTTACAGGAGACCCATTTTAAGATTTTGTCGCGCCAAGATAGTCAAAAAAATGCACCAATATTACAAAGGCACAGTTGCCCTCTGGCGGCATTAAGCTGATATTGATACGGGTCTTTGTTCCTCCGGATAAAAGGGACCTTTTAAAGCACTTTGGCATAGTATACTAAAGTAAAATTTCGATTTTTTGTCTGTTATGCCCTTATCCTACCGAAGGTGCGTTATTATGTAATACTGACTCGCAAATTACAAAAACCGTAAGAAAATTGGAATTTTGCGGGCCATCCTGGGACTTTCACCTCAAAGTTTCAATACCTCCGTCTGTCGTATGAAGATCTGGAACTCGAGCTCCCGGGGCTGGCTGAAGCCCATGCGGCTGAAGTGGCTGCTATGGCTCGCATTCCGGCTGCTAGCCCGGCTGCTTATCTGGCTGCCTGCAGTTTGGTTACACCAGAAGTCCTAATCATTGTTAAAACAAAAAGTTTATGGACCTATAGAGGTATGAGGAACAGGGTGTAAAGCTCACTCATACTCTAAGGAAAAGGGAGGATCCTCCGACCAGACGGGTGTCGTGTCTGGTGGGCAACTGCCCGACGGTTGATGTCGGGATGTTGTATATATGCTAGTTGCGCGGTAAACTCTGATTGCGCGATGCAGGATTTTGCGTGACGTCAGTCTGACGCGTAGCTCGCATGTGGCGTTGTAGATGCCGCTACAGACCCGTTTCTTAGCTTTACTACTGGTTTTAGACCTGGCTATCAATGTGACTTCATTAATATTAAACACTACCCGAACGGTGAAGCAAACTATATATTTTTGCTGAAATGCACAATGAGTAAGCATGATGATCATATTCTCAATAAGATCAATGCCTGCCGTTCCTATACTTATTAGGAGTGGTCTTCGTTATACAGTGGGAACATGTCCGCGTAAAGTCGGACTTCACTAATCTGTAGTCGGACTCAGTGACAAGGAATACAACTTCATAATCAACAAAACACTCAATAAATTCCACTATGATTCCACTCAAATGATTCGATTCCACTCACAGATCTCATTTCTATGTTGTTCTCGTTTTTTCCCGTAAAATAATAGTAATTTTTTCCAGCTCTAGAAAGTCCAATTGACAAATCACACCATATCTCTGGCGTTTTTATTTTCCTGCTCAATTGTCTATTTATCACTGACCTCTTTGAAGTCATTCCTCTGGATCTGTCAGCCAAGCATGGTAGCAATAGTTATTTGTGCAACAAGAGAGCAAAGTCAGTTTTTGCTGAGAGTGCTGATTTTGAATCCTGAGCAAGCGAAGGATTCAACAATTGAATCACGAGCGTAGCGAGTGATTCTAAAGTTGAATCCTGAGTGTGGCGAGGGATTCAAAGGCACGAGATGCAAAAAACTTTGCTCTCGTGTAACACACATAACTTTTCACTTCAGCAGCGAGAACACTTTAGGAGATAAAATAATAAACAGGAATAGATTGAAATAACTATATATTGTGAATCAAAATAATTAACTTTGTAGGTAGAGGTACCAATTCAATAAAAAGGAACATTTTAAAAGTTAAAAGTAAAATTACTGCAATTCTGCAAATTAAAAGTAACCCGCTCTTTTATTTAAATTAAGGCGTGTTCGGAAATAGCACCCATGATATTTTATTATTCAAAATATATTACGTAACATTATTGAAACTAGAAATAACTATTTACATGTTAAATATCAGTTTTATTTGCAGTAAATACTTATTTTCGTTTAAATACAACAATAAGTAAAAAATTCAATAAATTACATTAAAAGACATAATTATCTTTTTGCAAAATTTCTTTAGTTAGTACGAAATTCCGAACGTGTTTGTCTTTGAGGTCGAATTCAAAATCGGAACTTCGAAAGGGCTGGTCTTTGTCTCTCTCTCTTTCGAATGGCGGGAAAGAGATAGAGTGTGAAAGTTTCGAATTGTATGATTAACCCCAGGATGAATATGATATTCGCGGCTTTATGAAAAAAATAATTAAAAAGTTACTTGGTCTCACTCAGTGAGCAAAATCGCATTTTGCTCACTGATTTCAGGCAGCAAAACCTACATGTTTGAGCTACTGAAGTGAAAAATATATTATTTATTTGTTGCATTGGCGGGTTCGTCCATAACTTATGCAGACAACCTTTACATGCCCAAGACACTATATAAAAAACAAAACGCAACATAACATTACCTATTATCTGACCCGACAGACGTTGCTCTGTCCAAATTCCAATTGCCCTAGAAAAAAGCACCTTCAGTTTTTCACGAATTTTCCAACGTAACATTTCCATTTTTTTTTTCCTTAAAAACCTTAATCGAACTTACGAAGCTTTTAAAAATAGCCAATTCGATCCTGCCGTTCTGAAATGATGCTCTCATCAACGAACAGCGTATCATTTTTATTGTATAGGTTGGTGAATTACGATTTGTATTTCTGGGTGAATTCAGATTTCTATTTCTGGGTGAATTCGAATTCAGTGTAATACCAATATAAAATCCCTTCTTCTTCTTTTCGTTTAGACGGCACTATGATTAAACCCGTAAAAAGAAGATTTACAAAATTAAACAAACTAAGTAATTAATTAAGTATATTTAATCATTTATTATTATTTACATCTATAAAAAATACACTTAACAATATCACAATTAAAACACAATACAAAATATTACATTTATTTCAAATTATATTTACTAGTTCTTTGAAGTTACTCTAGCCATCAGATCTTAGAATGACGAAGTAGTTTGGTAAATAATTCCTGACTGGTTCCTGCGGGGCAATTGCATTTCACACATACAGTAGCAATCGATGAACATGACTTTCATTTTAACTGTTCAGCCACGTGCATTGCGTTATTTACGTTGTGGAGCAGATGATTATTTCAAACCTATCAAGCAATGGATTAGAAATTTATTTCAAAACCCTCGGATTGTGATTGTGTCAGCAATTGGGGTGCTGGTCATATGATGATTAGTTGGTCTTTATCTTAGCGTTCTGGAGGTACTCCTGTCGGAACTGTTCGTTGATCTGCATGCCGAGCTTGGTCCTGATCCACACCGGAGCCACTTTGATGAAGAAGTACTGAAAAAAAAGAATAAAATTACTTAAGAGGGCCCTTCCCGGTCCGACTATCGTCAACGCGAGCATGATTGAAATGCTTGTTGTTTCATACAACGCAATGTTTGAAAAACAAGCAAGAGTGAGAACGCGATTACATCGAACGAAAATTGGCGCGAAAAGATTTCACAAAACTTGTTCCAGGAAATACGTGTTTTTGAAAAAGCCTTACAAGTTTTTGGAAAAAATATTTGTCATTTAAAATTTCCATTACATGTACGAGGTTTATATGAAGATGTTTTCTTTACTTTTACAATTTTTGAGTACATTATGAACGGCCAAAGTTCAGGTAAAATTTGTGCAAAAAAGCAGATTTGTGGAGGCTTATACCTACTGAATTTGTTTCCCCAAATTATGATTTTTTACTTGCATAGAAACCTAGATAAAGTGCGCAAGATACCTATTAGTTCAAAATTTTCCATGAAAGATGTGTTCCAACGCCATAATCACGTACGAGCGTTTGTATGAAAAATATGACAGGTTGGCCGCTCTTAAGGCGCTATCAAGATCAAATTGTTACCACTGATGGGCGATAAACTGTCAATAATACTTGGCAACTTCTAGGCTAGGCGTGATCCATCGTCGACCAACCACATCATCGCTTACCATCAGGTGAGATAGTTGTCAAATGCAAGATAATCAATAATTTAAGCGTTTGTATGAAAAATATGACGGGTTGGCCGCTCTTACGCATCATCATACTCCAGACTTTATTGCAATTAAATCGAGGTTCGCGCAGAATGTCTTCTTGTTCCTTACAGCTCTGTGACCCGTCATCCCCATCTTCACAGCTATTCTACTATTCTTCCCTTATCATCGCAATCAATCACAAAGAGAATGTCATAGATTTTACTATGCATTACTAAAATGGCAGGTGATTCTCCCCTTGGAATTCAGAAACCTTTGCATATTGCGACTGCAATTTCTTATTTAACTTTCAATGGAAAAGTCGAAATTACACTGTTTTCTCATGCAGTCATATAGTCCGTGCACCTATAATATCTTGTGGAGAGCTCACACCAGATATATAAATTTAACTCACGCCTTTTCCCCATGGGGGTAGGCAGAAATTACAGAACTCCACTGCTACGATCCTTACATACTCCTTTTGCTTCGTTTACGTTGATACATCTGCACCTATTCACAACCATTTAACAAGCTGCCGAATCGAAAATGACACATTGTCAGCTAACTGATTTACCTAGTCCCCGACAGTTAATAGTCGTCGGAAAAATAGCGTCGGCTATTTGGTTCAAACTGACAAAACTTCGGCTTAAACTTGGCTTTGTGTATACCGTTTAGAGAACTCCTTCCATAACATTGATTGATGTTCGATTCGGCACGGAAGCCTATCGAATGGTCGTGAATAGCTGTGCTGGTCATACACGCACGCCGGTTGCGAGTACTACGCACCTGACCGTTCTGAAGAACATCACCAATAAGGTCAGTAGAAATCCTTCTAGGGCGTCCCCTACCGGCGTTTCCACTCACATCCACACAGTACATTTTTATATACTGCTCACATCTGCCTTGTAAATACCTTTTGGTAGTCATTTTTCATTCATTCTCTCAACATGACCGACCTAAATATGCATACTCTTTTAAATTTTTGTCACAACAACTTCTTTAAACCACAACGTTGCCTATATCAAAATACTTACTCACACCAAAGTGTCTAGGGATCAAGCACGTGTTTGCTAGTTACAAAAAACATAATTAAAAAACAGATTTTTTTGTAACTCTTTTAGTAAATTTCGTCATTTGAAAAGGGAATTGTGTTTGAATTTCGGTCTAAAGATGAAAATCTTCTGTCAAGTCGTATTCCTTTATGCAACGGATTTGAGGCCAAATCAGTAAAATTTCTGCCATAATTCTGAGTGCAATCAACACAAAAGAGAGTTATTATGGAGAAAAGACGATATTTGAGCCGAGAAGAAATGATCAGAACCGTGAGAATGTTGGAAGCTGGTTCTCGGCAACGTGCTGTGGCAATCACTCTCGGCACGAGTGTTATAAGTCGACTTTGGACACGTTACCGCATCACTGGCAGCGTGGAAGAGCGACATAGAGGATGAGCTCGCATCACCACACGCAGACAAGATCGTTACATGCAAATTTTTGCTCGACGGAATCGTACAATGACCACGATGATGTTGGTTAAGAAGCTTCATAGCTCTTCATGGATGTTAATAAGCGATCAAACCATAAGAAATCGCTTGCATGAAGTCAATCTCCTTTCCCGAAGGCCGCTACGTGTACCACATATTGAGCCCCGAGGCGTTTTGTGTGTTTTTCTGGCGAATCTCGTTTTGGTATGAGGCCAGATACTAGACGTATACGGTATTGGAAGACCCCTGGGCGCCAAGAACGTTTAAAATCATGCCAGGAAGTCCATGCATGCAGTGGTGGAACAATCATGATATGGGCGGGCATTTGGATCGGCGGAAGAACCGAACTGATTTGGATCAGAGGTAATCTCAATGCACAGATTTACGCTGAAACGGTTGTATCAGATGTTGTCATTCCTTTGCGGACCAAATTTGGTGCTTCATGTCTGCTTATCCATGAAAATGCACAGTCGACATATATAATGAGCGATTTAGTGATATCAACATACTATTTCTTAAACGTAACCGCAAAAAAAAAAAAAAAAATCTGAGGGATCAGCAGTAGATTCCGTAAGCTGAAGCAAATTATTATTATATTTCCTTTATTTCATTATGTACATATAAATTATATTTTTAAATATTAAAATAGAAAAGAATATAAAAACATTTAAAAATATAAAAAATATTGGCCCACCGGTATCGGGACAGGGTCCAAGCTACCGGCGGTCAGGGCTCCAGAGAGAGGAACCTCCTAACAATGCGGGCCGTGTCTAGAAGTACTGCCTTCTGAATCAAGCCCTTGATCCAGCTGCTCAACGAGAGCCTCCTCAGGTGTTGGTCGAGGCTCTTGGCTATTAAGCCATTGACTGTCACGACTATCGGCACAATGATCGCTGAATCCACATCCCACATGTCGACAACTTCGCGAGCGAAGTCAAGATACTTGATTTGTTTTTCGTTCTCGGCTTTCACGAGGTCCCCGTCATGCAAGACCGTTATGTAAACAATCATTGCGCGCCGCTCTATTCGATCCGTCACCACTATATCAGGCTTATTGGCAATAATAAGCATGTCAGTGATTTTATTATTATTATTTTTATATGTTAACATAGCAGTACGCAAACAAGAGTTTTGTTTTATTATTTGTAGTTTCTTTTGTACATTTAATTGATTTTGCCCTGACTATAGTTACGTTTGCGATCAGTTTGTAAATATCTAAGTTGTAATCTGTGGAAAATGTAGTGGTTAGAATATTTGTTAAGTTAAATGTAAAGTTATTACCGTTTATTTTGAATCTACTGTTTGTTTTCCCTTATGAAAAAATATGTCCACTCACTGCCAGAGTCGTTGCAAACACACTTTCCGCAGCTAATATCAACGTCCTACCATGGCCTGCTCAATCGCTAGACTTGAATCCCATTGAGCACGCATGGGATATGCTTCAAAGAAGAGCTCTGCCAAATATGAGTGTCGTACCTACAAACACCAGAAAATCTTTTTCGCCTGTTACAACGGACGTGGGCGGCCATTCCGCAACGTGATTTGGATGGACTCATATTGAGTATCGAATCGAATATCGAGAATCGCTGCGATTGTGTGGGAAATACAGACTACTAATTGTTTATTCTATGCAAAAAATCTTTAATTTTTATCTTTTTATTACATTTTAATGTCAGAATTAACTGAGGTGAAAAATCCAGCACAAGCAATAATCGCAAAAAGTCTTTATTAATGCAAAAGCCGAGAGTACTTCGACGATCTACACAATGAAAACATTTTATTAAATCCTGTTTCGGATAAGGCCGGAGGAAACGCCCGGGTGTTATCATTGTGTGGATCGACCGGAGGACACGATGGAGCATACGGTGGAGGTCTGCCCGGCTTGGGCGGAGCACCGCCGTGTCCTCGTGGCGGCGAACGGCGGCAGCGACCTCTCGCGTCCGGCCCTGGTTCAGGCCATGGTCCGGAGCGAGAGGGAATGGGAAGCCGTCACCTCCTTCTGCGAAGCAATAATGCTCGCGAAGGAGGAGGCGGAGCGTGAAAGGGAGAGGCATTCTCTGCGCCCTCGCGCCCCTAGCCGCCGCAGGAGGAGGAGACAGCCTGGGCGTCGGGAGTCAATTGCCGACTCCCGGCCACCGTAGGCGCGGGCTTGCGGACGGCGGGCAATGGGCAGCTCGCCGTCCGGTAAGGACCAGGCCCGGGTCGACGGCGCGTCGTGTTCCACGCGCGCCTCAAAGAGATGTCAGCAAAATTGACGGGGTCCGATAGGACCGTTGCCTGCCGGGGCTGCGGATTGTTCGAAAGAGTTACCGTGGCCCTGGCGCACAGGCAACTGAAGGAACACGGGTGGGTTTTAGTCAGTAAGAGTCTGACACGCCCTTCCGCTCCGCCCAGAGCGGGAGACGTCATTTGATGATTTCCCACCAAAAAAAAAAAAAAAATATCTAAACAATTTTTTATTAAATTTCAATAGGGCTTTTTTTTATAAATTCCTTGATCCGTTGACACTTTTGATGTGAGTATTTATCTATAACTACTCTTTACTATACTATACTATGCTATACTATAAACATATCCACCTGTATCCCGTGCAGCCAGTAGCCCGTAGTGTTGTGCTGCCTGCCCAGCGTGGCCACCGCGTGGCGCGCGTACGTGGCCGCGTCAGGCACCAGCAGGTTGCCCTCCATGAGGCGCTGGGAGAACGCGTTGATCTTGGTGGACACGAACAGAGGGGCCAGGTGCTGGATGTAGATGCCTTTGGGGGCGTACTCTTCGCGAATGGCGAAGGTGAAGCTGCGGACGTACGCCTGAGAAAATATAGAAGATTTGTTACAGAAATAGTACTTACAAGCCCATTAAATTACTATCATATACTAACACCAATATTGTAATATTCAAAGGGAACACAAAAAGGAGTAGGAGATCGATAAATAGAATATATTTTGTACTCTTTATTAAACATTTTTTCATGTTTTTCTTAGCTTGTGTTTAGCCTATACCGTCCTTCCATATACTTAAATTACAACTATTATAATCCAATCGCAATAAAGCTAAATGAGGCAAAATGCGATCTTTTACATAGAAACTTTACGTGGATTTAAGAAAGGTCTTAAAAATTTAAAGTGGTAGTCATACATTAGTATTTAAAACAGCCAGAAGTTACTTTTGGGGCGGTTGAAACGCTTAAACCTATAGCAACACACCTTAGTAGCAGCGTAGACCGTCATCAAGGGCAGGGGCTGCAGTTCCGACCCAGACGACACATTGACCACAGCCCCACGGCCCCGCTGCACCATGCCGGGCAGCACCAGCCGGCTCATGGCGGTGACCGCGCCCACGTTCACGTTGATCAGCTCCCACGACTTGGAGGGTGAGGTCTCGCACAGAGGCATCGGGTAGTCGTACTGGATACCCACATTGTTGACTGGAAATTAAATAGAAATATGTTTGATTTGATAATCTTATTGGTGATTGATGCTCTTCAGAAAGGTCAGGTGCGTAGTACTCGCAACCGGCGTGCGTGTATGACCAGAAGGCCAATTCCTGTGATTCAAAACGTTCAAAATCAAGTCGCAATCTCATTTGAGCGCCAATCTCACCTGAGCGACAATCTCATCTGAGCGACAATCGCAGCCTTATTTATAAAAATGTCGCTAATCACTGATTAGGCACTGTTTAGCTTACCAATTATCCACCGGTGGTGTTTAATTTTGACAGCTAATAATTCTTAGCGCTATCTTCTATCTATCTACTTACCTATATATAAATAAAAATCAATGTTTGTTTGTTTGTCCTCTATGGACTCCGAAAGGGCTGGACCGTTTTTGATGAAATTTGGTGAGTTTTTCTTCATACGCCCGCGAAGATTTAGGTAGGGTAGTATTGTATAAATAAGAATTTTGACGTTGAAAAATTAGAAGTATTTTTGACAGATTTATACTGAGATAAGAATGCGGACGCTCTTAAAAATTAGGGAATTGCCCCACAAATGTATGAACGTAAACGAAGCGAAAGGATAATGTAAGGATCGTAACGTGAATGTGAGGACTATGTGCGTCAGTTTTTTTTTTTTCACTTTCTCAGGTAGTTTCAATGATGATCTGGCAGTTTGAGTGCTTTATGCGGCCTACCCAAATGTCCTTTCTTTGGTATTGTTCGTCTAATGGTTGAGCTCCTTTAGTTCTGAGTTGAGCTTCACGATTACTGACAAATGCGTGCACTGACTGGACAGGTCCACTCAAATCTGTATGGTTCTTTCCTCAAAAGACCATTTCAGACACCAATCTTACATGGTCCTCAAATGATCGGACCAAGATTATTTCAGGATTTTTAAATACCTATTGACATTGATGAATATTCATAAATACATTGATATGAATATTTACTTTGTAAAATAGTATATTATTTTAATTATTGTGAATGTAAAGACTATGTAGATCATTGTTTTTTTTTCTTTCTTAATTAGTTTTAATCATATTCTGGCAGTTTGAGTGCTTTATACGGCCTACCCAAATGTTCTTTCTTTGGTATTGTTCGTCTAATGGTTGAGCTCCTTTAGTTCTGAGCTGAGCTTCACGATTACTGACAAATGCGTGCACTGACTGGACAGGTCCACTCAAATCTGTATGTTTCTTTCCTCAAAAGACCATTTCAGACACCAATCTTACATGGTCCTCAAATGATCGGACCAAGATTATTTCAGGATTTTTATATACCTATTGACATTGATGAATATTCATAAATATATTGATATGAATATTTACTTTGTAAAATAGTATATTATTTTAATTATTGTGAATGTAAAGACTATGTAGATCATTGTTTTTTTTTCTTTCTTAATTAGTTTTAATCCATAGTCTGGCAGTTTGAGTAATTTATGCGGCCTACCCAAATGTCCTTTCTTTGGTATAGTTCGTCGAATCGTTGAGCTCCTTAAGTTCTGAGTTTAGCTTCACGTTTACTGACAAATGCGTCCACTGACTGGACAGGTCCACTCAATCGGTGTGGTTTTTCCTCAAAAGACCATTTCAGACATCAATCTACATGGTTTTCACATGATCTGACCAAGATTATGTCTGGACTTTAAAAGAGACTGACCTCTGAGTTTGTTTTGGCCTTTCTTCTCAGAGTAGTCAGATAGGAAACGCCGACCTCATCTAGTTCTAAAATATGATTGATGTGTAAAAGTGTTTGTACAAACCTACTTACAGAAATAAAATCATTTATCATTAACAGAAGCGATCTGTAGTTTCTGCCTACCCCCATGGAAAAAAGGCGTAATTTTATGTATGATTGAAAATGCTTGTTTTTTAATAAACTGAATGACCAAGTTAGTAAAGAAAAGAAAGAAAGAAAATACATTTATTTGCGGTAAACATGACGCAGAGAAAATCCCCAAAAATACAAAAAAGAACGAGTTGGGGGAAAATATTCGTCACATCCACGCAAAACGGGAATCGCAATAGTATGAGTGAGTACATTTGGTCCTGCCTGGATTCGACCTCCGTGTCGAGAAAAGTATTCTTGGATTTTTTCATGGAAAAATTGTCAGTAGAATCCTGGTGCCAGAATTTGTGCCAGGTTGATGTCAATTATAGGCTTGCTAAGTTACCTATAAAGTATCAAATATGGGTGTAAAAAGGAACAGGGTTTACGCGAAACAGAAAATGCTCTAAGTTGCTCTACTTACCTAGTATTCCGACTGGTATATCCTGGAGCTCCTTCTCGATGTGCGGGTACACCTCAGCGCCCTTACTGAAGTCGGCCACCACAACCTTGATCTTCACACTGTGCGCCTTCTCTGGAAATACAATATTGACATTGGTATCAACGCTCACGGCAATCTCAAATATTGTTGTTTTTGTTATTTTGTTTTTTAAAAAACGTTGCCCCACACTAGGAATTTCTCCTGTATTGTGGGTGCAATCTCAAATATATAATAATAAACAATTATATCCTGAGCCATCAAACCGAAGCATGTATTAGACAGCTTATCGTTAAAGTTCTTCCAAAAGCGGCCAAGTGTAAGTCGAACTCACACACGAAGGGTTCCGTACCACCCTACGATATTTAACACTACATGCTTTTTTTAATACTTTGGAAAAAAAAACACGTTTCTTGTATACTTTATGTTTTACTTTATTTTATTTTTATTATTTGTTGATATAGCTGTCACACGCTGTCGTTTTTTACAAAATTTCAAGTGTCTACCAATTACAGTTCAAAAGACAAAGCCCTGTGAGTGTGACAGACGGACGAACTGACGGATGGACGGACACAGGAGCCTTTGTAATAGGGTCCCGTTGGCACCCTTTGAGTAAGAAACCATTAAAGTCAATGTTATCAGGTAAGACTTATTAAGAAGCGAAGACATAACGTGTGCTGACAAGCATTGATTTTACATGAAACACTTGCCAAGAGAAAATCTCTGAAAAGGTATACATTGCATATTAGCGGACTGACTGGTGTATTGTGTAACACCTGCGGCATACGCCTAAAGAAGACAAAATTACTACGATAAACGATTATCTCTTGACTATATGCCCTAATAGAGAATTCGTGATGAAAATAGCTCCATAAAAGGAGAAAATACGAAACGAATCATCAAGATGAGTGAAGCAATGATTCGAAACAAAGTTCCCAGAACGCATCGGGTCAACAATGCTGATTGTAACATAGGTAACAATACATTGCTTCATCAACAATAACAGTGATGTAACATTCTCACAGATTCTTTTACAATGGCATAGTAACTGTCCCGTGCCACTTGCTAACTTTGGATTCAATATTTATGTAGCGGCATCTAAAACGCCACGCGCGAGCTACGCGTCACACTGACGTCCCGCAAAATCCTGCATCGCGCAAACAGAGTTTACCGCGCAACTAGCATTTATACAACGTCCCGACATTAAACGTTGGACAGTTGCCCACCAGACACGGCACCCGTCTGGTCGGAGGATCCTCCGTTTTCTATGGAGGTATGAGTGAACTTTACACCCTGTTCCGCATACCTCTATATATAAAAGTATCAATTAGTTCATTATATTTTAAATTAAAATGTAGGTGAGAGTAGCTATTAATGAATGCACCAGAAAAGTCTTTTCCCACCCAACTATGTTGGGGTCGACTTCCATTCTAAAGCTTTGGTGTAACTAAACTGGATGCAGCTGAATAGTATCAATGCAACTCAAGATGCTTAAAATGAAATGAGTAAACTCACGCCTTCCTCCCATAGGGGAAGGCAGAAACTACAGAACGCCACCTGCTACGGTCCTTACATACTCCTTTTGCTTCGTTTACATTCATACGAATCTGGTCATACACACCGGTTGCGACTACTTATTATTCGTTGGATTTTCGATTTCGGAAAATTTCTCACGAGCTTTGATAAATACACAAAGCAAATGACAAATGCTTTTAAAGTTCAAGAGACTTCGGAGAATAACCCCATCTCGTAGACATACTCCTGCTAGTACTCATCATAATAAATTCTAAGCAGAAGACAATATTGACTGGCCGTAAAGTTTCCGTATGGACATTATTAACTAATAATAAACATTATTTAAACGAGTGGACGATCAATATTTGCATTTCTAAAACTATTATAGTTAAGTACACAACGAACAACTTCCGTGTACCTTAGAATAATGTCATAAACATGAGCGTTTACTATACATACAAAATCTACGTCTGTGTTTTCAAGATATTATACAAGTCGAAAATGGATTGTTGAATCTGCTGTTTTAAATAACAGCTACCTTTTTTACAAAACAAATCCGTTATATAAAACAGCTGAACGACGTTTAGCGATTTTCCATAATTATTGAACTTTAACACGCAGAATTGCATAAACGTTTAGCATTTATCAATGCAGCGAATCAACGATTAGAGGTTATGTAAACCAGCGTGAAATGAAACGTCAGATTGTTAATTTTGTTTTAAAAATTTGCCGCTCATGGCTCTGTGTAACATAACAACAATAATAGCGTACGATACAGAAATAAATCAAATGAGTAATATAAGTGAAAATGACCCTATAACTCAAGTGGAAACAGCGATTTTAAGGACAATTTTAACACGAAGTTAGGATAGTTTTATGAAAGTCAGCCCTAAACATACTAAATAGCCAAGTAACTGCGACCAAATTGGCAGTAGCGCTCGCCGGCCGATGCCGCGGCACCGAGCGCTTCGCTCGCTCGGCTCGCGCGCGGTTGTTCACAAATCTAACCTAAACCAATTGGTCAGAGTGACGTACATTAGTTCATGCGACCGATTCAGCATTAGAAGCCCCACCAAATGTTTATTGTGTTTGTAGATAAGCCATTCTGCATTATGCCTAAACGTGGGTAGCAGTTTTGTTTAACGTAGCAATGGCAATCCATCTGAACGTTGTTCAGCTGTTATACATAACGGAGCAGTTTTGTAAAACAGCTGATTCGACAATCCATCTGCTACATACATAGGTACTAGGATGTTTTAAGATCCTACAGAATCAACGTCGCATCGATGTCTTCATGAACGTCGAACAACAATTAGCGGGGTAATTACGTATCACTATGTCAATATCATGAACCTACCACAATAACAATGGAAGAAACCAAATTAAAGCCAATTAGCGAAGACGTCATACCGATAGTGACCCCACATACGATAATGTTGTCTTAGAATATAAACTATATAAATAGACCTAAGACCCATGTATTCATTGCACTCTTGACTTGTATTTAAAATAATTAATATGTACTCAATATATTAATAAAATAAAATTATATTTTATTTTAAATACAGTTTGATAAATCGTAACTGGCGCCCCATAACAGTAAGAATGTGTTTCATTTTGACAGTTCCACAACATTCATTCCGTTATTTACGTTGTCAACAACGTATAAGACAATTTTTTCGAACATATGAAGCAATGGATTAGCAATAGGCTTCAAAACGATTCAGATTGTCATAGATAGTGTGTTGCGTAATTAGGGTACTGATTGGTGAAATAGAATAATTTAGAATTAATGATCATTATGGCATGTGAAACATATCGAAGGACAGTCCATCAACCTGGTGCGGGCCTCAAAAATATTTAAAACACTTGCTTAACAACTGTATACTTAGACATTGTATAAGCTATGGTTATGAGTTACACACTCTCTTTACCAATAATGGGTGTGTATAGTTATAAATTCGTTATAACAAAAGTCACTGGCAACATTCTTCGGAAACGTTTTGAAACTAGATTACAGAATTGTAGAGACATTAAGAAAACCTTATAAACAGTATAAAAATGTTTATTGTGAATAAATAATACAAATTGTGCCCAAAATGTTGTTTTGAAATATATCTAAAATTATTTGTATGTTTTTTTACGGTTAAACGAAAGAAATAATGAAACATACTTTATAAGTTCGTCATTTAAGAACGCACCTTTCAAATGTCAAACTAGTGTCCCAATTTTAATATGTGTGCAATCTTTCCCTATATAAAATGTACTCTGTGGTGCAATCGATCGATAGCGCCAATCACATTTCTGAAGCTACAAATGTTTTTAAATCCAGAAACTACTTGTTCTTGCTATTCAAGAGTCCCAGACCTGCGTATAAATTGTGTCGCTATATTTGCCAAAGCGAGAGCCACTCTTCGGCATACATTCGTAATGAACTGTTGGCTAAGTCCATGAATGTCCGCTGCCTCATTTTGAACTTCTTGCCTAGCCGAAGTCCTGAGCAACACATCGTCACGTCGTACAAACTTGCAAGTTCTACAGCCAGCCCGCCACCACGAGCTTGCAGTTCGATATCACTTCTAACTAACTCGACTATTTTTTGTACATATATTTTACTGAATCCTATGACTGAATCTATATTTCATTCGAAAGTCTGTGTTTCGTAAAGTAAAAGGATCGAAACGATTTTTGTAACATTTTCGTTTTCTTGGTGGTTCTTCACGATCCATTTCATCAAAAATATCGAAATAGTGCAACTTGCCTTCATTGAGACTGAGATTTGAATGCGAACGTTCCTAAAACTTACTAAAATTGCCGCCAGATGTCCGGTTACTACGGTTACACCACGGATATCTACGGTTACACGCTCACTAAACAAGGGTTGAGGACTGATTAACAGTTGAGTAATTCCTCATACAATAAAAACTGCCGCAGTACCAGATGTCTACAACTAAACTGTCAAATATCTTTTATTGCTAGAGTAAGCGTTATTACTCCGGTATACCTCGCGTCGTGTGTAAACCCACATGCGCGCAAACATTCGTTCGCAGTTCGCGCACTTTGATGTGCGTCAAAAACCGACGCGGCGCGGCGGCGTGGAAAACCGTGAATGTGGTAAAAACTGTGCATTATTAATTTCCGAATGTCGTCCTACACCTGCGGGTTCGCGTATTCGTGCCAATGTGAGTGACCGACATAACAACCTTACAAATAAAGGTGGTATAACAGTTATACTCGAGAATTAACTATGAATAAGCAAAATGTCTACAAATAAACAAAGAATAGCGTAAACCAAACATCTCGAGTTATTCGTAATTTAATACTGGTATAACTATACTTAGTATATGAATGGAATAGATGCGGTATAACACATTTTTAATTGTAAGGCTGGAAATCTTTATTATTAAGGCTGTATGTACTAGTGTCAGGAAGGGACAAATATAGCAGTGTATAACTTTCTAATACTCCCTCTATGTCGTGTGTGACTCTATGTGACTGTTGTATTTGTAGCTTCACTGAGGGGTGTTCCGTAATCTGTCAGCTTTTTCAGTCTCTCCTTTCCAGGATATATTAATGGCACCGAAGATTAAGTTTACAGGATATGGGTGCCGGTATTGCCGGTGTGAAATTACAGGCAAGCGACTTTTCAGATTTGTATCACGCAAAGCAGGACACCGGTGGTGCCTCACTATTGCAGATTTGTTCAAAAGGAGCCGTTGACTATCATACCACCCAGGTGGAAAGCCTGCTTGATTGTCGGCTAATATCATTAGGGGAATTTAAAAAATAGGTTTTAATACTTACCAATTTCAGTGGCTACAGCTTTCAGTTTGTCAGGGTTACGGCTGATGATGACGATGTTGATCCCGCGCCGCGCCAGCTCCAGCGCATACTGCTTGCCGATGCCGTCTGTTGCACCAGTTATCACTGAAAAAGAAGAAGATCGTTCATAATCAAGTCGTATCACCAATAACTTCACTTAACCGCATTAAGAGGAAATGGGAAGCCGTCTCCTCCTTCTGCGAAGCAGTAATGCTCGCAAAGGAAGTGGCGGAGCGCGTGAGGTAGAGGCAATCGTTGCGCCCTCACGCCTCCAGTCGCCCCAGGAGGAGACACCCTGGGCGTCGGGAGTCGATTGCCGACTTCCGGCCACCGTACTCGCGGGCTTGCGGACGGCGAGCAACGTGCAGCTCGCCGTCCGGTAAGGACCAGGGCCAAACCGACGGCGCGTCGTGTTCCACGCGCGCCTCAAAGAGATGTCAGCATAATTGACGGGGTCCGATAGGGCCGATGCCAGCCGGGGTCGCGGATTGTTAGAAAGAGTTACCTTGGCCCTGGCGTACAGGCAGCTGAAGGAACACGGGTGGGTTTTAGTCAGTAATAGTCTAACACGCCCTTCCGCTCCGCCCAGAGCGGGAGAAGTCATTTGATGATTAACCAGCCAAAAAAAAAAAGGTGGTGTATTAGGGCATTTAAGGACCAGTCCCTCTCACAGATAAGAAGCCTGAGTCGCAGCAGTGGAAACATTTAAGGCCAAATATTAGGACTTTTTTATTAGGATTTGGACTTTCTACTTTCCTTGGTCATAGGAACTGCAGACATTCATCAATCTTCTGTCCTTACCATTTATTTGGAGTCGGCGCAGCATGCGAACAGTGGTGGCCCAGTGGTGTCGGCCCGGACTTACGATTTGTAGGTCGTGAGTTCGAACCCAGGCAGGCACTTTACGTTGTGTATTTAATTTCATCACCACTGCTCTCAAAACGGTGAAGGAAAACATCGTGAGGAAACCGCCATGTCGTAGAACCAAAAATTCGAAGACATGTGACATCACATCACCATGTGTGTGTGTGTGTGTGTTTGTGTATGAAGAAACCGTGAGTTTATGTATGTGTATGTATGTGACATCTACCAGTACCAACCCGCACTGGGCCCGCGTGGTGGCTCTCGTACCTCTCCCTCTCACAGAGAGGAGGCCTGTGTCCCAGCAGTGGGAACGTTATAGGCTAGTTATGCTTACGCTAATGCTATAACAGCGTATAACTCTACAATTGTGAGCCTTGTACTCTCCCTGGTAGAATCTTAGGAACTTCAGTCATTCATCACTCTCCTCTCCTTCCAAATTATATGTAGTCGGTGCAGTATGTCTTTTTCATCCACACGTAGCTCTGTTAGCTGCCATCTCAGAAGTCAACCAATTACTAGCCATATCATCTTTCACAGAGTCCATGTATCATCGTTTCTTCAGTTTGCTCCTAATCTAAAGGTAAGCGCACACGAGCCACCAGCCATAACCACCGGTGGCTATCGCCTCTTGCTGCGGTGTTGAGTACTGCTGCAGCGGGTAGCCGCCACGTGTGCGACGAATCCATACAAAACGTATGGAAAAGCAAGTGAACTGCTTAACGCTGTGCTACTGGTGACTGTTGCAGGTGGCTCATTAGTGCCTAGCCTTCTAGCCATTCACATTTTTACTCTGAACTTTCCTCAACACTTGTTAACTTAGAAACATCAGTATAAAAATAAAATTAATCGTGTTCGTTAAATGCCAATACAACAATTGATTTTCAGCAATTTATGTAATAATGGTTTGATTAGATACGATTCGAGTCATACTTGACCTTTTGAGGCCAGTGTCATGTCATCACACGTTAGCTGGTTCTAGGTCGAATCTAAATGCTCTTCTATCTGTAGATAGTTTAATGAAATTTCGTAATTAATCATGCATTGTCCAGCGTGTCCTGTTGTACTGCACGCTACAGGAGTTGATGGACGCTACTAAAGGTGCCATGATACGGTGAGATGAATTAATTAAACTTAATGCGGTTAAACAAGTCTCTAAAGAAAACAGCATATAGGATGGGCATTGTTACAGTAAAACCATCATCATCAGCAGTTAAAGTCAGGGAAACTAATTGTTATAATAATGGGTTTCCATAATAATAAATAAATTGTCCATAATAATGGGTTTCCTAAAAGTACGTATAGGATTTGAAAATGCGATGTGAATTGGCCACCGAGATCTTACGATCTGACGCCACTGGAAGGCTTTCTTTGGGGCTACGTCAAAGATAAGGTCTACGCCAACGATCCACAAAATATTGACGTCTAGAAACACAATATTCGCCTAGTTATTGGTGAAATAATTCGCGAAATGTGTGAAAATGTTGTGAAAAACTTCGGCAAAAAAATCGGCATTTCCAAAAATGCCTGTGGCGGTCATTTGGTAGATATGCTGTTCAAATAAAAGTCTCTTCTTTAAAATAAAATAAAATTACGAAGAAATTCCAATCTGTTCGAATTTTATTTAAAAAAAACACACCTGTACCTACTTTTGAGACAGCCTGTATATTGTAATCATAAATATCATGCTACGAGTATGACAGTTGTGTGTTGTTAAATTAATATTTAACTCGGCAAATTGGTGTAGTGTGTCAATTTGATAAGTGTTTAATTTGCCTGGCCATACATACATAACCCATACATAATGGGCCTATAATGTTCCCACTGCTGGACACAGGCCTCCTCTCTGTGAGAGGGAGTGGGCTGTAATCTACCACGCGGGCCCAGTGCGGGTTGGTAGATGTCACATGTCTTCGAATTTTTGGTTCTAGAACATACCGGTTTCCTCACGATGTTTTACTTCACCGTTTTGAGATCAGTGGTCATGAAATAATTTGCACAAAGTAAAGCGCCTCTCTGGGTTCGAACCTACGACCTACAACTCGTAAGTCGCGACCGTTACCACTAGGCCACCACTGCTATGTTACATACCTACACCACAATCTATTTCGTAGCTTTCAACATAATTGCAAATCCTTTCCCCAGCCTTAATGACCGCATCTACATTTCGCATAATTCGGATCAATCATGACCTGCCGCCTGCCGCGCGTGAGCCTCCAGCCATAGATAACAACAAATAATTAAAAATTACTACTCCACATAAACAACAGTACAAAGTTCAAGAACAGTGATCGGCCTATTTCTCCCAGGTCTTTGAAAGTCATCGACCTTGGCGCCAATCGGCTGCGCGTACGCAACATCACGCGTGACGTCACAAGTCTCGACGTCCGCCATCATTGATGTCTCACTTTCAATTGATTATTGCTGTTTGTTGTGTTATTTATTATTTTATCGTATTATGTAAAATGTTGTATTTAATATTCTATTATCGCTATAAGTCCATTGTAAGAGTATTTATTTACATAGTTTTGTTGAATAGGATGTCAAACAATGTACGTTGTTGTAGTAGCAACAGTTTTTTTTTTAATATATGATTATTTTCGTTTCGTAATCTACTTACAAGATAGATTTAAAAAGTAATTATCATCGATTTTGAGACTTCAGAAACTAACTGTATGAGAATTGTAACTACATACTAAGAAGGTACATACCATCACGCCAGTATTCCCCGAAGGGTTAGGCAGCAGTGTACCTATAGTACCTACACCCACATTTCTCCAGTTATGTTCAAGTCCCATGTAATAGGAGGCGAGCCTATTGCCGTCAACCGGGCACAAATCCAGACTACGGGCTGAGAAATTCCTAATGGAAAAAACCCAACAACACTTTGCCCGACCTGGGAATCGAACCCAGGACCTCATGCTCGTCAGTACCGCTTGCTACCACTAGACCAACGCGGCAGTCAAAGGTCACAAGCTAGTTTTACTTAAACAAAAAATACGAAAATGAGGTTCTCTTGCTAAGCTGACATATTTCCATCGTCAATAAAAAACTAAGGTGGTTGGCGTTCTGTAGTTTCTGCCTATCTCCATGGGAAGAAGGTGTGAGTTTATTTATGTATTAACTAAGAGGAAGGAATTTACAACGTTTTGATTTCCAAGAAACCGCTGGAAATGGCCGTTTGAGAGACAACAAACCAATTTTATACGTTTGCCTCAAAAACATCGACCTTAGACTTAATGCCAAACATACCACAACCGAGCCATCTCATCTAAAACTGTAAGATGAAGTTGCGCGGGCGCACACCGACAAAGATTACCGAATATAATGATAGTTTAAAATGTTTCGCAATGCTGATGTTTTGTCTAATGCAGTCGGAGTGAACGTAAGTGCAGTGGGTACCTATAAGGTCACAGAAAAATAACGATTTTTAAAATCTTCAGTTTGACATTGAATGATCTGAGCATTGTAGAAAAATGTTTTTTTTTTAATTATCCTTTATATCTGACTATTATTTTGATTTATTGCCTATGTCATTTGATTAACTGTACTTACAGTACAACTATTTCCTTAATGTCCCTCGGAATCATCGCATTTCCGAATACAAACGAATGCTAATTTCCATGTCCTTCAACTATTAGACTTATCGTGTATAATAATTAATTCAGAACTAAGGTCTTTATTGATGTTTTGTTTTGACGTAACAACAATAAAAGTACCTACTTAGTTCTAAATTAAAATTATTATACACGATAAATCTAATAATTGATGAACATGGAAATTAGGATTCGTTTGTATTCAGAAATGCGATGATTCCCGAGGGACATTAAAATAATAGTTGTAATGTACCTACATAATTCATCTTTTGGTTTGGCAGTCTTAAAATAAATTCGTTATTTCCATTAAATCTCAAATCTGTAGTTTTATGGCCATTCAAAATCACACTTAGGTACTAAAAATAACTATAATTTTTCCGTGCCTGAAGGTGATATTCAACAACCCCTGTTGACTGACCATGTATGATTTCAACAAATGAATTTGTGCTAATTAATAACACAAGTTTTTATTTTCTTAACAGTCAATACCTATATTCTGTCGGGGTTTAAACTCAAAAGTAGAGAATCCTTTTTATTGGGAAACCATTAAAACTAAGGAAACAAATCTGCTATTCTACTATTTCGGAAAATTTAAGAAATTGATAGTCTAAGTAAGTACGTTACAACTATTAAAATTGAAATCTAAAGTAATACATTTTTTTTTGAAAGATTCGGTTTTTTATGTTTGTATGTTTGTTTGTTACGCTTTCATGTTAAAAAGGCTGAACGGATTTGAATGAAACGGACGAACGGAACAGATGTGGGACATGGGTAGACTATGACCTGGATTAGGACATAGGATACTTTTTGTTCCGATATTCGCATGGGATCTAGACTAATGCGGGTGAAACCGCGGGGCGCCGCTAGTAATCAAAAATTACAAAAAATAATCGCCGTCTGAGAATAGAACTCGGAACCCGCAGCGTACTGCGCAACAATACTTGTACCAAAGTATTTCATATACAGCATTTTTTTTTGTACAATTATTTCAGCTTCTTGCGTAACCACAATATTGCATGTAGGTATTACGCTAGGTTTCGCTAGTTATAATTTCAATAACTTTCTTGACTAAGCTTTTCTGTATTTGTCACATATTGTTCAACGTTTCTTATTGTAAATTAACATAGTTTTTAAGAACCTCCATAATTATGTTCTCTATAGCATTTGAGGACCCTAAAACAAACAATGCATAATTAGAATTATGCTTTGCGTGTAACAATTATTAAATGTGTAAATATTTAAACAATATTTACTAACCTCACCGTGAACAACTTTTCTCCATTTACTTTCCATGTTGACGGAACGCGACGCAAAATTTTGGCGCGAAACAGTAGTGCGACCGGCCGGCCAGCCGCGGCATAGCAGCTCGGGCGATACATGACGTGCTCTGTGGGCGATACTGAGCGCTCCCGAGCTTACGCACATAGAAACAATGTGCATGTGCATCTACACACACAACTTAGACCAACCCGCCTTCGTGAGATAGAACAATCGAAAGGACCGCGCCAATCGGACCCTAATTTCTGCAATATATTGCGATTAAAAAGAGGTGGTCAGCCAAACCCTTTCATTACAATAAAATTTGCATATCGAACAATACCGTCCTGCATCTCGCAATCAAAATTTTCTCATTACTTGATGCTTACATTTGGAGAGTCCGTTTCTACACAGGAGCCAGTGGTCATAATAGGGTTGCGGTGGGCGTACCCTTGTCCTGACCACTGTCTTTCTTAACGATGTGGCAGAACAACCAGTCATAGATGAATAATGATGGTGTAAGCCAGCTACCTACATGCAAACATTTTTTTCATTAGAGATCTACGGTTTGGAATGGACAACTAGCTTAAATTTTCTGACTAATTAACCGACTCTTTGACAATTCAAAAGTGCCTGTAAATGGTTTAATTGAAATAAATGCTTTGAGTTTGGGTCAAACACAAACCGAAGTATCTCTGTCGGTAGTCTATAAGAGACAGGGGCTCGCAATTAGAGGGGTGAAATTCCTCCGCTCCACTGCTGTAGAAATTTGACTCTCTTTTTACTTTTCGTCTTGGAAGTTGATTCAATTAATGATGAGTACAGCTACTTTATGACGAAGTTACAATTTCACATGGCAGCACCCTTTACTAGTCCAGCGTAACTGGGTGATGTATTTTCGCTGTTAGAATAGAATAGAATACTCTTTATTCGGTGACCTAACAAAGCTATCGTCGACGGAAACCGCCAGATTAACTTAATTTCAAAATATATTTTCTAAATAGAATTCGAGGTAGTCGCCACGCGATAACTAGTTGAGTAGTTCGTTATTTAATAGCAACAACGATTTCATAATTTCAAATACGAAACCAATTTTTCGTCTAGTCATAGTCATGCGAATTTCGCGAGTCATGCTAATTAGGTCAATACTCAATAGGGCCATAGACAAAACTAAGCTGTCTCGCTGCATGCTCTGGCGCAAGCGGCGGGCGCCGGCGAATGTCAATGCTGAACTGTTTTATATTACGAGATACCTTTCCGTGGTTAAATACTTACTTCAAACAATTTTTTAAACAGTAAAAGATAGTTTATAGGAACTAGGAAGTTTTTTTAAAACCATTCAGTAGGTTTGTTTGAGTCTGTTCTTGACAACGAACAAGGCCGTAATCCATCTTAGTAAGCTAGGGTATCCTAAGACTGGTAGCCGCCACATACTGTCCGCAATTTACCGTCGAATGACGTCACTGAAACGTTATTTATGAAAATAAGGTCTGTTTACCTAGAAAGCGTTTTTGACACCGTAAAGTCAAACCCCGATGCCATGATTCTCATGACAACTGTCACTGAGGCCGTTATGTGGCGGTCACCGCTGTCGTACGAAACTGTAGCTAGATTGTGAACTTGATTAAAAAAACCGTTATAGGTACTGAATTTAGAGTGTGGGCAAAGAAATCCTACGTTTTCAGGCACTACCGGCTATATCATACTAATATACTAATTACTAATGTAATATAATATATAATAATATATAATATATATCTATATATATATCCTACTAATATCCTATATCCTATACTACTATAAATGTGAAAGTGTGGATGTTTGTTACTCAATCACGCTAAAACGGCTGAACGGATTTGGATAAAATTTGGCACATGGGTAGACTATGACCTGGATTAGGACATAGGATACTTTTTATCCCGATATTCTCACGGAATCGAGATTTCTGCGGGTGAAACCGCGGGGCGCAGCTAGTAAACTAATATAATCAAAGAAACTAATAATACATACTTTAAACCGTTTAGTACCTTCTGGTTCCGTAGGAAACGAGATAACTGCAAGGCAAAAAGTTATAATAAAACAATAAGGCGTAAAATAAACGTAGTACAATCCATAGGACAGTAACTGCGGTTTCATTTTCTTATTTGGCTTTCATGCCCCAGTTACTGACGGAAAAACGACGGTTTACGTGATAAAAAGAAAGTGTATTGATTTTTTCTTATTCCAGGACACAATCATCTTTCGTTGGTCATGAAAGTGAAATTAAAAAAGAAGCGTGTTCGATTTTCAACTGTTTGTGATAAGAAAACGAAATGGCGACGGCGACGTCTGCCGAACCCGAGCTGCCTTTTATGCCATTCTTTAATTAATTTATGGGTCCGTATAATATTTGAATTTACCAGTGATTAAGAGCATCGAGCACGAGTGGCTTAACTTAGGTAAATCTAGTGAGCATAACTGAGGGCCTAGACAAAGTAACATTCGATTAAAGATGACGCTAATAGCAAAGCCAAAAAATGTATGGGATTGACATAAGCTATCGAAATGTCACGTGATCATAGGTCAACGAATAGAAATTAGCTAGACAATTTAAATATCATTCGGTTCTATGAAACGAATCGACAGCGTCGAACGATTACTTCCTTAGAGATGCGTAGCCAAGTGGCACTTTTTGACAAGCGTTATCGCTCGTTTCTGATTCGTATGATGGAAACATTAGCGAAAGCGACAGCGATTGTAGAAATAGAATCGCTCCGAAGCGAATGCCATTTGTCTAGGTCCTCTGTTCACGATCACAACCGTACGATACGCTATCGTGCCGAATCGAACATCAATCGATGTTTATTTTATTTTATTTTATTTTTATTTTATTGAAAAGGAACAACAAACAGCTACAATATAAAACATGAAATCTGAAATACACAAAACACATATACAATATTGTAGCCCACGACTCTGTTCACAGATTAACTATGGGATAAAAATAATAAAATAATAATCGCTAGGTTTACAAATATATATAGTTTTTTTTTTTTTCTAACTAATTAACTATCGCGTTTAAGATATAAATAGTATTTATGAAAGACATGACATGATAAAGATAAATATAGCAAAAAATGCTCAAGAGAGCTCCTTATGTATAAAATTTTTGAACTTATAGGGAGCACATGCAAAAATATATATATGTTCGAAACTCTTATTGTAGGAATCGACCATTCTGCGAACAGGCGAACGCAAGCCAGAGTTGGATTTGCAAGTGCCCACCGAAAATAAACTGCCAGCGCGCACCTTACGCTTGTGGACTGTCCTAGGAACCGCATAACATAACATATTGGACAGTTCTATTGAACTGTGGTTAGAAATAAATTTGACTGTATTCAGTAGTTATTTCTAACAATATTATATAGATTCATGGCATCTAAGTACTTTCGTCTATTTTCAAGTGTTGCGAGCTTATACTTGCCAAGCAAATCTTGGTAAGGCAAATAATATCCATGGCATCTATAATGCATGGTACGCAGGAATTTGTATTGAACACACTCAATCATCTCAACATACTTTTTGTAGTATGGACTCCAGACGGACACGGCATACTCCAGTTGAGAGCGCACTAGAGACTTATACAGGCAAATATAGGAAGAAGGCTTTTTAAAATCGACTGTTGATCGCATTACAAATCCGTAAATTTGATACGCTTTATTAACAATCTTTCCTATGTGTAGGTCCAAGCAAAGCTTGGAATCAAGAAGAACACCAAGATCACGAATAAAGTCCACTTTAAGCAGGGGGCATTGCACAACGTATATGTATAGTTTATTTTAGTTTTATTTTTTGTGAAATTTATGAAGTTACATTTGGTTAAACTTAGTTGCAACTTATTTTCCTGGCGATAACAGGATAGTTGATCTAAATCTTTTTGCAGCAGAAGGCAATCATTTGTTTGTCGAATGGCTCTATATACCTTGAGGTCGTCGGCATATAGTAAAAACTTGGTATTGCGAAAGCATTGGCTGATGTCATTAATATACAAAATAAACAAAAGGGGACCAAGTATAGAGCCTTGAGGCACACCAGAGGTCACCTGTGTGATGTTAGATTGGTGACCATTGATTACAACCCTCTGACTGCGATTGGTAATATAATAAGTAAACCACCTCAGAAGATTACCACGGATTCCGTTGAACGCTATTTTATTTAGTAGTATTTCATGGTCTACCTTGTCTAAAGCCTTACAGAAGTCTGTATACACTGCATCCACTTGTACACGGCTGTCAACACAATCAAACAAACAGCTAGAAAATAATAATAAATTAGTATTGGTCGAGCGCCGTTTAACGAAACCGTGCTGTTGTTGAATTATTATATTGTGGAGTACAGGATAAATTTCGTTATGGACTAACCTTTCAAATAGTTTGGACAAGGCAGACAGGATGGAAATGGGACGATAGTGTTCCACGCTGCGTTTGGATCCACTTTTGTGAACGGGCACAATGTATGCATGCTTCCACAGTTTAGGTACAACTCCCTCAGATATACATTTATTATAAATAATAAACAGAGGCTTGCAGATGGAAGTGGACGTATTCCTAAGGAAGTAAGGTGAAAGTCCATCAGGACCAGGGCCTTTCGCTGGATCCAGGGATTTAAGCTCATTTAATATGTTCTCTTCACTAAAAGAAAGGTCGCAAATAGAGACATCGTTTAGTGCGTTATTGTCCTGGGGAGGCTTCCATTGAGGCAACGAAGGAGATGTCGGTTCATGTACCGAGTAAAAAAAGTCAGAAAACATATTACATACCATGCCTTTTTTTTTTTTTTTTGGGTGGGAAATCATCAAATGACGTCTCCCGCTCTGGGCGGAGCGGAAGGGCGTGTCAGACTCTTACTGACTAAAACTCACCCGTGTTCCTTCAGTTGCCTGTGCGCCAGGGCCACGGTAACTCTTTCGAACAATCCGCAGCCCCGGCAGGCATCGGTCCTATCGGACCCCGTCAATTTTGCTGACATCTCTTTGAGGCGCGCGTGGAACAAGACGCGCCGTCGACCCGGGCCTGGTCCTTACCGGACGGCGAGCTGCCCATTGCTCGCCGTCCGCAAGCCCGCGCCTACGGTGGCCGGGAGTCTGCAATCGACTCCCGACGCCCAGGGTGTCTCCTTCTGCGGCGACTAGGGGCGCGAGGGCGCAGTGATTGCCTCTCCCTCTCGCGCTCCGCCTCCTTCTTCGGGAGCATTACTGCTTCGCAGAAGGAGGTGACGGCTTCCCATTCCCTCTCGCTCCGTACCATGGCCTGAACCAGGGCCGGACGCGAGAGGTCGCCGCCGCCGATCGCCGCCACGAGGACACGGCGGTGCTCCGCCCAAGCCGGGCAGACCTCCACCGTATGCTCCACCGTTTCCTCCGGTCGATCCACACAATGGTAACACCCGGGCGTTTCCTCCCGCCTTATTCGAAACAGGAACCTCCCGAAACATCCATGTCCGGTGAGGACCTGCGTCAGGCGGAAGGTGAGGACGCCGTGGCGCCTCTCAAGCCACTCCTGAAAGAGGGGTCTTACCGCCGCAATTGTGGCGTGCCCTGCGCTGGGTTGCGATTGCGACAGTCGCACTCTCCATGCCGCCATGAGATCCCGCCGGAGCTCTATCCGCTGTGCCGCGATTTCTCGCGGCAGCGGAGTTACGCCCCGGCGTTTCGCCTCCTCGCGCCACTCCCAGACGTGCGCGAGGACCTTTGCCACCAGATCCCACGGCGGTAATCCGGCAAGGAGGCTCGCCGCCTCGCAGGAGACCGTGCGGTATCCCCGTACCATCCGGATGGCCATGACCCTTTGGGACGCGTTCAACCGGCGGGCTGGCCGGAGCCTCAATGAACGCGCCCACACCGGTGCCCCGTAAAGGGCCATGGACCGCACGACCCCCGCGTAGAGCCTCCGGCAGGAGGCGTTTGGCCCCCCCAGGTTGGGCAAGAGCCGCTTCAAAGCAGCCCCGGCCCGCTGCTGTCTGGGAGCCAAACGTCGGAAATGCTCCACGAAGTTCCACCGGCTGTCGAGGACGAGTCCCAGGTACCTCATCGTCGACTCGACGCCGATGTGAACCCCTCCTACCGTTATTTCGGAACCCGACAGTGGCGCGTTCCGAGGACCATGAAAACACATGGCCTCGGACTTGTGCAAGGCCACCTCGAGTCCCAATTGCCGGATCCTCTCGACGACTGTCGCAACCCCGCGTGTCATCAGTTCGGCCGCCGCATTACATACCATGCCTGGATCATTTGTTTCAGTATTTTTGAAAAGAAGCTTAGATGGGATTCCAGGTTTACCTTTCGATTAGAAACATAGGTCCAGAAGTGTTTTATGTCTTTACTTAGACTGAGCTCTACAGAACTGATGTACGAACCGAAACACTTAAGACATGTGTCTTTAAACTGTTTTCTATAATTTGAAAATGATTCGTAGTCAGAAATGTTATTATACTTTTTCCACTTGATCCATGCCTTTTGTTTTTTTTTAGAGATGCTTATGAGAGTACGAGAGAACCATATGGGATAGCTAATTGATCTAGGTTGGGCCAATGGAATGTCTTGTTTAATAATATTATCTATCTCAGTGTAGAATTTAGCCAGAGCATCTTCAGATTTCATAGGGCATAGCAATTCAGACCAGTTAAGTTGCTGTATGTTCTGATTAATATTGTCAAAGTTAGCCCTATGAAAACAATATTTGTGGAGACGGGTTTTAGTCATTGGGGTGATTTTGACGTTGAAACAAGTTTCACACATCAGGACAGGATGGTAGGTGTCAATCGGAACTAGTGTAGTTGAGATATGAGAAACATTACAGGGGTTATTGGAAATTACTAGGTCAAGAATTTTACCTTTGTCATTCAGTATATTGTTAAATTGAGAAGCACCCAGAACTGAAATCAAGATATTTAAATTTGCGGAAGCCGAGGGTCCTCCACAATATGATGTAGCAGTGTTTGAGATATCTGTTGCAAAGGATACTAGCCAATTAGCTTCCGGGAGATTATAGTCTCCTATAACAAAGAAACTATCAACACTAGAATGGCCTAACACTTCTTGTAGTAATTCAAAGTGCTTATCATACATTAAGGTAGGAGTTTTAAGTGGTATGTAAGCAGCACTCACAATGTGTATTTTATTGTTGACAGTACTAGGCAACTCAACCATAATGTGTTCAATGTGAGTGTGTGAAAGATCACTATACTGTTTTAATGAGAAACCTAATTCAGAAGGCTTTAAAGTGCGTAAAACAGCAATCTATACACCACCACCGTCCTGTTTATTAGTAGCAATGCGATCACGATCACAACGGTACACACTATAACGCTGATCTATGAACTCACTGTCATTAATTTCAGGTGTTAGCCAGGTTTCAGTCAAGATAATTATATCGTATGTATTCATGACGATATTAGTGAGTAACTGGTGTAATTTTGTGCGAATACCCCTACAATTTTGGTAGTAAATGGTAATATTTTTATTCGACATTGTTAATATTAAAATATAAATATGTATTAATGATAAGTGTGTTCAAGCAGCAAATATGTATAAAGTCTTATGAACAAAATAACTGAAATTAAAGTAATGAGGAAAAAAAAATGTTGAAGCAGGAGGCAGTAAAGATCGCAACACTTTGTAATAACGACAGTAACATATTTCATAGCATTAGTACTCTTAATTTTTAATATTATAAACAAACTGGATGAATTCAGTAGATACGAGATCAGAGTTGGTTTATAATTTATAACATGGTAAAAAACGGTAGACAATATACGAACACAGTAAAACATGCACAGTACAGATACTAAATTAAACAGCAGACTAAGGACAGTTAACATTATCCAGTAGTAATTACAATTATTGAGAAAAAAAGTATACAAGTGCAACGATCACTGAATATTGGTCTCATTAACGACATTATTACCACCACTTTTAAAATCACTACTGATTTTACCAATATCTGCTTCTGATCTAATGGCAAAAGCAGCTTCGCCGTCTTTCTTACGGACAAGAATAGTGCAATTTTTAATCCAGACGTAATTAAACTGATGAAGTTTTGCCGCTTCCTTACATTTACGAAATAATATTTTGTTTTTTAAGGTTAAATGTTCGTTAATGTAAATGTGTGATGTTATCGCAGAAGTCCTATAAACGCTGTTCACAAATCCAAAACTTGCAAATTTTGTCAATTTAAATCAAACAAACGACAGCTATTCTTCCAACAGCTACTCGTATTTGCAGCCGGGGGCAAGGCAAATCAGGTAGGTAATCGAAAATATGCATTTTCGATACGATAGCCTGCAGAATGAAAAGAAAGAAGAATACGTTTATTTTTCGGTAAACATGACGCAAAGAAAGAGCACAAACACAAAAATAACAAGTTGAGGGAAACTATGTGTCACATCCACGCAAAACAGCCATCGCTCAGCATAATGCTGCGACCCTATGCGAGGCAGAGTTCCAGCGCTGGTTTTCAGCGACAGCCGTCGACCGGTGCAGCACACAATGAGATATAAATTTAAAAAAATACCTACACTATACTTAATTCTCAATGTTTTTTATAAACATAATATTTAAAATGGCAACATTCCGTCCCATCGACGACGCACGGTTGTGTGTTGTGATTGGTTGTGAATAGCTATATATGCAGGCCTCCTTGCTAACTAGGTACTATTATCCTCACAGCCTTGTCTATTCTCATCATAATCACACTGGATCGATCGACCCGCGGGGTAATTACGTAACACTAACAGTAGGAATGGGTTTCATTTTGACAGTTCAACAACATTCATTGCGTTATTTATGTTGTTGAGCAAACAAATTTTTCGAACATATGAAGCAATGGTTTAGCAATAGGCTTCAAAATGATTCAGATTGTGATAGATCGTGTGTTACGTAATTAGGGTGCCGAATCTAGTCGCACCGACACTTATTTTTAGGAAGTTCGCGTCGACTGCCGATACGCGACTAAATCAATGGTAGATATCCCTAGAAAAGTATGCGCCATGTTGTTGATCTAAAGCTGTTACAACCATTGAAGTGTTGAGAGCAGTGGTGATTGTTCACAGTTTATTTGTGGTAACGGCCCCGACTTACGAGTTGTAGGTCGTGGGTTCGAACCCAGGAAGGTGCTTTACTTTATGTAAATAATTTTATCATCACTGCTCTCAAACCAGTGAAAACAAAACTTCGTGAGGAAACCTGCATGTCCTAGAACCTAAAAATTCAAAGACATGTGGTAGCTACCAACCAGCACTGGGCCCGCGTGGCTGATTCCAGCCCACTCCCTTTCGAAGAGAAGGGGTCTCTGTCCCAGCAGTGGGAACAGTATAGGCTAATTATGAATGATAGAGGTACTTGTAAATTTTGTATTAATATAATGATTAAAAAGTTATAGATTAACCACTCTATGCAATTCCAAAAATCTTTTCAAACTTTCGAGCGACTAATTTTAATCTGTGACCGGAATAGGGGAGAGAAAATTTGAAAAACGAAAACAACATTCAAACACACAGTGATAGGTGCACTACTAAAAACCACGGTAGTACAAAACTTACAAGCTTTGCCTCTGGGGGGTTTCTCTGTGGTTCAACGTTCGTGCTAATTCAGGAACACGAAGATTACCGAAGTGCAGACCTTTTCTGGTTTATCTGTACTTATTTCATTCATATCTCTAATGCAAGCAGTAAGAAACATTAAGCATTACATCACAAGTCACTACACATAGGGGAACTCTTGTGTGTGGCATTTGTCGCAACGTCCACGGTAGTTGAAGATTTCGGCGATTTGTTCAAAGTTGCTAAACTAGAAGTTATAACTAACTAGCTTCTTCCCGCGGCTTCGCCAGCGTGGATATCGGAAATTATCCCACGGGAACGTGCTACCGGGAAAAAAAAGCCTATGTCCTTCCCCAGGCCCTGCAGTCTCGACATTAGACAGCGACAAAAATCGGTCGCTAAGTCGTACCGTTCTCAAATTCCTTTAATAGATTTTCAACTTTATTTCGAAAGAATAAGGTTGAAAATCTATTAAAGAAATTTGACATCGCTTAGACTTAGCGACCGATTTTTGTCACTGTCTAATGTCGAGACTGCCGGCCCAGGGCCAGGATGCCATCTATCTCCTTGCCAAATTTTATCAAAATCCGTTCAGTTTTAGGCTTGAGGTAACATGTCTGCAAACAGAGTTACTTTCTAATTTATAATATTAGTATGGATGTAACATTTTTAATGTGGGATTATCCGCTATGTAAATATTTGTAGAAGGTCATCAGAAAGTATTTATTACCAAACATAGTGTATACCTGCCTACCTAGAGCTCTTTGTGAAAAAGTTGGGTCTGAAAATGCTCTCTTATTAGATAGGTACTTATCCGACATACTCGTATTTCTGTCACCAACAAATACTGCGTTTACTGGATGCCGAACGCCTATGACATTACAAATTCATATTTTATATTCATGTTATTAAAACTTTGTGTTGACAATAACTTTATTAAGTGCTCCAGGTTTCCGGACTATCTGTCTGTCCACCAGCCGGTCAGCCGGTGAAAAACTCAGCGTGAAAACATAGGTTAAAGTGAGTTGTCATTCTACCTGATGCTAAGGTTCGCTAGGGATAGGGATTGACAGCTCACGTCACCAGTTTTGAAGGTGAGATTTCCTATTGCGCTCTAAACCCTAAGGTGACTTGCACCACAAATCACTAAATACGTATAACGCTCAACATATTTTTAAATATCATTCTGTGTCTGTCACCTTCAATTGATTGACAGAAACAAAAGGTAAATATAAAATACGAAGGTAATAATAATAATAACTTAATAATAGTAACTTTATAATAATCTACCAGCAGATATCAGGAGCTCATCCTCTTTAACATATTTAAAGCCAAACTCAAGCAGTACGTCAGTAACAACACTAAACTATTAAGTTACATAACACATAAGCTAGTCATGCACATAAGTGCGACATCGTACCTACCTACACAAAAAAAAAACTTTTTTACAAAAAAATCAACCGGCTTCCAAAATATCGTTGTCTGGTTTTATATTTTCGTTTATTGCCACCGACCGACTTCCGAAATTAGTAATTTTTCAAATTTTTTTGTGGTTTTTTGGAAGTCGGTACTTAGTTTTTAATTTTTTAACTTTTTATTTTTATTTTTTTAGTAGTGGCACCTGCCCGACACAAATTCGTATACTTACCACTACTTGATATGTAAACAACAGTGACAGGAAATTATTAAAACATCATCAATATATCAACTCCCAAGTCTTGTTAAAGAACTGAGCCTCAATAAATTTAAATCATTTATTAAACAGAAACTCTGTCAAAAAGGTTTCTATAAAGTTAAAGATTACTTGGATGACAAAAAGGCTTGGGATTAACTATGCTACTTCAATGTACCCCCAAGCAACAATCCATTTTATAATGTGAATGAGTGTTTTAGAAATAATAATGTCCTTATATAATAACTTATGGTATTATTGATGACTTTTAAAGAGAAAACTGTCTGTGAATGTAAGTAGCATTCAGGCTACATTGATTATCATTTTAATATTGTGAATGTGAAGACTATGTGGGTTATTGTTGTTTTTTTTTTCTCCTCTGTTAACTTTAATCATGGTCTGGCAGTTTGGGTAATTTTTGTGGCCTACCCAAATATCTTTTCTTTGGTATTGTTCGTCGAATCGTTGAGCTCCTTAAGTTCTGAGTTGAGCTGCACGATTACTGACAAATGCGTGCACTGACTGGACAGGTCAACTCAATCTGTGTGGTTTTTCCGCAAAAGACCATTTCAGACACAAATCTACATGGTCTTCACATGATCTGACCAAGATTATGTCTGGACTTTAAAAGAGACTGTGACCTCTGAGTTTGTTTCGGCCTTTCTTCTCAGAGTAGTCAGATAGGAAACGCTGACCTCATCTTGTTTTTAAAATATGATTGACGTGTAAAAGTGTTTGTTCAAACCTACTTACAGAAATAAAATCATTTATCATTTAACTAAGTTGGAAAAAAATACGCAGTATTAAGGATAACTCAAAAACTCCTGGTCAGAACTTGATCAAATTTATATGGGACGACATGAGAAGCACCAGTTTTCAATAAAAACAGAATCATCCAAATCGGTTCAGCTAGAAAAAAGTTCTGAGATAGGTAACTCACAATTTTTAAGCTATTGCATAGCTTTTATCGCGGGGTTTGAGCGCGGCGACCGAATCAAGAAATTCCGTAACGAAAATAAAACCTAACACCCCCCACTCCGCCTACCATGTAGCTCGGCCGAGCGTTCGCTTAACGTGTATGTATATGGTAAGACTGTACTTGAATTAATATCAAAGAAAAAAAATACTGCATAAATAAAAAATAAATAAATAATTATAATTGCATAAGTTGATAAAAAAATGCTATGCAATAGCTTTACCGCGGCAGTCCCCGAGTGCCTCACGTGTATTTTTTTTTAATACAGTCGTATTGAGAACCTCCTCCTTTTTTTGAAGTTGGTTAAAAAAGACTAACTCTATGAAGAAATAATTTTATGGAAATTGCATGTATATTCAACAAAATGTAAATTGTTCACGAATAAATTAAATGAAATGAAATGACTATTAGCTACTGGACTACACTTACTCGTACCGTATTTCGCGTTGTTTGAATTTCGTTTAGCGATAAACGTTTAGCAACTTTAGGTGTGACCTTAAGGTTTTCACACTTATTAGAGCTTTGTAGCTAAGCCAGTACGTGAAAATATGTGTAAGTAAATCATTAACGTGTCCCTTCCGTTTTTGGCATAAATATGGCTCTCTCGGTAGTTAATACCAAATGCTACTGATAAAGTATAAGGTCATAAACCGCATCTTTCTACAGGTTTATAATCAGATAGCTGCGCATAAATCACGAATAAGCAATTGGTTAGGTAGTACTATTACTAACAAGAAAGGCGGGGCGTAAACGTGAATCCGCATTAGGGTTGCCAACTTTTTTAATAACAAATATAAGTAGTATTTTCCAAGCCATTGCCTGTAAAAGTATAATAGAGCAATACATAAATATTGAGCAACGCCAAGAGCAATAGCCAGAATTTTGTTTTGAATACAAATTTCAAAGACAGATTACAGCTGCGTTTCGTTTTACGTACACTTATTTAAAATAAAATAAAAACTTCGAAAATATAGTAGTTTCACCATCTTTTTTTTTGAAATATGTATATTATTTTGGCCGTTTTTTGGGGGGTTTTGGGGGATACTATATTATACAATCGGGTTGGCAACCCTAATCAGCAAGCAGTAGTATCTGAAGATAGTTCAAATTGCTAGGTACAAAAATGGCCTGTTGCTAACAAATCACCTTGAAGAAGAATGGGTTTCCAGTCACGAGCTTGTCACAGTGTTATCGCCGATCCCTCTCGTTTGCTGCGTAAAGGCTCCCGCAAACAGACGCGACGCGACAGCGCGACACAAAGGCACCGCTCGTCACGCGACACGCGGTGCCGTTGAGTCATGCTGTCGCGTCGCGCCTGTTTGCGTGAGCCTTAATGACTACTCTTTAGGGAGAAGAAAATATCTTGCTAAATTGTCCAGTTTTTTTTAAATTGTTATCTTTGTTTACTTATAATTATCTACACCTACGTTTCTTGGCTAAACGGCTACCAAAAACAAAAAATAAACTATACTTATTCTTAGTCCTATTGGTCCTAATTAGTATTAACTTTTGACATTTGTTATGACCACTTTAATTATTTTATTTTATTGTTCATTCAGTAGAAGTTAAGAATGTAGATCTGTGTTTAATATCACCGACTTTTTTTGAGTAAGATAAATACCTAATTAGAATTAACTTTAATGGATATTCATGATTCTGCGTTTTACCACCGCAAGTATGGGACAATGTTTAAGTAGAATGGTTCATCATGAGCACAAAGCGACGGTTAATGAGTTCCCTCACAATTGAGCAACATGCTTAAGCAACAGTACTCTCACAAGTCATAATGTTCACGTCTTTAGTATCAGCACGATTTATGTAATGCTGACTACTTAGATAAATGAGGCTGTTCATTGTACCTAGGACACCACACGTCAGTGTTGGTAACACTTTGACTTTGATCTGCAGACCTAGCGTATAGTCAATTTCAAAAGTATCCGGTGAAAATGTAAAACTTTGTAGTACTTTAATCCGAAATTATCATTTTAAATCACCTTAAAGACAATTGAGGTTAATTTTATAACCTCAATTTTCGTCGATGTAGGAAACACTTACTAACCTACCTGTCTAATTTTGTTACAGGTAGTCTTAATTTTTGGAGTGAATGGCGCTTGCCGTGGAAATGAACTCTTAAACAATAAAATCGAAAGTATCGATAAATATTCAGATTTGTTGCTGGTTTTGTCAGATACAAAATCAAAAAAAGAACGGTCATACGTAGTCCGTGGAGAATAACTAGGTAAGAATTGTCGAAAAGTACCAAGCTCTATGCCCCTCTAATATAAACTTTAGCAGATTTTTCGTAGCTTATAATAAAGGCAAGTGCACCAGGCAAGTCATTAACAAAAATAAGATCAGCACCATGCCGAAAGAAATTGCGGAATATCTGAAATTAACAAATGCCGAGCTCTATACGGGCCATTGTTTCAAGAGAACATCGACTACTCTATTGATGGATTCAGGAGCAGACATGACCCAGATTAAAAGACACGGTGGATGGAAATCGAATGTAGTAGCTCTGGCGCACAGGCAACTGAAGGAACACGGGTGGGTTTTAGTCAGTAAGAGTCTGACACGCCCTTCCGCTCCGCCCAGAGCGGGAGAGGTCATTTGATGATATACCACGAAAAAAAAAAAAGGGCTACATTGAAAATTATATACAAAATAACGATAAAATAAGTTGCCGCATTGGTGACAACATCAAACTCAAAACACCGTCGATAACTGATCCTTGGACAGCTTTGTCAGCGCAACCATCCACATCAAAATACTACCCATCTAGCCCGCTGCCTCAAGCACCACCTTCACGAACTTTCACGATCCAAAATGATACTCAGCACACCCAAGTTTCTGAAACTTTACTCAACAGCAATACGTAAATAAAGTCTACCTCCACTTTAATAAATGTACCGGATAAAAACATAACTTTGTTTTTTTACAACTGGTCTAATGTATCAAACATTACCTTTAACTTTGAATTGTTTTAAATAGGTCTACTAACAGTAATTTTAATAAATACTTCGATTCTAAGTACCTAATACTATAGCTTTTTGTTGTCTCGTAGATTGTGTGAAAAGTAGAGTATCCCCTCGACGATAAACGTGCCTTGGTCTTGGGCGAGCTTGAATCCCTCGCTGCACTCATGATTCTTGTCTTAACTCCCTCGCTCCACTCGGGACTTAACACTAATTTTCTTCGTTACGCTTGGGATTCAATACGGCATACGCCACATAAGACACTGCTTTATCCCCTCGGTGCATAATCTACTATTACTGGATGTGACGACTGAAGTTGGTAATTTTTATACTTTTCCCAAACTAAGTACCTAGTTGCCAAAAACCGTTTGACGAAAACGTGCCCATTTTTTTTTAAGATCACTACTTTTCATCCTTGGATAGCCTGTAAAGACATTTATAGACTAATAATAATAGTTCTCCAGGCCGAATTTCAGCCATGGCAGCCAATCTCAGCGGAGACTAACCATATACGCGGGACTTGTTATAGTGTATTAATAGGTAATGCGTAACAAAACATATGTAAATAAACTCACAACAATAAAAAACAGTTTCAAAGATCATCACGTTCAGTTTCAATTAAAATATCTAGCAGCCATTACAGAAAATGAAATACGCACTCAATATTCTCAGCAGTTTAGTAGATTAACACCTACAAACACACACACGCATGCGTTGTGCGAGCACGGCTGATGTTTTCGCATTACTGATAAACAATGACTCGCATACGAATTACTTTATTAATGTAACTAGTCTTCCTGACTTCTGCGAAGAATACAAATAAATAATAAAATAGTAAAGCATACTGTTTATTTATAATTATAATACCTAATTAGATCATTCGTTTTGTAGAGAACAGCCCGCCTGTATTCCCCGAAGGGTTAGGCAGAGGGCATCGCCAATGGCCCAGGCAACGGGGGGGCAAGTTTGACATATGGAGTATAGGCAAAGTATAAATTGTAGGTACATGAAGCTTAACACTTGTAGTGCGAGTCTTACCTCTACAGCGATTATAATAAGAACGATACAAAGCCCAATGTGTAAAGCTCTTAACTGTAAAATTAATAAAACTTGTAAACAAAGTTATTATAATTATCAGAAAAATTGAGTAAAAACAATTTTGGACAAAATTGCCTCAAATGGTCTTTCCATGATGAAAGAATGTGCAGATTCATTTTTGAAAATTACTAGATTTAATTAAGGTGGTTGAGCGAGATAATTTTTTGATAAAATTAATTGAAACATAATCTTCGAGGGTTTTTTGTAAAAATTTTGACCACTTTATTATGGATATCTTGTGTTTTTTCATACACATTCACGTGAACATATCAATATCGTAGTTCTGTGCAATATTGCACATAATTTTTTCATACAAACTGGAGCGGCGTCTAATGACGTTGTGCAACGGGACACGCACAGGTCGATTGATGTAATGAAAAAGACGTATAGTGACGTTGTGCGCTGAAGTAGGTACTTAGCATCAAGACGGAATGCCATCGAAGACGGCAAAAAAAATCGGTACGGTGTAGCACTAGAATTTTGAGAGTTGTTGTTGTGGCACAATAATCCAACTTTTAAAGATCAGTATGGTCAGACACTGGACCATGACGTCGTGCTCAATAAAAAAAGTTTTTGATTGACGTGGTAATACGTTGTGCCACATTATATCTACCAATAGGTGACGTAAACATACGTTGTTCGCATGAACGTGTTAACAAGTTTTCTGCGCACACTCATCATGGCCAGACCATTGAGAAGATTTTCCCTCATATTAGTCTCCCGAGGCTACTAAACGATCGCTCTACCGTACACGTTGTGCACGGTAGAGCGATCAAAAATTTCAATGCTTTTCTGTTGTCTGGGAAAGATCTATTCCCATCCAATACCAAGAGCTAATACCATTTGGCATTAGTTTATTTCCGAATGTATTTTCTATTCCCAACGAGTACCACATTTTTTTAAATAAAAAATCTATTGCTAACGAATACCAAAGCGTGACTTTTTGTACACTCAGCTACACAAAGTTTTATTTAAATTGCGTTTTACCGAAATCTAGGGTAATCTAAATATAGGGTTAGGGTTAATAAGCTGGTCGACGGAGCCCCGCTTCGCGGGGCTCCTATTTCTGTCTAAAGGGTTTAAAGGAACCTAACCAACCGAACCTCGGGATGCCACTGACGTCGACCGTCTAGGGTTAGGATTTTCGGGAACATTTATTATGTTTTCGGAAACTTAGTTCGTCACTCAAAGCATTTTAATTTTACTGAACCTGACTGTATCTGATTTCTTCAAACTTGTTTTGGTATTGGTTTTAAAATGTGGTACTCGTTGGGAATAGAAAATATAATTCGGAAATAAACTAATACCAAATGGTATTAGCTCTTGGTATTGGATGGGAATAGAGCCTGGGAAAGAAGGTTTTTGCTCCTTTTATTTAATTATTTATTAAAACCTTATGTACAAGTAAAAGAAATACCCTACAAAGGCGAACTTAATGCTTGAGGCACTTCTACCAGTCTACCTTCGGGTGATGCAAAGAGGAAACATGGCAAGTGCAACATAAGAGATAGATAACAATAAAATACAAGATTAAATACATAGATATAAATATACATATAAACAGAATAAACTTTGTCAGGAGAAATAACGATCAATAGAAGAGAAAACGAATCCAGCAAATCAGCGCTGGGATGTTTCTGCTAACGTTTTACGTATATACGAGTATGTTCTCATGTCTTCACTTTAAAAGACAACCGACTGAACCTCTTTTAGGACATCAACAACGGTTAAATTTGTTGGTTCTTCGGTTAGATTTGTTGGTATCATATCACAATTGCTGCCAAAGCACGATTTCATTTTTTATGTTCGGTAAATCATAAAATTGTGCGATAGTTTCGCAAGATTCTGTGAGATTGTCGACTGACATCGTTTGCATTTGCGCCGGTTGTAATGTAGATAATGCGAATGACAGAGTGTTTTCTTCAGCAAAATGTACTTCAAGATAAGTAATAATGGAGTCCAAATATGTTATTATTAATGACCTCTTCCAGAATTCTGAAGGACTTTCTACTGGGTGGTTGCTTCGAAAACGTTGTTTCCCAATGCGCGGCATTGATATGATGTCCACTTCCAGTCCGACTTTTTCCACAACAACAGTAGCACCCTTTAAAATTGTATCTGTGACATATTCGGCAATTGCAAAATGCGTTTAATGTGTTGCGAGGCCTTGACCACGTCCAAAGCTATGGAGCTCGTTAATAACAGGTTCCACCAAAACCGAGTATTTTGCTATCAAAATAATGGCAAGAATAAACGAAATTCTAGAAGGGCTGCTTCTAGAATTGGCATGGAATTGAAACATTTTTTTATTTCGCAATATTTCCTTTGACGCGATAAGGTTTCTAAATATTTCAATGTAATAGGAAAAATCTCCTTAAAAACTCGATAAATAGATTTTTGTGTGTCTCTCTTGATTTTGTTTCGCAGAGCCTGAAAATATTAGGTATCAACTTCCTTATTGTTGTTTTTTTTAATTGTTAATTTTGTTAGTTTTAAATGTTCCTTTTTTATTTTTATCTTTGTATTTCCTGTGCGTGTCCCAATAAAAAAAAAAATCTTTCTTTTTCTTTCTTCCCTAATTGATACCCAAAAAAAATATATAATGACTCATGAATAATGATAATCTTTAGTGGTTCCCATGAATTTCAGGAAGATTGTTAAATCATTGATTAGATACCAGATTCGGTTTGTGGGACGAGCAACGAAAGAACAAAGCTTTGGTGTATATTTTGTGTAGGGTTGCTTGTACCTACCCCACCGTTTTTTTTCGAACATCGTCGAACTACCGTTAAATCCAAAACCAACGCATTTATCCGGATTAAAGACTCCTTCACACAGGGGCGACACGCGACGCGAATCGCACGCGACGCAAAGGCACCGCTCGTCGCGCGACAGGCGGTGTCTTTGTGTCGCGTGCGATTCGCGTCGCGTATCGCCCCTATGTGTAGGAGCCTTAAGGTCTTCTTTTGTCAGAAACTCATCAATGCTATATGCAATAGATTTCGCACCCAAACCTTTCATGTCAACAAATCCAACAAACATTTCTTGGACTTCGTTGGGTTTCTCATCAAAACATCAAACAACAAAGCATTTCCTTGTTGGTTTCGCTATGTAATTTTTACCCATTTTGTTACTTTTTTTCTAGGTACATTTATTTTTATGTTGTACATAATAAAGAGATCTATTCTAAGATCATCATTCATAGATCTAAGATTATAAGATCTATTCTATTCTACCCACGATGCGACAGAATGGAGAAACTGTATGCGTTTAGGGCGAGAGGTTGTGTGTGCAAAACGAATGTTCCCATTTATCTCCGAAACGGCATGACCGATTTAGATACAGTTTCCGGTAAAAGGTTTGTTATTCATCGGCGATGGTTCTTATATAGGTGTTATGATAATTAAACTCCGAACTAAACCAACGTTGGTCTTATAAACCGTATTTTCGTAAACGGATAGTTTTTAGCTCAATGACATTTCAAACGCTTGGTATGTACCTAAAGCTTGGGTTTCCCACGGAAGCGGTTCCGTCACATTATAACGGCCGTCATGAAATTCTATAATTTTCACCAGTATATGACATTCAGGTGCCAAAAACCGTTCTGTATTTGGACAGCTGTGTGACTGTTCACCGCTATCTTAAGAAACCATAACTTAAGTGGCATTGGCACACTTAATAAGGAATAGCTTCGAAATTATCCCACGGGAACGTGCTACCGGGACAAAAAGTAGCATAGCTATGTCCTTCCCCAGGATGCCAAATATCTCCTTGCCAAATTTTATCCAAATCCGTTCAGTAGTTCTGGCGTGAAAAGGTAACATACAGACAGAGTTACTTTCGAATGTATAATATTAGTATGGATCGTCATCATTGTCGAGCCGAACCTAATGTTACGGGTTACACAACTATGTCCAATAATTTTTAGTGTTGACATATGTCATAACTTTGTAAGTTGCGTGGTGTTGCCACATCTCGACAGTGTGGCTCGCCATGGAGATGACATGGTTATGGCGTTGTGCAACCATGGTATACTGTTTCAAAGCAAAGTTTTTACTGGTCAAACCATACATTCCTATTGTACGGTAAACAGCACGTCAGTGGTAACAATTTGACATTGATAGCGCCTTTATGTCGTAGCGTTAAGGGCGATTTCGTAGTGCAAGAGACTAATTTATGGCGCGACAAAATTAAAATAGGTATGTAGGTGTACATTATACGTCATGATGACTTGTGCTATCGATTTTGACGAAATTAGATACATACATCAGCCGGCTAATTGCGTAACACACTAACAGTAGGAATAGCTTTCATTTTGACAGTTCAACAACATTCATTGCGTTATTTAGGTTGTTGAGCCATGGACTAGAAAAAAAGAAGGACTCCGCGCCACGCGTATCGAAAGTGAAGCACCGTACCGATCTGTGTGTGTGTGTGTGTGTGTGATAAATACAATCTTGCTTGTAATATGTTATTCCCTGACACTTTTCCTGGGATGTAGAATAATTTTTACACCATTTCACAACACAAGAAGGCACTATTATATTTTATTACTTGACGTAAATAGTACCTACAATGACGCCGTAGTGCCGCGTAATGGCGGCCGGTCGGCACCTTATGATGTAAATGTGTGCATGAGGCATGTTTGTACAAACGGTCCGGCATACTTACAGTGCTTCACTTTAGATACGCGTGGCGCGGAGTCCTTTTTTTTCTAGTCCGTGTGTTGAGCAGACAAATTTTTCGAACATAATATGAAGCAACGGATTAGCAATACGCTTCAAAATGGTTCAGATTGTGATTTTTGAGTGTGTTATGCAATTAGGGTTGCATGTAATGCATGCATGATGCCCTTTGAATTATGGCATTTCTGAAGACCAAATAATCACGAAATATACAAGTTACTTCTACAAGAGAAGACTGCTTAGAAAGACTGCAGTTTTTTTTTTTTTTTTTATATTTCTTTTCAAGAAGCCAAACCATTTCCAGGCATAACAACAAAATATTATCTATGTTATAAATATACCTATTGCAAAAAATTCTTGACATTATTCTTCATATAAACACTTTCAGAAACTTCTAATGACATAAATTTCCATTAAAATCAAATCGAGATGCCCTTTGTTAAATGCACTAGGTAGGTACTTACTTAACTTTAACAGTTACTGATCTAAAATCTGATATGAAGAAAATATCTCATGTTACTATGGCTCCTGCATTTTAATTATGCAACTGTTTTTCGAATTTGCTTAGTAATACCTAATACGATCCTTTAAAAGATCTTGCATTGCACCATAGAGATGCAGGATATCTTTAAATATGTCAACTATGATGGCCTAGTAAAACAAGAAGTTTATACGATTCGTCATTTGAATTCTAATCTAACCTCCTTACTAATAAGTTTTGACCTTAAGTTTTGAGTTGAGCTGCACGATTACTGACAAATGCGTGCACTGACTGGACAGGTCCACTCACTCTGTGTGGTATTTTTTCCTCAAAAGACCATTTCAGACTCAAATCTACATGGTCTTCACATGATCTGACCAAGATTATGTATGGACTTTAAAAGAGACTGTGACCTCTGAGTTTGTTTCGGCCTTTCTTCTCAGAGTAGTCAGATAGGAAACGCCGACCTCATCTAGTTTTAAAATATGATTGACGTGTAAAAGTGTTTGTACAAACCTACTTAAAGAAATAAAATCATTTATCATTTATCAATAAACATTGCATAGCGTCTGTATAGTTACACACGCTTTGTCTTCTTCTTTCGAAAGTAATATTACTGACGTCTGAAAGAGAGAAATCGGTGTGTAACTATTCGTTTCATGCGTAGCATAGCCACTATAGAAACGGGAGAAACGGAAGAAAAAATGACAGATTGTAGAAACATTCAACGGCGTGATGTCAAAATTCAAGAAATGAAAGACTTTTTGTCGTAGCTTTTTGTTAAGAAAGTGATTCGTCTTCTCTTCGTAGAGTAGAGATAGAAGTGGTCATACTACGCGTGCTGATATATTACGTTTATTAGTAAGGAGGTATATAAGTAAGGTAATATGCTTTTAACAATTTACAGCTTAGGCGATTATCATACTGCACCGCGCTCAGTCACGTAGCGCGGGACACGCACATCACTCCCGTGTGCAGATTGTTTGCTATGGCCTCGCCGCGCATTAAGGCTCGTGCACACTGGCGCGACAAGACAGCGCGACACAAAGGCACCACGTGTCGCACAACGAGCGCTGCCTTTGTGTCCCGCTGTCGCGTCGGAGCGCGGTGGAGTGTGATAATCGCTATAATCGCCTTACCTTTGTATTTCTAAATCGACTTAAAAAAAGGAGGAGATTATGTATTTTTTTTTATGTACGAGGGTCATTCAATAAATACTTAGCCTACAAAAAGTAAACGAAAATTTTGGAAAAGTGGCAATTTATTTTTCAACATAGTCTCCTTTTAGTTCGATACACTTAGCCCAGCGATGGTCCAACTTTTTTAACCCGTCCGAAAAATAGTTTTTGTCAAACTCTGCAAAATAGGCCTCCGTGGCGGCGATGACCTCCTCATTCGATCCATATCTATTCCCGGCGAGTGATTTTTTCAGATTAGGAAACAGAAAGAAGTCACAAGGGGCCAAATCTGGAGAATACGGTGGATGGGGCAGCAATTCGTAGCGTAATTCGACCAATTTGGCCATGGCAACGGCAGACGTGTGAACCGGTGCGTTGTCGTGGTGAAACAGCACTTTTTTCTTCGCCAGATGGGGTCGTTTTTTCTTTAATTCGGCGTCGAATCGGCCTAATAAATCGGCATAGTAAAGCCCTGTAATTGTTTTACCCTTCTCGAGGTAATCGATGTAGATCACACCTTGTGAATCCCAGAAAACGGTGGCCATAACTTTTCCGGCCGATTTTACAGTTTTCGCCTTCTTTGGAGCACGTTCCCCGGTCTGGATCCATTGTTTTGATTGCTCCTTGGTCTCTGGTGTGTACCAGTGGATCCAGGTTTCATCGACGGTCACAAAACGACGCAAAAACTCCGCTGGATTCATCTTAAACAGCGCCAAACACGTCTCCGATGTGGTCTCACGGTTGCGCTTGTTTTCTGGTGTGAGTAAACGCGGCACCCATCGCGCCGACAGCTTTCTCATGCCGAGTTCCTCGTGAAGAATATGATGCACTGTTCCTTCTGAAATGCCTACAGTCTCAGCTAGCTCCCGAACCTTCAATCGGCGATCTGCCAATACGAGATCATGGATTTTTTTAATGTTTTCCTCCGTAGCAGCTGTTTTCGGTGCACCTGGACGTGGTTCATCAAAAACCGACGTACGGCCACGTGCAAACTCGTTGAACCAATTCTTGACGGTGGCCATCGATGGAGAAGAGTCAACGTACACAGCATCCAAGCGCTCTTTGATTTCGATGCGCGTTTTCCCTTCCAAAAATAGGAATCGAATCACCGAACGATATTGCTCTTTTTCCATTTTTGTAAAACCGATCGACACGTTCGCTTCCATAAGTTGTCAAATTAAAACAAATGAAGGGATTGGAATGAAAATTTGAAAAAAGAATTAAAAAAGAATGTGCTACACTGTGGTAAAACTCTTTTGAAACTACAGCGCCCTCTGGCGATGAGGCTAGGTACTTATTGAATGCACCTCGTATGTTCATCGATATTTTCATCAATTGTAGACCGATTCTGAGATCTGAGAAGAAAGGCCGAAACAAACTCAGAGGTGTCAGAGGTCACAGTCTCTTTTAAAGTCCAAACATAATCTTGGTCAGATCATGTGAAGACCATGAAGATTTGTGTCTGAAATGTTCTTTTGATGAAAAACCACACAGATTGAGTGGACCTGTCCAGTCAGTGCACGCATTTGTCAGTAATCGTGCAGCTCAAATCAAAACTGAAGGAGTTCAACGATTCGACGGACAATACCAAAGAAAGGACATTTGGGTAGGCCGCAAAAATTACTCAAACTGCCAGACCATGATTAAAACTAACTGAGAAAGGACCAAAAAAAAAAGCAACAATGACTCACATAGTCTTCACATTCACAAAGTTTGGAGTTTGAAAAATTCGCCGGCAACGTAAATAAAGCAATGAATACTTATGTAATGCTGAATTGTCAAAATGAACGGCATTGGGATTTCGAATAGATACCCATATTACAACGCTAAACGTTATTTATATTACTTTGGCTTAAGTACAAGCTATTTTCTGCAAACTCGACATTAAAAAAAACACGTGTTTACTACATTTCCTTTATTAAAACAAGTAATCAGTATTTTATAACCATTCAATTTCTATTGGTAATCGTAGGTACTACATATCCTTAACTGAAATGTTTGTCGAAGGCCAGTGATGTAGGTACATCCTTAAATACCTGAAGATATTGAATGATTAGTTTGAATGCGAAGTATATAACTTAGGAAAGGAGTATGTAAGGATCGTAGCAGGTGGCGTTATGTAGTTTCTGCCTACCCCCATGGGAAGGCGTGAGTTATGTATGTATGTAATAATACTAGTAGATTACACCTACCCAAAACAGAATTTAATTTTAGAATAATTACCGTAATAAATATAAAATTAAAAGGTTCATAAAAAGAACCGCGCGCTGAATGACCAATTTTAGATTCGAGACATTTTATTAATTGTGAACACGTTCTGCTTTGATATTTAGCAATTTTTTATTTTATTATCCTTTGTTGCTTACGGATTACCAATACATAAACAAAACACTACAGAATGCTATCTGCTCGGTTATTACAATCCATTTACAATCATGCCCCTCAAATTCAGAGGTAGGAGGCATTTTATTTAAACATCTAGTCATATCCTACACGTGCGCCGCGCGTTAGGTACTTTATAATTAGGTTCACATGAAATTAAATTGTAAGTACACCATCCTTATAAAAAAGGTTTTGTGTAGATACGTACATACCGTCAAACGGGGTGAATAGGGATTCAGGGGTGAATCGGAACGAAATTATAAAAGGAATTTAAACATTGAAATAATATTATAGTTTGTTGCCAACAAGGACACTTAATCGTTTATTTATAATACAGTAAACACATTAGAAGCCTTTTTGGCCACAAACTATATTTTTTCAATGTTAAAATCCCATTTAAAGTTTCGTCTCGATTCACTCCGTTTGACGGTACTTAATCTACATAACAATGTGCACGCAAATAATGATCGTCTAGGTGTAAAATAAGTTTAGTAATTTTTAATTTTTTTTACATAAGCGTTTGCCCGCGACTTCGCCTTCGAACTTTTAATCCCGGTAGTACGTTCTCGCAGGATAATTTCCGACATCCACGCGGGCGAAGCCGCAGGCAAACGCTAATTTATATAATTAACGAATGGATTTTTATTTATATAGGTAAGAGACATGGGAAGCAAAAGGAGAAGCTGAAGGTAGACCGCGATGAAGTCTATGCATGCCCTCTGCCCCATCTAGGGAACAAACGAGAATACCTATTTCAATGTACCCGTGGTCAGCAACAAGAGTTAATTAACACTACAGTTTTTTAAATCTTAATTATTAAGTAATATATTCAACAACAAAAATTGTACTGATATTAAATTTAAACTCTTAGCTATAAAGTTATTATTACTATATTTTTCTACTGAAATTAAAGATTTTTATTAACTTAATTAACTACCAAACTATTAAAACAAAAATATGATAACCTAACCTAACTAAAACTATTAAAAAACTAAAATATGGCATCGAAAAATGCCTCTGCATCGCTGTGGTCTGGTAATGTGCCCAAGAGACTGGCGGCATTGTCACGTTGTATGGCAATGCTTAGCCTCTGGCCAAGATAAAAGCCAGCCCTTGGGTCACGAGAAGTGTCAACCAGCCGTTTGGAGAAATCGTTGAACAAACCAAATCACTAGGTACTTATAATAAAACAAAGTCCCTCCACTGCCGCGTCTGGCTGTCTGTCCGTCTGAACGCGATAAACACGAAAACTACCGAACGGATTTTCATGAGGAGTGACGAGGGCAGACGGAGTGATTCACGAGGAAGATTTAGGTGTATAATTCATTAAGGTTTTGTCAAAATTGGCTGAAATATGACGATTATTGTTGAAGATGTCGGAAGATGCCGCCTGGGAGCTTTAAGGCTCCTTGAAACAGGCGCGACACGCGACACATTTCGCACGCGACACAAAGGCACCGGTCGTCACGCGACAGGCGGTGCCATTGTGTCGCGCCTGTTTGAAGGAGCCTTTACTAGCGTGCGCCGCGTAAACCAATACAGTTATACAATTTATGAAGACAATGGTACCTAGTACGATCCCGTGGGATATTTTCCGACATCCACGCGGGCGAAGTCACGGGCGAAAGCTACTAATTATATAAGTAGATAAGTTCTGTAGTTTCTGCCTACCCCCATGGGAACAAAGCGCGTGAGATTATGTATATAGGTAAGTAATTCGGCTTTACATCATTTCCATAGGCATAGCGTTATTTAGGGGTGATGCAGTGATTCTGGTTTAGTTTTTTGGTAATTAACTATTTATATAATTATTATTTTAAGTTCGTAACGAACGTTTAAAGGCTCCCACAGACAGGCGCGACGAGACAGCGCTACACAAAGGCGCCGCTCGTCGCGCGCCACGCGGTGCCTTTGTGTCGGGCGTCGCGTCGCGCCAGTGTGTACGAGCCTTAAATCTAACCGGTAGAAAAAAAACAAAAACGTGTTCCTATTTTTTATTTTATTGATTTGAAGTTATTAGAATCAGAATTTATTTATTCTTTGATGCAGAATTTTATAAATAATATATAAATTTAAATCTATAATATATATACTAATAATAAAGCTGAAGGCTTTGTTTGTTTGTTTGACCGCGCTAATGTTTGGAACTGCCGGTCGGATTTGAAAAAAGGTTTTTGCATTTGTTAGCCCAATTCTCGAGGAACATCACGCTAGGGCTCCTAAGGAGGAGCCGAGCAAAAAAAAAGGCAGCAAGAACGCCAAGCAAAACCGAAGTAATAGCGCGAGCAGGCGATGCGATGCGACGCGGTGGGTCGGGGGAACAAATTGCACGCGGACGAAGTCGCGGGCAGAAGATCGACCTATAATCGAAAACTATTTTCAACATTATTTCTTCATCGTTTTTCGAAAAGCCCTCGAAAAAGTTTAGCCAAAAGTAGCATTATTTAAGGACACGTTGGTCGGTCATTCCTCCATACAAACGTAGTATGGTAATTACTCGTCTGTTTGACGGTGTACGTTCAAAACTAAAAATTATATCAATTTGTCTTGAAGCAGAATCGGAAAAAATATTGGTTTGAAAGTTACGAGTGTCCAAAATTTCACATTTCAACGCATATTTGGGCGTAATCGTACTCCCGGAGTGTGAAAATGGCAAAATTACTACCGTACAGGAATAGATAATTTATTCAAGATTACAGATATAATAATAATAATAAAAGCCATTTATTCAGACCATTGAAATTTAATCTAAAAAAATAAAATATAATTTTATTGACACCGGCTGTTTTGGTCAGTGTGCCCATTGGTAAAGGCCTCCTCCATTTCCTTCCGCTTTTTCCTATCAACTGCTATTCGAGTCCATAGTTTTCCTCCTGTGATTTCCAGCTCATCGGTTCAGCATTTTCTCTGCCTTCCTCTTTGTCGTTTGCCATTTCTCATAAAACTATTCAGATTTCGGAAAACATTGTTTTAAATAAATACATTCAGTAGTATTTTCATAATATCTATATGTCCAAAGGTCTGTTCATGAAATGTTACTCTCGTTTTCGTTATAAATCATCGTCTAATACACTAAAGAAATAAATAAACTAAGTTAATGATTAAATAAACTAAATAGCATCCATATTAGCTACACCCACCAACGGGTTCGAGCCGTCGACCAGTGCAACCATAAAACTATCTTTTGTCCGTGGCTCCGGCCGTAAATCAAATCGGAAAGTATCCCACGGGAAAGAACTACCGGGATAAAAAGTAGATAAGTATCCTATGTCCTAACCCAGCAGGGTAATTACGTAACACACTACCAGTATGAATGGGTTTCATTTTGACAGTTCAACAACATTCATTGCGTTATTTACGTTGTTGAGCAGATACATTTTTCGAACATATGAAGCAATGGATTAGCAATAGGCTTCAAAATGATTCAGATTGTGATGGATAGTGTGTTACGTAATTAGGGTGCTTGTCACGGTCTACCTGTGTGCTAAATTTTAACTAAATCCTTTCAGCCTTTTAAGCGTGAAAAGTTAACAGACAGACAGTTACTTTTGTATTTACCTACCTATCTATACATACAAATAAATAAAAAGTGTCTGTTTGTAATGTCAAAATAACAGCGTTTTACTAAATGCATATGAAAGTATAGGTACCTACTTAAAAAAACAATTTTTGTCCGTCTGTTTGTTCACGCTAATCTCCGAAACAGTTAAATTAATTTTGATAAAATTTGGTATGGGGATACTTTGAACCCTAAGAAAGGATATAAAGGCACTACTTTTTAAAGGCATACTATGAGTGCGAAGCCGCGGCCGAAAGCTAGCAATATTATATACGAGTAGAATGTCAACATACATTTTTGCATGATACATTCATGCAAAAATGTATGTTGACATTCCATTCAAGGCTCTTTTCTTAGTTCTTACCCACAGCTCAGTCACCCACTTTAACACAGTCCACCGCTGGACAGAGACACAGTATTATTCAGGCACCTGCAGACAGGCGCGACGCGACTCTTGTGGAACAATTTCCATGTCGTTTTCATAGAAATTGTTCTACTAGAGTCGCGTCGCGCCTGTTTGTGGGAGCCTTAATACTGTGACAGAGGCCTAGAGGCTTGGAGGGGTTTGTGGCTAAGCAATTACAGCCACACAGGTCGACCGATCCTTGCCGCGGTTGGTCCATAGATAATACATGGGTTGGTCCGTGGATGGGTGACCATCTTTACATACCAAGACCCCTCCGAGCCTCGGAATGCACGTTAAACAGTATTTAGCTGCATCCGGTTACTGAAAGCTGACCCTAGCTGAGCTGAGCTGGTCCTAGGCACATGATGGAGACTGTGACAGAGGCTTCTCCCAAACTCAAACTTCCGGATCCAGCGCACTGGTGACAATTTGTGGTTCCAGAGTAGGCACCTACCTACCTACCTGCCTATGCAGATCGCAGAACTTTGAGACAATGCTGATAATTTTCTTATAGGAAAATGCGGAAGTAAACCAGTCAGCCTCAAAAAGAAGTTAGCGACAAAAAAATATTTAACTGTCTGCAATCTTTATTCCATAATGTTGTATCAATGTGTGGCCAGAAAACACATTACACGTTGGGAAGGTACCTAAACAAATGGAGTTACACATTGATATAGTATTAAGGCTCCTACAAACAGGCGCGACACGCGACGCGACACAAAGGCACCACCTATCGCGCGACGAGTGGTGCCTTTGTGTCCCGTGCGATTCGCGTCGCGTGTCGCGCCTGTTTGTAGGAGCTTTTGTGAAACACCAATTATAGACAATCAAATGAATTCTTGTCGATGTATTCCTACATCTGTTTGAGTCTGACTGTACCTAGGTGCCTAGGTGTAAAAAAAAGAAAGAAAGAAAAATAGTTTATTCTGCACAAACAAACGCACCTTACAAATGAACGACATTAATTTAATAGACTCATACAAAATAGCCAAAAGCCTCGCATTCAAGCTATAAAAGACCACACCATCTCAAACCACCATGTCATCGTCTAGTCACACCATTTAGAAAAATACCAAAATATTAATATAAAATGTAGGTACCTTATCAGCTTTATAAAAATAATGATGAATCCAATCAGAAAGATCTTTATCAATTCTAGAATCCAGTTATTTAGGTATAACTGCTTCGGAAAATGTCAACACATCACTATCAGTAAGCAATTAAAATTATAATGTTCATTAAACGTGGAAGTAGGTACCCGCAATTATTATTGAATACCGAACAACTTGATGAAAAGAAGAAAAAAAGAAAGAAAAGGAAATACGTTTATTCGCGGTAAACATGACGCAGAGAAAAACAAACAACAACAAACGAACAATATTTACAAGACGGGTAGTGAAACAGTCCTCGCAATTTTTCTAATGTTACCTATTATACAATCAAAGAATTAAATTGATAGCCTTTCTTATCATATTCATAACACTTTGCAACTGGACCAATAGGACAGGTAGTTACCTATACCTACCTACACATAAAACTAAAATAAAATAAAATAATCGATGAAGGTCATGAAGTAATTCCCTCTTTCAATATCGGCATAAAACCTGCTTGTTTGATACGGAGGATGTAGGGCGCAGGCGCTGACCTAAGTCAATGTAAACAACATCAAAACATATGCTTTATTTTTAGAAAAAACATACTACTCACCAGCCCAGGGTCCGAACCTCTTGGACAGCGTCTGCACCTCAGACGGCAGGAAGTATGGCATCAAATACGAAGACATGAGCTCCAAAACACTCCATAGGGAATCTATTAGCATAAAACACAGGGCAATAGACCCCACTAAGGCTAAAACTAGTAATAAAAACATTGTTTCTTAATAGAAATAATGTTTGTTGTTGGTTGTTTTAAATGCACTGCTTCAATTAATTTGTGGTTGACGTCGAAAGATCCGCGCGTTCTTTTCGAAAATGGAATGCTTATTTTTGGTGGGAAAGCGCACGACGCACCAACATGACGGTGCAGGGCACACTAACGGAGCGAGTGTTGCCCACACTCAAGTTACGTTACAGCGATTGACCTATAAACCTCTCTTATGTCACTGCTTATCAAACATAAGCTGTGTACCAGAAGTTACACGGGCTTCGTAATCTATTTTCGCCATAATATTTGAGATAAGATTTACCAAATCGAGTTTATCTATTACTATAATCATCTGTTAAAAAGAAATATCTAGATTCTAGTAGTAGGTATTTTTAAATTCAGACGCCTGAAATATTGATGCATGCAAAATGTTCAGTATAAAGTTAGGTATGAATAGTTCAGCAGGTGATCGATTATGTGCATACAATTTAAATGGACATAAGTAGGTATAGGTGTACAAACAGTGTCGGCCCTATCAAAATTTTTAGATGGTGCGAGAGCTAAAAGTGGCAGCGTTACACAAAGGCACCGCTCGTCGCGCGACACGCGGTGCCTTTGTTTCGGGCGTCGCGTCGCGCCAGTGTGAACGAGCCTTTATTGTTTACGATTCGACATTTGTCACACACGGTCTTAGTCGCTATAACCATACACTAACGACCTTATAGGGTCTTTCAAAAGGCGCGACACGCAACGCGAATTGCACGCGACACAAAGGCACCGCTCGTCGCGCGGCAGGCGGTGCCTTTGCGTCGCGTCGCGTGTCGCGCCTGTTTGTAGGAGCCTTAACACGACCGATTCTCGCGTCGTTAGTCTTACGTTTCGATTGATTTCGGCGCCCCCCATGATGGCGCCCGGTACGGTCACACCTCTCGCACCGCTCCAGGGTCGCCACTGCATTTAAACATGACTAGCCAGGGCCTGCAGTCTCGACATTAGATAGCGACAAAATCTGTCGCTAAGTGGTATCGATGTCAAATTCCTTTAATAGATTTTCAACCTTATGCTCTAGGAATAAAGTTGAAAATCTATTAAAGGAATTTGACATCGATACGACTTAGCGACAGATTTTTTTCGCTATCTAATGTCGAGACTGCAGGGCCTGGCCCTGCAGTCTCGACATAAGATAGCGACAATAATCTGTCGCTAAGTCGTATCGATGTCAAATTCCTTTAATAGATTTTCAACTTTATTTTCAAAGCATAAGGTTGAAAGTCTATTAAAGAAATTTGACATCGAAACGACTTAGCGACAGGTTTTTGTCGCTATCTAATGTCGAGACTGCAGGGCCAGGGCCGGCAGTCTCGACATAGATAGCGATCACTTTACGACGAAATTCGGTCGCAAAGTCATAACGATCCGGATGTAACGATATTTGGTAGTCTCGACACTAAAAGTTATTGAATGTCATCGGTAGTTGACCGAACACTGTCGCAAACTTAACGGTTTACGAATATACAGGCATTTTTGACAGATGACAGCCCCCAAAGTGATTAGATAATGTCGTAAACTTTATTGTTTTGGTTTTGTAAGTAATTATTAACAAAAATGATGCTGAATGGGCGTAGCCGAATGTGTCTGTGTTTATGTACCGATGAGGCTTTTAAGTCCACCTGTTTATAAGATCCGCCGGACATACTAAATGCGAACGAGCGTCGCCGGCAATCACCGCATTAGAGGGAGCCAAAGACATTTAAATATTATTGGAGGGAACAAATCGTCCGATCTTCGTATATAAATAAATAACACACGACCGCAAATAATTTTTTAGACTTTATTTAATCTCCAATGTCAAAATCCTCTTCAAGTTCACACATTCTAATTCTAGACACTGGTTACACAAGACATGTTGCATACTTATCCACATGACATTAACAGTGCACTCAGCAGTTTAACAAAGTGGCTCGACAATATAAAAATGTAATTATAAATCTTCAAAAATCCTAAGTCATGCACTTTTACCAACGGATATCCGTGAGAGCCATGAATATAAATTGCACTAGTCAAACTGTAGATATCAACATAATTATCACAAAATTTCTAGGGATCTTAATTGGCAGCCAGTTAACGAAGAAAGCACAGGCAGAGGAGATTTAAAAAAAAAGACTCAAGTAGCTCTGCATGTATGCTGGTGAATGCTGCATAATTTATCAAAAAAGTTAAGCTGCTGAAAATATTGGTTGCTTACCATAGTTTGGTAGTTTCTGTTTTAAGGTTTAGTGTCTCGTTGTCAACCTTCCCATGCTTTAACATCCTTGAAGTAGCCATAAAATAACAGATATAAATGTAGAAAAGGGTGACACAATGTCAATAGCCAATATCAGAATTTCTTAAACTTCCTTACTCAAGAAAAAAATATCTGTATATTAAACATTATCAGTATATTAAACATTATTACGGAATTTCTTGATTCGGTCGCCGCGCTCAAAGCCCGCGATAAAAGCTATGCAATAGCTTAAAAAAAATGAATTTATACAATGAGAAGATAGATTATAAAATCTTCAGCAGCAACAGTAGTTTCAAATGCTGCTGTTCAGTACATTTTGACCGCGTAGGTACTGCATTTTCTTTTTTTTTCTTGTGGCTTCGTACGGTTTGTGCATTCGGCCAATGTCACGTTTGAAGAAACTTCTTTAGTACGAAGAAAACAAAGTTAGGGAAACGAAAATATTATTATCAAAAATCATAACGGGATTTAGGTATTGCACTTATTTATGAATTGGCAGTTTTTTTTTAAATAACCTATGTAAAATTTCTACGTTAGGAGGTCTAGAATCATGTGCTGAATTCATGGTTACAGTTTGCGCGTCGATGTACCGCCAGCCTGTATTCTTCATTTAGTTAAAAAGTCTAAATTCAATAAAGTTATGACTTGAGCAGTTTACTAGGAGCCACTGAAGAGTTCCACTATCACCTCTGGGCTCCATCATCCGACCCTCGTAACCAAATCCGATCTATAGGACTCGTCAAAACGCATCATATGAACCCAAACTGGAGTGGTTTACTAGTAGGCACTGAAGAGTTCCACTATCCACCTCCTGGTTCCATCATCAGACCCCGTTGCTAAACCCCAATGTATTGGATTCGTCAAACTGAATCATATGACTCTAATCTCGAGGGGTTTACTAGTAGCCACTGAAGAGTTCCACTATCCACCTCCTGGCTCCATTATCAGATCAGCTCCAAGATACCAAATTATAGTTTTGTCATCCGAACTACATATACCATACAAAATTTCGAAATGAAACTTGGAACTCTTGGAAGTCAATTTTAACCTACTTCTATTGAAGTAGGTTAAAATTGACTTCCAAGAGTTTTTTACATTGTTTGTAAGTGAAGACAAGTGAAGCTAATAAAACCGTGTTAATTATAATCTATCAGGTGCTTTTTTAAATTATTTTTGTTTGAATTAGTTAGCTTTAACTATATTATGTACATAATCAGTTTTAATTGCTTTGCGTCGCTAAAAATAACACCTAAGTACTTACCGTATTGTTTTATTTATTTTATATTTATAGCTTCTGCCCGCGGATTCGCCCGCGTGGATGTCGAAAGTTATCCCACGGGAACGTGCTACCGGAGCAAAAAGTACTGTATATTTTCCCCAATGATTCCATCTATCTCCTTGGCAAATTTTATCGAAGTCCGTTCAGTGGTTTAGGCATGAAAAAGTAACATACAGACAGAGTTATTTTCGAATTTATAATATTAGTATGGACTAGCTTCTGCCCGCAACTTCGTTCGCGTGTTTCTTGTACCCCCGACCACCGCATCGCATCGCATCGCCTGCCCGCGCTATCACTTCGTTTTCGCTTAGCGTTCTTTCTGATATTTTTCTTTTTGCTTTTGCCATACCTCGTGAATTTTTTTAGAGCCGAAGGCGCGCATGGGGGGCTTAACGTGTTTTATATGTAATTTTTCGCTTTTTATATGGAAAATATGAAAAATTGTCACCTACATGTAGAGTTTTAGGGGTGTAAGGGTTTGGTAAAGGAGGTCGAAATTTTCATTATGTTTGCGATAGGACACACCATTTTCGAGACATAAGCAAAATGAAATAAAAAAAGATACAGTACTGTTTTTGCACCTGAAGACGAGGTGTTGTGTTGAATCTTAGTTCATGACAACTAATTTTATTCCACACCTTTTTAATCGCGATTAGCCAGATTTAGTTAGACAACCAAAATTTTTGGTGAAAAACGTTAAATTCAGAATAGCAAAATTGCCATTTTCACAAAATTACTAACTCAGTGCCATCTTACTGCTGTCAAACTAATATATAGGTAAGTTGTGTCTATTTAGACTATTTCAGAATGGGAAATCGTCGTTTGACAGGAATAAACAAAATTTTGTGATTTTTAGTCTAGTTTAGAGAATTTTGTGACAAGAGAATCGGCACCATTATACAATACAAAATGTCATAGCTTTGATATTAAAAGGCTAATGATGAAGATGATGATGATGTAGGTCTTTTTTCAAAGTTGCAATTTTCATTTCAAGAGAAAAACGCTTTTAAATTTTGCTTACCTTAATGCAAGGTAAGTACTTATTTATATGCTCGTGACTGTACGGTGATGGAAACTCTCAAATAAAACTGCCACAATCATATTAAATGTATTATATTGAATAATAGTTACATTATAAACAACATACAAGTTATTAAAGTATACATATCTAGTGTGTAAACTATCATGGGCCACATTGACCAGCCATCAAGTTACGGCACATCTGTGCCTCGGAAAGCACGTTACGCCATTGGTCGCGGCTGTCATTTGTCAGTCTTTGACAGTTATTACGGGTAATCAGAAGCCCGAAAGTGTGACACACAACAACAAGTCAAGACAAACAACAACAACAACGACAAGTCTCAACTGGGTTGTGGAGGTCAGATAGGCAGTTGCTCCATGTAAAATACCTACTGGTATTCAGCTGCATCCGATTAGACTCGAAGACGACCCCGAGATAGTTGGAAATAGTTAGGCAGATTGATTTTTGAGTCACAGCAATGGGGGCTATCGTTTTTGTGCTCACCAGTTGGCGCCACTGCCGAGTAAGGTCCTGTTGCAGTACTTTTATTTGATGTTTTGGATATGTTTAAGTACCCTTATATTCATAGTCTGTTTATCTTATTACATTGTAAAACTTCAAATAAATATTTAGTTTATAATGTACCTAAAATTGGCAAGCATGAAGCAGACAAAGCTTATTCTGCCTTCAAGTGCTACCAAATTAGATTCTAACTTTTTACTTAAAATCTTAAGTCATAATTAATAAAGAATAACACAACAATTACAGCTATTATGAATCATTCGTTATAATCCGTGATAAAAAATTCCGCAAACAGTGAACGTTCAGTACATATTTTGACATTTATAGACCTTACTCTACACTAGTGCCTCTAGCGGGGCACTCAAGCGCGATAGCCTTCATTACCACTAACTTCACAGCATTTAGACTTTTGTAATGGTTACTTAATAAGAAATATAAAAATACAAAAAAAAACTCGGGTTGTACACGTACCTACCGCAACATCAGTGGTAAAATTTGCTCTGCGATAATCACCCCTAACACTACGACATAAAGGCGCAATAAATTTCAAATTGTTACCACTGAAAGGCGATAGACTGGTCAATAATACTTGGTAACTTCTGGGCTAGGCGTGGTCGTCGACCGACCACTGAGATAGTTGTCTAATGCGAGCTTATCAATAACTTAAAAAAATATCAAAATTCATCATCAATATCGTATAGCGCGAAACCGAGAAAACAATAGTTACAGCTATTTCTAGAACCTATTTCATATTTATTTATATGAGGATAAGGTAAAATCGATTAACCTTAAAATCTACTTATTCATACATTAATATTAAACACTAAAAAAGTATTCCAACTTCTCTTCCTGTTAATCAGACTGTCTCTGATATGCTGTATGGTTTGGAGTCAGGGCCTGCTGGAGGCACCTCCTCTTTCAGGGTCTTCATGCCTTTGAGTGTGTTCTTCACCACATCGTACGGAGCTGAAACAAAATTGTCGTCACATTAATTTTTCGGAAGTAACCCTGTCAGCGCCATCTCTCGATTTGATTACGAACTATACGTTTGAAAGCAAAAAAGACAGAAAATCTAGTTTGTAAAATTCTGCCAATTTCTGACTGACCAAAGAACCAAGACTTGCCTCATGTCTATCTTCAAAGGTCACCAAAAATAACGCTAGCAATGATGGTCAGGGTTCCCCAAGGTACTGTATTAGGACCACCCAAATTCAAAATGAAACATAGGTAGGTAAATGGATATTTTTTATATTAATTAACATACTATTTTAACTAGCTTATTATGGCATGGAAGTGGTAGATATAGTATGAGGAACTGCTGCAAAAGGTAGTAGGTACCTATTCAAGTAAAGCTTGTTTTTCATTTGTATACACATTCACTATAAGTACGTCACCCACGTTTTCATCCATTACCAAAAGATTTAACGGCTCTCTTACTATGAGAATCTTCTTTAAAAAAAAAGCATGAAAGAATACCTACGTTGCCAGTCTTGTCACGTATTGTACTGTCAACCTATTCTATAATAATCTCACCGTGAAATCTTAGATTAAATGAGCTGTCAATAATGTCAATGTCAATGTCAGTGGACTGACAGCTTTCTCTTTACCTAAGTTTTCACGGTGTGATTTTTACAGAACAAACCAGCTGTCTATGCTAGAACTGCTGAACTAGAAGCAAACTACTCCGCGTTAAATAGTATTTGATATTATAATGATGCTAAAAATATAAATTACTTGCTTCTGCCCGCAGCTTCGCCTGTGTGGATGTCGGAAATTATCCCACGGGACGTGCTACCGGGATAAAAATTTGCTTATGTCCTTCCCCAGGATGCCATCTATCTCCTAGTCAATTTTTATTGAAATGCGTTCAGGGTTTAGGCGAGAAAAGGTAACGTACAGACAGAGACTTAATGAAAAAGATTTTATTAATAGAGTATTTTAATTAGGATTGATAATAATAATATTGAAAGGCTTATGTAATTACCTGTTATTTTTTTTTTTAATTTTAATTTAGAATTTTTAATATTTTTAATAAATTTCTGTGTAGGTCCTACATGTAATTAAAATTTGCATGCCCTCATGGCAAAATATGGCTGAACCATTAAATGTATCTGCATCACCTGTATTGTACCCATATTTGCGAATAAATTTATCTTTATCTTTAAGAGTTACTTTCAAATTTATAATATTAGTATCGATAAGCTCATATAAATCTAATTACTTGAAAAAAAAAACAGATGTTTTAATGTTTTAGCGCTAATAACCTCAATTCGAACTTGTAATAGGAAAAAAAATACGAGAAGCGATTAATTAATTTACCTGCAAATTCTGTGGGCCTTGTGGTACTAACGAAACATGTAAAATTCATATAAGTACCTTCTGAAGGAAGTAAAAGGGCCCAAAAATAACCAAAATGTCAGCCAAACGATTTTTCTTCTCCCGTAGGTACCTATTGGTAGAACTACCTATACCTATGTATAAGAATAGCTAGTAGCACCTACCGGGGAAAAGTAGAGCAAGTCGACAAGATGGTAGAGAGGCTTAGTGCCAAGGGTGCGCTGGATATTAGGTAGGTACCTATCGCGAATCGTGGAAATCCAGGATGCTGTTCTAAAATGGTACCTAAGAGAGGCGCCGACTCCGTGGGTGCTCAGGGGCTCCAGAACCAACGAGAGGTAAATAGTGGGGGCGTAGCAGCCATGAGCATAGATATCAAAACTGATCAGTCAATCAGCTTTGTCCGATCTGTCTTTAAAATCACGTCACGTCGTTAGCTATTTAAACCTTTTAAAGCTGGGTGCTAATACTGTGGAGCTCGCTTCGCTCGCTCTTGCATCGTAGATTCTTCAATCCATATTTTATAAACTTAATTAATTAGTAACTTCTTAAGGGTGAAGACGGTGCCTGTCTGCTCATTGAACATGAGTTTTACTGGACGGATTTAGATTTGATTCCACAAAAACAAAGTACCCCAAGTCGGGCATGAGAATGAGCACCCACAAGGTTTTCTAAAAGTCAGCGCCCCTGTACCTAATTACAATTTATACACCATCTACCCCTATTAATTTTAAGTACATATTGTTACCAAATCTATTAATTTTAATTTGTAATCAGTAATTAATTTGCTGTAAATAATTATGATAAAGTCAACAAACAATCAAACATGAGCTATGCAGAAAGACAGTGCTGATCTTTGTACAAAGTTCAAGGTTGCCTAGGACTACAGATATGTAGGTACCTAAAGCCGTTTCTTTAAAACGATACATATATTATGCAAGATCTCATAGATGCCACCATTCACTTTTACAGTAGGTCAGTGCCGGTTGTAACATAACAGGCGCCCTGAGCGAAATTTCGGCGGTGGCGGCGCCCCTCCTCTTGGAGAGTAGAGAGGGGTGAAAAATGTCCGCACTCCGCCTAGGTTTTCTTATGTCCATTCATAAAGAAATAGGAGTTACTTTATCGGCTTATGCAGAAAACTTTGGGGATTCAGAGAATGTCAGAGGCAGGAGCAAGCGAAGAGAGCTCAACAACTTTTTGGTTTTCTTTCTCCAAACGAACTAAAACAAAAGTACTCTGCAGGCGCCAGAGGTGAAGGGGCGCCTAGTCACAACCCCTTCAACTCTGGCAACCTGGGTGGTCGCCCAGCCGCGCCCTACCCTAACACTGGCGCTGCAGTAGGTACGAGTAATAATATCCATACGACTATTAATATACTAATATCCATACTCTCATACTAAAATGTTTCACTACATATTATAAAACAAAGTCTGTAAAAAAAAAGAAAGAATGAAAGAAAATACTCTCACTACTCTGTCCGTCTGTACGCGATAAACTCAAAAACTTCCGAACGGATTTTCATACGGTTTTAACCAATGGAAGGAGTGATTCATGTAGAAGGTTTGAGGATGATTGTTGAAGATGTCGAAAAAAATCATTTACTGGCGTGCTCCTAGATGGCTCATCATCTTCTTACCCTCCCATGCTACTTGGGGTCGGCGTAACACGTAGATACCTAGACATTATTATTATTTATTTATTTTCCTTTTATATTCCTTTTTCCTTTTTTATTTTCCTTAGATTTAAACAAAGCACACAATTAGACCTCTGGAGTCCGTCTTAGCATGCCATGGCCTGAGAGTTGAACAACGCGCTATTAACAGTTAAGTTATAATCGAGTTGATGTAATGTTCTTTCAGCTTACGCTTTATATTTTTACTATTCATTGAGTCTCTAATGTCTACAGGTATTTGGTTTAGTAAATTGGGTATTGTGAAAGAAGCGGTACGCCTGGCATAATAGTAGATTGTTATACAAGGGTCGAAAGGAATCAATTCCCATACGAGGTATTTAGACGCCCGAGCGCAGCGAGGGCGGCTATAGTCCGAGTAGGAATTGATGACTTTCACCCGTGTTAAACACTCTACTTTTCATTTCGAATACAAGGAAAGTAAAAATAGTAGTTCTTCTAAAATATTAATTAATAATAATAATTTGAGACTCATTTTTAATCAAATACTAGTCTATAAAACTGATATTTTGAATTTCGGTACAGCTTACAGAGTTTTTTTTCTTTTGGCTTCGCAAGGTTTGTTCATTCAGCCAATGTCACGTTTAGTTTAATTATTACGAAGAAAACAAAGTTAGGGAAGCTTACAGAGTTAGTATCCCGCCAAATGATAGTCCTTTTTAAATTTTAAATATGGAACACACCGCCTCACCGCCGCGGGCCGTCCCGCTTAAGGTGGATCCTCAGTTGTACCCCGCCAAATTCAAATATTGTTTGGTTTTTTGCAAAATGCAGTTCTGTGTCAATTGTGTTTCTGGTGAGTCACTGCAAATTGCAAAAAACGTAAGTAAATTTGAATTTTAGCGCCTCCCCCTTAATGGGTATTTTTTTAATTCACACTGGCTGTTATGAAGTCACTATTATGTAAAAAAAAATCGTAGCCGACTACCTAACCAAATTTATTTCTATTTTTAAAATTCATTCCCGCCCTAGAGAGGGAAGTAAATACTATGAGTCATTCCCGCCCTAAGACGGGGAACAGCGTCTTCCACCCGCTACTCAGATCAAACAAACAGTACTTTCCGTGTATGAGAAATGAAAAAGTTATTTTTGCGTGGCACTTGCAATGATTTTGATTTGGCTTGTCGTGTTCACGTCATTTTTAACTGGAATTTGAATATCACTGTTATCAAACTGTTCTATGAGGAACAGATACTCAGCGCGCGCTATAACAGGTAAAACTTAAGAGGGCGCAGCAAGACAGAAAAAAATCAAGTTTCACCCGCGCCTCTTTGCCTACCCCTCTCATCAAACACGACAAAAACAAAACACAATCCCTTCCCGCCAGCAGAAACTTTTCGCCTGGCGTATATTTAGGCATTTGAATTTGAATCTTGTGTGTAGTGTGTATACGCAAAATAATCAGATGAAACTGTTTTATTCAATTTACCTATGTGTACAAGTAGGTATATTATTAAGTATTATTGTATGTCCGTGAATCTGTTACCGATGCTGGTGGGATGTTAGATTGGAGATTAGACTGAGTTAAATGAAATAAAGACTAAATGTTACTTCAAGATACGGCCTATAAATTTTCGATTCCGAATTGAAAGACAAACCTAACGTTGTAGTTGAAAAAATATTGTTCCATACATTATGTAACATAACTACAATTGAACAATTTTCAGATACTTTCCTGTACCTATTCCTGTACCTTGCTTCTTGTCAAATTTCATGATTCTAGGTCAACGACATGTATCTTATGGGTCTTAATTTATTTGCGAGTGTCAAGATATGCGAAATGAATGACAATTTATGCCAAGATACTAAGTCAACGTCTTAGAAGCTCGTTTTACTGCTCCAAAGGACCGTTTGTCTAAGTATTTGATATCAATTTCAACTCGATACCCCCACGCATTCCTGAGATAAGCGGTCAGATAGATGGATAACAAAGTGATCCCATAAGGGTTTCGATTTTTTCTTTTGAGGTACCGAACTCTAAAAAGCAAAGCACTTCCATCAAAGTACCATAATACTATATACTCATGATACTACCTACATGATGGTGAAAACAATTTCGATAAAATTGCTTTTTTGATGATATAAAAGCGTATAATTATAATCGCATCACTTACCTTCCGCTTTTTTACTTTGAGAAAATGAAATCAATTGAACGAAAATGTCAATAAAATAAGAAAATAAACATTCGCAAATAAATTAAAATCCATATATGATACATCCCGTTGACCTAGAATCATGATTTTTTGGCAAGAAGCAAGGTCTCACAGCACAAATAGGTACCTCGAATGGTTTTTCAATTAAAATATTTAAACGAAGTATGACCATTGTCCACTCCCTTTACTCTCAATGAAATTCTTCAGTAGGTAAAACATCTGTTTATTTTGCCTATACTATACGCTAAGCTTCAATTCATAATCTTAGATCATAGTCATGTTTTGGAACTAGAAACTCAATGCTGGCGTGACAAAGTTCAAATTCCAATGTAACCAAATTTTATTTAGGGCCTTGTACAAGTTGGACGTCACGACGTCTTCGTGGACACCAGTGTTAACCAAGTAAAAAAATATAATGGTATATCGTGGATATTGCATTGCAGGATCGTGCAAATTCAATTAGCAACAGTGTTACCAAGTAAAAAATTATATTGGTATGGTGGATTTTGCACTGTATTGTGCAAATTCAAATGGCATGTGTCATGAAAACCTATCCTGCGCGGAGCGCGAGGAGAAAATAGTCCTCGCCGAAAACATTTGTCAAAAACAGGCCAATTTCGGAACAAATAACTAGGGTACATTGGTCGGCTTTCCAGACAAAATAATTGGCATCTATTTATATGGGTGCCAAAGAAAGTCGAAAGTTTATTAGGTTCCTCTTTTGTAACTGTTGAAACTTTAGCTTTGAAAAGCAAGCCGACAGTCCCAAACATTGTGATCCGTCACAATATTTACTCATCCCCACCATAAGAAGGGATCTAGTCACGAGAACACTATCCGTATGAAAACTGTCATGTCCCGTGCACACCGTTTCGTACTTGTGTCCGCAATAAACCCTATTTTAGTTTTCCGATTTATTTATTTTGTAAACTCCAATAATATTATTATACCAATAACCTACCCATATGTTAAATTTTGAGTTTCAACTTGTTTCGGGGGTTTTGGTCAAAAGTCGCTCGAAATGGGTCGTCTAAGTTTACCCTTACACGAAGTTTGTCAACGAAAGTGGGAGTAAACGAATTTGGTTCTTTATTTAATAGTAATAAGATCTAAAATCTCCAGCACGAACTCTATGTTGTAAATTTTCTCCGCAAGAAAATTGACTGAAGTGGAGAACAACGGCGCTAGTTGTATTATACCAGTCAAAAATCTGTCAAATAATCGTATGTCATCTTGAGTTTTCAAATATCAACATTGAATTATTATAACATTTTTATTTTATAGTTTAGCCGTGGTATTTGTTTAGTTTATCAATTCTTAACGATTTTAATAATCGTTTCGGAAGTGGTTTTAGTGATTTTTTCATGTATTGTATTTCACAGTTTCATTCCAACAATGTGATAAATTACGAAAATATTATTTTCACTTCAGTAGCTCAAACATGTAGGTTTTGACTGAGTGAGACCAAGTAACTTTTTAATTATTTTTTTCAGAAAGCCGCGAATATCTTATTCATCCTTGGGTTAATCATACAATTCGAAACATTCACACTCTATCTCTTTCCCGCCATTAGAAAGAGAGAGACACAAAGACCATCCCTTTCGAAGTTCCGATTTTGAATTCGACCTCAAAGACAAACACGTTCGGAATTTCGTAATAACTAAAGAAATTTTTCAAAAAGTTAATTATGTCTTTTAATGTAATTTATTGAATTTTTAACTTATTGTTGTATTTAAATGAAAATAAGTATTTACTGCAAATAAAACTGACATTTAACATGTACATATTTATTTCTAGTTTCAATAATTTTACGTAATATATTTTGAATAATAAAATATCATGGGTGCTATTTCCGAACACGCCTTAATTTAAATAAAAGAGCGGGTTACTTTTAATTTGCAGAATTGCAGTAATTTAACTTTTAACTTTTAAAATGTTCCATTTTATTGAATTGGTACCTCTACCTACAATCTTAATTATTTTGATTTACAATAAATAGTTATTTCAATCTATTCCTGTTTATTATTTTATCTCCTAAAGTGTTCTCGCTGCTGAAGTGAAAAGTTATGTGTGTTACACGAGAGCAAAGTTTTTTGCATCTCGTGCCTTTGAATCCCTCGCCACACTCAGGATTCAAGTTTAGAATCACTCGCTACGCTCGTGATTCAATCGTTGAATCCTTCGCTTGCTCAGGATTCAAAATCAGCACTCGCAGCAAAAAACGACTTTGCTCTCTTGTTGCACAAATAACTATTACGCAAATAAATTAAATCGCAGAGCAGCAGAAAATTAAAGCGCAGTCCTCTCGTCTCAACAGAACGACGGCGACTGCACAGAGTACATTTTATATGGGGAGGGCGACTGATTTGTGAAACAAAAATATGCTTGAAGTTCCCGCAACGTGCGACGAAAGATGACTTCTTCCACGAACTAAAAACGTCGTAAGTGCTTAAAGCTTGTAGTCGTAATAATATCAAAAATAAAAGGAATTTCAAAAAATGCCTGCATGATTTTTTTCGCCTTGTCTTGACACAGATAATCATTAAAAAATTATCCTATTAGTCATTAGCATATTAAGTACAAATTGAAAAAACGTGAAAATTAGGGGTAACTTCGTGATGTTATTTTATCGAGAAAATTTTAACGTATTGTGTTTCTGTTCCACAAAAAGTTTCAAAATATCATGTAGTTACTCATATTATTTTTATTTTATACCTAAGTCTTATGAATTTCATGAAAAATTAAATTGAAGATAGACAATTATAGTTACTACCCGCTTTTAAAGACTGTGATACTTTTATTCATGTAGTAGGTAACCTGTGTTTTCCACGGGATAATTTCCGACCTCCGCGCGGACGAAGCCGCGGGCAATAGTTTGTTAATAACATGATTTTAGCTAGGTAATCCATTAGTACAGGTTTCTTTTGAGATTAATTTATAGCATGTATTCGCATGTTTATTCATAAAACAATCGGGTGTTTTAAATAGCTAGGTAAATAACTTGATCAAAGCTCGATGCGAGCGTGAAGTACGTGCATATTTTGACAATTTCCTAGAGATAAAATCACGCCTGTAATCCCTGAGGGGTTAGGCAGAGGTGTGATGTGGTGTGGGTGGTGTGGGGTGTGGGGCTAGGACTTTTATTTATTTATTCACTATTTTTATTTGCATGACATTTATTTAATTATTGACTACTAGATACTTGTTGACATTGAAAAATGAAATGGTCAAAATGATTTCCCAATTTAATAATTTTGTAATATTTATGTATATATTCAGCATGGTATTTTGATAGTAGATTGTTAATTTATGTGTAAAATTTTGCATGCCCAATTGAAGGCATAGCATGGAGAACATTATCAAAACATGTATAACATCTATACCCCTACCCATGTTGGCAAAAAAAAAAAATGATTTGATTTGATTTGAAAACCTACACCCACATTTCAGCCCTAATTGTGATGAGGGCCGAGCTTTTTGCCATTAACCGCGCATAAATCCAGACTCCGGGCTGCTACTGAGAAATTCCTATGAAAAATCCAATAACACTTCGCACTTAACATACCTCTTCATAGAGATACTTTTGCAATATTGAACAATTTCGTTACAAAATCCACGAATCTAGTCTCCGAACTTTGAGAATGTGTACACATTGAATTGCATCACCATAAATATCAGGCACCAAAAGAGGCTTTCGCAATGACCGTCATACCGCCAGCTCCAGTCCGGTGTAACGAAATTCGACTGACTCTTCAAGGTTCTGTCTAGCATAATAATGAAACTGTTATGTATCGCCGGTATTTTTTGTCACCTTGAAGGTATTGTAACTATTGTAAGTACATAATTATATTTCAATTAGCGTGCGCCCGCGTGGATGTCGGAAAATATCCCACGGGTACGTACTACCGGGTCTACCGGGATTTTTACCGGGATTTTCGTATAACTCTTGAGTTTGTTTCGGCCTTTCTTCTCAGAGTAGTCAGATAGGAAACGCCGACTTCATCTAGTTTAAAAAATATGATTGACGTGTAAAAGTGTTTGTACAAACCTACTTACAGAAATAAAATAATTTATCCTTTAACTCTATTGGTTTACATGGCGCACGCCAGAGCTCCCAATCGGCATAATTTTTCCGACATTTTCAACAATCATTGTCATATTTCAGCCAATTTACACAAAACCTAAATGAAATATACGCCTAAACCTTCCTCATGGATCATAACGTCCATTGATGAAAACCGCATGACAATCCGTTCGGTAGTTTTTGAGTTTATCGCGTACAAACAGAAAGGCGCGGCAGGCGGGGCTGGGGACTTAGTTTTATAATAATGTATTTAGTGATGTAGTGATTTATAAATTACTAGCTTCTGTCCGCGTCTTCGTCCGCGTCAAATTTCTTGTACCCCGACCCATCCTGTCGCATCACACATCGCCTGCTCGCGCTATTAGGTACATTATTTTCGCTTAGCATTCTTTCTGACTTTTTTTTTGTTTTTGCTCGGCTCCTAAGGCTCCTAGCGTAATTTTAAATAGCCTTCGTCAATAATTTGGCTATCAAATGCAAAAAGAATTATTCAAATCCGACTGGTGATTTCAGAGGTTAGCGCGTTCGAACAAACAAAACAAACTAAAAACAAAACTCTTCAGCTTTATTATTAGTTTAATTATGGTAGTGATTACACGCTAGGTAGGTATCTGCTTGCAGACGGCGAGCAATGGGCAGCTCGCCGTCCGGTAAGGACCATGCCCGGGTCGACGTCATGGCGCGTTGTGTTCCACGCCCGCCTCAATGAGATGTAAGCACTGATTGACGGGGTCCGATAGGGCTGATGCCTGCCGGGGTCGCGAATTGGTCGAAAGAGTTACCGTGGCCCTGTCACACAAACAACTGAAGGAACACGGGTGGGTTTTAGTCAGTAAAAGTCTGACACGCCCTCTCGCTCAGCCCGGAGCGGGAATAGTTATTTGTGCAACAAGAGAGCAAAGTCGTTTTTTGCTGCGAGTGCTGATTTTGAATCCTGAGCAAGCGAAGGATTCAACGATTGAATCACGAGCGTAGCGAGTGATTCTAAAGTTGAATCCTGAGTGTGGCGAGGGATTCAAAGGCACGAGATGCAAAAACTTTGCTCTCGTGTAACACACATAACTTTTCACTTCAGCAGCGAGAACACTTTAGGAGATAAAATAATAAACAGGAATAACTAGATTGAAATAACTATTTATTGTGAATCAAAATAATTAAGATTGTAGGTAGAGGTACCAATTCAATAAAATGGAACATTTTAAAAGTTAAAACAAAAATTACTGCAATTCTGCAAATTAAAAGTAACCCGCTCTTTTATTTAAATTAAGGCGTGTTCGGAAATAGCACCCATGATATTTTATTATTCAAAATATATTACGTAACCTTATTGAAACTAGAAATAAATATGTACATGTTAAATATCAGTTTTATTTGCAGTAAATACTTATTTTCGTTTAAATACAACATTAAGTTAAAAATTCAATAAATTACATTAAAAGACATAATTATCTTTTTGAAAAATTTCTTTAGTTAGTACGAAATTCCGAACGTGTTTGTCTTTGAAGTCGAATTCAAAATCGGAACTTCGAAAGGGCAGGTCTTTGTCTCTCTCTCTTTCTAATGGCGGGAAAGAGATAGAGTGTGAATGTTTCGAATTGTATGATTAACCCAAGGATGAATAAGATATACGCGGCTTTCTGAAAAAAAATAATTAAAAAGTTACTTGGTCTCACTCAGTGAGCAAAATCGCATTTTGCTCACTGATTTCAGGCAGCAAAACCTACATGTTTGAGCTACTGAAGTGAAAAAGATATTTGACGATTTCCCATCCAAAAAAAAAGGTACCTGCTTATAAGTTTAAGTTGATATTCACCGACCAGTGCCAATGTAGAAAAAAAGTGCTTGTTTGAGGGACGACAAGGATCATAGATATAAGATAGAAGACAAGGATCATAATAAATTGATCGACTTAAGGCTCCCACAAACAGGCGTAACGCGACAGCGCGACTACGCGACTATAATAGAACAATTTCTATGAAAACTTAATGGACATTGTGCTACAAGAGTCGCGTCGCGCTGTCGCGTCGCGCTTTTCTGCGGGAGCCTTTATTCAGCTATTAGTTTTATTAGGTATCCTAGATTTGGTTCATTATAGATACGTATAGTTAGTCTAGGAGAATTTCTTTATTCAGGAACTAAATCCTTTTTGTCCAATTAACATTTACTTAGGAATCTATCCTGAACCACCTTCACGTACAAAATTTACCTACAAATATTAAAAATTTTATTACTTTGAACACCGAGCAAGCACCTTACACATTCAAAGATAAGCACAAGATATTCAAAAAATCTACGTATTTCTAACATAATGGTGTCAAGAAACTACAAGCACATCTTAACGTGAGGCGTGTAATCGCATGAGAACAATTAAATTACAATAACAATGTCCCAATCTCCCAATAGTTACTCAATCGCTGTGAGCGGTCGTAAACATGAACTTTTATTGCTCTTTTCTTAACTAACAATTTGTTTATCATTTCTAACTAAACTCGGTAATGTCAATGTGTCACTTTAAAAAAAAGGTTGGTTAAATTAGGGGACCCAGAATGCGCCCCTGCAGGACACCCAAGAAACTATCTGTTGAGGGAAGAAAGCATTCAATTATAAGTGTTCTTTTAATATGAACAGTATCGATAGCTTTTCAGCAATCGACTCAAAGGTGACCTTTTAATATGAACTCCTCAGCTAAGTAATTGGCGTCTCTTAAAGTCAAAGTAATTTATTTGCCAGAAACATGGATTATGTTCACACATTTAAGAATAGGTACCTACATTTATAACCGTTAACCAGTTAACAAATATTAGTTACCAGCTTTTGCCCGCGGCTTCGCCCGCAGGTACGAACGTACTACCAGAATAAAAAATATTCTATGTCCTAACTCAGGTCATGGTCTACCCACGTGCCAAATTTCATCCAAATTCGATCAGCCGTTTTAGCGTGAAAGCGTAACAAACAAACATACAAAAAATCTAATATTTTCTCTTCATAATATTAGTTTAGATAAGATTTTAAATAGGTAATTGATTCAATAAGGATAATAAATGGTTAATATTATGGTTGTTTCTGCTGATCCTATTCTTATTTCTCAATCAAATGAGAAGTAAGGTCATAATTTAACATTACGATGCCTAGCATGGGAGTTGCCTATTTGATGATAAAGAAATTGCAAAGATAGAAACAAGAATTCACGGAGTAAAGAGTTCCTATAGAACTCACGTCAAGAAAAATTGAAACAATCTTGTGAAAAATAAATAAAAATGCCACGTTATTTGATAGCTTACAAATTAATTGCATGCAAAGAAACGAATCCAAACTGGTTTGTTGTTTCATTAAAAGTGTCTAGACAAGTTTTTTTCTAGTCTTTCTCTATTATGTTTCCTCATATAGATATCTCCTTGACTATTAATGCCACGTCCCATAAGTCTCATATTGGGAGTTCCAGTCTCTTATTCCCATGGTCTGGGTTGGGGAGAGATTGAATATCTTCTGCATCGGTATCCTTTCCCATTGGAAGTCAAACGAAAGCGTTTTCATTAACCTTTACGGTATTATGACGAGGTAAATATACTAAATTATTATTATGAATTAATATTAATTAGTATGTGCCTATTTTGAGTAAGCACAAGTAGGCAAGTAGTGCTCGAAGAATGGAATCATCTATTTGTACTTTCGTGGTTGCTAATGCAACAACTTCTTAATCCTAAATATCTAATGTAGTCCTTCGACAAATCTTATTTACAAGGAAAATATACACTGTCGTGTAAACATATTATTATGTAGATTGATAGAATACTCTTTATTATATACTTACACCATAAAAATTACAGATACAAATGTAAAAATCTTACAAGGGGTAACACTATGGGCGGTATTGTCGCTAAAAAGACAATCTTTGGATGGATTTAGGAAGGAGAGACAATACTGAAGGTAGTCTGTGGTCTACCATTTACATATTACAATAAATAAATACATACATATATAAAAAATATACTTAAGTACTTCACTAAGACAATGTATGGGAGTTACATACCAGACCACATTTTCAGCCTCCTTTTAGATGTCTCATTGTCATACGTACAAAGTCTTACAATATCCAATACTGCTAGAAAAGTTAAGAATATAAGTAAACTGTACACAATTAGTTGTAACATGGCAACTGCGGTAAAATCCACGGCACGAGCAGCCTCGTCGACAATAATAAAACAACTAAAAACAGAAGGTATGGTAAGATACTGGTTTTTCAAGACCAACTTATATATACGTCATCTTGAACTTGAAATCTTAGTGGCATAATACTGTATGGTTAAAAATTATGTAGTTAATACACAATTTTTGACCATGTACTACCTATTATGCTCACTGATTGAATTCATTTCTAACTGTTATGTAAGTATTTAATCATTACATGCGCAGGTCAAACCACGGTAATTTTTGTCTTCATTTTAATTATTCCTACTTAATTAAAACTAATTTTAATTGGTACGTAACTAAATGAACAACTAACCCGTAAGAATCTTATATGTAAAAGCTATTTGCTTAGAAAGATTGGTATTTTCTTCATGCCTTGTAACCAGAGATATGTGGGTTGGCCCAAATTTTACATTCTAATTTTGGGTGGTCATGAATATCATCGCTAACAGAAGTACCTACTAAAAGTGGGTAACCCATTCATACTAATATTATAAATTCGAAAGTAACTCTGTCTGTATGTTACCTTTTCACGCTTACACCTCTGACCACCACCACCTCGGATATCGATAAAATTTGGAAGGAGATAGATGACATCCTGGGGGAGGACATAGGCTACTTTTTGTCCCGGTAGCACTTTCCCAAGGGACAATTTCCGACATCCACGCGGGCGAAGCCGCGGGCAGAAGCTAGTATTATATAATAATAATAATTTATTTATTTCAAAAAGTGTGGTACAGTCTGTTACAATAAATACAATTATACAGTTTATGGACAAATCCAAAAGGGAGTAACAATTAACGGAATTGAATCTGACGTCCTAGCTAGGTTACATGGTAACCTGTATTAAGGTACGCCAGCCCAGGTTCCCACAAAAGGAGTACAAAAACAATTTAATAGGGAGTGCTTAGGACTATAAAGTGCAGAACTGCAAAACGTATGGTAACTTATACAAGGTGTATGAAGAGTTAGTATGTGTGTGTGTGTTTAGTGATGTAGGTGCTGTGTGTGTGTGTTTTTTGGGATCTAGGTGTGGTGTGTGTGTGTGTAAACGGAAGGGAAAGAGGTTGAGTTTAGATACGGAGTGTTAGAGAAGGCACTATGATTGTGAAGTAAGCAGATATTCAGTGTCGTCGTAATTTAAATTAGTTAGAAAGCTTGTTATCTGTTTTTTACACATTTCGTAAGAGGATTGATGAACAGGGATAGTTTTGTTTATTCTGTTGTATAAAAATGCCCCAAGGTAGAAAAAGAAACGTTTAGTGAAAGCAAAGCGTGTGAAGGGTACTTTGCAAATTTCGTGCAATGTCCTTACGGTCCGGCAAACATTCATTGTCAACGTTTTATTGCAACAACACACACAAACTCCTTTTACATTAGCTCAGTCCTCACTTAGGTTTCGCCTAAGTGAGGACTGAGCTAGTGTAAAAGGAGTTTGTGTGTGTTGTTGCAATAAAACGTTGAGAATGAATGTTTGCCGGACCGTAAGGACATTGCATTTCTTATATAGATCAAACGTTGGGTAGAGCATGGTTCGAAAAGTAGCAACCATAAGAATGGCTCTCTGAGCCACTTCCAGAAGTTTGAGCGTAGTTTTCGCAGCTCCACCCCAACTACTAATACAGTAAGAAATGACTGACTGACACATGGCGAGATACACGGTGCGTATTAAATAAGTATTGGCAATGTGTCTGAGTGTTTTAAAAAGATATATAAGTTTACGAACTCGAGCAGTAAGGTGGGTGATATGTGCTTTGAAGTTAAGGTGTTTATCTAGGATGATACCAAGGTATTTAGTTGTGTCAGTAGAAGAAATTGCAGGACAGTTGCAAGAGGCCGAATTGGCTTGGCAGGTGTGAGCTTTTACAGTAATGGGTGTCAAAGGTTGCGTAGTGGAGTTTAGAGAGAAAGTTATGAGTTTAGTTTTATTAGTGTTTAGCGTGAGTGAGTGAGAGATAAGCCATCTATATATCAAATCAAATCAAATCAAGTTTGAGCAGTTGCTTGCAGTTTAGCCCAGGATTCATCATAAAAGGTAATTGCAGTATCACCAGCAAAAGAGACAATGTTACCAGAGCTCAGGTGCACATTGCATAGGTCATTTATGAACACCAGGAACAATGTAGGACTCAAAACACTGCCTTGTGGCACTCCATACGAAATAAGCAGCTCGTCGCTATAGTAACCGTCGATTTTGACTATCTGCTTACGGTCTGAGAGATATGAATTAAAAAGCTGGAGTTGTATACCACGTACGCCTAAACATTCTAGTTTAGATAGAAGGCAGGGGAGGGGAACGGTATCAAATGCCTTTGCAAGATCAATGAAAACTGTGAGGCATTTTTTGCGTTGATTTAATTTATCAACGATTCCATTAATCAGTGTCAAGGCTGCGTCAGAAATAGATTTTTTCTTCCTGAACCCAAATTGGCTAGTTGACAATAAATTATTGCTTTCAAGGTATGTGGTAAGCCTGTTATTAATAAGTCGTTCTAAGATCTTTGATAAGGCAGGTAGAACCGCGATAGGGCGATAATTAGTGACAGAGGCGCGGTCCCCCCCCTTTAAAAATGGGATGAATAATGGCCTTTTTGAAAGAAGATGGAAACGTACCAGAGACGAGGCATAGTTTGAAGATATGGCAAAGTACAGGTGTGAGGATTGCAGAGTACCTTTTTATTATAATTGTAGAAATGCCATCAAAGCCCACTGCAGCATTAGCCTTTAGAGATCCAATAGTGGAAGCTATCTCATCAGGATTTGTTTCCAAGAGTACGAAAGAACTCAAATTATTGGAGGTATTGAACTGGGAATGAGGAGGGCAGCCATCCTGAACATTCCGAATACGCTCAGCAAGATCTTTGCCTATATTTACAAAAAAAATATTAACATCGTTAAGAGATTGAGAAGGGGTTTCCGAGGAGCAAAGTAACTCCATGGGAGGGTGAGTAGTTTTAGTTGTGTTTGTGACACGCTTGACTGTATCCTACAACATCTTTGTGTTACGACCAGCTTTGGCAATTTCATTTGAATCGAACTCTCTTTTAACTTTTCGAAGAATCTTATTACAGAAATTCCTGTATCTTGTGTAGGTAGCTTTAAGGACTTCATTATCAGAAGACTGTTTGTATCTTTTGTGCAAAATGTCTCTGTTCCTCATGCATCGCAGTAGTCCTGGAGTAATCCATGGTACATATATAAGTACTCTGTGTAGGTAACTATAATATATTAATAATAATAGGAGGTATTAGCCGAAATGTGTGCCAATGTCAATCGCATAAACCGAATAACTTAAGGTTGTCGTTTTTATGTGTAATAATACTAATAATGGATCTCGGCAGTCGGCCTCTACGACCTTGCTTAGAGGTGCTGGCTCCATTTCCGCAGTTAGGTACTATGATGTACTACGATTAATGATATGACTGACCTAATTAATCATTTAGCTCGTTTTGTCTTATCTTAGTCTAGTCACTGGTGATATAGGTGTATACCTGTGAAAGATACCTGCTTATTTCAGGTTTCGCGGAGCTTTTTTTCGGCGTAATATTCTGAATGAATAATATTCTGTATGTCAGTGAGTTCACTATAAATATGAACGCATGTATTTTGACATTGACACTTGCTGCCCTCTCCCAGCGACGCGACGCTTTAATAAGCCGAGCGAAGCTGAGGTTCGTATACTCTGTCTACGCTCGTACCCCGCAGGGGATGCCCTAGTATAAAGTACTCTGTGGGGTGCCCATACCGTGTAGTCGCTTAGTTTGTAAAGAGGCCAGTCACAATTTTTTTTACAAAATTACATTGACATTTGTACGTGCGTTCCACCCGTGTAATCGAATATTAATCATTCTTTAACAGCCAAATTAAAATTCATTTCAGTCAATATAATTTGCAATGAGGAAGGTTGGTCAAAGCTAGTTGTAGATGGCGTGTCCATAGCTAGGTCCCTACGGTCTACGAATAAATTTGACATTTCGTTCATGCATTCCATTTCGTGTTCATTCATGAGTTTGGTTATAATGCACTATTTCGTTATTTTCTGTAATTTCAATATTTGAAATAATAGGTCTTTACCTATGAAATTGCCGTTTTGTATGAAAAAATTTAAACGAATTTTTTTCATGAATTTTTTATTTGTATTAATCGAAGTAATCACCCATGCAATCAATGCATCTTTGCCATCGCAGTGGCAGTTTATTGATGCCCTTCTTAAAGAAATCAGCTGGACGGGAGGCAACAAATTCTTCAAAGGCATTTTGTACTGCCTCTCGGGTATTAAATTTTTTTCCCGCCAAGAAGTTATCCAAATTCTGGAAAAAGTAGTAGTCTGTAGGCGCAAGGTCTGGTGAGTAGGGCGGATGACGGAGAGCTTCCAACCCCAGTTCTTGCAACTTGGAGACCGTCTGCTGTGCAGTATGAGGTCGCGCGTTGTCGTGCAGGAGCAGCGGAGACGAGCGATTGACCAATGCTGGTTGGAGATGCGCCAGCTTCTCCATCATTGTGTTCAGTTCTTCACAGTACACATCTGCAGTAATGCTCACCCCGTTTGGTAAGAAGCTGTGATGAATCACACCGGCGCTAGACCACCAAACAGTGACCATCACTTTTCTAGGGGTAAGTTTTCGTTTAGGGCATTGTTTAGGTGCTGAACCAGGATCCAACCAACTTGCTGAGCGCTTACGGTTATCAAACAGAATCCATTTTTCATCGCAGGTAACAATGCGGTTCAAAATTCCTTCATTTGTGTGTCTGTTGAGCAGTGCAAGGCACGTCTCGACGCGTACTTCGCGCTGGCGATCATTGAGTTCGTGGGGCACCCATTTGTCAAGCTTTTTTACCTTGCCAATTTGACGCAAATGGACCAATATTGTTTTGACGCTAACGTCGAAAGCTGCTGCTAATTCAGCCGTAGATTGTGTATCATCAGCTTCCACAATCGCCTTTAATTCGTCATTGTCGACCAAAGTCTTCGGACGACCGCGAGGTTCATTTTTCAGGTCGAAATTTCCAGAACGGAAGCGAGCAAACCAATAACAGGTGGTGCGTTGGTTTGTAGAGTTAGCTCCGTAAACGTCGTTGATGTTGCGTGCCGCTTGTGCCGCGTTGCTGCCACGACGGTACTCATATTCCATAATTACTCGAATTTTTAACGTATCCATGATGACGAAAAAGATTGAAATGCGATGAAAATGTAACACTAATCAATAAAGAAATGACTACTTTTAGAAAAAAAAATCCACGTTTTTAAAATAAAATTAATTTGAAATTAGAATTCATAGCCAAACAAAAATTATTTTGATTTGAAATGGCCAGTACTGCAGAACGGCAATTTCATAGGTAAAGACCTAATAAATATCTATTCCACATGAAATGAGTCTGAATTAAAAACTTTAAATATTGCTTAATTCCTCGTAAACACTTTCTTCAAAATGTTATGAACCAGTATCTGTAATAATACGTTGATATAAACAAAGATTTTATGATTATGATTACACAAAATTACGATTAAGGGAGGGTTTGATGACCTATATATTAATACAGAGACCAAATATTTTACATGCTCGAAATATCTATCAGTACATCTGGAATGGCTTGCAACTTGGCAGCTAATTGCCAAGTCAGTGATGCCAGACTGGGGGGAATCCCCCCGAATTTGGGGCTTTTTATAGTTACGGGGGGACAAATGGAGGGACAATATTTTTGTGGGATATTTGGAGGGAAAAAGCTGGGTTTGGAGGGAATTGGGGGATTTTTATTAACAAAACTGTAATCCGGGAAAATGATGATTAAATCGGTAGTTTCAAAAGACATTTTGCGCAGCGTTATCAATGAAGTTTTTACAGCTTCCGGCTGTTTCTGATTTATAATTTTAATCCATGACATGAAAGAAAATATTCCCAGCACAAGTTATTAAAATCTTCAGGCATCCAATTGAATAAATAAATATTCCGAAGGCTTTAACAAAAATATAAAGTTATGAAAGCTATTGCTGAAATAGTATAAAATTGTATTTCATTAATTAATAAATATTTTACCATTCGTGGAGGATTTTTTCTTCAAAACATGAATTTTGGGGGATTTCGGGGAAGATGAGAGAAGGGGAGAACGCGAGGCGGTCATCTGGCAACACTGTGTCATGTTGACAGAAAGAAAATGACACTACATTTCAACGACGATTTTTGAGCAAAAAGTAAACAAAAATATACAATTTAGTGCGTATCGACTCATACAACTCAATTATCATGGAGAAGGAATTAGACAGAGTAGTTGAGGAGATAATGTCGACGCCCAACGTGAGTGGTTGCCTGGTGGCCGACCACCAAGGCCTTTGTTTAGCTGCGAAGGGAACAGCGCACGTTGACTCAGCGGGAATTGTAGTCGCGATATCGGAGCAGGCGTGCAAGATACAGCCTAATCTGAAGCCGCCCACTGTCTGCCTGGAGACGGACAAGAAGCAGTGTTTGATTCAAAGACACGGGACGATCACTGGAGCGATAATTAAGCAGAGGTCATAGTAAGTTTGTTGTGTTATGTTACAAGTAGCAACTCAAGGTATTACTGGATGCAGTAACTACCTGATCATCTTAACTACACTTGCGTGCAATAAAATCGACCTACCCCGTGCTCTTCGATTTGAAACAATATAATTCAACAAGGTTTACTAACAATAACCTAATATATTGTAAACTAAAACCTTCCTGAAACTATGTAGATTACGTTAGTTGTAAGAATTATCAAAACTGATTTATAAGTTCATGAAAAAATCACGAACTTACAAACATGGGGGCTCGAATAAAGCACCAACCTCTTTTTTTTTTTAATCCGTTAAAAGATCAAGTTAAATTTTCATTAAACGAACAAATAAACAAAATTAAACTTTTGTCAATATCATTGGCAAAAAAGAGTCATGCACTTTATTCGAGCAAAAGTGAGTGATGAGGACACCTGAAGAATCGAGTCAATGTTGTCAAGAATATTGCTTTTATCCAAATATGGTGTACGTTCAAATATACTGTACCTTACCTACCTTCACACAATATATATTAATAAATTATATTCACTAAGATTTTTGACATATTGTCTCTCAAATTGGGAGCACGGGGTGGGTTGAGTTTTTTGCATGCAAGTCTAGGTGCCCTCCTCATCCTCGCGGCGTTCTCCTAATTGAAAATACTTATGATAAATTATATTATTTCTGTATGTAAGTTTGTACAAACACGTTTAAACTAGACTAGGTTGGTGCGCCATTTCCTATCAGACTACTCTGTGAAGAAAGTCCGACACAAACTCGGAGTTCATTGTCTCTTTTAAAGTCCAGACATAATCTTGGTCAGATCATGTGAAGACCACGTAGATTGGTGTCTGAAATGGTCTTTTGGGGAAAGAATCGCACAGATTGAGTGGACCTGTCCAGTCAGTGCACGCATTTGTTAGTAATCTTGCAGTTCAACGCAGAACTTAACATTACTCATGATCTCTTCTGCGTACATAGCCCTTTATGTCTGAAGATAGTTCCTTGCACAAAATAATCTGCCCGACTACATTCTTCATGTTGCCGAGCCACCTAGCCAGGAGCTATTTACTAGCTGTACTTATTTAACCCAAATGCTGATAAGCTATTTAAAATACTAACTATGGTTTTCTCTGGGTTCTGGAATTGAAAGTAACTCCTTGTCATAATTATTGTGTCATAAAACGGTTGTTTTTCTTTTTCAGATTTTAAATTGCAAGAATTACAGTTTAACTTCTGGAAAGACTAAGGGATTGTGAGGAAAATTACTCGCTGGTCTTTTATTATTATGTTAAATACAATATAATGTACCTACCTATTAAAATGATAATGTATTTAGTGTATTTTTTGTAAATAAAGGATAATGTTATAACTTTTCTCGCTTGTTTGTCAGTACCTACCCAATCTGGTCATTTAAATAATAGCGTGATCATCAAACACCATAAGGAGCCTTTTGGAAATAACATAAATATAACATCAAAACTGTTTTTTCCCCCATTCCCTGAAGGGTTAGGCAGAGGTCTACTTATAGCATCCAGCGGGTCAGTCTGTGGACCTGAGCCCATCGTACCCATCCCCTTCAACCAGCTGCGAAGGTGGCTACAAGACTTCATCCACACACAAGCTGACAATTGGTGGACCTCGACACCGGGCTATAGGCAGTCCAGGGAAGCTATGCCACCCTTAGATGGCAAGCTAACCAGACTTATTACGCCTGGACAGGAACGGCGTTCGCCTGGTGACGGGGACCATCACAGGACACTACTAGCTAAACAAATATTTTCACACAATAGGCATAACGGACTAATATGAACCAAGAAAGAATGTTCATAGAAGAACTACAACGTAAAAATAACGCGGCGGGAATTTATCGCACACTGGATTTTCAACTCTCGGTGTTGAACCGAGCAATACGATGACTTGAACTAACATGCTAACTATAAAAGTACAGATGTATACGCGTGTGTGCCCTCTCCTTCCCGTGAACCGCGTAGTGCTGAGTCGCCCGCGCCGCCCTCATGGGGGGAGGGGCGAGCGTCCCCCGTGTGTATCCGCCACCGATTCCCATGTAATAGGGGGCGAGCCTATTGCCACCAATCCAGCTTCCGCTGCGTACATCCAGGCTGCCACTGAGAAATTATAAATGGAAAAACCCAATAACACTGCCCACAGAGTACATTTCAGCTTGCGCCCACAAGACCGACGACGCAGTCTTATTACTACTAGCTTTTGCGCGCGGCTTCGCCCGCGTGGAGGTCGCAAATTATCCCACGGGAACATACTACCGGAATAAAAAGTATCCTACATGTTAATCCAGGTTATAAACTATCTGTGTTCCAAATTCCATCCAAATCCGTTGAATAGTTTTTGCGTGAAAGAGCAACCAACAAACATCCATCCATCCGCACAAACTTTCACATTTATAATATTAGTAGGATTTCTTCAAAACACAAAGGTAAGTACAAATAAAACATTGACTTCAATATACACACATTTATTACAGATATGCTTTCCTAATTATAACATTAACTTGACGAGAAACAACTGCAACCGCTTACACTATACAACTATGTATACTCTTACGTAAGTGTTACAAACAATTTTTTCTATTTATTACTTGGTTTCAGTGCAGGGATAAAGACTACCGACTGTTTTCACTAATACACACAATAATACTCGTACAAGGCGACATCTAATGAATAGCTAATTAAAAGCGCGCTATTGGGTTTAAATAAAATACCAAGTTTGCCAAAGGGCCATCGTCCGCTCCGACCCTTGCTCGAGCCAGCCCGCGCCGCTGAGCCTATGGCTTTAAATTCGTCCCCTAATAATAATAATTCCGATCCAGCCTGTCCCTTGCTTGCCTTACCCAGCGACGCCCTAAGCCGAGGCTCGTACCCTTCAGGAGCCCTTGGCGTGTTGTCGCCTAGTTTGTAAGTCTTTTAAGCCCTGGCTGGGGGCCTAAATTTATTAGGGCAACCACAGGCATATCCGGTTAAGCAGCCGACAATCTCCTAGGAAAAAATCCAAAGAGCCATGGCACGAAGGATCCTAAACATCAGACATGGAGACAAACAATGAAACACAGCAATCAGAAAGAAGACACAAGTCATAGATGCCCTTCAACACGTTCAAGTACTGAAGTGGAGATGGGCGAGCCATCTGACGCGATCAGAAGACCGCTAGAACAACCGCTCTCGGAAAGGCCCACACGGAAAGCGAAGAAGAGGCAGAACAGCTGAACGTTGGCACGACGAGATAGTGGAATTGGTTGACAAATCACGGCTTGTGAAATCAAAAAACCGTCGAGGGGTCCCTAAATAATATTACTTAATTTATTAAGTTTTGTTTTTTGTAATATACACTTTATTTTATTTATTTATTGGATTTTCAAGTTTCGACATTGAGCCGAAAGTTGAAGATCCAACAGCGCGGTTTTATGCCTATTCGTATTACTCTTGGATTTGGACAGTCAGACAGCACTGCCATGCCAGTTAAGGCAAAATAGTTTTTGGCCACAGCTATGATTGTCAGTCTGTCTTTAATTAAGCATATAGTACAGAGGTGTCGAGACATCGTTCATTCTTATTAATATCATTGTTCAGCACTCTTAAATATCTCACATCAATAAACAATACATTTAATTGAGTAAATCCAGGACACGACAGCTGCACCAGGCGGCGGCCGAATTAATGACACGCGGGGCTGCGACTGTTGTTGAGAGGATCCGTCAATTGGGACTCGAGGTAGCCTTGCACAAGTCCGAGGCCACGTGTTGTCATGGTCCTCGGAACGCGCCACTGTCGGGTTCCCAAGTAACGGTAGGAGGGGTTCACATCGGCATCGAGTCGACGATGAAGTACCTGGGACTCGTCCTCGACAGCCGGTGGAACTTCGTGGAGCATTTCCGTCATTTGGCTCCCAAATTGGAGCGGGCCGGGGCTGCCTTGAAGCGGCTCTTGCCCAATCTGGGGGGTCCAAACGCCTCCTGCCGGATGCTCTACGCGGGGGTCGTGCGGACCATGGCCCTTTACGGGGCACCGGTCTGGGCGCGTTCATTGAGGCTCCGACCAGCCCGCCGGTTGAACGCGTCCCAAAGGGTCATGGCCACCCGGCTGGTCCGGGGATACCGCACGTTCTCCTGCGAGGCGGCGAGCCTCCTTGCCGGATTGCCGCCATGGGATCTGGAGACAAAGGTCCTCGCGCACATTTGGGAGTGGCGCGAGGAGGCGAAACGCCGGGACGTAACTCCGCTGCCGCGAGAAATCGCGGCACAGCGGACAGAGCTCCGGCGGAATCTCATGGCGGCATGGAGAGTGCGACTGTCGCAACCCAACGCAGGGCACGCCACAATTGCGGCGGTAATTCCCCAATTTGAGGAGTGGCTTGAGAGGCGCCACGGCGTCTTCGCCTTCCGCCTGACGCAGGTCCTCACCGGTCATGGCTGTTTCGGGAGGTTCCTGTTTCGGATAAGACAGGAGGAAACGCCCGGGTGTTATCATTGTGTGGATCGACCGGAGAACACGGTGGAGCATACGGTGGAGGTCTGCCCGGCTTGGGCGGAGCACCGCCGTGTCCTCGTGGCGGCGATCGGCGTCGGCGACCTCTCGCGTCCGGCCCTGGTTCAGGCCATGGTACGGAGCGAGAGAGAATGGGAAGCCGTCACCTCCTTCTGCGAAGCAGTAATGCTCGCGAAGGAGGAGGCGGAGCGCGAGAGGGAGAGGCAATCGCTGCGCCCTCGCGCCCATAGTCGCCGCAGGAGGAGACACCCTGGGCGTTCGGAGTCGACTGCCGACTCCCGGCCACCGTAGGCGCAGGCTTGCGGACGGCGAGCAATGGGCAGCTCGCCGTCCGGTAAGGACCAGGCCCGGGTCGACGGCGCGTCGTGTTCCACGTGCGCCTCAAAGAGATGTCAGCACCATTGACGGGGTCCGATAGGGCCGATGCCTGCCGGGGTCGCGGATTGTTCGAAAGAGTTACCGTGGCCCTGGCGCACAGGCAACTGAAGGAACACGGGTGGGTTTTACTCAGTAAGAGTCTGACACGCCCTTCCGTCCTGCCCAGAGCGGGAGAGGTCATGTGATGATTATAAAAAAAAAAAAATACACGACAGCTGCCTTTGTTCTTTCAACAATACATGTTGTAATAACCACTTTCCAAATAGTTTTACTCGTTCGAAGATTTGGCTACACTGTGAAATCTTAAATACTTCTACTTTTATCTCTGCACTAACCCTAAGTATACAAGTAACATATTAATTAACGATCTCAAATCATTTTCTAATTGAACATTTAACTGACCATGTTAAAGTGTTTAGGCTAAGCAAGAATGTATATCAACTTATCAATTTAATCATAGCATATACTATATACAATCTCAACGTAAATTCTTATCATAACAATTAATTCGCTTAATATTATATAAATAAATCGATGCATGTAAAAATCATGATGTATTTAATTTAAAAAAAAAAGAAAAACTATGTAAATAAGGAAGCACATGCCACATAGCAATCAAACATTCCAATCAGTGTTGCCAGCCTATAAATTAATTTAAACTGTTCCTGTTTTCGAAACTAGCAACACCTCATGCAAAATCAAATAAAAAATCGTTCACTAAAATATTGGCTGTGTGTGAGCAAAAATGTTAAAACTAGCAAAATATCACCTAAGACTAGGGCCTTTCTTATACACAATAATACTTACGCAGTCAATGTGGAGTTTTAAATTGTTATTTTACAAAAATATCTTGCATTACAGTAACAGTGATAATTTAATATATTCATAATATTGTTGCAGAACAATTTTCTAATGACTATGTGTTAAATATTTTCAAAAAATGTGTCCATTATAAGTTGATTCAACCAGTCCTTTTAATGTAGGAAACTTAATGACTGTAACTTGAAGACAGTTCTTAAGAAAAATCATTTTCTCAGCACAACATTAAAGGACCGCTTGTGCAACTGTTGATAAATATACTATTATACCAATACTAACCAAAAACATGTATTAAGGGTTTGTAGTAAGTAATGTTACAATTTCCAACTTCACTTATTTCTGGCTAGGGATTACTCCGTGTAGTATCTCAAGTGCGACCCACTACACATAACATTATCTAAACATCTAACAAATTGACATTGTTGTAACAATGTCCACCAACAGCAGGAATTACCTTACTATAGTTTGACCTCGAACGCTGTACCGCGCCTTAGGAATGCGCAGCGAGGCGGGGGTCGGGACGCCGTGAGCGTTGACGAATGAGCGACCTGCACCGCTGCCCGTGAGCCGCGCACATACCTAAGGCGCGGTACAGACTTCGAAGTCAAACTATAGTAAATATTGAGGCATGCAAGATATAGGTATATTTATAAAACAAGGACTGAAAAGAAAAGACCCATAAATTCAGTACGATTTCGGAATGCATACGTAAGATATTAGGATTCCAATGCCTTGTTAAAACAGGTATGTTTTCACGACACAAGCGTAAGTGGCGCCCTCTGATTTCAGACGTACGAATTTACTTTTAAAATATAACAATTAAAAGCCAAGATTTTCATGAAGTTAACCGTAATTACAGTGCAAAAGAATCCTTTCCTAATGTCTTTAACAAACACAGCTCAAAAAAAATGCTCCCGAAACAAATCACAAGTTCATAAGAGATACGATATGATGAAATATCAGTAAGTCTAGCACGACGGAAGGTTATACGGGTAGCTATACAATATATTCTATAGTAATAAACACTTTACATCAATGTCAAGAAAATTTCGCTAACTAGTATGCTAAGTATCATTAATTTGGATCAAACTCGTTTGAAACACGACATATGGCCGCACAACCTCACCCGTTCAATTTAAATAAAATAACTGCCTATTGGACGAAAATAAGATAAATATATGAGCAATAATATAATTCATTTAATATTTGTGTCACCACAGCATTATAACAATTTACTAATGAAAACGAGAGTTTCATCTATGGCGGCCAGGTTACTGTGAAGATATGTATGCAATACAGACGTTTTATATCTTCTGAGAGGGCAATATCACCCGAAACTGGATAATCGTCCGTAAGAGCGTTACAATCGCTAGACTAATTTATTTTGCTACCCACTAAGACGGAATAAATCCCCCACACATTCCTGTTCTCACAGAAAGTAGTAAAACGTCCAAAAAAAACCTAAACATGAGCCATCGGGCACCGTTCGTCTAATAAATTAACATTAAACAATTAATTATACTATTAACAGCCCTCGACTACGTTACGATTACAACTCGCTACTTAATAAACGAATAAATATGGAGTTACCGTAGAAGGATACATCTTAGCTCTAGGTACAAGATTTTCTCCTAATTATTATAATACACGGTGCAAGGAAAATTGACGCACACACCATAAATTCAGCACGTGTCTCGACGAATAATCAGGTTTTTCAAACAACAGGTGCGATACATACTCGGGCAAAATGTTTGGAATAGCAGTTTTTTTTTTATAACCGACTAAAAATTTCAATGTTAGTGGGGTCTAGAATCATGTACTGAATTCATGGTAACAATTTGCGAGTCATGGTTCTGACACCCTGTATAATATAACGCAGTGACTTCAAAATTGACATAGCGATTAACTTGGATTCAATATTAATTAATTATGACGAGACAAAATCGTCTGTAACATTAGGTATTTATTATAAATTTTATTTTGAAGCCACTTTACAGTTTTATGATTGGTTATCAAGACAATCATTTAAATAAATTATTCTCCTACAAAATTATTTCTGTTTGAGGTTCACTTCAATAGATTTCAAATGCATTGGTCCTTTATTATGAACATGTTATTATTAAAAAGACCACTTATTGCAAAACAGCCTCTATTGCACAACATAATATCTATTTTAGTTTAATCTCCTCTTATGGGCCAAGCGATATGGTACAATATGTCTAGTATAATACGTGCTTAGTTAATAAACCTCTATAGATATAACAAATAATTGAATATTATAATACATGCTGAATATTATCATAAACAAGAATATTATCTATCTACAAGCAGATTCAAATAAAAAAGTTGGCAATTCTATTATTTTGTATGGAGGACACTGATTTTTTATTGGCAACACTAAACAAAGGAGTTTAACAGTGACTATTGCTGAACGTCGCCTTTCAAGTCTTTGTAGTGATTTCTATGCGCTCCGTAGTACCAGAATACGAACAAAAATTATCCTAGTAGACAGACAGCAGTCATTTTTATATATTATGCCAAAATATTGATATAAAAAATTTGGTTTTTCAAAACACTCCCCCAGTTAACAACAATATGACAAAAATATTGGTTATGAATATAAAGTATGAATAACATTTTACAGTCACAATTCAAAAATCTACTAATTCACATACTGGAAGCTTATCATGAACTACCAAAAATTCACATAAATTACGTGCAATTTTGTTCGAGCATATGAACTGTCCCCTATTCAAACACTTTTAGTGAAAATCATGCTAACACGGACGGGTCAGAATATTTTTGTATCTCTATCTCTTTCTGTTACTTACAGGCGCCATTCGCTAGAGCGAGAAGTCCACTCGGAAGCATTGAAAGCGTTTTTACGTGCGAATGAACTTTAGTGTCAGAAAGGGGAATACAAAAAAATGGTGATCTTTGCGTGTTTTGATTACACCTTTATGTTACGAATCAGCGGTTCACTTTACACCGCCTTCTTAAAATGAGTAATAATTAGATGATTAGAGTTCATGAAAAGCCTCCGTGTTCGCTACAGTATACCAGGAGCGCATATCGTGTCGGAGACTCACGTAGTCGGCGTGCGGGGTCACCGGTGAAGCTGATTGGCGCGATCACATACGCCCGGGAACGCCGGTGAAGCTGATTGGCTGCTCGTTTGTGACGAGGTTCGCTCGAGGAGCGCTCGTTGGCTGGCCCGCACCCGCCTCTAAGTTAGCCGCCGACGTCCTCATATCATCTATTGATCCTCTGTGGGGAATAATTAGATTTTTATTATTATTTTTGTTTTTTATTGTATTTTTTTCGGAGTCGTAAGCAATTATAAATATTTTTGAAACGAGTACTATTTTAATGAATTTGTGCAAAGAGAGGAAATGATAACACTCCACTTGATTTCTAGTTTAATTTATCTAGCGCAATAAAGATTTTAAAATTATAATGGTTTGGCAAAAATAAATTATAATAAATGCTTAGTTTATAAAACAAAATATTGAAAAATGCGGTTCGAATAACAAAACAAAATTGTGCTCCCAAATGCTGAAAAAAGAAACCCTGTGCAGAAAAAAAAAACAAAGACAAATAAAAAGGAAATTATTAGAAGCAGGAACATGCAACAATGATAATAATAATTAAGTCGTAGCTAATTTTAATAGAATCATCCACTTTAGTAAAATTATGGGGAAATTTTATTTTTTTGAAGGAATTCTAAATAAACAGTTTGCAACTCCACCGGTATGGTTTTTCCAGACGTCAAGCGGATTTTTTAATTAAAATTGACCATGACCTCCCACCACCATGCAATCTCGGGCGCAAACAACAAGCATAGACAGGACACTAAACATGTTAGATACACTGCTACAAGGATCTTTTGACGCCCTAATGACGATGACAGAGGGGCGCTGTTGGTAAACATATTTTGGGCAATTATTGTTTTGTGACACCATCAGGCCTGTATTCCCCGGTTAGGCAGGGGTGCCCACATTTCTCCAGTTATGTTTAAGTCCCATGTAATAGGGGGCGACCCTTTCCGGCCGGGCACAAATCCAGTCTCCGAGCTGCAACTGACAAATTCCTAATGGAAATCCCAATAACACTTTGCCCGACCTAGGAATCGAACCCAGGACCTCATGCTCAGCAGTAGCGCTTGCGCCAAAAAAACCTTGTAGCGCTATAAATGCGTGCCTCATTTAGTTGGGGCGCCACACGTCCGGGTCCTCCATGAGGGTGACGTTGTGGTCGTGCGAACCCGCCATCGGAGCGCCCGGGGGCGTAGTCCCGCCTGCCGCCATCGCCGCCATGTCATCGCGGGACCCCCTGCGCCCCACACGCACACACAACACACATCGGATTAGTTCACATACGCCTTCGACCCAGTTAATGACACAACATCAAGCTTTGCTATGCAATTTTTTATGATTTTGGGAATCAATCAACCCAGTAAGTAAGAAGGCAACTTCGCCTGTGGATATCTGTAATGACAGAGATACAGCAGGAGCGTCCGCATTCTAGAGACAAATGAAATTTTATTTCATTTCATCGGATTAGTTACACACAGTACACACTACACCTCTTCGACCCAGTTAATGACAAAATCAACCTTGGTTATGGTACTTTTACGATTTTAGGAATCAATCAAGCGGTCCAGTACGTAAGTAGACCACGTCGGCTGTGGACATCAGCAATACCAGAAATACCGCAGGGGCGTTGACATTCCAGAGACAAAACTGAAATGTCTCCTGTGCCTGTAGCCGAGCCATATACTGTTCAGCCTGAAGTGGTACCTAACAACACTTCTTGGCGGCAGAAATAATTACTGTGATAGTATCTCCCCGGATAAATTTACCCTCTTTGATTTAATTTGCATCCTGGTCATCCATTTTTCATCCTCTTTGGTATGACATTTAGCAAAATATTATTACTAAGTAGAATTTTACAGTAAAGCTACAGTTTTCTTAAGAAGTGATAAAATTCTTAGACTTTGGAGTTCGAATTATTTCAATAATTGAACAGAAGAAACCCAGCAGGTAAATATGTATACTAAATAACACGAAGTAAACATAATGGAAATTCAATATCAAAGCACATACACACTTAATTTTAAGCCAAAATTCACAATTTCACTGACAAAAAATGTAATTACAAAGAACAATTTGATAATTCCATTGTCAGTCCCAGACTAGTCAGACAGATATTAGATGCTCACAGAGTAAAGATGGCAACCATAAAATCCGGCAGTCGAGAGAATGCGTTCCTGACACTTGTCAGTGCGACAATTCTAGTAGCTAATAAAGATCAAATTTGCAAAACATGTATTCGTTTGTATGCAACTGACGGGGGTCAGGAACGAATCGGCCGTCCTGTAAGCAAGATATCGACGAAAAGTTAGATAAATACACCCACAACCAACAAGAGTTAGTGACATGGTTAATATTTTCAAAATTAAGGGATATTTAATATCTTTACCAAATCTCTTTCATTTCAACATTAACAAATCAGAAAAAGTAGGTAATTGTACTGTTCTATTTGGTAAAAATAATCCGTTTTTTCAAGAAATCTGCCATGGAGGATGTATGATACAGAAAGATGCCTATTGGTGGTGAAATTAACAATGGCCGTGGACTGTAGTCAGATTATTTAAAAACGTCATACAGTCAGCGAACAGAATTGTTTATCAAATTTACACACCACGCCAATTTGCCGTGTTATAGCCAGTTAAAATAACCGCCAAAGAATGCCAGTTGTGATGTGTCAATTTGCTAATCAATAAATTTCCGTGGGTTTACTTTTAGATTGCCTACGCATCTACGTTTCACAAGTATTAATTCACCTTTCTATAGCATCCATCATCTTGCCAAATTACTTGAGTTTGTCTGCAGGCATGTTAGCAACACATTTAATGACTAGTAATTATACTGACTTTTTGCCGAGCGCCATCATGCCGTAGACGATGCCGGTGGCGAAGATCAGCCCGCTGCCGAACCACGTGCTCATGCTTAAGAAGCACATGAAGAATGGCGGAACTGATAGCCTGGAGTAAGAGGAATAAATACAGATTAAAACATTTGGCTTATCTTTGTGAGGAGAGTTAGGTCACCGACACTTGAAAGGATGTCCCTTATACCACCTGTAATTGACAACACTTCAAAATATACAAGCCCCGAAAACGAAAATATTATTTCTTGATTTTTCTATCCTGAGTACGAATATACTTTTTTCTTACATAGTAAATTCGGAGTCGGTAAAAACCAGAAAACGTGGGACGACGTCACTCAAACGCTTATAACTAATATAACAGATTTAAATAGACTCTCAAGGAATATGATAACTGTCCATAGACGGCAGGTGCGTGCAGGCAAACTCTTTGCAGTAGGTACCTGCCGATCTAACACTGGTCTACGTTCACCAGTTCGGCAAATGGCCGCTACCTACAATGGAATGCTCCATTGTAGGTAGCGGCCATTTGCCGAACAGATTGATATATTTACATGCTCCTTGAAAAGGTTTCGTAGGCTTTTGTATAAGACACTTGCACTACTGGACAATTTCTTTTTTGTTGTTGTTTTTTAAATACTATTTGTTTCTTTTTTTTTATTGTTTTTATAATATTAGTGTAACTGTCATGCATAAACAGTTCACCTCCTAGTGACTAAGGTTTTATTTATTTATAGGAATCTGTGAACAGCGCTGTGGGCTACATTATTACTCAAGTTATATAAGTTTTTCTGTATGTAATATTGCACAATGTAGCTGTTTGTTGTTCCTATATAAAAATATATTTAAAAAATATGTTTATGGCATGTGTGTATGACTGACGCCAAGTTATAGTGTGACGTCAGGCATTTTGATGATCGTATACGGTGTCATACATTTTGGCATTTAGGTCTGTTTAGAATAGAGCAAATTTCAAAGATGCTTGTTGAATGAAAACATGTAGGTACTATTTTGAGACTTTTGACTAGGTTCAAGGGTTTCGTCTCCACGTTGATGAGTCAGTCGGTCAGATTCTCTCTTTACATAATAGTCTAGATTAGCTAATGCCTGGCATGCGTCGCAATGCCTTTTTTTTCAAATCTCCCCTGTTGTAGAGCAAACAAAAGAAAAAAATATATATTCAAATCTGTTAAGCCGTTTTTGAGTTTTAGCGAGACTAACAAACAGCAGTTGATTTTTATATACGAAGATAATAATATAGCATAATCAGCCTATAATGTTCCCACTATTGCTGGGACATGTCTTCCTCTTTTTGAGAGAGATTGACTTGATTGACACTGACTTCCAAAAAAACTTTGGTTTTGTATTTTCGTTTTTTGCCAACGACCACTACTTGATAGCAAGTTATTTACATAGGTAAATAACAGTGACAGCAAGTTGTTATAACATCATCAATATACACTACGTGGAAAAAATACGTATTATTGAAGCTAACTGAAAAACTACCCAACCAAAGTTAATACAATTTATACGGGAACAACCCCTGAGGAATACCCCTATAAAAAAGAATTTTCGAAATTGATCTACAATTGCCGGGTATATCGCGTAACAAGCAAAAACAAAATAGACGAATTGAGAACCTCTTCCCTTTTGAAATCGGTCAAAAAGTGTATCATTTTGACCGTCACGACACTTGTCGACACAAGAGTGTCGTGACTGTCAAACATGGCTTCCGCGGACAAGTTCCACAGTGCAGCACATAGTCAAGCTGGTGCAAAGTGAAGCGCTACTAACATAGTCTTAAGCTTTATTTATTAACTCAGTTGTTGTTTATATTAAAATATGTATGTTTAGGTTAAGGTATTTATCTATGGGCCTGAGTTGCCTCAAAATAAATGGCTTTATTATTATAATTTAGCTTTTTCAAGTGTGAAGAGTATGACCAGCGATAAGGAACTTCGTTTCAATAAACTTCAAAACGAGCAGGTTCGGTTTATTCACTGAATAATAACAAAACAATGAGTCACATGTTTTTCAGAGTAGGATACCGCTATTATCTAACAGCGGCTACACAATGCACTGCAAACCATTCAACGGCGCGAGCGCCGCGCATACAATTTGCAACGCCTGCTATACAATTTAATTGCTCGATTTTATCATGGACACCGTCTATATTTAGGTATTAGAATAGTTTACGGTTACTAAATATATTTCTTCAAGACATAAATAGGCTTAAACAATATTATGTGCCATAGAGTAACTTAAAATAATATATTGCTACACATAGCATAATCAGCCTAAAACGTTCCCACTGCTGGGACACAGGCCTCATCTCTGTGAGAGGGAGTGGGCTGTAATCACAGACAACTTAGCCCCGGGGCTAAGTTGTCTGTGGCTGTAATCCACCACGTGGGCCCCTAGTGCGGATTGGTAGATGTCATATGTCTTCAAATTTTTGGTCTTATAGGAAACGCCGGTTTCCTCACGATTTTTTTCCTTCACCGTTTTGAGAGCAGTGGTGATGAAATAAATTACTTCTACAAAATAAAGCGTGTGCCTGGATTCGAACTCACGACCTACAAATCGTAAGTCGGGGCCGATACCAGCACTGCTCCTACACATAGTACGTATCTTAAAAGTCTTAAAACTTAATCCTGTATTTACTGTATAGAAAATAAAGAGTGATTGATATCAAGTTTTTTTACCAATCTTCTCCATAGGAAACTGCCTTTTGGAAGGGGCAAATAGAACCAATTAAATTTTTTGGTAAATGTTTACGTGCAAAAGTGCCTTTTAAAGACCTACGTGAAATAAATTATTTGACTTGCGACTTTTTTCGGATGTGGAACTAAGAATGGCGGCGAGGTAGATTTGCCATCGCAGGTAGAACTTGGGTGAAACTATTGCAGGTAGAGAAAAAAAGAGCCCTATACAGTAGTGGGTGGACTTGGGCTTCGAATAATGATAGTGAAATAATTTGGCACTGAGATGGATCGGACAATGGGTAGTAAAAAAATCGTGAACTATCGAAAAATGCGTTTTAAATACAGACGTAAGTTTTACGTAAAAATAATATTTTGCACGTGATTGTTTAGCCAAAACCAACACTAATTAATGTATGGTTTTACCTTAAAAGGACGTTAGTTGCCACATTTAAGGAAATTGTCCATTGAGGTAAAAACTAAATGTTTTCGGTACGTTCACCGGCGCATAGGTACTACCTACGAGCTCAAACCGTAATAAACTTATTGGCCAATCAGCAAGATGGTGGTCGGGACAGCCTGGCAAGGCTGTCCAAGTTGAAGTACAGTCCGTTCACAGTTATTATTTTACCTCTGCCAGCAACAACCTAACAGCAACCTTATTGTAACGAGAATAAAAATCACAATGATTTTGACAGACTTGTCAGTGGCAGCAATCTAACAGCAACCTTATTACAATGAGAATAAAGATCACTGTAATTTGGCCAGTGATGCTAAATCAGGGGTAAAATAACTGTGAACTGACTGTAATTTATTTGTCAAAAACACGATACAAAGGATGTTCATAGATTACGAAAGGTTACGGTCTAAAGGTATATGTTTCCCCATTATACTTTAGGCTTCGTTCTCGATATAATATTTACATTGCAGCTTCCCGACGCCAGTCGACAACCAAACGCATATTTAGAGCTGAAAGCAAAAAACTAAACGCACAAGTGCAAGTATTCCCGCTCTATACGATATCTGTCATTCTTTACGTTTGCGCGGCAACCAGTACGCGGTGATTCCCAAAGAATACTAAATAAAGTGTTTAAAACTAGTTAAAAGTGTGTTTTAAAGTTGAAATTAGGTATCATGCCGAAACGAAAACATGGCAAAGATTATTATCTTCAAAAAATCCGAAGATTAGAAAAGAAGATAAAACGACACCGGTACGACACCGATTCATCAGAGTCGTCCATTTTTTTCTCACCAGGTAAAATAACGTTTTATACAGTTAAACGTGTTTCATATAGCTTAAATACGTTATTTATTGTACCACGCGGGTAATGTACGAGATGCATTGACGCGAACAAATAATTCGGGGCGTTTACGAGATAAACGCACGAGTTTTTTCACTTACCTAATGGTGTAGTCCGAGAGGCTACGCTTAGGTATGAATATCAGGGTACATAAACAGGGTCAATTCTCTTTTTGCAGACCGCAAAAATGATGAACCACACGACGAAGTACTAGTAGATGATTATGTCGAACCACCAGTTCCAATAGAAGTAACTCCAGATATCACAAATACAGCAATCACTGTAACTAATCCCCTACCTGAGCCTAACCCTGCACCAGAGCTAGACACTGAGTCTACTCTATCCCCGGAAGTGCTGCAAGCACTAGGAGATTTGATGCCAGAAAAACCTAAGTATGGACCAGAACTAAACAAGGACTTAGCCCGTATTTGGAATACCGTTTTGAAGAACGGTCTCCCAAGGGAAAATAAGCAAAAACTGGAGAAAAATGTACCTGAAAACTGTTGCCTGCTTAAAGCCCCTATGCTCAATCCAGAAATTATTGCTTCAGTGAACGACACAATAATTAACCGAGATAAGAAAATAGAATCAGAACAAAACCAGTTAGGAATGGGACTCACCATTTTAGGTGATGCACTATCAATGCTAATCAACAACAACAACATCGATAGACTGAAACTGATCTCCCAGCTCAGTGACGCTGGAAGAATTTTAACAGACTTACACTTCACACAAACAAAATCTCGAAAAAATCTTATTTTCCCTGTTCTGGACAAAAAATTCTTAGACATTGTCAAAGAAGTAGAAAGAGATGATTACCTTTATGGTAACAACCTATCTGAAAAGATAAAAGTTTTGCAAGCTTGCCAAAAAACAGGCCAATCTATAAAAAAGCCAACTATTATTACCACAACCCGTCAGGGAAACTTCAGTGGTCCACCTCGTTACAATCAACAGAGGACAAATCTGAGGCCGGGACACAAAAAACCACAGTCCTCATACCAAACAAGGAAATATCAACCAATTCCGTACCAGCCACAGCACGCTGTGAGAAAGCCCAAAGCCCCACAACAACAGGACAAGACTCGTGCTCGACACTAGAGGTTAGTCATGCTGGAAGATTAAATCATTTCTTATCTTGTTGGCAAAGGATCTGTGATGATGTTTCAATATTGAATCATGTCATTGGATACTCAATACCTTTTACTGACGTACCTTATCAGTCGCAATCTCAACAGTCATTACAAAAGGATATTTTAAATAATCCTGATATGCATACAGCCATTAATAATTTACTGGCATTAGGTGCAATTTCTCCTTGTACACCATGTAAAGACCAATTCATATCTAAAGTGTTTTTGATTCCAAAACCAAATGGTAGCAAAAGATTTATTCTAAACCTTAAGCCTCTTAACAAATTTGTTAACACATGCCATTTTAAAATGGAAGATCACAGAACTGCAGTAGCTCTAATTTCTCCAGGAGACTTTATGGCGAAAATTGATTTAAAAGAGTCCTATTTATTGATAAATATTAATCCAGCTCACAGGAAGTATTTACGGTTCCAGTATGATCAATTGTACGAATTTAACGCACTCCCTTATGGCTTGTGTTCTGCACCTTATGTTTTCTCTAAGATTATGAGAGTAGTGGTTACATATTTAAGATCTAAAGGTCACAAATCAGTACAATACCTAGATGATCTCTTGTGCATTGGTTCTGATTATAAAACATGTTTGAAAAATATTAATGAAACAATTGCTATTTTAAAATGTCTTGGATTTGTTATTAATTATGAAAAAAGCATAATTAGACCATCACAGTCCTGTCCATTCTTAGGTTTTGTATTTGACACAAAAACAATGACACTATCATTACCCACTCACAAAATATTATGTATTCAAAAATCCATTGAAAAATACTTGAAAAAACAAAGTTGTAGTATAAGAGACCTTGCTCAGTTAATAGGAACATTGACTGCCGCATGCCCGGCAAGTACATATGGTTGGCTATACACAAAACTATTAGAACACTATAAATATCATGGTTTAGTTAAAAGTAAAGGCAATTATGATACAAAGATTATCATTCACTCAGATATTAAACTAGACCTACAGTGGTGGGCTAATAATATCAATAGTTTACACAAAAGTATAGCATACTCAAAATATAATTTGGAAATATTTACCGATGCATCAAGAAGTGGGTGGGGGGCCGTTTGTAATAATAATAGGGTTCATGGTTACTGGAAAGAGTCTGAAAAATTATATCACATAAATTATCTCGAACTACTCGCCATATTTTTAGCCTTAAAAATGTTTGTTAAAAATAAACAACATTTAAATATATTGTTGCGTGTCGATAATAAGACTGCCATATCTTATATTAACCGAATGGGAGGTATTCAGTACCCACATTTAAATAACTTAGCCAGAAGCATATGGCAATGGTGTGAAGATAGACAAATTTGGTTATTTGCATCTTACATAAAATCAAGGGATAACAAAGAAGCAGATGAAGAATCACGTAGGGTCAATCCTGACATAGAGTGGGAACTGAATACCTCCACATTCCAGTACATTGTTACTCAGTTTGGCCAACCTGATATTGATCTTTTTGCCTCAAGAATTAATGCAAAATGTGAATCTTACATTTCCTGGAAACCGGACCCAGACGCATCGAATATAGATGCTTTTACCGTGTCTTGGACGAACTATTTTTTTTACGCCTTTCCCCCATTTAGTCTATTATTAAGATGTTTACAAAAAATTAAGAATGACAAAGCGACAGGCATTATGGTCATGCCATATTGGCCGTCACAAGCCTGGTATCCATCAATGCAAACAATGTTAGTCTCAAAACTGTTAATCTTTAAACCCAATAAACAGTTATTGCATTCCTCTTTCAGAGAGAATCACCCTCTACATCTACACCTTACACTAATGGTCGGGATATTATCAGGAAGGCATGGCTAAGACGAGCCATCCCCCCATCAGCAATAGAGGTTATGTTTAGTTCACTTTCAAATAATACCTTGAAACAATATAATGTCACCTATAAAATCTGGTGGGCCTTTTGTCAAAAACAAAGTATAGATCCATTTACACCTTCAATACCAATTATTATGTATTTTTTAACTGAGCAATTTAACTTAGGGGCCTCATATGGGTCTTTAAACTCACACAAGTCAGCTCTTGCTGTAATAATAGGTTCAAAAATCGGGGGTGATGACCGCATTAAGAGGCTACTTAAAGGTTTCTATAAAATCAAGCCACCAGGGGCCAAATATCAAACCACTTGGGACCCAAGTAAAGTCCTAAATGTTTTAAAAACTTGGACTCCAAATAACTCTTTGAATTTTGAAAAATTGTCCAAAAAATTGGTAATGTTATTAGCACTAAGCACAGCCCAAAGAGCACAGACTTTGTCTCTTATTAAAATACCAAACATCACAGTAAATGATGCAGGTGTACATATTTCTATTACAGATACTATTAAAACATCTGGTCCTGGTCGCAGCCAACCGAACCTGTTTTTACCTTTCTTTGAAAAGTTAGAAATTTGTCCAGCTAATACATTATGTGATTACATTAACTATACTCAGAGCATTAGGGAAAATAATACTCACTTGATACTTTCATTACATAAACCCCACAAACCAGTCTCTCCCTCTACCATCAGTAGATGGATAAAAAATACTCTATCTGTTTGTGGCATAGATATTAGTATTTTTTCAGGACATAGTACTAGACATGCCTCGACATCCATTGCTAATGCTAAGGGAGTTTCATTAGATGTAATAAGGCAAACAGCAGGCTGGACAAATAGCTCTTCGACTTTTGCTAGATTTTATAATAGACCAATTATCAACAATTCAAACGAATTTGCTCATGCTGTGCTTAATGCTGAACCAAATACTTGATTATTATGAATGTTACCGATAAATAAAACGTGCCATGTTGAGTATAAAACCAAAATTAGAACATAAGTCCAAGATTAAGAAGAAAAATTTGATTGCTTCTCTATTATTGTAATTTGATTACCAAAAAAAAAAAAAAAAAAAAAAAAAAAAAAATTAGAAATTGGACAATAAATCCAATATAAAGATGAATGAGACTGTTTATCTATTATTATTGCCATTATATTATGTCATAAAATTAAAGATATTTTTTTATTGACATACTATTTATTTATAATTTCATATTTGGAATCTCAATTTTCCTAATAAACTCTTAACATCTGCAATGTAAATATTATATCGAGAACGAAGCCTAAAGTATAATAAGTGATCAAACGAACTTACTTGTTGTGAAGTTCGATCATTATTATACGAAGGGCTTCGTTCGAAGATATAGGGAACCCTCCCTACCCAACCCCAGAAAAATTGAGGTTCTCATAACTTACTCTAAAATAATGACAGATATCGTATAGAGCGGGAATACTTGCACTTGTGCGTTTAGTTTTTTGCTTTCAGCTCTAAATATGCGTTTGGTTGTCGACTGGCGTCGGGAAGCTGCAATGTAAATATTATATCTTCGAACGAAGCCCTTCGTATAATAATGATCGAACTTCACAACAAGTAAGTTCGTTTGATCACTTATTAACTGGCATACAAATACTAGTTACAAGATTTCAAATAATTAAGTAGATAAGGACAAAATTGGATGGATTAAAGTTAATTGGAATAGTACAATATATTATTTTGTCACTCATAGTCAAAAATAATCCTTATCTCACTACAATACAAAAATGAAAGAGACTATTAATACATGTAAACAATGCCCGCTCGTGGGATTTTAATGCCTCCCAAATACACTATTCACTACTACTACGACAATCGTGTTAAGGCTCCTACAAACAGGCGCGACTCGCGATGCGACACAAAGGCACCGCCTCTCGCGCAACGAGCGGTGCCTTTGCGTCGCGTGCGATTCGAGTCGCGTGTCGCGCGGTCACGCCTGTTTGTAAGAGCCTTGAATAGGAATTTGGGAAAGAAGAATGAACTACTGAACCAATTCGATTACTACATGATGATAAAAAATAACATTAGATAGGTACCTAACAATAAAACATAATTAATAATAAATAAGACAATAAATTAAACTAATAAAACGCCATACAAATTCGTGATAAAGAAACTATCGATAACAGATTGTTCTGTCCCATTGATAGCAAACTTGTCTTTTGTGGCTTTGATAAAAACGATGAATCAGTTCACGTACGTGACGTAGGTACTTGTAGAACTGATAAACTACGTCATATTAAGTGGTGTCGATTTACAACAGTGTAACAATCACAACACAATCCAAGCTCGTTACAGTACGACACAACATAGAAGTTCCATCGGCTAATTTCGTCAAACGCGATTATTTTACACTCGAACGTCTTGGGCAGGGACAGATAATTGACAGAGAAAGGCCAGTGTGTGGCCTGCCCTTCAGAACTTTGAACGACTCTCAAGAGGCGAGAGAAACGATTGCCAACTAGTAAGTAGTTACAAGTCTGGTCGATCAGCGGGGCAATTGCGTAACTCACAATGGCAATGTCTTTCATTTGGCAGTTCAACCACATAATTGTGTTATTAACGTTGTCGAGCAGACGACTTTTTAGCGCAATGGATTTGGAAATTCCTTCAAAATTCTTCGGATTGTGATTTGGAGTATTGTATGTAATTTAACTTATTATATTTTTTATTGCTTTATTATTATAAATGTTGGAACGCCGACGTCTCCCCTCTTGGAGGTGGGCGGTAATGGCTGCAACACAGTTTTTAACTAATTTAGGTGTTAAACAAACGGGGAAATACTGTTTTTTGTTCCATTAAAATATTTGACTTATTTATTTCATAAGGGAAAACAAACAGTAGTATATTAGTGTAGTTATTTGAATTCGGGTGCAGGCTAGTACATCAATGTTACCTCTAAATTGTGTCGAACTGTATCTAAACATTTAGTGCTGTATTCACATTACTGATAACTTACATTGTTAATATATTATCGTTAATGAAACCGGAAATTCATATACAACATGAATAATTTGATTTAATCCTCCTTCCTTACTTTTTAATTTTCCATTATAATTATTTACTGAAATATTTGAGGTAGTAAATTCGTCTTTTACATGTGATTTGTTCTAGGCGTCAAAAAATCTAAATTTAATGTTATGAATTATTTTATTTAATCATCTTTCCTTACTTTTGAATTTTGCTTAGTTATAATATAACCTATAGTTATTAAATAAATAAAAATCTTAAATGAATTCACTGACAAACATCGTTCAGCCTCAACCGCTGGGTCTAGAAGCATGAAATTTTACACACGAGTTCCATAAACAGCAAAAGTTAGCATTAAGAAAGAATTTTAGAAAATTCAACCCCCTATAGGGGTTAAATAGGGAATGAAAGTTTGTGTGGAAGTTCGTCATTTTTGCCGTCCATCGGCAAAAATCACGAACTTCCACACAAACTAATAATACCGGGCATACGGGTTGTAGAAAATAAAATGTATAAAAGTGTTATTTATCTTTACATATGTAGATAACTAATGTTATTGTTAAGTACGTCTACATGATATGGTTTCCTTAAAAGGTTATGTCTTGTATATACACGACTTGATATTATTATCAGATGATTCACTTTCTGAGCGCCTAAGTTTTCTGTTTGGACATTCCCATTAATCACTATATTTATTATTAGTTTTAATGTATATTTGAGCTATCTACAACACTGTTGGAGTTGGATTGATGTTTACCAAAATTTGTAGACACAATTTAAAGCTAAGTTTAGATTACGACACCACACGCCGTACACTCAGTGTACCTATACACCGAGAGATGTGTGCGCAAGGGTGTCTCTAATTGTGACACGATAATAATAATTAATGTCGAATCAGGGGCTGTGTGAACACGGTTGTGTCCAAATGTCTCTTGTGACGGACGAGTTTTCAAACAAGTTCAACATTTTTCCATACACTCTTAAAAGACATCCCCTTTTTTTTTGGGTGGGTAATCATCAAATGACTTCTTCCGCTCTGCGCGGAGCGGGAAGGCGTGTCAGACTCTTACTGACTAAAACCCACCCGTGTTCCTTCAGCTGCCTGTACGCACGGGCCACGGTAACTCTTTCGAACAATCCAGAGTTTCGCGTGGAGCTGGAGCAAGGAAAGTTAAAGGCAAAGTCAAGTCAATATTTATTTTAAGTACGCCAAGAAAAGGCACTTATGAACGTCAGGAGAATGCTAACAGCTTTCTAATGTTTGTAGGACGACTACCAGAGCTTGAAGCTTCACCTGGAGTTATCGACCATCTTATTTGCGTATTTTTTACTATCGGAGTAACTTGTGGTAATAAATATTCGAAGTCCTCATATTTCATTCGACAGAAGTTTTCATAAGATAAGGCGCTGCCTCAACGTAGAACACCGTAAAGGTCCCCGCAAACAGGCGCGACGCGTCTCTAGTAACACAATTTCTATGAAAACTTCAAGGAAATTGTACTAAAAGAGTCGTGTCGCGCCTGTCTTCGGGGGACTTAAAACGCTGGCTTTTGGCGCACCGTTGGCGTATTGGTACATATTAAAAGCCAGAAAAAAAAATGGGTGTATTATCAATAATGTTCAAAGAAAAGACTTATTCAAAAATATTTCATCAAAATAAAATAGTTACATGATAAAAAAATCGTAAAACACAGCTCAAAAAAAAAAATTATCGTTGCATAATTCTAAAAATTTTGAGCGTAAACCATTATATTTTATGTAATGATGATATAGGGAATTCGAGCAACTAAAGAAATACCTAAAAATGTTCCATCGACCCTTGCATTTATTTTTTATTTAAATTAAAACTGCTTTTGTGGTCATTCGATTCAACTAACGTCAAACGCATCGTTGGTTGTTTTCAACCTTATTTGTTGCCGCGATGCGCTATCGTCAATGAATCACTGGTGTACCCAGATAGATACTTCTTTAAGTTTACGTCTTTATATAATTACAATATAAGCAGCAACCGCACGGCGCTTAAGGCTCTTACAAAACAGGCGCGACACGCGACGTGAATCGAACGCGACATAAAGGCACCGCTCGTCGCGCGACAGGCGGTGCCTTTGTGTCCTATTCCTATGCGATTCGCGTCGCGTGTCGTGCCTATCTGAAGGATTTTTGTGTGAATAGCTCAGACACAAGTTCCATACATTTATAATATAAACACAAAAAAAAAAAAACTGAAAGTGTGAACAGTAAAGAAATGAATGTCTGACATTTATGTCGTAATTTCTGTCGTAGTCTAAACTTAATTTAACAATACTTCGCCTTAGACCCACTTTCACCACCAATCATTAAACACGTTTAACGCTAAACGAGTTTTAAACATTATTCTGTCTCTGTCATCTTCAACCATTTGACAGAAACAGAATTATGTTTTAAACTGGTTTAGCGCTAAACGCATTTAGTGATTGGCGGTGCAAGTGGGCCTTAATTCGTATAGAATACTATACTGTCATAATTATGAATAGAAACAAATATTAGGCACGTAGCATATAAATACCGCCGTCAAAATAATCACAAAGCCAGATTACTTATTTTCCTCTTCGTCCCCACCGCATTAATTAATTTAATAACTCGTAATTATTGATTTTTATCAAATTACAATAACTGCATATAGAGGAAAAAATTTAATGCGTGATGAGATAAGTATGAAGAGGAAATGGGACCTAAGGAGACAGACATCGAACTTACAATGTAACTAGTAAAATGTGGTGTAGTACGTACTAATTCGCCCACATTTCGCCAGTACCTATCCTAATCCTTTCATGACAAATAAATAGTCAGTCATTTATTAATTAACAATCATTTGTATCTGAATTTACACTAAATAAATATGAGTGATTATGAGACGGTGACTGAGGCGCGGGCCTCACAGAAGAGACGTAAGACGAAAACGGGACACAGACGCGGCACGGACGAGAATCAGAAGCGACTTTTCAAATTATATAGAAGAGACGAGGCGCAGACACGGACGGGACGAAAACTCTTCATACTTAACTGTACTGTATTTGACACTTCATTTCGAGGACAGCGGCGGCGGCGGCGGTAACGTGCGGTTGCGATCACACCGCACCCTCTCCGCACCCCCCTGCGTCTGCGCCGTGTTCGCGTCCCGTCACTTAAGTATATTTTAATAATAGGACGCAGAAGGAAAAGCGACGCGCCTGCGCCTTATCTTTTCTGTACCTATGTTTTGTGTCAGATCGCATTAATACATTTTGTATGAAGAATAATGAAGATACGTGAAAGAGACGCCGCGTCTGCATCCCGTCCTCGTCTCACGTCTCTTCTGTGTCGCTCGTGCCTGAGGTAGGTGGACAGTACTAGCAGGGTGAGCACACGTGTCGCGAGTTCTGTCATTCGCCCGCTGACGGGGGAACACACCCCTTCCGCACTGCGCAGCTACCTCAGGCACCATCTCAATTAATCGGTAGGCCTGTATAAGGAAAAATGGACACTATCAACTCACCCAATATACAAAGCAGCCTTATTCCAGTAGGGTCTGGTCTCCACCTTATCGCTGAGGGTCTGGACATAGTCTATGAAGAAGCAGCAGCACGGAGCTTCACACACTATCACTATGAAGCCAGCCAGCATCTGCCAGATGCCGGCGATCAGGCAGGCCACGTTCAAGACCACGATGCTGATGCAGTTGATTAGACCCAGGACTATGGCGACTGGAATAAACGGAAGTTTTATTTATTTATTGGATCTCCAAAAGAGGCTACACAATTACACGCAAGTACACAAGAATTATAACAAATAGCACTTCTAATTATAGGAGATCACAAGAAAGACGAAAAGAAAAAGAAGATATAAAGATTAGATGATGAGGTGAGAGAATGTCCTAGAACTAAATCTTCGAAGACGTGACGTTCACCGCGTGATAGACTAAGGCCTACTGCTTCTCACAGAGAGGAAGGCTGAGTCCAAGTGGGAACACTATGGGCTGATTAAGTATTGTGAATATACGGATATACCTTAGCCCGTAGGCTTAAGTAGATATGTTTGAGACTCAAAATTTAGTATTGAAGTAAAGTCAGCCTGCCGCGCCAGTTATTCTTAATGCTGTATTCTCGGAAAGTGCATTCTCTTCATCTTTGTATTCTCCACCAGCTCATTACATCCACTGCTGAACATTGACTGTGATCGCTATGATGATAGTCAAAGAGAAAGTCGCCGTAAAAAGCGGTAGACATATTGGCGAGCGCAATTTGTCGATATTATAAGGAGTCAGACAGGATGGCGTTATGCCATACTCTGATATAATACTTCAGTCGCCTACCATCCTCTGACGTCATCCATCCCTTAGTAGCTTTTTACTACACCCACTGAGGGGGAGGGACCAACCATAAAGCAGCGTTTACTTTGCCAAGTGGGCACGCGGAATCAGTAGAGCGATGTTGAGTCACATTTTAAACCTTGTCAGCCATGTCAACTGACAAGTTTCTATGGGACAACCAAAACACACGACCACGGACTTTTGCACACGCCAGCCTTTTACTTTGATTACTTTAATTGCATAATTCTATGCTGTCCTTATCGACAGAAAATAACTTGAGAGACCAAGAAAAGACATTATCTTTGTTAGGATTAAAATTAATCTAATAAACATTTTTAGAGGAATGATTTTGCGAGTTTCATTTAATCTAAACCGTATTACACCTACATAAAATATTTCTAAATATAACCCGTTACAGTTTTGGTTAACGACCTTCCTACACACGCGACAATTGGACACAATGCCCGAATCGTCGAGAGTGACCAGTTGACACAATAAAGTATCATCAAGGTCGTATCATTTCTATTGCGCTACAAGTTCTGCCTAGCCTTTTCTCTACTACGTTGGGGTCAGCTTCCGGTCTAACCGGATGCAGCTGAATACCACTATTTTAAATGACACGATTGTCTATCTCACCTCCAGAACCCAGTAACTTGGTAACACGGTAGCCCTTGATCAGACTGATTGTCGGACTTGGGCTTCCTCTGACTACTTGTAACGACTGTCAAAGATCTACGGATGACAGCCGTGACCAACGGGGTAACGAACTTTCCGAAGTACGGAGGGTCTCGGAATGTAATGGATGGTCCATCCACGGACCGACCGCGGCATGTGTAACTTAACCTTCGATCGACCGACTGTTATCATTTAGCCACGAGCCCCGCTACCATCCTATTTATATTAATTAAAATGTAAAAGGCTTATAAAAACTATGGGATTATCGTTTTTCGTGTATGTGACGATTATAATGCAAAATAATTTACTATGTACGCTAATGTACTGAGTATCGACCTTATTCGTTATACGTTCTAAAACGATAATGTTAAGCAATTTTCAAACAAAGCAATTTTCCTTTCCCACATAGCGGGCATTGACTAGCCGCAACGACTGTCGAAGACCATTCACGAACTGACCGCGGCAAGCCAAAACCCAGGAGCCACGAAATGGTCGACCATAGAGCTTAAAAAAAGTTTAAAGCTCGGATGACTTCTCCTATTGTAATTAATCTATGAACCAGCCACCATGACATCTGGCTGAAAAACCAATGCCAAGATCGTTTGAACATCAATAATAATGCTCTACATTTTATTATGAATGAACATAAACATATCATTTAGCTAGATGTTATCAGTTTTTATCTCTGTTATACAATTAAACTAAATAAGTCCTTTAAGAGATTATAATGTTTATTATGATAGTGGAAGTGACAGGCTGCAAAAACGAATTTTTGTATGATTGATTTTGGGTGGTCTGGAGCCCTTGTTTAATTTATAATTATGTTGTAATTTAATGCAAACGAAATACTGACAGTATGAGTGGTAAATTCTTTACGGTATCACAGAATCTGATATGACACTGATAAGCATTATTGTGTGAACTGTTTCTAAGAATATATCAATTTTTTTTTCTTATTAGCTTTGAAATTGTTTTGATAATAACACTTGCATCATGTTAAACTTTTTCCTTTAGTTTTGACTTTGGTACTTGGAACATGCAATTATTTTAAACCTAATTGCAGTTCAAACAATCAACCATCTTATGGGCAGATATTTTTTTTTTTTAATGAGCACAATCAATGCTTTTAGTACTACATTAGCTTTATTTTCATTACAAATACATTAAGTGTGATATAGATTATCTGATTATAGTTGACATTTGATATTATCAGTTAAACACTGTTTAGAGAACTGGTTCTACCATTTTCGTCACAAATTAATGTAATGATCAATTTTTATTTAATAAAAACCTGTTTGATTCAAGTTAATAAATATTTATAATATGCCTTTTTTACTGAATAAATTCTTTTGAATAATTTAAATAAGTCCTATTAATGTGATTTGAAGATGTTTATTAAAATGTTTGCATTGATTATTACTAAGTAGTTTGCTGCATTTCTTCCTACCTTCAATACTAGGAAATAGTGAAGAGAGGGCATTATGTAGGATTATTTTTAACTTGGACCATCAAAAACTGCTGATTCTCAGCCAAAATTTTACTGAAAAACATAACGAATTATGCTGGAAGAGATTTCTTTAGAAATACAGTGGAGTTTCTTGCCCATTCTTCTCCATAGAAAACTACCATTTGGGCAAGTAGAATCAATTCTATTTAATGTAAATGTTGACATTCCAAAGTGCCTTTTATGTACCTATTTGAAATAAATGCTTTGACTTTGATGTTTTATAAGCATCACCTTGGTACATATATTTCTGTTCCTTTCTTCTTGTCTGTTTATATGTGTCTATGTACATAAACTGATAAATAAATTATCTACATAAAGAACCACCACACTTAGCAGAGATTGCTGATTCCAGTGTTATTGCTCTTAGTCAATGCCCTCAGTAAAGCTTGGGTAATTTTATCTATTTTCGATTCATAATAATAGAAAAAAAAAACTGGATTTCAAGTACTTTTTGTTACAGTTATTAAAACCAGTTAGCTAGCTCACTCAATAGATATTGTTATGTATGATAATATGCATTTACAATCTACTTGCACTGAGTAATTTGCATTATATTATATAACAAGTCTATGAAGGCCTTAATCTCAGTGCATATGAGCAATTAAATACCTTATAGACTGTAGCAAAAGGGCAATTGTTGTTAATTACATGAGAAGGTCAAAAAGGTAGTTGACTGAACTGGTGACCTAAGTAGGTGTTGTATTTGTTTTCAATTGCATTGTAATCAATAAATATTGGGTCTGACAGTAGGTCATGCAATATAGTTATGTAGATTACTTGTTTATTTCCGATTGGATAATATTCTTGAACATACTAGTTACACAAGTTAAAGTAAAATTTTGTAAGTGGTTTTCATTCCAAAAATTTAAAGTTTATCTAGAATGCATTAGATTAATGTTCTAGACTTACGAGTTTGAGTATGTAATCATAATAATGTGCTCGTTAATATTTTAAGTAAGTAATTGCGTAAATTTAATGCCCCAATTATCTTGAGGAACACTTTCTAAATAAATATGCACAAGCAATTATCCCTTTGTCAGAGAAATTAAGACGCAATACGTTACAGCTCAAAACTGTTTGTTATTTCAGGCTCATTGTGTAAAATCAAGGGTGGTGCTGTAAATTTGGGTTCTAAAGATAAGATAATACTGTTGATCTATTGGTCAACTCCACTTAAATGTTAGCGCACACAAAATGTTCTACTCGTCACTTCAAAGTGGCATGTCTATCATATATAATTTATAGCAAAATAATACGAACTGAAGCCGCCAACTGTTCCAAGTCCCCGACCAGCGTAGCGCATCCACCAAGGCACGTCATCTTTCTGGGCATTGTCGCCGCCCGGCCGGGCCATAAGCATGGTAAGTTTGTCTGTTAACGACTGAAACAATTGGTAACATAATTATCAGGTTCCCCTAACGATATCACAGCAAATTATTTAATATTTACGATTAATTCTTACCATTTTCGAAAAAATCAATTCACTGCCCTGTCACCTGTCAAGTAAACTAAAAAATGGCTTGTTCTCTCTTTCTTTGCCCAGTCTGTAGCTTATCGCGCTAGTAATTTGGAATGACAACATTTATACACATTTTTTTTATCAGAACAAAATGGAAATTTGAATTATTTCAGAAAACAAAAATATTTTGCATATGGTAGGTATCATACACTGGTATTAATTGCTTTACACTAATTTTATAATTCATAGTAATAGAAAACAGTCTTCCTTCTGTCCCCCCATTGTGCGTTTCGTTATTCCTACAATTAATTTTTTCATTTGTATAACTGATTTATCATGTTTTATTGGCATTCCTGGGAATTGATTTATTTTTAGACAATCATGGTAGTTTATTAATTATAAATTAGTTAAGTGTCAATAAATGAAACACTAGTATTTAAATCATAGTTGAAGACACTTAGTACGCGAAATGTGAAAACAAAACGCAATCTCATGTCGGTCGGCATCAGCGGTTTGCTGTTGTAATATTTGCATGATTTTTTGCAATTACGGTTCTATTCTGGATTTGCGCTAAACTTTCTGAAATTCATGTGGAAAGTGGAAGATTAGCTCAATAATGGCACCAACAACAATGCTTCCAAAGCTATCGGATGCCACTCAAACTATGTAAGTGACATTAAGCTGAAACTGAATTACATTTTTGATCTAATGCTTACACGCGAATAAATACTCCCTTCTTAGTGTACCTGGTCTAGTAAAGGCTGTTTTATGTGATGCCCCTGAATATTTTTTGTATTCTTTCTGCTAAAACTGCTGTAACCTGTTGCCTAAACATCCGCCTAACATGCCCGAATATCACGTAGGTAGTCAATCAACCCTTATTGGGCTTTTCCGATACTTCATGGTGAAAGTTTATACACACCCTATGTTGTTACATTTTTGTTGCATTGGGGAGAAAAGTTTACATTAGCTTACGAATTCTTGTAGTACTTAATACAGTGTATTATATGATCATTTTTTCTTCTCCTAATTTCACCCCACATTACATAGAATTTTTTCCCAATGAGTAGCTATGTCTAGTTTTCTAATGGCATTGTTGCTGTAACATTTTAAAACGAAAACTTAAAAGTGCATTTATTGCCTAATCCAAATTAGGACCTATTCCAGTAGTAAACTAATAAAATTAACTAATTTACCCAATAATCATTTGTTTACATGATAATTTGCTTTAGATCATGCATTAAAAGAACACTCATTGGCAAGGGGTTTCATTTCACCCAAAGACCTGCACTGCTAAACCATTGTTTTTTTGTCCCGAAACTATCTTTCTGCTCCAATATTGTCCATTATTCATATGTCTGCTCTATTCCAGATCATTCTCCGATGGAGACGGAGTGTGCAGTGCAGAGGTGTACTCCACCAATGTCATGGTGAACACCAACGCCGGAAACCATGACCATGGCAGCTCCAAAGTGAAGCTTAAAAACCTGGTGGATTACAACTGGGAACCCAAGTTCTATGCCGGGCAGCTGCTGGCTATACACACCAGTGGGAAGTACCTGGCATACTCTATCAAAGGTATAACATTGATTACAATAGAATTGAATATTTATTCATGTAGAATATTTGTTTGTGTCATAAGATGGAGACAGCGTTTAAGACTCCTTGTACATTTTACCATTTTGGTCTGCAAACAATAACTTAAGAAAACTAATTACTTATTAATAATAGCATTTAGTGCACTAATTAAAAATATGTTTAAATGAATAAGGCTTAAACATAGATACATAACATTATTCACTCATATTAAAAAATCTGAACTCGGCCTAATCTATATACATATAATAAAAAATTAATGCTGTTTGTTGGTAAGCGCATCACTTGAGAATGGCTAGACTGATTTGGCTATTTTTTGTTTTAAAATGTTCATAACAGTAAAATCAGATTCCTACGGAAATACATTCTTTTAAAGTTATGAATTTTTGAAATTTGTTTAGGAAAATGTTTGTCGGGTCAACTAGTTGATAAAAATACTTATTTAAATCTAAGGCTGGTTAGTAGTCAAAGAGACTGACAGAATCCACACATGCAAACAAGATAGAAGAAGAAATAAATATGATATCGACAGTGGAAAGGTAAAATGGAGAGTTCAGGTTTTGGTACTTTAGCCATTTTACCCTTCCACTGTCGATATAATATTATAGTGTTATGAGGAACAGGGTGTAAAGTTCACTCAACCTGCATAGAAAAGGAAGGCCCTTCCGACCAAACGGGTGTTGTGTCTGATGGGCAACTGCCCGTCGTTTGATGTCAGGACGTTGTATATGCTAGTTGCGGTAAACTCTGCTTGCGCGATGCAGGATTTTGCGTGACGTCAGTGTGATGCGTAGTTCGCGTGTGGCAATGTAGATGCTGCCACAAGGTACAGGTTTGTGAAATGTAACACAAATTAGCTGTCTAAATGTCTGCAATACAACTATGAAATGTAACAACAACTAAGCCACTTTTTGTTCAATAATTTTTCCATTTTATGTTATGTTTCAACAATCTGTACCCAGCATTATCTTTGTAAGGGCTTTAAAACCCCTGGTTACTATTACTTGTGAATGGTCAGTAAACTGCTATACCTGCAAAATGAAGCAGGATGTGATAATAATTGTAACTTGAACTACTTCCATAGGAGACCAATATAGTGTTCATGACAGTCCATTTTGCAATATCAGCATAGATTAGTACACTACAGCAAAGTAATCACAAAGCTATGCTGAATGGTTATCAGTAGCAGGGCAATGTTTAAGAAAGTTGTATATAAGTGAAAAATGAATTTAGAACTGACAGATTTGCAAAATACATCTATGAAGTAATCCTACCGTATTATAACGCAAGAAGAAAGCAATAATGACAAACTTCCATAAAAACTTTCATCCCCCTTGAATTCTTTTAGGGCACGAATTTCCTAAAATCTTAAATGAAAAAGAAAAAAAGAAAGTAAAATATTTTATTTGGGATGCAAATAGAAAATACAAACATAAAAAATAAAATGTGCAATGCCAAAAAGGCTCCTATCTCAGCAAAACGGTGTGCTATTTAAAAAATAAATACCGCTGCGCTGGTATTCACTAGCTTTCGCTTAAGGAACTCTTATGCAATATGGTTCTATATCCAACAGTTTAGGCTGTGTGTGATCTGACAGTGAATGAATTTAAGATTGTTATGAAGTAAAAGATGCAATGTCTCTGTAACACCCAAGTTCTGAAAGACTGATCAACATATAAAGTAACAAACATGCTGTCAAGTTAATCTAAGACTAATTGCAGTGATTGGTTGAAAAAAGGAAGAACAGCCAATTGATTCACTTGATTTGAGATTTGATGAATAGGGTCTTAGGAAACTATACTCTGTTCCAAAAGTATTTGATAAAAATGTAATCAAATGGATCAGAAAACACCACCAGAAAGCACCAAATTTATAATTGGCACTACAAAGGGCATCCCTTTGTAGTGCCAATTATAAATTTGGTACTTTGATTTGATTATTTTACGATTTAAAACCGAAATTCTAATTTTAAATCACCTGAAAGATATTTTTAATTTGACAATTGAGCTTAAAAATATTAATATTCCCAAAATTTTCATATTTAACACGAAAAAGGTTTGTGTACACTTTCATCAAATAACTTTGGAACAGATTATTGGGGTTTGTGTTCTTACAATTTGAGAACTACCTACATCTACAAAATTGAATAAGCCCTAAACCCACGGGCAATTTTTTTACTACGCACTGCAAAAACGCCCGTGCGTACCTGGACTAAGATGTCATTAATAATTAAATGTTTGTTTTGTTTTGCCTGCAGCTCCTAATGCAGTGAACCCTGGCACTTGGAGCGGCATGGTCCGCGTGGTGTACAATCCTGAACCTGGCACCGACCGGCGCGCGCTCATCAAGGGAATGAAGGGAGAGGTAACAACTAAAACGACTCATAACCCTATCACAATGAGCTAGCCATGGGTTCTCAACTAGTGAGGCTCGAATGGAGCGTAGAGTGACCAAAGGGGGGCGTTGCGGTGCCGAAAATAAGCTGTGTATTTATAAAAATGCATGTTCTTAGTAGTAGAAATTTTAATAAATGTTTTGATGCCAACAACCCTAAGGTAACAGTGACCTGTATGCAACCAATTTATCAAGTTACTTGACGTTATCATTGTGCACATTCGGTACACGTGATCGGCTCCATGTAGTATTACCTTAACAGATTTTAGTTGAAATTTGAGTGGGGCGCATGTGTTAAAAGATTGGAAACCACTGAGCTAGACACGAGGCTTCCTGGCTGATGTGCATGGCCTTTTAAAACAGACCCACGTCTTCGGCGATGTCACATAACAAAATACACTGCTATGAGGATCTTTTGCGCTCGAATGACGTAGACAGGGTGGCGTTGTTGGTAAACATTTATTCTTTGGCCTAAAATTTAGCTACGCGAACTGCTCTCACTGACGCAATTATAAAGTCATCAAGTGCACAGGTAACAGGGCGTTCAGGATGAAAAAAACTAATTCACCTAATTGTGTGGAGTTGTGGGAGACTTACATGACTTATTGATGGACTGTGTTCGATATGAGTCTCATAGAAATGATCTGTTTGGGGTCTTGAGCTGGAACCAACTTGATATGCGCACATTACATTAAATTCTGTCTTAACCAAATGGTGATGATACGAAGAGTCTTTTCAGGTTCATGGCCAAAATTTAAGCCATAGCAGTGTGTATTTAGGGTACAATGGTACTCATACCCACTTCGGTCATAAAAGCCCCTAATTAATAAAAAAATAGGCAGACATGGGAACTGCCGGCGGAAGTAAAAAACCGCAAAATGCAGGCCGCTGCGCGTCACATTAGAATGTCGGTGACGCAAACCCATAAGTTTTGCCCCTACCAAAAATCGCTCAATGCGGTTAAACGAGTTTTCAATTTAAAAAAATATATTTTTTGCAATTGTTTCATGAAAATGTATTGAAAAAACAAGATGGCGGCGTTAGTTTCGATTTTGGCCACGTGTCAAAAGTAACTCGTGGCGCTACTTATAACCATGAGAATGACGGCCTTATCACTGATTGCAATATCTCTAATACTTGTTGCTTGTGCTGTTTGCAGGTGCAAGACTTGGCCTTCGCTCACATTCAGACCCAGGTGGTGCTAGCATGTATTGACGAACAGGGCAACTTCTACGTGCATGAGATCGAAGTCACCGACAGCGGACTGAGGTATGTTTTCGATTTACACAACAAACTTATTACTTGAACAATATTCTTCCTTTGACATAAGTGAACTAGTTGCCTATAATTTCATGTGCATGTTGTGTAAATTTTTACATATCGTATTTATCATGTACCATTCGCTGGCAATTCTTAAATATGTAAATAAATAAACTGCCAGAGATAGAAAAATGGTACTCATCAGTATAGCAAAAACTAAAATAAACCCTTACTCATTTTATTTGTCAAATGGTCATTGGTCTGTTTTACTGACAAACAATGACAAATCGAGTTTTAGGGCGCCTACAAATTAGCTGCTATCAATCGCGCTCATACAAATTAAAACGCATGATCGCAGCGCATCACGGCACGTCATTTTGTTTATGGGCTAGTGACGTAAGCACGTTCTTTTTGTTCAATAGTAGTACCAAGAGCAGTGTATCTTCTGAAATAGTTGGAAATGCTTCGCTGCTTCCATTTACTTATAAAATTCTTAAATTCATTAATTCTCTGTAAGACAATGCACAGTCTACCGCTAGGTCTAGAAGCATGAAATTTTGCACAAAAGTTCTTTTTTATAACAGAACTTAGGACTTAGGAAGGATTTTTGTGCATTCCTTCCCTAAAGACCTGGTGACCTGTAATACAGGTTTTTATTTATACCTACTTCAGGCACCAGTCTCTCACAAAGTTAGCTCCTTGTTCGTGCACTATTGTCAAACACTAGCATTAAGTACATAACTTGTGTAGAGAAAATAAACGTCTTATATTAAAGGGATTAAATAGGAGATGAAAGTTTGTATGGAAGTAAGTCATTGTTGCCGACGGGTAAGCCCATCGGGCACACGGCTTGTTGCATCATGAAACTGTTTTCCATCAGATGCACGCTGTTGGCGGAGGTCCGCGAAGACACGGGCGCAGTGGGTGCATCACACCGAGTGGTGTGGTGCCCGTACATACCCGACGATGAGGACGAGGCGACCGACGATGACGTGGCACGACTACTGCTCACCACCCATGATAATATTGGTGAGATAGTATACAGGGTGTCCCGTAAATAATGGATCAAACGTAAAGGGTAGGTAGAAAACGACGACGGGACGGGTAAATTATACCGTAGCGTTTTTTTTTTTTTTAAACTTTTCAAAATAGTTGTTGGAAATCAGGTGAGTTGCCTACCCGTTATGTTTGATCCATTATTTACGGGTCACCCTGTATACTCAGTTTAGTTTAAAAAAAATCTAAATGTTAGTTGTTGATACTCGTCATTTTGATTTGATAGTAGATTCTTTGATTGCCTGATAATGTATTCAAAAACATAGGGTGTGAATTCTAGTTAAAAGCTGCGGTCTCATAGAAATGGCCACCAGCAAGCTGGATAGTTTTGGTACTGGGCTTGGCGAAAGCTGTTAAAGATAGACAGGCGAATATTTTTTCAAATGCTTTTCTTCCATTTGAACCTTTAAAGGTTTTTCTTTATCCTAACTTACATTGGTTACTGACTAGTTATTAGAAACTTCTAATAATTAATCTTTGGAAAGAGTCACGATAGTAGGTGTTCATAATAAAATTATAATCATCAACATGATTCAGACGAAACACGTCCACTGCTGGACATAGGCCTCGCCAGGCATCGCCCCAACGGCCGGTGTTGCGCTTTCCGTCTCTAGCTGATTCCTGAGACTATTATTAAGAGTTAGCCATCATTGTTCCAGTGCGAGAGAGAGATGGAACTATACTGGATGCATGGTCTAAAAAAAAAAGGTCTGGCATTCCGGGAGTGACACATGCTTACGTCACGATCCAGTTGCCACTTTATTGCAACAAAACACGAACTAAGGAAACATTTTCAGTCACCATTCTGTTGAAAAATATATATAAAGCATTCACATTGTCGTTTTGTTTTTCTAATCAAACGAAACAATTCAATTTTAACATATACCAAAACCTCATTGTTTTATCGGATTCGCACAGGTAATAAAGGCGGTTGGGGAGTTATTGTTACACATTACTGGTAACACGGCGGTGATGACGTAGGCTTGTGTCACCCACGTGACCATTGTCTCGGAATGCTATACCTGGCGAAGTATATTATTATATCATGACTGGATGTATAGCGCCATCCCTTTTTCGCAATCGAACAATAATGATACAGTATAAAGAAGACCAGTACCTCAACTAGTCCCTTTTTGTGAAAACAAAACCTCCGCTGCAACAGGTGTTAGGGATTGTCGACTAAACTTTTTGTTTAAATATACTACGCGTTTAAAACGCAATCACTTGTCTTGGACAGCCCTGACTAACTGGTCACCTGAAGCATGCTTAGATTTCGTGTAAACGTAAATTAATATTGTGTGTTAATACTAATAAAGGGCGTAAAAAGACCCATGACGAAGTTGTCATGTACACACCTTGAATATCTCCGCAACCAGAAGGTTCCCAAGTAGAGTCCAGTACAAAAAATGTTCACAATGATGGGAAGAATTAGTGTCTCGGCTTCGTTAAGCGTGTTTTGTGTAGTGCGCTAATGAGTGTCGGCTCCCCAGCGCGCATGTGGAACACGCGCGGGCTGGCGGGCAGCGTGGCGGCGGGCGCGCGCGTGGGCGGCGCGGGCGCGCTGTGCGCCGCCGAGCACGGCGCCGCCATCCTGGACGCCGCCTTCTCGCCCGACGGCTCGGCGCTCGCCACCGCCTCCGCCGACGGATACGTCATGTTCTTCCAGGTATCTATATCTAAACATATTATAAACTTGCTGACCCGACAGACGTTCTATCCAAATAAGATCCCATAGAAAAAACTACTCTTTCTTTTTTCATGGTTTCAAATTTATCGTTCCCTAAAATTCTTAGTCGGACTATTACGTACTTACATCTATATAAATACTAGCGACCCGCCCCGGCTTCGCCCAGGTAGCAAAGCATAATATAATATAGAAACGTTTGTATTTTTAACATAGCGCCATCTATTGAATACTTACTCAATCCAGTCAACAGATATCGCCATCTATTAGAATCGTTTGGAGCTAACAGATAATTGTGACTGTCAAATAATAGACAAATAATTTGCAATAAAATAATATTGCGACTATAAATTGAGATGTAAGTTATCCTATCTTTCAAGTTGAATCAATTTGCACACGGTGTGCAAATCAAATTTAAAATCGGTTCAGTAGTTTAGGAATCCATCGCCGACAAACAACGTGACACGTAATTTTTATATACATAAAAATAAAGCCAATTGCCAAAAATGTTTGTCCGCGCATCACTTCAAAGCGGCTACACCTATTTGGCTAATTCCTTTTTTGTTGTGTTTGTAATTGTCAGTACAAGATTCGTATAAAAGATTTTTTTTGAAAATCCACCGGGAGAGTCGAAATTTTGATGCTATTTTTGTATGCAATTCACCCCAGGCGACGGACACCGGGAACGAACAGTTTGTTTAAAAATTATATAACAAAATCGGTCCAGCCATTCTCAAGTCATGCGCTTACTAACGAACAGCATTTATATGTTGTGTTTTGAGAATTAATGTAAACCATGAATGGTTAATATTAATAATAAAGAAATCTCGATGTTTTCTTAAGAGGGCCCTTCCCGGTTCGTCCATCGTCAACGCGAGCATGATTGAAAAGCTTGTTGTTTCATCCAACGCAATGTTTGAAAAACAAGCAAGAGTGAGAACGCGATAACTTCGAAGGAAAATTGGCGCGCAAAGATTTCACAAAACTTGTTCCAGGAAATACGTGTTTTTGAAAAAGCCTTACAAGTTTTTGGAAAAAATATTTGTCATTTAGAATCTGCATTACATGTGCGAGGTTTCTATCAAGATGTTTTCTTTACTTTTACAATTTTTGAGTACATTATGAACGTCCAAAGTTCAGGTAAAATTTGAGCAAAAAAACAGTTTTTCGGAGGCTCATACTGAATTTGTTTGTCCAAATTTTGATTTTTTACTTGCATAGAAACCTAGATAAAGTGCGCAAGATACCTATTAGTTCAAAATTTTCAATAAAAGTTGTGTTCCAACGCCATAATCACGTATGAGCGTTTGTATGAAAAGTATGACGGGTTGGCCGCTCTTAATTCGTTAAAACCGTGCGAAGCAAGGAAGGGTCGCTAGTGTAACCTAATCATATTTAGTTGTATGCACAGTATATTATACGTAATATCTTCCCGACTACGACAAAGCCCAAAGGAGGGTTATGATTTCATTTTATCACTGGTCCCTCAGTCTCCAGTCAGAAATGAAAGTGCAATCAGTACTACGTCAGTCACCGTAGACAGAAAAATCACGTTGGGTCGCAAAAAATGCACTGTACTGATTTAATGGCATGTTAGGATAGATACCAATAGTGTAAAACCAAGTTTGCAGCTTCGAAAGAGCTGTGCTACCTGCGTGGTGTTCAAAAATCCCTTGAAATTTTCGGACTTCTTTCAGTTTTTGACTTGATGACTTCTAAAAGGTACATCCTACAAAAAAAGTCACCGGATACATTTTTAAAGTATACAAAATTGCTAAAGTTTTAGCGCAGCCGTAGCTCTGTAGGTCCAATGGGACCCGATAAACAGCTCTTCAAACATGGCCATGGCCATTTAAAAAAAAAGTTCCCTTTTCCTCTCTCCTGCTTTTGCTGTGCCCGACAACCTACCTCCCAAGTTCAAATGTGGAAGCAATCAATATATTGGGTATTGAGTATTCATTTAAAAAAAAAAATTGCCATCTTCTGAGCAGGATATTGGATAAAATACGAAGAAAATCATGACAGATGAAGTTGGAAAGTAGTTAATTAGCTTTAATTAAGCAAATGCTGAACCCTGTAGTTCCAATAGTACCCTTGTTATCTGGAAATAACGTAAAATTAAAGAAAACGGCTTTTGTTACAATCTTTCATCGTTGAAATTGGTTTTAAGCCATTTAGCGATTGATACTCTGTGGTTTAACACACTCCTACATTGCAGGTGTACATGCACGCAGACAGTAGTCCCCGCTGCCTGCACAAGTGGCAGCCGCACGGCGGGAAACCGCTCAGCTGTCTTTTCTTCCTAGACAACCACAAGAACTATAATACTGAGTAAGTACATTCATTAGATACACCATTTTTTTTTAAATGAGGGGCTCGTGGCTAAGCAATACCAGTCGCTCGGGTTCATCAAATGTTTAGCTACGTTTGCCGAGGTAGCTCCGGGTTAAGACACATACCTCGTATTTTAAAATTGTCTGCCTGAAAGCTTCTTTAGTACAACACCCGTGCAAGTGTTTGCAAGAAGAAGTAATTGTAAACACGTTTACGTACAAACACATCGCATTCCCTTCTTCACCTCAACAGCTCACGTGTTGGGCTAAAGAAGCATACGTGGCTAGTATATTAAATTTGTCTGCCCGAGAGCTTTGGAACCCCCCCCCCCCCCCCCCCTACAACAGTTGGGATGAAGACACATTTCACGCACAAATTGTTACCAGGAGATCAAAAAGAACACGAGAAGTTTAAATAAATAAATTATCAGCAGCCGGTTAGAAATAGAATAGAAAACACGCAACCGACTTAAAAACATTATAATTTTAATTTCGTTAAAAATATGTCATTTTTGGCCGCCGACTTCAAAAATAAAATTATTTATCATTTTGCAGTCACTTTTTCAATGTTTTTAGTCATTTGCTTTTTTGGTACATAAGTACCTAGTTTTTAATTTGACTTTCTGTCTGGCAGTCTGTCACAGGGCTGTTTCTTTTTAAACTTTGCGGGATACTAAACGCCCCCAGACGTAATAACATCCGTTCAGTGTCCTTCAGTGGGTTAAACCGTAAAGCCATGCGCTCATTACAGCCACAACGGGCCGCAGCGCAACGCATTTTAATACAAAATAGTGCGATGCGGCTCGCCTGTATCGTGCTTTGGTTCATAGTAAATGAACACAAATGTTGGCAAGAAATTGATGCAGGATTGTTGATATGCGTTGCGTTGCGGCGTTCCCCGCCTCCTTCTGCGCTAGCCTTAATAGATAGCCACTTGAAACTTTCACAGGTGTTGTCATGGCCTCTATCATTTCAAATAATAAAAGGAAGGTGAAACTAAAACCGTTTTATTACAAAACACGATCTAACTTTAGCCCAAGCCGAAAGTTCGAAACACAAAAACTGGCTCTAAGGTTTACCTTCGAGCCAGTTTTTGTATTTCGAACTTTATGTCGACTGTAGTAAATTTCTTAATACAAACTTTGACAACCTTTACCTTCGAGCCAGTTTTTGTATTTCGAACTTTATGTCGACTGTAGTAAATTTCTTAATACAAACTTTGACAACCTTTACCTTCGAGCCAGTTTTTGTATTTCGAACTTTATGTCGACTGTAGTAAATTTCTTAATACAAACTTTGACAACCTTTACCTTCGAGCCAGTTTTTGTATTTCGAACTTTATGTCGACTGTAGTAAATTTCTTAATACAAACTTTGACAACCTTTACCTTCGAGCCAGTTTTTGTATTTCGAACTTTATGTCGACTGTAGTAAATTTCTTAATACAAACTTTGACAACCTTTACCTTCGAGCCAGTTTTTGTATTTCGAACTTTATGTCGACTGTAGTAAATTTCTTAATACAAACTTTGACAACCTTTACCTTCGAGCCAGTTTTTGTATTTCGAACTTTATGTCGACTGTAGTAAATTTCTTAATACAAACTTTGACAACCTTTACCTTCGAGCCAGTTTTTGTATTTCGAACTTTATGTCGACTGTAGTAAATTTCTTAATACAAACTTTGACAACCTTTACCTTCGAGCCAGTTTTTGTATTTCGAACTTTATGTCGACTGTAGTAAATTTCTTAATACAAACTTTGACAACCTTTACCTTCGAGCCAGTTTTTGTATTTCGAACTTTATGTCGACTGTAGTAAATTTCTTAATACAAACTTTGACAACCTTTACCTTCGAGCCAGTTTTTGTATTTCGAACTTTATGTCGACGATAGTAAATTTCTTAATACAAACTTTGACAACCTTTACCTTCGAGTCAGTTTTTGTATTTCGAACTTTATGTCGACTGTAGTAAATTTCTTAATACAAACTTTGACAACCTTTACCTTCGAGCCAGTTTTTGTATTTCGAACTTTATGTCGACTGTAGTAAATTTCTTAATACAAACTTTGACAACCTTTACCTTCGAGCCAGTTTTTGTATTTCGAACTTTATGTCGACGATAGTAAATTTCTTAATACAAACTTTGACAACCTTTACCTTCGAGTCAGTTTTTGTATTTCGAACTTTATGTCGACTGTAGTAAATTTCTTAATACAAACTTTGACAACCTTTACCTTCGAGCCAGTTTTTGTATTTCGAACTTTATGTCGACTGTAGTAAAGTTCTTAATACAAACTTTGACAACCTAAGACCGGACTAAGTTGTCAGTTTTGTAAAAGGAACTATGTTTCGACTTCTGTTAGGTTCTTATTTCAGAATCAGGTTCGATGGTTTAAAAAATGTCTAAAGAAACACCTTGCTAATAAGACGGTAAGTGTTTAAGTGGCACGAACGAGTCTAACTCGTGCTCGTTCGGTTTTGTTGAAATAAGTAAATCACGTTTTTTTTTATAATTTTTATCAATTTATTTGCGTTATAATACTTATAATAAATTACAATTGTAAAACTTAATCGATAGCACTACATTTTTTCTATTGATATTACTAATCTAGAAACATTTTTTTAAATCTTACTCACGCTCAGTTCTTGGAACTAAAATTATTTAAAATAAGCAAAAAATATTATTATTACAAATTGTCATACGCATTTCAACTGCTGTTATTGGTTGACTGAATTATCAATAGACAATCAGAACTCTTGACATTCGTTTAATTTTGACACGTCGGTTATTTTCGTTCCAAACCTGGCGGGGTAATTGCGTAACACAGTGTAACGTTTACCAAAAAGAAAAATATTATTCATTTCAATTACCGACCTGTTAATAGGATTATTAAAAAAGATACTTGTCTCCTTGATCCTGGTGTGCAGCTGAACTCAAAATTTGTTTGCTTTTGTGATGAGAGCATCTTCCATTCTCCCTCCACTTTCTTACACTTGTATAAGTCCATAGTTAGACCACAATTAGAATACAGTTACCGGCACATAAGTTAGCCAAAGATTTTGTAGTGGGGGAAGTTCGCGCACGCACAATTTCATACATTTTTACATGCGCGAACTTCCCCCACTACGAAAATCTTAGGCCAACTTACGTGCCGGTAATTATACACAGTACCGATTTGGAATCCCTATTATGCTAAAAGTTATGAAATTATGGAATTAGTTCAACTTAAGCACCTTCCTGCTATGCAGTATAGATGTTTTAGAAAAAAAAAAAAAACTGGTAACCAGTCGCTTCTTAAAATATATGACCTACTTATGTTACAATCAAGATGTACGCTGCTTGTACAATGACACCATTTAATGTGTGCCGAAACAAGTTTAATTGCCCTGATTTTGTGAACAGTTTGTGTTACCTGGTTCCTCGAACCAGCACCCTGCATGGGTGGGAGGTGCGCACCAGGAGACTGTTCGCTACTAGCTTCTGTAAATCCAATGCCGGTGTGCGCTCACCGCTACACCTATTAGTCGACACGTATAATGAGCGATTTAGTGAAATCGACATACTATTTCTTAACCGTAATACTTTTAAAAATAATATAGTTAAAATTCTGAGGCATCAGCAGTTGATTCCGTATGCTGAAGCAAATTATTATTAATATTATAGGACAAGTAGGATGCAAAACATAAACAAGAGTATTATTTTGATATTTTTAGTTTCTTTTGTGCATTTAATTGATTTTGGCCTGACTACAGTTATGTTTGCCATCAGTTTGTAAATATCTAAGTTGTAAGCTGTGGAAAATGTAGTGGATAGTATATTTGTTAAGTTATTACAGTTTATTTTTATAATAAAATTTATTCTTTGTTTTAAATTTATTCAATTATTTTTTTATTTTTTTTAACTTTGCCCCGCACTAGGAATTTCTCCTGTATTGTGGGTGCGTTTACAAACATTTAAACTCAGATACACAAACAGCCAGACCCGGAACAACTACTTGTAGGTTATACAAATATTTGCTCCGTGCGGGAATCGAACCCGCGACACGCGGCGCAGCAATCAATCGCTTAACCACTGCGCCAACCGTGCCGTCAAAATTATATAATAAAATTATGATTTACATTAATTATAAGCGAGGAAACATTTAATACTAACCGTAATGTAGACCTGCCTGATCTAGGTTTATAAAAACCTGTGTTTCAGGCCATCAATTTACATCAAACCTTTAAAAACCAGACAACAATAGATTTATTAATTAGAAGCTAAATTAAAAAGGAGATATAATATTTTCAATGACTTAAAGAATAACTATTTGATTATATTAATAAAACTAGATTATGTACGATATATTATGTTTAAATAAATTAACGAATAATATTAAAGTAGATAAAGTGGAGACTATTATTAATGAGGTAAAGGAAGAGACTTATATTAGAGTAGATATATAGAATTTTTATTTTAAAATCTCTAGTAGTTTTTCCGTGTCTGCATAATTGAGTTTTGCCAAATATTCCTGTACTATTAAATTACACCTATTATAACTCAAACTATAAATCTTTAGCACTCTGTTAAAGTGGTTATACAAGTAGGGTCCTAAAAATTAATAAAACCGACGCAAAAGCATGTTTAGTCTGAGAGTTAGCACAAACCAAATCATTTCGTCTCCTATCTGAAGGTACTGGGTTAAAATAAAGTTCAGTGCTGGAATAAAAATACATTCAAAACTAATAATTGACGTACTGTTAGCACCTTACATGCCTTATAAAGCTGGTGTGTAGGAAATGTAAATGGACGAAAAGTAGCAACCTTTAAAATCGCTCTTTGGACGCGTTCTAGGTGCAGTAAAGTTGATTTAGCGGCACCACCCCAGGACGTTATGCAGTGGGTAATAATAGATTGACACAAAGCCAAATAAACCTGTCTAATTATTTTAAAGTGGACAACATTACGTATTTTTTTTTAAAATACATATTAATTTACGCACTGTGGTGCATAATAAATCGATGTGTTTGCGGAAATTCAGGTTTGTGTCAATCGTGACGCCTAGATATTGTCAAATTGCACAGCTCATTTATATAGATTAAAAACAAAGTAGGACCCAAAATACTGCCTTGTGGGGTTGCTTTTAAATATTAAACCCACCGATGTAGGTTTAATATTTAAAAGTTTAGTTTTTTTTTGTGGCGCAAGATGAATTATTTGATTAACCTGAGTTAGCTGGGATATAAAGTATCCTATGTCCTAGCCCAGGTCTTGGCCTATCCGTAACCTACCTATCATCCAAATCCAGCCGTTAAAGCATGAAAGACGTTTTGCTATTTATAATAATGAAAAAGTGTTCAAAAAAATTTTTTTCTTTGGACGTCCGTGTGTCTGTACGTATGGATCCTGGCGTGGTCACGATAACTCCCGAAAAACTTAACTAATCGAATCCATTTTTTTTTTAAAGGCTTCATTATTATCGAAAACTAAGTCCTTTCGAAAATCACGATCTAATTCAATTTAGTTTAATTGTAATTAGTAATATAAAAATACGACTGGACATTTCGTTTTTTTTTTGTTTTTTTTTTTATATAATTGAATGAGATTATGAGGCGTACACTTTTAGATTTTCCAATTCTTTTTTCAAATGTGTTGGATTTCGGTTTTTAATTATTTATTCCTGGGATCCTGGAATAGTAACTATGCAGAAATAATATTTTATTAATATTTTCGTACTCCAATGATTTCCTGCGTGCGTTAAAATCTATGTTATTACAAACAAATTTCTTCCAAGGGAACTCACCAGAAATCGTCGCTACACGTATTGCATTCGCGGGGATGCATATAAATACTTTCGAGACATTAAATAAAACTGCCTACATTTAAAGAAACAATGGAAGTCTTCCCAAAATCGAAAAGGGTCTTTATCTGGATGTAAGTCAGGTAAATGCACATACTGTGACACCACAGACTTTGCAATTGAAGATGTATCAGCTACATCTTCATGGTTATCGGTTAAATAGTCCAAAAGATTCACGTTGTCTTCTGATTGGTTGTTGGAAGTAGAAGGAATTGGATTGTGTTGGTTGTATGAATTTATACATTCATTATTTAATCCCTTTTCCAGCTCCTTTATGATCTCTGTTGGTTTTATATTCTTTTTTAATGTATTTTTAAATCTGGGATCCATAAATGTTGCCCGAGTTGAAAACTGACTCATATAATATGCATTACGAACGGCCAATTTTAATTTCTTCATAAGTTTTTTCCCTAGAGTAGTAGATGGGGCGCATCTACTTATTCTTAATGTTAACCCGAATAAAAGAGGAAAAATACAGGATAATGTTAGGTATTGTTCACTAGACAACTTGTTGTTTAAATCTTCAAGTAGTTTTAACATTTGAAAGCATTCACAGAGTGCTTTTCTGTCATCTCGAGGGAAGTAACTTGCCTTGTTTTCATTTATATACTTCAACACAATATACTGGTCATGCCAACTAAAGGGTGCCTCTTTCTTTTCCTCAAACAAAGAGTCGTTTTGGCTGCATATATCTAAGAGGTCAAAATCTAAATCACTTGTACTGTCTTGAAAAATTTTGTTTAGTGTATCAGTTACGCAAGGCATGAGTGGTATTTCCAAAACAGTAGTAATCGCTGCTTTAATTTCTGGATGTTCCTTATTTACGTAACTACTTGTAATAACGCACACCACTTTCTTTAAGACCTTCCATTTGATGAATTCGTTTTTTATCGCACTGGCAATATGGTTTTTTGACCGCAATTCTAGCTCTATTGTGAACAAAGTCTGAGATACGAGTTTCGAATGATGAACAAAATGTGCGGTCGCAGTAATCATATTCCTTATCTTGGTCAAACCCCACTTCCAGGTTTCTATTGAAATCGCCACATGATGAACCGAATCCAAGGTTTTCATTATATCTGAACTTGCTCTGTTAAATTCGTCAGGAATTAGTTCTTGAGAGAACTTGTCCCTTGAGGGCAAGGTATAATTTGATATATGCTTTATGAATTTTAGGTAGCCATCTTCCAGTATGCTAGGAGGTCGTAAATTCATGCAATACATTCTCACCAACTGTATGTCCTTGTACACTTGGTCTTGCGTTGAAGCTGAAGACGCGGTTGTGTCAACCTTCGGTATTTTAGCAGTAGTTGGAGCATCTTCACTGTTTTGTTCCATGATATCGTTCCCACAGTTGTTTATATTGCGATAACTACAAATAAATAAATAAACAATTATTGTATTCGTTGTGGTCTGATGAAGTGTTTCTACGTCTGCACAAAATATTTCACTACGCACAACTTCACCGCCATCGACAACTGGGCGTTTGGTAAATATTATGTGTCAATGACGACAAAATGTGAGGAAGTAATTTTCGATAAGCAAGTTCAAACTTGTAGCCTTCACCCCTGTTATCACTATAGGTTCATACTTTTTAATTTATTATTTGACCAATCTCTTAATACCTTTGTACACAAATTATTAAATAAATTACTGTGTGTTCATAAATAATGTAGCGGTTTTACAAAATAAAACCGATATTATGTTCTGAGAGGGAAACATACAGCATTGATTATGAAGAAGCAGTGTGCGGTCAATAGTTCGGATACCTTAGTTTAACTTCAGAATACTAGATGGCGTACCTATCGCCGACGTTGTATTTACACTTTGCCAGCTAGGACGCACTGTGGATCGAAAATCGTCTCTAGAAGGCATAGAGCTGCTAAGTTTTAATTGTCGCTTTTTGTACTAGAAATGGTTTCTATTAAGTATTACTATGGTTAATTATGTTACAAGAAGTAAATTGGCTTGAAAACTGAGGACTTTAACTTTTTTACGAAAAAATTGTACGAAGCTCGAGTGAAAAATCCTCTTATCTTTGGAAATACAGGTTAAACCATCATATCCTTAAATAAGGTTTTAGAACTAATTATTTATGATTTAAGGGCATACCACGTTTATCTAACAAAATAATTAAAACCATTCACCGACAGGCAAAGCACAGAATATGAAATTCCGAACATCTTGTAGAAAATGAATCACAATAACGTGAAACCGTTAGACACCAAAATAATTGACATCTATAGTTCCTAATACTCGTCCGTCACTTCCAAACTGCCGAGCAAATGTGACTGAGGTGCGTATGCGCCCCTCTAACGTTATGTCGCCCCTTCCACTCGCTGCTTCACCATGGTCACGTGATATGCCTGCCGTCTCACTTGACAAATCCTCTAATAATATATGCAAGAACAGGGTATGTTCGTAACTTCGTAAGACTCGCGCAGCCCAAACAGCTAAAGATAGAAACTTGAATTTTGGACAGTAGTTATAATTTAAATCGAAGGGGTGTATTTAGAAAGGATTTTGCGAAAATCGACCCCTAAAGGGGTGAAAGAAAGGAATTAGTTTATTTAAAAAAACGTTCAACGTGAAACTTGGCACGAATGCGAGCATAAGTAAATAAAAAAGTTAGACATAATTATTAGTAGTTTTTAAAAACTATCCATCAATAGGGCTTTAATCCTTCGTACGGAACGTGGATCCACGCGAGTCTCAAAATGGCTTTTTAATTGTTTCTACGGCATTCAACGGGTTTAGGGTGTAAAAGTTTGTACATATATGTGCGGTCCGATAACTGAAACTCAACCTTAACAATCTTCATTAAAAAGATAAGAATTACGTGTTTTTGTATTTCTCGAAATTCAACCCTTAACTGATTGAAAAGAGGTAATCAAGTTTTTAGGAGAGGATCTTACTGCTGGCATCGATTAACTCGAAAATTGATTTAAATAATCATAAAATCAAATAATACCTAAATAACATAACCGGTGATCGGAAAAAGGTGAGCTAAAATTCCTAAAGTTAGAAAAAGAACAGACAAAGTGGAGACGCCTTACGACAAAATATTTTTTTGGGACTAATGTCCCGGGTTTCAAAACATTACTTAAGTACAACTTAAATTAATAAAGTCAAACAACTATCGAATTCATTTCCTGTTTCTGTTTTATAAAAAAGACTATGCACGATATTTATTGTTTAAAAAAATTAAAGGTAATCTCCTTATCTTCGTTTAAACGATGTAAGTAAGCGCGGAGGCTAATGTAATTTAAACACCAGCTTAAATAATTATATAACCACCTACCTATAAGGTAAAGGTAAAAAAAAAAACATTTTATAGCTTTTCATACCATTTATTCATTTTGCACCATTATTGGAACTTAACGTAAACAGAAATCAACCTCAATAATTAAGAAAGTCACTAATTTTAAGACTCAGTCAGTATATTATTTCCATTGATGTTGAAAGTTGTCCCTTAATCTGAATCGGTACAGTCTTCATCAGGAAAGGAATTTTCTTTGTCATCGCAAGATTTATCTTCTTTCGGAGAATTAAAATAAATTATGAGGAGTTTTTCCATATTATCTATCTTCAAAGGATTTCTTTATGTACATAAAATCCATTTTTAGGTAGAAAAGGACCTTTCAACATCGACTGAAGTTATAGGTACATATTTATAGTATATTAAATGTACTTAAATGATGTCCAGAAACTCGCAACATTTGTTCCGAGTTTCTGGACAATGAATTGTTGAATATTTATTCAAAAAATAAAATGTCGTAAGGAAGTCTCCACTTTTTTGTCTCTGTTCTTTGAATTTTATTTATGTTAGCTTTACCTATTCCGATCACTGGTAATAACATACGGAAACGCATTAAATGATTAGTCAAAAATAACCCCTGTCGGGGTGTAAAGTGGGAAAACAATATGTATGAAAAATCACATTTCTTTGAGTTAGTCATTTGCAACTTGGCACGATAATTTTTCCAAATTTCCCCTTTAAAGGCCGTGGAGAGGATGTGTAGGTACGCAATCCGCGCGGGCGAAATACTAGTTCTTTATAAATATTCAACCTAATTCTTACAGCGTCCAATTCTGGAAATTCGCTGTAACCGGTGCTGAAAACAACACAACCATCAAGATCTGGTCATGCAAGTCCTGGACCTGTCTGCAAACCATCACGTTTACCCCTGGCGTCGGCACAGAAGTCACCTTGGGCCTCAAGGCCATGCTGGATACGAGTGCCAGCTATCTGCTGCTGTCAGACTTCAAGTCCAGGAGTCTGTATGTGCTGAACATGGCGCGGGACCCTGAAGATAGTATGGCGTATTGTAAGAGCATCTCGGAGTTCCTGCTGCCTTATCCCGTGTTGAGCTTCTGTATTGTTGATGCTGGTGAGTCTTTTATCCTTATGCTTACGTTATTTTAAAAACACATAGTCTCTCATTGGGTCCGTTAGTGCGCTTTGTAATTCAATTTTAAATAATTTATTTAAATTAGGCACATTAAAAGCACTTTTTAACGTCATATTTACAAGAACCAGAATTGTTTCTGGTTGGGGCCTTCCCAAATGTAGTTTCGTATAGAGAAAAATGGGTAAGAAACTGCGAAAATGGTTTACAATATTTTTTGTAAGTATTATATTCATTATATAACCACTTGTTCTAAACTTTATACAAAACTTTGGTATTTTATCCACAACGGCAAAGAATATTGCGCCTGTGCAAACTGAATTTTTGGACAGGGATCACTAATGCTCGGTTCCTATAAACAAAAACGAATTGTTTTGCTTACCAATGGTAGCATTTATTATTGCCAAACTGAACCTGCAGTCGCGACAAATATAACGTCAAAAATCGGTCGTTAAGTCTAATCGACGTCAAATTTCTTTAATAGATTTTCAACTTTATTTCCAAAGAATAAGGTTGAAAATCTATTAAAGAAATTTGACAACGATTGGACTTAACGACCGATTTTTGTCGGTATCTATGTCGAGACTGCAGGGCCTGGGCATATAAATAAATTCGTAAGCTAATTTTACCTGTGATAGCTACTTCCATATGGGAGGGTCTACTATGCAAAGCTATGAGGTATGTGCTTCATTATTGGTAAAAATATAAGAGTCTTAATTTTTTAACCAATAACGGTCCGAAAAATTATAGGAATCGGCCATAGGACAGCTAATATGCTAGGTAGGAAGGTAAATTGATTTTAGAATTCCATCTGAAGTTTTTAGTTCCTGCCTGCACTCTTATGTCCTTAGTTGAATGTACAATTACATCCAAAATATGTTCGCCACCATAAGGGGGAAGCGCCAAGGTATCCCGCGAAATTTAAATTTTCTTACGTTTTTTTTTTTGCAATTTGCAACTTGGTCAAATTTGCAATTTGGTCAGTGACAGGTTGTATGTTGAACAAAATATTATTCGCGATCGTAACAAGTATGTATTTACACAATTATAATCATTAAAATCACCAATACAACCCTCTAAGTTCATATAATCTCATTGAATGATTATTTCTGGAAAAAGTCATTCAATGGGATTCTATGAACTGTAGTAAGAAAAATTTAATTTCGCGGGCTAACCTGGCGCTTCCCCCTTTAGGGCTATTTTTGGTTGATCATTACACAATAGAATCTGCTTTACCGACTCAGTATAATTTAGGGAGTCGTGATGTCAATCCGAAAGCCATTCTGCTATCTTCTTTACATGTCAGACCGTATTAAAAATGTGCAAACTCTGACAAATAAAAACAATATATATACAGGGTGGCAGGGCACCTACCCCACCCCAGGGCTGTTACTATGAATTCATTACATTATTCTGAAACCACCTGCCCTGTATAGTTCGCAGGTTATTAAAAAAAAATATGCTGTTTAATACATTTTGACCGCGTAGTAGGCACTTTTCTATGAAACAGCAGTTTTTTAAAATTTTAATAACCGACTTATAATTTCTGCGCTAGGGTGTCTGAAATCATGTACTGAATTCATAATTACAGTTTGCGCGTTGATGTATGCTACCCTGTATGTTTCATAATATGGCCAAGCCATTAAAATGGTTTTAGGTTGATGTCGACTTGACATTGGTGAAAGGGGTATGCTATTTTAGTCTTTGTTATCAAGTAATTCAATATAGCTGTCCAAGCAGATTTCTGCTTAGCGCCGCAGCTTCAAAAGGTATTATTTGTGTCCTTGATAAAGAGAACAATTTGAATACTTCGAAGATATACAAGAATTAAGCTCTTGTATATCTTCGTAAGTTTTCAAATTCTTTTATTATATGTATTCCGCAGAGGAACAGCAAACCAAGTGTGAGCCGAGCTGCGACGAGCCGCTATATCGCAACGGATCGAGCGGCGACGCCGACTCGCCGATACATTACGAACTGCATCATGATGTGAGTGAATGTTAGGGCCAAGAGGGGTGCTACTACATGTAAGATGGAGCTCACGATGGCTGATGCATGCGTGCCATCTGTTGGGACAGGTTTACTCGAAACGGTTTCTGGTACTTTTCTTAAAAGGCCAGTCCAGATGCTACCCTGCATTTTGTTACACAATATTTTTGATATGTAATGTCTGGACTTTAAAAGAGACTAACACCACTGTGTTTGTTTCGCCATTTATTCTCAGGGGTAGATAGGAAATGTCGCCTCCATCTGGCTTATTTTTTTATATGGCGTGTAAAAGTAATTTCGATATCCTAATTACTGAATAAACAATTTCATATCATTATGTTCGGGTCGGCATGATTTAGCACAGGCTGGGCGGCAAAATCGACTACATATAATTTGGGTGGCAAATTATATGCAGTCGATTTTGCCGCCTGGCCTGTGCCGAATCATGCCGTGCCGTGAAGTGTGTAGCATGCCTAACAACGTATTTTATTCAGTGAAGGAAGATCCAAGCGAAGCGAAGGAGCAAAATAAATCTTTCAGTAAAGTCTTTCATGAAAGATACTACAGCAAAAAGTCATCAGAAAAGGGAAAATATTAAGTCCTATTGATCAATATTTGAACAGAAAGAAATAAAACAATCGGTCTGATACAAACAATATGAATTATGTCAGTCAGATTTTGAAAAAAGAATTGTTTTTAAATTGTTCATTCGATTAGTTTTTTAAGTCCCCCATGCTCATGAGACGTATGTGATTGTAGTGAAAACTTTTGACTTTCGTATCTTCTCTTACTACTTAATAAAAATCTTAAATTCATCAATTTACTGACAGGCACTGCACAGCCTTAACCACTGGGTCTAGAAGCACGAAATTTTTTCACAAGAGTTCCTTATAAAACGGAAGAGAGCACTAAGAACGGATTTTCTAAAATTCGTCCCCTGGGTTTAAATACGGGATGAAAGTTTGTATGGAAGTTTTTAATTTTGGCCGATGGATATTTTTTGCCGAACAAGCACACCACTTGTGGTTCACGAAAAATTTAAAAATCGGTGCTTTCTTTCTAACTTATTCTCTTCAGTGTTGGGCACAATTGAATTATTTTTTTAATTGTAGAAGCAAACAATTACAATTTTTATTTCAACTAAATTAATTGCAATTAAATTAATTGCAATTAAATTAATTAAATTATTTTTTAATTGTCAAATGCAATTAAAATCAATTGCAATTAAATCTGTTAATTGTTGTTTACAATTAATATTTAATTTAACTACGTAAGTATTTGACGATTGTAAATATGGCACCTGTGCTACACTTTTACGTAGTAATGTTCTGGCTTTAATCCAGGCTTTACATACCTTTGAGAATATTAAGGAGAATGCTCTTGTATTGTTTGCATTATGTTTTTCAGTTACTGACATTTATTAATTGTTAACTGTAATTGTAAACGTGTATCAAACAATTAATCAATTGTAATTGCAAATTTTTACAAGCACAATTAATTTAATTGTAATTGCAAAGTTTTACAAGCACAATTAATTAATCGTTAATTGCGATACGTTACAATTACAATTAATTATTTTAGTTGTTAGTTGCAACAAAATTTGGCAATTTAATTGTTAGTTGTTAATTGTTGTCACAATTAGTTTTTGCCCCACTCTGATTCTCTTCCTTTTCCAGGACGAAGGTTCAGGGGGTGAATGCAGCGAGGACTGGCGGCGCGTGTGCGTGCGCCTGTACATCGTACAACCCAAGGGGCTGCAGGAAGGACGCCTCGTGTACACCCCGCCGCGCCCGCCCATACACGCAGACCTCATGCACGGTACACATCATACTATCACACTATCAAAAGTCATTTATTCAAATTAAGCTGAGAATCAGCACTTCCAACTAGTGTTGATTCGCAGCCTAATCGTCAAAATTACATAAAACAGTTCCCCAAAACCCTAAAACCCCCGACCTTCACCATTTCCTAGTGCTGTAGCTGAGAAGGAGAAGTGGCGCAACAAACTCCCCAGCAGCACAGCTGTCTGTTCTGTTAAAAGAACTTAACACACACACACACACACACACACACACACACACACACACACACACACACACACACACACACTCACTCACACACACACTCACACTCACACTCACACTCACACACACACACACTCACACACACACAAAATCACGCCTGTATTCCAAGAAGGGTTGGGCAGAGAAGTGTGTTTATTACACCCGCATTTCGACAGTTATGTTCAAGTCCATGTTATAGGGGCCGAGCATATTGCCGTCAACCGGGCATAAACCCAGACACTGGGCTATTACTGAGAAATTCCAGATGGAAAAACATAATGTCACTTTCCCCGACCCGGGAATCGATCCCAGAACCTCATGCATCCTACTTGGATTATGTCTGACCTTTAAAATAAGATGTGACCTCTGAGTTTTTTTCGAAAACACCGAACTCATTTAGTTTTAAAACATAATTTATTTTTGACGTAAGTGTTTTTGAGCGAATTTACAGAAATAAATATAATTTATCATTTACCGGGAACCCGGTTCTTTATGTAAGCACCCTAAGAAGCTATAACTCCTCGTTCCCCCAGGTCTGTCAGAGCTGGCGCTCGAGGACAGCTCGTCGGAGTCTGCGCCCGCGACCATCGCGTCCAGCATTCTGCAGCAGCAGAGCCAGCAGCTCAAGAACTTGCTCATGCGCTCGCAGGTACCTACACAACATTCGCTATTTAGTTTCCAAACATGTAAACGTATAACGGGTGTTAAAAGACGCTTACCGCAGCCAAGAGTCACTTGTACTACCCGTAATTGGGATAATTTGTTGGTACTGGACTATACCTGGAAATCTTCTGGTTACGGAGATATGAAACTCAATTTTTTACGTTTTTCACGAATACAAATTTAAAATGTTATAACTTTTAAAACCCCCAAAATTCTTGTACCGTTGCATGCACCCATAAGCACAATGTTTTGTGTACGTTACATTGCGCGCTGCCGTAAACAGCGTTTTAATACCAAAAATAAAAGTCGTTTCCCAGCAATAACTTTCGCTCAATGTTATTTAGTTTGATGTACAGAATGGGTAAATAACGGCTATGTGATGGGTCTTGTTACAGCATGTGTGTGTTTTTGGAAAAATAACTTTAATACCCATAAATAAAGTTCAGTTTGCGCTAAAACTATGACTTTAAAAAAAATCTGAAATCTAATTATTTACTTAACAGTAGTATCCAATTGATATTTGTTTAAGTATAAATAACACCAGCTGGGAACAAGGATTTATTATTAGAAGACCGTACACAACGTAAGTACTGCGCGCGCGCTTCCTCTCGCTCTCGTAAAGGCAAACAACGAACACATATCATAACGTTCGTCGTTTATTTCGATACAATGACTCTCGACTAGTCTTATAACGAGTTGTTAAATAGTTTGACATAAGGTTTGAATTACAATGAATATCACGTTAATGGAAGGAAAAATCGACTAACTTCATCCGGCTCGAAGGACCACTATTAATGTACGGCTCAGAGCTTGCAAGTTATACAGGGTGACAGGGACGTCGACGTTATCTTGGATTCAGGACATGATTCTGAACCCCCAGCGTTGATTTTATCGTCGGTTATCAAAAAAAATCTGCTGTTTCATTTTTATTCGAGCGCCCTGTGGGCTAACTATACTCAAAGACAGTACAGCGCCCTACGAGTCCAATTCAACAATGCCTACAGGATGTTGATGGGGTTGCCCCGATACTGCAGCGCATCAGGGATGTTCGCTGAAGCTCATGTAGACTGTTTCTACACGGTGATGCGGAAGCGGTGCGCATCCTTGGTCCGTGGGGTGCGGGGCAGCGCCAACAGCATCCTCTCTATGATAGCGAGCAGGCTTGATTGTGCGTTTGTGAACCACTGCTGCAAGGTTTCGGCTGGGCCTGTCACCTTGCAGCAGTGACGTCACAATCTCTTTTCTGTTTTTGGTTTTATTTTTGTCTTCATACGTGTATTACTAACATAGTTTGTAAGTATATTGTTACTAACACTATGAGTCTTGTTGCTCGAAATAAAATTATTATTATTATTATAGACAACTGCAATACCTACGCGGTCAAAATGTATGAAACAGCTATTTTTGTTTAGGTAACCTACGATTTAATTTCTACGCTAGGAGGTCTAGAATCATGTGCTGAATTCATGGTTACAGTTTGCACGTCGATGTCCCTACCACCCTGTATTTAAGTTGTGCGTTTTGAAATTGTGAGTTGACGAAAACCACAAAAGTTCACGATACTAAGTTTATTAGTAAAACTTTTACGAAAGTTATGTTGGATGCTAAACCGCAGTTTTGGTCACTATGGCGGCCACTGCTCAACTTGTCTAGCAAAATGACAATGAATATAAAATTGATCGATTTTATTGCTTATACGTGTGTCGTACAATGATCCCGATTAGAATAACCCTAGTGAAAAAGTGTTGGCGTGTCCTAGCTGACATATGGCAAATATTTTAAAATGTTTTGTAATATTAATTAATTTGCATACTATTGTATAGAATAAAGTCTAATTTAACAGGCAGATGTGCTGCTGGGGAATTTGTTGCGCAACTTCTTCTTTCCAGCTAAAGCACTAGGAAGTGGCGAAGAGCGGGTGTTTTTGGGGACTGTCTTATGTATTTTTGCGTTCCAAAAATTCCTGATTCTCAGCCTATTTTGAATAAATATCTTGATTTTGGTACTCAATATACAAAGTGTAGGTAACTGAATGAAAGCACATTCCGAAAATAGTTTTTTCAGCGTCGTTAGCTGAATTGATTGCTGTCATTTTTAATATAGGTAATTTTGTAACCCAAAAATAATTAAAAATACGTAAATTACAGTCACACTTCCGCTGTACAGTCAAAACCAACCTAAATGGACGAAGTACGTAACTACGCTAGACCCTTATACGTGTGTGACAGTGTGCGTGCGTAGATTTGTAATGTGACCACAATGTCCTCCCACAATCAGTATAACGAATTTAATAAATAAACAATGTTTTATATGTTGGAAATACGTTAAATCAATCGTTTGACTTTGACTAATCGGGACGCCAGCGCCACCTGGTGGCGCTCGACAGAGTCTATAACATAACGCTTGACCAGAGTTAAAGAAGAGTTTGTTGTTGGCGGTTAAGCAGTGAACACGTTGTGTCGTGTACCTTCAGTGTGTGATTCGCTAGTGTGATTAATATGATCGTAAAATATAATTTGATTTGAACTGCAAACGGTTTTTCTATTGCGCAATAACCAACACTACCCATAGTACGCCCACAGTAGTTGAAATATGGCTGATAATAACGAGAGAGACGTACCTTCTCCGTCATATACATAATAGTAAAAATTCAGTGTATGTATTATGATTATAACTTATTCTATTTGGGGTGTTCAGTGGTGTGTTATTTCCGGTACATGTATTTATTGCCAATATGTTCTTAGGTGCTACGTTTTACACAGAAATGATCATCATCAATCATCACCCTGTCGGGCACAGCCAAGTGGAGGGAGGAAGAGGGATTTTATTAGACTAATATTGCTTTTTTCTTGATGTTCTATATGAAAAAGTTGAATATGTTGTCATAGACACAGCCAGGCAGCTTGATTGGTACCCGGCCTGAGTCACCGACCATCGCGCCGCAACTGAACCTCATGACTCCTGACGCCTTCAGGTAAAACTTCATTAATAAACCACATTCATCATCATCGTCATCATCCACCGCCCCACTTCCCCCACTGCTGAGCATAGGCCTCTCGTTTCTTGTGCCAATGCCCACGCTCCTGTGCCAGCCTCATCCAGGTTCTACCCGCCATGGTAACAATGTCGTCCGTCTATCTCGTGTAATGGCGTGCGTGTTGGACCAGATGTATGAACGTAAGCGAAGCAAAAGGAGTATCTACGGATCGTGGCAGGTGACGTTCTGTAGTTTCTGCCTGCCCACGTGGGAAGGCGTGAGTTAATTAGCGTAAGCACGCTGAACTAGCTTCGCGTACTTTCTCGTACACGTCTCGCTAGAGTAACTCAATAATTTCAGCGTTTTTGTTTTTAACCTGTCTTTTGTCATAACCTAGAATCTAGATATACGCGTTATTAATGCCTGTTTTCACTAACACTAGTCGCCACTTAAAGCGCAGTTTGTTTTTCATCGTTCGGCACAACGCCGAGAGTTGAGTGACACGTTTATATGTCGCCGAGTTTTATTGAAAACGAGCACAATTTACCAATGCAAAAAATTCTTCTCGTTTTACAGAATTTTTCGAAGAATTTGATGAAATAATGGACTTCCAGTAGTGTATGAAAAAGATAAACTATTTATTAATAATAAAATATACAACAGCAAATGTTAACTGTGAATGCCAAACAAGAGGAAGAAAAGCCTTGACGTATATTGACGCCTGAACTATGTATCAGACAAACACTATCAACATTATACAAAGCTGTTTGTGTTCTCACTATTTCCCAACAAAAGTTCACTATGTTCGTGAATCTCAAAGTGTGTTTGCGTGCAGCTCCCCAGGCAAGCGCGAGGAGGACGACCCGCCGCTGTCGGCGACGCCCGACGTCAGCAGCAAGCCGCGCATCTCCAGCGGAGGTAACCACACGCGACACCACACAGCCATGCGAAATACAACCACACCTGCGGGGTAATTGCGTAACTCACATAAAATGACAATTGATTGCAATTCCTTTCATTTTTTTCACCACGTTCCTTGCGTTATTTACGTTGTCTCAGCAGTGGTTTAGGAATTTCCTTCAAAATCCTCGGATTGTGATTGAAAGTGTGTTACGCAATTAGGGTGCTATTTCTGCCGCCAAGGGAAGCATACTAGCCGAAATTACGCGACGGAAACTAGTTTGCTTTCGTCGAACGACGTCATTTCGGCATGATATGTCGTTCCAAAACTATCTGATGAAAGTAATGAAACCCTATTTAGATTAAATTCTTACACAATCACTCTAGAGAAAAGATTTTTGTGGGTTTTAACTTTGTCTTACCACTTTTTCCAATAATTATTGTTTGAATAACATTATTAAATTGTAAAGGGGGCTATCGTTTTTGTACTCACCAGTCGGCGCCACTGTCGAGTAAGGTCCTGTTGCAGTAATTTTATTTGATGTTTTGAATATGTTTAAGTACCCATAAGTTCATATTATGTTTATTTTATTATATTTTAAAACTTCAAATGAATATTTAGATTATAATGTTCCTAAAATTGGCAAGCATGAAGCAGACAAATCTTATTCTTCCTTCAAGTGCTGCGAAATTAGATCCTAGCTTTTTACTTAAAATCTTAAGCCATAATTAATCAGGAATGGCACAACCATTACAACAATTATGAATCATTTGTTAAAATTCGTGATAAAAATCGCGCAAACGGTGAAAGTTCAGTACATATTTTGACATCTGGATACCCTACTCTACACTAGCGCCTCTAGCGGCGAACTCAATCGCGGTAGCCCTCATTGAAATATCATCGATGAAAATTGAGGTTATAAAATTAACCTCAAATGTCAAATTACATACATTTTTAAGGTGATTTAAAATTATAATTTTGGGTTTATGTATTCAAATAATCAAATGAAAACACTCAATTTGCAAGTAGCACTACAGATTGGCCACTACAGGCACGTTTTCTCATCAATTAGTTTACATTTTCATCAGACACTTTGTAAAAGCATTATAGGCGCAAGCACGCAGAACTTTCCGTCGCGTATTTTCCGTAGATGAGTCGGTAGACTAAGTATTGCTGTTTCGGTTTGAAGTTTATTAGTGGCCGTGTAATATTCAGGTACGTGAGACATTAAACTTTGTCTCTAGGGTGGACAACAAACCTACGATGCCACTGGTATTGCAGGAGGGCCAGGCCCTCTGGCGGCGGCGACCACTTACCATCAGGTGGGCCGCCTGCTTTATTGCCGCTCAATAAATAAATACACGCTATTTTTATTAAGCACCGCCGTTGCATGCTTTCAAACGAGCCACGCGATAAAAGAAGCTTTCAAAACTCGAATAAACAAATAATGATAATTATTATTCCAAAGATTGAAGATGCGAGAAGTTCATCTCTGCATTTTACTTTCTAAATATGAAATGTGGCATCGACTAAGCATTGAGTAGATTATTCACTAAGGGGATAAAGCGGTGTCTTATGTCACGGGCACTAGTTTGCTTGTATGGGAGTTGACTAAAATCTTTAGTGGAGCGAGAACTTCAAGCTATCCCAAGACGAAGACACCTTTATCCCTGATGAGAATACTCTACTTTTCACACCTTTTGTGAGATGATAAAAAATAATTTATACGAATAGTAGCGGACCCGGCAGACGTCGTCCTGCCCGGAAAAACAACGCCACATTAAATATTGTACCGCTCAAAATTATGTAATGCTGTAAATTGTACAGCAAATCAAATTTGGTGACATACCGACTGCAGCGCCACCTACCGGGTCCAATTTTGTTTTCAAACCATCCAGGAACCCATTAAAATACACGCACAAAATTTCATCCATATCAGTCCACCCGTTTAGGAGGGGTTAGGTGAACACACGTACAGAAGAAGTATATATATTAAGATTTTATTAAGGTTTCAAATTCTAATCACATTATTGCCAGTGGGTTACAATGAAATTCAGAACAATTTTACTGCCCGGCTAGGCCCCCGGGGCTATAATAAATTTTAGGTTAGTTTTGCATGACATAATTTGACACTATCAAGCAGGTGGTGTGAAAATAAAGTTTTACTTGTAGGTCCTTGCGTGGAGGAGTCGATAGCGGAAGCGGCCAGTAAGCTGGCATCGGCAGGTTCCAGTCCCAGTCGCGAAGTGCAGCAGATCATGTCGCACAACGACCATCCGTTCTTCAAGGTACGCACGACCGCACACCTGTGGTGACATCTATACCGCCACATACAAACTACGCGTGACATTTGACATCACAGAAATCCTACATCGCGCAAGCAAAGTTTGCCGCGAAATCAGCATAAATGCAGGGTGTAACAAGACCCATCACATAACCGTCAACTACGTTACATTCAGTACATCAAACTAATTTAAAATAATTCCCGGGAAACGGCGCTGTTTGCGGAAGCGATCAAGGTACCGCACTTAAAACATTATGCCCATGCGTGTATGTAACGGTACAGAGGTCGTGGGGATATTTAAGTTACGTCATAACATTTAAAACCAGTTTTCGTAAAAAAGAGTTGGAACTTTGACCTTGAATATATCCATAAGCACAAGGTTCCCAGGTATGATCCAGTATATAAAACTGACAGGAAGAGCAAGTGCCTCTCGACTCGTAACGTTATATTATTATGTCGCAGGATAATTGGAAAAATCTAATCTTTGTGAAAATCCTAAGATTTTTGCCGGATTATTACAAAATAAGAGATTTTCGTAATAATACGAGCGAATGAATATCATGATTTTTGCAAAAACGATGAATCAGAACGTTGTTTTAAATTCGTTTAACGCGACACTCATTTAGTGATTTTTGGGGCAAGCGGGCCTTAGACTCGGGTGTATATTTTTCTTTAAATATTAACGACTTTACAGCTGTCGGAACAAAGTTCAAAATACAAAAAGAAATATGTGTGCTGTGACTCTCGTCAGGAACTCGTTCCTTACGCGATTCTCGCACGCACACACACACTCTTATATTAATAGAAAGAGAGAGAAAGTCGCATGGAGGGAGCAAAACGCTTTTTCCTTACATGACGATTTCTACCAGTCAACTCCTACCGCGAACTGCGTTATGGAACTTCGTTCCAAAAATGGCTCGGTTATTCAAACATGATTTATCACCCATTTTAATTATTTTTACGTGCAATTGATAAATATTCTGTATAGTTAAACTCCTGGACTTTATAAAATTCTAGTGTATTTTCCTGAGAGATTAGGTCCGAAGGGTCTCTACTGCCCAAGAGCTAGCCAAATGCTGCCCTGCAGGTTTATATATTGTATCCCTCTTAGTCTGGCTTCTCACTTTACATCTGTTTCGGCAAAGTAAACTCTAACGGCACAGACCTAGAGTTCATTAGAGCGCGCAAGCCCCACCACGTCGCCAACGTAAAGATACGGTGGTGGGGTTATTATCATATTCAACTGACTTTAAAAAAATTTACCGTGTTCAATACAAATAATAAAAAAGACTCAATAAGAAAACAAATTACTGTATTGTTATTACGTTACAGGAAGAAGAAACAGACCCAACGCCCGTAGTGGAGGCCGTGGTAGTCGCGAACGGATCGTCGCCGCTGTTCGTGTCGTCGCCGCTGTACGTCGCAGACGACGTGTTCGTGCCGACCGACGTGTTCGTGCCGCCCGACGTTTTCGTGCCGCCCGACGTGTTCGTGCCGCCCGACGTGGCCGCGCCGCTCGCTCCGCTGTCGCCGCACGCGCCGCTCCCGCCGCACCCGCACAAGCTCGCGCATACTAGTAAGTAAAACTCCGTTCATTTACTAACAAGCCATGTCCCCGATGGAATTTTCCATCGGCAAAAATTACGAACATACAAACTTTCGTCCCTTATTTACCCCTTTAAGGGATCAATTTTCAAAACCCTTCTTAATATAACGAACGTGCTCACTTTCATGATACATACTGTCTAAGGAACTGCAAAATTTCATGCTACTAGACCCAGCCGTTTAGACTGTGCGTTGTCTGTCAGTGAATGAATGAATTTAAGATTATTATTGAATATTTTCATTCATTCAACATAAAATGCATATCCACCAATGAGGGCTATCGCGCTTCAGTTCGCCGCTAGAGGCGCTAGTGTAGAGTAAGGTCTCTAGATGTCAAAATATGTACTGAACGTTCACTGTTTGCGGGATTTTTTATCACGGATTTTAACGAAAGATTCATAATAGCTGTAATTGTTGTGCCATTCTTGATTAATTATGGCTTAAGATTTTAAGTAAAAAGTTAGGATTTAATTTGGTTGCACTTGAAGGAAAAATAGGATTTGTCTGCTTCATGCTTGCCAGTTTTAGGAATATTATAATCTAAATATTCATTAGAAGTTTTAAAATGTAATAAGATAAACAGACTATGAATATGAGGGTACTTAAACATATCCAAAACATCAAATAAAAGTACTGCAACAGGACCTTACTCGACAGTGGCGCCAACTGGTGAGCACAAAAACGATAGCCCCCATTACATTAGTTACAGAAAATTAGACAAAAATCATACACTCATATCACAGAACTCCAGACATATTGACATGATTGTCTTCCATTCGTCCGCGTCCAACGACAGGGCTAACACGACACACGCGACAATTACTCACTCGCGTCGAAAAGATATGTTTATTTCTGTCACTTTTCTCGTTTTCTGACAGCGTTGCCATACAAAATACTCGATTCGTTCTGTCAAACTTGATGTTTTTTCGACATAGCCTATTATGGCACCTAAGTAATCTCGAATTTGACAATTCAACACGAAATAATCTCCGATTCTTCTGTCACTTAGTCGTCCTCGATTTTGACGACGTAGACAAAATAAACACAACAAAAAAAACTCCAAAATAACATGGCAGTCACATAATTTACTTATTTTATTTGTACAATATATTAATAATAAAAATAGTAGTTTAAAACTAAATAATTTTTTATGTTGTTTAACTACTTTTGGCGGCCGCGAGATTAAAGTAAATGATAAATTATTTGTATTTTACGGTGTAAACATTCAAAATAAAATTAAATCTGGTACTTATGAATGGTACTCATGGTTATAGTGTGTGAATGCATAACAATTATATTGCATTTCATGTGGTTTACTCTTTGATGATCCTCAGGTGGTTGTAATGTATACATGTATGTATAGTTATGAAAATCACTATCGTCAAGAATAACCTATTAAATTATTTGGAGAGAACTATAACTTTGTATTAAATCTCACTTTTGTTCTACAGACAGTGAGACCTGGCCCCAGATCTCGATCCCTCAAATAACGGAAGCAGCCCAACGCAAGGCTTCAAGCGATAAGTCGAGCAGCCAGTCACTAAACACCATGCTGAACGTGTCCTGCGTGGAGCGAGCGCCCAGCGAGGACGTGCGCTGTGCCGGCCTGTCGCCCGCAGACAAGAGCAGGCTGGAGGCGCTCGAGCACAAGCTGGACAAACTGACAGGTAAAAATTTATTTTCTCATCACAAATGTTGCTGTGGACAGTAAATGTTTAATATAATAAACAAGCTTAACATTTCTGAGAGATTGGTGCCCCGGAAAAGGCATAACCTCGTAAGGCCCAACCTAAATTTAGATCGATATACATTACGACCCAATGTACTAAAAATAGGTGCAAGTAGTTGCGGCCCAGAACTTTGATTTAGTAAAAAAGTGTGAAAAAGACAGATTATTGCTTCTAAAATGTCAAGTTGACATTGTCAAAATTAGAGATGCGTTCAAGATTAATAATTTGTTAATGGCAGATTTAAATTGGCGGGATTATTTAAACCACAAAATACGTTTAAATATCATGTCATAATTTTAGGTCGCTGGGCCGTAATTTAATGATTTTAAAAAGTGCCTTGGGCCGGAATTTCAACATTTTTTTGTCATTAAATTAGGTCGTTGGGCCTTACGAGGATAAAATACTTGTGTTATGGTTCACCAAGCCCACCAAGACTTATATAAATGTATACAGACTAATTCAGATGAATGAACAACTTGGTAGTGTGTGATGAAGTTTACTAAATTCTAGGTACAGAATAATGCCAGAGTGCCTGCCTGTATCTTATCCGTTTGCTAAGCAGGTCAAAGTGACAGTAATAGTAGCACTAAAATCGCTTGACATTTCACATGACATTACTTTTTGACAACTTTTAGGTTTCCGACCCTAAAGGAAAAACGGAACCTATTTATGACCCCTTTTGTCCGTCTGTCACAGAGAGTTTTCGTCATAATCTGTGCAGCGTAAGAATTGGAATTTCGGCATAATAAAAGACCAAAAAATACCTTTTTATATATTTTTATTTTATTCATTTTAGGAAAGCTTACAGCTAATACGTTTCAATATATGTCTTTTACACATTGTAATAACAATGTGTTAAAGATGGCCAGTTACAAGCTTCCACTAACGATTAATGTGAGTAATATTAACTACGCGAAAACAGCGACGTGGGAAATACGCAAATGAATAATCGCACGCTCAAAAATACAATAAAAAAGAGAAAAAAAAAATTATACATCGAAAAAACAATTATTCAAACTTTTCTTTACTTCCTTAACACTGTTAGTAAATAAATCCAACTCGACATCCTGACACAACATATTAAAAGTACGACAAGCTCTTATCACATACGAGTTCTGTCTGCAGACAGTTCTGACTTGAGGCACATGGAGAAGACGTGGCCTCCGAAAAAATGCACTCGGTACGCGAAGCCCGATCTTGCCCACCAACTCAGGGACGTCAATAGATCCGTTCATAACACTAAATAGGAAAGCAAGATCTGCAATTTTGCTTCGCTCGTGTAGAGGCAGAATATGAAATTTTAAACACCGACTTACATAATTCGGGAGATAGGTATTTGAGCGATATTGAGTGTACCTCAAAAATCGCCTTTGTATACCTTCAAGCCGATTAATGTATACATTATAATTTGGATTCCAAACCTGAGAAGCATATTCAAGATGGCTACGGACAAACGAACAATAAAGAATTTTCATTGTTTTAACATTCTTCAAATCTGAAGAGACCCTAAAAATAAAACCCAAGGCTTTAGAAGCCTTATTGACTATGTTATTAATATGTGCATCAAACAGAAGCTTAGAGTCAAACAACTCCAACATCCCTGATGACAGTCACTCTGGCTACCAAGTCATTCGAAAGCACATAATTAAATATAACAGGGTTTGGCTTACGCGTAAATGTACATACATAGCATTTAGATACATTTAAATCCAACTTATTTCTAGCGCAGTATTCATGATACCGGTCCAGATCATCCTGTAATAGGCGTGCGTCCTCAACAGTTGCCACTCGACCCAAAATCTTCATATCATCCGCATACAATAAGACTTTAGAGTGAAGGAAACAAGAGGCAACGTCATTTATAAAAATATTAAATAAGAGAGGTCCTAACAAGGATCCTTGGGGAACTCCTGACGGAATGCACATCGCTCTCGGTGTATACCCATTAAGAACCACCGTCTGGCACCTATTCTCCACGTATGACGAGAACCATCTAAACAAATCACCCCTCACACCAACCAACAAGAGTTTGCGCAAAAGAAGCGCATGATCAATTCGATCAAAACACTTGCTGTAGTCAGTGTATATAACGTCGACTTGAGACCGTCTGGACATGTGCTCTGTAAGATAGTCGCTAAAGACCACGAGATTGGATGTGGTCGAGCGACCTTTAAGGAACCCATGTTGATGTTCACAAAAACTAAATTTAAGTGAAGAAGAAAGTTGTATGTGCACAATTTTCTCCATAACTTTAGCGAACACACAAAGTTTGGAAATCGGTCTGTAGTTGCCTATATTGTCCTTAGCTCCTTTTTTATGAATCGGCGTTATATACGCCGACTTCCAGACGAGAGCCACTATCCCTAAATCAAATGTACGCTTAAATAATATAGTTAACGGGCGGGATAGGCACCTGGCATATTTAAATATAAAAGTTGGTGAAATGTTATCAGGGCCCGCGGTTTTCTTAAGGTCCACTTGTTTAAGCAACCGAAACACTTCCTCCTCCCGTATATCAATAGAGCGTATGTCTGCTACGCAACCAACAGTCTGACTACCAGGTTCATCCATTACATTTATTGAGGCCAGGCTTAAATTCAAGGAATGGGTTAGACACAGGAGACCAAATAGTGGAGTAGTTTTCGAAAAGATGCGTGAGACTCGTAAAATCTTCAAGGGACGCCTGAAATGGTGCCAAAAAAACGAAGAACAACTCAAAATGGACAACTTAGCAAAGCAAAGAGCCACAAATAATTTTAGTAAATTTTGGAAGTCGACACGTAAGTCGACACGTCCTGTCCTTGTTTTATACTATGTGCATCAGTCACTCTCATTTACCTGCTGAGCTGATGCAAACTATTGTAGCACCCATAGTCAAAAACAGGACAGGGGATATCTCGGACAAGGGTAACTACCGTCCAATCTCCCTTGCAACCACAGCGGCTAAAGTATTGGACAGTATGCTTGATTCGTGCCTGAAAAAGTATTTGTGTTTGCATGATGCACAGTTTGGTTTTCAACCTGAGCTTTCAACCGAAAGTGCTGTGCTAAGTTTGAAGAATACTGTCCAATATTACACAGACCGAAAAACGCCGGTGTATGCCTGCTTCCTGGATCTCTCCAGAGCCTTCGACCTGGTGTCATATGATGTGCTCTGGAGAAAGCTGGGTGACAGAAATGTACCGGCATCAGTGCTTAAGCTCATGCAGTATTGGTATGCGAACCAGACAAACTATGTAAAGTGGGCTGGAACGCTCTCTGTGTCGTATGGGTTGGAGTGCGGTGTGAGACAGGGGGGGTTGACGTCTCCACGGCTCTTCAACCTTTATATTGATGATCTCATAGTCGAGCTCAGTAGTATGCGTGTCGGCTGCCGGGTTGGTGGTGTTAGTATTAACAGCATCAGTTACGCGGACGACATGGTACTGCTGGGCCCGACTGAGGGATCTATCGGGGAAATGTTGAAGGTCTGCGAGGAGTATGCTGCCTTACACGGTCTTGTGTATAATGTCCGTAAATGTGAATACATGGTCTTTAAGGCCGCCGGTAAGTGCCCTAATCACGAACCTAATTTTTCCCTAAATGGTGAGAGCATAAATAAAGTCCACCAATTTAAATACTTGGGGCACATATTTACCGACGACCTTAAAGACAATGCAGATATCGAAAGGGAACGTAGGGCACTGGCGGTCCGAGGGAATATGTTGGCCCGTAGATTCTCTCGCTGTGCGGACCAAGTCAAAATCACCCTGTTCAAGGCGTTTTGTCAAGGTCTGTATGCAGGGGGTCTGTGGGTCAGCTACACCAAAAGATCGCTAGATGTCTTACGTATCCAATACAATAATGTTTTTAGGATGCTGTTGAAACTGCCCCGTTTCTGTAGCGCATAGGAGATGTTTGCTCAGTACCGAACTGACGGCTTCCATGCAGTGATTCGCAAAAAAGTCGCATCACTGATGCGTAGAATGCGGGTCAGTGACAATAGCATCCTGAAAACAGTGGTGGAGAGCCCTTACTCTCCTTTTCTGAGGCACTATGTGGAGATAATGGTCAGGTAGCATATTCCTTGTTTTATCGTTCTCTGCACATCGTGCCGCAGTCCACCACCAACTGGCTAAACATATTTTTCCATTTTTTTCTGTTTTGTGTACTACTAACACTAGTGATAAGGTATTTTACTAACAAATTGGACCATATTGTTGTCCGAATAAAATAAATAAATAAATAAATTACCACAGTGGACAGATTGTCGTCACTTCGTTTTTGGAAATTAGAAAAGAAATAGTCTCCGAACATATCACAAATTTCCTCCCCAGTGCTGGATGAAATTTGACCAAAGTTAAAAACAGACGGGTAACAGTTGGTTTGTTGTTTGGATTTTACATATCGCCAGAACGCCCTTGGATTTTTAGAAATGGCCAATTCAATTTTTGCAATATAATTATCGAACATTTCCTTCTACAGATCTTTAGCCCGCTGACGTAAAGTTACAAAAGAATAATGATCAGATAGATTTCCGTACCTTTTAAATTTTGAGTGAAATCTAGCCTTTTCCCTAACTATTTTAATAAGAGGGCTTTTATACCAAGGAGGATACTTGCCCCGGGGTATAATAATTTTTGTAGGTATATACTTATTCTGAAGCAAGTTAATTAATAGTGTCGTAAAAGAAATTGACAGCTTCTTCGAGAGTCCTACAGTTTAGCTCTAATGACCAGTCTCTAGCTACTATTTCTTTAATTATGGCATCATAGCAAGAGCATACAAAAACTTGACTCTCGGCCGAGAATGCAGCTGATGAAGTTGAACGAAGTCAGCAGTGATACAGAGTGTCTTATGGTGTAAGTCCTCCTCCACTAAAGGATCCAGGCAGCAAGTGACAGAACTTCGTTATTCGATAATACGAGGTCAAGAATCCTGTCATTCACATAGCTATGAGAATTGTATTGTAACAAATTGCAAGCGGTAATAGTATCACAAAAGGAGGTCTGGACGGGTCCGTCCAAATTACTAGGACACAGATAATCACTACCAATCGTCGCGTGCCAGTCCATATTCGGCTTATTAAAATCACCAAGAATCAAGAACTTATCTGCTGGATTTTTAAGAACAAGATCAGCTAAATTATTAGCGAAGTTGTGTAATTGTACCATCAAAAAGTTGCCAGACTGCTGATTACATATGTAAACTACACAAACATGCATTTACTAGTGGGATCCGTTTACTCTTAAGAAAAAGGATTTAATTAACATATCGTGTTACGATACGTTAATTAAGTGTGTCAAGGGCCTCGAAGATATGGCTCAAAATTAGCAACAATTACTCCCCCTCTTATCTCCTTCGTTTCTCAAGCGATTTCTTTTTATTTCAATAGTTTTATTTTATGATCCCTATTTGACATGAAAATTATAGCCGTTGACGACAAAAGTTGCTGAAGAAAATACCAAAAATATGTGCATACTTACGAAGGTCTTTTGTCCTATGTAGTATTAATATTATCAAATAAAAATGACTACTTTGTGTAAATTCTTTTATCACCACTGCTCTCAAAACGGTGAAGGAAAACATCGTGAGGAAACCGGCATGTTTTAAAACCAAAAATTCGAAGACATGTGACATCTACCAACCTACACTGGGCCGGCGTGGTTGATTACGGCCCATTCCTTCTCACCGAGAGGAGGCCTGTGTCCCGGCAGTGGAAACGTTATTGGCTTATGATTATACTGTGCTTATGCTAAATAAAAGTGGTTACTTAGCTGCAGATCATATTTTTTCTTGACGCTATGACATTTAGATTTATAGTTGAGGAGCTAGGGCAGGTTTATTAGTTACGCGCAGTATAGTAATTATGGCAGGTCAGCGACCGTTCCATTAAATGCTTAGTGTATTTTGGTTCTGAACCTTAATTGTGTGAGCCTGAATCACTCTTATCTGGTATTCTAGATTTATTTATTTTTTTGGGTGGGAAATCATCAAATGACCTCTCTCGCTCTGGGCGGAGCGGAAGGGCGTGTCAGACTCTTACTGACTAAAACCCACCCGTGTTCCTTCAGTTGCCTGTGCGCCAGGGCCACGGTAACTCTTTCTAACAATCCGCGAACCCGGCAGGCATCGGTCCTATCGGACCCCGTCAATGGTGCTGACATCTCTTTGAGGCGCGCGTGGAACACGACGCGCCGTCGACCCGGGCCTGGTCCTTACCGGACGGCGAGCTGCCCATTGCTCGCCGTCCGCAAGCCCGCGCCTACGGTGGCCGGGAGTCGGCAATCGACTCCCGACGCCCAGGGTGTCTCCTCCTCCTGCGGCGGCTAGGGGCGCGATGGCGCCGAGATTGCCTCTCCCTCTCGCGCTCCGCCTCCTCCTTCGCGAGCATTACTGCTTCGCAGAAGGAGCTGACGGCTTCCCATTCCCTCTCGCTCCGTACCATGGCCTGAACCAGGGCCGGACGCGAGAGGTCGCCGCCGCCGATCGCCGCCACGAGGACACGGCGGTGCTCCGCCCAAGCCGGGCAGACCTCCACCGTATGCTCCACCGTGTCCTCCGGTTGATCCACACAATGATAACACCTGGGCGTTTCCTCCCGCCTTATCCGAAACAGGAACCTCCCGAAACAGCCATGTCCGATGAGGACCTGCGTCAGGCGGAAGGTGAGGACGCCGTGGCGCCTCTCAAGCCGCTCCTCAAAGAGGGGACTTACCGCCGCAATTGTGGCGTGCCCTGCGCTGGGTTGCGACAGTCGCACTCTCCATGCCGCCATGAGATCCCGCCGGAGCTCTGGCCGCTGTGCCGCGATTTCTCGCGGCAGAGGAGTTACGCCCCGGCGTTTCGCCTCCTCGCGCCACTCCCAAACGTGCGCGAGGACTTTTGCCTCCAGATCCCACGGCGGCAATCCGGCAAGGAGGCTCGCGCCTCGCAGGAGACCGTGCGGTATCCCCGTACCATCCGGATGGCCATGACCCTTTGGGACGCGTTCAACCGGTGGGTTGACGGGAGCCTCAATGAACACGCCCACACCGGTGCCCCGTAAAGGGCCATGGACCGCACGACCCCCGCGTAGAGCCTCCGGCAGGAGGCGTTTGGCCCCCCCAGATTGGGCAAGAGCCGCTTCAAGGCAGCCCCGGCCAGCTGCAGTCTGGGAGCCAAACGATGGAAATGCTCCACGAAGTTCCACTGGCTGTCGAGAACGAGTCCCAGGTACTTCATCGTCGACTCGACGCCGATGTGAACCCCTCTTACCGTTATTTGGGAACCCGACAGTGGCGCATTCCGAGGACTATGAAAACACATGGCCTCGGACTTGTGCAAGACCACCTCGAGTCCCAATTGCCGGATTCTCTCGACGACTGTCGCAACCCCGCGTGTCATCAATTCGGCCGCCGCCTGGTGCGACCTCCCCTGCGCCAGAAACAGCGTGTCGTCAGCGTAGCACACTACGCTGACGCCGCTTGGGAGGTCGGCGCGCAGCACCCAGTCGTATCCGATGTCCCACAGATGAGGCCCCAAGACCGATCCCTGTGGGACACCGCACGACATCTCTCGCCGGTTCGACTCTCCCTGGTGACCGGGGTAGATGACGGCCCTATCCGTCAGATAGGCCTCCACTACACGACAGAGGTAGGTCGGCATCCGGTGATACCGGAGTGCCTCCCTGATATAACTCCAGGGTAGGGTATTGAAGGCATTGGCGATGTCCAGAGACACCGCCAAGACGACCCCACCCCGGGCCACAGCATCCCCCGTCGTGAGGGCTCGCGTCAAATATTGTCCTGCTATCAGGGTGCACGTGTAACCTTTATGTTCCTGTTACAGAGATGATGAGCGTGCAGACGCGCGAGCTGCGCGGCCTGCGCGGCGCGGTGTCGTCTCCTCGCGAGATGGTGGACGAGGCGCTGCGGGCACATGCACAGCGCACCGCGCAGGCCGTCGAGAGCGCCCTGGCCGACGGGTACGTACTGCTGCGTGTTGTTAGTATATTTTGGTGGAATATGAACTGCGCACTCACTCAACATATTGCATTTTTCAATGTATTTATAACGTGCAATAACAATTTGGTCGGCTCGCAGCTGGGAGCGCATCTCGCGCGTGGGCGAGGCGGCGAGTGCGCGCGCGGCGCAGGCTGCGGGTGTGGGCGCAGCGCGCGCGCTGGAGCCGCTGGCCGCCGCGCTACAGCACGAGTTGGCCAGCAAGATCACAGCCACCGACACGCTGCTGCGGGAGAACATCGACAAGCTGGCCAACAGCAAGGTACGTACCACCGGCATCGTCATGTGTAGTGCCGCGGGAAACTGCTCCACTGTCTTCCCAAAAGGGCCATGGCCCAGAGTGGCAGGCTGCGAGAGGCGGCGCAAGCCGAACGTCGCAGCTTTGTACGCCTTTCTTTTTAACTTTATATGCCAGTAGAAATGAAAAAGCCTACTAATAAAAAAAAAAACTCATTTGGTTGTAAGTTTGATTGACATTAAAACGTGGGGCTATCATATTACTAACCGGCGGCGGCGTGTCCTTCGGACTGCGTCGCGACTCGGGACTAGTCTGGATGTGTCAAAGTTGTTCGTGTCGTTTTCGTTCAAAGGTATCTATAAGCGAGAGGATTGGTCAGCGAGGGACGATGCTTGTACCAGCCTTAATAAAGATTGAAGCCAAATAATAGCGGCTCTTGAAGCTATTAAAAGTGACTCTGCCCACCAAAAAGCTTAGGTTAAAAATGAAGCTGCAGGGCTATTGGCTGAACTAAATTCCCTAGAAACGGCTATATTATCGGAATTATGGGAATCTGTATTAAAACAATTTAATATAGGTTCCAAAATTCTAAACTAACGTAGAGGTAGTTTTCAGGCTTTACAAGCCACTCATTACTTTTGTAGAAAATCAACGGAAATCTTTTGGTACTTTTGAAGAGCCTGGTTAAAGAAAATCCTAAGAAGAACATAGAAACAGTCACGAGAAAATTATGAATTAAGAGAAAGAAACCAGACGATGAGTTTCGCGAGGGAGAATTGTAACCATTTCAGGGGTAATACCTTCTTCCCAATAAGCGACCAATTTTTGGGCGAGTTAAGGAAGCGCAAAACTTCGTATGATGCGGTAACCGCCAATTTTGCATTTTTATGCAAATTAGATACAATTTGTGAAGCAGAAGTTAGAGTGAATGCCATAAAACTCCATAAAGTATACCCGATTCATCTGACGAATGATCTACAAGAAGAATGTGTTCTTTTAAAACAAGACGTCTCATTAAAATAAAATGAGTTTAACGCAACTTAACTCATTTATTAAACAAAAGGATTTGAAGGAAACATTTCTATGTACTGAAATAGCATTACGCATATTTCTGTGCACTACGGTGACAAATTGCAGTGCGGAACTTTCGTTTTCAGTACTTAAAAGAATAAAAAATTATCTACGTTTCCGTTTAAGCGCAAAACCTTTAAACAGTTTAGCTATTCTTAATATAGTAGCTGACTTGACAAAATCCGTTAATATGACACTGTCATTGAAGAATTTGTTAACCAATCTGCCTTCGGAAAAAAATATGTAAATATTGAATAAATGGTGTTTATTTCTTTGTATTGCCTTTCAGTTTCTTATTCATTATCATCATTCTCAGCCCACATCAACACACTGCTGGATTTTATTTTATAATTAAAAATATATGCTCTTTTCCGTTAATTTATGGGGCGGCAAACCTTACAGACCCAGGGCGCTGAGTCTTAAAATACGCCTCTGTCACACAGCATAATGAAATGAAAAATAGTACGGACTACAAAGACGCCAATCCTTCTACCTGGCAGAGAGCACTAGTCCTAAGAAATGCCAAAAGGATAACACATTCAATGGAGTCCCAGTAGACCAGGAAGAAGACAGAACCAGTTAAAAATGTATGTATGGCATCGAAGACCTTACCAAGCTAACTGAGCTTTTAGAGAGTGTCGTAAACCAAGCGGACTTCACCTACAAAATCATTAACCAAAACCAACTAAGAATGAACTGCACAAATATAGAGGTCTACTAAATCACAATAGATATTGGTAGACAAAAAGTACTAATTGGACATAAATTTAACAGGAACGATAAGCGACCATGTAGAATAGTAATAAGGAACCTTCACCATACTACATCAAGCTGCGTGATAAAAGAAAAACTAGAAGAGACAGGAAATACTGTGATTGGGGAGATAATTAATAGAAAGTATGGCCCAGAAAAGAAACCAACATCTACATTCTTGACCAACCGCCAACCCAGTCCCAACAACAAAGCTATGAAAAGTATTAAATACATACACCATCAGTTGTAACAATAGAAGACCCACGAAAACGAGCCTCAATTGTGCAATGTCAATGATGCCAGCAGTATGGACACTCTAAAAACTACTGTATGAGGCCCTTCCGGTGCATTTCACGCACACAATCACACAACACATCAGAATCCCCAAAGAAATATCGCAACACACCAGCAAAATGTGCAGTGTGTGACCGCGCGAGGCGGTCATCCAAAAAACTTCAAAGGGTGTGAAGAATACAGAGAAATACTAGCAAGGAAGTCAAACTTACAACCACACATTAAGGCCAGAGAAAATCCAAAACCAGATGCCGATAACAAGGCCCAGTCACTAAAAAAAACGACCCATTCCTTCCAAATAACTAGACCAGACCCACGCTTGCGCCCTACCCACCCGAACCACGGCCAAGACCAAACAACATGCAAAAGTCATATGCGTTAACAACAAAAGCTGACAAAACCTCCAAAGATGAGAATGTTCCCACAATAAGCAAAGCACAAAGCATAGAATAGATGCTTTTAAAACAAGCAAAAAAAGTTATATCTAATCCTACAACAAATGAGTATGTTAATCAATCTCTAACGACCCTTGTCACTAAGATGTCACAATGACTTCCCTCAAGATAAAAAAATAGTACTTCTCAGCTGTGTTTCTTGATATACAACAACCCTTCGACAGAGTCTGGCACAAAAGGATACTATCAAAATAAAAACATTATTACCACATACATTCTATGGTGTACTAAAATTCTACATTACAAACAGAATATTTCAAGTAAGAGAAAATCAATCGACCTCAGGACTCCATAAAATAACTGCAGGAGTACCACAGGGCTCAATTATTGGACTCGTACTGTACACCCTGTTTACTTCCAACTTGCCACAAAACTCCGAGATCACAATTGCCACTTTCGCGGATGACACTGCCTTACTTGCCATGCACAAATGTCCAACACAAGCATCTCGCAATTTGCAAACCAGTTTAAACGAAACTGAGGAATGGCTAGACAAATGGAGAATTGCCGACAGCGTATCCAAATCGGTGCATATCACATTTACACTCAGTAAAAATGATTGTGACCCGATCACCCTAAACGGCAGTCTACTCCCAAACCACGAATCTGAAGTATCTGGGCATGCATCTTGACCGCAGGCACACATGGAGGAAACATGTCGAAACAAAAAGAGAAGAAATAAACCTGAAATACAGAGGTATATTCTGGCTACCAGGAAGAAACTCAAAACTGGCTTCAGAAAACAAACTCATATACAAAACTATATTAAAGCCAATCTGGACATATGGCACCCAACTTTGGGGATCAGCCAGTGCCTCCAACATAATGAAAGTGTAAAGGGCACAAAACTATATACCGCATGACTTGTAATTTGACGAGTTCCTTCCAGGACGTGATAGTCTAACCCATTTGGAACAATTAAACACCCCATAAAGCCTAGGCGAAAATTCATGGGATTCGAGAAAACACAACTTTCATGTATTTGCCTTAATTGGTCACTGAATATCACTTTTCTTTAGACTCTTAAATTGAATGGCCTTCATTGCTATTCCATTGGGTACCTAATACTTTGACACACCTTTCGACTTAACTAAATTTTGTAAAACATCAAACAGTTAAAAGTTGAAGGAAGAAGTTTATTAACCATTTTCAAAAATCATTTACGTACATGAACTTCAACACCAGTTATATCAAAATTTTACTAAGGCATTAAGCGTACAAAGTAAGGGGAATACATATTATTCATTGAATCAGCTCTCTAACGAGGTACAAATATTAAAAAATATTCAAAGTTGGCCATGAAGCAGTAGATAATCACTATCATGTCCTGGAAGGAATATGTCAAATTACAAGTCATACTGTATATTAAACAAATATCCAGCTCACCATGGTTTATCAAGACAACAGAGATCCACGAAACCCTCAATATTCTAATGGTCAACGAGGAGAAAAGTACATATGGTGACAACTACTAATCCCGACTGGTAAAGTATCCGAATAAGCTTATGGTGCAACTTACTATTCCAGAAAACACTCGCTGATAAAAAAAGCGGCGGGACATTTTCGACCAGAACAGTCAGTCTGAAGACTTGATGACTTCGAAAAGATAGGGCAAACTCCACTGAGAGTAGCACTTCACATGTCAATAGAACCATCTCATCTGCTCATAGTCTAAAAGACTGATCGCATGATAAAATGGAAAAATAAACGTATTTTAACATTATACAATAAAGTCGTTTTTCGTGACTGTATGTGTAACCGCATTGTTCTTCTAAACCACGCAACGGATTTTGATGCGGTTTTCAACATCATTTGGAGAATGCATTCCGGAAGTATTATGTGTATAATACATTAATATTAAACTAACATACTTATAATGAAAGAAATCTCAATGTTTTGTCAAGTCGAAAAAAAACCGTTCGAAAGAGGGGCGGGTCGCTAGTACCCTTAAAACATTGACACCTTCCTATTCCCTTACAGATGGTAATGGAGCGCCTCAGCACTTCCATAGCCAAATCCCTATCAGATATGGTGCGTGAGTCATTTCGCGAAGCGTTGTTCGACAGTGTCGTGCCAGTCATGGAGAAGACGCACGCGCAGATCTTCAAGCAGATCAACCAGGCCTTCCAGAACGGGACCAAGGAGTGTGAGTATATTTGCCGTATGCGGTCTTTAGATAGATATAGTCTGTTCTAAAAGTATCTGATGAAAGAGTATACAAACCTTGTCCGTGTTAAATTCTTATGAAGTCACTCGTCGAATGAAGAAAAAATTAAGTCGTTTCAATTTTATATCACAACTTTTTCCAACAATTGTTGGAATAATATTATAGAAGGTGTAAAAAGACCCATCACAAAGCCGCATTCTGTACATCAAACTAAGTAACATTGCACAGAAATAATTGCTGGGAAACGACTTTTATTTTTGGTGTGAAAATTTGCTGTTTGTGGTAAGTCATAAGTAGTTTATTTCATAACAATGTAGGTACATTGTGTTGAAAATTTAAAAAATAACATTATACAATTGCAATTAAAATAAAATTCAGTAAATACATTTAGAAAAGTCAATAAAAACAACGGTCAATTTAGCATTCAAGTACAATAGATCATAAATAATAAATGTCAAAGTAATAAAATCAATCATAAATTACAATGTCATCTAGGTATTCATTGATACTGTAATAGCCTTTCCCCAATAAATAGGTCCTCAATTTGTTTTTAAATAAGTAGTGGTTGGAAGGGCGCAATGTAACACACGTAAAACATTGTGCTTATGGGTGCATGGTGCATACAACGGTACAGGGGTCGTGGGGGTATTTAAAGTAGTATTATAACATAAAAAAACGTATTCGTTAAAAAAACATGTTAAGTTTGTAATTTTGACCTTTAATATTTCTGTAACCAGAAGGTTCACAAGTATGGTCCAATACAAAAAAAAAATACTATGACGGGGTATATAAGTGACTCTTGGCTTCATTGGGTGTCTTTTTACACTTGTTAATATTAAATTGAATTAAAACTTGTCAACGAAAATTGAGGTTATAAAATAGATCTCAATTGTCAAATGAGAAACATCAGGCACTACAAATTGGCAGGGTTCAGGAACGTTTTCTGATTCAGTTGTTTACATTTTCATCAGATGTTTCTGAAACAGGCCATAGATGTATTATTTCTTGCACACGAGAGGACGAACCACTAGATACAAAACCTATGACAAAAAGTTGCAAGTTTTGGTGGCAGTCATCTTAGATTTTAATTTTGATATCATTTACATCATCAGCATTTCTGAAAACGATGGAAGTTATACTCAAACTGGACGTTTGGAATTGATCATTGTTCTTTTTATATTTTTGTGTTCCTTAGTGTTATGCCAAATAAACGTTATTTCTTTCTTTCTATTATACGTACGTGCAGTCGCAGCCAACACAGAGGCGGCAGCGCGTGCGGCCGCGGAGCGCGGCGGGGCTGCGGCCGCGGCCGGCCTGCGCGCGGCGCTGGACCGGCACGCCGAGGCGCTGCACAACGCGCACAACAACAACCAGCACCTGCACATCGCGGACGTCATCCGGGACACTGCGCACAGGTAACACTTATCGCTTCTACTCTCATTGAGGCGCAAAAACGTAGTTCTCCAAGTCTTCTTAAAAATCTCTGAGAGAATTCTATCTACCGTGGAATATATTTCTATCGTCACGCTGCAGTATTGTAATCCAATTTCGAAAGACTTTCAAATTTAATTCTGTTTCAAAATTGATAAGATTGAAGATCTTTCTCTATGGTTAACAACACTGACTAAATACTAGAAGCTGAGTTACGTTATAAAAGACAATACCGATTCATCATCAAATTAGCCTATTTACCAGACTGTTAACATAAAAAAATCTGTGTTTTTTTTTAACCTCAGGAAATATAATAAAATCCAAATTATCTTAGCGTCCCTTATTTGGGAAATTACCACTTTTTAAAACCAATTAACTCTTCACATGTATTTCTCACAGTGTACTAGAAAAAGAGCTGAGTTGGTGGCGCGAGCAGGCGCGCTCGGCCGCGCTGGCGTCGCGCGCGCACTCGCCCTCCACGCCGCACTCGCACCACGCGCACGACCGACAGGTAGCTTTGTGTTTATTTTTTATTTACTTAGGACTAACAAACACAATACTGCGCTCCAAAACAAAGATAGCTGACGTGGCTCAAAAGGCTGCTCAACTTAAAAGGAACTGGGTAGGACATATCAGCCGCATGCCTGACAAACTGTGTGCCCAGATAGCACAGAACTGGTGCCCTGAGACAGTGAGGCGGGGTCGTGACAGGTCTCGTAGGAGATGGCGGGATGAACTGGACAGATTCCGCCAAAACTGGAAGGAGGATGCGCGTGCTCGCAAACTATGGAGTGGACGGAGGCTTTTGCCCAGCAGGCTTAGCATGACGCTTTCTATTTCTTGGAAGACAAGACATAGCTATTTCTATACAAAGTGACATTTCGTTTCTTCATTTTTGACATCGCACCGTAAAAATCCTTCTACAATCCGTCATTTTGTCTTTCGTTTTACCGATCGTTGTCTAGGTCTTTTTATATGTAGACTAATTCAGAAGAAAGTTTTCTATCCCAAACGTCAAAATCACACTGACAACTGACAGTTGTCTAAGGTAGTGAAGACAATTTGATTTTGTAATCGCCATGCTAAAGACAGTAGAAAACTTTTTATTCGACGGCCACAAAGTATAAAAATGGAATGGAAAAATGGAAAGTGTCACTTTTTGTATGGAAAATGTGAAAAATTATTACCTACATGTTGAGTTTTAGGGGTTTAAGAGTTACATAACAGGGGTCGAAATTTTCATTATTTTTGCGATAGGACTCACCATTCTCGAGATATAAGAAAAAATAAAAGAAAAACGTGAATAAACTACTGAATTTCGTAAAAAGTGCAGTTGACTCCTTCTACTTTGCTGCCGTCGCACTGTCTTCACGGAATGTCATTTTTGTCTATCCTTCTGTCGACAAAACGGTGCTCGTGCTACGCTTGCTAGAGTGGGATAGCGTAGGCGACCATAAAACAAAAATATCTGTTACATTAGATCCCACATATATTCCTGACAATATAAGAAGTCAGATTTGACAGCTATCAAAATATTTTGTGTAGTGATGGGAAAAAAAATCGGTTGTTTAAAAATCCGATTATCGAGACATATCGTTGTATCATACTTAAAGTTTGTAATCTACATTGCTTAAAACTGATTCTCGAGGCATATCGTTACATTACACGTACGAGTTTGTAAATTTTCGCTCCTTGACCGTAATTCGAAACATCGCATCGCACTCTATTTCTAAAGGCTAGGAGTAACGATGAGAAACATAGAAACCTCCATCCAGAAATTAAGAAGCACTAAACTTATACAGAGACCAACGAGATTCTTTTATAAAATTTATTTAACGACAAGCCGTGTGCCCGATAGCATTATCAATGGCAAAAAAGACGTATTTCCATACAAACTTTCATCGCCTATTTAACCTCTTTAGGCTATGATTTAATAAAAATCTTGAGTAAAATGTAATGCTTCTAGACCCAGCTGATAAGACTGTGCGTTGTATGTCAGTGAATGTATTTATGATTTGAATTAATTAGATCTTTACTTAAAAACTATCTTTTCGTAATTCTTCCAGAGACCACATCGTAATGTTCCAAGAAATTGCGTCCAAGAATCGTTACCTTTTCTCCTACAAGTATAATATTCTGTTACTGACTGTATTTTGTTTTCACTAAAGTTTTTATTACTAAAATCATAAGTAGCAGTAGTTTTCATAAATACCCCGTATACAGGGTGTACCAGATAGGTGTGGTCAAATTTTAGGGTGTGGTACATACCATAGACTGAACAACTTTCTCCATGGGACTAACATAAAATAATATTTAGGCGATAAATTATAATTTACAAGAAAGACATAAATGCAAATTTACATTTAATACTGCATATTAAATACATAGTTAAACAAATAAAACAACTAATATAAATACTTCAATATCTAAATATGCAATTCATTGTAAATATATTAAATACACAGTGCAATAACTTATTTTTTATTATAAATAATATCTAGTCATTAATAAATAAAGGATCGTACAATAAATTAAGTATAATAACCGACTATCATAGTTTAAACAAATACTAAACAACAGGAATAACTAACTAATAAAAATATATAGGTATAACATAAAAATAACTACATACTCAAGCAGGTATTATAAAACCATAATATTTAATTCAAATATTATTAAAATACCTCAATAAATTAAATAAGAAGAAGAAGAAAAAGTAGTATTAAAATAAAAATACAATTAACAGAATACATAAATAATATAAACACAAATAAGTAAGCGCTCTTCCTCCTCCCTCCTACTATGCTGTGCCCGACAGAGTCCATAATTGTTTAATTAATTTTAAGCCTACCAACTGTTTTACCAACATTATGGAATGCAGTAAAGAATTGTGAATTAAACATCGTAATAGCGAAAAAAAATTCAGCTGCCCCATACATTTGGGTTAAGTAAGTATTAAAGTTTTGTATGGGACAGTTGATACATTTTTCGCGATTATGATATTGGTTGCATGGAGAAAATTGTTCAGTTTGATGGTCTGTACCACACCTTTAAATTTGACCACACCTTTCTAGTACACTCTGTATATTATCAGTACTGTAATTCATTTATTTGTAATGAAACCATATTTAAACTTAAAATGGCTCCTGTAAATGTTTTAATTGTAAAAAAAATTTGTTGGTCTGTTAAGACCGTTTATTTTTCCCTTCAGTCAGCAACAAATATTGCCTGAAATTAAAAATTATTTTACAAAAATAATAACCGAATTCTAAAAAATCACTACAAAATGTATAATTACTTTAATTTCGGAAGTCGGTGTCTTTGGTTTTGTGTTTTCGTTTTTTGCCGCCAACTTTCGAAATTAAATTTTGTGGCGTTTTTGGAAGCCGGCTGTTTTTTTTTTTGTATTTTTTTTTTCACTTTTAATTTTGATATCTACCCCACAGAAATTCGTATCCTACTACTTGCTATGTAGATATCAATGGTAGGAAATTATTAAAACATCATCAATATACACTTAGTGGAAAAAATACGTATTATTGAAACTAACTCAAAAACTACCCAAGCAAACTTAATAAAAATTTATATGGGACTACCGCGCAAAATTGGTCTACAATTGACGAAAATATATCAGGCTGTTTGGATGCTGAGTGCAAAGCCTTAAGGGGGTGAAAGTTGACACCATTTAGAGCATTTTGAGCCATACATTTCTTAGACGAAGTCGGTTTTATTTTTATTTTTAACTGCTATACCTTTATCTAAAAAAAAAACCCAGAAATAGCAGTCATAAATAAAAATAAAACCGACTTCGTCTAAGAAAAGTATGGCTCAAAATGCTCTAAATGGTGTCAACTTTTTGTTAACTATCACCCCATTAAAGCTTGGCATCCAGCTTCCAAACACCCTGTATATACAGATGAATTGAGAATGTCCTCCGTTTTAAAGAAATCGGTTAAAAAATGAGCAATTTAGGCGTTTAAAAGTTAGTGCTAACCAACTTTTGTTGCTGGCTGTACTGTACAAATCATGACACTAGGAGGGCAGTTCTCGTGTCTTCAAAAACGTTCGCATTCATATTTGTCTCAATCTGTCAATAATACATCATCATTTCTCTGCCCTCGTCCCATGTTACTTGTGGTCAGCGCAGCACGTTTTTTTCTTCCATTCTCCCTTGTCAACCGTTACGCTATCATCACTCCCTTTTCTTTCACATTCCTCACACAATCCACACTATAATGACTTGAATTTGAACGTTTTTTAAGTACGAGAATTGGTCTTCAGTAAATACCACCCAAAAATTATACAACAGCCAACACGACCATAAACTAAAGCCTCATCCCCTTCTAGATGCAAGTCGCCCAAATCCAGTCACTGATAGCTAGCGGCGACGTGAACGGCGCCTTCCAGCAAGCGCTGTCGGCGTCCGACCTGGCGCTGGTGATGTGCGCGTGCCGCGCCGCCGACCCCGCGCTGGTGTTCGGGCCGCCCTGCAAGCTCAAGCAGCACGTGCTGCTGTCGCTGGTGCAGCAGCTGGCCGCCGACATGCAGCGCGACACGCCGCTCAAGCACCGGTGAGCGCCCCGACATCCTCGTCTGTCCGAGGACATACGATGGCGCGATGATGAGATTTAATATATAGCACGGCACGGTTGGTGCAGTGGTTAAGCGATTGACTGCCACGCTGCGTGTCGCGGGTTTCATTCTCGCACGGAACAAACATTTGTATGACCTGCAAGTAATTATTCCGGGTCTGGCTGTTTGTGTATATGAGTTTAAAAAAGAAAAAAGCTCTTGCAATCATGAAAGTACACTGCAACAAACATCATTTGCCACTCGAATGACGTCGGCAGAAGGCGTTGTTGGTAAACAATTGTGAAATTGTGTCACAAAAATTGTATTGACTAAACAGGTTACCGATATTGCTATCGACCGGGCACAAATCTAGACTCTGGGGTAAGAAATTCCACATGGAAAACCCAATAACACTTTGCCCGACCCGGGAATCGAACCCAGGACTTCGTGCTCAGAAGTAGCGCATGCGACCACTAGACCACCGTTATAATATTCGAAAAGCTTTTTAAAGTAGATACCGAAGAAATCTGCAGTTTTAAAAAACTAAACTAAACCATCGAATTACAGATACCTAGAAGAAGCAGTAATGAACTTGGACACCTCCAACCCTGTGACCCGAGAACACCTCCCCGCCGTGGTGCGCGAGCTGCAGAAGCAGCTGATGTCGTTCCTGTCGGCGCACCCCAACCACGCGCTGGCGCGCCAGCTGCGCATGCTGCTCATGGCCACGGAGGCGCTGGTCAAGGCGGCCGTCTGACGCGCGCCCGCCTGTCACACTCGTGTACTGGACTGAGAGACTGTGTGTGTGCGTGTGAAGAAATGGGCTGTTTCGTGTAGTGATGTAATTAGGCGAGACTGCGACTGTGTCGTCTTATCTTATTATAACGACGTGGGTTCCTGGCAAAGACAACTCCGTACCGATCGGTGCGGGTAAAATAGCTCTGTATCAACTCGCACATAAAGAGTCAAGTAACATTGTAACCGTTTCTTTCCTGCGGCTATCTGTATCGGAAAACACGCTACTTTATGCAAGTACCCATAATTCTTCCCTAAAACTTAAATTAATTGGTATATTATTGATTTATTTTTATTTTCACTGCTGCATTTCAGCAGTTTGACTTTTTTTTTTGTCAATACGTGTCTTCAACAGTCGTTTTGATTCTTTCGCACATTAACACTCCATTTGTTTACTGATCTATGGTTTTAATATACGAGTTCGATACATATTTCTTTTACATCTAATGACAAATGATAATTATAAAATTGATAAGCAAATAATTGTTACGCTAAAAAACATTTCAGTTTTATTTAAAAATGATTCCTGATCCTAAAATAAATATTCAAATTACTCCTTTGACAATTACTGTTAACTTGTATATGTATTTAAGACAAATATTTTTTCTAAGTGATTTATATTCCTCGCCGCACATTACATACGGAGTTCCTACGTAGCGATGGACACGATATAATAGTGACATCGTATAATTTGCAGTAAGTCATGAGTTTGTAACATTGTGCCTGTAACCTATTATATTGTGTTCCAAGATACATCGGGTTTCGAATGTGATAACATGACTTTTTTAATGACCTCTCTTTTTATCCAGTTTTCCGGGAACTATTTTATTGGTATATTTTTTTGTACAAATCCATTCACAAGCTTCCGCTAGTCAAATTCTCGTTCAAGTTTTCCCTGGATTTCCTGAAATTAAGCCCCTCTTTGTCATGCTTCGGCAGCCGGATAGCTGGCGCCAGAGCGTGTCAAAAGGATCATACAGTGTGATTAATACAAAAAATATTCATAGCATCATTACAATTACATCACTTGCGAGATATTAACACAATTATATCATTGACTGGTCGCACGGTTGCTAGTCTGTTTTTTTAACAAACGAGTACCGAAAATTTTGACTGCGTTTCTATTGGTCCACGTAACCAACATAAAGTCCGTTCCACACAAACGCTGTAGTTACGTGTACATTCAGTTGAGTCATCGACTACCTGCGCGTCGCACGCGCAGTGCAGAAAATATGTTAGAGCAGTTTATTTTTGACGTATCTGCAGAAAATTCATCAAAAGGAAGTAATGACGATAGCTTTTAAGATTACAAGAATTGGATAATAATTATTTGATTTATATGTTCTAACGCATAATATATATATACTATTACAATATTGTTTTATTGTTATTTATTTATGAAAATATTATATAACGAGAACAGAAAATTTTGTTACATTTGTAACAAAATTTTCTGTTCACGTTATTTTATGATTTAAATTTGCATACTTAGTATATTTATACTAAGTATGCAAATTTAAATCATAAAATAATAATTTAATTTTCTCTACAGTAAATTTTAGAAGTATTCAATATGAACGGGCCTTAACAATTTCAAAACAAGAACAAAGGCGTTGGCCCCACCCCGACCAATGACCCGTCTCACTCTATCAATATCGGAAATGTGCGAGAGACGTACTCGGTACTCGTATATTAAAAAAAAACAGACTATAGTATTTACATACGTACACCGTGCGATCAGCAAATTATTAGCTTAAATAATTTTTGTTATACCTTGCAATCAGTAAATTATAACTACATAATTTGTATAATTGTCATAATGTCTTGTACCCATGATTATTGTGTGTTTAGTTTGTGTTGTTAGCAGTTAGTAACGCATATCTGTCATAAGCTTTGAAAGGTGAATCACTAGCCTCATAAACTGCCACAATTATAATGAGTTATTGTAAGTTCCGTTGTTAAATAAAGAGATTTGAAAATGACTTGCGAGATATCACCACGTTTCCCGATGTATCTTTAATAATAACTTGGTTTCTATTTACCCCAAAACCTGAAAATCAGTCATTGTACTCATCATTGTGAACAGTTTTTATATCAACAAACATAAATTTGTTAAAAAAAAACAGCTGCTCCATACATTTTGTGGACGAACACAAATGTATGGAACAAACATTTTTTTTTTTTTGCCTTTACTGATTTTGTCAGTTAACAAAAGTTTTTCATAATGATGAGTACAATGACCCCTTTCCAGGTTCAGGCTAAATAAATACTAAGGTTGTATAAATAACGCCTTCCAGTAGTGTTCCCCGCCAGAGTACGCTTGAGTATAGTTCGACACAGACGGTTGCTACAATGTGATATTATAAGGACTACGTGTTTAGTATAAATTGTTGACATTCGTTCCGAAAAGAAGACGTACCATTGTTTTAAGTTTGATGATTCTTGTAAAAAGTGTTCGTTTTGTATTTAGGAGCGGAATCTCCTAGGAGCTTATATTATTTATACTTGCCGACAGTTTGTTTTGTAGAAATTAATGTAAGGTTTGCTGGTTTTAGAATAAAATAGTCAATGGGCGATGTTTGGTATAAATAACTCCTTCTTCCTCGTTGTTCCCTCAGTGATAAGGATTTTGCCCACATACGACATAGCTCCTTACATAACATCACGGAAATTAAAGAGAGTTTATTCAAGAACGTGTAAACGCGCGCAGAATTGACCATTTTATATTAGAGCCGTTACAATTTCAAATGCCAATTTCATCGTTAGTATTTAATATAAAAACATATTTTATAACACCTTGCGCTTCTCAGAGAATATTATCATAGAGACTGTCATCAGTTTATTTGTAAGCTCATTTAAAATAACGAAACACCAATATGTGCTAGTCCAATGTGTGTTGACTTGACTGAGTGCATGAGTTTGTGAAAAAACAATAGAATAGTGACTGAGGTACTTACCGTTACGTATAACTGAAAGAAAAGGCATTTACAAGATATGGAGCTGGATTCACATCTACTGACAGGAGCAGATACGTGACTGCAGAGTTCACAGTAATTATATTAACTCCGATTTTGAATCACTATTAAAATCACAGTGATCTATATTCTCGTTCCCATAAGGTTGATTTTGGGTTGCTGCTGTCAAGGGCAAAAAGACTATAAACCGTTTCATTAAAGAAACTAATTTTAAAATGGCGGCGCTAACCATGCCCTTTCACTCGCACATTCAAAATAGGAATACTGTGCGAGCGAAAAGTCATGATAAGCTAATTGTTTGTTCACTATTTTCAATACGTTTCTTTAACGGCGCGAGTGATTTTCAAATCTAACAATTAAGTCAAGGAAATTAATTGTTTGTGCAAATTGACTATTGTATGAAATGGTAGCCATTTCATACAACGTTAGTAGTCAATTTGCTCAACAATAGAATAGAATACTCTTCAACAACAAACAACAATCAACAACAACAACAACAACAACAACAATAATCAACAACAACAACAACAACACCAACATCATCTTCAACAATTGATTTCCCTGGCTGTAAATGATAACTTTTTCGGGTGCTGCAGCATGTATCTGTAAAATAACGTGTTGGTAGGTGCGAATCGAGCTGAAACGTAAAACTTGACTGTTACTTCAAAGTAATTATAGTGAAATAAGATTCTGTGCCACTTTAAATATTGTATAGAAATGACGTGCTAGTACGATACGTTCGGTACGCAGAGCCTCACGAGATTTGCACAGATGCAACTTGTTATGAAAACCTGCAAGGTTTTTAGGGTTCCGTAATAAGTACTTATAACTACGAAAATTACGCACGAATTACTTAACTAATAAAGTGCTAATGTGTGCGTAAAGTTGGCCTTTTCTACGTCTATAACTTCTTGAGTAGAAATATACGATCATGTTTGTGTCTGCCTAATTTACTTGTTAGAGCAGAATCGAGCGTATCTGCACGTCACTTAGAACTTCATGGGCGTAGTCAGAGGCGTGTTTCGAGGTGTACAGGATTCGCAGTCGAATGCAAACATGACTCAATGTTAAGGGCCAGAGGGCCTAGACAAATGGCATTCGCTTCGGAGCGATTCTATTTCTACAATCGCTATCGCTTTCGCTAATGTTTCCATCATACGAATTGAAAACTAGCGATAACGCTTGTCAAAAAATGCCACTTAGCTACACATCTCTATGGAAGTAATCGTTCGACGCTGTCGATTCGTTTCATAGAATCGAATGACCTTAACATTGTATAGCTAATTTCTATTCGTTGACCTATGATCACGTGACATTTCGATAGCTTATGTCAACCCCATAAATTTTTTGGCTTTTCTAATAGCGTCATCGCTAATCGAATGTTACTTTGTCTAGGCCCTCTGTTACTCGAACGAAAATGATAGCATAATTATTGTGACAAATTGTCAAATGCGCGTAAACTGCTGCGATTGGCTGTTTATAATTAATTCAACCAATCGCAGCAGTTTTCGCGCGCTTGACAACTGAAGGCTCACTTGCACCGCCAATCACTAAACACGTTTAGCACTAAACGAGTTTAAAACATAATTCTGTTTCTGTCAAATGTTTGAAGATGACAGAGACAGAATGATGTTTAAAGCTCGTTTAACGCTAAACGTGTTAGCGATTGGCGGTGGAAGTAGGTCTGATTCTTACAGCAAGTCTAGTTATCTATGTTTAAAAATCCTCCTCGAAACAGGCTCGTTCACGTCTATTTTTGACATCTTAGAATTTAAATGTCGAATTCTTTTTTATTTATTCCCCATAGGCTATGGGATATAGACTTCCCCTGTATAATTCATAGCTGTTTTGTCCACTATATGGCTTAAGTGACCATACTGCGGTCAGCCCACTGAGAAGTATACATACCTTTATGTCTTGTTACTGTAGAGCGCTTTATACATAAATGTTATATACGTTTATTATATGTCAGATGTTTGAAAGTTGGTTGATTGAGGTTTAAGGGGGAAGTGCCGCGTATCCCACGAAATTAACATTTTCTGACGTTGTTTTTTTTTGCAATTTGCAGGTCAGTGTCAGGGTGTATGTTGAACAATATATGATTCGCGACCGTAAAACCCTACAACCCTCTAAGTTCATATAATCCTATTGAATGAAAATTTCATAAAATATCATTCAATAGGATTCTATGAACTTAGAGGGTTGAATTGATAATGTTAATGATTATAATTCTGTAAATACATACTTGTTACGGTCGCGAATCATATTTTGTTCAACATTCAACCTGACACTGACCTCTAAATTGCAAGAAACGTAAGAAAATTTGTACTTCGCGGGCAGCCTGGCGCTTCCCCCTTATAGCGTTGGTTTTAGAAATTATATAAGTTTTACAGATAAATGACTTGGGTTCAATGGCCGCGATTGTGACCCCTGAACGTAGTGTTCTGGGTTATATCACCAGGTCGACCTGTATCATTAGATTACCCTGCCTGCTAGCCTGGAGTAAATTTTTTTGCCCGGTTCATGGCAAATGGTTCTCCTTGTAGATGTAATATACACCTCTGCCTGTACCCCATTTGGGAGTTTCCTCAAAGGTAAGCATCAGGTTTATAGTACATCTACATTTCGCAAGTTATCCTGTGTCGCAGTCGTGAACGTGTGAACTTATGTGGATAAGTTTAAATCTGTTAAACTAATAATAATTCTAAAATAACTGATATAACGTGTTCAATACAAGGTGTAATGACTTAACTGACAACCAGAAATGGGGTACTTTGAACTCATTATTAGTTTACAAAAAGAAAAATTGGAAAAGTTTCCCTGAAAATTTTCAAATTCGGGACAATCTGAAGTCCTTTTTCTTTGTGATTTTTATATGAATGAAAATTTGAGCAGCACGTCTGTCGGGTCAGCGAGTTATGAATAAATATCAATGAACCCTTTTCAGGTTTTCAATTATTTCAACAATTAAAAAAAAAAAACCTATTGTTAACAAAGACGAGCGTTACATTAGTATGACAGGGATGCCTATATTACTCAGTAATGCGTACGTGTACAAATGCGAGAACCTCACAAATTGGTTAGATTATATATTATATTATTAAGTAGTTAGCAGGCTATGGCGTTAGTAGCCCCTGAATGTTCGGCTCCGTACGCCATTTTGAATCACCAATTTTTTTACGTCACAATAAATTGAGAGACTTTGACTTTTGTCAATTCTCTCAATTTATTGTGACGTGTGAATTTGTTGTGACGTTTATTGTAGTCATTTTTCTTAAAGATCTTTGCCATTTTGATGCGATTTTTTTTTTTAAATTAATTCATTAGTAATTCCTTCGATCGACGTCAGTAACACCAACAAAATTGTGGGTACTGTGACAGAATTAAAGATTATTATATAAATAACTCTTAGAGACGACAATAATTAATTGATGACTTTCAGAATGACGTACGAAGCCGTATGTTTGAAACAGCCATAGATTTAGACCTAGTATACAACAACTTAAAAAATCTAAAAGGGTAATAGTATAGTTAGTACCAAAGCAAAAATTTGACATTCCTTTAAAATAAAAGAGGTGGCAGGATTGCTTGCGTGAGGTGCTTATCTTGCTCAAAGATGACCTTTACTTCGTTTGAAAGTGTCTAAATCTATAGCAACATGGCAGCCTACTCGCTTATTGTTGATACTATTTAATTTTCTTAGTGTACGATAGAATGCGCTGTATCTTTGGGGCTCCTCACTCTGTCCCTCACAACGTTGAACGTTTTTAAGGGACAAAAGATATCACAGTTTTGTAACATGTTTTTCTGTTGCAGTTTTATATTCATTCAGCACCGCATGAACACAAGTGTGTATCGGGACATTAACTATGTATTTTAGGGCTCTGCGTTCCAATTTGATAGCGCTGATTTTTGATACGTTCATAATAAAATCAATCTGCCTAGCCTTATCCAAATTATATTGTGTCGGCTTCCAATCTAACCGGCTGCAGCTGAATACCGGTGTTTTTTACATGGAGCGACTGCCTGTCTGACCTCCACAACCCAGTTACTGGGTAACACGATACCCCTTGGTAAGACTGGTTGTCAGGCATTCGTACTTCTGACTACCCGTAATGACTGTTAATGATCTACGAATGACGTAACGTGCTTTCAGAGGCACGGAGGGGTCTCGATATGTAATGTATGGTCACCCATCCACGGACAGACCTCAGCAAGCGTTGCTTAACCTTGAAGATAGATCCGAGCAGCTGTTAACATTTAGCTAAGAGCCCCTTTTGATACGATCAGAATGTTGTGCATTAAATTAACTTTATTTCAATAGATGTAGCTCCTTTTTCGTTGTCCAGATGCCCAAGTGCCAGCATTAAACGCATTTACATTGACGCACCATTTTGCACCTAAGTGCTGTAATTTCTAAATGTCCACCTGGAAAACCTTCCATGCCAAGTTCCACAAACAACGCGGATTCAATCTTGATCAATAAACCACAATTACTTAATTTCCCGATTATTAATTAGTCTCTAGGTTAAGGTAGTATATAATAAATAGTCAATGGCTAATCATTATTGTCAATCATATTGACACAGACTGACAGTTACTACTTAAAAAACTTGTGTGATTTGCGTTAATATTTGAGTAAATACTGAGGCCGAATTTCACCAATTAATCTGAACGCGATCAGCACATCTGAACCGAGTTCAAAAGCTGTCAATGTCATTATTGTTATGGAATATTGACACTGACAGATCGTGAACTCGGTTTAAGTGTGCTGATCGCGTTCAGTTTTATTGGTGAAACAGCCCTCAATCGTGGATTAATATTGTGATTGTTTGAATTAAAGTATGGTTCCGCTTGCCACTAGCGTGGCGACTAATACAAGTAAATTTTTCATTTTCTACTTTAACTGTAACATCGAGTGGGGGGTCCATGTTATTTTTTTATAAGAATTTTTATTATTTTTGTCGACTCCTGACATTGATAGTATTACTCTAAGAAATACATTATATCAATAAATGCGTATTTGATTTGAAACTTACCTGGTCTATGTTTTTTTTATTACTTTTTAGCAATTTTTTCCCTCACAGTACCTACAGAATCAAGTGAGTTTACCACTCACATTCAAAATGTCTTAACTTTATTTATTCGGTATCGATTTTAGTACTAAAATACAGTAAGGAATTACTATAAGAGCACTAAAGAATATTTTGATTTAAGAGTGTCCGTGGAGTTTCTTACCCGTTTTTCTCCATAGGAACCTACTACGCTTTGGAATGGGCAACTGCTTCATCTTTCTGACTGATCGAACCCTTAACATTTTAATAAGTGCCTGTAATTAAATGGTTTGTAAGGATACACCTCGTTCGCGGGCTTTGATAAGTGTTTTTTAAGGCCGAGCACGCGAATAGAATGTAAGGAAGTATGAACACGACAAACTGCGTGTAATTATTAATCTTAAAAAAATTAATTTACTTAAAGGCCTCGTTAGCCGGGTCATTAAATTCCTAAAAAAAACAGCGCGCGGCAACGCAATTAGTATGAGGGTAGACCGAAAAATGTGTCCAAATACCAAACAGTGAGACAAGTCAACCTTCACATCGAAATTATCAAAGTGTAAAACACAGTAGCGTTACCAAATCTTTGTATCATGGATCCAAAAGGGGCTCATGTAGAATATACCGAGTATCGGAGATGCCAATCGTTAAACTCTTTGCACAGCCAAGAGCATCCGGTCGACATGACGGTTAATAAGAACGGGCCTGTTCACAGTACGTTCAGCGACTCGTCTGCCGAGCTGTGCATGCACTCAGATAGCGACGAGCGGCCCATGGACAGCGGAATCTGTGATAAAATGATAGATAGTGATATGCTCGTTGTGATGGAGCAGAAGATTGATCGGTTGAGCGGTGAGTACCGAATAAGTTGTACCTAAGTGCATTTTTTGGTAGCTGTATGACTGTACGTATATAAGTTATTTGTTAGGAAAGTAGACGTATTTGGCAATGCAATTGGAATACTTAGATATGTTTTGCTTAGTTGCAGCACAAAAGCGTTAGTGAAAAGAAGTTGGTACGTTTCACCATCCGTCTCCAATTTAGTTGTATCTGTAACGTTGTATCTGCCTGTCTCAATACCAAGGATAATTTATACCTATCTTTTGTTTGTTTTTCAACGTGGAAACTACAGACCAGATATATTTTGACTCCGCCCCTAAGACGACCCACTGACCCTAATTTGTGCTAGCCATGAAAAAGTTAGGCAGGTCGTCAATTATTTACTTTGATTTCTTAATTTAGTACTTACTTAGCAGTTTATGTTGGCTAGATTGTAATGTGAATAAAGGATCACCTAGGTACTGTCATACTTTAAAAGAAGAAGCAAAAATGAACACAAAACCGTTGTCCAACTGACAGATATGTTCCTGGAACAGTGCAGGCTGCTGACGACCATGAAGGAAGAGCTACGAAGCTCTAAGTTGATACTGGAGAAGACAGAGCTCGCGCACAATCAGATGCTCGTCGATATGCTCAAGAAGGCTATTGCTCAAAGGTTTACCAAGTACTTTTCGTACCTTTCTAAGTAGCTCTATCTTAAAATATACATAGGTAGGTACTATAGCGAAATAAAAATGAAGATTCACCACTTAAACACATTAATTAATTTATTATTAAAAATCGCATCCAAAATAAAGTATAAAATTTTAAAATTCAATATTATTAAAAACAGTTGTGGAACAGGTAAATTGGCCAATATGTTAAGAAAATACGATAAATCTTAAAGTATATTGGATGGTAAATCTTTGTTATTCTGCTGACTAGCATTAAGGTATTAAACTCGTAAGTGTTAATGATAATATTATGTAAAGGTGGTAGTTACCTGGACCTCGGCGAACCGCGGCTTCGAAGCACAGCCCCATAGATAAAGGTGACAGTTCCTGGATTCTGACGAACCGCGACCTCGAAGTACAGAAGACCTCGATGGAATCGCAGGTGATACGACGGGCATGTGTCGTGGATCATAACGAGCATACCGGACTCGAACTTCAGGGATTCTATGCGGCTGGCAAAGCGACACAATAGGTTCGCAAGCCTAGTAAATAGTCCGGTAACCGGAAAAGGGCCAGAAGCAGCCCATTTAACTGGTTCTATACCTACGACAAATCAAATAGGGTACACCGTACACGACGCCCGTGGCGCGGTACGACGTCGTGCCATTTAAAGGTGGCGGCGCCGCGCCATGGTGATGTGTCCAGACCGTTACACCAAAGAAAAAGGCTAAGACTTTCCCTGAGAGAGCAGCAGAGAGCAAATCAGGAAAAGTACGTATCAGATTCGAAGAATGTCGTGCACAAATTGTGTGGCGACTTAGTTGACTGTAAAACATTTGCAGCAATTTGTTATGGAATTAAGGTCCGCATTAATATTGAAATCGACTCGTCTTATTTTCTATTTTTGTAACAAAGATTCTCTTTACATTTTGTCGAATTTACCTGTTCCGAAACTGTGTTTTTTTATAATACTTAATTTTAACGTTTTATAATTAATTTTGGATGCGATTTTAATAACAATAAATTACACGTTTTTAAGTGGTGATTTTTTTTATTTCGCTACATTACTTACATTTTATTGTGCCCAGTAGGTAAAGCAAGTACTTATTAAAATGTAACCGAAAAGATCATAATTTATTGATATCGTTTATCATCATACCATGAATATTTTGAAGAGTTTGAGGACATTAAATTCGTACTGCTACGTAGAATAGTATTCTAGAGTAGTATTCTATTACTACAAACGAGAATACTACTTACCACTCTCCCCCTCTCTCTCTCCTCCTCTCTCCCCTCTCTCTCCTCTTACTACTTTCTACGTAGAATGTGCACTGAGAGGTACCTGCCTAACGCACGGTTCCTATGTTTGCCCCTCATTGTTACATACCTAGGTGATAGTGATCCCGACGATGGTATTATCATACATTGCAAAGTGAAGCTAAGTCGCAATAGAATTGCAATAAAATTTTCGGTTATATAGTAAATATTATGCTCTTTAGAATGACAGGTCTGGGTGTAGTAAAATCCAGTGGAGAAGAGAATGAGACTGTGAACAGCCGCGCCAGGAGTCTACTGAATGCCATCGAGTCGAGGCAGGAGGTATCTCTCGACAGCGAGATCAGAAACAGTCTCATTAGCTTCCTGCAGAGCGAGGTATGCTTGTACTTAGTTACCTACTCATATTTTGTACTAACTCTTCTATCACCATACCTAGGTATGTACGCAAAATTGACGGCCATTTGTCCGGCCTACAGACAGTGTTCCGTGTCTGTGCATTTGTGTGGTAAATGAGTTTTGAAAGAAGAACAATCCAAGGAGGAGTAAAAGAAAAAGAAAACGAAGTAACAATGGACCGAATAAAATGTGTCTACTTTTGCCACGTAACCGCGTCATACCAAATGGTTGTCGTGTTCATCACCAGATTGCATAGGCCATTGAATTGAAGTTTAATTAATTCAGTAAAATACACAGGAGTTAAAGGACCAGATGGTCCGCGCAACAGCAGAGTCAGTGCGCGGCCTGATCGGCGGGTGTTTTAGTCGCGACATGTCGAAGCTATACCTGCCGGTCCTGCAGCGCTCACACCGACGCCTTATCGCACACATACACAAGATCATAGAGCAGGCTTTTTTTGAACGTGAGTAACTTTTAAGTTTATTGGCTGTTGGACGTAACTGGCGAAATGTGGGTATACTATACACCTGTGCCAAGCCCTTCGGTAAATACAGGGGTGATAATGCACTGGACTACCTCTAGGGGCTATCCATAAATTACGTTGCAAGATCTTTATGATTTTTGGAGCCCCTCCCCGTCCTCGTCACAGGTGGTCATAAAATTTGTGTGACCCCATCTCGTCACGTCACAATTATTTTGCAATCCCAATCCTAACTAATATTATAAATGCGAAAGATTTTATTTGTTTGTTTGTTACGCTTTCACGCTATAACGGCTAAACGGATTTGGATGAAATTTGGCACATGGGTAGACTGACCGGGGTTAGGACATACTAAGGATACTTTTTATCGATATCCCCACGGGATTGAAACTTATACGGGTGAAACCGCGGGCGCAGCTAGTGTGAACCAAAAACATAACATCACGCCGTTTCCCCGAAGGGTTGGGCAGAGGTGTACCTATAGTACACCCACATTTCACCAGTTATGTCTAAGTGCCATGTAATAAGGAGCGAGCCTATTTTCATCAACCGGGGACAAATCCAGACTCCGACGGGCTGCTACTGAGAAATTCCAAATAGAAAAACCCAATAATATTTTTACCGACTTGGGAATCGAACCCAGGACCTCATGCTCAGCAGTAGCGCTTTCGCCCACCAGTAGGTACATTTATAATAAAATAGTAACGAAGAAGAAACTGTCCAACGAATATTTTTGAAAAATAAGTAATTGCTGCGAGGTGTGGGCCGGCAGTCTCGTCATTAGACAGCGACAAAAGTCTGTCGCTAAGTCGTATCGATGTCAAATTTCTTTAATAGATTTTCAACCTTATGCTTTGGAAATAAAGTTAAAAATCTATTAAAGGAATTTGACATCGATACGACTTAGCGAGCGACAGATTTTTGTCGCTATCTAATGTCGAGACTGCTGGCCCTGGGAACGAGTCTGACGCCAAACATATAGTTTATAGAATTTTTGGACGTTTCTCTTTCGAATGTATGTTCCGGATTGACGCAAAAACAGCTGAACGGATTTGGATGAAATTTGGCACACAGATAATTTTTTACCTGCATCCTAATTGCGTAACACACTGTGTATAATAATCTCAATCATTTTGAAGCCTATTACTAATATGGATTCGTTTATTATATAATTATGTTGACTTGACAGCATGGCAGTAGAGACTAGCTATGTCATGCTCACTTAAATTTCTCACTGTTGGTGGCGCGTGTGTTGGATCATTCGGTTCCCTACAAAATGGTTGAGCTGGATGGTGCTGATCCACGCGTCATGTTCGTGAACGGGCGCCGTCAGTTGAGACTGGTCATCTCTTAACTGCCACGGCTTATTTTTATTATTAATCTTATATTTTGAATTGTTTCTTTATATATTTTTTTCGTTGTTCTCGCATATAGAAGCAACACGAATAATGTACCCAGGATTTTGTAATATCTTGATTTAAAAAGAGTGTCCTTGGAGTTTCTTGCCCGTTCTTCTCCATAGAGATCTACGTTTTGGAATGGGCAACTAACTTCAACTTTCTGACTAACTGACCGAATCTTTGACAATTCAAAAGTGCCTGTAAATGGTTTAATTGAAATAAATGCTTTGAGTTTGCGTTTGAAATACATTGCTTCATATGTTCGAAAAATGTATCTGCTCAACAACGTAAATAACACAATGAATGTTGCTGAACTGTCAAAATGAAAGCCATTCCTACTGTTAGTGTGTTACGCAATAACCCCGCTGAATAAACACATAGGGTACTTTTAATCCTGGTAAGTAGTACGTTCCCGTGGGATATTTTCCGATATCCATGCGGGCGAAGCCGTAGGCATAAGTTAGATTTAAATAAACCTTTAATAATTTTGATAAAGTTGGTAATATTTAAAAGTTTTTCGTTAGAATTGAATTTTAAAGATACTTTTATGAACTTTAGATTTATACTTGTGACGTCAAAGTTTGTTGACCCCCTCCCTCCCCCTTAAAGTGTGACGTAATTTATTCATGCCCCCTAGCAGTCGCAAACGGACGTAAACTACTGAACCGTGTTGGGTCGGCTTGGATTTGATTCCCGAACTGGGCAGTGTTATTAAGTTTTGCTAGTAGGAAATTTTCAGTGATTAGCAGCCCGCAACACCGAATAGGACGGACTTGCGGAACGCCCGGGTCAAGGGACCCTTTAAAAAAGCTAAGTAGGTATAGTAAGTTGTACATTACGTTTAATTTGTTTGCCAGCATTTGTTTGTTAAGTGGCTGTGTGTCGCAGTTAGTCGACACCCGCCTACATTTTCATACGAAACGAATCTACAGTCCTCTGATTTTCTATCACTGTCAAAATCGCAGTGATCTTTATTCTCGTTACAATAAGGTTGCTGTTGGGTTGCTGCCTCTGACAATAAGTCTGTCAAAATCACAGTGATGGTTGCTGGTGGGTTGCTGCTGTCAGAATCAAAATAACTTTGAAAAGACTGTAAATACCTACACGTACAGTACGATTCAAACTTAATGGCGGCTATGAAGTGCGCTATTCGCTGCGCAGTACCCCACCCGTCACCCCCGCTGACATTCGAATTGGTAACTGCGCAGCGACTCGCCTCATCTTGCGAGCCGCCATTAAGTTTGAATCGTACTATACGTAGCTTAGCCGTGGTCCGCTGTGGAGCGGCGCGTACTTAGATTTTTTAAACCCTTTTCCCGCTTATGTTCTATACGAGATAAAGTCTTTTCTCTGGCCTCAGTCCTTATAATTATTTTCTTTCCTACAACAGTGGAAGACAAGTCGTCATCCTTATTCAAGTCTGTATGCAAGACGTCCGGAGCCCTGCGGCGTGCGTTGGAGCGCCACCAGTGCTTGCTGGAGGCCTCAGCTGACCCTGGCAAGAACCTGGTGAATACGCTGCAGTGCACTGTTGAAGAGTACGTAAGAATAAGATCTCAAACTCAATCTCAAACTCAATCTCAAACTCAATCTCAAACTCAAAGCATTTATTTTAGTTTTTTAACGTTTTAGTCGTAGTTAGTTTTTAACTTTTTTATTAACATCATTATTTCAGCTCACAGTCAGCCAATGCAGGGTCTCTCATCCAAGTGTTTTCTACAACTTTGAAGATGTCATCAACTCCACATAACTTTTGAGTTTACATGACTGAGGATTGAGGAATGAGTTCGCTTAATAAAACAAACAAAAACATACTACACTCATTTATATTATAAGATCAAAACGAGACGATTAATAATAACATGTCTTTGTTTACTGTTTAAAGAATAACGGAACATTCTTAATAATATAGATCATCTTATTGAGGTATGGTAGGTACCCAAACTGCTACTAAAACAAAGCAACTGAACAAACATTTGGTTTCAGTTGGAGAAGTTTCGTAGGTGCCTTTAAAAGTAGTTCCAAAAGTCCATTTTCGACCGGTTCCAACTTCATACACTCTTTAGTGGCATCTTAGTATAGTACTTGCTATTGCGCGACTGTTGCGTGGAGTTCTGTGTTCGATCTTTGGGTTAGAAAAAGTCCGATATAAGCTGACCCTTTAACATGAGTGGCAAAAAGTTGCTTTGGTGTAGGTACAAGGTAACCACAGCGCCGGCGTTAGGGTAGGGCGCGGCTGGGCGACCGCCCAGGGTGCCAGAGGTGAAGGAGCCCCGAAAGGGCAGTGACTAGGCGCGCCTTCACCTTTGGCGCCTGCAGAGTACTTTCGTTTTAGTTCATTCGGAGTTAGACAACCAAAAAAATTGTTGAGATCTTTTCGCTTGCTCTTGCATAAGCTGACAAAGTAACTCATATTTCTTTATGAATGGACATAGAAAACCTAGGCGGAGTGCTGAAAATGTTCGCCCTTCTCTACTCTCCATTAGAGGGGAGAGGAGCGCCGCCGAAATTTCGCTCCAGGCGCCTGTAATGTTAAACCGGCACTGGGTAAACACCATCGTTTCCCTGATCCCTTCTCGGCATAATTACGAGCGTGATATTACAGCACAGAAAAGTATTACTCCTAGCGGAGTATTACATTATAGTGTATTCTCTATGGTATTACAGTCAGGGACAATATAAAATGTACTCTGTGGTCAGGGATAAGTATTCATTGTTTAGCAATTGACACCGGACATCAAATTGTCGTCTAATAGCCATTTCATACAACTGTCAAACAATGACAGTTGTGATTTGTTTGAATTTTGAATATATCGACAAGACAATTTAGGTTGGTGTTAAGTTTTTTCTGATTTTACAAGGTAAACACTATATACTTTTCCCGATCGTTTCGGCGTGATTACAGGCCTGAAGTTGTGTGTATTTAAAACAGGTTGCTTCACAAAGAGCTAAATGAATGGCGCAACAAAGTGGCAGACTTGTTGTCGGACGGGTCCCACCCGAAGCCGCTGGTTGTAGTCGAGACCCCCGTGCCGCCGCTCGACTACGGACCGGACACTCCACCGCAACCGGCGAGTCCTGCGGTGTCTGTCATCGATCAGCTAGTGAGTATTTTATAAAACGGGGCGACGCCATCTAATTTTAAAATAATGACTAAAAAACTTCGTGACAAAAATCTACTATAGAAACAGAAATAAACATAATTTTATTCATTCAACAACTATAATTCTGCCTCGTTGATCTATGGTCGCAAGCGCTCTGATTTGTGCCATGTTGATGGCAATCAATAGGCTCTCCCCCTATTACATGGAACTAAAATATAACTGACGAATTCGGGTGTACTATACGTATACCTCTGCTTAACCCTTCGGAGAATACAGGCGTGATGTTATGTTAATGTACAGTCGCCAGCAGGTCAACCTACATGAAACTGTCAAATGTCTCCAAACGGTTTTAAACCTTAAAATGTTGAAGGTTAAGTTGAGAAAATCGAAATGAGAAAATCTGACAGTTTGTGGTAACTTGATATGCTGGCGAGTATTTTATTTATTTGTCCTAAAAAACCGAAAATGCAAAAATCTAGTCCAGTGCTCTAAAAACCAAGACCTTTTTGACTTCGATTCGATTTCAGAGTTGGGCAAAGTGCTATTTATTTCTTCCACGATCATGAAACTTTTGTTGATGTTGTTCCAAAACTTCGCAATACCTACCACAGATTAGGAGCAGTACCCATACAACCATTTTCGGTCGCAAAATTTTAAAAAATTTGCAGGTTTGTAACAGTGTCGTAACTATTACTAAACTTACTAACTATATGGATTTTGATTGCAGCGTGTAGTAACGGTGTCAACACTTTGCACTGAAAAATGTTACAGGAACTATGTGTGGTCCCTATTTCGACAAGTTCCGACATAAATGTTTCTAAATTAATTCTCGACACATTGTGTTTACTGTGAATTTATGTGTAAATATTAAAATTAAATTGTTGACACATTGTCGAAACTAAGTTGAAATAAATTTTGCAATAACACAAGTGTAGTAACGGTAACGACAGTAAAGTGTTGGATTTGACCAAACAGAAAATGCAGACGTGGTTCTCAACATATTTACTCAGTGCTGCTGTGGTTAAGAAAATTATTGGTTTTTTATAACAATGAACCATAAGCAACCCAATCGTTTCCGTCTATTTTCGAGCTTTTACAGAAAAGTAAAGATGAGATCGAGTTCAGAAAATAGACATACAGGTATGGATTTTTCATTGATAAATAGATTTGTTCGTAAAATCATGACAGCCATTGTTTTAAATTTCTTGTAGACTATTCACTTACACTGCCCTCCACCTCGAGTGATGTAAGTCAAGAACCTTATTCAGAAAATACGCTTCAATTGCCGTCCAACTCAAGTGATGTAAGTCAACAAACTAATTCGGAAAATATGAAGACTTCTACTTCACGTCAAGAAACTGGAAATATAGATTTTAAATCCACTTCATCTGATTTTATGACAAATCAAGTCAATACCGCGGAACTATTTCACATGTCCCGACATTCGGTTATTGTAGAAGACGACATGGATTCACTTAAATAAATAATATCAAATTCACGATGATAATGAATCATCAAATTCTGATATCGTTGATCTGGATGACGGCATAACATTTTCTTTTAAATCTAAAATTCGACAATGCGCACTACAGCGTCAAATACGCCAAAACGCTTTGAATGAATTACTAGGAATATTAATTAAGAGATATTCCAAATATGGATTTTTTGCCAAAAGATAGCAGAAGTCTGTTACAAACTCCCAGGACAAACAACATTGTCATTATGGGATAAGGAAAGTATTGGTCTTAGAGCATTTAACCTATGTATGTATGTATGTAATTTTGATCCAGGGAGAAATAAAAATCAAACGTATTAAAAAAATGTTTAATTTCTTTGCGAAACCTTTTCAATCTTACCATATAAATGTTTCTTCAAATATTTTTTTTTTTTCTTCAAATTTTCAATTTCTTCAAATGAACAAATATCACTTAATTTCAGTCTGCATTTAATTTGTCTGGTATGCTGTTTTCGTTGCTTCTCAGTGATTCAATCTCACTTTTTTTTAGTATAAATATGTTCCTTCCACCCACCCTTCAGGTACCGCAGATACCCATTTGGCCCATTTTTTGTAAAAACCAATTTGATCATGTTGAGAACCACTGCAAACTTAAAAATAACAAAACTCCATTTTGTGAAAACAGTCCCACTGTAACCAGTCTCAACACTTGTAAACACAGTTACGAAACATTGTGTTGAGATTTATTGTCCCAAGTAGATAAATATTTTTTCACTTAATTTTGCATAATTACTTAATATATCAGTTTTCTGGAATAAACTTTTGTTGAATTTATGTAAACTGTATCAATAAAACCTTCTGCATTGTTCGAAAATACGATTTTTTGTAGATGTTTTTATGGAAAACAGCAACAATAATAGAGAATATTTTAATTATTTGATGTAATTATAAGGGCGCATCGGTGAATTTGTTTAAATGACATCAAATTGCACGATGAATTTAATTTTGCAGAGTATTTTCGAACAATTAAGAAGTAAATATCCCAGAACCAAATTTTATACTTACATATTTTTTTGTGATGGCGGTGAAGATTTAATGACATCCACAAAAAATAAATACGAAATAATAATAAAAAATGACAAGTAGAAGAACGGCGACGAATGAATGATTGAATGAATGCGCGGTAGAAGTGAGCACAAATAAGTTGCAATGGGTCGACACGGCGACAGACACAGTGTGACTGAAAGTTACTGTTACGATTATTCCCCACTTTTCGAAACGGCGTAGAAACACAGGTCGACACGACAACGTAATGCTACGAAACAATGTTACAAAAAAGTTCCGTTACGACACAGAAAGTGTCGAGTTATGTCGTAACCGCTACTTGATATGGCTGTATGGGTAGTATCTTAGTAGGTACCTATAACCCAGAATCAGGTTTTGTGCACCGTTATGGGCTAGCCGTCGCCACAATACCAATCATAAAACTGGCAAAGTAAGAGCACCGTACTCCTTTGCTTACCCCTCCAGCGCGTGATAGTTTGATGATATATTAAGGTATTCTTTCCTAGATGCAAGTAGCGCTGATCAACAAGCAGATTGCGGAAGGCGACCTGAACGGTTCGTTCGAGCGCGCGCTGACGGCTGGTGACCTCTCCCTCGTGATGGCTGCCTGTCGCGCCGTAGACCCTGACCAGGTGTTCGCAGCGCCCTGCAGTTTGCAGCAGCATGTGCTGCTGTCACTCGTACAGCAGCTCGCTACGGACATGCTGCATGAAACGCAGCTCAAGTGCAGGTTAAACTATTAGTTGTGTTTTGTTTCTATTAAGTACTTCAAAATGGAGTTATCTAATGTCTGTGTGTCCGTTAGTTCTGTTATAAGTCAAAAACACTTGCGTTTTTTTTTTGTAGTTAGGTCATTGATAGTTAGATATTTAGAAATGCTCTCTGGTTAGGTTTTAGTGTAATATTTGAGACCACCAGCTTACCCAATGTATTTACCATAGAAATTCTTATATCTATGGTTTATACTCAGCTAATATTTAACTAGATACTCATTCAAATTGAATTGGTGTCAAATTGAATTTTAGCAGTTGACCCTCAAATGCTAAACTTCAAAATTTCGTTCGTTCCTGAAAATCGAAAACGCGAGCATATGCTTATTGGCCCGTCGTATTTTTTACTTACAGATACTTAGAGGAAGCTATAATAAACCTGGACGTCGCGAATCAGGACACTCGTGAGCATCTCCCGCTCGTGGTTGGCGAGGTTCGCAAGCACCTGTCCAAGTTCCTGGTGGCCTACCCCAACCACGTCGCAGGACGCAGGATCACGTTGATCGTGATGGCAGCTAGCAATTTGTTGAAATAAACTGATCTGAACATGTTCAAAAGGGGTTTTTGTTAAATATTTCTCTAGGCCTATAATCTTATATCGTTCGTCCCTTTAAATTATACTGTATACCTCATCGATGCTGTTAAACTATTATGACCATCTGTTTAATACCAAACGTGCTCTGTTCTTTCTGCACAAGAACGAGATTCTATCGTCTAGTCGAATCGTGATTGATCATGAGTATGTCGGATTATAATCAACAAACATGAAATCTGCCCAATCAATGGATAGATATACTAATATAACACACTAGAATACATTGCATCCGCTTATCCGTCATTTCCCAAGGCCTCGACCCCATTATAAGTTTAGTGTCTCCCAGCTATGAGGCCCGGCCTGCGTATCTACGCATTCAGAGTCAACAAGGGCTCTGGACGTAGAAGATTCGTGATAGTGAAGCTCTTATATTATTCGTTTAATTTAGATAAACATATTTGATGTCATACGTTGAAATAACAACCGTATAAATGCCATGAAAGAAAGGTTTTTTTTTTCGACAAAAACCATAAGCAATAATCTTACGTTTCAAAAGGTAAATTAAAATATCTAAAATTCTAATGGCAACACCACTAAATCAAGTGTCATCTCCTTTATGGGTATTTAAATTCTGCGAGTGTCATCAATCAAAATTGCATGATCTCTTTTTCTCCGTCAATGTTATTTATGAAAAATAAACAATTTATAATGAAATTTGAGTAATAAAGTCATAAACCAAGGTTATATTATAATTAAATTTGTAACGGAGTGCAATAAAATGGCTTTGAAGTATTTCTTGAGTGTTCTTTTGACTTACAACATGTTGTTGTACTGTGCCTCGGCGGCGGTGCATGGGCACAGCGTGGACACCCTGGAGAGGGAGAGCGACGGGAGCTTCCGCGCCAAGGACTTCGAGCACTACAGCGACTCCGGACACAACTCCGAGTTCGACCACGAAGCCATTTTAGGTACAACTGAGTAGTTTTCTTACTACTGCTTTTATGTTATGACGTCGACCGGCGACTGGCTCACAAGATTTTGCAACAGCTCGCTCAGTTGATAAAGAATGCGATAGCGGTCGGCGCGCGCGGAAATGTCGCTTATGAAAGCGTTGTTTATATTGGTGCCTGTAGTGTTAGCCTTCACTTATTACTTCTCTCCAGGGAGCGTGCGGGAGGCCGAGGAGTATGACAAGCTGAGCTCGGAGGAGGCCAAGCGGCGCCTGGCGCTGCTGCTGCCCCAAATGGACTTGAACGGCGACCAGGAAATAGACAGAATTGAACTTAAACATTGGATTTTGAAATCGTTCATGTAAGTTCTTATGAATTAACTTTTTATTAGTTTTACTCTTTGTGTGTTTTCCTACTAGTTGTGTAGTAAAAACAATAAATAAAACAAAATAATATTATAGTGGAAGCCTCTTGCGAATAGTAATATTTTCAATGTTACAGTGTTTTGTTCTACTGTAGCTAGTATATGCTTGTTAGGTGTTCAATCTTGAAAATAATTTAATTCCATACAGTTTATGATAAATAAATATACTTAACTGTACATAAGAGAACTTCACTTATTTTACTAATGAAGAAAATAATCTTGGGCCCCTTTTCAAGCCTTAAGATAAATACAAAGTTGTTAAATACTAGGTAATAGGTAATACGGGCTGATGTCTGCAACTCCACGTCAATACGCGCATTTCGCGTACGGGTGGGAAAATCAATTATTCGATCCACCCCAGCTTTGTTAAATACTAAGAAATCTTTAATTTAATATGCCTTGTTATGTCATTACGGGGAACTTATGAAGATATTCCAGTGCTTAGGTTAAACTAATGATGAATACGTACCTATAGATAATGAGATAGGAGATAATTATAATGTCATTAATGAAATCATTAAATGATTAATATTAGGTATTAGGACTTCATCAGAACTAGAAAAGGATACAAAACATTCTACTTGCTCTGTGCAAAAATCATTATGATAAAAAAAAAAAACATTAATAGTGATTTTAAAGTAAATTCTATATTCATATCTTATACACATAAAACTTCCAGAATAAATTCTCTAAATTAGGGTGAAAACCTCACCAAAGTCCGTTGCAAAGTTTAGAAGCACAACACGGGCACAGACACGAAAACCAACTTTATTTTATACAACATTATCATCATGTGTCGATTATTTTCAATTAGCAGGTGGCGTTTAATATTAACTTAATTACTTGTCTTAAACTGTGGCACTGAACATGTCTTCTGTTTATTCAGCTTTTTTGCTCTCATATTAAGTGATTATTCAAGGTGACGCAAATAAACTACTATTTACCGAGTAGGTAATGTTCTGTTTATTTAAAAGGATGTATATTACTTAGTTATACTATTTCACTTAATTTTACTCTTGACATTTTATGATGTGTGATGTGAACAAGCACAAAACAATAATTCGAAGGTAAAAATATCTGTAGAAGTCAAGACATTATCTTAATTAAGAATCAACAATATCCTTATCGAGTTTGTAATTGTAATTTAGTTTTACTATACTGGTTATAGTTTATTTACTGTTAAAACATAATTAACTTGTAGTATAGTATAGTATATTAGTATGGGCAGCTCGTCATAATAGACCGTTGGCTGGACATCTCTTAAATACTAAACCAATACACTATTATCTCCTAAAATCCTTTCCTAAGCTGTCTTCCCCTCCTCCAGTAACCTGTCTCGCGAGGAGGCTCAGGAGCGTCTGATGGAAGCCGACGAGGACCGCGACGGCGCTGTGACGTGGCAAGAGTACCTGCACGACGCCTTCGGAGTAGACTCGGAGGAAGATGTGGGGCCCGACGATGCTGGCGACTCAGGCCTGGTAGGTGCCCTAGCTACTGTTAGTGGGTCTAGCAGGATAGATAGTTTTTGTGTCTTGTTGGACGGGCCGTCTTTTCCTATTATAAGGGCAAAATTTAATAATTATTAACAAAATTATGATGGTACTAGGAACGTAAAGAAGGGACACTCACACCCGCAGCAGTACGCATGGCAGTCCTGCCCTAGTGCCGTGTCCTGATTGGCTTACCTCAGCCTAGACAATGACTACCCACACACTTCTGACAGGCCGGTGCTCCATACAAACAAACCAATATAATTGCCTGCTACAACTAGGAACAAATAGCAAGCAGTTATATGAATTTGTTTGAATGGAGACAGTGAAAAGGTTATAGACTAGTGAAATTTGTAGTGACACTGTTAGATCTTTTGTCATCGTCTTGAGAACTGGGTCTTCAACAGATCAATTGAAAGTTTAATTGGGACTATAAATCTTTATTCATTGTTGTTATGAATGTGTACAGACTGTGATTAATTATCTTTTAGCTACTGCAAGAGGAGAAGGCGATGTGGGCAGTGGCCGACGCCAACAGTGACGGAATGTTGGAACTGGAGGAGTTTCAGGTCAGTTCTCGTGCTACTCAAAATATTTGAGCCCATGCTACCCTTTATATTCTTATTGCGTTCCAAAATGTATAAAAGATGTTACAAAAAGCTTAAAGCTGGGTACAAATTATGGATCCTGTTAGGGACAGGATACAAATTTACAAAGACCAAAATAAAACAATAACTAACCACCAAAATAAAAATAAAAAAACTATATATTAGGTCTTTACCTATGAAATTGCCGTTCTGCAGTACTGGCCATTTCAAATCAAAATAATTTTTGTTTGGCTATGAATTCTAATTTCAAATTAATTTTATTTTAAAAACATGGATTTTTTTTTCTAAAAGTAGTCATTTCTTTATTGATTAGTGTTACATTTTCATCGCATTTCAATCTTTTTCGTCATCATGGATACGTTAAAAATTCGAGTAATTATGGAATATGAGTACCGTCGTGGCAGCAACGCGGCACAAGCGGCACGCAACATCAACGACGTTTACGGAGCTAACTCTACAAACCAACGCACCACCTGTTATTGGTTTGCTCGCTTCCGTTCTGGAAATTTCGACCTGAAAAATGAACCTCGCGGTCGTCCGAAGACTTTGGTCGACAATGACGAATTAAAGGCGATTGTGGAAGCTGATGATACACAATCTACGGCTGAATTAGCAGCAGCTTTCGACGTTAGCGTCAAAACAATATTGGTCCATTTGCGTCAAATTGGCAAGGTAAAAAAGCTTGACAAATGGGTGCCCCACGAACTCAATGATCGCCAGCGCGAAGTACGCGTCGAGACGTGCCTTGCACTGCTCAACAGACACACAAATGAAGGAATTTTGAACCGCATTGTTACCTGCGATGAAAAATGGATTCTGTTTGATAACCGTAAGCGCTCAGCAAGTTGGTTGGATCCTGGTTCAGCACCTAAACAATGCCCTAAACGAAAACTTACCCCTAGAAAAGTGATGGTCACTGTTTGGTGGTCTAGCGCCGGAGTGATTCATCACAGCTTCTTACCAAACGGGGTGAGCATTACTGCAGATGTGTACTGTGACGAACTGAACACAATGATGGAGAAGCTGGCGCATCTCCAACCAGCATTGGTCAATCGCTCGTCTCCGCTGCTCCTGCACGACAACGCGCGACCTCATACTGCACAGCAGACGGTCTCCAAGTTGCAAGAACTGGGGTTGGAAGCTCTCCGTCATCCGCCCTACTCACCAGACCTTGCGCCTACAGACTACTACTTTTTCCAGAATTTGGATAACTTCTTGGCGGGAAAAAAATTTAATACCCGAGAGGCAGTACAAAATGCCTTTGAAGAATTTGTTGCCTCCCGTCCAGCTGATTTCTTTAAGAAGGGCATCAATAAACTGCCACTGCGATGGCAAAGATGCATTGATTGCATGGGTGATTACTTCGATTAATACAAATAAAAAATTCATGAAAAAAATTCGTTTAAATTTTTTCATACAAAACGGCAATTTCATAGGTAAAGACCTATTATTAAAATCAAAAGGACTTCATATTAGATGACCTGTAGATAATACATTAATATACATATTAGTGCGTCAACAATGTGCGCTGAGTCGTGCACAGACGGCTTTGATGCCACTTGGCGCCAAAAGACAGCCTCACTGCTAAGCAGATTGCGTGGGAGCAGTAACAGCGTCCTGAATGTCAGAGGCAATAAGTTAGACAGCCCACTGGTGTGGAGCCTCACCCAGAGGACTAAGTCTCTCTTAGTTATTAGGTACTAACATAGTTTTTAAGTTCATACTAACAATATACATGTTATTTCAAATTTAATGGATCAATGGTTGTCTGAATAAATTATTATATTAAACTTCTATGCCTGACGAAATACCGTCTTCCGCCATCTTACCATCTAGGATACTGAGAGGAATGCAGGCGTTCCGCTCAGTATCGTATCGTATTCGGAATCAAATTATTTGTAGCTGACTTCGCACACGTCAGCCCAGTTGACTTATTAACTTAGTCAGGTCGCGGATTGTTCGAAAGAGTTACCGTGGCCCTGGCGCACAAGCAACTGAAGGAACACGGGTGGGTTTTAGTCAGTAAGAGTCTGACACGCCCTTCCGCTCCGCCCAGAGCGGGAGAGGTCCTTGGATGATTTCCCACACAAAAAAAAAACTTACCTATTATTTCTAGTATGTGCCTCCCACCTCCTGCGCACGCGACGATTGAGGAGGGTGACTGCTTCCCTTTATAAAAGCATTTGGAAAGTTTCCAAATGTCTTTTTTTACAAATAAAACAAAATATTCAGTGTAACGACGTTCTTATTCATATTAGTGCACTACAGGACGATATTTCATCATTTATTTAGTACAGCAAAATAGCGCAATATTTGACAGCTGTTTGCGACGTTGCGGAGGGGGCCGAGGCTAAGTAATAACAGCCGCACGAGTCGATCGATCGAGTTAAGCTATGCTTGCCTCGGTTGGTCCGCGGATGGGTGACCATCTTTACATACCGAGACCCCTCCGTGCCTCGGAAAGCACGTTAAACCCCGTTGGTCCCGGCTGTCATTCGAGAATCTTTGACAGTTGGTAGTTTGGTAGTCCGAAGCCCGAAAGTCTGACAACTGGTCTTACCAAGGGGTATCGTATTAATTAGCAACTAGATTGTGGAGGTCAGATAGGCAGTCGCTCCATGTAAAATACTGGTATTCAGCTGCATCCGGTTAGACTGGAAGCTGACCCCGACATAAGGCTGGGCAGATGATGTTAGCGACGTTGCCAACTTTCTGAAGGCACCCCCTTAATGTACGCACATACGTAAATATGGACACACACACGTTACTGATACCCATCATGTCCGTGAAGCTTCAGTAATTAATCTAAACAGGCCCCTGTAAAACGTTTCTCTCGTTACCACCTGACGTTATCTCCCCTCTGACCAACTCCCTATCTCCAGGTGTTCACCAACCCCGAGGAACATGCAGACATGCACCAGTTCCTCATCAACCAGACCTTGAGGGAGAAGGACACCAACAAGGACGGGCGGATCGACTTCAACGAGTATATTGGCGAGAGGGGTGAGTACGGCATATCGATACTAGCTCCAGGTATAATATACACCGGAAACCCACCGTAACATTGTTGGGAAAAGGCTACGCTACTTAGTACAGTCAAACGCACGCCATACGGAAGTACAATCTCCATATTATTCCAGTATAAAGTATCTTTTATAAATTACTACCTTATTTTCATTTCATTTATTCGTGAGCAATTTACATTGTGTTGAATATACATGCAATTTACATATAATTATAAGAACTATGAATTATTAATTAACATTCTAAGAAATTCAAAATAACACAACATAACAAACACATAACAAACAAACACAACAAACATAACATAACAAAACAACACAACAACATAACAACAACAAACACAACACACACACATAACATTTTCAAATATAATGTCGAAACAGTTTTAAAATACTACTAAACAGTTCAAAAATGATATAATTATGATGCCAAACAATTTTAAACTACAATGTCAAAAACAGTTTTAAAACAATGCAATTAAAATGTCAAACAGTTTTAAAATGAATGTCAAACAGTTGCAAAATACAATGTTAAAACAGTTTTAAATATAATGTCAAACAGTTTTAAATATGATGTCAAGATATTTTAAATTATAAATGATGTCAAAAGTTTTCATTTATCGGCATCAGTTCCGAAGTCAACAAATTATTAAAAAAAAAAAATGCCCCTGGCTTCGCCCGAGTGGATGTTGGAAATTATTCCACGGTAATGTACTGCCGAGATTAAAAGTATTCTATGTCCAAACCCAGGTCATGGTCTACCTGTGTGCCAAATATCATCGAAATCCGTTTAGCCGTAACGGCGTGAAAAGGTAACAAACAGACAGACAGACTTTCGCATTTATAATATTAAATATGGATAATTATACTGAAAATAATATTACGTGTCATTATAAAATTATGTAATGTGATCAATAAATAATAATTATGTGGAAATATGTGATATTGACATGACGTTACAAGTGTGTCAATAAAATAACACCACCTTCGAAGCGCGACGAAACACCGAACCATCTTATTCGAAAACACTCGAAATTCAACTCAATGTACACAGAAATAAGAAAAAAATTACCCTAACGAAATAAAATTACGTGTGTCACTAGGGTATTTTTTTTCTTTCACGAATTTTAGCTTTAAGCTCAAGTATATTATGTTGCATTTTCTACAAAAGAAAACACATTTCTTTTAAGTTCATGATAAGGTAACGCCCACCTCGCGGTTCAAATGTCGTTGTATCACAAACTGTTAATACTTATAACGATGATAACAATTATCTGTTATTTATTAACAACTAGCTTCTGCTCGTGACTTCGTTCGCGTGAAATTATTGCACTATGCCTATAGCTATTTATTAACACAAGTTTTTCAAGTTTAGTATTGGTATTATTAAAATATGAATGTTAAGGTATTGTTCTATGGGCCTGTGTCGCCTGAAATAAATGTTATTATTATTATTATTATAACCGCGCAAGTGCAAGCAATAAGTTGAAAAAGTTTTATCGCCATCGGATTAATGGTATGGCAGCGCATAAAATACGAGCAAAGAAACTTTGATTTTTATATATTACTAGCTTAAGCCCGCGTGGATGTCGGATATTATCCCACGGGAACGTGCTACCGGGACAAAACGTAGCCTAGGTCCTTCCCCAGGATGCCATCTATCTTCTTGCCAAATTTTATCGAAATCCGTTCAGTGGTTTAGGCGTGAAAAGGTAACATACAGACAGAGTTACTTTCGAATTTATAATACATATAAGTATGGATTAGCTATTTCCGCGATTTCACCCATATAAGTCTCGATTCCGTGGGAATATCGGGAAAAAAGTATCCAATGTTCTAATCCGTAGTTCAGCCGTTTTAGCGTGAAAGCGTAATAATCAGACATACAAAAAATCTAATCTTTTCTTTTTATAGTAGGTATAAGTTTAGAAGATATACTTTAATTAGTTCTTCGCGATTAACTTCAGACGGAAATTGCAAAGTATTCATTTTAATTAGGTATGTCGCGACCGCTAATCTGTAACCGTAGTGAATTTGTCCCATAGGTTGGTCAACAGTATTGGGGCCATGATAAGATTCCCTAATTGTATTGCATAGCGAATTAGATGTGAGCTTGTAATGTAATGCGCTCAAAATCCATTGTGTAGCTCACAAGAACTTAGCGGTCACATAGACACACGAAAAGTAACTTTGTTTTACACTATGTATCGAATGGATGTGTATAATATTGTCGTTCGTCGTGAAAACGTCGCCTCTTCATTAACTTAATGCTGTTACAGGTCTGCTGGCAAAATTTAATAAAAAATATATAAATTCTAATCATTTATTTGCAAATATGGGTAAACAATATATACATATTTTAAATGAATGTAACAATAGTATATAGCAGTCCTGGTATCACCATATTTTACCCTTCTTCGGCATGCAAATTACATAAAAACAAAAAGAATAAATTAACTGACTTAAATTAACAACTTTGTTCTTAATATTTCCATTACATTTGTTTCCTTTGTTTGTTGTGTGTACACACGTTGTAAATAAATAACAAATTCTCTTTGTTATTCAACATACAAAGACGCATGCGCATGTATTGTGTAAACATAGCGTTTCTGTTTCATTACCTCACTTGCGTGGCTGCTCCTACCAACTATTGTGAGGAGACTCGCTTGTCGAACATTACCATAGGACCGTTATTGTGAGAAATAATGGGCAGTTAACAAACTTCAAAAGGAGTCCAAACTCAAAACTTCGTGTCTGTATTTTCAACTTTATTACGAGGATAGTAAAGTTGTTAATACAAAAACTGATTTTAGATGCGTGGTCTGCCTAACCCTTCGAGGATTACAGGCGTTATGTTATATACTCTGTCGAAATGGTCAAATAAATTTGGAAATGCAAAATCTGGCTCAATGGTTTAAATCACATATTTACAGCACACATTTCTAGCGGTTTAGTACTAACTTACTTACACAGTAAGCCTCCCATGTTGCTACCTCCGTGAAAAATTGTGTAGGTTTAAGGGGAGTTAAAGGTTTAAAAAAAGTAACCAACCGATTTTAGAAAACTATTGTATTATTATTATTCTGTGGTAATACCGCCATTCAAAGACGAGGTGTTATAATAAAATATGTCGCAATGGCTAAGCTATTCGTTGTTTAAAAATACGTGTTGCGACTTCGATTCCCACAAGGAATAAAATATTTATATTATGATCTACAAAATATTTTTCGGGTTGGTGCATAATTATGTGAGATTATATTCTGCCTTACCCCATGGAAAGAAGGCGTGAGTTTATCTATGTATTATATTATATCAGATCCTACGATCAGATAAAATGACAGCCAAACATATTTTTAATAGACCGCGGAATAGCTTATTTTTTTGTATGTATGTAATAAAAATTAAATGCTGTTGGTTGGTAAGCGCATCACTAGAGAACAGCTGGACCGCTTTAGTTATTTTTGTTTTAAAATATTCGTAATAAGATGTTTCGTGTAAGATGTTTTATGGAAAAGTTTCAAATTCGGGAAAATAGAACATCCTCTTTCTATTGAATTTTTGTATAAATTATTGAAATTTGGACCAAACAGGGTCTGTCGGGTCAGCTAGTTTTAAATACAATGCAATTCAATTATTCAATCGGCGACACATATCAGTCGGCTACATTAGAATTTATTATTATTCCAATCCGAGTGTAACACAACACTGACAAACGAATTAATAACGATTAGGTCAATAAACTAAATACGGTTCTATCTCGTTTAGTAATTGACACACTTTTGGTGGCACGCATTTTGTACTTGCATTGGTTAATGTAAATATATTTGAATACAGACTCCAAAGAATTGAGAAATTTAAAAAAAGAACGCGCATAAAACTCCATGGAGTTTCGTGCCCCCTCTTCTCCATAGGTACCTACTACGCTTTGGAATGGGCAACTAGCTTCATCTTTCTGACTGATCGACTAATTTATAATAAGTACCTGTAAATGGTTTAATTGAAATAAATGGTTTGAGTTTGAATGCTTATTTTTTACTTACGTATTAGATAACGCAACGTTTTTCCGTCTGAGATGGGCCGCTCCATCTCAGACGGAAAAACGTTGATAAGAATGACACAACCATTCGTCGAGCATGAAAGTAAATTAACGTGGTAATTCGTTTATCTCAACAGGTAACCAGCAGGACAAAAGCTGGCTGATATCGGAGAAGGACAAGTTCGACAACGACCTTGATCTTAACAAGGACGGGGTCATCGACCTCTCAGAAATACACACCTGGATCATACCTGACAATGAGTAAGTGTATTCATTACTACTTCGAATCGAACCACAATTATTGAGTATTGCCCTTAAAATCAGAATAAATGGAATAGGCAATCTTTGGGTACAGGTAATTAAATCTGGTAGTCATGATGGCCCAGTGGTTAAGGCCTCGCCTCTAATGCACGAGGTTGTGGGTTCAAACCCGGGCAAATAACAATGTGACAAATGTATTTTTTGAGTTATCTTGGATATTGGTGAAGGGAAAACAGCGTGAGGAAACCTAGACTTATTAATATAAGTTTGAAATCGCCAACCCGTCTGTTATTAATTTTATTTTCTTGGTTAGGTATACACAACACAGGTAAAAAAGCGCTCCATTACATGGACGCCTAAAGGCTCGTACACACTGGCGCGACGCGACGCCCGACACAAAGGCACCGCGAGTCGCGCGACGAGCGGCGCCTTTGTGTAGCGCTGTCGCGTCGCGCCTGTCTGCGAGAGCCTTTAAGGATGGTTTACTTCCATGCGCAACATATCAGTTTCTAGTCCAGCGGGTCATTGCGTAGCAATGGCTTTCATTTTGACAGTTCAACAACATTCATTGCGTTATTTACGTTGTTGAGCAGACAAATTTCTCGAACATACGAATCAGTGGATTAGAAATATCCTTCAAAATAATTCAGATTGTGATTGAAAGTGTGTTACGCAGAGTGCAGGCGGATCTATGTTGTATTGTATGACCAATTTGATTTGTTCGCTAGTAGCAACGTACCTTACTTAAAGTGTACACAGTTAATTTATTCTTTCACGCCGTCTACAGCGACGTGTTGCTACCCGCATATTGTTTGTAATACGTTCAATTTTAATGTTGTTAAAATTATTTCAGACAAAGGTACGTAACATTTGATCTTCTATCGATAGGTAACAATATCACCAACTTTATTGAGAAAATAACTAAAATATATAAATATTTTCTATTTTTTTTTTCCTTTATAATTAACTAGCTTTTGCCCGCGGCTTCGCTTGCGTTAATTTTTAATTTGACAATCAATTCGGGTTGTTCAGGGAATTATAGTTAGGAGGATAAAAAACCGGTCCGGAAAATATATTAAGTACTTAAATAAAAAATAAAAAGTCTCTTAACACACTCCTAAAGTTTCTACAATAATATTATTCAATCATGATTCGAAAGTCACGTGGCGCCATCTATTATCATAAGAACGTTATTGTTGTTTTCCTCGGGAAAAGTACTTTTTTTCGGGATGAAAGGTACCCTATGTCCGTTTCTGTAGACCTGACAACGTATATGCAAAATTTCAGGATGATCGGTTCAGTGGTTTAGGCGTGAAAAGGTAACAAACAAAGAAACAAACTTACTTTCGCATGTAGAATATTAAAGTTAGGATTCAGTCAAGGTATAGTATATAGGTAGTTAGGTGAAAAGTTCCTCATCCTGCATAGAAAAGGGAGGATCCTCCGACCAGCCGGGTGCTGTGTCTGGTGAGCTACTGCCCGATGGTTGTTGTCGGGCTTCTGAATATATTAGGTCGGCGAAAAAGTTCTTTCGTATTTTATATACAAACTAGCTTTAGCCCGCGGCTCCGCTCGCGTTAATTTAGAATTTGACAATCAATTCGGTTTGTTCGGGGAATTATAGTTAGGAGGATGAAAGGCCGGTCTATCGACACTCTAGTTCAAGACTAAGAGCTCGTGTGGCACCCAAATATCGAGCTTTTTTGTATACCCAGACATTTTCAAACGGGTCAAAACTGTTTTGTGGTTCTCTTCAGCTATGTCGTAACTACTAATATGCCGACTTTGCTCCACTTTTTCAAAAATGGCATCGACTTTATCCGTAACAGGGCGACCAGAGCGAGCTGCATCTTTGACTTCAAAATTCATCGGTTTCTTACTCAACTTCAACTATATCGACGACCCTGGTTACTTATCTCTTTTGTTTTAAGTCAGTTGGGTTTAATTAAATTACTGTAGAAAATCTCTTCAATCATTCTTATCAGCTCGACATTCGGATAAATCGAACGTTGTTGTAACTATTAAACATCACTTACCATATCCAATTGCTTTAGTGCTCAGGATTACGTACTAGTATTAAATCACTATGCTAGAGCGCGTTTTCACTCAATTGACGACAAGTGATCTGGCAATTTACTGAAGCTATACAGGGAAGCTCGTGAATACAGATCAGCCTGTCCCTTGATGCTCTCCCTCAGTGACACTCTAAGCCGTGGTCCGTACCCCACAGGGGTGCCCTTAGCGTGTAGTCGCTGAGTTTTTGGGTTTTTAAGCCCTTGCCGGAGGCCTTAATTTATTGAGACACCCACAGGCAAGCCCGGTTAAGCAGCCATTTATATAAAAATAAATAAACAAGTATTATTATATGATATATCAAATAATAATAAGATCTAACCATAATTAGAGGAACCGGGACGCCCTCTATGTGCTGATGGTGATCACCGGGGTGGTTTTAGTGAGGTAAAAACCCCACACTCCCCGACCTTCCTCCACAGAGGTCAGGTGCCTTTTGAAGGTTTCACACCGATACCAAAAAAAAAAAGTACAAGAAAAACATTTATCTCCAAGGGCTATCCGAACCACCGCCCATGTATTCAGCGATTAATCATAGTTTATGAGCTAAGATTATTTACGAAGTCAAATTAAGTTAGCTAGCGAAATTCCGTGATGGGTATCGATATCTAAAAATGGTAAAACTAAAAAGAAATATTTGATGATATGTTTTTTTTGGATCAACGACCGTATGTAGTGTACGTAGTTAATCAAAATATCAGTTAAAAACAGGACAAGTGCGAGTTGGACTTGCGTGGAGAGAGTTCCGTACGATGAATATGTTACCCACCAAAAACATCTCATGTAAAGTCAGTTGCCAAGATTTACATGACGCTTTCACTGTTAATAAGTTATCAAATCTAATGTAGAGCCAAGCCCCTAGCTCTACAAACCTTAAATCTTGGTCAAAATGCACGGCCTGGCCTTTTCGCGGCCGTCGCACAGACAATCCTATGGGCGTATGGTAACAAATTAAGTCACTGGTCTTTAATGTTGTGTCATGCAATAGTTCAATGGAACGGCCAAGCCATGCATTTTGACCAAGATGTAAAGTAAGATAGATAGTGGTAAATAAGTTGGGGACTACATCGCTGATAAAAATACTTGGTTTTTAATGTTGTGTCATGGAATAGTTCAGTGGAACGGCCAAGCCATGCATTTTGACCAAGATTTAAGGTTAGATTGATAAGGCAGATAGATAGATTAAATAAGGGTAGATAAGTTGGGGGATTAAATCGCTGATAAAAACGCTTGGCTCAACGCTGGTCCTGTTCCACAAGGGTGCATAAACTAATTGATTAGCATTTGAAAACACTGTTGGAGCTGCTGAAGATTTTAAAAACTATCTTTGCATTGTATAAATTCAATCTTTTAGTATTGTATAATTGCATAGCACATGTGTGAATACTATGTACATACTATAAAGCTACCATTTCCTGGGTACGTCTTCCATTGACTTGAATGAGCCCTGGCGGCTGAGAGTATGTCATGGTCACTCTAATGTCTCCCTGATGGTGGCGCATGTGTTGGATCATTTAGCTCCCTTCAAAATGGTTGAGCTGAATGGTGCTAATCCATGCGTCATGTTCGTGAACGGGCGCCGTCAGTAGGGACTGGTGATCTCTTAGCTGCCACGGCTTGTTTTAATTTAATTTATTTATTTATTTATTTATTTTATTATTTATGTACACACAGTAAAATAGATACAGATACGGCATATTAGTATTAAGTACAAAGGTACTGCTTATTTCTTAAGAAATTTTCTTAAAATATTTGAAATGTTTTTATCTTTCTATTAAGGAAGCTTTTAACGTTCTGCATCGTTCTCACATGCATAATTTCAACATAAAATGAGAAACTTTTAATTAATTCAAAAATAATTCGGAGTGCGGAAAATAGCTGGGAATGTCATTAATTAAATAGTTAAATAAAATTGTCCTCAGATGGGAGCCTTGTGGGATTTCAGAGGAGATAGTATTTACTATAGATTGATAACCGTTTACCACGAGAAAGAAAGATCTATCTGCTAAATATGAAATCACCCATTCAAGCAAGCTGCCAGTGATACAATAAGCACGCAACTTATAAGAAAGGATTTTGTGAGGTACCTTTATTAAAGGCTGCTGAAGTCAGTATAAATGGCGTCAGCCTGATGACCAGAGGGCACGCCACAATTGCGGCGGTAAGACCCCTCTTTGAGGAGTGGCTTGAGAGGCGCCACGGCGTCCTCACCTTCCGCCTGACGCAAGTCCTCACCGGACATGGCTGTTTCGGGAGGTTCCTGTTTCGTATAAGGCGGGAGGAAACGCCCGGGTGTTATCATTGCGTGGATCGACCGGAGGACACGGTGGAGCATACGGTGGAGGTCTGCCCGGCTTGGGCAGAGCACCGCCGTGTCCTCGTGGCGGCGATCGGCGGCGGCGACCTCTCGCGTCCGGCCCTGGTTCAGGCCATGGTACGGAGCGAGAGGGAATGGGAAGCCGTCACCTCCTTCTGCGAAGCAGTAATGCTCGCGAAGGAGGAGGCGGAGCGCGACAGGGAGAGGCAATCTCTGCGCCCTCGCGCCCCTAGCCGCCGCAGGAGGAGGAGACACCCTGGGCGTCGGGAGTCGATTGCCGACTCCCGGCCACCGTAGGCACGAGCTTGCGGACGGCGAGCAATGGGCAGCTCGCCGTCCGGTAAGGACCAGGCCAGGGTCGACGGCGCGTCGTATTCTACGCGCGCCTCAAAGAGATGTCAGCAAAATGGACGGGGTCCGATAGGACCGATGCCTGCCGGGGCTGCGGACTGTTCGAAAGAGTTACCGTGGCCCTGGCGCACAGGCAACTGAAGGAACACGGGTGGGTTTTAGTCAGTAAGAGTCTGACACGCCCTTCCGCTCCGCCCAGAGCGGGAGACGTCATTTGATGATTTCCCAACCAAAAAAAAAAAAAAAAAAAAAGCCTGATGACCAGCATTAACAGCTCCAACTAAATAAAAGTTCAGTAAATGGAACCAGTTAGATCAAACAAATCCGTGCTGATGACCGCTAATGAATAGCTTTAGATGGTGTTAGAAATGCGGGCAGAGCAGTGACTCCGATTGTTATCCGATTTATGTATAGGCGCCACCTTTGCCATTTTCCATTTTTAACGCAATATGCCAAAAATAAAGAATTTTCTGTATATGAGCAGAAGTGGACACACTAACTCCGCCGCGCAAGCTGTAGGTTTACCTTTTCTAAACTTTTCTTTTTCTGTTTCTTCATCAGAACGTCGAGGACAGTCATACTCCGGCTAGGTCGAAAGTTTTCATAAAAGTTTCCTTTCCAATAAAAAAATAATTATCAAAATTGGACTACTCTGTTGTAAAAAGAGCGTGGTAATACATAAAAAAAAAAAAATACGCGTCGTCTTGAAAACCTCCTACTTTTTTTTCGTCGGTTAAAAAGGTAGGTAGATCCCGTGCTTTTTGGTTTTTGGCTAGTCTTGGCGATCCCAAGAACAAACTTGACATTAGTAGTTGAAAAACATGTTCTCCCATATATTCCAGCTGCAAATGTTAGTTTGTACGCACATTATTGGAAGATATTTGTTATTAGTAGTATATCATGTTATTATAAGACCTTAGACTTGTTATAGGTTTTCCTGTAATCTATAAGTAAAGAACTTGAACTTATTCCAGTTTTTTTTTTTTTTTTTTTTTTTCATAATTTTGGCTCAGTAGTTTCGGATATAAGGGGGGAGGGACGGGTCAATTTTTTTTTAAGTAACTTCAAGGCCTTTATTTTAAAATTATTTATAATACAAAAAAATATATTTGAGGCCCTATCAACAAGTCCTTTCATTTGATGTCACATAATACAATTTGCAAAACTTTTGTTATTAATTGTCTAGTTTGCCCACCAAAAGTGACCCCCATATTCGAAATTCATTTATTTACGTTACACGTCCGTGTTTGGGTCACAGAAATTCATATGTGTATCAAATTTGAACTTAATCAGTCCAGTAGATTCGGAGCAAATTGGCTGTGAGTGCTGTGAGGGACGGACACACAGACACACGAGTGATCCTATAAGGGTTTCGTTTTTTTCATTAGGACGTACGAAACCCTAAAAACAAAATGCGTGTAATGTTATGATGTGATGGTGTGACTAAATTAACCTAACCCTTCGGGAATTAGAGGCGTCATGATACGTGTTTTTTTTTTTGTATAAACCTTATTGACTGAATGGGTATCGTTATCTAAAAAAGATTTATTAAAAATAAAACTCATCAGTTGCTTCATCATTCCCATCACGTTTGCGAAGTTTTTGAGACAGACACTTTCGCGTCTTTTTCACTAAACTCACCTTGTCTTTCCAGTGAAATAGCAGACGAAGAAGTAGACCACCTGTTCGTGTCAGCAGATGACGACCATGATGACCTGCTGACGTTCGCAGAGATCCTGCTGCATCACGACGTGTTCGTCGGCAGCGAGGCCACGGACTACGGCAGCGACCTCATGGGCGACCACTTTGATGACGAGCTCTGAAAACTCTGCTTATTGTTTCTTTACTTCGGCATCACTGTACGTTGAAAGATCTGGTTTGAAATACAGCCGTTCTATTCTGTAAAAACTTCACCGTGAAAATTGTACTCACTAAGTTTTCACGGTGAGATTTTTCAGAATAGGTCGGCTGGCCTATCGGTTAAGGCGAAAGCGCTGTAGCCCGCGAAATTTGTTTTCCTTTTTTTAATAATTTGAATGTCAGTTTTAGGTTGTATGTTGATCAAAATATCATTCGTGACAGTAACAAATATGTATTTGCCGAATGATATTCATTAAAATCATAAAAGTTCAAATTACTGTATTCATTTACTACTTCATAAAATCATGATATTCTAACTTAGAGAGTTGAGTGTTTTTCTGGAAATAAATACTTGTTACGAATGCGATCATATTTGAATCAACATACAACCTGATTCTGACCTGCAAAGTGCAAAAATCATAAGAAAATTTGATTTCGCAGGTTACCTAATCGTATCTTCCTGGGGCGGTGCCTGAGGTACCGTTTCAGACGTGTCTTAAAAGGTAGGCCTGTTGTTTTCATTTCACTGAAGACTTCGCGGGGGTAACATCTACAAAAAAATTATTGGGCCAGACTACTAATATGCAATCACCATATAATGTTCCCACTGTTAAGACCCCGGCCACCAGAACGTATTTCTTTTTACCCGACTTCCAAGACGGGTTGTGTATTTATCATAGGTATGACGTAGTCAGTCAATTCACGGAACTTATTTTTATCAGAGTAAAGACTTTTTATGCATTATTGAAATCAACTGGTCAAGTACTTACTGTAATCGGTAAGATTTAAGAATAACTTGGGACACTCGTCTTTTAGCAAACGGGAGAAATACTTGGTCTGTGTAGCGAAGCGAAGGCTATTATAGTGAAATGTTGACTGTTCGATCATATTTCTGTTATCCGTACTGTTTGATGGCTCAGGTATGTAAAGGACACTTGATGAGGCGGTTGTAACGTCTGGGTCTCAGGTTTAAAAAGTTGGGTGGATAGTAAATGCAGAGTTTACGCACAATATACTTAATAAGCAATAAGATATCTGCCATTCTTGAGGGAATGGGGAAAATATACTTTATTACACATCAAGTTCATTAGTACTAGCCGACCAAATTAATTAGACGACCGCTAAGCCAATATAAGAGGCTTCACTTTTTGTACATTTTTGCCTCTCATTCGGCATCTTCCACTCGAAGTGATACGTCTGAACACAAAATGAATCAAAAGTGAAAAATGAATTCATTAGTGAACCGATTCAGCGATGTTGGATTTCGGCATCTTTCATTCGTCTACAGAATGATCGAAAAATGAAATGAAGTAGCAGATGAACGTTCATTCTTATATAATTTTGTGGGTGCTGTAAGAACATAGAATGAAACAAAAATGCACATTCACCTGAGTGAAAGGGCTATAGGTACTAGGTATTACGGGCTGGTGTCCGCAACTCCACGTCAATGCACGTATTTTGCGTACGGGTGGGAAAATCGATTATTCGATCTACCTCAGCCCCTCGAAGAAGGCCAGTAACGCCTTGGTATTGCTGAAAATCTCACGTAGGATACCTGGTTAGAGTTAACCGATTAATATCTGCTTTAGCGGTCTTATCACCTAATATTTGAAGCCATCGCGGGATCGGTTGGGCCGAATTGACATCCAATTGTCTAAATGTCTTGGTCGATTAGTATTTATTATGTTTGTAAACAGTTCACTTAAAAGTAGTCATAGTTTGCATAAACTTCTACCGAATAGTCGTCACTTCACATCGTCGGTGACCAAAGACAAAAGTTTTTTTACCTCCGAGAAATATGCCTCGTAACACTGAATATTTATATTTACTACTAAATGCTGGTATATGCTTGTTAAACTAAAGAACTATTGTGGTCTGATTGTGAACCTGAGTTTTATTTAGAAATAATGTTGGTTTTAAATTCTTTTGTGCATTTAATGTTTCGTGTTTATAGACTTATAAAATAATATTTTATGATAGCACTTTAACATATTATGTTAATGAGCTACTTTGATTCGTTTCGTGAAACGTGTCGTGTACGAACTAGATCTAAATTATTAATTAATTGCTATTTTAATGTTATTTTAATTTTACACTGCGGCCTAACTTCAATGCTGCTTTTTGGTGCTCGTAAAGTATACTCTACTTGAATGAAGTATAAAATAATAATGTAAAGCAGACATTGCACGGTGAGATGTAATGAGCCTAAGTAATTGAATTTTATTTTAAACTACAACTAGCGCTATCTTTCCACTGGCGGAAATTAACAGAACTACTTAAGTACCAACTTTAGTGTTGCCATGAGACCAAACATTGTAAAAAATGTAAATGTACCTTCTCTAATATTGTACAAAGATATTCAATAATATCGAAATAATTACGTTTATATTATTCTGCACATAACGTGCATTATATAATTCAATACATAGACTAGTCATAAAATATTAATATATTTTAAATATGTATTTAGATGTATAAACATTGTTTAAAAAGTTGGTAGGCCGTATTAGAACATGTATTTTAGTGTCATTAATATTAATTAACACAAACAATTAAATATACATTTATCAAGGAGTGCTTATTAAACAATGTTTACAAATTCAATCTCGTATTTCTCTTAAAAAGGAATCTCTGAATTTGATTTCAAAAAGAACATGCCACTGTTATTTACCGTTACACAATGTTGCTGCCAAAAATGGATTTCGCTAGCTGGAGCATGTTGGCTCCAACTCATAAACCATACACATACGTTGGTCCGCCCAGTCCAACGATGAATTTTCACTTTGTAACTGTAATATATTCTTGGAACACTAGACAAGTGCCATAAGTGTTGATGTTTCGTACTTACTGCGACCAACTGTGTCTTAGTGTGTGTAAATGTTCAACTATATGAAATAAACTGTAATTTATTGTAAGTACTGAGTTTTTAATGTAGATCCTTTGGCACTACTGTTTTATTATAACCCCTCAACAGCTCGCCGAACATTTTTACATACGTCACACTTTAGTGAAGTGTTGGTGAAAACGGGTATTAGAATGACATCACACTCATGTTATTGAAAAAAAAAATTAGTTGCGTTGATTGAACCAGCGGGGTAATTACGTAACACACTAACAGTAGGAATGGGTTTCATTTTGACAGTTCAACAACATTCATTGCGTTATTTACGTTGTTGAGCAGACAAATTTTTCGGACATATGAAGCAATGCATTAGCAATAGGCTTCAAAATTATTCAGATTGTGATAGATAGTGTGTTACGTAATTCGGGTGCAGGTAGCCGATCTAACCAGGCTGTTTTAGTCCATGTAGTCGAACTTGTACTTAGCTGCTTGACATTCTGTGGGTAGACGTTTGTTCGGATTGGTGTTGATTGAGACAGGAGAAGGGAAAATAAAAAATAAAACGCTCAAAACACGTCCATTTACAATGTTTTTTTAATCAATATAATAATATTCTTAATAAATCCAAAATATTTACACAATACAAAAAACATACAATACGACCATGATTGGCGTCCGTGGCCAGCCGAAGCGGCCAGTGCTTCTATTACTAACCAATTTCGGGGAACTGCTTGCAACAACTACTCTATTGCGTTGGTTTAAAGTTCAATATTGACTGCCGCTTCCATGTCACGATAAGTCCACAAGACAATATATTGATTAAAACAAGTAGTTTGTTAAACAAAGAACTGCCTACATCGTGTACTACTGAACTTGTGGCAAGGTGATACAAGTATTTAGATATTTATAAGTGTTAACATAGTGTGAGGAAGCGGCGCAGTCAACGCTGCCCATAATACTGTGCCATTCCATGGTACGCCATGACTGTAACTACACGGAAATGAAACATTTTCAAATGATGTAAACTGAACGATGGCATACCACGGAACGGACCTCAAATTCATCTATAAGCTTTGATTAATATACAATAGTGGGCACTTACGTACCAACAATTTTATAGACAATTTAATTCCCAACAACACGACGGACTTGGGTTGTTATAAAATCTCATAGAGTTACAAAACTGACGCGTCAAGACTTTTCCATTCTTACAGTTGTTATTCGGTACCTATCCTTCTTATAGATAAATAATAAATTGCTAAGTAAAGAGTGATGCAAGCCTTCAAATGAAATTAAAGTGATTTCTTGTGACAAGCGAAAACTGACTGCGTTCACACAGCAATATATATTTTAATATTGCTAATATATAATCATATCGACATTCTAAATCAGTAATAGGTGTTAAAACTGGATTTAAGAACGATAGGCAAACTGGCGAACGCTACAAGTACTTGCAATATATCGACAAATAGAGGTGTGAACTATCGAAGAAATGATCGATGTCAAGTCTACAGCCTACAATTATCGACATTATTAACTTTCGGGTTCCGCAGGCCCCAGCGAGTCCTCCCTGTATGGAATGCGATTATAAAAAAGGATACGACATTAATGACCCCACCGTTTACATTTTACTTATAAAATATAAATTATACAAGACAATATACATAATAATTAATAATATGTATAGAACAATTTATCCATCGAATAATTAGTGTTTTAAAAATAACTATATAACTTCCTAATTGAGAAGTGTAAATCTATTTCATTAAATAACTATGCCATATTATATTATTTTGAACTAAAATAATGTATGGAGTAATGTACCTACACATTTCAACGAGAATTGAATTGAATTTATTATTAGTACTATGAAAGGATTCCCGTTTCTTTACGACTTATTCCCAACCGATTCACTGCAATGGGAATGCTCCCGATTGACACACTCATGAGGGAATACTCCGCTCGGAATTGTAGTGAAACATCAACGGACAAATGTATAGTGAATAGGTGTCAGACACTAGCCTACTACATGTGGGGATGAAGAGCAACGAGCGAAGCTTATACGAGGAGCGGGAGAGGGCGTCGGATCACATGGAACCATCATCGTACGACCATGACTACCTAAGGAAGTAAACTCCTTACTTATAAATGTTACTCTATATTTATATAAAATTACAATATTTCACGAAGCGTAACGGTTTTCGTATTGTAGACACATACTTGTCATCCTAACATCTAAACCATTTTCGATCTCTCAAACTTAAACAAAAAATATATTTTTTAAATATTTCACTAAACACTGCAGACACAAATAATAACATTTATAAGTAAAAGAACATTGAGACGCAAGCTTTTGTGGCACACAACAACGCATTCGTTTTCAAATAAAAAGATGTTGTTTTTTATTATTTCATTTGCAACACTGAGATTGTTTTTGAAAACAGCATTTTTGTTAGTTGCCACACTAGTGAACAGATGATTAAAATTAAATTAAATGTATATATGTAACGATACACGAATGTAAATGCACCTTCACCAATAAATTTTGACATTAAACGCTTCGATTTCAAACGCAATATACTTTAGCTGGAGAAATGGCAATACAAATAAATACTCATAGTAATCGGTTTTGTCAAACAAAAAAATTTGTGTGAAAGATGTGTTTTTTTCTAAATTATAGCTGAATCTAAAGTGTATCTTTTCGCGTACACAGTGCCCCAACTGAAGTATATTGTATAATGTTTTATTATTGTATAACACAAGCTCAATTACTGCTAAAACGAAGGAATCTCGTTAAGTAACACTACGGCACAGTGCACTGCTAACTTGATACAAACGAAAGTAAATATAATCATTTTTATTACATTTTCATTACAGTTACAAATAAGTTTTAAAACTAGTTATCATTTTTTTATAATTAGCTTGTTTTTTTTTTATTAATATTATATAATGTTTTAATGCGGCCCGCGTGGACGTACAAACACACTTTATATAAATATATATGAGGCGAGGCAGGCCCGCGAGGCAAGTCAGTAATAAAGATAAATATTGCAAGAATATGTAGATATACATATGTATACAACTATAGACAACCCCGCGAGGCTTATCTCGATAACAATTCGCTAATTTGTTGAGGAAACAGAAAATATGTATAACACACGAAGCGTATACGAAAAGATGGAAAACAGCGAAACAATTTTTTGTATAATACTCATATAATGTACCAGGTTCAACGACATAATAATGAATGCCAAAGCCTCGTCCAGTATATATTTATTATTACACTCGCCTTTTTCAACACAAAATTGTTATACACAGCGAGGCACAAGACACGAGTGTGCCTCGTTCGATACAACAGTTTGACAGCTGCCTCGTATGATATAAGCTGGGTAGTGGTGTGTCCGTCCGTCCGGCGCGGGCGTGGGTACTAGCAGGCCGGAGCGGTACTGCGTCTGCGGTTGTGTCGTTACCTACTTACATACCTCAACCCGCGCGCACGCCCTCACCAATCGGCGGTTTTGTCTGGAATATTGAGAAAGTTATGTTTCAGATATGGCATCAGTAAGAATATTTAATGAGCGAAAGGTAATTCATTAAATGATCGATACATATAATAATATAGTAACGAAGTCCAAACTGTACATTGAATATTTGTGAAAAAAGAAATTAATAACGAGGCATGGGAACGAGTCTGATGCCGAAAATATAGTTTTTAGTTTTTTTTTTCTGGATGCATGTTCCGGTTTGGCGTAAAAATGGCCGAATGGATTCGGATGAATTTTGGCACACATAGTTTATAACCTGGATTAACAAATAGGGTACTTTTGATCCCGGTAGTACGTTATCTTGGGACATTTTCCGACTACAACGCGGGCGAAGCCACGAGCACAAGCTAGTGTTATAATAACACAATAATTTATATTACTTAATTTATGAAAATCAGACAGGTAAGTTATCATAGCAAATTCAAAGTATTTGAGTTCCTATAAGGTTAGAACCTTACAATAACCTCGAGTTTTAACTCCTGACAGTTTGTACGGTATCGTAAAGTATTATGTCCATTGGTCTTGCTTCCTTTGGAACGACCATTTCGCAGCAGAACCACGGGTCCAGACCTAGTCTGAAGAATTTATCAACTTAGTGGAATGTCCGCCCTGAAATTTGAAGTTTTCTCGCAGAACGTAGGGCCGATAAGGCCTAAAAGTTCTATAGAAGCAACAGCGTACCGGAAGGCGCCACTTGGGCATGCCCTCAGTGACAAGGTATACTGTCGACCTGGTGAAGGTTACCGGAAGCCACTGTATGCGGGAGGCACAGGACTGGCTATGGTCGCGGTGTTTATGAGTGGAGGCCTCAGTCCAGTGGACGTCGTTCGGGGCTGAATTATGATGGCGACGGTCTTTCTCGAAAGGTGTTCACAGTTTTTTCACCTCTGACAGGAACGAGAATAAAAATTTCTCTGAAAAACCGTGCAAATCACCGTGTACCGCTGGTAGTGGTGGTCAATTTCGAAATATTTTATCTCACATAAACCTACATGGGCACTTATAAAACGTCAGAAACTCAGAAGCTCGGTTCCAATTGGTAGTTTACTATGGAAGAGCCGGCAAGAAACTCCACTGTTACTCTTTTCAAAATAATTGATTTTTACAATGTTTTGAAATTACAGAGTTAAATGAATAGGGTATGGACTAGGGTTCTTGTTAGAGATCCCGGACAAGAGAAGTTCCCGAGGGCCAAAACCCAGGCTCAGGGTAAAGTATGGACCGCTTTTCTATGTTCCTGATAGTCTAACCAAGTCATCCTTCCTTATCCATACATCCCCGTCAAACCCAAATCCCAGATCTAGGGTGACCCCAAAGCATTATTGACGGGGTCCGAAAGGGCCGATGCCTGCCGGGGTCGAACACAGGTGGGTTTTAGTCAGCAAGAGTCTGACACGCCCTTCCGTTCCGCCCAGAGCGGGACAAGTCATATGATGATTTCCCAAAAAAAAAAAATATGGTGATCCCAAAGAACCCATACCCTTCCACCAAATGCTTTCCCTCCTATCCGTATATCCTGTCGGTCCCAGAAGAGGAGTAACCTCGATTCCAAAAAAGCCCACCCCCCACAATGACAATAAAGCAGGAAAAAATTATTACCCAGGCGGGTCCCGGCCAAGCCCGGGAATCCCACACCGCTGGGGCGGTCAGCCCCCAACGTAATCGGCGCGGGGGGGGGGGGGGGGGCAACCGACAGAACTTTGTTGCCGTGTCCTTCAGCGCGGCCAGCTGCTGACTGAGAGCCCATTACATAGGCAGCGACTTACGCGCCAAAAGACCCAACACCAGCTGCGACTATGGCGCCAACTAACAAGACTCCGGCTACGACTCATGCGCTAACACCCACTACGAAATGTATGCCTCCCACGAGCCTCTGGCAACAGAGCATCGTGCGGAACAGCATTACCAACCCAGACAACGACCAAGACCGATGCAGACAGAGAGGGACGGGGAAAGATGATGGGTCTGGCAGTTTAACCACATTCCTGGTTTATAGAGTACGCCCGCTGAAAAAGCGCAAAAAAAATCACGGCCCGGGAAACGAAAGTAGGCGACCGAAAGCGTCATAACCGCTAACGCACTAGCCATCGCGAAGCGCAACGGGACGCCGAAGAGGTAGTACGCTACCAGCCACAAGTACGCGAAGGGGTAACGCGGGCGAAGCATCCGCACGCGACAGAGCCCGCGGGGCCGCCAGTCGGCCTCGAAACTCCGACAGAACCCATGACCGACTTCGACCTAGACAGCACAGGGGGTAGGCGTTCTGGAACCTCACACGAACAGGCGCCGCGGGCAAGCATTACCCTGCTAGGCACCTCCAAACCACAGCCTGGACCAAGCAGTACAGGGCCGGCGAAGAGGGAGCGCCCCGACGACACAGCTACCAATCACAGGTAACCTTAAGAGACCCTGCGCAACTGGAATACACCGTAAAGAAACTATTAGAATACCTAACCGAAGCATACCATGCGTGCTGCAAACTAAGGGCGCTAAAACCAACAGCGAGAGAAACCCCTGGTGGAACGCTGAACTCGGTAAACTCAGAAACGCACTACGTAAGCAATTCAACAGAACCAAAAACACCAGACTCCCGGACGACTGAGAACTAAAAAAGGAAATTAGAACTGCCAGAATGACAGCGTGGCGGAAATTCTGTGAATCCGTTGATGGGTAATGGTGGCGTCCTCTCGCCACTTCTATGGAACCTAGTTGTAGACAGCCTCATCAAAAACACTCAATGACAAAGGCTACTTCACCGTAGGCTACGCCGATGACATAACTATACTAATAAATGGCACGAAAATACCCTATGCAGCCTCATGGAAACAGTAGAGGACTGGAGCAATAAACACCGGTTATCAGTAAACATGTAACAACTAAATCATGCTAGATGGCGTCACTGAGACATGGGATCAGTTTTATTTTTTACATTTCTTCTGATAGCCTCTAGGCTCCTCATAGTATCTTAAATCTTTGTGATAAGGTGTGGGTAAGCTAGGCTACTGACCAGACGCGCTATCACTTGCAGCAGGAGCCCTGGCGCGCCTGCTCGGCGTCGCCCAGACGTCGCGCTCCGCCCGCCGCCGCCGCGCCGCCGCCCTCGCTCTTTGGTAACTTGTTCGCTGGAGGACAGACATTATACATTGTTACTAAATTTACACGAGTACCATATTCATTTGCAGGATAACTTACGGGTGCCCACAAATTTGCTCGATTTTTGACGATCGACACATGTGATCAAACAAAATCGAGTAAATGTGTAAGCAACCAAATCACAAGATCAGATATGATCTTATAGGCACCTTAAGGCCTGAGACTGCGCTAAGCGGACGCCCGCGCAGTTCCATACAAAAGTGCTCCGTCGCGTGGACCAGCGCGGGCGTCCATCGCGGGCAGACAAGCTCCGCGCCCGCCCAACGGGGCCTGCCTCCGTGCGACAGCGTCCATCGCGGGGGCATGCGCAGTGCCCTAATAATAATAATATCCCCACCACCTTATCTTTCTTTAATCTTCCCACGGACCCACCCGCGTATCCACGCACATAGACATGCGACGGGTGCCCGTCGCGGGCGCCCGCTTAACGCAGTTTCAAGCCTAAGTCAGAAAAGTCAAATTGACAGCAATCATTGCTCCACACATAGTTCAAAATCACTTGTCAATTGTATGACACTTCTCTTTCTGCCAAATATTGAGTGCATGGTAGATAACGCACCAGAAGTTCTGCCAAGTGCTGTTCTGCAAATGTTCCAAGACTTAAAAACCCTCGACACTTTTACTAATACTTCACTTTTGCTTCCACTCACCGATAGCTAAGAATATGTCGTTAACGTTCATGGCGGTCTTGGCGCTGGTCTCCATGAAGAGCAGGCCGTTCTCGTCGGCGTAGGCCTGCGCCTCCTCGAACTCCACCATGCGCTTGGCCGCCAGGTCACTCTTGTTGCCGGCCAGGGCTATGACTATGGAAGGTGATGCTTGCCGCTGGAGCTCTTTCACCCAGTTCTTGGCGCGCCCGAATGTGTCCTGGAAAAGATAAAGTTCGATTAGAAGGTATATTTAAAAAAATCTCCAGGTAATCTAAGTCTATATTATTATTGTCTCTTGGCGTTCGAATGACGTTGATAGGGGGCGCTGTTGGTAAACATTTGCAATGTATTGAACAAACAAGATGGCGGTATTAGTTCCTATTTTGGCCACGCGCCAATAAATCTTGTAGCGCTCTATGTACTTACCTATCGATTTTTTATTACAGAACATTATCTATATTCCCGGAAACTTAGCCAGCGATGTTTAGTATAGCATATTGTGAGTCGCATGCCCCGAATCAATTGCCATTTACTGGGTACAAGTCCAGACTCCATGCTGCTATTCACAATTTCCTTACGGTTATTCCCAGCAAATAGTAATTTATTTAGTTGAAGACAAGGATTATACTATTCCCAAATTAGGTTATTTTGTTAAATTTATTTATTACAACTTGACATAATCTTCTCATAATTTGATTTTTCTATTTTTTCTTCTTGTTTATTCAATATACCTCAGTTCTAATTTCAGATATTAGTGGCTTTTGTGGACATATTAATTCAGATATGTTATAGTTGTAAAGGCAATCATGTCATATAGGTTAAATATATTTTTATTATTTTATTTATTATTTATATAGATTATTTTATATTTTTTGAATGGGAGAACATTGTAGGCCTTGTAGACTGTAGATTTATTGACCATTTTCTATTTTGTTAAGTACCTGGAACTTGTTAACAGACATACACTGTCCTCCCATACCTATTAATACTATAATTTGAAAACATTGTAATAGCCAATTATTTTGAAAAGAGTAACAGTGGAGTTTCTTGTCGGCTCTTCTCCATAGGAAACAACCAATTGGGACCGTGCACCTAGCTTCTGACGTTTCATATGTGCCCATGTAGGTTTATGTGAAATAAAATATTTATAATTTTTGTTTTTATTTGTTCCCAGTTAATAGAAATTAGCTCTTCATCTAACAACAAGTACCCAAGTAACACTACCCGACCCGACACGCTTTAATAAACTAGAAATTATTTTTTTTGGTTACATGGGTAGTTAAAAATCTCTTGAATGAACAAACATTGGCTTAGTTAGATTTAAGAAGCTGTAAATTTTCGAAAACAGTTGAGGTTTTTTCCTATTGAGCCATCATTGTATGATGCTATCTCTTACGTGCCTTCCCACGAGTTTATCGAAGTGATAGACGATTTGTGATGATAACCTATATGCTTACACACTGCAATAAGATTAACTGTGTTTTATTTTTATAAAAGTTTTCCTCGGACACAGCTACGAGGTGCATTCAATAAGTACCTAGCCTCATCGCCAGAGGGCGCTGTAGTTTCAAAAGAGTTTTACCACAGTGTAGCACATTCTTTTTTAATTCTTTTTTCAAATTTTCATTCCAATCCCTTCATTTGTTTTAATTTGACAACTTATGGAAGCGAACGTGTCGATCGGTTTTACAAAAATGGAAAAAGAGCAATATCGTTCGGTGATTCGATTCCTATTTTTGGAAGGGAAAACGCGCATCGAAATCAAAGAGCGCTTGGATGCTGTGTACGGTGACTCTTCTCCATCGATGGCCACCGTCAAGAATTGGTTCAACGAGTTTGCACGTGGCCGTACGTCGGTTTTTGATGAACCACGTCCAGGTGCACCGAAAACAGCTGCTACGGAGGAAAACATTAAAAAAATCCATGATCTCGTATTGGCAGATCGCCGATTGAAGGTTCGGGAGCTAGCTGAGACTGTAGGCATTTCAGAAGGAACAGTGCATCATATTCTTCACGAGGAACTCGGCATGAGAAAGCTGTCGGCGCGATGGGTGCCGCGTTTACTCACACCAGAAAACAAGCGCAACCGTGCGACCACATCGGAGACGTGTTTGGCGCTGTTTAAGATGAATCCAGCGGAGTTTTTGCGTCGTTTTGTGACCGTCGATGAAACCTGGATCCACTGGTACACACCAGAGACCAAGGAGCAATCAAAACAATGGATCCAGACCGGGGAACGTGCTCCAAAGGCGAAAACTGTAAAATCGGCCGGAAAAGTTATGGCCACCGTTTTCTGGGATTCACAAGGTGTGATCTACATCGATTACCTCGAGAAGGGTAAAACAATTACAGGGCTTTACTATGCCGATTTATTAGGCCGATTCGACGCCGAATTAAAGAAAAAACGACCCCATCTGGCGAAGAAAAAAGTGCTGTTTCACCACGACAACGCACCGGTTCACACGTCTGCCGTTGCCATGGCCAAATTGGTCGAATTACGCTACGAATTGCTGCCCCATCCACCGTATTCTCCAGATTTGGCCCCTTGTGACTTCTTTCTGTTTCCTAATCTGAAAAAATCACTCGCCGGGAATAGATATGGATCGAATGAGGAGGTCATCGCCGCCACGGAGGCCTATTTTGCAGAGTTTGACAAAAACTATTTTTCGGACGGGTTAAAAAAGTTGGAGCATCGCTGGGCTAAGTGTATCGAACTAAAAGGAGACTATGTTGAAAAATAAATTGCCACTTTTCCAAAATTTTCGTTTACTTTTTGTAGGCTAAGTATTTATTGAATGACCCTCGTATGACATAAAGAAGTCATTATAAGAAATGAATAGAAGTATTGATTTCCGGATTACAGTAGGAATGACGCACAGTTACAGATCAACTTCAACGTAGGAATCTATGTATAACGGTGCATCGAATGATACTCATTCATACTAAGTACAGGCGATCCTAATAAGTACTAGTTTTTATTTTTTATTATGATCTGAAATAGCAACACAGCTCAATAGCTGTGTTGCTATTTCAGATCATAATAAAAAATAAAAACTAGTAAATAATAAATTATCAATTGCCGTTCAATAACGGCAATAGATAATTTATTATTTACAAGCCTTCGCCCGATGGGGATTTCCATCGACAAAATTTATGAACTCCATACAAAGTTTCACTTTTCCGTGCGATTTTTAAAATATTTTCTTTCATACAAACCTTGTCTTGACAATTACAAATACAACAAAAAAGGAATTAGCCAAATAGGTGCAATCGCTTTGAAATGATGCGCGAACAAACATTTTTGGTAATTGATTTTTATTTATAAATAGATTTATTTAAATTACAATTATAACACCTTCACAGACTCATCCAAACGGATGGGCGAAAGGTATATGGGACCTTCTATGGGTGTTACTTCGCCGTCGGCAGCGAGAAACGAGAACAAGTAACATAACATCACGCCTCTATTCTCCGAAGGGTTGGGCAGAGGTGTAGCTATAGTACACCCATGTAATAGGGGACGTAGAGTATCTCTACCTATCCCTTTAAAAAGTAAACTGGATTGATTCGGTAAAATAGCCTCCACCAGTGTCAATAACCAAATGTTACGTCCAGCGCACCACCGACCGCTGCCATCCGGCAGTGGCAAAACTGGCTAATATTTCCTATGAGAGACAAGAGAACTAAGTAACAAACATGAAATAAAAACCCGGCCAAGTGATAGTCGGACTCGCGCACGAAGGGTTCCGTACCATTAACTATAAAAACGGAAAAAAAATTGTGTTTATTGTATGGGATCCCCCCTTAAATATTTATTTTATTTTGTTTTTAGTATTTGTTGTTATAGCGGCAACAGAAATACATAATTTGTGAAAATTTCAACTGTCTAGCTATCGCGGTTCTTGAGATACAGCCTGGTGACAGACAGACGGACGGACAGACAGCGAAGTCTTAGTAATGGGGTCCCGTTTTTACCCTTTGGGTACGGAACCCTAAAAAGACGTGATTAAACATTATATTTAATTAAAAAACAAATCCCAATACAGACTTGTTTTTCTAAGATTCCGGTTTTACACTTGTATCCTATTAAACCAGTACGCTGCTGAACATAGTACATCCACTTGTATGCAGTAAATATTTATAGCACATACGTATGACAGTTATGTACGCTCGTTATCTTTGTCGGTCTGTCTGTCGCCCTTGAACTCGCGAAGACTTACTTGTTTAATACCATTTGCACAGCATTGTATTGCCGCAACCAAAATTAAGGCTATGAGAGCCAGACTGGCCTAACTACTTAAAAAATAGTTTTCAGTAGTAAGGAAAAAACAGAAGCCCTGATTTCAAATAATTTAACTCATCAAGCATCGTTAATGAGACACAATTGATTATCTATTGTTTTGGCCCTCTAGCGGGCCACCTCGGGCCTGACTAGCTAAACTAAACTTATTTATAAATTAACTAATTTAAATACTAAATTTAAAAATAAACTAATTTGTAGGCCACTGTGGCGCTATGACTTTTACCGTTTAGAGCAGATTTATCTGAAATAAAAACAGTATTGAAAAAATTACAGTTAGGCCACTCTGGTTCTCATGGCCTCAATTAATAGTTGAATGCCTATGAGATGTGTAATAGAAAGTTTTATAAAAGTATTTTTTTTTTTGTATTGTGAACTTCTTAGGGTGTCTGGTTTTCACCAAATATAAATCTACAACTGCCAAAGGAATGTTAAATAGTTGTAGAATTTCGAAATAAAAACTGATGTACTCTCATTTGTCTGTACTGTAACACAGTCCGCAAATTAACTTATAGTTAACCATAGAATTCCTTCTTTAATACCAGCCTATTATTGTCCTACTGCAGGGCAAACGCCGGTCCTCATATTGAGACGCCATGAGCATTGATCACCACGACCTCTAGAATCCCTACTATAATGCTACAATTATCAGATGATGTAATGCAGAGACCAAATTAAAACTTTATAACAAACAAAAAAAAAACAACTTCCAAAAAAACACCACAAAGTGAAAAATAACTTTAATTTCGGAAGTCGGTGGCAAAAAACTAAAATACAAAACCAATGACTGTCTTCCGAAATTAATAAATAATAAAATTAAAATTATATATAATTATAATAAATAATAAAAAATATTATATAATATTATTATTATTTTATTAAATATTAATATTAATTATATTTCAAAGTTATTTTTCACTTTGAAGTATTTCATGGAAGTCGGTTTTATATTTTGTTGTAAAGTTTTTATTTTGTCTCTACCGACATTGAGAACCTCCTCCTTTTTTTAAAGTCTGTTAATATAATATCTAGAAGAGAGTTGAGCAAAACCGTGGAATCTTTAGGCATACAAAATCTAGTTTCTATTATGTTAAATACCAGGTTTCGATCTAAACTCCTCAGGAGTTCATCACCCCGATTTTATCATAATTTGCTATATAAATTTTAATGCGTCATCGCGCCAGAAGTGGCGAAGCAGTGATATCCCATAACTTCGGGTAATCCCACGATTCATGACATGAATGCCAACTAAATCATTGATAACGAATTAATTAGATATTTTTTTATGATCTGTTTGCCTGTTGTTTATCACTAGTTCAATACGGAAATAACTGAACCGTATAAAATGTGTAGATTTTTATTTATTGTAAGTGTCGGCCAGTCTTACAAAGTCAGTAGGCAAAATTTGTATATATAAAAATGAAATGCTGTTCGTTGGTAAGCGCATTTACTTGATAATCGCTGGACCAATTTGGCAATTTTTTTATTTCAAAATGTTCGTAATAGACCGAATAAAGGCTCCTTCAAACAGGTGCGACACGCGACGCAAATCCCGCGCGACACAAAGGCACCGCTCGTCGCGCGACACGCGGTTCTTTTGTGTCGCGTGCGTTTCGCGTCGCGTGTCTCGCTTGTTTAAAGGAGCCTTAAGGTTTTTAGGTAATTAAAAATTTGAAAGTTTCCCGGATAATTGGGATTGGAAAACTGAAAGACCTTTTTCCTATTAACTTTGTATAAAGTATAACGTACTGTTAGGACAGGACAACGTCCGCCGAGTCAGCTAGTAACTAATAAAACACATATATCCTACTAATATTATAAATGTGAAAGTTTGTGAGGATGGATGGATGTTTGTTTCTCTTTCGCGCAAAAAATACTAAACGGATTTGGATGGAATTTGGAACACTGATAGTTTATAACCTGGATTAACACGTAGGATACTTTTTATCCCGGTACGATATCCACGCGGGAGAAACCGCGGGCAAAAGCTAGTCTTATATTCATTTATGGGCATGGGATTCTACGTTAATAATTTATTGGTCCTGTTATCGCTGTAATGAACGTTTGTTTCCGAGTACTGCACATTATCCTTATTTTTAAGCAGCTTTAAAAGGCTTGGCGTCTACAGATTTTTCCTATTATGTTTATTTCAGTATTTTACAATGTGAATCTTATCTCTGATAGGGAATACCTGCGTAACATTGAAATATAATTCCTGCAATATTTTATATTGTATGGTTTTCCTCAAATAATAATGAATGCAAATTTTTCAGACCTGAAATCAATACGGTAGTGATTGAATACCATGACGAATTATTTCTGAACAAAAATAGGTACAACTTGTTGGCAACAAACTATATTATTTCAATATTAAAATCGCTTTTAAAGTTTCGTTCCGATTCACCCCTGCATCCCTATTCACCCCGATTGACGTACTACATTTGAAAATTTATAATTTTTGCGATTAGAGATAACATATTGAAATGGTCGCGGTCTCATCAGACTATTTATTACGTGATAGACCGTCTTCATTGCCCATTTGATTGCTTTTTTCGTCACGATCGCAAAAACAGCACTCTTCTTATAGCACTCGTAACGCACTTTCAATCACAATTCGAAAGATTTTGAAGTAAATTGCTCATCCATTGCTTCATATGTTTGAAACATTCGTCTGCTCAACAACGTAAATAACACAATGTTTTTGAAGTTTCGAAATGAAAGGCATTGCGATTGTAAGCTGTGTATAAAGCAAACACCCCACATATGGTTTTTAGATTGTCAAATAAAGAAAAGGCCAAAAGCTACAATAACTGTACCTATTCGAAGCATGTCAAACTGACAGTAGACTGCAATATTATGCTAATAGACGAGTAAAGTCCCAATGCAACTAAAAAGATATCATTCCGTGTGTCAGGATAAGATATTGATTCAGTACAATCCGACAAACTATGATTAATACCAAATAACATATATCACATCACGCTTGTATGCTCCGAAGAGTTAGACAGTTGTACAACCATATTTGGCCAGTTATGTTCGTTTACTACCAAATATTTTGGTAGAAATGTCAGGCATCAATAAAACGGAAGATTAATGTTGCTATTAAAACAGAATGCTGAAAAACGAAAATTTCTAAAATACTAGGCTCCAATAAAACATAGGAGATGATTATTTTGTCGACGAACAGAGACAGTCAATCAGCTGGAAGATGTACCAAACTGCCAAGAACAAGTACCAGGCAGCTATGAAACACGCAGTACGCGAGGGAGTCCACTGTTCCAAGTTAGTAATTAGCGAATAATTGTTTATGACACTATTGTCTGCATTGTATAGTTTTGTTTTCTATGTTAGTTAATGTAATTAGTATTACACCGTGTTAATTAACTATAAATAAATAAATCTATACTAATATTATAAAGAGGTAAAATTTGTTTATATCTTTGTAAGTTTGTTATAGGGAGTAATCTCTGGGATTACCGGTCGGATTTGAAAACTTCTTTTTCCATTTGATAGCCCAATTATTGAGGAAGGCTATAGGCTATTTAACATCACGCTATGACCATTATCAGCCGAGCAAAATAAAAAAAGTCAGAAGGAACACTAAGAAAAACGAAGTGATAGAGCGAACAGGTGATGCGATGCGACGGGGTGGGTCGGAGGACCAAGAAATTTCACGCGGACGAAGTCGCAGACAGAAGCTAGTAGGAGATAAAAATGTACAATAAGTCCGCGAGGCTCGGCGAGGGATCGTGCCGTATAATTGCCCCGTTATCTGATAACTTGATAAACGTCTGCGTATCAGCACGATTGTGTTGCATTTCTTTGACTAAGACCACTTTGCTCTCTTGATATAATTTTGTTTACTTTTTAAACACACGACACGAGGCAGATTGCTTTAAGACCGTGCGAATTGCAGACCTAGTCTAACTGTCTTGAATCAGACTATCGCTCTATGATAACAAATAACAATGATGGCGTGGAAACTGCGACAGACCAGTCTGTCAAAGGTATAAACTATTTTGGCCATGTCTGCTGCTCACACCCTAAGAGAACCACTGCATTGTGAAATCTTCTATTCTCGTATGAATGAGCACATTCAGCAAAACTCCATGAAATGCTTTGGTAAAAATATTAAGACAGCACGACAGGTTGCTCTCACTGAGGCCTGTGTCCCAGCGGTGGGAACATTATAGGCTGATTATCCATGTGATAACTGGACGATGACTACTCAAAGCATCCGATGAAAATGTAAACAAATGGACCAGAAAACGTACCTGTGGATACCAATTTATAGTTCCACTTAAAAATTGAGTGATATTATTTAATTATTTGAATCATTAAACACGAAATTCTAATTTTAAATCACCTTAAACATGTTTGTCATTTGACAGCTGTTATTGAGGTCAATTTTATAACTTAAATTTTTCACATTAAAGACTCGCTTGAAACCCGTTTGTCAATGATTCTAGTTCAGCTTGCATTCTGATAAAAGTAACAAAATATGAACCTAATATAATATTAAACTAAACATAATACACAAAAACATAATAATTAAACTCGAAATTCTAATTTTAAATCACCTTAAACATGTTTGTCATTTAACAGGTGTTATTGAGATCAATTTTATAACTTAAATTTTCGTCGATACTTGTTCTATTACAATTTAATAACGTTATTCAAACGATAATTGTTTAAAAAAAATAGAGAGATATAAAGTTTAAACCTTCTAAATACAGATGAATGTACTCCTAATTCCTTTTAGTGAGTGATAGCGTGAGAATTTAACCTGAACAAGGTTTATTTACACTTTTATCCGACACAGAAGACTATTTTTTTTTTACTTTGCCCCACACTAGGATTTTCTCCTGTATTGTGGGTGCGTTCACAAACATTCAACTCACATACACAAACATCCAGACCCGGAACAACTACTTGTAGGTCATACAAATATTTGTTCCGTGCGGGAATCGAACCCGCGACACGCAGCGCAGCAGTCAATCGCTTAACCAATGCGCCAACCGTGCCGTCAAACTATACATAAGTATCGTTACTGGTGGAGGCACCCTGGGCAGCCCCACAATTTTTTTTTTATCACAGAATGAGCCATTTGCGCATAACTCGTGCCGATACGAGAGAAACAGAAGTTGTTATACACAAAAGTAGCCACATCTCCCTCATGGACGAAGCCACGGGGGCTAACTAGGTTACCAATGGATTCAATTACATCTATAGAGCATTAGGTATCTACCGTAAGTTAGCCACAAGGAAAAGTACGAGTTGCTATGGGCAACTAGCTTCATCTTTCTGACTGACCGACCCCTTGACAATTCAAAAGTGCCTGTAATTGGTCGATTTGAAATAAATGCTTTGAGTTTGAGTTATGTAGCGTACACTATGATTAAAAAACCACAGTCGACAATATATTATTCCTATTTTATAAACTAATTTTTAATGTTCAATTTTTTACTTTCTCATATTTTAGTTCTTAGTATGTGATAGATTTTGGCAAGCTAATTTTATTCAACTGCAAGAGACTTCCTAAATCGTATTAAAAAACACTCCAGCTGAGAATGAGGTCCTGGATTCAATTCCCAGGTCGGGCAAAGTGTTATTGAGTTTTCCGTCAGGAATTTCTTAGTAGCAGCCTGGAGTCTGGATTTGTGCCAGGTTGATGGCAATAGGCTCGCCCCCTATTACGTGGGGACTTAGGCATAACTGGCGATATGTGGGTGCAGTATAGGTACACCTCTGCTAATCCTATGTCTGGGATGGGGAGCCTCTACGCATCTACGTGCCATTTTTTCCAAATAAATATTTAATGTGGCCAACAAAAAATCGTGACTTTGTGACTTCTAAAAAAACTTAACACTTTCACAATAATACGTAGGTACATACTCTTTATTTGCAAACAGAAAAATACCTTTACTATTATAGAGTAGGTAATTTTGACATTAACAGTTTTATATTTATTTAAATGAATTAACACATTAGAGCAACTTCTGCTTTTGCAAACTAATTACCAAATAATTTATATCAGGTTCATATTTTGTTACTTTTATCAGAATGCAAGCTGAACTAGAATCATTGACAAACGGGTTCCAAGCGAGTCTTTAATGTTATCCTTTCTGCGAATAACGACAGGCATAGATAGATGATAATCCTCATTTGGCTGCCGTGCACAAATTATTTTGTCGCGTGCCAACAAAGACACGCCTGCTATTAGTTCGCCATCATTGTCCAATGTAATGTGTTAATGTGGCCAAGGGAAGCAACAGGCTGCAATGTCTACTAAAAGAGAATATTTATTTAATAAGAAAAAAAGTCGTGTCTAGCACCAGTGTTAATGTAGCACTATGCGCAAAAACGTGAAATAATCCAATTGGCATAATAGCTGTATTGCTCGCTCCAATGCCGCTAAAGGACTCCGCCCACTGGCGTGTAAGTATTAACAAAAATAAACTTGGGATGTTCATGAAAATATTTAATACGTCCAACGTCATATACCTGTGAATAATGATAGTCCCATGTCACGTTAACCGTAGACATACGATTTTAAAAATAGCCTTCTTAACCTAAAGTTACAAGAAACGCTCTTTTTTTTTTCTTTCAATGTATATTAAAACTATATGAATCACAAGCAAAATCCATAGTATCCCTTTATCGTATCATACAATCATGCGCAAGATATATGCATTGTAACGCGTACCTATATTTTATCCCTAGATAAGACGATTAGCTCTCGTCATAAATGTCAAAATACCAACAAATAAAATATATAATGCAATACAATATTAATAAAATAAATTAACACGTAACATCATGCGTGTATTCCTCGAAGGGTTAGGCAGAGGTGTACCTATAATACACCCACTTTTCGCCAGTTATGTTTAAGTCCCATGTAATAGGGGGCGAGCTTATTGCCATCAACCGGACACAAATCCAGCCTCCGGACTGCTACTGAGAAATTCCGGATGGAAAAACCTAATAACACTTTACCGGACCCGAAAATGGAACCCAGGAGTAGCGCTTGTGACCACTAGACCAACGATGAAGTCAATAAAACAAAAATAGTTTCACTTTAAACTGATCAGAAAATATTTTGCGTTCAAACTTATTACAACCAGCAAGAGGCAAGATTTTAATTCCCAGTCATTATACGCTTGGCATTCACAAACAATTTATTCTAAACGTAGTCAGACACAAAAACCTAGTCACGTGAAGACATTACTTTTAGTCGCTCGTCTAATTATCCGTGACGCGCTTGTATTTGTGAGCATCTACGGAAAATTGACCCTAATTTAGTTTTCTGTGCCTTACAACGTATTCTTAAGAAAATACCTTGATAATAGGTGTTTGTAATCCTACTAATATTATAAATGTGAAAGTTTGTGAGGATGGATGGATAGATGGATGGATGGATGGATGGATGCATGTTTGTTACTCTTTCACGCAAAAACTACTGAACGGATTTGGATGGAATTTGGAACACAGGTAGTTTATAACCTGGATTAACATGTAGGATACTTTTTATCCTGGTAGTACGTTCCCGTGGGATAATTTCCGACCTCCACGCGGGCGAAGCCGCGGGCAAAAGCTAGTAATACATAATTTTTACAAACCCTTATCTCAAGGTATTTTCATGTTGCCGAGGATGACATCACGATTATCGTCATCCTCCTGAGCATATTCTAATTTATTCGGGGTCAGAGCACTATGTTTTCTTCAGCCGTCATCTTGGTATTGACCCCTATGTGATCATACCATTTTTCACAGAATTCATCCATTGTTCTTTTGGTCTCTATTCCATCCATCCAACCACCCACATTCATACTCGAAACGACGACGATATACCTACCAATTATTGTGTTTCATTAACATTTTATTATCTCATTCAAAAGTTATTTAGTCACACTAAGCTGAGAACAGCATTTTTAAACGGAAAAATTACTTGAGACAGTCCCCCAAATCGCCCGCCCGTCACCACTCCTGGATGAACACATCTCATCCCTCGCAGCCTCACGCTGTGTCTTATTCGGTGGGTCACATTTACGTGACATTTCAGGCTAATCTAAATATCTCAAGCCGTGACAATGACGAACAATTGACTGAACTCCACTGACCTATCAACGGAATAAGACCGTGAAAATGCTTTAAAAAAACTGTATCACAGATTATGTTAAGAAATTTAAAAAAACTTTTTGCGATTTTGACTTGGTTTATAAGTGCATACAATTGTATATTACTCGTCAAAGTAAAATAATTTAATGGTTCAAAAATGTAAAACTGCCTTAAAAAAAAAAAAAGCATCTAATTAATTTTAAATTTAAGTTTTGCCTTTAATTTTGGTTGATTACATTTTCTTGGCACAGACTTCGAAAACTTTTAGATATTCTTCCTTTCCGAAACTTAAAAAAAAAACGTAACTTCTTACACTTGTCTTGTTATACTCCAGTGAACGAGCACCTTAGCTTTTATTAAAAAAAAACAGTTACATTACATAGGTGTCACTAAATGGAGAGCAAACATGGCCGACCTTTGCCTACTGACCATCATACTGACCATGTGGGACACGAATCGTATCGGTATTGTCATTCAAGGAGGTGTTACTTCATTCGCGGCTATTCGGCTATTGTTGTGCGAATTTTGAAATACTTTTTTTTTTGCGTTTGATCTGTATGTGGAACATGGGTCTTTGGGTTTGATTTTTGGTAGTTATAAGATTGTAAAGGTATATTATATGACGTCGCTAACCTCTTAGAAATAATATTGGTTAACTGAAAACATTATTTAAAAAAAACTATCATTCCCTATAAACAGCAGGTATCATCAGTGTTATAATGACTTGATTAATTATAAAAGAGTAATGAAATTAAGAGAGAAACAGCTAATTACAGAGCCCATTATAAAGACAATATTGCGGCCCCCAATTTTTCTTACCGATTTAAACACAAAACTGCGATTAATGTACGCTGTAACGATTGAACCGAGTCGAATCGTTGTTGAACTTGAACTAGATTTGTTCACGGTCGTTCGGTTCGGGATGTACAGACTACAAGGCTGTATGATCTTTATCTTTTAGCTCATCGGATAGTGTGGAGTAGGCTTTGTCTGATTCACGCCTTATAGGCAAGACCCTGTTGGAACTACACTATGCATAATATCTACGGTCAACAAAAGAAATAATGAGGAAGACTCCACCAGTAAGCACTTGGTTTGTAACAATGTTGTGCGATTTTCAGTAGGTACTTAGTCAAATCTTTCGAAAAATCAAAATCGATAAATCGTTTAGGTAATCAATTTTGCCTCCGATATGTAAAGATGACAATTTCGTGACCGGTTACGTATTGCTTAATCATTATTGTTCTTGACTTTACCATAATTTTTGCTTGACTGTACAATAGTGTAGCGTTTTAAAGCCGCATACAATAGTTACTTTTGGACAAAATAATCTCTTTCGAACCGGACGCAACTATCTCTGAATCAAAACGTCTAAAATAATACAGTTGATCTACTTGACCGATAAGATAATTTGAACGAATCAGAGAATTCTATTCCTGTCTAGTCTAGGTCATCATCAACATGAATGGAGATAAGTAGAGGTAGTACCTACTCACTTCAGCACCCTCATTGTGTAACACACTATCTATCACAATGTGAATCATTTTGAAGTCTATTGCTAATCCACTGCTTCATATGTTCGAAAAATTTGTCTGCTCAACAACGTAAATAACGCAATGAATGTTTTTGAATTGTCAAAATGAAAGCCATTCCTACTGTTAGTGTGATACGCCTTAAGTTGATAAGCAGGACCGAAAAGAGTGGTGTGGAGAAAAAATGTACAATAAGGCGAGGTTGCAGTACTTTTTCACTTTCTTAAACCTCTGCAAATCTAGCCAAATGTACCAAAATATTGCACAAAAAAAAGTTTTAGGAATGTTGAATATGCGGTCAAGAGCTGTGTGAAGACAGAAACGTGAATTATAATATTTGCATTGATAAAAAAAAAAACAAAGGTGACACTAAATCTCTATTTAAAACGTGGACTTTGAAGATATTCCATCATGAAACCATCTAAAAGTTATATCAAAAGATAAGGCTTATTGTTTTTTGGAGCATGATGAGAACACATTTAATAATTTCGTTATTATTTTTAAAACATATACAAAATCTAGCACTTCAAAGCGGTCGCACTGGCCGGCCGGTGCCTGCCGAGTTGCACTACAAGAAACACCGCTCTACAAGAGGGCCTTAAAGGGTGACATCACTAATAGTCCAGTACCTCCAGAGACCGGGGTTCGTAGAACGAAAATCTACGCAAAAAATGTCAAACGCATATCAACAACCAATCGGATCACTTGAAATCAGTTTAATTTTGCCACGTTCTAGAAACAAGTTGTTTATCCATCATAAAGTCTGGAATACTTAAATTCATAAACAAAACATTCTTTATCACACTTTGTTCCTAAAAGGGGAATGTGCGCGGTGAGATAAATGGATTAAAATTATTCATTTTAATCATTTCCGCTTGGAATTTGATAAGTCTACCTTATACACGTCACTGCCTACCAAGAATCGTACTTATGTATGTATGTAAGCTAGTATTTACCTGATTAGTAATATCATATACGACGATCGCCGCCTGCGCACCTCTGTAGTACATCGGCGCTAAGCTGTGATACCTGAGGAAGATAAATAAATGTTAGAAGAGGTCCTTTAGTCCTACTTAATCCTACTAATATTATAAATGCGAAAGTTTGTGAAGACTGAGGATGGATGGATGGATGGATGGATGTTTGTTACTCTTTCACACAAAAACTACAGGACGGATTTGAATGGGATTTGGAACACAGATAGTTTATAACCTGGATTAACACGTAGGATACTTTTTATCCCGGTAGTACGTTCCCGTGGGATAATTTCCGACAGCCACGCGGGCGAAGCCGCGGGCAAAAGCTAGTAAGTTATATATTGGAATCGTTGAGGCTCTTGGTTTTATGTATAGTTGCCCTCGTAATTAGTGAAATTCAACCTTTAGGTAACCATCTAAAGGTTGAATTTCACGTGATTTTTAAATACTAATATCCAGATTATAACGTGTCAAACTCAGACTCAAAGCATTTATTTCAAATAAACCAATTACAGGCAATTTTAAATTGTCAAGGGGTCGGTCAGTCAGGAAGATGAAGCTAGTTGCCCATTCCAAACCTACTCCTACTACCGTCCTACTCCTATGCCCTTCTCCAGGTCCTAGGTTACTTACTTGGTTTAGGCGTGAAAGGTAATGGTCAAACAGACAGATTGACAGACAGAGTTACTTTCGCATTTATAATATTAGTATGGGTATGGATTTATTAGTTAATTATTAAGAAGTAACCTTGAACAGCAACTTTTCTTTGTATCACCCGCTTATAAGACGTATTTAGCTAGTTATAACTCAAGGGCTATTGATTCCATTTGTCTCGGAATTTTCCTCAAGAGTTTGCAGTTTTGGAATGTTGCTTTTTTTCTGCTGTGGTTAATACTGTCAATTGCTGTTTATCAGTAAAATATAAAAATCCTGATTTTGGAAGGTAATTGCCGGCTCAAATTACATGAGAGTCGAAAAAGTAACGAGATAGAAAAATGTTCTACTGGGTATTGTCACCAGCCTGCGACAAAAAAATCGGCTAAAACAAACGTACCGTGAAACGGGGTGAATAGCAATGCAGGGGTGAATCGAGACGAAACTTTCAAAGGGATTTTAACATTGAAATAATATAATTGTTGTCAAAAAGGACTATAATGTGTTTACTGTATTATAATAAAAAATTAAGCGCACTTGTTGGCAACAAACTATATTATTTCAATGTTAAAATCCCTTTTAAAGTTTCGTCTCGATTCACCCCTGCATTGCTATTCACCCCGTTTGACGGTAATTAAGGTAGGTAGCGAATAATTATTCTAGCTGCCTCTTATAATCCACTTAATATTCTATCAATGACATAATTCAAATACATGTCTGAATATGGTGGCAACATATTGAAGGCTCAATGGGGGCTATCTCAATGGGGGCGGTCTTTGTGCTCCTGGTGAGCACAAAAACGATAGCCCCCCTTAAGCCTTGGCGCCACTGGCGAGTAAGGTCCTGTCAGTACTTTTATTTGATGTTTTTGGATATGTTTAAGTACCCATAAATCCATGTTATATTTATTTTATTACATTTTAAAACTTCAAATAAATATTTAGATTACAATGTTAATAAAATTGGCAAGCATGAAGCAGACAAATATTATTCTTCCTTCAAGTACTACTAAATTAGATTCTAACTTTTTACTTAAAATTTTAAGCCATAATTAATCAGGAATGGCACAACCATTACAACAATGATTAATCATTAGTTAAAATCCATGATAAAAAAAACCGCAAACAGTGAACGCTCAGTACATTTGACATCTAGAGACCTTACTCTACACTAGCGCCTCTAGCGGCGAACTCAAGCGCGATAGCCCTCATTACATAATATCATTGCAATGAGCCATGGCATTAGACGCTCCAATATGTTTTCAAGAATAATGGCCAAAGGCGTAAATCTAGTGTACAACCATAGAAATCACTGCTTTCTAGAAATTTGCCTATTCATTTACGGCTTTATAAAAACTAATAAGTACAGATTGTTTGCTCCAGTATGCTGACATCAGCATTTAGTTACTGCGAATGTTCTCTGCGAGGACTCTACTACCATTACTAATGTCTCTGGAGCCCTAATCAACGGAAGCTTGGGACACCGGCAGACCATTATTGCACGCCTCATAAGCGAAGCGCGTGAGAGAGTGCTCTACTCTCGCCTTACAAAGAACAAGTAATTCCTTGAGTTCAATTTGTCTCTATTTACTTCAAATCGCACTTGTACAATAATATTCACACACAAACGTCAAGAAAAAACACTAGTTTCAACACTCATGTTGTTTTCAAAAGACATTTTGCTATTTAAAACAATGAAAAAACTGTTTAAAAAAAATATTCTGTGGACGTCCATGTGTCTGTATGTATGGATCCTGGCGTGGTCACAAGAACTCCCGATAAACTTAACTAATCAAGTCCATTTTTTTTTAAACGCTTCGGTATTATCGAAAACTAAGTCCTTTCGAAAATCACGGTCTAATTGTAATTAGTAATATAAAAATACGACTGGACATTTTCGTTAGTTTTTTGTTATTTTTTATAGAATTGAATGAGATTATGAGTATTTATGAGGCGTGCACTTTTAGATTATCCATTTTTTTTTAATGTTTTGATATGTAATTTGTATGTATATTTTCGGAATGGAAATAAAATTCTAAAAACACAACACCAACCTTTCCTGCCCCGCTGTATCCCAAATTTCAAACTTGACGGTAGTGTCATCGAGACAGACGGTCTGCGTGAGAAAGGCGGCGCCGATCGTGCTCTCCTGGTACTCGTGGAACTGCCCCTTCACGAAGCGGAGCACCAGAGAAGACTTGCCCACTGCTGACTCTCCGAGGAGCACCAGCTTGAACTGGCATACTTTCGTTTGTGGAGCGCCGTTCGGCCGTTGAGCAGCACCGCTCCTGTTTGTCGCCATCGCCTGAAAATTTTAAGATGTTAGCATAACATAAAATAGCACATAACATAACGCCTGCATTCCTTGTAGGGTTAAGCAGAGGTGCACCTATAGTACACCCACATTTCGCCAGTTATGTTTAAGTCCCATGTAATAGGGGGCGAGCCTATTGCCATTAACTGGGTAGTAATCCAGACTGCGGGTTGCTACTGAGAAATTCCAGATGGACAAACCCAATTATATTTTGCCCGACCCGGGAATAGAACCCAGTACTTCATGCACAGCAGTAGCGCTAGCGTCCACTAGACCAACGACAGTCATAACATAACGCCTGGATTCTCCGAAAGGTTTGACAGAAGTGCATATATAGTACACAGAGAGAGAGGGAGATGGTAGTCAGATAGGCAGTCGCTCCATGTAAAAACTGGTATTCAGCTGCTACTGGAAGCTGACCCCAGCGTAGTTAAGAAAACGCTAGGCAGATGATGATGAGGAGAGGTGTATAGTACAACCACATTTTGACAAATATGTCGTGACTGCGTGGTAGATTTAGCCTAGTGGTTGAAAACGCGACTAAAGACCTGCCACGGTCATCCTATTAAGCTGTTTCGGTGTCTATTTGCTAACACAAAAACGTTTTATCGACTTCGTGAGTGGAGATAGTGTTGTAGTTTGTAGTCTGTAAAACTGATTTAGAAATATTGTCAAGCGAACATTTTTAAGCAACGTTCAGTTGTTACTTAGTTCAAATTAGGAAAAATATTCCTTCAAAAAAATACAAGTTTTCATACAGGTGACTAAAATAGAAAACATGACCACTAAACCTCCAACTTTATCTTTAAAAGTTAATTATTCTCATTCCATTACAGCAACAATAACTTCACAAAACAAAGTTACTTTTTTCCTAGGCTTAAATAAAATATTTAAATACCTTTGTCCTTGACCAGAACAGAACAGCTCACATTAAGTAGCAAATAACCTTCAGTAGTTTGCATGAAAATGACGACTTAATTTGGTGAAAATTCTTTCTTAGTGCACAAAGAGTGTGATGAAAACACTTTTGACTTACAGTTGTTATTAACATTAGTGCGCTAAACAAGTAAATATTATTCATTATCATCATATCAGACTGGTAAACATCTACCAAAAGGTTTATTGCCCCTGCTTTTCGAATATGAACTATAGGACAGACAAGAGGACACTACTGCTCATGTATAGTAACATTTATCATTATCTTGCTCATTGCCAATTTATTTGAAGTCGGCGCAACATGTCTTCTATATTTCTCTATTAGTCGTCCTCTCAGTAGAAAGAGAAGAAAGGAAGAAATAAATATAGTTTATTCTGTACAAACAAAACGCACCCTACAAATGAATAGACACATACAAAATAGCCAAAAGCCTCGCATTCAAGCTATAAAAGTTTGTCTATTTTCTCTATTGCTTGATGTTAGGGCCAGGGACAAAGGCAATACATATTGCTCTGTGTGTGTGTGTGTCGGTAGGCATCCTCTTTCTCGCCATATCGTCTTTCACACAGTCTATCCATCATTTCTTTGGTCTTCTACGCTTATAGCCTACTATTATAAATGCGAAAATAACTGCCGTTATGGCGTGAAAAGGTAACAGGCAGACAGCTGTCAGTTACCTTTTCACGCCTTATCGGTCGGCTGAACGGGTTTTGATTAAATTTGGCACACAAGTAGACCATGAACTGGGTTACTTTTGTATACCAGAAGTACCTGTGGGATAATTTACGACTTCCGCAAAAACTAACATAATCTCTTCGTTACCTTTGAGAAGAATTAAGTCTTATTAGAATCTCATTAAGAACACCGAAATAAACTAGCTTGCAAAACTAAGTAAATATGTAGCTTCACTTGGTCGCAGCGTATGGCGTTTTGTAACGTAACTTTAAAGATTCACTGTCGGTCATCGGTATATTTTTCTTGTGATATTTATTATCTTCACAGCTTTCTTGCAACTCAATACTCAATATCTTTATTGCTTTACCATAATGTGTAGGTGGTAACTATATAATTGAGATCTTTATGAACCCTGTAGGGCACAGCAAAAGGATAGGAGAGAGGAAGCCTCTTGAGAGGACTCTTGTGCCTCTGGAGCGTTATGCCACGTTGTCATTTAACACGGCAAAATATGCTTAAGGCTAGCGTAAGGATATGCCATTCGAAAGCCTTGAAAGATGCGTATGCGCATTCTAATAAACGAGCGAGAGCACTGATCTGATTGCTATTCAACCTCCAAAATCTGATTAGAAAGCAAGTTTCCACCACTTTAAAAGTCGTTTGAGTATGTGCATCAACCTTCAATAAAAATAATAACCTCCCCCCTTACCCCTCCATGTCATTCGCCTGTTACTGTTCACAGTATCATATCTAGGACCACATGGTAACAGACAGCCTAAAAACACGTGTTTCAATTATTGTTAAATCCGTTTTCATATTATGATAGGAGATAACAATACTATTTTATGGGCGTCAACTACGAAGCTATCTCTTTGACCATTGCTAATAATACTTATATTCTACATAATAATATAATATATATTTATAGCATTGGAAACCTCTTTCTTTTTTCCTAAAATAACTTAGAATTAAGATAAGGGTGATTATTTTATTTATTACTTAGTAAAATTAAAATAAATATAATAAGGAAAACTTAGTCGAATTCAAACTTCGCTTTTAGTTCGCCCAATATTAGTTGTTAAATGATATCAAGGAAATAGTATATATTATTAGGTAGAAATAGGAGGATATAGGAGGAGGGAAGGCAGGTTTTTACCTTGTAATGGGACACAAACGGCTGATAATAGATAAGAGGATATTCATGAGTATCCAACCAGTCTTACCAAGGGGTATTGTATTACCCAGTGATGGGGTTGTGGAGGTCAGATAGGGAGTCGCTCCATGTAAAGTACTGGTATTCAGCTGCATTTGGTTAGACTGGAAGCTGACCCCAACATAGTTGGGTAAGGCTAGGCAGATGATGAGGATTCATGACTATCATGAGTATCCAACAGGAAATATTATAAGGAACAAATAAATCAGGAAAAACGATAACCATAAACCGTAACTAAAAATAGAACATTTCTATGCTAATTATAGTTATAATGTTGGCGTAAAAATACAATGAATATGAAAGACAGGAAGGACTACAAAACTCTGCTCAGGAAATGCAAACGATTGCTAATTATTCTGGTTAACATCCTTAAACTCAATGCTAATAAATTAAAGCATTTCTATTTAGTGTACTTTAATAAAGGATATAGAATAATTATTATATTTCTTTATTAATTGTGAAACACAGGAAAGATCTGCTCTATAGTTAAGAATGATTCTGAATTCAGCACAAGATCATACTTCGACTTATAATCATATTCAGTAAATTGACTGTTAAATTCATTGGACTGATGGAGGGATACCAGTTTCTGGCATAAAAAAATGTCGTGAGGTGAAAAAAAGAATGAGCAAAATTTTATGAACTTAGTAATGTACATAAATGGATAGTTTAAAACACCTTATAATTGTTTTATAGAGAGGTCTAAAGTATCTTTGATTTACTATTTGTTTGCCTTACCAAAATAAGATAAAAAAGAAAGGTTTCTGAACACAAAGATAAACCACAAACAAAGGTGGAAGAAGAAAGGAAATACTGCAGTCAATGACTCTTAATGACTGCCCCCTTTCTCATGAAAACAATAACAATATGCCAGTTGTGTGATAGTGAGAATATTTATCAAATTATGTCCTACTGACACAAATTTTATGAAGAAAAAACACTTTTGTGTAAATTAAGCATACTGCCCATACTTTTTTAGTTTGAAATAAAGTGATTGGTATTTCCTTACAAATTGAAATAAAGATTTATAATAGGTTATAGACATCAAAATAGACATTTTGGGACAATACAGGCTAGAAATAATAATTACCTAGACATATGTCACAAAACTACACTTTCTAGCCTAGGTACTTTAAAATCCATACCAAGATTCATACAAATATGAATGCGAAAGTAACTCTGTCTGTTACTTTTTCATGCCTAAGCATCAATTTCACCAATCTCTGCTGTTACTAAATGCCATGTTAAGCATTTTGATGGACTATTTTTTGTAGTGAGACAATCCGTCAGATGGCATAACGGGACATTTAGAATAAACACAGTATGGTGAAAATGGCCCTAAATCACTAAAACTATTGTTAAAAAAATTTACTGATAGGTAGTCTGAGACCCGCGGGGTAATTACGTAACGCACTATCAGTAGGAATGGGTTTCATTTAGACCGTTCAACAACATTCATTGCATTAATTACGTTGTTGAGCAGACTTGACTTGACTTGACTTCACATGAAGACTACTTTTAATAATGGATAAAAATAAAAAAAATGCAAAATACATTCAGACGAAGTTACGGTCAACAGTTTGTCTCTTATACATAAGAAGGCGTCTATATGTAAATATTAATATATTAAATAGTCTGATACAAAGTCAGTTCTACTATGTAGTGTCATTTCTATCACCTGTAGTAACAGGACCCACACATACCTTTAGAGTAGAATAATCATCTACCTACATTTTATTTCTTTTACATCTACAAATGTACAGAAGAACTATTAGCAAATAAAATTCAACTTTACAAACAAGAACTAAAGGAATACTTTTGCATAAACTAAACCATTTATAATAGAATGCCATTATTATGTTCTTGCCATCAATGAAACCAGGAAAATATACTAATCACATCTGAGCACAGCTCCTATCTTAGTTTAATTTAAATGGAATCAAGTGTGACATTAATCAGTAGAAATAATTATGTTTATAGCATTGCATAATGTTATGTCTCTATACACTTGTGTTATGTAAACAAGTTCACCATGTTAGAACTATTTTATGAACTTTCTTTGTGTAAAAAGATTGGGGGGCAAAAAAAAATGGTGTCATCTTATAGGGCATTACAATCTACAATTTATGGTCAGCTGGTCTACATAATGGCAGATAACATAAGACCATAAAATGTTTCATATTTCTGCTCCAAAATGATGGATTCCATTTGTTTATTCTTTAGTATAACCCAAATCCACTAAACTTATGCTGGTGTACGTTCTTAGATTGTTCACCAATTCTGATGTAGTCCATCAGACCATCAATCAACCTGCCTAGCCTTTACAACTATGTTGGGGTCAGCTTCCAGTCTAACCGGATGCACCTGAATACCAGTATTTTACATGGAGCGACTGCCATCTGACCTCCACAACCTAGACCATATTGAAAACTATTTTGAGTGCTATAATTGGATACTTCTTGTTACTAAAATATGTATCTTCATAACATATTTTGGAATGTTTATGTAATAAGGTAATAATATGATGAAATCTAAATCTTTCATCAGAAAATAATTAATATTCTTATTTATTTTGTATCACTAACATACCTAATTAATGATAAAACTATAATTACTCAGAAATCTTCCACAGATAATGAGTAAGTGAAATTAAATAATTATTTACTCAAGGATGACAGCTTATGTACTTATTACCATGTATGAAACACTTCATTACAACTTGCTAATACTATGATCATAAAAACTTAATAGAACTATGACAAATCATTATTTCCATTTTGAATGTTGTTGTTTTCACATTTGTGGAAAAAGTTTTGGAAAGGGCACTACAAAAGTCAAGCAAATTGATGTTCCTTGGTTACATTGATAACAGTTACCTAATGCATGAAGTTTTTGTGTATATTTTCGACACAGTACTTACCAGATAAAAGTCCTACAAAAACACAAGTGGACACCATTGACAATGCTTGTATTATCTACTTTAACTAATGATCAATCACCCATGCACATTAAAAAATATTTCAATTTGTTGTTTTTTATTAAACCTTGAAGCTCGAGAACTACGAGAGCGACTGTAATAAAGACTGGCTTAAAACGGTAAACAAGAAATTGTTATCTCCACGTCCGTATCATCGCGGAATCACAAAGAAACAAAAGGTATTAACAATGACACTTTATCAGCCACTATTCGGCGCAGTTCGTCGGACCTACATAATATAATTTCTCGATCAATTTATCTGTCGCGCACCAAAAACGTGTCTGTTATGATGATGACTAACCACTTATGCCCGTATCACAGCGTTTCCTTCGACTCAGACTATTAAAAATTACCTATAGACGCCCTCATCAGAATCAGCTGTATGTCATAAAAGCGCTCGACGTAGTCATCTACGCCTTTGATCACTTTGTCCTGACGACTACTGTGAAGAACAATACACCTAATCTTCTCATTTCATGAACACTCTCAACAATATTCGATAAAATGACGCATTTACTTGATTATAAGGATATGAAAGACGTACCCTCCCTGTTATTATACCGCTGTTTTGCACTTTTCGTTGGGCGACAGATCCTCAAGAGGTCGCCGTATCGCCGAAAATATCATTAATTACACACTTTAATGAATAAAATCATTAATTTTAAATGCTAAACTGGAAAATCTAGCACAGAAATGCAAAATGACCACGAACAAACATGGAAGCGAGAGAGCGAGCGAGACGTTTCATTTCACATAAAGTTGTCTATGGTTAAGTATACGTCATTTTTAAGAAAAATCTGGTGATTGTTTATGATACCACAAAAAATATAAATCACAAAAATAAAATATATTTGAAATAAATAAATACTAAATACTGTTGTAATTAAACATTTAAAAAATAAACAGGCAAATTAATAGTATGCATCAAATCGTTTTTGTGTCATTTTGCGTTCGCAAAAAAGGGCCTTTCAGACTGAACCAATGCAGCCCAGTGGTATAAACGATGGGATCCTGCGTGTCCTGTCAGCTACAGGTTACAGGATTTAATTGACGCTCTCCCATATTATTAATATATTCTTTGCTAGTGATGGCGCCAAACACGTAGCTGAAATTCTGGGCCGAGTCCATTTAGATTGCAATCGACACACTAAGAAGTTCTTTACTATTAGGTTAAGTTACATTTATTAAAAAAAGTACTTATTGGAGTTTTTAACAAAGCCAGGCATTTTAAAAGGCTTTATTTTAATATTTTTTAACTTATATTATTGGATTGACACGACAAGCGTTTGAAATTAAAGATAAAGTTCAGTCTAGGCTTACCTCGGACCAATATCCTAAGCCTACAATGTTGTATTCTTGTTCTTTCACTACGAAATTACGATTAGTCATCTCTTTCAGTGGTAGCTGGTGAGCTTTCTATACATTTTTTATCTACGAGTAAACAGAGATGGAATGCGAATATCTTATTTATCTGTCGCAAAATTTTACATGTTGACTTGTCAGTATCAGACGTCAGTCAGTCTGACTTTTCGAATTCGTTCGCTGTTCGTCGCATTTTGTGGTTATTTACTAGCGTGAATTTACTTTGTTGAAACAGTGGTTTTATTCATACTTAACAGGTTCGTACAATAGTTTCATAACATGAAGATCACTAGATACAAAAAGGTTCAGAAATATCTTAAGTTCTACTACAACAACTACGGTTTCCACCAGCCATACCAAGTCTTGCTCGACGGCACATTTTGTTTTGCTGCGTTTAAAGTAAGTCTTCTTCATATTCATTTCAAACTAACCCACTATAAGAGAATTAATTTAAGTAAGAACAGTAACACAACCACACGAATATATAGAAGAAGACTTAGTTTTGATTACTGCTTGCAGAAAAACGATGTTTTTTTTTTTACAAAACTACTTAATTTGTCTCTCAAACGCGTCACCAATACCTAAAAAGCAATAAAATGTACACAGAATGGACAGCAAGTACCGCCGCAATGGTCGTCTGATTGACATAGTGGATGAGGAGTGGCGAGCTGAGCAATTACCCCATGAGGATATCCAGGTCCCATTGGAAGAGTTACCCGACCCCGAGGCCGATAGTGCAGACTCCCACCTCACTCTCAAAGAACAGAGCATGCGCTGGCAGGAGAATTTCCCTGAGCCAGCAAGTAGTAATTAAAACTAGGTATTCTTATTTAGTTCAGTAATTCTGTTAAGTTACCTTCATTAATCAACTCAACCTACTTTATCAATATTTTTAAGAATCTATTATTTCCATGCTGAATTTAAGGGCCAGAAAGTGGCATCTTCATGACCAGTTAACCTTATAATATTAATATCAATATGAAATTTAAAATTAATCAAAGAATAATGCTGTAATTCACTGATAATAATTTTTACTTTTTCAGGAACAAATCAACATTAGAGAACAAATACCAAAATATTTGAACTCACAAGCAAAATTACTGACTACAAGATGCATTATTATTGAAACAGAGAAAATAGCAAAGAAGACTCACGGAGCCCTAACTATATTGAAGCAATTTGGAATACATGAATGCAATCACAAAGAGCCTATAGGTGGATCCAACTGCATTTTGTCTATGATTGGTAGGAAAAATGACAAACATTACATCCTGGCAACACAGGATAGAGATTTACAAGATAAGCTTAGGGAAAAAGCGGGTGTACCACTCCTGTACCTTCATAACAAATCTCCTACTTTAGAAAAGCCATCTACAGCCAGCTATACAAAAGCTGGCCAGAGCTTAGAAGGTAACCCACACATGTTTATTACTGAAACACAAAATGAGGCACTTCAAACAATGAAAAAAGTTCTAGGTGTTGAAGAAAAAGTCGAAGAGCCAAAAATTCCCATAAAAAAGAAAAAACAACACAATCCTAATCCTTTGTCATGTAAAAAGAAAAAGAAGAAAAAGCCCACCAAGAATAATAATAAGGCAGAGAGTGTGGCTGAAGGAAAAGTTAGGAAGAGGAAGAAAAAGAAATTGCCTCAACATTTGAAAGAGCAATTAAAGACTGCTATTGTGAATGGCTAATAAAAATTTATGTGATGCAATGTATTGTTTTATTTAATTTATGTTAGTCTCTGCACAAAACTATGTTACAAAACCATTACCTTATGAGGTATGAGATACCTTTGAGGTTTCTTTAATAATTTTTTTAATAAAACGGAATATTTGTAATTAAGGGCTTTATTAGAAACCGACACAGCTAAAAATTAAAACTAAGTACCACAGTCAAGCATATTTTTAACTCCATACAATATGTCAACACAAGCAGTTAACTTTGAAGAAAGACATTACTTGAGCGAATCCCGAGCTGTGATACCACGAGTCGGGAGGGTATTTTTGACTTTTCAACTATACTAATCAAGATTCAAATTGGACGAACGTAAAAGTAAGCAAAGCGTTTATAACACTTCTACGGTTTCAGTTTGAAGGGCCACAGCAACTTCATTCTATGGGTCCCGAAGGTAACGATGTGTACGAGCGGTAAGTTGCTCAGGTAGACCGTGTGGAAGTGCGAGACTATGTCGTAACAATCGACCGCTTCAAAGACTTCTTCACCATCGGGAGTGTCCTAGAAATAAAATAAGTAGGTAGGTAAAACTATTTAGAGCTTTGATATTTACGAGATTTTTTGAGTTTTACGGTCGCCAGGGCTGAATCGCCTGTGTGCCGTACTTTAAGGATGCTCAATGCCGTTCTGATGGCCAACCCTGAATGTGATGTGTTTGCGGACGAATGGAGTAAAATTAAGCGCGTATGTCTGATGTTCTGTGAGAAACAGTACACGAGTGTGTCCACTGTTCCATGTTAGTAAGTAGCGAATAATTGTTTATGACACAATTGTCTGCATTGTATAGTTTTGTTTTCTTTCTATGTTAGTTAATGTAATTGGTATTGTACCGTGTTAATTAACTATAAATAAATATTTGAACTGATTCTACTTATTTTAGTTTTAGCTTAGCTTTAGCTTCGTTAGGTGTTAGTTTGTTGGCATTAAAAAAAAGTCTAAAGGCGCACCATTGCTGCGTAAAATGTGCACGAAGAGGGTACCACGATAGCTGCGTGGATTCATTCGTTTGACAAGCCACGCATCCGCACGTACTGTGGCCGTGGGTCGCAATTCGCAGTATATGATTCCTTTTACATTTATATACAAAACGAAGTTTAAATGCACGTGGTCAGCAATGGAGCTGCCCAAATTGAGTTTTGGAGGGCAAATGAAATTAATACTTCTGTGACTACGTACATCAATGGTATGGCGTTTCATGACATCCTTGAAGTAGTTCCACACGGCGGTCGGTGACTGCCAGTAATACCACTTGAAGTACATATGCGTAGCTAGGTATATAGTGATAAGGACAGACAGCTTGAATGCGTCAAAGTCCCGCTGAGCTGCGTATTCGATCGTCTCCGTCAACAGACTGATGAGAAAGTTCTTCTCAGATATGCAGTAATTCGCTATTATGTTCTTTTGAACTAAGAAGTTACCTAGAAAAAATAAATGCACTCGAATCGAATAACGCCGGGTCAATGGCAATAGACTAGCCCCCCCCACTACTTGGGACAAAGAAAATAAATGCTGTGACTATGAATGATAGGCTGAAGATTGATGTGATAAGGCAACGGTGCGGTTTAAAAGAAAATGTAGTGACACAAATTGAAAAGAGTATGCTTAGATGATTTGGTCATGTTGAGATGATGAATGAAGGGCGACTAACAAAAGGTAATTACAAGGCAGATGTGAGTGGAAACGCCGGGAGGGGACGCCCTAAGAAGACATAAATAGTGACCTTATCGGTGATGTTCTTCAGAAAGGCCAGGTGCGTAGTACTCGCAACCGGCGTGCGTGTATGACCAGATGTATGAACGTAAACTAAGCAAAAGGAGTATGTAAGGATCGTAGCAGATGGCGTTCTGTAGTTTCTGCCTACCCCCATGGGAAGAAAGAGTGAGTTTATGTATTATGTATGTATAAAATGTGGTTGTTCTGTAGACCTCTGCCTACCCCTACGGGATACAAACGTGATATTATAGTACGAAAATCCTCAGAGAAACAATGAATGAATTTTTATGAAATGGAATTTCGCAGCAGTAGCCAGCGGGGTAATTACGTAACACACTCACAGTAGGAATGGGTTTCATTTTGACAGTTGAACAACATTCATTGCGTTATTTGCTTTGTAAAGCAGAAAAAATTTTCGAACATAAGAAGCAATGGATTAGCAATAGTCTTCAAAATGATTCAGATTGTGATAGTGTATTACGTAATTAGGGTGCTGAAGTTTAACCCTTCGGGATGTACAGGTGCAACGTTTTGTTTGTTATTACAGTACGAAAGACACCTAGTTTACCTAAAAACTTTCTCAGACCGTTCTCCTTGTCGGCTTCACCAGCTGCAATCATGGCTACAGCTTCTGCTTCGTTCATGATACTGCCAGTTATTATACAGGGCCTAGGCTCAATTTCTGGCTTCCTAAACGGAGGGTCATCGTTCTCCCGCAGAGAATTCAGATATGATGGGGCAGATATCTGTGGCTTTACCATCCCCACTTCCGAAGGAGTAGCGGGTATAACAGGTGCTGATGCCGCTTTTATTTTTGTGGATTGATCTGCTGAGGGTATAGACCCTTGACTAGTTTCTGAGTCCAGGATCGTCTCCATACAAGGAAACTCTCTCTCTTGCTCCGTCATGGTTTTAATAATTAAATTTACGATGAAGGAATCAATAACACAGAGTACTATTATTCCTCAATACGCAGAAATGCTTAGATTCTGCCTTTCAAAGAGTATAAAAATAATATGGGAGCTGCCTTTTATTGCCCGTTTTGACAACTTTGTGCTGTCAACATATAAAATGTACTCTGTGGGTGTCAATATGTCAATGTTGGTTTGAAAGTTTATTTCCGAAGAGTACCTAAACACAGGAATAAGTTTTATACACGAACGCTTTTAAATAAAATTCCTGATCAGTCTCCAGCCAGCGTTTGATAGTCTATCAAAAATATTGGCAAAATTGTTTTATCTCTTCCAGAAAATCCGTTAATGAAGAGTTGAAGTTGACATGAGGATACGCCGCGCCAGCGGCAACGCGAAATAAAATACATAAAGTACATTTTAAATTATTTACTAAGATATTTAACAAATAATATTATGGTTATTCATCAGTGCAGGGATGTTAAAGCCCCTTGTATCAAAGGCGACGAAATGATATCAAAACACAATATTTTTTTAAATTCGCATGGCTATCAATGCCGATACCGAATGCTCTGCCTCTGGTATTTGTCTGCATAATTTTTATTCAAACCACAAGATCGCGTCCGTCAGATGTCAAATTTACTGCAGTATTTACCAAGAGACTTAACTCGCCGAGAATTGGATATCTTCATCCCCTTGTGTACAAAAGGGCTAGTAGAATACTAGGACCGTTCCGTTTTTCCACGTACGGCTTGCTTTGCTTCTTCTCTACTCTTAATATCTAAAGTATCCCAATATCTACTCGGAACCTTCCCATCTTCATCATCAGAAGACGACGATGAAGATGATGACGATGATGACGAAGAACTGGAAGACGAATCATCACTATCACTAACTTCTATCTTTTTATCTTTCGTACGTTTCTTTTTACCTTTTTTGTTAGTTTTATCTTTCTTTTTCCTTTCCTTTTCTCGTTTGACTTTCGTGTCCTTCTTTTTGGATCTCGTATCTCCAGATTCGACTTTGTTTCTGCTACGTTTATCGCTACTTTGTTCGTCTCCATTTTCGTATCTTTGGCTGTCCTTATCTTTTCTCTTAGATCTAGACTCGTCTACATCGCGAGTGTCTTTTTGTCTGTCACTGTTCTTATCTTTCTTTCGACTGTCTCTAGAACTGTCCCGATCGATTTTTTCTTCCAAATCTTTCTTTCTACTTCTTGGTTCTTCATTGTCTCTTCCACTTCTCTCTTCTGTATCTTTCTTATTCCTTCTGGAAGGTTCAGGTTCGTCACCGCGCCCTCTGTCGTCATTTCTGCGCAATCTGTCGTCGTCATCTCTACCTTCTTTACGTGTTCTATCATCATCCTTGCGGCTTCTATCATTCTCTTTACGCTTGTCATCATCCTGATATCTTCTATCGTCACTCCTAGGTTCTCTTTCGTCATCTTTGCGTCCCCTTTCTTCATCCCTTTGATCTCTACGAACTCTATTATCATTTCTTTGTTCTCTGTCACCTTTGCGGCCTCTATCATCATCTTGACGTGCTCTGCCATCAACTTGACGAGCTCTATCATCCTCTTTCCGTGCTCTATCGTCTTCCTTACGTCCTCTCGTTTCCCTATCGTCTTCCCTGCGGTTTCTTCCTTCATCATCATCTCTACGATTTCGAATTTCATCCCTTTGTGGTCTTTCATCCCTACGGACTCTATCTTCATTTTGCTTTTTTGGATCTTCATCTCTACGAGCTCTATCTTCATCTCTTTGTTGTCTATCGTCATCCCTGTGAACCTTATTTTCATCTCTTTGTGGTCTGTCATCCCTACGCGCTCTATTTTCATCTTTCTGTGGTCTCTCGTCATCTCTGCGGCTCCTATTTTCGTCTCTTTGTGGTTTGTCATCATTTCTACGTTCCCTATTTTCATCCCTCGAGGTTCTTTCATCTCGACGTCCCCTGTCATCATTTTGGCGTGCTCTGTCATCATCTTTCCGGCCTCTACTATCATCTCTTTGTGGCCTTTCATCATCTCGGCGGCCTCTTACTTCTTCCCTTTGTGGCCTTTCGTCATCTCTGCGGTTTCTGTCCTCGTTTGGCCTCGTTCTGTCATCATCTCTTCGACCTCTACCGTCATCTCTTTGTGGTCTGTCATCATCCCTTCGATTTCTTCCTTCATTTTGATTTCCTTTGTCATCATCTCTCCGACCTTTACCGTCGTCTCTTTGCTGCCTATCGTCATCTCTACGACCTCGGTCATCTCTTTGAGGTCTTTCATCAGTTCTACGACCTCTTTCCTCGTTTTGGTTGCCTCTCTCCTCATCTCTGCGACCTCTGCCTTCATCTCGTGTTCTTTCATCGTCTTTTCGGAACCTGTCGTCATTTGGTCTTGCCCTGTCATCGCCTCTCCGGCCTCTGTCATCATCTGCTCTACTTCTATCTTCGTTTTGCCGTCCCCTGTCATTGTCGCGTCGCCTGTAATCGAAATTCTGTTCATTTTCGTCAAATCTCCTTCTCCTATCATCACCGTTTCTCTGATCCATTCTATCGTCATTTCTTCTTACGTCCCGTGGTCTGGCGAAGTTATCCATGTCTTGACGCATATCAGGCCTGTTTTCCATCCTTCTTGCATCTTTGCCGTACGTATCGTAGAAGCCGTCATGGCCCCATCTTTCAACAGGTTTTTCTGGCGCTTCCTCGGTAGGTGTTTGTGGAACCTTTTCCTTGTTTTTATTCTTTTTAGATTTCTTTTCCTTCTTCTTTTTATCAGTCTTCTCAGTCTCGCCATCTGAAAGGAGAAAAAAAAAAGGTACATTACGCTTTTTAACTAGTGTTTTTTTTTTTTATTACAGCTCAGTCACTTTTCCATCCATCCAAATTATCCATACTTATATTATAGATGCGAAAGTAATTCGGTCAGTTACCTTTGCACGCCTTAACCACGGAACCGATCGCTATGAAATTTGATAGATAGTCTAGGACCTGGAGAACACAGGCTAGTTTTCATCCTGGATCGCAGACGAAGTCGCGGGCTACAGCTAGTTTCTCTATAAACTAAATATTTGTCTATACATTTATACATATACGAGTGAATAAGAATAAACTAACCACTAGAACTGTCGCTGGAGGACGAGGAGTCAGAGCTACTGGAACTGGACGAGTCGGAACTGGATTCTGAGCTGGAGTCACTGTTTAGTTTGATTTCTGATATTGGTGCTGGCACATTCTGAAACAAAACATCAATATAATCATTAGCGTTATGTAGATTTTTGGTGGAGGCAGTGCAAAATCATCAATTTCCTAACTGAAGGATCAGACCGGCCGACATAGACATAACCTGGCGTAATTTACGTCGTTCAAAATACACTCAACGGCAATAAATGTGGACCTAGGGCTTGGACCAAATTCAATGCCGCTGAGTGTATTAATATAACGCGAAGTTGTGAACAAACTAAATGTATACAACTAGAGAACCTACTAGCCATATATTCTCACAATAAAATACCAAAGAATAGGTTTAATTTGTTCACACATTCGCTTTTAGGGCTTGGGCCATTTTTACTACCGGTGCAGCGGTGAGTGTATGTCAAGGAATTAGTATGTGATTAAATTCGCAAATTCAGGTTGAATTAATGTAGTGTCGTCATTCAAACATACTATGAAGTAATGGATATTGTTATAATGTATTTTCGTGCGTATTAATCAATTAGAGTGCCGGTCGTTAATTTTGCCTACATTAATATATGCTACTAATATTATAAATGTGAAAGTTTTTGAGGATGGATGGATGGATGTTTGTTACTCTTTCACGCAAAAACTACTGAACGGATTTGGATGGAATTTGAAACACAGATAGTTTATAACCTGGATTAACACGTAGGATACTTTTTATCCCGGTAGCACGTTCTCGTGGGATGATTTTCGATATCCGCGCGGGCGTAGCCGCGGGCAAAAGCAAGTGCTTTATAAACACAAATATAAGTATACTAAAGTAAGGCCAACGAGGCGAGATAAAATACCTAAACAACCTGACCTATACTGAGTTACATTACGATAGCGAGCGATTATTATCTCTTGTCCTTATCTCTCGCACGCAATAATGACGTCAGTTGGTCGACCACGGCTGTCGTTGTGTGATTCGTGATACAGGAAGTCGGTACAGCAGCTTTTTTGTTGTTATTAATCCATTATTGTTAGTTTTTATTGTTGATTTTAGCTGCTATTGTGATTGGTTGTTGATTTTAATTATGGAATCACAGCCTGGCGGCTCTAAACAACCTTTGAAAAATAACAATTCACCACGAAAAAACTTTCTATAAATAAAAATGTTATGAACCCCTGAAAGTTTGCTTACATTATTTATCTCGTCTCGTTGGCCTTACTATACATGCTAAAATATAGGCTAAAGACTACAGACCTTGGGCATTTGCTTCAAATGCTCTCTCAACTCGTCCGTCAGACCTCCAAGACCAATGGAAGTGAAGAAATTGATGGAAAACCTCGTGTTTTTGGGGTTGTCGCGCGGAAAGATGCCAGAGAACGCGCTCTGCAGGGTCCTGAAATGGAAGAAATGCGAGTTCATTAAATTGGGCGCTTAATATCTGAACCCATAGATTAGAAGCGTGTTAAAATTGACTAGTAATATCTCTATGAAAATCATAGATTAATGCTGTGCTTGGGCAGGCCAAACCAAATAATAAGGAAAATGCTATTTAGTATGGTGAAAAATCCCAGCCCCTGTGCAAAAGAAATATATCGCAGATGAAAAAAGGTTTAATCATCCCGCAACATTTTTAGACAGTGTAGTACTAGATTTAGATGCCTATTAATGTATATCCTTTGAGAAATAAAAATTATTGTTTTTAATGATATTCACAAGCTTTTTTTTGCCTGGTGAACCTAAAAAATATAAGAGAGCTAAAAAACTAGTGAAACTAGTTATCATGGGCACTTATAAAACGTCAGAAGCTAGGTGCACGGTTTCAATTGGTTGTTCCCTATGGAGAAGAGCCAGCAAGAAACTCCACGTTTACTCTTTTAAAAATACGGGGCTTTTACAATGTTAATAGGTATGGGAGGACAGCGTAAGCCTGTCAACAAGTAACAGGTACTCAACAAAATAGAAAAAGTTCTACAAATCTACAGTCTACAAGTTAGGCCTACAACTTTCTCACATTCACGAAATATAGAAGAACCTATATAAAAGATAAATAAAATAATTAAAATAAAAGCCTATTTAAACCAAATGATGTGAAAGCTATTACAACTGTAACAAATCTGAATTACAATCCTGTTTACAAATGTCTACAAAAGCCATAAGTAAGGAGTTGAAATTAGAATTGGAGGTATATAATGTCAAATAATCTAATGTCCATAATTCTGAATTAATTGCAGTAATAAAAATGTAAAATCTAAATATATAGTGCATGTGGTGTTAGCCTGTAAGTAATTGTTGCACTTTTAAATGAAATGTGTAAACAGTTGTAGGCTAACCTATTAATAAATAAATAATGAGAAGATTATGTCAAAAAAGAAAGTAAAAAACAAAAGAAACTTTTTATTTTTATATATCCTTCCTAATTTGGGAGCAGTTAATATACATTTACATAGTGATGCCGTTAATGAGGTACCAGGGAAGCCACATGTGCAGAAGGAATTAATGCCAAACTTCCTTGTCTACAACATAGTCTTAAATCTTATACTATGCATTTTTGATTAGGATACGTTTGATGTGGGTTTTGAACTTTCCATCGCAAAGTTCTGTAACTGACTTTGGCAACTTGTTATAAAAGCGGATACTGTTTATAAGAAATGACTTGCTTGTTTTAGTTAATCTAAATTTGGTAAATGATAAATGATAAATGATTTTATTTCTGTAAGTAGGTTTGAACAAACACTTTTACACGTCAATCATATTTTAAAAACTAGATGAGGTCGGCGTTTCCTATCTGACTACTCTGAGAAGAAAGGCCGAAACAAACTCAGAGGTCACAGTCTCTTTTAAAGTCCAGACATAATCTTGGTCAGATCATGTGAAGACCATGTAGATTTGTGTCTGAGATGGTCTTTTGAGGAAAAACCACACAGATTGAGTGGACCTGTCCAGTCAGTGCACGCATTTGTCAGTAATCGTGTAGCTCAACTCAGAACTTAAGGAGCTCAACGATTCGACGAACAATACCAAAGAAAAGACATTTGGGTAGGCCACAAAAATTACTCAAACTGCCAGACCATGATTAAAATTAACTGAGGAGAGAAAAAAAAAAGCAACAATGACCCACATAGTCTTCACAATGGGTATCACAATTTCATTTTTACTATGTGTATTTATATTATGGAAATGGCTTTTTATTTTGAAAAGTCCTATGTTATTGCGAAAATACAAAATACTTTCTAAGATATAAAGAAAAGGCAGAGTTATATTACAGCACCTAGTATGCCAAAAGTAATTATTTGAAATTATTATTTTAGGTGACCGTGCCAACGAAAAATAGTAATTTAACACATTTAGCCATTGATTCCGATGATCCCCTCTATACAATATTTATTATTCATTATTACAAACAATTTGAGATATATTTCGTTTGCGCCGAGCCTAGTTTTTTTTTAGCAGTGTCCTTTATGGGCAAGATCATTTTGTGTCTTCAACTAACCCGCTTTCGTGGCGCCTTACGCCGCTACTTCCACTATACTGTGAATAATTAGTATTCAGTGGCCTGTTATCAAATTGAAAAGTAGTTTAAAAGCTTTTAAGCAGGTTTCTTACCAACATGGCTTTTTGTATGTTTTATGAAATATATAATTGTAATATAGACAATATTAACTCACGGGTCCTTGAGGCGATCATTTAGTTTCTTCAGCCCCATGTATTCTGCCAGCTCTTGGAACAATATTTTGATGTAAATACGACTGGAACTTGTGGTATCTTCCTCATTCAGCTTCACACACTCCAGTACTTCCCAACTGATGGAATCCGTGAACAATAAATGTGCAAAGAACTTGCTAACATTTCTCAGTCTGTTGGTATCCAATCTGTGAGCAGTACCATAAGAATCTTTGAATATTTCCTCAAATGGACCTATGTATATTCGGTTTATGTTACAGAAACGTTGTGCTAGCAGCCCATAGAACTTCTCATACGTCCGCTGCTCAGCGCAGCAGTCCAAGAACATGTGACAGAGTTCTACTTCCTGTCCTGGTTTTAATTGCATTTTCATAAGTTTATGAGCACACTCCTCAAAGTCCAAACTGGAGTTGATAGTTAAGTATATTGTTCTACGTAGAGCTACAAGATTTGTTTCTGTGTTGTCAATGATGGTTACTTCTTTTTGAGCCTCTTCTTCATCATCTTCCCCAGATTCATCGCTGCCACTCTCTCCAGAACCGTCTTCGTCACCAGATTCCGCATCAGAGCCAAGGATTTCTTTGCTCAGTGTTTTATATTTTTGTTCATTCTCCTCATATTTTTCATCTAATTTGAAGACATCTGAAAAACAATGTCAATTGTGTTATTATAACTGTAGCAACTAGTGCTTTCAAACATTTTTAACTTATATTGTCCCACTGCTGGGCAAAATCATTACGAGTAAAGAACAATCACTATAGCAAAGACTAATGCAGCTATCCATTCCTTTTAGTAGATAGCCTCTAAATGTGTATAGTAGAAATATAGTATGCTGTTTTCCAACATTATTTTTCCTTAATTTTATGATTATTCTACTGTAACAACTTCTCATAATAAAATAACTAAGTCTAAATCCCAAAAACTTACTCAGAATATCCTGTGGATCTGTAGCTTCATCCAGCATCATGAGATGAGTGAACTGCTCCTCCTCGGGCACCAGTTCCAACTCCTCAATCAAAGCTGGATGATCCTTGAAACCATCCTTCCATACTTGGAACATAACTTCAATCATGTACTGCACCCTCTTGTCCAACTGCCCTTCATGCAGAATGTTTCTCAACATCTCAAATATAGCATTCACACCCTTGGAAGATACTTCAGTCAGTTTCTGCCCACATTCTTTCAGGAAAGCTATGGCTACTTCAACAGAGTCATCAGTGGGTGTCTCAACAAGAAGTGTGAGCAGTTCTAATGCTAGAATTTCATGAGCTACTCTCTGGTTTACCAAATGAGCTATGAATGATGCTGATGATATACAAATAGGTTTGTCATTCCGCTTGAAACCTCTTTTAAATTGGATCATCAACCTCTTCAGAAGCAATTCACCAATATTCGGAAAGCGAGAATTGACGGCGGCTACTAGGGCCGCATAAACGTTAGTGAATGTAGGTGAAGCAGCCTGTGCCTGTATCACAGAACGACACAACAAACCTCTACCGCGAACTATGTTTTCTTTCAACAATTCCTTGATAATGATACCAATGTTGCCAACGTTGATTTTATTGATGTGGCCGTGTATCGACTTCTTCAAAGCCTCCCAAGCCAGTCTTTGATATGCCATTGAAGATTTGTCTGTAATTTGGGCCTGCATCATTTTGAGACGTGCAGGAGGTATGTAGGCACCACCTGTTCTAGTGTTCAACATGTCTGTTTCCTTGGCACGTCGCTGTGGCACTACTTTTTTTACTTCAGGCTCTTTTGCTGCGTCAGATCGTTTTTCTTGTTTGTCGGCCCGTTCGGGTGACCGCGACCTGGAGTGTCTTCGTTTGCGTCTGGAATCCTTCTCACGGTTCTCAGCTGGTGATCTGGACCTCGAACGTGCCCTTTTAGACTTCTTTTCCTTACGTCTATCTTCATCATCGCTGTTTCTATCTTTCTTGCGTTTACCATCTTTGTTTGGGTCCATTTTGTATGAATACACTACTTAAAACACGAAATTAATCAACTATAATGTCCAATAGATACAATTAAATATAAAAATGCCAACAATTATAGGTAATAATTTGTAAAATCTTGAATCAACAATTGCGCGGAATGAACACACGATGCGCAGCCATTTTTATTTTGACATTTGTGATTTTTCGAATGTCGTTGTTTCGTCATTGATTTATGACACTTCTTTTAGGTTGGGGTACTAGGCTTTTAGACCGCATGAATCCGCTGAATACGAGAAGCACCGAACCGGTTGATGTGGCGATGCTTGGGGGAGGCCGATCACAGAGTACAGCCGATATCCAGCTGTGGACGCCTGCTTTCGGCTGAATGATGATGATGACTAAGCCTTTTGCTTTAATGTTGCCAGTGTGACAACAGTTTAAATTTTTTGGAATGCTCGGGCTTAAGTACCCGGGTGACAAATCTTCTAAAGTGAAAAAATTAATAAAATAAGCCTTTATTGCTGTTAGATTTTAACTTATTTGACAAAACTAATATTTCAAGTTGAACAGTAAGAAAACTATATTACTACTACAACTACATCATATTCTCGGAATTCGGTTAGTCTCCCTTCATGAGTAACAGCTTGTCTTTCGACAAAAGCCTACTTTAAGGCTTTCCACTTGTTTGTACTTTGCTGTACGTAACCATTATGGGCCTGCTACTTTCTTAAAATCATCTTCCCATCCCCTACTTCCTTTGTTTTGTCTGGGGTACCATTCAGTTATTATTTTTGTCTACTTTTTTTTCAACTTTATTTCCCGTCCAGCACCATTCCAATTTTCTGCATTCTGTTTGGATTTTTTCGAACTTAGTCTTTCCTGTTATCCTTTTAGGGTTCCGTATACAACAAGGAACCCTAATAGTTTCGCCATGTCTGTCCATCCGTCTATCCACAGCTTACAGATACTTAGTAAGTACTAGAATGCTGTCATTTCACATGGAAATACAATATATTAGTCACGCCGACAAAGTGGTAAAATAAAACCTCTACCTACACGTAAAGTGCGGATGTTTCTTTTTTCTTGTCTGCCCCTAGGTGTGGGATGTCGTTGTATAGGTCTCAAAAATGTTGCGGGTTTGTTACAAACAATTTTTCGAATACGGGATCCGTTTGCGAAATATTAAGCTTTAAAGTGCTAAATTTTGTTACAGTCGAGTATCCCCCCGCCCTGTAAGCTAAATGGTAGTTTTTGGATATGTGAAAAAATTCAAGACAGTAGTTTAAATAATGAAGTTAAAATGAAAACTATCATAGCTAAGTATAGGCTTTACAAGTTTACGAGTAATAGTCGACCAAATTACATTTGCAGTTGGAACGAATGAGAGAACATGATTTTCAACTGCAATGTTAAGTTTGTTTGTGGAATAAATTCATCCCAATTACGGAACCCTTCATTGGGCGTGGTCCGACACGCACTTGGCCGGTTTTAACTGTATTCAATCTCTTCTCCTTACACCCAATACGCTTCTTTTTATTCCATTCTGGCTTGTATTGATTTTGTTCTCAAGTTTGGCATGAGTTTGCTAAATACTAATAAATAACGAGCGAGATCCCGAGAATTTGATTTGTGGGTATTCTTAGACCATTTACATAGGTTGGATGATCTAAGGTGGATGTCTGTCCTTTCAGGTATTTTACCTTTGATTTTGCATCACAGTTACCTTTATTTTCGTTACCCTAAGGCTAATGTCTGAAGTAAAATATTATTAAGTTGCACTGCTCACTGGTGACTTGTCTGTTTATATAATCCTTTGAACGCCTCGTGCTCATTCACTGCAGGACAAGAGGCCACGCTTGCAAATACACACTTGAAACTTTCATAGATACTACCCACTATGTAGTACTGGTCTATGAAGTTATGAACCCCTTTTTTTAAGCTATTGCATAGCTTTTATTGCGGGCTTTGAGCGCGGCGACCGAATCAAGAAATTCCGTAACGAAAATAAAACCTAACACCCCCCACTCCGCCTACCATGTAGCTCGGCCGAGCGTTCACTTAACGTGTATGTATATGGTACGACTGTACTTGAATTAATATCAAAGAAAAAGAAATACTGCATAAATTGATAAAAAATGCTATGCAATAGCTTTACCGCGGCAGACCCCGAGTGCCACACGTTTTTTTTTTTTGTTTGGGAATTCATCAAATAACTTCTCCCGCTCGAGCGGGAGGGCGTATCAAGACTTTCGCTGACTAAAACCCACCAGTGTTCCTGCAGCAGGGGCCACGGTAACTTTTTCGAACAATCCGCGACCCTGACAGGAAGTTATGAACCCCTGGATCACTTCCCCGTGTTTATAATATTGTGGTACTCATTTCAAAATTTCCATTTATACGTCTGATAACTGCATAGTTCCCCTTTTTGGTAACAGCCCAAACAGGGTAGGGCGGTGTTAATTAGTTACATCCACCTTTCTTGCATTTACAACACTATATAATAAATTAAAGGAGAAAGGAGAGTAGTAAAAAATACTTATTTATTAGTATTTATGACTTTATTTAATACGACAATGAAACTACAAAAGTTGCCTGCACTTCAAACAGCAATTTTCATATACCTCACAAACTGAAGCACATTAATATAATTAATCACATAAAATATAAAAATTAACGATAATAACACCATAATAAGAGATAGGAGAGTGACTAACATTACGCAAAAATTACGAAAAACAAAAATATAATTATCTGAAAGCTATATGTTGCATCGCTATACATGATTCATCTCGATCGTGAGAATCTAAAAGGCTACACAATACCCAAGGCAAATTGGTCAGAGGTTTACACTTCTTTACCGAGAAACAAGCTAGAAACTTACAACTACTTCCCTTACTCATATCAACGTTAGTAACATGGAGTCGAAGCAGGCAAGCAACTCGCCCCGCCGCCGCCGCGCTCCTCGCGCCAAGCAACGATACATCATCTCTTAATATTATATACAATTATTATCATATCTTTGACGTTAAAACAGACCGACGCTAAATGAATGGCAAAAATATACTATAAAATACAGGAATACTCTCACTAAACAGTCGAGCGACAAACCCGCGTAGTATCTCCCGTCCTGAGCTAACGCGCAGGACGGAGCGTCCGTGTCGATATAATTTTGTGCCTAACCGAACGATACGATACATAATATCACTAGAGCAAAAACATCACAGAAGCGGTTTGTGTCCAACACACCATTACGTCCGCGGCCCGGCGCCCTCGCCATCTACAATTAAAAAAATATAAAACGCTATGAAGGCAGTTTTATACGTTACACTTTATTGATATTATCCAAGAGCCAATTACCGGATATACTGAGGCACTTCCGCTGGTTAACTAATGAACTAACGATCCTGCTATTTCATGTTTATTGTACCGATTGAGATCATAAAAAGAAGTGAGATATGCCTTAAATTTAAAGTTGTAGACTAGATGTTGTGGCGTCGCGCGGACTGACCGCCTGGGTGGACGCCAGTCCGCGTCGCATCGGCTGCACCGAGCACAGGCTACGACCGACCTGACGAAACAAACGCAGCCACAAACAACCCGCGACACGACAGTCTTCCTAACTCATCGACAACACAATACAAATTAAAATAATTATTAATGGGCAGTTAGTTAATAGCGTTATAGTGATACAATGATAAGAACATGATAAAACTTAAATTTAGATTATACCTCCCTAAAAATACTGTTGCGTATGATAAACATTAAAAATAATGATATAAGTCTATAACTAACGATTAGGGATACTTCTCGTTCCACCATCGAGCTTCGTCCCGCCAGCTTGCTTACAAATCTCATCATTCGTTTAATTTGCCGAGGGTTCCGTACTAAAAATAAATAGCTAGCCTCTGCGAAATTCGGTAGTCTAGAAAATTAAAATTTAATTATATAAAAATAATAGGCAAATATGCGGCTTTTTAGGTACAGAACCCTGAATGCGAATGTCCAAGTTTTAGTATACCAAGACAGGTAAAGTGAAATCATTAAAGTAAAAGAGATAAAATGTCCAATTGGAATACTAAAAGTTGGTTCTTAGGATCACGTCTAAAACATAAGCAATTAAGTACATCATTTGAAATAGGCCATAATTATTGTTATTTAAAGTGTATAGCAATGTTGCCACAATATTGGTGAAAATAATCCATAACTTAATTACAATTTAGAATCAAAGATGTCGTAAGCATGATCACGAGGGACATATTTGGTGTCACAAAGTAAGCGCGTCAGGAGGTGTAACACAAATATTGTGAGGATGCCGTACGGTGTGCAATATTAGAGAAATATTTTTTTATAATTTTTATCACAATATTTTTACATGTTACAACACCGACGCAGTATCGGCCTTCTAAATGGCGCTTCCACGTTTTACACCGAAGTACAAATTTTGCTACTGGACCAGCCAAAAGACCTTAAATCTATCATCATGAATTACAAACATTGTCATCAAAAGACGTGTTAGCACTGCAATCACAAATACCTATAAGATGTTCCAACGAAGCCAACTTGTCTTTTGGGAATGTATGGCAATTTATGAAGTCTTTTCAATCATCCATTGTGCCGTAAAAAATCAGTGAAGTTTAAATCCTTCACTGGTTTTCCGTCGACGCAAACCTTTGTAACTGAACAAGAACAGAGATGTACACTACATAAATGCGAATAGAGCGCACAAACGCTCGCTAAGCGACCGTCTAAACGACGTGCGATTTCCGACAACCCTAAAAGTATGTTAACACATGGCAACACTAACGAACTGTCGTTGATGGCGTTGATATTTGACATTGACATGTCGTTTTTTGGTGAGTTGTGGATATGAGTCTTTTGGCTCGTCATGTGGTCATGTGGTCATGTCGTCATGTGGCCGTGGTGTGTGCGTGGCGTGCGCGGTGCGGTGCGGGGGGTCTAGCCGGACGTGGCGGCGCCCGAGCTCTCCACGCGCGCGCTTTTGTTCTGTCGCACCATCTCTGCGCGTCGCTCCTGCGAGACATACAGACAGACATAAGAATACACCATAAATTAATTGCTTGATTGAATGTTAAGTCAAAGTCAATAAATAACAAGACGTGGCTCTTAAACTTTTCAGTCATTCGTACCCTTGGGAATAAGTCAATCTTTAAACGAAGTATGTAGATGATCACAAATCATACAGTAATGATAAAAATCAAATTGCTACACACAAAATTCTAATAACATATTAGCCCTTATGATTCAGCAGCCCATTATAGAAATTTGAAGCAGTCACGTTCAATTAATATGAGCTACTGAATAGAAAAACCATTTAACATAATGATGGAAAGCAACAAATTGAAGGACGCTATACGCTAAACTAATTTGTTATTACATTCCTGTAAAATCACGCAAGTCATGCAAGCGCGCTACAATAAAATATTATAAAAATTTTGCCATTGATAAATCGCACTTCGTCGTTGGAAGATAGACGACCTGGTGAAGGTAGAAGGATTCTGCTAGATGCTGACCGGTCGTTGTGGCGATCCTTGAGAGAGGTCTATGTTCAGCCGTAGTACGTATATCGGCTAAGATGACGATGATTTGACAAATTCCGTTCATTCAATATTTAGACACAATTTTTGACGAATTGAAGACGGTAATGCGAATATAAATGGCGATGGTAATATAATAAAGGCCCTCGTTTTTCATGAGTGTGAAGTATAGCGTCCTTCCGCAAATCAAACACGACAACAAACCTCCTTTTTGACGAAATCCAGTTTTTTCTGTATCTCCTTCTCTCTGTTCAGTTCGGCAGTGGTCAGTTTATTCTCGATGTCTTTAGTAATCCCCTCGACCTTGGCGTTAGCGGCCGAACGCGCCTCGGCTAGCTTAAGACTCTGCGTTTACGCATCAAAAAAAGAAGAAAAAAAAAACATAAAAACAATCATGCAACACATGCTATGTGAATGAGAGATGGATGAAATAAAAATGATTTTTAATGAAATGGCTGAAACGGTTTGATTTGGTTTTTGTTCTAGCTCGCGTGTAAGCCAATTTGACCCCCAACTAGTTTAATTTTAAAAGCAGAAATAATTCAACAGCCGATCTATTGCATTTTTTAACTAGGCACACCAATATGCAATTTGCTTTGTATTGCCAGAAAGAAAAAAAAAAATTGGAAGCCCCCCAACGAAAAGTGTCGAGTACAATTTTGTTTACCTCACGATCCGCTTGAAACCAGTTCGAACCGCCGCAGCCGGTACACAAACAAAACACCTAAGACCTAAGGTCACAACGAGGTACCTACACATATTCCAGGTTTACCATCGGTCTTATTGTCAGTCAGGTTTAGCGTTTTTCCCTTTTATTATTTGACTATGCAACACTGACATTATGGAGATAACAAAAGGCGCGATTATAACTAATTATTTACTCCATAACATTGTTAGTCTCTTTTTATATTGAATGCTCTTGGATAATTCAACAGCACTCTGTTACAAAAAGAAACAATATAATAGGTCTTTACCTATGAAATTGCCGTTTTGTATGAAAAAATTTAAACGAATTTTTTTCATGAATTTTTTATTTGTATTAATCGAAGTAATCACCCATGCAATCAATGCATCTTTGCCATCGCAGTGGCAGTTTATTGATGCCCTTCTTAAAGAAATCAGCTGGACGGGAGGCAACAAATTCTTCAAAGGCATTTTGTACTGCCTCTCGGGTATTAATTTTTTTTCCCGCCAAGAAGTTATCCAAATTCTGGAAAAAGTAGTAGTCTGTAGGCGCAAGGTCTGGTGAGTAGGGCGGATGACGGAGAGCTTCCAACCCCAGTTCTTGCAACTTGGAGACCGTCTGCTGTGCAGTATGAGGTCGCGCGTTGTCGTGCAGGAGCAGCGGAGACGAGCGATTGACCAATGCTGGTTGGAGATGCGCCAGCTTCTCCATCATTGTGTTCAGTTCTTCACAGTACACATCTGCAGTAATGCTCACCCCGTTTGGTAAGAAGCTGTGATGAATCACACCGGCGCTAGACCACCAAACAGTGACCATCACTTTTCTAGGGGTAAGTTTTCGTTTAGGGCATTGCTTAGGTGCTGAACCAGGATCCAACCAACTTGCTGAGCGCTTACGGTTATCAAACAGAATCCATTTTTCATCGCAGGTAACAATGCGGTTCAAAATTCCTTCATTTGTGTGTCTGTTGAGCAGTGCAAGGCACGTCTCGACGCGTACTTCGCGCTGGCGATCATTGAGTTCGTGGGGCACCCATTTGTCAAGCTTTTTTACCTTGCCAATTTGACGCAAATGGACCAATATTGTTTTGACGCTAACGTCGAAAGCTGCTGCTAATTCAGCCGTAGATTGTGTATCATCAGCTTCCACAATCGCCTTTAATTCGTCATTGTCGACCAAAGTCTTCGGACGACCGCGAGGTTCATTTTTCAGGTCGAAATTTCCAGAACGGAAGCGAGCAAACCAATAACAGGTGGTGCGTTGGTTTGTAGAGTTAGCTCCGTAAACGTCGTTGATGTTGCGTGCCGCTTGTGCCGCGTTGCTGCCACGACGGTACTCATATTCCATAATTACTCGAATTTTTAACGTATCCATGATGACGAAAAAGATTGAAATGCGATGAAAATGTAACACTAATCAATAAAGAAATGACTACTTTTAGAAAAAAAAATCCATGTTTTTAAAATAAAATTAATTTGAAATTAGAATTCATAGCCAAACAAAAATTATTTTGATTTGAAATGGCCAGTACTGCAGAACGGCAATTTCATAGGTAAAGACCTAATATAATCGATAACTTCTTTCATAAGACATTTTCCTTCCCCCACAAAAATGCTCATGATGACAGTTGTGTGCCGAATTCTCAAACGAATTGACGGGATTTGAGAATACGACTTCATAAAGAGTTGTAGGTAAACTGTACTATTGATAAAACATAGCTATAATATTCAACGACCGCTAAACCAGACTGACCACAAAAGCACCTGGTCCCACCATTAACATCCAGTTTCTACCCCCCATCCCCCACTCACATGGTTACGCAGCTTCTCCTTCTGTTCTGCTTCGATGAGCAGACGCCGGTCGGCAGCTTGCTGCAGCTTCTCTTGGATGGCGCTCTCTAGCTGCTGGAAGCGCTCGCTGTTGCCCGCGCGCACCTTCTTTACTTGTTCCTCCTGAACGAAGGGAGATTTAAGTTAGTATTTATTCTAGGGCCTAGAATCTAGAGCTAGCATGAAACTCTTCTTAACGTTTGTGTTGCCAGTCGGTAACAGGGCTGACTGCCCCAGGTCCGCAGGGTATACAGGGTTCCGCAGGGTTTATAATTTTTACTGGTCGACATGTATTGGGGCAGGGTATTTTAAATATGCACCATTTAGCATGGAGCAAACTCCATGGGCAATTGCGCATGAAGGTAGCAACTAGGCTAGGTCATGCCATCAATAAATTGACAAACAAAAGATATTCGGATTTGATCTTTTAATAACAACGTCCCGAGTTTTGTAGTTTTGTTTTTAGAGTGGACAAACTGCGTAACAGTGTGGTAAAGACAAAAAATAATTCCACTTATAACAGTAGTTAAACATTAGGAAGGCTTGGCTTGGTTTACAATATTATTGTCACTTCTTCAGCAGGATATTTTCCAGCAGCAAATTGTGTAAAGAAGGGTAACTCACATGCTCGCGCAGACGCTCCAGCATCTTCTTAATGTTCTCGTCACGCTTGTCGGCGGCCGTGTTCATCTTCTCCTCGATGGCCTTGTATACCTCCATCGTCTGCTGTTCCAGAGTCAGCCTGAGGGTATGGGGAACACACATGTTAGTGATGTTGTAACTCTAGAAGTGATGGAGTAAGAAGATGTACTGTAGGAGAAAATGGTATAGTTCAGAGAGTACAGCAACACGTTTTGTTCTCATACGTTACTTTTCTACATGTATACCTACCTAGCTGCTGCTTAGTCTGCAGAGTAGTACCTGACGAACGGACGGCCTATAGAATATGGGGTAAATATCCAATAATTAGATCTATGTTCCTAACCAGCGATGGGCAAAAACATCGCTAAAATAAACAGGTAGTAGAGCACAGCCAGTCCAAATGAGCACTATACCCTTAGTTTTTAAGATATTTTCAACCTTAATGGAAGATACATAAACTTTTCAAAATTAATAGGTGACGACCGATTTGACAGTGATCCATCATGTCTTAACCGGCACCCTAATTGCGTAACACACTATCAATCACAATCTGAATAATTTTGAAGAATATTGCTAATCCATTGCTTCATATGTTCGAAAAATTTGTCTGCTCAGCTACGTAAATTAAGCCATGAATGTTCTTGAACTGTCAAAATGAAAGCCATTCCTACTGTTAGTGTGTTACGCAACTACCCTGCTGGTCTCAACTCCCTTGAGGTGGTCCTTCAGACCCGCGCGTAATTCATAGTCATCTCCTACCACTTTTACCTGCGGCTCTTCTACCGTGGTCTGTCCCATAGGAACCGTGCCGTTTCTGGAGATGAAAAGTAGCCTGTCACTCGCTGGCCCCTAAACTTCATCTACGCAAAGTCACGTCGATCCGTTTCTGCGTGAAAGAAGGACAAACAAACATACACACTTTCGCATCAATTGTGTTAGTAGGATTCTGTGATTTTACCTGGTCTTCTCAACTCCCTCGAGGTGGTCCTTCAGACGTGAGCGCAGCTCGTTGATATACGCCTCACGCTTCTCCTCGTGCGTTTCCATCTTAGCGTCGAGAGCCTCCTTGGTGTTGACGATGAAGTTGTTGGTCTGTTCACTGCGGATGCGGGACGCTTCCTCAATCTTCTGCATCTTTGTGGCGATGGCGGCCATCTTGCTGGCTTCCAGACTCTGTGGGGGTTGAGGGTTTGGTTCGATACAATAGCTTTTAAAACCCCATAAGACTCAATAGACTGAAATATAAAGTACCTACAATATAATAGAACTTGTGACCATACATAACAATCAGCCTATAATGTTCCCACTGCTAGGACACAGGCCTCCTCTTTGTGAGAGGGAGTAGGCTGTAATCTACCACGCGGGCCCAGTGCGGGTTGGCAATGTAACAGCTATTCGAATGCTTGGTTCTAGGACATGCCGATTCCCTCACGATGTTTTCCTTCACCGTTTTGAGAGCAGTGGTGGTGAAATTATTTACAAAAAAGAGAAATCGCGTGCCTGGGTTCGAACCCACGACCTACAGCTCGTTAGCGAGGCCCTTACCACTAGGCCTCCTCCCTGAACTTATGACCAATTATGACAATTTAATCTAACTTTTTATGTAGTTATTAGGCAGATCTATCACAAAGCTGCATGAATCCTCTTACGAAAGTAAATTATTTATTTTTCTTGATTTTCTTTTTTTCTGCCGTGCCTCGGAAGAGGCCCATGTCCGGCGCAAATTAGGCAGAGGCAAGTTGATAAAGCATTGATGCGCTATTCCGAGCGGTCACCTAAAAGTGTGGTAGCCGACCCTTCGACATTACATTGAAGAAGCTTTTCCCCTCAACTTACACGTCTCCTCTCCTCAGCCGCCTTCAGCTTTTCTTGGATCTCCTCAACGGAGGGCGTCTTCTCGGGGGAATCGGCGCGACGGGGCACCGGGACTCCCACGGGCTCGGCGAGGATCACCTCGTATGCCAGACCACCCTTCGACATCTCTTGGCAGCGGATCTCGGTAGCTGCACCAAAATAATACATGCAAAGTTAGTGGAAGATCAAAGTTGGTATTGTTGACGGAGAAAATGGGGCAAACATATGTGACCTATCTTCGTAGACTAATAACGACCAGACAATCCAGATATACCTAGTGTATGTCATGTAAACGCTCTTTTCATGACCTTCAGTCTCAAATCGTTGTGGGAAAAGTTATGGTAATAACCATGGTCTATAGAGACTGTTCCACCCTCCTTTGAAAACACTATCATGGAGATTATTGCCTGAATTAGCAACAGAAACCAGCTGTCTGGCATTATTGTTTATAACAATAGTGGTTTTATGCAGTAGTTTACCGTAGACTTGATGCCAATCATTTTTATGGCTATTATATACCACAGGTAAGTATTTATTGACATTTTAAAAAACGTACAGCTATAACAGTGATTTCATACATCGTACTCGTTCTTTCTTGTATTTGTGTGTTTTTTCTTTGCGTCATGTTTACCGCAAATAAACGTATTTTCTTTCTTTTCTTTTACTTTAAATACACTATCTGGTATCAATACTTCATACCACAACCACACAAAAGATTGATGTAGATAAAGAAACACAAAGAGAATTGTGAAGATAGTGTTGATATTTTGTAAATAGAGAGTGGATACAACTTATATTCTTGTTAACACCTTCAACCGAGCTAAATATTATGCTTATGGTTACTGTACTGGCAATGGACGTCTTCCGTAATACTTAAGGTACCTATGGCAGCGTCAGATTTGGGTTCACAAAAACTCTTTTCATCAGGAGACTTTTCCACTAGTTACTAGTTCCTTTTGGTACGGTCAGTATTTAAGGCTCCTTCAAAAAGACGCGACACGCGACGCGAATCGCACGCGGCACAAAGGCACCGCTCGTCGTGCGACAGGCGGTGCCTATGTGTAGCGTCGCGTCTCGCGCCTGTTTGTAGGAGCCTTATCACTGCTACTTTTATACATATTATATTTTTTATATAGCATTTCCTATAAATAGCTAAGAGTCATATCTAAAAAAAAAAAAGATAATATTTCTGTTCCGATTTTAATTAAATATTCTGCTCTTTTTTGCGTAATGGGCCTGCCCTTGGCCTCGATCTCGCCTGATGATTGCGGTCTACGATGGACCGAGCGTGCAAAGCAAGAGTGAAGTGAATTCCTGCTCTCTTGCTTTAAACGGCTGACGGTCAATAATTAAGATTAATACAACTTAAGTGTTCATCGAATTTTGTTACTAATTGGTACCTTAGGACTTGCCATATTTCGTCTTTTTTCGCGTTTCTTCAAAGTATCATTCAGAGTATTACTTGTGTCATAAACAAGTCTGAGTTGCTCATTATGAGGTCAAGTGAATATGCAGCTTTAGACGTTGGACTATTTTTACTGACATAGGTGATAGTAACAGGCTTGTCATGTCACAGTTAATTGACAAACGGATGCTAATTATTATGGCCACTAATTAATCACCTAGTAATGACTATGCTTGTTCATCGACCGGCACTCATACATATTTCATACATATAGCAGGTAATTATGCTTCTATCGTGTTAACATCACAAAATACTTTTTATTCTTTTTACGTATATTCTTTTTGTCTCCAGTCTTTTGAATATGTGGCAAAAGTGTTTCTCCAAAGCCTAGTAACTATTTTGGGTGTTAAATAAATTATGACTCGATGCATTATACTCGTAGCTATTTACGATTGATAACTAAACATTCCTTTCTACAAAATAGGTCTTCAATTAACCAGAGAGTTAGCTGGGATTAAGTTGACCAGTGACCTACCCCCTTGGGATACAATGCCACACTTGTCGCTATAATATCAAATAGATACCTAAGTCGGCAAGGGCGGATCCAGGATTTATTTTTGGGAGGGGCACATGGATTAGATTCTACCACGTCTAGTATTGCACTATGGGATTCATTCTTTTTCAATGACAATTAGCTCTCGGGGGACCCCCGTCAGGAACCAAGTTATTTACATGATACTCGCACGCACACACAATCGTATATAATAGAAAAAGACAGAGAGAGAGAGAGAGTGTTAATTTAAATACGCGTTTTTAATACAGAGCCATCTAATATAAGTTTTTAGAAGCTCTTATGAAAGTTATCGCTATCTCGGATTTTCACCCTCAAAAACCATGAAAACGACACTCATGACGAACATTTTGGAAGTTTTCGCAGCCGACATCTTGTGACTTCCATTTTGACCTCACCATCGGCTTTAGCACCCTCGAAAACCATGAAAACTCTATCGAGAGAGAGAGAGAAAGAGAGAGAGAACGCGGGCGAAGCGAGCTGAATAAATTAGCACCCCACCTCGAATTGGTTTGGTTAGTTTTTCTTTGGACCATTCATAGTATTAGCAACATTTTTTTCATGAGTTGAGGAAAGCTGTATGAACTTTGGACGCGCGAGGACCCTCAGGCCACGCTATCTTTTTAGCTCTACGCCGGTGCATTGTTGGCATAGCAGACCTCTGTGCCCGATTACGAACTGACTGCACCACTTTGAACCTTAATAGTTACGTCACTGCTGCTGAAGATATAGTAGGTACCTCTTCTGCGTTCCTCATTGAAGCAATGTCTTGATGGATGTGCATTCAGGCCAGTCCATTCAGACGATTCGATTTCATTTAACTTAAACCGTTTGGGGTGGGCGTGCCCCTATGCCATCCCCCTGGATCCGCCCTTGTGAGTAGGTACGTACGTAAGCTATTCTTAGCTGAGGTCAAGAAGGTATGTCTGTCTGTCTGTATCATCTTCTAGACATAGAACTGTTTGTAATACCATCTATTGATTTCAAAACTTCCTCTCATTGTAGGCAAATAGTGACTGCAGCTGAAGAAATGACACACATATTATATTGATACAATAACAATGAAAAACTCTTTTCAATGACTTCCTAACAGTTATGTCACTATTGTTCATTGAGACGGAACCACGCATCAACAGCGCCGTATAATGAAATAATTGTGAGCTCTGACCGAACGCTATCCAAACAATGGAGGTTGGTTGGTTGAAGGGCTACCTATGTAGTTACGCGCATAGTTCTACATTTTACGGAGTTTCTTGCCGGTGTTATCTACCTAAATAGATAGATAACTCTTCTTTGGACTTTTTTTTTTTTAAAACCGGTTGTTGGCGTGGCGACGCATGCCGTGGCGACGCGTCGTCACGCTATATATTCTATACAAAAATAGTTTCGATGTTTCATAACTGCTAGGCGTCTCACGACGGCTCAATTTTTTTATTTAAGAGAATATGCTCGAAATTCAGATGTTTCTTTTACATCATTTGTTCCCTCTGGAGTTCTCTTATGAAAGTTATCACAAGCCTAAAATATAATAGTCCAATTATGAACATTGTCCTACGAATATACAGACTGCAAGCAGCCTACACTGAACCGTATCTATGTAAAAACATGTCCTAAAATTCGACCGCCCCAGCGTGACCCTGAACACAAGGCCTATGTTTCGGGTCCAAATTGTTTTTAAAATTATTTGAGGGAATACTGAAACGGGGTTATGAAAATATTTCCGAAATTATATCTAAGCTCAGTAATTCCACGCAATGTAATGGCTGTGTTCTATAAGAAAACTTCATAGCTTGTTAAAATCATATGATCATACAATTAAAACAAAGCTGTTGACGCTAGCAAACTCCCACAATTCCCTAAATTACCAATTTCATCTCACAAACCGTCCCACTAATTTCTTTTACAATATTTAACAAATTAACCATAATTTTAAAGGCGTTAATTAACGTCCCCATCTGGATACACTCGCTGAACTCATTAAAATACCACCCCGACGTTTAGGGGTAGCATTCTAAAAACGCAACGGGGTAAAGGATAAATTACGGTAATATTCAAGGTCGGGTAAACTTTTCCTCGGGTAAGGAATGCTGTATTGTTTAATTATTGGGAGGGTAGGGGAGACTCGCGACTCCCTACTGCCCCCCCTATGAGACACGCCAATTGCATTACAATCGTGTTTCAGGGTATGACTGTGTCTGAAAACAATGTCTGTATGAAAACAGGTGACTCAGCCCTGTGATACAGGGGATAGGGTGAGTTTCTATTACACGCATAAATATTTGATCAAGCCTACTTGGAAAGACTCACGCTGAAAATAATTTTTCAACATTTCCAACAATGCCAGCTTATAAAGAAACCTACTTTTAAGTTTTCCCGAGAAATATTTCCTGAATAATAGAGAACATAACGTAGAGGGGAAAACACAGCGTCAAGGGTCTTAAATAAGTGTCGGAATTTCACTTTCCCACGTGAAAAGGGCTTCAAAAAAGCAAACACGCGCACAATACAAAACTAACAATAACTCACTTAAAAGGGGTGAAAACTCTTGACCCGCCAGACCGCCACACAAAGAGGGCTTACATCCCCGGGGCTGTGTACTATCTAGGAAAGGAACTCTCCCTGTATATGCCTGGCACAGAGTTGTAGGCAAATGGAGCGATAATGTATGTCAAATGGAGTGAAAAGCACTTGCGTTTCTATCTTTGCAAAATTCAGTAAAAAGACACGACCGAAGTTTGCAGTCTTCGATGTGAGAAGCTTTTTACACAGCGCGCACGATATACTTAACCCGAATCGGATTCGTAAAAAATGCGTGTAAAGATGAAACATACATTTTTCTTCTACTCCGTGGCAGTCTATGAAAGCAAATTGTTTACCCTGTTTGCGCTGGTTAAGGACTAAGGGGTAAGCTTCAAATCCTTTGGCAGCCACCCTGAATGGTATCTCCACTTCGTCACTGCACTTAAGTAAGTTAAAACAAGCCAACTTTTTTGGTAGCCAAATTGAAACATATCCAAATGGCTGTCCGCTACAATTTAATGTCTTTTATATCTTATTTTAGTATCAACTTCAGCTTTAACCCTCTAGATTTAAGGCCTTTTAGTTTAAGTTAAGTTTAGTTTATTTAGTCCCTTTATGGTCTCTTGTATGTATTGAATCCTTATCTTACTTGTGATAAAAAAGTGTATTTGAAACTGTATCAATATACTCGTAGAACTTATTATCTTACAGCTAAGCGGGATAATATACCTGTATGGCCCAAGCCGTAATCGGTATAAAATCGGTTTACTCACTACCTCAACTGATTGTCATGATTCTTAGTAGAGAATGTTTATTGCTTGTATGCCCGTGAAGCACCACTTACTTATAAATTTGACCTTCTTCGGTTGCTTGGTCCTCGGTTTGCCGACTGGTTTCTTGACGGGCGCCGACCGTCGGTGAGCTAGGGACAGAAAGAGGCCGTCAGCGGAGCCCGAGAGCCCACGACGCTGATGACTTCCGCGGAGACAAACTGACCCTCTGATTTGTATATAGGTACGGTAATTGACGAAACAGATTAGGTAAATAATTTGCCTTAGGAAGGTTTCCAAAAAAGTTGCCAACAAAAAAGATCTTTATATATACAAAGGACAGTGTTTCTAGAAAACAAAACATGGTAAATTTATCTACCCTGCTCCAAAACTCAAAAGATTCAACTCCAAAACCACGAAACAGCGGTTGCAAATACCACCAAAAGTCGAGCGTCCATTGCCAAGTCAACAGTCCCCCAAACAACACTAACGGACAATCGAAAAACGATTACGTGAACCGAATCGACCCAACTAATGTTTATTTGAAGAACATTCGGACCCAAGCTTTAATGAATCGACATTCGATGCTCGCGTGACTGGTAAAAGCATCGATTGTGGTGAACAAACAATCGATAGAAAATGTCGCAGTCCACATAACATGTACCTAGCTAATGGCTGAAATAGAGTAGATAGAGCTTCGAGCTAAAAGTACCTACATGACATGCATCATAGTAATAAATAAAAGTAGTTTTATGATCCACGTTTTCAGAAATTTCTTTTCATAGCTATTTGTGTAATGGAAAAGGATTAGTTCCATCAAATTACCTGATGTTGATACAAAAGGTGAACTTTCAAGGTTAAATGATGAAGCTGAAATTACTGGAAATGTTGCGTAATTTGAAGTAAAAGTAATTACTAATACTGAAGTCTAAAGTCCCTCTACTGCACGGCTATTATAAACCAGCGCTCGCATCTTGTCCCCAAAAACCATTCTAGCCATGATGACTTCAAACTTCCAAGACTTCTAAAAGTCGAGGTCGCAAATGAATAGTCATTTATTAGATATTTGAGCCCCAACTCATGTTGTTGGGGACGTCTCGGTAATAGTATCGAGGTAATAACGTCGACACGACGTCGGGAGATGAGGCCGCTACGTGAGGGGAATGCCGGAGTGCCGGAGAGCTGGCGGAATTCGCCGCAAATACGGATAATCCCTCACGGCAGCGCTAAGTCCCAGTTTACATAGCAGACGATGCGGAGACCATGCTATACAAAGCGTTAAGTCGACTTTAAACTTTAATTCTCAGCAAATTCATGGCCAAAGTTTAAACAAGGTAATACCGTGTTAATTTTGGGTGTGCGGGGAGATTTTCCTTTTTTAAGCAATGCGAGCTCCCAAAAGTCGGAAATTCTACAGAACATTGATGCCACAAATATGTCAGAAAAACGAAATGATAAACGTATAACGTTAATTAGTGTTCGTCACAAACCAAACACCCACATAAAACAAAAAGCCCCTGCGCCCCACGGAGAGAAATTAATTTCCTAAAATCCAAGTTTGCTAAAACCAAACATTCGCAATGAAAACAATATTTGTGACTGCACGACCGTCTCGGGAGGGCTATTTGTCAAAAGTTAATTAGCTTTCGCCATAATTCACGACAAAACAATCGTCATGAGATGTCTCCCCAATTCTGTGTAAATGAGTCCGTTCATCACGATTTTCACAAATTACCAAGTAAGAGAAATCATTGCGGTAAGCTGCTTGAATCCCAGCTTTTACGTAACCGCAGACGTTGATGCGAATGAAAAATCTAGACCACGACCAAAGGTTTGATATTGAGGGTATACGCGTTATAGGATTCCAAAAAGTCTTTACAGACTTTTGAAGAGATGCCTATACATTTATGTAGTCTTGACTCAGTCAAGATTATAAATGCAGATTACAGAAAGATATGATAAACGAATAGACAAAAGTATCGCATGAAGTCACAGCATGTGAATTCAAGACTTTCGCCTTAGTATAAATTATGTACAAAAAACAACGTAATTGAACCCGAGCCGGTTTCACTTGCGCTTCAGAATTCTAATCAATAACTTTTCATCCATATTCAATAGAGTTGCAGCTGTATAGCATCGTATAAAACAGCAATATAATGAACGTGCATAAAAACAATAAAGCAGAAAAAGTATGGTAATCGAATACAAACGGGGCAGTTACAACTGAAAGGTCGACGGGCAGCCCCCTCCGGCGCCCCACGATACAACATGGAAAACCTGATAAAATATTTAAAGGCTGGCTTTAAAACCCTTGAGGGGAGAGCTGAAAGTAAATTTACTACCGCTGGGAATACGAGCGTTGGCACGTACGAGTGCTTTAAACACGACGCAAATGCGGCGGCTAGGCGATGTAGAAACAAGAGATATATTCTATGCAGCGTTGAGAACATTCCAGAATAGCGGAGACGGCACCGACGTCCTCTTTACGAGTTACGCTCATTAGGAAAATGGGTGTGACTTTGTGTGCAACCCACCCCATTTTGTAGCGTTCCCCGCAAAAATGTTATTTTTAAATCCATTCGCGGGTAAGTGCGGAGTTCAGGTGGAAATTATTTAAGTTACTGCTAGTTGTAAGGCAGCTCAGTTGCAAATTCTCAAGTTGGCCGAGACAGCTGGTGGCCGGAATGGTTTGCAACACGCAAACTTTGTAAGCACCTGCAATGCATCATTGTGGACACGTGTGGCTCCAAATCCAGATATCGCCGAAACCTTGGGTTGAGTCGCACGATGTTTCGGTTTCTATTATGGAAGTAAGACACGTTAAATCCCATGCATGAGATGCAACGAGTTTTTTATAGCATTGTTGAACCCTCATACGGGATCAATAACGTGTCGTCTCAGCTCCGAATAAAAAAAGGCGTAAACTTCTACTCTTCTTGTATTATGAACATTCCAACGACAGTAATCCATTTAATGTGCTCCTCACAATTTCAAAGTAATGTTTTTATTAGGCACAACGACATGGTAATAAAGATCATCAAAATCTGTAAGCCCTGCCGCACCCTCAACAAAGGGTGCAGGACTTGTTAAGCCAATTAAACCCAGTGTTATAATCGTCCCCTAAACAATTATGTGATCCCGAGTCTCGAGTCCCCTGTAGTCACTTCACAATAGCGTGTCTGCTAATCCAAATACACTTGAAATGTAGTGACAAGCATTATATGACGTTACGAAGCGAATTATGCGATGATGATTAATTAGGTACCGTAAGAGCGTTAATTACGAAGTTATTTCACGTCACGAATGATTCTAGCCGTAAAATGCGCTATAGAATGTTCATAGCCATTGTAAAGAACAATTACAGCGGTTCTGAAGAACAAGCCTTCTTAGAAATTCGCATTTCCAAGGCTATCGGTATGGTCCGTAAAGCCCGTTTTATAGTATTTGAAGCCATGAAGTTGAATACCAAGGACCGTGCTTGGTTATAGCTACCCAGTGGAGATCGATCGTAAATCGTTTAATGTTCCGAACATCAATAATTCAGAAACCATATCGTGTGGGTCAATTTCAAACCTACCTTGCGGTTCCATGTTATTTTACCACTTTTATGTGACAAAATTATATGAATCTATTCTTGGTTATAACCATCGACTCCAATAAAGAATGAAATACGATTTTAAGAAGCAGAAGTTAGGTATATAATCTGGCAAAAGAAAAAATATTTAATGTTCTTGAAAATACTGCGCAATCAGCGCTTTTTATCCTTTTCGCAATCTGACTAATGGCTAGCATAAACGTCGAAATGTATGAGAAATGTGGTTAATTAACAAGCCCGCAATAATAAAGCGACACGAGGTCCTCAAATGCGTGTGTAGTGGCGCATAAAATACGAAAACATTTTACGAAGGGCCCACTAAAGTGATTATGTCGCGATTGCGTGACATCATTTCATCAAGCCTACGATATTATGTGAAAACAACTATTTTTCCGAATTCCCCAGACAAGTATGTTTGAACTGCTCGAATGTTACGGGATCTGAAACCATTACGTAAGATGTAAAAAATAATTTTCTCGAAATGGTTTTTTTTATTATAGATAGGTGGTCTTTCAGACAGAAGTACTAGGCTGGTAGCTGGTATTCTGCGCAGAATTGTGGACGCGTGCCACAGTATCGCGATTCGTAGCCGGTACAAAATGGTGGACATTATGCAGTAATGTTTAATCAATAGTTGTAGTGAGGCCGGCACGGACTGACAGGTATCCATAAAACTGGAAAAGCCCGAACATGATTCAGCGCTAGCAAGGCCCTGAAAATCCGGACAAAAAGAATCTACGTCGTAAACGACGTAATACAATAAGGTTCTTCCATATCCAGGGACAGCAAAATGGGAAAGATTTTGCGTTTTTCCTTGTAGTCGAGGTAATTTGTTAAACATCGCAATAAAACCTTACATAACTGCCAACATCATGCGCCCAGTCTTCGAGACGCAAAAATGTAAAGGAGGCGTTGACGTTTGATCCACATTGTGAGACATGGATTGTCATCAACAACACTGCCCCTTGCTCGTAATCGATGGATCACGTGATTTACGTCAGATGCAATTTAAATAGAGGCGCCGGCCGGTGCCCCTCCCCCAGTCGCGTCAGCCGGCCGGCGGCCATGAAGACTCAATAACAGACATCTGAGACAACGAGCAAAATTTTAAAATTCGTGACTGATCAAGAAAGCACAAAGCATCAGCGATTAATGTTAGTTACCTTCAATTGGAGAGACTTAAACCAATTGGAGAAGCTGCAGCTGACAGTTAAAAGAGGTTACCTTCTGTTTTTGCCTTCCCTGTAACAGTGTGTTGAGATTTTGACGTAAGATTTAGAATTCGTTAACCATTTCAAGCCAGATATCATTATAGGGTGTTTGTCTCCGCAGCGAGAGTAGCAACAGCGTCGCCGGTCGAGTTTGTGATGATTACGAAAAATTCGTCCATAGCAGCGGTGTTCCCAACCTGCAGGTAAAACAGGCGCGCGGCATGAGTGGCAGAAGCACTGCATCACCGAGTCCCGAACGAGCCCTATCAGCATGGTGATGATCAAATTGACTATCTAACGTGTGACGGAGTCGCGTCGCGGCGCTGGCGGACTGCGCGACTCTCGCCCGGAAACTGAGCCACGCCGGGGGGAGGGCAGCCGGTCGATAGCATCACCCCGCGCCCCGCAACCCCCGCCCTGCGGACCCACCCCGCAGCCACCCCTGGCGCGCTACCGTCCCTAACTTGATAACCCGCACAAGAAAATAAGCCAACCAAATGGAAAAATAATGTCACCCTCGATATGTATTACGTCGCGTCAAGTCCCTGCATATGAGGGTATGAGATTTCAAACTAAAGTTTAATTTCCTTTGTGGAAGAGGAAGATATCAATCTCCGTTAGAGAAAACGCCAAAGTATGAGTGACATCTAATATCCAAAGAAGTAGGAGCTGCTCCACTGAGACTTGACAAGATTGACAAAGAACATGACGCGTAGGAGTCTAAAACCGCACCTAGCAACTACAAGGTCTAGGGTCGGGGAAGACAAACTAATTTAAGAGCCGCCCAGACTCGTGCGGGTCTCGACGGACTTCTCGCTCATAAAAACGCCGAGCTGTCGGGGGGCGGCGGGCGCGTACGTAGGGAGGGCACGCGAGGGAGCCTCCATGCGGAGGTTCCGCCGCCGTCTCGGCGCCGCCACCCGCAGCCAATTAACAGCCGGCAACGCCACGCTAAATTTGTTTCGCCACTCGAATTGCTTCCGATTGATTTCCTGTTCTCAAAATCTATCACTGAATGACTTTCCCGACACCTCTTAGAAGTTCAACACTTTTGAAAACACCGAAGGACGTTTTCGCAGAAGAGGCAAAGTGAGGTTAAGTATTGAGTCCCGAAACAGCTAGCGAAACGGCTTACCTAGTCCAGTGCAAGAGAGAAATGAAATAGGAAAACTGCAGTGGTGATGGTGTCGTAACCCCGTGCACTGGTAACACCGGCCGTGGTGCGGCGGATCGATTCCGGCCAACAACCCCTAGACCCCGTCCCCCTGCGGTAATAACTGGGAATACCAGGAGCGAACCTCGCTCGGCCGGTGCATACGGACAGGAGCCGACACAGCCGTGGAAATACCGCCGAGGCTGGCGTCCGCCTGGCTGACGTCACTAGAAACCGTGCCTAGTGACAACCACTTGCGTTTTACAGACCAATTGAGACCCAAACCTACATTAAACTTTATGTTCTGGTTTACACAAGTAGTGTAATCCGCGCAATTACAACAAGCTTACTGTAAGGGCAGCCTGAAATACTATATAAAAATGCAAATTCACAAAATGTATTACGCTAGGGGACGACATAAAATCCTCGACAATTTGCGAACACTCCATCAAAAGAACATGAAGTTAAAGATAATACCGGCAGTCCGTCTACCCTCGACGACTGCGTTCCATAGATCATATCACCGCAGTGATAAATTAGTTTCCTCAATAAAAGTTCGTCGTCGACTCAACGCAGAGAGGTGACTAATAAACTTTTCTGAGGCTTTTATTTACAGGAAACTTTTGACATAAAGTCAACTTGACAGACATAATTATTTTCCAACTTTCATTAGTAAAATTTGTTTGGGCAGATTGTTTCCCTGTCAGGATTTTTTTAACAAAAATAATATTCCCCGATTGCCAAATTCACTAAGTGGCTTTATAAAAAGCGTTTTAATATAGACGACAGGATGGCGCCCAACGTGGGGCAACAAGATTAATAATTCTTGCTTAGACGCTTATTATACGTGCAGTGCACGACTGCAGTCACATTCACAAGCGATGCGGTAGCGATAATATAAATCGTTTTTCAAGATATTATATTATTTAACCGTATAATTATTGTCATGAAGTTTCATTCAATTACTAATCAAAGATTTTAATTCGCTCATATGAGATTATAACCCTTCCGACTCAACCTTATAGGTGTAAACTTTCCATCATTCCAACATACATAAAAATTATTATAAAGTGAAACCGCGACCACAATGATGTCAATGTAGCTTCAAACAATTAAAATGGGACATTTAAGATAATAGTCAATAATCTGCCACCGGTAGCCACGATCTCACCACCAGCTTATTGCCAGCTATAATAATGTAGCTTTGTCTCTCCGGAGCGGCAACAAGTTGGGTCACGTGCCGGCTGGATTTGGCTGAGAATATAATTCGGAGCCAGCGGCGCACGTCCGCCTGCGACGGCAACAGTATCGATTTTGCCTTGTTTCAAGCAATGCTTAGTTAGACTCCGCCGACCCGGCATTTTGACGCAGACACAGCCTAACACTAACTCCAAATCAACATTATCCCGCTGGATGTTTTCGGCGTTATCCTTGAAGAGTTTTACCCGTTTACGTCCACCCAGACATCCGGAGTAACTTAGTAGGTACGAGTAGAAGAGGCCGACATACGTGAGTTAAATAACTTGGAATGGTAACATATTGTGTACTGCGGATCGAGATACTTTAAGAAATGTAAAGAGATTACGTGTTAATAGAGCCGGCAGTACAGTAAACGCGTTGCGTGCAATAAATTTTAACAAAGTAATATTAATGGATGCGGGAGAAATTATAACCAATTAAAGGGGTGCCGTTGACAGCAGTAAAGAGTCCGCAAACAAAATAATGATAATTAAGGGGTATCTCGATTAGATATTAATTATGGATACCACGTTCGGAGATAAGTAATCAGAGTTGAAAAGTTGCGTCATTAATATTGACTAGGGTTTATAAATTATTCAGACAACGCGTCTGTATGTCTTATTCGTACCACTAGAAATTTCTGTACAGATAATGATAATAATATGTGCACGAAATACACTTGGGAGCAAATAAATCGAGCCACTACCTTTTTTCACGTAAAATGGTAAATATTTTTGGTAATATGGAACGTATCAATTCGAACTATATATCGCCTAAAAGTTTAGTTAATAACCTTTACAATGAGGGTAAATTATTGAATAATAACCTTATTGAATGATAAATTATTGGCTCTGCAAGAAAAATGGTAATTTTGATAGAAAATTTAGTAGGGCTAAAACAGTCCATAAAAACAATAAAAAACAAAATTATTGCAAAAAAAATATTCTTAATAACTGGTATTACCCCCCCGGGCCCTGATACATTCTTGTAGCCTATTAGTCATCGATCTGATCAGCGTTACGATGACATATTGTGGTATGTTCTCCCACTCTTCAAGCACAGCGACTTTAAGCTCGGGAATGGATGAAACAGCGGGAACCCTGGCTCGGACTCTCCGTTTTAGCTCGTCCCATAGGTGTTCGATCGGGTTCAAATCGGGACTTCGTGCTGGCCATACCATTTGTTGAATCCCGATCGCAGACAAGTATTCCGTAACGATCTGCGCGGTATGAGGTCTCGCATTGTCATGCATAAACAAGAAATTTTCTCCGACAAAACCAGCATACGGCATTACGTGGTTTTCAAGAATGTCAGTTATGTATCGGTCAGCTGTTAATCCACGTCTACCACTGCCATCGTTGGCGGGGTCGACGAAGACAAGTTCCGTTTTTCCGTCTAGAGAAATTCCTCCCCACACCATACAAGAACCACCACCAAAACTCACCGTTTCTTGAATGCAACATTGGGCAAATCTTTCACCAGGACGTCTATACACTCGGTTTCTCCCGTCATTGCTAAAAAGACAGATTCTTGACTCGTCAGAAAACAAAACTGACCTCCAGTCTTCTAACGTCCAATTAATGTGTTCTCGAGCAAACTCCAAGCGAGATCGGCGATGAGCTACAGTCAATTTTGGGCCAGTTGCTGGTTTGTGTGATGTTAAATTTCGTTCTTTTAGTCTTCGTCTCACTGTCCACCTACTGATTGCGACTCCTCGAACGTCACGTAACGCTTGCTGTAGCTGAACAGCATTAAGTCCACGGTCGCGCAACGAATTGGTTGCAATAAAGCGGTCGTCACGTTCTGTTGTTGCCCGTGGTCGGCCAGTTCCAGGTCGCCGAACAAAAGCACCAGTCTCCAGATACCTGCGGTATACCCGCTGTACCTTTGAACGACTCAAATGAAGTCTGCGTGCCACTTCACGTTGTCCGTGTCCAACCTCAAGTAAAGCTACAACTTGGGCAGCTTCCGTCGGTGTAGTATCCATTTTATCAGGTTATTTTGATTACACAGACACAGATAAAGACAACAATAACAAGTAATATGGGTATGATTAACAAAAACCTCAAATTTAATCTTTTCTTAACAGAGTACAATAAAAATGTCATAAGCAAATTAAATGCGATAATTTTATTCTACCCTTTAAACTTTAATAAAAATGAAATTTTGACAACTAACTACCCTCATTGTAAAGGTTATTAAATACCCTTTTAGGCGATATATGTTTCGAATCGATGCGTTCCTTAATACCAAAAATAATTACCATAATGCGTGAAAAAGGAAGTGGCTCGATTTATTTGCTCCCAAGTGTATTAAAATAAAAGTAGACAACGCGATCATTTTCGACATGGGAGTCAAAGTTGTTGTAAAGTTTGGAACCTCATTTTACAACTCTTCAGCAGAATATAAATACAAGGATGATATGGCGTTTTGGTTGTAAGACGAGGGTTTAGCTATGATTAAGTGTCGAGCTTAAATATTTGCGAAGAGATTGGAACGCTATATGGCTATCACTTACTAGCCATGTTGGATTCCAAGCCATCTGGACCGTGCAAACTTTCGGAAGTTCGAAAAAGAAAATTTGTTCGCAGAATTATTAAAGATGTTCGCTTTCGAAATATATTAATACTTTAATAAAGGTTAGATTATGTTTAGATGAAATTATCACGAAGCTCATTTTATAAGTACTGAAACATTTTAAAAGAAACAAGAGAGGACCAGCTTAAATAAAATCTTATCCTATTCATCACTATCTTCCGGTCCTTGCCCCATGTTGCTTAAGATCAGCGTAACACGTTTTTAACTTCCGTTCTCCCCAGTCAACCGGCACGCTGTCATGAACTCCTTTTTCTTTCATATATCCATCCATCTTTCCTATGGTCTTCGTCTCCTTTAGTCATAAGGAAGTAAGCGGGCACGCCCTTTATGCCAGGAGTCTTTTATTTAGGTATTAAATTCTGTTTACGTTCTTTATTATTTATTTCTGCTTGAGTATAGTTTTCAATGTTTTTGTTGGCATGTTTTTTTGTTTGTTATATTGGCGTGTGCTAGCTGACATTATGGCAAGTAATTTAATTTAATGTTTTGTGTTTCGTAATATTAATTACTTACTATTGTATAGATTCCTGTACTTTTAACTGAACAGACAGCTGTTCTGCTGGGGAGTTTGTTGCGCCACTTCCTCTTGCCAGCTAAAGCGCTAGGAAGTGGTGAAGGCCGGGCGTAGTGACTGTCATATGTATTTTGACGTTCTACAAGTGCTGATTCTCAGCCTAGTTTGAATAAATGACTTTTGATTTTGGTTTCATCCCCATCTATTATACGATTGCAAACTTTAAAATTAGTTCCAAAAAAAGGGTTTGTATAACGTTAACCTTCCCGACTTGAAATTTAAATAATTGGATTGTCTTAGTAATATGATGGTACTGCCGCAGTTTGTCTGTTATCCTAAGTAATCTTCATATTTCAAACAAATGTACAAGTTCGCAAGACGCGGCCAATCATCAGTATTATTCATAGCATTTATTTTCTACTTATTGCAAATTGAGCGTTACCATTTATACAAAAAGTGTGCTTGTCCGACGTAACATTGAGATAGAGATAGACCGATCGCTTATCTCACAGACATTAAAAAGTAATCCATAAAACCGTAATGTAGATTTCGACAGACAGACATCCGTGGGAGGAACATCAATTCTATACGACATTCAATACCAAGAGGGATCACATCGAGGGTTCATATTATAATGACCCTCCATGTATGATAACATCTTTATTATTCCTTTCGCCCCCTTCGTTCTACTTGATTTATTTTTATTGCTCCTATGCGTTATTTACTTTTCACTATATTGAGAAAATAATATAAACTGCTTTCTATATCCTTTTGTGAACAAGTGTACAAAGTAAGGACGAGATTATCCCTAATCCAACCGTAATCCACCGCACGGCTGCAGGTAGCCGTAACTCTACACAAACAGACTTCCCTTAATGCTATAAAAGAGGTTCAAGGCAGGACCGTCGCCGACAAAAGCTGTAAAGAGAATGAGACACGCATATGGATCGATCAAGGCCAGACGCTTTGTACGATTAAGACTTTTTTGTACATGTGCGTTTCCTTTATTATTTGAAGCTGAGCCTTTCTTTGTACAATCTTAAGTATTCTCGGCTTGTAGAAGCTTTGCGAACTTCGTGTTCTGTGCTACATTCTCAAGGTGAGCACTATACCTACGGCTGGAGCACCTCGCCGGCTCAAGGATACGCGGAAAATCAATAAGTACAGAACGAATAAAGGATCTCAATGATGCGAAATAAAGATTGATCTAGGCTATATTAAATTGGAACACGGCGGTTAATGTGAAGCCAAAAACCGCAATGTCTTCGGTCAGAGGATGAAACGTTAGAACTGAAGCCATACCTACTCCTGCCGCGGTTAATTGTCAAGGTCCAACGCATTAATTGGTCGATGAATGGTCATTGAAGCCTGAATATGAAGAGCTATAGAAGAATTAAGTGCTTAAATCAGTACGAAACATGGACCTCCAATGAAACAAGAAGAATTTAGGGAGGCAACCTAACAATCAAATTAATCAGCAAGATAAAATATGACTATGAACGAATTAGATGTCCCGTTCCCTATATGTAGATGCTACTACTTATCCCCAATTCTAATCCAGTACCCTAGCAATTTGCATCATTTATGAGGATATAATAAAATGGTACAAGTCTATTGAGAGCTTTACGAAATAGTACGTTGTAAAAGTCAAGATCATAATACGTAGACACTCAAAAATATTTAAAAACCTCCTCAACTGATTCCTTCATAAAAATTAATACGTTTTTATTCGTCGATGTTCTGAACTAGATTGCTCACATTAATCACAAGTGTATGACGAATCAGGATAACGGTTTCTTTGTTCGAAATATCATGTTTTTGTGCCCTCGTTACATACAAAGTTTTATTCTCTTTGTTAATATTATCAACATAAGTTACAAACTGTATTGCGTTACTGTGTATTTCTGTATTGTTATCTTTTCTTCACAATATTGTTGATATCACTTTCTATATTAGGTCCCTTTTGATAGCAATGTTCTGAGAACAAAAAGACAAATTGATTAGCAATAGGCAGCTGCTTATCATGCAAGTAATTAGTTTACTGATACCACATAAAGTATATTCTTACTTTTGTAATTTGAAGATAAGTGACGAGCTTGCAACTTGACACAATGCGTTATTTACTTACACATTTTGAACCTTTTAAAATAACGGTAGCTTCATATATGTTTTTCTACATAATGTAACGGTTCACTGGTGCTTATAATTTGGATAAGTGCTGTATGTACTTAATAGGTTCCTACTGAAAGTCGGTAAACATGAGATGACACGGTTGACTTTGAAGGATAGATCCTTTGATTTTATTCATCTGATCCAGATCAGAAAAAATGGCGTAAGAGGATAGTCCACATAAAAATAATAATATAGTAAGCTTTGATATTACAAACGTATGTTTATTTACAAGCTTTTATTTTTAATCCTCTTGAAGACGAGTAGACGCATATTTTAAGAGTCAGTGAGTCCGCAGTAAGGGGGCTCGAGGTACACGGGAGTAATAAAACTTAGACCATGAATACGAAATTATAAAGCATATTCGAGAAATATTACTTGTTCTTACAAGGTTTGAAGTAAGTCATATTTCGTAAGTATATTTAGCTCGTATAATTATTTTGGATCTTTGTGCTGTGGACTGAGACATTCTAGGACTACTAAAGGTCAGAAAGATGATAAAAATGTATTTCAAAGTGCCAAACTCGTAACCCGTAGCTTTTTTACACTTCTTACATGAAGCCTTTAAAGGTCAAAAACCCAATCTTCCTATTAGATGAGAAACATGCAAAACTAGTTTGCCTGCAAAATTAAGGTTTACTTATGAAAATCACGAGTGCCGTCAGAGCGTGTTAATGATCGCTGATCAGTGACCCGTATGGTCTAGAACGCAGCCAACTTCAGCTAAGGAGTAATTGAAACAAGTGTGGCGTGAAAATGTAAATTCTGATCGGCGTGAAACTGAGTGGCATATTGAAATTAGGGTGCTTTGGGAGCGAAGGAGGAACCGAGAAGCTTCTGGCCGGTTTAAATTAATTGGAACCGCCTGCTCCTGCAAACATCTACCTGCATTTTCCCAAATATGTTCGGGTCAATACTCAATTCTTTATTGCATTCCATATGTATTACATAGACGGCCGGCCGCCGGACGACGGTCGGCTTTTAGTATAACCGGATGCCGCTGAATACCAGTATTTTACATGGGGCAACTGCCTACCTGACTCCACAACCCAGTTACTTCTTTGGTGAGATGTGCTGGACTGACTTGACTGGTTTAAGTAAAATAAAATATTTTAAGTTTGAAGCGGATGCCATTTTACTCCTCAAAAATGTACTGAGAAGTAAATATTGAAGAGCTGTGAAAGCTTTGTTGAAACAATGTATTATTTGAACCTTTCAGTAACGTGTAGTGCCATTAGAAACAGGTATTTAAGAAAAGGGTTTTAAACTAGAATCAAACTGAATAAACTGTAAGTAGCTTTTAAACACCACCAAAAGATTTTCTGAAAAGGAATTCCATATTACTAGAGTTCAATCATACGAGACAGCTAACTTATAGCAATTTTTCGATGACAAGCCGGAAAAACCCAAGCTCCAGCATTTCCAGGGAAACGTCGGGAAAATTGCTGAGGATATATCAAAGCAATGTATAAAGTGAAATTCGATCTAGACTGACACGAAAACGATTTTTTGAAGCCTAAGATAGTAAACCGATATATTGAACTCGTATCCAATGAACTGAAATTATTTATTCTTTAATTTAGCTATTTGGATGACTTTTGGGTATCAGTTTTTAACAAGTTAGCTGTTGTCATCATTTCATGGCCTTGGATTGCAAAAACTGGAAGTCATAGCGAGAGACCTTTACCAATTGTGGGATGTTACAGGCTAACAGTCACCTCCCCTCCAAGATCAAAAGCTTAGGGGATCTAAGATCCTGTCTTAAATTACAAAAAACACTATCTCCAGGACTTACGACATCCTTATATTAATATGTATAGCCACAATTTCGCATAAACGTGTATCAAACACCGACAGATGTTCGCAATATCTGGCGCGGATGTCCCGACATCCGTGCATTCGGTGCCCGTGAGCAAAGCCAATAAATATCAGTTGGTATTGATTTTGCTGTACTACGGCTGCTTGTACTCCGTGTTATACAAGTTTCGGCCTGTGTACGGCTATCTATACTATGCATAACTGTTTTTTTTTTACGTGTATGTACGAGGAGAGCTCGTTGATTGTAACACTAGGGGCTTATTTTAGACGATTTGAATTTGTTGAGAGGTGATTCAAATACGTTCGTTCGTTTCGTTCATCAAGGTTGTAAACAGGTTTTTCCAATTAACTAATAGCTATGAGAAAAGCTTCGAAGTTAAAAGATATTAACCCTAATTAACGTTAAGGATATTTTCAAAGAAATCAAAGTGCATTTTGCACTAACAGCAGTTTAGAGGGTAGATTGAAATTGCAAAATCCATAACTACCCCTGTAATAATTAATAGGCGCCATAACCAATTAAGTCTTATCAATCAATCACAGACTGACTGTTTAAGTAAATTGGCTGCGTTGGAAATAACTGCTTTTGGAAAAATGATTAAGTACTATTTTTCGTTTTTTATTTTTTATTAAAAGAAACAACAAACAGCTACATTATGCAATATTACAAACAGAAAAACACAAGGAACTTAGCCAATAATAATGATTTACCTACTGTGGACAAGGGTGACTCAAAATTCTAAGTAATTGCACATCGATATAGTTTCGACATAGTTTGATACAGGGAACAATAATTTAATTGTGCTTTATTTAAGCTGTTTGTAGTTTTATTGTATATATGTATGTAGGTCTGTGGATGCATGACAATTTTAATTAAGATTGTCCAGAAGACTTAATTATTGCGTTAAGGCGGGAGAAATATGAATAACTGTTCTAGATTGATTTATTTTGTTTTGCTTAGTAAGAATAAGAGACAATATGACAAATTACCTATTTTGTAGAAAAAAGTATTTGGCAACTCACAGGCCAAGATGACATAATCATACCTACATCAATTTATTTCTCATTTTCACAGAAAACGTGAAAGGACTAGAAGATTAGGTACATTATTATAGTCTGAAAATAGCTTCACACATGACGCACCGTTACGGTTAAAGATTTTTGGGGAACTTGGAAATCCTATGTAATACTCCTCGGATTTGGATAAACCCAAAATAAATTAGGGCTGACAGCATAAGTTCGATTTTGATCGTTCAGTAGCAGAATAATAGGGACATATTTTTAAATTTTATGCTATCAATTGCGTTATAATTCCAACAAGGAAAAATAAAGTAAATAACTCGTATGACCGATAACACAGAGGCTTGACCTTTGCCGATATTATTACGTATTAAAATAAACCTTACAACTGCCAATTATAGGACCTTCACCTGCAGGCCGTTGCCTCCGGATTACATGAACCGAAAATAATTTCAATTTCGTGGAAAGCCACTATTGAATACAGATATAGTAGTTGCTTGGTTAACTTGGTAGTTGGGAAACTAACTATCGATTTGAGTTTACAATGACGATAACCTGAACGGTGGGGCATAGAATGAGTTGCTGGGAAGGGACTGGATACGAATAGTCTCTGCCTTCCGGATCTTGCATCAAAATTAATCAAGACTGAAAATTTTGAGTTCTAATTAGTTCTGATGCAGTAAGCCGTTCAGTGTACTGGTACAGAGTATTGGTGACCCCAAATGAGTTTACAATGATGACGAACTGAAGGATGGGGCATAGAAAGAGTTGCTGGTAAGGGTCTGGGGCCCACTTGATACTGATAGTCCCAGTCCCTGCCTTCCGGATCTCGCATCAAAATTAATCAGGACAGAAAATTTGTGTTCTAATTAGTTCTGATGCAGTAAGCTGTTCAGTGTACTGGTAGAGTACTGGTGACCCTAAATGAGTTTACAATGATGACGAACGAAGGATGGGGCATAGAAAGAGTTGCTGGTAAGTGGCTGGGGCCGACTGGATACGAGTCTCAGAGGCTTTGCGTATCTTACATCAAAATTAATCAGGACAGAAAATGTGTGTTCTAATTAGTTCTGATGCAGTAACAGTGTACTGGTGACCTGTAATACAGGTTTGTATATAAACCTAATTCTGGGATCAGTCTCTTACAAAGTTAGGTCCCTGTTCGTGTACTATTATCAAATATGTATTAGCCATTAAGTACATAACTTTTCTAGAGAAAATAAACATTTTATACGTATTATACTAGCTTCTGCCCGCGACTTCGTCCGCGTGAAATTTCATGTTCCCCCGACCCCCCCCGTCGCATCGCATCGCCTGCCCTCGCTATCACTTCGTTTTCGCTTAGCGTTCTTTCTGACTTTTTTTTCTTTTTGTTAGGCTCTTAAGGGTCATAGCGTGATGTTAAATAGCCTATAGCGTTTCTCCAGAATTGGGATATCAAATGCAAAAACATTTTTTTTTATCCGACCGGTAGTTCCAGAGATTACCCCCTACATACAAGCTTACAAACAAACAAATTTTACCTCTTTATAATATTAGTATAGAAGTATAGATTATAGTGTGAACGACGATGGGCTAAATTAATAAAGTAATTATCTTCCATGAATTTCGTTTCTTTCACAATTACAAAATACTAATTTAAAAAAACATTTATTTCAGGCAAAATGGCCTATAGACACATACAACAAAAAAGCAAGAAAAACAAGAGTAGCTATGGAGTTTCTTGCCCCGTTCTATTCCAAAAGAAACTAGCTTTTCTAAAAGGCAACTAGAATCAATTATATTTTCTTGTAAATGTTGACTTTCAAGTTTTTTTTAGTGGCCTATTTGAAATACGAGGTTTTTGGCTACTTTTTATTAGTGTATGTACTTTGTCTAGTTTTTTTTTTTAAATGCGTGTTGTTTGTGCAAAATAAACAATTTTTCTTTTTAAATGAATTATTTGACTTTGAATTCGACAGTCATTCGATTGTTTTTAAATGCACAGAAATCTTTGGCTGACAAAACCTCTAACACGACTTTTCTCAGCCTCTATTGAACCAAGCTCAAGAGTTCAATAGATTACTTTCCTTACAGCAGATTTAGGACCTCCATTAATTTAGAATTCAATATAAAGTCCTCCTCGGACAAATTAATGTTTACCTAGAGAATCATAAACATTTCCGATTTTTGGCGTTTTTGTTTTATTCTGACTGCAACCAGTTTCTTTAGGTCGTAAGCTAACTCATAAAAAATAAATACGTATAATATTTTTTTAACTCCTTATTGACAACTCCTTGGATCAGAACAGTTCCAATGTATGTAGGTACCCGAAAACCAAAGCTGAAATAAAAAAAAATATTCTTTTTGAAAATCCGAGGCAAACATCGGAGCCCTAAATATACCGCAAGTACATTTAGCAGGCTAGATAAGGAAATTGTAGCATGCAGTCTCGGTACGGCACTAAAGCACGAAAGTTCCGTAGGGCCTGTTTAGCATAACACCATAAGCCGTATTTATATTTGATATGCATATCCTGTGCACGAAACATCCACCACTTGTAAAGGTAAAGTTTATTTAAGTCTACGTGTACATGAATATGAGCAACATTTCTACAGTGATTCGGAAATTGCTGATGATCTTTGCTCTACTTCGTAAATTTGCTGCCAAATGTCTTGGAATGTTTATTGATTATTGACAGAATAACAATTTCGTCTGGTGCCTCAAGTCTTCTTTCTCCCTGTAATTTGAGAGGTGGGACAGTTCAGCAACAAAACATTCCAGCACATTTTAAGTTGAATAGGTTTTCGATACGGAGGCTACCAAAAACATTGCCGAAGACTTGATTTAAAATCTGTAGCTGTATCCACTACTCCTAGACAGACCAATGAGATGGCTTCATTAAAGTACAGTACACAAGATAATAATCTTCCTTGCTTCAGACAACAATCGATCTTTACGAAACACTCTTTTACCAAATAATTTGGCCTGAATTTACACATTTTTTGCAGCTGCGGAGTTCAGTGATATTTCATTCATCTGTGTACGAAGTACCGTTGTGTGCAGCACCGCTAGGCAATCGCACTGTAGGCTCTGCATACTATAGATTATTCACCCCGGCACCACTCGCTTAGGTCATGCGCAATGAATCTGATTAAATGTTTTGGGCAACATCCAAATTTTCCGACTCAACGGACACTCCACACGAATTGAAAATTCATCTGATGAACAAAAATTCTTCCAACTTTTCCTTTGTGCGAGGATATTTTTCTGCGGCGTCCAAAAGAGGCGAAGAATAGGAGTTTATTCGGTGTTCCATCTTAATAAATTCAAGGACAACGCAGCCCCGAGAGGTCTGCACGTCTTTGTCATACCGTGAGAGAAACCGAGGTAGACGAACCGTTTCCACAGCGATTTCATCTTCAGAAAGAGCACAATGTTTGACAAAACGGTAAAAATAATTCTGGAAGAACAGTGCGTAGTTGGATGACCTTATACGCGGGCAGACTGCTAGTCCCTCATGAAAACAATAAAATGACTACTAAAACCGCTACTAGGCCGGATTTATGACATCAATAAAGTTCAAATTAATGATGTACTATAGTGATAGGGGGGCTATGAAATGTCCTTTAAGATCCGCAGGTACTTCTGGTAGGCTATAAGCAATAACTTGGTGTAACTACGCCTAGGGCTTAGGAGATAACATAAACACATTAGGGGGTTTCGAAGGTAATTTGATTTTCATACAAATAGTCAAAGTTAGGAATTGCTATCAAATTCTGATTGGAGCGAAGCACGATGAAGCTAAAAAAATATACGATTTTATATTACCGTTCATCCCAATATGTTCTAATGTCACACGAGACAGTAAATGAAGCCCCAAGCGAATCTAATATTCGTAATGTGCAAAATTATATAAACAACAATTTACAACAATCTAAAATGAAATCTTAATCTTTCTTGAGAGAAACGTTTCGAAATAATTATGTGTACCGAAAACATGAAATGACTTAATTTAATTTACTTTGTATTCGAACCGGGAATGGTATTATCAAGTTAAGACTAAACTAAAGGAAACAAACATTGGATCCAGAAGTTTCACGTTTCCAACTTAGTATTATTAGTTCTTAGTCTCGGAGACTCTCGAGCAAGGCCATCGGCCGTTTGTTGTAATTATAGCGAACATGTGTTAGTCGCATTTCTGCTAACCGTTAAGTGAAGCGCTAACAAAACGCACCAAGTTTGATGACCCGACTGCATTGTATCTATTAGTCATGCCGAAGCAAACTGCCACAATAGATCTCCCCCGATGAATAATGAATGGCAAAATGGAATTTCGGAGTACTGGGTAAGTGTGGAAGGCGTGGGCCGACAAGTATCGCCCACGTCTTGCCTTTTCTGGGCAACGTACGCTCGAACAAGCTTTCATTGCATGTTGCAAAGAGACCACAAAAACAAGTCGGTCGCACAGCGCACTGGGAACCCAACCAATACGCATAGAAAGCAGTGTAGGTGGACAGGGACATGTTCGGCTACTTTGATTGCATACAATTTCGCACATTGCAACATCTAATGTTACTAATTATATTGATTGATTGATACAACTCGTAGAAAGTTTTCTGTCTCACTAATCCAAGTAATCCATAGATTTGTTACTTCGAAAAGGCCTTTGAAAGGAGCACTTCGCTAAAAGCGTTATTGATCGACAGTAAAATACGGAGGAAAAGCTATTTGAGGCGCAACCGTTCAAATTAGATTGACCTAGCGGACGACCTAACTCCCCTTGTTTAAATCAAATCAGGAAAAGTACCGTAACTGCAACGAAGTTTACTAACTGAAAAGCGTTCGATTTGTCTTCCTTTTCAGTCGCTTTTCCGTTTTTCCACTTCCTCTTTTCAATAACTAACCTCTTAATAAAATCTCGAATTTACTCTTCTTTATAACCGTACATCCTATGAGCTTTGTTTTTATTATCGTAATAATTTATAATGAGCTACGCAGCAGATCGCTTTGAGGACATTTTTGTCCTAGGAATAAAAGATCGGTTCGACCTACCTACCTTTGTCTTATCTTTTGATATCCGTACGTTGACTGGAATAATGTAGTTGTTTACGTTCCGTCATGGACAATGGTCAATGTTTGCTTTAGGTGCGGCGTTGTGGGCCGAGGATTCCTTTCATTGTCATGTTAATGTGTCGGATATCAACCAAATAGGGGGCTGCGTCGAATCCGCACCACTTCTTTCACAAATGAACAAAGTTTCGCCCCGTTACGGCCCATTAAGCGACTTGCTTCGAGATATTACACCGCCGTTGTATCGTATTGGAATTTACCTCCGCCTCTCTGGGGCTATTGCTCTTCTCTACCCGCTTCCTGCGCTTTTAATCAACGCCACCCTCCGAGATTTGGGACCTCTTAGTGTCAATTTAATAACATTTTAAATTGAGCGGCAAATTTAAACATCGAAGCCAGTATATTTGGGAACAGCAGCGGCGGCAGTCAATTTAATAAAGCCTATTGTTGGAAGGATTTTTTCAGCAGTTTAATTAAGGTCTGGTTTGTTTACACCAGCCATTCGCCGTGTCTAATGCGGTCAGGACAATAGAGAAAAGAAAATATTACATTTTCATGGACAATTAAGTGGTAACAATGGAGCTTGTGGTACCAGAGAACGGTGTGGTCACTCCACTGCTTTTAGTAGGGTTTATAAAGTCGTAAAACGCTCCTTTTTTAGCGATTTTAACTGCATTAGGGACAATTAAACGTAAACTAAAACAAAGTCTTGCTACGTAAACAAAGGAGTACGTAGCCTTCGTACAAACGCCGGAACTCAGAACAAGTTACTTTACATGTCGACAACGAAACGATTTACATACGATACGACGCTGGTCGTTTACGTACAGCTCGCCGTCTTTAGCGTCCCCTAAAAGGACAGGCATTTCAAAGTTCAAAATATGGCATAAACTCGTTATGTAGGAAGAGATGAAGAGCTGCGCATGAGTCATCGCAACGGTTGCAGTGTCCTTGCCAACCAACCGTCGTCGTCGTCCGTTTGATCAGAGGATGACACACACCCACGAAAAAATAACTTTCTTACTGGCGCGTCCGCCGTAAATTGAAACTTGTTTAACGGCCGCAATGATGACAAATTGCGAATTTTGGTCCAGCACAAATTGCTGAAGGTTATTAAAATATTAACCGACTTACAATTAACCAGTTGATGGCGAGCGTTGAACTTCTAGATTGTAAATACATACAGGCTGTGATTTATAGCTGTTTCCAGACACAAATAATAAAGGAATGATTTATTGAGAAATGTTAATAATCTAATTAGGGTAACGATACGTGCAGTCTTATTATTTTCAAGTCTTATAGATTATAATGTAGAAGCAATATGATTTTCACATATTATGTAATACTAGGTATTGTCTGCGGCTTTGCCCGCGTGATTGTCGGAAATTATTCCACGGGAATTTACTACTGGGATAAAAGAGTATCCTATGTCCTAATCCAGGTCATGGCCTAACCCAAATAAAATTATTGTTCATTTATCCGTATGCCCTTCATCAAATTCCGTTCAGCCGAAAGCTGAAAAGGTAACAGACAGACTATTCCAATGCCTTCAAACATGTTAAAGCATTAAACGACTTATCGAAAAGCCTACTTCTAATTTTTGTAGTCAAATTACCTACCTTCTACCGAAAAAACTCTCACTCTCCGTGGATGTCGGTTTAAGAGATAACAAAGCTTTATACAGTAACTCCAGATTCGGAGTCCGTTTTCGGGAAGTCTGAAAGAGCTGGAAGCGCGCGAGACGTGTCACGGCGCGATATTCAACACTTTTGAACGTATGATTTATTTCCTGAAGATCGGGAATTCCCGACTGAAAATTATCGAAATCGGGATAAATAGTTTTCACGGGCATTCCCGGGATCGGGAACCCGGGAAAGAAACGCTAGTCGCGTGCGATTGCGTCGCGTATCGCACCTGTTTGTAGGAGCCCTTATTATTATCCTATACTCCAAAGGGACTATGACAAGGCGAATAAACAGCTGCTTTCAAAAACAGGTTTTATTAGAAGTTTAACTCAATTACCTACTTGCCCCTTGCAGTTGCAGCTTGCAGCAAATTGCCAATTCTGACCGTTTACTATCCCTTTATACCTACCTAATTTGGAATGCTATACAAAAACTACCACGTGCAGAAGTCTTCTGCACATGGTAGACTTCTTCTGACAAAAGATGAGAACAACTACCATAATCTTGTGAGGATTTGCGTTGACAAATTTTAGTTAACGTTTTATGTAGATATTTTTATAAAGTCCATTTAGTGTATCATGAAATTGATGCTCGGTAATATGACAAGAGAAAACAACGGAGATTATTCTATTATGACCTGCCGGATTTAGTGAATAATAATTAATCAGTCGGATCTTTATTTATGATAGAAAAACAAAACAACAGAGTAGATAGCTCAGGAGAATAATGGAATACATAATTGATAAGGTATTAAATATTAAGATATTCTTTCGACCGTGTTCGACGGGATGGCGAAAAGACTATTCTGGTAAATTATTTAAGTTAAACAGCAGATGACGTTTTTATCAACATACCTACCTACCTATTTCGGTAAAAAACATCCGTTTTGCTTACGGGTACCTACCTACCTAAGGAAAAAAATGGAAAGACATAATGTAAAAGAACTCCTGGCTCCTGCATGGAATTGTTGCTTCAAGGCAATCTGGATTATGGAAACTCGCGATTTACTAATACATATTTATATATTGAAGGTAGTTAGATACCTACCTAATGCACCATTTTTTTAAACAGACGTAAGTAGGTACCTAGTTATAGGCTCCGAAAAACAGGCTAGGCTTTAAATGCGGATTAACGAAGCTATTTTTAGTATTAGTCATAAATCCGGCTCGAAAATGTAGGTACATAATGAAAGAAAAGAAAATAAAAAAAAATAAAAAAATTGAAAATTGAAAATTATTTAAGATTTTATGTATTTTGTTTTCCCTTCTACTCTTACACACGTTGTCTACATCTCTTTAATATACTCTCTTATCGCAGGTATGCTGGAAGAGATTTCTTTAGAAATAAGCATCACCTTTGTACGTATTTTTCGGTTCCTTTCTTCTTGTCTGTTTATATATGTGTGTACATAAATGGTTAAATAAATAAATAAATGAAGTGCCTATATACGGAAGCAAAGTACAATGTACCTATTAACCGGTGTTGTAGTCCTGTCTTGCCTGCCGATTACGTCAAGACTTTTGGATTACTTGAGAGGTCCCTCTTACCCTCTGAATTGATGACTAACGAGGATAGAACTTATTCGTACCTACCTACTTCATTTACGAAAGCTTGAGAACGAACAAAAATAACCTAGATACTTGTAAACTAACATAAATTATGTTGAGATAGGTCGTCTAATCTTTCGGCGGCGCCTACCTACTTACCAATTAGGTAGGACAAGAAAATCCTTACCTACTGGTATTATACCTACTTATTTCATGATGTCAATTTTCAAAGATAAATCGTACTGCTAGAAAGGGTTATTTATAATCAGAAGTAACTGCAAGTTTTATAAAAATCGCAGTCGGATTGGTGGTTTTCTTTTCAAATAAGTACCTACCTAGCTTTGTATTCTACTCCACTGTAATTTTTGAATTAGACCAAACAGATATATTGTAAACTACAGTAAAACTACTGAGAAATACTTAAATAAAACTTACAAATATCAGTAGGTTCTGGTACTTACCAGGAACACGTTATAATAAAAAAATACAAAAAGAGCAACTCAAGAGAGAACAAGAAAATACATAACGACTTCGACATTATCTTGTTAATTATTTTTGCAATAGTGCGCATTACTATTACGCGGGTTAAAATTAAAAAGCACTCATTATTAAAAAACTCGACTTACGTTTAGCGTTAGCGGCATCAACTTCCATGGTTGTCTTTGTTTGAACTGGTGGTAGACGTTGGTTTACAAAAGATTCACACGTCCGCTGTACACAAAGGACGAACAAGTTTTAATTCAGGATATGTTCGACACAAAATCTTTATAACTCTTAACGCCGTTGAAACAGTTATTTTGAATTAAATTTGAACTCAAGAAAGACAGGATATGAGTTAATGGTAGACGTTTTCTTTCGTAAATGAAGTCAATGAAGTTCTCGTAGATTGTTTGACAAACCGTTCGATGCAACTACCCGATTGGCTGATTTCAAATCTGGCGGTATCACGTTCGATTCATCGACCAATGATCTAGGAAGCTGTGTTTCAAGAAACATGATGTTGTAAGTCCTATCCCATTGCTTTGGCTTATCTCATTTAATTAGCTCAAATATTGATAAATATTCCTAAGGCATGATTTTTACACGAAAATTCAATAATGCCAATTAATAACGCGTAGAAACGAATTCATTTTTACTTATACTTAGCGACATCTGTTATTACATTTTTACAAAACTTTGTATACAATTAGACACAACGCCATCTATTTAAACTTGATGACACTGATTTCTGTTACGTCTCTTCAGTCTTGTTGTTATTAAAGGGAGAGCAGAACTGCTAGTCATGCCGTGTAAGCTTGTAGAATCTAAATTATTTAATGTATAGTGTATCGACATTTTTGGTCATGTTTGTTGGAATTCTTGAGAGAAATATTGTTGACAGGAAAAAGTAACTACGCAATGTGGAATTCTTTTATAATTTAATAAATTAACAGTTCACTATATTCACTATTACATGAACGAATAAATACAATAATAAAATATTTGTTTAAGTATAATATTTATGTAAAATACATATTATTTCCTACTATGCATGGACACCAATATAAATATCATTGTAAATGCCGTCACATAGCTATTTTTATATGGGTATGATTACACTTTTATTATGGAAGTGATGGAAGTTAAAAGTACAGTTAATTTGCACATAACACGCAAGTACACAATGTACATACACTTTCACAATCATTCTCTCTAATCAAATAGTAAGCAGAACTTTTTTGCATTAAGTATGTATAATATCTACAATACATTTAACTATTCGTATAATAAATCCTGTAAAAGTTTTGTGTAATTTCAAAAGTCTGTGATTTAAGAGCTTCTTTATAAGTCATATTTTAGTACATTAAAGTACAAATAACAAGTGTTTGTCACAAAAAAAAATCATTAGAAACTAAAATTAATGGACTTGGCCACATTGATTCGTTGAACTAGCGACTAAAAATACTTTCTTTAAGTTCTACAGAAAAAATAGAATAAGACGTGTTAATATAGTTAAGTATGTATATAGGCATCAAAGTTTAGGAAATCTGAACATCACCAGAGGACCATTTGAGTCTACAAAAACGGTTGGTGATAGAAGATGCAGAGGCAAGAACGCTTAAGTATCCATTTTTTCTGAGAACTAACAATAAGCTTATTGCATTATTAATTATTTAAAATATAAATTTTAAGTATTACAAATTATATGACATCATAAGTTTTAAAAATAAAAACTTAGTAATGTACCTACTTAATTATTATTATCAACCTTAGAGAATGAACTATTTTGGCAGGTGTAACATCAGTGTTTTGTCATGTAATTTTAAGAATAATCAATAAATTTTAAAATTGTCACAAATCTCCAAAGTTCCTTGAACTAGGACTCCAAAAAATCTTGAAAAAGCGATGGCCTGAGAGAGCTAACTTTAACTTAATTGTGTTGGTGTCAAAATACTGAGGGATGTTGCCCACTCAACATTGTGGCATACACAACAAGGACACATTTTCTTGTTTCCTCTGACTTGTGAGGGTTGTGGAGGCCTCATTGGATTGTCGGGTGCCAGGTGGCTTAGTAAAAAGGGCGTATTCATTGAGTGTCTTCAAAATAATTCCAAAATTGCCACTGATCAGCTGTCAGAACTTTGAGTGGGCAACATCTCTTTCAGCAAAACACATAAAATCTGGGAACATTTAACAATGGTACAAAACATAAAATATAGACATGACTCTTTTGTTCTACACCTACACAAATAATTTTTGTGATTATGTCATTTAAGCAAGAACATTCAATTAGTAATAAATTAGTACAAAACAATGAGCCGAAACATTGATAAATGCGAGTGTTGATAGGTATTAGGCATAAACCGTATTGTGAGACTTCAAATAGGTACAGTACAATATACATAGTGTGATTATAAAAGTAAAAATATTCCCTAGGGTTACTAATGGAAATTTTTGAGTATTATTCTAATAAATTATAAACAATACGTACAAAGGCGTACTAAACAAAAACTTGATAGGAAAATGGAAAATCTCGATGGGGCTAACTGCAAGGATATTTTTTTTTGCAAATAAAGGCAGTATTCCATTTTTCCAGCTTGGTTTTACAATGCTACAATAATTTATTTATTTATCTAGAAAATATTAAATCACTATGGTCATTTACAAAAAAGTGATAAACAAACTGTGCCTTTTTCTTATCTATGACTTGTTTATTTATCCTTGACTGGGGTTCCTGTGTTTGGTTCGGATTATCCCTAAGGAAAATGGCGCCGAATAAGGTCGATAGCGTTTTTGAGTCGAGGCCATTCTCAGCACTGTGCTGTAATGCCTCTTGTAAAAACTCGCATAAGTATAGGAAAACATTCTTTCTGAATTCTGGCAGCTCCATTATAATTTGCTTACATTGTAAGTAATTGGCTGATGCTCTTAAGCACACTGACTGAAGATTGTAAGGAATTATGGGATCAGCAGTACTTTCTAAAAGTAGTAATAATGCTTCTGCCACAGAATGGATACTTCCAGGGATTGGGTCTATGGAGCCACTGTCTAACCAGTCTCTGATCTGGAGTATCTCTGAATGAAATCCCGGCTGCTCAAACAAGTTGGGTTCCTTTAAGCCATGCAGATAAATATGGTCAACTAAGAACCAAATCTCTTTAGGTATAGAGTAAGTGGAGTGGTTAGATACACAGGTATCCCTCTTATTTTCAAGCTCAATTAGTTTCCCTACAGGTACCTCTTTGATTGGCATGTTGAGGTTCACTAAAACCTCTATTGAGCACCCAAAACAACTTCGTTGGTATGTTCCATTTATTGTTATGAAGATATCTTTGCCTCCATACAAATGTAGTACAAGAATGTCGTACAATTTGTCTGTTCCAGCATTCATCTTGCAAGCAGATGTCTTATTTATAAGTACCTTGAGTTGAATTTCGCATGTTTCTTCTGCACATATACATTTCTTGTAAGGTTCAACTATCAGCCATTCCTTGCAGAAGCTTGTTTCGTCTAATTTCCTTATGAACTCAAACTCTACAGGCAGCTTACCAATATTCTTTATTGTTATAGTTCGAACTTGTAGTTCCAAGTACCGTACCGTCTCAAAATCAACTTCAGTTCTATCAACCTTGACTTGAGGAATCAATTCATTTTCCATTTTATCCAATTGCTTGATGACTTCTTCGTATACCTTTCTGTATTTCTCTTCATCTACTATTTTAATTGAAGAGTTGAATATTGCTGATACAGGTTTGTGGTCACTAATGTTCAGTGATGGATGGCTTCTGTAACCCAGCTGTGTGATATTTTGTCCTCTCCAGAATATCCTGTCACACCATGCCGGAGCTCTGTTCTTCTCACTGGAATCCCAGTTGTCCGTTCCAGGGTCATACTTGTATGTAGGTTTGAAATTGATTTCTCCTTCTAGGTATCCAGCAAAGACATTATTTAGTTTATGTTGCTGCATCAGTTGATCCTTCTCTAGTACTGGTGCAAAATTGTTTTCATTACATAACTTTTTACATGTAGTAGGGTCTAGTTCTGTGATGCGATAGTTCAAGTCTCCTAGCCAGTACACTTGGTCATGGTCTTTGATAGCTTTAGGCAACTGGTTAGGTTGCACAAATCTGGTCCTGCTACAGATGTCTCTGAAGTCTTGGTTTCTTCTCTCAAACTCCTCCACATGAGCTGCCAAGTGGGAGTTGACAAAGCACATTGAGGTGTTGTGGAGGTCAAATCTGATGGACACTCCACCTTTATTGCCCATCTTCCCCATGATCCCTGTCCCAACGGTATCACACACAACATTATGTACATGAGAGAAGTGTTTGGCTTTAATAAGAATTATCAGCATCATGCCAACTAGTCTGACTTTCTCCACCTTGACATACTTTGCTCTCTTGTCAACAAAATTAAGGACAGCAGTAAACCACTCATCTTCTCTGAAGGTTTGATCAAACAGAAATGTCTCCTTAGACAGGTCCAACTCTTGAAAACCAATAGCATAAATGTCAGGGGGCTCTCTGTCAACACTCAGCCACCCTTTGAGAGGAATCACTGGAGATTTATCATTCACATTCCATGTTCCACAGAATATAGAGAATTTCTTTGTAAAGGTATATTCATATTCCTTGTCAGACATTTTGTGTTTGATAAGACTCTCTCTAATGGCAACAGGTGCTGAGGTCTGTGTGTGCGGGACTCCTCCGGGTATAGCCATCGTGTGAGTTAGTATATCGTTATCAATCTTACCACTGTACTTCTTGAGCCACACAAAGTCAGGCTGAGTTGGCACTTTGTTGACAGCTTCTATCCCTCTGAACAGGTCGTCGACAAAGTTGTCGACGCGCGGAGTCATCTGTATTTCAAACTTATACTTATTACTACGAGATTGCAGATTCAGGTACAGTATGGCCTCGGGGTCGGAAGGTTTGTTGTCAATTTCACATTTAAAACTGTTATCTATCGGCAACACTATTTCTATGGATAAATCCGTGAAGGACTTTGGCGGGTAACATGACGTAAACAAGCAGAAAACTGCCTTTTCATCACCAAACTCAACAATTGCTAATAGCCGATCCTTTTTTACCCATTCGGGATGCAATACTTTGGCGTCACACAGGAAGGCTGTGACCCGTTCGCTTGATAGGAATTTTTCCTGTACCACAGATTTTATCTCGTCGTGATTCATGGTGTTTCATGAGTTTATTTCGTTCCACTTTTCACATTACATCGATATTGTTGGAAGTTCATGTAAATTCGATACATTGACAGTTTGACAGCTTTGCAAAATAATTTTGACAGTGACAGTTGGACACATTGAACCATTGAACATTTTCGTTCAGCAAATTACAAAATTAAAAAACCGGCCAAGTGCGTGTCAGACCCATGAAGATAATATAGATATCAGACCCCACACAAAGTGAAGGTTGCCGTAGCTAATGAATTGGATTACCGCATCACGCACACAGTATTGTTTTTAACGACCGCAGAAATAAATTCGTCTAATAATGGATGAATCGTAACGGGTAGGCAGCTCACTTGATTTCCAACAACTAATATGAATAGTTTAAAAAAGACCGCTACGGTATCAATTTTATATTCAATACAATTATTAATAACACCAAAATGTACACTTAGTTTGCAAATAAACTTTTGACTTTGACATTGACTTTATTTTTTCGAATTTTACCATTTTTAACCCCCGACGCAAAAACGACGGGGTGTTATAAGTTTGACCGCTATGTGTGTGTGTGTGCCTTAGGGCATTTAAGTGTGCGTGTGTCTGTCTGTGGCTCCGTAGCTCTTAAACGGCTGAACCGATTTGGATGTGGTTTTTTTTATTTGCAAGCAGGTTTTCTAGCGGTGGTTCTTAGACATGTTTCTCCAAAATCGATTCAGCCGTTTCAAGGTCATCAGCTCTTGTTAGCTGCGGTAGGGATCTTAGACGCTTAATGAGTACTTACTTTACTTTAAATTTTATAAAAATAAATAAATAAATATTTGTTGAAAATGTTGTTTGTTAATAATTTAGTATTTCTAAACGATTGCTTAGAAGTCATCTGATCTGACTCAAATGTCGTGTAAACAGTGGTGCCAACTTTGGGGTTTTCCCCTTAAATGTATCGGGAAGAAGAGATAAAAGGGGAATTTTTAGGGGCAGAAATTTTTTGGGGATATTTTCAGGACTTCAAACAAAACGTCTTTTAATAACTTTACACCGCACCGCGGTATTGTTCTCGAAAGAACGTGGCCTCGACCTGTTCTTGGAATGGATCGAACTGCGAGCCACGTTCTTTTCTCATTCATAAATTATATGTAATTGTTCGTTTTACTGATTCTAATGATTATAACTTTGCAAATTCATATAAGTTATGCTCGAGAATCATACTTTAATCAACATATAACTTAATACTGACTTGCAAATTGCAAAAAGCGTAAGAAAATTTGAATTTCGCGCGCTACCTGGAGTTTAACAATAGGTACTTAGGTATTCAAATATTTAAAAAAAATACAAATAATATGTGTGCGTTTTATTTTAAGGGTTAAGAACGACTTGGGCACTGCATTAAACTCTTATGAGAACCTATACCTAGGGTTTTTTAGGGGGACTTGGAAAAAAAAATTGGTGGTAAATTTTGGTAAGCATCGGCAACACTGCTTGTAAATGAAAACAGTTCTATTTATTTTTTTCTGTCGGGTTTCCTATCGATAAAATAGTATGTTTGAGTTTGAATAAAATGTTCCATTACAAAACTAAATAAATAATCTAATCAAAATAAAATTAAGCATTCCCGCCATTAATTTTAAATAGAATAATAAAATCTCACGAATGATAAACAACCAAATAAAACCAAAACGATATTCACAAATGCTCACTTCCATTAATCAAGCGAGTGAAGTGATTATTTTGGTACTTAAATTAACTTGTTTTGTTTTTATTCGTGAATTTTCACATTTCTTGGCCTCAATTGATTAATCCTAGCCTAATAGCCGTTAAATTACATAATCTGGGAAATCAAAGCTTAAGAATATGGCGGGAGTGCCTAGTGATTGGCAATTAGGATGCGTTGAGGTGAAGCAAAGAGGAGAATACCTTCTGAAGTCTGGGCAATGGTCTGATTGCACTTTCTTGGTTGGTGCCGAGCCCGACCAAGTGGTTATTGCTGGCCACAAGCTGGTCCTGGCGATGGCGTCACCAGTTTTCGAGGCTATGTTCTATGGTGGTATGGCAGAGAGGAATGATCCCATACCCATATTGGATGTACAGCCTGAAGCTTTCAGGGCTCTATTAGAGTGAGTATGTAATATAGAATGAGTTTAGTCAAATATTAGAGTGAGTATGTAATATAGAATGAGTTTAGTCAAATATTAGAGTGAGTATGTAATATAGAATGAGTTTAGTCAAATATTAGAGTGAGTATGTAATATAGAATGAGTTTAGTCAAATATTAGAGCAGTAATCATTAATATTCAATCAAACAGTAATACAGTTAATCCTATCCTTTAATTTGAGTAATAAACTGACTATGATATATTTGACTTACCTGTATACTTGAAGCCCCAAGTTCTACCTAATGTAGAGTACAAAAAAGAATCAGAATTGTAGTAAATCTTTACTCAAATTGTATTTTTAATGTTGCAGATACATATACACAGACAATATAAACATCAGCTCATTTGACAAGGCTTGTGAGCTGTGCTATGGAGCCAAGAAGTACATGCTACCTCATCTGGTGAAGGAATGTACTCGGTATCTCTGGTCTGATCTTTATCCAAGGAATGCCTGCCGTGCCTATGAGTTTGCGAGGCTTTTCGAGGAGAATGTACTTATGGATAAGTGCATACAGGTAGATGATTTATTTTTTACTATTTTATGGACCTGTTGAAATAATTCTATCTGAACACATTTCATAATTTTTTTGCAATCATTTATTTTGGAAATTAAATTTTTTGGTCATTGAGAACATTTTGAAGATATTTTAAATCATATCCTGAGTGTATACCAGGATATGGTTGAAAGTAAACATCCTGTAACCTTTTTTAAAACACTTGTACAACTGTTTAATAACTTTTGAAAGTTTAATAAGATGTAACAATTTTGAATATAATAGAGCACTTTCTATCTATTTTATTTAGTTTCTGCCTACCCCATGAGTTAAAAGAGCGAGTTTATAGATTTATGTAATTTCAAATATTATCATTCTCTTGCACTTATAATAAGTACCAATTTATTAGTCGTCATCTCCTTAGTCACCCCCTTACTAGCCATACCATCTTTGACAGTCTCCTACCCAGTACACTAGGAATCTCTCCTCACTCTCACTAGAATTCTTTTAGCCATCCACATTCATACTCAACATTTTCCTCATGTAATTTCAGATAATCAGCACAAATACGAAAGAGGTTTTAACTGACAGTAGTTTTGAGGATGTGGAGCTGAACACAGTCATAACTGTCTTCTCTCTGGACCATTTGAATGTAGACAGTGAACTCGACTTATTTGAGGCCGCCGTGAGGTATGCCAAGGCCCAGGATAAGAGGACTTCCGAGAGGAGTGTCAGTCCACCATCAGAGAATGGACCCCCAAATGAGAAGAGGTCTAAGAGTCCTGGACCTTCCACTTCTAAGGATAAAGTATGTGAATAAAACTATAGAAATAGTAATATCCCTTTATTTATTATAAACATTGCTTAAAGTTAAGAGACATTAAAACAAAAATCAACAATAATGTATGGTTAACTGGTTGGATGCCGTAATTACAGAAACAATTAAAAAGCCATTGTGTCTCACGTGAATCCACATTTTGGCATACCAAGCGTTAAACAGTTGCTAATCATTACGTCGGTTCAAGCACCATTTATTTTTATTTTTAATAAACTCCTTAATTTATAGTAGTTTATACAAGCTTCTGCTCGCGACTTCGTTTGCGTGAAATTTTTTGTTTTAACATAATATATCCTGTGATGCTTGGCAAAACTGTAGCTCCCCATTAGTGAAAGAATTTTTGTAAGTGGATCAGTAGTTCTGAAGAGTACCCCCTACGTACTTACTCACAAAAAATATAGATAGATCCAAGATTTTCAATTACCTTTGCAAAAAGTGCTACAGCCATTGGATTGGAACACAGACTGAAAAAAAAAAAAACAAACAAAAAAACAAAACAAAAACAAAAAAGAACAACAAACAAAAACCAAAAATAAAAAAACACGTGTGGCACTCGGAGACTGCCGCGGTAAAGCTATTGCATAGCATTTTTTATCAACTTATATAATTATAATTATTTATTTATGCAGTATTTTTTTTACTTTGATATTAATTCAAGTACAGTCGTACCATATACATACACGTTAAGCGAACGCTCGGCCGAGCTACATGGTAGGCGGAGTGGGGGGTGTTAGGTTTTATTTTCGTTACGGAATTTCTTGATTCGCTCAAAGCCAGCGAAAAAAGCTGTGCAATAGCTTAAAACAAACTCAACAAAAACAAATAACAAATAATCTCCAAATAGGTATTTACCTATCTGTACATTATTTGTAATATTTTGTTTTGTAATACTTACATAATACCACAGTGAGGAGATCTTGCTGTAATATAATATTGCAAGCTGTAATTACTATTGCAACACTTAATTAATTGAAAATTACAGTTTGTAATCATGGACTGCTACTGACAAATTAATTAATGAATTCAACCAATTTATGTTACAAAATCAAATTTAATGTTGCAGTATGGTATGCAGTGTGGTATGTATGGTATGTATGTATTATGCAACTGTTTCTGAAATTTGTTTCTGGGGTTTGAGACTAATTTAATGCACCCCAGCTACTTACACATATATCTTAAAAGATAAATTATAGTTTTAGGTTGCGACTTAGCCAACGTACAGGTTGGAAATTATCCCACGGGAAAGTTCTACCGGGATAAAAAGTATCCTATGTTTTAACCCAGGTCATGGTCTATGTGTGTGCCAAATTTCGTGACAGAGTTACTTTCGCATTTATAATATTAAATATGGATTATGATTATGTTTCCAGTGGTCGCAAGCACTACTGCTAAGCATGAGGTTCAGGGTTTAATTCCCAGGTCGGGTAAAGTGTTATTGGGTTTTCCATCAGGAATTTCTCAGTAGCAGCCCGGAGTTTGGATTTATGCCTGGTTGATGGCAAAAGGCTCGCCTCGTATTAAATTGGACTTAAATATAAATATGGGTGTACTATAGGTGCGTACACCTCTGCCTAACCCTTCGGGGATTAGAAGGGTGATATTATGTCATGTATTATGATTATGTTTTCAGGTGGTGAATGTTGAAAGCAGTGCAGAGAACAGCCCTGTGGCTGTGATGGATACACAAAAAGCAAGTGATAGCTCCGATCAGCCCTTACCCGGACCCTCAGATGAAGGCAAGAAGAAACCTGGTGAGCTATAAGTCACGTAACTTCTTTTTATTTATTTCAATTCACTTATCCCACATTTGACTTGTATAATCGTATGTATTGTGCTTGTTACGGTTGAAGTGGCAATTTTTGGGGGAGGCCTATGTTCAGGGGGTCTACTCCCAAAGCACGAACTTCGTAGTTCCGGCCGATGTTACCGGCGATTTCTACTCTGTTTCACTTACGGACATAAGATTAGTTCGGTTTTCAAAGTTAGAATGAATGACAACGCGATTTGACAGTTATACCTACGCCCGATGGGTTTTGCCCATCCGAAAAATTTAGTTTGTCACCTTGTTTTGACGGATCAACTAATTTCGGATGCCCGTATCTTCGTTTACCGACTTAGAGAGTAGACCTCAGCAGTAGACGTCTTTCGGCTGATGATGATGCTCTGCCTGTTATGTCAATGAATGTAGCTTGCTTTAAATTGCAATAATTAACATGCTGTCGTAAAATGCAAATACAAGGTCAAATTAAATTAAGTGGTGGTGTGATGGGTACTGATATCTAATCGTAACGAAAAAATAAATGTAAAATTACAATTTCAAGGAACCACAGCACTGATTACGGGGTCAACAGACGTGGGTTCATTTTAGTTTACCTAGTGAACATCCATTACATACTGAGACCCCTCCGTGCCTCGGAAAGCACGTTACGCCGTTGGTCCCGGCTGTCATGCGTAGATCTTTGACAGTCGTTACGGGTAGTCAGCACCCCAAGTCTGACTACCAGTCTTGCTAAAGGGTTTCGTATTACCCAGTAACTGGGTTGTGTATTGTTATGTAAAATTACAAAGTATATATAAGTATATTATAATAGTAAGTATTCAGCTTCATTCGGATAGATTCTTCATTTGAAGAATTTCAAACTTAGGTTGCCTGTTGTAGCTTATTTTTTTTTTATATTGCTCCCTCTTCTACAGACCCCAAGCCAACAATTCGGTCCGCTATCGAAAAGATTCGATTCCTGACGCTGACACCGCAGCAGTTCGCAGAAGGGCCAGCCAGGTCCTCACTCCTCACGGAATCTGAGGCCTTTGCCGTCCTCATGAATATACTGTCCAGTTCTTCGGACGTGGCCATGCCCAGTGGCTTCTCAACCTGCAGGGTGCCTAGGAAACAGCTGATTGGGGATGGGGCGTCATCTAATGTGAGTACATCTTTTGACTCGGTACTAAAAATAATCATTCTTACTATTGAAGCTCTTCAAATCATAGATTAAGTTTAAAATAATTTGTTGGAAAAAGCAATCTTAACCAGAGTTATAGAATTAGAATTATTTAATGTGATTTTAGAATTGTTACCTAATTTATTGTTAAAGTTTAAGAAAGTGATCGGTATATTTTCTGCAAAAAATAAAATCGTCGAGACTGGCTTTCAGAGTAAGTGCATTTACTAAAATCACCAAAATCTTTTGAAATATTGACAGTCCACAACTGTTAATCTATTCTGTAAAAATAACAACATGAAACCTGAGGTGAAGTGAGCCGACATTTCACCTGTTGACCGCTCACTTCAAGAATGGTACGGTATTTTTACGTAATAGATCGGTTGTTATTGCTTCGGATTATAACCAATGTCGCAAGTTATAATGATTGCCCATAATTTTGTCAGATGGCGACGCTGACGGTAGATACTCCGAGCCCGGTGATGCTTGAGCAAGTGTTCGGCGCGCCCTCTGCCTACCAGCCCTACCCCAGACCTACGCGCCATGATGGTAGGTAAACACCCAAAGGAGGTTTCACCCTCCACTAAATATTATTTTGTCAATGCGACATATACAGTCCGGCTGTCGAGAGAATGCGTTCCTGACACCTGTCAGTTCATACAAACGAATACGTGTTTTGCGAATTTGATCTTTATTGTATATAGAGTATTAAGTATTTATATAACAAAAATTTGGAATAATGAAAACAATTACCAATATTTATAAAGATAATGAATAGAAGAGGACCGAGGATAGAGCCTTGTGGGACACCAGATGTAATCCGAGTAGCATGAGAGTAGAGTGGAGTGAACCCGTTGACAACTGTTAGTGATGTACGACATGAACCATCATTTATGATCATAAATGAACATTCATATATCTAGAATCAATACTAACTTCATAAATGCGAAAGTAACTGTGTCAGTATGCCTTTCTGTTACCTTTTTAGGCCTTAACGTCTAAACGGATTTCGATCAAATAAGGTACACAGTAGACCTGGGTTTTTATCTAGTTTTCTTTAATGGCAAACTAACAATTGTTTACACTGTTTAAATGTTAAAATAATGTTTTACTACGGAAGGGAGGCCTTTGTCCTGCAGTGGGCAACGCAGGCTTATAATAATAATAATTTATGTAAATTAAGGTTAGTGTAACAATTTAGGGCCATAAACGTAATAATTAAATTTTTTGTTTCTAGTAGATACAACGAGGGACCAATTATGACTCATTCGTGTTGCGTCTATACATGAATTTTATATATTGTGTATCTTGATATTCAGTCGGCGTCCGCCACTCCTCAATCGTCCACAACGCGAACCATTCGGGTTTGCGCGTGGAGCACATGGACCGACACAGCAACGACTACAACAAGATATACTGCCAGCGACCCATCATACAGCACACCGACTGCCTAAACACCTCCGTACTGGACTGCTCCGTCACCTTCATGGTGGATAAGAACATCTGTCTTCTGGGAGTGCAGGTGAGACACTTCATCATTCCCTTGCCTGTATCCCTATCTATTTGTGGTCGGCGCAACATATCTTTTTCTTCCATACTTTTCTATCAGTCATCATCTCGGTAGTCTCCCCCTTTCTAACCATATCATCCTTCACACAGCCCATCCACCGTTTCTTTGGTCTTCCCCTACTCTTGTAGACCTAGCTTCCCCTAGTCTTATAGCCTCAGCTTCCCGTACTCTTATAGCCCTAGCTCCCCCTTCTCTTATAGCCCCAGCTTTACCTACTCTTATAGCCCCAGCTTCCCCTACTCTTATAACCTCAGCTTACTCTTATAGCCCTAGCTCCCTCTACTCGTATAGCCCTAGCTCCTACTTTTATAGCCCTTGCCCCCCTACTCTTATAGCCCTAGCTCCCCGTACTCTTATAGCCCTACCTCCCCTTACTCTTATAGCCGTAGCTTCCCCTACTCTTATAGCCCTAGGTTTCCCTACTCTTAGAGCCCTAGCTTCCCCTACTCTTATAGCCCTAGGTTTCCCTACTCTTAGAGCCCTAGCTTCCCCTACTCTTATAGCTCTAGCTTCCCCTACTCTTACAGCAAAGTTTTGAGCATGAATGTCTGAATTGCCTGTTCAAACATTCTTGCTTAAAAACTTTCCTCACGACATTTTCTTTATTGTTCCGCATCACATGCCCATATCATGACAACCGATTTCCACACAACTTTTCGGTCACCAGTGCCACTTTCAAATATCCTCTTATATACATATTTCTCATGCTATCCATTTGCTTCACACCACACGTCCCTCTTAGCATTCTCATCTCGCTGTATGCAATTGCGTTAACAACAAGATATACGCACAGAGTCCATCATAGAGCGAGAACACACTGACTGCCTCAACACCTTCATGGTGAAGAACATCTGTCTGAGTGCAGGTGAGACACGTCACAATAAGAAAATAATAATATTCTGGTCACGGCGATCATCAAGAAAGAAAAGCCAAGTGCGTAGGAGAAAATGAAGTGCATAATTGTGTGCGCAGACGCAGGTACATGCTCTCTTCCCTCACTCTCATAGTCCGATGGGATGACAAACCGACACGACCGGAGAGAGATCAGGCGCAGGATCCACATAGCCACGTGCTCTCTTAGGCACGGGATATGAAAATTTTCTAAATCCGAGCTGTTACTGTTGTGAATCATCATCATTGGCAGCCTTGGTTGACGCACTGCTGAGTCAAGGCCTTCTCCCTTGTGTGTCATGCTTAAAATCTATATATTTATAAATACTAATTTTGACGGCACGGTGGGCGCAGTGGTTAAGCGATTGATTGCAGCGGTGCGTGTCGCGGGTTCGATTCCCGCACGGAACAAATATTTGTATGACCTACAAGTGGTGGTCCCGGGTCTGGCTGTTTGTGTATGTGAGTTTGAATGTTTGTAAACGCACCCACAATACAGGGGAAATTCCTTATGTGGGGTAAAGTTAAAAAAAAAATTGTCAATCATTTCTGACATTCTGCAATGTGAACTGAGGTCGTAACTTAAAATCTAATGAGATCATATGGACCCTGTTGACACAGCAAAGATTCGTTTTTGTGGATCTCTGTTTGACCGCGTTGTTCTAATAAACTACGCAACGGATTTTGATGCGGTTTAGACCATCAATTAGAGACGAAAGAAACCTCGATGTTTTGTCAAGTCATTAAAACGGTGCCAAGCATGGGTGTCATAAATAAAAGTATTTTCTTTTTTTCTTTCCAGGTGCCAACTCAAGCCCCAAGCGAGGAATCCGGCGTGTCCTGCGCGGTGGGCGGCGTGGGCGCAGGCGCGGGCTCGTACTGCGAGCTGCTGTACGCGCACCTGCTGGACGCAGACGGAGCGCGTCTCACCTACACGCACTACACCAACAGGGTGCCCTTCCGACATCTGCTGGACATCATGTTCAACAGGCCCGTGTATATACAGAGGAATAAGGTGAGATACTGCAACAAACTTTAATTATATTGGATTTTTGGGGGAAATTTGCCGAAAGTAATGTGGCGACATCTACACCGCTACATACAAACTGAGAGACATGACGTCACAGAAATAGTAGATCGCCCAAGTAATATTTCTCGCGAAATCTGCATTCTATATATAACATTATATATATTGCTGCATTCTATATACAACACCCGTTTAGCCGGAGGATGAGAATCTTTCCAACCTGTTTCTCATACACAATTTTTTTTTTGTCTGTGGTCAAAACCATTTGCTTGTCAGGCATGCTCGGTACGCTTGAGTATCGCCAGTCATGAAGGCACCACTTAATGCCACATTTTTGGAACGAAGGTTCTTAATGCCGCTTGCGGTAGGCGATGACTGGTAGAAATCGTCACGTAAGGAAAAAAAAAGTGTTATGTCCCCTCCATGCAACTCTCTCTCTCTCTCTCTCTCTCTCTCTCTCTCTCTCTCTCTCTCTCTCTCTCTCTCTCTCTCTCTCTCTCTCTCTCTCTCTGTGTTTTTCTATTATATACGGGTGTGTGTGTGTGCTTGCGAGTATCGCGTAAGGAACTTCATTCCTGACGCGAGTCTCCCGACCGCACACGTTTTTTTACAAGCTTTTGTTTAGTTTCACCAATCCCGGTGCCTGGAATTAAATCTTGCAAGTAAAATTTGACCCACTTCCCAGTCTCTGATTGAGCTGAAATTTTCCATGCATATGTAAATCGGGTGACAATACAATATTATTATGACATGGAGCTGATCTGATGATGGAGCCGGAATTTGGCCATGGGAACTCTGTAATAAATCGACGCAACCCCATCTAGTTTGGGCTCGTTTAATTCGTCTTGATAAGTACTCTGGTTCTAAATAATAATAATAATAATACAAAAAAATGTGTTTAATAAGTATGACAATTAATAAAAGAAAAAAAGATAGGTAAATTTGATAGGAATGACTAAACTAGTTATTTAACATCATTAATACTAAAAAGTAAAAAATAATTTTAGTCTGATTAGAATTGAAATTTCGTTTTCAAATAAAAGCGTGTTACAATGTTACATTATTAACACGAGAGATGAGAGAGAAAAAAAAGAGGTTGTAACACGCTTTCAATTAAAAACTAAATTCCAATTCAAATTTTATTAAAATTATTTTTAACTTTTCTGTTATTTTTAATTAACAACTAATAAAAGCTATTTTTTTTAAAACATTTGTTTTTGAAATTATTATTTACACAAACTTTTCAACTCCACAGGTATACAAAGTGGGCATAGTATTCAACAAAGTGGGCTGGTACCCCATGGGCACATGTGCACAGCAAGTCGCCGCAGAGTCCGTGTTCTTTAACTTCGGCATCGGTCAGAGTTCCGACTCGGTCCGGGACGGCCTCATACGATCCATTATCTTCACCTACTAGCAAACAATGTCACCCGATCTTTATATCGTTTTGTAACGACGAGAAAAGATTGTGGCTGAAAATTAAAAGTATTTTGTAGGTAGGTACATATATTCCGGCCTCCAACAGAATGCGCTTCTGACACTTGTCAGTTGGACACGATTAGAAACTAATAAAGTTTAAATTCGTAAAACACTTTTGTACTCAGCGTTTGCAGTACTTGCACAGTTATTTATCTCTGATTTTGCATCACAGTGATCTATTTATTGTCTTTACTATAAAGCTGATGTCAGATGTCAAATAACTGTGAAAGGATTGTATACAGCGTGTACTGTATTTTTATCTCACGAAGCGACGCGCGCTTTATTTGTGATAACCAAGTGTACAAACACGCTGGGAATGGGTGCGTGAAGACGAGTCGCGTCAGCACATAACACACACACACACACACACAAACACCCACCCACCCTTACAAACCCTTCCGACTTCGCCCGCGTCTCGGACACTTGTGAGATAAAAATACTGTATCAGAAATGTGAAATACATTTGGGTCAAGTAGGTATTGGAGTTTGTATGCTACAGCTGATTATTTTTTCGCGATTAGCGATAGCGATTTTTCGCGTTGTTCATTTTCATGGTACCCTAATATGACCACACCTTTCTGATACACGTTGTATAAATGACAGGTATCAGAACGCATTCTCCCATCGGAAGGCGTGCAATTATTGGCTGAAAATAGTAATATGTATTAAATGATAGATTCCGGACGTAAAAATGGCACATCGAATTTCATTGCATATTTTATTTTTTACGAAATGTTCGATTCTGTCGTGCATCGGCTCTGTCATTCATTTCTCTGTGACAGTCTCTAAAAATATGGTCTCCTACAAGAAGTGGCCGCCATTTACTGTCTAATGACGTCACTAAAACGTTATTTATGAACGTACCTACGTTGTTGTGGTTTCCTAGAGAGAAAAATATTTTGTTTTTAATTTTATATATAATATACCCGAATAGCAATGCACGGGTGAATCGGAACGAAACTTTAAAAGGGATTTTTAACATTTAAATAATATAGTTTGTGGCCAAAAAGGACTCAATGTGTTTACTGTATTATAATTAACAACAAAGTGCCCTTGTTGGCAACAAACTATATTTCAATGTTAAAATCCCTTTTAAAGTTTCGTTCCGATCCACCCTTGCATTGCTATTCACCCCGCTTGACGGTATATATATGTATTTTTGACACCGTAAAGTCATACCCCGGTGCCATCATTTTATTGACATCCATCATTGCGGCCGTTATGTATCGGCCACCGCTGTTCTAGGAAGGAAACCGTACCTTAAATAAAGCTCGAAGTGTCATATTTACGTCCAGTTTATAGTATTAAAGACTTGCTGGTCGAAGTGACCCAGGCTTCCAAGAAAACTGATTCCCATAATATTTTAATTGTAATAACAGGACACACAGTGAAATATGTTTCTCTCAAATAATTACAATTTTATAGAATCTTAGGAAAAAGTAAGTTGTAAATACAGTAATTATGTGTTATAGCAAACAGAGGTTCTGTTCTATTAAAATGTTTAGCATGTTGACTCTGTTTACTACAGCATGTATTAGGTGTGGTCAAATTTAAGGGTGTGGTACAGACCACGAACTGAACAACTTCCTACATGGGACCTACTTCGTAATCGCGAAAAAATTATCAGCCGTCCGACACATTTGGGTCGAGTAGGTATTGAAGATTTGCATGAGACAGTTGGGGCAGCTACGTCAAGTTCATTTTGATGGTTTGTACGCCGCCCTTAAATTAGACCACACATTTCTGATACATGCTGTGTAATGTGTACGAATTACCAAAGTTATAATACATTTAAAATTTGTGTATAATTATTTTGTTGAACTCATATACATTTTTACTTTTCATATTTCTTTTCTGATATGACAATTTTGTATAGTGAGACTAACAATAAGAATTTCATGTTATCATTTTGTTATAAACTTCTAGTGCCTATATTTGCATAACGTGAATAGTATTATAAATATTATAAATCCGATTACGATCGATTATAATATTCGATTATTATTTATTAATTAAAAATCTTCTCTGACTGTAATTAAATTAAGCTTTACGAATATAAGGTTACAAAGATAGATTGCCTTTTTGGTCCAGTGGTCGCACTGTTGAGCATGACGCCCCTGGGCTCGATTCCCGGGTCGGAAAAGTGTTAATGGGTTTTTCTATCTGGAATTTCTCAGTATCAGCCCGAAGTCTGGATTTGTGCTCGGTTGATGGCAATAGGCTCGCCCTCTATTACATGGGACTTAAACATAACTGGCGAAATATAGATGTACTGCAGGTACACCTCTGCCCAACCCTTCGGGAAATTAGGTGTGATGTTATGTTACGTGTGATTAATGATTGTAACATGTACAGTAATGTATTAATCTTTATTATATAATTTATTATTTTTAATGATTGCTGTTTTGGCGTGCATTTTCTCTCGATCCTATTTTGAGTGGGACGCATGTTCTTTTCACTGTAAACATTTTTTTTATGAAATAATCAGCAGAATCGTGTAATTGTGGATAACATTTTCTTATCGTAGCTTGTAATTCTTGTTCAGATTTTTTATTAAAATATTTTTGATACCATTTTCTAGTTTATTTTATTTATGTTGGTCTATTTTTCTTAACTTTCCAAACATGGTCACCAGCGGTAATTGCGTAACACACTAACAGTAGGAATGGTTTTCATTTTGACAGTTCAACAACATCCATTGCGTTATTTACGTTGTCGAGCAGACAAATTTTCCGAACATATGGAGCAATGGATTAGCAATAGGCTTCAAAATGATTCAGATTGTGATAAATAGTGTGTTACGTAATTAGGGTGCGGGTCTCCCACCAAAACTGACACGACTTTTTTGTTGAGAATATTGCGCTTATGCCTTCTCCAGTGACAAACACCCTATAGTTAGGTACTGTCACTGGACCATTGGGGCAGTTTAATATTATGCATGCACTGTTACATTATCATTTATTATGCGTTGCCCAAGGTGGATAACCCAATCGCTTTTATTAAAATTAAATTATAAAATCACTAGTTATTGCTACATACAGTGAATGAATTGAAGATTTAGTTGAATGGTTTAGAGAGTGACAACTGTGAACAGCAAACTTTAGATTGCGTTTACAAAGCATGCTTAGAGGATACATTGTTAAACACAATCATTAAAGTCACTTTAATGATTGAGCTTATATAATAAGTGTGAAGTAATAATGGTTTTGATTATCTTTAACATTCAAAATTTTTAAATTAACTGTTAAACTCACCGTTCCAAATAAAAGCGTAAACCAGTTAATTAACTACATTCGTAAACACCCAGCTGTCAAATATGACTTTTGTCATGTTGGAAGTGGCGAATTCTTTGCTAAAGTTTTGTTCATGATTCGCGTAGATTTAACCATATTACGGCAATTATACGATGTTTAGTTAATTAAAATGAACTTAAGTGGCTTGCTTTGACATTAGGATAGTGTTATTTGATAGATACAGGCTCATTGGATTGGTTAAATTGATGTTATAAGCCACCATGTCTCCTAATAGATGTGATGGTTTACTGGCGAGGGTTGATTTTCCGCTCTACACGCTTCAAACTCTTACGAATCGACACGTAATAGTCGCGGGTGGTGGCGGAGCCGCGGCGACAGGCGTTGCTAATGGATTTGTAAGTACAAACTTTAACAAACCCATAATTAAATGACTCCGTTTAGTTTCATTGGTGTACGTGTCAGCTGCTCACTCACACGACTAATAAATACAATTTCACTAGTTTCGGTTCAAAAAACAGTGGTTCTCGCATTCCTAAGCAAATTTTATCACATAGAAAGTTAGACGCGAATATAATTTCTATTAGCAAAATGTAACAGTGTTGGTCCAATGATTACCGACTTGTTATAGTAATGAGGCTTTTCGTTTCGATCGCTGAATCTGAGAAATGAAGTATAGATGTTTCCTGACTTGAAACTTACTCAAAAAGTAGTTTTATTAATAAAGTATAAGGTAAAAAACTGACATTGAATTAACATTTATTTTTAGGAAATATTTGAGCTCTCACACAATGGAACGAGATTTGTTGCCGAAGAGGTGATGCGCCATGAGACTGGGCCGAACGTAGTGATGAATTGTTCAGTGAGAAGTAATCAGCAGAACAAGACTTATTTAACGGCGGGACAAGAGAGCCATTGTCAACTGTATAAAGTCAATATACGCATGGTAGATGCGGCTGAGATGCGCAGAGGTAGCTTCAGAGCAGAGAACGGGTTAGTCAGGAAAAGAAGGCGCACTGTTTCGGAGAACGACAATATATCTAAAAAGGACAACAATAGTAACACTACGGAGAAAAGAATATCATTTGAAATAAGGCCCAGTGATAGTGTGCAGACTGATTTCAGGTAAATTCATTATGGCAAAGCCCTGAATATCTTTTTAAGTCTTATTAGAATAAAGCCCTCTGATTTGACAATATTTATGAATTAATGCTAAAACTAATCTTTCTTTTAACAATTTCTTCTTCATATAATTTCAGTATTTTTTAACTAAATTTCAGGAATCTCTATAATAATGATGATGCAATATCAAATACATTTAAATCACAATAGAAATATATTATATTCTTGTAAACACACATAGAATAATGTAATTTCTCTAACATTGTGTTTTAAATGTTATTTCCTATTCAATGCTTTCATATTAAATAATTAAAATAAAATGCTATGTCACATGCTTTCATATTAAAATCATAAATATTTTTTCATAAATAAAATCCATCAAAGTTTTCTGTATAGATTTCTTCGCAATAAAATTACATCTGTTACCTTCAAACCATATGTAGCTTGTAAATTGGTTTGCTATATCAAAGAACTAATAAAAATGCTTGTAACCTCATTCAAGCTAAGAGATAACAGATCGCTTTTATCTGCTAGAGGAGGCTAGAGATAAATATGTCATCAAACATTCTTCACTTAGATTATGACATTATAGAGTATAAAGATAGGTAATATTTTGAGATAAAAGATATTTAATTGGCCCTTTGAATTTACATTTGTTTAACATCACAATACCAAAGAATATTAAGATGACAAGGTGAATTACAAAAAAATATGATTACGTTAGTTAAACACTAACTGTCTTATTTATAATAAAGCCATTCGCTTCATAAACCTATTTTAACTATCAAACTGTTTTGCCCCTTTCTGTCAAACTTCATTTTAACTTGACAGAAAGGTACAAATCAGTTTGATAACTAAAATAGGTTTATGAAGCGAATGGCTTAATTAAGAATAAGACGGTAAGGTTTTAAATAACAATACTTTTTTCATCGTTTTATTTTTATATAATATTTTCCTCTTTTTATTTTATCTTTATAAGGAAACTGAAATATGTATCAGGAATTCAATCTTTTTGGAATTTCCAAATCTATGGGTTTCTGAGGTTTACATGTGCTTCAAAATATGCATCGGCCTTGCCTACCCCTTCTAGCAAATACAGGTGCGATGATCAGTAACGTTAGAATTTCCGAGGGGATGTTGATCTTTCCAGTTGCTTCTCATTTAGAATTTACTGTCCTTGACGTCATAGGGAATAACAGAAAACTGTGATAAGACAACACAACAAAAAAATGTATTTCCTTATAATATGTCTTCAACGGAACGCGTAATATTTATTTACGCGAAATCGCGTGCGGTTTCCATAGTGCGATGATCGCACGCAAAACAGTCAGATCGCACTGCGATCTGACTGTTTTTTTTTTGTTATCTTCTGTGTTTACCCAACTACGGAAAAGCTAAAGGAGGAACTAAAAAGGTATAAACAAGACATCGATTTCGATTGTCGTATATGCGAAGGAGTCACACGTATCTCATCATCATCTGCCTAGTCTTAACCCAATTATGTTGGGGTCGGCTTCCAGTCTAACCGGATGCAGCTGAATACCAGTATTTTACATGGAGCGACTGTCTATCTGACCCCCACAACCCAGTATCTGGGTAAGGTCCCCTTAGCAAGACTGGTGGTCAGACTTTCGGACTTCTGATGACCCGTAACGACTGTCAAAGATCCACGAATGACAGCCGGGGCTGTCCGAGGTACAGAGGGGTCACGGTATGTAAAGGGCACCCATCCACAAACCGACCGCGGGAAACGTAGATTAACCTGATCAGCCGACCCGTGTGGCTGCTGTTACTTACCTAACGGCCTTAATTACGTAACTAAGTAATGACGTGTGACTCCGGCTCATCGATTGACTTGTTTATACATTTTTGTTGGCATTTTTGTCGTAGTTGGATTTTAGTTTTAAATTTAACTTTTCAGTAAGAGTATTGAAAAATAGGATGAGATAGTGAATGCTGTAAAACTTCAAACAGACTAAACAAATACTGCGGACGCGTCTCGAGCCGTACAAACTTCATAGCAGTTGTTTACATGCTCATGGGAAACTAACGACAAACTCAAACTCAAAGCATTTATTCTAATTAAACCATTTACAGGCACTTTTGAATTGTCAAAGAGTCGGTCAGTTAGTCAGAAAGTTGAAGCTAGTTGCCCATACCAAAATGTAGATATCTATGGAGAAGAACATAGAGCAGCTTTGGTAGTTCCGCTCAATAAACCAGGTGCAAGCTCGGGAAAATCTATGTCCGATTTGCTGAATTGATATAGGTTTTCAATGTCAGAAAGTTTCATTTCTTCATTATGTAGTATCGATATTTTTATCTTACAATGCATTTATTAACTTAAGAAGTACATATAGGTAATATAAAAAGTTAATCTTGATAAAATAAAACATGTATCACTAAGTCAATATTGAATTTGTAAGAATATGACTGCTGAAGTATTTGATTGTTTGTCATTTGTTGCTGTCGTGCAGAATGCGTAAATTATAATAATGCTAGTTTTTGCCCGCGGCTGCGCCCGCGTCGAGGTCGGAAATTAACCCACGGGAACGTACTACTGAGATAAAAAGTATCCTACATGTTAATCCAGGTTATAAACTATCTGTGTTCCATATTCCATCCAAATCCGTTTAGTAGTTTTTTCGTGAAAGAGTAACAAACATCCATCCATCCATCCATCCTCACAAACTTTCACATTTATAATATTAGTAGGATAGTAGGATATTAGTATGATATGATTTACGCGATATTCGAGAATTGAGTCAACTGGCATTTGATTGGAAAAGCCTATGTCCATCAGTGGAATGCTAAAGGCCATCGATGAAACAACTATATTTTGCAGGGAGTTTTCGTGGAAGCTTAAATAAATCTGTAGGCAAAAAAAGTTGGAAGCTGGATCACACAGAAGTAAAGCCCCCACGTGGGACGCATCTTCCTTTCCATCCCAATGCTCACTGTAGACACCAAATGCAAGTACGATTCGCTGGACATGTAACCAAGATTGAAAGAAAGATTGAAGTGTTCATTAATGACTTAAGGCGCTGCCCAAACGTAACACGCTCAGTTTTTTGTCGCAAAGCTAGGCGTATTGGTACATATTACAAGCCGGAAAACAATTGAATGTGTTGTCAAATGTTTAAAAACAGACATTTTCAAAAATATTTCATAAAAATAAAATAGTATCATGATAAAAAAAATCGTAAAACAGAGCTTAAAAAAACTTTTGCGTAATTCTCGAAATTCTGAGCGTAAGCTATCAGATTCTATTTAATGACCAGCTGCTGCCCGCGGCTTCGCCCGCGTGGATGTCGGGAATTATCCCTCGGGAACGTGCTACCGGGCCAAAAATTACTCCTATGTTACTCCTTATAACGTCAGCTATTTGCCAGTGAAAGTCCCGTCAAAATCGGTCCAGGCATTTCGGAGATTAGCCGGAACAAACAGACAGACAAAAATTGTAGAAAATGTTTTTTTGGTATGTGTACCGTGTATATATCCATATGCATTTAGTAAAAACCGGTTATTTTAATATTACAAACAGACACTTCCATTTTATTTATTTGTATAGATAAAAAAAGGAAAATCAATCAACTAAAAAATACCTAAAAATTATTCCACTGAGCCGAGCATTTATTTTTAATTTAATTAAAACTGAAAAATTGCATTTATATTGGTGGTCGTTCGATTCAATTAAGATCATACGCATCCACGGGCGTCTTACTTTTACCGACAACAGTATGTAGTTACTTCGGCATAGAAAATCCAGGGGGGCCAGCTGATCTCCCCTGCCCCCCCCCCTAGGTACGCCATGTACGCATAGCTGTTTTAAACCTTATTTGTTGCCGTGATGCGCTATTGTCAATTGTCTCAAAATTTGCTTCTTACCGTGCCTTAATGACTAAATGTAGCCTCCACGCGTAGTAACACTGCTACTTTTTTAACTGGCCTATATTGTTATTATGACATTTTTATTCTTAATTCGTTCTACACGAAAAAACGGGCAGTTAAATTGATTGATTTGCACGTATTTTAACTTTTAAACCATGACATGAGGTTTTTTATTTGATTCGTGTCGATACAAGAGCATATAGAGGTATGAGGAACAGGGTGTAAAGTTCACTCATGCCTCCATAGAAAAGGGAGGATCCTCCGACCAGACGGGTGTCGTGTCTGGTGGGTAACTGCCCAACGATTGAAGTCGGGACGTTGTATATATGCTAGTTGCGCGGTAAACTCTGCTTGTGCGATGCAGGATCTTGCGACGTCATTGTGACGTGTAGCTCGCATGTGGCGATTGTAGATGCCGCTACAAGCACGAGTAGTGAAAGGGTTAAAACTATTTTGTTCTTTAAATATTTGCAGCAACGACCCTCTACAGCGGGTGGTCCGGATCAACCACAATGGCAAGCAGATGGCGACGGGTGGCATCGATGGCAAAGTGCGCGTGTGGAGCTTCCCTAAGATGGAACTGCTGTACGAGCTAGAAGGACATACTAAGGAGGTGAGAGAGAGAGAGTGAAAGTCCATTCTGGTCCATCTCGGTCGAGGGCCGGAATCCAGGAAAGTGAACTTTGCTTATAGTACGATTCAAACTTAATGGCGGCTCGGAACATGAGGCGAGTCGCTGCGCAGTAACCAATTCACGTGTCAGCGGGGGTGAGGGGTGAGGTACTGCGCAGCGAATAGCGCACTTCACAGCCGCCATTAAGTTTGAATCGTACATCACTACTGCTTTAAAAACGGTGAGAGAAAATATCAGGAGGAGAAAATATCGGCATGTCCTACAACCAGAAATTCGAAGACATGCGTTTTGCATATTTAATTTACTTTTGCTTGCTACAATAACTTACAGTCAAAAGTACTGATTGTTGATCTTGATTGCTCAGCATATTGTAGGTACTTACTCTATTTATTTTTATGATGGTTTGCATGACTAGTCCAAAAACAGTGTTTTACGCTTTTATAACTTATCTTAAACCGTTTCATCGATATCAATAATAATTTACGGTTTAAGACATTAATTTCTCAAAAGATTACATTAATCAATTACAGAGAAAATAATAAAAGTAAACAAAATAGCCGATTAATTAGCGTTTTTAGTAGGGTACATGTTAAACAATGTTTTAGTGGAGATTGTGTATAGTGAGTACGCGCATACGCTGCGGTGTGCACTAAGCTTTTTTGTTAAGGCCTATGGCACAGTGCGTTTGAATAAGCGATAATTGAACAGATACTTTGTTTTAGGATTTCACAAATAAAATGGTTCTTTTCGTAGGGTAAGTAAGTGGGTGTAGGTTATTTAGTTTAAGGTTAGTTTTCGTAGTGTTAGTAAAATTTACAAAACAATACAACAATTCAATACAATTTGATCTGCAAAAGTATCGAACATAATTATTATGTTCAGTCATAGTTCTAAAATCAACTTTTGGAAACTGTCAATGCAAATCTTGATAAGATAGTATCCCATTATTGCCTTCTTCGATATCTTGGGAATTTGGCTATTATTTTATGTTACTCATTAGCCGCACTTATTTCGTTGTAGATCGACGACCTCGACTTCAGTCCGTGTGACAGTTCCCTGGTGAGCATCGCTAAGGACGGGCTGGCTCTGCTCTGGGCCACGGACAGGAAGCGAGCGCCCACGCTGCAGATCACGTGCCAGCCTCCCAACGGGAACAAGTACCTGTTTAGGCGATGCAGGTAAATTTACTATAGCACTACAAGATTATTTCGGCGCGTGGCAAAAACCGGAACTATCGCCGCCATCTTGTTTTTTGAATACGTTCCAAGTGACATTTCAAAAAACAATTGCGCAAATGTTTACCAACAGCGCCCCCTATCAACGTCACTCGAGCGCCAAAAGATGCTTGTAGCAGTGTACTTACACTTTATGGCCATTAAAAATAGGGGGAGTTAAGTGAGTAATATGTTCTACAAGCTGATGATGTGATTGTGCCCACTGTCGTAACAAATATAACCAAAAAAATCGCCTTTTAATTTGGATTCTAAGGTACGCTCTAAGTTCGTGGTGAAAGGGTTAAACTCTACGTTATCCAATGCTAGCTATCCAGGGTGCGTTCGACGTTTCGGAATGCGATTATAAAACGATTTCAATACACATAAGAATAATAACGTAAAAGCTTTGTATTCAACCCCTAATTGTATAATTAGCGGAATCATTTCTCGTTAGTTTGTTCAACTCTGTTCCGAAATCTCTATAGTCTGACTAGAGTATTCATGAACATCTCAAAATAATAAATTCTTAAATTACAGATTCGGTCTAATAGAAGATCAAAAGAACGAATACAGGATGTTCACAATAGCGAATCCGCTGACCCGGTCGGGGCGACAGCGCGGCTTGCTGCAGTCGTGGGAGCCGCGCACCGGAGCCCTAAGGCGCTCCGCCCTCGCCAACGAGTCACTTTCGGCCCTCGCCGTACGAGACGACGGAAGATTTGTCGGAGTTGGCACCATGTTTAGCGGATCCGTTGATATTTATATTGCTTTTAGTTTACAGGTATTTATGGGACATATTTTATTTTATAAATAGAATAACAACTTCAAATGGTGAAAAGGGTAATAACTTTCAAATCTAATATTATCACTTGGGGCTTAGTTCAGTAAACCAATTACAACAACTAACATGAAATTTGATATCAGAGACTTGATGAGGCTTCCAAAAACCATAAGTCAGTCTTCAGGATATTTTTAAGCTCGTTAGTATTGCTAGTATTAAAAAATAAGCGTTTAATATTGTTAATATTCTAATATCCTGCTTGCTTTCTAGCGAGTTCTCCACGTGAAAAACGCACATATGATGTTCGTGACTGGGCTAGAGTTTCTACCGGTACGCGGCTACGGACCAGCCATCACAAGTCGATCAGAAGCTGCATTATTGTCCATCTCGGTGGACAACTGTCTCTGCGTGCACTCGCTGCCTAACAGAAGTAAGTGTTCATAATCATCAGCCGGTCAGAAGTAGTATTACCAGTCGAACAGAAGCTGCATTATTGTACATCTCAGGGGACTCTCGGAGTCTCTGCGTGCACTCGCTGACTAATAGAAGTAAGTGTTCATAATCACCAGCCGGTCAGAAGCAGCATTACCAGTCGATCAGAAGCTGCATTATTGTACATCTCAGGGGACTCTCGGAGTCTCTGCGTGCACTCGCTGACTAATAGAAGTAAGTGTTCATAATCACCAGCCGGTCAGAAGCAGCATTACCAGTCGATCAGAAGCTGCATTATTGTACATCTCAGGGGACTCTTCGAGTCTCTGCGTGCACTCGCTGACTAATAGAAGTAAGTGTTAACAATCACCCCATCACCAGCCGGTCAGAAGCCTTATAGAAGTTAGTATGTAAACAGTCTATTTCGGTCCGCTGCAGTAAAAATAGTAAGAAAACATACTCCTCTATATTTAGAAGTAAAATGGTTTATTACCCGTTGAGTGACACGGTTATTATTGTTGTTATTGTGTTCACAATGTTTTTATGACGAGTCACACGATAACATTATTTTTATGTTGTTTTTTATAGCTAAGAGTAATATTGTGCTAGTATAATCCACATTCCGTCATACGTCTCTATTGAGTGTCCATTTTAAGTTATTCAACTTTTGAAACTAGTATTGTAATTTGTAAAAACATTGTTAATCAGATTTCTTACTTAATGTATTCTAGATTTGCTCGATAAGACCGAATTAATTAGGGTTTAAGGGAGTAACACATGTGACATCCGCCAACCCGCACTGGGCTCGCGTGGTGGATTACGGCCCACTCCCTCTCACAGAGAGGAGGCCTGTGTCCCAGCAGTGGGAACATTGTAAGCTGATTATGCTTATGCTTAAAGGGAGTATATACGTAATATAGCTATCCTGGTTCCGCATCTTACTAAAGTGAATATTTACTTCTTTTTTCTTTATGTGGCATCTCCTAGTTGACTATGAGAGGTCGTCACTAATTAACTGAACTATCTTATGGCTGCCTTAAGCTAACTCTCTCTCTCTCTTATATTACTAAGCGACTGCACGCTAAGGGCACCCCCTGTGGGGTACAGACCTCGGCTTAGAGCGTCGCTGGGGGAGGACAGCAAGGTGGGGCAGGCTGGATCGAATTTTGAGACTATTTTACTATTAAAACAAGTGGCTATATTATGTTTTTTTGTCCACAGGTACTGTACCTGCCTGGGTTGCCATCCTACTTATCATATTCGTACTATTCTGTACCTTCACACTATGTTCATACATGGGCATTTAACGATATATAAATATTTATTATAAACGTAAAGTAAATGAAACTATTTCTTGTGTAAGTAATTCGGGGTTATATTAGTGTAATTTTATTGTAATAGGCAATTATGAATATTACGCTCATATACATATTACGTATGTATAAATAGGATTATGTAATTGAATTAAATGAGGTGCAATGTTGCAATACTGTTGGTTTTTTATTTCAACTTCTATATACAAGTTTGCTGCATAAGCAGTTAATGTTAAAAAAAATATAGTGAAACAAATATCTAGCTAGAACTAGCTTTTGCCCTCGGCTTCGTCCACGTGGATGTCGGAAATTATCCCACGGGAACGTATTACCGGGATAAAAAGTATCCTACGTGTTAATCCAGGTTATAATCTATCTGTCTTCCAAATTACATCCAAATCTCTTTAGTAATTTTTGCGTGAAAGAGTAACAAACATCCATCCATTCATCCATCCATCCTTCCTCACAAACTTTTCAATTTATAATATTAATAGGACTGTGCTCCAAATTTCATCCAAATCCCTTCAGTAATTTTTGCGTGAAAGAGTAACAAACAACGATCCATCCATCCATCCTCACAAACTTTCATGTTTATAATATTAGTAGGATAGGATAGGAACTAGTACCTACAACCCGAGGATCCACCAAACCCATCCTGATATGGGAATAGAATATCATGATGGGTGGGCTATATAAAAAAGACCAGCTGCTGGCCATGTATCCGGTCGAGCGGAAACGAACTACGTTGTGGTACAAAAAATTGTTTCGGAGACTTCTAAACGTCTCCATATTGAATGCTTTTAGCATGTAACGTCACTCTTCTTCACTATCTCATCGCAATTTTCGTATTTCTCTTATAAAAACTCTACTTTCCAAGCATCATCCCCCTCCTATTATCTCTGCAATCACACAAAACCGGCGAGTCGACGTTTCGCACCGCATCGAAGAGTTCGAGAAGGGAGGCGAACAACGCCACAAGCGACGTCTGTGCGAGGTTGCAAACGTCGAACTCAAACGTTCTGTGTTGGTTGCAAAAAATCTGTTTGTATCAAAGACTGTTTTCTTGCGTTCCACTCATAATTTTATAGTTTATGTTATATATTTCTTTGTATGTATCCCTATATATTGTATATACATATTTTTTGCACCGCATCTTGTTCGTTTCATTGACCGTGCGAATAGTGTTAATGTTCATCCGCTACCTATTGTATCCTTTATTGTAGACATTTCTTTTTTATTGTACCTCTAATGAAATTTTCAGTGCTTATTTGTATTTTTGTTGTACATCTATAGACATTTTCAGTATTTGTATTTTTTGTTGTAGATCTAAAAACTACTTTTTTACTTTTAACATATTTTTTTACAAATTTAAATTAGTGACGGTGTAGCGGGACATCTAATGGTTCTTCTTCTGACGCGGTGGTCGTGTTGATGCCATTTTATGCAATTTTTTTTACTTTTTTCCTTTTATTTGTTGTTTTTTTCCAAAAGATTCTCGTCTATTGCAATGCTGCTTAATTTTTTTTTTATATTTACGTATTATTATACAACATTAGTTTTAGTATAAGCGAAACCTGAATATAGTTTGTTCAGAATAAGTAACTGAATCGATTCCAATAATTTTTAACCCATGTTATATTTTGTCGCAAAAATATTTAAAAAAAGTTACAAGTTGGACACTGAGCGACACTAAGTACCTATCCGCAATCATACGCGCACAACACAGGTCACGGCAGGTCATAGCGGCACTAGGCGCGGGCACACAGCGGGGCGGGGGTAAAACAACCTCTTCAGTCGCCCGGACGCTACAGGTTGACGCGCATGTGTCACGCTCCATTTCAGTTACAATACGCTTCGCGATTGCGCGGCCGCCGTGGGCCTTACAGTTGTCTTTCGGTTGATCGTCTACCGTGTGCCTATCGTATGTAAAAAGTATCGTGTAACCATGTCTTTCTCATACACAAACGTCCAGTACACAGAAATGGTACGTACACTAGCGGTGTGTGGTGATAACGTATACCTGGCAGTGCGGCGGTACGAGGAGCAATTCGGCATCAGAGTATCGTGAAACACAATGCTTTCCGCCACGCAAAAATCTAGGGCCTACGGTACCTTTCGGCCTCCGACAGCAGTCGATACAGGAGTGAGTCGAATTCCTACCACAGTCCAAGACGGAATTTTGGACTACATGGCCAACAAATCTACAGCCTGCTGTGTTAAGTAATGCAATATTTAACAGTTTTTATCCACTTTGAACTTTCAGTGTTTGGCTTATGGTGCAACAAATCGCATTGACGACATTTTATCACTTACGGCTGCATTTACGAATAAAGTACATAATAATATCTACCTACACTAGACCATTACGACAGTCCAAAGCCTGCAAGTGTGATGGGAAATGTTATTACCGGATAATTACAATCCAATTGCCGTACGGTTAGGTACCTACTGCCAAATTCTTATCAATGAGTGCGAGACGACGCGGGAGGCGCGAGCGGCGCGTTGGCGCCGCGTGGTGACCATGTTTTTGTACGGACAACCAGGTAATATAACAAGCTTATAACTTTGTGATTTTTCATGATACAGTTTTGAAATTTTGTAAATAAATTCTTTACATAAATATACTAGACACGTGTTTCGGGTTTCGCATATACTAAAACTAATATTGTATACATTGTATATTCGCTAACAGACTTACTTACTGTACAAGTAACTAAAATATTTTTGATTTTAATTTATTTTTTTCATGTTTAGATGTGACAGTAGTATCCATAATTTATATCGTCCTTGACTATGTACTTGTGTGTTTTGTAGTGAAATTTTTCGTTTTGGTTGTTGATTTTTGTAATGTTTTTGTATGGCAGCATGCCTTTTTATTGTGCTTATCGATTTGTAAATATCTTCAAAATGTCTAATGCTTGCACTTTTTTTTCAAGTTGTTGGGTTGGGTACCTATTCGATACATTCGAAATAAAAACTTCTAGCAGCCGAAACTCCGTCTGTGATAAGCATGTGAACCAAAGCCATTTTTTCAAATTAGGTCATTTTGTTTAATTTTTTTTTTATAAATATTTTTATGGCCTGGTTGCTAAGACCTTTTAGCCAAGTCTTTAGTTTATTTAATTTCCTTCACTCAATTTCTTCGAAAGTGTTTTTAATATATTTATATATTGCTCGATAACAAGTCTTATTTATTAATAATTCTGTCAAGCGGCGGGAGGTATTATTTAGCACAACACTTTCACTACACAATTCACTTAACTTACTTACTCGCTAAAATCAATCTTTGGTTTGGGCTTGATAATTTTGGTTTCCACTTTTCCAGGTACAAACTTGATACAAAGAACAAAGAATACTTAGCTAGGTACTTATTTTTCATATTTCTTGACAACGATTTCCATTATTTACAATTATTTTTTATTTTTGTTTTAGTTTCCTTCATGTTATTCCCGCCATTCCCCCCCCCCCCCCCCCTGTAGGTCATAATAATTGCCAACCACAAACAACTTAGCCCCGTAGACACCTCATTAAGAACATTTTGTTCGAATATATATACTATCGCCAAAAGTCAGGGGGGGATAGTATGGGCGGGAATAACATGAAGAAAACGAAAACCTAAGTAAAAAATAAATAATAATTGACCATCATGGAAATCATTGTCAAGAAATATGAAAATAAGTACCTAAAATAGCTAAATATTCTTTGTTCTTTGTATCAAGTTTGTACCTTGAAAAGTGGAAACCTAAATTATCAAGCCCAAACAAAGCCAGTGAATTAAGTGAATTGTGTAGTGAAAGTGTTGTGCTAAATAATACCTCCCGCCGCTTGACAGAATTATTAAAAAATAAGACTTGTTTTCGAGCAATATATAAATACATTAAAAACACTTTCGAAGAAATTTAGTGAAGGAAATTAAATAAACTAAAGACTTGGCTAAAACGTCTTAGCAACCAGGCCATAAAAATACTTATAAAAAAAAAGTCATTGGGGGCTGAGGTGCAAAGAGAGCTGTGATTGGCTATTTCAATGTCACGTGTCATACGTCAGATGACTCATAGGACGGCTTAGGGTTGGTATGAGAGTCGATATTTTTATCGATAAGCAACATTTCTAAATACTTAGATTTATTTATCTATTGAAAAAGGTACACCGATCAAATACTAATCTCACATTATAGCACATAGATACAACGTATAATAATTTTATTCGTTATACCTAGTGCTTGTATCTAGGTATACTTAATACAGGAAATATTTTTTGCATCAAACAGAAAATAGTTTTGGAGAAGCACGTGCCACGTTTGCGCCAAATTCCATGCACTGAGTGTATTAATTAGTGCCAAAATATTTCGGGAATTAGGAAACTAAAGTCGATAATATCTGACAATATTGAAAAGTGACCCACCAAAGTTGGTAACATAAGCGTTGGTACAGCAGTAATAAATAAACTTCGTCGTTTCTTTTTGAGTTCAAAGCAATCCGTAGTAAAATGACTGAAACATGTAACACTATTTGTAGTGGGACACTAATTTTCATCTCGTTTTGTAGCGCTTATACAAATTTTCTTTAATTCTAGGCATTTTGAAAACCTTTAAAATAAAATAATGATTATTTATTTATTTTATGTTTGTGGTAACATATCGATATTTTATTTGTAGATTTGTTATCGATTCATCAACACTAGTAAACTGTTACCGATGATAGAGCGAGATAGTCATATATAAATTACAACGTGAAAGAAAGAGATTTTTCAAAAGACATCAACGAGCGCTACTGCAACTTTGCATTTGTTTCGTATTCAAATATTTAATTAATTCAATTAAATTTTGTAATTATTTTTTGCTTTTAAATAACTTATTGGTGAAATGTTATGTCGTCTTTGTGTAACCTCGAAGTTTTGCTACATTTTTCGCACCATTTTACTGCATAATACGGCATTTTGAATATTCTTTTCGATTTTTAAAACCTCAGAACAATAACTAAAACACTTGATATTATTACGTCAACATTCGGTAACGGACTGACTGGCGCTTCCTAGACGAGTTGGGGGCGTGGCCATCACATATGAGGCCGTAGAGCTAATGCTTGGCGAGCGCGGTTGCCCTCCTATGCGGTGTCTACGGGGCTAATGCCCGTTTTCACCAACAACCCCTCAATTTTAAGTAACCCTTAAGCCAATTTAGGTATCACTTAACGCAAGTTTTATTTTCACCAACGTTTAAGGGACACCTAAACTCTTAAGGGATCCCTTATATTTACGGGCCCGAATGTTCAGCCCCTAACCGACCCCTAGCCTAAGGGTTAGTTTTAAGTTGTTTGACAGGTCGCGTGTTCTTGAATATTTGGTATAATGGAAGATCGAATAAGTGAGTTTTTTGATAGTATTGAAGCTGACTTGAGGTGTTTTTCGCCTCGTTAGTGCTTCTGTCCGTTTTTAGGGTTCTGAAGTCAAAAAGGAACCCATACAGTTTCGCCATGTCCGTCTGTCCGTCCGTCTGCAGCTTAGCTCAGAGACTCTTAGTACTAGAAAGCTATAATTTGGCATGGATATACATATTAATCACGCCGACAAAACGGTAAAATAGAATCATGAAAAAAAATTTTTTTTTGTTACCTCCTGTACACGTGAAGTAGGGATGTTTTTTTTTCTCGTCTATCCCATAGTGTGGGGTATCGTTGGATAGGCCATTTAAAAATATTACGGGTTTATGAATACCATTTTTCGATTCAGGGATCCGTTTTCGTAAAATTAAGCTTTACATTGCTAATTTTTGTTAGAGTCAAGTGTCCCCTCCTGCTAGCTAAATGTTTGCTTTTGGATATGTGAAAAAATTCACGGCAGTAGTATATATAACGAAATTAAAAGGAAAACTTTCACAGCTAAGTAGTTAGGCTTTACAAGTTTACGAGTAATAGTAGACCAACTTACATTTGCAGTTGGAACGTATGGGAGATCATGTTTTTCAACTACAATGTTAAGTTTGTTCTTGGGATAAATTCATCCCAACTATGGAACCCTTCATTGTGCATGGTCCGACACGCACTTGGCAGGTTTTTTATTTAAAATTGTATGTTTGTGGTCCAAAAGCAATTTCACCAGCTTTTCCTTGTCCTCAGCAGTAAAATTCTGGCCACGTTTTCTTTTCTCAGCCATTGTAAGTAGGTATAAAATCCAGACAAACACTAGCAGAATAGCCACACAGAAGTAACCTCAACCGAAATGTCACCGTCAAAGATAAATTTCAGAACTTTTTTTAAAAAGGCACTGGAACTTCGTTAAACGACCAAAATTCTTTGTAAATATGTTAGTTTTTCGATATTGACATAATGTTTTGTAACGTAATTGTTGTTAAAACCATGTTCCTAACGTAAGATATTTTTATTTTGTTCTGAATTATTGTAAAAATGTAACTTAAGAATGTTAGTGGTAAAAGTGCGGTTTTTCAAATAACTATGACAAAAGAATCTGTCACTTAACTAAGTAGCCCCTATTGAGGTGTCCCTTAGCTTGGTGAAAATGGATTTAGTTAAGGGATGCATTTAAGGGATACCTTAGCTTAAGGGATTCCTATCAAGGGTATAGTTTAGGGGTGGTTGGTGAAAATGGGCATAAGTTGTCTGTATTGCCAACCAACGTTTGAACGCGGCTGTATGAACAACAGCTTAGGTTTAAAAAGGGGATGCGCTAAGGTAGCCCGCGAAATTCAAATTCTGTTACTTTTTTTTTAATTTGTAGGTCAGTATCAGGTTGCATATCGATCTAAATATGATTCGCAGCCGTAGCAAATATTTATTTATAGAATTATAATCACAAAAATCATCAATACATCTCTATAAGTTCATATTACCCTATTGCACGACTATTTCATGAAATCTTGACATTTGAGGCCAATTCTAACTTAAGGAGTTATCAAAAAAGCGCGATTACTTAAAAATTACAAATGTTTTCTTAAATCTAATTCTGTCTCAAATACGCACAAATAAAGAGGTACTCGTGTATGTTTATTCTACAGGCGCACATACAATGGTTTTAGAGATACGCGATTCTGCAAAACGTTACTCCAGCAAGAAATGCAATATCTCGAAAACATGAAGACGCACAAATTATATTTTCGGCGCACATTTTTGCACAAATATAAACTCTCTGCCCATGCACAATATTTCTCTCTCCGATTATTCTTTTAGAATTTTCCTGGGAACAACGTTACTCGAGCAGGAATCGTTTTTTTCCAAAACGACAATGCGAACAATTGTTTTATGTGGCGCTAATTCATACGCACTAATTATATGTTCCACTCATATCACTCTGGGAGCCACTTTCCTGTTGGAGTAACGTACACCATTTCGCCAGTTCTTTATGTTAAGTACCATGTAATAGAGGGCGAGCCTATTGCCGCCATTCAGTGTGTACCTACTTCAATGATAAGTGCACATACTTATTGATTTTAATTTTCCAATTAGGAATCAAGTAGTTAATAACTAGTAAGTAATATTTATTGGATGTAGATAACATTTCACGTGCCACGGTTATCTGAGAGCAAAGTTTAAACCAGGGCGTATATATCTGACTGACATCGATTCAGAGCAATCCATCAACTGGTGACGGTTTCATTCTTACCAAGAATAATTTATACAGTGAAACCTGGTTAATTGGGATCTCAAGGGACCAAGGATTTTGTACCATTTAAAGAGGTTTTCCTTTATCCAGTTTTCCAATTAGAGAGGTTTGAAATTATCGTTGTCTCATTTACAGAGGCCCCCGCTTATAGAGGTCGAAATGTACTGTTATTCCATTTATAGAGGTGGAAAGGTTAATAAAAAATGCGTATTTTTAGTGTTATTTGTTATTGTTACGTGTCGAACCCTGTCCCAACCAGATAAATGTCTCACTTATACAGGGAATTGAGCTACAGATTCCCAATTATAGAGGTAAACATCGAAAAAATCCTAGAAATCAAATCTTATTTAACCAGGTTCGTAAAGTCCCATTAACAGAGGTAATTGGATGAAAAAGTGCCGGGACCTCATTGAAATTCTCAATAATAGAGGTTTCTCACTTATCCAGGTCCCACTTAACCAGGTTTCACTGTAATTAAAAATAGATTTCCTAAGTACACAATTTATTTTGTATAACATTGAATACCGTTGTTTTAACAAAACGAACGACTGGCGTATTTCCCTTTCCGTGTTCATGCCCTCCAAAATCATTAAAAAAACAAAACGGTATTTAACTAACGCAGACTGGACAGTTTTGATGGGCTGGTACCGTGCACAAAAGCGTTCTCACGCAACCGGTGTCTCGAATTGAACACGGAGACAAACTTTCCAGGGTGTGTCATAACATTTTGAATTTCTCATGGCATTTTGATAATGTTAAGAGGGCGTACACGGGTCCACTAGCGCCACTCCTTTAAAATAAAATTATCTTGTGACTGAGAAGGAATTCTGAATAACGGCTCAATAAGCACCATCGGTGTGTCTAGAATTTTCCAATACCTTTTATAAACTTTAATATTGAGACACGAAGCAACAAAATACGATCTAGAGGAATGTGGCCGCTTTTCTTTAGATCGAATTTTGTTGCTTCGTGTCTCAATATGAAAGTTATAAAAGGTATTAGAAAATTCTAGACACACTTACCGAGGGTGCTTATTGAGCCGTTATTCAAATTTCCTTCTCAGTCACGAGATAATATTTTTTTTAAAGAGTGGCGCTAGTGGACCGGTGTGCGCCCTCTTAAGACAGCTTGGGTTAGTTGATTACTAAACAGTGTTTAACTGACCCAAACCGAACCCGGGTAGGAAATACGCTAGCAAGGTATATCACATCAATATTAGTATAATGAAATTGGGAGTACCAAATAAAAATAACAGAATATTTTTCATAACATTTATTAATTACATTAAAACAAATAACATACTTGATGAACGCGCGCTCGGCATTAGCACTCATCGATTTAGACCGACTAGAGATCTATCAGTGTACGTAATATTATACGTTATATTTTATACAGGAAACTTTCAAACGAAGAAGATAGTTAACGATTCTAAAACTATTTTATAAAAAAAACGCTCTTCAAAATATACAAATCGAGGAATGAGCAATTTTTTTGTATAATATTTTTTGCGGTATACAATTATACAAAAAGTAAAGAGTATAACTTAATCTGATGGAACTCAAATATTACAATGAAAGCAACTTATATTATTTATCAGCAACCTAACTTGGATACACTTTCACCAATTATAATTAATTTAACGCATAACTTAAAACTTCTCAACAAACGACTGCGTAACACACAATTTTCCTACTTAACATCAAAACTCATATTTAACTATCTTCTCCTTTTCAAATAATATTTCACTTTACTTTAACAAAGGTTTGCGAATGTTTGACAAAATGGAAGACCAACACGCTCAACTGTCGGTAATGAGACACAATTACTTTTTTATTGTTACCGAACTTAATAACATCGATCGACAGATGAGGGGTGATAAAAAATACAATAAAAATGTGATGTCCCTTGGATACAATGCGAAACACATTCAGAAACACTTGAGAGGAAGACTGTGGAGATTCCCGGGAGTTTTATATATCAAATATATCGTGAAAAATCATCAGCATGCTTGCAAAATGTTGTATAAAATGTATATTGTATACTTTTTTGTTTACATACGACTTAACTTGACAGTAAATATAAGTATTTGAATTTATAATAAGTTAATGTTGACATTTTACAAGCACAATGATGTATAATTGCACCACTTTTAACAGTATATTTTAGTTTCATATATTTTTTAATTTATATTTCTACTTAAGACTTCATAACAGTACATATAAATATCTATAGACATCATTGCATATAGATCGATTCATAATAATATACAGCATCTAATATATCAGTATAAAATGTTTGTAGATTTTGTATACATAATGTCTATTTTGTATAATGTATGTATATCTGCATCATGGTCCCTGATTTAAATACTGTATACTGTATATTTTCTTCTAGTAAACTAGACATAATGACCGCTACAAGTTAGTGTTGCAAGTCGAAAAATGGCCATGTAAAAGGTCATGATTGGTTTGATAAAAACTATTTTTGTGTTATGGCAACATTTGTGTCGTAAAGTTATGTGTAATGTCCTAAAGGCACGCTTACATCATCATGTCGGCCAAATCCAATAATTGATAGAACTCTATCGATATGCTTCATACACTAACATATACCTACATTAACATTTATTTAAATGGCACAAATATGTAGCATTCGACTCTATAAAAAACTCTTTTTTTAATTAATAATAAATGTTCATAACATAATTTTTAATATACTCTTTGCTCTAACATCACATCAGTACAATTTCCTTACACTTATAAAAAAAATTACTACTACGTTGATTAATATGTTCAGTTACATATCACAATCATATACTGTTATACAACATATAAAAATATAATTTACATTATGTGAAGTGGTCTCTTGTGTATAATATTGAGAGGTTACTTTCGTTGCGTTTTCTCGGAAACATATTGTTAAAGCTTGTTTATAATTTAGATTTGTGTTCGTTGTACAGGAAGCACTTCACGGTTTTGTAAAGGATTTCGTTCCGATGAACAAAACATGGCGCGGCGGTAGACGGGTAGTCAACGTATATCATGAATTTATACTAAATCAAACTACAGGAAATGGGAAATTAACACAGCCTGTATAATTTTTTATGTATAAATCCATTCTTTGCATCACTCATTAAAGTTATACACTGACTATTCGCCGTTACTAAATAACCAGTAGGTAAATTATGTTTAAATGAGGCTGCAGGCAGACATGACTCCGAGGTGACGCGTGATGACGTTGAGCATTCTAAATATTATCCACACTCGAAATTATCGATTGTGTATTGATAAAAACTTACTCAATTTTCGTCACAAGTGGTTGCTAGCCTTAGTCATATCTGGCTACAGTCTAATGATTAAGATTTAAGAAATGTGACCGAGATGAAAAAGCAACACTCTTCTAAATGCTATTTGCATGTCTGAAATGCTCAAATCTCAGAAACATCGCCTAAATCCTAGCCCAGTGGATTCTATATAGAAATAATAGCTTGAAAAACCCGTAAAAGAAATGATAATTTTATTTAAATAGAAAAATTTTCAAGACTTTTTAGGATTCTAGAAGAAATCTAGCCTTTTATAGGCCATGCAAATGTCAATAAATACGCCTGTACGTGATTGATTGGATCCTAACTTATTGAAGACTTAGGTAGACCCATTAGTGGTTACTTAAGCTAGTATCAGATCACGGCTGGTCCCACCAGCAGTGATTGATGGAGACAGAACTGGTGTATCGGCTACGAGATGGTTGAGCCCCAGAGTGGGCGCAAGTCTCAGTGATAGCTGAACTGTGAACGGTGGTGGCTGCCATACTGAAGAGAACTGATCGATTCACCAATCAACAGGTATTACCGACGCAGTTGTTGCTGTAGAAGGCTGTCCAATTCTGAAGTTTCACTAAATTCACGTAATCTGAGACAAAATTAGAAATCGTAAATTATCATTTCTAATACAGACAGGGGATAATCTAAAGGAGGACCGCTCGGCGCCACAAATATTATATAAATACTCATACATGACACTATTTACAATAATTCGATATTCGTGCATACATACATATATACATACGTACTAGACAACGTATGTTCGTTTTGTCAATTACATTATACATTAGTACAATTGATTTCGATTTGTTTGAAATCATTGCACGAGTTATACAACGTTTATGTATAAGATCTAAAATTCACACTTCTAGAGTATATTGGTATAATAAATATAGGATTTGTTGATAAAATAGTCGGTGTAGTTGTATACTTATAGATAGTACATTAATATACAAATGTCTGGTATATCCCCATAAAATAGATACATATTATGTCACTACACATACTTTAGATGATCCACAACGATTCCAGTGTTCAAACAATTGATTTGCCCTGTAATACTGACTCACATGATGAATTAATTGACGTCCAAACACTTTAAGAGTAAACCAAGGACAATTACTTGAGAATCATAATAACGTAAACATCAATACATCAGGAGATTATATTTTCTATGCTAAATACTTTATTTATACGTTGACATCCATTAAAAATTCACATAAAAACTGCTTTTGAGCCCTCGACACAACAAATGCATTCACTAGGCAAAGTGTCCTGCGCGTGCGTCCGGTATCGGCGACGCGGTTCTTTACACTGCAATAAATAAAATTTGTCATTTGTTAAAAACAACTATTATCATTTATTTATTGGAGCGTGACATATGCAAGTAGTATTGGACAGGTAATCAATTAGCCGTTACGACGAAATTTTGATTCACAACTCAAGTTCAAATATACCAAACAAAAATTGATATAAATTAAAAGTAAAATAAAGTTGCCACGAAATAATGTATTAATTTAAAAAGTAGAACCTTTTCTGAATTAATAAATTATTATTTAAACTAAAAGCTACTGCAGTTATTATAAGAATGTTTAACAAATGATAATGCAAGAAAGCCTCGTGAATCCGAACCCGAAACGTAGCGGTCAATGAACCTTCGCTTACAACAATAAACTAAAATACGAACTAACTTACTATATACAGTATATTTACATTAATTTGTGTTCATATTCTAAACTAAATCCGAACGTGGTAAGTTCGTTGTAGTTCGGATTACCGCGGCTGTCTGACTAGTTGTAATATACGTCCATGTACTCACCTTGATCGAAGGTGCTGGGGTTAATGTACGAGAGTAGGTCTTGGTCGCTCATGTCTGTGAGTCCTTGTACCGGAGCCGTCATCTCCTGGGTCACGGCCTGGGATACGGCTTGAGATACAGCTTGAGATACAGCTTGCGTCACAGCTTGAGATACAGCCTGAGACATGGCTACTAGAGGAGTTTCACCAGCGGGTTCCGCAGGCGGTTGGGCAGAGTCAGTCGTCTGCATACCTCCCGATCCGGCAGCACTCTCGGTAGTCAAAATATTAGCCGTGTTAATCGCTGACGTCACTAAAGCGTTCATGGTCGTGTCTGACGTGAGAATTTCGGCCGCCGCGTTCAGTATCATGGACTTGACGGCCGCGGGCGGGGTCTTCACCGACGTCATTTGCACCTGGTCTTGCATCATCATGAGATCGTCCTGGGAGGGCCCCGGCGGCATGGCGATGCGCTGCGAGGCGTCGCACAGCATGCCGGGCGACACCTGCGGGTTGAGGATGGCCCCGGGCGCCATGGCCGCGGCGGGCAGCAGGTCGCGCGCGCGGCCCGGCACGGGCGCGGCCGGGCTCAGCAGCACGTCGGAGGCGTGGCTGGCGCCGGGCGGCGACGTGGACGCGCCGGACAGGTGGTCGTCCACCCGCGAGTTCACCAGCTCGTCCAGCTTGGTGTTGTCGGGCAGTATGGCGGCCGTGGCCTTCATAGCGTCTTCCACTAACGCCTCCATGTGCGCAGACTGCTGCGCCAGACGTTGCTCTATCTGACTGGTCCCCATCTCCAGCTTAGTGATGGCTCCGAAAGGATTGAAGCTCTCCTCCTGTCTGCCCTGCATGTGGTTATACACTATCAGTTTTTGCTCGTTTTGCTGCATGGTGGTATCGGTGATCATGAGCTCAGGGTTGAGTTTCATGTCTGTCTCCAAGGGATCCACACTTTTGGATGAGATGAGCTGTCTCATGGGGTCAATGGGCTGCATGATGGTGGGGTAGATCTGCGGCGCGTTGTCATCGTTGTTGAAGATGGCGGCGGTGACGCTTTCTACCATCTTGTCAGTCTGCACCTGGTTTTGTATGGCCTGCAGCTGTTGCGTGAAGGACGCGAGGGGGGAGGGAGGCTCGCTCTGCGCAGGAGTGCTCGGAGAGAGTTTTATGTTCTCGTACCCGCTTACGAAGCCAACCTGATTGACAGATAATATAGTTATACATGTCATTTTATTTTAGTACCTACTATTAGAAGTGCAGTAGTGTTTCTGGATATAAAATGTTCCTCCTTTCAATCTAAATAATAAATAAATGAAACTTATTTCTGTCGTTTTGCCTACCCCTCATGAGAAAAAGGCGGAGTTTATGTATGTATTTCTAAGTTTTTTTTTCTGTTTTATTCTGGAAAATATGTGAAAAAAGAAATTGTAGACAATATAAACTACCTTTTTTATTTAGTAAATATTAAAGTTATTAAAGAATGGTAAAAGGAAAAACTACATACCTGGCTCTGCGAGTCCCGGGACATCTCAGACTTGAGCCTGAGGTCCACAATATTCAGTTCATCGGACATGTTCATGGGTTGATCAGGTCCGTCCGCACCACACGACGATTCACCGCCGTCTGCCAACGAGTGCTGGCTGGATTCGTCTGCGACCTGATAGGCATTGAAAATGAAATAATTTTTCGTATAGAAGTGAAACATGAAATCATGTAACACAACAACTAGGCGAACTTGTTTCAATGTGTGTTACATTTCATGTTATGTATGTCCAATCTGTGACGCGTTCAAAACAGCGTTATAAAGAAGCTTTGGGGTGTATGATACGCCCAGCCTATTAACATGGGACTTGAACTTAACTTGCGAAATGTGATAATTAACGAAATGTCTACTTACACGTCTACCTAACTCTTTGTGGAATATAGGCATGATGTCAAACTCAAAGCTTTTATTTCAATTAAACCATTTACAGGCACTTTTTTGTTGGCAAGAGAGTCGGTCAGTCAGAAATATGAAGCTAGTCGCCCAATACAAAGCGTAGAGGCTTAAATGGAGAAGAACGGGCAAGAAACTCCATGGATATTCATGTCATGTTATGTCATGATACTCTCAGTTCCGTTTCTAGTAAAAAATATTTTATTTTATTTTATTTTGCAGTTTTAGGCTAACTCCCAGCTAAACATTTTCGCACGATTAAGAGTATCAAAAATAAGTTCAATTAAAAGTTTTCACAGATAGAAGAGAGCATGTAAATAAAATCTAAAATATTTGAGAGAGTAGACAAAATATTTGAGAGAGTAGACAAAATATTTGAGAGAGTAGACAAAATATTTGAGAGAGTAGACAAAATATTTGAGAGAGTAGACAAAATATTTGAGAGAGTAGACAGTGTTTTAAGTAAAAACAGATGTGTATAAATAAATGTGTTTCAAACAGCGTAAATTGTAATTAATTAGTTTACGTTATCAAAGAAGAAAGTACAAAGAGTCCTTTTTAATTTTGAAATGCTAGTACTGAACTGCTTGTATTGAAAATGGCCAAACTCTAGGTGATACTCAAACTCAAACTCAAAGCATTTATTTCAATTAAACCATTTACAGGCACTTTTGAATTGTCAAAGAGTCGGTCAGTTATTCAGAAAGTTGAAGCTAGTTGCCCATTCCAAAACGTAGATCTCTATGGAGAAGAACGGGCAAGAAACTCCAAGGACACTCTTTTAAATCAAGATATTACAAAATCCTGGGTACATTATTCTTGTTGCTTCTATATGCGAGAACAATGAAAAAAATATATAAAGAAACAATACAAAATATAAGATTAATAATAAAAATAAGCCGTGGCAGTTAAGAGATGACCAGTCTCAACTGACGGTGCCCGTTCACGAACATGACGCGTGGATCAGCACTATCCAGCTCAACCATTTTGTAGGGAACCGAATGATCCAACACACGCGCCACCACAGTGAGACATTTAAGTGACCATGACATAGTCTCAACTGCCATGCTGTCAAGTCAACATAATTATATAATAAACGAATCCAATTATTCAATAATAAAACATATTTTATAAAAAATAAACAAACATTAAGTTCGCAATGTCAGAAAAATAAAAGGGGGAATAAGAAAGGAGTATCTCTTCCAAACATTCAAATTTTAACTAGTGCGCCCGAGTGGCTGTGGAGCAGGATATGAAATTTTAATGATGATAGTTCGAACCACATACTCAGGCCTTTTGTACACGGCACGGTTTCTTCACGGTATGGAACGGTGTTAACCGCGCCGTAGAAAAATCGTGTGACCTTGTATATGACACGGTTTTATGGTATACGACTATGCCGTGGTGCCGCCGTGTCGTCAACAAACTTCCATAGTGATCCATACAAGCCGAAAAAAACGTAGTTTTTCACGGCAAGAAAAACGTGTGTGTACAAAGGGACTCACTCTGTTGAAAATTATATTTTGTGCTGGTGACAGTGTATGATGTTTATAACTGATGATTTCAAGGAGATAGTCGAATGAGGTATCAGTTTTTTTCATTTCATTACTTCTTTTTTTTTCTAATTTTTTTTTATTGTTTTTGTTAGTTACAAACCAAGTGGCCTCCAAAGGGAAGATTTTCTTCGCTATGGATTGTTAACACGGATACAATTTGAAACCTACGCGACCTTTTTTTAGTTATTTTCCTGTTTCTTCCGCTTATCCTTCTTCTCTCTTTGGAATGGACAATCCAATTTTCGTTCTTCCAACAAAATTCACCTCCAAAAATGCCTTTTCCATTAGGTTCCATTGAACCCCGAAGAGTCAACCCAATGAGGGCTATCGCGCTTGAGTTCGCCGCTAGAGGCGCTAGTGTAGACTGAGGTCCTTAGATGTCAGAATATGTACTGAACGTTCACTGTTTGTGCAAGTTTTTATCATAGATTTTATCGAATGATTCATAATAGCTGTAATGGTTGTGCCATTTTTGATTAATTATGGCTTAAGATTTTAAGTAAAAAGTTAGGATCTAATTTGGTAGCACTTGAAGGAAGAATAAGATTTGTCTGCTTCATGGTTGCCAATTTTAGGAACATTATAATCTAAATATTCATTTGAAGTTTAAAAAAGTGATAAATTAAACATAATATGAATATAAGGGTACTTAAACATATCCAAAACATCAAATAAAAGTACTGCAACAGGACCTTACTCGACAGTGGCGCCAACTGGTGGGCACAAAAATGATAGCCCCATTGTGTTGAGTGGGTTTGGCGTTTTAGATGGCGAGGTTCGGTTTGATCAGAAGTTGGATTTTTAGACTTGTAATAGGTACGTACCTCGCTCTTGAGTCCTTGCGGCGAGTGCGGGTCGGGCACGATGACGCTGGGCCTGCGCAGCGGCTGCGCGGGCGGCGGCATGGCGGCGCCCGGCCACAGCAGCACGGGGCGCGCGTCGTCGCCACCTGCGGCACGCGCGCGTTAGGCACTGCGGGGGGCGAGGACACACGCGCCGGCCCGCCCTACACGCCTCCCAAATAACTGGCTTCCAGACATTGCCTACGGAAGATACGCCTCTCACTTGTGCGAACCTAGCTTAAGGAACCAATTCTCGGCGATAGGAAATCTGAAGTTGTATTAGACACATGTAACTAGTCTACGGACGCATCTAACGTGTTAAAAACACGTGTCACGTCCTGCAAAATGTGTCGCATGGCCCGTTACATGTGTGGTGTTGGCACTCTCAGTAGGCGTGTTTTCCATAGTAATGCTGTTAATTTTGAAATGTACTATGTCTATTTTGATTCAGTGCAAAAACTAAAAATGCTAATATTTTTTTTTAAATATATAATAAATATGAACTCCTCGATAATATATTTTCATTATATCCAATTTATAATATAAAATAAATAAATAAGCCTTTATTACTTCAAATTTTTTTACATGCTTAAATTATGTAAATGTCAAAATTATGTTAACGATTTTGTTAACTTGTTTTTCTAAATATTTATAACATTGAATATTTAAAAAATATTAAAATAGCTATCTATTATAAAATCAACATAAATAAAATAACAAATCGAATGAGTCAATGGACGTTGATATTCTTATCACAACATCAAAAGTAATCAAATATTTATTCTTGTCTTTTCATATATTTGTATTTCTACAGTTATCATACAAATAAACCAGATTATTGTAAACAGATAACGTTACTGTAGCTTCGAATGACACATCGAAATATTGATAGACGAATCGATGTGTCGAGCAAAGCTTGCTGATCCTCCAACGGTATGGTATCTGGTCCTTGAGCCTGAGCAGACCACAGACGGACCTACGTAGGCCTCTCCTTTAAAATAATCGTTTTGGTAACAGTAGAGCGTTTCCGGTTATTTTGTCGTGCAAATCTTTAACGCACAATTCTAGTATACTAACTGCATAACAGTAGTACAACCAATTTAGTATTTGAGCAGTGTTTTTTAAGTAATGTAAAAAAAAATCAAACACTTATTTCATCAAGCAGCAATCGTATTTTATAATGGCAACTCAATCAGTTTGTTTGTTTTGAACTGAGCTACACTTCGATAAGTTATTGTGATCTGACGTAGACATCGATACTTCTATTAAAATAAAGTCACCAGGCAGCACGTTGGAAACGATAGAAATTTCACAGCAAACTTATACATTTCACATATAATTTTATCAAGCACACTGTCAATATAATTGGAAACCAGTTAAGTCGGAGTAAAACATACAATAATATACAACATAGGGTCGGCACGCAATATAAGTACTATCTAAAGTGTGGGGGGATGTGGAGTCTGTGCTACGCGAAAGTCAGTGTTACTGGCAAGTGAGCTCTGTATGAGAGTATATAAAGTTCATTTTCCATTGACTTTGCGTCGTCTTTGGATTTTTTTTCGATTGTGTGTTTTTCTGTATTGAGTTTTACTTGCTTGTGTAAATATAGTGCACTGTCGACGGCATGTCAATGTATTCTAAGGAATTATTGGTTTGAGACGAATTTTTACTGAGAGTATACAGGGTGGTAGGGAAATCGACGCACAACCTGTTACCATGGATTCAGTACATAATTCTGAAACGCTGCGTTGAAATTTTTCGTTGGTTATTGATAATTGATAATTGATAACTAATATTATAAATGCAAAAGTAAGTTTGTTTGTTTGTTTGTTACCTTTTCACGCCTAAATCACTGTACCGATCATCCTGAATTTTTACATATACGTTGTCAGGTGTACAGAAACGGACATAGGGTACCTTTCATCCCGAAAAATAGTACTGCTCCCGAGGAAAATAACAATAACGTTCTTATGATAATAGATGGCGCCACGTGTAGTATCATGATCGAATTATAATATTATTGTAGCAACTTTAGTGGTGTGTTAAGAGTTTTATTTATTTTAATTTAAGTACCTTATACATTTTGTGGGTCTAGAGTGTCGATAGACCGGTTTTTAATCCTCCTAACTACAATTCCTCGAACTAAATTAACGCGAGCGAAGCCGCGGGCAAAAGCTAGTTGATAATAAAATTAGCTCTACCACATATTTTGACCGCGTAGGTATTGCACTTTTCTATGAAAAAGCAGTTTTTTTTTGATGACCGGCGATAAATTTATTTGCTAAGGGATCTAGAATCATGTGCTTGGTTTCAGTTTGCGCGCCGATGTCTCTGCAACCCTGTATTAATTTATAGGCATATTTGAGATTATTCTAATTTATAGTAAGCAAAGTTTTTTAATGTGTTTTTCCATTTACAACATTTAAAAAATTAACACATAAGTGATACTAGTCTTTACAGGGCAAAGAAAGCTAAAAATCGGACTAAAAATAAACAAAACAACATCGACAGTGCGTAAAAGTATGTTCAAACTAAATTGTATCAGTGTGTTTTATCTGTAAGATGTGTTGTGTGTCTGTGTGTACGTATGTATGAGTGTGTGTGTGTGCGTGTTGTGTGTCAGTACCGTGCTGGCGCGGTCAGCGGGCAGCGGCGGGCGTCGGCAGTGCTCGCTACCTAGACAGACCTAGCTTGAACAGAAGGGAAAAAAGAAAGAGTACGCAAATCGCGCATCAGTCGTTTCTTCCAAATATCTCTATAAATATATATCTTAACTTTCAGTATTATAATCATAAAACTATGTACCGCAGTGTTATATACATGCTTCAGTAAATAAGCGTGGTTAGATCCAAGCAACATGTTGTTACATTATATGCAATAAGGCAATCAAATGTTTCTATGTTTTATTTTGATTGTGTCGCTTACACTTTTATTCTTAGGGTTTACAAAGAGATTAGTTATTTAGAAGCAACTTCCTTTTGATCAAAATTTCGCTTTGTATATTCAAGAATCAAAAACGAAAGTATTGCTCTGATTTTTTATCATATACTACATTTTTTGACGTTAAGCTACTTTATAATATAAATATTTCAAGTATGTATCATAGTATATAAGTCATAAAAAAAGCTAAATGATACTAAATATTTCTAAAGCAAATTCAATTTTAATGCAATGCATCTTCAGATTCCAGATTATAATGTAAAATTAATTTATAATTATATTACAGTATATGTTAGTCTCCGATGATAAAAAGCAATATTAGACAAAAAGCAAAAATTGCTTTACAAGCAACATTTTTGACCACAAATGAAACATGCGGGGACAAAGTCTACGCAATACAAATAACGGTTAAAACTGTTGATAAATATATAAATAACATTGACCAGGTCTGTCGGTTCGTTTCTTACAACTAAACTCGGAAACTGCTGGGTGGATTTTAAAATAGTTTTGACCACCTTAAAGTTTCGAGAAATGTGTTTGTGTATTATTATTTATTCTACGAGTTAAAGATTAGGCTCACCCTAATCTTTTAAGATAACTTATATTATACAAGAACTTAAGAAGTAAATTGAAAGAATGACATAATTAAATGAAGAAGAATGCAGAAGCAACGTCATCAATATTACTGTTCGTATTTTAATTAGATTAGACTATATGGAATTCTGATACTTTATTTTTCAAATATTGCAGTTTTTTTTTGTCAAAAGATAACTTTTTCCTTGCCCGAATTAAATGACAATACCGTAACCTGGAGCTAATTAAAAACGCAAAAATGCTGTAGATAATTTGAGAGGCCTTCGCCATCGTCTTTTTAAATACCGCTGGCTTTTAAATTACCCCCATTTTACATTTTAAAACACAAAAATGTGAGTAATGAAATAACACACGTTTACAAAAGCCTGGCACTATTTGACAGCAATTTTGTTTTGCACACAGATATAGAAGCATATAATTGTGTTAATATTTATATATTCGTGCATACATGGAGGACATCTAGACATCGTATAGGAAGTGATTGCTCTAACTTAAGTATATACGAAATGCGAGAACGCGTTTCTTAATGTCAATGCGTGACGGTACATTTAAGGAAAACTACTTTTGAGCACACATATTTTTTAATCTGAATTTTTACATATACTTTATTTTTTATTTTTTGCTCTACTATTTTTCTAGAATATCGTTTTTCCTGCTGTTGTTCAATAAACTCTTATTAGCAAGTAGTCTTTTTAATTTTTTTGGACAACATCACAACGCAATAAAAAAAAAAAACTGTTTATACAAATTTATATTTTTTGCCATTTTTTTTAATCACGCTTTTGACAATAAAAAACCCTGTATCCAAGCACACCCAAGCGTATCATGTACCGTGTTACTTGTTCTAGTATTACCTTGAGTATGGTGTCTAGAAGAGTGCAGAGGTCCGGTGTCGAGTGAGGGCGGAGTGTAGTAGAAGGAGTGCGGCTCGGACGCCTTCCCGCCGGAGCGCACGAACAGCTGCACGGCCACCGGCTCCGTGATGTCGTGGCGCGCGTAGGGCGGCACGCAGCATACTAAGTGGGTCTGGAAGAGGACAAAATCTTATTAATCCAAATGTCGCAGTTTTGTTAAACGTAGCGCAATGACAATCCAGCTGAAATTCATTCAGCTGTTTTACATAACGGAGCTGTTATGTAAAACAGTTATTCGTTTATTCCGGAAGGTTTATGGAAACTTACTTAAATAAATCTCGACGTTTTGTCAAGTCGTAAAATGCTGGGGCGGGTCGCTAGTTATGTAATAAGTTGGTGTACCTGCTGTAAGAACTCCTTGTCCGGAGCCACCTCCTCCTCCCAGTGCGTGCCGTCCTGTCGCTGGCAGAACACCACGCGCGTCTCCTTGAGGAAGTTCTTGCCGAGGAGGTACAGCTCCAGGCCCCCGGAGGCAGGGCAGGATACTAGCGACTTGCGACACACCTCGGGGACGCCTGGCGGTTGTGCTGTAAAGATATAATAAATTAGTATATTATGTATAATAGATAGTTATTGTGTAAAGAAATAGAGGTCCTTAATAAAATCCTACAAACATTTCGAGTTTGTGTGAATCACGTTTTAACATCTGAACGGATTTGGATGAAACTTTAGCACAAAGGTAGACCATGTTTACTGGTAAAAAAAAAATTGGATATTTTTTATTCGGACTTATGAAGGATGCAAGCGAAGCTGCGGGAAACAGCTGGTATAAGTATTTGGGAACTGATGTGTTATCTGCGAGATCAGGTAATCGTTGAGCGTAGTCTGCACACAAGTATGTATTAAAACCTTTTTCTTTATTCTGGATGCTTTCTGATTACTTAGAATCTCGGTTGTGTTGAGATACACATAAATAAACTACATGAGTAAAGTCAAAGCATTTATTTCAAATAGGCACATAAAAGGCACTTTTGAACATCAACATTTACGTTAAAATAGAATTGATTCTAGTCACCTTTCCAAAAGGTAGTTTCGTATGGAGAAGAATGGGCAAGAAACACCACCGTTACTGTTTAAAAATGTTTTGCAATATTTTGTATAGATTAATTATATGTGAAGACGATGCACCTAGAATAAAATTACTACCAGAATAGGTAAAAAGAAATAAACATGAAGCAATGACGGATAAATTAATTATATGATAGATACACGGTGCTCACATATTTACAAACATTGTAAGTATACGATTTTCCTAAAGAAAATAACAAGTAATAAGTAAGTCCGTGAGTGAAGTCATGAGATCCGGAAAGACTCCTTGGTCTACACTGGTGTTGAAAAAGAATGCTAAATAGGGCGCAACGGTTTCGATGAAAGTTCTACAGACTTTTACAGACATTCCCCAGAGATCCTCTGTTGATTTAATTTTAAGATCTTTAAAAGCTTTTAATACCGGCTTGGGGGTCTGTATGCTGAAACCTAAACTCCAAAGGGCATGCCTTTGCATTCTTTCTAAGTAAGGCAGCTGAAAGCGCAGGTGAGGAATTTAAAGTTTCAGCAGTTTTAAGGGGAAAACTCCTGAGCTATTTCTACATCTGAGCTGACGGGGCCATGTGCAGTCTCTAAATTAAATTCAGTATTACGCTATTTTTTCCTACCTGTTTCATTATTTATTATTTGCCACGTAGTTTTTATTTTATCATCAGCTTATTTTATTTTATTGCTACTATATAGAGCTTTAGCTATTTTGCACACACTTTTAAAAGTTTTAGAATGTTTTGCAACATACTGTTGAAAGCTTGTATTATTCAAATGTTGCTTTAGGCCATAAAGTTCAAAAACTTTTTTCCCTGCTTTTACGAATACCTGGAGTCGCCCAATCACTAAATAAGAACTTCGTATAGATACTTTTAGTTTTTAGGGGAATAGTGTCATTAAATTGCGTGTTTTAGTGAAAAGAACTCGGCATAGAACTCATTTGGGTCACATATATTCTTAAAACTCTGACCAAATAATTTACTGGCCAAAATTTTTTTTAATTTCTCTAAATTTTTGAATGTAATTGGCCTAAACCTTATTTGAATTTTTTGTAAAGAATGCCATAAAACTAATTATTTTCCAGAAACAATTAAATTTCTACTAATTTCGAATATCAAGCTACCAACAACCAAAAGTTTTGATTAAATAATTTTGAAGTATGTGAGTATGAGATCCTAATATGCCAATACCTAATCGCTAATCGGCATTAAGAAACATTATTTAATATTCATCAACATTATATAGTATACCCACAATTGTTGCGTTACCTTGAAATGTAGTCTGATTAGTGTAATTATTCATGTCTTTGTTATTTATATTTATTTTATATATCATTTAAATAAAAAAGTTCAACCGATATTTATTTAGAATTGATTTGAAATGACTTTAGATATCAGTTGCTATGCAAGTCACAGACTTTTTATTGGAGTTTTTGTGTATTGTTTCTCGAAACTCACCCATTATAGAGAGGATTTCATTTTGACTTGCACATAAATACGAGGGGGCCCCTGGCATTTCTGCATAGTGTGCTTTTATCACAATTTTGGATCTTTGTTACTCACAGGACGAATATCACCAATGAAACTGAAAGCGGTTCAGACAGATACTAATTTAGTTCAGTTTCATTGGTGAAATTCGCCCTTAATCACAGGTGAAAAATGCAACTCAGGTCGATTTCAAACGGATTAAAACAATGGCTACCTTTAATCCCGGTTTCACTCGCATCTAAGGGAAATACCTAGATGCGAGTGGAACTGTAAATTAATTATGAGAAAAACAGGCTAAAAGGATCTGACAATTTCAGAAGTTTCTTCAAACCTAAAGGCAGTTAGGCTGGAAGAGATTTCTTTAGAAATAAACATCACTTTTGTACGTATTTTTCTGTTCTTTTCTTTTTGTATGTTTGTGTGTACATAAATAGTGAAATTAATAAAACGTGACTCACTGCATATAATCTGCGTGGAGCACACTTGCAGCGTCTCCACGTGTCCGGCCGCGCTGACGATGTCGGTGCGGAACACCATGCGGCAGCGCGTGGATTTCTTCTTGCCGCGCGACATGTGTGCTGCGCCCGCGCCGCCCGCGCCCCCCGCCCCTCCGAGTGACTCGCCGAATCTGTGCTCTACGTCTACGTTGCGCTCCTGGAAGGTTGGTGCAGGTTTTTGTAGATTAGCAGAGTATTAGGAACTATGTGAATATGAAAGATAATACTTTTGGGAGAAGAGTGATAACATTCAAAGAATGCTACCAATGAGCTGATCTGAAACTTAAATAAAGATTCAGGATTCGGAACTCCAAGGAAATTAAATTGGATTTTCCACATACATAGAATTACCAATACATTTTGAAAGATTCTGATGAATACCGCTACTGATCGCTATTGTAAGTTGCTAATCACAAAAATAATCAACTGATCATAGTAAGGGTTAGGTACTACAAGATTTGACAACAGAGATGCTCTATGTACATCAGAGCATTGGAAAAATTATGGTGACTCTTCCAAAAAGCCCGTAATCAAGAGTTGAAGTTAACTTTCAGAAGCCGTTGGTGCTAACTTAAGCTGGAGCAAAGAGCTACCTTCAAGGAATCTTCTATCTTGCAAAAACATAAAGAAACACAATATTCTGCAAGTGTATGAACTAACCTTGAGTATCCCAACACAGTCGCAGGTGACTTGCCAGTTCTTGGCCGGCTCCAGGTCGATCTCGATGATGACCGTGCCGTCATCCTTCCTCTCCTTGCAAGGCGTGGAGTTCTTGCCGGACACCCGGCAGGCTTGGTAAAACATGTGCGGTGCTACTCTACCTGTGTCTGTGCCTATGAATACCTGGGGAAATGGAAGATTGTATTAATGTGGATGGCTAAGATAAGAGAAAGCAGCAGTAACGCGGTGCTTTTCTATACGATTTTACAGTAAAAAGTTGGGATCACATCATCACACGGCCACATCCCACTGTTTTAAAAACAATAAATACAGTATGAAACTTCAAGGTGATCCCAAAATTATACAGTAGAATGTCGTACTGGTTGACGCCGTAGAGCAAAGTGGGAGCGGGCCAAGGTGGATGTGTTGTGTGAAAGATGATATAGCTAGGATTGCAAAAAAAAAATCTCTGAGATTACGGCTAACTAATGTACGGAAGAAAAGGGCCGTGCTGTGCCGAATGAATAAAAAAAAGCCTTTCTTGTTCTTTCATAAGATAAATAAAAAATATTTAGAGGTAAGGCAACATTGTTAGCTAAACAGCAAAGGTGTAAATGGGGCTGCTCAGGGTGCACTGAACATTAAAAGTATTCCCATTTGCTAATTATCTGTTGTATACCTATAAAATCCATCTAACGTAATTAAAAGTTTAATAAAGGATATGAACACCTATGAATCAATATTAAAACTTCCATATTGTTAACCCTTCTCAATTACAGCGATGGTAAACCCAACCACAATAGTTCATCGCGATTGGCTTTCCACTCACGAATAGATCCTTATCTTTTGATTTATAGCCGTGCATAGGTTGACCTTCGACTTTCAAGGAATATAAAGGATATACTGAAGCTACTTGAAGATTGGGACATCTTTACTCTTTCTTCAGATTCTTTAAACTTTAGTATTAAGGTGCGCGAAGAAGCAAATTTTCAGGTAATTGACGATAGCGCATCGCATATCGCGGCAACAAATAGGGTTCAAAACAGCGATACGTTTGATTGATGTTAGTTGAGTCGAATGACCACCAACATAAAAGTAATTTTGCAGTTTTAATTAAATTAAAAAATAAATGCACGGCTCAGTGTAATAATTTTTAGGTATTTCTTTAGTTGATTCCCTTTATTTATCATTTTATTACATAAAATAAGTATGGTAGGTAGTTTACGCTCGACATTTTGAGAATTATGCGACGAAAAAAATTTTTTTGAGCTTTGTTTTACGATTGTTTTATCATGATACTATTTTATTTTTCTGGAACATTTTTGAATAAGTCTTTTCATTGACATTTTACAATACACAATTTTTTTTTCTGGTTTTTTTTTGTACCAATACGCCTAACTATGCGACAAAAACTGAGCGTTTTCGGTGTCCTACGTTTGGGCAGCGCCTTAAAATAACCTTCACAAGTGGCGATACCGAAATGCACATCCGAGGCACCCTGAGTAGTCATTTGCTTCGATACCCCTTACCATCTGGCTATTATTCCTTACCACCTTAGCTAATCGTATTTAATATTATGTTGATACGACAAATGAAGTAGCCAGGGATTACGAGTTATGAACTGCAACCATGAAAGAGTTATGATACAAATCACTTCTAACGTGTTTTGTACCTGTTGATTATTTTGGTCGAATTTTAGCAGTCGACAATGATTTCCCCTTGGACACAAAGTCCTAAGGGTTTCAAAGGGATTAATTGGATCATAGTTCAATATTAATCAGAGGCGAAAGTTTTCCGGCCATCTTACCTGCAGTACAGCTGGTTTATCGTAACCAACTAGTTTGACAGTCGGGAAACCATTCCCCGAATTGTCTTTGACAGCACCTCTGCTTCCTTCAGTCTGATATCTAGAATAGAATAGCACATTTTAGCAGATCGCGGATTTTATGGAAGCACCAGCACCTGAGAATATGGTCATTTAGGAGTCAGGGGAAAATATTTGAAACCTTTTGGGTTCCATGAAAATGATAAGTACTGTTTTTTAAGATGGTTTGTGGTTAACCCAGGCTCATGAATTAAGCTTCAAAAGTATTTTAAAAAACATCGAGAAAAGGTAATAAGGTAGTTACCTCGCTCTGTGTTGTGTTTCAGGCTGGCACAGTATCTGTAGCTCCACCGCGCCATCTCTGGACCTGTTCGACAGTGGCGCCGCCAACCCTGGCCGGCCACCCTGCGTCATGGCTGCTAGCGCCCTTCTTCGCGCCATAGCCTGTGCTAATTTACCTCCGTACTTTCCCCCCAGTTTGCCCCCTAATTTCCCACCGGCACCAACTAATTTCCCCCCTCCAGGGTACTTGTTGGCCAGTTTACCCCCGCTTCCCAGTTTCCCGCACGATCTGTATGGGTCCTGGAACCTCTTGCCGGCAGTTTCGGCTATGTTTGGACTAGATATACTGCAACCCGCTCTCATCCTGTAAAAAAATTGGCACTGCTATGGATTATTATTAAAAAAAAAAGGAATATTGCTACTTTAGGTTTTTACATCTTTGAAAATACAACTTTTATTAGTCACTCTTAATGGTTCCGAATTCGTCGTGTAAAAATAACACAGATGTTGGAGGTCAATAAACAATTAGCAGAACATTTTTAAGTATAAAGGCTCCCGCATTCAGGCGCGATGCGACAGAGCGACACGACGCGATTCTTGTAGAAGTTTTCATAGAAATTGTCCTTCTAGAGTCGCGTCGCGCCTGTTTGCGGGGAGCCTTAAACCATCAGTGCGTCACCAGTACACGAACACACGGACGATGCAACAATTACATGCGATGAACATGCGGATTTATGGATATGCTCGTTACACTGCAGAAACTAACACTTTTCAAGCAAACTGTTATTAAGACCACTTTTCTTGTCAACAAAGACGGTATAAATGCGTCAATTCTAATGAAATCTTCAATAGGACACTCTGGAGTCTCCGGATCTACCCGTATCCAGGATCCGTGCTTTTTCTTGAAATCCAATGACAGGTTAGGGACATAAACACCAGGTTGTGAATGAATTTTGAGTGTGATCCAATGTTACCTTCAAGAACACAATGTTCTTTAAGAAAAAAGTCAACGTACGCGGGAGCGGGTAAGGCTGGCGCAAGCGTAGAGGCGGGGGCGTCGGGCGGCGCGGGTGCGGACGCGGGCTCAGCCGCGCCCGGCGCGCGGTATGCGTACGCGTCGTTCGCGTCGTCGCATTCTAGCTTAACAGCCGCTTCAGGGTCCCCACGTCGTCTTTTCAACTCCGGGTGTTCCCACTCCTCCAAAGTGTCCGATAATCTGCACACGCCATTAACGGCTTTAGTTAAATTTGAAGTGATTGAAGTTATTCCCATCATCGACCTTTTGCCATCTTTCAGACAGGCCTTTGTGAGGTTACCATCACTATGCTAATGAAGTTGTGAATTGGTGTATTTAATTTCAAGCAATAAAGACGTTATCTTTTCAAATATGTAGCACTGGTCGTATTAATACAGTCAATTGCGACATTACGACACTGGTCTTTTTACAAATCATCGTACAAAACATGTCCCTATATCGTTAAACCTTATAACTTGTGCTATTAACAGAAAGCAAGCCCACATCCTAAAACTTGACAGGCCAGTATATAAATTATAAATATATTAATTAGTATTATTATTTGCCTGACGATGAAGTAACAGCGTGGCAGGCGACTCACTCGCACGTGCGGCGAAACGTGCTAAAAATATATTAGCGTGAGGTGCGTTTGCGATGAGGTCTGACTGAACTAGTAAAGTAATCTAATCTTGAGCGCAATGTAAAGTGTAAAACTGGTTGTGGATTGGCAACAATTATCACTGAACAAGTGATGCAGGGCTCTAGCAGATGTGATTTGGGCTGATACAAATCTGTTCATTCTGTTGCAAGAATTTGTGCACTTTACCAGGTTGCTCTACTAACATATTTGGTGGTATTTAAAATCCGGGAGAGTTATCTTAAGGGATAAAAATATCTGTAAAGAGACTGCAAAAGAGAGAAAGGGTGATAGAAATCAAAAGCATATCTGCTCTGAAGTCTGTGTAATTTTCTGTTTTGAAGGCAATTTGAAATCCAACATTGTGTCTTTATAAACATACAAACACACCTCTCCATGCGAACTAATGCAATGACTCAGCTAGTCCTCAACAGAATGCAAACCTATTTAATTAAATTAATATGCAAATGATTTCAAGGGATAAGATGGGCGTACAACGGAAACTTGTTTACTTGGAAAACAATTAAAATGTTACATTATCACATGCGCAAGAGAAAGCGTATAAATTACTGTTATATGGTATATTTAAGCAAGCAAAAGATGATTAGTCAACGACTCATTTTCATTCAGTGTTGAAATGTTAAGGGAAGAGGTTGGAGTTAATTTGAAAATCATAGTGATGGTGTATTAGACATTGATTACTACCATGTCGACAGCCGTCATGTAACTCGTGTACAGCCGATGTTGAATATTATGGCTTCTCGTTATTATATGGCAATTTGCCCAGTCCTGTGTTGACATGTATTACATATATAATTTAGGCTTCAACTCTCAAGGACAGCTTCTACTCGTAGAGTTACACAAGGAATTAGTATTTCTCAAAAGACTCGGCTCGACTGCTTTACTAAGCAGCCGAGCCCAGTCTTTTACCCTTGACCTACCCTCCTACAGGATCGTGTATTTCATTTTCAGTTTATGTTACTAGCTAATGTGTATCATTTGTATAACGCGTGATATCCTAGCGTATTATCAATCATAGCAGTCAGTAAATATCTACTGATAAACATTGGCTTCCCTTGGAGTCTGCTACAAATAATTAGTGTTGGTTTGTTGACTGTAATAATTACGATTGGCAGACGGATTAGCGGTGGCAGTATTATATCATACACTTGGTATTAGCCGCCAATCTTCGTATTAGATTAGGTCAGGTATAGAATAGATAAATAATTGTATCCACGTTACTTGCTGGTATTCTGCCTATTTTGGCTAAACTTGAAGATGAACAAGACACACACGGCCAAGACGCTGATGATGAGAATCACCACGTGAGAAAGCTTTCAAAGCTTTAAACGTTAGGAGGGATGGAAAGTAATGAAGTAGGCTCAGCATTGGAAGGAGAAACAAGTACGAGTAATCAACAAGACATAGCTGTTAATGGGGACTCAAAAGCACTCTACGACAAGTCATGGACTCCCAATACATCAGATTGGAGTTGGATACTACGCAGCTTAAAAACTACTATTGGAAATATATGAAGACATCTCAAAAACATAAGGGCCAGCCAATCTATTTTGTAAAAATAACAGCGTGAAAACTTTGGCGAAGTTAGCTTGAAGTGAGCTCATTTCACCCAAATTGTCACGGTATTATTTTACAGAAAAGCACTGCAGGAGATAACCGATAAAATTGCGACATTACTCATAAAACGGCCATTGACACTACATTCAATATTTCGTACGGTTTTCGCAATTGTGATTACGTAAATTGTTAGTTGCGTAGTGACGACCTTATGTAATTCGTATTACTTATGTATGTGTAGTTATGTACTCTACTCGTGTATTATATCATGAGTGGATAAATAGTGTTTGTCAAATTGTTTGTTGGTAAATAATTTACTTGTTTAAGGTTGCTGATTGTATTGTTTACGAGAACTTTGTTTTGAGGTTTGTGAAGTAAGCTGTATCGTTATCACACATTTTGAAATTTAATGGGTTTAATTTTGCATTAATAATAATATGGATGTAGGAACGGGTCCCGTGGTACTAAGGAGCTACTCCTCATCGATATAGCCATTAGCAAACAGGTTCGTCGATCCCGCAAGGATCTGTCGACATACTGGATATATTATAAGAAGGCCTACGACTCGGTGCCACATACATGGCTCATGAGGGTGCTAGAGTTGTACAATATAGATACAACTCTACGCACCTTCCTTAAGTGGTGTATGGGGGCAACGGAGGACAGTTCTTCGCTATCCAGGGTGTCGATAGGGAAATGGTGAGCCTGTATGGATTAAACGGGGAATATTTCAACGCGATAGTTTGAGTCCACTTTGGTTCTGCTAGCCCTGAATCCTCTAAGCACGCTACTAGAGGATTTAGGTCTGGGCTATCGGTTGAGATGAGGTGGTCAGGTCATATCTCACCTCATCTACATGGGTGACTTGAAACTCTTTGCCCCCAACAAATTGCAACTGATGGAGCTACTGAAGGTAACTGAAACTTTCAGTAGCGCCATCAGGATGGAATTTGGTGTGGACAAATGTGCAGTCATGCATGTGTAGCGGCATCTATAACGCCACGTGCGAGCTACACGTCACACTGACGTCACGCAAAATCCTGCATCGCGCAAGCAGAGTTTACCGCGCAACTAGCATATATACAACATCCCGACATTAATCGTCGGGCAGTTGCCCACCAGACACAACACCCGTCTGGTCGGAGGATCCTCCCTTTTCCATAGAGTATGAGTGAGCTTTACACCCTGTTCCTCATACCCCTATACATATAAAGCGAGGTGAGATTTTGGAATCCGAGGGAATTCAACTTTCGGATTCCATACACCTTAGATCTCTCTCCTCATCTGAAAGCTATAAGTATTTGGGTATGTTGGAAGCATTAGGCATCAACGTTGCTGACTTGAAGCAATCGCTGAAGGAGCGCTTCTTTGGTCGCCTGAATAAGGTATTAATTAGTCTTCTTACAGGCGGAAACAAGGTGCGCGCCTTCAACGGTTGGGTCATGCCGATTTTGATGTACTCTTTCGGCATACTCAAATGGACTCAGACCGAACTCGACGCCCTGGATAGGAGAGTCCGTACACTGCTGACCGCAAGCCGGATGCATCACCCACGATCATCGGTGATGAGACTGTATATACCGCGGAAGTGCGGGGGTCGAGGCTTTTTAAATGCGATTAGCCTCCACAACCGCGAAGTGTGGAGTCTCAGGGAATATTTTATAAGAGCCGAAGAGGGTATGCACCGTAATATGGTCGCAGTGGACAAGGGACTCACCCAGCTCTCCATGGCTAAAGAGAACTGGCGCAAACCTGTAGTACTTACTACTGATGACCGCCAGAAGGTATGGCAAAGCAAGGAGCTTCACGGGCGCTTCTATCGGGCTCTTCATGAGCCCGGTGTAGATTTCTTAGCGTCCGTATCCTGGCTACGTTTTGGTGTCCTTTTCGGGGACACTGAAGGTTTCGTCTGTGCAATTATGGACGAAGTTATCTTGACGAATAACTACCGGAGACATATTATGAAAGACGGGACGGTTGATCTGTGTCGGGCATGCCTTCGTTCGGGTGAGTCCATCAGACATATTATCTCTGGTTTTTCTCGTCTAGCTAACGGCGAGTACTTGCACAGGCATAACCAAGTGGCCAGGATTATTCACCACCAACTTCCTTTGAAATATAAACTAGTGGATTCTGAGGTACCGTACTACAAGTATGAGCCAGTTCCAGAGAGACCCAGTTCTCGAAAATGACCATATCACGTTGTACTGGGCTCGGTCTATCATTACTGACAGGACTATTGTCGCCAATAAGCCTGATGATAGATCGATTAGCTTGTCGCACAATGATTATATCGCTATTACCATTCCGCATGACGAGAACCTCGTGAAAGCTGAAAAAGAGAAACAAATAAAATATCTCGACTTAGCACACGAGGTTGTTGACATGTGGAATGTGAGCTCGGCTATCATTGTGCCGATTGTCGTATCGGCCAATGGCCTGATGACCGAAAGCCTCGATCAGCACTCTCGAGGCTCTCGTTAGGCGGTTGGATCAAGGGCCTGCTCCAGAAGGCAGTACTCATTGATACGGCTCGCATCGTGTGGAGGTTCCTGTCTCTGGAGTCCTAACCACCGGTAGCTTGGACCCTGCTCCCGATACCGGCGGACCACTATTTTATATATTTAAAAAATGATTTTTTTATATGATTTTATAAAAAATATTTAAAAATGTATTAAATAAGTATCAAAAAAAATAAACGAAATAATAATATTCATTAAAAAAATAAATTGTAAAATACAGTAAGAAATAATATAGGTATTACAAAATATGATGCCTGTACTAGGATAAACCCTGTCGTCACAGGAGGCATGAGGTCTTACAATTACTATTAGGACAACTGATTTCTTAACAAAATTTAACTTATGTTTTAAGATTAGTGACATAGTTAGTTAATTTATTATGTTATAATTTACTTAAACATTGATAGTTAAAGTCATAAACATGTAGGTAGATAATTTCTATATTATTTACTGAAAATAGTTTTTAACACTTAGTTACACGACTATGATTGAGTAAGCAGTATTATTAACTATAATATCAATACATTATCAATCACATAATAGGAATCATTAATTTTATGTACGAAACAAAAAGTTATACGTATCGACGCCTTGGTGAGAGTTTTATCGAAAAGCTCTATACAAATTCAATGGAAATCAGCTCTGAAAGTAACTAGAACTGCCAATCTCGAGAAAAAAAAACGTTTTAAATTTATTTAAAGCCTTTTATTATAAATTAAAATTGCCTCAAACGCGTCATAGCTACGAATCTCCAATATCCTTACAACTGCTTAAAATAGACAACCCGATAAAAATCTAGTTAGTGATAACACCAACAGTTAAGAGATCGATAGCGATAAAATCGTGTAGTTGCCGATAGATAAGGACGTATTCGCACGCGCGACTCACGCGCATACGTGAGTACGTACCGATATCTGAAACTGAAGGTCGTATGGGTAACAATCTAAGAATTTGTATAGACCTGAAGCTATCCGATGATGAGGCTGTACAAAGTAGGGTACTATCACTAAGCGGTAATTAATAGATAACCAGAGGCACAGACTTAGACGTGTTTCACAACTTTGATTGTTAAAATGGTTACAGCAGTTAAATAGATAAAGAAATTTTGATTATTCTCTTATCAAAATGATTATAATTATAATCATTTAACAGGTTATGAACACACATAAATGTTAATCTTCTTGTTGGTTTAGACAAGAAGATAATTACATATGTGAGTTAGACTTTAGTTTTTCCTGTCTACATCATATTGGTCCTCTTTCAGTTAGAGCCTCCGCAGACTACAGACTTTCTATCGGCCGATAGTTTGGTAGGATTCTTAATCAGTATGAAAAAGTAAGCAAGTGCGCACATTATAACGATTCGGTATCAGGTAATAAAAAAGTTTGATGGGCCACATGATTGCCTTCAAACTGAACTGCTTGCGAACAGGTCGGCCGATTGGTCTCATACGTATTTTTTACGATGGCGCTGTCCAATTCTACTCCATCGCTGCTTGTCGAAACGTCAATCGTTCTGATAGATGAATTTGAAAAAATCCAGCGCTATATAAAAAAAAATTTAAAGTATCCGATGTGAATCAGGAGAAAAAACTATGAGAGGATAAAAAAAGGCGACATTTTTTCGGTATTCTTGTGGTTTGGAATGTAAAATTTTCCATGTAATAATCTATCATAACCTTCTTAACCCTTCTCCTCTATTGTATAAAAGTAATAATAACATATCTGGAGAATTTTGTATTAAATTTCATTATGCGACCGCTCTCTTCAAAAGCCGCTTACCAACTAGCAAATCGTTCGAGCAGTCGGCCGACTGTTGTCTGGTGTACGTTCTCACCAGTGGCCCGACATTTTAGCTAGCCCAGTGTGCGCGCTCGTAGCCTTTTTTTTTTTTTTTGTTCCGGGTTGGAAAATCCTCATAGCCTAACCCGACTAAACTATCGGTCGATAGAAAATCTGTCGTCTGCGGGGACTCTTAGCATTGAAACAAATGCTTTTCTACGTAAGTATTATTGAGAAACAGAGTTCAAAGTCTTTCTGAATGTTACGGATAACTTTTTGGGCAAGATATGATAACTACTGGAATGATGATTGAACTGATGCTCTGATTAGCAAAAAGATGAGAAAACGCTGAAGAGAAAGAAGAAAGAACAATATCTTATTAAGTTAATGTAATTATTATACTCACTATAAATACTGCGAACATTGAAGATGATGATTTTTAAAATTGTAGTGGGAGTCTATTTTATATTAACGTACTATCGATTGCTGATCTAATTTTACCAGTCGGTATATCGATGCTAATAAATCACGCAAATGATGAACACATGCATGGTGCAGAGCGTTATTTAGTCAACCGAGTATTCGTGGGAGTTTCTGGAGACTCCACGCTAATCAAATGTGTCACAAAACCTCGAGTCTTCTTCGAAAATGCATTGACATTGATTTTTATACATTATTTTTAAGCACATAAATAAGAAACATTTAAAACAGCGTGTTAGTGCGACAGAACAACATGATTGGAGTGTCATTAAGGTAATATTCTCCAAATTAGACACCATAAGAACGTGCAAGTGGCCACCATAGTTAAGTATTAACATTGCATTAGAAAGCGAGTGTATAACCACATGGATCTTACCTGTTGACGGCATCAGGTCCTAGGCCACTGTCGTTACTGTTCTCACAGGGCTCGGGCGGCCTCAGCGCGTGACTGTGAGCGTAGTGCGCGAGTTTTCCGAATTTGCCTAAATGAGTCAGTTTACCCGGGTGGTGGGCAATTTTTCCGGCGTGCACCATTTTGCCCGGGTGCTGCGTCTTACCCGGGTGGGCCCGTTTATGCGGCGCCCGCATCACTTTCCTGTGTACCCGTGCGCTCATCGTCGGGGCGGTGGACATAGTCATTTTCATGCCTGTCGACAAACAGAAAATAAAAATTAATGAATTTTTATTGACTATGTGAAGAGAAGGCGGTTTTTTTTTTTAATAAAACTGGTTATTATGGATCACGCTTTAAAACGAAAAGACGAGCCGATGTAAATGTCAGATAAGTGAATTTATTGTTCAGCCAGACAGACTTATTCGACGCTTTAGTAGACACCAACATAGGATAGTAAGTACTATAAATCCATCCAAAATGTACTGTTTAGTACGAAAACCTATGTAAATTAAAACATCCAAAACCTTGATTACATATTTGATTTGCTTTGCGGTGTATTTCTATTGGAAGTCAGGCGTACACCATAAATCGTCACAAACAAATCCAGAATTAATTAATTTAGGTACTCGTATTTAATCGCAAATCCTTGAAATTTTATTACATAACCGAGCATCACGGAAGCGGTTGATAATTGTAATTCCCGAGACTTAAGGCCATGAGTCACGAGACAATATTTAGAGATCGAAATCAAAATTTTATGGACCAAATGCTATAACATGCTCAATCGTAAAATGGACGCGTCATGAATACATCAAATGGTGTAAGTGAGTTTGCACACTGTGCTGTCGACCAAAATGATGGTCACATTCATCTTTTAGACCTTCAAGAACGGGAAAAAGTCAAATAATTCAGGACTCCAAGTAGCATTGCATCAAAACTAAGGACAAGTAGAAGCCCAATTTAAGGATTCCAGCCATATATCTTCTTGCCGGGGTCGCGGATTGTTCGAAAGAGTTACCGTGGCCCTGGCGCACAGGCAACTGAAGGAACACGGGTGGGTTTTAGTCAGTAAGAGTCTGACACGCCCTTCCGCTCCGCCTAGAGCGGGAGAGGTCATTTGATGATTACCCACCCAAAAAAAAAAAAAACATGTATCTTAACTCGGAAAAACAACAAAATCGCCCTAATTTCTATATCAAAAAATAATAATAACCAAGAAGTGACTCTATGCTACTCTCACTTGAGAACTTATTGAGAAAATCGGGGCGTATGCGCATATATGCGACTTTATAGCGCATTGTCGTTACTCTATTTTAAATTGACACAAAGTCCACCGCCTATTAGATGACATTAATCTATTTGTCTCGTAACTCCTCTGTAAGTACTGCAGATGAATTTATTATTTTTACTATACAATCAGTGACTACTTTAATGGCGACTCAGTGCAGTTCTAAGTAGTACTACGCACGGGTTTCTGTTTCCGGTCTACGTTGTTTGTGGTGATATAGTTTACTTCTATATCCTGTGTTTTATCATTACTTACAATACTAATATTGGATTTGAAAAGGATAAATCCGATATACTCATAGCGTTTATTAGAGTTACTATCCATATGAGAAAAGACAATGGAGTTTATGAAGATAAAGATGTCTTTGTTTGCCTTGTAGATGAAAATGAGGCGTGATCGAATAATTAACAATATTTGAGAACTGAAGTCGCAAAATTATTGTTCGATTCGTCTGAAAGTAAACTAAGGTCGTTATCGTTAGTAGTTAGCATATTACTGCCAAAATACATAAAACTAATTTATACGAAGCAGTAAATACGCTCGGATTGATCACACTATACCGCCCTACGCTCTAACTTTGTTATTTTAGCACTAATATTATCGTCACTTTTGGTTATGGGCGTATTAATCGTCGATGTAATACAAACGTCTTTACTCTTTGCATTATATTAAGGGTCGCGATAGTGACTCGTCATCATAAAAGCCTGATTGATAATTAAGGGACCCCGATTGAGATGACCCTCTTCAAAAGTAACGACCAAGCAGAGGCATATTGCCATAACAGCTAGACAAGTACCTATAGTGATTATCAGATAATTTTCGAAGATGCAGTATTTCAAGAACTAGTAGGAACGCAGAAGGCTTAATGTGAGAGCTAGGATGATGAAAACTGCTAAACTACAGTGACTGTTAAAACCCAAAGCCCTTATTAACTTGACCACAAACGGTTAAACTAAAAGTGGATATCGTGAGAGAATCAGAACCTTTAAGAACACTAAAATGTGTGTTGGACATATAGGTGAAGTCAATTTGTCGGATACTTCGAATGCCAAACATTCATTCAGCGTGGTCATTGACAATTTATTTATTAATAGGTGCGCCCCGCAATTTAAACCGCAATCGTCTCGATACCGTGGGAATATCGGGATAAAAAGTATCCTATGTCCTAATCCAGGGCATGGTCTACCAATGTGTGAAATTTCATCTTAATCCGTTCAGCCGTTTTAACGTCAAAGCGTAACGAACAAACAAACTTACTTTCGCATTTATAATATTAGTTGGATTATTAGGTTATTGGTTTAGATGACCTGCAACCTAATTGCGTAACACACTATCAATCAGAAAATGAATCATTTTGAAGGATAATGCTAATACATAACTTGATATGTTCGAAAAATTTGCCTGCTCAACAACGTAAAAAACGCAATGCATGTTGCTGAACTGTCAAAATGAAAGTTATTCCTACTGTTAGTGTATTATGCAATTACCCCGCTGTTTACCTTAAAAGTTCATAGAAAGTAGAGTTTTATACAACTAATCTTAATGATTTTCACGTTTATTTATAGATTCACGAAACCATATACAATTCCATATATACGTTTATAAAGGTCAGACGCTTCCGAACAATTGCCTTTTAATTAAAATAAGTTAAACTCTTCAGTTACAGTTTTGCAATCAAATTTAATTTGGCAAAAGGGCTGAAAGTAAGAATACAAACGATTATTAAGACTCAAACCGAACCAATTGAAGTCCACTAAAGTCATCTACAGTTTCGAAAGCGTATCTGTGATCCAAAGAGTCCTTGCGGGATCCGCAACTTCGTCTGCGTGTATTTTGTATTTCATTATGTTTTAAAACCCAGGACGAAAAGTAGCCTATATCTTTCTCCAGGACCCACTACCTACCTATCAATCATAACCATCTTTTCAGTGGTTTGACGGAGTATCTGGCAGAATTATTTTCGCATTTATAATATTAGTATGAATTGATCTCCTTCGCATTGTGTTTCTCGCGATCATTTTATGCACAATGCAGACATGATTTAGGTTCACAATGGCTCTTATACTGTAATATAAAATTCTTTCACTGGTCACAGGAAATAATAAATTTGGACGGTAAAACTTGACCTTGTGTGAGTACATCTGGAGAAGTGGAGTCACTTAGTATTCTTTTTGAATTCGTTGTAGGGTCATGGGTATTTATTGGTCTATGCAAATTGTGGTTTGGCGTATTTTTTGCATAATAAACGTTCGTAAACTGACAACCAGTCTTACCAAGAGGTATCCTATTACCCAGTCACTGGGTTGTGGAGGACAGATAGTCGCTCCATGTAAAAACTGGTTATCAGCTGCATCCGGTTAGACTGGAAGCTAACCCCAACATAGTTGAGAAAAAGGCTAGATGATGATGGTGAAACATTAAATGGTAGATTTTTATTAGCTTCTGCTGTATCTATGTCTGTCTATTGTTAAAGCAAATGAACTAACAGCCAAAAGAGTGTTATTTAATAAGTAAAGTGATTGCTACATAATTTATTCTGATTGTTTTAGGGTTTCCAGAATTATTATAGTCGTAATAAAACTAACAATAAGGAAACTTTTGTTAAAATCCTTGTCGATTTGATCGTCGCCGTCCAAGAAGTCGTGTATAGTACATTGTTAACAAAGTAATTGGTCTTGTTTTATTTCTGTCTGCCTATATTTATTTATCGTATGTTCAAGTAAACAAAACAATCTGACTTCAAATTGTTAATGAGTGTCACTCGATGACTCAATCCAATAAAATTTAAGCTTGAAATGTCACAACCTGTCCTAATCAGAAAGTTAGATATACAACCACCACACATTACGAGAAAAATCTCAAAGCCAGTCCCCAAACAAATAAAATAGCTATCCAGAAAATCCCTTTAACGAAATGATTCTCTTCAACGCTGTTACCGAGACGTATCGATTCGTACCTCACGCAACGATTACCGACGCACCTCGCACCGAGACATTCACTCGAGCACAGCGAAACGTTAAAAATAGCCGCGTCCTTGCGATTTTTTATCGCATTCTTTTCGCCTTTTGCTGTTTAATCGTGAACTGATAACGGAGACCGAACAATAGACACTATCGTAGGTTTCTACTTGTTACCGTTACCAGTTTTGCTTTTGGTTGATTTGATAAGAGAGATGATGAAATGGAGGAAGACTTTTTGGAATACATTCGGTGAGAGGAACTGTACGTACTGGCCACATGTATTGAGGGCTATCAATCATAATATAGTCAAAACACTGCGACCGCTGAACAAATTTGGTATCATAACAGCAGTATAGGTAAATACATTATTTTATAAACATTTACTAAGTAGGGACATACTTGTAAAGAAACACATTTTTACCACACACGTTAAATATTTCTCACCTCTTAATAAGAGAGTAATATGTGAAAATCAAGCAAGGCAACTTTGAAAAGTATAAGCAAGTCATAAGAATAAGTTCAAACAAAATAGATGCTAGGAAGTAAATCGCGTATAAACTCTATAGCCAGTAATAACAATGGATAATCTATATTAATATTATAAATTAGAAAGTAACTGTCTGTATGTTACTTTTTTACGCCTAAACAACTGAACAGATTTCAATAAAATTTGGCAAGGAGATATATGGCATCCTGGGGAAGGACATAGGCTACTTTCTGTCCCAGTAGCACGTTCCCGTAGGACAATTTCAGACACCGCGGGCGAAGCCGCGGGCAGAAGCTAGTTTATAATAATTGAGCTAGTTACTTCAAATTGCTACAGAATAACAGCTGGACTGTTAGTAACCTTTACTATACTATTAACCTTCATGTAGGGCCACTAGTTATCCTCACTCTCAGTTCTCAATCTTTATTCACAATTTTATTACCTGGTGTGGAGTTCCTTGATGACGGCTGAGATAGTAGTGTAGCCTCTTTCGATTTAGTAGGCCTTCTGAAGGACCGGTCGGTAAAGGAAATACTGGTAAATCATAATGATCTACTGCTTGATGGCCCTGAACTTCATAGCTATTGTAGAGCACTTGAATGTGTACTTTAATTGTACCAAGCAATCTAAGGAACTGAATACCTTTAACTACATGTCCTCAAGATTATATCTACGAGAACATATTCTTAAATTCGGTGAGCGTAGATACGATTATTTAAAATCAAATAAATAGTAATACGCTATAGTAATACAAATCTATTGTTGATAAAGGCCCATTAGATCTGTCTCAAATAATAGTAAATTACAAGCGACACAACAATGAGAATTATGGCTTACGCATTTCGAATGTATAACCAGACCGGTTCCTTTGGACATTGTCTTATTGAATTTTAATCACAAATATAATTATGTGTAAGCGTGACAATTTAAATGATATCGCCTGATTGTTAAATCAGAAATGGTTGGAACGAGACCATTTAGTTTATCCAATATCTTATCTATCACGTGACGTAAATACTACAAAAGATCGCACGGGTTTTAATCCTTTTAGTGTCTGCATTAACTATATGGATGCATCTAAATAAAGCAATAAGAATTTAAAATTGGGCAGCAAGATTTTATACTGAAGTTAAGGATGTTTTATTTCAGTTGAAAGATCGCTATCTATTCTAAATTGTATAGCATAAATGTCTACTCAATCAAAACAGCTCACCGCAACAAGTCTTTAAATACACAATACGAACGTTAACAAACACATTCTTCATAAAACCTTTAACATCGAAGACTCGACTACTTAACTAGTAGCACTATTACAGATAAGTATCGGCCCTTTAACAACAGAACGACGTGAATCGATACAAACGACAGGCCATTAAGGCGCGCAATTGAGTGCATGTGTACATGTGTATAAGATAGAATAGGAGCGAGTTCGTTACCCTGTGGGACGCCGAGACGCGACCCCAGCTATCGACGGTTATCGGTCGTCATCGTCCACTGGTGAAAGTCCACCACACCTGACTGGTCATATACACGCCCAGAAGAAAACAGGAAAGCACGGATTAACTTTGTAAGTATTGGTCAGACTTGTGATCCCCGTCGAACGCTGATTAAGGGTCTGTGAATGTTTTTTTCTTGTTCAAAGTTCGAAGAGATACGTGAAGTTAGAGCAACATACGTTGACAATTTATATATATTATCACGCAAAAATCTTTATAGGTGCTAAACAGATAGAATTTTTTCCAGCCCACCCCAAAATATGAATATTTTACACAAATCAGTAAATAACCATTAAGTTTTCTTCTATTGTTTTGAAAGTGACTATATAATAGTATAAATCAATCATTATTAAGTTTCCCTCACAGATGAGTCTCCTTTACTCGTAGATTAAATATTGACCGGTTTTGTAGTCATGCCTTCAACCGGTTCTAAATTAATAATTAAATATGCATATAATGCAGTTAATGATTTATCTTGTGCAAATATAACGAATGAATACGGAAGCAGAATTTTATTTGCAAAGCAATCCGCGGGCGAGTGAGAAACAATAGGTTTGTTGATATCGTGACTTCCGTTACAGTGACATGTATGAAACATTTATCGTTTCACGCCTAACACTGTGTGTAAATATTACGTAAGAGATACCGATAGGAATAGGTCAAACTTTGAATAGTGTCGATACTCGATACATATTCACTCACCGAACATTTGGATTTGTGTCGTGGCGATCCACGTGATCTTGTTATAATTTTAAATGTGCCCGGTACGTGCCTGCCCACGTATAATGTTTTGGTATATTAAGTGAAATGAATTCTATTGATTTTAAGTTGTAACTGTACAAGTTGCGATGGTGTCTAGTGCTGATATTTGAATAAAGGTCCATTGAAATTAAAGGACATATTTGTTTATATCAAATTGTTCTGCATCTTAGTTAACCGTACGCTTCTCATTTACTTCCATTTAAAGAAGGTTGTTAATTTAATTAGAGTATTGACTGATTTTTGGCATAATCAGTTACCTAACACAACAAATTATGAGCCTGTAAAGCCTTACATAACTCCATTACAATAGCAAAATTAGTTAGCTTTTGTCCAATCAAAACAATTTCAAATTCTTAGGTAACGTTATTTTTACCATTACCATAAATGGAGGTTATTTATATATCTAAATTGACTACATATTATTATTATTAACTCTGTTTTTTCCTTGTACCTATTTATTACCTTTTTTCTTTCCGTTTCAGAGACTACCTCAACAGACATCAATTGTTGCTATGCGACTGTTATGCAAGGCTACACGATCGTAATTGGCAAAGATTCGCAGTTTCCCCAGATATTCGCGTTTTTATCATATTCATATATGATGTTTCATAATATATTTTTACATTTGGGTTCGAAGCCAAATCTACACCGAAGCCTATAGCATAGCCTAGCTAGGCAATAGTTTAACATTAATTTTAGATACAAAACTTGAGGAAACAATTGATAATTTCTTAGACTACTTTGATCATTATGGAGCTGTTAGTTTCATAGGTCAGAGGCCTCAAGGTTGTCTGCGTCCTATTCAAGGTCTATCTGATGGTCAGTTCTGTTTAATGGGTGTGTAATGGCTTCATGCGGAGTTTTATTAAACTTTCTAGCTTCCTTATTCGATTTATTTTCCTTACGAATTGCTAGCTACAAACTCCTTAATATGAAACCAACTATGGTAAATTTTTTGTCGACAATTTTAGCCATCTTATTTGTGTCCTATCGATCCTGACGCGCCTGCGTGCTTTTGATTAATTCAGTTATTAAGTAAGACCTTAAAGTTTCATAACATTTTCTCAGACAATTTGATAAGTTTAAGAGAATATTTATGTTTAAAGGTTTATTTGAATAGGTTCCCTATCCATTTGCATAAAATGTTAAGACCTAATATAACTTAGCATAATTTTGTTTGGCATAATTATATTTTCGCATAATATAATTACGCATAACAGCTTACGCATAATTTTTTTAAGCATAATTTCTCTAACCATAATAATGATTAAGCATAATATTCTAAAGCATAAATTTATTAAGCATAAAGTTCTAAAGCATAACTTTTTTATGAACAATTTTGTGGGTTTTTTTTTTCGCTGTAGGAAGCATGAAGCGAGCAAGCATACAGCATGCAAGCAAGCATACAGCATGCAAGCAAGCATGCAAGCAAGCATGCAAGCAAGCATGCAGCATGCAAGCAAGCATGCAGCATGCAGCAGGCAAGGTTTCTGTCACGGCTCCGGCGCTGCGGGCCTCCGGCGGCCCCACGCGTGTTAATCGTCGCAGACGGCTTTCGCTCACCACCGCAGCTTCGGCTTGTTGGCCGGCTACGCCGGCCAGCCTCAGCCGCGGCGGTTCGCTCGCAGGCGCCTGCTCCTCAGCCCGCGGGCCGCCTCGCCCCTACGCGCCTACGCGATTTTAAATTACACTCTAGGGGTAGGACAAACAAGACTACGTGGAGTCGGTTTTGCAGCAATTCGGTTCTGTCACTAACTTTTGCTGCACAGCATATTAAATTTTTAACCAACAATATTATGCTAATAGTCATTAGGCCTACTAACGTTATGCGAATCAAATTTATGCCATAACAAATTAGTCTTTAAGATGATTATGCCAACATAAAATGTATGCCTAAAAAAATTATGCCGAAGTATTATTATGCCAAAACAAATTGTGCCAAAATCGTTATGCCGAAGTATATTAGGACAAAGAACATTATGCGAAAAGAAAGGATCCCATTTGAATAACATAATAACTTTCTAGAAGTTTCTCTACTCTGTAATATAAGTCTCCGAAATACATTATACATGGCTAATTTCCATGAGGTAGTTACGAGAAAGTAAAATATTAAACTAGAAGTATTGTCTTAGATGACTATTATTTTTGCTATTTTTACTGGCATTGTTAATAAATGAATACCTTGATTTTCGAGTTTTCATTCATAGTCTTTATCCTATGTGTTTAATTCAATTGAAATAATAATAATAATATTTTTTTTTATTTTTATTGAATGTATTATTTACAAAAAGTGTACATTAGCCAAAAGTAGTAATATTTTCCATACAGTTATAGTGCCTAAAAATAAACTAAAACTAAAATTTGATCAAAGATAATCAAAGTGTTATCTATAAAGTCCTCAATAAAATATAAAGGTAGCTGGTTTCATTATTCAAATAAGTGCTAGTCTAGTCAATAGAATTTATATCTTAATAATTCATTAATTTATTTGCGTTGTTGTTGGAAAATCTTGACCACGCATGACAATTAAACGTAGGTAGCCTCAGATAACTCCGTACGACAAAATGAACTGAATTTGGTAATAAATATGATATGGATGAGAAGCCTCCGCTACATTTCATTTTGAACAAGGAACGTAAACAAACGAATGGTCAATGCGCAGAACCATCGGTCAATCTGAGTACAGACCGCGCGTCGACCTAACACTTATCAGCGTAATTTATTAAGAAGCCAGGTTATTGACCGTGGCCTGAGATAAATATATGAATACTGCAGCGTATGTCTGCTCCAATGAATTAAAATATGAAAACACCGGTAGCGAAATAAGCGATAAGCTAGCGTTTTGTAATGATGTTGTAACGAACGTTGTAAGACATGTAGATAATGATAAAGGCAAGCAAGGGAGTTGGACGTTGATAAATTGGCTTCTGTTTATATTCAACTATAGTGCTCTGGGGTCAAGCAATAGGTCTAGCAGCCATTGTGGATTCACGTGACTGAAACGAGCTAAAAATACTACGGCAGTGCAGTTATTGTGTTAAGATCCTATCTGGCGGTTATCATGTTGTAGGGAAATGTGTAGTGATCACTGTGTGTGTTATACACGTTTCTGTGCAAATAGCTCTTGTGCTTTAGCAACTAAGATAAAACTGGTGTTACTAAGCCGTCAATTACTTAAAATTGGAATGGTAGATGAAGAAATGGTATCCTTGGATAATAATAAAAGTACAACCAATTCCAAACTTTAGTCACATCGAGACAAAACTAGGAAAATAAAAAAGCAATTATTCTTGAAATGAAAACGAAACACATTACATGAAAGCATACGGAAACAATAAATGTTACATCGAACGGATTCACCTTTATGGCTGTAGATAATAAGAAACAAACAAGCGATTTGTCGTCCGTATGTATACTCGGTATAAATATGTAAACACTATTAGGCCCGTATCTGGGTCACGGAGAGAGCAAGGTCCTGCCTCGTTGCGACTTCGATTCTGATCGAGATTTTAGTGTTTCTCATACATTTATAAGAAGAACTGTTATCGGGTGGCCGAATATGTAGGTGTTAAGTAATACGAGTAAGTGGATATGTGAATCTGTAGTTGGGTTGTAGAGGACAGATGGCATTTGCTGTTTGCTGATAATATTCAGCTGCATCTTGTAATATAGCCTGGAATAAAATATTGGAGACTGAATTTGTTGATTGGTTACAATTTACTATTGGAGATGGATAGAATATTCTTTAATATACAAATTACAAAGCTTGAACTCGAAAGTATGGATTAGTTTTCATGTAAGTATTACGTTCATGTCGAATCAACTACATCTACAACAGGACTATCCAAAAAAGTAACATCAGCTTCTCACAACGTTTTTTGTACCCTTGACCATTTTTTATTGATCTACCGCAGTGTAGGTTTGTTATCGTGAATATCTATAGCTAGGAGATTTCAACCAAACTATTGATGATAGTGTTATCTTGGTTACAATACTACTGCGCTCGATTAGCGTACTTTAGCAAGACACCCCAAGATTGTTTGATGTGATGTAGTCACATAAGCCACAATAAGGTGATCTACGAGATCATGGGTCTACGCGGTCTACGAGCTACGAGGCTACGAGAGTTATACAGGTTTGTATTTTTTTTTTTGTAGCTACGTAGAACGTAAATTCCAATTAAGATAAAAATAGACAGAACAAAAACACCAAGTTGTAAACACGTGAGCAAAAACTATTAATATGGAGTATACCGGATCTATTTTTTTAGCGTTGCCGCTTAAGAGAAGACTACATGTATTGAGGAGAAATTCAAGCTATACTCTTCTTCAGGGTATTTTAAATTCTATGTATAGAATTTTAGCCTACAATTAATGTATTACGTGCATCCAGTAGGTACGTTGTTGCGCATCCGACAGCGAGCAAAAAATTTGCATATTGGCTGTATCTACGTCATCGAAACTACAATTATTTAAATTCCAGCAGAATGCATCGTTTCTTGGCCACCCATACCGGTTCACAGTTCGCAAACTGTGGCTATTGCGTCTAGTTTCTAATGAAATTGATTCAAACACGCGCTCGCCACGTGGCTCGGGCCTTTTAAACGCTGCAGACAACATTATTATTCGAACTAGCGACCCGTCCCTGCTTCGCACGGTTTTTAGGACTTGACAATACATAAAGATTTCTCTATTATAAATAGGTTTAAACCTTCCAGAATAAATTCTGTAAATGATGCACCAAAATCTGTTGCATATTTTAGAAGAACAACGCGGTCACACAGACAGACACAAAAAGCGACTTTAATTTATAATATGTATAGATATGATGAAACATAAAATATTACGATTCGTCATCCGGATTAAAGAGATGTTTTCGACAGTTTTTTATGATAAGATTCGGCATATTAAATAGAATTTAAAGTTGGTAAACAAGCGGGCATTGGCACTGTTATTTAGAATGGCCACACACATCAACTTTGTCAACAAGAGTCTAGCATTTGCACTCATTCTAGTTTTAATAAAATATCACGGCCATTTTGATCAAGTATAGACACTTCTTTCAGAATTGGCTCCCGACTTGAACTTTTGCTGTTCTAGCGTTTCTGAGACCTCTTTCTGTATTTCTTTTAAGAACATAAATTATCTTCAGCGTGATTCAACTGTTTAGCGGTAGCTAACGTAAACTATGAAGAATCCGGTAGGATTGATGCCAGGCGCGGATATAAAGGGGAGGCGCAACGGGTGCAGTTGCCCCCCCTGGGCTTCAACAAAACTGAGTCTAAAAATCTAAATTGGACATAAACACAGTTTTACAACCTGTAGTATCCTCATAGTAGTCATCCTCGAATTGGAGGCCCATTCTTGAGTTTACGGAAAATAGGCGTCAAAGATTTTTTTTAAAGGTTTTCACGGCTTTAGAATTAGAACCCGCCCCCCGTCCCTTAGTTAGAAAACATTTGCCCCCCGTGAGCGCGAAAACCTAAATCCGCGCCTGTTAAGTGCGCCATTTTATCGTGTCCGGGGGCCTAGGGCAGGTGTATCGTTAACCCTAGGTGATTATGAAACGATTACTTGCTCGTTACACGGGCATTACCACCGCGATAACGGTGTACCTATTAAAACAGTATTAATTTATCGTCAACGTTGACCGATAGCGCCTAAATACTCAAGGTTTTTATAAACAATACGCGGATCGAGCCGTTTTTAATTTAATTTATTATGTTTCGGACTGTATGTAGCGAGGACCGACCTAGTTTTGCGTTTGATAGTGGTAATGTAAGTAATCATTGGATTTGGAATGGCATATATATATTAAACATTGAGCAATAAGGCAGGTCACTATGATTTCGAAATAAATATATAGTAATTCGGAAACAAGTTATTGTTCATATTGTTATGGTCATTGTTTTTAAAACAGGGCTCATTGGACTGAAGAAGACGCAACACGAGACAAATTAAGGACTACTACGCTTTTCGAAGACATCTTTAGATTAATCAGCCTATAACGTTCCCACTACTGGGACACAGGCCTCCTCTCTGTGAGAGGGAATGGACCGTAATCTACCACGCGGGCCCAGTGTAAGTTGGTAGCTGTAACATGTCTTCGAATTTTTGGTTCTAGGATGTCCTAAACCGGTATGTACCGGTTTCCTCACGATGTTTTGCTTCACCGTTTTTGAGAGCAGTGGTGATGAAATGAATTGCACAAAGTAAAGCGCCTGCCTGGCTTCGAACCCACGACGTACAACTCGTAAGTCGGGGCCGTTACCACTGGGCCACCACTGCTCTGATCAGACATCTTTAGAATCATAACATAATAAATTAGAGTTTAGCCTACGCGTCGGTAAAATAATTATTTAGACGACGCAACGTTTGTTACCGCTCAGACATAATGCTATGACGTTAATTAACAAAATACTAATTATAAACAGGTTTGGCATTAATAACATCACGCCTTTATTGCCAGGGATAAGCAGAGGATAATACACACACAATTCGCCAGTTCTTTTAAGTCCCAAGTAATAGTGGGCGCGCCTAATGCTTACCAGACCAACTTGTTAACTAATCAGTATTTACTGTATGTTGACTATGTTGCCTATCTATAAAACCAAGCCTTTACATACATAACCTACCTCAATCAACTTTCTCGCTATACAATACATGACATGAAAGCATTTGATATAGAAGAAACATATTTTCTATACAAGCTAGACAAGACACGAGAAACCCCTAAGGACTAGTTAACCAGCACCCTAATTACGTAACACAATATCTATCACAATCTGAATCATTTTGAAGCCTATTGCTAATCCATTGCTTCATATTTTCGAAAAATTTGTCTGCTCAACAACATAAATAACGCAATGAATGTTGTTGAACTGTCAAAACGAAACCCATTCCTACTGTTAGTGTGTTAAGTTAGTACCCCACAGTAGACTTTAAGAGTGAGAGAGGAAGAGCATAGTGGATAGTTGAACAATCCTGAAGAATATAAGAGATGGGTACACTGCGTTCACGATTTAATGTCCAAACCCGTAAACAAATATGCGTTTTTGTAAAAGACTGCTTAAGCGGACTACAGGACCTAAACGTAAGTTTTATAATACCTAAAAGTATATGATCCACTGCAATAAACCAAATCAAAAAAATATATTATATCCTTCAGGACATATGCTAGTTAGGTAGTGTGTTGAAAACATAATACAACTAATTTAATACGATGGAAAAAATTCACAAAAATACCTCTAAAATTTTCTTTTAACGATTAAAAACCATACTAATATACATGCAATCATTCTGATTTTTTTTTCAGATTATTCTATAAGCAACATATTAACGTAATAGTGTTTTAATTTTTTAGTTCAATCACTAGACTTTTTGTAAATAGATAATTACTTCATATTTTGCAATAAATTACCAGCATTGTGTCATCGCGCTTCTCTTTCTTTTCTATGCAGTCCGATAGTGACCGCGCTTTAGCTGTTGTCAGCCTCTTAAATACCCACACATAAAGTTCAGTTTGCAATACAATAAAAAAAAGACTTTGTCAATAGTACCGGTCGATCTAAAACCAACTTAATTTATACTAACAATAAAGTTGATGTTCGTTCTAGTGAAATTAACATCATTAGGGAACAAAAGGATTGAATTTCTTCTCGTTTCTCCTTCACCAATCCTAGAACGAATATTACCTTTCAGTATAAAAAGTAATTTAGTAGTAGTTTAGACAAAAAACGCGGAAAACGTCTGCGGTCAATGAAACGCGGCGGCAATGAAACATCACGTGTTGGCCCGGAGGTCTTGCGGCGGAGGTCACAAACTCACAATTAATTAACTAACAATTTTTATTGAGAATGGACAGGTAGAATTGTAAATTGACGCTTTCTTGTAGTAACTACAAGGGAACATGATAGTTCTAAGATTATAGAGAAGTCACCCGAAAAATGTTTGTTGTGGTGCTTTACAGCATTTAAAACATAGAATTACTTATCATACAGCTTAATTATTTATTTAGAAAAAACATGTGCAACATTAGACATAAATACAATTATTGTACAGTTCTTATTGATTTAAAAGAGTGTCCATGGGGTTTCTTGCTCGTTCTTCTCCGTTGGAACCGACTACTCTTTAGAATGAGCAAATAGCTTCTTGTTCCTGACGAAGCGACTCCTTGAAAATATGCTTTGCGTTTGAGTTTGCTTTCTTCGTTTTATAACTATGCTTTATTCTTCAGCGAACGTGAAATATGTATACCTACATAGGTATTAGGTAACTAATCAAAGCTATTTTATTTAGAGGAACTTCAGCCTCACTGTACTTGACCAATAAAATGAGAGAAGCAAGTCTGTGTTCACCTTCACTTCAAACGCAAGTCGCGTAATTTTCGTCCAAAATACTGCTTTATATACAACATTAAGTTGAGCACATTTTATGGTCCGACGTAGTGATAAAACGCAGTAAAAAGGTCGTAAACTGCGCTATACAGCTTTTTTACTATTTACAGTGCCAATTTTATTGCTTTGGGGTGATAAGTCAATTCAGAATTCATTGGTACGGCAGTAGAAGTGAGTTCATAAAATAATTAGAGCGGTGTGAAATCAAAATGGCTACTTTTTCATTTTGACAACGAGATGAGGAGGGTTAATGTATGGACGAAGAAGCCATTCTGAGCCAACCTCAAATAAATAAGGGATGCCATAAGGACGGGGACAGATGATGATATGATGAAATGTAGCAAGCACATTTATGTCGATTTACAACACTTAAGTTTGGTATATTTTTCTCAAATATATAAATAAATCGTAAGTATTTGGTCATTCCATAATATGAAATATTAAATTATTTTTAATCTCTTAAAGGTTGATCGATCAACCTTTAAGAGTTTAAAAATAAAACCTTTTATATGTACCGAAACTTAATTAAAAGTTTTTAATAAGTTTTAAAAACACATTCCATTTAATTCTATTTTAAGATGATTTTATTATTAAACTCGTTGAAAAGAACGTAAATCACGTTAACATTAACATTGTATTAAAAGGTGTAATCATAAATATTTTACGAGGAATTTAGAGAACTTTACAATTTATCAAACCGCTACAGAAATGACAAGGGAGCACGTAGGAACATCATGACATAACCAAAAGGATTTGACTAAGAGCCAAGTTGTCTAACAAAAGGGGAATTATTCGGCTAAAATTAGACTTTTGTATGTTGTGTGGGTACTGCCAGTTGCTACAGTATTCTGAACATAGAGCATTGTCTGACAATTTAACTAGGATTGCTGCTCTGTTACATGGACTTATAATTTAACTGCCGACATGTGAGCATATAGGCGTGATGTTATATATTTGTTAGGATACCGGCATTACCAATTGCTAGTTAAGGCAGACTTGGGCAAAGTATTGTCCCTAGCAGAAGTCTTCATGCAGAGATCTGGTCACAGTCTCTAAATATTACAGAAATGGCGCGTCTGTTTTTGACCACAATTTAGAATACAAGACAATGTTATTACTAAACATAGTTATTGTAGCAGCAGCGGTGAGGTTTGGTGAAAACTCAGGTGTTTTATAGATTGTGTTGAGGAACGATGTGAAAAACGATATAACGAACAAATTATGTGTTCGCCAATCGAACAATCTTTTAAATAGAACCAATCACAGTCGAGAGATTGGTATGACGTAGCGTATGGTATCTATCGTTTCTTGCCTCAAGATGTCGCTATCAGTCCTTGATGTGCATTTATGGAGTAGGAGTTTACAACATGCCCGCGGCCTTGGAAGCAGAGGCTTTCAATGGTTTTCAGGCACTGCATCAGTGTCAATCACGATCTTATAATTTAATTTTATCATCTAAGCCCGTACTGTAGTCGTCGACATAAAAATCCTCTTTTATAGCTCGAGCGTCATCAGGAACAGGAGATTCAGAGGCTAATTGTTTCAGACATCTAACACTTAGAAAAGGCGCGGAGGCCGTTTCATGCGTCACGATGTTTAATTTAAATATACCTAACGGCATCGAGGGATGATCACGCCATAGAATCATTTGCAAGCTGCGCCGACTCTCATCTACTAGGCATTGCCGGTACATCTTCTACACATCGGCGCACACGACGTACTTGTGCTACCGAAAGCGGAGATGAATGGCAATGAGATCATCCTGTATAGGAGGGTCAACTAGTTGCAATTCCAGTGAATTACCAAATCTCGATGGTGCGCTTGCGTCAAACATCACACGCAATTTGGTCTTGGTGCTGAGCTCGCGGAACACGCCATGATGCGGCATGAAATAACACGGGGATTTATTAGGAATCTATGTACCTGTGTCATATAACCTAAACTAAGAAACTCCTGCAAAAAATTGTAATGAAGAATTTTACATTCAGGCGAACGCTGCAGACGTTTTTCTGCAAGAAATCTACGTTCTGCTTTTGCATAGGAATCCTCCAAAGTATCAGGTGACTGATGGAGTGGAATGTGCGCGCAGAATCTCCCCTCGCTATTGCGAGTAGTAATGCGAGCAAAGTGATCTTCGCATACACGTTCTTCCTTAATCTGTGCGTCTCTGATCTTTTTAGACGGTTTCTCAATCTCCCTGAATAAACGAAGTTGCGTATCTAAAGAATTCATAATATTTTAATGAATTGGCGCATTTTTGCACGTATAATTAACTGTAGGTCCGGAAATAATCCAGCCCAGTTTGATATTCTGTAGAAACGGACCACTAGAGTTCACTAGACAAACGAATCTTACCGTCTTCTAACAGCTCCCAAAACTTATCTGCGCCAATTAAAATGTTAATATTGTTGTAGGCTAGAAACTCCGGATCGGCTAGCCGTATGTTGTCTGGAATACAGACTTGCGCGCTTAATTTACACACGGCAGGCATCGAAGCGGTATTCCTAGACAGCACATAACAATTAATTATTGACGCCGGATTTGATAAAGATATTACAAGCTTGCGAACAATGTACTACCGAATCATTTAGGCCTCAAAGTTCGTTTGTGATGTGTATTAATGATGTGTATAAGGGTTAACATAATTATTTAGAAACGAAACAGCGCTGGCTTCCATTATCCAGGAGAGCCCGCGATTTATGATATCTATCGTGTACATCTACTACTTCAACGATAGCTGTTGACAATAACACGGACTGCACACCTATAGACTTATCGATTGAGTTTGCATGTGTGTCTTGTTTACTTGAATAGGGACTGCGGAGTCCAAGGCGGCTGGTACAGCCGCGGGGAGGTGCGCAGGCGCTTCCTTCGCATTGGCACGCGACAGACGCCTCAGTTTTCGTTGTGGAATGCAAAGCAACAGAACTATTAGCGTTATCATTGTGAATGAATTATGTTTTTGATTGCAGTCAAGGCCCAAACCTACAATTATTTCTTGAGTGTCTCGAATGTAAACAATTCTCTTATAAGTCGTGGTCGCTTACAAGCTTTGTGTCTAAGTCGCATTCGATAAACTCTTTACACGTATAAAGTGGACGATTCGCGTTGCATTTTGCGCATGTTAACTTACCGCGTTGTTTATTTTATTTACTCGGCCCGCTGGAAACATTGCAGTGTGACATATTATGACATTTTGAGTGTTGTTTTTGTTGTCAGTGCTTTGTGCTTCTTTGCTATGTGCACGCTGCAATGCTTCTAGCATGTTTGCTTTGCGTTGCACAAAAAGTCCACCGACAAACGTTTAGAATTGTTTTCGTTTGGGTTCGGATACAATGTGCACTTATGATACCCCATTCTCTTTCAGTTATTTTATCTAACTTCGACACCATGATAAAATTGTGTGCGTGTAAAGATTTCACAATAGTGTCTATTAATTTTCCAATCGAAGCTTTAATATGGTGATCAACTAAAAGTCGGCATTTGTTATATCGGTTGAGCTACAAGTGTCCCATGCAACCTGATAATTATCAGAAGAAAATTGTATAGAATTTATAACTAGTTCAGCGCTGTCTTTTAGGGACGCTCTGAGATTGTGAAACTTTTGGATATTGGAAATATCTTTAGAATTATGAACTAGTGAGGTAGATGTGTCTCTGAATTTCAGCCAGTGCTTATAGGAACGGTCAAATGTAGGCATGAAGATAGTGGATGATTTCACAGAATGTATTTGATTATTATTATGACTATGCCATGACTTGAACAGTCAGCAACCTCATAAGTGTTCAGCATAAATTCAGCAAGTGATATTAAATTTTAGTACCTATCATCCAAATGTTCTCTTTGTAATTGTTCGCCTAATTCACTATCAGAAACTCTTTTCTCTATTTTAGTTTGAATGTCGTTAAATTCAGAAAATAAAGTAGTACATCCTGGAATCCTCAACTTTAAATCATTGAGTTTGTGATTAGGAAAGTCATGATAACAATCTTTTAAAGACTCAAAATAATGATTGAATTTGGTAAGCCTGCCCTAAATAATACCACGCCTTCCTAACTAAATCGCGAACGAACTCATTACTTAGAAATTAGAAGATTTGTCACGGGATTTAGCAGAGTCAATATGTATTTTGGTGGTCAGTGAATAGAGGAGTACTCTTAGTTTTATAATCGTCAGCTCGTTACGCACGTCACTGATGCTAGCAACGTCACCAGGCTAGTAATTAACTGGAAATTCGATATTCCGAGAATACAATGCGACAATTTCACTGAAATAAGAGCATAGGTACACTATAGCAAGAGATGTCAGCATCTTTGACGGGGTCCGAAAGGGCCGATGCCTGCCGGGGTCGCGGATTGTTCGAAATAGTTACCGTGGCTCTGGCGCACAGGCAACTGAAGCAACACGGGTGGGTTTTAGTCAGTAAGAGTTTGACACGCCCTTCCGCTCCGCCCAGAGCAGGAGAGGTCATTTGATGAATTCCAACCCAAAAAAAAGGGCACACTATAGCACCAAATAGAACTCACGAGATGATGAAAAGGAATAAGGATTGGCTCCACCGATTGCGTATTATTTTCGATGAAATGTTTTGCGTTTTTTTTCTCTATCCGCCACGTACAAGGGGTCCCCATCCAAAGGTCGCCCGGCGATCTTGCTTGTAGATATCAATATCCCAATTTTCGGTTCGAAGCTCCAAAATGTAGCAGCAGCGGTGAGGTTTGGTGAAAAATTAGGTGTTTTATAAATTGTGTTGAGAATTTTTACAATGAAAAACGATGCGTTAGTTTAACGAACACATTATGTATTCGCCATCTTACTTAGAACATTCAAGGAGAGGGGTGTGGGAACAATCTTTTAAATAAAACCAGTCACAGTCGAGAGTTTGGTATGATGTAGCGTATGGTATCGTTTCTTGCCTCGAGATCTTACTATCAGTCCTTGATGTGCATTTATTAAGTAGGAGTTTACAAGAGTTATACCACCCACCTATGACGATGGTTGCTGAAATTAATATCAATGCAAAAGGGATCAGGAAAAGTATTGTCTTCACCTAATAGGCCGAAGACAATTCTTTTTCTGATCCCTGATTGACGACAAATGTGAAAAGGACCTCACCAGGGGCTACTAGATTCTCTTAAAGGAACTTTCAACTATATTCAAACTCAAACCATTTATTTCAATTAAACCATTTACAGGAACTTTGGAATTGTCAAAGGTGTCGGTCAGTCAGATAGATGAAGCTAGTTGCCCATTCCAAAGCTAAGTAGGTTCTTAGGAAAAGAACGGCCAAGAAATTTCATGGACACTCTTTTAAATAATATTGTTACAAGTTATTTGGTAGCCTAGTATTATTTACTATAAGAAACTAATATTTCAGTGTGAAAACACGAGTGCGATAAGGGTACCTATATAAAAAACAACTGATTGCCAGTACAAATAGTGCGGACAGAGGATACATGCGTTGTTGTTATGACAATACAATGCTGTGTAAAGGATCAGATTCCAGAAGAAATCAGAAAAAATTCAGAGACTGTATTTTGTAGCTAGCGCGATTTGGTATCATCGTTTGTCCCACAATGAGCAAAATGTATTCTGATATAGGTACAGATACGATTTTGCCAATTTTGTGTTATCTGTAATGACTTATTTACATTACTAGATAACCCGGTCAGAGTTATTGTGAAAAATTGGTTCTGCATAAATCGTGTACGGTCTATCTATTTGGTATCTCGTTTCGTCTGTTTTTGCTATTTTAAGTGGCAGAATTTACAATAACCAAAAACCCTTGACATGCTTTTGTACATACATTTCGGGAAAAGATAGTCGGAAAGCTGGTTATGTACCTACTTATGTTATTGTTTATGTTACGTTAATGATTTTTTTCAGCTTTTTCAAAATAAACTACAGAAATACCTCAAGGATTTTTGCAAAAATGTAATTCAGAACTGAACAGTCAACATAGTCTTTTTTCAGCCTGCACGAACAGACGAGAGAAACAGGACGTCATTTGACTTTTAAATTGAGAACAAAATCTCAATTTCTAAACACCCACGAGTAAACGACAAAATCTAGACACAACAACACCACAAAAAAAAAAGCTAGCAATCAAATGTGCGAGGGTGCGGTGCATATTATCGGCTAGTGTCGCTACATAGCCTCCTCTATACGAGTATAGTGCATACAGTCCGAGTTCAACAATCGCACCCGGCAAATTGCCGTCGCCCCAGATCGTCCGTCTCGTGACGCAAGTGCCCCCCTCCACTGGCTCCATGCACTCGACACAGCAGTTTAAGTTTTAGCAGAAAGGTGTATAGTATAATACGTAGGTAAAGGTATCTGATGAAAATTTTAACAAATGCATCAGAAACTGTACCTGTGGGTGCCAATTGGTAGTGCCACTTAAAAAATGGAGTGATTTGATTATTTGAAACCTTAAACCCCAAATTCTATTTTTAAATCACCTTAAAATGTTTTTCATTTGACAATTGAGATTAATTATATAACCTCAATTTTCGTTGATGACTTTCAATTACAATTTAATAATGTTATTTAAATAATAATTGATGGAAGTAGTGGTGAGATTTACAGTTGAAACCTTCTAAATACACATTAATGTGTTACTAATTACCTTTAGTGAGTGATTGCGTAAAAAAATAGTTTTTAAGGATACAGAGGATTTGTTTACACTTTCATCAGATACTTTTAAAACAGACTATACTTATGTAGTTAATCCCAGTCTACCGGAAATTAGTAGCTACAACAACGCGCTCTTACAAAAAACATAAACCCCTTTATTTATAAACGTTGCTTAAAGCTAAGTAGTGAATAGCGACTGTTTAACCATACATTTTTGATGTTTAAACACCCCTTAACTTTAAGCAACGTTTATAAATAAATCCCAAAAATGTGCTCTAGAAGCAAAAATCTACAGACCAAGCCGGGTGAGTTTTCTAAAGTTAATATTTCAGCCGCAGTCGGTAACTTCGCTGAACAATGTTTGAATTTAAAAGCACTTGAACTTAAGCTGTACTCATTTTAAAAGAGTTTAAATTTAATTGGGTTTTGAGTTGACACTTAATTTAAAGTCGCTTATGCCCGTTTTCACTAATACCAGACGACACCTAAATGAATCCATAAATAAAAGCGCGCTGTGGAATTTTCAACACTCGGCTTGGCGCTGAAAGTTGAAAATCCAACAGCGCACTTTTATTTAAGCATGATGACGAAAACGGGCATTAGACATTTTTTTGCTCACTTAAATGTCTCACTGTTGGTGGCGCGTGTGTTGGATCATTCGGTTCCCTACAAAATGGTTGAGCTGGATGGTGCTGATCCACGCGTCATATTCGTGAACGGGCGCCGTCAGTTGAGACTGGTCATCTCTTAACTGCCACGGCTTATTTTTATTATTAATCTTATATTTTGAATTGTTTCTTTATATATTTTTTTCATTGTTCTCGCATATAGAAGCAACAAGAATAATGTACCCAGGATTTTGTAATATCTTGGTTTAAAAAGAGTGTCCTTGGAGTTTCTTGCCCGTTCTTCTCCATAGTGATCTACGTTTTGGAATGGGCTAACTAGCTTCAACTTTCTGACTAACTGACCGACTCTTTGACAATTCAAAAGTGCCTGTAAATGGTTTAATTGAAATAAATACTTTGAGTTTGAGTTTGAGTTTTTTCGTCGCGTGTCGCGTCTGTGTGAAGGAGTCTTTAAGGGGATGCGTTAAGGTAGCCCGCGAAATTCAAATTTTTTTAAGTTTTGTTAATTTGCAGGTCAGTATCAGGTTGTATGTTTTATAAAATATGATTCGCGACCGTAACAAATATGGCTTTACCGAATTATAATCATTAGAATCAGCAATACAACTCCTTAAGTTAGAATTGGCCTCAAATATGACATTTGAGGCCAATTCTTCATGAAATACTCATTCAATAGGGTAATATGAACTTAGAGCGTTGTATTGATGATTTTTATGATTACAATTCTAATAATAAATATTTAATACGGTCGCCAATCATATTTAGATCAACATACAACTTGATACATGCCGGCAAATTGAAAAAAATAAATAAAACGTGTTTGGTCGGGGGACCCCCGTCAAGAACGAAGTTCCTTACGCTTTTTCTTCAACTCGAAAAGTTTGAAAATTTTCGCAGCCGCCATTTTGGATTTCCATTTTGACCTCACTATTGGCTTGTCTGTCTCTTTCTATTATTATAATAAAAAGTCGCATAGAGGGACTAACGCTTTTTCGTTACGTGACGATTTCAAAAATTTTACTCCTACCGCAAGCTGCGTTAAAGAACATCGTTCCAAAACGTAAGACAATTTGAATTTCGCGGGCTACCCTGACGCTTTCACCTTAACGGTATTTTTTAGGGTATACAGGCTGATTATGAATTCATCGGCAATCTTTTAGGGAATGAAAGCGTTAATGTTTTCGGATATTACATTTTGAATTTCGGCCCATATTTTGGCATAGAACATCTCAATCACTCAATCAATCAACTGAGCCTTTCAATGCATTTCTCAACAGCGCTAATAATTACCAGTATGGCTACGTATATGCCGCTCCCAAGTTGCGAAATATCATTCCTTTACTCAAACTTGTCTCGTATAAAGGTCTTAAGGCTCCGTCACGAAAAATGCCCATTTTTGTCAATTTCTTATCTAATTGCTAGAAAGCTGGAAATAATTGAAACATTAATTCTGTATGATTATAAAAATACAGTTTTCATGGCGCTAAACCATTCGTGTCAGTGACAGCATCAGTTAGTTTCATCACGTTCGCGCTCTCGAAAATATACTTTATTTCGCCATTGATTTACTTAATGAAGATATTGTATTATCATAAGATAAAATTTTGATTATATTTCAAAGATAGCTGTAGAAAAATGTGTGATTTTTAAATTTCTTGAAATGGTTTGCTAAGAAATAGGAAAAAATACATTACAGACACGGTTTAAAAAAAACATAGGCTCTTTCAACATTATTTTTCTGCTATATTTTGTATGAAAATTGAAAAAGGTGGTCCAGCCACGTGCAAGTAGACCATATTATAATAATGTTGATGATATTTTTTTATGTTCAAAATCAAAAGTAGTTTCTTGTAAAAAGATGATCAAACATCAGTCTCGCGTAATTTTTCGGAAAACTTGCTGAGAATATTAGTGAGTTTTCATGATTACTTAACTTATTTGAAAAATCCCTTTCAGCCACATGCAAAATAAAGAAGCCGACTTTTCAAATCACAAATTATTTTGTATAAATTCTTTTTCCCTTTCTCACAAACAATGAACAAAATTGATCAAAATCAGTCGATTTCGTGCACGGCCCCTTAAGGCGCATTAAGAAGCAAATTTTTAGGTAATTGAGAATACCGCATCGCGGTAACAAATAAGGTTCAAAACAGCGATGCGTTTGATGTTAGTTGAATCGAATGACCACCAACATAAAAGCAATTTTGCAGTTTTAATTAATTAAAAAAATAAATGCACGACTCGATGGAATATTTTTTTTTTGATTGAATTCCCATTATTAATTATCATAACATAAAATATGATAGTTTACGCTCAAAATTTGGAGAATTATGGACACAAAACATTCTTTTTAAGCTCTGTTTAAATTTTTTATATCATGATACTATTTTATTTTTATGAAACATTTTTGAATGTCTTTTCTTTGAACATTTGACAATACACTTAATTGTTTTCTGGCTTGTAATATGTACCAATACGATTAACTGTGCGACAAAAAACTGAGCGTTTTACGGTGTCCTACGTTTGGACAGCGCCTTAATTCCTAGACTTCTAAGATTTTCCTAGACTATCGCAATCGGCCGGATCTCTCAACCAAGCCGTGGGTGTGGCTAGTGCTGTATCCAGAAAACTGATTTACCTATACTTTACCTTTTACCTTATACTTTTTGAAGATTTTCTTCTGTATGTACCTTTTTCTTTAATCTTTATGGTAGGTACACTAGTTTCCTCATTTTGTTCAATTGCTTCTAAGGGTTTTGAAGTTGGTAACTGAAGATTAGATAGATTTTAGGTTAATATTTCTTTTAATTTGTTCATTTGCACGATTTTGTCTTTACACATCTCAGCCACAGAAAATAAGTACTTTAATCAGGAAGTGTTTACCGGACAAATCTGCATAATCTCCGGAAACTCCAATTTAAATTCTATAGGATTTCCATATTATACATTCCGTGAAACATAAATTAAGTCAGCGTTGCACATTCAGTTCCAAACTGTTTAATTTGGTTAATTAACTCGCATATCTAAACATGCTCTCCAGTGACCATAACATGAGCCAATGACCAGCTTGGACCGTGTCAATTGATATCCAACCATATATCAAAGGTTTAAAGTATAAAATTGTTTGTAGCTGCGCGTGCGCTGACCGCGTTGGAACTGGCCGAGTGGCGGTGAAAGGAGAATTTCCTCTTCTTGACGCACTGACTGACCAATATGCATGTGAAATGTGTGATTTGACATACTATCTGAGATAAACAACATTATTGAAGCACGTGTAACCTAACGAATAACGCTTTATTTGCAGACTTAAAATGCCGAAATGATTATTATTATTAATTATTAAAAGCTTGTGATGTCCCACTGCAGGGCAAAGGTCTCCCTACTCTCTTTCCACTTCTCCCTGTTTAAAACTGCTAAGGAACAGCTGTTGTTGTTGTTGAAGGCCTCCAGCTCATCCCGCCATCTCCGTTTAGGCCTGCCACGATATCCCAATTGGGTCGTAAGTTTGGCCCATTGGTCGTCTAATATGCGGCAGATTTGTCCAGCCCAATCCCAGTTTAGAGTGGCAGCTTTCCAAGTGACGTCAGTTATCTTTGTGATGGAACGGATGGATGGTCGTATCCCTAACCCGGTCTGTTAGTTGGATACCCAGAATACTCCGTTCCATAACCCTCTAATGATTCGTTTTCAGAAATTAATATTAATATTATTAATATTAATTAATTAATATTAATATTAATATTTCTCATTATCTTTGTCTTTCAGTAGGGCTTTGAAAAGTACAATATAGTGATTTTCAAGTAAACTAACAAATTAGTTATAAATTATAAATTTGAAACGGTTTCATGGCACATTTTCCAAAAAATAAAGTACAATAACATAGTTTTCATTTCCTTGAATAAAATCTATAAATTTAAATAAACACTACATTCTGATTTAATTCTCATAACACAGCATTGCGGAAACATCGGATATTTATTATAATTTACCTACTATTATTTAGAGCTAATGACAAATAATTCTCGAAACTCATTAGATTGACTAAAACAGTATCTATCAAGAAATAACAAACCTGTAGTAACCACGAGATTTTTAATATTAAATAAAGTACCTACTAAATAATTTATGCAGTCCAAAGTTTATTTTAAAACAATAAATATATTAGGTTTTCCTTTTTGTGAGGTATTAAATTATAATATTTATTATGTTAGTCAGTTCAACGGGTATTGGGTTTCTAGGAAATATAGTCATCTGCCTTCATATGGTTAATAATGGGGTCGCCTACCCTAGTCTTACTCTATTGTAGACTTTGTATTGTATTTCCCCATACCTTGGTAATTCCCAGATTAACTTAGCCGAATTTGATACAGTCATACTTATAGAAAATAATCTATAACAAAATGAACTGAAAAATATGTATTCATATGGTTCCATAAAATCAAAATGCAGTGTTGGAATTACTACTGTTAGTGTCAGAATATGTGTAATCTCCAAAGGACATTAAAAAAAATATATGTTGTATTCAGTATTCTATCCAGCTCAAAGTTATTCCAGTCCACTCTTCAACCCACAGTTGTCAAGTCAAGATTACAAATCAATTAATTAAATCAGGAAATGGCAGTCCCCCACATAAGCGATCCTCTATGTACGCCGTGTAGCAACGGAGAATAACAAAGTCTATAGTACAAGAAATACCTATGTCGTACAGACAGGCTGACCTGTGTGGATGCAAACATTGCCATACATCAACGTTAATGAAGACATTATCAGTAAATCAATTAATCTAATTATTGTTTCTGAGAGCAGTTTACTTTGCGATTTGTAAACGTATGTTGAGCGGGAAAATCGTGATTATGAAATTACTTTGAACCACAAGATTGTCAGAATCAATTGTAAAGAAAGGGTTTATGTTTTTAATACCGTGTGTTTGGCGTTATTTATATATCTAATGTAAACTTTAGTTACGGGAAAATAATGATTTTGATAAAGGTATCAAAATCATTATTTTGCCATAAATGCCATATCATTTATTATCATTTTTCTTTATTTTTCATATATTTTTTCTTTAGTTTCCGTGAGGTGGTCGAAGGAATGATACTCCATATATTGTGTACAAGTCATTGGATGTATAATAATGAGTAGATAACGAAATTAAAAATTACGAAACAAATTGTTCACAGACATATCTTCAAAAATATGACAACAGAACTAAAACAAGCCCAACACTAGACAACAATACGAGGTCGAATCGTAAAACCAAAGTGACACGTGCAAATGAACAGCGGGGACCGATTGTGAACACATAAACATTCAAGATGGACTACAAAGGTCCTGTCAGAGAAAACACTCCAAATTAGAAAATTCTCGAGAGAACAGGAATTTAGGCGTGAATAAAAATTGTAAGTAATATATTAGTGCAATTTGGGCGAGAATAAAAAAAATATATTAGTGAGTGGGTTTTATTTGGCAAATAAACATTCCGGAAGAAAATAAGTTTGTGTCACTTTGCCCCAGGAAACTAAGTAAGAAATGTTAAGTAAGAATGTTAATGCTATAAACAGGAATTTGAAAAGGTTTCGTTAAGGAGGTGCCAAAGAAAAGGGCTTACATAATTTTATCTGAGAAGTTTTTAAATATACAGCATAGGTCTTTAACCAGCATTGCTGTGCTACTTGTGATCTTAAAGGATTTCTGAGTTCTTCGTGAAGTCTAACGCAGAAATAGACATAGGATAAGGACATACAGAACAAAACAACTGCAAGCTAGCTTAAGGCTTGGTACACTGCTGATCTTATACTAACAGTTATATACGATTATTATTTACGATTTATCTGCATCATTGGATTTTATTGATTCCACTGATAAGTCGTGGGATAAGGATCCATGTAGATGCGCATCTTATGTTTAGTTTAGTTTTATACTGATTTATGAAGCGTGAGCATTCGGCTGAAATTCATAAGCACCCGTTTGTCAATACATACTGCTGGTCCAGCTATTGTCTGTACATGTCTTCTAATAATGTCGTCACCATCATTGGTTATCACGGATTCAACTTTTGTTATTGTCTCAGTTATAAATGATATAATATTATCGTATTCATTAATATTATGATCCCACGGTTTATCGCAAAAATATTGGTACAGATTTCATTTTATCAACAGTGGCTGTTGAATATGTGGCGAAGTCGGTACTGTATTTGTTTAAAATCTTTTACCATTTACAATCGCAAATGTTTCAAGAGTCCACGTGGTAAGGTGCTAAGAAAATGAGAATGATGGTAATTTTACGGAAGCTGAAATGGTTATCAACCTGGACTACTGACATTTGATTCAATAATCTACAAGTTAAAATCCAATCTGTCACATAATATTGTTAATTTACAACACTTTTAACGCTCAAGTTATAGGGCTTGTTACCAAACTCGACTTCAAATGTCTCATTCACATTTACCTGTTCATAACTAGACTCTAAATGATTGTTATAAATGAGCATATAATAAATACTGAGTCAATACTAAACTTAAGAATTCCACAATGTGTTAATTTAAGTATCTCCAACAGTTTCACTTTGCAATTTTAACATATTCATTTTACGAAAAACAATGATGAAATATATGAAATTCTGGGAAAACATCTGAAGAAAGTATGTGGCATAATAAAACTGGTACAGAAGTTTTAGATATTTTTGCCAGCCTATAATATCCCAGTCATATACGTCCCATCGTCTTCATAGATTAATTATAATACTAAAATAGAATATGCTGTTCGTGCCCGGCGTCGCCCGGGGTGAATTTAATACAAATAGGTATAGCATCCAAATTTCCGACTTTCCTGGTGGATTTTCTTTCATACAAACCTTCTCTTGACAATTACAAACAAGAAAAAAGAATTAGCCAGATAGGTGCAGCCGTTTTGAAGTGATGCTCGGACAAACATTTTTGGTAATTGATTTTTATTTATATACTAGCGACCCGCCCCGGCTTCGTCCGGGTAGCAAAGCATAGTATAATATAGCCTATGTCACCCGGAGATAGTGCAGCTTCCCAACAGTGAAAGAATTTTTGAAATCGGTTCAGTAGTTTCGGAGCCTATTCAATACAAACAAACAATCATATCTTTTCTCTTTATAATATTATTTAATTGTATTTCGTTTATTACAAAATAAATTTAGGTTATACCTTAGCCTCAGCAACACGTGGTGGTTATGCTATGTTGTGTTATGCTATGTTATGTTATGTTATGTTATGTAATTGTAGCTTATATGAAACGTTTGTATTTTTAACATAGCGCCATCTATTGAATACTTACTCAATCCAGTCAACAGATATCGCCATCTGTTAGAATCGTTTGGAGCTAACAGATAATTGTGACTGTCAAATAATAGACAAATAATTTGCAGTAAAATAATATTGCGACTACCTATAAATTGAGATGTAAGCTATCCTATCTTTCAAGTTGGATCAAATTGCACACGGTGTGCAAATCAAATTTAAAATCGGTTCAGTAGTTTAGGAGTCCATCGCGGACAAACAACGTGATACGTAATTTTTATATATGTATATAAAGATAGATGTAAGTATACAATGTATTGTAAAATATTTTAAAAGAGTAACTATGAAGTTTCGTGGCCATTCTTCTCTATACGAAACTACCTTTTTTAATGGCCTTCACTTTGTCTATCTTGCAGCAAGGGCTGATAAATCGATTCTCCATACCGAATCTAAACAGAATAAACGGCTGAACGATTCCACGCGACATTTCAGGAACGCTCTAACCTTCAAACCATCGCCATTTACCTACAATCTTTTAGAATCCAATCTAGATAAAACGAGGGCCAGGTTATTGGTACGCCAAGTTAATCGGACCTTCAGGAGGCGTCGCCCAGCAACGGGGATCAAGTGGGAGGTTTATTACTTGAAGAGTACGGGGAAAATGCACGCAGGGTTACCATGTAGAAGAAAATTGGAAAAATGTGATATGTGATGCTTCAGATAAAAGTCCTGGGTGAGACATATTTTTAGCCTATACTAAGCGTATTGAAACTAATGGTAGCCAAGAAATGGACTCACTGTCTATCACATAAAAATACGTGACAGTTATAACCATACACACTGAAGGCTTCTATTTTCGCAACAATAAACGAAGAAAAATAAATACAAACACGGTAGCTATATCAACCAGACGCTCGTGCTTTTAACACTCAAAAATGTCTTGTTCTTTATATAGGACAAGGCCCTCCAGTGTTCTTTCACGTGGCACCACTATCTACAAGCCACAAGGGCCCACGAGTGTTTGCTCGCCCCCGGCAACCTGTTGCCGGGTGCCGGGTGGCTCGAGCCAGATAATGTCACCCTTATTTTTAGAACCAGTAATTATTGCCTGTTTGTAAACATCGATCGCCCCATGAGCCCCGATTGCTGTAATTAGAATTATGTTGGACTGTTACAGCATCAGTAGTAACTGAGATATAACAGCGTGGGATGTGAGGAAAAATGTTCTATTATTGTTTGGATTCGCGAATATATTATTACGTATATTAAAGGCGATAATGTAGGTACGACCTTTTGCGTCAAACCTCATTTTAATTTACTTTTGATCTCGGTTCGTCGTGAATTATTCATGAAATATCATGTCCTATAAAAGGTTCTACTTAACACGGGACGAAGGGTCATTGCTAAGCACTTTTTTGACTACTTAAGTATTCGAAGGACTTATAAGTGGTAGTGGCCGAAAATGGTGGCGCCATCTTTTTAAGAACATTGCACAATTAAATAACTTGTCTTAAAAGCGTTTACGACAACATAAATTTTCATTGACCTAGAAGTTTCAGGACCGTCGTAGGTCCCGACTTTTATGGGCCCAGTTTACGGCTTATATCCTAAATACCGCAGTGTTTATAACCAGATTGAACCGGTAACATTCATTGATTTTCCAGTACGATCCGGTTGAGAGCAAAGCTTTACTGTTATCGGAACTTTTAGAGGCCAAAGCCGCATGCCAACTAGCCCATGTAAATTTCGAACTTGGAAAATGTGCTCTCACCTCGCCTCTAACATTTTCTATGATAATTTATTAGGCAATAATCAGGTTTTACTTCAGGGCTTACCATTATATGTCTAGCATATATGAAAACTTAAAAGCTTTCAATTTTTTTTTTTTATATGGTTCACACGTATGGCGTATGTCGAGGGTTTGTAATTGGATTGTGTTGCAGTTCACTTGAAGTGGTATCGTTTACGCGTTTTCGCTCAAGCAGTGTCAGTATGGCGTATTGTTTGACTTCCACAAGCTGTAAGTCAAGCGATGGAAACGGGATTTTCAAGCAAGTGTATATGGATGATCGTTTTTGCTAAACTTTTTTTTCTAATAGTGTGCAAACATCATTTCTTTACTGTGAGGAATGATCTTCATTGACCGTATTTCAAAGATCCATTTTGTAACTTCTGTAAGCATTGATATGGGTATATAAGTGGTGTCAATGCACCACAGATTGATATCACTCGAAGGTTCGGTCCACAAAAACTTTCAATGAAGATAAAATGAGACGTTAACGACGAAGTTATTGTTAAATCATCATGATGCTAAAAATAATTTCACTAAATGTCAGTTTGGGAATGCCAGTACACGAAAAATGATTGGACATATTTATTTTTAGTAAGGACAAAGAACTCCAAATATCAGCGCAGTTTAATAACCATCGAAAAGGATAATTTAAATATAAAAGGATAATTATCCTGCTAAAAGAAGGGGTCTTATGAAGATGTTGCAAAGGAGTTTAGAGATTTATCTGCATATAAATACATTTTATATATAGACTGTTGTTTAAGACTCAAGTCTTCCTTTGTGGTACAAAATTATATAAGCAAAAGCAGAGTAAGAAAGTAAAGTTCAGAATACTAATAATGATGACAATGCAGCAGTAACACCAACTATGATTTGTACTATGTATCATATAAGGTGGAGCAAAATAATGTCATAATGTGAATGTGCCATAATTTTTGCTAATGGCGTTATAATGTCATTAAGATTTATAAAATATGTTGTAGACAGATAGAGAATTTGTTGACAATGCAACGGAGCGACACACACAGTCACACAGCTCATGCAACGATGGAAATTTTGTAACACCAAATTCGTTACCGTGTGATCTCCCGTTTTGGCGATTTGAAGTGGTCGGCCAAATCGCCAGATCTGACGGCGCCAGACTTCTTTCTTTGGGGCTTTTTGAAATCTCGCGTTTACCACAACAAAACGCAAACCTTGCAAGTCTTGAAAGCCAACATTGAAGAAGAAATCACTAATTTGGAGGATGTTTTGCGAGCAACAATTCATAATGCCGTAAAATGAGCACAAATGTGCATTACCTTAGGTGGTAGTCGTTTTTATACACCTTTAAAAAAAACCGTGAAAACAGACACGATTTTTTTTTTTCAACTATGTAGCTGTCAATTCGCATATGACATTACTGTTGCCTCACCTTGTACTGTCGACAATAGCTAATCAATTTTGTTAAATAATTATCGTGTGCATCATTTGCAATTGTGCGTAAGTAATTACTAGTTAACATTGTTATTCAGTCATTATTTATGCGCGTGTTAACCTAATCACGAACTTGCATTGTTTAGTCTACTGCAACTGTAGTTTGTTTTTGTTTACCGGTTCAGCACTCCTTTAGCCTGTCCTGGTCTTTGGGGTCAGCAATGATTTCGCTTCTATTCTTCCTTGTTACCGTGTCATTCACTCTCTTTTTCTTCATTGTTATCTCTTACACAATCTATCCTACGTTGCTTAGGTCTCTCTCTCTATCCCTTCTTTCATCAATATTGGCACTCTGCAGTGAATACTACAAATTTTATGCTTAAATAGGACGTGCTTAGACGTTCAATAGCTTCATTAGCCTAGTGACTGTAAGCAATTCTTTGGATTGCTATTGCTACTGTTTTTGTCTTGTCTTTTGTTGTATTTAATTACTTGGAAGGCTTCATGCATAATGAATCACCAAGGAGCTCTTCATGCGTTTCTATTTTATCGACGATCAGTAAAGTAAAATCATCGTTCAAACATCCTATGTTCACTATCGATAGGATAGCTTCGGAGGAAACATAAAAAAGACGTAAAAGACGCAGCATTTCACGAGCGGAAAGCTCTGAAGTCTAAAACGACAATATTGATACAAAAATAACACAAGCCAGCAAAGAAGTAATATTGCTGGCCATGCAACATTCGATTCGATTCGATCCAGACGCGCTTGTTTATTTAATCGATTGCGACGACATATCAAGAGAGTGCGTTGAACCTAATGACGTTCGACGGGCCGCGATCGCCTCTCACCACGTCATGCGAATTCCCCGCTTCTTATAATAATTAATACTATTTTTAAAAACAAGCTTGCTTAACCTGCATTAATAAGCGTTTTACGAGACCTCGAAAGACCGAAACTTGCCTTCACTTATTTATAACTTGAATGGGAGATCATTCTATTTCATTTTCCCCAACTACCACATTCAATTGATTACAATTTACGTCATCGTTGTGATCAGGAGATCGAAGATTAATAAGCGATTTCCGATTTTTTATTAGAATAGAATTGTTATTTTTATAGGTAAGGATATAAGGCTCCTACAGACTCTAGTAGAACAATTTCCAAGAAGTTTACATAGAAATTGTCCGTCTAGTCGCGTCGCGCCTATCTGCGGGAGCCTATATATATTAATATTTTAAGTTTTAACATCCTGTAACAATGATGTCTCCAAATGAATTTTTACAACAAAAATAATAGAAGTAGATATGGATAACAATTACAAGCAATCGACACTCGACACACGGCTGACAACACAATTGATATCTTATCAATGAAATGCAAACTCACAATGATCAAGTTATAATAACCCAATAACTTATAGATAACTGATATGTCCTTTCGAAAGTACATTTTGTCAATAATTCAATCAACCTGCCTAGGATTTTCTTAACTATGTAGGGGTTGGCTTCCAGTCTAACCGGATGCAGCTGAGTACCATTATTTTACGTGGAGTGACTGCCTATCTGACCTCCACAACCCAGTTACTGGGTAACACAATATCCCTCGGTAACACTGGTTGAGAGTTTCGGTTTCTGACTACCCGTAACGACTGTCAAAGATCTACGAATGATAGCCGAAACCAACGGCTACACGCCGCTTATTTTATTGAATTAGTCATTGTCTTTGGGAAAATAGTCGCTGAAAAGTTAATTTATTTGCTTTTGACGAGAGAACGGAACTGAGCTTCTAATGTTGAAATAATAACGGAAAAAATGATGAAGCTGGAAAAGCTAGGAAAATTGTATTTCAGGTACTCTTATTGTATTTTTTTTATTTGTCTTTTTTTTAAATTTATAAATGAAAGAAGTATTTTTCAGCTTCGAAGAAGTATTTTTCAGCCAATGACTGGATGATCCACAAAATTGATTGCGTAACACACTAACAGTAGGAATGGCTTTCATTTTGACAGTTAACAACATTCATTGCGTTATTTGCGTTGTTGAGCAGACAAATTTTTCGAACTTATAATACCTACTTGGCCATTTTGGTTTTTGTTGTGAATAAACTATAATTTTCAGGTTATACTTTGTTTTTTCAGCTGCCGGTTAGACTGGAAGCCGACCCCAACATAGTTGGAAAAAGGCTAGACAGATTGATTGAATTTGTTTTGGCCAAGTTCCGAAACATTGGGCATTCTCAAAAGACTAAAATAAACCTTAAAACCGGGTCTTTAGAGTTAAATTTGTATTATCCCCGTTCCGCTCCCGTGTTTTGCTACAATAACAATTATTTTTTTTGCATTCGAATTCTAAAAATATTCGACTCTCGAATCTCGCGCGATTACAGGGCTATGGTGTGCCATCAAAAAAGAGAAAAACATTCAAAAACAGCTCATATTTGCTTTCGGATAAAGTTTATAAGAATGTTTTAGGTGTTTCTTTTAATTCGTAACGTGTTTGAGTTTGTTGACGAGCCAAGATTAGAAGCAACGTGGTAGTACGAAAATAGCGAAGCGGCATGAATAAAAAAAGTAAACACGTTTTTGAGACTACATTAACGTTGTTTTTGGCCATACTGTTTTTGCTTTGCTTGAGTTTCTGGTTACAGACTATAGAATCGGTTTTTCGGTGTCATATTTTTCTGTTAATTCATGCTTCTAACATTGGTTTTACTTACTTACCATACATAAGAGAAAAAGTTAGTTTTGATCTCCCTTTTTCTCTTAATATGATAGAGATTAGTCGAGAGACGTTCCAGTGTCTTTTGATTTTCAAACTTATGACACCAAAAGATCTAGATTTTAGGAAATTTCGTTAAGGGTTATCAGCAGAGCACTCTTATTATTACAATCCTACATGTTTTTTTATCCGTATAAAATAAAGTTCAGTATATGTCACCGTATAATTGTGAACACCGTTAGTTTATAATCTATCTCGCGAGATTTTAAACTGTCGATAAATTGTACCATACTTACAATATACCGTATTAATTTTCTATAGTTTATAATCTATCCATGTCAAACCGTCAAATTGTAAACGAACCTGCACTTACCGACAGGGTTCACAACTCCGCAATCTGTCCGATTTTGACACCCGTAAATTTGTGAACCGTCTCTGATTGGTAGCTCTTGGTGGTAGCGGAATTGGTCGCAATAACTAAGCCAGGGCACCCCGACCAAATGGGTTAGGTTAGGTTAAAACTGAGACCAACCGCGCGCGAGCCGAGCGAGCAGAGCGAGCAGTGCGCGGCAGCGGCCGGCGAGCGCTACTTCCAAGTTGATCGCAGTTACTTGGCTATTTAGTATTAGTGCAGGGCGCGTTCTGCCGCATGCAAGTTTGATACCAGTTCACAATTTTTTGCCATGAATAGATTATAAACTATCGAAAAATAATGCGTTAAATTGTAAATGGTTTGTTGCAGTTCACAATTTTTCGATTTTTAGATATAATCTCGGGAGATTTAGGGAGCTTCATTTAGGGCAGCATATAAAGCAAATTTCAGTATACACAAGCGCCTGTTGGCACTGCTAGAATGAAACTCGTGAAGCGTCAGCGAGTCAACGGTGCGTAATAAATTGTTGGTAGGTTGCCATTGCAGAAAATATTTGAAAATAATTGGGCTATCACACCATTACTTGGTCATGTAGTAACGTATTGCAGTAGCCCTTTCCCTTGGTATACTCTGTTAATTTCTACGCACTAACACATAATTTATTTTTATTATGTTGTATAATATACTAACAAACAATTTATTTTTAACTAGCTTCTGCCCGCAACTTCGTCCGCGTGAAATTTCTGGTGCCCCCGATCCGGGTCGTCGCATCGCATCGCCAGCTCGCGCTAATACTTCGTTTTCGCTTAGCGTTCGTTCTTTTTTTTATTTTTGCTCGGCTCCTAAGGGCCCTAAAGTGATGTTAAATAGTCTATAGCCTTCCTCAAGAATTGGGCTAGCAAATGCAAAACGAGTTTTTGAAATCCGACTGGTAGGTCCAGAGATTACCCCCTATATACAAGCTTACAAACAAACACATTTTACATCTTTATAATATAAGTATAGATTTAGCATCTTAATGAATGGAAATAGTATAATATAATATCAGCCGATCTATTCTGTCAAAAACTGAATGTGAAAACTAATGTGAAGGGAGCTTCAAGTGACTTAAGTGAGCTGACAATGGTGTCAATTGTTAGCTGACAGCTCACTTTAGGTACTTAAGTCTTCACGGTAAGATTTTTACAGAACATCGGCAGGTCTCTCATTACATCCTGCCAGGGTCGCGGGTTTGTCCGAAAGGGTTACCGTGGCCCTGGCACACAGGCAACTGACGGAACACGGGTGGGTTTTAGTAAGTAAAAGTCTGACACGCCCTACCGCTCCGTCCAGAGCGGGAGAACTAATTTGATGATATCCCAGCCAAAAAAAGGTCTCTTATTACATAATCCGGATATGGCAACAATAAGCGCGGATCATGGGAATGGGTTATTTAAAATTCTAGGACCAAAAAGAAAATTAATATTGAAAAAAGAAAAGATGTCGTGTGACTATTATTATTCTAGCGTATGGCACTCGTGGGTTGCAGCTGAAAATCAGCGTCAGGTGGTACACCTTGTGTTGTCATCTGACATTATGCTGAGCTGAGGCCCCTTTGGCATTATAATCATTGTTCCGTATTTTTTAGTTTTAAGGTGTATTTTTGTTGCTGCAATGCCAATAAACGCATTTTTCTTTCTTTTCTTTCTTTCTTTCATTAAAAAAAACAAATTTACATGCGTGAAAGTAAGTTTTAAACCCTTACTTTCATGCGTGACAAAATGGAATGGATGAATGATGCTAGATAAAATTAATTGGGATTCTGCCATCTAAGTTCTTATCTGGATTTACATAGATTGTACACCAATTAATTATAGTTTGAAACTAGTTCAGACGGGTTTTTACAAAAATAAAACCTTTCTTTTAAATATTTATTCGGTAACGAATACATTAAAATATTGATAGAATCGGTTTATAAGTGGTAACTTTGCGATTAGTCACGTGCAGGATTTGTAAACAACGCGTCATCATTAACTCCAAAAATCCAGGCATGATTTCATTTCTAATTTGGCTAATTCATGAATGACCTCTTTTACATTTTGATGAGTAATATAAATAGGGAGTTTTACACTTTTAGGTACAAAGTGTTATTTCCTACTTTACAAAATACATAGTAACCTATATTAAAAGTTGAATAATTTCTATAACAATTTCCGTAACATTTTTATTTGCCTATTATTTGCATTGATCAAAGTTTTATTTAAGGGATTTATATAAATCAATACATAACAACAACATTTTGTGGTCTTCCGGGCCAAATACTGGTAACTCACCCAGGAAAATCACCCCACCAACTAAAATTAATATCCTAGATAAAATTAAAAACTCTGTTTAATTTCTAATAAAAATTAAGTCTTGGCAGAACACCTAACCTAACCGTCACACTCATACATAAACAAGAATTTATACAATAGACGCTAGACCATAAAAGCATTAATTAATCCAAGGTTGGCACACTTGATTTCAACGAATCGAAGGGTTGGTCAATGTTCACTGCAGTGTATGCATCTGTGACGCACATACCGCCAACCCTCGCTCACCTTCGGTTCTTGAGGAAAACCCACTACTGCACACCACGATTATAAACCGTAATGTAAATGAACTACGGTGTAATTTACAATGATAACGTGTCGTTAATGAATTCTTGCGGTCAATTATGTGAACGATATAGTAATGGTAGCTCCATGACTGTGTAAGCTTTTTTAGTCTCGAGATTGTTCTTAATTATTGTTTTAAGCAGTTTTGACTGCGTATTAGCTGGTGAGTATGAATTTCAATGAGACTACTAAAAAAATAAAAGATTAAAGATAAAAACCCGTGGTTTACGTTCAACATTAAACTGAAGAAGAATGGATTTATGATAGTCTGTTTTAAACAGAGCCAGTAATTCAAATTATTAGGTAGGCGGCTAAATTGGGTTATGTTTCTCAAGGTAAAGACAAGACAATAAGTTGCTCCGAGAGTTTATTTATATAAAATAATGTAGGATATTGAATATACACGAAGGCAAAAAGCGAAACTAAGTTCATTAACATTCAGGGCGATTAATTTTATAAATAAATTATTCATCATATTACATAAACGTTACCGTTTAAGTTTAAAACGGATAAAATACCAATTTGTAACAGAAAATAAAAACCCAACACGGGTTCAAATGACGATCACACGATAAATAAATTAAGTATATAATCAATAAAATCGTTTAAAGATGACACATTATTTACGCACAAAACTAATTTATAATCATTAGTAATGTTTACTGGTTAAATGGTTGGGACAGAACCGGATAAACCTTGCTGAGCAGCATTACTAAACTAGAGATGGTACAGGGCTGGTCGTGTTTGGCAAAGAAGCTACGGTTACCAGAGCAGACAAAACTTCGAATAGATACCGCGGATCATCAAATGCAGCGTGGGTTAGACGCAGTTACGGTGATAGAGTGCATCATCAAATATGGTATGGGAAGCTCTAACTAAATGGGTCCCCAACTGAAGAAGGTGAAAGTGACAGCTAGTTGATAAAGGCCGAAAACGAGTGAAGGAAAGGATTTTGACAAGCAGCGGACTGCGAAAGGCCGACTTGATTGAATAGAATAAACACAAACATATATTGGACACACAATAAACTAGATAACAAACGCAAATAAGTGTTGGAAACGACAGGATTTTGTCAAGCAGAGGACTGCGATAGCCCGATTTGATTGAATATAAGTAACAACACAGTTTCACAGTGTAGAAGACATGTCAATTGTAAGCAGTATAATAGAGTTCTAACAAAAATACATCTTTTAGTAACACTTTCGGATACATTGTTGATTGGACGCGTGGGATTGGCATTTAAAATAATTGTCTGGGTCGGTTATAAATTGATGTAACATGCTACACGCTTGACTTAATAAATTAATGTTATGCTGTAGAAGCCGTCAAACATGGACTTTGAAAGCGATGGGTAAACGAATCGAGGTCGGGTTCTGCTAAATCCTATCAATACTTGTTTAGAGATTTACTGCGTCAGTGCAGGTTTTGTCCGCATATTCAGAACAGGTTCGTCTATGAAAATAAATATTGTGTAAAAAATAACAAACGTGTGTAAAGAAAGCAAACATATTAATATTGACGTCCCAACTTCCATCTGGACTGGACTTTATTTGGTTTAGTGTCTACTCTATAAATTCTTTGAACTACATGATACCGATATACTGTTGATATTGAACTACAAACTTAAAGCAATAAATGCAGCATTTTTACAAGCCTTTACTTGGATGTAATCCTAGATTTCTCATATATGTCAGATCTATTTCTTTGTCCGCCTTCGCACATGCGTAACAAGACATTTCACGCATGTTGCATCTCTAGGAGTTTTCCTCGTACTATTTTTACTTTTGCAGTGCAACAGACAAAGATTCCACTGCAACACGATCTGATACAAATGACTGTAAGACTTATGAGTATACTCCTTGACGTCACAGATGCTCTATTTATTTTATATTTGGAGCAAGGTGGTTGTCTGGTGTTGTAATAGTATTTAACTTGGCTAATTGTTCATTCATGACTAGATTTGTCAGTACTGAATGTGACTAGTTTACTAAGCCTACCTACTAAACTGAGATATTCAATTCAATTCAATTCAATTTATTTAAATCGGAAAAAATAAACATCCATATTATATTAGTATAAAATAAATTTAGAAAAATATGTTAGTAGCATTAAAACCACAAAAAATAAATAATTACAATCAAAACCAGAAATTAAATTACAATCAAAATCAAATTTCCATACAAAATTTAAATTACAATAATAATCAATCAAAATTATAATCATAATCAAAAATAAAACTAAAAGTCAATATTACGTTAGAATTAAATAAAAAATAAATTACAAACAAAACAAATTAAATCAATATCAAATCAAATTAAAATTAAATCAAAATTATGTCAAATCAAATTAAAATTAAACTAAACATGACCATAACTTAACTTCTGAACCAAAATTCAATTTAAATATGTTTGATATTGAGAGCTTTGCAAATTTTCTGCAACTGGCTACGGTTAATTCCTGCATAAATGAAAAAAAAAAAAAAACGATGAGTACGAAAGCTGATGAGTGGAGAGGGAGAGGAAGACCAAAGAAAAGATGGATGGATTATGTACACGAATGAAAAGGGAGTGAATGATAACGTGACAGCAGAGAATGGAAGAGAAAACAACGGCGCCGACCCAAGTAACATGGGACAATGGCAAGCAGAAAAGGACTTGGCAGAAGTTAATTTTTGGTCAGGCAAGTTTCAGGCACTACCGTCAGAATCAGTATCTATGTTTGACTGACGACATTAACGTCACTGTACTATTTATTTCAATGTCAATTGACTCCGGCTACAGCTGCTGTATGGATTTTGCCAAAATAATAGAGAAAGTGTATAAAATATAAACAGATGTGTTTACACAGAATATTACTACAATCAGGCTTCCTTACACAGCTGTTTAAAACACTTGGTCTGGGCAGGTTTGCAGATAATAGCCATATTGCTATTATTTCAGCCGTTAAACTCCCATACAATATGTTTGATTGTCCATAAATAGAGAATACGTCAGATGTGACAGCAATATACAATGCTAATGTTATAATTGTATTTCTAACAATTTAAAATATATAAATTATAATTTATGGGGTAATGAGTGTCGTGCATAGAGGTGTTAAGATAAACAAAGAATGTGCATACATAAAACGGTAGGTACAATATAAAATTATCTAACTAAATATACGCCTTGTAGCTAAGTCGTATGAGTCAACTCAGGGAAATGGGTTTTCTCAGTCAATGACAGTGCCAATACACACTATTTACCTACCAATGTTGGTAAATAGTAATTACATAACTATGTTACAATATATCAACCTTAGATTTATTTCGAGGTTACAAAGTTAGGCTTGGAATTCAGGCAGATTAAACAAAGAAACTCTTGTTCAAAAGAAGTGAGAATTGTCACATGATAGTCCGAAAGAAAGCTATTGAGAGAGATAAATTCCCAAATTATAGAAGACATTGTTTCTTTCAGAGCAAAATTCCCAAATGACTGATTTTGCTTGTATACTGTCAACAACAATAAACAATAAATACAATAAATTCCTGATCAAATTATTAATAATAATAATATCAGTCATCCTTATTGACAAGTTTAAAGTTCGTGTCAGTGAATTATTTGCTATGAGTGGATCATAAACAGCGGTTAGCTATAAACTGACATAATAGTGTTAACATGCTCGATTACCTGTGAGTGAAGCGCCAGTGACGGCGACTCAAGCTCATGGTTACTATATGATTTTTTCTCCAACCTAGGCCGAGCAAAGCGTATAGGTACTTTATGTTCCGTTCCTAAAATCCAATAAGGCTAGAGGTACGAGAGTGTTCGATAAGTCGTCATTTCAGTCTATCAAGAGGATGTTTAGCATCATTTCAACCTGCTCCACTTAGGTATTTCATCTAAAAATAAATGGTTTGTTTTTAATAGCATGCTTCAAAATCGTAGATTAACCACTATCATTAAGATAATTATATCAAGGAATCCTACAAGTTAGACAGACACATCATCTGAAAGACATACAGGACGAAGATATCGCTAAGAACATTGCCATTCTCCAATTCCAAATTAAATCCATTAAAAGCAACGAAGTTTCTAAACGAGATATGTCACGAAACAGGTAGATGAACCATAGAGGTAGAATTATCGTGAGTGAGAATAGCAACGAAGGTCGAAGGGACGGGACGTTGTTTTAATAGCAAGGCGACAACAACGGAAATAAATAGGTGTCCGTTTAATAGTGGTCATTTGGACACAAATTGATTTGGTCACGAAGGTAGCATGACAAGTCGAGTTTTGGGATCTTTAGGAGCACTTGTACATAACATGAAATACATAACATCACCCCTGTATTCTTCGAAGGGTTAGACAGAGGTGTTACTTTAATATTAGTTAGTTATATTAGGTCTTTACCTATGAAATTGCCGTTCTGCAGTACTGGCCATTTCAAATCAAAATAATTTTTGTTTGGCTATGAATTCTAATTTCAAATTAATTTTATTTTAAAAACATGGATTTTTTTTTCTAAAAGTAGTCATTTCTTTATTGATTAGTGTTACATTTTCATTGCATTTCAATCTTTTTCGTCATCATGGATACGTTAAAAATTCGAGTAATTATGGAATATGAGTACCGTCGTGGCAGCAACGCGGCACAAGCGGCACGCAACATCAACGACGTTTACGGAGCTAACTCTACAAACCAACGCACCACCTGTTATTGGTTTGCTCGCTTCCGTTCTGGAAATTTCGACCTGAAAAATGAACCTCGCGGTCGTCCGAAGACTTTGGTCGACAATGACGAATTAAAGGCGATTGTGGAAGCTGATGATACACAATCTACGGCTGAATTAGCAGCAGCTTTCGACGTTAGCGTCAAAACAATATTGGTCCATTTGCGTCAAATTGGCAAGGTAAAAAAGCTTGACAAATGGGTGCCCCACGAACTCAATGATCGCCAGCGCGAAGTACGCGTCGAGACGTGCCTTGCACTGCTCAACAGACACACAAATGAAGGAATTTTGAACCGCATTGTTACCTGCGATGAAAAATGGATTCTGTTTGATAACCGTAAGCGCTCAGCAAGTTGGTTGGATCCTGGTTCAGCACCTAAACAATGCCCTAAACGAAAACTTACCCCTAGAAAAGTGATGGTCACTGTTTGGTGGTCTAGCGCCGGTGTGATTCATCACAGCTTCTTACCAAACGGGGTGAGCATTACTGCAGATGTGTACTGTGAAGAACTGAACACAATGATGGAGAAGCTGGCGCATCTCCAACCAGCATTGGTCAATCGCTCGTCTCCGCTGCTCCTGCACGACAACGCGCGACCTCATACTGCACAGCAGACGGTCTCCAAGTTGCAAGAACTGGGGTTGGAAGCTCTCCGTCATCCGCCCTACTCACCAGACCTTGCGCCTACAGACTACTACTTTTTCCAGAATTTGGATAACTTCTTGGCGGGAAAAAAATTTAATACCCGAGAGGCAGTACAAAATGCCTTTGAAGAATTTGTTGCCTCCCGTCCAGCTGATTTCTTTAAGAGGGGCATCAATAAACTGCCACTGCGATGGCAAAGATGCATTGATTGCATGGGTGATTACTTCGATTAATACAAATAAAAAATTCATGAAAAAAATTCGTTTAAATTTTTTCATACAAAACGGCAATTTCATAGGTAAAGACCTATTATTTAAGTCCCATGTAATAGGGGCGAGCTTATTGCCATCAACCGGGCGCTAATCCAGACTGAGCTACTTGTAATAGGTAATTTAGCCATCATGATTCATGAATATGATGGTTGAAGAGGTGACAGAGATGTATTTGCATCTACCAACGTTTCCAATAGGAAACCAGTAATAGCAATGTATGTGGATATGATCAGGGCATTTGACTATGTGGACCATAAAGTACTTTTAACTAAGCTAAATACACTTGGGAGCAAATAAATCGAGCCACTTCCTTTTTCACGCATTATGGTAATTATTTTTGGTATTAAGGAACGCATCGATTCGAAACATATATCGCCTAAAAGGGTATTTAATAACCTTTACAATGAGGGTAGTTAGTTGTCAAAATTTCATTTTTATTAAAGTTTAAAGGGTAGAATAAAATTATCGCATTTAATTTGCTTATGACATTTTTATTGTACTCTGTTAAGAAAAGATTAAATTTGAGGTTTTTGTTAATCATACCCATTTATTGTTGTCTTTATCTGTGTCTGTGTAATCAAAATAACCTGATAAAATGGATACTACACCGACGGAAGCTGCCCAAGTTGTAGCTTTACTTGAGGTTGGACACGGACAACGTGAAGTGGCACGCAGACTTCATTTGAGTCGTTCAAAGGTACAGCGGGTATACCGCAGGTATCTGGAGACTGGTGCTTTTGTTCGGCGACCTGGAACTGGCCGACCACGGGCAACAACAGAACGTGACGACCGCTTTATTGCAACCAATTCGTTGCGCGACCGTGGACTTAATGCTGTTCAGCTACAGCAAGCGTTACGTGACGTTCGAGGAGTCGCAATCAGTAGGTGGACAGTGAGACGAAGACTAAAAGAACGAAATTTAACATCACACAAACCAGCAACTGGCCCAAAATTGACTGTAGCTCATCGCCGATCTCGCTTGGAGTTTGCTCGAGAACACATTAATTGGACGTTAGAAGACTGGAGGTCAGTTTTGTTTTCTGACGAGTCAAGAATCTGTCTTTTTAGCAATGACGGGAGAAACCGAGTGTATAGACGTCCTGGTGAAAGATTTGCCCAATGTTGCATTCGAGAAACGGTGAGTTTTGGTGGTGGTTCTTGTATGGTGTGGGGAGGAATTTCTCTAGACGGAAAAACGGAACTTGTCTTCGTCGACCCCGCCAACGATGGCAGTGGTAGACGTGGATTAACAGCTGACCGATACATAACTGACATTCTTGAAAACCACGTAATGCCGTATGCTGGTTTTGTCGGAGAAAATTTCTTGTTTATGCATGACAATGCGAGACCTCATACCGCGCAGATCGTTACGGAATACTTGTCTGCGATCGGGATTCAACAAATGGTATGGCCAGCACGAAGTCCCGATTTGAACCCGATCGAACACCTATGGGACGAGCTAAAACGGAGAGTCCGAGCCAGGATTCCCGCTGTTTCATCCATTCCCGAGCTTAAAGTCGCTGTGCTTGAAGAGTGGGAGAACATACCACAATATGTCATCGTAACGCTGATCAGATCGATGACTAATAGGCTACAAGAATGTATCAGGGCCCGGGGGGGTAATACCAGTTATTAAGAATATTTTTTTTGCAATAATTTTGTTTTTTATTGTTTTTATGGACTGTTTTAGCCCTACTAAATTTTCTATCAAAATTACCATTTTTCTTGCAGAGCCAATAATTTATCATTCAATAAGGTTATTATTCAATAATTTACCCTCATTGTAAAGGTTATTAACTAAACTTTTAGGCGATATATAGTTCGAATTGATACGTTCCATATTACCAAAAATATTTACCATTTTACGTGAAAAAAGGTAGTGGCTCGATTTATTTGCTCCCAAGTGTAGATCGGCTTCAGAGGTAACGTGCTTAATCTCATACAATCTTATTTGGAGGAAAGAAAGCAAATTACTCAGATTAGTCAAGACGATATTAAGTCCAAAACTGAAGTAGTATACTCGTCTAGCTCTAGAGTTCTTTGTTACCGTGTTCTGCAGGGTTCTGTGATGGGGCCCTTGCTGTTCATTTGCTACATAAACGACTTTCCCCATGTAATTATGCACCAAATGTCCTTATTTGCTGATGACAGCACGGTTATAAAAATAGCAGATGACATTACCACTAGTCTCGGTACGATTGTTGACTGTCTGGACGCTAATAACCTTAAAATTAAAACTAAAATTATTAATTTTAAAATTAGACAAAAAGCTCTGTCACATTCTGTGACCAAATACTTGAAACGAATGTTAAAAAAATTCTTGGACTGCATATTGATAACGATATGTCATGGAGGACTCAAATTGAATAATGTATGTGCAAAGCTCAGTAAGTTTTCCTATATACATATATAGCTCTTTATATGCTAGACAAAATTGTGAATATGACAGCGCTCTTAGCATCTTATCATGAATATGTCACCTCTGTTTTGCGATATGGTTTTATATTTTTGGGGTAATGCTACTAAGGTAGAGGAGGTACTAATAGCACAGACAAAATGTATTCGAGTTATGATTATGTAAAATAAAACGAACGGATTCATGCAAGTCCCATTTCCAAAACTTCCGAAAATTCGATATATCTAAGATTCAATCAGTATAATCCCATCAGATAGTTACTGACGTTGCTGTTAAAAACAAAGATGGCGATGATTCACGACATGGAATACCCAAAAAGCGATAACCCAATTTGTCCATGCGTCAAAACTTTTTTGCACGTCAATAATTATTATGAAAGACATCACGCAAAACTCTAATTAATCCAGCTTTTTGCACATTGCACAGACCTCAGTTTCAGGAAATTAAATATTGTACCTCGAAAACAATAATTTAGCGTATAAACCCGAGTTCGCTCGCTTATCGTGGGGCCATACGAAAATAGTCCCACTGACCACAGATCCATGATTCATGGTTACCTTGCTATGCGATTTACACGTGAAGTTACATAAAAACGTATGTAAATTAAGGCAATTTTACAATGCACATAATGTTAATACGGCTACTGACGTGATACTGATTCTTGTGAAATTAGTAATAACATGTTATCCTTCGTATGGCGTCATTAGTATCAAGGCTACGCTAGTTTAGTGTTTACGAGCAGTCTCTTATACCTAGATTTTTTGGCTAGACTAAACTTTTTTAGATTATTCTAAATGGACCTAAAAATACATATAACTAAGATAAAAACGTGGGCACGTGTTTGTAAACATTGCAGTTGCATAGTAAATATTAGTAAAAGACTAAAGTTGAGTGTCGTTTACGTCGTTTTCTTTGGTTACGACAGCTTGCTATAAAGTAATTTCTCTCAAGGCTATTGAAATATTTCTTCGAAGTGCGTTGAAAACGCCCAATGATGCCTGAAAGAACTCTTCGAGCATCCAGAAGAATTTTCAAAATCTAAATCCAAAGTCATTTCAAAATCAAAACTCATTTATTCAAACTAGGCGGAGAATCAGCACTTTTTGAACGTCAAAATTACATAAGACAGTCCCTCAAAACGCCCGCCCTTCACCACTTCTTAGTGCTTAAGCTGGGAAGAAATTACGCAACAGACTCCCCAGCAGCACAACTGTCATGTTATGATGTGTTGTTTAAAAGTCTGGTGGTAAGTGCAAATGTAATTCAGAGAATGCTTACAAAAAATAAGTACCTATGACAAATACATATTTAGCCACTGAATTAATGTGTAATGATCAAAACGAATCAGAGTAACTGAAATTGAAGTCCCGGACATTTGCAAAAAACCTTGAACATATAAGGTTTTATGCAACTGTTTTATACTAGTTTTATATATAAAGCTATTTATATCTAGCATGTTTACATTCAGATAACATGTAATGAACTCGTCAACTCAATCATCTAAATGCAATGTCTTCTTTATAAGCAAACAGCATTATGTATCATATATTACAGTGATCATTAAAGTACAATATTTTCTTATGATGGCGGATTTAAGCAACGAGTACTTAACTGCATAAGAATTCACTGGCGGATTTTACAGGAAGCAAAATTCAAAATAGGTACTAAACATATTTCAGAAAATAAAGATTGCTATAATATAGAAAGGACCAACGAAGCTACTGCAAAAGAAATACTAAACATTTTCATTATTTCTGCCCCACAAAATCGAAAGTACCGTTGGAAAATACATCTTTTTATCGTTACCCAGAATGTAGACAACTATCTAATTAGCTTACAAGGAAAATATTTTGAAAATGTACTAAATCACAAACATAATACGGGTACCAGAGTCGTAACTCAGCCAGAGCCGCAAGAAATTGAGGACATTGTTGAATCCATAAATGATAAAAGTACTCACAACAATTCCGTTGAAGCAAAAGCAGAAATACACAATATTATTATACTGCGTGTCAGTCCAACAAGTGTTTGATTGAAAGAAGTCACAGTTAAAACAAATGTTCTGGAACAATTTTCACACAACAATACACAAGAAACAAACACCACATCGAAGTTGTCGCATCGGTGGCGAAACGTATACTGAACACAACGTAAAAATGAGGAAAACACCATTATATAAATTTAATTGGAGATAATTGCGCGAAAACCGCAGCTGCGTGACGTAGGGGATGCCATTATCAAGCATTATACGACGTTTTTCCTAGAAGTGAGCGGTGGGCACGGCTCTCTTTGCCATTCATCTAAATTACGATAATGTAAAGTAATACCGGCCTGGGGAACAACTTAAGGCGCGGCAAGAAGCAAATTTTTAGGTAATTGACAATTGCGCATCGCGGTAATAAAAATAAGGTTCAAAACAGCGATGCGTTTGATGTTAGTCGAGTCAAATGACTACCAACATAAAAGCAACTTTGCAGTTAAAAAAAAAAATACGTTTTAGGTACTTCTTTTTGATTGTGATTGGATTCCCTTTATAATCATTACATATCATTACGTAGTTTAAACTAAATATTTTGAGAATTATGCGACGTAAAAAACAATTTTGAGCTTTTTACGATTGTTCTTATCGTGATTCTATTTTATTTTATGAAATATTTTTGAATAAGTCCTTTCTTTGAACATTTGACAATACATTCAATTTTTTTCTGGCTTGTTATTTACCAATACGCCTAACCGTGCGACAAAAATTGAGCGCTTTACAGTGTCCTACGTTTGGGCAGCGCCTTACTCTTACCAAGCAGTGGATTAACAGTGCTTTAGAAAACGTTTAGTTGAGGAATTGAAAACAAATTTATTTTCATTATTTTATAAACTTTCGAAACTGTCAACGGGAATCCCGAACATTAGATCATTCCAGAAATACTCAATAAAGGTACAGGTGCAAAAACTTGTTAATCATCAATCAAGCGTGCTTCAATCAAGGCAGTTAAGATTAACATATTAATCGGCTAAATCAAAGAGATGTACGTGTACAAGCAAAAGTGCTTCTTAATTTATTCTTATTTCTTGTTGTTCTCTTTATGCATGCGATGTCGGATATAATCCAGTAAAATGATTAAGTCAAATGGCGGCTGACGTATGAGGTACATAAGAAACTTTGTGATTTAAACCTCTAAAATTATTGACTACTAGCTGCTGCCCGCGTGGATGTCGGGATTATCCCACGGAAATGTGCTACCGGGACAAAACTATGTTACTCCTTATAACATCAGCTATTTGCCAGTGAAAGTCCCGTCAAAATCGGTCCAGGCGTTTCGGAGATTAGCCGGAACAAACCGACAGACAGACAAACAAACATTGTAAAAAATGTTGTTTTGGTATGTGTACCGTGTATACATCCATATGCATTCAGTAAAAAGCGGTTATTTTAATATTAAAAACAGACACTTCAATTTTATTTATTTGTATAGATTAGTCACACATCCAAGTGGACGCATGGTGAATATTATTTAATTATCACTCTGGGATTTTTTCATCGGAACGGAAAACGAAAGAGCGATTTATTCATTAGACTCACTTCTGGCTTCCTATGGTAGATATTCTCAAGCGGGTAGCATAGTTTTGAATCCTGTCCACCTGTTTACAATCAATACTCCATACTCAACTTCAGGTTGTTTACAAAATGACTACAGAACGCGTTGCTGACAAAAAAGGCTTAAAACAATTTTTGAATAGCACCACAATCAGGAAACGGTAAGTATCAACTAACGATCTAAAGACAGCAGCTTTAGCACGCATTGTATGCAGAAGCGTACAAAAAGTTAGCACAACATCTTCTACTCGTTTACTATATGAAGTCAGACTGTGACTAACACAAGTACAAAGTCTACTACCGGGTAGATTGTAATTTCTACCTTATTATTTAACAAGGAATCTATAGACCCCAAAAAGGCTCCTGCTCGGGTCACCTCAATAGGTTCCAAATCACCAAGAACCCTTACGCTTCTTGTCTTCTCATCAAAAGACTTTGGAAAGTCTAATTTCTTGGTGTGTCTACCATAATCGATACACAGCCTATTCAACCAGGACCAAATATAAGTTAAAGATTGATATATATATAAATGGTGATGGATAGAGAGGGAGAGGAATAAAAAAGAAAATATATGAGGGATTATATAAAAGAAAAAGGAGTGAATGATATAGTGACCACTAACGGGGAAGAATAGAAGAAAAAAGGTGTTGCGCCAACCCCAAGTAACAAGGGCAGAAAGATGATGGTCACATCATATTTGTATACAGAATGACGATTATGATATCTTGTTTACTACTGTAATACGTTGAATATAACGTATCTATTACAATTATAATGTGCGTGCTCTAACGACGCGACGTTATGTAACAACGCGAACTCGTGGGGCCAGCTGCGGTCACAACCACGTTGGAAGATAAAAATATTCTAGAATAAGGAAATTGCAATTAAGGAGGTTGATAACCGCAAAGAAATTGTGTGAAACGATCAGATTTTCTATGAAACTTTATCAGATCTCTTAGCATTTGCCGTGGGAGATGATAGCATTACACCAACAGCATACTGACTTTTGGGAACGAATCGTTAAAATGGAATGATCTCTTAGCACATGGAGCTGCAATTATCTTTGTCTTCAATATTACCATTTTGTTTCAGAACTAAAGTTTGTTAATAAATTGCTATAGGTAATTTATTCTAGCGATAGGTTTATTGCTCTTGTCAAAACTATCTAAATTCTATTCTTCAATATACTTTTCTCGGATGATGGCATGATTAATATTTTCGTCATTAGCAAATAATCGAATTAACGATTCTATTCTTTTTGATATTAATATCCAAAGTTTACAAGTTTATTTAGTAGAAGAAGTCTTTTCTGATTTCTATTATTAGGATTATTTGTCACGTGGTAAGAGTATATAAGAGCACGATTTATATTTTGTACAATCATCGGCACTGGTACTCTAACAGAATTTCACGATAATTCTTTAAATTTAAACCAAATAACTACAAGCGCTTCCATCAAGTAGACATCATTTTGTAAATGGTTCCTTCGGAATCTCAAACATTTATGTTTCGTATGATTTTTCGTTCCGCGTCACCTCTGATTGTTTCTATTTTGAACCCAGTCTCAATTTTGATTACGAGTCCTCAAACAATTAATCAAACACTACTAAAATTTTCCATCTGTGGGCACTGGCCTGCAAGTAGGACAAACTACACACTAATATTTATATCCTGTCCATATCTATTCATGTCCACGATAACCTTATGTCTTCTACTCGCATCATCTCGGTTTGCATATGAATGGAGCTTTTAAATTGTATTGTTCTCTTCATTTCTTGATCTAGTTAGTACTCTATGGTGTAGGAACTTGTATTGAATAGTGAAATTCATGGTAAAAGGAACTGACATAACTTCCTCATAAATTTTGAGATCAATTAGTCGAATATAAGAAACGAAAAATATGCATTTAGGCAGAATTCTATATAAATTTTGAAACTGTACTTGGCTTTGTTTTTTATATGGATTTGATGGAGCAGAAATGTTATAATTTGAAACTATGTTTCATGATCCGCTGGAATCATAATCATTCTTCGCCCTTATCCCAATTTATTTGGAGTCGGCGTAAAATGTCTTTTTCTTCCATACTTCTCTATTAGTCGTAATTTCAGTAGTCTTAGCTGATCCAGCTGGAGTCTCTTTTCCAACAGGTAATGTTAGAATCAGCTTCCAGTTTCACCAAATACGACTGAAGAAGGACCCTTCAGCACGACACAAAGGTACCGCTCGTCGCGCGACAGGCGGTGCGTTTTTGTCGCGTGCGATTCGCGTCGCGTGTCGCATCTGTTTGAAGGAGCCTTGATACGTGGTCGTACAGTTGAAATATCTTTTATTCGGTTTTAACTGCTAAACATAATTTGTATTGACATCTAACATGTGAATCAAGTCCATTAGTCAGATGTAATTAGACCAACAAATACAATAACGACCAATTAATAGTGAAACTCATTAATCAGTTCATTCCACTTAAAAGCGGACGTTTGAAGCCGACCCTTGTCTAAACATGTATTGAATTGATCTATACTGATAATAATAATCCTAATCCTAACTAATATTATAAATGCGAAAGTAAGTTTGTTTGTTTGTTTGTTACCTTTTCACGCCTAAACCACTGAACCGATCATTCTGAAATTTTGCATATACGTTGTCAGGTGTACCGAAACGGACATAGGGTGCCTTTCATCCCGAAAAAAAGTACTGTTCCCGAGGAAAACAACAATAACGTTCTTATGATAACAGATGGCGCCACGTGTCTTCCGATCATGATTGAATTATAACCCGAATTGATAGTCAAAGTCTAAATTAACGCGAGCGAAGCCGCGGGCAAAAGCTAGTCCTAAATCCTACTATATATATATAATATTATAAATGTGAAAGTGTGGATGTTTGTTACTCAATCACGCTAAAACGGCTCAACGGATTTGGATAAAATTTGGCTCATGGGTAGACTATGACCTGGATTAGGACATAGGATACTTTTTATCCCGATGTTCCCACGGGATCGAGATTTCTGCGGGTGAAACCGCGGGGCGCAGCTAGTAATATTATAAATGGGAAAGTAAGTTTGTTTGTTTGTTACCTTTTCACGCCTAAACCACTGAACCGATCATCCTGAAATTTTGCATATACGTTGTCAGGTCTACAGAAACGGACATAGGGTACCTTGTATCCCGAAATCAAGTACTGTTCCCGAGGAAAACAACAATAACGTTCTTATGATAATAGATGGCGCCACGTGTCTTTCGAATTATGATTGAATTATATTATTGTAGAAACTTTAGTGGTGTGTTAGGAGCTTTTTTATTTAAGTACCTAATTCATTTTGTGAGTCTAGCTAGAGTGTCGATAGACCAGTTTTTCATCCTCCTAACTATAATTTCCCGAACAACCCGAATTGATTGTAAAATTCTAAATTAACGCGAGCGAAGCCGCGGGCAAAAGCTAGTAATATTATAAAGAGGTAAAATTTGTTTGTTTGTAAGTTTGTATGTCCCTACAAATCTCTGGAACTACCGGTCGGATTTCAATTTTTTTTTTGCATTTGATAGCCTAATTCTTGAGGAAGGCTATAGGCTATTTAACATCACACTATGACCCTTAAGAGCCGAGCGAAAAAAAAAAACAGTCAGAAAGAACGCTAAACGAAAACGAAGTGATGGCGCGGGCAGGTGATGCGATGCGACGGGGTGGGTCGGGGGAACAAGAAATTTCACGCGGACGAAGTCGCGGACACAAGCTAGTCTTTTATCAATATACTGCCTATAAACAAACCGATTGACAGATATCTGATTAACTATGGTAAAACTCAGAAACGATATTGGTGTCGATTCTGGGGGACTACTGCCTAAACACGAAGTCCGTATATACATACGTCTGACATAAGATTATTTCAGGGCCCGATCTAAGAATGAATGGCAACATTACAACACGATTTGACAGTTGTCCCTACTCCCGATGTGTTTTTGCCCGTCCCAAAAAATGATTTTACAATTGTATTGACGGATCGACTACTTTCGGAGGGCCTGTATCTTCGTTGACGGACTTAGAGAGTAGACCCCAGTTGTGCACAAGAAAAAAATGATTTAGGCTATTTACATCTTTTTCTGGCTAATACAACAAAAAAAGGACGGACATATCACAGCCGTCAATTTAAGTATACCTAAAATTTCTACTAGAACCTCGGCAAAGTTCAAGGCATAAACTTATTTGACATGTCTAGCTTAGTTTTTATCTGTCATCGCCTATTTTTCGAGGTGTCTGTCAGTAAGAGATACATACAACATCACTCCTGCAATACCTGAAGGGCCTGGCAAAGGTGTTCCCATAGTACACCCACATTTCGCCAGTTATATTTTACCCACATTTACTTAATAGGGCGAGCCTATTGCCACCAACCAAAAAATAAAAACTAAATACAGACTCCGGGCTGCGACTGAGAAATTTCAGATGGAAAAACCTAATAACATTTTGCCTGACCCGGGAATCGAACCCAGGACCTCATGCTCAGCAGCTCAATACATCAACGAGGCAATCCAAACAGTGTAAACTTCGTTTAGTTTTCGATACTAGTCGGGAGAGTTGGGTTCACACATAACCTTTAAGTTGCATTGACCATTAGTTACTATGTAATGGTAGGAAATATTTCTTTTTGGTCCTTCGAGCCGGTCTTGCGTGCGTCAATGGCATTATAGGGTTTCCCAGTGGTCTTTTATGCAGTGAATTTTATTTTTAGCTGTATCTTAACTTGTTTTGTATCTTATAAATACTTAATTATTATTACAAAGAAGTGTTCAGTCAGTTAAGAGCAGTTATCATTGCCTACTTAAAGGGCTTATCAAATCGTGACCTCGTATTTGTCTGATAAGCGCAGAGATTATTTTATTGTTTGTAGGCGTTTTGTTTATTAACACAATCCGAAGGTGGGCGAATAACGCATTTTTTTTACATGACCTTTTTTTTTCTTACAGCACCTACATCGACCATGTCCACTGTCGTCTACGTTAAATATACAGCCAAGGTTGAAAACTTAGAAATAAATTATACATTGATAAGTACATACAATCATACGCATTCATAATCTACTTACAAAACTTAGGGTGAGCTGAATAGTTTGAAACGTCCATTACCTGAAACAAAAATCAAATTTATTATTAACAATCTTGTTATAGTTATGATGTTGGGCGATGGCCAGAATCTCACCTATCTTAAATACCCATAGAGCTATCGAATGCGAACTGAAATTGCCTTCCGACCTTGGTCTGGTCGACTCGATTCGAATACTGTAAGTGATAACGATGCCGGTTGCATGACGTCTGATGCATATGATTGAGATTACTTTGATAGATGTTAAAATGAGTAGTTGCTTTCTACGACACAATCTTCCCGTGATCATTAAATAATACTACATGATAGGAAAAGTGTATACTTCTACAAAGTCTCTTTATATTTTCGGCTTTGACTAAATTTTCTGTTTTTGCGGTACATTAAAATCTCCTAAACAGCTCAACAAAACCCCTCAAACCTTTTTATCTGAAAGAAAATTCCTTGACCGGTTTTCCACAAAGAAAAACTGAAAAGGGTTTAGCGGAATGTCTTTATCAATTTTCTTATTTGATGAAGATATTAGAGATGTACGTAAGTTTTGTATCAAACGGATAACTTAATTCTTGAATAGTATGTGCACTGTATACGTCATGTTGTATCAAAAATTATCCCAATATATTTCATGCAAAATATACAATTGGAGCTCTATTATAGGTAAAGAAAAATTATCTATTGTAGGTATCAAATAAATATTTAAATACTACGGATTTCCGACCTCGTAGTACGTAGTACTCGCTAACCTTCAAGGAATCCTAGCAGATAATTGATGACAACCAGTGCCGCCACGTGTAGCTGTGATGCAAGTAATACAACGCAGATGCGCCTGCGACGGTAAACATTGTAGGGCTGACGAGAAGTAAAGGTGCGCGAAATAATAATGTTGAAATCAATAAAAGTAACGAGGGGAGATAATAGAAAAGATGGAGGTAATAATATGAATGAAAAGAGAACGAATGGTCAAGCGACGGCTGACAAGGAATGGACGAGGATAAAAATGGCGACGACCCCAAGTAGCATAGGACCAGGACAGGCAGAAGAAGAATGAAATTAACGAGGGGTTTGATAAATGGAATGGGTATAATGGAGTAAGCCTGTTTGAAGAACCTGTGAAGATGGTCGTCAAGCAACGGTTGTCTTGGATCTTGCGCAGCTAATAAATTATTTGGAGGTTAATAAACCAACTCTGAATTCAGGCAAATGTAAACCTTTTCAGACATGTTCTTTTACGTCGGCTCTAAAATAATAAAACGAAAATACATGAAATTTGAAATTAATACATTTGACTGCATGATGTTCTCTGTCGCAATTTCGATTACAATTATTGTTTATTTTTATAGGCTCTCGTCTCTATTTCTAGATCTTCAAAATAATAAAACAACAGCAAGAATTATTTACTATTTCATCAGCTATTGCCAACCCTGTTTTTCAGTAGCAAGTTTATACACTCACTCGTAAGTCGTATGATATTGTTTGACTTGTAACAATGATTGTTATATTTGAGAATGGCTGGTATAATCGGGTCCTTATTTACACAAGTTAGAGACAAAAGAAGTGTATTAATTTGGTAGATATTAATTTACCCTTTTTCCAGTTTGATCGTGAGGAACGGCCATTAGAGTAGGATCAGTAGGGAGAAGCCAAAAAAATTGTAAAGTGACCGACTGCAGTCATTCTAACGATGAAATTGTTAGATCGGGGATGAATAGTCTGTTACCTGCTAATAGAGATATTTGGAAGAAGATATATGCTGCGCTCACCACAAATAAATTAAAGATGATGATGAATCTAGTAAATTATACATTATTAGGTTCTACCCGCGATTTCGTCCGCGTCAATGTTCTTGTTCCCCCGACCCACTCCAGCGCATCGCATCGCCTCCCCGCGCTTATCACTTCGTTTTTGCTTAGCGTTCTTTCTGACTTGTTTCTTTTTGTTCAGCTCCTAAGGGTCATAGCGTGATGTTAAATATCCTATAGCCTTCCTCAAGAATTGGGCTATCAAATGCACAAATAATTTTTCAAATCCGACCTGTAGTTCCAGAGATTACCCTCTACATACAATCTAAAAAAGTTTACCTCTTTATAATATATATTATTGAACTTGAAAATGAATCTAAAATCTAAAAATATTAGTTAGCAGTGTTATGATGATTCTTGGCAAGATTAATATAATATTGTAAACTTCTGTCGTCTAGTATAATCTTGGTGTCATTTATAAGTCATAGAACTGCTTCCTTTTCCGGGTAAATATACTTCATTAGTTGTCAACAACAGTAATACATTCTTGGTGAGGTAAATAACTTACCCAACATTACGTGTAGTTTAATTTGCTTCCGTTTACACATTATTTAATGTGTAATGGAAAGCAAACAATTCACAATGAGAAAGTAGAAGCTAATTCACATATGAAGAAGAAAACTATTTCTAAATCAAAGAATTGTTTTGTACAACATGATGCATATGCGTATAAGGTACAGTCGCCAAATTTCGTCCCCAAACCTAATTTCGTCCCCTTCAATATCTACTTTTTTTTAAACCGCCATCTATTATTAGTGACCCGAACCTAAAGCTAGTTGCATCAGTCGGCTATTGTAAAGATGTGAAGGTGACACGACGTTCGTGCAGACAGAAATTCTAAAATCGAAAAAAGTGTTCAAGATGAGTTTTTCATTGAAATATTCTCAAATTCCATAAAATATTGAGATACATTGACTTATTGCTACATTTTTTTTGTCAAACTAACTATTGTTACCTTAGATGTTAATCGATTAAGAAAAATGTTTAGGTTATGACACGTTTTTTTGGTTAGATTGATCCGTCGAAATAAATGGAAATTTCCTAATGTCGTCCCCTTACGTGAACCATAAATCGTCCCCGGGACGGTATTAGGATCTCTTTATAGTGAACGCAGTGGTCATGTCACTTTATTTTTTATGTAGTAATTAAAGAAGAAGCAGACAGAGAAGAATGAAAGAGTAGCGGACAGAAAAAGAAGGGAAAATGTAAAAAAAACAAAACCAGCTAGAAGAAATAAAAATAAAACCAAAAAGCGAAGAAAAGCACGGTCTTCTGAAGAAGAATCATCTGATGATGATGACGACCTAGTTTTGGTGTCCACTGACGAAGAAGATAGTGAGAATGATGACGCTGAATGCCCAGTTTGTCATAATACCTATTCTCAAGACAAAAAAGGAGAAAAATGGATAAGATGCATTCAATGTTTCCAATGGATGCACGTAGATGCGTTGAAAATCCAGGGCCAAAATTTGTCTGCACTATGTGTTTGGAGAATTAGAAGTACCTACTTGTACCTTGCCAATGTTTAAAATAATTAAGGAAGGACTGATTAGATAATTTAAGCTCAATTTTTATATAATATTATTAGGTATACAATTCCATTTCACGTACTGATTATTGTGATCTCAATATCGTCCCCGGGGACGTAATTAGGAGCCCAAAAATATATTTTCGTAATTTGAGTATTTTTGTTAAAGCTGTTTTAAAAGTTTTTCTAAGAATGTTAAAGTGTTTTTGATTATTTTTAAGAATAAAGGAATATTGAAGCTAATATTTGACGTTTCATTTATTAATGTAGCATTTTTTTTTATTTTATGGTTTTTTTTTTACAAAAAAGGGACGATATTTGGCGACTCTACCTTACGCATTGCCACCTCAATGACAACAAGATAGTATATACACGAGAATCCATGCAAATTATATTTACCAGCCTTGTAGAGTTCACGTGGGGCGTTACACTCAAATTTTGAAACATTCGATTTGCAAATAACACATTTCATGTCCGTATGTTTGGAATAACAATGTCTAACTAAGTATACATTTATACATATTTCCTTATATATCCCAACCTTGGTCTCTGTTGACAAATAAGGATTTATTGCATAATGATCTAGTACTGAGTTTGTTTAGTTTATAGATTTACATTGAATTACAGCCCCCTATCATATAGCATGTAGTTCACTGCGGGATCAAACATACCTACTATCATAATTCATAGCGTAGGGTTATTTTTATTTGTAATTTAATAACTTATTTTATGATTAGAATTATAATAACCATCAGCATTATTTATTTATTAAAACCTTTTGCACAAGTGAAAAAAAATTGTACAAAGGCGGACTTAATGCCTGAGGCATTTCTACCAGTCAACCTTAGGGTGATGCAGAGACTAAACATGGCAGGTGCAAAATAAGGGATAGATAACTTGAAAATAATAAATACTAATACATAGATATACAATTATACATACATAATATAAGGAAAATAAACTTAGTCAAGAGAAATAACGATAGGAAGAGGAGAAAACCAATCCAGCAAATCAGCATTGCACCAGCATTCTTTTTTGGTTTGGTTTAGTTTTGACGGCTAATACTGCACTCTGATATTTTATTTTACGTTGCTTTATTGCTAACCTCATCTTTGTTAATTTACTTCTATATCTAATTTATTTGTGAAGATTTGTAATTGGCACAGGACTAATTACAAATCATACTAATTACTATATAATTAATTATTATATTTTAAGTAACTGATTTTATTTGCCTTTATATCTTTCATGCCACAAATAAATAAAAGTACATTATATCAAATTATAAATGGTTGAAATGAAAAGTAAAGCAAACTAACTTTAGTCACTCTAGTGGATTCCATTAAGAAATCACGTAATTACATCATGGGCAAATATGGAACTCCTAGACCTAGATAGATATTCCGCCCAGCGTCTTATAATTACAACATAGGACTTTATCCTACCGATTTAGAGACGTAACCGAAGTGTGCAAAGTCCAAGAAAATTATTGAAGAACACTTCATCCGAAAGGATCAAAAGACTAACATCGTAACCAAGCGTCTTTTTATCTTCTAAGAAAGAGATGAGAAATTTAATGTTTGACAATGAAAATGTGAAAATAACGCTGAATTGTGTAATGTTGGTTGATGATTCAACCGACATAAATTAAACTCAAAGTAAATACAACGTCTAATTGTACGCTAAACTTTGGCTATCAACAATGCCATGATAACCAAACAGGAGAAGCAGATAAAAACGATGATGAAAACCCAAGTAATTAATCCCGGACGTTGGAAATAAAGACGAAAGGTCAAAAAGTAAGCGTGGGTAAAGGCTACATTCGGACATATTTTTCGTTATTAACCAGTGCACTTGCACCTACTGCCTATATCTAACTTGACTCTTATTCCTATGGACTTTAGTGCACGTTTTCACTGACACTAGAGGACACCTAAATGAGAGCGCTGTTGGATTTTCAACTTTCGGCGCTGAGCTACCAAGCGTTGAAAATCTAACAGAGCGCTTTTATTTAGGCATTCATTAGTATTAGTGAAAACGGGCCTAAATCAATTTCCAAGAATACTGTAAAAATGCAACTGACATTCTAAGTATTATATCACAATGTAAACTTCACCAGCGTCTGCAGTGATAAATGTCTGTGCAATCAGAACGTATCCTTTTATCGGGCGTTCGGTCATTATACTCCAAATGAAGTGTCAACCTGCGGATATTTTGAGCACCTAACGCTGTATTTACAAGAGCATTTATAATAACATTGTCGAAAGCGGACGCGGAGAGAAAAACAGTGTCAGGTGTTCGCGACTCCGAAGACCAAAGAGTTTGTTTTGAATTTATGTCAAGTGTTTTGGTTTTTGTGAAAGCAATGGCGAGACTGCAAACTGAAGTGGCAGTGGACTAGCCGTATTTGTCGAAGGACAGATAGCCGGTGGAGCAGACGAGTCCTGAGTGAAGACTCAGTATTGGCAAGCGTAGTGAGGGACGCCCCCAGCTAGTTGGACCGACGACCTTAAGAAGGTGGCTGGGACAGACTGGATGCGGAAGGCGGAGGCCAGGGTGTTGGGGCGCAGCTTGGGACAGGCCTATGTCCTGCAGTTGACTGCGATAGGCTGAGTTGAATGGCGAGACTGATAGTGGTTAAAGTATTAATAAAAGAAGGCTTAGTGGCTAGATATGGGTAAAATCGGTGCTTCGAGTTAATTGAACGCAAGGTATCCGCGTCTAACATCTAACTTGTTATTGATTAAATTTAAAATGTTATTGATTAAATTTCATTCTTGCGGTTAACGCAGGCCTTGTCAAATACTGGTTCGATTTCCTGAACTTTATTCATTTCTAGCAATACTAGCTTTTGGGAATTCAGAGATTCTGACTCCACTACGTAATTTCAAGATCTGGGTTTTTTAACGATAGTTTTGATAATTTCATAAATAAAATGTATATAAATAGTTTATTATTTCAGATATTTCGCACGGATGTGGGTTAAGACAACCGGTCGTTTGACGTCATACGCAAGTCCTTAGTTCTAAAAATAAGGTCCGTAGCAATATTTGAAAGAAACGTTAATACAAATACATCATTTAAATAACATGTTACTATTAATCAAGGCTTTGATTTAAAATCAAATAAAACGTTAAATAATACTTTATCTTTCTTGTTGGATAGAACGCCATCGGTAGACAGACCGTTTGCCAGTTTACTTCAACATTCAAGAATAGACTAAAACAAAATTTAATTCAGGAGAGAGGGTACACTAAAGAACTACTTCCTTCATAATTTGGTCATTAGAACGAATACCCATAAAAGCCAAAGAAACCGGAACCCAGAAACAAGAAACATATCGTACAACCTACAATTTGGCATCTGGTGTGAAATTCGCGAGCAATTCACCCAGTTATATCTATTTTGGGTGGTGAATCCAAAATTATCGCACTTTAGAGCCGGCCATAAGCTAGGAACGTGACGTGACAGTCAAGGCCTGGAGATAAATTGTGATTAGATAAAGGTGCCAGCCGAGATCTAAGACCTCTCTCTTTGATAACAGTTATGTGCTCAATTATAATGGTCTAATATGTTCTGTTGTCTCTTGTTATTTTTAACTAGCACGTTTTGGTATTTCCGTTTCTATTTCTACTATTTATCTTGTTGATTAACAGCATAATGGCATTTATGGGTTTATGCCGTAATATAACTCTGAAATCGCCAACCAATCATGTCTTGAGCAAGCATGGTGATCAATGCTCGTGCCTTCTTTGTATGAGAAGAGGCCTTTGCTCAACTCAAAACTCAAAAACTCAAAGCATTTATTTCAATTAAACGATTTACTGGCAGTTTTGAATTGTCAAAGAATCGGTCAATTAGTCAAAAAGTTGAAGCTAGTTGCCCATTTCAAAACGTAGATCTCTATGGAGGAGAACGGGCAAGAAACTCCAAGGACACTCTTTTTAAATCAAGATATTACAAAATCCTGGGTACATTATTCTTGTTGCTTCTATATGCGACAGCTTTGCTCTGCAGTGGGACAATAATAGGGCTGGTATTATTATTATATCAGTCCCAACTCAGTTTGTTACTTTGTTACACACTATTGCTGGTCTCCGTCGTCTAGGCCAGAAGCTTTAATTTTCCAAAAATCTTGTTTAGCTAAGTTATTATATTTCGGTGATTCAAATGTCTGTCTAGGTAGTAACATTTTCTTCAAAGACGCAATACAAAAAATAAATGATCTGGCTCTTTATTTAGGTAGACAGGAGGTCTATTCTTGAAAGAAGCCCTCAATTTAAAAAGTTTGAAAGAAAAGAAAAGTATTTATTGGGACTCGCAGAGGAAGATCACAATGAACTGAATCATAGAAACATAAAACCAATAGTATTTAAAAAAAACAGAAAATTCTGTACGACGCCAAAGGCTCCGAGAGGCTAGATTGGGTTAAAGTCTTACACGACCAAGATTGAGACTGGCCACAAAGACATTATCAACTTCAACAAGGTTCGCACCATACGTAATCTACCGTATGAACAGCACCTCATAGACCTTGGCCTTATCACACTGGAACAGCGTAGACAAAGGGGTAGGCTCATTGAGACGTCACAAAATACTTACAGAACACTAAGAAGTGCCCGCCTTCAAGAACTTTACACTCTAAATGCCAACAAACATTTGCTTGGGCATTCCCTAGTTAAGAGAAAATTCGTCAAAGAAAAAGCCATTGTAGCAGCAATTCTTGTCTAACCGAGTTGTAACAGTATGGAATAGGTTCCCGGAAAACGTTGTGACGTGACGGGTCCCACACTGAACTGCTTCAAGAATCGACTGGACTGATAAAATATCTCCAAGCTATTTGATACACGCATCAGCTAATTAGCTGCTAGTGTGTCTAACCAAATATTAATAATAATAAATATTATAGAACATTGGTTAGGCAGGGGACATAGTATAGTTTGTCCATAGTTCAAGGTAACCAATCCAGTATAGCCACCCAAACCCATAGCCCAATTTGTTTTGTTTCAATGTTCTGCAATATTCCTGCACCAACCGAGGATTGTCCTTGGGTGCACTTCATAGTGCACATGGTATAATAATATACTGCGCCAGGTATAGCATTCCGAGACACAGTGGTCACGTGGGTGACACAAGCCTACGTCATCACCGCTGTGTTACCAGTAGTGTGTAATAATAACTCCCCAACCGCCTTTATTACCTGTGCGAATCCGATAAAACAATCGAGCTTTTAACAAAAAATTACGTTGGTATATGTTTAAATTGAATTGTTTCGTTTGATTAGAAAAACGAAACGACAATTTAAATGATTTATATATATTTTTGAACACAATGGTGACTGAAAATGTTTCCATAATTCGTGTTTTGTTGCAATAAAGTGGCAACTGGATAGTTACGTAAGCATGTGTCACTCCTGGAATGCCAGACCTTGTTTTGGTGAGCATTTATATTGTAGCCATTATAAAATCATTGCGTAACTACGAAAAGGTAGAATTTCAGCCGTGTTGATATGCCAGTCCCTCGTACGTATATATAATCCTTATCTAAATATTCGTACACAAGTATGTTACGCAATTTAGCGAGTTGTTGTATTATTACATAAGCCTGGGGGTGTGTCATTTTGAAATAATAGGGTACTGTTATAAAGGTTTCGAGCTGTTGCAAGCGTATTATAAGTTGGCGGATTACATCGGTGATAAAAAAGCTCGGTTCAACGCTGGTCCTGCTCCATAAGGGCGCATAAACTAATTGATTAGCATTTGAAAATACTGTTGGAGTAAACAAAATCACAAAGCACTCATAGCAACAACTAAGTCGTCCGTCCGGTCAATCGATCCAATAAACTTTACATATTTATACTGAATACTCAATGACTTTTTTTGCACACTTTTTTCACTAATCACTTGGTCACTAAGCCGCCATGTTTGTTTACTTGATAAACATATTATACTCCTGCCCCATCATTATTATCCCAATTTATTTGGGGGCGCAACATGTCTCTTTCTGTCGTACCATTAGCTGTCATCTCGGGAGTCACTCCCTTTTTGACATAACATCTTTCACACACTCCATTCCATCTTTATTTGATAAAAATATACTGGCATGAATAATCCATACATGATCTAGTCTAATATCGTCGTTGGTATCAATCAATAATCAATGCTTCTATCAAATCAGCTCCTTCAAACAGGCGCGACACGCGACGCGAATCGCACGCGACATAAAGGCACCGCTCGTTGCGCGACAGGCGGTGCCTGTGTCGCATCGCGTGTCGCGCCTGTTTGAAGGAGCCTTTATCGACTATTTCGTTCCAAAATGCGTGCTTTGTCTGTAAATATCTGTTAGCATTATAATCTCCATCTACGGACAGTCGCATATGATAAGTAAGTATGTGTAAAGTCAAACAAAAAACTGACTGATGAAGGCTCCTACAAACAGGCGTGACACGCGACGCGAATCGCACTCGACACAAAGGCACCACTTGTTGCGCGACAGGCGGTTCCTTTGTGTCGCGTCGCGTGTCGCGCCTGTTTGAGGAGCCTTAACAATTTGGGGGCTTGTGTCGTAGTAGGTATCAATATCTATTAATTTGTAAGTTTGCAAGTCATGTGAAATGGCAAAGATACTAAAAACTCGGCATGTACTTATAATCAGGGAAATTAATTGTTAAACAAATTGACACCCTACGTCAATTTGCCGTGTTAAAATCATTTCATACCACTGTCACTGTGATAGTTGTGATTTGAGTAAACAGTCAATTTGCTTAATAATTAATTTGCCGGACTTTAACTAGTCCCGTGGGATCTTAAAGGGCTTTGCTACAACACGTTAGGTTGGGTAATGTTTGAACGACCTCGAGACTTAGTATTGAGGTTAATATTTGCGTTACCCTCCCTAAGGTCAACAGGTAGATCTGCGATAACAATTTTATTCGCATTTTATTGACTACATTGTAGTCAGCACTTGAAATAGTAATTTCCAGCAGTCATTACATATTAAGTGATAGAAAACTATTGACCTTTTCTCTATAAAATATTCCCTCAACGTTCTAAAAAAAATTTACCCTCGGTTACTCGATTGTTAAAGGCTCCCAAAGACAGGCGCGACGCGACAGCGCGACACAAAGGCGCCGCTCGTCGCGCGACGAGAGGTACCTTTGTGCCGCGCGCGATTCGCGTCGCGTGTCGCGCCTGTTAGTAGGAGCCTTAACTTGTAAGTTATAACTTACTGCCAACACCCACACCGGTGTTGGTGTGGGTGTTGGCAGTAAGTTTAGCTTTTTAATTCAAAGAAATGCACCGAAACTGAGTTTCTCAGTCTTGTTTCTGATAAGAACTAACTTCCCGTTACTACTAACAATCCTAAAGCCGGGTTCACATTACTGTGTTGTGTCGTGTCGTGACGCTTTCTGACGCAGTGTTAGCCAATCAAAACTCGCTGTGATTTGACGTAGTCCTGAACAGTAGTTTGATTGATGTATCTCGCGTCATGTCATGACATAACACGACACACTAATGTGTCCGTGGCTTAAGGTGCATCCCTGACCAAACGACCTTGAGTGTTCGGTCCTTCTCTGTCCCGTCGCTGAGTCTCGCTCTGTCCCGCTCCGTCCGCACGCCCATTTATCACAAAATTCACAAAAAAAAATGGAATTATTTTATTTAAAAAAAACAAGCTATCTTTTAAAATAAAATGAAACGTGTATTATAGAGATTTTTATATGACCTATCCATTGTGTAATCCTCAAGTTATTAGAGCGTCACCTTTAGCAAAAGATGCATGCAATCAAGAATTTTAGTCACTTTTTTACAAGGAGATATTAAATGTATTTATAATACATAAAAGCAAATAAGAACGTGCAATGTGATGATAGGATATCGAACATTAATAATGTGTTTTTAGATGTAGTTTATTACTGATAATTATTGAGTTAATAGCCTCTAAATAACGCACTATTGCAAGGTTTTGCTCGGGTAGCGCTTTAAGTTACTTTGAATTCGAATTAGATTACGAAGCTATAAATGTCCATTCTACAAGTAAATGATGTGACAAGAACAAGGAAAAAGCATTTATCTTATTTATTATACAAACTTTTAATGGTTCAGAATTAAATTGTTAAGATTAGGATTTCAAATGGTAGGTAACCAATGTTTGTGAATAATGTATTAAGAATTAAAATGTAGGTACTGCACATAAATAACAACAACCATATGTAGTAATATTATAAAGACGTAAAATTTGTTTGTTTGTAAGTTTGTATGTAGGGGGTAATGTCTAGAACTGCCGGTCGGATTTGAAATATTCTTTTTGCATTTAATAGCCCAATAATTATTGAGGAAGGCTATAGGCTATTGAACATCACTCTAGGATTCTTAGGAGCCAAGAAAAAATAATAAGTCCGAAAGAACGCTAAGCGAAAACGAAGTAATAGCGCGGGCAGGCGATGCGATGCGACGGGGTGGGTCGGGGGAACAAGAAACTTCACGCGGAAGAAATTTAATAATTGAGAAACAGTAAACACCACCTGACCAAGCGCTGTTTTCAAAATATATGCACAAAAACTGAATACATAATTCTTAATAAGTCTAGCACAATAAAATAATAACAGTAAAAAATAAACAAGAAATTGAGGGAAACAAAATAAGGTCAAAGAGTAGTAAAGATAATAATTGTTTGTTTGCAAAATAAACACGTGACACGGTATCAAAATACTAGAGAATAAACAACGTTGCGAAAATAATGACTAACTTGTACAGCTGCAAATCAATATTTGTTTTGTACAAAAAAAGCGGCCCGCTCCTGCTTCGTAAGGTTTTTACGACTTGACAAAACATGAAGATTTCTTGATTCTATATTAATTTTATTAACTATATTGTACTACACTAGCTTCTGCCCGCGACTTCATCCGCGTGAAATTTCTCCCCGACCCACCCCGTCGCATCGCATCGCCTGCCCGCGCTATTACTTCGTTTTCACCTAGCGTTCTTTCTGACTAATTTTGTGTTTGCTCGGCTCTTAAGTGTCTCCTAGCGTGATGTTAAGTAGCCTATAGCCTTCCTCAAGAATTGAGCTATCAAATGCAAAAAATATTTTTTCGAATACGACTGGTGGTTCCAGAGATTAGCGCGTCAAACAAACAAACTCTTCAGCTTTATTATTAATTAATATATATGTATAGATTATACACATAAACCTTCCGGAATAAATTCTCTAAATGGTGGTGTAAACCGCATCAAAACCCGTTGCGCAGTTTAGAAGAACAACGCAGTCACACAGACAGACATGAAAATTTTAAAGAATTTGATTCCATCGAAAGATTTGATAAAGTATTAGGTACCCAACGGAATAGCAATGAAGGCCATTCGATTTAAGAGTTTAGAGAAAAGTGATATGTAGTAACGAATTTTGGGAAAATTTCATATATACATAAAAGCTGAGTTTTCTCGAATCCCATGAATTTTCGCCTAGGCTTTATGGGGTGGTTAATTGTTGCAAATAGGTCACACTTTAACGTCCTGGAAGGAACACGTCAAATTACAAGACATCCTGTAGATATGAAGAGATATGAAACTGAAAAGAGGCGAAGAATGAAACAAGAAAGGAAACACGTATTGGTACGGTTCTTATAATCCCACGAAGGTAAAAGTGAACTGAAAGAAATCGACAGTTTGGTAACAAAAGGTGAGAAAATGTTAATCGAAGTTCAACAAGTACTAGTATTCTGTCGGAACTAAAATTGGCGACTTATTTTAAGAAACAAACTAACATACATGGTATAAATATTTTTATTACAATAAGATTGTGTATTAGAATACTACTGGGCCCAACTCATTTAACATAATATAGTTATTTACTATCGACTCGAATTCTCAGAGACTCAGAGACTCATTCTCAAAGACTCAATTGACATTGTAAAAGCAGTACTGCATGGCAACACAAATAAAAAACAATGCATACATAGTATACTACTACTACACAATACATCAATACCCAAAATAATACAAAACAAATGAAATAAATTGTAGATAAACGAAGTCTATTAAGTGTCAATTCAAAAGTAACAATTGACAATAAAACATGGACGACCCAAAATGGACTCAATGAAAACATAAATAAGCATGAAAGCGAAGAAAGACGTGGGGAAACACGTGCCATTGATAATGCATATGTATTTTGAACAGTTCCTGTAAACATTGAGCAATGCTGATACATCTAAACATCTCGAAGGTTTAATAGTTGAACCAAAGACAACAGAGAGTTCCACAAAATAAAAAAAATCTCTTCATTTATGACCAAGAGTGTCCAAGGTTTATTTTTTGTCAAGATTCTGAGCCATGAAATTGTCTTTCTCAATCGGCTGTTCAAATTCTCGTCCACTTCAATTATATAAAATGATTGAGATATTATTAGAACAGTATTGAATTTCTGACAAAAATGCTTTGGAATGTACAGATATAATTTTCATAACAGAAATCCGCCTTTAATAATTAAAATATCTATTGTAATCATATTGGAGGACTTAAGTAATACCAATGACATTTGATGAAATTTAACACTTGTGCAAATAAAATACTTAAATATTTTACTCGGAATAATTGATCAGTTTACATTTAGGCTGACAAAAGCAACTGTGCAAAGAGGCATTAATTTTAATCTGATTTTTGCTACAATTTTGACATAGTAAATGAAAGTTCGTAAAGCCTTCAAAATAAAATACGTTGACGTTATTATTAGTTCACAAAACGACCAGATTTTGTTTGACGATGTTAATACTGTTAAAGAAAAGCAGTCTGTAGGTTCAGTAAAAACTGTATGCGATGTTGTCGCAGCTAAAAATAATAAGGGAAATAATGTATAATTCGTCAAACATACAAGGCCAGCAATATTGTTATAGGCCAGTCTAACATGTTTTCTAAATGTAAACGTCTAATGTGTATCAATTGCAAATTACTTAAGAGTGCGATAGCTTGATTCACATCAAGGTCAAGGTTGATTAGAACGCGCCGTTCGCGCATGTTTCGATCCACACTAAGAATAGGCTTGTCGTCTCTTTCACATGTACGCTGAAAATATAAATTAGCGAGAGATAGAGAATAAACAGTCGAGAGCAAACCGCCTACCTAGCAGATCCATCACTAAACTTTAGTGCCGTCCGCATTCCGTGGCTGAAAATAAATCATTAACTAAATTAGATTTTCTTCAGCGATACATCATTTCGTGACAAGAGCGAATTTGCTAATGGTGATTAGAGTAACTTTGCTAAGTAGTAACAACAGGAAACACTAACTTTGTCATCTTGTTAAAAGTCACTTTCCTTTTAGGGAGATAAATTAGTCTTTGAGAAGCAAGATATTGTCAGTCTTGATAATCAGATTTTATTCTGAGCGACTAAAGAGAATTAGATGAATCTAGTACAAGTAAGCCACAGTCTAACAATTTTAGTTCCTACGTCGGACCACGTGCGGCCTGTTACCGTGCCGCCTCGTGCGCTTGCGCAATCATACACAAGTGACAGACTGTGCGACCAGTTCTATTGGCGACGCATCTCACACCAGATTGAATGATTAAGAGGTAATTTAACATGCGACCAACGAGCTGTCTTGTTCTGCAAGTTGAGACTTTTTAGACTATTTTCAAATCAAGATAAAGCAGTTTGTGGGTCAAACAACGCTCTGATAAGGTATATTTATGAGTTAATTACAATTACGAATGTTTTATGTAAAGCGAAATTTACGAAAGCTATCAAACTGATAATAAATTGAGTTTATAATAACTCCAAACCTAATAAGGAGGATAAGTTATCTATTATCCATATTAACGTCAAATATAAAAATAAAAACATTAAAAAATCACGTGCATATGTTTTATCAGACACTGATGTAATATCTGCTTAAACACTGATGTTTCGAAAAATCAATACATAAAATCTACAAGGTGGAGAAAAAAAACCGCTAGTAAGAAGTCAGCTATTGTGCGTTTTATAGAGAAATCATTAAATAACAGATTTTTTATCGGTATTGTTGTTGTTTCCTTATTAAGTAGCATCGTGTACGGAAGTTCCTAGAACTTGGTATAAAACAAAACCTTTTGTTACGTACAACTCATTTCTGAAAAACTAGGTAATTGTTTAAATAGTAAACAAAGCAATTGGTTTCATATTAACATATTGGTTCTAAAATATAATTTCATATAATGATTACAGGGCCTAAGACTAACAAATTAAGGAGGCCTAGGACTGTTCCTTGAGTCATTCAGTTGTATAGAGAAGATTTATTAGAGAAAAGAGTGTAAAAACATGTTTTTTTAATGATATAATTTCGTACATATTATTTTTATTTTGAGTTATTTTAGAGCTATTAATTACGTTACATATTGTCGTAAATATAATCATCGAAATGAATTCGAAAGCCTTTCCTGATTTTTTGTCAACTTTGCAATGCAAACTTCTCTATAGATATTGTATGAAGAATTGTAAATGTAGATAAGAAAGAATAACCAAATAAATTAGCATCTTAGTCTTAAATAACCTTCTCATTTTAATTATGTCTCGCTCGTATTACTTTGAACATAAGTGTTATAATATATTGAATGAATTTTTATGTTTAATATCATTTACAACTCTTGTTTCACCTAATTATCTACTTTTATCATCAGTTGCTAGATAACATAGGTAAGGTTATTATCATAGGCGTGTTAACAGAGGCTCATGTTATCAAAACATATAGCTAGGTGGCTCTACTTACGATACACTGTCACGTTTTCGTTTATGTCTTGCTTTAGATTCAGTTGTATATCATGTTGACAGTTAATGCATACGTTAACCTAGGTCCTGCGTTTTGAGTTAGAACACACACAGATCTTTTACTTTAGAGTTCCAACACACACCCATATACTTCAACTGAATGAAACGAAATTTAAATCTTGTATAAAACGCACACTATGCAGCCAAGCATTATTATAAGTTGGGGTATTACATCGCTGATAAAAATGCTTGGCTCAACGCTGGTCCTGCTCTACAAGGGCGCATAAACTAATTGATTAGCATTTGAAACTACTGTTGGAGCTGCTGAAGATTGTAAAAGCTGTCTTTGCATTGTATAAATTCAATCTTTTAGTACTGTATAATTGCATAGCACATGTGTGAGTACTATGTACCTACTATAAAGCTACCATTTACTAAGTTTGTCTTTCATTGACTTGAATGTGCCCTGGCGGTTGAGAGTATGTCATGCGCACTCAAATGTCTCGCTGGTGGTAGCGTGTGTGTTGGATCATTAAGTTCCCTTCAAAATGGTTGAGCTGAATGGTGCTAATCCATGCGTCATGTTCGTGAACGGCGCCGTCAGTAGGGGCTGGTCATTTCTTAGCTGCCACGGTTTATTTTAATTTAATTTAATATTTGAATTGTTTTTGGCTTTTTATTACGGACGCTTTTAACGTTCTGCATCGTTCTCACATGCATAATTTCAACATGAATGATGTAACCAATATTTTGTAACCATATTTTGATTTAAAAGAGTGTCCATGGAGTTTCTTGCCCGTTCTTCTCCATAGGTACATACTACGCTTTGGAATGGGCAACTAGCTTCATCTTTCTGACCGACCGGCCCCTTGACAATTCAAAAGTGCCAGTAATTGGTTTATTTGAAATAAATGCTTTGAGTTTTTTTGGGACATGTGGGTAAGTCTTTTTACTTTACATTTCCGAGTGTGTTTTAATCTTATTCTCCACTTTGCTTGGTGAAAGGATCCTTAGCATTAAGATCTTTCACCGCCAGCTCTTCAACCTTTTACGTTCCCGAGTACTTTTTATGAACTTGAACTGTAAAGCCAAACCCGTTGCCATAATTTTCATGAAGGCTGATATGTGGGGGCTACAGCCCTTCTAGGAAACCTCTGCATGACCTTTTATCCGCTTTCCAACAAGTTTTTACGACGTTTTGAGACACTGGATTAATTTACATTCAAGCTCTTTTGAGGTACCTTCTGACAAGAATCTCACTGAAGGTTCCTGTCAGGTTTTTATATGCGCGTTACGTCTAAATTCTGCAATTCTTGGAGCAGTATTTTCGCAGTAAAATTCGTTTTGGTAAACTCTACTGGCCACATGTCAGTCGTGTCAGGATGTCAGATGAAACAGCGTATTCTTAGCTAATGACGCTGCAAATAATTCACCACACGGAGTCGTGTATTAATATAGATTAAATGAGTACCACAAATGCTTGCGCTAAAGTTACGCAATATGAAGGAAGCGTTAATTCGTTGGTACAATTATTGGTTTTGTCTTTAAGCTTTGTCTACTCTCACTGTTTATTGTAGCATTATAGTATCATCACGTTCTCATTATCTTTTCTAAAATAAGTTTCTATAATTAATTTCCAGCGTATCTCTGACGATTTTTGCGATGCGCTGTTTAGTTTTGACATACCTGTTTTTTTTAAATGTTTTCCTTGTATAATAGACCGCACATTTAGTGGAAACAATTTGAAATTAGCAGCGCCTGTACGTAGAAGGATTAAGGGTGATTTTCGTAGTGCTAGTGTAACAACTGATGCGCGGTTGGCTGAACATTCTGAGACGTTTTGTGAACCATATACTTATGATATTATATGGTATGTGTTAAATAAAGTAGGCACATACATTTAATTAGCAAGTAGCGTGTTTTCGGATGTTTGAGTTTGTAAGTTTGTACTACCTAACACGAATAAAAGGTTTTGATTTCCTAATGTTCATATCAGTAAATGCCGCTTTGCGCGTTCACGAACATTAATTAGCACTGGATATTGATAACATTCTGTAAGCACGCAAATCCTTTTCGCAAGCATGGCAAAAATGAAACACAAATTTCAGTGTACTATTTATTCTCTCAATTTTGGTATGAACTATTATTAAAAGCAAGTTTTAGTCGAAGTGTGTCTGTGTCCAGTCACAAACACGCATACATAGAAATCGCAGTCACTACTAATCACGCTACAAATTAGACCGCGATGGTTAAATGCTCAAGTCAAGTACAAACCGCCTCACATTTGTTACTCAGTATAGGGCATATGTGTTACTAACTTATGGTAGGTAATACGGGAATGAAGTAATGGATCCATAATGAAATATCTGATGGTGAAAGTGGCCGCGGGTTGCTTGCTTACTGATGTAATTTGATATAAATGTTGAATTGGTATCTTAAAGTTAAAAAGAGGGGGTCTACTCTCTAACCACGATATCCGTAGTTTCGGGCGGAGTTAGGGGCGCTTCCATCTCTTATCACCTACGGACGTAAGATTAGTTAGGAGCCCGAACTAAGAATGAATGACAACACAATCTGGCAGTTATCCCTACTCGCATTGCTAGTAGGCTCGCTACTTGTAATGTATAATTGCACAGCACTCGTGTGAGCACTATGTATCTACTATAAAGCTACCATTTATTAGGATCGTCTCTCATTGACTTGAATGTGCCCTGGCGGCTGAGAGTATGTCATGCTCACTCAAATGTCTCGCTGGTGGTGGCGTGTGAGTTGGATCATTAAGTTCCCTTCAAAATGGTTGAGCTGAATGGTGCTGATCCATACGACATGTTTGTGAACGGGCGCCGTCAGTAGGGACTGGTCATCTCTTAGCTGTCACGGCTTATTTTAATTTGAATTGTTTTTTATTTTTTGTTTTTATCGTTTTTATTACGGATGCTTTTAACGTGCACGTCTTTTTACATCGTTCTCACATGTATCATTTCAACATGAATGATGTAACCAATTTTTTTTTTGTAACGTTAAATTGATTTAAAAGAGTGTCCATGGAGTTTCTTGCCCGTTCATCTCCATAGGTACCTACTACGCTTTGGAATGGGCCACTAGCATCATTTTTCTGACTGAACGACCCCTTTGACAATTCAAAAGTGCCTGTAATTGGTTTATTTGAAATAAATGCTTTGAGTTTGAGTTTCGCGATGTGTTTTGGCCCGTTCGAATAATTGAATTTTACTCTCGTTTTTACTGATCAACTACTTTCGGAGGGGCCCGTATCTTTGTTGATGGACTTAAAGAGTAGATCCCGTGATATGAGATTAGAAGAACCTCGCCGAAAGCGTAGAAAAAGCTTCACGAGAAAAAAGACCAAGCTGGCCCCGAAAATAACTTTTGGTGATGAATGTTGTCCATTCGAGAGGGTAGTAAGATATTAATCAAGAGGCGACAAAAGGAAGAGAATAAATTAAATAGTTTTTTTGATAGAGTTGCTATGCTCAGGGCTTTTTATTGAATTTCATTACTAAGAAACAAAATTATAACGATGTTAATTATTTAAATAAGGTAAAACCTATGCCACTGTAGCCTTCAAATGTAGGTCAAGAATAAACAATTAAAAACAAACACAAATTATACAGTGAAATACGACTCAAATTTTAATCAAATTCCTGCTTTAACATGTTTTTAATAAAAAAAACAGGATTATTATTAATAATAATGTAGGGTAATAGTAGCAGGTGCTTCGGAAGGCACGTTAAGCTGTTGCTCCCGGGGCTGTCATTCTGGGATCTTTGACAGTCGTTACAAGTTGTCAGAAGCCCGAAAGTCTGACAACCAGTCTTACCAATGGGTATCGTGTTACCCAGTAACTGGATGGTGGAGGTCAGATAAGCAGCCGCCCCAGTAAAATACTGGTAATAAGCTGCATCTGGTTAGACTGGAACCCGACCCCAACAAAGTTGGAAGAAGGATAGGTAGATGATGAGCAGCAGCATCAGTCTTCTTTCAGATTCCGATTTTTGTATAATTTTGAAAGTAATCTTAGGATGTCGGGTTTATAGCCTTGTTTCCTACAGTTTGTCCCACCAGGCAATATTTTTCACTAACCACAGTCCGACCCATTTCTCCGGTCAACGACATTTCATTCATGTTGGACCTAAATTGGCTATCTTATCGTTGGCTTCCCTTTTATGTGTTTAATTAGATACAAGTGATACAAGATAGCACTTTGTATATTTATTATAGTGGGTCCTCGTGTTTTTCATGTTCATTAGAATTTATTTCTATTCAAATTTCCTTCAAATAGAAGGCGTATTCAAGCAGAGTTGGAGCCAAGAATTGAATTAGAAGCAGAAGCCAGTCAATCTGTCTAGCCTTTTCTCAATTGTGTTGGGGACGGCCTATATGACCTTAACAACCTAGTTAAGGCTCCTTCAAACAGGCGCGACACGCGCGCAGCCTTTACTGGGTAACACGACAACCCTTGGTAAGTCAGGTTGTCAGATTTTCGGGGTTTCTGAAGTCCGTTGGTAAAAGAAAAATATTGGTATTCAGGGTGGCAGGGCCATCGACGCGCAAACTATAACCATGGATTCAGCACATGATTCTAGACCCCTAGCGTAGAAAATTTTATTCGGTTATCAAAAAAAAAAAAAACTGCTGTTTCATAGAAAAGTGCAATACGACCTTTGACTTACGCGGTCAAAACATAATAATATAGAACAGCTAATTTATTTTTTAATAACCGACGAAAAATTACAACGCAGGGAGATTCAAAATCATCTAGTGAATCCATGGTAACAGGCTGCACGTCGATGTTCCTGGCACCCTGTATAAATGTCAGTAACTGAAATAATAAAAAAACTTTGCTAAATAGCTTGGTCCTTGAAAGTTAAGCACTCACATCAAGAAATATTTAGTGACAAGCACATGAAACAAGTAGAGCTTACCGCGGACTTATTGATGTGAAAGATTAAATGTGAAACTACACTTACACAAATCACATCAAAGTAAAACTCAAACTCAAAGCATTTAGGTATTTCAATTAAACCATTTACAGGCACTTGAATTGTCAAAGAGTCGGTCAGTTAGTCAGAAAGTTGAATCTAGTTGCCCATTCCAAACCAAAGCTCTATGGAGAAGAACGGACAAGAAACTCCAAGGGCACTCTTTTAAATCAAGATATTACAAAATCCTGGGTACATTATTCTTGTTGCTTCTATATATGAGAAAAATGTAAAAAAAAATATTAAGAAACAATTAAAAATAAGCCGTGGCAGTTAAGAGATGACCAGTCTCAACCGACGGCGCCCGTTCGCAAACATGACGCGTGGCTCAGCATCATCCAGCTTAACCATTTTGTAGGGAACCGAATGATCCAACACACGCGTCACCATTAGTGAGACATTTAAGTGAGCATGACATACTCTCAACTGCCATGCTTTTACTTAAAAGCATGGCAGTTGAGAGTATGTCCAGTACCATGGATTCGTTTATTATGTATGTTGACTTCAACATACATAATAAACGAATCCATGGTACTCATCTCGGTTATATTGGTCCACAAAAGCTAATTCTAGGTTCATCTAAACTAATCTAAAGCCTTCATGAAAGTCAGTAACAACTGTAAAAACCGAATTAATGTACAAAACATCCATGACTTTCCATCAAGTGTCAGCTTTCCATCCTTAGTTGTCCAAATTTGCCCATTTCTCAAACAAACCAAGTTTCATTAAAACAAAAAGACGTTCGCATTTCATTATTACGCGATTTAAACAATTACCGGAGTCAATGACCATTCAAAACAGAGTCAGGTGAACAATTCGGTGTAAACTAGTTAGCTCATCATATGACCGTCGCGTGCGCATATATCGAGTCTGTAAACAAGGCGGAATGCGCGGGCGCTATTCTGACCCCCGATAGTGGTCCCCGGAGATAACACGGCGATAAGTTGAGACTCGAGGGTCGCTCCACAACGCGTCTTATTTAAATTGACAGGAGACACACTAAACATGATTGTTAAATAATAACATTTTTATTAAACAGGTTTACATTGTATAACATTTCAAACGAACTATTACAGAATGTGAAATTCGGATAAATCTGACTATCAATTAAATTGGTTCACGGGTTGAATACATTAAAAAAGATACTAGTATCTAGTCTAAATACAATAATGCTGATCATTTTTAAAATGTAGATGATACCTACATGATACAATTCGGTATAGCAACTGATCGAGCCCCTTTACGCCAAGGTGAGAGTTCGAGGTTGTGTAAAAAATTCGAAGGTTTAGAATATATCAACAAATTTAAACTGGTTTTGCTACGATAATGCGTCTTATTTGATATAATACTTGAGTTTCTATCAGAGCCTGCCAAAGAAGCCAAAACAATTATAGTTAGGGTATTGGAACGAAGCTAATGATTTCTAATTTGTATAGTAGAGATTTCAAAGTAAATCATATTAATCCGAGCATTCCAGAAGTTTTTAGGGCTCTACATTTATTATTACCTTCTGTTACGTTGGTAACTACTTCTACAGTAAAAATCAATCTCCATCTCACAGAATATTCGTCAACTATCGTTTTCTAAGCACAAATATTTTTAAATCCTTGGTAAAAAGCTTCACCTGACGGCAATTTTGTTTGTTGATTTTTCTCAAATATTCAACCGGAATTAGGTCTGAAAACGTTTCTGGAAGTCAGTCCTTTGATGTTGTAATTATAGCAATAATATTGATCGTTATATAAACCCGCCAAATAAATATATTAAAGTTATTACGTCCATCGATTATAATTATACTGTTTGTTTGTACATGAATCTGGATCGGACTGGAGTCCTACATCAATGGAGTTTGAAATCTGGAAAGCGTAATATCGGATCCGGGTGTACATACGCAAATCGCAGATATAATTATTTCGCAGCCCATTTATTTTGACACACGGTATTAGTCAATGGTTCATAGTTTCTTACCCATTAAATGCAGGCTAGATGTGGACGATCATAACATTTTCTTATCTGGTTTGATGAGAGATTTCATTCTTTTAACTTTTTTAGTGTAGGTACGTACTGTACGTTATTATACTAACTTGTTTGTCTTTGAATCTACAAGGATTGAATACACAGTTTATAATAAAATATTTCTATTAAATATGGTCTACTTAATGTCTGGCATATTCTGAATAGAAAGATATAATAATATGCTCTCTTGTGACGCACTTTGTAGTCTTAGACTATAATATTGTCTACGATGTTATTTTATTTATCAACAATTAGAAACATTGATAATTTGACGTTTAAATCGATTGTGGCTCCCAGTAAAGTTTACATTATTTTTTGAGAGCACGAAATTAAGCCGTGGAAGAAGGCAGAATTTAATTTTGCGCCGAATTTCTGCTAATCGAAACAAACGACGAACTCCTTAAAAATCGATTATTCGACTCGAAAAGAGAATATTAACCTCTTCCATCAGAAGCGAAAAATTATAAATATAAAACAAAAAACTCAACGTGAACAAGACGCTAATGTGTAAATATTTAGCACGATATCCGGTTTGTCATCAATAATCATCATGCCTATGTATCGTGCTTTATACGTCATTTAAGTCAATTCTCAAGGCAGATGCATAACACGTCCATCTAGTAGGACACTACGAAAGAATGTGATCCCTTATCTGCGTGTGACACGGCGGATATTGCGCAACTTTTTGTAAACACATTACGTTTTTTATTAACGTTTCTGCGGCTAGTTAATCTACCATTCATAGACAAAGGTCGATGATTACAACGCAACGGATTTACAAGGAAATTGTACCTTATCAACCAATTCTACCGTAATTTTAGAGCTTTGTTGGTTTAGCGTTTAATTAAAACTCTGATTACGAAAGATAAACGGTGCTTAGCCGTGTGTCCACGTGTTCAAGTCAATTGAGACAAATGTGTTGTTATGGGTGTGGTCTGCGGACGGAACAGCGGTGTTACGTTACTTGTGTAATGCCATTTCCTTTGGGTCAGGTAGTACTCCTTCTTGGTAACAATTAGGTTCAAAGTCAGTAAGCCAGACCTCCACATAACAAACTAATTAGCTTAGATTACGTTTCCACTGCTGGGACTTCAGGGTTTCCTCTCTGTGAGAGTAAGACATAATCCTCTACGCTGAACAGGACGGTGATGGTCACGTGTCTTCGAATTCTCTTTTTTTCTTCGAACCAGATGGGCGTGTCAATATTATTGAAATAAAAGATTGAGCAATGTTAGTTTGCTTAAGCTCGTAGGTATGTATTTAGAATTTAGAATTCTGGGTTAGACCATGGTCTAAAAAAACAAGGTCTGGCATTCCAAGAGCGACACATGCTTACGTCACTATCCAGTTGCCACTTTATTGCAACAAAACACGAATTATGAAAACATTTTCAGTCACCATTCTGTTCAAATATATATATAAATCATTTAAATTGTCGTTTCGTTTTTCTACTGAAACGAAACAATTCAATTTAAACATATACCAACGTAATTGTTAGTTAAAACCTAATTGTTTTATCGGATTGGCACAGGTAATAAAGGCGGCTGGGGAGTTATTATTACACACTACTGGTAACACAGCGGTGATAACGTAGGCTTGTGTCTCACACGTGACCACTGTGTCTCGGAATGCTATACCTGGCGAAGTATATTATTATACCATGGGTTAGACCATCACCAACGAGATTACGCCGTCTCATCTCGGGAACCAGACATTAAAAAAAGTTAGCCTTATTAAAAACAAAAGAACTGCTTTATTTAATTAAATACCTACGAACTAAAGATATTGTTGCGTCGTGTATTTTTGTAATTAATGCAAATGAACCCTGTTATTGGTCAAGAAAACAAGATAATACACACTTCAATCTGCCTAGCCTTTTTCAAACTATGTTGGAGTCGGCTTCCAGTCTAACCGGATACAGCTGAATACCAGTATTTAAATGGAGCGACTGCCTATCTGACCTCCACAACCCAGTAACGTGCTTTCCGAAGCACGGAGGGGTCTTGATACGTAAAGGATGGTCAAATATTTACCCCATTTAATAATTCAAGTAGGTTATAGGTAGCTATTAAGTATTAAAACATCAATAAATCCATCGAGATTTGTACGACAATTTCTTTAGGTATATCTTAGCGATAATACCTATATCTTAGAACGTTGTAAAAATAGTAAGCAATTAAACGATATCTCAGATGTCATACGTTACTACCTAGATAACGATATTAAAAATATTATGTTCAGGTTTGAGGAATTTGACGTCAACAGACATGTTGGAGGCGGGAATCAGGGGTCTTGAAGTCAAGAAGTAGCAGAGGACAGTGATATGGCACTATTGAAAGAGGGTTTTAGATCTTGCTCTAGTGCAAAGTTGACAGTGATCGAAGTTGTAATTTATTTCAATAGGCTTGACTACATTGTCGCGATAACGCGAACTACACTTCGCGCGCTCTCTGTTGTACGGCGAGACGTCGAGCGGTGGGCGAGAGTCCGCGAAGTGTAGTTCGCCTTATCGCAACAATGTAGCCGTAGCATTACGACTCCACGAAGTCGTAGAGGACCAGGTTATGTGGTTCTTTTAATAGAGGGTTATAGACCAGAGGTTCCAGCACGTACCTACCTAACAATACCCGATGAAGATATTTTTTCATTTAACATGAACAGCGGGGTAATTGCGGTACAAACTTGCAATGGCAATGCCTTTCATTTAGACAACTCAACAACATTAATTGCGTTACGTTGTCGAGCAGACGAATTTTTAAAACATCTGAAGCAATGGATTAGGAATTTCCTTCAATTTTTTATTATTATTTTGGATTGTGATTGAAAGTGTGTTACGCAATAGGGGTGTAGCTTAAGGTTATCTAACTAAACACAGTTTTTAATAGGACCTAGTTTTTATGGCAGTTAGTTAATAAAACACCTACGTTCCAATTATTTTTCCCTGAATACACAAATGTCTATGATTATTTTATCATTACTTTGGAGCAGCCTCGGTAACCAGGTATTGAAGTCCGCACCTTCGTAACACCTGGCAACAAATTAAAGTTGTCGAAATCAATAAAATGGCGACGCTTGATGATAATAAAATACGGGCTAGTCAGAGAAAGACCAATTACACTGAACAGAACTAAGAATTAAGGCTCCTTTAAAAAGGCGCGACACAAAGGCACCGCCTGTCGCGCGACGAGCGGTGCCTGTGTCGCGTGCGATAAGCGCCGCGTGTCGCGGCTTTTCAAGGAGCCTTTAGCTTTACCCAAGTACCTAGGTAAAGTCAGGGAAAGGAATTAATTGTAACGCAGTGACTACCTAGTTTGTATGAGATATATGGCTATAAAAAATTGACGTAGGGTGTCCATTTGCTTAACAATAAATTTTCCTGGTTGTGCACCTCCAAAAGAGATGTGCAGAATAGACCAAAGAGCCAGGTCTGCTGCGCCAAAAGGCTACCTAGATAAGTTTTGTGGCGTGTTTTGTTAGGCTAAACGTTTCAGGACACGCCCCTATTTTGGGTTTTTGGTGTCTTATTTTCCTACGGAAAATCGAATTTGTAACCCCTAGTTTAGATCCTCTGAATAACGTTATACGACAACGCAACGTGTATAGGAAACCTAGACCTTGACAAATGTTATAGCCAAGGTTCTTTGCGCGATCCTTGTTGGGCGCCACTGTAGATTCTGTCTTACAGGAGTCACAGTGGTCGGGAATAGCCTAGCGGGCTTGTCACAAAGCCGATATGAATTGTACTACAGACATTGTACTCGGGAAAGTAGAAATCTTACAATCGAAGGCCGCAAGGGCGTTGGACCAAACGTGACAAAGCCATATTGCAAAAAAAAACGAACCCCGTTGTGTAAGAGCGAAACGACATCTTGGCGAAAGGGTTCTTGGTCGGAAACGGAAGATTTTGGTTAATGGTTGGGGATTGCTGAGCAGCATTATTGTGTTGTATTTATTATTATTGGGTCATAATCAGAGATCGAATATTCGGATGCATATTTACCTAAAGTTAATTTTTAGCTGTGAAAGTATAGAAGCGGCTTCTTAAAATATATATATGCCAGGAACACCGGAAATGCTTGTCTAGTCTGGATGGAAGTGACTTCTAAAAAAAAATACTTATTTAAAAAAAACCCGGGTTTCTTGGATTGCATAACTATTCAGATGCATACTTATTTAAAATTTATATTTAACCCCCTATGTAAATATGTGTATGTAGGATGTGTGGAGGAGGGGTGGTGGGTGATAGTTAAAGTTAAGATTGGTTAGTAACCAAGCTTCTTAAGTTATCATCATCATTCCCCTGCCCTTATCCCAATTTATTTGTGGTCGGCGCAACATGTCTTTTTCATCCACACTTCTCAATTAGTCGTCATCTCGATAGTCACCCCCTTTCTAGCCATATTACCTATGATCTTTCACAAAGTCCATCCATCGTGTCTTTGGTCTCCCCTACGCTTATAGGCTAACTTAGCTAGCTATGTAGAGCTACTATATGAAACTTTATTTTTTTGTCGTCGTGATTGGCAGACACTTGTTGCTGCTTATAGGTTGTCGGTGACGCTCACTTGAAGGTTCCTTCAGACAGGCGCGACACAAAGGCACCGCCTGTCGTGCGACGAGCGGTGCCTTTGTGTCGCGTGCGATTCGCGTCGCGTGTCGCGCATGTTTGTAGGAGCCTTGAGGCGAGTGAGGCAAGTACGTAACTGGAAGCCAGTCGGCAACTTAGCAATTTATGAAGAATAACATTGTATAAGATTGGGATTGAACATAAGAACTAATAAAATAGTAACGAAGAATTTTTGCCCGTTTGTCTGGATTTATGTTCCGGATTGGCGCAAAACGGCAAAACGGATTTGGATGAAATTTTGCACACAGATAGCTTTTATAACCTGAATTAACATATAGGGTACTTTTAATCCTGGAAGAAAGTACGTTCCCTTGGGATATATTCCGACATCTACGCGGGCAAAAGCTAATTTTATTAGGTATAAGAATGACGGTAAATTTATTTCTACATTCAAAAGTAGTATTCAAGATTCCTATTCAAATTATGATATACATTTAGGCCGCATTTCCACCTGCAAGAAATCTTCAGCGAGAAATTTCCCACTGTCTGTCGCGACAGCATATGCTACGGAGTTTACACTTGCAAGCTGTTGTCGGTCAGACGGACATTTGTCGCAGAAGTTTTCTTGCATGTGGAAATGCGGCCTTAGACTCGTTTTTACATAATACGCAGCGATAGGAATGTTTATTAATCTCCTTGATATGTTTTCTTTGTTAGCCTAATTAGTTAAATGATTATGACAGCCGATTAGTGAGTGCGTACCTCAGACCAGATCGTACATAACTACAATAAGTAGTATTGTAGATAATTATATCAGCCGACTTCGGCTATGCTCTATTTTAATAATAATATGTTATAGTTTGAAAGACAATAACAAGCATGCTTAGGAAGTTACTACGGTTCGTTTTACACAAATACCTACTAATGGTAGGTACATACTTCTAAACAAAAATTACGTTCGAGTTAGGGTAGTTGGTTGACCAAAAGTCGAGTACTTGAAGGGAAGGTGTGAAGAAATCATAGCCGGACCTTACCTCTCGCACCATTCCCGTGGCTGACCGGCGCCCCGTTCACTTTGATCGGCCTCCCGTCCGCAGTACATTTTAAAAGCATATTTTCAACAATCCAAGCGTTCACCTATTACGATCCATCCGATACAGTCAAACATTAAAACTTCATAAGCACAAAAACACGCAGTGGTGTAGTTTTTTTTCTTTCGCGCCAACCGATTGGTTGTCACGCGTGACGTCAAAAGTCAATTTGAAACCACTCGAATCGACACAAGACCTCTAGCGTTATCTTTTCAGTTCAATTAATGTAACACGTCATTTAATCAGTTCACATAACACGGTTAACACCACTAGTAAATGTATTTCTAATCGAATTGCACAAAATAATACGCGATTCGTTAACTTAAGAACAACACACACTTAATGCAACAGGCTGGCTCGGTGACTGAAATGAAAACTGCTGCGAATTGCGATTTGCGATACGGTCCACGGCTGTTGCCGTGTTTTGATTGTTATACCAAGAAAAAATGAATGAAACAAGTGTGAAGTTTGTCACGAGAGCGATATCGTGATCTCACTCTTTGTCAATGTTGTGGCAATTGTTAACTTGTAATTATGGATCATGTTTGTGATACAGCTGAAAAAAAGATATATTAACTCGCTTTAACGGAGATGTTTACACATTTTGGTTGGTCGCCTGTTACTTATTCATCCGGAATTCTATGTTTTTATCGAAATTATCGGTTATCAATAGACAAAGATAGAAAATAAGATAGTAATCTCCTTTGTTATTGTTTATTATGTTGGTAGCCATGTTTCTAATGTTGCCACCATAAAATTTTATTTCAATTTATTTCATTAGGATTGTAATGTTGACACTACACTTGGCGTATTGCGCAAATATTCGCGTTATTTCGTTATGACAACAAACTTAATTTTATTTCAAAATCTATAGGACATGTTTTGTAGAATATCATCCAAGTTACGCGAATATTTTAACAAATACGCCAAGTGAAGTGCCGAGATAACAGAGAATGATGATTCCTGTTATTCACGGTCAATTTGTTGCATTTCAACGATAGCAAATGGAATTTAAACGCAGCTTATATAAATATCCTTGCTGTGTTGTTTTGCAATTTTTAATGTGCTCAGACCGGCTCAGACATTGATTGTAAATTATATAGATTGATTTTCTGAGTGGCAAACAAGGATTGGTTTTACGTGGCTTGCTATTGGCTGTCGCTGCTGCTGGGCACCCCCGGTAGCCGCCATATTTATTTTGAAGGCGCCATTTTGAGAATTTTCTTGGGTGACGCTACGCTACGTTAGCCTTGGTGTTCGCATTAATCCGTTTCCCGATAAAAGCTACAAAATGGGCAAGAAAGACAAAAAAGGTGAAAATACTAGCGACGGATCCAGTGAAGAAGAATATGTTGTTGAGAAGGTTCTCGACAAACGTACGGTCAAAGGCAAGGTAAGACATATTTACAGCTTTTTCCACATTTTAATTGTACCGATATTCAATTGCTGATATTATTTAGGAGACGCTAATAATATTTTTTTGCGCACTGCCAACTTGTCAAATTAATTTCCTGCCTGTGCGTGGAGTTAAAATAAAAGAAATTTAAAAAAAAATTGCCTTAGCGGTAACCTCTCCTTTCAGCGGCAACCTCCTTCTATAGTAATATTTAACGAAATCCATCACTTAAACCAGGTTATATAAATAACTACATAAAGTTGTTATGCTTTGTAACAGCTTGACACTTTGTTTTGGTTGATACAGCTCTACAATTTGTAATTTGATGGCCCCGTCATTCTCAATTAAGCTCCATTTACAAAGTGCAAGATTAGTGCCTGTAGCATTCCATTAAATTGAAGCAACAATTATCTGGCACCGTCTAAACTATAAGCTACACGTACCTACAATTGTTGCAACGATACGGTCAAGTTAGTTGCCGTTCAAAACTGGTATAGGTGTAAACAGCACGTACAATAAAATCGCACGTGCAGTAAAATCGCATTCAATTCTGGTATGAAAATTTTCTATCATTCAAACCTGAACGAACAAAACAAGTTAAAAAAAATCTTGAGAAGATGTTCAATAAAATTTAATGAAATATTTAGCAGCACAAATACAGGCAATAGTTGAATCAGTTGTACAAGAACATGCAACTCTGTTTTGAGTAGCAAAAACTTGCATGCAATAATCGCCTCGCAATTTTATTGCCTTGGTGTAAGTCGCATGCAATTTTATTGAATGGCAAAACTTGCATTCAATATTATTGTAAGCCATTTTATGGAAATCCAAATCGCATGCGTGTAAACACTTGCATGCAATTCTTCAATGACAGCAATAATTTAGCATGCATTATGTCATGCGATTATTGCTTTTGAATGTGCTTTGAAACTTGCACTGTATAAATGCGACTTTACAATGGAATTATTGTTGTGTCAGGAAAGTCTAAATAAATATTTTATTAAAAGCATTCAAAAATCAAGTTATTACAAGAACATTCATAATTACAATAATTTAAGATGGGTTAAATATATTTAGCAAATATGACAGAGTGTAGCTGTAGAATAATATTGTTTGGAGGGTCATCTTATCAGTCTTCTTCCTAGGACTTATATTTTCTCTGAGCAGTACCTACATAGAGATCTGGAAAGCTTTGTTCTTTGGTTTGTTTATGTCCTGGTCTGGCGGGTACAGGTAGTAATTCATGACGGGCAGAAGAGATGTGGCATATCCTGTGCTTCCACACACACATTTGGGATGGGGCTATTCTCTTCTAATTTATTTTGTGTTTATGGTTGCTTAAATCATATTAAAAGCTTCTTTCTGCACACCGAAATGTGATCTGATCATCCAATCCAGTGTTGATGGTATAGTGCACTTTTGGGTCTCAGAGTTCATTGCATGCTGCTCTATGGATCATATTGGATTGTTTTCTGTATGCTGAATTAAGCTATTACTGATTGATATTCAGGCCCATTTAATAATTTTATGGGAGTGTATTTTAAATAATTTTATGTGCAACAGTGAGTAACTTTTGAATGAATTAGTATTCTAATGTTTTAAATTACATGTGTTACATGATGTTTTTTTATTTTTTAAATCGAGACTAGCTTTTAGTAACAATTGTTAATAATTTAATTAATTATTTTGATGATTTTTGATGATGATTTAATCGTATTTCAATAAATGTTGCATGTGCGTAATCGTATTTTCGTACGTATCTTTATCGTATTTTCATCTTTTGCCGCCACACTCACTACACTTGGATCTTTTTTTTTTGAAAAACAAATGATTTATTTTCACTTTTTAGTGGTGGTACTTCTTACCCCACACAAATTCGTAGACATACCACTACTTGCTATGTAAAAAACAGTAGCAAGAACTTATATTATCGTCATCAACTTACACAAAGTGGATTAAATACGTATTATTGAAGCTAACTCAAAAACTACTCAAGCAAAGTTAATAAAAAAGTAATGGGACTGCCCTGTGACGAGATTCCTCTACCAAATGAAAAAGAATCATATAAATTGGCTGACATGAAAAAGAAAACTGCAGAATTCATAACCTCCTCCTTTTATTAAGTTGGTTTAAAATAGTGAATGAGGCCACCACATTGTTGTCTTTATCTTTGAGTAAATCAAACATTGAATGTCAAATGCAACTATCAAGATTGCCTGATTAGTTTTGTACATAACAACCTATAATCATAACTTGTATGGTATCAATATAAGCATAAGAAGCTCCCGACAGTTATTATTCTTACCTAATAAAATGCATGTCAGGTACATTATTTGTTAGGGTTCCATACCCAAAGGGTAAAACGGGACCCTATTACTAAGACTCCGCTGTCCGTCTGTCTGTCATCAGGCAATATATCATGAACCGTGATAGTTAGACAGTTGAAATTTTCACGAATGATGTATTTCTGTTGGCGCTATAACAACAAATACTAAAAAGCAGAATAAAATAAATATTTAAGGGGGCTCCCATACAACAGACATAATATTTTTGCAGTTTTTATAGATAATGGTACGAAACCCTTCGTGCGCGAGTCCGACTCGCACTTGGCCGGTTTTTTAAATTATAGTAAGGCCACATGTAGGCCTTGGCCATGGTTTGCCTGGTTAATTTCTCATCATCATAATGCCTAGCATTTTCTAAACTATGTCTGGGTCGGCTTCCAGTCTAACCGGATGCAGCTGAATACCAGTATTTTACATGGAGCCTATATGACTTCCACTACCCAGTAACTGAGTAACATTATTGAAATAAACATCACAGCTATAATGATTGTTTATGTTTACTTGAAGATCCAATACCTGTTGAAATGGAAAGGCTACAAAGAGGAGGAGAGTACCTGGGAGCCTGTGGAGAACCTTGACTGTGAAGAGCTGATCAAGACCTTTGAAGATAATAGGAAGGAAAAGGAGGTAGATAAAATTGTCTATTTGATTCAAACCTTGACGAGCTTGATGCATATTGTAAAGATTATGCCTCTATAATTTTTAGCTTTTATGAAAAGTTGCTTATTTCTTTTAAAATGTTTCCAAATAAAGTTTATTCTTTTGTTATTTATACCTATTCTGTAGCATTTGACATCTGTAACAGGCAACACCAATTTGCATGGTGTATACTGTACTGTAGAGTTACTGTACTATAGTAGAACACTTACCAATTGTAAATTATCGTTTAGCCGCATTTACATAGTTTGTGAGCTTTCTTGCCTATTACATTAAAAACACATAATGATCTGTTGATCCGACGATAAAGCTCGCGAAATTCAAAATTTCTTAGGTTTTTTAGGGTTCCGTACCCAAAGGGTAAAAACGGGACCTTATTATTAAGACTTCGCTGTCTGTCCGTCCGTCTGTCTGTCACCAGGCTGTATCTCAAGAACCGCGATAGCTAGACAGTTGAAATTTTCACAAATTATGTATTTCTGTTGCCGCTATAACAACAAATACTAAAAACAAAATAAAATAAATATTTAAGGGGGGCTCCCATAGAACAAACGAGATTTTTTTTTTGCCCTGTTTTGCTCGATATCAATAATGGTAACAGGTAGGCACTTGAAATATTGACAAAATACTCAGTTGTATTTTTACTTTAATAATAAATAATAAAATTAAAATAAAATAAATATTTATTTTTTCCCATACAAAAAAAGCAATTTTTTGTCTATTTTTGCTCGATATCATTAAATGGTAACAGGTAGGCACCTAATTTGTGTACCTACTGTTGTTTACCTAGTCAATGGTACGGAACCCTTCGTGCGCGAGTCCGACTCGCACTTGGCCGGTTTTTTTTTGTAAATTGCGCTCTGTTTTAGTTTAAATTATATTTGCTGCAAATAAGACTATTTCTTGTCAATAAGAGGAAAGCTATATTGACGATTTAAATTATTATAGCTTAGTAATATATTTTTATCGTAATTGCCGCGTAAAATAATATTGATCAACATACGATGTAAAAAAGCGTCGCAATTTGCGAAAAACATTGAAGGAATCATCTTAATAAAATGTCTTCCCTAACCAGGCTAAAACTAAGAAGCCAGAAGACCGCGGCAAGAAGCGTGTGCGTGAGTCTAGCGAGGACACGACATCAGGTCGCAAGGGGCGTGGCGCCAGCGTGTCCTCCGCTGAAGACCACAAGGAGTCTAAGCGCGAGCGCAAGGAAGACAAGGCCAGGTCGGGTTTCGACAAGGGATTGAAGGCAGAGAAAATTATAGGTAAGACACAAACCATTTACACTTGGGGGTAGGCATAACCTTCTTGGGAGTGGACAGACAGGTCCGCTCCTAGATATCTCTTTGGTTCTTTCCTCAAAAGACCTTTACAGACATTTAGTGGACTACATGGTAAATGTAAACTATGTGATCCTCACATGATCAGACCAAGATTATGTCTAGACTTTAGAAGAGACGACTTTAGAACTTGAGAGGACAAGAGGACTTTAGAACTTGAGAGGAAAAGAGAACCTTAGATGTGAACTCTAGAGTTTGGTTTTGGGTTTCTTCTCACAGTAGTCGGGTAGGAAACATGGTTAGTGTTTCCTATACATACAAGTACTCTGATAAGAAACAGTTTAATTAATCTTCTAGTTTTTTTTAATATTATTGAAGTGTAAAAGTGTCTATACTGATTCCGGAACTAAAGTAATTTTACTTTTTTGTGGTGTTTATAACAGTTCTTTTTTTATAAATATATTTTTGGACTCTGATGCTGCACAGAATCCTCTACAATAAGAAATGTTGTCTCGTATTTACTTAGATAGGGATCGGGATGTTGTGTTAAACTGTTGACTTTGGTCGTAATCCTTAATGTCCATCCTTACTGAAACTGCTACAAGCCACATAGTTATTTCAGGTGGTAGGTTTAAACTTCTAAATGCGAAGCTAATATAAAATTTGGGTTTCTCCCCTATCATTAAGTCAGTCGGATTACATGAAGCATAAATATTTGCTGCTGTAATGATTAGAGATTCTTACTTTCGTCTATAATACCAGCCTATATTGTTCCACTGCAGAGCAAAGGCCTCTTCTCATACAGAGGAGGCATGAGCATTGATCACCACGCTTGCTCAAGGCGGATTGGCAATTTCAGACTTATATTAAAAGTCCAGGTTTCGTCAAGATGTTTTCGTTCACCGATGTCAGTGAAGCCCACGATAAACTTGGAAAGAACTCAAATAAAGTGAAAAAGTCACATGGGGTCTATTTTACGTTTATTTCATTAACACAACGCAAGTTTGTGTGATGTATCAAGAACACTTGTAGAATACTATACTTATTCAGCTTTTTTATACAGGTGCATCGGACGCTACCGGCGAGCTAATGTTCTTAATCAAATGGGCGGACTCTGACGAGGCCGAGCTTGTGCCCGCTAAAGTTGCTAATCTTAAGTGCCCCCAGCAGGTATGAATGATTTCGTTTTTGAACTTGCAAATAAGTTTTAGAATGAATACTGTTTATACACCTAATTAAAACTTGGTATTTATGTTGTGATACAATTGCTTTTCACTAGAAATATAAAACTAGACTGTCAAGATCTGATTTTCCTTTCACTATTTTATACTACAATTTAATTATTCCAACAATAAGTTAAAATAAGCAACATCCTTAAATCGGGCTCTCTTAAAAACTTGCCAAGGGTTACTTTTAAATTTTTTTCTTTCGAAAAGCAGAGTTTATTGTGAGAGAGATATGACTTATGACTAAATTCTAAAAGGTAGTTGTGACTTGTCTCCAGGTGATCGCTTTCTACGAAGAGAGGCTTACTTGGCATACGCCGGCGGAGTCGGAATGATATAGAGCCGCATGTGGGATGCCCAGTATTCGATACGGCGGAGACTATTTCTACGTCCGCGCCATGGAGATATACGAACGGCAGCGCCACATCTGATGCGCCAGACAGTGTTGCTAGCGATTGACTTTCTAAATAGTGTTGCCATACTTCGCAATTTCTAATTTGGTAGCTTTATAGTGTTTTAATTTTATGTGGATTTAGGCGCTTCTGCGGACTTAGTCTGATGTATCTGTGTATTCATGTTTGAATGTGTAGCTTTTAAGTGCAGTCATTTGTGGCAGTAGTGGACGTCACTTTATAGCTTATACTAATTATCTTTTGGCATAGTGTTTGGCGTGTTCTACATGATATGCGAGACTTGAACACGTTAATTGTGAATTTGTTTCTAGATAGTAATACAGGCAATTATTATTAGTGTACCGATCTTACCTAGATACTGTCTACTGTACTGTTGGAAGGTGTAGTGAGGTTATTCCCTGTGGTCAGTTTGGAGCTTTTTCTGTTTAATTTGCTCGTTATTCTAGTATATTCAAGATCAATTAGAGGCTAGGTGCCAAACGCCGCGATTCTTAAAAGTGTCGCGCGGTGTCCATTGGCAAAATTCATACGCAAATATCTCTGTACATTAAGCCATTATTCATATAAAATTGTATGCAAAACAGTTGACAGCAGCCCTCTGCTTCATACTAGAAATAAGATCTTTTCAATATGTTACTTAACATTTGTGAGACTTGTTGGGAGAGCATTGTATAGCCCTCTCTGACCGGTTGAATGCCGGTTGCTGAATGGTTTTGTGATATGACGATGTTGAACTTCGATTCCACAGACGAAATAATTGCTTTCATGCAGTTAGCTAATTATATTCGTCTGGGACTAAGATTAACAAGCCTGTCTGAGTATTTTTATAAGATTAGATAGGTTGAAACCAAATTGGTTTATTTATTAGAACCCTGTGGAAATGTATTCCAAGTAAACTATACCATGTTCGCTGGGTGCCACGTAGTTTGTTGGGATGGCAAATTTTTTTGGGCCAGATCTTGTCAAATGTAAATCGCTGTAAATTAATCTTCACTTCTAATGATGTCGCGACTATTTGCCGAAATGAGGGCGTACTTAAGACTCCAATATAAAAGTCGCTGTTGGCTTGTTTATTAATTCTTTATAAATGGGTTTACTATTCCTGAGGCAATTTATTTCGCATGCCTTTTTATCGCGCACACAGCGAATATGGTATAATAATTTTCGATATTTATGTTATAGTTACTACCTTATCACAGACCTGTGTCTCAATCACAGGCTCTACTTTATTATTATTAAATTTTTATATACTTATCACGAATTAGAATTGTAAAGTGAAGATTGTTTCAAGTGATCAAAACAAGTGAGAAATAATGAAATCATTATTTGGATGTGAAATATAAACAGCTATCCATTGTCGACAAAGGTTTCTTACTTATGTGCCTAAGGATTGAGGCATCATGAATCGAAAAAACTAATGTTATCAAGATTTAGTAAAGATGTAAAACTAATATAGCAATTCAAAGGGTGATTGCGTATTGGCCATGTGCCTATGTCTACAAATTTTATTTTTTCATCTAGATTTAGTAAAACTAATAATATGTAAAACGGAGAAAGAACTGATAAACCTCACGGTTTAAATGTTGTAACGCTAGAAACTGTCCCTCAATCTTTACGCCTAGGCCTGGCGCTTGAGTAGGGATTGAGGGACACTCTTTGAATTGCTATAACTTTATCTAAGTTTGTTTCACAAATATATGAATCGGTTTTACAATTTTTCACAACTTCTATTAAATCTTGCTAACATTCGATTTTCAATTAATGGTTATATCTCTCAATCGTTACACACATTACTTATTTTGCTTCAAACAATCTTCTTACGTGTGGGCTGGTGTATTTAATACTAAGTATTGTGAGGGCAGATGTATTTAATACTAAGTATTGACTAAACTACTAGAGTGGAATGTGATTTAGTTAATAACATGCCACTTATTGTCATCAGACGAACATGTATGTGTATAAGGTTATTCTACCGAATCTTGTCGATGTAAATTTGTTTTTTAGGGTGCAACCAGACTGCGGTCAATCGACGACGGTTTGAACCTTATGATATACTTACTAAGCTTTTGATTGCAGCTTCAACCTCGTCCTGAAAGTTTCATTCTACAGTGATCTGGTTGTACCCTAAGGCACACCTGACCCTTTGTTTGCACTGGTTGCACCCTGAGGTGGACTTAGATATTAGATATATTATTGAATAGAAATAAAATACATTAAAATATAGTAAATAATAGTTTTATTGATTCATAAATATAGGATTCGTAGTCTTCTAGACAATGGTGATAGAAAAACTATTGCAATTGAACCAACCTTTCTATAAAAAATGAACAATCTTTGATAACTCATTCTGGTCAGTCATAATTGAGGCCATGAGAGCCAGAGTGGCCTAACTGTATTTTTTTTTCAATTCTGTTTTTATTTTAGCGCCACAGTGGCCTACAAATTCGTTTTTTTTTACATTTAGTATTTAAATTTGTTTTGTTTAAATTATTTGAAACCAGGGCTTCTGTTTTTTTCTTACTACTGAAAACTATTTTTTAAGTAGTTAGGCCACTCTGGCTCTCATAGCCCCAATTATCCTTAGCAATGGAATCTTGTCTAATCGCTACACTGTTCAGTATTTGCTAGCCATCTTCAGCGGTAGTTACTACAAAGAATGCGTATTACTCAGATTGTAATTTCAATAGTTTTTCTCAAATCACTGAGATAAATAGAAATTACACTTATTATACACTCTATTCTGTAGTACATACATTATTTGGAATTAATACAGACATAAATTACACATTAAGAACAAACGAAATTAATTCAAATACTACTTTTCATTCGAAATACTGAAAAAAGTAAATTAGATCATAATGATAAGCTCTCACACCTTGTTTCGATTTCGTACACAATAAATCTGCTTAGAATGGTGTTTCATTGCGCAAAGTTTAGCGCCAAGTATTTATAATGATGGTATTTTCTGCTTACCACACAACGTTAGCGCCATTTACACGATTCAAGTTTCCTGTGGCATATAATCAAATTGAAGTAACAAAAGACTTGCATAGTGTATCAGTGTTAAGACGGTGTAACTTGTTTCAACTTATGGTATGCTACAGGTAATTAAATCGCACCGTGTAAATCAGGCTTTAATAAGGTGAAGTACAAGTAATCCACCTCTTGGGAAAAAAATAATTTGCATATGTTCTGCAGCTATGCTTGCAAAATGATGAATTGGCAAGTTAAACGCGATGTACACAAACCCCCCTTATCCGGTGTAAAGATAGGCCAAATTGTAACCTCGCAAAACGTGTCTTTAATGGTTAATTTAATTTAATACGGGTGTAATTTTACATACATAACATCACGCCGTTTACCCGAATGGATGGGCAGAGGTGTCCCTATATGACACCCACATTTCACCAGTTATGTTTAAGAGGGAGGGTGGGGGGGTACAACTGTACACTAGCTCCATTCCTTTAAAAAAAAAAAAACTCCTGACAGAAAGAATTATCAGTAACAGCGCAATATGGACCCTTGGCAAGTGTGTCTAGAATTTTGTAATACCTTTAATAAAGTTTCATATTGAGACACGAAGCAAAAAAATACGATCTAAAGAAAAGCCGTTATTCATAATTCCTTCTCAGTCACGAGATATATTTTTTAAAGGAGTGGCGCTAGTGTACCGGTGTACACCCTCTTAAGTCCCGTGTAATAGGGTGCGAGCACAAATCCAGACTCCGGGCTGCTACTCAGAAATTCTAGATAGACAAACCCAATAACACTGCCCGACCTAGGAATCGAACCCAGGACCTCATGCTCACAAGTGGCGCTTGCGACCACTAGACGAGAGAGACAGTTATTTTACTTCGCGTTTAAAGAGGAAAGAGGGGGGCGGTGTACGAAATACTTAGCTATCACATTAATTAGCTCTTGTTATTTATTATACGGCGATTGTGTTCCAACACCAGTCTTCAAACAAGTTCCAACAATGTGTACCCCCGCGTCCTAACCAAAAGTGATCGTCGCGTTTGTAAGTCACTTTTTATTCGTAAAGACCGGGAAAACCGGAAGGCATGGCTTATGTCGGCGTGACCACGCGTTCCTATTCACCGCGCAAATACTGACATAATGAGGGCTATTGCGCTTGAATTCGCCGCTAGAGGCGCTAGTGTAGAGTAAGGTCTCTAGATGTCAAAATATGTACTGAACGTTCACTGTTTGCGGTTTTTTTTATCACAGATTTTATCGAATGATTCATAATAGCTGTAATGGTTGTGCCATTCTTGATTAATTATGGCTTAAGATTTTAAGTAAAAACTTAGGATCTAATTTGGAAGCACTTGAAGGAAGAATAAGATTTGTCTTCTTTATGCTTGCCAATTTTAGGAACATTATAATCTAATATTCATTTGAAGTTTTCAAATGTGATAAAATAAACATAATATGAATATAAGGGTACTTAAACATATCCAAAACATCAAACAAAAGTACTGCAACAGGACCTTACTCGACAGTGGCGCCAACTGGTGAGCACAAAAACGATAGCCCCCATTGGACCGTGTTGTGCGGAAATGATCCAATCCACAAAAATAACTATTGTGAACTCGTTGATTGTGTATTCGCGCGACTATCACTTATGGTTAGGACGCGGCCGACGGCTTTATGATCAAGGAGCACCTAAGTATTTCACAAGCTATTTACCAACATCTTTTATTATACGAGTATAGCCCATATATAAAGATACTGACTGGTGCAGTTTAGTTTACATCTTTAAAACGGGCAATAATTAATCAATCAATGACAGAAACAAAGAACTACCAGCTGTACAACACCGCCATTTTAAACTTAAGGGGGATGCGCCAAGGTGGCCCGCGAAATTCAAATTATCTTAGGTTTTTTGCAATTTGCAAGTCAGTATCAGGAGGTATGTTGATCTAAATATGATTCGCGGCTATATCAAATATGGCTTTCCAGAATTATAATCATTAGAATCAGCAATACAACTCCATAAGTTAGAATTGGCCTCAAATATGATTTCATGAAATACGTCATTCAATAGGGTAATATGAACTTAATGTATTGATGATTTTTATGATTATAATTCTATAAATAAATATTTGCTACGGCCGCGAATCAAATTTAGATCAACATACAACCTGATACTGACCTGCAAATTACAAAAAACATAAGAAAATTAGAATTTCGCGGGCTACCTTAGCGCATCCCCCTTTAGTTACACATGTAGGCAATAAAGACTTCTTGCTACTTGTGCGTTAGATTCTGATAACTTCGAAATTCGTTTCACTTTTTTATTTCTTTTTGATCGCTCGATCTAATTCCAATTCATTAATATATTCTAGTCTTTAATAAAACTAAAGTTAATACACTTTAAATCATAATCTTAGATAAACTTAAAAGGGGAAGATACGTTACGCTCTACCATAGCAATCAGTAAACCTGGGTGCGCAACTACATGAAAAGAAACTCACACATCTGTGATCACAGTTGTAAACTTACATTTACCGATAGACAAGGACAGAGATAGGACCCGACACAATCGTGCGAGCGCAACCGCGTTAGCCACCGAATGTTTACTATTATGAAATTTGATAGGTCGAACCGCACGGTACGCCTGTTGGTATTATCTATCTCGATTTCACAAAAATGGCGAAGCAAACAATAAATAAAATTATAATTTTCAACAAATAAACATTTTTATCTATACGTACTCGTGATAATACGTACTCCCGTGGTCTTATTTTTCTTTCTTGAGTGATTAGAAAACTTATTAAATACACAAGATGCGTATTTAGATGCGTATTTATATACAAATGCTGAAATTATTGAGCTGTATCGACATGCCCTGTTTAGACGATGGTCCGCGTGTGAGTGAGTGTCACTGCGTCCATTGGACTTAGTTTAGTAGACCCGCGCGCTGTGATTAAGTAACGATCTTCCTCTTTTAAGTTTATCTAAGATCTTAATACACTTTCTAAGGGTAATATCGCACTGGTATTCATATTGCACCAAAATTCGGGTATACTGCGTATGCGCAGTGTTATATTCAATACGCGATTTAAAAATATTCGAATGACATGATGTTTATAAAACTGCTTGTGATTTGTGCGTGCATACCCGTCCGTAAAATCACGCCCCGTACCGACACTAAGCTATTACAGAGGACCCCCGGTAATCCGGCCCCGGTCTAATCCGGCGCCCCCTGTAATCCGACATGCCTATCACTGTTGAATGTAGGAACACAACCATTATTTTGACAAATCTTCACTAATGTAATAAGATAGAGATAATTAATGATGAGATAAGATAATTCACGATTGTATGTGCATGATTTTTTGTAAGTTCTATAGTATTAATGACACTAATTTTATAATAAAACGTGGAAGGGGAAAAATGTATTCGTTCATTTTTTTCCACATACGAAGTCCCTGGCCCTACTTATTATTTTGATTTGTAATTTGTCGGATAACAAGGTACTCTTTTTCAAAAAATTCCGGACAGGTTGTCTTAGGCAGTACTCTATAATCCGACATATTCGATAGTCCGACACTGCCCTGCAAAACGTTTGTCGGATTACCGGGGGTCAACTGTACAGTGTCGTGCGTGTTTTGCGGCTGCTGTGGACTGCTCCACGCGAACACACAAATAGGTACAGCGTAGCTGTTGACAACCGTTCGATACGCTTCCGTGCAGAATTGAAGATCAATCAATGTTATGGAAGGAGTCCTCCAAACGCTCTTCACAAATCTCGAAAATTTTGATCGTTTAAATCTAATGCCGGTCACTCACATTTGCACGAATACGCGAACCCGCAAGTGTAGGACGATATTCGCAAATCAATAATGCATAATTTTTACCATATTTACGGTTTTCCAGGCCGTGTCGATTTTTGTGCGCGAACCTCGAACGAATGTTTGCGCGCATTAAGTGACCGGGGTAATACACGACCGATATTCTTTCGACAGCTAAGTATTTGCTGTTGTTCGACATGGCAGCCTGTTGAATGGTTGTAGATAGTGGTAGTGCGATACATCCCTTATGTTACACTATCAATACAAATAAAGAGTTAAATAATGAGATATAATTACAAATATGTAAAATTATAGTGATAATATAATTACTAGGTACTTCGACGGTGGTAATATAATTTTTGCTTCGTTTTGAGCTTGATAACCTCACGCTTGGTACTTGTAGTCGTGCTTGCTCAGTCCATTGCTGTAACGAGTACAATTAAACATTATTTCAAGCTGGCCTTTATAGGATACATTCATACATCAACGTTCATGGCAACGTAACCATGAAACGTGAGAGCGAGACGGCACGTGACTAAATATTCACTGTTCTACTCGCACGTTTTATGACCGCGACTGCCACAAGTCAGCGTTAGGTTCGGGGGCCTATTTAGTAAAACTGACAGGAGACAATCCGAAAATTTCCGACACATACCATTACTGATAAGAGATGCAATTAATTTATATTTCAACTCAGTAAGTGGTTCTTTGGAAAGAACCGCTTACTGAGTTGAAACAATAAAAACAAATCCAACAAACTCCCCATTCAATACAAAATTATAATCTTTCATCCCCACGACAAAAGATGAGTGGAGAGCATCGTGAGGCACAGATTCTTTTGCTGAAGTAGTAAACCTTATCTCGATAAGAATATTAAAGATGACTAGCTTTTGCCCGCGGTTTCGCCCTCGTGGAGTTCGGAAATCATCCCACGGGAACGTACTACCGGGATAAAAAGTATCCTACGTGTTAATCCAGGTTATAAACTATCTGTGTTTCAAATCCTTTCAGTAGTTTTTGCGTGAAAGAGTAACAAACATGCATCCATCCATCCTTACAAAGTTTCACATTTATAATAATAGTAGGACAGATATCGTTACCTGAGCTGCGCGACATGTCCGGGCGTGGCCTGTATGAGCGGCGCGAGTCTCTCCGTGAAGCGCTGGAAGTTGCGCTCCAGCTCGCGCTGGTACTCGCGCTGGTCGCTGCCGATCAGGTTCTTGTTCTTCCGAAGAGCGTCGTGACACCTGAGGATAAGTAAACAAAATAAGTTCATAATTTTTTAAGCCAAACATAATAATTGAACATTTCTCAAAAACTTTCTTATATGACATCGATACGTTAAAAAGATCATTCAGCCGAAATATGTTCACTCCTGGATACAGACCTCCCCCTAATGGATCTCCACAATGACCGGTTTTGTGCTTTCTGCCTTTCTAGGCCTCCCGCGACCTTCACCAGGTCGTCAATCTATCTTGTAGGGTCACATGAGCGGTCGCCAATCCAGTACTTTATTTAAAAAAGCTTTTTTACAAAGAAAAAAAAAAAAAACAACCGGCTTCCAAAAACACAAAAAAGTGAAAAATAACTTTAATTTCGAAAGTCGGTGGCAAGAACAAAAATACAAAACCAAAGACACCGACTTCCGAAATTAAAGATATTTTTCACTTTTTCAGTGCTTTTGGAAGTTGTTTTTTTGTAAAAAAAGTTTATGTTTTTCACTTTTTATTTGTGGTACCTACCCCACACAAATTCGTATACCACTACTTGATATGTTAATAACAGTGATAGGAAATTATTAAAAGATCATCAATATAAACTAAGTGGAAAAAATACGCATTGTTAAGGATAACTCAAAAACTGCTGGTCAGATCTTGGTCAAATTTAATGGGTCCACATGAGAAGCACCAGCTTTCAAATAAAAAAGAATCATCAAAATCGGTTCACCTAGAAAAAAAATCTGGCGTAACACACATAAAAAAAATACAGTCGAATTGAGAACCTCCTCCTTTTATGAAGTCGGTTAAAAAATAAGATCGGATGGATACAGATCTGGGAGTTTGTCGTGTATTTCGATCAGCATTGTTATGATGCAAGAAGTAATAATAATTACAATCAGTTAACTTACTTTTTGGAGAAATCTTTGAAGGCGAGCCGTAGTTTGTTCGTGAGTCGAGTGGGAGGCTGCGTGCCTTCAGCTACAGGGGCCAGGAATACCTGTTGCATACGACAAGAACAACATCAGGAAATACTATTACATTTATACACAACGCAAAACCTGTGGTCGTTTAAGTATCTTAACGAAACCTAGATATTAGGATTTAGTGTACATTTGCACAATATACAGGGTGTAAAAAGACGCATCACATAGCCGTCAACTTCGCATTCCGTACATCAAACTAAGTAACATTGCACAGAAATATTGCTGGGAAATGAGTTTTATTTTTGATGTGAAAAATCGCTGTTTACGGTAGTGCGCAACGTAACGCACGCAAAACATTGTGCTTATGGGTGCATGCAGCGGTACAGGGGTCATGGGGGTATTTAAAGTTATGTTATAACATTAAAAACTTGTTTTCGTAAAAAAAAACTCAGTAAAAGTTGCAATTCTGAGTTTCAATAACTCCGTAACCAGGAGATTCCCAGCCCCTGCAGTCTCGACATTAGACAGCGACAAAAATCGGTCGCTAAGTCCTATCATTGTCAAATTCCTTTAATAGATTTTAAACTTTATTTCGAAAACATAAGGTTGAAAATCTATTAAAGAAATTTGACATCGATTAGACTTAACGACCGATTTTTGTCATTATATTTGTCGAGACTGCAGGGCCAGGTATGGTCCGGTACAAAAAAAAATGATAACAATAACGGGGAGTACAAGTAACTCTCAGCTTCGTTAAATGTCTTTTTACACCCGTTATGTCGCTATAATATTGTACCTGCGCCAGTTCAAGAGGTCCCTGGTTGACAGTGGTACCGATGCAGCCTTGCACCACCATCTGCAGCATCTTAGGATCTGCCGGCTCTTGACTAGTTGCTGCTGCTAACTCGTTGATCTGAAAATACAATACGTATATGAATAAAAATGCCAAAAATTTTTGTCCGCGCGTCACTTCAAAGCGGCTGCACCTATTTGGCTAATTATTTTTTTTGTTGTGTTTGTAATTGTCAGGATAAGGTATGACTGAAAAAAAAATTGGAAAATCCACCGGAAATTTCGGAAATTTGGATGCAATTTTTGTATGAAACTTACCCCGGGCGAAGGACGCCGGGCACGAACAGCTTGTTTATAATAATAATACCAGCTTATTACTGTCCCACTGCAGGGTGAAACCCTCTTCTCATACAAAGAGGGCACGAGCAATGATCACCACGCTTGCTCAAGACGGATTGGCGATTTCAGACTCATAATAACTATAATTTCAGGTTTCCTTCACAAATGTCAGTAATGTCCAAGATAAACTCAGAAAGTACATAATATGTAGCATTGGTATTTGCTTGAAGTATTTATAAAAGGGTTTGTTTCTGCTCCCAAAGAGTTTATAGAGGTATGAGGAACAGGGTGTAAAGTTCACTCATACTCTATGGAAAAGGGAGGATCCTCCGACCAGACGAGTGTTGTGTCTGGTGGGCAACTGCCCGACGTTTGATGTCGGGATGTTGTATATATGCTAGTTGCGCGGTAAACTCTGCTTGTGCGATGCAGGATTTTGCGTGACGTCAGTGTGACGCGTAGCTCGCATGTGGCATTTTGTAGAAGCCGCCACAAGTTAAAATAGTAGAGCATTATTTAAAAAAAGAACACGTGTGCCACTCGGGGACTGCCGCGGTAAAGCTATTGCATAGCATTTTTTATCAACTTTTTTATCAAATTATAATTATTAACTATTTATTTTTTATTTATGCAGTTTTTTTTTCTTTGATATTAATTCAAGTACAGTAAGTACCATATACACACACATTAAGCGAACGCTCGGCTGAGCTACACGGTAGGCGGAGTGGGGGGTGTTAGGTTTTATTTTCGTTACGGAATTTTTTGATTCGGTCGCCGCGCTCAAAGCCCGCGATAAAAGCTATGCAATAGCTTAAAAAAAAAAACTCATATGGTTATTATTACCTTCTTCTGTATGTCCTCAATGGCGACTTCAATGGGCGTCAAAATGATTTGTGTTCGCTGGACAACCTGGGAACAGTAATATAGATAAATAACTAAATCAGTAATATACAAAGTTGTCTGAAACCGTGTTGTACAAGCATGTAATGGCTGTAGTACACATGGCTACATATCAAGCTATACATTTCCAGTATAAGTTGTCAAAGTCAAATAATTTATTTCAAATAGGCACATATAAGGCACTTTTGAACGTCAAAATTTACAAAAAAATAGAATTGATTCTAGTCGCCCCTTCCAAAAGGTAGTTTCGTATGGAGAAAAATGGGCAAGAAACTCCACCGTTACTCTTTTAAAATGTTTTACTATATTGTGTAAGTACACATTAATTATGTAATTATATGTGAAGACGATGCACCTAGAATAAAATTACTATACCACAATAGGTAAAAAGAATTAAATATAATGCAAAGACAGGTAAATTAATTATGTGATAGATACATGGTGCTTACATATTTACAAATATTGAAAAGTAGATGATGTTTCCAAAATTTTAACAAGTATTATTTATTTATTTATTGCATTCATGTCGTTTACAAGTTCTTGTTACAAATATAAGTTTCGTACATGAACCCTGCTAGGGCACAGCAACATTATGTTTCTTAATTTTAAATTAAATTATTATTGCATGCATTGTTATTTAGAAGTTATTTTAAAATATATTATTACATTATTATTGTCATCCTTTCATTATTAATTAATTTATTATTGGATGTCTTTATTACATTTCTACATTATTACATTGCGTCAATCTTCAAATAATCTACAATATTGATATTACAGTGTCAATTTGTTAGGAACTCATTAAGGCTATAATAACACTTCTGAATTAGGTGCATTTTAAGTGCGTTTACAAATTTACTGTCAAATTCTATGTCCTTGATCTCATTGGGTAATTTATTATTAATTTTTATGCACATCACAAGAGGTCCTGAGTGAAACATAGCTAGTTTTGAATTCGGCAATGCTAATTCATTTTTTATTCTTAAGGAGCGTTGCAGCGGTCTTAGATTTTTAGCTACAGGGAATAACGACGCATGTTTTCTAACAAACTTGCTTACTTCCATAATGTAAATGCTTGTTAGGGTGAGCATTTTATATTTAATAAAATAAGGTTTACAGCTCTGCATTTGGTCTATATTCGCAAGAATTCTCACACATCTTTTTTGTAAAATAAAGAGTTTTTCTACGTCAACGCAATTTCCCCACACTGTAATGCCATAGGTTAACTATGAGTAGGCGTAGGCGTCGTATGCTGTAATCGCTGTTTTGAAGTCAGTTGATCTTTTCAACTCATTTAAAGCATACGCGAAACTCGCAAGTTTGTTTGACACAACATTAATATGTGCTTTCCAATTTATATTAGTGTCAACTGTCAGACCCAAGAGTCTAAATTCATCGACACACTGGAGCGATATGTCATTGAACGAGTAGGTAATATTCAATGGACGTTTTTGATAAGGTCTGTATTGCATAAGTTTTGTTTTAGAGAAATTTATTTCCAAATTGTGGTCCTTTAGCCAATTTACTATTTTTGTAAGTATATCGTCCAGTATTAAATTTAATTTGCTACCGTCGTCACATGGAAACACTATTGAGATGTCGCCAGCAAAAAGGATACTCTGGACATTTATTTATTGTATATTTATTAATTTAGTGTGTGAGTTAAAGTAGTTGATCTCACATTGTATAGGATTTCCGTACAATGAGAGGTCAGCTTGTACTGGATATGTATAGCTTGATATGTAGCCGTGTGTAAACGGATTCACCAAATTAATTGTTTACGATTGTTTCATCACCTCTGGAAAGGCAGAATACACCGGATCTAAATTAAAGAATGTTACAGAATTTGTGAGAAATTTTCTGTTAGATAATTTAATCGGCATTAAATGATAAATGATTTTATTTCTGTAAGTAGGTTTGAACAAACACTTTTACACGTCAATCATATTTTAAAAACTAGATGAGGTCGGCGTTTCCTATCTGTCTACTCTGAGAAGAAAGGCCGAAACAAACTCAGAGGTCACAGTCTCTTTTAAAGTCCAGACATAATCTTGGTCAGATCATGTGAAGACCATGCAGATTTGTGTCTGAAATGGTAATTTATGCCGATCTTTTCATCTTTCTTTTTGTGTATTTTCTTTATATGTCATGTTTAGTCAAATAAATGTATTTTAATTGTCCTTAGTATGTGGTACACCAGCCCCAAGCCCCAGCCCAGCTACCTGTATCCTCGTCTTGACGTACGGGAAGTGGTGCGCGGTGGTGAGGATGGTCTTCCGCTTGCACTGCTCCGCGATGTCGCCGTGCGCGCGCCCGCCCACCGTGAACGGGGTCGCGTACATGAAGCGCTCTGCGGACACGGTGTTGTTTTTAAAAGTTTATAATGGACCGACGCATCGACATCGACGCACAAATTGTAACCATGAATTCAGCACATGATTCTAGACCCCCTAGCGCAGACGTATTTCATTGGTTATAAAAAAAATACTGCTTTTTCATTAAAAAAAAGTGCAATACCTACGCGGTCCGAATGTAAGGAACAGCAATTTTTTATTTTATTTTTAATAACCGAGGATATAATTCAACGCAGGGGATAGTCGGATCTTTGTGATCCGACGATTCATTTCACGAAACCATCGCTGCAATTACCCACATCACTAGCACGCTCAGTTAGCCTAACGAGTGCGAGCGATATAGACCACAAAAATATTTATGGCCAGACGACTCAGTTCTAAACGGCCGAACTATAGTAAATACTCAATTCACCCAAAGCAGCTTCGTAAATACAAGCCTTCTCGGAACAACAAAGAAATAAAATATATTTATTTAGCACAGACTAAAATGCACACAACACAACATATTATATTACAAGTAATAAAATAAAACAAATAAAAAGTGTAAAATGCTTGGTGAGGAATTAGCAGGAAAGTGTGCCTCGCGGCTGCGCCACATAGATCCAGTTCAGCAAAAATGCCAGACAACTAATTCCGGATGTAAATCAGTTTTATACTGCAACGTGTGTATGTATATAAACTTAAATAAAATAAATTATTGTAAGATAATAATAATAATAAAGAATAATATTTAATTACGCAGCTGGGTCAAGGGCTTGATTTAGAGCGCAGTACTTCTGGACACAGCTCGCATTGTTAGGAGGTTCCTCTCTCTGGAGCCCTGGCCGCCGGTAGCTTGTACCCTGTTCCCGATACCGGTGGGCTACTATTTTTTATATTTTTAAATGTTTTTATATCCTAATACTTAAAAATATAATTTATATGTATATAATGAAATAAAGAATATTTAAATAATTAGTGTACGCGCCCCGCACTAGGGCGAGCGAGGCGGTATAGAGGGCCGAATTATCAGACGGATGTTATTAATGTAAACCAGTAAAAAGATGAAGGATCCAGTGGTTTGTCTCTACAGCAACCACCTTGCTACTACAGGTATTTTAAAGCTTTTTTATCATATACCGTCAAACGGGGTGAATAGTGACGCAGGGGTGAATCGAGACGAAACTGTAAAAGGAATATTAAAATTGAAATAATATAGTTTCTTGGCGAAAAGGCCTCTAAGCGTGCGTTTCCACCAGAGATGTGCGAGGATGCGTAGCGAGGAATGTGCGTACAACTAACCAATAACAGCGCTAGCTTAGCTCAAGCTATGAAAATGAAGCGATGTTATTGGATAGTTTCACACAAACCCGGGATTCTTGGATTGCATAACTATTCAGGTGCATATTTATTTAAAATTATGTTTAACCCCCGATGCAAATATTTGTATGTAGGATGCCAGAGGAGGGGAGGTGTGTGTTAGTTAAAGTTAAGGTTTTTATCGATACAAAAGCGCATTCCATATTAGCCAACATCTCAACTTTAGGTGAATATGCATCCGAATATCCGATCCCTGGTGTACGACGCTAGTTTATACACTTTGTTCAAGCGTACGATGATCGTTCTGTACACTTGTGATGATAGAAACCCGGGGATGAAGAATTAAATCGCCCGTGTTGAGTGTGGTCAAACCACTGATTTATTTTACTTAGCCAGCACCCTAATTACGTAACACACGATCTATCACAATCTGATTCATTTTGAAGCCTATTGCTAATCCATTGCTTCATATATGCGAAAAAATTGTCTTCTCAACAACGTAAATAACGCAATGAATGTTGTTGAACTGTCAAAATGAAACCCATTCCTACTGTTAGTGTGTTACGTAACTAATCCCGCAGTTCACTAAATGATCGCGCGTATGCAAACACTGATGTAGCTTAACCTATTTAATGTTACGAAATGTGAGGGTTCACCGTACACCTGATAATAACTCACTGATATTGTAGTTCTTTTCGTAGTGCGTGGCTCGCTTGCGTAGTTCGTGTGGCTCGAAGTAGGGCTCCACGTAAGTGATTTGTATGTACGCCTTGTCTGCGTCTAGCGTGGTAACGTCGACGATGTTAGAGTCCTTTATGATCACCACGTTCTCAACGCCGAAGCGGGCACCGTAGAAGGCCTGGAAGTGATGCAACGATTTTATTAAAAACTAAGAAACGAACGCCCGAGACGACCGAACGAGGCAAAAGGAGAATGTAAGGTTCGTAGCAGGTGGCGTTCTGTATTTTCTGCATATCCCCATGGGAGGAAGGCATGAATTTATACACGCACGCCGGTTTTTTTTTTTTTTTTTTTTTTTTTCCTTTGTTATTAAGAACAGAATTCTTAATAAATTAATTACAATCTAGCCTAAAAAGACTAATAAGTAATTTAACTCTAACTTAATATGCTACGTTATAAATAATGTTAATACTAAGAATAGTGTCTATTTGCACTTTTACACAAGTCCGTAGCACTTTCTTAGAGTCTGATATATTATATTGAAACACTATGTTCATGTGTTATATGTATAGCACAACAATGTTACTATTATTCACTCACTTTGTTAGTACTTACTTACACTACATTAATTCAAATGGTTTAGTTCTTTTTAGCCTACGCACTAAGTCTGTGTTGTCTAGCAGCTGGATAGCCTCAACATTCACATGTCGGTGTAGTCTGTGTTCGTGGGCTTCAGCAAATTTTTTGATGATTGTGGTGACGAATTCCATTTTAAGGTCACGGTGAAGGTCGTCGTTTCTTATGTACCAGGGTGCATTCACAGCATCCCTGAGTACTTTATTTTGGAATTGTTGGATAATTTTGATGTTGCTTGGTTTAGTACAGCCCCAAAGTTGGATACCATACGTCCAAATTGGCATCAGTATATGCTTGTATATGGTTATTTTATTATGTATTGATAGACAGGATTTCCTTCCAAGTAACCAATACATACTTTTATAACGTATGTCGATTTCCTGTCTTTTCTTTTTGACATGAGCTTTCCAACGCAACTTGGTATCGAGAGTCATGCCAAGGTATTTGGCTGTATTAGCGTAAGGCACTTGCATGCCATTTATATAGATTGGGTGATAGTCCAGGTGTTTGTTTGTGAAGTCAATGTGAATTGATTTAGATTCATTCAGTTTGATCTTCCATTTTTGTGTCCAGTCATAAACTTTGTTCACAGCTAGTTGAACTTTTTCTACTGCTTCTCTGTGGGTTGAACCGGTAGCCATAATTGCAGTATCATCTGCAAAGGTCGCAATGGTGTTGTTTTCCAGTTCTGGAATGTCACATGTGTATAACAAGTACAAAATCGGGCCTAGCACACTTCCTTGTGGTACCCCAGCTTTTATATGTTTTAGTTCGGAATATGCATCCTCTTGCCGTATTCTGAACATTCTATTACTTATATACGACTCTAGTATATCTGCAAATTCTGGGAGCATGCGCCTGAGTTTGAATATTAGACCCTTATGCCAAACTTTATCAAAAGCTTGCGCCACATCTAAAAATACAGTGGCGCAGACTTCTTTATTTTCTAGTGTTTTTCAATGATATTAGTTATTCTATGAACCTGGTCTATTGTAGAGTGTTTCTCCCTAAAGCCAAATTGATGATTTGGAATAAGGTCTTTATCTTCTATTACTGGTTTTAATCGCTTCAATAATAGTTTTTCGAATAACTTTGATAGCACGGGCAACAGAGAAATAGGTCTGTATGATGATGCTTCATGTGGTGGTTTCCCAGGCTTCGCAATCATAATGACTTCAGCGACCTTCCATGGCGCAGGTACGTGTTTTAAAATAAATGCAGCATTAATAAGTTTGGTCAGCTTAACTACAGCCTTACGCGGGAGGTGTTTTAGAATCTCACCTGTAATGAGGTCGTAACCCGGAGACTTTTTGGCACTAATGTTATTTTGAATTTCTCTCATTACTTCTTTAGGAGTCACAAGCTTAATTCTCTGGTTTTCTGCTAAGTTTTCACTCTCGAGTAATTCTACCAGGTTTTCATTGGGCTTAAAAGTTTCTTCTAGGTGCTGAGCAAACCTTACAGCTTTCTGATCATTGCTTATGGCCCATTTTCCGTCGCTATCTCTGATGGGCGGTATTTGTTTAATTGGCCTTTTTAGATTTTTTGTTGCCTTCCAGAGGGAGTAATCTGTTGATTTGTCATTGGTTAGCTGCAGAAGGTTGGTGTTCAGAGCTGTATCCTCAAATTGTAGAATTTTTCTCTTTAATTTTTTAGTTAAATTATTTAGTGATGTTTTATCTCGCGGGCATCGTGTTTGCTGCCACTGTTTCCTTTGTTTCCTTTTCTCAGTAAGTAAATCCACAATTTCCTTAGGATAGGTAAATCCCTTATATTTACGTTTTAATTGTGGTGTGTTGTTCCACGCACATTGTTGTATATTGACAATATACTTGTTTACTTCTGAGTCAAGCTGATCTTGCTTTTTTATCGGAGTTTTAAGGTCGATAATATTTTCTAGATCAAGAGAAAAGCTTTCCCAATCTGTGAACTTATTAACCAGGGTTAAGTGGCTTTCTTTAAGTAGGATTTTTAGACTTAGCATTAGTATAAGCGAAGAGTGGTCCGAGTTCATATGAAAACCTTCCTCCACGCTGACATAATTGGCGGATATGTTTTTGCATATGAAAAAATCTATAAGATCCGGTATTTTCTGGTGGTCAGTGGGCCAGTATGTTGGTTTTCCTGTACTCATAACTTCAGAACCGGTATCTTTTACTGCGCTTAAGAGCTGCCTTCCCTTAGTCGTTGTAAGTCTTGATCCCCAATGCGTATGCTTAGCATTAAAATCGCCGCCTAGGATAAATCTCTGGCCTAACAATTCAAAGAGATGTAAATACCGCTCTTTTCTTATCATGTGCCGTGGGGGACAGTAAATGGCTGCAATGGACATGGAACAAGATTTGTTTTTAACAGATACTGCCACGGCTTGGATGTCTTGTTCTTCATATTTACATTGCACGTAGTGACTTATGGTGTGTTTGATTATAACCGCGCTGCCTCCCCTGGCAGAGTTGTCAGGGTGCAGCGAATTGTATACCATGTATCCTCTAAATTTCACAAAAGATTCTTTAGTGAAGTGCGTTTCGGAGACCAAACACACGTCAATGTTTTCTGTGTCCAGGACCGCCTGCAACTCATTTTGATGTTTGAGGAGCCCATTAGAGTTCCACGCCATTATTTTAAGGGTGTTATTCATTTTTGATGACTTAAAACAGCTGTTTTAGTGCTGGACTCTAGTTTCTCTAATCTCTTGTCAAATGAAGTAATACATTTTAAAATCTGGTTAATCTTATCCTCTAGGTTTGCAGGCTGAGATCTTGATTTTGCAGCTTCCGCATAGGAACCAGTCTTGTTTACTTGCATGGGTTTTGCAAATGACTGGAGACTCGTTTTCTGTGCCTGTGTTTGTGTGTTGTTTCTGTCTGAATTTCTTAGTTGCAAAGACTGTTGGATAGTTGGTGCCACAATTTTCTTTTTAATATTTTTGTTCTTCAAAATCTGCATCTGTTTAGCTACTTCACACCCTCTATAGTTGGCAGGGTGAGGCAGACCACAGTGAACACATTTTGGCTTCTCTTGCGGAGATTTCGTACAGTTGGCTGTAAGGTGTTTGCCAGTGCATTTTACACACCTGGGCTCTTTTCTGCAGTATTTATGAGTATGCCCATATGCCTGGCACCTCTTGCATTGGGGAATTAATTTGGGATGTTTGAGTGGGTGTATTTCAATTTTACACCCTAAAATGTATTTTATGCCATAGATTTTATTGACATCTTCTTCATTATTAAATGATAAGACGAACATGTTGAGTGGTTCTTTACTCTTCCAGCTCAATTTGCTGTCTACTTTTTCAATTTTCAGACCTTGTGTTGTTAGGTCGTCTTTGATTCGATCAGGTTGGCAAGAAGAATGTAACTTCTTCACAACAACTCTAATTGGTCTAGCCTGCTTATCCTCGTACGAGTGCCAATGGTGATCTTTTTCTGCTAAAAGCCGGGAAATTACTCTATATGAGTCCTCTGTTTTGGCGTTAATTTTCACACAATCGCCATTTAACATATTTGCAGTAAATGATTCCGCTGGTGTAGTTTCAATTAGAGAGTCATAGAACTTTTGGTAGTTCTTAACTTCGTCTATTATGATTGGCGGTGGCGGGGGCACTTTTTTTACGGGAGTCTCTTTCTCAGTTTTTCGGAGATTTTCCTGTTGGGCACTTGTTCCGGGTTGTTGCTTTGGAGATTGCGAGGTGTTAAGCTTCCTCTTCTTCCTGCTCTTGGCCCTAATCCACTCAGTCTCTTTAGCGAGCTCATCCTCGTCTGTGCAAAATTCAACGTCACTTTTAGGACGCTGGGCAAAAGATATTGTTTGACTTTCCTGTTCTCTAGGTTCTTTTTTTTCCTTCAAGCAATTCAATTCTCCTTGAAGGGCTAGTACTTGTTCCTGCAAGCTATTAATGTGATCATTTAGATTACGTACCATTAGTTGCAGGTTTTCTCTATCGGTTTTCTCCTGGATGTAACCGTCATACAGCCGTTTTTCCAGGTCAGTTTTTAACTTAATGGGCTGTGACTGTGAGGCCATTATTTAATTGTAAGGCGAGTTAACACCTAAACAATCAATTATTAAAAACACTTCATGATTGCATCACTTGTAACTAGGTCATAGCACTGACCGCGATAGATCGACGTAGGTACACCGCGACGACGGTGTTGTGCTGCGTCTGCAGAATACTCTTAACTAGAGCACGCGCGCGCGATCCGTACGTATGTTCGCTATTGCAGTTTAACAACAACTGATCACGCCGGTTGCGAGTACTACGCATCTGACCTTTCTGAGGAGTATCACCAATAAGATTACTATATGTCCTCCTAGGGCGTCCCCTCTCGGCGATTCCACTCACATCTGCCTTGTAAATACCTTTTGGTATTCTTTATCCATTTTTTATAAATAGTGTTTATCTCCACATTATGCCATTAACTTCTTAAATATTTGTAAAGGTTGGATGAGAAAGCCACCCCGGTTAAAACCTCCACAACCTCTGATGTCGTGATGACCAGTGGTTAATGCCTGGCCGCTTAAGCACGAGGTTGTGGGTTCAAATCCGGGCAAATACCAATGTGACTTTTTCAATTCATATGTACTTTCTGAATTTATCTTGGACATTACTGACATCGGTGAAGGAAAACATCGTGGGGAACCTGGGCTTGTAGTTAATATAAGTCTGAAATCGCAGAGCCGTCTTCAGCAAGCGTGGTGATCAATTCTCGAGCCTTCTCTGTATGAAAAGAGGCCTTTGCCCAGCAGTGGGACAATAATAGGCTGTTATTATTATTATTACTGACCTCGAGGCGGCTGAAGATCTCGGGCAGCTTGGTGAGCGCATGCTCCTTGTACACGAACTCCTCGCTGTCGAGGTCGCCGAAGCGCGCGCCGTAGAACGACACGCGGAAGTACGTGCCGAACACGCGCTTGCCGTGCAGCTGTTCTATGCGGGTGAAGGCTTCGTTCAGTTTGCTGGGGAACCGAAGATAGAAGTAAGTTATAAACGCCATAAACGTGTGGAGTCGCGGCCGCCATTTTGATTTTTCATTTAGACCTCACTATCGGCTTCAGCACCCGCGAAAACCATGAAAACGACACCGAAGATAAAATAATTGAAAATTTTCGCAGCCGCCATCTTGGATTTTTGTTTTGAGCTCACTATACGCTTCAGCACCCTTGAAAACCATGAAAACGAAACCCATGATGAAAACTTTCGCAGCCGCCGTCTTGGATTTCCGTTTTCACCTCACTAATTGCTTCAGCACCTTCGAAACCTGTCTCCCTATTTCTCTGTCTCTTTGTATTATCTTACTAATATTATAAATGTGAAAGTTTGTGAGGATGGATAGATGTTTGTTACTCTTTCACGCAAAAACTACTGAACGGATTTGTATGGGATTTGGAACAGATATAGTTTATAACTTGGATTAACACATAGGATACTTTTTATCCCGTTAGTAATTCGTCCCCGTGGGATAATTTCCGACATCCACGCGGGCGAAGCCGCGGGCAAAAGCTAGTTTATAATAAAAAGTCGCATGGAGGGGACATAACGCTTTATCGTTAAGTGACGATTTTAAACAAAAAATCCACAAGTTTAGAATACTACCGCAAGCTGCGTTAAAAAACTTCGTTCCAAAAAATTACCACACTTTCATACTTAAGTATCCTTAAGTTCTGAGTTGAGGAGTAGAAGCGTAGGAGTAGTAGGAATAATATGTGATCTTAAATGTAGGTAAGCTATGGTACGATTCAAACTTAATGGCGGTTCGGAACACGAGGCGAGTCGCTGCGCAGTAACCAATTCACGTGACAGCGGGGGTGAGGTACTGCGCAGCGAATAGCGCACTTCATAGCCGCCATTAAGTTTGAATAAAGAAAGAAAATGTATTTATTGGGACTCGCACAGGATTATCACAAACTAAATTAAACACGCTCATAAAAAAAAATATAGATAAAAAACAAAAGCAAAATGAAAATAACAACAGAAAGTATTGCACGAGGCCATAAGGCCCCATTCTCAGCATGCAGCTGCGACTTTAAAAAAAAAATAAGTGTCGCTGCGCTGGTATTCTGATAGGGACCTCTACTGTGATGTCACGGACAGATACAAAAAAAAAATGCTATTTGTGAGTAACATAATTATAATATATATATATATAATCCGCGTATATATATCTAATATATAAAATTCTCGTGTCACAGTTTTCGTTGCCATACTCCTCCGAAACGGCTTAACCGATTTTGATGAAATTTTTTGTGCTTATCCGGTATCTATGAGAATCGGCCAACATCAATTTTTTTTTTTTTTTTTTTTTGGTAGGTAGGGTAGGGAGTTAGGGAGTTAGGGAGGTAGGTAGGTAGGTAGGGTAGGTAGGTAGGTAGGTAGGGTAGGTAGGTATGTAGGTAGGGTAGGTAGGTAGGTAGGGTAGGTAGGTAGGGTAGGTAGGTAGGGTAGGTAGGTAGGGTAGGTAGGTAGGGTAGGTAGGTAGGGTACGCCGTAGATAAGTACCGCAACCCGTGCGAAGCCGGGGCGGGCAGCTAGTATATATATATATATATATACATAATTATTGTAATCCGCGTGTCAGCACCCGACGTAACATCAAATACTTGTCGTAATCAAATCGTACTGTAGTCTACTATACCTGTGTATGTTCGCGAGTTTCTTGTAGTCCCTGTGTTGTTCCGCGATGGGTATGAGCACCTTGTACACCTCATTCACAGTCTCGTACATGCCCGCGGTCATCAGCTCACTGGCCGCGTGTTCTAGTAGGGCCTGGGGGGGACAGAGAACCAAGTTAAATTGAGATTGGTGTTGCAATTTACAGTCAACAAAAGAGATAAGTATCCAGGGTCGCCAGTTTAGTAAAAAAGCGATGAATGTTTTTGAATAAAATAAAATTAAATGAATAGAAAACAAACTGGTCATTTATCAAATTAAATTTCATTTGAAAATATTCATCGGTTTCTTACTAAACTTCAACTATATCCGGCGGATACTTATCTCCTTTGCTGACTGTACATTAAGAGTATTTTGAAAATTTTCGACCGGGTTGTAGAAGAGGAACAAATTTTCACGGTAATTAGTTCAGATATGACGAAGCCAATGCTTTCTTGTAATGCCTGGTATTCTACTTTGATGCTCTAACATGAAGACTATGGTATACCTGCAGCTCAAGATGCGTGAGATGATGATGCAGAGCATCAGCACAGCTTTCATCAAGCGCGTTGTGCGTGACCCGCTGCAGTAAGGCGGCTCCTCGTCCGCCCGCACACATCTGCTCTGCTACTAAGGCCGCGCCGTGGATCAGGCACATGCCAGCTTCTGTGTGGTTGGATCGCTGGAATAACATAATCATTTATAGTATGAGTAATTTTTATAAGTTTTCTTAAACTATAATTAAAATCGTAAAATATACACGGTGGCAGGGTCATCGACGCGCAAACTGTAACCATGGATTCAGCACATTTTATATCTAGCGCAGATATATTTCGTCGGTAATCAAAAATAAAACTGCTGTTTCATAGAAAAGTGCAATACCTACGCGGTCAAAATGTATGGACATTTGAGAAATAGGATAAAATTATAAAAAAAATACAAGATGCCGCCATCTTGTATTTTTTTTATAATTTTATCCTATTTAGTTAGTTAGTTAGTTCCTAGTTCGTTAGTTCCTAATTTTGCCACGCGTCAAAACATCCATATGTAATTGTAGTATTTAAAATTTAAAAAGTGTCCGATTGTCATTTTATTAATTTACTAAAATTTTGTTTCAACCATTTTCATTGAAGAATACAGTTTGTCTACACCGTGTGTTAGTAATTTGACACGAAACGATTTGAACTATAACTAGAAGTCATCCCAATCACTTAGTTTTGTACTTATTATTATTTATTCATAGAATTCTTTTTTCACTTTTATTTTATATTTAAAAAGTTGTTAGTTTCGCCAAAGTACCGCTATGCCAACTCTACAAAAAAGGACCACTGATCGAATTATTGCAATACCTAAATCTAAGTATTTTTAAATATGTTATGGTCTACCCTTGAGATCGACATCCTACTTAGAACCTTACCTCCATATGCTTCTGTGCCATATTATTCAACCAGGTCAGCCTGAGGTCGGGGCTGTGCTGGTACCCTCGCGCGATGCGGTGCATCAGGTCCAGTAACATCTCAGGGTCTTCCTGGAATTCCTTCATCTTCACCGTGTCTGACAGGATCATGTGCAAATTGAACACTAGGTCTTTCACCTGGAAATAATATGAGACAATCAGGATCTGGACGATCCAAGTAACGACTTATACACGGCGTAAGGGAAATCGACGCGCAGAGTGTTGCCATGAATTCAGTAAATGATTTTAGACAGACCAAAGGCGATTAAAAACAGAAATTGCTGTTCCATACATTTTGGCCGTGTAGGTATTACACTTTTGTATGAAACAGCAGATTTTTTATTTAAACTACAGTGCTGGTGGATCTAGAATAATTTACGGAATTCATGGTTAAAATGCGAGTCGATGTCACACCGTGTATTTGGCAGGTGACATCGCGATGGATCAAGACGGAGATGGCAGGATGAACATGACTCCTTTAAAAAAAGCTGGTCCTTAGCAGCTTTCTTATAAGAGTTTTTTTTTAGTTTTTCTACATTAAAGTCGTGATGGCCTACTGATTAAGGCTTCGCCTCTCATGCTCGAGGTTGTGGGTTCAAATCCGGGCAAGTGACTTTTTCAATTCAAGTGTACTTTCTGAGTTTATCTTGGACCTTACTGACATCGGTGAAGGATATCATCTTGGGGAACCTGGACTTACAGTTAGTATAAGTCTGTCTTCGCCAACCCGTGTTGAGCAAGCGTGGTGTTCAATGCTCGTGCCTTCTTTGTATGAGAAGAGGCCTTTGCCCTGCAGTGGGATAATAATAGGCTGGTATTATTATTATTACGACAGTCATGAAGTCCCTATATGTCTCTTATCAGGAGGTCTACTCCCTAAGCACGAAATCCGTAGTTACCGGCGCCTCCTTCTCCGTATCACGTACGGACCAGTGGCGAAGGTTCTATAAAACTCGATTCCTACCGGCTACCCTTTGAAAAGTGGCACAGTCAATATTCTATAGACAAATAATAATTATAATCACATCAAAGATATAAACATGACATTAATATATGATATTAAAGGTATGAATTGCACTTTTTGTAAAAATATTTAGCATTTCGTCGGCTAAGTATTCTAAGCTGCTAACTCCATTTTTGTCTAAACTGAATTTTTGGTAGCAAATCAAAAAGAAAAAAATTACGTGTAATCGTCAAAGATGCTAACGCTACAAACTAACCTCAAATCACAGCTATCGTGCCGCAATATTTTATGCTAACTCCGCGCCTTTCAAACTACGCGCGCAATTTTGACAACTCCCGCCAGTCGACGCCATTTTGTTCGAGCGTAAAGTTTGGTGAGAGTGAGCTGCGGAGTTTTATTTCTAAAGCTTACGTTTTTTTGAGATTAGCGTACTAGACCGGAGTTTTTTAAGAAATGTAAGTACTATTATAATATTTTGGTAATATGAGACCTTTAACTAAGGTTAATTGATTAAAAAACGCATACAAAATGTGCTGGTACACATGATGGTAGTTAGCAGAATTTCATTTTTAGTTGTCGTTAATGTTTGGGGAGTTGACTACTGTTTTTTTTGTTTTTTTTTTTTGTATACTATTATTGTTGTTTATTTTTTTTAATTTTCGGGGGCTTTGTTGGCGCAAGGTGCTAAGTTTGCTTTTGGCATGCAATGGTCCGGGTTTGATTCCTGTCAATGTCTGCTTTTATTTGATATTTAACTTAATTTTAGTAATAAACTAACACTTGATTTGAAATTTTTTTCGACCGCACATTAATAAATTCTACAAACATTGTAATAATTGTAAGTAGGTATGGATACAAACACATCAGACTACCTAAATCTAAAAAATGTATTATTTGATATTGATATAGATATGTATATAATAATATGCTACATAATTCATAATTAACTTGAACATGGGTTGAATAAATTTGACAGACTTAGGTAGGTTGATCTGTTGGCGTACCTAATGTTGTTGCATTTTTTTGTTCTTGTCTTGTTGCCTGTTTTCTGGCTGCTTGGTGTGGGGGTATAGATCGCTTTTGTTTTGTTTACAGATGGCGTCTGACAGAGCTAAAGAGCTAATCAGTTTAGCGCTTTCTAAAGAGCTAAATTTCGATGTCATAACCACGCAAGAATCGGTATTGTCTAATCTGGAAAATAACAATCTCCTTAATAATTATGATTCCGAAGGAATAGATATTAGGTGTACCGACATATCAAACAATCTTATTGAAATGATACACCTCCCATTAGAATCTAGTTCTATTGTGCCACTGGCTAATATTGAGAACTGTTCTCTGGTAGAAAATACACAGATTGAAATAATTGATCTCCCTGACATGACTACATGTGACCTGCCCAATGAAGAAGCAAACACGATTTGTGATAGTATTATTCCAGAAAATAATGATGAAGATGTTTCTGTCCTCGCTTCACAGTTGCAAGAAACATATAATGATGATTGTAATGTGGAGAATTGGGATATAGATGATGACTGTAATGTGGAGAATTGGGATATAGATAATGACTGTAATGTGGAGAATTGGGATATAATATCCAATTTCAGTGATGAATTAGGCCGCTCTAAACTAGTGGCGTATTCGTCAACCTCGGATGATGACAGCGTCACTTCCTTACCAACGAAAAGCAGGACAAGAAAAAGACGTTCGCAAGTAAATAAAAGTGACTGGTTTGCAGAGAAAAATAAAAAATTACGCGAACATGGCGCACAATATTATGGCAAAATTAAAAAAGATTCCAAATGGGTCTATGAAACTGTAAGAGAACCAAAGCGTATAAAAAACAGATGCAAATGTGACAACAAAACAGGTATAATTAAGTGCGCTACTGTAACTGATGAACAACGAATAATAATATTTAATCATTTTTGGAAAAACTTTACATGGGGAGAGAAAAAAGTATTTGTCAATGATACTGTTCAGGCAATTCCAACAAAACGTCAAAGGGATCGAAAACAGTCAGATAAATCTCGAAGAACACAGTCATTCAAATATAACTTGAAAACAGCTGATGATGATTATATAAGAGTATGCAAAACTATGTATTTGAACACGTTGGCAATAGGACGAATGACAGTAATAGCCTGGAAAGATAAAATGAAACATGATTGCATTCCTAATCAACTTAGAGTTACTAAAGATAGAGCAGACCCTTTTACAGACAGACAAAAATCAATGAACGAATTCTTCGACTCTCTGCCGACAATGGAGTCCCATTATTGTCGAGCCTCATCTTCAAGACAGTATCTACAACCTGATTGGAAAACCAAAATGGATTTGTATAAGTTTTACGTGTCTGACTGGTGTAAATCACATGCCACAGAACCGCTATCAAGAACTTCTTTCTTTGAAGTTATGGCATCTAGAAACCTTTCACTGTTCCGTCCTAAAAAGGATGAGTGTGAAACATGCACAAGATATAAGTCTGGCACAGTTGAAGAAAATGATTACCAATTACATATATTGAAAAAAGAAGAAGCTAGAAAAGAAAAGCAAGCTGACAAAGAAAATAATAAGTTTGTATTTACAGTAGATCTCCAAGCAGTTTTGATGGCACCTCAGTCCAATGTCAGCACATTGTACTACAAAACCAAGCTGCAAGTACATAATCTGTGCTTTTACGATAACATTACTAAAGATGGCTATTGTTTTATGTGGAACGAATCGGAAGGAGGGCTAAATGCAGATGAGTTTGCCTCTATTTGGACGTATTTTATTGAAAAAAAGATTCTCTCAAAAGTTGAAAACAAAACGGATGTATGTGTTATTATTTATTCTGATGGCTGTGGTTACCAAAACCGCAATGTAACTTTATCAAACGCCCTTCAAAATTTGGCAGTTAAAAACCAAATAACCATCGAACAAAAGTATTTAGAAGTCGGACATACACAAATGGAGGTGGATGCTATGCATTCCTCAATAGAACGAAGGATGCGTAACAGGATTGTAAATGTACCCGCAGACTACGTTCAAATTATTAAGTCCGCCCGTAACAACCAATTCTATGTTTAATATTTGGAACATGGTTTTTTTAAAGCTTTCAATAGTTTAACAAGCTATAAAAGTATTCGGCCAGGCCGTTCGGCGGGAGACCCTAAGGTCACCGATATACGTGGGCTGATGTATTCTCCATCGGGGGATATCTCGTACAAACTACGGTTCAGTGAGCCATGGACACTGCTGCCCCAGAGAAAGGGATTTTTTTCAGCAATCAGTTTTGACGAAATGCAAAATTTACACCAAGGAAGACTCAAAATTAAAGCTAAAAAATACAACGACCTACAACAAATTAAACAAGTCCTGCCAGCAGATTTTCGAGAATTTTATGATAATTTACCGCATCACTAAATACTGCATTTTTTTTATAAACTTTTCATTTATGTTTAATTATCTTTTTTATTAATAAACGAAACTTATTAAGTAAATTCGTTTTTTTTTCAATAGAATTACTTAGATATTAAAATTTGATAACTCCTAAACCTATTGCGGTAAAAAAAATATTGCAAGTGTAAAAAATGCTAACTCCGATTTTAGGCCCTAAAGTGTATTTAATATTAATATAATTTTAAAAAAATGGTGTAATAATAGGTAATGGTAAAATATCTACCAACTGGAATTTAGATATTGCAGTCGGTTAGTAATTATAATTTTAAACTCTTTTTTTCTTATTTCTGACAAGTAGTATGAGAGGGAGTTAGCAATTTAGCTTATTTAGCCGACGATTTATTTATTCAATTATCAGCAGTCAAGAAAACTGAATTGCGTGCTCAGTACAAAAATCAATTATGTAACATAAAATGACTGCTTTGATGTACAAAAGTTTATTCGGAATTGCTCCGAGAATTTTTAATAACATTCCGAATTCCATAAGGGTATTGCCATTGTCAAAATTTAAAATCGTACGACAGAAACTTCTTCTTGACAAATGCTACTATACAATAGACGACTTTTTAAACGATAAACAGGTATAATTATTAATGCTACACTTAAAATTTTCCATCTGTAATTTTTTTTTTTGTAATTTCTATTTGAATGTTTGTATTTATTAACGACATTATTTATTTATTTTTTATTGTAGCATATTTACTTTGCATGTTACCATATTTGTATGTCTTAAGACAAAACATAGAAAGCTATTTTATATGTATGACCTATTGTATACCTATGTTTCACAAATAAACTTTTATGATTTATGTACTCCGGCTTACCTCTTACAAAAATTTACCCTTCGCTACTGCTACGGACATAAAATTAGTTTGGTGCTCAACCAAAGAATGAATGACACCACGATTTGACAGCTGTCACTACTCCCAATGTGTTTTCACCCGTTCAAAAGGCTAGTAAATTCGTTGTAGGGTTCACTACGAAGTTTAGAACTACTTAAGGATGCGCCCGTATCTTCGTTGACGGACTTTTTTTTGGGTGGGAAATCATCAAATGACCTCTCCCGCTCTGGGCGGAGCGGAAGGGCGTGTCAGACTCTTACTGACTAAAACCCACCCGTGTTCCTTCAGTTGCCTGTGCGCCAGGGCCACGGTAACTCTTTCGAACAATCCGCAGCCCCGGCAGGCATCGGTCCTATGGGACCCCGTCAATTTTGCTGACATCTCTTTGAGGCGCGCGTGGAACACGACGCGCCGTCGACCCGGGCCTGGTCCTTACCGGACGGCGAGCTGCCCATTGCTCGCCGTCCGCAAGCCCGCGCCTACGGTGGCCGGGAGTCGGCAATCGACTCCCGATGCCCAGGGTGTCTCCTCCTCCTGCGGCGGCTAGGGGCGCGAGGGCGCAGAGATTGCCTCTCCCTTTCGCGCTCCGCCTCCTCCTTCGCGAGCATTACTGCTTCGCAGAAGGAGGTGACGGCTTCCCATTCCCTCTCGCTCCGTACCATGGCCTGAACCAGGGCCGGACGCGAGAGGTCGCCGCCGCCGATCGCCGCCACGAGGACACGGCGGTGCTCCGCCCAAGCCGGGCAGACCTCCACCGTATGCTCCACCGTGTCCTCCGGTCGATCCACACAATGGTAACACCCGGGCGTTTCCTCCCGCCTTATCCGAAACAGGAACCTCCCGAAACAGCCATGTCCGGTGAGGACCTGCGTCAGGCGGAAGGTGAGGACGCCGTGGCGCCTCTCAAGCCACTCCTCAAAGAGGGGTCTTACCGCCGCAATTGTGGCGTGGAGTAGGCCCCCTTGGCAGTGACATCGCGGTAGACCTATACTGCGTATGTAATTTACTTTCCAAAATGCAGACGAATATGTGTATTCGGAAAAACGACTTCAATACCCACACATAAAGTTTAACTTGCATTACAACTTCAATTTTTTTTAATGACTTATCAATAGTACTAGTCATTCTGAAATCAACCTAATTTACTTTTGTAAAAAGTTGATACTCGTTTAGAACCCACTTGCACCGCCAATCACTAAACACGTTTAGCGCTAAACGAGTTTAAACATTATTCTGTCTCCGTCATCATCAAACATTTGACAGAAACAGAATTATGTTTTAAACTCGTTTAGCGTTAAATGTGTTTAGTGATTGGCGGTGCAAGTAGACCTTAGTAAATAACACCAATTGGCAACAAGGATTTGAATACACTTTAGATGGAAACGGATCCTTAGAATGCTTAGATCTTTGAATGGATTGCTCTGTTGGTCAATTGATCGCAAACCAGACTGTTAAACGTGAAGTCCCGGTACAATTCCTAGGTAGAGCAGTGGTATTGGAGTTTTTGACCGGGAATTTCTCAGTAGCAGGCCATAGTCTGCATTTCGTCGCCGTGCAGTGAAAACCTCGTGATTACAATAAACGTTGTTTTACAGGGGAAGATAAAAATTGTTTGAAAAATGGCCATCTTGACGTTCTCCGAGGTTCATTATTATCAATAGAAGGCATTAGATCTTCTTAGAGCTGTGCACGTTTGTTCTAAATATGCAGTACGAGATTTTCTATACAACAAATAAATTAAAAGAAGAACAATTATTTTTTCTTTAAGAGATTCTTTACGAGCTTCGGGAGAGGAGACACTGCAAAGCGTCGATTTGTGTCCGGCTGGAGCTGTGCCCAAAGTGAGATTTGTTCATGTCTATAGAGGTGTGAGGAACAGGATGTAAAGTTCTCTCATCCTCAATAGAAGAGCGAGGATCTTCCGACGAGATGGGTATTGTGTCTGGTGGGTAACTGCACGATGGTAGATGTCGTGTTTAGATATCGATACCCATCACGTCTGCGCAGTTTCGCTAGCTAATTTAATTTCATCCTGTATATGCTAGTTGCGCGACAAACTCTGCTTGCGCGATGCAGGATTTTTACGTGACGTCAGTGTGAAGCGTAGTTCGCATGTGGCGATGTAGAGGCCGCCACATGTCTGTGATTTCTTATTCCACCCATTAATTACCTGTTCTGGGAAGGTGGTATCAGTAAGGTCAGCGTCATGTTCCGCGTACACGAGGATGGTCTTGAGCGCGCGGCGCAGGGAATCCTCACTGAAGGTCGTGGAGGTGCCCACTAACGAGGATAGTGACATCGTCACCTGCATCTTGACGCGGCTGAAGTTCTAGGGACAGAAAGTGAAAGATGTCATGAATAGGGATGATAACAATTTTTATATTTTATACTCTTCAGAGCATGTTTGATTCTAAAATCATGACGAATTATACACAATACAATTATAGTGAACCAGTTTATTCATGAAAACTTTTTTACAAAAAACAATCGACTTCCAAAAAAAAACGGTTTTTCACGTTATTTTGTGTTTTTTTTTTTGGAAGTCGGTTGTCTTTTGTTTAAAACGTTTTATTTTTCACTTTTTAGTTGTGGTACCTACACCACACAAATTCTTATACCACTACGATATGTAAAAAACAGTGACAGGAAATTATTAAAACATCATCAATATAAACTAAGTGGAAAAAATACGCTGTATTAAGGATAACTCTAAAACGACTGGTCAGAACTTGATCAAATTTAAATGGGACCACCTGTGAAGCACCAGCTTTCAAATAAAGAAATAATCATCCAAATCGGTTCATATAGAAAAAGTTCTGAGCTAACACACATAAAAAAAACATACAGTCGAATTGAGAACCTCCTCCGTTTTTTGAAGTCGGTTAAGAATTTATGCAAGGGATCTATTGACTTGACCTACACTGAGGGCTAACAGCTAGGAGATCCGGACTTTTAATGAAAGGGTTTAGGTGTTAAGTATTTTGTTTTAACAGACGTATCACATGTTAATCTAGATAATAAACTAAAGTCTTAGGGTCCAATCACACGTGCCATAACCACACCACAACGACAACACGTGGACGGGCGCTAATTTGTATGAAAATGAATAGTTTATTCACACGGACCACATTTGACCGACAAAACCAACCGTGTGGGCGATATCGACCACATCAAGGTCACGTCTCAGCCACAAAGCAACCACCAGCGAGACCGCGCACTAACGGCCGGCCACATCACAAACACAACCACAGAACTCTATGAAAGCCGGAGTCGATCCGTCTGTCCGCAAACACTAGCCACAACGTAACCACAGCGCAACTGCTAGCGACAATGCAACCACAACGCAACTGCAAGAAGGTGCAGCGACACTATTGCACGTAAACACTGCTTGCCCACATTTTTTCGCTGCGATGTGGTGTGGTTTTGGTACGTGTGATCGGGCCTTTAGAGTGACATTAAGTTATTTTGTAACAGCCGCGTTAGAAATGAAGCTAATAGTAGTCCTCACATTGCCGAGCTGGTAGTGTTGCCGCATGAGCGCGTACAGCGTGGCGGACGCGTGCGCGCGCGTGTGCGCGGCCAGCGCGGCGCAGTGCCGCAGTAGCACGCGGCAGATGCCCGACTCCTCGCCGCAGCACGACCAGCCCAACTGGGGACATCACGGTTTACACACATTTATGATATAAAATATCATTAAAAAACAATACAAGTATTCACTTCTATGAGGAAAAAAAATATTATTTTTAAATCAGGCGATGGTTTCACAGGATGATAAAACTCAAAAACAGAAAAACTTGCAACTTATACATGGAGCTCGTGTAGCATTTTAAAAGCTGGAAAGACTTTGACTCCTTAAACACTATAAGTAATTGATTATAGAGTCTTGCACAAGTCCTACCGTAGTTTGTTCTCATGTCATAATAAAATTATTGGAAGTAGGCACCTACTACACGTTGCATTAAAGATCAAATAGTTAAATTAGCAGAAGTAGAACGGATATACAAATTACGCATTTGAACCTTCTTATTCTAAAGCAAAAATAAGATGTACAGGGTGTTTTAAAATCTGAATGAAAAAGTGTTTGGAAAGTTGAATTCTAATTAAATTGTTATTGTTGTGATGAATGGTTTCCTTCATCAAATTTACATTTAAAAATGACTTGATGAAACTTCTCCTCGATGTCCAGTTCCGGGTTTGAGCACTTCTGGTCCATTTTTAAGCAATTCAGATCCATATTTTTTAAGGTAACGTTACCTTACAAGGAGTTGTGTTACCTTGACGATGAGCGCTCGCACAGTGGCGAACATGTGCTGCAACACAACGACGCTCTGGTTGCGCTGTAACGCTCGCAACACCACTTGTAACGCCGCGCTGCACACACTCTGACCACACTCCAGGTTGCAGCATGACTGGACAAACAAGCACAAACACCATTTTCGTAAAAAATAATGAGGCTTTTTCGTCTTGGACCATTTAACTTAAAATATTAGAAAAACAACATATCATAACACCCCGAAGACCCGTATGATTGTGAACACCGTTAATTTATAATTTATCTCGCGAGATTTTAAACTGTCGATAAATTGTGAACTGTACCATATTGCATCCTATTTACGTAACACACTATCTATCACAATCTGAATCATTTTGAAGTCTATTGCTAATCCATTGCTTCGTATGTTCGAAAAATTTGTCTGCTTAACAACGTAAATAACGTATTGAATGTTGTTGAACTGTCAAAATGAAAGCTATTCCTACTGTTAGTCAAACTCAAACTCAATACAAAGCATTTATTTCAATTAGACCATTTACAGGCACTTTTGAATTGTCAAAGTGTGTTATTACCCCGCTGGTTACAATATAACAAATACACTCTCGATAGTTTATAATCTATCCATGTCGAACCGTCAAATTGTGAAGGAATCTGCACTTTGGTTCAGAATCTGGCTGATTTTATCATCTGTGAAATTGTGAACCGTCCCTGATTGGTCGGTCTTGGTGGTAGCCGAATTGGTCGCAGTAACTAAGTCAGGGCACCCTGACCGGGTTAGGTTAGAACTATGACTAACCACGCGCGAGCCGAGAGAGCGTTATTTCCAAGTTAGTCACAGATACTTGGCTATTTAGTATCAGCGCAAGGTGCGATTCGACGCATGCAAGTTTGATATTTGCCATAAAAATATTATAAACTAGCGAAAAATTATGCGTTAAATTGTAAATTGTTTGTTGCAGTTCACAATTTTTCGATACTAATGATATTCATAATTATACGTTGACATATATTCATCAAACAAATAAATTTTCTTATCGACTTCATTACACATATTATACTTTTTTCAATTAATCTTTCACCATATTTTAGTGTTTTGTACGAAAACACATGCACAGATTTAATTCGTCAATTTTTTTTTCTGGTTTAAACGAAGATTTGGTTTCGATATCCTTTTATTATGTCGCACATACCTGTACGATGGTCTCCAGCGCGTGCAGCAAGGTGAGCGCGACCTCTGCGGCGAGCGCGGCGGCGAGGCGCGGCGCGGGCGCGGGCGCGGCGCCGAGGTCGCGCGGCGCAGCGCGCCACATGTCCTTGTATTATGTCGCACATACCTGCACGATGGTCTCCAGCGCGTGCAGCAAGGTGAGCGCGACCTCTGCGGCGAGCGCGGCGGCGAGGCGCGGCGCGGGCGCGGGCGCGGCGCCGAGGTCGCGCGGCGCAGCGCGCCACATGTCCTTGTATTATGTCGCACATACCTGCACGATGGTCTCCAGCGCGTGCAGCAAGGTGAGCGCGACCTCTGCGGCGAGCGCGGCGGCGAGGCGCGGCGCGGGCGCGGGCGCGGCGCCGAGGTCGCGCGGCGCAGCGCGCCACATGTCCTTGTATTATGTCGCACATACCTGCACGATGGTCTCCAGCGCGTGCAGCAAGGTGAGCGCGACCTCTGCGGCGAGCGCGGCGGCGAGGCGCGGCGCGGGCGCGGGCGCGGCGCCGAGGTCGCGCGGCGCAGCGCGCCACATGTCCTTGTATTATGTCGCACATACCTGCACGATGGTCTCCAGCGCGTGCAGCAAGGTGAGCGCGACCTCTGCGGCGAGCGCGGCGGCGAGGCGCGGCGCGGGCGCGGGCGCGGCGCCGAGGTCGCGCGGCGCAGCGCGCCACATGTCCTTGTATTATGTCGCACATACCTGCACGATGGTCTCCAGCGCGTGCAGCAAGGTGAGCGCGACCTCTGCGGCGAGCGCGGCGGCGAGGCGCGGCGCGGGCGCGGGCGCGGCGCCGAGGTCGCGCGGCGCAGCGCGCCACATGTCCTTGTATTATGTCGCACATACCTGCACGATGGTCTCCAGCGCGTGCAGCAAGGTGAGCGCGACCTCTGCGGCGAGCGCGGCGGCGAGGCGCGGCGCGGGCGCGGGCGCGGCGCCGAGGTCGCGCGGCGCAGCGCGCCACATGTCCTTGTATTATGTCGCACATACCTGCACGATGGTCTCCAGCGCGTGCAGCAAGGTGAGCGCGACCTCTGCGGCGAGCGCGGCGGCGAGGCGCGGCGCGGGCGCGGGCGCGGCGCCGAGGTCGCGCGGCGCAGCGCGCCACATGTCCTTGTATTATGTCGCACATACCTGCACGATGGTCTCCAGCGCGTGCAGCAAGGTGAGCGCGACCTCTGCGGCGAGCGCGGCGGCGAGGCGCGGCGCGGGCGCGGGCGCGGCGCCGAGGTCGCGCGGCGCAGCGCGCCACATGTCCTTGTATTATGTCGCACATACCTGCACGATGGTCTCCAGCGCGTGCAGCAAGGTGAGCGCGACCTCTGCGGCGAGCGCGGCGGCGAGGCGCGGCGCGGGCGCGGGCGCGGCGCCGAGGTCGCGCGGCGCAGCGCGCCACATGTCCTTGTATTATGTCGCACATACCTGCACGATGGTCTCCAGCGCGTGCAGCAAGGTGAGCGCGACCTCTGCGGCGAGCGCGGCGGCGAGGCGCGGCGCGGGCGCGGGCGCGGCGCCGAGGTCGCGCGGCGCAGCGCGCCACATGTCCTTGTATTATGTCGCACATACCTGCACGATGGTCTCCAGCGCGTGCAGCAAGGTGAGCGCGACCTCTGCGGCGAGCGCGGCGGCGAGGCGCGGCGCGGGCGCGGGCGCGGCGCCGAGGTCGCGCGGCGCAGCGCGCCACATGTCCTTGTATTATGTCGCACATACCTGCACGATGGTCTCCAGCGCGTGCAGCAAGGTGAGCGCGACCTCTGCGGCGAGCGCGGCGGCGAGGCGCGGCGCGGGCGCGGGCGCGGCGCCGAGGTCGCGCGGCGCAGCGCGCCACATGTCCTTGTATTATGTCGCACATACCTGCACGATGGTCTCCAGCGCGTGCAGCAAGGTGAGCGCGACCTCTGCGGCGAGCGCGGCGGCGAGGCGCGGCGCGGGCGCGGGCGCGGCGCCGAGGTCGCGCGGCGCAGCGCGCCACATGTCCTTGTATTATGTCGCACATACCTGCACGATGGTCTCCAGCGCGTGCAGCAAGGTGAGCGCGACCTCTGCGGCGAGCGCGGCGGCGAGGCGCGGCGCGGGCGCGGGCGCGGCGCCGAGGTCGCGCGGCGCAGCGCGCCACATGTCCTTGTATTATGTCGCACATACCTGCACGATGGTCTCCAGCGCGTGCAGCAAGGTGAGCGCGACCTCTGCGGCGAGCGCGGCGGCGAGGCGCGGCGCGGGCGCGGGCGCGGCGCCGAGGTCGCGCGGCGCAGCGCGCCACATGTCCTTGTATTATGTCGCACATACCTGCACGATGGTCTCCAGCGCGTGCAGCAAGGTGAGCGCGACCTCTGCGGCGAGCGCGGCGGCGAGGCGCGGCGCGGGCGCGGGCGCGGCGCCGAGGTCGCGCGGCGCAGCGCGCCACATGTCCTTGTATTATGTCGCACATACCTGCACGATGGTCTCCAGCGCGTGCAGCAAGGTGAGCGCGACCTCTGCGGCGAGCGCGGCGGCGAGGCGCGGCGCGGGCGCGGGCGCGGCGCCGAGGTCGCGCGGCGCAGCGCGCCACATGTCCTTGTATTATGTCGCACATACCTGCACGATGGTCTCCAGCGCGTGCAGCAAGGTGAGCGCGACCTCTGCGGCGAGCGCGGCGGCGAGGCGCGGCGCGGGCGCGGGCGCGGCGCCGAGGTCGCGCGGCGCAGCGCGCCACATGTCCTTGTATTATGTCGCACATACCTGCACGATGGTCTCCAGCGCGTGCAGCAAGGTGAGCGCGACCTCTGCGGCGAGCGCGGCGGCGAGGCGCGGCGCGGGCGCGGGCGCGGCGCCGAGGTCGCGCGGCGCAGCGCGCCACATGTCCTTGTATTATGTCGCACATACCTGCACGATGGTCTCCAGCGCGTGCAGCAAGGTGAGCGCGACCTCTGCGGCGAGCGCGGCGGCGAGGCGCGGCGCGGGCGCGGGCGCGGCGCCGAGGTCGCGCGGCGCAGCGCGCCACATGTCCTTGCGCCAGCGCTCGCGCCGACACGCACCTACGCTTGACCCACCACCTATCTTACATTTTGTAGTTATGTCGGCCACATTACACTGATTATTGACCCTCATGCTTGGACAGGTTACTGGGACTTGGCGCTCTCACCCACAGGTGGTCGCCGTTACAGAGATATCTGACATCAGAGAGAGCAAATTCTCGTATACTTATATAAAAACGTTTGCATTCTACTCTCAGTCCATATCTGTCAAAAAATACCTCAATTTACCTACATTTTTGACATTGATTGTCAGTGTCGGGGAGTTGAGATTGCGACATTAACCTTTAAAAATAGGGGAATTGTCTTCAAATAGCCTTCTTCGAATGGTGAATCAAATAAGTAAGAATTTGAGTAATTTCAAAATAAAATAAAAGCCTCATGTTTCAATAAAAAATCCGTAATTGAAGGATCCCAAATACGTATTTGGCCAGTGAATGAGAAAGTTATATGACTACCTTTAGTGGTACGCATGACATGGCACACATTGGTATCGTTCTGAGAAAAACACCACAGCAATGTGCTGCAGAGTTATAAAAGTTGTAAAAAAACCAACTGTATACAAGAAAGTACGTTAATTCAAAATCCAATCCAGTTTAAGTGGTCTACATGAACAAATTACTAGAACGTCCATAAACTCATAAACTATCTACAACGCTACGAGGTTCTTTTGGCGCGTGGCCAAAATCAGAACTAACGCCGCCATCTTGTTTTGTCAATACAATTTCTGTGACAATTTCACAAATGTTTATCAACAACGCCCTCTGTCAATATCATTCAGGCGCCAAAAGACCCCTGTAGCACTACATTCAGCTATCACCAACTGACCTTTCCTCCTCATGATGAAGTCGTTCCTGGCGGAGCCTTGCCCCAGTATCACGTCTTCCAACTTAGCCTTGATGTCCGTGGTCTTGCGCACGTTCTGTTGCGTGCATTTCATTATCTCCTTGCAACCCTGAGGAGCAATGTTGGATCTTAATTTTGAAATTAGGTATTTGTATTGATAAATGATGATTGTTTATTAAAAATATAAATCTAAAATTAAGTCTTTGACTGGCGATCTGTGTCCGCATCACAGAGATTGAAACATAATGCCAAAATTCATATTCCTACGCCGCATCGATCTCGAGGAAAACTCTGTGACAGATGGACTAAAAATTATTATACTTAAAGGTTCCGTATTTTTTCCAAACCTTAAAAATACATGTCATGCCGGACACTAGGATTTTGTGGGCTGCAAATCAAATCAAATTATTTTGCTTTCACGTACACCTACATGGGCACTTATGAAACGATAGAAGCTAGGTGCACGGTTCCAATTGGTTGTTTCCTATGGAGAAGAGCTGGTAAGAAACTCCACGGTTACTCTTTTAAAAATAAGGGGCTACGTTTCAAATTACAGTGTTGATAAGTATGGGAGGACAGCTGCCAACTGGGTACTAGAAAATATAGGGTATATCTTGTCTTCAACCATGGGAATCATACAGTGGGGGCTCACGTAAAGCGATCGGGAACTACGCAAAGTAGTATCTGCTTTAACAACAAATTTGAATTACTTATACCTTTGCAAAAAGTGTTCACCACAAGACGTTTCAGGGGCTGATATAGGATTTCATCTGTGTACGACGTATGCCTGACGCAGGTCAGCGATTGTCATGCGATATACAACTTAAAGGTATTGTTTTCTTTGAGATAGGCCTGTGTTGTGTGACCTATGTAGTTGTGAACTGCGGTAATTTTTTGCCGATTTCTCACTGTACCTATCTGTGTCTCAAACTACACTTCAGTCCAGTCAGTTCAGGACCTTGTACACCTAGTAAAGTACCTCAAACACCTATTAAAGTACCTTATACACCTAGTAAAGTACCTTATACACCTAGTAAAGTACCTTGTACAGCTATTAAAGTACCTTGTATACCTAGTAAAGTACCTTGTACACCTAGTAAAGTACCTTATACACCTAGTAAAGTACCTTGTACACCTAGTAAAGTACCTTGTACACCTAGTAAAGTACCTTGTACACCTAGTAAAGTACCTTGTACACCTAGTAAAGTACCTTGTACACCTAGTAAAGTACCTTGTACACCTAGTAAAGTACCTTGTACACCTAGTAAAGTATCTTGTATACCTAGTAAAGTACCTTGTACACCTAGTAAAGTACCTTGTACACCTAGTAAAGTACCTTGTACTCCTGACACTTGAAGCAGAGGTCGATAAGTGCCAGTAGTGAGTGCAACTTGTGCGCCGACAGGTCGGCCACGCAGGCCGCGAGTACGCCTCGCTCGGCCCACTTCAGTACCCACACGAGGCACATTAGTAAATTTCGGCTTGTTTCACTGTTGAAAGGTGGACGGCCATTCTGGAAATAAGAACAAAATAACATAAATTGCTGCAAAATACGGAAAAGGGGTTAAAATTTTTTTTTTTTGGTAATATTAATGATAATATGACTCCAACAAGCAGTTGTATAAGGCAAAGTATGATTACCTGTTTAAAGCCACCTTCTGGCGAAGACGCGGTGTACAAATTCCCAAATTGTCCCATTTCACTGTCCAGTTGTAGTATCTCTGCAAAAGAACATTGGATTATTTGGTTGAGTGTTCGTGCAGTTTTATACCGACTAAGAAAATACTTTTACAAATGGGATTTCATGGCGGCTCAAGGTCCGTTTAAAAGTCATTTTTTAAAGACGTGTTGCGCCGGTTTACAAATAATTGGGATAATGACAGGATAATGGGCGTGTCAGGCTTTTACTGACTAAAACCCACCCGTGTTCCTTCAGTTTCATGTGCGCGAGAGCCACGGTAATCCTTTCGAACAATTTGCGACCCCGGCAGGCATCGGCCTTAGCGGACCCCGTCAATTAGTGCTGACATCTCTTTGAGGCGCGCGTGGAACACGACGCGCCGTCGACCCGGGCCTGGTCCTTACCGGACGGCGAGCTGCCCATTGCTCGCCGTCCGCAAGGCCGCGCCTACGGTGTCCAGGCCCAGGGCGTCTCCTTTTACGGTGACTAGAGGCGTGAGGGCGCAACGATTGCCTCGCTCTCACGTGTTCCGCCTCCTCCTTCGCTAGCATTACTGCTTCGTAGAAGGAGGTGACGGCTTCCCATTCCCTCTCGCTCCGTACCATGGCCTGAACCAGGGCCGGCTGCGAGAGATCGCCGCCACGAGGATTCGGCGGTGCTGCGCCAAGCCGGGCAGGCCTCCACCGTATGCTTCACTGTGTCCTCCGGGCGATCCACATAGTGGTAACACCCGGGCGTTTCCTCCTGCTTTATCCGGAACAGGAACCTCCCGAAACAACTATGTCCGAAGAGGACCTGCGTCAGGCGGAAGTTGAGAACGCCATGGCGCCTCTCAACCCACTCCTCAAAGACGGGACTTACCGCCGCAATTTTGCCGTGCCCAATTATTGAACAGCCTGTAGTGACGATAACATTACCTTTGCTAGTAGTGAAGCCCCTGTAGAGCTGCGCGTGCGCGTCCATGACGATGCCCAGCAGCGGCAGGTACAGCGCCGCCACGCGCGCCTTCACGTCGGGCGCGCACAGGCGCGGGTCCGCGTCGTGCGCCGTGAGCAGGGACAGGACGCCGTTTACTGCCGCGCATTGCAGGACTGGACTCCTGGTTGGTACAGAGATACAGTTTTGGTTTGTGTTTCATTCTAAAGCTCACTTTCCGGGCGTGATATGACGAGTCGAGCAGCGTCCACACCATTTGAGCGACCTAACACCAGCACCACAATACAAAGACAAGAGAAGTCTTTTATAATTTTGACGTTCAAAGACAATTTAAGAATATTCACGCGTATCCCAAACTGGAATCTGTTTTCAAAATTTTATAAAACTTGCCGACATTTTGTATTTTTTATTTCTGGTCCGATTGGATACAAAATCGATTCCTGAGTATCCAGAAATTTATTGTTAGTAAAATGACTGTTCTATGTGTACTTACTGCAAATCCAACGCATTGGTGAGCTCAGTCAGCAGCAGGCCTGCAAGGTAATGCCGTGACCTGAACTCGTGGCCCAGCGCGTGTCGCGGCGGCGCGCTGGACTGCGAGCCCAGCGACTGCCACGACGCGGCCGGCGACACGCCGCCCGCGCCGCCCGCCAGCGGCAGGTTCAGCGACACGTAGTGCTCGTGCGAGCAGATGATGCGCAGGAAGGCTAGCTGTGGGGAGAATAAGATACCCTTAGGCCCGCTTGCACCACTACTCACTAAATAGCATACATTTAGCGCTACACGGATTGAAGGCATCGTTCTATTTCTGCCTATTTCTTGACGTTGACGGAGACAATGCTGAAATGGAATGATGTTTTTAATTTATTTATTTTGGTGCAAGTGGGTTTCGATATTTTTTTAACAGACCGTCATTCTTCTTTATTTGTAACCGATTACCGGGCCTTTTTACGTGATTATTTTTTCAATAATCCACTTCGTGATGTTGGATATTTATTTTTATAAAATGGTAAAAAGACATACGTTTACACGTCAAAATTTAATTATTTTGTTTAAGACTAGATGAGTTCGTTGTTTCCTATCTGACTACTCTGAGAAGAAAGAACGAAACAAACTCAGAGGTCGCAGTCTCTTAAAATCCAGACATAATCTTGGTCAGGCCATATGAGGACCATACATATTAATGTCTGAGACGGTCTTTTGAGGAAAGAACCACACAAATTTGAGTGGAACTGTCCAGCCAGTGACGCAGGCAGTAGTCGTGTAGCTTCTACGTGGTCCAAATATATGGAACACCAAATGTTTTTTATAACCGACGAAAAATTTCATCGCAGCTCGCGCAGGGCGGTTCAGAATCATGTACTGAATCCATGGTAACAGGTTCCTCGTCAACGTACCTGCTACCGTATTATAATCACCAAATTTAAAAGTGCATAAAAAATTGGGCTTATGTATGTTGAAGATGTTATAACTTCTTGTGCCTGTTATTTACACAGCAAGTAGTGGTATACAAATTTGTTTGGGGTAGGTACTGCCACTAAAAAGTGAAAAACTAACAATTTTTACAAAACACGAAAAAACAACCGACTTCAAAAAAGAAACACTGCATATTAAAAAATAACTTTAATTTCGCAAGTCAGTAGCAAAAAATCAAAATACAAAACCAAAGACACTTCCTAAATTGTTTTTTTAATTAAAAATGATTTAAATAAAACATTTTCTTTGAGGCTCTGGATTTGATAAAACTGTTTGTCAATGAAACAGAACTGTGTCGATGTCGTGGCCAGATCTTAGAATTGATCATTTCATGAAGTGTTCCGTAATTTCATGAAATGGTTGTGTTTCGTGAAATGGCCAGCTAAAATTGACCATATCGTTTAAACGTCAGTCGACGTTTGGCCATATCATTAATGTAGGGTATTAAGGGTGGGGAAGATCATGTAGCGGGTCTAAATTACCTTCCAAGCAATAATAATAAGGCTCATTCGACGGAGCCCCGCCTGGCAGGGCTCCTACTCCTGAATGGTTTCAATAAAAATAACCACGAACGGAATGGCGGGGTCTTTGTTCGCTCACTAGACCCCACCATCCCCTTCGACCCTAACCTGTCCGAGTCGCGGTGCACCAGGTTCCAAGCTCGCTTCGCTCGCTCTTGCATCCTAACTTCTCCTAGTAACATGGCCGTTTTACTCAGTCGAGATGTGTTATTTAAGCAACATCAACGCCTCTACCGGTGGATAATCTAACTATTTTACGATATGATCACTAATGTTTGGCCACATCATGAACTAGTCGTGCGTTTACTGGCCAGACCACATGTGACCAGCGGTCGATGTTCTATTTCATGAAATACAACCATTTTATGAAACGGTCGAACACTTCATGAAATGATCCATTCTAAGATCTGGCCACGATATCGACATAGTTACTCAGAAAAAAGGCTGACATCATCCTTCATCAGCTGCAAGTCTACACAAAACGAAGGCTATAAAAGATTATTACCCGGTTTCTAAGACTTTTTAACACACGATTAATCTATACCATAGTGCTACAAGTAATCTCTTTATCGTAGTAATCGATTACCTCGATACGGTTGTTTCTGAACACTTAAATAAGGAGCAAACAGATAACTTCATTGAATGAAAGCGATACTATGACTTGATACTTGATTGACAGTTAATCAGAGGTCCTCAGAAACCGGTTAACATTCCTTCATTTTCATCCAATACTTACGAAAACCAAGTCTTATGATTATATTTGATCTTTAAGTATGAAATTCGTAGTACAAAAAGGAAATAGTTTACCTTATAGTGAACTAGCGACACACCATCCGGCAGACAGGCGATTTTGACGCGTTGAAAACGTAGCCGCGGGCCAACACGCTAAACGTTTGAACCTAATGTCCTTTACCATATGGGGCTCGTGGCTAAAATGATAACAGCCGCACGGGTCGATGGAAGGTTAAACTTCGCTTGCCGCGGTCGGTACGTGGATGGGTGACCATCCATTACATATCAAGACCCCTCCGTGCCTCGGAAACCACGTTTAATCGTTGGTACCGGCTGTTATTCGTGGATTTTCGACAGTCGATAAAAGTCGTAGGAAGCCCGAAAGTCTGATAACCAGTCTTATCTAGCAGTACCAGTACAGTAGCAGTAACTGAGTTGTGGAGGTCAGATAAGCAGTCGTTCCATGTAAAATACTGGTATTCAGCTAGATTCGGTTAGACTGGAAGCCGACCCCAACATAGTTTAAAAAGGCTAGGCAGATTGATTGATCTCCTGTACCTTATAGTGCACTAGCGGCACAGCATCCGGCAGAGAGGCGATCTTGGCGCACATCTGCTTGTAGTAGGTGCGCACGAGGTTGAACACGTAGCCGCGGTCCATCACGCTCAGTAGCTCGAACAGGAAGAAGGCCAAACTGTTGTTCAGGCTCTGGGTTAGGCGACTGTCTTTGCCGTATCTGGGAAGATTTTTTTTTTTTTTATAACTATCACGTTTTTGCATAGGGGGCGAATTTTTGTGATGGGACTCTAGAGGAGAAACTGAAAACATGATAAATACAGCAAAGTGGTGAATGGAACCAAGAGCTCGATTTTAGAGGGCTAAGACTTGATTTTAAGGTTTTTTTTTTTTCAAAAACTTTCTTCCTATATAAGGATTGTTTTCTTTTTGCATTTGCTCGTTATTTATTTATCAAAGATTTATGCACAAGTAAAAAAATACTGTACGAAGGCGGACTTAATGAGGCATTTTCTACCAGTCAACCTTAGGGCGATGCAGACTAAACATGGCAGGTGCAATATACGGGATACATAGCTCGGAAATAACTATAAAATACAAGAAATAGAAATATTAATACATAAATACTAATTCCTAAATACTATCCTGATATGTGTGAATGACATAAATGTCGCAAGTAATTTATTTTGTAACAAAATACGTTGTGTTGAAATTATTTCTGTGATGATAAATAAAATAGTAAAATAAAACATTGCATTTGACGGCAGAGGGTCCGGCATCATAAATGAAAGTAAGAATATAGCAGAAATCAACTTTTATTACCCTAGCTTGATATTTATTAATTCACTGTAATAATAATTCAAATTAGATTCCTTATGATTTTATTTTAATTCAGACTACAATTCAGTATTTAAGCGCTACAACGTGTGCACCGGACCGAGCTTGCGACAAGAATGATGTCCTCCTCGCTTATGTAGAGTGGCTTGAGTAGTGGGGAAAGTGGGGAGGCGTAACTGACGCAATACACTGCGTAACTCGGCATGCTGCACGTGCTGTTTACAATGGTGACGCCGTCACATTCATATTTAAATGCGGTTTTTATATCCAAATCTGATAAACAGAGATAGACCGACGACCTGCGGGCGAGCACGGCCTGTGACATGGCTTGAGTCACACACTTAATCACAGTTTGGGCGACAAAACCGTCAGTACTGTAACCGTATGTCTTGGGTACGCCCATACCCGCCCCGCTGGGGAGAGCCGCAAGAAGCAGCTGGATGCGGAAGGAGTTGGTGATGCTAGTTGGAGACCTCTATGATGATGCTTACCTGGATATAATCTCCGTAGTGACGTTATTAACAAGTGTGGTGAGGTCGTCAGTGAACTGGTCGGGGAAACGTGCCTTGCGCCGCGCCTCGTGCGCACCGCTCCAGTACAGATACTCCACCATTGACTTGACCATCAGCTCGAAGAGGGCCCTGAGGATCGTGAGACCATATCTTTACGTATTTACACCGACCGAGTTTGAGGTCAAAAACATTCTCTTAGGGGGTGAAAGTGCTAGAGTATAAATGTTTTTTTTTTATCATGGGATTATCTCTTACGCAGCGAAAAATTTATGTAATATTTATATTTTAATTGGGTATTACATTGCACCTCATTAAATATTGCCAATAAATTCAAAGTCAACTAATATGCAAGATAATTGACAGTGGATAAAATGACCGTTAAACATGCTTATTCTTTTGTAATAAAGCTTAATAAATTAACTTACCATGAGTTCTGCATAGCAAGGTCCCTGGTCGCTCCACTAGCGACCACCCACTGCAGCGCCAATTCTTCATGTAGGATCTTACAAGAGCCATCAGTCATTACTGAAAACAAAAGTAATTAATTAAAACTGTAAATGTTGTTGGTATACAACATCGGCCGACGATATATCGACACCTGCAAGGAATAACATTGTATCTAATATTTAGTAACTTTACAGGAGAGCGCGTCAAAGATTTCGTTCGATTCGATTCGATTTTAATTTCGTTATATATACTACTGCCGTGAGTTTTTTCACATATCCAACATTTTTATGTTTTTTTTTTCTTTGTCACCACTGTCATCAAAATGGCGATAATAGCATGTACAGGCTTGGATTTTATAAAGGTAAATTAATAAACTTGCGCGCTAAATATGAAAGATATAATGGCGTTAACATATGAGCTTTTTGTCCAACTCTCTTAATTAACGCACATTCATGAGATTTGATAGCATAATAAATATTTACATAAATAATCAATTTAGTGTGTCGTATGTCATCATTCTCGGATCCGATGGGACCCGTTACCGAGCCGGCGGAGGTTCGTGTATTCGGGTCCAATCAGGGGTGCTTCCGAACTATGCGGATTAATCGAAATATTGGTCTAGCACATACCTGCAGGTGGTAGCGGCAGTCCTATATCCCTGTCAGTGAGCGAGGGTCGTGGTATGGTGCACTGGTACTGTATGTACGTGGTGATCAGACCACTGCGGCCATGGTTATCGCAGGTAGCCCCTTCGTTCATGTTCTGTAAGTAAAAGATACGATTCTATAGATAAATGTGTAATCGTATCAAGGAAATAGGTGTAAAAATTTGTGAAAAAATGCAATGCAAGACAACATTAACATACAACTAGACTGCCGTCGATGGACTTTTTGTTTTTGGTCGTGAAGTCGCCACATAACTTCTCCCACTCTGGGTGGAGCGGGAGGGCGTGTCAGACTTTTACTGACTAAAACCCACCCGTGTTTGTGTTCCTTCAGTTGCCTGTGTGCCAGGGCTACGGTAACCTTTTCGGCCAAACCCGCGACCCTGGCAGGATTGAGGAATCTTGAGGTATGGTATTGCGAGGTGGCTTATTTCACGCTCAATCTAGTTGCTTGTTTATCATTCATTTCAGACACAAATCTGCATGGTCTTCACATGATCTGACCAAGATTATGTCTGGACTTTAAAAGAGACTGTGACCTCTGAGTTTGATTCGGCCTTTCTTCTCAGAGTAGTTAGATAGGAAACGCCGACCTCATCTAGTTTTTTTTAAATATGATTGACGTGTAAAAGTATTTGTACAAATGATTTCTGTAAGTAGGTACTTACAGAAATCATTTATCATTCAGCAAAATAAGAGTTAGTTGGAGATCCTTCATAAAGTGAAAAAATCTTTTGGTACTATATAAGCTAGGAATGAGTTGGTTTTGACGGCGAGAATGGTTTGTTTTCCTCCATAAAATAATTTTCTTTCTTTCAAAGGGAATGGTGATTATTATCTAGTTATTACACTTTACTCACAGATATATCAGTAAAGAGGTGCGCGAGGCAGGTGAACACGTCCTGCGCGATGTTCAGCGTCTGTCCGGCCAGCGAGGGCGGCGCCACTAGTAGATGCAGCAGCTTGTCTAGCACTACCGGTAGGTAGCGGGCTAGGACTTCTACGTTAGCTGTGGGTAATTCTGTAATACTGAAAAAAAAACACAGGAAAATTTTAAAAATCAGCCTAAGAGATAAATACAAAGACAAGGGACAAAATGTAAGCGGAAAAACGCAGCGGAATTTCGCGAGCTTAAAACACGCATCAGCAGCGTTGAAGCATTCAACGCAATAAAGAAACTCCCCCTGGTAGTCTTCAAGAAAATTGTACAAAATACAAACACATATACATACTGGAGAAATGGATGACTTGCCATTCATTCCATTCAAACTCAGTTTTATGCGTATTAAAACTCCAACAAAGTGCAGCAAATAGTCAATGAACTGAAAGAGGAAGGCGCCTGCGTCTGAAACACAGTATATACGAGCACAGACACAGATGTTCACTCTGTCTCAAATAATGCATGACATTGTACTTCTTTTTATGTTTGATTGAGATGGACGAATTGTATTTGACTTTTTGATAATAAAGATTATTATTATTCCTGTTCATGCAAAAAAGCACGTGATAAATGGCGGCGCGAATTATTTTATATCTTTTTGTTTACTTTTGTACCTACAACCGAAGTTTTGTAACATCACAAGTCAATGAATAATTTACCTAATTTGTAAAAACGAAGGAACATGATTGTTAATTGATGTGAAACATTTATAGCCGCGGGTAAAACCGATTGTCGGCGTGGCGACGCATGCCGTGGCGACGCGTCGCCACGCTATATTTTCTATAAAAAATGTAATTAGTAATAAGTATTTTTTTTTTGTGTGAGTATGTATTGAGATTAATAAGACTCGTTAAGAGGCCGTGCACGAAGAAAATACTTGTTTTGTCAATTTCTTAACTAATTGTGAGACAGCATAAAATAAAAAAAATTGAAACAAGGTCTGTGACTATAAAAATACAGTTTTCGTGGCGCAACCCATTCGTGTCAGTCACCTGTTAATAGTTTGATCACTTTAGAGCTCTCGAAAATATATTTCATTTCGCCTTTGATTTACTTAATGAAAATATTGTATTTTCATAAAATAAAATTTTGATTTTATTTCAAGTATGAATTTTAAATTTCTTGCAAGTTTTGACAAATTATCAAAAAAAAAAAACATTACGGAAAGGTTTATTTAAAGTTACTTTTCTACTATATTTTGTATGGATGTTGAAAAAAGTGGTCCAGCCACGTGCAAGTAGCCCATATAATGAAGTTTATGAAATTTTTTTCATGACAAAATCATTATTAGTTTCTTGTAAAAAGATGATCAGACGTCAGTCTCGCGTAATTATTCGGAAACTTATCGCGAATATTAGAGATTTTACATTAATATTTGAATAATTTGAAAATCCGTTACATCCACGTGAAAAACTAAGAACTCGACTTGTCAAATCACAAACAATTTTGTTTAAATTATTATTCCCTTTCTCAGAAAAAGTGATCAAAATTATTCGATTTCGTGCACAGCCCAAGGCAAATCTAATGAGCCCTCGGTTGATAGGTTTACTAGTAGCATTCTATGGGCTAAAAAAAAAGGTCTGGCATTCCGGGAGTGACACATGCTCACGTCACTATCCAGTTGCCACTTTATTGCAACAAAACAAGAATTATGGAAACATTTTCAGTCACCATTCTGTTAAAAAATATATATAAAGCATTTAAATTGTCGTTTCGTTTTTCTAATCAAACGAAACAATTTAATTTAAACATATACCAACGTAATTGTTAGTTAAAACCTCATTGTTTTATCGGACTCGCACAGGTAATAAAGGCGGTTGGGGAATTATGATTACACGCTACTGGTAACACAGCTGTGATAACGTAGACTTGTGTCTCCCACGTGACCACTGTGTCTCGGAATGCTATACCTGGCGAAGTATATTATTATACCATGTAGCAATCCACTAAATATACGCGTGTTATATAAGCAATGCATATTTTAATACAAATCAAATCAATCAAAAAGCACCATGTTACTTACCTAGCACGTAATTCAGACTCCATATTAGAAAGTCCGATGCGCGGTGGAATGTTTCCTTCTTGGACCGCCTCGCACGCCATTGCGAACCGTTCTATGTACCCATCCTGTAAAACAGATTATTAAATTAAAATTAAACTGTAGATGTGGTGGCATTTGTAGGTCTATGTCCAGCGGGGTAATTACGTAACACACTAACTGTAGAAATGAGGTTCATTTTGACAGTTCAGCAACATTCATTGCGTTATTTACGTTGTTGAGTAGACAACTTTTTCGAATATATGAAGCAATGGAATAGCAATAGGCTTCAAAATGATTCAGATTGTGATAGATAGTGTGTTACGCGGGTTGTAATGCTGAAAGTATTACAGTTCGCGCCAAACTTTATGAGCCCTCTGATCGTAGGCCCAGTACTAAACTGAGCATGGTACAGTTGAGTGCACAATCATTATTGTAAGATGTGAAACATTTTTTATAGTACGCCTACCTACAGCATTGATTTGTTCATCACAAAAATTATTAGCTTTTAGGTAGCAGTACAAGATATTAGACCAAACAGGTATTTCCGTAAGTAAATTAAATATGTTAATATAAAACTTGTGCATTTATTTGTCGTGGATAGATGGCGCCACAGTAGAGCGGACAGCGCCATCTAACAATTCGATTCGTAAACGAATAATCATGTGATCGGAAACGCAAGCGAGCCCTACCGCTTGGACACGATCGTCGGTGGAGGGGATGCAGCAAGGACTGGCGGAGAGACCGAGTGTGGCGACAGTCTACGGTGGACAGTCGAGCTCGGACAGTCTTGGCAAACGCTCCGTACCAACGCACGTGTTTATTTCGTTCGCTAGTTTATTAAAGTTATTTTTAATTGGAATATCTTTTCGTTCGAGTACCCACTACAGTGCCCGCACCTACCTTCTCGGATCGTGAAGACCCGATGTTTCGCATCTCGGCCACCCATGATGCGACATCAGAATTTGGATACACTCGAGCTGAAGAAAATATGGAGGATGGAGCGATGACGTCACGATGTGGAGAGAATTTACTTCGAACGCTGCTGGCGGCTCAACATCAAAATATGATGTGCCTGATAAAAGCCATCAAGGGTCCGGCAGGAAGTGCTTTGGGCAAGGAATCCAATGCTACCAAATTCGTCAAGTTTTGCGGGACCAAAGCAGCCTTCGGACATTATCTGTTTTTCCACGAAGATGAGATGTCCACGAAGCAATAATGGAGGCACCAGTACGGCGGCGGGCCCAGGCGGTCTGGCCCAGCGCCTGTAGTAGCGGCGAGTAGCGAGCGAAGCGTTGAAGTTTTGCTATTTCAGCAATCCAAGCAGTGTACTGATGAATACTGGGTGAGTCATGTCCATTTTATTACGATTCTGGCGTCGAATGCTCTATCATTAAATATTGTGTTGCGTCGAAGTTTATTGGCAAGCGTGCAAATAAAATTGTAAACTTAACGGGGATCGGTTATGGTAGTGTGCAAAATACCCTACAAGCTTTATCTGAGATTATGATTAACATTCTGCGTATAGAGATCTTATTTCATGTTGTACCGGATAGTTTTCTTAAAAATGATATTTGGATTGGCCGTGAGATTTTAGATCAGAGATTAAACGTTAGATGACACCTGATAGTGTTGTTTTGTGTCGTGATAGGATTGTTAGGTTATGTAATGTTTCAAAGAGCTCAAAAGCGATTCTTGTTTTCAAATTGATTTCGATAAAGTGAACACTGACTTTCCCGCGGAGTTTCGGTCCCAGCTTATTGATCTTTTGTCAGAAAACTCATCTTCGTTTTCTAGTGGTGTTTCTAGATCCCGTGTCACAACAAGACAGTTGCAAATTCGGCTTTTAGATCCTAGTCGTACTATTAATCGTCGCCCTTATAGGCTTAGTGCTAGTGAACGCGAAGTTGTTACTGCAAAAGTTCGTGAATTAGAGGAAGCAGGTGTAATTAGGACGAGTTGTTCGCCTTTTTCTAGTCCAGTGTTGCTTGTTAAGAAAAAGGAGGGTTCAGACCGTATGTGTGTCTACTACAGGGAACTGAACGAAAACACTGTCGGATAGGTTTCTACTGCCGTTGATAGAAGATCTTGTATCTAGGTTAGGTAGTGCTACATGGTTCCAAGTGCCTTGACATGTTATCAGGCTACCATCAAATACCAGTGCATCCTGAATCAATAGAGAGCACTGCATTCGTCACACCTGACGGTCAAAGGGAGTATTTGACCATGCCGTTCCGTTTGAAGAATGCAAGCTCGGTATAGCAGCGTGCAGTAATGAAAGCTTTAGGTGACCTTGCTTATAGTTAAGCTGTCTCTCACATAGATGATATTTTAGTAATAGGATCATCCGTGGAGGAAAGTTTAGTCCGTCTTCGCACCGTACTCGATAAATTGACAAAAGCTGGTTTTTCCCTGAATTTTGATAAGTGTTCATTTTTTAAGCGACGGGTTGAATACTTAGGCTTTGTTGTTGAGAACGGCCAAATCAGACCCAACCCAAATAAAATTGTCTGGTTAAAACGACATCAAGGAGTACGTATTTGTCATCGATGCGTTTACAAAATTTGTGATGCTTCGTCATTCACTTAATATCGACAGTAGCAGTAGTATTTGTGCTATTAAGTTCTGTATAGCGTTGTTTGGTGCACCGAAACGTAAAGTAGCAGATCAAGGTCGTTGTTTCGCTAGCAAAGATGTTTCTATTTTCTGTAGTACTAACAATATAAAGTCGCACTTAATAGCCACTGGAGGCAGTCGTGCTAATGGGCAGGTCGAAAGGGTAATGAGTACTCTTAATAGTATGTTAACAGCAGTAGAGAACAGTCGTGACCGCTCTTGACAGGACGCTTTAGGGGAGGTTCAGTTGGCTATGATCTCTACTGTTAATAGGGTGACTAAATCTAGCTCCCTCGAGTTGATGATAGAAAGGGTAGCACGACCGCTTAGTTTAATGACCGCTGATGATGATGTGACTGACATTAAGTTAAATGATATGAGAGAGCACGCGACACAGAATATTGAGAAAAATGTCAATTACGATAAGAATCAAGTTGACCAAAGAAAAGCTCAAGTCTCTAAGTTTGTTCTTAATGATTATGTTTTAATAGAAAATGAGGAAAGGAATCAGACAAAATTAGATCCTAAATTCAAGGGTCTATTTAAGATTAATGTGGTGTTAAACGGTGATAGATACCTACTAAAGGCGCTTGACTCTAAGCGAACCTACAAATATCCCCATGATCGTGTCAGGAAGATCCCCGATCACCAAGTTCCTTGAGAATACGATGTTATAGTTGAGGACAGTAGTAGTGAAACCACCTCTGATTAAGAATGGCTTGTCTACTCATACTCAAAATCCTCAACCGCACCTCATGTGCAGTGGGCACATGTGGCGATGGGTCTCTTTTGACCGCACCTCATGTGCAGTGGGCACATGTGGCGATGGGTCTCTTTCGACCGCACCTCATGTGCAGTGGGCACATGTGGCGATGGGTCTCTTTCGACCGCACCTCATGTGCAGTGGGCACATGTGGCGATGGGTCTCTTTCAACCGCACCTCATGTGCAGTAAGCACATGTGGCGATGGGTCTCATTCGACCGCACCTCATGTGCAGTGGGCACATGTGGCGATGGGTCTCTTTCAACCGCACCTCATGTGCAGTAAGCACATGTGGCGATGGGTCTCTTTCAACCGCACCTCATGTGCAGTAAGCACATGTGGCGATGGGTCTCTGTCGACCGCACCTCATGTGCAGTGGGCACATGTGGCGATGGGTCTCTTTCAACCGCACCTCATGTGCAGTAAGCACATGTGGCGATGGGTCTCTTTCAACCGCACCTCATGTGCAGTAAGCACATGTGGCGATGGGTCTCTTTCAACCGCACCTCATGTGCAGTAAGCACATGTGGCGATGGGTCTCTTTCGACCGCACCTCATGTGCAGTGGGCACATGTGGCGATGGGTCTCTTTCAACCGCACCTCATGTGCAGTAAGCACATGTGGCGATGGGTCTCTTTCAACCGCACCTCATGTGCAGTAAGCACATGTGGCGATGGGTCTACAAAAAAAAATCGTTGGTGCCATTCTAGCCTGTGTTGGTGCACAGACAGTAATGGAGTTTCATGAGTTGGGTATACAATGCTTATGCAATTTGTTTTGAATTTCTTTGGTTGAACTTGTTGATTGGACCTTTTCTGGTGATTATGAGTGTTGTGTGGATGTACTGTGTACGAAACCTTAATAACAAGGCACTGTAAAACAAGAGAGTTGATTATTCTACCTAGATGTAGAGAAAATAAAGTAGCAATGAGATACAGCTACCTTAGTTATTAGGTATTGGCAGGATAGCCGAGCTACCTTAGTTATTAGGTATTGGCAGGATAGCCGAGCTACCTTAGTTATTAGGTATTGGCAGGATAGCCGAGCTACCTTAGTTATTAGGTATTGGCAGGATAGCTGAGCTACCTTAGTTATTAGGTATTGGCAGGATAGCCGAGCTACCTTAGTTATTAGGTATTGGCAGGATAGCCGAGCTACCTTAGTTATTAGGTTTTGGCAGGATAGCCTAGCTACCTTAGTTATTAAGTATTGGCAGGATAGCCGAGCTACCTTAGTTATTAGGTATTGGCAGGATAGCCGAGCTACCTTATTTATTAGGTATTGGCAGGATAGCCGAGCTACCTTAGTTATTAGGTATTGGCAGGATAGCCGAGCTACCTTAGTTATTAGGTATTGGCAGGATAGCCTAGCTACCTTAGTTATTAGGTATTGGCAGGATAGCCAAGCTACCTTAGTTATTAGGTATTGGCAGGATAGCCGAGCTACCTTAGTTATTAGGTATTGGCAGGATAGCCGAGCTACCTTAGTTATTAGGTATTGGCAGGATAGCCGAGCTACCTTAGTTATTAGGTATTGGCAGGATAGCCGAGCTACCTTAGTTATTAGGTATTGGCAGGATAGCCGAGCTACCTTAGTTATTAGGTATTGGCAGGATAGCCGAGCTACCTTAGTTATTAGGTATTGGCAGGATAGCCGAGCTACCTTAGTTATTAGGTATTGGCAGGATAGCCGAGCTACCTTATTTATTAGGTATTGGCAGGATAGCCGAGCTACCTTAGTTATTAGGTATTGGCAGGATAGCCGAGCTACCTTAGTTATTAGGTATTGGCAGGATAGCCAAGCTACCTTAGTTATTAGGTATTGGCAGGATAGCCGAGCTACCTTAGTTATTAGGTATTGGCAGGATAGCCGAGCTACCTTAGTTATTAGGTATTGGCAGGATAGCCGAGCTAGTTTACTCTCTGAGCATATTTTGTCCACAGGTACTACACCCGAGGACGGGTGCTAGTCAGGGATGGCCGTGTCGTGGATAGATGGCGCCACAGTAGAGCGGACAGCGCCATCTAACAATTCGATTCGTAAACGAATAATCATGTGATCGGAAACGCAAGCGAGCCCTACCGCTTGGACACGATCGTCGGTGGAGGGGATGCAGCAAGGACTGGCGGAGAGGCCGAGTGTGGCGACAGTCTACGGTGGACAGTCGAGCTCGGACAGTCTTGGCAAACGCTCCGTACCAATGCACGTGTTTGTTTCCGACGCACGTGTTTATTTCGTTCGCTAGTTTATTCAAGTTATTTTAAATTGGAATTATCTTTTCGTTCTAGTACCCACTACAGTGCCCGCACCTACCTTCTCGGATCGTGAAGAAGACCCGATGTTTCGCATCTCGGCCACCCATGATGCGACATATTTATTCGTAATGGAGCTACACATTCCATTTACATTTCTTCCCGGCTGGAAGAAAGGAGATCTTCGTTTGACGAAGAAGAAATATTGATATCATTAGGTCAGGTTTCATCATCGTATCATCGTCAGGTCATAATGTAGACCTTCAGATTCCTCTTTTATAAAATTGAAAACATCAAACACCACTTTACGTGTTTGGCGACTTAGCACATTTAAGCGCCCGCGAGGCATATTTAACGAAACTAATAAGTTCGGTAACAATACGAAATCACAGTATTAGAACACCCCGCCGCCCTGTGCCGCTCCGCGCACACCTATACTATGCTTACTGCGAAGTCACTCGCGTACAACTTCCGAGAGCTCATAAAGTTTGGCGCGAACTGTAATGCATATTGCTAGTATTGCGGGCAGGTGGCCGGCACTCCATTTTGGTTTCTTTGTCTTGGTCGACTAGTATTACGGTTTAAGACACTTTATTTCACTCACAAAGAATACAATTATTCACTTCTATGAGGAAAAACATAAGAGTTTAATATTATTACTAACAATTTCCCGAGCCATTATTATAAAAATAAACTCATGTTGTAACCATGGTTATACATAATAGGTACTTCCATGGTTGTTACAGCTCTATATCATGATGGGTCGATCGTATTTCCGAAGATGGACGATGATTGCCGAAGTGCATGAATGATATAGTACTATGCATTCTTTCCTGCGGCCTTCACAAGGTCCACCGGCCCACGTTGTGGGAGGCCTTCCAGGAAATCAGGAATCCGCTGGATGCGGAGAGCACAGAACCAGTCGAAGTGGCGGTGTTTGGGTGAGGCCTATATCCAGCAGTGGACGTCTTTCGGCCGAAATGATGATGATGATGCATTCTTTTGCAACAGCAACAATTCAGTGTTATCTTACCAGTGGGTGCACCGTAGTATGCGCATCAAGCGTGATGCTGAAGATAGGCTTGTGGTTGTCGATCCACCGCGTGCCCGGCAATAGGACGTCGGGGAAGATGTACGAGTAGTTGGCGGGCGGCTCCTCTTGCATGACCGGCAGGTTGAACTCGCCGCAGGTTAGCTTGCCGTTGCGGCATAGAGGGAGCCACTGGGGACAAGACATTACAATACGTTAAGTTTGCACATTTGGGTATGTAAGATCAGTATGTACCTAATGAAAAATACATTTTCCTTCCACCATATCAAAATATTTTATTTCACATAAAACACCTTGGGCACTTATGAAACGTCAGAAGCTAGGTGCACGGTTCCAATTGGTCGTTTCCTATGGAGAAGACCCGGCAAGAAACTGCACGGTTACTCTTTTAACAATAAGGGGCTTTTACAATGTTTCAAATTAGTGTTGATAGGTATGGGAGGACAGTGTAGGCCTGTCAACAAGTAACAGGTACTCAACAAAATATATTTAAAAAAATATATACAGGGTTACTGGTAACTCGACGTCTTCCTTGCAGGACGTCATAGTAGGGTTAAAATGCAACAAATTAAGCCACCAAATGTTCTACCGAAAATCAGTAGTTTTTGAGTGATTTTTTAATAAAGTAATGACAAAAATTGCGAAAAATAAAATGTTTAATTAGTGATCTTTGCCTAAGTTTTAGGCATTTTAGATTTTAAATATCAACAAAGATCTGCTACAGCATCAGCTACTATAATAACTTAAATTCCAGTATAGTCGCGCCGTAAATCATTTTTAAATTGGATTTTTCATAAAACAACTAAAAACCTTATTATCTTAAAAACTACTGAATTTCGGTAGAACATTTGGTGGCTTAATTTGTTGCATTTTAACCCTACTATGACGTTCTGCAAGGAATACGTCGAGTAACCAGTAACCCTATATATAAAAAAAGTATTGTCCATGCTCGCCAGCACTTAGGCTGATTTATGCTACGATTCGAAAAGCCGCAGCCACCGCGTAGAAACCGGGGCTTTTCGAATCTACTTAGATATTTTTTTATTTGTTATTCAATGTAATTTCTGCTAATCCCGTGATATTCTAATTTAGATCATTTATAAACCCTTTCCGATCTATCTTTGTTATTTTAATTTCAGTGGCGAATACAATAACACAATTGTCTTAATAATATAAAAATATTCAATGGTTGGAAGAGTCATTTCTTACCGAGTATCCTACAGGAGTCTCCAAGTTCTTCTCCTGGTCGGGTGCTACTGGCTTCCTCTGACACGACACGTGTAGGAACGTGAACAATAAGTGATGTTGATCGCCCAGGTCGGCGGGTAGTTTTAGCTTTATCTCGTCGTAGAGGGATGGGTTCCTGGAAACGACAATAAGTTCAAATAAGATGAGATGAGATGAGATTAAACTTAAGCGATAGGGTCTAGGCCAGGGATGGCGAACCAAAGGCACGCGACAAAATAATTTGGGCACGACATCAATTGAGGAACTTAGGTACCTAGGTCACAGTAATACACATAGAAATCTGAGTGCGCCCTCTAGCATAGGCGCTTCGATTTCGGCTATCGCATAGATATAAGTATATTTCTATGGGCTATCGTCGCCGCGTAAATGCAAGGGAAAATGTAAACCTGATATAAATTATTTGGCATCTAGTTTGTAACAGCAGAAGTGGCACTAATTTGTTCTTTCATTTAAATAAATATAAAATAGTAAATGTTAAGAAGACTGAATAATAGTAAAGGTCTATTTCTGTTTGCAAAGAAGGAGGATTATTCTGAAACTATTTCGCTAGTTTTCCATTAGTCAAGAAGTCAAGATTGTTTGTTGGCACATCATGGCCGCATTAAATATTTATTTGGAAAAGTGGCACGTGGATGTATAGAGGTTCGCCATCCCTGGGACGGCAGTCTCAACATTAGATAGCGAAAAAAATCGGTCGCTAAGTCGTATCGTTGTCAAATTCCTTTAATAGATTTTCAACTTTATTTCCAAAGTATAAGGTTGAAAATCTATTAAAGAAATTTGACATCGATTGAACTTAACGACCAATTTTTGTCGGTATCTATATCGAGACTGCCGGTCCTGGTCTAGACAAAGTGACATTCTATCAGTAATAACGATTATGGAAAACTCAAAAATGTATTGGTTGATATTTGCTACCGAAAATCTCATGTCGATCTTGGACCCCAATTCGGTATGGTAATTATTATTCCCCGCGTAATCTCACCACGTCAATATCGTGTCTTGTAGAAACGGTTTCGTTCATTGTATCATAGAGAATACGTTATTAACAGATGTCGTGGTTAGATAAGGAATTGACGTGGTTCCGAAGTAAGGAATCGTTAAGTGGTCATAGTGAATTAGGGCCCTGTTGAAAGCCGCTGTAGAAATACGAAACGCTTTGAAAGCGATTACTACTTGTCTAGGTCCTCAGGTCTGCTGGGCCAAAAATCTAAGGCCCAATTGCGTGTTCATGAACTATCCAAATAACTTGGAGTTAACAGCTAACTCAGGGTTAATCAAATAATTCATCTTGCGCCACCAAGAGTTGGAAGGTAAGCCTAGAGTTAAACTTTTAAACATTAAACCCACCGATGTGTGAGAGATTTTATGTTTCGACGATTGAACTGCAATGTTCTTAGCTGAAAAAACACTACAGTTCGTTCGCGTTAAGAATGCAGTGAGTCATCAGTGCAACTGCAAGATAAAGGTGTATTACGACTACAACGACACAACCGTTTCATTCGAAGCAATGCCTTCAACTGTCATTGTGAACTTGACTTTGTAATTTTAAAAGATTTGATTGGTTAGGGGGCGGAGCTAGGCCGACGGATAATGATGACTCACTGCATTCTTAACGCGAGTGTACTTTAATGTCAGGTTACCTAACCCGCTGTTACTATTTAGTGGCTCAACGCGTAATATGAGTTAAAATGTTAATTACTTAACTCCGAGTTTACAAACTCTACATTTATTCATTTAACCCAACTAAACACGCAAGTGGGCCTAAGAAGGGGTACCATGAAGTTGCGTGTTCTGTTGGTTCCAAGTATTTTAGCCGCTTCCGTATTTTGTTGGAAAACGTGTTTTATCCTATTTTAAACAAAAATTAGTTGCCGCAGACCTGGTTTTTGTAGGAAGTTAGGTAAATATCTTTTGTCTATTTCAGAATAAAATATGGTCGCAGTAATCTCACCTTAAATCAGACGTCTTTTTTACTTTCAAATAAAATTCAATAACTATGCTCACGATTTTTTTACCAGAAGTTTAGCCAAAATAATTTCCAGTTTTTTTACACCATTCAGTGCGACTCATCAAGATAACTCAGCTTCATTGAATTATTAGACGGAGACCATAAAACCGCGGAAAAAAAATCTGCTGTTCTCATTTTGTCGGATTATGCAAACATACATGTATGGGAAGCTGATTTTTTTCAGGTATTATCCCATAGTAAAAGATGTTCACAATGATGAGTACATAATGACCGTTTAAGATAAGATCGGTAGGACCCAGGCACCCGGGCCACCTAGTATCCCGCCAAGGCATTTGAATTAGTCCGCCAGCACTTCGGTCGGTCGGCTAGCGGGCGCGCGGTTCAGCGCTTCCACGTCCACCGTCGTTTCGGTCGTTCACCTGAACGATCCTTGTCGTTCGGGTATTGTCGCTATTTCTACGTACCACTTGAATGTTCGGGTGCATTGGGTTACTAATCAGTTTGGTGACAATTTTTTAAAGTAAATTAAAGCATATTTTGTCTTTTTTGTGTATAAATTACCTTATGAATATAGTAGTAGTGGTGGCCCAGCGCCGCTATAGTCTAAGAAATTTTGCTCATCTGGAAAATCCATTGGCCAGCCTTGGTTTAAGAGGTTTTAAGTTACTTCTATGACACCTTATAGATCTTGTAATCTTAGCTTAGAATTAATGATATCTTACTTGTTATGGTAGAGTACGGTGGTGTAAGCCTCGTTGGTGAACTCCGGACAGGAGCTCCGTCCGAATATAGCAGGTAGTGCTGACCCCTCGTGCTCGCCAGACATCAGTTGTATTCGTACCTGTTTGAAGAATGGGGGCTATCAATTTTGTGCTCACCAGTTGGTGCCACTGTCGAGTAAAGTCCTGTTGCAGTACTTTTATTTGATGTTTTGGATATGTTTAAGTACCTTTATATTCATATTATGTTTATTTTATTTCATTTTAAAACTTCTAATGAATATTTTAGATTATAATGTTCCTAAAATTGAAAATGAAAATATTTTTTATTTAAACAAAATGCTTCATATACAATAATTTGTGTTTGGAGCCTCCTTTTAGGCAAACAACGCCTGTGTTAGGAGACACCGCTCCTCCATATCTTAGATATGCAAATGTTACATTTGTTTATATTACATTACGGCAATTTGTTATTTCTTATTCTAACATCTTGAGTATGTATCACGTGAATCGTGGTATGCTTTAGTTAGGCGTGGCGTGTTTGTGTGTACGGTTAGATGTGATGTGTGGTGTGGTGTGTAGTGCGGTGTGGTGTGGTGTAGAGTGATGTAGTGTGGTGTGGTGTAGTGTGGTATGGTGTAGTGTGATGTGGTGTAGTGTGGTGTGGTGTAGTGTGGTGTAAAATTGGCAAGCATGAAGCAGAAAAATCATATTCTTCTTTCAAGTTCTACCAAATTAGATCCTAACTGTTTACTTAAAGTCGTAAGCCATAATTAATCAAGAATGGCACAACCATTACAGCTATTATGAATCATTCGATAAAGTCCGTGATAAAAAATCCCGCAAACAGTGAACTTTCAGTACATATTTTGACATCTAGAGACCTTACTCTACACTAGCGTCTCTAGCGGCGAACTCAAGCGCGATAGCCCTCATTAAGCACGATTTAATATAGAGGCAGCTCCGAAGCTAAGGAAATTAAACGACTTGATTGGCGTATAGCGAACTGCATCGAAAGAAAAATATAAAATAATTGAACATGACTAGCAGCGACACAGAATTATTATCTGCAGGTTTTTCGTTTGAAAGGTTCGGGTACAGACATAACGTCGGTCTTTCGAATCTAGTGGTACAAGGATATTTTGGCCCTTAAATGACATTGACAGAGGGCGTTGTTAGTAAACATGACATTGTGTCACAGAAATAGGGTATTTTACTCTATATGAGAAAAAATCTAAAATATATAATTGCGATAGCTTAGGCAAAAAGCAGCCGGAAAACGTTAGTTTTTAGTTCATAAAATAGCAAACTAAATTTTAAAATTCAATGCAAAGGTTTCAGCTTTTTTAATCTGTTTCATAACACCTTAAATAGTAGTCGCCATGTTATTACGTCATAGTGCGATGTAAACTTAGAAGTTTCAACTGTCAATATCAATATATAATAATAATATCGTGTCAATATCACTGTATTTGTTTACACAGCCAACTGACGTCATGACCACAGAGCAATATGGCGTCCACTGCGTCCAGCGTTTTCGTCAAATTACGCGCGAAATTTGAAAATGCATTTTTAAGGCATTTAACGATTGAATAAAAGTTTTATGAATTTTTAGTGGTTCATTAGCACTATAGAATCTAATTGAGACACTTTTCAAAAATGGGCGTAATACCCTATTGTATTGACAAAACAAGATGGCGGCGACGTTCGTTCCAATTTCGGCCACGCGCCAAAATAACCTTGTAGCGTTGTACAAAAGCCGGTCATCTGCGTGCCCGCGTAGGTTTCGTTACGCTCCTCTTCTATCGTTTTAACACCACACTCAGTGTTAATAAGGCTTTATAACAAACTCACAGTAATGTTCCTAGCGGAGCCAGTGCGCGAGGTGTACGCGTTCAGGTTGATCTCCTTGACCGCTAAGTACAGCAGGTTGCGGTACTGGTAGTGCGGCATCGCGGGCGGGTGTGTCGGGAATGGTAAGATCTCCTTACAGGGACGTACGTTGTCATCTGAGATGGGAGAAATATAGGTCATTATTCATAGATCGCGAGACTTTGCTAAGTAAAATAAGCATTGCATACGAATATGAACCTTAGTAATATAAGCGAATGTTAGTAAGCGTTTCGTACAAATTTCAACATTAAACAAATAAAGTTCAAACACTCGGAAATCAGTTTTCCATACGCCAAAACCTGGTACGGTTAGTATAAGTCGTTAATCCAAATTCGGAACAATTGACACCAAAATGATGGCTAGTATGTCGGCTTCAAAACTGCATCAAAACTTTTTCTTTGAGTCATCAATATTGTGATGTTTTAGGCCTTTATACCTTACTTATATGGAAATGTATACGGTCGGTGGCTGGATTATGGAGTCCAGAAGTGTATAAGTAAAACTTCACGGTTAATTGAGAACGTGAAAATTGCTCCCCCTTTGAATGTGGGGATTCACTGGATTTGATCCTAAATAATCAGCATGAATTATATTTTCTTTACATTTTTTTAATCACTGTAGTTTTTTTTGCTTTAATCCTTCCTTCAAAGGTTGTCTGTAAAAGATTGCTTTTAGCGATAAGACCGCCCATTGTGTCACCCTATGTAAATTTTCTACATTTATATCTGTAATTTTTAGTGTGTACATAATAAAGAGTACCTATTCTATTCTTTAATTGTTGATGTAGAAATTGCACTTATTTTTCCTATTATTCCAGTATTTAAACTCATTGGCTTCCAAGCAAGACAATTTGAACCATATCTCACCTCCATAAGGGTGCAATTTGGATAGCTCAGGTGTGAGCCCATTCTTCATTTCTTCAGGACACGGCGAGACCTCAATCTTCAGTGTACCGGGGATGCACTTAAGTTTCTTTGGAGCCGAACTGGGTCGCTTGATCTCAGCTAGAAATTTGTATAGATCTTCGTCGCGAAGTTTGTCGGTTTCCTGGTTATAAAATGAGAATTTCAAGACATTCTAGATTTTTTAAATTCATTTTAAAATTTATAAAACAACTTTTGGAAAAACTAGCAATGTTACTTTGCTAGGATATCATTAGCGCGCGCGTGAGAATCAAATTGAACGTACTAATTGTACTTGGGAATCTACGGGTTTTTATACAAAACGCTATTTACATAAAAAGTATGATTTATCATTAAAAATATAGCTGAGTTTATTATTTATTGAAACATTTGATTCACCGCAATTTTTTTTTGGATTACGTAAAGCCCCATATTTGCACAACATTGTTGCAGCAACAAGTTTCAAGCCAAGTTTGTTAGCAACACAAAAACATGTTACTGTAACTTTTCTTTTAATCTTTTTACATTTAATCTATATGTATTTTGTATTATAATTTCTATTTAATCTTTTTTTAATTATTACTAAAGATTTTAGCAGACTTTCACATGTTAGAATAATAATTAGTTTTATTTATTTTTTCTCAGAATGGTTTCGTAGCACTTAACAGTTTTTAACTATACAGTGTCAAATTAAGTTAGCTAGCGAAACCTCGCAGACGTGATGGGTATCGATATCTAAACACGATGAAATAAAATAAAAAAGATTTGATGTTTTTTTATGGGTCAACGATCGCTGGTAGTGTTGTTACTTGAAGTATAAGTTGAGAAAACATTTTTTATCGTGTTTAGATATCGATATCAATTACGTCTGCGAAGTTTACACAAAAAAAAAACAGATTTTTCAAACTGTTATTTAACTGAATACACTAACTGCGGTCAATGACACCGAACACAAAAAAAAAACAACAATTTGATTCCTTTTTCTTTTTATCAAATCAAATCAAATCAAATCATTTATTTTTTTGCCAACATGGGTAGGGGTATAGATGTTATACATGTTTTGATAATGTTCTCCATGCTCTGCCGTCACTTGGGCGTGCAAAATTTTACACATAAATTAACAATCTACTATCAAAATAACATGCTGAATAACAATAAATATTACAAAATTATTCAATTGGAAAATCATTTTAACCATTTTATTTTTCAATGTCAAGAAGTATCTAGTAGTCAGTAATTAAATAAATGTCATGCAAATAAAAATAGTGAATAAATAAATAAAAGTCCTAGATAAATAATAATTGTGAGTAATTAATGTTAATTTTCATGTCATTTCTATTATTGAATATATGTTTAATAAATTATTGGCCATAAGGATTCCCTTTTAGATACTCCTTCACACTGTAATACACTTTATCAGTTAGAAATGCCTTTAGCTTCCGCTTATACATGTGCAAGTTGTCAATGTCTGTAATATAACATGGCAATTTATTATAAATCTTGGATGTCATGCAATATACACTGGTATCCATTAAATAAGTTCTGCAGGGCACTGTCTGAACTTTATTTCTATATCTAGCACTTCGGAATTTTTCATACATATGCATATTACTTTTAACAAAGATTGCCATCTCATAAATGAAGAGGCTAGGTAAGGTAAGAATCTTAAGTGTTTTGAAATATGGTTCACAGCTATCAGTGGTCTTAAGTCTACACATTGCCCGTATGCACTTTTTTTGGGATTTAAAAAACAGACTCCCATTCCGTCGAGTTCCCCCAGAAAATTACACCATATCTCAGCGCGGATACCACATATGCATGATAGGCTGTCATAACAGTGGATAGATTTACAATTTTTGTGAGCATGTATAGCATATAGGAATAACTATTTAATTTTAAGCAGACAGATTCCACATGTGATTTCCAATTTAAATTACAGTCTACATTCAAACCCAAGAATTTCGTTACATTTACCTCATTAATTTTTGTTCCAGCATAATTTATGTTTAAGTCTGTTGGTGGATTAGTCCTGTTTCTGAAGATCATGAAATTAGTTTTCTGTAAATTAATTAGAAGATTGTTTTTTCTTAACCAATCGACAATGCGTACTAATGTGGTATTAATGTCATTTTCTAATGATGCATAATCTTTGTTACAAAATATGACAGTACTGTCATCTGCAAAAAGAATCATTGGAAAGTCCACTGTTTTCGGAAAATCATTAAAGTAAACTAAGAATAATATGGGCCCTAATACACTGCCCTGTGGTACGCCATATGTCACCTCTAAATAGTCTGAAACATAATCAGTTTCTTGCTTTTTAATAGAGCAGAATTTCGTTATTGATGTGGCTTGTTTCCTATTACTCAAATATGACACAATTAGATTTAAAGCGTTGCCTCGAATACCATAAGCATAAAGCTTGCTTCTTAGTATTCTATGGTCCACATAGTCGAAAGCTTTAGTTAAATCCATGTATAATGCACAAACTGGTACCCTTTTATCAACACTTTTAATTACTTCTTCAAGAAACTTATAAATTGCTGTATTAATATTTTTATTTCTCCTAAAACCCATCTGTTCGTCGACTAAAATATTAAATTTTTCAAGGAATTGGTATAAGCTATTATAAATAATTTTCTCGAGAACCTTGGAACATACCGGTATTAGGGCAATTGGTCTGTAACATGACATATCGCCTTTATCATCTTTTTTAAAGAACGGTTTGATGATAGTTTTTTTTAAAATACTAGGGAAATGCCCATGTTCTATGCAGAGATTAAAAATATGGCTAAGTACCGGACTTATTACAGTGCTAACGTATTTCACTATTTTAGTAGCTATGCCATCAAAGCCGGTACTGTTTGTATTTTTGAGGGATTGTATAATCTCGTGGACGTCAAAAGGTGTAACAGGATTTATAAATATTGAATTATTTTGGGAGCATGTCGGTTTATGTGTATTGCCACTAGTACTGTTATTAATCGATGGCATAGGTCTGACTTGGTCAATAAAAAACTTGTTAAAATTGTGAGCTATGTCAATAGGGTTTGTAATTGTTTTCCCCTCGACATTTATTTGCGAGATGTAATTCTTTGGAATGTTCATCTTGCTCTTATTAATGACACTCCAGCTAGCTTTAGATTTATTACTGGCAGTGGTTATGTAGTAGTTATTTTGAGACTTTTGTGTTTGTTTAACTACGTGGTTAAGCCTAGACGAGTAATTTTAAATTTATTTTTGTCTTCGGCAGACTTTGTTTGCCGATATTTCCACAGTAAGACTCGTTTTCGCTTAGAGCAACTTTTTAAACCTTTACTAATCCATTTTGGCCGTCTTAGAAACGACTGTTTGATTTTTATTATGGGAAAACATAAGTTATACAAGAGACAAAAAAGTTCATGAAAATTATGAAATGCACTTTCGGGATCATGATTTTGGTAAATTTCTACAAACTTAAGAGAACTGAGACAATTTTTAAACTTTACCATATTTTCTAAACAATAGTCTCGTTTTTCTATAAACCAATGATCAATTCTGGGAATAAATTTATCATATTTAGATATCGATACCCATCACGTCTGCGGAGTTTCGCTAGCTAATTTAATTTGAACCTGTATAGATTCACATTGTGTGAGCTGGTGCTTCATGTAAGTTTAGGAAAAATCCCTATATTTCAGGTCTACAATTTAAAACAACTAACCTGTTTGAAAAAGCTCGTAACAGTAATAACAATCGGCTTAAAGGTGTCGAGCTGGTTGGCGAGGTCGTCCGCGAGCTGCGCGGGCGCACGTCGCTCTATGGAGCCCTTGCGCGTGAGCGAGCCGCCCACCTCGCCCGCGCGCCGCCGCAGCTGCTCCAGGCTGCTGGACGACGCCTTGCGGTCTGTGGGTGGGGTTATATGGAACATGGATTTACAAACATAAAACTATGATAGATGATCGACTCGCGGCGAAAGAGTCATTTTGATATTAGCCCAAACGAATGCTATGCGACTACGGATCGCTAACTGAAATTACGTATATTTTATTCATTCGCTGCGCGTCGATGTTAGCATAAAACTAATACAATATTGCTATGTCCGGGTTTGCTCGTTCAGAAATAATTTTTGAATTCAATTTTTACTTCCAGATTTTATCTCTTATAAACAAACAATGCGCAATATTACTTCTTTATAATATTTATTTTTATTAGTAGTTTAAATTCGATTAAATTACATGTTCTTTAATAATTCTTGCGAAGTTAGGCAATAATGGAGCATGAACGTTTATTATGCTACAACAATTTTTACACAAACAAAAAGAAAACACGTTCATCTTGGCAGACAATTCTAAATGACGATGAAATTTTGACACAATCTAAAGGCCGAATTCTCAAACGCAACTTAATTAAGTACCATACTGTCGATGTCACTTTCAAGGTGCATTGTAGACATAAAAAGAATTGGCAAAACGTCTTAACCGATAGAATGCCGGTGGCCCTCTGTAGGGCCGGGGTGGCGCCACCGGTATGTCGTGGAACAAGACTGTTCGTCAGCCCAAAAAAAAAGCCCTTACAGTGAAATGCTCAAAAGACGATATTAGCCCTCATTTAGAAGCAATAATGATGATTATTTAACCGCACGACCGCGCGACCCTCTAGAGGGCCAGCGGGGCTTGACGGTGGCGCCACCCCGGCCCTACAAAGGACCACAGGGATTCTATCGGTTAAAGATAAGTTTGAGAATTCGATCGTAAGATTTATGATTAAAGCCAATTACCAGATGCACCTTCTGCAACAGTTCCCAGGTTAGCATTGAAATTGAATACAATTTAGGATTATTTTTTAGGCCAATTATGAATAGAGAGATGTATAGTTATCTGACATTGGCGGATGCAGCGGGGGGGGGGATGTGGGCTATGGCCCCCTCAAAAGACCAAGGAATTCCATTTTTTCCTTTCGACTCAACTTTTCGATTCAATTCAGCCAAAAGGTCATTCTCCACTCTACGCTGGTTAAAAACATGGCTGAGTACGCGGACAGGGGAGGAGGGAGACACATCCGCAGGGATGTCGCAATTGATGTCGATAAAATTACAAATAGGCTTGCCAAAAGCGGCACAAGGCGCGTTAACTTTATTTTGTAAAAAAATAAGCTAATAAAAACTTAATTTTTTGTTAACTTGTGATTTTAACCCTAGCTTCGAAATTTGTTAGAACGCCTCCCCCCAAAATAAAATCCTGGATCTGCCCCTGAGTTATCACATGTTTCTTCCTTCATTACTTAATGGTGAGAATATGTTTTTGATCTCCAAAGGCTTAACTATACCTGAATTCTTAATTTCAAATAATTTACATTCCATCGCCACTTATCAACATTTATTGTATTCTAAGTTGATTTTTGAATGACTATTTGTAACAAAAAAAGTCCTAAGTATATTTTTTATCGCATTGAAATTTGAACTTTGTCATGTATGGCAGTGAGTTTATTTTTGAAATTGATAATAGACGTAATTAGGGGAACTTTGTCTGTCTACTTACCCAAGCTATTAGTATTAGGACACGCCGATAAGCTGTCCTTATCCTGGTCTCGCTCTAAGCTGTTGGAGCCGCTCAGTATGTTGAGCAGAGATACTGCACTCCAGGCTAGCGGCATGCGGTATTTACCGAGCCGAGAGCATGCCGCCGCCGCGCCTGCGCGGACTTTCTCACGGTTCTAGGGAGAAAAGACGAATTATAATTCTACTGATGATTCTATTCTTATTTCTTTTTTAAATAAGCTGCAAGACAAAAACTTCGTCTAAAACAGTTTTTTATTGCATAAAGAAACATTTGTAATTTTCAAATAAATCACTAGGCATAGGAGGTATTATGACTTTCTATTTCAAATGTTTTGTTTTTTCTGCCCTTTGTGCAAATTATAACAGACAAAGTAAAAAATCATGTAAATATCGTATCAAAAGACGGTCTGCAGTATATAATATAGTATATCTGCTTTATGTTATATTCATTAAACAAAATGCCAGATATATTTTTCTAATATAAAATTTGTTAAAACCGACCTTATCATCCTTAATATACGGCTCAACGCACTCATTGACGTCACCCTGAAGCACTTTTTCAACTCTAACCACTAGGAACATATCTGGCGATGGGTTTAGAAGGTCGAAGACGGCACTTCGGCTGAGGGTCGAGAGGTCTGCGTGAGGGACGTGGGAGGACAACATCTGACGAGTGCACTCCGAGTTTAGGTTGAAGTAGAAGTTCTCTGACACTTTCTTCCTTTCTTTCGCGTCATAAACGGCCATGCTTGCGAAGAGTGGCTCCACGTCAAGTTCTAGCCTGGAATGGACACATGACATGGAAATAATGAATACTATGATGTACTGGCATCTTTGCCGACCCTTCGGAGTTGCAAGAGTGGTGTTATGTGTTTGACATCGTATGACCAGTCGCAATTTTTTTTTATAGACGTAAGTTACTTGGCGGCATGATACACTCCGGTAAATCAAGCATCGAAATTAATACCAGGGATTGAAAATTATTTGTTTTTATGACACACAAAATCTTACTTTCTAATTTTGTTAAAATTCTAAAGTAAACTTTGAATTAAAGTATTTTATACTTATTTACATTAATCTTGGAGAAACAATAGATTTAAAAAATAAAGTTTTACTCACTTCAATTGATGACAGACCACCATAATCTTGTGGCCCATTATCTCGCACGGCATTTCAGCAGCTAACCTTCGTTCCACCGCCTCTTCCTCATCAAGGTATGGAGTATACAACCCTAGGAGATCAGCCTGGCGGTTCTCTAACCTATAGGTAAAAAAGAGACAAGAAAATTATGAGATGTTTTCAAAATCATTTATTTTCACACAATAATTATTGTAATAATAAACATTTTAGAAACAAATTAAATATCTCGACTTAGCACACGAGGTTGTTGACATGTGGAAAGTGAGCTCAGATGTCATTGTGCCGATTGTGCGGATTGTCGTATCGGCCAATGGCCTGATGGCCGAAAGCCTCGACCAACATCTCTCGAGGCTCTCGTTAGGCGGTTGGATCAAGGGCCTGATTCAGAAGGCAGTACTCCTTGATACGGCTCGCATCGTAAGCAGGTCTCTGGAGCCCTAATCACCGGTAGCTTGGACCCTGCTCCCGTTACCAGCGGACCACTTTTTAAAAAAAATGTTTTTTATAAAATATTTTTAAATGTATTTAATAAATATGAAAATAAAAATAAATAAACGAAATAACACTTTTCAACGCTATCCGAATTACAAAATCGCAAAACGGAAGGAACTTACCTTCTGGATTCATTGACAGCATCCAGCTGTTCCGGTGGTTTCCTCTCAAAGAGGTCAGGTAGCAGAGGATCCGAGGATGAGCTCCGAAGGTCCAGGCTGGCCCAGGAGCCACGTGGAGTGAGGGTCTCGTTGCAGGAAGATGATGATGACATTGACGCCACAGACTGACGACCGCTTGATGGTTGTGATTCAGACTGAGGATTGAAGAGCAAAATTTTGTAACATTGAGATACTTTCGTCCAGCTGTTAAATGCGAATGACTCAGTTGAATTCAAAAAAATCTTTTTACTAACAGATTGTAGGAATCAAGAGTACGAGTGAATGCTTTTTATAAGTATTGGATTAGTTTGACGTAAATAACTGTATTGTTGAGAGATTGTGGAATACTTTGGCAGAACTAATAATCTAAAGAAAATGGTAGGTGCAGTCAGATCTTAGCACATGGGTTTTCTTCAGGGCAAGTTGCCCTGCGTTCTGTCAACCGTGTTCCCTGGTGGTACTCACTGGCCACCAGGTTTTCAAAGTGACCCTGTACTGTAGTACGTACCTGGGGCTCCTCAGAAGTCGCGCTGGGCTCGGCGTCCACCTCATACTGGTGGCGCGGGCCCGCGTGCAAGCGCTCCAGGCGCTCTCCCAGCCGCTCTCGTCCACACATAGAGCCCGAGTGAGCCCTATGCTTGTACTCAACGACTGTGTAGTCCGTTGTGTAGCAGCGGATGCAGTCCCGAACGAACATTGGGGCTTTTGCACTGGTTGGAAAGGAGAGATTGAAAAGAACATTTTTTTTTTTTGATAGAATCTTGATTACAAAATACGCTAAATTCTTTTAACGTAAATATTGATAACAGACAGGGATAGGTAGGAGAGAAGGGAGGCTTTTGCCCTGCAGTGGGACACAAATGGCTAATAATAAATAAATACTAACAATAGCAAAATACAGTAAGAGTAGTGTCAGGGAAGATTTTCTGATTCAATGATCAAAGGAAAGAGTATTTATATAACTAATAGCTACTATTTGGCCTTTTACTCTTCAGAAATAACTGCTAATTTCACACAAATTGACATATACATACTTGTAATACATAATGTAAATTAAGTATATTTAGGAATATTTAATAAAATTTAAAGTAACATGTTTTTATATAAAAAAACAGAGCATAATCTATAAGACAGTAATGAAAAAAATATAATTGTTTTATTATAAATAGATATTTATAAGATCAATTTTGCTAGTACGATAAAAATTATTTATATATAATTGCTTTTGTACTATTAATGGTAACTGTACTATTAATTTGTACTAATAAATAACAGTATTAATTAGTGTACAAGAACGCTATTTAATAGTGTTGTGCTTTCCTTAAATTAAGATTCGCGAGATCTATAATTATGACAAAGATTATGGGTTAAAACTGTGTATGTATTTAGTTGGTATGCCTTAAATAACGAATACTCACAGGTCTTCATCAGGTAGGACATGGGTCATGGTCCGGATACGGCGAGGCACGTTGCACAGTTCCATGTCCACCGCGGGGTACGCGAGGGGGTCCCGCTCCCCCATCAGGCGGTCGCACACCTCCTCATAGTCCGGTGGTTCGATCATGTCGCAAAGTGATATCTAAGTACAGGTAAAGGGTATTTTCAGACTTTATTTACTTAAGGTACACCTCTGCCTAACCCTTCGGGGATTACAGGCGTAATGTTGTGTGTGTCTGTAGACTTTATTTATAGTCGCCCTGGTAATTACAATATCACAGTTTTTTTTTCTTTTTGGTTTGGTTTTCGTCAAATGACCAAAACCCACCCGTGTTCCTTCAGTTGCCTGTGCGCCAGGGCCACGGTAACATTTTCGAACAATCCGCGACCCCGGCAGTACTATATGATCCTAGGGTTAAATGTCACTTACTCGTCATAAAAAGACAAGGTTGAATTATCTATGAAATTTTACTAAGGTTGAAACTATCTGTCTTATAGATATATATTGAGATAGATATACTTATTGCAAAAAACGTAAGAAAATTTGAACTCAAACTCAATCTCAAAGCATTTATTTGAAATAAACCAATTACAGGCACTTTTGAATTGTCAAGGGGTCGGTCAGTCAAAAAGATGAAGCTAGTCACCCATTCCAAAGCGTAGTAGGTACCTATGGATAAGAATGGGCAAGAAACTCCACGGACAATCTGTTTAATCAAAATATGGTTACAAAATATTGGTTACTACATCATTCACTTCTTCAATTTCATCTTTAAATTTCGCGGGCAACCTGGCGGTTCCCTTAAAGTAAAGGAGTGAGGAGCAGTGGTTGCCCAATGGTAACAGCCGCGACTTGAGAGTTGTAGGTCGTAGGTTCGAACCCAGACAGGCGCTTTACTTTGTGTAAATTATTTCATCAGCACTACTCTCAAAAGGTGAAGGAGAACATTGTGAGGAATTCAGTATGTCCTAGAACTAAAAATTCGAAAACATGCGACATATATCAACCCGCACTGGGCCCGTGTGGTAGATTACAGCCCACTCCCTCTCGAAGAGAGGACGCCTATGTCCCAGCAGTGGGAACATTATAGGCTGATTATGCTAAAGCTAAGTAATGATTAATGTCTGTTAAATTTATGTTAACAGTACAGTAAATTACAAATGTAATACTATACAAAAGTGGTTGAGTACACAAAAGTTTAATTTCACCTGGAGCCAAACTAGGCTAAGCCTGTATTTCAGCTTTCAGCTCCTATCCTCTCGAGTAACAGAATATAATTACAGCAGATTTTTGCAATTTACAAGCATTTATACTTTGCAAGGAAAAGGGGTTTGTATGTAAGAATCATAGCAGGTGACGTTCTGTAGTTTCTGCCTACACCCATGAGAAGAAGGCGTGAGTTCATGTTTGTATATTATACTTAGTATGGTTATGTTAGTAAGAGCATTATGTATGTATGTGTGAGTGTGGTGTGTAATGGTGTGGGTGTGCTGTAAAGCATGAGCATATTATTGTTTCTGTCCATTTATTTTGGTATGATATGCAAGTTTTCCGTCTTCTCAAAAGACTGAAATGTTTGTAAATAAAGGCATTAAAGTTTTTCTAGCCGAGGATAATTTTTGTTTGTGTTTTGAACTAGGTATGATAATGTATTAATTTTACAACAGGTAAAATTAATTAACATTTTTTGAGGTTTAAGTATGAACACTGATGTGTAGTTGCATACAAGCAAAGTTAAATACACACTGTATATAATTAATAAAACATTATAGCAGTCTGGAGAACGACACAAAAAATATAATTTCCAAGTAATATTTCTTGGGTAAAGTTATCTCCACAAAACACTTGTTGCATGCAGAATAAAACATTATATTAGCACATTTTGTCCTAGTTTAAACCTAGATTATGAAACCACATAAGTTGAGACAATTGTTAAAGTATTGCCTCATAGATTGGCATATTAGTATGAAGTAACAGTAGCCTCGACGTACCAGCAATCAATTAGTAAACAATCCAAAGCACACACTACTAATAAGGATAGGGAAAGGGTGATTCATATAGTTAAAATGTTATGATTTTATGAATATTATATTAGTGGGATAACTTACAGAAGACGAGCAACCAGATAGAGTCCCGACCTTCGACTGGTTAGAATACACCTTACGAGCCTCCCCAGCATTCCTATAAATAGGGAAAAATCAATTTTTGCCGTATTTATAAACGATAAAGACCGTTCATGCATCGCCAAACAGGGACAGCGCTACAAGGGCAGGAGAACCATTTACCCGGAAGATTGCTGGTATTTACGTCCAAGAGTCATCTAAAATAACTTCAATAAACTTCTTACTCAGTATAAAACGTTATTTATTGATTATTTCACATAAGATTCCGTTAAAAAACAAACATCCACGAATTTCTTGTTTACAGATTTGACATTTCAATTGACATGACAGCTTGTTACAAGGTTGCCATGTTATTTTTTTTGGAGGATTAACTGCAGTCCAGTAAAGTAGTCTATTTTTATCTCAAATAAAATTGTCTGTTTGAATATATATGTATATATAAGTATCAAATAAGAGATCAATATAAATATGCGGCAGTACGCCATGTTGAACTTGGATGTTATAATGAGCTTGAACTTGAAAAGTAATCTGAGAAGCGAGGTCACGCTCAAGTCTTATAACTGTGTCCAGACAATGTCAAGCGCTAATAACCTTAAGACTGCTAAGAATGAATTAAACTAAATGCTTCAATACTGGGCAGTGGTGACCCAGTGGTATCGGCCCCGAAGAACGAGTTGTAGGTCGTGCGTTCGAACCTAGGCAGGCATTTTACTTTATTGAATTTCACTACACATTTCACAAAACGGTGGAAAGCATCGTGAGGAAACCGGATGTCCTAGAGCCAAAAAATTCGAAGACATGTGACATCCACCAACCCTAGCACTACGCCCGCATGGTGGATTATGGCCCGCGTGGTGGTTTATATAGCCCACTCTCTCTCTCAGAAAGGAGCCCTGTGGTCCAGCAGTGGAAACATTAAAAGATGATTAAGTTTACAAGACCACAATTTGTAAAAAAGATATCTAGTCTTTTAATAAAGAAAATTATCGTGGCTGGAGGGTGACTTTGGCAGTACATAAACTGGTGAACAAAACACGGGAACGAAATAAGGCTGCGGAGCTGATTTTCACACAAACTGGGATGGTAATTATCTGCAACCGCAGACAATTCCATCTGAACATGAGTTCAGCTGATACGGGTGCTTTTTTAACTTATGAAAGCATCCTTCTGCTTAACCATACATAAACTTTGATCACCAATTCACCAACTTGGTTGCCAAAAGTTATGATTATGGTAATATTATGAAACAAATAAATATCAAAAATTATTAATTCAAAATAGGCGCGGATCTAAGTTTTCGCTAAAGAGGGGGCTAATGTTTCTCTCTGAGGAAGGGGGGGGGGGGGGGAATTGAAAGATTTTGCCTAGTTCATAAAACATGTTGAACAACCTTAAGAAAATGCCAGAAACAAATAAAGTTGTACTCCATTAGTGTTACTAAAAGTATTTCTTAATTTAAAAAAAAATGCGTGAATGTCGTGGAGCACTCGGTTGGAACGAAGTTTCTGTCGTAGTATATTTAGAACATCCATAGAACAAATTTGATTACCATAAAAGGGTTATATTGAGTCAACCTTAAAAGAAGGACATGCTGTCACGGACTTTTTTTTGAAATTTTAAAAGAGAACGTTGGTGCCGATTCTCTTGTACACCGAACTAAACTAACTAAACTATCACTAAAATTCCTTACTTTTGGCTATGAGAACCTTAAAGCAGGGCTTGTTAACGTTACCAAATAACAAAATAATAACCGTTAAGTAACGTTAATTTCAGTGTGATACCTTACTAACGTTACAAAAAAGTAACGTTACTTTTTTAAATTAACAGTAATTTAACGTTAATTAACATTAACGTAAAATACACGAGTAACGTTAATTTTACCGTTAATTTAGCTACGTTGCCGTTCCGTAGATTTACATTTTTGTGCGCTCGCTTTGGCATAGCGTTGGATCACTATAGATGCAATGTTGCCGCTTCGCCGCGCCGTCGCGCCTCATTCGTGTGTAATACCTACAGTGAGTTGGTTTGTTCGAGACGCAAAAGTTTTGGTTGGGTATTTCAGACGAGGTTTCTTCCTGAAGGGCAAGCGATAACTTGCTATTGACTTTAAAATAAACTGGTTTACCCCTAATGGAGCCCATTTACCTGTGGCAAATTTCAGGGATCACGGGGATAGTTTTTTTTTTTTGGTGGGAAATCATTAAATGACCTCTCCCGCTCTGGGTGGAGCGGAAGGACGTGTCAGACTTACTGACTTAAACTCACTCGTGTTCCTTCAGTTGCCTGTGCGCCAGGGCCACGGTAACTCTTTCGAACAATCCGCGACCCCGGCAGGCATCGGCCCTTTTGGACCCCGTCAATGGTGCTGACATCTCTTTGAGGCGCGCGTGGAACACGACGCGCCGTCGAACCGGGCCTGGTCCTTACCGCAAGCTCGCGCCTACGGTGGCCGGGAGTCGGCAAACGACTCCCGACGCCCAGGGTGTCTCTTCCTGTGGTGTCTAGGGGCGCGAGGGCGCAGCGATTGACGCGCTCACGCGCTCCGCCTCCTCCTTCGCAAGCATTACAGCTTCGCAGAAGGAGGTGACGGCTTCCCATTCCCTCTCGCTCCGTACCATGGCCTGAACCAGCACGCGTAGCATGACTATTATAGAAACTGGTTTTGTCGACGGAAGAATAGACAAAAATTACGTTCCGTGAAGACAGTACGACGGCAGCAAAGTAGAAAGAGTCAACTGCACTTTTTACGAAATTCAGTAGTTTATTCACGTTTTTCTTTTATTTTGCTTATATCTCGAAAATGGTGTGTCCTATCGCAAAAATAATGAAAATTTCGACCCCCTTTATGGAGCCCCTAAACCCCTAAAACTGAACATGTAGGTAATAATTTTTCACATTTTCCATACAAAATGTGAAAAATTCAATTTTTCCATTCCATTTTTATACTTTGGGGCCGTCGAGTAAAAAGTTTGCTCTTGTTTTGCTTTGTTTTTTTTTCGCCTCTAGCATGGCGATTACAAAATCAAATTGTCTTCACTACCTTAGACAACAGTCAGTTGTCAGAGTGATTTTGACGTTTGGGATAGAAATCTTTCTTCTGAAATAGTCTACATATAAAAGGATCTAGACAGCGATCGGAAGAAACGAAAGACTAAATGACAGATTGTAGAAGGATTTTTACGGTGCGATGTCAAAAATAGAGAAACGAAATGTCACTTTGTATAGAAATAGCTATGTATTGTCTTCCAAGAAATAGAAAGCGTCATGCTACGCCTGCAGTGTCGGACGCGAGAGCTCGCCGCCACGAGGACACGGCGGTGCTCCGCCCAAGCCGGGCAGACCACCGTATGCTCCACCGTGTCCTCCGGTCGATCCACACAATGATAACACCCGGGCGTTTCCTCCCACCTTATCCGAAACAGGAACCTCCCGAAACAGACATGTCTGGTGAGGACCTGCGTCAGGCGGAAGGTGAGGACCTGCGTCAGGCGGAAGGTGAGGACGCCGTGGCGCCTCTCAAACCACTCCTCAAAGAGGGGACTTACCGCCGCAATTGCGGCGTGCCCTGTGCTAGGTTGCGACAGTCGCACTCTCCATGCCGCCATGAGATCCCGCCGGGGCTCCGTCCGCTGTGCCGCGATTTCTCGCGGCAGCGGAGTTACGCCCCGGCGTTTCACCTCCTCGCGATCGCGGGATGCCTGAAATGCGTAAATGTAAGCGCTCATACATACGAATGGCACGCGGCGGTCGGTGACAACAGTCGACATGCCGTGGCGGCGCGTTAAACTATTAGATCCTGCATGTTTATAAATAAGTAAATTAATTACTTTGATTATTCTCTTCACTCATCTTGATATTGGATAAAATGTCAGTTATCACACTTATCACTGACTAAATCAGCTCACTATACTACTCACGCGTAAGAATCAGACAATGTTTTTATCGGCACGGCATCACAGCGACGCGTGAGAGGGCCACAGCGGCCCGCCGCGCACTTCCGCCCCCATTACTTCCACTTCACAAGATAACAGTTAAAAAATAACGGTAAAATTAACGGTATTTAACAATTAACGTTAATAAAGATTAACGTTAAAATGTAGCATAAGTAACGTTAAATCTGTTACCGTTATTTACATATTAACGGTAACTCTGTCAAATAGAGGTAACGTTACGAACATTTTACCGGTATTTAAAGCCCTGCCTTAAAGCTATTCTGCAAAAAAATATCTCTAAATTTAAAAATAATTTTGACGTAACTAAAATTTTATTTAACAATCGCGACTCCACATGGTACTAGTTTGTTTGCCCTACCCCGTGAATTTTTTTTAGAGTCGGCGGCGTGCATGGGGGCAGCCTCGACGTGTTTTATATGGAATTTTATTTTTGAGATAGGACACACCATTTACGAGATATAAGCAAAATAAAATAAAATAAAGATACAGTACTGTTTTTGCACCTGACGTCGAGTTTTTGTGGTGAATTTTAGTTCATGACAACTAATTTTATTCCACACGATCCATCACGATTAAAATTAGCCAGATTTAGTTAGACAACCAAAATTTTAGGTGAAAAATGTCAAATTCAGACTAGCAAAATTGCCATTTTCACTAAACTATTACCTCAGTACCACCTTATCGCTGACAAACAAAAATATAGTTAAGTTGTGTCACTTTAGTCTATTTCAGAATGGGACATCGTCGTTTGACAGGAATAAATTCAATTTTAGTGATTTTTAGTCTAGAGAATTTTGTGACAAGAGAATCGGCACCAATTTCGTCTCTACTTTCACCGTTTACGCAGCACACGCAACGGAAGCTCTCAAAAGGAATACATTTTTCCCGTTTTTACAACACTTTCATGTATGCTCCGCTTCTATTGGTTGTAGCGTGACGTTATATAGCTTAAAGCCTTCCTCGATAAATGGACTATCCAACACAAAAAGCTTTTTTTCCATTTCAACCAGTAGTTCCTGAGATTAGCGCGTTCAACCAAACAAATAAATAAAGGGTCGTGACGAAAAAATCTTACACTTTTTTTCGCCTAGCCCCCATCCGCGAAGTCCATACCGTGCGATAAGGAACTTCGTTCCAAAACCTTCAGCACCTATATTCCCTAAAGTCAACAATGTGCCCCCCTTTCCGAGGATGACTACGACTTATGTATATATATATCTTAGTATATACTGTATAGAATACCTACAAAGTAAAAATACAGGTTATAAAACTATGTTTATATCTAATTTAGAGTTTTAGACTCACTTTGGTCGAAGCGGAGAGGGCTGGGGGGGGGGGCGGCAACTGCACCCGTTGCCCCCGCCCGGTATGCGCCAAATTAAAAAAAAAAAAAAGAAAAAAAACAAAATCAATCAAAATATAAAAAAAATAACAAAAAAACATATTAGCACTGTTCGAAAGTCTTACAATAGAAAGTGCTATAAGCCCACTCTCCTCATTTCCTAAAATGTTTAAGTTTCATCTAAAACGCAGCGGTGGAAGTTTTTAAAAACTAAAATGAATAAACCCTTCCAACTACACGCACGCATCTCGTGCTATAAAATCTCGGAAAGACAAACTGCGCATATGAGTAATCCGTTAGTTCTATTCGCGCACGTTTCGAAATCTAATTGGATTGTCGGTCGCATGGCGCGGGCTTCACCGCCACGGGACCTCGCACGGGCACAGATTAAAAACGCACTTGAAAAAACTCTAGGCTCTGGCATTGTTTCATACGGCGAGTCATGTTTTTTGTTATTTTGTTAATTAAAATTGGGTTTATAGGAGTTTTCGAGGGCTTTGTGAGGTTTCACGAACTTTTTGTTTTTGTGTTTAGTTTGAAGGTTAATTGTTGGTATATTTTTATTTATCTAAATTATTTTGAAGGATATTACTAATCCATTGCTTTTTAAGTTCGAAAAATGTGTGTGCTAGACAACGTAAATGACGCAATGAATGTTGTTGAACTGTCAAAATGAATGCCATTCCTACTGTGTGTTACGCAATTACCCCACTGGTTTATAGTGGTCGCAATCGAGACGCCTGACTATGTGGTTCTGGTCTGGATTTCCGTGACGGGCAAAATTTTGGTAATTCCATGGGAAATGCTCAGTAGCGGGGAGTCAGGAATTTTGTACGTATCTACTGGTAGGTATGTAATAACTGGCGAAATATGGGTGTGATGTAGGTTGGTACAGTTATTTTACCTTTGACAGGTGCAACCCAATTAGAACCTTATTGCAACGTAAATAAAGATCACTTTGATTGTGACAGACTAATCAGTGGCAACAACCCAACAGCAACCTTATTGTTACAAGAATAAAGATCTCTTTGATTTTGACAGTGATTCAAATACAGAGGTACTATGACTGTGAACGGACAGTACTACCTTTAGCTCTACCCTCCCTTTATGAGTGGTACGTACAAGACCACAACACGCTTATCTGTAAAGCTACTATAGGTATCTACACCTCTGCCTAATCCTTCAGAGAATACAGTCGTGATGTTTGTTATGGAAGAATCTTCAAACAATAACTTTCAATAATTACTTTCAATATGCCCATTACCGATACCCAAATATCTCGACGGAAGACTTTAATTTAGTTTCAATGTACTTAGATATCTCTGTATTTTCAGTACCTACTTATCGAAAGAAACTTCAGGGTGGCTGAATCATTTCGGAGAGTTGGTCTTTTGACGATATTTTAATAAAACTTTTTAAACTTTAATTGTGTTGTCTTAATTTATTCACGTTCGTCGTTTCGTTTTCGTAATTTTAAAGACGATGAAGCTTTTCAAGAAGTCAACTTGTGTAGCTCTTAGATACTTAAATATGTTCTAGTATAATAGGTACGCACAGTCAGCCTCAAAAAGATGTATACAAGGACTAAGATTCGTTTAATTTTCTACAATCTTTATCCTAACTTCCTAATCCTAACTATCCGAACCCTAACTAACTATGCGAAAGTAAGTTTGTTTGTTACCTTTTCACGCCTCAACCACTGAACCGATCATCCTGAAATTTTGCATATACGTTGTCAGGTGTACAGAAACGGACATAGGGTACCTTTCATCCTGAAAAAAACGACTGTTCCCGAGGAAAACAACAATAACTTTCTTATGATAATAGATGGCGCCACGTGTCTTCCGATCATGATTGAATTATAACCCGAATTGATAGTCAGTCTAAATTAACGCGAGCGAAGCCGCGGGCAAAAGCTAGTTTTATAATATTGTATCAATTTGTGGCTACTATTAATTTCCTACAAATATGCTGCTACACATGATCTTCTGCCTAGCCTTTTCGCAACCATGTTGGGGTCAGCTTCCAGTCTAACCGGATGCAACTGAGTACCAGTTTTTTACATGGAGCGACTGCCTATCTGACCTCCGCGACCCAATTACTGGGTAACACGATATCCCTTGATATGACTGGTTGTCAGACTACCCGTAGCGACTGTCAAAGATCTCCAAATGACAGCCAGGACCAACGGCTTAACGTGCTTTTCGAGGGACGGAGGAGTCTCCATATGTAATAGATGGTCACCCATCCACAGACTGACCTCGGCAAGCGTAGCTTAACCTGTTATCAACCCGTGCGGCTGTATTATTTAGCTACACATTGATACTATTAATGTTACCAAGATTGACCGTATTTAAATTATTTTCTATCAGTGTATATATCTTTTTGGGGCTGACTGTGCTTACTTACTTTGAAACTACATAAGTAGGTACCTCCCTACATTTTTATCATAGGAGGGGACAGTAGCGAAAATGATTTCGGATTCATCAGTTTTCTTGTTTGCCCATTTTCACTTTAGTTTTTCCTTCTCTTAACCAATAGGTACCGGTACCTACAGCTACTTCAAATCATCATTATAGTTAGTAAACTACACCATGGTATAATAATATACTTCGCCAGGTATAGCATTCCGAGACACAGTGGTCACGTGGGTGACACAAGCCTACGTCATCACCGCTGTGTTACCAGTAGTGTGTCATAATAACTCCCCAACCACCTTTATTACCTGTGCGAATCCGTTAAATCAATGAGGTTTTAACTAACAATTTCGTCGGTATAAGTTTAAATATGAATTGTTTCGTTTGATTAGAAAAACAAAACGACAATTTAAATGCTTGCTATTTTTTTTTTAACAGAATGGTGACTGAAAATGTTTCCATACTTCTTGTTTTGTTGCAATAAAGTGGCAACTGGATAGTGACGTAAGCTTGTGTCACTCTCGAAGTGCCAGACCTTGTTTTTTTAGACCATGAACTACACCATACATAATGTATACCTACCTACCCACGATGGTATGATTATTTTAAAGTAGGTATAAAACGTAACGATATTGTCATTATTCCTACATTTCGGTTGTAACGTGTTTAATATTAAAATTTCCCTAATTTGCGGGCGCTACCCTCCAACGTGCTTCTAAATGGTTGCCATTTTCCTTAATTGAATATTACCTACGCCCAGTGTTGCCGTTAGGACAATCTAGTTTGTGGCTACATAGAATTAAAAAGTGGCCAGTTTAAAAAAAAAAACGCTTTCGAAAAGTAGCTAGAATTGGCTAAATATCCTTTGCCAATTTAATTTACATACAGGGATAGGGATAAGTAATAAAAACAGTATTTAAATTAATCATGTAATAAAAACTAGTGACAGTAAAGATTTGTACCTATAAAATTAGGTACTGCTATTAATATTTTTTAAATAAATATTTTTTATTCTTAATTAAGTTAAAAATCAAGTTGTAACTCTACAATGTCATCTGGTAATTCTATGGTGTCTTCGTCAATGGGTGATGATGATGTAGATGGTGCTGGGATTTGTTTCATAGGTTTGACTGTTTTTGTGATTTTTTTTAAAACTTCAGGTGGCAAAACATAATTGTGGCATTTTTTCTTCATTATTTTCAATTGGTTTCTAATCATAATAACAGAATTAAGTGTTAATGCACACAGTCTGTTTCTTAATTTATTTTTTACTGTGTTCATGACGCTGAATAGCCTTTCTACTTCTGCGTTAGAGTGGGGAAGGGACAAGGCAGCAATAGCCAAGTCGGCTAATTCTTGAAATGTGTTTACTCCTGCCGCATTTTTGTATTTTAGAACGTGAGCCCAAAATTTGACACTATCATCTGTAGTTGTCCATTCTATAAATTGAATAGTTTTCCACTGTTGGACAATTTTATCGGTCTTTTGCTCATCGAACCCCAATTCTCTTGCCAGTCCAATCAGTGAATGAGGATCTTTGATCTGTTTTAATGTATTTTCAGGACTTAATAATGTTATTTTGGCAAGAATTTCGTAATTGGAAGGTATTCTGTTTTGAATTTCTTTCACCAATTTGACACTAAATTCGATGCACCGTTTCTTTATGTTCAAAATTGACTGTGGAGATAATTTGCTTTTACTGGCATTAGATTCGAAAAGATGTCCCAAGTGTGCAACTGGATCTAGATGATCTTCTACTTTGATTGTGAGGAAATCTTTGTCTGTTGTCGCGGCGCCTGGTATTATTATTCTAACGCAGATAGATCGTAACAAAGTCATCAGAGTTTCTAAGAGTTTGACAGGATCAATATTTTCACCTTCAAATACCTTAATGCCAATTTGAACGTCGTGAAGAATACTTTTCAAAAAGAATAGGTATAGCTGATTACCCTCGTCGTTGTACATTTCCCAAAGAAGTCCCGCTGTATAACACTTTTCTCTAGCTAAAGAAAAATGAAGTTTTAATTCGTTCCATTGCGCTAATATTCTTAACACAGCAGGCTCAATCGATAACCAACGGGTATCACACACTTTCAATATTTTTAATGGATCATCCCCGCAATTGATTGTTTGAAACAGTGCTTTATATTCGTCCCGGCGTTTTGGAGAATTTGAGAACCAGTTGTACGTCTCTCTTATCAGAAATTCTATGTTACGTGGCAGACTGCTTTCAGAGGCATGGCTGACCGCCAATTGCAAAGAGTGGCATATGCATCTAATGAGGATCAAATTTGGCAAATTATATTCTCTCTTGAAAATTTCAATTACGCTGTTATTTCGACCCGTCATGACCGAGGCATTGTCGGTGCCGACCCCTATCATATTTTGTATTGGAAGGCTCAGTGACTCCAAACATTTTACTAAAGTTGTGACAATACCTCTCGCATCAGCTTTTTCAATAGGCTCCAGAGACAGAAATGACGATACAATAGCATTCATATTCTGGCTAAAATATCGTATTATTATTCCCATGTACTTTGAGACACTAACATCCGTTGATTCATCTAAAATAATACCATATTTCTGTGTGCCAATATCTTTTAGAAGATTCTCCTTAAAATGTGGTGCCAGCACTTGATTTATTACTTGTGTGCATTTAGTCCTATGCATTTTTATATATTTGGCACACTTTGAATCATGAAAAACTTCTTTACAAAGGTCTGTAAGGTGGTCAATGTTGGATATGGAAGAATGTTCAGCAATAAACAAGGCAAGCTGGCCTTCAGCTTTTTGGCTGTTCGTTGAACCATCAGGTGTAGAGGTAAACTGAATTTGTTTATTTTTTGTGATTAATTCACATTTCGCTTTGTGTTTTTTAGATTCTCTGTGCTTACGCAAATCATACATTTTGGCAGCTATTTCAACATGACAATACGTACAAAGGGCTTTCGTTGGGTTATCCGCTATTGGCTTTATCCACTGTTTAAAGTCTTCGTCATTCTCCCATTCACTTCTATATTTTTGAATGTAGCACTTCTTCTTGAGAGGAACTTCCATGATCTCACCTTCCAAGACAAGAACTCAAGTATCACCTTCAAAACTTAACAAAAATCAAAAAAGAATGACCTATCCACGCGTTGAGTTGAGAGGCTACGGCTAAACAAGACAAATGACTGCAATGGAATGCTCGTTTCGTAATTTCGTTCGACTTTCGGTACCTACACTACATTATGAAGGGAGTTGGGGAAATCCCGATCATAGATTACATATAGGTGGTAGTACTATTGTGAGGGGAGTTGGGGAAATCCAGACCATAGATTACATATAGGTAGTAGGACTACGGTACATTATGAGTGGAGTTGGGGAAACCCCAATCGTAGATTACAATTGCGGCGCGGACACACGCGGAGAACGAACCGCACCGAGTGGTGTTGCCTATTTAGTAAAAGGTGATAGCCACATACACATTTAATTAAAGAACTAATTAGCTCTAACAATAATTACCAGAAGTAGCTAGAAGTAGCTAGATTTGTTTTGGTGGCTAAAATAGATTTTCTTTTGGCTGAAACCGCTAAAAATCCGCTAGATCTAGCCACAAAGTGGCTAAAACGGCAACACTGCCTACGCCATTCGCACAATGGCAAGCGGCAAATTATTTTACTTTTGTTTTTTTTTACATTATCTTGAAGAATTGAATTATGGGGACTTAAAAGTTTGACTTTAAATATTTAACTATTCCTGACGTCCATATAGCGTTAACTTTATCTAAGTACCAACGCTTCATAGTTTAAAACTCATTTATTTATTTTTATAATTAGCTTATTCTCTATTTAGAGACGAGAGAAAGTTCATGTTCAGAATTAACGTAACTTCTCAGACGAGGGATCACTCGCCTACGACTTTCAAGACACCTCTAAACGAGGATTAAAGACTCATAACACAATTAGAATACATAGCAATACTTTTAGTTCTTAAAACTTTAGCGCAAAGTCGCATTTTAGAGTAAAAAAACTTAAAACTGTTTGGAAAGTAAAGTTTCAGTGATGCCTCGTGCGCTAGTCGAGGCTAACTGAATTAAAATCTACGCTTCTCTCGGCCTGCCCCGCCCAAGTATGAAACAGGGCGGTCGACCGCCCTTAGTGTGCACCGCGCTTTCAGCGAGTAGGTACGCTTGTCTCTTCGCCAAATGAATAATAATAAAGGAAAAATATTGTTTTACCTCACAAAACTACTAATAAATTAAATGATCTCACGTATGATCTCTAGGATTCAAATATCGAATTTCTCAGTGTTACCATTTTGTGCTGTGTTTTGAATTTCGAATTATATATTTCGCAATCAAGGGTGCATGCACGATGCTAACATTTTAAAATATTTCTTTTATTTGATGCTGGACTGTGCCGCAAATTAAAAAAGTATTAAGAAAAGAGTACGGTTTATAAAAAAGCATAAGTATCTACCTACTTACCAACATTTAAAATAATAAAAATATAAACGTCAGAAATTGATAAGACTTTTTGTTAGCGAATAAAATATTCACAATATTTTTAGTAAGAATTATCAATAAAAGTAGTAAATAAGTGTTTAAAAAAGGAATAATAAAGTTAAGAACAGTGCAACAGGTGACGGAAACAACGACACTCGACATGATTTTATACGATGTAAGTACTCACAACAAATTAGTTTATTTTTTATTACCGATTTATTAACTTAGAAATCAATGAAAAAACATTTAAATCACCAAAAATGTACCTAAATTGCTATTGAGTAATACTTTAGCTTTTCTTTGTAGCTTTCTTTCAGGCAGATGATGGTAAACGTATCTATTTATTTTCGGCAAACTATATTTTGCAACAACGAAGCACAAGGATCTTGTGACATTCCCTTTATTTTTGACGTAGCATATACTTTATTTGTGTAAATTGTTTTGAGCCAACTTTCGTTCTCCAATGGAGCAAATCAGCCAAGAAAGTATATCTATAGGTTTAAAAAAATAGATAGTGGGTATATACTCCACAGTTATCCATTACTTAAAAGAAAAAGAAAAAAAAAAACCTACGTTTATTTAGCACAGATTAAAAGGCACACAATATACTCTGCAAATTAAAAAAAGTTTACTCTTCATAAAACAGGATTGTGTGCCTCACTCATGACTGCGCCAAATAGGCCCGGTTCATTAAAATGCTACGCACCTAAATGATCATGAAAGACATTCACTGCTGGAGATAAGCTTGCTCCTTTCTTTTTCCGTGGGGAAATCTTCAGGGAAACACTCTGTCTGTGGAGAACGGGGGGTAAAATCACTGTTTCTTCTGCTACCATGAGTCGGGGGCCCGGGAGATACTTGTAAGTACATTCGCCGTACCCCCTCTTTCCCCAAGCTTCGACACAACGACCAGTTCTGTCAAGCTGTGTTTTGCGCATCCGTTGGGTTTCCCACGACCTTTACCAGGTCGGCGGTCCACCTTGTGGGGGACCTTCCTAGTCGTATCTACCTTTTTGTGAGCCTTTAATAATTCCCATTTATTGTGTCCTAAAGTACTAAATGCCAAGTAATTGTGACCAACTCGGATGTAGCGCTCGCGCGTCGTGGTTGGCCACAGTTGGTTTGGGTGCCTAGCATAGTTACTGCGAGCAAATATGCGAAAGGCCAGAAAGTTATGTTTAAAAAAAATGGTAGAGATGAAGATAAGGGGAGGTATTTATAAAAAAAAAGCGGACATTACTAAAAGACCAAAAAGTTTTTAAGAGTCTCATTTATTTAAAAAAAGTGTAAGTACAAAAAGAAGGTCAATAAGATTTTAGAAGATTAACTAAATATGACCCCGTCTTAAATATTATTGCATTGTTGGATTTTCAAGTCTTGGTGTTGAGCCCAAGAGTTGAAGAACTCATGATTCATTAATTCAAAGATTTATTTAGGTGTCATATAGTGTTAGCTAAAACGGGTATTATGTACCTAAATCGCTTACATATATGCCAAATGTGTATATTAGGTACCTATAGGTACACTTTGTATTGGGGTCACTTTCAGTCAGATGGCGCTGAATATTTTAGCATTTAACACGGATCGACCGTCGTTTGACCTATCCAAATCACCTTCGTTTTCGTTGTGGCAAAGACGGTGGCTTACTTTTCTGCATTATAACTTATCTTTGGTAGTCATTGTATACTTCATTCACTGCTTACCACCTGACTTGTTTGATTTACTATATTTTATATCGATTCCAACTGCGGGGCAATTGCGTCAAATACTAACAGTAGGAATGGCTTTCATTTTGACAGTTCAATATCATTCATTGCGTTATTTACGTTGTTGAGCCGACAAATTTGTCGAACATATGAAGCAATGGGTTAGCAATATGCTTCAAAATGATTCAGATTGTGATTGATAGTATGTTACACGATTAGGGTGCTTGTTAGGTAATTGATAGCTATGAGCCTGCTCAAATATAGAGTAGTTACCAAATAACAGTCTTATTTATAAACGTCTCTTAAATTTTAATCAATTGCTAAGCAACTGATTAGCAAATTTTTTATTTATAAACGCTATTTAGCGCTAAGAGGTCGCTAAGCAATTGATTAGTAGCTGTCAAAATTAAACACCACCGGTGCACTGTTAAGAGGATGCTAAGAGGCAAGATGGCGGATTTTATATAAATCAGCTGATGGATTCAATACGATTAATGTGGGCTTCTAGGTTATTTTGTTCCTAATATCGAGTTGTGCCTTAGTAAATATGGAATTCGACAATCTTTTACGGGATTTCAGAACGACGCAAATAATAAATAATTTTTAGACGCCGCCGCGCTGGCGGGAAGTAGACGGAGGGATACCTACAAATTTCGTTTAAATCCAGTACGAGAATGATTACCTATTCTTCATTCGAAGTACACATGATGAAAGGATTTATAAGGAAGCGCAGTCAGGCGGAGGCTCAGTAGGTGCTCAGGAGGTTTGAAAAGAATGAGTTCGTGAGGAAGCTCATGGGAGATTGTGATTATCCAATGTGTTATCCCATATGCCCCTCATCTTATGACGCCAGTTTTAAGGCCCAGAACTAAAGAAAATCCACGTTGTGGCAGTCCCGCACAAAAACAAGAGACATTTTGTAGAAATAATTTATTTTGATACATAATAAAGCTAAATTTATGTTATAAATTCATTATTTTTGATTTCCAATATTCTTCCTCCAAAGACATGGACCGTGCCATTCTTTCTCATGCCACTCTCATTCCTCATCTTTTTCACGTAGCATGTTCTCGTCCATCGCCGTCTATGCGAATAGTTGAATAGTATTGGTGCTAGGTGCGAGTGGCTTTCATTGCAGCAGTCAAATCTTTACCTGTAAACAACCATAATAATGTTATTAAAAGACACTAAAACCTCGGTGCAAAAGCAATAGGAAGTAATATACAATAGACACAAGTACCTACATACATTTCTAAAAGAGTATATTCGTGTTAGAAGGCTTATAGGACATGAAAATACATAGCTATTATCGGCTATTGCTTTAACTTTCATTTGATCAGTTTACATAAGTAGACATACATTCAGAGATAAATACCTTTACCTGTTTACTCCAATTTTTTGGACCTTATTTTTTTTATTGCTACCATCGCGAAGATAATGAAATAAACCTAATAAATAATTTTATTCTAGTTCAGATTTCCGATATTTTTTTTGACGTTTGTCTGTCAACGTCACGAGTAGTCACGACAGATAAAAAAATCGTGGGTTTGACAAATTTATTCTTAAAATACTGTTTTTGAGTCGACTATTTTGAATATAATCTGTGCCGAACGCATAATTTTACCTCTATTTCGCTTCGCAACTAATCACCTGCTAACTAGCGTTTATAAATAAAGAAAAGTTAATCATTGATTAAGAGCTAACTAATTAGTTAGCTAGTCAGCGGCTAATCAGTGATTAGCGAGATTTTTATAAATAAGGCTGTAAATGATTGGCTCGCAATGGAAATGTAACAAAACCACGCTTTCTAAAAGTTGGTGTCAAATGCTCGCGATGTAGACAGACCTTTTGATTTTATTGTTGTGTACTCCTATTACATTTATAGATTTATCTATTGGTAGAGAAGCATGAAGGCTCCCGCAGACAGGTGACGCGACTCTTGTAGAACAATTTCCATAAAGTTTTTGTAGAAATTGTGCCTTAAAGATATAATACATAAGTACATACATACGTACGTAAAATCCAAACTACAATCGCCACCACATCACCACGTTACCACAGTCAGGTTTTCTCATTCAATTTTGAACTTAAAAATCAACGTTTTAAGGTTTAAAATCTAGCTTGACCTGCTGGCGACTGTACTTTGATTCCCTTCGCAACAATTTTGTTAACTTCGATCCTATCCCAATGCAACAGCCGCGCAGATTTTGAAAGTTTACTTTGAGAGAAGGTAGAATGTTATGAATTTCTAAAAATAAGACATTGGGAGGTAAGAAATTGAATGTAGTTGGTATTCATTTCATAAAAAAAAAAACGTGAAAACTTATTTACCCAATTATCTTGGTGTCGGCTTCCAGTCTAACCGGATACAGCCGAATACTAATTCACATGCAGCGACTGCCTATCTGGTCTCAACAACCCAATTACTGGGTAACACGATACCCTTTGGTAAGATTTGTTGTCAGATTTTCGGGCTTCTAACGATCTGTAACAACTGTCAAAGATCCACGAGTTAATGTAGCGTAAAAAGTGTAGAAATAATAGTGACAAGGGCACACATATTATTATACCACACTAGCTGCGTCCAGCGGTTTCACCCGCATAAATCTCGCAACTTTATAAAAAAAAATCGTAAGAACCTTCTACAAAGTATTTGAAAACTATAGAAAAAAAGATGGATGAAATCGGTAAAGTCGTTCTCAAGTTATGGCGTGACCAAGGGAAATAGGGATTCATTTTTATATAATATATAGATAAAAACTATTTATATTATTATATCAGACCCTAAGAAAGTGTACGGACCTGTGTAAAGTACCACCAACACTATTCTTAGTTTAAAAAAAAAAAATCAGTCTAATTCAAATTGCTTACTAGTCTTATTTATAAGCTAGATTGTAATTTATTAAAACCTGCGGGGTAATTACGTAACACACTAACAGTAAGAATGGGTTTCAGTTTGACAGTTCAACAACATTCATTGCGTTATTTACGTTGTTGAGCAGACAAATTTTTCGAACTTAAGAAGCAATGGATTAGCAATAGGCTTCAAAATGATTCAGATTGTGATAGATAGTGTGTTACGTAATTAGGGTGCTGGTTTTTTTTTAATAAAGGATAAATAAAGGCCTACGAATGGCAGCCGGTACCAACGTTTTAAGAGCGGCCAACCCGTCATGGTTTTCATACAAACGCTCGTACGTGATTATAGCGTTGTAACTCAACTTTCATTGAAATTTTAGAACTAATAGGTATCTTGTGCACTTTATCTAGGTTTCTATGTAAGTAAAAAATCTAATTTTGGAGAAACAAATTTAGTATAAGCCTCCAAAAATTTGCTTTTTTGTACTTTTACCTGAACTTTGGCCGTTCATAATGTACTCATTAATTGTAAAAGTAAAGAAAACATCTTCATAGAAACCTCGCACAGGTAATGGAAATTCTAAATGACAAACATTTTTTCTAAAAACTTGTAAGGGTTTTTCAAACACACGTATTTCCTGGAACAATTTTTGTGAAATCTTTCCGCGCCAATTTTCGATCGATGTTATCGCGTTCTCACTCTTGCTTCATTTTCAAACATTGCGTTGGATGAAACAACAAGCTTTTCAATCATGCTCGCGTTGACGATAGACGGACCGGGAAGGGCCCTCTTAACGTGCTTTCCGAGGTTCGGTATGTGAAGAGTCACCCATCCATGGACCAATATCGGCAAGCGTAACTTAACTCTACCTGTCGACACGTGCGGCCGTTATTACTTAGCCACGAGCCCCAGTACTAATAACCAACCATTAATTAAAGTTATTCCTCAGATCAATTTTACCAAGACGTTAAGCAAATCAATGATAAATTATAATAAGCAAAGAATAGACCCAAATAACTTAACACTAATAGTAATTTACGTCTTCAGATAATTCGCAATTTGTAATAATATGGATTAGGCAACAATTTACAGCTGAGACTTTATTGCATAATATTCGGTAATTTATCGGCCTTCGGTAATTTATTCAATCTTCATTTTGGTACAGATTTAGTCCACAGCTGTGTTTTCCAGACCGTTGTTACGTCTTTACCCGTTCATTTTGTTTTGAAGAATTGGGTTCGTTGTTCGTGAGATTTACAGGGTGAATTTTTTGAGTTGGAATTTTAGGTTGAAATCAAACTATGATAAACGGAGCAAAGTGGCAAAGAAACCATGAGCATGATTTTAGAGAAAGTATATTATAATACCTATCATACAAGCTATATCTTTTTAATAATCTTCTAATTTGGCCGGCCAGATAATGAATTTCCAAACAATTAGGTACTACCCCTTACTCTATTGTAGATAGTAAGTGTTCCTGCCAGGGATCCTCATCCGGACATGATGCCTTACATCCGCGGATACGGATGCGGATTTTTGAAGGCTCACATCCGCGGAAGCTGATCTTAGATTTTTTTAAAGAAACTTCGTAAGGGCGCAGAAAATCTCACTTTATGTCCGTGGGTGACATAGTGAATTCACTTGCCCAATAAACTATTAATTGCAGAAAACTCGCTTAACACACAATACTCACAAAAACTTAAATATTCATACGATAAGCACACTTCCGCAGAGAGGCGCGACCCGACTCTAGTAGAACAATTTCTATGAAAACTTCATGGAGATTATTCTACCAGAATCGCGTCATGCCTGTCTGCGGGAGCCTTTATGATTGATTTAATAACAAACGCGTCGGATCTTGTCACCGAAATCTTCGCTCCTATTTTGATCAATCAGCGCGTGCCCACGGCAGGCGCCACTCGCCGGGCCCACCCGATTTATAACTTGTCACAACTTGCGCTACATCTGCATCCGCATGAATATCCGCATTGATGATTACGGATGCGGATACAGATGTCCAAATCGATGCGGAAGCTCCGCAATTGCGGATGCGGATGCGAATATCCGCAACATCCCTGGTTCCTACTATGACTTTTTTTTACGCATATGAACGGTTCAAATTATATCTATTTAAACTTCCTAACTACACGTAATAACGAAAAACTACCTAAAAGTAGGTAGACCTCGTTCATCAATAGCGGCCTGACATTTGACTAGCGGACTGTCTGAGTGTGTATGGGGTCCAAGGGTTACCACCTTTTTTGGGACGAAAAATTATTTTTCATTTCGGTAGAACGAAAATATAGTACACAGGCTTTAAAAAAGAATACTTATTTATCTTTAAAACACACTTTTTGTTACTTTTCGCAACATTCTACAAATATTTGTCTTTCTTGAAGATAGTTACAGCCTCTTTGTAATTAAACTTTAAATTGAAACATTTAATCAGCTTATTTTTAATCAAGTTTAAGGAAGCTTTGTTCCTTTCGTATCTCCACTTTAAATTCAAAAGGGAGAAGAACTCAGTAACAGTCGGAGTAACATAAATAGAGTATTTTAGCGTACTTTATTGGTGTCATCGATCATAAAGTACACCTACACGAAAAAGAGGACAATACTCTATTTTAGAGTACGGGTGGTAACCCTAGGTCCAAGTGAATGCTTTAAACCCTGTTTAAACGTACAAGTTAACATATAAAAGCGGGTAAAGCTGAACCTAGCTACAATGGAGGCACTGTATGATGACTTATGACGCACGTTTTTATTAATTCCCGTTAATACTAATTGTTAAATGTGAGGAAACAAATGCTATACTACGAGTATATTGCTCAACGGGCTGCAATAATAAAGTACCATCACACAGTGTCGTTGGTTTAGTTCATTTTAATTGAGCATTGAGCTTCGTGACGGTGGAGTCGAAGCGAAGGAAGCCCACTTGCCGTAATCCATGTGGTACTGCTCTGGCGGGACCAAATATGTTGCTGCGTTCTGCTACACCGTCGACGCATCTGTACGTACCCGTCTGCATCACTCTACGATGACTGAAGACATCGTGGAATACATCAGAATCAAGATCAAGTGGACCTTATGCAACAAAAAAAATACAAAATAGATTTTGTTGACAAATAGAAAATTACATTACATTTAAACGTGTTCGGAGCCTCGTTTTAGGCAAACAATGCCTGTATTAGAAGGCTCCGCTCTTTTACATCTTTGTCGTACAGTTATACTAACTAGTAACCCTGAGAGTAGAGAAGTTGGAGTCACGCCATAACATAAACTTCAAGTCGTTTGTGGTGCGGGTTCCAACTCAGTACCTAGAAACTTTCATGAAAGAAGAGTTTTGGCCGAAAGGTGTGGCGTACCGACGTTTCCGTGGAAGGTTACGCGACACCACCCAACGCAACACGACGCCGACACAGTTATCACTTCGTGTACAATAATTTGATGTTGTTATAATAAAAATATCAGAGATCGATCAATCCGTGAAAAATATATATCTATGGGCCTGCGTCGCCTGAAATAAATGGATTATTATTATTATTTATTATCTCGGTACCATGAGGTCCCGGACCTTTGGTAGGCATACGAGGGGCCGAAGCAAACTCGCAGAGGCCCGTTAGAATCTATAAGTAAAGGAAATGAAGCACAAGCCGGCGATTATTCCTGTATGCACTGTGCAAGTGCACCCAAGGACAACCCCCGGTTGATGTTGGACTATTGCACGATATGGAAAAAAGATATTGGACTACAGGTTCGGGTGCCTAAAGTGGACTAGGTACCTAGAACTATTGAAGGACAATGTATGACCCCTGCCTGATCAATGTTTTATACACGGATAAAATGGCAGGGGGTGACTTGCACACTCAATAATGGGCCCCTGGAAACCGTCGCTAGCACATAGTGACGTAACGACAAGGGGGCCACACTTCCTGAGGTGCTTGAGGAGTGGAGAGGTATTCCACGGGTATCAGAACAATCCCAGAGCCCGGAAGATGATTGTCACATTGCTTGCATTTAATGGCAGTTATATCGACTACAGAAAACTTGTTGCGCTGATCCTATGTAATATGGGATCAGGAAAGGAAAATGGTGATGATATCGACTTCAGTACATTTTAGCACTTAACTTTCATATCTGTGGGCATTTCTTTGCATGAAAAACCATTTATGAGCTCCTAAATAATATACGATATGAACATACAGAGGTATTAGTAACCACGTATGGTGTGGTCAAATAAATGACCACTGATAATCCTGTGCGAGTCTCAATAAATACTTTTTCTTTCTTTCTTTCGGCTCGTAGCTCGTAGCAGTCGTGTTTTTCCCGGAATTTTTATCTTCTATCTTTTTTTTGTTGTTTTACAAAACGGAGCTGTTTTGTAAAACCACTAGCGTTTTTGTTAAACAGCGGTTTCGACAATCCATCAGTGACATGTACATATTATTATTAAGCAAAATCGCTCTTCGAGTCTGTTTTGTGGCCGCTTATATCTTTTAAACTAGGCAATCGATTTTGATGCGGTTTTCACTATAATTTAGAGAATTTATTCCGAAAAGTTCATGTGTATTTAACGGAGATACTTATAGTACAGAAATCTCGCTGTTTTGACATGAAACGCCATACCACACGTGCAAAGCAGGGTCGGGTCGTGCAAAGCAGCACCCTAATTGCGTAACACACTATCTATCACAATCTGAATCATTTTGAAGCCTATTGCTAACCCTTTGCTTCATATGTTCGAAAAATTTGTCAGCTCAACAACGTAAATAACGCAATGAATGTTGTTGAACTGTCAAAATGAAAGCTATTTCTACTGTTAGTGTTTTACGCAATTACCCCGCAGGACAAGAAACTCCTTCGTGTAAATGAGTCTTCACTAGTGTTCTAAGGAACTACAAAGGTCACGTAAGTCTGAGTAATGTGAACAATTTACACCTGCGTTTAGTTTACCTTTTTATTATGTGCATGTAGTGCTTCGATTATGATATGTAACCTTTTTTATGTGTATCGAAAGTAAGAAAAACATTCTACTGTTCGAAATCGTAATTCATCACAAGAAAGCTTGAACGCAAAATCCGTTTACCAAAACAAAAAAAAAAACATGTTTTATTAAATCACGTACGTTGCGCTGTCGTGAAACTTCCGCGAATACCTAATATAAATAACTTTGACACGTATATTTCTCAACAAATGCGCTTTTCACGGAACTCAGGCGTAAGGTCGGGGATTTGTGACTATTTTCCGCTATGACAAGTGTTAAGCGAGGCGGAAAAACAATAATCACGTATATTATGTGTTGGGTTTAGAAGGATCTAAGTAAGTCTCGTATGTCTATCGAATTTATCAAATACCCGCAGTCTAATCGCGTAACACACTATCAATCACAATCTTAATCATTTTGAAGGATATTCCTAATCCATTGCTTTTTATGTTCGGAAAAATTGTCTGCTCAACAACGTATATAACGCAATTAATGTTGTTGAACTGTCAAAATGAAAGCCATTGCTACTGTTAATGTGTTATGCAGTTGTATATATTGACATGAATATTTACTTTGTAAAATAGTATATTATTTTAATTTTTGTGAATGTAAAGACTATTTAGATCATTGTTTTTTTCTTTCTTTCTTAATTAGTTTTAATCATAGTCTGGCAGTTTGAGTAATTTATGCGGCCTACCAAAAATATCCTTTCTTTCGTATTGTTCGTCGAATCTTTGAGCTCCTTAAGCTTTGAGTTGAGCTGCACGATTACTGACAATTGCGTGCACTGACTGGACAGGTCCACTCTTTCTGTGAGGTTTTTTTCCTCAAAAGACCATTTCAGACTCAAATCTACATGGTCTTCACATGATCTGACCAAGATTATGTCTGGACTTTAAAAGAGACTGTGACCTCTGAGTTTGTTTCGGCCTTTTTTCTCAGAGTAGTCAGATAGGAAACTCCCACCTCATCTAGTTCTAAAATATGATTGACGTCTAAAAGTGTTTGTACAAACCTACTTAGAGAAATAGAATCATTTATCATTTATCATTTACCCCGCTGGAACATCTAAACGGAAGTTTAAATGGTCTTCTTCTGAGCTTTATTTCAGTTAAGCTATATTTTCCTAGAAGAGCGGTGACTGCCACATAACGGCTGCAGTGACGGCTATCAAGAACTCAAACTCAAAGCATTTATTTCAATTAAACCAATTACTGGCACTTTTGAATTGTCAAAGAGTCGGTCAGTTAGAAAGTTGAAGCTAGTTGCCCATTTCAAAACGTAGATCTCTATGGAGAAGAACGGGCAAGAAACTCCAAGGACACTCTTTTTAAATCAAGATATTACAATATCCTGTTCTTCGTGTTGTTGTTGTTGTAATTCTATATGTGAGAACAATGTAAAAATATATTAAAAAAACAATTCAAAATATAAGATTAAAAATAAAAATAATCTGTGGCAGTTAAGAGATGACGAGTCTCAACCGACGGCGCCCGTTCACGAAAACGATGGCCGACGAGTCACGACTCGGCGATGATGAAAATGATGGCCTCGGGGTTTGACTTACGGTGTCAAAAAACGCTAGCTAGAAAAACACACCAAGTTACTTTCATAAATAACTTTTCAGTGACGTCATTTGCCAGTAAATTGCAGACGCCTTAAGTCCTGACTTCCTGAGTCGAGCTGCACGATTACTGACAAATGCGTACACTGACTGGACAGGTCCACTCAATCTGTGTGGTTCTTTCCTCAAAAGACCATTTCGGATACCAATCTACTTGATCTTCGCATGATCTGACCAAGATTATGTCTGGACTTTAAAATAGACTGTGACCTCTGTGTTCGTTTCGGCCTTTCTTCTCAGAGTAGTCAGACAGGAAACGCCGACCTCATCTAGTTTAAAAAATATGATTGACGTATGATTTACGCTATGTGGCTGTCACCGTTCTTCTAGAAAACCGTAGTTTTAGTATTTTTCACGATACGCTGGTGTCATAACACCCGTTACCAAGTAAGTTAGGCCGTTTGTCCATCGTCACGTTAACGGGACATCAACAAGAACGAGAATACGGCGCTGTAGTAGCGATACATACATTTATTTTGGCCGCGTGTCCATCGCACGTCCATCAGCGGGACGTCACATTCGTTTCGAATAAATGATAAATGATTTTATTTCTTTAAGTAAGTTTGTACAAACAATTTTACACGTCAATCATATGTTTTAAACTAGATGAGGTCGGCGTTTCCTATCTGACTACTCTGAAAAGAAAGGCCGAAACAAACTCTGAGGTGACAGTCTCTAAGTCCAGACATAATCTTGGTCAGATCATGAGAAGACCATGTAGATTGGTCTGTGAAATGGTCTTTTGAGGAAAGAACCACACAGATTGAGTGGACCTGTCCAGTCAGTGCACGCATTTGTCAGTAATCGTGCAGCTCAACTCGGAACTTAAGGAGCTCAACGATTCGAATAATCTCATTTCTCGTTGACGACCCGTTGACATTGGCGGTGGACTAACGCTGTTAGGGTCGATGTCTTAGCTAGGCTAAGGTTACAACAAATGTCAGATTCATTTCTTCAATACCTTCTTCTTTTCACAATGTTGGTAGGTATCAGGGTAATTTATTGTTAAGTAAATTGACTACCAACTAAAATTATTGTCATTTAATTTGGTAGTCGATTGGAGAGTTGTATAAAATGGCTAAAACACGGCAAATTGTGACGTAGAGTGTCATCAGCTTAACAATTAATGTCTACTGTCATTTTGAAATAATCAGAGGGTTTGGAGATGTCATGCACAAGCCAAAGTAAGATAAAGTGTTTTACTTCCGTTCTCGTCTGGTTATTTTCCTATTGTTTAAAATTAGGACTCCCGCAGGATTAAAATAAACAAACCATTGTACCAATTCCCAGATTTCTTAAGAACAAATTTCACACAGATTGTCCCAGACATTAAGATAAGCTTCTGCTATTTAAAGTAATTGTTAGATTCTTTATCATGCCCAAATCGCTCAAGTTAAATAAATTAAGTCACTTTCGTCTGCAGCTCAAATGATAGCATTCATATCGCTGCCAATCATAACTTGTACTGGAAACGAAAACGAAGGACGATGAAGAAATACCGAATTTAAACTCTGTGTTTAAAAGAAAAGGGTGTACTTTTGATTGGTTTTGTGAGATAAGGTGTGAGGTAGCTTCGGGGTTGGACGGCGCGCGCAGCATCAAGTGTGCTAGGGATGGGGAGAGGTTTTGTCGATAATTGAACTAATGGTTAATGTAATGTAGGGTAATGTACTGCAAGATGTATTTTATGTTTAATTAAAGGAAATCTCTTTAAATACAGAACATGTTGTGTGAATTAGTTTTGATGGAAGTTTGCGCACAGTAATCATTTTCTGAACAGAAATGAGATAATAGTTATAACATAATTTTACGTAATAATTTACAATTCACAATGTAACGAAACATTTGGGTAAAGAGTTTTTGAAAAATTTAATAACTTACCTTTATCTCATCTATCTCTCTATCCCAAAACAATTTTCGATTCTCCCGGTTCCCGACGCAGCCCACCCCTAGTTCACCCAGTCTTCTCCCCAGCAGTGATGGGCGCATACAGCCAGCCGCGCTGCGGCTAAAAATATAAAAAAAAATACTACAAACACAATAAAACCTTTGTAAAGACTTTAATTACATAGAATGAGTGATAGTGTGTTTCAAAATGGGCGTGGATAGTTTGCCGCAAAGGCCGAATGTAAGTATAACTTTGCCTCTAGTGATTCAGACGGGCGTCCGATCAAATGCGGTTTTTATGATTTATTTCGTAATTCGAATCACCAAGGGTATGAATTTTTAAAAGTGATTTTTTGGTCTGGTTACACAGGGCTTTTTATTTTAATTTTTATGATAGCTGTGTTGTTTTACTTAAGCTTTTATATTTTCTGTTAAAGATTATTAGAATAATTCGAGTTCGAGTAATAAAGAAGGCAAAGTTTTATGATTGATGCCTTCAGACTTTAGGAACAAAATTATCGTAATTTAAAATAAGCCGAAGGATATCCTTTTCCTGTTCCTCGCATTGCTTCCTAATCAGTAATGGTGGCCAAGCGTTACCTGCAACACAAAATTATGCCGTCTGTCAATTAGCTTAGATACTAATGAGATAGTTTTAGATCTAGTTCCAAGTATTATCTTTTTATTGAAGGTTAATAAAAACAAAAAAGGTAAAGTTCTATTTTATAGAAAACACAAGTTGGTAACCCGTTAATATTCAGATTATGAAAAGGTATCAGTGACTTGTCACTTGATCCTTACGATCCATGACAAAAAAGAAAAAACATTGTATAGTTTATCATCATCTACCTAGCCTATTCCCAACTATGTTGGGGTCAGCTTTCAGTATTACCGGATGCAACTGAACCTATTTTACATGGAGCAACTGTAGTATAGGTGTCCTACTAATCCTGCTAATCTAAACTAATATTTTAAAGAGAAAAGATTTGTGTTTTTGTATGTTTATTTGTTACTCAATCACGCAAAAATGGCTGGACGGATTTGAATGAAATTTGGTACATAAGTAGATCATGTCGTGGAGAAGGACATAGGCTACTTTTCGTCCTGGATCGCAGACGTAGTCGCGGGCAACAGCTAGTATATTATAAATATGAAAGTTTGTATGTTCGGATGTTTGTTACTCAATCACGCAAAAATGGCTGAACGGATTTAGATGAAATTTGGCATAACGATAGTTTATAACCTGGATTAATACAAAGGATACTTTTTATCCCGGTAGTAGGTTCCCGTGGGATAATTTCCCACCTCCACGCGGGCGAATCAGCGAGCAAAAGCTAGTAAATTATAAAAGTAAAGTCTCAATGTCAAGTTCTACCCAGAATTTAAACTGAATACTTCGAAGAGAAATTGCTGTACACGTTCATATTAAAAGTGAAGCCCAGCATAGAGTTCACAGTCGCGAATTCTCCGAAAAATACTTTAATAATAAAACTCCTTCTTGGCTTGTTGGCTTCCAAGAAATATTCGATTGATAATAATAACTTTCATTTCAGATAAAATTGTGACATTTATGTATATTTCCTATGTACACTCACGGACACCGGAATCGAGCCATCCTGCATATTTTTAAATAATGATAGTACAAAGAAAAAAAATACGTGGTTTTGAAGCCAGTCACTCACTATCATTTCCCTTTGTCATTGTCCCAAATTTGAAATCGGAATATTTCAAAAACAGTTTAATTGCAATAAATCGTCCTGTCGCGTTTTTGCATGGAATTTTTGAAGAAAACAATGATTTACTTAAACGAAACGTTTATTTAGTATCTTGTGTTATCTCCAAGAGCATTTGTGACGGCCGTCATGCGGTTCGGCATGTAATTAATTAATGCCACTATGACGTGCTCTGGAATGTTCTCCCATGCTTCCGAGATGGCAGTTTTTAGCTACTGCAAAGTTTCTGGAGCTGGTTGGTTAGTTCGAACTCGCCTCTTCAGCTCAACCCATAAGTGCTCTATTGGATGCCTATCAGGGCTTCTTGTTGGCCATTTCATTATTGCTATACTAACGTCATTCAGGTATTCTCGAACAATTCTTGCAATGAGTGCCCTTGCATTATCATGCTATGAAATCCTGGTCCACTAACTCAGCATATGGCTTCCCATGAGTCTTCAGGCATTGATGAATGTATCGATCGCTATTTAGTGACGACAACCGTGGTCCCGTCTCAACCTCAAGGCCAGTTTTTCCTTCGGTGGAAATCCCCAGACTGTCCATGACCCACCGCCATAACTCACCTTCTGTTCAGTGCAACATAGCTGAAAATGTTCTCCCTGTCTTTGGTAGACTTCCTACGTCCATCATTGCCCTACAGCATAATCTTGCTTTCATCCTTAAAAAGAACCTGGCTCCATTGACGTTGAGTGCAATGCGCGTGCAAACTCTAGGCGCGCCGTTCTGTGAACTCGTAACGTGTTAGTTTGGGACCTTTGGCTGGCTTATGAGGTTTCAGGTAACATTCTTTGAGTCTCCTTCTAACAGTTCGAGCGCAAACAGTCAGTCCATGAAAGTCTCGAAGCTGTTCTTGGACCTGTACTGAGGTCAGGTGACGATTTCTCAGGCCGGTGGTAAAGTTAAACCGATCTTATCGTGCTGTAGTGACCCGGTTTCGTCCTGGACGGCGCATAAAGCCGCCAGTCTCCAGTGTATCGATGGTAAATTCTTTGAACGGCAGAACGAATTGCATGACGTTGTGCACTTACGCTTCTCTGACTAAGCCCAGACTGAAGAAGTGTCACAGCTTGCGCGGCTACTTCAGCTGCAGTATCCATAATTTTAATGCCAGAATGGATGAAAAAATAAGGAATAACAACTTCGATACTCTTTTTATGCAAAACAAAACAAATAACGAAATAACTATTGACTTATAGATGCTCTAATCGAAGCTTGTTGCTTCTTCAAGAGTGACCAAACTCCGATTTTCTTCTCTTTTTGAAATTCTTGAATTCAAATTTGGAATAATAGGGATATCAAAATGATCGCCAGTATGTCAGCTTCAGAACTGCATAAAACATTTTCTCTGGCTTATCATTATTTTTATGCCTTAGACCTATGCACGGTGGTTCGATTTAGGAGTCCGGGAGTGTATATTCAATTGCATCCGGATAGACTGGAAGCTGACCCCAACACAGGTGGAAAAAGGCTGGGCAGATTGATTTAATTATATTTTCTTTGTAAATTAATTTATAAATGCATCTAGTACTCGTAAGCTACATCAACATTTATTTGCAGCTATGAATAGCAGATAAATTAAATACTTTTGTGCTACAATATTGTCCTAATAGTATGACAATATTGTACCACAAATGTATTTAGTGTTTGGTTTTTTTTTAACTGAGACCAAATGTCATGATTTATGTAAAAGATGACATTTGGTGTCAGTGCAAAATGATGCACATTTGTAATACCATACCAACTTAATGCAAAAGTAAAGTTATTTTTCTGTCCTTCTGTCTATTAATTACGTTCGAGACCTAAAATTTAATTAGTCAGAGAGCTTGCTTTGTACATAGAAAGTGACTTAGTATCTCTACTTTAAATCCTGCCAAAAAAACTGTTGGTACATATACGTGGGCGGAAACGTCGCCCGCGCCACGTTTTTTGAGTAATTCAGATAAAATAATAATTGTTTGCCGAAATATTCGACGATCGACGAGAACGATAAACGAGTATCCATTACCTATAATAATTATATCAAACAAAGATGTCCTCCCACGCAATCCGTAAATGTCAGTCAGTACTAAATCATTTTGGTATTTAAAGGTCTCCATATTTATAATTATAGTCGTATTTTGATCTTCCTCCGGTAAATTCCAACATTCGCTTATTGCTTTAGGCACTGGTCCCACTGCTGACGATAAGCGAGCAGCGAGTATCAACGAGCACTCAATTTTCGGCCTTTCGCAGTTTACTGCTGAAATAATACTGTCCCAAGCGGCACAACAGACCCGGTTTTCCACATTCAGTCTGTCTAAAACTAGCAGGCTTTTAAGGCCATCGGTCCTTCTAGCTAGAATCCCACGATATGCTTGTCGAATCACAGTCTTCATTTAATTTCTCGTATACTCCAACGGCCATAGGTTCTTCGACACACATGACATACGTTACACGGTATCACATTATTATAGTACATATCATGAGTACCCAGTTCCTGTTCCTCGCATTCTCTCCGCGCTAAACGCTCTCTTGGATGCTAAATCTGACTATGACGTGTTCGCGGACGAATGTAAGACCTCTTTCAACCAACCCGATCCCTTTATTATATCTGGAGTTCTGTGAGATGAGTGTATGAATTTTGTCTAATAATATATTGTCTATAAATAATGTAACTGGCCGATGACTGACCGTTTTATGTCAAAGTAAAATAAATCTATATCTATACCATATTACAAAATAAAGTCGCTTGCGTGATTGTGTCGTTTGTGTGACTGCGTTGTTCTTCTAAATTATAAAACTTCGCAACGGATTTTGATGCAGTTTTCACCATTACTTAGAGAATTCATTCCGGAAGGTGTATGGGTGTAATACATTAACATTAAACTTACACTATAATAAAAAAATCGTAATATTTTTTAAGTCGTATAAACCGGGCGAAACAGGGGTGGGTTAATCTATAGTATATATATATTACGAGTATAATAAAAATAAAAAGCTGTTTGTTGGTAAGCGCATCACATGAGAACGGCTGGAGCAATTTGGCAAATTTTTGTTTTAAATTGTTCATTATAGTTCGAATCAGGTTTTTAAAACAGAAAGGGCATTTTCAGTCGGGTAAACTGAGTAAATAATAAATGAGCGAGTCACTCAATCGCTAGACGCTTTCTTTTGTCGGTGGGACTCGTGCCTTATGCCCATGCGTTCCGCTGTTGTCTGCTAAAGATAGATCTGCGTAGGCGGTTTGGGACCTTCCCGAGGATCAATGTCAGCTTGATTGACTTTTCTAGCTGCTGGAGCACAGTTTATTGAGGGTATTGCGAAATTGGAGTTACGTTCAAGTAGTATTTAATATGGGGCAAAAGGATAATTTTTTATATAATTGGTTGTCAAAGTTGTCTTTGGCTGTAGAGAGCACGTTTTGTAGCATAAATCTAGCACATCGACTGTCTTAACTATGTATTAAAATACCTCGGTAACGGACGGACAAAATAATGATGTTCGCAGGGCCGGATTTAGGGGAGGGCATCCGGGGCTACCGCCCCGGGCCCTCCACAAAAGAGGAGCCCCCACAATAGAGACTTCGGAAAAAAATCTAAACACTAGTAAACAACTTTTCCTTTGAATTTTTTTTTACCTATCGTACTTTGGATTGTTCTTAAATATGAAAATAAAAAACGATTCGAAATGTTTTTGATTTCAGATAATTCTCGTTTTCGATTATATTTATATATGTTTGTTAAATGCTAAAAGAATCTACTTGGTTTCACAATAAATTATAATTATTTATTGAAAAACTCTAGTGAAAAAAATTGTTAATTTTATTTGGAAAATAATTTGGGAGCGGGGTAGGGCCTCCACTCCTTTGTTGCCCCAAGGCCTCCAGACTATTAAATCCGGCCCTGGATGTTCGACATTTTCCGTCTTATCTTTTAAGGTCGTCAGAACCCCTTAGTGACGTTCAGAGCCTGGAGACCTCCTGGAGGGTCCACTTGCAATATGATTGGCGACATGGCATACGGGCTCTAAGAAAATTGGGTGGTGTCAAAAGTGTCAATGCAGGAATTATGCTTAATAGTATGGATTGTGTTTCAAGATACACAAGATTAATTATTTTATTAGTCCGTTGGTTCGTCTGGTGTCGGTCGTTGACTGACTGTTCCTAAAACTGGATTTTTCTGGTTGTATCTACCTATCTATCATACATAAGTTGCGTGATCAATAGGCAGTAATCCCTTCAAAATTGGAGCTCTCCGGATTACCGAGGCTGGAAGGGCTTAGTTAGACATATTAATGAGTTATTTTTGGCGATACGATGCTAACAAATGTGCCTTCTTTCTTTGTTGCTAACCGTTCTAATATTTGTGTGTGTATTAATTTTGAGTTTCCTATTTTCGACTTAGAAAATTTCACTTTAAGTTGAGTCCACAAGAATCCATATATTTCAAACTCAAACTCAAACTCAAAGCATTTATTTCAAATAAACCAATTACAGGCACTTTTGAATTGTCAAGGGGTCAGTCAGTCAGAAAGATGAAGCTAGTTGCCCATTCCAAAGCATAGTAGGTACCTATGAGAAGAACGGGCAAGAAGCTCCACAGAAACTCTTTTAAATCAAAATATTGGTAACATCATTCATGGTGAAATTATGCATGTGAGAACGATGCAGCATTCCACATTCATACAGGCAGTGAGGACATTTATATGTTGGTAATCGGCGGGGGAGATTTTATTCAAAGTTAGACTTGACTTGAGAAGCTCTTCTTACGTCTGTATCATCTAAGTATTACATTACCTTGTATAAAAATATCCTGCTTTAACGACGGCCTTCACTTAACCTTCACTGATCCACAAGCAAAATAGAATTGCAATATTATTAATCCATAAAAGGTATTCTTAAGAGTCCTAGCATACATTAATTATAATATTGATAATCAATAACAATTATAGCGTCCTTGAATTCAGAGTAAATACCTGCTCGGGTTTAGTTAATTCACATTAAAAAGAAATATGTATTATATTATTGTGATGTTGAGTACTATATGGGTTATTGTTTTTTTTCCTTCTCAGTTAGTTTAATGATGGTCTGGCAGTTTGTCAAATGTTTTTTCTTCGGTATTGTTCGTTGAATCTTTGAGCTCCTTAAGTTCCGAGTTGAGCTGCACGCTTACTGACAGGTCCACTCATATCTGAGTTGTTCATTCCTCAAAATACCATTTCAGACACTAATCTCCATAGTCCTTACATGATCTGACCGGGATTATGTCTGGACTTTAAAAGAGGCTGTGACCTCTGAGTTCGTATCGGCCTTTTTTGCCAGAATAGTCGGATAGAAACGCCAACCTCATATAGTTTTGAAAATATATTTGACGTGTAAAAGCAAACCTACTTACAGAGATAAATTCATTTATCATTATGATTTTGTTTACATTTATGTAATCGAAGCGTGCTCATGTTTTCATTATCAGGTCCTTGACATTTTCATGCTGCAGTCTGAAGGAAAAGAAAATAAAAAGAAAACTTAACTTCAGAAAGTTCAAACAGATTTTAAGTCACATTTTCTTCTGCTTTCTTGCGCTTTTTGATAAGGAAATTAGAGAAAAATATTCAGCTTAAGTTAGCTGAAAATGCTACATTCATATTTAAATGACTGTTATGACAAGTTATGATTCTCACACGGTATATAAAAGGTTTAGAGCAAAAATCTCAAGGTGTTTCGGTAGCGAAGGTAGTAACCGTTTTATGAAAACATTTGTTTATCTCATGTTACGTGGAAATATGTTGTTATTTGTAAATGTGTTATTCCTTATTATGTTAGATCTCTGCCTATTCCTCAGGGGCTTACAGGAGTGATATAATGTTATTATGGTTTAGCGTGCGAATAGTAGTATATCTTACGAGTTTAGGATGTATATTAATGCTTCAATCTAAATTATGGTACGCTTAAAGTAAACCATTGTAATGTCCATTATTTGTAGTCATTATATAACAAGCTTCAGCCGCGACTTCGTCTGGGTGAAATTTCTTGTTCCACCGACCTACCGCGTCGCATCGCATCACCTGTCCGCGCTATATAAAGAACTCTAGTTCTTTCTGACTTTTATTATTTTTGCTCGGCTTCTAAGGGCCATAGCGTGATGTTTAATAGCCTATAACCTTCTTCAAGAATTGGGCTATCAAATACAACAATATTTTTTCAAATCCGACTGGTCTTCTTTTAAGCGTGTCGATGGAAATTTAATACACAGTCAGCCCGGAATTCGGCGACGAGTTTGGCACCGACTGGTAGTTCCAGAGATAAGCGCGTTCAAACAAACAAACTCTTAAGCTTTATTATTAGTATATCTATCTATATATATATATAAAAATCTCGTGTCACGGTATTTGTGGTCGCACTCCTCCGAAACGGCTCGACCGATTTTTGTTTTTTTTTTGTCTATTTGGTAGGTATGAAAATAGGTCGTAAAGTATATTTCATACCGCTCCAACGGGATCGAGACTTATGCGGGTGAAACCGCGGGGAGTGGCTAATATAGATATAGATTTATACAAAACTGATGAAGAAATCAACGAAACGATACCTTTTTCCTGGCTGGCACCACTGCTCTTTAAGAATTGCACGAACATTTACAGTAAGTCAGTAACTATTAATCACTTCATTCAATCAAAGTGCAATCAGGCTTTTACTCAGAGATAATAGCTGTTTTTCAGTAACTGCATACACAGTCGAAGCATTCTCAATCGACGTGGCATTTTACTAAATGGAATTTTCAACTGAAGCGTCGCAAATGTCAATGTCCCGAACATTGACATTTCCATGACATGAATGATTGAAATATATTATTGAGCGATCAGTTGATGTGTTCTGCGAGTGTTATCGGCTTTAGTCGTCGGTTATCGTTGTTTGTGGTAATTGAACCGTGCATATTTAATAAGCTGGTTATTATTATCATTTTGTTTTATTTTATTTGTAGTTTTAAACAAAGTTTTTTTTTTTTTTACTATTATAATATGCCCGTAAACTTGCTGCCCAAGATAGTTGTCCCTTTATGAAAAGGCTTACAAAAATAACTAATATTAATTTTATAACATAATAATTCACAAAATCATAAAATAATGTCAGTTAGCAACAAATTCGTAGCACGTAAGTCCCTGCTGCTACGAGCTACGCGTCGCTAACGTAGACGTACTACGACGTAGCGCTCGTAGCTGTCGTAGTTTCGTAGGTATGCTGCTACGGAACTCTTTGAAACACCTTTGGTCTATTTATAGCCGTTTCAAAGTCTTTGGTGCCGTGTGGTGTATTCCGAGGTATGAGAATGATGTCTACGCCTGTTATTCTCAATTGGGTAGGCAGAGTTGTAAAAAACCCATTGCTAATTACCGCAGTCTAAAACAAATGTTATTAGGCTACATATATTACAATTAGTATATTAAGTGGCAGTTATTAGTAGTCTATAACATTTTCTGGTTTGGAAATCTTTTTAGTAGTCTTGCCACTTCTGAGCAAATACCACCCATCTAAATAACTTATTTATTTAATTAGTTATTTTAAAAAAATAACATAAAAGAAAAGAAAAAAAAACAATCTCAATCACTTTTTTTATAAAGAGTATTCTATTCTATTCTATTTTAATACCTTTCACTATTTCTTAAATGAGTTTCTATCACTTTTCATTGGGCTTTCATCTGCTTAAGGCCTGTAACAATACATTTAAATATCTCAATTACCTTTTTATTAAATTATATATTTCTACGAGTTATTATTACAGTTGTGTGGGTAGTCGTTTATCGGCTTACGCTATACGTACCTATCTCTGTTTTTTCATCCATTTCAATCTTATCATACCGTATGTGAAAGGTTATTGGCATTGTGTCAATTAAAAACCTTTTAACATTTCAAAGAGCCTTATATTGCTGATTTTGATGATTGGTAAATTGGTTTTGAATTTAAAGTTAGGATCAATTACACTTTCATTATTATTATACTTTTTTTTTTAAAGTAATATATTTTTATTTCATTAAATTACAATAGAATTTACAATTAAAATATAATAACCTAACCTAACTAAAACTATTAACCAACTAAAAAATGGCGTCGAAAAATTCCTGCGCATCGCTGTCGACTGGTAATGTGCCCAAGAGACTGGCGGCATTGCCACGTTGTATGACAATGCTTAGCCACTGGCCAAGGTAAAAGGCAGCCCTTGGGTATTATTATATTATTATTATATTATTATTATTATACTTTGGTTTAATAACTGGATTGCCTCGTTGGCTAGTGCGACTTCTGAGCATGAGGTTATAAGGTTCGATTCCCAGGTCTGGCAAGTGTTATTTAGTTTTTTCAACAGGAATTTCTCAGTAGCAGCCCGGAGTCTGGATTTGCGGGTTCACTAATGTTTCACCAAAACACCATTGTCAAATTTTTAGTTTACGACCAACTTTTCGTATACTATTATTTATTTCACAAACAACTTATTCCGCAAATGTTTTTTTTTATAAACACTCGCTTTACAAACATTTATTTGACAAATGCTTCTCTTTACAAATGTTTCGGAAGATATTTAATCATTTATCCATTTTTCATTTAATATTTAGTTTCTTTTGGAAAAATCACGTTTATACTAAATATCATTTTATAATACATTTTCACAATATTTGAAATGATTATGGAATATGGAGCAGAAAAGCAACATAGATATTTAGCCAAGAGTTTGCATATTAGATTTTGAAAAAGCGGTTATCTTAAGCTTGCGATCAAATTTTGAAAACGTAATCCTACATGGATGCAATTTCCATTCGGTTCAAATAATTTAAGGCAAGTACTAAAGTTCTTTAAACCTACTAAAGTATTTTTTTCTATATAATCTAGTCATTTCTGCTCTTGCGTAGGGGGTCACAGTTTTAACCTAACCTAACCACTTTTTTTTAGATAATTTACCTAATCTAACTAGTTTGGTTCCGGGTAGTCTACTAAAAATAAACACTTTTTTCTATTAGCGCAAGTCGTTTCTGGAATATAAATTTGTGCTTATAGAAAACATACCTGGGCCTATATCTTTTAATTAAAGAAACTATAAGCAATGCCAATGAGATTGAACTAAAAAAAGTCAGGAGCTCCTCCTGAAAAAAAAAAATAAAGAAATATATCTCGAAAGATGAACGCATTACGAGAATATTAATGCAAAAAGATAATTATTCGGAAATTAAGTTATTGAAATCTTTAGCAAGCCACTTGCAATTAAGATAATGATGAATACTGATACAATTAATTATTAATACCATTACTATTAATACAATTAATTAATTATTAATAAAAAAAAAACAAAAACATATTCAACATAAACATTCAGAAAAAAATAGAATATTGTACAATATTTAACACAACTAACTATTACACTAGGTACTAAATTAAATGACTAAATAAATTAATGCCTATTTTTTGCCTATTTAATGAGTTTCATTTTTAGGAAATTGCATAATAATAAGTCAATATGTAAAACGTTCTTATTTCAAACGTTGAAAAAATGAAAAAAGAAAATGAATTGTTTGTCAAATAATACGTTATTAAAAAAAAGTTTATCGGATAATTATTTTCTTAAGTGAATTATTTGGGAAACTAGTTGTTGTGTAATAATGAAAGGACAAATCATGTTTTTGCCAATCGTTGCTTGTTAAGTAAAAATTTGTAAATACATTTTTGGTGAACTGACAGGACACTGGATTTGAGCCCGGTTGAGAGCAACATACTCGCCCCCTATTACATGGAACTTAAACCTAACTGGCGAAATGTGGGTGTACTGAGGTAAGGCTCTACCTTACTTTTCAAGGAGAATAGGCATGATATTATGTTATGTATTTTAGACACTGCAGTATTTGACTAGATAAGGAAAACTAACCGGTTTGTAATATACGGCATAATAACAGATATAATAATATCACTTGAAATAACGTTCACATGATATAATTTTCATATGCTATAAAAACAAATAACCCAATTTCATGTGATTTAATGTTATATTTCATATAACCTTCTGTTGCTGTAATAAAATTTAGTAAAACGTTCATTTTATATAATTTTCAATTTGTATAATGCTCTTTTTATATAACGTTCAGTTGACCTTATTTTCATATTTACAAATTTTCAGCCAAAATTCTGTAATTAATAAGTAAATATCAGGAAAGCTCATACTGTTATAACTTCATCTAAGCCAAATGATTCACCAACAATAGAGGGGATCTGGCGCTTGGCGGCCGCTGCCGCGACACGCTTGCTTCGCTCGCTCGCCTTTGCGCGTTAATGGTCACTGTTCTAACCTAACCTAACCCAAATGATTTCAAATGTAATCAGTTTTTGCAAAAATATACAAAACAAAGTAGACGTTTCTAAATGATATTAAATGTTACTTATAGATTTTTAATATTATAGTAACTGAATATTATGCTAATGTTCATTATACCATATAAAGGTTAAATTAAATTATATCAATAATTCATTACATCATTTCATTTTTATATAAAAAAAGTATATTAAATGAAATTAGGTCATATGATCGTTAGAACTTTTGTTATTATTTTAAACGCACTCAAACTCTAACTAACCGGCAACCTAATTACGTAACACACTATCAATAACTATCTGAATCATTTTGAAGCCTATTGCTAATCCATTGCTTCATATGTTCGAAAAATTTGTCTGCTCAACAACGTAAATAACGCAATGCATGTTGTTGAACTGTCAAAATGAAACCCATTCCTACTGGTAGTGTGCTAAATAATTATCACGCAGATATTCTGTAAAAATCTCCCGTGAATACTTAGGTGAAGTGTGCTTAAAGTGACCTGTCATTCCACCTGTGCTATGGATTGATTGATGGATTGACACTGTTGACAGCTCACTTCAGGCTCAGTTTACCTAAGTTTTCACGGTGAGATTTTTACAGAACAGATCTTCTGATTTATACAATACTAGCTTTTGACCGCGGCTTCGCTCGCGTTAATTTAGACTTTGACTATCAATTCGGGTTATAATTCAATCTTGATCGGAAGACACGTGGCGCCATCTATTATCATAAGAACGTAATTGTTGTTTTCCTCGGGAACAGTACTTTTTTTCGGGATGAAAGGTACCTTATGTCCGTTTCTGTACACCTGACAACGTATTTGCAAAATTTCAGGATGATCGGTCCAGTGGTTTAGGCGTCAAAAGGTAACAAACAAACAAACAAACTTACTTTCGCAAGTTAGGATATTCAGATCTAAGGAACTGTATAGGTTTAGGTGACTTTGTGTCCAAAGTACAATTGGAACTCAAGTACAATGAGATTTTTAAATTATAATTTGACGAAAGATAAAGCCGTAACGTATAAGCGGATTTAACCTTTCCGCATTTTAATTAAACCACAATATTTTGATAACCCGACCTTCCATTAACTCCGTATACATAACAAACAATACGAAAGGCTTTATCAGCTCTGATAATTAATTAATGTAGCATTACATATTATTATTCAATCGACATGTGGTATTTGTCGGGCGTTTCATTGAAAAGGCACATTTTACGGCCTTTTGGCATCACCTGTGTTAGTTTAATTTAGAATTCAGAAAATAATAGAATAGAATACTCTTTACTATACACACCTTAAGAACACCTTAAGAATGACAGATATAAAAGTAGAAATTTTACATGAGGTGACAAAAAGGGCGGTTTTATCGATAAAAGCGATCTTTGAAAGACAACCTTTCAATGGGGTTTATAGGAAGAAGGAATAGAAGGGAGAAAAGAAGGAAAGGAGATGCAATATGTAACTTAAATTATTTGCGTTTCTTATCTTCTTTTTACCGCGGCGATGGCAATCTATACACAGTCAGCCCAGAATTTGCTTGGCATCTTCAGTAGCGTCCAACAGTTTCTGTGCCGTGAACCCCGAGTGCCCCATTGTTTGTGAGACAGCACCTCATTTACACTCCAGGGCGAAGGCATCTGGGAGAGGCAATCACTGCGCCCTCGCGTCTCTAGTCGCCGCAGAAGGAGACACTCTGGGCGTCGGGAGTCGATTGCAGACTCCCGGCCACCGTAGGCGCGGGCTTGCGGACGGCGAGCAATGGGCAGCTCGCCGTCCGGTAAGGACCAGGCCCGGGTCGACGGCGCGTCGTGTTCCACGCGCGCCTCAAAGAGATGTTAACAAAATTGACGGGGTCCGATAGGACCGATGCCTGCTGGGGCTGCGGATTGTTCGAAAGAGTTACCGTGGCCCTGGCGCACAGGCAACTGAAGGAACACGGGTGGGTTTTAGTCAGTAAGAGTCTGACACGCCCTTCCGCTCCGCCCAGAGCGGGAGAGGTCATTTGATGATTTACCACCCAAAAAAAAAAAAAAAAGGGCGGAGGCATCTGTGAATCTACACCTGAGGTTTTCTACTACGACGAGTCTCATTAAAGTGGGGTGCTTCGCTTGACGTTATAAAGTCTACTAGGCTGGTGCTATCATTTTCTGCAGGTGACTTTGCGTACCCCGCGGGGAGTCGTTCAGCTCACGCAAAGTTAGTGGATGCAGCTCTGAATGAAACGTCATTGCTGGTTGCCTCTAACCGACCCCGAATAGCACCACCAGAAGTTCGCAGAGTGTTGGCAAGCTCAAGTGACAGAGCCAAGATGGTTTCCGACACACGACAACCTTTGCACGATAACATCCTCGTGTCACAAAGGCTGAAAAGCCGCAACAGTTTTTTAAAGTGTGTCGTCTCGTCCGACCTAATGAAAATCTGTCACCTGCATGCGTAGTATGACCACTTCTATCTCTACGAAGAGAAGACCAAATCACTTTCTTAACAAATAGTCTTTCTATTCTTGAAATTTTGACATCGTGCCGAAATCTTTCTACAATTTGTCCTTTGTCTTCCGTTTGTTCCGTTTCTATAGTGGCCATGCCGCGCATGCTTTTTTTTTTTTTTTTTTTTTTTTGTTGGGTGGGAAATCATCAAATGACGTCTCCCGCTCTGGGCGGAGCGGAAGGGCGTGTCAGACTCTTACTGACTAAAACCCACCCGTGTTCCTTCAGTTGCCTGTGCGCCAGGGCCACGGTAACTCTTTCGAACAATCCGCAGCCCCGGCAGGCATCGGTCCTATCGGACCCCGTCAATTTTGCTGACATCTCTTTGAGGCGCGCGTGGAACACGACGCGCCGTCGACCCGGGCCTGTTCCTTACCGGACGGCGAGCTGCCCATTGCCCGCCGTCCGCAAGCCCGCGTCTACGGTGGCCGGGAGTCGGCAATCGACTCCCGACGCCCAGGGTGTCTCCTCCTCCTGCGGCGGCTAGGGGCGCGAGGGCGCAGTGATTGCCTCTCCCTCTCGCGCTCCGCCTCCTCCTTCGCGAGCATTACTGCTTCGCAGAAGGAGGTGACGGCTTCCCATTCCTTCTCGCTCCGTACCATGGCCTGAACCAGGGCCGGACGCGAGAGGTCGCCGCCGCCGATCGCCGCCACGAGCACACGGCGGTGCTCCGCCCAAGCCGGACAGACCTCCACCGTATGCTCCACCGTGTCCTCCGGTCGATCCACACAATGGTAACACCCGGGCGTTTCCTCCCGCCTTATTCGAAACAGGAACCTCCCGAAACAGCCATGTCCGGTGAGGACCTGCGTCAGGCGGAAGGTGAAGACGCCGTGGCGCCTCTCAAGCCACTCCTCAAAGAGGGGTCTTACCGCCGCATTTGTGGCGTGCCCTATGCCGCGCATGCTGGACATGAGTTGCCCTGGCTTACCTCGAAGTTTTTAGAAAACCTGCACTTCTTATAATAAATTTCGATCAATAATTTCGGTCAAGAAAATCGCTTCTGAATTTCGCTAAGTGTCATAAGTCTTTTCAAAACGCGGCTACAGGCTGTGCTGGGTTCACATATACTTATAAAACGTGCACGAATAATCCCAATGTCTGACCTCATACATGATTATAATGAATACGGCCAGAAGGTGTACAGTAAGGCTTAGCTCACACGTGTATTAAACCGCACGTCCATGGCAACATTTTGATTTCATCATCGCCTTTATTTCGCAGCATTAAGGGCGGTTTTCGTTATACAAGTCGTTGTTTGTCATGAGTAGCAAATTAGTATGGAATCGTGTCACACGTGTGAATCATTGCCGTCCATTTCAACGTCAGTCGCAATGCGTTGTAAATATCACTTGCAAAATTTTGCCCATTTTGGCCATCGCCTATCTATGTACAATGGTGAAATTGAATGACTCAGGGCCCTTGTTTGATACATAGTTAAACATGACCATTAGTCAATTTAACAATTAGTCACTTGACAATAGTCAATAGCTGTCAAAGTTTAACTACTCTGTCTGCACATGGTTAACTGTTATAGCAAATTGTCATTTTTTTTTAACTGTGGTTAGCTTAACCATTTGTCAAACAACATACTTCTGTCATTTTTAACAAATTGTTAGTTTAACTAACGCATTGTAACTATTAGTATGTTTGACTACTGGTCAAACAATAGGCCCTAAGTGCGGAAACGAATCCCGATAACATAGAACCAAGACACCCCGACGAGTGTTTTCTCTTCGAGATCCATGTTAGAAATTAACTGTGATTATTTTGTGGTTCATTAACTCATACTTTATGACTGCACTAAGAAAAAACGAAGACTTAAGTTATCGATTGCTAGCTTAAAACTTTGGTTTCCTAGGAAAGTGGTTCCGCAATATTATAACGGCTGATATGAAAATCTGTTATTTACGTCAGTATTGACGTTAAGTTAAAAACCCCTGCCCAAAGATTTAAATAACTAGATTTGCGTTCATCGTGCTTAGTCAAGCGAAAAGAGTCCTTTCTGAGAAGAATGAGCTCACACATTATAAAATAGCGTTTCCATGACAATCAAGAAGGTAACCAACCATAAATGCTTCCTTTTTGCCGATGACATTTCCATAATTGTTACTACCGATAAGAAATATAAAACGATTACTGATCATGAAGCGGACATAAATAATACAATTAACGATCTAACGAAATGGTTAAATAATAATAATTTATCTATTAATCTTAATAAATCAGTATACATACAATTTAATCAATCTTATAATAACAAATTTAATTTTAAAATGGACATACCGAAAATTACACTTGTAACACAAACTAAATTTTTAGGAGTCATAATTGACGAACATTTAGACTGGAAAGCGCAGGTTGATTACGTTTGCACTAAAAGAAATAAATTTGTCTACGCGCTGAGACAAATTAAAAAAGTAACTAATATTAAAACGGCTGTGATGTCATACCGCGCATATGTTGAGTCTTCACTACGGTATGGACTAATTATGTGGGGAAATGGTACTGATCACAATAGAGCATTTGTCGCCCAAAAGAAATGTATACGAGCTATATACGAGATTCCATCCGACGAATCATGTAAACCGATTTTTAAAGAGCTTGGTTTGTTACCGTTACCTTCATTATATATTTATGAAGCATGTATGTTTGTCAGAAAACACAAGGAACTTTTTAAAACAGCAGACGAAATAAACTCGAGAAGTCGACGTGACCAATAGACTTGTGCTGGATGAGCTGCCTAGATCAGCAAAATATAATAAAAATTCTTTGGCTATGTGTGTACGGATTTATAATAAAATACCAAATGACCTTAAAACATTGAATTGTAAACTATTTAAAATACAATTATATAAATGGCTCAATAATAATAATTTTTATAATGTTAATGATCTTTTAAAATGAATTCAATGTGTATATAATATGTAAATGTAATTTAATTTAATTCAATATCACAATGTATTTTTAGTAAGTGAGTTTGCATGCTTTAATCGTAAGCAAAGCATGTAGATCTAAAAAAAAAAAAAAAAAAAAACTGAACACCTTTGTATACCATGTTTTAAGCAAATAAAATATCTTATCTTATCTTATCTTAAGACTAGTCACTATGTCATTGTGCGTCAGAGGTGTTAAAACGAAACAGAAATGCGACCATTTGAGGCGGTAAGGTGAATCTATCGATTTAAATCTTTGTTGCTGTCATCATTTTCATGACAGTCGTCATAACGACCGTTAAGTGTCGCCACCAGTCTTCTGGGTCACCACAGCTTAACGGCTGTACAAATTCAGAGCGTTTTGTTGACACCTTAAGGGGGAAGCGCCAGGGTAACCCGCGAAATCTAAATTTTCTTACGTTTTTAGCGATTTGCAAGTCAGCAACAGGTTGTATGTTGATCTAAATATGATTCGCGGCCGTAACAATATTACTTTGTAGAATCCTAATCCTAATCCTAACTAATATTATAAATGCGAAAGTAAGTTTGTTTGTTTGTTTTCACTCACATCTTCTAAATACCTTTTGTTAGTTGCCTTACCTTCACCCTCTCAACATGACCAAACCATCTAAGCATATTCTTTTCAATTTTGGTCACTACATCTTCTTTTAAACCGCACCGTTGCCTTAGCTCATCATTCCTCAGATGTTATATTCTAGCATTAAATACATTGTAATATTTTACATTTCAAATGTCTGACTAAGTATTGGGAAGTTAATTACTGACTTTAAGACCAACACTATACCAATACTTATTGCAAATAACTGATTATGATATCGATCGGAGTGTAAATGGGCACATCGAGTTTTAAAGAACTTTCGGCTTTGTAGAATTTCCTCTCTGCCACCTATACCTCTGAGATTGTCCCTTTCTCGATGTGTCCTATTATAAGTGAGTAAGTAACAAAAGTGAAAAGTAAGTAAGTACAAAAAAAGTTAAAGTAACTTTGTTTAAAGCATTCTGTCAGCCCTTTTACACGTGCAGCCTGTGGGTCGACTATTTGCAGAGGGCATACAGTGACCTGAGAGTGCAGCACAACAATGCATTCAGGGTGCTGATGGGGCTCCCGCGGTATTGCAGTGCCTCTGGCATGTTTGCAAAGGCCCACGAAGACAGCTTCGCTGCAGTCATGCGCAAGCGTTGCACCTCCGTCCTATCTCGCATGCGTGCTAGTACCAACAACATCCTGTGTGTATTGTCGGACCGGTGGGATTCTCCGATGCTCGAACGCTGGATACGCCTGCATGCAGTCAAGTAAACACGCGAACGAGTATCGGAGTTTCCGATAGTGTTATGTTTGTGTTAAGTTTTTAAAGTGTCTTGTCATTACTAACACTAGTTTCTCATAAGTATTTCTGTGTTAAGTTTCTCATAAGTATTTCTGTGTTACTAACAACTATATGGATGTATTTAAAAATCCGAAATAAATTAATATAATAATAATAATAATTTACGGTACGGTGTATAAACCGCGCCGTAGAAAAAACGTGGCCGTCGACAAGCTTCCACAGTGATCCATACAACACTGACGACCGTGCCTACACACGGCGTATAAACCGTAGTTTTTCACGGCAACAAAAACGTGTGTGCACAAAAAGCCTTAAGCCTTATACAGCCAGCCATCGCAGGGATAACCAGCGGCTCGTGAGGCTTTATTAAATTCACCCACTCGACTCTTATCGCTCGTCACCGTATGCTAACGCGTATAACTTGATACCGAATTATCTCTTAACGCAACACTGACTTCATGAAGACGGATTTTTTCGAGGCAATTTTACTATTTATGGCTTTGGATTTTGTGCCCAGTTATTGGCAGTAGGCACGCCCATAATTATTTTGGTCTGTCTGGCAAAAAATGCTTACACCATATATCTGTGCTTACTCCATTGGGGAATACACGCGTGATTGTATGTTATGTGTACTGTATCCACGTGTTTTAGAATAGTATGATTGATTTGACAGATTGTAAGTAATACTTATCGGTCACTGTTCAAACTCAAACTCAAAGCATTTATTTCAATTAAACCATTTACAGGCACTTTTGAATTGTCAAAGAGTCGGTCAGTTAGTCAGAAAGTTGAAGCCCATTCCAAAATGTAGGTCTCTATGGAGAAGAACGGGCAAGAAACTCCAAGGACACTCTTTTTAAATCAAGATATTACAAAGTTCTGGGTACATTATTCTTGTTCCTTCTATATGTAAGAACAATGAAACCAGCTTTTATAATTTTTTGAATCGTTTTTTAATGATATACTTATTCGCCAAGGAAAACATTTTTAGTCATTGTCATATATCAAATAAATCAGGCACATTAAAACATTATTTAGGTATAATAGTTTGTAGTAAGTATAATGTTATAAAATCGTTCAAATCCCCGGTTACTGAGCAGTAGTTATGCTCTCAAATCACAATAGATAACACGAGTTTACCGGTCGTGATTGGTGACCAAAATACTTTCAATCAATTTCAACAGATTGGATTGAATACTATTGAATAGACTTTCAGGAACCGGGGGTCAGTACTCGAACAATAGGGTTAGCGTACAAAGCTTAGAAACTTAGGCCTTCCTAGTGCCGTATTGCTGGCAAGTTCTTATCCTAACCGTTGAGGGGTTTAAGAGACGTCTAATATGAGACTTTGATTGTCACTTGGATTAGTTTAGTTGTAGTCATTTTCTGTAATTCAGGTAAAAAAGACGTTGTTTATCTATCCATAAATATATATAGATATATTTTGTCCTGGTGTAAGTAATATTATGCGTTTCAGAACAGAAAATATTTTAAATTTTGCATGAAAATAGCAACTACACTTGCGTGCAAAAAAATGGGCCCACCCAATACTCTCTATTTGAGAGACAATATCTTAAAAATGTTGATGTATATTTTAATTATTTTATATTATGTGAAAGTAGGTAAGATAAAGTTTATTTACACATACCCTATACTTTGATAAAAGCAATATTCTGGACAGGATCGACTCGATTCTTTAAATGTTCTCGTTACTTGCTTTTGTTGTGAAAAACTGTTTGCCTTTTTTGTCAGTAAAGTTGACAAAAGCTTAATTTTGTTTATTACTGTTCGCTTATTCATCATGTAACTTGAATTTTCAACCAACAAAAAAAAGGAGGTTCTTTATTCGACCTGTACGTTTTTAGTTCGCGTTTTTCTCAAAAATGTATGAATCAGTTTTAAGAATTTCTTTCTTTCTACATTAGGAAAGTTTTAGTGCACACTGTATTAGGTTACTGTTAATTAAACTCGTGGAATTATCTTATTTTAAATCGAAAAGAACGGGGTGGATCGTTTTTTTTTTGCACGTGTATTTAATGAAAATAAACCTCAGGCGCTAACTTGCCCCGACGACGCCACTATCCTCCTCCAGGAGACCGACCGACACAGACCACCGTCCTTCCGTCCTCGCCGCTGAGGCCCGCCGCGACGCTCCAATCCACGGCCACCCCGACCCTTGCTCGAGCCAGCCCGCACCGCTGAGCCTGTAGCTTTAAATTCGTCCCCTAATAATAATAATTCCGATCCAGCCTGTCCCTTGCTGCCCTCTCCCCGCGACGCCCTAAGCCGAGGTTCTTACCCTGCAGGGGGTGCCCTTAGCGTATTGTCGCCTAGTTTTTAAGTTTTTTAAGCCCGGGTTGGGGGCCTTAACTTATTAGGGCAACCACAGGCATGTCCGGTTAACCAACCGACAACTTCCTAGGTAGACGTGCGAGAAGCCAATCACAAAAAAAAGCCGCTACCTTAGGAAAAAAATATTTAAAATAATGAATACTTAAACTAAAAAAAAAAAAAAATTAAAATCCAAGTATGTAAGTTAGCCCCAAAATTATGTTTACACGGAAAAGGAACCATTTTATAGTCAACAACCTTTGTTCCATAACATTGTATCCACCTTATAGGTACAAAACATAGTAAACACTTTATTTTACCAAAACAAAGTTAGTAGTTAGTTAGTATGTTTTGTACCTGTACGGTGGATACAATGTTATAGAACAATGGTTGTAGACAATAAAATGGTTCCTTGTCTGTGTGTACATCTTTTTGGGGCTTACTGTACTAATGTAGTCGTAAAATCTACCTAACTATTTTGCGAAGGATCACGTTTAATTGCGAGCTACGGTTATTTCTGTTTAAATACTCTTTGATGTAAGTAGTATCGGGTAACAAAGAAACTTTATAGATTAAAGAGTCAGGTATACAATAGATTTTTCACTCCTCTTGCTCACAAAGTCCGTCATTGTAGCGTACCAGAACGGGGATAAAATAGCATATTTTCCTCTAGGGGTTTTTTTGTCTGTTACCAACGAGCCTACAAAAGAGAAAACGTCTTTATTCTTGAGTAGAGTAATCATGAATAAAGACTATTTATTATTGTTTCATAAAAAAAGAAGAACATTATATTTCTGAAAATGAAAATAAAAGCGGCGATCTCTCCGGTAGAATGTGTGCATTGCGTTGCGGCTACAGAAGAAATAAAAAAAGGCATTGGCGCGATATCTTTAGAATTTTTCTCTAATTACAAATTGATTTGGTGATCGTAATTTATTTTAATATTGTATTGGATTATTTTATTTTTTCGCAATCGTAGTGAAAAGTATAGTGTATTATTTATAAGTCGGTTTCTACCTCGTATATAACGGGTAATTTTAGCCCCTTGTATAACAATCTACTATTTTGTCTGATTATACTCGTAGTTTTGACTAGGGTTTTAATATACTTTATTTATTTACTATTTATTTATTTATTAAAACTTTATGCACCATTTAAAAAAAATACTGTACAAAGGCGGATTTAATGCCTGAGGCATTTTCTACCAGTCAACCTTAGGGCGATTTAGAGACTAAACATGGCAGGTGCAATATACGGGATAGATAACTTGAAAAATAATATATACTAATACATAGATACAGATATACATACATACATACATATAACGAAAATAAACTTAGTCAAGACAAAATAACGATAGGAAGAGGAGAAAACGAATCCAGCAAATCAGCGCTGGGGTGATTCTGCTAACTTTATACGAATAAGTTCACGTGCTTTCACTTTAAAAACCCACTACCCCACTAGCCCTATCCATGTCTTAAATTAATGTCGCCATTGTAGCGCCACGCTGTATAAAGATGACTAAGGGAATTTCCCCTCTTTTTGCTGGCAATGACACACGGAGTCCTTATCAGCTTTAGTTCATTTCGTGAGCTAGTTATGCAATCGATGCTATTTGCCAGCTTGCTCGGCTGGAAGAGAACAGCTAGTGAATATTGAATTACCTATTTATTTTTAAAAGTTTTTTTACAATAACAAAAAAACCATCGGCTTCCAAAAAACACTAGATACAAAGTGAAAAATAATTTTAATTTTGGAAGTCAGTGTTTTTGGTGTTGCATTTTCGTTTTTTGACACCGACTACCGAAATTAAAGTTATTTTACACTTTGTTTTGAAATTCGGTTGTTTTTGTTTGTAATAAAGTTTTTATTTTTCACTTTTTACTTGTGGTTTTTACCCCACAGAAATTCGAATACCACTACTTCCTATTTAAATAACAGTGACAGGAAGTTATTATAACATCATCAATATACACTAAGTGGAGAAAATATGTATTATTGAAGCTAACTGAAAAACTGCCCAAGCAAAGTTAGTAAAATGCTATGCCTCAGGGATGACCTGAGGCATAACCTATACATTAAAAAAAATCGAAATCGATCCACTTTTGCCGGAGATATCGCGTAACCTATACACAAAAAAAACAGACCAATTGAGAATCTCCTCCTTTTTAAGAAGTCGGTTAAAAAGTGTGGTACAGTCTGTTACAATAAATAATCTTACAAATTAGGGATAATCGTAAAACTAAAAGTGTAAAAAATAACAGAATTGGATCTGGCGTCCTAGCTAGGTTACATGTTAATAGAATGGTTGGCTTTTAATACCCACCCACTACCCATAATTAATTAGAGAGCATTAAAGAAAGAATTAAACTCCCTCTTAACCCCCAAACGTACCTCCCTTTTTAAAATTCCATTAAAACTAACTGAAAAATCAATACGACAATTTTTTAAAACAAAATCTCCACTCTATAAGTTTTTGCGTCTATATTTGGAGTATTCCGTTAGATTTAATACTACAGATGGATTGGTTTGACCCACGCAACAAGTGCGGTTCGTTCTAGTGATTGATCTGCGATACTAAGAACTTTCCTCTCATAAAAACGAACGGGTTGAAAAGTTTCTGTATTTGAGGGAAACTGGTACTGGGATTTTCCGAGCGATGTGAGCGATGTGTGGTGTGTTGTGCGAGTGATGTGTGTGTGTGATGTGTATGTGTGTGTGTGAGCGAAGAGGAGATTGTTAGCAAAACAATAACACGATAGATAACTTGCTTGACTATCAGTTGGTTTCGAAAACTTAATTAAAATGTTGATCAGTAAATACACTGTCTAATTTCATATTAGTGGTTGTAGATATGGCTATCTATAAATTATACCAATCATTTGATCTTTTTTAACTGTTGGAATAGCTGCCATGGTGTCTCCTATACTGTTCAAAAAATCAACTTGTATTGTTATGAATATTTATTTGACATCGTCTATCCAATGCTTTATTGTACCTTATTTAAAGCTTTGACAGATTATGTCGTTGGTATGTCTACTCCAGCACATACATAAGCATAGCTGTAGCATATTTTCTCTCCTTGGAAAAGGATCAGAGCCAAGGCACTCAGAGCCCGAAGCGACATTAGAATTTGAATTTAAAGTAGAAAACTTTTCGCATATATTTTCTTTCACTAAACTCAATATTTCTACACAATGTCTCCATTTACCATAAAAGCAACACCACAGTGAGCACACATGTAACTTATAACTTTTCAAACTTCTAATATCACAGCAGTTTTATTTGTATTGAAGGCAAAATTAGACTCCGCTCTTGACAGAATAATAAGAGAAGTGCCAGTCCCCTCTAAGGCACTGACGTCACGGCTGACGTCACGGGCTCACGGCCTCATATTGACCTGCAAAAGGGAGGGTACCGTTGAAGTGCGTCTGCCGGTCCCTAAGGACCCGGCCCTGGGAATGCGTTGCGAGCTTAGTACCTTTGGATGACCTTTTAATTTTACATAAAATTGCTGTTTAAAATTTTGTTCTTATTTAGTGGAAATTTAACACAATATCAAGTTGAACAATTGGAAAAATCGACGCTATATCGGGTTGACAGTAATAGACAATGAAACCTATGTAATTTCATTGTTATCAATTTACATTTACAATGAAAGGAAATCCTTACTGTTGTAGAATAATACCTACATTGTATAAATAGCGTTATTATATGTAGAGTCAAAAGGTTGACCAACTTTTCGAATCGTAGGCATTCTAATTATTTGGGCTTAATTTTAATGGGGCAAGGATTTCCAACCTACGCCATGTCACCTTAAATTAGGAGGGTAGAAATCATCATTTGATATCAACAGATTGCCTGTTTTCATCAAATAATTCGACATGAGTCTGACGGCAAACATTCCAAATGTCAACAATATCTATGCGTATTAACAATCCTCGTTCTAAAAATAAAATATCCAGTACCATTTATTCTGGCTCTCCTAAAGAAAAACGCTCATAAAAGTACAGTTTCAAGCTCCTAAATCGATTTTATTCGGCGAGGCGTCAAGTGGCGCGCTTGGCATTTTACTGGCATGCCAGCGTACTCAAGACTACTCGATAGTGTTGCCAAACGACGAGAATTCTCGAGACATCTCGATTTTTTTATCCAGGTCGAATTCTATGACGCTTTGCACGAGGTTGTAGAAATAGTTTTCGTAAAATCTAGCCTGTAGAATCTCATGTTTAGATCGCTTATACATTTATTTCTTTATTATTTTTTCGTGTAGTTCGTTTACCATACAATTAGATTCAGTATTCTATGCTATGCACTGTGGGGTTCCTATTCCTTATGGAACTGATCGTACCCATAGTTCAAAGTTATATTCTCTGAAGCTGGGCGTTTATAAACGTAGGTAATAAAGATACATTATGTAGGATAAATTTTAATAATGGCCATTAATCATAGCCTCAGACGGTTCCGTTTATACATATAGAATACACAGTTTACCTTCGTTATTGCCCTGTATTTAAGATGTCGCCTCTCATGCTCGAGGTCATGATTTCAACTATCAATGTGATTTTTTCAATTCATATGTACTTTCTTAGTTTGTCTTGGACATTACTGACGTTGGTGAAGGAAAACATCGTGAGGAAACCTGGGCTGATAAAATTAATAAGATCGCCAATCCGTCTTGAGAAACCGTGGAAATGCTCCGCTGCACGATGCTCATGCCTTCTCCTTACGAGAAGAGAACTTTGCCCTACAGTGGGACAGTAACAAGTCGATGGTATTATTAAAGAAGACACTGTTGGGATTCCATCTTCATTTCGAACGCAACACGAGAATATGCGAAAGGATAACGAAACCTCGACAATACTGTTTTTTATGAACTTTTGTCGCGCCCAAACAACAACATATTTCTCCAACCGGGTCCCGAATATAATCAAGAATCTGGTAAAACTACTTTTCCGTTGTCACTACTACTTATGTGTGTATTACTTATATTTCTCCCTCCGGTATTCGGCCGAAAATCTGCAATTCACTTATGTGCTTCGCTGCTTATATTTACATGTTAACAGAGTTATAGAGATTGAGTTGTCATGTCTGGAACTATTGTTAAGGGACTGAGTAACGTACGATCTCTAAAGTTGAAGAAAATACCCGTTTATTTACAGGAAGTTGAAGATAGTAGTGGCGGGAATAATCGCAATTATTCTCTCCGCCCTATTGCAATTAAATGTAAGGTTCTGTTTTTAAATTCCGCTAAAACACTAGCCGTTTTCTTATCTTGAAGCGGTTCTCGCACGAGCAAATGCTGTTTCAGCATGCGATTATACCCTAATTGTCTTCCAATTCTTTAAATTTTCTTGTGAAAAAAGCCGTGTACCCGATGGGATTTGCCATCGGTAAAAATGACAGAGTTCCATACAAACATTAATTCCCTATTAAACTTCTTTAGGGGCTGAATTTGATGATAATAAAAAAAATTCTAAGAGTGCTCACTTTTGCTAAAGAGTTATTTTTGCTAAAGAGTTCCTTTTGCTAAAGAGTTCCTTTTGTTAAAGAGTTCCCTTTGCTAAAGAGTTCCTTTTGTTAAAGAGTTCCCTTTGCTAAAGAGTTCCTTTTGTTAAAGAGTTCCCTTTGCTATAGAGTTCCTTTTGCTAATGAGTTCCCTTTGCTAAAGAGTTCCTTTTGTTAAAGAGTTCCCTTTGCTATAGAGTTCCTTTTGCTAATGAGTTCCCTTTGCTAAAGAGCTCCTTTTGTTAAAGAGTTCCCTTTGCTATAGAGTTCCTTTTGCTAATGAGTTCCCTTTGCTAAAGAGCTCCTTTTGTTAAAGAGTTCCCTTTGCTATAGAGTTCCTTTTGCTAATGAGTTCCCTTTGCTAAAGAGCTCCTTTTGTTAAAGAGTTCCCTTTGCTATAGAGTTCCTTTTGCTAATGATTTCCCTTTGCTAAAGAGTTCCTTTTGCTAAAGAGTTCCTTTTGCTAAAGAGTTCCTTTTGCTCAAGAGTTCCTTTTGCTAAAAGGTTCCTTTTCAACAAAATGTCATGCTTCTAGACTTAGTTGAGGCCGTGCGTTATCTGTCAGTGAATGAATGTAATTTTTTATCAAGTCGATTGTAGACCTACGGCATGTGAATTTGTATTCGCTGCTAACCCTCATGGGAACCAGTACTACACCAGTAAGATTCAAATTCAAATTCATTTATTCATCAAATATAAGCTAACAGTTTACACCAAATCGCTTATATCTATGCTAATTCTAAAAATTTACATTAAAAAAAAATCTCATTACACTTCTTAGACTAAACAGCTCAACCATTATTTCTTCATATTTAAATAAATACACACATGATTAGCGATTGTCCTTCGAGAGTCAAAAAATAAATCTGCTTCAGGAATATATTTTAGAAAGTCATTTATTAACTCCCTATGTTTCCCTATGATCCCTATGTTTGAGCTTAACTCCGATTTTCATGTATGCAAATGTTTCCACTACTAATGAATCATTTTAAACCAGAGTGTCAGATAATTCGATAAAGTAGGTTAGTCCCAGTAAGTTAATATTTACGACAAGAAGATCGCCCAGTTCGATTTAAAAAGTTTAATTTACCGCCCGCGGCGTCTAACACCCACACAAATCAAATAGTTTTATTTATCTAAAGCCAAGACTGTAATTAACTCTGATATATGTGTCTGTATCCAGTAACGTTATTTACTGCAGTTAATATTGTAGATTCCTGGAATCTCTCATACAAACGTACAAGCTACTTCAAATAAAAACAGATTGTGAAATTAACGTTCCTGTAAAAGTAACAGATTGGTATCGCGTATGTACTGTGAAGCTTTTAAAGGAATGTGTAATATAAAGAATATATTGGTTGTTTCAGTGCAGCTAAATGCCGCATCAAACCACGTAAGGTCTTTATAATGTACTTAACCTACATTTTCAGGTGACGGCGCTGCTATAACCTCTAGCTATTTGGAGTACTACTGCAATACACGGTCTATTTTAGAGTCTTCGAACACGGTGTAGTCTAGTGTTAATGTTGCGTAGACGCTGCGTAAATGTATGTGTTGCGCTAGCGTCGCACAGACATGATTGTATCGAAAATACGTCAAGTTGACGCGGCGTTTTGGTACCTTTTACGCTTGAAGAATGTTTACGCTCTGGGCCAACGAAGTTTTCTTTGTGTCATTAGATTGAGCCCGCCACAACACATACTCTTTCAGGCGTTTTGTGACTATACACGTAAACCTTCCTTTCCGGCAATATTTACCAGCGTTAGACAATACACATTTGTATACAATTCAATCATTCAAATTCGGCTGCAGACGAAACACCGCATATACACTCAAGGTATATAAAAACACAATAAAGAACGGAACATACTGGTCCGATAATAAACGATGTTTTACGACGGTCGCCGAAGGTACCCGATTCGCGTTTTATTCCCGCGTTCCCGAACCAATTAGGGCGTTTTGATGGTGCAATGAACGCTGCGGTAAGCGGTAAAAGCTTGCACGTTTACTATAAATAACGTACTGCTGCAGCCAGGTTTTTAATAGCGTGGTCAAATTGCAGGCTCATGACACATTTTTTAATTGGGTCTGACGTTGACAGCGCATCGGCACGATGACATCCCTTGGCAAGTTGGTAGCAACCAGTTTTTAACAGATTGAACTGTTTGTAGCTAGCTGGGTTAAAATTTAAGCGTGTCCTATGAAATCTAACCTTATACATGTAGTACTATCGACCCGCCCCTGTTTCGCATAGTTTTTACTTGCCATAACCTCGAGATTTCTTATATGTTCCGTTCCGAACTTAATTCTCTTAATTATTATGAAAGCCGGATAAAAATCAGTTGTATAGTTAAGAGGCTGACAACAGCTAAAGCGCGGTTACTTACGGACTGCATAGAAAAGAAACAGAAGCGCGATGACACAACGCTGGTAATTTATTGCAAAATATGAAGTAAATATCTATATAAAAAAAAAAAAAATTACAAAAAAATTAAAATACTATTACGTTACTATGTTGCTTGTAGAATAATCTGCCAAAAAATCAGAATGATTGCAATGTATATTAGTATGGTTTTTAAGCGATAAAATATTTTATAAGGGGTATCTTAGTGATTTTTTTCTATCCTAAGAAATTAGTTGTATTACGTTTTCAACACACTACCTAACTAGAATATATCCTGAAGAATATAATATATTTTTCTGATTTTGTTTACTGCAGTGGATCATATATTTTTAGGCATTATAAAACATGCGTTTAGTTCCTGTAGCCCCCTTAAGAAGCACAGTGCGGTCGCACAGACAGACACGAAACGTGACTTAAATTTATAATATGTATATATATAGATAGTTCAACCTAGTTAGAGAACATGTAATTATCATAACTTAAAAGAAAGCACGTATCTCGTATTAGTAGTTTTCGAGCTATAAGTGCATTAGTGACAGACAGACAGACGTTGCGCCTTATGTAAAGATTGCTTTGTTTATGTAGGATGCTTTATATTTTCTTAAGGAGCAACATATGCCCTATATCATGGACAGAGTTATTTACCTAAATGTGTACTTTCTGGCTGCGTAATGGCTACCCTTTTTTGCCCTTGGGCGTAATAACGGGCAGCTCAAAGATCATATTTAAGATGCGGGCTCTGAGCGTATAACATCCAAGACTTATCATAGCCCTCTGTACCGTCTATGTGGGTATAGAAATTATGTTATCATGCCAATATTTTTTCGTCTATATGGGGTTTAAAGTTCCATGATGTCTATTTCAGCTTAAAAGCTAAATCAAGTAATTTCTTCTTCAAAATTAGTTCATTCATTACAATGACACAATTTTATAAATTTTGGAAAAACGTCTGCAAATTGTGCGGTCGTTCTGAACTAGAAGGAGGTAAATTATGCAATGTCAATCTGACATTCAGCATTTGCATAAAACATCAAAAGGCAACTTAGAAAGGAAGTTCAAGGAAATGGTTGTTTATAATAGAGGATTCGTGACTGCCGGTTTTCAAAATCCTCGCTTAAAAGAAACTCCAAACTGCAATAGAATTCGTAACTAGTCAAAGAGTTTCCCGAAGTCAAACGTTATGCTGACGTTGGCCTGGCATCGAAGTAAACGCCACGTCAAAAAAAAAAAAAAAAAAAAGGATAGTGCATAGCTTGTTATTGTGACAGCTGAACAGCTGAATGAAACGTAGCCTAAAGCTTAGTTCTCAGACAGCTATGCGGAAACGTTAGCAACATAATAGAGTATTTTACTACTTTCAAAAAAATATACATTCGTTAATACATATTTTAAAGATGTTACTAAAAAAACTACGAATTTAAAAAAAAAAAAAATTACGTCAGTGGAAAAATGGAGAAGTTACCCACTTTTGATATTATTCTTCTATCTGTCACGCAAAATGATCATTGTATTGAATGGTGCGAAGTTACTATGGCGATCCTGTGTTGTGACGTCAGATGCTAATAATGCTGTCTCTGTCTAGCGTCGACTTTAAAACGCATAGAACTGCGCCATTTTTTGAGATATTAAAAAAAATACTGTGGCTTTATGTTTTTCGAGATTTCGAAAATTAATTTAAAAAAAAACAGTCAAATAGTCAATTACATAATTATATTTGTGATCATTTCCAGTTTCGAGATGAATATGACGTTTTGAGTCTATATAATTGTAATAAACAGAGGTTATAGCTTCTTATCTAATAAGTACTTTATTGTGCGGTTTTATAATTTCTATCGTGACGATATTATCGTGGACATCCCCATACACATCCATGAAATGTAGGGAACGTTAACGAAACGCTGTAACGTCATAACGCTGTAACGTTATGACGTTATCGTGGACGGAAATTTAAAAGCGTCTTATTATCCTATACTATATATAATATATAATAATCCTACTAATAATATAATATAATATATATATATATAATATATATTATATATATATATTATATATTATATATATATATATATTATATATTATATACTTATACTAATATTATAAATGTGAAAGTGTGGATGTTTGTTACTCAATCACGCTAAAACGGCTGAACGGATTTGGATAAAATTTGACACATGGGTAGACTATGACCTGGATTAGGACATAGGATACTTTTTATCCCGATATGCCCACGGGATCGAGATTTCTGCGGGTGAAACCGCGGGGCGCAGCTAGTACTTCCATACATTTTACTTCCCTGTGTTACCGTGATCCCGTGACGTGGACGTGGACGTCCTTCATAATATCGTCACGTCAGAAATTATAAAAGCCCACATTATCACCATCATCATTTCTGCCGAAAGACGTCCACTGCCGGAAATAAGCCTTCCTCGAGCGTTACTATATCGTCCGTAAAATAAGTAATTACAAATCGAAAAAGAAAGGTGAGGTGTAAATCCTGCATCGGACTGATTAAATGACAGATTCAAGCTGCCTGATAAATTGACAACCTGATTTTTCAGCTGCATTCGCTTATGAACAAGCAGTGAAACGCGAATGAACAGGTGGCGTAGTTGTTCGAGATTTATAGCCAGCAGCGGATTGACATAATTGATAGATTGAAATTGATCGAGATAGTGAATTTATAGCTGAATATAAAGAAAGATATGATTTGATGATATGTACTGCCGTTGTCCTTTCTGGTCCTATGTGATGGTGGGGTAACACTGTTCCTCCACCGCCACCGTCAACGGGACGTCAACGACAAACGAGATTATTCGAACCGAACGTGACGCCCCGTTGTCGGTGCCGGTGGACAAACGGCCTATGGCTCCTCTTCTCGCGTTCGAATCGACCTTATTAAATACTGCACTTGCTTTTAATCTCCAGATGCATTGAAAAAAAAATCCTCTGACATCGTGGGGTTACGTATTTCCCAGTATACCTTAGGCTTCTTTACTGTGTTATTCCTCTCAGATTTATCTCTAATCTATTGCACTGTCTGCATTTCTTTTTGCCCTCAATGAGTAACGCGTAACTCGCTTTACTTGGTACTGCACCAAGAAAAGAAAGAAAGAAAATAAATTTATTTGACCCAGGTAATCCAAGACCAAACTTTCATGATCATTCATTGTTATTTATCGCTTTACTTGCATTTGGGTTACTTGCAATCAATTGTTCAGGAGTTGGAGCACTAAGGTTTTTGCTAGCGTGAGCGAAGTTGTGAGCAGTATTAATGCTAGGTAACTATGCAAACTGCTGCAGTAACTATGCAAACTGCTGCAGTAACTTTGATTGCTCGTTTGGGGTTAGTCGTAGAGATTCTTGTGAATGAATTTGGAAACTTAATGTTTTAGTGGTAGTCTTTTAGAGGTGTGGCCTTTTTTATTCCGTTACGCAGTAGATCGGTAAAATTATAGGTGCACCTGAGACTTCTCAACGTCCCTTCAGGTGAAAACTGTAATGCCAGCACCCCAATTACGTAACACAGAAATTCCTAATTCATTGCTTCATAAATATGTTTGAATAATTCGTCGTAAATAAGGTATTGAATGTTGTCGAATTGTCAAAATGAAAGACATTGAAAACTGTTAGTGTGTTACGCAATTACCCTCCAGGTCATATCCTTTTTTTTTGTTTGTGAAATCATCGAATGACCTCTCCTGCTCTGGGCGGAGCGGGAAGGCGTGTCAGGCTCTTACTGACTAACACCCACCCGTGTTCCTTCAGTTGCCTGTGCGCCAGGGCCACGGTAACTCTTTCGAACAATCCGCGACCCCGGCAGTCCGCGACCCCGGCAGGCAGGTCATGTCCTACACAGGGCATTGCATACGAGGTATTGTTGATGACTGCTTAACATCGTTGTATTTTCACCACTCAATAACTCGAAAATAATTACTATTATCATCCTGAATGAAGTAAAAATCTTGGGTTTTACAATATTATACTACCAGTCCACGAATATGTAGATGCTCATCCCCAAACTTTATTATGTTGATAAAGCGAACAACAATAAGTACGTAGTTCTGAATTCAAATTATTATACACGATAAATCTAATAATTGATGGACATGGAAATTGGCATTAGTTTTTATTAAAAAATGCGATGATTCCCGAGGGAAATTAAGAAAATAGTTGTACTGTACGTCATGTTTGATAGTGATCATTGCAGGCATACGAACTAGAGCCAATACTTAAGCAAGTTTTCATCAATCCTATTTACTTAGTTAAGCAAATCCCGACGAAACCGCACAAAGTTCAGTGTCTCTTAACGGAACCAACAAACGTTGGTAGGTACCTACACGGTTCATTGGCCAGCACCCTAATTGCGTAACACACTATTATCTATCACAATCTGAATAATTTTGAAGCCTATTACTAATCCATTGCTTCATATGTTCGAAAAAATTGTCTGCTCAACAACGTGAATAACGCAATGAATGTTGTTGAACTGTCAAAATTGAAGTCATTCCTACTGTTAGTGTGTTACGTAATTACCCCGCCGATCTTACTGGAAAGGTGACTGCGGTTACTGGAGCTTCCTTTGCCATTGTCTAATTACTTTACATCCATTACGGAGTGATATTAATCATTTCTATAAGCAGTAGGTATTTGAGGACATGTCTGTTTCCTCGACACCTCGTGGGTACAGTCAAGGAAAAGTTTCATTTGTAAATTGATTATCAAATAACAATTTTATTTTCCGTACATTCAAACCACAATAACATTCATTCTTTGTCAGTTGAATGAAATTGCTATTTGTTAAAGTATTTACTATAACACGGCAAATTGACGTAGTGTGTCACTCTGCTCAACAATCAGGTGACCTGACTGTACATTAGTATCTAATTAGCAAAAATAATTATTGAAAAATTATTTGAAAGAGAATCTTTTCATCTTGCTGCTAGAAAAAACTTTTTTTCATTTTAAAACAGCACGATTCTACATAAGATAAATTTAAATAATTGGAATGAAGAAGGTAAAATATGAATTAAAATTTAATTCATATTTTCCCTAATTAAATTCATAGCATAATTACCATGTTGGATATCTGTAGAATAAATTAGTGGTACAATAATAATTTGAAACAGAGACATCGCGTGCTGGATAGTTGTCGCATGTTGCCGGAAAAAGGGGAGGGGAGAGGGAATTTTATACCACGGAGGTTTGAAATGTCCAAAAAGTTTGCATTGAACTAAATAGGAGTATTTTTACGTTTATCGGAGCTTTGCACCATATTTGGCCTGTTATTATTGTAACATGGAATGGACGACACACTTTTCTGTGTTTTTTAATAAGGTCATAACTTGCTAATTTAAAAATGAAGTGCCTATTAGAGTATAGAGGTATGAGGAACAGGGTGTAAAGCTCACTCATACCCTATTGAAAAGGGAGGATCCTCCGACCAGACGTGTGTTGCGTCTGGTCGACAACTGCCCGACGTATGATGTCGATACGTTGTATATATGCTAGTTGCGCGGTAAACTCTGCTTGCGCGATGCAGGATTTTGCGTGACGCCAGTGTGACGTGTCGCTCGCATGTGGCGATGTAGATACCGCTACAAGAGAAACACTGCATTCATAACAGATATTTATTTCTCTACCACCATAAGCAGTAGTGGTTACTGTAAATTATGATATTAATTATTTTACAAGTGATAAAAACCTGTAATTTTCCAGTTTCATTAAAATGAAACAAGATGGGAAATGTAGCATAAAATTTAGTGAAGGTCGAAGTTCCCGTCAGCCGCCGCTCAGAGCCGTTGTTTATACTTACACAGAAAATTACAAAGCAGAATAATTATAAACGTGCTAAGTAAAGTTGCGAAACCATTGAAGTTTTAATTAAGTGTATTTATAAATTTAAGTCTGAAAGTAATTAACTTAAAGCAAAGAAAAATACTCGAATACAGAGTGGAGGGCCGTTTGGACACTGATATTTAAAACCTCCTTGGAGTTTTTAATAAGAGGGTCAAATAAGGTAGAATTGATGGTCGAAGTTTCCAACTGTAATTGATGTTTTTTTTTCTGTCACGGAATAAGAGGGAAACTGTAATTTATTATCTATGTTAGTTTTGAATAAACTGAACGATATTGCGCAGGAAGTTAAGTTTGGATTATGGCCAAAATAGTAGACCAGTCTTAATATCCCAATTTTCCTCTTTCCTTTTTTGCAACACTATTTGTTTCTCATTTCATAATGTTATGTACGCCTATAATTTGAGTATACATTAGAAGTAATATCTAAATACTGTTTTAAGCTAATGTTATATGTTTAAGTTGTTGGTGTACTTATTAAATAAATAAATAAACACTCTTCTTCATAGGACTATGACGCTATGCTATTTTAAGGAAACCTCAATCTTTTTCCTTTTTATCTTTCGGTTGAAGGTCGTTGTATTGTGGGCCAACTTCGGAGAGGTCAAATGATTTATGATGTGAAGTCTTCATGAACATTACGAGTAGCTTGACTTCGAAAAAACCTACCTTAAGGTGAATCCTCAGCTGCAGCCCGCCAAATTACATTTTTCTTTGGTTTTTTTTTCAAATTGAAGCTCTGTTTTACGTCGTATGTTGATTAAAATGCGATTCACGATTCCTAGGTGGAACAAATGTCCAAAGATTGACGATTGATATGAAATTGATGATTATTATGCAGTAAATATATCATTCATACAGTCGCGAATCGCATTTTAATCAAATTACGACGTAAAATAGAGCGCAATTTGCAAAAAAACCAAAGAAAATTTGAATTTGGCGGGCTACAGCTGAGGATTCACCTGTAAAGCGCTACTACGCTATTTTGGTATGTGGCCAAAACCGAAACTAACGCCGCCATCATTTTTTTTAATACACTTCAATTAACATTTCACTAAACAAAATGCGCCCGTGTCAACTTCATTCGAGAGCAAAATGTATCATTGTAACAGCGTATATTTGTTTACCGCTAGCACTTCCATTTTCTTTTAAATCTTTACCGTGACCATGGTAATGGCAGCTTTACCTGACATTCTACTAAATATTGGTCCGCAAACAAATAAGTACGGCCGTTATTTTAAAGTTTCCTTCGTTGCTGAGCAAGTTATCCGGTTTCTTTTATTTTGCTTTGGAATATGGATGATGTTTAATTTAAATTTATAGACCATAAAACAACATATAGAGGTATGAGGAACAGGATGTAAAGTTCTCTCATCCTCCATAGAAAAAGAGCGTCCTCATCCTTCTACGTAAAAGAAGCGCTTCTCTGTTTGCTCGTCTTCGTAGCGGTACCAACAGTATCTTGAGTTTATTCACAGATAGATGGGAGTCTCCAATGCTGCGACATTGGATGAAACTCCACACTAAATGAAACGTGTATGTCTACTAAGACTAGTTTTTAAGACCATTGTTACTCACACTATGGGCGTAGCCTGAAATAAATGCTATAGTAAAAAAAAATAGAAGAGGGAAGATCCTCCGTCCAGACGGGTGTTGTATCTGGTGGGCAACTGCCCGATGATTGATGTCGGGGCGTTGTATTGTATATGCTAGTTGCGCGGTAAACTCTGCTTGCGCGATGCAGGATTTTGCGTGACGTCAGTGTGATGCGTAGTTCGCATGTGGCGATGTAGATGCCGCCACAAATGTATTCTTTTGATGGGGTCTTTAATCCAATCCGGGACCCTATACCGCAGTGGCGTATGGGTATTCGCAGCGTATGCGTCTAACCATCGTCTTCACTATGCATAGAGTTATACCTAGCTGGACAAATGCCTCGTGCTTAAACACTCATAGTCACTGGACCTACGCACTAAGGGTTTTCTCGGTAGCTAACACAATGAATTAAGGCTCCCACAGACAGGCGCGACGCGACAGCGCTACACAAAGGCGCCGCTCGTCGCGCGACACGCGGTGCCTTTGTGTCGGGCGTCGCGTCGCGCCAGTGTATACGAGCCTTATACATGTTCCTGGTATCAATTAAACACCTAACCAAGATGTACACAAGCAGAATAACACCGATATAGCGTTTCCCATTATATTTACAAATGTAATCTTATTTTCTAGCTACAAATCGAGGCAGGAGCTGGTGAGGGTCCAGGTCCTCCCGTGAACAACAACTCGGAGGGTGCAGTGGCCAGTCCCCCTCGAGATGACAACCACAATGCGCAGCCGCCGCCGCCGGTCACTCCTCGAGCCAGGCCGCTTACACCTGCAGGTAAGGATAGGACATAAGCTTGAAGGGAGTTTGAAGCTGTTCTGTTCTTGGATTTGGGATAATACAGGGTGATTGGTAGTTGGGTGCATCTTTGGAATGGGTGATACCAGAGCTCATTTGCAACATTTTGGATCCCGATAACATGGGTAGCGGCAATGTTACAAATATCGCCACCACACATTGGTATGGTGGCGATATTTGTAACATTGCCGCTTGTCGCCTTTGCAATGTATTTATAAGTAACGTGAGAACGATTTAATTTAATTTAACACTATATGTAGCTACAAGTAAAATACCAAAGGTACCTTAATAAAGGATTGTAAAAATTACAGTTGTGATCCTGATATGGCTTTGGTTTGACAAAAAACTTATCCATGAGCGTGAACAATACATTCCTACTTGCGTATCGAATAAAGAAACTCCGTCTTTTTCTTAAGTGTGTATGTTAAAATACAGACATGCCAAGATAGAAAAAAAGGCCACTGCCTTGCCTTTTTCGAACCATGTTGGGGTCAGCTTCCAGTCTAACCGGATGCAACCGAATACCAGTATTTTATATGGAGCGACTGCCTATCTGACCTCCACAACCCAGTAACTGGGTAACACGATACCCCTTGGTAAGACAGGTTGTCAGACTTTTGGGCTTTTGAGTACCCGTCACGACCGACGAAGATTTACAAATGACAGTTACGACCGACGGCTTAACGTGCTTTCCGAGGCACCGAGGGGTAACGATATGTACTATGGATGGTCACCCATCCACGAACTTACCACGACAAGCATAGTTTAACCTTCGATCGAGCCGAGCAGCTGTTATTCAAGACAGAAAAAAGGTATAGAATAGAATCCACCTCGATGCGCCAGTCCTATTTATAGCCTAACAAATTGTTTATGTTTCAAAGCTTGTTGTCAATAACTTCCCCTATTCATTTATTTCTGGGCACAGTATCATCACGGTACATTAACCCAGTTTCTAAAATTAGATATAAATTATACAAGACGACAGTTCACCGGTCCCGGTACCGACAGATATTCATTGGTACGGAATACTCGCTCCGCAGATTCGGAAACCAATCAATTTTCAGTTTGTTGAATCGTGTGTGTACATTGACATTTAAGTAGAAGAAGAGAGCTATTGAATAGAAGTCCGTTTCTCAACTTCTTCAATTAATTTTGTACTTTCTGAGTTTAATTTTGACTTTACTGACATCGGTGATGGAAAAACATCGTGAAGAAACCAGCGGGGTAATTACGTAACACACTATCAGTAGGAATGGGTTTTATTTTGACAGTTCAACAACATTCATTGCGTTATTTACGTTGTTGAGCAGACAAATTTTTCGAACATATGAAGCAATGGATTAGCAATAGGCTTCAAAATGATTCAGATTGTGATGGATAGTGTGTTATATACAAGTTATTAGGGTGTTGGACTTGTAGTTAATATAAGTCTGAGATCGCAAGCGTCTAGCAAGCGTGGTGATCAATGCTCGTACCTTCTCTGTATGAGAAGAGACTTTTGCCCTGCGGTGGGACACTAATAGGTTGGTATTGTTATGTAAGTTATTTAAATTCTTCTGCCGTGTTTATATTTCGAGCCTTCGAGGTCTACCAGAAAATAGTTTAAAGTGTCTCCTGCATTCAATTATTATGAAAATTAAAGGGATGTTTTTTGACACACAATTTTTATTTTAAAGTATTTTATAGTCAAGTATGAGAGTTAGTTGTACGTCTCTTGTGCATAAAATATCGTCCTTAAAGAACTTTTTTTCAAACAAATTTATTTTCTACCCATAATATGTAATAGGTAGGTTTTGATTTGATTTCTTAAAACATTGAAAAATAACACACATGTACACAAAATCGTGGAACAAGTACAAAAATCATTTACATATTGAAATTATACTCTGTTATATTCATTACCCTTATTTTAAGCTCATGAAACTCGAGCATTATTTTTTACATTGTGCGAATGACAGTAATAAATTGAAAGAAAAACCTTTTTTCGCGTAACCGCACCGCAATCAATGGAATGGTTTCGCTTTGTGCTGTGTTACGCACATAACCAATAATACCGCAGGCAATAATGGCTCTTTTTCAGTGAATAACCGAAGATTTAATGGGAAAATTTGGGGTTTAAGAACCGTTACGGGCTCAAAACCTAGCAAATAGGTACCATGTGACTTTTTTAATGTAATTGGTACTGACTACAATATCCACCAACCCGCACTGGGCCCGCGTGGTGGATTTTGGTCCACCACCTCTCACACAGAGGAGGCCTGTGTCCCAGCAGTGGGAACATTATAGGCTGGTTATGCTAAAGGTTTCCAAATCTTCAAATATCAATGTTACTTTTCCAGTGTAATCATTACTTACTTTGATAGTCTGTCTAGAAAGAAATCGTTAGAATCCCAGGGGTGAATGGTCCCCCTCTTTAAGGAGTGGCTTGAGAGGCGCCACGGCGTCCTCGCCTTCTGCTTGACGCAGGTCCTCGCCGGACATGGTTGATTCGAGAGGTTCCTGTTTCGGATAAGGCGGGAGGAAACGCCCGGGTGTTATCTATGTGTGGATCGACCGGAGGAGACGGTGAAGCATACGGTGGAGGTCTGCCCGGCTTGGGTAGAGCACCGCCGTGTCCTCGTGGTGGCGATCGGCGGCGGCGATCTCTCGCGTCCGGCCCTGATTCAGGCCATGGTACGGAGCGAGAGGGAATGGGAAGCCGTCACCTCCTTTTGCGAAGCAGTAATGTTCGCGAAGGAGGAGGTGGAGTGCGTGAGGGAGAAGCAATCGTTGCGCCCTCACGCCCCCAGTCGCCGCAGGAGGAGACACCCTGGGCGTCGGAAGTCGATTGCCGACTCCCGGCCACCGTAGGCGCGGGCTTGCGGACGGTGAGCAATGTTCAGCTGAAACTGCATCGTTGGTCTAGTGGTACAGGCGGTACTGCTTAGCATGAGGTCCTGGCTTCGATTCCCAGATCGGGCAAACTGTTATTTGGTTTTTCCATTATGAATTTCTCAGTAGCAGCCCGCGACGGAGTCTACATTTGTGCTCGTTTTGTGGCAATAGGGTCGACCCGTTTTTTTTCAATTGTTTCTCGCAGATTAACCGAGGAGGTTTTCGTCGGCTGCTTAACCTGACATGCCTGTGGTTGCCCTAATAAATTAAGACCCCTAGCCAGGGCTTAAAAAACTTACAAACTAGGCGACAACACGCTAAGGGCACCCCCTGCGGGGTACGAGCCTCGGCTTAGGGAGTCGCTGGGAGAGGGCAGCAAGGAACAAGCTGGGTCGGAATTAGGCTCGCCCCCTATTGGCTCGCCATTCGGTAAGGACCAGGCCCGGGTCGACGGCGCGTCGTGTTCTACGCGCGCCTCAAAGAGATCAGCACCATTGACGGGGTCCGAAAGGGCCGATGCCTACCGGGGTCGTGGATTGTTCGAAAGACTTACCGTGGCCCTGGCCCTGGTTTTAGTCAGTAAGAGTCTGACATGCCTTTCCGCTCCGCCCAGAGCTGGAGAGGTCATTTGATGATTACCCACCCAAAAAAAAAGGCTCGCCCCCTATTACATGGGACTTAAATATAAGTAGCGCAATGTGGGTGTACAGTAGGTACACCTTTGCCTAACCCTGCGGGGATTTCGGCGTGATGTTTTTCTATTATGTGAATGAAACTCTTTTACCCTACTACGTCGTATCCGAAAATAAACAAAAAGCTATCCAGTATCAATGAGGGTGTAGCGATAATAATAATATTACATCAGGAATACGATATATTTGCACGAGCAGAGTCGAGCTAAAAGTGCCTATATGTACCAGAGTACCTACTTCGGCATATTCACCGTGAAGTGTTCGCAGTGGGTTTATTGAGATTGTATTTATTTATTAATAACCAAGTTATATTTACAGTTTGCACCACACATACAAGTTATCTGTCAATACTAGTAATTACACATACAATCATAAAATTAGGTTAAATTACATAAAACTAAGTAGACAAAATTATATGAAATTAAATGAAATTAGACAAAATTAGATAAATATGAGCCTCAAACTCAAAGCATTTATTTCAATTAAACCATTTACAGGCACTTTTTAATTGTCAAGGAGTCGGGCAGTCAGGTCAGAAAGCATAGTAGGTACCTATGGAGAAGAACGGGCAAGAAACTCCATGGAGACTCTTTTAAATTATATTGTTACAAAAATATTAAATAACGTATAATTATATGTGAGAACGATGTAAAGAAGTCGTACACGTTAAAAACGTCCAGAGTACAGCAAATAGAAACAAAAAAAAAACAATCCAATAATAAAATAATTAATACTGAAATGTATGCCTTACAGTAGACTCTATTACAGCCTAATGACACAATACCAACAAAACAACAATACAACTTCGCAAAATGAGGGTTTATAAAGACCCGCCCGACATTCTGGTCCTGCTCCATAGGAGAATCTATAGTCTAGACAAAATCAAACTGGTTGCTAATTTAATTAATAAGTAACTACTTTATCTCACACACTAAATTACAATCCAACTCCACACTAAATTACAATTACAAGGCAACTAGAATCCATTCTATTTTCTTGTAAATTTTGATGTTCAAAAGTGCCTTTTATGAGCCTTTTTGAAATAAATGATTTGACTTTGCAAACAAACAATCTATTCATTTTCAAACAAATTAGCGCCCGTCCACGTGTTATCGTTGCGGTCAGGATTTGATACGCGTGAAAGGGCCCAAAGACTTAACCCGTTTTTGGAAAAAAATACCAACCTGTCACATACTATGTCGGAGCCAAAAAAATACAAAAAGCCACACAGTATCAATGGGTGTGTGACGATAATAATATTACATCAGGAATATGATATATTTACCCAGAGAGGAGTCGATAGTGCCTATATGTATCTACTTTTACCACATTCGACGGCAATCATCGTAAAGTGTTTGTTGTGGGATCTTTATTGGCATTGTACCGAAATGTGACTTAGGTTCTATCATGGGGAATAAGGTTACGTGGTATTCAATTAATCTGCCCCACCTCTTACCAAGTATGTTAGGGTCGGTTTCCAGTCTAACCGGATGCAGCTGAATACGAGTATTTTACGTGGAGCGACTGCCTATCTGACCTCCACAACTTTGTTACTGGGTAACACGATACCCCAAGGTAAGAATGGTTGTCAGGCATTTGGGTTTCTGACTACCCGTGATGGCTGTCAAAGATCTACAAATGACAGTCGGGACCAACGCCTTAACGTGCTTGCCGAGAATCGGGATTCTGTGGTATTATTACTACTATTATTTATTTCGTAGTAAAAGTTTGGTCTTGGTAATTCGATAGTACGGTAATTTTTTTTTGGCTTCCCGTATTAACAATGACCTCTCGGCCGGCTCTTCATGTTTCAATATTATTGAGTTACCTTTCCCTAGTTGGGCTCATTCATGCCGATTAAAACATACATTATTTTTTTCCAAAAAAGTTTGGTACAAGTTACAATAAATATAATTTTACAGTTTATGGATAAATCCTAAAGGGAGTAACAATTAACGGAATTGAATCTGGCGTCCTAGCTAGGTTACATGGTAACCTGTATTAAGGTACGCCAGCCCAGGTTCCCAGAAAAGAAGAACAATTTTTTTTTTATAGACACTGCTTAGGACTATAAATTGCAAAACTGCAAACGTATGTTAACTTATACTAACTGTGTGAAGTGTTAAGATATATATTGGGTAGTATGGAGCATTGCGTATTGGTGCACATTCATTGAACTGACTGGCTAAAATATAAGGGTCTCCCCTGGGGTCTCTTGTTGGAATATTAGACAATTATTGTAAATAAAAATAAGAAAAACCATTTTCCCCTACCTATGTAGGCGAAAATGGTTTTTCTGTATTTATAGGTATGAAGTTGTAGTAAAATTTATTTGGCTGTACTGTTTGTATCTGGCTGGTTTTGATACTATTAAATAGGTGCCATTTAAAAAATAAAAAATAAGAACGATTTCCCGCCATTTTCTATTGTTTTTCTGTGTAATCCGTAATGAGTGTATTTAACGGAGAAAATCGATACGTTTTGAAGTTTTGTTACAAAACAGGAAAAAATGCGTCACTAGCCGCGAAAACAATATGTGACGTTTATAGACTTAACGAAGTGTCAATAAGAGTAGCACAAAGTTGGTTTAAGCGTTTTCAGTCCGGGAATGTTGATGTCAAAGATGCAGCTCGCTCTGGTTACTCAGATACGGACAAAGCCTATGCCATTTTTGAAAAAGTGGAGCAAAATATTAGTAATTACGACATTGCTGAAGAGTTAGCGGTTGACCACAAAACAGTTTTGATCCAGTTGACAAAATTAGGGTATACAAAAGAACTCGATATTTGGGTGCCACACGAGCTCTGAGTATATAAAATACGAAATAACTTTTCCCCGACCTAATATATAAGTTCCTACATAGGTGGAAGCGCTCAAATTTTCAGATATGTAAATGATATTGCGTTGATGTACCAAAAAGTATGATTCATATACTTTGAAAGAATAAAATATATTTTGAAATGGAATTATATAATATTAATACCAGCCTATTATTGTTCTACTGCAGGGCAACAGCCTCTTCTCATACAGAGGAGGCATCATGAGATGATCACCATGCTTGCTCAAGGCTGGTTGTAGATTTCAAATTTATTTGTAAAGAATTTTTTGATAGTTTTTTAAAACCCCATTCACGAAATATATGATGGAGAAGGTACGTGTCTCTCGTTATCTTCAGCCATATTTTAACTACTGTGGGCGTACTATGGGTAGTGTTGGTTATTGCGCAATAGAAAAACCGTTTGCAGTTCAAAGCAAATTACTATCGAATCACGCACTGTAGGCCACAGAACACTATTACTCCTAGCGGAGCTGTAGGTAAACGACACAATTATACTTAACGCGCGACAGTTTCTAAACGTGTTCACTTCTTAACCGCCAACAAAAAACTCTGCTTTTACTCTGGTCAAACGTTATGTAATGTGCTGGACTCTGTGGAGCGCCACCTGGTGGTGTTGGGGTCCCGATTATTCACAGTCAAACGAATGATTTAACGTATTTCCGACATATAGAATATTTAGATGTAAAAGAAAAAAATGAATCCCAAATTATTATTTATGTTCTTAAGCTAATTTAATATTCTTTCTTCATTTTTCCTCGTGAAAAATGAGATATAACGAAGATTCATGTTTCGACAGATTTTTCCTCAATTTATTAGTAAAAGTTACGGATACATGAAAAAATATATTAATAGATATGTTTTAGACCCCTCATTTAGGATAGCAAGCATCCTCTATTCACGATCACTGAAACAAATACAAAGGAGAGGATAGCTTAAATAACTAATACAATCTAAAATATCCTGTAAAGAAAATTGGGCACGGCAGTATAGATACGGAACTTAATACCTTAAATCTTTAGGGTTCGAACTAAAAACCTACAATATCTTCTCGCTCCCAACGTTTCGAGCAGTTTCCCCGGAATTAACTTTAAATTGTATCGAAATCGAACCGGGATCAAAAGAGTTTTCTTTGTTTCTCTTAAATATATTTTATCCTTGCGAAAATCTAGCTAAGAGACGGTGCTATCGATGAATTGAGTCTGAAATAAAATACTCTAGCGCCTTGCTGCTCAACAAGTCTTTGTTCCACTTCGAGCTTTATTGAAGAGGAAAGAAAAAAAAAATGGAGTGAATAACTAACATTGAATGTCAGCAAAAAGGTTTTAAAGGAAAGTTCCGACTCACGCAATCTCCCAGGATCACTCATCTATTATTAGTCTGTCCTACCTACCATTAATTTTGGGCGGCCCACGAACGTTGGTCCATCCATCACGCTATCAATTTGTTTCTTCTACTGAGGGCAGACCTCTTAAAATTTGACCCAAATAAGTTGGCAAGTTACTTCCCATTAAAAGTGGATTTTCGTAATGTCCTCACTTATTTCAAAGGGCACGAAACAAATAGAGATTAATTAATTTCCTTTTATTTGGATAACATGAAACAGAAAAGTTCTTTAGAAGAATATTTTCTTTCCCATATTTACTCGAAATCAACTGAAAGAAACACAAGTTAGGGGTTGTGACGAGTTATTTCGTATGTTAACATAATACGAGCCGTTAAGTTCATTTATCTTTGAAAAGAGTGGATTCAATTTGCAATAATGGGTCGGTGTTATTGGAAGAAAAACATGAGAATATGGCTTTATTGGAAAAGTTATTATTAGGTTTAAATTATAAATTATTTTATTTCTGTAAGTAGGTTTGTATAAACACTTTTACACGTCAATCATATTTTTTAAGCTAGATGAGGTCGGCGTTTCCTATTTGACTACTCTGAGAAGAAAGGCCGTAACCAACTCAGAGGTCACAGTCTCTTTTAAAGTCCAGACATAATCTTGGTCAGATCATGTGAAGACCATGTAGATTCGTATCTGAAATGGTCTTTTGAGGAAAGAACCACACAGTTTGAGTGGACCTGTCCAGTCAGTGCACGCATTTGTCAGTAATCGTGTAGCTCGACTCAGGAAGTCAAGACTTAAGGAGCTCAACGATTCGACAAACAATACCAAAGAAAGGACATTTGGGTAGGCCGCATAAATTACTCAAACTGCCAAATCATAATTAAAATAAAAAACGAGAAAAAAAAAAGCAATGACCCACATAGTCCTCACATCCACAATAATTAAAATAACATAATACTTTACAAGTAAATAGTCATGTCATTGTATATGTAAAATTCATCAATGTCAATGTAAAATAGTGAATATTAAAAGAATCGCTCTGGTTTTAACTCCTAAGTCAGATATTGGGCCACTACTTTAGACTGGATACCACATACATTTTTTAATGGTTTACCATGTAGTCACTGTGTAAGAATAGGCTTAGATGGTTTGGTCATGTTGAGAGGATTAATGAAAGGCGACTAACAAAAGGTATTTACAAGGCAGATGTGAGTGGAAACGCCGGGAGGGGTCGTCCTAGATAGTGACCTTATTGGTGATGTTCTTCAGAAAGGTCAGGTGCGAAGTACTCGCAACCGGCGTGCGTGTATGACCAGATGTATGAATGTAAACGAGTCAAAAGGATTATGTAAGGATCGTAGCAGGTGGCGTTCTGTGTTTTCTGCCTATCCCCATGGGAAGAAGGCGTGAGTTTATGTATGTGTGTATATAACTGTGATATCTCTAAACCTACGGTTTCCAAGAAAAGTGGTTCCGTCATGTTATATTAGCAGTCACGAAAATCTGTAATTTTCACAAGTATTATTATCTATTATTTTGACATTACTGTTTCAAAAAACGCTCTGTATTTGGCCAGACGTTATTGTGTGACCGTTCACCGCTTTACTAGGAAATTAAAGCTTAATCTCGTGGCTTTGTACTTTTTTCTAAAAGCGCTTTACGTCGAGTTTAAATATTTCGTGAACGGACATTTTGTCGACAGTACATTGGAAGTCGGCTAACCCAGAAAAAAAGCATTAAGCCCCAAATAGGTCAACAAATGTCACAAAGATCGATACAAAATTTAGCGTCAGCAGGTATTTAACATAATTCCTTGATAGCTTGCGGGGCTTCATACCGATGCCGTCACTCAAGGCTTTCACGTGCTTCATCTAATGTTTCACTGAAATGAGTGGAAAAATTATACCGAGAGTCATTTTTTACTAAGTAACCGTTTTGTTAAAAGTAACCATTTCTTTGAAAGTGTTCCTGCCCATCTCTAGGATTTTTCTTGTTGCATTTATTGACACAATATGATATGTACAAACACAAACTATATACATAATACTGCCTGGGGGTAGTAATAAAAACTCCGAAAGGTTAATAAAAAAAATTGCTTATTCAATATATTATGTCATTATAATATACTAGGTCATTATCTATCTTACTTACTATCTTATCTTACTATCTTACTTACTTACTATCAATATACTAGGTCATTATCATTACCTAAGGTACAGAATATTTTGAAACAAACGAATAAAATATAAAAAGTTCCGAAAAAACAATAGATCAATTTCTAATAGGCCATAACATTTAGTTAAACTTGTTCAGAGCTGGGATATTTGACGCAGAATCCTGACAAATCCCATGCAAAAGAGGCTGCAAAATTATGAAGCACATGTAATCTTATCTTTAAAGTAGACGGGAATAGACAAGATTTTGACGACGTAAATAGTGCACTATCAATGATTACGGATTGGTTTACCACAAATATGCTAGTTCTCAATGCCAAGAAAACGAAATGTATAAAGGTCGCTTTACCGAATGTTAGATATCTCGGACCCAACATCGTCTTATATAAAGATGTGCCTGAAACTGTAGACTCGGCAGTTTTATGAGCATAAAAGTAGATGCCAAACTTCACTGGGGTCACATATATTAAGCCTAGCGGGAAGGCTCAGTTCGGCCGCCTACGCCATCAGGAAAGTAAGAGAATAAATCGACGTTGATACGAGTACAGCTTGGTTAGTCTATTTTAGTTACTTTCACAGCGTTATGTCCTACGGCATTCTGCTGTGGGGCAAAGTCGCTGATGTTCAAAGACTTTTTCGTTTTTGTAGGCTCGTTGGTAACAGAAAAAATATAAAAATACTTTTTCCGCTAGAGGAAAATATGCTATTTTATATCCGCTCTGGTACGCTACACTGACGGCCTTTTTAGCAAGAGGAGTGAAATAGTTATTTGTGCAACAAGAGAGCAAAGTCGTTTTTTGCTGCGAGTGCTGATTTTGAATCCTGAGCAAGCGAAGGATTCAATGATTGAATCACGAGCGTAGCGAGTGATTCTAAAGTTGATTCCTGAGTGTGGCGAGGGATTCAAAGGCACGAGATGCAAAAGCTTTGCTCTCGTGTAACACACATAACTTTTCACTTCAGCAGCGAGAACACTTTAGGAGATAAAATAATAAACAGGAATAGATTGAAATAACTATTTATTGTGAATCAAAATAATTAAGATTGTAGGTAGAGGTACCTATTAAATAAAATGGAACATTTTAAAAGTTAAATTACTGCAATTCTGCAAATTAAAAGTAACCCGCTCTTTTATTTAAATTAAGGCGTGTTCGGAAATAGCACCCATGATATTTTATTATTCAAAATATATTACGTAACATTATTGAAACTAGAAATAAATATGTACATGTTAAATATCAGTTTTATTTGCAGTAAATACTTATTTTCGTTTAAATACAACAATAAGTTAAAAATTCAATAAATTACATTAAAAGACATAATTATCTTTTTGAAAAATTTCTTTAGTTAGTACGAAATTCCGAACGTGTTTGTCTTTGAGGTCGAATTCAAAATCGGAACTTCGAAAGGGCTGGTCTTTGTCTCTCTCTCTTTCTAATGACGGGAAAGAGATAGAGTGTGAATGTTTCGAATTTTATGATTAACCCAAGAATGAATAAGATATTCGCGGCTTTCTGAAAAATAAAAATTAAAAAGTTACTTGGTCTCACTCAGTGAGCAAAATCGCATTTTGCTCACTGGTTTCAGGCAGCAAAACCTACATGTTTGAGCTACGGAAGTGAAAAAAATATTTGTTCTTCAAAAATTGTCGGTTCGAGCAATTTACCAGTGACGTGCTAGATTTTTTTAAGATATTGGTTTCTATTCTTACTGTTGCATCCCAATTCATCTTCGCCAACATCTTATAATTATATAATTATATTAGGCCAAATATACATTAATACACAACCAACAGTGATATTCATAATATTAACACTAGAATTAAGGACAAACTACATGCTCCCTTTCACCGTCTTCATAAGGTTCATAACTTATTTTTTGGGCTTGGTTATAAACTTTTATAACAAGCTTCCCCTCTTCTTGCTATATCTCTCTTTTTGCTATATTTGCCTTTTACTGCGTTTAAAGATAAAGTAAAATCCAATCTTTAAATGATAAGAATAGTTGGTCGCTGTTATTAATTATTTCAAGACAATGTTTATATTTTTCTCCAGAATTAGCTTACCTACTGACAAGTTATATGAGTTCATACATGTAGGGATCGTTGCAAATAAAAAGCATAAAACCAGTAATTTAGCTTCTGGTTACATTTTTACTAGCTTTTGCCCGCGGCTTCGCTCGCGTTAATTTAGACTTTGACTATCAATTCGGGTTATAATTCAATCATATTCGAAAGACACGTGGCGCCATCTATTATCATAAGACCGTTATTGTGGTTTTCCTCGGGAACAGTACTTTTTTTCGGGATGAAAGGTACCCTATGTCCGTTTCTGTACACCTGACAACGTATATGCAAAATTTCAGGATGATCGGTTCAGTGGTTTAGGCGTGAAAAAGTAACAAACAAACAAACAAACTTACTTTCGCATTTATAATATTAGTTAGGAAGTTAGGATTAGGATTAGGATAATTTTCTTGTACGTGGTGTATGTACGGCTTTCTTAAACTGATCGTCGTCCATCTTATCTGTATTCCCTCTCTTTCACAGTGTTTCCATACCCATCTTCTAACATCCCTCATATCTTGTGTGTTGCCACTTTATTATTCATTCCCACATACAATTGTTAATTTTTTAAATTTTAAATTTTAACAGTTTTAGTAATAATATTACCCACAACGCTGATCACAGGTAGGCATAAAAGTTTAAAGAAAAAAAAAACACGTGTGGCACTCGGGGACTGCCGCGGTAAAGCTATTGCATAGCATTTTTTATCAACTTATGCAATCTGCTTACGTATTCGTCCGATTTCGGAGCAGCTCGTCTCGATCCGTGCGAGCTTCGTACAGTCGTACCATATACATACACGTTAAGCGAACGCTCGGCCGAGCTACCTGGTAGGCGGAGTGGGGGTGTTAGGTTTTATTTTCGTTACGGAATTTCTTGATTCGGTCACCGCGCTCAAATCCCGCGATAAAAGCTATGTAATAGCTTAAAATGTTATCGCTAGGAGTTTTAGTAGCAGTACGTGCAGTAATTAATTACATGGATGTATAATGAACTATAAAGTTAAAATTCAGCTAGACATAAAATCATCATTAAAATATGACCTTATTAAGTTAGACGATTTTCAGAACGGACACACATGGGTTTTTTTTAATAAAGAGGAGCGGATGAGGCTTTTAAATCTACTCATTGTACAATTAAAGATGTCAATATTTTCAAAAGTACTATAATATAAGTCGTCCATACGGGGGATAGGTGAGCGCTGGCCAGAGTCCGCAAGAGTTCACTGCAAAAAGAGTACCTGCGCGTACCTGTCGCCTGTGGAAGGTTCTAGGTACAGCGTCACAAATTATGTTACTTAGATTTATACAATTGAAATTATTTCTGACATTTTTGTATAAAATAATGGCTTCAAAGTATTTTCTTCGAGAGGTAAGGGGCAGGAGTTTTACATGCTGAGTAACTGAGAGTAAGGTAGGCAGGATTTATAGCATCTATAGTGCATGCCACGTAAAAATTTGTACTGAACATTTTCAACCATTTCAGCAATTTTTTTGTAGAAGGGGTTCCTAACTGACACTGCATACTCTAATTGTGAGCGAGCTAGGACTTTAACTTGACTATATAAGTAAATTTAGATTAATTTTATTTTCATTTATTGTTGATTAATCTAATCATTTCAATGTTTTTTTAATGAGTTGTATTGCAATATGTAGTTAGCTAGCGAGCTCGACGATTGATCATTTTATGCTTGCCAGAGCAACCGGCAGCAAGTTCGCCATGCTCGCTTGCGGTGGCGTCGGGGGTGGGTTGCCACCTTCCCTCAAATATGGCGAGGGGGTAATGGCTGATCTTTGCGATATGCTCGTGAACGGGTGCTACTTGTGATGACAGGTTATCTTGCTGACAATGGTTTTGCTATTGCTATAAGTAATTAGCTGTTTATTTATTTTACTTCGAAGGTCCTACAGTTTATCATTTGTGACTTCAAGTTACAGCTATATGAACATAATGCAGCATTGCACGCCCTTTATACCAGGAGGCTTTTATTTAGGATGTTAAGTTCTGTTTACGTTTTTATTATTATTTCTCCTCGAGTATAGTTTCAATGTTTTTGTTGGTATATTGGCGTGTGCTAGCTGAGATATGGCAAATAATGTAATGGAATGTTTTGTGTTTCGTAATGTTAATTACTTACTATTGTATAGAATACAGTTTTTCTAACTGAACAGGCAGCTGTGCAGCTGGGGAGGTTGTAGCGCCACTTCTTCCCAGCTGAAGCACTAGGAAGTGGTGAAGGGCGGGCGTTTTGTTGGGTTGTCTTATGGAATTTTGACGTTCAAAAAGTGCTGATTCTCAGCCTAGTTCAAATAAATGACTTTAGATTTTTTTGAATTACAACTTCAAGCTGAGAAAATAACCCTCAAACGTTGTCATTGTATCACAATTTCTATCAGAGTTTATAATATAGGACATCTGGGAAGTGGGGCCAACACCCAAGTTGCTACGGTAACACCTTAAATGGCGTAGAAAAAAAAGGTTCTTCAATTTAAAATAATTATTTTGTAAATTATGTGGCTTCACACGTGCCACCTGCCGGGACCCTTGAGGAAAATAAGCTTAACAAATTTTCTTTAAATTCGGGTAAGAATTGAAGGCATTCCAACGTCTTGTTGAGTCTTATTTTGAAAAGACCCCTTTCCTCTCACAGAAAGATTCGTGAAACGTTTCTGATCTTGTGAAATGTTTTAAAAGTCAAGACAATGTAATATTGTGAGGCTTCGCATCGCGTCACCCAAGGCTTTGCACGTGAAGACGGCTGCCGTAACCAACTGCGTAGTCAAACAATATAGGGACGTTATGTCTGGGCATGCTTTGGAGTGGGTATAAGTGTGATATAAGTAAAGAGGGATTAACAAAAATGTTAATAGACAATGTATTTTATAATCTGCATTTTTTTTTTGCCGTTTATTGTACTATTGCATATATCCGACATGGGTAGATCCATGGTCTAATAAACAGGGTCTGGGATTCCGGGAGTGACACATGCTTACGTCACTATCCAGTTGCCACTTTATTGCAACAAAATACGAACTATGGAAACATTTTCAGTCACTATTCTGTTAAAAAATATTTATAAAGCCTTTAAATTGTCGTTTCGTTTTTCTAATCAAACGAAACAATTCAATTTAAACATATACCAACGTAATTGTTAGTTAAAACCTCATTGTTTTGTCGGATTCGCACAGGTAATAAAGGCGGCTGGGGAATTATTATTACACGCTACTGGTAACACAGCGGTGATGACGTAGGCTTGTGTCTCCCACGTGACCACTGTGTCTCGGAATGCTATACCTGGCGAAGTATATTATTATACCATGGGTAGCCCGATGAGCCTCAAAATGTTGAATTCAAAATAAGAACGGATGTTTACAGTTACGCAATAAATACCTACATCTTTATCTTTATTGAAGGGCGCTATTTGACGAAAATTTAAGTGTCAAGCAATTTTATACCATGTACTGACTATAAACTCTCACTTTGTCACGCTGAACATCACCATCCCTGTAAATAATGATTGTTGAACCCTTAGAATACTAATACGTTTGCCGCATTCGTAGAATACATATAGATGTGTCGTATGTTACTAAAATGTAGTCAGGAGTCTAGCTGTGTCTGCGAATTTTATAAGTTTAAAACACGATGACGTGGTCTAGAGTTACTTGTAAGCACACTGAAGGACAGACAGAGAGACAATGCGGTTTATAAATGTGGAAGTCAGCTCTAGATCCAACCTAGCAACGGAAGTGAAGTCTCCACTGGCTACAGGAGGGAAATAATAACTACTCCATAGAGTGGAGCCGGTATTATATCAAGATCGGATAGTTCCATTGTTTGCAGATCTGGGTTGCTGCGGAGTTGTGATTAATTATCTCGTCTTACTTCGGTATGTCAGGGGATTGTAGGACTTTATAATTGTTACTCTACGGGTCACAGAAATAAGGACTGTATTACACCACTGTATTACAGTATCAACTAGTACGGGGGGTGTTGTGACAGTAACTGGAGGCTTAATATATTGTAATGTCAACAGTATACTTAAGGTTAAGGCTATCTTTATAAATAAAAATGAATCGCCGAAATGTATGTACGCGCATAACTTCCGAACGACTGCACTAAATAGTTTTTTTTTTTTTTTTGTGTTCGTTATTGTCAGGACAAATTTTGTATAGGTAAAAGAAAATTTTAAAAAAAGTGAGTGAATGAGACAGAAGAGTTAGGTAGGTAGGGTAGGGTAGGTAGGTAGGGTAGGGTAGGTAGGGTAGGTAGCGTAGAGTAGGTAGGATAGGTAGGGTAGGGTAGGTAGGGTAGGTGTTAGATACTTAGTGATCCCTGTGCGAAGCCGGGCCGGATAAAGCTAGTAAATAAATAAAATAAATAAATATTGATAAATTGATTATGGTGTACAGTAAGTAAATATGGCTCATCAATTTATACTACTAATAAAGCAGAAGAGTTTTTTTTTCTTTTGTTTATTTGGTTGAACGTTCTAATCTCTGGAACAACCAGTAGGATTTGAAAAAAATATTTTTGTATATCATAGCCCCATTTCTGGGGAATAGGCTATTTAATATCAGGCTGCGACTCTTATGAGCCAAGCAAAAATAAACGAAGTCAAGAAAGAACGCTAAGCGAAAATGAAGTAGTAGTGCGGGCAGGCGATGCGATGCGACGGGGTGAGTCGGGAGACCAAGAAATTTTTCGCGGACGATGTAGCGGGCAGAAGCTAGTTGATATAAAGAGACTGTGACATAGGCAGATATGACGCTTTATCAAGCCGAACTTGTTCTCAGCAATCTTCCGGCAAAGGTTTTTTTAAGACCCGGGTGTAAAGTATCAAGCCTTATTTAAATTTCGACAACGTTAAGGTTCGAAATACAAAAATACCGATTTTGAACCCGAGTCTAAGGGCCCGTTGTTTGATCAGTAGTCAAACATACTAATAGTTAAAATGCATTAGTTAAACTAACAATTTGTTAAAAATGACAGAAGTATGTTGTTTGAAAAATGGTTAAACTAACTATAGTTAAAAAAATTGACAATTTGCTATAAAAGTTAACCATGCGCAGACAGAGTAGTTAAACATTGACAGTTATTGACTATTGTCAAGTGACTAGTGTTAAATTGACTAATGGTCATGTTTAACTATGTATCAAACAACGGGCCGTAAGTTGCTAATTTTGTATTATATTGAAATAATGTTCGAAATTCGATAATTGACTCACACATTTGCTTGTTGGACATATAGTGACCTTAATGGTGATGTTCTTCAGAAAGGTCAGATGCGTAGTACTCGCAACCGGCGTGCGTGTATGACCAGATGTATGAACGTAAACGAGGCAAAAGGAGTATGTAAGGATCGTAGCAGGTGACGTTCTGTAGTTTCTGCCTTCCCCCATGGGAAGAAACCGTGAGTTTATGTATGTAGATTTGCTTGTTTTGCTTGAAGCTTGCACCAACTTTAGAACTCGTTTTGTGCCACTAATGGTACCTGGTGGTACCTATAATTGTACTTATAGGCTGCCGTTATAATATTTTTAGGTGAACGAAGTCAAGGGCAAAGACTAGTTGCCGTCCATATACAACTAGTCTTTGATTACTTTGTGTAATAGCTTAGCTTGCGGCTAAGCATGAAATGAGTGGGTCCAGGTTCCTACCGATTAGAAGAATGACTGCTGTTTAGACAGCGTTGCCATTATCCGTTTGAAATCAAATACTTCAGGAGAAATAAAAGGTCAGTTTGGTATTTTAAAATAGACGCTCCCATTTGTTTTATTGTAGAAGAGATCTATTTGCTCATTCGTCTTTGGCGTAGCGAGTGCTACGGCGTAGCGCGTAGCATGTTTTGGTTGTGTTCGTCCTTTATCCGTTTTTCGAAAGTATCAATGGTTCTACAGCTTATTTTGTTTCAACTAGTGATATAATATTAAGGTACTTAATAAATATCTGAAATTCTCTGACAGGCTACGCATAGCCGAAACCAGGAATGGGGAAAATTTTTCCTTCGCGTGCCAATATTTACTAACGAAATTGTTGCATTTTTGGCTATATAATTTACTGAAATAAAAATATTGGTATGTATTTTTATTGACTAATTTAGGGTGCAATATTACAAAATAACTATTGACATAAGAAAGAAATTGCATTTAAATTAAACTTTTAAGTTAGTAGAAGGTTGAGGAGCTGGTCTTAGTGAGGACATGTGACATGTGGAACTATTTTTGTTTCTGCATGATTTCATCATAAGCCGGCTCCATTTGTGATGCTGAAATTTTAAGCAGTGAAAAAAGGTTGTCATCCGAAAGCCTATTACGAAGACATTTTTTTCTTAGTATCATTATTGAAAACGTTTGTTCGCACAAATAGCTTGTACTCAAAGATAGCCATTATTTTTTGTGTACGTGATTGTTTTATGCGAGCCGCGCACTGTCAATGAGTACGAAATTACTAACAATACGAAAACTTCACGTGATTTTTGTTTGATGTTCGCGGGCCGGATTTCAACGATTCGCGGGCCTGAGATTACCCGCTGGCCGTAGTTTCACCATCCCTGGCCTAAACGTTTGTTAAAAGGAAGTGTCATTATCGTCGATGGATAATCCCATCGGCGGGTACACAGCTTGTACCATAATAATATGCTGTTTAGCTGTAGTTAGTACCTTGCCATTATATTTTATAATGAACTAGCGACCTGCCCTTACGACTTGACAAAACATCGGGATTTCTATATTGAATGTAAGTTTAATATTAATGTATTCTACACATACATTAATAAATTGTGAAAATGATGGCGAAAACCGAAAAAATTGAGCCGTCGCGGGACGCCTGGCAGATGTAAAACATCGAAAATATTTTGTATAGAAAATATAGCGTGGCGACGCGTCGCCACTGCATGCGTCGCCACGCCAACCATCGGTTTTACCCGCGGTTATAGATGTTTCACATCAAAAAAAATCCGTTGCATAGTTTAGAAACACAAAGCGGTCACACAGACAGACAAGTGCAGCGACTTCAATTTGTAATGTGAATATATATTAATAGCTATATATATCTCCGATATATAAATACCACCTATCTTCACCCACACATTTTTGGTGATCAGTACTCGAAACTTCCAGTCGAAGCGTTACTGTCAAATTGGCAAATTGCTTCCGAACTGCTCCTAAGTCTTGGAGCCACTTGTCCCCGCTTCAGAACGTAAATACGGTTAGGAAACTTCTCAAATATCATAGTTAGCGAGGTTCTTGAGTTGTTGAAGGTGATATAAGGTGTGTAGATGTGGACTACGGAAGAGTATGAAAGGTAAGTGTTGGAAACGTGTTTGATTTTAAAATTATGCCTAAAGATATGTTTTGATAAGAATAATTCTTCGGCCAGAGTGACAACATTTTCTATTTTATAGTAGGTTCCTATTAGGGTTTTTAGGGCCCATTCACACGTACCACAACCAGACCACATCGAAGCGACAAAATGTCGAACTCAAATTCAAACTCAAAGCATTTATTTCAAATTAAACCAATTACAGGCACTTTTGAATTGTCAAGGAGTCGGTCAGTCAGAAAGATAAAGCTAGTTGCTTATTCCAAAGCGTAGTAGGTACCTATGGAGAAGAACGGCCATGAAACTCCACGGACACTCTTTTAAATCAGAATATGGTTACAAAATATTGGTTATATCATTCATGTTGAAATTATGCATGTGAGAACGATGCAGAACGTTAAAAGCGTTCGTAATAAAAAGCCAAAAACAATTCAAATATTAAATTAAATTAAAATAAGCCGTGTCAACTAAGAGATGACCAGTCCCTACTGACGGCGCCCGTTCAACATGACGTATGGATTATGTGGCTAAGCAGTGGTTACGTGTGAATAGTGTCGCTGCAACTTCTTGCAGTTGCGTTGAGGTTATGTTGTGGCTAGTATTTGCAGACAGACAGATCGTTGTGTTTACGATGTGGCCGGCCGCTAGTGCATGATCTCGTGGCTGCGACGTGGCCTTGATGTGGTCAGTATCGCCTAAAGATTTTGGCGGTCAAATGTGGTCCTGGTGAATAACAACATTTTCATACAAATTACCGCCCGTCCACGTGTTGTCATTGTATTTGTGGTACGTGTAATCGGGCTCATACTTTTATTACCTACTAGCTTTTACCCACGGCTTCGCTCGCGTTATTTTAGACTTTGACTATCAATTCAGGTTATAATTCAATCATGATTCGAAAGACACGTGGCGCCATTTATTATCATAAGGACGTTATTGTTGTTTTCCTCGGAAACAGTACTTTTTTGCGGGATGAAAGGTACCCTATGTCCGTTACTGTACCCCTGACAACGTATATGCAAAATTTCAGGATGATCGGTTCAGTGGTTTAGGCGTGAAAAGGTAACAAACAAACAAACAGACTTACTATCGCATTTATAATATTATAGTTAGGATTAGTTAAGATTAGGATTAGGATAGGATTAGGATTATTATTATGTAGTCAAGTATGTGTGTGTTTGTGTGTAGTAAAGTCTTACCAAGGGGTATCGTACTACCTAGTAACTGGGTTGTGGAGGTCAGATAAGCAGTCGCTCCATGTAAAATACTGGTATTCAGCTGCATCCGGTTAGACTGGAAGCCGACCCCAACATAGTTCGGATCAGGCTGGGCAGATGATGATGTAGTCAAGTATTGAACTCGTAATTACATATGGTGCGGCGTACTTTGTCATACAGAAGTCTGTTACTATGCAGCGGTTTTGGCGTAACATCTGGGGACAATCCTGTATACATATATCCTCATGTGAATATATATCCTGTTCCAGTATCGTAAGCGCGACATTATTTACATTTGTTGGCAATTGTTCCATTTCCCGTCGTAAAAAATTAAGTGCTTCCATTTACAAGGGACAGTACATTTTGGGCCACTTTATTTCTTAATAATGTTCCTTTATTTTTGTGATACATCTGTACATAGGTTAGTTACATTTCTGTGTCCATTTCTGAGTCCTTTTTGACGAACACTTAGCTACCATTATTAAGCATGTTATATCGCTTCTCCGTCTTTTTTGTTATACCCACATATGAAGGACACTCATACAGAAAAAAACAGGAATCATGGGTCATCTAATAAGCTTAACACCAAGGTGGGTTGAAATGAAATGAAATTTATTTGCAAGAATTGTAGTACATACAGATGGTCGGGTTTTTTTTTAAACAGTTTCTAATAATATTCGCTAGAATGCAAAATTATTGTTACATTAATTAAATAAATGAAGCTAATAAAATTGGTACATAAATCATAGTTATTCAATTTAAAATGTCAAGTATTTGTCAAATTATGATTAAGATGTCAATTTCAGTGTAAATCTTTGAAGTCTAAATACTCACTGACAGAATACGAGTAGAATGATTTTTTATAAGCCATTTGAATAACGCCGCTTTAAATCGATTGATTGATAGTTCCCTATACGATTTTGGTAGTTTATTAAATATCCTTATAACCATTGGAAAGCAACTTCTGTGATATAAATGCCGTTTTTTTTGGAGGAATAATTAATCTTTCAGGATATCTTGTCTTAAACGTAACGGTGTCTCCCAGACGTTGAAATAAGTCGGACTGCATTTTAACAAATTTACAGCATTCAAATATGTACATACTGGGAACAGTTAATACTAGAAGTGAAACTACATTAATTATGTATTATGATTATGTATTATGATTTTGTACAATAACAACATCACGCCTGTTTTCCTCAAAGGGTTAGACAGAGGTGTACCTTTATAGTACACCCATTATTAGGTAAGCACGTCTCTACAAAATCCCAAAATAAAATACAGAAAGTTTTATTGGCTAAAAGAAACGGTGATGACAGACAGTAATTTTACATTAACACAGTTAAGTTTTTCACATTTTTTATGGTTTGACTGTTGATCCCCAAACTAAGCAGGGCTTGTAGGTATATTGGGGGTCGGAGTGCGAATGAGCTAAAAGAAATATGTCGGTTTTGAAGGCTAGTTGAGTAAAGCGTGTATTTTGTTTTGAGTGTGTATGTGCGAGTGTCTGTGAGGATGAAAGTGTGAGAGAGGGATGTTGTTTGCTGGCACTTTGGTTTGTCGACAAATTTTTGAGAAATTATTCTGTTTCGGTGTATCTAGAAATGTTGTTTTAATCTGCCTTGATTGCTTAAACAATGTGTAACTGAATTAACGCACATTGTGAAAGTAATTTGTTCAGAATCGTTTACTGAATCGTTTTCTGTAATTTTTAATATAGGTAATATTGTATCCCAAATATATTAAAAATACGTAAATTATATATAGTCACACTTCCGCTGCACAGTCAAAACAAGACAAAATGGACGAAGTACCTACTACGCTAGACCCTTATCCGTGTGCGACTGTGTGCGTGCGAGATTTGTAATGTGACCACAATTTTCTCCCACAATCAGTATAACTAATTTTATAAATAAACAATGTTTTATACATAGTAGTAAAAATTCTGTGTATGTGCTATGAATAATCATAGCACATACACAGAATTTTTATTATATTATTACTCTTAGAGTCGTTGTAATAGCTTGTATATTGATGTAAGTATTACGTACAAGTATACCAAGAAAAAATCTCATACTCAAATTAGTTTATGCGCTAGCTAAACCCTGCTGATCCCCAAAACACATATCCTCATCAAAAAGTCACACCCAACAGTTCTAGCGTCTCACAGATTACTTCATATTCAAGTACACAGTCCAACTTTAGTGCCCCGAGCTTTGAGCATAAACCTATTGTAATGTTAATGATATCACAGTCTGTCTGTACTTCCACTCAGAATGAGTTAAATTAGAACGTTCTATACAATTGAGTTAAAAGGCGAAATAGTACATCCTGTGACAGAAACAAAGTTTCTAGGAATTAATATTGACAATAAACTGACATGGAAAACACATTTAGAATATGTCTGCAAAAGAATTAATAAATCGTCATTTGCTCTATACAAACTCTCAAAAATTGTTAATAAAGAAGCTGTATTAGCTGCTTATCACGGACTTGTTGCACCTGTCTTAAGATACGGTATTATATCTTGGGGCAACTCAGTCGATAAGGAATCTGTATTTAAAGCTCAAAAGAAATGCATTAGAGCAATGTGTAATGTAGACAACACTACCAGCTGTCAACCCTACTTTAAAAGCTTGAAAATTCTGACACTGGCTTCGTTATATATATATGAACTAAATGTTTTTGTGAAATTAAATCCTAATTATTATAAGACTGCTTCTAAAAGCTACAATAGACAACTACGTGACAAAAAAAGATTAGAAATTAATATACCTTATGGAAAAACAGCACTAATGAATAAAAGTATTCTCTGTATGGCATCATTGATTTACAACAAGTTGCCCGATGATGTCAAAAAGTTACCTGTTCATCAATTCAAGTCGAAGCTGCACAAATTCCTGATAAATAAATGTTATTATAATGTCAAGGAGTATTTACAGGATAAAAATATAGATAGATACATACATTAAGAGTAATTTATTGACATTTAAAATATGACAATACAAATAGTGTGACTTGTTATAATAATTTAATTTGACATCTCTATAATTTTATTTTATTTTAAATTGGATCAATATTTTTATTTAATTTATCTGATTGTTGAACCTATGACATGTATTTGAAATCATCTGACAATTTTTATTTTTAAACCTTTGACGTGTGTAGTATTCTGTTTTTTTTTTTTTTGAGTGTAATAATTTTGTAATGTTGTTGTAATAATTATTTAATTAGATTAATAATAATGTAAATATTTGCACACCATAATAGGTAATGATACAGAGTACTTCATATTTATTTGTAACATCTGTTTATACCTACCTGTATTAAGCAAATAAATAATTTGATTTGATTTGAAAATTTATTTAAAGTTACGTGGTTTTATTTTGTAGTTTTTTATTAGAATAAGTAATATGTAGTAATAGTTATAGAGGTATGAGGAACAGGATGTAAAGTTCACTCATTCCTTCATAGAAAAGGGAGGATCCTCCGACCAGACGGGTGTTGTGTCTGGTGGGCAACTGCCTGACGTTTGATGTCGGGACGTTGTATATATGCTAGTTGCGCGGTAAAACTGCTTGCGCGATGCAGGATTTTGCGTGACGTCATTGTGACGAGTAGCTCGCATGTGATGATATAGATACCGCTATAAGTCCATTTATTTGTCAGCATATTGTTACAGAGATGTTATATAAATTTTACAGTTCATAATATTCTGCCGTTTCCGGCGTACAAATACATTTTCGGGTATTGGTTAGCGTCTCAGATATCACATTGAATTAAATGAATTAGGATAACATTCAAATTGCAAATTAGTGAAATGTTAGTAATAGAAATGTCAAAAGGACTGAATTAAGCCAAAGAGATAATACGACGAGAATAATACAGATACTCGTAATTCCTAATATTTAAGGCTACTTTCATTCATAAAGTCATTAGTCGAGTAGTAGCATTTACTGAGATAATTGAATAATTTACATTTAAATGTCCCAAAGTTAAGAGTTTTAAAACAATCTGGTAGTTTATTATAAACTTTGGTCGCCATACAAAATACATTATTAGAAAATAGTTTATTATTTCGACTCGGTAATTTAGGGACGAATTTGTTTATTAGATAATGCCCTTTTTGTGTTAACGTTACTTGAAAACTCTGAGTTTGTTTCGCTGTTTCTTATCAGAGTACCTACTTAAGTACTTAGTCGGTTAAGAAACACAAAGAAATGAAAATATTTTAAAACTAGATGAAATCGCTCATCTAGTTATTAAATATATTTATTTCTTTTAAACATGTAAAAGTGTTTTTATTAACCTACTTACAGAAATAAACATAATTTATCATTAATCATTTATCAAACAAATTTACAGAAATAATAATTATAATTTTTCAAAACTACTAATTTTGTAATTTTGCCAATATCGTCAGTACTTATATCGCTCCCCAGAGAGCCACGAACAATATCGTCAGGTCTTATATCGCTCCCCAGAGAGCCACGAACAACGTCGCCGGTACTTATATCGCTCCCCAGAGAGCCATGAACAATATCGTCAGTACTTATATCGCTCCCCAGAGAGCCACGAACAATATCGTCAGAACTTATATCGCTCCTCAGAGAGCCACGAACAATACCGTCAGTACTTATATCGCTCCGCAGAGAACCACGAACAATATTGTCAGTACTTATGTCGCTCCCCAGAGAGCCACGAACAATGTCGTCAGTACTTATATCGCTCCCCAGAGAGCCACGAACAAACCCGTCAGTACTTATATCGCTCCCCAGAGAGCCACGAACAATGTCGTCAGTACTTATATCGCTCGCCGGAGAGCCACGAACAATGTCGTCAGTACTTATATCGCTCCCCAGAGAGCCACGAACAATATCGTCAGTACTTTTATCGCTCCCCAGAGAGCCACGAACAATACCGTCATTACTTATATCGCTCCCCAGAGAGCCACGAACAAACCCGTCAGTACTTATATCGCTCCCCAGAGAGCCACGAACAATGTCGTCAGTACTTATATCGCTCGCCGGAGAGCCACGAACAATGTCGTCAGTACTTATATCGCTCCCCAGAGAGCCACGAACAATATCGTCAGTACTTTTATCGCTCCCCAGAGAGCCACGAACAATACCGTCAGTACTTATATCGCTCCCCAGAGAGCCACGAACAAACCCGTCAGTACTTATATCGCTCCCCAGAGAGCCACGAACAATGTCGTCAGTACTTATATCGCTCGCCGGAGAGCCACGAACAATGTCGTCAGTACTTATATCGCTCCCCAGAGAGCCACGAACAATATCGTCAGTACTTTTATCGCTCCCCAGAGAGCCACGAACAATACCGTCAGTACTTATATCGCTCCCCAGAGAGCCACGAACAAACCCGTCAGTACTTATATCGCTCCCCAGAGAGCCACGAACAATATCGTCAGTACTTTTATCGCTCCCCAGAGAGCCACGCACAATATCGTCAGTACTTTTTTTGTTTGTTTTTTATTAATCAAAATACTGTTTACAAGCATCTGTTGAACCTTTAAACATACCACACAAACCATCGCAGGTTTAACAGTGGTGTGGCCAGACACGGCAACTCGGTGCCACTACATATTAATTATTAATTAATCGCTCCCCAGAGAGCCACGAACAATATCGTCAGTAGGTACTTATATCGCTCCCCAGAGGGCCATGAACAATAGGTTTTTAATTATGCTTCATTAGCTGAGGTTTGATAGGTTTACCTTGTACTTTGAATCTAAAAGGACATGCCGAATGAGTCCGAAAATGTAAAGGAATTTCCTACATTTTTGCTTGCTGTTTTCCCTTTGATTGTTTGCAGGTTTCCAATCACGCGGCAGTTGATTTTCCGGGGACGGCTCAGCTAATTGAAAACCGCACGTAACACATGTAGGTTTTTTGTATACAAAATTAAATGTGAGACGCGGCAGTAAGGTTTGCTACCTCAACTGATCTAGCTAAAAGAAACCGTCTTAGGTGAATGACCCTTACTTTTGAAGCCAACCAGAACTGATTTCGCAAAGGAAATAATTTTACAGTCGTCGAGGAAAGGTCAAAGATCAAAAAGCCACCAGACCCTGAGGGTAGAGTAAAAATTAGAAAATCTAAAAATAACTTTATACAAGTGAATGTACTTGTATTTATTTTGTACTTTCAATCTGTAACATAGAAAACATTAGATTCGACGCAATGCGGATGAATACTCGAAGCAGAATATACGTCATGATGAATCTATCAGCTCACGCTCATTGGTTACATTCTTGCGTTCTGAACTGCATCAGTGTTTGATTGGCCAAAAGCTTCCGGTTTCCGTAAATCAAACTGAACGCGGTGCTCTGAGTCGCTGTGATACGTTTCAGTTAACATTAATATTCTTAGGGCCCGATCACACGTACTGTGGTACGATGTGGTGTGGTTGTGACCACACCACATCGCAACGACAAAATGTGGGCAAGCAGTAGTTACATGTGAATAGTGTCGCTGCAGCGATCGTGCAGCAACGCATCTTGCAGTTACGTTGTGGTAACTACAATTTTTATATGTGGTTGCGTTGTCGCTAGAAGTTGTGATGTGGTTACGTGGTGGTTAGTGTTCAGCAGACAGACAGATCGACTCCGGATTTCGTAGAGGAAGATGTGGCCGCAACGTTATGTTTGCAATGTGGCCGGCTGCTAGTGCGCGGTGTCGCTGGTGGTTGCGTTGTGGCTGCGACGTAGCCTTGATGTGGTCTATATCGCCCACACGGTTGGTTTTGACGGCCAAATGTGGTCAATGTGAATACATTTTTTATTTTCATACAAATTAATGCCCGTTCACGTGTTGTCGTTGCGGTACAACATGTGATTGGGCCCTAATATTTTGCGTTCCACTATGACGCTGCTTGCAAAGGACAGTTAACAAATCCTATTTTGCAGCTGGCATATTTATATGGTTACGCCACTGTGGCACTGGTGTGTTTCTCATACTGAATAAGGAACTAGCAAATTCGTAATGACTATTTTATGGGTGTTTTCTGCGTTAGAATTATTTAGGTACTCTATATTATTTATTTATTAAAACTTTGTGTACAACACAAGAAAAAAAATACTGTACACAGGTAGACTTAATGTATATATTATCAATCAGCCATAGGGTGATGCAAAGACAAAACATGGCAGGTGCAACATAAGGGATAAATAACTCGAAAATAACTATAGAATACAAGAAGGAATAGATACATACATACATGTAAATTATTACTTAGATAACAGTTTGACTTTAATTCTAAACTTCTAAAGCGTGTCTCATCTCAAATTCTACTGGATCTTTCAATACTATGTCACTCTCTGTAAATCAGGGGTCATGGTAAGTTGGTTACACGAATGATATTACACGTCGCAGTAACATTGTAATTTTACGACCAACATCGCTAGGCTCCCTTTGCACAATTTAATATTTATCAGTCTGCCGTTACGTTCGCTATTTCAAGCTCCAATTGTGTTGCTTTATTTGATACGAATGTGCGAAAATTCTTTACGAGTTTTGTCAGCATATTAGTCTTGAGTTGTTATAAATTAGACTCAGAAGAAAATTATTGACCGAAAAGTCTTCGTTGATTCGTTTTCCAAAAAATTCTAAATTCAAAAAAGCAGGATAAATCTTACAATTTGTTTATTTGGATGTGATGGTACTGGTAGTAAAATTAATATACCTTTTAATTTACCAGCCTGCCATTCGCTGATAAGTCTTGAATTCAATAACTCTCGACCTCTCCACGTGTGTTGATACACACGTACATTAGGTAGAAACATGATGCCAGAAGTTGCCCTCACAACAGATGCCGTAAGCCGTAGCCTTGCGGTTAGATGTTTGGCTTTGTAAAAATAATAGCCTTGTGAATCATTCCGGTTCAAATACAGCTCTTAATTTTTATGAAAGCGTTCAAGTATCTATAGAAAAGTATTTAATCCTTTGCCAATCCGCAAGAAACGTCGCCGTGATACTTCTCCTCGTCCGAGGATTCCAACTTGCTCCTTATTGATACAAGCTCCTCGTACACACACGTTTTTCTTGCCGTGAAAAAAAAAAACTACGGTTTATTCGCCGTGTGTAGGCACGGTCGTCAGTGTTGTATGGATCACTTTGTAAGCTTTTTGACAGACGCGTTTTTTTTACGGCGCGGTTTATACACAGTACCGTCCGGAAACCTTTTTTTTTTTTTTTTTTTTTTTTTTGGGTGGGAAATCATCAAATGACGTCTCCCGCTCTGGGCGGAGCGGAAGGGCGTGTCAGACTCTTACTGACTAAAACCCACCCGTGTTCCTTCAGTTGCCTGTGCGCCAGGGCCACGGTAACTCTTTCGAACAATCCGCAGCCCCGGCAGGCATCGGTCCTATAGGACCCCGTCAATGGTGCTGACATCTCTTTGAGGCGCGCGTGGAACACGACGCGCCGTCGACCCGGGCCTGGTCCTTACCGGACGGCGAGCTGCCCATTGCTCGCCGTCCGCAAGCCCGCGCCTACGGTGGCCGGGAGTCGGCAATCGACTCCCGACGCCCAGGGTGTCTCCTCCTCCTGCGGCGGCTAGGGGCGCGAGGGCGCAGTGATTGCCTCTCCCTCTCGCGCTCCGCCTCCTCCTTCGCGAGCATTACTGCTTCGCAGAAGGAGGTGACGGCTTCCCATTCCCTCTCGCTCCGTACCATGGCCTGAACCAGGGCCGGACGCGAGAGGTCGCCGCCGCCGATCGCCGCCACGAGGACACGGCGGTGCTCCGCCCAAGCCGGGCACACCTCCACCGTATGCTCCACCGTGTCCTCCGGTCGATCCACACAATGGTAACACCCGGGCGTTTCCTCCCGCCTTATCCGAAACAGGAACCTCCCGAAACAGCCATGTCCGGTGAGGACCTGCGTCAGGCGGAAGGTGAGGACGCCGTGGCGCCTCTCAAGCCACTCCTCAAAGAGGGGTCTTACCGCCGCAATTGTGGCGTGCCCTGCGCTGGGTTGCGACAGTCGCACTCTCCATGCCGCCATGAGATCCCGCCGGAGCTCTGTCCGCTGTGCCGTGATTACTCGCGGCAGCGGAGTTACGCCCCGGCGTTTCGCCTCCTCGCGCCACTCCCAAACGTGCGCGAGGACCTTTGCCTCCAGATCCCACGGCGGCAATCCGGCAAGGAGGCTCGCCGCCTCGCAGGAGACCGTGCGGTATCCCCGTACCATCCGGATGGCCATGACCCTTTGGGACGCTTTCAACCGGCGGGCTGGCCGGAGCCTTAGCGAAAGCGCCCACACCGGTGCCCCGTAAAGGGCCATGGACCGCACGACCCCCGCGTAGAGCCTCCGGCAGGAGGCGTTTGGCCCCCCCAGATTGGGCAAGAGCCGCTTCAAAGCAGCCCCGGCCCGCTGCAGTCTGGGAGCCAAACGTCGGAAATGCTCGACGAAGTTCCACCGGCTGTCGAGGACGAGTCCCAGGTACTTCATCGTCGACTCGACGCCGATGTGAACCCCTCCTACCGTTATTTGGGAACCCGACAGTGGCGCGTTCCGAGGACCATGAAAACACATGGCCTCGGACTTGTGCAAGGCCACCTCGAGTCCCAACTGCCGGATCCTCTCAACGACTGTCGCAACCCCGCGTGTCATTAGTTCGGCCGCCGCCTGGTGCGACCTCCCCTGCGCCAGGACCAGCGTGTCGTCAGCGTAGCACACTACGCTGACGCCGCTAGGGAGGTCGGCGCGCAGCACCCAGTCGTAACCGATGTCCCACAGATGCGGCCCCAGGACCGATCCCTGTGGGACACCGCACGACATCTCTCGCCGGTTCCATTCTCCTTGGTGACCGGGGTAGATCACCGCCCTATCCGTCAAATAGGCCTCGACCACACGACAGAGGTAGGTCGGCATCCGGTGATACCGGAGTGCCTCCCTGATGCAACTCCAGGGCAGGGTATTGAAGGCGTTGGCGATGTCTAGAGACACCGCCAAGACGACCCCACCCCGGGCCACAGCATCCCCCGTCGTGAGGGCTCGCACGCGCATGATGGCGTCCACCGTGGAGCGCCCCCTGCGGAAACCAAACTGGCTCTCCGCCAAATCCGGCCCCACCCGCACCAGCTGCCCGACGAGGCGGTCTGCAATGACTCTTTCAAAGAGCTTGCCCACCTCGTCGAGCAGCACGATAGGCCGGTAAGCGGACGGAGAGTCCGCCGGGCGCCCCGGTTTCTTAATGAGGACCAGTTTCCCCGTCTTCCAACGAAGTGGGAACTGGCCCTCCTCCAAGCATGCGCTTAGGAGCCCTCTTAGTCGAGGCCCGAGAGCCTCCAAGGCCAGGACCCAGGCTTTTCCAGGTAAGCCGTCGGGTCCTGGGGCGGTATTCTTGGTATTCCGGAAACCTTGCCGTGTACAACGGGCTTAAGGTCAAACTTTCACTAGTGTTATTTTATGCAATATTGATTTTCTTCGGCACGTGTAAGCAATATTCCGTTCTACCTGGAAAATGCTTTTAATAATGAAAATACAAGTTTCTCCGTCGAAAATACTGTGTTATTGAGATAAACAAAGGTAAGTAGAGCTGAGTATTTCAAGCGGAATTCGGATTCATTCGAATTCGTTCATCCAACCCTCAAGGCTATGAAAGCTTTTTGATGAACGTGCTGAAATATTTACGTGCAATGAGCGTTATGAAAACATTAAAGTTTTTCTGTCTCATTGTGCATAAAATTAAATAATGGTAGTATTTTTACATAATTAGTGTAAATCACAACACCCCTCTTTTTGTCTGTTAGTGCACTTTCCTCTTATGAACCACATATCAGATTCACTTGTTTTTTTTCTAATTATATGACTCCTCCTTTCTATCTTTCTGATTATCTTAACAAAATCACTAAGTTTGGTGAAAAGGTTCACCAAACTGTGGGTGGAAAAAAGGGGATTTTGGCAACAATATCAGCGATAGACAACAGTATCTACTTGTCACCTGAAAAACAGCCATCATCTGCCTTCTCCATTCTCCTCTGCCTTCCTTGACTACGTAATATTTAGGAAACCAATTTTTAGCTATAGCGATGAAGAAAGAATTCGACTATTGGAAATGTGTTTATTCCCTCTTTCGAATTTTCTGAATATTTTACATCAAAATTACATCTAAACTTTAGACGTTTTGGAATCTAAAGTATTTGTTTCTTGGTGCCCAAAAGCAATATAAGTGTAGACCTACATATTGATAGGCAACCCTTCTCGTGTCTCGGTCGCCATTTATCTAGAGAGGCCCTCGGACTCCGGACTTCGGACCTGTATGTAGGTCAACGCGGTCGTGCACTTAATTAAGGCGAGAAAAAAAAAACAGCGCCGTGTCGCGTAGCGCAGCCCTAATGACTAATGATCTTGTGAATATTTGAAAATGGAAGCTTTTGTTTTGACTCATCTTTCTATGAAAAGAGAGAGTTGAGCAGAAGTAGCTAATAGCTAGAGAGTTGACGGCCAAAATACAGTAGGTAGTTGAATACTATGTTTGGCCCAAAATTCAGCAACGTCAACTCCGCTTACTTACTCAGTTATGAGATCCTCGTGTTTAAAGGTATACGGCCCAAGTTGGATGCTAATCGCATCATTTATATTTTGTTAATCAAAACGGTGAAGGAAAACATCGTGAGGAAACCGGCATGTCCTAGAACCATAAAATTCGAAGACAGGTGATAACTACCAACCCGCACTGGGCCCGCGTGGTGGATTACAGGCCCTTTCGCAGAAAGGAGGTCTGTGTCCCAGCAGTGGAAACATTATGGACTGATTATGCTATTGTGGTAATAATTTCAGCAACACCTTTTACTCATAGTTAACAACATGAAATTGGTTGACAACCTTTAAAATGTTTGATGCTAGTACATTTATCTTGTCATCACGTCAACGCCGGCTGTCGCTGAAAAGTTGCGCTGTGGCTCTGTCTCGCATAGGGTCACAGCATTATGCTGAGCGATGACCGTTTTGCGTGGATGTGGCGCATATTATAACGAAGTTCTTTAACGCGGCTTGCAGTAGGAGTAAACTGGTAGAAAAACCGTTAAGCCCCCTTCATGCGACTTTCTCTCTCTCTTTCTTTTATATATGATAGAAAGAGACAGAGAGAAATAGTTTTCATGATTTTCGATAAAACCCTCCGTTCTTTCCAGGCGGAGGGTATTCATGAGGATTTCACCACGGAAAAGTTGCTGAAGCCATTTTTTTTTTCTCATTTATATCTTTTACATGGTTTTCGAAGGTGCTAAAGCCGATAGTAAAGTCAAAATGTACGACAATGGCGACAACTTTATGAGAGCTTCTAAAAACTTATACTAGATGGCTCTGTATTGAAAACGCGTAATAAATTCACAGTTTCTCTCTCTCTGTCTCTTTCTATTATATGTGGAAAAAATATATCAGTGCGCAAACTGTAACCATGAATTATAATTAAATATGATTCTAGCGGAGAATTTTTTCGCCGGTTATCAAAAAAAAAAACAGTTGTTTCATAGAAAAGTGCAATATCTACGCGGTTAAAATGTATAGGTAGAATAGCAATCCTTTTTTTATAACTGCGAAACATTTCTACGCTAGGGGGACTAGAATCATATGCTGAATTCATGGTTACAGTTTGCGCTATTTTTTGTGTCATGTTTACAGCAAATAAACGTAATTTATTTCTTACTACTTTGGCAAATCGTCAATACGTCGATGAATTGTTTCGAAAATAATGTTATAGCTTAAAACAATAGTTAATAGCTTTACATAATAAGTAGTACATTACTGCAGTGGCCGACAACAGAGGCATTGATGGACGAACGTGAAAATGTGGGCCGAGGTGAAGCCGAGGCACACATACGTGAGTGCATCAATGCCTGGTTGCGGTCAAGGCCTGTATAGTACCTACTTTTCTCAAATAATGCGCGGAAATCCAAACTTAATTAAGTAATCTTAAATTTCAGAATCAATAACGAACAACGATAACTTTTCTCGCGCCAATATGTTCATTTGTTTCTTTTTCATTTTAAACAGCTCTATTCGCTAAGCCAGTTCGAGATTTAAATAAAATCTTTGATAAGTTACCTCTTTGGCTACTCCTTGGTTGCCATAGGTCGAAGTCAAAAGTTCATTCCATTTTTAAATTACACGAAAGATATGAGTTTTCATAGTAATTTATTCGGCCGCTAAACACGACTGATATGGATTTTCATACTAACATTGCCGGCCGCTGCTCGCATGTACCTATTTGACCAGTACAGCATTTTCGATTTATCTCGAAGAAGGTTGTCAAAATAATATGGAGGCAGTGGTGTGGTGTGTGTGTGGTTGTTTTTTTTTCCAAGCATGTTTGAGAAAATACAGTTTATTTACAAAACGAACATTAATTTATCCACACGACACAGCGAAATCCAGCCAACCGAAATCACTTGCACATTCGCGATAGCGCTCAACAAAAAGCCGCTGCAGCGCTGGAACAAAGCTCAGTTAACAAAAAGCGATTTAATAACACTAAAGCTTCACACAATGGATGTTCTACGGACTAGCGTTTAAGCGAATTGGATCGGACGCGGCTGTGTCAATGGCCGCCTCAGCCGCCTCCGATTTGGCGCATTCTGCCTAGTAGCTACCTATTTTTGGTGCTTGAAGCGGTTGAAAATAGAATTTGCTGCCAAATTTTCAGATTTATAGGCCTACGGGTTTTGGCTTTGGCTTGTAGTCTGAATTATGTGGCCCTTATGGTAGAAATAGGGCCAGGTAAGGTTACACGTGTAGTTTTTTATCAATATTATTGAGATTTGTAGTAAAATAATAGAGCAAGTAAGGTCAAAAGTTTCCACCTCAATTTCTTAAATGCCTAATAATAAAGATTTTTGTGGATGGTAATTACGTACTAATAGATACAAAATTAGTTTCATAGAAAAAAAGTTTAAGAAAAAAGCAAAGGTCCAGAATAATGAGATCTGAAAAATACTTATCTAGATATTTTAAAAACTTTCAATAAAGTTCTCGTTCCTTTCATGAAAAAAATTTAAATTCGTGGGATACCTTTTCTGAATAAATTCTTAGGTTTTGTTATGAAACGAAGTATTCTTTTGGTCCATGTATTTTTTTCCTAACCTGGATTATAAAAGTTGACGTTTCAACTTGGTTTTATGTGGAATTGGATAATAGCTTTTCGCAAGAGTGCGTCTTGTTCTGAATCTTTGCGTAGGCGTTTTCAATCGTTGTAAAGTGGACCAATTTACCAAGATCTAAATTCAAGACCTTTTCCCATAACCCTCCTGGGTTCTGAGGTCCTCCCTATAGGCTTCTTAGAAGCGTTTATGAGGCAGTCAATAAAAAGTTTCAAATATTACTGGCTAGTCTCCTGGCCCATTTTGACCACACTTAGCAACAACACGACTAGTTTTACTCCACTCAGCCTACTGCAAATCAGCGACCCTTCTAACCAGTTTCCACTGTAATGAAGAGAGACGTTATGAAGTGCTTTCTAAACTGAAACTATTCAATTAGTTCGAGTTCAGAGGGCATGTTGGGCGAACTCGTCATAATAAAGTATTAAGTTAGCGCTTAATGGTTGTTACGAGTTCGAGGTACAGTTGCCATTAGTTTTATTATTTCCGAGAGTAATATTGAAAGTACAGTTGGCCTCAAAAAGGTGTAGGTGGTGTAGGTGTATTCATCAACAAGAATTCATTGAATTGTCTACAATCTTTGTGCCGTAATAATGTATCAATCTGTAGCCACATAACATTGGGTAGGTACCTAACTACTTAATTGTAGCTTCACATTTATTTATGGAGAAATTGTAAACAATCAAATGAATTCTTGACGATGTATAGGATTTTTTTTTGAGGCTGACTGTCTGACTCTTGAATTAATCAGACTGGAAAAGTATTACGCCTATCCTGCTTGTACAGCATTAATAAACTTGCGGCTTTCGAAATTGTGGTCAAATTCAACATTGTGGTCAACCCGAAGTTTGTTTCAGCTGAACGGAGAGGTATTTAAAATCAAAATTATAGAGTTGAACTAAAGTTACAATCTTACAAGACAATGCAAAAAAGATTTGTCATCACTCGTAAAGAAAACAGAATACTCATTTTGTACAGATTTTTTGCTGATATTGTAGCCAAGCTAAGCCTTGTACCAACATAATACTTATATTATGTACCAACATTTATACAATTACTTTGAAATAAACGTTTTGACTTTGACTTTGAATAAGCAGAGCTAAAAAAATGTTTATTGGATACAGCGACTGCTCCAATTCTCATCCAGCACGACGTATTTTGTGTGGATCGACCGGAGGACACGGTGGAGCATACGGTGGAGGTCTGCCCGGCTTGGGCGGAGCAGCGCCGTGTCCTCTTGGCGGCGATCGGCGGCGGCGACCTCTCGCGTCCGGCCCTGGTTCAGGCCATGGTACGGAGCGAGAGGGAATGGGAAGCCGTCACCTCCTTCTGCGAAGCAGTAATGCTCGTGAAGGAGGAGGCGGAGCGCGAGAGGGAGAGGCAATCACTGCGCCCTCGCGCCCCTAGTCGCCGCAGGAGGAGACACCCCGGGCGTCGGGCGTCGATTGCCGACTCCCGGCCACCGTAGGCGCGGGCTAGCGGACGGTGAGCAATGGGCAGCTCGCCGTCCGGTAAAGACCACGCCCGGGTCGACGGCGCGTTGTGTTCCACGCGCGCCTCAAAGAGATGTCAGCACAATTGACGGGGTCCGATAGGACCGATGCCTGCCGGGGCTGCGGATTGTTGGAAAGAGTTACCGTGGCCCTGGCGCACAGGCAACTGAAGGAACACGGGTGGGTTTTAGTCAGTAAGAGTCTGAAACGCCCTTCCGCTCCGCCCAGAGCGGGAGAGGTCATTTGATGATTTCCCACCCAAAAAAAAAAAAGCACGACGTATTTAGCAAAATTAATTACAGCAAAAGTGTTAAATACTTACAAGACGCGAGTAATTCGCCATCTGGGAATTAAGACTGTCACTTAGAAGCAACTTACGTAGTTATCCATTTTCTGCCAAACAGCTGTCGTAATTTGCACGAGAGGCTACCAGCTGACGCAATTTTTAATCCACTGCAGAAATTAACAGTTTCTGCTTCTCTTCTGCTAAAGTGCATCTTGTTACTAATATGTTTTTTTGAGCAGAATAATCAGCTCTTAATGTTTCCAGTCCTAAGACCATTAGACAAAGGCCTCGTCTTTTTGAAAGCACACGGGCCCAGTGCGGGTTGGTGGACGTCGTTTTCTTTAAACTTTTGGCTCGAGGACATGTTGTATTTAAGTATCAGGATGTTTTCTTTCACCGTTTTGAGAGCAGTAGTGATGAAACAAAGAAAGGCGGGTGACAATTTTTTACCGTCAGACCCTCAGGGAATGTTAAACTACCAGTTCCTTTTGTAATAATCATAGCAATGATTAATCGCTTGCGTTACAAATACCTATGTGACGTATATTAATGTCAATGAATATAGCTCGATGTCGATGTAAGATACTGGTATTCAACTATGGGCTGATTTTACAATGGCCAGATAAATAATTTTTGTCTTAGGAATAAATTATGCGGTTTGACAGCTTGTGTATAGAAAATATGTCAAACTGTCATATTTATTCTGTAGATAAAAAGTTATCTGACTGTAGAAAAATCAGCCCTAACGACCTGCGGGGTAATTACGTAACACACTAACAGTAGGAATCGGTTTCCTTTTGACAGTTGCAACAACATTCATTGCGTTATTTACGGTGTTGAGCAGACAAATTTTTCGAACATATGAAGCAATGGATTAGGAATAGGCTTCAAAATGATTCAGAATGTGATAGATAGTTTGTTACGTAATTAGGGTGCTGGACATATCACCACGGCGCGGCGCCGCCACCGTGAAACGGCACGACGTCGTACCGCGCCACGGCGCCGTGTACGGTGCGCCGCGCCGGCTCACGGTACACCCACTCGGCATTACTGCCGTGCTAACGAAAAATACAATAACTCGATTTTGACGCTTCCGAGAAAAACGCGCTCAAAGTTTTGAACTTTCATAGTGAAGTATAAGTTATTGCATTCTTGCTTACTGAAAAACCCGAGTTCCTGAAGGATTCATAAAAAAGTTACTTGGAGAGAGTTAATAGATTTCGATTCGCTGATTCCGAATAAATTATGACTCAAAATCGTCCAAAATCGAAATTTTGTTTTTTTCGTTAGCGCGGCCAGTAGATGTTTCGCTGTAGCAAAGTTCTTACGTGTTAGTGCAAAAATAAGATGGCTGATAATACCTAGAATTGAGGATTATAAGGACAAAAAGTCTTGCACTAACACGTACGACCTTTGTGACAGCGAAACATCTAGTGCCGCGCCGTGGTGATGTGTCCAGGCTCGAAGTCAGGTAGACCCAGATAGATCTCAAAGCGGAATTGTATGCTAAGACTGTTGGTATAATCACAAAAGAAGTAATTGTAGCTGAGCCAAAAATATTAAAAAAAAAGGTACACATGAATAAACCTTCGTGTATTTACTGGCCCGACGTATTCCCTTAAGAGACGGGGTTTCACGTTAATTCAAACGCGACGGGGAGTACCATTGGTACATAATGTACCTATACATCCAATCATGCCGCGGTCAACAGCCGCTCAAGCGTGGTGATTGGTTATCAATATGCCCTCGGGATTGCTTGTCTAGTGTCCATGTTTGGTGTGTAAATAGTTAATCAGTGGTTGTTGAACTAGTCTGTGTATTAAATTAAAAGAGCTATAATTTAAATGAGACATTACTTCCATCAGCTGTGTATCGCCTTCCACTAATATTGCTCTTATCTTCGTTTACGGGCAAATTTATTTACTTCGATATTTTTGCGTTCTACTGAGGCACTGCTTGCATCAAAAATCATTCAAAACTACTAGGTACCATATTTTGAAGCAGTACACCAATGCTAATAAATGCATTTTTCTTTCTTTCTTTAAACATTCTAGATGTAAAAGTAACTGTGTTACTTGCATACTGTCGTTCTGTGTCACCTAAGTTCTTATTAAAGGTTGACCCCTTCAGGGATAAATAGGAAGTGCTTGTATTTCCTTGTACCAGAGTTGTTACCTATCTTTGACCATGGACACCATAGCAATTTCACAGCAGAACAACGATTCTATAACATCCTACGAAAAACCTACTAAACACGTAATAAATTTAACGTTAAACGGACGATACATCAACTTGAAGTCTTGAACCGTCAGCCATGTCTGTACTGAATTGTTTTCAAGTATTAAGATTTCCAATCCTATGAAGATATGACACCATCACGTGTGAGCACGCGAACGATATCAATCATCTTAAGTAAGGCTGCGGTTTTATTAAGTGGCGTCAGCGGGAGCATGAGTGGAAAATACAAAAATTTGGAGTCTTTGAGTCTCTTCTTATAGGTCTCGAGCGTAGTTGTTACGAGATTGCCTAATGGAGATGTACCTATGAGAGAAAAATTCGTGCTGTGCTGTGCGACCCCAAATAAATTCGGATGACTCAGAAGGATGAGGATAATGATTGACTGCCTAGTTTTGGCCTCAACCAGAGCCAGAAAGAAGTCATTCAATACTGTTCAAAGTCGAAGCATTTGCTTTTATCGTCAGTCGCTGAAACCTTTAACGCATTAAAGATTTCAGCGACCGACATGTCAACTGCTAAAGTATTTGTACGAATCAGGAAGTACTTAATTACTTCGTAGTACGAATGAAGTGTCATCACCGTGTATTATAAACGTGAATGTTAGAAATTATGTCAAGTTTTCCATTAAAAGTGGGATGAACAAAGAAAGAGCATTCCCCATATAAAACATTACAATAAAAGGTTCTACCTAATGGTATGTTTTCTCTCTGTTTTAAGAGGTCTGTAACTTTTTTATGAACGTGAAAGTAATGGGTTTCGTTGAAAAATTTTAGAACTCAGATGTTGCAAAATGCGGAAATTATTTTATGGCATATGTAGCTATGGCCCTGCTTCTGTAAATGTAGGTATAACATAATAAGAATAACTTACTTTTCATCATTAGGTATAAATAGATATGAGTTCAAGCGATTGTTTCCCCGCTCTTCTACAGCTAAGGTAACCGCGTCCTTAAAGGCCACTTAACTTTGTAAGAATACTTAATATGGCCGCGTATCGCTAAATGGGTTAATAACACAGATTTATGTAACGTCGTATTGGATAATTAGAAAAGTGTGAAGAATGAGCATTATGTTCAACTATTTGCGAGTTTTTACATCCAAGTGGTAACCCTACAGTTGCGTTTTGTTATAATACATACGGCACGTCCAAAAAAATATTGCCATCTTTAACGTTTATTTTCCCTACTTTTTATTTTAGAGGACATACAGTTCCAAGTGTGTTGTCTGAACTTTATTAGAACTAGCATAGACCACAAAGAGTAGGAGCCAATCATAATCTTTTCCATTTTACAATAGTGCAATGATAAATGATTTTATTTCTGTAAGTAGGTTTATACAAACACTTTTACACGTCAATCATATTTTTTAAACTAGATGAGGTCGCCGTTTCCTATCTGACTACTCTGAGAAAAAAGGCCGAAACAAACTCAGAGGTCAGTCTTTTTTAAAGTTCAGACATAATCGTAGTTAGATCATGTAAATACCATGTAGATTGCTGTCTGAAATGGTCTTTTAAGGAAAGAACCACACGGATTGAGTGCACCTGTCCAGTCAGTGCACGCATTTCTCAGTAATCGTGCAGCTCAATTCAGAACTTAAATAGCTCAACGAGTCGACGAACAATCCAAAGAAATTAAATTAAAACAATTATCTCAGCTACTCGAAAATGGTAGACCAAAAACCTTTAGACTTTCCACTATCGATATACAAGGTTAGACTATCGGCTACCTAGTTTCTACCAATTAACGAAGCCCGTAAGTAAATTTTACTCTGAATGATAAACTCGAATATTGGTACATTGGGTATCGCCGAACGATCGTCATCCACTTCTCCCGGGATTGTAGACTTTATAGTACACCATAAAACAGCCAAGAAATGTGCCTGGTAGAAACAGCTAAATGTCTGGCCTCATGCAAATGTTAGCAGCCAATAAAATGGAATCCAGGACGTGCGCCGGAATACGGAACGGCAAATATCTGATTTTTTACTAAACAAAAGGTTCCCATCAATATTTAGTTGTTACCAATTTGTTTATTAAGAGTCCTTTACCGTTGGACAGAATCAAATTCGACCCAAAACAAATTTTTAATAAAATTCGAGCAATTTGAAAGTGTTCAAATAACAATTTTTGCTAAAAATAGGAATTTGCGAGGGACGAATGGCTAATAACGCTATTTCAATATTTCGAAACGGAGGGCTGATTCATGAACCCTGTATAACTGAATTAAAATAGAATGTTTTATTTAGATTCTTTTCACAACATAGGCTGAAAATAAATAAGCGATTGGTGTTTGTCCAGAATCATGTACTGAATCCATGTTAACAGGTTGGGCGTCGATGTTCCTGCCAGCCTGTATAGATTCTTTTATATTTTGTTAATGTGAGAACGTTGCAGGCCTTGTAGACTGTAGATTTGTTGACCATTTTGTAATTTGTTAAGTACCTGGTACTTGTTGACAGGTCTACACTGTCCTCCCATACTTATTAAACCCTCCGTATCTAAAAGTCCTAAACGCGAATGGTCCTAATATCAAAACGACCTATAGTCAAAATGGAACTTCAGCAAAACGTCCTTCGAGCAAATACACTGTAATTTGAAGACATTGTAAAAGCAAATTATTTTTAAAAGAGTAACCGTGGAGTTTTTTGCCGGCTCTTCTCCATAGGAAACGACCAACTGGAATCGAGCACCTAGCTTGTGATGTTTCATAAGTGCCCATGTAAGTTTATGTGAAATAAAGTATTCTGATTTTGATTTGATTCGTTCAGCATGACGTAATTACCTACTACCGATTTTCAAATCATCGACTTAAATTAGTCCTGAAATAGCGTTAATCAATACAAACCGAATTCACTTGTACACAATACATTTGTGCAGGCCTTAGTAATAAATTTGTGGACGTGAGCGCCATCTCTCGCGCGCTGCTGGCAATGAAGTCGTCTCCAGTCGTTACTCAGAATTAATACTGGTAGCTCACGTTTTGCTTATAAGACTTGTTCGATTAATTTTTAATCTGCAATGAATGCGTCACGATGCCCAATTATCAAATTAATCGAAAACGTAGAATTTAGTTTACTGACGAATGATAAGTTTTGTAGCAACCCTTTGCTCACGCTCCAGCTGCTGCTGCTAGAGCTCCAGTTAGCTGGTCTCCGATACGTAGGTGGTTGTATTGGTAAGTCCATACTTTAACCCATTTACCAGTATCCTTCGCCACCGGGTTTTTGGTAACCAGAGCATGTGAACAGGCACAAACTTATGTGGGAATTGTTCCCAAATAAGTGTGTAATTTGAAAATGCCAGCTAACTCTTGAAATCGCAAGTAAGCTATGCACGTATCTTTCCTTTCCATCCAAAGGCCGTATACTTGCGACCGTACACGTGCATCCGAGCTTTCAGATGTTTTATCGCTTTTCAAGTTAAATTTGCAACTTTCAGAGTACGTCCTTTTTTCGACACTCTTCTTCTTTCAACTTGCCTGCAATTTCCAACTGACATTTCTAGGTGATTTTATGTTGTGTAATTCAGACTTTCTGCCGGTAAACTGTTTGCAACTAGCAACCCTACATTTTGTAGATCACGGTCAACCCTTGACCTATTTTGATACTTTGAGGTTTTAGATTTTACGTTCCTAAGTTTTTTGATTTATACATATACATACATGGCCAGAGATCGCAAAAGACAGGGAGGTTTGAAAGGAGAAAGGGGAGGCCTTTGCCCAGCAGTGGGACACAAAAAAAAAACAGTTGGAAAGAAACAAAGAGAAAACAAACGACCAGTGGTCTACTTTAGCCATGGACCGAAAGAGCTGGAAGTCATGGAGAGAGGCCTTTGTCCAGCAGTGGGGTGATGCAGGCTAATAGTAGTAGTAAAAGTAGTAGTAGTTGGAAAGAAAAACTAAATGCGATCATCAAAGATGTGGCGGGAAGTTGGGAATTTATTGGCTTCATTCATGTTTGATTTTAAAAGATTTCTGGAACTAACGGTGATTGGATTGTCGCGTAACAAAAGTTTTTTCTCTCCTTCGTAGACATTATAATAACGTGAATTAAAAACGAATGTTTAAATGCGATTATCATTCAATTCAGATTACAAAATAGCAATGAAGTTTAAATAACAACGGTTCAATGAAATGTTTTAATGAATAACTAATAGTTTTAGTTATAGTTTTAGTAATAATAAACTAGAATATCACATGTTAACATATCGTCACCCTCCCCGCTAACTGTCTTAACTAACAATTGATATTTTTCCAGGCCCTGCAGTCTCGACAGATATAACGACAAAAATCGGTCGCGAAGTCGTATCGTTGTCAAATTCGGTTTCGGTTTAAAGAAACTTTATTCCCAATAAAGACATAAGTCACTTACTTGAGAACAATACTAAAGATATAGATTACAATATTATGTTCGTCATCAGTATTACAATTTAATAGTTACCCATCCAATGCATTCATTTCTCCAGAAGTGATCGATCCGCAATTATGTGCTGGCTAAGATGAGTTTTGAATGCATTGTAAGAGTGTACATTTCTTATACAGGACGGTAATTTGTTATAAAGCTGTGCTCCTTCAAAAGTTAGCATTTTTTTTCCATAGTTAGTTCTTGTTTTTGGTAAAACTAGCAAGCTTGCTCGCCGTGTACTGCGTTGACTAACTTGTTTATATTGAGTGAGTGTTATGTTTGAGTGAACGCTTTTGTTGAGAACATTTTTGATGAAAATGCATGTGTTGTAAATTCCTTTAATGGATTGTCAACTTTATTTCAAAAGCATAAGGTTGAAAATCTATTAAAGAAATTTGACATCGATTGGACTTAGCGACAGATTTTTGTCGCTATCTAATGTCGAGACTGCAGGGCCTGGGCAACAGTTTTTCGGTCGGGCGCTACAATCTTAATACTGTAGTTACGTTAGTTGTGGCTTTATTAATTAATTAATAACTTTTTTATATTGCTCTTGGCTTACTCTTTATGTTAGTAGCTGTCCTAAAGCCCTAAGGTATCTATTTATTTATTTCTATTCATTTGGAGCAAATACGTCACTCTGTGAGAACTTTGTCTTACAACTTGTGTCCGTTACGACGTGATTATTTGGTATGAAAATGTAAATAAAACCCAATTAATATTGTATAAATTTACTAAAAGTAATAAAAATATAGCAGTGGTGAGTGGTAGAGCAGTGGTGGCCCAGTGGTATCGGCCCCGACTTACCGAGTTGTAGGTCGTGGGTTCGAACCCAGACAGGAGCTTTACTTTGTGTAAATAATTTCATCACCACTGCTCTCAAAACGGTTAAGGAAAACAACGTGAGGAAACCGGCATGTCCTAGAAACAAAAATTTGAAGACTTGTGACATCTACCAACCCTCACTGGGCCCGCGTGATAGATTACAGCCCATTCCCTCTCACAGAGAGGAGGCCTGTGTCTCAGCAGTGGGAACATTATAGGCTGATTATGTAATAAAAGTATTCGTTCGCAAGCTTAAAAAGTTACAAGTTACGTTTAAGAAATTACAATTTTTTTGTCAATTTTGCTGTGTACTTTGCGTAATAAACTATATATACTCGTAAGTAATGATATGAATTGAGACTAACTTAACCTTCTTTAAAATAAATTTTATTAGAATCTTTTACGAGTAGGTAACTTGCTTTGTTAGTTAGTTAGTATGTATTGGTCAAATCTTGCAAGCTGAATTAAAATCACTTCCTCTTATCCTACGGAGTCGATTTTTTTAAGTTAAATTTCTCGATCTGGAAAGAGCCCAGCGATCACTTATAAAGGTGATGTCCTTTAAACCATTTAGGTTCCCTGCAACAGAACTCTATAAAGTTAGCAACTTGCTCTCAATTAGAACATTTTATATTATATACGTGTCCTTAACCCTGCATAAGTGTCTTCCTATTGACTCAACATCTCAGAGCAGAAGGCGCAGAGATATAGTAGCCCACTCCCCAGGGATTCAAACTGTCTATGCTAGACGTATGTTACATAATCCACCTAAATCTATAATAATCTGAACCGTAAATTAGATATATATCCCCTGTTGTTATACGATTGTAAAAAAACAATAACTGAATGGTTGAGATCCCTAACGTATGAAGAAACAGAAAACATTCTGCCTAGAAAAAGCTAAAAAAAATACACATATATACATAGATACACACTCCCTCACACACACACACACACACCGTCATACACACACGTACACACCCTGGGCTGCTAAATTAATGTTTTATTTTATTTTATTTTTACTTTTTCTTTATATTTAGCCTCATCATTGTTAAGCCACCACTTACGGGAAGAGTGAGACAGCTCCGACACAAGTACTTTAGTTACTTACTGGGGCTGCCTCAATGTATGTATAGAGGTATGAGGAACAGGGTGTAAAGCTCACTCATACTCTATTGAAAAGGGAGGATCCTCCGACCAGACGGGTGTCGTGTCTGGTGGGCAACTGCCCGACGGTTGATGTCGGGATGTTGTATATATGCTAGTTGCGCGGTAAACTCTGATTGCGCGATGCAGGATTTTGCGTGACGTCAGTCTGACGCGTAGCTCGCATGTGGCGTTGTAGATGCCGCTACATCACTCCCCCCCGGAGACCGGAGGTCGATAGTGGGCTGAGTCGTGTATCTTGCGATGCTTGCCAGGGCCAGGTGAGGTTCCAGTGAGTCGGAACCGGGTGTCGCATAGTTCGCGGTGAGTCGGAACTGTCTGCGAAGATTCCCCAGTGAGTCGGGGTGGCGCTGCGTTATGCTCCAGTGCGTCGGATGTGGTACAGCGCCGGGTTGAGGCTGACTGCTGGCGTCGACCAGGAGAGGGTTTTTAAAGGCTCTGCTTGTGGACCGGCCGAGAGTGCAGTGTGCTGTGCCAAGGTTGCTGATGAGGCTGAGGGTGATGACCAGGTATGCGCGGTCGCTGCATGCTGGTGGTCAGGATACCCGTAGAAGCCGTGGGTGCTGGCTGGCTGTGTGACTCGCCGCTCTAAAGCTTGCGGAAGTGATGATGATGACGTCACGCTGAAGTAGTTGCACGAAGGCTGCGCTGACGTTCATGTTCGGGGTCACCAGTATAGAGGTATGAGGAACAGGGTGTAAAGTTCACTCATACTCTATAGAAAAGGGAGGATCCTCCGACCAGACGGGTGTCGTGTCTGGTGGGCAACTGCCCGACGGTTGATGTCGGGATGTTGTATATATGCTAGTTGCGCGGTAAACTCTGATTGCGCGATGCAGGATTTTGCGTGACGTCAGTCTGACGCGTAGCTCGCATGTGGCGTTGTAGATGCCGCTACATCACTCCCCCCCGGAGACCGGAGGTCGATAGTGGGCTGAGTCGTGTATCTTGCGATGCTTGCCAGGGCCAGGTGAGGTTCCAGTGAGTCGGAACCGGGTGTCGCATAGTTCGCGGTGAGTCGGAACTGTCTGCGAAGATTCCCCAGTGAGTCGGGGTGGCGCTGCGTTATGCTCCAGTGCGTCGGATGTGGTACAGCGCCGGGTTGAGGCTGACTGCTGGCGTCGACCAGGAGAGGGTTTTTAAAGGCTCTGCTTGTGGACCGGCCGAGAGTGCAGTGTGCTGTGCCAAGGTTGCTGATGAGGCTGAGGGTGATGACCAGGTATGCGCGGTCGCTGCATGCTGGTGGTCAGGATACCCGTAGAAGCCGTGGGTGCTGGCTGGCTGTGTGACTCGCCGCTCTAAAGCTTGCGGAAGTGATGATGATGACGTCACGCTGAAGTAGTTGCACGAAGGCTGCGCTGACGTTCATGTTCGGGGTCACCAGTATAGAGGTATGAGGAACAGGGTGTAAAGTTCACTCATACTCTATAGAAAAGGGAGGATCCTCCGACCAGACGGGTGTCGTGTCTGGTGGGCAACTGCCCGACGGTTGATGTCGGGATGTTGTATATATGCTAGTTGCGCGGTAAACTCTGATTGCGCGATGCAGGATTTTGCGTGACGTCAGTCTGACGCGTAGCTCGCATGTGGCGTTGTAGATGCCGCTACATATGTATGACAGAATGTTTTAAGTTAAAATAAATGTAATTGTATTTCTTTTTTGTATATGTCGAAGTCAAATCTTTTGTTTTAAATAGGCACAAAAAAGGCAAAGGCCAAAGTAAAAGACAAAACTTCAAAATTTTGACGTTCAAAAAGCTTCAAAATTTACAAAAAACAAAAACATTCTAGTTGCCCCTTCCAAAAGATAGTTTATGGGAAAGAAACTCCACCGTTACTATTTTAAAATATCGTACAATATTTGTTTACATTCATTAAATAATTATATGTGAAGACGATGCACCTAGAATAAAATTACTATACCACAAAAGGAAAAAAATATTAAATGTAAAGCAAGGACAGGTACTTAATTAATTACCTATGTGATAGATACATGGTGCTCACATATTTAAAATTATTGAAAAGTAGATGATTTTTCTAAAATTTGAACAAGTAATAATTAAGTGTGTGAGTTAAAGTAGTTACAGAATATAAAATCAATGTCATAAAAATGATAAATTATACAATTAAATTAGCAACCAGTTTGATTTTGTCTAGACTCTAGATTGTCCTATGGAGCAGGAACAGCATGTTTCCAAGCATTCTTAGGATGTCGCGGATTGTTCGAAAGAGTTACCGTGGCCCTGGCGCACAGGCAACTGAAGGAACACGGGTGGGTTTTAGTCAGTAAGAGTCTGACACGCCCTTCCGCTCCGCCCAGAGCGGGAGACGTCATTTGATGATTTCACACCCAAAAAAAAAAAAAAAAGCATTTTTAGGATATAATCCTCTAATTTTTAATATGCTTGTTTACAAAGTGTACTTTTAATGAGTTTTAAATTTTCTTACATTTAATTGTAATATATCACAAGGTAATTTGTGGTAACATTTAACACAAAGATGTATGTACTTTAGATGATAATCTGAAAAATGGTTTATCTATTTTATCTTTATTTCGTGTATTAAAACTATGTCTACCACTTAATTTAGTTAAAAGATGTAGATATTTTCTTACATACATAATATTTTCATAAATTCATTGGCAAGGTACCGTCATAATATTAATCTTTTTAAATAGTTCCCTAAGAGATTCGCGGCGTCGTAGATTATAAATGGCCCTGACAGCTCTCCTTTGCAAAATAAAAAATTAATTCAATGTCAGCAGCCCGACCTCACAGTACCTAAAACGCCATAATTATGACATAATGCTGTGGAAGTAGCTAAAATTCTTAGCCGCCCCGCAAGAGATGTTATATGGGGATGTTATATCAAAGGAACACGTGCCTGTGATGACGTCACAATAACGTGAGGCGTCCTGTTTGAGATGGACACGTGTCTGCGGGTCATTGTCAATATCGTACAAAGCTTCACAAAGCTTTTAACCTTGTTATATTGCTCAGGCAAAATGTTCTCTACTTGGCACGTGCTGGTAGGAAATTCTTTGCGAGTATCATATTAGTTGGGATGTCTATACTAGTTGGTGATTTAGTCATCCATCCCTTTATCTGATAAGGGGTTGATTCAGCCCCCGGGCTCCGCCTAACAAAAACGGGGTGACAATATCTGCTCTGTGCGTATTTTACAAAATTTCACTGAATAAATTCACGCGCGTAGAACTTGCAACCGGCGTGCGCGTATGACCAGATGTATGAACGTAAACGAGGCAAAAGGAGTATGTAAGGATCGTAGCAGGTGGCGTTCTGTAGTTTCTGCCTACCCCCATGGGAAGAAGGCGTGAGTTTATGTATGTGTATGTAAATTCATGCAATGGTCATCTTCACTTAGCTGCAGATGATGGTCAAAAATCTTCGATCTTACACACGGCTACCCCTATGATAACATTTTCCCTATAAACATACCATAAAATCATGGTTTAATGCCCCGAAGGGGTAGGTTAGTCAGAGCTCTACCTGCCTATCTATCTGTCTGCCTTGCCTTTCCCTAAATATATCGGGGTCGGCTTCCAGTCTAACCGGATGCAGCTGAATATCAGCATGTTACATGGAGCTACTGCTTATCTGACCTCCACAACCCAGTTACTGGGTAACACCATACCCTTTGTTAAGACTGGCTGTCAGACCTTTGAGCTTTCAACTAGTTTTGAGATGTACTGTCACCAAAAGAAATAAGTAACCAGGGTCGTCGGATATAGTTGAAGTTTAGTAAGAAACCGATGGCTGTTTTCGAATGAAATTTAATTTGATAAATGACCGGTGTGTTTTCTATTAATTAAATTAAATTTTATTCGAAAACATTCATCGGTTTCTTTCTAAACCTCAACTATAACGACGACCCTGGTTACTTATCACTTTTGATGACCGTACAACGTGACCGTTAACAGTAACCTGTTTTCACCATAACCAAATTTATCCGCACTATAATATCCTGTAAATCCATCTAAACTTAGAATATCACAACATAATTTCGTATATGTCGTGACACGTGTCACCTCGCGTCATTACACTCGGTGATGTCACAGTATCCCGTCTGTTGTGACGGATGTCGATATAGGTCAAGAGTAATATATGAGTATCAACTACAGATTTATCTTAGAAAATACCGCTTTTTTCCTGTAACAACGTCCAAGTTTACTTTACAACTAGGGTTACCACCCGTACTCTAAAGTATTGTCCTTTTTTTCGTGTAGGTGTACTTTATGATTTACTCGTATGACACCAATAAAGTACGCTAAAATACTCTTTACGTAACTCCGACGGTTACTTTTTTCTCCCTTATGAATGTAAAGTGGAGAGACGAAAGGAACAAAGCTTCCCTAAACTTGATTAAAATAAGCTGATCAAATTTTTCAACTTAAAGTTTGATCCCAAAGAGGCGGTAACTATCTTCAAGAAAGAGAAATATTTATTGTATGTTGCTAAACGTAACAAAAAGTGTGTTTTAAAGATAAATAAGTAAAAATAACTAAGTAACTCTTTTTTAAGCTGTACCTTATTTTAGTTCTACCGAAATGAAAAATACTTTATTCGTCTCAAAAAAGGTGGCAACCTTAATTACAACCTTCATATTTTATGTCGTGAACTCGTCACACGTGTCACCTCGCGTCATTACACTCGGTGACGCGTCACAGCATCCCACATGTTGTGATTGATGTCGATATGGGTCATTGTCAGTAGATTTACTACCCGAGTTATGACGTAACGGATAGCTTCGAGGTTTATTGCAAATACTTGTGTTTTGGTTATTACTAATATTATAGACAATAGGCTGGTAATAATATTGTTTGTTGTTCGTAAACGATGATAAATTTTGGACTTTTTACTGATTTCTTGTTAATTGGTATATAGGGTGGTGGGTAAGATGGGAGGGTCGGTTCAACACATGTTGCCCCGACCCCAAATAAATTGGTATAAGGGAAAGAGATTGATGATAATAATGGTTTAAGGTGAACGCGTATCTGACGCGCCGCAGGAGCGCGGATAGGTGCGCGACGTTGCATACTATAATAATAATAAACATTTATTTCAGACATAATTAAAATTTGTCCATATTATGTTAGTAACACAGGTCTTAAAACAATGATAGTATTGTAGCATTCTCGAATAAATTCACATAAAAATAAAATAAAAGCCAATAAAAAATCCAATTAATGTCAAAAATAATATAGATAAAAACAAAAATAAAAACATTGCGTCATCTCGTCACGTAAAGCCGAATAAGCCTCCCCAGCACTGCAGACTCCGGCCTTTCTGATATCATCTTCAAAATTCCGTTGGCGCTCCCCCAGATTATACACATCAGAGATGCTGCTTTTTTACGCATTATGGCATAAAAATCATCGACCCTTGCGTCAGCAAACATGCTTGAAGCGCTGCAGAAACGTGGGAGCCCCAGCAGAATCCTGAAGGCGTTGCTGTTATTTCATGTAAAGATTTATAAAATGCGATGACTGCGGCGCGTACGGCTCCTGCGGCGCGTCTAGGTGTGCGTCCACCATAAAGGTCCCTTCAAACAGGCGCGACACGCTACGCGAATCGCACGCGACACAAAGGCATTCGCGTCGCGTGCCGCGCCTGTTTGAAGGATCCTTTAAAGGGTTATTACTATTCTTACGTACCGGTGGTTTTACAAGCACATGACACATTTCAGTTTTGACTCTGGGATGGCAACGCATCGGCAATGCCTCGGATATTACAGATTTCCATAGGCGCCGGTAGCCAATTAACAGCAAGCAGGTCATCCAGAACATTACAAAAATGAATCTGTCTTTAATACTTGTGTATTAATTGCCCCTTTGGTCTCGTGGTCGCAAGCGCGACTGGTGAGCGTGGGGTCCTGGGTTCGAGTCCCAGGTCGGGCGAAGTATTATTGGGAATTTCTCAGTAGCTCGGAGTTGGAAGTAGGTGGTGTGATACCCCCCGTGGCTCGGAAAGCACGTAAAGCCGTTAGTCCTACGGTCTGGTCTGATCTTTCCCCGGTCGTGTCGGATTGCCGTCCCACCGGTTTTTGAGAGTAAAGGAACAGAGAGTATACCTGCGTCTGCGTACACACTTGTGCATTAGAATATCTCCTGCGTACCTGGCTAATCTCCGCTGAGATTGGCCACCGTGACCGAATTCGGTCGAAAGGATATTTATTATTATTAATTCATTTACGCTTAATTTTGGCATCGCCACTTATATCACAAGATTTTCATAGGCCTTCTGCATTACAGGTTTATAGGTAACAATTTAACAAGGTTCTGCCCGCGACTTTGTCCTCGTGTTTTAACATAAAGCATATCCTATGACATTCGACAATAGCGTAGCTTTCTATTGGGTGTCCCAAAAGTACGTCAAGGATTTGAAGAGGTGATGTCAATTGGCCACCGAGATCTTGCGATATGACGCCACTGGATTTCTTTCTTTGAGGATACGTCAAAGATTAGGTCTACGCCAACGATCCACAAGACATTGACGACTTGAAACGCAATATTCGCCTAGTTATTGGCGAAATAAGCCGCGAAATGTGTGAAAATGTAATGAAAAACTTCGGCATTAGAATCAGCATTTGCAAAAATGCCTGTGGCGGTCATTTGGTAGATTGTTCATATGTTCAAATAAAATTGTACAAGTCTCTTCTTTAAAATAAAATAAAATAATGAAAAGATTCCAATGCGTTCGCATTTTATTGAAAAAAAAAACGTCATATACCTACTTTTGAGATACCCGTTATTAGTGAAATCATTTTTTAAATCGGATGAGTAGTTTCGGCAAATACCTCGTACATCCTTTACCTTTTGATAATATTAGTGCAGAACAAGTCAGGGAACTTTACTAAACACAGGTCTCTCTTTAATTGCAGAAGCACTTAAGCTGTACGGGGAAAGACTATCAGAATGGGAGAGGAACGAGGTGAGGAAGTACCCGGAGGTGTGGTTCCTGGGGCTGGAGTCCAACAAGGTGCAGGCCCGAGCCAATCTGCCCAACAACTGCGGGTTCGATGATGAAAACGGTAGCTATAATAAGGTGAGGATGATAAGGAATTTATAATTTTTAACCGACTTCAAAATAAGGAGGATGTTTTCAATTCGACTGTTTTTTTTAATGTGTGGTACCTCAGAACTTTTTTCTAGGTGAACCGATTTTAATGATCCTTTTTTATTTGAAAGCTGGTGATTCTCATGTGCTTCTATATAAATTTGATCAAGATCTGACCAGCAGTTTTTGAGTTATCCTTAATAATGCGCGTTTTTTCTACTTAGTATATATTAATGATGTTTTGACAGAGTGTCATACTGAATTTCGACAGTTATATATTTCGACACGGTCCCAATTTCGAAAAACAATAGTTCGACTTCTCATTGCTTCGACAGAACATATCGCCTCTTTACAAGAGCAACGTGACATCTCATAAAAAAACCATAAAGCGAAATTAAATTATTATTGTCACATTTCAGAGCACTATTATTTCGAAGGTATGCTCCATCGAAATAGAGATTCGCCGAACAAGTGCATATCGAAGAAGGGTTCTGTCGAAGTAATGTTTTTTGAAGGTGTGTGTTGTCGAAGTGTGTTATGTCGAACTAATGCTAGTCGAATATATGTTCTGTCGAAGCAATGAGAAGTCGAACTATTGTTTTTAGAAGTTGGGACCGTGTCGAAATATAATTGTCGAAATTCAGTATGACACTCGTTTTGATAACTTACTGTCACTGTTATTTACATATCAATTAGTGGTAGACGAATTTGTGTGGGGTAGGTACTACAACTAAAAAGTAAAAATAAAAACGTTTTTACAAAAAAAAAACAACCGGCTTCCGAACAAAAAAACTACAAACGAAAAATAACTTTAATTTCGGAAGTCGGTGGCAAAAACCGAAAATACAAAACCAAAGACAGCGACTTCCGAAATTAAAGTTATTTTTCATTTAGTTGTGTTTTTTTTTTAGTTAAGACTATAGTGGAAACCATCATATTTGATATAACTTTTTGGATAGTGGAGTATAAAGCCAAGCGTACGCATTTTCATACAAATAAGTACGGTGCGGCCTGTAGTGTGGGGTGGTTTATAGAAAATGTAGGAAACTGATGAAGGAGGATTTTTGCAATTCGTTGCGTTATTGCGCGACCCGCCAATGTGACGGAAAAGGTTTACGTGGTGGATAGAAATAAGACCATGTACTTTGCCAATATAAAAAGTATATTATACTAGCTTTTGCCCGCGGCTTTGCTCGCGTTAATTTAGATTTTGACTATCAATTAGGGTTATAATTGAATCATGATTCGAAAGAGACGTGGCGCCATCTATTATCATAAGAAAGTTATTGTGGTTTTCCTCGGGAACAGTACTTTTTTGCGGGATGAAAGGTACACTATGTCCGTTTCTGTACCCCTGACAACGTATATGCAAAATTTTAGCATGATCGGTTCAGTGGTTTAAGCGTGAAAAGGTAACAAACAAAGAAACATACTTTCGCATTTATAATATTAGTTAGGATTAGGATAGTTAGGAAGTTAGGATTAGGATAGGATTAGGATTAAACATGAGAAAAGGTTATGGTATAATATGTAGGTTTATGGTCACAACTTATTCCCTAATTCCTTGGTGGAAGCACAGTATCCTTCTAGCTCAGCCTGGTGTAACGATGACCGCAGCGGTGTGCCACACTGCAGACGCCAGGAAAGGTGACGGTCCGCGGGTGGAAGTTGCCAGACCCTTATAACGAGCTCGACGCGGCCACGCGGGTAATATAGGTACCCGTCACGGAGCTCGATGTTGCGCAGATTTTCTTTTTTCCAATCTGCGCTAGCCTTTAAAGTAGAGCTTCTTTGGAATAGAGTATATCCAAAGAAACACAATTCTTCTCCCGTATCACCATGGCATGTCATAAGCAATTCTTATGTAGTTAAGAAACTTATTTCATGTTTAAAATTACCAGTCATCAGCAAAGACGTAGTGGAGCTGACATATCCAGGACGTATTTAAGTTTTGCTCAAGCTTAATCTCAAAGCATTTATTTCAATTAAACCGATTATAGGCACTTTTGGATTTTCAGAGTCGGTCAGTAATTAGTTAGAAAGTTGAAGCTAGTTGCCCATTCCAAAACGTAGATCTCTATAGAGAAGAACGGGCAAGAAACTCCAAGGACACTCTTTTAAAACAAGATAATACAAAATCATTCTTGTTGCTTCAATATGTGAGAACAATGTAAGAAAATCAAATGAAGAAACCATTTAAAATATATGATTAAAAATAAGCCCTGGCAGTTAAGAGATGACCAGCTTCAACTGACGGCACCCGTTCACGAACAAGACGCGTGCGCTACACGTGAATGCTATTTTAAAACACCCCAAGAAAACATTAATAGAAACACAATTAATTTGCAAGTAGGTAATAACACATTTCTATAGCAAGAAGCGTTGCTTTGTTTAGTTTTAAAGGAAATTCTGGAACCTACGTTAGACTAGTCAATTCAATTAGTAAGTACTATATCGGCGATTAAACCTTAGCCAATTAGTTCAATGATGATATCCTCCTTGACTTTAAAATGGACGTTGGAGGTAGTTATACACACATTAACACAATCTAGGGATATTTTAGTTTTAATCTTGAAAAGAAACTACTTAGAAAATCTTATAACATAAGAACTTATCAAAATACGCAGTATTTTATACTCTAATAGGAAATTAAATAAATAAAAATCTAACTTAAAAAAGGGTTTCATAGTATAAATAAAAAAACGTTAACAATTAACAAAAAATGTACCTACTTCTGTTTTTGGTGATGAACTAAAGAAATCAAATTAAATGAAACCTTAAATTGATTACAAAATAAACATATATTAATTATTCATACTTAAAATGTGGTTATCGATATCTCCTTGTGGGATAAGGTCCCAGGTTCGACGAAGATTCATGAAAAGTTCACGGTCTGTCACCAGATTTTCAAGAAAATTTTGTAAAGCCCTTCGTTGGAGCACATCCCACGCGTGCTCAATTGTATTTAAATCCGGGTACTGCGCGGGCCAGTCCAGGGTTGCCACATTATGTTGCTGCAGCCACTGAGTTACCACTCGAGCCGTATGTGGGCGGGCATTATAATTGTAAATATAATTATAAGCATAAAATCTTGACCCATTTGCAACCGATGTGGTCGGACTACAGGTTCCAGTACCTCGTCCCGGTATTTTGCAGCAGTTAAGTGCCGTGAACCCGAACGAGGTCGGTTCTCCCGCCTAGGAGTATTCTCGCCCGTAATATTATTGTTCCACCTTGGTATGATTTCGCAGGCAGCTCTCACGTTCAGGTGTTCGCCAAACACGTATTTTTCGTGAATTTGGAGGAAAGCCGAATCGGGATTCATCAGAGAATAACAACTCCACTGTCGATCGTTCTAAGCCAAATGTTCATTTGCCCATTGTAATCGTCGTCCGCGATTGCTTCATCGTAGTGCTGGAATCGGAAGTAGTCTACGAGCATGAAGATTGACTTCGTCCAGTCTTCTCCTTACAGTTTGATCTCTCACCAGCACCTGGTGCTCTAACTGTAACTTTAAAACCAATTGCCTAGCTGTAGCGGTAGGTTGTCTTTTTGCCCTTATTTGTAAAAATCGGTCTTGTCTTGCGGTGGTAATTCGAATAATCCCAGTGTGCAGTGTGGCGCTCAGCTAACTCGTCAGTGTCCCGGTTGCAATACCACAATCTTGATGTGACGCTTTGACTGGTGCCAATGGCATCAGCAACACTGCACTGGATCGCGCCCGCTTCTAGCATGCCTATTGCTCTCAACATCTCTTCTCTGGTTAAATGTCGGCGTTCCATGGTATAGGAAAAACCAACAGTATGAATTTGATTATCGAATTTGTGAGAAAATTTAAATCTATACAAATAAAAATCAATTGCCAAAAAATTTTGTCTGCGCATCATTTCAAGGCGGCTGCACCTATTTAACTAATTCTTATTATGTTGTGTTTGTAATTCTCAGACCAAGGTTTGTATGAAAGAAAAAATTTGGAAATCCACCGGGAAAGTCGGAAATTTGGATGCTATTTTTGTATGAATTTCACCCCGGACGACGCCGCTGCCCGGCACGAACAGCTTATTTTGAATAAAAATAAATTAGTGGAACAGACAGAGTCCAAAAAATATCGTTTTTACCGCCTCTGTCATTGTTTTTTTATATATTTGAATTTAGAATACAGAAGTGAAATGTTCCAGGAACAAATTGACGTTTAAATCTTTTTATATGGCCAGTACTTTTAAAGTTATGATACAAAACTTGAACTATCCCAAGACAGTGTTGAATTAGTGTGTATTTCGTGGAATGAAACATTTTCCAGTTACATAACAAAAATATGTATAATTTACTTATCCAACATTTATTGAAAAGCTCGGAGTACCATTCGAATACTAATTAAAACCCAAAAAAATTTACTCAAATATTTACAAAAAAGTCTTCTGAATAAAATACGGATTTGACTCCACCAAAAAATAATCAAATGGAATTTTAAATGGGATTTCGAAATGGGAATTGACAGAGTTGATGCAGAGTTGATGAGTTGAATGCAGGGTTTTGAGTTCGGACAGTTAATTTAGTACATAAATTAACTGTCCGAACTCAAAACCCTGCATTGAAATATTAGCCGAAGGAATTTGTTTTACAACGTTCGAAAATGTTGTCCCTAGCCACCGGGTTTCAGGAATTCATTACTAAACCTGAATCTTTTGAATTGAGTGATAATCTTAATATGGTACCCAAAAAGAATAATTTAGTTTTTTTAAGCTAATGGTACAGTTAAAAAAAAATCAAATTTTAGGCACACAGCTTTATCACTAATGGAATAAGTAATGGGCGTTTAGTCCATGCATTTGTCTATTTGCATCAAAACTGTATAATTCATTTCGTTATAACCTGTACCTACACACATAGATATGAAAGGTAAATAGACAAATAAGTTCAGTAATTATTGCGAATTATCCCGATACCTATAAGCCATAAAAATTACACATATCAGGGTCTAGGAGGTCAAAGGACCGTTGGGCACCAGTCCTTAACCGGCGATTAACGAGAAGCGAGTAAAGGCACCTTCAAACAGCCGCGACACGTAACGCGACAGCTTTCGCGCCTGTGGTGCGACGAACGGTGGCTTTGAGTCGCTTGCGATTCGCTTCGCGTCTCGCGTCTGTTTAAAGGAGCCTTAAAGCTAGCAACTAAAAAAGACGGCAAGAGCTGGCGATGTGAAAAGTCAGCGATCAACTATTAATAAATGTATCTCCTTTACTTACACGCGACTTACAATCTTTTGTACGTTTCTTGAGCGAGAAATTCGTTGATGGCTAGTCAATTCCTCGTCGGCGGTGCGACAGGTGCCTAATGCTATGGCAATAGACATTACGATCGCAGAATCTATTGACAAAAGCCTTCATGTGGTGATTTGTGATAACTATTGACTCTGCATACACCTTAGGTAGCATTTCATAATTAAATATCTTCGTGACTATTTCCTAAACCAGCAGGTCGGCATCGAACGAAGGTTTCTATTTGCTTTCTAATACAAACAATTTAAGAGAGAAGAATTATTTGCTCCTTATACGGTAAGAACTTGCTATTGAGATGCCAAACATTCGGTAATTCGTTGGCAACGATACGATACCATTTAAAGACATGGGATATATCTCTAATCTCTACTGAGAGACGATAGTTATATTTCTCAGGGATGATTTTACCAAATTCAGATATTTTTTATCCGTGGAATAAAATTGACGTCTGACAGTTCTAGTAAGGAAAGTGTCAAAAATTTTAAAAAAATCTCAGGATAAGACTTACTCTGGGTATAAAAGTTTGGTGAAATTCGCCCTTAAAGGCAGAGGAAGTTTACCTACACTCATGGTTTGTCAAAGTCCTAAGCCTAAAAGACTTCTTCAACGATTTTCACCCCTTATGACCAAAAACTAATACCCTTTCACTAAAACTCAACTAACATGATCCTCCTATCTTCAATTCCAGCAAATCCATGACCACATAGCCTATAGGTACGAGATTCTCGAAGTCATCGGCAAGGGATCCTTCGGCCAGGTGATCAGGGCGCAGGACCACCGCACAGGGAGCCAAGTGGCCATCAAGATCATCAGGAACAAGAAGCGGTTCCACCATCAGGCGCTGGTGGAAGTCAGGGTGCTCGATCATCTGAGGTTGAAGGATAAGGATCAAGCGCACAACGTGATACATATGCTGGACTACTTCTACTTTAGAAATCATTTGTGCATCAGTTTTGAGCTTATGAGGTGAGACTAAATTATTATTAATTTATTTATTGGTCTATCTACAACCGTTGCACTGTTAAATCTATTAACTAATTAATATAAGCCTAGTGAACAATTTTATGAGAAAGTCACAGCTTTATTTCTGTAGTTGGGACGATACAGAAAATTAAAATAAAATAAAAAACTAGGGACCAACCCCTGCTTCCCACAGTTTTTATGAGTTGACAAAACGTCGAGATAGCTTAAAATCCGGACACAAGTGGGAAGATGTATCTCCAACCTGGTAAAGTGGGGCTATCTCGATGGAATGGCAGCTGGATGTGGATGTGGAGCTATGTCGCAAATTATGCTCCACCTTCTATTTTGCCCTCTGTGTCCCAAAACTTGCAGTCAAAGTGACCTCTGCGTTGCCACCGATGCCGCCGTGGAAGAGGCGAAGTTTTGGGCCAACAAAATATGAGAAAAATCGTGCCAGCGACACGAAGAAGAAGAAGCTTAAAATACTATTTAAGTTTAATATATTATGACATTCAAACCTTTCGGAATAAATTCTCTAAATTATGGTGAACATTGCAAGAAATTCCATTGCGGAGTTTAGAAGAACAAAACGAACATAGACAGAAACGAAAAGCGTCTTAATCTTATACATTAAATAGATCATCTGAGTAGTACAGACATCGTACTTATCTAAAAATACGATGTTGTAGACATAAACTAATTGAAGCTAAATATCCTCCTATAGACGCTATATCGTCGTTAATATGGCGTCCTTTAAGACAGATTGCCATAATGATCCTTGAGGAAAAAGTGACAAGGTTGAGTCATGAGCCCTCATCAAGATTTCTTTATAAAAAATGTCTCAAATACACTTAAGCTCCACTTTTCGTAAAATTAAACCAGGATCGCTTCGCACGAATGGCTGACGTATTTCCACGGACTAGGCGTGACAATAGTTGTCTGTGTATCCCTAGTGCTAGAACAACTCTGATGCGCAAGAGTGTCTGCTCCATGGCACCGGTGATATATAACAAAATACCAAGTTGTTGGAACGACTATAATTTGACATTATTCAAAAAAAGGCTTAGAATTTTTTTAGTAGACAAAGTTTACTATAGGGTTGAAGATTTTTTATTGGAGGAAGAAGTTGTTGGACTATTTTGTATATTGTATTTAAATAACTATTACAAATTGTGACATTAATTTTATTATTGACTGATTATTTTTATTAATGAATTATGAATTAGAATGTTAATATGTATTATTAGTAAATTTGTATGCCTTGTGATTGGCAAAATATGGCTTTTTCTGTATTTACATTTTGTAACACCTTGACTTGTACCCGTATTTGCAAAATAAAATATCTTTATCTCCATTTACGCGATGCAAGTTTCTTGCCTGTGACATGCAATAAAATTTAAGTAACAAATGACATGCATCGTCTAACATTATGGCTTCAACTTATGGTATGCCGTAGGCAATTTAATCACACCGTGTTTATCAGGCTTTAAGCTGAAGATCTTATATTTTAATTCCCAGTATTAACCTATACGAGCTGATAAAGAAGAACAACTACCAAGGCTTTAGCCTCAGCCTCATCAGGCGGTTCACGAGCTCATTACTACGATGTCTCAGGCTGCTAGAGGGAGAGAACATCATACATTGTGACCTGAAGCCGGTGAGTCCAACCTTTTTCTACATTTTAGGGTCGGGATCAAGAATCATTTGCTTCAATTAACCTTTTTTATTGGGAGGTCATGCATTGTAACAAGTCATGAATGGTGGAGTTAAAATTTTTATTTTTACCTATTTTGAAGATCATTACAGGCTCGAATATTTTTTTCGACTAACACAAAAAAAAACACTCGGGTCGAGGTGAATATAGTTGACTGGCAGAATATAATAAATAGATGCAGTATCTCTGCCACTGTCGCACAACTGAGAAACTATACGTTCAAGATAGAGAGAGGAACATATGTAATCTAAAGGCCGTGTTAACGTTTATTAAATCCTCATTTTCTGGTTTTGTTTTGGTCTTCTTCGCTTAATTTTAATACATTCTTCAAGAGCTGTGTTACAGTTTTTGTGAACAATAAAGTATTCTATTTTATCTACCTATTTACCTATGCATATTAGGTACTTAATCGCCTGGTCTACCACGACCTGATAAGCTTTCGATAACTTTCTGGCAAGTAATTCCACACAAGTATTGTTTTATTTATCTTGTAGTTAGCACCTGTTTTTTCTATTACAGTAACTTATTTAGCCAAAATATCTTATCTTACAGGAAAACATCCTCCTCAAAGCGAGAGGCAGTTCCTCTATCAAGGTGATAGACTTCGGAAGCTCGTGCTACACGCATGCGCGAGTCTACACCTACATCCAGTCGCGGTTCTACAGGAGCCCCGAGGTTATACTAGGTCTCCAGTACGGGACCCCTATTGATATGTGGAGTATGGGTGAGTAAATCTTAGACCAAATAAAAAATCAAGACAGCGCTGTCAACAGTGACGTAAGTTAGGCCGGTCTGATAAACACGTGTGCACTTATTGAAGTGTAGTTTTGTTGTAAATTGGTTTGTAAATGTGTGCGTGTGCGCGTGTATGCACAGAGCAAGGTGTAGTTTTGCATGCTTCACTGTATTGTTTGCAGCGCTATGCCTTGATTTTTAATTTGGTCTGAGATGTAAATAAAAAAGAAAACATAGATTTTTGATTTCTAAGAACAGTTTTAAAAGTAGGAAGTAGAACTCTTTGTGAAGTGTCCGGGGACTAACTTACTATTACCATATCTTTTTCTGTCACCAAACAGCGTTGCTGTATTCCGGTTTAAAATGAATGGATGCCAGTGCACAATCACGTTGGACATTTCATCTTTATCTTTGAGATGGCAACTCATTGCTGATGACATTAGGCGGACACCACTTACCTACTAGAGTGAGCGCAAGATAAGTCTGCGCGCGTGATTGACCTTCAAGACTATATCCCTGCCAGCACTTTTAATCACTTTCGGCATAATGATGGCGATTATTTACTTTGGAAATCACGGAACACAGCACACTCTTGACACCTGATATAAACGTCGAGATGGCGGCAAACGATTATTTCTGATTTCGGCCGCGCGCAGACTTATTTTACGCGCACTTTATTAAGTAGACCGCCTACATGTATCCCAATCACATTAAAAAAAATGGCACATGAAATCAGTATATTTCTTAGATTGTATTAAAAAATCTATCGTAACGTTTAAAACCCACATAAAAATATAAATTTCAAGAAGGTCTCCACCGTAAAATTGACATTGTTATTATAATTTAGCAACAAAAAGAATAACATGCTTTGTTAAACACTATGTCATACGTAATTACTATACCTACGTAAGATCAATTGAGGCATTGAGGTCTATTACCAATTTTATAAAAAGCTTTATATAATATTTTAATAAGCGTTTCCAATAAATACTCTTTACGAGAGGTACCAAAGAATTGGGACGAATAGCGATGGCACAAAGCGGAAATTGCGTCACAGATAAATACTCTAAAAATATTTAAGCGGATGGTTATCAAATAAAGCACTACTATAAAAATTTTAAACCGCGTAATCTTGATCTTGCTTCTCGTTCTAATGCTCCAAAACAGAGAGAAATAGACAGAGCCAATGAAGTGAGATTGAGAGGTTACACTATGCAGCGTAGAGCTGGCTCGTAACACGCCGGGGACTCGAACCCCGACGTGAGCTAGCTAAAAAATCAAACTCACGCAGCTGGTACACGAAAAATTTATTAATAAAAAGAACAACCGAAATAATTAAGAAATAAGTCACAAAATTAAAATATTTAGTCGTTGGAAATTGTATAAGGCTACCAAAAAAAATATATATCACAAGAAGATTTTTGGAGAAAAAACTTATGGATGTTTCCAAATTTTTAGGAATTTAAGTATATAGACGAATTTAAATTCGATTGCAATCGTACGAAATTCGTGCTGCTCTATAAATTATTTAACACAAATAAGCTCAAGATAAAGGTTTTTCTTTACATAATTTCGTTAATATAAATTTGAAAGAGAATAAGATTTGATATTAAGAATTTAGGAAAGCAACTTAAAATTAAAATGTCACACGACGGTATAACACAGAACACTTCTATTATATGATGGTTGGGCGTTATTGCGCCACACAAATGTCTTATTTAGCACCTGATGTGTCCGTTAGGCACCTGTGTCGTCGACCTTGCTCGGCAACGATCCTGCGCTTCTCTCCGCAAGCTCGCTCGGACTTCTGCGGCCGGCAGACGAAGGAAGAAGACAGGCGAACAATAAATGGCAGGGTAAGGCCAAAAAAAGGTGGCCTTTCAAACAATCTAAGAAAAAGGAAATCTTCTTAGATTAAAGAAGAAGGCACAAGTAACAAGAATACGGAACCTATAAAGGGATTACTCACCAAAGAAAAAAGGGACGAGAAATTCCAGGGAACGTGTCCGCTGGCTACTCACATATAGTGGTGGTTAAAATTTGAAACTAACTTTCGAAGAAAGATTAAATATTATTGAATAAAATATCCACACAATAGGAATTCCAACGACAGAATGCGTTGCATTTTTTTCTTCTTGACAATGTACAGAACAATTGTCAATTTTTTGAATATTTCAAAAAAAACGAAAAAGTAAAAAAGCTGACCGAATGACTCGTAAAAAGAATTTAATCGAAATGACAACAAAAAGTATCTACTTGCAGGAATTATACTGCATCACACCCATTCCAGCAAAAAAAAAAAATATGTCGATAAAGGAACAACAACTCAATATGAGTCGCATCACTAAAATTAGGAACAACACCAAAGGATTGTTATTATGAAAAAAAAATAGGAATATCACTATAAGAGTGACAATACCATAGAAGAATGTGTACGAAGTATGTGAAAGAGGGAAGAAAAGAAAAAGAAAAAAAAATAAGGAATTAAATATGTCTAGTAGATAAGTTACATAAACCTAATAAGCAGCATCGAAGTGCAGCAGATAAAGAATAAATTTGAAGCGCCTCCAATCTAAACGTTACCAATGCGAGCTCCTGACGTGTCCTCTAAACCTATAAATAACCTAAAAACTAACGACTTAGGAACTAAAGGATATAAATTAATCTAGAAGTACCTAACTAGCCTAATTAAATCATAGTATCCCTTAGATAAATTCAAAAACAAAGAATAAAATACGACCTCAGTCATAATATCCACCAAACACAAATTAACAACATCAGTCAAAGAACTAATAATAAATTGTGAAAAAAAAACTTCTTCAGACGAAATAAGAAAATAACAGGATGATAAAGAGTGTATGATAAGTTTTGATGATAAAAGATGAAAGGTTTAGTAAGAGAAAATTGTTATACAATTTAAAATTATCGACAAAAAATTATCGACATTGTCCCAACACTAAACACTTTGTTATAGAAATCCAAATCATCGATAAAAATCTATCGACAGTGTCCCAACACTAAACACTAAAAGTAACGCCTTATGTGGGCGTGGTCAAAATAGTGACAGTAAACAAAAAGTTGTCAACAAAAAGATTATTTTAACAACTAGATGTCGCTGTCTATGTTTAGTCTTAAAAGTAACAACTTAAGTTGAAGTGATAACTCCAGTAGGATACGGCTTCAGACACAAAAGACTGGAAATAAAAGATAGGACTTGAGTCAAAGATAAAAATCATGTGGGGAATTCATTTAAGAATGTCCTTGATGTGATATCGTCCGGAATGTACCGAATCACAATCATGCAAGACATACGTGGTTCTGGAAATGACCCTTACAACACGACATTTAACAAAACGTGGAGCAAGTTTACCGGAAAAGTAATCCATACCAGACGATCTGGAAAAGTTTCGCCTCCATACAATGTCACCAACGTTGAGAGTGATAGCCGAACGGTTTTTATTGTATGTCTGAGAATTTCGGAGGAAAGCCATAGAAAGGTTATCGGCAACCTTCGCATAAATCTCAGCAAGGGAAGAAAGATTAGACGCATGTTGAGACCGACTTTCGGCTAAATTGATGCCTCGAGTCTGCCTATTAGCATGAGTAGAATCTATAAAAATTTCCCTACCAAACATTAGAAAGTTTGGTGTAAAACCAGTGGCTAAGTTAATACATGAATTGAGATATAGTTTGACCTTAGGTAACAATTTTGACCAACTTCTTTGGTTTTCTCCGACTAATATGCTCAAACACGTAACGACACTTTGGTTATATCGCTCAACAGTGTTGGCCTGTGGAGTATAATAGGGCGTATATATTGGAGAATCTATGTGAAAGGATCTGAGAAAGTTTAAAAATTGATTACTACGAAAAACTGTAGCGTTATCGCAGAGAATAGCCCGTGGAACTCCAAAATTGAAAAATATTTCAGATTCAAGGGCTTTAGTTATAGAACTGGCATCTACCTTTTTTAAGGGAACAAGCCAGACATACTTAGAGAACACATCAACCATAGATAAAATATACCTATTACCGTAATAAGCGATAGGCAATGGACCAATGACGTCTATAGAAATAAGTTGTAGAGGTAACGTAACGTCTTTTGGATAGCACATCTGACCACGTGGTTGGCTGTTAGCGATTTTGTAGGCTTTACACAATTCACATTGTCTTAACTTTTCGGAAACATCCCGAAACATGTTCGGCCAGTAAAATAGTTCTTTGATTTTAAGGTAAGATTTCATGACACCAGGATGTATAGAAGGAAAATCGTTATGAACTTCCTGAATCGCGAGTGGAACCTTTTCAGACGGTAAGACAACTCGCCATGGGTCAGAAGACAAAGGACTAATAATGGGCATGCGTCTTAGAAGAACACCGTTACGAATAGTGTATGCAGGAAACATTTGAGGTGTATCGCGAGCACCTAAATATACCTTTTTATACCATCGATCATTAGTTTGGTCAGGTCCTTGATCAAATGTAACTGGGCTAGCGTAGATCCTAGATAAAGCATCAGGAACGACATGTTGCGAACCCTTGCGGTGAACAATATCAAACGTATATTGTGAGATAATGGTAGCCCATCGAGCTAAACGTCCAGAAGGGTTGTTAAGAGTAAGAAGCCATTTCAAAGCCATGTGGTCCGTTATGACGGTAAACCTCGTGCCGTCTAAATAACAACGAAAGTGTTTTATTGAATCTAAAACAGCTAAAAGTTCGCGTTCGGTAGTACTATAATTACGTTCTGCTTTGGAGAATAGTCGGGAATAATAGGCAACGGGATGTTCTACATTATCGATTTTTTGTGACAGTACTGAACCGAGTCCAACAGAAGACGCATCGCACTGTAAAATGAATGGATTGGAAAAATCTGGGCATGCCATCACAGGTGTGTTAATTAATGCTTCTTTTAGCTTAATAAAAGCCTGTTCGGCGGAATCATCCCAGTTGATTCGATCGCGACCTTTTCTTTTTCCCAAGAGAGCGGTAAGAGGGGCAATTATAGAAGAAAAACCATTCACAAAACGCCTATAGTATGAACACATACCAATGAAACCACGTAAAGACTTAGCGGTGGTAGGAGTCGGATAATCCCTGATAGATTCAAGTTTACCAGGATCGGTCTGCAGACCTTTTTCATTTAAGATGTATCCCAAATACTTCAATTCGCTTTTACAGAATTCGCATTTCTTGAGGTTGATGGAGAGACCAGCCTCCTTGAGTCGATTTCGTATCTTTCTAAGGAGAGCGAGATGACTATTAAAGTCTTTCGAAATTAGAATTAAATCATCGACGTAACCAAAAACACAATCATCACTGGTCGAGGTATATTCAAAATTAACAATCATATCGGTAAGACGTTGCATCTCTGAAGCAGCATTAGTAAGACCAAACGGCATCCTGACGAACTCAAATAAACCACGCTGAGGAACAATGAAAGCCGTTTTCTCGCAGCTATCTTTATCAGCAAGAGGAATCTGCCAAAATGCACTTCTAAAATCAAGTGAACTTATATATTTGGCTCCGCGAAGGTTATCTAGAATATCTTGTATACGAGGGAGGGGATAGGAATCTCTGATGGTAACGCTATTAAGTTTCCTACTATCAACACAGAAACGAACAGATCCGTCTTTCTTTGTGACCATTACAACAGGACTAGCCCATGGTGAACGAGATGGACGAATAACTCCAATCTCAAGCATCTTATCAATCTCTGCGTTTAAAATGTTTAACTTGACAGGTGAAAGAGGATAATATCTCTGTCTGATTGGTTGTCCTATCGTATTTATCTTGTGGGAGAGCCAAGTCGTCTTACCAAGACCGACAGAATCGGATGAAATATCTTCAAACTCGTTAATTACTCTCTGTAAATTCAGTTCTTGATCAGGGAGTAATATGTTACGCGGGTGTAAATAACGGACCTCATTTGCAGAGGGAGGTTGGACAGGAGGATGGTTGACAGCTGAAATATACATATTACCTTTGATATTTTTATCGAAAGCTTGACTAAAAACAGAAGTCAGACCAAATTTGTTCCAAAATTCGATACCTAGGATAACTGAAGACGACATATGACGTGCTACTAAAAACTCGTGGGTAAAAGTTGTTCTATTGAACTTAACCGGTAGATAAACGGTTCCTAAAATATCAATGGGCGAATTATTCGCAGAAATAACACGAGGACACGTATCGTCTCTCTTTAAAGAAATTCCTAGTTCAAGAATCAAACTCTCACTAATAAGGGACATCTGTGCGCCTGAGTCCAATAAAGCCTTAACTAAACGGTCACACAACCATATCTCAATAAATGGACGGTTATCAGGGGAAAAAGAAGTTATCACCGGTGACACTATACGAGACGAAACGTGCCGCCGGTGGCTTACAAATTTTTTTGGATTACATTTGGGACAGTTACGTGTTATAACACCTGGTGTACGACATTTGAAGCAGAGCAATCCAGGGTAATTTGGGCACGAACGATAAGAATGGCCAGGTTCATTACATTTGGGGCATTGATGAACTTCGTGAGTCACAACTGATACTGACTTGGAAGTTCCAGGCAAAAAACTCTCAAAATGAGAAGCCATATCGATAAGCGAACTTAAATCACTAAACTTATGAATAGATAGGCATGGAAAGTATTTTGGGTGCATATTGTGAGTTATAATCTGTAGTAAATTTTGTTCAAGGATGGGATTGGCTAAACGATCATTCAAATATGAAACTTGGATGATGAAATCCCTTACAGACTGGTCAGGTCTCTGTCTCAAATTTCTGACCTGTTGTTCGGTTTTAAACTCAAAATCAGTGGGTCCGAACGTCTTTATAAAGGATTCTTTAAGTTCCGTATATGAAAGATCGGGGTGACGAATAGATCTAAAATATTTCAGCGCAGCCCCAGAACAGACTTCATGGAACCGTTTGATTAAATAATGGTCAGAAATATCATCAGCTTCTTTGCGTTCATCAATAGACACGAAAAATTCGCGGACGCAAGAATTACCAGAATAATCGATTTTCCACTTTGAGAGAGAGATTTGTTTGTGTGAATAATGTGGATATTCATCGGATTTCATTGGGGATGGGATAACCGATGATATTGAAGTTCTTGATAACCTAGGTGGAACAGGTGGTGGTCTTGAAATTATTGGACTTTCACGTCGTGGCGTCTCACATATAGAACGATCTTGATCAGCCATGACGGAAAATTAAAACAAGATCAAAAGAATAAATGCAAATGGAAAAAACTCCTTTATAAAGAAAGAAGAAGTTCTAAAGTGACCATTATCCTTTATAAAAAGGGTTTAAGAAAATGGGCATTATCCTTTGTAATTTTTTATTACAGTTGGATGAAGAATGTTTACGTAAGTTGAAAATGAAAATGAAAATTTTATTTACGTAAGTATTTAGATAATTTTGGTATCCCGGTTTAGAATTATATGTAAAACTAATATTCCGATTAAATACGGATAATTAGGTAAATGCTTAACGCATAAAAAGGGATAAGATTAATAGAAGGGAACTTGGGGGGGTAAAACAAGCTCTAAATATGCGAACCTCCGTGAAACAATGTGGATAAATATGAAAGGCGTGTTATTTGTTGATACTGGATCAGGCACAGAACAGACGTCGAAAAAATGGGCAAAAAAAAGAAGCCAAAGTCTGCCCTGTTAGATCACAAAAAGACAACAAACAAAATAGAGCAATCTCCTTGTACGAAGCTGGAAAGTGACCATGTTGAGGTTTATGGCTGATGAAGGAATGTTATGGCCACACAACAACAAAGAAAACAGTTGGGCTAGTAATCAAAAGACAAATAGATAATAGCAAACAACCGCCAAAGAAAAAGGTATGCTAGCATCAAAAAATAAATAGACAAGCAAAAAAGATATCAATGGACAGCTGGACTAGAATCAAAAAAATGAACTAGATACAAGCAAACAACCGAGCATAAAAAAGCTTACCTTTGGTCACGAGGCCTAAAACATTCACACTTCAGACACACACTACGGGAAACTAAATACAGCTAAGTTACAGAGGAGAAATTAAACTCAGGATTCAAATATATTTGTGGGGAGAGTAATAAATAGTCAGCTATGTGATATAGTTACAGGGTTATTTTATAGAAATAACACTTCAAAAATAAACAGGTAAGTAATGCAAACTGGTCGAAGTGTTGTCCACAGCACAGCGCAGCGCAAAGTTTACAAAGCATCCACTTTCTGCTGAGCGAACGCAAGGCGTGTGCCGATTCGAATGAAAGAAACAGTATACAAGCTAGTCGGATTCCAGAATCTGTAAATAACAATGGTGACACGGGGATTAAAATATTTTTTTGGCTCAGAGGGAGCACCACACACGATATAACAAAAAAAAATATGTAAATAGTACTTACTTTTAAAAATCGGGCGCCATAATGCAGCGTAGAGCTGGCTCGTAACACGCCGGGGACTCGAACCCCGACGTGAGCTAGCTAAAAAATCAAACTCACGCAGCTGGTACACGAAAAATTTATTAATAAAAAGAACAACCGAAATAATTAAGAAATAAGTCACAAAATTAAAATATTTAGTCGTTGGAAATTGTATAAGGCTACCAAAAAAAATATATATCACAAGAAGATTTTTGAAGAAAAAACTTATGGATGTTTCCAAATTTTTAGGAATTTAAGTATATAGACGAATTTAAATTCGATTGCAATCGTACGAAATTCGTGCTGCTCTATAAATTATTTAACACAAATAAGCTCAAGATAAAGGTTTTTCTTTACATAATTTCGTTAATATAAATTTGAAAGAGAATAAGATTTGATATTAAGAATTTAGGAAAGCAACTTAAAATTAAAATGTCACACGACGGTATAACACAGAACACTTCTATTATATGATGGTTGGGCGTTATTGCGCCACACAAATGTCTTATTTAGCACCTGATGTGTCCGTTAGGCACCTGTGTCGTCGACCTTGCTCGGCAACGATCCTGCGCTTCTCTCCGCAAGCTCGCTCGGACTTCTGCGGCCGGCAGACGAAGGAAGAAGACAGGCGAACAATAAATGGCAGGGTAAGGCCAAAAAAAGGTGGCCTTTCAAACAATCTAAGAAAAAGGAAATCTTCTTAGATTAAAGAAGAAGGCACAAGTAACAAGAATACGGAACCTATAAAGGGATTACTCACCAAAGAAAAAAGGGACGAGAAATTCCAGGGAACGTGTCCGCTGGCTACTCACATATAGTGGTGGTTAAAATTTGAAACTAACTTTCGAAGAAAGATTAAATATTATTGAATAAAATATCCACACAATAGGAATTCCAACGACAGAATGCGTTGCATTTTTTTCTTCTTGACAATGTACAGAACAATTGTCAATTTTTTGAATATTTCAAAAAAAACGAAAAAGTAAAAAAGCTGACCGAATGACTCGTAAAAAGAATTTAATCGAAATGACAACAAAAAGTATCTACTTGCAGGAATTATACTGCAACTACTACTGCTGATCTGGATTATGTAAGTTTAGGTTTATCACACACAATGAAAGCGTAAACGATGAAAAGTGGTATCAGAAAATATATAAGCCACGTAAAATCTAACAACAACTGAAAGTAATTACACTAATGCCTAACAAATATGGAAATTGAAACCTTAAATCACGATACTTAAGAGAAAGCAACACTAAGTATTACAACCTTACAAAACACGATAATGCTCCAATATAGTCAAGCTAACCGATATCCTAACACCACTTGATCTAAAGCAATCATAACCATAAATATCAACGAAACACGATCACAAATACGAAGCAAAGCTTTCCACAGACAGACAATCGCAAGCATGCCATAATCCTTAGCTATAGAAAGTGAGGGAGAAAGGTGACCTCGCGATTCGCACAGCAGATATCGACACCAAAGAATGCAGTCTTTACGCAACTAATGATGGATGTTACCGCCTACCGGTCGTACTCGTTACATTAACGACTCGTTTTATAACAAGAGACGCATCTTTATATCTGGAAACAAGTTGGAAGATGCGTAATCTTTCTATACTCCGAGAGGCGTAAGCACTTAAATTTTTCAAGTTGGTTACTTTCATTTGTCTCTTGTGCGCATATTTGTGTACGATGTCGGTGTTATAAATGCACTGGTTGACAAGTTATCAATGACAATCCCTGTGCCCGATAGGATTTCCCATGGGCGAAAATTACGAACTTCTTATACAAAATTTCATCCCCTTTACAAGATGAATTTTCAAAAAATCCTGCTCTGTGCTCATTTTTGTTGTTTAAGAAACTCTTGTGCACAATTTAATGTTTCTAGACCCAGCTGTTTAAGCTGTGCGTTGTCTGTTAGTGATTTTAAGATTTTGATTAAATCGGAAATAGGAAAATAAGACATTGCCACAGTCACACATAATGTAGTGTACCTAGCTATTATTATTTTATGTGCTACGGTGGTTTTATGATCATAAATATGGCATGAATAAATTAAAACTTGCATCTTGTTAAGTAAAGATCATCCATGTGAAACGAAACTCATAATGAAATAGAAATTGTTGTTAGAAAACAATAGTTAGTAAAAGTTAGCCCATAAAAAGACAACGTACAAAGTCACGCAGAACAATATCCCAAGTTTAAGCAGACTTAATTTCTATATGTGGGAATGAGGGACATGATACAAAAACATTTTTGTATGAATATGGATGGATCTTTAAAAATGGAAAAACACCGAATTATGGATATATTGTTTGAAAGATGATAGGGCTAAAAAGTGAGTAAAAATATAGGGTCGATTGATATGGATGGAACACAAAGGAATTAGGTATAAATCAAAACATAATTTCTAATCGTGTTTATTTTTGGTCCTAGGATGCATCCTAGCGGAACTCCACACGGGCTACCCTTTGTTCCCGGGCGAGAACGAGTCGGAACAGCTGGCCTGCATCATGGAGCTGCTCGGACCACCTCCCCCAGACCTGCTACTACATGCCACAAGGAAGAGACTGTTTTTTGGTAAGATATTAGGATTATTATTTTTATATTAGGTCTTAGTACATATCTCTGAGGGACACAAGACATCAGGTTTTGCTCTCCTCTTGAATCTGCTAAAAGGAAGAATGTAAGTTCTAAGTTGTTAAGTTGTGAAATCTCACATGACGGGTATAAAAAAAATATGAATATTCCATAGTTGCTAACTGAATTAGTTTCAAATTACACTTTCGGCTGAGATATGCCTTGAAGAAGAAAGTGGTATATCCTACAGGGACACCTGGTTCTTTGAAGAAATTTCAATTGGGTTACATCATTCTCATTTCAGTAAGCTTTGAGGTAATATTTGTTCTCCAGACTCAAAAGGCTCCCCCCGCAGCATCACGAACTCCAAGGGCCGCAAGCGCCGCCCCGCCACGCGCACGCTGGGCGCCATCGTCAGGTCGGACGACCCCGCCTTTCTGCACTTCCTGCACAGATGTCTTGAGTAAGTGCTTTAACAATCTAAATCATCACAAGGAATTAGGTACCTTCTATCTACCTCCTATGAATGAGCTAATTCTAGGATTATTTTTGAGTTGCAACTTTGCATAATTTGGTCTGACACACGATGGGCCATGTTTCTTTCATTGACTCAAACTGTTAAAGAATTGTATTTTTAGTAACTGCCTATACGGTAAAAAGAATTCACGTACCGTTTAATATGGCAATTATTTCATTCAATTTGTAACAGAACGGCAATGCAAGAACGCTACTTTTCTTGAGATCAACATTTCTAAACCCTATTACTTTTTCATCATTACCAATCATTGTGGCAATAAAAGTACCATCCTTCAAGTACGCAACCCTACCAGCAGCACGTTATATCACAGTACTTACAACATCTGAAGATAATTATAATTACAAGTAATAAAAATGTTGTAAATACCGTCCGTCCGTTGCACGCCATCAAATTATCCACATAAAAGCCATGCTAGTATTCTAAATAGGAAAATTACAGATTTCCCAAGTATGGTTGATTGAAATTTGTAGCAACAGCATGTCGTGGGTTGTTCTCCGCGATTAGCGAGATGGCGTAAAAAAAATAACAACCTTGTTTTTTTGTTTTTGTGTAACTTTGAAAACTAAAGCAGAAGAATATTGACCTAAATTAATAAAATTATTATTAATTACCTAAAGCATCGAACGTAATTGAGTAGCAATAATGATTTTCTTCAAAATTTTACTTATAACAGGAATGATTTATAAATATTTTTTTGTTCCTTTATCTCCGGCTATAGACCAGCGTGGGCGTAACACACTAACAGTAGGAATGGTTTTTATTTTGACAATTCAACAACATTCATCGCGTTATTTACGTTGCTGAGCAGACAAATTTTTCGAACATTTGAAGCAATAGATTAGCAATAGGCTTTAATATGATTCAGATTGTGATTAATAGTGTATGACTCAATGAAGGTGCAGTTTGGGTTTATTTATTTTAATTATGAGCATAACTAACCGACATAGCCCCCGTCAGACGATAAAATAAATAAATAGAAACCAAACAATCTTTCCTCTCAATGAATCAAATCAGATTATGTAGCGCGTCCAATCATAAATTGTCGTCCAACTGCCCAAATATTACGTATAAAACTCTTGACGTTACACGGATGAAATAATTTCCCACACAAGACTGACAGATCGTTATAATAAAGTGTATTCAAATCCTTGTTGCCGATTGATGTTATTTCCACTAAAACGAATATCAACTTTATGCTAGTTTAAATTCAGTTGATTTCAGAATGACTATTAGTTTTGAAAAAGTCAAAAATGTTTGAAGGTGTAGCGCAAACTTAACTTTATGTGTGGGTATTATAGTTGTTTTTCGAAAAATAATTATTTGTTTAAATGTTTGGAAACTAAATCGCGAGCGCAGTTTAGTCGTAGCGATGGGAAAGCAATGATGAGTATCTTGCGCAATCGTGCGATTGCCGCGTACGCGCACACAACGCCCGCTCAATGGGTAGCGTCATCTGCCACAACCGTATTGTATTGTTTAGTAAAAAGTATGTCTTTGTTTATTTCGATAGTATCTTTACTTTTATTTTTATCTGCAGATTAGGTTAGTCAGGAATTTCGTGTCACGTGATGTTGCAATTACACTAACTGTGTGGTCCTCTTCAATCAGTCATTTAATCTATCATGTCCTTAATTGTCATCTATTCACCTGCCGATTTATACTAATGTCCAAAAAGCAAATTATCCTCAGTCAAAAACAGCATATCACAAATTATAATTCCAACCTTTGACCCATCATAGCCGCATCACATTCCTAGCAGAATGGTGATGCGTTAACAGCATATTATTATGAAATTCCAACGGCACTTGATCAGAATCGTGACCTTTCTCCTTCCACTTATCTTGTTGTCAAGTGTTCCAGACTAAACATAACAAGGTTTCTTTATTTTTAGCAAGTGTTACACAAGATACAATAATAAATAATATATGCAGAATTTGAACGCTGCCATTGATTCCGTTTCCTGAGGCATCCATTCCATACGCGGTTTCTAATTTATATAACAAGCTATTATCTATGTTTTGTAGAAAGTATTGAAAAACTTGTTTCTTTTAGATTATTGCAGCCGGTTAGATCGGTTAGACTCCTATCTGATGTGCGCTTTTCTTTCCTCATTGGTTCATTTTAAGGTGAACCTACTGTTATGTTTCCTAAGGCCTTTTCCTTTTCATTTCTTGTACTATTATGATTATCGTTTTGTATAGATAGCAGGTTTTTCTTTCACACCCTGATTATATCTAATATTAAAATGAGAATGAGAAATTATCATAAAATTTCTCGTGAGCATTATTGTGTAAAGAAATAGCAGGTTTTGAATATGATAAACTTACTGAAGGTATAAAAACTTTGTTATATCTATTCTGCTATACAATTACGTAGGTATCGAAATCACTATTTTATATTTATTAGCATCTATTGGCTTTTCATCTAAATGACAAACTAAGCGTTAATATTTGATGCTTACGCATCATATGACTTCGAAAAAACTGCTTTAAATTATCATAGTATAGATTTGTCAAGTCTTTTGTAAGCCCTTGATGACAACAGCCCATAACACCAACCATAATTTCACGCACAGTGAAGATCTAGCCATCTGTGAACGCAGCTAAACACAACTTATTTTGCCAAACGCATATGTAAATTTGTTCTCACATTTGCGTAACAAACTTAACAATACCGTTCCGGAAATATAAACTGAACTCAAAGACAATGAACATAAGGTGGGAAATGAAAGAGAAATGAAGATGGTAAAGGTGACAGCAATAAAAACATGACTTTCTCTACAAGTTCACACCTCTTTGCGCGTCAAGTGCGAGAGGCGGAATAGGAAGTGATGAGCCGACCCATTGTCGTTGCTTTGAACGGATCTGTTAACTTTTTAGAATAATAAGTATTTTGAAACGTTTCGTCACTTGCAGCTATTTTCCAAATCGTTAAGAAACGTTTTGTTTCTTTATTGGATACGTAAGTGCCTGTAACTTTGAGAGGGACGTGGTCACGAATGTTGTTTTAATACTTGACTTTGCTGTAAGTTCGTAACTTCATAAGTATGATTTTATGTATGTATGCAAAACTTGCAAAACGGATATTTAAGTAGGACGCACGACAAAAAAAAGTGACAACGATTAGCCAAAAAATATTAGGTGCCTAAGTCATAATAGTTTTTCCTTGACCGAAGAGGTAAAGTTTTGTAATGCTCTGCTTTAAGATTCCCGAGACAACAGTACAGCACATCTGTGTAACCAACTGGTCATTACTGTCAATCGAGTTCTTGTGTATTGTAGATAATGATTTAGGGTCTAACCATCCATGACGACATCGATACAAACAAAGCTTCTGTAGAAGAACCCTCCCATAGCAATGTAAATTATTCGTTTTCTTCTCTAGGATGAACTTAAAAAACTCTATCTGAATTTTCTCATCACACTCACGTTGCTACAAAAGGAAGTAAGAAAGGAAAAGTGTTTGTACTGTGATGCTCGTGACTGATAAGTGATAACCAAGTGAACTGTCACTTCTTAGTGTCACCTTTGACCTAGTAGCTACTTCACATGACAATATATATCGCGTGGATGATGAAACTGTTCGTAATAGTCACCATAATTTTATGTTCCAAAGTATTTTTTTACAAAATTGTTTTTAGGATCACCTTTTTTACTAACTATATCATAATGACCACCATAGTTCATGTTTTCTACATACACTATGAGAATTTAATCCACATCATAAATATAATCCACAACAATATAATTACCTTCTAATATGATAACTATTTGAAAGTATATATGTATTCAATTGAAATTACAACCATAGAGCACGTCTCGCATCTATCAAGAGCAAGTAATCATACTCGTACTATCTCGCCTGGGGAGACACTCGAGAGGTACTACAAACATTTTCGCATAGCGACCTTTTGGCCGTGAGAGCGGAGAAAGCGCTAGGGCCGGCGTCATGTGCCGTATTACGTATACTTGGATAACTATATGTTACTTTATGGAAGCGAGTAAGCTTAGGAATGGTGGAATAGTTGAATGTTGAGAAGGTAGTGATTGGGCTGTTCAGTGACGTTGCGGATGTGTGTGAAAAATAGAGATGGTATGCGATCTGTCTTGTCACGCGTGGGCTCAGAATGAAAGGAAGAAAATGTCTTGATCATGATGACCCATGAACACCGATGATATAAACGATATTGTAATGAATATTGCAATTGTTGCAAATATTCATCATGGTATACAAAATTAATTTGGTTGTTTAAATATTATTAACGTCTGCTGGAAATATTTTTGAAAGTAGAAAGAAATACATCTATTAATATATACAAGGTCAAAAGCATCGATAAAGTTTTATATATAAGAAATGCAAATAAAATCTATCCAAACTAACTTGCAATCCGAAAATTATTTATTTGAATATAAAACTGAAGAACATACAGATCCGAAAATTGCCATAATTAGCCACAAAGTTCAAGATCGTAAGCACCGGTTTTGAGAACTGGCTTGTTCGAAATCCGTGAAATGTGGGTAAGGGGTGAAAGTGCATCCTCGACCTCGGCACTGATCTCACTTTCAACGTCAATGCTGATATAATAATCATATCCAATACAAGTTGACGTCAGATGGCGAAGCTGCATGCAGAAGCCAAATGCAAAATCAAAACCCTTATATGACTGAATTTAGTAACCAGATTAGGGATTTAAGACTTCTTTACGCCAAAGAATAGATTTTATTTGTTTATTTTATTTATTTATTGGTTCACCGACGATTGTTTACACAGAATATATCCTAAAGGTAACATGCAAAATGTATATGCAACAGTGCAACAATCACTTCAGAGAAACTCTGCATGCATAAAGAAGTTGTACTCATTTATAACATTAATCTAGTTTTAAATTACTTATCTAAAGGTCCAAATAATTAATATAACAATATAAATAGATAGATGGATTGTGAGGGGAATGATATGAAAGAAAAGGGACTGAATTATAGTGCCGATTGACAGGAGAGAATAGAAGAGAACATGTTGCGCTGACCACAAGTACCATGGGACAAGAGCAGGCAAATGAGGATTAGGAACTTAAGACACTTGAAAAATTTGGTCCACGGTTCTAAAAGTTAGGTCCTATGGAGAAGAGCCGGCAAGGAAATTTATAGATGCTCTTCTATAAAATGTGTAACTGAATTAATGCACATTATGAAAGTACTTTTTTCAGAATTGTTTATCGAATCGATTTCTGTAATTTTTTATATAGGTAACTTTTTAATCCAGAAATAAATAAAACTACGTAAATTATAGTCACTCTTCCGCTGTACAGTCAAAACGAACCAAAATGAACAAAATACCTACTACGTTAGGCCCTTATACGTGTGCGACTGTGTGCTTGCGTAGATTTGTAATGTGACCACAATTTTCTCCACAATCAGTATAGGTAACTAATTTAATAAATAAACAATGTTTTATAGATAATAGTAAAAATTCAGTGTATTTATTATGATTATAACATAATATTCTAATTGGGATGTTTGGTGGTGTGCGTTAATTCCGCGACATGTTGTATACATACATAATTATTATTATAAAACAAAGTCGATTTTCGTGTCAGTCTGAGTGACCGCGTTGTTCTCCTAAACTACGTATCGGATGTTGATGCGGTTTCACCATCATATAAAGAATTTATTCTGGAAGGTTTTTGCGTATTAAATTAATATTTAGCGTAATAGCACACAAATCTTGATGTTTTAAAATGTTGTCATTGCGAAAAATGGGCGGGTTGCTAGTACTGAAATAAAGGATTTTAATAATTTTAAGGCAAATGCCTTAAAATTATTAAAATGTGAATGATTAAAGGTTAGATTAAATAAAGATTTAATCTAACCTTTAATCATTCACATTTTGCGTTCCTAAAAATATTATTGAACACTAATCTAATATATAAAAATCTCGTGTCACAGTGTTTGTTATCGAACTACTCCGAAACGGCGTGACCGATTTTTATGAAATTGTTTGTGTGTATTTGGTAAGTCTGAGAATAGGTCGTAAAGTATATTTCATACCGCTGCGGATGAAACCGCGGGGCGCAGCTAGTATAATATAATGATTGCGTATCTTTTCGTGAATTCCTTTAAAAATACTAAATAGCCTTAAAAAAGTGTCCATCATTAGAAGCGCAAAAACTTTTTAGAGGATCTGTTAAATATTTCTAATACCAGACATGAAATGTGTATGTATGTGTTTGTGTGTAAAATTCTGTGCATTTTGATTAGGTACCAATTTTTATCGTGTCCCAAGATAAACTAGCCACTGGCCACTCAGTAGACGGTTCTCGTTTATGTGCAGATTACAAATATGCGAGTGGCGAGAACTGAAAGTGGAGCAATGAACTTTGTGAACGTGAACGTCTTGTTTATACATTTACTGTCCTTTTCCTTGGCTGAAGAAACAACATTCTATTGATTCATGATAAAGAATTCATAAAGGATGTTGAAACTTGGGTTATTATATTGAATATTCATATTTTGTCATTACGAGTATAACCATCATGAGATGACGCTGATAGAGATGCATGGGGGAAAAAGACGTACGGCGCCGACTCCAAATGAATTGTTATAGGACAGTAAAAGGAACATTTTATTTTCCCATTTAGGTAAGTAATTTTGTGAGGGCCCGGATGATGAACGAAAACATCGTGAGAAAATCTGGTCGAAAGTGTCCGCCCACACTGGACAAGGCTCGCCATCATGAATATTGCTTAGTTATCTGCTAAACCGCGATTTGACGTTACAATATAATGCCATTACATTATATGCGTAAGAATGACCTTTCCACATATTGTGACGTGTTGCAGCTGACAAACCAAGTTTAGATGCGTTAGGTAACAGTTACAAAACGTGCACTCTCATCCATTTAAAGTTAGTCCGGTCCAGGTCATGGCCATGTCTATTCTGATGCCTTTCTAGATTCGATTTTCACAGCATTATGACTAACAATAAGTCTTTATATTTTTTTTTGGACCTTGCGTCATGGCGAGTTTACACTGCCTTTAAGCGTGTCTGTCTATCAAGCCTACTGCAGAGCGAAAACCTCTCTGCCTTTCCACATTTCTGTTCTTCGCTAATAGGGGCAAATTCTTTCGGTAACCAGCAACCTCGTCTCTCCATTTTGGTTTTGGTCTGCGCGATATCGTCGTCTAGCGTTCGATGGACCCAGTGGGTGGTCGTATCAATTAGGCTTATTGCAGTCCATTTTGTGGTTTTGTGCGGAGGTACAGTTAATTAATTTTCCTTCTACTTCTTAATAATCATTATAAATTACCGTCCCGTTTACCACGACAGCATGTTAACTCACATACCCCGGCATTCCGTCGCAAACCGCAAGTTCTTCGGTTGCGCGCACGCATTGAGCACGCAGTGAAAGGTTACCGAGTCTGTGACGTAACGCCGATCATCCGTCGCCGACCCGAGAGTAGCCGATGTGAGGTGCATACCTTTATAAGACTTTTTACTTTTCGTTTTGCGTATGAATGAGTTCTTTGATTACTTCATTGCTGCTATGCTTATTTAAGATATTTACTACTTCAAAAAAATGTGCCGAGACAGTAAAGTAGCTTCCGTAACATAGACTTTCTGAACATAACATAAATGTTCATTTCTCTCTTATCGACACGGACTACATGTTAAATGAGAATGAGATAATAGCTCATAATATACGAATCTATTATTGTTCCAGTGCAAAACAAAGGCCTCTTCTCATAACGAGAAGACACGATATAGCTCATGAATTAGTCAAGATACTACCCAGTCAGCGAGGCGGTTGTGGGGCTGACTGACAGGACCTTACATTTTACGTGTAGGATTTTTTTGATGGAGCAGTGGTGGCCAAGTGGTAACGGCCCCGATTTATGAGTCGTAGGTGGTGGGTTCGAACCCGGGCAGGTGCTTTATGTAAATAATTCCATCACCACTGTTTTCAAAACGGTGACGGAATACATCGTGAGGTAATCGGCACGTCCTAGAACCAAAAATTCAAAGACATGTGACATCTACCAACCCGCACTGGGCCTGCACGATAGATTACAGCCCACTCCCTCTCGAAGAGAGGAGGCCTGTGTCCCAGCAGTGGGAACATTATAGGCTGTTTATGCTTATGTTATTTTTATACGAAGTATCCGAGTGATGTAATGCATCTGAATAATTACCATAGACTCTTACGTGTTTTAGAAGATGAAATAATCACTTTGCCTCCGGCTAAATACCGGCTGCTACATTATTATCGGTATGAAGACCTGGCCCTACGAGTCATCGACCTCTTGCCCATGTTGGCTACTAATTGCCTTTCATTTTCGGAGAGACTATCCATCTATGGGTAATTTTGCCTTCACATCAAGACTGCTTGGACTCAACAGTTGGTGCCATAAGTCAATGAAGATTGCGGAATTTTGAAACATAATATGTTCATTATAGCTGATCTATTCTTAAATTATCAGTAAGGTGTTTTCTTTATTTTAAAATATTAATTAGTATCCGTTGGGATGGTGTACTCTTCTGCTCTTACCGGTTCGGAATCATTTCGGTTCGGTTTCGGTTTTCGGTTTGTGTCGCATATTTTCCCCCATCTCGTTCATTTTTGTGTTTGTGTGATTTTTCTTTGCGTCATGTTTACCGCATATAAATGTATTTTCTTTCTTTTCTTTTTCTTTTTCGTTACTTATTACTAGTGACCCGCCCCCACTTCGCTCGGTTTGTACGACTTGACAAAACAGCAACATTTCTTTATTTTATGTAAGTTGAATATGAATATTTTATAATTGCGAAAACCGCATCAAAATCCGTTGCATAGTATAAAAAAAGTATAAAGAAAACACGGTCACACAGATAGAAATAAAAAGTGATTTTAATTTTAAATATGTACCTCTAGATACTTTAACTATGTCCTACGTCCTGCAGTGAATTTCTACAGAACTGATCAACTGATAATTTGTTTCTCCACCGCTATTTCTATAAAAAACTCAGCCGCAGTATTAGACTGTCGGGGTCGCGGATTGTTCGAAAGAGTTACCGTGGCACTGGCGCACAGGCAACTGAAGGAACACGGGTCGGTTTTAGTCAGTAAAAGTCTGACACGCCCTCCTGCTCCGCCCAGAGCGGGAGAAGTTATTTGACGAAATCCAACCCAAAAAAAAAAAGCCGCAGTATAAAACCCTAACACTGCAACCACATGTTACCGAACTTTGATAAACATTCGAGACTTGTTGTCAACCATTAGTTTTAACGTCCACTGGTTAAAAAAGTCACTCAGTAAAGTAAAGTAGTCATGCATGGTGTGTTTATTAAACCACGAACCCAACTCTAATCTAATCATGTAACATCATGGTAATCAGAAACAGTTTCACTTGACGTTTTCTCTGTGACTCAAACGTCGCCTTCTTACGATTCTTAACCTAGGTTATGTGACTAGGTTAGGTTAGCATTTCCTCCTGCTACAGGTTACAAAAGTTCAAAGACCTTTTATTTTTTGCCTATACCTACATACGTCATTACTTCATTAGGTATATGAAAAGTGTCTCCTTTATATCCCTTTACTTCTCTTATTGTATTACTAGCTTTTGCTCGCGGTTCCGCCCGTGTGGATGTCGGAAATTATCCCACGGGAACATACAACCGGGATAAAAAGTATCCTACATGGTAATCCAGGTTATAAACTATCTGTGTTTCAAATTCCATCCAAATCTGTTCAGTAGTTTTTGCGTGAAAGAGTAACAAACAAACATCCATCCATCCATCTATACATCCATCCTCACCAACCTTCACATTTATAATATTAGTAGGAAGTAGGATAGGATTTTCTACTGCCTGCTCTGTGAAAGACGAAAATCCATCAAAAATGCAACAGAACCTATAATTATTTACAAACTCAATGGGTTCATAGACTGCAGGGCAGTTAATTAACTCTCTGCTCAGTTCACTGACATAAGTTTTTGACCGCAACAGAAGAAAGTAACAATAATTATTTTTCAAAACATTCATCAACACATTATTATTATATCTATCATTATTTATTACGTTCACAAGAAACTTGAGATAATTGAAACTTGAGCTTGCATCACTAACGCGGCAGTGCGTACCATCTCATGCACCCATGTAATTATACCGTGTTCATTTTGTGACGAACGGTTTGCCAGATGTAAAAATAACCTCAATGGGGTTAAAAACTCAAAGCTCGTCATAGGTGGCAGCACAGTTGAAAGTCTCCAAATCGCCATTATTTTATTTATGTTTACTTTTGTGTCAATCACAAATTAAACAAAAAGTAGATAAATATGTATGAGATTTGGAGTGTAGCAATATTAAAAGACGAGCTAAGAAAAAGGGAAAAATTACCACTGATAAAAAAGCAGCTTCAGAGGGAAAGAGAATCAATTGTGAAGGTTTTATAATTTATATGTTTATAGTTGTAGTAAGTTCATTTTGGTGAAGACTGGAGGCGTACGACAGGAATAACCTGATCGGAGTTGAAAACCAACTCGAGGATAATCTTCCTGACTGAACATCTTCAGAGATGTTAATTCTAGAACTGATCTCATATGATAATATAAACACTCGAGCACCTTTACTATAATTTACGTAATATCACACCACAAGTGTCTGTAGGTAATAAAAACGGACTTAATTCTCTTAGGAGCATCACCTGTATACGAATTTCTACCATAAAAGTGTTAGGTTTAAAAATAATAGCTTAGAGTCTCGACGAAATATCAAGTTTACATGTTTTCCCTAAATGTTCGTCTTCATCATTCGTTTTCGTATACATCTTTGGCAAACTCAAGGGTCCCCGGGCAGACAATAGCTGCGCAACGGGGAATATTAATTAATTATTCGTAAATGACGTCGCTTGTTTATAAAAAATTCATGGATAGTGATAGCAAGCTGTCAAATTCTTGGAATTTGGATAGCAACGACATCTGATGTGAGCAAGTGGCAGTTTTTATCCAGATTTGCTCAATGTGAAATAGCTGTTAGATTTGCTGTTATGAAAAGGTTTGCTGTAATATAAAGCGAAAAGTTGGTTACTGGGGCACTGATTCGTCTCAAGAACAACTAATTGTTGATCCCGTTTCAACTTTTTAGTTACGCAACGTAAAAAAAAACAAAAGTTTAATCTTCTTATTTGTTTTTGTTTTTACAGTTAAATAATGTGTAGACAGGTGATCTAAATTCATATTAATAATTTAGATTCACATTAATAAAAAAAACTAATGCGGCGGTTACACTGTCACGATGAAGCGAACTACACTTCGCACGCTCTGTTGCACAGGGAGACGTCGAGCAGCTTACTAGTCTGTAGCGGTATCTACATCGCCACATACGAGCTATACGTCACACTGACGTCACGAAAAATCCTGCATCGCGCAAGCAGAGTTTACCGCGCAACTAGCATAATATATACAACATCCCGACATCGAACGTCGGGCAGTTGCCCACCAGACACAACACACGTCTGGTCGGAGGATCCTCCCTTTTCCATAGAGTATGAGTGAGCTTTACACCCTGTTCCTCATACTTCTATAAGTCTGTGCGTCGAACGGTGTGCTTGGAAGCATGCGAAGTATAGTTCGCCTTTATTTTACTGATCTTCCTGGAGAAGCTAACATTATGGTAACTATGATCAACAATTTGATATGCTGATATATTGATAATACATCATTAGTAGGTTAATTACCTTTAATTAAAAAGAAGTTACATTATATTACATTAACTTACGTACCTACATCTTGTTTCCCATGACGGACGGAATAAAGGCTACCGCAGACAGGTGCGACGCCACAGCGTAACACAAAGGCGCCGCTCGTCGCGTGACGAGCGTTGCTTTTGTGTCGAGCGCGATTCGCGTCGCGTGTCGCGCCTGTTTGTAGGAGCCTTAAAGAAGGTGAATCAAGTGAATTAATTTTAATTAAAACAGATTAACTGATCTGAGAAAAGTTTTGCGCTTTGTAGGTATGGCTTGAATTAATAAACTTAATATTAGTGGGTAGTTAACCTAGGAGGTACCTTAGATACTATAATTTCGTTTAAGATTTATAGGCGTTTTTCTTTCTACTATATTTGAGTTTATTTCTGGAAAATTAATCTAAATAACATAAATTTAATTTTAAATACTATACCTAACTACCTACTTAGGTCATTTTAATTTGTGATTGCGATTATTGGACGTAATATCTTTTAGAAAATCCTTTTTCTAACATAACATAATAAAACATTACGTCTGTAATCCCCGAAGGGTTAGACAGGGGTGTACCCTACTAACACCCACATTTCGCCAGTTATGTTTAAGTCCCATGTAATAGGGGCGAGCCTATTGCCATCAACCGGGCACAAATCAATACTCCGGGCTGCTACTGAGAAATTTCTGATGGCAAAACCCAATAACGCTTTGCCCGACCTGGAAATCAAACCAAGGACCTAATGTTCAGAAGAAGCGCTTGCGGCCACTAGACCAATGAGTCAGATAAAAATAAATTCCTCTTTCTACTAAGTCACATTCTGCATTGTTAACGATCGTGACCCGCAATAGTTTGTCACAGTTTTGCATGGCGCAAGATTATGCGTGGGCTAAGTTATAAATGTAAGGATTATTTAGTAAGCAACTAGCTAAACCATTTACCGGCCATCGAGTAGTGGTCTTACGTTCAAATTCCAGGCCACTGAACTATTAGAAAGGGATTAAGAAATTGCTAGTTTATTAATATAACTCAACCGTTAGGGGGCTTCCATTAATTACGTGAGGTGTTTAGGGGGGGAGGCGGTCGATCCGAACCTCACCCAATCTCACGAGGGGGGAGGGGTGTCTCGGCGAAAATCACGTAATTTTTGTTCCGCAAATGTAAAATTGCGAGAAAACCAATTTAAATTAAGTAAAAAATGTGTCTCCACTAAAATATAGCTAAATAATATTGGACTGAATTAGAATAAATATTCTTTTACGAATTTTAGTAGTTCCCACTTAAGTATTTTATTGTTCGATTTTTTTCTGTAATTCTAGACTACGTTCTTAGATGTCTGATAAACTAGTCTTACTCTTAAATAAACAGAATTAAGTAAATTATGTTTTTTTAATAAATCCAACGCAATCAAACACACTTATTTACAATAAAAATACGGATTTAAAAAAATCTCACGTGTGACTAGGGGAGGAGGACAGGGTTGAGTAAAATCTCACGACATCTCACCAAGGGGAGAGGGGGGGTCGAAAAATCGCCAATATCGCCTCACGTAATTAACGGATGCCCCCTTAACGGCGATCGAAATGTCCTAAACTTGAGTTCTGGGTTTCATAATCTGCTAGTACCCCACCCATATTTCGTCAGTCTGAAGAACTAAATAGAATTATGGTAAAGGTATTACGATTTAGCAAATTTTATGCTTGACTGCTTCATTGGCGTTGATCTGGTGGTAGTGGTGTTGGTGATGGTGGTTAGTGGTGTACATAAGCTACTGCCAGTCGCTGTATAAGTGTGCCCTATGGGTCAGTTATACACAGGGCTCGTACAATGCGCTACGAGTCCAATATAATAATGCGTTACGGGTAATGCTGGGGTTTCCGCGGTTCTGTAGCGCGTCTGGGATGTTCGCGGACGCACGCGTTCCGGATTTCGGCTCGCTGCTGCGTCTGCGAATCGCGTCACTGATGCATCGGATACGCGACAGCTCCAACAGCATCGTGGCTACTGTAGCCAGCAGGGTAGGTGGCCTGCTATTATATATATGCTGCTATTCTATGCTATGCTATATATTTAAAGCTGCGTCATAACACTAAAAACGTATTTTCGTAAAAAAAGTTCAGTAAAAGTTGAAATTTTGACCTTCAATATCTCCGTTACCAGAAGATTCGCAGTACAAAAAAATATCACAATGACGGGGAGTACAAGTTACTCTCGGCTTCGTAAAGTGTCTTTGTACACCCGTTATAAATAAAAATCAGGAAGTAGTTTCGAACGAAATCTAGTCCGTCAACTCCCATTCATGCTGTAACCACTTGAAAAACGTCCTTACACAACTCAGGTCTTCCTATGACAAGTGATTAAGTTAGTCGTCTGTATGCGTTGCGCGCGTAAAGGTGGCCACACAGTCGTTAGTTGCGACATTAACTTTTGTATCGCTAGTAGGAAGTGTGTGACGCATCTTAAAAGCATTTGAGAGTTGAGAGAAGAAATGTTAGTTCCTTATGGGATGCTATGAATATTTTCCTAATGTGAAGAGGAAATTGGTCGACCATAGTTGTGCTCAGGTTATAGGGATTATCACAATAGTAAGGTTAGATAATTAGGAGGTTGCCATCGCGGGTAGAACCTAGCTAAAGATGGCACAGAAGCGTGGGGATTGGCACAAGAAATGAGAGGCCTATGCCAGAAGTAAGTGGAGTAGGGATCTGTTGTTACTTGTTAAACGTTTGAAAACCGCAGCTTAACTTCACAGTTCGATTCTTACTGTTGTTATTCAATTTCGACTCCCTGCATCTACTCGTAGTACAGTTTTTTCAATTAGAGATTGCATTTGTAAAATGTTATTTTTAAATGCTTTACTTTATTTATTTAAGCTGCAAACTCCTTACAAAATAATATCATATAAGGTAGGTAGTAGATACTTGAATTATTAATGGCCCAGTATCTGGGCCTGGGCAGTTCAAAAGTGACAGTCTTATCGCCTTGATCCAGATCTACTGAAGGTACTCGGACGTTGGTTAGGTAGTCGCTGGACATAGTATTCGGAAACGGCTAGAAAGGACTACGAAATATTCCATACTTTAAAATCTATACTAATATTATGAAGAGGTAAAATGTTTTAAGCTATTGCATAGCTTTTATCGCGGGCTTTGAGTGCGGCGACCGAATCAAGAAATTCCGTAACGAAAATAAAACCTAACACCCCCCACTCCGCCTACCATGTAGCTCGGCCGAAGCGTTCGCTTAACGTGTATGTATATGGTACGACTGTGCTTGAATTAATGTCAAAGAAAAAAAAATGCATAAATATAAAATAAATAAATAATTATAATTGCATAAGTTGATAAAAAATGCTATGCAATACCTTTACCGCGGCAGTCCCCGAGTGACACACGTGTTTTTTGTTTGTAAGTTTGTATGTAGGGAGTAATCTCTGGATCTACCGGTCGGATTAAAAAAAATCTTTTTGCATTTGATAGCCCAATTCTTGAGGAAGGCTATAGGCTATTTATAATCACGCTATGACCCTTAAGGTGCATCTACACCGTAGCTATTTTTGTGGAGCAACATTTTGCAACATAATAACCATTACATTCACATCACATACACATTAAACATTAAGTAATTTTCTGTAACTTTTAGTAATTTTTTTGTTATCCGTTGTTGCCCCCTAACACTTGCAAACGTTGATCCAAAAAAAAAGTAACTTTGATGTGGATGCACCCAGACAAAAAGAAAAATGGTCAGAAAGAACGCTAAGCGAAAACGAAGTGATAGCGCGGGCAGGCGATGCGATGCGACGCGGTGGGTCCGGGGTACAAGAAATTTCACGCGGACGAAGTCGCGGACAGAAGCTAGTAGTTAAATAAAAAGAGGAGAATATAAAATTAGAAGCTGAAGACGTACCCACGTACCTGCTTCATGTATTCTTACGAGTTTTGCGATGTCAATGCAGGGTTTGACTTGTGACATTGCGGATAAAGAATATGGGTCCTAATTGAGTCCGTAACTAATGGGATATAATATGCAAGTGAGAAAAGCAGGATGATCAAAAATACAAATGCATTTACTAATGCGATAGAACGAGACAATTGATATCTTGGTAATTGCTATTTTTAGTTTGAAATGGTAACAGTAATGCCTTGATTATGAGTATCTCTATAATAATCTATGTCCACGACTGTTTTATTTTTGTTTTCCAGTCATTGTTAAATCAGCGGGGTAATTACGTAACACACTAACAGTAGGAATGGGTTTCATTTTGACAGTTCAACCACATTCACTGCGTTATTTACGTTGTTGAACAGATTTTTTTTCGGACATATGAAGCAATGGATTAGCAATAGGATTCAAAATGATTCAGATTGTGATAGATAGTGTGTTACGTAATTAGGGTGCAGGATGTGTTAAAATTATCTAGTAGTTCAAAATATGTTCGATATCTTCTGCCCACAACTTCGTTCGCGTGGTAAGTCGTAAGATACAGAATATACTAAAACTAGCTTCTGCCCGCGACTTCGTCCGCGTGGAATAGTGGGCTAGCGCTAACTTTAACCCGCGACTTCGTTTACGTAGAGGGTGGAAATATTTTAAAATAATACGTACGTTAAGGAGCTGTTTTAGGTTACATACATCACGCTTTTATCAGTACACGGAGAAATAATTTCTTAAAATATTTCTGGGGAGTTATGAATTTTTACTGAGGCTCTGCAGTAACGCGGGACCATAATATGCGCAAACCCAAGAAAATTTATCGGGTTACCCAATACAAATTCTAGAACAATTTTATTTAAGGTTTTAGAAATTTTACTGGGTTACCGATTCAATTTTTACTGGGGTACTGAACGTCATTTTTGGTATCTCGCAGAGATAACTGGGGCCACCGCCCTTCCCCGTCATGACCACCCGCCGCCGGCCTTGCAGCGATGTTATTTTAATACTGCGATATCTCCTAAGATATTCATTGAAATCAAATGATGTAAAGGGCAATTTTGTTTTAAATTAAATACTTGTGATGAATAACGTATTTATTTGGATAAGGATTAATATCATGTTTATAAAAACACCTTCGCAAATAATGCATTATTTTAGAACAAATTTGGTTAGAATAAAAAAGTTCATAGTGAGCCAACCTTAAAAGATAGACATAAGCTGTCGCAGACTTTTTTTTAGAACTTTTAAAGGGGAACAATTCTGTAATACATGATTTTTGTGAAACTTTAACCGTTTACGCAGCGCACGCAGCGGAAGCTCTCAAAAGGAAAAAAATAACCTACGATTTTGAAACATTGCTCATTGGTGCTCCGTCCCTATTGGTCTTAGCGTGATGATATATAGCCTATAGCCTTCCTCGATAAATGAGCTATCTAACACTGAAATAATTTTTCAAATCGGACCAGCAGTTCCTGAGATTAGCGCGTTCAAGCAAACAAACAAACAAACTCTTCAGCTTTATTATTAGTATAGATAACAACCACATTTTATTCATTAAACTACCTCGCCCGTCCGCGCTATTACTTCGTTTTAGCGTTTTTTCTGACTTTTTTCGATTTGCTGGGCTCCTAAGGGCCCTAGCGTGATGTTAAATAGCCTATAGCCTTCCTCAAGAATTGGGCTACAAAATCCAAAAAAAAAAAATACACATCCGAACGATAGTTCTAGAGATTACCCCCTACATACAAACTTACAAACAAACAAATTTTACATCTTTTTATAATATTAGTATAGATTTAGTAACAATAATATTGTCCTGTCTACCACTTACATTCATTACACAGGATACAACCTCCATATTTGGTCACCACACATATAATAACCAACCTAATAACTCTACATAACGGAGATTAAAATTAAACTCGCCAGCAGCTGTAACCATACAAAAAAAAAACAACTTGATTTTAATCGTGGTTCACTTGTAAGAGGTTTCCGTTTAAACCCGAAGGATTGAGCAATAGGAAGTATTCAGAGGTTTTTGCGAGCAGTCTGGGCTGTTGAGAAATATCTAACGGCCATTTACGGCTATGATGGAACATTTTCTAGGGATTTCTGCGGAATGGTTAAGGATCGTCGGGTTATATAATTTGAGTAATACATTTAGTACAGTTACATAGTTTTGGTTATGCTTCGTCAGTCGGGGGCTGCGTTGAAGAGTGCTTAAGTACCCGGTGCAAGTGTGCGGGGGAACACGGGGTGGTTTTAGACAGTAGAAGTCTGACAGACCCCTCCGCCCGCCCCAGGGCGGAGAACATGCGTGAGAATTTTCACCCAACCCCTCCCACCACCCAACCCAAAAAAGAAAGGTTGTGCTTCCTATTTGAAATGTTATATAATGTGAAGTGGCAAGTGTCTATAGGGCATTATTAAAATACGAGTACGGATGGTGACTCTTTGAATCGGATTATTGGTTAACCCTCAGACGGGCGACTTTTGTGTCACATTATTGAAACGTTTTGCGATCTCAAATCATGATGATTGCGCTTTCATAGCTCGGTTGTCGATTATTATGGTTATTTATTACCGATATTGATCTTCCCTTCGTTACTATGCCCAGTTAAACCTCCTACTTATTTTTATAGATCATCAAAGGAACCATATAACCACTTCATTAATTTTCAGATGGGACCCAAAGCGGCGAATCACCCCAACGGAAGCTTCACGCCACGAATTCGTCACGGGCTGCGCTCTGGGCTCGGCTCCCACCGGTGTCTTGGCCTTACCCAGGCTGGCCCCTCCGCGACCCACCAGGGGAGCCCTGCTCCACTCTCAGTCAGCCGGCGACGTGGCCGCCATGCTGGGCCGTGCGTGACCACGCGACTCCTGAGCGAGGCTCGGTTCCGGTGGCCTGCCTTAGACAGCTTCGTTTTGTTTCTGTAGGTACAACGAGTAGGACTCCGATGTGGCCTCGATACGTTTTTAGGGATGTCACTTCTTTGATGTAAATCTGTTTTAAGTTGTGGTTGGGTGCAACTGTTGCAGTGAAGTTGTTCTGCAAAACAACTTAAATGTTATTCAATAATACAGACTACTGTAAGTCATTAGTGTGTCTCCTCAGTTTCTCTGATGCAAACACTGCAAATAATTAATGAACAGTAATAATCTGTGTTCAATTCTAAACACTTATATTGACAAGGACCATTCTCAACCCACGCCATAGAAACTGTAATTGATCCGCCAGACCAAGTGCCATTGTCTGCGGCCCACAAAACGAAGTTACATAAGTTTTTTTTTTCTGATAAGTGACCCACCTAATGTGTGCACTTTGAGAGACACTAAACGCCCCTAGGCGTAATAACAATAAAACTTCTATTTTGTCTCGTTCAGTGTCCTTCAAGCGATTAAAGGGCATGTCGATATCTGCTTAAATCAACTGCAATACTTATTTCGCACTCAAATTCAACGACTCAGAACTTTACCCACCATAATAAAATAAAATAAAAAACCCTATATTTCTTACCCACCATAATCGGTGAAAAACAACAAATCGGCCGAAATCGGAACGTTTGCTTCACGGCAATAATTATTATTTTAAGTTCGAAGACTTCTTTATAAATTACGTCCTTGGCCGGTCGAATAAGAGTTAGCTATGCAAATGCAACGATTTGATTGGCTCCACTTTTTGCGCTATCACTAATTAGATTATTGCCGTTTTTTCAAATTAACTGTTGCAATTAATAATAGCCTTGAAGCTATCATGTTTTTATATTAATAGTCCAAATATTGCCAAATTATTTTAGTAGATTATTTCCTAAGAAATTGGTACAGAGATAATAATGGCTTTCATGATTCAATTTAATTGTATGTTGATGGTTTATTATCTTACTTACGTGTTTGTTTCGGGATCGTTCGACTAGTTTCGGGTGCTCATGATGATAGGATTAATTTCAGTCCGAAAATAACAGTCTTGGAAAATACACGTGAGCAAAGCCGTCTATAATCAAAAATAGGTGTTTCCTGAGTTTTCTTCTGCGTAGTCTCGATGGCTCCACAGTGTATAAAATTTTAATGCCCCAAAAACTTCGCCACTTCCACGGCATCGTCTGTGGCAGCGCAGAGGTCGCTAGGGTTGCATCTTGGGGCACAGAGCGCAGGGATTCCTGAGAAAGATCTCAAATGTTTATATCATAAACTTTGAATCGGAAAGAAAAGCAAGCATTTTGTTACTGCGAAAATATTCTATTATGACCTTTTGACGTAATATTATAGAGGGGAACGGTGAAGGAAAACATCGTGAGGAAACAGGCATGTCCTAGAACCAAAAATTCGAAGACATGGGACATCTACCAACCCGCACTGGGCCCGCGTCTTGGATCACGGCCCGCTCCCTCTCACCGAGAGGACGCCTGTGTCCCAGCAGTGGGAACATTATATGCTGATTATGCTATGCTTATGCTATAGGGATCATCCGCGTTTATTTTGGGGCCATTTCAATCTGTTAACTACCTAAGCTACTTGGCTATTTCTAAACAATCATTTATCTATCATGAATGATTTCTACCACATGTTATGTCGAAAAGCTACTACTAAATGATAGTCCATCAATCAAAATATTAATTCAAATTCCCACATCCTCTCTCGACTTAAAGATACTTAACCTTTCTGAGATCAAATCGATAAATTCACCATCTTTGCTAAAGCTACTAAATAATTAATACTAGCAACCATGAAGCAACTTCCCATTAAGTATCGAAGCAGAGTAGATGACCAACAAACATGGGGTCAAACTGCCATAAATACAATATGATAGCCATTAGGTATTGCGGGTTAATCGCGTAACACACTATCAGTAGGAATGTCTTTCATTTTGACAGTTCAACAACATTCATTGCGTTATTTACGTTATTGAGCAGATTTTTTTTCGAACATTAGAAGCAATGGATTAGCAATAGGCTTCAATATGATTCAGATCGTGTTTGATAGTGTGTTGCGCAATTAGGATGCCGGTCATTATCTCAACTAGGTTACTTCATATAATCCGGTTGCTAATATTCTTAAATTTTTGGCAACATTTTCTATTTTTGGCCGGTGTTCGAAAATGGCAATTTAGGTGACAAATATTATTATTTGAGTCGTTCAACAGTCTTAGGTAATTAGCCAAATGGTGACACAGCTACAAAAATGCATTGGTTAAGCTTTGGAAGCGATTCCGTCATATTATTACAGCTGTCATATAAAACTGTCATTTTCACCAGTATTTGACATACAGGTGTCAAAAAACGCTCTGTATTTGTACAGCTGTTATTGAGTAACCGTTCACCACTTTCTTAGGAAACCAGAGCTTTGATTAAAGGTTATATAAAAGTGATTATTATAACCGGATTGCAGATTTAGATTACATGTCACGATTCTCTTTTGATCGGGTAATATTGGTCAACAATCGGTCGATTAGTTTATGTGGGAGCTATCTAAAGCCTGCATCTTGTATGAAGTTTTTGATAATTGTGTCGTAAACTTAATCTGCTTCTGAATGGATTTCCGGCTATGAAACTAAATTCGAGTGAACTTTGAAATCTAGATTCATAGTTGCACATTGTTCTAGAATAACATAATAAGTAGATCATAATAATGAAATTAGAACAAAATTAATTTTATTTGTTGCAACAGCTGACATATGTCGAAACTTTTGAATTTAAAATGTCGTGTGACAGTTTTGAAGTATAATATTTAGTTTTAATTTCATTAGTGGTTTGAATATTAATTTTGTTTGAATGAGTCATGTAATTAACAATACATATCAGTATTGTTTGAAGTGCCAAAGATCAACACTGGGGTACTGAATCAAAACTGGTTATGTCCATGGGAAACAAACTCAGTATAAAATAAACAGAATATTAAAAAACACAGTATTAAAAAAAACACGATATTAAAAAACATAGTCTTAAAAAAAGAGAGTATTAAAAAAACCGTTTTGTTTTTGCACCCAACGCTTTACTACCACACTCTCAATAGTAAGGGTAAATTTCACCAAAATTTTATACCTCAAATGACTCCTTTTCTCCACAATAACGTTCTTTTGTATCGAGTCCACTCAGAAGTATGGCAGAAATTTTACTGATTTGGCCTCAAACCCGTTGCAGGATTATATAGGAATACGACTTGACAGAAGATTTTCATCTTTTGACCGAAATTCAAAAACCTTTTGAAATGACAAAATTTTCTAAAAAATATCCATAAGAGTTATAAAAAGTATAAATAAAATACCAGATTTTTAATAACTAGCAAAAACGTGACCCCATGTGTATTTAAAATTAGATAAAAACAACAAAAAATCGTATGAGCGGACATTCTGTTTTGTTTGAAATGGAGCACTCCTATTGGTTTAACTTGGCCGTACCCAACTTTGATACTCAATTCAAAGGGACGAAACCAAGTTTGATTTTAAACGTAATATTTCATTTAAAATAACTAGCAACTGAGCCATGTTTGATACTAAATGTTTTTTTGAGGTATAATGTAGTCCCAAAATTAAAATATTGCCATTAAAAACACGTTTTTGAAAATTGGTGGACACAAACAGTTTTGATTCTATACCCCTGATCATTTCAATGTAAGCCGAATATTTTTTTCGTTCTTGTAAATAAACTCGTTGCTTTATCGAGGTCCACACACTATAGAGGAGTATAAAGTTAGAAAAATGTACGTATATCTAATAATCATATCGTCAAATATCATTCTTTCTTCAATATTTTGGTAAACGTAGAAATTCTAGAAATACCATTTTGTGTACTGAATTCCTTCGAAGCCCCACTGTCCAATATCGTCGACTGAAACATTAGTACAAGTTGGTATACGTTCTCATATCTATCACAGAATGGCTCTATTTAGAAATAAAAATAATTTAATTCTGTGCATGAAATGACTGCGTTTACAAAATATGTAATTGTAAATGGAATTAGAGGCCCCTGACTAGGATTGTGAAAGAAACTGCACTTAAGGCGGAACCTTCAGGGTAGCCCGCGAAATTCAAATTTTCTAAGGTTTTTTGCAATTTGCTGTCACTGTCAGGTTGTATTTTGATTAAAATATGATTCGCGACCGTAACGAATATGGCTTCACAGAATTATAATCATTAGAATCAGCAATACATCTCTTTAAGTTCATATTACTGTATTGAATGACTATTTCATGAAATCATGACATTTGACGCCAATTCTAATTTAAGGAATTGTATTGCTGATTCTAATGATTATAATTCTGTAGAGCCATATTTGTTACGGTCGCGAATCATATTTTAATCCAAATACAACCTGACATTGACCTTCAAATTGCAAAAACCTAAGAAAATCTGAATTTCGCGGGCTACCCCTGCACTTCCCCCTTAACCAAGAGTGATTTTATGTGACACGAAATATTATTGAACAATAGAAAAATAACATACCTAGTTTTTTCTATTAGTCAATAGTGTACCTATCGTTACGAAATCGACAATGATCACGATATTGTCTTCCTTTCTGAGTGACATCGGTCCGTGGTTGGACTAATTTCATTTATTATTATTCCTATAAGTTGGAAGCTTTAGTAAAGCCTTCTAACTTACAATACCTTGAATCTGTTTTAGTTTTGGTCGTATTATCATTAAGCAATCGCAAGAGACATACGCCATTTTGGAGTAAGAATGCGCTACAATTTCTTAATTAAAAAAAATACGAAAGCAAATGATAAATAAAAATATTGTATAATTTTAATTACATTATTATGATACCGATGGATTGATTTGCCGAACAATTCCTTTAATTATTATTGCTTTATGATAATACGAACGACAGATCTAGTCAAATAGTTATTTGTATAGGATAATAGTCAAAATTGGGTAATTAGCTATAAAGGTTCTAGTAATTGTGATGTTGTAGATTTTTGTAAATTCATTATTAGTAAGATATCTAAGCTTTAAATAAAGTGTTGATAGACAAGTAGATTTTCGTTGAATTATCGTGTAGCTGACTATTGAATAATATTTTATTATCTTATAGTTTTTTAAGTCGTTGCTTCGGCATTATTTATTTTTTAAATAAAAATGTGATATTGTACGTGTTAAGAAAAATACTGAACGAAATTGACTTTTAAATAATAGTTTGAATAGTTATTTTGATTTAAGTTAGTTTGGCCTTAAATGGATTGGAAAAGTATTAAATACTTTGTGTTGCTTTTTGGGTTATTTTTCAGCTTGCCTAGAGCAGGTAGATAACAAAAAAAATATGTGATGTGGTAGGCCGTCAGTAAGGCCTTTATTTACTTACTTATTAGTAACTTTTCTTACATTTATTTCTATTTATTGATAGATGTAAATTATTTCTCGATCAAAGCTTGCCTGTATTATTGAGAAAGCTTCAATCATTTAAACGTATAAAAGTCTTGCCTAAATTAATTTACTGTCACGTTACTAAGGCACATATTACTGTATGTTAGCGTTACGTCTCTAATCGTGGATATTTATTTATTTCATAGAATAAATGAACGGACCAAATGCTTTTGGTTCTGTAGCTTTTTAATAATAGTATTTGTCTTTCTTGTGTACTAGATTTTTAAGTAGTACTCAAACATCGAATTTGTTATGTTTTGAAGGATGTGGAATGTATTATTCTTTATTTTATGATGATTTTAGTTTTACTAAGAGTGTCTTCACACAGCGTGTGGCCTGATAGACGTTGACGCCGCGTAGACGCTGCGTAGAAAGAAGCATACGCTACGCTAGCATCACGTAGACGCGGCGGGCGTCAGCGTCCCGTTTGCGTTAGAGACTATGCTGCGTATTCGTTCAACGAACGCTTAGGGCTTCCTACATGAGAAGGCACCCTTGGAAGAATGATCCAACTCTTAATTTTTTACTTGACTGTGTTATTTAAAATGTTAATGATGTTAGGATTCTAGTTTAAGTTTTCTCTACGTTTCTATAGTTTACCGATATAGCCTTTGTTAGTCTGTGTGCCCCTATTTTTTGAAGATCTCGTTTCTTTTATTCAGTTACTCCTATGTTCTCTATGTATTTTATTTTTCACTTTGCATAATGATGTTTAGACCATAAGTTAATTGACAAATAGTTCTTTCTAGTCTAGTTGATAATTTGTTACTCCTAGGCACTCCTAGGAAATGGTCTAAGATTGTGTATATACTCTTATCATATTAGTTATAGGATTAGGCCAAGCCAAACTGTGAATTGACTTAAGTATTTATTAAATATTTAGAACTGTGGCGGGTTCAGACATGCGTAGATTGCAAAATGCAGTTGGTACATGCAATTAAGTACCTAATCAGAGAACACCTTAGCAATTTTATTGATGAAACACGATTAAAACTCAAACTGCTGTTATTAACGGTGAACTATAAAATTTTATATAGAACTATAAAGTTCTTCTCCATAGAGATCTACGTTTTGAAATGGGCAACTAGCTTCAACTTTCTAACTGACCGACTCTTTGACAAATCAAAAGTGCCTGTAAATGGTCTAATTGATATAAATGCTTTGAGTTTTAGAGTTTGAGTTTATCAGCAAAGTATTATAACATGTCTTGCTATAAATTGTTTAATAGATTCACAGTCAGTTACCGATGTGTCGCTAAACCTACCTCTGAACTCGCCATTACAAAGTTAGTGGAACAACGTGTTTGTGATGTTGATGAAGATGTTAGAAACTAGTTGATGGTTGTTAAACCTATGTATATCTACAAGTAACATGTATGTACAAGATATGTTATGTATCTATTCGTGAAACATATTCGTTCTAATTGAATCGTCATGATTAAAGTTCTTCCAAGCACTTTGACGTTTTATTTTCAAAGTATTTTTAGAGCAAAGGCTTGTTATTGCTTGTTGAAAGAGGTCGGGTCTTTCAGGGGAGGTTACGAAGAAAAAATTTTGGGTAAAATTGCCCTTACGGTGAATGTGCAGCTGAGCCCGCCAAATTCAAATTTTCTTTGCTGTTTTTTTATAAAACAGAGCTGCAATTTGCAAAAACTAAAGAAAATTTGAATTTGGCGGGCGCAGCTGCGTATTCACCTTAATGCCTTTGTGAACTTAACAGCAATGGTTAAGAATGGCAGTGTTTACTGAACCTGTCAAGAGTGTCAAGCCTTGAATTAAGATACTGGTAATTTATCTATTGTTATGCTATCCCAAGGCACGCAGGCTGATGTGACTGTAATTATGGTTTCTATTTGAGATCAAAATGCAAACAGAAGTGATAAACTTAACCATTCTCCAAATATTTCGTAACAGATACCCCTTTAAACGATTTATGTGGCAAGAGACATAACCTAGAACAGTTTAACAGCTCCGTAATAATTTTAACACAGACGATACGAGTCTGGCCTTTTCAGCAAACGGTAGGCTAACCAAACTATTGCCTAACACGAGCTATTTCTCATGTAAAACGGCCGGGGCCAGCGGGTTAAGGATTCCGAAAGCAAACGGGTCGATAAACCCAGTCTCCCGTGGAGACTAGAGATTGTCCTCTAGTTGCACTTGCGACATTTCGATTACTATTGGTGAAAGGTAAACTAATCCCCATAAGCTTCAGTTAAGGCAGCCGAGTGGAACTTACCGGTGTTACGAAGTAATAGCAGAAGGCCTATGAATGAAGTAAATCCGTATCAATTGCCTAGCATTTTACAAATTATATTGCGATCAGTTTCATTCCAGTTCCAGGGGAGCAATGGTGGCCCAGTGGTATTGGCCCCGACTTACGAGTTGTAGGTCGTGGGTTCGAACGCAGGCAGGCACTTTACTTTGTGTAAATAATTTCATCACCACTGCTTTCAAAACGGTGAAGGAAAACATCGTTAGGAAACCGGCATGTCTTAGAACCAAAAATTCGAAGACATGTGACATCTACCAACCCGCACTGGGCCCGCGTGGTGGATTACAGCCCATTCCCTCTTAAAGAGAGGAGGCCTGTGTCCAGGCAGTGGGAACATTATAGGCTGGTTATGCGATTATGCAGTTTCAAGTCAAACCGAATGCAACTGAGTTCCAATGTTTTTCATGGAGTGACTGCCTATCTACGTTATGAAATAAATTCACATACCATAGAATATGGCTTCAAAATGTCAAGTAGTTCCAAACGATGGTGCTAATTGTAAAGGTTTTCGGGTCCAATTTCCAAAAAATACTTGAGGGTGTTGTAGCTAAGTAATAACAGCTGCATGGATCGATCGGTCTGGTTCAGTTACGGTTGCCGCGGTTGGTCCGTGGATGGGTGACCAACTTTACATACCAAGAACCCTCCATGCCTCGGTAAGCACGTTAAACTTGTAGCGGTATCTACAACGCCACAGGCGAGCTACGCGTCACACTGACGTCACGAAAAATCCTGCATCGCGCAAGCAGAGTTTACCGCGCAACTAGCATATATACAACGACCCGACATCAAACGTCGGACAGTTGCCCACCAGACACAACACCCGTCTGGTCGGAGGATCCTCCCTTTTCTATGGAGGTATGAGTGAACTTTACACCCTGTTCCTCATACCTCTATAACCTGTTGGTTCCAGCTGTCATTCGTGGATCTTTGATAGTCGTTACGGGTCGTCGGAAACCCGAAAGTCTGACAACCAGTCTTACCAAAGGGTATCGTATTACCTAGTCACTGGGTTGTGGAGATCAGATAGGCAGTCGCTCCATGTAAAATACTGGTATTCAGCTGCATCCGGTAAGACGGGAAGCCGACCCCAATATAGTTAAGAAAATGCTAGGCAGATGATGACTTGAGAATTGCGTTTTGTTACCACAAAAGGGATTGATGAACATCATAGAATACTTATGAAATTTATTATTCCTTTAAAATATTACAGCTGTGATGAACCGGTAATGTAATGCTACAAATTACACCCTCGGCAAGGCACACATCGTTTCAAGCTTTTGTCTGTCTGCGACATCGTAGCTCCCAAACGGATGAACCGATATCAACGCAATTTTGGGGCACGTTCAAAGCTGTCGAGAGTGGAACTTTTGATACACCATTTTGTAACGTAAAGTGGTGTCAATTGGTAACATATCAGTCCCGGTTACGTAGTATATCGTAACTCAACGTAACGTGGCGCTCACAACAAAGACATGCAATTAGATTGCGATGCAGGCTTGTTAATTGTTGACCAGCTTGCGTAGTGTGGTAGCACTTGGGAATCAAGACTTGAATACTGTGTTCACTCCTCTTGCTCAAAAAGTCCGTCATTGTAGCGTACGAGAGCGGGGATAAAATAGCATATTTTCCTCTAGGGGAAAAAGTTTTTTTTTGTCTGTTTACAACGAGCCAACAAAAACGAAAAAGTATTTATTCGTTAGTAGAATAATCATGAATAAGACTCAAAATATTACTGCTTCATAGAAAAAGAATATTTTATTTTTGAAAATAGAACTAAGAGCGGCGATCTCTTTGGTAGAATGCGTGCATTGCATTGCGGTTACAGAAGAAATTTAAAAAAAGTAAAATATTTAATATTGTATTGGATTATTTTATTTTCTCGCAATCGTAGTAAAAAGTAGTGTAACACACGGCGCTAAAAACCAATTATAACTCGGTTTCTATTTACTGCCTCGTATATAATGGGACATTTTAGCCCCTTGTATAAGAATCTACTATTATAAGTTATAACACACCACATAAAGGTAGTAACACAATAAATTTTACCAATATTATGACATAAAATAGGCTTATTGCAATCACCGGTGTGCCAGGCAACCTTAGGATGGACAGTATCACTCTAGATTAGACTTTTTCCTTCTTTTCAATGAAGAGCTATTCATAACCGCACGGTTCGCTATCGAAGTCGATTGTTAACGTTCGTTTAGTGCGAACGCTACACAATTGTAACTTCTACGGTAGAAAAATTTTAAGTGGTAAATATCAGTAGCGAAGGGTCAATTTTTGTAAGAGGTAAGCCGGAGTACATATCTTCAATGAGATTATATTATTTGACTATGCCATTTTTCAAAGGGAAGCCGGTAGGAATCGAGTTGTATGGAACCTTCGCCACTGGTAAATATATTATTATTGTTAGGTATTTCGTAACCAAACTTAACTACAACTATAATATATACATTGAGGGATTAATTAAAAAAGGAATAAGTTAATACGTTTTTCTTATTTCGAATAAACTTTCTTTGTAAAAGTGTGAATAGTTCCACTGAATGGATATAAAGATGAAGGATATAAATAGGAGTATAATACGCATAGATATTCCAATATATATTATGCTCCTGAAACCATTCCGTCCTTTAGTTTTACATTTAAATAGGCAAGAAGTAGTTCAGATACCAAGAAAAAGCTGGAAAACCTACCACAATATAAATTATAATATTTTCTTAACACTTTTCTATACACCCGTTGTTGCGCGCCGATATAATCGCATAGCTCTGTGAACAGTCCGCGCATTGTTGAATAATGCTAGATATCATCACGCTATTGTACACAATCGTACCAGCAGATTCCGTAGCGGAAGCCTGTGGTTTTTAGCACAATTATAGTGGAATTCTGTTCAACTGCTATTGTTGATATTGTGGGAATCAAAAAAGAAGTTGTTATATAAAACGGGGGAAAGGGATTAGGTTTTGTAGGTTTGCTAGTAAAGGTTTTAATTGCATATAAAGAAAAAAAAAGAAAGAAAGAAAAATAGTTTATCCTGCACAAACAAAACGCATCTTATAAATTAATGACATTAATTAATAGCCACATACAAAATAGCCAAAAGCTTCGCATTCAAGCTATAAAAGTTTGACAGTGCGTCTAATGTCCAATTTCGCTAACATTAGGTAACACCTCAATGACTGCCTAGTGTTAGTGCAAACGAACAAGTGTCATGTTGCTAAGAAGAAAATAAACCCAAATATCTGCTTACCTGGTCAGTACCAGGTGGGTAGATATTTGAGTTTTTGACAGTTCAAAACGTCAAAAGGTAGGTATAGAAGGTACAGCTTTTAGCGCTCGCCCCCGCCAGGTCAGACTACTTGCGTTTCCTCTGATTTTTCCGGAATTTTACTAAGAAACTTTTATTAAAACTGTGATTGTTTTTCTTTCATGAAATTTGACTAAAGATAAAACGAACAATTTGCAAAGGAAAAAAGAAAAAAATAAAAACACTTTTTATTTAAGTCGCTCCCATAGATACCGGAATTTTGCTGCTTTACGAAGTTTTTTAACCTATCAATGAGATAAAACAATATAACTTTACACTTGTTACTTTGATTTACTGTAGGATTTACTTGGGGGCTTGAAAATCAGGACTAACACAACAAAATTACTCACTTTGCGTTATTCGAGTTAAGAGTAGATACCTTTTAATCTAAGCACATACATTGCCATCCAACGTGGCAATGCTGCCATTCTTATGGGCACTTATCCAATTGACAGCGATACGGACGAATTTTTTGATGCCCTATGAGCTCTTCCCTTTAATTATTATTATTACTTTTATTATTTTTTATTATGCACTTGTAAATAGTAGGTATATATATTTTAGTTTTAGCTTGTATATTGTAATCTATTTAAATTGATTCAATAAAATGATTTGGTTTATTAGCAATAATTATTCATAAAAAAGCAAAAAGGCATCTGAATTAAATAATGTTTTATCCGGACCTGTTATCTAACCCTAAGATATAAAAGATATAAAAATTTATATTAAAAATGCCGATCTATATGTATGTATACGTACCTGTCTCAATAAATTATGTTTATGTCAAGAGAAAATAAATGAATAATTAATTTAATAATGCACAGGCTGTTCTATGGAAAGTACCTATTATTTATTAATTTTATGTAGATTAGTCGCGAAAAGGCATCGTGAGAGAAATTTTATACAACTTCTAAGATGTCAACATCATTATTTTATCCAAATTAATATGCTTATGTTAAAAATATAAGCTAAACATAAGCTATAACATGTTAAATCATAATATAAAGAAAGAAAGAAAATAAAGAAATAAATAATTCATTTTATTTTGGACACGCACAGGAAATACAAACAGTAAAAAAAAGAGCATGTAAAACTAACAAAACTAACATTAAAAACAACAATAAACAAAAGTATCTACGTTCACTCCTAAAAGGACTGAATAAGTTAATAAATATTGACATACCAATACACATACATAAACTCACACCTTCTTCTAAGGCAGAAACTACAGAACGCCACCTGCTACGATCTGTACATAGCACAATAAGCATATCAGCAGTGTTCCCACTGCTGGGACACAGGCCTCCTCTCTGTGAGAGGGTGTAGGCCGGAATCCACCACGCAAGCCTAGTGCGGGTTGATAGATGTCACATGACTTCAAATTTTTGTTTCCAGGACATGCCGGTTTCCTCTCGGTGTTTTCTTTCACCGTTTTGAGAGCAGTGGTGATGAAATAATTTACACAAAGTAAAGTGCCTGTCTCGGTTCGAACTTACGACCTACAGCTCGTAGGTCGCAGCCGTTTCCACTGGGTCACCGCTGCTCTCCTCCTACCCCCTTGATCCTTACATACTCATTTATTAATTAAGATGTAAGTCAAAATAAAAAGTAGATATTTAATTCATAATATTTACAAGCCATATTTTTTTTGGGTGAGAAATCATCAAATGGCCTCTCCCGCTCTGGGCGGAGCTGAAGGGCGTGTCTGACTCTTACTGACTAAAACCCACCCGTGTTCCTTCAGTTGCCTGTGCGCCAGGGCCACGGTAATTCTTTCCAACAATCCGCGACCCCAGCAGAATATTTACAAGCCTGCTTACTTAACTTCAGGATAACACTTGCAAAACTAGAATTAAAACAAAAGCAGATATTCATCATTAGAGCGCACTAGTAACATCACAAAGAAATCGCAAGGGTCGATGGTAGATAGCCATGGGAACGAGGGAAGCATAGGTGTTCACGATAATACGAGCACAATGACTAGCTGGTACCATAAGTAGGTGGCGTGATGATAAGGTGGCCGTGTGAAAGCCGACCGTGTGTAAAGAGCGTAGGTACTGCTGACCTAAATATGGTGTGTATGCTTGTGTAAAAGAGGGGTTATTAAAAATGTTGTGACAGTTACGGCATCCTAACTGCGTAACACACTATCAATCACAATCTGAATCATTTTGAAGCCTATTGCTAATTCATTGCTTCATATGTTCGAAAAGTTTGTCTGCTCAACAACGTGAATAACGCAATGAATGTTGTTGAACTGTCAAAATGAAACCCATTCCTAATGTTAGTGTGATACGCAATGAGGGCTACCGCGCTTGAGTTCGCCGCTAGAGACGCTAGTGTAGAATAAGGTCTCTAGATGTAAAAATATGTACTGAACTTTCACTGTTTGCCGAATTCGAATGATTCATAACAGCTGTAATGGTTGTGCCATTCTTGATTAATTATGGCTTAAGACTTTAAGTAAAAAGTAAGGATCTAATTTGGTAGCACTTGAAGGAAGAGTAAGATTTTTCTGCTTCATGCTTGCTATGAGTAATTTTAGGAATATTATAATCTAAATATTCATTTGAAGTTTTAAAATGTAATAAAATGAACATAATATGAATATAAGGATACTTAAACATATCCAAAACATCAAATAAAAGTACTGCAACAGGACCTTACTCGACAGTAGCGCCAACTGGTGAGCATAAAAATGATAGCCCCCATTACCCCGCTGTGTCTGAAGAATGCTTGAAAGTACACAAGAGATTAAACAGATATGAGATTATTTATTTTAGTATTATGTATTTATTTACTCATATGTAATTATTTATTATTTTGCATTATATTTAAGTACCTATATTTAATATTCTAGGTTAAGACGTTACGAAATAAAATTCTTCACTTCTTGTTCTCACACGCTATTGTCTACATATCTTTTTCATTTCTTCTTTCGCAGGTCTACTGGAAGAAATTTCTTATGAAATAAGTCGTACCTTTGTACTCTATACTAATATGTCGTATCTGTATCCATTTTGCTGTGTGTACATAAATAATAAAATAAATAAAAGTTCGCTGACAGACAACGCACTTCCTACACCGCTGGCTGCAGAAGCATGAAAATCTGCAACAGAATTCATTATCCATCGAAAGTGAGCCAGCACTAAGGAAGAACTTTTTAACCACACGCTCATAAAGCTGTTATATCAAATCACCCTGAAAAATTATATTCCAGCATAAAAAGAAATCAAATTGAAAATAGTATTGTTGGTGGCAAAATATTTGCATTCTGCAGTATTCCATAAAAAGGCCCCAGACTCAACCAAAAATCTTGTTAGCTGTATTTTTATTGTTGTTTAAACCAAAAGTAAAAGTAATAACAACAGACTGGAAAATTCGCCACACCACACCATACTACACTATACCACACTACACTACACCACACCACACCACACCACACCACACCACACCACACCACACCACACCACACCACACTACACTACACTACCCTACACTACACCACACCACACTACACCATTTTCTGATTTTTTATTTGCTAGACTAAAATGATAGATGCGATCGACCATTTTTTTGTCAACATGACAGGTAAGCGATAGTCACAGCTGTAATTTTGGTCTAGCAATACAAAATCAGAGTTTACACCACACCACACCACACATCACTGTTACCCACGATCTTCAATAATAACTTTTTTTTTGTTTTTACTGTGTTCTATTACTAAATGTTAGAATAATTTGTTTAAGATTTATTACTCAAACACTGTATTGAGGGGGGGGGGGGGGCTGGTAATCTGTGTGTCAGGTTTTCCTAGAGCAGACACCAGTCTCCCACAAATGATTTATCAGATGTTATAATCTTCATATTTATTAAGGCGCCTTTGTGGAAGAGAAATATAATGTTTATTTATTTATTATACGTGTCTGTGCATACATATGTATAAGGTTACGTATTTTTATAGAAGTCATAAAAATTATGTTTGCCTTTCAATGCAGGACTCAAGAAATTGATGTTATAAAACCGAGAATTAGATTTTTCGCTTTCTAAAATAGATTTAGTTTTGTTTAGTCAATGGTAGGCTGTTACGAAAGTTTTTCGCCTTTAAATACTTGGACATACATAGGTTTACTCCGACAGTCAATGTGTTGAGAAAACGCAGCATATTGAATAGGCTACCGACTAGGCAAGATCTAGTTAATGGTGTTGTCTTGTTCTTGTATAACCGGAATTAAGGTATCAGAGATTATACATGCTGCCATTCCATGTTCTGAAGGGGTAAGTACAGGTGTACCTATAGCACACAAAATACAGTGTGTTAGGTCAACCCTGTAATCGCGAAAAATCCAGCATCTCCATACATTTATGTTCGCACAACTCGACAAAATGTAGGGAGCAGATAATTTTTTATTCATATTTTAGAGTTGGTAAAATGCTGTCAATTCCCAGGGATTGAACCCTGGATCCCACTGCCAGCAGTTGCACTAGGAGCCAAATGAGGCATTTATCAGTGAGCTACAAACTAACTAGCATTATGTACAGTCGACTTCTTAATTGCGTTATCACCCTGAGGTTGCATGTTACTTGCACAGTTGCACGTCATAGTTTTATGACGTGCAACGGTGCAACGGTGCAACTGACATGCAACCTTAGGCTTAGGCTTGGACCTTGTCGTTTGACAAGGTCTATTTGTCTATGTAACAGTTAAACGACTTTATGAATAAGTATTCAAATGAATTTTACATACCATCAATCCTCATACCTCATCATTCCTCATTAATCAATTAAATACAAATAGAATATCCTAACTTAATTAAAACTATTAACAAACTAAAATATGGCATCGAAAAACTCCTCCGCATTGCTGTCGACTGGTAATGTACACAAGAGACTGGAGTCATTGCAACGTTGTATGGCAATGCTTAGCCTTTTGCCAAGGTAAAAGCCAGCCCTTGGGTCACAGGAAGTGTCAACCAGCCGTTTGGAGATTTCATGTAACAGTTACATGTTTTCTACCTTGGTTTTAATATATTGGGAATTGTTGTCAAAAGTGGTCAAGAAATAACGAGGTCTATACTTGTGTCTTGGGCCTTAAAAGTGATAACAGTTTAATTATAATTACAATAAACAAATAGGCTATGCTAGACCAGGCTAGGCTATATCTTTTAATTCAGATTTGATACAGTTGTCATGTCATTTGGTTTAAATAGGCTCTTATTTTAATTAGTAAGCTATTGCCTAGCTTTTATCGCGGGCTTTGAGCGCGGCGACTGAATCAAGAAATTCCGTAACGAAAATAAAACCTAACACCCCCCACTCCGCCTACCATGTAGCTCGGCCGAGCGTTCGCTTAACGTGTATGTATATGGTACGACTGCACGAAGCTCGCACGGATCGAGACGAGCTGCTCCGAAATCGGACGAATACGTAAGCAGCTGTTTGTGAGAAAGTAAATAGGTGTATAGGTATCTATCATATCTTTATAATGCCACACTCACCGCCTACAAAATAAAAATAAAATATTTTAAACGATATTAACTTCTCATTTATTCAATAAAAGAAAAAAAAATATTTTCTTATCGGTCATCACGCTCAGAAAGTGTAACTTGAATTAATATCAAAGGAAAAAAAATACTGCATAAATAAAAAATAAATAAATAATTATAATTGCATAAGTTGATAAAAATTGCTATGCAATAGCTTTACCGCGGCAGTCCCCGAGTGCCACACGTGTTTTATTTATCTTTTTTATCTATATTTTCAAAATGTGAGAACGTTGTAGGTCTTACTTGTAAACTGTATATTTGTAGAACTTTTTCTATTTTGTTGAGTACCTGTTACTTGTTGACAGGCCTACATTGTGCTACCATACCTATTAACACTGTAATTTGAAAACATTGTATAAGCCACTTATTTTTAAAAGAGTAACCGTGGAGTTTCTTGCCGGCTCTTCTCCATCGGAAACGACCAATTGAAACCGTGCACCTAGCTTCTGACGTTTCATAAGTGCCCATGTAGGTTTATCTGAAATAAAATAATTTGATTTTTTGATTTTGATTTGCTCAAGCTTGAACATAACGATAAGTCCTCACTAATTTCATGATTAAAAAATTACCACAAAATGTAAAATTACATAAATAAAAAATTACAGCTAGAAGGCGTCGCGGCAGACCCCTTAGAAGATGACGGGACGAGCTGGACGAAACAAATGACCAGTGGTCCGCATTAGCACTGGTTCGCAAGCACTGGAATTCATGAGAGGCCTTTCTTGTTTGTGCAGAATAAGCATATTTCTTTTCTTTATTTTCTTTCTTTCTTTTCTTTCTATCTTTCTTTCTTTCTTTTCTTTCTTTCTTTTCTTTCTTTTCTTTATTTCCTTTCTTTTATTTCCTTTCTTTCTTTCTTTTTCTTTTCTTTATTTTCTTTCTTTTCTTTCTTTCTTTCTACTTTTTTCTTTGCCTAGCAGTGGGATGCTACAGGCTAACAGTAAAGGTAATTTCATAATTTGGCTAACTTGCTGTGAAACACTATAGAGATGGATCGTAACGGTGTCATAAATAATTAAATAGGTATTTATCATGAAGATTGTAATTATGTAGTAACATTATGACAAGCTATAATTAACCAATCAACATAATAATTAAATATTTATTTTACGATTCTTTGAGTAATTTCAAAACTTTACATAGGTAGGTCCATACTTACTAAATAATTTAAAATTTCATTAGTACAATTGCATATAGAAATATGAACCTAGTAGAGTCCTAACTGGCGTTACACATGGGGGTTCCAGAGTGGTTTTTAAAGAGAACACGGTGCTCCCGTCCATGTTCTGATGGTGACCACCAGGGTAGTTTTAGGTACCATCGTTATCATCAGCCTCCCAGTCCACCTACCACCTTGGGGACTGGCTGATATTTTTACCATGGCATGAGCTTGCCACAATACAAGAGATAATGATTTTGTTTTTACGATGCCTGTCGTGTTTTATATTTCTGTACGACTCAGTCGTTGACTGATAATTATAAAATAAGCTTATCTGTGAAGTAATTAATTATGAATGAATGAATGAAATGCACCGACCGGCGACCCCAGCGTGAATAGACCAGACTCGATTAATCGAATGAACCTTAAGATTTGCACTAACCCCTGAAGCCTCATGTTTCATGGCGCCACAGAGACCATTGTATATCAAGGAGTAGACCGGGGGGTGCCCTTAGAATAAGGAAGGATTTGTGAGCCGTACCGGATAGCATCCTAGAGTAAGCAATGGACTAGTGGAGAGATGGATGATATTTATCTATGGGCCATCTATTAACGACGTCGCCGCCAGGTTGGTTCAGGTCGAGCTTCACCGGTGAATCATTTGACGGAGTTCAACTGCTTTCTCGGCACTTTTCTATGTAATTGCTCTGCTGTGTTAAATGTTGCTGTTTTCAATATTTTCGTCTGAGGTCTCGGTACTATCCGTTTCCGGTTTTTTGTAAATCTCACAAGTGGATTTCTTGGTCTTATTTATGAATCCCGCCGTATCCATCATCTGTGAAGTAACTAATTACTTATTATTATTAATCAGTTTATTTCAGATAAAATTAATCCATACAATTACAAATTTAAAACAATACAGAGACTTATAGTATGTATTATGTCCTATGTGGTCATACTGAAGTTATCGTCACCAGTGACGAAAGATTCGGTTGTCACGACTTTTTTAACTGATTAAATGATTAATGATGATCACTGAAAAGGGATGTCAAACGCTTGGAAATAAAGATAAAAGAGTATTATTGTGCGATGAGATTTTAGACATCAGTTTTGACAAATTATCCTATGCCTATTTGCCTATTTGCCTATTTTTATGCGTTTACCTATTTCGGTGATATTTTAAGTAATCTAAGTCATATGTTTTTGGGTTGTTCCGTCAGGGATTTCTCAGTAGCAGCCCGGAGTCTGGATTTGTGCCCGGTTAGTGGCAATAGGCTCGCCTCCTATTACATCCATACTTAATATTATAAATTCGAAAGTAACTCTGCCTGTATATTATCTTTTCACGCCTAAACCACTGAACAGATTTCGATAAAATTTGGCAAGGAGATAGATGACATCCTAGCGAAGGACATAGGCTACTTTTTAGCAGGTAGCACGTTCCCGTGGGATAATTTCCAACATCCACGCTGGCGAAGCCGCGGGCAGAAGCTAGTGGGACATGACATAACCGGTGCAATGTGGATGTAGTAAAGGTAGACCACTGCCTAAACCTTCGGGGATTACAGGCGTGAAGTTATGTGTCTATTAATCAATTACTTATTATTTATAGAGACACAGATTTTCAGATTTTTACAGATTTGCTCAGTATGCTGTGTTACAACCCTTCTCCTGACCCATGGAGGAGGAATTATGTGAATAAACAATATTTTCAATTTCAATTATTTATGAACAACAAAGAAAAAAACAGTCAAAGAGCTGTATATACCCCGTACCTAGTTGAAATCCTAATCCTAACTAATATTATAAATGCGGAAGTAAGTTTATTTGCTTTTTTGTTACCTTTTCACGCCTAAACCACTGAACCGACCATCCTGAAATTTTGCATATACGTTGTCAGGGGTACAGAAACGGACATAGGGTACCTTTCATCCCGCAAAAAAGTACTGTTCCCGAGGAAAACAACAATAACATCCTTATGATAATAGATGGCGCCACGTGTCTTTCGAATCATGATTGAATTATAACCCGAATTGATAGTCAGTCTAAATTAACGCGAGCGAAGCCGCGGGCAAAAGCTAGTAACTTAATAGATATTTAATCACAATAGTGTGTTCAAAAGCTTTCATTTATTACCACACACGATAATTTACTATCATTATCTTATTAGTTATTATGCATTGCAGAATGCGGAACAGCATTGTAAATATTATTATCTTAAAGAGGTTGCAATGCATTAGACACTTCAAAGACTTAAGTGATTGCAACTTATTTAACTAACAACTGCCTGTCACCTATTAAAATTAAAATCATTTAAATATCTTCGCAGGTTGGTCAAAGAGCGATGTCGACATTCATTTTTTCATGATGTTTAGGGGTTAAACTGAAGTCAAGTCATTGGCAAACGCATGACCCAAATTATACACTGCCGATTCGACAGTGTCGATTGAGTTCAACAAAATAATGGTCGATTTTCATCCCTAACTTTATATAAACTAAGTTTTTTAATTGTTGCTGGTTTTTGAGATTTAGGTAAATGATTCAAAATGTGCAATAAGTCAACTTAGTCACCAGTGGTCAGCAGAAAACGACCGAAGCTCATGGTTCTATTAGAATTTGACTTGACCATAAGTGAACAATTACGATATTATATTTATCTCCTACTTATATGCGTTAATACATTGCCTAGCCTTTTCCTAAAATGCCAACTATGTTGGGGTCAGCTTCTAGTCTAACCGGATGCAGCTGAATACCAGTATTTTACATAGAGCGACTGCCTATCTGACCTCTACAACTAAGTTACTGGATAACACGATAACCCTTGCTCTGTCTTACATTATCTCTATTTCAGTCACGTCATAAATTTCAATTATGTGCTTCAATTGTATACGCTCTACGTTTTAATCACCTGTAGCAAGACTCATCAACATCATCTTAAACATATGTACCCACTGAATTAAATAAATGATTCAATTTCATCGTGAACATGGTTTCCAAACTTATGTGAAACCTGAATCGGTCATTACTTTCCATCATTTTGTTTATTGATGATAAGTCTGGCCTTCAGATGATAATATTTCCAGTAGATTGCTTCATTTGTCTAGGCATTTAGTCAGTAACAGCTTGATTCGAAATGGAGGTGACATTCAGTACGAAATTCGACGGTATTCAATTATGTAAGGCCACCAAAATATTTTTTTACGCTCGACTCTCTAAAAAGCAGACCAAGCGTTCTTCATGAATCTAATAAATACATGCTATCAAATCTACATGATATCAAGATTCAATGATGACGTGAATTTATATCCACAACAGGATTTTTTTGTGCATAATTTGAATTAGGCACCTACCCAATCATTGTGTACCTACATATTTAGTACAGTAATTTTATTGCAGTTATATGGTGTTCATGTATAATTAATGTAGGTAGGTACAAAATATAGTAAAACATTTTAAAAGAGTAGGTAATTTTGGCATTTCTCGGCCATTTTTCTCCATACGAAACTACCTTTTGGAATGAGAGACGCCTAGAATCAAATCTATTTTCTTGTACATGTTTTCGATTTTTTTCATGAATGCAATCTAAAGAAAAGCGGCCACATTCCGCTAGATCGTATTTTGTTGCTTCGTGTCTCAATATAAAAGTTTATAAAAGATATTAGAAAATTCTAGACACACTTACCGAGGGTGCTTATTGAGCCGTTATTCAAAATTTCTTCTCAATCATGAGATAATATTGTTTTAAAGGAGTGGCGCTAGTTGACCCGTGTGTGCCCTCTTAATAGCTTACAAAAAAAATGAGATACCAATGATTGTTGTAAGAATTAATAATGCAGCACCCAAAAAACGACAGAAAAATTACACGTTTCATGAACGCAGTCGAATTAAAAATAAATGTTCTACTTTTAATTAAACTTTTGTAACTTCCACTTTGTGCTGTCGCTAATTAACTAGATTTTATTTCTGAAGTCATTTTAAAGCAAATAACAATTTAAATAGGTACCATTGAAAAATATCCAATAAAAAACTCAGCTTGCTCAACAGTAATAAAATTAAAATAAACGTAACTATCAGACATTAGCTGAAAGATTTAGAAATTGATATTACTTACCTAGTTAAATTAGATTACAAATTTAATATCAAAAGAAACCACCGATATTGGAACTCATGAAACGATATGATTATAAAAATGCACAAAGAAGTGTACAAAAACCTTAATAAGCATGTCAATCAATAACTTTTTGCGAAAAGAAATGTTGACAGAGTGACTTTGAACTGTGGTTGGACTTACGCACTAAAGTAACCTCGTTTTATAAGTACCGTAAAATTATGATTTCGCATTAAAAAGGAATAGGGTACAAGACGTAACAAGTACACAATAGAGCCTCTTAATATTTTGATCTCGAACTGTGGATTTTATTTCGCCAAATAAAACAGCTTTGCCCATTCTGTCGTTTAAGAAAATACTCCAATTATTTAGTTCTGCAATGTCTCTTTGCGAATTAGGTAAAACTAGGAGAGTGATCTTTATAAAAGTCTTCAATTTAGCTATCTGATTCACTGACTCAGCGTAAGCAGAGTACAGAAGTGAAGTGGTTTTAATTTTAATTAATTAAAATCATACTCTTAAATAACTATTACAAACAATGATGCAACTGTCTCATTTGAGGAAGTAGAAACAGGAAAAAAATTCAAACGTAACTGTAAAAATAAAATGAAAAATAATTGATATTAGCACAAGATTGTAAGCTTGCATAATCTTTATATTACAATAATTATTATCTCGTATAACAATTAAAAGAGATTTTTGTTCAGATTTAATAGGTGTCTGAAATGTTATGAAATGTTACTAACGTGAAATTTTTGTAACTAAAGGTGTTCTAATTGTTATGAAACGGCATACACCACAACTTAACAGTTTCAGTTTTATTGTTATTTTAACACGATTTTGTTTTATTTTGCACATAAATTCTGTCAAATGCAGTAACCTACTTAGGTACTCATTATTTATCTGATCTCTACACACGTAACGGACGTAACGTACTTATTGCTTTATAAGCTAGAGCTGAAAATGAGCACATTAAGCTAAGTTTTGAGGCTCTCTTTATGAAGATATAATTAATTTTTCACGCCTCTTGCCTAAAATGTCCGTCATTGTAGCGTACCAGGGCGGGGACAAAATAGCATATTTTCCTCTAGGGAAAAAAGTTGATATTTTAAAATTTTTTGTCTATTACCAACGAGCCTACAAAAACGAAATAGTTATTTGTGCAACATGAGAGCAAAGTCGTTTTTTGCTGCGAGTGCTGATTCTGAATCCTGAGTGTGGCGAGGGATTCAAGGGCACGAGATGCAAAAATCTTTGCTCTCGTGTAACACACATAACTTTTCACTTCAGCAGCGAGAACACTTTAGGAGATAAAATAATAAACAGGAATAGATTGAACTAACTATTTATTGTGAATCAAAATAATTAAGATTGTAGGTAGAGGTACCAATTCAATAAAATGGAACATTTTAAAAGTTAAAAGTAAAATTACTGCAATTCTGCAAATTAAAAGCAACCCGCTCTTTTATTTAAATTAAGGCATGTTCGGAAATAGCACCCATGATATTTTATTATTCAAAATATATTACGTAACATTATTGAAACTAGAAATAAATATGTACATGTTAAATATCAGTTTTATTTGCAGTAAATACTTATTTTCGTTTAAATACAACAATAAGTTAAAAATTCAATAAATTACATTAAAAGACATAATTATCTTTTTGCAAAATTTCTTTAGTTAGTACGAAATTCCAAACGTGTTTGTCTTTGAGGCGAATTCAAAATCGGAACTTCGAAAGGGCTGGTCTTTGTCTCTCTCTCTTTCTAATGGCGGGAAAGAGATAGAGTGTGAATGTTTCGAATTGTATGATTAACCCAAGGATGAATAAGGTATTCGCGGATTTCTGAAAAAAGATTTTATTAAAAAGTTACTTGGTCTCACTCACTGAGCAAAATCGCATTTTGCTCACTGATTTCAGGCAGCAAAACCTACATGTTTGAGCTACTGAAGTGAAAAAGTCTTTATTCATAAGTAGAATAATCATAAATAAAGGCTCGACTTATTACTGTTGATAAAAAAAGAACATTTTATTTTTGAAAATGGAACTAAAACCGGCGATCTCTTCTGTAGAATGCAGGCATTGCGTTGCGGCTACAGAAGAAAATAAAAAAGTAAACTATTTAATATTGTATTGGATTATTAAATTTTCTCGCAATCGTAGTGAAAATAGACTGTAACACACGGCGCTAAAAACCCATTATAACTCGGTTTCTATTTACTCCCTCGCTAAAGCTCGGGAGTAAAACTGCGTCGTATATAATGGGTAATTTTAGCCCCTTGTATAACAATCAACTATTGATAATAGAATTCAAAATATAACTAACAGAGTTTTGTACCTACATAGTTAAATCTAGTTCATTAAAAGTTGCCAGCTTTCATTTAGATGATGCCTAACCCCTGTCAGTTACAGAGTCTAAGCCTGTAATAGTTTAAATCAAATTAAGGCAAGAATAAGATCAAACTTTGGAGTTAACCCTACACCCGATTTTTTCGGACAGGAAAAAACACATCGGTGGTAGGGACAAGTGTCACATCATGTTGTCATTCATTCTTAGGTCAAGCCCCAAACTAATCTTATGTCCGTAGGTGATACGGAGTCTGCCGGGGTCGCGGATTGTTCGAAAGAGTTACTGTGGCCCTGGCGCACAGGCAACTGAATGAACACGGGTGGGTTTTAGTCACTAAGAGTCTGACACGCCCTTCCGCTCCGCCCAGAGCGGGAGAGGTCATTTGACGATTTCCCACCCAAAAAAGAAAAAGGTCATAGGGAGTAGGAAACGCCCGTAACGTCGGCCGAAACTAAAGGATTTCATGCTTAGAGACGTCTAGTCCCTAAGCATGAAATCCCCATGTGTATGAACGTAAACGAAGCAAAAAGAGTATGTAAGGATCGTATCAGGTGGCGTTCTGTAGTTTCTGCCTGCCTACATGGGAAGAAGGCGTGAGTTTATGTATGTATGTGAGTATGCAACATTCTGTAACAAAAACCTGCAACAATAATCCCCACAACACCTAACAATCATTCCAGTCTACTAAACCAACGCAATAAATAAAAGAAACACACCGTTCCTTCTAAACAAGATTAATGACCGAACAAATAGCCCACGAATTTTAATCTGTGCACCTATCAGCTACCTTGAACAACATAATGATCTTACGAATACTTACATAACTCAAGACATGCACGTCTATTATAACACGGCCATTTCAAAACGCCGCCATCTTAGAACTGTGGGGAAAAGATGAGCGGAGATGCAATTTTACCGGTTATTCAACTTTCCCTGACAAGGTCATTGGTGAAAGTGCTTCAAGATTAGCATAACTTTGGGATGTGAGGTTACACGTGCTTCTTGTCATGGAGGTAGAAGATTGACTGGTAATTTGAGAGATTTCGGGTCGCTCGAAGGTTAAGCTACGCTTGCCGAGGTCAGTCCGTGGATGGGTGACCCCTCCGTGCCTCGGGAAGCACGATAACCCGTGGGTCCCGTCTGACATTTTTTGATATTTGACAGTCGTTACGGGTAGTCAGAAGCCCGAAAGACTGAGTCTTACCAAGGGGTATCGTGTTAACCAGTAACTGGATTGTGGAGGTCAGATAGGTAGTCGCTCTACGTAAAATACTGGTATTCAGCTGCCTCCGGTTAGACAGGAAGCCAACCCCAACATAGTTGAGAGACTTTGCAGGTGATCTTATGACTTATAAATACTTTGGAGCTGAAATCATAGTTTCAGTTTTCAATAGGATCGGAACGGCCAGTATAAGGCCTCGAGGGTTCGATATTTTCCTCATGATTGCCTTGGAAACAGTTTAATCCAGAAACTTTAAAGACAGTTACAAATGAAAGACCGGAAAATAAGAAAATACAGGAGGAGTCTAAGCATAAGTAGGTTATAGTTAGTTTTTCATTTAAATAATTACATTTCAATACACGCTTTAATACATGCTAAATATTACTATTTCAACTAGGTAAACCGTTGTGAACAACTAAAATCATTAGCAACTAGGTAATTCAAATTACGCATGGCACTTTAGGAAACCAAAATAGATTAAAATAGGCTTCATCGATTACAACCGTGAACCATTTTACTAATCAGTAACCTATTTCGTTTCTTTCCTTTTAATTTCCAAATCTGCGTGGAACTGGAAATCGTTATCAATCACGGATTGACCTTCCAAATTGGTTCCATTGCTGATCCGGATCAATTTTGTACCGCGTGCGCATTTGTAATCGTGGTGATTCGGTGACAATCGGTTATCTTCGGTAACTGTCGGTTATGCAATAGTGCTCACGACACGAGCCGAGATGTCAAAAGTCGAAATTGGAATTCAAACAGAGAAATGCCAGTAACGGATGTTATCAATGTACTCATTATATATATTTTTTTTAAATATAAATTAATGACCCAAGGGCTGGCTTTTACCTTGGCCAGAGGCTAAGCATTGCCATACAACGTGGCAATGCCGCCAATCTCTTGGGTACATTACCAGTTGACAGCGATGCGGAGGAATTTTTTGACGCTATTTTTTGGTTTGTTAATAGTTTTAGTTAGGTTAGGTTAATTAATTAGATGTAAGTTGATTTTTAAAATATTGAATGCGAAATCCTGTGGTTGTCTATTGCTTAACGAAAGTGCCATAGATAGACGCTCCGGGCGGTGCAACGGCGCTGGCATTGTGAAAAAGTTATTTAGATGAGGAAATTATCATTATTTTATCAATGTTCTAGTCTAGGTAGTTCTTTATAGATTTTCTTTCTTTCTTCAGATTAAATTAGTTTGATTTGGCAATGAATGGTTCAAGTTCTAAAAAAAAAACTAATGCGGCGGTTACACTGTCGCGATGAAGCCAACTACACTTCGCACGCTCTGTTGCACAGCGAGACGTCGAGCAGCTTACTAGTCTGTAGCGGTATCTACATCGCCACATACTAGCTACACGTCACACTGACGTCACGCAAAATCCTTCATGGCGCAAGCAGAGTTTACCGCGCAACTAGCATATATACAACATCCCGACATCAATCGTCGGGCAGTTGCCCACCAGACACGACACCCGTCTGGTCGGAGGATCCTCCCTTTTCCATAGAGTATGAGTGAACTTTACACCCTGTTCCTCTTACCTCTATACTGGTGACCCCGAACATGAACGTCAGCGTACATCTATAGTATGTTTGAATGGACTAAGGTAAGTATACCTACGTTTATCGCGTCTTAGCGTGTGGATGAAAACGGCAACGTGTTTGGCGCCTTCATTAGCGTCCATTAGTTCAAGTAACGTGAAAAAAACAGGACACGCAGTACACGATATAAGGTGTCCCTTCGTTTGTGGAACAGCATCACATTTACACTCCAAATGATCTACTCCCTATGCACGGAATCCGTAGTTTCTGTCGAAGTTACGGGCGTTTCCCACTCCGCATCACTTACGGACAAAGATTATTTCGAGAACCGAATTAAAAATGAATGACAACATCACTTGACAATTGTCCTTACTCTAGATGTGCTATTGCCTGTCCCAAAAAGTTAATTAATCGGGAGTAGGGATCATTCCAAAGTATCGAACTAGTTTCGCACGGGCCCGTTCCTTCGTTGACGGACTGGCAAAATAGGCCCCCAGGGCGGAGTCATTTAGTTACCGTGGCCCTGGCGCACAGGCAACTGAAGGAACACGGGTGGGTTTTAGTCAGTAAGAGTCTGGCACGCCCTTCCGCTCCGCCCAGAGCAGGAGAGGTCATTTGATGATTTCCCACCCAAAAAGAAAGGGCGGAGTCATTTATGAATCTACTATCATACTATCTACTATCATACTATCCACCATTATGATGTGATATAATATCATATATATATGTCATCCATATTATCCATATGTCTATGATTGAGGATCTACCGGGCTAAAGTTATAAGAATTATGTAGGAATACTATAATTATATAAGCTTTTCTCACAATCATATAAATGTCTACATTCTAGAACTTATAGTAAAACGGTGTTTATTTGTCTATTGAGTATTGTCTTATTATTCAACTTCAATTCGTGATTAACGGCTTTTGTGGATTGTCCCATTGTTTCATTTAAATAAAAACGATGGCTAATTATTGTATGATTTGAATTTTTAACACATAGGGTACTTTTAAACCCGGTAGTACGTTCCCGTGGGATATTTTCTGACATCCACGCGGTCGAAGCCGCGGGGGATAATTGAGGCCCTGGGTTCGATTCCCAGGTCGGGTAGTGTTATTGAGTTTTTCCGTCAGGAATTTGTCATATCAATAGCAGCCCGCAGTCTGGATTTGTGCCTGGTTGATGGCCATAGGGTCGCTCCCTATTACATGGGACTTAAATATAACTGGCGAAATGTAGGTGTACTAAAGGTACACCTCTGCCTAATCCTTAGGGGATTACCGGCGTGGTGTTATTTTATGTAGTCGCTTATTTCCGGATTTCCCTATATTAATGTAATAAAAAAAATACGCTTTGATCTCCAATTAACAAATTATTTGCTAAAATCGACCACCTAGTGTTAGGTGTCGCAAAATAAATTCATTTTGTTTGTCAATAACATTAAAATCAAACCAATACTAATCGCTTTGCTCGCTGATCAATTTCCCGCCAAGCGATAATTTGAAAAAAGAACAGCAGCACTGCACATTCAACCAATCAAGTGATTTCATACCTTAAACGGATTGCAATAAGGGTGACGTAAAAAAGTGCGTTAATTTGTAAGATTTCATAAAAACACTAGTTGCTAAATTATAAATATCTCAATATTTTATTCGTAATTGTGAAATTAATTCTGAAATGTTGACATAATTAGTCATAGCTTGCGCTATTAGTACTTAATATTTATTTATTCTGTTTTTTGTAGAAAATCTAATAAAAATTAAACAAATCATAGTGCGACGAATGCATTGGCCAGTGAGGGGTCAGACTCTGAAATTCTAATCTCACAGTGGTTTTCATGGTGTTCGGTGCGAAATGCTAAATAAATAAAAAGTTTGTTAGCGGTCACAAGGCACCATTTATTTGCAGCAATATTGGAAACTCCATTGGATATGTTACCTAAGGACACTCATAGAATTAAAAGAGACAAGGACAAGTATTGTACATCAAATCTTTGCGAGTAATAAAATATTATCTACGTATGGGATCTATGAGATGAATACACAAGAAATAGGAATCTACATAACGTTATAACTCATGTGGTTCTAGGTGCCATAACAATTGCCTAAGTCGAAAGAACTGCCGATATCTCATTCAGTCATCGGCTGTCTAGATTATATCTAAACATTTAGCATTTCATCACCCATTGTTATGCTAACAATGATATATTACGAAAATAAAAATATCTATACATCCGCCATGAGGGATTGCGAGAATTTTCAAAAAATCGAATATCATTTCGAAACTTTTAAAGTTTTTGAACTGAATTTTATGGTGAAATTATGTATAAACTTATTCATAAAAAAAAAATATTTGTAGCAATTTTAAATAGAGTTTATTTTTTGGGTGGGATATCATCAAATAACTTCTCACGCTCTGGGCGGAGCGGGAGCGCGCTAGGCGGAGCGTGTCAGACTTTTACTGACTAAAACCCACCCGTGTTCCTTCAGTTGTCTGTGTGCCAGGGCCACGGTAACTCTTTCGAACAATCCGCAACCCTGGCAGGCCTATCGGCCCTAGCGGACTCCGTCAATTAGTGCTGACATCTCTATGAGGCGCGCGTGGGACACAACGCGCCCTCGACTCGGACCTGGTCGTTACCGACGGCGAGCTGCCCATTGCTCGCCGTCCGCAAGCCCGTGCCTTTGGTGGCCGGGAATCGGCTATCGATTCCCGACGCCTATGGCGTCTCCTGCAGTGACTAGGGGCGTGAGGACGCAACAATTGCCTCTCCTTCGCGAGCATTACTGCTTCGCAGAAGGAGGTGACGGCTTCCCATGCCCTCTCGCTCCGTACCATGGTCTGAACCAGGGCCGGACGCGAGAGATCGCCGCCGCCGATCGCCTCCACGAGGAGCCTCCGCCCAAGCCGGGCAGACCTCCACCGTGTCCTCCGGTTGATCCACACAATGATAACACCCGGGCGTTTTCTCCTGCCTTATTTGGAACAGGAACTTCCCGATACAACTATGTCCGGTGAGGACCTGCGTCAGGCGGAAGGTGAGGACGCCGTGGCGCCTCTCAAGTCACTCCTCAAAGAGGGGACTTACCGCCGAAATTGTGGCGTGCCCAGCACTGGGTTGCGACAGTCGCACTCACCATGTCGCCATAAGATCCCGCCGGAGCTCTGTCCACTGTGCCGCGATTTCTCGCGGCAGCGGAGTTACGCAAATAAGGGGCCTCTGAAGTCACCTACATAACAAAAATAGTCTTCTAGACCAAATTTTGGCCATGGCGGCCAAGCTCAGCGAAGACTAGCCATCGATATTATAGTGCACACGTGTGTGCGCAGACCAGCACCATCTACATGAGCAGGCAGGGGATGCATCAGACGTTAAGAATCGTTACCTACTCGTGAAGGCACTATGGTAGCACCCAAGTATGATTTGTTTTATACTTTACATAACCTAACATCAAGCCTTGTTGCCCCGGGATGGGCAGAGGTGTACCTATAGTACACCCACATTTCGCTATTATTATACTTTATTCATTGTTATTAACACTTATAATGCAGGTGATAATGATGATATTAATTTTACAACACGTATAGGTAATACGTGCTATTATGCTTTCAAAAGAAAAATCTTGAATGGGTAACTGTTTTGCAAACAAGTTATTGTAGCGTCACAAAGAGGAATTGTTGATACTGCGCCTAATAATGCGAAAAAATATTTTTCTAGATTTGAATGTTTTGCTTACCTACAAACACGTATCTACAGCTCTGTATCATGAATCAGAGATCACTCTGTTAGAAAGGGCAAAGGAAATGAAGATATTGCTAAAAATCATGTGATCGTAAACATCTTTTTTTACAGGTGCACCTTGCTTGCGGTTAGTCGACGTCGAAAAGTCGTTATTAATGGCTTCAAAACATAATCTATCGGCCATATCGTTCGTATGGATGGACGACCGACAATCGATATGAAATGATTGGTTTGATCAATTCCTCCCCATCAATCGAAGTCTAAAAAAGGCAGGCAACAATCTCGACCACAGATACTATACTTAGCTTTTTTTACACGGCCCAAAGCGTCCGAAGCGCGCCTTGCGACACAATGCCTTTAACTTAAATGGTGCAAAACGTTCAACACCAATTAGTATAGATATACTCCATTCTTTCGCACAAGCTGTGGCCCAACGAGGTTTGGGCCATTGTGTTCATGGAACATTACTGTTGTTTCGCCATCAGCAGATATCTTGCTTGATTAATTATTTTACCACAAGATTTGCGATGGATCTCGCAAAAGTTTTAACCGTGACCGGGCTCTAATTTGCATTTTGATCGGTGGCGTTAACTTTTGACAGTTATTGTTTTTTTTTTTGGTTGGCAGCACATGCTGTTAGAGATGGAGCAAAGCTTTCATAAGACTATGATGTAAGAGATGTGTCATACTGGGATAGATGAGATTATCTGTAGATTAACAAAATAAATTTACCAAATGGAATGATTCACGTAAAATAGGTTGAATAGTCGACCAAAGAGCTGGAAAATGGGTCAGAGTGTCGTCTTTGAGGCGGAATGGAGTGGAGCATTGGATTGCTATTGAACCTTAGGAACGACCACGTCTTTGGAGGAATTTGGAAGTAGGCCTAGTTTGCAAGCGTCATATAAACTATACTTGTAAACAAGGCTTTCTTTGGTTTAAAAACCGTAATTTTCTTTACTAAAACGAAAATCTTGACGTAGACCTTTATCTACCTACCTATTATCGTGCATGTAGGTACAAGCTTCCTCAAATGATAATACAACTGTACACAGTTATGCAATAAATATATCTTTTCCTTTTATCTTTTTAATTTTCCGGATCATCTACGCATTCTACGACCCTTCCGTCTTGCTTGACTGACCAACTCTTTCAACTTGTGTTTGAAATTACCTACACGCTCTGTTTCTTCAGTCCCTAAAATTATGAAGAATCATGATTCTTCGCATAGTTTCATCGTCTATTTACGATGTTAACTAGAGTCACTTACAGTTTAGCAGATAAATTGTTGCAAAATGGAGTGATATTACTGCCATGTGTTCAGACAAAAATCATAAAATAATTAAAATTCATTACGTGGCCTTGCTATTTAGGTAGTCTACGATATGAAATGCAATATAGTTACGTAAAGTGAGCAATAAGGAGTTTCAAAACACTATAGAGCTACTTAGCATGGTGGCAGGCAAATTGATATAACAGTTAAACAAAATATATATTTTTTTCATCTGCAGTCGCAAAACGCATCTAACCCAAACGTTTAAGGTACAAAATTTATGCAACGTACAATTCAATTAACGTCCCGCGCTGCCGTCTGTTTTAATTCTCGTCTTTGATGAATCCTTTCGAAACGAGTAGGGGTAAAGAGTAGGGGTGGTAAAACGGACAGGTGCTCGCCGCTCGCGCTATTACCGTGCCGACTGCCGCAGCGTGTATCCGCTATCAGCGACGACGACTGTCAACTTGTGACGTTAGCCAGTTTGCCGCCCAATTTAGTTTTTATTTTAATTTTGATTTCGGAACATAGTGTCGTGCAGTGATTTTTTTGTCAGACAGTGGCAAAGGACATACGCTCTGACAGGATAGTGGTGTGTTGTGTGATGGTACTCAGCCGCTCTGGGTTTTGAGAGCAGTATGAGGGGCAGCATTTGTCAGTTTTTGTTGTTGGCGCACACGGTCTGCGCCATCACCGGACCGAGAGTGAGTAGATAAATTATTCTTTCCCGAAATTTCATTTTTATCGAAATATGTAAATTGACGATTAACCATTATCACTAATAACCGATCACATATATTTGATAAAAGTATCTCACACATTCTTATGTTCAAGGAAATATTTTAATATTCGCGAATCCAAAATATCCGCATATCCGGTATGAAAAACCTGTTTCTCGCATCTTATGCATCGGTCCGGAAGAAAGCGGCCGATAATTATTACTGAATGCGTCGAAAGTAGATATCGAAATTCGCGTGTGTTATATCAATTATTTATTATCCCAGATACATAATGATTTATCGATTATACCGGGACTTAATAATACACACATAAATCTTGCCGTGTAATCGATAATTTGAATAATCGGAAATCGAATCTAATTCCAACTTTGAAATCTGATTAGATCTTGATCGGCTATTTTACTATAGTTTATTTTACTGTCGTGTATTGACCATGTCTTCTATTCATAGTTTTTGAATTAAATGGCTTGCTGAATCATCACTTGATCATCTAAGGGAGAGAAGTTATCTCAGAGTGTTCAGCAACTCTTAGATCCCCTATCGTAGGTCTCTTTCATCTTGAATTAAATTGGAACCTAGGTATTTATTATTTAGGTATTTTTATTTCTATTTTAACCGACTTCAAAAAAAGGAGGAAGATCTCAATTCGACTATTTTTTATGTGTTACTTCAGAACTTTTTTCTAGGTGAACCGATTTTGATGATTCTTTTTTTACCTTAAAAGCTGGTGCTTCTTGTGTGGTCTCATACAAATTTGATCAAAATCTGACCAGCAGTTTTTGAGTTATCCTTAATAATGCGTATTTTTTCCACTTAAAAAAAGTCATCAATATGTACTACATTGATGATGTTTTAATAACTTCCCGTCACTGTTATTTACATATCAAGTAGTGGTACTTATTTTTTGGAAGTAGGAAGTTTTTTTTTTTTTTTTTGTAAAAAGTTTTTGGAAGAAGTTTACGTTAGGCTGAAGGGAGTAAGTACCATTCTACGCTCATAAACAAATTACCGCAATAAAAAATCGGTAGCTATAGCTAACAAAGCGCGAAAACTACCAGAATGCACGCAATTTTTCTCTTAATATACTAGCAAGCATAGCATTCCTACCAACAAGAATGTTGTCTTTGGGACTTGCGGAATTAAAGTTAAATAAACTTCTTTGTGGACTAATTTTTCAATCTTTACATAACTTTTATCGGACGCTGAGGCATAAAAATTGCGTATGACAGCTTTTGTATAGAAAATACTAGCGACCCGGGCTGCTTTGCATGGTTTTTGTGACTTGACAGAACATGCCGATTTCTTTATTACGTGTAAGTTTTATATAGACGTAGATCTTCCGGAGCAAATTCTCTAAATTATGTTGAAAACCGCATCAAAATCCGTTGCGTAGTTTAGAAGAACAACACGGTCATATACACACGAAAAGCGACTTTCATTTATAATATATATATATATAAATATTAAATAAAAGTAAAAAGATAGAAAAAAAAGATGAAAGAAAAAGAAAAAGATTTAGATAAAAACTGGCGATTGAAAAATCGGCCCTGTCGAATTAAAATTACATTCATGAATGAATGAATGAATGAACTGAATAAATCTTTTAGTAAGTCACCGGGAATATTTTTATGTATTGAGACACTTAATTACAAATGTTTAATTTGCGTGTTCAAATTAAATAACGTCGGAAAAAGGAAACGATATGACATGATACTCAATTTGTCATCATTATATTGTTCAATGATATCGTCTAAAGAATCTGCGTGGTCGCGTGAAACTGGAGAAATATTTGAACGATTTTATTATTTTTCAAGCACGCACGATGTGATTTTGTACGCCAGACAATGTAAATTTTTGATTGACTCTTTATGAAAATCTTGGCAAAGTGAGATTGTCCTACTGTTTGAATTTTGTGGCTATACGATACGGTAAAGACAGAAAACACGTTAAGCAGTTGGTCCCGGCTGTCATTTGTAGATCTTCATCAGCCATTACGGGTATCGGAAGCCTTTTTTTTTTTGTTTTCGGGGGGAACCCTTCAAAAGGCACCCGACCTCTGGGGATGGAGGTCGGGGAGTGTGGGATTTTACCTCACTAAAACCACCCCGGTGATCACAATCAGCACATAGAGGGGGTCCCGGTTCCTCTGAAAAGACCAATTCCGGAACCCTCCCCCCTGTGCAACGCCTGTAAAGCACATCCCTGGGGAGACTGTAAAGGGGCCTGGGTATCGGAAGCCTAAAAGTCTGACAACCAATCTTACCAAGGGGTAATGTATTACCCAGTAACTGGGTAGTGGAGGTCAGATAGGCAGTCGCTCCATGTAAAATACTGATATTCAGCTGCATCCGGTTAGACTTGAAGCTGACCGCAACATAGATGGGTAAAGGCTGATGGTGACTTTAGTACAGAGGTAGATTAATTATTGTTTGTGTAGTTTCAAATAATATTTGTCCCAGAAAATCCTACTAATATTATAAATGTGAAAGCGTGGATGTTTGGATGTCTGTTACTCAATCACGCTAAAACGGCTGAACGGATTTGGATAAAATTTGGCACATGGGTAGAATATGACCTGGATTAGGACATAGGATACTTTTTATCCCGATATTCCTCCGGGATCGAGATTTCTGCGGGTGAAAACGCGGGGCGCAGCTAGTTAAAAATAATTATAGAAATAGGGAACTGAAGAAGGAAATATTTCTTCTCTTGTGTAGTAAAAACAAGTAAAACTGGGTCAACATTCAGAGTTCTGGGCACTTTAGGTACTTAGCGTAAAGGAAATAAGGCATCGCATAGTTCTGTTACAATTAATTAAAGTTAATTCGTGGAGGTTATAAAAACGACAACTTGACATGCGTATTTTTAAAATTAATGCCGAATTTAAAAGTAACTCCACCATTTCCAAGTCACGTGAAATAAAACCATAATTATTATAATTAAGTATAATACACACAACATAATAAACCACCCATGAATAAATAATCAACCAACTGTAAATTTGTTGATGTATTTTTCATGGGAATAGTCCCATGGGGATAAAATCAAAAGCGAATTATGACAGTCCCACACAGAAAGTCCCATCAAGTTTTTTTTTTTAATAGTTTGTTCATGGTGGATTTTATTATTATCTCCTTTATTTCATATATATATCTATACATATAAATTATATTTTTAAATATTAGAATATAAAAACTATAAAAAATAGTGGCCCACCGGTATCGGGAACAGGGTCCACGCTACCGGCGGTCAGGGCTCCAGAAAGAGATACCTCCTAACAATGCGGGCTGTGTCCAGAAGTACCGCCTTCTGAATCAAGCCCTTGATCCAGCTGCCCAACGAGAGCCTCCTCAGGTGTGGACTCTGACATATTTTTTGAATGTATTAATTGACGGAGGTACTAACACTAGTTTGTAAGTTGTTTATGTCCTTACTAACAATATGGATTGCACTAATCTGACAAATAAATTATATTATTATTATTATAGAACAACAAATAGGACAAAACCGACATGGGGAGGCATCAACTATACCTTTAGATTTGAAGAATCAAAGTCCATGGTTTGAACAACAAGTTCATATTTATGTCCGTATCCCAATTTGTTTGGGATTCGTACAGTTTTTCTTAGTCTTTTATACTTAATACTAATATGCCGTATCTGTATTTATTTTAGTGTGTGTACATAAATAATAAAATAAATAAATAAAAATAATTAAAATATAATACCAATCCGTCATCTCAGTTTACACCCATTTATCTAACTCATATTCTTTTGATTTTTCACGCTGTTAATCCATCGATCGTTTCTTTGATCTTCCGCTCTCCTTATAACCCATCCTCATTTATACTCATAACTTTACTCACAAGTCACAACAACTAATACTCGATTCTATATAATTTAATATTTATTGTTTGTTGATGTCGGCTCAATAGCCACATCCTCAAAAAATATATATAACCTACTGAAACCACATCTATGGCTAGATAAGCCGATTGCAGAACAAAATTATATATATATATATATTATTTAGTAAATGTAAAATGTTTTATTTATATTTTTATTTAATTAAATTGTAATCGAATTTACAATTAAAATATAATAACCTAACCTAACTAAAAATATAAAACTAAATACTATAACTATATACTCTATAAATATATACTCCATTTTTCGACGCCATTTTTTAGTTTGTTAATAGTTTTAGTAAACTGTATTAAAAAACACTAAACTATAAGAGATTTTTTATGGGCTACTAGATAAGTACGTATCAAGTGCGTATAGAGGTATGAGGAACAGGGTGTAAAGTTCACTCATACTCTATAGAAAAGGGAGGATCCTCCGACCAGACGGGTGTTGTGTCTGGTGGGCAACTGCCCGACGATTGATGTCGGGATGTTGTATATATGCTAGTTGCGCGGTAAACTCTGATTGCGCGATGCAGGATTTTGCGTGACGTCAGTCTGAGGCGTAGCTCGCATGTGGCGTTGTAGATGCCGCTACATGCGTAACATTTCTTTTAAACATTTCGTTGTGTTTGCGTGTCAGTCTTGCATTTACTGTCATAAATTAATTATATTTAATACTGCGATGAAACACGATCACTTTTAAAAACAAAAGAGTGTTTCAAAGTTTGGTGCTGAAATGAAGTTTTTTTCTTCTAAAAAGATGCTACAATATTTTTGTTAGGTGTGTGCGTGATCAATAATATAACAGACGTTGTCACAAGTTACCGCCTCTTGAAGAGATGGTAAGCAGTTTCTGTCATATTCAAGCTCATAGTGCCTGTAAGTGTAGTTATATACACACACACACACCACACGACACGGTCCGCGGTCCACGTTGGTACACCACTGACTACCTGCATTATTGTCTCTCCTTCTCCCTTGAATCCATCCAAAGGTTGTCTGTAAAAGATCGCTTTTAGCGATAAGACCGCCAATTGTGTAACCCTGTGTAAAATGTCTACATTTATATCTGTAATTTTTATGGTGTACATAATAAACAGTATTCTATTCTATTCTATTCTATTCTATATACATTTTCTGAAAAACTACTTGGACGTCATATTTGTTCAACGGACCACGTTCTTTTTGAAGAAGAAATTAATCATTCCTTAATACCTATACTGATTTATGTAATGAGAAAAACACCACGCTTAGCAGACGGATGGAAATAAATTTGCTATTAGCAGACACTATGATCCTGATGCATTAGGAGCATTCTTTATGAGTATGGACATAAGACTTTGATTTTTGCTAATCCATAACTTTCTTTGTTCTAAAATTCAAATGTATTACCATCACAACTCGATTGTATAACAAACACATCAATTAGTCAATTGCGCATTATAGTAAGTAGCACAATAGATAGTAATGACATAGGTAATTGGTCGTCTTGCTTAATGACGGGTATTAAGATAATCTCGTGAGAAATTCTTTACTGTGGCAGTAGAAGTATATTATTTATTGATTCTAACAACAGGTTCGTCATCTTCACCATCATAACCTTTATTCAAATAACTGAACTTCTGCACATTTAAAGAACAATCTGTTTTACGAGTTCGTTGCGTGTGTACCCAGGATTTTGTAATATCTTGATTTAAAAGAGTGTCCTTGGAGTTTCTTGCCCGTTCTTCTCCATAGAGATCTACGTTTTGGATTGGGCAACTTCAAATTTCTGACTAACTGACCGACTCATTGACAATTCAAAAGTGCCTGTAAATGGTTTAATTGAAATAAATGCTTTAAGTTTAAGTTTGTGGCTCATGAAAAACGGTCATCCATCTGCAATTGGTGATGATAGTGATACCCATTTAATCTCTAGCTCCACATTCAAATCAAAATCTAAATATTTTATTTCACATAAACCAACATAGCACTTATGAAACGTCAGAAGTTAGGTGCATGGTCCCAATTGGTTGTTTCCAATGGAGAAGAGCCGGCAAGAAACTCCACGAATACTCTTTTAAAAATAAGGGGCTTTTACAATGTTTCAAATTACAGTGTTGATAGGTATGGGAGGACAGCATTACAAGATATCAGATACTGTGTACAACCTGCACCCTAATTACGTAACACACTATCTATCACAATCTGAATCATTTTGAAGCCTATTGCTAATCCATTGCTTCATATGTTCGAAAAAATTGTCTGCTCAACAACATAAATAACGCAATGAATGTTGTTGAACTGTCAAAATGAAACCCATTCCTACTGTTAGTGTGTTACGTAATTACCCCACTGAACCGTTACTATCGGTACCTGAAAGCTTTCCCAAGTTTTAAGAATCGCAAGTTATGGACTTCAATTAAATCTGTTTAAAGATTAAGGAATCAGAGGCTTGATCCGTCTTTCAGATCAGAAACCTTAGACCAGTCCAACTTAAGACCTCCTAATTCTGTCATCATCGCTAGCCACTGAAGCTAGACGAAAAAGGCAGTAAACTGATACGTGTTCCGTATTACATTAACAGTATGGACATAATATTCTGTAAGAGGATACGTCGCCTTTCTCTCTTTCACCAAAGCCTGAGTTTGTGCAACCGGTGATGTAACAGCGACACGCCTTGTAAAATATATTTATTTTTAGCGAAACGACTCATCGTGATTTAGACATTTGTGAAATTTGTGAATAAGACGCTGCCATATCATCATCATGTCATCAGTGATAAGCCGTGTTGCACCATTATGGCGCATTGGGTGCATGTGCATGTACCCGGTGCATCAAGTGAGTGCAATAGGTATTTAAATTAAGAGATTTAATTGCATTTGTTACTAACATAGCATAAGTACTGTGTATTACTAACATTATATGGATCAAGGTCCGAATTAAAGTATTTTTATTTTATTTATTTATATACGAGTAGTTAGTGTAAATTTGGAATATCCGTAAAATTGTTGCATAATGTGGTAGCCAATTCGGCTCGAAGTAAAATGTACCGCAATGATCCTTCACGTTAATCGAAATCTTTCTAACATAGGCCTCTGAATGGTGTGATACCTCCAAAGAATTAAGAATATAACTATAACCTCTCGGTTTAATTTAGGTAGAACTTAACGATGCGCGTGCGACAGCTTGAAAGAGGAAAGTCCAAGCAACAGCACCTAAATATTTTCTTTCGTGAGTAAATCCTCGTGGATAATTAGATGAGAAATGATCATGTTTTTGGGAGGGACGGAGGATTTTGTTGGACTCGGATCGGATCTTAAGACCTACGGATCCTGCTGCTGGTATGAGATAAGAGTGCGAGTTACGTATACCCACATACCTACACCGCACCAACTTTTCAAAACAGGTTAACATCATTAAACGTTTAAGGAAATAATTAGACAAACAAATTACCTAAAAGACATACATTAAATCAAGATAAACCACGTAATTCATGCAAGTTGAAAAGCTGTATGAATAAACATGAAGATGCCTTGAACTTAAACAATGAATACTGATGCAACAGTTTAGAAAGTAGAATTACGTTGTTTATGGGCAGTACAGATTATAAATGAGCCAAATTATGCGTTATCGTACAGAGATGATGGGTAATTGTCCTCTTTTTGAGTAGTTTACGAGGCCTTTTATTGCTGTTGTTTAGAAGAAGGGTCAATTTGGTTACGCATGGTGTAGTTTAAGATTCTCGTTTTTATTTGCGAAACAAGAAACTGATTTTTATGCCTTCGTATTATTACTAGTTAGGTTAGTTAAAACGTCCAATTTGAAAAAATGTGATGGACATTGCTTAGCAGCATTAAAACCAGTTCTATTTATATTAGTAATTGGTGATTGAACGATAGACAAGTGTTTTTGCTACTACAAAAATAGAGCTAAAAGAACAGTAAAAATAAATCAATAACGAAGACAAATGCATTTTATGGCCATTCCTTACTCATCAGGTCATAAGGAAACAAATCGGAAACTAACACAAATGTCGGCTTTCCTTGACAAACATTGTTTAATTAGTTTTTGCGTATGTGGTAGGTAATTAACAGCCTAATTACAGTCAAGCGTGAATCTCGCGTGTGTCAAGCGACTACTTTCACCATTGGTTGCGCGGGCGCAGCATGATGCGAGTTTATTATTTAGTACTTTGTGAGACTGCATACTGGTTAAGATGAAGTAGCAACAACTTTATAATAACGGCATAAATATGAAAAATAACATACGAACGCAGCAAGGATTTTATAAGGAAATGTTTTTCATAGGTTTTTATTCAAAATCTTCGTTGTTTTTCTCTAGGAAAAGGTGTAAGCTACGTGCAAAATGATTAATACTTAAATTAAAAATCACATTTCAATTGGTCATTCTGGATTTGACCAAGATTATGTCTGAACTATAAAATAAACTTTTTGACCCCTGAGTTTGTGTCGCCATTTTTTCTCAGGGGTAGTCAGATAGGAAATATCGACTCCATCTAGCTTATTTTTTTTGTATATGTTGTATAAGTGATTCTGATATCCTATGTACAGAATAAACTTTCATTTCATTAGAATGTTAAAATAGGGACGGTGTTTTCAATTCAAAGCCAAAGCATTTATTTCAAATAGGCACATAAAAGGCACTTTTGAACGTCAACATTTACAATAAAATTGAATTGATTCTAGTAGCCCCTTCCAAAAGGTAGTTTCGCATGGAGAAGAATGGGCAAGAAACTCGGATACTCTTTTATAATTTTTTACAATATTTTGTATACATTAAATATGTAATTATACGTGAAAACGATGCTTATAGAATTTACTATACCTCAATAGCTAAAAAGAATTAAAAATGAAACAATGACAGATAAATTAATTTATCTAATACCTAATAATAAGATTATTAAGTAATTCATTTATCGGCGCTCACATATTTACAAATATAGTAAAAGTAAACGATACTCAAAAAAATTACAAGTAATAAGTATCAGTATTTGAGTTGAAGTATTCACAGGTTCAATGTCATTAAAATAATAAATTTTACAATTAAATTAGCAACCAGTTTGATTTTGTCTAGGCTCTAGATTGACAGCATGTTTCCAAGCATTCTTATCGTGGATATAATCTGGTGTACTTCTTCTGTACTGCTGGTGTACTTGGTCAGACATGGTGTACCTTTTTATGAGTTTTAAATTTTCTTTCGTTTAATTGCAATATATCAGAAGGTATTTTGTTGTAACATTTAACACAGTACCCCATAAAAGATGTATGTAGGTACTTTAGCTAATCTGAAAAATTGTTGTTTTATTTTATCTTTATTTCTAGTATTAAAATGATGTCTATCACTTATTTTAATAAAAAGATGTAGATATTTTCTCATATTTTTAATTACCGCCAACAGCAACGTTGCGCATAAAACTATTCATATCATTTCTACTTCCTAAGTTGTATCTGTCCTATGATCGCAATCTATTTACTAAATCATAATATGCAAAAGCTATTTTCAATTTTAATTAATATTTTGTACAACAGCTTACATCAGCTAAAAATTACACAATTACAGAAATCCATTAAAGAACACTATCGAATAACTAATTGAAAACTGCGCCATTTTGTAACGTAACAGACAACAAACAAATCTAAAACCACAACTTTTGTAATAGCAGCAAAGGAAACAGGTAAACAGCCTCTGGGTATATTTTACGAGAATATTTTGCAATTCTATCTATTTGTGTTAATTTAATCGGCTTCGATCGCAACAATATGGCGTGTCTGAAAAATAGGCTCTCCGTCATTTCGCGCTTGTTCTCTCACTCACATTCGCCCTATAGGTATTATCATTTGGTTTCTAAAAATGTTACTGCGCCGCTTTAGGTACTACCTACTTTAGGTACTTGAAATTCAGTATTCTACAATTTGAATATTTATTTATTCAATTCGCCCTAGCCTCGGACGAAATACAAAATCAAAATATAACGCAGTGAACAATACAGTGAAGCATGCAAAACTACACCTTGCTCTGTTCATACATGCTCACACGCACACATTTATAACCAAACTACACCCCACTAAGGGCCCGTTGTTTGATCAGTAGTCAAACATACTAATAATTAAAATGTGTTAGTTAAACTAACAATTAGTTAAAAAAAGACAGAAGTATGTTATTTGACAAATAGTAAAGCTAACTACAGTTAATTAAATTGACAATTTGCTATCAAAGTTAACCATGCGCAGACAGAGTAGTTAAACTTTGACAGCTATTGACTATTGTCATGTGACTAATTGTTGAATGGACTATTGGTCATGTTTAACTATGTATCAAACAACGGGCCGTAAGTGCAGTGCATACATGTTTATGAAACCGGCCTAACTTCACTGTTGACAGCGCTACTTCTTGATTTTTTATTTAGTCTGAGGCCCTAGCTAGCTTATTAAAAATTAAATTATTATTTAAACTTTTTTTTCGAGTTTATTGCTTCGTTTGGATTCCTTACCTGTTTGGTTATGATTTCAGTCTTTGCTTCCTATTGTTTTCATCTCAATGGTTTTCAGTATCGAAAAATTACAAGTTTTTAGGTCTAACAGTTTTCACTTAGGGATTAATTTAGAAAATAATTATTGTCATAAATAAGTATGTAATCAGAAGTCCTAGTCACACTTCTTACTCATTATTTACCCAACATTCTAATTTCGTCATGCACGTGATGAAATCCAAAACAGATGTTTTGCAACATCCAACATGTGAAATCTAGGCAATTTCTTCGACGTTGATTAAATTAATGAGCCTAAAGGAAATGTCTTAAGAGTTACGACAGGGATAGTGCGACCGTTTGCGTAACATACTGGAACCGGGTGTGCTCTGATACCATCTGCGAATTTCTGCGATCTCTCAATTTACGCAATTTTAGACTCGATGTTGCATCGCCTCGCGAACCGCGCCATTTGCATTTACCATAAACAGAATTATACGAATTAGTATTCCAAATACAAATGTGCACATCCTTCTAAGTGCATTACGATAGTGCTGTAACATCAATCATTCAGACATTCACACCGATTTTCGATTTCTTGAATATAAATCTTGTTTCTTTATTCTAAACGCTTCTAATTAATTACATCTTAAAGAATAATAAGTATACTGCTTTCGTTGTAATTATCGTTACACGTGTGATATATTAGTTCAATAAATTAGCTTTAGATATTAGGATTGTTTTCGTTTTGGCGCAAATACGTTTATGTTTTTTGACGTCTTGTTTTTTTTATTACCTATCCGAACATAACTTTATTTCTGAGCCTAGACAATTTACGTACTTAATTTATTTAATAGTATGCAAATAAATAAAAGTCCTATCTTATTTTCTCGTGTTCTCGCGTATAAAACCAGTCAACTGCATACTTTGTTAGCACTTCTCGATTAGTTTCGCAAATATTGGTATTAATAGTCACGAATATCTCACGAATGTCGTCACTTTCACTACGAACAAGTTCTACGGAGCTTTCTGTTTCGTACTATTGTGTTAGGTCGCCGACATTCTGCGTAATTACATAAATTATGTAGTCGCGTGTAACATACGATACGCGGTTGTTTTTTTAAACGGTTGGTATAGGAAGAACGTTTTCTGTCGTGTGCCTCGCCGAAATTGGGACGAGTATTAAAAATTGGGTAACTGGCACAAATGAGTTCTTAACTCTAGATGCACTTTACTGCTGCGATGAGTAGATCGATAAATTATTTATGTGATGTGTTGGTGTGTTAGTGTGTTAGTGTGTTAGTGTATAATGAACAGACGATCCTGAACTACCTACCGTAAAAGTTTGGCAATAATTCCTTCTGCACATGTGGCTTCAAGGGTCTATTAACTACTCCCAAATTACGAAGATTATATTTAAAAAAAATGTTTTTTACTTTCTTCTTGACATAATCTTTTCAATATTTGACATTATATACCTCCAATACTTATTTCAACTCTTTACTTATGGCTTTTGTAAACATGATTTTAATTCAGATGTGTTACAATTGTAATGGCAATCATGTCATTTGGTTTAAATAGGCTTTTATTTTTATAAAGATTCTTCTATATTTTGTGAATGTGAGAACGTTGTAGGCCTAACTTGTAGACTGTAGATTTGTAAACGTTTTTTTTTTTTTTTTTTCTGAGTGCCTGTTACTTGTTGACAGGCCTACGCTGTCCTCCCATACCTATCAACACTGTAATTTGAAACATTGTAAAAGCCTCTTATTTTTAAAAGAGTGACCGTGGAGTTTCTTGCCGGCTCTTCTCCATAGGAAACGACCAATTGGAACCGTGCACCTAGCTTCTGACGTTTCATAAGTGCCCATGTTGGTTTATGTGAAATAAAATATTTTGATTTTTTTTTAAATGCAATTGGAATGAACTGATTTATTAAATGGAAGCTAGAAAAAGATGCAAGGCTAAGATAGTCATTTTAAAACCAAGCAAAGTGTTGCTGTTATGCAAATCTAATTAAAACCAAATTAAGTTCTGTTAAATAAAAGGGTATTAAACTTGACAGTTCTTATTATAGCTGGCTCGGTTGGGTAATATGCTGCAATTACTGCAGATTTTAAACAGTAACCTAATCACGACTTAAAACAATTTTAATTTTACAAAACTCACGACTTACCTACATAACTACGTTTTCCTGCATAAGTAGGACCACAGATTAACATCACATACCTACAATTAATCATTCATTACATGAGTCCTGTCAAAACTTTAACTTTCACTTCATTACAAATTTAACTTTACGTTTTCCCGATGACAAAGTCATGTACTTCAGTGTACCATGTGAATAACAATGGTAGTGCGTTCGTAGTTTCCACAAAATGGCAGAAAGCTGACTTTCTGTCAACATGTTTTACTAATGCGACACCTCACTCGCTTGCAAACTATCTAGATTTATTTTAGTGCCAATTCGAACCAATTAAGAAAGTGTACTTAATTTGAAAATTAAACAAGTTTCCATTTGACTAAGTGACAGTTTCGGCAGAATGGAGCGTTTTCTTCGCCTTTTGAACTTTAGATTTGCGTCGTTCTTTTTTAAATTTAATATCGGAGCGTCTTGTTCTTCCTACTTGGGTCACGACAGCGAGACATTTCACCATTCACGCAAACTAAGTATAGCTAAATCTTCGCCTTACTAAAATCAAAAGGCATCCAAATTGACTGGATATCTGTTTCATAATTGCCTACTGTTACATAAATTCATATTTCAATAGGTAGATCAACTTTTTACGGTAAATCAAAGACACACTGTCGTTCAAATTGACATATTAGACAGAATTGTCAACACTCAATGTAAACAAGACAAAGATGACAGATATATTGTGTGTCTGCGCAGACATAGCACTGACGTAATTTATGGTTGAAAGTTGTGTAATCAACTCCATATAGATCACAGTCACATTACTACACGCTATTACAGATGAGCGATATTTTACAAGTCGTTTATTGTCATACCTAGTAGAATTTTCGCTCACGTATGACTTGTCATGTAACTAGAGCACACGACAATTGACAGGAGGAAATAAAAACGAAATGAACGAAATTGAGTTTATTTAACGTCGTTGTTTAAGTAATTCCCACCAACCTTTAATAAGTAACTACCCCATAAGCTAGCAAATAAAGAGATTATTCATTCGATGAGGGGATCGTGGCTAAGAAATAACAGCGGCACGGGTCGATCGAAGGTTAAGCTACGCTTGCCGTGGTCGGTACATGGATGGGTGACCATCCATTACACATCGAGACCCCTTCGTGCATGTCCCGGCTGTCATTCGTGGATCTTTGACAGTCGTTACGGGAAGTCAGAAGCCCGAAAATCTGACAACTCGTCTTACCATGGGGTATTACCCAGTTATTGGGTTGTGGAGGTCAGATATGCAGTTGCTTCATTTAAAATACTGGTATGCAGCCGATAGAATGGAAGCTGACCCCAACACAATCAGGAGAAGGCTATGGTGATGATGAGATGATGACTAATAATTATAATATTATAAATGTGTAAGTAACTCTGTCTGTCTCACAGACTACATAGAGATACTACGTATGTCTGTCTGTTATCTTTTCACGCCTACACCACTGAACCGATCATTATGAGATTCGACGAAGGTAGCCTGGAACCTGCATAAGGATCTAGGCTTACTTTTAATCCTAGATATTTGTATAAAAAATGTGGAAATCCAAAATATACGCAGAGAAAGTGATGCGTAACAGCTATTTTTAACCCCCGACGGAAAAAGAGGGATGTTTATTTATTTATTTATTTATTTTATTATTTATGTACACACAGTAAAATAGATACAGATACGGCATATTAGTATTAAGTACAAAGGTACTGCTTATTTCTTAAGAAATTTCTTCCAGCAGACCTGCGAAAGGAGAAATGAAAAAGAAATGTAGACAATAGTGTGTGAGAACAAGAAGAGAAGAATGTTATGTTGAATGAATGTTATAAGTTTAACGTGTGCACTTGTGTGTCTGTCTGTCATTTTAGCTCTTTAACAGCGGTACCGACTTTTTGTTTTTTTTTGGTATTTGTCTTGATCGAGTGTTCTTAGCTAAAATAAAACGAAAGAAGAAAATCTCTTCAGACCTATTAGAGATTTTTGTTTGTGTCGGGGCTTTTATAATTTTTTTATCAATATCCGTGGACATGGCCGATTGCCATAATTCAATAAAGAAAGAAAGAAACAAAACTGCGTTTATTGGCATTGCAGCAACAAAAATACACCTTAAAACTAAAAAAATACGGAAAACAATATTTCTTTGCTATTCATTTCTATTCGAAGATCGCTGAAGTTTGTCCCAAATGGACTATTATGTATTTGAATTGAGACTTGGGTACCTGTTTTTTGTTTAAAAAACAGTAAGTAGTGCGTGACCAAATAGTTTTAGTAATTGTACCTATGTAACTTATCTAATGTTTACATTTAATTTAGTTTGAACTTAGAAAGTAAATGTTACTTTGATAAATAGACTTGCAACAGCAGTCAGGTATACTCACGGATACTGCTGCATGGATCTTTTGGCGCTGGAAATGTATTCAAAAATATACCCCTTTATTTATAAACGCCTCTTAATTTTAAACAACGTTTATAAATAAAACTCAATATGGCGGCTTTAGTTCAGATTTCGGCCACGCGGCAAAAGAGCCTTGTAGCGCTATATTATCTACCTATATCACAATATTATTAAAGTAAAAAATAAGGGTTACAATTCAATAAGTTTGATTGGGCATCTAAATCAGAGGCTCTTTCTTCTATGGACATATTAAGGAGCCCAATAAAGAATAATGTGCATTAATAAAACCTTTTGCAACATTCTAGCACAAACAAAATGATCTATTTTGATCAAGCACTAGGTAGGGTAGGGAGGGGGAATGGCGCTCACCGGGTAATGGCGCTCACCTCTATAACTCTGTCAAAATGCGACGTAGCAACACGCCATGCGGCGTGAAGCGCGCGGGGAGGGGTCCTCTAACGGACAGCGATGCGAACGGGCAGTCTGCTCGCGTCATGCGACCATAAAGTGCGTTTCTTTGTTTGCGGCCTCGCTGATCTAATTTTTGGTTACGTGTTTCTTGCGGGTAAGTCCAAAACTTTCATGGTTATTTAGCTTTTAGTTTTACTTTTTGACAATAAAACTATTCAGTTTTGTGATAATGCAATCAATTTTCAGTAAATGTGCATGATATTTTTTTAATTTCGAATTAATTACCAAACGACCGTTTGGGGTTATACCGCTCAGCTGAACGCCATTACCCCATAGTGACTTATTTTTTTCATTGTTGTAGATATGCCAAGAAATCGTGAAAGGACCACCGCTAAGGCGGCTTGGACCGAAGAAGGCCTTCTGTCTGCTAAAACTGCGATTGAAGGAGGTATGTCCAAAAGGAAAGCCGCAAAACAATATAACATTCCATTTACTACCTTGAGAGATCGACTAAAAAATGAAAACATGAACAACCCAAGACTTGGTCGCAAGCCCGTTTTCACCCAACAGCAAGAAACTGAAATTGCTGAACAAGTTAAGTTGCTGGGTTCGCTATACTATGGACTTAATGTCGCAGATTTGCGTAAACTTGTTTATAAATATGCTGAGCTCAACAATATCAAAAACAATTTTGATCAAAGCAGCAAAACAGCTGGATTAGATTGGGTTCACGCTTTTATGAGACGCAATCCTTCAGTTTCTATACGCAAAGCTGAAGCGACAAGCTTAAATATAATTTTTGCTTTTAACAAAGAAGAAATAACAATTTTCTATGACAAACTTGGTGACTTAATGGATAAACATAAGTTTATTCCCAACAACATTTACAATGCTGACGAAACTGGCATAACCACGGTAACAGACCCAGGAAAAGTGCTTGCCGGAAAAGGACAAAGAAGAGTCGGATCTCTTACAAGCGGCGAACGAGGAAGCAACACAACAGTTATGTGTGCGATGACTGCAGCCGGAAACTTCCTACCGCCTATGTTTATTTTTGCTAGACAGAGAATGACGCCTTTATTAGAAAAAGATGGACCGGCTAGTGCATTATACACCAACTCTAAAAATGGCTGGATAAACGAAGATTTATTTGTCACTTGGCTCAAACATTTCGCAGCATTTACCAAACCTACCCAAGAATCACCTGTGTTATTAATTCTGGATAATCACAGCAGTCACATTTCCCTTCAAGCTTTTATTTTTTGCAAAGAAAACCACATCACAATGCTTTCCATTCCACCACACAGTTCTCATAGAACTCAGCCGTTGGATGTGTCTTTTTATGGACCGCTGAAAGCTGCTTATAGGCAGGAATGCAACAGGCACATGAAGACAAATTTGATGTCTAAAATAACTCCATACGATGTTGCAGGTCTTTTCAATAAAGCATACGTACAAGTTGCGAGTATAAGTAAGGCAGAATCTGGATTTCGAGCAACGGGAATTTATCCATTGAACCCGAATGTTTTTACTGATCAGGATTTTCTGGCAGCGTCGCTGATGGCACAAGAATCGGAAGTAATCACTGAAAATCAAGACCCAAATGTCCAGAATTTTGAAGTTGCACAGTCTGATGATATGGCCATAATTTCAGGACATACATCTCCTACGGCAGGTCCATCAAATAAGGATCAATGCTCTGAATCTGTTTTGGCAGTTGCTTGTAACCAAGAACTTGTTGATGAACAAAATACTCCGATATCCTTTGTTGCTATAGCAACGACACCAACTATTGCACCATCTTCTAAGACCATTTGCACCATTTTTTAAGAAAGCGAAAACAACATGCTACCATTTTAACTGCCACTCCTATGAAAGTAATTTTAGAGGAAAAAGAAAAGAAAAAAATTGCGAAACTCAAGAAGACTGCAAAAGATGATAAATCAAAACCAAAAAAAGTTGTCAAAAAAAATAAGAACAAACGTATGAAACAAAAATCTTACAAGAGAAAAATTTTACAAAAAAGTTCTTCAGAGAATGAAGATGAAGAGCACCTTTGCGATGATGACAGTGATGACGACATGAACGTGGAAAATGAAAATTATAACAAATGTATTATTTGCGAAGAATTTGGAAAAAATAACGAAATGTGGTATCGCTGCACCATCTGCGGATTGTGGGCTCATGCTATATGTTCAGGGTGGGATTCGCCAAACGGATACATCTGTGATTTATGTGTTCGAAAATAAAATATTTCTATTTCTAATTTGTCTTACCTCTTAATAGTTATTGTCTTATATTATGTTATAATAGTTGTTTGACATCTAAGACTTTATTATGTTCATTAAATTGGAAAAGGCTAATCGTACATACAAAAGATTGATGCTAATTTGTGATTGTAGACTCTACTTTTATTGTATAAGGTTGATCTCATTAATATTTCTCATTTGAATGTATCTTACTTGTTATATTCGAAAAAAAAACATGTTAGAGCGCCATTACCCGGACCCTGAGCGGCATTACCCAATGTCAGGGGCAATGCCGCTCAAACATGTTTTTTTTATAATGTTTTCCTACTACTAGTAAGTCAAAGATATATGTCTATGTTGATAAATCGTTGATTACTCGATAATTAAAGACTTTGTTACTTTTCTTAATTTTGCTTTATATTAAATAATTTAAAAAATACACCATGTTTGCCTTAAGTGGACGCCATTCCCCCTCCCTACCCTATACTTACTCTTGTGACATAATTTTGTCACAAATGACAAAATGTCGAATCTTGACAGCTTTCTCACACATTTGACCCAAATCCGTGACACTTTAGTCAATTATGTGCAATTGATACTTAAAAATAATGAATTATTATAAATGAATTACGTATGCTATGTAATCTAATACGTCTCGTCCGTAATTTCACCGCAATGACGTCGCGTCTCGTTCACACCTGCGTGCGTCTGCGCAGGTCGATGATCTAGATGACTGAGTACCTAGCGTGATCTACATTCTAGTATTTCTTCTATTTTGGATCATTTTATTTACTAGCCTTATGTTTTTTTTTTTTTTTTATTTGCTTAGGTGTTCTGTGTACCTACTTACTTCAACAAATAAGTTTTGTTTTATACATAAACTTATACAGGTTGGCAGGGATATCGACGCGCAACCTGTAACCATGGATTCAGTACATGATCCTGAAACCCCCCTGCGTTGAAATTTTTCGTCGGTTATAAATATAAAATTTGCTGTTCCATACCTACATTTTGATCGCGTAGGTATATCGCTTTTCTATGAAACTGCAGATTTTATTTTTATAACCGACCAAAAAATGTTTACACGGGGGGTCTAAAATAGCTTTGAAAATAACATGTAAAATACATGTATCTTTTAAATGGCCCTGTATTTTTCAATAAAATACAGAAACTTTCCGCAAGATATTTTCCCTTTGATTTTTAAATATGAAAAATACACAGTATTTAACAAGTATTATACGTGTATGATTGTATTTTTCTAACGAAAATGAAATTAGTTTTTTCGAAAATTACATGTATTTTATAGGAAAGATACAAAGTTTCGAAAAAAACAAAATGTTTCTTTCGCAATTTTTAACGCTAGTCTAGAATCATGTGCTGAATTCATGGTTACAGTTTACGCGTTGATGGGGATGCCGCCCTGTTTAATAACAATAATATATTTTCAATAGGTTCGCCCCCTTTCCGTGGGACTTAATCATAACTGCTCTGCGTACCCCATCGGGGAATACAGGCGTAATGTTATATGTTACGTTATATATTTTCAGGAATCAATTTATTTTATATTTTGATATTACTTAGACCATTAGTCAGAATTTTTCTACAAGTTATAAAGCTGAAATTGTGCCTTTATTTATTTAAGTAAGTTATATTGCACACTCACTCCTTTATTCATAAACTTTGCTTAAAGTTATGAGACGTTAACGTCAGAAATGTTTGGATAATGAATGAAAATAATAATGAAAACGGGCCCTATCAGAATGCCAGCGCCGCGGTACTTTTTTTTTTTAATATCGCAGCATTATGCCGAGATATGAGCCTTTTTGGCCTCACACAGGTTTTTTACTTGTTTATTGTTGTTTTTTTTTATTGTTAATTTTGTTAGTTTTAAATGCTCCTTTTTTATGTTTACTCTTTGTATTTCCTGTGCCTGTCCCAAATAAAATATTTTTCTTTTCTTTTCTTTTCTAATCGGTCGCTAATCATAGATTAACTTTATGCAACGGTTATAAATAAACCCCTCACTGTTCAACTGTCAGAATATGCAGATATACTTATAAATATTCATATTTTTTTTAATATTATTATCTTAGTTTATGAATATTTATGTTTTGTTCCTATTCTTCTTAGTGAAATGTTACAACATACCATCTATTGTCGCTATATATGATAAATTATTTTATTTCTGTAAGTAAGTTTGTACAAACACTTTTACACGACAATCATATTTAAAAAAAACTAGATGAGGTCGGCGTTTCTTATTTGACTACTCTGAGAAGAAAGGCCGAAACAAACTCAGAGGTCGCAGTCTCTTTTAAAGTCCAGACATAATCTTGATTTGTAGATTTGATATAAAAGTATATGTTTAAACTTTACGGTTTTTCCCGGATGTTAGAAAAATTACCGTATTTTTCATTTATTTCGATATTTAATAAGACAGTGTATTTTAAAGATTGACCATGCAAAGCAGCAAAAAAATTATTAAAAATATCAACATTATCTTACCTTCATCGTGACCTTAGCCGAAAGACGTCTACTGCTGGACTAAGGGCGAATTTCACCAATGAAACTAATGATATAATGAGTAAAAAGAGGTAGATACTTTATACACCCTCCGCCAGTGGCACGCCAAAACTTGATTAATTAGCCTAGTTATGTTTATCGTCTTCTCTTTTTCGCTCCCGATAATTACGACATGCCATCCTGCACCCTAATTACGTAACAAACTATCTATCACAATCTGAATCATTCATATGTTCGAAAAATTTGTCTGCTCAACAACGTAAATAATGCAATGAATGTTGTTGAACTGTCAAAATGAAACCCATTCTTAATGTTAGTGTGTTACGAAATTACCCCGCTGCTTCTACGTGTCATTGTGTGTTATCGTGTAGTATGAAATTGTGCCATTTTTGAACATCGAATGTTGGGTATGTAATGTACCTAACTCTTTTAACTTATTACTGTGAATGAAACTCCGCGCGATCGGCACACCAAGTAACCAACACCGCGTTCAAGAGCTCTCAATATCAACATTTAATAACAATGATTACATTGACACAGTGACAGCTCTTGAACGCGGTGTTTCGACCCTAGAATCGCAAAGACCCAATAATTCACACGCGAAAATTCAATTATTAATTAAATATATATAAAACATCCCAATATCCTCATCAATTAGTTTGGTCTCTTTTTTTAACTTTATTTGATGTGATTTTCTCTCGCTATTTGCCATCTGAACTTGCTTCTGCTTGCCGTTACAGTCTGCGAAAATGACAGCAAAGCTATTCAAGCAAAGTTTGTCGACACTACAGCAGATCGTGAGCATGCATTATTCACCGTTGTATAATCATTTTCTCCTGCCATCTGAATTGTTTACTGATTCGGCCATGCAAGCGGAGTCACTACTTTCTTTAAATGTTTTTTTAATATTCATGCTAATGGTGTTTTTAACACATTAGTATGGTGATTTGATAATATTATGGAAACGGTTTAGCCATAAGCCGGAGATTATGTAATGGGTGGAAGCTGTAGTCAGGGTTCACGTTTAGAAGCTGTTTCAAAGTAGCACATCCGATTTTTATAAATATTTGCTTGTAATTCCGTGTCAAAGTGCTATTGCCTCGCCTATTTTTGTAGCGAAGCCAAGTCATGAGCCGACCTTTTTTTTTCAACCAGTCTTATATCGCCAAATTTGACATTGAACGTCACATTTCCCGCTCAGAAGTTTCCTTCACAACAATGCAATAGACAACATAGATCATACTCAGCGTCGCATCTTGCACTAGATTCGTCTGTCCGTGACGCATCAGTCACAAGAAAGTGCATTCTTGCGCACTCTCTGCGTTTGCGAGTTAACGCGCCATTTAGCTAACTTCATTATAATTATATTAGTTTTAATATCCATTTAGTTGTTAGACAGTGTAAATTGTTGAAAGCAGGTGTTATTTTATTATGTAATTGTCTGGCTGTCTGTTTAGAAGTTGATTAAAACAGACGGTAAATTTAGCATGAATATAAAAAATATAAATAAAATATATAAATAATAATGGCTTTAAAAATATTAGTCGATAATAATAATCATGTTTTGCAGCTTGCGTATTTTCTGGCTTTGCATTCAGATTCTAACATTTTCATAGTAACCGTTCTAGATAGGTACCCTACACTTTAACGGAGTCAGGTTAAAAAAAAAATAGAATGTCTTAGTTAAAACTGAGATTAGAACCATGGACTTAGGACCTTTCTTTCATCTATTTCCAATATTTCCATTTAACGTTGTGGTTATTTCATAATGGTCTGAATAAGTAAGCGTAGTTGGTGCAATAACACCGTAAGAAAATCTCAGCTTTCAAAAATAAATTAGATATATTTTGTCACCATCCTGGACCAAAGACTAGAATTTATCTTCCATTTCACAGGTCTTTACGTAAGAAATTCTCACGATTTCAGCCATTTAGTTAATACCCGTTTGTCGTAGCTATTCAATTTTGAAACCACTTGCATTCTGCACAATATGACATAATTTATGCAACAATTCACACCTGTTTTGTAAGTAAGACCTGAGCAAATCTTTTGTTCTAAACCCAGTGTTTTTGACATGTTATTAGCATTAAATAGCTTCTGTAATCAAATAAACATTTCAATTGAAAACGTGTTAACTAAATATGAAATTGATCATTTCGTAATGCCACTTCCGTCTTTAAGTTATCTATGTAGTTATGTAATATTGTCCATTATGTTCTTTATTTTATTTTTAGACAGTCACAATAGACAATCGAATTAATTGTAGTTTTAAAATAATGTTGTTTCTTGTAATATTTTTTGAGTCTTAATTGCCGGACTTATTTTAAGAATTTTCATTTAGAAAGAATGTTAGATCATTAAGTAGTTTGAGGAAACAGTTTTTAATTTGCTGTTAAATATTTCCTTGCTATTTTGACATTCCATAAAAATACCTATTATTACAATATTAACGTTTTCCTATCTTTATTTCCAGGTAGAGAATGACTTCGATAGACGAAGACAGGCCTCACTACCGCACCCCGGGTTCACCGAGCATCAGACAAGATTTGGTCTGAACTCGCCCCTACAAGGCTTCCAACCACAGCAAGGAATAATCACAAATCCCACTTCACCCACCGTACAGTTCCAACAATCCATATTCCCTCAACAACAACCACAGCAACAACCGCAGCAACAGCAACAATCCTATGTGCCGCAGTTCAACAACCATATCCCGAATATTCCCAACAACATACCCTTACAAAACAACAACTTCCAATTTAATCCCCAGGCGAGCAATTCACCATTGTTGCAGCAACAAAATAACTATCAGCAGCAACAAAACCTAAGGCAAATCCCGCAACAAACCCAGAATATCTTGCAACAGCCCATTCCAACGTTACCAACCTTCCAGAATGGACACTTGCCGCAGAATCCTACCTTCCAGTCAAGTATTCCCGCTACGGTTAACATTAACCAACAGAGACCAACGCAGCAAGCCTTCCTCCCCACTATCTCGACGGCACACAACCAGCCTATCAACCAACCCATCTTCAGCCAGCCGAATCCCATTACTATTCAGCCCGCACCAAACCTAGGTCCTCAGAATTACAATCAGAACCAAAACCAGAATCAGAACATTCAGAACAATGCACAACTCCCATTCCAGCCGAGTCTGGGTCAGCAACCCGTATTTTCCAATGGACAAGCATCCCAAATTCAAGACATCCTAGAACAACAGTCTAAGGAGAATTTGGAAAAACTGAAGGAGTTGCAGGAAAGGGCGAGAATCATTCAGAAGCACCAGGAGTTTGTGCAGAAACAGCAGCAGAAGCAACAAGAGAAAGTGGAGAAATTGCACGATGAGTTTGTGAAAAAGCAGGCAACGAAATCAGTTCCTAATTTCTCTACCACAGAAAACTATGAAGACTATTTTAGGAATACTGAAAGGCGGCGACCGATCCTGCCGCATGAGACCGATTTATTCAAAAAAGCTGTTGAATTGTACGAGAGAGACCACCCTACAACTACCACTACCACGACTACGACAACAACCACGACCACCCCGCCCCCGCCACCCCCTCCGACTCCTAGGTACAGACCCCGTCCTAAACCAAAACCTAGGAATCCCCCACAAGATAGAAATAAGGCAAAACTCTACAACGAAATCAAGAATCTCTTAGAAGAAAGCGAAACTAAAGGATTCGACGACAGCCTGAGAGCGAAGAGTGCTGAATTATTGAAGAAACCAGATATTTTGAAACAGCTGAAAGTAGCTCTCGCTGAAAACCCTGCAGACTTCTCCGAAAAGAATTACTCATCTCGTGAGATTTCTCTCAATGGACAGAAATACGAAGTAATTAGGACAACAAATCCTAATCTGATTCCCAAAGGCGCGATCACCGCTGACAGTTCAAACTTAGCACAAATCATGGCAGCTGCTCAAATTGAATCGCAAAAGGAAAGTCGAGTTTCAATAGAAGATTTGACGAAGGGCATTTTACCACCTGGTGCTAACTTCGAGCTTATCAAACAGGCAGATAACGGCAAACTCGAAGAAGTCAAGGCACCCAACGAGCTGCAGAACAAAAAGAAAGTTACATTCGTATTTCTAGAGGAACAAGATGACGGATCCTTCAAAGTGAAGGGTGTCAAAGCTAATGGCCAACAAACTGAGGAAGGTCCGGAAGTCGAGAACATTCTGAAGAAAATAAAGAACGGTGAGATCCAGCTGCCAGGACAGACGAAGATCTCGAATTCAATCTTCAGCTCAACCACCGCCAGCCCAATAACGGAGACAACGGATTACGTCGCAGCATCCTCCCACCATCCATCAAGTTACTCGACCTTCGTCAGTACCTCTAACCACGGATCCACTGGGCACACTGTCCCCATTACCCATACAACACCGACGCCACACTTCCAGCCTTCCGTTCAGTCTTCTAGGAGCACAGCCCAAACTCAAACACACTTCCCGTCCACCGTCACCGTGTCAAGCACAGAACGATACAACACCAAATCCAGTACCCCTGCCTTTGAGTACACGTCAAGTAGGAACAGTATCAGCCAAAGTCCAAGAATCACTTTTCCCAGTTCGACCCATTCGACGATCATTAACACTACTCCATATCGATTCTCTGAGAAAGACTTGGTTGTGATTGGCTCCAGTACGATTGCTCCTACATTTACAAGTGAGCCTTCACTTCCGTTGAACGCAGCAAGGCATGCGTCCCCATCAGGCAACCCGGGTTTGGTGGACATTTTGAAAGAGAATGGTCTGTTTGCGACGGCGAAGTACTTGCGCCAGTCAGGGTTGGACACGATCCTGAATGAGACGGGTCCGTATACCATCTTCGTCCCAACTGACAAAGCGTTTAGGACTCTGCTCGTACAGCTAGGAGGTCCCGATAAGGCTGAGGAAAAGTTCCGTGATAACCCAAGACTGCTTAGTGGAGTAAGTATTAAGCTTAGAATTACACTGCATGAATTCCTATTTGGGAGTCTAGATTCTTTGAGCCTTTTGTTGCAATATTGCAAAAGCACAGCTTGTTTGTTCTACTCATCATTCCGTTCGAACCTTGGTTTGGGCTTCCGACTAAAATTTACGACACTTGTAGACAAATTACTAACACAGTAAATAGAAAAATATCATAAAATATCAAAAGTGCCAGGCAGTTGTCGTTTGACGATTGTCTTACAATCTCTTTTGACTTCAAAAGGGACCATTCAAGTATTACGTAAGCACCATAGGGGATGTAGGGGTCTTTGCTTTGCTTATTTTTGATGAAATGGGGGACGGCAGGGTCTGGATGGTGATTACGTCAGCAATATGTATTTACTTTTCTGTTCTTTCTGCAAAATTTAGTAATTCTGGTTTGAACAAATATTACAACCCTACTTGTCTATGATCGAAAGCGAAAAGCATGTTTAGGGATTCCCCAATATAATTTATATATCTTACTCGCTCTTAAGCGGTGTTTTATGGTTAAGTTAGAAAGAACTCAAGTAGGAAAATTACATGGGCATTAAATTCCTTTATAGTCAATAAATTTCTTATTTCTAGACTCATGAATAACAATAAAGAAACACGAACAATAAAAAAAATACCAATGTTTATGTAAGCTTATGAGGGGGGTAAGAGCTTTATTTACTTTTGCTGACAAGGGGGAGGGGAGGGCAGTTAAAAATAACTTAAATTCTGCTTACGTAATAATTGAATGGCTCCAAACTTACCCCAAATGTTCCCACTTCCAGTTACTTCTCCACCACGTGATCCCCGGTGCCTTCGATATCGGATCCCTGCAGGACGAGATGACGGGCGTCTCACTCGCTGGCACACAGTTGAGGGTCAACCAGTATGACATGCATGATGTCGAGTGGAATGAAGTTAGAGTGACCACCATCAACGGGGCCAGGGTGCTGGATGACAAAAAGGATATTCATATACCACAGGTAAAAGAACTGGTTAATTCTATGTTTACTTGGTATTTTCTTCTGAGGATACTAGGATACCCAAATAACTCACAAATTGCACCTACTCAAAGAAACTGCGCAAGACCCACTTTTACTAAGTCATACAAGAGTATAAGTTTCAGCGCCTGCTTAAAATCGTACGGCAATGTTTCCTTTAGGTAAATAAACAACTTTATTTTTACTTTTGGTTACTTAGGTACTAGTAATTTTTACTCCTTTATTTACTTCGCTAGTGTTACTAGTAAACAATAGCAACAATCAAAATTAAATATCAAGTGAATAATCCCTAAAAAGCGCTATAGGTATAAGTTTTTAAGTTAAGTAAGTTTTTCAATTGAGCTTAATTTACGTTAACGTTCCGGCCCCATACGATTTGAGTATTCTTTAAGGAAATAAAAATGTTTACCCTAACTTAATATTCTACCTCCAGGGCATAGCGCACGCCGTAGACCGCGTAATGTTCCCATTACCAGTGGGTGACCTGGTGCAAACACTTCAGGCTGACAGGGACAGGCGGTTTACCACCTTCCTCAAGGCTATACACGCCAGTGGCTTCGCGGAGACACTTGCAGGTCAGTTGAATTTGAAGCTTTTGAGTTAGTAAAAGGTAACACAATTAAATTCTAGACTAGAATTTACTTTGGATGCCATTTTTTCGATTTTACAGCACACGTCAAAATAAAGTGAACAATTAGTCCAGTTTCAAAATATTGGAAACTAAAAAGGAATTAAAACCTGATATAGAGGCAGTTTTTTATTTAGATGATGTTACATCGAAAATATGAACGATTTTCCTCCAAAAGCGCCTTAGTAGGAGGAAATTATAAAAAAAAAAAAATACATACATGCTTAATACATTGCAAAATAATCTGTGACGCCTTTTTAAGTTGCAAAACTCTTTGTAGCCTCACAGAAATTGCGAAACAGACTTAATATACATATTATACATAATTTACTGATACACATCAATCTCTTATAATTGCAGAAAGCAAAACCTACACAGTATTCGCGCCAACGGATGCAGCCTTTGCGCGCCTCCTACCGACTGAGCTCGCGCGTTACTCCGAGAAGGCAGGTGCCCGGGCTCTGGTGGCCAGGCATGTGCTTCCAGGCACGTTATACAGTGCTGGTATGAGGTACTACCAGTTACGGAACTCCATGGAGGACGCTAAGCCGCTGACATTGCAGAAGAATACTGGTGAGTTGTTTTTTTTTTCTTTTTTACATTTCTGGGTGTGGCCGTGAGATTTTGAAATCGCCAGCAAGTCGAAGCCGACTGAAGTCGTTGCGTGTGTATCTACCTAGCATTAGACAGTATCGGATCTGTTCAAAAAAGTTAGCTATGAATAGTTTGGATCGCACTATCAATTGAACGAGCAATGTCTGAAAGACTTACATCTCATATCCCTTCCTTTTTCAAAGTAGGGCAAAAAAGAAATTTGTTTAGGATCTCGGACAATATACCGATGCAATATAGTCATGTCAGCGTACGTTTTAAGTCTATTGATTTTAAGCAACTCTGAAATCCACAGTTTTTCATTCCAAACTTCATGGTTTCCAGGTCGCATCAAAGTGAACAACGCACAGGTGATAACGCACAACATCCCCGCGACGAATGGTGTAATCCACGCGGTGGACGCAGTCCTGTAGCGTGCGCCTGCGCATCCCACCAATTAGCTTCAATGAAGCTCAGCACACGTCAGTCGGCCGCATAGAGCATAGTTCGGCCCCCGACCACGCCACGATACGCACGACAGCGTCACATTAACATAAAATAATTTTAAGACTGTAAATAACGTTAGATTAAGATAATAATTTATATATGCGTGTTAGATTCTGTAAATAAAGTTTTTTAATTAATTATATGGCTTTTTGCTGATTAGTCCAGAGCTTCTCCAAAAAAGATTTTACTCAAAATTCCAATTTGAAAATAAAACAAAGACTCAATCCGTAATACTATATTATTAAATATATCACACACAAAATCGCACTGATTTTAAGTACACTTTCGCAAACCATTACTTTAGTAAATATACAAAAAGGTTTACATCTCATGCACACTATTCACTAATCGACCATACTATCGAATCACATAGGATAGCTCGGTGTACAAGGATCTTTTGGCGCATAGCCAAAATCGGAACCGGCGCCACCATCTTGTTTTCAATACAATTTCACAAAATGTATGCTAATTGCGTCCCCCATCAACGTCAATGAAGCGTCTAAATATCCTTGTAGTACTAATTTTATCACTAAGCTTGATAGTTTAATTTCGCCAACATCATTTTTAACTTGGCAATCTCATCATCCTTGGCAGCCAGTTCTTCCCTCAAACACTTAATAGTATCATCCTTATTTTCAGACAGATTTTTCAACTCTTCCAAAACCTGGGTTGTATCCAACCTCTTTGCTGGTCGCCTTTGTACCAGCTTGCCTATGATGTGGGCTATTTTAGGGTAGTTGGCAGTCAAGTGGGCAGGGATCTGACCTTTGCGAAGGTCTGTTATGGTCTTCACTCGTTCCATATCAGTGCTGAATGGTTCCACCATCTCTAGGAGGATGATTCCGAGGCTGTACATGTCGCTCTAAAAAGAGAAAATGTAAATTAATTAGTTATTCTAGTGAGTGGTTATGAATTTAAGTGCTGACTGTTGCCGACTTTAAACTAGGTTAAAACTTAAAATTGGCGTATAAGAGATTCCTTTCAGAAAAAATAGAGAACCCAGTCAAGAAAAAAAAAAACAAACGTAAAAACATACATCCGATAAAATCCACAATGCCGAAAACTGGGCATTAAACTTGCAGAATTTGATGAAATATTTATAATTTCTGTGACAGTTAAATAAATGAAATAGAATTAACTTTTTTACATTAAAACATAGCAAGGGAAAATGTTATGTCACTTCTGTGATCATTTTAAAAGCTTTTAATGTTAACAAAAGTAACACACCTTAGGATTACACTGTCCTTCCAACTGCTCAGGCGCAGCATACAAATGCGTCCCCAACGCCAATCCACTGTGAGACTGCTGCAACGGACACGCCAGTCCGAAATCCCCCAACTGGACTGTCACTCCACCTTCAGTCTGCGCCACGAACACATTACTTGGCTTTATATCATGGTGAATGATCCCCCTCGAGTGGATGTAATGGAGTCCTTTCACCAATTGTGTGAACATGTCTACAAGAACATCAATGTGTGTCCACGCTACAGGATAAGTCAAATCCGGGGATTCAAGGCACGAAGAGTCTGTAGAATCGCAGTGATGAAGCCCCGAGTCATCAGATCCTTTTCTAGTGGCAACCATTTGCAGGTTCCTGTCGTCCAGCCACTGTTTCAAAGTCTGCTGGCAGTATGTCATCTGGATATACAATGTCGCCCATTTCAAGTTAACTCGGGAACAGTTCTCAAACTCTTTGCTGGATAATAAATTGCAGACAGCGTTCTCGTCATGCGGCGAGGTACTGTCCTCGTCAGAGAAAAACTCCGACTCATCCAAATCATCTTTCGAACTCGCGAAGCTGTTCGAGTTTTGAAATGAGATGATGAAATCGGATAGACTTTTATGAGTAAATAACTCTTTGGAATTGTGAGTTTTGAATGACGTTATTATGTTTGGCTGGGCGGATGATATCAGATTTGAGTTGATGGTAAAGTCATCGCTGTCCATATCCATCTTGAATTTGCGCTTTTTTTTGACAGTGGATTCTATCATGGGTTCCAGCCAAGCTGCTTTGTAATTCACTATGTTTGGATGGTTGAGACTCGCGATAGTTTTCACTTCCGCCAAATGCGTCATGATGGAGTCGACGTCTGAAGATTTTATGTAAACCTTTTTGACAGCGTATTCGACACCATCCAGTCTATGTTTGGCTTTGAAGACACTTCCGAAACCGCCACCAGCTATGAAGTACAGCTCTTCGAATTCGCGGTGGTATCTGGACCACTCGAGGCCTGACGGTTGGACTATCGGCCATGTTGCTGGGAAGGTTATAGGGATTTCGGAGCCGCTGGCGACTGCGACGAGCTGGTAAAGAGCTCGTTGGTACTGACTCCTCATAGCTTCAAACTCTCCCATGGCGTAGGAGTCATCTATGAGGTTCATGCTATGCAACTTCTCGCATATTGTGTTGTACAGTTGGTTAGCTCTGATGGTGTCTTTTTCGAGGAGGGAACATAGTTGTTTGACGAGCGATTGGACAAGCAGGCTGATGGGGGTGGTTGCTGCGGAGTTGATGATGTCGATCTGTTCCAAGCTTTGATGGACAACCGGCTGGTGGCTGCTGGTGTGATTTAATCCTGGAATTAGAGAAAAACACATGGTTAGAAGATTGTAACTACGCATGTGGTAATAAAAATAGACTTCGGTACATTTGAATAATTTCGTGGCTCGAAAGTAGAACGAAAATACATTGTTATCGCAATGGGATGACATCAGTTCACTGCACATTTTTATCATTTAATTTAGGCTGTGACTAATTGCAATTGAAGTAGATACTTTAATTGAACCGAAATTTGTTACGACGCGACTTGAAGTAGACGTGGCTGATACCGTTCTAAAAAAACAGTTTATACCATTCCTTTCGTCCATTTTAAGTTTTTCGCCTATAAGTTTTTGTATGCCCATATGTCGCAAAAAGCTCTGTAAATGATAGTAATTTCCAATACAGTTAATTGATTGCATAAGCCCTCTTGATGGAACTTTCAAGTTGAGTAGCAAACGCTTTTCTGACGATATTTCACGTTTTCAATCAGCCTTATGTTTAAAGTTTAATGCAAATCAATTCTTCTTCAGATCTGTCATTGAATTAATGTTTATTGTTTACGAATACTGAATAACTAATGGAAATCGATATGATAACATCTTGAACGTAACGGTTGTCAGAGGGTTTCATTAAAATATTGATGCCGAATAATTTCATATTGATCAGGGTAGCTTCAGGCCGAACTTTTGTTGAATTCTAAAATGATCTACCGTAATAATAAATATGAAAGTGAGTTCCTAGTATAGGTAAACTAGAGGTCAGCTAGTCTGGTAAGTAAAAAAAGACTAAATACAACCCGCAAAGTAAAAAATGTATGTACAGTCACCAAAAGAAATAAGTAACCTGGGTCGTTGGATATAGTTGAAGTTTTGTAAGAAACCGATGGATGTTTTTGAATGAAATTTAATTTGATAAATGAACTGTTGGTTTTCTATTAATTAAATTAGATTTTATTCCAGAACATCCATCGGTTTCTTACTAAACTTCAACTATAGCCAAAGACTCTGGTTACTTATCACTTCTGGTGACCGTACACACAGTAGAATCGCGGGCTCGGCTAGAAAGGCTGGAATAAAAATTAAAAAAAAAATTAAAAAATATTTATTGACATAAAACATTTTACAACAAATCATAGAATTCTCTGACTCCTGCGCTAGTTATAACTGTGTTGTAGGAGCCAGTGTCCTCCCGTAATAAAAGACACAATGTTTTTTGTTTTATGACAAGACAAAAATAAAGAAATTAAAAAAAAAGGAAATAAAACAGACTTCACTTAATAGGTACTTCTAAACATGTGTACTAAGAACAAAAATTAAAAAGAAACAAAATAATATAGACATATAAAGAAATAAACAATAATTTCGGTTCTTCTTTTGCGCGAAAGTATGTTTTGTGTGTGTGTGTGTGTGTGTGTGTGTGTGTGTGTGTGTGTGTGTGTGTGTGTGTGTGTGTGTGTGTGTGTGTGTGTGTGCGTGTGTGCGTGTGCGGAATACGTCATGTCTTTGTCTGAAGTGGCAATAATGGCTGATTAGTGACTAACCCATATTTGAATTAGATTTGTACCACAGACTTTACCGACACGAAACGCGTTTTGGCTTTCACAAGACGAAACTAGTGTTATGGTTACCGAATACATACTCAAGAGGCAGATGAGGTTGACAACTGTTTGTAAATGAGATTTGAGCAAAGGGAAGCCATAAAAGAAAGTAAAGCTTTTTTGTTTGGGTGGGAAATCGTCAAATAACTTCTCCCGCTCTGGGCGGAGCGGGAGGGCATGTCAGACTCTTACTGACTAAAACCCACCCGTGTTCCTTCAGTTGCCTGTGTGCCAAGGCCACGGTAACTCTTTCGAACAATCCGCGGCCCTGGCAGGCATCGGCCCTATCGGACCCCGTCAATTAGTGCTGACATCTTGAGGCGCGCGTGGAACACAACGCGCCGTCGACCCGGGCCAGAGGGGTAATTACGTAACACACTAACAGTAGGAATGGGTTTCATTTTGACAGTTCCACAACATTCATTGCGTTATTTACGTTGTTGAGCAGACAATTTTTTCGAACATATGAAGCAATGGATTTACAATAGGCTTCAAAATGATTCAGATTGTGATTGATAGTGTGTTACGTAATTAGGGTTCTGGTCCTTACCGTGGACTTGTAGGGTAGGATATGGCAAGAATGTAAAGCTGTGCTTATGAAATACTTGTACATCCCTTCCTGAACATAAGTACATAAATAACAGAAATGACCAGCTAAGATCAAATGTTCTTAACATGGAGAAATTAACATTTACACCTACAAAAACCGATAGCTTGCTAACAAAACATTGAAATGTATTCAAGTTTATGAACCCAAGGATCTTCTGCTGTCTAATATCACGTTGTCCGACGAGTACGACCTTTGTTTCGTTTCTTTTACGCAGCAAACAATAAAATAAGCGTCGAAGTCATCCTAGCGTAGCACACCTTTTTTGGAAAAGAAAATGAAAACGTACCTTGTTCAATTGAATTAAGGTCTAAAGATAATTAAGCAGTTTAAATTTCTACCCAAGTCCTTGCGTAGAACGAAAATAACCCTTATATCGATGAAATAAGGTTTATTTTAGCTTCTGTGTAAACAATCTGGAATATTCTCGTGCCACGTGGTTTGTACTTATAGTACCTACTTGGTGAATGCCTCACCATTCACCAGGGGAACAGGTTCGTAAACCGCAAGCGATAACATGAACTGTATAAAAGGAATTTTATATACTCATGTGTTTTTAATTTGTTTCCTCAACAATGTATCTCGAAGTTGAAACCATACAAATACGAGTCTGTCTTTGCATAGCTTAAAATTGGATAAATGTTCACCGCGCACCTTAAAACAAAAAGCGCGCGCAAAGAGCGCGACATGGGTGAAATATTTTTTTTTTACGTTTTCAACCCCATATCTAAGCCATTTCGAAAACTTTAAGTTTAAAAAATTTAAGCTATTGCATAGCTTTTATCGCGGGCTTTGAACGCGGCGACCGAATTAAGAAATTCCGTAACGAAAATAAAACCTAACACCCCCCACTCCGCCTACCATGTAGCTCGGCCGAGCGTTCGCTTAACGTGTATGTATATGGTACGACTGTACTTGAATTAATATCAAAGAAAAAAAAAATACTGCATAAATAAAAGGCCCTCAAGCGATGACTATCCTAGATGCTGCAGCGCTCTGTGGTGGTCTACAGCTGTAAAACATGTTTAAGAACCTGCTCTGAAATGATAGATATTTATTGCAAAAAACCGCATCGAAATAGGATGAATAGTTTCTGAGAAGCCCTTGAGCACCAACCATCCTGGCTGCTGCAGCGCTCCCTGGCGGTCTAAAGTTATAAAACATGTCTGGAAACCCGTTCCGAAATTATTGCTATATGTTGCAATAGCAATACATCGAGAATGCGAAATTGGTTTTGGTGTGCTTCGCCAACACAAGTTCCTAATGATAATGGGCACTAGCTCAAGAAGTGATGCTAGGCTAGGTCATGGTCAACTCCCTTTAAACGCCATTACGTTCTTCCCACTAAAATTGCTTTTAAACCAGTATAGTAAAAACAAAAAACAATACGACACGACGGCATAACAATAGGGTTAATTCAAATATCCTTGGATGTAGTGGGCGCATTGCCAACTGTTCGAGACGGTTCTGAAATCTAAATGTAGCTCACTATTATCAAACTGTTTATTGTTGAAGCTTGACTTTATTAAAGGCTCCCACAGAAAGGCGCGCCGCGACAGCACCACGCGACTTTTGTAGAAAAATAATTGTTCTACAAAAGTCGCGTGGTGCGTACATGGAATTATTCCCATGAAGATTTCATAGGAATAGTTCTCGAGTCGCGCCTGTTTGCGGGAGCCTTAACCTGTTAAGGGGGAAGCGCCAGTTTAGCGCGCGAAATTCACATTCTCTTACGTTTTTTGCAATTAAATAGACATTCAATGGGATTATATAAACTTAGAGGGTTGTATGGATGATGTTAATGATTATAAATCTGTAAATACATACTTGTTACGGCCGCGAATCACATTTTGTTCAACATACAACCTGCCAATGACCTGCAAATTCCAAAAAACGTAAGAAACTGGAATTTCGCGGGCTACCTGGCGCTTCACCCTTAAATACTGTGACAATCGCCAACCGAGTTGACTTCGGTCCTGGACACATCACCACGGCGGGGCACCGCCACCGTGAAACGGCACGACGTCGTACCGCGCCACGGCGCCGTGTACGGTGCGCCGCGCCAGCTTACGGCGCACCCGCTCGGCACTAGATGTTTCGCTGTCGCAAAGTTCGTCCGTGATAGTGCAAGACTTTTTTGCCCTTATAATCCTCAATTATCTGGGTATTATCAGCCATCTTTTTTTTACCCCTTCCACCTTGGTGATGATGACTTCCCCAAAAATATTTTACACGTACTTACTACCTCCATCTTTTACCTACATGAATTTAATTTTTTTGTCGCACGAAAAAATACACGTGATCGTCTCGTAATCGTTTGTTTTTCGGACTCCATTTTCAAACCTCAGGTGATTAAAGGACGACCCCTATTGCGTTGGCACTTATTATTATCAATCAACTTCAATATTCTTGTTTCGATTTCTTAAAAGAACTGCACGCGTGGCATGACCACCATAGAAACGAGTTTTGTCAATGGAAGAATAGACAAAATGAGATACCTAATTGTTGACAGATTTCTAAAGAAATTTATCTACTGTCATTTTATCTATTCTTCCGTCGGGTAAACGCATTTCTTATGGTGATCATGCTACGCGTGCAAGTCATGAGACTTGTTATTTTTGAACCCCCGACGGAAAAGAGGGGTGTTATAAGTTTAACGTGTGTACCTATGTGTCTGTCTGCAGCATCGTAGCTCCCAAACGGCTTAACCATTTTTTTTTTTGTTTTATTTGTAAGGTGACTTTTTCGCTTAGGTAGCGTTCTTTCCATTTGTTTTAAAAAAAGGCTCAAAACCCCAAAGCATTTATTTCAATTAAACCATTTACAGGCACTTTTAAACTGTCAAAGAGTCGGTCAGTTAGTCCACAAGTTGAAACAAGTTGCGCATTCCAAAACGTAGATCTCTACGTTTTCTTGAAGGGACCTCATTAGAACCAACAAATTATTATTACTCAACAAAAAATTTTTGTGCCTCTATTTCTATTTATCACTGGTTACTCAGCAAAACTATTACAAAAAGAGTTTATTCCTTTCCCAATTCTGCACAAATTTTCTACACAAAATTCACATGAGACCTAGTTTTGAAGATACAGGGCTAACAAAACTCCGCTCAAAAAAGCCATTTTGTTTATGCCCATAGTGATTTTTATTGTGACAGTCATGTTTTAATATTACTATGCCTGGCGATACAACTTTAGGTACACTTACTATTAATTACTATTATTATTACTATTTTCTTAATGTCTCTCGGGAATCATCACATCTAATAATTTGAATTCAGAACTATTTTATTATTGTTTTGTTTTGACGTAACAAACAATAAAGTACTTAATTCTGAATTCAAATTATTATACATGATAAATCTAATAATTGATGGACATGGAAATTAGCATTTGTTTGTATTCGGAAATGCGATGATTTCCGAGGGACATTAAGAAAATATTGTACTGTACAGAGTTATCACAATATCACATGTTTCAATAAGAGTGTATTACTTATCAGGCTGACTTTCTTATCTACTTAATACTTACACTAGCCACTTCCGATTTACATCAGTTCCTTTATCTGATAGTAGATAATGTTAACAACAGATCTATTATTATCATAACAACCTGTTTTTAAGTACAAACACTTTTTTTATAGATTTTTTGGCAGAATTCATAATTTTTAAAAGTAGCCTTACCAGCTGCCCATAATAAGCATGGTTTAGCCATGGTTTTCTTCAGAAGGCTAGTCATACACCACAAAATGAAATGTGGGACATAATCACTCCAGGATACAAAATATTCTGTTGGTCAAATCATGTCTCAACATTGATAAAGGTGATCGTCAAAAAACATGCATATTTTCTCATGGGCAGAAACTATATATAGAATGTGCAACAATCCTTGTTACAACAATCTCTACAGTATATATATTTTTTCATTTATCCACATCGTCCAATGTGTGGTCTTGTTCAGACATGCATGCCGGTAGCGAGTTCTACACAGCTGACCTTAAAGAAGGACAAACATGGATGTATTTTGTAATCCCCTCTAATAAAGATTTTTTCTCTAATCAATAATTTTCCTCATACAGGACATTGACCCAATCTCAACAAAAAGTTTTGCTTATAGCTACTACACTAATATGTCAGTTTTTATGCTTGCGCAGTCAATTCAACTTTTGTAGTTAACTATTCGCTAGATTTCATCTTTTACTAGGTAGGTGCATACGAAAATACGAAAATGAGGAAAAATATTTGCTAATATTTTGATAGAGAGCTTTTATACAGAGACGACAATATGACGAATTCAATTTTTATACAACAATTTGTACGTGAAACGGAAGGTTATAAGTACTTAATTTTTTTACTGAAGGAAACGTATAACAGTTTACTAACAATGCTTCAGGTTAAAAACTCACCTAAATCAAAGGATTTAATCGTCGCCAAGGCCTTCCACTTGTCTTGTATTTGTTTCTCCATGGTGCTAATCCTCTTCTTCCTTTCAAGATTAGCAATCACCAGAATATTGCAGCCAAGACTTCAATTCATTAAAGTCAGGGAATGCCATTTCAATCAGTTAGGAGCCATTTTTTATTTGTGCTTTTAATACAAATTAAGAGAAATGTCTAATATTTAGATAAACTAATACAAATAACACAACAACGAATTTCACACACACTCTAGACTCCTCCATAAAACTGACTGTCAATAGTGTCAATGTCGAGTCAAAGAGTAGAGTATGAGTATAATAATCTGACTGTTCTAGGGATGCGTTAACAGGTACAAACGATTTATTTTTGACTTGGTTCTCATTAAAATAACATTTTATTTAATTAACTAAATTACAAGTTCTCTTATTTATCAAATGGCAAAAAACTACGTATATGAATACGATTTTACCTCACCGTATATTATAGAAAAAGCGGTTAATTTTTTTTAAATTTCCATTTACACTTAGATGATTCATGCGAGATCACACGCTTCGATCTGAGAATAGATTCACAAGAAAACGTGCATTGCTATATAACATACGTGCATCCGGTGCATCCCTAGATTTAGACAGACAAGATAGAAAATCACATGGTCTAAAAAAAATATTATTCATGGAAAATCAGTCATTCAAGTGACATTCAAGATCTCCTTAAGAGTATATATGTTCTGTGTTCAAGATTGTCAAATTATTGGGAGACCCGTAGACAGAGTATTCTATCTGTCTACGGGGATACCCCAAGATACAGAGCATCAATAATACTGCACCGAGACCATTTTCGATCGTAGAGCTTGCAAACGTTTCTATCAAGTGTCAAGAGTGTGCTGTGTTCCGTGTTTTCCAAAGTAAATAATCGCCATCAATAGGCCGAAAGTGATTAAAAGCGCTGGCAGGGACAAAGTCTTGAAGGTCAAACACACGCGCAGACTTATCTTGCGCGCACTTTAGTACTTTATTTATTGATCGAAGGACACTACTTATAAAATATTGTAGCGGTTTTCTGAGGGAAGGGATAAATATGATGATGTGTGTGACAAGTCTTTCATAGAAAATAATATCAAAACGTGGCACACCGTATTTATTCGTTCATCGTATACTTGAAAAAAAATTGGCCCTGCCCTTACAAACATTTGAAACAAAAAAAAAAGGGTTTCCCAATTTTGTGTTTCTGACTTTGGCTTCGAGTTATCGAACGTCTCTGGATGCATTCCGAATTGCACTGCAATCGATTTGAGCGTGCTTACACCCGTTCCGATTTAGTGTGAGCGGGTTAACGATGTCTCGTGAATCGTCATAGATGACGTCATGACATGCGTCATCTTGCGATAACGCTGACCATGCCTTTTATTAATATCATCGTGAGCGCTGTCAAAAATGACAGTTGTTCGTTGTGCTATTGATTTGTTTTGAGTCGCTTCTTTGGTCTCATACATCTCAACCAACAAAACAGAAGTGTTAATGCGTAGAACTTCCATTTTCAAAAAAATATCCAGTCGGTCTTTCTTTCTTGTGCAAGGTTTGGGGTTGACGTTGAGCGAGCACTTTGAGTACATTCACGAGTGTTCCGAATTGTTGACAGCTATCAGCTGTCATAATCCTGATATCTAAATTATTGATGTGAGCGCTGTGAGCGAATATGACGTAATTCGGAATGTAGCCTGTTTGTGATTTTCCAACAAAAAAAAGCTCTGTTTGTGATGTCTAGTTGTCAAATATGAATTTGACACTGACAGAAAAACAAACGCAGTAAATCCATGTGTGAGCGATTTGTTTCTCATATTTTGTGTATATATTATTAAACCAAAATGAACTTGCTGCCTAAAAGCCACAAAGAATTCAGCGAAAAAGACTATTGGAACAAATTCTTCAAGAAACGTGGGAATAAAGCATTTGAGTGGTAGGTTATGTTTGTTCCATCTTGTGATAAAATCATATTTTAATGACTGAATACAAAGTACTTATAATTCAATAAACATTTTACAGGTACGGCGAATACTTGGAACTATGTGGACAGTTACATAAGTACATCAAACAGAAGGATTCTATACTAATAACCGGCTGTGGTAACTCAAGCCTTAGTGCTGACCTGTACGATGTTGGGTATGAGAACATCACAAATATAGACGTCTCAGAAGTAGCCATCAAGCAGATGAACTCCATAAATTCTCATAGAACAAATATGAAATTCCTCTGTATGGACGCTTTGCACACAACTTTCTCTGATGAAGAATTCAATGTAGTTTTAGATAAAGGAACCCTAGATGCTTTGATGCCGGACGATGCGGAAGAAACACAACAAACCATAGACAAATACTTTTCTGAAATCAAAAGAGTTTTGAAGCTTGGAGGTAGATTTGTGTGTATATCTTTACTTCAAAGCCACATTCTAAGTAAGCTATTGGAATCATTTTGTGATAAATCCTGGATGTTCAGAGTTGTGAGATGCCATGAGGCTGAAGAGAGGAACGCTGAGAATACTGATGGTCCTACATTACCTGTATTTGTTGTTGTTGCTACAAAGTTTAAAGCGATGCCACAATTGGTAAGTTTTCAATACTAGTCGCCTTTACTTTACCTTTACAGGCATGGATTTGGGTATCATAAATAAAAGATTACATTTATTAATTAATCATAATCATTTAAATGAAAGCTTTAGCAGTTATTTCCTAGAGCTTTGACATTTTGAAAAACACTACATCTTCTTTACTCATTTCTTTTCCAGATAATAGAAGTATGCATGGCTGGTGACAAGATGCAGAGACTGCAGACACCCGATGAGTTGAAAACGTATGTGAAGACAGCTCAGGACACTGCATTTGTTACAAATGGACTTGCCAAAACTTGCCTGGATGAAGACAATGAAGTAAGAACTAAATCAGTTTCTTTGAAAAACTTCTCTTGCTCTTTAGACAGTCATAAAAATGAAATTTCCTTCCAAGCTATGTATAATATTAGAAAAGATGCTTGAAATATTTGAGCTCAACAGAGGATTGAATTGGTCCCTCTTGCTTCTGATATTCTGAAATCCATACTAATATTATAAATTAGAAAGTAACTCTGTCTGTATGTTACCTTTTCACACCTAAACCACTGAACGGATTTCAATAGAAGTTGGCATGGAGATAGATGGCATCCTGGGGAAGGATATAGGCTACTTTTTGTCCCGGTAGCAAATTCTTAAGTAAGGAATATTTAAACAACAATGTTAGGCCTGCTTAGTTTAGTAGGAAGGAAAGACACAAACATTTACCTAATAAATAAAAATTGTTCACTCCAGGCAATGAGCTGTTAAGTTGTATTAATAATTAATTACAAATAAATGCCATGCAGCAGTGCTATAATACTGCCGAAAACTTTAAAAGGGATTTTAACAATGAAATAATGTATTGTGTTGCCAAAAAGGGCTCTAATGTGATGACTGTATTATAATTAACGATTAAGTGCCCTTGTCGGCAACAAACTATATTATTTCAATGTTAAAATCCCTTTTAAAGTTTTGTCCCGATTCACCCCTGCATCCCTGTTCACCCCGTCTGATGGCACATTTTATAAAAATTAAAAATATGTTTTTTGACGATAATTATTTCAATGGTTAGTTGTCAAAATTCAGATAATGTTTAGAATTGAATTGTTAAATAAGTAAAAAATAACAAACAAACAATGAATAAATGCTTAACATTTAATTTTACTGGTTTAGTTTTATTATTTTAGTGAAAACAATTGAGTTATTTAATACTTTTTTGTAATAATAATATTTTAATGTTTTGAATGTTTGGCATTTCAAACGAAATTCAGCCGAATGCTGAATTTTGGTTAAACAGAATGTGAAACGAATTTCGACCCATCCCTAATAATTTTTATTTTGTTTAGGTGTCCTTGGACCTAATGCAGCCTGGCGTGGATTTGCCGCGGTACACCCTGTACGTGGTAGACCAGAAACGAACGCAGGCTATCAATAAATATGCAGTCTTCATAGTGCCACAGGGAAGGTAAGAAGCATGCAGTTATAATTATTATTTACCATTATATTTTTGAGAGATATTTTAATTTTTATAGTATACCTACGAGTATAAGGCCAGTAATTTAAGAGGATTCTCGAGAATTCGAAAAAAAATTTCACTGAACTGATTTTTTGGGATGTTGTTAGGATAGATGCCAGTAGTGTGTAACCTTGTTTGTAAAACTAACTGCGTGGGGCTCGAAAATCCTCGAAAATTTCAGATTTTTGACTTATAACTTCTTAAAGGTGAATCTTAAGTATAATAGTTGTTCCCATTGTATTTCTTGTTCCCGTGACCCACCCCGTCGCATCGCATCGCCTGCCCGTGCTATCACTTTTTTTCGCTTAGTGTTCTGTTTGACTTCTTTTTCTTTTTGTTCGGCTCCTAAGGATCATAGCGTGATGTTAAATAGCCTATAGCCTTCTTCAAGAATTGGGCTATCAAAGGCAGAATGAATTTTTCAAATCCGACCGGTAGTTTCAGAGATTAACAACAAACCTCTTTATACGTAGTTGGGTCATAAGTTTTTCTATATTATGTTTTTATATACATTTTGAACTAGGTGTAGTGTATTTATTTTATTTGTTATTTTAATGTTTATTGTTAATTTTCGTATGCTGCACTGGTTGACGTCATCACGTCAGCGCCGGCTATCGCTGAAAACCAGCGCTGGGGCTCTGTCTCGCATAGGGTCGTAGCATTATGCTGAGCGATTGCCGTTTTGCGTGTATGTGACGCATATTTTCTCCCAATTCGTTCTTTTTTGTTTGTGTATTTTTTCTTTGCGTCATGTTCACCGCAAATAAATGTATTTTCTTTTCTTTTCTTTCTTTCTGTCACATATCAAGTGTGAAATAAATGACACTTTTTTAATTTTATTATAATAATTTATATATGGGAAGATAGGTAAAATACACAGTTTAAAATGTATATTAGTTTATTCGAAATTACCTCCTTGATTTTCGATACTAGCCCGTAATCTACGAGGCCTGTCACCGATAGAATCACGCATCAAATTGAGGTCCATTGCGGCCACTGCTTTGATGAGGGATAGTTTCAGTGACTCCACATTTTTATGGGGTTTTGCGCAGGCTTTTTACTCTAAATACTGCCATATTTTATAATCCAAGGAATTAAGGTCTGGACTAGAGGACGGCCAATCTTCGTGCCTAATAAAATCAATTTTATGGGCGTCCATCCAGTTTTGCGTACTCTTGGCTTTATGAGCCGGTGCAGAATCTTGCTGGAATATCCAGTGGCGATTTGCGAACATTGTTCGTTTAAGGGGTTCTACGAGGTTTTGCAGGACTGTATTTTGGTACACCAGACCACTGGTTTTCACACCTTTTTCACAAAAAAGCATCTCAGTGGGGCCCAAAGACGACACTCCAAGCCGAGCCATCACCGATGAAGCATGATGACCATGTTGAACGCGCGGGACAGGCCTGCTCGCTTCATCACTGTTGTGAGCATACACCTTATCATTATCCTTATTGAAGCTCTCTTCGACTGTAAAAAAAATTTCATCTGAAAATAAGATTTGGCGGTATTTTTTTCCCGCGTACCGTTTCAACAAAACGCGTGATCATTGAAGTCAATTTTTTTTCAAACGAGCATTCAGAATGTGTGCTGCACTTTTACGGTAAGCCCGTAGTCCAATGTCTTCATTCAACACACCTTTCACCGTGGTTCTGTTTTGACCCATCTTTCTTTGAATGATTTCTTTGAATTAGCGCCTTGATGGCTTTGATCACCGTTCAAACTCAAAGCATTTATTTCAAATAAACCAGTTACAGGCACTTTTGAATTGTCAAGGGGTCGGTCGGTCAGAAAAATGAAGCTAGTTGCCCATTCCAAAGCGTAGTAGGTACCTATGGAGAAGAACGGGCAAGATTGCGAACCGTACGAGGTCGACCACTCCTCTCTCTGTCTTCTATTCTTGAATCTTCGTCGTATCGTTTAATAGTGCGATAAACGAACCTTTGTGTTATTTTCAAGTTTTTCAGAAGTTTGAAAATTTCACTTGCAGCGTATCCACAACGATGCAACGCAATTACAGCGACTCTGTCTTCTTTTTGTGTCCACTCCATGTTGAAAACTAAAGAAAAGTTTACAAAACCTATGTTTTTAAAATCGTGAAACATTCAAAATTCGAACGTAATTTATTGATTTTTTCGTCTGCATTCTAAATTCAAAATTCGGAACCTACGAAAGTATTTATGACCCGACTACGTAATATACAAAAAATCGTGAAACATTCAAAATTCGAACGTAATTTATTGATTTTTTCGTCTGCATTCCAAATTCAAAATTCGGAACCAACGAAAGTATTTATGACCCGACTACGTAATATACAATTCAAAAGAATAGAACAGTATCCCTGATTGTGCTTGAAAGTTTATATAGGAAGGTAGTGCCTTGCACGCCACCTAGCACTTTACCCCGAAAGGATTTTGTCGCCTAGAAAAACATAAAATTTTTGAGCAATATTTGTAAACATTAGAGATTTCAGAATCTGCTGGTTATACTGACAAACGCGTGCACTGACTGGACAGGTCCACTCAATCTGTGTGGGTTTTCCTCAAAAGACAATTTCAGACACAAGTCTTCATGGTCTTCAGATGATCTGATCAAGATTATGTCTGGACTTTAAAAGAGACTGTGACCTCTGAGTTTGTTTGGGCCTTTTTTCTCAGAGTAGTCAGATAGGAAACGCCGACCTCATCTAGTTTTTTTTAAATATTATTGACGTGTAAAAGTATTTGTACAAACCTACTTACAGAAATAATATCATTTATCATTTATCAAATGCCTATATAGTTAGTGCTATCCACGAAGACGGGCCCTACTCTTGACCCTAATCGCTTACAGTACAAGTGTGAAAAACTCGGCCAGTGTTGTAGTTTTATCGTGTTTACTAACTACCCACTCATAGGTAATTAGTGTTTATCGACAAATCTAATCACTATCGGAATATTTCACACTTGTACTGTAAGCAATTAGGAAGAAGAGAAAGAAAGAAAGAAAATATGTTTATTTGCGGTAAACATGAAGCAAAGAAAAACAAACACAAAAAAGAACGAGTTGGGGGAAAATATGCATCACATTCACGCAAATCGAAAATCGCTCAGCATAATGCTACGACCCTATGCGAGAAAGAGCCCCAGCGCTGGTTTTCAGCGATAGTCGGCGTTGACGTGATGACGTCAACCAGTGCAGCATACGGAAATTAAAAAGATAAGAAAAAAAAGAGAGTTTAAAGAGTGGGGCGCGTCTTCGTGGCCATAGTGCCATTACTATCTGTAACTACATTATCACCAGAGATCCGATATTCGGATGCATATTTATCTAAAGTTAATTTTGAGCTATGAAAGTATGGAAGCGGCTTATTAAAATATTTTATTCGTAAAAAAATCAGATGCATATTTATTTAAAATTAATGTTTAACCCCCGATGCCAATATGTGTATGTGGGGTGTAAGAGGAGGGGTGGTGTGTGTTAGTTAAAACAACAAAAATAAACTTTTTTTTTTTATGAAACTGCCCCACACTAGGAATTTCTCCTGTATTGTGGGTGCGTTTACAAACATTCAACAAACTCACATACACAAACAGCCCGACCCGGAGCAACTACTTGTAGGTCATACAAATATTTGTTCCGTGCGGGAATCGAACCCGCGACACGCAGCGCAGCAGTCAATCGCTTAACCACTGCGCCAACCGTACCGCCAAATATTATTATAATTAAAATAATTATTTTTATTAAATTAAGTACTAGTAGTACTTACATATCCTGATTGGGCGTAAATATTACCTCGGCTACAACAACTTTAATCACTACCTTTCGATCGCTATGATTTGGTCCGGTTTAGTCAATTAAATCTGACGTTAGTGGGATTTTTTCGGTGCAAAACCGCATTCCATATTAGCCAACATATCAAATTTAGGTTGAATATGCATCCGAATATCCGATCTCTTATTATCACCTAAAACATAAATTAAATAGGTAGGTAAACGTAAACAAGTGCCAGCGGGGTACTTACGTAACACACTAACATAAGGAATGGGTTTCATTTTGACAGTTCAACAACATTCAGTGTTTACATTACAGTTAGAATTAAATTTTTCCTCGATTGTAATTAATGTAAATCATAATTTTATTTTATACTTGAATACATTTTATTATTATTATTATTTATTATTCATTGCGTTATTTACGTTGACGAGCAGACAACTTTTGCGAACATATGAAGCAATGGATTAGCAATAGGTTTCAAAATGATTTAGATTGTTATAGATAGTGTGCTACGTAATTAGGGTGCAGGTATGTTTATTTCAGTAAGGAAAATCTGAGAATATAAAACAGTATGATAACAACATAGGTAGGTAGGTTGGTATTCTGCTGAATGGCTGTCAAAAATAGCAGCAGCGCGTAAACATCGCCCACGGATTGTTTTATTGAGAATGAGGATCGTTTTGTGTATGGGGAAAGGAAATTGTACTGATGGTATGTTTGCTGCGAAGGATTTTGCGTTTCGCTCCATTTTAATTTACCGTTTTCTGAAAACATATTCAATTTAACACTGGTTTTTGAAAGACTATTCGATAGACCCCCTGTTTCTGGAAATCTATTCAATTGACCTATAGTTCAATCAATCTGCCTAGCCATTTCACAATTATGTTCGGATCGGATTCCAGTCGAATCACGACTGCCTATCTGACCTCCACAATCCAGTTACTGGGTACCCCTTACAAGATACCCCTTGGTAAGACTGGTATTCAGACTGTCTTTTCGGCTTAACGTGCTTTCCGAGGCACGGAGGGGTCTTTATATGTAATGGATGGTAACCCATCCACGAACCAACCGCATTAAGCGTAGCTTAACCTTCGATCGAACCGTGTGGCTGTTATTATTTATCTACGAATCCCCCCTTCTTCCAATTCAATTGACCCTTAGTTGCTCAATCTAATATATAAAATTCTCGTGTCACAGTTTTCGTTGCCATACTCCTCCGAAACGGCTTAACCGATTTTGATGAAATTTTTTGTGCTTATCCGGTATCTATGAGAATCGGCCAACATCTATTTTTTTTTTTTTTTTTTTTTTTGGTAGGTAGGGTAGGGAGTTAGGGAGGTAGGTAGGTAGGTAGGGTAGGTAGGTAGGTAGGGTAGGTAGGTAGGGTAGGTAGGGTAGGTAGGGTAGGTAGGGTAGGTAGGTAGGGTAGGTAGGTAGGGTACGCCGTAGATAAGTACCGCAACCCGTGCGAAGCCGGGGCGGGCAGCTAGTCTATTTAAATAAAAATCAATTGCCAAAAACGTTTGTCTGCGCATCACTTCAAAGCGGTTTGTGACTGTAATTTTCAGGACTAGGTTTGTATGAAGGATTTTTTTTGGAAAATCCACCGAAGTCGGATATGATGCTATTTTTGTATGAAATTCACCTCGGGCGACGCCGGGCACGAACAGCTTGTGAATAAATAAATGTTAATACGTAAATAAAATATACCATATTCTATAGGTATAATATTAATTGATTGATTTCTGTTGTAAGTATTTTAATCAAGAGCCTTATACCAATTTTGCGTGTTTAATAAAATTTTGAGGAGACAATCAGAAATAAAAATATTATAGTAAATATGTTAAAGGGAAATCCGCAGTATGTGCCTTGTGTTGGGAAAAATATTGCTCTTATAAAAGACGCGAGAGATGCGGGCGGACGGCTGTTAACTTTTTGCGAACTTGCTGGACGAACGGACACAGTGCCACAAGTGCATTATTAAAAAAAAAGAAAATATAAAATAAGTTGAACTCAAAGGAATTTGGTCATTGAGTTTCTTTTAAAAGTTTTGACGGATTTGAAGACGGATTAATTTTGTGTAGATATTCATTTAAAGTAATATTTTTAATATTTATTTGACGCCAAATTATTTTTTTCTGTGTAGCTGCCCTAGTGAAAAATTAATATTTAATTAGTGCCAGTAAATACTCAGTTTTCTGAAATTCTACTAGTTTTATATAAAAATACTAGGTACTCAAATTACGGTATCGTTTTCCTGAAGTGGCTCGGTAAGTTTTTTTTTGTTGTTCGACTATTTTGATGTCCACCATATGTCTTTGATGATCTGACATAGGATAAGGTGGCCTACTTCCAACAGGAATTAAACTATTAAACTTACCTGCTTCTTTTACAAATAATATACAGCATTATGACAGTAATTTTATTTTATGTTTTTGAAGAAATAATCATGGAAAATCTACAAAATGCGATATACATACAACATTTCAGAATTTCGTATCTTCAAAACCTGCTTCTCCAGAATGTTCTAACGCTCTAATTATATCAGGTAACAACACAGGACATAAAACTTATTTCTAGACTGCGTTATTTCTGTCAAAATATGTCAGTTTTACGACAATTTTAAACTGCTTCGTCTCCCACACTTTGATCGACCAAATAGAACGTGTGGAAAATTGATTGTTTTGCTCATATCCTCAACGCATCAGCTTAACCTGATATCCACAGAAGTACATTACCATTTTAACATCGTCATCAATCATCTAAAGTTTATTTTACCCATTGCAAGGCATAAACTATAATGTACCTTACTTATTCTTATTTATTTTGTGCCAATCTTGATAAACTACAAATTATGTTATCCATACTAATATTATAAATTCGAAAGTTACTCTGTCTGTATGTTACATTTTCACGCCTAAACCACTGAACGGATTTCGATAATATTGGGCAAGGAGATAGATGGCATCCTGGGGAAAGACATAGGCTTCTATTTGTCCCGCAAGCACGTTCTTGTGGGATAATTTCCGACATCAACGCGGGCGATTCCGCGGACAGAAGCTAGTCTTGTCATAAGTCTTCCTCTGTGTTGCCCTTGCGCACAATTCCGTTTGGCACGAATATCCTGTCTGATGAGGACTCATAGAGAAATACGGAACAAGCCGATATGTTGCGGCGACTTCAAATAAATCGGGATAACGGCAGGAGAATGGTGACGATGAATACACTGTCTAGCTAGTGCCCTGCTTACCCCAACTTCATTGTCAATCCAGTGTTTGAAAGACTTACTAACCTTGGGGGAAACCTTCAAAAGGCACCCGACCTCTGGAGAGGGAGGTCGGGGAGTGGGGGATTTTTACCTCACTAAAACCACCCCGGTGATCACAATCAGCACATAGAGGGGGGGTCCCGGTTCCTCTCAAAATACCAATTCCGGAACCCGCCCTGTGCAACGCCTGTAAAGCACATCCCTGGGGTGACTGTAAAGGGGCCTCCCGTAAGCCTCGCTTTGCGCGGCAGCATGTGACCACTGTGCCGCCGTCTTCCCTGGGGTCACTCAGTGGGCGGACAGAGTCCCCACTCTGTGGAGACTAAGAGACTTACTAACCTACTCCCTACTTACTGACTTTCATAAATTCCACCTTCCATAAAATTTGACAGCTTTAATTAGTAATAACACTATTTATCAAATAGCATAGTTGACTGGGCCCAGTTTGAAATCCGACCTACATTCACTTATATTCCAAACCTGATTTAGAAATATGTGCTATTAAATAATGCAAAGTGTCGTCCACTTATCTCTGCCGTTAAGATTACATTATATCATAGGTACCTATGTGAATCCGACCGTGTCCTGCCAGCAGTCGCTCATACATCTTATTTGTTCAGAAATAGATACTGGAGCAAATATTAATTATGACTGTCTCTGAATGCTTAGGTAGGTACATACTGTTTATCGTGAGATGTGACGCCAGAAAGTTTAAATCGTGCTGGAATTAAATTTAAAGCCTAGTCAGTAATTAGTCAGACTCTAAATGCATAGACAAGTAATTGATGTTACGTTGGGTGTCGACACGCGGATTACAATAATTATAAATATTTTATTTTTATAATATGTTACTCACACATATCTAATTTTTATTTTATTTTAATAATATTTGTTTCTGTATCTGCCCGTGACGTCACAGCAGCGGGCCCTATCAGAATACCAGCGCCGCGACACTTAATTTTTAAATGTCGCAGCATCATGCTGAGATAGGGTCCTTTTAGCCTCGTACTGGACTTTCTGTTTTTATTTTCATTTTACTTTTGTTTTATTTTTCTTGTTTTTTTTTAGAGTGTGTTTAGTTCGTGATAATTCCTGTGCGAGTCACAATAAATACTTTTCTTTCTTTCTTTTAATTCAGTATTAATCATAATTCATTTATTTCTAGCGACACAGGCCCATGATAGCCTTCTTCTGATTTCTGGCGTAATCAATTTATTTTATGGTTTTATCCGGTTCCATCATTATACTTCCGGACTTAACCTTTGCTATTATGTCAGAAATTAGCATAAATGTTGGTGAAACACTTAACTAGGAATCTATCCAACGTCATATAGTCATAAGAAACACCCGTTTCTGAGACCAACCCCAACATACAAACAGATGCAGCGAAATACTTAGTTCGTGTATTACTTTTCATAATGGCTTGCATTAACATTTACTTAATTAGAGGTACTGCTGTCATTAATAAATTATATTTATGAATAATTACTCCTAAATCACCTACTAATGACCTGCACCGGCTAACATACATTATAGAACATTAAAGTCAGTATGACCACACCCACATTGTTTGGTGCACAGTCGGTTAAAAATAGAAGTGTTGATCAACAAGAAAGAATACGGCGCGTGAGCCGATGAATTCCAAACGATAGTAGGTATTTACGTCAAATATAGTTTTTGGTAAACAAATGTTGGGGATATTTTTATTTAATCTACGCAGTTTTTATTGGCCATTATTCATATATAAAAAATATCTCGTGGCACCTGCCAGCCTACGGTAGATGATAACTCAATTTTATAGGCAAGTCGGCCATGTGATTGGTTTCGCTGATCTGGTTCGTGGGTCCGATTTCCGGACGAACCAAAATATTTGTATGGCCTACAGATATTTGTTCTGGTTCTGTAAACTAAGTTACGGCAAGTAAGATAACCCTTCTTGTCCAGTAGCTTAGTTTACAGCATGTCACTTGCTGTATGCGCGAGTTACCCGTGCGAGTTACACGATGCGTAAGTCAGTAACAATTAGTACCTCAATGCGCATAAAAAAGAAGGTTGCAGGGGCGAAAGAAATATACCCCCACCTGTCGATATTATAGCATAAACAAGTTAGTGCATCTTAACATATAAGCTGAACAAGTCAGAGTGAACTAACCACGCGCAACAGCAATTCGCGAAAAAAAGAGTTACCCGTTATTGCTTTGAAGCAAGCGACATGCTCAAGGAACTGGTACCGTGTAGAAAGCACCATTACTAATACCATTATTGCGTCTTTGGACATCAAAAAGAAGATCTATCCTTGGCAGTGCCAGTAACCCTCAGACATCCCTAGAAACAATCAGAAAAATATCCACTTCAAAATATCTTCAATCCTCTACTCTCTCTTCCAGAGAATCAGAGTGGTTATTCGGCACGCCGGCTGGTCGCCGTCAGCTGCAGGACTCCGCTCGTTTCGGCAGGCTGGTGGTGGCAGTGTTGCGTAGAGGACACAAGTTCGACTCCTTGGACGCCGTGAAGGAAGAACTAGCTCACGCCGCCAAGATGCTTATACCGTATGGGTTGACGGGACAGGTAATCATAATATTTAAATGGTGTAATTTAAAGTTAAACTTGACCTACCATTTTGGGTGGGAAATCCTCAAATGACCTCTCCCGTTCTGTGCGGAGCGGAAGGGCGTGTCAGACTCTTACTGACTAACACCCACCCGTGTTCCTTCAGTTGCCTGTGCGCCAGGGCCACGGTAAACTTTACCTACCTAACATTATTTTTTCACCAAAATCATTCGTGATTCCGTGTCGTGAATTCATAATATCTTTTGAATAGAACGATTATAATACATCGTGGCAGGAATATTGACTAGCAAACTGTAACCATGAATCCAACACATGATTCAAGACGCGTAGCATAGAAATAATGCGTCTGTTATAAAATAAAAATATCTGCTGTTTCATAGAAAAGTGCCTACTAGGTCAAAACGTATGGAACATCGATTATTTTAAAATAACCGACGAAAACTTTCAACTCAGGAGTCTCAAAATCAAGTACTAAATCCATGGTAACAGGTTGCGTGTCGATGTTCCTGCCACCCTGTATATTAAGGCAATAAAAAGGTTATACCGGGATGGGGGGCAGGATGTCAGTCGATAGAGAGAGACATGAATGTCGGTAAAGGGGGACATGAATGGCTGAAGGCGTTGTGCTGGGCAGACTCCAAATTAATTGGATAAACATGAATGGCTGAAGGCGTTGAGCTGGAAATTAATTTTGGTTTTGGTTAGGTTGGAATTGGTTTTTGGCCCCAAATTAATTGGTAGGTATATAACGGTAGGAAAAGGGTTTAGGGTTTTTAAATTGGTTAAGATTGCCGATGTTGCATACTTACCCCTTCGTTGCTGAAAGCCTATATCTAATAACCTATACAAATATTTTTGCCAGCAAAGGACTATGCAAAAAATCGTCCCATATCATCAACAGATGCCAAACATATCTCATTAAATACATCTCGACATTATGATTATTTTTTACTATGGCGACATCACTGTAGGATATGGGGTTATCGTGCAATAAAAAAAAATATGTTATACTTATACAGTTTTATTAAGTATTAAGAATCGAATTAAAAATGTACTATTTAACTAAAAAAAACTCGAGAGAGAACAGCCGTAAGACGTACTTTACCCTCCCTCCTTGCTCCGTTACCCCGACCGCACCCTTTCGACGCCTGCGCCCGCGCACCTCCCTCAGTCGTGGCTAGTACGTTCTGCTGTGTTCGCGTTGTTTATTTGTGCGTTATCGGCTTGTTTGCGACTATTACTAACCTCTGCTTGTTTATTGGACCTTTTGATTGCTACTCGATGACCCCGGCACGTTTAATGGACTGTGATTTATAAATATGGAGACTGGACGCCAATGTGTAATGTGTCCTAGATCTGTTTTAAGACAGAGACGACATATATTACAAGAAACATTGCTTCATAGTAGTCCTGAGTTAGCGGCCTACATTTTGCAAAATGGATTGACACAAGTAAGTCACAGTCATTGTATTTATTTACTGATTTATTATACATATATCGATAACTTTTAGATATTATGTAGAATACGTATAATGAATAAGAATAAGTGTCATGTAGTTAGAATATATAAGCAGATAGAACATTGCTACGATACTATATGATACATTTTAGAATTGCTTGAATAGAAATATAGCACTTAAAGTATAGCTTACGTTAGGAACGACTCAATCGTCCGGCCATAATTCCTATGAGGAATGAGATATTTTTACCTGCATAATTATTTAATCTCACCTTAATATTTTTATAGTCTAGTCCAAAAGTGAGTGTAGATTGTATTCCGAGTTCTAGACAACTGACAAGCACACATATAACACCGATATAATCAATATAACACAGAAAAAATACTTCTGCTTATTACAAAAACACACATATGCTGATATCTTCATTTTTTCCCTTTTCAGGTAGTATTCAATAACGTAATGGCAGTATGCCATAGATGCTGGCAGAGAGCCAATAATAATGACGGTGGACAACTACGTCTTGAGAACGCTCCCATTGTAGAAGGTAATTACATCTGTGCTATTAATCCTTATCAAAATAAATTATTTCATCACTAAGTACAGTCTAGCTTCGCCGGGACAGCTAGTAATAAATAAATAAATAATTTTAGATGCTGACAATCAAGAACCCCCCAATGTTGCTGAAGCCCCCAATGATCCTCAGGACAATCCAGAGGATGATGCTCGTTTCTATGTTCGCGATTACGTACGTGCACCGAACACTTCACGGCTCTGTATGTATAGGCAATGTAGACATGAAAATCTACGACGAGTTCCTGTGTCTATCAAGCTAATTTGGTATGTCATTATCGATTATATATTCCACCGAGTTCGCGAATATGTGAAGAACATTTAAATAACTATGATTTTGAAGAGTTACTGGATAATGTAAATGTTACACATTATTTTAATGCTTCATTTTTTAGTAACATGACAAACATGTTAATTGAAGCAATCAACAATAGGACAAGATTCGATTTTGAAACATTATCTTCACTGAATAATAGTGAACTTATGTTTTGGACTGGATTCACTTTAGAGCAGTTCAACGTCATTTTGGAAGAAACGCCATCGCTCGCAGAAAAATGCAGACATCCCCGATCAGTTCTCGGAGCTTATTTAACGAAAATACGAACTGGAGAACCTAACGAGCGACTAGCTACGCTTTTCGGCGTAACACGTCAAGTGTTTGAATATCGCCTAAAAATAGCGCGACAATGCTTGACAGGTCAATATGTACCAAGACATCTTGGTATAGGTCATATTTCTAGAGATGAGCTTCTAGAGAAAAATCTATTTTTGCCCAAACATATTTTTGGAAATGAAAACAACACCAAGTTAATTATTATCGCAGATGGCACATATGTATATATTGAAAAAAGCACTAATTATTTATTTCAAAGAAAAACTTATAGCCTCCACAAGTTTCGCAATTTATTGAAACCATTTATTTTAGTAAGCAGCGATGGATATATCATAGATGTCATAGGCCCTTTTCCTGCAACAACATCAGATGCAACTATTATGCAGAACATAATGAATGAAGAGGAGCACTTACTACATTGGTTACTACACAGAGAGGACGTCTTTATTTTGGACAGGGGCTTCAGGGACAGTATTAATGATATTGAGTCCCTTGGCTATGAACCTCACATGCCACCTACCAAGGACAGGAACGCGACCCAGCTATCAACAGAAAAGGCAAATGATTCTCGGTTGGTGACTGTGTGTAGATGGATTGTGGAGGCGGTTAACGGCAAATTCAAAAACCGTTTTAAGTTATTAAAACAAACTTATTTTAACCGAGCTTTGCCAAACATGTTTGTCGATTTCCGCATAGCAGCATCATTAATAAATGCTAATTACCGTGTTGCTACAGACCACAGGCTTGCGCCGGAATTCTTTGAAATAATTCAAACTAAGGTTCATCAACCTAACCTTTTGAAAAATTATGTCGAAGGCAAAAATCTTAACAGACAAAGAGTTAACTTTGTGACGATGGAGGCCACCATGCCACATCTTGAGGACTTTCCAGAACTGACTGATGATGATATCATTTTATTCGCCTTGGGGACCTACCATATAAAACTTGCAAAATCCTACTGTGCGGAACATATTCGGAATGGAATTTATTATATTGAATTATTTCGAGAAAACCAGCTAACTGATTTGCCAAGGTATAATATTCGAGAAGATAATGTCTGGTTAATTAGAGGACGAATACAATCTCGACACGTTAGATCGCGCGTTTATTATTGTTACATATTAATAAACCGAAGTGAAACTGGCAGACGTGCTATTGAACAGTGGTATTGCACATGCCTAACAGGGGCGCGTACGGTTGGAAGTTGTGCCCATATAATATCAATTATATGGTATATGGGCAAAGGTCGACATATCGACTTTAATCTACCAGCGGCAATGTTATCGACTATTATAATAGATGAATAATATAACGTTATTTTTGTCTGGATAATAGTTCTGTTGTTATTAAGTGTCTACTTGCACAATTGTTTTTGTGTTATTAATACTTAAAATGTCTAGTTGAACAATTGCTTTTTGTAATTATCGTCTAAAATGTAATTTTTTATTTTAAAATAAAAATACTTTATTTTTGTCAAAAGTCTTTTTAAAAAAAAAACCCCGTCGAATTCCGAACTAAAAATTGGTACTGACTTTTCATGGGACGTAATAATGATATTGAAACTTGTCCCATGTCTGTTGATGGGATGGGACACTGCCCATACATTTTTTTGCATGGTCCTTTGCCAGCAGTCTCAGTATGTTTTTGAAAAACAAGGTATAAAATTATATTTTCTATGGTTTCAGATCCCATTCCTCTCCCTGGGCAGCGACGTGGGTCGAAGAGTGAAGGTCTTCGAAGGTTCCTCGCAGTTCTCCGGGGACTTTGTTGTGGAGGACGTGGATGTAGAGGGCGCCACTCATCGCAGGCTCGTGTTCTTGGACAACCAGTTTCTGGTGCAGTCCGAAGCTAAGTTGAAGACTGGTAAGGAAGATTGAGTAGTGTTTTTTATTTGTAGAATTATGATGGTTACATAAATACATAAACTCACACCTTCTTCTCATAGGGGTAGGCAGAAACTACAGAATGCCACCTGCTACGATCCTTACATACTCCTTTTGCCTCGTTTACGTTCATACATCTGGTCATGCACGTACGCCGGTTGCGAGTACTACGCACCTGACCTTTCTGAAGATTACAATACTAATAATATTACATTTTAGACTAGATTAGATGACGATGATTAAAATAACTCCTTAAGGTAATGTGGAAGCTTTTTCACAAGATTAAGTTACTCTGCTGATATTGAAATACAATTTATAAAAATAAAAAAAAGTTAAAAAAACTTTAACCCGACTACGGAAAACCAAAAGTGATCTAAAAAGTACGAAACGAGAAAATATTTCAGACAGAAATCAAGATAAGTATAAAAATTGTCAAGGTGAAGCCGTGGTCGCATGACATTATAATTTTGTAGGTGTTCCTAGCACCCACCTGCACCAAAATATCTCTAATAAATATTTCGTTGTACTTCTTTTTCTTCTTAAGAGTTTCATGACAAATCGTTACTATTTATTAAGATTTGATTAACTGTGCGTTGTTATCATTTGAATGATGCTTTTTTATTGTATAGGAATTAATTGTATAGCCGCGCCGTACGCAGCGCAGTCTCACTTTTGCTTGTTTTTAACAATTTATACATATTTATTTACTTAGACAATATGATATATGTACATATTCGTAATGTGCTGATGAAAACCTTACTTTTGATACCAAACGTGTCATGATTATTTCAATTTAATTTTTTCGAGATCAGAAATGTACGTATAAAGTCTACTATATTCAATTTTGGGAGAATTTATATAGCCTATGTAACCCGGACCATTATTACGAATCTATTGATACCTCATTCATCAAAATCGGTTCAGTAGTTTAGACGCTACGGTGGAACACACGTAAATACAAACATACTTACATACATACATAGACTGCTAAAATCATAACCGTTCTTTATAGCTTTGCTGAAGTCGGGTAATAAAGATGCTACTCATTTAGTGTCACAAAACTTGAAACTGAAATATCCTTTAGTTTTTTTAAATGAATTTAAATAAGTATTGTAATTACTGATGAATGAAGGGCGACTAATAAAAAGTATTTACAAGGCAGATGTGAGTCGAAACGCCGGGAGGGACGCCCTAGGAAGACATATAGTGACCTTATTGGTGATGTTCTTCAGAAAGGTCAGGTGCGTAGTACTCGCAACCGGCGTGCGTGTATGACCAGATGTATGAACGTAAACGAGGCAAAAAGAGTATGTAAGGATCGTAGCAGGTGGCGGTTTGTAGTTTCTGAGTTTATATATGTATGTAGTAGTTACTATTTAAACATCATACAAAAAAGGCAGACCAAGAAACTCCTGTTTAATTAAACTAATAAATGCAAAATTCTTAGCAACTTCTCTTCCAATGTTACTTCTTTTGGTCAGTAAGTCTTCTTAGGGGCGGAGTTCTTTTTGAAGGCAGTTGGTTTTACGAAATTCTATACTTCGATCCAAGCTGTTACTAAAATGACCTTCCCTCTCATTCCAGTAAAAAGAAAAAACAAAACTAAGCTGGTGGTAGACTTCGGCCACATATCTCTCTACCATTCTTTCATGTGTGTGGGAGTCCACATAGCCAGGGTTCCGACCACCAACGTGGCCGTCCTAGGTCTTGGAGGAGGCAGCCTGTGCATGTTCCTCAGGAAATGCTACGACAATGTCAAGGTCACAGCCGTCGACCTTGACCCCGCGATGTTGGAAGTTGCCAAGAACCATTTTGAGCTCCAAACTGATGAGAGACTGGAGGTCCAAATAAAAGATGGATTGGATTTCTTGGAGGATGAAGTTAAGAAAGGTAGGTGTTCTCCTACTATGGTCGTTGCAAACAAGCGTGTGTCATGTGACTTAAGGTATAAATTGATTGGAATTTAAACCTTATGTCAACAACATAAAAAGTTGCATTTCATGAGCTAGCATCTGTCCAATGACAGACGCGACCTCGCGAAATGCAGTAACAACCTTTTTAACTAAAATATCTTTGTTACGTATTCTATGTACTCATGACTTCCAACATTTGATAATTTCCGGTTAAATTGATCTTGAATTTTTTTTTTTTATTAATCTAGCTAAAAGATTGTGTCTTTTCGGACATAGTGAACCCGGCCCTTAGGGCCCGTTGTTTGATACATAGTTAAAAATAACCATTAGTCAATTTAACTATTAGTCACTTGACAATAGTTAAAGTTTAACTACTCTGTCTACGCATGGTTAACTTTTATAGCAAATTGTAAATTTTTTTAACAATAGTTTACTTGTCATTTTTAACAAATTGTTAGTTTAACTAACGCATTTTAACTATTAGTATGTTTGACTACTGATCAAACAAGGGGCCTTTATTAGTCTCGTTATCATAACTTAGGGCCTAGACAAATGGCATTCGCTTCAGAGCGATTCTATTTCTACAATCGCCATCGCTTTCGTTAATGTTTCCATCATACGAATCGAAAACTAGCGATACCGCTTGTCAAAAAGTGCCACCTGGCTACGCATCTTTATGGAAGTAATCGTTCGACGCTGTCGATTCGTTTCATAGAATCGAATGATGTTAACATTGTCTAGCTAATTTCTATTCGTTGACATATGATCACGTGACATTTCGATAGCTTATGTCAACCCCATACATTTTTTGGCTTTTCTACTAGCGTCATCGCTAATCGAATGTTACTTTGTCTAGGCCCTCTGATCTTTGTTACCTTTTTATTCACCTACTTTCTTCACTTCTAACAACTTGCAGGTAGCCACTATGAGGCGATAATGTTTGACATGGACAGCAAGGACCGGACAGTGGGGCTGTCGTGTCCACCCAAACAGTTTCTGGATAACAAAGTGCTGGATGACGTCAAGAATATACTTACGGAAGATGGTGAGTTCTTACTTTATCTAAGTTGAAAAAGATTCTTTGGACGCAGGCGCGGCATTTGAGCGTCACCTTCGAAGTTCGATCCTCTGGTCAGTGGTAATTGGTTTTCCGTTGAGGGAAATTCTCAGTAGCTGCTTAAAATGCTTAGTCTGGATTCGTTCTTGGTTTATTTTTTTGTCAAATATTTTACACCAGCAGTCTGTGGGCTAATCATACCCAAAAAGCAGACAGCGCACTGCGCATTCAATATAATAACGCCTTCAGGGCGCTGTTGAGGCGTCCACCTTACTGTAGTGCGTCGGGGATGTTCGCGGATGCGCACACTGACGATTATTTCGCGATCATGCGCAAAAAAGTGGCATCAGTGATACGTAGATTGAGGGGAAGCAGCAAAAGCATTCTGAAGGTGTTTGCAGAAAGGCTAGAAGGGCCTACAATGGATAGATTTATCAAACTGCATGTCAGACATGGGACTTGATGAATCTTCCTCCTCTTATCGTGGCTGTATTTTTTAGTGTGTATTTGTGTTTTTATTGTGTATTTGTGTTTTTATTGTGTATTTGTGTTTTTATTGTGTATTTGTGTTTTTATTGTGTATTTGTGTTTTTATTGTGTATTTGTGTTTTTATTGTGTATTTGTGTTTTTATTGTGTATTTGTGTTTTTATTGTTGTACTCATGTGTGTTTAAGTGTTATTACTAATGTAGTTTTTAGTTTGTACTGATTACTAACACGCTATGGGCCGTAGACGCCTGAAAATAAACGATTTTTATTTTTATTTATTATTATTTTTATTTATGGCTTAATAAAAAATAGGCTCGCCCCCTTTGACATGGGACTTAAGAGTTGACGAACGATATTTGTGGGTTGGTGTACCGTACCTACTTTACATCTTCTTTTCCTTCGTGGAGTTATATTAATTCTTACAATATTTTTTTTCAGGCCACTTCATCTTGAACTTAGTCTGCCGCGACGTAGAACTCCAGCAGTCAATAATGGACACCCTAAAGCGTCATTTCAAGCATTTAACTACAGTTAAACTGTATGAAGAAGTTAACGAGATAGTGTTTGCGACTAACAGTAACAAACTTTACAATACTGATGATTTTGACAAGGCGGTCAAGGAGTTGAACGCGGCCGCGCGGCAGAAGAAGCTTGTTGACGTTAGATGTGTAGATTTGAAGGATTTCTTACAATCTGTTATTATTCTTTCGTAAAGTTGTTATAGGCTTAGAGTAATCCTGCTTATATTCTATTCTCTTTATATTAGTTTAGACTTTAGACTAATATTATAAATGTGAATGTTTGTATGAGTGTTACTCAACCGCCCAAAAATGGTTCAACAAATTTGGATACACAGATGGTTTATAACCTGGATTAACACAGAAGATACATTTAATCCAGGTAAATGACCTCCACGCGGGCGAAGCCGCGCGTAAAAGCTAGTTAGGTATGTAAATAGAAGTGGATGCGTTTCGTGGTCGATGAATAGTAAACTTATTTTCAATGCAGTGTGGACGAAACGCGATGTTTATTTGCTCAGATTAGGTCAACCACATAATATTTTGTGTTTTTCATTTGAATTACTTCGTAATATGAATATTTTTTATGGAGTTTTTTTTGTTCATGTTTACTGTGACCCTGTTAATGTAAAGGTCATCGTCTGCCTAGCCAGCCTTATCCAATTATGTTGGGTTTAGCCTCCAGTCTTACCAGAGGGCTTAGACAAAGTAACATTCGATTAGCGATAACGCTTGTAAAAAAGTGCCACTTGGCTACACATCTCTATGGAAGTAATCATTCGACGCTGTCGATTCGTTTCATAGAATCGAATGATGTTAATATTATCTAGCTAATTTCTATTCGTTGACCTATGATCACGTGACATTTCGATAGCTTATGTCAACCCCATACATTTTTTTTTGCTTTTCTACTAGCGTCATCGCTAATCGAATGTTACTTTGTCTAGGCCCTCAGTATATTTAGAATATAGATGACACATTATTTTCCTTACAAAGAATAGGATCTGCTACGGATCAGCCTGCATCTTGATATTTGTTTATTATAAACATGTCAATATTGACATTACAAGGTAGTATTTAATGTTTGTAAATATTATAGTGTAAGGTATTGTAATGCGTCTAGATATTCTGTTACAATGAACGAAATGTAGTATGAATATAAGAGACGAACCACAGTTGAAAATATAATTGTTTGTAAATAAATAAGTTGTAATCTGGCGTAATTGGAAATTACACTGCCAAGACAATACTATCACTACTATAAAAATCTATTAAAATATTAATAAGTCTGTTTTTCTGTGATAGGTTTAAGGATGTTTGTAAAAAATGAAACCACAGAATAAAATTAATGCATTTAATGCTGTTTCTTTGTTTACCGATCCGCTCCCCACTCGAGACTAGCACTCGTCTTACCAATTTCGCATTATTGTCGCCATTCAATTCAATACATCCACAAGCAGACATCATCGCATAAAATAAAAATTTAACACGCTAACAATTAATTAGGCTCCCTAATTTATCACAATTGGCACCTATGAGGTCTACTAACAACAAATATACAATAATTTAAAAATTAATATTCGCAATGAAATAAATTACAATAGCGACACGCTTAATACTTTAAGCGGAATACACGACACTGCTAAATTATAATATGTCCCTCAAAACACTTTCTTGAGAATGTTCTTAAGACTTTTTTTCTTTTTGTTACCACTGTTTTCATTTTCCTGCTGTCCGTTTTGTGATATTTCTGTGGATTCCGACCACAGACTTCCTGTGGGCGACTCTGACGCAGCTTTCTTGTTCATATTCCCGTTGAAGATTGGCTCTACAGTCCTGACCACAGGGCTAGGAGTACTCCTGCTACTCTGTCTGCTTAATGTCCTCAGGAATGCTGGTGACGACAGCCGCCTCGTTTTCATCGTTTTCGTCTTCAGGTTGTTGAAGAACGAGCCATTAGTTTTTGGTAATTCTTGCTTCAGCGGAATGGTTGGCTTGATTTCACTGAACTCTTTCGGTTCGGACACCGGAGCGAAGTATTCCTCCTCGTCCAATGGTATGGGATTGTCCTGAAGCTTCCCAATACTGTCTGGTCGGGTCCATTCTTTGGGTTCCGTCTCGCCAGTTCTGTGCACTATGGACGTCTTTCTTCTCCTATTCTTGCGCGCCACCTGCCACTCGCCGTCATCTTCCTCTCTGCTCATCTCCTCAGTGGACTGCCTGGCTATCTGCAACGCTTCTTCGCTGGGCCGTCGCTTCTTCGCCGAAGGAGTCTCATGGCCACTGACGCCTTCGACGGATTTTCTCCTGATCTTGTCTTGTTTCTTTTTGGTCTTTTTTATGACTGGTATGATTACTGCCTCTGCTTTCCGTCTTCTGGAGACGAAGTAGAAAGCTAGGGCGAAGATGACAGATTGGAATACGATGAATTTGAAAAAGTTGATATTACCGAACCAGCTGTCTCGTTCCTCCATGAGGATATGCATGGCGGTGGCCATCTGTCCGAGCTGTTCCTGCAGGCTGGTCATCTGCTCGAGATATTTCTGCTCTCGCTCGTTGCTCTTGCGACGCTCCTCCGTCATCTGCTGCACTGTTTTCTCGAAGGTCTTCTGCATTTCTTCAACTTGCTTCTTGTAACGCCTACTCAGCTCTTCCAGGTATTGCCCCGAAAGAGACATGTTGCGTTCCAGCGTCTGAAATTGAAAATTCTTTTAAAGGCAAGTAAGGTTTCGTTTTTTTTTTGTTTTGTTGGAAATAAACAATTAATACGATATCTATGACACATAATGCCATCGTTGTTAAGGTTCTACAAAAGAGATTTGTTTTATTTTAATGGGAAACTACTGTAACACGATCTGAAAAATTACATAAAGGAAAACACTAACTTTGTTTCACTATGTTAGCTACTCTGTATGGCACTGTTTATACTATTTACCCGACTATTTGCATAACAACGGGTTTAATTTACAGAGCTGCTGTCTAAACAGGTTGTAAATTATCAACTAAGTTAAATATTTTAGAATATTGTGATACTGACCTTCACTCTATTAGAAAGTCTCAGAAACACAGATTCCTTCTGCAGCGTTGTCGACCCCTGGTTTTGGTTCTGCGACGGCACCCCGGCAGGGGTCGGGTCCACCGCCATCTGGTCGAAGTCCGTCAAAAAGTTCTCAGTGTCTATGATTATCGGATCAGTCACTTCTTCAACAATGTTGCTTTCTTTTAATTTCTCTGTGTTCACTTCAATTTTACCGTTTTTGGGTTCAGTCTTCTGAACAACATCTTTATTTTCATCTACTACAATTTCAGTAGTCTTATCAATGTCTGGTATAATTTCTAGTACTTCTTGTACTGGTTTCTCGTCAATCGAGGGCACTTCTTCGATCTTTTCATCAACTGTCTCATGTTGGTCTTTTGGCAACTCAACAGGAACAGCAGTGCCTTCAGCCACAGTTTCCGTCGTTGTTCTCTCTTCTGATTGAGCTGTTTCATTAGTTTTCTCGTCATCAGAAGCTGTATTTTTGTCTGGAACTAGTTTTATTTCCAGTTCTGAATTCGTCTCACTATTTACAGTTTGCGGCGATTCATCAACAGTTGCATTCATGGTAACATTCAGTTCTGTTTCAAAACTCGTGTTCAAAACAACTTTCTTTTCTTTAATAGCTAAGATATTACAGAGGGCGGCTAAATATTTCTGAGGGAACAAAGCATTCATATAAGCGACGCGTTCATCACTAAACTCTATTGTCTTTGTACTTTTAAAATCTAGTCCGTACGGCTGGCAAATGCCGGTACACTTTAAAGTCTCGCGGAGGAACACCTGGCGCACTAAACTCACTAACTTGTCCGAGCTACAGCTAATTAGTTCGTACACTTCATTGTAAAGCGTCTCACTGCAATTATCACACACTATTATATGGCTGGGCGAACAACACCGTTTGTACGTTTTATCTGTCGACGTATCGTTGTGTTCTGAGGATACGTTTTTAGGAACTTCAGTTTTCACCAGCGCTTGTGCCGCCTTCTTCATGATAGACATCACTGCGTCTCTCGCGGAACCGAACAGGTTCTTGGAGGGCTCTGTCTCAGTAGCAGGTATGTCTGGCACATCTATTATTTCATCATCCTCATCCTCGTCAATATGAGCGGGATGCTGCGAGTTCTCCTTTTCTAAGACTTCGAATTCTGACGTGCCGTATACTTTAAAAAGCGATACCGGGCAGTAGTGCTCGGACCCATGGTGAGATAGCATCTCAACTTTAATAAATTTTCCAAATAAATGCGGGTACAGATCAAAATTTTGCACGTCTCTCATGTCTTGCGCCGTGAACTGTCCGACGCTGGCCCAGTCCCTGGTCGGAAACCGGTCGCTGAAATAAACAGCGATATCTTTGGGGGTTGATGAGAATAGCTCAAAATTTGCTATTTCAATTTTCTGCGCTTGCACAGCCTCGCAGAGCTCGACGACGAACCATATACGGCTGGTGCACGTATTGAGCATGTACTCGTCCCTATTTGGCGACAGGATGGAGCTGGCCGAGCCCGACTCGGGGTTGACGGCGACGATCTTGGCGCCGCAAGCGAGCGAAGCGTAGTTCTTCGATCGTAATTTAGTGCTTTTACTACTAAAGTTCGTATTACTATGACTAGGTTGACTCGAGTGGTTCAGTACTGTGTCTTTTTTCTCGGCTTCGGCCAGCTGTTTTTGGGCCCACTCTGAGAACGAGGGGATGTCCTCCTGGGGTGTTTCTGGTTTGACTGGAATGTTTTCTGTTTCTAGTTCTTTTGGTTCTTCGACTTGAGATTCTGTTACGGCTTCTATGTCCACTATGGGCGCCTGAAATGCTTCCTCTACCTGCCTGGTCTCGTGCATGGGTTTGGCTTTGACGACGAGCCGCGGTTCTGTGCTTTCCTTCTCCACGTCTTCCTGTGGTTTCTCTGCGTCATCTTCAACGGCCACGCCGTCGATGATGGAGAATATCTTTGTGTCATTGTGTTCCTCCGAGTCGTTGACGAACAGTAGTTCGTCTGGATGCCTCAATTCCAATTTGGCGTTGTCTGCTAGCGATATGAGCACTGGAGGCTGCCCGGTGTCAGGTAACCTGGAATAGAACAGAAAAAAATATGTTAGAAACTTGCATTTAAAAAATTTCGAATATTGTGGTTTGAATTTCAAATGAAGACATAATACAGTAAATCAAAGAAATAACCGTTTTGTATGTTGCTTAAAACATTACATCTCGGAGTTACATCATAAACACTACTTTTAATTACTTTTTAATCAATTTCTGTTAACATTCAAATCCATTAATCGTGAATATTCAACGGAGAAAATAATTATGGTAATAGAAATATTACCAGCACACTTATTCTTAACAACAATTTTGATAACCCTTCCATCTATTGATCTACAAGTTACCTATCTCCAATAGTTTAAATTTTAATCAAAACCTAACAAATCAATTACCCGATTTCCAGCAAACATTCTCCCAATTTCTATAGCGCCATTACATAAACTAGATAGTCAATAAAAAATCAGCCGCATTCCATTTCGCGGCACCAAGGCGCGGCCATACCGCATTGCCGGCCACACAACCGACAATGGGACACACAATGTATCGTTAAGATTTCTTACGATTTATGATCATTGATCCCAATGCAAGCAATTGAAACAATCAGCATAGTTGATGCTTGTAGATTGGTTATCATGATGTTAAATAATTTGTGGAGGGTCGATGGACTTATGTTTTATAATTTTTACCGGCCATTTCATTTTGGCTTGCGGTTTTAGATATAATATACTCAATACTTTTATTGCATTCCACATGTAGGTATTCTGGGTGGTAAACTTATTTAATTAGATCATATGGACCCTGTCGGGCACAGCAAAATAAATAAGTTAGGGAAGAGGAAGCATTTGTTAACTATATAACATTACTTAGCAAACTACTATATTAAAACAATGATGTAGTTTTTTTTGGAGATCTGTTGAGTGATGTAATAATAATAAATAAATCAAATAAAATTTTAAGTCTCCAGTACTTAAATTATGACTTCACTTATTCGTTTATCGAGTAGTAGCTTTTATTTAGCAAAAAATGTCTAAGTTGTTTATAGTAAAAACATACTGCTTATCAACACTTTTCCGGGCACTGAAGGGCTATCTATAGCTAAGATAACAATACAACTTCTATTGCATCCGTTTTCTAAATCAGTGTCCGTGAAAGTGCCGCATAAACAAAGCAATATTTCAGCAGACTTGCGCTAAAATACTCGAAGCAATATTTTCTTGACCAAACAGACACCTAACAAGAAAATTTTACGAAAAAAATTTATCGCTCGAAATGAAAATACAGTCTCTTATTTTTTGTCGATAATAACGAATTAGTAGTCGACGGTTCTCCCTTTCTTTTCTCGTCAATTATGTTCAAGGTTCCGAGACGCTTCAATCGTGCGTAATTGAAGACAATTTTCATGATTACAGTATTATATTTTCAGACGAACCAACTACCAAACGACCGTGTCAAGGAGTGCGTAGTTAAGATATTTTGTAACGAGCTTTTATTTTCTGTTTTTCGGTACAGGGCCAGCCTTGTGCCACATAATATTTTAATATGTTTTGGGTTTAATGTTCGTGTTCATGTTCAAAAATTTAGTTTACATGTTTATAATGGAAAATGGGACTTTTTCAATGTTTCACAGTTCTCTTTTTATTCACATTTCTCGCATCCCCTGGTGCGAATACTGTTACTATAAGAAATGTGAGTTTCCCACAATGTTGGATATCCGAGTACCTACAGAACAACCATCGATTTAACATACCTAATTATATTTTGCTGTAGCTCAACACGATTTTCTTCGAAGAACAGTGACCTGTACCTGCACTGCTAGTACTTTAGCAAATCTCAAATAACACCAATTCATTGGTTTGGACGTTATCGGCATTTTACAATTATAAGCCTTCATCGAATCCAAAAAAATAATTATATAATCTGATACTCTAAATCGCAGCACTAACTGCTTCTCAATATCCAACACTGTTGAAAATCTCATTTAGTTCCAATAAGCCGTCTGCGAACTACGAAATTAAATATTGGAAATTGAATCCTATCTGGATTCAATTTCCACTTTGTTTTTCACTTTTGTTACTTAAGAGGGCGCACACCGGTCCACTAGTGCCACTCCTTTAAAAAAATATTATCTCGTGACTGAGAAGGAATTTTGAATAACGGCTCAATAAGCACCCTCGGTAAGTGTGTCTAGAATTTTCTAATACCTTTTATAAACTTTCATATTGAGACACGAAGGAACAAAATTCGATGTAAAGAAAAGCGGCCACATTCCTCTAGATCATATTTTGTTGAATCGCGTCTCAATATGAAAGTTTATAAAAGGTATTAGAAAATTCTAGACACACTTACCGAGGGTGCTGATTGAGCCGTTATTCAAAATTCCTTCTCAGTCACGAGATAATATTTTTTTAAAGGAGTGGCGCTAGTGGACCCGTGTGCGCCCTTTTAATTTTTATGCAAACGAAGCAAAAATTCAATGTTTCCTATAGTTAAGTTTATTACATATAAGTCTGTAAAGAATGTTCTCATTGTTCCTATTAATGTTAAGTTTTACAGGTTCTTCTTCTGATATAAACTTTATGATGTGTTTTTTTGGTAGTAAATGAAATAAATCATAACCATCAAATCAATTGAACAGACTAATCTTTTTTATAGCGTCCTTCCTCCGAATATCAGTTACCTAACTACCGGGAAACACACTAGAATAGTTCGATGCGATATTAATTCACGACATAAATCATTATTGCTATTGTTTTCAAAATCGGTCAAGGTTTAACTGCATAAAAATAAAAGTTACCAAAATAACATGCAACTGATACCAAAGATAAAAAAGCAAACCGAGTTGCGATATTATACTGATACGTTATCCATTACGTTTAAATAACAATACCCATATTACCACACAGTTTAATATTTCGAGTTGCAAGTTTTGATAATACTACCCACGTATTATCAAAACTTTGCTGAATCACAAAGCTGTTGAGTCACTCTTTTGGCCAAGGAAGCTCAAATAACTTGCAGGAGTAAGGAGTCAATCGGATTGAGCACAACAGAACTAAAATATATTGAATGAATGACTGACAGACAACGGGTAGCCTATACCGCTGAAGTGATGGTGACATAGGCTACGGGTTCATACAAACAGAAACATAGTCTGGAAAATACACTACTTTAGGGCTGTTTCTACAGTCCCACAGTCTTTCACCTCCTAAATAGTATAAAAACCGGCCAAGTGCAAGTCGGACTCGCGCACAAAGGGTACCGTACCATTGACTAGGTAAACAACAGTAGGTACACAAATTAGGTGCCTACCTGTTACCATTTATTGATATCGAGCAAAAATAGGCAAAAAATTGCGTTTTTTGTATGGGAGCCCCCTTAAATATTTATTTTATTTTGTTTTTAGTATTTTTTGTAATAGCGGCAACCGAAATACAAAAGCTTGTGAAAATTTCAACTGTCTAGCTATCGCGGTTCTTGAGATACAGCCTGCTGACAGATAGACGGATGGACAGACAGCGAAGTCTTAGTAATAAGGTCCCGTTTTTACCCTTTGGGTACGGAACCCTAAAAACGAAACCGTTGACAAGAGGCAGGAAGTATTTTTTACATAATTACAAGAACAATACATTATCCGCTGTCAATATCTAAGATCTATAACATATAATGTTTCAGCGTTTTAAATTACATGATGTCAATATGTCATTAATTATGAAATTAAATATGAAGCAGCATTTTCTAACGGGCCTTGGAATCAAGGTGTGACCAACCTTGGACTGAAAACTATTAAAATAGAGGTCATAGTCGCAGAGCATTGTGGGAAATAGCTGTAAAAATGAATGAGCAGTTGACTGAAAAGCCCTGACACGTAAATGTGGCCGAGGAAAATTTATTGTTTCTAGTTATTGTTATTTTTAACGTTACACGTTTGCTTGAGAATCTATCTGTAGCTTTTGGTAAATATCATACGTGCTATTTTCTGTAGAAACCTCACCGTGAAAAGTTTGTTGAATTGAGCTTGAAATAAAACTACAATCCCATCTGATGCCTAGAGATTGAAAGTACCTACACTTTAAGCTCACTTAATATGATTTAAGGCTCCCACAAACAGGCGCGACGCAAAGGCACCGCTCGTCGCGCGACAGGCGGTGCCTTTGTGTCGCTCTGTCGCGTCGCGCCTGTGTGTAGGTGCCTTTATTATGCAGAATCGACCGCCAGAATAGATTTCTGCAGCGTGAAAAATGTCTGTTATATTTTTAATACGATTGCCCATCAACATTAAAATGTTAGTCATGTATGACATTGATTTCTTAGTTGTCTATGCAAATAATGTTACGACGGATGAAGTTGCATTCCAGACAGTCTGCTACTTCCTCTACTATTGTGTACTGTAGCATGTCCTTCTCACCCACAGCTGCCATCAGAAGGATATATAAAATACCAGGTTATTATTGATCCACTGCAGGGCAAAGGCCTCTTCTCATACAGAGAGAACAGGAGCATTGATCACCACGCTTGCTCAAGGCGGATTGGCGATTTCAGACTTATATTAACTATCAGTCTCGATTTCCTCACGATGTTTTCCTTCACCGAAGTCCTCGCGCCCCTAACACTCCAACCGAACCTCTTGCATGAGAGGCAGACCTTAACCACTGGGCTATCATGACACTTTCAGAGAAATATTCTTAGATTTAAAATGATGCTTACGTGCAAAATATCTTGGTGAGTCCTTGGTGGCCACCGTACGATAGCAGTTGACATATAAGCAGGGCCGCCAGCAGCGCCCGCGCCGGCGACATCCTGTAACCGCCGCCGGCGCATTGGCGACGCGCCGCTCCACCTATCACGACACGACACGACACCACACCACCGATGCGACACGAACGTGCGACACGACAATATCACACACAGAGAGTTCGCACTTCCCTTTTATATGAGGCGTCTGCTATTTCACAAAAAATTTCGTCCGACAAAATCGTGCGATACGATGCGGACACGTCAAGTTATTTCACCTTTTTATTTTAAAATTTGGTTGTGCACTGTCTCCGTTGGTGTCCATTCGGGTAAGACCTATTGACGGAATCGGTAATTGTATTACGGAAGTTTGCAAAACAAGGATTGTGAGAAAATTCGTAGACAATAGGTTTGCATAATAATTACTGCCGCTAAATCCGGTTTTGTTTGTCATAAACTTAAACATACACTCATACACTTTGTGGATTAGATTACACACAATGATCGAATGCATATACACTCGATTTGACCAGGTACACGGTCAAATATAATATGTGCAGATATTTGCTTATCAAGTCTACAAAAAGGTTTTTTTCTTAACGTGGTCAAAACGGTTATCACTGCACTATAGGATTTGAAACGCTCGTGGCAAGTCAGTCTTCCATACGAATGTAGGTATTTAATTGATTCAACAGATTTCTTATGTATGACAACAGCGCTGTGTTTAGTACAGACAGTCAAATAGTTTCTGCTTTCAATTAGTCCGCGATTATGGCTGTTTTAAATGCTGTTATGAGACACTGTGTTACTCTGTGTCAATTAGTATTGATTGGCCAACAACACTTTGGAATTGTGGCCAATGAACCAATGGACCGCTGTACTTAGTTATGAGAAGTATCTACTTATTATATGCTTTTTGATAAAGATGTTCAGCTTAATCGGTTTACAGCAAGTAAGATGGCGGTAAAATAAGAAACTAGTTGCCTTCTATTCATCTTCATGGGCCAAATCTACCACAATGCGGGTCCCAGAAAACGTCGGGCGACATCGAGGCAGACCTAGAAGATAGGTGGACGAGTTTGACGCCTACAGACAAGATCGGTACACACTAGCTTAAGACAGAGAGGAGTGGAAAGGAGAAAGAGAGGCCTTTGCCCTGCAGTAGGACAACATAGGCAAAAAAAAAACTATTCTTAAAGTCATAAAAAAGTTAATAAACTTCCTGAAATTGGTTCCCATAGTCAGGCCAATATTTGAACACACTAAACAATATGCATTCTCTTCTGGAAAACATCTAATAAATAGAACAATGATTCCAGTAACACAATGTCGTTGTCGCGCACAAAACGAGCCAAAGTTGTTGCATAAACAGTTTCTATTGAATGAATGAAATTGTTGTTCAAACGAATTGTGAGACTACCTACAATGTAGTCATGCATTCGTTTGATCGTAACGTTCTTGAGGCGACAGCGTCGGGGTAGCCCGTGAAATTCAAATTTTCTTACGTTTTTTGCAATTTGCAGGTCAGTATCAGGTTCAATGTTGATCTAAATATTATGATTCGCGGCCGAAAAAAATATTTATTTATAGAATTATAATCATAAAAATCATCAATACATCTCTCTAAGTAACAAACCTCAAGTTTGCATACATACCTTTCTGTAAAACGTAATTTTTTGATCTCGACTGTAGATAATTATATAAATTTATAGTTTACTTAGCTTAATTAAGTTTTAGCACATTATTATTAATTTTCAAAATTTTTAAATGTTACTAGATGAGAACAACTGCCGACAAACTGTTTTGCAGTTTGGCAGACTAGAAATAGTGTTATTGTTGATACAGATTTTGAATGAATAAGAAAAAAAAAAACATATTACTTACTTTATTGAATGACTATTTCATGAAATCATGACAGGAGTTGTAATGCTGATTCTTATGATTATATTTCTGTAAAGCCATATTTGTTACCATACCTGACATTGATATGCAAATTGCAAAAAACGTAATGAAATTTGAATTTCGCTGGCTACCTTCGCGCATCCGTTTGCAGACCAAGAGCTAAATGAAGTACTCGTGTGTTTGTACACAAGTATGAAAAACTGCCTCAGTTATGCTAGACTAAGTCAGCTGAAGTGGAAATTGCCTGGTCACATCTCTCGCAAAACCGACAATCGTTGGGGAAAAGGAGTTCTAGAGGTGTGACCGCGTTTAGACAAACGAAGTATGGGTCGCCCGCAGGCCAGGTAGAGGGACGACTTGCGAAAGGCGGCTGGCAGAGACTGGATGAGGAGAGCCGAAAATCGGGCTCTGTGGCGTTTACTGGGAGAGGCCTACGTTCAGCAGTGGACTAATATAAGCTGATGATGATGCGAGCTAACCTAGACTAACTCAGCTTAGCTCTAGGTCTGCAACCGGCTTTACGGACTTGTGTAAAGTACAATCAGAACTATTCTTGTAATTTCCTGTCACGGTTATTTACATATCAAGTAGTGGTATACGAATGTGTGTGGGGTAGGTACCACAACTAGAAAGTGAAAAATAAAAACTTTTTTACAAAAAAATAACCGACTTCCAAACAAAACACTAGAAAACCTGAAAAATAACTTTAATTTCGGAAGTCGGTGTCTTTATTTGTGTATTTTCGTTTTTGGCCACCGACTTCCGAAATTAAATTATTTTTCAGGTTTTTTTGTGTTTTGTTTGGAAGTCGGTTCTTTTTGTGTAAAAAAGTTTTTATTTTTCACTTTTTAGTTGTGGTACCTACCCCACACACATTCGCATACCATTACTTGATATGTAAATAACCGTGACAGGAAATTATTAAAATATCATCAATATAAACTAAGTGCCAAAAATACGCAGTATTAAGAATAATTCAAAACTTCTGGTCAGAACTTGATCAAATTTAAATGGGAACACATGTGAAGCACCAGCTTTCAAAGAATCATCCAAATCAGTTCACCCAAAATAAAACTTATGAGCTAACAAACATAAAAAAAAATACAGTCGAATTGAGAACTTCCTCCTTTTTTTATTGAAGTCGGTTGAAAAGATCAAGATAATAAATATGATTTTCTTCCCGAAAAATTAAAAAACAAACACGTGGGGATCAAACAGCCTAATATAAATATCTTGCTATGTGGCTAATCTCTTTATTACATATCCGCACATATCTAAGGTTGTCGACTGACACATACCACTGAGGACCACGTGTAGTAATGCGAGTGAACAAAACAATAGGTACTGATTACTTTGTACCATATCAGATGACGTTTACAACTCACACGCGTAGGAAAAGTTGCGTAATTCCTAGTGACGCGCGGTCTAGCGTAAACTTCGGATAAATATCCGCGGATTCCATTATCTGTGCATCTTTGCGATACGTGAGTTGTAAAATAAAGATGTTTGGTTTTACTGAATTGTAGTGTATTGTTATGCAAACTGAGACAGATTGTCTTGGAGCAACTTTATTGTCATTTTATTTATGGTTTATACAACAATCATGATGACAATTACGTTTATGCTAACCGGTCTGTGATAAAGTTGTAAATTCTTGGTTTACAATTAGAAGATGGAGTTTGGGGATTTCTTTGATCGTGATTGTTTTTTATTGGAATGTCTGCAGGTTCATAAATTTGTACTAATTATTTAACGGTAACTACATAATCTTTTAATACGTACATAACAGTACATAATGCATAACAACTCGTATGCATAATTATCAACTTATTAGTTCCATTAAAGTGGACGTCTTTATAATGAATCACTATTACGCTCAACTCAAGTCAATAGTAGACTTGTTATTATTTAGGTATTTGGAGTTGCATTATCGGTTGTCGATAGCGGAATTAAATGCAAGAGATAGGAATCAGTACAGCTGTTCTGAAAATTGTGTAGTCACTTTGCTATTTATGTTTATCGGTCGATAAATCGACATTGGTTAGACTGCTATTATTTATGTTAATTGTTGTTATATTAATGAATGTTTTATTAAGAATATAAACTAAGTGTGTGCCACACAGTAGTTAAAATAGAAGTGGTATTTTAAAATGTTTTAGGTAATGTACAACGTACAAATAAAAGCTGAATAGTAATTTATGCAAATTGAACCGTCACGTAGGAAAAGCAAACATTAGGTACTGACGGAGTTTTGGATATCTAGTGCGGAAAACAACGAAACACGTATCTAAAGATTACTATCTAAACCTTATAACAATACAGGTAAATATTAATGTAATGCTTTTACTTTACATTATATTGCCATTGTAATTAATTAGCTTTGTACCTACTATCACCCGTATCATCATGTTAATATTTATGTTAGTTATCATGAAAGAATATCATTAACTAAAGATTAGAGTTATAAGTATGCAAAGTTTATTGTTAGCCAGAGCGCAGTCTTTATGAAATGTTTAAGAAGCGGTAAGAAGCAAATTTTTATGTAATTGACAATAGCACATTGCAGCAACAAATAAGGTTCAAAACAGCGATGCGTTTGATGTCATTTGAATCGAATGACCACCAAAATAAAAGTAATTTTGCAGTTTTAATTAAATTAAAAAATAAATGCACGGCTCAGTGGAATAATTTTTAGGTATTTCTTGAGTTGTTTGAATTCCCCTTATTATCATTATATACAATACTAGCTTCTGCCCGCGATTTCGTCCGCGTGGAATAGTTACTTTGGGCTAGCGCTAACTTTAACCGGCGACTTCGTTTACGTAGAGGGTGAAAATATTTTTAAATAACACGTACGTTAAGAAGCTGTTTTAGGTACCTACATCACGCTTTAATCAGCACACGGAGAAAAGATTTCTTAAAATATTCCTGGGGAGTTTATGAATTTTTACTGGGGCTCTGCAGTAACGCGGGACCATATGCGCAAACCCAAGAAAATTTACCGGGTTACCCAGTACAAATTCTAGGACAAAAAAACATTTAAGGTCTTAGAAATTTTACTGGGTTACCGATACAATTTTTACTGGGGTACTGAACGTCATTTTTGGTAATTCGCAGAGATAACTGGGGCCACCGCCCTTCCCCGTCATGACCGCCCGCCGCCGGCCTTGCACCATTATTTTGCTGCGATGTTATTTTAAAACTGCGATATCTCCTAAGATATTTTTTGAAATCAAATGATGTAAAGGGAAATTTTGTTTTAAATTAAATACTTGTGATGAATAACGTATTTATTTGGATAAGGATTAATATCATGTTTATAAAAACACTTTCGCAAATAATGCATTATTTTAGAACAAATTTGGTTAGCATAAAAAAGTTTATAGTGAGCCAACCTTAAAAGATAAACATAAGCTGTCGCAGACTTATTTTTAGAACTTTTAAAGGGGAACAATTCTGTAATACCTGACTTTTGCGAAACTTTAACCGTTTACGCAGCGCACGCAGCGGAAGCTCTCAAAAGGAAGAAAAATACCCACGATTTTGAAACATGGCTCATTGGTGCTCCGTCCCTATTGATCTTAGCATGATGATATATAGCCTATAGCCTTCCTCGATAAATGAGCTATCTAACACTGAAAGAATTTTTCAAATCGGACCAGCAGTTCCTGAGATTAGCGCGTTCAAGCAAACAAAAAAACAAACAAACAAACTCTTCAGCTTTATTATTAGTATAGATGATAGTTTACGTTCAACATTTTGAGAGTTAGTTGAGTATACTAATACGTCTAACTGTGCGACAAAAACGTATTACGGTGTCCTACGTTTGGGTAGCGCCTTAATGTATGACAGGTGAAAGAAGGTCCAAGACCAAAGAAAAACTGCTTTCCCGTGTCCTTAAGGGTCCTCCCCGAAACGATCCAATTGCAATTGTCAATTTTTACGTTATTGCACATTGAAGCGCAAATTGATCGACTACAAAATGCAATGAAGCGATTGACAAAAAACAGACAAATAATTTACACGTGCAATTGATCGTTTCAGGGACCCTTTACGTTAGGCTTACCAATGCACAATCAATTTTGCTTAATGAAGGAAAGTTGAATGTGCACTGGTGCACACAGTATTTTTTATTAAACAAACTGCTTAGGTAAATATACCTGGGCAGTTTGTTTAATTAAAATGCTGTCTAAATCTAACCCGCCAACGCGCCAAACTAAGAATATTAGCAAATATTACACAAACCTAAATGAGAAATAATTAGCACCCTTTAACAAAACAACTCCACTAAATTAATGTGAAAACAACTTTGCCAATAACAACTAAACAACAAACGCCATACACCAGCAACAAATCGGATATTTATCCGAAAACTTGCCACCTTAAATTCGTATAACGACTGGCCAGCGAGTCGGAGTCGAACTAAGTTGCACAACGCAAGTCCCAACACTATTCTCTATCTAAGTAAGAGCTTGCGCTCACTGACGGCACGGCACGGCACTGGATATTTATGCGATAAATAGGAATGAGCAGTACAACTATCTTGATAATGTCTCTCGGGAATCATCGGATTTCCGAATACAAACGAATGCTAATTTCCATTTCCATCAATTACATCGATTATTAGATTTATCGTGTATAATAATTTGAATTCAGAACTAAGTACTTTATTGTTGTTTTGTTTCCGTGAAAACAAAACAATAATAAAGTACTTAGTTCTGAATTCAAATTCAATTCCTATGATTCTTTTCCTTCTTTTTTTATTTACATGTACATACGATTAATATAATTTTTAAGTCTGTTAAGTATTACTTATATCAATAATCAATATTACTTATATCGTCTATGAAGTGTAATGACCTCCTATCTAAAAAAAAATGTTTTTAGAGGAAACGAAAAAAAAGGTTTGTTATTTTTTTACACCTATTAATGAATAATTTTGATATTGTGAATTTATCATCATAGAAACCTTCAATTTATGACATGAGTGAACGTAAAGAAAACTTACGATTTACTGAATTAAATGTAGTTAGTTGATACTGTTTTGAAATTAAGGATAGTTTTAGCTAAGCTAGGTGGAATTGCAAATTATAAGAAACACAAACGTGGGATTTTAATATTTATTTGGATAGTATATTATACCATCCAAATAAATATTAAAATCCCACGTTTGTTGTACTGTAACTTAGTATACTTATGACAATAAAATTTAAATTTCACAAGCTACTGTACAGTGCAGCTTTGTTTTTGTATCTACGATGATTATCATTGAAATTTCAATTTAATTATCATACTATTAAGTTATATTCCTGTTCGTCACATAAAAGGCCCTTGCCGTGCCGTGCCGCCAGTGGGCGCCGGCCCTAAGCGAATAATGATATCAGTACCGCAATAAACTAATTAAATAAAGCTTGCCTAATGTCTGTAGCCGTCTAATAACCACAGTTATATATCTATTATGAAATATTGAATATTATTAGCATATCGAGTGACGTAGATTTTGTAAACTGATCGCTGTCGGAAGGAATTCTGTTCGGTTTTAGCGTGGTTAAATTAGAATTTGTCGTATCTGGGCTAATAAATAGGGCTTTGGTTTGGAAACAACTTGGTATCGTGGGAGCAAGAGGTCGTGAGTTCGATATTTACTCGTTGCAATGTTGACGTGAATAATTAGGATAAGGCTTAGTTGTACGTATTAAGGCTCGTACACACTGGCGCGACGCGACGCCCGACACAAAGGCACCGCGTGTCGCGCGACGAGCGGCGCCTTTGTGTAGCGCTGTCGCGTCGTGCCTGTCTGTGGGAGCCTTTACACGGTATAAGGGACTTCGACGTGCAATCTGTTGCCATGACTTTAGTAACTGATTCTAGACTCATCAGCGGTGAATTTTTTCGTCAGTTATTAACATTATATAAAAAGCAGCTGTTCCATATATTTGACCGTCTAGGTATAGCACTTTTGTATGTTGTATGAAACAGTAGTTTTTGGAACGAAGTTCTTTGACGGAGCTTGAGGTAAGAGATTTTTTTTTGAAAATTTTGGAATTGGTCACGTCACGAAAAAGCGGGCATAACGCTTTTTCGTGACGTGACCAATTCCAAAATTTTCAAAAAAAAATCTCTTAGATATTTACATAGTTTGTTCAACACACAACCTGACACTGACCTGCAAATTACAAAAAAACGTAAGAAAATTTGAATTTCGCGGACAACCCTGGCGCTTTCCCCTTAAATCGCAGTTTCATATAAATCTGCACAGCTGTCACTGCGCAGCCAATAAAATTACGTAAGTGAGAACGATCAATGATTTATGTAATTGATTACTCTTACGAGTGCCATAAACGACTAGTTATAATACCTACTCGTACCCAGGCATTAAAATGACACATTGAACTTTAAGGCTCCCACAGACAGGCGCGACGCGACAGCGCTACACAAAGGCGCCGCTCGTCGCGCGACACGTGGTGCCGTATGTGTCGGGTGTTCGAGCCTATAAAAAGAGGCTGTCACAATTCCCTTTTCTAGGGTTCCGTATTCAAAGAGTGCCCGCCGGCACTCTTTGGGTACAGAACTCTATTACTAAAGCTCAGCTGTCCGTCTGTCTGTCAGCGGGTTGTATCTCAGGAACCGTAACAAGTAGACAGTTGAAATTTTCACCGAGTGTATATTTCTATTGCCGCTATAACAACAAATAATAAAAATTAAATAATGTAAAAAAATTTAAGGGGTTTCCGTATAACAAACGCGTTTTTTTTTTAAATATGATTCTTTAGATTTTGTACGGTGGTAAGGAACCTTTCGTGTACGAGTCCGACTCGCACGTGGCCAGTTTTTTTTTTAAGAACTTTTGCTTTCTATACTCAATCCCAATCTGTCAAAAAAAAAACTACATTTTTGACAAGTTTTTAATTTTTGGTCAGATGAGATTCCAACTTGAATTTGAAGGTTTCAGTACGAGAATTGGCCTTTAGGTATCATCTTCTATTGATTGACAGCATCGACGCTTTAAAGAGTCGGATTTTTTTCTTAAACTAGATCAACTGCCTAGCTTTTCCCCAATTATTTTTTGTGTTCGGCTTCCAGTCTAACTGGATGCAGCTGAATAACAGTATTTCACATGGAGCGACTGCCTATCTGACCTGAACAACCCAGTTACTGGGTAACAAAATCAGTCAACCAGTTTACAGACTTTCGGGCTTCTGACGACCCGCAACGACTGTCAAAGATCCACGAATGACAGCCGGGACCAACAGCTTAACGTGCTTTCCAAAGCACGGCGGGGTCTCAGTATGTAATGATGGTCACCCATCCACGGACCGGCCGCGGCAAGCGTAGCTTAACCTGATCGATCGACCCTCGCGGCTGTTATTACTTAGCTAGGAGCCCCTTTTAGACTAGATGTGTTATATTAATGGTCGGGTTCTTAGTCGTAGATATTCTCCTAGAACCACTAGTAAGCGTGTAAGTGGTATGAAAGTGGGGCAAAGTGTATCGGCTGGTGGCTATCCAGCCAGACGGGTCGACTTGGGAAATAGGTCGTCTCATCTTGTTTGAGGTGTGGGTTTGAGAGTGGCCAAGCTGTTGTAGCCTGGATTTGTAGAAATGAAACGGTTTTCTTTGTAATTTGAATCACGCAGCTTTTTATGAGTCAAGATTTTGTACTGGTTCTACTTTTCAGTAGTATAATATTTATCCTACCCACATTTTTTTTTTTATATCTCCTGGTCTGGGTGCTAGGGTTAGCATTTACGGGGTCACGGATTGTTCGAAAGAGTTACCGTGGCCCTGGAGCACAGGCAACAGAAGGAACACGGGTGGGTGTTAGTCAGTAAGAGTCTGACACGCCCTCCCGCTCCGCCTAGAGCGGGAGAAGTCATTCGATGACTTCCCACCCAAAAAAAAAAGGGTTAGCATTTAGCTAAAAATACTTAACCTGATACAAAATCATGGGTAGGTAGGTACCCAGACCTGTAGAAATGAAACGGTTTTCTTTCTAATTTGAATCACACAGCTTTTTGTATGTAAAGATTTTGTACATACTCGTTCTACTTTTCAGAACAACAACAATTTTAATACCTACATCATAGTTATCATGTCCTATTTATTTTTCTTATTTTCAGTTTTCTAATGGCCTGGTGTTAGGGTCCACATTAAGCTAAAAATAATTAGCATTACTGTAACTGTTAGCCTGTATCATCCCACTGCTGGGCAAAGGCGTCTCCCCATGACTTTCAGTGCTTGCGATTCAGTGCTAAAATATTTTTTTAATTTTCTATACAACTGGCAATTCCCGTATTTTTAACAATGATCGCATTTTTATTCTATCTATTCAATCTGTCCAAAATACTTCTAGTTTATCTAGATTTTCAACAAGTTTTTGACATTGATTGTTACCTCGGATTTTATAAATTTAAAATATTGTCTTTGGAGTTTCTTGCCCGTTCTTCTCCATAGAGATCTACGTTTTGGAATGGGCAACTAGCTTCAACTTTCTGACTAACTGACCGACTCTTTGACAATTCAAAAGTGCCTGTAAATGGTTTAATTGAAACAAATGCTTGAGTTTGGGATTTGTTACTGAGACGAGATCGCGATTAGGTTTTGAACGTTTTTTAAGTACGAGAAAAGACTTTCAGGTCTGATGATAGAGTCCGCATTAAGAGGGATGCGCTCAGGTACCCCGTGAAATTCAGAAATACTTACGTTTTTTGCAATTTGCAGGTCACTTTCGGATTTTATGTTGATTAAAATATGATTCGCGGCCGTAACAAATATGGCTTTACAGAATTATAATCATTAGAATCAGCAATACAACTCCCTAAGTTAGAATTGGCCTGAAATGTCAGGATTTCATGAAATAGTCATTCAATGGGGTAATATGAACTTAAAGAGATGTATTGATGATTTTTATGGTTATAATTCTATAAATAACTATTTGATACGGCCGCGAATCATATAAATGTGATTGTATGTTGATCTAAAGATCAACATATATACAATATGATACTGACCTGCAAATTTTAAAAAAAAAGGTAAGGCAAACTGAATTTCGCGGGCTACCTTGGCGCATCCCCCTTAACTTAAACATAATAAATAACCTGATACGAAAAAAAAACAGATTAAAAAAAATCGAAACAAACTGCATCTGCAATATACCTATATAATGTAAATAATCTTTCCAACAGATTACACGAACTAACGACACATCCATCACGAACTTTCGTTTTCCATCACCGAAGCTGCCAGCTGGTGCTTGGTGCAATATTCGCGGATCATTTAGTTGGTATCAATTTATAAGCTTCTGCTATACTATAGCTTTCGCCGCGGGGCCAACGACCGCAGTGGGCGGAACAGGTTGCATTCTCAGCTAGTCAGTAAGGCTGCAGACATAAACTGTGTTTGGAAACAGGGATGGCTAGTCATTTTCATCCTTTGAATTTTGGTTAAAAACGAGATTTGAGACTTTGCACATATCCTTCACTTGTTTTCGTTCATTGTGTTCCTTTGTTTTGATCAGGATTAAATACAGGTTTGACAAAGCACTTATCACTAATGTTTTTCTGTTATCGTTTCCTTCGTTTTTATTAGGTTCAATTAAAGATTAAATAAAGAAAAAGGCATTGCATAATACCTACAATTTTGTTTTTCAAAGAGCATCCGTATCTTAAGTGTCGTTTTCCATGCTAATCAGATGAATCTGAATACAAAATAATCTTTTTTGAAGAATAAAAACTAGTATTATCTAATAATGAGTTGATATTTTATCGGCTATTAAGTATGTTTAAATTTTTTGAATTTTGTAATCAATTCATGAATACCTACCTGCATAATGTCAAACAACAACATTATTTTTAAAACGCAGATGTCTGCTTCCAATCTTCTTAATAGCTTAATAGATGCATTTGAATACATAACGAAAAGGTTATCTTGACAGATTATGTAACAATAACAAGATTGAAAACAAAAACAGCATTTACTTTGCATCATCTTACTGATGAATATGATACAGATGTTGCCATCGAGTTTACAATGATTGTATTGAATACTTTGTAATTAATATAGTCATGTCGTGCGTTTAATTTTTCTTCTCTACGTCCTGTCACAATAATTTCTACCATAATACATCACGATTATTCACATTATCTAGGATAACTCATCATCACGAAAGCTTATATTATTTGTATTAAATTTTAATTAATAAGTACCTTAGTCACCCAGACCATAGTTTTCTATTGAAACATTAAAATAAAACAAAAAAGCACCAACACGAAAACATAATAATTTTGAAAATCATTGAAAGCAAAAATAAAACAAGGATATAACCAAACCACAACCTATAACTATGGACCAATATTGTCAAATTAAATAAATATATATTGTTATTATAACGAAACCTCAAAAAGAACATTTTAATATGACATGGATAAGTAATGTTGATTCAAAATCGCGAAAATAAAAAGTATCTATTCACAAGAATATGTAATGGCTGATCCCCCACACAGTCTGTTACTAGGTAGAGAGAGATATTATTAGCTGATTCAGTCGTGCATCCGACGCCCTGCATAGTTGGAATGTCGCAAAAAACGTAAGCTATTCGCATGGAAAAAACTACGCATCCTTGGTTTGCAAAAACTACATCCATCCAATGGGTTAACGGAATAGGTAAGAGAGAGTATTTAAAACAGCACGCCCCTCCTTCAAAAATAATATTAATTAGTGGAGGGGTCCACTAAAATTTCTATACTTAAAACATTTGAAATGTGTATGCACCAAGCAGGGGAGGGGCGTGCAATTTTAAATAACACGATCTCTACTATAGTTCTGACTTGTATATGGATGATAGTTTTAATGGTATTGTTAAATTGATTAGTTGAAGGCAGTAAAGTAAATTATCTAAAAACAAATTTCATAAGCAATTAGGAGAGCCATAAATGAATAATCTCAGTTTAAATGATTCGCAAAGGAACGCTAAATCGAAACAACAACAACAAAATCAAAAATCAACAACAACAACAATGAAATCGTTCTTAAGTGCCACTTAACCCATCAAGCATGTTTAATGAGACACAATTGATTATCTATTGTTTTGGCCCGCTAGCGGGCCACCTCGGGCTTGACTAGCTAAGAGGGCTCACAACGACCCACTAGCGCCACACCTTTAAAAAATATTATTGTTTCTCGTGACTGAGAAGGAATTATGAATAATGGCTTGTAAGGACCCTCGGTAAGTGTGTCTAGAATTTTCTAATACCTTTTATAAACTTTCATATTGAGCCACAAAGCAACAAAATACGATCTAGAGCAGCGGTTCCCAACCTTTTCTTGACCAGGGACCACTTTAATGTCATTATTATTATTAGGGACCAGTTTGATTTCATTATTATTAGTAGGGACCACAAGGTTAAAAAATAAACTATCAATGTAAAAATAAACATTAACCGAAAAGTTTAACATACGTAATCGTTAAATTAAAAAATAACATAGTTAACAAAACACTTAATTTTTTAATTAACAATTCAGTTTGCATCAGTGAGTTTTTTGAGCTTGCGATTTCTCCAATTTTAGTGTATGAAATTGTTTTTATACACGTCCTTACAGTTTCTATCATTTTGTTTGAAATCTTGCGCGGACCATATTTTAGCTCTTGCGGACCACTGGTGGTCCCCAGACCAGTGGTTGGGAACCACTGATCTAGAGGAATGTGGCCGCTTTTCTCTATATCGAATTCTGTTGCTTCGTGTCTCAATAAGAAACTTTATAAAAGGCATTAGAAAATTCTAGGCACACTTACCGAGGGTCCTTACAAGTCGTTATTCATAATTCCTTCTCAGTCCTGAGATAATATTTTTTTAAAGGAGTGGTGCTAGTGCACCGTTGTGCGCCCTCTTAAGGGAGAAAACAAGAAGTGTGCAGGTTGCATACTGTGCGTTATTGTCCTTTCATGAAAATTATTTAATTTTAAACGTGTCCACAATTTATACAGCTTTAAGGCTCCCGAAGACAAGCGCGACGCGACGTTGCGGCGCAATTCTGGTAGAACAATTTCCATGAAGTTTTCATAAAAATGATCTTACTAGAGTCGCGTCGCGCCTGTTTACGGATACAAGACATAACATTTTCATTTTCTTAAAAACCTATATAAGTTTGTGTTACTTGCTTAATGCCGCCATTTGAATAAATTCATGAAACAAAACAAATAGAAACAGAAAGGAATTTTATCAAAGCGCTATAAAAACCATCGACATTCGACTGACCGCGGAGACATTCAAAACTTAGATAAATAAACAAAACAAAGAATAATAGTTCCTATAACAATAGAAATAACGGTCATTATACTACAGGTGACTTTGAGGTCTTACAGACAAGAAAAGGGGACCAAAGTCGTTTGCAATCATAAATCTGTGCTGCAGCCGAACAGTCAGATAATTAATCAAAATCCACAAGCTATTTATTGGTAGTAACAAATCAAACGCTGGAGAATGCAGTTCTGACATGCAATCCTAGGCGATGAATATGAGAAAATCTGTAAGGAAGTTTGGTTTTCAATCATATCATGAACTTTAAATGAATGGTTATAGAAATTCTTCACGCTCAGTCGGAGGAAGAAATTAATCTGGGATATTTACGTCAAAACTAAAATTACATTTATTTGTTGTGCTCAGTTTTCTCGTCTTAAGGTACACCTGTGATTCAACTAGAATCTCGCCATACTATAGATGAGCGAATGTATCGTGCCCGTGCGCTTGTTAACGATCTTAGGACCAGTTTGTTTGAGCAAGGTGGTTTCTGGTAGACGGCTGGGAAAAGCTGGTTCGCAGTAATGATTTTCCGAGTCTGAGAATTTCTACATTTTACAGGTAGGTACCGAGAAAGAGGACCGAAGGACCATGTGACAAAAAATGGTTATACCAGATTTATAATAACCACAAAAAGGATTCTGAAACTGCATTCGAACGGTGCTAAGTCAAATCCCACGTACGCCCACGGGTATAGTGGGCGACTCATTACCAACTGTCGCTGCAACTGCAATACTACTGTTTCTTAGTGTTTACTGCCCATTGTCTTAGCATGGCGAAATCTGCAGCCAGGTATAATGCTGACAGCCATTGTGGATGACTGCGAGGTCCATGGGTCAATCTGGGTTGTTAATTGAATATTTTGTTCATTCGTACCCGGATGTTATAAATGCGGCTCATTGGATAAGAATTGACCATATTTTAATGTTTCATAGAACATGGACTAAGACCATGCGCCTCAAAGGACCAAAGTGTTTGAAAGATAAATTCTCGAGCTGTTTGATGGCATTGCACGGGTGTAACGAAGAGTCAAACAAATAGTTTACCAACATACTATGTGCAAGGGAAAATACACAGTCATTATTTTGCCAGAGCTCTCGGGCTGGTATTATTTGCAGTGGACATATTCTCTCAGAAATTGTTTACGATCTTGGCTTATTAAAGCAGTATTTATTGATAGCCTTCCTGCTATATTAGAGTACTCTTGTGAGATACATTTTCAATATTTATCTGTAGCCACATCATATTTACAATGTGCTTGTTATTTCATCAACTTACGATTGCTTTCGATATGAAGGTTTTTTGTCGCAAACAAATGAAAGGTTAAATTTACTTGAAAAATTTGCGCAGGTACTTGTCAAACCGTAAAACATAACATACGGTGACATCATATCCTCACATTCCTCACGCATACTCAACCTAATTCTAACTCCGTGCTTTTACGAGTCGCGGGCGCAGAATGAGCTGACCTACTGAACGAAGGAACGAATGAACCGTTGAATGGTTTGTGTAACAAGGCGAGAACGGTGTAATCATAATAAAATGTATACAAACAACCATTTTATTGGCTCTAGTGAAAGCTATAGAAGAGGGAATCATTGGCGTACTTATTTTGAATGATGATAGTATTTAGAGCGATTTATTTATGTGAGATGAGTTATGTACGTGAATCGACGTTTCTTTTTATGCATGGCATGGTTAATAGCATTAGCACAATTAGAAGATTGATTACCAAAAAAACCAGGTTAAAGATCTTCCGTCTAGATAGCACTAACAAAGTAACAAGTTTCTTTATTGACTCCTGAAGCGAGAAGGTTGCAGGTTACTTGATTGATATTCATATTTGCATGTTTTCTTCATCTGTGTTTTAATCATCAACCTCTTTCCCTTGTCCCAATTTATTCGGGGAAGGCGCATTTCATCTTCCATCGCATACATCATTACATCCATTAAATGATTTCATTTCTGTAAGTAGGTTTGTACAAACACTTTTACACGCCAATCATATTTTATAAACTAGATGAGGTCGGCGTTTCCTATTTGACTACTCTGATAAGAAAGGCCGAAAAAAACTCAGAGGTCACAGTATCTTTTAAAGTCCAGACATAATCTTGGTCAGATCATGTGAAGACCATGTAGATTGGTATCTGAAATGGTTTTTTAAGGAAATAACCACATAGATTGAGTGGACCTGTCCAGTCAGTGCACGCAATTTGTTAGTAATCGTGCAGCTCAACTCAGGAAGTCAGGACTTAAGGAGCTCAACGATTCGACGAACAATACCAAAGGAAGGACATTTGGGTAGGCCGCTTAAATTACTCAAACTCCCAGATCATGATTAAAATTAACTGAGAAAAAAAATACATAACATGATACTTTACAATTAAGTCATCATCTCAGTATTTACCTCCTTTCTGACCATGACATCTTTTTCTCACAATCCATTTATCGTTTCGTTCGTTAAGTTAGTCTGTGACAAAAGTGACACAATATGCGAGCTATTATTTAGCTGGTTACTTGTTTCTAATTCTAAGCCTTTATTTAAGAGATAATCCCCAATCCCATGTTCCATGCCATGTTTCCTCAAGCCATCATTCGCTAGACATTTCCCATTCATGTTTCGATTCTCAATTACATTCGTCTCTTAACGTTATGGTCTTTACTCTAAGGTGCATTGCATGTTCTACGATAACCGTTACAGCATCGTAGTCGAGTGGAGCAATAGCAATGGAGATACCACCGTCATAAATACTGACAGCTTTGCTATTAAACCTACGAGGAGTTTCGAAGCGTCTTTAATTTACTATAACAGTTCGCGTAGAATTACTGCTATAGGCTCCGATATTAGCGTTCTTGGCACTAAATATAGTGAACACGCTTCGTTGAGCAAATGCATCTACTAACTTGCGGTTATGCACTGGAAACTTGGTTTACAATGTTGAATGGACTTATTTATCATGTTATGTATTCTTTTCCAGTTTTTTTTTCTACAAACTTAATAGTGGAATGAACATTAGGATTGAATACTATCAGAGTTAAGAAATAATTGTGATACTGATAAGGAATATAATTCTTATATATAACTAATTCTGAAAGTTAATTATCATGATAAGGAGAAGTGATGTGTTAAATTCTAGTATTTTCTTCAAAATGCGCGTCATTTACGCAATGACAGGCCTCATCAGTCGATAAGAGCATCATGATTGATTGACCATTAAATCATATCGAAAGATACGTGCGCACGAACTGTATGACTAGCAAATAACCTTACTTATACTCTATAAACTATTATTGTGGAGTAGATATAGTACAAGCGGTGCTACAGACATGTGCGCGTGAGTAAGATACGCTTCAGCCGGGCGTCAAATCGAAAATAGGTACACAGCTAGGCACTAGGCATAACATAATCAGCCAATAATTTTCCCACTGTTGGAATACAGGCCTCCTCTCGCTGAGGGAGTGGGCCGTAATCCACCAAGTGGGCCCGGTGCGGGTTAGTAGATCACACATGTCTTAAAATTTTTGGTTCTAGGACATGCCGGTTTCCTCACGATGTTTTCCTTCACCGTTTCGAGAGCAGTGGTGAAGTAATTATCTTCACAAAATAAAGCGCCTGGCTGGGTTCGAAACCACGACAAATGGTAAAAGGTAAGTCGGGGTCATTACTACTGGGCCATCACTGCTCTAGACATTATGTTCGGGAAAAATCGCTCGACTTAGCTCGAATTGTTCTGAGCGGACGCGAACATGATTCAGCGAGGGTAGATGCCGAAGGAAATTTCCCGATCGATACGAGCCGAATTAAAGCATAAGGCTATGAGCAGTAATTTCTTCGGGTCGGCTTTGTTGACCCGAACATGCATGTAGCACCCCTAAGATATGATGATACATCTCATTTATGAAAATACCGATGCCTAGAGTTCATGAGCTAGAAATGCGTCGCACGCGCAATTCCTATTCAAATCGAATCGCATTATTTGTCAAACGTGACTTTCAAACGGTAGCACCTCATATCGGTACCGTTGCAACTTACTCCATATGGATGAACGGAAGCGTTATTGCGATAAAGATTTTTTTTGAATTATAATTACTTTTCTGAGTGAGTCATATTAACTTGTGAATGTACAGTGAAATAATGTAAAAGATTAAAAATATTTAGTGAATGTTTTAAGTGTGGATAACGACAGAGAAAAAGCTTTTTCAGCTTGAGAATGTTGTAAAAAAGATCTAATTCCAGACACAACAGACCATTTAGATAATGGTCCGAAAGATTGTGAGGCAGATTTAAAAGTAGAAGAAAGTCAGTGCAAATTAAAAAATACTGCGACCATTACTCCTGATTACGGCAAAGTAAAAGTAACTGAAATTGAGGTGCAAACATATGGGTTGCGTGGATAGAAGGACTCATTCCGTGCAAACCTTACTTTTGCACCTCCATTTCACGTTTCGAAGATGGATTCGTTCATCATCGTCACCAACATCGTCTACAGCATTCTGAGCATTGTCTGAGCACTGCCTCTCTTTCTTTGTGCCATTGGTAACCCGATGTTTATTTGAAGAGCTTGCAGCTACTCTTATGCTCATTTGTTTTATTTGGTTCCCGAATAGAAACAATGAAATTAATGTTTACCTGCTGATCAATGATTGCGATACGGTGACAAAATTGTAAATCGTTGTCAAATAAGCTTAAAGTGTGTGCAGAGCTATAAAGCATAGTTTGGTATTGAATTAAATGCATTTTGCCATCATACGATTTTTGCTGCGCTGTTAAGGCTCCCGCAGGTAGGCGCGCGCCGCAGCGCTTTCGCGTATCGCCGTTTGCGGGAGCCTTAAATCAGAGTTGCCACTTTATTTTTGATTTTCCACTAAAGCATCATCACAATTAGTTAGAATATTATTTTATTATGATAATTCCGAGTTAACTAGACCACATACCAAAGGATCTGAATAACAATAAGAATCTCCCACGGTCGCTGGTAGTTGTTTTGATAATCGACTTTTCTAATGGAAACACAACTAGTGACCTACTTAAAACCAATGACCTTGACTCTTATGCTAATTAAACATAATTGAATTATACTTATTACGGATTTAGTTCGACTTTGAACGAGTCAATTAAGGAGAATCGATACAAAGCTGTTGATTTAACTGGAAATGTTATGACAAGTCATTAGTTAAATAATATTGATATTAATGATATAGTTGTTGATTAGGTTAGACTTATTAATAGGCGTATGTCATTAGTCAATGTCTTCTATCCAAGCATCAATGAATGATTCGAAATGGTAAACAATTTAATTAGTATCCACCATGTCATCGATACTAAAGTCGCAAATATGCATGTCAAAATACAATATGTTGGCACGCCAGTGGTTGGAAACACGTTTACCAGCTTTGCTTAAGGGGTTTACAGGACCTAAACGCAAGTTTTATAATGCCTAAAAGTATATGATCCACTGCAGTAAACAAAATCAGAAAAATATATGATATTCTTCAGGATATATGTTAGTTAGATATTGTGTTGAAAACATAATACAACTAATTTGATACGATCGAAAAAAATCACGAAGATACCTTTAAAAAAATCATTAAACGATTAAAAACCGTCCTTATATACATGCAATCATTCTGAATTTTTATCAGATTATTCTAAAAGCAACTAATTAACGTAATAGTGTTTTAATTTTTAGTTCAATTAATAGGTTTTTTGTAAATAGATATAATTGCTTCATATTTTGCAATAAATTACCAGTGTTGTGTCATCGCGCTTCTTTCTTTTCTATGCAGTCCGATAGTGACCGCGCCTTAGCTGTTGTCAGCCTCTTAACCTCTTTGGAATTACAGTTCTTTCTGTTTGTCTTTCGAACTACCAAACTGATTTAAGCGAGAATTTTCTCACTAAAATTGAGTTGAGGTGAGTTGATAGACAAAATAAAGGACTGTGGACTGTATTCTGCAAATGCAAAAAGGTAACTTAGTATGCACGATTGTACAGACAGCCAGTCAGCTTATACTGAAAATGTATAGCTTGATATGACGTCGTGTGTAGCATACGCATAATCAGCCGATAATGTTCCCACTGCTGGGACATAGGCCTGCTCTCGACGTCGGACGTCGTGTGTGCTTGGACAAAAATATTGTACATGGGTAGCGCAGGTACAGCTTAATAGCACAGCAAATTTTCATTAAAATCAATCACAAGAATTTCAAAACTGCGCCTAAAAATCCACATTAAATAACTGCAGACTCGACATACCTTTGTCCTAAAACAGTGCCTAGCTTATTCTAGCTATCAAGGTGTTCTACCGAGTACTGACCCCGATTCCGACTGGTCCATATAACTCATGTATCATGTAGGCGTATTGTATGAAATCTCTCTCGGTTTATGACTTTGTTAGTACAAATTGCATGTGGTGATCGTTATTTGTGAATGGTCTTTGAGACCGAGCAGTTGTGGCCCAGTGGTATAGGCCTCGACTTACGAGTCCAACCTAACCAGGCCACCACACAAACCCTTTTTTATTTTTGTTCCGGGTTGGAAAATACTTATGAATGTCCTCCGCCCTGGAGTGGGCGGAGGGGTCTGTCAGACACTGACTAAAAACCACCCCGGTGTTCCCTTCCCACATTTGCACATGAGAACTTGTGTGCCTTCCACGCTCCCCGGCTAGTGCCGGCCTCCTCAAGTCCGTGGGGGGAGTGAGGTGTAAGACTCCCCCCGCGACATCCAATAGGATGCGCGTGGAACAGTACGCGCCGCCGCGCCGCCTCACCCACACCCAAGCAGTACCCAAGTAGGCACTTCACTTTGTGGATATTTTTTTTCACCACTACTGCTCTCAAAACCGTGAAGGAAAACTTCGTGGGGAAACCGGCATTTCCTAGAACCGAAAAATTCGAAGACATGTGACATCCACCAACCCGCACTAGGTCTGCGTGATGGATTACGACCCTCTCCCTCTCACAGAGAGGCCTGTGTCTCAGCGGTGGGAACCTAACACTAATTATGCCGTGAGGTATTGTGTGACCATGAGAGTAGCATTATCATGTCTCATAGATGTACGGGTACGGGTCTGATTTCAATTCTCATGTTGGACAAAATGACAATACATTTTTTCATCAGTGCTATATTTTTTCCAGAACGTGCACTGACCTGAAGTAACATGGGACAAGGGCTTGAAGATGATGATGATGATGATTATTTCTCCAGTAATTTCAGGCGTTTACTCTTTGCGCGATAGAATTTGTTCCTTATATTTTACGTTCGAGATCTCGCTCAATTTAGCCTATCGCAGTCCACTGCTGGACATAAACATCTCCCAGGCTGCGTCACAACACACTGACCTCTGCATCCAGTCCGTCCAAGCCACCCTTTTAAGGTCCTTCTAGCTGGGGGGCGTCCCACACTACGTTCTCAAGTATAGCACGGTCGGTTTGTCCAAGTTTGATATTAAAATGACCAGCGGGGTAATTACGTAACACACTAACAGTAGGAATGGGTTTCATTTTGACAGTTTAACAACATTCATTGCGTTATTTACGTTGTTGAGCAGACAAATTTTTCGAACATATGAAGCAATGGATTAGCAATAGGCTTCAAAATGATTCAGATTGTGATAGATAGTGTGTTACGTAATTAGGGTGCTGGTAGGTATCGTAATGTACCTACAGAATATAACTTCTCAATACCTAATGCGATGTTCCCGTAGACAGAAACAAAAAGCTTGTATTCATTGAATTGAAAGTAACAGTATTCTTTATAGACTTTCACTCTCGATTTAGTTTCGAATTAAGAAAAAAGTTTAGGCAATCATTACGTTTCTATACCTGCCTATCATAGCATAATATGTAATTTGTTTGACAGCATAATGGCTTTAATAACAATGTAATGATTATATCTATTATTTAAAAAAAACATCGTCCGTCGATTTATAGTGCCTAAAGCTATTGGGCTGACTTTAAATAACCAATAGTTCGAATCTAGTTAAAAATATGCCAAAACAAAATCCACTTTTCTAGGTTGATTTTAGCGCAATGCGATTACTTCATATTAATTGGCAATCCAACGAAGCCATCAGTCGACAAAAACCCTGCATTGTGGCAATTTTTATCGCCATTTACTCGCGAATATTATTTCATAAACAAAAGAAGTACGCGATTAATCGATTAATAAATACCACCAATTACGGGTTACTGCTAGATAATTATTAAAGTCTCTCCAAGAAGTCGATCTTAAGTAATAGGAAAAGAGAAAAACCAGTCTTCGCGCTAGATGTCCCCACCAGAGGACCACCTGCAACTGGCAAGCGTGTTATGAGTTAGGAACATATCGAAGTAAAATGTTGTAAGAATCGTTGTTTCTACCTTCCCTTAGCCCAAAAGGCGTGATAAACTCGCGCCATACATTTTGTATTATAACACCCTAAATCTATCATCACAGTAGGCCTAGACAAAAACTTTTCTGATAGCGTTAACGCCAGACGCTAACGTCAAAATGTATGACAATGCCATTACCTGCGGAAAAGATACGTAATGTCACGTGGTAAGCAAATGTCAACTCCATACAATTGATTTTTCCGTTGGCGTTAACGCTTACAGAAAAGGGATTTTGTCTAGGCCCCCAGGTTGCCCTAATGCGACAGTTAAGGCTACATATAAATCTCCATACTTTCTAATTAATAAAATATATACTAACTATTATAAACTAAATAAAAGTAACACCTAAATTCAACTTAAATATATATAACATAACTCCCTAGAGGTCGCCAATGTATATTTATAAATGCCTATAGGTGTAAGCTTTAGCACCTGGCTAAGTTTTATCACAGCAGTGTTATCGTAACGAGTACTGTGTCATAATCAATTCAGCTCGGTTCAATATAACAAGTTGCGCGCGGCGATAAGCCTAATGCACTGTTTCAACTATACTACTGCCAAATAGCGTTGACGCGTGTATCGGTAATCAGGTGTTACCATGTTTGGCGCGGGCTTACGGACGGCGAGCAATGGGCAGCTCGCCGTCTGGTAAGGACTTGTCCCGGGTCGACGGCGCGTCGTGTTCCACGCGCGCCTCAAAGAGATGTCAGCACCATTGACGGGGTCCGATAGGGCCGATGCCTGCCGGAGTCGCGGATTGTTCGAAAGAGTTACCGTGGCCCTGGCGCACAGGCAACTGAAGGAACACGGCTGGGTGTTAGTCAGTAAGAGACTAATACGCCCTCCCGCTCCGCCGAGAGCAGGAGAGGTCATTTGGTGATATCCCACGCAAAAAACAAAGGTGTTACCAAGTTGAGAGGAATGTAGATGAGGACTAGCTTCATCTAAAGTTTATTATTTGCTTTCAAGTTAAGTAATGCAGCGTCAGGACCAGCAAGCCGCTTGGCTTTCCCCCAACAAAGTGTTATCAAAAACACAGTAACCAATAGATTGCTTGTGATTGTTGGGGCTTGTGGCTCAGTAATAACACCCGCACGAGTCGATCGATCAGGTTAAGCTACGCTTGCCGCAGTTGGTCCATGGATGGGTGACCATCTTTACATACCAAGACCCCTTCGTGTCTCGGAAAGCACATTAAGCCGTTGGTCCCGGCTGTCATTCGTGGATGTTTGACAGTTGTTACGGGTCGTTAGAAGCCCGAAAGTCTGACAACCAGTCTTACCAAGGGGTATCGTTTTACCCAGTAACTGGGTTGTATAGGTCAGATTGGCAGTCACTCTATGTAAAATACTGGTAGTCAGCTGCACCCGGTTAGACTGGAAGCCGACTCTAACATAGTTGATGAGTTAAAATGTAGATTAAGTGCTATTCTCAAATAAAGTCCTTATAAGCTGTTGTTGACGTACGACTGTCTGTTAATTAGATTTGATCCAATTTTTTTTTTCTACAAATCTATTTTATGCTCCTCTACTCGAAGAGCAAGTGGAAGACACAATAAAATTTGGCCGATTACATAACCCTGCAGACGTTTCAAAAGATACATAAAAATAGGCAAGTATAAATCCAGACTAAGCTATTAAAGTTGGAACAAGTCCAACACTTCTTGCCCTTAATCTAACTTGTCCAAGAACAAATGGGGTGCTACACATGATCGATGGACAAAGCGATTAGAAGACGTGACATTACAAAGTAACGGTGAAAGGAATTAGCTAGAAATGTCGTCGTTTACAGCGTACTTGACGTTTTCATAACGTGTTCTTGCGTAAATACTAAATAGAGTTCCAAGACGACATAATCGTCACGATTGCGATAGCAAAGGTTTTAAGTTGGAATAAACCTTGATATTCAATGGTTAATACCGAAATCCTAGTTAGATTTGCCAGACAAACTGGCTGCAGAATCACAGCCACTTGTAACAGCTAATGTCCAAGGGCAGACGGTCTTCAGAAATCGGTTAATTTGGCATTTTTAACGCCCTTTCCTACAAATTTTGTTTCTAGAGATGAATGTAAATTTTTTTGTCTGCTTATGGAAAAAAAACTAAACCTGACACGGTCGAGCAGCAGCGCACATTACCACTGCTAGAATATTGAGGTGTTGTGTTTAGTATGCTAAGTAACTTTGCGTAAGCAATTTGAAAAAACTATTGCACGTATTCGTGTTTGTCGTATAAAAAAAACAATGTCAGACAATGTATACACAATGATGAAATACATCCAACGCAAACAATGCCAGTCGAAAGCATTGTAAATGCAACGCAGGAGTGCATGTATAATCAAGCAAAGGTGAGGGACAGCAAAAGTAATATTAATAACGAAATTGTGCCTGAGAAGGTTTGTTTCAACGCATCAAAAGATTGCATAGAATATTGTGAAAATTCTGTATAATGTATGGGATGTCAGATTCATCCAGCACCTGCCGGGGTCGCGGATTGTTCGAAAGAGTTACCGTGGCCCTGGCGCACAGGCAACTGAAGGAATACGGGTGGGTTTTAGTCAGTGAGAGTCTGACACGCCCTGCCGCTCCGCCCAGAGCAGGAGAAGTCATTCGATGATTTCCGACACAAAAAATTAAAATAAAAAATTCTGCCACCAGCATTTCATTATGCATTGGTTATGATCGTTCTGATAATGTCAGTAGTGCACCCACCCACATGCATTACAAGCAAATACTTTTGGAACGTTCCAGAGCTAATCGAGCAACTCAATCAGGCATACATTCATGCTTAACATACAATGCCAATAATCTCGTGCTACATAGATTTCTCTAACAATAATTACGAAGCTATGTCCAACACCCACCACCGGTGCAGCCGACTCCGCGGTGGGCGCAAGCTATGTAAATCGTGCCATGGGGGCCGACCGAACAAGTTTTCTATTTCAAGGAGAAAATACAGATTTACAGTGCCCGTGAAACGTCAATTAGGTGACTTTCGCGCCTTCTACAACTATTTCGAGTATTGTATGATTGTCAATCTATTTTGCCTTAAGTGGATGAACAAAACTTCGGGCGGTATTGCTCGCGGAATTGGTTTGGTAAAGCGTTCCTATCTGTCTGAAAGTGTGATGGGTGAAAATGTAGGTGAGATAAGTCACAAGAGACTTTTATTCAGCAGTATTCCCGGCTTGAGGCTTGATCAAAGAAACTTGATGTGCTCATTAGTAACTCCGCCAGTTCTTTCATCTTTTATGTGACGAGTTTTTGACTCTACTATGTCAATAGTGTTTGACCTGTACACCCTTAAGCTTTGACAAATAATGTGTAAAAATCTTTTCATCTACCGTAAAATGCTAAATTTTTTGTCGCACAGTTAGTATTGGAACAAATTACAAGTCAGGGTTTTATTTTAGTGTATTGACAAATGTTCAAAGAAATGACTTATTAAAAAAAAAAAACATATAAATAAAATAGTATCATGATAAAAAAAATCGTAAAACAGAGCAAAAAGATTTTTTTTCGTCGCTATATCCTCAAAAGTTTTGAGCGTAAACTATCATATTTTATAAAATGATAATAAAGGGAATTCAGTCAACTAAAGAAATACATAAACAATTATTCCACTGAGCCGTGTATTTATTTTTTAATTTACCTTATTAAAACTGCAATTTTTATTTTATTTTGGTGTTCATTCGATTCAACTAATATCAAACGTATCGCTGTTTTGAACCTAATTTGTTACCGCGATGCGCTATTGTCAATTGCCTAAAAATTTGCTCCTTGCCGCGCCTTAACGCACATGTACGGGTACATAACTGACAAAATGTGGGTGTATTATAGGTACATCTCTGCCCAACCCTTCGGGGAATACAGGTGTGATGTTATGTTAGGTATGTTAAGTAGGTACAAGTGATCAAATTGGTATTATTTCCTCAAAAGTTTTTTCGACTTTTACGGTTAGTGCTATAACGATATATTTTAGCATGTTCCATGTTTTTCCCTTTCCATACCAGATTACTTGCTTATCTAACTTTGCTCTGTCATTACAACAGACTTATTCATTTATTTTCCTGTCAATACAATATCACAGCTATCGGTCCGAACGAGTTTAGTTTGCCATTTACAACGGATTAGATCACTAGCATTGCCTTGAATCTTGTTTAAAGATTATTATGCAATGCAGCCATACTTTAAAAATTATAATAAGAGTAAGACCAGATCCAGTATTCAAAGGTTGTACCGGCTGTAGACCAGATGATAACTGTACAAGACTTCAGCTAATTTAAATATGGGTCACCAGACAAAAAGATGGTTACTGGAAGGATGTCATTGGCCACGTTTCATCACTACATGTAATAAAAGACAGGTATAGTGAAGGAAGCATACTTTTGCTAGCAGTTTTATAAATTGTATTTGTTTTTTATTGTTAATCAATTTTTTTATTCTAATGATCATTTTATTTGCAATTTTGGTTTTAATTCTGATGTTAATTTTTTTACTGAATTCTAATTTTAAATCTTGATTATTCTAAATTCGAATTTTAATGTTTTATTTTTCAACAGTGTCTTAAAAAAATTATTCTAAATTGTAATTTTAATTTATAACGCATGTTTTGTCTTGTCTTTTTTCTATGGACCCTGGTCTGAAAATAAAGTTTATTATTATTATTATTATAAAGTTTTCCCAAATTTCCATCTCATATACACTTAATGCATGCCAAAGCGTCAACGCTCAGCGAAGGTAACATACAACAATTCAAATAGATAATAATCAATAGGGGGAGAAGTATAGCTCTGCTTTTATGTTGTCAACCACTCGCTCAAGACCTTTAGACAATTCCCATCGGATCTATTCCGTAAAATTCTCACACTGAAAACGAAGGTGAAGTTAGCTTGGAGTGAGCTGTCAATAGCAGCCATGACATGCTGTGGCAGATTCAGGAGTGCCTCTAAAGAGGTCAAGCGCACTATATTTAGTGCTTACTGCACGTCTTTTTACTCTTGCAGTCTGTGGGTTCATTATACTCAGAAATCATACAGCGCTCTTCGTGTTCAATACAATAACGCATTCAGGGTGCTGATGGGGTTGTCCCGATACTGCAGCGCATCAGGGATTTTTGCTGAAGCTCGCGTTGACTGCTTCTACACTGTGATGCGTAAGCGGTGCGCATCCTGATTAGTAGGGTGCGGGGATGCCAACATCATCCTATCTGTGGTAGCAAGCAGGCTACATTGTTTGCGTGTATTGCGTTTGTGAACCACTGCTACAAGGTATCGGCTGGGCCTGTCACCTTGCAGCAGTGATGTCACAAATTGTTTCTGTGTTAATGTTTTACTAACATAGTTTGTAAGTATATTGTTACTAACACTATGAATCTTTTTACTCGAATTAAATTATTATTATTATTAATAGTATCAATCCCTAGCTTTAGGTGGAATGACAGATCACCTCAAGCTCACTTCGGTCAAGTTTTCACGGTGAGATTTTTACGGAATAGACCTGCTGGTCTATCTTCGAGTTTTATTAGCGTTATTGGATTGGTGAATACCGACAATGTCTATTGGTGGAAGTGGATTATTGTTGAGCTGGTGGGCGATGGTTCAAACGTCACCATTTATGTACAATAGTGGTATTTATGTACGACGCATTGCAGCGTATGATTTGAATACCTCTACTTTTCTTACCAAGGGCTATCGTGTTACCCGGTTACTGTGTTGTGGAGGTCAGATAGGCAGTGTCTCCATGTAAAATACTGGTGTTCAGCTGCATCCGGTTAGACTGGAAGCCAACCCCGACATTTGGGAAAAGGCTAGGCAGCTTTTTTATTTGAATTCTTTCTGTACGGGTAGTTATTGTCACTCTCTTAAATCACGAATATGAATTATTTTGCTCCGATAACAGAATCATCAGAATACGGAATTATGAAAAGAATCTGTATAATTTTCATGATTGAAATTAGTCGTATTAATATGAATCATATCAATAGGATAGTATCTTTTGTTTATCAAAGACCGTGGGAGAAGTCATCTAGATACGATGATCGCGTATTATTGCGTCACTTGAGAGATAATATCCAGCATGACAGTAACATGACAGGTGTGAACCAACCATTTTGAATTACAAATTAAATTACAAACTATTATGAGTCTTCTCTTCGAAGAAAGTAGAAGATATTAATTATTTTTTATTGCTTAGTGTAATATTACAGAATGTCGGTTGCATAAGCAGGTGTGACCATCGGTTTCAGCGAAGTATAAAACAATAAGTTGAGAATATTTATAAAATAATTGTGAGTCATAAACGCACTTGCACTTTGATAGTGGCCATGTTTTGATACGAAATATTAAAACACGCGTGTCTCCATACATTTATAACGTGATAGTGAAGTGCCATTACAACAGCTCGATTTAAGAAGAAAATGCTGCACAAACTTTGCTGTCAGAGACGGTCAAATCAAGACTGTTTTGGCTCTTTCCTCAAAAGGACCAGAAAGGCTCCTACAAACAGGCGCGACACGAAGGCACCGTGTCGCGTGTCTTGCCTATTTGGAGGAGCCTTAAAGGACTTGGATGAGGACTTTTGTAGGCACAGCTCATCGCGCGACACGCGGTGCCTTTATGTCACGTGTTTGAAGGTGCCTCACAATCGCATGATTCTATCATGTTTGGTTGGAACTTCAACCACTCGTGCGTTACGACTTAAAGTGTCATCACAAGTAAATCGTCAGTATTTTGTAGGTAAACTACGGTAGGTTGGGGTATGAATGATTTGTTTGGCCGTGACGGTCAAATAACTTTAAAAAAGAGATCATGACCTCTTGGTTTTTGCCGCGTTTCTTTACACAGATCTTCAGCAAAAATTTGCACGATTTAGCGCCACCAAAAAATACAACATTTAGTTATAAGTAGACATAAAATAATTTTCCCTATAAATTCATCATAACTTTCAGGTATTTCAGGAAAACAGGAAATTCCAGTGATTTGTCATAATAAGCCAATAATGGATTATAAAATATAGATGATAAGCATTCAGTGACGGGTTAAGCATGCAGTTGACAATAATAAATGAATTGCTATCACCAATAACCATGCTGTAGGTGGTATTAGGAATGTCTTCCGATCGTTAATAAAAAAAAGTAAAATATGTTTAATGATTTCTATACACCTTATGTGGAAATAATTTCAATTTATTCCACTTATTTTTATCAAGATTTGTTTTTCTTTATACCAGTGAAAAACTAAACAATTGCTGCCTGTTGAAATCCAAAAGTATTTGCTGAGTTAGACAGAAAATTCATATATTTTCTCTATTTTCAGTAGCGAGGAGCGTATAGGTAATTCCGAAGCTTCATAATTTTGACCAATTTTCTTAGTTTAGAACAAATTCTCATAAATCACACTAAATCTTTCAAGAAAATCGTAGTGATATTGAATAACTTAAGGTTAATTCGACCACCTATTGAAACAGGGATGTTCTAGTCGTTAAATATAAATATTTGGACTAACTACCAAATAAACTAAAATGCAAGGTGGAAGAAAAATAAAAATCTTGTAGCAGAAAATAAATACGATCAAGATGGTACATAAACATGCTAGAAGAGATTTTTTTAAATAAACGTTTGACGTCGTCTCGTCAACGCCGGCTATCGCTGAAAACCAGCGCTGGGGCTCTGTCTCGCATAGGGTCGCAGCATTATGCTGAGCGATTGCCGTTTTGCGTGAATGTGCGTCTAACTCGTTCTTTTTTGTGTTTGTGTGTTTTTTCTGTGCTTCATGTTTGCCGCAAATAAACGTATTTTCTTTCTTTCTTTCTTTCTAAGTATCACCATTGTACGTATTTTTCCGATTTATACTGTGTGAGCACAAATGGTTAATTAAGATAAATAAAATTTTGAGATTTTAAGTAGGTTTAGCTTATGTACTAATATCAATGTCAGACGAAGAAAGGAATAATTAGTATTTTAGAACTAATAAAATTGTAAGCGAAGACATGAATGAAGGTAGACAAAGGTTAGCCGCAGAAAAATAATCAATAGTGATGACAGCATTTAAATTGTATGAAAATAAACAAACAAACATTACAAACCATAACAATTAAACAGGCATTGTTAACCATTAGGAAATCGAAACTAGAACATGGACGCAGTGCACCTGATTTGTGAAACAAACTACTAGAAAATTAACACTGTAACGTTAATTTTCATTTACTCAAGTTATGTTAATAGATTTAACTGTCATGAGCGCTTCTTATCTCACATCATAGTAGTTTAATAAATAGGGAATGTACGTCAAAGAGAGCTTGTTTGTACAATAGAGGATAAAAAAATGTCCTACGTGATCAACAATCAATGTTTTGCAAACACGTAAAGGGATTTACCCAGTCCACGGGAAAACTCACGTTGCAGAAGATATACCACAATCCAATTTTTTGATATTCCAAGCACTAACACTAATATGCGAATAAAATAGAAAGCTAGAACACGCTTTCGTTTATCGAAAAATTAAACTTGGCAAAATACACGATCGCCGCGGATAATAAGATTTATTTTCCGTCCGAACGTAGTGCACACGTCTTTCATGTGCGCAGTCACGCGCCTTACTGAATTATTACTGAGTACTGCGCCGACTGTTGAGAGCGAAATTGGTTTTCGAACGACTAATCCTATCAATACAGAATGAGCTCTGATTCATTACATTTTAAAGTTCATTATTCAATAGGGAAATCTATTTTTTTTTCGCTACAACGTGCAAACAGGTTAGACACGAGAAATTTGCAGTCTGCCAGGAAACTGACACGTAGGTAGGTCTTTAGCTTTTTGACCGATAGTGACTCGTAATCATTTAAGTTTTACGCGCCCGTAAATGACAACACGCAGGTGCAGTCAGTAGTTAATAAGATTCTTAATGGTTGGTTAAAGTTTGATAAACATCCATTCAATCGGTGAACGGTTCTCTCAGTGTTAATTGAAAGCTAAATTCTATATCCTACCCAATCGACCGTCACTATTTCATCACGAGAACATGATCATATAAATGCACGTTACTGCGACAATTGGAGTAATTTGGGCTGTCAAAATATGTCTGGGTATAAAATAGAAGCTGTTAAAGCAGACTAGACCTTAAAACAACATACCATAGTGACACAAGAGTTTTTGATAAATTTAAAGCTTCAGACAGCAGTGCAGATATGCCAAAAAAATCTCCAAATCAACAGATCTGGAGAGTTTTCTATGAAACATCATCGAAATTACTTTCTTCTCCAATGTAAGCAGAAATGAGACGAGGTTACAAATAAACGGTTCCCGTTAGAAACTACTTACGGCAAACGCAACGAGTTTAAAGATGGAGTGGTGGGTAGTTGATAGTTTATTGGGTCTTGTTAGACATGGGAGAAGTAATTCCTTTCCGGTTCAACTCTGTGATCTGTTGCAACTTCCATGATGATGTCACAGGCTTGTAGGCTGATAAACATGAATTATTTAGCCTTCTTGTTGTCAAGTTTGTTGATTTAAATTTTCAGTCCAGACAAAGTTATGATCCAGTTTGCAAATGAAGCTTCGGTAGGGTATATTTATCTATTATGTCGTTCTTATCAAACTAATACTGCGTTATTGTGATAAATATAACTCGTTGACATACGTTATGTCATCGCTGTACCGCACGTTGTTTTGAGCGCAAAGGCCATGTCCCCATTATGTCACACCAACTGTTTTACTGTCCCATCTGAAGTGCCGGAAGGTCTTCGTGGTCCCGCTATTACAGAACTGTTTTGTTTTGGATGATGCTGATTTTTTCCAGCTATATCCAGTTATGGGGAGCAGTTATTCTTTTGGTATTGTTTTGTAATGGTTGAACGACCGCTATATCAAGGTCAGCCTAAACAGGAGCTTTACTTTGTTTTTCCATATTGTCTGGCTTCTTAGCGTATTTATTTCGGTTTTTATCCAACCCTAAACGGCAATAAACTATAATTTCTGGCCATTCGGTTGCTCCACTTCTAAATAAAACCAGCCTTCATTTTTATCCTGGCGATGTAGGTTAAAAGCTTGCATGTATCCACTCATGTTAATAGACTTTGACATGAACTTAATGCAAAACTATTGTTGTACGTTAGTTCGATACTGTTGCCTTAAACATAAATATGACGTGTGATGCAAAGAATCATAAATAATATATTATCGCGTGATGAAAACTATCAAGTGATTAACAGTAACGCTATTAGTTAATAAGTCGTTCTGGGAATAGTAAAATGAATTCGTGGAAGACTAAATTGGTGTGAAAACTATTTAGTAATGAAGGGCAGGAGTGATTAAGGCCCTCTTGTAGTGCGGTATGTCTTGTTGTGCGTCTCGGCGAGCAATGGCGCGCGTGCGACCGCTTGAACTGCTAGATTTGGATATATATTAAAAATAATAAACGAAATTATAAGATGTGTTCTCAACATGCCTCAAAAAATAATAAGCCTTATCTTTTGATATAACTTTTACAAGGTTTCATGATGGAATCTCTTCAATGTACACGTTTGAAAAAGCGATTCAGTGTCATCTTTATGTTTTTTTTTTTATCGAGCTAATTATTATAATTCACGTTTCTGTCTTCACGCAGCGCTTGACCGCATCTGAAATTTTCCTAAAATAATTTTTATCGTCATTTACATTTGGTTAGAATTACAGAAGTTTAAGAAAGTTCAAAAGTACTGCAACCTCGCCTTAATGGATAATTTTGAGGAGAAAAAGAGTAGCTATCGTTAAATGAACAAATAAAATAACTGATTCTTTTTAAGCTATTGCATAGCTTTTATCGCGGGCTTTGAGCGCGGCAACCGAATCAAGAAATTCCGTAACGAAAATAAAACCTAACACCCCCCACTCCGCCTACCATGTAGCTCGGCCGAGCGTTCGCTTAACGTGTATGTATATGGTATGACTGTACTTGAATTAATATCAAAGAAAAAAAAAATACCGCATAAATAAAAAATTATAATTGCATAAGTTGATAAGAAATGCTACGCAATAGCTTTACCGCGGCAGTCCCCGAGTGCCACACGTGTTTTTTTTTTTAAATCTCTATATAAAAACGAAACGACAATCGGTGTGAATTAGTTTTTCGTGAATTTTCTTCAATGAAGCACATAAGATCGAGGCGTGCAAATGACTGTAATTAAGTCGAAGCCGACTTACTGAAATTCTTTTGATTAAAGACAAGCACCGTAATTACGTAACACACTATCCATCACAATCTGAATCATTTTGAAGCCTATTACTAATCCATTGCTTCATATGTTCGAAAAATTTGTCTGCTCAACAACATAAATAACGCAATGAATGTTGTTGAACTGTCAAAATGAAACCCATTCCTACTGTTAGTGTGTTACGTAATTACCCCGCTGGTATAGAATATTTTTTATACGAATTTCAGACTAGAGATGTCTCATGACAAGCTTAATGTCAGTGATGACAAATTGCCCGGATTTTCATGGACAAAATTCACAACGAACATAACGAGTAACCCACTTACGCAGCGATCAATATGATGAATAAATAAGTTGGAAGAGATGTCGTTAACAAAGGCTGAAAGCCTGAAGAAAGATGGCGGCCGGTAATAGAAAAAACAAATGGATAGTGACTTTCAAATATTGTACCTACCGTATACTTGAACGTTTAGTTTAGTATGTTATGACTGACAATCATAAGACGGACAGATAGTAAGGTAAGATACATGAAATAGGCGACAGCGACGAACAAATTAATTCTGCACGTTGCATTTACAATGAGTAAAAGAGTAACCGCGGAGTTTCTTGCCGGCTCTTCTCCATAGGAAACAACCAATTGGAAGCGTGTACCTAGCTTCTGACGTTTCATCAGGGCCTATATAGGTATAGAGGTATAAGGAACAGGGTGTAAAGTTCACTCATACCTCCATAGAAAAGTGAGGACCCTCCGACCAGTCGGGTGTCTGGTCTGATGGGCAACTGCCCGACGTTTGATGTTGGGACTTTGTATATATGCTACTTGCGAGGTAAACTCTGCTTGCGCGATGCAGGATTTTGCTTGATGTCAGTGTGAAGATGTAGCGATATAGATACCGCTACATAGGTTTATGTGAAATAAAATATTTTGATTTTTACTGCAGCCACTTATAACTTAGTAACACAAGAGGAGTTTGTTTAATTCGTGTCTGTCGCATCATTGTCCCTACACAACCCGCATTTAATAATAGTCTGTAGTTATAACAGGATATTACTAAACGAAATTAATAAGGAAACGCCAGATGAAGGCAGTAAATGCCTATAAGTTTATGGTTAATTCACACGCGGGTGTCAATTTTAAAGATCACCATGCTAATTCGTGTAACCTGGGTCTAGAATGAGTTATTGGAGTTTGCATCGCATTGTTAACAGTCATATATTTCTTTGTTTATTGGCTAGGCACAGCAACTAATTAACATCAGTGAACATTAATGAATGTAAAACAGCGGTGAATTAATTATGGTACCTATGCAAATTGTTTTCAGGTTTCTGGAAGTTTTTCGCAAGGGAGTGAAATAATTATTAGTTTCTTAGGCAATTTGCATTAGAATGCGTAGAATGAAGTTGACTTTGAAATTTTAATTAAATTTTGCGTCATTTTCCTTATGAACATCAAGTTCCAGAGACAAACATACAAATAAATCAGAAAATATCCTCATTTTTGACGTCAATTCTTATTTAAACAAGTTTTAAAGGACTGTTGACGACGACGATGCTAAACAATTTGCTTCATTAATGAGTCTATTCATTGAAATAAACACAGTTGAAGCTGTTGTTTAATATAAAAGCGGAGGACATAGAGACATAATTATACGATTTGTATTACATCAGACACTTCTATTGATACACTTCTAAATTGTCTGAATAGATGAAGATTGTCTTCACAATTGCCGTATTATCAGATAGTGTTTCATCAGAACCTTGAAGCTTTTTGGGATGAAACCCTAAAACACTCGAAACTAGAGCAGTAGCAGAAGCACATGCGTAACTAGATGGTTGCCAAAAAAATTATAAGAGTCAATTAACCAACTGAGGAAAACAACCTTGACATAGGACAAGGTTGAATTAAAAAACTCGAAAGGCTTCGCTAGTTGCAGAGTCTAGACTTGCTAGTCAGGTTCATATAAAAATAAGTATAATAACTTATGCAAATGCTAGCATTTTCTAACCTAACCAGCATGGGTAGCATGACCACTTCTATTTTTCTCTACGAAGAGAAGAATACTCACTTTCTTAACAAAAGTCATTCTTTTTTTGAATTTGACAAAGCGTCGCAGCAATCTTTCTATAATCTGTCATTTTGTCTTCCGTTTATTCTGTTCCTATAGTGGCCATGCTATGAATGCTGGTCATAAAACACAAACTGACAACAAACTCACTCAATGAGCACACAAGTAAAGGCTTAATACATCTGCTGATACAATGACTTCAGAGATTCAACAATCGCCAATGGATAAATACAATATTTCATAGTATTGTTTGTACTACAATATCAGTACATAGCAACAGTGAAGTCAGTGACGTATTTATACGTCAAGCAGACGATTTCGTCCAAGCCAATTCTGTGACGCCTAGCAGCGCCGGCGGCGGCGGTGGGCGTGGTGTCTCGTAAATATACGCAAATAGTGAAGGTGGTGTATTTTTAAATGATAACGTCAAGCTTATGAGTACGCTTGAGTTGTTTAGTTCGGATACTGTTAGGGCATTCGGAGATAAGATGAAAATTAGATGAGTGCTAAGGTATAATATAAAGGCAGAATCTATATCAAACTTTTACAAATACTATATATTCAGTATTGAAATTAAATAAAGTCTGTTTTAGAGATGATGACTAAAATATTCTACATATAGTCATACATTACCAAGCTACTCACTCAAAACATATTAAGGGTATCCACCGCTACGTGCCAACTACTGATACTACTAACTAATAGATATTCGAATGTTTAATGAATATCTCGGACGGTACTCCACACTCCATAGTTCATATAGCACCACAAACACATAACAATATTGCACTAAAACAATAACTTCATAACAGTTCATACATTTCCCACTGTGACGTCACAGGTCACAGTTCACACTGGCACCAGATCGTGACTCACGCGCCTGATAATCAAGACGTAAAAGGGGAATTAAACTATCTAACAGATGGGAGATGTGTACAGATTTGTTCCTATGGAGTTATGTGGTGTTAAAAATTGGACTTTCACTCTTCATTATCTAGGGACTATGGTTTTGCAGTTAAAGATGCGGTTTTAAGTCGTAGACGAAGAATAAAATATAAATGTTGATGGATGGAGAGGGAAAGGTGAAACAAATATGGATTGTGTGAGGGATGATATGAAAGAAAAAGGAGTGAATAATAGAGTGACGGCTGATAGGGGAGAATGGAAGAAAAAAACGTGTTGCGCCGATCCCAAGTCACATGGGACTAGAGCAGAAAGATGATGATGGTGACGAAAAAATACGAAAGGGAACAAAATTGGTTTCTGAATGAATTTAAAACATAACAGCTGACGTTTAAATAAATGTAAGCTCACCAAGAGTTTAAAGAGGAAATGTTAATGATACTAAATGGGATATGTGCGTAAATTAGTCTGTGCCTACAAAGCTATGTAGTGCAAACTTTCACTCCTTATTATCCAGTAGGAATAAATCGTTACCGTGTCAAAGAGCAGACTAGAATTAAAGCCTTAGAATTAGATGTGGGGAACTGGGTAATAAATTACAGCTTTATTGATTCAAAGCAGTAAAAGGCAGTGTTTATAATACCAGCGTATAGCAACAAGAGTTAGCAGGATTACTGATTCTGTGTGCGATTTTATAACGACAGTTTAATAGAGTCCGATTTATAGAAAGACGTTACGTTAGAATAACACTTTAACAATATTGTTACCTACTTACAGCAGTACTAAAAAGGGCTAAAGATTTAATTCTGTGGAATTTGAACCTAGTCGAGCCGGAACTTTATTTAAACAAGGACATGGCAATAGTTTCATGGTTTGATGCATGATACTTAAAAAGTTACGACTGATCCTTTTACCGTTTCAAAGGACCAAGTACAAGAGCACCCACGTTCCAATAGTCCCATATAGTACAGAACTTAATCCTCTTACACCAAGTCGAATACGAAATGAAGTTACATTAAAACAAAAGCCACCAAGTATCAAGTATTGAGTTCTCAAAGTCAAACACAAAGAACAAAGCCATTCCCTCTAAACCCACGTAAAACCAGATGAAGTTAATAATGCATCATGTACTGCTTTCTAAGACGTGAATATCTTTATAAGGCGTGTATTTAGAATTAATTACGTGGAGACAATGGTTTACGTAAGTACGCGGCCAAAACCTGACCCTAAGGGCCGAGCACACGTAGGTCGTGGCAAGTATTTATTTATTGTAGTTTGGTTTTCGTGTACAATGGAACGTGAATTGGCAGATTTTTTTTTTGATGTTTCAAGAACGATTTTCGAGTGTTTGCGAGCGTCACTAGATATTTAGTGGTTTGGGAGCGTCTTCTTTAGGCTATTCCTTTAAAAAAAAATCTGTATTGCTTTCATTGAATGTGAAAAGGCAATGAAAATGCGTCTTGACATTGGAGATAGAATACTACTATTCCTAAGCTTTTATTTAAATGAAACTATAAATTTTATTACCAAGGTGCGGTCTATCATTGATTAAATCATTCAAACGAAAACACCTATGATTTATTACATTATCAATTCCAGAACATTATGGCCTATCAAAAGACTTATTATATGCAAATGCACAATCTCACGAATGCGTGGGCATATCATTGAGTGCATTTGAAATATGCGAGTCGGATATTCGCTCACATCAAAGCGAAGAAAGTTGGAAAGCCAATGTTTGGAACACTTTGGTGCAAAGTTCCACGCGCGAAAGTACGTAAAACATTTTGTACAAATGTTTGTAGCTGCTTCGACTCGGAGGTTTGTAATTCTGTACATGGTCAGGATTGTTCACATTTACATAATTACTATGAATGTGGTTGCAGAGCAAGTGCAAGCCCTAATGTATCTTGTATGGTGAATAGAAGAACGAAGGTTAAATAGAGTAATTTTACGAAGTAAACCCGTATGATAAACATTGCTAACAAATCATCAATATAACACCAATCGAGGGACTCAAACTAACCAACTCAATTTGTTACCCCTACAAGTAGCAATAGCTCCAAGCTATGTGAACTAACTTGGTATTCTGATTTAGTACTTCCTTCGCCTCATAAAGGGGAAAATCTAGAGAAACAGACATAATTTACAAAACTAGGTTAGCTATAAATAAATATACTACATCAAACGGTGAAGGAAAACGTGACCTAACCCACGCCTTCATCTGGCTATACACATGTTTATCTATTGAGCCTACATTCACTCAGAGTATAGGCTTTTGACCGCGCCTAAGTTTTTGGTCCTAACCGACTCGCATCGATTGCGGTTGAGCCGTCTTACCAACTATCGGTGGATTATCTGCTCGACGAATGAAATAAGCTGCAGTGAATAGAACTCTAAACGATTCTGGGATTAAGTCTCCATAGCAGATAATAGAGGTGTCAGAACTGCTTTCAATAAGGCACGGGAACAAACGATTGTTATAGCTGCCAATCAAAAAATAATTTCGAAAAAAGAAAAAAGTATATTAAACAAATCAAAAAACTTGACAGCATAAAAAGTTAACTTTAAAAAAGGTTCTGAGCTAACACACATAAAAAAAAAGAAACATTCAGTCGAATTGAGAACCTCCTCGTTTTTTTGATGTCGGTTAAAGAGATGGCAACAAGATGACCTATATCCCACACCGGGTACATGTAACATCGTAAGCCGTACAATCTCATACAGTTGGGTCTAGGCATCTTCTTAGAGGACAAGACAAAATGGTCCCCACGGCCAATAATAACCAAACATATGTCATTAGATAGGCATTTTAATTTAGAGCAATAACTTTACTACTAAGGCGGGTCATTTTAAATCGCTGTGTGAAAAAAGATATGGCGATGTTTCGTAGACAGTACCTGGACAATAGGTAACGGAATACTTGGATAGTTTATTACTTCTAGTGGTCTTAGTTTGAATATTCGCAAATGTATGCATTCCGATGATAACACAGTATTTTGGTACCATCGAGCTGATCAGCTGGGGAAACCTTCAAAAGGCACCCGAACTCTGGGGAGGGAGGTCTGGGGAGTGTGGGATTTTTACCTCACCAAAACCACCCCGGTGATCACCATCAGCACATAGAGGGGATCCCGGTTCCTGTTAAAAGACCAGATGATAGACCTGGACGCTAGATAACGGAACTCTTGAATAACTACTAGTAAACCTATCGAGTGTGGGCTAATTAGATGTGTCTCAACGAGTACTGTTCATTTTACATGCAAATGTTCAAATTACTTTCATATCTACAAATGCAAGTAATGTATTTGCTAATTCCCCATGATGCAAGCTAGATATCACGTATGGACCATATCTTATCGTCGTCTGCATCTTGTCCCTCGTGTGGGAACCTGGTATTTGATCCTCGCATCATGTACTTGTGACCTTACATAATACTTTGGAAGTTACTTTACTTTTGATGGTTATTTATGTAACAATACTGCTGGTGCGTTATAAGTGAGCTGTCACATAACTTCTCTTTCTTTTTTGGTTTGAGAAATCATCAAATGACTTCTCCCGCTCTGGGCGGAGCGGAAGGGCGTGTCAGAATCTTACTGACTAAAACCCATCCGTGTTCCTTCAGTTGCCTATCCGCCAGGCCCATGGTAACTTTTTCGAACAATCCGCGACCCCGGCAGAGCTGTCATCCACCTAAGCTAGGGATTGGCACTATTAAGATAAGATTTTTCCAAATATGGTACAAAACACGGTGACATAAAAAATATAATTAGCAACAGCCATATTTAACCTGAAGGCATGCAAAAGTAAAAAATGCACTAGAGATGCTAAGTACATAATAATAAAGATAAACAATATCAATATAAAGATTGATTTAACCATAATTACAATTTAATTATGAAGTACTTCAATACTTATTTATAGTATACACAATTCGTCTGCGGTCAACTTATTTCGTATTGGAATTAAATTAAATAAAAATTTAATGTAATCTTTTTCTAATTTGTAATCATTATAAAAAGTAATCAAGAAATTCCTTTTCATTGACAGAATAGATTGACTGGTAGCGTTACGTGTTAGGCTTCTGTCTAAGGTTTTGAATATTCATGTTCGTTGTGTAGTGTCAGAAGAACAAGGCTATGAAGTATGTCCCGTCAACCTGATGACTAATGGACCGGTGTATTGTGTGTAATGTTGCGTTAGACTTAATACCCTATTGGGGTTAGCGCATTTCAGGTCGTTTTCAGAGCACACACATTCTATGTTTTATAACTTAACATACATATGTACAGTCACCAAAAGAGATAAGTAACCAGGGTCGTCGGATATAGTTGAAGTTTAATAAGAACCCGATGGATGTTTTCGAATGAAATTTAACTTGATAAATGACCTGTTTGTTTTCTATTAATTAAATTAAATTTTGTTCGAAAACATTCATCGGTTTCTTACTAAACTTCAACTATATCGACGACCCTGGTTACTTATCACTTTTGGTGACTGAACATAAACTGACGCCTTCTTCAGGCAGAAAGTACAGGCAAAATCCACAGTCCATGAAAAAAGCCCAAAACTACTTCAAACATGTTGCACTCTCGGTTGTCCAAAAAAAAGGCAACATTTTCTCAATTAGACAAACACTTAAAATGTATATACTGTCCTGTGCATATATCCATATGTAGTCGTTCACAAAGTGCCATTTACATAAACGAGTCAACGTTCGCGTCCCGCATCTGTACAGTCCATGGATTAACTGGGTTACCGGAGCCGGCCGCTCTGCACCCGTTTGTACTTGTGCATATTTCAGGGATTAAGGCGAACGTGAAATGGAGGTTTTATGTTGTGATCGACTGTCCGGAACGTTTTATTTTCAGCGATACGGCCACATCACTTTTTGCAACCTTTCATATATATTCTTTTTTCGTTTGTTACTTTCAATTTTGTTGTTACTTAAAATCGTTTTAATGCCTTCAACTGCTAGCACCGGCTGTCATACAGCTTGTGACAACCGGGGTCGACTGTTAAACGTGCTCTCGCAGACGTCTTAGTATGCAATAATTCGAATTAAATGTACTGAGACCTGCCTACGTAACTCGAACGTGTGGAACTTAGGACCAAAGTCTAAGACTAATGATAACATATCCGATATCCATCATTATTCACTGCAGTGTGTCGCACCATTTTGACATTTAAAGTTCAGATAGTATTCAGTTCATGGTATAATTAGTAGATAAGTGCGCTTAGTGGATCATTAGGAACTAATAATAACTACAAACCGGAGAAGTTAACAATGGGACAGTAAATTGTTTATGTAAATGTAACATATCGATACATGTGAAATATATACATATAATAATATCAACTCAAGTCAACGGCATTGACTTGAGGAGTCTTAATGATGGTACCAGATTTTCAGTACAGAGTTGGTTTGTAATGGAAAAAAGAAAGAGTCAGAGAAGTAAGAAATACATGTGGATAAACGCAAGGTTTTGTTCAGAGGTCGGAAGTCAATGCAATGGCGCAGTAAGATAATCTAATATATTACAGACATGGCATTTGAAGTTTAAGGTCGCCAAAATGTTAAACGCTGTCTCTTATCGAGCTTAACATCACCATCATCAATTCAGCCGAAAGACATCTACTGCTGGACATAGGCCTCCCCCAAGCACCACCACTTCGACCGGTTCTGTGCTTCCCGCATCCAGCGGATTCCTGCGGCCTACACAAGGTCATCGGTCCACCTTGTGGGAAGCTTTCCAAAGCTACGTTTTCCGGCTAGCTATTTATCTAACATCAAAGTAAGGTACCTGCCGGTGTACTCGTGGCAGTTTGAGTAATTTATGCGGCCTACCCAAATGTCTTTGCTTTGGTATTGTTTATCGAATCGTTGAGCTCCTTAAATTCTGAGTTGAGCTGCACGTTTACTGACAATTGCGGTGGGTGGCTTTTCCTCAAAATACCATTTCAGACACCAATCTCCATGGTCCTCAAGTGATCTGATCAAGATTATGTCTGGACTTAAAAGAGACTGTGACCTCTGAGTTTGTTACGGCCTTTCTTCTCAGAGTAGTCAGATAGGAAACGCCGACCTCATCTAGTTTTTAAAATATAATTGACGTGTAAATGTGTTTGTACAAACCTACTTACAGAAATAAAATCATTTATCATTTACTCTGTAAAAATCTCACCGTGAAAACTTAAGTGAAGTGAGATTGAAGTGAATTGTCATTCCACCTGACGCTAGGGATCGACACTATTGACTGCTTACTTCACCTAAGTTTTCACGGTGATATTTTTACAGAATAGGAAGCCGCCCAGAGCGGGAGAGGCCATTTGATGATTTTCCACCCAAAAAAAGGTATACATGCTCATGCGGGCTTGCGGATGGCGAGCAATGGGTAGCTCGCCGTCCGGTAAGGACGAGGCCCGGGTCGACGGCGCGTTGTGTTCCACGCGCGCCTCAAAGAGATGTCAGCACTCACTGACAGTATCCGCTAGGGCCGATACCTGCCAGGGTCACGGGTTTGTCTGAATGGGTTACTGTGGCCCTGGCACACAGGCAACAGAAGGAAAACGGGTGGGTTTTAGTCAGTAAAAGTCTGAAACGCCCTCCCGCTCCACCCAGAACGGGAGAAGTTATTTGATGCTTTCCCAACCAAATAAAAAAAGGTATAAGTACATGAAAATGAAGAGCTATTATAAAGCACACAAACCCAAGCCTTGATGTAGACAAATACCAACAAAATTGAAAACCGTTTAACAATACTGATACCCCGGAAATTGCCAGTTTCAGAGCTATAGAACAGCCCTAGGTCTACGTGACTGGCGGATAGGCCACGGCCCTGGCTGCCACGGGGCGAAGCACGGGACGGAAGCACGTGTCACGGATCTGATCCTATTATGATTTACGTCGGTGCAGAACTCATGGAGATTAAGTCTTAGTGTGCTGACGATTGGTAGCTTGTATTTCTGCAGTGATTGGATGAGGAAACCTTGTAAAACTGAGACTTAATAATAATAAATAAAATAAAAATCGATTACACAAGAGGAAAAAAAACACACCATTTAATTAGAGGAAGATCTATCAAGCCCAATGTCTGACATGTAGCTTGAAAAACTTGTCCATTGTAGGCCCTTCTAACGTATCTGAAAAACTTAGACCTAGCTCGAGTCTAGTAATTGAATATATGGACCATAATGTTTAGTTTTTGTGAATTTAATTATTGTTTATTTTTGTGTAGCTAGTTTTTTTTTTTTGTTCAGTTTGTTAAGTTTAGTTGATTATTTTAGCGGGTTAGTAATTTTGTAACTTTTGCATGCCTACTGGTAAAATATGGCTGAACCCTTTAATACAATGTACTGTACCCATATTTGCAAAATAAAATATCTTTATCTTTACTTCTTTGAAGATCAATTATTGCAGCCCCTTAGGATTCTAAACGTCACTAGGATACTTTTGCTACTTACTTACTATTGCTTTTTTACTTTTGGTATTTGGTGGTGTACATAATATTTATGTATTGAAATCTCCCGTTTCCTTTTTCATTATTGTCAATGAACACTTTCTTTTTAATATTGTAACTGTTTAAATACTGTTTTCTTTAAATAATGTAACCTTGTGTCAATTATGTACTTTACCTGGCGTGTTTGGTCTCCTACACATTCCGTGCCTCAGTAGGAGTGTGTCGGACGGAGGGCAGACGCACAAACCTTGTAGCTGTAATTTTGTGCAATTACGCTTTGAGTGATAATCAGGTCGAAACCTATAATCTGTATCTAGTGATAAACTGTGACTGTCATCTGTTGTAGTTGCCTTGTAAATAAATAAATAAATACTCAAAGACATCAGTATATATTTAAATGTTTTCGAACCATTATAATATACCTATTACCCCAATAGGATAATAGCATCACCGTCTGGGGAGGTGTAAGGTCGCCAGTTCAAAACCAACTAAATGGAGCCATTGTGTGCTGACCTAGTCACAGTTAGTAGCATAACTAAGTCGAGCTAGGAAATTACAAGGGAATAATTAAAAGGGTTTTAACCTCATACAAACAATACTTAGCCAATGACCTACTACAACAAATCTAGAAATATAAACCTTTTATACAAACAATTGGACGTTCAAAAACTAAAGCCCGAAACAGATATGTAACACGCCACAACCCATCGAACACTCGTCTCCGTAGTGGGGAGTGGCGAATGTGTTCTCAGCTTTAATTCCAGAACAATGGAACCAATTAACACGATTACAGTAACTAATATGAATAACAACCAGGGTCCATTGATCCAGATCTTATGCACTACATCATTTGTTCCCTAATTCGGTTCAACGCACCGCTTATCAAACTCTTTCAGGTCGTTAGCATTACAGATGTTTAGACGAAAGTATAAAGTTAAGGAGTTTTCACACCAGTCGACTGGGTTTTACGGCTTCCTGTGATGATGAAGTGGTTACAGCTGCTACCTACCAATGCGTTGCCAAGTTCTGTTTATTTATTCTGGTATAACACCTTAAATCTATCTTTACATGTTGCCCTAATGTGATAGTTAAGTCTACATTATTTTAATTATTGTGATAGTAAAGACTATGTGGGTCATTGTTGTTTTTTTCTTCTCTAATAGTTTTAATCATGGTCTGGTAGTTTGAGTAATTTATGCGGCCTACCTATTAATGTCCTTTCTTTGGTATTTTTCGTCGAGTCGTTGAGCTCGTTAAGTTTTGAGTTGAGCTGCACGATTATTGACAAATGCGTGAACTGACTGGACAGGTCCACTCATTCTGTGTGGATTTTCCTCAAAATTCCATTTCAGACACAAATCTACATGGTCTTCACATGATCTGACCAAGATTATGTCTGGACTTCAAAAGAGACTGTGACCTCTGAGTTTGTTTCGGCCTTTCTTCTCAGAGTAGTCAGATAGGAAACGCCAACCTCATCTAGTTTATAAAATATGATTACCGTGTAAAAGTGTTTGTACAAAACTACTTACAGAAATAAAATCATTTATCATTACCTAAAACTCTAGAGGTCGCCAGAGTAAAGTCGTTCAGTGAACAAGAAAACAAGTCAATTTTATCAGCTACCGTGTTGAGCGTGCACAGAAGTTGAAAATGTGTCTCAAAACGAGACAATGGTACCTACTAATGCTTGTTACTATAGCATTCGATTTGTCTAGAATATGCACTTATAGAAAAGCGCACGTGATCGCCATCGATTGATGCTCGATTCACATTATTTTGTTTAAATATTCGTTCAAAATTAAATAAAAAACAAAATATTTTATTTCACATAAACCAACATGGGCACTTATGAAACGTCAGAAGCTAGGTGCACGGTTCCAATTGGTCGTTTCCTATGGCGAAGAGCCGGCAAGAAACTCCACGGTTACTCTTTTAAAAATAAGGGGCTTTTACAATGTTTCAAATTACAGTGTTGATAGGTATGGGCACAGCGTAGGCCTGTCAACAAGCAACAGGCACTCAACAAAATATAAAAAGGTCTACAAATCTACAGTCTACAAGTTAGGCCTACAACGTTCTCACATTCACTTGCATGAACTGTGCGATTGTAATTGCTATAAATGATGATGAGGATTACGGGATCGGGTATCGTAGTACCCAGTAACTGGGTTGTGGTGGTCAGATAGGCAGTTGCTCCATTTAAAATACTGGTATTTATCTGCATCTGGTCAGACTGGTAGCCGACCCCGACATAGTTGGAAAAGGCGATTACGCATAACAAAAATAAAATCGGTCAACTATCGTTTAGTTGAGTGTATGATTGACTTCCAGCCCGCTTTAATATCAAATCTTTTCAAACTATAGACTGATCATTTTCCCCTACAAGTGTAAATTCTCCTGTAGACAGTTTACCTATTTGGCATGCCAACCTACAAAGCGTACTTGGCACGGTTGCTAGACGCCACTTCACTAACGTTACGAATCCGCCAGATATGCCAGATAGGTACCAGATACCGATGTAAACTATAAACCATACATATTGTGTTTAGAAATGGCGAAGGAGCCAAGATTTTGTTTTATAAATAAAATAGAGAAAGGATTTTGAAGTGAAACTGCAAGCGGCGATTCGATAATTGTACGAGAATTGAGAGCGAAATTTCAAGGGCGCGTCACGTTTATGCACATTTCGTTACATGAGAGAGAAGAACTCTCTCTGTCTCTCACAATAAATCTCTCTTATTCTTATTTTTTTCTAAAGTTTCCCTTGTATCACGCGTACGGAGCTACACACGCAATTTTTTTTGTTGTAATTTCTTCTGTTTGATTGAAGGTCGTTTGAGAGAAAGAAGAATGTTTCTGCTGGTCTCTTTTTAATTACAGCATTTTAGCGTGCTGTGTTAAATAATCAGAAGGAATTTCTTTAAGTCAATTAAAACGTCACTTACCATCATCTATTACTACTGCTAATAAGAAGATTCGTGATTGGAACTTACCTGAAAAAGAAAACAGAATACAATTAGATTTCAATAGAAATAAAAAACAGTATAAATACAGTCAAAAAGCATTTGAATTATCTATTATCATTACATTATCCAACCTTGCGGAACTTACTGTCGAAAACAACTATGAACTAAAACTATTTATACCAGATTTATTGAAATCCGTATCAGATTCCATGAGACATAACTAAATTGAGACAACAATAGAAATGTTTGAATAGACTTCAAATACAAAGTAAAGGCACAAAGAGCAAACGGAAGCCAATTATAATACGCCAGTAAACCTATAGTATACTTCAAGCAGTATTTAATTCAATTCAAATGTACACAAATGCGTATGGCAAATAAAACTCATATACGAGTCAATATTTTATGTTGTCTGGCTTGTGGATGTCTTGAATAAACGCGGCGGTTTAGGGGTTGCCAAATTTAGTTTTCGAGTACATATTTATATTAGCTTCTGTCCGCGTTTTCACAAGGGTGGATATCGGAAATTATCCCGTGGGGACGTGCTACCGGGACAATAAGTAGCCTAAGTCCTTCCCCAGGATACCATCTATCTCCTTGACAAATTTTATCGAAATTCGTTCAGTGGTTTAGGCATGAAAAGGTAACATAGAGACAGAGTTACTTTCGCATTTATAATATTAGTATGGAATTATAAGTCGGCAGACCACCGTCTCTGACGATCCAAGTGTGCTGAGTAAATACCAAGAATTTTTACTATAGCAATATTCCCCCAGAATCACTCGTTGTAGCGGTCTTTTACTGTTTGACGCAGACTTGAGGCTTCAGTCTGATAAGATGGATAAAACATTGGTCCTTCTGTCCTTAGTCCTCTATTAATCTATTAGGCAAAATACACGATCATATATTTATAAGTCGGCAGACCTCTCGTCTGACGATCGAAGTGGTCTAAGAACCAACCAAATATCAAGTATTTTACTGTACCAAAATTCCTTCAGGATCGCTTTTTATATCTGTATATTACTGTGGAGCCATTTATATTCAGAAAAGGACCCTTCTACCCTGGTCCTTTCAACTTTTGCCAACTCAGGTCCTGCATTCCTATCCCTTACAATACAAGGATATCTACATTCCTCGAACTCCAATTGAACTGGATACTTAGTATCTGGAGAATTTCAAACCGGACTTAAACAAATCACGTGACAATGGAGCACGATTCGATCAAACGCCTTGCTTGACGCAGCCCTGGGTGGAAGTTAGTACTTCCATAAATATTTGAATTTATACGACAAGAAAGAGTGACTACACTCCGTTCTGAAGTTTGTAAATCCTTTAGAACCTGTGACTCATATCCGTGAGTGATATGTTTACAGCTCAGATTTGTACGACAAATGATTCCTCTTTGTTTAGGGGATGTTTCTGTTTCTTGTCTATATAGTTTATTGTCTGTTTTGCGAAACACCTTTGTGTTGAACTTGGCTTCATTGTAAACATGTATAATTCGTATTTTACTTTGTTTCCATTTAGTTTGTTTTTGGCAAAGCGTAGAATTGAGCGATAATATTTTGATACTACTCTAATCTTCTAATGGACACAAAAAGACTACCTTCTCGTTTCACAAACCCGCAAAAAATGTAGTATACTTGACTGACATTATTATTTTAAATAAGATCTACTTATTGGCAGATCATTTTAAATTCCCAGATTGTAATTGTAGTACTAAATATTTGATTCACACAGTTTTTAGATAAAGAAAAGACGTCGTGTATAATCGTGAATAATTAAACATTTTTGTAGATTACTGTATTGCGATACGGATTAGATTACATTGTATTTATCAACGGGAAATTACTTTCTGCTGTCATTACGTGGCCTTGAATGAATTTCACTAACAAAGCTGAAAAAATTGTTTTGATAATAACGTTTTACCAACAAAAACAGCTCACAGTTACAGAGAAAATCGGTCAATCGATGACGCCACTCCCTAATTCCGACCGACATAGCTTGCAAAGTAAACCTAATTGGCAGCGGGCTGGCTATGTCTCTCGATGGAGCGATGGCCCATGGAGCAGACGAGTCCTGGAGTGGAGACTGCGTATCGGTAAGCGTAGTGTGGGACGACCTCCAGCTAGATGAAATGACAACTTTAAGATTGCTGGGATAGACTGAATTCGGAAGGCGGATGACAGGTTGTTGTGGCGCAGCCTGGGTGAGGGCTATGTCCAGCAGTGGACTGCGGTAGGGAAAAAGCTGCTATACATGAAAAATCGTGAAGGGATACCAAGAGCTCTATGCTCCGAATGGAAGTTCACATACTTGTGAAAATGCTATCCACGTTAAGTTTTGTATTCAAGGCCTCCTGGCCTAGTGGTCGAAGGCGCTACCGCTGGCTGAGCGTGAGGTCCTGGGTCGGATTCCCAGGTCAGGAAAAGTGTTATTGAGTTATTCCATCAGGAATTTCTCAGTAGCAGCCCGGAGTCTGGATTTGTTACCGGTTGATGGCAATAGGCTCGCCTCCTATTACATGGGATTTGAACATAACTCGCGAAATGTCGGTGTACTATAGGTACACCTCTGCCTAACTTTCGAGGATTGCAGGCGTGATGTTATGATATGTTAAAGCCCTTAAATAGGAGCTGGTAAAGTTTATTTACAGTTTTTCTACATTAATGTCAACTGTGACTTTACTGTTTTGATTTCTATTATTAGTGTCAATACCAGAATGAGTAATGCCTAATTAATGTCTTCAGCATTGTTTTAAGACAGGCCGCGCCAACCGTGCCCAGCACCCTAATTACGTAACACACTATCTATCACAATCTGAATCAATTTGAAGCCTACTGCTAATCCACTGCATCATATGTTCGAAAAATTTGTCAGTTCAACAACGAAAATAACGCAATGAATGTTGTTGAACTGTCACAATGAAACCCATTCCTACTGTTAGTGTGTTACGTAATTACCTCGCAGGTCATTGCACGTTTACTATTTATATAAAATAACATTATATTATCATTATCTAAAGGTATTGACATTGACGAGTTGTCATTATCTACAGAAAACTAGTTAAGGCTTAAGGCTATATATACTTCCACAGCGTGTATCAGAAATGTGTGGTATTATTAATTAAGTGTGGTACAGACTATAGAGGTATGAGGAACAGGGTGTAAAGTTCACTCATTCTCTATAGAAAAGGGAGGATCCTCCGACCAGACGGGTCTTGTGTCTGGTGGGCAACTGCCCAACGTTTGGTGTCGGGATGTTGTATATATGCTAGTTGCGCGGTAAACTCTGATTGCGCGATACAGGATTTTGCGTGACGTCAGTCTGACGCGTAGCTCGCATGTGGCGTTGTAGATGCCGCTACAAGACCATCAAACTGAAGAAATTTCTACACGAATCTACATGAACAATTTCGAAATTTCCCATACATTTGGATCGAGTAATTATTGAAGGTTTGTATGGGACAGTTGATAATTTTTTCGCGATTAAGATGTTGGTTCCATGGGGAAATTTGTTCAGTTTGATGGTCTAGAACACACCCTTAAATAATACCACACATTTCTGATACACGCTGTATTATCACTATAGAGTCTGTGTCTTTCTTGAAGCGATTAAATTAAAACTGTTCTAGAAGAGCACTTAGTCTTTTGATAAATATTTAAAGTGAAAATGCGAAGAAATACCGTTTAATGCAAAGAGGCTACCGTCCATGTCCATGGCACGCAAACGTGGTCCTTTGGTACGAGAAAACTTTAAACCTTAAAATTAACCCATATTTTAAAAACATAGGTAAAGGTTCTCTTATTGAAGTAAGGATATCTCAAAAGCAACGCGTGAGCGATGAACAGCAATATTTACAACTATACATAACAAAATATCACGCTTATAATCCCCGAAGGGTTTGGCAGAGGTACACCTATAGTACACTCAAATTTAACCAGTTATGTTTAAGTCCCATGTAATAGGGGGCGAGCCTATTGCCATCGGGCACAAATCCAGACTCCGGGCTGCTTCTGTGAAATTCCACATAGAAAAACCCAAATAACACTTTGCCCGACCTGGGAATCGAACCCACGACCTCATGCTCTTGCGACTATTAGACCAACGAGGCAATATTTACTAATATCTTCGTAACTATTTCATGATCTTTCAGTTTACCAACGGTTCCTAGTATGTCTTAAGTATAAACAATGCGTTACTTTCAAATACTGACCCTAACTAATATGTTAAGCTACCGTTTACCCTATTGGCATTTCTATTGTTTTGTAAATAGAAAGGTTTTACGAGGTAACTAAATATCTTGAGGGCATGTTGTAACTGGAACAAGTACCTAACTGTTTTTCGCTATAACAATTTGGACGGATAAGACACGGACGGACGGACGAATTGTCAGGCATCAAGGCCCATAGGGTGTTAGGTAAGATGTAATACTAACACCCTATGGGCCAATGATGGAATTTTTTAAATTTAATATTGGAACTGTTTTCGTCTCTTTATTACGGACGCTTTTAACGTTCTGCATCGTTCTCACATGCATAATTTCAACATGAATGACGTAACCAATAATTTGTAACCATATTTTGATTTAAAAGAGTGTCCATGGAGTTTCTTGCCCGTTCTTCTCCATAGGTATCTACTACGCTTTGGAATGGGCAACTAGCTTCGTCTTTCTGTCTGACCGACCCCTCGACAATTCAAAAGTGCCTGTAATTGGTTTATTTGAAATAAATGCTTTGAGTTTGAGTTGAGCTTGAGTTTGATGCCTGACAATATGTATATTTTTTTTTTAAAACCAAATTTGGATGATAAAAATGTCAATTAACTCAAAACTAAGCTGCTTTTCTTTTTTCCAATTCGTTCACGTCGCTTTTAGATTGAGATAACCTAAATTATTGAATTCAATAATAGTTTTAAAAGAGGAACGATGAAATAATTTACTACAGGTATTTTTTTAAAGAAAATGTTTTCAGTTATTTTTGAAAGAACACGTCTTTACTTATTTGGAAAGACTGCAAGTACAATATGGTCGATGAATCATGAGCATGACCGGTCTGAATATGGGCTCTCCGAACTTTCGGGAATGTTCTCTCACTCACATTCGCCTCATGTCACTATTTAGTTCCTTCAACCAACCAACTCACGCCTTCTTCCCATGGGGGTAGGCAGAAACTACAGAATGCCACCTGCTACGATCCTTACATACTCTTTTGGCCTCGTTTACGTTCATACATCTGGTCATACACGCACGCCGGCCGGTTGCGAGTACCACGCACCTGACCTGACAAGAGTGCGTGGAAACGCCGGGAGGGGATGCCTTAGGAGGACATATAGTGACCTTATTGCTGATGTTCTTCATTTGGTTCCAAAAATGTTTTATTATTCATCCTTCTGCGCAAAGTTCGGACCGGCCATAATTCATCGGCCGTATTGTAGAAAGAGATGCAGCAGTGTCACTATGCATGCACTCATACATTTACTATGTACTATGTATGCCAAAGAATCCCATACATCATTTGACACATTTATCTGTCAAAACTTCAGTCAACACCGGTCGCAAAAATCACAGGTAGCACATGCCTTATCATCATCAAGATCGACACGTTTCCTACGTCATTCCTAGACCCAATAACTCGGAGTTTGGCACGCCACTCTGCGTGTGCGCATAGAACGATGAAAGCATATTATTTTTTTGTCATTCATGCGTGTTGTTCTGGCACAGCCTTGTTTGGCTGTGTGCCTGAATGTTAGGTGCCATCTCAGTGTTGTTGGTGTCAAAAGAGTTTGACATTTACAAAACTGGCTAGAATGGAAAGCTTGTGGATCATTTATGTATTTTACAAGCGGACCTGACAGACGTTGTCCTGGCCGAACAGCGCCACCTACCGGGTCCAATTGTGAATCTTAACCTTCCAGGTACCCACTTAAAAGTAAGTAAGTTTTTGAGATATAGCGAGACTAACGAACAGCAATTGATTTTTATACTTAAGAAGAAGAAGATAAAGATTTGGTATGAGATTGAATAAACAGCTGATTAATCGTAACAGAAGGAGAAAACCCATTGATAATGCAAAACGAAGGTACGATTAGGACTGGAAGAGATGATAACTCAAACTACAAGCATTTATTTCAAATAAATCAATTACAGGCACTTTTGAATAGTCAAGGGGTCAGTCCGTCAGAAAGATGAAGCTAGTTGCCCATTCCAAAGCGTAGTAGGTACCTATGGAGAAGAACGGGCAGGAAGAAACTTTCATAGAGATGTAGTAGTTTTGTGACATCACCTCAATGATGTCACAAAACGACTTCATCTCTATGAAAGCAATATCTATATTTGCTTAACACTTTGAACAAACAATTACCAACTTAATGAAAATAATTAATGACACAATATTAAAGTTGCTGAATTAATCGATTATCGAGTTCCTTATTGCGTAGGTAATGAGTCTGTTAGCTGAAACTGCAATTCCGGTAAATTTTATAGGACGTGATAGCTTTTACAAGGAAATGGGACCCATAACTTAGTAATTTTAAAACAAAAATTGTATTATTATGTGTCATGAATGACACAAGTAAGTAATAGTAACACGTATCGTATGCACCTATATTTTCAAATAAAAATACATTAAGACAAATACATAGTATATACAAGCATTTTTATTATTTATTTCTTGTTTAATAAAAATACATGAATAAATGCGATCTGACTCGCGACTGCAGATATTAAAACATGGCACGTTTAATAAATATTACAATACTGAGTGATAACTTAATACAATTTACAAGAGGTTCAAATTCGAGGCCGCATCAAATTAAATTTACATGCGTACGGAAGATAAACTGAGCCAAAAACATGATAACCTCTTGCAATTTAAGAATATCGCCACTGTTTCGCCATCAAATATATTTAATTGCTATTCTATTAAGTACATTTGTTTTGCTACCATGTTGATCTTTAAAGAATCATGTGTTTCAGCTGCGTTTCAAACTGTGCAAATATACATACAATTGAACGTATGTAACGCAGAAGGGTAAATAAGAGTCACATAGAGTTACCAGATACCTACTATATCAGCTCGTGCAGTACTCGGCTCTGGGCAAAACCGTATGGTTGACTATACGTATCACAGCTGTTCCGTTCTCACGAGTCATCTCAATTTAAAAAAATGCGAGAAAACGGAATCAAAAAGAAAAAAAAAAGAACGGAATTGCCGTATTTATATTTTGAGAGCAAAGCTCAACAGTTCCATACTAATAAGCGGCCAAATGCGCACACGACGGGTCCCGTAACACCGTACAATAATTAACAATAGATATTTTAAAAATACTTTAGAAAAAAAAAAAACAAGTTTCTTGTATTTCTTGTATGTAATTTTTAACTTTATTTTATTTTTATTATTTATTGTTTTAGCGGGCCATAGTAGTTAGTATAGACTCTGTGAAACTTTCAAGTGTCTACCTATTACGATTCAAACAGAAGGACGGACAGTGGAGCTTCCGTTGGCACTCTGGGTACAGAACCCTAAAAATTAAAAAGAGAAATAAGAAACAGACATTTTCGAAGTCTCCCGATCAGTCACAATTGACTGCTACAAAGAATTTCTTGTTTACATTCTAACAGATAGTGGGAGTGTTATCGTGTAAGCTTCTTATTAATTTGGCCAAGAATGTGATTACTTGCGATCGGAATTATCTTATTATCTATAAATGTGTTACATGCTTGTTCTTGTTAGTAAGTGATTCGAGAGGTTTCTATGATATCGTTCATGTTAATTTTACCGGTTTTTCTTGTAAACACATGTCAAAAATGGTCCTTTTGGAAAAAATATTAAAAGTTTTCGAAATGTCTCAAAAATATAAGTACATAAGTTGGTTTTCATATTACACTATAACAATCGAAGAAAGAAAGAAAACGTATTTGATTTGACTCTCACAGAAAGATCACAAACTAAACTAAACACAATCATAGAAACATAAAATAAAACGAAAATTAATAATTAAATAATTAGCTAGCGAAACTCCGCAGACGTGTTGTGTATCGATATCTAAACACAATAAAATAAAAATAAAAAAGATTATATGGTTTTTTTCGGGGTCAACGACCGCTGGTAGCATTGTTACATGAAGTACGAGTTGAAAAAATATGTTAATATATCGATACTAATCACGTCTATGAAGTATACACAAAAAAATATGATATTCCTAGTAAATACTTTAATTGCGATCGACGACTCCATAATTTTTTTTTTTTTTTGTTTTATCATCTTTTAATATCGATACCCATCATGTCTGCAGTTTCGCTAACTAATTTAATTTGAACACGCATAACAAAAAAAAAATGTCCTGTATGAGGTCAAAGGGCACCTATCTTACCACGATGCAGCGACATTTAAAAATAAGTGTCTCAGCAACATGAGTCTATATTGTCCTGTCTAAGGTAAGTTCAAACTCAAACTCAAAGCATTTATTTCAAATAAACCAATTACAGGCACTTTTGAATTGTCAAGGGGTCGGTCAGTCCAGGTCCAGGAGGGTCCAGGTGTAGGTACTGATGACGTAACTAGTTGAACGTAAGATGAATCAGCACCCTGATTACATAACACACTATAAATCACAATCTGAATAATTTTGAAGCCTATTGCTAATCCATTGTTGCTACATATGTTCGAAAAAATTGTCTGCTCAACAACGTAAATAACGTAATGAATGTTGTTTAACTGTCAAAATGAAACCCATTCCTACTGTTAGTGTGTTACGTAATTACCCCGCTGGTATCAATTATAGCAGAAAGTATTTGACTCAGAATGTCGTTACGATACCTCATGATCATTAGTTTCATGCCAAAACTATCAGACGGGCATTTGTTATTTTGTAATTGGCGCCGTGCTTTGGTTTGAGTTACACCTGTTTTGATAGTAGACAGCAGTTTTTGTGGTCTTTTGATAAGTCAATATTATGATAAGTATAAGATTAATGAATAATATTTGAGTTTGAGCTCGTAGTTAAATATTATCAGCCGCACGAGTCGATAGATGTAAGCTACGCTTGCTGTGGTCGGTTCGTGGATGGGTGACCATCCGTTACATATCGAAACTGCTCCGTGCCTCAGAAAGCACCCGACTGTCACTCGTAGATCTTTGACAGTCGTTACGGGTAGACAGAAGCCCAAAAAATCTGACAACCAGAGGGCCTAGACAAAGTAACATTCTATTACCGATGACGCTGGTAGAAAAGCCAAAAAAAAATTGTGGGGTTGACATAAGCTATCGAAATGTCACGTGATCATAGGTCAACGAATAAAAATTTGCTAGACAACGTTAACATCATTCGAGTCTATGAAACGAATTGACGATCGACACTGGCGAACGATTGCTTTCATAGAGATGCGTAGCCAAGTTGGCACTTTATGACAAGCGTTATCGATAGTTTTCGATTCGTATGATGGAAACATTTGCGAAAGATATAGCGATTGTAGAAATAGAATCGCTCCGAAGCGAATGCCATTTGTCCTACGAAGGCCCTCAGTCCTACCAACAAATATCGTGTTACCCAGTAACTGAGTTGTGGAGGTGAGATAGACAGTCGCGTAAAATACTGGTATTCGGTTGCATCCGGTTAGACTGGAAGCCAACCCCAACATAGTTAGGAAAAGGCTAGGCAGATCGATTTGAATAGAATAGAATACTCTTTATTATGTACACCATAAAAATTACAGATATAAATGTAGACATTTTACACGGTGACACAATGGGCGGTATTATCGCTAAAAGCGATCTTTTACAGACAACCTGAGTTGAAAAACCAAATTGGAGTTTGTTATTAAAACAAGCAACTTATTTTACGGCCAAAGTCTGAGCAAAGTCAACACGAGAAAGGTCATGGTTTTTGTTTAATGATGAAAATGACTTATATCATAACAACAACAGAATACTAAACAAGAATTGAGACAAACAGAACCAGTAGGAAAAGTTAAGGAAGTCTTTATATCACGGTAAACCTTGGTCTTGGGTGCACTTGAATTATCAGACTTCCTTTAAAAAGTCAAGACTGACTTGCTAATCCTGGAGAGGTCATCAGCAAAAAATGCTTTACAATTTCCCTGATTTCAATTCAAGGCACTACTTTCGGGCATGTTTTGATATTCTATGTAGCCAATATTGAGCATCAATACGTTTGGTGGATCCAATTCTTAAAACAACTATTTATTACTGCACCCCGCGGTTTCACCCGCAGCGGTATGAAATATACTTTACAAGCTATTCTCAGACCTACCAAATACGAGTATATACAAAAAAAAAAACATAAAAATCGGTCAAGCCGTTTCGGAGGAGTTCGATAACAAACACTGTGACACGAGATTTGTATATATTAGCAGTTTTTAATAGCGCTTCAGACATTTTTAGCACAACCCAAAAATTATGAACATCATTAATTTATGGCTCGGGCCGGATTTATGGAACGGCCAAAATAAACCGGGAGTAGGGACTACTGTCAAATCGTGTTGACATTCATTCTTAGTTTGGGCCCCAAACTAATCCTATGTCCGTAGGTGATACGGAGTAGGAAGCGCCCGTATCTTCGGCTGAAAATACGGACTTCGTGCTTAGGGAGTAGGCCCCCAGAGACATAATCAATCCATCGATCAAATGCCTCCCATGACGTACTCTGACTTTATTTATATCAATACAGGTTGGTAGGGACATCGACGCACAGCCTGTTAACATGGATCCAGCGGGGTAATTGCGTAACACAATAACAGTAGGAATGGCTTTCATTTTGACAGTTCAACAACATTCATTGCGTTATTTACGTTGTTGAACAGACAAATTTTTTGAACATTACGAAGCAATGGATCAGAAATATCCTTCAAAATTATTCAGATTGTGTTTAATAGTGTGTTACGTAAGTAGGGCGCTGGACATGATTGTGGAACCCCATGCGCCGAAATTCTTGGTGGATTATTTAAATAAAAACTTTTGTTTTATTTAAATAACCAACGGACATTTTTTACGTTAGAATCGTGTGCTGAATTCATGGTTACAGTTTACGCGTCGATGTCTCTGCCACCCTGCATAATTCATGTTATAAAAACACGTAGATTGGTTCTACCCAGGTCTGAAAACATGTACATATTTAAGGCTAACAAATTGGGGGTCGGAAAATCAATAAGTGCCGACGTTAGGGCCACTGAGGCTGTTGGAGGGTAGCCAAATGTGTATGGACCAGCTGATTTTATACTTACCTTTATTACTTTAGGGAAAGGGACCTGCGCTGAGTTAATTGCGTAGCACACTTACAATGGCCATGTCTTTTATTTTGGCAGTTCTATTCTACAACATCCATTGCGTTATTTACGTTGTTGAGCAGACGAATTTTTAAACAAATCGTGCGATGGCTCTTCGGATTGAGATTGAAAGTGTGTAACGATATTATGGTAAAAATAAATACTTAAGAACTATTTTCAGTGGGTATAGGTAATATCTATAAAGTTTATAAAAAAAATTACAAGTGTTTGTATGAAATTACAAATGTAATTATGGTAAGTAAACCAGCACCCTAATTGCGTAACACACTATCAACCACTATCTGAATCATTTTGAAGGATATTGCTAATCCATTGCTTCATATTTGAAAAATTCGTCTGCTCAACAACGTAAATAACGCAATGAATGTTGTTGAGCTATCAAAATGAAAGCCATTCGTACTGTAGTGTGTTACGCAATTACCCTGCGGGTCCCTACCCTCCCTACCCACCTATCCGGAGCTGGTAGAAGAAATTTCCGCCATTTTCATTTGAATTTCTATTTTTTATTGTTAGTAGGGACATTCAACTGTTTTAGAATTCCTCCAAAGTATTAATTAGTTGCTTTGTTGCACTTGACTTTGATTATTTATCTTGTTTATGTTCTCACATATTGGATAAAGGCTCCCTCAGACAGGCGCGACGCGACATTAGTAAAACAATTTCTTTGAAAACTTCATGGAAATTGTTTCACCAGAATCGCGTCCCACCGTCGTGTCGCCCCTGTCTGCGAGAGCTTTAATGATTGGTCCGAGTTTCACTCAAGTGCCTGAAGCATGAGTAACCAGTAGATCTAATAATAATAAAGACGATATTAGTTAGCTATAAATACGTTAATTCTGTACCCAAATTAACAAGTCTGAAGTGCTAAACCGATTTCACCGAGGAAAACTTAATTAATAGCTATAACCAAAGACCACAGAATGATGTCTACTTTTATTGGTCGAGTTAGAAACCGGGGCTTCACTCTTCGCTAATGGAGTTAATTGTAGACTTTCGGTATAGGAGTAGTAAAAATGTTCAGAATGTACTATCCGAGGAAAACAGTATTTTTTTTATTACCTGGCTAAGTACTTACCAAATTTTGGGCATAAACTGTTAATGAACTCTTTTAGCTGTGCAAATACAACTAAGTGTCCTCTAAGGCACACAAAAATTCACAAACGAGGACCAATAAAAATATTAGAGCTGGCTTTTTCCGAACCATGGTAAGCTCAGATCTTACCAGCCATATTGAGCACTGAGCAACGTAGGTTCCATGACTTCTCGACGAAGTTTTACTCAGGAAAAAACAACTTAACTCTCCTCTAGGGCGTCCGACTCCCGGCCACCGTAGGCGCGGGCTTGCGGACGGCGAGCAATGGGCAGCTCGCCGTCCGGTAAGGAGGCCCGGGTCGACGACGCATTGTGTTCCACGCGCGCCGCAGAGAGATGTCAGCAACATTGACGGGGTCCGATAGGGCCGATGCCTGCCGGGGTCGCGGATTGTTCGAATGAGTTACCGTGGCCCTGGCGCATAAGCAACTGAAGGAACACGGGTAGGTTTTAGTCAGTAAGAGTCTGACACGCCCTTCCGCTCCGCCCAGAGCGGGAGAAGTCATTTGATGATTTACAACCACAAAAAAAATGGCGTCCATGCAAGACTACCAAAACGATCCTAAAACGTTTTGGCTTTTTCCTAAACCATGGAAAGCTGACACAAGATCATAAAAAGCCACATTGAGCAACGTAAGTTTCATGACTATTATACGGTAAGTTTAACCCATGCAATAGGTATAACTTAGTCTCCTCTAGGGAACACAAAATTCCATAAACGAGGGCAATGAAAAAGAAACAAAACATGCTTTTTCGAACCATGGAAATTACAGATCTAAAAGGTCCATAAACGAGGGCCATGAAAATTAAACAAAACATGCTTTTGCCGAACCATGGAAATAACAGATCTACATGGGGTATTTAATTGAGCATCACAGTCATCGCAAGTTTCCTGCGCCACGCCATATTGACGTCTCACAAACCATATCTTTCAAGTGTGAGAAAGTACTAACACAAATACTCTGCTGGACCGCATCTCAGTGTTGCGTAGCAGACGTGTTTGTGCGAAGATCTTACGCATGACAATTCACAAGAAGCTCCTAATAAAATAAATAAGTATTGGAAATGCTTTCACTAGCAGATCGAATACATATTGCTTACTCGTGAATGTCTAGCCAGTATAATTATGTATAGCAGACTTCTCCTGGCAACGGGCGCGTAGCATTTGCAAAAATGTTGGGCACTCCCGAGTCAGGTAGCAGAGGATTTTACTTGGCAGGAGTGCGACATAACCCTCCTTTCTTCCCAGATGGATCTACGTTTTGGAAAAGTCCACTAGTTTCAACTTTCTGACTAACTAACCGACTCTTTGACGATCTAACGTGCCTGTAAATGGCAAAATTGAAAAAAAAAAAAAAGAAATGACTTTAGATCCAAATGGATTTCTGCAAGACAATGAAGGGTCTTTTTTGACCATAGATGTCAACAAAATTATTCAATAGACCGTCATTATAAACGATTTTTGTTGTTTTGTGACATTTTATTGCCATAAGCTAGGTGAATCTTGACACTATGAACACAATCGGAAATGACACGGATAAATAAATAGGAGCATTATAAAATCAGCTTGAAAAAATTTATCATAAATCTCAAACACTTGAAAACAACAATAATGCACATGTTTTATTTGCGGTGAGTAATAAATGCAGAGTCCATTCAGAGGACGAGCCAACACATTTTTCTCAGAGTATTAATAACATCTGTCTAAACAAAAAATGTTAGTAACATCGCTGGTGGTAAATAATCAAGAAATACGTCATCTTTTGACGAAGTTACAATGGACTATGAGTAATTAAAAACAAACCATGCTTGGGATACAAACCGAAGATTAACAAACAAGTTAAATTACTTACATAAAATATTTCCCTAAAATGTTAAAATTATTTCTACATACTTCATTAATAAAACCTAAAAATATATCAAACATTTAAATTGCCTTAAAAATAACGGAAACACCTCTGACCTTACATACCTTAAGTGTAATAATTAATTAATTTTAGTAAGTAGGCACATAGCTACCCAGTAACTTATGATCAAGTTCGGTGGCAATTGAACGCGAATGTGCGAAAATTTTTTTTGCGTAAATAAGGACCAGTGTACAATAGAAAACAGTTATCCAAAAATAGAATTTACATACGAATTCGACTTGTCGCATATAACACGCTCGATATACCACTCGACTCAATATAAGTAATACGGTTCAACCGTTCAGAACAATAGATACGTACGTATTTTTACACGTTGGACATATTTCACGTAGAACGTAATGTATGCCACCTGTGATCTGATTTTATCTCAATGGGTTATTGAATTGGAAAGGAACGGGATTGATAAAATCTTATCCTCACTGATCAGTAATCGATAAAGAAAATAAATTGCTCATAAATTGTCTGTGACACCCTGGCGCCTATTTTTTTACTTTAAATACTGTACGAAGTACCTATGTCAATTTGATCATAAATCATATTCGAATATTAAAATTCATAAATACCTCAGATAGAAAATCGGTAATTACTGAAACTCGTCATCAAACGTAACAAAACCGATCGACAATCCCGTACACTGCATGAAAACGCGACATTAATAACAAATGATTTTATTTCTGCAAGTAGGTTTGTACAAACACTTTTGCACATCAATCATATTTTAAAAACTAGACGAGGTCGGCGTTTACTATCTGATTACTCTGAGAAAAAAGGCCGAAACAAACTCAGAGGTCAGTCTCTTTTAAAGTCCAGACATAATCTTGGTCAGATCATGTGAAAACCATGCGGATTTGTGTCTGAAATGGTATTTTGAGGAAAAACCACACGGATTGAGTGGACCTGTCTAGTCAGTGCACGCATTTGTCAGTAATCGTGCAGCTCAACTCAGAACTTAAGGAGCTCAACGATTACTAATACAATATGTAACATCTCTGTAACAATAATTCTGACAAATAATTGGACTACAATTGTGCGGTCAAGCGATGTCCTGTATTAACATCTATCACTCACACATAACAATATAAACAAAGAAACTAGGAATATTATATCATCAATATATAACTGTTTAATATCGTTAGCCAAGTGAAATTAACGAGGTGATAAAACCACTGACCGATGGAGAAAGACAACATCGCTTTCTAACTACGAACAGATTGATAAATGAACAAGCTTGTTTACAAATATTATGTAATGAGGGGCTCGTGGCTAAATACTAACAGACTCACAGGTCGATCGAAGGTTAAGCTACGCTTGCCACGGTCAGTTCGTGGATAGGACCATCCATTGCATATTGAGAGATCCCTCCATCGCTCGGAGAGCTCGTTAAGCCGTTGGTCCCGGCTGCCATTCGTAGATTTTTGAGGCGTTATGGGTAGTCAGAAGCCCAAAAGTCTGACAAGCAGTCTTACCAAGAGGTATAGTGTTACTCAGTAACTGTTGTGGAGGTCAGATAGGCAGTCGCTCCATGTAAAATAATGGTATTCAGCTACGTCCGGTTAGATTGGAAGCCGGTCCCAAAATAGTTGAGAAAAGACTAGGCCTATTGATTGGTTTTTTTTTTTTGATGGAGGAAAATACGATCGTTTTCTAACTACGAACATATTGATAAACAGAGAGGCTTGTATAGTATTATGTAATGATAAAAACTTCGGTGTGAAGAATGGGCGTGGTACTTGCGCTTTCATTCGTTACGAGGTCAAAGCCCTTGACGAAAATAATGATATGAGAATGGATGTTAAGATGTTCTTCAAGTTTATTCCAACGGAATCTGGTGAAGAGCCTTTGGTCTCAAGAACAACGGAAGTGAAGGTGGTTACAACACTCATATGTTGATGCCTTACATTTTATAAGGACCGGAATTACAACAAAGAGAATTTCGGGAGAATTCGAGAATGAGGGACTAACAAGGCACTTTTGAACGTTATTTACAAGCAAATAGCATTGATCTCAGATGCCCCTTCATAAAAAGGTAGTTTCGTATGGAGAAGAATGGGCAAGAAACACACAGAACATATTGAACACACACACAACATATAAAACGAAGAACATAGAACACATCAACACAAGAAACAACATATTGAGAGAACATTATTGGATACCATGCGCCTAAACAGATACTACTTATCATAGAAAATTCAAATGAAATTTAATAATCGTGACGTGTTGGTCATTAACGTCAGTAAATTGTGACAGTTGGGAATTCAGAGAATGTCGTCTATTCTATTTCGGTCCTACTTTGTATAATTAGGCACTTTTACGCCCACGTTGTCTTGTGAGGTGTAGACTATCGTATGTCAAGCATCACGTGCCAGACCGGTTAATGACTAACGTAAAAAGAAAGACAATGAGCTTAGTAACTAGTAACCTATTTACTTTCCGAGAATTTTACAACTCGTGAGATAAACATTAAAGTTTTATAGCAGTTCCGAGATACTATAAAATAGGTCGTGTAAATGTTAATAATAAAAATCAATTTAAAACAAGTAATAGACATGGAGAAATAAAATAACAGATTTGTCTCAAAAAAGGTAAAGGTCCAATTAAGTAAGTATTACAAAAAACTGGTATTTCTGGTGTTTAAAATATTATGTAACAAAAATAACGTCTGGTGGGAATATATTTGATAATGACCCATAATGTGATCTTCTAACTGACACTGCAACCAAGATTAAAAATATCCATAAATACAAGGCTTCTACCAGCCAACATTTATATAAAGTCGTATGCTCTTCATGTAATTCTTTTCACATTTTTCTGCGCATCCATCCAAGAACTATCAATAAAGTTATATGATATTAAATAACTCAATTAACTACAGTGAAAGCAACTTAATATTATATAACTAGTAATTAATTACTCAGAAATGACAGCTAATGAAGCAAGCCACATTGAATGGTTCGTAGAAATGTGAGCTAGTAAAGTGAACTAGATAAGGATGAAAATAGTTTATTCTGCACAAACAAAACGCACATTACAAATAAATGACATTAAATACACACATAAAAAGTAGCCAAAAACCTCGTATTCAAGTAATAAAAGTTTGACAATTATGTCCATTTTTCTGTGCGGAGTGAAGCACAAAAATTAATCAATAAAATTGCACTAAATTCACATAACAAGAATTTGGCAGACTGCTATTGCTTTAAATTTTCCAAGCGCTGCACTTATTCGGTCCAATGGAGAGGCAGCCATTAGTAGTAGAGCCGAAGGCGAGGCATAAGGAAAAGTCAAGGCTTATGAAATTGGACATATTTTATTGAAAGCCATTGATATTTCGACCCTGTCATGAATAATATGGACCCACACTTTCTAACGAACGCACCACCTCAGGAGTTCAGGAGCCACGCAAAGATTAAGTTACTTTAGGCGTGTGGTCTTTAATCAAGAAGTGTCAAATCGAATTTAATGGGCGTGAGAACTTAGGAAAAGGGGTCGGAGTACAAAGAAAAGCAATGTTTTAAATGGACACGAAGCAGCAAGATTTATTGTCATCGCTAAATGTTGCATTTTGTTATCACGGTCCCGCCCTCATCCCAATTTATTAAGAGTCGGTTCAGCACAACTTCTTTCATACATCTATCTCTATCAGCCGTCACCTCAGTATTCAACCCCTTTCTAGCCATAAAGTCTATATATATAAATCTTGTGTTATGGTGTTTGTGGTCGTACTCCTTCGAAACGGCTCGACCGATTTTTATGTTTTTTTTTTATTTAGGTCGTAAAGTATATTTCATACCGCTCCCATGTAATCGAGAATTATGCGGGTGAAACCGCGAGGGGCAACTAATCTTTTATACAATCGCTCCATTGTTTATTTGGTCTTTTCCAGAGTGCATAAAGTCCTTAATATTGATAACGATATTAACAGTCGATGTGGACTGTGAATGGAATATATCAATATTGTTTCAATAACTCATTTATTTAAACACGTGTTTAATTTAAAAGAAATCAAGGCATATCAGACAGAATCAACAAGCGAAATTATTTATAGCGTTTTGTGAAGTGCAAGGTTAAAGAAATAATTATTAATTACAGATGGAAGAATCCGATTTGTTAGTTGCACAGCTTATATAATTATGTAATAACAGTTTGAGGATTAAGAGAAATTATGGCGGTTGTGGCTGGGACAGACTTGATGCAGAAGGCGGAGTACAGAGTGTAGTGGTGGAGCCTGGGAGAGGGCTATGTCCAGCAGTGGACTGCGAGATGCTGAGTTGATTCATTGATGGCGGAGATTTGGACACATGTGCAAAACCTAGAAACAATAAAAGATGTATTGTCAAATTCCGATACCACTGAAGTTGCAGTATGATAAAGAACTCGTTGAAAACAACCACCATTATCATTGGAACAGACACTATCGAATGTAAAGTGTAACTGATTGGTAAAAATGACAACTGAAAAAAAAAAAAAATACTCTGATCAAATTTGCACGAGAGAATCGATCTAGAATTACGATAAACGTTTGACTGTAGTTAGAATTTCTGACAAACCTGTTTTGAAAACAAACTCTTCAAATTAAGACCACAGAGTTTCAAACACCAGACCAAATGCTGTAAATCCATCAATGTTTAAATTAAAATAAGCAACAATCTATATTATTGCTACGATCTTGTATAAAGAAAGAGAAAGTCGTCCGGACTCAGGCGCATCCACTGCTCCACGAAGATTGATGATCAGGAACTGCCTGATTGAAGACCACACTCGATTATTGTATAAAACCAACATAATTACTTGCAAGGGAGAGTTAATAGTTATTATAATTACTGGTCTTAGTCTACGGGAGCTTGATATTAGTTATTTGTATAAGAGAGAGCTTAGAGACGCTGACAGACCTATGTTTAAGCTGTATTTTTACTATTTCGCCATGTTCTAGTTTCCCTCAGTTGACTTTTACATCTTCGAGATGATAGGATGCTGACACGCTATCATTTTCTTTCTTTGAGTTATCAATATGGTAATATTTATTATAGGTAAGCGTAGGTTGCACGACAGCACTGAATCCTTCTTTATGTTTGATTGATTTAATTTTAATTTGAGTGCACCTATCCAAGAGAACTCGTATTCATAAATAGGCAATTTGGAAATAGGTACTTTTTATCAAACTACCTTTAAAGGAAAGTCTATAGCCAATTCCACAACAAATCTGTTCGATTGGAGGGTACTTAAATAAAGCTGTCCAGTAAATTGAAACGTCTGTAACCCGGCTGTTGTTAATCTGCTCAGTTACCTACTCAATCGCACTATAAAATCGGTGTGAAATTAGGTCGTCCACAAGTACTTAAATACGATATCGTTTCATTGAAAATAACACATCGACGGCGAACAAGATTTATCAAACGTTTATGGCTTAACAAAAGTAGTAAAAGTCACCCAGTAAAATTCTAAAGTGACGGATTTAGGCCCTTTCCCTACTTAATGCAACACAATGTTTATAGCGTCATTAATATCGTACCCGATCAACCCATTGAGGAGCAAAATAAAACGGCACCTACTCATTATGATGGTAATACTTGAAACAATATGGCACGCGTTTCTATACTTTCTATTATTAATAATAATCAGAAGACTGCACTTCCACGGCTTTTCGCTTGCAAGTGCAAATTGTTGGGAGCATGGCTTCCTGTGTGAAAGTGTGCACTTTCTTCTTAAATCACCATATATCGGGTTGTATCATCGAAGTAACATACTATTATGGTAAACGGCGAGCACTTAGATGCTTTTCAGTTTATACGACTGTCTCGGAGCATCGCAAATGCGTTTAACTGTACTTAACTTAGTTTTAACATCCTTCTCTGTAATTCAGCTGTAATTAATTTAAATTATGCGCTCTAGCTTTAGACTGTAATCTCAATAATTATTGTGTCGTTTAGTGATAGTATTAAATAAAATATTGTTTTACGATGGTCTCACAATTTTCTTGATAATTTTTTTGCAGATTAATGATTATTTGATGGTGCAGTGTAAAAACGATCTAATTTGTTAGTTTCTAATGCAGTGCTTCAACATAGCTTTCGCATAAAGCTTCTAGATTGTATTAATCTTGGAAGAGAAGTGCAACTTTAGTCATAACTTGTTCATCTTTAGTCTTTACGTACAAAAAGGCCAAAAAAGAAGTCTATACACAATTAACAGTAAGAAAGAAATTTTAAAACAAAATTAAGGCTACTTGCACCACCTATCACTCAATGCGGTAACATAAACATCATTCTGTCTCTATCATCTGCAAGCGATTAACAGAAAACAGTAAGATGTTTTAAATTCCATTAGCGCTAAACATATTTACTGATTCGTGGTGCATATGGGCCTAAGTGCAGTAAATAATAGAATCATTAAAACGCATCAAGTGGCCGCAAAGCCGCACGCGCAGGATAGCGACCATGTCGCCACTTCCTCCCTATATATGGTATTGCTGATAATAAGCCCGCTTCCTATCAACTGTCCACTGAGATTAACATTAGAAAGGTCCGGACTGATAAAATCGTAAATAAATTGATTTTCTATTGGGTACTTGTTTTTTCTCTTAATGAGGTGTTGAAACTTTGACTGGTTCTGGAGATTACTTGCCAGGAATAATGTTGGAAGATTTTGCGATAAAATGCAGGGTGGCATCGACGTGCAAACTGTAACCATGGATTCAGCACGTGATTCTGAACCTTCCCGAATTGATTTTTTTCGTAGTTTATTATAAAGAAAATGCTGTTCCATACATTTGGCCGCGTAGGTATTGCACTTTTCTATTAAACAGCAGATTTTTTTTTTGATAACCGAAGAAAAATTTCTAGGCTAGGGGGTCTAGAATCTTGTGCTGAATTCATGGTAACAGTTTCCGCGTCGATGTCCCTGCCATCCTGTGTCCCAAGTCCAATTTGATTTCTTTTGTGGCAGGAAATAAGATGTCAGCCAGCCAGGAGTATTGCTTCTTTGACAGCTACTTTATAAGAACATTTATTGGTTAGGTATTGTGTATGCTAAGTTCTTTATAACAATGATGTGTTCCCAAACGAATTTTAAAAAAAGTTAAATAAATAATGCAATAATTGTAACATATTATTTTGATATGTTCACAAATAAATAAACAAGCAAAAAGACTGTTCATTCAAAATTACTACAATAACTTTAAATGTGACATGAGTTATTTATAAAACAATATAAAGTAATTTGCTCAACTATTTAATTTTGTATGTTTGCTGAAATTAGAAAAAGTGCAAGCAGGCAGGTAACAATATAATAGTACAGGAGTTAACGATGCATTTGCAAAATAATGACTTTTACTTACTGGCTGATGATAATATTATCAGGCAATCAAAAATATAAAGGCAACACCTGAGATATCCGACCGCCAGTCATATTTTTGAAGTAAGTACAAACTTCGTATGCATAGATCGATGATATTTATATTTACGCACTTTATAAAATGTGTTATTTTTGCACATTTACTTAGTACATATAACAAAAAGTAGGAACACGTCGGTATAAAATCACTGTGAAAAGCAACGGTAGCTCCTGTACTATAATAGATGTTATTTATAAATTTATACTGTTTGAAAACCTGATAAGAACATATAACACAGCTCGTGCTAGATAACAATTACAAATCGGAAATAAACAAAAAATATATAAATCTAGCGAAGGACCTTTTTGGCGTACCATTTTGCAAAAAACTTTTTCCTATGGGTGAGTCTATGGATATTTTAATTTTATAAATCTTAGCGACTGTTACTACGGCTGCTCAAACAACATTATGCATAGATAAATTTGAAAAGAAAAACGCCTAGGACGCAACCTAATATCATACCGAGGACTTATAAAACTTCTTGAATTAAATTAATACAACATCGGAGACGAGAGCAAGCAAAACAGTGCGTGCCACACACAAATGAATCTTAAGAGACAATCTGCTGCACGCGTAATACGAATGTTTAATGTAGTGCAAATTGCGCTTTTAAATCCTGAACGCGGAGCACCAAAGAGATATACTTTCAAGTTAATCATAATAGACCAAACCAGTACAATATTGTGCAACGTAAGGATCAAAAAGAAGAAAAGCAAACGAAGACGTTCACATAATTCAAGATATAGAAATTATCAGTAAGCCAACAATAGTTACAGACAAAAGATTTACGGTAATTAGAAAGCGCCATTATTATATAGAAAATGATCAAGAATATTTTCAACGACCAATTAAAATGCAAAACATTAATGCTTTACTACGAAGCAATTAAGCAGAATATAATAGTTGTATCGGTGATAAAAACAGTGATCAAGGTGTGGAAGTGTCTCACTAAACGTCTGGATAACTACGCAGATATCTGCTTGGTTTAACGACGCGGCTTACTGTTCAGTACTGTATAATGACAGGTAACATAAATTATATAGTTATTACTTCTTGTAAATAACCTTTCAAGTTGATCAAATGATACAACAATATGAGTCGAGAAATTACAGCTGCTGATACAAGAACAAGGTTCTCGTTAAGATAGAACAAAAATATCTGCTACCGATCGAATAAAGTAAAACTTATCGACCTGTGATAGCAGAGCAGGAAGCCAACTCTAACATAGTTAGACCTCTGTTTATGATATAGAAACCATTGAAGCAAAACTTGATGGAGGAACCGAAAAGAGACAAATATATACAATGAACGAACACTTTCATAACTGACTTAACTCCAAACGTACGTTTTGAATGAATAAATACATAATACTAGTGAACAAAATGAAAGCGTAATTAAGTTTTTATTGAGTTATTTTTACTTTGTAATGATTGATCAGCACGAAGAGCATAGTGGTAAATAAACAGTGAGTTTTAGTAATTTGTGGCTGATCCCATAGATATTTCAATAACGCTGACCCTAATAAGAATTAGGTCGGTACTTTGTGTACTGTTTTTTTGTGTATTTTGACAGTTACTGCGTCCCAACCAGAACGCACATTCCTTAGAGTAGACACTGTACATATGCAAATCTTGGAACTGGCATTAGCACGCGTGTGTCATCATAAACAGTTTAGCATAACATAATTTGAAATTCTGTCTAACGAGTTGAGTGACTCTTTGATATAGTAGTGGTCTATCCGGTTAACAAACTATATATTTGCTGGGTCTTGTAAATTATCATGTTTGCTAAAATGTGTTAAGATTTAAGTCCCTCTTAATCAAAAACTAGTATTGGTTAAACAAATAAATTAAAACCTGTGTTATTGTCCAGGACTATATATGTCAAGGCTTCAACTCAAAATATCAGCTTCTCCAAGTATTTTAAAACTACGCCATAACAACCGGTCGTGCTTTCCGCGTGGCGTACTAACATCAGGTGTTGATCGAAGTCATTATCATCAACTGTCCACTTTACGATTTAGTAAACTTCTACAACCGGCATTGAACGGCCTTCCCCTTGACCGCTAGCGAAATAACATTTAGTTATTGTTAGGTAAAAAAGTTTGCGATCGTAGAGCCGCGATAATTATGAACATGATGTAGGTAGCAGTATTATGGGGTTTCTTGGGTGAGAGTTCCCACGTGGAATTTAACAGTTTTAGAGAAGGACCGGGAGAAGTATGACGAAACAATTTTCCTGTGACTTTGGAGACGCCTACGAAATTTGTGGTTGGCTAGAATGGGCTGATGTGATAGCATATAGTCCTAACTCCTAATGTTATTTCGCATGTAAGATTTAACAAGACAACTCAATAATAAAACATGAAATGCCGCAAATAAAACTTAGTAGGTACTTGGACACTAGTATCGATTTCTAAAAGCAAGAGGAAATCCATTAGTTACTTAATCATGCTTGGACGTTAAATCGATCGACCAAGGTCTGCCGGGTGTCGTAATACAGTTTCGAAAATTAAAAGTAATTTCACTATAGTATGAACATTTAATGCAGGGTAAGTAGAAGCACACTTAGGGTCTGATCTAGAAGAAGACTCTCATAGAATGACAGAAATATAATCACATGGAGCTGACATATATTTTGCATATAGTAGGACCACCTTTATAGAGTTATCAGATTGAGTATGCAAATCATGACGTTCATCTGTCGGCTAGATAACTAATTTGGAAAGTTGGGATTCAATAGCGTCCTCGAGCGTCTCATTTCACGATCATATTTTACGATCACCTACATAAAGTTTTAAAGTTAATGCCTAATTTTCAATAGACGCTCACCTGAACAGTCTCATCACCTTGCCAGTAATAAAACCATTCGTTTCTATTATGAACGCTATTTTCCCGCTATAAATCATTCACTATTCACGATTAATTCTGAGCAATAAATTGTGCACATGATTCAAAAACTCATCGGTACACGTTCGGGATCAAACCTGTGATGGCGCTGTTTCTATACACGTAGTGAACAAGTGGAATTCTGAAACGCGTTTTTCTACCATCTTTCTTTTACTGCCCTTATCCCAATCTTTTTGAGGTCGACGCAGCATGTCTTCTTTCATTCATACTTCATACTTCTCTATTAGTCGTCATCTCGGTAGTCACCCTCTTTCTACCCATATCATCATTCACACAGTCCATCCATCGTTTCTTTGGTCTCCCTCTTCTCTTACATCCATCCACATTCATACTGAAAACTTTCCTCACGACATTTTCTTCATTCCTTCGCATCACATGGCCGACGACTTATCAGTTTTTTCTACCCATAGATACAAATGCCCGAATTCGTGAACCGCATTGAAGCAGAGACTAGTTTTTTTTAAATATGATCATTGTTATGCAGTGTTGAACTGTTGATTGACAGCTTTACATTGCAATGGTATATGCTGTTTGAAGAGAAATCTCTTGAGCTTTTCAATCAATATATCAACCCAGCTCATGGCAGTTTGCTACTGAAGTTACATCTCTCCCAAATAACACCCGTCCTTTCTACCTCACCTGTCTCTGTCGGGTCGTCATCATCAGTTCACCGTGCTGTTTCCCATGCCACTTTATTTGTTAACTACTCCATGGTCGACCTCCCACCTTGTACCTATCCTTACTTATAACTTATAAGTAAATGAGTGAAGGCTTTAAGTTCCCATATTTCGTTTCTGACATTTCAACATTTTACGACGGCCATATGAAACACGTTACTTTTAGCGGTGTTTCCTATAGGTGTCAGATTTCTAAAGCGTGATTTGTGCTAAACTTTACACGTCTGTAATGAAATTTAACGCCTAGAATAAATTATTTTAGCTATGTATAAATAACTGTCTCTTGTCCATTGTAACTATGCAGTTATAGGTCACAATTATTTATGTGGAGGCCGTTTAAATCGAGTAGTGCGAATTTTAGTGGCCTCTATCTGTTTTTAGTCGAATATTGTTCGACTATCTATAACTTTAGTTCTTTTCCCGGTAATGTTGACTTTATTGTGTACTCCTTAATCATCAAGTAAGTACCAAGAGATTAATTAGGCCAACTTGAACTAAAATCGTACCGAAAAACCGTGAGAAATCAACTCGAACTCTTTTAACAGCAAACCCTAAAATGTAGGAGCCTTTAAATTCCTGTCTCACACCACCTACGTTACGCACAAAATTCCACGCACATCACCTATCGAAAATACAGAAAACCTAAACAGAACTAAATCAACACCAAAACACGCCACATCGCGTGAAAACTCAATCCAACCAAAAATGGGTACAGTCCAGCAAGACCAGAGCCTTTCCAAACGATCTTAAGCCTTACAGATACGCAGCGTTCAAACTGTCTGTAATTACATAGATTATATATATTTATATGCATTTGTCATTGGATGTGTAGGCGGGGAGAAAGCAACATTTATCTGACGGTTTATGGTACTGGTCCCAGTAATAATGCTTATAATTCACCCAATGCGTAATAGATTTCCGCTCGACTGTGTGCACAATGCGATCTGTCACTGTTGTTATATGGCAGCACTTACTGTACGGGATCAGAGATTTTGATGTGATAAAGTTTTATTGGACCTTGCCTTTGCCTACTAACCTAGCTGTAAAATCAAGGATTGGATTTCGAAAAGCGGTTCCTTTGCCAGAAAAAGCTATCATTCTATCACTATTCAAGGGAATCGTGAGGTAATACTTCAACCAACCTTTTCTACTAATGAAACGTGTCTATTTTCAAATGGTTCCCATCAATAATTCAACAGGGTCGAATTGAAGGCACGACCTTCGGAGTGACCACTTCAGTACACACCCAGGGACTGCTACCGTCATTTAGTTTATTAAACTAGTCCCTGCAGTGCTTTGGACAAAGTTATTGCTGTCATTTCATTAAAAGTGGAAGTAGATAAAACATAGTAGAATATTAATATTAGATTGAGTAATGTGAAAGTATTTGACGGAGTAATTAAAATATCATGATCTAGCATAAAAACATGAAAATTTGGTCGATTATTTTCGCTGCGCTTATTTATTTTCACACAACTCTCATTTTAAACACAAGAATAGTATGAGATATAGATAGTGAGCTCCTAGTCGTAGATTTAGTCCTCAGATATGTAAACATTGACAAAGACTAGATTTTTGACGTATTGATCGATAAAGGAGTTTTATTAAATGGAATTGTTTATAAACATCTCAAGAACGCAACAGTTGGGCCAGTTGGAAGTTGGAACACAATCCTTATCACGTGACAGTTGTATCGGCAAGCCTGGGCTATTTCAGCATATCTTTCAGTTGGCACCGAACGAACGTGAGAATCAAACCAAACTTGCAATTACCTACTAAGAACTTAGAGATTTATTACATTAAACACGTTCATTTCACTTTCGGAATCGTGTACGAGAAAACGCGAACAAGTGGTAGACGGCCCTGTCTGTTACCGATTCAACATTAAGCCGATCGGCTTTCCCTACAACAATCGTAAATAACGAATTCATTACGAATAACATAACCGTTTAGTTGTTTTATTGTGGTGTACAGAGATTAGATTTTCATTGCCACTATAAAGCTGAAATGTGCCGTAAAGCTGAGATTGTTCTAGTTAGTAGGGAAAGACGGTCGCACTTTATGATATTGCATGTAATGGAACGTGTCACTTTGAATTGTTGGACAAATAATTGTTTTGGTCAAACGGCTGGATTAGAAATCTCTGGGTATAAGTAATAATTTGCGGCCTTATTTGGTCTTGGGTACGGAATACAGATTCGATCAAGTTTCTAAAACTGGCAATTACTCGGCTGAATGCAGTGGCTGTATTCTTGTTAAAAAATAAAAGCTTCTCAATGAAATACGAGTAGCCACTAAATCGCCGCTTGATGGAATTACCAATTATCATCTCTATAAAATGATAGGTATTAAAAGGAACAAAAACCGCGAAACGCTTACCGAGCTCTCAACGGAAATTAAACTTCACCAGTACCCAAATAAGACTGATTTTAGAGCGTGTGTCGTATCCGGAGGTTCGGTTACTATTACTAATGATGACAAAAAGTCAGTGTTTGTATAACATTGAATTTATCACTTTCCCTGTATCGGACACCAGCTGAGCAGGACTAACGGCTGTTAATCGTGCGTCTGACATAACATTACTATGGCCACTAGAATGGAACTCGACGGTTAGAATGATTGTGCAATTATTTTAATTAATTCTTCTGTAGAATTGTATCCTGAGTGAACTTGACAATGAAAAAGTATATTTATATGTTTGCATAAATACTTTGAAATTGGAATTCAGCCTTATGGCGAATTCCCATTCAAAGTTATGTATTCAGCCTTATGGCTGAATTCGCTAAACAGATGAATTCATAGATTCTACCAATCTGTGTAAATTCTCCAACATTGCCAAACTTCTCTCCCAGAACAATAACCTATTGACAAATCTTGGTCACAAAATTATTAACCACTTAGCTTTAATGGGTCAAATAACTCGAATCGTACAAGTGGAGCAATTTCGCATAATTTCCAATTAAATACCAACTACGAAACAACCATATGATGTCAACGAAACCGCATGACATTCAAGAGCGTTTACAGACCCAACATTACGGGTATATTATGCAAATCGTATGAACAAATAAGGCAGGTATTCCGTCTCATGTAATTTATGGAGGATTAATTTTACATAGCGGTATTTGTTACTTGTTGGGGAATCGCCAAATTTGAGTGATTATTGTGTCATAATTTGGAGGATATATGGTGGCCATCAAAGGTGGGAGTTTCCGCGTCATCCCATTCAAAGTTTGTTTTTGTTGATGGATTACTATTGTTAGTGTTACGACTTTTTACTAAGTTTTCATCAATTTTATGCTCATCTTCAATTGCACTCATTTTTTTACGATCTGCTATAGCTCTTTTGGTATTTCGAATGAAAACATCTTATTGTTAGTATGTAAAAGGTCTACCACAACAAATTATTCCAGTTGCCTTAAGTTGCTTATCATGCATTTGGTTTTAGACAAATTGTAGTTTTATCAGGTCATATTTTACTTTTCTTTTATGGTCAGATCCAGTGGTAACACCAACAACTACAGTTTCCTCAGCCACTAAGTAGCCTTCAACAGTAATAATCTTAACAGATAACCACCCCATAATAACAGCCATTAAATTATTAGTACTAGACGTTAATACGTTGGCTTTTTATCACTCTAGAAACGCCATTACTCTCAGTAATTGCGCTGGCAAATTACCATGGTAACCATGCTTGCCAAGCCATAATTTCAATTTATAGCACCTTATTAACAGGTTCCCTTGCTATTTTGTTGCATTGAGTGTTGAAAATTAATTAGAAATCCAACTTTATTGAGGATATCGCCGACAATGAATTTATTAAAAAAACTTGATTAAATAATGTGATAGTGGTGAAAAAAACCTTCAGCTGTGTTAATGACATGCAAAGAAGGTCATGAATTACAATCCAATGACATATGCTAACTGTAATACTTTTAAAATAATTTGAAATTATAATCAATGTCGTCACTGATACGGTATAAATAAATTAAACAGTATTTCTAATTTTATAAATTCAAATTATATCTGTTACTAAGTAACCATTCTCTAGCTACAAAACGAAAATCATTGGTCGTCGACTAAAACCATTTTTGGACTCGACACTTAAATAACCCGATTCGACATCAACTCGAAAGCTGCGCACGCGCACCAATAGTAGTTTGCCTTACCTCCCAGACAGTTGAATGACCGATTGCAACGTCCGAGGCAATACCTTTTACAAACTACGGAAAGCAACAAAACGTGGCGTACTTTCAAAACCTCTTTGTACAAGATACGCGAGAACTTGGCATAACTGAAACATGGTTTAAAGAGACGATCGCCAGGATTAGATCGCGAGATACATATTGATATCGAGAGAAACCAGATAGAAACTTTGAAAAATATGGCTGTTCAAACTGGAGATATATGGACGAAATGCTGATCGTTATCTTGTACTATATGGCAGAGGTGCAAAACCTACAGGATTAAATATTATGGGAACATTTTCGAGAGATTTTATCAGAATGATCTTTATTAATCCTTTGTTGATTTAGAACAAGAACCAGCTTTTCATCCTATGCATATCATCAAAGACTATGGTGAGACAGAACAGGAAAAATTTCGAGACAATCTGGCATGTCCAGGTGCTATTTTAACTCAAACATTTTGTGACTAATTATTTTGGCATTGGCAGCTAATCTCTTATGAAAGCAGAAGTCTGGGTCACCTCATCTCTGGGCCAGCCGCATTGTCTTTGCTTGCTATACCAAAATTTACGACTATATTTTCTCCAATAAAGATTGTAGCTGAAATTTTATGAGTGTATGTTTAAGCATAAGCTTTCACATTTATTATCTAAACATATTATTATTTTTATGGCGTCTTTAATACGCCCATTTCATGGGCCATAATATTCCTTGAAGCGAGGAATATTCCATGTAGTTGGAATTTGAATATAAGGTCAATTTTATACGTACAAATAAAAAAAATGTGTAAAAAGACAAACAAAGGGTAATTGTTTTACGCATTCATAATCTTAATGCTGCCATTTTGACAATTAAACAATATTAAATGTGTTAAATTGTTAAGCAAACGAATTTTTCGCACATAATGAAGCAATGAATTACCAATTTCCTTCAAAATCTTAGGATCGTGATAGAAAGTGGGGTGCAGGAGTCTGTCTTGTTTAAATCTTTACCCTCGTAATTTGTAAAACAAATGCGTGTACGCAGAAAATGCGATCATTAAACTATTGCCCTACATTTACAATCAGTGAACCACGACCATTTGCATTGCAAATGCAAGTGGTTACCAATTAGCGTGTGTTTAGATGAAGTTGAATTATGTCTAGCTGTTTTAAATTAAACACGGGTCCTTTTAATTGATCTTTTATTCATTCAATTGGGCTTCGATATTTTTTTGTAGCAGCAAAGTTCAAGTGGCACTGAGCTGGACACGTTTGCTGCATGTCGGATGCATTGTGGGCTAAGAACACCACACCATGAGTCCCTAAAAACGTCCAACGGCATCGTGCTAGAACCAGCGGGGTAGTTGCGTAACACACTAACAGTAGGAATGGCTTTCATTTTGACAGTTCAACAACATACATTGCGTTATTTACGTTCTTGAGCATACACATTTTTCGAACATATGAAACAATGGATTAGCAATAGGCTTCAAAATGATTCAGATTGTGAGTGATAGTGTGTTACGCAATTAGGGTGCAGGCGTAGATGGAGGAAAGAGCTTGACGCCTATAGGCGGGATTGGTCTATGATGGCGCAGGATCGTGTTGAGTCGGAAAAGGAAAAGGAGGGCTTTGCCTTGTAATGGGACAACACAAGCTGATATTTTTCGTGCCAAGAATCGTCCTACTCACCCTAACTGGAGTATTTGTTTGACGTTTTACCAACAAACATAATTACTCATCAAGAATCCACCATCCACCACTACCATCCACCACCACCATCCAACATCTAACACCACCATCACTACCATCCACCATCACCATCTACCAACCATCCACCACCACCAACCACCATCCACCCATCAACCATCTATGTAATACATATGGAATGCAATAAAGAATTGAGTATTGAGTATTGAGAATTGTCAAAAATGAAATCAAAAGATTTATTCGACATATTCCATCGGACTTCTTGTTTATCAACTTAAGAGCTAAGGCTCTTGTCGATACAGCGTTAAACTCTCTCTATAGTCAGACTGAGCCCATTCCCAGACGCCAGCAAAATTCATTGTTTTTCTTCTCACTCTAGAAATATCGTATCATAAACACTTCAAAACAAACATGTAATGCAAGAATGTAATAAACACGTTTCTAATATTGTCTGAGCGGCCTCGTGGAATGCATTGCCAAAGCCACTGTACTGTCATATTATATTTATGACACTGCGCATATTTCGGTTACGCCGACTTACACCTGTTTACCTTACGACATTGAAACTGTACCTTCGTTTGACCCTCAGTAATTACTAGGTAATATACATAATAGCTGTTTATAAAATATATATTATGCCTAACTAAGCAAAATCGATATATTTTTTGGAATATTTCTGAACTTTCTTACACGTATAACTAAAATGCTGTAAATGTTTTAAATATAACTGAATGTAAAATTAATGGCTCTTTTGTCTAGTGGTCGCTAGCGCCACTGCTGAGCATGAGGTTCTGGGTTCGATTCTCAGGTCGAGCAAAGTGTTATTGCGTTTTGCATTAGGAATTTTTCAGTAGCAGCCCGGAGTCTGGATTTGTGCCCGGTTGATGGCAATAGGCTCGCCCCCTATTACTTGGGACTAAAACATAACTGGCGAAATGTGGGTGTAGTATTAAGTACAACTCTGCCTTCCTTCGGGAAGTGTTATGTAAATGTAAAACTCACGAAATTGTTCTCGATACTGAATCAAATTTCCAACCAACCAATTCCAAAGTACAAAAAACAATTATAGAACTACACAGCTAATCAAAATAAATCTTGACGCTACATTATTTTAGCTGAAAGCGCCATTATGTCAGCTGGATCTATTACATAATGATATTACATAACAAAACTACAATAATAATTATTTTACTGTCCGGTAATTCAGCGATCAAGTGCCCACAGCCATCGAGTCGAAGCTTTGATTAAGAAGGCTGTTATCTAATAATCTCCTAAGCTATTGAACTTACATAAGTAGGCAATTTGTTTGTATACTTAACCATAGTATTATCTACTGACTGAAAACAATAGCCGTTTTATATAAAGTCAGGAACGTGGTTCTCAGGAAAACATAGCATGTTTTGTCTTTCCAAGAGCGGTTCTATAAAAGATGACTAAATTAAATCATTATGATATATGCTGTACATGTAAATGACTTCTTGTTGACGTTTTGGGTGCACCACTATGGTGGCCTTAGGATTTGGTATGCCAAATCCTAAAGCCAAGATTTAACAAGCATTACTGTCTCCATGCTCGGATTTTTTTTGAAAAGGATAAAATCAGAAATGAAATGATCCGGAAAAGGACTGACATAGCTTGCAGAGTACCTAAGCATGATGAAGTGGCAGTGGGCTGGCCATGTTTGTCTAAGGACCGACGGCCGGTGGAGCAGATGCGTCCTGGAGTGGAGACCGCGTATTGGCAAGCGTAGTGTGGGACGCCCCCCAGCGACCTTAGAAAGGTGACTGGATGCGGAAGGCGGAGGACAGAGTGTTATGGCACAGGCTGGGGACGCCTGTGCCCAGCAGTGGACTGCGATAGGCCGAGTTAATTGACTGCGTCCCAGTTCAAAGAGCAATATATTTCGCTGAAATTGAAAGCAGTTGTGACTTTGAAAATAATAAATCAACAAAATGTCACGTCGAGCATGAATCATGAATTCATGATGACGGAAATTTTTCTTCACGTACATATTGTACAATAAAGGCTATCCTTCGACACATGGTTAACGACAATGGATTTTTTTCAACATGATCATGGTAATCAAGTCATTGAAACTATTTTACGCTCTCACACTTTTATTGGTACACACGGCTACTTATCAAGCTATACATTTCCAGTATAAGCTGACCTCTCATTGCAAGGAAATCCTATACAATGTGAGACAGTGGCGAAGGTTCCATACAACTCGATTCCTACCGGCTTCGGTTTGAAAAATGGCACGGTCAGTATTCTATAGACAAAAAATATAATCACATTAAAGATAATTATGTACTCCGGCTTACCTCTTACAAAAATGGACCCTTCGCTACTGATGTGAGATTAGCTTATATTGAAAATGTATAGCTTGATAAATGTAGCCGTGTGCACGTCACGTTCATTAATCAACTCATGCGTCAATGGCATCACAATCCATAGAATATTATTTATACCTACTGAAACGAATACTTACCGCATATTATTTATTAAATTCATTATCGAATATTAGTTTGCATGTAATAATCGACCGCAGGGGAGCATTTCGCCTGCCGGGGTCGCGGATTGTTCGAAAGAGTTACCGTGGCCCTGGCGCACAGGCAACTGAAGGAACACGTTAGGGTTTTAGTCAGTAAGAGTCTGACACGGCCTTCCGCTCCGCCCAGAGCGGGAGAGGTCATTTGATGACTTCCCACCCAAAAAAAAAAACAAAAAGGGGAGCATTTCGCAAAAAGGAGGACGCCTATACTCAGCAGTGGGTGTAACAAGGCTGCCAATGCTGATATAATTAAGTGTGAGTGTGTGTGTGTGTATGTTAATGTGTGATATGTGTGTGTGGTGTGATGTGTGAGGGTGTGTGTGTGTGTGGTGTGATGTGTGAAGGGGTGTGTGTGGTGTGATGTGTGTTTGTGTGTTTTTTTCTGCGTCATGTTTACCGCAAATAAACTTATTTTCTTTCTGATGAATCCACTGCAGAATTACAGGGATAGGTGACAATATTAAAATATTATTTTAAGGTAGATTGGGCACAGCAAAACACAGTAATTGGAGCACTGGAAGATACTATTGTTCAGGTTTGGACTTAACACCCCGTTTCTGAAAGTCCTACTCTACACATCTCTCGTCAGTACTTAAATCATCTATGAAATTTCTTGCTCGAAGTTACTATAAAGTCAGATGAAATAACAATAGCCATTCAAATGACATCACTTGGGCTTCGTAACAGATTAAAAATAGGCTCAGTACCGGCTGGTCTCCTTTAACAACATCATTTAGACGAAAGTCGGTTGTCTAATCTGGCATAATTTGCTTACCAACGCTAAACTATCAATTAACGGTTTGTAACAAGCTTCATTCTAATAGCAATTAACAGCTCTAAATTGCAAAGTGATCATTTATCACCTTCACCTCCCATTAACACTTTATCAAATTTACTTCGACTGCTACTTTTGGCACTCATAATTTTGAATCGACAGCACAATATTTCAGCTGGCGTTTTAGACTTTAGTATTTGTAACTGATTATTTAGTAGACAGGTAATTGAGAAAGTACTTATTTAGGCTTAATTGTTAATCTTACTAAGAACTGGTCGTTCATAATTCGAGGCAAAGTTTCACGTTCTCTTTTGCACAATCTACTGAGTAAATTTTTCATCATTGCAGGATTTGTCCTGAGTTTCTGACTTTTTCTCGTAACGATCACAAGGAGATTAATGACGGTAATCTTTAACTACTCAATCGTATAAATTTAATGTTAAAAGCTAAAATTGAAAAATAATATCGTCATTGATCTTGATTTAAGCAATGCTTTCGACTTCTACAGTTTGGAAAAATTAGAGATGTATGACTAGAACCGAAAAGTGAAAATTGTAATGTTTTGGTGGAACTGTTGTATAAATGGAGCAAGAATGAACAGAATAGGATCAGTTGTCTTTGATATGATTTCCTGCGATGTTAATTCAATTGAAGCACGACGAGGGCATCGCATGACAGAGCACCAGAAGCAGTCAGTAATGAAAGGCCAATTCAAAGACGACGTATGAAACAAATCAATACAGCTCCCTTCCTACACAAAAATATGCGGATTCGTTGGCGCCCTAAATTACAACACACTGCAAATATTATTATTGGCTGGAAATTCTTGTTTGTATATCATTATCATGCGTTACTCTTGGCATTCCGCCCTGTAGATATATAATTTTGAATTATTGCGTTTCATCGCTCACTTTGTTGAAGAAAGATATTAGATACGTATATATTATATATTAGTCGTGTGAATAATTAGAAACTTGTCGGATCATTGAAGAAGAAATTTGTTGTGTCATTACTACTATGAAGATTATCATCTGCCTGCTATTGTCCCATGTTACTTGTGGTCAGCGAAACACGTTTTCATCTTCCATTCTTCCCTGTCAACCGTCACTCTATCATTCACTCCCTTTTTAACCGACTTCAAAAAAAGAGGAGGTTCTCAATTCGAATGTATTTTTTTTTATGTGTGCTCAGAACTTTTTTCTACGAGAACCGATTTAGATGATTCTTTTTTTATTCGTAAGCTGGTGCTTTTCATGTGGTCCCATATAAATTTGATCAAGTTCCGACTAGTAGTTTTTGAGTCATCCTTAATACTGCGTATTTTTTGCATTTAGTTTATATTGATGATGTTTTATTAATTTCCTGTCACTGTTATTTACATACCAAGTAGTGGTATAAGAATTTGTGTGGGGTAGGTACCACAACTAAAAAGTGAAAAATAATAACTTTTTGTTTCACAATATTTCTCACGCAATCCGTCCATATTTTTGCTCTTGAAAATCTCGTTTGAAAATCCCTCTTTATGAGTCATTAATACATTGCTACTATGAAAATAACAAGAAATAATAATACTACTGTTACTTAACACAAAAAGGATAAAGATGAGGCCAAGAGAGATACCTACCAGGATAGCAGAGAATGATTAGATAGCAAAACGTTTACAATATCAATTCTTGAGCAACGACAATAAAGCCTGGATATCTATGTAAGCTACACGAAGCTCGCACGTGGATAAATATTTGCTAACTTGATTTCGAAATGCAATAGAATGTTATCTATTGAAAGAACAAAGTATATTGCACGTAAGTCTAGACATGGAAATATTCCTAAATGCAATGGTATATATGACAAATCAAATGCAAGTGGAACAATTTCAAATTCATGCAAATCACAAACAATTTGGTGTTTGCCAAAGCGTATTCACAGATATGTTACGATGTCAAAGGAAATTAGTTATATCGTGCAAATTGAAGGATACTAAACACTTGGCCATAGTTTGTACTCACTTTTGCCAAAATCTCCGGTAACACAAATTACCTGCAGGTACAAAACTGCGCAAATATATTTGGTACTGTTAAATATTGCAAAGATAAAAATAATTGTATGATTATTCTATTCCTATGTTATTCAAGGTTAAGAGAACTTGAGGCAGAACATGAGACCAGTGAACTTACAGGAGATGTTAATTTTCAATTAGCGCACGCAATCTTTTGTACAAGTTTGAAAAACAGTAAGTTACATATCATTTCTGAATGAAAAGACTCATTTCAGCAAACTGCCCAATCATGTCCTTTTTATCTATTCACGCAAACAAATTATAGCTGAGATTATAATAACAATTGATAAGCCTTGTTTACCAAGTCATCATTATTTAGGGGCGTATCACTGAGATTTGTAAAACTATCAGAGTTGATTAGAGGTTTAATAAAATGGAGTAAGTACCTAAGTTGTAAAATATCGTTTTAGGCCAGTCGCGGATTATTCGAGTTGGGGATTGTTCGAAAGAGTTACCGTGGCCATGGCGCACAGGCAACTAAAGGAACACGGGGGGTTTTAGTCAGTAAGAGTCTGACGCGCCCTGCTGTTCCGCCCAGAGCGGGAAGAGTCATTTGATGACTTCCTATCCAAAAAAAAGGTTTATTACTGCCAAGCATCAGGCAGGATTGTGTTGCCACTGTCTAAAAATACTATTTCCAAGTAAGAGACAGATAGTGGACCTGAAATAGAAATTGGATTTCTTAATCAGGTCATAAGTAATTAAAATACTTAATGAACCATAAACATTAACTACAGCGTATTAACTACCAGAAGAAGTGGATCATCTAATCGCGGTTCACGATCATATCGAGAAAATCTTAATATCCGCTTAATCTAGTTTCCAACTAGCGAAATTTTATATCAGCACATTGGCAGTTATTCTATTTTCAAGGCGTTAATGGTCGGATACGAAGTACATAATAATATAGATATTATGTGCAGGGAAAGCAGATATTTCTGATTGTATTATTACACATTTGGTTTTCTCTGGAGATGAATAAAATTGGTAAAATCTTCTTTGATCAATTCTATCGCCATCTTTCTTTAGGTGTCAAACATAATATTCGTCGAGTCAAGTAATTTCAGCTGTGTCGTTCGAAAGTTCAGTTCTGCATACTCATCAAAGTTGCTCAAGTAATCCGATAGCTTGTCAAGGTCACTCTTATTTCTATTTTTTGTTTGTAGTAATAGCGCATTACATACATATTTTATCGTAAATGAAAATCCGCCAAAACATTTACGAATAAATATGTTAAGAATGAAACACGATTAATCAAGAAACATACGAGGCACGTGCGGCAATGAACTCAGCTCGCTATCTAAGCCAACTCATCTCCCCAAAAGCTGAAGGAAAATCCGGATGGTAAACCGGTCACATTCATACCATAAAGAATGAAAGCATGATTCAAACATTGCTCGTTACATTCGTTAAGGTCAATGCCGCTCTACTTTAACATCATTGTTTCTCGATAATGCAAGGCACTCGAACGGCTATTTTTAGCTAAAACTCTCGCTTTCCATGAGTTGCTGGCCGTTAAAGAACAGTTATCTTGCCGGCCGAACGATTAGTTAAAACTTACAAGTGATTCGTGCGTCGGCATGTGAAGAGGACTGACGATATGGAAGTGTGAGAGCGAAGAAGGTAAATGTGGATGGATGGAGAGAAAGAGAAATAGAGAGATCAAGAAGAGATGGATTGATTGAGTGAGCGATGATATGAATGAAAAGGAAGTGAATGATAAGGTAACAGCTGATGGTTGTATGAAAGAGAGAAACACATTGTTCTGACCGTGACCCCAAGTGACATGGGGCCAGGAAGACTAACACAAGATAGGTACGTAGAAAATCTATAAAGAAACATGTCCTTTGTATTTTTATACTGAAGAGCAAATTATATTTTTGATGAGAGCGTGTGTGGGAATAAAAACACATAATTTCTTTACACAGTATAAAAACTTTATAATAGAAATAATAGTCTGGCGGAAAATTTTCAGAGTTTTCAAAGTAATTGTTATGGACGTCACGTATGAAAATTGTGTTTTTCATGCAGTTTCAGCTTTTGGATTGTGCGCACTAGAATTTTTCATTCCACTAATACAAATCAGAGAGGTAAACGAACTACAAATATATTGTGCATTTTACGAAAATGTTTTGCAAGTCTTGTAAAATATTTTCACGAGAAGAGTAGCTCTTAAGTATATTGAAAGGCGGGAATGTCTTTCACAATCAGGTTAAGAGCCATGACATGCAGCATAAAACTGACTTTATTATTATTTTGTGACGGTGTAAAATATCTCGTGAAAATGTTTATAGATAAGAAAAGCCACAAATAATTACAAAACTATCTACCATATTATTTTCTCTTGCACAATGAAACGCAATGTGACCCCTGAAGAATAATTCATTTCAGAATTAAACCGAAATACAGTGTTTGTCACGTTGTAGGTATGTGATGCGGAGGAATGAGGGACTTAAGAGTCGTGAGAAAATTTTTGGAATGTGAACTGTAAGATTAGAGAAGAACAAAGAATCGATGGATGGTGTAAAAGATGATAATTGCTATAAAGGAGGACACGACACAAACATGACTGCTAATAGAGATGTACGGACGAAAAAAACATGCTGTGCCGACTCTAATTAAACTGACTAAGAAGAAGAGTATGGATGACATAGTAGAAACCCAACAATATTTGAATAATATATAAATCAAATAGCTACAGAATCGTTGAAACAACGGTAGAACATGGTGTTATCACGCCACAGGACAAGGTCACTGCATCGTGTTTCGTGTTATTATCAGAAACAACGTGCAGGGAGTAATTGATGGCTATTTCAATAGTTATCTTGCATCAGGAAAGGATCGGCCTTGCAAGATCAGACGATATGCTCTAGAAATTACAGTTGGAGGATAAGGACTTAATATTTCTACCAATGTGTGTGTTTGGAGTTCAATTAGTAACCATTGAGAAAGGACTTCTTTTTATTTCAAGTGAACATAAACTGGGAGATTAAGGCCCGTTCCCTCTCAGAGAGGAGGCTGCTGCAGCACTGGGAGCTTTATAGACAATTTTTTTTGCATACCTTGGTAAAAATAATATTTATGCTAATTGGGAATTTTCTGAACTACGGTTACCAAGCAAGAAAGTAAGCCACAATATGCAGTTATTAAATCTAACGGGTATGATCAGAGTTATCACAGACAATTTTGAAAAACCTTTTGGATATAAAATCTTTTGCTATTCAATGAAAAGTCAATAAATGGCTGCTGATAAGTTAAAGCCATGCTCCGATTCAATCGATGAATCCAATTTAAATCATGCGTTCCGAGCGTAGTTTCTTTATGATTTTTATTGGCTTCTGTATCTCAATTTATTTCAAGAAGCCCATCAATGAATGTTGACATGGCTTCTATTTACAGTTGCGATATATATTAACAGAGTGGAATATTCGTATGAGTTATCGCACCATCAGATCGCTGTCAGTCACGCGCGGAACATAATAATAATATGTTAGACGAACATATCGTACGTGATAGACTGAAAATTGTATGGCATTAATTTATATGTTCATGAATTTACAAAATTACCGTCTTGGTAGTCTATAGTTAATTTATTTATTTGAACGTAAAACGGCCAAGGCCAATTACATTAGTTAAAGCCACCAAACACATAAGTTGAGTACAATAACGAGTATACGACTACTCGACACTCATACGCTGGTCTCACAATACTGACAAGATCTTCCATTCATCCGCAAACAAATCACAGTCAGGCTTGGTGGCCAAGAGAGCGTTGAGCGCAGAGTGTGCGAGCGACAGGAGACTGGGCTCGTGCGACGGTTAGACTCTCAGGCACAGCGAACAATCTGTGTCTGCTGTTACGGCTATAATTTATCGGAGCAAAAAGATGGGACGTTTCGTCGTGTAGTTCAGGAGCATCTGTTTTTCCGTGAAGAATCTTACACATATTAATAATTAGCTTCTGCCCGCGTGGTTGTTGGAAATTATCCCACGGGAACGTGGTACTGGGACAAAAAGTATCATCCTTCCCCAGGATGCCATCTATCTCCTTGTCAAATTGTATCGAAATCCGTTCAGGGGTTAGGCGTGAAAATTTAACAACATACAGACAGAATTACTTTCGAATTTATAATATTAGTATGGATTTGTTATTTTATTTAAATTAAATTTCTGTGACCTTTATAATTTGTACCGACTCATTCGGTTATATTAATTACATTAACCTTTTATTGTATTCTGTTGCTGTATTGTAAAATTTTATTTTATGTACTTAATACTTATGGGTTTTGCCTGAATGAAATGTTTTTTTTCTAAAGCTCAGAGCTATTTTGTTTCTGGTATGAAAAATTACAGAATAACTGCGCTAGCTTACAACTGGATTGACGCATAGAATACAACATAAAGCGAGATTTTTTAATTGTGTTCCAAGATCTCAGAACAGACGTACATGACATTAATAAAATATAAATAAATATAGGAATTTGGTCGCGACGGAAGTCGGGTGAAAGGGGAAGTTATCTGTTAACACCGAAGTATTTATGTCGTACAAGACATGTGTTCTTTTACGGCCTGAACTTCAAAGACCGGATATTTTTTTTTAGTGCACGTTCTAACACTACAGAAAGAATTTAATATTGAAGTTTTCAATAAAAAGAAACGTAAGAATTAATGTGGACACGCATTAGGCCGTTGATTGCGTATTTTACGCTTCAAGTGATTTTAATCAGTTCATATGTACAATTAACCACACACCAGTGGTAACAATTAGACATTAACAGCTTTATGTCGTAGCAATAAGGGTGATTTTCGTAGTGCAAGTGTCGCAACTGATGTGGTTTGACTGTACTTTTTGAATCAAACGTGTATCGATTTTCATATTGACGCCTATCAGGGCTTCACATGCCTTGATGACTCTGTTATCATTATTTAGGTCCTATCCTATTGTTTTTTACTTTTGTATGAAGTTAGCACAGACGTGACCAGAGAGATAGTTGCGGTCATTAAAACCTTTCGATTTGCTTTATGACCGAGACATAAACTGCCATGATCTACTGTTCCCATCACAATGTCGTCAGGTGATACACCTCCTACTTTTTGACTACTGGGAGATGATAAGCACAGTCGGAATCCCGAGTCAGTGTTGTTCTGATCGGTAACAGCCCGACACACAATTAAGGTACAAGTTCGTAGCCGACTGCAGGCAGCAGCAGGCGACGTGTCCCCGCGACATTACTGGTTTCTATGTATTTCTATGAAATACCTTCCGAAGATAGCGACGTCGTTTTCATAGAAACCAGTAGTGTCGCGGCGACATGTCGCCTGCTGCTGCTGCCTGCAGTCGGCTACGAACTTGTACCTTTAGCATCCCTTCCCTGGTTTCAAAACACCAAAAAACAATCTCGTCTTCATTCCCCTGACCCAATTTCTAACCATTCTTATTCCGATTTTCTTTTCTACCAGCCTTTATCTATACTAAAACAATAAAGCTAAAGTTTTTTTTTTTGTTTGAGAGCGCTGATGTCTCGAACAGCTACCAGTTGGATTTGAAAAATTCTATTTGCTTTTGATAGCCCAATTCTTGAAGACGGTTATAGGCTCTTTAACATCACGCTACGTCCATTAGGACCCGAGCAAAAAGAAAAAAAAAGTCGGAAAGAACGCTAAGCTAAAATGAAGTTATAACTTCGTTTTAGCTTAGCGTTCTAGCGTGCTGACGATGCGATGCGACGCGAAGGGGGCCGAGAGAGTTTTATAAAAATGCCGCCGTTAATTTAGTATATTGTAAATCTTACGACTTCCAAGCGAACGAAGTCGCTGGCTGAAGCTAGTCTAGTCATATTTCAACAAAAAAAAAATCTGTTTAACGGTTTTCGGCATACGTGACATCTCGGCCTAGATAAGAGAATTAGCGACAAATTGTCTGAGCAAGGTCAACGCCCAATGATTACGAGTTTCGTCTAATATTATGCGGGTTCCGGTCCACGCCTCTAAATCCCACGTCACTGGTGTATTGAAAACTTGAACAGTTTACGTATCGTTGAATTAATCTGTTTTTCTGGGCCAAAAGCAGGGTCTACTCTCTAAGTCCGACAACAACGATGCGGGTCCGTCCGAAAGTAAGCGATCCATCAAAATAAGTGCCGCATTAAGTTTTTCGGACGGGCTAAAACACATCGGGAGTAGGGACAACTTTCTAATCCTGTTGTCATTCATTATTAGTTCGGGGCCCAAACTAATCATGTCCGTAAGTGCTACGGAGTCGAAAACGTCCCTGAGTTCGACCGAAACTATGGACTTCGTGCATAGGGACTCGACCCTGAGATGTCTGCACATCTGCTATTGGCCGGGCGAAAGTATGCATTGTGTCTTTATGCAATATCTAAAGGGACAAGAGGGCGACATCACAAAGCATGTCTATCTACAACAAGGCCGGTTTCCACCAAAGATGAGGGGAGATGTCTCGAACAAACAATGGATCTATGTTATTTTCACATGGTGTCTGCTACGCTTTAGGATCTGTTTTGTGACACATTTGAAAGTCTCACACATCTCGTATGTTTAAATTACCTACTAATTTCGTGATTCGCAGAAAAATTTGTTCAGAGTCGTTTTCAGTAGGTTGACAACTGACACACATTATTTACATTCCACTTCTCGTAACAAGTCGTAGACCTTTCTCTTTTTTTAACGCAAACTCATTTATCTCAATTAAACCATTTACAGGCACTTTTGAATTGTCAAGGAGTCAGAAATATGAGGCTAGTTGCCCATCCCAAAGCGTAGTAGGTACCTATGGAGAAGAACGGGCAAGAAACTCCATGGACTCTTAATCCCATGCCGATTGCTTCATTCAGTGTTGAATATGTAAATGGTCTCACTTTTTGAACTCCGACCGCGACTTTGACCTCTGGAGACACGGCCAGAGTTCATTTGCAAGGTGAACAAGTAAAATTTTTGCTGATATTTTAAGTAAGTTCCTGTTCTAAAGACCAGATTAAGACCAATGCCAATAGAAGGCGTGTTTGAACTACATAAACACGTGGCTGCAACAGCTGATAAGAAATAGATTAACAACAAAGATTAGTTTCTCAGTTAGCCAAAATGATAACAGCTGATATTGTGTTATCACAAGTGATCATTCACATATTAGCCATATAAGATAATAGTCAGTAGATTATGGATGTTCTCAATTTAAAATCGAATATTGGGGAAATCCCAAAAATCATAAATGATAAATGGATATATATGGAGCTTCAATAAATGTTGCTGATAGAAACATCCCAAAGATAGCACCTTGGGATGTTTCTCTCACACTTGCTTGCATCCTCTCAAAAATCAATTATATCTCAGTGAAGTAATGGATGCAGGGCGACAATCATATCAAGACCCTAGCTGTACAAGTCTGACCAATGCCACATTTCTATTCAGCTGGCTGGCATACTGACCAGCTCTGAGCACTTGAGCAGTAGGCAGGATCTACCAATGCCTCTGATTGACCATTACTCAACAACATTAAGCCACGTTTCAAAGCAATTAATTACCCAAGAGATTGTGTTGCATGGTGAGTATTAAGATGAATCTCTTCACAACAATAAAACCTGATTTGTTGCAATATGTATGAGATGAAACAGAGGTACATGGTGCAGTAAACACAATGCAAAAACATTGTTTAAACAATGAGGACACAGCCACATCCAAGCTAATGTTTCCAGAATAATATTGTGGTTATGGCCGGTATACTATCACTATTTGTTACTTGATATTAAAAAGTAAATAAAAAATAACAAATATCCAATAGCTAGACTTTCATTTGGCTTTGATTTGATGTTATGGATGAATGGACAGCACTTAACTACCTACTGTTGTGCTAAAATAGTACGGTCTACTTCCTTTCGACTTAAATATAAAGTAACTGATGAAATGTGAGTGTACTTTGCCTGACTCTTCATGGGTTACAGGCGTGATGGTTTATGTGTTACATCCTTTTACTTTTTTATTGAATATGACTTCAACGAGTTTATGAAGCATATCAATTGCATGTCTAAGTTTAAAGGAATTAATAAAAAATGGATTTCAGTTAAATAGTAGTCGAAATGCCTGCATCACTGTCTGCCTATTACGTTATAAATTTTTAGAGATGAAAGAAAGACATATTCCGACCTAAGAAATAGGAATAATATCCTAATCTCTACTAACAACTTCATAGTCAATTTGAATAATCCATATCAGTATGATATGTTTGAGATAGAAAATTTGAATTATGATGAAATAGTTTAAGTGAATTGCGAGTTGACTGTCTGTGATGATGTTTAAAATTATACATTGACATGCAACGGCTGGCTCAATGCTTTCTGATTTACTTACATGTGTGTCTTCTATACTTTCTCAGAATTTTACAACATAAGACACAAAAAACCTACCTACTTAAGTACATAATGGTCATTCAAAGAATAATTACTTAAAAATTATTATTACTCTTGGTAAAAACTTGTTTCCAAATAAGTCAACAATAACAAATGGAATGATAAAGAGTAAAAAACTGAAGGCCAGTGGAAGCATTGAACAGAGCCACTCACTTTCACTATAATGCTATTGAAATGTAAGTTGGAATTTCACTCACCCCTCTGTTGTCACAGAGTTTAGTGACAATGTTTCCGCAAATATCATCTCATGGTCTCCGTTCGTCTTCTGGTCTTCAGCCAACTCCGCTTCAGGGGGGTTCTGAGGCCCTGGCACATCCTGCTCACCAGCCTCCACTTTCTGACTGACATTATGCAGTCCCGACAAGTCGACATTCGTATCGACGCCGTCCTCACCTGGGTGAGCCTCCGAAACACCCAAAATGAAGAGAGCACAACTGTGGAATATCATATTCATGAGAATCTGCATATTGTACGAAGTTTTATGTTAGTGTCATCATGAAAAAATTGTTTTCTGTACCTGGATAGCAATGAAATTGTCACCAAAGACGTGTAGATAAGATATAAACCACCCTTCATCGTAATATCAGTGAAAAATCCACAGTCCATACCATTTTGTGCGTAAAATTAACACATTTTCGCGACGCCTTCAAACTCAACAATGAAAATCGATTATTATTACTATACACTCATAACACAAACACAATTAACACATTTTTGAGGGGTTGAATAATAATAATAAATTAGCTGCCGTCGCCAAACGGATAAAAATGTGGGACCGAACTTTTGCTCAATTTTACTAAAATCGAATCGTGTAATTTGACAATTGCCAAAATTTTTGTTCCCATTGTCGTTGATGTCGTTCGTGAATAGAAAATTCCTATTGGTAGAAAATGTAAACTATAATCGATTAATCAATTTGCTCCAATGGGAGTTAAACATTTAATGCTTTAGCTACGTTGTTATTGGCGGACAAAAATATTTGTATGTAACGTTTCGTTGCACGTAGTATAAATTAGTACTTTATTTCTATTCGACACCCCAGTTAGGTGTTTTTTAAAGAATTATTGTTTTAAAACCGATAGAATATTATTATAATTATGTATATTAATTCAAAGATTTATTGGTTGCGATGAGTCTTTATTTGAAGTATTAAAAACAAAATTTTGGAACGATCATAAAATAATTTAAACGGAATGTTGGAACATCTGTGCTAGTGTTGTCCAATAAATAAAATCTCGAATGGCGATACAAATTAGGATACAATTAAAAAATATTTTTTGTATTCATTTTGAATTCTATTGAACTGCTCAAGTTATACACCGTTATTATAAGGAATCATCATATTTAAAAAAAAAATATTATGTCTAAATTGAAGGAAGGATTCGACTACAACTTTTTGCTATAAAGACGATTAATTAAATCATCACTACTGCACAGATAACGCTGTCAACTGTCATCGACGTCAACAGACGCGTTTATCTGAAACAATTTGTCGGTTCTCGTTCTATTAAATTCGAAAAATGGAAGCTTTATTTGCAATACCTTTCACAGTTCTTGAAATTCCTAACATTAAGATTAAAAAGCCGACATGGCTACAGGCTCCGTCTGCCATGACAACATTCTCTTTGGTGCTGCTTTCATACTTTTTAGTGACCGGAGGTTAGAAGATTGTTTTGTAAGATTATCAATTAATTTCTTATTAGAGTTGTTTCAGATTGAATCTAATACGTGATTTTTATTGTAGGAATTATTTACGACGTGATTGTGGAGCCGCCGAGCGTGGGTTCAACGACCGATGAGCATGGACACAGTAGGCCGGTCGCGTTCATGCCAAATCGTGTAAATGGACAGTACATAATGGAAGGATTAGCGTCCAGCTTCCTGTTCTCTCTTGGTGGTCTTGGGTTCATCATCCTCGACCGCACACACAACCCTTCAACCCCTAAATTGAACAGAATCTTGTTAATCTCAGTAGCCTTCCTATGTATTCTTGTATCTTTCTTCACAACTTGGATATTCATGAGGATGAAGCTTCCAGGCTATCTACAGAACTGATTGTTTACTAACATAGAGTAAGCAGAGTCATAAAATGTTTTTTAATAAGTTTAATAAATATTTTTTATATTCCATCAAACGGTATTTTATTTATTTATTGATAGTACATACTGCTGTACTTATATTTAATTTTGTTTACCTAGTTCTCAGACCCAATAAAAATCAAGACAGCGCTGCAAACAATACAGTTAAGCATGCAAAACTACTCAAAACTCGCATGCAAAACTACTCAAAACTCACACGCACACATTTAAAACCCAACTACACCTCACTAAGTGCACACATGTTTATAAAACCGGGCTTACGTCGATGTTGGCAGTGCTGTCTAGATTTTTTATTTGGTCTGAGACCTACTTGTGTTAGCCATAATAGTTATTCCATTTCCCAAAGCTATACTGTCAGTATTCTTTACATTTCAACAACATCGTTACAATAATTCTGTTCTTATCACCGTTATGCTACAGTAATGATTATGATACACACTGTAGGTAGGTAGTGTTATCAAGTAACAACATTTAGTGGTAATAAAATGCAAATATATTCTGTTTTAACCTAACGAACCATCACCTACTAGCTAGAAACGTTTGCATGTAAGCACTCCATGGTTTTTATGATTATATTTATTACAGTTTCAAGTGTATTTTTCTTATCAACAATCGCTGGTCCGTATGACATTTGTAACGTTAATAAAAATAATATTAACATAATGAAAATAATAAACAAATTTCCAAAGAAATATAATTTAATACTTAAATATTTGGCATTTCATTACAAAATTGTTCTAATAAAACTGGTGAACAGCACAAAACATACAAATTTATTACCTATCAATTTACAAGAAAACATTTAGATTGCAAATACGAGATTCACAATAGGTACATATACTTATTATTTAAAATAAACAAGTACAATAATAGGGAAGATATAGTAAATGCTTTTCATAATTAAAAATCAATATCAACTACATTCACCACAAATCACTAAATATGTTTAGCGCTGTATAAATTTAAAACATTGTTCTATTTCTGGCAATTGTTCTGTAACTGGCAAAAAATAAAATGCTTAATTATTAATATGCTTAGCATTTTTTTATTTTTTTTTCTAGCCTTTGCCTACTGCCCTACTGCTGGGCTAAGGCCTCCTCCAAATCATTCCAGGAACTCTTTTCCCGTGCCAGCTCGAGCCTGCCCTCGCGGTACGCGTCCAGGTAACCTCGCCATTTCTTTCTGGGCCGGCCTCGCCGGCGCCGGCCATCTTCAGACACCCATTGTGTGGATATCCCGGCGGTCATTGTTATCACATCTGCCGCATGTTTAGCAATAATCATATTTAATGATTTGCAGTGCAAGTGGGCCTTAAATAGTAATAGGTTTCTTATTTACTAAAGTTGCAACTGCCTCATTCATTTTCTTATCAATACAGACAAAAGCTGCATTAAGGCTCCCGCAAACAGGCGCGACGCGACTCTAGTAGAGCAATTTCTATGAAAGTTCATGGAATTTATTCTACAAGAGTCGCGTTGGTAAATCTGTAATGCCCGTTTTCCCTAACACTAGGAAACACCTAAATATTATTGCACTGTTGGATTTCCACCTTCCAGGGCTGAGCCGAGCAATATTAATCAAACAATGCGCTTTTATTTAGGCATTCCTTTAGATGTCTGTGCCATCTAGTGTTAGTGAAAACGGGCATAAGCAGGTCTATTTTTCACATTAAGTATCATACATTTCCAGTTTTGTAGAATACATACATCAGTAGGTTACTAAGTTAACATAAAAAATATTAATATATAATTATGTAAAATAGTTGTAGAAACAGAATATTGAATTATTTTGAGACAAACACAATTAGTATTATTAAATAGAGAATGTATGAGTATGTTGTAGCAGAATGTTGAGTATTTTACATCTCCTCACTTTACAGTCTTATTCTAAATGCGCTGAAAAATAAAACAAAAGTAAATTAGTATATTTAATGGAAATAAAGAAGATAGAATGAATTTAAGTTAAAAATCCTGCTTGTAGTCAAGTTTTGTCAATCTGACACAGCACATGAACTTATAAGTTTAGCTGCTCTAGCAGTAACTGGGATTGGCTACAGAATCCTGGTTGGGGCATCATATTTAGTGGGATTGGCTAAAGAGCACCATATTTAGTGGGATTGGCTAAAGAATCCTGCGAAGTAATTACGTAACACACTAACAGTAGGAATGGGTTTCATTTTGACAGTTCAACAACATTTATTGAGTTATTTACGTTGTTGAGCAGACAATTTTTTCGAACATATGAAGCAATGGGTTAGCAATAGGCTTCCAGATTGTGATAGATAGTGTGTTACGTAATTAGGGTGCTGGTTGGAGCATCATATTTAGTAGGTTCGGCTAAAGAATCCTGGTTAGAGCATTTTAGTCAGTGCTTGCTGGTTTTTAACTTGAGGTGGAAAATAGCTGTATTTTCACAGCTGCAGTTGAGTCATTCTGACTTTGCCATGCCCTTTTCAGCAATAGCTGAAAAGAACTCTCACATATAAATTCAAACCTATGTTTTAAATAATTTGCAGGCTATTGTATTATGGCAGAATATGTCCTGCACTGAGATTAACTGAGATAAACATAATATCACGCCTGTAATCCTAAAGAGTTAGGCAGAGGTGTAACTATCGTACAGTGTACAGATATCTGTAACATCCTTTTTACCACATTTTATGTAAATAAAGATAGGTGCTTAAAGACATAAGCAAAAAATTAACTTACTGGCAGAAATCAGAGCTCTTATCAATGATATGTTCAAACTCTGCAAATGATAGTGCTCCATCATCATCTAAGTCCGCTTCTTCTAGAACATTCTGGACTAGTTGCTGAATCTCTGAGTCACCCAGTTTGAGCTCTGGACCACACAGCCTCTCAATGACTTCACGCAAGTCTGATACACCAATCATGTCGTCGCCGTCAAAATCTGGAAATATAGAGAATGGATGACCGTGTTAAAGGAAGTACTCGAGTAGGTAAATTTAACAACAATTAATTGTACAACAACAGAGGTAACACGTCTGCATCGTTCGGGCGCCAGCATGCAAGTGACAACTGTGTGGGCGTGCACTGCTGCGCTAGTTTATTATGTCGGTAAGCTACAAATGATAGGATTAGAAAGGGGATCACTACTGAGATGATGACTAATAGAGAATAGAAATAAGAAGGCATGTTGTGCCGACCTCAAGTAAATTGGGATAACGGCAACTGATGGTGATGATAGAGAATGTATTGTTTACTCTTGTAGAATTTTCTTTGCTAAACTAACAAGGGACTAAAACTAGTAATGTATTTGTTATGGACCAAGTGATTATTAGGACATAATAAAAAATGCCCAGGCAGTTTGAAATATGCCCAATATGAGAGGGCAATGTGATAACAACTATTGAAATAATCAAAATCAACCGGGATTTTTTTTTAATGCTGGTCACCTATGGGGCAGCACAATTAAAACCAGGTTTATTACTATTAGTTTTATTTGGCTACAATTTAAATGCTCACCATAATAATTTTTAGACCCTAAGACTAAGTACCAAGTAAAATAATATGCTAACTTAAAATAAAATAAACCTACTCTGTACCGAGGTACCTAAAGAACAACGTTTTAAGTTCCAAAATAATTATACTTACACTATATATTCTTTTTGTATATACTGGATAAATGCTCACCAAAAATAAGTTTGCTTCAAAATGCAAGGGTGGGATAGGATGCAAGAGCGAGCGAAGCGAGCTCGGGACTTGTGGCACCCCGACTCGGACAGGTTAGGTTAGAAGGGTATGGCGGGGTCTGAAAGACCCCGCCATCACCTTCCTGGTAATTTTTTTTTAAACCACCCAGAAGTAGGAGCCCCGCCGAGCGGGGCTCCGTCGACTACGCCTTATAAGTAAAAAAGGAAAATAGGTTAATTTCTACAATACTTTATGAAACACAATTTGGTGAGCATTTATCCATTCTGGTGGACTCAGTTTGGAGAGTATTTCGAATTTTTTGGTAGTAAAATAGGTAATTTCCTGGTAGGTGTTTAAACACAAGCCTTTTTATTTCAAACGTACTCGTAGAATCAATATTTAAAATCAAATAAAATCTTTCCATTAATATACACTCTACTGACCTATGATGACTTTACCATAATTAAATGTTAAACTGTTGTTAAAACAATTATTGTTAAAACAATTATTGTTAAAACAATTATTGTTAAAACAATTATTGTTAAAACAATTATTGTTAATACAATTATTACGCCACACGCGTTTATTCTCCTCCCCGCACCCCGTGCAAAATACCTGTGTTTTAACAGATTGCCCAAAGACCACAAGGCAATATTTATAATGACGAGGCAATGTGATAAGGAAGTTCAAATTATAATTAATTAATTCGCCATAAATAGCTTGTCATTATTCATAAGTAATGCGCGGGTATTATGAAAAATGCCACTATTTATTACTTGGTCCATAACATAGGTATATACTTCTGGATGATCATGTCCAGTAGGCTAATCGGTATAATTTATTTTGTTCAAAAATATACAACAGTTTAACAGTATGGTGATACACTTTATGACACTTGTGTCTATGAACAGATATTGAACGTCTGTGTCTGAACTAGATATAAAATATCTGTTTTTCAGACACCAGTGCTCTTCCCTTGTTGTATGCGACACTTAGCAAATAACTTTGTTTGACCTTTATACACAACATTTGTGTATAAAGATCAAAGAATAGAATAATAATAATAAAAAAGAAGGCTAGATTGGTAGAAGGCATTTATCAATCAATATTGGGAATGTCTGAGTGTGAACACAACCCGATTAACAATCAATTGCAGTATAATACAGTAAGATTATACAGATGTCAGATTTCATCAATTTATTTCACGACTGTTATGGCAAGCTTCCATGTAACTAATTGCAGGTTATAATATGTTGGAAGCCTATTGCTAGAACAGTGGTATCATCATGGTCATCACTGCTCTAAAACGGTGAAGGAAAACATTTTGAGGAAACCAGCATGTCCTAGAACCAAAGATTCGAATACATGTGGCATCTACCAACCCACACTGGGCCTGCGTGGTGGATTACGGCCTACTCCCTCTCACTGAGAGGACGCCTGTGTCCCAGCAGTGGGAAAATTGTAGGCTGATTATGCTTATGCTAAGCCTATTGCTGTTACTATGCTAGTATATCTTACCAAAAATTCTAAAAGCATGTTCAGCCTTCACTGCCTTTGGTGCCATCTCACTGAACACAGACATCATGTCAAGAAAGTCCTCAAAGGTGCAGTCTCCATCATTACTTGAGCTGAACACTTTACATATCCGGTCTCTGAACGGGTTCACGCGTAACTCAGGGTATTGGAGTATCTTAGTCATCGGGAGCTTTGCATTTTTGTTGTGACCAACTTTCTCGGGTGCTAGGGCTTTGAATTTTTGATGAGCACTGAAAATGTAAGACAAGTTTATTTAATTAGATTTTTAGTAACAGATAAGAAAGCTATGTAATTTCTGGAGATTGTATTAGGAATAGGGTCAATACTGAAAAGGGATTTTGTATATATAACTAATATATAAAAACCTCATGTCAGTGTTTGTTATCGACTCCTAAACGGCATAACCGATTTTTATGAAATTGTTTGTGTATATTTGGTAGGTCTGAGAACAGGTTGTAAAATATATTTTATACCGCTGCGGGTGAAACTGTTCACATGTTTCCATACCTACTTGTTCTGTTTCAACAGGGTAACTTATTATTAACCAACCAATAGGTACAGTAATACCTACACATCATTTATTCTGTAATGTTTCATTATCAGATATTGGTCTAGGTTTTCTACTTAACATGAAATAAAATATGCCAAGCAAGTATGTTCAGTAACTATAGATGATTTTCGTGTCATCAGGAAAACAAAGAATATAGAAATACACATAGTTTTATAGTTGAAATGTAAAGTTCAAATATTTAGGCTTAACTTTAATAGATGTCGGTACTGTTTATGCTTGAAGTAAACTGCATGAAAACAAAACATTATAAAAGACTTTTACTTACTATAGCACTTCCTTCTTCGTAAAATAAGTGAGATCCTGTAAATGATGACGGATTTATTAGTCATCTGTCGAAAACCACATTTTTAAGAGCATAAAACAATGAATTAATTTAGTTACCTCGTAATCTTGAAGTTCCTCCTCTGTAAACTGACTTTTTCCTTGGCCCATTATCAATGGGCAAACTTGTATATTTTGATCAAAATTATTTTTTAAGAATATTGTAAACAAAAACACAAAGCTCTAAGATTTAGGACGGGGCGGGGAAGAAGTGGTGATAAAGGAGGGGAGGGGAGGTGAATCTGTCAGCTGTCAATGTCAATTAGATTTATGCGTTTAGTTCGGTCATAAAATAAATAACAATGTAACTAATACAAAAAACTCAATCTTATAATTTATTTATTTTTTAATTCAGTTCTGTATTTACAGAGTGTTTAATGTATTTTATTTCTCATTGCCGTCTGTATTTTCCGCCATAGTCTCTGAAAAAATATAAAATGTAAATCAAAGACTGCCGTTGGTGAATACAAACGTTATTTACCTACTTATCTATTAGTTCTTTTAACAAAAAATTCTACCAACCGTTAGCTTTCTTGATTCTGGAGGCAAACAAAGAACCCATCTTGTAAGGACCACCAGGGACCAGCTCACAGAGCATAGGGTAATTCTTCTTACATGGCGTTGATACCCAGGTCCTCGTTCTTGTGAGAAGCACACAGTCAAATTTCTTGCGGGCCCTTCTTGGACTGCCAGGTGCCCAGGCACGATATGTCGTGCAGTCTAGGGCATCACCTTAGGAAGAAGACAACACGAAAAAGTATAATGATTTTCGAGGTTCACTTTATCCTATATTTTATTTTATTAATTTTATTTCAGGAAAAACAAGCAGTAAGTAGTAGTAGTAGCACTAGTAGGGAGGACTTATATTCAAAATAAACGGAAATATTTTAACTTAACAAATATACTACCCACTACATTTTCCACAGATAACAATTTAAATATGTACTTAGGTATTTATAAACTGAATTTAAAACCACTTACTTTTGATGAAAGGCTGAAGGTCACTATTTTTTAGTATTATTCAGCAGCAGACAACATAATGATGGAAATCTTTTATCAAGCCTGCCTCTAGCAGATAATACCAGCCTTCCCAATGTTGAGGTCCCTGATCTGTCAGCAGTTTAGAACTCACCAGTTACACTAATAAAAGCACTTCCATTCTTGCTCCTCATCCCAACAAACGCCATCTCTATACTGTTGCCGGCCAGGAGCTGCGCCAGCGCATCGGTTCGCTGCTCGCTTGTGACGTCAGCTGGCAAACTGCTCAGGTTCTTACACTCTCGGAACCCTAGTGTGTAGTTCAGCTTTTTGGTGATGATGAAGAACATGCCTACAGCTGGAACGCAGGATGAGTTTACGTGAGCTGGGAAACGAAAAATGAACTGTTGTTAGATAGGTAGGTACTTATTTCTTTATGAAAATAGGTACGATAACAGCTTATACAGGAAGGAAAAATTGAATTTTTAGCTGGTTCGATTCCCAGTTTAGGTAAGCTTGTCGAGAAATCTGTGAATGCAGTTTTGTTTCTTTAAAAAAATAAAGGAATGTTTCCTTTAAGTAAAATAATCTATCTTAAGGATTTAAATTAGTTTCCCTTCAGGGCCCATTGATTTTTTCCAGCTTTCATTGTACTGTCGCTAGCAGGTCAAGCTACAAGAAACTGTCAAACTTCTTCAAACTATTTTAAAACTTAAAATCTGACAGTTTTTGGTAACTTGATGTGCTGTCAACTGTACATTAAATAATAAAAGTTAACAGATAGTTATGGGTTATTATACAAATGTCACCATATTATTATGAACATTGTTTATAATCTATCTCGCAAGAATCCAAAAATTCTGAACTGCAACAAACCATTTACAATTTAACGCATTTTTTTTCGATAGTCTGTCCATGGCAAACCGACAAATCGTGAATATCAAACTTGCTTGCGATGGATCGCACCTTGCGCTCATACGAAATACCCAAGTAACTGCGACCAAGTAAAGGAAGTAGTGCTCGCCAGTCGCTGCCGCGGTTTTGTTTTTATTTTCATTTTATCTAATATTTCTGTCTAAAACAGAACAAAAAACTGACAATATGAAATACAATTTTTAAGGAAGATAATGGTATTGGAAGGAAGGTAAGGAGCTGGAACTAAAGAGTGGTCAGATTTTATTGGAAAAGTAAATACCTATAATGGCTATAATAGGTTTTTAGATGTAGTAGATAGACATCCACATTTATTTATTTATTTAAACTTCTCGCACACAATAACATACAAACTTAGGCATTCTCTACCAGTCAACCAAGGGTGGTGTAGAGATAAGATGGCAGGTGCTCTGTTTAAAAGGCGTTAATAATAATAAAAAAACATTAAAAAAATAACATAATTAATTATAAATAAAATAGGTATAGAAGTACCTAAATAGGTTATAAACATTAAAATTTCAATTGGAAAATACACCATAATCATAGAGATAGACTGGAATACATTAGTGGTATTCAGCTACATCCGGTTAGACTGAAAGCCGACCATAAAATACTTAGGAAAAGGCTAGGCAGGCAGACTAGATTTACACTACAATTATTAGTATAAATTAGAGACGCGTCACTCCAACCACAAGAAAAGTTCGTCCGCAAAAAAACGCTGTGTCGAAGACAATTTAATACATACAGGCTGTATTTGAAAAGTATGGTGAATCTAGGCAACGAGTAAATACTACACTTACGTATTGGTTTCGCATAAATACTGTAGTAATCATATCTGGAATCGTTCACCATCGAAAGTCCCCCATCAGCTTCAGCGCACTTCAGGACTTCGCACGTGTAGTCAATTGTCCCGTTACTTTCGCTCCAGGCCTCTGGAGGACTGTAGTTTATAGCCAGGCCCTTCTTCTCAATGCCAAGACGTTGGCAACTGATCAGGGAGGTGAAGTTAGCCTTGGAAACCATGCCAAGTTTGGAACGGTAGCACTTTTCCATCAGGTGGTATTTTGCAGAACGTGCTGGAGCATCGACGGAGCATTTCGATTCTGCCATTACTGATGCGTGTATTGTTGATAGTACTGCTAGTAGAATTAGCAACATTATTCTTTTTTGAGTTTTTCACTGTCATCCAATTATACTCAGAACTTCAATCTAATGCTACCTTATTCAAGAAAAGTTTACCACTGAGGGGCCACAGAGGGCCACCGGGATTCTATCGGTTAAGAATTCACAAACGCCTGTAACATTTGTCATAGCAATGCTCACACTGTCACAATTATAAAAAACTAAAATTATAGTAGCATTTTGGTAAATCTTGTAGAATATGCCATTATGTTACCATCACAGGCTACAGCACAGATTTCTAACCGTACGAATATGAGGTAACTAACTGGGTTTAACTGAAAATTATCTCAATACAAAAACTCAATAATAATTGAGCCTATTAACGTCACTACCGTCATTATGGCTGACAAGATGATGATAGACGTAATAATATAGGATGGCATTGAAATTCACATTATGTTGTGTCCTCGTGTGAGTAGTTTAGTTTTACCGTTCCATTGGTCGGCAATTGCTGGTGCGATGTCATACCTGAGACAAAACTGAAGTGTCTCATTTGGCTGCCTGCGACCCTTACACTGACGGCACCCTTAACACACGCACACACAGCCAAACACGCCCCCCCACACAACCCCCCCCCCTCCCCCCACACACACACCATACAGCAACCAGCAACGCTGCTTGGCGGCCACAGAGTACTTTTATAATATACTAGCTTCTGCCCGCGACTTCGTCTTCGTTAATATTCTGACTCCCCCGACCCACCCCGTCGCATCGTAGCGCCTGCCCGCGCTATTACCTACTTCGTTTTCGCTTAGCGTTTTTTCCGACTTTTTATTTTTGCTCAGCTCCTAAGGATCCTAGCGTGATGTTAATTAGCCTTCCTCAACAATTGGGCTATCAAAAGCAAAAAGAGTTTTTGAAATCCGACTGGTAGTTCCAGAGATTACCTCCTACATACAAACTAACCTCACAGTGTCACATTGTTTGTTATCGAACTCTTCCGAAACGGCTTGACCGATTTTTATGATTTTTTTTGTGTATATTCGGTAGGTCTGAATAGGTCGTAAAGTAGCTAGTATTATTGTATTATAGAAGGTTGGCAGCATAGTTACAGCAAAACAGTGAATCAGATGGCTGTGTAAATTCGAATCCCCGACCCTGAGCTCAATAATCGATCGTCCTGCTGTAACAGGAACTACTCAAAAAAGGTACTGACCTTATGTGACAAGTAAAACGGTCATGGCCCACTAACACAATAAATTGGTAGGTATACAACCTCCTTAGTAGGTCTCAGCCAACAGGTTTTATTCGAAAATACTGTCTGAAAAGTAAAGTTATTTCGAAAACCGTCAAAAATCTAGTTGTCCCATTCAAATAATTGTCATTGATTTGGAAATGTCATTTTACTCCAATTTTATTGAGGATTATAATTTAATTAATTAATTTTACAAAGAAATAAGCTTGCAGATAGCGCACTAGTGCGTGAATACAAAATGGGATGTTTTAACTCTAAGAATACGGAAGAGGTGAGTGCCATCAAAAATTGCGTGTTGTGTGGCCTTGGTGGTGTGACGTAAGTAGTATGACTGTTGTGGAAGGCCCACAGTTTACATTTTCATAGTGGAGAGAGTAAATAGTGCACTCAACCCTGCAAAAGCTCGAAGATGCTTATGATCTATTTAATCCGTAGGACCAGAATAAGCGCCAGAGAACCAAATAAATGCACGATTTAGTCCTTTATGAAATTTTAAGTGGAATGTCAACAAAACCCCATCTTTTATTTAGCAATTTATTCTCCTGAGTCCTGATACGACGCCATTCCAATTAGTTCATCAATAATAAGATTGGCGAAGGATGGAGAAAACAAGAAGCAACCCCCAACCAGCCTCTTAAACAGAAAACTTAACCAGAATTTATTACTTCCTTTTATTAATTGACAATTAATCACAAACAGGACACGGTCTACGACATGACTCCTATCCGTCATTTGCCCGTGATCTTTGTAAACGGAGTCCCGGGCGCCGGCAACCAAACTGTGGCACAGACCATCTCAAATATAACAGGCTATACGATGATAAGGCCAGGAGAGCTGGTACGATCTGAAGCGGGGAAGGACACAGCCAGAGGGCGTTTGATTGCAGATAAGTTACAGGCACAAGACGATATACCAGAGGTAGGTCGAATACTCATAGATATTTTCCTTTGAAGAACCTAGGGTCTTACCACCTATAGTTCATCTTAGAGCTCCAATGGACCCATCAAACTTCCGCCTCTATTAAATAATGCCTTTGTGATATCCTGGACACTAGAGATAATAGCTCTCTAAAAATCGTCGTGGTTCGCAGCAGCTCGGGTGATAATTCGTCGCAAAGCTATGAAGGCCATATCAGTAGTCCTATATAACTTATCGCCTATAAACTTCGGTAGCTATAGATCGCCATCATGAGCCAGCCAACCAACAATCAAAGCAGTAGATTTCAAATACATGTTCTTTTTGCAGCAACTGACAGTAGACTTGATAAAGGAGTCGATGCTAATGCAGCATGAGGCAAAGGGCTTCATACTGGTCGGCTTCCCCAAGAACCCACGCATGTCCAGCATCTTCAACAGGCAGGTGAAATGGCCTGAAAAGATCGTGGCACTTGAAGTTGACAATGAGGTAAGGACTTATTTTTGAACGATTTTTTTACATAGATAATTTTAGAAGAGGAATTCTTCTTTCTCCTCCTGCGTAGGTTTTGCTTGCGTAGATCCAGCCATCATTACCCTCATTATTGGCAGCTTTGTTCCACCCACTGCTGAGTATACCCCTCCTCCCTATTCTGCCATGCCTCCCTGGTCAATTCAAGCCTCTACCAGGTCCTGCCGCGATAGAGTTCTGGAAATGTTCTAAAATATAGTATGACTGCTTAAAGCTGTTCCGCTGTTCCTGTGGTTCTCAGGTAGCAGCGACGAGGCTACAGAGCAAACTATCGGAGTTGGGCAGACCGGAGTCGGAGATCAACGCAGCGAGGCAAATCGTCAGGGAAGCTGCACACAAAGTCAAAAACGTTCACAAACGATTTGGAGGACATGTTGTAACGGTAAGCTTTATTGTATTGGGAGCTAAATACTGAGTATTATTCAAAATTGAAAAGTTATCCTATCAACTGGGCATCCAATTATTACGGTGCTTTCATCAAAACTACTGTGCCTCCATTAATTTAACGTGATTATAAGTTTGGACGTTTCAAATCGAGTCCAGCCAAAATAAAGTTTTGTACAGTCTTCAGAATCTGATGAAAACTTGACACTGGCTTACCATCTTTATCCTCCACAGCTGGACAGTAGTGGCAATCCAAAAGCCTTAGCGTTCACACTCAAGGAGATTCTATCAGACACGATCGACAAGTGCCAGATGCGGCCGGACTCCCCTGAGCCCCGGCCTCCCACCGCAGTGTCAGCCCCCGCTGTGGCCCAACTCTCAAATGCGGCAGAACTGACACCAGAGAATATCCTCGTCGACGCTGACGGGGAAAAGTGATAGGGTTACTCGTAATTTTATTGTGACTTGTTTTAAATTTTGCTATATTACATGTAACTTTCCTATTTGAGTGTTTTATTAGGACAAATGGACAAAGACCGAGGGTCTTCATCAGTAATGTAAATGCTAGCAATGATGATAGATTGATGTCGTGTGCGATACATATCCACTTGAAAAACGATGTACAAACGTATATACCTACCCACCTATACCATATGATAAAAAGAAAATACAATCGTATGTTAATGACTGCCATTTTCAAGCCTTTGTCGTAAAGTGTTATGAAATGTATCATATCTGGGAAGCAGATGGAGTGGATTCTTCAAGGGTGGTAAGTGGAAGGCAGTTTACATACTGGGACCAATTTTACTGGTAGGTACAGATACTTTTTTAAAAGACCAGAATGTTAGAATAGATTATCATTATGTTAGTCGAAAGACGGCCCTGCTGGACATAGGCCTCCTCAAGCGTTTCCACATTGACCGATAAAAATGATCATTGACTAAAAGAAGGCGTCATAAGATCAAAAACTTTTTAGTAAAATTAATTAAATATTCCCCTTTCTGGAAGTTATAACAGCCACTTTTGTTTTGTTCTTAAGCAGCTTTTTGTTTTTTGTTAAGTATTCTCTATTGATAAATCTATTAACGTGGTGGTGCCAGGTGATGGGCTAACCGAGCACCTACAGCAAACTTTAAATACATACTTCTTTTCTGCGCCATAGAAAGAAAAGTGTTAGGTACCTACTTAAAACCGTATGATGTTGCACTTATTAAAGGTTAATATATTGTTGGTAACGGATGACGAGTTGACATCACGCGATCAGCTGTCAACCGATAAGAGGTTATGAAAGGAGACGCGCGGTGCGGTAACGCTCTTTTTGCTTGGACGGCACTCGAAACAGACTTGCTACCTGACCATTATCGAGTGCTTGATTATTTTTAGGTTATGTTATTGGTCATGTACTGATTATTCATGTTGGCTTGTGTTATTTCTATTTGATTAATATTTGCAGCGTTTCTTTTGATATTTTTATCTGTTTTGTAAAGTGTAATTTTGAGGAATGAAAGATTGCTTATTTTTTTTTTACTTATTTCACTTCTGATTCCTTACAATATTGTATTGGGACATTTTTATTTTTTTCTAGCCGATCCAATCCGATCCGAATGACGTCCTGACCAAATTTCAATGATTCATACAAAAGTCCCATAGAAAAAAGGACGTCCTGTTTTCTTGAATTTGAAAATTTTACGGGAAACTTAAATTTTTTCCCATAAAATCGTAATTGAGTATTACGAAGATTTTAAAAACAAAAAATGACCAAATCGGTCCGGCCGTTCTTAAGTGATGCGCTTACCAACGAATAACATTTAATTTTTATTTATATAGACTATCTTTAAGTACACAAATTGCAATAAAAAACAAATACTCTAACCGTCTTATTCATAATAAAGCCATTCGCTTCATAAACCTATTTTAGCTCTAAAACTGGTTTGTCCCTTTCTGTCAAGTTAAAATGAAGTTTGACAGAAAGTGACAAAACAGTTCGATAGATAAAATAGGTTTATGAAGCGAATAGCTTTATTATGAACAAGGGGGAAAGTTTTTACCATGTTTATACCATAATAAAATGCATTCTATAAGATTTTTTAATGAACAAAAGAGTTTGTATTCGCACACCGTGTGGGCTGCTGGCCGCTAATAAATTCTTTTTTGCAAAATTTTCAAATGACAAGCGACAGTGCACGTCGTTGTCAATTGTCACAAAAGCGCATCGATTTTCAAAACAAAACATAAATAAAAAGAATTCATTCCCTACACAGCGGTCTTTGGCTAATCATCTTCTACCCATTTTGTTTAATTCACAATTTTCACAAGTTACTTTTGTGATGTCAATTGTAATTATCATAATTCATTGGCAGCTCATGTCAAAAGCGTGAAGGTTGTTGGCGGGAATTAAACTTTGTTGATTATTTGGTAAAGTCGCCACGCTGCCTAGGTCCGTGATCAAAGTTATGAAGATCAAATTGCGTAAGTATTGAAAACTCACTGTTTTACGTACTATGTATGACCCCTATCTGTTACAATGTCGTGCTTTGGTGGTAGGTATAACTTCGGGAAGTTACATCTTAACATGTTGAGTAGTTCCATAGTTTGGTTTTGTAAAAGCTATTTCTTTCGCAAACCTTTGGGAAAGGCTCCAGATCATTTAAAAATAATTATGTCTAGTTGTAAAAGCAAACTACTTACTTAATATTCTTTTTATAAAAAAAGGTCCTTAGAGAATTTAAAGTAGAACATTGTTTTAGATTTACCTACTTGCATTGTTATATTTATTTCACAAAAATTTCACACTAACAAAAAAATATAGACAAAAATAGTCCAAAATAAACGAATTTAATTTAATTTCATTTAAAATTATTATGAACAATTTTTACATTGTTTTAAAGGTCGTTTTCATAAACGGATCTGCCATTTTGTAAAATAAATAATTTATGTATATTCCAAAATGGTGCTTTTAATTTAAAATAAACATAACAGCCGCTACAAAAAATCATTTGAATTTTATGATTTTTATTTAACAGCTCTGTGAAGATGGTCAGAAAACGTTGAACAATTTTCTTTCTGTGTATTTCATTACTTACCTAGAAGAGTTGAATCCTCAGTTGTAGCCCACCAAATTCAATTTTCTTTGTTTTTCCAAATTGCAGCTCTGTCTTATGTCATATGTTGATCAAAATGAGAGTTGCGACTGTGTAATGTGATAATAATCGTCAAGCTCCTTAATTTTTTAGATAAGCTGCACGATTTCTGACAAATGCGTGCATTGACTGAACAGGTCCACTCATTCTGTGTGGTATTTCCTCAAAAGACCATTTCAGACAAATCTATGTAGATTTGTGTCTGAAATGGTCTTTTAATCTTGGTCAGATCATGTGAAGACCATGTGGTCTTCACATGATCTGACCAAGATTATGTCTGGACTTTAAAAGAGACTGTGACCTCTGAGTTTGTTTTGACTGACGCGTAAAAGTGTTTGTACAAACCTACTTACAGAAATAAAATCATTTATCATTTATATTTACTAAATAAAATTTGCAGAAAACCAAAGAAAATTTGTATTTGGCGGGCTATAGCTGATGCGCTAAAGAAACACGCGATTTTTTTTTCCGCTCATTGTTTGGTTGTATGGTAAACAAAATATGATTCGCGAGAGTAACAAATATGTATCTAGAATTATAATAAGAATCATCAATAAGTAAGAATTGGTCTCAAATGTCACGATTTCACGAAATAGTCATTCAATGGGGTAATTTGAACTTAGAGAGTTGTATTGATGAGTTTAAGTATCGTAATTCTGTAAAGACATCTTACAGCACATTTATACAACCTGATAGTTACTGATCTGAAAATTATTAAAATACTTAAGAAAAAATTTGAATTTCGCATGTTCTTCAGCGCGAGACCGTTTCCCGTCGACGTCATCGACGGAGGATAACGAGAGCGGCACCGATTGGGATGCTGAGGGTCGCCATCCCGCCATGACGAATCCCCGCCTTCCCCCACCGCCTCAGGTAACACACATTTACATACATCTGTCATCACGACAGGCCAAATAACCGAACACGGCATAAAGATAGATTTCGGCTGCCACCAATAAAACTAAAATGATTTAAGAAAAATGTATACTGCGTGTCGATTATTATTTACAATCATTTACCAAATAGTTTTCAAGACTTACCGCTGACAATGTTTAAAAAAATACTTTTCAATCTATTACTATTTATAAGATATTATACCATTAAGGACTATTTAGAAGACAAATCAATAGAATCTGTAATTTGTAAGTTAGATTAATTGACATCGCTGATTATGAATACAATTGCACGTCATGTTATGGCAGGATATGCTGAAACAAATTAACTGTAACACCCACGGACTAGAAAAAAATGAAGAACTCCGCGCCACGCGTATCGAAAAAGAAACACTCTAAGTAGTTGAGCGTTTGTACAAACACGCCTCACGCACACATTAACATCATAAGGTGCCATGACGCAGCACTACGCGAAAAAATATCGCCGCGATGAGAAATCTACCGAGGCGCGTGGGTACGAGGTGATTTGATAAACAATTTTATTTAGACAAAGAAAGTATAAAACAGAATACAAAAATTTAAAATATCTCAGCTTTAATAAAAGGAAACTACATTGTAGAGCGCTACGCCACGCTTCACTGCTACGCTGCGCCTAGACTACGCGTTGTCCACACGACTCGCCGACACGCAAAAACCCTCTGACCATGTTCGCACGGACGTAAAATTATCTGGGCGGGATTTTTTTCGCGCTCTGGATCTTCAACGCACTGCTTAGCGCCGAGAGTTGAAAATCCAATAGTGTGTTTTTTCGACGCGCTGGGATGCACTTTGTTGGATTAATCTCAATGCTCGGTTTAACACTGAGAGTAAAAAAAAAACCTGCCGAGATATTTTTACGTCCGTGCGAACATGGTCAGAGGGTTTTTGCGTGTCGGCGAGTAGTGTAGACAACGCGTAGTCGTAGGCGCAGCGTAGCAGTGAAGCGTGGCGTAGCGCCCGCGTAGCACTAAGCGTAGCGTCCTGCAATGTTGTTTTCTTTTATTAAAGCTGAGATATTTTTCATTTATGTATTCTGTTTTATACTTTCTTTGTCTAAATAAAATTGTTTATCAAATCAATAGCTTTCCTAGTTCAACGTGTTATCTCATTTTTGCCCGGAGAAACAATACATGAAGAAAAGTTTACGAATTATGATCAATCATTGACAGATAATCTGTGTACATTTTGAAAAACATCATTATCATATTAGCGAGACTAACGAACAGCAATTGATTTTCATACATAAGATTTCTAGCTTTAGTGAGTAAATCCTGTTAATCAACAGAGAATGGACGGTACTGACTGGAACACGGACGCCCGTCATCTCGCCATGACGCATCAGCGACACCCTCCGCCACCCCCACAGGTAACATCAGGGTTAAAGATAATTATTATACAAAGTTAAAAATAATTAAAAACTAACAATTTTAAAATAATTATATTATTATGTACATTGTACCTACACACAGCCACATATCAAGCTATACATTTCCAGTGCCAAACTCAAACTTAAAGCATTTATTTCTAATAAACCAATTACAGGCACTTCTGAATTGTCAAGGGGTCGGTCAGTCGGAAAGATGAAGCTAGTTGCCCATTCCAAAGCGTAGTAGGTACCTATGGAGAAGAACGCTAGTATAAGCTAACCTCGCATTGTACGAAAATTATATACAATGCGAGATCAGCTTATACTGGAAATGTATAACTTGATATGTAGCCGTGTGTAGATTTATAAAAAAAGGGGGATGGAATAATTTTTCACTATAAATAAAGAAACACGTAAAATTTAGTTCAAACTACCTGTGCTTAGATCGGGTTCCTATAATTTAAAATAATTAGTGTAAAAAGATTCATTACCTAGCCAAGAGAACCTAACATGTTCTTCCCTTTGATTTCCTTCATTGAACCTTAAACTTGTGACAAAGTTATGGAGATATTCTGAAAAGATAAACGATATTCGGCTTTGTGATGGGCCTTTTTTACATCCCAGTCACATTCTGATATGACTGGGTCACCAAGATACTAGCTGTGTCTAGTTTTGCAACGTCAGGCTGATCCTCAAATAGTCCATTCTTGTTTCACCCTTCACCCAGGCGGTGATAGTTGGTTCGGTGCGCAAGCGTCGCGGGAACCTACCCAAACACTCCGTGAAGATCTTGAAGAGATGGCTATATGACCATCGCTACAACGCATACCCCAGCGATGCTGAAAAGCTGGCTCTGAGCCAGGAGGCTAATCTCACTGTGTTGCAGGTGAGACGGACATCACACATATTTCTTAATGTTTACTAACTGGTAGGCCTCCCCTCTTGCAAAAATTAAAAATCGAAAGCTGAAAATGAATAAATACCCCACCGAGAAAAAAATTCAACACTGCACCAATTTGTTAAGCTCTCAAGTGCAGCCTGTAATTTTCGAGGGTAAGTCCACACATATTTTTTAATATTTACTAACTGGTAAGGCCTCCCGTCTTGTAAAAATTTAAAGTCGAAAGCTTAAAATAAATAAATTCCTTATAAAAAAAAAACAACATTACGTCAATTTAATAAGCTCTCTAGTGCAGCCTGTAATTTTCGAGAGTAAGTACATTGCTGATATACGAGTAGGTACTTAGGCCCCCATGCATCACAAATCACTTCATACGTTTAGCGAAAAACGAATTTAAAACATCATTTTGTTTCCGTCAATCGTTTGTTTTTTATTGTTTCCAAGAAAACATTGCACATAGTTATAAAATATTAAATTTAATCAGTATTAATTAGCCAAACTGCAAGACAGTTTGTCGGCAATAGAAGCATTTAGTGATTTGTGGTAAAAGCGGGGCTTAGATCCAATCGACCAAATTGGATAGAATGGAAAGAACACAGAATCTTGTTGAAAAAAACTGATCTGTAAATTACATACAAAAGCCCATTTTATGAGTTGACTATAGCATTTAGCAACGAGTTTCCATTACCAGCACCCTAATTGAGTAACACTCTAAAATCAGAATCCGAATCATTTTGAAGGATATTGCTAATCCATTGCTTAAAATGTTAGAAAAATGTCTGTGCTCAAGAACGTAAATAACGCAATGAATGTTGTTGAACTGTCAAAATGAAAGCCATTACTACTGTTGTGTTACGCAATTACTCCGCAGGTCTGCAACTGGTTCATCAACGCTCGCCGCCGTATCCTCCCGGAGATGATCAGGCGCGAGGGTCACGACCCCCTGCACTACACTATATCCCGGCGGGGTCGGAAGCAGCCGGGGGCTATGGCAGGAGTGGGGCCCATGATCGGTCTGGCTGCAGCCTCCACTTCGGGGCTAGGAGTGGCTGCAGGGGACGGTGTCAACGTAACGGCCTGGGATGGCATCGTTGTAGAGGTTTGTCCTAGCTGGGGCGTCCTGGCTATATAGGGTGGCAAGGACATCGACGCGCAACCTATTACCATGGATTCAGTACATGATTATAAACCCCTCTATGTTGAAATTTTTCGTCACTTATCTTTATATATATAAAAATTACGTGTCACGTTGTTTGTTCGCGATGGACTCCTAAACTACTGAACCGATTTTAAATTTGATTTGCACACCGTGTGCAATTTGATCCAACTTGAAAGATAGGATAGCTTACATCTCAATTTATAGTCGCAATATTATTTTATTGCAAATTATTTGTCTATTATTTGACAGTCACAATTATCTGTTAGCTCCAAACGATTCTAACAGATGGCGATATCTGTTGACTGGATTGAGTAAGTATTCAATAGATGGCGCTATGTTAAAAATACAAATGTTTCATATAAGCTACGATTCAATAGCATAACCACCACGACCACGTGTAGCTGAGGCTAAGGTATAACCTAAATTTATTTTGTAATAAACGAAATACAGTGAAATAATATTATAAAGAGAAAAGATATGATTGTTTGTTTGTTTTGAATAGGCTCCGAGACTACTGAACCGATTTCAAAAATTCTTTCACTGTTGAGAAGCTACACTATCCTCGGGTGACATAGGCTATATTATATTATGCTTTGCTACCCGGGCGCAGCCGGGGCGGGTCGCTAGTTAAATATAAAATTTGCTGTTCCATACATTTTGACCGCGTAGGTATTGCACTTTTCAATGAAATAGCAATTTTTTTTTTTTTATAACCGACTATGTGTTCTACGTTAAGAGGTCTAGAATCATAACTGAATCCAAGGTAACGGTTTGCGAGTCGATTTCCCTGACAGCCTGTACATAAACTGCTAGACATGCAAACTAGTAAAATAATGATCCCATTTGGTGCACTTGTGACGCACACTGCACTTTGTTTATTCGTTAAGTGATTTAAAATATGATACATTTCTAGTATCACTTTATTTTTTTAATGTTTTTTTTTTTTGTATGTTGGCACATTGTTTTTTCTAATTCACGTAATTTATTATGATTTTTTGTGCATTAAATAAATGGTTTATCTATATTTAAAATCACAATGCTTTTCTTATTTATTTTGAAGGTCTGGTTTACTGCAGACAAATCATCTAAAACCCACGATTGCTTTTTGCTAGAATTCTACCTAACTTGACCGCAAAAGAGCCTATAGGTAATCGAAAGTAGTACCCACAGAACGGTCCGGACGGCCGTGCCCACGACTACGGCGACGGACTTCTGGTCTACCGGAGTGACGGCGACGAGCTCGGAGACGGCGAGGAGGGCTACTCCAGCACGATCAGCGAGGAGGAGGTCAAATACGACCCCTCCGTGTGGCAGTCCGTCATACGATACGGACCAGAGGACCATGACCTGCATCCGGCTGCTAGGGAGTAAGTTCGTAGTATCGGTCTCATAAATTCCAATAATTGTTTGTTGCCTACGGATTCACTTGATTTTGGGATTTGTTTTTGGAAGCTTTTCAAGAATTTAGTGTTTAATTTAAAAAAATAACGAGCAATTTCGTAGGCACTACCCTATCTTTTACTCCAGCTTTACACACTCAAGCTGATAACATAAAATTGTCTAAATTAAAATTAAATAATTTATTTAATCTAAATTCCTTAAACCTTTTCTAAATTAGAAAAAAGAGACTCTTCAGTTATAATGTGTCCTTAATATTGCGTTAGTAATTAAGGCACTTAATAAAACACCTAAGTCGAAAGTCACTGCGAGGATTCCTTTTCCCTCCCACAGCAGAGCATCAGTCGTATCAGTGGCCGCGAGCAAAGACATGGTAGAACAGATCAACGAGCCGCAGGAGACTAGTACAGAGCAGTTCTGCTCGAGAGCAGCGCGGGCAATAGTCGAACGCTGGTACAACACTATATCAATTCTCTAAATATTGTCCTACGTCCCAAAAACTCATAGCGTCTTCAGTCCAATCTTTACCTTTCTCCTTCCCTCCAGCAATACATATTCAGTCATAACTAATGGTGAATAAGACTAAGCATGAATGATCGAATTCGAGCATCCAGGCTTTTCGTTCTTCAATCTGAATATTTCTTTCCGCACACCAGCAGCACGGCATCGGTCGTGACCGTGACGACTACGGAGGGGATGGCGGGACAGGGCCCCGAGCCGGTTTCGAGCAGTGAGGACGGGTGGCAGGCGCTGGCCCACCCGCAGCTGGCGCACTTGCCGCAGCTGCCGCACCCGCTGCGCGCGCGCCGCATGCAGGTGAGCCCGCCCCCGCTGCCGCCGCCGCCCGTCGCCGTCGAGCTCGAAGTAGCCACCACCGACATGTGGTGCCACACCTAGACATCACGTGTCTCATCCTATATCTTATCCTATACGTGGCAATCGTATAATACATGCTGATATTTATAGCTCTGTTTACTCTTGCAATTTGCAGAAGAAAAGAAGTTTCATTTGTCAAAAATTCCATTTTGAATTTCTTTGCCTCTTTGTTTAAAAATAAAATATGTTTGGAGTTTTTAATTTAGGCTGCGCGAATGTTGTAGCCCCGATTTACCATGTTTTTGTACATATCTAACTGTAGGCGACGTCGGTGTTAAAACACTATACTTAGTTTCCTTTACAATCAAGTTTTCCTTGTTTTTGTTTTGTTTTTAGCCTAGAGACGAGTTTCTGTTTGTTGTGTAAATAAACTTTTATACTAAACATATTGATTTTTATTCAAGTAAACAGCTATATAACTACGTTTTGGGCGCGGGGTGTTTTAATACCGGCATCACCTGACAGTTATTGCTTTCCAAAAATCCCTTGTGTTTTTGTTGCTGAGCTTTTAATTTCAAAAATCTAGACAAGCTGCTGGACTTCGCAAAATTGTATTTTATTAACCAAAATTGGGGGCTTGAACTGGTCAAAATTTTGCTTGTCCAGAATTATATCTATCCAAAATTGACAAGGGGCCATAACTGCAGGTGGTGCCGCGCACGCGTCGGGCGGAAGTTGAACAAGACAAGTTCAAGTGCTTATATCTCCTGGTCGAGACGGCCGTGGCGGTGCGGCAGAGGGAGAAGGAGCAAGAGGAGGCAATGCTACCTGTTTAGTTCACCGTGGTATTAACCAAGGTTAACGGGAGTTCGTTCTCATTAAAGAACGAACTCCCCTTCTTATCTAAGTTTAAGATTAAGTAAATCGTTTTTCATTTATCCATAGGAAACTGACAGTAGACTAGACAAAGTTAGTTTAGTTTTTGATTATTTTGTTTAGAATAGATGATCGGACATAATTTACAATAAAGGTACCTACGGGGTGACATTTTTACCCAATAAATCACATCAATAGAAAATCCTCCATTAATAAAAAGTATGTGATATGTGTGTGATCATAAAATGTACTGTTAAATCACTTTTTAAAGCCACATTTATCGCAGTGACATGAGATTTAGGTGAAAACATTATTAAAATTAAATACCTAGTCTTGTAGAAACTGAGTATCAGTCTTCTGTTGGATCATATAGGTACCTGTATGATTTCCAAAGTTTTCTTCGTCATAAGAGATGTTTGTTTAAGCCTACGTAGAAATTAAGCATATTACGAGTATTTTGTTGTTTGGAATATTAAATCAGTCCTCGCGTACTGGGCGACCGCGACCACGACCTAACAGCGACCAACGTTGAACGTTTATTAGTAAAACGTAGTTGGGGTTGTGGTCGCTCAGTTCGCGAGAGGGTTTTATAATTCCCACTAGAGTAAGATCGAATGTTTTGTTAAAATTTAATAAATTCAATGATTAAATATGTATGTTGCTTTATTCTGTTGAACGCAGTGGTAGCCTCCTCAAAACACGGCCTCTAGCGTCCCTGCTAAATTGAAAAATGTTAGACCGCCTTGTGTTAGCGTGTAACCAGACTACGACCACAAATGTACTACAACCACACCACAACGACAACACGTGGACGGGCGCTAATTTGTGTGAAAATGTATAGTTTAATCTCACACGGACCACATTTATCCGTCAAAAACAACTGTGTCGGCGATACCGACCACATCAAGGCCACATCGCAGTCACAACGCAACCACCAACGAGACCGTGCAGTTGTGGCCGGCCTCATCGCAAATATAACGTTGCGTCGATCATTAATTAGATTTTATTTTTATGTCATTACAACGCAATTGCATGGCTGCAGCGACACTAGTCACACGTAACCACTGCTTGCCAACATTTTGTCGCTGCGATGTGATGTGATGTGCCGTAACAGTAAAATAAATACTGACGGTAGGCAGTATATAAAAATGTACTCTGTGGTTGCCCCTTTTTTAGCCAGTAAGTACCTAGTATGTTAGTGATCGTTAGTCTGAAATCGCCAGCGAAATAGAGCAAGTGTGTTGATCAAGGCTCGTGCCCTCTATAAGAGAAGAGGTCTTAGCCCTGCAATGGGACAATAATAGGCTGGCATTATTATGCTAGAAATTATTAAAAAAATCACTTTGTTTGATATAAAAACATTTTTATTGCTTTCGGTTTCCGGGGGTTATGGGACGACTGCCACCCGTTGGCATTGGAGGTTTTTCGTTAACGGTTGCAACTGGTTCGCTTGTCTTTGCTTCTATAAGGGCTGTGACGTTTGACATAAGTTTGTCCATCGGGATCTTCACCTGTGCGAAGACTGCTTCAGGTGATTTCTCCCCGTCGATCTGAAGCAGAGGTGTTAATGTTTGCAGTTCCACAATATTTTTTCTCATTTGAGTTTTAATTTTTTTTACCATCGAAGCATACAATCTTAGATAAACTTAAAAAAGGAAGAATCACAAATGATTGCTGTGTTAGAGCGTCACGTATCTTCCCCTCAGTTCGTTGCACAACTACATGCAACGAAACTCACACCTTTTGTGATCACAGTTGCATACTTACTGTTACCGATAGACAAGGACAGAGATAGGAGCCGACACAGTCGTGTGAGCGCAATCGGGTTAGCTGCCTAATGTTTACGATTGTGAATGACATTCAGGTAGCGTTAGCGAGATTCGCGCGATGCATCGCATCGTCTCTCACTACTGCTTTGTATTATCTATCTCGCTCTCACAAAAATGTGAAGCATAAATAAAATTATAATATTCAAACAAATTAACATTTTTGGCTGTACTTAAACGTGGTAGGTAATCCTGTGTGTCTTATTTTTATTTCTTGAGTGGTTAGAACATTTATTAAATACTCAAGAAGCCATTTTCACAAAAACTGAAATTATTGAGTTGTATCGACATGCGCTGTTAAGAAGATGGTTCGCATGAGAGTGAGTGTCACCGCATCTATTGGATTTATTTTAGTAGGACCACGCGCTGTGATCTATTAACGTATCTTCCTCTTTTAAGTTTATCTAAGCATACAATCATAACTATTAAGGCTTGCTTTTACAGTTTCAAACTTTTAAAAGCATTTACTTGTAAGGTCGCTCAGCGCGCTATGGAGCGGGCTATGTTTAGAGTTTCTTTGAAGGATAAAATCAGGAATTAAACTATCCGGAAAATAACTGGAGTACCCGACATAGCTTGCAGAGTAATTAAGCTGAAGTGGTAATGGGTTGGCGAAGGACCGATGGCCGGTGGAGCAGACGAGTCCTGGAGTGGAGACCGCGTATCGGCAAGCGTAGTGTGGGACGACCTCCAGCTAGATGGACCGACGGCTTTAAACGCCATACATTTTGACCAAGATGTAAAATTTGTAGGGTTAAGCCTTTTAGAGTTTGGGGCTTGGCTCTACATTAGATCTGATAACTTTTTAACAGTGAAAGCGTTATGTAAGACTCGGTAACCTAATTTACATGAAATGTTTTGGGTGGGATTTCATTTCTTTTTGTAGGGTGCTCTATTTCTTTTTATTTTAGCTACGATTTGTACTGATATTACACAGACGTTACAATAGTAACCCTTAGTTCTAGCATGCCAGCAGTTATTTTCTTCATAGCCAATGAAAAAGAGTTTCTTTTTTGTTGATTATATACATGTTAATCTAGCTTTCATAACAAATGGAAGTAGGTATACCGATCATCCGCAAGAAAAACAAAATTGCACCTCGATTCTATGGTCTATTTTTAGTAAAACAATAAAAAGTCGATAAAAAAAATCCACAGGGCATGAGAGGTGTTAAAGGGGTCTGAAAGGCTAGCAGATGACCCTTTCAGTCGACCATTTCAATTTGGCACACGATGCACCAAACACCCTGTATAAAACTGCGAATTCGACAATCCATCTGCGGCATATCTAGATGAAGTACAAACGCGACTCGATTGATCGTGCGATTAAATCATATTTAGGTATATAAAAAAGCGCGATGATCGTCTTAAGAAGCTTTCCGTTATTTCAATTATACCTTCGTAAGTAAATTAAAAAAATTCAAACCTTTACAAGCCTGTACTTATAGAATTCGAGAATGTTTTCGTAGTTCTGCATATAAGTTTCCAGGCGGAGTTTTATGGCACATGGGGTCTCATCTATACGATTCGGATTCTTTTGCCGTCCTTTCATCCTATCGAACAACGTCTTTACCGATGTTGCCAGGTATAATATGAGCTGTAAAAACAGGGTTACATCATTGAATTAATTAAAAGTGAACAGTATTTAAGACTGAAAACAAAAAGGTGTCATTTATTGAATTATCCAATAGCCGCGTCCAGACCGGCTGAGCGCGGCTCGGGAGCCGCGCTCAGACTTCCTGCTCGCGAGCCGTGGCACCCGAGCTAATTGTGAAAAGTTCCGAGCCGCGCTCGCAAGCCAAGGTGAGCCGGTTTGAGCATTCAGTTTCTCTCCGTATAACGATGGAAAACCACGTCTTGTTAGCTGCTGCGGCGCTTATGTTGTCTGGATATATCATAAAAAAAAGAAAAACGAAACGAAAACTCTGGATTAAAAAATTGTACCAAAACCGAAACCAATACGGTAACAGTTTGTTAAAGGAACTAACAATCGACCATTCAGTCTCAAATTTTACACGCATGTCTGCGGGAGACATTGAATATTTGTGCTCCTTAGTGGCTGTGAAAATACAAAAATGTGACACTAACTACAGAGAAGCAATAACTGTATCCGAAAGAGTGCTGCTAACATTGAGATATTTGTCAACAGGAGACTCCTATAGCAGTCTTCAATATCTTTTTAGAGTATCGAAACAATCTATATCAACTATAGTTCCAGAAACGTGTGATGCAATTATAGACGCCCTCCGTGATTACGTTAAGGTAAATAAAAATCATGGTAATTAAGCAATCAAATTATTTATTTATCTGCCTCATATTTAAATAACGGAGCTGTCACCAAAATTAAAGTCTGATGTTTCTGTAGTAGTAGCAGGAGTAAATTGTGTGTTCTGCAGATTTTCACCGGAAGTTATGGTTGACGTGGTAGTGGGTGGTTGTGTGTAATATCCTGGTCTATACATCTGATATTTTCCCATGTCCGCTTCGTGAATAATAGTATTAATAGCATTTTTAACACATGATTGAGTGTAAGGATCGTATTTTCTGAGTTCATGTGCAATATGATTACCGAATGCTACACATGGATCATTTATGGAAGTTGAACTTTTCTCAATTATGGCAAAAGTGTCCTTCAATAAATTGTCAAGAGAATCATTTTGTGCATTCGTATTCAGCCGTCTTTTCTTTCGCGATGGTTGTGGCGATGGCAATGGTTCTTGTAGCGATGGCGTGGGTTCTTGTGGGGATGGCGTGGGTTCTTGTGGGGATGGCGTGGGTTCTTATGGGGATGGCTCGGGTTGTTGTGGGGATGGCGTCGGTTGTTGTGATGGTCCTGGTTGTTGAGAAGGATTGCTCTGTAAAAATAATGTTTATTTTGTTATTTGCAGACACCGTCCACAGAAGAAGAATGGCTAGCAGTATCAAATGAATTTGAAATAAAATGGAACTTCCCACATGTTATAGGGGCTATGGACGGGAAACACGTAACTCTTCAAAGACCCATCAATATAAGTACTGATTACGACAACTACAAGAATTTTCCTAGTATAGTGCTCTTCGCTCTCGTGGATGCTAATTACAAATTCTTGTTTGTTAATGTCGGAAGTAAAGGGCGTATTTCCGACGGCGGAGTTTTTAAAAATACGATTTTATATCGAAAATGAGAAAACTGTCAACTGAACATTCCTGAAGCGCAGATACTACAAATACCGTACATAATGAAAATGCCATATTTCATATTGGGCGACAAAGCTTTTATGCTTACCAAATATACTATGAAACCATTTGAAGGTAATCCAGAGGCGGGTTCCAAAGAAAGAGTGTTTAATTACAGACTTAGCAGAGCTCACAGAGTTGTTGAAAATGCCTTTGGTATTTTAAGTTCAGTCTACAGAGTCCTTAGGAAACCTATCCTCCTAGAGCCAGAAAAAGCTACAAAAGTTGTCTTAGCAACAGTGTATTTATATAATTACTTACGAAGAAATAACTATTCTATTCCACCAGAATATTATGATAGAGAAGTTGATGGTTCATTTATTCCAGGTCAATGGAGAAACAATATTCCATCTACAGCACTATTACCTCTAACGGCCATTCCGCGCAGAGGTACTGTTAGTGCTAAAGATATTCGTCTACATTTAGCAACACATTTTGTAACAAACGGAATAATTCCATGGCAGCATCAATATTAATGTTTAACTAATTTTGAAAATAAACATAAATAAAGGACTTGCGTTATCTATTCCGGCTTCTTGTGTAATTCCTGTGTCATCTTTATTTGACATAAAGTCAAAATATTTGAAACCAAACCACTTCGATATATAAATTTCGTCAGCGCCTGTAACAAATATGTAGACGTTATAGGTTATTTTTCGTTTCCTTTGGTGTGTCCTATAGTAAATGTTGTACATATTGATATTTGATAATGAGATTAACTAATCTAACATTCACTATAAGTAAATAATAGTACATTACGATATTAGTGCGTTAAGATGTTATAACCAATACGCACGTATATCGTACGACGTTTTTTAACACATTTGCGAGGAAACAGAAAAAAAAAACATTTAACCTTTGGTATGCCACGACTGGCGAAGTGATGTTATCGCTGTGTGCCGAGAAATATCCACGGCGCGCAGCCGCACAACTCAAGTTTTTTAGCATCGAATATATCCAAGATTACAAACAGTAACAATTACCTAATTTTTTATTTTAAAAGGTAGTGAAATAAAGTTTTTCTAAGTATATAATTTAGTAGAACATCATCAGTTGTTTATTTACTACATTACATTACATTACTCCCGTGATTTGGAAAAACTTGGTCGTACTTTGGAAAACCACAAATAATGTAAAGGCAGTGACTTTAATTTGACTTTTTTTTATTTTATTTTATACTTTGATATATCGTGAACCCGATTAAATAATAATATATTATACCGTAATGATAAAAACTAAGATGTCACAAGTTTAATTATTGACATTTTTTATAGCATTTTCAAGCGTGGATCCGCGTTCCGGCAGTATAACGAGATTGCGCGGATCCCCGTTCCGGCATACCAAAGGTTAAATAAACTCAATCTGTGAATGCACACTGTTGCTTTCCCGCCATTTTAACAGCGCCCTAGCGCTGCCTACTGACTGGCGCCGCGCGCCGAGTAGGTACGTGTTTTTTATGACCCGCTTTACATATTTAAAACCGGTGGAATTACATCAGCTTTACGAGCAAAGGTGTTAAAAAGAATCCTTACCTGAACCAGTGATATTACTTTTTCTCTGCTTTGACTTTTCGCGTCGGTATGAACCTGTCAATGAGTCAAGTTTCTTTTTCAACTCGGGTATAGGTAACTTCATTTCCTTAGAGATCTTCCTCCAGCAATCTTCTCGCTTGCTTTTATTTAAATGATCTGGATCTTTCGAATCCCATAACATTTTGAAGCTTCCGTAAAGTTGTATTAAGCGAATACTGTCTTCTTTATCCATTTTTGATTCTGGCTCGCGAGTGTCGTTACGTCCGTCCACACCGGGCGAGCAGCTCAGACTGAGCCGCCTTTGAGCATCGGCAAAAACCGACAACGCATGGCTCGGGGCCGAGCGGCGCTCGGCCGAGCCAACGTGTGCCCGAGGAAGCCCGAGCGCCGTCCACACCGGCCGAACTATTGACTCGCGAGCGGGACTCGCGAGCCGCGCTCAGCCGGTCTGGACGCGGCTAATGATAAACATTTGTGGAGTACCGTCTAAAGCGGATCACATACTACAACGCCCCGGGCGACGAGGCACAGGTAACGCGCCCCCGCGCGTGATCTTTTACATACAAATTCAATAAAAACGCGCATCCTCGCGGGGATTTGGCTCCATTTCCCGCGCCCCGTCGCGTGGCGCGTTATAGTGTGATCCGACTAATGCTCAGTTCCTATAAACAAAAACGAATCGTTTTGCTTACCAATGGTAGCATTTTTATTGCCAAACTGAGCATATAAATAGATTCGTAAGCTAATTTTACCTGTGATGGCTATTTCCATATGGGAGGGTCTACTATGCAAAGCTATGAGGTATTTGCTTCATTAAAGATACAAGAGTCTTAAGGGCTTGTACTACTTCAGATTGCGAAAATTGTCTTAGCGTGAATGGCTGTAGTTTCAACAGTACTGTAATATTCATTTTCAAATTAATATACAGTAAAGATAAGGACTTTTACTAAGTACTGTCTTTTGTAAAAACACGATTGCATACAATTTTCTCGATACAAAGAAATCTCAAAGTTACCTCTGAACCGTACAATAAAGGGATAATATTCAATGAAAATTTTCAAATTAGGTCGTGAAACTTTGCAGGCTATTCGAACTATGCATAAAGCAGGTTCAATCTACAGGTAAATTCAGTCTTTTAGTATTGTATAATTGCATAGCACATGTGTGAGTACTACTATAAAGCTACCATTTACTAGGTTTGTCTTTCATTAACTTGAATGTGCCCTGGCGGCTGAGAGTATGTCATGCTCACTCAAATGTCTCGCTGGTAGCGGCGTGTGTGTTGTTCCCTTCAAAATGGTTGAGCTGAATGGTGCTAATCCATGCGTCATGTTAGTGAACGGGCGCCGACAGTAGGGACTGGTCATCTCTTAGCTGCCACGGCTTATTTTAATTGAATTTAATATTTGAATTGTTTTTGTCTTTTTATTACGGACGCTTTTAACGTTCTGCATTATTCTCACATGCATAATTTCAACATGAATGATGCAACCAATATTTTGTAACCTTATTTTGATTTAAAAGAGTGTCCATGGAGTTTCTTGCCCGTTCTTCTCCATAGGTACCTACTACGCTTTGGAATAGGCAACTAGCTTCATCTTTCTGACCGACCGGCCGCTTGACAATTCAAAAGTGCCTGTAATTGGTTTATTTGAAATAAATGCTTTTAGTTTAAGAAGAAGACAGAAAGAAAATACATTTATTTGCGGTAAACATGACGCAAAGTAAAAACACACAAACACAAAAAAGAACGAGTTGGGGGAAAATATGCGTTACATTCACGCAAAACGGCAATCGCTCAGCATAATGCTACGACCCTATGCGAGACAGAGCCCCAGAGTTTGAGTTTGAGTAAATAGCCCTTCAAAGTCAAATCATTTATTTCAAATAGGCACATAAAAGGCACTTTTGAACGTCAACATTTACAAAAAAATAGAATTGGTTCTAGTTGCCCCCCCCCCCCCCCTTATACAGATAACACGAATTTTTATAATCACGCATTCGGAAATCACGACAACTGCTAACCTTATTATTGTACTAGCCAAAACAACAATGAACATGTTACTTTGATGTTGAGACGTGCGCTATATGGCATAGAATCAAGTTTATAGTGAATGCTGTAGCAGCTAAAGCTCGAAATCTGATGCACAATAGTGATAGCAATAAAGTCGAGTCCTTTAACAACGTTATTGCCAAATTTGTTGGAGGAGAAACGATTAACTTTTCCTTACGTCAGGGGTATGAGTCGAGTTGCAACGCTGCTGTTGTTTCTTTTAACACAAAGCACCCTCTTTCCACTTTTCATAGGAAAATCTTGGGGAATCAGATCACTAGTGAATCAATTAGAGGAGAAAAGTTAAAAACATGTAAGGGTTTGTCTAAATATTTAAGAAAAAAAGAAATACCAAAGAAAGTAGTAAAGACTATGGTGAAAATTGCCAAAAGCCACATATGACCACTTAGGAGTACAATCGCCTTAAAGAGTATTTTTTTTTTACCAAGCACAGAAAAAAAGTTGAAACGTCAACGATTCTTCAAAGAGATTTCAGTAAGTGGTTATAACTCAGAAGGAAACTTCTAACAGCCTCTAATTTCTCAAAATTGGTCAATAGGAGTCTAAATTGTAGTGTTCCAAATTTTGTTAAAAATCTTCTATATCCAAAAAATATATGTAATGTGCGTCTATAAAACATAGAACAGAAAGCAAAAAACAGCCATGAAACAACTAGCACTCGCACTCACACAACTTAATATTAAAATAGAGCCTCGTGATATTTTTACTGATAAAGAGTTACGTTTTCCAGGTGCAACTCCGGACGGCGTTGTGCAGGGAGAAGACGCAATAGTGAAAATAAAGTGTCCAATTTCTGCATTTAGGACTTCATTGGAAGATGCCATAGATAAAAATAAAATAGGTTTTGGAGGAAAACGAAAGGTGGACTTTCCATACATTTAAATCACCCTTGGTACACACGGCTACATATCAAGCTATTAATTTCCAGTATAAGCTGACCTCTCATTTTATGGAAATCCTATACAATGCGAGATCAGCTTATAATGCAGCATATATAGCTTGATATGTAGCCGTGTGAACATTCTGGTGCAGGGACAGATACACATAACCGGTAGGCAAAAAGGTATTTTTGGCGTATGTTCAGGATGCAAAAATCATATCAAAACTGAAATTATACAGAAAGACGATCGTTATTGGGCCCAATTTATTAAACCGAAATTAAACATTTTTACGTATCATACATGTCGCCAGAGCTATGTGATCCCAGACATTTACGAAATATGGAAATTAGGCATTTAAGGGGGATCAGACTCAAACTCAACTCAAAGCATTTAATTCAAATAAACCAATTACAGGCACTTTTGAATTGTCAAGGGGTCGGTCACTCAGAAAAATGAAGCTAGTTGCCAATTCCAAAGCGTAGTAGGTACCTATGGAGAAGAAAGGGCATGAAACTCCACGGACATTCTTTTAAATCAAAATATGGTTACAAAATATTGCTTACATCATTCATGTTGAAATTATGCACGTGAGAACGATGCAGAACGTTAAAAGCGTCCGTAATAAAGAGACAAAAACAATTCAAATATTAAATTAAATTAAAATAAGCCGTGGCAGCTAAGAGATGACCAGTCCCTACTGACGGCGCCCGTTCACGAACATGACGCATGGATTAGCACCATTCAGCTCAACCATTTTGAAGGGAACAACACACACGTCGCTACCAGCGAGACATTTGAGTGAGCATGACGTACTCTCAGCCGCCAGGGAACATTCAAGTTAATGAAAGACAAATCTAGTAAATGGTAGCTTTATTGTAGGTACATAGTACTCATTATGTGCTATGCAATTATACAATACTAAAAGATTGAATTTATACAATGTAAAGATAGTTTTTACAATCTTCAGTAGTTTCAAATCGTAATCAATTAGTTAATGCGCCCTTGTGGACAGGAGCAGCGTTGAGCCAAGCATTTTTATCAGCAATGTAATCTCCCTACTTATAATATGCTTGACTGCATAGTGTGCGTTTTATACAAGATTTAAATTTCGTTTCATTCAGTTGAAGTATATGGGGAGGTATTTTATTGTAACATTTTAAACAGTAGGTACCCCATGAAAGATGAGTCTACTTTCGCCAGCCTGAAACCTGGTTGAACTAATTGGTCCCTATTTCTAGTGATATAATTGTGTCTTTCACCTTTTTTAGTAAAAATATGTAGTTTTTTCCTTACGCACGTACATTGTGAAAGCAATTTTTTTATACTAATATAATAAATTAATGTTAAGTTAAATAATTTTATTTCTTAGCATACTTCCAACAATAGTTCAGTTCACCCTAACCGATCAGTTTGACAGTGCCAGCGGGATAGAAAGATACAAGGCGCGTGGAAGTGGGGACGAAATATGAATTTCAGCTGAACTATTACTAGCCCTTAATTTTAACCAATAATGGTCCGTAAATTATAGGAATCGCCCATAAATAAGGCTTTAATTTCTTAAGAAAGCGGTGGCGCCACGAACCACGTATGAAAACCTCTTGATGCAGTGGCAAAAAATATTAGCCGTCATATGCCTAACGGTTGTCAAATGCCAATGTTTTTATGGCCCCGCTTTCTTAGGTTAATAAAACAAAAGGATGTGTTGAATTTGAGGCTGCATTGTTTCCGAAACAAAGCCATACTCGCCACTGCGTGTGAAGCTTTAGTTTACTACGAAAGTGGTGAACAGTCACATAATAACGGCTGTCCAAATACAGAGCTTTTTCGGACATCTTAATGTGTGATATGACAGCCACCGTTCTTCTAGGAAACTATAGTTTTTGGGATTGACCCAGACTTATTAACGCGGAATCTGCTTGGGCCAATCCTAAAGTCTTTATATCTATGCAATAGAAGTGGATAGTTCGACGCGGTGCCGAGTCACGTCATCCGAACCGGAACGAGGCCATTGACGTCTTTTTCAAGACTTAGAGCTCTTTCGGACCGGCTTAACCGATAGAATCCCGGTGGCCCTCTGTAGGGCCGGTATGTCGCCCATACCGTCAAGCCCCGCTGGCCCTCTAGAGGGTGGCGCGGTGGTGCGGTTAAATAATCATCATTATTGCTTCTAAATGAGGGCTAATATCGTCTTTTGAGCATTTCACTGTATGGGCTATTTGTTTTTTGGGCTGACGAACTGTCTTGTCCCCGACATACCGGCCCTACAGAGGGCCACCGGGATTCTATCGGTTAATTTCGCGTCGATAAATAAGATCACATCACTTACAGAACATTGTCCGACAGATCGCTCAAACTGTGGGCCCTGTGACTTTTCGCGAGGGAACCCGTTCACGACGAAGCCTCGGGCTGCCTTCGAAGCTTCTTTTTCAATCGCCTGCTTTAGTAATGCCAGCACTAAGTCGTTGGGGATGAGTCCACCTGCAAAATAAATAATGAACGTAAGGATAGACCTCAATCCGTAACCGTAAATCGAAAAACGAATGTTATCAAGATTTAGTATAAGTTGCAAAAACATTCCAAATCCGATTCAAAAACTACAAAAATAAAAGCGTTATACTTATAAGCAATCCAAACGGTGTCCCTCAATCCTACTCAAGGGTACCTATCTCGGTAAATCGCTGTAAGTAGATGCTAAATCTATTATCAATATTTAGTTAAAAGTACATTAAAGACGACACAGAAACGAGACGACGACAGACACGACGATTCAGAAAGTTCGACGAACATTCAACCCGTGCGAGTTAACTAGGTAACTAACGCTGTGACGTCACTCGTACATTACTGTTCAGTACAGTACAGGGACGCATACCAGCGGGGTGCCTAGCTGATTCTTCCGGGTTGTACAAGAGTTTTATAGAGGTTTTAAACATGACTTTCAATCCTTATTGTATGGATTGTGCGTCATTACGTTTTGGCAAAGTGGCTATGATAATATTCGTTTGTCGATTCATGGTTATATAACTATAAATAAATAATAAAAAACGAATAAATAAATAATATCAAGGAACTTTACACCTTCTCATAGTGATTTCGAAATCCCGAATCAAATTAAAATCATAATTAAACCCCTGTGACCCGAGACACAGTGCACGAAAGCACGGTGTCAGTCATGGAAATAGTAAACCTACTTCTCCAGTTGAGTTGTTTCACAAAGAACTCTACAGCACCAACAAAATGTCATGATTTGCCCAACGTTTTCCCAATTTGGGGACGGCGTCAAATCTAACCGGATACAGCTGAAGACCAGTATTTTATATGAAGCGATTGCCTATCTGAGCTCCATAACCTAACTAACTAACTAAACAACATGGGTAACACGTTGATAGATAGCATTACAACTAGCATAATCAGCCTATAATGTTCCCACTGCTGGGACACAGGCCTCCTCTCTTTGAGAGGGAATGGGCTGTAATCTACCACGCGAGCCCAGTGCGGGTTGGTAGAAGTCACATGTCTTCGAATTTTTGGTTCTAGGACATACCGGTTTCCTCACGATGTTTTTCATCACCGTTTTGAGAGCAGTGGTGATGAAATTATTTACACTGAAGTAAAGCACCTGCCTGGGTTCGAACCCACGACCTACAACTCCTAAGTCGGGGCCGATACCACTGGGCCACCACTGCTCTCTTACATACTTTAAAACTAGGCTAACCAATAATATTATAGTAAAAAGATGTAGTTAGAGGTAAGAGTCCATTCACAGGTACCTCAACCACACCACATCGCAGACAAAATGTGGGCAAGCCGTCGTTACGTGTGAATAGTGTCGCTGCAGATTCTTGCAGTTGCGTTGTGGTTGCAATCCTTGTGTCTTTAAGTAAGCCACGAGCCGCGAGCCGCGTCTTCGTAAGCGAAGAAAAAAGAAAATGTAGTAATCGTACCTCGGCCTATAACAGAATTGAAGCACCTTGTCCTGTCGGAACCGCTCGCCATCTCCTGTCGTACCATTTCTCCAGGGGACAGGTAGATGAGTCCATATGCCGCGGCGATCTGGTGGCACAGGGCCTCCTTGCCAGAGCCTGGCCCACCCATTACCCAAACAATGGGCAAAATTTCGTAGTCGTATATTGGCTGCAGAATAATATAAAATATAATAAAATCTTTTTAATTCAGGCATACTTGGCCCATAATATTGTTAGTAGAACGACTTAAAAACTATATTAGTATATTTAAAAATTAATTTAAGTATTTGCCGCCCTCTGGGGCCCCGGGCACACGCACTTGTGCTTGAACCTACTGCCCCAGAAGGGGGCTGTCCAGCTTGCGGCTGAGCACGCTCAGGATGGTGTTGACGCTCCCTCGCGTGCGGAACATCAGCGAAGCGATGCGGCGCCGCAGCACGGTGTGAAAGCCGTCTGTTTGCGCGCGCGCAAACATCGCAGACGCACAACAATAGCGTGGGAGCCCCACCAGCACCCTGAACGCGTTATTATATTGTACTAGCTTCTGCCCGCGGCTTCACCCGCGTGGATGTCGGAAATTATCCCACGGGAACGTGCTACCGGGATAAATTATCCCACGGGAACGTGCTACCGGGATAAATTGTCCCACGGGAACGTGCTACCGGGATAAATTGTCCCACGGGAACGTGCTACCGGGATAAATTATCCCACGGGAACGTGCTACCGGGATAAATTATCCCACGGGAACGTGCTACCGGGATAAGTTGTCCCACGGGAACGTGCTACCGGGATAAATTGTCGCACGGGAACGTGCTACCGGGATAAATTGTCCCACGGGAACGTGCTACCGGGATAAATTATCCCACGGGAACGTGCTACCGGGATAAATTGTCCCACGGGAACGTGCTACCGGGATAAATTATCCCACGGGAACGTGCTACCGGGATAAATTATCCCACGGGAACGTGCTACCGGGATAAGTTGTCCCACGGGAACGTGCTACCGGGATAAATTATCCCACGGGAACGTGCTACCGGGATAAATTGTCCCACGGGAACGTGCTACCGGGATAAATTGTCCCACGGGAACGTGCTACCGGGATAAATTATCCCACGGGAACGTGCTACCGGGATAAATTATCCCACGGCAACGTGCTACCGTGATAAATTGTCCCACGGGAACGTGCTACCGGGATAAATTATCCCACGGGAACGTGCTACCGGGATAAATTGTCCCACGGGAACGTGCTACCGGGATAAATTATCCCACGGGAACGTGCTACCGGGATAAATTATCCCACGGGAACGTGCTACCGGGATAAATTATCCCACGGGAACGTGCTACCGGGATAAATTATCCCACGGGAACGTGCTACCGGGATAAATTGTCCCACGGGAACGTGCTACCGGGATAAATTATCCCACGGGAACGTGCTACCGGGATAAGTTGTCCCACGGGAACGTGCTACCGGGATAAATTATCCCACGGGAACGTGCTACCGGGATAAATTGTCCCACGGGAACGTGCTACCGGGATAAATTATCCCACGAGAACGTGCTACCGGGATAAATTATCCCACGGGAACGTGCTACCGGGATAAGTTGTCCCACGGGAACGTGCTACCGGGATAAATTATCCCACGGGAACGTGCTACCGGGATAAATTAACCCACGGGAACGTGCTACCGGGATAAATTATCCCACGGGAACGTGCTACCGGGATAAATTATCCCACGGGAACGTGCTACCGGGATAAGTTGTCCCACGGGAACGTGCTACCGGGATAAATTATCCCACGGGAACGTGCTACCGGGATAAATTGTCCCACGGGAACGTGCTACCGGGATAAATTATCCCACGGGAACGTGCTACCGGGATAAATTATCCCACGGGAACGTACTACCGGGATAAATTATCCCACGGGAACGTGCTACCGGGATAAGTTGTCCCACGGGAACGTGCTACCGGGATAAGTTGTCCCACGGGAACGTGCTACCGGGATAAGTTGTCCCACGGGAACGTGCTACCGGGATAAATTATCCCACGGGAACGTGCTACCGGGATAAATTATCCCACGGGAACGTGCTACCGGGATAAGTTGTCCCACGGGAACGTGCTACCGGGATAAGTTGTCCCACGGGAACGTGCTACCGGGATAAATTGTCGCACGGGAACGTGCTACCGGGATAAATTGTCCCACGGGAACGTGCTACCGGGATAAATTGTCCCACGGGAACGTGCTACCGGGATAAATTGTCCCACGGGAACGTGCTACCGGGATAAATTATCCCACGGGAACGTGCTACCGGGATAAATTATCCCACGGGAACGTGCTACCGGGATAAGTTGTCCCACGGGAACGTGCTACCGGGATAAATTATCCCACGGGAACGTGCTACCGGGATAAGTTGTCCCACGGGAACGTGCTACCGGGATAAGTTGTCCCACGGGAACGTGCTACCGGGATAAATTGTCGCACGGGAACGTGCTACCGGGATAAATTGTCCCACGGGAACGTGCTACCGGGATAAATTGTCCCACGGGAACGTGCTACCGGGATAAATTATCCCACGGGAACGTGCTACCGGGATAAATTATCTCACGGGAACGTGCTACCGGGATAAATTATCCCACGGGAACGTGCTACCGGGATAAATTATCCCACGGGAACGTGCTACCGGGATAAATTATCCCACGGGAACGTGCTACCGGGATAAATTGTCCCACGGGAACGTGCTACCGGGATAAATTGTCCCACGGGAACGTGCTACCGGGATAAATTATCCCACGGGAACGTGCTACCGGGATAAATTATCCCACGGGAACGTGCTACCGGGATAAATTATCCCACGGGAACGTGCTACCGGGATAAATTATCCCACGGGAACGTGCTACCGGGATAAATTGTCCCACGGGAACGTGCTACCGGGATAAATTATCCTATTATCCAATTCCATTCAGCCGTTAAAGCGTGAATAGGTAAAGCACAGAGAAACAGGACACAGGAAACAGAAACAGGTAACGACAGACGGACAGATAATAAATGCATATATAAAATCTTTTTTATTTTTATTGAACACGTTTTTTTTATTCTAAATGTCTAACTTTATAAGTCTATAAGGCTCTCTATAATAGTCTATAAGGGTCTAGTTTATAAGGCTTCTGCCCGCGACTTCGCGTGGAATAGTGGGCTAACGCTAACTTTAACCCGCGACTTCGTTTACGTAGAGGGTGGAAATATTTTAAAATATTACGTACGTTAAGGAGCTGTTTTAGGTACCTACATCACGCTTTTATCAGTACACGGAGAAATAATTTCTTAAAATATTTCTGGGGAGTTTATGAATTTTTACTGGGGCTCTGCAGTAACGCGGGACCATAATATGTGCAAATCCAAGAAAATTTACCGGGTTACCCAATACAAATTCTAGAACAATTTTTTTTTAAGGTTTTAGAAATTTTACTGGGTTACCGATTCAATTTTTACTGGGGTACTGAACGTCATTTTTGGTATCTCGCAGAGGTAACTGGGGCCACCGCCCTTCCCCGTCATGACCGCCCGCCGCCGGCCTTGCACCATTATTTTGCTGCGATGTTATTTTAATACTGCGATATCTCCTAAGATATTCATTGAAATCAAATGATGTAAAGGGCAATTTTGTTTTAAATTAAATACTTGTGATGAATAACGTATTTATTTGGATAAGGATTAATATCATGTTTATAAAAACACCTTCGCAAATAATGCATTATTTTAGAACAAATTTGGTTAGAATAAAAAAGTTCATAGTGAGCCAACCTTAAAAGATAGACATAAGCTGTCGCAGACTTTTTTTTAGGACTTTTAAAGGGGAACAATTCTGTAATACGTGATTTTTGTGAAACTTTAACCGTTTACGCAGCGCACGCAGCGGAAGCTCTCAAAAGGAAAAAAATAACCTACGATTTTGATTTTTTGATTTTGATTTTGATTGATGCTCCGTCCCTATTGGTCTTAGCGTGATGATATATAGCCTATAACCTTCCTCGATAAATTAACTATCTAACACTGAAAGAATTTTTCAAATCGGACCAGCAGTTCCTGAGATTAGCGCGTTCAAGCAAACAAACAAACAAACAAACAAACTCTTCAGCTTTATTATTAGTATAGATTCAGAGAGCGTTGATGGCCCGCTGCGTGTAGTTGACCCACAGATTGCAGGTGTAGGAAGTTTGGCAGAATATGAGTTTAACAAAAAGTTAAAATTTTCTTTTTAATCGATTAGGGCGTTTTTATTTTTCCTATAAATTTGCCTTCCTTGACTTTGTCTGAAGTGTTCGGTCAAATTTAATCCTCGTTTTTATCTTATATTTGAAACTACAAAATATATTCTTATGTAATGTTTTTTTAAATGAGTCAAGAGTCACAAGGGACCCGCCATAGCCCAAAAAAGGAACTGATCATATTGACTTATCGAAGTTCCACCCAGCTTGAAGAAGGTTAGCAAAACTTAAGTAAGGTCTCATCGAGATAGTCGTATATAAGCAGGTCTTATTTAAACGATATGATCTTTTATCTAATCTACCTTGACATGCTCGCCGCTAGGTGCGTATGTAAATATTCTTAGGCCTACTTGCACCACAAATCACAAACACATTTAAAACAGAAAATAGAAACAGCACCCTAATTGTATCTATCAATCACAATCTGTTTGAAGAATATTGCTAATCCATTGCTTCTTAAATGTTGGAAGAATTTGTCTGCTCAACAACGTAAATAACGCAATGAATGTTGTTGAACTGTCAAAATGAAAGTCATTCTTACTGTTAGTGTGTTACGAGATTACCTCGCAGAACGATGTTTTAAATGCGCTTAGTGCTAAACGCATTAAGTGATTTGTGGTCAAAAAAGAGAGTACCCTAGCAGCGCGTGAAGTCGCGCTGTCGCATGATGGTGGTACTTTTACGTCTTCTACCGTCCTTCTACTAACCTTTTTCTTATAAGCCTTGCATTGTACAGTTCTGCATTGTAAAGGGCATCCTGGTAACTTATCTATTTCGGGCTCTTCGCACCCCGGACAAAGTTTCTGTTCCATTTTTATAATCTTTTATATGAAGTGGGTTTTTGTTAGAGGTTTTAAGTCCTTGTCTTAGTTTCTCTAAAAAAGCTCGTAAACCCGGATAGAGGCTAGGTGGTGGCATTTGATTATAATTCCTGTTACGAAATGAATTTAGTATTTCATTGTGGGTTTCATTTTTGTGATATTGTTCACGGTTTTCTTCAACAACAAATTTTCATATGAAGACAAAACTTGTCTTATCTTGTCTTCTAGGCTCTTGAGCCTAGAAGAGACTTGAAGAGACACCACAATTTAAGTGTGAAATTTTTTCCTGAGATCACAGAGTACCCTGACATTTAACAGTGACAATTTCTTCTCAAACGTCATACTTGCTTTTTTATTCGACGCCAGAGATTCTTTTACATCTCCTTGGTCAATCTCTCTGATAGCTCTTCGCTCTTCGAAGCAAAGTAATCTTAGGGACCTCGCGCACTACACCTCCGTCTTGGCCACAGTAACTCTGACCAAGATGCGGACGTTAATACCGAAGTACACAAAGTTTGGCCTCAACTAGATAGCCGGCCGGTCGTGCGACCGCCAAGGCACAAACATCCCTTATTCTGCTGTAGCGGGAGAATTTTCAAATACCAATACTGAAGTTCTTCAGGCGCACTTTTGGGAATCTGCCTACCACTATCAAGTATGACTCGTCATCTATTACTTCATAATCAGCCAATAATGTTCCCACTGCTGGGACACAAGCTTCCTCTCGGTGAGAGGGAGTGGGCCGTAATCAACCACGTGGACCCAGTGCCGTTTGGTTAAATGCCACATGTCTTCGAATTCTTGAGATGTATGTTGTTTTTGTTTGTCATCTATTACTTAAATTATAAATTAAAGTCGGTTTTCGAGTCTGTCTGTCTGACCGCGTTGTTCGTCTTAACTCCGCAACGAATTTTGATGCGGTTTTCACAACCATTTACAAAATGTATTCTGGAAGATAGATGTGTATAATAATACTTTAATATTAAACTTAGATAATAATAAAGAATTAATCCTAATGTTTTGTCAAGTTGTAAAAACCGAGCAAAGTAGAAAAACCGAGCAAAGTAGAAAAACCGAGCAAAGTAGGGGTGGGTCCCTAATGTTTGGTAAAAATGAGATAGACAGAAATCATGGGTAGCATCGCGCCAAGTATGGTGAATTTAGATTTCAATAATGAAAAACAAATAAAATAAAAACATTATTTAATCAACGATCTTTATAATTAATGTAGGATAGAGGCATATGTACAGAGCGTAAAAAATGTTGAGTTGTGCATTTAGTTGGCGGCTACGGCTGCCATTATCGGGTCCAGAACCTTCTGTACCTCGGCAAAGATGGCGTCTACAGAAGTTTCGGCGTTTATCTGCAATTAACAAAAATGAACATGAAGATCATACTCGTATCAACTTCAACCTTCTCAACTCTTCATAAGTCGGCAAATACAACTAGCACGGTTCCAAATAGAAGGTCCTTTGTAAAATAGCTAAGGCACCTCAATGGCGGATGTAGATCTTCTCAATATATTTTTATTAATGGTTTCTCATAGCTGTTGATCAGATATTTCACACTCAGCAGTACTTTTTAGTCGCATTTATAGTGATCATGAAAATTAATGCAAGAGATATCGTCAAAAAGACAGGCATCCACTTTGTGTGAAGTCAAAATAAAAAAAACACGTGTGGCACTCGGCGACTGCCGCGGTAAAGCTATTGCATAGCATTTTTTATCAACTTATGCAATTATAATTATTTATTTATACAGTATTTATGCAGTATTTTTTTTTCTTTCATATTAATTCAAGTACAGTCGTACCATATACATACACGTTAAACGAACGCTCGGCCGAGCTACATGGTAGGCGGAGTGGGGGGTGTTAGGTTTTATTTTCGTTACGGAATTTCTTGATTCGGTCGCCGCGCTCAAAGCCCGCGATAAAAGCTATGCAATAGCTTAAAATTCAAAGTCATTTATTCAAATTAGGCTGAGAATCAGTACTTTTCGAACGTCAAAATTACATAAGGCAGTCCTTTAAAGCATCCGCCCTTCACCACTTCCTAGTGCTTTAGCTGGGGAGAAGAAGTGGCGCAACAAACTCCCCAGCTGCACAGCTGTTTGTTCAGTTAGAAAAACTTGATTCTATACAATAGTAGGTAATAAGCAAAGTAATAAGCATTACAAGACACGGAACATTAAATTAAATTGCTTGCCATATGTCAGCTAGCCACGCCAATATACCAACAAATACAATGAAAACTATACAATGGAAAATAAATTGTTACAAAACAATATCGAAATAAACGCCTCCGCATAAAGGGCGTGACAGCTTACATATGCAATTGTGGATTATGTTCACATAGCTGTAACTCGAAGTAACAAATGATAAACTAGGACTATCGAAGTAAAATAAATAAACAGTTAATTACTAATAACAATCATAAAACTATGGTCAGCAAAACGACCTGTCACCACAAGCAGCACCCGTTCACGAGCATAACGCAAAGATCAACCACTACCCCCCTCGCCATATTTGAGGGAAGTAGGCAACCGGACCTCCAGCGCTACCGCAAGCAGTGACATATAAGGGAGGATGACAAACTTGCTGCCGGTTGCTCAGGCAAGAATATATGATCAAATGTCGAGGTCGGTAGCTAACTACATATTACAATACAACTCATTAAAAAAAAAACATTGTAGTTAATAGATCATGTCAATAATAAATTAAAATTAACTACAATAAATTGACTTACACAGCCAAATAAAAATAAAAACAATTATATAAGCTCATTATAACGTATCAGTACGTAAGCTAATTTTGGAGAAATTATGGAAATAGGCCTGAAATTGCTAACGTTTTTTTATTACCAGATTTCAATAATGGTATGACTTTACTACTTTTCATGAGGTCAGGAAAAGTTCTTAAATCAACACATTAATTAAAAGCAACAGTTAGATAGGGGGCTACGATGTCTATTTTATTACTTTAAAGTTTAATGGAGATGCCATGAATCACCAGCGTTTTTAGACTTAAGTGTGTTAAAAACATTAACTACGTCACGATCCGTTACATGTTCGAAGCTAAATAAGCGACTACATTTAGGCATACTATTATGCAACGGGTTTTCAGCTTTAGACGGGGATGAATTTAACGAGGGAGTCGCAGTTATAGGAAGAAAATAATATTACTCCTTCGTTAGTATATTGCCAAAGTTCCAACTTACCCTGCTAATTTTCGTGGGGTACTGGTCCAGAACCTGTTGGTTGTTGTCAATGAAGGTCTTCAGACGAAGCTTGATGGTCTCTTCGTTGTCATCAGCACGACCTGAGCTCGCCGCGCGTCCTAATAACCTCTTGGTCAGTGTTTCTGCTGACGCTTCGAAATAGAGAATAGCCTGGAATGTGAGAAAAGTTGATGATCAGTTTTCATTTTAAGGGGGCCCTTCCCGGTCCGTCTATCGTCAACGCGAGCACGATTGAAAAGCTTGTTGTTTCATCCAACGCAATGTTTGAAAAAGTAGCAAGAGTGAGAACGCGATAACATCGAACGAAAATTGGCGCGCAAAGTTTTCACAAAACTTGTTCCAGCAAATACGTGTTTTTGAAAAAGCCTTGCAAGTTTTTGGAAAAAATGTTTGTCATTTAGAATCTCCAGTACCTGTGCAAAGTTTCTATGAAGACGTTTTTTTTACTTTTACAATTAATGAGTACATTATGAACGGCCAAAGTTCAGGTAAAATTTGTACAAAAAAACAGATTTTTGGAGGCTTATACTGAATTTGTTTCTGCTAAATTTGATTTTTTACTTGCATAGGAACCTAGATAAAGTGCAAAAGATACCTATTGGTTCAAAAATTTCAATGAAAGTTGTGTTACAACGCTATAATCACGTACGAGCGTTTGTAACAAAAGCTTGGCGGGTTGGCCGCTCTTAACTGAGAGTAATGTTGGGTTAGAATATAATAATATATTTTCATCAGTGGCGTAGCTATTAGTAAAGGGGCCCCTGTATTAAAATATGCTGATGGCCTTATTTAACTGACTGTACCAAAGCTCAAAAGGAGGGTAATACTTTTTTACAAAATAAATGAAATCTGTCATTGTGCCCTAAGAGGATGCAAGAGAGAGCGTAGCGAGCTACAAAATTTACTCAGATACGTTAAGTTTTTATTGAAGAGCGAGCGGAGCGAGCTCGAAAATAAAAGCGTTCTGGCCCGGGGTTGGTTAAGATTTTATTTTAATTTTACTAAGACAATGCAAGAACGAAAGTTGGAGAATCCTGACTCATTGGTTAGAATTTCTGTGAGATTTTACTACATGAATTGAGAGCTTGAAAATTGGACCATGCCTGTAGCTTGTAGCCTTAGTAAGCCATAAACAAATTACATACGTTAATTTTCATATTTTCACTAGGTATTCATTCATTACGGGCCTCTCATTAATAAGAATTTGCGGTTGTGGATAATATTTGTATGTAACATATCTGGGGGCCCGTGTAGCTTAAGGGCCCCGTATCATTGATACGGCTGATACGGCGGTAGTTACGCCCCTGATTTTTATAGCAGGTGCCGAAAAAAACCAAGGAAGCTAAGTATATATTTGATTTGTCCTGTCTAATATAAGTATATGACCTTGTACGACTCGTAAAGTGCGAAGTATGGTCACCAAAAGTGATAAGTAACCAGGGTCGTCGATATAGTTGAAGTTTAGTAAGAAACCGATGAATATTTTTGAATAAAATTTAATGAAATCGATAGAAAACAAATAAGTCATTTATCAAATTAAATTTCATTCGAAAACATCCATCGGTTTCTTAGTAAACTTCAACCATATCCGACGACCCTGGTTACTTATCTCTTTTGGTGACTGTACATCAAGTATTTTCTATCAAAATTAGATTTTTATAAATGTTTAGTATCATTTATACCATTTATGCTGTTAATAACGCTAAACAAAATCAAACCTCAAATATCACACATTTTTTGCCTGAAATACCCATTTAATATTTCTCCGATACGATATGCTTAGCTACGGAAGAAAGGACCACACGGTACGTCCCACCACGCGAGTCCAACTGAATCTGAGTAAATACTTTACACGTTCTCGGAACAGGTATTTAGACTAAGTATTTTTCGATATTCGTACTAGGTGTACCAAGTATAGCACACCTCTGACTGTGACCTCTGAGTTTGTTTCGACCTTTCTTCTCAGAGTAGTCAGATAGGAAACGCCGACCTCATCTAGTTTAAGAAATATGAATGACTTTTAAAAGTCTTTGTACAAACCTACTTTCAGAAATAGAATCATTTATCATTAAGCACTCTGAACTTCAAAAGGTAAAGTAGCTGTCACCGTTACGGATACTAACAGATACAGGGGCGATGGCCTGTTCGAAGGCGATGCCCTGAGACTTCTCGCGGGGGTAGCCATCCACGAGAAAGCCTTTGGATTCAGCTGCCTTGGACACGATGGCTTCTTTCAGCAGCTCCAGGACGACATCATTGGGGACCAGGCCACCTGGAAATTAAACAAAACTATTAATAAGTGGCGATGATTTCTTACCTATACCTATCATAAATTAAAACCCGTTATCGAGTCCGTTTGTGTGACCGCGTTGTTCCTCTAAACTGCGCAATAGACTTTGATGTGGTTTTCGTTTCGTTAACTTAGGTACATAATTATCGTACCTTCAGTAGGACAAGGTCAAACTGCACTTTTAGTGATTTAACACGAGAGCCATTTTAAGATTTGGTGGCGTCAAAATAGTCAAAGAAATGCACCCATATGACACAGGCACTGATGCCCTCTGGCGGCATTAAGCTGATATTGATACCGGACTCCGTCCCTCCCGATAAAAGGGACTTTCTGTAGCACTTTGGCATATTTATGTCATTTTTAGAGTTTTGTCAGTTATGTCCCTGTCCTACTGAAGGTGCGAAATAGTAAAGATTTCTCGATGTTTTGGCAAGTTGTAAAAACCAAACGAAGCAGGGGCGGATTGCTTTTAATAGCATATACGTTGATACAAGGAAAATAAATCTTAAGTAAAAACAGTTCACATGGTAGGTATTTAGCCAGTCAGTAAAGTTAATAGCGGTTCCGACTGCCCACGTTGCGCCGGACTTACTTTAAAATAATTAGACAGGCTGACATTGAATAGATGCGCCAAATTAAAATATTATGATTTATTTCAAAGTGTTATAAAGAAAATTTAGAGCATATCATTCGGCCGAGAGAATTAAAATTCAAATTCAAATTAATTTATTGTTGAGAAAGGAAAGGGATGCACATACGTGCGCGTAGGCAAACGATTTGGCAACGTCGCGTCGTCTCGCGACCGTTTTTTTTGCAGGAACAGTCAAAATTTGGTGAATGACCGCTAGCTCAACGCGTTGCCAAGTTGCTTCATGTTGTGAACTCTGCTATGAATGGATTGTTCTTAGGGCGCGCGCTAAAACTAATACTTACTTTAATTTCCTTATTTGTTTTTTTTTTATTGGAACGACGTCAATTCCTGTCTACTTTTAGGCAATAACTTAGTTTGCACTATCGAAGACGATATTACACGATTTTTTTCATGAATTTAGATTTGGGAAATGAGAATTTATAATGATTATGTAATGCTCCCTCTACACGTTGGCCAACATGTGCCAATATAAGCCACAGAATGTCTATATTACAACAATAAGTTTACGCAAATGACGGTATTTCTATGATCTGTTAACAGTTTTAGTATACTGGGGCGAACATTGGCATACGTTGGCCAAACGTGTAGAGGAGGCTTAAGAGTTACTGAACCTCCTAGTTCGAGTTGGCGCAAGTTTTCAATTTCATCCTATATTATGAGGAGATTGTTTAATGCGCCCTAAACCAAGACTATATTAAGTACTAACTCAGTTCAAAAAACGATTATATTTAAAATATTCTTGACTCGATTTTTAACCGTTTTAATTAAGTAAACAAATAAATAAATACCTAGATTTTCAAGGTAACCGGTGACTGATTCACAAATTCTCCATCAGTTACTAGTAGGTGCCATAACAAACGCGTTAAAAACAAATTACTAGGATAGTTTCAGCTCACCTTGTTCCATAATAGTAGTAAGAGTCTTCGCCCTTTCAGAGCCGCTCTTCACTTCGGCTCTTAGCAGGTCCCCACTGGACAGATGTGTGAACCCGTACTTGGCGATGATCTTCTCACACTGGGTACCCTTGCCAGACCCTGGGCCTCCCAGCACCCACACGATGGGCTTCTTCGAGGTGTCGATAGGTGCCTGCGAAAGTAGGTAGTGAGTTAGGTAGAGAATTAATCTGGACGGCGACTAGGAATTTATATCAAGAGAGAAATAGCGTTCTCTTGTGTTAAAGATGTACTACGATCATGTTTTCTTTCGACATGTTCACCAAACGTGGTGATGAAGATCCTTGTTGAGTTGTCGGCGTTGTCTGATGAGCATTGTGATATCAGCAAACACTAAAAGTCGTCGATTTTCTCATTCATTTTGAGGTACTTACTGTATTATTGTTAAACTTATCGTATGACAGTACATTATATAGCTATATACCTACGAAAAGTGTTAAGAAAGCTATTAGGTACTTAATTTACCAACTTAAAAACCTCACCTTCTGCTTATTTGAAGAGAAACTACAAATCTATAACATAGTACTTAATTATTTCCACCATCGATCGACGATACCAAACAATTACTGAATAGAAAGACATATACGCCATGCGCTGACAAATATTAATGTTACTGTCCTCCATAACGGTCAGGTGCGTAGTACTCGTAACCAGCGCGAGTAGTTGACTAGATGTATGAACATGGACGAAGTAAGGCTCTTACCACTAGAAATTCTGTAGTTTCTGGATTGCGAAAAGCGTAATTTTATATATGTTTCCTTATATCTATGCAAACGCAGCGTCTCTTTGTCTTTCTGTCCGTTAGGCGTACCTAAGTAGGTACGGTTCTACCTTGAAGACAACTTTATATCCAGCTCATATTTTCTCTGTGCATGTTTTCGTTATTTATTTGTCAGTTTATACATGCCTAAGAAATACCGTGGGAATTTCAAAAAATCTGGCCTAATTCGTAGTCTAAATCAGAAAGGGAACTTCCATGTTTCAGCTTTCTAGGTCTCCGGTCTAGCCTGGGAGTTGACGAGTCCGTCAGCGAATGAGTCAGGACTTTTCTTTTTATAAATGTCGGTAGGTATTGATTAAGTAGTTGTAAAACGACAAGGAACAGAGGGCCTAGACAAAGTAACATTCGATTAGCGATGACACTAGTAGAAAAGCCAAAAAATGTATGGGGTTGACATAAGCTATCGAAATGTCACGTGATCATAGGTCAACAAATAGAAATTAGCTAGACAATGTTAACATCATTCAATTCTATGAAACGAATCGACAGCGTCGAACGATTACTTCCATAGAGATGTGTAGCTAAGTTTGTGGCACTTTTTGACAAGCGTTAACGCTAGTTTTCGATTCGTATGATGGAAACATTAGCGAAAGCGATAGCGATTGTAGAAATAGAATCGCTCCGAAGCGAATGCCATTTGTTTAGGCCCTCAGGAGTATGTAAGGATCGTAGGAGATGGTTATTTCGGTTGATACGTTCTGTAGTTTCTGTCTACCCTCATGGGAAGGCATGAGTTTATGTTTGTATGTAAGAAGAAACAGAAAAGATACGTACTGAGAATGAGATGCTTATGTCTATTGTTTTATGGTCCACCCCACAGTCCTGCGTTAGAAGATAGGTAATGTAAAGGTAACATAGGGTACAGCGGGGTAATTACGTAACACACTAACAGTAGGAATGGGTTTCATTTTGACAGTTCGACAACATTCATTGCGTTATTTTTCATTGACAAATTTTTCGAACATATGAAGCAATGGATTAGCAATAGGCTTCAAAATGATTCAGATTGTGATAGATAGTGTGTTACGCAGGTATTACGCGGACATGCCCCACAATGCGTTGCGACGAAGCGGGCTGGGATGATGCGGTGCGACGCCGAAGCGGAAGTTGCAGCGGTTGTTTGTAAAATCGACTGCACTGCACGTCGCTAGTACCATTAACCACCTTGAGCTGGCCTTACGTAGTGCATAATCATAATCAGCCTATAATGTTCCCACTGCTGGGACACAGGCCTTCTCTCTGTGAGAGGGAGTGGGCCCTAATCCACCACGCGGGCCCAGTGCGGGTTGTTAGATGTAATCTGTTGTCTTGTTGTCTGATGTGTGTGTGTTTGCCTATTTTAGTGTGGAGTTTCAATAGAATAAGAAAAGAGGCCAGATTGTACTTGCTTTTTTAGCACTGCAGTTCTATCGAAGGCCTAATGAGGATAGAGGCTAAAAGCGCTGCGACGTCGTAGTAAGTGGCGTTGCGTTGCGGCACCGCATTGCGTGGCACTCAATGCGTCGAAATCATAGTAGTGCGACGATATAAAGCATCGAAAACAGCCGTGTGGAATCACTATTGTACGTCATTGAGTGCAGTTCTGGCTAACCTTTGCAGTAAATGGACACTTGGGCGAAGGGCAGTTCGTCGGGCATCCACTAGACCCGGTTGCCATCTATATTGCTTACTTTTCTCGCTTCTCTAGGGCCAGCAGACAACTAAACGGTGGCATAGAAGCTATAAACAACAAGTTATTTTTGCATTTTCTGTGTTTTATTAAAAAGTAAGGCCACAATTTAAATAATTGGGCGGCCAACGAGTTATAAATATCTTTTGTGGCGCTGACGTTGCGAGTTGTCAAATCATTACATCGCTAATCTGTGGTGTTGAACATGGTTATTTTTTTATGAAAGATCCATGGAGTAAGTATCTACTAGACCTTATTATTACTACATTTCTAGATCTTCATAGATTACTATAATTTTATTCAACTTAGAATGTGTATATAATGCTTTGATTCAAAGCGTATGCAGTATTGATTCTTCTAAGCCAATTACGTCCACCGTATGCAAAATTACACGATCAATAAGTACTTGATAGCCTACGCTTACTAGCCTACGCTATCATTTTCACTGTATTTTATGGTTTATTATGTTGTAAAACCCTTGTTCTATAAAAACAAGGTCTGGCATTCCGGGAGTGACACATGCTTACGTCACTATCCAGTTATCACTTTATTGCAACAAAACACGAATTATGGCAATATTTTCAGTCATCATTCTGTTAAAAAATATATTTATAGCATTTAAATTGTCATTCCGTTTTTCTAATTTAATGAAACAATTCTATTTAAACATATACCAACGTAATTGTTAGTTAAAACCTCATTGTTTATATCGGATTCGCACAGGTAATAAAGGCGCTTGGGGAGTTATTATTACACACTACTGGTAACACAGCGGTGATGACGTAGGCTTGTGTCACCCTGTGTCTCGGAATGCTATACCTGGCGAAGTATATTATTATACCATGGTAAAAACTAGATAGTGAATGTTTATATCCGTTTTGTCAGATCAGTTCATAAAGGTCTACGAAAGATATTGTCCTATTGTCTATTAGTATTCCCTAACTTTGGTACCTATAAAAAGTGAAGTTCAAGTGAGAGATACAAAGTAGGTATTATAAAACATTTTAAAACAGTAAAGGCTTCTTCAAACATGCGTGACACCCGCTGCAAATGGCACGCGACGCAAAGGCACCGCTCATCGTGCGTTTCTGTCGCGTGCGATTCGCGTCGCAAGGAGCCTTAACTACGGAGTTTCTTGCCCATTCTTCTCCATACGAAACTACCTTTTGGAAGAGGCAACTAGAATCAATTCTGTTTTCTTGTAAATTTTGACGTTCAAAAGTCCATTTTAATGGCCTACTAGAAATAAATTGTTTGACTTTGACTTTGACCAGAAAGTCGTTATAAGTGCACTGAACGATGCAAATGATGCTGAATGTTAGGTATTCCCCGTTTCAGTAACCGACCTTTAGTAGATGTAAATTTTACCTAACCTGAACAATGTCCCTTAAACCCTTAAAGTTAGAAACTTCTCTTGTTCGCTACGGTAACGTTAAACTAAGAGTTCCGAGTGGTTTTGACTCTGGTTACTTAAAGGTTCCCGCAGACAGAAGCGACGCGACAGCGCGACGCGATTCTAGTAGAAGAACTTCTATGAAAACTTCATGGAAATTTTTCTACCAGAATCGCGTCGTGCCTGCCTGCGGGAGTCTTAAATGTTGTGTTTAGCTTGGCTCGACAAGAAAACTAAAGAATGTGAGAACAATATAATATTTGTTATTTTTTGTATCCAAAAAGGAACAAAAATCTACTGCAAAAGAAATCATAGAAATCAGAAAGTAAAATCAAAATGTTCCTTTAGCCTTTGCCATTGTCGGGTAATAAAGACTGTTTAAGGTCTCACGGTGAGATTTTTACAGAAAAGACCTGCTTGTCATATGCCCTAGGTTTGCTTATCACTAATTGAATACCCCGTTGCATCCTTCAGGAGTTGATTTTCGGGGATAATGTGACCGATCGTCGTCGATCGACCGCAATCAAGTTGCACCTAAATGACAGGAAACTTAAACGGAACTTATTCGTGATGAGTGATGGAAAAGAAGTAGAGCTCGCATCAAAATGTCATCCAACATCGATACGGTCTATATCAATGGTTCTATATATTAAAACGTGAAGCCAAATCTTTGTACCCATTTTTACGAAAATTGCGCGGACGGAGGATTATGAAATTTCGCACACTTATAGTTTATATAGAGAAGGTGTGCAGAATGCTAATATTTGTATATAATAATGCATTAGAAATATATTACTTTTTCTATTAAAACTGAACGTAGAATCAAGTGACAAGAAAAAATATAATTATATACTCATAAGGAGATGTAATGCTATGTAAACAAACGGTTGCTATGGATTCAGATGACCAAAGTAAAGGTTAATAAAAAAATAAAGAGTAGAATGAAACCTATTTTGTTTATCCTACAATTTGTCTAATAGATATTTGTGCTTTATTTATAATGAATTAAGGTCGAATTTCGACTAATGGGCGACCTCAAGTTGCTATAAATTGTTATGTTACACACGTTATTTACAAAAAAAAATTCGTACGTCATTTGCTAACTACATTTGCTTTACTCAGTGAAAATCCTGGGAACTAAGCACGATACAATGATGATGAATTTATAGTAGGATTTCATATGAATTAAGGACGTTTCTGGAATTTACACACCGACCTGATGCTCAAACCATATTAAAAACAAGGCAGTCCGTTCACTAGATTAAACTTTATTTACCGGCTGTTCTATTGATTAAAATCTTCTTAGCTAACAGCTAACATCTAAGGTTTTAGGTGAATTCTAATCAACAGTTTTCTGGAAATCAATTAGTATGGGTGCTTCAACAGCATTTTAACTTGTGCTGCTTCATATGCCTGACGTTACTCTCTTAAATTAAATAAACAATACATCGTTCTATATACTCGATTAATGTGCTAGCTAGCCGGTGGTCCGCGAAGCTAAAGATATTATAAGTGACAACGAGTCGACGCAACGGCGCGCGGTACGAGTATATGTGTCGACTATTTACCTATGCGAGCAGGATTCTCGGCGCTTCTGATAATTAAAAACAAACACTGAAATCGGTTGGATGCCATTGCTGGCCCTGCAGTCTCGACAAATATAGCGACAAAAAACTGTCGTTAAGTCCAATCGATCTCAAATTCCTTTAATAGATTTTCAACCTTATGATTTCGAAATAAAGCTGAAAATCTATTAAAATAATTTGACATCGATACGACTTAGCGACAGATTTTTGTCGCTATCTAATGTCGAGACTGCCGGCCCTGACATGCGTTTGGCTTTGAATATCTCTGAACCAAGGATTCAGAAGTTCGTAAAGAGTTATATACAGTCACAAAAATCGCATTAAACTTATTATACTTGTTAAAATAAAATTTTAGTTAAAAAAATAAAATAATGCTGGCTTTGAACAATTTTATACGTGTTTTATTTATTGATAGAACAACCTTTTATTCATTTACATTTACTGTATTACCTCCACTGCCCCGTGCGTTGGTGTCGTGGTTGCAAGTGCGACTGCTGAGCGTGGGGTCCTGGGTTCGATTCCCAGGTCGGGCGGTGTTATTGGGTTTTTCCATTAGGAATTGCTTAGTAACAGCCCGGAGTTTGGAAGTTGGCGTTGTGAAACCCCCGTGCTTCAGAAAGCACGTTAAGCCGTTGGTCCTGCGGCCTGATCTTTATCCGGTCGTGTTGGATTGCCGTCCCATCGGACTATGAAAGTGAGGGAAGAGATAGTGCATCTGAGTCTGCGCACACACTTGTGCACTATAATATCTCCCGCACCGAAGGCTAGTTTCCGTAGAGATTGGCCGCACTGGCCGAAATACGGTCTGGAAGACTATATATTACCTCCAAACAGTTGGTGGTCCATGGCAAGACAGAAATTTTGTCAAATAGTCCCTCATTACTAAAAGGTTAAGAACCACTGCTGTAGAGCCTTGATTGATTCATAAGCTGAGCTACATAAGCTTCGGCCTCGAAATAAAAAACCTCGAATCGGAAGAAATATTTGTATGTACAATAGAAAATATTGGACGTCACAAATTAACTTTAGAAGATACTCTTGGATATCATTGAATCACGGTGGAGGAAAACATCACTAGGAAGAATGATTTGAGGATTTAAGTCGATGATCAATGCTCATTAATTTTCCGTCTGAAAGAATCATTTGCCCAGATTTGCCCTGCAAGGGGACATATTATTATTATAGGTAGAAAATAATAATTTAAAAAATGCGTGAGTTTCGTGGAACACTCGGTTGGAACGAAGTTACTTTCGTAGTATATTTAGAACATCCATAGAACAAATTTGATTACCATAAACAGGGTTATATTGAATCAACCTTAAAAGATAGACAGACGCTGTCGCGGATTATTTTTTAGAACTTTGAAAGAGATACAATTCCGTAATACATGATTTTTACGTAACTTTAACCGTTTACGCAGCGCACGCGACGGAAGCTCTCAAAAGGAATATTTTTTCCCGTTTTTGCAACATGTTTAATTTATGCTCCACTCCAATTGGTCGTAGCGTGATGTTATATAGCCTAGAGCCTTCCTCGATAAATAGACTATCCATCACATAAAGATTTTTTCAATTCCAACTAGTAGTTCCTGAGATTCGCGCGTTCAACCAAACAAACAAATAAAGAAAGGGTCGTGACGGAAACACGTGACAGAAAATTCTTACACTTTTTTTCGCCTAGCCCCCATCCGCCAAGTCCGTACCGTGCGGAAAGGAACTTGGTTCCAAAAATAAAAACGAGCAACGAGCCTGAAATCAGCCCAAGAAACTGAAACTTAGCTTAATGTCGCAGTCATTAAAGTTTTCCAACTTTTCACACGATATTCAGTGATTTTAGTACACAAAGATTACCGTATGCCATGTAGTCTCACTGTGAGGTCGCGGATGACGTCAACCTATTTTAATCCATCCCATCCCGTATCCACTGCCAAATCCATGATACTAAGCGGAACCGATTACATGAAATGACGTGCTCGAATAAACGCTGCGATTTCCTGCTTTAGAGTGTTAGAAACTTTTAGTGAAGGGAATATGAAGATCGTCCCCCCACACTGTACAGTCACGAGCACTAATATGTCAACACTTGGCAACTTCAATAGCGATTGTTTCGTGAAATAACGACTGCAACGTTGAAATGCGACACATTTCATAAACCTATGGGTTCGAAAATACTACTCGTATGTTCGTAACAACATAAAATTTCATTCAAAAATTAAGGAGAAAATCGCTTTTGCATTCAGCCAAATGTATACATATTTATGCTCGTACATGGTGTAGGAGACGTTAGCTTATAGGTATTAGGTCAAAGCTGCTTGTAGTCGTTCCAATGAAGAGATTCCAGAGTAAACGCCTCTATTCATGCACAAAACGAGCTCCAAACTTGACATGCTTGCTCACTGCGTGTCAAGTTGACGATTTCCGATTTCCAATTTCTCTTGTTGTTTCCTTTACCGTAGATATGATACCTTACCACATAGCATTACATATTATAAAACAAAGCCCCCCCCCCCCGTCGTGTCTGTCTATCTGTCTGTCTGAACGCGATAAACTCAAAAACTGCCGAACGAATTTTCATACGGTTTTCACCAATGGACGGAATGATTCAGGAGGAAAGTTTAGATTATAATTCATTAGAGTTTGTGTAAATTGACTGAAATATGACAATGATTGTTGAAGATGTCGAAATCATGCCGACTGGTAGATTTACTGGCGTGCGCCGCGTAAACCAATAGACTTATTTATGAAAACAATGCATTACGGCGTTATTCCTCTTAAAGAGAACTTATTCAACGTAGTAAGTTGTACGTTTCCGTGGGATCATTTCCGAACTCTACAAACGCCACATGCGAGCTACGCGTCACACTGACGTCACGCAAAATCCTGCATCGCGCAAGCAGAGTTTACCGCGCAACTAGCATATATACAACGTCCTGACATCAATTGTCGGGCAGTTGCCCACCAGACACAACACCTGTCTGGTCGCAGGGTCGTCCCTTTTCTATGGAGGTGTTGAGTGAACTTTACACCCTGTTCCTCATACCTCTATACTAGTATATAATAAAAGAATTGCCTCTAAACTGTACAATAGTACCTACCTACCTACAACCTACTCATACATTTTCTCATTAAACGTAGCCATGTCAGTACATACTCTAGTATCCTTTTAAGGTCATCGTTAAAGTTGCGGCCACTCTAGAAATAATTTGAACAGGGTCTGACACGAGGGGGACCAAGGAATAAGTATCAGTTAGTAATGGTTTTAGAAAGAATAAATACTATTTAAAATTCTATTCTACTATTTAAAAAACTTTTATCGAAACAAATAGATCGTTATTGAGAGTCACTTAAAAAGTTGTTTTTGACTTAGGCCGGTTGTACACAAGTTTATTTGCCGTGAAAACGGCGCATACGCCGGGAGCATAGTCCGTCAACAAGCTTCCATAGTGATCCATACAACACTGACGACCGTATCTACACACGGAGTATCAACCGTAGTTTTACACGGCAAAGACACGTGTTTAGAGGACATTTGTACAACCGGCCTTACGGTTAAAGTCATTTCCCAAAAAATTTTTGGGCCAATCATAAAACCGATATGTTTATTTCTTAAAACTACCACTGCCAACATCATTATCGACACTCAGCATCACTGTCTGTTGACAAGACAGGTCTATTTTCAACCTTAGCATTGGCAGTGACCGATCCGTAGTTGAGTTGGGAGAGACATGCAGACAATGTCGCGTGTAATGAGCGGAATTGAGGCCTGTCATTAAGATGACAGTTCGTTACGCTAAAATTATTTACGTCTTTATTATTATTTTGAGATGCTCTTATTTTCGGATTGAATGAAGAGTTAAAATCTTTGGCATTGACTATCGTCATTCAGCCTTACTACGTCAATCAACGCTCGTAAGAAATGTAAAAGAAACGGTTGAATAATGGATAGCATCTGAAGATAGAATGAAAAACAAGCAGACGTTTCGAATTTATAGGATAGCGAGATGTAACTCGCAGTGTAGAACTTTACTGATTGAATGTTATCAGAATGATGAAACAATGAATGAGTATACGATTTTTTGAATTAGTGTTATATTAATTTATTATTTTTGTTTCAAATTTCATTATATACCTTGTTTACTATTGTTTCAATTTTTTTTTTTGTTAATGTAAGTAAAATAACCAATTTAATCAATCATTTGTAAAAAATTGAATTAAAATATTTGTTTTTGATGTTTAGTTTATTTAGAAAGGCTGTTGCTCTTCATAGCTGTTTGGTTAAATGAGTAGATATAAATATATTTTCTTACTTTTGCATGCCGTAAGGTAGAGTGCGTTGGTATGTTTACATCTTATTTTGTACCCACATTCATTGCAAAATAAATTATTTCTGATATTTCTGATTTCTGATTTCACGATATCGCCAGAAATGCACTGAGATGACAGCAGATAGAGAGCACAAAAGAAAAGCCACATTGAGCATCCCCAAAACATTTGGATTTGTGTTAAATTTATTTTTATTAAAACTTTATGCACAAGTAAAAAAATACTGTACAAAGGCGGAGTTAATTCCTGAGGCATTTTCTACCAGTCAACCTTAGGGTGATGCAGAGACAAAACATGGCAAGTGCAATATACGGGATAGATAGCTCAGAAATAAGTATAAAATACAAGAATAAATACTAATACATACATATAAACAGAATCAACTTTGTCAACAGTAAACTTTTATTTTATTTTTTAGAATAAAAGAACAAGAGTTTATAATAATAATAATAATAATATTCTTTATTGACATAATAAGTTACAGAAACTTGTTTGAAGCCTCTGACTCCTGAACTAGGTGTACCTGTATGTCAGGAGTCAGCGCCCTCTCCCATTTTATTTGGCTTAGATACTAATGTCAGCATATGAATAGACAAACGTATGTGCTACAAAATAAAATTTTAAAGAAGTAAACGAAACAAAACAAATAAAATGCAATAACAGAGATGAAAAGTATGAAAAAATATGAAGTTTGAAAATTGAAAAACATCGAAAATATACTTTATTTTTAATTATTATATCGTGCTGTGTATGTGTGGGAGGTGTGTAAGTGTGCGTTTGGGTGGGTTCCCGTTCGTGTTTGTGTATGAGTAGGTGTATGAAAGAAAGGTATGTTCTATGTATGTGTTCTTTTGTAGAATGAGATTAATTATTTATTATTTTCTCTACATCCTCATAATCAAGAGTAAAGAGCCAGTTCTTTACTTTAAGTTTACATTCGTGTAGTATTAGCGGATAAAAATTTAAGATTCTATTAATTTTATTGTATAAATATACAGAAAGAAATGCTTTTTGTCGTCTTGCAAAAGCCGTGCGACATTGCATAGAGTCAATTACGTTTGGAGTTGTTCGCTTATTTCGAAGTTTACTTGGATCATATGGGGTAGATACGTGTATTTTAGTAATTATCTGGAAAATAAAAAGTTGTCTTACTGTAAACACCCGGCACAACTCGTATAACGTTTTGGTGGGAAATCTGTATGGTTTGAATGACATTGTTTTTAGCAAGGACCGTTGCGCTCTTTCCAGACGTAAGAGATGCGTTTTACATGCACCTCCCCAAACCCCAATACAGTAACCAATAACCGATTGAGCCAATGCACAATAAACTGAACGAAGGAGATCGCTGTCAGCTACATGCCTCAGATTTTTAAACACCCATGTAAGTTTCCTGACTCGTGACGAAACCATCTCGATATGTGGTTGCCAGGATATTTTCTCGTCTAAGAGAACCCCAAGGTATCTGACCGTCTTAGATTTGCTCAGACTTGTACACGAGCACTGTTGAGTGAAAGGTGATTTGCATTTGTGAATCCGGATAGCCACATTGGGCTGTTTTATGCGAGCGTTAGTGAATTGTACAAATGAGGTTTTCGATGTGTTAAGTGTTAACAGATTATGCCTCAGCCACAAGCAGACTTTATGGAGCCCCATCTCCGCATTTTGTTGGACTACATCCCAAGTCTCTCCCTGAAATACCAAGGCTGTGTCATCGGCATAGGTAAATATTTTGCCTTTATTCAAAGTCATTTGACATAAGTCGTTTATATAAATCAGGAAGAGACTGGGACCTAGAATGCTGCCCTGTGGGACTCCACAGATGACTGCGACATCGGAACTGATAGCACTACCAACTTTAACCCTCTGCAGACGGCCAGTAAGAAAGTCTTTATAGATTTTAAGTACCGTTCCCCTTATTCCACACCTTTCCAGCTTGTCAACAAGAGCAGAGATCGAAACAGTGTCAAAGGCCTTGGCCAGATCAATAAAGACTCCGACACACTTTTGTTTATTATCCAGACAAGCTGTAATATAATCTACTAACGAGCTAACGGCTCCATCTGTACTTTTACATAAATACTGTTTATATAAATGTGGTAGGTATGGTGTACAGGGTGGCAGGCACCTCGACGCGGAACCTGTTACCATGGATTCAGAACATGATTCTGAACCCTCCTGTGTTAAAATCTTTCGTCGGTTATTAAAAAAAATATAGCTGATCCATACATTTTGACCGCGTAGTTATTGTACTTTTCTATGACACAGCAGATATATTTTTTTTGATAACCCGTCAATAATTTCTACACAGTGGGGTTCAGAACCATGTACTGAATTCATGGTTTCAGTTGACGTCCCTGTATATGTACATATATATACGGTATATGTACGAGAAAGAACTTGTTATACTTGGCAGTACGACAGCACAATTTTGGGCTCAAGGAGTATTGAACTTTTTTTTGTTTTGGATGTGAAATCATCAAATGACCTCTCCCGCTCTGGGCGGAGCGGAAGGGCGTGTCAGACTCTTACTGACTAAAACCCATCCGTGTTCCTTCAGTTGCCTGTGCGCCAGGGCCACGGTAACTCTTTCGAACAATCTGCGACCCCGGCAGGCATCGGCCCTATCGGACCCCGTCAATTATGCTGTCATCTCTGTGAGGCGCGCGTGGAACACGACGTGCCGTCGACCCGGGCCTGGTCCTTAGGAGCATTGAACTTGAGACCGCAAAGAGACCTTTTTCCATCAATTCATACATATTTTATTACTAGTTTTTGCCCGCGGCTTCGCCCGCGTTGACGTCGGCAATTATCCCACAGGAACGTACTAACGGAATAAAAAGTATTGTATGTGATAATCCGGGTTATAAAATATCTGTGTGCTAAATTTCATCCAAATCCGTTCAGATGTTTTTGCGTGATTGAGTAACAAACATCCAACGATACAAAATTTCACATATTTTGTAATATTAGTAGAATTCATGTTGGAATGTTGGAAAAGGTTTTTCTTTGATAGACGAACACATGAGGCTCGAATAAAATAATGTTGATAGGCTTTCCCGTGAGTAAATATTACGTTACATGTTGTTTATTAAACAATTCATATTAGTTTCCTAATACATAATCTTTTTACTATACGAATCACGTCAGTGGTGAATACAAAACCGATGTGTTGTTTTTAAAACAATAATAAAACAAGTTAAACCGCCAATATCATCATATTCAAAGGAATCACCACAAGAAAGTTGGAACTGTATGTATACCTAACAATAAAGTTGATTTTTGAAGTTTGTAGTCCGTGGCATAGACCGAATAAATTAATAGGAATATCATTTAGTTTTCCGTGATGAAAACTACCCTATGGCATTTTCCTTTGCTATCAAAATCGGTTCAGCTGGAAACGCTAAGTGATAAACTCACTAACACTTCATAAAATGAGCGTGGATGGGTGGGTATGCATGCACTGCATGTGGAATTAATGAACATGATAAAAGAGGCATAACAATGACCATTACAATAAATTCAATACCTGAATTCCGTTATTGAAATCTCTCTCCTTAAAATCAAATCTCTTCGCGTCCATCCAAAAAGCGAACACCGCTACAAATACAAATCGTAACTTCGAATCATATTTTTCGTTTAACTGGACTTTCATTCCAAATCTTCAGAATATTTTCCACTATTCACTGTAACCACTAGTTTATCTCTCTCCAACAATTTTGTTTATTAAATCTGTGAAAGAATGATGCTTTTCTACTATCTACTCCGCATTAAAATCTGTTGGCCTTCAAAGATTCTGTCGTAAGACACGTTTCCGTTTTCCTTAAAATAAACAAGGTCTGTGGATAGACTGCCAAATTCCCGCCAACCGGCGGCGACTGCGGGTGCTCTCACACTGGATTATTTTGGAGAAATGCGACTTATAGTCTGTGATATTGAAGATGTGTTTTCACACCCACGTTTGGCTACTGAATTTTTCACGTGTTGTATTGATGTTTGTTCGTATATATTGGTGTTATTAAAAGCTATGGATCAAATTTCTCTTACACATGTATTAGACAAACAACTGTCCCGAACAATAATATTCAGTGCCGAAACAGCTAGAATTGAGTCTACTTCATCATAGCTGCTGAATCTATATACCTATACTTATTAGAATGAATTTGATTTGAAAACCAAATATGTTTTTGGCAGAATACATAGGAAGTGTACGATTTTGTTGAGATCTACTAATAGTAAGTTGACAAAAGCTAAGACGATGGAAATGATGTAGACGCATTCTATGCAGATATTAATGAAACATTGACTTTATATAAAAAGCTAAAGAATGTAAAAGAAGGTTACTGCTATAAATATTTCTACACACAACTCTCATCAGTTTTATTTATTTATGAACGATCTGTAAGATTTCTTCTTTATTTTCTTATTTCAAAGTTTCGAATGGCTAACGATTTATCTTAGTATTTATTTCTACACGTGCTCTGCAGGTGAGATTTGTTGTAATGAGTAATCTTGTTTATCCACATAACTCCGTATCCAGTTCGGTATGTTCTAAAAGTAATTGATTTTACCCTTGTAGAACTAGGAAGCTATTGATGTGGATTTTTCTTTTATTTCCGATACTTTTGACTTCTGCTTTAACTTTGGCCACATCCATATCATTATTATCAACTTGTTCTTCTATTTCACTAAAAGAAACACTAATTGAATGTCCTCTTCCATTGACCAAAGTCATTGAAACATTGACCTCGACTGTATCTGAGTGTTTGCCAAATTTTATATATGCCATCAAAAACATTAGTTGAGTTGTTACTCTCCCGAGTTGATAAACACTCGTCACTCATCACGAGCTAGATTTTAATGACCCGTGGCGTTTCTTATTATTGAATTGTTATTGTTTGTGGTTACGATGCTACTGCAATCATCATAACTGCCTGTACGTATATTGTTATGACCACAGCAATCGGTTGAACGGACTGTAAAAAAGGTTTATTTAAATTTCTAATCTTATTTCAAATGGAGTATAGTTATTTGATTCCATAGAATGGCGACTTCTTTAAGAAAGTATATAATCTCTGAGACGTTATAGATGCAATAAGCTGTTATCTCTGGGGTGCTTGCTACATGTTCGGTTCGGCATTATTCGGCAAAACCGGGCGGCAAAATCGAATATACATACGTCGACATAATATTCGAGAAAACAACGCTCGGCTTAGCTCGAATTGTGCCGAGCCGACTCAATCATGATTCAGCGAGGGTAGATGCCGAACGGAGTTTGCCGATCGGCACGAAACGAGTGTACTAATTGCTTCAGCTCGGCTAGGTTGTTCAACAAATACTGGCGAATCGAATGTTTCGACCCAAACATGTAGAACTCCTTATACCAGGGCCCTATTTCAAATTGTCAATGCGACATAGGTATTTGTCAAAAAATTATATACAGGGTGTACAAAAGCTTTTACGAAGCCGTCATCTACACATTCTGTACAAAAACTAAATAACTTTGTGCAAAAATATTTGCTGAAAAACTAGTTTCATTTTTAGTGTGAAAATTTGCTGTTTACTGTAGTGCGCAACATAATGCACACAAAATATTGTGCTTATGGGGCGCATCCAACGGTAAAGTGGGAGTGCTTAAAGTAAAGATAAAAATTTTTAAAAATTGAGTTTTGTTCTTCAATATCTCCGTAACCGCAAGGTTTCCAAGAATAGCCCAGTACAAAAAAATAATACGGGGAGAACAAGTGACTCTTGGCTTCGTTAAGGGTATTTTTACACCCGTTAATTATTATATATATATATTTTTTTTTTTAACTTGCCACACACTAGGAATTTCTCCTGTATTGTGGGTGCGTTTACAAACATTTAAAACTCACATACACAAACAGCCAGACCCGGAACAACTACTTGTAGGTCATACAAACATTTGTTCCGTGCGGGAATTGAACCCGCGACACGCAGCGCAGCAGTCAATCGCTTAACCACTGCGCCAACCGTGCCGTTCCGATTAATTGTCACAGTTACACGCCAGGTTAAACAGCACCTGGCGTGTAACTGTGACAATTAAATCAGAAATGTATGAAAGAAACTAAAATTGGCGGATTATCGCCTGTCGGTTTTATTAAATAGGCCTCAGAACACCATGGTATGCTACGCCATATAATTCCACATTTCTTCGTGCTCGAGTTATCTTGTTCTGCTCTAATTGTTGCATCGATCGTATCGTCATACATATGCATGTTGACAATGTATGAATATAAACTAGATTTGTGCAAAACAATTGCTATGACGAGTGCATAGCGGTCATCAGCTCGCTTGCCGTTGAAGGCAGTTCCTAACTCTTTATTTTGGGAGAGACCTATATTAGCATCTTCTATCATAGGGTCTGTTGAACGGTCTCCTAAGGACCTGAGGGCCTAGATAAAGTGACATTCTATCAGCCATAACGACGATGGAAAAGTCAAAAATGTATTGGACTGACATAAGCCACCGAAAAGCGTAGGTCAAGCTATACTAATATTAAATAGAGGTAAAATTTGTGAGTTTGCACGTAGGGGCGGGTAATCTTCGAAACTACTAATCGGATTCCTAAAATTCTTTCACTAATGGGAAGCTACTGTAGTGCTGAGTGTCATAGGATATAAGTATCTATTTTTTGAGCGGACAAAGTCGCGGGAACAAGCTAGTTCATAATATACCTATCTCATTTCAACCGCCGTATCGCAAAGTTCATTCAACTTACCTACCTACTTTATGAATGGGGGGGGATTCTGGGATGTAATAAATCATAATATTAGATCGTAAATGCCTACGTGGGGTTCCTAATACGTTACGGCAGGGTCCGAAGATCGGGCTTGGTAAAAACAATGCCACGTGATCGTTGATCGTAAAAGAAAATAAGCGTTTACAGGTAAAAGAAAACCCTTAGCGTGTAGTCGCTTAGTTTATAAGTTTTATGCCCTGGCTGGAGGCCTTAATTTATTAAGGCATCCATACAATAGCCCGGTTAAACAGCCTACAACCCCCGAGGGGTAGACCTGCGAGATGCAATTACAAAATAAAATAATACACGTAAAAGAAAATCTATTATTATAAAAGATTATGAATAGCAGAATAAAATATAGGTACTAACACATGTGATTTGTTTAATCTGGTAACCTTTTTTATTTACAAAAAAATTGTTTAACAACAGTCAACATAAAAAACGACTTGTCATTCTATCTACTTACGTAAGAACCGGTACGTATTACAAAGTAATGGTAAAAAAAGGGTTATTGGTGGAAGAAATCACATCAAATTTATTTCTCGTAAAATGTCGTATGAGCTAGCGACATTTTATAAGAAAAAAGCATTTTTACAAAAATACAACCGACTTCCAAAAATAAACACAAAAAACGTGAAAAATTACTTTAATTTCGAAAGTCGGTGTCTTTGGTTGTGTATTATCGTTTTTGGCCACCAACTTCCGAAATTAAAGTTATTTTTCACGTTTTTAGTGTTTCTTTTTTGAAAGTCGGTTGTTTTTTTGTAAAAATGTGTTTATTTTAAACTTTTTAGTTGTGGTATCTGCTCCACACACATTCGTAAACCACTACTTGATATGTAAATAACCGTGACAGGAAATTATTAAAACATCATCAATATAAACTTAGTGAAAAAAAATACGCAGTGTTAAGGATAACTCAAAAACTACTGGTCATAACTTGATCAAATTTAAATGGGACCACATGTAAAGCACTAGCTTTCAAATAAAAAAAAAATCATAAAAATTGGTTCACCCAGAAAAAAGTTCTGAGCTAACACATAAAAAAAAGAAATACAGTCGAATTGAGAACCTCCTCCTTTTTTGAAAGTTGGTTAAAAATAAAATCGAAACGATAGTTAATATAATTGTAATTACCTTTGAGCGCTTACATGCAAACAGCTTCTAATAGGCGATCGTTTAACGAATTAATAGCAAAGAAAGTAGAGAAATTTAAATTATTTTGGAATCAATCTAGTCTGTTGATAACTGCTTTGTAGTCTTCAAGTCGTCTGTCAGATCACACTTAAAAAAAAACTACTTGAAATTACTGAAATAAAAGCACTATTGAGAAAAATACATTGTTAAATACAAAGTACTTTTGTCGGAAACTGGCCAGTTAATTCACACTCTCATAAATCTTTGGAAAATATTTTTTCAGTGAAGAATATTACGAAACAACATGAAATCGTGTTTCTAGTATAATTTTATTCATTTCAAAATGTCGCATGGCTACGTTTATTTATGTAACACATTTTACTGCAGTCCAATGTTATACAATGTTGTATAATCAGGGACGTTCAGTGGTTATGTAGGCTCAATATCAGATGCTGTTGCCCATTTGCTGTGCTCATGTAACGACTGCAGTTGATACCTAATTTTTATCAATTCGATTAGCTCAATGAGTATGCAACACAGTGTCTTTATTATTCTTATATCCTACACAGACATACATAAACTCACGCCTTCTTCCCATGGAGGTAGGCAGAAACTACAGAACGCCACCTGCTACGATCCTTACATACTCCTTTTGCCTCGTTTACGTTCATACATCTGGTCATACACGCACGCCGGTTGCGAGTACTACGCACCTGACCTTTCTGATCCTTCCTTCCTTTATTTCGGCCTGATCTTATATCTTACTAGTAATCATATTGCTGTATCCGTGTTAAAAATAGATAATATTGGTTACTTATTTATTTGTAGATAACAATCATAATTTCATAAAGTAAATAATGCTCTGATTAGATTATTGCTTTTTCGCAGTCTTATCAAAATGAGTTTTCAATATTATATTTAGGTATTTAGTACACTTTCTTTAAATTATTCATTTTGCAGTGATGTCTAAGAGCGATATCAAACTTGTTCTAAACTAAAAGTTTACCTGCATAAAAATAATAAAATCAGTCTAGATATAATGTATTCTTCACTACATCTTCAGGTACTATTTTGAATACTTAGCGACCCATCTTAACAAACTATTTCTGCAAATAAACATCTCGTGATAACCGCTTTCTATTCTTATGCTGATAGTGACGTAACACTCACTGAAAATCAGCTGAAATCTCTGAAAACCGACCTCGGATTACACAATGGTAACCATTACTCCAACTAACAACCCATCAACAAACACAAACACCCTGAATTGCCGCATCAATTATATTAATTACGACTTAGTGATAAAACTCACCATTTTTATTTAAAGGCGGCGCGTAATCCGTAGGATTTTGAAATAAGAACGCTGGCACGTCCGTACGCCGCGAGCAATGCGGACCAACTGCGGGCTCGTGGTCGGTCAAGGGCACGGAAACTGTGCCAAATGGTAATAATCGACCTCTGACAGCGCGGGAAACTTCTGCCGTGGCGGGAAACGCTTTCAGCATGGCCGGCTGCCCTAACCTAGGAATGTCGGCCTTCTGAACTTTGGTATTAATGATTTAGGTATTTTTTCGTTTAATATCGACCGATGGTACCAAGTAGTGTCGGTACTGTACTGTTACTTGGATAATTCACAAATCAATACCTTCATACTGCGTCCTTCAAGAGGTAGCCTTCAAAGCAGGTATTTCTAAAATATTCCTGCATACCATGGCAAGACTTTAAAATTTAAAAGCAACCTGATATTCCCCGGTACGCGGCAAGTCTACTTATTGTGAATTTTGGTCAGATTTGCTACCCAAAATCAGTCCAAAACTCACAATGAAGAGACCATTGCAACGCTTGTAAATTGGTAGACGTTTAGGTCCTGATTTTCCAGTTGCTTTAAGAAGAAACTAATTTGTATACAGTTGTTTTTTTTATCCGACTACGGCAAAGCTAAAGGAGGGTATGTATGTAAATGTATTCAGGGGGGCAGGGACATCGACGCGTAAACTGAAACCATGAATTCAGCATATGTTTCTAGACCCCCTAAATTAGAAACTTTTCGTCGGTTATCAAGAAATAAAAACTTTGCGCGTCGATGTGATGCCACCCATTTTTTTTTTGTGGTAAAGTTCCTCTTTTCTCTCTTTACTTCTAAACTTGTCATCGTATTTTGACAAACGAGGTCTTGTTGGAAGCCTTATGGTCCGCGGGTTATACGCGCTACATGGCGGTTTATACTCGTAGCAAAAATAAGGAGTTATTGAAGTATAAAAAAAAAAATATGCGTGTTTGGTATCTAATGAAAGGTTTGTGTACTTTGTACTTGTGTACTTTCTGAAAATACATATTATACTGTCTTACTCACTCAGACCAGCAGCATAACACACTAATAGTAGGAATAGCTTTCATTTTGACAGGTACAACAACATTCATTGCGTTATTTACGTTGTTGAGCACACAAATTTTTTTGAACATAATTATGAAGCAATGGATTAGCAATAGGCTTCAAAATTATTCAGATTGTGATAGATAGTGTGTTACGCAATTAGGGTGCTGTCAGTTCGAAAAGTATCTGATTAAAATGTAGGTAAACAAATGGATCAGAAAACGTACGGATACCATCGGATGCCAATTTGTAGTGCCACTTGAGTGACAATTGAGTGCTTTGTTTTCATTACTTGAATACTCTTTAAGTATACACTTATAATAATACACCTCAAATATGTTTTTATTTGAACATTCGAATAATGGGCCTACTTATTTGAAATAAAGGATTAGACTTTGACTTTGAAATGGAGGTTAGCTACATGACCTCAATTTTCGTCACTGACTTTTCAGTTACAATTTAATAATAATAACCAAACAATTATTATTGTTGGATAAAGATGTGAGATACTAATTCCCTGTGGTGAGTGATTGTGTAATATCATTTATTTTGAACAGGGCTTGTTTACTTTACACATTCATTAGACCTTAGGCAATTATATGAGTCCGTTTGTATGGAGTGCCAGGAGAGTGACTCCACTCTATTCATAGCTAATTATTTTAGCTACTTATACAACAAATGACTAAATGCGTTTAGCGCTAAACATAAATATTTAAAACATCATTCTGTCTCTGTCATCTTCAAACAATTGACTGAAACAGCGATACCGATACCGATACATTTTACCGCTAAACGTAATTAGAAAATTACGTTTAGCGGTAAAATGTATTTAGAGATTTGTAGTGCAAGCTTATTATGTGGAAATAGCTGACGTATTATAATATAATTAATTATTTGTTAATTATTTTTAATGGCATCTCTTAGTTGTGCTTGAGAGGTCGTGACTACTTAACCGGACTATCTATGACTACCTGCATTATTGTCTTTCCTTCTCCCTGGAATCCATCCAAAGGTTGTCTGTAAAAGATCGCTTTTAGCGATAAGACCGCCCATTGTGTCACCCTGTGTAAAATGTCTACATTTATATCTGTAATTTTTATGGTGTACATAATAAAGAGTATTCTATTCTATTCTATTCTATCCTGTGGCTGCCTAAAGAGAACTCAAAGCCTCCAGCCAGGAGCGAATTTCTAATGGAAAATGGTACAGGCTGGATTATATCTGGATAATTATTATTATCAGGAGAATTTAAAGCTACTGGCTCAGGTACGGCGCGGGTTGGAACTTCGTCGAGTAAGGGTCGGGGGTACACTTACGTCGTCGTGAGGGGCCTCGGCGGCGAGGTCGGAATGAAGCTTTTTTGTTTTTGTAAACTGTACTGGTGGCCCTTCTGTTCTCCTGGAGGAGGGTTATGGGGTCATCGGGCCTTTGCTGATTTTGGAGGGGGTATAACTGGCGGCCTCGACAACCGAAGGGTTGGGATGTTTAGCGCCGGTATCGAAGAAACGCTTAGAATTGCATTTCATGAACTGATGGATAGTGGGGATTTTGAGGTCAAGGTGGAGGATTTGTTTCGAACGAACCAAGGTGATCCCATAGGCTTACGGCGGAAATGGTTTTGGAGGGTTTGCATCCTAGGGATGTGGTGGGGCTTTACGTGTGCGAAAACTGGACAGGCATAAGTCATGATTGGGCGAATGCACGCTGTGTAAATGCTCAATTTGCTACGTGCATTTAGAACGAAGTGGAGTCTACCGAGAGCGAAAGCGGCGGGCGAATGAGCCTTCTTTATGTGGCTGTGTCTGACAAGGAGAGGTGCTCAATCGAGTGTCAAACCTTGATATTTGACTCGCTTCTCCCGCAGGATCAGCTTGCCGACCAATTCAGTGGGCAGTCTTATCCTTTCGCTGTGAACGAAACCATAGCGACTCTAATTTGATCCCAACGCCGTCTATAGAGGGACGTGGTAAACATCGAGTTGGAGTAAAATTGGGCTCTGCCATTCCTTTTAGGAAAAACAAGAGTGATTATACCTACAGTATTTTAAAATAACTACTTAATATTAATATGAACTTAAACACCGAACAGATAATTAAATTGTTCGCGACTGTGCGTCACCAAAACAGTTCAAATTATATATTGTTTTTATATTAACTTAGAGTCACATAAATCTGCCTAGCCAACCAACTACTATGTCGGAGGAGGCTTACAGTCTAACCGGATACAGCTGAATACCAGTATTTAACTTGGAGCGACTGCCTATCTGACCACCACAACCCAGTTACTGGGAAACACGACACCTTAGACCTTAATTACCGATAACTTTGAGTCACATAATTATAGGATAGCCATTAATGCATCAAAATTGTGCACCAATAGTAGGTAATTTAACGTAAGCTCAACCTTTTATAATCTCAATTAAGTGGGCAATGGTGCCGATTCCCTTGTACACCGAACTAAACTAACTAAACTGTCACTAAAATTCCTTACTTTTGGCTATGAGAATCTTAGAGCTATTCTGCAAAAAAATATCTCTAAATTTAAAAATAATTTTGACGCAACTAAAATTTAATTTGACAATCGCGACTCCACGTGGTACTTGTTCGCCCTACCCCGTGATTTTTTTTTAGAGTTGGAGGCCCGCATAGGGGCAGCCTCGGCGTGTTTTATATGGAATTTTTCACTTTTTGTATAGAAAATATGAAAGAAATATTACCAACATGTAGAGTTTTAGGGGTTTAAAGGTGTCATAAAGGGGGTCGAAATTTTCATTATTTTTATGGATGGACATGCCATTTTCGAGATATAAGCAAAATAAAATAAAAAAGATACAGTACTGTTTTTGCACCTGAAGTAGAAGTGTTGTGGTGAATTTTAGTTCATGACAACTAATTTTATACCACACGTTTTTAATCGCGATTAAAAATAGTCAGATTTAGTTATATAACCAAAATTTTAGGTGAAAAACGTCAAATTCAGAATAGCAAAGTCGCCATTTTCACTAAATTACTAACTCAGTGTCATCTTAGTGCTGTCAAACTAAAATATGGTTAAGTTGTGTAACTTTATTCTATTTCAGAGTGGGAAATCGCCATTTGACAGGAATAAACTAAATTTTAGTGATTTTTAGCCTAGTTTAGAGAATTTTGTGACAAGAGAATCGGCACCAATATAGCCGTAATTTATATCTAGTTTTTTTAGTGCGTCCAGGTACCTTAGAACGAGACTTAGCCCTAGAGTTTAGACCTGTATCTAGTCATACAGAAAAGCCTATTTCATTGAGTTGATTTCTTGTAATACTCTTAGTTCGTTATTTTTGTAAATATGGTTTTGCCAACTAACATTAAAAGGCACGGCACGCGCTGAAAAATCTATATGTATAATTTTAAATACTAGATTTATTTAGGAATAGTCCAGCCTAAGGTTTCTTTTTATAACTTGGAATCGGTTCAGTACTTTTTGAGTAAATTAACGTGTTATTAATTCAAAAAGACAATTTTTTCTCAGTTACACTGAAATATATTTTCAACGGGAATAGCTACAGTTATTATAGTAGCCTCAGTAGATAGGTAATTTTATAAAGAATCTTGTGATATATTTAAAAAGTGCTTGGAGTTCCTGCATATTTGACGGTGTTTAGACGTAAAGGTCCATACAGACAGACCGAGGCATGCGCCGCAAATGATTTTTTTAAAAGTTAGTTGCCTCAGCCTGAGGCAGCTAATTATATTTAAAAAAAGTCATAATCATAAGATGCAATGTAAACATAAATAAAAAATAGATCAAATAAAATTTTAAAACCGGAAGCGATTTGCGGTTCTCGGTAAGGTAAAGGTGGACAGTACTTAAGCGCGCATGCAAAGATTAATTATTAGTCATCGGCAAGGTAGTTCATAGCTTCTAATACTTCAACTAGTACTCCTGAAGGGTTCGCAAGCTCTTCCTGAACACTTATGAAGACTTATCATTTCGGTGTTATTATTTCTAGGTCAAGGAACCCCTTCCTGTCAAGACTTCAAGACATAGCCGCCAGCATTCACGAATATACCCGGAACCTATCGATTCAGGTCATCAGCCCCGCCTGGACTGGGAGAGACCTACCCTCACACCGGGATAAACCTGGGTAGGCATATATCCTCATTGAACTCTTCGTGTCCAGCGATCATGCCCGTCAGGCACATAAATTCCTAGTTTCTAGTGGTTGTAAGCGTGACAGCTGAGCATGAGGTACTGGGTTCGATACCCAGCTCCGGTCGGGAAGTGTTATTTATTTATATATTTTTTTGTATCTGACGAAATAAAACACAATTTTATAAAAGTGCTCATGTATTTCTTGATGGTAAATAATACCTCTAATAACACAGTTGATTAAATAAATTAACGTTATGTTTTAAATTAATATTAATTGTCTTTACATTAATTAATATTCTAGGTGGCGCTGATGGTATGGTGTTAAATGAAGCCACTTTTGTGATATTACCTTGATTTTGACAAGGATCTGCAATTTATCAGCAGGTTTGTATTTGCACAATTTTTTTATTTTTAACCCGCGGGGTAATTGCGTAACACACTAACAATAGGAATGGCTTTCATTTTGACAGTTCAACAATATTCATTGCGTCATTTAAGTTGTTGAGCAGATAATTTTTTCGAACATATAACCAATGGATTAGCAATAAGTTTCAAAACGATTCAGATTGTGATAGATAGTGTGTTACGCAATTAGGGCGCTGGTCTAGCTAATTGATCTGACATGTGATTAATTAAGATCATTAAGAGTTGTAAAGGTCAGACTAATCTTGCTACACGTGTACATTTTAATAAGAGTAAATGATTAAATAGTAAGAAAAATCAAGTGATTATTGAATTTGATAACAACAATTTGGTTAATTTTATACAGTACTGTCAGCGCCATCTTGAGCTTCGCAAAAGTAATGATTCCGACACTTTTTTGCCAAGCCCAGAAATATTACAGATACTTAAATTAAAATTGTACGTTAATAGGGAGGCACTTACAAATTATGGGCATGAAAGTCAGCTACAAAAGCAAGAATGCACGTAGCAAAATCAAAAGTGAATTGTACATTGTGCCAACATAGGCTACTTATAATAAAAGGAACCTCTCAATACTTCGTTTGTGAATTAAAAAAATAATTCATATTGATTTGTTCAGCTTCCTGAATTGTTTTAAAAACATATTTTCGCAGTTTACTGTACTTACCTTAGTAAATTAAACCAAGAATTTATGTGTGGACATTTTTTTCTTTATGTAAGGGGCAAATTACTAAAAGTATTTTGTGGTTCAATAAATATAATACCTGCTATACATACAAGTCTATTATTTTAACACAGCCATACCCAGCATATTCATAGGCTTTTCTCCAATTAATTTAAAAACTAATATGACCATGAAAAAAATTTTTTCGAGAGCATTTTTAAAACTATGATTAGGTACGATTTACGTCATATAAAAGTGCATGATAAGATTTTGAGTGAAAATATTAACTATCTACAATAAATATTTATATACTAAATATTTTTCTAGTTGACTAAATCTAAATTGGCCCCTTTCGTGATACAACTACGTGACTTAGTCTAACTAAGTTTAAGACTAACTAAAACTAGTTTTGTACGTGTGTGAGTGTTGCACGCTAAATTTAAAATAAGCAAGTTCACTTTGGACATCTTCGAGGCTCAATCGAATCGAATTTTGGTTTGAACTTATACCCATTTTTATTAAACATCAATTTCTATTCGATTCAAACCTTAAAATGTGTCGGAAATGAGCTTTCTGATTTTGAGACAATGTCTTAAAAATATTATTGGAGATAAAAATAACTGAAATAAACTAAACGTGACATAATTATATTAAATTATATCTATGTCGATCTTTGTCTCATTCGACTTCGACAATAAGGGTTTTCAGAAAAATTTACGCTACCCGTTGGCGCCACTTTGACAAGAGGTCTTCCATTTCGACAATGAATATAAAATATATGATGACGTTCAACATTCGTTTCATTCATTCTTTCATCATTCAGTTACGACTAAAGAAACTATATTTCTTTGACACTTTTGACAGGTGGCCGGACCAGACGTCTCAGTGCTGCCAACTAATGAACGTCATTTCAAAAAACCCTCTTAACTATTCAAATTATTTTTAGTCCTACAGTACCATTTTTTTAAATAGTTCTAAAAATAGCTACACGTCTTAAACTAAGGCACTTCTTACAATATTTGTGTGTGCGTCGTTTTTACATAATATTTGATATAAAATATATTATAGTAAACGTGTTTTATACCTTATATTTGTGCCGACTACGACTACATTTGATTTTTCAACGTAAGACTATTTTTTTAGTTTGCAGTTTGCAACCGACTAAATATTTAGATCACCAACTAATCACAGTATCTATTCGGTGTTTATATTTTTGATGTTGCCACAGTAAACAATTAAATGAATTAAGTCAATATTCTAGTATCTTAAAAAATTGTCTAAATCAAACATAGTCGAGTCACGTTAATATTTTAATTCGATTTATATTTTGCTTACAACATACAAATTCTTAATAAGTAATTATATCGCAGTTTTTTGTATGATATTTAATTTTAATATCTAAATCTATCTTTTTCGGCACTTCCACTGCTCTTAGAGAGTCCACCATTATATTGATATTATATACCAATAGTTAGCCCTGTTTGCAGTAACTATGTTGTAGTTTTGGTACAGTTTGATCAGTGTTACTTTTCTTAGTTTTCACTAAACTTAAAACTAAAAAGTATATTTAGTGAGCTGTAATTTTAGAACAAACTTTTTTTTGTGTTAGTTTAAAGATAATTTTAGTCCGTTTATTATTTTGTGCGTCGGCTGTATTTATTGTAGGTACTTATAAGCAATATTTAACAGTTTTTCTGAATAAGGAGTACACTTAGGTTCCCATTACCAGTCAAAAAATTCGTCGATCAAACGCATCTCGACCAGCATTCTCATTGCGTTGATCAGTCGTAGTCTCCTTAGTTTTGATAGCTCATCAGTATCCATAGCGATGATCTAGTTGTCGACACCAGTGAAACATTCATCGCAATAACTTTTTATTTGGACTGTCTAAATGAAAGCTATTGCAAGTGAGTTACATATTAAGATCAATCAGCTGGGATGTACTTAAAAGGGCGCACACGGGCCCACTAGCGCCCACCCCTTCAAAAAAATATTATCTCGTGACTGAGAAGGAGTTTTGAACAACGGCTCAATAAGCACCCTTGGTATGTGTGTCTAGAATTTTCTAATACCTTTTATAAAAAAATATATTGATACACGAAGCAACAAAATACAATCTAGAGGAATGTGGCCGCTTTTCTTTAGATCGAATTTTGTTGCTTCGTGTCTCAATATGAAAGTTTATAAAAGGTATTAGAAAATTCTTGACACACTTACCGAGGGTGCTTATTGAGCCGTTATTCAAAATTCCTTCTCAGTCACGAGATAATATTATTTTAAAGGAGTGTCGCTAGTGGACCCGCTTGCGCCCTCTTAAGTTAGAACTGAAACAGCTCGCCTTCGAATTCCTTTGAGTCAAATATTTAAGCCACAAAAAAACTCACTTTATTTAAAAGGAATATGTAATTAAACTTTGACACCCCAGCGGGGTTATCGGCCAGTTGACAGTAAGAAAAATACCTTATGAATTTTGTATAGATAGTGGAATGATTCTAAGCTAAAAATATCGCAAATCAACATTATTTTGTAAATGGTTTTAGATTAGCTACCTAATAAATATGTTTGAGAAATGATTACGAAAAAAAAAACATTAGTCATGTGATATTGAACGCGAATCAGAGCGTGACACGTCACACATTATAGATGACTGTTTCAAATTGAAAATAGAATCAAACTTTATGCGTCAGCCTGTAGTAACAATAGACGTACGAAATTAATGGTCTTGAAAGGAACAACACTAATGGGGGCTATCGATTTTCTGTTCACCAGTTGGCGCCACTGGCGAGTAAGGTCCTGTTGCAGTACTTTTATTTGATGTTTTGGATATGTTTAAGTACGCATAAATTCATATTATGTTTATTTTATAACATTTTAAAACTTCAAATGAATATTTAGATTATAATGTTCCTAAAATTGGCAAGCATGAAGCAGACAAATCTTATTTTTCCTTCAAGTGCTACCAAATTAGATCCTAACTTCTTCTTCAAAATCATATGCCATAATTAATAAAAAAAGTGCACAACCATTACAAATACCATGAATCATTCGTTAAAATCAGCGATAAAAATCCCGCTAACAGTGAACGTTCCAGTACATATTTTGACATCTAGAGACCTCATTCTACACTAGCGCCTCTAGCGGCGAACTCAAGCGCGATAGCCCTCATTGGTAGTGTGTCCCTCTCGTACAATGTGGGAGTGTTAATTGTTAATCTATTAAATGAGTACCTAGGTAATATTCAGCCATATTTTGAGTAGGAACATTAAAACTTAAGAAATGGAAATCGTCTAGGTACGACTACCAAAATAAACATTAACTCAAGTAATTATTTGTCTGCTTAAAATATCATTGTTTTAATAATTAAAATCGTTATTTTAATTGAAAGAACCGCGTATTATAATATTCCAACAGAAGTAGGTAATAATTGAAGTTTGTGTTAATATTTCGCTGAACTATTCATATTTTGAGCAAACTAAACCACAAGGAACATAACTATTTCCTTTCTCAAAAACTGTCAACTAGCCTATTGCGTAACACACTTACAATGGCAATACCTTTCATTTTGAAAATTCAAAAAAATTCATTGCGTCGTTTACGATGTCGAGCACGCAAATTGTTTAAACATATAAAGCAATGGATCAGCCATTTACTTCAATATCCTTCGGCTTGTGATTGAAACGTTTTCAGGCGCCATGATGAGTTTGGTTTGTTAGCGAACAAACGTAGGCGCGGGCCTACATGTGAGTGTTGATAGTGATCTCCCCCGAGCTCTGCTCATAGAGGGCGCGCACGTCGTCATGCGTCATTTGTGACACTGTCGGGATCTTTGATACGTTGTTCAATATTGGTTTCACCTGCAACCAGAATGAGGATTAAGACCTGGAAGTGTAAATGTAAAATATTGTGGATTTCCATTGGTTTTTGAATTCTCTCGGCATTTTATTATGAGTCACTTGTCGTATGGAAAAGTTCTGTGCTCTGCGTGAAACATATTTTGTTTAACTTACGAATAAAAATAATACAACATATTTATTCAGAATTATGGAAATATCTTATTACTCATTAAAATATAAGATAATAATTTATTAGCTCAAACATGAGAACAATACATAAAACACAAATTTTCAGTATAAAAGTCAAACAGTCAGAAAGCGATGTTAGAAATTATAATAATATCAGATCATCACGTTTGCCTTATTCAATGGCATGAAAATATTAATAAAATAATGTATATTGTCACACAAATTATTTAAAAATGTGATTAAAAAATGATCAAAATCTCCCATCTAATAACTCATTAAAATTATCAAAGCTTTATAATTGCTTTTTAAACGCTACATCAGTAGTACCTAACTGCTTCCAGCTTTTAGGTAATTTATCATAACATTTTGAAGCCATGCAAAAGACGTCCGTTTCTAACCAATTCTAGGTAGGGTGAAGATAAATAACGTGACCATGCAATTGGATGCCTCAAAAAAATCTTGATTACGTCGGAAAAACGACCGATACGTCCAAGGTTTTATTAGGATCCCTCAACCAAAAATCTATTCAAAAAAATCCAGAACCCATTTATCCGGAGCACACCAAAATGCAGTTCCCTTCGAAAGGTCTTACCTTACTGCCAGCCATTCCAATGTATCCGTTGATGACACCGCCATTATGTATGTTTCCGTTGGGTACCGAGCCGTTCACGTGTCCATTAGCGAGTCCACCTCCCATACGTGTCACAGCTGATGCAAACTGCTGCATGCTGGGATTGTCTGGATATACAAACAGGAAACTCAAATTGGAAGCACTTATTTCAATTCGTACAGGCACTTTTGAATTGTCAAGGGGTCGGTCGGTCAGCGTAGTAGGTTCAAGCAAGCTGCAATTTGGTTAAACTGGCTACAAGTTTGATCCAGAGGTGGTCCAAGATACTTTGGTCCAAGATGCTTGTGAAGTTATGTAATATTCGGAAGACTCGAACTATAATTTTAGCACACAGAAATGTTGACAGATATATAGATTGATTCAATGTATCAACTAATCGTTGTGGTTTGCTCCTCTGCTCAGACTGCCGAATAATTTTACTAGGCTTTACAGTCCCACAATATTTATTTTTATTATTGCAGTGCGTGGTAACGTGCAAATTCTCACTTCTTAGTTTTACACGACTGCCCAAAAAAGGAGCGTTATGTTTTTTAAACAACCAGTCAGCTAAACCGTAACAAACAATATATTTTTTGAGTCATCAGCAAAAGGAGATTCCTACATCATCATAATCAGCCTATAATCTTCCCACTGCTGGGACACCAGGCCACCTCTCTTCGAGAGGGAGTGGGATCTAATCTACGAGTACCACGCGGGTCCTGTGCGGGTTGGTAGATGTCACATGTCTTCGAATTTTTGGTTCTAGGACATGACTGTTTCCTCACGATGTTTTCCTTCACCATTTTGATTCCTACATGTCAAGTCATTATTGACGAGACGCCATGGCGTTACCTGTGCGTGCTGGCAGTTGTTCTAGCGGCTGCTGTATGGTGGCCAGGGCTTCTGCCTTCTCCATCTCCTCCAGCAGCACGCGAGTGAACTCCGTCTGCACCTCAGGAGTGTCGGTGTCGCCGTCCACCTGAGATTGGAACTCATTTATTGATCTTCACATAATCCACACACAACTCTCATATAACCCGTCAGCCTTCAAAACAAGAGTAAATAGGTAGCCATCTTCTGGGCACGCTCGTTCCATCGGAGACCTCCTCCATCGCTTTCCATCAGGCGAGATCGAGGTCAAGAGCAAGCCCATATCACAATAAAAATTCAAAAATATAAAGGATGAAATAGTATATTTTCAAGTCAATGTGATACGACTTTTTCGTATGTGATTCGTAAAGGGGATATAAATATAAACCAATTAAAATGTTTTTATGCCATGCTGGGAAAATTTTCAAAGTATTGGTTATGAAGTGGCCATATGTTCAAGCATGAAATTGGCTATGAGAATAATCTTTAAAATATTAGACTTAGAAAATAGATTCTTTTCAATTAGGTACTATTAAAGGTTTGACCTTTACCTTTACAGATATTCAATGTATTAATCTAAATAGGTTATAATATACAAGCTAACACTAAAATTTATATCCCTACTATTTACAAGAATATACATACTTTAAAAAAAGGGAAGGCCTCATAGGGCATCCAAAAATTCGTCCGCATCGCTGTCAATGAGATAAGTGCCCAAAAGGCTAGCAGCATTGCCACGTTGGATGGCAATGCTGATTCTTTGGGCAAAAAATTGGTCAGGCCTATAGTCACGTGAAGAAAAAGACCTTTCCCTTAGAAAAGAATTAGAAATATACAGGGTGTTTGGCAGAACGTTGAACATACGAAAATGGTGGGTAGGTGGGGTCATCTGCTACTTACTCAGCCCTAATTTATTTGGCCCTGGCCGACTGGGTATTTAAAAAAAAAAAAAAAAGTTTTTTTCTTGTTTCACCACTTTCCTAACTTTAAAGTGTATTTTTTTTATTAAAAATGGGCAATAAAACAGGCAATTTTTTTTTTTAATCTTTGATGTTGGCAGATTCTTATAAAATTATTGCTTTGTTCAGATGTTAGCTAGAAAAAAAGTTATGAGTCCTCAAACTTACAGAAAGATGTAAAAAATACTTGAATGTTAATTTCAACTTGCATTTAAAAAAAAACAAAAAATGATTGAGGAGTTCCAATTCTAGCAAAACATCCCTAGTGTGTGAGCTTTCTAATGGTATGTAATTTGCTTTTATAAAAAAAAAACTTTAAGAGTTATTTCATAATTTTATCAAGTAGGAAATTTTTGACTAAACTCTACCTTTACGGAAAGTTAAATGTTTTGCGAAATTTAATACTGCAAAGTTGGTAAAAATTAAATGATCGATTGAAATTATGCTGTACCAGTTAGGTGCGTTAATGAAACAATTAAATAATTTTAAATAATTTATTTAAATAATAAATCATAGATGTTCAAATTGACGCCCTTCATTCGCAATACAGGTGCGGCATCTACGTCTGATTTCTACAGTTGTTGTGCGCAGCAGCATCTCCTGTCGCATAACTTCGAAAGCAGCATTAATTCGATTTATCAAATCTTCCCGACTTTCTACTTCTGTAGTGTAAACTAGTTCCTTTGCCCTTCCCCACACGTGAAAATCGAGCGGAGTGAGGTCGGGCGATCGCGGAGGCCAGGGAATTGGTCCTCCCCTGCCAATCCACGAATTTGGGAAACAATTATCCAAATGCTCACGTACAACTAGACTAAAGTGAGCTGGGCAACCATCGTGTTGAAAGACAATAGGCCTGTTTATGTCTACTTGGAACACTTCTTCCACTAATGGTGGTAAATCATTTATCAAAAAATCCAAGTAGTTGTTCGCGTTGATGTTGTCGGGCAAATAATGAGGCCCTATTAGCTTATCGCCAATCACTCCTGCCCAGACATTCACACTGAATCTCCTCTGGAAGCCTCTTTGTCTCTTCACGTGTGGGTTTTGATTTTTAAGTGCCCAATGGTGAATATTGTGATAATTGACAATCCCTTCTTTGTCAAATTTGGACTCGTCTGTCCACAAAATACTTTTTAAAAAGTTAACGTCGTCCACATCGGTATGCAGCAAATGGCGACAAAATTGCACACGTCTCCCAAAATCACTGTCATCGAGACCTAGAACAAACAAAACATGTCTAAGAATTGATTTCAATACTGAATCTTTTCTTCCTCCGAGTTCAAACTCTACAATTATCCAAATTTTTCATCTTCAATTTTTAAGTACACTAATTGGCTTTATGGCTTAGCCATAAAGACGTAAGACCAAATTCACAAAAGGGCGTGCGACTTTCCAATTTTGTTCTAAAAAGGACCCATAAGTGCTGGCAAGTTTACCTACGCCGACCACCTGCGCAAACCGAATCCGAAATCCGAATCCTGTAAGCGCTGGCCGCCTGATTGTTACGTGAATGCGGCCGAATAGGAATAGTTTATTGAATTTAATTTGAAATTAGAATTGAATGCGCTAAAAACAACATGAGGCAAAACAACTAATAAAGAAAGTGACGAAATCAAGGTTAAATGGAACGATCAATTGAACTGTCTCATAATTTACTACATTCCACAAAATCGTATCAGATGCAGTGCATAAACGGCTTAATCTTACCTTGCACTGGAGTGTAGTGAAAAGCATGTCTACCATCTTGCCGGAGAACAGACCACACTTTCCATATGCTTAAGCCAAGTATTGAAGCTATCTGTCTAATGCTTTTGGTAGGATCCGCGTCAAACTCGGCAAGAACTTGTTCGTCAATGGTAGCATCGGGTCGTGCTGCGTTCACTCGTGGTTCTTGTAAGTTCAGGTTACCGGTTTGTCGTAAACGTCGGTAAGTACTCGCAAACGTCTGATGACTGGGTACTCGGCGGTTGGGATAACGCTCTTGATAAATTCTTCGCGCTTCACGCGAATTTGTATTAGCGCTTCCATACGCTAACAACATGTCCGCGTATTCCTCACTGGTAAAAGCAGCCATTTCTTTACCAATAACAACAGGTAACAGTAATAACAAAAAACTTAACAAACTTAAACTTAAACTTAACTAGTGATAACAATAAAAGAAAACGAAGTGAACAAAAACAAACGTAAGCGTAACGGGCACGTGAGATCGCAGAGGCAGTTAAGTCTCGACTGAATAAAAGAAAAGAATTCATTCTGAGGCGTCACGGTGCCACGAGAGCGAAAGAGAGCAAAAATACGCTATGACTGCGCAAGAGTGAAACAAAATTTCTACCTGCTTTGTGTAACCATCTCAAGGGAATAGTGAATGTCAATTTGCACCACTGCTACTGGCAAGCCGTCGATCCATAATTTTTACCAACTTTGCAGTATTAAATTTCGCAAAACATTTAACTTTCCGTAAAGGTAGAGTTTCGTCAAAAATTTCCTGCTTGATAAAATTATGAAATAACTCTTAAAGTTTTTTTTTTATAAAAGCAAATTACATACCATTAGAAAGCTCACACACTAGGGATGTTTTGCTAGAATTGGAACTCCTCAATCATTTTTTGTTTTTTTTTAAATGCAAGTTGAAATTAACATTCAAGTATTTTTTACATCTTTCTGTAAGTTTGAGGACTCATAACTTTTTTTCTAGCTAACATCTGAACAAAGCAATAATTTTATAAGAATCTGCCAACATCAAAGATTAAAAAAAAAAATTGCCTGTTTTATTGCCCATTTTTAATAAAAAAAATACACTTTAAAGTTAGGAAAGTGGTGAAACAAGAAAAAAACTTTTTTTTTTTTTTTTAAATACCCAGTCGGCCAGGGCCAAATAAATTAGGGCTGAGTAAGTAGCAGATGACCCCACCTACCCACCATTTTCGTATGTTCAACGTTCTGCCAAACACCCTGTATACATTATCTACTTACAATAACTAGTCGATGGTCCTGGTCTAAAGTCTTGAGCATGTGCAGGCTGAGTTCCCGGAAGACCTCGAGTCTTCGGCGGAAGGCGGCCACGGAGTCGTCGCGCCGGCCGCGCCCCAGCTGCAGCTTAGAACAGTCCAGGAGGACCATGCGGGGGGATACGCGGAACTGGAAGGACAAAGAAAAAGGTGAATTTCATATAGAATTTTTTACAATACCACGCTAAATGAAGGAGCAGTGGTGGCCCAGTGGTTTCGGTACCAACTAAAGAGTTGTAGACTTGTAGGTCGTGGGTGTGAACATAGATGAAGTAAAGTGTCTGCCTGAGGTACTTCATTTCACCACTACTGCCTTCAAAACGGTGAAAGAAAACATCGTGAGGAAACCAGCATGTCCTATACCCAAAAATTCGATGACATGTGAAATCCTCCTCTCGCAAAGAGAGGAGGCCTGCGTCCCAGCAGTGGGAACACTATACTCAATTATTTCTTGGCTTAGATCTAATTGAAAACAATCATCTCTGAACAGTAAGTCCTTTTCAACAGCTGAAGTTGCTGCTGTGTAGACGTGGGTGACGTAGTATACTTAAAGTTAAAAACATACCAAAATAGTTAATCCGGCTCCCACCTTGTCCTAACCAAAAGCCAAAATATAACATAGTCGCGCAATCGTTTGTTCGTCAAAATACATACAAACAATCGCGGCGATCGTTTGTATGAATTTTGCTTATAAATCAATACATTCTCTGTTATCATTGGAATAGCTTTTGCCCGCGACTTCGTCCGCGTGAAATTTCTTGTTCCTCGAACCCATCCCGTCACATCGCATCGCCTGCCGGACGCCACGACTGCGTTTACGCTCAGCGCTCTTTCCGACTTTTTTTGAATTTGCTCGGCTCCGAAAGGTCCTAGCGTGATGTTAAGTAGCCTATAGCCTTCCTCAATAATTGGGCTATCGAATGCGAAACGAATTTATCAAATACGATATTTTTTTAAAAATTCATTTGTTACTGATTATTGCCGACGAACAGTTATCACTAAAATAATATAACAGTAGATTATAAACACACGGGATTCCGCATCACCTACCCATATATATTTATTTTTATTATAGCCATAGATAACAGAAGAGGCCTAAACTTAATGTTTTTCTGTGTACGTTCTACGAATGATCGCTTAATAATACCTATTACAAAATGTAAAATCCGACCAAGTGCGAGTCGGACTCGCGCACGAAGGGTTCCGTACCATCCTAACTAATATTATAAATGCGAAAGTAAGTTTGTTTGTTACCTTTTCACGCCTAAACCACTGAACCGATCATCCTGAAATTTTGCACATACGTTGTCAGGTGTACTGAAACGGACATAGAGTACCTTTCATCCCGAAAAAAAGTACTGTTCCCGAGGAAAACAACAACAACGTTCATAGGATAATAGATGACGCCACGTGTCTTTCGAATCATGATTGAATTATATTATTGTAGAAACTTTAGTAGTGTGTTAAGAGTTCTTTTTATTTTTTATTTAAGTACTTAATACATTTTGTGAGTCTAGAAGGTCTATAGACCGGTTTTTCATGCTCTATAATTCCCTGAACAACCCGAATTGATTATCAAATTCTAAATTAACGCGAGCGCAGCCGCGGGCAAAAGCTAGTTACCGGCAAAAAATCAAGTCTGTTGTATGGAAGCCCCCTTAAATATTGATTTTATTCTGTTTTTTACTATTTGTTGTTATAGCGGAAACAGAAATACATCATCAGTGAAAATTTCAACTGTCTAACTATCACGGTTCATGACATACAGCCTGGTGACAGACGGACGGACAATGGATGGACAGCGAAGTCTTAGTAATAGGGTCCCGTTTTACCCTTTGGGTACGGAACCCTAAAAACAACACAATGGTCAACTTCTATAAAATCCTTACCTCAGTCTGGAACTGCTCCATCTGCTCTAAATCCCTAGGATACCCATCCAGGACGAGACCCGCCCCCGTCCTGCCGGCATCCAGAACAGCTCCTCTCACTAGTTTGGTCACCAGCTCCTTGGGAGCCAGCTCTCCCCCACTGATGGCGGAGCGGGCGAGCGCGCCGTCTGATGCTGGACGTCCACCAGCATCCGCGAGGCTACGGAGACGTTGGCCTAGGCTGGAGGTGGAAGAAAAAGGGTTGAAATGAAGGCTCGTTAGCTATGTCAAAATTTTAAGGGTATGTGGGATGAACAAAAAATAAAACATCTAACATGTACCTATTTGTCATGAGATTTGAAAGAAAATAAGAGATTTGGAAGGGAAAACTGTAACTCGAGATTAAACTATCCAAAAAAAATTGTCATGCCATGAAAATATTCAGTAGGTAGTGCCTAATAGGTACTGATTCGAAGGTATCACTTTATCTCTTTAAAATACTGAATTGATTTATTCTAATGATTATTTTTTCCATCAATTCACATGCAAGACCGAAAGTTATTGCTGTTTACTTTCACATCCCTTGGTGACGCCTTTATTCAGTACTAATTAGAAGAATAAGAATGGAATTCAGACAAGGAATATACAGGGCGGCATACATCGACGCGCAAACAGTAACCATGAATTCAGCACATGATCCTAGACCCCCTAGAGTAGAAATTAGAGTTGCAACGGATATCCGGTCATTTTGTTACTATCCGGCGCACGGCCGGATTGCAAACTTGTGCTGGATATCCGGTTAGCCGGATACTTAGTCTTATTTTCGTAATAAAATGTAAATAATACGAGTACTACTAATTTAGAAAATCAACATGTTTATTTTAAAAATATAATTATATTTTTGGTCTGTAAGCATTTATGATGGCTAAATATAATCAATATTTGAAATCTACTAAAGGCAAATTGTGATGTATGAAAAAACATTTTTCGGCCTTTAAAAATAATAAGCGATTTCGTTTATTCTCATATACCAAACCAGCTTCGGATAAAAGTCTTTCACTGTAGATACTACTGCATGCATGACTTTCACTTATACCGGATATCCGGCTAACCAGCTTCGGCAGTCGCCGGATATCCGGCATCCGGTATCCGGCCAAATCAATATCCGTTGCGACTAATAGAAATCCTTCGTCGGTTATCAAAAAAAAAAATTGTTGTTCTATACATTTTGACCGTGTAGGTATTGCAACCTACACGGTAAAATGTATGGAACAGCAATTTTTTTTTTAATAACCTACGTAAAGTTTCTACGCTAGGGGTTCTAGAATCATGTACTGAATTCATGGTATCAGTTTGCACGTCAATGTCCCTGTCAGCCTTTATATATAGCGGTTACCTGTAATGCGTCCAGCCCTGCCGCTGACTGACAGCTCGTTGACACAATGTGGCTTTATTGCTGCCTGGTCCACCTACCACCCACAGCAGTGCCGGTACCGTCGTCTCACCACGGACTCTGATCACATTAGGCTGTGAAAGAAGAGAAAGAATTAACATTTTGCTTTTGTTTCAAAATTCAATAACGTCAAATAGGAGGACAACACACATCATTTAAGCCCAGGTTCACACAGGCGTATTTTTCCGCGGCGATTTTATTTCGCGCACGGGATTTTCAAAACACTTGAACACTTGACAGTTGAAAATACAAGAGTGTGTTTTTCTGACGCGCTTGGATGCGCTCTGTTGGATTCTTAATGCTCGGCTTAACACCGAGAGTTGAAAATCCAGTGCGCGATAAAATCCCGCGCCAATATTTTTACGTTCATGCGAACGCGGGCAAACAGTAGGAATACAACATTATATGGATTTTTCAAGGGTAATAAAACAAACAAGTTCAACAATACTGCTTTTAGCCAGCATTTGAAACTCGTATAAAACATGTTTTAACATTCTTAATCAATACTTGGATACTAAGACCAGGTACTTTAACGAAGTCCATTCTGAAATCACGCTTTTCTGTGGGAAACGACACCTGGTATTCTAAATTCCACAAAATAAGGCACTTATTTGAAATAGGAAAATCTACAAAACTCGTCATTAGGTCAAGGCAGTGCCGTTCGTCCTGACCTCTTCCATTCTATAAAAACCTGATAAATTCACAAAACATTTTTTTTGTCTAGTCACTGCCCTTTAGCAAGTGTTTACCGCGCGATTTTATTTTTTGTAGGTACTTATGTCATTGAAATCGGCAGTTTATCCGCTATTTTTATCAATTGTTAAATGATAAATGATTTTATGTCTGTAAGTAGGTTTGTACAAACACTTTTACACGTCAATCATGTTTTAAAACTAGGTGAGGTCGGTGTTTCGTATCTGACTACTCTGAGAAGAAAGGCTGAAACAAATTTAGAGGTCACAGTCTCTTTTAAAGTCCAGACATAATCTTGGTCAGATCATGTGAAGACCGTGTAGATTTGTGACTGAAATGGTCATTTGAGGAAAAAACACACAGAATGAGTCGACCTGTCCAGTCATTGCACGCATTTGTCAGTAATCGTGCAGCTCAACGATTCTACGAACTATACCAAAAAAAGGACATTTGGGTAGGCCGCATAAATTAGGTACTCAAACTGCCAGACCATGATTAAAACTAATTGAGAAGAAAAAATAATACAATGACCCACATAGTCTTTACATTCACAATAATTAAGTTATTGTAGTATTAAGTTATTGTTAGTTTCTTAGAAGAAATTTTGGTATAAATCTTCCTTCGTGAGTCAAAGTAAATGAGGCATACGAGAGCTTTTATGTTTGTACAAAATCACCCAGTGTTTGATGTTATAAGCTGGCCTGACTGCCTATGGCACATAGAAATTTCACCACCTCTGGATAAATTCTGTCTTGTTTATCTAGCAAATTTATGAAAATCCCGTTCCGTTTTATCTAATATAAAACAGACCCTGAATGTCCCGTTTCTTAAAAATATTTGTAAACTAACCTTCGGCGTAACAACCCTCTCCATCCCTGTCTCTTTCATCGCCACCGGTAACGGCTTTGCCACCGGCAACGGCATTGCTACCGGCAACGGCATGGCCACGGGCAACGGCAACGCCGGCATGACAGGTGGCACGACATTCTCTTCTCTCCTCTCCCGTATATCCTGGGCAGGCGCCGGCTCTACCCCCACAATCTCGCCCGGGATTCCACCGGTGCCAACACCAACGCCGCTGACGCCATTAATCGTTGACTGATCTTCTGTGGCGCCTAAAATTTGGAGAATAGCGGCCCTGAAGTCTTTGTAGACCTCGTCTGGGTTGCGCTCGCCGTTGACCTGCGGAAGAAATGGAAGTTATAATTAGAAGGTATACGCTCTCGCATAATTTCTCGCTTTATCATTTCATTCATCAGTTTTTCTGATGTATCCGAAATAGGACCGATCCTTTGGCAGTAGTTGTAAATGTTAAGTTCAAAGCAATAACCATCATTTCCATTGTGTCTTTAAAGGAAGAAAGCAGAAGTCACATTCTTCATTAACTACCGTAGCAGAATCGGCGCAAAGACAAAAAAGAAAACCCTAAAATTTGTCCGCAGTTCGCGAATAAAGTCTTCAAAATGGCTTGGTCTTAAAAACAGTTTTTTTTTTTATATTTCGTGTTACTCCGGCATCTTTATAGTCTGGGTCAATAGAGTCACATGAAACAGGTCGCACGACATACATTCCAGAATCTTCTATAAATTACCCATGTTTAACCAGTAAATACTTGATAGCTCAAAAGCCCCGCAGTATTAGTTACCTGTAATTAAAGATACATTTAAGTTGCACACCCATTGACACACATATTTCAGGTCGAAGACTCATGCATCATAAATGTGACCCAGTCATATCATAGCTTAACATACATATTTGGATATATATGAGTGAGTTTTTTTTGGACGGATACTGGCGAAGAAATTCTACTTAGCCTAAAAAAATGTGTTTGATTGACAGAAGCAATTTTATCCGTAGTGGAGCCGCTGAGGATCGAAGTAATAATTGCCATGTTTTAAACTAGGTGTAGAAGAAATGGGTACTTGAGAAAACTAGTGGATTGAAAACGCTAGATGATATCGAATACTTTCACTGAGCGTGGACGAAGTAAAACAAATATGTAAGCATTGATCGCATTTGGTGTTCTACACCTAATTTCTGCCTATTTTCATGAGGGTACAGAGAGTTATTTGAAAAAAAAAATACTGTCCTGCCGTGTCCTTTTAGTGAGATCGACAATTTCAGTAGATAACTCACGCCAAAACTCAAGTGTTCCTACGATTAATGGAGAAGTGCTTATGCTACGCTTACGCTTTCGCTTTTGCTTGCTTATACGTGTATTTATAGCTGCATTTGCTTTTTCATTATTGAAAAAGCAAATGCAGCTATAAATACACGTGTTTACGCCCATTGCTATAAACAAAACATAGATAAATAAATAAAATAAAATAAAACCTTTTAATTACACAAATGTACTACTACAAATACTTTATCCTTTACCCAGATATTTAAATATAATTTCTTAATACGTATAATGAGCACTTAGATTTACACACTTAAATAACACAGGTATAGTTTTTCGATTGTGTTGTTCTTGTTTTTTATTTTAATCTAGGTATTTTGTATAGGAGCCCCTTCTCGGGTATATCTATCTAACACAGGAATCAGGCTTATTCTGTGTTTTCTGTTTGCGGTTTCTTTTGTCCAATGTTTTCCTGCTACAGCCTGATTCAAACTTTATGGCGGGTTTGAAGTGCGCTACACGCTGCGCAGTACCTCACACCTCACCCCCGCTGACACGTGAATTTGTTACTGCGCAGTGACTCGCCTCATGTTCGGAGCCGCCATAAAGTTTGAATCGGGCTATACTGTTACGAGTAATTATGTCACCTGTCCAGAGCGCTTCCTAGGCCGCCCTTGTCGAAACAAAACACATACCGACAAAAAAACAAATAATCACAAAAAGAGAAAACGCATCAGTGAAACCCACAATACATTTTCGTGTAATTATATAGCAACATAACAACTCACGTCGTCATAACCGCCGTTCTGCGGTCACATTAAAAATTCATGATCTCTCAAGGAAACTACGTTGTTTGTTAGATACCCATTTTTATTTATTAACCACTTGATTACTGCCTTCGGCCGTTATGAAACATATTACACTTTACAAGGCTTATGTCAAATGCAGTACTGCCTATCGGAAAAAGGTGATAAAATATTAAGTAATTAAATTTTTCAATGGAAGTGTTTGTTCTTGGTAAAATGCTTCTTTCACAAGTAGTTGTCGTTAAAGGTGACAATGGGATTTCGTCAAGAGTATAGCTAGAAATATTCTTTTCTATACAGGATAGATTATTAACGAGTGCGCAAACTGTAACAATTCAGTACGTGATTCTAGACCCTCTAGAGCAGAAGATTTTCAGTGGCCGAAAAAAGTAAAAAAAAATATTGTGATCTAATTATTGAAAATGAGGAAAATGTGAGGAAAGTTTTGAATAGAATGTGGATAAGAGTAGAGGAAGACCAAAGAAATTATGGATGGACCGTGTGGAAGATGATATGGGTAGAAAGGGGGTGACTACCGAGATGACGACTGATAGAGAAGTGTGGAAGAAAAAGACATGTTGCGCCGACCACAAATAAATTACAATTATTAATCCTAAACCCTAAATATCCTAAATCCTAATCCTAAATCCTAAATCCTAATCCTAACTTCCTAACTAATATTATAAATGCGAAAGTAAGTTTGTTTGTTTGTTTTGTTACCTTTTCACGCCTAAACCACTGAACGGATCATCCTGAAATTTTGCATATACGTAGTCAGGGGTACACAAACGGACATAGGGTACCTTTCATCCCGCAAAAAAGTCTTGTTTCCGAGGAAATCAACAATAACATCCTTATGATAATAGATGGCGCCACGTATCTTTCGAATCATGATTGAATTATAACCCGAATTGATGGTCAAAGTCTAAATAAACGCAAGCGAAGCCGCGGGCAAAAGCTAGTAATATTATAAATGCGAAGGTAAGTTTGTTTGTTTGTTTGTTACCTTTTCACGCCTAAACCACTGAACCGGTCATCCTGAAATTTTGCTTATACGTTGTCAGGTGTACAGAAACGGACATAGGGTACCTTTCATCCCGCAAAAAAGTCTTGTTTCCGAGGAAATCAACAATAACATCCTTATGATAATAGATGGCGCCACGTGTCTTTCGAATCATGATTGAATTATAATCCGAATTGATAGTCAAAGTCTAAGTTAACGCGAGCGAAGCCGCGGGCAAAAGCTAGTAATAAATAATTATTCGTTTGCCAACAATACCTATTATTGTTAAATGGAAGAAATATTTCTCAATGTTAATAACAGGGCCAATACGAGAGAAGGCCAGCGGGGTAATTACATAACACACTAACAGTAGGAATGGGATTTGATTATGACACTACAACAACATTCATTGCGTTATTTACGTTGTTGAGCCGTCAAATTTTAGAACACATGAAGCAATGGATTCGCAATAAGCTTCAACATGATTCAGATTTTGATAGATAGTGTGTTACGTAATTAGGGTGCTCTTTACTAAAAGTTTGAGGATAAGCTTAATTATGTCGAACTAATCACAATTAAAAGGCTTTAATTTTTGTTACATCCAAAAACTGAGCACCCATTAAAAAATCTTAAAACTTCGTTTCAAAGCAGTGAGGTAGTTGCGTAACACAATGGGTTTCATTTTGCAACTAAACAACATTCATTGCGTTATTTAGGTTGTTGAGCAGATATTTTTTTTCGAACATAGGAAGCAATGGAGTAGCAATAGGCTTCAAAATGATTCAAAATCAAAATATTTTATTTCTTATAAACCTACATGGGCACTTATGAAACGTCAGAAGCTAGGTGCACTGTTCCAATTGGTCATTTCCTATCGAGAAAACCGGCAAACCTCCACAGTTACTCTTTTAAAAATAAGTGGCTTTTACAATGTTTTCAAATTACAGTGTTAATAGGTAGATATTTAGATTGTGATAGATAGCATGGTAAGCAATTAAGGCGCTGGTCCTAAATTACGATAAAGCTAGGGTTATCTAAGACGGTGACTGCGGTGACCGCTACATAGCGTCCGCAATCTACCGTCGAATGACGTCACTGAAACGTTATTTATGAAAATTAGTTGGTGTGTTTCCCAGAGCGTTTTTTGACACCCTAATGTCAAACCCTGGTACCATCATATTCATGACAACCATCATTTTCTAGGAAGCCGTAGCTTTAGACTTATGGAAGTTATTCCCAGAAAATTATTAATCACAATCCTCAAAATGAAAACATTGTACGCTTAGAACATAATACCCCACCTACCATTTCCAAACAAATCAATAACAAGCCACATTTATAATGCTTCGCAAATAAAACGGACAGTTACGAATATTGGATCATGCATTCTACCCCTGCATCAAAGTGTCTCCGAGGTATCAAAGCCACTATGGAAAACTACAAAACTTTCAATGTCCTATCACCCGCACTTGGCTACTCCCACGGTAGAGCGTACAGCCACTCATGTTGCATTACTTATGCATAAGAACACATATCAAATTGTATTTTGTAGACATATGTATCACTTTAATCGATGCTGTTTTACATAAACGGGATCCATTAAAGTGATTCAGTGTGGTTCAATATTTAATTATAATATTGTGTTATGGCAATACCTAATAGTAAATGAATGTTTGACTAATTACAGCAGCATATACTTGGGCCGTCTTTTTTCTAGACAATTTTGCTGCGGATAAAATGGATTTGGGTTTACTTGAAGTTGGAGGCTCATGATTTTAGGTAGAGCAGAGCATCCGATGGCTGTTTCTTTTTCTTAAAAGCAATTAGGTAATTGCGTAACACACTATCAATCACAATCCGAATATTTTTGAAGCCTATTGCTTACTAACCCTTTGCTTCATATGTTCGAAAAATTTGTCTGCTCAACAATGTAAATAACGCAATGAATGTTGTTGAACTGTCAAAATGAAACCCATTCCTACTGTTAGTGTGTTACGCAATTATCCCGCAGGCTTCACAATTAACGTTCTCACGAAAGCGGTTTCTGGCGAAATAAGAAACAGTTATTGAAATATTTGATCTTATATCATCTTAAATTTCAATTTGCATAGCCTTTTCCCAACTATATTGGGGTCAGCTTGCAGTCTAACCGGATGCATCTGAATAGATCTCTTATCATCTTACTGTTAACACATCTCTGTTGAAGGTTTTTATTTTACTAGGTGTTTTATTTTATTTATCTTCCGCACTAGCAGGGTAGTAGCGTGACACACTGACAATAGCAGTACAATTCATTTTGACAATTCAACAACGTTACGTTTCGTCCAAAATCTTTTGGTTTGTGATGTGATGTGTTTAAGCAATTGGAATATAGTTTTATGAAAAGGCAGCTGTCCTAGCTTTTCTGCCACGACCATCGTCTCTTCTACCAAATTGCTAGAACCACCCTACCTGCATTGCGCCCTACCCGCTACATTCTACATGTCATCGATCTAGCACAACATAAAATTCGACACCCACGTGTCTTTTACGCAGCACCAATAGCAAATAAGTCAATATCCCACACCCTAAGACCTGTATACACAAAATCAATGGAAACACTTAAAGTTGGTGATTCACAACTTAATTGTACAATGTATAGGCAGTGACAGACACACCTGGGAGTTCCCAGGGTCGCTATCATCATGGTTTTAAGTTTCTACTGCAAAGGTGGTCTGTGGCGAAGACTTCTTTATATATGTAGGTTACTTCATAAATATTTTATGAAGCGTGTCTGTTAATAAATAACTAATCTTGGCTGCGACAAAAATGTTACGTGGACTAGGTAAGACTTTGATAGTGCGTCATGTTTTTATATCTATGGAACAAGCTGTGTGGTTGGTGTAGTGGTGGCAAGCGCTACGGCTGAGTATGAGGTTCTGGGTTCGATTCCCAGGTCGTGCAAAGTTTTATTAGGTTTTTCCATCAGGAAATTCTCAATAGCAGCCCAATGTCTGGATTTATGCCCGGTTGATGGCAATAGGCTCGCCCCCTATTACATGGGACTTAAATATAACTGGCGAAATGTGGGTACACCTCTGCCTAACTCTGCGGGGAATACAGGTGTGATGTGTAGCAGCTGTTGTCGACTATTTGGCTCGGATCCTATCGGAACTATTTCATGTAGGTAATCGGATAAGCAATAGCTATTGTAAGTGGTAATCGAGGACTTGGTGTGCCGGGCATTCAATATCACAAAAAAACTAAAAAGTTTTTATTTTTCACTTTTTAGTTGTGGTACCTACCTACCCCACACAAATTCGTATACCACTACTTGATATGTAAATAACAGTGACAGGAAGTTATTAAAACATCATGAACATAATAATATACTAAGTGGAAAAAATACGCATTATTAAAGATAACTCAAAAACTACTGGTCAAATCTTGATCTTTATATGGAACTACTTGAAAAGCACCAGCTTTCTAATAAAAAAAGAATCATCAAAATCGGTTCACCTAGAAAAAGTTCTGAGGTAAGACACAAAAAGAAAATACAGTCATATTGAGAACCTCCTCCTGTTTTTAAAGTCGGTTAAAAATAATAATGACGTAATTGAGCCAGCAGTTTTTGAACCCGAAACTTGTCATATCGATGTGTAGAAAGAGTTATAGCAGGTGATTTGTGAAATATCACCCTTCAAAATAATATCCAAGGCGTTCAGTCATTACAAGTCATTGCCCATCACCATTATGATTTAATGATGATGGTGGGCGCGTCCTATGTGCTAATGCAATGCGTTTGTCACCCTGAGAAAAAGTTGTACAGTGTCATATGACTATAATTTCTGCCGACACGCAGAACATAATGACCAAAGTAGGGCAGAATGAAAAAAAGAACAAAACATAGTAGAATGAAAGAAAGAAAAAAAATATAGTAAAATGAAAGAAAGAAAAAATGTATCCTCTCAGTGAGACCTTAAGCTTTGTTTTCCTAGGAAAGCGGTTCCGTCTTATTATAACGGATGCCATGAAAACCTATCAAATTCACCAGTTCTTTCTTAAATAAAGAAAATAATAATATATTTTTTTGAGACACGCACAGAAAATGCAAACTAAAAGTAAAGTTAGAATATTAATTTTAACAAATTAATGTGCCGTTTTTTTTTCCATGTTTAAATATTTGTATGCCAGTCCATGGCGAAACATGTAAGATTATAATTTTATTTATAAGACCATAATGTACCATGTTTTAAAGCAAATAAATATATTCTATTCTATTCTAAGAAAGCTATGAACGGTCACACAATAACGGCGTTCCTAGGAAACCAAAGGTTTACAGCAACGTCATGTTTTTAATTAAAAACCTATTGAAACGAATCTATTGTCTAAAACATGTTATTTGATTGTTTTATTTTATTTCGGTAAACCAATCACAGTATTCGATATGTGTTCGTTAATTTTTGTGCAGATCACAATGTTTGATTAGGTACAACTGCCTTTCCGACACCTTTTTTATTTTGGTGGGAAATCATCGAATAACTTCTCCGGCTCTGTGCGGAACGGGAGGGTGTGTCAGACTTTTGCTTACTAAAACCCATCCGTGTTCCTTTAGTTGCCTGTGTGTGCCAGGGCTACGGTAACTCTTTCGAACAATCCGCAACCCTAGCAGGCATCGTCCCTAGCGGACCCCGTCATTTGGTGCTGACATCTCTTTGAAGCGCGAGTGGAACACAACGCGCCGTCGACCGTAAGCCCGCGCCTACGGTGGCCGGGAATCGGCTATCGACTCCCGACTCCCAGGGTGTCTCCTCCTGCGGCGACTAGGGGCGTGAGGGTGCAACGATTACCTCTCCCTAACGCGTTCCACCTCCTCCTTCGTGAGCATTACTGCTTCGCAGAAGGAGGTGAGGGTTTGCCGTGCCTTTCGCCCCGTACCATGGCCTGGATCAGGGCCGGACGCGAGAGATCGCCCCCGTCGATCGCCTCCGCGAGGACACGGGTGGTGCTCCGCCCAAGCCGGGCAGACCTCCACCGTATGCTCCACCGAGTCCTCCGGTCGATCCACACAATGGTAACACCCGGGCGGTTCCTCCCGCCGTATTCGAAACAGGAATCTCCCGAAACAGCCATGTCCAGTGAGGAGCCTTTCAGACACCCGGGCCAGGTGTTACAGCTGCGGCTGATTTTGCATCATTGTCAAAATTACAGTGATTTCTATTGTGTTGCAATAATGTTGCTTTTTCGGTGCTGTTTGAAGTAAAATAAATTGAAAAAGACTGTAGTGGACGTAATTAAACAATAATTTTGAAGTGCCGCACCGCTGTTTTAAGATAAGGTGGATTTTATTACTTCTGACCTGGGAATCGAACCCGGGGCCTCATGCTCAGTGGTAATGCTTGCGACCACTAGAAAATACTAATCCTAACTTCCTAACTATATAATTATATAATCATAATATAATATTAAGTATTTTTTTGACGTAACGACAATTAAAATACTTTGTTCGTTCTGAATTCAAATTATTATTATACACGATAAATCTAATAATTGATGGACATGGAAATTAGCATTCGTTTGTATTCGGAAATGGGTCATTTTCAAATTTATTGTACAGTTACAAAAATGAAACAAAAACGAATACCGTTACAAAAATGAATAACGTAACAAAGAAATAACAAAAACGAAATATTAGGGCTGTTTCACATAAGATCATTAAAACAACGAAATCACTTCTTAATCAATTATTAATAATATAATGAGTCTGTTGAATTAGTCACATAAAATCAGTCTCAAAATAGTGTATTTCTTATGGTCCTTAACATTTATTTAATTACTTATTAAAATATCTAGCCCAGTCAAAATAAACATTTTGTCGAGGAACATAGAGTTGAAAATTAGTAATAACCTTATATAAGTTATTACAAAAATAATGGTGAAGCGAATTATTTTGTAGCAAAACTTTTATTTTGAAAAGGCTAGTAAAACAAATAAAATAAAACATACTTAGTATCTATATTACACAAGTCACTAGGTAGGGAAAGATAATCAACAGTGGCCTACTACAATAAGTTTTAAACTTTAGAAACTATCGTGTAACATAAAAAAATTGTGAAATGTTCTTTTACTTCTCATACAATTATGTTTTTTTAGAGATCAATAATAATAATGTTAATTATTACATTTTAATAAAAATAAATGATATTAATTATTATTGGCGTAATCAGAATACCTTGACAGACTTTTACAGAACATAGTAGTTACTCGTGAAAATGAGCAACAGACTTTTACTATGCGAAAACTGTGAAATTTTTCGCAGCCCCGATCTTGGGTTTTCATTTTGACCAAATTCACATTTTCTCGCTCTCTCTCTCTTTCTTTCGAATTAGAGAAAGACAGTCGTAAGTATGAACGCTTTTTCGCGTGACGATTTCTGCCAGTATACTCCTACCGCAAGCCGCGTTAAAGTACTTCGTTCCAATTACTTTTTACGTCGCTTAACGGTCAAGAGGATATTTAAAAAATAATACAATGTAAGTATATTTAAAAATATAAAAAATAGTTCCGTATGAATCGGCTTTATCTCATTTTTGTTACATCATTTTTGATAAGCAACAAAAAAACGTAACAAATCGTTACGAAAATGAAATCAACCATGAGATTGAATTACAACCTCTAATGTTTTAAGGTTAGAAATAATCTTATTGGATTTATCCAGCTTCTGTTTCGAAGTTGGTCATAGTTAATCTTAACATTTACGCAAAAATAATAAGAGAGAGACTTACCGTGGTATTTACTGGTGTACAACCAAAATGAATGGTTTTTTGTTGAAAATGCAGTGCACAGGAACAAACACACTTTTCTTGTCGGTGGAACCCTTTGTCAGAATGGCGGACTGACGTTCTATTGTCATCTGACTGGACGGTTTTAAATTGAGAATGTTGATAGTTGATAACGTCAAATATCTACCGATATCGGTGTAACAAAAACGAATAACAAAATTGAATGAAATGGAAGACAGATATTGAAAGGATGTTATTATTATTATGCAATAGGTTATTTATTTATATTTTATATTCTTAACATCACAATTAAAGTCATAAAAATATTGCGTAATGAAAACAAGTAAATATGTGAGGAGTTTCTTTTTTATGAAACTTTTTGTAACGCGCTCGTGCTTAGAGACACAGGGTTAATGTATGGAAATATTATGACACCAAACTAGTTAACACCTTTTTTTTATATAATTACCTATTATTTTGATCTGAAATGTCGAAACCCATCTGGAGAAAATGTTGTTCAAGGAAAATAATACTAATTTGATTGCTTCAATGTGTTATTTCTGGTCAATATTCACGTGGACGTTTTCACACAACAAAATGTACAAAAATTTTGAAAATGACCCAAATGCGATGATTCCCGAGGGACATTAGGAAAATAGTTGTACTGCATACTTAAATGTATTTTTAATGAAGAAGGATTTATAGGTTTTTTTTCGACCTCGACCACGCGCGTGAATCCGCGGGCCAAAGCTAGTAACAAAAATAACATGTTCTATCCAACCTTTACAACCAATAGAAAAACATTAGAGAGTTGTCATCAATCATTAAATTTTATTAATAATCTTGCGTCAAGCTTTTCCTAAATAGTTAGCTAAAAAGTCGATAATATTGGAATAACTTCACCCTAATCTGATTTTCTATAAATCTTGTCGTTTTTAGTCATACACATTTCTTGTCATCATGAAGTCTCCAATTGTGACGAGAAATCGAGACGGTCAAGAAAATAATCAAAATATTAGCAAAATAATCGAAAGAAGCATCGAAACAGATCGGAAATAGTCGCTGAAGTAGGTAAAATCCAAGAATCGATAACAAAAACCTAGGAGAGAGAGGAGTCTTCAAAAAGGATGTCAAAAGATTAGTTGTTCATGCTCCGACGTTCCCTTTTTCAACAAACATCACGGCTGTTTTCTTCGGTAGGTGAGGCATGGTAGAGGTGTACCTATAGTACATCTACATTTCGCCAGTTATGTTTAAGTCCCATGTAATAGGGGGTACAAATGCAGACTCCGGGCTGAAAATATGATTTTTTTAAACTTAGGAATGTTAATCAAATTCCAGAACGTCAGAATTGGAACCACTATGCTGATTTTAAATAGTGGTGGCCCAGTTGTAACGGCCCCGACATACGAGTTGTAAGCCGTGGGTTGGCACCCAGCAGGCACTTTACTTTGTGTAATTTATTTCATCACCACTGCCCTCAAAACGGTGGAGAAAAACATCGTGAGGAAACTGGCATGTCCTATTACTAAAAACTCAAGGACATGTGACATTTACTAATCCGCATTGGGCCTTCGTGGTGGATTACATTACAGTCTCACTTGAAGTGAGACTTGCTGATTAAGGACCCGTTTTTTGATCAGTAGTCAAACATACTAATAGTTAAAATGCGTTACTTAAACCAACAATTTGTTAAAAATGACAGAAGTATGTTGTTTGACAAATAGTTAAGCTAACTGCAGTTAAAAAAAATACAATTTGCTTTAATTGCTAACAATGCGCAGACAGAGTAGTTAAACTTTGAAAGTTATTGACTATTGTCATGTGATCAATTTTATTAAATTGACTATTGCTCATTTAATTATGTATCAAATATGTGCCCTAATTCTGTTAAAATCTCACTGTGAACGCTTAGGTGACTTGGCTTGAGCTAGTTTGCTGTCAATAGTGTCAATCGCTAGCATCAGATGGAGAGCCACCTCACTGCACCTAAGTTTTCGGTAAGATTTTTACAGAACCGACCGGCTGTAGAACAAGGCCTGTATCCCAGCCGTGGGAACATTATATTTTAATTAAGCTATGCTGAATAGTTTTTTTTTCACCTTCATTATTGTGGTGACAAACTGATCGAATACCGTTTTTATTTTTAATTAGTTGGAGTGCCAGCAGACGCTTTTAATTACTTTCATAACCAATGTACCTACAGTTAAATGTATTATCAATATTTTTATAACTTCTCCGAGCAACGCAGTTTTTCAGTGGCAGCTTTTATTGCCTCACTTGGCATAAACATTATGCTTATTATAATAATAACACTAATAACGCCGTATCTCTACGTTGACGTCGTGGTGAGGCTTGCGCGCTTCGAACTCTAGGTCTGTGCCGGTACAGTTTACTTTGCCGAAACAAGTCTAGAATGAGGACCCAGACAAAGAGACATACATAAACCCGCAGGGCAGCATGTGGCGAGCTGTTGGGAAGCAGCGATCCCGCGGACCCTATATCCCGGGAATAGTCATGTTCCTCATCTCTGGCTCGCCTTTATTGGTTGGCTGGTGTGAACAATGACGAGGGACAGAGCTCCCACATCTTTCTTGCCTTTATTGGCCGGCTTGTGTGGAGATTCGCAAGAGCTAACGTGCTCGGAGGAAGGAAGTATTTCTTGCCTTTATTGGCCGGCTTGAGTGGAGATTCGCAAGAGCAAAAGTGCTCGGAGGAAGAATGTATTCCAGTAAGATGCTGGTAGTGATCTTGACCGTATTTCCTGGATTGTCCGGATAGCCGAGGGATACCTCTCCACTCCTCATAAGCACCTTAGGACACGTTGCCCCTTTATCGCTACGAGACTCGTGCTAGCGATGGTTTCCGGGGGCCCATTATTGAGTGTGCAGGTCACCCCCTGCCATTATATCCGTGTTATAAAACATTGATCAGGCTGGGGTCATAAACCTTTCATAGTTCATGGTAACCAGTCCACATGGTAAACAGATTTTTCTATATCCAGCAACAGGCCAACACCAACCGGTTGTTGTCCATGGGTGCACTTACTCAGTTCATATAGCGATAATCGCCGGTTTGTGCTTAATTTCCTTTACTTATAGAGTCTAACGGGCCTCTGCGAGATGGCTTCGATCCTTCTTGTGCCTACCAAAGATCCGGGACCCTATAGTCCCGCGATATGCGAAAAGCTTAAAAATATACTAACAATAATATTATAATAATGCTACTATCCACATGAACAAAATCAATAATAATATTGTAAAGAGGTACTTATTTTTACAGGAGCGCAGGCTTTATTCGGGATTTCCCATAATAATTTTCCGCAAAACTTACGAACTTTCATTCAAAATTCCTTCCTTATCTAGAGAGGGAACTCTTGTACAAAATGTCATGCTTCTAGACCCGCTGGTTTAGGGTGTGCGTTGTCCGTCAATAAGTGAATGAATTATTCTTATTAAGTAGATAGAAGACCCCCACGAAGTCCGAAACACAAAAAATGGCGTTCAAGATTGTTTCTGGTACCAAGCAGTCAGACTTTCTGCATTATTTTGTAGTGACTGTCAAATATTTTGGACGGAATTTTGTCAAAGAATCAATCCGACACGAATAAAAAAAAACACTGCAATTCACTGGCGTGCTCGGTCCATCACTTTTACAAGCTGCATAACACGCAGAATGACCATGACCATAGACACTAAGCACACATGCCTACCCACATAAAATGAAAAATCAAACAGTCATTTCAGTTACTGTATCGATAATGTCGTCATGTTTGGTCCTAGAATCATTTAAATATGTATGAACGTAGTCTGTAATTGGACGAATTTGTTGACTTAGCTAACATTCGACCTTAAGCTCTTACTTTAAGATTCAATGTTGAATATTTAACGGCACGGTGATACGACCCTTGTAAACAGTTGCTCTAATACGTAAATTAATTTTATGGTTTTTTATCGGAATGGAAGGACACATTTTGTTAGATACTTTTGATGTATTGTAATTGAAAACTGTTTTGTGATTGAAAATCTTACAATACGGAGGTATACTCTAGAGATCATACCTCCTCTCTCTCTCTCTATCAATTAACTTATACGAGAAACTATTGTTTAATTGATTCCTCCCAATATTGTGATCTCGTAAAGCTCTCACAGTACCTACTATAGTAACTCCTGGGACATTAATTTGGCGCAAAACTTTTAAAATATTTTCCAGTAGTGGTCTACCCTGCACTCTTGTACGACATTCAATACTATAGGAAATCACCTTTCTCTTGCAGTCGAGAGAATGCGTTCTTGACATCAGTCAGCTTCGTACAAACGAATACATATGTACATACATTCAGAAACTCACGCCTTCTTCCCATAGGGGAAGACAGAAACTACAGAACGCCACCTGCTACGATCCTTATATACTCCTTTTGCCTCGTTTACATTCATTCGTCTGGTCATACACACACGCTGGTTGCGAGTATTACGCATCTGACCTTTCTAAAGAACATAACCAATAAGGTCACTCTAAATCCTCCCAAGGCGTCCCCTCCCGGCGTTTCCACTCACAACTGCCTTGTAAATACCTTTTGTCAGTCGCCTTTCATTCATCCTCCCAACATGACTAAACCATCTACGCATACTGTTTTAAATTTTTGTCACTAGTTGTTTTTTTAAACCACACCGTTGCCTTACCACATCATTCCTCAGCCTATCATTCATAGTCATACCACACATGCTTCTCAAGGAACGCATTTCCACAGCATTTATTCTACTTTCATGCTTCTTTTGTCACACCGAAAATTCACTTCCATACATAAGCGTAGGTACCAGCACACCATTGTGAACCACCACTGTGCCAGTCGTGGCTTTTTAGATATCAACTGGTTGGTTACAATTATATGTGTAGCACCATTCACTTTATTTCCCGCACTTACTCTCCTTTCCACATCTCCATGAATCTTTTCATCCCTTGTAAACAGACTCCCCAAATATACGAACTCGCCTACTTGCGCCACATTCTTATTATTTATTTTCACATAACACACCGAAACATCCTCTTCTTTTTCAGACACCATGACCTTCGTCTTATTCACATTTATTTTCATCCCTTTCATCTTATATGATTCATCCATCACAGTCACCATGTCTTGCAACTGTTCTGCTGACGATGCAAGTAGAACTTGATCATCTGCGTACAGAGGGCATTTAACAGGCAACTCATTCATCGGCCATCCACTCTTACCATCTTTCAAATCTGACAGACAACTATCCATGCCTGAACAGACCAGCCACCCGACACATAACCAGATAATGATCAGAATAGAATAGAATATTCTTTATTATGTACACCATAAAAATTACAGATATAAATGTAGACATTTTACACAGGGTGACACAATGGGCGGTCTTATCGCTAAAAGCGATCTTTTACAGACAACCTTTGGATGGATTCAAGGGAGAAGGAGAGACAATAATGCAGGTAGTCAGTGGTGTACCATTTACATATAGGTACAACAAATACATACAAACATAAAACATATACTTATCTACATATAATATATACAATAATAAACATGAAACAAGAGCAAGGAAACTAAATGTAATGATGATGTTTAAGGAGAGAGGAAGTGTTTTTTAACCATAAATCAGTCCCTACATTAACGCCCCGACATGCTCTAGTATCTGTAACTTACCGTACTCTTTAATCTTTCATCCACAATCACAAAGTCGATATACTTCTTCTGTCTTGGCTTTCCCACGTATACCTGTGATTCCTGTGAACCTTTCTATGATTAAACATAGTATTCATAACAGACAAATTCTTCTCTACACATAATCTCTAGTAACTTCATCCCATTCTCATTCACTCTATCATCCACCCCAAATGCACCTAATACTTTTTCGTACCTATTCCTCTTCACACCAACCGAACCGTTAAAGTCTCCAAGCATAACAATCTTCTCGTTTGATCTACATCCATTCACTAAATCTCTTATACTGACTGCCCTAAAATTTTTCCCTCTCCCAAGGTGAGCTTCCCACATCGGGTGCATAAACGCACAAAATAAAAATAGAGTTTAGGTCCACTTTTGTTCTTACCCATAGCATCCTGGGACTCACACAAATATAATATTTCATACATTTCATGATCTGCTCGGAGAGGATCACCCTCACATCCTGACAGGCCCTATGTGTCTCCTGAACACCGGACCAGACGGTGCTCAGAAAACGTCTTTAGATATTTTCACTCTCTTTTCGTCTGATTCACACATAGCACATCAATCCTATTATCCTTCACCATCTCACTCACTTCAGCCATGTTACCTTTTATACCTCCCTGCACATTCAACGTACCTAAGCGACATTCCGCCACTCACTTCGCCCCGTGGAAACAACTGACGTTGTGTGTGGCTAGCATAACCGCCGCCTCCGAGTTGTTTATTAATCATTGATTTACTCATTTAGTTTCCACGAAAAGCAGAGGAAATAATCTCGACATCCTACAGAGCTCCGCACGTAGAGGTAAGGCTTGTTACTGCTTGGGGGGGCGCCCGATCCCAGACCACAGGTACGATCGCGATTAAGCTCTCTCTAGCCATGCAGCTCTCGGCACGGCAACTTTAGCTTGGGTGTGTGTTGTTCGTACCACTGAGGAAAACAATAGAACTCTCCAGCTGTTCCCTTAGTCGCCTTTTACGGTACCCATGGAATGAGATGGGTTGGTACTATTCTACTACCCGGAAACCACACGGGGCACAAATGAGGTTAAGTTGGTTACAATGGGCACGCCACAATTGCGGCGGTAAGTAAGTGGTTTGAGAGGCGCCACGGCGTCCTCACCTTCCGCCTGACGCAGGTCCTCACTGGACATGGCTGTTTCGGGAGGTTCCTGTTTCGGATAAGGCGGGAGGAAACGCCCGGGTGTTACCATTGTGTGGATCGACCGGAGGACACGGTGGAGCATACGGTGGAGGTCTGCCCGGCTTGGGCGGAGCACCGCCGTGTCCTCATGGCGGCGATCGGCGGCGGCGACCTCTCGCGTCCGGCCCTGGTTCAGGCCATGGTATGGAGCGAGAGGGAATGGGAAGCCGTCACCTCCTTCTGCGAAGCAGTAATGCTCGCGAAGGAGGAGGCGGAGCGCGAAAGGGAGAGGCAATATCTGCGCCCTCGCGCCCCTAGCCGCCGCAGGAGGAGGAAACACCCTGGGCGTCGGGAGTCGATTGCCGACTCCCGGCCACCGTAGGCGCGGGCTTGCGGACGGCGAGCAATGGGCAGCTCGCCGTCCGGTAAGGACCGGGCCCGGGTCGACGGCGCGTCGTGTTCCACGTGCGCCTCAATGAGATGTCAGCATCATTGACGGGGTCCGAAAGGGCGGATGACTACGAAAGGCTGAGTTCATAGATTGATTGCTATGTTTGAAAAATTTGTCTGCTCGTGTCTTCGGCGTCGTGTTCGTTTGAATATTACAACAATATTCGTTGTGTTAGTTATGCAAATAACGCAACGAATATTGTTGAAATGTCAAAATTAATGGCATTGAGTTTGTGAGTGTGTTACGCCATTATCCCGTTGAATCCTTTAACTCTGGCGTAGTGTACCTATCCAAACACAGTCTCACACACACAAGGAGTCAGGTAGCTGTCACTAATGACAACTTTCCATTACCACGAATGGCGGCAGGTGGGACGTGAAGCGTAACCTGGACTAAGACTTGGATATGATGCTGAGCCTGTGAGTAAACCCTGATAACAGCCCTGCTACAGCGCCGTCCGGTAAGGACCAGGCCCGGGTCGACGGGGCGTCGAGTTCCACGTGCGCCTCAATGAGATGTCAGCATCATTGACGGGGTCCGAAAGGGCGGATGCCTGCCGGGGTCGCGGATTGTTCGAAAGAGTTACCGTGGCTCTGGCGCACAGGCAACTGAAGGAACACGGGTGGGTTTTAGACAGTAAGAGTCTGACACGCCCTCCCGCTCCGCCCAGAGCGGGAGAGGTCATTTGATGATATCCTACCAAAAAAGAAAAAAAAAGCCCTGCTACAGCAATTAACAGACACTATGTACCTTTGTGGCCAATGAACTGTCATTAGTTTCTATTATAATTAGTAATTACATAGCATTTCCTTATCAGCAAAATCGACACCTAACAAAAAAACTTGTACCTATCATTGTATTGACCCTTCGCGGTATCAACAATGATTGAAGCTACAGGTCGCTATCGTGCGGAGGTGAAAGATCACAACCATGCATAAGTAAACAGAATAGGTGATGAATGTCGCGCGGCTGCCGCGTGTCGGTGGAATGTCATGTGGTTACTGACGGAATGTCACTGCATGACTTTGACATGTGGACGAACTTTCTAGGAGTTCTGAAAGTTTAGTGGAAAAACCAGAGGGGCAATTCCCGTATTTTTAAGAATGTTCGCATTCTAATCTCAGTCTCAATCTGTCAAAAAACGATTTTTACAAAAAAAATATACAACCGACTTCCAAAGAAACACTACTAAGTGAAAAATACCTTTATTTCGGGCGTCGGTGTATTTTAGTTTTTGCCACCGGCTGTCGAAATTAAAGTTATTTTTCACTTTATAGTATATTTTTGTAAAAAGATTTTTATTTTTCACTTTTTGTTGTGGTACCAACCCCACACAAATTCGTATACCAGTACTTGCTACGTAAATAACAGTGACAGGAAGTTATTATAATATCATCAATATACACTAAGTGGAAAAAATACGTATTATTGAAACTAACTGAAAAAGTACTCAAGCAAAGTTAATAAAATTTATATGGTACCGCCCCTGAGGCATACCCTATCCATTAAAAAAAGTATGTTCAAAATCGATCCACAACTGCTGGAGATATCGCGTAACAAACATGCAAAAAAAAAGGAATTGAGAACCTCCTCCTTTTTAAGAAGTCGGTTAAAAATACCACTAAATTCAATACATTTTAGACAAGTTTTTGACATTTATTGTAGCTAAGATGAGATGAGATTGCAACAAGATTTTGAACGTTTTTAACGCGTAGTTTTTTTAGTAGGCATATAGCCAGAGCGTGTTAATGACTGACGTGAGATTTGCTGTTTTTATTAATATATTATGTTATTATTTTTATCTAAAAATTTGCCCTAAACTTTTATTTTTATTTGTATTTTATATTATTAATTTCCGGTTAATTTTTATTTTTTTTATTATTTTTAATTTTTATTTTCATTGACATGAGTTGCTTATTTTTATTTGACATTGTATTTATAATTTGATGACATTGTATTTATTTTTATATTGTGATTTGTATTTATCTCGTGTTTGTAATTGTAATACTTGTGATTGTAATATGGGAGAACCTGAAATAAATGTTGTTTTTTTTTATTTTTTTAATAAGTAATAATAAATTTCGTAAGCCTAAAACATAAGGAGAGAAAATGGGTTAACAACGCATTACTTCAGTAACTTAGATCCTTATATTATGATAATTGGACTAAGTACATGCTCGATTTCGTGGAACTCCTGACGCCCAAACTAGGACCATTACAGGAATTAGCCTCCTAACGCTTAGAGCAGCTGTCAGCGGCTTAGCTTAAAGAATGGCATGCTGCAGTTATTATGCAAGCAACAGGAGTGTGTATTCCGACTTGAAGGTAGGGGAGCCCAGATGATATTCAGACAATCAGAAAAGTCTAATCTAAGCATTAATGGAACCAAGGAGGATTCCTGAACGCAAATAGACTTGGGGAAGTGAGTTTGAAATGAACAGCATCAGGTGCAGCATCATCCTGGCATCAGGGGGAATGTCAGCTCACTTCGCCCAAGTTCTCACGGTGAGATTTTTATAGAATAGATCGGCAGGATGGGTGAAGATCGAATTGAAAAATAACCTTTTCAACACATTTGCTCAAAAAATGCATTTACGATGCCTGTATACATTGTTCGAAAGTTAAAAATGACGCACCATACAAAGGAACGTGCGGTAAAATAGGTACTCTCACCTAAGTACCTGCTTTACCGCATACTCCGTTGTTTATCGCCGTGCATATCCTTTGCGGATTTTATTTTATTTCCATAAAAAAGATATAAGAATTCCACCAAGGAGTTTCACATTACAAGAATAAATAGGCTGAATAATCAAACCTCCTTGGAAGCGCTTTTGCTCAATACGTTTGTCTCACTTTAATACTAAAGAGAAAATGATACGAAAGATGTAGTTCTAATTTTCACCACGCGCACGTAGCGCCATTAGCAAATCGCGCCAATTTTATATTAAATTCGTCTACTCCTTTGTAAAAACCAACTTACCGCACTAGAATCATAAATAACTATTACAATGATCAAAATTGTTTATTCAGATAGAAAATAATACGAACAGTTTCAACAGCTTTTGGAACCAAATAAAGCTCGGAAGTCGACTAAACACTAAATTGAGTCATAAAATCAAAAAGCGATTTTATTCGAACAAACATTAACAGATACAAATCTAACGAAAAACTAACAAATTGTTAGCCAAACAAACATACAGGTCGTATAGGAATCGACTCACAGCCAGTAGCCCAACACCCAATTAACCAACCACTGCCAAGCTGTTTTTTAATAAAATCAAATCCCAGAACTTCCACCCCTGCCGACGCCAATACCATAACAATCGTGAACATTCAATCATGTCCAGCAACTGACATTGTACATTGACCGTCACAGAGCGGATCGATAGACGACAAGCAACAACCGCCGCGTGTTTTATTCAAAACCATCGATTGTCAATGTCGGCAATCAGTCTAATGATGCCAGTTTGTCTTTAGATAATGGACATATCTCGAAGATTGAAGTAAGGAATGTTCTTTTCAAGATTTTGGGTCAATGTCCTGGGGTATAATTATATGTAAAGTGAGAGTGTGGTCAGCCCAGTCCGATGAGGCCTCAGCCCGCGCCGTAGCTGAGCCTGTAGCTTTAAATTCCCCGATTAATAATCATGATATTATAAACCCTTCGATCCAGCCCGTCCCCAATATCGCGCTGCCCTCTCTCAATGACGCCCTAAGCCGAGGCCCGTACCCCACAGGGGGTGCCCTTAGCGTGCGGTCATCTAACTTGTAAGTTTAGTTTTAAATTTTTCCGCTCCTGGCTGGAGGCCCTTTCGAGTAAAATCAAAAAGGCAACCACAGGACAGTCCGCTTAAGCAGCCACGACCCCCAGTGGTCAAAACTGCGAGTAGCCATACAAAAAAAAAGTGTGGTCAGCTTTAATTGGCCGAGACAATCAGAGAAGATTTACCTGATAAATCCTGCACCCTAATTGCATAACATACTTTCAATCACAATCCGAAGGTTTTGAAGGAAATTCCTCATCCATTGCGACTTAGGTTTGAAAAATTCGTCTGCTTAACAACGTAAATAACGTAATGAACGTGGCTGTCAAAATGAAAGGTATTGCCATCTTTTGCCATAGTGTATGTGTGTTACGAATTTACCGTCCTGGTTTGTAAGTAACATAGGGATATAATATACATGTTACGCTCAAAGACCGAAAACGCTCATTGAGCGAAAAAAGGGCTCACAAACGCGTTGTGGTCACTGTAAAACATCCACATCGGGAAATTCGTGTTATGGCTCTTATGAAAACGCTCACCACGCGTTGTGGCAATCACATACAGACCACATAGCGAAATTCGTGTCGTGGCTATCATGTTATACGACCACAACGCGTTGTGAAGAAAAGCAATGAAGAAAAGCCATGACGCGTTCTGAGTACTAGACTACGGACGTACGGAGTATTGATCATTATTAGCGCTGATGTATGTTCACTCTCAGAAACAGTCAAGAAAAGAAGAAGTAACTCCACTGATGTTTTAATGCATCGTTGTACTCGAGCCGACAAGTTACAACCTGTCCGTCGTGAATATAAATAGTTACACCACCTAGTGCTCAGAACAAGTTATGGCTTTTCTTCTTTGCCACAACGCGTTGTGTCGTATAGCATGATAGCCACGACACGAATTTCGCTATGTGGTCTTTATGTGATTGCCACAACGCGTCGTGAGCGTTTTCACAAAAGCCATAACACGAACTTCCCGATGTGGATGTTTTACAGTGACCACAACGCGTTGTGAGCAGTTTTTTCGCTCAATGAGCGTTTTCGGTCTTTGAGCGTAACATTATATAACAGATAATATTAAGAATAACGAAAGATAGAGATATTTATTCGATTGAAATGGTACTTAAAAAGTTGTCAAAGTAAAATGTATACATTGTTCTGGCACATCCGCCAGGGCCACTCGAAGACGCAAGGTTTCAAATAAATGTTAAATATCAGTTTCGATAAACTTTCGAAGACTTCAATTAAGACAGTCTAGTTAAGACTATTCCTTAAGGCCATACATACAGCTATACAAGCTTTGTTTTTAAGAATAGTAACAAGATAAGTTAGTTTTGTGGGAATGTGTGGCAGCATCCGCGTATCCTACACCCTTCTGTCGATCTCAATGCGCTTATCCTTTTCTATGGCATTTTCTTGTTCCTTGCTTATACAAAAAAAAACACACATAACATAAAATCACGCCCGTAATCCAAGAAGGGTTAGACAGCGGTGTACCTATAGCTTATAGTACCTATAGTTTTTACTTACACCCAAATTTCACACCCTTTCACATACTTAATCGAAGAATGATTATCGTTACGTATAGATTTTAACTTTGAAAGCAAATTAAAAACGCATCGAAGTTATTTAAATGGATGTGTCAAATAATAAACATATAATCATGCACGCTGACTCAGCAATAGTAACAAAAATTTCGTAGTAAAAGCTAATTTCACAACATCAATGGAAACAATGACCGTTTATTGTTGATACTTAAGTACTTAATAATGCAGCAGTATAAACATTTACTACGTTGAATGTACAACTTTATAAACGTATACAATAATTTATTTACTAACGCATAAATATGGGATGTTTTTATTTCTGTATTGCTGAATTTGAATGTAAGACAAAAGTATTTTTAAAAGGGAAATATTTAATTGCATTTCAAACAATTTTTTGAACTTCAAATGATGCGGACCTTTTTTAATAATAGCGTTCATTTTTGTAATTTTTGGTCTTATTAAAAAGTATCTGACATTTTGAAGTTGGTCAGCGGAAAATTTCAATTGTGATCTATTTATTACGCGGTGCTATTAATCTAATTGATCTTTATGATTTTAAATTGATATTCCAATAAAACAAAAAATAAAATCGTTTATTAATAAAAGGGACACATTTACAATAACTACCTTAACAATTAAAATAGAGCACATTTGCTAATTTGCCTGAACTAGGTTGTACCTGTGCTTCAGGCTAGAAAGTGCATAAATATAGCTTTTTTTTTTTAATTGTATACTAAAAACTAAATTAAAACTTAGGTAAACAAAAGCAAAAATAACATGTTAGCGGTTCTATTTGCAGATAAATAGATCTTGTGTATGTGCATAATCGATGGTTAGTAAATATGTAAGTATAATGTTTTTACAGATATAGTAATTTAATTTAGAGATACTTAGTTTACTATTTAGCCTATTGTCCAGAAATGGGCCTGAGAATGTAAAAAATCTTTCAAAAAATTATGGTTTGAGGTTGCATTAGATATGCTTACTATATTATTCCGTCATGGCATGGCATGGAGAGTGCTACTGTCGCAACCCAGCGCAGGGCACGCCACAATTGCGGCGGTAAGTCCCCTCTTTGAGGAGTGGCTTGAGAGGCGCCACGGCGTCCTCACCTTCCGCCTGACGCAGGTCCTCACCGGACATGGCTGTTTCGGGAGGTTCCTGTTTCGTACAAGGCGGGAGGAAACGCCCGGGTGTTACCATTGTGTGGATCGACCGGAGGACACAGTGGCGTATACGGTGGAGGTCTGCCCGGCTTCGGCGGAGCACCGCCGTGTCCTCGTGGCGGCGATCGGCGGCGGCGACCTCTCGCGTCCGGCCCTGGTTCAGGCCATGGTACGGAGCGAGAGGGAATGGGAAGCCGTCACCTCCTTCTGCGAAGCAGTAATGCTCGCGATGGAGGAGGCGGAGCGCGAAAGGGAGAGGCAATCACTGCGCCCTCGCGCCCCTAGTCGCCGCAGGAGGAGACACCCTGGGCGTCGGGAGTCGATTGCCGACTCCCGGCCACCGTAGGCGCGGGCTTGCGGACGGCGAGCAATGGGAAAGCTCGCCGTCCGGTAAGGACCAGGCCCGGGTCGACGGCGCGTCGTGTTCCATGCGCGCCTCAAAGAGATGTCAGCACAACTGACCGATGCCTGTAGCCGATGCAACGATAGGACCGATGCCTGCCGGGGCTGCGGATCGTTCGAAAGAGTTACCGTGGCCCTGGCGCACAGGCAACTGAAGGAACACGGGTGGGTTTTAGTCAGTAAGAGTCTGACACGCCCTTTCGCTCCGCCCAGAGCGGGAGAAGTCATTTGATGATTTCCCAACCAAAAAAAAAAAAGAAGCATTGTAGGTAACCATGGTGAGCTGTTTTAATACTAAGTGCATTATGAAAAGCTGGCGAACCGTCAGTACGTTGCAGGATTTATATAGCAGATTTGAGAAAGAAGAAGGGATGGAAAATTGCTACCTTTGAAATTGCTCTCTGAGCTCTTTCAAGAGGAAGCAAATTAGTTTTTGGTGCGCCACCCCAAGAAGTGATACAGTATTGAATTATAGATCCACATAGGGCCAAATAAACTTGTGTGATTAATTTTGAATCTGCTAAAGTTCGCAATTTAAAAAAAGCATAATATTTTTTTGCGCACTCTTTTAACTAGGCTTTCAATATGTTTTCTAAAAGAGAGTGTATCGTCCATTATTACCGCCAGGTATTTTATGTTGCTCGTTTTGAGGATAAAGGACAAATAGGACAAATACACATGTTGTCTGTACGGTTTCCACATTGATGGGCATATAGATGAGGGTTAGTAATGTTAAGTTCAGGCTTGTGCATGGCAAAGTGAATATGTTTTGTCTTGTCGGCATTTAATGTTAGTAAATTGCTTTGAAGCCACGGTATTTAAACCTAGCTGAGCGATTTCAAACAGTTCGCTACTGGTTTTAGCGGTAAATATTAACGCCGCTCCGTGTCGTCGGCATAATTATGATATAATTTTACCGTCTTTAATATTTAGATTAGGACACAAGTCGGTAATATAAATCAGGAATAGCGTAGAGCCCAGAATACTCCCCTGAGGAACAACAAAATCAGTATTTGTCTGCTTATCACTCGTAGTATTATTTATTCGAACACAGGGTTACCGGCCATCTAAATAGTCAGTAAAAAGTTTTAGCGGCGTTCCCCTTAAATGATAAATGATTTTGTTTCTTTAAGTAGGTTTGTACAAACACTTTTACAAGTCAATCATATTTTAAAACTAGATGAGGTCGGCGTTTATCAGGGCATCTCTTAGTTCTCTGATGAAGCTTATCTCTGTGTCTCATATCCCGAATTAGTCGAGGAGTAATCAATGGTTTAATATTATAAAGTATCTTGTTTACTGAGACACTATTGTGTATCGTAATATTGCTTGTTGAACATGTTTTATTAAGTATGATAAAGCCAAATTAGCGTCAGCAGTATTGTAAACTAGGCTAAAATCAAGGTTGCATAAATGATATTCGAGTTTGTTTTTTGTTTAATTTGCTTTTACGGTTATTATGACAGCGTGATGGTCAGTAATTGTTGAGTTAGTAACAAGCGTAATATATGACAGGCTGGTTTTGATCATCACGTGATCGAGGCAGGAACCGCTCTGATGAGTAGGCAATGTGTGAGTGGGGAGAAAACCATGGTATAAGCAGATATTATGGAAATTTTGGGCCCCTGCAACGCAGAAAGCGTTTGAAAGAGTAACGGTGGAGTTTTTTGCCCATTCTTCTCTATACGAAACTACCTTTTGGAAGGGGCAACTAGAATCAATTCTATTTTATTGTAAATTTTTGACGTTCAAAAGTGCCTTTTATGTGCCTATTTGAAATAAATGATTTGATTTTGACTTTTGCAATTTTTGGAGCCAATATTTATATATAAATCACCTGTTAGTATAATATTCTTCCACGGGCTTAGTGCTTGAAAAATCTGGTTTGAGGATTTGTTAAAAGGAAGTTTCCAGCGGAAGGGGATCTATATATAGCGATTATCGCTGTGGTTGTATCAATTTTGATGACTAAACAATTACTCATACAGTTTTGTAGAGTATGTTCCTCAACTGTGACCTTTAATGATTCCTTAGCAAAGATTACCACATCATCGTTTTGATTGTGGTTTACGCAATAAGTTGTACACCGGTATTACTGGAAGGTTATCGTGGGTCCATATTGGCTCACCTAAAGTTCTTTACCCGAAATTGTTCTTCCTAATGATTTGTAATCCGAATGATCACTCTTCCTAAACATTTTCATCCTAAAGTTTTCATTCATACTATTTGTAGTGCTACCGGCGATGTTCGTAACACTCATGTTTCCGAAAATTGTAATTAATAATATCATTAATGTAAATATATTTAAACTTCTACTGTTTTTTATCATAACGCTTTTATCCCTAAACATAATTACCATAATATTTTCACTCATACTCAGAAAGAAACATTTACCAAGTGTAATAAAAAATATATGTGGGTAGAAGATGATATTTATAGTTTTAATTTGAGGGTATGATTATTATTTGGGGGTATGCTTTACATAACGTACTGAGTTGTGTCTATTGCTAAGTTTATTTCAGTGTATTATCATTACATGCATGTTTGTGTTAATATAAGTTATACCTACACTAGATTTATTTTAGGCATAGTTTAATATTTGCTTAATAATTTTAATATGTAACTCTGTACTGATGTCACTTCTATGTAATTTATATGTGAACTTATGAATAAAGTATTTATTTATTTATTTATTTATTTTAATGCTTTATTAATATGGAGGAAAATAATTTATAATCATTTAAAACCAGTCGCGGAGGATTAAAATTAGACGTACATGGCTATTACTATAACTCTACCTGAGATAATTATGTCTAAAAACCAACTGTTTAGAATGATTAAAGGTCGTTTCACTGATTTTTGTCTTAAATGAATGAAATTCAAGTCAGAGTATCGTCTTGGGGTCACTATGAAAAAAATACTTAGAAAAATTTCGCGACCAATTTCGAAGTAGCGCTCGCCACCTAGGTTTTGAGTTTAATAAATTCCATTAAATTACATATCGCATCTGATTTTATAAACTTTCACTTGCAAACGACCGGTAATTGTTTCAGACGCACAAGTCAATTAAACAATTGATTACTCGTAAAAGTGCTTAAAATAAAGATGGTTTTAGATTTTTTTGACGTTCTCTAAAAGAAGCGCAATCATTATAATATTAGAGTGTTCAATAATATTTTTAGAACCGCAAAATGTTCTTCATAAAGGTCAGGAGCATAGTAACCAGTTTATAACCAGATGTATGAACGTAAACGAAGCAAAGGGAGTAGGTATATATAAGGAATGTAGGAGGTGGCATTCTGTACTTTCGATCCAGCCTGTCCCACCTTGCTGCCCTCTCTCAGTGACGCCCTAAGCCGAGGTCCGTACCCCACAAGGGTTGCCCTTAGCGTGCGGTCATTTAAATATAATTTTAGTATTTAATTTCGCTCCTGGCTGGAGGCTTTTCGAGTCAAATCTTAAGGCACCCACAGGATAGTTCGGTTAAGTAGCCAGGACCTCTGAGGTCACAACTACGAGCTCCAATATAAAAAAAAAGTGGCATTCTGTAGTTTCTGCCTAACCCCGTGGAAGGCTTTCCAGAATGATCCAGTACAACAATTTATGGAAGGGGTAAATTCATTGGTGCATGTTTACGAAAATATTTTATGAGCACCGAATGACTTGGCATAAAAATAACGATTGGTCATGGACTCATGCATGACGTTTGATTCATAATATATTCATTAGCCGCTTTAACGTTTTACCACAACTAGTTCTCAAACTGCAATTTATATGTATCATCGTCATTATCATATCAGCGGAATGACATGACAGTGTGCAGTGATATGATATTTTTTATTTAATAACACCACCAGCGACCAGCCCCTGGTTAGCACGGTTATTACGACTTGACAAAACATTTGAGATTTTTTCATTATAATTAAGTTTAATATTAATGTATTAAACATATAAAACTACCGAAATAAATTCTTTAAATGGTGGTAAAAACCGCATCAGAATTCGTTCCGGATTTAAGAAGAACAATGCGGTCATTTCTCTACTCATTTTCATCATCAATTATTTCTTCATTCTTTAAACAGTTTTGTGATTGTGTCTAGATAGCAATGCGTTGCTTTATTATTTGCTAATTAGAAATTTAATTTATATATTTCTTAATCGCTATTATGAGACTTCCGGGGCCCTGCAGGCTTAGCACGAGCACCGTTTTGTCGATGGAAGAATAGACAAAAATGACGTTACGTGAAGCAGTACGACGCGGACGGCAGCAAAGTAGAAAGAGTCAATTGCACTTTTTATGAAATTCAGTAGTTTATTCACGTTTTTATTTTATTTTGCTTATATCTCGAAAATGGGGTATCCTATCGCAAAAATAATGAAAATTTCGACCCCCATTATGAATTCAGTAAACCCCTTAAACTCAACATGTAGGTAATAATTTTTCACATTTTCCATACAAAAAGTGATCATTTCCATTTCTCCATTCCATTTTTATACTTTGTGGCCGTCGAGTAAAAGGTTTTCTACTGTCTTTAGCATGGCGATTACAAAATCATATTGTCTTCACCACCCTAGACAACTCTCAGTTGTCAGTGTGATTTTGACAGTTTGGGATAGAAAACTTTCTTCTAAAATAGTCTACATAAAAAAGGACCTAGACAACGATCGTTAGAAACGAAAGACAAAATGACAGATTGTAGAAGGATTTTTACGGTGCGATGTCAAAAATGGAGAAACGAATTGTCACTTTGTATAGAAATAGCTATGTCTATTCTTCCAAGAAATAGAAAGCGTCATGCTAAGCCTATGGGGTTAAGCATCAAATAGAGGTTTAACAGTTAAAGAAAACATAATATTCCAACATTTGTAGACTGTAGATTTGTATTTTTTTCCATTTTATTGAGTACTTGTTACTTGTTGACAGGCCTACACTGTCCTCCCATACCTATTAACACTGTAATTTGAAAACATTGTAAAAGCCACTTATTTTTAAAAGAGTAACCGTGGAGTTTTATGCCGCCGGCTCTTCTCTATAGGAAACGACCAATTGGAAATGTGCACCTAGCTTCTGACGTTAAGTGCCCATGTAGGTTTATGTGAAATAAAATTTTGAACAAACTGAAAAACTTTGAATAAATTGTACCGATTACAAAGAAAACCAGTAGTGCAGTCTCTGCAGATTTAATATTTGTTTAAATAATTTTAATTTTGTTTATATACGGCCTCCTTGGTCTAGTGGTCCTAAGCGCTACTGCTGAGCGTGTCCTGGGTTCGATTCCCCAGTCGGGCACAGTGTTATTGGGTTGTCCGTTGTTGTTGGCAATAGGCTCGCCCCCTATTACATGGGACTTAAACATAACTGGCGAAATGTGGGTCTACTACAGGTACAGTCACCAAAAGAGATAAGTAACCAGGGTCGTCGATATAGTTGCAGTTTAGTAAGAAACCGATGAATGTTTTCGAATATTTCATTTAATTAATAGAAAATTAACAGGTCATTTATCTAATTAAATTTCATTCGAAAACATCCGTCGGTTTCTTACTAAACTTCAACTATATCCGACGACCCTGGTTACATATCACATTTTGTGACCGTACACCTTTGGAATTACAGACTTTGGAGAGTTTGCGGTTTTAATATTCGTATTAATATTTTTAATCGATATTGTCGTTCTTAACACACGAATTTACCTGCTACCATTAGGCACATAAGTTTCCAAAATCAATAACTCTTTAAGTTACTTACCTATTCAAAAGATAACTAAAACACAAACGATTGCACGTAAGCCATTTGAGCCACAAGGGGCAGGTAACTGGTGATTTTCTCATTACAAATGCAAATGGTGGCATGTATAATAACCTACAATTTAGATAATACCCGCCTTGTAAGGCTAGCTTTGAGTCCTCCTGTCCTAAACTATTCTAATACAGTGCTGTGACACTGAATTAATGTTTGGTTAATAAAATGACTGACTGAAATGATTTGATATTTGTTTTGAGTTGTTAAAAATGTGTCAATATAAGCGTTGTTGTCTGAAAATGTATTCACTGCCAAGTGAATTGGGTATCACTGTTTTTCTTAAGGTATCTGCACGCTTTTGTTTATTTTTTCTTTTGACGCATTCTGAGCAAAATGAAAATTTATGTAACTTAGGGTAGGTTACATAAATTTTCATTTTCGGCCAGGAAAATTAGAATTTGTCTGTAAAAAAAATGCTGGCGAAGATTTCTCACTGGGCCTATTTTTATTAAGACATCAACTATGTGTGGAAAAATCTGTTTTTACAAATATTTCGTAAATTATTAGTTTTACGTATTTTTTTTCCTTATGGAATAAAAATATATTAGAAAAGTTTCAGATAGGAGCCCCGTGGTCAGGACTCCACTTTCAGATTTCTAAAAAGGACCAGATATAAAGTGATCTTCAGAGACGTTGTTTTCATACGATCGAGTGCGGTACAACAGGCTGCCGAGTTTATATTAAAAAGCTCTATTAAAATTTCACAGAAAGACACCAAACAGTAAAATTACAGAACCTTTTAGAAAAACTTTATGTTAAAAAACTCAGTGAAAATGCAAAAAGAGATGTGGCCCATGAGGGGATCGAACCCGCGACCTTCGCGTTATTAGCACGACGCTCTAACCAACTGAGCTAATGGGCCGATGTGTGTGATGTCGAAATATCTGTGCAATTGCCAAATTCTACATAATCATACGTGCAGTATGCATAATCTGTATGTTTACGTAATATAATATTGTTGGAGAAGATAGTAGCAATATTACCAACGCGGTGTAACGTACTATTTAAAGATTTCGTTGGAAATATTCCAAGTTTCATCCTCATTGCTTTAGTTGGTCTGTAGTAGTAACAGTTGGTCGCCAATGAAAAATAAAGCTATACATTCGAGGACCACTGTCTATAGGCACTTAGGACCCCTGTAGATATGATCAAATTCATTTGTATTTGACAGAAACCGTACTGCACAGCGGGACTAGATAAACTAAATTAACACTTTATCTAAACTAATATTTTAAGAGGAAGGATTTGATTTTTTGTATGTTTATTAGTTACGCTTTCACGCTAAAATGGATGAACGGATTTGGGTGAAATTTGTCACATGGGTAGACCGTGGTAGGATAGTTTTTATCCCGATATTCCACGGGATCGAGATTTATGCGGGTGAAACCAAGGGGTGCAGCGTTACCCATATTTGTTCACATTTTACCTAATGTGTGTTTTACCTTTTTTTTTGGGTTGGAAGTCATCATATGACTACTTCCGCTGTGGGTGGAGTGGGAGGGCGTGTCAGACTTTTACTGACTAACACTGTGTTCCTTCAGTTGCCTGTGCGCCAAGGCCACGGTAACTCTTTCGAACAATCCGCGACCCCGGCAGGCATCGGCCCTAGCGGACCCCGTCAATCGGTGCTGACATCTCTTTGAGGCGCGCGTGGAACACAACGCGCCGTCAACCCGGGCCCGGTCCTTACCGGACGCCAAGCTACCTACATTGCTCGCCGTCCGCAAGCCCGCGCCTGCGGTGGCCGGGAATCGGCTATCGACTCCATGTGTTTTTACCTAATGGTAATATTTCCGATAAATCCCTAAGGAAACATTGTTTTATTTACGTGTGACGTACTTAGGTAACAACTTCAACAAAGGTTGGCCCGGAATGCAATAGGTACCTAATCTTAGTCTGAAGACAAAATCTCTTTAGATATATAGAACCTATATATTTATCTAAACATATTTTGTCTTCAGGCTACCTAAATATCTAGATAATCTTGTAACTTCGCCGGTTCATGTAACACGCTTTATGTTATAAGCAAGATATTTTTAGGTTGATAATATGCAAAGAGTGCGCATGATTGTGTTTTTTGATAAAAAAAGATTAATTTGATAAAACATAATCTGCAGCAATATAAATTCCCTATCTATAAATCCAACGGATAGTTAGTACACGTTTATCATAATAATATTATTATAGAATTATTATTATCGTCTCTTGACATTTCTTGGGACCCTGGGGTCCTGGATCTTTGGAAGGCGTCCGAAGGGCCGAAGCCAACTCGCAGAGGCCTTTTAATTAAATGACGCACCAACCGACGATTGTCCTTGTTCGGACTATGCAAGTGCACCCAAGGACAATCCCCGGTTGGTGTCGGACTATTGCAGGATATGGAAACAAAGATATTGGACTATAGATTTGGGTAGCTTAAGTGGACTGGTTATCTAGGACTACGGAAAAACTGTGGCCCCTGCCTGACCAATGTTTTATATAAAATAAACAGATAAAATGGCAGGGGGTGACTTGCACACTCAATAATGGGCACCCGAAAACGGTCGCTAGCACATAGTGTCGTAGCGGCAAGGGGGTAACATGTCCTGAGGTGCTTATGAGGAGTGGAGAGGTATCCCACGACTATCAGGATAATCCCTGAAGTACGTTCAAGATCCCTACCAGCATCTTACTGGAATACTTCCTTCCTCCGAGCACGTTTGCTCTTGCGAATCTCCGCTCAAGCCGGCCAATAAAGGCAAGGAAAAGGTAGGAGCTCTGTTCCTCGTCATAGTTCACTCCAGCCGGCCAATAAAGGCAAGCCAATATTATATTATTAATAAGTAAATTATTATAGAATAAGGGAAAAAGGAGTTTTTTTTAGAGTACAGTTTTTGGTAACAACCTTAGTCTGAACATACTCGTAATTTATAACTAGCAATATATGGACAAGATAAACATTTTTTTTATTTTTTATTATTTTATTTAAAGCGAGTATTTTCGTGTCGTGCCTCTCAAATAAAGTTGAGTTTTCGTAAAAAAAACTTCAGACGGATTTCATCAAAAAGCATAAGGTAGATATATCAATAAAGAGTCATATCGATTGAAGCCTCAAATAAATATAAACAACCTCATTTGCTTTTGCCGTGCCGTGACTCAACAAAAATATGTTGGAGAGTTCATCACACCTAATTAGCACAAATGAGCTTGTCAAAATGTCCTCGGGGCCATTCATTATTGTAGCTTGAAATATTATAGGTGAACATTATATTCTACTTGATATAGGCTTGATCCTCCTTGGAGGTACTGAGTGCGGAAGGCGGAGAACCGGGTGCTGTGGATTCACTTCGGAAAGGACGTGTCCAGCAGTGAACTACAAAAGGCAAAAGGACTGGTACTCATGGTTTGTTGTTTCTTTGGGCAAAATTCACAGACCGCACTTTAATACACTTGCTAAGTACTTAAATTAAGCGGCGCTTATGTGTTATTTTATTAATTAAGTTACCACAAACTGTCAGATTTTCTCATTCAAATCTGAACTTAACCATCAACATTTTAAGGTTTAAAATCGTTTGGAGAAATTTGACAGTTTCGTGTAGCTTGACCTGCTGGTGACTGTACCTAAGTCTGATTTTTATATCAATTTTATGTTTTAATATAATTTAATTTAATTTAATTTAATGTAATGTAGGTAATGTAATGAACTTTCTCTGAAAATAAATGAATTATTTCATATGAATGTGAACATTATTCGTGTGAGAAATTAAACACCAGGATGGGTAACGTAACTATTTTTAATATAATTTTAAATAGCGTTATAATCTCCTAACGTCTTCAGCGAAGACGTTAGGAGATTTTAAGAAAGAGATGATAGATTATAAGAAGGACTCTTACGAACGTAAAGATTATTTACGCAGCAACGTGCACACCCCCAGCTTTCAGTTTCCCTTTCTCTCTCACACAATACTATCATCCCCAAATACGTATAACATTGAATGAAACGCATACGAATATGAACATAATACCTACATATACAAGAATAAGGTTCATATTCGTAGGCAACACTAAAGGATGATTTCCACCAAACGGCTCGCAACATCGGATCGGAACAGATTTTACAATCTTTAAACGATATTAAATCGTGTACACAGTATTTAAAGTTTATATTACCAAGCCGCGCACAGCAGCTTGACTGCGGGCGTCTTCCGCGACACGCGATCGTAGCCGAAAGTATGCTGCTACGCGCGATCAGCTCCGTTCGCCTGTCGTCGTATCCGATCACGCATTCATCCGAATTAGTACACGTCAACACGGTAGGAATGAAACTATTTGACTAGGCGTAGAAACGGATACGTTCGTAAGCGACAGTACGGAGCCGATCTTAAGCGTCGACATCCTGCCGGACGCGGTTAGCTGTCGCTGCATCCGTTCGTATCCTTTCCGATCCGATGTGATGCGAGCCGTTTGGTGGAAATCATCCTTTACTTCACTTAGTAAAGTCAAAATGCGATCTCTGAATCTTGCTCTAGGCCGAAGGATGCTCCTTTGAAGAGTTGCCATAACTAACCATCAGAATTTTTGCAGCACAATCCACGCGGTCACGTTTCTTATCCCCGACCTCAACCTTCGAAAAAGCGTGAAGCCTTGACCGACAAACTGTTCTAATAGACAAGTAAATAAGACAATCGTTTTGGTCAAGGGTATATAGAGCCCTCGAAGGTTAAGACGCGAAGTACTAACTGATTATTTCAGAATCAGCTATGCCAGTTGTTTTTGTAATATTGAACGATCTCCTGCAGTATCTGCTCCTGATTCTGAGACGTGACATGATATCTTGCCTAATAAGATAGGTATAGTTTGACCGATACCGCTGTACCGCGACTTAAGAATGCGTGGCGGAGCGTGACGCTGTGAGCGTTGACGAATGAGCGGCCTGCACTGCTCCCCTGTCTTGCCGCGCACATACCTAAGGCGCGGTACAGCGGTTTCGGTCGAACTATAGTAAGTTTATCCATTTGTTTTGAATCTTTTATTATTTTATAAGGCGTTAGGTAATGTCATTCACCTACATGAGCAAATCCCATAGATTACGGGCGATAACGGTCGATATTTTCGGGCTTGCGCCTCGTAAAAATGACATTAAATATTAGTTAAAGAAAACTGTTTTTATACATAAACTAAGAAAACCACAGCATTTTTCACTACTGAACAAACAGGTACTTACATGTAATAACTAAGTCTGATGCTAAACTCAAGAGAAAAACGAATCTGTAAAATTGAATCGAGGTATGGAACTTTGGACGGTTTTATAAAAACTAAAAAGCTTCGGAGTTAACCACAGTACAGATTTTATACAAAACAACAACATACGTATAGTGTACTTTTCCTGTATTCTCAAATGCAATGGTCAAAGAGAAAAACGGTAAAATCGTCATTAGCAATCTATTTTGTGCCACCTTAGAACTTGGCTACTGGTAGGTATTGTATCAACAGCAACTTCCACTATTTTTTCTAGCGTACAGGACTTCTAATTACATGGTTTTATTAAACATCCCACGATTGCTGTTACACAAAAAATAAGTGAAAAAATCTTTACGAGGAAGTTCTTCGAAGACCTTTAGAATATTGTCCTAGATTTTTTTTCTGAGGAGGACATATATGCGCTGCACGATGCATAATAAAACTCTTCAGCGAAATTTTAAGTAAACGAATTTCCACTTACCGCAATCAGCATATTAGTCTGGTCGAAGTAGTCAGCCACCGGCATGACGTTCTTGTAGAAGTTGTTGAGCTCCATCCGCGCGAGGCTCAGCACCACGTGGCCCAGTCGAGCTCCGTACTCAATTTGACGCTCTAGTACTCGCTGCCGCCAGCTGACGAGGACTACGCCGTTTATAGTTTGGATCTGGGATGAAAAATAAGATAGGAATATGTTATGTGGGTAGGTACATTTCTTATGGAACAGTTGACAAAGATGGCGACGGTTCTGGTGAAGAAAAAGTGGTGCGTGGGACACCTGCAACACCAATGGGGTTGACGATGCATACCGAAACAAGTATAACCGTTGAAATGTCATGTCACATTAACTCACACGTGCTGTAATTTTCCCCACTTTTAGGGTTCCGTACTCAAAGGGTAAAACGGGACCCTATTACTAAGACTCCGCTGTCCGTCCGTCTGTCTGACCGTCTGTCACCAGGCTGTTTCTCATGAACCGTGATAGTTAGACAGTTGAAATTTTCACAGATAATGTATTTCTGTTGCCGCTATAACAACAAATACAAAAAAAACAGAATAAAATAGATATTTAAGGGGGCTCCCATACAACAGACATGATTTTTTTGCCGTTTTTATAGATAATGGTACGGAACCCTTCGTGCGCGAGTCCGACCCGCACTTGGACAGTTTTTCAAAATCGTACGCTATACGCTGTTTAAAAGCAGTTCAAAATGGCAGTAAGATGTAAATCATCATCTTTCCCTTGTCCCAAATTACTTAAGAACGGCACAATACATTTTTGATGAGTAACATCTTTCCTCTCGCTTTCCTGCAATCTGCGAGAGTGATTTCGTGAAAAGGGACGGAACTGTGTAACAGGAAGCCGGGGAAGCGCGCGCTATTTGATTTGACCAATGAGCGCGCGCGGTGGTAGATTTGGTCGTTAGATGGTACCAACCCATTTTTCGAGAGGTTGGTACTGTTAGCCAACAGAGTACAATGTGCGTGTGAGTGACGAGAAAGAGAAAGGGAAATAGAGAAGGAGAACGCATCAGCCGTGCGCTTAACCTACAAATACAATGTTGTGTATATAAACTAATTTATATGTGTAAACCATATTAATAAATGTATTTACTTTTGATAATAAGTGTCTGAAAAAGTGTAGATCATTGATAAAAAATGAGTAATAATGAATAAGTATTTATTCGAATAAATATTTCAGTAGTTAGCTTTTTTCAATTTTAAGGTTAATTTCTGTCGCTGCTCGATGGAGAAGATTCCGTATTTTTTTTTAATAATGTCATAAAATCGTACTATGCATTTTTTTTTAAATGTCTACATAAATGACGGAGTTATGATAGTTTTACCTCCGCTAGTTTGATAGTCGCCGACGCCGGTCACAAGCGGTCGCAACGCTGACAAAACAAAACACTGCCATCTTTTGTTTATGTATATTTTAAACTTGTGCAGACACACTTATTCTATAGGTACCTACCTAAACAATATTTATGATTTATACGAAACGTAACAATGTTTTTCTTATACAAAATCAAAGTTGTTTAACTTTAAGTTGTTTTTGTTTGACTTTTTACTAGCTGTATCAAGCGAAAGGAAAGAGAGATTACCTAGGTACTGTTTTAGTATTTCAATTTCAATTTATTTATTTCGGAAAAAACATCCATTTGTACTGTACTGTATTAAAACTTAGAAAAATATTTTAGTAGCATTAAAATCAAAAACAAATTATTATTCCAATCAAAACCAAAAATTAAATTAAAATCGATATCAAAATCAAAAACAAATTTTCAAACAAAATTTAATTTACAATAATAAACAAAATCAAAATTATAATGAAAAACAAAATTAAAGTCAATATTACATTAGAATTAAATAAAAAAATAAAATAAATTACAAATAAATTATTATTAGTATTATGAAATGATTATTCAGGATATAATTTGAATGTTGCTTACTGCCAAAGTGAGATTTCAGATGTTTCATCATATTTGCGACTACTGTAAGGCCTGAAACTGCGTTAAGCGGGCGCCCGGATCGGGCACCCGTCGCGTGACTACGCGCGTGGACACGCTGGTGGTGTTCGTGGGAAGAATAAAGAAAGACAAGGTGGCGAGGATATTATTATTATCTCCTTTATTTCATATATATATACATATAAATTATATTTTTAAATATTAGAATATAAAAATATAAAAACATTTAAAAATATAATAAAGTGGCCCACCGGTATCGGGAGCAGGGTCCAAGCTACCGGCGCTCATGGCTCCAGAGAGAGAAACCTCCTAACAATGCGGGCCGTGTCCAAAAGTACCGCCTTCTGAATCAAGCCCTTGATCCAGCTGCCCAACGAGAGCCTCCTCAGGTGTTGGTCGAGGCTCTTGGCTATTAATCCATTGGCTGTCACGACTTTAGCAACAATTTATTATTATTATTATTAGGGCCCCGCGGGTGTCCCCGAAATGGATTTCATCACACGGAGTCGGGCCTTGTTGCGCTGGCGCGGGGCCTGCCTCCCCGCGACGGACGCCCGCGCGGGCCCCGCGACTGAGCACTTTTGTATGAAACCGCGCGGGCGTCCGCTTAACACAGTTTCAGGCCTAAGGCTCGCTCATTTTTTTTCATTCTCTCCTGTCTGCCGTCACTCTATCATTCAGTACTTTTTCTTTCATACCATCCTCACAGAATCCATCCATGGTTTCTTTGGTCTTCCTTTCTATCTCCATCCATCAACATTTTTAATCAAACATTCTTTTAGTTAAATGCGTATGCAAGTATCTTGTGAAAAGTAGAACTCCTGTAGGTAGGTTACCTTTTTTTTTCCATGTGAATATAAAAGTTTATTCCGTTTCTACATTCCTAATACCGAGTAGTTCTTTAATAGATTCATGACGTCAGAAGACAAATTAGGTACCAACAAAGGCAAGGAACCTGTTTATAGATTTTAAGCATTACTGTCTCATAGAAAGCTAACGTCAGCTATTTCACACTGTCATGTTTCGCAGTACCTGATTATACTTATAAGTTTATACCTATCTAAGTTTATGACTCATAATTCTCGTCATACCTTGTACTGGGCCTGCAGTCTCGACATTAGATAGCGACAAAAATCTGTCGCTAAGTCGTATCGTTGTCAAATTCCTTTAATAGATTTTCAACTTTATTTCCAAAGCATAAGGTTGAAAATTTATTAAAGAAATTTGACATCGATTGGACTTAACGACCGATTTTTGTCGGTATCTACGTCCAGACTGCCGGCCCTGGTATCGAGACATACAGCGTACTTACAAATCGGGCTAATACATTAAGGTAGATAAGGACATACCTACATACGCAAAAACACAACGAAAAAAAAATTTATAATATATTAAGTTTCGTTATATTCATTTTGATCTATTCCCATCCAATACCAAGAGCTAATACCATTTGGTATTAGTTTATTTCCGAATTTATTTTCTATTCCCAACGAGTACCACATTTTTTTAAATAAAAAATCTATTACTAACGAATACCAAAGCGTGACTTTTTGTACACTCAGCTACACAAAGTTTTATTTAAATTGCGTTTTACCGAAATTTAGGGTAATCTAAATATAGGGTTAGGGTTAATAAGCAGGTCGACGGAGCCCCGCTTCGCGGGGCTCCTATTTCTGTCTAAAGGGTTTAAAGGAACCTAACCAACCGAACCTCGGGATGCCACTGACGTCGACCATCTAGGGTTAGGATTTACGGGAACATTTATTATGTTTTCGGAAACTTAGTTCGTCACTCAAAGCATTTTAATTTTACTGAACCTGACTGAATCTGATTTCTTCAAACTTGTTTTGGTATTGGTTTTAAAATGTGGTACTCGTTAGGAATAGAAAATAAATTCGGAAATAAAGTAATACCAAATGGTATTAGCTCTTGGTATTGGATGGGAATAGAGCTTCATTTTATATCCGACGCGACGCGAGGTCGACGGTTGGAAAACTTTAGCACGTGTGGCATCAGCACCCTAATTACGTAACACACTATCTATCACAATCTGAATCATTTTGAAGCTTATTGCTTATCCATTGCTTCATATGTTCGAAAAAATTGTCTGCTCAACAACGTAAATAACGCAATGAATGTTGTTGAACTGTCAAAATGAAACCCATTCCTACTGTTAGTGTGTTACGTACCTAATTACCCCGCTGGGCATCACGAGTTATCGTTGCGTTACCAACTAAACAGACAACATTTAAAAGTATTTTGTGAACGGTAGCCTATTTTGAGGACTGTCTTTCGCAACAATGACTTTAAAGGCCATTTTTGTCATCACTATATGTTACAAAACAAAGTCCCGCCGCCGTGTCTGTCTGTCTGTCCGAACGCGATAATAAACTCAAAAACCACCGAACGGATTTTCCTACGGTTTTCACTAATGAACGGAGTGATTCATGAGCAAGTTTTAGGTGTATAATTCATTAACGTTTTGTGTAAATTGGCTGAAATATGACGATGATCGTTGTAGATGTGCGAAAAAATCATGCCGACTGGGTGCTTTACTGGCGTGCGCCGCGTAAACCAATAGAGTTACCTATATGAAAACAATGTATTACGGAACTAAACTATTGTTTACCTGCATTAACACATAGGGTATTTTTAACCCCGGTATTACGACCCCGTGGGATATTTACCGATATCCACGCGACGAAACCGCGGGCAAAAGCTGAGTACCGTCAAACGGGGTGAATAGGGATGCAGGGGTGAAACGAGACGAAACTTTAAAAGGGATTTGAACACTCAAATAATATAGTTTGTTGCCAAAAAGGACTCTAATGTGTCTACTGTAATATAATTAACGATTAAGTGCCCTTGGTGGCAACAAACTATATTATTTTAATGTTAAAATCGCTGTTAAAATTTCGTCCCGATTCACCCCTGCATCCCTATTCACCCCGTTATTCGAGTGCCTGCAACTTCACTACCACGCATTACCTTCAAACCACAACAAACCCTTACTCGTTGTTTCGGAAATTTCCTCCACGGGACTCATACCTACATTATGAGTGTTAGTAAATAAATAAATCGGAACACGTTATTAAGGAACACGTATTTATCAGTCGATAACTATTACCAGTGAATCACGGCTGCTGTCACGCGACGATGCGAATAGGGGTGACAAATTAATATATAATTAAGGATCGCGTTGTACCGGCTGTTTGACGGTTTCAATTTGATAGCTGATAAAGGGTTGGATGTGTCAAAATATCTCTCGATTTCCCGAAACTTAATTGAAAGAATTTAGTACGACTTCCCTTCGGCACTTCAAGTGAATGGTTAACTCTCTTCCTACTTTTCCGTTAATCTGCTTTACATCCCGAGTTAGCTGCTTCAATCTATCGAGAGGTACTTAAATTTTTAGGTACCTAAAGGATATCCCTTCTTCCGACTTCATTCTATTCAGTTTTCGTTCGCTTTCGCTACAAATTGCAAAAGAAATCATTGAAAATTAATCGCAAGCACTAAGCCACAAGTTCTTTCACTTTGATTTCGGCTTTGATGCAGTAGACATGCAAAAGATGTTAACGTGTCAAATTCGCTATAATATTATCTCTCATTATAACACAGTCCTTGACATTAAGGAATGAAAGCACTGGGTATCAGACAGGCAGCCATATGCAATACCTAGTTCTTAACTGTCACGATACGGGTAACCATATTATTCAGTTTGTAAAAATGAAATAATTTACATGTTTTTTTTTTTTCTTTTTACTTTTTATATTTTACATGTCATTTTACGAGTATGTAGTAGGTATCTATTTTGTTTTTTTTTTCATTTGGAACACAAAATATTCAAACGTTCTAAACAAATTTGATGGCATGATTGGCGCAGTGGTTAAGCGATTGACTGCTGCGCTGCGTGTCGCGGGTTCGATTCCCGCACGGAACAAATATTTGTATGACCTACAAGTAGTTGTTCCGGGTCTGGCTGTTTGTGTATGTGAGTTTAAATGTTTGTAAACGCACCCACAATACAGGAGAAATTCCTAGCGTGGGGCAAAGTTAAAAAAAAAACAAAACTGGTGGTAAAAACTCCCATATATAGTTTTTTTATTTGGAAATACTTAGTAACTGCTCAGAGTCAGTATTTTGTGCCCGTATATAATTACTAGCTGCGCCTCACGGTTTCACTCGCAGCGGTATGAAATATACTTTACGACCTATTCTCAGACCTTCCAAATATACACAAAAATTTCATAAAAATCGGTCAAGCCGTTTCGGAGGAGTTCGATAACAAACACTGTGACACGAGATTTTTAAGTATTTTTAAATGTTCTGTAATTTGCCGATATTTTGTCTAGACATTAGGAACTTCTATTCAGCAACTGATACAACAACTTCTAGCGACGACAACGGTTAACCTAGCCAGACACTAAAAAACTTTAATCCATTTTCAATTACTTGTAGAACACAACGCAACCGATGACTCACAATATCAATTCACCTAATAACTTACAGAATACAACACCTTCTATAACAAGCCTTGTAACACCCTCTATACCTAAGGGCTTTGACCTTTCAGTGGCCACCCATATTGTAGTACAATTGTCACTATAACTCTGAAAGGAACAGTAGTAAGTAAAGCCTTCAAGGGAGTGGTTGCATTAGGAGATAGCATGTAATGTTGCGACACGGTGACTTTACTGAAAAGGTGATAATTAGAAACGATACTGTATTAATTTGGTGTTCAGTAAAAGGTAGAATAATCGGGTACATAATTACAGAGTAAATTTTGCTCAAATTACAGCATATTATAAGAACAAATAATGAACAATTCTTCATGTGTCCTTAGTGTACCTATAGGATAAAAAGTTGATAGTTCAATTATGACCTTGATTATTCAGGTGTTAGATAATTTTACTATCAACTGATACCATCAAGCCTATATTCTCCAAAGGAGCAGGCAAATGTGTAGCCTTACACCCACATTTCGCCAGTAATTGAAATCCAATGTAATAGGGCGAGCCTTTTTACACGAACACAAATCTAAATTTCGGGCAGCTACTGAGCATATCCTAAGTGATATGGGAATATCACCGTGCTGTAATTAATTGGTGATGTTATACTATATTTTATCCTATTAAAAAATATATTTTCAGCTCTATCCCGTGCTTTTAGGTTGAAGAAATATCTTCCTACAGGAATTAAACATACGAGAGCAAAGGGGAGACGATACCTATGTCTTTGCAGCAGTTTTCCAAAATCTTTTTCTGTGTTTCCCACAAAAATATGAAAGTCAGAACCATCAGAACGGTCGACGAAATAATAATCGACACAAAACATATGTACGGCAGCTGTCGATTTTATAAATTGTTACTTTGTCCGTTGGTTCGCCCTTGACATAAAATACCGATTTTTATCAACACTGTCTTCACTCCATCGATCCACAATAAAGTTTAAATAAGCCGTTTTATCAAGATGGTAAACGAAGTAAGTAAGTAATTTAAAAGTTTTTTTTTAGCTATTTGGGATTAATAATGCGAACGTTATTATTGATGGAGGATTTCGCAAATGTCTACAGACTCTTCTCTTTAATCGGTTTATTTTCAAAATAAATAGACTTATACACATACTCCCTGACTAAACGCGAAACTAAAATCCAACTCACAAATTGGTTGCAAAAGTTAACGTATGACGAAACCGAGAATCTTATTACAATAATTGTCCCGTAATAGAATCAATACTGTATTTAAATTTAGCCACTATTTGTATAATTCATGTTGTTATTTCTACAGTACTTGCATGACACTCAATACGAGTTCTTGCCATTATATCTGGAGGTACACTGGCTCCTAAAACACAAGCTTTTGGCCTAGTTTAGGAGGCATCAGTTCGCCCTTTAATGTGACTCTATTGTACAACATTTCTTTAAGCCTAGGTTACTAAGCCTAGCCTACTTGTGTATGTTTTTCTCAGTTTTTCTCACTTTATTATATTATTATATTTTCGAAGATGTCTAACCCCACGTTACCTATATATAAACATAAGTTTAATATTTGTGGAATTAAGTGCAGCTTTCCCTTTAGCCTTAAATGTCCAAGTGCAGAGCGACAGCCTCCTTTCAATTACTATCTCTTTTTATATTTTAACGCAGTTTGTCTTGAAACATCCTATGAAGAAAATAATGATGCTGTAAGCTGCTTACCTTAGTAGCTATGAGTTCAAAGCCCATGTTGGAAAGTTTTCATTCATTTTAAGACTTGTGTTTTATCCGAATCGGTAAACATTGTCGTAACGAAATGGTTATCTAAAAACACATCAAACCGCTTTTCAGTTTATGATGCTTGACACGACACAAGCTAAATTATTATTTTAAAGCTGTGGTGGCATTCAATAAATCGGTAGTTCGATTCGATAATTCATTATCTAATTGTTGTACGCTTCGACGTTGTAAAAAACGTACAATTCTTTCAATGATTTCTAAATCATAATAATATCCTAACTATCCTAATCCTAACTAATATCCTAACTTAATATTATAAATGCGAAAGTAAGTTTATTTGTTTCTTTGTTACCTTTTCACGCCTAAACCACTGAACCGATTATCCTGAAATTTTGCATACACGTTGTCAGGTGTACAGAAACGGACATAGGGTACCTTTCATCCCATAAAAAAGTACTGTTCCTGAGGAAAACAACAATAACGTCCTTATGATAATAGATGGCGCCACGTGTCTTTCGAATCATGATTGAATTATATAACCCGAATTGATAAAGTCTAAATTAACGCGAGCGAAGCCGCGGGCAAAAGCTAGTAAATGATAAATGATTTTATTTCTGTAAGTAGGTTTGTACAAACACTTTTACACGTCAATCATATTTTAAAACTAGATGAGGTCGGCGTTTCCTATCTGACTACTCTGAGAAGAAAGGCCGAAACAAACTCAGAGGTCACAGTCTCTTTTAAAGTCCAGACATAATCTTGGTCAGATCATGTGAAGACCATGTAGATTTAAGTCTGAAATGGTCTTTTGAGGAAAAAATACCACACAGAATGAGTGGACCTGTCCAGTCAGTGCACGCATTTATCAGTAATCGTGCAGCTCAACTCAAAACTTAAGGAGCTCAACAATTCGACGAACAATACCAAAGAAAGGACATTTGGGTAGGCCGCATAAATTACTCAAACTGCCAGACTATGATTAAAACTAATCCAGAAAGAAAAAAATAAAACAATGATCTACATAGTCTTTACATTCACAATAATTAAAATAATATACTATTTTACAAAGTAAATATTCATGTCAATATATTTATAAAAATTCATCAATGTCAACAGGTATAAAAAATCCTGAAATAATCTTGGTCAGATCAATCATGACAGATCAGATATCAATCATGACAGTAGGATCATAGTAGATTACTCTTTCACATTCCCGTTTCCAGGCACCAAAGGTCTGCTGTTCCGGTTACCAGTTTAATGCCGTAATTACAGAAACAATTAAAAAGCCATTGTGTCTCGCGTGGATCCACGTTCTATATATAGGACTAGCTTCTGTCCGCGACTTCGTGCGCCTGGAATTTCTTGTTCCCTCGACCCAACCCGACGCATTGCATCACCTACCTGCGCTATTACTTTTTTTGCGCTTAGCGTTCTCTCCGTCTTTTTTCTTTTTGCTCGGCTTGTTAGGATCTTAGAGTGATGTTAAATAGCCTATAGCCTACCCTCAAGAATTGAAATATGATATGCAAAAATATTTTTTCATTACCGCCCGGTATTTCCTGAGATTACATACAAACTTACAAAAAAACAAACAAACTTTTACCTTTTTAAAATATTAGTATAGGCTGAAGAATAATGTGATTAGGCAACGGTGCAGTTTAAATGAAGATGTAGTGACAAAAACTTACTGCACTAACCAGTAGGCATGACTTTAATTTTAACAGTTCAACAACATTAATTGCGATATTATGCTATCGAGCAGATGAATTTTTCAAACACATAAAAAAAAGAAAAATTAAAGAATGAAAAAAAAAGAAAATAAAAAATAAAAAAATTATGACGATGATTTAATGAAATGTATTTTCTTTCTTTCGTTCTTATATGAAGCAATGGATTAGCAAATTTCTTCACAATCCTTCGTTGATTGAAAGTGTGTTATCCAATTGGGGTGCTGCTTACCTTATCAGAGTATTCAGCGACATCCCTCATGGAGCGCGGGTACCCGGACACGAGGTAGGTCTTAGCCGTCGGCGCCATCTTCATCTCCAGCATCAGCACCTCCGTCACTGTCGTGCTGGATAGTGTACCAAAGTCTTGCATGTCTGTTGAAGATATATCCTATTAGTATTTGTAAAAAGAGGAGGTAGGAATGGCCTCGAGTTGGAGACAATCCGACGCTTTCAGAAATTGGGTCCCCTCAAGCATACAGCATACATTAGCGAAGAGGTGACGCTGATGACGCCGGAGTCTGTACATCGACATGTTTAATTGAACTAACGGCCCTGACTTACGAGTTGTAGTTCATGGACTCGTAGGTTCGAACCCAGACGGCACTTTGTGAAGTGAAGGAAAACACCGTGAGGAAATCGGCCTGTCCTAGAATAAAAATTAGAAGATATGTGACATCTACTAACCTGCACGACCCGCGTGGTAGGTTATAGGTTATTCATTTAAAGATATTACGCTAATAATAATATATTACGGTACTACGGCACATACAATTAGTTCTTCTGTACAAAACCACTAAACAACATAAAAAAAGAAATTGTAGGCGCAGTTCGAGTTCGCGCCGATTGTTTTCGTGAAAACGTTGGACAGACACAGCTGTATCCACACCTAACCTAGAGAGAGGAGTTCCGTAAACAATCCTATCGTGTGTCGGTGGTAACACTTTTCCAGTCACGATCACGCTAAGCTTGCTCTGTCCAAACTAATGAGAGGGTGTTCGCATTCACATCAAGCTAAGCTGACTTAACAATGGGATTCCCTAACGGAGCCCAGTGTAGCAATCACAGTCTTGTGACGAGCGCGCGAAACGAGCCCACAGATGGCACGACTGAGCAGAACGCGTCTTTTCATGCAATGAGCGAGCGAAGCGTGCCCCCCACAAGACTAGTGAGTGCAGTATACAAGAATATTCTTTAATCGGGCGAGCGAAGACAGCTAAGCTTTCACACGCAAAAAACCAAGGCAAGCAAGCTTTCTCCACAAGACAAGCAAGTGGAGAAAGACTACTCTCGAGACGAGTGAGCGAAGGTAGACCACCTTTGCCACTAACTAGTGGAGCGCCATTACTGACGAGCGGAGTTCACTAGTTTCGAAAAACTGCTCGCTTCGTTCGCTCATTGTTAAAGTAGGTTCGCTAAACTCGTTTTTCTCGTATGAGGAGCTCGCTTTGCTTGCTTTTCACATGTGAAATAACGTTCTGCCCATTCAAGGGGTAGTTGAGCTCTCTTCGCTCACTCATTACTTTAGTAAGCGCGCTCAGCTTACTCGTTGCTTTATTGGGCTCGCTTTGCTCGCTCCACAAGAAGCTGTGCTCGCTACATTTACATTTCATGTGAGAGATCTCGTACCGAGGAAAGTATAACCGAGCTGTAACAATCTCTGGCTTATTGGTGTAAGCTTTTCAGCAGTAACTGCCGCGGTATCGCTCACTCAGATTGATCGTGGATGTTACAGTTCCAATCAAATCCTTACCTATATCTAAGGAGACCCGGGGTATACTTAGTCTGCTGCCGTTGAAACCTCCTAATGTTCTCGTAATGCTCACGCATAATTACTTGCACGATGATATGGCGCCGCCGATTGATAACGTGACGATTTCTGATGTTTTTATTAAGTTTTCCGGTGTTACCCTAGGTTTTGTTTTAGAAAGAAAGAAAATATGTTTATTTGCGGTAAACATGACGCAAAGAAAAAACACACAAATACAAAAAAGAACGAGTTAGGGGAAAATATGCATTACATTCACGCAAAACGGCAATCGCTCAGCATAATGCTACGACCCTATGCGAGACAGAGCTCCAGCGCTGGTTTTCAGCGATAGCCGGCGTTGACGTGTTTTCGCTCTTAACTAGAAAAGTCTAATTAAGAGCGAAAACACGCTATTGTCAACTTCATATGATTATTTACCCTAATTTGGCCAATATTTCTGTTGTTTCTCTTTGGATCCTGGTATTGCTGTATCGGTACCTGACAACGATAAATGATAAATGATTTTTTTTCTGTAAGTAGGTTTGTACAAACACTTTTACACGTCAATCATATTTTAAAAACTAGATGAGTTCTGACTACTCTGAGAAGAAAAACCGAAACAAACTCGAGGTCACAGTCTCTTTTAAAGTCCAGACATAATCTTGGTCGGATCATGTGAATACCATGTAGATTTGTGTCTGAAATGGTCTTTTGAGGAGAAACCACACAGAATAAGTGGACCTGTCCAGTCAGTGCACGCATTTGTCAGTAATCACCGTATACTAGAATCATCGTTCTAGCTAAACACGTTTCTGCGCTATACGAATTGGAACTTCCACACATGACATAGTGAAAAATAGAGGGTCGCGCGCATGCGCGCCGTGCACCGATGATGTGAGGTCATAGGTAAATTATATCCCGCTTAAAGATTAATACAAATATGACATATCTTTTCGATGCTCAACCATTACACTAACATTAAAAGTCTCGTAACTATTAGCGTTTAAAATCTTAAATCTTTTTCTCGGTCAGAAATTGAACTTACCACCAGTAGAGCGAAAAGACGTTTTCACGTCAATAAAATAGTATTGAAACCTATGCAGTTTTGCAAATATACAAACGTGTATTGTACGTAAACCTTGTAACATTAGATATTATTAGAAGTTATTTCCGTTTATTTTTAATATACTGTTTTTTGTTTTCCCTTAACAAATAAAATAAAATATAGTTATTGAAGTTACCACCTACGAGGTACTCATTGTGGAATGCAATATTTGATTGAGTATTGAGTATGACATGACTACCTACTCGTATAAACCCTAAATCTAACTGCATTAGCATAACATACTCGCTAAACTTGCATTACCAATAGGATTTGATAGTTCAACAATACCCATTGAGTTGTCAAGCAGTCAGATTTTGATAACAAGCGGTCATACGATGCAATGGACTTTGTTGATTTGTTAAAATGTAGGCTACTACGATTTGGTGATCATGTTTTAGCTGTTGATATTTGTTGGCTACCGTTTATTGAACCTGTTGGTAATATTTCTAATGTTCTAGGACGGATTGGCATTTATCAGGATGGAAAAATGACGAAGATTATTCCGGAAAATAGGTTGAATTACTGGGAATGCAATTACCTAAGTTAAAAATTTACATAAGTAGCTGATATTGGTAAAATGATCGATCTAGGAAGCTTAACTATGTGTCGTTAAAGACGTTTACAAACTAGGCAATTATATTGACGAATCATTGGTATCTAACTTCAAAGTAATTCCAATGAAAACATAGAAATTATCAAAGAATGGCAATTAATAGCTCACTACTAATTATTTGCAGCAGAAAATACGTGCAATGGCCAGTGAAAGCCATAATTCAGTTCCAGTTTTAAAACAATAATAGAAAAGTCACCATCTTGCGTTCATTATTACTTTAAAATAGATAAGCTCCACAACGAAAACAATGCAGTATTTCGGCGTAAATAACATGTCCTACTACATAATAAGCATTTTAATTAAATTCCATACTTCTAAAAAGCTGACCAATAAAAAAAAACATCCTATTTTTACCAAAAATCACAATGCAGACAGAGTTAATAGCTGGAGGAGTATGAATAAATGATCACAAAGACTTCGTACAAACACGTGCCTAACTGCGCTTGATTACAAACGATGACTCATTTCACAAACAAAATGCTAACATACAATCGAACTGTATCATATTTCTCAGAAAACAAACATACACTTCATTATTTACAATAACCTACTAATATCAGTAGGTACCTAACGAATAAATACAAAGTAAAAAACTACAAAAACTATTGATTTTGATTGTTATTTCAATAGAAAAAGATTTGTTTTTGTTTGTGGTGTAAAGTGAAATTAACTATCACTTTTGGGTTCTTTGACCGATTTTAATTTTTATAATTTTTGAGCTAGATAGCTTAGTACGTATTACAGGATGTTTGGTCCTGGTGGAATAATAATAATAATAATTATATTAAAAATATAAGGTATAACTTTAAATACAGTTTTTCTTAAATGTTTGTAAAGTTACACCATGTTTAGTGCCTGAACTAGGTAATCCTGTGTTTCAGGCGATTGGAGGTAACATTAATTGATTAAATAATCACATATCATATTAATCTTATTGGTACATAAATTAATTAATGAACTGTTGTCTAAGAAAATTACATTACAAGAAGTTACATTTATTCGAAAAACTGGTTATCTGTGGGCAATCCCACGCCGAACTCAATATACTCATACATACATTATTGTTATTAACCCCAAAAACAATGTTTTACATACACAGACATGATGATAACGCACGAAATTACAGTAAGTATCCTAGCTCGTAGACCTTGCTACTACGCCGTAGCACGAAGCCTACGCGCCGTAGCAAGAGGTCTACGGGTCGTAGCATTTTCGTAGAGGAGCTTTCGGTATCATTCAAAAAAAAGGTATGGTAGGAAGGTAGTAGAGATGCGCCGAGTACTAGTTTATTACTCGGTACTTGGCATACTCGGCCATTTAGTACCTGTTATCAGCCGAAAAACTCGGTTTGACTGCCGAGGTACTCGAAAAGAACTCATAAACTTATAACCTGATCTCTTAACAATATTAATGTAAATTAGTCATTGTCAGAAAAGTCACGTCAAAGAAACTAGCATATTTAATTAAATAATTAGTATTTGTTAGTATGAATCAAGTACAGTCACCAAAAGAGATAAGTAACCAGGGTCGCCGGATATATGTAGTTGAAATTTAGTAAGAAACCGATGGATGTTTTCGAATGAAATTTTATAAGATAAATAACCAGTTTGACTTCTACTAATTTTATTTTATTTCATTCGAAAACATTCATCGATTTCTTACTAAACTTCAACTATATCGACGACCCTGGTCACTTATCACTTTTGGTTACCTAAAGAAAAAATCAAACTTAAATCTATTATTAATATTGCTGGCAATAGCAAGTTATGATACAGGCAAACCAAACACTCGGCCCTATCTGGTAGCAGTCTATTCCTTTTCTCTTCGTATTAGTTGTAAAATAAGCGCTCGCTGTATACACTTTTGCTAAACATGCCAACTATGTGCACCTAGTTTTATTTTTTGGCCCACCAATCGCATGGACTCTTATCTCGAGGTAATACATTTTCGCTTAGATATTGGTCTTACTCTTTAGCGACGGCACTTTTCGGATCTTCACGCTATTACGGCGCTGTAGATGCTAATTCCTCGTACCAATGCCAAAAACTTGCATGGCATTCTTCTATAATATTTGAAGCTTTTTGTACGCTCCCAATACCTTTTTGTTTTTGTTCCGGGTTGGAAAATCCTCATGGATGTCCTCCGCCCTGGAGCGGACAGAGGGGTCTATCAGACTCTTACTAAAAACTGCCCCGATGTTCCCTTCCAACAATTGCACAAGGGATCATGAGAACTTGTGCTCCTTCCACGATCCCCGGCTAGTGCCAATACCTGCGTCAACTAATCAGAGTACTCGTTTCCGTACACATACTCGTATTGCCGAGCAATACTCGGTACCCCGTTACCCGGTAAAACCTGTACTCGGCGCATCTCTAGTAGATAGGTACTCAATATAAAATTGCATTATTTTTCTTTCTTCTTTTATTTGCTTATACAGGTATGAGGAACAGGTGTAAAGTTCACTCATACCTCCATAGAAAAGGGAGGATCCTCGACGGCGGTCGTGTCTGGTGGGCAACTGCCCAACGATTGATGTCGGGAGGTTATATTTATGCTAGTTGCGCGGTAAACTCTGCTTGCGCGATGCAGGATTTTGCGTGACGTCAGTGTGACGCGTAGCTCACATGTGGCGTTGTAGATGCCACTTTATGCTTATTTTATAACCTACCTACTTGCAAGTATGTTGCCATTTTTAGTAAAATAATTAACCATCGTGGCATAATGTAACACTGCAGGCCGTGTGAAACCATCATTTAATTTAAATTTTTAAAATAATTTTCCACATGTAGGTATTTAATTAGTGTAAACATAATACGGCACATGCAGTTGATTTACATAAAGTAAATGTCAAAGGCGTTTTCCTTTCTCAAAATCCCTACAGGTTCTATGAATATTGTTAGGCATTTACGAAAAGTAAGGATTCTTTTTTCTTTTTATAAATATTTTTACATCATACCGGTCTGCTAAAGCCCTACTGATCATGAGCCTCAACAGAATCGCTAGAATGAATGGTCATCATCTGTTTTTCCTTTAAATTAATATCTTTCCTTAATTTTGACCAACAGGTGACCTCAGAGGATTATAATCCTTCAGAAGCTTTACGACACCCAATGACGTCGTGCAGGGATGGCGAACCTCTATACATCTACGTGCCATTTTTTCCAAAAAATATATAAATATGGACATCACTTGCCATCAAACAATCTTGACTTATTGACTAATGAAAAAAAAAACAATACTATTCACAATAATATCCTTGAATTCCAACTATACTTTCACAATAATACCTTTATTTATTATACAATAATAAGAGTTAAAAGAGTTAGTTAATAAGAGTTTTATATTTATTTCAATGAAAGAACAAATTAGTGCGACTTCTGCAGTTGCTAACTAGATGACTTTGAAATGATGCCGTGCCCAAATTATTTTGTTACGTATCACCAATGGCACGCGTGCCATTGGTTTGTCATTTCTGACGTAGTGCATCAGACACCGCATGGTGAACTTTACCTTTCAGCTTAGTACCTACTAACTAAAACAATAATAATTATTATTATAACTATTCAATGCCTATATACAGGTTCAAGAGTTCAAACAGTCATCATATATCAGCTCCAAGTGATAGCTGACAGTTTTGTGAAGCGTTGTCAAACTTCTTTAGGAAGTTGCAATCATCTTGTTCTATTTATGTAGGAATAAATGAAATTTTTCTTTACATGTTTTATGTAGTTCGAACCCGATGTTAACCCGGAGTGTCTAAGTTACCAGTACTTTGTCAAGCTTACAAACAAACTACTATAGTACAAGTAAAACAGCCAACAAAACATAGTGTTCATGAACCCTTTATTCAACACACAATTATGACGGAATTTAACAACGCTACTCGTAACTAGTAGCAATCGTTGCGTTATTTCATAACTATAATATTATGTTAAACTGCAAAATGCTTTTATATATAAATGTTTATAGTCACGATACCCATGAACTTGTAGCTCGTTACCTGCATACAAATACTGTATAATTTTTATTGTTAATTAGTTCCGGAAAAAGACATGATTATGGTCCTATGTCGGACCTGCTATCTTTAAAACACTCCTAATGTGTTGCGTAATCTTCATGGGGGCAGGGACGTCGATGCGCAAACTATAACCATGAATTCAGCGCATGATTCTAGACCCCAATGTAGAAATTATTCGTCCGTTATAAAAAAAAAAATATGCTGCTTCATAGAAAAGTGCAATACCTACGCGGTCAAAATGAATGGAACAGCAATATTTTTGTTTTAAAATCGGCCAAAAATTTCAATGCAGGAGGGTTCAGATTCATGTGCTGAATTCATGGTAACAGGTTGCGCATCGATGGTGCCACCCTGAATAACCGGAGGCCCTAGCACGAGCACGCGACGTAAACGTAACGTAAATCCGAACGGTTTTTGAATCGAAAATACAATTATCCTATAGCATTTTGGTTAAAATTTTTACGACAAGCACAATTAATATCTAAATCTAGATATGAATAAATTCTTAAAACTAAGTGAATATTATGTGCGAAACTACGTAACACTATGTGGGATGCTTTATTTTTTTCTAAGATGTCGACATAACCTACAGATCATATAAAAAATCGTAGGTATAAAAAGAAAAAGAAAAGAAAGAAAATACATTTATTTGCGGTAAACATGACGCAAAGAAAAAACACACAAACACAAAAAAGAACGAGTTGCGGAAAAATATGCGTCACATAAAAGAAAATTGTACAAATATACAGCATAAAAGTAAAAAAAAAAATGATCAAGTTACATTCCAGGGGAACTTTAAAAACAGCTTTATCATAAAATTATACGCAGGTCAATTTTAAAGCAACCTAATGTGCAATTATTTATCTACGTTGCTACTAGAAAAGCTATTTGGTATCTATTCTCATTAAATATCTCAAAGAATAGGTTTAGTTTTGTCCTAAACTCGCGTTTAGGACTTGGGCCACATTTACTGCCGGTGACTGCATAATAAAGGTAAACTGCAGTTTAACAAAGTACTGCGAAAATCATTTGATGACACATAAAATCAAACATTTCCCTGAACATCATTGATTGCCGTTACGAGGAAGCACAGTCAAGTTCGCGGCCACCTGAATAATGCACGTCATGATACTTAAATTGTTTTAATGATTTCACTAAAGGAGAGACTTGACAATCGACAATCTAACTTTTATAAAATTGATTAGTATATCGTTTGTTATACTACACTGGCGTGCAAAAAAATCGGCCCACCCCGTGCTTTCAATTTGAGAGACGATATCTCAAAAATCTTAATGAATATAATTTATTCATTTATATTGTGTGAAGGTAGGTAAGGTACAGTCTATTTGCGCATACACTATATTTGGATAAAAGCAATATTCTTGACAAGATCGACTCAATTCTTCAGATATCCTCATCGCTCACTTTTGCTCGGATAAAGCGCGTGACTTTTTTTTGCCAATAAAATTGACAAAAGAATATTTTTTTTTATTTCTATTCGTTTAATGAAAATTTAACTTGATTTTTTAACGGACTTCAAGAAAAGGAGGTTCTCTATTCGAACCCCCATGTTTGTAAGTTCGTGATTTTTTCATAAACTTATAAATCAGTTTAGATAATTCTTTAACTAACGTAATCTACATACTTTGAGGAAGGTTTTAGTATACAATATATTAGGTTATTGTTAGTAAACCTTGTTGAATTATATTGTTTCAAATCCAAGAGCATGGGGTGGGTCGATTTTATTGCACGCCAGTGTACATTATCTACAGTATTTTCTAAATTGTACAGATAAGGAAATTCATTGTTTATCAAATTGTCACACTACGCTAATTTGCGGTGTTAAGACTCCTGCAAACAGGTGCGACGCGACTCTAGAAGAACAATTTCTATAATAAATAATAATAATAAATAATAAAAATTATATTCAAAAATATAAGGTATAAGGTTAAATACAGTTTTTCTTAAATTTATGTCAAGGTCATCCATAATTTGTGCCTGAACTAGTTAATCCTGTGTTTCAGGCGATTGTAGGTAACATTAATTGATTAAATAATCACATATCATATTAGTCTTATTGGTAAATAAATGTAAAAGGTATATAAAATTATAGTATCTTAACTAACTAATTAAAAAAATAACAATAATACAAACAATATTTACTTTAGCACTAGTAATAACTTCTCTGTATCTTCATAGGACATTGTTTGAAGAGTTTCCTTAAGGATTTTCTTGCAGTTACTATAATTTAAAGAGTAGACGTTTCCTTTTTCATTTAGCCTGTTATAGAGTAGCGGTCCGAGGTACATATAAAATTTGGCCGTGAAAGCATGTTTTGTACTTTTTTGAGGGCAAACTATATCTTTCCGTCTCCTTTTAGTAAATTCAGTGCTGTATGGAAGTGCTGTGTGTTGTTTTAGTACAGTGCTCATTATAAATAACTGTCGAACTGTTAGTACCTACTTCACAAGATTTATACAGGAGGTTAGTGGGGAATAGGAAAGGGCGGCAAGTAGCCACCTTAAGAATAGCTCTTTGAGCTCTTTCAATGGGCAATAACAAAGTTTTACTTGCCCCACCCCATGAAGTAATACAGTAAGTCAAAATTGACTGACAAAGGGCAAAGTATACTTGCCTAATTATTTTTGGATTTGCAATAAATCGTAGCTTTTTGAATACGTATATCAGCTTACGAAGTCTATTATTTAGAGCTTCCATATGTGGTTTGAAGGAAAGGGTTTCATCTATTATTATACCTAGGTATTTTATTTTATCTGTCTTTTTAATATTGGGACACTTACACTGGCTATTTGCAGGGACTAGGCAACAATGAGCATGCAAAGCTAAAGGGTTCTTCGATATTTGCTTGCGCATCGAAAACTTAATGTAATGTGTCTTCTCTGCGTTTAGAGTTAGTGAGTTATTTTGAAGCCATTTATTTACAATATTGAATCCGTGTTGCGCAAGATTGTAGACTTCATTTTCTGAGTCAGCCGAAAAAAGTAGAGCAGTGTCGTCAGCGTACGTTATGATAGTGCCATGCTCTAGCTTAAGATTGCAAAGGTCATTTATGTAGATCAAAAAAAGGGTGGGCCCTAAAATACTTCCTTGAGGAACACCATAAAATGTGTTTTTTTGAACAGCGCTGAGAACATCGCCAATCTTTACGCACTGGGAACGATCTTCTAAATAACTTTTGAACATTTTCAGCTGGGTGCCTCTTACACCCATGATCTCAAGCTTGCGCAACAGAATTGGAATGGAAACTGTGTCAAAAGCTTTGGCGAGGTCCAGGAAAATTCCTACTGTGTGGTTACCCTTGTCAAGTTCTTGCGCTAGATAGTCAGTCAGATGGTGTACCGCATCGGCAGTTGAAACTTTAGGCCTAAATCCAAACTGCCGTTCAGACAGAATTGATTTATCTTCCAAATATTTCAACAACCTTTTGTTTATAATTTTTTCCAATATTTTTGACATAGAAGGCAGTAAAGAAATAGGTCTATAATTTGTCACTTGGTCTTTGTTGCCTGATTTATAGACAGGGACAATTATAGCTTTTTTGAGACACTTAGGAAAATTACCTGAAGATAAACAAATGCGGAAAATATAAGTCAGTGGTCGTACCAAAATGTCCTTGAATTTTTTTATAATTTTATTCGATATGTTATCCCAGCCAACTGCACAGTCTTCTTTCAAAGTCATAATTATACTTTCTACCTCAGTCTCGTCAGTATCTAGCAGCGTAAAGGATGTCAAAGCAGTGCTGCATGTTAAAGGAGTGCTCGTTGGGTTTTGGGATTGACCCAGATTTTTTTCTGCGAGACACTTTCCAACATTAACAAAGAAATTATTTGCTATGTTTGCGGATTCCAGCGGTGACGAGTGTGCTTGTAATAAACCTGAAGATGACTCATATTGTTTCGTGGTATACGTTGCGTCTTTAATATATTTCCAGATCTTTTTACTATTTGTTCCAGCCTTTTCCAATGCCACTTTGTCGTAGTTGCTTTTAATTTTTTTAAGGAGATCATTACAGAAATTTCGATATCTGTTGTACGAAAATTGCAATATTGAATTTGCTGGATTAGATTTAGCTTTCATATGCAGTTTATCCCTATGTTTCATACAGCGAATAAGACCTGATGTGATCCATGGTTTTAGGTTTTGATTTTTGTTGCTCAACTTCGATACGACTGTGTTTTTTTGAATTGCATTTTGTAAGTTTTCAATTACATACAAGATGCAAAACTGCGGGTCAGCGGAATTATAGACTGCATCAAAATTGATGACGCGTAAATCTTCTTCAAGTTTATTTATATTCAGTTTTGAAGTTAGGCGAGTGTCTTGTTTAGGTAATTTACAATTAAGGGTTAGTAGGGCAGCATTGTGATCGGTTATTGTTGAGTTAACAACAAGTGCAAGTGAAGGGTAATTCGATTTTAGCATAATATGATCCAAACAGGAGCCACTGTGATGTGTAGGCAAGCTGTGTGCTGGGAGCAGGCCATGAAAGGCGCATAGGTTGAGGTAGTCCTGAGCAGGCGCATCAGTACTTCCTGGCAGTATATTGATATTAATATCTCCAATTAAAATCGTGTTTTTGATGGATGACAGGGTTTGCAAGGTCTCATTCAGAGAGTCAGTAAAAATGCTAGTATTTCTAAAAGACGGAGGTCGATATAATGCTAATATCGCAAATTCTGATCCAATTTTAACTAACAATCTGTTACAGTCGAGCATATCAGGTTCCTGAACAGAGACATTGAGATGATCTCTTGCATAAACTATCACCCCATCATTTTGATTGTAATTTATAGTACTTCTATACATATTATATCCCGGGATTAGTGGTATGTTATATTGTTTAGCAAGCCAGAATTCGGTTAAAACAATAACGTCACAATTTATGTTTAGCCGTTGCTGAAATGTACTAAAGTTATCAAAATTCTTAAAAACACTGCGAATATTTTGTGTTAATATGGTTAGCGGAGTTTTGGAGCCGGATAGATATTGTTTGCAGTTTTCAGTTTCACAAAATTTGGACTCGGATACAGAGAAATTATCTAAATCATTAGTCAAACTATTTATCATAATGGTAGTTAAAATTAAAAATTTAAAGTAAAAAAGTTCAGAAAAATAACCAATTAACGGCGCTCTTAGGCGCCTCCATAATCTACAGAATTGATGTACCTTTGTTCAGCCAATATTTTCGCGGGGCAGTCAGCAGCGCCTGTGTTATGTTTATCTGGCTTTTTAAAGTGCAAGCAAGTAGCGCATTTTGGTTCGTCAGCCTTTTTTGGACATTCTTTTATTGAGTGACCTTCATCACCACAGTGGCCGCAGGTATACGATGTCTGTCGACATGACTTGGCCGCATGTCCATACTGCTGGCACTTATAACATCGTGTGACCAAAGTAAAGTCTCTCACAGGGCATGATGACCAATTTACAAAAACTCGGTCTTGGGATATCAGGGCTTTGCGTATGACTGCAGGTACTTCAACTATGTAATTACAGGACTCAGTGTCTTTCTTACCTGACTTATGACTTAATTTAATTGAACTCAGAAACGTCTCAAGGCTGTAGTCCTGAAGTTTTTCAGCTATATTTTGTTTGTACAAACAGGTAAAAACCTCATTTTCCTGCATTGATGTTGGTACTCCTAAAATCACCACCCTAGGCTTCCTTTTATGGGGCTCGTCGACTGTTAGGCCTGACTTGGTGAGTTGCACCGATTGTCTCAGCTTCTCGATGTCGTCCTTCGTCTCGGTGCTGATGATTACACCGCCGTTCTTCGTCTTGCGCAGGCCTCTCACATGGAGCTTAATTTGTTCGGGGCTGATAATTTTTTGGACAAGAGTTTTGGTCTCATCACTGGTCTTCAACTTGTCACTCGGATAGATGGCCACAGAACTTACATAACTCGGCTGAATAAAATTGTTGGCACCTTTCTTTACCATGTCAGCAAAGGAAGATCCCTTAGCAGGTTTCGTCGAATCTTCGATACTCAGCTTAAGGTTCTGTAGCTGCTGCGCAAGATCGAGTTGATTTTCGAGAGTTTTGATGGTGAAGTGCGATTGGAGAGCTTTTGCTTTGACGGACTGGTACATGACGGCCATCTGCGAGGTCCCGTGACCAACCTTCCGGCATAGGCTATTGATGCGCGTTTTCTGCTCCACATTCAACTTTCCATCTGCGGCGATAGTGCACACCTCCTTCAGGCTCTGTTCGATAATCGCCATCCAGTTCTGAATTTCTGACGTCGAGACAACTTCAGGGGCATCGTTCCTTTGGATAGGCGCTTGAGGGGAAGAAGCGGGTACGTCCACGGGCACAGGTGTAGGAGGTGGGGAGCGAACACATCTACTACTCCGGTTGAATGGACTATCCTCCATCATGAAGCAGGTTATTTTGTTCCTGTTAAACACCGGGCATTTCTAATAATACACCTTACACAAATCTAATGTAACAGTATGCGTTACTACTGGCTATCGGTTAAACTAGGTCACAATTTCGCAACTGAATATTTGTTTATTGTAATAATTGTTCGATACGTCTGTTCACTACGCTCGGCAATATTGCAATTCCAAATTTCATCGAAAAATTCTATGAAAACTTCATCGAAATTGTTTTACAAGAGTCGCGTCGCGCCTGTCTGCGGGCGCCTTTATGGTCATTTCATAGAATTGTCAGAATGACAGTTGCGATTTCAATAGGTACAGAGAAACCTAAGCCCTCGTATACCTATACCTTAACTCTGCCGGCCACCTCTATTGCATTAGTTGTGTCCGAGAATTTAAAACAAAATTCTGTCTGGTGAGTAATATTAGGGCACACGCTAGGAAATAATAATTTCAAAGGGTCGTCGTTATCGAATCGATAAGGAGGACTTTTAGGGCAATTTAAGTTGGTAAGTACTCGATTTGGTAAACAATTAATTTCTATGATTTTATTTCTCATTAACTGACGGCCAACGGGAAAGTACCTACGTGGCTTGTTTCTGTGTCTCTTTTTTATCGCAACGGCATTCTAAGTAGGTACATGAAAGGGCTAGGTTCTGGGTGAAAGGATATCTGAGCCCCAAATATCGCTGGGGCAACACATTCGAAGCATTGGTTAGGTGCCTAATACCTATAGGCCTTCAAGCCAGAGACCGACGCAGAACCACCAAAAATCGTACTGACAGAGTCGTATTTGTGGCATCGACGCATTTTAGGTAGCTGGGGTAAGGTAATAAGTGGTGTATTTATAAGATGCTAATTAGGTGTTACTTTTTTTAACGTGAAAACGTATTTTCGCTCGATGTACTGGTGGTCAGTTCAATATTACTGACCGACAAAAGCATGTAAGATTTCAACCGCTAATAACTGCGAGACATTTAGTGCTAGAGTAATGTTTGAGCATTCAAAAGATAGGTCATACTTATAACAATTTTGTAGAACGATATAATTTGCCTATGACGTCACACTGCGAGTGCACGCGCATGCGCGCGAACCTCTATTTTTCACTATATGTCGAAATTTCAATTCGTATAGCGCAAAAACTTGTTTAGCTAGAGCACTTGACAAAGCACTACTAGGATCTGAAGAGAAATAACAGGAATATTGGCCGAAATAGGGTTAAAAATTAAAATGAAGTTAACAGTAGCAAAATAATTTCAGATGTCATCCCATATCGGCCTTAGATCAGAACTAAAAAAAAATTCAATCAAAGAAAGTTTGCATCAAAAGAAATGCAATGACCCTAAAAAATTGCAATAGCTAAGACAGTGTCAGAAACCGTAAGAAAATCTGTTGCAAATATCAAAAAAGTTTAAGATATCCTCTCATATCGGCCGTTAATCTGCTCAGAACTGGCAAATATCATAATTAGTGATAGCTTGCTTTATTAGGATTGCAATGAGCTTACGAAGTCTATTTTGTCGAGCAAATAAAATGGCTACAGCAGTATCGAAAACCGTAACAAAATTTGTCACAAATACCTATGTAAAAACATTGTTGGCCTCATTTCGGCTGTAAGTTCGCTCGTAATTGTAAAAAACGACAATTGAAAAAAATTTACATCATAAAGAACACAATAAGCTTTAAAAGTAGTTATGGGCGATTAGAAAAGCCAGGATTCCACCGGAAAGCTTTAAAAAATGATCAAAAATTCAATCAATTGGTGGCGCCGTGTCATCGTGCAAGTAATTAGGCGTGAGCATTACGAGAACATTAGGAGGTTTCACCGGTAGTAGACTAAATAAGGGGACCCCTCTATATAGGTGAGGGTTTGATTGGAACTGCCGCATCCACGCTCGATCTGAGTGAGCGAAGCAATCTTACCACGGCAGTTACTAGTGAAAGGCTTGCACCGATTAGCCAGGGATTATTACCGCTCACTTATACCTTCTTCGGTAGGATAGGTTAGGTTAGACGTGTGAATACTTCTTACAAACCGAGCGAGTGGAGCGTGCTTTTTCAATAGAAGAGCGAGCGCAGCGAGCGCTCTCACAATACAGTAAGCGAAGCGAGTCCATGCATGACACGAATGGGCAGAGCATGCTTACTCACAAGATGAGTAGGCACTTAACTCCAGTGAGCGAAGCGAGCTCGCTTATAAGAAAAGCGTAGCGAGCATGGTTTACTGCCAAGTGAGCAAAGCAAGCCCTATCACGCCACAACTGAGCAGAGCGCGCTTACTCAAGCAATGAGCCAGCGAAGCGAGCCCCCCCCCCCCCCCCCCCCCCACAAGACTAGCACGTGAAGTAAACCAACTATTAAAACGAGCGAGCGGAGCGAACTCAACTAACCCACGAGTGGGCGTAGCACTCTTTTACATGCAGAGTGAGCGAAGGGAGGCCCAATTACAAAAAAAAACTATTTTAGTGAGACTATTTTAATTAGGAGCGAACGAAGCGAGCACACTTCCGAAACCAGTCAGTGCCACTTTCTGCGCTTCGCTCACTCTTGCCAAAGTTGGGCTCGATTCGCTCGCTCGTCTCGAGAGTAGTCTTCCCCCACCTGCTTGTCTTGTGGTGAAGGCTCGCTCCGCTCGCTTTTATGGTGTGAAAGTTGACTCGTGGCGTAGGTAGGCCTGGTTCGCTCGCTCGATTTAAGAATATGCTTGTGTGTGGCACTCGCTTGTTTTATGGGGAGGCTCGCTTCATTCGTTCATTGCTTGAATAGGCTCGCTCTGTTCAGTCGTGTCGTCTGTGGGTTCGTTTCGCACGCTCGTCACGAAACTGTGTTCGCTATACTGGGCTGAGTTAGAGAATCCCATCGTTAAGTCAGCTTAGCTTGATGTGAACTTGACCACCTTTCATTAGTTGAGATAGAGCAAGCTTGGCGTGATAGTGGCTGGCAAAGTGCTAGCACTGACTAAGGATTGTTTAAGCAACTCTTCTCACTGGGTTAGGTCACGTTAAAGTTGTGGCCAACGTTTCCAGGAAAGCAAACGGCGCAGCGGCGCAGTTTCGAACTGCGCCTACTTAATTTTTTCTCTTTTAACACAAGTTTTTGTCTATAATCATGTCGTATTCCAATTCTCCTATTCCTAGGTATGCTGGAAGGGATTTCAATGAAAAAGAGCATCGCCCTGTGCTTTTTTTCTGTTTCTTTTTTATGTTATCTATATGATTTGTTTATTTATTTATTTAATACTTTAGTCACATAGATGTACGAAGGTGGAATGATGACATAGGCATTTTCTAGCAGCCAACCTTTGGGTGATACAGAGACAAAAAGTGGTCGGTGCATTTACGAAAAATTGAGAAATAAAATATTTAGTAAGTATAAAGATACACATGCACATATACCTATTACCAACTATAAATATGTGTATATAAAAAGTTAAATAAAAAAAAAAATGGTAAATTAATAAGATCGTGATTCTTTCTGCCAATTTCTAAGCTCAACGCCATCTTTTTTACGTCATGAGCTACCCTAACCAGCAAAAACTACAGGTTATCGACTTATCTATTTACCTAATGCTACATCTATCTACAGTGTAATCAAATTTCAAACTACTTAAAGTGCACACCGGGGTTGGCAGTACCGTTGCCGATGGCATACTGCTGCAGGAGGTCAGTCATGTTGATGTGCACCACGCCGCGCCGCTCCTGCATCAGGTTGTCGCAATGCGTCACCTTGCCACTGCCTGGACCACCTGGTAAAGAGGAAAATAGATTAACACCCATACATACATATACTCAAGCTTTTTTCCCATGGGGGTGGGCAGAAACCTCAGAACGCTACTTGCTACGATCCTTAAACGAGGCAAAAGGGGTATGCCCTTTTGCGTCGTTTACGTTCATACATCTGGTCATATACACACGTCGGTTGCAAATAGATTAATGGTTGGTTTTACTACCTCCACGCCTAGCATGACCACCATAGAAACAGGTTTTGTCGTCGACGGAAGAATAGACAAAATTACAGATTGTGGAAAAATTCTTTAGAAGTCTGTCATTTCGTCTATTCTTCCGTCGACAAAATCCGTTTCTGTGGTGGTCATGCTACGCGTGCTGATAGTTTAATTTTATCAGGCCTTGTTGGTTGGTATTAAGTTTATTTTTCTTATTTCAACGAAAGAGGTTCTCTCTTAACATTTCAGCTGTATGGAACTTCATTTCCACTCTGTCACTCCGTACTCTTCATCATTGTGACCATCGTCTTGTAATTACATAAATATCTGCTAACTCGCTGTTGCCCGCTGTTTCTCTCGAATTATAAAGTGGAACTTCTTCATGTACCCGGAGGAAACATAGATACGTAATAGGTACCTGTCTTATGGTTCAAGGACATAGGCTGAATCTAGAACATAGCCTTTCTGTTCATCTTAACCTGCAAAACTGTATAGGCGTGATTGATTTATAAACATGCTTTTTTGATGTGAGACATCTATAGCCGCGGGTAAAACCGATTGTTGGCGTGGCGATGCATGCCGTGGCGACGCGTCGCCACGCTATATTTTCTACACAAAATAGTTTCGATGTTTCACATCTGCCAGGCGTCCCGCGACGGCTCAACTTTTTTATAACTTTCACATTAGTATAAAAAAGTACGAAATATAAGATATTTACCTACTAATTTATTAAGCCTATTAACGCAAGTTTGTATAGAAGTGTTGTCTTAAAAACTATCCATACGTCTTAGTAGACGAAGCTGATCATAATATTTACCTAGTGTGATAAATTAAACGCTTACTCCGCATTTAGTCGCCTCAGGGACGTCAGGGACTTTGATGGCATAATGTGAATAAGATAGTATGAATGAATTGCATTTCATACGGTGTGAAGTAAACTTTTAAAAATAGCTGTTACACGAGGTCTTTTTGTCGAAGCAACATCGCACTATAACTACTCTGTTCCAAAAAGAAAATTATGAAAATATGAACAAATGGGTCATAAAACTTAGGTGCCTGTGGGTGGCAATTTGTAGTGCCACTTAATTTGATTATTGGAATACTCAAACCCGAAATTCGAATTTTAAATCACCTTAAAGATATTTTCCATTTACAATTGAAGTTAATTTTGGAACCTCACTTTTCGTCGACGATTTTTTATTTACAATTTCAAAACGTTATTCAATCAATTTATTTTTGGAAATAGTAGTAAGGTATAAAGTTGAAACCTTCCAAATACAGATAAATGTGTTACTAATTCCCTTTAGTGTGTGATAGAGTAAGAATTTAACCTGGTCAGGGTGTCTTTGATTTACATCAAAAAGTTTTGAAACAGATTATACCTACACTTGCATTCGTTATTTCTAGTGTCCCGTCGCGTCGGTGCTGTATTAGAAAAGCACGAACGCAACGGGTTTGCAACGAAAATGTTATACAGGGTGTTTGGCAGAACGTTGAACATACGAAAATGGTGGATAGGTGGGGTCATCTGCTACTTACTCAGCCCTAATTTATTTGGCCCTGGCCCCTGGATATTAAAAAAAAAAAACTTTCTTCTAGTTTCACCACTTTCTTAACTGTAAAGTGTAATTTTTATTAAAAATGGGTAAACAGGCAATATATTTTTTTTAAATCTTTAATGTTGGCAGATTCTTATAAAGTTATTGCTTTATTTAGATGTTACCTAGAAAAAAGTTATGAGTCCTCAAACTTACAGAAATATGTAAAAAATACTTAAATCTTAATTTCAACTTGCATTAAAAAAAAAAATGATTGAGGAGCCAAATAAATTAGGGCTGAGTAAGTAGCAGATGACCCCACCTATCCACCATTTTCGTATGTTCAACGTTCTGCCAAACACCCTGTAGTTTTCATTGTATCTGCATTCCAAGACTACCTACTGTAGTGTATATATTTAATAGATATGTAAACATTGTCTCATGAACACAAGAGGGGCCGCTGCTGTCACTAATGTCATCTGTCATTCACGAGAAATGGCGGGAAACGTACAAAGTGAAGCAGGGTCTGCAAGATAGAGCTTGGCGTGGTAGTGAGCCAGTGAAGTGATATATTCAACTTAAATACGGAATCAACAGTATTCTACAGAATCAGGTACTGGATCAGAATCATCATCAATCATCATCACGGTTCAGAATCATGTACTGGATCTATGGTAGGTAATAGCACCCTAATTGCGTAACACACTATCAATCAGAATCTGAATCTTTTTGAAGGATATTGCTAATCTATTTCTTCATATGTTCGAAAAAAGTGTCTGCTCTATAACGTAAATAACGCAATGAATGTTGTTGAACTGTCAAAATGAAAGCCATTCCTACTGCCAGTGTCTTACGCAATTATCCCGCTAGGCTGCTACTAAGAATTTACTAGAGTCTGCCTAATAAAAGCTGAGAGTGATTTTTCACGTTTACCAAAATTGACAACACTGTTGCAAATGTCACATGTTGTTTGTATAATCTCTTACGAAAACAAATTTTCGTATATTTTGTTGTATTTCAAGTATAACAGTGCCTCAATCTTCAAGATGCAGTTCGAGAAAGTTGATATAGGCACACTATGATAAATATTACAACCGAGTGAAAAGCAAACGCGAGGCTGCGTTTAGTGAAAAAGTAAAATCGTTTACAATAATTTGGCAAATTACTAAATTAAAATAATTAATTAATTATTACTTATTCAATTACTGGTAAGCTAAAGAATTGGTTTTGCTACTTAGTAAACAGGATTTATATTTATTAGACCTGGTCTATCAATATAAGTTTGATGAGCAATCGTAAAATGTTTGTAACATTCATCATTTGTGTTTATTGCAGATAAATGCATTGCTGATCCTAAGAAGACGGGACGGACGGGACAGACAGGTGTTGTGTCTGGTAGGCAACTGCCCGACGTTTCATGTCAGGACGTTGTATATATGCTAGTTGCGCGGTAAACTCTGTTTGCGCGATGCAGGATTTTGCGTGACGTCAGTGTGACGCGTAGCTCGCATGTGGCGTTGTAGATACCGCTACAGAAACTTTACGCAATCCGTACTACAATTGAGAAATTGAAAGACTTGCAAGAAACTAATATATTATTAAAAATGTCTTCTATGACAGGTAAGTATTCTTAAAGTGTATCTTATTACGTATTTATAATTGAATGAATGTTGTATATAAACGGGCAAAGGCGTTACCAACTCTGAGAACATTATTAGTAGACCTCCGGGAATCAATTAAATTTTCTGGTTGTATGGAAACACTGACGCAGATATTATTGAACAATGGGTTTGAATTTAAGAAAAATGGAAACGAGAGATCTGTTCTTATTGAACGCCATGATATAGCAGCTTAGAGACACAAATGTCTGACAACAATTGTTCTAAAGCGAAATGAAAACAGGCAACTTTTATTTTTAAATGAGACTTATGTCCATCAAAATTATAAAGTTAACAAATCGTGGCAAGGGCCTTCGTTGAGTAGTGTTACAGACAAGATTTCCATGAGAAAAAGGTTTATAGTGATTCTTGCAGGATCTGAACATGGTTTCAAACCAAATGCATTCTTGATATTTAGTACAAAGTCTAAGCTGGCTGATTACCATCATGACATGAACGCCTCAAATTTTATGAAAAGACTGCAGGAAAAGCTGATATCAAATTTACCGCAAAATAGGGTGGTAATAATGGATAATGCTAGTAAAAAAGCCACCCTCGATTTAAAACCGTTTTTTTTTTTTTTAATCAGTTTGGCAATTAATAGAATTTCGTATGAAGACTGTTACGAGTACTCAAAGACTGAACTCCTTCGCCTGTTAAATGAGAACAAGCTCACACTCCAGTATAAAGCAGAAAAGCTACATAAACAACATGGCCATGAAATATTGAAACTACTTTCTTATCATTGTGATCTGAACCCGATCGAGATGATATAGAATTTAATAAACGCAGGATCGCAAGCAAAAATATACAGCCGTCCACTAACTAAAAGGCAGCTAAGTGCAAAAAGTAGTTTTCGAGAAAACGCAAAAATAAGTGGGAATTGATGTCTCTTGAAAAGTATGCTACCTAGGAACAAGGTTGCAAGTTATATACGTAGGCATAGTCTTTTTGCACAATATGTGATATATTTCATTCATTTGTATTAATCACATTTTATTTAAATTTATTTTCTAACTTTTAGCTAAGCAATTTTTTTAATTTTTACATAATATACTGCACTATAAGGCCGCTAGCCATACCTTAACTGCTTTATAGTATTTATTGTATCTCTAAAACTATAAATCATAGAAAAATTATTCTTACACCAGAATATAGAGCATCGAAAGTTGTATAAGACTACATTACAAAGTGAAAAACGACCAACTGTGGGTTAACGGCCTTTTAGTTAGTGGACGGCAGTATAGGAGGACCAGCTAAAGAAATGGAAAAACTAATAAAAGAATCGTTTTCTAGTATTTCTCCAAATGAGTGGAAAAAATGTATAGACCATGTCGTTCGTGTTGAAAATGAGTATAGAAAAGACCGAATGCTATAAAATGAAATAGTACCGTTTATCATTAACGTACGCGATGACAGTGACAGTGATGATGTCGGTGACGTTTCTTTTGGTGACATTGAATTTCTCGAATCAGACTTGGATTATGATTCGTAACTTTTTTAAATATTATTCTTTAAACCATATTTGTATAAAAATCTGTGTTATTATTTACATTATCGAGTTTAAAATACTAGGTTTTCTGCAATGGAAACTTTCATAGTAGAAAACATAGTATTCATTTATGAAATTTGGATAAATAATCAAATATTTTAAAAAGGTGTATAATATTTAACAGAAATGATTGTGTAGATAATATTAATTTCTATGTGACTTACAACCTTTTATAATCATAAAAGCTTAAATACACATTCTTTTTTCTTTATGCTTTCCTATTATTCTGTAACAAAAATAAATATTCAAGTAGGTATTAAATACGTTTTTTCCTAGTTGATCCAGGGATACCTGACCTATTTTTATTAAATTTGCCGCTCTTTTTCACCCTCAGCTTTCAATAGACAGACTAACACTTTGTCCGACCGGGGAATCGTACCCCGCTAACCTCATGCTCAGCTTTCGGGTTTGCAACTACTAGCCTAACGAAGCAAATACTTACTCTAATAAATTTATTGTATTTGATTACTTACCCAAAACGAATATAACTGGCACATTAGGCGGCTCGAACTTGACGTGGCTCGAGTTCTGCATGGGGAAGGCGGCGGTAGGAGGCGTCGCGCGGCCGGCCCATGCGCTCTCGCCCCGGCTTCGTTCCCCGCCCGTCGTCTCCAGCTCTTCATTCTTTTGTTCTGGACATTAATGACCAGATAAGTAATGGAATCAGGCGTAATTTTATAGAAATCCACACATCCAATAAACACACATTCATGTGTTAGAAACATTTCGTTTTAATTCCACTATAACTAGAATGATTGTGCAACAAGCAACCCAAACCTATACTCGACACGTGAAGTTTATTATTTTTACATTATAAGTAAATAATATTAATTATATACGTTCTGTAGAAGTCTATTTGGTTCTACTAAAAACCCTTTCGAATAATTATCAGATAATGGCATAAGATTATGAGATAAATGAGTACGAATTTAGAAGGAAGAAAAATAATTAAGAGATAGCTTGAAGTGCTGACAACAAACGTACATACACACACATACATAAACTCGGGTCTTTTTCCCATGGGGGTAGGCAGAAACTACAGAATGCCACCTGCTACGATCCTTACATACTCCAACAACGAACGAACGAACGTTATGGTGAAAAATAATCCTATCCTATTAATATTCTAAATGTGAAAGTTTGTGAGGATGGATGGATGGATGGATGTTTGTTACCTACTCTGTCACGCAAAAACTACTGAACGGATTCGGATGGAATTTGGAACACGGATAGTTTATAACCTGGATTAACACGTAGGATTCTTCTTATCTCGGTAGTACGTTCCCGTGGGATAATTTCCGACATTCATGCAAGTTAAACAATAAATGCGTATTTTACCTATTATTTAACAACCACAAGGAAATATTTGTAGAAAATCAGCAAAATGCACTATTTTCGAGATATATCACCATAGGTGGCATATTGTCTGCCAGGGTCGCGGATTGTTCGAAAGAGTTACCGTGGCCCTGGCGCACAGGCAACTGAAGGAACACGGGTGGGTTTTAGTCAGTAAGAGTCTGACACGCCCTCCCGCTCCGCCCAGAGCGGGAGAAGTCATTCGATGATTTCCCACCCAAAAAAAAAAGGTGGCATATTTATTATTTATTTATTTATTAAAACTTCATGCACAAGTAAAAAAATACTGTACAAAGGCGGACTTAATGCCTGAGGCATTTTCTACCAGTCAACCTTAGGGTGATGCAGAGACTAAACATGGCAGGTTCAATAGGTATACGGGATAGATAGCACGGAAATAACTATAAAATACAAGAATAAATATTAATACATAAATACTAATACATACATACACATACGTATAACAAAATAAACTTTGTCAGGAGAAATAACGATCGGTAGAGGATAAAAACGAATCCAACAAATCAACGCTGAGATGTTTCGGCCAACTTCTGACGGATATGCTCACGTGCCTTCACTTTAAAAGATAACCGACTGGTTGCATATTGTGTTTTGTAAGCAGAAACAATAAAGCCATGGCTATTGCAGCTGCAATGCAAGTAGGTACTTTTGGGATTCAGTTTTCAGGAGATTCTACATTGGCACTGATTTAAAACAGTAGTTGTGTATTGTAGTTTTGGTAAATAAAAAAATACAAAATGCATATTTATTCACAAGTTTGGCAGTAAAAACTAAGCAGTAAACTCAATAAAAAATATTCATAACAAATATTTAAATAAAGAAGAAAAAGAAAGAAAATACATTTATTTGCCGTAAACATGACGCAAAGAAAAAACACACAAACACAAAAAAGAATGATTTGGGCGAAAATTTTCGTCACATTCCCGCAAAACGGCAATCGCTCAGCATAATGCTACGACGCCATGCGAGACAGAGCCCCAGCGCTGGTTTTAAGCGAAAGCCGGCGTTGACGTGATGACGTCAACCAGTGCAGCATACGAAAATAACAATAAACAAAAAAATAAGAAATAAAATAAATACACAAATGGGTATGTAATTAAATAAATATTAAGCAGTAAAATGGCTGAACGGTCAGTTACATGTGAGCAGAGTGATCAAATCGGAATTCGTCGGTAAAAAATGCTTGGCTCAACTCTGGTCCTGCTCCACAAGGGCGCGTAGACTAATTGATTAGCATTTGAAAATACTGTTGGAGCTGCTGAAGATTTAAAAAACTGTCTTTGCATCGTATAAATTCAATCTTTTAGTATTGTATAATTGCATAGCACATGTGTGAGTACTATGTACCTACTATAAATCTACCATTTACTGGGTACGACTTTCATTGACTTGAATGTGCCCTGGCGGCTGAGAGTATGTCATGCTCAATCTAATGTCTCGCTGATGATGGCTCATGTGTTGTGTTGGATCATTTAGCTCCCTTCAAAATGGTTGAGCGGAATGGTGTTAATCCATGTGTCTGTGTTCGTGAACGGGTGCCATCAGAAGGAACTGGTTATCTCTTACCTGCCACGGCTTATTTTAAGTAATTTAATATTTGAATTGTTTTTATCTATTATGCGGACGCTTTTAACGTTCTGCATCGTTCTCACATGCATAATTTCAACATGAATGACGTTAGCAATATTTTATAACCATATTTTGATTTAAAAGAGTGTCCGTGGAGTTTCTTGCCCGTTCTTCTCTATAGGTACTACGCTTTGGAATGGGCAACTAGCTTCATCTTTCTAACCGACCGACCCCTTGAAAATTCAAGAGTGCCTGTAATTGGTTTATTTGAAATAAATGCTTGAGTTTGAGAAAAGAAGCTATAAGCCTACAAGTTGAAAAAAAAAACTGACTTTTTACACTAGTAAAAAGTCAGTTATTTTGTTTTCCTTCACAGTGTCCAGTACCAACTGGACACTGTAGTTGGCCAGGTATAATTGGCATTAGGCATTATGAGTCTCAAAGACATGTACCTATTGATTATGACTAAATACCCATCCTTTTTTATATTACATTATTAAGCTACATTATCTATAAGCTACATTATATTATCTTGCATTATAAAGCTTCAGATGCCATACTAAGGCTAAATAGAATATAAGGCCAAATAATAGAACATGTGAAACCACCGATTGTACTTACTCTATTTAAATGTGAATAAATGAATATGAATATGCTTGAGTTTGAGTTCGAGTTTTTGAACTTGGAAGTAGCGCTCGTTCAGATAGCACGCGGTTTTTCACAGTTCCAAAAAAAAAAACAATAAATTTCACTTCATTTCAACTAACCATAAGAACTGCCGAACAACACACACATCAAAAGTACAACACACTTGCCGCAGCTAATATCAACGTCCTATCACGGCCTGCTCGATTGCCAGACTTGAATCCCATTGAGCACGGATGGGATATGCTTCGAAAAAGAGGTCTGCCAAATATGTATGCCGTACATAAACCAGAAAATCTTTTTCGCCTGTTACAACGGACGCGGGCGGCCATTCCGCAACGTGATTTTGATGAACTCATATTGAGTACCTATGCCAAATCGCTGTGACTGTGTTATCCGCGTTAACGGCGGAAATATAGACTACAATTTTTATTTTATTTTACTCAATAAAAACCTTTAAAAACTTTTATCTTTTAATCACATTTTAATGCTAGGATTAACTAAGGTGAAAAATCCAGCATACACAATAATCGCGAAACATCTTTATTAATGCAAAAGCACACAGTACTTCGTCGATCTACACATACGAAAACATTTTTATTTAATCAATCTAAATAGACGTTTTTATTTAATTTCAATAGGGCAATTTTTATTTTTAATCATTTCATCCATAAACTCTTTTGATGTGTGTATCTCTATGGTTAGGTGACTGTTTATGGAAAATCCCATGTGTTGACAATCTACTGTTATATTATTTTAGTGATAGCTGTTCGTCAGGAATAATCTTTAAGAAAGCATCAGTCAGTCTATCAGTGTAATCAATAACTAAATTTTAATTTTCATGTCCCTCTGGGTTTTCCATACAAATTTTCATCACCTATATCACCCCCTTTAGGATTATGTATGAGACGAAAAGTAGCCTATGTCCTTCCTCAGGCTGCCATCTGTCTCCTTGCCAAATTTTATCGTAATCTATTCAGTGGTTTAGGCGTGATAAGGTAACATACAGACAGAGTTACTTTCGAATTTATAATATTAATATATATTATAAGTATATAGTGTGGATTCCATGTCCTATCCACATTTTCTTGTCGAATGCACGGCGCTGCATAGTGCGCGCCCATCCGCGACTCCCGCCCAAAATGGCCGAAACTACGACCAACTAGTCTTGATCTGGGAAAACGCCATTTTTGCCATTAGGTAGTACTCGTATATATGCAGGAACGCAGGCGTTTATATAAATATGGGTTATTTACGCAGCTATTTTAAACAATAGTGGTGCCGATTCTCTTGTACACGGAACTAAACTAACTAAACTATCACTAAAATTCCTTACTAAGGCTACGAGAATCTTAAACTATTCTGCAAAAAATATTCTTAAATTTAAAAATAATTTTGACACAACTAAAATAGAATTTGACAATTGCGACTCCTCTTGGTACTTGTTTGCCCTACCCCGTGAATTAGAGCCGGAGGCGCGCATGGGGAGGCAGCCTCGACTTGTTTTATATGGATTTTTTCACTTTTTGTATGGAAAATATGAAAAATTATTACCTACATGTTGAGTTTTGGGGTTTATGGGTCGAAATTTTCATTATTTTTGCGATAGGACACCATTTTCGAGAGCTAAGCAAAATAAAATAAAAAAAAGATACAGTACTGTTTTTGCACCTGAAGTCGAGGTGTTGGTGTGAAATTTAGTTCATGACAACTAATTTTATTCCAAACCTTTTTAATCGCGATTAAAAATAATCATAGGTAATCAGAATTTTAGGTGAAAAACATCAAATTCAGAATAGCATAATTGACATTTTCAATTCCAATTGCCAAAAAAAATATAACTGCAAAGACTATTTTATTTTGTAAAAGAAATAAAGGTGTCTCTATTCTTTCTATGTTCGCTATTCTAAAATCAAAATACATATAGTTAGAAATTTGCGTCGACGCGGCGATGCTTGGGTCGCTCGCGGGACATGACGCGCGGAGTGGCGGGATGCATGTGGGCGTAGCATGCGTGGAAATTATTTTAGAGTCTTGATCTTAATTCACTCAAACCGAAAAACTTCGCAAGCAATGGGAAAGTGCTACTGAAGGCTGCGGATGTCGACCTGTACGAGCTGCTTCTCACATGGACAAATGTACGTCGTTTGCTCCCGCGTCACCAGTCCTGACTCTCTTCATATTTTGGCTGCTGAGACCAAAACTACAAACGTAGTACACAGGGAAGTTTTATAAAAATTACTGTTACGAGTATTTTAGTATATTGTGGTGTCTAACGACTTCCACGCGGACGAAGTCGCGGACAAAAATAAGTGACTTAATAAAAATAATCCCGGTAGAATTCGTCACTAGGATTTCTTAAGCAGGAAATATCTTATTTTCCTATGCTATTGGGTACAGCAGGGTTATTGCGTAAAACACTAACAGTAGGCATGGCTTTCATTTTAACAGTCCAAAAACATTCATTGGGTTATTTACGTTGTTGAGCAGATTTTTTTTCGAATACATGAAGTAATGGATTAGCAATATCCTTCAAAATGATTCAGATTCTGATTGATAGTGTGTTACGCAATTAGGGTGCTGTTGTAGAAAGACAAAGTTATGTTTTTATTCGGTACATTTATTGAAGTGGAGGTAAAGTTTATTTGCGTATTGCTGTTGAGTAAAGTGACAGAAACTTGGGTCTGCTGAGCATCATTTTGGATCGTCAAAGTTGGTGAAGGTGGTGCTTGAGGCAGCGGGCTAGATGAATAGTGTTTTGATGTGGATGGTTGCGGTGACAAAGGTGTCCAAGGATCATTTATCGACGGTGTTTTAAGTTTGATGTTGTCGCCAATGCGGCAGCTTATTTTATACTTATTCTGTATAGAATTTTCAATGTAGACCACCGCTACTACATCAGAGTTCCATCCACCGAGTCTTTTAATCATGGTCAAGTCTGCTCCTGAATCCGCCAATTGAGTAGCTGATGTTCTTCTGAAAGAATGGCCCGTGTAGACCTCGGCATTGGTGCTGATCTTATTTTTGCCAATGACTTGCCTGGTGCACTTGCCATTATTATAAGCTATGAAAAATCTGTTAGTGTTTATATTAGAGCTTGGTACTTTTCAACAATTCTTACTTATTCTCCACGGACTACAAATGACCATTCTTTCTTTGATTTTGTATCTGGCAAATTTATCAGCAACAAATCTGAATGTTTTTCGATATCTTCGATTTTAATGTTTAAGAGTTCATTTTCACGACAAACGCCATTCGCGCCAAAAATCAAGGGACAAAAATAGACAGGTAGGTTAGTAAGTAGGAAAGTAAGTTACGTTCTTTAATATATATTCATTCTTATTCATTACAAGTTATACACTTTCTTAGATTTGATTGACACATATAATTCTAATAATAGACACATAAAGCTAACGAAGGTTTACAATAATATTTAAGTTGGATAGAGCGCAGAAATCTCGACATTTTAGCTTGTCGAAACATTGCGCAACGCTTCAGTAGATCGCACACAAGCGATCGATGCATGAGCGGGTCGCTAGTAAGTATAAGTAAGTATGTAGCTATTTTAGATTAAAAAAAAAACAATAATTAGGTAGATACTCACTTTTGTGGCAAGAAAACTGTGGTCAGGGGGCTTCATTTAGAAACGATTCCACATTTTGAGATGTGAAAACTTTTCACTCAAAATAAAATCATGAAATTACTCTTTCATCTTAATTACTTAACGCCAACCGAAACAGTTTTTCAGAAAAACAAATTAATGACACTTGCTCAAATATAGAATCCATATCTGCATCCGTATTCCGAAGATACTGACAAAAAATACACATTCTCAAATAGTTTTTACAAAAAAAGGCGCAAATTCAGATCCAGTTACTGAGAAATGCTAACGATATCTGAGCGAAATGCTATCGATAACAGTATTGTTCCTAGGAGTACCTACTTCTAACTTCAAACATACCGTTCCGATACTCGTTCCAAAGAAAGTTTATAAGTGCTTCTCTTTCTAAGTGAATAATTGTATTCTGTTTTTGGGAAATAAATGTCTTAAACTATAAAACTTTTGATTTCTTAGCACGATGTCCTTCCGATTGCCTATTTAAAAATGCCAATAAGTTGATGTGTTTTAATAATTTTAATATTACTTATGTTTAATGCTTAAATGGATGCACTAGGCTACTCTTTGTACATGATAAATGCTGGAAATAGACTAAAAGCACCGATTCAGATACAGACTTGACGAATTTTATAGATTTCCATTTGTAAAAATTGTCGTAGGCTTTCCTGTACCTACGAGTCCCCGGACTTTCCTGGGAGTAAATTGTTGGTAATGCCAATGGTTTCGGATTTAATGTACTCCGGAGTCAAATCACTATCGTCACTCGACTTTTTTGTGAGCATTTGTAGTTTAATTTGTTGTTTAACAGCAAAGCGATTTGCAGTATTCGCGCGTTTTTTTTTTTAATTTGTGTTTATTCATAAGTAGAATATTCATGAATAAAGACTAGACTAATTACTTGTTTCGTAAAAAAAGAAGAACATTTTATTTTTGAAAACTGAACTAAAAGCGACCATCTCTTCGGTAGAATGCGTGCATTGTGTTGTGGCTAAAAACGAAATTTAAAAAAAATGTAAAATTTTAATATTGTACTGGATTTTTTATTTTTTCCTAATCGTAGTGATAAGCAAAGTGTAAAACACGGCGCTAAAAACCCATTATACATCGGTCTCCATTTACTCACCTCGCTAAAGCTCGGGAGTAAAACTACCTCGTATATAATGGGTCATTTTAGCCTCTTGTCTAACAATCTACTATTTTTAGTGTAGGCCTCAATGGTAAATGCATGGTATTAGTATGTACCATGGAAAATGTTTGTATGCGATTTTTACTTGAGGTTCCAATGTTCCTAATTCAAATCACATTAATGACTAACGGGTCATAATGAAATTCAGTACAATATAGCCCGGCTAGACCTCACGGCTTTAATGACTTACTTTAGGTTAGGTTTGCATGATAACATTTGATATTCTCGAGCAGATGGTGTGAACAATGTTTTATGATCTACACAAGCGCGCTTTGCTAGTAACAACAAAAAAAGACGAGCACTCTCTAAACTTAATAGGTATTCGGTTAAAATGCTAATATGTACCTACTTATTCAAAGGTTAATACTGGCACCAAAGGCGGTTAGGAAGTTTTATTTATTCGTCAGTTTTATGCGACTTCGTGATTATGTCAAAAGTTTAGGATAGGCAGCAACGTCGCTGATAACAATTTCTGTTAAATTCATGTTTATAGAAACCTGATTGTCGGTTTAATGTCCGATGTCTAGCTGCTGGCTTTAAATATTACATCTAGTTTATGTATTTAAGGTAGGTATGTTAGGAGGTTACTACGCATTCTAATGTTTACAAGTGGCGCCCGAATGGGACTGGTGTTGATAAACAGTTATTAAAATAATGACGCGACTTATTATGTGCGTGCGTACATAATGACGATTAAAATGGTTTGTCTTCTTTATTTGTCATGCATTTTGACCTTATCAGTGTAATTGGAAGTTGCTATTGGCGCCCAACAGGGCTCCTAAAATACACGTATAGACAAGATGATCGGCCATTACTTATACTACTAGTTTTAAAAATAAACTTACTCACCAGTGTCTAAACAGATGCCCATATTCCATGAAGATGCGAATTAAATTCAAAGTCTTTCCACCAACAAACTTTACGACGCCGGGTCCGCAATAAAAAAATATTCTTAACTAATGTTTTTAATTGGCACTTTACAAATAAAATATACATCCAAAACACGCGTGTAGTTCCGTTGTCTACCGGCCACGGGCAATCACACGCGGCAATTAATAGTTTATCGATTGAAGGACGCGACCTTCGTAGACGAACCTCAAAACGAAACTAAACATTACACTCTTTAACTTGAAAATTATTTCATCTTACAAAACTTTTAACTGATCGACTTGTTTTGAGTTATTCTGAAGTTGTGCCTCCGTGATAGCATTTCTGCGAGCGGTTTGAATCTTAATGGCATTGCGGGCCAACCGCTCCGTCGCAGCTCTCACACACGACTGAAAGCAACTCCTTCCCTCGCCAGTGCGACCAACAGAACACTGTTTGTCTCGTTCTTTTACATCATAATACCCGCGTGGGACGGGGACAGGTAACCACCTGAATTATTAAAACTGCGTCCCCCTCATTGAAACAAAGTTATTACAGTATAAACTGCAAGACTTGCTCTTGCATGTCGACGACGGTGTCGATGTTTGCCCACTAAGAAACCCGTTCGATTAGGGTCATGATAATTTTTCAGATCGACAGCCTCAAGGCGATGCTATTTTATTCATGATCGTTGTTACCTTTACGATACTTGTCACGTTCAAAACTTTTCAGTTCTATGAAAAGTATGTCCTCAATTACTGGGTACGATTGGTAAATATTCGATACAGTAGAAGTTTGCTGGTCTGCAATTACCTTATTAAATTTTTATTTTGTATGATTCATCGACGGGTTTACGGCTTCCAGTTAGTACGAGGGTCATTCAATAAATACTTAGCCTACAAAAAGTAAACGAAAATTTTGGAAAAGTGGCAATTTATTTTTCAACATAGTCTCCTTTTAGTTCGATACACTTAGCCCAGCGATGCTCCAACTTTTTTAACCCGTCCGAAAAATAGTTTTTGTCAAACTCTGCAAAATAGGCCTCCGTGGCGGCGATGACCTCCTCATTCGATCCATATCTATTCCCGGCGAGTGATTTTTTCAGATTAGGAAACAGAAAGAAGTCACAAGGGGCCAAATCTGGAGAATACGGTGGATGGGGCAGCAATTCGTAGCGTAATTCGACCAATTTGGCCATGGCAACGGCAGACGTGTGAACCGGTGCGTTGTCGTGGTGAAACAGCACTTTTTTCTTCGCCAGATGGGGTCGTTTTTTCTTTAATTCGGCGTCGAATCGGCCTAATAAATCGGCATAGTAAAGCCCTGTAATTGTTTTACCCTTCTCGAGGTAATCGATGTAGATCACACCTTGTGAATCCCAGAAAACGGTGGCCATAACTTTTCCGGCCGATTTTACAGTTTTCGCCTTCTTTGGAGCACGTTCCCCGGTCTGGATCCATTGTTTTGATTGCTCCTTGGTCTCTGGTGTGTACCAGTGGATCCAGGTTTCATCGACGGTCACAAAACGACGCAAAAACTCCGCTGGATTCATCTTAAACAGCGCCAAACACGTCTCCGATGTGGTCTCACGGTTGCGCTTGTTTTCTGGTGTGAGTAAACGCGGCACCCATCGCGCCGACAGCTTTCTCATGCCGAGTTCCTCGTGAAGAATATGATGCACTGTTCCTTCTGAAATGCCTACAGTCTCAGCTAGCTCCCGAACCTTCAATCGGCGATCTGCCAATACGAGATCATGGATTTTTTTAATGTTTTCCTCCGTAGCAGCTGTTTTCGGTGCACCTGGACGTGGTTCATCAAAAACCGACGTACGGCCACGTGCAAACTCGTTGAACCAATTCTTGACGGTGGCCATCGATGGAGAAGAGTCACCGTACACAGCATCCAAGCGCTCTTTGATTTCGATGCGCGTTTTCCCTTCCAAAAATAGGAATCGAATCACCGAACGATATTGCTCTTTTTCCATTTTTGTAAAACCGATCGACACGTTCGCTTCCATAAGTTGTCAAATTAAAACAAATGAAGGGATTGGAATGAAAATTTGAAAAAAGAATTAAAAAAGAATGTGCTACACTGTGGTAAAACTCTTTTGAAACTACAGCGCCCTCTGGCGATGAGGCTAGGTACTTATTGAATGCACCTCGTAGAAAAGTTTCGTTTGTTATTTATACAGTGTGTCAGGCGCTCTGCCTTTCTTGTAAGTTTTCTTTAAATTTTTTATTCATGTTATAAGGAATTTATTTTCTTGTACCATTAGAAATTAAAGTATTATTTAATTAACTGGAATATACCAGATGACATTTTTTACCGTCTGGTAAAATAGGGTATAATAGGAGAACGGAGTAGAAGCCTATGGCATATTTTTTTTTTTTTATAGGTCGTACAATGAAATTGATCTAACAATAAATACTACACATTTGAAGTAAACTTTTCATACTAGAACTATAAAAACAGAAATTTAAAAAAAAACGTTAATGCAAGCAAGCATGTAACGTGGTGGAAAAAGTACGCCAAAAGCGCTCACACTGAGGCCCGTGTGAAGTTTCAGATATGAAAATCTAGTAGCCGTCAGATGGCCTCATTTGTATTGCAATGAAACAGGGTAGGAATAATTTCAAGAAACAGTTAATATATTGTCAAAATCATAAGTCGCAAATAATTATTGACTTGATAGTAAGAAGCCTCGAACAGAAGGATTTTAAAAGTTTCTAAAAACAAATTGGTAAGATGAATCCTAGAACGGGCCTACCCGTGAGTGTTGATGGTGAGACGGATGTGGGACGCATATCCATCATTTTTAAATAACACTTTGTGGTAGCTTCCTCATTGACCGATAATCCGGAGTAAGGATGAAGTTAGAGTGTTGGCGGTGTTTCCTCTTCGGTGTACTACTAAGGACGTGAAGAAAGTGGTAGGAAGTTTACCGAAAGGGAAGTCGCCTGGTCACGATGGGCTTGTCGAGCATCTGTTACATAAGGGGCCTCACATTTATCGTGTTCTAGCCATGTTGTATGCGTTTTATATCTATCATACCTATTTACCAAAGAAACTTATGGAAAGACCGCACGGAAACCGCTATCCTAGACCATAAGCAGACGCTCAGGTATTACGCAGATAGGCAAATGCTAGTACATGCTGCTTTTCTCGACCTCTCCAAGCCTTTTGACTTGGTTTGTTACGAAAAGCTTTGGTCGAAGCTTAAACTTCTAGAGGTACCCTAGGAGCTTACTAATGTACTGAAGTTTTGGTTAACTCGCTGACTAACAGTGTTAGATGGGCGGGTGCTCACTTTGATACGTACGTTCTGGAGTGTGGTGTTAGACAGGGTGGACTAACGTTACCAACCCTGTTTAATGTTTACATGAATTAATTGATTGGTGAGCTCAGCGAGACCAGCGTCGCGCGTCGGTTGCTCGATTGATGGCACTATGGTAAATAATCTCAGCTACGCAGACGACATGGTCTTGCTGAGTCCATCAATCACCGCGCTCAGGAAGTTGTTGGCTGTCTGTGAGTTCTTTGCTGCGTCACATGGACTCACATAATGTCAAGAAAAGAGAGCTTTTCATTTTCAAATCTATGTCTAGCTCGTTGCATAATGTTCCTCCAGTGACTTTAAGCGGTAAGCCACTACATAGAGTTACAGTTCTTAGGGCATATATTCACAGAGAACTTATCGGACGATGCTACTATGGAGAGGGAGCGGAGAGCGTTGTCGGTTCGATGTAATATGGTAGCCCGCAGGTTTGCGCATTGTAGTACGGATGTTAACATCGCGCTTTTTAAGGCATATTGCCAAACCTGCACATGCAGCTTGTGGGTGAAATATACGCAGAGAGCCTACAACGTACTTCACGTACAACATAATAATGGATTTAGGAGGTTGATGGAGCTTCCGCGCTATTGCAGCGCTTCGCAGATGTTCGCGGCAGCCCGTGTTGACAATTTTCATGGTAGGTATTATGAGCAAAAGAATAGCGTCAATAATGGGTAGGTTGCGCGGAAACTCCAACAGCATCCTAAAAACTTTATTAGACAAAGTGGACAGTCCCTTATACGGAGGCTCGTGCCAACGTGTGTTGGGCCACGTCATTTTTAGTTAAAGGTTGACAATTTTTTTATAACTTAGCATAATTTATGACATTTATAATAGCTAAAACATAAACTACAAAACAGAAATAGCAAATAAAATTCATAATCAATGGGTATCATTTAAGCTATTACCAATTTAATTAGTTTTGTGTTTCTTAAATAATAGGGTTTGTCTTCCAAATAGTAGATCTGTCACCAAAATGTAGTCACCAAACAATGCAAAATCAGTTCCACAATAAATCACCTAAAATCCTGAGATATAAGGTCTAGTACCAAATAAATGTTTTTGTATGTATTATATTGTGTTGCTAACAGGCACCGAGCCTTTGTTTCGGCGAGGCCTCCTATTTCTGAATGGCGATAGTAACGATAAGGCGTAGTCGACGGAGCCCCGCTTCGCGGGGCTCCTACTTCTGGGTGGTTTGAAAAAAAATAACCACGAAGGGGATGGCGGGGTCTTTCAGACCCCGCCATCCCCTTCTAACCTAACCTGTCCGAGTCGGGGTGCCCCGAGTCTCGAATTAATTTGATAATTCATACCTGGGAACAATTTTTGTTTATCTGAGAACGAAAATATTTCGTGGCGATAGATCTATTTATTAGGTGATACAACTTGATGACAAATATAAATTTTGGTGATAGAAAATATAGTTTTCATAATCAATTCTTCGAAGATGGCGGCAGTTAAGTGTTATATAAGTTTATGTGTAACAGTTATCATAATGGTCATGAACGACATCTTGGACGCCACGCGTTCGAAAAAAACGTGGGGCCGAGTTTTTCTGATGTCGAAATGACCAATCATAATTTTTCCGTACGCTAACGTTACCTACTATCGCTACGCTAAAACAATCGTCGCTAGGTTACGGTTGCTTGACCTGCAATGGGGGTATCGTTTTTGTGCTCACCAGTTAGCGCCACTGTCGAGTAAGGTCCTGTTGCAGTACTTTTATTTGATGTTTTAGTACCCTTATATTCATATTATGTTTATTTTATTACATTTTAAAACTTCAAATGAATATTTAGATTATAATGTTCCTAAAATTGGCAAACATGAAGCAGACAAATCTTATTCTTCCTTAAAGTGCTACCAAATTAGATCCTAACTTTTTACTTAAAACCTTAAGCCATAATTAATCATGAATGGCAAAACCATTACTGCTATTATGAATCATTTGATAAAATCCGTGATAAAAAATCCCGCAAACAGTGAACGTTCAGTACATATTTTGACATCTAGAGACCTCACTCTACACTAGCGCCTCTAGCGGCGAACTCAAGTGCGATAGCCTTCATTGGTTGATTTTGAGTAGTCACTCTGTACTATGTACGAATATAACCGACTAAAACCGATTTGCTATACACGGCTAAAATCCGAACAGTATACGCTGATCTCGCATTGTATAGGATTTCCGTACAATGAAAGGTCAGCAGGTACTGGAAATGTATAGCTTGATATATAGCCGTGTGTACATAATGTATGCAATTTGCATAGTTTTACAAGATGGGAATAAAGTGTCTCATAACTTACCTAATAAATAAAAAACATATTTTTATGAAACGTTAAGTTTATATTTCGTTTGAAACACCTTTGCACGGTAAACTAATGAGTGCAGAGATTCGGAACAGTAAGAAATTAAAAATTAACAGATTCTATAATCACATTTCTTTATAAATTATATAAATATCAACCTTAAAATTAAGTAAGTAGGGTCTAAAGTTGTGTAATTAATTTTACAAATATTTTGTCTATTATATTATTGACCTATATATATAATATATTATTTACAGTTTTTGAAAGTCACATAGTGCTTAACTATCGGCTCTGGCATGAGTCAGTTTGTTAATATAAAAAAAATCTTTAGTCACTAATTTAAATAGTTTTATTTTCTACACTTATGTTGATAATTCTGCGTGCTCTTCTTGTTTTTTAATAAGTAAGCAGATGTCAGTTGGTAATTTTGTTTTAACTAGATTTGTTTATTACACATGCTTTTTTTGCCTGTAGGGTATAACTTATCTGCCGGGGTCGCGGATTGTTCGAAAGAGTTACCGTGGCCCTGGCGCACAGGCAGCTGAAGGAACACGGGTGGGTTTTAGTCAGTAAGAGTCTGACATGCCCTGCCGCTCCGCCCAGAGCGGGAGAAGTCATTTGACGATTTCCCATCCAAAAAAAAAAAACGACGTAACTTATGTGACAGAAGCATCTACAGCAAATTGCTACAGTGAAATATTGTAAAGCCCGAAAGTAAATATAATAAAAATAACTATACAAAATGAAAAGATTATGTCATTAATTAAATTATAATAATTAGGGAAATGGTCATTCAATACTGTGTGAATAATAAAATATATTATAAATTTTATAATAATACAAGATTTTAAAAATACTTTTGCTATTAAGGTACAATATGCTGCAAGAATTGTATTGTTTTACAAACGTATGTGCTACCTCTAAATAAGCAGTGTCGATGTCAAAATCATATAATTACATAATACAGGTAAATAATTGTATTCAATATTATAACTAGAGATCGGATATTCCGATGCATATTCACCTAAAGTTGAGATGTTGGCTAATATGGAATGCGTTTTTGTATCGAAAAAATCCCGCTAACGTCAGATTTCAGTGACCAAACCGGACCAAATCATAGCGATCGAAAGGTAGTGATTAAAGTTGTTGTAGCTGAGGTTATATTTGTAATTAAATATAACCTCAGCTACAACAACTTTATCCCTATCAGGATATAGTACTTAATTTTTTTTTTTTGTTTGTACCATCCCAAACTACCCCTCTTCTTACACCCTACATACACATATTTGCATCGGGAGTTAAACAATATTTTTTGATAAATATGCATCTGATTAAAAAAAAAATACTAATAAGCCGATTCCATACTTTCACTGCTAAAAATTAACTTAAAATTAAATATGCTTCAGAATATCCAATTTCTAATTATAACTTAAAGAAGCATGAAACTAAAACCACGAAGGGCGAGCTTCACCAATGAAACTGAACCCGATCAGCACTTAAACCACGTTTAAGGGCTGTCACTGTCATTATTTTCTGTGGAATATTGACACTGACAGCTCTTGAACGTAGTTTAGATGTGGTTGAAATTCGCACTAAATATTTCATAGGGCAATTGTTATCAATAGTATTTCTAATACATAAAACACATTATATAAAGGATTATGTACATCGCAAGATTAGCTAACTAACATAACTCGAATGGAAGAACATTTTTACTTACACTAAATAAATGCGCATTTCTATATACAACAATAATTATACATAATATACTACAGCGTGAGTATACAACTTCTTATAATATTGTCTAATCTGACTACGTCTTTAATAAAATTCTAGGACAAATAAACGATGTAATTATTCATAAAATAAAGATTATAAAAATAATAAATTGTTAGAAAAATAAATTAAAGAATCTTCGCCAAGAAATTGCTTTCGTGCAACAGGGTGAAATACTTTTCTTATGTGCCAGTTAAGTTGGCCAGTTTTAAAAATGGAACAACTCAACCGTTTTACCAGAGAAGCAGAACCATTTCAATGTAGTTACTCTCAATAATTGATACCGACCTCTTCCAATGGGGGTAGCTACCAAGAAATTCTTTATTTGCCCCTAAGGCCAAAAGCTAGGTACGCCCATGCCCTAATGGCCCAGTGTGACCACATTAGCTCAACGTGGTAACAATATGTCAACATAGACCGCGACCTTCCGCATAACGACTCAACCATGGCATGAGTGATCGATTAATATTCGTTCCAATTGTATCTCGTTATTGAATTTTATTTTACAATGAAACTTGAGTAAACAATGTTTGAGTTCGGTTATTAAATATTTATTCTGTAAGCTATCTTTTAAGCAACTAGCATTTAAAGCATTTGATTTTTTTAACATTGTTATACTAAATCATTAGTGAATAATCTAAGAGTGTAGTATGCCTAATATAACTTTTTTATCATGACTAACACAAACATTTAATTTATATGGTTTGATAACATGTATAACAAAAATAGCATTATCACTGACCATTTCATGAATAATATAGAACTGTAAGAAAATTATAGGAAAATTAATAATAAAATAAAATTATAAGTCAAAATAAATGTGAATAAAAAAATATAAGTCGCCAGTACCTAATCTTATGGTTTTTCACCATAACAAAATAACAAAAAATAAGCAGAATTAGAAAACAAGAAAGAAAGTACTGAAGTGGTGTAAGAACCTAGACATTGACATTTGCGCCATTTTATAAACATATTCATACTTATCAATTATTCCGTGTCAGATTGAAATAGAGACACAATTAGTGGATCATTTCGACATGCTACAATCAGAGGATAAGAAATATTTCTAAGTACCATATTTTATAAATTATTATCATGTACACAAGTACATACTTACATTGGTCCAAGGATCAGTAGCGTCACCTAACGGACAAAATTTGCAACATCTGCTTTAAAGAAACACATCATAAAATAACAAATAAAAAAATTGCGCAAATTGAATAACATTAAAAAATTATAGCATTCAATTGAGATAACAAGTCGTTGGATGGACTTAAAAATATCACAATGTTTATTAAGTAATGTAATAATAAAATATTTCAGGAGCTAATTTCGTCACTGCCCGATTAATAACGATTTAAGAAAATAATATCGATTAAAAATTGTAAATTCTTGGGTGTGACGAAATTAGCTCAAGTATTTCTAGAATGCAGAAGTAAAAACACAAAATTATAGTATGTAATCATTTTCAGAACGTATTTTGTGCAGTGTTTAGTTTATTAATATTTTAAAAATAGGTCAAACAGGAAACTACAAACGGTGCAGTATTATAAATACAGTTATTTGAAGAAATTGTGTTTTTACTTGTGTGTTACACAGTTGATTGCGGTCTAGTTTTACAGGTAACTTATTATATGTTAAACAAAAATAACCAATATTTAATATAATCTGTATACAAATAAAAATATATTTCACATCGAAATATTATACAATCGTCAATTTATTTACATAAACTATTATTTACCTACGGGGTTTTCACTTAATATATTTCGTTTTTTGTTCCTAAAAAAGTTATTTTTACAAAAAATTTATAAGATTTAAATATCATTGCAATACAATGCAAAAAAAAATGTAACCGAAAATGTCTTTTCATATCATAATTTTAGTGTGAGCAATGTAACAAATACATAGTGTCATTGGAAATTAAACCTAAATTCGATAAGTTAAGGAACTAAATCCTATGATTGTCTATTAAGTAATAAGGCCTACTTTTCTACTTACAAAATTTTAATTTCTTTATCTTAATTTATTAAAGGCCTAAGTTTAAGTACCTAATAATATAATATTATCTAGCTACAACACTGCGTTGATTGCAGCTTATGAGCGTGGGCAAATTTTGGGGCATATTATATATTAACTTTTGCTCGCGGTTTAGCCCGCGTTTATTTAGATTATAACAATTAATTCAGGTTGTTGGAACACACTACTAAAGTTTCTAATTTTAATAATATAATTCAATCATGATTCGAAAGACACGTAGCGCCATCTAGTGCCCTACAGCAATTATTCTGACCGTTGACAGTTAACGTACTTTCCCTCGGGAAAAGTACTGTTTTTCTGGCTGAAAGGGTACCCTATGTCGGTTTCTGTACCCCTGACAACGTATATGCACAATTTCATGATAATCGGTTCAGTGGTTTAAGCGTGAAAATGTAACAAACAAACTTACTTTCACAATTATAATATTAGTGAGAATATTCACTTGTGGCAATTTTCTGTGCTAGAAACCTTTTTATTAGAATATAAAAGTAGACCATTAGAATCTACATTGGAATTTGTAAACTTTCAATGTAGATTTAAAGTATTTTTTAAATAATCCTCAAAATCCAGACTATCGTTTTAGCTCATAAGAAGAACATGCTTTACTTTATTTAACTGAAATTGTAGATAATTAGGTCAACCACTTAGCACAATTTTGTTCCACATTCTGTCTCTCAATTAGCTTTTAAATTTTTAATGCCACGCTCAAATACAGTTACAAAATTACTAATTGTCCTACATTCCCTGTTCACACATTATTTGAATCAATGTCTTTAAAAATATACTCTAACTCTGGAATGATCATTATAACATAATTTTGTAAGAAGAGTATGGACATAATATCGTTAGAAAACTTATTTACTAATTAACAAAAAATAATATTAGTACGCAAAATATAATATTTAAGTAGACACAATATTGCCGGCAGATTAGGGAACAAAAACTTAAGTCAACACAACATGTATCAGAGAGGTGTGGTCATATTTAAGGCAGTGGTTCAGATCATCAATTTGCATAACTTTTTCCATGGGACCAATTTCTTATTCCCAGTCCCATCCATTTGGGTCGAGTAGGTATTGAAGTTTAGTATGGGACAGTCGATATTTTTTTCGCGATTCGATGTTGGTCCCACGGAGAAAGATATTCAATTTGATAGTCTGTACCACACCCCCTTATTATGACCACACCTTTCCGATACATGCTGTATAAAAATACCTCAAAAAGGTATAGTGTGTACAAACCCTAACAACAACATACAATAAATTACTATAAAGCTCATTTAGGCCGTATTTTCTCATAGAAATATATTTGTGCGACATTATTCGCTTCTTTTGCTAACAATTTTCTTTTAACAAAATTAAAATGTTCTAGCGCGAATTCGTATAGTTCGTTCTCCATTTTCCAGACTGGGGACTGTTGTATTTTGTCTATGGTAAGAAGGTTAGGTTCTATCTTAGAACTAGTTTGTCTTAAATGAGACTTGTTGCTGTTCATGTAGTACTCGGTTGCTCCCTTGAAGAAGCGAGGAAGTGTAGCCTCTAGTACAGTAATAAAATCGAGCATTTGTTCCGTTACGCCCACTAAGAGATAGTGGTTGACTAGATTGTACTTCGCTTGATCTAAGGCCCATTGGTTGCCGGGTTTCCTAAAATATAATGATTTTGTCAATTTCTGTAATGTTTTTTTAATAAATTAGTCATGCGGCGACACCGGCCTCTTCTCTTCGAGAGGGAGTGGGGTTGTAATCTACCACGCGGGCGCAGTTCTGCCACCTCATTGCGCAACACACTATCAATAACAATCTGAATCATTTTGAAGGACATTGCTAATCCTTTGCTTCATATATTCGAAAAATATGTCTGCTCAACAACGTAAATAACGCAATTAATGTTGTTGAACTGTCAAAATGAAACCCATTCCTACTGTTAGTGTGTTACGCAATGACCGCGCTGGTTGGTAGAAAGAAAAGAAAGAAAGAATAAAGTTTATTTGGACACAGTTCGTGAAACAAAATACAAATAACAAAATAAAAAAGTGAAAGTATTATTTAACAACAACACAGACACACAGATGGTGATGTGTTGATGTCACATGTGTCCGAATTTTTGGTTCTAGGACATGCCGGTTTCCTCACGATGTTTTTCTTCACCGTTTTGAGAGCAGTGGTGATGAAATAAATTACAGAAAGTAAAGCGCCTGCTTGGGTTCGAACCCACGACCTAACACTCGTAAGTCGGGGCGGTACCACTGGGCCACCACTGGTCTTCATGTATATTGTATTAAAACATTATTTGGGAAGGAAACATCAAAGCTAAGTCGTTCATGAATTTTAAATATGACACGATCAAGGAAACATAGATTTAATTACAATAATATACTTTTCAATGCTATTTGCTGTGTTAGAAAGTAGCTGTTTGTGACAGAGTAAGTATTAGCCCAGGCACATCTCTTAACTGCCACGGCTTATTTTTATTATTAATATTATATTTTGAATTGTTTCTTTATATATTTTCTTCATTTTTCTCGCATATAGAAACAACAAGAATAATGTACCCAGGATTTTGTAATATCTTAATTTAAAAAGAGTGTCCTTGGAGTTTCTTGCCCGTTCTTCTCCATAGATCTACGTTTTGGAATGGGCAACTAGCTTCAACTTTCTGACTAACTGACAGACTCTTTGACTATTCAAAAGTGCCTGTAAATGGTTTAATTGAAATAAATGCTTTGAGTTTTCTTTTTTTGACACACAGCTGACTTTTTTTCGCGACCTCGATTTTCTACGCACTGCTTAGCGACGGAGAGTTGAAAATCCAACAGTGTGTTTTTTTTTTGACGCGCTGCGATGTTCTCTGTTGGATTCTCAACGCTCGGCTAAACACAGAGAGTTGAAAATCTAGTGCGCGATAAAAACCTGCCGCGATATTTTTTAACGTTTGATACCTACAGTAATTTCCGTCACTAATTAGTCAAGATATCTGTGATTAAACTGGATAAAAAAAATATCATAAAAAATTGTTTCTCTTAAATTACAAATACTAATTAAACACTGCGCATTCATCTTTAGTGTCGCTAAAATACCTGAATCGAGGGAGTGTATTGAGATAGATAAGATTACAAATATATAATTTAACTTTTATTTGTTATCTTGAAAATTCCATGCAACTTTTAGGTTGAACTATCTGCTAGTTATGAGTTCTTGCTTATAAATCGAGACTCCTCTGTGCATTTGTTATAGAAATTGAATAATAAACCTTATAATAAGTGCCATAAAGAACGACCACCGCGCGAGCGTACTTTATCCGGGACGCTCGACTCGACCAGCACCCTAATTACGTAAAACACTATCCATCACAATCTGAATCGTTTTGAAGCCTGTAGCTAAACCATTGCTTCTTATGTTCGAAAAATTTGTCGGCTCAACAACGTAAATAACGCAATGAATGTTGTTGAACTGTCAAACTGAAACCCATTCCTACTGTTAGTGTGTTACGTAATTACCCCGCTGTTTGATACCTAAGTCTATGTTCGTACAACTTTGGACTGTATGGTATTGATTATAAAGTGTATTATTTAATGTATGCACACTAGAATCAAAATAGGTTTAACCATAGACAAAGCAGTTTTATCTTTGACATAGCAATTTTTATTGCCAGCTTACTTTTAAAAACATCGAATATTACATTGTTTTGTTGCAAGTGTACGTGCCATTATTATTTTCATAAATCGATAGTCTGTCTAAATACAGTCTCGACTTAGGTCAGAGCAGTATCATGAAGATGATTAATAAGCAGAGATCGGATATTCGGATACATATTCACCTAAAGTTGAGATTTTGGCTAATATGAATGCGGTTTTGTATCGAAAGAATCCCGTTTAAGTCAGATTTCAGTGACCAAACCGGACCAAATCATAGCGATCGAAAGGCAGTGATTATTGTTGTTGTAGCCGAGGTAATATTTACGCCCAATCAGGATATCGTACCTTATTTAATAAAAATAATAATTTTAATGTATGTTTTTTTGTTTTTGTTTTAACTAACACACACCATCCCTCTTACACCCCACACACACATATTAAATATATATGCATCAATTTTATTACAAAAAAAAATACTTTAGGAAGCTGCTTCCATACTTTCACTGCAAAAAAATTACTTTAGGTAGATATACATCCGAATATCCGATCTCTGTTAATAAGGTTACATACCAGCACTCGGCAGCATGTCCACAAAAGAAGGGTACTTGTAGCCACATGTTGTTGGGGTCACAGTCTGCCTGACCCCTCTCCACACACTCATCGAACGTCTGCGAATTGATAACGGAACATTATCTATCCTGCTTATGTACTGTATTAGAAATTACGTCATGGCTTAAATAGGTCATTGTGAAGTTATCAGATAATAACTTATTTAAGGAATGTAGGCTATGCTCGCATGTCTAGAATCTGGATATATAGGTTTTATTAAACTGTAGGATTGTTTTTATGTAAGTACTAGCTTTTTCCCGCGGCTTCGCCCGCGTGGATGTCGGAAATTATCTCACGGGAACGTACTACCGGGATAAAAGTATCCTACGTGTTAATCCAGGTTATAAACTATCTGTGTTCCAAATTCCATCCAAATCCGTTCAGTAGTTTTTGCGTGAAAGAGTAACAAACATCCATCCATTGTCACAAACTTTCACATTTATAATACCAGTATTTGTTTCGTGCGGAAATCAAATACGTTACTTGCACTACATCGTAAAGGTTAAATAACATTTGGGAGGACCGTACCGCAACTCAAAAATCCTCCTTATCACTTTCGCACAAAACATTTTGTATAAACTATCGCACACTATAGAGGTCACATCGCGCTTTTTTGTACGAAAATGCAGTAATGTGCGCTTAGCTTAATAAGAGCTACTGCGCTTGAGTTCGCCGCTAGAGGCGCTAGTGTAGAGTAAGGTTTCTAAATGTTAAAATATGTACTGAACGTTCACTGTTTGCGGGATTTTTTATCACCGATTTTATCGAATGATTCATAATAATAGCTGTAATGGTTGTGCCATTCTTGATTAATTATAGCTTAAGACTTTAAGTAAAAAGTTAGGACCTACTTTGGTAGCACTTGAAGGAAGAATAAGATTTTTCTGCTTCATGCTTTCCAATTTTAGGAATATTATAATCTAAATATTCATTTGAAGTTTTAAAATATAATAAAATAAACATAATATGAATATAAGGGTACTTAAACATATCCAAAACATCAAATAAAAGTACTGCAACAAGACCTTACTCGACAGTGGCGCTAACTGGTGAGCACAAAAACGATAGCCTCCATTGTGTTACTACGGTAGCTATCTTAATTACAATCTCTAGCACTTTGGCAATACTCCTTGGCATTGCTTCAAAAGTTAAAAAAACTGATCTATTCGACAACTCTATCAACGCAATGTATATCATTGAATTGTTTAATTAAATGGAACTGATTGACATCACAAATATTGTACGCAATAAGGCCTTTTTTTTTGGGTGGGCAATCATCAAATGACCTCTGCCGCTCTGGGCGGAGCGAAAGGGCGTGTCAGACTCTTACTGACTAAAACCCACCCGTGTTCCTTCAGTTGCCTGTGCGCCAGGGCCACGGTAACTGTTTCGAACAATCCGCGACCCCGGCAGGCATCGGCCCTATTGGCCCCCGTCAATGACGCAATAAGGCCTGTAGTGAAGGTAATCGCGTTGTACAGTCGCTAACACATCAAGTTATCACAAACTGTCAGATTTTCTCATCCAATTTCGAACTTAACCATCAACATTTTAAGGTTTAAAATCGTTTGGATACATTTGACAGTTTCGTGTAGTTTGACCTGCTAGTGACTGTACATCATCATCTGCATAGCGTTCTCCCAACTATGTTGGAGTCGGCTTCTAGTTCTGAATACCAGTTTCCTATATCCTTCCTACTAATATTATACATGCGAAAGTCAGGATGGATGGATGGATGGATAGATGGATGGATGTTTTTTACTTTTTCACGCAAAAACTATTGAACGTATTTGTATGGAATTTAGAACACAGATAGTTTATAACCTGGATTAACACGTAGGATACTTTTTATCCCGGTAGTACGTTCCCGTGAGATAATTTCCGACCTCCAAGCGAGCAAAGCCGCGGGCAAAAGCTAGTTTTACATGAAGTGGCTGCCTATAATTCAGTACCTAACTACAAAAAATATTGTAAAAATAATAAGCGATTATGAAAGTATGATTTAGGCCTCTAATTTACTGTTGATAAAGTTGCAGCAATTTAGATTGGTTTTAATTGGTCCTCTCATTAGTCTCAAGGCTAGTTAGATTATATATATTATTAATTTTTTTTTTTTTGTTGTTAACATTTGACATTATATAATTGATATATTTTTGACATTTAATTCATAAATAATATTAACAAAAAAATTGTAAGTAATTGACATTGTATTAAAAATTACCTATCATATCAAACTTATTTATAATTATTAATAGGGATATTAAATGTACTATAATTTTAACTTTAATATTTCTACACCGGCAACAGTAGTGTATGTGAAACTTTTTATTAATATTAAGATCTTAATGTAACATGTACTGAGAAATAAATTATATCTTATCTTATTATAGTAAAAACTATGCTACAGAATTTACGAGATTTATTTTTAATGAGGAAAATAGCAAATAAGTAGGTATTTTATTAAACATATTATCAATACAAGGTGGCGATTTAGTCACATCTGTCATAATATTCGATTCATGAAAAAAAACACAGACTATTTTGATGCATGTATGAAAAGATTTTTTTTTTGCAGGTCACTAAATAGCGACCTTGTTACCTAAATTATTTTGTCAGTAGGTTTGATTAAAAATCAAACTATATTATTATTATTATTTTTTGACAATTCTTACCAAAATTTTCATTTTATAGTATTTTTTTCTTCTATTATTACCAGAATTTACTTTTTATAGAAATTTTTTTAGAGACTATCTATTTAAATACTAATAATAACTTACCATTTTATCACCATGTTTTTTCCGCACCAAGTGTGGTCTGTAATTGTCACCGTTTCTTAAGAAATAATAGTATGACACTAGTCTATCAAGGGGTTTCCTTACTAAGTTAATAAATATAGGCTTTGATGTGGCTCCCAACCTGGAAAAAGAGAAAGTTTACAATTTAGTTTTCATTCAGACCTTATCTAAATATGTTGATCAATCTTTGGGCAAAAATCTCTATAACACCTGACGGCAACTTGAAATTGAGTAGTGTTTAAGAATGTGGCCTGAAATATTCTAAAGTTTTGCCAACACATTACAAAAAATAATCTAATTTTAATCCAAGACCAAACATGCGAGCCATTTATAATATTTTGAATCGGGGGGGATTCAAAATATCATCATCCCCCATCATCGTCATCCTCCTACCCATGTTGGCAAAAAATAAATGATTTGATTTGATTTGAATTTAATTTAATTTAATTAAGAATTTATTTCAATTAAGATTACGTTTTTAATACAAACTTACCAACTTAGAATCGGGTTTAACAACAGTTTATTTAATTGGAACTTGTTTGAAATTAAATAATCGCTAGATGGTTTAAACCTAGGTCTAAAGATAAACCTTGTTTTGTTATAAGGCTGATAATAAAATATTACAGGCAAAGACAAATCAAATAAGCTGTTACTGCAACGCCCCGCGGGGAGCTATACCAGGCCTTATTGCTACAATTTGCAGAACACCATAACTAGCTAATTAATCTAGCCAACGAGTCAAATATTCAACTATGTGTGACTGATAGGTAATGTAGGTATTATGGTATGGTCGTAGAACTTACGGTGATTTATATTTAATTAAATCGTATGTTTAACACTAACATGGAAATAGTATGTGGTGTTGAATGCAAATTAATCCTTACTTTACTACTAAGTAAATACATATATTTTAGAACTTGTTATAAAGTCACATAATGTAGTCTGTGACGTAATGTAATTGTGAATCAAGTTAATAATATAATTTATTAAATAAATAGTCATCTTATAAGTACTAACGTAAGTACTGCAGGAGAATTATTCATGATTATAACAACATATAGTACCGTAATTATACATTAGATTTATTGAGAACGCATTAAGACGTAGAATTTTCCTCAACCATGAGAGGACATTACAGTTCTATGCTAAGGCAAACTGCTACTAAATATTGTAAAATGACCAGATTTCCAAGTATCCTGAGGTTTTTAGAAGTTTCTTAGATTTACTGTTAGAAGACATGGAAGAGGGGACAGATCAGAGGTTCATAGAGTATTAAATGGATTTCTAGTGACTTAAAATGAATTCTTACTTACCGATCAAAGTTAAGGAAAGCCATATGGCCATGATACAGTGCGGGCTTCACCTCATCCCACTTGGAGACGTTCTGAGCAAACTTATACTGATTGTTCAGCGACATGATATGTCTGTTGGCAGTAATGTTGATATGTAACACTTTGAAGTTGTTCTTTTTACACAAGTCGTACGCTACGCCCACGAAACTCGTCGATCCCGTCTTTGGGACCCTGTTGTATATCACCACAGTATCATCATCACTTCTTTCTAAACTTTTCGGAAAAAACTGGCGAGATTCCGAGTGACTTTGTACCAACCTAAATTCTGAAAATTAAACAGAAATTCATACACCAAATTCCACTGTCATAATTTTTAACACACCACAGATATCCCGGCTTACCTAGTTTTCGATAATTATCCTCTAAACGAGCGATTTCTGATTGAAAATAGAGGACAATAACAACAATAGTGCAGAGGCAAGAAAACAGACATAGTTTGTTTACGTTGAACATATCGGTATGCGCCCCGGACCGTGCAACTTCACGCCGAAATCAGCACTGGCATAATTAACTCGCGTACATTATAAATAAACATTATTTGGGACACATAGAAATGAAAAATAGTTCCTCGGACGACAAACGCCATGTAATAACATTCCATTGCTTCATTAGAAATTTGTTAATATTGAACATTCCTTGTACTGTTCTCTTTTATTTTCGAATGTGATAGAGAGAGACAACACTACATGTGATGCTATTGATTCTAAAAGCAACGAAACGCAATTATGACGTATTATGTCAACATTGGTATGTCACTAATACAAAGTTTAATTTGCAGTTGTAAAAAATATTACTTGCTAGAATATGCCGCAAATTTTACCTTTTTCAAACGCAAAATAACATTGGTGGAATTTTAAGCCGTTCGACATTGACAGAAGAAACGTTTTATTTTAACGTTATCCGGTGTGAAATATGATTACATTGCTCTATTTATAAAAAATTAATAATGCTATCGTGAATTAATGGAACGTAGCAACCTATCAAGATGTTTTCTAACGAATTTATGAAAAACCCCGAAGGCCCCTACCTAACCCGTGATATTCATAAGGGCCTAGCAGAAATACTGGAATACTACATTATAGAAAGGAAGGGTCGAATCCAATGACTAGTCAGTTATAAAGCAAGGTTCCTTTTTAAATTTTAGGTAGTTGGTTCCTAAAAAAGACAAACGGACAACGCCGGCTACTTATAAGGTGTTGCCACGTGGTCAGTTGCAGGGATTGAAAAGTTTCCTAAAAAATACTGGAAAAGAACCGGTATTTAGTGGTTCCATTACTAGAATCCGTACCGGAACAGGAACCTAAATTGCTACCTTTAAAAACCTTTATTTTGCCGGGTCTTCTTCAAAGCGAGACAGAGTAAATATACGCGCTCAGCGCAGGACGAAGCTTTGTACGATAGCGGCGACGTACGGGCGGCTGCCGCCGGAGAAAAGGTGGGTGTTTTTTTGAGAGGGGCGAGGGGCAATTTTTCTTTGGTAGATCATATCTTTCTTAGAGAACCTTTAAATCGGATTGAACGGAACCGGTACATTGGAACCTTTATTTGAAACGGGTACTTCGGAACCAGAACCAAACCGGAACCTGAACCGGAACCGTACCGAAAAGAAGAACTGGAACCCAAATTCGTACCGGCTTTCAATCCGTGGTCAGTTGGTACCAAAACCAACTAGTTGCTACCGAAATCAACATGAAAGAAGATATGACGAAGTAATTAAAGCGTATCGTACCAATATCATTGTTATTGGCGTAAACCGAAGTTCCGTGTGAGTTTTCAGTACCTAACTAATAATGCATCTACCGGCCTTCCGCGTAACAATCGATGTGACACGGCAGGCGAGTCTAATTAAAATTGAGCGAATATTGAAAATCAAAACCACTATGCTGTGTTGTTTCTAGGAAAGTACCTAAGTAGGTTAGAGCTTAGGGGGTTTATTCATAAACGTTGCTTAAAGTTAAGTAATGATTAGTGACTGTTTAACCACACATTTTTGACGTTTAAACGTCACGTAACTTTAAGTAACGTTTATAAATAAAGCCCTAGATCTAGTAACATCGTGGACCGTAAAACCCGCGTCAACGAACCCATATTTTTTTTTCTGGCATTTACATTCAACTGCACATGAGTGGTAACAATTTCACATTGACATCGGCTTTTTGTCGTAGCAATAAGGACGATTTTTGTAGTGCAAGTGTTACCACTGATGTGCAGTTGACTGTACTTACTAGAAGAGACTGCTTCGTTAGTTTTAGTGGTAGTGAGCGGGACTGCTGGGCGTGGGTTCCTGTGTTCGATTCCCAGGTCGGGCGAGCACTCGCAACTGAAGGAACACGGGTGGGTTTTAGTTCGTGAAAGTCTGACACGCCCTCCCGCTTCGCCTAAAGCGGGAGAAGTTATTTGATGATTTCCCAACCAAAAAAAAAAGGTCGGGTAAAATGTTATCTTAGGGGCGGAGTAATTTCTTAGTAGCAGCCCGATTCTGGATTTGTGCCCGGTTGATGGAAATAGGCTCATTTCCTATTACATGGGACTTAAACATTCGTGGCGAAATGTGGATTTATCTACTTAGAATAGAGGTATACACGTGTGCCTAAACCTTTGCGAAAAAACAGCCGAGATGTTTGTTAAGTATGTTATCTCAAGTATGAACAACAATTTAGAGAATTGCCCACGGCCGAAACATGATAGAAGCGTCTGATTAATTTATTGTCAATTTTATGTGGGAAATACAGACAACAATGTCTACACCAAGGTGAATCCTTCACACATAACACCTCACTCCTCAGTTTCCAATGGCGCTTCGGCCCACGCAGCCGGGTGCGCGCGCAAAATAGCACTGACATTAGTTTTCCCGCCAAATGTGGGTCGCCGAACGGTCGCGTTCCAATTATTGCGCAAATTAATGATAACGTTCAGAATTTTATTAAACTGTTTGTTATTCTTATTTTATTTGAATGTATGCCGCGATGTCACATTTTTGGTAATTTACGATTCGTTAATTCTTATTTTTTTCAACAATATAAAACCAAGGCCGCTCACGGGATGAATAAAATAAAGACATGGTAATCTTTCTTCTTGATACAAAATCAGAGTTTTCTGTACATTAACCAAAATTAATATTTTATAAACTAGTACCTATAGTGCCAGTTTTCTCGTAATCAAACAAACCTGAATCTCAATTCACTAATAAGTTTAATTTAATTATAGGTAGGTACCTAGGCCGGAATAGGGCCAACCAGTATCCTCAATGAAAACTGAACCTTGCATCATGCCAATAAGGTTTTAAGTATACCAAAAATAGTATTAAGTGTGTATTTGGTCATACAAATGAACAGTTTATTGGTTCCTTTTCCGGTCATAATTGGATCTCGATGGAGTTTGCACGTGCTCTAAGCAAAAACGAATGGTGCTATTAATGATTTGGTGTTACATTTCGATAATAAACTTGATGTGGAGCTGAACGATTGAGTTAAAAGGGATTGAGTGTTAATTTCGCTTTAATTTGTAGACTTGGTCGATAGTTCGATAATCTTGTAAAAGTGCAGTTTTTTTTGTGTTTTGCTGAACATACCATATTAAGCTTCTTTTTTTTCCATATTTTCTCAATCATAAATAAAATTCACGCCAAGCACTTTCTAGAAAAAACAATAAAGTAACCAAAACAATTCCATACCCTGCCTATATCTTGGTGATTACCCCGTTTGTCTCGTGGCAGCAAGCGCGCCTGGTAAGAGTGTGGTTCTGAGTTCGATTCCCAGATCGATCAAAGTGTTACTGGATTTTCCCTTTGGGATTTCTCAGTAACAGCTTGGAGTTTAGAAGTTGGCGGTTGGATAACACCGTGCCTCGGAAAGCACGTTAAGCCGTTGGTCCAGCGCCTGATCTGTCTCCGGTCGTGTCGGATTGCCATCCCATCGGACTATGAAAGTGACGGAAGAGAGAGTGCACCTGTGTCTGCGCACACACTTGAGCACTATAACTTCTCCCGCGTTGATGGATAGTCTCCGCTGTGATTGGCCGCCATAGCCGAAATTCGGTCTGGAGGAATATTATACCTAGGTGTAATAAATTGTACGAGGTAGGGTAGTATCCAAGTAGGTAAGTATGAGTAGCAGCACCAGGGGCGTAGCTACCGCCGTATCAGCCGTATCGCAGATACGGGGCCCCCAAGCTACAGGGGCCTTTACGTGTGTAAGCATTTTTTTTTTATGTTATCCAAAACCTCAAATTCTTATTAATAAGATGCGTATTGAATGAATACCTAAAGAAAATATGAAAATTAACGTGATTTGTTTACAGCTTAGAAAGGCTTCAAGCTTTCATGCGCGGTCCAATCCTCAAGCTTTTGCTTTTAATTAGTACAATCACACAGAATATCTAGGCTATCTAGTCAGGCTGCTTTAATTTTCTAACTCGCTTCGCTCGCTCATTAAGATCACAATGAAAAAATAGACGAAATGACAATGTGAAAAATGGTCCCCAACAAATATTGATACAGGGACCCTTTAGGACTAGCTACGCCCCTGAGCAGCACACATTAACTGTCATGTAACACAACTAGTTTAAGTACCTACAATACCCTATCTAATCTACGTATGAACCCACATACTCGTAAACATCAATCAAAGAGAAAAGGAAATGAGAAATGGCAGGGGTGGTTGAACAGAAATAACTTTTTGTTACGAGTCTCATCCCTCAGCAAGGAAATTAGACGGGACATGTATCACGGGTGATTGCAACTGCCAGTTATGAGAGGAAGCCATGGGTATTATTTGAGTTAGGTAATTATAGATTTCAGTAAATGGAGGATGATTTGAGAATGGTAACGTGCAGTCAGTTAACCGCACAATATCTGTGTGGTAACACTTGCAGTACGAAAACGACTTTACCTACTGCTACGACAAGGGACCTGCTCTAAGGGACCTCAGACCTACGTATTTGATTTTAATTACAACTTGATACCTCGACGCGTTTCTGAGCAAAAGGGTACTGACAGACTGACCGACAGATAGACGGACAAACGAAGTGATCCTATTAGAGTTCCGTTTTTTCCTTTTGAGGTACGGAAGCCTAACAAGGACAAGTGAGAGGCACATAGCAATGAGGTTTTAGAATTTTGTAGCGAACATGGCCCTAATCCACACATTTATGATTCTTGCAAGTGCATCAAGTTAAGTGAGACCCTGGCTCAGCGTATTCGTTTTCATGCTCTCACTCTCAGCTGTACCCGCTATTCTGCAATTATTTTGTTCTTGTGATTGCCACTACTGATTCCTAAAAACAACCCCTCTTCGTAGACCTAATCTTTAACGCAACGTTTATCGGCAATACATTGAAGAGTTTGTTAGCGAATGTGCTAGGACATTAGAACAGAGCAAGGATTAGACCCATTACTCCGCTATACGTTACGTTTGTCCCGTACGTATGCCAGTCGGATATCGCACGTCTTGCCGGGCGCACGTTTATTTATAACAACGCCCTTCACGTTCGGGACGCTTTCGAAATATAGATCAAGTTTACAATCACTGTTATTTTAATACAAAACTTAGAGAAAACAATCGCGGAAAAAGATGGCGGCTTGATTTTTGAATTAACGTTCTTTTTAATAAAAAAGTCGCGTTCAAATTTAATAATTCTTTAATTAAATTGCTGAAAAAAAAATGGAAGTGGATCGAATTCTGTACATTTTCGGCAGCTTTACGCGCAAGAAGCAGGACAAGAGAAAATCTTTGGAACAGCTTTCCCTAAGTGCTGGGAACAGTCCTCTCCACGCCAAGGGAGGCCGTCGTCCGGTCAGCCAGAACCTGAACGTGGCTCCAAGAACTTCAGCATACAGTGACGGAAGAAAGAGTAAGGTGAAGGAGTGGGACTGCGGAATTTGTAAGAAGGAGTTAGTGGAGCCGAGGCTTTTGGGGTGTCTGCATAACTTCTGTACCAGATGTCTTCAGGGTCTACATCAGGAAGGCGAAGCGGAGGTGTGGAGCGAAGTTGATGGTGGTAAGTTTCTTCCTCTACATTATAAAGGCTTCAATAATTTCCTATCTTCTATACTATACAGCCTGACTTTGAAAACATACGACAAAATTTAAGGTGGTGTTCTACCCATCAATATGAACAACTTTTACTAAGGGACCAACTTAGAATTCACAAAAATAAAACGATTTTCCTGTGTAAAGGTACATACCCGATTGGACCATTTTGTTTAAGTAGGTCGAATTCTTTTTTGAGAATTCTAAGTTGGTCCCATAGTAAAAGTTGTTCATATTGATGGGTAGAACACCACCTTAAATTTTGTCGCATGTTTTCAAAGTCAACCTGTATATAAAAGAAGCACTTAACTGATTGACTGACTGACTATTTGACACAGCCGAAACTACTGAGACTAGTAACGCGAAATTTTGTACACGTGTTTCTGTTATAATGTAGGGGGCACTAAGAAGGAGTTTTTGGAAATTCGACCTATAAGGGGGTGAAAAGGGGATGTGAAGGGGGGATTTTGTTTGTATGAAAAGTCTTATTTCTTGAGTTTATAAACTTGAAAGTTGGCAAGGAGTAAATGTTTGTCATTTTTTGCTTTTCTAAACTACCCCCTAAATGGAGATTGAGGGGTGTAAAAGTTTGTATGGAAGAATTTTAATGCGCGGTCCGATTAACTCGAAACTCAGTATTTATACTTTAGATCAAAATAAATAATAAAGTCTATCATGGTTTTTCGAAAATCTACCTCTCGCGGGTTGAAGAGGGGAGTGTTTTACTGCGTGGCTTGATTAACTCGAAAATTGATATAAATAATCTTTGAGTCAAGGTATAAAAAATCCAAAATGATTTTTAAAAATTTCACCCCTTTAGGAGTAAAAAGAGGGGATACAGTTTATATAACAATCTTATTCATTTGGTTAATAAACTTGAAACTTGGCAAGTTGGGGGACAGCTTGGGGTGTCAATGTTTATAAAGCAGAATTTAAACGCGCGGTCCGATTAACTTGTAACTCACTACTAATACTTTTGATAGAAAATAATTGATGATACGTTTTAGGGTTTTTTCAATAATCAACTCCTAACGGGGTAGAAAAGGGTAATAAAGTTTAAAGGACGAATTTCACTGCTTGCTTCCATTAATTTGAAAATAGGTATAAATACTTTTTATATACAAATACAATGGAAACGTACCAAACGCCTAAAATCCGTGCTTTGAAATTATTCATTGGTTATAAAAAAAACATTGCTCTGCCATACATTTCGACCGCGTAGGTATTGCACTTTTTTATGAAACAGCAGTTTTATTTTTTGATAACCGTTGCAAAATTTCTACGCTAGGGGGTCTAGAATCATGTGCTGAATTAATGGTTTCAGTTTTCGGGTCGATGTCCCTGCCACCCTATACCTATAACCTTACAATTTGGCCCGATTACTTATTTATCTAAATAAATGATAAAGACCGTAAACATAGATTTTCGAAAACTACCTTTCAAGGAGGGTGGAGAGCGTGTTAACAATTTTAGAGGAAAGTACGAAATCCACGCGGACAACGTAGCGAGCAAGGTGCTAGTCCTCTATAAAAGACTGGAGGACTCTTGGAGTATTGAAATTGTTGCGTACGTCCTTTTGCTTTCTTTCATCTTGTCTACCGTTAACAAGAGCTACCTAAGCAATTGTAGCACTTGTCATGGTAAAAAGTAGATAAGTCAGTTAGCAATGTGCAAGGTTAGAGCCCACTTGACTGTCCAAGGTGATCGGGATCATGGTATAATAATATACTTCGCCAGGTATAGCATTCCGAGACACAGGGTGACACAAGCCTACGTCATCACCGCTGTGTTACCAGTAGTCTGTAATAAAACTTCCCAACCGCCTTTATTACCTGTGCGAATCGGATATAACAATGAGGTTTTAACTAACAATTACGTTGGTATAAGTTTAAATTGAATTGTTTCATTTGATTAGAAAAACGAAACGACAATTTAAATGCTATAAATATATTTTTTAACACAATGGTGACTGAAAATGTTTCCATAATTCGTGTTTTTTTGCAATAAAGTGGCAACTGGATAGTTACGTAAGCATGTGTCACTCCCGGAGTGCCAGACCTTGTTTTTTTAGACCCTGTTCCGGATGAACTTCATTCGTAGAGTTTATATTAGAGTAGCTTCTGCCCGCGGCTTCGCCCGTGTGGAAGTCGGAAACTACTGCTACCTGGACAAAAGTAGCCTATGTCTTTCCGCAGGATGCCACCTATCTCCTTGCCAAAATTTATCGAAATCCGTTCAGTGGTTTAGGCGTGAAAAGGTAACATACAGACGAGACTTACTTTCGAATTTATAATATTAGTGTGGATTTATTGCTTGATCCGCCCCTCCTTTGCCGCCCTAAAACCTCAAGGACCAACACAGAGAAAAAAGGACTTTAATTTTATTTTGCCAAAAGTTCAATTCAACATCTCACGTTTGGCACACATGCCAAAGATTCCTGCACGCGAACTTAATTGATCTTTTATGATGAAGCACGCGAGAAATGCTTTTGTCATGTCGACACAGGTTCTCAACCTTTCGCCTAATTAAAAACACCACAGCAACCAATAAATGTCATCCCGAATTAGAATTATACGGTGTTTGGTCCATTTTCTTGAGTCAATATAATTTGCTAACTACTGTGCTCTATTTAGGAACATTAAAAAACCATGATAAAGTCACTATGTAAAGGCTCGTACATACTGGCGCGACACGACGCCCGACACAAAGGCACCGCGTGTCGCGCGACGGGCGGCGCCTTTGTGTAGCGCTGTCGCGTCGCGCCTGTCAGTGGGAGCCTTTAGGAAGTAATTGCCAGGGCTGCATCTAGGGATCTAGGAGGGGTGCGAAAAATAAAAAAATACGATGTATCGTCACATGAGTAAAGGTATCATTATGTATGTACTTATCCATCATAAGGATGAAGGTATTTATCAAAATAAATAGGTATAGGTTCCAAGTCTATACGAAAAACATAGTCTCTATATAAGGACTCGATCAGCTAAAAGGTAAGTATTCAAAATTAGCAATAGACTTCTGCCATTACGATGTGGTTAATTTCATTTTTCAGGTGCTAGATCATCATTGTTGGTTTCGTTAGTCATAAAAAGCAAGGTTGATCGATTTATTTATCTAAAATTATATAAAGATTTGTTATTGTCTTTTACAGTTTTACCTTTTCATAAACAATCGCGCTCGTTAAACTTTTTACCTCTCCCTACTAATAAAATATTTCGACGACCTTATTCTTATATCCCACATTGCTGTAGGCTATTAAATAACCATTAATTTGAGGACGTCTGTTTCACTGACCACTTTGAAAGAAACCTTTAACTTTTTTCCTTACATTTTTGGGAGACCATTTTGTATTGGCTTCAATATTTACGTTAATAAAACGATCTTTTAACTGGTTTGCTCTTAGTTAAGTGCGAGTGGTGCATCTGAAGAAGCTATCAATATAGTTATGGCCCATTAATGGATCAATACGAATAGGTCGGTCTATTTGGTAGTAAATGGCTATTTGTATTCTATTTGGCGCGTTATGAGCTGGCTAAATAGGTTTATCACGTTTATGTTCTGCCAGCGTAGCTATCTGCAAAGAAAATGTATTGTGCAAATTGCTCTAAAACTAAACACTGACTGTTAGGTACAGACAAAATGGGGTTAGGTTCCTATATCAATAGTCTTCTTTTCTCTCTACCAGCACCCTAATTGCGTACCACACTATCTATCAGAATCTGAATCATTTTGAAGCCTATTGCTAATCGATTGCTTCATATGTTTGAAAAATTTGTCTGCTCAACAACATAAATAACGCAATGAATGTTGTTGAACTGTCAAAATAAAACCCATTCCCACTGTTAGTGTGTAACGTAATTACCCCGCAGTTCCATATTCAAGAGAAGATATTAGGGACAGGTCAATCGAACAGTCTTGGCTGAATTTAGACCGGAATTTCCATCATCTGCTCGAAGAAAAGACGATGTTTTTTAGGTTTTTTTTTTTTTCGTTCCACCTTTTTTGCCTTCTGCTAGGGCAAAAAAACAGGAAGGATTTCAATAAACCTAATTACACGCACATCATGATGACACTATGTTATATTTATTTGTATCTACCTACCTATTCAACATAATCCATTACAAAATCGTCATAAAAATGTCATTCAGATTTTACGTACCATGCCAAAATTCAACATTGTTGGCCCATTTTACACACATCCATAACAACAATGTACCTATTTATGTACAGTGTATTAAAGACCACTCATGCTTGAAGTACGTTCGGACGATGGGAAGCCATACAATGGTCAGACTTTTGACCTAGAGCTACGTAATCCCATCAATGTAATCGAACGGCTGGTTTTATGTCGAATAGAATGTGTCAGTTTGTACTTTTAGGCACTAAATGGTTTTGTAGAGGCACCTGCTTACCTATAAGAAAAAAAAAGAACAAAATATATTTTGTTTGGGACACGCACAAGAATTACATTTAAAAAAATGGAGCCCCCAAAAACTCCATGTCTTAGTTTTATCTCTCAAAACTGTATTTAACTTGGCTGCCCTGTCTCCCCAGATTATTCAATAGTCTCTGAGACTGACGAGCCACTATGGATGGAGTTATTATTAAGTGGTAGAGACAGGTTGAGCAAGCCTACCCTTATTACTTATTAGATAATATTGTGACTTTAAACTTAACTGGCGATATGTTGGTGTAGGTGCTACACCAACATTTCGCCAGACCTACATACACTGTAGGTCTATACATCCCTGCCTACATTTCCGGGGAATACAGGCGTGACATTTTACAGTAACAAAAGCAAATAAACACAACGATATTTTAACTTTCCGTATTTCAGAAAGAAAATCAACTAGTTGAGACCAAAAACATCATAAAACAAAAGAAACATTATAGGTATATTTTTTTTCCACAACATAAACAGGCAAACAATTTACCACCGGGAACAAGTTACCATAATGTATCTTGGCTATGTCTCATTGATTCAAACAGGAACTAAGCTAATGTGTTTCTAAATATAGGCCTGCCACCCGGCGCGGCGCGCTATGACGGGACTCACAAACAAACATACAGAAACTCCTACAATAGTTACGTTATCTCTACTTTTAGTTCACTTGGACCTACATATTTTTCAAGTTTACAGCTTGTTATTAACAAGAGTTAAGCTAAATCTAGCAATTTTGACAATTTAATGGCCATAGCCTGATTGGAGCAGTGGTCTCGTGATTATTAAAGCTTCCACGCGGTTGCAGCTTCGATTTTAACGTTCCGCATCGTTCTCACATGCATAATTTCAACATGCATGATGTAACCAATATTTTGTAACCATATTTTATTTTGCCCGTCTTCTCCATAGGTACCTACTACGCTTTGGAATAGGCACCTAGCTTCGTCTTTCTGACTGACCGACCCCTTGACAATTCAACAGTGCCTGTAGTTGGTTTATTTAAAATAAATGCTTTGACTTTGAGTTGAGTTTGAGTTTGTGTTTATTCCCGCTCAAGTAGGTAAGAGTATACAAGAAAATGGAGTCGTTGCTATAAATGACAATGTGTTAACTTTAAATTCAGGTCATTTGCGTAATGTTCGAGACCAAAAAGTTCATATCAAATAGGTACCTACCTAAGTAGTGAATACGTAAGGTAGCAATCATAGTATGATTCGTCGTATAGACTTCGTTCTATAAAAGCTCATCGTAAAGCTGTCTGCTATGAAATATCCTAACAACCGCCTGATTCTCCATTACCATCATACATTACTGATTCAAGATCTACTTCAAACGATGACGAATCTTTATACAATCATACAAATACATCCACAACTCAAGGGTTCGTCGAATCATTACTTATTATTATACAATTGTTACAAATCCTCTTGACTTACATATAGGTACAGTAAACTGAACATAAGTGGTAACTCTGACATCGCCATTGCTGCTACGTCATAAAGCGCTGCAGCGCTGTAATGTCATATTGTTATGGGAAATATTTAACTGATCCTCTAAAACCTTTTTGTGCTTCTAATGATGCACACAATTTTTTTTTCTTTTTTACATTTTGTCTTTTCTTCAGAGTTGGTCGCTGTAACTAAGCTAGGGCACTCCGACCCACCGGGTTAGGTTAGGTTAGAAATGTAACCAAACACGCGCGAGGCGAGCGAGCGAAGCGAGTTGTACCGCGACAGCGGCCAGCGAACGCTACATCTAAGTTTGGTCGCAGTAACTTGGCTATTCAGTATTTTTAGGACCCCAAATTAGGAATTCTTTGAGATTCACAAAAAGAAGCGCATGCATTATATTGGTGGGAGAGCAAAACTATTTAAGGTTCGATTAAAAACTTTGCGGTTGACTGTACTTATGAACCGTTTGAACCTGCATGATTCAGCCTGAAGTTTTAACCATAACAATGAGAAATTAAACAGACACCTCGAATTAATAAACAGAAAGTTTATTAGTATTATCATTCACAGAATCATCTTTTATTAAGGCAGTGTGTAAAATCAAAGTTGTGGTTTTTGTTTATAACGACCCAGATACACTGTTTTAATTTTTGAAGTTTGACGCTTAACATATTTCTTCGCCACTTGTTTATACTCATATTTTTAGGAGCCTGTTATGTAATAAAAACAAAAGATGGTGGTTGATAAACGTCTGTTTAAGTATTTAAGAGCGGCGAACCCGTCATACTTTTCATACAAACGACGCTCGTACGTGATACGTAATGATAGCGTTGTAAGCCATCTTTCACTGATTTTTTTAAACTAACAGGTATCTAGTGCACTTTATTTAGGTTTCTATGCAAGTAAAAAATCTAAATTTGGAGAAACAACTCTGTACAAGCCTCCAAAAATCTGCTTTTTTGCACAAATTTTACCTGAACTTTGGCCGTTCAAAATATACTCATAAATTGTAAAAGTAAAGAAAACATCTTCATAGAAACCTCGCGCATGTACTGGAGATTCTAAATGGCAAACATTTTTTCCAAAAATTTGTAAAGTTTTTTGAATAACACGTATTTCCTGGAACAAGTTTTGTGAAATCTTTGCGCGCCAATTTTCGTTCGACGTTATCGCGTTCTCACTCTTGCTTCTTTTTCAAACATTGCGTTGGATGAAACAACAAGCTTTTCAATCATGCTCGCATTGACGATAGACGGACCGGGAAGGGCACTCTTAAACTATAGTCCTGCAGCTGTATATAAAAGTTACCTAACATATTAACGTAACTATCTAAGTAGATACCTTCCTACACTTTTTTTTTTTTTGGTAGTGAAATCATCAAATGACTTCTCCCGCCCTGGGCGGAGCGGGAGGGCGTGTCAGATTCTTACTGACTTAAACCCACCCGTGCTCATTCAGTTGCCTGTGCTCCAGGGCCACGGTAACTCTTTCGAACAATCCGGGACCCCGGCAGGTATCGGCCCTTTCAGGCCCCGTCAGTGATGCGGACATCTCTTTGAGGCACGCGTGGAACACGACTCGCCGTCGACCCGGGCCTGCCTTACTGGACGGCGAGCTGCCTAATTGCTCGCCGTCCGCAAGCCCGCGCCTACGGTGGCCGGGAGTCGGCAATCGGCTCCCGACGCCCAGGATGTCTCCTCCAGGATACCTTCCTAAACTGATATCGTCGTAGGAAATGATAATGACTAGATATTATAATTCAGGTATAATTATCGCAGAACAGTTTATTGCTCACCCCATAAACAAACAAAAATGTTAAGAATTATCTAGGGGCCCCGTTTTTCTTTGCACCCATTTTACATACCCCAGTCCGTCCCTGCAAAACTATTTCATCGACACATTTTGCCTCACATTAATAACTAGCTTATTTATTAATAGTAAATGAATCACGCTACTCAATGTCAAAAGCTTTACACCATTTTCTGGCAAAGATAATTTCTCTGCCAAAAACTTTGACTCACCGCATAACACTGAGATTGTAATTTTTCAACTCGACTTTGCGTAAGTCTATTCAAATCCTTGTTTCCATTTGATGTTATTTCTATCTAAACGAATATAATATGTACATTAATTAGTATACAAATTAAGAAGATTTCAGAATGAATAGCTCTATTAAAAACGTCATAAAAACGTTTGAAGTGGTAGCGCAAACTGAACTGTATGCGCGGGGATTAAAGTTGTTTTTCCAAAAACACATTTGCTTACACGTTAGGAAACTAATTTGCGAATGCAGTATACAAGAGTTTTGTGTTTACGCGGGCGTAAAATGTTATTTCACCTGAGACAAATTGTTTTATATTTTTCTTTTAAATTTCATTGTCATGTATTTTCGGATTTTAGTGGATTAGCTGTGCCCGTGTCTCAGGTCGCAATCGTTTTACCGCGATGAAATGTAGGTACAGTACAACTATTTTCCTAATGTCCCTCGGGAATCATCGCATTTCCGAATACAAACGAATGCTAATTTCCGTGTCCATCAATTATTTGATTTATCGTGTATAATAATTTGAATTCAGAACTAAGTACTTTATAGTGTTGTTACGTCAAAACAAAACAACAATAAAGTACCTACTTAGTTCTGAATTCAAATTATTATACACGATAAATCTAATAATAATGGACAAGAAAATTTGCATTCGTTTGGATTCGGAAATGCGAAGATTCCCGAGAGGGACATTGAGAAAATATTTGTACTGTACCTACCTTCTCTGCATCTTTCTTTAGGTGTCTACCAAGCTACCTGTCTGCGAATGTCGGTTTGGTGGTTAGTTACGCAAAAAAAAATGGCGTCTCCTTTGCTCTGAATACTGCGTTAAAGTCCTTTCAACATGTCTTTCCCTTGCTCTAGGTTCAGTCCAGCTGGACGCAGGTGGGTCGCGGTCAGGCTCTGGCGCCGGGTCTGCGGGCTCAGGGTATGAAAGCGACCTCCGTCACTCAGGGTCTGAGGGCAGCTGGGAACAGAAACAACAACAACAACAACAACAACAACAACATAAATATGGAATATTGACTAGAAAGGTAAGAACCATAATTCGTTACAGTTATTCCTACTAATTCCAGAGGAAAGTATGGGTGTAAAAAGACATTTAACGAAGCCGACATTCACTAAAAAAAAATGATCATTTTTTTTTTGTACAGTATCATATCTGGGGAACGTTCTGGTTACGGAGATATTGAAGGTCAAAGTTTTAACTTCTTTTTAATATTTTCGCGAAAACTGGTTTTAAATGTTATAACTTAACTTTAAATACACACTACAACTCCTGTACCGTGGCATGCATCCATTAGCACATTGTTTTGTGTTACATTACGCGCTTCCGTAATCAGCGATTTACACACCAAAAATAAAAGTCGTTTCCTAACAATTATTTTTGTATTATTTTATAATGTTACCGTCAAACGGCTCAATCGGAACGAAATTTTAAAAGGGATGTTAATATTGAAATAATATAGTTTGTTGCCAAAAATGAGTCTAATGTGTTGACTGTATTATAATTTATGATTGAGTGCCTTTGTTGGCAACAAACTTTATTATTTCGACGATAAAATCCATTTTAAAGCTTCGTTCCGATTTACGCCTGTATTCCGATTCACCCCGTTTGACAGTACTTAATTTGATGTACAAAATGCGTAGATAATTCTGCTATGTGTTGGATCTTTTTATACCCACGGAGTACGGACTAGAAAAAAGAAAGAAGGACTCCGCGCCGTCCGCGCGTCCTTTTTTTTCTAGTCCGTGTTTATAGCCTTATATTTAAAATCGAACTTTAGAAGACTGAAAATATAAGAACGCCAAAAACAACCGGCCATTTGCGAGTTTGGCTCGTGGCCGCTGGTGGGGCCTGAGGTTTCCCTCCGCCAACACTAATAGTTTACCTTCATTAAATATCTATGAAAAGCACGACCTATGATTTCTGTGTCTGGTAAAACAATGAAATCTGCTTTTTTTTAAATCACCTTCATTATTCCAGGTATCGGGCAAAAGCGTCCAGTTCCTGCTCTGCCCGACCTGTGGATATGAGACACAACTGCCCCTCGGAGGCATATCAGCTCTGCCCCTCAACTATGTACTGCTACGGAAGATGGCGGCTGCGCAGGACAGCGAGGGGGTCAACGTGCTCTGTGATCTTTGTAACAGTGATAATAAGGTAGGAATTAGTGTGGCAGCTCCAACGCAGGATTTTTAATTTAGAAACCTCGCGCACTTTGCGGTCACGACTGGTCGTGGTCGTTAGTCATGTTGTTCTTTCTTCTATTCCCTTTTGCAGAATCTCAATTAATTTTAAACCCTTTTACTTTCTTCGCCCCCTTTCTTATCCTCAAAATTAATTGTACAAGCCTAGTTTCGTTTTACAAAAGTTTTTCGTTTTACATCACTAATTTGTAATTCTTTTATCATACATGCCTTATGATAATGAATAGATGGATGGCCCCTGTAACACAGGTTTCTCCTAGCATGGGGGTCTATTCATAATTTTGGGGGTCTATTTGCACTATTAAATTAAGTGTCACCCTGTAACTGCACAGTTATAGGGTGACACTTATTATTATTATTATTATTCTTGGTCGGAGCTTCTACTGCCAAGATGCGGCCACAACCACATCCAGTCGTGGTCGTGACCACATATAGTGCGCAGAAGATATTTAAGATGGTTCAATGGTTGATAATTTCATGTTGGCCGTTTTGCGCAAACTACACGGTATATTACGAGGCATTGGTTGGTATTTATTGCATTTCAAGTTCTGGTAGTGCCGGCTTATTGCATATTCTTTGAGTGACGTGAAACGGCTTCATGAGAATTGTTAATTTTCTTCGTGAAGGTGCAAATATAATTTGCTATGGGTGTTCCAGCTGAGGATGCGGAAATTATTACCGGTCTACTTGTTTTGGCCGAAGTCTAAATAATTTCACAAGGTTTGGTAGTTATTTATCATAAAAAAGTAAATTTAAAAAATAAAAATTTCCGGTTGTATAAAAAGTGTACTTTAAAAAAGATGGAAAGAAGATGACTTATTTCTGACTCCAATCCTACACCCCGTAAGTACACCATAAGCCGTACAATCTCAGGCAGTCGGAGGCATCTTCTATCTTGACATTAGTCGGGACCCTGGGATCCCGTACCTTTGGAAAGCTTACGAGGGGCCGAAGCCAACTCGCAGAGGCCCGTTAGACGTTTTAATTAAATGAGGCACCAACCGATGATTATATCCTTGTTCGGACTACACAAGTGCACCCAGGACAACCCCCGGTTGGTGTAGGACTATTGCAGGATATGGAAACAAAGATATTGGGCAATGGATTTGGGTAGCTGATGTGGTCATCTAGGACTATGAAAAGACTATGGCCCCTGCTTCACCAATGTTTTAAGTAAAATACACAGATAAAATGACAGTGGGTGAGTTGAACACACAATAATGGGCCCCCGAAAACGGTCGCTAGCACATAGTGTCGTAGCGACAAGGTGGCAACATGGCTTGAGGTGCTTATGAGGAGTGGAGAGGTATTCCACGGCTATCAGGACAATCCCGGACGTACGGTCAAGATCCCTACCAGCATCTTACTGGAATAATTCCTTCCTTCGAGCACGTTGCTCTTGCGAAATTCCACTCAAGCCGGCCAGTAACGGCAAGAAAGAGGTGGGAGCTCTGTTCTTCGTCATTGTTTATTTGATTATTTATGTACATACAGTAAAATAGATACAGATACGTCATATTAGTATTGTTCTCTCCAGCCGGCTAATGAAGGCAAGCCAGAGGTGAGGAACAAGACTTCTCCCGCGAGATTGGCTCCGTGAGGTCGCTACTGCCCAAGAGCCCGCCACATACTGCCCTGCTGGTTTCTGTGTCTCTATTGATCTGGCTCCTCACCCTAGACCTGTTTCGGCAAAGTAAACTACCGGTCAGGAGCACGCAAGCCCAACCACGACGTCAACGTAGAGATACGGTGTACTATTTTATTATTGTTTTATATTGGTCTTTACGTAGGGCATAGGTATGTAAAGTATATCGTGGATATACATTACAGGCACAACCAGCCAGACCGAAAAACAATATGTTTAATTACGTACGTATTATTATAGTATGAGACTGGGATTCCTAACAAGATCCTAGCAAAGAAACAACAAACAAAGAACGTAGGTACGTTATTCTTTGTCTCCAAACTGAATAGAAATACCAATATACTTTCTTCTTTAAAAGTATTTTAAGCTATTGAAACACGTGAAGGATCTCAACCGTGAGCCGTACGCTTCAAATGTGGGATTTCAACAAATTACCATGCCTTCTGTTCAGCTACATTTAACTTGCAGAATGCTTAAGTATGATTGTATTTGAACTTATGTTCTGGACGTGTTTAATTTTATTTTTTTTTTCGTTTCATTAAACTTGATGAAGAGACAAAGGATGTTTGGCTATTTTAGTAAATATTCAAGCTTACCTAGGCTGCATTATTTTGTTGCTAATCCCTGTTTAGGGTTGACCCAAAACATGGTGTTTGGGTTCTTAATTTTAACTGACTTCAACGGGAAGCAAGATCTATATTTCCAGCATTTCTTTACGGATTTCAGTCATTACTTTTGGATCCCATTACAAAAATGCACTGCTTAGGTAGGATTTTAGGTACTATAACGGATGTAAAAATACAATTATCGAAGCCGAGAGTCACTTTTAGTCCACGTCATTGTGATGATTTTCTTATACTGGACCATACCTAGGAATCTTCTGCTTATGGCGATATTGAAGCTCAAAATTACAATTTTTGATGTTATTTATTAGTTACTAGCTGTGCCCCGCGGTTTCACCCGCAGAAATCTCGATCCCGTGGGAATATCGGGATAAAAAGTATTCTATGTCCTAATCCAGGTCATAGTCTACCCATATGCCAAATTTTATCCAAATCCGTTCAGCCGTTTTAGCGTGATTGAGTAACAAAACATCCAAACATCCACACTTTCACATTTATAATATTAATATATAATATATAGTAGGAAGTAGGATAGTAGGATTAGTATTACACAACTTTAAATACCACCACGACGCCTGTACCGTTGCGTGCACCCATAAGCACAATGATTTGCGTGCGTTACGCTGCGTAAACAGCGATTTTTCACACCATAAATAAAATTCGTTTCGCAGCGATAATTTTTGTGCTACGAGTAGGTATGGTCCTTAGTTCTATGTACAGAATGCGTAGTTGACGGCTATGTGATGGGTTTTCTTACACCCTGTATAAAATACCCACACATAATTTATACACGATGTGTGTAGGCACTAGACACCAGCACCCTAATTACGTAACACACTATCTATCACAATCTGAATCACTATGAAGCCTATTGCTAATCCATTGATTCATGTGTTCGAAAAATTTGTCTGCTCAAGAACGTAACGCAATGAATGTTGTTGAACTGACAAAATGAAAGCCATTCCTACTGTTAGTGTGTTACGTAATTACCTCGCCGTTCTTAAATGCTGGTCAAAATGCTGGTTAGACGGTATTTGTAAGAAAAATTAAGCGAAAGTTGTTTTGCAGGCAGAAACCCGCTGCAGTCAATGTCTGGTGAGCATATGCACGTCTTGCGGCGAGGCCCACGGCAGACAGAAGGCGACTGCTCGTCACTCGCTGCACCCACTGGACCCTGCGCCCGTGAAGTACTGCAGCCAGCATCCAAAGGCAGATCTTAGTGTTTACTGTGCTACTTGTCAGCAGGTAGGTGTTATCGGGAGCCGAGAAGAAAACACGTGGTCTCCTTTTCCGAAAAAACAGTAGGCGAGAGAATCGATAGAATATATGGGCACTTAGTATTGAATTCTTGTAGTAACTTTGTTGTTTGGACCAATGTTAGAGAGCTTGACGAATGAAATGTCATTATCTACGCGATCAAAGGCTTTTTTGAAGTCGAAATAAACAACATCAACCTGCACCCTAATTACGTAACACACTATCTATCACAATCTGAATCATTTTGAAGCCTATTGCTAATCCATTACTTCTTATGTTCGAAAAATTTGTCTGCTCAACAACGTAAATAACGCAATGAATATTGTTGAACTGTCAAAATGAAACCCATTCCTACTGTTATCTCCTTACTAATAAACGTTGTATAGCGTCTGTGTAGTTGCACACCGACTCTCTTTCAGTCGTCAGTAATTTGACGTTCGAAAGAAGAAGACAAAGCGTTGTATAACTATACAGACGCTATACAACGTTTATTAGTAAAGAGGTTAGTGTGTTACGTCATTACTCCTCTGTATGCCTTTGTCCAAGTGCTGCGATATGAGATCCACAAGCGTTAGAGGTTATGTACAGTCACCAAAAGAGATAAGTAACCAGGGTTGTCGAATATAATTGAAGTTTAGTAAGAAACCAATGGATGTTTTCGAATGTAATTTAATTTGATAAATTAACTGTTTGTATTTTATTAATTAAATTGAATTTTATTCGAAAACATCCATCGGTTTCTTATTATACTTCAACTATAACCGTGTGCGCTTTATATCCCACTAAGAAACATGCGGGAATATTATATGGTTTCAAACCAAAATCTGCTGTAGAGCAGAATTTGGTTTGAGTTTATTATATAGGTACTCATGAGTTAAAAAATACACCATCTTGCTAATAAATGAAGACGATAGTTCAACACTAATGCCTGTTCACAACACAAACAAAAATCAGTGCTTTTGGTCATACTACGGTATTCGCAATTCGGTTACAATTACGAGTACTGTTAGCTAAGCTGAGATGCTGAGACATGCAATCGCCATCAGCAAATAAATATTATTCTATTCTATTCTATTATATTCAGAAAAATTAAGTATCTGATTAGATTGAGTAGTAATAACCTGCTTCTCCATTAAAATGGCGAAGCAGATTACTACAAAAAGATAAACCTGTTTCGCTTTTAAAAAAGAGAAACGGGTTTATCTTTTTACATGTTCTTCTCTAAGTGGTATGGTTCTCTTTTAAAAAGAGAAAAGGTTTATCTTTTTACATGTTCTTCTCTAGGTGGTATGCCGCGACTGCTGCCTCGTCTCCCACAGCGGGCACGCGCTCGCAAACGCGTCGCGTGCGGCCGCCGAGCGTGCTCGTTTGCTGCGTGACGCGGCTGAGCGCGCCAAGCTCGTGCCAGAGAATGTGGAGCGAGCTACCAGGAATCTTAGCGCACATGCTTATGAGATTGATGTGAGTATCATAAGGTTTTGGAGTTCCTAAAGACTATCCGGACTCGAGTATCAATCATCCAAAGGAATCTCCACTCGATCTTTTACATCCAGTCTACCTGTTTGGTTCAGGTTTTAGGATTCATCCTTTTTCATCATTTAATATAGTGTTTCCCGTTTTCTTTTCGAATATACCTTGTTCAGGAATATCAAGGAAGGTTTTTTTTTTGTAATAATCGTTGGAGAGGGAGAACAACAGCGTGGTGCTTACTAAAAGAACCACCAAAAGTTTCCGATAAAATAATACTTTTTTTTATGTAACGACATCTGGTAAAATCAAAGTCATATCATTTATTTCAAATAGACACATAAAAGGCACTTTTGAAAGTCAAAAATTAAAAAAGAAATGAATTGCTTCTAAGTAGTTGCTGTATGGCGAATCTAGAGTTGCTATATCCCCACTTTCCGATTAGGTTAAATTAAATAGTCTCCACAGCCTGGTAAAGTTGAAACCTTTTTAAAAGAGTAACCGTGGAGTTTCTTGCCGGCTCTTCTCTATAGGAAACGACCAATTGGAACCGTGCACCTAGCTTCAGACTTGGCATAAGTGCCCATGTGGTTATATGTGAAATAAAATATTTTGATTTCAATGTTTTATCGAGTTGCCCATAATACTCTTGCTGACACGACGAATAAAGAATCAATTTTATGTATCAAGCCTACTTCTCGCTCACAGTGCCAGGCAGCCCGCGTAGAAAGTGAAGTTCAGGAATGGGCAGTCCAGTATCGTCGCGCAGTTGACACACATACACGCACGCTATGCGCAAGCGCGGCGCGTGCTAGGGAGAGACATCAACAGCGGCATGATCAGAAGAGTCGAGCGCTAGATGACAGAGCCAGGCATGCGGTTGATGCTGTGCGGTTTGCGGAGGAGGTAAGAGCTAAAAATCTATGACACAGGGTTTTGTAAACAAACCATATCGATGCCCTTTTAAAACACGTTTATCAAAATCATGAAAACCGTATTTTGATGTGTCAAAAACATCATTGTTTGGCCGCGAGAAAGATATGAAGCTATAATTTGTCCTGTATAGCTTTCTCTCTCTGGTTCTTAGAGGTCATAATATAGCCTATAAAAATTAGACCTGGGGAAGTTGCATACTTAGGTAGAAAGTGATTAACGAAGTCAGGTTAAAAGTTTAAAAGCACAGAACTTGGCATTACAGAAGAGAGCTCTTATTTCGGGGATTATGGGTAAACGACAATTCGTTTACCACCATTTCTTCCTTGTATTCGACTGCTAAAACGGCCTAGCAAAAGTACACTGTGCATAAAATCTATAAAACTGAGCAAACCTGTGTATCTCATCCTCAGCTCCTAACAGAAGGCAAAGAAGACGAGGTTCTCTCTCTGTCCGGTTCAGTACTGCGTCGCCTGGAGCGCGTGACAGAACTACAGCCGCTATCCGAGCCGCCGCGCCTAGAGCTGCGCTTCGCCCCCCGCGCGCCGGCCACACACGACCCCTCTATCTTCGGGAGACTACTAGCACATGCACCTGATCCGGATATGTGTGTGGTTAATACTGAAGGTGAGGGTTTTTAGCAGTATTTGTATAGTGTCTTAAAGATCCTTTGACGAGATATAATAGCTACTAAATTTCGTTGTGGTTTTTCTAAACGGCCCTGAATATCTGATCGGCACCCTAATTGCGTAACGTACTATCAATCACAATCTGAATCATTTTGAAGGATATTGCTAATCCATTGCTTCTTATGTTCGAAAAATTCGTCTGCTCAACAACGGAAACAACGCAATGAATGTTGTTGAACTGTCAAAATGAAAGCTATTCCTACTGTTACTGTGTTGCGCAATTACCCTGCAGGATATCGAATCTTTTTGTTAGCTTTTGTGATTGGATGAAATTCGAAAGCAGAATGAGCTTTCAGAGACGTTAACAATTTACACGTAAGTATATTGAACAGCAATTGATACCTACTAACTTATCGTGGAACACAAGTGACGTTTACATTTTATGTTTGAAGCCCTACAAGATCTCCGAGTGGACTGCGAGCACGAAGTGACACTGGAGCTTAGAGACTCCAATGGTGAACGTATCTGGTGTGGAGGAGAGCAGGTAAAGACTCGTTTTAGTCATTTTTAAGAAGATAGCTCAACAGCTGAATCAGTAACTACAACCTTTGTTTTTTATGTGTGTTACCTCAGACCTTTTTTTCTAGGTGAACCGATTTTGATGATTCTTCTTTTTATTTGAAAGCTGGTGCTTCTCGTGTAATTCTTTATAAATTTGATCAAGATCGGACTAGTAGTTTTTGAGGTATCTTTAACAATGCGTATTTATCCACTAAGTATTAATTGATGATGTTTTAATAACTTCCTGTCACTGTTAAATATATATCAAGTAGTGGTACACATAAGAATTTGTGTGGGGTAGGTACCACAAATAAAAAGTGAAAACAAAAAACCTTTTTACAAAAAAAAACTTAAAAAAGAAAAACAACCGACTTCCAAAAAATCTACAAAGTGAAAAATTACTTTAATTTCGGAAGTCGGTGTCTTTGGTTTTGTATTTTCGTTTTTCGCCACCGACTTCCGAAATTAATTAACTAACGCAAAAGGATTCTGATAAAATGCAATGCAAATCTCTTGTTTTGGAATGATGGCCCTAAATGGACTTCTAAAATATGGAAAGACCAACTAAAAAATGAAAAATTTAATTTTGTGATTCCCAGGTGGCAGGTTACTTCAGACGTCGCGATTCAAGTGCTCGGCCCAGCGTGGCTCGCGTGGAGGACAGTACTGATGGCAGCTACACGCTCTGCGTCACTCCTCGCTCCCCTGGGGCATATCTACTGGCTGTCACTATCAACAACAAGCCGATAAAGGTAAGATGATGTACCTACCTAAAGTCATCATCACTGATCAGTGATCACCATTGCAGAGGCGATCCTCTCTAACAGCCACCCAATGAAAATGTCCAAGATTTGCTGATGCGTTGCTACGCTGTTGTTTAAATAAATTTAATAGCTCCTTAATTAGTAAATTAAGTAATCAGGACCTTATAATGAATAATGTTAATATTTTGTAAGTTTATAGAATTATTGTCGGTAGTTCAAACCAAGTTCAATAATTATTTTAATAAGAATACTAAAAGTGTCAGCCCTAAGGGTTTATTTAGTGACTGGGCAACTAAAGGACTTAGGAAAAGTAGGGAAACACTTTTCGAGCTGTATGGCCTTAAGCCTTATATGAACACGGAAACTTTTAATAAGTATGTTGCTACTTACTCTAGAAGTTTTAAGAACACTTGTAAGGCAACTAAAGCCTTATACATTAGCAAAAACGTAAAATCAGCTGACAATCAAATAAAGACGGTTTGGAAAATTATCAACAATGAAACAAATAGGAACAAAAAGCACAATTCTGATTAAACACAGGTCTCATTTGCACAAGAAGTTGCTTAAGAATTTGTAAATTTCTTTACCAATATCCCACTTAAAACAACTGAAACCTCAAATTTCTCGCCCTCGCTCGCTTTTGATTTAGTAAGGTCGAATTTTTCAGCCTGCCCGATTGAATTTAGCTTTAAGCATATTAACCCCATAACAGTAATAAAAACTTTTAAGCAAATCAAGATCAAATCGACCAAAGATCTTTGGGGAAAGTCCATTAAAGTCTGTACCTCCATTGAGACTATAGCGCCTTAATATTTAATTTGTGTGGATCAAGGAGTTTTGCCCTGACGTCTCAATGTTACTTTGTCGTCGCCCAAAACGACTGTCAAAATTCCAAGACATCCTTTACTTGTACAGCAGACCCAACAATTATATTTTCCCCTACAGGGCAGTCCGTTCTCTTGCTGCGCTCGCGCAGGAGCGGCACACTGGGGCACGTTCCACTGCTGCGCGTTCTGTTCGTCTGGCGGAAGACGTGACGCGACCTGCGGCTGTGGGGCTCGCATGCCTGGAGGGTACAAAGGTATGTCAGAAACCTGAAAGAAGTCCCAAATTCAACTGCTTTTTTAAAACCTTTGCAAATTAGTGGCCAAAACAAGGACCGTATTATGAAGTGCAAAACGGGATAGCACTATTCACTATTCGTTTTGTAGAGCTCCATCTCTCTCTCACATAGCAACAATGGAGATCGATTCCTGAAAACACCTACGCCAGTTCGGTTTGACCGGATGCATGCACATATTTATAATAAGGATTAGAATGTTTAGTTTCAACGATCGCTTCGGTCTTTATAGGCGAGAAGATCTTGGAGGCTATAAACAGCCAAAGATTGTACGAATCTTGAATAAAGTCACGAGGATCTGAAGGAAGAACTGACCATGTATTCCTTGCGAATCCGTGTCGTTGTTAACCCACGTTAAACTGTCTCCCCCCTCAGGTTGCGGGCACGGGCACGCGGGCTGGCCGGGCACGCGGCACTGGTCGTGCTGCGGCGCCGCACGTCGCGACGCCGCGTGCACGCGCGTGCGCAGGCCGCAGACACAACTCTACCAGTTTTCCTTGTAATCTTATAGGAAATTATATTGGATGTTGAAATGTATGAGGTGGTTTTATTTGTATTTAACTGTCCCAGTACCCAACTGGTATTAAGGACCCCTGATACCGTTAAACGTATTTAAAACAAACGATGTTTAAAATATATGTTTCTGACAATCGTTTGAAAACGAGACACATTACATACATACAGTTACTCACAGACATACATGCAGTTTTACATATGTTTATCGCTACACGCAATTCATTTTCATTTGTGGTGCAAGCCGGCTTAAGTGGCTCTGACACGGTGGATCACGAAAGCCAGGGAACCCGTTAGCAAAAGACAGATATCGTTGTTTTGTATAAACTCGGATATTCAAAAGGTATTTACGTAAAATTTAGTTCAAAGAAAAGGCTTATATATAAGTCACGATCTCTCGTTTATGAAAAGTTAGTGCACTATCTAAAACGCAAATTGCGACACTTTCAAAATAAAACGACTTTAGCGCCAGCTCCAAGTATTGAAGCAACAAGGTTAATTATTGAGTGGGCAACTACGCTCATGGGTTATCAGTTTCTTTTTTTTTAAATGAGAAATTAAAATACAATTAAATTAAATTACATTTTATTTAAAATTATAAACAAGAAAATTATTGCTTATCTCATTACACTTTTACAACAATTATATCGATAAAACTCCATCAAAAAGGGACCTCCGCGACAAAAATATAAAAAATATTTATGGTCTATTCCGCAACCTCTGGATCAGTTTCGGTTAGTCTAACTCACAGATAATTTTATACAAACACTTTAATTTTTTTTTTTTTTTGTTTATCTATTAGATAGTGCCTATCAGAGACTGTGGAACAGGCTCTGTTTCATAATTGAATCAATTATATGATAAAAATTGATCCCGTATCTTTTAAAAACTTTAAAAACTTGTGGAAAGATTGTAGTTTAGAACATGTAGGAAACATTCTGTATTTTAGTGATATAAAGAATAGGGGTAAAAAGATGAGCCAATTTTTGTTCAATTAAAAATCAACTTTGGTACCATGGTTTTAAAGAATACAGTCTTGTAACAGAGTGTTGTTCTTATAAATTTTATTAATTTTGGCTTTTGCACAATGAGGTCGTTTTTTTTTAAAGAACAGGAATGAATTACTACTGAAGTAATAAAATTGATTTTACTTAGCATGAGTACATACTTGTAACGGTATTTTTCAAATTATCACAGATAAATATCACATCTGCAAAATATATGTTTTTAAAATTAGAAGATCCCTCGATTACATTTATAATTAATTTATACTTAATTCTATTTCACATAAAGTTAATATTTAATAGAAACGGATATACGATTTAATGTTCACACAATATTAGACCTTATCGCCGTTGCATACAGTTAAAAATACTTACATCCACTTCGCGGTATTAACGTCAATTCATAAGATTTTAAACTGTATGTTAAAGAAATAAGGTACAATATTGTATTGACGGCCAAAAAAAACATAATTGGTTTTCATTTGTTAAAAGAAAAACAAAAATCTCTTGAAAGTATAAAACAAAATATATTATAATATTGTCTTAGTTAAAAATACATTGAGTATCATTTTCTTCACACAATCGCTAGGAACAAGCGAAAACTGTGGTGAGGCTCGTTTACACGGAGTTTCTCTCACGTTTTGTGGGGAGAATGTACATAAACAATACTCGCCAGACAATTCTCGCATTTATTTGTTAACAGTGAAGACTCATTGACTCCGAAACTGCTAATTTCTTTGAAGATAGATACCACGCGAGGCTCTCCGTGTAAATGACCCTTGAAAATTCGACAATCGTGTTTTTAATAAAAACAATTCAATGTTTAATCCATATTGATATAGGAAACACAGAAAAATGTGTAGCAGCGTCACGATTATACGTTTTAGCAATGGACTACCTTTTAAAAGATATTTAAAAAGAAATAAAATGAATTCATATCTTTATTATCTAGGTAAAGACCGGAGCTTCATATGGTCCGAATTGATTTAACTAGACCTTATTTAAAAATACTTTTAGTTGGTATTTTACATCGTATCTTACATATAATAATAAAATAACGCGTCTCTATCTGTCTGTCCGTCCGTTAGAGTACTTACAACTCGAGAGCCACTTATCCAATTTACGTAATTTTTGTTTTTGTCCTCAGGCTCATATTAGTTTACAAGCACGGAGCCGTTGGTCAGTAGAGTACTATAAGGTGCTCATTCAGTACAGACTTCACAACATTTAAAAATTTGATTTTAGGTAGGAACTTGCGAGACAATATTCCCATTTACTTTCTCTGTCGATATTTAATAAAAGTTTTGGATCAGCGCAGATAGTTTTTCATTGATAAATTGATAATGAACTCTTCGACTAAAAAAATGAGTTCAAAATAGCGTGCATGATATGATTCAGATGATAAATTCGTATTTTCACTGAAATCTTGACAGCAAAGAAGATGCTCAAGCATTTTGCTACTGTCTGCGCTGTACCATAGGCCTACTTGCACCACCAATCACTAAATAAATTTAGAATTTAAAACATCGTTCTGTCTCTGTCATTCTCATACGATTGACAGAAACAGAACGATGTTTTAAATACAGAGGACCCCCGGTAATCCGGCCCCTGTCTAATCCGGCGCCCCCTATAATCCGACATGCCTATCACTGTTGAATGTAGGAATACAAACATTATTTTGACAAATCTTCACTTATGTAAGATAATGCATGATTGCATGTTCAAATTTTTTTTAAAAGTTCTATAGTATTAATGACGTTAATTTTATAATAAAATGTGGAAGGGGAAAAATGTATTGGTTCACTTTTTTTTCACATACGAAGTCCCTGGCCCTACTTATTATTTTGATTTGTAATTTGTCGGATTAAAGGTCCTCTTTTTCAAAAAAATCCGGCGTATAGAGGGTGTTAGGCAGTACTCTATAATCCGACAAATTCGATAGTCCGACACTGCCCTGCAAAACGTTTGTCGGATTACCGGGGGTCCACTGTATAGCTGTACAAGAATCCTTGGGGCACGTGGTCAACATCGGAAATAAAAACGGCATCTAGTTCTTTCGATACAATCTCCCAAAACCATTTCATAAACATTTACCAACAGGAACACCCTGTCAACGTCATTTAAACGCCGAATGATCATTGTAATACTTTACGTTTACAGTTCATTCAATTATTGTACCTCTAACAGCAGCCACATAATAGCAACCCTATTGTAACGATCATAAAGACCATTATGAATTTGACAGACTTGTCAATGGCAACAACCCAACAGCAACCTTATTGCAACGGCAATAAAGATCATTGTGATTTTGACAGTGATGCAAACTCAGAGGTATTTTAACTGAGAACGGATTGCAACTCTAAATGCATTTAGTGTTTAGTGATGTGTGGTGCAAGAGTCAGTAATAAGAATAATATTAAATAGATATGTGTTCCTTGTGTCACAACTAGTGTTTACAAGCCGAGTGCGGGTACTGGTGTGTATGACACAGGGGTGGGAGCGCACGCCTGTCGCACGCTCATCTCCCACGCATCCAGGAGTTGGCCCACTGAGCAGCTTTTTGGTAACCTGAGGAAGAATTGTTAGGTTTTTAGATGGTTATTACGGTAATTAACGACTCTTGCCTATTGGTTGCGTCGAGGGATTTTAGGTTTTTATTTTACTATTCTTGATAGGCTCGCGTTTGGCTAGAAAGGGGATGACTACTGAGATCAGGTGGCAGGCGCGGCTGGTCCAGAGTCTCACCTGGCGCACCTAGCGTCCATAGCCCTCTCCAGCCTCGCTAGGAAGGAGTCCGGCGCGTGGCTGTTGGCCTCGCGCGGCTTGAGCCGCACGGGCGGGCGCCTGGGGTAGTCGCGCGGCACGGCCACGTGCACGCCGGCCACGCACGGCAGGCGCGGCTGGTCCAGAGTCTCACCTGGCGCACCTAGCGTCCATAGCCCTCTCCAGCCTCGCTAGGAAGGAGTCCGGCGCGTGGCTGTTGGCCTCGCGCGGCTTGAGCCGCACGGGCGGGCGCCTGGGGTAGTCGCGCGGCACGGCCACGTGCACGCCGGCCACGCACGGCAGGCGCGGCTGGTCCAGAGTCTCACCTGGCGCACCTAGCGTCCATAGCCCTCTCCAGCCTCGCTAGGAAGGAGTCCGGCGCGTGGCTGTTGGCCTCGCGCGGCTTGAGCCGCACGGGCGGGCGCCTGGGGTAGTCGCGCGGCACGGCCACGTGCACGCCGGCCACGCACGGCAGGCGCGGCTGGTCCAGAGTCTCACCTGGCGCACCTAGCGTCCATAGCCCTCTCCAGCCTCGCTAGGAAGGAGTCCGGCGCGTGGCTGTTGGCCTCGCGCGGCTTGAGCCGCACGGGCGGGCGCCTGGGGTAGTCGCGCGGCACGGCCACGTGCACGCCGGCCACGCACGGCAGGCGCGGCTGGTCCAGAGTCTCACCTGGCGCACCTAGCGTCCATAGCCCTCTCCAGCCTCGCTAGGAAGGAGTCCGGCGCGTGGCTGTTGGCCTCGCGCGGCTTGAGCCGCACGGGCGGGCGCCTGGGGTAGTCGCGCGGCACGGCCACGTGCACGCCGGCCACGCACGGCAGGCGCGGCTGGTCCAGAGTCTCACCTGGCGCACCTAGCGTCCATAGCCCTCTCCAGCCTCGCTAGGAAGGAGTCCGGCGCGTGGCTGTTGGCCTCGCGCGGCTTGAGCCGCACGGGCGGGCGCCTGGGGTAGTCGCGCGGCACGGCCACGTGCACGCCGGCCACGCACGGCAGGCGCGGCTGGTCCAGAGTCTCACCTGGCGCACCTAGCGTCCATAGCCCTCTCCAGCCTCGCTAGGAAGGAGTCCGGCGCGTGGCTGTTGGCCTCGCGCGGCTTGAGCCGCACGGGCGGGCGCCTGGGGTAGTCGCGCGGCACGGCCACGTGCACGCCGGCCACGCACGGCAGGCGCGGCTGGTCCAGAGTCTCACCTGGCGCACCTAGCGTCCATAGCCCTCTCCAGCCTCGCTAGGAAGGAGTCCGGCGCGTGGCTGTTGGCCTCGCGCGGCTTGAGCCGCACGGGCGGGCGCCTGGGGTAGTCGCGCGGCACGGCCACGTGCACGCCGGCCACGCACGGCAGGCGCGGCTGGTCCAGAGTCTCACCTGGCGCACCTAGCGTCCATAGCCCTCTCCAGCCTCGCTAGGAAGGAGTCCGGCGCGTGGCTGTTGGCCTCGCGCGGCTTGAGCCGCACGGGCGGGCGCCTGGGGTAGTCGCGCGGCACGGCCACGTGCACGCCGGCCACGCACGGCAGGCGCGGCTGGTCCAGAGTCTCACCTGGCGCACCTAGCGTCCATAGCCCTCTCCAGCCTCGCTAGGAAGGAGTCCGGCGCGTGGCTGTTGGCCTCGCGCGGCTTGAGCCGCACGGGCGGGCGCCTGGGGTAGTCGCGCGGCACGGCCACGTGCACGCCGGCCACGCACGGCAGGCGCGGCTGGTCCAGAGTCTCACCTGGCGCACCTAGCGTCCATAGCCCTCTCCAGCCTCGCTAGGAAGGAGTCCGGCGCGTGGCTGTTGGCCTCGCGCGGCTTGAGCCGCACGGGCGGGCGCCTGGGGTAGTCGCGCGGCACGGCCACGTGCACGCCGGCCACGCACGGCAGGCGCGGCTGGTCCAGAGTCTCACCTGGCGCACCTAGCGTCCATAGCCCTCTCCAGCCTCGCTAGGAAGGAGTCCGGCGCGTGGCTGTTGGCCTCGCGCGGCTTGAGCCGCACGGGCGGGCGCCTGGGGTAGTCGCGCGGCACGGCCACGTGCACGCCGGCCACGCACGGCAGGCGCGGCTGGTCCAGAGTCTCACCTGGCGCACCTAGCGTCCATAGCCCTCTCCAGCCTCGCTAGGAAGGAGTCCGGCGCGTGGCTGTTGGCCTCGCGCGGCTTGAGCCGCACGGGCGGGCGCCTGGGGTAGTCGCGCGGCACGGCCACGTGCACGCCGGCCACGCACGGCAGGCGCGGCTGGTCCAGAGTCTCACCTGGCGCACCTAGCGTCCATAGCCCTCTCCAGCCTCGCTAGGAAGGAGTCCGGCGCGTGGCTGTTGGCCTCGCGCGGCTTGAGCCGCACGGGCGGGCGCCTGGGGTAGTCGCGCGGCACGGCCACGTGCACGCCGGCCACGCACGGCAGGCGCGGCTGGTCCAGAGTCTCACCTGGCGCACCTAGCGTCCATAGCCCTCTCCAGCCTCGCTAGGAAGGAGTCCGGCGCGTGGCTGTTGGCCTCGCGCGGCTTGAGCCGCACGGGCGGGCGCCTGGGGTAGTCGCGCGGCACGGCCACGTGCACGCCGGCCACGCACGGCAGGCGCGGCTCGTCCAGCGCGGCCACCAACGTGATGGCGCCAGCGCCGCCGCCGCTCCACGACATGGGCTCCAGGGATACCTGTGGGAGGGACGTGTTTATCATTTTAACGTGAATCCTCAGCTGTAGCCCGCCAAATTCAAATTTTCTTTGGTTTTTTAAAAATTGCAGCTCTGTTTTTAACCGACGAAAAAAAAGGAGGAGGTTCTCAAGTCGAAGTGTTTATATTTTTTTTGTTATTTATGACCACGCATAACTTTTTACAGAATAGTCAGATTTTGATGATTCTTTTTTTAATGGAAAGGGTATATACTTCGAAGTTGGTCTCATTTAAAATTGAAAAACGAAATCCACCCCTGAGGGTAGAAAAATAGGGGTTAAATGATTTTTCACCGACTGAATGTTCACTTGTAAACCGATTCTGTTGAAACTTGGCATATATATTAAGTAGTTCTAATGACACTTCAAGAAAAAGAGACCTGGAGATCAACTGATGATGGAGACGAAAGACAGTCGAGAAAGCTCCTCGACAGATTACAGCATTTACATCGTGTTTGGGCTTACTTCATTCATCTTGATGAGAACTTTAAACCTAGCTGGGGTATGACTGTCATAGAGTGTATGATGTTGGGAAAGGAAGGCTGTCGAGGGAAGTTCCAAATATTGGTTGTGAGACCATAGTAAAAAAAAAAACAAAAGCTTAGAAATTAACAAAGGTAATATTTATTACAGCTTGCGCGGCGATTGAGTGTGTCCACGTAATACAGCAAATGCTTAACCTCTGGCATATTCCCTTTAAAATGAAAAATTGCAAAGACGGTGCCAGAACATAAATCGAATAACAATAACAACATAAAAACTATAGGCCCATCTCAATTCTTTCAACGTTCGCCAAAGTGTTTGAGTTACTTATCTGCCCGCATTTCCAAAATCATCTAAAACTGTTCATTAGCGATCACCAGCACAGATTTGTTGGATTACCAACAACAAGTATAGTCTATAGTAAGTCTGGTTCCATATGCAGAACTTTTAATTTTGGGCTGTTAATGTTGGGCATCAAGGTGACGTCATATATACTGACTTAAGCAAAGCCTTTGATAAAGGTAACCACAAAATCCTTTCTTATAATTTGCGTGCTTATGGCTGGCTCTCAACTGGCAGCTTACTTGAACGGGAATTTGATATTTAGCTGATAGATCTTTATTTAAACGGTTATTAATATTACGTATAAAATATCTCCTCTGGAGTCCCACATGGCTTACATCTGGGACCAAATTAATTAAACATTTTCATTAATGACATTCCTAGCTGTTTTCGGCACTATGAATTTTTATGTATGCGGATGACTTACAAGTTTCTCAGAATAATTAAGTCTATCCGAGACTCCTCGCTCTTACAGATAGATGTTACTGGTATCATTCAATGGTGCAAAAATAATGAACTGTATTTGAGCTCAATGAAATGTTACCACGTTAAATATACAAGAACAAATAATCTTATCAAGTCAAAGCAGAGTATTACATTATTGACGACAAAGTTACTTAAATAGACACTGTACGTGACCTCGGAGTTCTATTTGACCAAAAATTTACATTTGCACCATACCTAAACCAAATAACTATAAAAGCGTCCAAGATGCTGGGTTTTTGTCATAAGACAGTGTAGTTTACTGTAGTTGATATGTAGCAGAATACTGTAATATAGTCTGGCGGCCGCACTAACGAATAGTTTGCGTCTAGAACACGTTCAAAACTGCGTAAACAAAATGTATCCACAGAACTAGTGGAAATTCTGAAATGTTGGTATGACAATCAATTAAATGTCGGTAAGAGGGCGGATTGCCTGTCTGAGGAGTACAAGCTAGAGCGTGGCGTGAGGCAAGGGGGTTTCCTTGCCCACTCTTTTTAATATATATATGGATAGCCTGATTGGTGAGCTCAATAGCATGCATGTAGGTTGCCATATTGATGGAGTCGCTGTCAATAATATAAGTTATGCCGACGACATGGTGCTGCTGAGCTCGTCAATTAGGGCCCTTCGTCATCTATTTATAATTTGTGAGCGGTATGCCGAGAGTCATGGTCTCAAGTATAATGCTGCCAAGAGCGAGTGTATGTTTTTTGGTCTTGGTGATAAAACCCTTCATGAACACACACCTATTTTTCTGAACGGTTCTCCTCTCACCAGAGTGCAAAAGTTTAAATATCTAGGGCAAATAGTCACCGATGATCTAAGGGACAATGAGGACATTGAACGTGAACGCAGAGCGCTGGCGGTCCGGGGTAATATGTTGGCTCGCAGGTTTGCTCGTTGCTCAGCTGAAGTCAAGTTAGCGCTATTCAAAGCATATTGCCAATTTTTCTACACGAGCAGCCAGTGGGTTAATTATACTCAAAGGGCATACAGCGCTCTGCGGGAACAATACAATAACGTCTTCAGGATGTTGTTGCGGTTGCCGCGGTTCTGCAGTGCGTCCGCGATGCTTGCCGAAGCGCGTACGGATGACTTTTACGCAATAAGACGCAAGCGTGTGTCGTAGCTGTTGGGCAGAGTACGCGGCAGCAGCAACGACATTCTGAGGATAGTTTCGGATAATTATCAGTGTCCGATACGCTCGCTCTGGGTAAGCATCGTGGTAGAGACGGTAAAATAAGATAGTTAAATAGTTATTTATATTTAAATTCTGTACCTACTAAGATAGTGTATAAACTCATATTGTTACTAACCATAATGATCATGTTATCTGACAAATAAATAAATTATTATTATTAAAAACGCTTCGTTTGACATCTAGCTGTTTCTGTTGGCATAGCTAAAAACAACATCTTATAGAAATAGATTGAAGTTCTTCAAAACCTTAGAAGAACGAAGATGTTTAAATGATGCAATGTGTGTATGTTTTTTTTTTTAAATAATTTTCGCTTCGCCTCCACTGCTCGGACTCAATATCTTGCGTGCTCCGTCCGTCATGAATTCCGCGTAGACCTATTACTCCACTTTGTCCTCCACAGAGAAAAACGATATAGCATATGACTGTCTATATGCTAGGTTTTGCAAGGTTTTAATATGTAGTAGCGATCTAATCGATTTACACTTTGATTCCCTAACTAAGCAGAAATCTAAAATTCTTGACTGTTTGTCCGATTTGTTATGAAGCCTTTATGATGATTTTTAAAACTAGCATATTTTTTCACCTGGTATTAAGTTTTCTTCAAAACTTGTTATGTACCCAAGCTGTCAATTAACATAATTTAATTTTGGTAATGTGGTGTTTACCTTAAGAGCGGCCAACCCGTCATACTTTTCATACAAACGTTCCGAGTACGTGATTATGGCGTTGTAACACATCTTTCATTGAAATTTTTGAACTAATAGGTATCTTTTGCACTTTATCTAGGTTTCTATGCAAGTAAAAAATCTAAATTTGGAGAAACAAATTCAGTATAAACCTCCAAAAATCTGCTTTTTTGCACAAATTTTACCAGATCTTTGGCCGTTCATAATGTAGCCATAAATTATAAAAGTAAAGAAAACATCGTCATAGAAACCTCGCACATATAATGGAGATTCTAAATGACAAACACTTTTTTCAAAAATTTGTAAGGCTTTTCCAAAAAAACATATATTTCCTGGAACAAGTTTTGTAAAATCTCTGCGCGCCAATTTGCGTTCGATGTTATCGCGTTCTCACTCTTGCTTCTTTTTCAAACATTGTGTTGGATGAAACAACAAGCTTTTCAATCATGCTCGCGTGGACGATAGACGGACCGGGAAGGGCGGGCCCTCTTAAAGTAATTGATCCAATTGATGAAGTTTTAATTTAGTGTTTTTTTAGAGATATCAGTAGTGTAAGCCGTTGTTGGCAGCCCTAAATAGATAAATAAGATCATATTTGATAAGAAAACTGAAAACAGAAAATTAAAAAAAAAAAAAAAAAATAATTTAACCGACAAAAAAAGAAACTGAAAAGAAAAAAAAAACAGGCTAATTAAGCTCTTAAATTAATGTAAATTACAAATTTTCAGTCGGCGCTAACCATACATAAAGGCGCCAAGAAAACTTATGGCAGCTTAATTGATCGTCGTTGATTATTTGATTGGCGCCGACTCAAAATTAGTTATTCACATTAATTTAAGAGCTTATGTAGAGTGAAAGGTTTATTTTTTTCTTTTCAGTTTCTTTTACCGTAGTTTAAATCTTTTGTAAAAAAGTTTTTACGTCGTATGTTGATCAAAATGCGATTTGCGACTGTAGGAATGTATATTTACTGAATAATAATCGTAAATTTCATATCAATCGTCAAACTTTGGAAATTTGTTCCACCTAAGAATTTTTCAGAATATTTCATATGAAAATTGGAACAAATTTCCTGATTGCACAATCAGGAAATCGACACAACTTGTCATGAAAATCAACGAAAAGCCCATTATGTTTAAATTCGTAAGATGAACAGAAAAAAAAATGGCGTGAATAACTTAAACGAGATCCAAATATATAATAAATTTAACAAAATAAAACCTTACCTTGAATCTTGAATCAAGTCTGGCGATTTCACCCTGTAGAACATCCGGGATTTCCATAGGTGGTTCCTCTAATTTTGGTACCTTTTGCGGCGTCGGTAAATTTCTAGAAAACCAATAAACATAATTGATACGGACACAAATAGTTGAGTATCAGATTATACACCTGAGGCAAATGCCATTTACATTTCTTACATGGGGCGGAAGAATCGCCAAGTTTTCACAGTTTTTCCTAATTGGCATCGTCAATTGCCCTAAAATGCCTTATGGAATTAAACGGTTAACGGGCAGTCGAAGGCGATTTTACGTAGAAACATATTAATGGAATATACGGATAATAGGTCATCTCTTAGCTGCCACGGCTTATTTTAATTTCTGAATTGTTTACTTTTTTATTTTCGTCTTTTATTACGGACGCTTTTAACGTACACGTCTTTCTACATCGTTCTCACATGTATAATTTCAACATGAATGATGTAACCAATTTTTATTTTTTTTGTATCTATGTTGGTTTAAATGAGTGTCCATGGAGTTTCTTGCCCGTTCTTCTCCATAGGTACGTACTACGCTTTGGAATGGGCAACTAGCTTTATATTTCTGACTGACCGACCCCTTGACAATTCAAAAGTGCCTGTAATTGGTTTATTTGAAATAAATGCTTTGAGTTTCGAGTTTGAATAAAATAATGAAATTGAGCGGGTCACGGGCAACTAGCTTTATATTTCTGACTGACCGACCCCTTGACAATTCAAAAGTGCCTGTAATTGGTTTATTTGAAATAAATGCTTTGAGTTTCGAGTTTGAATAAAATAATGAAATTGAGCGGGTCACATCAGTCGTATGCACGATGACCGTTCCTGGAAGGACTTTGCTCATAATAAAAAATAAATAAAAAGGAGAGAATATTACAATCTCACCTCATTTCTGGTCCATTGAGTTGGTCGAGTGCAGAGCCAAACGTGCGCTTGAGTGTGTGGTTAGCCAGCGGTGATTGTAAGCAGTTGTTCACCACCTCCAGTAGAGGATTAAAGATTTGTTCCTGTAAGTGCATTTTTTTTTGTTTTTTTAAACATTGCCCCACACTAAGATTTTCTCCTGTATTGTGGGTGCGTTTACAAACATTCAAACTCACATACACAAACAGCCAGACCCGGAACAACTACTTGTAGGTCATACAAATATTTGTTTCGTGCAGGAATCTAACCCGCGACACGCAGCGCAGTAGTCAATCGCTTAACCACTGCGCCAACCGTGCCGTCAATAGTATTTACACTTTCCGTATTTTAGGCCAATGACGACATAAGTAATAGTATTTGGATCTGAAAAAAGTAACGCAGAAGATTAAAAGAGCTAAGTGGTCAAACAAATCAAGAGTTTGATTTCGAAGAAAGCTAAAGCAACATTTCAAGTTTTCTTTTTTCTATCTACTTCTATAGCCAGGATTTGAACCGTATATTTTCAGCGTAAAACAAACACTCTGTATTATTGTAACCAATAACGAGCTGTTTGCTTGCTAGTTACGGCAAAAAAAACCTAAATTACTCTATTGTTGTTTTTTTTTTAATTTTGAGAAGTTTCATTATATCAAATTGAATAGGGTTCCCGTACACTTTCTATAAAAGTATTTAAAAACGTTTATTAAAGTGTTATTTCTTACGTTTATCTTTTTATTCCATGGAGTTTATTACCTGTTATTCTCCATAGGAACCTACTACGCTTTGGAATAGGCACCTAGCTTCATCTTTCTGAATTACCGACTCCTAGACAGTTCAAAACTTCCTGTAATTGGTTTAACTAAAATATAAATGCTGAGTTTATTACCTTCCCAGCGCTAGGCACGACAACTCCCTCACTGCGCTTAAAGTCGAGCTTCTCCAGCACCACCTCACATTTGATGAGCGTCTCCAAAGGCATGCGTTTGTTCGGGTTCGATAGTATGTCCAGCAGATTCTTCATCTTTGTTAGCTTTTCAACGTCTGTGTATAAAGTAGAAGAGATATTAGGGAAATACACTATGATTTTTTCAATTCTTACGACTATGTAATTTTATCTTGGATGCATGACTGACAGTTCTGCCGTCCACCAACTAAAAGGCAGCTAAGTGCAAAAAGTACTTTTCGAGAAAACGCAAAAATAAGTGGGAATTGATGTCTCTTGAAAAGTATGCTACCTAGGAACAAGTTTGCAAGTTATATACGTAGGCATAGTCTTTTTGACGTACTTTTAATTAAGTAATTTAGAAAAAAATGATACATCAATTTGCAGTTAAAGTATGTTAACGTCTTTCTAGAGAAGTATTGTGGCTTAGCCGCTTTTTAATTAAGGGAGCAACGAAATTTATGTGGTTTAACAGCTCAGCAATGTTCTGTATCTCTAAAACTATAAATCATAGAAAAATGATTCTTACACCAAAAGATAGAGCATCGAAAGTTGTATAAGACTACATTACAAAGTGAAAAACGACCAACTGTGCTTAACGGCCTTTTAGTTAGTGGACGCAGAGTTTAAAGAATAACATCGTGAGGAAACCTGAACTGAATATAACTCTGAAATCGCCAATTCTCCTTTAGCAAGCGTGGTGATCAATGCTCGTACCTTCTCTGTATGAGAAGAGACTTTTGCCCTGCAGTGGGACAATAATAGGCTGGTTTTATATTATTATTTATTAGGAAAAGAAGGAGTACTGTTCACGCTTTGACTAGACCTTGTCCAGAAAGGGTGAACTTGCCGCCTATGCGCGTATAAAATGCTTAAGAACATCAAACATCATTTACAACCAGCGCTGGGGCTCTGTCTCGCATAGGGTCGTAGCCATATGCTGAGCGATTGCCGTTTTGCGTGAATGTGACGCATAGTTTCCCCCAACTCGTTCGTTTGTGTTTTTTCTTTGCGTCATGTTTACCGCAAATAAATGTATTTTCTTTCTTTCTTCTTTATTTCACAGGAAACTCTCATTTCCTGGACCAAGCCAACGCGTGGATTCATGAAAATGCGACGTGCAGAGAAAATTTTCGTGGTCTCTGGGGTCTACTTTCAAGTCCGTTAACGAAGATACGGGCCTGTCAGAAAGTAGTTCGATACATCGAAATGAAGCCTACTCCCTATTAATTATTTTTTTCGGACAGGCAAACACACATTTGGAGTAAGGGCAATTGTAAATCGTGTTGTCATCCATTCTTAGTTTAGGCCCCGAAGTAATCTTATGTCCATAGGTGATACGGAGTAGGAAACGCCCTCAACTAGAGTAGACTTCCAGGCGTTAGATGGTGACCATTTTTTACATATTTACTGAGAGTGGAGACCACACCGTGCCTCGGGTAAACGTGCAAGTCGTGGCTTTTTAGGCGCGAATTATACAGAAACGGCGTACGGTGAAGACGCGGCGCAGGCGCAGAGCAGGCGTGGAACAGATAAGGCACGGACGCGATTTAAATTATATCAAAGAGGCGAAGAGACGCCGCAACTAGTCTTAGTACAATCGTAAAGACCTGGATATTGTTCAATTATCTCGCAGAACTCTACATTAAACTCACTATCGTCACGCATTTTTCTGCACCTACTTTATAAACAAAAGTAGTGCTGCTTGCGCGCCTCTCCATTTGTGACTGCTAGCGACGCGGAACAGGCGACGAAACGACGTGCCTGTGCCACGCCGTTTGAGTATAATTCTCATCTTGTCGCCTACCTACATTTTGTATTAAAACGTTTTGAAGCGGCAAGATGCCTGCGGCGCGCCTTCACCTTACGCCGTTTCTGTATAATTCGCGCCTTTGAGTGCTATGTTATTTTAGCTAGACTGTATAACAAGTGTATTCGGATAGCCAAAAAGATTAACAACAGAGAGGTTATCGATGTTAAATTAATACTGATACTAAAAATTACAAAAAAAAAACAAAATCGTTTCAGACGTTTAGAAGCTAACACAGATACACGCGTTAGACTTATAACACCCCTCTTTTCCATCGGGGGTTCAAAAATAGCGTTTATACAGGGCCATGAACGCGCAGACTGAATGTTGCTTCTAGACCGAGCTTCGAAATTTATTTAAAAAAATCTGCTGTTCCTTATACAGGTTGGTCCGTGAAACGACGTCCTAAGAAGAAGTCGACGTCGTAAGAAGAAGAGAGAACGACGTCTCGAAGTCGAGAGAGAAGAAGAAGAAAGAGGATCCGGCATTTTTGCATAGGACCTGGCATACTTGGGCATACTAAGTATGCCTAATGCCTATAACAAGCGACAATCGATAGAGCAAGTGATTGCAAACAAAAAATATTTAGTGATGAATCTCATAAATAATATACTTTCTGAGATAATTCGAGTTCAAAAACGTGAAAAAACAAAGCATTTCAATTTTTTATTTTTTTTTATTTAGTGGATCACAAAAGAGTCAGCGAAGTTCATCCGTGCTGTATGAAACCGGTTCGGAATTATACGTCAGACGACGCCACCGGTAAGAGAGGCACCGCCACACACCTCTATCAGATATATTACTAGACATGATAAAAGCTTACGACAAAGTACAATTTAATTATATTGCTAACAAAATTATACGGAATAGTTACTCGCGGAAAAGCTCATGAATAACTTGTATCCTACCTGAAGAACAGAGAACAAACAGTAGAAACAGACTTTTTTTTATCACCAGAACAGCGAAATAGAAAGAGTCCGATCAAATAGCAAATTAATTAGCATCTCAATACCTCAGGGAAGTGTAATAGGATGTCTGTTATTTCCAACTTCTCGACTAAAAATACATTCTTTTAGTCCCTATGTAATGTCGATAAAAATATGTAACAAACTACCTGAATTAATAAAAAAAGAAGATAAAATTAATATATTAAAAAGAAAAAACTAAAACAATTTTTAATAAGAAAATGCTATTGTTGTATAAACGATTATTTAAACGACAAAATAAAAGTGCTAACATATCTAAATGAGTATAAAAGTATAGTTAACAATAATATGTAAAAAAAAACATACTATTATATTATTATATTTAGTTTAGAAGACTGATAAGTGATAAGCTATGTTTTTTAAAGCTTCCTCTCTCCTACAATTTTGCTGTGGGTCCATAATGATCCTACTAATATTATAAATGTGAAAGTTTGTGAGGATGGATGGATGAACGAACGGATGTTTGTTACTCTTTCACGCAAAAACTACTGAACGGATTTGGATCGAATTTGGAACACAGATAGTTTATAACCTGGATTAACACGTAGGATACTTTTATCCCGGTATTACGTTCCCGTGGGATAATTTCCGACACCCACGCGGGCGAAGCCGTGGGCAAAAGCTAATCATATATAATTTTAAGTTACCACCTAAGTGCACATTGTGAAATGCAAATATAAGTATTGAGTATTGAAAGATACAATTTTTCATACTTTGTAGTACTAAAGTTTTGTATGTGTTTCCACTTGGAGTGTCACATTGTTATGATCTTCCTAGCATCAAATTAAGCTGAAATTTGGCATACGCACATAACTGCAAGGCATACAATTGCACTTTTGTATTAAACAGCGGTTTTTTTGTTAAATAACTGACGACAAATTTCTACTCTGGGGGGGTCTAGAATCATGTGCTGAATTTATGGTAACAGTTTGCGTGTATTGCGCATCGAAACGAAAAAACGAACGTCTTACTACTCAATATTCCACAAAATACTTACTTTCTCCCTCGCTGACCATCCGATGCACCATTCTCCTGAGAGGCTCGATGTACTTGGAGAGCTGTCGCACCTTCTCCCTATAGGCTGCCTCCTCGCCCCCAGGAGAGGCTACGCTGGCCCCGACCGGTGTGTTGAGCGACGATGATGGCGACGCCACCATGCCCATACCGACGCCCCTAGGCGACCAGTATTCACACAATAATAGCCAGAATTGTTATACAGAATTACAAAGCAGAACCTCCTTTTTTTAAGTCGGTTAATTATTTCTCGCATGACGGGGTTAGAGAAGCACTGACTCTCCTATTAATAAACGCGGAGTAATGTTACAATCAGTATTATCTCTACCATACGTTATTACGATTTTTTGGCGTGTGGTTAAAATTGGAACTAACGTCGCCATCTTGTTTTGTAGACAGTTTCTGTGATAATTTCACAAATGTTTACCAACCCTTATCCATTTCATTCGGGTGAAAAAAGATCCTTGAACCTCTACATTTTGCTTGGTGTAAGTTTGGCATACTTTACTCCACATTCATTAATAAGGTCTTGCGTTGGCAGGGTATGTGTGGCGGTATAAATACAGGCACATGATACGCTTTATCATCGTCTCTGTGATGACGGTATTAGCGTGGACTGCGATTGATCGATTTAAATATGTCAGAATGTAGATTATTATAAACTCCTGAAAGTAGTCGCAATCATAGAATGTTTCAATGAGTTAATAGTAGAGTGATCCCTTTTTTTTAATTGCAGTCTTTGCATTCTAACGATTGGTCCTTCAACCCTGCTTTGAATATCGAAACTCTATTTCTGGTCCTTCGAGCCGGATTCGAATGTCGAACCAACATTTGAAGTCTTATTTTTATCGTCATTTTCTCTCCAGCCAATGCTTACTTTATATCATACATACCTCTGTGGTTGTTGGACGTGGTGTTGCAGATGCTGCGGGTTGGAGGGCGAAGGACTGCCGACGCTGCCGCAGGCGCCCAGACCTCCTAGTGACGACATCGGTGACGTCATTGTAGCGCCCATTACACCTGGCATGAGCAATAGTTGTAGATATCATAGTTTGTAGGTGTTTTTTGGAGTAATTATTGGCATAGACTACAGACATTTTCGAAAATATCATGTGTATTTTTTATTAAAGTCTGAATTTACTAATAAATTAGTGTACAGACTTATCTTTAAACCTTTTTTAAATTGGTTTTCTACTGTTCAATAAATAATAGACACCACTGCTAGATGAAGGTATCTCTGTAAAAAGCAAATGATTGCCATACTCAAGCAGAGTCAGAAGCGTATGCTATGCTAAAGTGCTAAACGATAAGAAATAGAAATCACTGTGTGATAGAGACTTTGTCTCAGTATGATACGATTAAACTAAATGATATTATAAGTGAAAAGAGGTAAGTACAGTATTTTTATCTCACGAAGCGACGCGCGCTTTACTAATTGTAACAAACACGCTGTGAGTGTGTGCGTGAAGACGTGTAGCGTCAGCACATAACACACACACACACACGCCCTCGCACACACACGCCCTCACACACACACGCCCTCACACACACACGCCCTCACACACACACGCCCTCACACACACACACACACACACACCGCGAAGTACAAAAATACTTGAGTAAAATCGAATAATTATCTTTAATTGTTTATCAATAATGATTTAAATTAAATACAAGGAGCATAATGACGGCATAAAACTATATTGTTGTTATATTTTAATAAACTAAGATGCAATAACATGTATTTGTTTTTATTATCTGTGACCTATGTGATCCTGCTAGGGTTTAAAACCGAAAACTATTTAGACAGTTCGGTTTTCAATAAGAAAAAACCCTTTAATTTGATTAAAATCGATAAACTACAGCATTTAAAAATTGATTTAGGTAACATGATTATCTTACTATTCATTTCAGCGTAATAAAGCAAATTTACTAGTAAAAATGTCATTTCAAGAAAAGAAAATCCGGTTTTTCGTTCAGTAAGTTGAAAATATCCGGTATTCTCGTCACCGTAGGAAAGCCCTATCAAGAACATCTTGAATTTGTCTAAGTCTGTTTGTCTATTCATGCCAATAGGTGCAACGAATACATTTCGTATTGTAATCTAATAACAATAATTTTGTTGTTTACCTTTCTGGCTAATCAACAACAGCTGCAATCACATAAGCTTCCATAGTGATTTCCAAACTCACAAGCATTCAAACATTGAAGAACTAGAGAAATGTGCTTTGTAAATTTTATTTCATGACAACTAATTTTATTTCACACTTTTTAATCGCGATTAAAAATAGTCTTAACTTATTTTGACAACTATAATGTTAGGTGAAAAACGTCATATTCAGAATAGCAAAATTGCCATTTTCACTAAATTGAATCAAAATGACATTAGTGCTGTCAAACTATAATCTGGTTAAGTTGTGTCACTATAATCAATTTCAGAGTGGGAAGTGTCGTTTGACAGGAATAAATTAAATTTTGGTGATTTTTAGTCTAGTTCAGAGAATTTTGTGACAAGAGAATCGGCACCAATGTCTTGTATTTATTAGCTTGCAAAAATTACGATATGTCATGAATGATAATTATTATGATTTGTATAATATAGTGTGTCATAGTGCCGTTTTTGAAGATTGAATGTTGGGTAGATAACCTATGTACCTCTTTTTACTTATAATAGGTAACTTTAGTAAAATAACTTAGAAGATAAAAAAACTACTAAACAAAATATGTTATGAGCTGCTTTTGGCTGTATTAAGTGAATAAGGAAAAAAAAAAGAAAAAAAAAATGGGATAGATTTTAATATGTGTACTTAAATTACATTTACAAAAAAAAAGTAAAAACATTGTAATCAAAAATATGTATAGTCACCTAGCCTTATAAAATGCACTGATTGGTTTATTCGAGATAATAATTATATACATAACAAAAGAACGAGTTTGAAATAATAATCACAATATAAATAATTTTACAAGAATCACGACTATTTGGTACTAATTAGTGAGTACCTTATCACAAATGCTGACTTATTACCGAGATCTTTTATAACATAATCGTTTCCTTTCTTTTGTGCCCTGTACCCCTGAATGTGCATTTTTATTATTTCTAACGTGACTATATAATTATGGACGTCCACGTCCATAAAATGTATGGAATTTCGAGCACGGTATCGTTACACGCTATCGTGGACCGAAATTGAAAAGCGTCTTCATATTATTGCCATACATTTTACTTCCCAGTGTTACCGCGATACCGTTTGTGGACGTCTACGATCTTTACGTCACATTATAAATTATAAAAACGCCCATTGTTCGCTTCGTCCATCCCGAATCCTGCACAGATTCGACTCAGTCTATTAACCTATGCTGCAAAACACATTCTTAATGACAATCGAAGAAATCGACAAGATCTGTTTGACAGTACATAAACCCATGGTAAAATATATTAAGATTATTGAACTCCTAAAATAAAATCGATTATCATTAAAAATTACGCAATCAGTCTGCTATTTTCCATCACAATCATCATTTGGTTTCACCAACTCTTTCAGATCAAATTCTATCATAAATTTTAGTAGCCCCTGTTTCATAAACTAGGGGTTTAATTTGACAGGAGTGTAGAGTTTGACCATAAATTCGACCTGCTTCCACATAGCTGATAGCTTGTTGTCGGGAACAGCACTGACTAGTTTCCTAAATCTATGAGTCATTGCATTGCGGTGCCGATCCGATAGGTCTGAAAACATTTAATAATATCAATGATATCGTAGCTTGGTTTCTTCAAGTGGTTTAATTATCAATGAGTATGAATAATGCGCAAATATGAAACAATTTTTTGAAATAGATGCATTCGCTGTTCTGATTTTGATGAATATTTTTTTTTAATGATTTAATGATTCTATAATGATTAGCTTATACATTCATGATATTATTTTTCTTTTAGTAATAAACTAGTAACAAAAACAAAACATATGCCATTTAAAACTTGCCAAATCCAAGAGATAAAGTATGTAATTTTATAAAACTTGAATTAATAGCACTTGACATACACCTCAATATTTTTCTCGGCAGTTTGAAAACCGATTTAGTACCGATTTTTCACATTTTTGTTGATCGGCACTCAGCATACACTAGTCACTAGATCGTCACCGTAATGCAACGATAATAAATAACGGCAAGCTAACGGCTCCCGGCATTTACAATAATAACGCAACTCACACGACTCCGAAGTATTATGTTTGATGATTAGAGATCGGATATTCGGATGCATATTCACCTACAGGAAAGAGTTGGCTAATATGGAATGCGCTTTTGTATCGAAAAAATCCCGCATACGTCAGATTTCAGTGACCAAACCGGACCAAATCATAGTGTAGGAGCGCTGACACATCAGTATTGTATTCGTTGTACGTGCGGCGCTCGGCGACAAAAGTTCGCCCGTAACCACCGTAAACTGTGGTCACCAATTTAGTGTGCGTGTGTGTTATGCCTTTAGGGTTGTGTGTACAGAGAGAAATCAAATGCTGCGGAGTTCTATTATTACTTTACTTATAACTCGTTATTAATAGTACACATGAGTAGTTAATTAGGTTGGGAACGCGTCCACCGTTTACGGTGGTTGCGGGCGAACTTTTGTCGCCGAGCGCCGCACGTACAACGAATACAATACTAATGTGTCAGCGCTCCTACACTAGCGATATGAAAGGTAGTGATTAAAGTTTTGTAGCTGAGGTTATATTTACGCCTAATCAGGATATAGTACTTAATTTATTAAAAATAAACATATTTTTTTTTTTTTAACTAACACACTACCAACCCTCCTCTTACACCCTACATACACATATTTGCATCAGGGGTTAAACATTAATTTTAAATAAATAAGCATCTGAATTTTTTACAAAAAAAAAAATACTCGTAAGCTGCTTCCATACTTTCACAACAAAAAATTTACTGTAGTTAAATATGCATCCGAATATCCGATCTCTGCTGATGATGCAAGAATGTGAAAATGACCATCAACAGCCTTTACCTAAGTTGAGGATTGACTTTCCGTCTACCCAGGCGCAGCATGTCAATTTTTTTTGTTTAGCTGTCAATTATAAATAATATCAGTACAGAACTCCTCGATACAGCTCACATCTTGAGGAGGTTCTTGTCTCTGGAGCCCTAACCACCGGTAGCTTAAACCCTGCTGCCTACCCCAACTACTATTTTTTATATTATGAAATGTATTTTATAGGTATCTTTTGTTAAAGAAATGTTTAAAAAATGTATTTATTATGGAAGAACATAAATAAACGAAAAAATGTCACTCACCCATAGGGCTAGGCCCGCCCATGTTAGGCGAGGGCGCGGATGGCGAGGGGCTCTGCCTCAGAAACTGCGCGGGCGGCGGCGCGCGCGTCGTCTGGTAGGCCCCGCCCAGCATGCCGCCTACCTCCTGCTTGTTGCCCACGCCCACGCGTCCCATATGAAGCATGTTTAACCCCACTATCTGGCTGTTGCCCATGCCTCCTACTGCAAAATTAAAAGGAAATTGTAGGCTTTGAAATGGGATAGAAACTTAGTAGTACTAACAAAGAAATTGTATGGTGCAAAAATTGTTAGAAACTTTCTAATGCTAACATAAGATTTACTAGAGTGGAATACCATTATTTTCTTGCAAGTTTGCTGGGAATGAACTAAATTTTGAGTTGAGCTCACCTTCACCACAATATATTTCTTCCCATTTCACAATTTACTGTGTGTATATTATTTATTTTTTGTACAGTAAAGATTCTACTTTCTTGTTTTCTGTTTAGATGGGTAACTCCTTAACCTTGAGATATGCCATGTTATGGCTATGAGCCTTTTTTTTTTTGGTGTTGGACATCATCAAATAACTTTTCCCGCTCTGGGTGGAGCGGGACGGCGTGTCAGTCATTTACTGACTAAAACCCACCTGTGTTCCTTCAGTTGCCTGTGTACCAGGACCACGGTAACTCTTTCGAACATAAGGCATACAATTTATATATTACATAGTAAGAAATTGTTCGGCAGCACGCATACCAATGTAATCAGTTAGTTTGGCTTCAACTTGTGATAATAACAGAAAAATGAGTATTAAAACATAAATACACTTGTAGATAGTTTTAAACTTACCCATTTGTCCTTGCATCTGTCCTTGCATATTGTTTGGTGCCATCTGTCCTCCCATACCCACTTGGTTACAAGGCATTTGCCCCATACTATTTGACCCAGACATGGGCACTTGCATAGAATTGGGCATTGACATATTTGGCATCATCTGCCCCTGCATGCCTCCAGCCAGTTGACTCTGCAGCTGACTGCCCATAGGATTACCCATTCCCCCCATTCCACCAACCATGTTGTTCCCCATTTGGCCCTGGTTGCCCACCATTCCCATTGGTCCACCCAATTTGTTCTGCAACTGCATATTCATTTGTGGTCTTTGATTTAGTGTTTGTAATAAATTTGTGGCTGTCTGAGCTTGTGGTCCTTGTGAAACAATGGGTCCTTGTTGACCCATTTGGCCCTGCATGCCTCCCATTCCAGGGTTTGGTCCCATGACCCCTTGCTGCTGCATTTGGCCTTGGGGAACCATGTTCATCATTTGATTTCTTGATCCTTGTGATGCTAGGTTTTGGAGGGCATTGATTGGGTCTGGTGTGAGGCCACCCTGGTTGTTGGGGCCCTGTTGTTGTTGGCCTTGTGAGGCCTGTACTTGGGGACTGGGGCCGGGCTGGCCTTGATTGGGGCCCTGCATTTGCTGCTGCCCTTGATTTTGTTTAGATTGTGCTGAAATATTAAATAGTCCAACATCCTCAATAGTAATAGTATTTCATAATCATTACATAATAAATAAAAATATATTTTACATTATGGATTTCTTTTACAGTAGTTGAGCAATTCAAAAACCATTAATTTTTTTTATTTAAGGCTTTTACATCATAGTAGGTCATAATAAAACATTTTCTAAATGAAATACTCAAGATAACAATACTTACACATTTCTCTCACATGCAGAATCAATTTGGCGACCATGTTCATATACTCCTCACGAGTCTTGGCCTTCATGAAAACATGGTTCTCCATCTCACTGCTATTCCGTGCCACTTGGACCCCAGAGCGCTGGATCACCTCCTCACTACAAAAATATTAAGTTTTTAATCTTATTTCAATGTTTGTGATATATTTAAAAGGGCCTGTATCACAGTACTGTCTAAGATAGGTACCTAAATAAAATAACAATCATATTCAAAGGCAAAATGTGGGTGAACTATAGATACACCTCTGCTCAACCCTTTGGGGGAACAAGGCGTGATTTTGTTGTTTATAAATTAAGTGGCTATCTCAGGTGGTGAAACAATCTGTAATATGGATAAACCATTAAGTAGTCTTAAAGCTGAAACTATGGTGAACAAGAAAGGCAACCAGTCGATTTTTTTTAAAGAATTACCTATCTAGACACAAGTGCACTTTCCCACTACTTTTTCTAGAGTGGACAAAAACAACAAAATGCCTCTACAGGGTCTACATTGCATCTAGATTTGACTTAAATCATTATTAAATATCTAAAATTGGGGTTATGGGCCAGAGAGCGTCTGGGTATACCCATGGGAATTTTGAATGCAAAACTGTGAGTCATACTAAAACAGATTTTCCTTATCATGTCTTACTTACTTAAGTATATTTTTAGGCACTGTTATACATCCCTATTAATGTATTATTAGTATTAGAAAGGATTAAGAGATTTATTTATTGAGAATATTGTGCAGAAGGAAACTATATTGTGGCTAAAGATAGAACCATGTTTAGAATGTACAGCTCCATGTGTACCGCTAAATCAGATCGCACCACGAAACGCTAATTGCAAAACAATGATGAATATGATGCACAACACAGTAAAATATTGTAGAACTTACATTTTCGACACCACACTCTGCCGGAAGGCCTGAGTTCTCCAATTATCGTCCGAAGCCATTGTGTTGAATTGTTTGAAATTATCCATACACAGTTAAAACCACTTTCAGTGAATGATAGCGCTTCTATCGACACATTTGTAATAAATTAAAACACATTAATGATTCATAAAATACAAAGCGCTCGATAACGATGCGAGCGCTTTGTTTTTTTCCAAAAGAAGAAAGATATAATGAAAGACACAGAATCACAGAGTAATAATCTTTGTTTGACGCACTTTGTCTTTGACGTTTTCTCCCACACCAAACCAAGGTTTTTTAATCACTGTTAAGTTAATTGGCAACATTGGACGTAACTTTCCAAGATAAAGTATAGCCCATTCAAAGTTATTTTACTTCTGACAGCAGCAACCCAATAGCAACCTAATTCTGATATAAATAAAGATCATTGTGAATTTGACTGATTTGTCAATGGCGGCAACCCACCAGCAACCATAACACGACAGCAATAAAGATTACAGTGTTTTTGACAGTGGTGCAAACTCAGAGGTAAACTAACTGTGAACGGATTTGTAATAGAACACTAATTGAATGCTACAGATACGTTTATTTCTCCTAACCATTAATGTCCTTAGTCCAAACACCACGTATCATAATTTGACTTGATCAAAGGTTCTATATTACGATAACTAATGATGATGATTGATGCCATTTTTAACCGACTTCAAAAAAGGAGGAGGTTCTCGATTCGACTGTATTCTTTTTTTTAATGTGTGTTACTTCAGAAAGTTTTGTAGGTGAACCGATTTTGAGGATTCTTTTTTTATTTGAAAGCTGGTGCTTCTCATGTGGTCCCATATAAATTTGATCAAGATCTGACCAGTAGTTTTTGAGTTATCCATAGTATTGCGTATTTTTTTCCACTTAGTTTATATTGATGATGTTTAATTATTTCCTGTCACTGCTATTTACATATCAAGTAGTGGTATGCAAATTTGTGTGGGGTAGGTCCGACAATTATAAAGTGAAAAATAAAAACTTAAAAAAAAAGAACAACTGACTTCAACAAACAACCACGCTCTGCTACAAAGTGAGGGATTAATTCATTAAAATATACGCATGACCACAAATTATTGCCTTTTTTGACACAACTGTTATAGGTATCTACAATAATATAATAGTACTCTGTGTCCACATGAGTATTCTCCCTTATTTATTATTATACTATTTGTGTGTATAAAAAAACACGAATGACACATAAACGACATGCATGGTCAATATTGGTACTGGATTGCCAGTCGTCTCACAGTAAGATACGTAGAAAATATTTCGAGGAATGCACTAACTTCATGTCATAGTTTGACGCACTGTGTCACTGACATTCGTTGCTATCGGTTGACATTGAATGAAATGAATTGTCAATCAGCGTTGCCACTTTAGTGATTTTGTTACTAGATTTAGTGAATTTTAGGAGTTAGACAGTGACAGTATTCTGTAAAAAGAATCACTACAAAATTATTTGATGACTTTTAGTGATATTTATCGAATGTTGTATTTTTGATCAGGGTTAAAGTAAAATATACCTACACCTTGCTGAGTATAAATTACCTGTTTTGGAACGTAGCTTGAGACGTCTTTGTTTGGTTATGCTTGGAGATTTCCCGACGAATAAATTTAACCTAACATAAATGTAAAGTTTGTATGAGTGAGTGCTGCATACTATTGCTTGTATTTATTTAGTTGCTAGTTTTCGTTCGCGAAATTAGAAGACAATACTTATCGAAATCATTCAAGTGAAGATCTGAAGTTTTTGTGGAGTATTTATTTCTCATTACCATGGACGTGCCACTGAAAAAATAAGACTTTTAAGCTATTGCATAGCTTTTATCACGGGCTTTGAGCGCGGCGACCGAATCAAGAAATTCCGTAACGAAAATAAAACCTAACACTCCCCACTCCGCCTACCATGTAGCTCGGCCGAGCGTTCGCTTAACGTGTATGTATATGGTATGACTGTACTTGAATAAAAAATACTGCATAAATAAAAAATAAATAAATAATTATAATTGCATAAGTTGATAAAAAATGCTATGCAATAGCTTTACCGCGGCAGTCCCCGAATGCCACACGTGTTTTTTTTTATTTTCGAAATATAGGAAAGAATGGGAAACCCAAAAAGAGTTCAAAACCTGGTTACGGCCTGTAGCAAACGATCCTACAAAAGCCTTTTGTACTTTTTGTCATTGTGAAATGTACCTATGCAAGAATTAGCGACATTATGAAACACCGAGTAACAAAAAAACATAAAGATAAATCTGACTTAGTGTCTAAAAACCGACAAATTGAATTTCTGCCCACTTCTAAAAATATTTCATTTTAAATTATTTAGTGAATTCTGGGGATATTTTTAGTTAAAAAAAAAATATTTAGTGAATTCTGGGGACATTTTTACTTAAAAATATCCTTAAATCTGTTGAAGTTTTAGACCAAAACTAGTGAAAAAGTTTTCTGTAAGGTGGCAACATTGATGTCAATGTCATAAATGTCATTCATAACAAACGATTTGTTTTGTTGCAAATTATATTAGCGCGCGGAGATCGTATTTCGGCCGTAAAACTGAAAAGAAATTAATTACTCCAGAATGGCCTCATCAACAGTATTAAGAGTAAAACGTAGGCTTGAGGAGAACCCACAAGATACTCTGGTGCTCATGTGCAAACGAATTAAAACGGACAAAGAAGAAATATCACCATCGCTATTCGTGTTCCGGGGAACCGTTGATGATCAGGTAAACACTTGTTTTGAATCAATCTTGAACTAGAACAACTATGGGTCTGGGATCACCTTAGGACGGTTTCTGTTCTTTTTGTGATCACACCGCAATCACTAACCTATAGCATGCATATTATTAATGTCATCTGATTTTTCCATGTGTTCCTTTATGCATAGTCTGACTTGTTCTGGACTCGTAACGAGGTCCCTTTTAATGAGCTGGTTACTTCTCATGTTTATTATGCCTTGTATACCTTCATCCAGTTTACTTACTTTACCTCATGTACTTTAAAAAATATGATTGATGTGTAAAAGTTTGTACAAACCTACTTACAGAAATAAAATCATTTATCATTCCCTCGTAAGGCCAAAGACTTAAATCGTAAGCCTTATTGTTGTGCTCTATAGAACTCACATTCAGTGACATATATATCAAATGTGAGTGTTTCTCTTGTTAATCCTTCTGATAAAGACACTAACTCCTGTTCACTTCTATGTTCACATTCTTTTTTTCCTTTTTTAATATGGACCAGCACTATAGTGTTTTCGTGGACACATTTTGTAAACATCCCTTTATATCTAAAGCATACTTCAAACCTCTCCATTCACAGGAGACCACACGCGTCAAAAACTTACTGCCAAAGACAGATTTAAAACAGCAATCTCTGCCAAATGTTGACACTATTATAGAAAAACTGAGGAAGGAACATAAAGAGGTTTCATCAAAGAGCCGTTATGAAATAGTCAACTGTAGCAGAGGGCTGAAAGATGGTGAAAATGATGAGGATAACGAAGATGTCTTAAATCTAATAGATCTGCAGAGGACGGATGATAAAGATGGCAATGTACAATATGCATATGATGTTTATACTAGTTTTTTGAAACAAGAATTTGATATAAGCATGATTGATAACTTTGTTGGGTAAGCATGTTGTTTATTTGCGAGACGCTCACATACAGAACCTCAACATAATTCAAAAGAGCATTTTTTGGATATGATGATTAAAAAATTCTAAAGTAGTGGAAAGAGTGCGATGAATCATAAACTCACATCTTTCTAGCTCCCTCATTTTTAGGCTTTAGCGTAACGTCATTTGTGTAGCAAAAAGAATACAATTTGCTGTGTTCACCAGTATACTTAACTCAAAATTGTAGATTTTTTAGTTATGTCACCTTTGTTGCAATTGAGCGATATATTGTAAAAAAATATTTTTTATCGGCAATCGGCTTTTAGCCATAATCAGATGTTTTCTAAAAATAACTTAGATTGGGTGCAATTCCATTAAACGTCCCTTTGTTAGTTGATAGACACTAAATAGTTAGTTTCTCTGGTCTATTAGTATTTGCCATCTTTTTAGGCAAGTTACATCTTCCTGATGATTTATTAGGTTCTTAGACAATTAATTTGCGTGTTTATTGAGTCTTTCTTTGTATCTCTTGCCTATTTCACAGGCTTTCTCCTTTACGGTCCAAAAAATAGCCTGGTGTCCCATAACTTACCATACATTTTTGTTTTTGAAATCATTTTTCTTTTATAGATTTGAGGTTTTGCTAATCAAATTGTACTATCGGTGCCTTTCCAGTACCTTCAATATAAAATAATTTAGACCAAAGATTTTACAAAGTGGCATACACAATTTTTCTTAAAAAAAAAGTACCTTGTTGTTATTAACTTATTATATTTCCATTTCAGTGTGGAAACAGGTCTAGCCCTAGATTCTTATGACCCATCTCAAGATTCGGACAATGAAGCTGACGATGATGATGATTCCAATGATGAAAATAACTGGAGGAATGAATACCCTGATTCCGAACCGAGCAGTATAGAGATGGAAGATATGGTGAGAGCCTTGGAGAGAGTGGATATAGGTAAGTGTAATCAAAATTCTTTAAACAATCAGGTCTCGAGTAATGACACTATTGATAATCTATTAATAAAATTGTTCTTGACCTGATATTGAGTCCTTGGTAGATTTAAGATTAATAAAGGCTATTAGAAAATGAAAAAGCTTTTATTAGAAACAATACCTAAGTATATTCAGTGCACCGTGGCGGTCAGCCTATCTATCATAATTGCTGAATGACATTCAGAATAGTTAAGGATTACTGGATTTAAAAGAGTGTCAATTTCTTGCTCATTCTTCTCCATAGGAACCTACTACCCTTTGGAATGGGCATCCAGTCGGGTCAGTCAGAAAAATGAAGTTAGTAGCCAAGGAGTCCCTTTATAATTCAAAAGTGCCTTTTAATGGTTTAATTGAAATAAATGCTTTGAGTTTGAGTTTATTGCACCTTGTGGGAGGTTTCTGGTGTACTAAATTTTAACATGTGCTGACATGACAAGAAAATCAAAAATTCATAATAGATGTTTAAATTTTTGCCATCTTAAGAAGTATTGGTAAATAACTCACAATTACAAAAAAATATTGTTGATGATCAGAAGGGCTGATTAATCAAGAATGTTTCGGAATTTCTCTTCACAATACAAGTTTGTTATTGTTTTAGATAAATCTAAGATAAGTACCGACACTCTTTAAAACCAATCCATTTTATTCTATTGTTGACTGCTGAAATTTGAATATGAACCTGTTGACCTTCCCATCATCAGCTGCTGATCCAAGGTTTTAATTCGCACTATATATTTCCAGAGGACGACCTATCCAGCGATACAGGCGAAGACAAAATATACGATGACCCACCGGACTTATTCAATGAAGATGTCCAGAGGTACGGAGAAGCATACGCTAAATACAAATCTAAAGTGCTTTCAGAAAACCCTGATCTATCAGACAGTAGAAATCTGGTACATTGCACGAAGGTTGAAGACGATCCAGGGTATAAAAATGACAGTGATGATGGATTTTACTATGGAGAGGATGAGGACACGGAACACTTTAAGGATCAATATAGAGAAGAAGAGTTAGATGAGAATGATGTGGATTGAATTGATTTAATTCGGTTTGCTAGTCATACAGCGGGATTCTTAAATGCTTCTCATATTTTTTCAAGTTTCATGCTATTTATGTCTGTTTAAGGTGTATTGTAGCAACAGATAGACTTTTAAGAACATTTTAACATTAAGTGTCGTTTGAGAATTCGGGGGTAAATAAAAATTCTTTTTACATTTTACGGGGTTTTTTTATTGTTGTAAAATAATTACATAATTGATTATACAAATTGGATGATATTCGAAATTTTAAATTTAAATTTTTGTTTTTAAATAGCTATTCTACATAATGATGATAATGGATACGGAATCCTGCGTTAATTAAGTATTTCCACAATAAATGACCTTCGAAAATATACATCATGTCACTATTCCCTATTAGGGCAGGCAGAGATGTTCCACATTTCACCAATAATATTGAAGTAGGGGCCAGAACCTTAGAAAAAGTGTTGAATAACTAAATTAATGCAGGTTTCCGTACGTAAGTCTTGTATGGCTGAAAAAATTATGATGATAATGTTTTTCTTGCTTCCGTTAGTACATGAGCAAGTGTTCAAATTCAGTCAGATTCTCATGGTGCGGCATGATGAAAGACAGGCTTGAAGGTTTGTTCTCAGCTGAAACCATATAATATGATTATTGAACAATTATTACTTGCGGATGACGTCACACTGACAGTTCTCTAATTATCTTGGTCAGGTAGTATGGCCAGTCAGCCGCATGTCAGTGGTAACAGTTATCGCGGATTGTTCGAAAGAGTTACCGTGGCCCTGGCGCACACGCAACTGAGGGAACACGGGTGGGTTTTAGTCAGTAAAAGTCTCACATGCCCTCCCGCTTCGCCCAGAGCAGGAGAAGTTATTTGACGATGCCCCAAGCAAAAAAAAAAATATTGGTAACAGTTAACAATCAAGGGCAGTAAAGGCGGTTTTCAGCGTTTAATTGCGGTTGAACGTGCACAGAATAGTTGGCGGTTGACCACTTTTCACCCATATGCTGTTATGAAGGTTGAAAAGTGGCCAACAGTGAACATAATAAATGATGTCACTCCTTACCCATCTCCTTAATATTTTCGATGATGCAAATGATCAAGATCATGTACATCGGCTTGCTGTTGACCTTTTGGAACACACCATTCTCCAGTTCCACAGCGGTGCACTGCAGCTGTATGCCTGTCTCCTCAATCACGTTTTTACTGTGAAAAAAAAAGGAAATATTGTAAAGAAGTTTATGTTGGAGCTTATATTGAACATGGAGAATATTTTAATTATAGGTAGGTAATGGTTGTATGATAGCTTGGACATTAGTGACATTGGTGATGGAAAACATGAGGAAACCTGGGCTTAAGTTAATATAAGTCTGAAATCGCCAACCCATCTTGAGCAAGTGTGATGATCAATCCCATTGGTCATGCCTTCTCTGTATGAGAAGGGGCCTTTGCACTGCAGTAGGACAGTAATAGGCTGGTATTATTATTATTGTTAGGTAATGGATGGTGCTGGGTCCACAGGGCCGCGGGCGCTAAGTGTGGATACTGTCCGTCCACCGAGTGAGTGACCTGGGAGAAGACGGTAGCTCAATATTCACGTGTGCGCGTGTTGCCGCGCACAGTGAGACTCAAAGGAGCCTTTATGCGGCCTCTAGACTCTCCCCGAGAATACTCGAGAAATGTGAATATGTTTAGTTTCTGGCCATCACCTTTTCATTGATTTTGTCTTCTCGCGAGACTTGTCTTGAGTTTGAAGACCGCTTTACTCTCCAGAGAGGGCTTTCATGGCTTGAGACTTTCACCCCCCCGTCTCCCATCCTCCCAGAGAGACATGTGAACCCCCCCCCCCCTCCCCCTTGAGAACCTAGATCCACGCTTGACTCTCACAGGCGTTCCACTGGAGGGGTTCTGTGTTACTTATTTAAAAGGACACTGCTCCCCATTGCTGATGATGACCACCTGGATAGTTTGCTGAGGTGGGAATCTGAAACTCCCCGGTCTTATTCCCAAAGGCCTACTGAAAGGCCTACCTAACTAAGGTTCCCTCCGAAAACAAAAAAAAGGTATATTTGAGTCTATCTATTCCGAATCCTTGTTTACAAAACTCACCCTTTTTGCTGCGTCACTTAAGTCGATGTACTGTATCTACCTATCCATCTAAAAATCTTGTTGGTATCAAAATTAGAGAAATGATAGAAATAAAAACTACCTATTAGGTATTTATAACTAAATTAAGCAAAGGCAGTCTGACTTACAGCTTATCAACCATGGTCTGCCTGAAGGCAGGAGTTTTCCAGTAACTGGTATGTTCGTAGTACGGCGTGTCCACCGCCGACGACGACTTCACCTTCTCAATTGCCATTGCTTTTTCTCGCAAACACTAGCACAGACACAAGACCCTACGAAAAGCTCAAGGAGGTATCAATTTACTGGGTATTTTATTAGGAATGAAATATTCTTGTTTGATAAATTTTCCTCTGCGTCACGTGACTAGGAGGCCGGGAGACTATGGAAGGACCATTAATCAATAAATGTGTTCGCGCCTGCGCGGTGACGAGTGCGGCCGGTGCACGGTATTAGCTAAGTGCAGTGCAGCGCAGTATGTTAAAACAAAAACTTTTTTACAAAAAAACAACCGACTTCCAAAAAAATAAATAACTAACTACTTACAAAGTGAAAAATAACTTAAATTTCGGAAGTTGGTGTCTTTGGATCTTTGTTTTAATTTTTTGCCACCGACTTCCGAAATTAAAGTTATTTTTCACTTTATAGTTGTTTTTTTCTCTTTTTAGTGGGTCAGTTATTAATTTATCTAAGTTACAATAGCCAAATGTCAACTGTTCATTACCTTTTACAAAATATTGCTTTTCCCGACGCAGGGACGTTAATTGTTGAGGAATTCTCCTGGTAAGAACCAGAAGAACTCCATATGCATTGTGACGAGAATAAACTGCTTAGCAACCATATTAAAGTAGTCGAATCGCAACCCGTGAAATAATTATTATTGAGTAGTTCCGGTGGCCAGCTCTGGTCTTCATCATCAGTTCCACTTTATTGCGTGCTTTCCGAGAACAAATGTACGAGTTACTATAAAATATACCGAAATCGCTATTTTATTTTATTTTATTTATTAAGGGATAATAAACAACTACAACATATATAATACATAAGGTTAACAAAACTTTAAGTAGTAATGTTGCAGTCCACTGCATTATCCGCAGATAACACATATTTAAAGATCAGTGGTTGCCACTAGACGAGCATTACCAAAATTAACAAATATTTTGAAATAAATAAATAAGTTACTATAAAGCTAGCTATAGCTACAAAACCAAATCAGATAAGAAACAATTTCATTTACTTAAATTATGCAATGAATAAAAAATAATAAGATTACAATTAGGATAATTTTTTTATAATATTAAATTTAAATTTATTTTTCGAGCATGCAAATATATCAATATCAATGAAATTTGAATTATAGGATTCTAACATTCTATGAATAGGGCAGCGTAAGCCAGAGTTCGTACGACAAGAATTTAACGCGAACAGGGTACGTGCTCGCACCTGACGTACATGAACTGTTCGGGGGACAGAATAACATAGCTTACTCGTTAGATCAATGGCATCAAAATTATGTGAACAATATCATGAAGCACGTTGGCCTCCAGGTATTTGCGCCGTTTCTCCAAGCTATAGGTGTACCTATAAAATTTTAGGATATCCCTCGATTTGCATAGGATCCTCTCATCAGATTCTGAATTGGTGCCAATGGGACTACCTCAGGAATAAACCCATTCAAACAAAAAAATAATTTTCAGAATCGGTCCACAATTGACTGAGAAATCGAAGAACATACATAAAAAAAAAACATACGTACAGTCGAACATATAACCTACTCCTTTTTGGAAGTCGGTAAAAAAAAAAACATTGCACTAGTAGAATCGTGGAAATAAAATCGAAAAAAATAAAGTTAATAACCATGTGATTTAACTTGGTTAGCTTTGATGGTTTGAAGGACTTTTGGTTAAGTTTTGCATTTGTTTCAACTTTTTGAATATATTTTTTTATGGTTATTAACTGCAGTACTGCACTTCGGCGTGTGCTCCCCTTCCACGCCGTGCCCCGCCCGGATCTCTAAAATGGAAGACTCGCGCAATTTCGTTGCATTTTTATTTGCAATTTACGTAACATACCTACATTACATCACGCCTAGTTTTCGCGAAGAGTTAGGCAGAGGTGTACTTATAGTACATCCTCATTTCGCCACGTAATAGGTTGCGAGCCTAACACACGCAACGCACGTGGGGCGCAATTTATACGTCAATAATGGTGTAGGTACCTATACATTGTGTACAAATTTTCATTGGTATTGTTCGTCGAGTGGTTGAGCTCCTTAAGTTCTGAGTTGAGCTTCACGATTACTAACAAATGCGTGCACTGACTGGACAGGTGCACTCAACTCTGTATGGTTCTTTCCTCAAAAGACCATTTCAGACATCAATCTAACATAGTCCTCAAATAATCTGACCAAGATTATTTCCGGATCTTTATATACCTACACTTTGATATTAGAATTAGTTTTAATCATGGTGTGGTAATTTGAGTAATTTATGCGGCCTACCCAAATGTCCTTTCTTTGGTATTGCTCGTCGAATCGTGAAGCTCTTTAAGTTTTGAGTTGAGCTGCACGATTACTGACAAATGCGTGCACTGACTGGACAGGTCCACTCATTCTGTGTGATTTTTCCTCAAAAGACCATTTCAGACACAAATCTACATGGTCTTCACATGACCTGACCAAGATTATGTCTGGACTTTAAAAGAGACTGTGACCTCAGAGTTTGTTTCGGCCTCTCTTCTCTGAGTAGTCAGATAGGAAACGCCGACCTCAACTAGTTTAAAAAATATGATCGACGTGTAAAAGTGTTTGTACAAACCTACTTACAGAAATAAAATCATTTATCATTTAATTTTGTAAATATGATAGAACGTACCTTTTACTTTACAAGCCTTTTCTTGTTTTACTGTAAGATACAATAACTATGGCCTACGATTCGATTTCTAGTCAAATCTCATTGCAACCAAGTAGGTATATATGGTTGGTTTTCAATGATAATAAGTATTTGGATTTCTAGTGCCAGCAACCCAGAATGCACAGCGGCAGAAAATAATAAAACGTTACTTTTCATTTCCCGACCTTCCTCAATGAAGTACTTTCCGCAACTTACCGGTATTTGGGTTGAATGTTTTTTTACGTTAAATTTTTAGGGTTCCGTAGTCGACAAGGAACCCTTATAGTGTCGCCATGTCCGTCTGTCCGTCCGTCTGCAGCTTAGCTCAGAGACTCTAGAAAGCTATAATTTGGCATGGTTATACATCATGATATATACATCACGCCGACTAAGTGGTATAATAAAATCATGAAAAAATAAATTAGGGTACCTTCTGTACATGTAAAGTGGCCATGTTTTTTTTCTTTCTCGTCTATCCCATGGTGTGGTGTATCGTTAGATAGGCCATTCAAAAATATACGGTTCTGTGATAATCATTTTTCGATTAAGGGATCCGTTTGCGTAAAATTACGCTTTAAATTTTAAATTTTTGTTAGACTCAAGTGTCCCTCCCCCTGCCAGCTTGGTTGCTTTTGGGTATGAGAAAAAAATCACGAAAGTAAAAGGAAAAGTATCACAGCTAAGTAGGCTTTACAGGTTTACGACTAATATTCGACCAAATTAAATTTGCAGCTGGAACGTATTGGAGGACATGTTTTCCAACTACAATGTTAAGTTTATTCTTGGGATAAATTCATACCACGGTTCCAGGGTTCTACGGAACCCTTCATTGTGTGTGGTCCGACACGTACTTGGCCGGTATTTTTTTATTGTAGTATTTTGCGTAGTTTCTTTTGAATAATTTATAATGGGCATGAACGTGCACCTGATATGCTGCCCTGAGGAACTCTTCGAGTTTTGCATGTCATGTACCATTTTGAACACTGCCCTCTATTTTGTCTCTACGTATTTAATCTCATAAGTAGTTTTTATACCACATCATAGACGGCGCTAGCAGTTATAGTTTAAGGATTCGATTCACTTGGTCTTGAATGCGTAAAGTAGAGGGCGGTATTGTAGGGTGATTTAATTATTTTTAGAGCTTTGAAGAAATAACAAACATATGCCTGTGTTCACTAATGGGGTAGGCAGAGGAGTATAGTACCCAAATCTGGCGGCTGAGTATAAAACTTGACTATATTAAACTTACGTTAAGCTCACTCAATGTCTCGCTGATGGTGGCGTGTGTGTTGCAAAGTACCCTCCAAAATGGTTGGATTGGCGCTGATCTATACGTCATGTTCGTGAACGAGCGCCGTCAGTGGGGACTGGTCATCTCTTAGCTGCCACGGCTTATTTTAATTATTCATATTTTTGAATTGTTTACTATGGTATGGACGCTTTTAACGTGCATGTCTTTCGTTCTCACATGTATAATTTCAACATTTTTGATGTTGACTCAGACCCTTGGCTGCTGTAAAAACCCATTCAACACTAACCTGGCTGGGAATCGAATCTAGGACACTTTTTTTATTTTTTTTTTATTTTGGGTGGGAAATCATCAAATGACGTCTCCCGCTCTGGGCGGAGCGGAAGGGCGTGTCAGACTCTTACTGACTAAAACCCACCCGTGTTCCTTCAGTTGCCTGTGCGCCAGGGCCACGGTAACTCTTTCAAACAATCCGCAGCCCCGGCAGGCATCGGTCCTGTCGGACCCCGTCAATTTTACTGACATCTCTTTGAGGCGCGCGTGGAACACGACGCGCCGTCGACCTGGGCCTGGTCCTTACCGGACGGCGAGCTGCCCATTGCTCGCCGTCCGCAAGCCCGCGCCTACGGTGGCCGGGAGTCGGCAATCGACTCCCGACGCCCATTGGGGGGGATGCGGGCTTTGGTACATTATGTACAGTGTGACCAGTATAATTACAGATATTTCCCGGTAATTTTAATAAGAGTGTGTTTATAGGGTAAATAAAAAATAATAAATAATATGTGATAAATAATTTATTGTCTGGCGGTATTTTTACAATATCATTGTATGCCTACATCAGTTTACTTTTCATTAATTGTTATTATCACTTTAATTCAACTTCTTATTATAATAATGTTGCATTTTAAACATTGGTAGGTACAGAATGGATGTCTTAAATTATTTTATAAACAGTTGCATTTATTTTTGCTGACTAGCGAAATATAATTCTGGTGATTTATCACTTAGCGTAGCTTTAATGTGACTTTATCAGCAAGAAAAGCATTATATTTTCCTATTTGTTATTATTATTTATAGAATTTGAAATGAGATATCATAACGAACGTCGGATAGGCAGAAAAACAAAAATAATTTTATCAACTACAAGCAGTTTTCGCTCAACGCCTGGGTTTATATAATTATTTGTTTAAATTTAAATAAAATAATTTAAGACATCCATTAAACATACGAAACAAATAAGGATTTTATTCGAGATAACGCCCCTACATTAAAAACTATGTTTTTACTGAGAACACAGTTATGGCACATAACATCAGATGCTGTGTTTCGTTATTTACTTTTTTACATAAAATGTCATGATTTTTTTACGTTTAAACTACTGATTCAAAGTTCGTTAAAGAAGTGACTCTGTTAGTGAATAAAAATTATTTCAAATTATTAACTTTCCCTAAAGCATCCCATTTTTGCGTTATGTATTCGAGCAGTATTACCAACAATATAATTTTAATTACGACAATAATGATAGAATTGTAATGTGTAAATTAAACTTCAGAATAAAAATATATAACAAAGTCACTTCTGCTAACGACTGTCCACTAAATACGTTATAATGGAAGATCGACAACATTTTTGTTTTGTACCTATATTTTTAATCGCAACACTGATTCGAGACTCATTCCTTTACAGACAGACAAAACATAAAAGTTTACACAAATTACAATAATTATACGTAGGGAACAAGTCTTGTAGTCACTTAATCTACAACTATATTTAATGAGATAACTATAAATGCAAATTACGATTAATCTAGCGATGCTTTGGCATTGACAAAACATGGTATTTTACTCCGTGCCCAGTATATCTTGACATTTCACGGTGGCGCTGTGCGAAACGGCAAGTGTCAACGATCTGTCAAATACAATACATTTTTCATGTTTAGTTCCTTTTTTCACCACGTTCCAAAATATACTGGGCACACAGTATTTTTTATTAACACTTACGTTTTGATACTTTTAGTTCGGGGAATGATAAATACTGTGGTTAGCCAGTTTTACACTGTTTAAGAAAAAGTAAAAATATCATTCTAAATTGTGAAATGTTTGCATTGTTGTAAATGTTATAATGAACATTTTTATAAACTTTAAGAATGAAAATTGAAAGTTGTTTGGATCCTATGTTTATGGAGAAGATTTTTGAGAAAAATATTAATTGCATTTTATTATGGCCAGCCCATTGATCTTGATTCATAATGATGTAGACAACAAATCACTTAAGTTTTAATCATAATAAAACCTTCTCCATTTTTAGCGAATTAATTATTAATTTAATTATGTATGTCATAAAAGAAATAATTTTTCGAGTGACGAGCACGCTAAAGAAAATTGAATATTGCAGAAGTTTTAGTAAAAAAAAATGTTTGTAAAAATGACACTGGTAAATTAAACCGCATAATATGGAATCAGCACCTGCTTAAAGGAGTAGATAAATTCGCCTAATAATTAATTAATATTAAACAAAAATTAACAACAAAATCGAACAATCACTTAAAACGAATGGTAATAATATTTAGTAATATCTTTACATATATTTACAATTTTGGTAATATTTTTTAACCGTATACTAATACAAAGACGAAGTTTAACTTTTAACTAAGAAATTTACAATAACAGAGTAACAAAATCTTATAGTATTGAGGGCTTGTATGTACATGAGCCAATATATTAAGAATTTTTTACTTTTTGTACTCATATGAACTCGTAGATACTCCTTGAGTACACAAAAGTTTTGAAGATTTAAGATAATACACATAATTAGCTTCAGTTACGCCATTATTGTATGTTTATACATACAAAGTTTTATTACTTTACATTATATATCGTGACGTAACGCAAGCTAACATTATATTCTTGCCTTTTATAGCTTTTATAATATAACATTGAATCGAAAATTTCAAACATCGATTTGGCATTGATATGCAGTACAAGTTTAATTTTATAATCATTAATTTATTGCACATTTAATTTAATTTTATTTCAAAACGAGAGGATACATTCTTATTCTAGGATAATTACAAGAAATTCCGGTGAAGCAACAGCATTTATGTTTTTGCGAGCAATATTTTCATATCAGCATTTTTATATTAGCAGGACTTTCAGTTAATAGCCATGGCGTGAGATTTCATCCAAAAACCATTGTGTAATATTTTTTTTTGGTAAAGTCAAAACTTTAAAATAAAACGGAAAACCGTTTGAAAAGATTGAATAGAACTTTGACTAGTACGCTCTCTTTTAATTCCTGAATAACAGATGCCGCTAGTAGTAGTCTAGTCTAAAAGTTGGATCAAGATTTTTGATGAAATATCAGCGATTATGGTACATAACATTGCCTGCAACTAACGCGTGTAACAGATCGGTACGTCAAAGACCTAAGAATCAAATTCATAGTACAGGCGTGTCAGTAACCCTCGCAGGAGTAGGCACGTTATTATTAGCCGTCGCGTCCTGATTATTTGCAGTACAATAGAATTGCTTGTGAGCCTTATAGGTGTTCACGTACTTGAACGAAATGTCACAAGACTTGCAATAGTTTGGGGTTTCTTCGAGTTCTGTGTCTGGTTCCTTTTTGATTTCGACTGTGGCTGTTGGAGGGACAGGAGAGGTCTGTTCTTCTTCAGGCTCGTCTGTAGCGTGGACGAGGCGAGCGTGTCGTACCACGTTGCCTCGGTATGTGGAGGTGTAAGCGCAGCTGCCGCAGCGATGGACCCGCTCGCCACCCACTGCTGGACTTGGGGAGGTCGCCTCACGACTGTCCTCTTCTAGAACGCATGCGATGTAGCTCTCCTCCTGGAAAATATGGATGTATTCGTTAATACTGGTTTCGATGTTGGTTATTAGGTGGTTTTTTGTTCTGAGAGGAATACTGGCAATTATCGGAAGGTTTTGAATTTTTTGTTACAAATTGGCAAAAATCTATTTATTACTGGGAAATGTGGTGTAAAATCTATTCTTTGAAGTGACAAGACTTTTATAAATAAAGAAATGTGTTTAATGATACGAACTTACCTGTAAATCAGCAGGCTTCTTGTTGTTGAAGTGCATGCGTATATGCGTGCGCATGCCTCTGAGCGTGTTGCCCCTGTAGCGGCAGATGGTGCAGCGGAACGCCTTCACTCCGGCGTGCGCGTCCATGTGCCGCTGCGCCGCTGCCGCCGTCGGCGACACCACGTCGCAGCACGGACACTTCCACCCACCCTCAGACCCCGAAGTCGGTCGCGGAGCCTCAGGCACGCTTCGAGGAGACCGAGTCTCCCGCTTAGTGCAGTAAAACGATTGATGTGTCGTCAGGTTGTCAAGCGAACTGAAGTGAATCCCACATGCCAGGCAGATCAACTGGCGGTATTGCGGCGGTGGACCAGGCTCCGGAGGCGCAGGACTAGCGCGCTCCTCTCCCCCACCCGCTGAGCAATAGTGCCGTTTGTGGATCCGGTAGTTCTCGTACTTACAAAACACGATATTACACTCTTTACACTTAGACACTCCCTGCTTCACAAGCACTTGAGGAGATGCCGCTGTAATTGGTAGTTCTGATGCGAGACGTAATGCCAAAGCGGGAGGCAGAATCGCGGGAGGAACTATTGGCGTGTATTTCTCTTCAGGAGGCGACGGTGCACTCGGAGGTTTTGGGGTTGGCCCTCTAGAGTTCAATCTCCGTCGTTTTGGTGAACTTTCTGCGCTTGGTGATGAAGAACGTCGAGAGGGAGATGGCGTTCCTGGAGATCCTGGTAGAGAAGGAGCGCATACAATTTGCTCGGGAGTCGTAGACCGAAGTCTATTCTCTTTTTCATGCTCATCAGTCACCACAGACTCTGGCGATCGTCGCACACTGAGATCCAGAGGGGTCGCGCCATCTCTTGATGACTCCCGGGGCCGATTGGCAGATTTTAAAACCTCATTTTCTTTTCCTTCGGCATTCATGTTTGACAGTGCCCGACTGATTGGTTGGAATGTTCCATTTGGTAACAGAAAGCAAGGCGTATCTGGGTCAGGCAGTGTCGTGCCTGGTAGAGTACTGGCGCCCCGTAATAACGAGTACGGCACAATGAGAATGGGATTCGTGGGTAACGCGAGTGCGTACTGATTCTGGTTTTGTGCTGGAGGCGTGGCTCCAGGCGAGGGAGGCGCGGACCCTGACGTCGCAGAGCCGCCCCGGGCCGCAGCTAAAGCCTGTTTCACAACTTGCCTTGTGCTACAGTAGTGTTGTTTATGAGCTCGGTAAGTTTTGATAGAGCTAAAACGAATATCGCAATCTGCACAATAGCGGTCCTGTACTGGTGGCCCCCCCTCCGTGACTTCTCCGTTAGATGTCGGCGTCGGCGCTGGGGTTCCACTGCTGACCGGGGAAGAGGAGTGCATCCTCATGTGTCGGTTCAAGCTAACTTTCTTATCGGCACTATACGAGCAGTAAGTGCAAGCATATTGCTTGCCTGTAGGGCGAGGAGTCTTTGCTTCACTGCTGGACTCATCTACGGCTGAGTCGGCCGCAGCATTCGGCTCTGCTGGTTTTGGCAGTCTGTTTGAACAATAATGTTCTTGATGGGCTTGCAATGTACTTAGAGACGAGTAGCGAATCCCGCACGGCTTGCATATGTAGCCGGGAGGACCAGTGGCAGGAAATAGCCCTGGGAAGGCGGCTGCCGTTAAGGCGAGGTAGTCTCTTGCTTGCGGCGCAGGTGGCGGCGGCGGAGACGGTGACGGTGGCTCACGCTTGAGCGTTGTTGCCTGCGGGGCCAGCGCGGGGTCTGTAGCAAGGCTGGTGTTGAGGCGCAGACGAGGCGGCGAGGCGGCAGGTGAGCCCCCGGAGGCGGGCGAGGCGCCCCCGCTGGACGCGGGCCGCTCGCCCTCTGAGCTTGGCGTGCGAGGTTCTCCCGGCATCGCCTCGCTCTCGTTTCCCCATTCCTCGTCCTCACCTGAAAACAAAAATAATACTAGTCAGAATCTATTGACTGCACAAGTGCGCACCTAAATGCAAACTGTGAGAGCAAAAAGAATGCATGCCATATCGGCTCCTATTAGTGTTGTTAATAGCTGTGCGATGGTGAGTTGGCAGCGACGTCCCGCGATAGTCGTCACTCGTCACGTTTCGTCCCGTATCTGTCGACGTCAGTCAGATGGAGCCTCGCGAGTCGAGGCATACATTAGCGCTCCTAATTGAGACGTGGCCGCGCTATGTAAATATCGCCGCGTGGGTGGGGCGCGCGCACCGGCCACTCGTCTTAACAAATGCGAGAAATGTGGACGAGATTAAGTTCGCGCACCCGGGACGGTTGATCCGTCATTACGGCCGATGCTCGTCCATCAATATCGTGAGCAGGCCCGCGGCCAAACAGAACAAAAACTTAACGGACACCGTTGTAATTGGATCTGATTTCCAGAAAACGCTCGCTCACCTTCCTTTTTGAGCGACAACGATCTCTACCGAGCGAGGAATTAACCTATCTTTCGCGCAGCGATCTCGACTCAAAACGCCAATTAATGAGAGGCTCAACTTCATTCTCCTGGCCCTGTGAAGATCATTATATGGGCACGACAGTGAGATGGACGCGACGATTGGTGCGGCCGCGCACCGACCGCCATCTCGCGGTAACGAACACTGCGCGGATCGGATTGCGTTCGGGTCACGCTATCCTAGTGTGCGCGCGTTCCGATTGGTCATTACGATTGCTCGGTGACGCGCGATTGGCCGACTAATGCTGCCTTTATCTGGCAGCTTAATGTTAGCGTCATACCGAACGCGAGCTTATCGTGGTTCGTTAGTCGCGCTCCAGCTTCTGTTTTTCGCTAAATAAGTTATAAGCTTGTGATTGTTGGCTTGGCGAAAGGTTGTCCGGACAATCAGATAGATGGCGTGACTCGGTGTCGTTTATGCAGCGCTCGCGAACTGAACGTCGATTCGTTAAATGATATACATCTGTGCCCTTTGTCTTTATAAACATGTCATTGCGTCCGTACAAGAGAGAAACATGCGACTCATGTATTCGTTGAAAGCTAGCCCGCATAGTTTTGACTAGAACTTTACAATGAGCTGGTGAGATTAGGTGTACCCTTTGACTGCGAAGTTGCCTCACGAATGTAGGAGAACAATGCATGTTGCGTTTTCTTGCATGAAAATTCATAGAATTAAATTAATTAAATGTTAAATGTTTGGTTGCAACACGGCCGACAAGCGTCATACACGTGCCTACACACGTAGGGAAAAAAACAAAGCGGCCATCTTGTTGAGGTTTTATCTGGTTTGAGATCAGGGTCCAATTAAAATAGTCGTGCATCAGTGGCGTCACAATCGCGGTGATACAAATCTGTGATTCTGACGCCGGTGAGCGATCACCTAGGTCCTCGCTACCACGGGCCACGAATCATATCTCGATTGATAACTCACCGTAATCACTGTGCACTCAAGACTATCTCGAGATAGTAAAATAAATAAATATGGACGTACATTAAATATTTGTTTAGGTACTTGTATACATATACCGTAAGTGAACGGTAGAATAATTTACGTTCTGACTTTGTCGAGTCCTTCATATGTCGTGGTAATCTTCACATTGAAAAGTTCATCAAGTAACTTTGCATAACTTGTGTACCTACATTTGTTAACTACTGTCTCTTTGGTCCAGTGGTGGCAAGTGCCACTTCTGAGGATGAGGTCCTGGAATCCATTCCCGGGTCGGGCAAAGTGTTATTGTGTTTTTCCATCTGGAATTTTTCAGTATCAGCCCCGAGGCTGGATTTGTGCCCGGTTGATGGCAAGAGGCTCGCCCTCTGTCACATGGGACTTATACATAAGTGGTGAAATGTGGGTGTACTAAAGGTAAACCTCTGCCCACCCCAGCGAAGACGGTGGCACAGTGGTCACGTGCTGCCGTGCAAAACGATGTTCAGCGGAGGCCCCTTTCCAGTCTCCCCAGGGATGCCCCTTACAGGCGTTGCACAGGGGGGGTTCCGGAATTGGTCTTTTAAGAGGACCCGGGACCCCCTCTATGTGTGCTGATGGTGATCACCGGGGTGGTTTTAGTGAGGTAAAAATCCCACATTCCCCGACCTCCGTCCCCAGAGGTCGGGTGCCTTTTGACGGATTCCCCCAGAAAACAAAAAAAAATGTACTCTTCTGCCCAACCTTGTGTGGAATACAGTTATGTCCATCATTTTGTATACATAATACTATTTAGCAGACCACCTTCACGGGGCATCGCAATATCGCACGTTTACAATGTGCTGAAACCGATCCTGAAATACTTTACGGTTTCCTTCCACCCATTTTTCTAAGTTTCGTTATTCCACTGTATTTTTTTATTTTTATTTTTATTTTTCCCCAACTCGTTATTTTTTGTATTTGTGTGTTTTTTCTTTGCGTCATGTTTACCGCAAATAAATGTATTTTCTTTCTTTTCTTTCTTTCTTATAATTAATTTAAATCACCAGAGGTTCGTTCGTTCGTTAAACTGCATTTGCGAATTATCTATTAATGTAATTTATTCTTTAGTAGCATTCATTGCCTCCGTGAGCTTAAACCAGAGCCTACTGTGCATAAAATCTAATATTTTGGGTACCCTGCAACATAATAAGAAAATTCCTCAATTCACTATCAAAACTCGCTCGTCAACCAATGGTAGTGGTCATCATACGCCATGCGACCGAACATACACCTTGAAATGAGCCGATTGTCCGATAACGCGAGATAAAAACTGATTCATTGAATATTAATGTAGGTCTAAGTATTGTCATGGTCTTGTCCTACATCGATGAACTGTCCTTTTCCTTAGAATCATTAATGAGACGATAACTTTGTTCTAGGCCGCTAGATGGCGGTAGTGGTAGCGACAGCTAGCTTATCAAAAGTTTAATTTTCAGGAGCTGAGAATAAACAATTGTATTTCGATACTTTACTGCTGTTCATTTCAGATTCTTCAGTAAATGAGCATATCACAAGTGACGAAAGCAAATTATTGAAAAGATTTGTGAATTTCAGACTTCATACAGTACAGCCTCGTGAAAACGTGAGCTTGCAAATTCTTAAAAAAAAACGTACATAGTACATCCAACGTTTTTATGAAGAATTTTTGAGTGAGATCGAATTGATCTTAATCACCAACCCGTAAGAAGATAAAAGTACCAACTTAACTTACTTTTTAAATCTAACGTAAGTGATGGTATTCTCCTACGCTACTCTATGGAACAACGATTAATGCTCATACACTTCAGTCACATAAAGCTTGGAATAAAAATACATAAATGATTAAAATGTCAATCAACTTAGACAAAAATCTTAACAAAAGCAATCTTTTCATCTAAACCAAAAACTACAAAATTTTCTTCTTTTTTTAAAACATGTCGTCTTAACGTCACTACACAACATTATGACCGCCATTACCAGTGTTGCCAGATTGAGAATAAAAAAAGCTACTAAAAAGTTACTAACAAAGAGTTGAGTGACAAAGTCGGACGAGATTATCGTTCCACACATCTTGATTTATTTGTGTTTGTTGTGCTAGGGAGTGTGTGTACATCTATCATGCGTGTGGACTGCACGATAATATCATAGGTGTTTAATACTAACAGTGGGAATGAATTGAATGGAGCTGATGTTCTGTAAGTAACTCGTTTCGCGATACTTATAGATAAGGTTTCCAAACTATATATTGTTGTCAAGTTTTTTGTTCTTAGAAGCTAGATAGAATAACGCTTTGCTAGATTGTAGACTGAAATCTGAGATTGGTGAAACAAATCTTGTCTACTTAAAGTTTCATTAAAAGATTTTGTAAATGAATTTCGGGTACTTTATCTTGATTGCTTTAGATTGGTTAGAGGTGCAATGCCAGGTGCAAATAGTGATAAACAGTGAAAGGTTTTATAGAGAGGACGCCGGTTCAGAAAAGTTTACAAAAATGACTTAAATCAGAGCTACGCTTAGAAAGTAAAGCTCAAAAAACCATAACATCATCATCACGCCTGATTTCCCCTAAGGGTTAGGCAGAGGTGCACCTATAGTATCACCCACATTTCGCCAGTTACGTTTAAGTCCCATGTAACAGGAGGCAAGCCTGTTGATCAACCGGGCACACATCCCGACTCCGGGATGCTACTGAAAAATTCTAGATGGAAAAACCCAATAACACTTTGCCCGACCCAAGAATCGAACCCACGACCTCGTGCTTATCAGTAGCGTTTGCGACCACAAGACCGATGAGGCAGTTTAATAGAATCGTGTTAAAAATCTCGAGTCTTATAATAAGCAATGCAGCATCTAACCCCATTCCGCCTCATTACTTTACAAAACCATAACAAACCCATTGAATACAATTTCCAACGACTCACAGCCATGCTATTTACACATAAAAAATATTCTCAAGTACGTATCAAGGTGGTGATCTTCAGCAAGTGTCCGGCAGGATGAACGTCGTGCGTCACGATCGGACGCGCATTAACATATCGCCGGTTCGATTCCGCTATCGTTACGCCCTATGCTGTGCTGAGTCTGACTGTGGGACAAGTGCCCGTTTCGCTTGCGATACGATATTTTGCTTGGTTGATTTGTTGAAAGGAATGGCTAGGGTTTGAGTAGAAGAGGTGATTTTGCGCAGATTTACCCGCTTTAAAATACGCTAGAGATGATGTTGTTTTGTTTGAATATGTCTGATCTGGTCTGACTACGAAATAATGTTAATCTAAGTAATCTTGGTCGGAATGCGTATGACAGGCCGTAGAGAGGAGAATTCTTCTAAAATACCAAATTTGGTATATTGAATGAATAGAGGATGTAAAAGACTTGCTATTTACTTTTTACCTTAAAAAAATAAGATTAGATATTTTAAATAACCATTATCGTTGCCATCAATTAATTACAATCCAAGCATAGAATCCAACAAAAAATTACGCTGCATTGCAATGGAGACGTGTCGAGCAAAAACGTTGGTAAGTAAGCGTAGTACGTAGTAGATAAACATTTCCTTGTGGTGTCCACGTCCTGCCTCATGACGAATAAATCTAGATGTCCACGCGGCCGGCGATAACAGTAACGTACAGCCGCGATGTTGGTATGAGACCGCGATAAATGTTGCCACGCTTAGTTCGTTATCTTCGGTGCTTCTTGAAGAAAAAATATCAAGTTCTATAGTGGAAATTGGCTTATGGTTTCTTGGAGAATTTTGTGCAAGTCGCTTCAGATTGTAAGATTATTGAAGAAGCTGTTGTGTTTAACGTTGCATTGGGTTAATTTGGATTACCATTCCCATATTTTTCTAACGCTTTAAAAAGTTGAAAGCATTCATCAAGCAGTCTATTGATGCTTTCCAAAGAGGTCAAAGTCCTATTTAAAGTCCTACTGGCAATAACATACAAATCTTCCGTCAAAAAAAAGTTTATAAATACTCGGAACTCAAGTACGTAAAGTACACGTTTATACAATATTAATTACACACTTTAATTAACCCAGTTTTACGTGCTAACTAAATATCGTCAAAGTAACCCTTGCCGGCAAACGAGTGCTTGTAATCGTATAGCGAAATCTCAACCTCCGTGTATGATTGATGTAGGATTTAATATTCATGAGGTGTTGCCACATGTGTGAGGAGGTAGTTTGGTAGATTTGATGTGGTATTTTGGCAACACTGGACAATATGCCAACGCTTGCATCATAAGGGGGAAGGTCCAGGTTGCCCGCGAAATCAAATGTTCTTACGTTTTGTGCAATTTGCAGGTCAGTTTCAGGTTGTATGTTGAACAAAATATGATTCGTGACTGTTACAAGGAGGTATTTACAGAATTTTAATCATTAAAATCACCAATACAACCCTCTAAGTTCATATAATCCTATTGATAGATATTTATGAAATTGACTTGTCTCACGATAACGCGAACCACACTTCGCACACTCTCTGTTGTACAGCGAGAAGTGCAGCGCGAGAAATGTAGCACAGCGCGTTATCGCGACAATGTAACCGTAGCATTAGAGACAGTGATCAGTCTGCGCCAAAAGGTGATTTCTAAGCGTGGTTTTAGGAAGGCCAGTAGGTGGATATTTCATTTTAATTATTTCAAATCGAGAGATCTTCTGTACTAATTAGCCAAAGATTTCCAAATTGCCTACATTTCGCCCTATACTATTCTAACGGCACCTATACGGGTTTTCATAACTTTACAATTAACCGATGATAGATAGTATATAAAAATATTTATTAACAATCTATCTGGCAGATCAACCAAGATATTGTTTCGACACGTATCCAAGTCATTAAAGTTTAATATGTTAACAATCTTATGTACGAGAGATTTGGAGCTAACATGTTATCGTCCTAAAGATCTTTTCATCTCACTTTCACATCTCAAGGCTTTGGGATGCGTAAACTTAAGTAAGTTGCATTTAGTGTTGTTTTATCGTATTTACACTAAGCCTGAGCATTGGTCGTGGGCATCACCACTGCTCTAAAAACGGTGAAGGAAAACCCCTCGAGGAAATAGCCATGTCCTAGAATAAAAAATTAAGACATGTGACATCCACCAACCCGCACTGGGCCCGTGTGGTGGATAACAGCTGACGGGTCTCACAGAGGGGAAGCTGAAGTCCCAGAAAGGGAAGATTTAGTGGTGATTTTGGACGTTATTTAACACTAAATATAGATTTGGAAACTTCATTATTTAATTAGAAAAGAAAATGACCACCCGAGGGGTTTTAATATGAGGCCTAATTGCCCGTCAATTTAAAAGTCAGTAGCGTTAACTTTACATACAAAATTACAGCTGACCGATTTTAAGTGCCTCGCATTTAGAGCTGATTAAGCCCTTAGGGCTCTTTTAAACACTGTCAGAAATGAGTTATGGTACCGTTGTTCACTGACGTATAGTTTACTTCCCTAATTTTAAATTGAAGGACTTTATTGTAAAAAAAAAACCTTTTTTGTAAAATACGAATTTAATTTGTTACTAGCGCCATTGGTGCAAATGAATACACCTTATGCCCTCCATATCATCAGCAACTTTATAGAATCACCATCGCTGTAGTGACAGGAATCTCTTTTTTTGCTTAACCCGTCAAATGATCGCCTACTAGAAGCCGTTTGCATGTAAGCGTGTCCAAAAGTGAATCTGACAGCTATTGCAGTTCTTGATCACCATCATCCACAGCCCCACTTCACCCATTGCTGGGCATACGCCTCTCTTTGCTTGTGCCAATCCCCAAGATCATGTGCCAGCCTCATCCAGGTTTTACCCGCAATTACTCTTACCTACTATGTTTTCAACTTCCAGAATGGTCCCCTTTTGGCGTTGTTGCCCCAGAATAAACGTGTGTGACAATATGCCGCATCCATACTTTCTTTCCTCCTGAGGTGTGCGTATTTAAAAACACAAGTAAGTACCCTCGATCGAATGTAGATATGACTGAGGAAATTAAACATTTCACAAGTAATTGCTTCTTTTGCTTTCTTTGTTATTTATCATGAGTTCTTTTGACATTCAGATTGTAATAAAATGTGTTATTTTTTTTTTGTAAAGTTGCAGACATTCAGTTGCTCGGCGCGATTTGGGGGTTAAACTACGCCAGTTGCGGTCAGCTTATGGATTTTTGACCGAGCGAAGCGTCTCTGTTTCAGCTTGGGCAAAAATGCTTTCGTATGTCCGGATGTCTGTTCTCCTCTACAGGTCGCATTTCTCAACCGATTTTCGTGAAATTTTGTAAGCAGGTTCGATAGTATATGTAATTATTTTTTTGATTCAGTTTTTCGAAACTTTTCGGAATGATAGGGGTTGAAAACGTAAAAAACATATTTCAGCCATTTCGCGCTCATTGCGCGCGCTTTTTGTTTTTAGGTGTAAGGACTCGCGAGGTCTACCGCTCACAGAGCACCTCGTTTATGAGAAATAGTAAGTTTGAAAATATTACTTAATTTTCTAGACGCAAAGATCCCTGGATTCTTTAAACATGTAGATAAAGGTGCTCTGTCGTACACCCACAGTTGTCGATTACGGTTTTAGATCCCATTTCGATAAGAAGAGAGCTTATTGCCACAAATCAAGCTCATTGGCAGTTCATCCTGAGCTTTATCTGTGATTTTCACAGACAAACTAACATACATTTTCGGCCATAATTTTGACCAATTTTGAGTTCCTTTGTTCGAACTTAGAACCTAAGCTTAAAATCAACCGTCTTACTTCTTAGTATTATGCTATAACTAAAGATTACAAAAAAAAAAAACGAAGCAAAAAGAGTATATGTACGGATCGTAGCAGGTAGCATTATGTAGTTTCTGCCTACCCCCATGGGAAGAACAGATGGCGTGAGTTGATGTTTGTGTGTATGTGTAGATTACCATTATAGAAAATGCAACGTACTTGTCGTTCTACAGTTAGAAATGTTAATTGTTTTTTAAATGTAACGTACCTATGACATTAATAATTCGCATGACATTTCTTCAACGTAATAGTGATTGCCAGCGCAAAAATAAAGTTAGTAGTTGTGCTTATTATAGATTACTATCAGGGCCAGGGCACTGCTATGATTACATGATTAGTATAGGAGTAAACCTACGAAGTAATTAATTAAATTTATCTAGTAACGGGTACTAGTTGACATTCTGAAAAATACACGTCATCATAGTTTTATTACTTTTGATGTCAAGATGAATATTAGAAATGTTTACTTAGTTACGTTTTCATAAAAGTATTGCATTTTCAATTAAATAAGCACTTAAAAGTAATTATAACTTGTGTAGATAGTAACGTGTGAGCGATTTATGACTATAACACTTGTCCTGAAACTCAAACCCAAAGAATTTATTTCAATTGAACCCATTGCAGGCACTTTTGAATTGTCAATGAGTCGGTCAGTCAGGAAGATGAAGCCCATTCGTACGGTTCGTACCTATGGAGGAGAACGGGCAAGGAACTCCATGGAAACTTAAATTCGGAATCTTAAAAATCACTTTCAACCAGGAAGGAAAACCCCACAACAGTAACGTTTTGCCCCAATATTCTTGCAAATATTTCAACATCGTGTATGTAAACAATTTCAATATCCTAATACACCACTCGTATGTCCTCTCGACATGCAATCTGCAGTTGCAGAAACATTAAAAAACTCTTTAACACACAAAAAAGTCTAATTCTGATAGGCGCGGGTCTATTACCGTGGCACGCCGTAACTCAGAAACAAGTAAACACGGCAGTCTCGACATTTGCATAACTATCGAGTTTTTAAATCTATGCAAAACGCGACGATACGTTGCACGGGCTCACGAGTCGACCCCCCCACCGCGCCTTCAGTAAAAACACATGCGATTTCATAATACGTCCCCCCATAACTTCACGTGTGCCACGTTTTGATTAATAACCCAGGATTACGGCGGACCAGATTATAATATAATTTGAATACACACTTTTTAATAACAATGCTGTTAATACACCGCGAAATTGATGATAAAGTGATAATACACATAAATAAACAGCTTAAAAGTTGCGTCCACGCATCGCTGGAGGCGTCAAAAGTAGGCGGTACTTATGATGAATAACGTGACGGAATCCGACATCCAATCGGATCGATCTCGATTTTAATTATACGAATCGAGAACATCGAGACGCCTATAGATCGAATATTAATATGTCGATTGCGTACGCGGCGATATCAACAGCCTGGCCTTTGATTCCGCCGTTCGAATTTCGAATGCGTAATTTGATTTGAGTCCGCGACATTCCGAGAAACAGATGCACACGATAACGGTCTTCCGCAAAAGATTCAAGATAGTTATTGCCAATTGAGAAAAATAAAAGCACAATTTATAACTGCTAGCATCGAGTGATCTTGATTTTAGTTTATTTGCATTCCGTGGACGTACTGTCTGTATTTTATTCATGTGAACATGACAGTGCGACGGTCCTATACGTAATAAAAGAAAACGAATTAAATTTGAACTAACAAAGCATTGTTACAGAGAAGCGGTCACGTCAAACCGATCCATTTCCTTTTTGTATTACAGCACAATCTCGATGTCGATAGGATCTAGCAGTCGCAGCACGCCTACGACACGAAAATAATTAACTCGGTCCACCGTCAAACATCATGTTTAACATCGGCTACTCCCATACCAATTACTACCGACAATCGATCCACTCACAAAAACAGGCGCCCAACACTAGTCCCGACTGGTTTGGAAAAAAAAAACTCGGTCGAGGCTCGTCGCCCGAGAACGTGTTAACGAGCGTTTGATGGATCGCGCTACAATCTAATATCGATGTTCTTAGCACTACTACAATTTTTATGAACCTATACACGGTTTTTATGACACTTTATTACCTGACACCCTTCATAACATACGACTGTGTATCCAAGCGCAAACGGACAATAACAGATCCCAGATAAATCGAAAGAAATCAATTGAATTCATGAATAAATCGCATAAACTTGTCCAGCTCTGTTATCAACGCGACATAATATTTTTTACAGCTGTTTCATAAATGCGAGAAAGCGACTCACGAGGACGCGGCGTTATTTTTTTTTTTTAATGAATTCACCTTTAATCGGTATCCGGTATCTTGGAAATTGCTAGCGAGGCCCGAGAGATGGAATCGATACGGGCCCCACAATGTAAATTATATAATTAAAGAAAACTCGCGATTGCGATCGAATACTTATACGATGTTAATCGAATAACGTGAATTTTATCGGCGATTGCGTCAAATTACTGCTCAAATAGCCGTTTAAAAAAAATAAAGAGTAGTGTTGTAAGCGCAAAGGGGTAAAGGGATAAAAATCGGTTTGTTTCTTAAAATAAAAAGTGTGCGGTGTCGTTTGGATCGCGGGCGGGCGAACGCGTTGGAGATTTGAAAATTAGCATTTTTGTCGAATAACTCTGTGGCGGTGTCTCGCTGAGCACAGTGAGCACCCGATACCGACGAGCTGGCCGAATCTCAGCTTTTTTACACTTTTTAACAGGATTGGACTTTAAAATATTTCTCTATTCTTTGGCAATCATTTGTTTTACGAGCTAGGAATGGAACTGTGCACAACTCGACAGTTTTTGTTGGTTAAACATAGTGAGAATTTATTTTGGCGCCAACTAATAAGCTAGGATTTTTTTGAATAACCATACGGTATTATTAAACGAAATTACTGATTGGTGATTAGTTATTTTACTTGTTCATTGAAATGAAATCCTGGAATTGCTGAAAAAGTAAGTCGTAGTGAAGCAGAATTAAAACGATACAAACATTGTTAGTTTTAATAAGCTGTTAGAATTTACTTGTTTCTGTGATGGTTTTGATATCATCGAAAGAGTCTTCCCTATCAGGCATACTTTGAAATTCTACTTGTGCAGGGCATTTCATTTTTTGTTTTTTTTTAAATGTCTTGTCGCATGTCAGTCTTGCCTTGCACGTTGTCGGCTGCTTAACCAGGCTTGCCTGTGGGTGCCTTAATAAATTAAGGCCTCCAGCCAGGCAGTCCATGTCACATCCAGCGCTCCACCTAATAAAGAATCACCAATAACCAACCGACTTAAAAATAAAGCAAAAACACAGCTCTAAAAATCGTTGACCCTTTATCTTTTGTAGCAGCTCTCATTGGGCGAGTAGAAATTTATGTCGCCGAGTAATCCAGGCCCATTTGTATAGATAATTTTTATTATTGCCATCTCCCCGAGCCGGCCGCGGCCGATAAATGCCGAACGAAAGAGTTCGTAATGACAATTTAAATAAGGAAGACGTATTCGTTTCGAACGATAACCGGGATTTGAATTTAGAAAATTTGTAAGTGGAACTTTGGAATAGGGCTGTGCATAGTTTGGTATAATTGGTATAAAATACGATAATATCGAGACTTCTCTGTGTTAAATTTTTTGGATATTTTGTTATTTAATTCAATTTTGTTATAATCTCTACGAATTCACAGGTTCTCTTTTAAACGAATTCATAACATTTTATATTACACAGACGTCACTTTTATTTCACTTGCATATAAAATTGATGATTCTTTACTCCATATTTTCACTCATAAAATTTTATTGTTTCAGCAACACGAGAATCCATTACAATACTAAACCAATAACCCTACCAGACAACAAACTAAGCGTGTAAACTATTTTTAACATGGCCACACCGAGTTTATCGGCTCCCGCTCTTATGTCCGCGTTATCTCGGGCAGTGCATTAGTCTTCGATAATACAACGATAAAAACAGATCGGCCGGCGCCATGTTCGATACAGATTGTATTTAGTCGATTTAAAAGAAAAAAGAATCGATTCAACCCCGATAAAGATGTTATGGCGTGTTTTCGTAGTCGAGTGACTTAATTGTGGATTCCTTTGCTATGTTTATGTGGGATAATAAATTTTGTGATTAAAAATGTTTTAAGCAGATGTTCTGTTTTATGTTTGGGTTTACTATATTTAGATAATGCAGGTTAAGTGGCAGCCGAAGGAATAACCGGTATTCTGGAATTCATGGAATTATTCAAATAATTCCATGTTTTTACAATTTTTATAAGTATGATATCGGCTCAAAATTTATGTTATTAAAAATGCTAGCAGCTTAATGACTTAGCTTTGGCTTTTAAATAAACCAAACATTAATTGAATGTAATCAAGACATTATTATGTAAAACAGGCAGTTGTGTTTTTTGGATTTAGGCTGCAATAAAAATACTCATTCCTTTTTTATATTACTGTAATATCAAGTTTAATTAAAAGTAGATTTGTGTTGTTTTTAACAGAAAAGTAATTTGCAATCTAACGTTTACCAGAAGTTCACGAGTGGTATAATGAATAAGGCATTTTAATAATTTCAGTGCGGAATGCTAAGGACTATAAAACTGTTAATATCTAGAATAAATTAACTGCGCCTACGACAAGGTGGATGCTCTGTGCTCTTAGCGTATTAAAGATAACACGAATTGAGCGAGACAAAAAATAATTAACTATAATGGTGTTATCCTATACAACGACTTGTTTCTTAATCGGTCGACTTAACATTATCCTATTAGGTCACAACACTACCCTTACATAATGGCGGTCTAATTTCCCTCCAAAATTAATAACCCGCATCGCTCGTGTCGTTTTTCATCAACCTCATTTTAGTGGGTTTATTATTTATCGTGTTTTCCTCAAAACATCATTTACACCGCTTTCATAACGCCGACGCACGTTGAAAGACTGAAAATTTTGTCTATTCGACAAAATAGTGTGATAACTGTGCTAATGACGCCATGATGGTCGCCATTTTCCCGCAGCCATTTTGAATTTGAAACGTTTTGTTTGTTAAGTTGCGTTGTGTGTACCTAATAGTATGAAAAGGTTTGGGGTCCTAGATAATGGGGTGTGCACAACAGTTTTTGTTGAAAGGTCTAACTATTTTATACCCCATACCCCTTTTACCAAAACGTCTAAAACAATATTAGTTGGCGTTTTTCTTTCACGTTCAAATAAATCCGAAGCAAAACGATCGAAACATCGATACAGTTTATGATTTACAAGACAGTGGACATTAAAAAAACAAAGCTTATTCAACATACGAAAAAATAAAACAACAATGAGATCGCACGGGCTGAGTTTGAGCGCCGAAAGTTGAATACAATCCCTTGCACAGTGGGCCGAAAGCGATCCAGATCTGGCTATCGGGATCTCAGTTTGTTCTCACATCATTACCCGCGCCGACGGCTACAAATTTACATCCAACACAATGGCTATCCACCATCGAGACATCATTAAGGTGATGCCGATAGCGCCAGCATAGCCGCGGAACAAATGCCTTATAGGACCTCAACCTTCTACTCAAATAAGAACCTTATGAAAAAGGCACATAAAATCCGGTTTAGCGCTGGTCAAACTGGCGGTTACGCGGGAAAAGCCGGCCGGCCGTAATGACGGAACGTCATATAAGTTAGAATGGAGCGAGCGATTATGAGCGCAAGTATGAACGCTTGTAGAGTCGAATTTAAATTGTTAGCACGGGATTACAAGGCTGGAGGGACGGTTTAGGAAAGGATCAGTTTGAGCCGAAGCCTGGGGCTATCGCGGCCGCACAATGGAACTTATAATATGGGTGATTGCGGAAAAATTGATAATAAGAATTTTGCACGCAAATCGTGGATTTTGTACAACTTTTTTCTTTATTTCAGTATTGTTTTTGAGGCTCCTGCTGTCGTTTTATCATTTATAGTAATAAAATTATTTTGAATCAATAAGTTTTTGCATTTATTTTAAAAAAATAAACCCAAAAATTCGACAAGGAAAACGCAAACAATGCTAAGTAAATAAACGTTACATTATTATCGTATGTAAAAGATTCTATATCTGAGTTAGGACATGACATATCAACGCGGGCGTTTGCATACAATACTCGGTTCGTTACGCGACACGATTGACGCGCGATCAACGCGCGATTTGTGTCACTGCTGTGACGCGCGACCGACGCCTTATCGCGTCATCTCGCCCGCCCTAATTTGCTTCGTGCTTTATTCAGCACCTGTTTAGTTATTGTCTGCATTTAAAAATTTACGGTTTTATTATAACTGTGTTCTTACGTGGATGGAATAATTTATCGAGTGTGGCTGTCAAGTCACGGGGTATTGAAGGGGGGTATGTGATTAATTGGAATAACCTCTAGCTAATAGCAGAACATACAAATTTAACCTTTGGTTTCTTAAGAAAGCGGGGAACTGTTACATAATAACAGATGTCCAAATACAAAGCGTTTTTTGACATCTTAATGTCAAATACTGGTGAAAATGACAGATTTCACGACGACCGTCATCATATGACAGGACCGCTTTCCTAGGAATTACCGCCCTTATTATGTAGCAATAAATCACACATATGAAAGTTTTGATTATGTCTGTTTAACGCTATTGTAAAAGTAGACGTCCCGTCACGCCATATTTATTATGCTAACGATCATTTGTTCATAATCTCATATCGCGATCATACGTATTAAAACAATCCAAATAATTACACAGCCCTCCAAATCCTACATTGATTAATATCAAAAATCGCGAAACAATAACGAGATCGCGCTGACGAAAAACAAGGGAACAATCGACGAACATCGTATACGAGTGTATAGAGATAAGTAAAACATGGCTACCGTACAAAAATAGCTGAGATAACACCGCGATCGCATCTGTAAACAATGGTACTGGTATCCACGCTCTCATTAGCCAGCCTTGTCGAGTCGACGCGGGAAATTGTGCAATTCCGCGGGAATCCGCCGTATCGAGTATCGATAGGCGATTTGTAATCGATCGAGTCTTGTGCGATCGCCCATCACTAGCGTTTGCTTTTTTAATGGTCGGTTTTCAGTCTGTATTGTTTGCCTATTGATTCTATTGGAACATTATTTCGATATTTTCCGTTCAAGTTGGTAATTACCAATGAATTGTTATTATCATTTGATTTTTTATTACTACCTTTAATAAATTCAAACTGAAACTAAAACTCAAAGCATTTATTTCAATTAAACCAATTAAAGGCACTTTTGAATTGTCCAGGAGTCGGTCAGTCAGAAAGATGAAGCTAGTTGCCCATTCCAAAGCGTAGTTGTTACCTACAAATCAAAACGTTGATTTTGACTTTACCTTTGGATCAGAACGGGCAAGAAACTCCACGAACACTCTTTTTAATTAATCTAAATAAAAGTTCTAAGCTTAATGGGTCCTATAATAAAACCATAGGCAATATCTTTATAGGCTCACTTAAATCAATCAATCAATCAATCAATCGATCAGTTTATTTGTGAAACATAGGTGTTTACATAGGTGTTTACATAAATAGGGGGTGCGCTATGTTGTGTCATAATTAAGACATACAAAATATTTATAAGTGATACATTAGGTGTTATTACATTATGTGACTTAGAAAAATAATATTTTAATTAATTAAATACACGAACAGAAAAAGAAAGTGAGTTAAAAGTTAAAATAAGTGATTCATTTAAATAATTAAATTAAGCCCCTAATTAATATGAAAAACGTCGACACCTGATTATTATAAGCAAATAATGAATACAAATGTCCGAAGTTACGTCTAAAAATACCGATTTAATAATAATCATGACATTTGATACGTCAATAATTCTATTCGATGGCTTGGAAATAAGTTTGTGAACAGGTCCTACTCGTGCCGTTTCACACTTATCTCGATTTAGATAAGATAATTTATGTTCAATTAAATAATTATTGTTTATGTCATTTTTAATTATTTACTGTAAAAAAAATTGTTAGTTAAATACTTACTCGCTTTGAATTCTTTCAACAGCACCCTAATTGCATAACACACTATCTATCACAATCTGAATCATTTTGAAGCCTATTGCTAATCCACTGCTTCATATGTTCTAAAAATGTGTATGCTTTACAACGTAAATAACGCAATGAATGTTGTTGAACTGTCAAAATCGAAGCTATTCTTACTGTTACTGTGTTACACATTTACTCCGTAGGTCGGCGCAAAAAAAAAAAGGTCGGCGCGGCGCTAAATGAGGGACGACATTGGTTGTCAAATTAATTCGCTTTACCTATATATTTTTTAAATATGACATTGGAAATAATTTATAGACCAAGGCTTGGCACGAGAAGGCACGTCACAAGATATTTATTATATAAAAAAAAAAAAACTGATGTTTAAAGATTTCTAAAATGTCACGAATCCACAGTTTATTCCATCAATGTATTTATTTCGATATTGAAAAATGACTTTAAAATAAATATTCAAATATTGATTTAAATTAGATTACACATTAAATAGTACATTACTGCAGACGCCGACAACAGATTTGCCTCGGCCCTTACGTGAGTCCATCGATGCCTGATTGCGGCCAAGGCTTGTATGTTACTTTTCTCAAATAATGCGCGGAAATTCAAACTAAGTAAATTCATTATAAATTTCAGAATCAATGACGAACAACGATAACTTTTCTCGCGCCAATATGTTAATTTGTTTCTTTTCACTTTAAACAGCTCTATTTGCTAAGCCAGTTCGAGATTTAAATAAAATCTTTGATAATTTACCTCCATGGTTGCCAAGGGTCAAATTAAAAAGTTCGTTCCATTTTTAAATTACACGATAGAATATGAGTTTTCATAGTAATTTATTCGGCCGCTAAACACAACAGATATAAATACTAACATTGCCGGCCGCTGCTCGCGTGTATTTGACCAGTACAGCATTTTCGATTTATCTCGAAGAAGGTTGTCAAAATAATGCTCGAATTTCCAAGTATGCTTGAGAAAAAGAACTTTTGAACTTCATTAAAAGTTAACCCAGGTTAATAATTCTAAAAATATTCGTCCACCCTTGACCGTTTCGAAAGCCTCATTTACAAGATGCAAGTTTCTTTTCTGTGGCATACTTACAATAAAAGTAACCATTGTCTTAACACTGTTTAGACGGTGCAACTTTAATTGTTGCTTCAATCTATGGTAGACCACAGGGAATTATATCGCAGCTTGTAAATCAGGCGTTTTTGGGGACTGTCTTAAGTAATTTTGGCGTTCAAAAAGTACTGATTCTCAGCCTGCGGGGTAATTGCGTAACACTAACAGTAGGAATGGGTTTCATTTTGACAGTTCAACAACATTCATTGCGTTATTGACGTTGTTGGGCAGACAATTTTTTCGAATATATAAAGCAATGGATTAGCTAGTAGGCATCAAAATGATTCAGATTGTGATTGATAGTGTGTTACTTAATTAGGGTGCTAGTTTGAATATATGACTTTTGATTTTAATTCAGCTGGCTAGAAATAACTTTCCTTTTGAAAGCGCCGCATCTGATTAACATTCATTTTCTGTATCCTTGCATAATTTTTGACACACAATAAAAATGTTTATCAAAGAATAACTATCACGAAATTCCTACAAGAGATAAGATGCATAATCTTCTTAAGCAACTTTGATTCATATCAGAATACGCTACGAAATCGGAATAACTATTGAATTATTAAATTAATATTGACAGTTAAGTGGGACACGCCAGGTTGCCCGCGAATTTTTATTTGTAATTTTTTTGCAATTTGCGGTTTAGTGTCAGGTTGTATTTTGAACAAAAGCGACCGTAACAAGTATGTTACATTAAAATCACCAATACAACCTTCTAAGTTCATGTAATCCTATATACTGATATTTTTGACCGAAAGCGCAGCGTAGCACAGCTTTAGCACCCTAATTATGTAACACACTATCTATCACAATCTGAATCATTTTGAAGCCTATTGGTAATCCATTGATTCATATGTTCGAAAAATTTGTCTGCTCAACAACGTAAATAACGCAATGAATGTCGTTGAACTGTCAAATGAAATCCATTCCTACTGTTAGTGTTTTACGTAATTACCCCGCTGGCCAACACGTTCGGTCTTTATAGCGCGGACAGCACGACAGTGATTTTATCATATTTTGTTATGCTGTGTGTGGTGGCTGAAAGTTACTCAAGTAGAAAAAAGAAAATCATGATAGATAATAATTCTAAAATGTCAAGTTACAATAAATAACCCGTTTTTTCAGAAAACTTATTAATAACTTACAACAAGCTCAAACATTCGTAGCCAACATTATATATAAACCGCACCACCAACATACGAACACGTTAAAAACTGCAACATCAAATAAATCCGCAACGAATGGCGTTTAAAAACGCACAAACCTAGCAAATCGACTACAAATCTGCACCATGCCACCTCACTATAAATATCTTAGGCCATACAACGGATAAATCTCCAGAAAGACACATTGAACTTTTCATACCGTCTATATAAATTCTATCTTAACGACATAAGGTTTAAAATCCCTTGGATTGGTTTGTGTTTAGAGTAGGGATGTCAACGATATTTCGCGAGGGCAATTAGGGGCGTCCATGCTGAGTTGTGGCGAAGAGATTGTTGGCAAATGTATTGCGCGATGTGCGTGCGAGTTGATGTGTTACGGACCTGTTTGTTAAAAATGATTGACTCTATTACTTTTGTTTTGATAGTTAAGTTTTCGGATTCAGTTTTCCGGAACATGGGAATGTCGTTCATCCATGCTTAGACATTTGACAGAATGAAGTATAAAGGTTCTGACACATTGGGTGCTTTAGGTACTTCTTATAGATTATGATGGATCGTTAATTGTTTAGATACACTTTATTTTGTTTAGGTTTGATGCGGTGGTAATACCCTAAAATACTCAAGAAAACTGTTTGAATTCCTCAAGTTAGTCCCCAAAAAGCGGCAAAATCCTTAACAAACATAATACGCACTTCATTGTCACTATAGTATTTAATAGCGTATTTATTTACTTCTATAAATATTTATATAAACCGCTATTTATTATCTAGATCGTATCTCACATAGGAGGCGATTTAATTTAAATCATATGTACATAATTTAAACATAAGGAATTAAGGTTATACTCGAAACGACTTGAGTTTTTATAGCATTGTTAATATAATCGAAAAAATGGTTCCTTCGATTGGATATAAAGTAATTGATTGGTGATAAATTTATAATATATAGATTTGGTAGAACGTGGCAATATAATCACATTAACGCGTTTGCTTCTAATTGATTGATGGTTGACACATTATTACACCTGTAACGTAATCTATTAACGAATTAATAGTATATGCTAAGTTATTTTTATTTGGAATAGGAAAAATAAAGAATTTTCATGTTTTTTTTAAATCAAACATTTTTGTTGTAAACTTTATTGGGAGATTAAACGAACGTAGGTATTGGATGGATAAATCCTACGTCAATTTTAGTAATATTTATGTTTAAAGGCAAGAAAATTCATTGATTTGCCTTGTAGCCGGTTCCTCATGTAGGAAGGCGGAACAGAAAAAAAAATACGATGACGCGTTACCTTGCTACATTGTAAACGGACTCAATTCTGTATTTTGCTCTTCAAAATATTGTTCACGAAAATTTCACGCCTGAACGACAACTTCTTTTTGATTAAATGACGTTTAGTATAGTCGATGCTTCATAAAAACTACTTAGAATACAGAAGTGTTATTCTGTATAATGTCACCGCGAAAACTTAGGTGAAGAGAGTTTGAAGTGACCTGTCAATCCCTAGCGTCAAGTGGGATGATCGTTCAGTTCGAACTCACTTTAGCAAAATTTTCACAGTGAAATTTTTACAAAATAGACCGGTAGAGTCCAATTTTCATTCACTATGCTACTTATTACACTAAACGACAGGCCTATTCCTCATTCCATCTATTATAAAGCCAAGTTTTGACTGATGGTATCATTACACCGCGTTGACCTGTCTCCGCTTACGAATCGAAATTCGCGATCGTTGCCGCGATATCGCGAATGACAATAAACGGACAGCCGCGCGGTATTCCGCCGCAATACACGATGTGTGGTCACCCTTACTTTTTACTCGATTCCAGATTGTATTGTGTTATGGATAGGGTTTACGATTATTTTTTATTGATTTATTAGATTTTGATGTTTTTGATCGGGAAGCGACAAAAAGACATGAAAATTGTGTAGTTAAACTTTAATTTAAAGTTATATAAGTGATTTTAATTTAAATATGTCTTATTATATATACCTACCTACTTTGATTTAGAAAGTAAACGTATTTTTAATAAATAATCAATTAATAAGCATTTCAGATTAAAATTCAAGGCAAATGATTAAAAAAAAAACTGAATTCTATACTTAAGTAACTTATTCAAATGGCCATTTCAAAAATTCTAAAACCGATTCTTGATCTGGTAACCCTAGTTATGAATCGATATTTATTTCGGCTTTCCATCCTGCCTTTTTATGCGTCGGTTATACTGTTAAAATTGAATGGACATCAAGGATTAATGTTACATTATGCTGTAAGGAGTATTCCCCGACTATTGGCCGAAGTGAATTTAAAACGCATTTTGTAGTCGTTAGGCACTTGTCCAGTTCGGCTGCATTATGCAGAATGGCCGGTTAATATGCACGTTACCTTACATGGCGTTGTTTATCTCGTCCGTTTGTTGGTGTACTTACCTGAAAACAAAATGGATGGTCAGTTTGATGGTTGTAACACTTGGATTTAAAGGGTTTATATTGGTTTAGTAAGATTAACAGCGTTTAAACATGGCTTTAAAAAAAATTGGTAAGTACCTAGTTTTTTTAACTATAGTCTTTGGTTGGTAAAACCAACAAAATCAAAAACAAAAGTTTTCCCATGGATGGACATATCATTACCATCATATAGGTATACCTTTGACTAATCACCAGACCAGTCTGCCTCACCAGATCCAGGGGTTTTCAATCTACCTAAAGCACACTATTTTAGAAGGCTACAAAATTGTGCTTTAGCAACTAATGTTATTAAAAATGCTCATAACAACTAGGTAGGAATCAGCTGCAATAACTGCCCAAACTCATGACCCACTTCCAAACTTTAAACTACCCTCAAAAAACAACCAACACGATACACAAATACGTCAAAGTTTGCACCCTGTCACAAAATGTCACCTTTACATTAGCCGTATAGTCATAAGGCCTCAACCAGAGTGGACGTGCGGTGGATAGAGCGGTAGCGGGCGCGACTAGGAGGCCACAGTGCATCGCGAGTTTTTTTCTCGGGCGCTAAAACAATGGACGATCGTTTATGACTAAAACGAGCGGATAGGACCGTTTGAGACTATCGTCCTCGTCGCTTTCCGCTACTAGGCCTCAGATCACTGCTTGACGGATCCTCCAGCCTACAATAGACAGTTCTTTCTTCATGCAGATCCAAAATCCGAACTGTGTGTGACTGATATGGTCTTAAGATCTACGCGTATTCACTTCAAAAACAGCGCTAAAGCAATTCTTTTAAACTGATGAGGTTGTTACTCGTACGTGTATGTGTTTACATACGATCAAGTCGGACTGATTTGGCGCTAGTTCGTCCGTTCAGATTGATCTGTCCGTGGCAGCCTGATTTCACTGTGAACGGTGAATTACGTTTAGTATAGACGCGCCCTCCTTAGCACCCGCGTCGCTCCTTACCCTGTCCTCATCCCAAGGCATGAGGAAGTGGAAATAGATCTTTATCGACACGCACTGCGTCCTCTATGTCAATAAAAGTACCTGCGTTTGTCAACGCACACTATTCGTGACATTTTATTGGTTATTATGTGAAATATTCAGTCAGGGTGGAGAAAGTATGAACATTGAGGCTATTTGAATGTGAAATGTGTTTGGATGCATTTCGACGGAGTAGTTTGTCAGTTGAGGTAGATTTGTTGAAAGTATTGGCGGATATTCCCTTCAAGTTTTCTGATGATTTTGTGACGATTCCGCTCTCAAGCGTCATGTTGGGAATAGTTAATTAATGTGCTTGCTTAATCAATCGTGGGTAATTGCCGTATTATGATGTTTCCTTTGAGAATCTTTAACCCAGTAACACTTTTCCTACCCAGAGTATCAAACCTCGAACCTCAAATACAACTGTAGGACCAATGAAACCGTCGTTTTTAACTAAGAGGAAAACATCTGAACAATCTTCAGGGGAGGTCTAAATTAAATAATGATAAGGTGTCAAGTATCAATAAAGTTAACAGTTTATAAATCATTATATAAATTAATTCACTAACTCTGACCTCCATAAAAACAATTCCGACCTAATATTAAATATTAATAAAACGATAAAATGGAACTTATTACCAAATTAAGCTGTCATCGGAGGACATAAGATTTTGATGTGATATATTATTACTGCTGATGCCGTTTCTAAGCTAATGTTATAGCGTGATGAAACTAAAAACTATTCGTATTTACATCTGAAACTCGTTTAATAAGATTTCTTTGATGACAGTGAAATATGAGCAGTTTTCCGAACGGTCCAAGTTAAAAGAAAAAGCGTGTGATATGAAATCGTTCGACATCAAGCCGTATGTAAGACGTGAGTTTAACTTTGAGTTTTTTTTCTAATTATGTACAATATATATAAGTATTTTGTAGATATTTTCGTGCCTCGGAAAGCACGTTAAGCCGTTGGTCCCGGCTGTCATTTGTAGATCTTTGACAATCGTTACGGGTAGTCAGAAGCCTGAAAGTCTGACAACCAGTCTTACCAAGGGGTATCGTGTTACCCAGTAACTGGGTTGTGGAGGTTAGATAGGCAGTCGCTTCACGGAAAATACTGGTATTTAGCTGCATCCGGTGGATTTTTTATTTTGTAGATATTTTCTTTTACAAACTTCAGTAAATAATTTACAAGTTATGGTAGCAACATTTATAATAACATTAGTGGCGTAGAAAAAACAACTAAGAGAGAGTTTGTTTGATTTTCTTTTTAATTTGAGTTTTTCCAAAAACCCAAAGCTTAGAAGGAATACTAACCTAGCTAGAATTATACTAAAGAAATTCAGGGCTAATGAGTGTCAACAGGCAGCCCATTTACAGAAATTTAATTTCTTCATTTCATGGCTTCCACCACCGCCAAAAGGGCCCACTATCACTTTCTCAGCAAGGTTGTACGCATCGCGTGTTCACTATCACGCTTATCACGCCATCGAAGCACGCAACTGACACGCATTGTCATGCGTGACGCGTGACGTGAGTGGCGTGTCAACGCACCTTATTTTCAGGCTTTTTACATACTTGATGCGTATGTGTGACGATCAATCAGACGGGAGTTGAGTTGTCAGAAACTATGTTGGATGTTTATTTTGTTTTTGGGTCGAAAATCGCGAATAGTTCTTTTGTTATGGAATGAGCAACTAGCTTCATCTTTCTGACCGACCGACCCCTTGACAATTCAAAAGTGCCTGTAATTGGTATATTTAAAATAAATGCTTTGAGTTTTTTTTTGAGTTTTCGAGAAAGATCATGAAAGTTGAGGTGATCAGGTGATGTACAGTCACCAAAAGAGATAAGTAATCAAGGTCCTCGGATACAGTTGAAGTTTGAAATTTAATTTGATAAATTAACTGTTTGTTTTCTATTAATTTAATTAATTTTATTCGAAAACATCCATCGGTTTCTTAATAAACTTTAATTATATCAAACGACCCTGGTTACTTATCACTTTTGATGACCGTACCTATGGAATAGAGTGCGTCTGGAAAATGTTCCTGGTTTAAAAAAAATGGTATGCTTTTAATGAGGAGAGAAAGATAGTTTATGCTTTGATAGTATGAATGGGCCTTTAAAATCTTCGATTCCTAGTGTATTACAATTTATAGCTGAAATCTACCTTATTCTATATCCATTTACATAAAAATATCAGGAGCTCTCGATTCGACAGCATATTTTTGGGTAGCAACTGACTTCTCACCTCCACAACGCACGCCAAATATGAACAGCCCCATAATAGAACTATTACTGATGGATATGCTAAGGCATCGTATACACTAACGGAATCCTTTGACATACCCACATATGCACACAGCATCCTCCACAATATTTAGTATCTGAAGCGTATTAAAGCTCACAGAGGTTACAAAGCAAGGCGTGGGTGCCTAGATTCAGATCTAGGCATTGTCCACGTCTGCGGCCCTGGTCTCAGCTAATAGATTTGCGTATCAAGGCGTCCTGGCCAGCCAATTTATATACGTGCAGGATTTGGCCGAATTAAATGATGTTTTGGTTATGGTTGTGTTAGTTAAATACGAACCAGTAACTATAAGACAAGGAAAGGGCTATAAATATTAAAATAATACACCTAAATACTTGAAAAATATTGCGATGGTAGGACCATAAGAACATTTAATTCTATATGTATTTTTGCTTCTTTGTTTCTACTATCTAGTTACGATTCACTTCTTACATGATGATTTAATACCACTATAAAAGCTAGCAGTACTAACCCATTCTTGGTATTGCATACATATACATACATAAACTCACGGCTTCTTCCCATGGGGGTAGGCAGAAACTACAGAACGCCACCTGCTACGATCCTTACATACTCCTTTTGCCTCGTTTACGTTCATACATCTGGTCATACTCGCACGCCGGTTGCGAGTACTACGCACCTGACCTTTCTGAAGAACATCACCAATAAGGTCACTTATGTCCTCTTAGGGCGTCCCCCCGCGGCGTTTTCACTCACATCTGCCTTGTAATTACCTTTTGTTAGTCGCCTTTCATTCATCCTCTCAACATGACCAAACCATCTACGCATACGCTTTTCAATTTTTGTAACTACATCTTCTTAAACCGCACCGTTGCCTTATCACATCATTCCTCAGCGCTTTTTTTTTGGTATTATTGAAGATTTTTACCCCTGCTTTTAACGTAGCTCAAAGATAATTCGTAGAGATTTTTGACAAACCTCATACGAGTTACATACTTACTATTTGTAGTTCTCACACATTTTAATCCCCTTTTTAACCCGCTACAGTGCTCAAACATAATTAGAACGTGAACAAAGTAGGCCTGTATATATTAATTAAGCATGCATCCATATCGCGGCACGGTATAAACGGGCTTGGCAGGCACACCCGATACTTATCCGTTTTGATAATAAACTATGGTCACTGAATTACCATACTATACTGTCACAATTTCAGCTGAGTAAGTCGTTGAAAAATGAGGTTTGTTTATAATGTTTTGTAACTCTGTTGTTTAGATAAAAGGAAAAACCTGTACCCTACATGAGTTTTAAGTTGTGTTAATCAATGTTTTGTCTGCTTTATCGAGAATCGAATTGAATTATAACTAGCTTCTGCCTTCAACTTCGTCCGCGTGATATTTCTGTTTTCCCCGACCCACCCCGTCGCATCGCATCGCATCGCTTGCCCGCACTATTGCTTCGTTTTCGCTTAGCGTTCTTTCTGACTTTTTTATTTTTGCTCGTCTTTTAAGGGTCTTAGCGTGATGTTAAATAGCATATAGCCTTCCTCAAGAATTGGGCTGTCAAAGGCAAAAAGAGTCTTTGAAAATCGACTGGTAGTTCCTGAGACTACTCCTACATACAAAAATTACAAACAGAGAAACAAATTTTACCTCTTTGTAATATTAGTATAGATTACTCAGAGAAATTAAGTAAACTTAGACAGATTAGTGTATAGTAACCTCAATAACCAAGAACTTTGTTTAAATGTAGTTTCCATTTTCCTCTACGATTTTTGATTAAGAGATCATATTAGATTTAGTTTGAAATCGTGTCGCTTTTCAATGGAAATAATCTACAAAGTGCATAATAGTCATCTCTTAACTGCCACGGCTTATTTTTATTATTAATCTTATATTTTGAATTGTTTCTTTATATATTTTTTTTTCATTGTTCTCGCATATAGAAGCAACAAGAATAATGTACCCAGGATTTTGTAATATCTTGATTTAAAAAGAGTGTCCTTGGAGTTTCTTGCCCGTTCTTCTCCATAGAGATCTACGTTTTGGAATGGGCAACTAGCTTCAACTTTCTGACTAACTGACAGACTCTTTGACAATTCAAAAGTGCCTGTAAATGGTTTAATTGAAATAAATGCTTTGAGTTTGAGTTTGAGTTTAGCTGCTGTATCTAATTGTTTCAAGAATCCGATCGGAAAATGTTCTTGATTCAGCCATTTCCCCGCTACTTCGTTATCATTAAATATGTATCAAGCATATCCATGAAATATAGTAGATTGCAATAACTTATTAAGTTTAAGTTTAGCAATAGTGCATAATAGATAAGCGTTATTATGAAAGATCGGAAGCTATTACCTTCTATAGAGCCGTTCAAATAACATGGTGTGTTGAGCAATCGATTTAATTTTTGTTCTCGTTTGCATCTTAATTTTTTTAAATAGAAACTGGGGAGTTTGTTGCGCCACTTCTTCTTCACTTGTTCCTAGTACTTTAGCTGGTAAACGCCCGCCCTTCACCACTTACGAGTGACTAGGAAGTGGTGAAGGGCGGGCGTTTCTGGGGACTGTCTTATGTCATTTTGACGTTCAAAAAGTGCTGATCCTCAGTCTAATTTATATTAATGATGTTTGATTCTTTTAGTTTAGTCAGGATCTTGGAAGGTTCTGGATATGAGTTGCACTTTAATGATACAGAGGAAAAAGTTGCAGTGTGCGGTGGTCTTAAAAGAAAATATGGCTGTAAAACTTGTCAAAAACTTGCTTTTCCAAGCTAATATGACTATCTGAAAAATTTTGAGTTTTGAATATTCACAAGTGATTATAAAAAAAATTAAAAAATTATAAGGCGGTGTCCTAACCGAAACCGATTGTCGCGCGAGATCGCGACTTGACTAATCGCACGATTACGTCATAATTCATGAAACGATTGCGTAATCGCGTATTAGCGTGTCACTTTTGGTAAGGATATGTGATAAAATCCACACATAAAAAAAAATCAACACAACATTCCAAAAGCTATTTTTATGTTGCCTATTTATATATTCATGTATGTACTCTGCTATTTTGGGGATACAAACAATTATTTTAACCAACCACCAGTTTCCACATCCAGCTCACAACCAATCAGCACACAAGCTCGCTCATACAGCTTGTAAATAGTCTCATATCGGCTACTCGCGTTTATTTTTAACGAGTACAAGATCGAGTGTGATGGTTGCCGAGTGGCCCCTATCTCCGGCTAAAAGCCTCGTATCTAAGGCATCTGGGATGGGCAACACGTGTTCAGATAACAGACTGGTCTAGACTGTACCAATGTCTAGGTTATGTTTGATTTATTTGTCGAGGGTATAATGGTATGAGAAAATCGATTTGGTGGTAGTTGTCATGGATGTTATGTGTAGTAAGGAAAGCGTTTTTAAATTTTCTTTGTGGAGTGAGAATTTCTTTATGCGCAATTTCTGAACTGTGAACGAAATTTGAACCGTCACGCTCGGGTCGGTGACGGTGAATCGGGTATACTCGGCTCCAGTCGGTCGGTGACGCTAAATTGCGTTTACTCGGGTCGAGTCGTAAGTTTTCACTAATATTATGTGGTCATAAGCACACACCGTTTTTTTGGGTTTTTTAAATTTTGTTCCCGTTTTAGTTTTTAAGTTAGGAATAATTTCTTGGCCTGCCAGGAATTGGAAATGTGACGTTATTGGCATGGAATGTTATCAGCGAACGACACGTGTAATGCAACATTTTTGGATTGTTTTTCCGGGATTATTGTTCCTAACGGTTTTAGTGGCAGGAAAAACGTAGACTACCTATTATTTGCCTAGCAGTAGGATGGTGCTGGTTACCTACTAAGACCTGGTGGTGGTGGACCTACTAAGACCAATTATAAAACAAAGCTCTTAAATGAAAGCTCGTGGAATCTTAACTTAATATCGAATCTTGTCACACATTACCCAAATACATTGATTTAACTTGATTTAGCTACATAAATCTAAACCAAATTCCTAGATTTTTTTCCAAAATTTATGACAATCCTGGCACAAGCTAACCGTAAATTAAGACGGTGCAGATAGACCGCATAAATCTGGTGTATCGGCCAATAGGCGATCGCTATCACCCCCCCTTCTATCCCCTTGTACTCCTATTCCACCCCTCATAGTGGGGAACTTTTGTTATCCTGCACACGTAGTGCAGCTGAGAATTAATATCTAGATATTTTGGACATTGATAATGTTCTTGTGAACGTAGGGGATAAATGGAATAGTGTTGCAGGTACTGCATGCTAAAGTGGATAATGCCTGCTAAAATTATAAATGGAAAAGTGTCACTATGTAAACTTTCTTGGATTGACTTTCATGCCCAGAGAAGCACCTAGCTTGATAACTAGAGAAGTCTTGAAGGTTTTTATCTAAATTAGAAAATATTAGATTTTTTGTATTTTTGTTTGTAATGGATAAACTCGAAAATTACTTAACTGATTTTAAACATTCTTTCTCATATTAAAAGCTACTGCATATTGTGGTGTCTTATGACTTCCACGCAAGCGAAGTCTCGGGCAGAAGCTAATTCTCATATAAAAAGCATTACAGCAGGTAGAGTATCAGAGCAAGTCTAGTCCTTGTTCTAAAATCTGCGTGGACAGCATATCTCAGCAATTATATCTTATAACCGAGTACCTTTTATAGCTAAGTCGAAATCAATTTGTAGTTGACTTATGTTACCGCACAGTCAGATAGGTTTTGCCGCAGTTCATTTCAAGAAACATTGTCTCTATTAATATTATCTCTAAAACAATATTCACAAACAATTCGCTATAACTTGTCCGTATCGAGTATCTAAATCTCTGAATATGACAAAGCAACAAATTTCCACACTTCAATCTGTAAGCGCGTGGGCATAATCGCGAACATCTACGAGCGGGGCCGAAGCCGCCCGACGCGACCCGAGTGCGCCCGAACCTATCGCCGAGTGTGTCCTGTGCTATCTGACGGACGTGGGTGGCCGATCTATCTGAAATGCCAAGTTGAAGGGAATGTGAATTTGACGGTCAAATGGCCGGCTTGATAACTTGTGGCTATTTATTTAAGGCTAGCAACTCGCGAGCCACTTAACTTAAGGACGTAAAGTAAGGAAAATGCGTGGTATGCTGCCAAACTGTTGAACTAATTATGTGTAGCTTAAAAATAGCTTTAACAGTCAGCAATAGTCACAAATTACCAAACTTCCAACTACCTTAAATGGAAAGAACAATTTCCCGATGCACAACTTCCGAAGAAAAACCTTACGCGGGAAATAATTTGCACTTGAAACTGACATAAAGTTTTTATCAAACCATAGAGAAAGAGTGGACAAGATATTTTTGACAACAGCCAACCTTACAACAGAATCTGCAAAACTTCCTCCTATTCAATACATGTCTACAGAAAATATCCCGCAAGATTATGATGCTGGTTATTTTTAACGCTAAGCGGATGACCAGACATACAGATAGGCATCGTTTGTTAGAGTGAGCTAATCGATTCGCAGGCAGGCCCTTATCTCACGGTAAATATTAAACTGAATGCGGTCTTATCGCGAGATTTCGGGATGGAATGTACATTGTGAGATACGATACGGTTTTTATAAGCTTTTATGTCGTTGTTTGAGAATTTGGTGAGATATAACATGAAGCTGTTCTTCTCTTGTGTCGACAAGAGATAACGAAGGGAACGCCAGCTATCAAGGTTGTCAGTAGGGTTGCAATTGAAAAGGATGCAGAAGACGTACTTCAGTTTGGACAAAACTCTGTTGAATTAAGGAAAGATCATGGATTGAATGAATGTGTATCAGTGAAAAGGTTATAAGAAGACAGTTAGAAACTAAGGGATTCCAGACACAGGAAGGCGACCTGCTTGCGTCAAAATGTATTTCTTACCAATATCGTATCGCATCAACAAACGGACACACACAGCACATAGTCAGCCATAAACAAATCAAACGTTGCCTTTTTCTTAATATCTCTCATATCTGCTTGAAGAATTTATAGCCTAATTACCAGCCGTTATTGTTCTGTATATTATTTATATATTGGACCGGTTCACGTTTTTATTGAACGAGATAAGTTCAGATTTTAATGGTAATGGGAGACACGTAAATGGGATAAGGATTGCCTTAAGAGCGCCGATTACAGAGATATGGCGAGTTCTCGTGAAAAACTTATTCGTTTCTTTTTTTAGGATATCTTGTCTGGCTTTTGTCATATGGATATATTGTAGGTACTATAATGGCTTTGTGAATGATCATTTTCGGGCATTGCTAAGATCAACCTGCGCTGATCGAGAAAAACATTAATTGGTCCTGTCAAACTTTTTTTCGTGCGAATTTTCGCTAATAAGGATAAAATGACAATTTAAAAATAACAAATATTCGCTCTTATATCTAGACGACATCTTAATTATTTTTATTGACATGCAAAACCGTAAAACAAAATAATAAAAAGCAATACTAAACTTTATCTGATATAAAATATTGGAAAGGGTTCGCTAGATAACACTAAATGAATAAGCTAATTACGACATACCACTGAAATATAGTCTATGATTATATTTCTTTAATGGGAGAGATGTGCACGCAGATTGCGTTGGTTTCTTTTTGTCATAACGATAGATAGTGCTAAACATCGTCTCGTCTTTCCAAGATAAGGCTACTTACTGTTTAATTAGGGTCCATATCATGCCATAAGTGGTGTTTTATACAGCAATTTGCTGTCCAGTATACATGACAGAATCCTATTTATAATCTGTGGTCGTATAAAAGGCGGGATTATTACGGGATGACGTGTCTATGGTTGCATACATAATCTATGCGATCGCTATGTTTTGATTTGAATATGAAACTTATGAAGCTTTTAGATTAAATAAATGTATCTGCTTGTGTATAATGTTTGTTTATAAAGATCTTGAAGCTATCTACTATAAATTGTTAACCTGATTTACAGGCGTATATGATAGAAGAATACTTTTGTGTCTGTCTATGATCTACAATCCTTTTAAGTTTTCAATGTAGCAAACAAATCTTGCATCAAATCAAAAAGCCTGATGATAAATTATCGTATACTGTAATTTTATGTAAAATTTCAAAAGTCATAAAAACATGGCGTAATAAAAGTCGAAATAGTTATTTATTCTGTTAAATATAAGTCTGTTCATGTCCAATACCCATGTAGGTGTATGTAATACTGTATTTAACTGTAATGTCACACTGTGGAATTGAGACAGGCACTTAGCAAATGTAACATTTCTATCTGCCTTATGATAACTTTATGTTTAGCGGCATTTAGGCCTCAACTTCAAAAGTGGACTGACGCCATTGGGTGCCACTCTAGTTTTAATAATATGTTTTTTCATGTAAAGTACAATTTACATAAAAGTAGGTTACTTATTAAGACCTGGCTAGTGGTAGGCGATAACACAGCACTACAAAATATATATTTTTATCCTAACAATTTCTAAGATACCGACTTCGATTATCAATCAAATTCAATATCAATTACAGGTTCATGAAATAGCTAAAATACCTGACATTATCAAGGTAAAACAAAAAAAAAACAAAATCCAAACCATCAATTTCAAAAATAGAATAGCACTAAACCACCGCAGGCCATAGATAACCCAAAAATCGCGCCATAAAACATGCGAAACGCGTCACTTTCCGAAAACATGTTACAAAGCATGTTGACTTGACCTCAAGCATTAAAAGGCTTGGGAGTGTGAAGTTTAAACAGGCTATAGGTAGTCTGAAATAAAACGCGACAAACGCCGGGTGGTGGGTGCTGATAACGGGAGGCGAGCGTCGAGCCGCGTCGCGCCGCCGTGCCGCGTCGCGTAGTGTTGCCACATTCAACGTTTTTATGTTGCTCTATGGATTTTAGTTTGGGTTTAGAATGTTGTTGTTGTTTGTTTATTGGTCGAGTTTGTTTATTGAAGTACGCGGACTGGGTTATAAAAATGTTTGAATTTAGAAGTAATGTTGAGAAGTTTTCTCTGGAAATTCTGCAATTTACTGAACCCTATTGAATTTAATTTACAGACATTAAGACGAAAATGTATGAAGCAATGTTAAACCAATGTCTTGTTAAAGAATTTATTAACTTACTAACTACATAGGAAAACCTGGCTTTTGCTGCCATGAAATAAAATAAAATTACCAAAAACCTAGATTTTAAATTATCTTTACCACAATTTGTCACTCAATTCCAACAAAATCAAATCCTATCACCAAAGAAAAAAATACTACAAATAAATATTATTTTCTACACTGGCAACCCGTTCGTCGAGTGATGGATGCACCACACTGATAACAACCTTTTGACTTAAACGCGCGGGCAAAAGGTAAACACACCTCGAAATAACTCCACATTGTTATAATCTCTCTTTTTTATAAATAATACTCAAGATTGTGAGTGTTTTAAGTTATCTACATTCACTTTACACAAAGATATTAATGAAAGTTTTGTAATTAAAAACTAAAATGGTCTCATCGTCTTACGTGTGACATGCCTTCTCCAACCCATGCTCCTTGTCTATTATTATTATTGGAGTCCTTTTAAAAACCATTAAAGTAGCCTGGATAACTTTTAAGAATATTTAAGATTATAATAATCTATTATTTATATAAATAATAAAAACGCAATGCTGTTCGTTGGTAAGCGCATCGCTGGACCGATTTGGCCATTTTTAATTTCAAAATGTTCGTAATAGTCCGAATAAAGTTTTGAGAGAAAGAAAAATTGTTTTTTTTTTCATTTCTATGGGATTATTATATGAACCATAGTTGACAATGTCTATCGGGTCAGCTGATTACTATAATAAAATATGTACTTATGTAATTGTATTTCGACTCTACTAATTAAGAAAAAAAAAAAACACTGTTTTGCTTACTTCAAAAACATAGTAAAAAAACATACCAAAATAATTTCACAAACATTATAACCTAAAAACAAAACACACACTACAAATCTAACACACACACACTCCAAGAACACACACATAAAATTTTACACAACTTGATATTTGCACAAGTCCACGTGGTGTGTTGTAAAATAACGAGTTGGGCGTGCGGCGCTGTGATAAGGGCGGGCGGCACCCGAGTGATGTATTGAACGATAGACTGGTGCTGGGCGGCAAGATAACCTGCCATTGAGGCAGTGCGTGATTGACTACTGCCTCCAGAAATTATACTAGGATTTATGGGTGTCTGGGTAGATTGAGGGCTTGAAGGATGTGAGGGGAAAAACATTGTAATGGGTTTTTTTCTGCGAGAAATGAAATGAAGTTGTTTCTAGTTTTAAATCCAGTCCAAGAAAAATGTAAAGAAAGTAAAGCATGTTGAAAAAAAAAACTGGTTTGATGATGTACGTCATTATACCTATGAATTATAATAGTGAAGGAAAGACAAGCTTTCGGTTTTTATATGAAAAAGTCAATTTTTTTTTTAAATGTAGTCTGCAAACACAGTTACTCTTATTTTCAAGACGTCCTTATTGCCTCTCACAGTCGTACCAAATGACTTTCATTTGACAGGTTGAAATTGATACTTTCCAAAAGCTCTTTCAACAGTTTTCTTCACAACTTTAACTGTCAAACTCAAAATGTCATACACACACACAGGGTGGCAGGGACATCGACGCACAATCTGTTACCGTGGATTCAGTACACGATTCTGAATCCCCTGCGTCGAAATTTTTCACCGGTTATAAAAAAAATACTTGTTCCATATAATTTGACCGCGTATGTATTGCACTTTTGTAGGAGACAGTAGATTAAAAAAAAAACCGTCTAAAAATTTCAATGCCGGGGCGTCCAGAATCATGTACTGAATTCATGGTAACAGGTTGTGCGTCGATGTGGCATCCTGTATTTAGTATATATTATATAATACCGTAATGTACACACACATACACACACACACACCCCCATATACATATACACACACACACGCACACACACATATACATAATTATACACCCAATTAAACTCATCTAATAAATTGTAATAATATTGAATTGCTGCTTAGCCCTCTTCCTCTTTCCTAATTTAGCTGTGCCCGACAGGGTCTATATTGATATTTTACCTTGTTAGACCATCTATGTAATGCAATAAAGAAGAATTGAGTATTGAATCTCAAACTGTTTTGTGATAACAAGTGCAACCAGCTTATTCGTGAAATAGATAACAAAGACCGTTTTAAGCTAAAATCATCGTATTTCCACGTGATGTAGATATCTCGTCAACTGGTTTTAAATTAAACAGCATTCACTTTTCAAAAGATATAATATCAGTCTTTTAATTCTAGATCGCTTATATTAACATTAATTTGGTCATTATTCAGATTGAATGATACCGCGATCGCTTTTATGACGGGTGTAAAAACCGCGGCTTTAGTGAATAGTAGTGATTGTTATCGTAACATTATTAATTAAATTTTTATTGTGTCTAAAAGATGGTTTACAATCAGCCGTCTAGAAGTCGTCAGTATAAAACTATGGCCTTTAAAGATACACATAAGCATTGCAAATGATGGGTCCGTAGCTTCAGCCTACCTCCATGGGAAAGAAGCGTTAGTTTATGTATGTATGACGGGGTTTTTATTGCGTAACTACAACTTTTTAATTATCCCTGCACATTCAATCATAAAAACACACCTGTGCCTATTTGCCAAAGCGAAAGAGGTGAATAGTAAGTGCAGCTCGCCAGCTATGTTTAAAGCCAGCCTTAAAGGTAATAGGGGTGAGCCTAATATGAACAGTCAGGGAAACTGGTTTTAACAAGTTAAATTTTCCGTATATTCTAACTTAAATTTTCCGTATATTGTAACAAAAATTTCCGTAATCTTTTTTGTAACTTAAATTTTCCGTATTATCTAACTTAAATTTTCCGTATATTCTAATGTAAATTTTCCGTAATCTTTTGTCTAATTTAAATTTTCCGTATATCCGAAACACAACTGTCATTCTTTGTCAGCTGTATGAAATGTCCCTAATACTGCAAACTGATAAAAGTAGTGTGTTAATTTTCTAGTCATAATATTTATCATCTTTACATCCGAACCAGTTAAAAATCAGAACTACCAATTATGCAGAACGCGACCTGGTATTTTATTTAGCCCATGTAGCTTAGCAGCTGGTTTAGGGATCAAAAAACTCATAATGATTTTATTTTATTATACAGATTCACACGAAATCTATTAATTTAATCTATGGACTTATCTTGGAGATATCTTACGAGAATCTATCAATATTAAAAGTGATCTTAAAAAATTAAAAAGGTCAGATGCAGATTGGCACACTTTCACAAATCAGAAGTTATTGCTTAAATTTTTTGACATTTAATACAGTTATGTTTATGTGGATTCAGTTATTTATTTTACTTTCGATCGGAATCTATCTAAACGGATGATGTAGATAGACGTTTATTTTTTTAATAAAGGGACTGGTTTTACGTCATCTCTTTTCAAAAGATGCCTGATTCTGTTCTGCGTTATTCAACATTAGGCTGACACTAACCTGTTAATCCTCTGGTCAGAAACCTGACGCGTCAATAGCCTACCAGCAAAGCAGACTGGCGAGAAAGAACTTCTGATATTGATCCCTGTTCGTTAGAGTATTCATGTGAATCCACTCACGCACAAACATAATGTTCTATACCTACTAATATTATAAAGAAATTTTTTTTTTTTTGGCTCTTTGGTTTTTCTTAGGGGGTAATATATGGAACTACCGGTTGGATTTGAAAAAAAAAATGCATTGCATTTAATAACCAAATTCTTGAGGAAGACTATAGGCTATTTAACATCACGCTACGACCCTTAGGAGCCGAGCAAAAAGAAAAAAAGTCAGAAAGAACGCCAAGCGGAAAAGGAAGTAACAGCGCGGGCGGGCGATGCGATGCGACGGGGTGGGACGGGTGTACAATAAAATTCACGCGGACGAAGTCGCGGCAAACAGGGATATCTAAAATCCTGTTTCTAGTCTTCTTTACTCGTATCGCCACAACTTACCTAATATCTCATGCAGTGTTAAGAATATCAGCAAGTCAGCAAGATAGCAGAGCTGACAGCCGAAGGGGCACAGAACGTGTAAACAGCTTAACTCAGGAATATTAATTAGTAATACGCAACCCACATTGCTACCAATAAAACACCACGAGCACGAACACTCCCCAATGAGTCATTGGCTGTCAATTAGCCACAATATGTTAATACCATTTAGCACACGCGCCTAACATTATCTCATAATAAAGCATTGACATTTTGCGCCAGATAAGTCCTAAGGATTCATCACAGATATGTATTTAAATCATACTTGGATTTCGTCTCTCACGAAGGGCTGTTATCTTAAAAAGCACTCTCTGTTATCTGGTCAGGCGCAATCTCACATATTATGTGCCTATATCCTTTGTAAAGGCAAGGGCATACAAGCTGTGGACTTGCAACGGCTTTAGAGAACTGTTTTGTACATTTAGACATGCTTTTGGTCTATTTAAATTAAAAATAGTGGGTGGGCGGGACGAACTTTTGTTTCTTCGAAAGAAAGCACCAGAACACTTACGCACTTAGGGCCGTATTACAGAACCTTACTCAAGGCTCAAGCATTATTTAAAATTAGTTTGAACCAATCAAATTGGCTTCAAACGAGTTTAAAATAATGCTTGAGTTTTGAGTGAGGTTCTGTAATACGGGCCTTAGTTAAACAGACCAATAGAGCTATTTACCTGTCATAACATTTTGCATTTTTTTATGGAATTGAATGGTCAACAAGCCTACGGCCCACCGGCGGGGTAATTACATAACACACTAACAGTAGGAATGGCTTTCATTTTGACAGTTCAACAACATTTATTGCGTTATTTACGTTGTTGAGCAGGCAAATGTTACGAACATATGAAGCAATGGATTAGCAATAGGCTTCAAAATGATTCAAATTGTGGTTGATAATGTGTTACGCAATTAGGGTGCTGATAGTAAGTCCAGTCCGCCTCCTATGGAATACCAGAGGCATAGCACAAAAGTGTCCATCCATTAGGCAAAGCTGGAATGTCTCTACTCCGAACCTAACCACCAAACCGGGGGCCGTGGTAGCTCAGTGGTAACGGCCGCGACTTACGATTTGTAAGTCTTAGGTTTGAACCCAGAGACTATTTCATCACCACTGCTCTCGAAACGGTAAAGGATAACATTGTGAGGAAACCGGCATGTCCTAGAACCAAAAATTCTAAGACATGTGAGATCTACCAACCCGCACTGGGCCCGTGTGGTGAATTACGGCCCACTCTCTCTCACCGAGTGGAGGCCTGTGTCCCAGCAGTGGGAACATTATAGGCCAAACCACCAAACCGACTGCAATTCGTCACATTTCATGAACACACATTTAAAATCAACTCCACAGCCTTCTTTAGGCCCACAGGCCCCTTCCCACTGTACACTCAGCCCTAAAATCGCAGAGTGATTCATTTGTCTCACAGCTATCCGAATGTTTTAAGTTTTCACAGATAACTGTGGATGGGGGCACTAAATTAATGCTTCGGCGTTAGCTGACTATCATATAGATAGAGTATGTGTCGCTTAGGCGCTGAGGAATGTGAGTAATTAAGTTACGGGTATGTATAACATGATTTTGTTTAGTTTATGATCTCTTTTCTTAGGTAAGTAGAGTTGCAAAGTATAGTGTAAGGAAGAGTAAGGTGGTGGTGGTGGGTTGCGTGGTGTGTGTGTGTGTGTGTGTGTGTGTGTGTGTGTGTGTGTGTGTGTGTGTGTGTGTGAGGGGGGGTGTGTGTGTGTGTGAGGGGGGTGTGTGTGTGTGTGTGTAAGTGTAGTGTGTTGTGTGTTGTAAGTATAGTGTGTGTGTGTGTGTGTGTGTGTGTGTTGTGTGTTGTAAGTATAGTGTGTGTGTGTGGAGTGTCTGTGTTTTTGGGTGGTATGTCGATATTAAAAGGGAACTCGTGAAGTTCCCTTTTGTTTAGCAGAGTTTCAGTTGCTTTCTTTGGCAGATTTTTTTATTTATTTTTATGTGTTCGTAGGCAATTCTGTTGAAACACAGCGGCCTTATTCTGTAGCATTGCCACTATTGCAATGGTAATTACAAAAACTTAAGAACTTCTGTTTCGAATTTCAGTGTACATGTCAAAATAAAAGCCATTGCGATTGTGGGTCCGATGCGTAATTAGGGTTCGAGATGATGAATGCAGTACTCGAGGTGGTCCCAGATATAGAAGCTGTGAATACTACCGTTTCTAGAAAGAGATATTTTTTTAATGCCTCTGTAATTAAATATAATTACTTAAGAGGCTTTAAAAAAAAACCCAAAGTTTAACCTTCACGATATGTTAATATCAAAATCAGCTGCACAAGATGTTGTGTCCAAAATTCGAAAGAAAACGAGAGTGGATCAATTAAGTTGTTATCGCAACTAAAACATCGCGATGTGAGACACATTTATTTTGACATAACCGTACATTAACATAGGCTTCTCTCAAAAAGTTATCTCGGAAAAGTCAATTTAAAAACCTTAATTATATAAATTAATGAGACATTTTAGTATCAGGAAGTTTTAAATTGAAGACACAGAATGTTAAAATAAATGAGAGACGAATTTTCAGAATGTAAAAACAAACAAATTATAGTCAAGAAATGAAATGCATTAAATCATTAAGCGAAACAAATTTTGAGCCCAAGATGGAACGTGCTGTCCAATCCTGAATATTTTCAGCTAGGCAGAATTAAAATTAAAAAAAAAAGGAACGAAAATACGTTTATTTGCGGTAAACATGACGCAAAGAAAAACACAAACACGAAAAAGAACGACTTGGGGGAAAATATGCGTCACATCCACGCAAAACCGCAATCGTTCAGCATAATGCTACACTCCTATGCGAGACAGAGCCCCAGCGCTGGTTTTCAGTAACAGCCGGCGTTGACGTGATGACGTCAACCGGTACAGCATACGAAAGTACAAAAATAACAAAAACATTAGAAATAAAATAAATATATTATACTTTTAGTTCTAAATGCTGTTATAAACATAATATTTATAAAATGTTAACATTCTGGCCAACGACTCATGCGCCGCCGGCTTTTAATAATCTGTGCGCGCAGCTGCTGCAGCTGTTTATGAGGACTTCTTTCGCGTTAAAAATGCTTCTACCACAAAACGTATCCTGACTACCGAAACACAAGATGACCCGAGACTAAAAGCTCTATTTTATTCTAACAAACAATATAGCAAGAACCTAGAACTTCAAATTCAAATCGGAATCTCATCTCAACGGCAATCAATATCAGAAACTTGTCAAAAATCTTGGTAAATTACAGGTTTTTTGACAGATCGTGACGGAGATTATAACGCAAACCAGGGCCGTATTTAAGCGTGTGGAGGCCCTGGGGCAACCAAATAGTGTAGGCCCCGAAAATTTTGTGGAACAGACGATAAAAAAGTAAAACACAGTTTTCAATAATTTTTAAACAGGGTGGATTTTTTAGCTAGGGCAGTAAGGACAAGGTACCCTAACGGTTGTATGGTTGTACCTACACACCGTGTGTAAAACAGCGAAAAAAAATATCAAAGGAAAAGTTGTTTACTAGTGTTTACTCGTCGGAATTTAAAAATATACTTTTTTTTCGAAGTCTCTATTGTGGGGGCCCCTCTTTTGTGGAGGCCCCGGGGCGGTCGCCCCGGAAGCCCTCCCCTAAATCCGGCCCTGATGCAAACAATCTTAAAAATACGGAAATTGCCCCTCAGCTCGATTAATTTACCAAAAGAAGCCGAGACACATCATCTTAAATAAGTATGATAAGTATACCCCACGCCATCGACACCCAAACACGAATGCATAAATAACCCAGTCATCATCTCCCCAGCCTTTTCCGAACTATATTGGGGTCAGCTTCCATTCTAACCGGATGCAGCTGAATACCAGTATTTTACATGGACCGACTGTCTATCTGACCTCCACAACCCAGCTACTGGGTAATACGATACCTCTTGGCAAGACTGTTTGTCAGACTTTCGGGCTTCTGACTACTGTCAAAGATATATGAATGACAGCCGGAACTTTAACGTGCATTCCAAGGCACGGAGGGGTTTTGGTATACAGGGTTATTGGTAAAACACCAGCAACCTCTTAAGGGGTCGTTGTGCTCATCATTATAAACAACTTTTACTATGGACCAAACCTGAAATCGCGAAAAAAATATCAGCTGTTCCCTACGTTTTGACGTGTTATGCGAATATAAATATAGGGAAAATCTGTTTTTTTTTTCGTGATTTCTGGTTTGGTCCATAGTAAAAGTTGTTTATAATGATGAGTACAATAACCCCTTAAGAGGTTGCTGGTGTTTTACCAATAACCCTGTATAATGGATGATGACCCATACATGGACCAACCCTGGCAAACGTAGCTTTACCTGATCGATCGACTCGTGCGGCTGGTATTCGGCCCCTCAGCTCGATCTACCTACCTAAAGAAGCCAAGACACATCATCTAAGATATGATAACTACCCCACGCCATCGACACCCAACCACGGATGCAAATAGCCCAGTATCCTTAGTAAAACAATGTTATCTCACGTTCGTAGCGTTAGCGGAACATTGCACGACGTCCCGACACATTAGACCGAAACTAAACATAACAGTTTAATAACAAGTGCATCTAAACCGTATTAGTTGCAATGTAGGCGAGGTTGTTGCTAAGGCATAAGCGAAGAGAGTTTAAATAAGAGAACAGTCTGGCCATGGCCTTACGAATAATGAAGAGGGAAAGAGTCTTAAGACGCTCCTCGGCAATCGATTAAATATCCTACTAATATTAGAAATGTGAAAGTTTGTGAGGATGGATGGATGTTTGTTACTCTTTCACGCAAAAACTATCGAACGGATTTGGATGGAATTTAGAACACAGTTAGTTTATAACCTGGATTAACATATAGGATACTTTTTATCCCGGTAGTACGTTCCCGTGGGATACCTTCCGACCTCCACGCGGGCTAAGCCGCGGGCAAAAGCTAGTATTATTATACTATCTTTACATTGTACATTTGATTGAAAGACACAGAAATGAAAAGGGCGAAAGGAATCACTTTTTAAATGTTTACATGATTCAATTTGTTTGCCTCATTCAAATTGAAAGTGAACTGAATAGGTAATTCCGGCGTTACAGTCCTAGTGGCGTATTATGACACTTTTGGACGGTACTTTTAGGTAGGTAAATTAAGAATTAACCTTTTAGCATAAAATGAAATATGTTAGCGGATTAATAAAGCTAATGTGGATTTGGTAGACTTTTTAGAGTTTGGTGCAAAAATGGCCAAAATTATATAGACGAATTTAGAAAGCTAACGTGGATTTGGTAGACTTTTTAGAGTTTGGTGCAAATATGGCCAAAATGATATAGACGAGAAAGCTAATGTGGATTTAATAGACTTTTTAGAGTTTTGTGCAAAAATGGCCAAAATGATATAGATGAATTTAGAAAGCTAACGTGGATTTGGTAGACTTTTTAGAGTTTGGTGCAAAAATGGCCATGGAAGAAGTTCACTGAAGAAACGGTATCGGTATCTTTTTTATAAGAGAAAGAGTATTGGTAATCTACAGGATACAATTAGCCATCCCCGCTTCCACCCAACACTTGCACCAAACCAAGTAAGAACAACTTTTGGTGTTTCGTATTGGATCTTGCGAAGTTGGTCGTATCGGCAAACGTATCGCTGTCGATGTCTTGAGCACTGTAAACGGTTGCAAATACAATGTACCACGTTATGGTTGTTAGTGCTTTTGTGTGGGACTAGATTATCATAATAATCGACGGTATATAAGGAGTGAAAATCTTGATTGCACGAAAATCATTCTTTTAAACTTTATGAATACAATAGATCGGTATTTTTATTTTAAACTTCGAAGTTCAGTATAACAGGCAGAAAATTCTGATTACCGAAAGAGTGACGTGTTTGGTCTTTAAATAACTGACCAAAAATTAAATATTTAAAAAATTTGCTATCAATTTTATTAGCACCATTCTAGACACACCGGTGTAAAAAAAATCTGTAAACCATTTTATTGTAGGACTGAAATACCCCATTATAAAAGAAGAATTTCCTAACACTCCCGTTCATCATAGAAATAAAAACTTCGAACCGCCACTCCCGTTACAGAAAGAGCAAAAAGCTAAAATTACTGATCAGAATCTTCGCACAGCCCAATGTATCATAGCTGGTTTTATCTCCTGGGCTTATCCGGGTACATTGTGGATGAAAAATGTTGAGCAGCTTAGAGTGCAGTTTGAAATTTTATACGTCCAAGATCTGGGCTGTATCTCGATGCACTACACTTCCCTCCGAAACTTCTACTTTGCCAGCCAGTGTTGCTAGTCGCTGGAGTCGCGATTTCCCGGAAAAAATATAGGTAGATTTATTTGGAAATATTTCAACGAACAAAAACTTACACTGTCCAGTTTCTAGTACAAGTTTTTTCTAGCAATACTTGAAACAATATCCAGATTGAATTTATCCTAAAATAAACACAATGATTAGATTGTTAGTTACGTTTGTTATCATGCTGATGCAATTCAAACTTGTTTCTATTCTGATTTTACCAGTTCCAAATTATTTTAACATGGCAATCCCGGTACCCACTACCTTACAACTGGCAACACTACGCCAAGATACAGCGCCCTGATATATTCGGGCGCGATACCAACTTCAGAACGCGGATGCTTCAGATTTCGCCGAATTGTTCTGAATTTTAAAGTAAATAAGCTAGTTTGATAGATAACGCTGCAAGATACTAGATAGTTGGTTAAGATTACCTCTAGTTTTACAAAGTTTCGAAATTGTTGTAGCATTTTTGTTATAGTTTAGTTTTAGCTTAGATAGGAAACCAGAACTGCACTTTATTATCCGTAGAATATTTAAGTTTTTTTGGAGCTTTGGTGCCTAATTGCTGAGCTGAGGCCCTTGTGGCATTATAAGCATTATTTTCTTTTAGATTTTTATAGTTTTAATGTGTGTTTTTGTTGTAATGGCCGCAGACGCATATTTATTTTTTCCTTTTATTAAAAGTTTATGCACAGCAGGGACTTAAAGACAGCCATTAGACTTCATAGCCGTAAAAGGTGCAAAAATATCTTTCCGATCCTAATGATGTAGAATACATGACATAAACATATCAACAACTTCATTTATATTATATTTTTAAAGGTACTTAAAACCACTTCCTTGCGAAGCATGTGTGGTGTGACTATGAATGATAGGCTGAAGAATGATGTGATAAGGCAACGGTGTGGTTTAAAAGAAGATGTAGTGAGAGGATGAATGAAGGGCGACAACAAAAGGTATTTACAAGGCAGATGTGAGTGGAAACGCCGGGAGGGGACGCCCCAGCAGGACATTCAGTGATCTTATTGGTGATGTTCTTCAGAAAGGTCAGGTGCGTAGTACTCGCAACCGGCGTGCGTGTATGACCAGATGTATGAACGTAAACCAGGCAAAAGGATACATACGTAAGGATCGTAGCAGGTGGCGTTCTGTAGTTTCTGCCTACCCCCATGGGAAGAAGGGGTGAGTTTATGTATGTACTTAAAACCAGTCGAATAACAAAAAATACTAGTCAATACAATCGTCCCTAAAGTCGTAAAAGTTAGGTATATCTGAGTACAATTTATAGCCGGTATCAAACAAGTTTTTAATGCACACAATAGTTGTACAAGCTATGAGGCTATAAGGCTAATAACTTTAGTTTTATCTGCTCGTAAAACCGGGATACGAGAGCATCTCTATTAAGGTGATCATAGCTATAGAAATTTTTAATTTTCTTTAAACATTTGACAGTTAAGGGCGAAGCGCCAGGTTGCCCGCAAAATTCAAATTTTCTTACGTTTTATTGCAATTTGCAGGTCAGTGTCAGGTTGTATGTTGAACACAATATGTTTCGCGACCGTAACAAGTATGTATTTACAGAATCGGAATCATTAAAATCATCAATACAACCCTTTAAGTTCATATAATCCTATTGATTGATTATACACAATTCCTCTAAATAGCCATTAGGCTATTTAGAGGAGTTATAGAAAAGATTTTAATAGCTTGAGATCGGTTAACGATGTGGACAGAAAACAGCAATACAACGAAAATAACATAAATTGTCGAAAAGTGCACCTTACATTGCCAGCGCAAAAAAACAATTTAAGTTATAGTCTTGCAAATAATAAAGACACCAATAAATAACACGTATAGTCAGACATACGGGCAAATCGTTGAAATGTATCATTTTAATGGACATTGTTTAATATTAATATTTAGATACGATCTAAATCACAATATCTAGCCATTTTGAACGCCTGTAAAATTGTCTGACATTGAGTATTCCCAATTGAAGGACATTTTTAAACCCCGAAGGAAAAAGAGGGGTGATATAAGTTTTACGTGTGTGTCTGTCTGCAGCATCGTAGCTCCCAAACGGCTGAACCGGTTTTGTTTGAAAGGTTACTTGATCGAGACTGTTCTTAGCTAAAAGAAAAAATTAAAAACAAAAATAAAATAGAAATAAGAAAAGAAATCAGCCGTTATTAGAGATATTTGTTTGTGTCGGGGGTGTATTTAATTTTAAATTTAGCGTTTATAGTATTATTCATTATTGTGTAATAACTCTGTTTTTGTTGGAGTCAAAATACAATAATTATAGAGTGAAGGATAATTGTCATATTTGGAAAATTTTGAAATCAACAGCACCGTTACAAAATGTCATCACAATCTGTTCAGTAAGGTTTAGCCGTTGTAACTCGTGTCTATGCTGCATAGTGCATTGAGTCTCCAAGGGTGATGGTGCCTAGGTATGCATTGCTCATCCTGGGAATTTAACCTCACTACCGACCTTGTTGACTGAGTAATCTTTCAGCATGGTATAAAAAGAAAGAAAGAAAATACGTTTCTTTGCGGTAAACATGACACAGAGAAAAACACACAAATACAAAAAAATAATTAGTTGGGGGAAAATATGCGTCACATCTACGCAAAACGGCAACCGCTCAGCATAATGCTACGACCCCCTATGCGAGACAGAGTACCTGTTACTTGTTGACAGGCCTACGCTGTCCTCCCATACCTATCAACACTGTAATTTGAAACATTGTAAAAGCCCCTTATTTCTAAAAGAGTGACCGTGGAGTTTCTTGTCTGCTCTTCTCCATAGGAAACGACCAATTGGAACCGTGCACCTAGCTTCGGACGATTCATAAGTGCCCATGTAGGTTTATGTGAAATAAAATATTTTGATTTGATTTGAGAGCCCCAGCGCTGGTTTAACACTATATCTATAGAAAAATTTGTATAGTTTTTTTTATTTTTTTTTATTACGAAATGTGTATGCTCTTGAACTCTCTAGCCTGATGGAAAGTGATAGATGAAAGTTACCCCGTACACGGATTATTTCAGTGTCAGTACCTAGTACATCACATTGACCAAGACCGTCAACATTTCGGCTCATCCTAAGACTAAATAAAAGGGCTACAACGTCACAGATAACAAATTTAACATAGTCACCGATCGCTGAACAAATTTACGAGGACCACCGCGCGGCCATTTTAGAAAGTTCGACCACTCTATACAATGGCGGAGGAAGTAACCTCTACTAACGGCGTCGTTACGCCCGCTAACGCCCGTTAACAGCCGTTAACGTACGTTATCAGCGATACAGGGCGGGCGGAAGATCACCTGAGGCTAACGCCCCGCCCGCCCTAATGCATCCGCACTTATTTATTCCTCTGTTAGGCGGCCGATATGTTTCCTGAGATTTTTATCTACGGAACCCAGGTAGGGTCAGTAAGAGTTCCGCAATATTGTTTTTCTGGATTTTAAATGTTGTTGTAAATGTTTATTGTGTGTACTTCCGCAGAGTTAAGCGTCTTCAATTAAATTTGATGTGCTGTGTCAGCCATTTTTGTTTAAAGATGAGAGAAAAAGTTGAGTGTAATTTTCATAAGAGTTAATGGAATGTTATATAGGCTATTTACTGCAATGGAATATGCTGTAGAAATTGTATGTGGCAAAGTTGCCTCAGAGAATTTTTTTCATACTAAATCCTTGTCAAATCAAAGGCACACCAAGTCGTTTCAAATAAAGCTATAAACGTAAGTCATCAGTAATGCGATCCAATTTCTACTTTTCTGAGCTTCATTTGTTCCACATGATCCTTAAAGATCACAACATATTGTTTCTTTATTTTATATATATTTTTATATTTTTATTTTCATCTGTCTTTGCCTACGTTATCGAGTTTTACTTAAACGTAATTCAAGCACGACACATCTTCAAGCAGAAATATTGGATTTGAAGGTGTTAACATGTACTAATAAAATACCTATGAAAATAAAAGAAGCGAAAAGTATGTTTTGTTAAAAAAAAATCCTATATAATGTGTCAATAACAATAATAATTAATATTAATTAATTTAAGGGTTTATGCTAACAAATAAAACAAAAATAAAAGATCTTTATTAGTCAGTACGCTACCATTAAGCCACTTCTTGACATCTACTCTTACTTTAGATCCATGTTTACTCGGTTGGTGATTACTTGATAGTTACGTTTTTTATCACTACTTTTCTATTTACTTTTAACGTCGTTTTTGTACGCTCATAAACATTTTATGTAAATTTAGTTTCTCAGTAAGTGAACTATCGTTAATTCTTAATGAGGAATAATAAAGTTCTTAAACCATTTAAGTAGTGACAATACCCGATCTAAAGTTAGGTCCTGTTGCATTTCTATCTAAAGTCTACTACCAAAAGATTCACACCAAAAAGCGAGGCCTACTTCCTTCTCTCTCCAATTCAAAACCCATGAGAAAACTACAAAACTACCCTCCATAATTGAACTACAACTACACAAGATAAAGCGTGCACTATCAGTCCATTAGCAAGCGTACCTGAGTCGATATATATTCAATTAGAGCTAGGCGGGCGGCGATACCATCAGGGCGGGCGGATACTAACACCTTTTAATTTCGTGGTAACTGGTTACTGGAGGCTTTGTTTGTATTTGATTTATGGATTTAAAGAAGGTTTGTTACATTTTTAGTTTTAGATGAATTTTAATTTTTAACCGACTGCAAGAAAAGAAAGAGGTCATGTTTTCGGCTGGATTCTAAGAACAAGTCTATATATTTTATTAATAGATTGACTAACGAGCTTAAAAGTTGGAGGATTAACTTTTTTTGGGACAAAATATGTAGTTTTTATTCTAAAATGTTTATAATACTGGAAAAAAGAGGCTTCCGAACGTTACGAAGATCTCAGAAAGCAGCATATATTTTGTCACATCAAAAATATTGAAACACATTGCAAATTGCAAGTGATGAAAAAAATTGAAAGAAAGAAAAGATGAAAAGAAAAATGAAGATGAATGATGACTGAAAGTGTGTGTGTCGTAAATATGAAACATGTAGTTAAGTACTGAATTTTACCTTGCAAAGTAATTAACCGTACACTTTGATTGGTCTCGTCTTGGTCTCGTTTCATTTTGTACTTACCTGAAAACAAATTAATCTAGGTTAGTTTCATGTACATTATTTCTTCAAATGAAATATGAAGATACAATCATTAATATTAATATTATAGAAATATCATAATCAAATAAAACGCGAGACGAAATAAATCCAGAAACAAATTCAGCACAAAAAACTTTTTAATAAACAATTTTTATTTTATTTTATTATTAACATTAAATCATATACATTAAACGCTTATATATAATATTAAACACTGCTAACTATTTACACAAACAATAAAAATAAAAATAAATGATATAAACAAATCAATCGTCATCCCCTTAACAGCGGCCTCTACAAAAAGAAATAAAGAAAAGAAAGTGCGTCTCAACAAATTGCGATGAGTCCGACACGACACTCACTCCAACATTAAGTGTTGATTACACTGGATTCTTATGTTAATTCTGATAACGTGCCAACTGCTCAGCATGCAGTCTGTCAAACTGAGTGGGGATACCGTCAAACGGGGTGAATCGGGATGCAGGGGTGAATCGAGACGAAACTTTAAAAGAGATTTTAACATTGTAATAATAATTATATTTTGTTGCCAAAAAGAACTTTAATGTGTTTACTGTATTATAATTAACGATTAAGTGCCCTTGTTGGCAACAAACTATATTATTTCAATGTTAAAAACCCTTTTAAAGTATCGTTACGATTCACCCCTGCATCTCTATTCACTCCGTTTGACGGTACTGTTAGTTATTAGGTATGTGGTGTGAAGTTAAGAGATAATTGATAGGAGAGGAATAAGTATGTTATTTAAATGCAGCTAGAGATTATTGTTACAAAATATAGCTGCATAGGATTTCACTGTAGCTTCTAAAGAAGATGGCGGAATGAGCTGGGCGCTTCTCTAAAAACCTGTATTTTAAAATGACGGAGACGAGAGGTAAGAGGAAATGGAGATGGCAGACTATAGGCAAAATATGAATACTAAAAATGAAGTTTTTTTTTTTTAACAATGCAATGGTTTTTGCAAATTTTTGAAGCCACTTACACGCATGGAGCAAGTTCTATGTGTGTTGTGCATGGTGAATACGAGTATGGTGATAAATACTCGTTACTGCTCTGTATGATAACATTCATTTGCCCTGCAGTAAAATTATCCCACAAATATTCCGTCAAAGGTCTCCTTGAAAATGTTTAATTTATTTTCCGAAACGACTTTATTTAAAAGCCGCGTGTCTTAACTTAAAGTTTGTCTTGCCAAAGCGTTCAGAGTCGAAGCCGTGACTTCAAGCCAGAGTTGAAGATTACAGAACCTCATTTATTTTTTAATACGCTTTAATAAGATTTTACTTACTAATATTTTATGGAGGAAAGTGAATCGGCTTTTATAGATGAATACATTATGGCTTCATTACAAAATACAGTTTTGTTTCGTATTCGTTTTTTTGTAACGAAACTTACTCAAATCGTTTATTGCAATCCATAATTTACACTTACAGGTAGTAAATGCAAAATAATAAAAACAATTGTAGATGCTGTTGGTTACAGCAAGTTTTTACATAAGTTGAGAGAGGAAGAGCGCTTTATTATATTATTTTCGTTCGTTTTTATGCCAAACTTGTGAATATTACACGTGGGTTCACACTTAATGCTTACTGTGTTGCTGTAGGTAATATTTTGAAAACAGCTTCCTGACTGAAGACTCAATAATTGACTGACGAAGAAGCAACATTAACGGTTATCAACGGTTATCACTCTTGTAACCTGACAATTTAACTAATGGCCTAATCTAAGGGACATGTATTTAAGACGTTTTAATTCAATTTAAATGTGCTTGTAAGTAAAAGTTTACTAGCCAACTAGAACGAAAACTTAACGGCCTTTATAGGGATCTTCTATCCGCGATAGTAATGATGGAAACGTCAAAATTTCTTGGATTGACGTTACCTACCGAAAACCTTATGTCAATCCAGGGCCGGCAGTCTCGACATTAGATAGCAACAAAAATCTGTCGCTAAGTCGTAGCGATGTCAAATTCCTTTAATAGATTTTCAACTTTATTTCCAAAGCATAAGGTTGAAAATCTATTGAAGAAATTTGACGTCGATTAGACTTAGCGACTGATTTTTGTCGCTATTTATTGTCGAGACTGCCGGCCCAGGCCCTGCAGTCTCGACATGAATAGCGACAAAAATCTGTCGCTAAGTCGTATCGATGTCAAGTTCCTTTAATAGATTTTCAACTTTATTTCCAAAGCATAAGGTTGAAAATCTATTAAAGAAATTTGACATCGATACGACTTAGCGACAGATTTTTGTCGCTATTCATGTCGAGACTGCAGGCCCAGGGCCGGCAGTCTCGACATTAGATAGCAACAAAAATCTGTCGCTAAGTCGTAGCGATGTCAAATTCCTTTAATAGATTTTCAACTTTATTTCCAAAGCATAAGGTTGAAAATCTATTAAAGGAATTTGACATCGATACGACTTAGCGACAGATTTTTGTCGCTATCTAATGTCGAAACTGCAGGGCCTGTACCCTAATTGCGTAACACACTATCTATCACAATATGAATCATTTTGAAGCCTAGTACTAATCCATTGCTTCATATGTTTGGAAAATTTGTCTGCTCAACAACGTAAATAACGCAATGAATGTTGTTGAACTGTCAAAATGAAAGTTATTCCTACTGTTAGTGTGTTTCGCAATTACCCCGCTGTTGAAAGTCGTTGTAGTAAAACGAAACGGTTTGAAAGCGATTGTTATTGGTTTAGTCTCCATTATCAATACAAAGCTACCTTCCACAAAAGCCTTAAGACCTTCAAAAAACCTGACATAGGTACTGTTCGTGTTATCTTGTGATAAAAACGCAAGTAAGCCGTGACGTGTGGCGCTGGCAGAACAAACGTCGTTACTGCGTTACTAAATAAATCGTTAGCGGCGCGTGAGCCGGGCTCGAGATACGGCACGTAGCGCGAGGAGGTAGGGCGCTGGATGTGGCAGGCAAAGTAAGGCTGGAAATGTTTATTTGCGGGTACTACTTTGGTAGTAGTGGCCGGTCAGGTGGAGTGACGACTTGCGAAAACCCGGCTGGTAGTGACTGGCTGAGGAGAGCCGAAGACCGGGATCATTGGCGTTCACTAGGAGAGGCCTACGTCCAGCAGTGGACGAATATAGGCTGATGATGATTATATGAGAGGAATCTGCCTACTTACTATACACAGAAAGAAGCTGACCAAATTTTCCAAAAAAATAAAACTTTCCTACGCACTTCTTGTAGTACTTACTAAGATTTTGTGAGGAAATTCACTCTTGGATGAGTGAATATTTTACAGTTCGGAGTTGGAAGAAATCTGTTTTCTCATTTATCATCGACACACGGCTACATATTAAGCTTCACTTTTCCAGTATAAGCTGATTTCTCATTGAACGGAAATCTTATACAATGCGAGATCGGCTTATACTGGAAATGTATAGCTTGATATCGAGCCGTGTGTACTACCTAAACGTCAAGCAGTCGCCACAATGTAACGAAATATGTGGCTATGAAAAGAAAGAGAACTAACTAAAGGTCTAAAACTGGCTCAATCCAACAGTATCTAATATTCTCCAGCAAAAAACTAACACCTTACACTAATAAGCATATTTTTAAGCTATTGCATAGCTTTTATCGCGGGCTTTGAGCGCGGCGACCGAATCAAGAAAATCCGTAACGAAAATAAAACCTAACATCCCCCACTCCGCCTACCATGTAGCTCGGCCGAGCGTTCGCTTAACGTGTATGTATATGGTACGACTGTACTTGAATTAATATCAAAGAAAAATAAATACTGCATAAATAAATAATTATAATTGCATAAGTTGATAAAAAATGCTATGCAATAGCTTTCCCGCGGCAGTCCCCGAGTGCCACACGTATATTTTTTTTCTCACAGAATAAGTAAATGATTGCAAGTAAACATTTAGAACTAAAGTAATGAGCGTACATTGCGCTGTCACTTCCAGTCCTTAACTAAATTCGTGTCAACCTAAAACCGTGTCGGTTACCAAACAAACTAAAACTCGGAATTATTAGTGTTTTTCGTATTGTAGATTGTCTAACGTTGTGCTACTGTATACTGTGTACTGTGTACACTTGTTGAGTTACTAGCGTTTAATATATTGCTGCTATTTGTACTGGAGTCGGAGAATACTGTGCCTGGTGTTCTGAAATTCAGTCCTAATTTTAGGAGAAGGAATACCTAAATTGGAAGTTAAAATATTCGTAGGGTTTATTTATAAATGTGGGCGTACTATAGGTACCTACACCTCTGCCTAACTCTTCGGAGAATGCAGGCGTGATGGCATGTTATGTTATTTATAAACGTTGCTTAAAGTTAAGAGACATATCAACGTCAAAAATGTAAGGTTAAGCTGACGTTAATAATTACTTAACTTACTTAAGCAATGTTTATAAAGAAATCCCAAGTGTCGTATGAAGTTTTAAGCTCTGACAAAAGGCAATAACAGACTATTTGACTGTAGATTTTTATTTGATTTTTCGAAACCTAGAAAAATACTAAGCCACATATTTTTATATCTTAAAAAATTGCGAAATTCTATGCGTTTCAAAAGTTGATGCTAGACAGAGACAGCATTATTAGCATCTGACGTCACAACACAGGAACGCCATAGTAACTTCGCGCCATTCAGTAAAATTATCGGTTTTCGTGAAAAGGATAGAAGAATAATTTCAATTTTTTTTTTTCTGCAAATCGTCTTGTCTTAGTAACATCTTTAAATTAAGTATTTATTATTGTTTATTTTTGATAGTGGTCAGATACTCTACTACTTTCATAGGCTAGACTTTGCCCAGAAAAGAAACCAATTTTTTAAGACAATACGCTCGATCTCAGATTAAAAGATGGTGATTTTTGGAGCCAAATCTTTCGAACAAGTGACAGCTCATACCTTTAAACATATTGCTGCTAGAATAGATGTTTCACTATTGTTTTTCTAGCGACATAATTATCTTGATTGATTGCCATGTAATTATGAGTTTATCGACTGAAATCGATAATTAAGCTTCCTTTTCAGCTTGCTTCTAGTCACGTAATTTTAAATGATAAGTGCTATCTCTCTGTTTATCCCACACAAGACCAAGCGTGATACACCTACAAGCGTTATCTTTCTAAAGAATACAGAACAAAATATCGTCATATCGTATGCCCGCGGGTGCATTGCCGCGAAACTTAATTACAATTAACATAGAGATAGCGGGAAGAAGCAATGTAGTTTGTGCTATCAAATTATATCATTTCTTATAACTTACATGGTAAGGGAAAGAGGGTATCTTAAGTACTTTAAAGTGGCTATAGCCCAGTTGTTAACGGGTGGACTAGAGAGTCGAGAGGTCGTGAGGTCGATCTCAACTCGTTGCATGGTTGATTAACACACTCTCCTAAACATAGCATTACTCCTGTATTCTCCGAAGGTATAGGCAGAGAGTAGTTCCTTTTTTATTTATTTTTTTCTTCTCAATTAGTGTGAATCATGGTCTGGCAGTTTGAGTAATTTATGCGGCCTACCCAAATGTCCTTTCTTTGGTATTGTTCGTCGAATCGTTGAGCTCCTTAAGTTCCGATTTGAGCTGCACGTTTACTGACAAATGCGTGCACTGACAGGACAGGTCCACTCAATCTGTGTGGTTTTTCCTTAAAATACCATTTCAGACACCAACCTACATGGTCTTCAAATGATCTTACCAAGATTATGTCTGGACTTCAAAAGAGACTGTGACCTCTGAGTTCGTTTCGGCCTTCCTTCTCAGAGTTTTCAGATAGGAAACGCCGTCCTCATCTAGTTTTTAAAAAATGATCGGCGTGTAAAAGTGTTTACAAACCTAATTACAGAAATAAAATCATTTATCATTTAGTAATAGTATCAACACCCACATTTTTCCACATATAACACTCATACAATACATGGTGACTTTATTGTCATTGACGAAAAACTAAATGCAACGTGCAATGTATTTATTATTTAAATTACATTATATTGTTATATATTTTAGTCATATTTATTTTAGAATGTATGTATGTAAGTATATTCTCATATTGAATGTTTATATTTAAATTAGAAAATTATTTTAGATTTTATGTATTTTGTTTTCCCTTCTACTCTTGCACACGTTGTCTACATCTCTTTAATATACTCTCCTATCGCAGGTATGCTGGAAGTGATTTCTTTAGAAATAAGCATCACCTTTGTATATTTTTGTTACTTTCTTCTTGTCTGTTTATATGTATGTGTACATAAATGGTTAAATAAATAAATAAATGATTCTGGGAACTTCCTAATGGGAAAATCCAAAAACACTTGGAATGGAACTCGGTACTCCTAACTCAGTTGTACTTTCGATTACTAGACCAACATATTAGTTTAACAGATGTAGATATACCTACCTATGTTTCTATTTTCTATATCTGCTATTCTGATGATATTATCAAAGCAATTCTAGCCCACACAGGAACGTGCCTGAAGGCAAGTTTTGCACGTATTTAACTTAATAAAGATAATTGTCTTGCATGCAAGCTCTCAACCACTGTGAGGGCGTACTTGCACTCGTGTCTAATAAATATCTTGCGTATATCTTTCAAACGACTCCAGACCTTATCTTTAAGGTGCTTCAATTCAATTTTGATTGAGTCGTTGTTGTTCTTATATCGTTTTGTATTGGTGTTTAGAATTGATATTTAAAACAATTGCAGTGGATTTTAGATTTTCTGGCTTTTGTTTTTGGGTTGGTTTTTAGTTGTATAGTTTAGTTGCAATAGATATCATTGTTTTACAATTGAGATGTGAGCAGAGATGTTGGTTTGCTATAAGTAGGTACCAACTATTCTTAGTTTGTTTGATTGTTGGTTATTGTTATGATTCTGTTTGTAGTTTATTTATTTAAACTTCTCGTACACAATAATATATAAAGGCGGACTTAATGCCTTAGGCATTCTCTACCAGTCAACCAAGGGTGGTGTAGAGATAAGATGGCAGGTGCTCTGTTTAACAGGCGTTAATAATAATAAAAAATATTAAAAAGATAACATAATTAATTATAAACAAAATAGGTATACAAGTACCTAAATAGGTTATAAACTTATAATACACATACATACACATTTACTGTAATATAAAATACCTACATTATATATAATATTCATTTTAATAGCTTAGGTTATAATTAAATTACTTATTAGTTTATTTATAAGGCTAGATTGTAATAAGTTTAGGGTCCATCCTATTGTTGAACCCTAGGACAAGGAAAAAAAAAATTCTATATATATACACAAAAAGGGAAAGAGGTAATTGAGGTTAATTGAGGTAATTGAGTTTATTACTAAGTATATAAAATTAATACATATCAAAGGATAGAAAGGCAATTTAAGTAGGGTTGAAGTCTGCATGGTAATTGCGTAACACACTAACAGTAGGAATGGCTTTCATTTTGACGGTTCAACAACATTCATTGCGTTATTTACGTTAGTGAACGAGCAAATTTTTCGAACATATGAAGCAATAGATTAGCAATAAGCTTCAAAATGATTCAGGTGGTGATTGATAGCGTGTTACGTAAAAAGGGTTCTGGTTGATTTAAAAATATCTTAGTGTTTTGAAATCTATATACATATAACACCTCTAACATACTCTTCAAAACTATATAATAAATAAACAAAAATATTAGAAGCGGTATAATAGTGGTTTATCGCGAACATCGCAAATTGTTAAAAAAAGTTAAACAATACAATCCAAGAACCACTTAAATATTCACCTCAACTCAAGATTAACACCCAAATTTTTAACAAAATAAACACGAAAACATTCACACGTCGCGTTAGAAAAGTTAAAGCGGCTGGGGCGGGCTGATAGGCGGCGATACGGGCTGGGCGCGCGCGATAACTCCCGCCCGCCCTGCGACGCAAGACACTGCATCTGTTAGACGCAGCCGTCCGCGGTGTGACTACGATTTCAGATGTTTAATGGATATCCCGTTAAACGTCTCTCTCGTGAAAATTTAAATACACAAAATATATTTTTTGGGATAGCCCATTCGACAAACGTTACGGTCGACTTTGAGTTCAATATTGATATGCAATCTGGCTTAGAAAAGTCACTAAGATACTTTAAAAAATGATCTTATGATAATTTCATGCGGGATAGAGTTTAAGATCAGTCATCCTATGAGATAATTTAGGTATTGATATAATTGTTTATAACAATGTACCTACATATTTGTAACAACTCGAGCGAGATGATAGGTCGCGATAACTCCCACCCGCCCTGCGACGCAAGACACTGCATCTGTTCCACGTAGTCGTCCGCGCTGTGACTATGATTTCAGATTTTTAAGGGGATATTGAAAATACTGTACTTTTAGAATTTTTACGGCATTGCCTGAGAGTAATATTTTTCAAATCTAGTCCAATTGGTTATAAAATAACAGTTGGAAATATAGTAAAAAAACCGTGTTGAAATATCATACATTCAAATTAATGGGTTTAGAATATGTCAGCATAAATATGTTATCTATAACATTGAATAACTTGGGTGGATTGGTAGGTCGCCATAACTCCAGCCCGCCCTGCGACGACGCAAGACACTGCATCTGTTAGACGCAGCCGTCTGTACGATAATGACAACAAATTCAGATATTTAGAGGACATTACTATTTAATGTCATCTTGCAAGTTTAACCCAATGATTTATTGTTATAAATTAAATTAATACGTAATCATAGAAATTATTTGGCAATAGAATTATTATTAGTAATGATCACAGACCCTTTCACAGATTACACTGCAAGAAATTAGTTTTGATTAGTGAAATCAGTATCTAAAAACGCTTCCTTTAAAGAATGCTTCAGTTGTCGCTAATGAAACTCAAGAAAATCATAGTTATCTGCATAATCACACGATGAAACTCCTGAAATCTCATGCACTTGTCCCTGTTTCTCCTACAGCATGGTGTCCGTATGCGGGGGGCGAGGCGTCCAAGCGGGGCAGGCGACCCGTTATCGCCTTCAAACACCCGCCGTATCGCAGGCCAACATTGTATCTCCTGGGTTTTGTGATTCTCTGCACTAGTCTATGAATTTTGATAAAGATTTGTGGCTACCTAAGATAGTGTTTGTTTTGTGGTTGAAAATTGTAAAGGCGGAGTTGAAATGCACTTTTTATTCATTTTTTTTAAATTAGGATCAGAGATCGGATATTCGGATGCATATTTACCTAAAGTTGAGATGTTGGCTAATATGGAATGCGCTTTTGTGTCGAAAAAATCCTGCTAGCGTCAATTTCAGTGACCAAACCGGACCAAAACATACTGATCGAAAGGTAGTGATTAGAGTTGTAGCCGAGGTAATATTTATGCCCAAACAGGATAATATAGTACTTACTTAATTTAATAAAAGTAATTATTTTAATTTATGTTTTTTTTTGTTTTAACTAACACACACCACCCCTCCTTTTACACCCTACACACATATCTGCATCGGGGGTAAATCATTAATTTTAAATAAACAAGCATTTGATTTTTTTTACAAAAAAAAAAATATATTTTATGAAGCCGCTTCCATACTGTCATAGCTAAAAATACCTTTAGGTAAATATGTATCCGAATATCCGATCACAGATTATGATGCATAAAATTGATATCTTTTTGGACCTAAGATTGTTATATATGGGTAGATTGCGGTAGTTAAAAAATTGGACAAGTTTAAGGAATCTTTTTCTAATGAGTTTGAGAACTTTCGATGTTTTCTGTAAAAATCTTACCGTGAAAACTTAGGTTAGCTTAAAGTGAACTTGTTAATAATATCAATTCCTAGTATTAAGTGCAATGACAACTCACTTCAAACTCATTTGATCACTTCACTTAAGTTTACACAATGAGATTTTTACAGAATAGATCTGATGATTTTCATTCAACCCTACATATACATTGAGTATGAACAATTGAACACTTACCACCTATTAATCTTAAATACTTAATACAGATAAATAAATCTCTATTAAACTAACACCACAAAAAGCGAATTTAGGCCTCCCCTAGCCCCAAAACCGCATAAAGCCGCAACATGCACGAATCAAGAACATTTATTTAGTTTATTTTCGCAGCGGCAACCCTATTCGCGCGATATCGGGAGTGCAGCCGCGCGATAACGGGCGACACCGCGCTATATGTCGCGCCGCGCCGGTCCGATTCACGCCGATAATGTACGAGCCGTAAACGGATCGGAGCGTTTGAAAGAAATTGATATGAAGTGCATGTTTTAAAGTCTGGAGGAGTTTATAGCTGATTGCTGGTTTCGTGTTTTATTGATATTGGATGGCCGGTACTGTGAGAGGAAAATTATATCAATGAAATGTGATAGTAAATACTTTAATCTGCTGAGATGAATATTGATAGGAAGTTATACCATTTCTTACGTCGACAATGTTGCAGTTTATGGTCCTATGATTTTCAGAAACACTCTGAGGTTTAGTACCTACAAAGTTGCTATTTTATGTACTTTTAAGGCAGCTTCACAAAATATTTCGGACGATTAATCGGGAAGCTCACAAGCTTGATTCCTAAAGGGTTTACTTAAGTCTTGCTGTACTCTACTCAGAGGGAGAAGGTGTAACGTACCTTCTAATTTGATGGATGACGTTGGTACTTTGCCAAAGCATGATCATATGACAGGAAAAATCAAGCTACTTCAAATTAGAGAAAGCTTGAATCCAGAAAGTAGAAAAACAAAAAACATTTTACCTTTCCCCGTTTCTACGGCTTCGAAAATTCACTGTTTAAAAATATTAACCCACCAAACCTAAATTAAGCAAATTGATACTCCTGCTCACTCTAAAAAGACACTCCCCGAAGTCAGTGATACTCCTTCCACTCTAAAAACCCATTCCTCCATACAAACTCACATGACAAACACACCCGATCGAGAACGGTTATTTAAATGTGGTTATTAATTTTATAACCTAAGTAGTGGACCGTTGGGTTTATGAGGCAGGGTGCACAGAGCGTTCGGAAGTGGATATTAAATCGTTTTATTAGTCGTCGCCGTCGCGTTGTGTGGCCCAAGTTGAGGGAGAAAGCAGAGAGGTTGGCAGTGATGCTGTGGAACTGCTACAGTAGCAAAAATACATATACACATATAAATATACCTATAAGTATCCATACCCAAACACAAAACAACACATATAATTCCAATCATGTAAATTAATGTAACTGTACTATGATTTGTTACCTATACAGTATTTAATCTGACCTGTAACTGGCACCTTGTCGGAATCTGTTGTTCTAAGGTTGAGGAAGACTATCCGCTCGGGATGCAGTTTTATACTAGTACGAAGGGATAGGGCGAATCAGTCCAAAGACAACCAAACCATTTTTTTTACAATCTACCATTTCTCATTCTTCAACTGTTGACCTGCCTAAATCTTATTGTCAAAATAACTTTAAACGATTTTTGTCTATCCTGGGCTTATTATTTTCTGTATGGTTGTCTCATATTCATGAATAAAGAAAGATTATTGTTATAAAAAGAGCGAAATTCAAGTAGATATGAATTTTGAGATATTGTGAATAAGTGACCGACGATGTGCAGGATTCCAAATATTTGATGCTAGAGGACTGTATGTATTTAGTAGTTAAAAAAAGGGTTAAGGTTGTATTATTGGCTGTAGTCAAGCAAGGCAAGACCTTGGAAGTATTAAGTCAGATCTTTAAATACTTCCCGCTCTATAAATGATTATAATTAGTCCTTATCAGTTCTGAGCTATTTTCTGAGAATCGAAGTTAAAATATAATCATTACTGCCTTCCTTTCTGTTGTCAATGTCTACTATCGATAAAGAAGAAAAAGAAGAAAGAAAAATTGTTTATTGTGTGCAAATAAGACGCATATTAAACATTACAAAATAAACGAAACAGCCAAAAGCCGTGTATTCAGCAATCAGGGAATTAAAAATATACATAGTTTAACAATAAATAGAACTAAGCCAAAAGCCTCGTATTCGGCGATAAGGGTGATTAAAAATATACATAGTTATAGAACTAAGCAGTCGCCATTGCAAACTGATTTCAAAAAACTTTCTACTCCATATTCTATACCACTTGGACCAGCCAACCAGTGTGGTGTGAAATATAGGCGAGTCGAGCGAGCCTTATCGTTCGAGCGCACGCCGCGCTATCGGCGCAGCCGCCGATAACTGCTCGATCTATGTGCGTGATGCATGTGGCTGTGCATTACTTACTACTGCTGGAACCCTGGTAGGTAGCACTACAAATTGCTAACGTGTATTAGAGCAAATTCTGCGTTGTAAGCTTTGTAAGAACGCAGAAGATTTGGTTTTCCGGATCGAGTATATCTTACACGAATTATGATAGAGCGGGAATTACGATTTCAAATTAGATTTGAGTATGGATTGGTATGAAACCAGAACTGTTTGGTGTCGGGGAGTGGCATGTTGTAAAAGAATCGAAACCGTAACCCGTAGAAATATGCGGTAGGCCGATATCCAGCAGTCGGCTGATAGGACAATTGAGATACTCCATCTTTTTTAAGAAGTTGGTTAGAATTAAAGATATAATTATCCTTATCTTTTCTATCATTACAAATAATTATACAGTTTCCACTATTTATTTATATGGCCTACACTATCACACATCCAACACTCCTACAACGATCAATTGTTTTCGTTGCAACAGAGCGATCACGTGTACCCCATAGATTATGGTGCACTTCCTAATTTAACCTGTCGAACGCGTGCTAAACCCTGGCTAATGAGACGGAGTATCTAACGTCGGTTGGCTGCGCGTACTATCGCTAAATTGCCCGCTAACAAGAGCTTTGTAGGGGTTAACCGACTCTGTGATCCGGCTTCCGATTTGAACACAGAGGTGACAATGTCTGAAATAGGATGTTATTTATTTATTTATTTATTATTTATTAAAACTTTATGCACAAGTAAAAAAAAAAATACTGTACAAAGGCGGACTGAATATCTGAGATGGAATATCTGAATGACTGAGGATGTTGGGTCTAAGAATGATACAATTGTGTGGAGATAAATTAGAATATGGGAGCTGTAGAATTAGAAGTTCCATGGGACAGTAAGCTAGCGACTGGTATAAATTAGAATATGGGAACTATAGAATCAGAAGTTCCATGGGACAGTAAGCTAGCGACTGGTATAAATTAGAATATGGGAACTATAGAATTAGAAGTTCCATGGGACAGTAAGCTAGCGACTCATATAAATTAGAATATGGGAGCTGTAGAATTAGAAGTTCGATGGGACAGTAAGCTAGCGACTCATATAAATTAGAATATGGGAGCTGTAGAATTAGAAGTTCGATGGGACAGTAAGCTAGCGACTGATATAAATTAGAATATGGAAGCTGTAGAATTAGAAGTTCGATGGGACAGTAAGCCAGCGACTGGTATAAATTAGAATATGGGAACTATAGAATCAGAAGTTCGATGGGACAGTAAGCTAGCGACTCATATAAATTAGAATATGGGAGCTGTAGAATTAGAAGTTCGATGGGACAGTAAGCTAGCGACTGATATAAATTAGAATATGGCAGCTGTAGAATTAGAAGTTCGATGGGACAGTAAGCTAGCGACTCATATAAATTAGAATATGGGAGCTGTAGAATTAGAAGTTCGATGGGACAGTAAGCTAGCGACTGATATAAATTAGAATATGGGAGCTGTAGAATTAGAAGTTCGATGGGACAGTAAGCTAGCGACTGGTATAAATTAGAATATGGGAACTATAGAATTAGAAGTTCCATGGGACAGTAAGCTAGCGACTGATATAAATTAGAATATGAGAACTATAGAATCAGAAGTTCCATGGAACACTAAGCTAGCGACTGATATAAATTAGAATATGGGACCTGTAGAATTAGAAGTTCCATGGGACAGTAAGCTAGCGACAGAAATGAATTAGAATATGCAAGCTATAGAATTAGAAAAGAATACTCTTTGTTATGTACACCATAAAAATTATTGATATAAAAGTAGAAATTTTACAAAGGGTGACACAATGGGCGGTTTTGGAAATTTGATGGTGCAGTAATTTTGCAATGGACTGCAATAAGCTGAATGATGACAATGATAAAGAGAAAATTAAATTGATTAATAATCAACAGTTTCAAGGCGTAATTGAGATATCTTGTCATGTAAATTTTAGTTAGAAATGCGTATTTTTGATATATGTTCTTTCAATTTAATTAAAATAGCAATGGACAGACAAGTGTGGAAAATAGAAAGTTAGGCCCTATGCCCAGCAGAGGGACATTACGGGCTGAATAAATAGATGGAGAGTTTAATTAATTAAGAAATGAGTCTGTCTCCCTGCTCCACCAATTATCGTTATCGAATAAAAGCACCGAAAATTGACGATTTAAGCCCTAACTTATTTTAATACAAATATTTCCCACATACGCCTACAAATCTTTTGCTTCACCGGATCATCAGTGTTGCCAGGGCCCGCCCATTCACACGCCTAAATACATAAGCATATGAATATACATTTTATGTAAATTCGGCCTATTTATCTGTTATGATCGTCACATAGATTACGACTCTGATCACAATCGCGTCGAATTTTGCTCAATAAAATATAGAATTACGTTCTAATTTCATAAATTTTGTTTAGAATAGCTGTTGAAGACGGAAAAATATAATTCTTTTGAAATATGATATGGTTATAGTTATATTTTGTTAGACATAATGTGATAGTTATGGCATATTATTTTGGCACCTATAGTCGGCAGAAAATATGATATTATTTAAGAAAAAATTAACACCTTTTGAATGTTCAAATGTATGAATGAATAAATTTAACAGCGGTACGGCGTAGTTTGTTGTTTTAACTGGTTTTGTAATTTGAGATAAATATCTTTTGATCTTCGGTGATTTGAATCACGGATTTTAACTCGTATTTTTTACGCAGTTTTAAGGTAATTAATGATTTTAATGAAATATAAATGTATTAAAAATTAATAATGAGTAATGATGGCCAGTTTTAAATCAGGATCAAAACAACAAAAAACACGTGTGGCACTCGGGAACTGCCGCGGTAAAGCTATTGCATAGCATTTTTTATCTACTTATGCAATTATAATTATTTTTTATTTATGCAGTATTTTTTTTTCTTTCTTATTATTCAAGTACAGTCTTACCATATACATACACGTTAAGCGAACGCTCGGCCGAGCTACATGGTAGGCGGAGTGGGGGGTGTTAGGTTTTATTTTCGTTACGGAATTTCTTGATTCGGGCGCCGCGCTCAAAGCCCGCGATAAAAGCTATGCAATAGCTTAAAAACTTTATTTTAACAAAGTATACCCCGACCATACATACATAATTTAATTTATGATATGTTGAACACAAGCATACAATATAAGGCCGTCCATTCACGACACAATAAACAGCTACCCACGACGCGACATTGTCGTGTCATTCTGCTAAATATCGCGCGCGTACCGCGTGTAATCGCGGCGGAGGATCACGCGACGCGCGGCCACCCCGCGCGGCGATATCGCGATAACGGACGCCTGTTACACCGATGTGAATATTCGTGTGAAAAGTTAAGAAAGTACCTAGGTGATGTTTGCATTGCAAACGCTGGCAGTAATGCAGCTGGAGATGGCGAATAGATGAAAATATTAATTTACAAAGATATAAAGAAAGAAAAACGAACAGATAATTCTTTCAAGTTTTTGATTTTTCACAGTTCTGGCCAACCGATTCTTGGTCACCAAACAAGATCCATTTGATATGGGCCCAAAAACAAAACTTATAGAAATTAATGAATAAATTGATGTTAATAAAGCTAGTAGACAATAGCACTCTTCAATTTTATAGCAAGAATTCAACTCCACTTTTTAGAATTAAAATGTCAAAGATATTTGACAATGCTACTGTGTAACACACGGCCGTTGCACACTAACCCTAACTAAGAAACTATCCAAATCCAATCTTAACACTACTACCTAAAGTCCATATTCCCTTACCCTCATCCTAGGGAGTCTGTAGGTTTGGGAGAGTCTGAAGATTTGTTCTTTCCTAGAACTGAGGCCTCACCGCACGACCTCTTGATAAGGCAAGCAGAATATTATATTTATATAGAATTTCACTAAACGTGTTTAAAATTGAGTAATAAACATGAGAAAGGTGATGTTTGTTTATAAGAAAAGTTTTGCAGTGAAATTTTCAGTAGCAACCTGAAATCTCGATTTTTGCCCGGTTATTGGCAAAACGCGCATAAGGGACTTATAAAAAGGCTGGCGAAATTTTTGTGTTCTACCGGCCTCTGCCTGCCTCTTCTGAGATGCAGGCGTGATGTTATATAAAGTTTAGTCAACCTTGCAACAGCTTAATCACCCTAATTTAATTTTATTTTTTTTATTCAGTTCGGACAACAACATGGTCCTATTTGTTAGTAAATAAAATACCTTATCACTAGTGTTGGTAGTACACAGAACAAGGGTAAGAGAAGCTGGTGACTGCGGCAGGATGTGCAGAGAACGACATAGCAAGGAATATGCTACCTGACCATTCTCCCCACATAGTGCCTCAGACAAGGGGAGTAAGGAGTCTCCACCACTGTTTTCAGGATCTTATTGTTACTGACCCGCGTTCTACGCATCAGTGATGTGACTTTTTTGCGAATCAAAGGCAAAGGTGCTAAGGTTAAGGTAAATCCTCAGTTCGTCAAATTTTGGAAATTTATTCCACGACTTTTTCAGAATATTTGATATGGAAATTCTTAGGTGGAACAAATTTCCAAAGAGTGACGACTGATATGAAATTGTTGATTATTATTCAGTAAATATATCATCCCTACAGTCGCGAATCGCATTTTGATCAACATGGACGTAAAACAGAGCTGCAATTTGCAAATAACCAAAGAAAATTTTAATTTGGTTGGCTACAGTTGAGGATCCACCTTAAATGACGCTTGCACGTGACAAAATACCAAGGTCTATTTGTCTTTAGTCATTTAGGTAGTTTCAAAGTTCGTCATGTTTCAATTTACTGGGAAGAGTTCTCAAAACTGGCCAACTATACTAATATACCGCTTTCTTTCAAAAAAGCTCTCAAAAGCATTCCATATGGGTCATGGGGTCGAGGTGATCTGAATTTATTACTAGAGATTGGATCTACCTCTATATATATACTGATAATCGTTTTCCGCAAATAATCTGGTCTTCTTATCAGTAAACACCATCGATTCTTAAAACTATTATATTAGTGCGACGACCTTGGATTGTAAATCGATTCGAATCAAAGGAACCCGCACTTTTTACCTGACTGCGGTAAAATAAAGAAAGGTTTTGGTTGCTTCTCCAATTACTGAAGGTTTCATATCAAATTGAATATCAACTTCCATTAGCAATGGCTATGTACAATTTAAAAAAAAAACTATGGTAAGTTTAAAAAAAATATATAATATAAAAAAATGGAATGATGATAAATGTTTTCTCTTTCTTTCTTTTGTTTTTTCTTTAATTAAATAGGTCCTACTTATTGGTATTAGGTACGTATGATCGTTTGTTTTGGCACAAACTCGTTTTTTTTTGTGTTTGTGTGTTTTTTCTTTGCGTCATTATTACCGCAAATAAACGTATTTTCTTTATTTTTCTTTCAACTACAATTTTAAGTTTGTTCTTGGGATAAAATTATCCCAACTACGGAACCCTTCATTGTGCGTGGTCCGACTCGCACTTGGCCGGTTTTTATACTTAGGTCTTGCTTGATCCACCACATATTCAAGGCTAGGATACCTATACAGAAAATACGTGGTGGATGCTCTCGTGATGACGTCATAAGAGCATCCACTATATTGTATTTACTATTGATCAATCACATAGGTTTCAAAGTAGAGTTTCAAGAAGTTTTTAGTTTATAAATATGTCGCTTGTTCAACAGCCTACATTTCAAATACTTTATTCCATTCCAATTCAGTGTTGCAATGCATACTCGTTGTCCATTACTTGCTGGGAAGGGGTCGCGCTCGTAATGAGCCTAGATAGCGCGTAATGGACGCGGAACGCCATCTGATTGTGCCAACAGGTGTCTAATGTACTAATGTCTACTGTTTACCTTTCTGCAGTTTTTGGGATAGCATAGTTGTCTTGCTGTTTGGGGTAGGTAGAGATGTTTGAGTAATCCATACTAATATTATAAATTCGAAAGTCTGTATGTTACCGTTTCACCCGTAAACCACTGAACGGATTTCGATAAAATTTGGCAAGGAGATAGATGGCATCCTGGGAAAGGACATAGGCTATTGGATTGGGACATAGGATACTTTTTTATCCTAATAAAAAGTATCCTTTGTCCAAATCCAGGCCATGGTCTACCCGTGTGTCAAATTTTATCCAAACCCGTTCAGCCGTTTTTGCGTGATTCGAGTATCAAACATACAAACTTTCACATTTGCAATATTACTAGCTTCTGCCCGCGGCTTCGCTCACGTAGTACGTTCCCGTGGGATAATCTGACATTCACGCGGGCAAACCAGCTGGCAAAAGCTAGTCTTCCTATTAGTTACGAAATAAATAGATATTTAACGAGTTTTACGACATGGCGGCAGGCACAGACAGAGAGAGATGGCGGGATGAACTGGACTCCTTTAATAAAGATTGGTCCTTGGCAGCTCTTGACAGGGAGAGGTGGACAGAGAGTGGAGAGACCTTTTTTTTTTTTGGGTGGGAAATCATCTAATGACCTCTCCCGCTCTGGGCGGAGAGGAAGGTGTGTCAGACTCTTACTGACTAAAACCCACCCGTGTTCCTTCAGTTGCCTGTGCGCCAGGGCCACGGTAACTCTTTCGAACAATCCGCGACCCCGGCAGGCATCGGCCCTATCAGACCCCGTCAATGGTGCTGATATCTCTTTGAGGCGCGCGTGGAACACGACGCGCCGTCGACCCGGGAAAGAGTGGAGAGACCTATGCCCAGCAGTGGGACATTAATTGCTTATAAAAAAGTTTACGACCACTAAGAGCCCGTTGTTTGATCAGTAGTAATAGTTAAAATGCGTTAGTTAAACTAACAATTTGTTAAAAATGACAGAAGTATGTGGTTTGACAAATGGTTAAGCTAACTACAATTAAAAAAATTGACAATTTGCTATAAAAGTTAACCATGCGCATACAGAGTAGTTAAACTTTGACAGCTATTGACTATTGTCAAGTGACTAATTGTTAAATTGACTAATGGTCATGTTTAACTATGTATCAAACAACGGGCCCTAAGAAAGGGAAAGTCTACGTTAACAATTTTTTTTAAATTTATATACTTAGTGGTACTTATGATTCCTAAGTACCTTGTAGTCTGATGAGACAGTTAATACTGGAATTGTAAAACTGTGCTACTAGCATTCGCGGAAAATACTGAAAACTTATAAGGTGTTTACACTGTGACGCCCCCTAAAGTGCATTTTCTATACTATTTTGTGAAATTCTGTGGTACGCTCAAATGTGCATGGAGGTTGTCAATACTTATTATTATTGATCCATGGATCGGTGGACAAGTGCTGCCATCTACATAGGTCCTGAGACACACATAACTTCCACTTTTTCCATCAGATTTTATTCAACGATAACAGAATAAAATATTTTTTGCTACAACAATACATTGTATTAAAATCATCGATAGCAAGTGACAAACAAAAGCTCATTTTGCTAGTCGCGCCACAGTGGGGCGACGATCGCGCGATACTGTATGACGGACGGGCGAGATTGCGCGGGCGCATGCAGGGTGGCCATACACTGACCACATATCCTTGCGCGGTTAACTGATAGACTGAGGGATTTATTTTAAGGCTGATTTGTTTAGCAACATGGATGTGTGGTCCTCGGTTTTTTTATTCCAAAGGGTAAAAATACGATGATGAATAAATGATAAATGATTTGAATTTATTTTAGGGTGTGTCAACTGGCAAAGCATTTAATTAAGTAATTAGGTGTTGGTTAAAAGTGTTAAAAACATGTCTCCAACCAAGTACCAAACTTGGTTGCAGGTATGTTTGAATGATCATAATTAATTTGACACACCATGACATAAAATCTTTGAGTGCCATTACTATTTATGGAACCCATAAGGGCTCCGTAAGCACAGCCCAATTAAAAAGATTTAAAATATAATATTAATTAAATTTCCATTCAATAACATAATTAATTAGCAATACTAAAAAGTTTCGTCTTAAAACAGCGACAAGAATCCGAAGGGCGCACAAAGTCAACACACGCAAAGAATTTTTAATGCTGGCAACTTATTAACATTATACTGGCCACCCTATCGGAACAATGACGCGATAAACTCGCAGCAATATTTTAAAATCGATGTTTTTATGAATCGATAATTTGTTCGGTGCGTTTCGGCGCGACGTTTCGCGAGCCTATCGATTCTTATCTCGATGTCACAACGCTTTGTTTCGATTCGACCCCAACATCGTCCATGTTTCGCTTGAAATGTGTTTCTTGCTAACGTACGAAATGATACTATCTCAGGCAGTGCTGCAACTTTATTCGAATCGTTTCGAAATTGAAATATTATTCGAAATTGACTCTTCTTGCTCTGGGATAGGAGTTCGGTCGTGTTTTCGGGGGTGTTTGGGTAAGTTTGTGGTCGTGTATCTGTCCTCTTCATATGCATGCCAGGCTGTCTGGCTTCAGGTGTGTCCGATGGTTAATATTTGATACTTTCTTGTTCGGAAGAGGTCCCGAGAATGCAGTGTGCCGTCATTATTCTGAATGGTGGTGGTTGTTCGTTACATTTTAAAGTTTCTTTCTCATTGGAATGCGGGGTGTTAATTGATGTTTTGGCATTGGGACAACATGATACTACGTCAAAGAAAGTGGTTGAATTTTTGGCTTAAGTTTGCATAATATTCCACTCCCAACATTGCATGGTCAGTTTTTGAAAGGAGAAAGAAAATACATTAACCTATTTAGCTCAGACTAAAAGGCACACAACAAGACTACAAGAAAGAAAATTCAACATAAAAAAAAAAACAAGTCACATGTGTAATGTGTGGTGTGACAAATTAGCAGGTGAAGTGCGCTTCGCGGCTGCGCTAAATAGGCCCATTTCAGCAAAAATGCCAGACAACTAACGCCTGACGCTGGTTTTTAACTGGACCTGAAGTGTGAGGTGACGGATGTAAATCAGTTTTATACTGCAATGTATACTTAAATGATATAAATTATTGTAAGAGAATAATAGTAACGAATATTTAAATAATTAGTGTGATATTAAATAAAAAAATGCAAAAAAAAATTACATGAACAAACTGACTTTTCAACTAACTTCGGCGTCAACTTTGATGTAGCAAAATATTTGCGAAGACTACATATTTTTTTATTTATTAGTGCTATTGACCCTGATCCTATCCTAGATAATATCGCAATAATCGGCAAAATATAAAAAGGATTAATAAATCGAATGTGCTAGAAATTCCTTCCTCGTATTTCTAAAACATTTCCCATCACGTGGGCGACTTGGGTCCGAATAAATAAACCACAATCTCCCCATAGATACGCAAGATAAAATAGATTTCGAATAATAATTTATGCGAACTAGCTGGCGAATATTATACGATCGAATAAATAAAAATCGAGACAGATGGCTATCGGTAGGATGCCAAAATTGGTCATGTTGTGCGGGCTTCCTTGGTTGATAAGCATGTTTCTAAAATGGTATGTTTTAAGGGGACTACAGGACCTAAACGCAAGTTTTATAATGTCTAAAAGTGTATGATCCACTGCAGTAAATAAAATTAGAAAAATATATGATATTCTTCAGGATATATCCTAGTTAGATAGTGTTTTGAAAACAAATACAACTAATTCGATACGACAGAAAAAAATCACGAAGACGCCTCTAAAAATTTCTTTTAACGATTAAAAACCATACTAATATACATGCAATCATTCTGATTTTTTGTCAGATTATTCTACAAGTAACGTATTAACGTAATAGTGTTTTAATTTTTTAGTCCAATCAATAGATTTTTTGTAAATCGATAATTGCTTCATATTTTGCAATAAATTATCAGCGTTGTGTCATCGCGCTTCTCTTTCTTTTCTATGCAGTCCGACAGTGACCGCGTTTTACCTGTTGTCAGCCTCTTAATGTCTCGAGAGTCGATGGCAGGAATAAATATCTTAGGTTGAGTACTTAGAAGAGCAGATATCGGAGAAGCAGATATAAGAAATTCAAACTACATAAGGTGAGACCGATTTGTAAGTATTCCCTGTCTGATTTTCCGAGACCGACAAGTTATTTTTGGGTGCAGGAGGTGTGTCATATAATTAGAAATAAAATAAATAGCCTAAAGGCCAATTAACAATCTCTGCATTATTTTAACTGAGACCATATTTTGAAAGCACAAACTGACCGTAGATTTTTCGGTAACGGGGTTTAATCATAATAATAATAATTATTATTATTTATTTATTTAAAAAAAAGTGTGGTACAGTCTGTTAAAATAAATACAATTTTACAGTTTATGGACAAATCCTAAAGGGAGTAACAATTAACGGAAGTGAATCTGACATCTTAGCTAGGTTACATGTTAACCTGTATTAAGGTACGCCAGCCCAGGTTCCCACAAAAGCAGTACAAAGTACAAAGTTTCGATTCGCGGTTAATAGAAATGTTAATTGAACTACACCTCTTGAAACGAACAGGGGTTTCCGTTCCGCTGCTCGCTATCCGACTCACAAAATGATACAAGTGGGTGCCATTCTTTTTCTCATCGATATAAACTCAATAAATAATGCCTATAGAGGGGGTTGATCATTCATACATGCTGATTCCCGAGATAAGCGGTATCCGTTAAAAGGTTACCTACTATGTTATGTGTGTATGTGTGTGTGTAGTGTGTGGGGGTGTGTGCGTCTGTGTGTGAGTGCATGTGTGTGGGCGTATCGGGACAGGATCTTAATTTACAATAGCGTTCTTTGTACCATGTGTGGTGATGACAGATGTGGAGGATCATTGAAGTATGGGTTGTGTGTTTTAGTGGTGATGTAGTTACCTATCTACTTAGGTACTTACTTGAATGTTTGTTCGGTTGGTCAAATATTGGCCAACCGTTTTGTACTTCAACATAATTTATAATATTGCTCTGAAAAAAGTTAGAAGAAAGATCAAACATATTTTTAGATGAGTGAGGTTATGTCGTGATGTTTTTAACAATCGAAGCTGTAATTCCTGAAAGGTACAAGTTATTTAAGGTATACATTTTCCTTATAAAGTTTTTGCTCTAAATAAATTGATAATGATAGTCGTGCAGCCTATCGTGACACTAAACACGAGGCGAGTTACTTTGTGTCACTGCATTAACTTCAGACATAGCTCACTCCGAAGAAGCCTATCATACTGTAAGCAATCCGTAAACCTCTACAGAAATTATAACCCGGTGTACCTTTACAGATAAAACTTGACTTCCTCTTAAAAAGAAATGCAAAAAAGTCCGACTCCACCACACAGCTAACTAACGTTTAACAAAGATTAATGCTGCCCGATATATCATTCGCGACACGGAGAGGTGCGCGAACTTTCAACGATAAACTTTTTAAAGACTCAACTTGCTACAGCTTTTATATCGCCCTGAAAAATTGTGTATCTCAGGCCCTGCCCTGTGGCGACGAGATAAAAGGAAAAAATCGCCCGAACCGTATTTGTTAAAGTGGAGTAGATATTTGTCATGGGGATGCGCAAACTTTAGTAATTGCTCTCTGGGTACCTGATTGTCGGATCGGTGATACGAACTAGATGTTTTTTATTGCTCATTTTTAACGCTGTGTATTTAGGTCGTTTAGAATATTTATTGTACCGATTTAAGGAGTTTTAAGTTTTCTTTTAATAGTCGTTTTAAAGTCATTTGAAGTTACTGTAGGTTAGACTAATTTGTTTTATTAGGAGATAAGTAGTGAAATGTTTTATTTTTACAACTAAAATGTTTAGGAGTGGTTTTAATAAAAGTGATCCAACTAGTAACGTCTTGATGTTATCAGAGCCGTTAGATTTAGGAATGCTGACATGTTTTATTGATTTTGATGTTTGTAAAATTCCGTTAGCCACAGCGGATTCTTTATAAGAATGGAAAAAGGCGCTCTTTTGTCTGGTAGCGGCCTTTCAGCTTCGTATAATACAAAATAAAATATAACCAAAACTAAAACAATATTTACATCCCCCAGATTACACAATTAAATATGCCCAAAAGTTCGTCATATCTCCGCGATGTGTCTCGACAAAGTGACTTTATTAAACTTTTTTTTTACCTTTTTTTGCGAGTTCCGAGTACGTTCCGCGGATAAATTGTCGTGCGATAAGTCAGCGGGCTAAACGAGGTTAATACATTAAACTGAGTTTAAGCACAGTTCAGCTTAACTTGTTGGTGCCTGCGGGTGGCCCTCGTTGATGGACTGGTTATAACAGTAAAGAAATGTGGCCTGACACAGTTGGACAGTTTGGGTTTAAAATGCAAGGGGTGCTTTTTTCCTAAAAGATTTGTGACGTCACTTGACGTCAGCCTTTTTAAGTGTTTTTACAAGTGAAGATTAATTGAACAGAAGACTTTAAAATCAGCGTCAATGGCTTCTAAAGGTACTTTTCAGGACCTAACAGCTCCTGCTTCATCGTTATCATCACCGACTGCTGAGCGTAGGCCTCTCTTGTGCCAATCCTCACGCTCATTACACACTCGTGTCATGCTTCAATAAACATAATAAAAAAATAAAAAATTGTAGGCTCTTTTTTAATTCATTTAAAAACAAAAGGAGATTTCATTTAAGAGGGCGCACACCGGTCAATAAGCGCCATTCCTTTAAAAAAATATTATCTCGTGGCTGAGAAGGAATTTTGAATAACGGCTCAATAAGCACCCTCGGTGTGTCTAGAATTTTCTAATAAGTACCTTTTATAAACTTTCATATTGAGACACTAAGCAGCAAAATACGATTTAGAGGAATGTGGCCGCTTTTCTTTAGATCGATTTTTGTTGCTTTGTGTCTCAATATGCAAGTTTATAAAAGGCATTAGAAAATTCTAGACATACTTACCGAGGGTGCTTATTGAGCCGTTATTCAAAATTCCTTCTCAGTCACGAGACAATATTATTTTATAGGAGTGGCGCTAGTGGACCCGCGTGCGCCCTCTTAAACGAATCATAGCCATAAATCTTCTCCAAAACTCCAATTAAAAAATGATACCACAAGAAGAATCAGCGAAAACTCAAAAGAAATCCTTTCGGCGGCCATCCTATCTAAAAATATGAAAATGTATGTAAAGCCGACCATCGATGTGGCGACAATAAATCGTGCGACATCGGTATCGGCGTCATTAGCACCAGAAGTAATTGTTCAGATTTGTCTTGCGGTCGACCGTGGAGTGGGACACTTTATCTGGCCTTTGACAAGATGTGGGCTGCGAAGATTAGCTGGATCGTGTTCTTTACGGAATGGGGTAGGTACGTAGGTAGATTCAGTTTTAGGGTACATGTTTGAATTAAGGTTGTGTGCTTGAAGTAGGTAAGTATTAAATAAATGAATAATAAATGTATATGGAATATGGACCATGAGATAATAGAGCCTCGGTTTAGATTGGAGCACAACTGGTTCGTGTTCTTTATAGTTTTTGTGAGGTAATTATTAAATAAATGAATAATAAATGTATATGGAATATGGACCATGAGATGATAGAGCCTCGGTTTAGATTGGAGCACAACTGGTTCGTGTTCTTTATAGTTTTTGTGAGGTAATTATTAAATAAATAAATAATAAATGTATATGGAATATGGACCATGAGATGATAGAGCCTCTGGTTAGATTGGAGCACAACTGGTTCGTGTTCTTTATAGTTTTTGTAAGGTAATTATTAAATAAATAAATGATTAATGTATATGGAATATGGATCATGAGATGATAGAGCCTCTGTTTAGATTGAAGCACAACTGGTTCGTCTTCTTTACAGTTTTTGGGTACATGGTAGGAGTGTTAGAATTAAGGTTGTTATGTAGAATATGGGCCATGTAATAAAAGGGTATGTGCGTTGTGATTCTTAAATCGGTGGGTACTGGGGAAAAGTGTAGTGTGAACAGTATTTGGGTCATTAAATTAATATGAAGAAGTATAAACTTTCTTATATTATAGGTAAATGTCTCTTAATATAAAGAACCTTCACGAGACGTGATACTTAATTGAACGTCTGGAGTATCTAAGGCAGGTACCACCACTTTTTTTTTATACCTGCCCCATCCTAGGAGTTTGTCCTGTATTGTGGGTGCGTATACAAACATTTAAACTCACATACACAAACAGCCAGACACGGAACAACTACTTGTAGGTCATACAAATATTTGTTCTGTGTGGGAATCGAACCCGTGACACGCAGCGCAGCAGTTAATCGCTTAACCACTGCGCCAACCGTGTCGTCCTCATCATCTTATTGGCAGCTAAATAAAATTATTATCATGGCAGGAACTACGGGGTAACTATGTAACACACTAACAGCAGGAATGGGTTTCATTTTGACAGTTCAACAACATTCATTGCGTTGTTTACGTTGTTAAGCAGACAAATTTTTCGAACTTAAGAAGCAATCGATTAGCCATAGACGTCAAAATTATTCAGATTGTGATAGATAGTGTGTTACGTAATTAGGGTGCTGGTCTCTTTCAGTTCGTACCGAGACCAGAGAAGAGCCTTTCTTGAACTAAGTGAAAGAAATTCAGTAATATTTCAGAATTTCTAAAAGCCAGATTGTTAGAACCTCATCTCCAAAGAGAACTTTTTTGCAAGCTGTACCTAATAGTATGGGATTGCCGCATTAGCCGGGCAATGTGCGATGTCGCCGACGATTCGTGACGTCACTATCTAAAAGCTCTGTAATCTCGCGGAATTAACTTAGAGACGATACATTCGGGACTTTTGGTTAAAAGTAAGGAATCTGGCTATTTAGTATAGTCTTTTTTTTCAAGTTATAGTAACTTGAAAAAAATAAACTGAACTGAAAAATAGGCGTTTGGAGATTTCGTTGAAAAAAACATGAGTGAGTGTTAATAATTTAAAATTAACCCAAAAATAATCATTAATATACGGGGTGGCAGAGAAATCGACGTGCAAACTGTAACCATGAATTCAGCACATGCTTTTAGACCCCTAGCGAAGAAATTTCTCGTCAGTTATAAAAAAAGAAACAGCTGTTTCATAGAAAAAATTAATACCTACGCGGTCAAAATGAATGGAAGAACAATTTTGTTTTTAAATTATCGACGAGTAATTTCAAAGCAGGCGGGTTCAGAATCATGTGCTGGGGGCCTAGACAAAATCCCTTTTCTGTAAGCGTTAACGCCAACGGAAATTCAAATTGTATGGAGTTGACATTTGCTTACCACGTGACGTTACGTATCTTTTCCGCAGGTAATGTCATTGCCATACATTTTGACGCTAGCGTCTGGCGTTAACGCTATCAGAAAAGTTTTTGTCTAGGCCTACTGATTCCATAGTAGCAGGTTGTGCGTCGATTTCCCTGCAGCCTGTATAACGCTAGCCTATTATTGTCCTACTGCAGGGCATAGGCCTCTTCTAGTACAGAGAAGGCACGAGCGTTGATCACCACGCTTGCTCAAGACGGGTAGTCAAGTATAAGTCCAGAGGGCCTAGACAAAGTAACATTCGATTGGCGATGACGCTAGTAGAAAAGCCAAAAAATGTATGGGGTTGACATAAGCTATCGAAATGTCACGTGATCATAGGCCAACGATTAGAAATTAGCTAGACAATTTTTTTTACTTTTTTTATTTTTTATTTAGTTGTACATACTATTCATGTTATTTGTAGAATCTGTAATCAATTTACTCTATAGTTAAATAATAATCGTTTGATGTTTAAAGGGATTTGCGTTTTGTCCTTGCTAATTATTTTCTTCTTTTTGTATTTGCTTTTTTTATGATGAAAACTACGCTATTAGTCGATACTAATTCAATAAAATATTAGCTAGACAAAGTTAACATCATTCGATTCTATTTCACGAATCGACAGCGTCGAACAATTACTTCCATAGAGATGCGTAGCCAGATGGCACTTTTTGACAAGCGTTATCGATAGTTTTCGATTCGTATGATGGAAACATTAGCGAAAGCGATGGCGATTGTAGAAATAGAATCGCTCCGAGGCGAATGCCATTTGTCTAGGCTCTCAGGTGTCCTTCACTGATGTCAGTAATGTCCAAGTTAAACTCAGAAAGTAGATATGAATTGAAAAATCTGTGCTGCTGATGTGCACTATATTAATTTATGCTGGGTAGGTGGTAATCAGAAAACCATATCAGACACAGGAAGTCTGATATCTTTTTGATTACTAATAATGATCGTCTAAGTATTTTTATTGCCTTTATTTTTATAAATTTTTAGATTAAAGTGCTTAATTAATATTCATAATACCAAAATTATGCCAATTACGGCAAAATACGATACGATATTGACGACCAAATCTGAGTAGGTGCTTGCATTCTGCAGAATTCTCAATACCGATAAAAAAGCCAAGGGGACTTCAAATGTAACACATTAATACCAAAATTCGATTAAAAAAAACACATTAAATCAATCTGCTTAGCCTTTTTCCATCTATGTTGGGGTCAGATTCCAGTCTAACCGGATGCAGCTGAATACCAGTATTTTACATGGAGCGACTGCCTGTCTGACCTCCACAACCCAGTTACTGGGTAATACGATGGTAAGACTTGCGGGCTTCTGACTACCCATAACGACTGTCAAAGATCTACATATGAAGGCCGAGGCCAACGGCTTAACGTGCTTTCCTTGGCACGGAGGGGTCCCGGTATGTAATGGATGGTCACCCATTCACTGACCAACCTCGGCAAGCGTTGCTTAACCTTGAAGATCGATCCGTGCGGCTGTTAATACTTAGCCACGAGGTCCATTACACGGATGCCGAAATTAGATAAAAAAGACACATTATTCATCTCAGAATCAGTAGCATATTACAAAAATAATAATAATCAACACTAATGATCGCATGGAAGTGTGGCAGAGTAAGGAGCTTCACGGACGCTTTTTTCGGGCCCTACATGGACCCGATGTAGATCAACTAGCGTCCGTAGCCTGGCTGCGTTTCGGTGATCTCTTTGGAGAAACCGAAGGTTTTGTCTGTGCAATTATGGACGAAGTTATGATGACAAACAACTACCGGAGATTTATTGTGAAAGACAGCACGGTTGACATTTGTCGGGCATGCCACCGTCCGGGTGAATCAATCAGACACATTATCTCCGGATGTTCTAGTCTAGCTAACGAAGAATACTTGCATAGACACAACCTTGTAGCCAGGATTATCCATCAGCAACTTGCTCTCAAATACACCCTTGTAGAATCAGAAGTGCCGTACTACAGGTATGTGCCCGACCCAGTTCTCGAAAATGGAAATATCACATTGTACTGGGATCGATCCATCATCACTGACAGGACTATTGTTGCCAATAAGCCTGATATAGTGGCGGTGGATCGATTAGAGCGGCGCGCAATGATTGTTGACATAACGGTCCCGCATGACGGGAACCTCGTGAAAGCCGAGAAAGATAAACAAATCAAGTATCTTGACTTGGCTCGCGAGGCTGTCGACATGTGGGATGTGGACTCAGCGATCATTGTACCGATAGTCGTGACAGTCAATGGCTTAATAGCCAAGAGCCTCGACCAACACCTGAGGAGGCTCTCGTTGGGCAGTTGGATCAAGGGTTTGATTCAGAGGGCGGTACTTCTAGACACGGCCCGCATTGTTAGGAGGTTCCTCTCTCTGGAGCCCTGACCGCCGGTAGCTTGGACCCTGTTCCCGATACCGGTGGGCCACTATTTTTTATATTTTTAAATGTTTTTATATTTTTTCATATTTTAATATTTAAAAATATAATTTATATGTACAATAATGAAATAAAGGATAATAATCATTTAATGAAAGTAACAAGACTCATAGTGTTAGTAACAATATACTTACAAACTATGTTAGTAAAACATTAACACAGAAACAATTTGTGACATCACTGCTGCAAGGTGACAGGCTCAGCCGATACCCTGCAGCAGTGGTTCACAAACACACAATCTAGCCTGCTTGCTACCATAGACAGGATGATGTTGGTGCTGCCCCGCACCCTACTAACCAGGGATGCGCACCGCTTCCGCATCACAGTGTAGAAGCAGTCAACGCGAACATTTTAAATAAATATAAAAATTCGTAATAAACGACTTACGTGCTAATGTTTCCTGTCATACGTCTTGTTTGGCTCGAAGTTATATATGAAATAACATATAGGTACTAATAAATTTTCAGTATATGATGTATTTGCAATCGAACTTACCTGTGAAGAAGAAAAAAAGCAATAAGTATTTTGAGATAGAAATGATTTATGAGAGGTATTTAGTAGCGAAGTCGCATATGAATCAAAGAAATACATAAAAATAATGTAGGTAAACGTACAATTTATTTGTAATGTTGCTTCAAAGGTTGTTCTTACCACCTGTCCATAGCTTTTAATAAAATTATGATAAATGATAAATGATTTTATTTCTGTAAGTAGGTTTTACAAAGACTTTTACACGTCAATCATATTTTAAAAACTAGATGAGGTCGGCGTTTCCTATCTGACTGCTCTGAGAAGAAAGGCCGAAACAAACTCTTTTAAAGTCCAGACATAATCTTGGTCAGATAATGTGAAGACCATGTAGATTTGTGTCTGAAATGGTCTTTTGAGGAAAAACCACACAGAATGAGTGGACCTGTCCAGTCAGTGCACGCATTTGTCAGTAATCGTAGCAGTTCAACTCAAAACTTAAGGAGCTTAACGATTCGACGAACAATACCAAAGTAAGGACATTTGGGTAGGCCGCATAAATTACTCAAACCGCCAGACCATGATTAAAACTAATTGAGAAGAAAAAAAAAAAAACAATGACCCAATGACTTGTGTACAAACACACTTACTTATAAACTTTGTACAAAGTTAAGACAATAAAAATGTGTGGTTAACTTAATGTATGCTTTAAGCAACAATTATATGTATGTAAGAGGGAGTGTCAATCAATACAGTATCTAGTAGGTATACCTAATTATTTCTTAGTTATAAAGTACGTTTTGAAAGTGAAAGTAAAATAACAGCCAAGTGTGAAAAAAATTTACTGAATGATTTCAGCGGGGTTATTACGTAACACACTAACAGTAGCAGACTTCACCGACATGTGAATGTCGAGGCAATTCGACTGCTAGACAACACGGACATAGTGCGTAGGCTAAAGAGAACTAAACCATTTGAGTAAGTGTATAAATAGTGAATGAATAATATATTATAAACAAAGTGTTTTTATTAATTTATCAGACTCTAAGAAAGTGCTACGGAATTGTGTGAAAGTGCAAATTGACAGTATTCTTAGTTATAACGTAAACATATAATAATAAGTTAAAGATAAGTTGCTTATTAGTATATTAGGCTAGATTGTAATAAATTATTGTTCTTATTAATAAAGGAAATAAAACTAACAGTAGGAATAGGTTTCATTTTGACAGTTCAACAACATTCATTGCGTTATTTATGTTGGTGAGCAGACAATTTTTTCGAACATATGAAGCAATGGATTAGCAATAGGCTCAAAATTATTCAGATCGTGATAGATAGAGTGTTACGTAATTAGGGTGCTTGATCAAACAGATTCATTTCTCATTTACGCCAAACGTGGGTAGTTACAAAATGAGCGAATTTACCATCATAACTTTCAGAAAAAAGAGTCGCAACACTAAGAAACTTAGTGAAAGACAGATAATAAATTGTTTTTAGACTCATAAATAATCAATTCATGACGTCTTAGTCCACATCCACTACGAAAAAGGAAAGCATTTTTTTTTTAGTTAATCGTATCTAAATCCACAAATTAGAATAACACATTATATACACTTATCTAAAACTGGCTTATTCTATTATCTTATTTAAGCCAATTCGCACACGTGTCTGTTGTTCTCTGCATAATGGCCAGGATACTAATGACAATAAGTGATCTCGAATTTGTCGAGAAGCAACAACCGCACGCGTCAATACTTGTCGCTTCCTGCTTTTTGATTTTTATCTACGTTAGTTTAATGTAGACAATTTAATCTTTAGTATTCCGCTTTATAGTTATAATTTATTAGTTATTTATATAGTTTTTTGGTTCGTATTCTGCTGATTAGATAGGATTAATTATTTTTTGGTTAACATTCTTTATTCTTGAATTATTTAGGTAGGCAGTTCTTGAAGTTAGAGGAGAATATTTTAATGTATAACGTCATATATTTCGCTTTGAATTTTTGGGTTTCGTCATGTGTGTAACTAATATTGGTAGTCCTGTATGTTTTATTGTTTTGTGCACCATGTATTGTGTTTAAGTTTTAAAGAGAATTTAAGATCGTCTATAAAAAAAGTGTTACCTCTTTCATAAGCAAGCTTAAATGGAATTTATCCCCTTGACTGAGCAACTTTTAGCAACAGGCAGCGTCGCTAATATGAGCTGTTATTGGAACTAAAAGTTGTATTTTAAGTAGATATACCCTTGTATTGTTATGTATATTATTTCCAACACGACGAATAACTGTTCAATCTTACAGATACCATCTGGGACAATATTAACTAAGGATAATTCCAAAAAACATACCTACAAGCTGGTAACAGATTACAAAAATCTATACGAAAACAAATAATTCACCTTTATCGATCAGTAATAAATCGAGTCGGGAGCTTTAATGATATTTAACGAGAGTAGATCCCACCGATAAACCTATGTAGTATTTTTCGAATTTCTCATTCGAGAATCGATTTTCCCAATCGATTAGTAAGTATTCGGGTGGGCTGTAACGGTGACGGAAGTGACAGACATATTGTTTCTCCACTGGCTCGTTAGGCATTCCAATCGAATTCAAACCGATTGGGAACAAATATGTAGATTTATAAATTGGATATCAAATATTTTATTACATTATTAAATACGTATTTTTGAATTGTATTTATTGTTTTGTATCAAGTTTCCACGCTACTGTTTGATGTTCATTTTTATAAATCAAATGTTTAACAAATTATGGCAGCGATGGGAATTTTCTCATTTGGAGTGGTATTAGTTAAATTAATAATATTGATAAGGTAATACCTAATAGGTAGTTATAAAACATTTCATTCATATTCATTGAGGTATCAGAATGGTAATTTTTATGACGATATCGATATCCTTCATCTATTGCGACCTAGCGACGACTGAAGATCTAGGCAAGCATACATTTGATAATCACTGCCTACTCAAATATTTGAATTTTAACTATCTAGGTAGAGAAACAGGTAGCAGCAGATTCCAACCATTTTAAGATTTTATACTTTCTACTTCTTTTAGTTTCTTTTTTCTACTTTTTTATATTCGACTGTATGTTTTATATGTGCTCAGATATTTTTTCTGGGTGAATCGATTTGGATGACTCTTTACTTCTCTCTATTTGAAAGCTGGTGCTTCACATGTGGTCTCATATAAATTTGATCAAGTTCTGACTAGCAGTTTTTGAGTTATCCTTAATACTGCGAATTTTTTCCACTTAGTTTATATTGATGATGTTTTAATAATTTCCTGTCACTGTTATTTACATATCAAGCAGTGGTATACGAATTTGTGTGGGGTAGGTACCACAACTAAAAAGTAAAAAATTAAAACTTTTTTACAAAAAAAAACAACCGACTTCCAAGAAAAACACAAAAAAACGTGAAATATAACTTTCATGTCGGAAGTCGGTGTCTTTGGTTGTGTATTTTCGTTTTTGGCCAACGACTTCCGAAATTAAAGTATTTTTTTACGTTTTTTAGTTTTTTTTTCTTGGAAGTCTGTTTTTTTTTTGTAAAAAAGTTTTACATAATAATGTCAAGTTATCTCATGGAAATAGAAATAAAGAACTTGGAACTTAATCCAATCCCTAGTAATTTTAGAGAACCAGCACCCTAATTACGTAACACACTATCTATCACAATCTGAATCATTTTGAAGCCTATTGCTAATCCATTGCTTCATATGTTCGAAAAATTCGTCTGCTCAACAACGTAAATAACGCAATGAATGTTGTTGAACTGTCAAAATGAAACCCATTCCTACTGTTAGTGTGTTACGTAATTCCCCCGCAGTAGCGAAAAAGCTAACATATTCAATACGGATAGGAAAGATATTGCCAATTGCCATTGAAATTTTTTTCACAGATAGATGGGAGTCTCCAATGCTGCGACATTGGATGAAACTACACACTTAATGAAACTTGCATGTCTACTAACACCAGTTTTTAAGACCATTGTTACTAACGCTTTGGGCGTAGCCTGAAATAAATGCTATATTAATAAAGAAGATACTGGTACAACGTGGCACACTCTGATTCAAAAGACAGTATCGTTAAAGATGAACTCTCAATTTCGATTCCTTACATTTGTAATATCAAGACTTTTCAAATTCAAATTCTTTATTTCAGAGTTGTGTCCATAGTGTTATTATCAACAAAATAACTTAATAACTAGTAAAAATAATAAAATAAATAATAAAATTTATTAAAGTATAAAATAGAATTATGATTTACATTAATTACAATCGAGGAAAATTTTTATTCTAACTGTAGTGTAGACCTGCCTGATCTAGGTTTATAAAAACCGTGTTTCAGGCCATCAATTTATATCAAGGATTTAGAAAGATGACAACAATAAATTTATTAGAAGCTAGACTAATAATAAGATAGCTAGTAATAAGGAGATAATACTTTAAATATCAACTGGTGTGGACTCTTACCCAGTGGCGCAGCAGAGGGGAGTCCCACCGATCTGAGAACACGCACCAATGCCTTACAAACTCACTACACCCAAGACGCCTAAAGTTTAAATATACCATAACAACAAAGCACCATCAGATGTCTTAGCAGCCTCCAGAGATAGTCACACACTGACTCTTGACTCCCAGATAAGCAGTAGATTCACTCAAGCTTTTCTCCCCAAAGATGCACACGATAATACACGAACAGCTCAAAACTCATGTGAATTGGAACGGTGACATTTCATGGTTTTATCTCTGAGGCACGAATTACAGGTTAATTGGCATACATTGGTTTTGTACAATTAGATACAGATGTGATCTTACTAAAGGACGGGGATACTTGGAATGCAGCTGTGGATTGGTTTGGGATTATTCTGAATTTTAAGAATTCATTTATAGGGAGTGGAATGACTGGTCGAAATTGTGATGGTTGTAGACTTGTTGCCTATTTTTAAAGACTTCATCATTTTTATTTATTTTTATATTTTGTTGAGTGCCTGTTACTTGTTGTCAGGCCTACACTGTCCTCCCATTATCAACACTGTAATTTGAAACATTGTAAAAGCCCCTTATTTTTAAAAGAGTAACCGTGGAGTTTCTTGCCGGCTCTTCTCCATAGGAAACAACCAATTGGAACCGTGCACCTAGCTTCTGACGTTTCATAAGTACCCATGTTGGTTTATGTGATATAAAATATTTTGATTTTGATTTTTGATTTTGATCATTTAAACATGCGAAGTTACAGCAACGTGTTTTTTTTTTAAACTAATACAAATCTCAACAGTTGATATCAAGTCAAAAGTGAAAACGATTCGGACATCACATCACCCACATCGTCCAACCACACATATGAGAATCCCACACTTAACTCGAGAAATGACCAGAAACACTAGAATCATGGTGATTGTATCAACGCCATTCGATACGTCAAAAGTACCTCTATGGATCCTATCTCAACCAGTTTGTATGTTAATAACCTTAAGGGTGTCAAATTAACTAAACATTGTGTGAAAATTATTATTTAAAAAACTGTTACCTCCATTGAGAACCAAATTAACGGATATAAAGTAAGGATTACCATCGATGGGAATTATTTTCGTCATAATCGCTACGACATCTTGTTCGCGTTTTATTACTAGAGTTGTAATCGATATTTGAAAATTACAATCGAATCGGTATCTAAAGATTATTAATCGATTGGGAAACGGATTTTTTGTAACTATTATGACGATCGGAATCAGAGTTTTGATCGAAGTATCGGTGTAAAATTACATTGAAGGCACCAGCGGGGAATGACTTTAATTTTGACAGTTCAACAACATTCCTTGCGTTATTTAAGTTGTTGATCAGACAGATTTTTCGAGCATATGAAGCAATGGATTAGCAATATCCTGCAAAATGATTCAGATTATGATTAATAGTGTGTTACTCAATTAGGGTGCTGATCTGCTTGTCATAAAAAGATGCGTAGGTTTAGTAAAAATTGTGAAGGATGAGTTTAATATGACTTGTTTGCGACAGTTACCTATTGTTAAAATTGCTATAACAGAAGAAGATAACAAGAGTGAAGAATATTTAGGGCCTTAAAGCGACTGGTGTTCTGGATTCCTTTAACAATAGCGGAGAGTTATCATTTCCATTTGTGCGTTGGTGAAGTTACAAGAGAAAGAAAGAAAATAAATTTATTTGATCCAGGTCAAGAGCGTAAAGCTTTGGAAAACGGTTCCTTCATATTATTGCGGTCGTCATGAAAATCTGTCAATTTCACCAGAAAATTCTTACAAAAAGGTGGACGGAAGGAGTTTGGTGGAAGGTGGTGATGGTGGGTGGTAGTGGTGGTTGAAGATGGTGGTGGTGGTGGTGGTGGTGGTTGAAGGTGGTGGTGGTGGAAGGTGATGGTGATGGTGGTGGTGGTGGTGGTGGTGGAGGTAGTGGTGGTGGGTAGTGGTAGTGGTCCATTAAGGTGCCGAAAAACGCTCTGTATTTGGACAACCGTTATTGTGTGACCGTTCGCCAGCTTCCTCGGAAACCAATGATTTGTTTCACTTATAGTAGACGGTAATATAGGAATCGGTCCTTAGTTACGGGCAAAGCCTTGTGTAATGCAACCATAATGAAAATACAATATCTTACACATCAGATTCGTCACAAAAAACTTAGACATATTACATTGCGAGAGCGATAAGATTATTTTAACAATATTATAGTTAAAATATTACTTCTGTTATGTAACAAAAGATAAGTATAATTTGATTAAAATGTAAATTTTTATGACATTAGAAATAATTGATTACGTACAAGATATTAATGCAATTAATTAAGATTGCGCTATCTTTGCGTTGTCATTGATAATATTGATATTACGTCAATCTTTTAATGGCCTAATTTTTGATTAATTTATTTTAATGATGATTTAAATTAGGCTATAAATAATTTGAAAACATGAATGTTTCGGTTAGCTACTGAATTAATAGTATTTTGATTTTGCATGACAGATTATAATTATTTTTCATGACTAGAAAATCTGTACTGAGTGCCTAATTAGTAAGTAAGTAATGACCAGATAAGTTACAAAAATAAAAATCCCCGGTAAATTAATTTGAACTAAGGATTTTGCAATTTTTACACAGACTTTTCATAACATATGAGTGTATGTTTTTGTCGGCATTCGCGCATGCAGCGTTCAGGAGGTCTACGAGTACTCTCTAAGCACGAAATCCGTACTTTCGCCCGAAGTTACGGGCGTTTGCTTATGGTCTACGAGTCGTAATAAATAACCTCCGACTTGCGACAAGTCTACACTTTTTTTATTTTTTTGGGTGAGAAATAATCAAATGACCTCTCCCGCTCTGGGCGGAGAGGAAGGGCGTTTCAGACTGTTACTGACTAAAACCCACCCGTGTTCCTTCAGTTGCCTGTGCGCCAGGGCCACGGTAACTCTTTCGAACAATCCGCGACCCCGGCAGGCATCGGCCCTATCGGACCCCGTCAATGGTGCTGACATCTCTTTGAGGCGCGCGTGGAACACGACGCGCCTTTGTTCCCGTCCTACGGCCACGACGGTCGGAGGATTTTTTCCAGCTATTTATATGTTGATTATTCTAAACACTAAATTTATTTTCTTCTTAATTGAAGTCTGTACTTTGACTACCGTTTAACTTAGCGTCGTCTATTCCTAGAAACCTTATATTTAACGTGCGCGTCCTTAAAGCTCCCGCGAACAGGCACGACGCGACAGAGCAGCGCGACAGCGCGACGCGACTCTAGTAGAACAATTTCTATGAAAATTTCATTGAAATTGTTCTAGAGTCGCGTCGCGCTGTCCCATCGCATCTGTCGCGTCGAGTTGTTGTATCGTGCCTGTTCGCGGTAGCCTTTAGAATACCGGTTGCCATCAGGCTTTTTAGGAAGTAAAGTGTAAAACCAACACTAAAAAGGTATTCGATCTTGTGCATCTAACTTTTCCTCGTGTAATCTCTTTTTATAAAAAATACTGACATCCATTTAAGTAATTCTTATTATTCTGCAATTGTTTTTATTCTTCTTCTAAATGGTGGTGTATTTTTTATTTGTTTATCAAAATTATACTTGTTTATGTGGTGAATCCTTTTCTTATTTCGCTACAATACGTAGAGATAGTGCCTTTTCGACTCGAATATTATCAGACACTAGAACGAACAACAGAATAAACGCAAACCCCGCAAGTCTATAACTAGAAATAACTCATAACACTAGTTATTGATTGAAAACAAAACATCACGTAACCAGTAACGCGTTGGTTATCGGTGAAGGGGGTGAAGAGGGGGGTGGTAGTATGGCGGGGGGAGGGGTAGAGATAAGAAAGAAATCGACCTTATCGTGCGGTAACACGCGAAAATCGGTAAAGTGCATGCTGCGGGCGGTTGGGGCCAATGTTGGTGGCAAATGTTTGTGGGGGTCGGTGGTGAAATGTCATGCGTAACCTAATGTTGTAGTAGGAAATCATTTCTATGCTGTTTCATTTGAAATTGCTAACGATTGAAGACGAGATTTTCCTTCGTATCGCCCACACTATTATGGAAAAAAAGTGTATTTATAATAAATATTTCATTTATCTAAATACAAATATGCATTCGCATTTTAAAACGTAACATTGATCTTAATTTAAATACGAGACTTGATTTCCGAACTATTTAAATATTAAATTCATTAATTTCATTTATTGGTACCGAATATAAATTAAGAAATAATAAAGTGTCCTATTTATAGTCACTCAAAAAATTTAAAATTAAATTATTGTTATCAAATCTTAGAATCAAACGGCATTGCTATTTTATTTCCTCGCGATATTATTAACTCTACGAGTCTCGAGGTCGCGATGTCGAGCGAGACACAATAGAAAGAAAGAAAAATTGTTTATTCTGCACAAACAAAACGCACGAACACACGCACGCACGCACGAACGAATGACATTAATTAATACACACATACAAAATAGCCAAAAGCCTCGCATTCAAGCTATAAAAGTTTGACAATTTTGTCTATTGCTTGATGTTAGGGCCAAAGACCAAAGACAGTACACATTGCTCTGTGTTACGACACTGGCAAATGACAACAATCAAACGATCAAAACAAAAACAAAATGCCCATTGCAATGTGATGTAATAGGTAATCATTGTGTCTCATTACGCGGGATTCATGATGTTAAAACAACAAGAATAAAAAGGCCGCTAAGCTGAAGTGGGACTGGGCTGGCCACGTCTGCTGTATGCCCAATGAGCTTTGGGACAAAGTAATCATTATGTGGAGCCCTTTTTGTTGGGTGGGAAATCATCAAATGACCTCTTCCGCTCTGGGGGACTAGACAAAATCCCTTTTCTGTAAGCGTTAACGTCAACGGAAAAATCAAATTGTATGCAGTTGACATTTGCTTACCACGTGACATTACGTATCTTTTCCGCAGGTAATGTCATTGCCATACATTTTGACGTTAGCGTCTAGCGTTAACGCTATCAGAAAAGTTTTTCTCTAGGCCTACTGGGCGGAGCGGAATGGCGTGTCAGACTCTTACTGACGGAAACCCACCCGTGTTCCTTCAGTTGTCTGTGCGCCAGGGCTACGGTAACTCATTCCAACAATCCTGCTACCCCGGCAGGCATCGGCCCTTTCGGACCCCGTCAATGATGCTGACAATTATGAGGAGCCCGGACACAGCTAGAACGCGTCGTGGCAGACGATCTGGAGAAAACGAATGACCAGTGGTCTGCATTAGCCCTGGATCGAAACAGCTGGAAGTCATGGCCTTTGCCTAGTTGTGGGATGATGCAGGCTAACAGTAACAGTTATAAAAATACGTGCAATATAAAAGCAGACATTTGCACCAACATTTGTGGCAATGTTTGTTCCAACATTGGTCCAAATATTTGCGATATGTGTGCTGATAAGAGCCCGTACATCTGTTATCTATTGCCACTGAAACAATTTTACATTTGAAGATAAAAATAAAGTATAAATATACAATAAATTGTTTGATATAGGCTATCTTTGCTCCTGGTTATCTATTAGGCGCAGAATAGAAATTCAAACAACAACATACCTTAAGTAAATATTTTATCGAATCGAATTCAATATAGGTACTTAGGTACGAGTTGTTCCTAGAACTATGGAAAACCTACAGGTTGTTTTATTTTTAGTTTTGATCTTGATATTAAGTGGGAATCCAATCATTTTTGTATTTGTGTTTTTTTCTGCGTTATGTTTACCGCAAATAAACGTTTATTTTTTTTCTTGTCTTTCTTTCTTTCTAGATGAGTTTTAGAAATCATTATGTGAACTTGCATTGGATACGTAATATTTTTTTTGTTGCAAATTTTGTATTTTCTATGTAATGAGAACTTTTATCGTTTAAATTAATTAATTACCGAAAACAATGGTAAATAAATTGAGAATTTGTTTAAGGAATTCATGTAGGTAACTGCCTAGTGGACAGTTTGATAAAATCATTAATCCTTAACATAACTGGCGAATTGTGGTTGTACATACTAAGGTATACCGCTGCCTATCCCTTCGGGGAATTACAGGTATGATAGATGTCATTTCTGTAAGTAGATTTGAACAAACACTTTTACCCGTCAATCATATTTTCTAAACTAGATGAGGTCGGCGTTTCCTATCTGACTACTCTAAGAAGAAATACCGAAACAAACTCAGAGGTCCCAGTCTCTTTTAAAGTCCAGACATAATCTTGGTCAGATCATGTGAAGACCAGATTGGTGTCAGAAATGGTCTTTTGAGGAAAGAATCACACAGAATGAGTGGACCTGTCCAGTCAGTGCACGCAGTTGTCAGTAATCGTGCAGCTCAAATTAGTTCAGTTATGTTACGTTGTTAATCCTATAATCTAGGCTAGAAAAAATCCGATAATAATGTTTTAAAGATTCTTAAAATCGAATTAACATTAACCTGGAAAAAAATCTGATAGTAATCTTTTAAAGATTATCGCTAAATAAATATTTTGTGAAGCACATGTAATCCGTGCCCTTCAAACTGTGATAACTTCATACTGTGATAAGTTCTAAGCAAATCTAATATATTTTATTTTCGATCTACACAGATAGGTAGTGATAAAGTTTTAATGTTCTATCACAGCTTTAACAATCTTGTATTTCAAGTAGGTACTCAATCTATTGAGTACTAATACATTTTTAAAACTAGATTTTTTAAGAGAAATGTTTTCAAACTTTTAAATTTTGTCGTCTGACACAAAAATGATTCTATCCATTAACGATTCCGCACATAATTCATAAATCATAATTAATGTCTTTTTTCGCTTCTTTTAATTAATTAATTTTTAAATTTCGAACAAGCTCAGAAACCAGTTCCTTAATTATGTTATAAAAACACGTCATTTAGTTACACCTAAGTTTGGAAGATCGAATACAAAAAAAATCCAAGATTCCAAATTTAAAAATACAAAAAATATCACAAACCGCCAATAAGTCCCGTCCATACCGCACAGTGGTTCAATTACAATCACATGCACGGTGTTTTGCCTCGGCAATCTAGCGCGTACTAACTGCTTTCGTCCAAGCGCGACTCTTATCGTAGAAAAAACCGATAAAAACCGATAAAAACTTAATCGAGCGCGATTTTTACGATTTTTATCAAACGACATGCTGGATTACACAGTCTGATAGCAATCACAATTATTGTACGAGCACTGTGTAGATGATTATCTTAACACCCGATTGTTGGATGGGTAGATTTTATTTTTATGTGATTATTGAAATCTGTTAGCAACTATGTGAGACCGAGGCGTCATTGATAATAAATTATTACGGTTTTAGAATCAGTTTTACATATGAAGTTTGGTTGTTTTGTTGATTTGCGTGAAAACTGAAACAGCGTAAGTGCGCAGTCATATGCATAGAGTTATTAAGGCGGCAGGTGAAGCGAAGTCAATTTTCATGACAGAAAATTACCTTTAAACATCGCAAGGAAACCGGCATGCCCAAGAACCAAAAATTCGAAGACATGTAACATATACCAGCCCGCACTGGGCTCGCGTGGTGGATAACGGCCTACTCCCTCTCACAGAGAGAAGGGCTTGTTTCCCAGCAGTGGGAACGTTATAGGCTGCATATGCTATGACATTTGAAATTGATGAAGTTGCTCTGAGGACTCGGTTACTTTTATAAAAACTACCCAACGCTAGGAAGGATTCCTGAGTTTCGAAATACGTTATATATACGTTTTTCATAAAACAATCTCTCTTGATCTTCTTAGTAAGAAATTAAAAGCATTACACGCCTCAAAAATAATTGAAAAAAAAAGCAGCTGATAAATACTACTTAACCTCGAAAAAAAACTTAATTTTCCTTTTTGCAACGCATTAAATGAGGTTGCATTTGCTTATCAATTACTTGTTGTAACTAGTAGGTAAATTGGCATAGATATAGGCACTATTATCGCAAATTAATAGTGCCTTAGAAACAGCGATAAGTGTTTTAAATTCTGCTTGGCAACTGTACAAACAATCAGGTGTAAAGTAAATTCATCTAGAACTTAATTATGTAGTTTAATTATAGCGCCATCACATGCGATAGTAAAATAATTAAAATCAATAGTTTTTTTTACCTAAAAAGTTACATTTTCTAGCTAGTATTGCGCAGTAAATGACAATATTTACAAAAAACCATTCTGCTCGAAGGTCTAATGATAACAAAAATAAATAAAAGTAGTCAAACAGAAAAAAATCAAAATGTAAACCTACATCAGTCGAAGCCGATACGCGACATTAGTTTAAAAAATTGCACGACGTAGCTAGTGTCGCACTGTGGTGCGAAGCTTATCTCGTGGGGACAAAAGAATTTTTGACGACTGAGCAAACATAATGTGGCGCGGATCGCGATCGGAATCTGTTCGGACAGGTGACGTGTGACGATACAGTGCCCGTAGAGAAACACATATATTTTATATCCAAATATATTTTATAAAGAAAAAATGTTGGACGATATTAATGAAGAGCTTTTATAGTTTCCGGTGTTAGATATGTATCGATAAGGTAATTATCTCACGCTCTGGTTTTCAAATACCATAAAGCTAGCTCTTTTTTAAATCTGTTTTAGATTAAAAATGTCGACTCCACGGTGGCTTTCAATAAACCTCCTTTATTTTGTTCTGAACTCTAGTGCGAATGGTGCCGCTATCACACATAACAGTCGAAAAGTTTTTCAACTCTGTACAGAATGGCGCGGGCTTAGCTTGACGGTGACGAGACGGCGACAGGTACGTAGGTAAATACGTGGATATCTCGCAGCCGCCTGCCGCACTCTGATACGTCACTCATGTAAGTTTTCTTCGCGTTTCCGCGAATTATCGAATAGAAGTTGAAATTGGAATTTCGCGTGGTTTTTTGCTAGGATGGAGCGCGGTTGGCGCACTGTGCGATGTCTCTCAGCGATATTGTCATTCAAGTTTTGGATGAATTTTAATATAAAGTAGGTATCCTTTACTTCCTTCGCGGTGTAAGTTGATACTTAATCGTGTGTCACTCATCTTATTGAATGTTTGGGTTTCGCTACGGGTTAGGTTTTATCAATATACTTACAGAGGTATTCATGCATTACTAATGCGAGCGATTTATGGCCGTTGATAAGGTTAAAAGATGTTAAAATTGTGTTAAGTTAGGTAGGTAAGTGATGAACTGGTTTCGATATTGCGAGATAGAATTTTGTCATTTCGTGGAAAAGGTAAGTCAGCAGGGTAATGATGAAATGAGTCATTGGAGGGCAAATGATGATACTGTATCTAGAGGATCATGCAAATCTCCAACAACCAGGACCCCAAAAAATCGAGGGTAGGTAAAAGACACAAGGATTCAGCACCTCAAAGCCTTATTACTAGGTACATTGCCGTTAATTTGCTCCGTACAACGCTCCCATATAATATGCGATGCGATAATAGACTCGTCTACTCGATGGACTTTCATTTCCGCGCGCACGTCCCTCGATAACAAAGAAGTGTTGACATATTTAGAACAAGCCTGAAATCGAACTGGCTGGCAGTGCGGCCGGCAGCTGCCGACAGCCGTCACCACTGCCAACATTGCCAACTAACGCGAGATTTTAATTTTCGAATCCATCGTCGCTGACGCGCGCCCTTTTGTTGCCAACGTCACAACCCGATTGGTTCCTTCGCCATTTTTTAAAACTGTCAAAGTTGGATGACGTATGTCAGAGGATTGAGTTGATTGATTTCGAATTGGAGTTCGACAGCTTCGACGATGATACTCGTCAGCTTTTAGAAGGTCTTTTTTGGTTGAGTATCACGCAATTTGGTATTTGCACGTCTAGAATCGCTTGCAACCTGATTAAATAATAGGTATCTATGGTTTTCTTCTGCTTTTTACTATAAGTTATCGTTCGAAGTGTTTACGGTTTTCAAAACGCTCTTATCTACAAGACGCTGAAAGTCTGACTCAAAGCTTTCACCTGCGTTCAAAATTGGACGAAAATTGAAAAATATGAATAGATTTCTGGCGTGGGGCGCCTTCTATCGTATCGTTGGTTGCCGTCCACCGTCCGTCACTATCTATATTCCACACGAGCGCTCTCGATACTCGCTTCCTCGATACACCTACTCGATTAAAATAAGAATATTTTAAGGCACAACACTATTGTGAGGCGCACGGACCTTCCGAGAAAGGTTGTAAGCTGATATCGCATTCAAAAAGCTGTGAATACTTCTTTACACGTGTTTTTGTGTTTGCTTAAGCTTATTCTTATTGGAAGTCCCTTAAGAATCAACCAAAATTATTTGCATATTTACGATTGAATCCATTTGTATTGTTATTATCACCTTTGCCTGTCAAAATATGTCTTAAATGAGGACATTTACCTACATAAAAAAGCAGAAAATTTATTTGTTAAATCGTATACGGAAAAATACTAACATAAATATAGAAGTGCAAACACGGGACGGCAAACTAAAACAAAGCCGTCGAGACACTTAATCGAAATAGAGGTGCGCAATAATCCAACATGGCGTCTGCAATTCGACTGCAGATGCAATTGTCACGGGCCGATGAGCTCGCTCCCGCTCCTTCTGTTTTTACTCGATTGCTCGATTACTCTATTCTCGTTTTTCGTCGTGCCCGACTAGCGATACCGTTCCTACACTGAGACCTGTCATATCGCCTTTGTTCGACGTGTACCGAAAAAATAGCAAAAAACGAGATAAAAAGTCTCTCCCTAGCAAATTGGGCGTCTCTGTTATAAACAACAGAGGTGGAATGTAACGATAGCGAACAATAAATGTCCGATCCGTTTGTACGATGTGAATTTGTTGATTGTTTCGGCTCACCGGTGCTTTGTCAACGGTAGTTTTGGCGCGCTCTCCAACTGTCACTTTGACGTTTCAACTTTTTTTAAACAGCTCTCTTATTTCGAGAGCTACTCATTTAAGGGGAAAGGTTATCAAGCCTACTTTTTTAACTGTTATTACTGTTTTTTATACTTTCTTTTGTTTTTGTATTTTTCGAGTATTTGACTGACAACTTTTTGCTGCTATCACAATAGAATTTTGCTTTTTTTGCGTTTTGATAGACCAGTCTTTAGTCATTGCAGGTTCCCATCGAAAAGTAATGCAATGTTCCTTTTTAATTCGTTCGCAATACCCAGAAAACAAAAATAACAAATTCCAAAATGATTGATTGTCGTAATTAGCATACTGCATGGTTCCTACTTTTTGAATGCAGGTTAAATTTAATAGGTATATTGGGCGGGCCGTTATCTCAGGGAGTTGGGGTGTTGGGGGTGTCAGGGTGTGCTTGGGGGTGTCGGGGGGTGTTCGATATGAATCACCACGAGTAATGGCTGCAATATCACGTAGTGCAGTTTGTCAACTGGTTGTAGCCTCCCGGTCGCATAGATAATACAGAGATCGTACCTGCAAGAGATACGCTTGCTCTCAATAGTGACGTCTGGTGTTGCCTGGCTAAAATTTTCGTTCAAATTCATGTAAATCATGTTAACATAGATAAGATATTTTGTCATAATAAATTAGACAGAAACCACACCCATGAATCTAATCGTGTTTTATTAGGCTTTGCGACAGAGCTTTCTCTCTGAGAGTCTGAAGTTTGAAAGTGAATCCTTCAGGAAAGTAGGTACTTAATTAATAACTTTTCAGGGGTAGTAGTTATACTCAATCCGATTAAATAAGCGTATCGTTATCGTATCCTTACTAATGTCAGGATACTTTGGTTTTTTTAGTCGATTATAAAATCTACTGGAGTTATGCTATATGGATAGCCAAAAGGTGCAATCAAACCCGTCACTACCACATAAAAAAACTTTTTTACAAAAAACAACCGTCTTCCAAAAATAAAAAACACAAAAAACGTGAAAAATTACTTTAATTTCGGAAGTCGATGTCTTTGGTTTCGTATTTTCGTTTTTGGCCACCGACTTCCGAACTTAAAGTAATTTTTCACGTATTTTAGTGTTTTTTTTTTGGAAGTCGGTTGTTTTTTCATAAAAAAACACGTTTTAGTTGTAGTACCTACCCCACACAAATTCGTATTCCACTATTTGATATGTAAATAACCGTGACAGGAAATTATTAAAACATCATCAATATAAACTAAGTGGAAAAAATATGCAGTATTAAAGATAACTCAAAAACTACTGATCAGAACTTGATCAAATTTAAATGGGACCACATGTGAAGCACCAGCTTTCAAATAAAAAAAAATCATCCAAATCGGTTCACCCAGAAAAAGTTCTGAGCTAACACACACAAAAAAAAAAACATACAGTCGAATTGAGAACCTAGCTCTTTTTTTTGAAGTCGCTTAATGAAACAAAACACCACCGTACCCAGTCTTCCTCAATGAAACCCAACAGAAGCGAACTCCCACAAAAAGATTTCACCCTGTATATCAATATCCTCTTGAACTGGCATGGAAAGAGCAAGTTCTGATACAATCATTCACAAGTGTCATCATCCCTGTGGCTCAAGAGGGTGAGCGCGGGTAATCTGCGTTCGGGAGACGATCGGTTCTAAGAGGCTGGTCGACAATTAGTATTGGCGATGAATTAGATCGAGGAGTATCACGTTCTGCTAGGTTAGGTGGACGATATGGTGAGGGTATTACTTTTTGGCGTGAGGGAATGGTCTTACTGATTTATACATATTGTAAGTTGAAGTCGCCTTTCGTGATTGTCTGTGTGACACGAAAAGCGCTGCGCGCGTTGTTTTTCTAAACTTTACAAAGGATTTTGATGCGGTTTTCACCATCGTTTAGGGAATTTATTCCGGAAATTTATGTTTATAATATATTAATATTGAATTTACGTAAAATAACGAAAACACGATGTTTTGTCAAGTCGTAAAAACCGTGGGAAGCAGTGGCGGGTCGCTAGTAATACATACATTCGCTAGTATACAGGGTGTCACGTAAATAATGGATCAAACGTAACGGGTAGGTAGCTCATCTGATTTCCAATAACTAATTTAAATAGTTTAAATAAAACCGTTACGGAAACTAAGAATTTTTAGTTTTCGTAAAGAAAATCTTGTTAATTTAAGTTTTTTCTTCTAAAGCACATAAAACGTTATTTAAAAAAAATACATCTCACGTTATACATTAGTCAGCTACTTATTTAGAAATTTTTAACAAAAATCATACCTAAAAATGTAATCATTTGCAGTGACAGCATTAAAAAATACTGAATTCTGGTAGAGTATATGGAAAAATTTGATAAAAAAACAAAGCCTCCGGTTTTTTTTAAACTTTTCAAATTAGTTTTTGAAAATCAGGTAAGCTACCACCCGTTGCGTTTAATCCATTATTTAAAAGGATAACCTGTATACGAGCCAAAACAACACTGTTTGGTAAGTGACGAAGTTTTAATTAGTAAGTAATGCAAAGAGCTCTACATTAGTTGGGTTATTTATTAAATTAATATCACGTAGTTGAAGCTTTTAATGGGGAAAAAACTTAAAACAATAAAAAATTGTGGTCGCTATATATGACATAGGGAATCGTTGTGGTATGGAGCCTAGCCAAAGGTGTCAATTTGATTTGAACAACAGCGTTCATTATTAACACTGTTTTTACTGCTAGCCGGTTTAATTAAAACATTATTAATACTACGACTGATAAAAAACTGCTTCAGTTATTTTAAAACTGAACAACACGGAATGCAGCCTAGATATACTACCAATTAGTCACTAGAATGCCTACAAGATTTCACCCATACGAGTACTTCGTCAACCTCTAATTGCATATAATGTAACATTCATTCTACAATCGATAACGCGCAATCGAGTAACTCGCTAACTCGATTAATATCTCGATTAGATCCTGCGCTTGCGCAACGCTCGGAACAAATGTTAGGATATTCCCACGCTGTTGTGTACCTAGCTTTAAGTTTAGTGTTACTTAATAACGGTGCTATGGTTAGAAAACTCGTGATTATCATTTTAGAACTTGTGGAGAATTCTAGTTTATCGTGGTAAGGGATCGGTGTAAGATTTGATGGAATTCAGCTATGGGATTTTGAAATAAAGTGGCGTAGTTGGTGAAGAGCGGGGTAGTTACGTAACACGCTAACAGGAGGAATGGGTTTCATTTTGACAATTCAACAACATTCATTGCGTTATTTACGTTGTTGAGCAGACAAATTTTTCGAACATGTAAAGCAATGGATTAGCATTAGGCTTCAAAATGATTCAGATTGTGGTAGATAGTGTGTTACGTAATTAGGGTGATTGGCGAAGGTGATAAACGTGTTGGAAAATTATTATCGCTACCTACAACACACCTCCAACACCTGCAACGTGATTTAACTATTAACATTTGGACATTATAAATTCATAAACTTAATACAAAATTTCATAACTTTATATAATATTTTTATAATGTACATAGTTCTGATTTGCATGAACAGTTACCAAAAGAGATAAGTAACCAGGGTCGTCGATATAGTTGAAGTTTAGTAAGAAACCGATGGATGTTTTCAAATGAAATTTAATTTGACAAATGAACTGTTTGTTTTCTATTAATGACGTTAAATGTTATTCGAATACATCTATCGGTTTCTTACTAAACTTCAACTATATCCGTAGACCCTGGTTACTTATCTCTTTTGGTGACTGTACCTATCTAGCTAATTATTTAATATTTCTACACCAGCAATGGTAGTATGTGTAAAACAATGTGTAAAGTAAGATCTCAATACACCATATACTGAGAAATAAATAAATACAATACAACATCAAGTTTTGCCGATGTCAACCTGAGACAAAATTGAAATGTGTCATGGACGTGTACCTAATTTCAACGGATAGCCTAATGGCTTGCCAGTTGGATACGGTAATCGTACTGCTAGTAAGTCCTTCGACGAGTCCGTTCATTGGTCTTAATTAAATCGGCAAGTAATTATTAATTCTGTTAGAAGACCACACGTTCTTAAGATGCATGCTGATCTATCGAACATAACTTCAAAGATTCCCTTCCTATGTATGAAAACGACCCTGAATATATACTTATGTATGTCAATCATAAATCTATCCATCTTTTTCCTTCGTTCAAGTGTGAGCAGGACGGCGCTAAAAGCGCGAGAGTGGCTAATCTACCATCACGCGCGCCTCGACGGGGCTTCAGCGTTTTTGAAACGTTTGCCTTTTGCGGTATCGTAGAGAGTACCTACCTATGTGAAAGTAGGTAAATTATGTACTTAAAGTCCTTCCCTTGTTTTGAGAATAGCGGACTCCCAATAAATGTTGACGGTGTAAGTTTTTGAATCAACGGCAAGAAAGACTAATTATCTCGCTAAATTGGCAAAAAAGAACTACTTTTGACAAATTATTTAGCTAAGTTACAATAAGCTACTTTTTTCCAAAAAGCTATGAGCTAATAGTTCATGCTTAAAAGTTCGAGAAAAAATAATATCCGCCACTTGATTTCAATTGTTTTTGATGTCAAAGTGGTGTTACCTCAAATTGACTGGCTCTGGATATAAGGTGTTGTGGACTTACCTGTAAAGAACAAAATAAATTATATAGTACAAATAACAGCTTACGCACAAAGAGATAAACATGAGTTTTTTTTTTTTCTCATAAACCAACATGGGCACTTATGAAACGTCAGAAGCTAGGTGCACGGTTCCTATTGGTTGTCAAAATATATAAAAAAGTCTACTAATCTACAGTCTACAAGTTAGGCCTACAAAGTTCTCACATTCACAAAATATAGAAAATTTTATTGAAAAATATGATTGATTTAGAACACGCCACAATTAATAATGAAGGAACGAAACTCCTACCAAGACCCGCAACTCTGATCAATCCATAAGCAAATACATACATACCTGCAAACTTTTTATTAATAACCTCTCAAAGATAAACAATACGTAAATCAAGGGTACGGTAAATAGTGAACATGGAAATATCCGATCGGTGCAAGAAACGTAATAAACACGAAGTTTACGAGAACAAATGCAATGAATCAAAAACAAAACAATGCGATTATCCCTGCGTTGTAGTGTTAGTGGGGGAGCACGTTGTGAGCTGACAGCGGGGCGGAAATTTGGATATATGGAAGAACCGTCAAGTATGCATTAAGAGGGCCCTTCCCGGTCCGTCTATCGTCAATGCGAGCATGATTGAAAAGCTTGTTGTTTCATCCAACGCAATGTTTGAAAAAGAAGCAAGAGTGAGAACGCGATAACATCGAACGAACATTGGCGCGCGAAGATTTCACAAAATTTGTTCCAGAAAATACGTGTTTTTGAAAAAGCCTTACACCTTTTTGGAAAAAATGTTTATTATTTAGAATTTCCATTACATGTGCGAGGTTTCTATGAAGAGTTTTTCTTTACTTTTACAATTGATGAGTACATTATGAACGGCCAAAGTTCAGGTAAAATTTGTGCAAGGAAGCAGATTTTTGGTATATACTGAATTTGTTTCTCCAAATTTAGATTTTTTACTTGCATAGAAACCTACATAAAGTACACAAGATACCTATTAGTTCAAAAATTTCGATGAAAGATGTGTTACAACGCCATAATCACGTACGAGCATGTGTATGAAAAGTATGACGGGTTGGCCGCTCTTAATGGATATTCGTAGATAGCTCTTCTTAAAGCTGTGTGTACGCTAGGCGTGCCGAGTATGTGTGGAGCCTAAGCGAAGCACGAATTCTCATAGCGAGTCGTGCTCGTTCGAGACTCCTAAATCCATCTACGCTACGCGAATTCGTGTTCCGTTCATACTCGGCTCGCCTAGCGTAGACGTACCTTTAGTAAAAAATAATAATAATCGGTAAAATGAAAATAAAAATAAAACAAGTTCTAAAAATCGGTCGCTAAGTCGTATCGTTGTCAAATTCCTTTAATAGATTTTCAACTTTATTTCCAAAACATAAGGTTAAAAATTTATTAAAGAAATTTGACATCGGTTAGACTTAACGACCGGTTCTTGTCGTTATATTTGTCGAGACTGCAGGGCCTGGTAAATTGAATATGATAGGCTAAGGCCTCGTTTACGGAGACGCGTGACTTCGCGCGTCGCGTGCAGTGTGGCGTCTAGCGTTGCGTTGGACGTTTTTTGCGTTCACAAAGAGACGGCGCGTGCAGCGGTCCGCGTCTTCACACGCACAAAAACAAACATATGATTAAGTACGAATTCGTTCATGGAGCCGAGGGTCATGGCGCGTCGCGTGAAGTGTAGCTGCGGACGCGGCGGTGGACGCGGCGGGCTACGCGGCGGCGGACGCGGCTAACCCTGCGGGGGGTAGAAAGGGGAGGGGTAGGAGCTGATTGGTAAAGAGTTGCATATTCTCCAAATTGTTCCCGTTCGCCTAATGTAAATCTAGGTGCTGCTCTAACGGTAAATAACAAACTTTTTAAGCAATTATTGTCTTCGAGCAATAATAAGTCTAAATCGTCCATATTTACACACACGTTTGTTCGTTGTTACTATTCGAACAAGACTGCCCAGGACACAAGAAAGCTGGCGCTGCGCACGACGTTACGATCGACGCCGCGTACGACGCTGCGACCGACGCCGCGTACGACGCTGCGACAGACGCCCCGTGCGATGCAGCGTCGTCATCCGCAAATAATGCTACATTTCAAACAAACGCGTGTAAAAACGCCTCTCCGTAAACGCTCTCATACAACGCCGTAAGTTTGAATTTAGTGCGGGTCGCGCCTCCGCACGCGACGCTCGAAGCCACGCGTCTCCAGAAACGAGGCCTAAGGTTTGCAATAAAATAAATTCTCGTGCAAAACGACTACTAAACCCTGCATCAGATGATTGAACATACCCTTTTTAAATGGGTAAATACATAACCGTGTCTTTAGTATCTACTTAATTAGTCATGTCCACTGTTTCTGCTCGAGTGTATGAGCTAGTTTCAATAAGGACGACGCTCCACATTGTACCACACGCTACAGCTCACATCTTGCGTCGCCCTTAAGTTCGACAAGAGGCGAGCTCAGGAAATGAAGCGGGCCCGGGAGAAGCCGATAAATCCAACACCACACAAAGAACTTGCCACTTCTTGCGTCTTTATTAACTTGCGACAAATTGTCTAGCAATAATTAAGTTTACGAATATGGTGGTAAGGAAGTGACAGAGCGATGCACTCTTTAAGTCTGTTATTTTTCTGTGGAACTTAGGTTTAGTTGTGAAGGAAGAAGGTAAAGATTAAACGCCATTAGAGGCCTGCGGGGTAATTCCGTGACACACTAACAGTAGGAATAGTTTTCATTTTGACAGTTCAACAACATTCATTGCGTTATTTACGTTGTTGAGCAGACAAATTTTTCGAACTTATGCAGAAATGGATTAGCAATAGGCTTCAAAATGATTCAGATTGTTATAGATAGTGTGTTACGCAATAAGGTTGTTGAACATTAATGAATTTGGTAAAGTGTAAAGTCTTTGACTTAGTTTACAAAGTGAGGTAAATCATTTATTTCAAATAGGCACCTACAGGCCATTTTTGAACGTTAAAATTTACAAGAAAATAGAATTGAAATAATCGAGAAATATCGTGTTACTAACTAATTTCAGGATAGTGAAAGCCTGCTCAATATCAAGTCGCAACTGGTAACTGATTGACAATGACCATCACATAAGTTCACATTGACAATGACCATCACATAAGTTCACATAAGATTTGAAAATGCAGTAGGTATTAGAAAAATCTAAAATACTCTAAAGCGGAAGTACCGTCAAACGGGGTGAACAGGGATGCAGGGGTGAATCGAGACGAAACTTTAAAAGGGATTTTCGATTTTTTGTCGAATTAAAATAATATAATAATATAGTTTGTTGGCAAAAAAAACTCTAAAGCGTTTACTGTATTATAATAATTCTCGATTAAAGGCTCCTACAAACAAGCGCGACACGCGACGCGAATCGCGCGCGACACAAAGGCACCGCTCATCCCGCGACGAGCGGCGCCTATGTGTCGCGCTGTCGCGTCACGCCTGTCTGTGGGAGCCTTGACTTCCCTTGTTGGCAACAAACTATATTATTTCAATGTTAAAATCCCTTTTGAAGTTTCGTTCCAATTACGTTCCATTTACCCCTGCATCCCTATTCTCCCCGGTTGACGGTATTTGTTTGATTAAATTCAAAGTAGTAAGTGTACCTTACTAATAAATTAGCAAAAACAAAATGCTTAAAACGAAGCAGATTAATCAAATACCTACACATCTGCTAATTACTAACTTCTAAATAAATGAAGGCTTCCGCAGACAGGCGCCACGCAACAGCGCGACACGAATCTTGTAGAACAATATCCATGGAGTTTTCATAGAAATTGTTCTACTAGAATCGCGTCGCGCCTTTTTGCGAGAGCCGAAATATTCCTACTGGTAGTCAAGTGTGAGTGTCCCAATGTTTTAATTAAATAAAACAACTGATTTAACAGTAAACAAGTAAAGTTATTCAAGTGTTATTAATATAAAACGGGTTCCTTATAATAAAGGATGGTGTGACTAGCGTTAATCCGCGGTGTGGCTTACTTTTGTTAGGTTTATTTTCGTAGGGTATAGTATTTTTATCTAATGAAGCGACTCGCGCTTTGCTTGTGTTTACCGAGTGCACAAACACGCTGTGAATATGTGTGTTTGCACAGGAGAAACTGTCCGAGGCAATGGCGAAGTCGGAAATGTGTGTGTGTGTGTGTGCTTTACGCACACATTCACAGCGTGTCTGTACACTTGGTTACCACAAGTAAAGCGCGCGTCGCTTCGTGAGACAAAAATTCTTTAAAAGTTGTTGTTTTTTATTTGACTGAAATTATGTTTGGTGAAAAAATGGAAAAAGCAGGAAAGAGAAAGAGTGGGATATATTTTCAATTGAATTAAAAGAATTGCAATTATCCTGCAGTAGATAATTGCTTTTGTAGTTTAATAAAAAAATTGTACAGCAAACTAGAATGCTTATCAAAATTGTTTAGACTATATTCTAATAACTTTTTATGCCAATGTGAAAAACAAGAGCTGAATTTTCAATAGTTAGGTAGTATCTAAACGATAGAATAATGCAATGACTTTAATATTGTAATATTTTCAAAATAATTAAAAGTATATCGAATAGAAACACAAAACAAACCAGTTAACCAGTGACTACATCATCCAAATATATCCTATTTGTATTCAAAAACGATTGCTTAATATAAACATTTGTGCTTTAAACGGTTACAGTCAACGTTGTTTCATCTCTTTCAGGAAATTACCACAGTTCCTAGCGGATTATTGCAAAATAAGATATTGTTCACTCAATCTGTTCACTCGTTCGTTGCTCGTTCACTTCATTCGTTTGAATGATGCGCCTTTGTTTCGAAATTTGAATTTGTAAGTTGTGATCCGTTATTAGATTGACTAAAGGTTGGTTTCAATTTTGTTTATCTTTAAAATGTTTAATCAATTGTAATGCGAATAATGTTTTTGATGTGAAATATCCTATTATCCGTTAGCAGTTAAATAATGTTTTGAGTAGAAAGTTTTGTTTGTTTATTCACTTTGATTAAATCGCTGTAGAATTCAATGTGAATTATTCTGGATTACATTACATGTCACTTTTACGTAAATTTATTCCAATTTCAATGAAAAAGTATTCACTATCGGACCCTTCGATCACTTGACCAAAATACAACACTACGAAAAAAGGTTTTTTTCTTCATGTTGCAAAACATTTTTATAGAAAACGATATCAAAGATAAATAGCCATGAAATGTTCGAAGGAAATAAATAAACATGGTTTGCACAGTGACGGACGGACGGACGGAATAGGAAATTGCGGAGCCAAATCGCGGGATCTTGTCAACGTGTCAATATACTAATGTTATTCAATATTTTGTTACGTTTCATATTCGCTACATATTTATCGGACTGACTCTACTTAGTGTATCTTTTTTTTTAAAGGAATGTTCTGTTATTTTAGATAGTTTCATATTTGTAACATTTAAGTATATAAATTATAAATTATTTTATTTCTGTAACTACTTACAGAAATAAAATTATTTATAATTTATATGTCTGTACAAACACTTTTACGCTTCAATAATATTTTAACAAAAACTAGACGGGGTCGGTGTATTTTATCCGACTACTCTTAGAAGAAAGGCCGAAACAAACTCAGAGGTCACAGTCTCTTTTAAAGTCCAGACATAACTTTGGACAGACTATGTGAGGACCATGTAGATTAGTTGTATAGGAAGAAAGTATAGTCAACCTCGTAATTTGTTTATCACTTTCGACAACAAATCCCACTAAATTGAAACTTCACTAACTTGAAATTATACAGGGTGGCAGGGACATTGACAAGCAAACTGAAACCATCACTTCAGCACATAATCCTAGACCCCGTAGCGTAGAAATTTTTAATCGGTTACAAAAAAGAATGCTGTTTCATAGAAAAGTGCAATACCTACGCGGTCAAAATGAATAGAACAGCAATTTGTTTGTTATAACTGGCGAACGATTTCAACCCTGGTGGATACCAAATATACACAAAATGTTTCATTAAAATCAGTCAAGCCGTTTCGGAGGAGTTCGATAACAAACACTGTGACACGAGATTTTTATATATTTGACTTTATTTAAGTTAGAAGACGATTATGAAAATGTAATGGGAAAACCAGTGTTTCAAAATGAGCTGTTTTTATGGCAGCGTTACTTACGGTTTCCACTTCTTTTTGCCACCATTATGCGGGATGGCAGGGACATCGACGCGCAATCTGTTACCATGGATTCTGTACATGATTCTAATCATGTACTGAATCCATGGTAACAGATTGCGCGTCGATGTCCCTGGGACCCAGTATGTCACAGAGACAAATAAAGCACCCAGTCTATTCTGTAAATCTCACCGTGAAAACTGTAGGCGAAGTAAGCTGTCATTCCAAGGAATGCTAGGGATTGACACTATTGACAGTTTAGTGGTGCAAGCTCACTTCACCTAAGTTTTCACGTTGAGAGTTTGACAGAATAGATCGGCTTGTCGTTTTCAAGTGACATTCAACCTTAGTGTGGTAAAGCAATTACGAGGCTGACTTAACGATGTATTTTTTTTGTTATTATTAGTTAATGTCAGTATACTTACGATTACGTTTCACAAACAGGGGCATGTTTGTGAAACGTAATCGTGTCTCGAATTAGTAAATCAGCTGTCAAATCTAATGTTAGTTGGTTAAAAAAGTCTTTAAAAAAAGCAAGATATTTTTTCAGTATTTAGTAAAAGTAGGGTAGTAATATTAAATATGATATTATAAAGAGGTACAATTTGTTTGTTTGTATGTAGGGGGTAATCTCTGAACTACCGGCCGGATCTGAAAAAAATTTTTTGCATTTTGATAGGCCAATTCTTGAGGCAGGCTATAGGCTATTTAACATCATGCTATGACTCTTAGGAGCCAAGCAAAAAGTGAAAAAGTCAGAAAGAACGTTAAGCGAAAACGAAGTGATAGCGCAGGCAGGTGATAACGTCTCAAAGAGATGTCAGCACCATTGACGGGGTCCGATAGGGCCGATGCCTGCCGGGGTCGCGGATTGTTCGAAAGAGTTACCGCGGCCCTGGCGCACAGGCAACTGAAGGAACACGGGTGGGTCTTAGTCAGTAAGAGTCTGACACGCCCTTCCGGTCCGCCCAGAGCGGGAGAAGCCATTTGATGCTATTCCACCCAAAAAAAATCTAGGTGATAGCGACGGGGTGGGTCGGGGACTAAGAAAACTCACGCGGAGAAGTCGTGGGCAGAAGCAAGTCTGACAACTGGTCTTACTAAGGGGTATCGTATTACCCTGCAACTGCGTTGTGGAGGTCAGATAGGCAGTCGCTCCATGTAAAATACTGGTATTCAGCTACATCCAGTTCGACTGGACCTGCAGTCCCAACATAGATAGCGACAAAAATCGGTCATTAAGTCTAATCGATGTCAAATTTCTTTAATAGATTTTCAACCTTATGCTTTCGAAATAAAGTTGAAAATTTATTAAAGGAATTTGACAACGATACGACTTAGCGACCGATTTTTGTCGCTGTCTAATTTCGAGACTGCCGGCCCTGGTAGCCGACCCCGACATAGTTGAGAAAAGGTAAGGCAAATCATGATGATGCAAGCTTGGTTTTGAAACTGGATATTATTTCTTTATAATAATATATTATTGTCAATGAATTCTTTGATGAAGACCACATAAAAACCAGTAGACTGTGTCGTTAACTTTTTAACCGACTATTATTTTTTGATTTGAAAAATTAAATAAACAAATGTCAACTGGCTAGACCACATAAAAAGCGGAAATATCAACAAAAATATTTTTATTTATTTCAAAGTTAAAATTAACAAAGTCAAATGTCAACTAGCTAGACAACCAAAAAAAGCGGTAATATCGGTTATAATATTTTTGTTTATTTTAGAATAGAATTGAATATCGTTTATTTCTGAGTATATGGTACAGTCACCAAAAGAAATAAGTAACCAGGGTCGGCGGATATAGTTGAAGTTTAGTAAGAAACCGATGTGGTAGTTTTCGATTGAAATTTAATTTGATAAATTAACTGTCTGTTTTCTATTAATTAAATTAAATTTTATTCGAAAACAGCCATCGATTTTGTACTAAACTTTAACTATATCCGACGACTCTGGTTACTTATCACTATCACTTTTGGTGACCGTATATTAAGGTCTTAATATAAAAACCGCAAAAAGTTTAAATAAACAAATGCCCCTCGGCTAGACTACCAAAAGAAAAAGTCACAATATATTTGCAAACCACACAACCGTACATAAACGTACATAAACGCTACCCGTCATAACTTACATAGCACACAAGATTTTAATATTACGATAAGGTGGGGGCGATCGTAGATGTATGCGTTGTCACGACACCCGCCAATATCCGACTGAGAATTGAAATATCTGACCCATCCACCCAACCCTGGCACATCCCTAGTCACCCCGAGCTTACATGTGGTTGTATTTAATTATTTTATATAAGTTTGGATGTGTGGATGTTGTGAAGAACATCATGGAGGATAGTAAAAGGGTTGGGAAATTGAGATGGAATCTGAGAGGGGTATGTTTTGTATCAGCGCGGTAATTGCGTAACACACTAACAGTAGGAATAGGTTTTTGACAGTTCAACAACATTCATTGCTTTATTTACGCTATTGAGCAGACAAATTTTTCGAACTTATGAAGCAATGGATTAGCAATAGTCTTTCAAATGATTCAGATTGTGATAGATAGGTGTTACGCAATTAGGGTACAGGAGTGGCTTTTAATATTTTAAGTGTGATGTTGAAAAATAAGTGTGTAAAAGTTTGCGTTTCAAATTAAGGTTATACTTTTTTGAAGGCTCGTCTCAAAATCGGACGAGGAAAATTCCATCCAATCCATTTTTTTTGTTCTTGGTAAATTGTTAAAGGAACAGAAAATAATGTAGGTGTGTATGTCCTCAGCTTCTACCTACTCAGTTTATAAGTGCAAACGCGGATTCGCGGAAACGACAATTTGCCAGTCCGTAAGCACAAATCTAGACTTTTCATAAGTGTCTGAATATTGAGTAAATTTTCAAGAAAGTTAAAGCAAATGCGACTCTGATTGTTTTGGGGTGTCCCAGTGCAGACTTTTCATTACTATTTGACCACAGCATTAAGTCCTCGTAAGTTAGTAGGTAATCCTTTACCTACCCTACTTACTAAGACAATTGTACCAGAGAAATTAATTGCTGAATTGCCCAAGAATGACAGTTGTGGCTTGAATAAAGGGACAACTTAAGTTGGTAGTCAATTTGCTTAACAATTAATTTCGCTGACTTAAAATTGTACAATTGAAATTAATTACTGAGTGAACTGACACTTACGTCATTTTGCTCATGCCATTTCATGCAACTGCCAAAGAATGACAGTTGTGACTTGAATAAAGGGACAAGTTAAGTTGGTAATCAATTTGCTTAACAATTAATTTCGCTGACGTTAAATTGTACAATTGCACATCGTAAGCTATGTAAAGTTAATATCAGCGATATCTTTGTTTGTCTATCCGTGTGTGGGTCGCTATCAATGCATCGCTGATTCACAATGTTGACTCATTATCACAACTGACACTAACTTTGCTCTTAGTCACCAGCACCCTATCTATCACAATCTGAATCATTTTGAAGCCTATTGCTAATCCATTGTTTCATATGTTCGAATAATTTGTCTGCTCAATAACGTAAATAACGCAATGAATGTTGTTGATCTGTCAAAATGAAACCCATTCCTACTGTTAGTATGTTACGTAATTACCCCGCTGGTTCCATGTTTAACAATTTTTTATCTTTCTTGTACCGGAATTTGATTAAAGGGTCTCACAGACAGGCGCGACGCGACTTACCCAAATATAACTTTATCTAAATGTAAAAATAGTAAGTATTTTGTGAAAATAGTTGATAGCTTATTAATTATATTATTGTTATTTACTTTTTATCCGAATCGAATTGCTCAGTTTATTTATAATTACAATTTTGAAATCTTAGTTACTACGATTTAGATTTTTATCTTTAAGAAATATGTTGGTTAAGTAACAAACAATACCTTTAGCGGTGCCCTAACAGGGTCTACAACGGCTCTTAGCTCTAAGCCCTATGTTAATTAATTTTTCATTAATTTTTTTTTTTTTTCCATGAAAGTGCTGATGCATGAATCTTATTTGTTGTTGCTGTATTTTCTTTTTTATTTAATTAGTGTTGTGTAGGACAAAATTAAATATTTTCACACCATAAGTAATGGTAGAATGTAAAGGGCCATTATAGTTTTAAGATCATACATTGTAAACCTACATTCTCGCAAATAAATTAATTTGAATTTGAATTTAACATCTTTTTTTTACCTTGTGGAACGGAAATAAACGAATATGAATGACTTTTGTGGGAGTTTCCATGAAGTATTAAGCTGACGCTATTAATTGACGCTACCATAGTAGAATAATTCCGATTAAAGGCTCTCGCAAACAGGCGCGACGCGACAGCACGACACAAAGGCACAGCTCGTCGCGCGAAACGCGGTGCCTTTGTGTCGTGCTGTCGCGTCGCGCCAGTGTGTACGAGCCTTTAATCGGAATTATTCTACTATGGTAGCGTCGCGCTCTCGTGTCGCGCTTGTTTGCGGGAGCCTTAAAGTAACATTACTTTAAAAGGAAGTACGTATCTATACCTACTCCACATTTGAAAAATAACGGTTATCACCCCTTCGTTATTTTCATATAAATGTATAATAAACAACATTATTTCACGATCAATACAAAGCAATGTAATCTATTTAACATTTACATTTTTAATATCTCTAAAATGACGTTTACACAATTACACAATTACCCAATTTCACATGACTCCGTCAAACGGGGTGAATAGGGATGCAGGGGTGAATAGAAAGGAAACTTTAAAAGGGTTTTTAACATTGAAATAATATAGTTTGTTGCCAAAAAGGACTCGAATGTGTTTACTGTATCATAATTAACGATTAGTGCCCTTGTTGGCAACAAACTATATTATTTCAATGTTAAAATCCCTTTTAAAGTTCCATACCGATTCACCCCTGCATCCCTATTCATCCCATCAAGGTAGTTTCGTATGGAGAAGAATGAGCAAGAAACTCCACCGTTACTTTTTTTAAATGTTTTACAATATTATATAGGTATACATTCATTATATAATCATATGTGAAGACGATGCACCTAAAATAAAATTACTATACCACAATAGGTAAAAAGAATTAAATATAATGCAATGACAGGTAAATTAATTATCTGATAGATACACGGTGCTCACATATTTACAAATATTGAAAAGAGGATGATTTTCCAAAATTTTAAAGTAGTTACATAATGTAGAAATCAATGTCATAAAAATTATAATTATATAATTAAATTAGCAGTTACAGTAACTGACGTTATTTGGCCGTTATTTTTCTAATGTTAGAAATTTATAATAAATGGAGTATAGGTCTTTTTAAATTTATATGTAGGTACTTTCTAACCTTATCTTGGACATCATGAAATTGATGAACGAAAAAACATCGTGAAGAAACCAGGACTTAAATATAGTTAATATAAGTCTGAAATCGCCAACCCGTCTTGAGCAAGCGTGGTGATCAATGCTCGTGCCTCCTCTGTATGAGAAGAGGCCTTTGCCCGGCAGTGAGACAGTAACAGGCTGGTATTATTATTATTATTAATATATTCATTTGAATAACTATTGGGAGAATAGTTATCAGTATTATCCATTTAAAAAAAATCAAAATCAAAAGTCATTTATTCAAATTGGGCTGAGAATCAGCAATTTTCGAACGTCAAAATTACATAAGACAGTCCCCCAAAACGTCCGCCCTTCACCACTTCCTAGTGCTTTAGCTGGGAAGAAGAAGTGGCGCAACAAACTCCCCAGCAACACAGCTGTCTGTTCAGTTAGATAAAAACACGATTCTATACAATAGTCGGTAAGCAAAGTAATTAACATTACGAGACATTAAATTAAATTATTTGCCATATGTCAGCTAGCCACGCCAATATACCAACAAATACCAACATCTCTTATCCTCATTTTATTTTACGCAGAATTTTTTCATTTTCCATACCCCTATTTCCCATATTATCTACCCCCATTCTGGCCTTATGAACTTTAACACAATCCATTCATCGATATTTTGGTCTCTCCTATATTCTCATAGCCATGTACAAGCATGTCAGTGGATAGATTATGCAATTTAAAATGCTGTGGACATTACTTTAATTCCCGTTTCTTGTCACCACCTCCTTCTTATAAATCTGTTAAATATTCCTGACATTATGACGCAGTTCCTCGTAATTATTCGCTCCTGGTACATGCAAGAGTGAAAGATACCGCATTCCGATGACACGCACCGTCTGTACACCGTCTAGCCGCTTCGCAATGGCTATCTGCGCGTACGCAGCCTGCTTTCGCGCCAACACACCCTTTTTATGACCAAGACACCGTTAAAACCATATACTCTTCATTGGATTTTCAACCTTGGATGTATTAATTAAAGTGCAATATTGACTGCAGGGATAGAAAACAGTTTAAATGAATAACGAACCTCAGTGCAAGTCATTTGAAATTGGATTCGAATGCAGTTCATGCAGGAAGGTTCCTGTGTAAACACAGCAACAGAATTTGGACTCGATTCCTGTTGCAGTAGGGTTGGTTTTCCTTTGAACCAGCTTGGCGGTTGTGTTCTTTAGGTGTCGGTAGAGGTGGTGTTGCAAAAGGTAAGTTCACACGTGCAAAGACTGACCAATTCTGCAAATCGATGCGATCGGCGATCGCTAACGGAACCAGATGCGTGTGAGCGGACTTTTTTAAATGATTCATAGCGTTTGGCACAACGGGGCGTAGGAAAACAGGTGGCAATTTGTTCATAAATGAATTGTTATGCAATCTTTTAATATTATGCTACTGTGGCATCTCAGCACTCAATACATTCAAGCTGACGAAATCTTTCATCAACTGCAGTGGAGGTGCTGCTACCGTTGGCAATGATAAAATTCTGTCTATTCACAACACATTTATGTTTGGTCTGCTACTTATTTACCTACTTAAATAACTCATCATTGATGTTTAAGTTGTGAAAAACATCGATTTGCAAGCCAACTGAATACCGTGGCAACAGCAAAGGCCTACTACCGCTCCTTCTATATTCCGCGAGCCCGCGCGTCTTCTTTCCATTTTGAACGGAATCTATTCACAATCTAAATATTAAACCACATATATTTTTCACAATATCAGTGGTTGAAAGGGTAAGCGCCAGGTTGCCCGCAAAATTCAAATTTTCTTACGTTTTATTGCAATTTGCAGGTCAGTGTATGTTGATCAAAATATGATTCGCGACCGTAACAATTATGTACCTATTTACAGAATTATAATAATTAAAATCATCAATACAACCTGTAATCCTATTGATTGATATTTTATGAAATCGTCATTAAATAAGATTATATGAACTGAGGGTTGTATTGATGACTTTAATGATTATAATTCTGTAAATACATATTGTTACGGTCGCGAATCATATTTTGTTCAACATACAACCTGACACTGACCTGCAAATTGCAAAAAACGTAAGAAAATTTGACTTTCGCGGACAACCTGGCTCTTACCCCAGAATGTAACAACTTTCATTGGAACTAAGTCCAGTATCTTAAAGGTTAGGCTACAAAATACATCCAAAAACGTTTTATTTTTGCATTTAATTCTAGTTATTCTTAAACCGCGTGTAATAGACTTGTATTGTATAGTTTGTACTCATTGTTAATGACTGCGAAGTGATAACAGACCGATAGTACGTGCTAAGTAAATACTTTGAATATTTAATGCCTATGGCTTCGTACTGAAGGACAAATACACTAAGGTATCAATAGTTTACAACAATATCAACAATATAACAAACCTAACCATTCCCCGAAGGTTTAGGCAGAGGTGTACCTATAGTACACCCACATTTCGCCAGTTATGTTTAAGTCCCATGTAATAGAAGGCGAGCCTATTGCCATCAACCGGGCACAAATCCAGACTCCGGGCTGCTACTGAGAAATTCCAGATGGAAAAACCCAATAATACTTTGCCCGAGCTGGGAATCGAACCCAAGACCTCATGCTCAGCAGCAGAACTAACGACCAAAGAGGCAGTCCATACTGAATGTTTCTAGAAATATTTGTTATTCTATCAGGCATAAACGGCTGAAGGGTTTCCGAAGAAATTGGATGCACAGACAGACCGTGTCTTAAATTAATACAAGGCTAAAACGTTAAATCATTCGAAGTAAATTATCGACCGCTTTGAAGTCATGGGTGAGGCCGCTTTGCCCAGCGTTAGACTGGTGTAGGTTGAGAGGAACCAGAGGGCCTAGACAAAGTATGATGGAAAAAAAGAAAGAAAATCAAAATTGTTTATTTTAAAAAACAAGACGCACATTAAAAAACAATTGCATGGGACTTGACATAAGCTACCGAAAAGCTTATGTCCAATTTGTTGAAAGTCGATGCAGAAACCCGAAACGCTTCGTAAGCGATTGTCACTTGTGTTGCCCTCTTTAATCATTTCTAGTTTAGACATTGGTGCCGATTCTCTAGTACACTGAACTAAACTATCACTAAAATTCCTTACTTTTGGCAATGAGAATCTTAAAGCTAAGTATTATGCAAAAAATATCTCTAAAAAAATAATTTTGACGCAACTAAAATTTAATTTGACAATCGCGACTCCACGTGGTACTTGTTTGCTCTACCCTGTAAATTTTTTTAGAGCCGGAGGCGTGCGTGAGGTCTGCCTCGACGTGTTTCATATGGAATTTTTCACTTTTTGTATAGAAAATATGAAAAATTATTACCTATATGTAGACTTTTAGGGGTTTCAGGGGTTTTATAAAAGGTTGTCGAAATATTCAATATTTTTGCGATAGGACACACCATTTTCGAGATATAAGCAAAATAAAAAAGATACAGTACTGTTTTTGCACCTGAAGTCGAGGTGTTGTGTTGAATTTTAATTCATGTCAACAAATTTTACTCCACACCTTTTTAATCGCGATTAAAAATATCCAGATTTAGTTAGACAACCTAAATTTTAAGTGAAAAACGTCAAATTCAGAATAGCTAAATTGACATTTTCACTAAATTACTAACTCAGTGCCATCTTAGTGCTGTCAAACTAAAATATAGTTAAGTTGTGTAACTTTAGTCTATTTCAGAATGGGAAATCGTCGTTTGACAGTTATAAATGAAATTTTAGAGATTTTTAGTTTAGTTTAGAGAATTTTGTGACAAGATAATCGGCACCATTGATTTTATTTAAGTGAATGCAAAATCTGACAGATGTTCTATTATGTGACTAAAATATAATGTACCCGTTATCCTAGCAGCTTCAGTTCGGTCAGATGTGGCAATTGTGTACTTAGAAGTAGGTACTAAATGCTATGCAAATACAGAATACAAAGTAAATGAGTTTTTAAAACACTAAAGTGTGTCTGAGAACGACGATTAGATTAAAATCTAGATGAAAATAGTTTTCAATTGTTATTGGACAGACAAAAGTCAAGGATTATTGTCTAATGTCTTTTATTTTTAGCTGAGATTCAACGTTGGTAGTTTATTCAGGTTAATTATATTAAGATTTAGAATAACATCTGACATGGTACAAGTCTTTAAATAATAGGAACTAGAAAATGCTTTAGAACATCATTCGAATACGTTCATCTTGAACAAAAATGTTATGACAAAAGATACAAAAAAAAACCAAGGAAAATAATGTAGTGATCTACCTAGAAACAGAAGACCGAAGCTAATAGAAAATATAAACCAAATGACGGAATAATATTTTCAATGATTTGAACTTATAAATGTCAAAGCCAGTTAGTTACCTTTACAAGACTAAAAAGAAGGACACCCCAAGACTTAATTTAGACAACCAGCATGATTGAGCTGTAGTATCAATCGAGTGGGGCAGTGGCTCCATGCAAGATCAGTAACCATCATCTACCTATTGCTCTATACTCGTATCCCAGGACAGATTGCATTAAATAGAAGGAAAAATAAAAGATATAATGTGCTGAACAGAACACGCAATTATTTGGGCTAAAACCCAAATATAAATTTGTGTAGCTTCATCGGTTCGCAAGAAGTCACAACCAACTCATGCAGTCTGTGTAGTTCAAATAGAAATCACATTAAAATGTACTGCAAACAAACTACCCTAAACGGTTACTAACAAAGTTGTTTTCACAACTGACAAACAACTGGAAGCGTCTAAACGGACAGTCTCAATTATTTTTCCGTCTATACGTCATGGTGTGGACGCCATATTTCAAATAGACGTAGCCAGTTTCACTGACTAACTTCCCACAATGCATAAGGAAGGGAATAATTTTAATTGGCACACAATAAAATATGGTGAGTCCGTTGCAGTATCGATTACGGGTCGCTCTGTCGATGGTTTCGCTAGTGATGGGAAGGAGTCGGTAATTTTGTTCTTTTCTGCTTTGATTATGTCGAGAATAGTGTGTGTTCTTTTCGTTTGTTGTTAGTGATGTGATAGTGCCGATAGTTTGGAAGTTTTACATAATTAATTGTTAAAATATAGAAAATCGGACAACAATGTCAGTTTTATGCTGTAAGTAAACTATTGAAAAGATACTATAAAGAATTTCAACTTTAAAAAACCGGAAGCGCACTTGAACAAAACAATCGAGACCGGAATAAAACACATTAATTTGCTAATGCCCTTAATGAACCATCAAAATTCAAAGTAATTGCCAAAACCCATCAATTACGCCAAAAATGGCTTTATTACGGAATTTAAATACCCAATAATTGCCAAAAGAAAAAAGTCCCCCCTCCCGTCAATATAGCGTGCGCGGGCGCCGATGGCAGAACCGATTGCACTCGCAGGTGCGACCACGATCGCCACATTCGTGACAATATAATTGTACCGCATACCTCACTCCTCGTCCCTTAATTTATACCTAATAGTGAGATAATCTTATACTTTTTCAACACGTCTCATTTACATTTTAAACCTTTATCTTTCGGTACAGTCGGTTGTAAAACTTATAAAGCAGTTTTACTGGTTCGCTTTAGTGTTCTTATTTTGCGGTTTTAAGATGTCTTTAAGGAGATGTATCGTTGTTATAATGTGGCATTTACATAAGCTAGAGGACTTTTTCGTGGCGTAGTCACTTGCTCTTTTTGGAACTACTTATTCTGTAACTGTCTCAAAACTGTTGTCTTAATGATAACACTTTTCAGGAATATGAAGTTATATAATTGATATAACTCCGCAACTATTTTATAACTGACTTCTAAACATGCCGTCACCATTTGAAGATCTGAGTTATCTATATCTAAAACTGGTTTGCCTATTATAAAGACTGTAGAGCTTCAAAACAATTCAAATACAACCTCTTAAACTTTAAGACCTAACAATTTGTTTCTCCTCAATCCGTGTTCACGCCTGCAGAGAGTTTCCTCATGATATTTCCGTGTACTTGTACCAGCGTATTTATATTCCGTGTATCAACCCGTCGCCTTCGAAGACTATAGAAATATATTTCGCTAACTTAACCCTTACCTCACGGTCTTGCGCAGTGCGATAAAAAGTGATTTTATCAATTTATTTTTGGGGTACTAAATGATCGTTGATTCTTTCGTAAAATCGACTGATAAAGAGCCTAGGTTTCTAGTTTCATCGAACGATATGGAAGGTTATGTACCGGTAGCAGATATTGGCCTGGAAAGATTTTTCATACATCAACGGCAGCTTGAAATTCTAACAACCAGTCTGACTCCCGAACTAAGAATAAGCATAAATGATAAATGATTTTATTTCTGTAAGTAGATTTGTACAAAAACTTTTACACGTCAATCATATTTTTTAAACTAGATGAGGTCGGCGTTTCATATCTGACTACTCTGAGAAGAAAGGCCGAAACAAAACCAGAGGTCCAGTCTCTTTTAAAGTCCAGACATAATCTTGGTCAGATCATATGAAGAACTTGTAGATTAGTGTCTGAAATGGTCTGTTGACGAAAGAAACATACAGATTGAGTGAACTAGTCCAGTCAGTGCACGCATTTGTCAGTAATCGTGCAGCTCAACTCGGAACTTAAGGAGCTCAACGATTCGACGAACAATACCAAAGAAAGGACATTTGGGTAAGGCATAAGCATAATTAGCCTACCATGTCGTGCTGGTACACAGGCCTCATCTATGTAAGAGAGAACGGGCTTTAATCCACACGCGCTCTTTATTGGTATTACCTTTGTAATTACAGTAGGAACTGTTTAGAATCGAAGTCGAAACATATTTGGGAAAAATCGAAATTTATGAAGACATGACCGAGTAGATTTCGCTAAACGCTCTCATTAATCCAGCGGGGTAGTTGCGTAACACACTAACAGTAGGAATGGTTTTCATTTTGACAGTTCAACAACATTCATTGCGTTATTTATGTTGTTGAGCTGACAAATGTTTCGAACATAGGAAGCAATGGATTAGCAATATCCTTCAAAATGATTCAGATTGTGATTGATACTGTTATGCAATTAGGGTGCAGATTGTCTATTAGTCAATAGCAAGACACTCTGAAACTTTAAGAAATGTCCAGTTGGAATTTCCAGTTTAAGTTGTCTATTGAATATTTGCAAAAACATGGATTAGGTAATTTAATTTTTTTCTCCTTTTTTATCTCAATTTCCTGTGCCTATTTATACAGTTGTGCCGTAACATATTTACCTACCGTAAAGGCTTTCACAGACAGGCGCGACGCGACAGAGCTACACAAAGGCGCCGCTCGTCGCGCGACAAGCGGTGCCTTTGTGGCGGGCGTCGCGTCGCGCCAGTGTGTACTAGCCTTAATACTATTAAAGTTTTTATTACTCTTAACATATCATTATGTCAAGAATATTAATAATTCGTAGGTATGTAATAAGTTACTGATCTCGTATCTTGGTTTTAATTGGAGTTTAGCCTCAAATATATTACCTATATGGTAATAAGCTATGGTGATGATTTTTTTATTGATGAGGCGACTTTTTACGATTATCTAATTATCTTGATTCTGACTTCTCAAGGTTTACTGTAATTTTGGAGACTTTATACTTAAGTTTTTTTTTAAATTTATTCCACATAAATCTTACAAGATGAAAATTAGAAAAAGCTCAAGAAATAAAAGCTTTTGAACTCCTTTGTTCCTGTTAACCTGCACCCTAATTACGTAACACACTATCCATCACAATCTGAATCATTTTGAAGCCTATTCCTAATCCATTGCTTCATATGTTCGAAAAATCTGTCTGCTCAACAACGTAAATAACGCAATGAATGTTGTTGAACTGTCAAAATGAAACCCATTCCTACTGTAAGTGTGTTACGTAATTACCCCGCTGATCAAGCCTGATTCATCGGTACATTATCTGTCAAAGCTAATGTTAGCTTTAGTTACTAACACTAAATGACCAAACAACAACCCAAGTATCATATCCATTTGACAAGAGGATTTCAGTGACTGTTGGCAAAGATAACGTTTCAACAAAATTAAAAAAAAACAAAAATATTCCTTCTTTTTTCAAAATCCTTTTCTAGTTCACATACCCAACTGTCCTCGATAGTCCCATACCCGGGGTGGGGGGTACAATAATGATATTACGGCGCGATCGCAGCGGCCGATAGGCGCGCCGTGTGCCGATCTATCGACTCACGCGCACCTTTACGTTTATATTTCACTCTCAACGGGCGTGAGTGTTGCGCTTGTAAATCCAACCGATTTAATTGGCGAGAATGGTCGTTGTTTTAGAGAAATTGTTTGAGATTTTTTTTCTTATTTTTGTTGAGGGTAGTTTGGTGTTTGTGGTTAACATTTGGCTCATCATTGGTGGTTTTCGGAATAGACAAGATGATTTTGGGTCGTTTTTTGAAAAGATGAATACTAGTTTAGGAGACATAGTTGTTTGTAAATATTTTTTTGTATCAACCACCTTACTTGACCTTATTACAATTTGCTCATATTTCTTTAGGAATATAACAGCTCAGATTTTCTGAACTGTTCAATTTCTGGATAAAGCAAATGTTGAACTTATTAAAAGAACGTGATTTTGACGACACTATCATCATCAGTAAAAATTTTAATAAATTTCAGCATATCGGCGAATGAAATTTCAGATGACCCTGTTGCAACTTAGACAACTCTACAGCCACACAGGACCAGGCAACCTAACTCCTTACACCTAGACAGGGCCACCTATGAGTGGCCTATCTAGCAATGAGCGCTCCTCGCGTGCCCAATAAATCGTAGCCGCGGACATGCGTACAAATTGGCCCGATGCGATCGCGACAAGACGACGACTCGCTTGTCTTGCCCCTTGTTAACGCCTCGAGAAGATTGCATGCGATTTTATTGTCGCACCTTAGAACGTGAGCGCGCCCACGTTTTGTAAGCCTTGTATTATAAAGTCGTTCGTCTGTTCTTTTGGAGAGAAATGGCGGTCTGTTAGAATTGAACGGAGTATTGTTGGTGGGAAGCTGTGTTTTGTTATTGTTTTTGTGGGGCTAGCGATGGTTATAGATGCAGTTCTTTGTTTTAGCTTTACTTGTGTCGCTATCACGACTATGCGATGCTAAGTATTCAGAGAGTTATCAAACCAAAGATGTTGCAAGCGTTAGAACAAAAAATGTGGCTAAACAAAGGTAACATCTCATCAGAACCGGTTTGTAATGCAATTGATAAACGGTTCAATACAGTAAAATAATGTGTTTTTAAATCAATTGCTTTCATCGAGCTTCGACGTCTTTAGCACATGTCTTTTTTAACCGAATTTTCGAACACTATCGATAAACCCGAATCTTATATTGGATCAACACTAGAGCACTACTACACTACTTCTTCTAGGTCGTGGTAGGCTACGACCAATTGAATTACCTACTCTATGGGCATTTCTCTAAAATTAGTCTCCTGCAATTTTATCATTATATCCTCATTATTAGCCTTTTCTTTTTTTTCACACGCCATACTTTTACAATTGTAAACAGAAACGAGGCATTGTTGTAACACTACTATAAACACACACCCCCATTTAACATAAGTGTAATGGTTGGCTAGCGATAAGGACGGCGACGTTTCCGGGAGCGATTCGATAACGACGCGACAGCGATACGACGCCGGATTGCGAACGTGTGCTGTGGTAATTAACGTATTGTTTAGTTTTTAAGTGTTAAATGCTTTTTTGAGTACATTTTGAAACAAATTACAGGTGCCACCAAAAAGGAAGGTGCATGGAAACGAACCAATGTATTATTATATTATTATTATTTTCGCATATCTCGGGACCATGAGGTCCCGGACCTTTGGTAGGCATACGAGGGGCCGAAGCCAACTCGCAGAGGCCCGTTAGAATCTATAAGTAAAGGAAATGAAGCACAAGCCGGCGATTATCCCTGTATGCACTGTGCAAGTGCACCCAAGAACAACCCCCGGTTGATGTTGGACTATTGCAGGATAAGGAAAAAAAAAAAAAAAATTGGACTATGGGTTTCTGTGGCTAAGATGGACTGGTTACCAAGAACTATGGAATGGCTATGGCCCCTGCCTGACCAATGTTTTATATATAAAATACACGGATAAAATGGCAGGGGGTGACTTGCACACTCAATAATTATTATTATTATTTTTAAGCTTTTCGCATATCTCGGGACCATAGGGTCCCGGACCTTTGGTAGGCATACGAGGGGCCGAAGCCAACTCGCAGAGGCCCGTTAGAATCTATACGTAAAGGAAGTGAATATTATTACACGTATGTAATTAAATGAGGTGATAAAATACATCGCCTGAATTTAAGTTCGATCTCTTAGATTCTATTAAGAGTGCCCTTCCCGGTCCGTCTATCGTCAACGCGAGCATGATTGAAAAGCTTGTTGTTTCATCCAACGCAATGTTTGAAACAAGAAGCAAGAGTGAGAACGCGCTAACATTGAACGAAAATTGGCGCGCGGAGATTTCACAAAACTTGTTGCAGGAAATACGTGTTTTTGAAAAAGCCTAACAAATTTTTGGAAAATATGTTTGTCATTTAGAATCTCCATTACATGTGCGAGGTTTCTATCATGATGTTTTCTTTACGTTTACAATTTATGAGTACATTATGAACGGCCAAAGTTCAGGTAAAATTTGTTTTTTGGGGGCTTATACTGAATTTGTTTCTCCCAATTTTGAATTTTTGCTTGCATAGATACCTAGATAAAGTATACAAGATACCTATTAATTCAAAAAAAAATAATTAAAGATGTGTTACAACGCCATAATTACGTACGAGCGTTTGTATGAAAAGTATAACGGGTTGGACGCTCTTAAGTTACGCTTGCCGCGGTCGGTTCGTGGATGGGTGACCATCCATTACATATCGAGACCCCTCCGTGCCTCGGAAAGCACGTTTAGCCGTTGGTTCCGGCTGTCATTCGTTGATCTTTGACAGTCGTTATGGGTAGTCAGTACCCCAAAAAACTGACAACCAGTCTTACCAATGGGTATCGTGTTACCCAGTATCTCGATTGTTGAGGTCAGATAGGCAATCGCACCATGTAAAATATTTGTATTCAGCTGCATTCGGTTAGACTGGAAGCCGACCCCAACATAGTTAAGAAAGGGCTGGGCAGATTTGTGAAAGTGCTGAAACTAATTTTTCTTCAGCGACTTGAGAAACTTAAATTTACAAAATGCAACAATTAGGTAAGAAGGAAAACGATTCGTTTTTTGACGTAAGAAATAAGTATAAATAGACTATTTATATTCGTGACGCTCCGAGGCCTAAGTAAGTCGTAATATTTATTCTATAAAACATTAAACAAATGCTAATTTCATACATTATACTACATTTAAATACATTACATTTAAATTCTAATTATACGCAATACATATTCAGTAAGAAATTAAATAAAAGAGTGGAGACAGGTTTAATTTATATGCTCGCAGCACGATAAAAATCAATCTATTAATTTAGGCAATACTCGTAAAATGTATTATTATTTGCACGCGAAAAAGATCTAAAAACAGACAACAGTGAAGCGATAATCAATTTTAATCTCCTGTGATAAGGTTTATTTCTGGGTTTGAAATAATGTGACCCGGATACGAAAGGTGCTTCAAAAGAAATAGATGCAGTAACACTGAAAATATTTATGTAAAACCGTGTTCATTGATCGCATAAATAATACGGCGGCGCACCCAAAACTACAAATCGAATTTAATAAAAAATAATAAGAGGCCAAGTGCGAGTCGGACTCGCACACGAAGGGTTCCATACCACTGTACAATATTTAACACTATTTAGTTCAGGTGTGTACCTATTACGGTTCAAAAGATATAGCCCTGTAATAGACGGACGGACAGCGGAGTCTTAGTAATAGAGTCAAGTTGGCACACTTGGGTACGGAACCCTAATAAAATGGCGACGCACCCAATACTACAAATATAAATGAATAAAACAATATATAATTTTGTTACAGTCAAATTAGCATGCATGGATAGTCATAGTAATGTATGATTTTGGCATTTTGTTTTTCTTAAACGCACCTTGTTTTTGGATAAGCGGGTGTCAATGCTTATGATTATTGATCAGTATACATTATTAATTATTGCTATTAGTAATTTGTTTTACGAATTATCGGGTTTTGTGGACCGGTTTTTGTTTTACCAATTTTGTAGTTGTTTACTGTTTTTTTTTTACATCTATACAAATGAATAAGAAAATAAATAAAATTGAAGTGTCTGTTTGTAATGACAAAATAACAGCATTTTACTAAATGCATATAAAACTATATACGGGACTTATAACGAAATACCAAATTTTAAAGTTTTTTATCTGTCTGTCTGTTTGTTCCGGGTAATCTCCGAAACGGCTGGACCGATTTTGACGGGACTTTCATTGGCATATAGCTGATGTTAAAAGGAGTAACATAGGCTACTTTTTGTACCGGCAGCACGGTCCCGTTGGATAATTTCCGACATCCACGCGGGCGAAGCTGCGGGCAGCTGCTAGTTTGCAATAAAATACACTTTATTATAAATTATTGGTCCATACCGGTGGTTTTTTTATGCGTCTTTAGATTTCGGGTAAAATTTGATTGGGATATCTATTTTTTGGACATTTTAATACGTGGCATCTGTCAGGATAGGTCAACTCATAAGCTGCAATGGCTCTTTCTTCAAAATGCCCTGCATTGTTTGACACACACCATCTTAATAACAATCATGTTTGGACTTTAAAAGAAGCCATTACCTCTGAGTCTGTTTCGGCATTTCTTCTCAGGGATCAGACAGCTAAGAAATGCCGCCGCCATCCAATACTATAATAATAATTTAAAATATTGACCACATTCACTTGTAAGTGTCTTAAGTAGATCTTACTTACAGAATGATCTGACTATGATCTGACCAAGATTATTTCCGGAGTTTTATATACCTATTGACATTGATGATTTTTTATAAATACTTTGTAAAATAGTATATTATTTTAATTATTGTGAATGTAAAGACTATGTGGATCATTGTTTTTTTTATTTTTTTTCTTCGCAATTAGTTTTATTCATGGTCTGGCAGTTTGAGTAATTTATGCGGCCTACCCAAATGTACTTTCTTTGGTATTGTTCGTCGAATCGTTGAGCTCCTTAAGTTTTGAGTTGAGCTGCACGATTACTGACAAATGCGTGAACTGACTGGACAGGTCCAGTCATTCTGTGTGGTTTTTCCTCAAAATACCATTTCAGACATAAATCTACATGCTCTTCACATGATCTGACCAAGATTATGTCCGGACTTTAAAAGAGACTGTGACCTCTGAGTTTGTTTCGGCCTTTCTTCTCAGAGTAGTCAGATAGGATACGCCGACCGCATCTAGTTTTAAAATATGATTGACGTGTAAAAGTGTTTGTACAAACCTACTTACAGAAATAAAATCATTTATCATTTATGAAATAAACATTTCTTTTTAAACCTTTACGTCCATCCATAGAAAAACTGCCTGTTCTCATAGATAACCAATTTATTAAACTACCCACCTCATATTGAGGTAAAATGATTGTCACATACATATTTGATAGGCTAATCAGTTAGTTTCTAGTCACATAGGGGCAAGACGGTATCGTGGCGTGGTGCACCGCTGCGATACCGCCCCTATGGCGCCGTGGTAGATAAAAACAATTATACACCGTGTTTGGTTGCGTACTGGATAAGTAGCAGTTTTGTGTTGCTTTTATGATAGTGAAGTGGAAAGTGAAAACTTGGAAAAAAGGAAAATGTTTAGATTCACATTTTTCACTGCACCTTAGCTAATTTTTAGTTTTGATTTTTTTACTTCGATACAGGATGTTGATATTTAAATATCTCGGGCTTGCATGTGAAGCCGGATTCAAGCTGCCTACTCGTATGTGTAGAGTAGTAGTAGTAGTAGAGTTGGAGCAGGAATAAATCGAGAAAATTTGAGGAAAATGCACCTCTAGATGATGTTTGCTTGATGCATACTTTTGTCGTGTCCTTTACATTTACAGAATGAGAAAAAATGTTTTGGAAAAAAACATTTTAGGAACTCAAAAAAATCTAATTTTCACGAAAATAATTTTCACTCAAATTAACAACACCTTAAGAAAAATTTCGAGAAACAAAAAAAAAACTAATAAATATTCCTCCCACGTAAACCTATTATAAAAAGTCATTAAAACTAGATTCTGGAAAGCGATTAGAGACAAAAACCTTTTTGAAAAGATACAGGCATGTTCTGGAGTGGGCTTTTATCGCGTCGAAGAATCGGTCTATATCGCGCGGGCGAATCTCGCAGCGATCGGGCGCGTTTTGGGCGATAACACCCCTCCCTCCACCGCGCGGCTCGCTAGACGCCTTTTCGACGTAGAATGTAACTGTTGGTATTGTTGTATTTCTTGGTAACACATTTTTCGTTGTAAAGTTTTTTGAAATTTAGTTTGACAGTAGAGACGTCACAGCGAATTTTTTGTAAAAGTATATTTTTCTGAAGGTTTCTGTAACGTCGAATCTCTGTGATCAGTTGAAAGCTTATAAAAAATACTGGCAGTGTTCATTGCTAACTTCATATTGTAGGTTTGCAAATGTTATTTTAATTGTACTTCGTACGTTAGATCATCAGTGTGCTAGTTCAACCAATACAATATTTCTCATTTAAATTAATCCCTCAAGAGAATAGTAACATTAATTACTCATTTTATAACACTTTCTTATGAATATTTAAATTATCTCACTTTAAAATCAGAATCTTATCACATTGAGTATAATTTCAGTCACTTAATTAGTTTATAACTGCACCTCAGCCGATATTATAATAAAATAAGATCTAAATTCATTATAATTTACACACACAGCTATTTTCATACGAAATTATCTAGTCACTAAATCACAGATGGTGTGATAACATTCTCTCCTATAATTACCGTCCCCCTCTCACACCGAAGCGCGCTTCGTCCTACCGGCAACACACCCCGCTTATCGCGATGTGGCGTCGCGCGTCGCGGCGTTTCTTATCAGTCGCCCGCTCTCCATCTTAGATTACGATCCGTTGTAATAAATGGAAGGTGGATTCGAGCGTGACGGTGTGATACGCGGACGTGTGATGTCGCGAGCTCTGTTGGGTGGGATAACTTCACGTGTGTTTTCTTTCCAAAATATTTCAAAAAAGGTCACTTTCCTGTAATATTTGAAATACTTAATTTTTTTTTGTGGAACTGTGAAAAGATCCCATCTTCAGCGAGATGCATAGTTATTTCTACAGTTTTAAGAGCGTTTAGCCTCTACATTTATGTACTTATTTACAATGGCTGAGCCAACTAAATAAAACTTTAACTTTAAAAATAACCAATCACAAAAATAAAATCTTTATCACTAACAACTTTCACAGTTCCGTCACCGTCATCTGGCATCGAACCCGCGACCTTTCCGTGGCCCCGCCCCCTGCGATCTGGAATCAATTAGCGTGCGCGTGAGTCGGCCGGCCCACGGCGCGGCGCGGCCGCATAAATTGATGCTAAACGAGATTGACCCCGAAACGGGGATTATAAAACGTACGACTTGTGATGAGAGCGAATTTTATTGTGAAAAATTTCACTTTGGATGGCAGAATAGTAGTATTTTTTTAAAGGAGACTGAACTGATTACATACAATCTTGGCCCTAAATGTAACGAAATGAAAATGGTACATGGTTACTAATTTTATTTTAAACAGTTTATTTTATTTTATTAATACTTTTTTAATAATCGACGAAAAATTTCGTCGCTGGTGGATGCAGAATTATGTACTGAATCCACGGTAACAGGTTGCACGTCGATGTCCCTACCACCCTGTATTTAACACTAAAATCTCGCATGTTTTTATTTAGCATTTATTCATTCATAGGTATATTTTCAATAAATAAATTAACAATTTTTTTTTCTAACATAACATCGGAGTAGATACTGTTCTAGTCTTTTCTGATCTAAAATCGTCTCCACAACTTCATCCGTTATGTATAAGTTTCGGTCCATAATTCATTGTCTAAAGGCTCCTTCAAACAGGCGCGGCAGACGCTTGCGATTCGCGTCGCATATCACGCCTGTTTGTAGGAGCTTTAAATCAAAAAGTTTGCACACAAACGCAGCGCATGGTGTATAGGGCGAGTTTACACTATCGTCATGATGTCGGATAGCATGATGTAGGTCCCGTATTTCGACACCGACTGGCTATGGGTTCCCGGGAACTAAGTTCTATAGTGTAGGTAGATATTTAGGTACCTTATATGTACCTTCAATGTTATTAACTTTGTGTGCAGGGAAAAGTAGTGAAGGGGAAGTTTTCAGTGTAGGCGGAAATGGCACTAGATAAAAATATTAAAAAAAACTAATAAAATATTGTTCAATAAAAAGAAGAAGAATTTATTAAAATAGTTAACTACTTCCGATTTTGTTTTTAGTATGCTGTGCAACTAGTGATGCGACACAATTATTGCAGATACCGATACCTCTGCCGAATACTGCAACAAGATTAAACGTTTGGGTAATACCGCCAAATGTCGACTAGTTTTGAAATACTACTTGATGTTTTAAAAGAGCAATAATAATAGCAATATTTTGGACCACAAACCTTCAAGGTGCTTACAAAAAGAGATCACTTAGATAACACAACGGCGCAGCGGTGTAGATATAAGCTCCTGATAACAGCTTCGATTCCCCGGCCGAGCGATGTTTTCGTTAGATAATTTTATTAATTCGGTGGAAAAAATATAGTTTTAAAGTTAAACAATGGCATTGTTGTAGAAATTAATTTTGTTGATAATTTATCTTTTATGTATACTGATAGAAATCGGGTCAGAAATTTTAAATTAAATAACTTTAGGAAGTTTTTTTTTATACCTACCTATTTGAGACTGCTGGACAAACAGAATTTAGTTTGTGAATGTATTGCATTGAATTTAACGTTTATTTATCACTCAAGTCATACATATACAGGTTCAAATCAAATTAGCTAGCGAAACTCCGCAGACGCGATGGGTATCGATATCTAAACACGATAAAATAGAAATAAAAATGATTTGGTGTTTTTGTTAGGGGTCAAGGACAGCTGGTACTGTTGTTACATGAAGTATGAGTTGAAGAAATATGTTTTATCGTGTTTAGATAGCTATACCTGTCACGTCTGTGGAGTTTCGCTTTGAATAATACTTCATCTATCCACGGACTAGAAAGAAAGGACTCCGCGCCACGCGTATCGAAAGTGAAGCACTCATTTATATCATAAGGCGCCATTACGCAGCACTACGGCGTCATTGTAGGTACTGTTTACGTCAAGTACTTAAATAAAATAATGCCTTCTTTTGTTGTGAAATGGTGTAAAAATAACACCAATTCTACATCCCAGAAAAAGTGTCAAGGACTAACATATCACAAGTAAGACACTTATTTACACACACACATAGATCGGTACGGTGCTTCACTTTCGATATGCGTGGCGCGGAGTCCTTTTTTTTCTTTTTTCTAGTCCGTGCATTTATCATAGCTATTTAAATAATACAAAACTGTTTTGATAAGTGAAGTAGTGTCTACCGTTACTCAATAATTAAGTAATTAAAATTAATAAGTAATTGGTATTGCGCTATTTATAAATTAAAAATAGACATATATTACAATTAACTTTATTTTAACAAAAACATGACTCATCTCACCATTGTTTTTGTGTTTTCCAACGTAAACTAGGTTATGCGTGATGCGTGTAGATTGTAATGTAAAAATATTATTGACGAAATACTTGGTAAGTATCTCTAAATAATTTTAACTTCGGTAAGTCCCACTATCATAATTTTTACGTAAATATATTTTTCTAAAGACCGGTTATCGGTTCCATGGATAAGAATTAAGAACAAACGTTCTTAATTCTTATCCGTCGAACCGATAAAAATAAATTACACTGTTAGGTATTTTGCTAATTAAAAGTCAACAAAGTTAATATCATTACCAGAACGCTTATCTCGGAGGAAATATAACATACTTCCAGGGGCGATAAGGAGTTTGCCTAATTGATATGCTGAGACCAAAAAATTCAGTATCGGTATCAGTATGGAGGGCATCCCTTTAGGTATCTTTCAAATTATTTTAATCAATATGGCGCCGTTTTTTACTATTTTATTGTGTTTAATTGTAATTGAAAATGCTTGAGGGAGGCATCAACAGGATTCAATATTTCTTTAATAACCACATCTTTTCTTTTTAAGTTAGACACGTGCCTGTAATTAATCTTCCATCATAAACGTACGAATTGCATTCTAAATATAATCAAATAATCAATGCATCAAATTATTAATTTTAAATAAGTACAGATAATTATCATAACATTTGTTTTCTTTTTTGTATGGTAGAGAATAAATATAAAAATACCGTATTGGTGGAACAGCATATTAAAAAAAAATGGTTACTTTCTCACGCCATATATTTTACATAATTATCATCAATATATCTCAATTGCCACGCCATTTTAAAAAGTAAGTACCTAAATTTGTTTATTTTTCTCTAATTATTTTTTATGAGTTACAATTAATTCTCTATGTTAATTATTGTCGGTCAAAAATTATACGTTACTATTAGCGAGTGAATTCACACGGATATGGCTTGATTTTGATAATTGTGAGGCCTAAAGAATGGCTAACTTAGTATGTACCTATATTTCTTCTATTGGATAAACGATTAAATATAATATACATTTTCAGCTCAAAGCTAGTTTTTAAAATGTATGTTATTTTTATATCGATGGTAAAGTATCAACATCTAATAACTAACATTTTAGCGATTTTCACTTTATTGCATATTCGTAGGTAAAATATGAAAGACCTCGTATTTGCAAAGACATAGAGTCTGAAATCATTATCACCATCATAAGCGTTTCCTACTATTTCAAAAAATATAAGTAACTTTTTGATTCGAATGTTAAAAACTATAGAAATGAAACGCTTTTTTCGCCTCCTGTGAAATCATGGTTTTGTAGTTGATGTTGATGTTGATATTGATACTACACCGTTGATATGGTAATCAGTGTGATGGGTTAGTTTAATAGAGTCAAAAATGATGATTCCAATAGTACGTAGGTACGCAAACTAGGCATTAGCAGTAAGATTAAGGCAAAGTTGGAAAAGGGGCTGACTGCCTTGGTCCACAGACGTTCAAACGCAATTTCATTAATAATTTTAATAAAAGCAGCCTTTTTGAACTTGTTATTTTATTGGACTACTTACGTAACACAGCTAGATGTATTCATTTAAGTTTTTTTTTTTTCTAAAAAAATCTATATTCCAAAGTTGTGTCATTTGACTTTTAAAACTGAATTCCAAATTCAGTTATTCCTCATGGTTGTTACAATATCTGTAATAATACTCTTTCCTAATACATATAACAGCTTTAATCAATATTCTATTAGGTATATGCCATTGGCAATAAATAACTCGCTATTTCTTAAATGAAAGATAAACTGATAAATGATATTTGACTGCAACTAACTACTGTTATTCGTGAATGGCAAACTCATTAAGAAATTTAATAGCAGACCTGTCTATTATGATTGCAATACCTAATGAAAAGAAAACAAAAGAGCGACGACCAATTAAAAATAAACAAAACTCAGAACGAACAATTAAAATAAAAAAAACGTGACCTTTCCAAACCCCCGTAGGAATTTAAGAAGAATCACACCCCACATTATCACATAGTATACACACATTAACATTCTCTTTCTCCCTCTCTCACACACACAGACATACAATTTGATAATGAACGTGGAATCAGAATAGAGATAACATTTCTCCCTCGCCTTATCAGCGGGATCGGGAGGCTGGGTCCCATTGAGTGGAACACACGTCATTTTTATCGTAAGCCACGACTGTCTAAGTGTAGGGCTGATGGATAGTTTTTTATTTCGTTTTAAGATAGTAATAATGCTATTATGAACAGTAGCAGCTGTAGTTTATTGAAAAGTTTAAAAGTTTTCTTTAGTTTTCATTCTTATTATTTTACAATATAACAATAATATATTAACTATAAGGAATAATCTTAAAAAAAAAGGTTAAAAAAGCATTGAACTGTTAGTATTAACAAAACCAAACAATGTTAATAAAAAGAAAAAAAATCAACCTTTAGGAAGTAAATATTAACTTTTCAATCATAAAACCGATCCTAAAACCGACAGTTGAACTGCGTTATACCGATGAAGCAACGAGATACAACTCTAACGAAACATACAAACTATTTAGACAAAGTTGACATTGACAGGAGCTGTCAAAATAGGAACATGCCTCACGAGTTCGGTATTTAAAAATGGAGTCGATGTCGTTGCAATGTGATTTGGTATCAGCTTAAGATTGGTATCTTGTTTTTGTAATGTCACATCACTATTTGGTGGTTAGAAGGTTTTAAATCAAATATAATTAAAATGAGAGCTAAATGAAGTTATGGTTATGCCCAAAAGTAAATTAAACAGGTTCCGATTCAAAAATATATTGTTTAAAATACCAAAATCGACCGAAGACCAATTAATTCATGTTTCAAAAATGTGTACAGACCATTCATATTCTAATATGAGCCCGCAATGCAGTTCAAAACATCAAAATCTAAGTAACTCATAGTAATTACATTTTATCAATGATTTATATTCGTTCATGTTCTGATAATGTATCTACAGGGCAATAAAAATCCTATATAATACATTAGTACCACTCTTAAGGCTATCAGACAAGAGATAAAAACGGACCAATCTTAACGACAGTCTTATCGCGAATTCGGAGAAAACTGCTATCATATACTATAGCGTTGTGTCCAAAATTTATTTATTTGTTTTGAATTTTGGGCGAACTTGGCCCTTTGTTTTTGTTTTTCTGGTTTGTGTAGGCTGGTTGAGATGACTTGCAAGTCATTTAGTTGAGTCTTTTGGGATTTGAAGAAGTTTGAGCCAAGTTCAATGTTATAATTTTGTTTACAGCTACATCTGGATTCTTGTACTTACAGTGTTGATAAAGTATGGGGTTCATTCACACCAAAAATAACCTCAAATTAACGCTGGAAGTTTATTTACAATTGTTTTTAAGTGTATTCTAAACAATTGTATATAGTTTACAATGTTTACAGTTGTTTAGAATGATATTCTAAGCAATATTGCAGGTGAAGGCTTTTTGGACCCAAGTTATCATCACAATGTGCAGTTTAGACCCACTTTAATAACTTTTCAAGTGTTTTTAATACCTTACTGACACTAATTGGTACTCCGGTTATCCCGATCACTGATAAAACCGCGGATATACGTCCACATGTAAATTCCAAGAGTGTTGTTTTATCTAATGTCAACAAATTCCACAGACGCATACTGTTTTCCTTCAAATCAATGCGTTCTAGAGAATTGTTTACGTTCAATATTAAAGAATAGATAATTATTATACAGGACACCTCTACTTAGTTATTATAATAACCTTACTAAGAATTAACTGCAATATTGTATTGTTTTGTTTTGTTTCTGCATTTAAGAAACTGTCAGACGGATCTCGTTGATATCTCCCACAAAATTGTAGATTTTACCTACAACTTTATGTCTGGTATTCAAGTAAATATTAGTAAACTTCTCGCTACAGCATTAGGGAGTTGAGCAATGAGTAAAAATGTCAAAGTTTAATAGATAACGATTGTAGAACAAGCTAGTAACAACAGTAATTCTTATTTGATACAACATTTCATTCAATACGCTCAAGATAGATGCCTCTAATCGGTATCGGTATCTTTTCTAGAGATATTTCATCGATATCCATCGCAGATTGAATAGACAAGGAGCTATCTTTAGAATACGCGAATGGAATGAAACGAAAGACATTAAAAGGACCTTAAAACTATTGGAAAGTTCATAATAATAGGAAAAACAAAGCAATATAAACACTCAGCCACACCGACCGATATGTAAACAAATCTTACACATTGTTTTGAAGTCGACAGCGCCACCTGGCGGCGGGTCCCCAGCCGCCACCTCCAGCTGCTTCAGATACCGCAACCACAATAACATAATATCCACAGCACAGCACTATTTTTGGTATTTATTTTGTGTATATTTGTGCGCGCGACATTTCAACCGTCATACTTTTGCCGCGTAAAGTGAGTGACTGGCCCGGCGAGCCGAACGCCCCTCCCCGCACACACGCGCGCCGCGTCCGCACGCTGCCGCACACAGACGCAACCGATCCCTTATCAGGTTGGTTTAACTAGCAATGGCTGGCCCCAGATGCTATCACTCCGGGCTCGCGGTAACGTTGCATTGAAAGATAAGAGTCAGCGATATTATCGCTCTTTGAATAAACTTGTATAAAATGTCAAATAAAAAAGCTGCGCGCCATACACGTCGGTCTAGCGGCGATTTTTTTGATACCCCTGGGATGTCGGAAGTCGGACAAGGTTTATGATTTCGAGAATTTGTTATGGGCTCTCAGAAATGTGGAAGTTCTGGTGGTTTTGTTGGCAACTTTATCAAAGTTAAGTTTCTGGTCACATTTAAGTTGGAAAGAAATTGGTTCATATTATTTTTTAATTTTGTTGTTCATACTTACGTAGTCGGTGAGAAATATAATATTTCTGTACATTTATATATCAGGACTTACCTGAAAAGAGAAAAATAAAACATTAATACAAATGAAAAAAAAATGCAATACTGTGGGAAATCGGCGCATAATAATTGAAACAAGCCACATAATAATAGTCAATTTAGTAATATTCTTATTCCAAAACCAAAATCCAATCCTAAAAATAACGTGTTACCAGACTGCAATTACTAAATAAGTAGTGACAGCTGGCAACACGAACACGTGACGGACAAAAGGTGACAATGAGGAAAACTTCTCAATGTGGGTCAGCAACTGAATGCAGGTCCACATAGTTCTGAATCAGTTTCGTTTAACATTTAACATTCTTCACGCGTAGATCGCCTTTTAGGGTTCCATCAAATGCAATTATACGCGTAACATTCGTGTGCTGAATATACGGGGCCTCTCTTTACGATATTACGGTAGTACTTTTAGTATATGGACTTTTGAAAGCCTTTTTTGGTTTTGCCATCCACTTTAGACACACTTTACGGGTCCATAGACCAGATTTATTGGCTACTTTGATGACCTTTATATCAGAAAGGTAGTAACTATAGACTTTGAAATCTGTTTTGCGTGAACTTTGGTATTTATGAGTGAGAAAACATGTTTGTAAGACCTCCAGCAATGTTAGCTAGATCAAGATGACCTAACACATGGTCAATACAAACTGTGTCCATTTCATTTTGGGTCCTATTTTCCTTTCTTTCTATACAAATACTTGAGTTATTGAAGACATCCTGTTTAAAAAAAAGTTGTTATACCGTTCACTAAGAATTTTCCCTGTATCTTTGGTTTTGCTACTTACACAAATCTTACACACCTACACAAAAAACCATATTAAAATAGACCTCAGTTTTTATCAATTTATTTGAAACCATATCTCAAGCCACAATATCTTAAAAACTATCTAAGTCTCCCATAATTTAAAACAAACACAGCTAGTTTTTGTTCATTGTACGTTTATCCGCATATATGGTACAAGTGCGCGCACGCAGTTAATAGCAGTCTTAGATTCGGTGCTGATCCACCGATAGCTGCCAAGGTTATGATTTACTAGATACGGACGCAGGTGGCTGAACGGTAGTGAGGAGAAATATTGGGAACAGACCTCCATTCCGGGATATTATTTTCTTCAAAACATAATATTTTTCTTTTTTTGAAGTTGCAACTGCGTTTACAATTTTTGACATTCGAAAGAACCAAACATTTTGAGCCAACAAATCTCGTTTTTTTGACTGAACGTCGTTGTCTAGTAATGGCAAAAAATATTGTAGCATCGGGGATTATTGTGATGTCCACTTATCGAAATGAATGAACTGTCCTGTAAGATAGCAGGGTTTCACTTCAGCAAGGGGAGGCCCCATCGGGGCAGCAGGATGCACACGATGTTACGTATATAATGACGATAATTTGGGGAAAGTAATGAGGCGCTTAGACTTAAGTTTGCAATGTACAAGAAAAAATAAAATTCTGTGCGAGTCCCAATAAATACTTTTTCTTTCTTTTCTTTCAAAGTAATAGTGTAATTCATTGATGAAAACCGTAATAATAAATAAATAAATTTAGAGTAGTCGAGATATTGTTTTTGAGAGATATATTATCTGTCTTCATACTCTCGCCAGTAGTTATTATCATTAACATATTTTTGTACATTTTGACTTATGAGGCAGCCTTCATCTTTCCATATCAATTCCTTATCCCACAGAAACTCCATTTTTCACTGATATTTGTCCCGTGCAACACAGCACTTGGCACCACTACACACACAAGGGCGACGCTTGTGTGCGATCCCCGTCTGAGATTATGTTTATCTCACATCTCGTATGCAACGTTCATTTACATAAAAACTATTATTTTTTCGACCATGCCTTTATCTTTTATCATCGATTAACTTTTTGTTGTACTGTGTGCTTTAATAAGCCATAGTTTTGTAAGGTTTATTGTATGATTACATATTGTTTTGTTACGTCTAACAATCTTCTATTATCATACCTTTTTGTTGTCAAATTCTCAATCGTAAATTTGACTTTAAAAAATGTCTAAACAAAAACCTTCTCTCTCTCCGTCCATAGACCAAATCATCTTTAACACTCTAACAGCCCTACATCCTAATTACGTAACACACTATCTATCACAATCTAAATCATTTTGAAGCTTATTGTTAATCCATTGCTTCATATATTTGAAAAAATTGTCTGCCCATCAACGTATATAACGCAATGAATGTTGTTGAACTGTCAAAATGAAACCCATTCCTACTGTTAGTGTGCTACGTAATTACCCCGCTGGTTAAGAAGCTTCTTCATAAATCACATCCACAACCGATCTTTGACGGATAATATTCGAACCGTAGTAACCACACAAGGTACGCAGATTGTTGATTGCAGTATGATGTCATCAGTGCAAGTGGATACTTCTGTTTATTCACTTGATGCGATCCCTTTCAAAACCCATGCTATTAATTCTTTAGCCAACGATGTGGATGATAGTGATGATGATGATTCACCTAATGTAATCAATAATGATGATCCCACCTGGTGCAGCGCCTAAGAAATTTTACTCACGAAGACTCTTTAACTACAGATAAGAAAGAAAGAAAGAAAAATAGGTTTATTTGGCACGGAAACACGTGCATAAAAAAAAATAGCTCTAATGATAAAGAAAAATAAAACCAAAACAAAATAACATAACATAACATCACGCCTGTATTCCTCGAAGGATTAGGCAGAGGTGCACCTATACCTACTTAAACGAGAGAAATTAATTAGGTATATATATATATAAAAAAAAAACTGTAAATTTATTAAACTTAGTCCCAAAGTATCATATGATCCCGATTTTGTTTCAATCAAAGCACGAATCACTTCATAAATTGAAATAAAACTATGTCCTTTAAAAAACCAGGGCACAGCGCTCCGAAGCACAAATCAAACGGCTACCGCTAAGTACATCATATCTACTCGAAAATTCATAAAAGAAAGTCCAGTCTGATAGGCAGTCGGCGCCAGCCATATGTGTTGATAAGTCCCAGAATAAATCAACCCGTCTCCGTGCCTAGTGATAAGGGAAGATAAAACGTTAATCAGTATTGGTCGAAGTTAATGGATTCTTAATGCGGCGGTCGTCATGTGGACGAGGAGTTTTTGAAGCCCTTGATTTGTTGTGTGAAGCCCTTGATTTGTTGTGTGTATTAGCGCCATTTTTGGACGTCAGAGAGGCGTTTGATAGTTAGGTCTGTGATAAAGAGTTAAAGTCAATACGAAGAGGTGGCGGTGGTTGTGATCTCGTGTTTGTCCAGGTTTCTCCAATTATAAAGTCGTTTCGAGATCAGATTTTGGTTGGTGGCTGTTATTTAGATTTTTGAGAATGTTGTTGTTAATGCAAGTGTATCTACGTTTGACAAAATAAAATAATGTACTATTATTGTATCACTTAAAGCTACAAAGCAAAGCAATAATAGACCAGTTGTTTTCAAAACACAGCACAAGGACACAGTGAAGAAGTTGTTGCAAAAACTGTAACTCGTATATCCTTTAGGAAAAACACCCAAAACGTAAAATAAAACTTATAACTTTGCTAGTGGCTGATTTACAGTCATTCTTACATTTAGATGAGCCTGTATTTTTAAAACTACTTCCCAGTTTGTATGTCCATCTAGATAGTTATCAAAGTGAGCTACTGTATTCATAATTTTTATCTCCATATCATAATTACTGGTTACGATTGTGTAAAATTAAATTTACATAATGACTTTTAATTGTAACCTTGTTGTCTGCAATTTTAACTTTCAATGTATTTTATTGTTTTAAAATTATAGCTATATGTACGGAAGAATTGTATGGTTGAGTCAATTGAATAAAAAAAAAACTAAGATTTTTAGGCTGGAAACAATTAAAGTAGGCAATAAAGATAAGATTTGTAGTAAAACACGGAAAGAAAATAGAATAATCTTTGCACTTGACACAGATGATGATAATGTTGATATACTAAGCAGCATACAAAAAAATATCTTCAAAGAAGATTCTATATATACTAAGCAGCATACTGAAAAGCACCTTCAAGCATCTAGCATCTTGTTATGGCTGTTGAACACATTCATACAGCACATAACTCTTGGCAACAAGAAACGTCAAGCAATTCAAAACCCTGCTCACGTACCTAAATTATTGATAAAGACACTAGCCATTCGGTCTACCACATCTTTACTCTGACCACAATCACCCAAAATAAACCGCAAAATATAACCACAAACACAGGTAACGAAACGTATCGAATTTGATGCGTTTCGTTTCGTCGATGGAGCGATAGGCGGTCAATCGATACGTTATCAGCACCATCTGGCCTCCCCCCGCGGTCCCCACAGGTGCTGGTTGTAATGGTAGCAAAAGATATTAGTGTTTATTAAATTTGATGGTCTGTTATAACTAGGTAGTCTAGAATCATGATTATGTTTGTATCTTGAATCAAAGCTGTCAGATTTCATACTTATCTCTACTCAAATCTAATGTGGAATCTAGATATATGCTTGATCATTGTACAAAAATACTTACCACATCAGAAACCTCTACAGAGGGAAAAAGCGAATAGTTTTATTGCCCTTAATATTGTCCTTGACCCAATCATGGCAATTTTCACTGAGAGCATAGTAAGCGTAGGTACTATATCATTTCCTTCTTCCATATTTGGTCTTCACTACCTTAATACTTAAATAAATATAAACATCTATCCCTTCATCACATTTACTGTTGATCAACATTGGTCACCATTATTAAAACATTAAAAAAATACCCACAATTTTGTTTCCTATCCCTCCTACGTTTATGTGATGGTGAGATGGTGCTGATAATCGGCCGATCAAATTACCAGCGAGGTCACCACGCCTGCAAGCTTCCTCTGTAAGGTGTCATGATTAAGCGAGGACAAAGGAATCACACAGGAGGATAAAAGAGGTCTTTAGTCCAAGAAGAGGAAGTAAAACGTATTTGAAATTGTGCAATGACTTACCCAAATACGTTTTAGCGAACACCTTAGTAAAGGAATGTTTAACTTGTGGGGGAGAAGGGGCACCTACAGGCACAAATCTCAGATGCACAAATACTCAGACAGAACTATCTGCAGATAATACAAAAAAAATAAGGGTGTTAAATCGCCCGTACGTAGCCCAAAAGCCAATAGTGCAGTTACTGTGCCTATTGTTACTAATATTTCAATTAAATCATTTTGTACTTCATTTTGATCTTCCTTCCAGCTCATATACAAATTCCACGAACCACATTTTTGTAATACATTGCCCAAGACACCTTGAATGTGTAATCTGATCTCACCATATTGATTCACAACAGATGTAATATTTTTTATTCTCTATCGGCCCTGATTAGATCTAAGGTAAGATTGTGTTTCTAATAAAGTGAAGTCGGTTAAATATGAAGGGCAAAGGTACATGGTTACAAAATATAATGAATTGATTATAATACTGAATAGTAAGGAGTACCGTGATCCCGACAGCAATGACCAAAAAAGACCACAATTTCTTTATTTCTGCGAAGGATTTTTCCAAGAGAGGATGCTGTAAATCCTCCTCAATAATATATAAAAACAATCAGTAGGTACGTACTGCTGTTAACTATAATGGACAGATGTCTATGACTGATCCTAATCGTCCTAACATTCTGCGTCATATAATATCGTGCCAGCTTTTTCCAAGAAACTTAATCATTGCCCATTCAAATCTGATGCAGTTTAAACTCAATGGATCAATCCACTGAAAGGTCAACTAAACTGGCTGTGAAGCATAAAACAACCTATCTTGTTACCACTAGAATCTAATAAGACAACTTGATCAGCTGTTTGCATTTCCGGTTAACTTATATCAGTTAATTAATTACCAATTAATGTAGAATAAGATAACGTGATTCATGTATGAATTACCACCTGTCATATTGGGTTAACTATAGGTATGAGGAACGAAAGTAAAACCACATACACGACACATCAGCAACTTCATGAGGCACCTATAAACGATCATGGATAAGATCTAGATGTTATTGGCACATACCAAACATAGCCCAAAACACAGGATACACAAAACACATAATTTATAGGGGATTGAACCTATGTTGTTAATGGTGATGATAAACTTGAAAATGCTGGTAACGTCAAAGAATTTGGTGACGAAGGTCAACAAACGGGTGAAGCTTTGGTGACACTGAAAGCGGCCTAAACATAGTTGAAGAAATATGTACTAAGAAGTTATGACATAGAAGCACAGCATATCGATTTATATTAATCGATGCCAACAATGAAAGTTCAAATGAAGTGATAACTTTAGAGAGTGAGAAAGTTGCTGTTAAAAGAGCGAAGAGACTTATTCTCTTCGCTCTTTTAACAACAGTACCTAAGTCATATTTTAACGTTCGCCTGACTACCCCCAAAGCACATAAAACTGAAAACACACACAGTGGCCATCATAACCGCTGCTGAGACGGCCCATTTTGCATTGTGAGGCTAATTGGATTGAGATCCTTATCTGTTGAACCGATAAAATGGCGCAGATAACATTCTGTAGTGACTTATTAAGGCCGTTCCCAGAATAATATTAGATCGCACGATACGTGCTGTGTGTTCGTACCGATAGCAGCGGACGAAACAATTTTTGGTTGGGTTGTTTTTTTGACTAGTTGGATTTTTTTGTGTTAGTACTTGTGTTGGGTTATGTAAATTATCTTTGTTTGTGATTTCATGGTGGTGGTTCGTTTAAAAGATTGGTGTAGAAGAACATTTATGGATTTTGAAATTGATTTAAGTATTTTCTTCATGCATGCCATGTTCATAAACTTTATTAACTTTTGTTTTAATATTTTTCTTGTTTCTATCTGATTCTTTTGACCTCTATAAAACCTCAAACATTTAACTGTATAACTAGGTTTTTCTCGTACTGATGAAATCATAAAAGTACCTGCAGCAGGAAAAATTATGTCTCAAACATAAAATCTGACGACCGACGTTGCTACGAATTCACGATCACAAGTAAGCCCAAGTCCATCAGTCCATAAAAAAGAAGAAGAAACCAATTAGGTCACATCTCCCCTACTTATCTGCGAACCCTACTTTGCTATCAGCGATCAGAACAACGGATCGCGTTGTGTAGTTTTTGCGAAATTGGTCCCGATCGAGTGTTATTCGCTCGTGTTGATTCCCTGGAACACTGCATGTATCGCAGACTCAATCTGTGACAGTGCCCTCGGACCCCTGACGTGAGTCATCAGGATGGCCTTAGGAATTTGGTTCGTTTTTGCACTTTTTGACAACTATTTTTAGTTCACGAAAAGGATGCAATAAACAATTACTATAAACCATAATTATGTGTATCATGGCCCAACTCAAAATTAAAATTATTATCTTAAAGAGTTGAAATTGCATTTTATTTATTTACTTAACCATTTATGTACACACATATATAAACAGACAAGAAGAAAGGAACAAAAAAATACGTACAAAGGTGATGCTTATTTCTAAAGAAATCTCTTCCAGCATACCTGCGATAGGGGAGTATATTAAAGAGATGTAGACAACGTGTGTAAGAGTAGAAGGGAAATCAAAATACATAAAATCTAAAATAATTTTCCAATTTAAACATAAACTTACAATATGAGAATATACTTAGTGTTGCTAGGTGCAGACGACCTACAGAAGATCACGGGGAAGACCTTGATAAAACTTGCACAGAGACCAGGGAAGCATAGCACAATAGGGAGGAGGCCTATAGTCAACAGTAAGTGGAACAAGGCTGCCAATGATGACGGTGAGAGTTGAAAACTTTAAAGTAGAAATTATCACACTTAAACTACTAGATGCTTCGTGTTTTGAAAGTTGGATAAGAGCATGTTTAAAGTTTTGGAAGTCATTTCATTTCCCCAAATCTCAATTGCAGTAAAGGTCAGTCAAGTAAAAGATCATGCGTACGAGACCCGGTCGTTGCACTATTGACATAAGACCACTCTTATCATTAGCATAACTTGGATTGAGGAGGTCACGGGATTACTCGTAAGGAATGTTGCTGTTGTTCTTCGCAAAAATATGGAATTTCAGCAAAATAATGCAAAATTCATATATGAAATAGAGGGCTTTGAAAATTCATTATTGAACAAAAAAGCTGTTCAAATACTCCTCACGTCATTGGCATAGTTGTTGACCAGCGATCTAGAAAATTATGATGATGACCATATGACCCTCTCGGTGATAAGTTAGCAGTGGTCGTAGAAGTGTTGTGTTTGATGCCATAATATTGCAGAAAGAATGCTGCTGCATAACATTAGCCCCTTGCCTAATACCCAATAGTCGAAGCATCTTCTTTGGCACATAATTATAATACAGCATGAAATTACTTCAAAGTATCTGTTTTGCAATTTTTTTCTCACCAACTTTTACAGACAGATCAGTATCGGCAGCTGCAGGAAAGCTCATCAGGCTACATGTTACCTGATTCTTTGTATTTTAATTTAATAATTTATTTCTATTTTATTTCAATTTTAGTTTATTTTCAATTATTTATTTCAATTTAGTTTTCATTTATTTCAATTTTATTTTAATTTATTTCAATTTTATTTTATTTTAATATACTTTCAATCATTATTTCGATTTTTTGTTTTACCGAAATACATTAATTGATCGCCTCATCACTAACATATGTAGTTTTAAGATAATGTATATACTAACAAAATATGGACATTTAAATAGTCTGAATTAAACTTTTTTTTATCTCGTCTATCTAGACCAAACGACTCAATAAAAAGACAATATCTTTAAGACATCTTAAGCAGCATTCTCAACAATATTTACAATGATAACTTAGTTATTAATAGCGCTGCCTTAATAAAATTAATACCATATCGTGACCGCTGCGGTGTAGATAAAGATCATTTTGAAAAAAAGGTGCATAAACTTTAATTAGAGGAGCGAGATCCATTTGAACGATAAGACGTATCGTTCTGTTACACCTTGTTGTCTGGCTGTGTTACTTATTACGTGTATGATGTTAATAGCACCTGTGTACCCTTATGTTAATAATAATTTAATAAAATAATCAAGTTTTGTCTGCATCTGGTGTAGTTTAGAGGCCTCTTGACCAAAAGTTTTTGGAGTTAGTCAGAAATAATCTAATGGCAATGGACAGATGGCTGACTGTATCGATCAAAAGCGCTTTTATATCACAATTCTCATTTTATATTTAAGAAACCAATTTGCTGTCAGTCGTCAAAAAGATTTTTATTTTCTATCACCATAGTTATTCTTTTGATTGTGAAAAATTACTATCTGAAACCACTTTTAAATTTCGGAGTGAACCTAATGTTAATAACATTAGCAAATCTGAAGCATCAGCTAAACAAGGTCTAGATACTAATAACGATGAGAAAGCTAAGGAAGGATGATGGATAAAAAAAAAACAAATGAAAAAAAAAAACTCCTATTTTTTAATTTTGGAGTGAATCCAATGTTAATAATATTAGCAAATCTGAAGCATCAGCTAAACAAGGTCTAGGTACTAATAACGATGAGAAAGCTAAGGAAGGATGACGGATATTAAAAAACAAATGAAAAATAAAATCATATTTTTAAATTTCGGATTGAATCCAATGTTAATAACATTAGCAAATCTGTAGCATCAGCTAAACAAGGTCTAAGTACTAATAACGATGAGAAAGCTAAGGAAGGATGACGGATAATAAAAAAATCAAATGAAAATAAATTCCTATTTTAAAATTTCGGAGTGAATTCAATGTTAATAATATTAGCAAATCTGAAGTATCAGCTAAACAAGGTCTAGGTACTAATAACGATGAGAAAGCTACGGAAGGATGACATATACAAAAAAAAACAAATGAATATAAATTCTTGTCACTATCAATTATATCGATCTTTGTAGACGGGAAGAGTTTCTATTAGTTTTTGCTACAAAATGACATTTAAAAATACTAAGTGGCTACGACAGTCAGTTAAGACTAGATCCGTCGGTACAGACATTTAAATGTAAATGTAACACAATAGGCAGGATGTTGATTGCTTCGGTGGTCTAGCAGACGTAAGCAATACTGCTGAGTGTGGGGTACAAGGTTCGTCCGATCCTCAAGCTTGGAAAGTGTTGATGACCATCAAGTGTCAGTTTAATAAGAGCGCTGAGTCTTATAAAATGTTATAATATATTACTAACTAAAGGATATAGAACCTATTTAGGCATAAGAACAAAATCACTCTGTTGAGCTACCATACGCATTTTATCTTAATAACTTGATGACGATGATATAATTTCCAAAAGCTCAAACAGTGATAATAACTTTGATATTAAATGTTAAATTAGATACCTCTCCCATGGTTAAGTCCACCTGCAGACGCAAATACAGAAACTTGATTGATTAATAGTACCTAATGTACAGCGCTATTAACTTTATAGACCTGTAAAGCATGTGGGACGTAAATAATTTACGATACGGAATACTAATTGCCGCCATCAACTTACACTTGGCCGATTTTCGTTGATAACCATCTGTCAATGCCGATCGTCATATACTAACATAAATTATTATAGAGATACGATCAACACGTGTTAAAATCAATAAATCTAAGTCCGAAAACATATGCAAATGAATTAAAATAAAGAATAGGAGTATCGACTTATGAGCTAAAAAATAAAGGCTTGGTTACGATATTACACATCGACAAACTGATGAATAAGATTTTGAATTTAGATAAGCAATAGAAACTATACGTATTGTAATAAAACTATTAATGAATGATGAAAACGATTAACGAAGGAAGTTGTTAAAACTATTTTACTAAACAAATCTATCGGTTTAAATTAAGGGTCAGAAAAGAATATGTACTAGAAGAAATATATAAAAGTTTTTTAACAAAACAAAACAACCGACTTCCAAAAAAATCGTCTTTTGTTGTTTTGTTTTGACGTAACATCAATTAAAGTACATACTTAGTTCTGAATTCAAATTATTATACACGATAAATCTAATAATTATGGACATGAAAATTAGCATTCGTTTGTACTCCGAAACGCGATGATTTCTGAGGGGCATTATGAAAATAGTTGTACTGTAAGTTTGGTGTATTTTCTTACGCTGGCACTACACTTGACGTATTTGCGCAAATATTCAAGTTATTTCGTTAATACAAATTGAACTTTATTTCAAAATCTACAGGACATATTTTGTATTACAAAAGTAACGCGAATATTTTGACAAATAGGTACGCTAAGAGATGTGCCGGGATTAGAGAGCATTTTTGACGCCGTAAAGTTGGAGACCGCTGCCATAATTTCCATGATAGCTGATACTGCAGCTTTTATTATTCTGGAAAACCTTAATTACGATCTGCTATTTGTAAGACATACAATTAAATATGGTTATTATTAAGCTATTGCATAGCTTTTATCGCGGGGTTTGAGCGCGGCGACCGAATCAAGAAATTCCGTAACGAAAATAAAATCTAACACCCCCCACTCCGCCTACCATGTAGCTCGGCCGAGCGTTCGTTTAAGTTGTATGTATATGGTACGACTGTACTTGAATTAATATCAAAGAAAAAAAATTCTGCATAAATAAAAAATAAATAAATAATTATAATTGCATAAGTTGATAAAAAATGCTATGCAATAGCTTAACCGCGGCAGTCCCCGAGTGCTACACGTATTTCTTTTTTAAATATGGTTTAATCTCAACATGGAAGTTTTACTAATAGATTAAACAATTATTTTACTGTTAAAGAAGCAGAAGTACTCAGCCAGTGTGTAGAATGAAAATCAGTAGCAAACTACTTCTATACACAATGGAACAGAAATAGCAGGAAAGGGAGTTTAAATACAGTGAGTACATATGTGCCGTAGATAAAATAGAAACAATACAGTGATTACAGGAATAAAACTAATTAAAAAAAAACGGGCGCGTTCGGGGTACGTGATGCTCGCACGCACACACACACTCATATATAATAGAAAGAGAAAAAGAGAGTGTCAATTAAATACGCGTTTTTAATACAGAGCCATCTAGTATAAGTTTTAGAAGCTCTCATAAAGTTGTTTGTCGCCATCTTGGATTTTCATTGTGGCTTTAGCATCCTCGAAAACCATGATAAAAAAAAAAAAAATGGCAGCCGCCATCTTGGATTTTCATTTTGACTTCACGATCGGCTAGCACCCTCTAAAACCATGAAAACTATCTTTCTCTCAATGTCTATTTATATTAGTCCACGTTCGCACGAACGTAAATATATCGCGGCTGGATTTTATCGCGCACTGATTTTGAACGAGCGCATCCCAACGCGTCAAAAAAAGACACTGTTAGATTTTCAACTCTCGGGGTAAGCAGTTCGTTGAATATCCAGGGCGTGAAAAACAATCGCGGCGGGAAAATCACCCGTGCGTACCTGGGCTTATATATTATAATAGAAAGAGACAGAGAGAGAGAAAGTCGCATGAAGGGGGCATAACGCTTTTTCGTTACGTGACGATGTCTACCAGTTTACTCCTACCGCAAGAGAACTTTGATCCAGAAATAATACAATTATATGGAAAGAATAATAATAATCTTTTATTATTATTCTTTAATTATTATTATGAGCCTGATTCCGAAGGCAGTACTCCTCGATACGGCTCGCATTGTGAGGAGGTTCCTATCTCTGGAGTCCTAACCACCGGTAGTTTGGACCCTGCTCCCGTTACCGGCGGACCACAATGTTTTATATTTTTAAATGTTTTTTAATGTTTTTATAAAAATATTTAAAAATGTATTTAATAAGTATGTAAATAAATAAATGACATAATAATCTTTTATTACATAAGAAAGTGGGTTACAATTGCGTGAAGTCCCTGACACTTGTGCTAGGTGGTTAACCTGTGTTTCAAGAGCCAGTGCCTTCTGCCGGGAGGAAATACTATTGAAAACTTATGCAAGAAGACTAACAAGGGAAATAAAAATAATAAAAAAGACTAAAGTAATACAAAATAAAAATTTAAATTTAAAAATGGTTAGAAGAAAGCCTGTAATGGTGATTGTTGTATTATACGTGTGGGTGAGTGTGTGTGTTGGAGGATGTGTGCGCGAGAGTGAGTGTGTGTGTGAGAGTGTGTGGATAATAACGCGACAGCCTCGTTGGTCTAATAGCAAGTGCTACAGCTTAGTTCGAGATCATAGATTTGATCCCCAGGTCGGGCACAGTGTCATTGGGTATTCAAACATTTTTCAGTAGCAACCTGGAGTTTAGCCCGGTTGATAGCACTAGGCCCGCCCCCTAATACAAGGGACTTAAACATATCTGACGAAATTTGGTATACTATAGGTACACCTCTACCTAACCGTTCAGAAAATACAGGCGTGATGTTATGAATAACAACGTTAACTTTTGAAATAATCATAAGGCAAACCTATTGTCTTTTCCACTTTTAATCAGAAATACCTAATGAATTGTGTATCAGTCACCCACAACCACATCATATTGTGTTCATTTGCCTTATTCTTTGTTTTTAATTCATGTGTTTATCGAAACCGCGTTAGGCTATTCAATTTGTAACAAAAGGCGTTTTATCAGTTTTATGCTCAAAATATACAAGTGATTCAGTTAAAGTGATCGTAGAATGAGTCAGTCCTTCGAACCGCTTGACATTTTTTGGTCCATACATACCTACATTTTATAGTCTTGTAGCTTTTTACTTACGACATTATTCATGATGAAATATCAATATTTTACAAGTATCCCAGTTGAAAGATGTATGCTGCCAGCCCCTAAAGTTTGATCCGTCTTGTCGGTAACTTTTATTCGAACAAATAGCATAGATATGGGCACGGAATCTGAATTTATGGATCCAACGTATCTTCTAAAACTTCTCAAATTTTCCCAATTTTCAGACGGTGGCAGTTCACTGGACTTGCAATCACCATCATCATCATTAGTAGCCTTGTCCCGCCCACTGCGGAATATAGGCCTCCTCCCTTTTGTGCCATGTATCCCTGGTTTGTGCGAGTCTCTTCCAGGTCTTCTTGCAATGACGTAGATCAATATGACAATCAAGTTCCACAATAGTAACACTATTCCTTTTGTATCTGCTAATCCTGTCACCTTTGTTCATATTTCGTATAATAAGCTGTAATCTGGCGATCGAGTGAATCATTAAACACCCGATAGAGGGCGGAGGTGACGTGTCGCCCACTGTGGCCGCGTGGACATCAACAAGTTATAAGCGATGAGCGTTTAATATCAATGAACTAGAGTATAAAAGCGTGAACATACAATACTTATCGGTCCCAAACAATACAACTGACAAAAGAGTTTGTAGTGTCTTTATCATAGGGGGTACCCTGATAAACATAACACAAGTAATGAATTATACCGAAACTAATAATATAAACAGTATTCAAATTAATTGGGTGTGTTATCGAGGAATGCGGTACTACCTACAAATAAGTTTAACCAATAAATTATAGTTGCCACTACAACTCTTGGTAGAAGTTTATAATAGTGATCTGACCATACACCGTTGTGTTTATTAACTCTTTGTGTTCAAATCTAGTTGAAATTCTGCTAAAAGTATACAAATTAATGTAAATAAGCTCCCGTTTCACTTAGACCAACACAAAAACTAACCACAACCGTATCTGCCTAATCGCGATCGCTCATAACTAAAGGCACGGCTACACGAGCAACACACGGTCGATTTCATCCTTTGTTGTGCACAAGAAAAATGGCCGAACACTATCGAGCGACGATACTATTACTTTAAACAAGATCCCCGCTCCTGATATTTAACTGAGAGGCACATACATAAGCGTTGGACACTGATGTAGACTGCAGAGAATTAGAATTATTTACTAGAATTTGTTATTTATGTTTTCCTTGCATTTGTTGTTAGTTAACAACACATTTTCAGCATTGTGGTTCCAGAATTTTCTATGGATAATGAAAAAATATAGCAAGAATGGTTTGGGTTCCTCAAGGAGTTATTCTGGGCCCCATACCAAAATAAGTCAAACAAGATAAAAAAGCAATTTTAAACTTTAATTGACACCTGTTCTTGAGTCAAATTAGTAAGACTTATAAATATTTTAAATGTCAGTTAAACTTTAAAACTGTTCAATACTTGGAGAAATAATAGCTTCTTTCTAATTCAACAAAGATTTTCAACAACTGAATAATCAACTCCAAGATTTCTGTCTACAATTCTGTACAGCAAGAACCATTAAAACGATCTACAACCACACCTCACTATCAATTCCAAGGGCCAAACAATCCGAATAACTTAATAGGCGTCTCATAATACAGGTCTCACGTTGGGTGGGCTCAAGCAGCACTCATTTGTCAACTGAGCCCGCTACCACGATACGCGTCACAGTCCTTTGTGTGGAGATAGCTATCGCAAGAACAATGCCTTCTAGTGTTTATACTCGTACCTCCAAACCGTTTAACACATTTGTTATAAGGTCAGAAATGTTAAATTGTTAAGATCAGGTTACGTTTGATTTGGTTGGAGTTAAGGCCAAAGGGTGGAACAATTGTTATTAAATTCTGTGGTAGGCATATAATAAATAAAGGATCGAATTTTGCATTCTTCGTATCAAAAGATGATTTAAGACCTTTTACAAAAATGCTTTAGTTGGTTTCCAAGGTACGACTACATGCATAAGAAACAATTTTTTATAGTTATGCTGCATATTTGCTTATAAGGAAACTTTATAAGAATGAAAATTTCGTTTATTATTGCTTAGTCAGTACCTTCTATTGAAAGAAAAATCAATAAATCTCAACGGCCCAGAATTGAACTTACGACGTCAAGCTCCACTTTCTTCACCACCAAGTAACAAACCTGTCTCAGGCAATAAACAAGGGAATAATGGTGACAATCGCTAGATCGAATATCGATACGTCGTACCGTTTAGTGTTTCAAACGTTAAACAATGAACTATTTGTTACGACAAATACAACCTTAAACAACTCCCCAACTATAAAGTAACAAGTGAAGAAACAATTCTATATCCATCACTCTTTTCGTTCTTATTTCAAATACACAACAACTTGTGTAGCCGTCAATGTAACAGATACAAATCGGTACGCTCGGATTTATCTGCGTTTGTTAGTAGATGCTCTCGCGCCTGTAGTCTCGGCTTTTTATCTTCTATCCTTCTCTCTCGCCTTAGTTCGTGTTACGCCCTTTTTCCCCGACGATCGATAATATTGTCCTACGAGACTTTTATTAGATTACAATCGGTTTGAACTGTCAGTTTATTAAAACTTTCGTGTTTTGTGTTCTTTAAGTTTGTCTTGTTTGTTTTAGTGTTTTCTTGTTTTATTTTACGATTGGTAATAAGTTTTTATGGCATAATTATTGTGAGTCTCTCTGAAATTAATGCGTATCGTGTAATTGGTCAAGTTACATGTGTGTCTTCATTGAAAATTATATTATTAAATGTTAGAACCACCATAACTTCAGCCCGTGTTCGTGTGGTCTTGAGTACTTATGGGATAGAATTTCACCACTTGCAAGTTGTGGGAAGTGACTGAGGAATATATATACATTTAAAGGTGCGTAGATAACATAAGAAACAATCACAAGTTTGCTTAGGTCAATCTAGAGTAAGGAAGAAAGTAAAACTCAAACCAGAACAGTTGATGTCAAAAAAGTGGTTGCAACGACTTTGCAAATCCTAAAGAATCATCTACATCTGTCCATCAAGTTACTTACAAGTTTTATAAAAATACCTCTGCGGCATCATGATCAGACCATTCTTCCATTCCTCCCATAAAAACCACGCTTCCTCTACAGATATGCCTAACAAGAAACTTCCCTATCTCATCGTCTAGACAATTTATTTTTAGCTGCAACATAAAACGTAAAAATATCTCCCCATACCTATCAAAAGATACCGCAATATATTGCAGGAGTAATCTACAGACTGCTGCTATCTCAGCATCTGCTATCTAACTCGACTTATCGGCTGTAACGACCGGCCAGCTTATCACAAACGTGCTTTAAAAGCATTTTTCGTGAATTAAAATTTGTAAGCTGAAACTCGTGTGCAGATAGCCTTAGATTAATGACGTCAGATTGCAGATTTCGGATGAGCAAAATATGACGGATAGGAATCTAGGTAATAACAGTTTTCTTTGTTGTGTTTACGAGATTTTTGGGGTCAGGGGTTTTAAAGAAGGCTGGGAGGAGAATTGAGGAACTGGAGTTAGAGATAATTATGCTGGTTTTTGGTTAAACATTGACTCTAATGATTCTATTAAATCTGCAGTAGTAGAAATATATAAGACTGGGTGACATGGCTCTCTAAACATCATTAAGACGTAGATTTATAATTAAGCCTACATAGTTTTCGAGAGTTTCTGCTACCAGAAGGATTATGTAGAAGCTTATGATAAAAGAAAGGATTCTATTAAATCTGCTGTAGTAAAGAAAGAAAAAGAAAAAAGAAAAATAGTTTATTCCGCACAAACAAAACGCACCTAACAAATGAACGACATTAATTTAGAGACATACAAAATAGCCAAAAGCCTCGCATTCAAGTTATAAAAGTTTCACAATTTTGTCTATGACCAGAAGGATTATGTAGAAGCTTATGATAAAAGAAAGTCGCACACGTCAACATAATGTCTAAGATAAAGATTGTTTAAAGATTCTGGAAATTACTACAATTTATTAGATTTAAAAAGGGCCAGCTGTCAACAGTAACAGCATCTCCATTTCAATCCTAATAACCTTCGCAAGCTGCAGTTACGGAAGCTCCCGACGTCTCCCGAAGACAGCCGAAGCTCTCCGATCCTAAATACCCCAAATACATTAGGTTGGCGCCAAACCCGTCAACTGCAGATACACTATCAGGGAATGAAATAATTTTATTATTATCTTATCGTATAAAAGCAGACCTCCAAGGTATTGAGAGCTTATCAGATATTTTTGAAAGTATTTTTTTTATTGACGTTTTCAAGTTTCTTTTCGTTTTGGAATACCTTTAGTACCTATTGCAAGGAATTTGAAGGTTATAAAAGCATAACAAATACTGATTCTTGAGAAGCTTTAAGTCGGCAACAACCACTAACAGAAAAATCAAAAAAGACATTTCAAAAACATTCGTTTGTTGTTTAAAGCTCAGGGATTAGTAACCATTTGAAACTTGTCGAATGAAATCATTAAAATTGACGAAAATGTTATATTTGTTACCTTAGCAACACCTGCTTCCTTTAGGATACAAAGGGAAACCCCAATTGCCCAGCAAAATATCACTTAAATTTAACCACACTTTGCTTAGAACCGAGTCCCGATAACTCGTATCTTACCACAAAATACAGGGAAATCCCATACGTATCTGCATACTTAATTAGCACGAATCGTAAAATAGCATAAGGTTTTCACAATTTTTTTTTGGCATAAATAAATGGAGGCCATAGATTGGCGCATTTTGGCACAGAACCCCTCGATGCTGGCGCGTTAACCCTCAGACCGATAGTTTATTGTGCACTATTTATACGCGACGATTATCGTAAACTTTTCGATTTTGTATTATATCATTTATTCGTATAGTTGTAAGTAGTCACGGGTTTCTGTGTCACTTGCGACGTTTTGTAGCAAAATGTTTTTTCATCTGAAATGTAAAAGAGATATTGTGTAAATGCTCAGTGTCGTTACGTTTTCCAATATGAAAAGGCACATCAATATTCTCAAAATTGATAGAAATCCCAGTAATTATTATAATTACCTTCTGCTGAAACTTATATCAAATCACCTGTTAATTCATTATTCTAGGTTAAGGACAAATGGATGTTAGTAAAATCTGAAATATTAGGTATTTTAGGTTTTACCTTACCTAAGCTGACATACAAATAACAATTTTTTTATGGCATTCTACAATTCCTTGAAACCATGTCGAAAAAATTTTTTATCATCGTAACATCGAAACTTTGAAAAGAAAAGGGTATTAGCATGAACATTAGAGTAATATTTTTGTGTCGTATCGTGATCGTATCGTTAACTACTGCCAACTAATGCCTTATTTTACATGTCACATTTACATAGCAGTTTTCAAGAACACTGCTGTCGAATCAACGCTAAATATTCAGTTTTAAGTTATGAACGCGAGCGGAAATTGTTTTTTTTTTTTATTTATGCGCACATTGCACACACATATAAACAGACAACAAGAAAAGACCAGAAAAATACATACAAAGATGATGCTTATTTCTAATGGAATCAAGGTTTTTTTTAAGGAGATCTAACTTGACAAGTTATAATGTCGTAAAATTTGATAAACACTTTGGAACCAGTTTCATAATCAGACATGACAAAATAAATAAATAAACTTAAAGTATATACTCTTCTTCTTCTTCGTGTCGCTGGCACGACTTTTCTCAAATTTTGTTGGCCCAAAACTTCGCCACTTCCACGGCGTCATCGGTGGCAGCACAGAGGTCACTTTGACTGCAAGTTTTGGGACACAGGGCAAGATAGAAGGTGGAGCATAGTTTGCGACACAGCTCCACGTCCACACCCAACTGCCGTTCCATCGAGGTAGCCCCACTTTACCAGGTTGAAGTATATACTGAAGCAAGTTGAGGGGTTAAGTATTGCAGAAGAGAACTGGAGAATAATTATGAGACACACTATTATAATACACACAATGTGTGTGTCATAAAAGCGTTTCCCAGTGCGGAAGACAAAAAAACGGATTGCGTTATATAAGGCCAGAAAAGGGGTGAATACAGGAGTTAAAATTTCTGGCTGACACAGAACTAAAGAAGCAGACATGTTGTGTGGACCCTAAATACATTTAGATAAAAGACAGGACGATGATCCGAAGTTCTTTCCCTCTCGCCGCTCAAGCCTCAACCCACACAACGTATAGCGTATTTTAGTGCCCAAAATGGCAAATTACATACAAGAAAATAGTGCAGTTGCATTATAGTATTAACATTTTTATGGCCCATACATTCAGTGTAAGCGTTGCGCAGAACAATTGATGGGCGAGAAAATACGGATTTAATGCATTTTTCCATTGTAATAGGTTCTGCTGGTGATTAGAAGATTATGCAGTTTTAAAACAGGAATTATGGGGTACGGTAGGACAGGTGGAATGTTTTATTTTAATGTCTAGGGATTGTGATACTCTAATTACGTATTGTTAAATGTGGTAGAGCTTTGCAAGCTGCGGGGTAGTTGCGTAACACACATAAAATGGAAATCAATTGCAATGCGTTTCGTTTTGAGAATTCAACGATATTCATTTCGTTAATATTTATGTAGTCTTCCAAACCGTAGCGACGAACGACATAACGAAAACGATTTTAAACCTTAAAATGTTGATGGTTAAGTTCAAAATCGAATGCCAAAATCTGACAGTTTGTAGTAACTTGATGTGCTAGCTACGGTACAATTGATTAAGTATTTCCTTCAAAATCTGAAAGATTGTAATTGAAAGTCTGTTCCGCAATTGGCGTGCACTTGTCTATCGAAGCTAGCTGTTAGCAGCAAATTATACTGAACTATTTGAATCTAATAGAAAAAGACGATAAAAATATGTTAGGAATTAAGTTATCTACAATGTCAACACGACCTTAATAAATCAGTAACAAGAAAAACAGATTCACAGCAAACTATTGCAGAAAAGGATCAACAAAATAAAGTGATCTGAAACTTATAGGCAATTAATTAGCTTCTGCTCGCGACTTTCTTTGCGTGAAGTACCTCGATCTAACATAAAACTGTAGCTTCCCATTAGTGAAAGAATTTTCTGAATCGGGTCAGTAGTACCGAAGAACTCACAAATTTTACCTCTATAACCACAGATCATAGAAAGATTTTATAATAATAATAAACTTTATTTTCAGACCAGGGTCCATAGAAAAAAGACAAGACAAAAAACAAAACATGCGTTAAAAATTAAAATTACAATTTAGAATAAAAATTTAAGACATTGTTGAAAAAAAAAAAAAACGAATTTAGAATAATCAAGATTTAAAATTAGAATTAAGTTAAAAAAAAATGTTTATGATATGTGACCCCTTCTGACAGCTCGATAGTTGAAGTGGCAGTGGAGGGGGCATAACGATTGTCCGTTACGAAAAATTAAATAATCAATATTTTCATTATCCTACATTAAGAGCGTTATTTTATACACAAGTAATTTATTATTATTTACTATTGTGTGTCAAGGAAAAACGGTGGTAAGCTATGAATAGGTACGCATGTATGTCTGTCGTGTACAATATGTTGTTGATGTACCTATCTGTGGGGACACACGAGGTGAGGATGGCTAGCAACAATATATCTTCTATATAAATAAGGATGAAATGCTGTTCGTTGGTTTCGCGCATCAATTGAGAACGGTTGGACCAATTTCACTATTTTTTATTTTAAAATGTTCGTAATAGTTCGAATTAGGTTTTTATGGAAAGAAAAGTTTGAAAAGCTTGCTGGTAATTTTTCAAATTCGGGATAAACAGAACGATTTTTGAATGAATTATTGTTAATTGGACAGGACACGACTTTCGGGTCAGCTAGTTGATATTAAAAATTGAAAGGCCAAGTACCTATTGGCAATTTTACTGAAAAGCGAAGATGTTTTGCTTGAATTACGTTTGTATGTAGTGACAGAAAATTGTTCAGAATACCGTGATAATATTGCGACTAAGTAAAATAATAAGATATGATAGCATTAGCATAATCATATATAAAACATAATAATATAAAACCAATTGCTTTTTTGGAACGAAGTTCTTTAACGTAGCTTGCGGTAGGAGTAAACTTGTAGAAATCGACACGTAACGAAAATTGTAGATATCGTCGCGTAACGAAAAATCGTTATGTCCCCTCCATGCGACTTTTTATTTTTATAATAGAAAGAGAGAGAGAGAGAGACATAGTTTTCATAGTTTTCGAGGGTGCGAAAGCCGATAGTGAGGTCAAAATGAAATCCAAGATGGCGGCTGCATTTTTTTTTTTCAAATGTTGCATCGTGGGTGTCGTTTCCATAGTTTTCGAGGTTGCTGAAGCCAATAGTGAGGTCAAAATGAAAATCCAAGATGGCAGCTGCGATAATTTTCAAATTTTTATCATATAATCTAAGTCTCCATATCGAAACATTCGGAGTTGAAGTAAAAGCGTTAGGATCTTCGTACCTGGCGGGGGTCCCCCGACCCCTCACGTTCTTTTTTAATGCAATCTATTTTTCTAAATCCAATTGTATGCTTGTAAAATCCTCTGTTGTTAGGTATACATACCTACTACGTGAATTATAAAAACTTCGCGTGTTTCTTCACAACTAGTTGCTGTAAAAATTCTGCTTAAAATGAAACTAATTACTGCAGTGAACATTTTGATTACAAGCGTTTGTTTACTGAAAAACATGAACTATATAAGCATGTAATTTATCTAAATCATTTTGAAATTTTAAGTATCTTTGCATACGTTTTTGAGAATTTTGTGTGTGTCCAAAAAGTTTAAAGAGTTCAGTTCAGATTTAAATCATTTACAGAAATGCTTTATCAGTTAGTTATAGGTCTTATTCTTGAAAATAATTTTGAGCAGTAGAAATAACTGATAATGTATAATAACGTTCTATTTCACCGCAAATTTTTGAACATCGTTCGATTCAAACTGCAGCAAAAGTAATCCCTCACACAGCCTTGTTCATGAACATATCCTCCAACCGCGAGCCCCGTATGTCACGCAGCACAAACTTACAACAATGGCTTCCCGATAAGCTATATACTTATAAAATAATTGGTCTACGATAATTCTAATTAGCGTGCCGATATTATCGATATCTTGTACCAGAGCCAGCCAACAGGAAGCCCTGATAGTGTTATTTATTAACACTTTTAATACGCTTAACTTACAAGTTGTTGAGACAAAATAAAGTCAATCGTGTATTTTGTAGTTAATTTTTTAGTCAGCGTATTGAAAATTGTATACTATAGGCCAGGGATGGCAAACCAATGGCACGCGTGCCGCTGGTGGCACGCGGCAAAATAATTTGGGCACGGCATCAATTGAGGAACATAGGTACCTAAGTCACAGTAAAATCCATAAAAAAAAACAAAATATATATATATATATATTGACATAAAACATATTTTACAACAAATGATAGAATTCTCTGACTCCTGCGCTAGTTATAACTGTGTTGCAGGAGCCAGTGTCCTCCCGTAATAAAACACACAATTCTTTTGTTTTATGACAAGACAAAAAAAAGAAATTAAAAAAATAAAATAAAAGAGACTTCACTTTATAGATACTTCTAAACACTTGTACTAAGAACAAAAATTAAAAACATATATATATGTAAAGAAATAAACAATAAATTAAACATAGAAATAAACTCAACATAGAAATCTGAGTGTGCCCTTTAGGATAGGCGCTTCGATTTCGATTATCGCATAGATATAAGTATATTTCTATGGGCTATCGTCGCTGCGTAAATGCAAGGGAAAATGTGAACCTGATATAAATTATTTTGCATCTAGTTTATAACAGCAGATGTGGCACTAATTTGTTCTTTCATTTAAATAAATATAAAACGGTAAATGTTAAGAAGACTGAATAACAGTAAAGGTCTATTTCTGTTTGCAAACAAGGAGGATTATTCTGAAACTATTTCACTAGTTTTCGATTAGTCAAGAAGTCAAGATTGTTTGTTGGCACATCATGGCCACATTAAATATTTATTTGGAAAAAGTGGCACGTGGAGGTATAGAGGTTCGCCATCCCTGCTATAGGCTGTTTGAATCTACGGCTACAAGAAAATCACCACGATTAGTAAACCTCTTTATTATAGCAGCGGCGTCTATTCTGTAAAAATATCACCGTGGTAACTGAGGTAAAGTGAGCTTGAGGTGAGCTTGAGTGAGTTTTCAGTCCCTCTTATGCTAGGGATTGATACTATTGACGCAATATGTACCTACTATAAAGCTACCATTTTCTGGGTACGTCTTTCATTGACTTGAATGTGCCCTGGCAGCTGAGAGTATGTCATGCTCACTCTAATGTCTCGCTGGTGGCGTGTGTGTTGGATCATTAAGTTTCCTTCAAAATGGTTGAGCTGAATGGTGCTGATCCATACGTCGTGTTCGTGAACGGGCGCCGTCAGTAGGGACTGGTCATCTCTTAGCTGCCATGGCTTATTAAAATTTCCGAGTTGTTTTTTTTTTATTTGTATCTTTTTATTACGAAGCTTTTAACGTGCACGTCTTTCTACATCGTTCTCATATGAATAATTACAACATGAATGATGTAAGCAATTTTTTGTAACAATATTCTGATTTAAAAGAGTGTCCGTGGAGTTTCTTGCCCGTTCTTCTCCATAGGTAGGTACTTACTACGCTTTGGAATGGGCAACTAGCTTCAACTTTCTGACTAACCGACCGACTCTTTGACAATTCAAAAGTGAGTTTGAGTTTGAGTCATCTTTTACTTGAAAGAGAAACAATTCAAAATATAAGATTAATAATAAAAATAAGCCGTGGCAGTTAAGAGATGACCAGTCTCAACTGACGGCGCCCGTTCACGAACATGACTTGACATGACTTGTGGCGACAGCTCAGTTCCTACATTATTCCTGTATGAACGTGGGCAAAGCAGAAGGAGTTTGTAAGAACCGTAACAGGTTGCGTTCTGTACTTAGTTTCTATCTTTCCTAATGGAGAAAGGCGAAAGTTTATATATTATCTATACTTTATACATAAAATACATACAAATAAATAAATAAAATTTAAGTGCCTATTCGTAATGTCAAAATAACAGCTTTTTACTACTTAAATGCATATGAAAGTATATACGGTATTTGTAACAAAAAAACAATTTAAAAAAAAATTGTCTGTCTGTTTGTGCCGGCTAATCTCCAAAACGGCTGAACCGATTTTGACGGGTCTTTCATTGGCAGATAGCTGATGTTATAAGGAGTAACATAGGCTATTCTTTGTCCCGGTATCACGTTACAATATATGAATTTAGCACAGTAGTGGCCTACCGGTAACGGCCCCGACTTACGAATTAGGTCGTCGGTTCGAACCCAAGCAGGCGCTTTACTTTATGTAAATAATTTCATCGCCACTGCTCTCAAAACGGTGAAGGAAAACATCGCGAGGAAACCGGCATGTCTTAGAACAAAAAAATCGAAAACATGTGACATCTACCTACCCGCACTGGGCCCGTGTTGTAGATTACAACCCACTCCGTCTCGAAGAGAGGAGGCCTGTATCCCTGCAGTGGGAACGTTATGGGTTGATTATTATGCTGAATCAGGATAGCGCACAGTGAGGCTGCCACCGACGGTAAAGAAGAAGATGATGTGTCGAAGTTTTGAGCCAACAAAATTGTTATAAACTGTGGTGCCATCGACACGACGAAAAAGCACCACTTAATGTGTCAACAAAGCTAGTCGATTTCCCAATCACGCGTTTCATAGGGACCACTCATTGACTAAAACTACAAAATCATTATTTACTTATCTCATGGCGTGAGCGGCAGGAAAAATGGCGGAAACCAATTTGGACTGAATTTTTGACGACATGTGTTAGGTAAAATAATCTGGAAACGATAAGGGATTTTAAGTATTACCTAAATAGTTAAATATTAATATAAATGGGGATAAAAATCATTTTTTCCTTTCTGTCATAGCGGTACGTGTATGTATAAAGAAATATCTAAAGCAGTAATCTACTAAATAATAATTTTAAATTAATAATCAAACACATCACAACTACAGCTGACAAACAAACAACAACACTACAACAATAAAAAACAACAACACTACAACAACAAAAACAACAACAAATAAAATAAAAATAAAAATGTTTATTTCAATTACATAAAATGCTTTTACACATGTGTTGGAGATCACCTTTTAAGCAAGATAATGCTTTTGTTAGGTAACTCCGCCCCTCCACTTAACATTATAACGGTTTTGCAATTGTAAAACAAAAACAAAGACAAAGAAGAAAAAAATAAGTATAAAATAAAGCGTTAATGTGCTGTATGCGAGCGAGTTTTAGAGTGTGTATGCGTGTGTGTGTGTGTGTGTAAAAGTATGCATGTGCATTGTGTATATGAGATAATTTAAGTTGTATTTATCTTATTAGTTTTTAGGTTTCGGTTTAGGATTAGGTTTAGTTTAGCCCTACGACAACGTCTTGGGGTCGTAGGCGCGGGCTTGCGGACGGCGAGCAATGGGCAGCTCGCCGTCCGGTAAGGACCAGGCCCGGGTCGACGGCGCGTCGTGTTCCACGCGCGCCTCAAAGAGATGTCAGCACCATTGACGGGGTCCGATAGGACCGATGCCTGCCGGGGTCGCGGATTGTTCGAAAGAGTTACCGTGGCCCTGGCGCACAGGCAACTGAAGGAACACGGGTGGGTTTTAGTCAGTAAGAGTCTGACACGCCCTTCCGCTCCGCCCAGAGCGGGAGAGGTCATTTGATGATGCCCAACCAAAAAAAAAAGAAAGGCACAATAACAACAACAATAACTGACAAAGCACAACCTTAACCCCTTGGTCTAGAAGCATGAAATTGTGCACAAGAGTTCCTTAGAGAGAAAGTCAGCATTAAGAAAGGATTTGGAAAATTCATCCCCTTCGTCAATTTTGCCAATAAAAATTCCCATCGGGCACAAGACTTGTAAAATAATAATGCAGTAAAGTTGGTAGTAGGGGCTAGCTAGGGGGGCGGGGGTCCTATAAAGCACCCTAATTAAAAAAAAAAGTCTATAAAGTGTTAATGGACAACCTTGAATATGGAAACAAAACATCCTAAGACCATCAGCTACAGAGGGCTACCGCGCTTGAGTTCGCCGCTAGAGGCGCTAGTGTAGAGTAACGTCTCCATTTATGTCAAATGTACTGAACGTTCACTGTTTGCGGGATTTTTTATCACGGATTTTAACTAATGATTCATAATTTTTGTAATGGTTGTGCTATTCCTGATTAACTAAAGCTTAAGATTTTAAGTAAAAAGTTAGGATCTAATTTTGTAGCACTTAAGGAAGAATAATATTTGTCTGCTTCCTATTTGAGGAACATTATAATCTAAATATTCATTTGAAGTTTAATAATGTAAAAAAATAAACATAAGTATTATGAATTTATAGGAACTTTAAACATATCCAAAACATCAAATAAAAATACTGAAGGGACCTTACTCGCCAGTGGCGCCATCTGGTGAGCATAAAAACAATAGCCCCAATTGCGACAGTCAGCAGGATGGAAGCGAATTGATGATAAACACAAATTTACAACATAAATTTAACACAAGTTAATTAATGAATCTACAAACTATTTCAAACTGAGAATCAAACCCATGCAGGCCCGCGACTGTCACTCTACCAAATTTTTCCATTTTATTTTTTTATATTTCTCTTACTGCTGAAGAAAACTAGATTGTAAATTATAAAAACTAAGTGCGCACATACCATCACGCCTGTATTTGATAAAGTGTTAGGCAGAGGTGTAATACACCCACATAATACCTACGTTTTATAAGTGCATGTCCAGTCCCGCATAAAACCGTTTCAAAAGCTTCTACTAAAAGATAAAACTATTTATACTCCTTAGAGGCGATATCAGGCTACCGATAGCAGTTTTATAGCTGAGTTGCTGACAAACAGATAGTGCCAAGGTAAACAGTTATTGATCATAGGTAAAATTTGTTATGACTACCCTCCTGAAAAGAAAGAAAAGAAAGACAAACATTTTATTTGGGACACCCACAAAAAATACAAACAGTAAAAAAATAAAAAAGAACATTAAAAAGTAACAAAAATACCATTATAAAAAAACAAAAAGAAAAGAAACTAAAATAATAATAATAAATAAATAATAAAAAAACCACCAGTGCATGGCCAATAACGCCCTCCTGGCTCCTGGTGGCCCTTGGGTATCGAGCTTAGTTGTAGAAAGTTCCTGTAGCAAGCTGCATAGTTTTTAAATGCAATTATAGGTACTAGTCAATGGAAAAGTACATTTCTTTGGTAAAGAAAACCTATGATTTTGCATCTATAAATCAAAATCAAAAGTAATTTATTCAAATTATCCTGAGAATCAGCACTTTTTGAACGTCAAAATAACATAATTCACCACTTCCTAGTGCTTTACCCGGGAAGAAGAAGTTGCTTATCAAACTCCTCAACAGCTATACAAATCCTTTATTAAGCCGTATAAAAAAATAATCACGCAGAGGCTGTTTGATTTTTGCAACAGGCAAGTATTTAATATTCAACTATCCATGATCCCGAATAAAAAGAACACTTAATCCTACTATATATATATATTATATATATATATAATATCCTACTTCCTACTAATATTATAAATGTGAAAGTGTGGATGTTTGTTACTCAATCACGCTAAAACGGCTGAACGGATTTGGATAAAATTTGGCACATGGGTAGACTATGACCTGGATTAGGACATAGGATACTTTTTATCCCGATATTCCCACAGGATCGAGATTTCTGCGGGTGAAACCGCGGGGCGCAGCTAGTAATAAATAAAATTGAAAAGAGTATTCTTAGATGGTTCGGTCATGTTGAGAGGATGAATGAAGAGCGACTAACAAAAGGTACTTACAAGCCAGATGTGAGTGGAAACGCCGGGAGGGGACGCCTTAGGAAGACATATTATTATAGTGACCTTATTGGTGATGTTCTTCAGAAAGGTCAGGTGCGTAGTATTCGCAACCGGCGTGCGTGTATGACCAGGTGTATCAACATAAATGAGGCTAAAGGAGTATGTAAGGTGGCTACAGGTGGCGTTCTGTAATTTCTGCCTACCTCTATGGGAAGAAGGCGTGAGTTTATGTATGTATGTATTAATAATAAATTCCCACGTCCTTTCTTGTGTAGTCTTTAGAAAATTTCCAACGGATAGGCAGCCAGTCATTTTGGAACTTTTATAGGTAAATTATAATTGCAGTATGGTGGATAGTTATGTCATTCTACTGATTCTCTCGACACAGCCGTTTATATAGCTTCAAAATGACTCAATTATCTGCCATACAACTCTACTGACTTTCACAATACAGACTAGAAACTAATGCTATCAACATAAATAATAATGATAAAAAGCTCAGTAAATCGCAACGAAATGGTGATAACAATCGGCTGGATTTATACCGCATAGATAAGAATACCGTAGATAGGGCGCGCTCTATGTGGATAGTTCGCTTTGTATTTTTATAGATACAACTTTAAAACGCTTTTTAGAGCTGGAAATGCGATAAGACTGTGATGTTATCATTGTTTTTAAGTATAAAGTCCTAAGTGGGTGATTGTTGAAAGTGTTGAACAAGTGGATTGATGCATACATTATTTATGATACCTAAGGACATTGTCATCTTGAGAAAACATGCTTTGTTTCAGTTGGAAGTAAGTTGAAATACAGAAGACCCATCACATAGCCGTCAACTACGCATTCTATACGTCAAACTAAGTAACATTGCACAAAAATATGCAATTGCTGGGAAACAAATTTTATTTTTGGTGTGAAAAGTCGCTGTTTACATTAGTACGCAACGTAACGTACGCAAAACATTGTGCTTACGGGTGCATGCAACAGTACAGAGGTATCTAAAGTTGTGTTATAACATTAAAAACTTGTTTACGTAAAAAAACGACAGTAAAAGTTGGAATTTCGACCTTCAATATCTCCGCAACTAGAAGGTTTCCAGGTATGGTCCAGTACAAAAAAATTATAACAATGACGGGGTGTACAAGTGACTCTCGGCTTCATTAAGTGTCTTTTTACAGCCGTTATGTTTGAGCATCAAACTATCAGAGTTGATTACTGTCAGAGACGGGTTCAATGCTTTGGTCGGATTGAAGCAATAAGCTAAACGCCATTGAAATGTACTATTTCAGACTTAGGAAGAAAATTTAAGAACGGCAGGAATTTGCTTCTTATGATTGGATCTACTTACCTCCTGCTTGAATATAAGCAATTCACCCTAAGGGTTGAATCTTGAAAAACCTTGAAACACATGTTTGATTACTTTTAATTTTAGAGGTTTATACCAAATTTTAAGTTAATCGACAAAAAAATAAAAATAAATCCATACAAACTTTCAACCCCTATTTAACACACTTAGGGGTAAAATTAAAAAAAATCATTTCTTATTACTTATCTAGTTAATAAAAGGTACCTATTGTCCAAATTTCATCATTCTAAGTTCAGGGGTTTCGTCTCCACGTGGATGAGTCAGTCAGTCAGATTCTCTCTTTATATAATAATGTAGATGTAGATTAACTCCCAGGCTATAACCATGTAGTGACAATCATACTTTATAACTATAAGCATTATGACTATGGGCAAACACAGCATGGGGCCCCGGAAACTTGAACAGACGAACGACTTACAGAATGACCTTTATGAACTCCTAGCACAAAATAAGTACACTGACGACTTCTAAACTACCCGATATTATACAAGTGCTACATAACCTACAATTTTATCCGAAAAACTAAATCGAAGCCTACAAAAACCCTAGCACAAATCCATCTATCAATCTCCAAACAAAATACAATACAAAATTGAAGTCAACATGAAGAAATAACGAAAAGTCCTTGATAAGAATTTATATACGGGAGCGATAAGGCTGGGCGGGCGGGCGATAAGCGGCCGCGGGCGGTGATAACGCGCCGCCCGCCCTACAGATGTTATCTGTGATTAAATAGCTCGCGTTATCAGTAGCGGGAGTCGACGATCTTGGGCGGTATAGAGTAGTTTCCAGGGACAGAGGTGTTGATATGATTTTATTTTGAGATTGATAAGTCTAATTTTGTGGTGCCATATCTTGGAATTACAAGTAATTTTCCGGATTACCTTAAAAAATACACGTGGCTGTTGCAACCGTGCAAAATCTATTTCGTTATCTCTCCTTGGCATGAACAGAGAAAATTAGCAAAATTTTCTTTAAGGCTACTGCAATGAACCGTAGTAATATAGACCGTAGAAGTTAGATAACAAAAAAGGTAAAAAATAAAAACAGAAAAAAGCTATGACGAAAATGGTCAGATATGAATCTGACCTGGATTATCAGGATGTTGGGTCAGAACTTTTTAGTTACAAATAAGAAATTTATTCTTTTTTTTTTAGTTGATACACTTTTACAATTTCAACCCCTAATTTCCTTATAACTTTTCGTCGATCACCCCCAAAATTGCCCGCCACCTCTGTCCCAAACTACTCTACACAAAATATGAATACGCAGCGTTGTCGGTACGAATCCGTCAAACAGATGAGATAAGACGGACGTGAACTTTTGCTGTGTTTGTAACGTACCACCCCCCTTACCCCCCATCTTTCACCCCCTCGACTTGGTGCCCCCTTCACCCCCTCGACACTTACATATATTCAGAAGTTGGTGTGTGTGATGATAATGTCTAGAAGTACCGCTTTTGAAATAAAAATAAGTTTCAGATATTTTGTTGGTAATCTGTTTTAGTGGGGTTGTTGGTAATTTTTGTCAGTTTACTTTGAGTTTAATGAGGTGTAAGGAAAGTAATGTTGTCGTATTTTAGTCACCAAAAAATGTTTCTGGGTGTGTATGTAGTGAAAAGAGGGTCCGAATGCTTTCTTAGATTCGTCGTCCGCGAGTAACGTTGTGAAATCGAATTGACCTTTGTTTATTTTACAGTATATATAAGGTCAAATTAAATTAGCTAGCGAAACTCCGCAGACGTGATGGGTCTAAACACGATAAAATAAAAATATAAAAGAATTGATTTTTTTTAGGGGTCAACGACCGCTGGTAGTGTTGTTACATGAAAAAATATGTTTTATCGTGTTTATATATCGATACCAATCACATCTGTGAAGATTACACAAAAAAAAACAGATTTTTTAAACTGATGTATTCAAGTGAATGCACTAACTGCGGTCAAAACCCCACAAAAAAAATCATCAAATTAATTAATTTTTTGTTTTATTATGTTACGATATCGAAACCCACCACGTCTGCGGAGTTTCGCTAGCTAATTTAATTTGACCCTGTATATAGTTATAGTAAAATAAGTATGATGAGAAGTTCACAAACTTTTATACCAAAATTTTTCGGAACTTGAAATTTCTAATAGCGAATTTAGTTCCAAAAAAAATGCTACTAGAGATCCATAAAGAACCGTCGTGGTACTTTTTGGTTAAAACTTTAGTTGACCACTAACCTGTTTTTTTTTTGATTGCCTCTAAACTCGAATGGTCACTCACTTGTGCAGAACATAATGGCATCAGATGACCTACTTACCTGAAAGAAAAAAGCGAAATTAAATTACATTATAATATCATTACGAGGTGACGGTGGGTTGACCTGCGATTGACCTGATAGCGGTTAGTTATAAGCGATAGCGGAGATGATAGCGGGTAGGAATTATGGACCTATTGTAGCGATCTACGCGTCTTTCGAAATCACCACTTTCGAATTTGAATGGTGTTAAAGTATGAATCGGCGATGTAAATCATCTAAGTATATAAATGAGCGAGTTCTTGGCACGATTACTGACAAATGCGTGCACTGACTGAACAGGTCCGCTCAATTTGTGTGGTTTTTCCTCAAAATACCTATTCAGATACCAATATACATGGTTTTCACATGATCTAAATAAGATTTTGTGTGGACTTTAAAAGAGATTGTGACTTCTAAGTTTGTTTCGGCCTTTCTTCTCAGAGTAGTCAGATACTCGTAGGAAACGCCGACCTCATCTAATTTAAAAATATTATTGACGTGTAAAAGTGTTTGTACAAACCTACATACAGAAATAAAATCGTTTATCATTTATCATGACATTAAAACGTTTCGTAAGTACCTGAGTACCTATTTTTTCTTTTTTTCGGTGGAACCTTTAAAAGGCACCCGACCTCTGGGGATGGAGGTCGGGGAGTGTGGGATTTTTACCTCACTAAAACCACCCCGGTGATCACCATCAGCACATAGAGGGGGTCCCGGTTCCTCTTAAAAGACCAATTCCGGAACCCCCCCTGTGCAATGCCTGAAAAGCACATCCCTGAGTACCTAGTTTACTTTCTTCAAACCCAAATTCTCATTTGAACTCCGCTTCCGCTTATCACATACACCGCTTCCCCCCATATTAGCGCACAAAGTTTATACGTATGCACTGTTGAAAAAAATCTGCGGTATTATGCAAAACAGGATTATCGTAGCATCTAGAGTGGACTGCACACGCGGTGTGGCATGTTCTGTGTTCAAGGAACACGGCTCAACCGGGTTTTTGTGCAAATGTGTTATTGATTGTGGGTTATGATGCAGACTGTGATGGTTTGATAGTTCGTTTTTTGTTAAAAAGTATTGATTTTTCGGTTTTTGAGATATATTTTTTTTGCAGAAGAATCTGTATCTGTGAATCTGTTGTTATATCCTCGTAAGGCCCAACCTAAATTTAGGTCGATATACATTACGACCCAATGTACTAAAAATAGGTGCAAGTAGTTGCGGCCCAGAACTTTGATTTAGTAAAAAAGTGTCAAAAAGACATATTATTGGTTCTAAAATGTCAAGTTGACATTGTCAAAATTAGAAATGCGTTCAAGATTAATAATTTGTTGATGGCAGATTTAAATTGGCGGGATTATTTAAACCACAAAATACGTTTAAATATCATGTCATAATTTTAGGTCGCTGGGCCGTAATTTAATGATTTTATAAAGTGCCTTGGGCCGGAATGTCAACATTTTTTTGTCATTAAATTAGGTCGTTGGGCCTTACGAGGATATGTCCATAAATAATTTATATCACTGTAGATTTAGGGCTTGGATACACACTCTGTGTGAAAGATGATACGGATAGAAAGAAGGTGACTACCGGGATGACTACTAGAGAAGTGTGGAAGAAAATTACATGTTGTGCCGACCACAAATAAATTGGGATAACGGCAGTAGAACGATGAATGACGATAAAGGTCATGTGCAGTAAAAATATAGATAGATACATGGTCTAAGAAAACAAGGTCTGGCATTCCGGGAGTGACACATGCTTACGTCAATATCCAGTTGCCACTTTATTGCAACAAAACACGAATTATGGAAACATTATCAGTTACCATTCTGTTAAAAAATATATTTATAGCATTTAAATTGTCGTTTCGTTTTTCCAATCAAACGAAACAATTCAATTTAAACATATACCAACGTAATTGTTAGTTGAAACCTCATTATTTTATCGGATTCGCACAGGTAATAAAGGCGGTTTGGAAGTTATTATTACACACTACTTGTCACACAGTGGTGATGACGTAGGCTTGTGTCTCCCACGTGGCCACTGTGTCTCGGAATGCTATACCTGGCGAAGTATATTATTATACCATGGATAGATAGATAAGCTGGTTGCTGATCTTGGTCAGATTCGGTAAAGCATTAGCATAACCTTAAAATCGTAATTATCCTCATCATTATCATCATTGGCAGCCTTTTTCGACCCACTTCTGAGTATACGCCTCTTCCCTTTTGTGCCATTCTTCAGTGGTCTATGCGAGTCTCATCCAGATCTTCTCCATGATCTTCCGTAGGTTTTCCACCTTGCCGTTGGCCTCATGGCACTGATTAATATGTTGTTGATTGTAACTTAAGCAAGGACATTGAAGTTTAGATACGATCCTACAATTCCTTCCAAATGAATATGCCATTCTAAAATTTCTTCCTTCTCTTATTCCCCTAACACTAATCGAACCAACGTTTTCAATAATACTTCCACAAAATAAAACCTTGTGCTCACAGCACTATAACACGACTACCACAATCACAGCACCCCTAGGCAGCGTATCGGGCGGGCCGCGCGGCCAAAACTCACGTTATCTCGGTCACTTTTCACGTTTTTCACCAATCCAGCCGCGCCAGAATAGGACGGTGCCAGATCTCGCGATATGAGCTTTATTGAAGCGGCTTTTATAACGTTGTCTAGTTATAATTGTATGTTTTAACTTTGTATTTGGTTGTTCTGATCATGTGTGGGGTCATTGACGATCTTAAAAAGGCAGCTGAGGCAACAGAAGGCGGAGAACCAGGTGCTGTGGCGTATCTTGGGGCCTATGTCCAGTAATGGACTGTGATAAGCTGAGTTGATGACGGGGTCATTTGTAAAACATCGAGAATCGTATCGACAGCCACGATTAATCTGTCTCCTATAGTATGTTTCTGCTATCTGCTTTTCTCAACCAAATTAATTGCAATACAACATACAAGTGCAGTGCAGCGATAAGACCATACGGATTTTCCGTCAGTTATTTTATCAGGTGTGGTATGCTGCACTGGTTGACGTCATCACGTCAACGCCGGCTATCGTTGAAAACCAGCGCTGGGGCTCTGTCTCGCATAGGGTCGTAGCATTATGCTGTGCGATTGCCGTTTTGCGTGGATGTGAGACATATTTTACCCAACTCGTTCTTTTTTGAAATTGTGTGTTTTTCCTTTGCGTCATGTTCACCGCAAACAAACGTTTTTTTTATTTCTTTCTTTCTATCTTTCTTAAAAGTACTTAAATCAAATAAATAAAATAGTAACGTAGCGGTATCTACATCGCCACATGCGAGCTACATGTCACACTGACGTCACGCAAAATCCTGCATCGCGCAAGCAGAGTTTACCGCGCAACTAGCATATGCACAACGTCCCGACATCAATCGTCGGGGGGCAGTTGCCCACCAGACACAATACGCGTCTGGTCGGAGGATCCTCCCTTTTCTATAGAGTATGACGCTTTACACCCTGTTCCTTGTAACTCTATAGTAAAAACATTGGGTTCACTGAACGAATTTTTGGGCAGCAACGAGATAAAAAGAGCATATAAACTAAGAAAAAAAGAAATTAAATGACGCAATGAGTTAATTCTGTGGAAACTTTTAACTTTTTTTGTTTTAACATATCTTACGAACTGCAGTATTGACTTCATTTCTGAGTTGAATTACACGATTACTGATATGCACGTGCACTGAATCGACAGGTCCACTTAAAACTGTGTGGTTCTTTCCTCAAAAGACCATTTCAGACACTAATCTCCATGGTCCTCACATGATCTGAGCTCGATTGCATATGAGACTTTATTCTGACGTGTAAAAGAGACTGTGACCTTTGAATTTGGTTCGGTGTTTCTTCAAAGAGTAGTGTGATAGGACACAAACTTAATAGATTAAAAAAAAAATGATTTACTTCTAAAATAGTTCGTATAAACCTACATACAGAAGTGAACATCATTTATTGGCACGAAGTTCCATATCGCACGTTATAATCTACACACTTGGCGAATGAGAGCTGAAAAAAGTGAAATATTTTGACTATCACGACACGTTTGTTACGTCAAAATGTTACCAAAACTTTTTTAGTCTAGCTATTAATCACCAAGTGTACAAAATTGAAAGCAACTTCATTCCAACCGGGTGTCCCGCGATACCTATCGACTTTTTTTATGATTAATAATTAATAGTACAGCAGAGCGGAGTTCGCAGAGTCGTGGCAAGCTCCAGCGAAAGAGCCAAAATTATTTCCAACACACGACACCCTATGCACAACAACATCCTTGTGACACAAACTTGTTCCAGTCACTGGCGAACTTTCAAAAGAAAGACTGAAGCTATGGCGAGACAGTGCTTCCTTACCCAAACCATTCGTTCCACCCGCTGAAGATCTCCCACGTGGACATGAGTTGCCTTGGGTAATCTGGAAGTCTTTAAACAGACGCCAGACCCAGGTTGGCCGAAGCAAGGAAACCCTGTTCAGGTGGAGATTCATAGACGACTCCACCTTGTAGGGTAATGAAACGAATGTACACTTAATAACATGTCCTGCGTGTCCTATCGGCTGCACGTTCCAGAAATTAATGGACGCTAGTGATGGCGCCAAACACGTAGCCGAATTTTGAACCGAATGCACTTAAATTACCATAGATACGCTAAGAAGAAGATTATTAATTTATCATTGCCTGAAACCGCGTGCAATGTAAATTCAGCAACTCAATTTGAGCGATTCCAACTACAGACATCGCCCGTCCCTTAGCTGTATGATAACGCCTATCTATATCACACACTACCTTCTGCCACCACAACCGTGACGCTTAATTTATCAACTCCACATAAAGCCAAGGTTTTTCACAAAGTCAGCCTTGTTTTAATTGTCACAGGTGCGATACCGCTATCGGTTGGGTTCGATCCTGCGCCTGCTCATTAACCGATAGTTATTCACTTAGTTAACAATGCCGTACGTGATAACTGGTGCGCAGATAAACAGCACGTGTATACTTGTGTAATTAGTTTTATTGGAAGGTGGGTAGATTAGTAGATACCTGTTTTAGGTAGGTAGAATGGGTAAGGTAAATCGGTGGTGTTATCTTTTTAGAAGATTTTGTGATCTCGGAAGTTGAGTTGATCAAAACTTCTGACCTTGCTTTAAGTGTGCTAGTGTGTATTTTATGTCTTTTCTTGTAATGTGCATTTTGTTTGTGCTGAATAAACCATTTTTCTTTCTCTTTCTAGTCCGAGTTTGAATTTGTACATCGCCTCCCGTGAGGCCTTAGTTAGTACAGTGTAGAATAAGTACTTTATTGGTCTCGATTTCCATATGAAAATGAACTATGGGAGTATCACGAGCAGTCAAGACCGTCATCCAATCTTAGGTGCCCAATGACAATAGTTTGTACTCTTTCTGTCCAAGGAATCAACAAGAGTTGTGTCTTAAGGCGAAATAAAAAGTACTTCAGTGAACCAATTTGATAAAAGGGATTACAGACACCTAGCGTTTCTTTTAAGTACCTATGCATGGGTTAACTTGGGGACTAACTAACCAATGCGTTGAATATTCTTCTTTAATAATCTCTGGTTTAAAATACTGCCTTACTACCTCATATCACACAGCATAATCGAAGTTACAACCCCTTTACACCCCCTGACCAAAAATCTAAACACTCCTTCCACAGTTAGTGGAAAACTGTGCAAAATCTCGCAAGTATGGCTCGTATTAACTTACACATGAAATATATTCAATCTGCGACTTCACGATAAGGCCCGCCACCCACCATCCCTGGGGGAGGATCGCCCCCTGAAGCTAAGCCGGATGCGAGATGATTTTTGACGGTCACTGCGTATGTGCTTTTTTTATTTGGTTTTGTTTTGTATGTGTGGTTGGTATTGTGTTTTTTTAGAATGTAGGATGATCTTCAAGTTAGAGGTAAGTGATTTTAATTATCTAGGGTTTGGTAAACTAATTATTTACCTTTTGAATAAGATCCCTGTCTCGATACTTGCTTTGATGATTCTCTCGATGATTGCTTCCTTCTACCGATAATCTTGTTGGATTTCATTGGATACTATAACGATTAGAAAGACGATTCCAAGCGGCATTCAGGAATTGTAAACATGCCTCGAATTAATTAAAAAACCGAAAAACCTTTATCAACACCATCATTTCCAAACTTAACATTATAAAAGTCTTATCACATCAACAAAAACTTCTCACTTCATTACTTTAAAATTCACGAGCACCACTATCCAGTAATAACAAAGAGGTGGCGGCCCTGGATCGTGATAATAAAATTATTATTATTCGTACTATCAGAGCCGCCACCCGGCGATGTTATCGGCGCTATCTCGCAGCGCCAAGCGACGCTTCACCCCCTTCTGTGAGGAGTGGGGATGGGAAAGGGATGTATCGATGGTGTGTAATAAATGTTGGCTTTTTATTGGGTGTTTGTTTGATTACGGGGTTCGATGATAGGTTCAGAGTAATGAAGTAACTATTGATCTACTGACGTGTTCATTAAATTAACTCATGTTAGATCACTATGACTTCCATAGTCACATCTATGTCTAGTATCGTAGGCACCTTCTACAGTATGTTAAAGACAACTTTGCTATTAAAAATAATCATGAAACACTTTGGTAAAAGCAATTGCATAGCATAATAAAGAACCACGAAAGTATCGACAAAAAATGTACTTACACTTGATGACTTGACAATACTCAAAATGTAAGTTGCTTTCAAGAACCAAAGCATCGACACTTCACACATCCCAACCCAAGTCTTACAAACAAACGCTATCGATATCAGCCCGTCACTAGGGGTGTAACCTGCCTTATTCCGGATAAGAATAAATACAGTGGCTCTCCGGCGGAATGTGCTAATACATCCTTATCGACTGACACCCCTACACACTCAGACGGGTTTATTTGTACCATAGCAAGGACTTTTAATTGGGATTTGTTTTGGTGTTTAAATGATATGTGAGGAAAGTTCTGAAGTGATGTAGTGCATGATGAAGGCTGCGGGAAGTGACTATATACTTGAAAACTTATAATAAAAATAATAATAAGTCCTGACCACCGCCGGTGGCTTGGACTCTGTCCCCAAAACCGGTGGGCAACTATTTTTTATATTTTTAAATGTAAAAAATACAATGTAATATTTTGTGTGTGTTGTTTTGGTTTTTGTATGTATGTTTTGTGTATCTGTTGTGAATTAATATTTTTTTTAATAAAAAAATTATTACAAAATTATTATTATTTTAAAAGGTGTAAAGTGAAATAAAGGAAATAATAATAATAATACTCTGCACTGCACTGCAGGGTAAAGGCCTCTTCTCATACAGAGAAGGCACTAGCATTAATCACCGCGATATTTCACCATCACCGCGTATGATATTTTAATGGTAACAGCCTATTGTGTATTGTGTAAAAAACTCACCGTGAAATGACCTTGAAGTGAGCATCACGGAATGACAGTTGACTTCACACTCACTTCACCTAAAGATGTTTACAGAATAGACGGCTCGTCCTGCAAACTTTAAACTTAACTATTGAGTGATCATCACGTCGCTAATAGTCCTTTAATTACAAAATACCACTGCCAAAAGCATCACGATATAAATGACAATAAGTACGGTCACCAAAATATGTGATAAGTAACCAGGGTCGTCGGATATAGTTGAAGTTTAGTAAGAAACCGAAGAATGTTTTCGAATGAAATTTAATTTGATAAATGACCTGTTTGTTTTCTATTAATTAAATTAAATTTTAATCGAAAACATTCATCGGATTCTTACTAAACTTCAACTATATCGACAACCCTGGCTACTTATCTCTTTTGGTGATTGTACGTCCGTGTGTCACAAGGCGCCACCTCAGAAATCAGAGAAAAAGCTGAAATTTTCACAAATTGTAAGTCGAACTGTTGTACATATAATCTAGACATATTTGCAAAGCCTTTCAATTAATATATTTGACAGTAATCGGTCTGTAACGCGGAACAGATACTCGATAAAAACAAAAGGAGTTGATTCGAGGTCGATTCAGTTTCCTGGTGCGATAGTTACAATATTCAGTTCTCTGTCCTCGTTTTGTCCTTTGATAGAAGTCACATTACTGATGTGTTACATGGTTCTTTAATGATAAAAGTAATTATAGTGTCACTTTAATGTTATGTCTTTTTAACTGACTTAAAAAAGGTGGAGGTTCTCAATTCGACTGTATTTAAAATAAAAATGTTTGTTACCTCTGAACTTTTTTCTAGGTGAAACGATTTTGATAATTCTTTTTTATTTGAAAGCTGGTGCTTCTCATGTAGTCCCAAATAAATTTAATCAAGATCTGACCAGTAGTTTTTGAGTTATCCTTAATAATGCGTATTTTTTCCACTTAGTATATATTGATGATGTTTTAATAACTTCCTGTCACTGTTATGTACATTGTATATCAAGTAGTGGTATACGAATTTGTGTGGCTTTTTAAACAAACAACGGATTTACAAAAAAACCACTAAAGAGTGAAAAATCACTTTAATTTCGGAAGTCGGTGGCAAAGAACGAAAATACAAAACCAAAGACACCGACTTCCGTAATTAAAGTTATTTTTCACTTTTTTGTGCATTTTTTGGAAGTCGGTTCCTTTTTTTTCAGTCGGTTTCTGGGGGCTTGCTAAAGTTGTTTTCGAGTTCAATTTTGTTATATTTTTATGTTTATTTGTTCTGCTGTGTTGTCTTCACTGATTAAGTGTATAATAGTGTAGTAGTTGATACTGCAAGTTAAAAATCTCAAAAGAGTAGGTACCTAAAGTAAAATGATTTTTAAAGAACATATGACACTTTCGTGTCTGTAATGAAAACATTTCAGTGTTATTAGAACAGTTTTATTTAAGTCAATTGAGTTTTAAATGAATGAAACGAAATCAAACAGATCAGCACCCTAATTACGTAACACACTATCTATTACAATCTGAATCATTTTGAAGCTAATCCATTGCTTCTTAAGTTCGAAAAATTTGTGTGCTCAACAACGTAAATAACGAAATGAATGTTGTTGAACTATCAAACTGAAATCCATTCCTACTGTTAGTGTGTTACGTAATTGCCCAGCAACGACAGCAGACGGCAGCAGTATCCGACAAAGAATGAAATAAATACTTTCTGCTAGGTATAAGTAGTGCCACAAACTTTATCTTTTCAGGATACGGATGTCACCTTGTAGAAGATATCCCTCAACAATAAATGAACAGAACAGCATTTGTTCCTAGAATGGCCGCTTAATATTTGTTAAGGCGTTTTGCGATAAGGAACTGCGTTCCAGTACTTGCATAATTATTTAATTATGCAAGTACTGGAACGCAGTTCCTTATCGCATGCACAGTTAGCGAATGTGAGCTAGGCAGAAATAGTATAACATTTTGACCGTCACGATATTTTTTGCTATAGTGTGTGTTTGAAAAAAAAAAAAGTTTTTCATTTAGTTACTCTCCAATATTGTTTTATTTATTTAATTGTGCCTGTGTTTTAATACATTATATACAGCGAAAGGAACTTCGTTCCAACCGGCTACCACGAAACTCCCGAATTAACAAAAAAAAAACCTCTGAAAAATTCAGGATATTTTTCTCAATTACCCAAATTTTCATAAATTACCATCAGTTAAGGCTTTAATGATAAATAGCACACCTGAATTAATAACCATATGATATGGGTACGTCTTGTGACGTGGGTTGTGAAGGCATACATTTTTACCTCCATGTTTGTTAGTGATAATTAAATTGATTGTATCTAGGCCTGGCCGGGGGCGATAAACTCTATTTGTTATGTACTGTTGAAGAGAAAATGGAGTGTTAATAAGGTAGGTATTTAAAATGGTTTAATACATGCATACATACATAAACTCACGCCTTCTTCCCATGGGGGTAGGCAGAAACTATTGAACGCGAACTTTCTTTTAATAACAGCAAAAGTCATGTTAAAATGTTTCAAATCGACTTGTAATTTAATTGTTTCGGGTTATATTTTAGCAACAAAATAATTAATTTTGAGCACAATCGATCTATAATCAAAAATCAATTAAAAATCAACAAAAACTAAAACGCACAACAGACATTTAACAACGGAATTACCTGATAATACATCTATTCATCACATCCAACCAAATCCCAACCTTACACCCCTACTTTACCGTCCAAATTACCTTGCCAGGGCGCCCTATACATCTCTAGGGTCACCTCAATTGAATTCCAACCTTATGTTGTGCAACATACAGTTTAAATCACCTTATTAGGGTATTTTTGCCTGTTGCTTCAGCGGATATTGCCACGCTCTATCACCTCCCTTGCGCCCTCTAGTAAGAATTACCTTGTAATTCGCCAAATTACCCACTGGTTCATGTAATTAAATACTTTTCTTTGCGTTACCTTTGAGCTGATAAGGGTTTTTGACCTGTTTTGGGCAGGAAATGGAGGAGATTCTTAGTTTACTAGCTTAGATACGGGAGTGGGGCATTTTTTATGAGGTGGGTTGTGCGTCTCTAATTTGGTAAAAGACAGAGATGTGCAATTAAACTATTTAATTAATTTAACCCTTTATATACACACTTATAAACAAACAAGAAGAAATGAACTGGAAAATACGTACAAAAGTGATGCTTATTTATAAAGAAATCTCTTCCAGCTTGCCTGCGATAGGAGAGTTGATAAAAAGAGGTGTAGACAACGTGTGTAAGAGTAGAAGGGAATACAAAATACATAAAATCAAAAACAATTCTCTAATTTAAATATAAAGAAAATAAAAAAATAAAATAAATATCACTAAAATATATAATTATAATTACATTTAAATAATAAACCTATGCAATCATGACAAATTGGAAAGATAGTGTTGTTTTATTTTATTTTATAAGTTACTAGCTGCGCCCCGCGGTTTCACCCGCAGCGGTATGAATTATACTTTACGACCTATTCTCAGACCTACCAAATATACACAACATTTTTCATAAAAATTAGTCAAGCCGTTTCGGAGGAGTTCGATAACAAACACTGTGACACGAGATTTTTATATATTAGATTTTATTTAAGTTATATGACGATTATGAAAATGTAATCAGAAAATCAGTGTTTCAAAATGAGCTGTTTTTATGGCAGCGTTACTTACGGTTTCCTCTTCTTTTTGCCACCATTATGCGGGATGGCAGGGACATCGACGCACAACGTGTTATCATGGATTCAATACATGATTGTGAACTCCCTGCGTTGAAAATTTTCGCCGGTTATTTAAAACAAAATAGCTCTGCCATAAATTTTGACTGCGTAGGTGACAGTTTTCTATAAAACAGCAGTTTTTTTTTTTGATAGATGACGAAAAATTTCTTCAAACTCAAAACTCAAACTCAAAGCATTTATTTCAATTAAACCATTTGCAGGCACTTTTGAATTGTCAAAGAGTCGGTCAGTTAGTCAGAAAGTTGAAGCTAGTTGCCCATTCCAAAACGTAGATCTCTATGGAGAAGAACGGGCAAGAAACTCCAAGGACACTCTTTTCAGATCAAGATATCCTAATCAAAATCCTGGGTACATTATTCGTGTTGCTTCTATATGCGAGAACAATGAAAAAAATATATAAAAAAAGAATTCAAAATATAAGATTAATAATAAAAATAAGCCGTGGCAGTTAAGAGATGACCAGTCTCAACTGACGGCGCCCGTTCACGAACATGACGCGTGGATCAGCACCATCCAGCTCAACCATTTTGTAGGGAACCGAATGATCCAACACACGCGCCACCAACAGTGAGACATTTAAGTGAGCATGAAATAGTCTCTACTGCCATGCTGTCAAGTCAACATAATTATATAATAAACGAATCCATTGTACTCTCATTTACAAAATTGCAATATGCTTCTAAATTATACAAAACTATAATTTGCTATGTATTTGAGCAATGAATAAAATTTTACTACATAAAAGAAAATAATCATTAAAACTTCACTAAGGGGTCTAGAATCCTGTGCTGAATTCGAGGTTTCCGTTTGCGCTTTGATGGCCCTGCCACCCTGTATTTAGATGCAACTTCCAAAACTCCCGAGAGGATCGAAGTTCTCCCTTGCCATCTAATTAAAAGTCAATCCTTTATTTGGTCGTTCAATTCTAACTATTTAAAGATCATTTATGAATTTTGCCGAAGTAACGAGATCTCAATCATATTGAGCTAAAACATAGGTATCTCTGTTTACTTTATCAGCTCTTAAAGCCCACAAAACACCCCAAACCCAAGTAAAACCACGTCGCGAACCTAGTGTGGGGTAATAAACAACCCCAACTTCACTTTTAAACGTTATCTCTCGGTTGCAAGCCACCCCGGCCACCTCCTTACACCCCGTTTGATAAACAGATATGAAGCATTTGATGTATGTAATTTTGTATGAAAATCGTCTTGACTAAGTGCCTACTATTATTAAATGGGTGTTAGGTTCTGTAAGGTTGTGATTTTGTGGTTTTACATCAGGTTTTTTAAAGTATGGAGGTTGTATATTTTTTGATTGATGAAAAATAGAATACCTACAACCATATGGTGGTATACAGGGTGTCCCGGAAATCGACCGACGTACTGTAGGTGGTGGTAGGTTTGGTCAAGCCCTCCCAAAATAACAAAACATATGTTCCGCAAAATCTTATAGTTTTTTAAATTAATATACGTTATTAACAAATAAATATTTGAGGAAATTGAATTTGTAAGTTTTTATGGAGAATCAAAGGAAATTACGGATTGAGTAACTATTTAATAATATTGATGGAAGAAGATTTTATTTACATATGACAGTCAAAAGAATGACTCATGGCGGTTATTCTTTTTTTTTTTTTGATTTAGTATAACTCGAAAATTTTAAGATTTTGCGGAACATAGGTATGTTTTGTTATTTTGGGAGGGCTTGACCAAACATATCAGCATCTACAGTATGTCGGTAGATTTCAGGGATAGCTTGTATACAAAATGACAGATGCGATCGAATAACTTTAGGCGACACTTTTTGAGTACAAAGATGGAAAAACTGCCTATGTGTAGAATATGTTTAGTGAAGAATGTACGAATGTTTGTAGTGGTCAACAGGAAATTGCACGAACTATATGAGAGGTTGATTGATGTATGTAAAAGATCGATTGCAGCCTTAATTTTGGTCTAGTATATAACAGGTGTAAAAAGACACTTAACGGGGCCGAGAGTCACTTGTACATTCCGTCATTTTAATTATTTTTTGATACTGGACCGTACCTGGGAACCTTCTGGTTACGGAGATATTGAAGGTCAAAATTCCAACTTTTACCGATATTTTTTTTACGAAAACAATTTTTTTATGTTATAATTAACACAACTTTAAATACCCCACGACCCCTGTACCGTTGCATGCACCCATAAGCACAATGTTTTGCGTGCGTTACGTTGCGTACTAAGGTGAACAGCGAAATTTCACACCAAAACTAAATTCGATTCCCAGCAATTATTTTTGTGCAATGTAACTTAGTTTGATGTACAGAATGCGTAGTTGACGGCTATGTGATGGGTCTTTTTACACCCTGAATAAGAAGCTGACTGATGTAAAAGGTCGATCGCAGCCGTCATTTTGGTCTAGTCAATTAAAAATCTGAGTTTACATGACGTCACGACACTAACGATTGATCTAGGTTGGACTGGCACAAGAACTAGGTAGCCCAGGCCAGGCCTAGACGGCGCGTCGTATTCCACGCGCGCCTCAAAGAGATGTCAGCATCATTGACGGGGTCTGAAAGGGCAGATGCCTGCCGGGGTCGCGGATTGTTCGAAAGTTACCGTGGCTCTGGCGCACAGGCAACTGAAGGAACACGGGTGGGTTTTAGTCAGTAAGAACGCCCTTCCGCTCCGCCCAGAGCGAGAGAGGTCACTTGATGATTTTCCACCCAAAAAAAAAAGACATAGGTAAGCTTAGCAGTACCTAGGATTAAGGAGGCAGAATAGATACGAAAATGACGGTGAGCGAACATTTTTGAGTAATTCGACGTATTGTTTTCAATTGTTTTGCGGGTAAACTATTACCTATATTTTCTAATTATAGTTTTATTTCGAGGATGGACAGAGGGTTGGCCAAAATAAATTCATTACCAGTGGCATGTGTCCGATTAAAAGCGTGTCTTTTCGCTATCATCTGGTATAAGAACCAGCGTTCTGTCTGTGTGTCTTGAAAGATACTCATTATTAAATATTATGGCAACCAAAAACTTTTATCCTCACTCAAAACACCTTTTCAAGACTACCCCACAAGAAAACTCAACAACTTGAGCATACATCACAACAAGTACCTAGTAATCCTGTTATCAACCGTCACGCTCAATTGAGCTCTTAACGAGACACCTTTAAACACGTTTGCGAAGCCCGACTTTTTATCTCGTAATCGTCAAAACGCGGACACTTTGCTGCTCAATGATTACGCTATAATACTGTTTAACGTATGCTAAGTGTATTTTTGGTATGATGGAAGGAAAAAGGAAACTAAAATTGTGTTTGAAATATAGGTAGAGTGCGCGCAAGATAAGTCTGCGCGCGTATTTGACCTTCAAGACTATATCCCTGCCAGGACTTTTAATCACTTTCGGCATAAGGATGGCGATTATTTATTTTGAAAAAACACTGAACACAGCACACTCCCTTGACACCTGATATAAACATCGAGATGGCGGCAAACGATTATTTCCAATTACGGCCGCGTGCAGACTTATTTTGCGCGAACTCTAGTTACTTACACGTACGGTCAATTTTTTTTTCTAGTAAGGCCCTATGTAGCCCTCTAGCGGGGTATACCAATAGAAAATCAATTGTGTCTCATTAGCGAAGTTTAATGAGTTAAATAATCGATAATTGTATACCTATAGGTGATTGTGTGTCCTGTTATTATATTATATATTTATTATATTTATATTCATTTATTTATTTACATTCTTATTAAATACATTTTTAAATATTTTTATAAAAACATTAAAAAACATTTAAAAATATAAAAAATAGTGGTCCGCCGGTATCGGGAGCAGGGTCCAAGCTACCGGTGGTTAGGACTCCAGAGACAGGAACCTCCTCACAATGCGAGCCGTATCGAGGAGTACTGCCTTCTGGATCAGGCCCTTGATCCAACCGCCTAACGAGAGCCTCGAGAGATGCTGGTCGAGGCTTTCGGCCATCAGGCCATTGGCCGATACGACAATCGGCACAATGATAGCCGAGCTCACATTCCACATGTCAACAACCTCGTGTGCTAAGTCGAGATATTTAATTTGTTTCTCTTTCTCAGCTTTCACGAGGTTCTCGTCATGCGGAATGGTAATATCGATAATCATTGTGCGACGCGCTAATCGATCTATCACCACTATATCAGGTTTATTGGCGACAATAGTCCTGTCAGTAATGATAGACCGATCCCAGTACAACGTGATATGGCCATTTTCAAGAACTGGGTCGGGCACATACTTGTAGTACGGTACCTCAGAATCCACCAGTTTATATTTCAAAGCAAGTTGCTGGTGAATAATCCTGGCTACTTGGTTATGCCTGTGCAAGTACTCGCCGTTAGCTAGACGAGAACAACCAGAGATAATATGTCTGATGGACTCACCCGGACGATGGCATGCCCGACACACGTCAACCGTCCCATCTTTCATAATATGTCTCCGGTAGTTATTCGTCAAGATAACTTCGTCCATAATTGCACAGACGAAACCTTCTGTTTCCCCGAAAAGGTCACTAAAACGAAGCCAGGATACGGACGCTAAGAAATCTACACCGGGCTCATGAAGAGCCCGGTAGAAGCGTCCGTGAAGCTCCTTGCTTTGCCATATTTCCTTGCGGTCATCTGTAGTAAGTACCACAGGTTTGCGCCAGTTCTCTTTAGCCATGGAGAGCGGGGTGAGTCCCTTGTCCACTGCTACCACATCACGGTGCATACCCACTTCGGCTTTTAAAAAATATTCCCTGAGACTGCACACTTCACGGTTGTGGAGGGTCTTTGCATTTAAAAAGCCTCGACCCCCGCACTTCCGCGGTATGTACAGTCTCATCACCGATGATCGTGGGTGATGCATCCGGTTTGCGGTCAGCAGTGTACGGACCCTCCTATCTAGGGCGTCGAGTTCAGTCTGAGTCCATTTGAGTATGCCGAAAGAGTACATCAAAACCGGCATGACCCAACCGTTGAAGGCCCGCACCTTGTTTCCGCCTGAAAGAAAACTAATTAATACTTTCTTCAAGCGACCAAAGAAGCGCTCCTTCAACGATTGCTTCATGTCAGTAACGTTGATGCCTAACGCTTCCGACATACCTAAATACTTATAGCTTTCGGATAAGGAGAGGGATCTAAAGTGTATGGAATCCGAAAGTTGAATTCCCTCGGATTCCATAATCTCACCTCGCTTTACATGCATGACTGCGCATTTGTCCACACCAAATTCCATCCTGATGGTGCTACTGAAAGTTTCAGTTACCTTCAGTAGCTCCATCAGTTGCAATTTGTTGGGTGCAAAGAGTTTCAAGTCATCCATGTAGAGGAGATGAGATATGACTTGACCACCTCTCCTCAACCGATAGCCTAGTCCTGAATCCTCAAGTAGTGAGCTTAAAGGATTCAGGGCTAAGCAGAACCAAAGTGGACTCAAACTGTCGCCCTGAAATATTCCCCGTTTAATCCATACAGGCTCATCGCTCCCCTGGATCTGTCGACACCCTGGATAGCGAAGAACCGTTCTCCATTGCCCCATACATGACCTAAGGAAGGTGCGTAGAGTTGCATCTATCTTGTACAACTCCAGCACCCTCATGAGCCATGTATGTGGCACGGAGTCATAGGCCTTCTTATAATCAATCCAGCATGTCGACAGATCCTTGCGGGATCGACGAACCTGTTGGCTTATGGCCATATCGATGAGGAGTAGCTCCTTAGTACCGCGGGACCCGTTCCGACATCCATTTTGAGAGGTTGACATAATCGAGTTACTTTCAATGTGCGTATTAATTTTCGCTCTCAAAATGGATGTAAGAAGTTTATAGACCGTCGACAAACACGTGATCGGTCTATAATTCTTGGGATCCGTGGGACTACCTGACTTGTGGAGCAGGTGGGTAACGCCTGTTGTTAGAAACTGCGGAAGCGACCCAGACTCTAAAGATGACTGGAACTGAGATGCCAGGCGGGCGTGTGAACTAATTAGCCATTTCAACCAAAAGTTGTGCAATCCGTCCGGTCCCGGTGATTTCCAATTCGGTAACGGACGGACTGCTCTGGCGACATCTAATGGCGTAATTAAAACTGCTTCCATTTCTGGTACAGTTTCACACGCTCGCCCGACATCCAGTATCCAGCTAGCCTCAGAGTGACAGACGGGCACTGACCAGATGCTGCGCCAGAACGTACTCGTGGTGGCATCATCCGGGCGGCACTCGTCTGTCACATTTTGTTCAGATCGCTCCCAAGTTCTATACACCCATCTCTCATCGCTCTGGAACATGCGATTCTGTGTGTACCGATCAACCCGCCGCTTATACCGTCGAATACGACTCGCCCATGCACAAACTTTCTGCTTCAGGAAGTCGATGCGCTCTGTGACACGGGACATGTATTCTCGAGGGCTGATTCCAGTCCCCGAGAATGCCCGCCTTACAAAGCGCATCACTCGTGGTCGTGTATTGCCCTCCCTGAAGCAGTATAGTTTACCGATGAGTACCCTGGCCTCATCGATACGGCGTTCGATCCTGCACTGCCAGGCTGGTACGGCTGGTTTTGGTCGAGTAGCCCCGTCACAGTTTGGAAACCTGACGTTAGCTAAACGACATGCCGCAACAGCCGCGCAATACAGGATCGAATGTGTATCAACGAGATCCTTGCTGCTCTCGAACACATTCCTAAGCTGCGAGTCCAGGGCACACACCAGCGCCCTATTTTTTTTGTGCATAGGCAGGCGTGGTAATCGGGGTCTAAGTTCGGTCGGAGTGGATCTGTACTCACGAAATGCATCCTCCAGTGCGCTCCTCAATCGGGCGTTGCACTGGCTACTTACTGACGCAACCATATCATCTTCTAATTCTACACCATGATTAGACCGCGACGGTATTTCATCAATGGTTGATGCGTGTATCGCGGTTTGTGCTGGACTTGAGACGATATAGTTGCTCAGCTCTGAGCGCAGCCTATCAAGTGCGGCATCGTCCAACCTATGGTTGCGTTGGATGACCCGCACCTGATCCGACAGTCGTTGGGCCGAGACGTTGACGGTTGGTTCTAGTTCCCGAAACAGAGACAGCATCCTATCACGGTACGCAATGAGGTTAGTTCCCCCCTCTGTAGACCTGTAATATGCGCGCATGACGTTCTCGTTCATAGACTGAGTCCATTTCATACGCTGCACACAACCACCGGCAGCGGGGACCCGGCTCGGGGCCGGATGGCCCCTAAGTCCCAAGCTCCTCGGTGGCCGGCCTCTCCCCTGCCGACGTACAGGTGTTGGCGACGTTGGTGGAGAAAAATACTCGTCGCTCGAGCTCGACGCAACTACCGCGGCCGGTGTCATCACAGCGCTCACGGTGGGGCTGGATACCGGCGGCGGCGAGGCGGAGCTGAGCGAAGAGTCCGGAGGTGGTGGGCGTGCTCGTCTCGTAGCAGATCTCGTCAACATAATTTAATTATTCATTGGTTTTTTGGTGTTGTTTGTTTTATCGGAGGTAACATGACAGATGTCACCTCCGATTCGGCAGTTTTTGATGGAAACGTTTAAAATTCTCGTTCATTTTACTTTCTTAAAAATATTTTGTATTTATTTGGATTTTGGGATTGTAAGTTTTCACATAAAATATATAAACTGTGTCTAAAATTAGTAAAACTGTGTGAAAATTATGAATAAAAATTTTGTGACTTGTTGACGTTAGTGTTGCCTGCTTTTGACATATTTATATTATTATTACTTGTTAAAATTTTGAAAAAAATCATCTTCTTTTCAATATTTGTAAATATTTATTTATTTATTTTATACATATTTTTATTTTTTTCATACACACAGTAAAATAGATACAGATACGGCATATTAGTATTACAATATGTGAGCACCATGTATCTATCACATAATTAATTTACCTGTCATTGCATTATATTTAATTCTTTTTACCAATTGTGGTACCTATAGTAATTTTATTCTAGGTGCATCGTCTTCACATATAATTATATAATTAATGTATACCTATATAATATTGTAAAACATTTTAAAAGAGTAACGTTGGAGTTTCTTGCCCATTCTTCTCCATACGAAACTACCGTTTAGAAGGGGCAACTAGAATTAATTCTATTTTCTTGTAAATTTTGACGTTCAAAAGTGCCTTTTTTTTTTTTTTTTGGGTGGGAAATCATCAAATGACCTCTCCCGCTCTGGGCGGAGCGCAAGGGCGTGTCAGACTCTTACTGACTAAAACCCACCCGTGTTCCTTCAGTTGCCTGTGCGCCAGGGCCACGGTAACTCTTTCGAACAATCCGCGACCCCGGCAGGCATCGGTCCTATCGGACCCCGTCAATGGTGCTGACATCTCTTTGAGGCGCGCGTGGAACACGACGCGCCGTCGACCCGGGCCTGGTCCTTACCGGACGGCGAGCTGCCCATTGCTCGCCGTCCGCAAGCCCGCGCCTACGGTGGCCGGGAGTCGGCAATCGACTCCCGACGCCCAGGGTGTCTCCTCCTCCTGCGGCGGCTAGGGGCGCGAGGGCGTAGAGATTGCCTCTCCCTCGCGCGCTCCGCCTCCTCCTTCGCGAGCATTACTGCTTCGCAGAAGGAGGTGACGGCTTCCCATTCCCTCTCGCTCCGTACCATGGCCTGAACCAAGGCCGGACGCGAGAGGTCTCCGCCGCCGATCGCCGCCACGAGGACACGGCGGTGCTCCGCCCAAGCCGGGCAGACCTCCACCGTATGCTCCACCGTGTCCTCCGGTCGATCCACACAATGGTAACACCCGGGCCTTAGAGGTGCCTATTTGAAATAAATGATTTGACTTTGACTTTGTTATCAACGGTCCTTTCGTGTCAAGTGTTCGGTGTCATTTTGTTAGACTTACAACATAACATCACGCATTGTTTCCCCAAAGGGAGGGCAGAGGTGTACATATAGTATACCCACACTTCGCCAGCCTATAGCTAACCGGGCACCGTTCCAGACTCCGGGCTAGTACTAAGACATTCCATATAGAAAAACCCAATAACACTTTGCCCGAGCTGGGAATCGAACCCAGGACCTTATGCTTAGCACTGGCTCTTGCGACCACTACGCCAACGAGGCAGTCAACACGTACAACAGTTAGACTTACAATTTGTGTTAAATTTCAGCTTTTTCTCTCATTTCTGAAGTGGCGCCTTCGAACACACGGGCGTACAGTCACCAAAAGTGATAAGTAACCAGGGTCGTCGATATAGTTGACGTTTAGTAAGAAACCGATGGATAAGCTCGATAAAAATTTAATTTAATTATTAGAAAATAAACATGTCATTTATCAAATTAAATTTCATTCGAAAACATCCATCGGTTTCTTAATTAACTCTTTTGGTGACTGTACATCAGAAGCTGACTTATTACGACCGCATTGGAATCTTTTGGGTACAGAAGAGACTGACAGTACTTTTGAATATTCAATTGTAAGTTTATATAATTATGATAAAATACTTATTGAGGACAAAACGCACGAAAGCCTAAATATATTTAATAAAAAAAAACTACCAACACATCCCTGAAGCTTTCAAATGTAAAGATGTAGAAAGACCTAAAACCATAGTTGGACGTAGTTAAACGAAAAAGATCCAACCCATAAATGGCCTCAAATGAATAATAATGATACCAAAACTTACACGCATATTGGTATCACAATTCATTTTGGCCATTTGTGGGTTGGATCCTTTTCGTTTAAATACGTCCAGTTGGTGTTGTAAAATGGCGGCAATGACGTCACAATAGAAATATTAAGCAACAAACTTCAACAGGAATTGGTTGCAGTATTTAGTAATCTATTACAGTTAGTATAGATAAGGATTTGTAAGTTTATGTGCAATGACTTCTACGATAACTTTGTAATCTAGATTTCATTGTTATCCATGTTTAGTAAGTATTAACTATGTTTAAGTTACGGTAATGTTTCAAGAAGTGACAGGAGATACGTAATTATCGATTTTGGATTGTTAGACCTATGTTAATTAAAAAAAAAACTGTCTTTTCGTTTCAGGGCCGGCAGTCTCGACATTAGATAGCGACAAAAATCTGTCGCTAAGTCGTATCGATGTCAAATTCCTTTACTAGATTTTCAACTTTATTTCGAAAGGATAAGGTTGAAAATCTATTAAAGAAATTTGACATCGATTAGAGTTAAAGACCGATTTTTGTCGTTATATTGTACTAACATTTAACAACCACAAATTGCATAATTCGACTGCTAACCTCGCTGCACTGCCGTCACTACAAGACGCTGGCAGAATAGTCGACATCGGCTCAGGGGATCTACTCCCTAACCACGAATTCAATAGTTTCGGCCGAAATTACGAGCGTATCCTACTTCGTATCACCTACGGACGTGAGATTAGTTTGAGGCTCGACCTTAGAATGAATGACAACACAATTTGACAGTTGTCCTTATTCCCGATAAGTATTTGCCCGTCCGATTTTTTTAAATTAAGCACTTGTTTTGAGGTTTCAACTACTTTCTGACGGGCCCATATCTTCGTTGACGGAGTTAGAGAGTTGCCAAAGAGAAAAAAACAAAACTTGACTTATTTATCTTCGGGTTTTTCGTATTAATTGATAAAAATGCCTTTCATTTGTTTCCCCTTTTCCCAACTATGTCGGGGTCGGCTTGCTGTCTCCCCGGTTGCAGCTGAATACCAGAATTTATATGAAGCGACTGCCTATCTGACCTCCACTACTCGGTTACTAGGTAATACAATGAAACCTTTGGTAAGACTGGTTGTCAGACTTTCGGGCTTCTGATGACCCGTAACGACTGCCAAAGATCCACGAATGACAGCCGGGACCAACGGCTTAGCGTGCTTTCCGAGGCACGGAGGGGACTTGGTATGTAAAGATGGTCACCCATCCACGGACCAACCGCGGCAAGCGTAGCTTAACCTGATCGATCGACCCGTGCGGCTGTTATTACTTAGCCACGAGCCCCTCTTTATGAATCCAAAATGTTTCGATATTCCTCAAATTGTAGATGACACAAAATTAAATTGAATTTGGGTTTTTTACGTACTCAACTTCGTCTACGTGGACTTCAGAATTAGGTCCAGAATTATCCTATGTAATCCAGGTTATAAACTATTTCACTCAAATCCGTTCAGCCGTTTTTGCGTGATTGAGTAACAAGCATCCAGACATACAAATATTCACATTTATAATTGTTTTAGTATGATTGAACACGAGTTTTCCTGCTAAACTCAAACAACAGAACCGAAAAGGATTTTTTGTCTGAAATCGTAATGAAATTGTATAGAAGTTATTAAAAAAAACAACGAAAAAAAACCTACTTTCAAAGCTTACTCTAAGATTATGACTGGTACCACCACATACACCCACAAAAAACATCTAAAAAGCCTATTACAAACGTACCATAAACCACCATTCACCTAAGCCTATTCAAAAATTCACTCGAGTGATTTTAAAAACGTCCTTATTCTGTAAAGGTGCGATATAGCCGAGTTTATCGTCACGCGCAATTTGGCGAGACCGACGACCGGCTCGTTCGAACTAACGAGCCACATCTACATCGCTGATAGCACGTTTTGTGATCGTAAACTGTTGGCTTTCTGTTTTATAGATTAGGTACGTTTTTGAGGGCATATGGAGTCAATTGAGTGGTTTTAATGCGGTTATTGGGATTTTTTAAGGTTTATTTTTCACTTTTTGTGGACTCATTTTGTGGAGTCTGATACTAAAACGATGATACTGAAATTTTCACAGGTTATATTACTTTGGTTGTATTAGGTAGTAATATCAGATCAAAAAGTCTCCGAAATAATTAAAAATAACGTTAACTTGTACACAAATCCAACATATTTAACCCCTCACATACCTCGAATATTTGACCAACCCTCCAATCGATACAAATCCTATCGCGCTACCTCGCGGAACAAGAAATATTTCATACAAGATTACTTTTGAGAAGGGCCTTCAGATTGATCACAGGTGACATTATCGGGCTGATACCCGCGCGGCCGCCCGCGACTGGCTGGCGAGAAAACGAGTTCCGATCGAGTAACGATAGTAATTGATACCTGACGCGTGATCGGGAATCGAGAATCGATTCCGACAATCGTTTTGACGTGAATCGGCAGCGTTGAATTTCTTAGTGATTGATTTGTATGTAAATCAATTTAATAGTAGCCGTTTGAACTTTATTTGGAGTTTGATGTGATCGTATTTTTGTTGTCACAATGTTTTTGGAAAATGAAAAATGTAGTTCGGTACTTAGGTTGAATGAAAGAAAGAAAATACGTTTATTTGCGGTAGACATGACGCACAAATACAAAAAAGAAAGAGTTGGGGGAAAATATGCATCACATCCACGCAAAACGGCAATCGCTCAGCATAATGCTACGACCCTATCCGAGACGGAGCCCCAGCGCTGGTTTTCAGCGATAGCTGGCGTTGACGTGATGACGTCAACCAGTGCAGCATACAAAAATTAAAAATAAACAAAAACATAAGAAATAAAATAAACACACAGAGAGACAAACAGTACACAGACACAGTGTCTGTGGATGACAGTTTAAATACAATCTTTAAAGCATTAAATAACATATCATAACATCACCCATTCTTCCCCGAAGGGTTGGGCAGAGGTGTACTCGAAGTCGTCATCATTAAAATCATCATCAGCCTATATTCGTCCACTGCTGGACGTAGGCCTCTCCTCAATATTCGACTCGACTCGATACTGCCAAACGGGGTGAATAGGGATGCAGGGGTGATTCGAGACGAAACTTTAAAAGGGATTTTAACGTTGAAATAATATAGTTTGTTGCCAACAAGGGCACTTCATCGTTAATTATAATACAGTAAACACATTAGAGTCCATTTTGGCAACAAACTATATTATTTCAATGTTAAAATCCCTTTTCAAGTTTCGTCTTGATTCACCCCTGCATCCCTATTCACTCCGTTTGACGGTACTTTGAGTCGTAGTTGTACCTACAGTAAAATTAAAATATGATGTGTGTTTGTATATGTCATTTTAAAATTGATATTTGCAGCCATGAAAACAGTAAGTTATTCTTCATTGCTTGCGTTGCCTATCTTTAAAAGGACATAAAAGCTCATCGCTCGAGAAAACATAAGTAACTTCGAGATAATACAGACGCGACATTTCATCTGAATTCCCAATTCCCTTAAGAGATAACGCCTTATCTGCGAATTACGAATACATACATACTCTTTGGTATCTTAGCTGATTTTTAAATGATTTTTTCAGCTATGCCCTTCCTTTATTTAGCTTCACCGAATTAATAAACATTAAAAAATATTATTATAAAATTAATTACTGATACCTAAATAAAATATTAATTGAAGACAATGTATTTTCTATTAAAATATCACCAATAATGTTACTAATTATTTGAATAATTACCTATCAATTGTACTGATATTTAATATTTATTTTACAATTTTTATTTTATTTTGACTCCGATATATAGGATAATTTGAATTATTAATTAAATTAATTGTTACGTATATTGCTTACATTTTTAGGGTTCCGTACCCAAAGGGTAAAACGGGACCCTATTACTAAGACTCCGCTGTCCGTCCGTTTGTCTGTCCGTCTGTCACCAGGCTGTTTCTCATGAACCGTGAACATTTTCACAGATGATGTATTGCTGTTACCGCTAAAACGACAAATACAAAAAAAAAAGAATAAAATATATATTTAAGGGGGCTTTTATACAACAGACATGATTTTTTTGCCGTTTTTATAGATAATGGTACGGAACCCTTCGTGCGCGAGTCCGACTCGCACTTGGCCGGTTTTTATTTTTATATTACTTCATAAGGCTGGTATAGCAATATTAGATTTATTGTCAAATGATCCAACCAAATTAAAAAATGTGTGTGTTCTGATGTTAGATCTGTTCTGTAAAAATCTCACATCTGTCACTCCACCTAATACTTTGACAGTATTGACAGCTCACTTCAAGCTCACCTCACTTAAGTTTTCACGATGAGATTTTCTACAGAATAGTTCCGCAGATGTCAATTGATTACCGAAGTTAACCCTGCCTCTGCCTCAAATAAAAAAAAACTGCAATCATGTGTACACAACCATCTTTTCCTCATCTGTTTCCCCATGATCTGCAGTTCTCACCTCATGGGTAAAAGGATAAATAATTTAGTATGATCCCCGGGAGGAGATAGCCCGTCAGAACAAAGGTAGGGCGCTATCGCGAGCAGCAGCCTTCGCCCGCCCTCCCTCTGAGTACGTGCTCATGTTTCCTTACGACACGTTACGAGATTTGTTTTTTGTAGGTACAATTGGTAAGCAATTATTCAAATAATTAGTAACGTTATTCGTGATATTATTATAGATAATAATTTAAAAAAAAAAACAATAGAAAAAACAAAAAATAAAAATCTATAATCGTTATTGTCTTTAATTATTTTTATTTTTTTTTATTAATATTTATATTAATAATTAGTAGCAAATTATTATACAACTTACTATTTACACCAGGTATTAAAGTAAAGTTTTATATTTTTACTAAAACAAAATAGGGATTTTTTTTTTGTCCTTGATTTATGTCAAATAAGTTTTAGAACTATACCTGCAAGTCCAATAATTTTATAAAAGATACTAAGTTATTGAACTTATTTTCCTTAATTCTAAATCCAGAATGAACAAAGTTGGTAACTACCATAAGTATATCAGTGCTGTAGCAGGTTTCTGCCTAACTTAATTGCAAAATAAATGATAATAATATGACATGTTAACTCTATACCCAAGTTGACATTAATTTATTAAATCGAACGAGCAATTTTTTTTGTATTTTCTGTCGGATGTGTTATAGAATAAAAAATATTCATATACATATATTCGTTCATACTTTTTTATATTTTTTTTATATTCATAGCTTTTTTATTTTATATTTTGTTTTTTTCTACATTTATATCTGTAATTTTTATGGTGTACATAATAAAGAGTATTCTATTCTATTCTTAGCGGCTGAGATATTAACAAGAGGTTAATAAAAATAAAAAATAATCCGTTCAATGATGAAAACCTGTTCTTTCGACTGATAAAAATAAAACTAATTAACCTTTTTTAAATCAGAAATCCCCTGCGAATAATGGAAACGCTTACTCGACTGAGGGTGAGCAAAACTCAAGGTAAATGAATCTCTTATGAAAATGTGATACAATGTATTACCTACCGATAGCCGACGAGATAAGCAGATGATTGAGCGAATGGTAGACGGGTCGACTACCACCGAAAGGAACGCAGAGCGGAAAAAATAGTATAGCTACAGTTGATGTAGAGGTGGGAGGCGGGCTTAATAGTTGATGGAGTCGATAATTATTTTTGCCGGCAATGTTGAGACTTTACTGCGGGGTACCTATTGGCGTACAATTTCAAAAGGGGTAGTTTTTGATATTAGGGCAGGCGATAAACTGGACTTACTGTAAATGGCATTTTAATGGCACATGAAAACAATTAGGGCCCGTTGTTTGATACATAGTTAAACATGACCAATAGTCAATTTAACAATTAGTCACTTGACAATAGTCAATAGCTGTCAAAGTTTAACTACTCTGTCTACTACTCTGTCATGTTCCGGAGATAAAAAAACTGCAATAATATCTTCAATGACTTGACTTTATTGAGCACTGTTTATCACTACACTAGCATTTTCTGAGAACGTATCAACTTCATCTTCTTGACCAGTCTGCTTTGGTGATGCACTGACACTTTTGACGTTTTATTGGCCACGCCATCTTCCAAAGAAGGACTATTATTAATTTATCGACGCTAACTGTTCTACCTAACCACCTTTAATAATATTACTGAAAACCGGATCAACCTACCGACAGACACATCCAAAGCTATCTACTCATCTACCCAGCAAATCAAAAATCAACCGCAAAGTCGGAACTATTATCTATTACCAGACAATTACACCGATCGGAGATCTTTAGCCCCCTGATACCGGGAGGCGTCGAGGGTGAAACTGGGGGTGAAAGCGGGCTGAATGGGGGTGAAAGTGGGGGTGTTATCAGCGATTTTCGCGCCATTACCCGTCGCGATACAGTCGGCACTCTATGCACAACGCGTTAAGTTTCAATCTAATTGATGTAGCGCAGGTAGGCTTGAGTCAAGTAGCTTTTCATGTCCATCTACGTTATTTATGGTGCTTTAAGTTAGTTAGGAGTGTGACAAGTGGGGTGGGTACGTTTTTGATGTGATTTGGGTGAGTTGAGGTGTTTCTTTACTTATAGACGACTAGCTTTTGCCTGCGGCTTCGTACCGGGATAAAAAGTATCCTACGTGTTAATCCAGGTTATACACCATCTCTGTTCCAAATTCCATCCTAATCCGATCAGTAGTTTTTGCGTGAAAGAGTAACAAACATCCATCAATCCATCCTCACAAACTTTCACATTTATAATATTAGTAAGATTTAATTCAGCACACATGCTGCGGCAAATAAGTATCTTGAATTATTGAAAAACTAAGAGCTGTGTTGTCCATCGGATTTAACCTATATTTCAAATGTTCCATATTTCTGTAATTTCCAGAACTTAATAGATATCTCCGCACACTTTTAAGAACTCAGAAATGAACACTATTCATGATTGATAAAGATTCTCACTTGGCCAAAGGTATTTCTTGGACTCGATTGAGTTTTCATCAAATTTCGAATGGACTTTTTCTCGAAAATGTTGGTAATCCAGTAGAAATGTACACTTAAATTGACTTAAAATAAAAACATAAGAAGAAACAGCACACCTATTTGAAACAGATCGACACAGCCACCGATAGGCACCTGCTTATCAGTAACATTGCAGCGCAGTTGATAACACAGTCCAGTAGTGCAACTTAGTAATGTAACGTCTGATGGCGCACCGATACGGCACGCCGCCTAAATGCGTTTAAACTTGTTGATTCACTGCTATACTTAGCTCAACTATGTAGCGTGGACGAGTAGTTTCGTACTTTGTATGTTGGAGACGGGATTCTGATAGAATTAGATAGAATCGGGTTATTGGTTATATGTCGGCGATCCATTAAGGGGATGTAAGAGAGGTCATTTGCAACAAAATGACCCCTGATGACCCCTATGCAAATGTTTACCATTTTCGAGTAACTTGACATTTTGTATTTTTTTGCGGTACACAACTTTGAAAATTTATTAAAAAAAACGAGGCATGATTTTTTTTAAATTATTATTTTCTGTTTCTACTTCAATACATAATAATTAACATAAAATGACAATTATCTTTAATAGTTTTACAAATCGTTACAATTTTCTATAATTTGGAGCAGATTAATTGACAAAAATAGACGATTTCTGCAAAAAAAAAAAATTCGGAAGTACTTTATTGGCAGAACATTCCAAAAACATGTACACCTTCTCAGCTATCCAACGAGATATAATAAGATACCAGATATCTACAAAAAAATATAAAATGGTTGACATTTGCATAGGGGTCATCGGGGTCATACGGTTGCAAATGACCTCTCCCACATCCCCTTAACGGATTGCCGACATATAACCAATAACCCTGTAGATGCATTTGGTTTGATTTTCTTTTGAAAAAATCTGTGACTGACTGCCTCAGTGTTACTGCTGATTATGAGGTCCTGGATTCGATTCTCAGGCCAGGCAAAGTGTTATTGGGTTTTTTATCAGGAATTTCTCAGTAGCAGCCCGGAGTCTTGATTCGTGCCCGGTTGATGGCAATAGGCTCGTCCCCTATTACATGGGACGTAAACATATCTGGCGAAATGTGGTGTACATGCTAAGGTACATTTCCGCCTAACGTGCTATGATATGAATAGTGCACCACTACTTTTCAGTATAACTGATTTTATTTCTGTAAGTAGGTTTATACAAACACTTAGACACGTCAATCATATTTTAAAAACTAGATGAGGTCGGCGTTTCCTATCTGACTACTCTGAGAAGAAAGGCCGAAACAAACTCAGAGGTCACAGTCTCTTTTAAAGTCCAGACATAATCTTCGTCAGATCATGTGAAGACCATGTAGATTTGTGTCTGAAATGGTCTTTTGAGGAAAAACCACACAGAATGAGTCAACCTGTCCAGTCAGTGCACGCATTTGTCAGTAATCGTGCAGCTCAACTCAGAACTTAAGGAACTCAACGATTCGTCGACCAATACCAAAGAAAGGACATTTGGGTAGGCCACAAAAATTACTCAAACTGCCAGACCATGATTAAAACTATCTGAAAAGGAAAAAAAAGCCTTCCCACATAGTCTTCACATTCAGGTTATATGAAAATTTAAGTTTGGTACCTTCTTAGTAATCCCTAAATGAAGTTGAGTATTTTTGGTTTTAAATCTAAACTGATTGTTGAATTAGCACACAGAAAGTGTTTCATAAAATGTAAGAATATTTTTTATCTCAACCGAATATTTATGTAACTTCAGGGAAAAACAAGCAAAACCTACAAATATTTTTATCGTAGCCTACCTGTATTTGTTTTGCAGAACATTATAAAGGGGACCCCCCAATCCAGCTTTGATTTAATCAATAATCCTAACAAAATTAAATACTTCAATTTTTCCTCAATCTACGACACCAACGGAAATAGACGCAAAGTAACATCTCAATATTAATTAACTACCTAACAAACAAACAAAGATTAAATATTAAACAATAGTGTTATTTCATTTACTAAGCTGCCATATTGCGTCATATAGTACTTAAAATAGTTATCGTCCATTATTTATCGCTCTGACTGGCAGACGCAATTCAATATATTGAATCAGTATCTATATTTGTGACTTAATATCAATGTCCGTCTGTGGCGACTTGCTACTGAAATGCTGTTGAGATTTTCATTCGGTTTTATCGGGGGACAGAGGGCTTTTAGTGATTATGTAAGTGGTTAGGTGTCGTGAGAGTATTGCATAACCAGCTTATCATGTTCCCACTGCTGGGATAGGCCTCCTCTCTATGAGAGGGAGTGGGCTATAATCCACCACGCGGACCCAGTGCGGGTTAGTGGATATCACATGTCTTCGAATTTTTGGTTCTAAGACACAGTTTCCTCACGATGTTTTCCTTCATCGTTTTGAGAGCAGTGGTCGTTAAATTAAATACACTAAGTAAAGTGCCTACCTGGGTTCGAATTCACGACCTTATAACTCGTAAGTCGGGGCCGATACCACTGGACCACCTCTTGAGAGCATTGAACTTTACTTATTTGCAATTATATGGTCTGTGGCTTTGAATATTCCGTTTAGGAATGAGCATTGATCCACTTTACCACGCTAACTTACTCCGTAAGGGTCATCTCAGACGATAGAGCATTAATTTCCTCAGCAGCATTTTTTTTAATTTTCAATACCGTACTGGGTGTAGGTAGGTAATCATTGCTACAATATGAAACATCATCTAAGGTGATATTTAAAGCGAAAGCAATCAGTTTATTTTATGCCCTCTACGTTGTTTTCGTTTCGAATATACTCTGAACTGGTTTATTAACAGCTACTTCGCAACCGTAGGTAGGTACATGCAAATACGCAGTGATTGAAAAATAATCTTACATGTTATTATATTAACACCACTTACAACCAACACCACATTCAAACTATAATCCTTATCTCACCTCGTCATTGAATCTAGAAACATCTATAAAAACTGGAGTGATCCGGAAAACGGCAGTTCCAACTGGTTATGATGTACTTATCTGAGCGTACAGGTGTTTAATGCAAACTGTCTTGTTGTCGCCATCTTGTTAATGACATGGGACGACAAATTTTATTGTAATACATAGTTGCTATGGAGAGGGGCCAAAGGGTAGTGGATCACAGAATGGACAGTATAGTCGAGCTCGTTATTGATTTACCAATCGGACAATATTTCCCTATCAAAAACTTCACTGAGGTGGTAACTATCTAACTGTCACATAGACAAATTGAAATGGCTTGTGTTTAAACGCCTACCAGAAAAGTACCTATTTTACTTCCAAAAAATTCGAAATAATCACCAAATTGTGTCAACCAGAATGGATAAATGCTCACCAAATTGTGTTTCATAAAGTATTGTAGAAATTAATCTATATTCCTTTTTTATTTATAAGGCGTAGTCGACAGAGCCCCGCCTGGCGGAGCTCCGACTTCAGGGTGGTTTAAAAAAGAACTAACAACAACTTCTAACATAACCTGTCCGAGTCAGCATGCCCCAAGTCCCGAGCTCGCTTCGCTCGCTCTTGCATCCTGTCCCACCCTTACATTTTGAAGCAAACTTATTTTTGGTAAGCAACTTAAACAAGATTTAGTGAGCATTTATCCATTTTGGTAGGCAAAAAGAATATAAATACAACACGTACAGTTATTCTGATGAGTGTATAATTCTTTTGGAACGTAAAACGTTGTTGTTTAGGCACCTCGGTATAGAGTGCGTTTATTTTAAGTTAACATAAATTTTACTTGGTATTTACTCTTAGGGTCTAAAAACTATTTTGGTGAGCATTTAAACTGTAGCCAATTGAAATTGTCATTTTATGACGTGCAACTGACACTCATTCTTAGGGTGTTAAAGCAATTACGCGGTTGACTGTACTTTAAAAATATTTGTTTAGTCTAATGTTGGTATTCGTGGCATCTACGTAATAATTTGTAAGGCAACAGTTCGATTATAATTATTCTTGCCAAATGTATTGAAATTATAAATTGAAGGTGATTTTTAATAAACTGTTAATAAAAGTCTAATAAACGTTATTTTATATTTAATTCAAAGCACAACCATTGAAGATTGAATCATGGATTCAATCCTTGCAATGTCACTTCATAGTTTCGTGAACCATAGATTAGATAGTCACCTTATTCTAACCATACGGAACAGTCACAGATTAAACAAATAATTGCAACACAGAACATACACGGAAGTATAAATTGAACAATACTTTTGTTGCGAGAACAAAGGTACGGAAAGTTGGGAGTCCATCATCTGCCTGAAACCAGATGGTTACAATCTTATAATATAAATTGTATCTGTAGTAGGTAGGTATTTATTTAGGTACAAGTTGCAATCCGTCTGAAATCTTTTCGTTTTATTTCCGATTTCTTTAAATAGTCGCTATTTAAATTAATAAATAACTTGCAAGTACAAGGCATTTTTAAGATAAAAGGGAGATACAATCTGAGTCTGTTTATCGCCGAGAAGATAGGAATAAGCAGAATTATCTTATCTATATCTTATCAGACTGTAGTCTTAACAGATGGCTAATACCGCTGATAAGATGGTAAATATTTACTTTTACTATCAAGATTTTGTTTAAATTTAGTTGAAGAGACTTCAGATAAAAAGATTCGTCGCTACTTATTACATAGCATCACGCGTTTTGCTCTGAAGAGGTTGGCAGTGGAGTATATTACACTCACATTTTGCAAGTTATTGTAGGTCTTATGTAATAGGGCGCCCATACAATATGGCTGTAGCGGCATCTATAACGCCACATGCGAGCTACGCGTCACACTAACATCACGCAAAATCCTGCATCGCGCAAGCAGAGTTTACCGCGCAACTAGCATATATACAATGTCCCGACATCAATCGTCGGGGTCCGGTTAAGTAGCCATGACCTCTAAGGGTCAAAATGAAGAGAAGCCATTGAAAAAAAAAAAAAAATTGTCGTCGAGCAGTTGCCCACCAGACACGACGCTCGCCTGGTCGGAGGGTCCTCCCTTTTCTGTGGAGGTATGAGTGAACTTTACACCCTGTTCCTCATACCTCTATATGGCCTTTCGCCCTCAGACCAAATAGAAAATCGCTAAAAAGCGCTGTCAACAGTCACGTGAGGCCGGTTTCGTAAACATGTGTGCACCTAGTGAGGTGTAGTTTGGTTGTAAATATGTGCGTGTGAGCGTGTGTGCACAGAGCAAGGTGTAGTTTTGCATGCTTCACTATATTGTTCGCAGCGCTGTCTTAAATTTTTATTTGGTTTGACCCTTTTGCCATTTTCAGAGAAACCCTTCTGAAAATTGTCTTAAGTGTAGGTAACAGTTTGCCCAACCTGAGAATCGAACTTACCTCATAATCACAGCAAACACTCTTGAGACCACTAGGCCAAGGATCGGAAGATACTTTAACTAAGTTTATTGAGGTTTTCAATGTCACATAATGTCTATTTTTATCAATATGAAACGTTTTCATCAGAAAAATAATAGATGTATTTATTTAACTGCATTCCACAATTATGTTGAGTGTATATTTGATTTATTTTACATCCAATTATTTATATCAGTTTAACTCAATTTTGAAGATTATCACAAGACGTTAAGAGGTTGAAAACGATGCGACATCATCATTTCAATACCGATAATTAATTTCAATTAAGTAAACTATGTTTTCTTTTTAAACATTCTATTTAAGTAATCTATGGTTTACTTAACGTTAGTTCAATAAATTAAACTGTCAAACAAAATTGGTTTTATTTATTGTTGGTTTATAGCAATCGTAATAGTTTTTAGCTACTTACAAAGTAGTGAAATTAGTTAAAGAAATCTTAATGATTATAGATTTTTATGGTTTCAAATAAATACTTTATAATAATATGCTTTAAACTTATGAGACTGTTGACAGATAGGCAAATTATTGGACTGTGTACTAAAAGCAGTCCCTTCTGTATCATTTTTATTAATGTTACTTTATGTTCAAGTTAGTATCGAGAGCACTAAACGTTTATCTTCGAATGCAAATTTAAACTTTATCGATGTAAACTCAAACGTCGGTAATCGATATGTTGTTACCAACACTACAATGTTGTAAAATTATGAGGTTTCTTATGTTAGGGGCACGTAATATGGTGGACCAGTCATGCTCTGCACGCGTAGCATGACCATCATAGAAACGGGTTTTGTCGACGGAAGAATAGACAAAAATGACGTTCCGTGAAGGCAGTACGACGGCAGCAAAGTAGAAAGAGTCAACTGCACTTTTTAAGAAATTCAGTAGTTTATTCACGTTTTTCTTTTATTTTGCTTATATCTCGAAAGTGGTGTGTTCTATCGCAAAAATAATTAAAATTTCTCCCAAACTGAAACTCTTAAACCTGTAAAACTAATCAGGTAGGTAATAATTTTTCACATTTTCCATACAAAAAGTGAAAAATTCCATTTTTCCATTCCATTTTTTACTTTATGGCCGTCGAGTAAAAAGTTTTCTACTGTCTTTAGCATGGCGATTACAAAATCAAATTGTCTTCACTACCTTAGACAACTGTCAATTGTCAGTGTGATTTTGACGTTTGGGATAGAAAACTTTCTTCTAAAATAGTCTACATATAAAAAGACCTAGACAACGATCGATCGAAACGAAAAACAAAATGACGGATTGTAGAAGGATTTATACGGTGCGATGTCAAAAATGGAAAAACGAAATGTCACTTTGTATAGAAATAGCTATGTCTTGTCTTCCAAGAAATAGAAAGCGTCATGCTACGCCTGCTGGTGTTATTCACGAATTCTAGAATAGTGCAGTGACTTGAAAATCGTTTTAATGCTTAAAATAATTCTATTAATCAACATGTGATTGAATATTCAACTTAACTGTATTTTCACCCCATTGGACACAGGGTTTAATATAGAATAGAATAGAATAGAATACTCTTTATTATGTACACCATAAAAAATAACAGATATAAATGTAGACATTAATACATTTTGTAGATATTAATATTATAAGACACATCTGATAAATCTACTTTCTTAACCTTTTCTTTAGTGGTTTAACGATAGGTGGTCTCCGTTGAAATCTATTGTTTGCTAGACTTTATACAGTGGTCAGTAATCTAGAAATATCTAAAATACAATCCTAAAAACTTTATCAAAAACACGAACAAAAATGATCTGCAATCTAAAAGTTATGGCACAAAATCCGCCACAGCCGGGAATCGAACCGGCAACAAAGGCGACGACACCTCCGCCCTTATATTTATTGCAAATTATGAGCGTTATCCGCCGATCTCCAGCACTCGATAATGGACTTCATACGAACAGTAGGATAGCGTGGATGAGACAGATGAGTTGTACTAATTTTGTTGAAAGGAACAAAAGAGCCGAAACTCAAACTCAAAACTCATAACGGTCTTATTACAAAACAAGGGTTTTCTTTAGACAGTGTTTTGGAACCGTCGAGCCTGTTTTTGAAATAAGAACCTAACAGAAATCGAAATACAGTTCCTTTTTCAAAACTGACAACTTAGTCCGGTCTTAGGTTGTCAATTTTGTATTAAGAACTTTACTAAAGTCGGCATGAACTTCGAAATGCAAAAACTGGTTGGAAAGTTTAGGCTCGGACTAAAATAAGATCATGTTTTGTTATAAGACGGCAAATTTAAATTAGACCAATTGCAGCTGACCTATTTCTGTTAAAAGTTTACCGTGAAAAATGAGATGTCATTCGACCTGATGCCAGAGGTATATTTATATAATACTCACTTGAAGCTCACTTTGCCTAAGTTTTCACAGTGAGATATTTACAGAATAGATCAGGTGACACTTTTGAACTGTCAAGGAGTCAGTTTAAAAGAAGATGTAGTGACAAAAATTTAAAAGGGTATGCTTAGATGGTTTGGTCATGTTGAGGGGATGAATGAAGAGCGATTAACAAAAGGTATTTACAAGGCAGATGTGAGTGGAAACGCCGGGAGGGGACGCCCTAGGAAGACATATAGTGACCTTATTGGTGATTTTCTTCAGAAAGGTCAGGTGTATGTAAGGATCGTAGCAGGTGGCGTTCTGTAGTTTGTGCCTACCCCCATGGGAAGAAGGCGAGAGTTTATGTAAAAATAACCATTCAAATTAACTGACTCGGCTGATCCTCTCTAATCCAACAGGCTCGGCCACCTCAAAGCTATTGACAGAGGCGGCGTAACGTTGATACCAGCTGATTTATTCGCCATTACACCGGCCTTAACTGATCGGGAGATTATTGCGATTTTTATTCAACCCCTAACGACCGAACGCTAAATGGCTACTGAATGGTGTACAGGCTATATTGTGCTCATTTTGAGTTGGTTTGTCTATTAGTAGCTGTGTGAAATCTATGAGAAAAACTTTGATTCATCTTGTGTATGAGAGGTATACTTTTGCTCTTGTATTGGCATGCAATATTTAAGAATACAACGTCATAAAGTGGGGCTACCTTGACGGTACGGCAGCACGGTGTGAATATGGAACGTGTTGCAAACTATAATCCACCAGCTATCCTGCCCTCTGTGCCCCAAAAAATGCAGTCAAAGTGACCTCTGCGCTGACACCTATAATGGCGTGGAGGTGGCGAAATTTTGGGCTAGCAAAATTTTATACACTATCGACGCGAAGAAAAATATTTAAGAATAGAGCTCATGCTGTAGTGAGCCAGCAGCAAGGTGATGCCGACTGTCCAGTGTGTGCCAGACGTACACATGTTCTAAGTATTATTTTGTATTTCTTTTTTAATACTTAATTTACTCAAATGATCATCTGTGCGAGTTGGGATCGCTTATGTTCTAAGAGAGCATTTTCTAAATAAGTGCGCGTTTTTCGCTGTATGAAGTATCAGTAACTGCCGATGACACAGCAACGTGACATAGCAAAAACAACTATAAAACAGTATTTGCTTATACACACATTGTCACAGAAAACCCAAAACCGGGCCAGGGCTGTCACTTGCCACAGTTTCTATAAATAATCATGATTATGTACTATCAAACAGGACCACACGCGCACAATAATTCTTTTCTCATATCGTAATGTGAGTTGCAGACATTTCTCAAGCGTTGATAAAAATAAACGAGTCAAAACACGTTATCAATGCTAGGTAATGTTCATTATGTTCTTAGAATGTGTGCTACTGCGCAGTATTTATTAATTGGCTGTTAGTGGGTAAGCAGAACTGGAAGTTATAAGGGGCAACAAGCCGATCAGCCAAATGTAAAGACTGAGTATTTTTTTAAACTAGCCAACAAATTAAGGGAGGCATTATTATGTCGACTGATTTAACTTTTCTATTTCAGAAAAGACATTTGTTTTGCATTGGGAAAATATTAAGAAGTGGTGTTAATAATATTACAATGAAAATTAAACAAAATGGAGAAATTAATGCCAGATCTTGTGAAATTGAGTCAATAAGAATGGATGCGGTTAGAAAACCTTATAAGCACTGTCAAACTTTTAGCGTTTTAAACACGGGGCTTTTGGCTACTTTTTATTAGTGTATTTATTTTGTCTAGTTTTTTTTTAAATGTTTGTCGTGTTTGTGCAGCATCCACATTTTTTTTTTTTAATAATTTCTTAACAACGTTTAGAAAACATTTTCTACTTCTGCCTCGACGCCAACCATTGCTTGGTTTTGTGTGGCGACCCTAGCCCGACTTTTCCGAAAAATTATTTGAATTTATTTTAAGTAATTGCTATGTTATAAATGGTTAACTATTTCGGTCAGTTTTGCATAAGTTACCTAGAAACTTACAATTATACCAGAAAACGAGACAAAAACACCAGCATCTTGATAGGGCATGTCACCTTAAATAGCTAATTAAGTGGCATATTTACAAATAAGCTCGGTTGATAGTAACTTTCTCTTTATCAGCCAATAACAACTTTATCGGGGACAATGCACTATCGGCTGTAAGTTGCATCGCGGTGTAGGGCTGTGTGCGCCAGGATTTTGAAAGGGGATGGTTTTTTTCCATGACGACAAAATTATTGGATGATGAAGTACTTTTATGAAAGTTTAGGTTTAGGTTTATGTTGTGGTTGTGTTTGATAAATGATTTTATTTCTGTAAGTAGGTTTGTACAAACACTTTTACACGTCAATCATGTTTTTTAAACTAGATGAGGTCGGCGTTTCCTATCTGACTACTCTGAGAAGAAAGGCCGAAACAAACTCAGAGGTCACAGTCTCTTTTAAAGTCCAGACATAATCTTGGTCAGGTCATGCGAAGACCAAGCAGATTGGTATCTTAAATGGTCTTTTGAGGAAAGAACCACACAGATTGAGTGGACCTGTCCAGTCAGTGCACGCATTTGTCAGTAATCGTGCAGCTCGACTCAGGAAGTCAGGACTTAAGAAGCTCAACGATTGGGTTGTGGTTGTGTTTTCTGGTTGTGTTGTGGTTGTGTCTTGTGGTTGTAGTTATGGTATAGTGTTGTGCTTCTGTGTTGTGGTTGTATGATGTGGTTGTGTATTGTGGTTGTGGTTGTGTGTTGTGGTTGTGTTGTGGTTGTATATTGTAGTTGTGGTTGTTGTTGTTTGGTGTGTGTTGGTTGTGTTTAGGTTTATGGCTTTATTGTAGTTGGGGTACTTTTCGATTTTTATGAGCACGTTTCATCAAAGAACAAATTGCTGGCTACTGCCTAGTCTACAATACCTTCATAATTAGGGTAGAGGGCTAACGTGACCACTGGTAGAGGCCTGGAAGCCTATCTAAGCCAGTTGCCATACAAGCAACGGAAAAGGCTCAACAAGAAAGGTCTACCCGTCACTCAGAAAAAAGAAATAAAAAATGCTTTATGATTTATACCTATTATATAAGATTGGTCTGAACCTTGACTCAGATATTTGTCTTAAATGTCAAGAAAGGGAGGCATTTATGTAGCCTTCAATATATTCTCCTTTTGATTTACTATCAAAAATGTACTCTCCCAAATAGGCGTTTGTCAGTCCCTTTTCCTCTCTACGAGTTTCGAAAAATAAATAAAGTGCATATAAAAAACTGGAATTCCCACTCGCCACCCCTACATATCTGGCGAAAGTGCACGTCGCCGATACCGAACAATGTGACTCGGACGATAGCGTAACGTGATCGCGGCGTTATCGTGGCGCTATCGCAGCGTTATCGCGGCGACTCGGATACCGTGCAGTTGTTTGTACTAGTAGTGCGCTTTGAATACAGTGTAGGGCAAAAATTTATACCATTTTGTTTTCGTTGTCTCGAAGAAAGTGTACGACTTTATCAGTTGGTCGGACTTCGCTGATGTAGTCTCGGTTGGTTTGTTATGGAATGTTGTTATATTTATATGTTAAATTGTAACTGTTGTTTCAATGGGTTTATTTAATTATTGTTAGTGTCGTTTTTAGGTCTGTGTGTAGGATGTATGTACAGTACAACTATTTTCGTGATGTCCCTCGGGAATCAACGGATTTCCGAATACAAACGAATGCTAATTTCCATGTCCATCAATTACATCAATTATTAGATTTATCGTGTATAATAATTTGAATTCAAAACTAAGTACTTTAATTGTTGTTACGTCAAAATAAAACAACAATAAAGTACTTAGTTCTGAATTCAAATTATTATACACGATAAATCTAATAATTGATGGACATGGAAATTAGCATTCGTTTGTATTCGGAAATCCGATGATTCCCGAGGGACACTAAGAAAATAATCGTATAGTACTTACTTGTGATTGAGACCAAATTTGAAGTATGGTACCCATAACGGATGTAATAATTTTAAAATACAAAAAATGCAGGCAGCACTTTAAAGCATACGACGGGTCGATGTGGTGATACTTAGGCAAGGCCCATGTCCAGTACTGGATGTCTTTCTGATACTCAGGTCTTGCGTTCACAATCGTGCTGATTGTGTACGCAAAAACTTAGTATTGTAGCGGTATCTACAACGCCACATGCAAGCTACGTGTCACACTGACGTCACGCAAAATCCTGCATCGCGCAAGCAGAGTTTACCGCGCAACTAGTCCCGACATTATACGTCGCGCAGTTGCCCGCCAGACACGACAGTCGTCTGGTCGGAGCATCCTACCTTTTCTATGGAGGTATAAGTGAACTTTACACCCTGTTCCTCATACCTCTATAGTATCAATATAAGATATCAACTTCTTTCGCACTTAAATTGGTATTTGGAGCAACACTAACTTTTGATTAGAAAACGCCGAACTATCAACTTATGCGATAAGCCCAGAATTTTTACTGAATATCTAAATTGAACTCCAGGCTTTTAATGGTCCTTTTCACACCTGTGCACCTGCACCTACAAACACACAACATAATAACACACGTCCTATTCTATAACTACATTAGCATCCCCAACAGATGTTCAGATCCCAATCTTTCCAAGTTTTTGCGCGAACACACGGCGGACGCAATTCGTATGCGGAACGCGTATCGTGTTAATTTCCTCGGCGAGACGCGCACGATCCCGGGGCAGGACGACTCCGGGGCGGGACTGGTCCGGGACGGATACGGGAAGGTTTCGGGACGCTTGGACGCTCAGGAGATGGATGATAAAAGGATATGACAGGTGGATTTTGTTTTGCAATTTGTATTTGGGAGTAGGCGTTGATTTTGAAGGTTGGTTTGCAAGGGTTTGGCCATCACAGTTTTTGGAATAATTTTCGTTTAACTATCCCTATAAAATTACATTATGCAAGCTGCTAAATGTTCGTAGTTCCTACCTACTCTACATTAATATGTCTTCGTTTCGCTCAGCAAAGCATACATTGGTTACTACCAAATAAAAAATATTAATAAAAACAGCAACCAAAAGGATCTAATGTAAACCCCAGCAAACGAATATTTACTGAAGTAATAAAGTTTCTAGTAAATATAATTCAGACATTTCAAAACAATGCTACACAAAATTTCCTAATGAGGGAGTCGCTTTTCTGCAAACGCTGCAGCACTGAACCTACCGATAAACAAAGATAGTATTGTAGTAGTATAGTATTGACAGATTTCTATATCTCCCTAAATCAACAAAACTTTCATGATATGAAACCTTTCCGCACACATACACAGCTACACCAAACACCTACGACCTCAGAACAAAAACGGCCAGATAAAGATCCGAACAAAAAAACCTCCAGGACAATTGAACAAACCAACAAGCATAAACAGAAATCAATACAGCAAAAGAGCTCACATGTTGCAAACTTTTTAATCTATTCAGACAATTCAAATGCGCCACCATAATGTGCAAGCGACGTTTGCGGAGAACAATTGTTAAGCTGGCTCGGCTTAAACATGCGAAGTGGGGTATCTGTGCTTTGTACCGCGCTGTAAAGTTTGTTTTGCTGCTGTTTTTTTTTTTAATTATGAGCTGGTGTGGGTAATTTTTGTTTAGCTGTGTGATGAGGTTGAGGAAGGTGGGGAATTGTAGGTAGGTTGGGGGAAAATAGGGAAACGGGGAGCATCTTAGGTCCTGACCAGCGGGTTTTGGTGACTGGCAAGACGCAATATTCAATAATCATTAAACTTGTTTTTTTTTTTGAGAATCCACGGTTGTTAATTTTAGATGCAAGAGCAATCCTGCTTCTAGGCTATAATAAAAAATATACGACGTTAAAAAGGTATGTTATGGTCGCTTATCAAAGCCTAGTAAGAGGAAGAGCCATGCAAAAAATAAAATAAAATATAAATTATTTTGTTAATTAGTTGTGAAGGTACTTAATTGCGTAGCTGTAATGATTGTTAGACCATAGTACTGCACTTTAGACTTACCTGAAAAATGGAAAATAAATTGCTGAAAAACATGTAAGGTGCAGTGGTGAAACAAATAAATAGTTACTCCTGAAAAGTGTATGTGTATGGTGAAGGTTTCCAAAATATAAAAAAAATAATATAATACACAATCGTTCTAAAGGAGTAAAACCTCCTCCTTTTTTGAAATCGGTAATTTTTTTAAATTTTTTTTAATATTAAAATTTAATTATAGTTTTGGTAAACAGCCTTTTTTTTTTGGGTGGGAAATCATCAAATGACCTCTCCCGCTCTGGGCGGAGCGGGAGGGCGTGTCAGACTCTTACTGACTCAGCCAGAGCCAGATGGTCATGGCCATCCGGCTGGTCCAGAGATACCGCATGGTCTCCTGCGAGGCGGCTAGCCTTCTTGCCGGATAGCCGCAAATCCGCAAATCAAATCAATCTTGGGATCTGGAGGCAAAAGTCCTCGCGCACATTTGGGAGTGGCGCGAAGAGGCGAAACGCCGGGGCGTAACTCCGCTTCCGCAAGAAATCAAGGCACAGCGGACTAAGCTCCGGCGGGATCTCATGGCAGCATGGAGAGCGCGACTGGTAAACAGCCTGACAGTCCATCTGACGGAGAGTGGCTATGGCTACAGCTGCCTTAAGGCACCACCACCAAGGGATTTTCCCATAGGACACTTTTGGGACAGAGTTGAAACGTCTTATAAAGGTAGGTTATCTTCCCTGGGTCTGTAAAAATCTCACCGTGAGAATTTAGGAGAGTGACCTGTGTGACACTACTATCGACTCACTTACTACTTTCACTCACTCATTCACTCACTTAAGCTCATTTGACCTAAGATTTCACGGAATAGATCGGCTGTTATTTCATAATCCTTTGCTTTTTATGCATTAACCTTCTTGGAATAAACAATTTTTCTTTCTTTCTTTCTCTCTCTTAGTTTAAAAACTAACACCCTACACATAATTAACCAAGCAATCAGCTTCCACCATGAAATAAATAGGAAATTCTTCCATGTTCTATCATCTTCGCGAAGTCATTACGCGAAATATATTTTTAATTGCAACATTTTTATTTTTTTGCACATTAACAAAAACGGTGGACGCATTAAGAGGTGAATTATAGTGCCTTTTTAGACGTTTTGTTCCAATTAAGTTAATTATATTTTTTCTTCGTGTACCTGGCTTTCCGGGATTAAATCTATTTATTAACTGAAATCACGTTGGAATCGTTTCGTTTTGTTAAACTCAAGATTTAATCTGTTAATGTGTATAATATATATTATTACAGGTGCAATTTTGGACTTATCTCTGATTTTGTGAAAATTGTTGTAAGCTTTTCATTCGATAGTCGTATAGAAGTTATGTAACCAATTCGAAGTGCTAAAAACGTCCGAATTTCTAAATATGATATACTTAGAAGAACTGCTTTATTTTGTAATCCTAGTGATCAAGATTTAAAAGAAAATTATTGAAAAGTGAAATTCCTGAAATTTTATTCCTGATAATATGAACGCAGTTTTTACGTTTAAATACAAAATGGTGTCCGCTATCCACCACCAATACATATGTTATTCGAAAGCACTTGTCAGGGAATAATAATGCTCACTTGTTTCAAAAACATAAAAAAATCCTTTCTCCTAAATCACACTGGCTGCTAAAATTAACCTCAAAACCCTGTCTTGCCGATGCCCCTTACCACTCGTGATACAGCACAAGATCACACTCCATCAACCCCCTGCGCCCTTTCAAAGATGGGAGAGCTCGAATTTCCGCCACAGCCTCACCGGACGTGACGTCATGTTTACAAATCGCGAGAGAAACGTCATCGCGAATTTTAAGCAGTTAACACTTTAATGATGTTTTGTGATCGTGTTTTGAAAGCTTGTTGGGTATTAAAGTTTGTGGGGAGATGGTTTTTGTGAGTATGGTTAAAGAAAAAATAAGAAAAAAATAGGTTTGAAAAAAAAAATAAGGGTTGTGAAAAAAATTATTATTATAGAAAAAATTGTTAGAGAAATCACGTTTCATTTTTCGGCAAAAATTAAAGCAAAGCTGCAAAACAAAGCAGCAAGAATTCATATTAGACTCTACTAGAAATCTTTTCATTAAATGTGCAAAGAACTGGAATTTGAATTTAATTGACTGAATACTGCTACGATATCCACGGGATATCGGACAGTTTTCAGGCATAATACTTTCAGGGCGAAGAAAAGTAGAAGCGGTTAATTATAACGAAGTTTGAAACGTACCTATTTGAAAGCTAAGTTATAGTGCAGATTGCATTAGAAATCTTTTGCTATCTATTGACATTACCCCAAGAAAATTGCAAACCTCCATAAACACAATCTTAACAGGGATGACAACGCTGTTTATTTTTACATCACAGCCTCTGAAAATCTGCCCCGCTTTCAATATCGCTATACAAACAGACCTGTCTATAAACTCATTAGCCCCATCTTATTGAAAATCGTCCTGATCCGTCCAACCGCGTGTCAATGGGGGACGTTAACCGACTTGAAAAATGAAACATAATGTGTAAATCCTTAATTTATATGCGTCGCCGCGGGCCGCCGCGCTACCGAATAGGGTTGCCAAAACTCCAAGCAACTCAAAACGAATTTATAATTTCAAGACTTGATAAAAGCGCTTATGAATAGTCAGAATTTTTATAAGATTGCTTTTGTCATGAATAACCACTGCAAATGAGAATCCCAGCGAAAAATATTTCTAATATGTCATGCTGCTACCAAATTTTGTGTTTACAAAGCAAGACAGGTGCGTATTGTACCCGACCGTTTATATGGCACATGGAGTTTCATGAAGAAGGTAGGAATTATAATAATTGTAGATCTCTGACACTCATAACTGTGCGAATGTATCTTTTAAAGTTCCGTGTGTCATATTAAAGCCGGGGTACTAACTGTACCTACACCATTTAATCGAGAACTTTCAAATAAAGTTCTAGCCATTGTTTCCCCGATATCTATTAGCACTGGAATAAAAACATTTTTACAAAAAAAAAAAACAACCAAAATTAAAGTTATTTTTCACTTTGTAGTGTTTGTTTTTTTGGGAGTCGGTTGTTTTATTTTTATTTTTCACTTTTTAGTTGTGGTATCTACCCTACAGAAGTTCGTATATCACAACTTTCTATGTAGTAAGTAACAGTGACAGGAAGTTATTATAGAATCATCAATACACACTAAGTGGAAAAAAATACGTATTATTGAAGCTAACTGAAAAACTACCCCAGAAAAGTTAATAAAATGTATATGGGACCACCCCTGAGGCATAGGTGTCCTATCCATTAAAAAAATAATTTTCAAAATCGATCCACAATTGCCGGAGATATCGCTTAACAAATATACAAAAAAAAGAAACTGACGAATTGAGAACCTCCTCCTTTTTGAAGTCGGTTAAAAACAACAATCAAGAGAAAAAAGCTACAGGGTTTTCATAAAAGCTGCACCAACCAAAAGTGGCAGCCCTAACCATCCGTTTCGATTCATTTCTTAATAAGAGCGTTGTCAAATCGCCGCCGGCGCTAATTTGTTTGTACAACATCGAACACCATTGATCAATGGAGACGAGATCACTTTGTTGACAATAACCGGGGAGAGGACATTTTTAATTTGAATTTTAGGGAAAAAGTGTATTCCTTGTGCTGCGTGTTTTTGCCAATTTTATCAAACATTAATCAATCAATCTGCGTAGCCTTTTCCGAACTATATTGACGTCAGCTTCCAGTCTAACCGGATGCAGCTGAATACCAGTATTTTACATGGAGCGACAACCCAGTTATTGGGTAACATGGTAAGACCCTTTGGTAAGACTGGTTGTCAGACTTTTGGGCTTCTAACTACCCGTAACGACTGTCGAAGGTCTAGGAATGACAGCCGGGTCCAAGGGCTTACGTGCTTTCATCATAGTCGGTTTTTAACTAAAATGCTTTGGGGTTTATGTAAAAGCTGATGGGCAGTACACAGACTATAAGCTTTTAGTTTTTATTGAGCATTTCAAACTTATTTGATCAAATAACCAGCATAATTTTTCTTCACAAAACCAAAGCTAAGGAATTGTGAGAGCACCGGTTTTCTAATTAGCTTTCCTTTTTAAAATTCTATAAAAAAATAAAATAAATAAACTATCTGAAATTAAAAATGGGTACCTAATCAACCTTGATTAGGTACCCATTTTTAATTTCAGATAGTTAGTAGTTAGTTAGTAGTAGTGAAAGTGTTAAAGGGTACCTACCCTTTAACACTTTCACTGACATCACGGCCAGAAGCGTATTTTTTTCGTGTTTAATATGACGCTACGCCCATACACACGGTTAATTTTACCAAGTCAAAACAGACAAACCGTTTATAGCCGTGTAAATTTGGGTACCTACATTACTAAGAAGCCATGTGATCCAATGTCGTATTGCACTTACTTAAATTTTTCTAGTGTCATACTATAGGTACCTTGACTTGTTTTTTACGGCAGTTTGGCTATAGGCGTGGTAATATTTTGTATGTTATTTTTTTGTGTCATTCGCAGAATGTCAACTTCATCTCAGTGTCCGTGAAAGTGTTAATTAATAGATGTTAGGTTATATTTAATTTCACAATAAGCAAAGAATTTCATAATAACCTACAGATTTTTATATGATTAAATTAGTTATCACGATTATGTGGATAAGTGAACTCAATCAATTAAGTCATTCTAGAAACTTATAGTTACTTGCAACTCCACACAGCCAATCAACGACCTAGGTTTATATTTAAACTCAGCAAATAATCTATCTTTTTTCTTTATTACAAAATCATGAAACAATAATCAAGTTTGTAAGTTAAACTTGAAGAGCTAGGCCTCAGGGGCGGAGGCTCGCGGGGCTCCTCCCACCAGCCATGATGCCGGTTTGGCAGGAACGAGACCAGCGACATCTGTGTTTTGCGCGGGAAACTGCCCGTTGAGTTTATGGTTTGAAAGATAAATTGTTTATTTATCTGTTGGTGAGTTCGATGGAGATATAAGTACAACGCTATAAGATTTTCTTGACGCGTGGCCGAAATCGGAACTAACGCCGCCATCTTGTTTTGTCAATACAATTTCTGTGACAATTTCATAATTAATGTTTACCAACAATGCCCCTCTGTAGATGCCATTGAATTGCAAAAAGATCCTTGTAATAGGTACTCTACCTACTTATAGTGTGTTATTGTCTAAGATCATTATGTTAGTCAACTTTACTTCCGGTTACCACATTTACTCACAGCAAATAAATTTACGAATCGACAAAATGTATGATCATCTCCTTCCAAATTCTTTCGCTCATGATTAGGAAACTGCATTTCAGTGTCAAACATTTTCATGACAAACCCAAACCCAGAATATCCACAATTCAATAATATGTGGAGTGAAAGCTCCAATTTCCGTGCCATTAAAAAAAAAGACCTAAGTATTTGGTTGACTTCAGTTTACCAAGTTTGCTATCAGTTTATTCAGAAGACATTAAGAAGCTGTTTTTTAAATTCATACATACCTAATAACACCACAAAATTATTGGCTACAGACACACACATATTCTAAACCATCCATTAAAATAATGTCATTCCTGCCAAAAGCTACGGATTTCATAACGTTGAAATTAAGCTCAAATCAACCTAAAAAGCTTTAGTAACAAACCATAACAAAAACAATCTAATTAAAATTCCTGAATAACTAAAAAAATCGACGTTTTAACCCTTAGACTCGATAACCATTAATTCACACACATTTTCCTTCACCAACATTCCGTGAACCAAATTGTCTTAATCACAGGGCAAAGCAAACAAACACGTAAGAACGCGATAAAAACAGGAAAAGGTCCCACAGTTAATTAAAATACAGGATAAAATGACAAATTTAACGGAATATTACACACACGTTGCATCGATAAATTTGTTGGAAGTTTCCTCATGATTACTGAAAAGGATTTGTTCAATTTCCATGTATCGGTCTATTAATAGTCCAGGCATGGTGTTTTTGTTGAAGTGATGATAGAATTTGTGTTCGCTATGGGCAAGTTTAGGGGGAAATAATACCCACTATTTACTTCTAAACTTAGTCTGGCACCGGGTTTACCTAAATGAGTATCATTCATATGTGAATTAAAAAATAAACAATTAATTTTAATTAAATTAAATAATCATTTATTTCAGGAAATTATTGCCTTAGTAAGCAGTACAAATTACAAAGAAAGGACATTACATACTGATTCATTATACATTCAAACATTACTCATTAAAAATAAATTTAAGTTAAAGTACAATTATTTAATTAATAATTACAATATAATAATTATTAGAACAATTATAGTTTTAGGTTTTCCTGAAAACTCTTAGAATAATTTGTTAGGAGTTTTGAAACAATTTGTGCGGACCCCTAGCAGTGAAGTTATAGATTAAAATGATAATGCTGATGATAAGGAGGTGCAAGCTGCTTGAAAAATACACAAACTGCTGCGTCAAAAAGAAGCGACAATTAATGGTGATGTTATTATGGGACGTGTGAATAACACAGTAGGTACTTTGTCTCTGCTATAAAATATATTATGTGCCTCTTCCTTGATTTACAGTGACTCACCTCAAAGCAACAATTGTTGGACCTATCAATAAAGGCTCCCTCCCGCCAACAGGCGTGACGCGACAGCATGACGCGACTCTAGTAGAAAAATTTCTTTGAAAAATTCATGGATATGGTTCTACAAGAGTCGCGTTGCGCTGTCGCCTCGCGCTAGTCTGCGGGAGCCTTAAAGCAAAAGCTCGCACACTTGCACAGCAAATGCAACAGCAGTCTATTCATTCGGATGCCTACGCGCAAGACTCCAGTACCTACCTTTCGAAAGATCCTTCAATCATTTAAAACAAACCGCTATAAAAATGAGAAACCCGTTTCGACGAACCATCCCATCAGAGAACGAACGATCAGAAGAAAATAAAAGCGAACATTGTTCTCGCACATCGCCTCCTTGAGATGTATCTCACTCGTTATTTAGTTAGCAGATCACCCCATTGTTACTTAGGAGAAACCACGAAAAAAGCATGGGCGGGGCCCCTATCTGCACTTGCATCGAGACCGATGAAACATGCTCTCTATCGCGATACATGCCTTCCAACACGAGGCAACACATCCCACAAATTCAAACCCTAAAGCTTCTTTAGCAAAGTCGAGGTTCCTCTGATCCAAGTATAAGCAGCTTATTAAAGAAAATTAAATTTGCAGCCACGCGAAATCGAAACGAAACCGCGAAAGGAGAACAGCGTTTTGACGGTCAAACAATATTGATCCTTATTGCTTTCGAACGAGTACTTAACGTTCGATAATGACCGTTAAGATTCAATTTGGTCGTAAAGGTTCACAATTGTCTGGGGGATGCGTGTGGCTTGAGATGTTTTATGGGGTTTTGTGAATGTTTATATAGTGAAGGATATTTATATAGAGTGGATTATAGATAAGCGGCGAACGTATTTTCATTTTATTACCAAATTACCGATGGTAAGATTGTGGGCCGGTGAGCCGATTGTGGTGCTCCGTATCGGTAACATTTGCCAACAGGTAATTGCCTTATTACTTATTTTGTGCATTCCAACACTCGGTCTGAGTGTGTTTAAGTTTAATATCAGGATATTGTTCGATGTTTTTAATTTACTTGGTCAGTTGATTTAAGATGTATGTACCTATAAGATATATCAATATATCTATGAAAACATCATGTACGTAAGGATTTTTTTTTAATCTTTTCATAAAAGAGGTGATAAACACAAGTACGGCACCCTAATTACGTAACACACGATCTATCACAATCTGAATCATTTTGAAGCCTATTGCTAAACCATTGCTTTATATGTTCGAAAAATGTATCTGCTCAACGACGTAAATAACGCAATGAATGTTGTTGAACTGTCAAAATGAAACCCATTCCTACTGTTAGTGTGTTACGTAATTACCCCGCAGGACTAGAAATAGGGACCAATTAGTTCAACCGGGTGTTAGACTGACTAAAGTAGACTCATCCCTCATGGGGTACTGTTTAAAATGTTACAATAAAATACCTCCCCACATACTCCAATTGAGCAAAGGAAATTTAAATCTTATATATCTTGAATACATCGCACACTATGCAGCCAAGCTTATTATAAGTTGGGGGATTACATCGCTGACAAAAATGCTTGGCTCAACGCTGGTCCTGCTCCACAAGGAACTTAGGAGCTTAATGTTAAACACAACTCTACCTTCTTTCCATTAAAAAAACTACAAACCCATAGGTACTCCTTTTTAAACAACCCATAAACCATTCCCTCTATTTTTCCTCACGCACAAACCTTCACATAAAGAACAAATTCTAAAACAAATACTATCGAAGCAAAACACGCTTTTAAATCAAACGAGTATCATTTATTAGTTTTATAGTTCAAACAAGCGTGCTAACAAAAACAAAAATTAATTATAAGCTGTGAGCTGTCCTATCCTGCATCAGCACGACCCTTCGTCAGGTCTTAAATCATACAACACTCCGCAAATTGATCGATCGAAATTCGAAACTCGAAACAAAGGGTAGGGCTTGCAACAATCACATAAGTCAGTCGAATAATCGTTTGTTGAAAACTAAATTTTATAACAGCGACCTCTATTGGTGGTGTTAGACATTGTAATGGAAATTCAGATCAATAGATGGCGACAGTGTTGCAACGGCGGGTAGTGTTTAGCTGGATCGCGATTATGGGATTTGTGGTGTGAATATTGTGGAACTTAATTTGTATTTTGGAGTATATATTATTATCAGCTGCAATGTCTTTATTAAATAGTTTAAAAATACAGTTTACATCAGTAAAGGTGAAGTTCTTATATTCAATGACAAAAACGACACAATTGAAACCGGTACTTACACGGCTTAAAACATGGCATTACACATAACTAGTACCATTAGATAAAAAACACGTCCACTATTTAAATAAACCATCTTTCTATCATCTATTCCATCGCATAGTCGTTTAATAGCGCGATTTTAATCTATGAAAATGTCACACCATGACAGGTTACTGTTATTATGACACAAAGACATACAAACTTACTTTATGCATCCCACTTAATCAACAATCAACTTTAATTCTTCAACATAAGAGTTAAAATTATGTTTTTTGGATTTCGAGCTAAGTTTGTCTCGTCATAAAGCTTTGGTCTGGCATCCGGCGCGAGCGCAGCGTAACGTCGATTACTCGATAATTTCAGAAGATTAAAATCGGCTTTTTGACAACACCAGGTACTTTTGAAATACGTTTGAATAAGTGTTTGTACAACATTGACATGTAATGGCAAATTGTCAGCCATTTTGATAGATAATGACGTGTAGGTAAATACGTACCTACATGCAATAATGAGTTTGATAAAATCAGCCTTTCGGCTATTGTATAAATGTATTGTCTAAATGTTTCGAATTGTGCTGCCAGTACCGACATGTGAAAAGGGAAAGTTCTTAATCAGAATTAATGAGGATTGTTGCAAGGTGTTGCATGTAGATAATATAAGCGTAGCGATGTCAAACAGGGCATATAGTGATATAGCAGAAGAAGTAGGTACCTAAGGAAGTGTTTACCAGCAACGGTCAAGTTGAAGATAAAATTACAGGGACAGGAAAAAAGGATTTTAAAATGGAAGGTTGCTTGTAAACAGGAAGAGACACTTATCAATGCCATGATGGAGATGTAAAAACAGAATTTAACAATGAGAGTCATTATCACCAGCTACGCTTCGAGTCTTTGCAAGCTGATTCCGTACGACAACTACAAAACTGATCAGACGTAGTGTCATAGGCTTAATCGACCTAATTTTCCTCATCCAAGGACAAAATTTTCAAACTTTTATAGCTTGAATGCGGGGCTTTTGGCTATTTTGTATGTGTGTATTAATTAATGTCATTAATTTGTAATGTGCGTTTTGTTTGTGCAGAATAAACTATTTTTCTTTCTTCTTTCTTCTTTTCATCCATATTTCCTCCGTCTTTAACAGTTACGCTGTCAGTTCAAAAACATATAGTTCCCCAATATCTCCCCGACTAAGGAAGCTTCCACTTAGCCTAATACCGTTTCCCTACCCACACCGTACACAGCTTGAAGATAAATAAATCCAGACCTATCGCACGATACTCGGATCCGTTCACAATCCTTATAAAGCCAGTGCACACTGTTTTTGTTCTCTGTACAAACGATTTTATCTGCGCGTACGCAGCGTTGCGCGTTTTAGACAATAGTGCGTAGGCGCGTATTAAGGCGGACCTATCGAGTTTCCAATCGTTCTGTTAGACTGGTAAACACGATTTTGTATTTCTGTAGATTAATTGGTTTTCGATTTGGGTATTGTGTTTTTGCGTGTGTTTCTCAAGAGAAACACACGCCAAAAACACGAGTGAGTTCTGTACAAGCAAACAAACAAACAAACAACAAGTGCTAATTTCATTTGAATTTTAAAAGAAACATGTTTCTTTTATATAAAATAAAAGTGAAATTAGCACTTCTTGTTTCTTTTGCTATTTCGAATGACATAGTGTACGCTTTTTGGCAAATTCAATTTACTGAGAATATAGTCCTAGATACTGCAATTCTAGTGCACTTTCATAATTTAATAACTTTAGGTACCTACTATTAACTGTCTCTATTATGACCATAATACATTTCATTGTTTTTGTAATGAAGCTTTCGAGTATTTCAAAAATCTGTTCAAAGGCCTCATTTATCTAGATGATATGCTTTAGTCCTTACCTAACATATTTCTTGCTGAACCTTTCAAAGCTACCATCCTATTCGTTTTTCAATTCCAATCCAAATCACCATCCCTTAATCACCAAGTAGCCACCGTAGTAATAACAATCATTAATAGTTGTATAACACAAACACGTATATAATTAAAGTAAAACATTGTGTTGTTATCTTATCAGCACATCGGACCATTAACGGTGGCCACAAAAACACGGTCGGCTAGGCGGACGCGCGGACCGATGTGTGTTCTACTAGTTATGATATACGGGTACAAGAAGTGGACAGCTCAGAAATAAGAATTCTGGAACAATACACAGAACAATTTGAGTTTCAAGAGAAAAAAATAATGAATTCGATACACGTTCAATAATTCTGTAATAATAACCGAAATGAAAAGATGCTGGTGGTTAGATTGGAAGGTGACCTAAATATATATCTGTAAACTAAACGATTAACGTAATATGAATGAAGGATGCTCGTCACGACGTAACTTATGAAATTCGGAATTGGAAGCAAAGTTAAAAAGTGGGAAACTTCACATCACATCCTAACAACGGATTTAGCCAAAAGTTTTCCGACTTTTAATTGACAGCTTTAAACGTCTTCTTCCTAAAAATGATAATGTAAAATCTTCAATAATCACGAAACACGCAGTAAAGTACATTTGAAAAAGTTAAATCGGTAGCAAGCTTTTCGTTCTATTGAGCTGTGTGTACACGACCGTTATCTGTCGATCTAAAACGCTCCACACAATCGCATAATCGTAGTCACCCGTAACCGAACACTGACTGTCAAAACAAACGAACACTGTCCTTAAACAATAAGCCCATAAAAAGTACGCCCACTATCTTTTACACGACATTAAACTCTAATGCAAAGCTTTAAGGTTTAAAATTATAATAACTTGTGGCTAATAACATCCGTCATATGAGATGAATCGATATCGAACGCAAGTGTCAAAATCCTAACCTCAAAATATTATGTATCGCTTCAGTTGCCGGATAAGGCTTCAATCGATTTCAGATACTGCTGTAGGTTCTATAGACTTTAAATTACACCACACCACATATTCCTTGGCTTATTAAACCTACTTAAATGTCATTTGTAACAGTCCATCTGCATCTTTTAAAGTTTTACTTCCATTGATGTTCTTGTTATGAACTTAAATATTTTCATACGCTCCTAGATCAGCAACGGAACCAAATAAATCTTCAATTCCTAGTCTAACAAAATCCGTTAAACATATACCTAACACTTCAAAAATAATTGTACTCACACTATCACATTTTAATAACGCATGATCTAAGCCTCGGGGTGAGAATCGAATAAAACAATCGAGTCGCTAGTGCGAGAAAATAAGCGACGTAATCGATACTATCGGTTCACGAGAATCGAAAGGTTGTTAACAATTGACGCCTATAATGTAGTTTATGCTTGGAAGAGATGAAATGGATCGTGAGGCCGTAGGTCGAGAAAGATTCAGCTTTCAATCAAAAACCAACCCTTTAGAAATCAAAATAGAGTTTAATTTCAATTGTTTGCAGCATGAGGAACAATTGTTCGGTGTGAGATGAGACAAGTGATTAGACAGCTATGCTTTTAGAAACGTAGAAGTTGTGGCAACAGTATGACGTGAATTGCACATTCGGTTTATTTATATTCAATCAATTTTAGTTGAGAATGGACTAGAGCCCTGGAAGTCGTAAAAGTGACGTTTGTAGGACGGACTGTGAAAATGTGACTGTTTTACTTAAATTGAAGGCTTCAACGGAACACCTTGTATAGTCAAATGATTGTGGTTTCTTCTTAAGGAAGTCGGCGAATACTGTCAATGTGCGATCATGAATTGCTAAATGGAATTGAGCGGCAGTTGCATCACCCAATCTAACAAGTCACTGAGCATACAAATAGATGAAACCTTTCCAAAACAGATCAAAACGAGGTTTATATTCGGCAGCGTTCTACGAGTGGACATCCCATTGACCAACATCGACCAGCACCTTAATTACGTAACACACTATCTATCACAATCTGAATAATTTTGAAGCCTATTGCTAATTCATTGATTCATGTGTTCGAAAAATTTGTCGAGTCAACAACGTAAATAACGCAATGAATGTTGTTGAACTGTCAAAATGAAACCCATTCCTACTGTTAGTGCGTTACGTAATTACCCCGCAGGGTCGACGTAGCATATCTTCCTCTGCCTTACATCTCTTTTATCCGTCATCTTCTTGGTCAACCCCTTTCCCTATCATCTGTCATACAATACATCCATCGTATCTTTGGTACTGACCATAACCATCAACAAATTATCATAGCCTATTGCCATCAACCGGGCACAAATCCGGACTCCGGGCTGCTACTGAGCAATTCCTGATGGAAAAACCCAATAACACTTTACCCAACATCGGAATCGAACCCAGCATCTCATGCTCAGCAGTAGTGCTTGCAACCCTTAGACCAACACGAGCCAGGCCCCTATTACATGAGATTTAAACATAACTGGCGACATGTGGATGTACTACATGGACCTCTGGTTACCCTTCGGGTATTGCAGACATAATGTTATGTTTATGGTAAAAATGATCATAACCACCAGGCCTGGCTGAAGAATACGTGATCAATAGATGCCATAATATCCCTGCACAACGTTATTATTAATAATAATATATCTTTATTTTCAGAGCAGAGATCCATAATAGACGAAAAAACTATTTGGCACTTACTAACTAAAACACATTTAAATAAACTTATTATTTTACATATCTGAATGACGGTCTGTGAGCCGCCATCCAGAGACTTATTATTAACTATCTTTTGCCCGCGGCTTCGCTCGCGTTAATTTAGACTTTGACTATCAATTCTGGTTATAATTGAATCATGATTCGAAAGATACGTGGCGCCATCTATTATCATATATATATTGTTCTTTTCCTCGGGAACAGTACTTTCTTGCGGGATGAAAGGTTATGTCCGTTTCTGTACACCTGACAACGTAAATGCGTAATTTCAGGATGATCGGTTCAGTAGTTTAGGCGTGAAAAGGTAACAAACAAACAAACTTACTTTCGCATTTATAATATTAGTTAGGATGATAAATGATTTTATTTCCGTAAGTTGGTTTGTACACTTTTACACACCAATCATATTTTAAAAACTAGATGAGGTCGGCGGTTCCTATCTGACTACTCTGAGAAGAAAGGCCGAAACAAACTCAGAGGTCACAGTCTCTTTTGAAGTCCAGACATAATCTTGGTCAGATCATGTGAAGACCATTTACATTGGTTTCTGTATTTTGAGGAAAACCACACAGATTGGGTAGACCTGTCCAGTCAGAGCACGCATGTGACAGTAAACGTAAAGCTCAACTCAGAACTTAAGGAACTCAACGATTCGACAATCAATCCCAAAGAAAGGATGTTTGGGTAGACCTCACAAATTACTCATAACCGCCAGACAGTTATAAAGTCATGATTAACTGACCAATTTCGATTTCTTCAAGATGATCGCAATATAATTATCATGTCATACCTATAAAGATTCTTTATCGCTCTGACCTCACTTGATCACATGATTGATGTAAATGCTATCAGATGTTTATGCAATAAAATTTGTAACTTAACATGACACGTGTTGTTCTTAGTAATGTGCTATTCTAGAAATCATGATTAATGACTAGTTTTTACCTTTATAATGTCATACAAGGTTAGTCTTGTGATCTTGTTTCCTTTACTGCACCTTAATTACATAACACACTATCTATCACAATTTGAATTATTTTGAAGCCTATTGCTAAACCATTGCTTCATACGTTCGAAAAATTTGTCTGCTCAACAACGTAAATAACGCAATGAATGTTGTTGCACTGTCAAAATGAAACCCATTCCTACTGTTAGTGTGTTACTAATTACCCGGCTGGACTCAAGTTGTAATGAGAAATAACTGAAATGTTGCGACTTTTATCAAAAGCAAATGATTTTTTTGCGTCTTGTTGGAAATGCAGACGGATTTCAGGCAGATATCAGTGAAAACGGCTGGAAGGGACGCCCTAAAAGAACGTACAGTGACTTTATTGGTGATGTTCTTCAGAAGGGTCAGGTGCGTAGTGCTCGTAACTGGTGTGCGTGTCTGACCAGCATTGCTATTCAATAATCAATATTTTTATTGCTTTACCATAATGTGTACTTAGGTGGTAACTATATAATTGAGATCATTATGGACTCTGTAGGGCACAGCAAAAGGGTAGGAGAGAGGAAGCCCTGTTTTAGGAGATCATTAAGTTGTTATTGTGGGAACAAGTTTTACAACCATTCGAAAAGCTTCCGAGTCGAAAATTACTCATATTCGGTTACCTGATTTTCCTAGTCCCCGACCGCAAATAGCCGTCGGAATAATAGTGGTCGACTATTTGGTATAAACTGTCAAAATTTTCGGGTTTCGGGTTTGTGAACAGCGTTTAAGGGGACTACAGGACCGAAACGCAAGTTTTATAATGCCTAAAAGTATATGATCCACTGCACTAAACAATATCAGCAAAAGATATGTTATTCTTCAGGATATATGCTAGTTATATAGTGTGTTGAAAACATGATACAACTAATTTGTTACTATAGAAAAAAATCACGAACGAAAATCTTTAAAATTATTCTAACGATTAATGCAATAATGCAATCATTCTGATTTTTTGACAGATTATTCTATAAGCAACATATTGACGTAATTTAGTGTTTTAATTTTTTAATCCGATCAATAGATTTTTTGTAAATAGATAATTGCTTCATATTTTGCAATAAATTACCAGCGTTGTGTCATCGCGCTTCTCTTTCTTTTCTATGCAGTCCGACAGTGACCGCGCTTTAGGTGTTGCCAGCCTCTTAAAGGACTCCTTCGTTAAAATTGTTTGATGCTCGTTTCGGCACGGAACCGTGTCGAATGGTTGTGAATAGGTATACAGATGTATGTACTTAAACGAAGCAAAAGGAGTATGTAAGGATCGTAGCAGGTTGCGTTCTGTAGTTTCTGCCTACCCCCATGGAAATAGGGCGTGAGTTAAAATTTCACTACGCGAATATTTAATTAAAGCAGAACAAACATTTATATTGCATTCAAATGTTGAGACATAACTATGATCCAAGTAGATTTATGCTAACAATGAATAGATAAACCTATCATCAGGTGTTTTCGAAAATGTCACTGAATATTAAATGAATCTATCAGATTGAAGATCGAGAAAATAGCCTTAAACTTTCTGAATATACAAATCGAAACAATACACAAACCATAAGTACTAAACGTTATCAACGGAAGGCTTACTTAATCACAACTCCATGTATCATCTGATATTAACACTATTGTAACCGAATCCTGCACGTGTGCTTCTCGGTAGTGCGCGGGTGGTCGCAACCACGTCGCTGCAATTACGGGTTGCAGTGAGACAACCAGACAACCAGTTGCTACCTATTGGCTTGTGATGGTTGATGGGTGTCAGCGGTTGACTGTTAGTTTTTTTTTTTTGTATGGTGCTACTGTGGAGTAACTATTGGTGCTTCTTGCATCATTGTAAGCTTAGAATGTTTATGGACACTTCTATTCACACATCAATATTTTCCAGACAATAGTCTAGAAAATATTGAAGTTGAGGGGGATTAATTGGGAAAATATAACACTAGGTAATATTCATTCCCTATCAGCCCGTGAATGATACGAATGACCTTTCAAATGTACCTTCTCGTACAATATTATCACATAATTATGCCTAGTAGGCAGTTCTCACGTAATTTAATCATAGCAGAACTAATGAGACAGTTACCGTTATCCACAAAATAAACAAAAGGCGGTTTTATTTCATTCCAAAACAGTTTAATCTAAACAGCCATAAAACTTAAATTACCTTTGCCTAAAAAAACAAAAATAATTAACCCAACAAATCACTATCACCTCGTTCCGTAATCGAATTATTTCAAAATTCGAACTTTCCTATTGTTCCTCGGCGATGGAACGTTGCGATAACACGGCCAAAACAAATAGTTCTAATTACGTTTGGTTAAAAGTTAACAATCGGGGCATCTCTATCTGGTGGTATTAATTGGGTGGGCATCAATCAGGCCGTTGGACAAATTGAGCAAATTATTTTTTCGATTACACGGCTATTGTTTAATCACGGTCGGGTAATAGGGGAGCAGATAACATCAGAAAGTTGGAGTTTTGTGTTACTTCGCGTTGTGGTACGGGAAAAGTATTTAAAGTTCGAACTTTCAGTGGTGTTTTAACACTAAATTTTAAACAATTATTGTTTATTGATAATTATGGTGGAAGCGCGGAGGTGGTACTTTCAGAAAATTACTAATTGAATAAACAGAAATTGAATGAACCCAAACTGCACAGGTTTTACGTAAAGATAAACATGTAAAAGTTTACTAATTTATACCCCCAACCCAACCCCTACAACCCCAACCTCCAATCCAACGTGTTATTTTTTGTGTATTTGTTTTTTCCTCTGCATCATGTTTATGTCAAATACACGTATTTTTTTTCTTTCTTTTCTTTCATTTCTAATAAAAAATTTGACTTTTTCGATTCATAAGTAATTTCTAAGTTTTCTAAGTAAAAACATCATCAAGAAACCTGGACTTATAGTCAATATAAGTCTGAAATCACCAACCCATCTTAAGCAAGCGTGGTGATCAATGCTCGTGCCTTCTTAGTATGAGAAGAGGCCTTTGCCCGGCAGTGGGACAATTTATAGGCTGGAATTATTAAAATACAAAATAATGATGAGATACGATGCTTTATTCTCGTATCGTCTCTGACATTGGGAACTCCCACTAATGCCTGCGTCCATATAAGGGAGTTTCACATGAATTTATTTTGTGTTAAAGTTTATTCATGCAAAGTAATCATCAGTTTCACTACCCAACGTTTTTTTTTTTTGTTAGTAAATGACGCAATATTATAATATTATTGTTATATATGAGGCTGACTGGATTGAATTCGCAAGTTTTATCTTTACTTAATAAAATCAAAAAATCTAAAGTAATTTATTCAAATTTTGCTCTAAGCATCAGCACTTTTTGAACGTCAAAATTACATAAGAAAGTCCCCCAAAACGCCGGCCCTTCACCACAACCTCATAGTGCCTTAGCTGGGATGATGAAGTGGCGCAACAAACTCCTCACTAGCATAATAATGAGGAACATCAAATTTTTGTATATTTGAAAGGATTTTTACGTTTTCCTTTATGCCAACTGACTTCTTATCCATCTAAAAAATACATCTGAGGGGCAATTTCCGTAGTTTTAAGAACGCTCTAAAAATCTCGGTTTCAACCTGTCAAAAAAAAAACACAAATATACCAACATTTTTGATAAGTTTTTGACATTGATTGTTACTGAGCTGAGATAAGATTACCACTTCAATTTGAACGTTTTTAAAGAGCACAACGAAATCAATAATATCACCAATTTTCGAAACACCCGGAAAAAAATCCAGGTAAAACTCCCAAATGACTGGGCTATAAGTACCTACGAGAATTTACCTTCTGATTATACGCTGAGGATAAAATAACCCTACTTTTTTGCTACATATGCAAGGTAATAGAATATGCATGTATTTATTTTTATTTTTTATTCGATAGTTTACATCGCCATATAATAGTAACAAAAATATTTGACGCCAAAAAAGCAATTGAAAGTTCTTAAAAAAAAGTGAAAATAGCCAACCGACACGAGCACCTTTAAACGCTTTCCAATTTGTCGCGCTTGGTGTGATATCATAGTCTATGACATTGATAACGGACTGAATTGCAAACACTCTTTAAAACACATTAACATTAATTGTTGTCAGACTTTTACGTCATATTCGCACTGACCAATGGCGTCGCTTTTCAAATATTTGAATTTCCCACAGTTTTATTGCACTTTAAATAAAAATATTTATTGCTCAAAAATAAATTATAATCAAAAATATTGACGGAATTGACATAATTCTGAAGTTTTACAGTTTGTATATGACCTTTATTTGAATCACATTCATATTCCCTATTCTCGAAAAACTTCTTTGTAAGATGGAAATCATATATAATATATGTTTATACGTAATATGTAACATATAATCAATTTATTTCAGGCGAAATAAGCCCAAGCCCACGTTAAAGTAAACATACATATTTTTATCCTAAAAAAACTTGTGTTAATAGATAAGTAGGTATGTACCTATGTAGGTATGTAACGTATGAATGATCCTTCAGGAATAAGGTACAGCATTTTATAGTTTTATCCTAAACTGCTCATATGAAGTGACAATCAGTTGAACAAAGATACAGCTTCATATTGTTACTCATCAAAGTACGTGTTAACAACATCGGTCGAATGATAAGGCCTGTTATCACAGCGTCCGATTGCACCACTGTTTATCTGAATGTCTGTACGAATTTAAATTAGACTGATTAAAAAATAAACTCTGGGTAACTGTGGGATTCCGGGATCTAAGGTTGTGCGCATGCCCTGGCTCAAATTTTTCTTTAAAATACTATTATGGCGTACTCATACATACTCGGAACAGAATAGTCTTAAACTCATAGTTTTCAAAAATAATCTGAAACAATTGTTTAGATACAAGATTCAGATGCGCAGGGGCAAGGGAAGAAACAAAGCGTTCTGTAAAACTAATCAATATGTTTTCTCAGAGGTTCCTATAGATTTTTCATCACATTAAACTTTTTAAACAACTGACCGATTATTTGACAATTCGTCAATCAGCTACAGCGCACAGTGAATTAAGGCGAATTTTACCAATGAAACTGAAGATGATCAACAAATCTGAACCGCTTTTAAGAGCTGTCAGTGTCATTATTGTTGTGGAATTTTGACGCTGACAGCTCTTTGACACTGACAGCTCTTAAACGCGGTATAGATGTGCTGATAGCATTCAGTGTCAGTTGTCAAATTAGCCCTTAGTCGTAGTGTTAATTTATACACGAGGGGCACGCGCCAGCGCAGCCGCAGAGGCAACTGCAGCCGTCAATACTCGTCGACGCGACGGCAGCCGCTAGCGTATGCCGCTTGTGTATATATGCACTTAGACCTCTTTGTTCTGCATGGCGTATCCGGGGGTAGATTCCAGGTATCCGGAAAGGTTTTATCAACTTTTCCATTAGGGAATTCTCTGTGTTTTTCCACAAAATCGATCGCATCGCGCGATAAACACAAATAATTAAATATAAATTTAAACAAAGACGTCATGTAACGATGATTTGGTGTCTCTCATCAGAGAGATAAGCTGCTGATAACGGCAGATAGTTCTCTTAATGGGGCTCGTTGTACGACTGATAATATATTATTGGTAATGAATCTGTAGCGTGTGTTTGTTACTTATATACTTAGTACATAGTTTGAAATATCGACTGACTGTACTGCCTACCTCGTTGGTTTTGCAGTAGTACATCTGCTGACCGATGGTAGACTTGGATTAGATCCTCGGATCATTCGTTATTGACTTCATTGATCTGTAGCAGCAGGCTGGAGCCTGGATCAGTGACAACATGTTACTTTTCTATATATTTATTTTCTTTCTTTCTTTCTTTTTTCATTTCTTTTGGAAAGTTCTCATCAGCAGCTCAGAGAATGGATTTGTGCCCGGTTAGTGGTAATATATAGAATTGCCTCCTACATGGAACTCGACTTATATCATTACTAACTGTTGCTCACGACTTCATCTGCAATCCACGATGAAAAGAAGCCTATGTCCTTTTCCAAGCCATGGTCTACCCATGTACCAAATTTCATACAAATCCAATCAACCGTTTTGCCGTAAAAGCGTAACAAACAAACAAACTTACTTTCGCACTTATAATACTAGCTGCCGCGTGGAGGTCGGAAATTATCCCACGGGAACGTACTACCGGGATAAAAAGTATCCTATGTGTCAACCCAGGTTTTAAACTATCTGTCTTCCAAATTCCATCCAAAGCCGTTCTGTACTTTTACGTGAAAGAGTAACAAACGTCCATCCATCTTTCCATCCAACTTTCACCTTTATAATATTAGTAGGATCAGTTAGGATTAGGATAAGCGGGGTATCTCTCTTTGTCTGCCTAATCCTCTTTATTGAATATAGGCGTGATATTAATATAGGTACTCGTAGATCTGGAACATAGCACAGTATCACTACCCGGATTCTAATTACTAAGTAACAAATTTTTAACGATAACACAGCGATAACCGTCTTGTTAAGCAAATGCATAGCCCCATCATACGTTGCTTTGTCTCGAACGATACCGTTTCCGAGATAAGACACGTACATACACACTTACAGCAGAACTTAGTAATGGAAATAAGCTTGAAATGGTTGCGAATTATGGCTTCTTAGATTCTGTTTTGCTTAGATAAAGATTATTTATTTATTTTTACCAGTTTTGGATGTTTTCCTGCCCACACTGCTTTGACCAACATCCAGCGATGGGCAGCCGCCATCTGATAAAAAAGAGGATGAATTAGAAACGAATTATATAATGAATTAAAACCTAGTGTTCAGCTTTAGCCTGCTCAACTTCTTATCATATTTCAAAGGCCTAATTTTGGATGTAACAAAGTGTGTTAAGTATTTGTGGTAATATAACTTGGCATTCTCTTTCTGGAATCTAAAACACTACCCCATAACCATAGATAACCTGCCCGTTCACCAACGTTGTAAGGTTTTGTTTAAAACATATTAGTTTTCTAAACGAGAGCGTTAAGAGCAAACATACTATAATAATAATAAATAAATAAATTATTTATTGAGAGTAACCATGAAACTCATACAGTGTTACTAACAATAAAATAAACTTACAACTATGTTAGTGATTGACAGTGGTTGACAACAACAATTACACAAACACACACAACAAAATAATCACTGCTTCAGAATTCCAGCTGAGTTACTGGAGTAACAACTTATAATACTGCAGTCCAGCCTGTCAGCAATAACTCCCAGGACACTGTTAGAACTGGCTCGCACCCTGTGCACTCAGGACGCGAATCTTTTACACATTAATGCATAAAAGCAATGAACACACAATTCCGCAAACGTCCCTGATGCGCTATAGAAACGAGACAGCCCCATCAACACCCTGAAAGCATTATTGTACTGCACGCGATGGGCACTGTACGATCTCTGCGTAAATTGCGCATACTGTGAAGTATTTATTATAAAAGGCTAGTTTTCAAAGACCTGCCAAATTTAAGGTTGTGGTACAGACCATCAAACGGAACAACTTTTTCCATGGAACCAATATCGTAACTGCGAAAAATTTATCTACCGTCCCATACAAAATTTCAATACCTACTCGATCTAAATGTATGGGATGGCAGATTTTTTTTTCGCGATTACTATGATGGTCCAATGGAGAAAATTGTTCAGTCTGATGGTCCGTACCACACCCTTAAATTTGGCAATTTTTTGAAAAATAACCCTGTTTAATGCTTGGTAATAACTTTTGTTTTGTCTACGTTTTATTTTGCACGTATACATTAATTGTCAAAGAAAACAAACGCAACAATATCCAATATCTACTAAAATATTATTTCAACGAAATCAGATTCAAAGTCCTCACGATATGACCTCACGAGTCACGATACACGGTGTCAACTATCAATATATCAACAATTGAGCCAAGTTCGAGCACAAAAAAAATGCTGAGAATTTTGGTGCAGAAACGTGAAAATGGATAAAGATAATTATTACTCAGTTTGTTTATAAACAACATGACGTAACCACAACACTACTACAGTAATGATAAATCATTAAGTTTAAGAAAGGTGACTCCATTTTTTTTTTCAAAACGACGTTTTGCTTTGAGTGTGCCCGCCATCATTGTTTTCATACTATAGTCTATCAATGACAGTCAGTACTAAGGTTTGCACACAGCCAATTGGAACCATACCTACTTCTGAATGGGGATTGGAGCGAGGCTTACGAGGCTCTTGATGATAGGTATAAACCAATAAAAAAAAATAAAAAAACGGATCTGTGAATCTTGTAATTTACCAGTAATCACCACCATGAAAGTACTTTTATATGAGAGTCGTTAGAGACTTTCGGTTGGTATTCGTGAGCGAAGAGCAGTTTCAATTCTTAGCAAAAACAAGTACTAGAATTAGAATTCAAAAGAAATGAGAGCTCTTGTGGATACATATGTCGACAACCGACCGAGACCACCAACACCGGTCACTAGCGCATGGCATACTGAAGCATTCTATGGGGTATCTACGCCAGGTCCTATCATCTCTGCCTACCCTGTCGGAACCCACGTGACTACATACATGTAGCCACTATGGTCATTACACGGTTACGTGTCGATATCTCTGATTATCAGACGAATGGTTTATCTTGGTTCAACGGTTATCACAGCGAGATTAAGAAGCTATAGTTAAGGGTCGATTGTATATTCACAAACTTGAATTTTTTGTATGTTGATGAAAATACTTTTGGTGATAAAGTTGTTAAAATGTATGGACATGTATATTGTCTGTTATATAAGTTTGTTCGTTTGTTCATACAACTCAGATACAAATTAGTGTTTGTTAATAATTTTACTTACAAGTTCTCTTGAAGATAGTATTTGTAAAGAAAGAAAAGAATGAAAATACATTTATTTAGCACAGGCTAGAAAGCACACAACACAACATATACCAACAAGTAAAAAAGAAAAAAAACAAATAAAAAGTGTAAGTGTAGTGTGGGGGTGTGTGTGTGTGTGTGTGTGTAGTGTAGTGTAGTGTGTGTGTAGAGTGTGTGTGTGTGTAGTGTGTGTGTAGTGTGTGTGTGTGTGTTGTACGAAATTTCAACATTCAACTTATAAAATGCTTTGATGAAAACTTTGAAAGAAGTAAAATTAGAATCAAGCCAGAATTGCAGAATGTATATCTGTCCACTACTCCAAATGGTTATGGCTCGAACAAAGTGACTACCGAAAAAACGAAGACATTTTAATCTGTCTTGATTTCTATCCAACTTATAACAACAATTATACAAGCTGCTGCGACAAACTATGTAACTTGCATCAAAAAGCTCCCATTTCTGCTTCGTTACAATTTCAATGCGCAAACGCAGTTCTAGAATTCCGTTCGCTATTTTGAGTTACTTTTCTACGTCAACTGAAAATACAAAAAAGTAGTGTTAAGAATAGTTTAAAAAAATATATAAATAAATATAAAACACACCACGTAATATGGAGGATTTTAACGAGGAAAATGAAAAGGTGTAGTTAAATTTAGTTCAGAAGTTCCTGTACAGCAGACCGATTTCTCAGAACATAATTTCATTACCTTATAACATCAGAGATTACAGCCACGCGTGCAAAACAAGTCGTAATCACAAATAGAACAGAAATCATGGACCATTGACACAACAGATGTGACTTTATCATCTCCGATACGCTGACGGATGCTGGCTGATAACACCACACTGATAACGACTCATTATTTTATTTTTTTAATTTCGTAGCTAGCCGATAAGCTAGAGAGAGATAAAGTATGATTTTAGTAGGAGTAAAAGAGACAGGTGGAAGCGTGATGGCCGCATGGTCGTATCGTAGATTATCGAAGCTGGAAAGTTAATTATGTGCGACCTTCTCTCGGTTTTCCTGATGATTGTGCGTCTGCGCATCCTTAGAGGCCACTTGCGGTTTAGGTACAAGCCCTGATGAGTACTTCTGACAGACGTAGTTATTATTTTGCTCTCCATAGGTACAGGTTGAATTACGATGTAGCGCATTCGATGAGTAGCATGATTCATAGCTCTTACTTTACTCTTACGAATAACATGCCAATTTAAAATACCATCGAACATTCGTATTGAATCTAAAAACAATTTATTTGAGTGTGCATCATAATGATTATCATTATATCTAAAAGAGTTAAATTTTATTTCATTAAATTACAATAGAATTTACAATTAAAATTTAATAACCTAACCTAACTAAAACTATTAACCAACTAAAAAATGGCGTCGAAAAATTCCTCCGCATCGCTGTGGTCTGGTAATGTACCCAAGAGACTGGCGGCATTGCCACGTTGTATGGCAATGCTTAGCCTCTGGCCAAGGTAAAAGTCAGCCATTGGGTCACGGGAAGTGTAACAAAAAGTATGTTAAAAGAGTATGTTATCTCGTCTCACAGCGTGGTGTTTTCAGGCTATGAAGTCTGGTTTTCTTTCGAGGTTTCAGTAACTCAGTGGTGTCCTGTCCAATATAAAGTTTAACTTATGTCCTGTGACGCCATATTATATAAAATGTAACATAACATTAGTAATTAAAAAGATTTGAACCCGTAACCCCGTTGCTTGTAAAGTCGTAAGTGTCAACGAACATACCATCTCGAAAAGCATGTTGTCTACACCAACATATAACAGACCTCCTTTGCCCATATTTTGTTCCTGGTACATTTAGGCTAGTAATTTTTTTTTTCTACAACCGTTGTGTACACTGGTTTTATGCCAAAGGTAACATGCAAAAATATAAATTGAATTAGCTAGCGAAACTCCGCGGACGTGATGGGTATCAACTTCTCACCACGATAAAATAAAAACAAATTAATTTGACGATTGTTTTTGTGGGGTCAGCGACCGCAGTTAGTGTAGTCACTTGTAATATCAGTTTAAAAATCAGGTTTTAATTGTGTAAACTTCACATACGTGATGGGTATACCTCAATACGACAAAACTATAGAAAACAGATTTTCTCAACTCATATTTCAATTAACAACAACCTGCGGTCGTTGAACCCCAAAAAAATCTTCAAATATTTTTTGTTTTTATTTTATCATGTTTATATATCGATATCCACCACGTCTGCAGAGTTTCGCTAGCTAATTAAATTTCACCCTGTATGCAACCCAGCAATGCAACAATCACTTAGGTACAGGTAAACTCTGCATGCAAAGTTGTGTTTTGTTTATTTCTGTCGATTTTTGCGTAGTTTAGTATTTGTTAAAGTTGTCTCTTTGTTGTCAGTTAGTTTATTTTACAATGCGATAATTTGTGGGTTTAAAAAGATAATTACGCGAACCGGTATTTACAACTGATAAAACTTGCGATTGGGAACTATATTCAATTATTGTTGATTTTCTTATTATTCGACTGATTCTGACGAAATCTGATTAGTAATATTGCTCTTGATTGCGGAAGTAATTTTTTTTTTGTTACTTTTTGTCAATCTTGCGTTAAGGACTGAAATTATTTAAGTGTTTAATTTCGTTGCTTAAGATCTAAGTGACCTAATACATAGAGCTAAATAGGACATCAGCCAATCTTTTTAAATTAGCTTTCACCGAGTCAACACCAAACAGCCTTTGAAAACCCTTTAAGCACCAAAACAAAAAACTCCAACACTATCCACAAACAAAATTAATTCAGCTAATTATTACCTACCTAAGATGCACCAACACATAATCAGAGATAGGCAATCGTGCGCAGAACCCGACGTGAGAATGTATTTATCTTCGCAGCATCCCAGCCGCCATTACTCACAGATACAGCACGAATATTAGCCCACGCTGAAATCTGATCCTGATCATCTACGTCACTTTGACTTTTAAATTAACGGGACTTGTATCGTGAGATAGGGGCCTAATCTGCTAAAGTTAGTTTGCATGAGCTTATAGAAAATGGAAAATACTAGTGAATATAGTCGTATAAGACACATGGAATTTTAAGCAGAAATACTCATAACACATAATATTACGCCTGTATTCCCCGAAGGGTTAGGCAGAAATTGTCATTCATATAAGAGTAACAGAGTCGATACTCTACAAATTCGTAATTCTTCCAAAACATCATGTGCCATATGAATAGCTGAGTACTGTATAATACTACAAAATATCATTACATCTATGTTACCCTAAGGGAAGGAAAAGTGTTTGGTATGTTTAATCAGTTATGTTTAAGTTAAAACGAGTATTAACTAACGCTAAAATTTGATCCTGATCATCTACGTCACTTTGACTTTTAAATTAACAGGACTCGTATAGTGAGATAGGGGCACTAATCTGCTAAGGAGGATGGCAAATACACCAGTAAATTAGGTAGGGTAGGTTGTGTTCCACGCGCGCTTCAAAGAGATGTCAGCATCAATAACGGGGTCCGAAAGGGCCGATGCCTGCCGGGGTCGCGGATTGTTCGAAAGAGTTACCGTGGCCCTGGCGCACAGGCAACTGAAGGAACACGGGTGGGTTTTAGCCAGTAAGAGTCTGACATGCCCTTCCGCTCCGCCCAGAGCGGGAGAGGTCATTTGATGATTTCCAAGCCAAAAAAAAAGGGTAGGTAGGGGAAGAATTGAAGAAGATTTTGTGCTATCAAAATAATATCACACCTGTATTTCCCCTATGGATAGGTAGAGGTATGCAATATATTGTGCCAGTTAATTTTAAGTTAGCGCGAATATTGGTCCTTTGATCACCTACGTCACTTTGACTTTTAAATTAACAGGACTCGTATCGTGAGATAGGGACACTAATCTGCTAAGGTCTTTGAGAATAGCATGCAAATTCGTAAGCTGCATGCTTTATAAATAAATAATCATGTCGGACATAAAGATAGGTCGGGGAAAAAGTTCTTTCGTATTGTATAGGTATAAAGTTGTAGTAAAATCTCTTTGATTGTACTGTTTGTATCTGGCTGGTTTTTTATGCAATAACAAATATGACATTTTAAAAAACAAAAATAAAAAGTAAAAACGATTTCCCGCCATTTTGCAATTGTTTTTCTGTCCGCCAAAATGAGTGAATCTAACGAAGAAATTCAATACATTTTGAAGTTTTATTATAAAAAAAGGGAAAAAAGGCGACACAAGCCACGAAAAAAATATGTAACGTTTATGGACTTAACGCAGTGTCAGTAAGAGTAGCACAAAGTTGGTTCAAGCGTTTCCAGTCCGGGAATTTTGACGTCAAAGATGCATCTCGCACTGGTCGCCCTGTTACGGGATAAAGTCCATGCCATTTTTTTTTAAAGTGGAGCTAGTTCGGCGGTATATTACTAGTTACGACATAGCTGAAGAGTTAGGGGTTGCCCACAAAACAGTTATGACCCATTTGAAAATCAATCAATCAATCAATCAATCATTTCTTTATTGTGGATCATAGGTAGGTACATAATTATACAGGTCTTAAATAATTTAAATGGGTCAGCTATGTCCCGCCCTTAGGGCATACAATAGTTACACATAAATTTGTTACAAATTATGACTAACAACATTACACATAGAATAAAAAATAAAAAATACAAAATCAGGTAGGTACACAGCAGTGGGACACTGAACGCATCATGACTGCATGACGCATAAAGTCTGGGTATACAAAAAAGTTTGATATTTGGATACCACACGAGCTCTTAGTCTTGAATTTGTATATAAATTACGAAATAACTTTTCCTCGACCTAATATACAATGTTTTCGGCACATAAGCTGCAACCTTAAACAATATACTGATCAATGTGTTTGGTGCCCCTATTTTTGTGCAACAATTTGTAACATTAATTTGAAACGCATATCATTATTATTATCATAAATAAAACAATCCCACAATTAACTGGCATTGACCAAAATCTCTCTATAAAAAAAAATACTTTTTCCGTTGTCCTTTTTCTAACAAACCAATTTGATAAGGATACATATGTATGTAGTGTTATTTTTTATTGATTATCGATAAATTGTTAACTGTAATCATAACATCGGTAGCATGTGATCTGCTGATAACCATTGTTATCAGGCTGTTATCACGATGGCAGCTACAGCAATCGTTAGCACACATTACATGTGTCCGTATCTTATCATTGTGTTATATTTATGTTATTTACTTATTATGTGGTGTTTGGAATCAGTAGGGACGAGCGCCCTGTGACTTACAAATAAATTAATGAAGAAGAAACCACAGCTTTATTAAGGCGGATGCGCCAAGGTAGCCCGCGAAATTCAAATTTTCTTACGTTTTTTTGCAATTTGCAGGTCAGTATCAGGTTGTATGTTGATCTAAATATGAGTCGCGGCCGTAACAAATATTTATTTATAGAATTATAACCATAAACATCATCAATATATCTCTCTAAGTTCATATTACCCTATTGAATGACTATTTCATGAAATCATGACATTTGAGGCCAATTCTAACTTAAGGAGTTGTATTACTGATTCTAATTATTAATCCTGCAAAGCCATATTTGATACGGCCGCGAATCATATTTAAATCAACATACAACCTAATACTGACCTGCAAATTGCGAAAAAACGTAAGTATTTTTGAATTTCGCGGTCTACCTGAGCGCATCCCCCTTAATATGCTTTATTAATGTTGACAGTTCAACAATGTACTCTACAGTCAATAGCCGTCTTGAGGTAAATCTCCAATCCTCAGTCAATACTCAGTATTTTACTTGGTTATGTGGATATTTAAATATCTCGGTCCAACGATTGTACATGTTTATTTTAATAATCCGTAGATATCGCCGACTGCTAGATCAACGTGACGAGTTCTATATAATTGAAGTGTCAATATTAGTAGGAAATATTGCAATTTCGAGTGATTCGAGAGTTCCGTAGTCTTAAAATAGAACGTCGTTTGAAAAACGGAAAATGTATTAAACTAACTTTACCATATGTCATAAATATTTTTATTTCATTAAATTACAATAGAATTTACAATTAAAATTTAATAACCTAACCTAACTAAAACTATTAACAAACTAAAAATTGGCGTCGAAAAATTCCTCCGCATCGCTGTCGACTGGTAATGTACTTACCCAAGAGACTGGCGACATTGCCACGTTGTATGGCAACGCTTTGCCTCCGGCCAAGGTGAAAACCAGCCCTTGGGTCACGGGAAGTGTCAAACAGGCGTTTGGAGATTTATTATTTATTTATTTTTGTTACTTTACCTACTCAACTCGGGCATCAAATCCAGGTGGCTACAAGAATCACTATTGTCCACTAATATTCTCATAACCACACCGTACAGGCATCTATCTTCTCACTCACAGATGATATCTCTGACCCCGCGTATTTGTAAGGGCTCGTATTACAACGCATTCTTGTGTTTGTTTCATAGAACAAAACTAAAATATTACTTATGTAAAGAATAGCTTCTTACTGTTCATTTGATGGACTGTTCATTTGCTTTATTTATCAAATGGCTTTGTGATAGGTGGCCAGCCGAACTATTCTGTAGAAATCTCACCGTATTTACTTAAGTGAATTGATTTTGAAGTTAGCTGTCAATAGTGTAATCCCTTTCTTTTTGGGTGGGAAATCGTCAAATAACTTATGCCGCTCTGAACGGAGCGGAAGGGCGTATCAGACTCTTACTGATTAAAACCCACCCGTGTTCCTTCAGTTGCCTGTGCGCCAGGGCCACGGTAACTCTTTCAAATAATCCGCGACCCCGGCAGGCATCGGCCCTATCGAACCCCGTCAATGTCAATCCCCAGCGTCAGCTCACTGCAGCCAGGTTTTCACGGTGACATTTTTACAGAACAGATTGGCAGCTTTGACTTCATATGTAATTATAGGTTTCACAGGTAGATACCTAAAGGGACTCTATTTGACCAGCACCCTAATTGAGTAACACACTATCATTCCGAATCTGAATCGTTTTGAAGGATATTGTTAATCCATTGCTTCTTAAGTTCGAAAAATTTGTCGGCTTAACAACGTAAATAACGCAATGAATGTTGTTGAACTGTCAAAATGAAAGCCATTCCTACTGTTAAAGTGTTAAGCAATTACCCTACGGATATCTGGCTGTTGGTAGATATGTTACAATGATTTATCTCAGAAACGATGAGATATTGTTTGTTGCAGTTTTCACATAATTGTGATTTGTTGTGACATGAATGCTACGGAACCCTCAAGAATCGTCGCAGTTATCGTGAATTCGATTCTTAAATAAAAAATCTTCTAATCACAGCTTAAAACACGCACACATCATGCAAGCTCAATTAAACCTAACTTTACCTCATCAGATTTGATCGCAAACCTAGATAACCTGAATTTATTGACCCTCAGATTGATAAACAGTTAGATGTTATCATTCGAAAGCGATTTATGTACCGAACATGTGTCCTGTAGCCGTGGGATGAAGATGTGGTCACTCTTGTTTTGTTTTTGACAGGCGACACGAGATGGCGTTGTTTTAAAAAAGGTTGAGATCGACATCGGATTATAAAGATTATTCAGGAGATTTATTTTTGAATTTGTGTTACTTTGTTGCACGGTCTTAAAACGTTATAACTTTTGCATGATGATTGAATTCTTGATGGGATACAATCGTAGGCATTCGAAAACTAGTGCGAACTCTGGTTTTCCTATTTTAATCGAAATTAGGCTAGGTAGTTAATTTGATACTGCATAAAATTAAATAATTAACCGATTCTAGTTTTCAAATGATTTCCTTCCTTCCTGGACTTCAATATCGCAAAATAAATGATAACGATCCTAAAACTGTCATGTGGTGGAAGGTGACGTCATTTTTAATAAAGTATTCGTAATTATCTACTTTTACATCAGAGTAAAACGAATAAAAAAAAACTTTACATCTTCATAACATTACGCTATATTTATTTACACTTCTTCGTCCATTGTGATATAGAACAAAACTGTTTTAAATATAATTCCACTCAAATATTCCATACCTTTTCAAAAACATCGTTAACAAAATATCACACAACGAAAAACAACAAAATCACCGTAACCCGGAATTTCTAAGCCTAGCCAATGAAGGTAAAAATTATAAATCTCCCTTTATCGATTAAAATCGTTATCTAAATGTATATCTGGAAATGATCGATCAAGCAGTTATCGATAAACCGGGCTCATGCGATTACGGTACGAGATATAGATCAAATTACATGGATGTTGTGTGTTTACTAAGGGTACACGTGGAAGACATAATGGAGATACTGGTTCGGATTTTAGTAGTGAGTCATATCTTTAGTTTACGTGGGAAAGAAAAAAAAAACATAAAATATTCCTGATTAGATCCTTAGTATTTTAGTGTTAGTGTAGTCAAGTTTTGAATACTTTCATAAAATACATGCATAAACAGACAAACACGCTAATACCGGTAAAATATTTACCCCAAAACCTTGTATGGAATTTGAATACAAACAGGATGTGGTTTTTAAAACTTCCTTTTATTATATAAATTACCTGTCTTTTCGAATTTTATATTATAATCTGTTGATGAAATCGACATGTGCCAGTATAGTTATTCATATCCAATTATTATGAGTTCTTACTATATTTAATCTAACTAAAATTAGTGACTCTAGTACCCTAGGCAAACGAATGGCGCCCAACACAAACATTCTTGGCGCCCAACAAATACATTTTCAACAATCATTTCTGCCTAGTTTTTCTAAAGTATGTTGGAGTCGGCTTCCAGTCTAACCGAATCTAGCTGATTACCAGACATATTTTCATTTATATTATTTTAGTTATTTAACATAGTTCAACTAAGTATTTGGATAATCAAATTCCAACCTCTCCTACAGGTGTACACAGCTAGTAGCCTATCTAGACTTCATTAGTGTGCGTTTATCGACATGTCGTTATCGATAGATCACTATCAAGTAGCCTGGCGATTTTAATCCGACTTCGATAACACATATCAGGGACTTGCTTAATTTTTGTATCAAGATACTGAAATTCAGTGGAATAAAATTTCTTATCCGTAAAAAATATATTATTTTTATTAGGAAACGGAAAGATATTGCAGACGATTACATAAAGCGGAACTTTTTTTCAAAATTTCTTAGAAAATCATGACTACCTTTGTTCTTGATCTATATCAATTCCATCGCTAGATAATTGCTTGATAGTAAATAATAATTAAATTATTTAAAGTATAGATTTTCTCCGCGATCTGCATATTGCGCGATTAATTGATAGATTAGACCTAATTCATTATATAGATTCTCTCTGATTGCAGATCATGGCGGTTTTGCAGGTGTCCTAGTAAAATGATTACAGGTTTCTGTATTCGCGACCGAATTCACACACACTTATTTGTACGCCTTATTGGTCTAGTGGCCGCAAGCGCTCTTGCTGAGCACGAGGTGCTGGGTTCGATTCCCGAGTTGGAAAAAGTTATTCGATTTTTCCATCTACTCAGAAGCAGCTCGTAGTCTGGTTTGTGCCCGGTAGATGGCAATAGGTTCGCACAATATTACATAGGACTTAAACATAACTGAAGAGATGCTTATGATGAAGGCGGTATGTATCCCTAGGTATGTATCCCTTTCTAAAAATTATAAAATACAATTATTCTATCCTGGATGATCTTTAACATATTTTGAGATGCAGTTGAAAATCAGCGTCAAGTGATTGTATACATAGTGTTGCCATCTGACATTATGCTGTGCTGAGGCCCTTTTGGCATAAGCATTGGTTTTATTTTCTTTTTAGAAGTTTTAAGGTGTTTTTGTTTTAATCATTTATACCAGTTACATAAATTCTTTCTTTCTTTCATTTTGAAAATGGCTTCTCGAAAACTCTCACTCTTCGATAAGTTTCAATGGTTTTAGGTACTTGTGGACTATTTGCCTAAACCACAGTTACTAGGCCACTCTATAATCGACTGAACTTTAGTATAGAAGGTAGGTAAATCGATAAATATAGACAGATAAGTAAGGTCGACTGCGATTGGAGGATTGTGTATGCGCAGGAGTCGCGAAGGCGAGATACTAAGTAAAGGTAGGTAGGTATTCATTTGAATAACAAATTATTTTAAAAACATAAATAACATTAGTTCGACATATATATTAATTAATATATTTGATCTAAGAGTGTTAAACGTCACATATTTCACTATCAGGTCATTGTTTAATCAAAATTATGGAAACGGAGTGATAAAATAAATTAATTTTACTATTATCATCGATGTTAATGAATGACATGTATTATCCTAATCTTAGAATTACACATATCACACCTATATTATTTTAATTAATTAATCTATATGCCAATAATAAAATATACGAAAGTAACACGTGTATCTACATAATAAAAAAAATATATCGGGTTTCTCGTACTTTGACTGCGGTATAGCGGCCATATTGGTGAAGCTACACGAGAGTACAATAATTGATTTTGGGTAAATCTTAGAGCGGGCTAAGCTCGGATTTCTTTGAAGGAAAAAATAAATTAACTAGAAAAGAACCGGAGTTACCGACATAGCTTGCAGAGTAAGCAAGCTGAGTGGCAGTAGGCTGGCCATGTTTGTCGAAGTACTGATGCCCGGTGGAGCAGACGAGTCCTGGAGTGGAGACCGCGTATCGACAAGCGTAGTGTAGGCCGCCCCCCATATAGGTAAACCGACGACCTTAAAAAGGTGGCTCGGACAGACTGCATGCGGAAGGCGGAAGACAGGGTGTTGTGGCGCAGACTTAGAGAGGCCTTTATCCAGCATTGGACTGCAATAGTCCTTTTTTTTGTGGGTAGGTAATCGTCAAATAACTTCTCCCGCTCTGGGCGGAGTGGGAGGGCGTGTCAGACTTTTACTGACTTAAACCCACCCGTGTTCCTTCAGTTGCCTGTGCGCCAGGGCCATGGTAACTCGTTCGAATAATCCGCGACCCTGGCGAGCATCGGCCCTATCGGACCCCGTCAATTAGCGCTGACATCTTATTGAGGCGCGCGTGGAACTGTAATCAACTCAGCCTGTTGATTGATTGAAATGTAAAAGATAATAATAATAAATTAATAATCATCGTGCAAAAATAGTGTTGAACATCGCTTGAGAATTATCATGTTCGGGGATTGAACCTACGACTCCCCTTGCAGCAGTCGCGCTGACGACCACTTAATAAACAAGGCAATTAATTCAATTATTATTGTACAGTATTTCCCTATCGAATTATATTCCCTATTCATATGTGCGGTCACAAAAAGTGATAAGTAACCAGGATCGTCGGCTATAGTTGAAGTTTAGTCAGAAACCGACGGATGTTTGCGAATAAAATTTAATTTAATAAATAGAAAACAGACAAACAGTTAATTTATCAAATTAAATTTTAATCGAAAACATCAATTGGTTTCTTACTGTATGATCCCTTGATAGACTATACATTACTTTTAGATGAGAGATGAATGGAAATGAAAGAAGGTAAATTATCAAAACACTACTGTATTGTTCCAAAGATGCTTAGCAAAAGTAAAATGAGCTTAATGGACTGATGGTGTGGAAATGAAGTGAGTGACGCGGCCCTTGTTGGCGGTAACGAGAACGCCCGGCTGCCTTGATAGCCCAACGCGAACTGAACTAATTATTGAGTTGAAATGAATGATGTGTTGCGTAAACTGCTGAATTGCAGAATGTGCGGTTGCACCGTACACTTCAACTACTTCCGACGACCCTGGTTACTTGTCTCTTTTGGTAACTACTTTCTGAGTTTATCTTGGACGTTTCTGACATCTGTGAAGGAAAACATCGTGAGGAAACCTGGACTTAGTCTAATTAATGTAAGTCTGAAATCGCCATCCCGTCTTGAGCAAAAGTGGTGTATGAGAAAACTGTCTGTGAATGTGAGTAGCATTCAGGCTACATTGATTATCATTTTAATATTGTGAATGTGAAGACTATGTGGGTCATTGTTGCTTTGTTTTTTTTTTTTCTCCTCAGTTAATTTTAATCATGGTCTGGCAGTGTGAGTAATTTTTGTGGCCTACCCAAATGTCTTTTCTTTGGTATTGTTCGTCGAATCGTTGAGCTCCTTAAGTTCTGAGTTGAGCTGCACGATTACTGACAAATGCGTGCACCTACTGGACAGCTCAACTCAATCTGTGTGGTTTTTCCTCAAAAGACCATTTCAGACACAAATCTACATGGTCTTCACATGATCTGACCAAGATTATGTCTGGACTTTAAAAGAGACTGTGACCTCTGAGTTTGTTTCGGCCTTTCTTCTCAGAGTAGTCAGATAGGAAACACCGACCTCATCTAGTTTTTAAAATATGATTGACGTGTAAAAGTGTTTGTACAAACCTACTTACAGAAATAAAATCATTTATCATTTAGAGGCGTTTGTTTGTCCTGCAGTGGGACAGTAACAGGCTGATTTTATTATTATATTTCTCCACAAAAATACTTAGTAATCTAAAAATCTATGAACTTAAGGATAGCAAAACAGAGGTTAAGCACATAGACTTCCGTTAAATGTTGTACCATGGAAAATACGAGGTAATTGTTTCAATAAATTAATGATTAGAATAGTAAATTATTAATAATACTATGAAAAATAACTTTATTGCCTTTGGAACTGAAGTTGTATTTTCCTTATGAGGTTATCTGGAACTTAGAGGTATGTTGAGGTAATTCCTGGCTTTATCACATTATCAACGTCAGTTTTCGTAACAACAGTTAGCTTTAAATACCTCTTGTTATATTTAAAAGAATGACGCAATGAGGGTCTGTATGAAGTTTCACGCGACCAGTTGGGGCCACTTTGATTTTGGTCTTCCATTTCGACTAATATATGACGACGTTCATCATTCGTTAAATTCATTCGTTCATCATTCAGTCATGACAGATAATATAGGCGCTTTGACACTTTTGACAGGTGCCCGAACTTTACGTCTCAGTGCTGCCATCTATTAAACGTCAATTCAGAAAACCCTCTTTGAAATTAATTTCAACAATGCTTAACCAGACCATAAAATATATAAAAAATTAAATGCTTCGATTGCCAACTTTGTCATAATTATTTTAGGCTGTTAATATAATGAGTATTATTGCCATAGCATTCGCACTTGACACGCTGATTATTAGTTAAAGCTTCTTCTGCAGGTAAGACATTATTTAGTTAAATAAGTGTAGAATAAGGTGGCTGATGGTAGATGCCTGAAGAGTGCCGAAGATCGAGTTTAGTGTCATCCAAGGGACATTTCTGTGATCAGCGACAGATTGATACTGGCTAATGGTCAGACTTCGTGAAATCCATTATCTACAGGGTGTAAAAAGACCCATCACATAGCCGTCAACTACGCATTCTGTAAAAGTATCATAGCACAAAAAAAAAATGTAGAAATCGCCGTTCACGGTAGTGCGCAACGTAACGCACGCAAAACATTGTGCTTATGGGTGCATGCAACGGTACAGGGGTCGTGGGGGTATTTAAAGTTGTCTTATAACATTAAAAACTTGTTTTCGTAAAAAAAACGTCAGTAAGAGTTGGACATTTGACTTTCAATGTCTCCGTAACCAGGTCCAAGGTATGGCCCAATACAAAAAAATATACAATGACGGGGAGTACAAGTGACTCTCGGCTTCGTTAAGTGTCTTTTTACACTCGTAAAGGCTCGTGCACACTGGCGCGACTTGTCGCGCGACGCGTTTCTGCGATATTATATCCGTAGAACAATTTCTATGAAAACGCGCGCGACAGTTCACACAGGAGCGACCTGTCGCGCCGCGACGGCGTCGCGGAGCGACGAGCAGCGCGACAGAAAAGGTACCATTTTGTATGGCGTCGCGGCGAAATCGCGGCGATTTCGCGGCGAATTCGCGGGCGCGACGCTACGCCGCGGCCGCGACGCGACGCGACGCAAAGAAAGTATAAATGGCGGTGCCATCCAAGCTGCGCTCAGACGTGCCTTCGTGCTCTGACGAAGACCGTCAACTAGACGATCTTCGTCAGAGCACGAAGGTAGGTCTCTACATGTTTGCTGAGCGTGGGGTTCTAGACTCCTAGGTTCGATTCTCCGATTTTGTTGCAAAATAAAATAAAATCATAAGCAAAATAGTAAGTCATTGAAATGTGACTCTTATCTCATTCTTTTAAGGTATAAATTAGGATGTTAGACCCAACCACCAACCAACGAACCATTTGAAACTAAAATTCCTTGCAAATGTCAATCATTCTAATTTGTATCTTATTGCAGTGGTATAAGAGTTACATTGCAATGACTTACTAATCGTTTTGGCGGCGCGCGGCGCGGTCAAAGGAAAGTACCTCTTTGAAGATGCCGCAAGCCAGCTATGCGCCGCGTCGCGCAGCCAGCGCGACGGTGTCGCGTCGCGTAGCGGGCGCGAATCGCGTCGCGCCCGCTACGCGACACGAATCAAGAGAGTATAAATGGCGGTGCCATCCACGCTGAGCTCAGTAGTAGACGATCTTCGTCAGAGGACGAAAGCAGGTCTGTAAGTGTTTGCTGAGCGTGGGGTCCTAGGTTCGATTCCCCGGTCGGTCGACATAACCCAACCTAACCTAAGTAGGAAGTAGGTACCTAAGCTTGACCACACAAGCACGAACGACGAAACTGGCGAATTCGGACGTGCTAAGTGACTTAGGTAGGCGTAATTTATGATTTTTTTACGGACCTATCAATTTATTTGATTCATAAAGTTTACTTTCGCCTGCAGGCTGCAACACATTTTTATGGCTTTGTAGAAGGCGAGGGCAGATCTGTAGGCCTAGACAAAAACTTTTCTGATAGCGTTAACGCCAGACGCTAACGTCAAAATGTATGGCAATGACATTACCTGCGGAAAAGGTACGTAATGTCATGTGGTAAGCAAATGTCAACTCCATACAATTTGAATTTCCGTTGGCGTTAACGCTTACAGAAAAGAGATTTTGTCTAGGCCCTCTGGGCGTATTTGTTGAGCGTGAGGTCCTAATGATGGGTGGGTTCTTCATCAGATTACGAGGACCTTTTGTTATTAGCAGTAGCTATTGATGGAGATAGAAGACAAGAACTTAGTCGCATTAAACGCACATAAGTCGCAACATTAAATGTTGATTTTTTCTGTTGCACGCGTTGTTGCTATGTACGTTTGAATACCTACAGTTGGAATGCAGTGTATCTTGTAATTAGCTTCACTGTACCTAATAAAGCTCACGGCTGAAGTTCCGTTTAATACTACTTATTACTACTTTATTTTGGGAGAGTTTTCAGAGAGTCAAAAGACTATAGGTAGGTTACTTAGTAGGGTACCTACAGGGACATAGACGTGCAATCTTTATAAAATGGTTACATCCAATGACATAAATAAAATTACGAAAGTCATTTGATCGGTTACAGAAATTGTCACAGGTAATGTCTTTGTACACGCATGCGTGTAGTGGGTAGGCACCTAACTAGGTGGTGTGTGTAGGTACACAGCACACACACAAAAAGTCTGTGCCGGCTCGGCTGGCGCTGGTAGCCACGGCCGCGTACGCCACCGCCGCGCACCACGGGCGCGCGGCGGCTTCTCTTTGAAAGAGATGCGCGCGGCGCGGCGACCGCGGGAATATAGCACCTTTTTTGCATTATTTTACAATTAGTATTATTTTGGCAGGACTCAATGATAGGATTGATAGGTAACAAAAAAAAAAATACTTTGTCAAACATTTTTACTCGAATCTGTAGGAAGTTTGTTCAATAATTTTCTTGTTTGTTTGTTTGTTTTGTTTGTTTTTATTTAAAAAAAACGTTGCCCCACACTAGGAATTTCTCCTGTATTGCGGGTGCGTTTACAAACATTTAAAACTCACATACACAAACAGCCAAACCCGGAACAACTACTTGTAGGTCATACAAATATTTGTTCCGTGCGGGAATCGAACCCGCGACACGCAGCGCAGCAGTCAATCGCTTAACCACTGCGCCAACCGTGCCGTCGTTCTTGGTGCTCTTCAACATTCATTACAGTCAGCGTACTTGCCGTGCAACTCATAATTAACATTATGAAAGACATCTGAAAACATTAGGTACCCAACTGTTCAATGCATTTAATAAGTATTGTTTGTAAAATGTTTAAACACAAACAAATGAAAAAATGTATATCACAAATAAATAATACCTAGGTATTTAATTCTAAATGAACTGGCGATGGCGGCGCGCGGCGCGAGTTGAAACGGTCTGCGTTCGTCGTACTTTTTAGCGGACGCCAGATTCATCGTAGGAGCGCTTGGGCTCCGCTAGCAGTCCAGCGGGGTAATTACGTAACACACTAACATTAGGAATGGGTTTCATTTTGACAGTTCAACAACATTCATTACGTTATTTACGTTGTTGAGCAGACAACATTTTCGAACAAATGAAGCAATGTATTAGCAATAGGCTTCAAAATGATTCAGATTGTGATAGATAGTGTGTTACATAATTAGGGTGCAGGCCCTGCAGTCTCGACATGAATAGCAACAAAAATCGGTCGTTAAGTCTAATTGATGTCAAATTTCTTTAATAGATTTTCAACTTTATTTCGAAAGTACAAGGTAGAAAATCTATTAAAGAAATTTGACATCGATTAGACTTAACGACCGATTTTTGACGCTATCTATGTCGAGACTGTCGGCCCAGGCCCTGCAGTCTCGACATTACATAGCGACAAAAATGTGTCGCTAAGTCGTATCGATGTCAAAATCCTTTAATAGATTTTCAACCTTATTTCCAAAGCAGAAGGTTGAAAATCTATTACAGAAATTTGACAACGATTGGACTTAACGACCGATTTTCGTCGCTATCTATGTCGAGACTGCAGGCCCAGGGCCGGCAGTCTCGACATTAGATAGCGACAAAAATCTGTCGCTAAGTCGTAACGATGTCAAATTCTGTTAATAGATTTTCAACTTTATTTCCAAAGCATAAGGTTGAAAATCTATTAAAGAAATTTGACATCGATACAACTTAGCGACCGATTTTTGTCGCTATTCATGTCGAGACTGCAGGGCCAGGCCCTGCAGTCTCGACATTAGATAGCGACAAAAACCTGTCGGTAAGTCGTAACAATGTCAAATTCCTTTAATAGATTTTCAACCTTATGCGTTGGAAATAAAGTTCAAAATCGATTAAATAAATTTGATATCGATACGACTTAGCGACAGATTTTGTCGCTATTTAATGTCGAGACTGCCGGCCCTGTGCGTGAATGAGATCGAACTTCGAGTTCAACGTCTGAATGCGAACGGCTGTGTTACATTACAACTCGCACAGCACCGCACGCGCAGTTGCACTTGCGACCACTAGACCTACGAGGCAGTCAGTGACTTTACTATATTATAATTAGATCACTCATTCATTAGACATAAAAAATTATCACTGAGTATTACAAACACACATACATAACATTCACGCCTGTAATACCGAAAGGGTTAGTACACCCGCATTTCGCCAGTTATGAGCATTATTTTATTAGAGAAGAATTCACGTCCCGTCAAACGGGGTGAATAGAGATGCCGGTGTGAATCGAAACTTTAAAAGCGATTTTAACATTCAAATAATATAGTTTGTTGCCAACAAGGGCACTTAATCGTTACTTATAATACAGTAAACACATTAGAGTCCTTTTTCGCAACCAACTATATTATTTCAATGATAAAAACCCGTTTAAAGTTTCGTCTCGATCTCGAACGGAGAGAAATATGGATGCAGGGGTGACCCTACATCCCTATTTCTCTCCGTTTGACAGTAGGTAGATACTTACGGAAGTAGTTTGATAAGTAAATTAAAAGTAAGTACTTACCTAGTTTAGTTCCAATATAAGTACCTACTCGTATGTTGTTTCAACATAAATAAATATCAACTTTACGAGTGTGTAAATTAAGATGATTTCAAAATGATAATTAAGTAGGTAAGTACCTACATACTCTTAAAAAGGCCATAAAAAGTTTTGTAACTGAAAAAATACACTTTATATGTAGAAATTAAAGTTATTTTTCCGAAATCACATAGATTGGTAACTAAAAAGTCCATAAAAAAATAAAACTTAATTAGTTTATACCGAAGTAATTAAAAAAAAATCTTGATTTTTAAATAAATACTACGTAAATGCATGTCCGAATTCGCCAGTTTCGTCGTTTGTGCTTGTGTGGTCAAGCTTAGATACCTACTTAGGTTAGGATGGGTTATGTCGACCGACCGGGGAATCGAACCTAGGACCCCACGCTCAGCAAACACTTACAGACCTGCTTTCGTCCTCTGACGAAGATCGTCTACTACTGAGCTCAGCGTGGATGGCACCGCCATTTATACTCTCTTGATTCGTGTCGCGTAGCGGGCGCGACGCGATTCGCGCCCGCTACGCGACGCGACACCGTCGCGCTGGCTGCGCGACGCGGCGCATAGCTGGCTTGCGGCATCTTCAAAGAGGTACTTTCCTTTGACCGCGCCGCGCGCCGCCAAAACGATTAGTAAGTCATTGCAATGTAACTCTTATACCACTGCAATAAGATACAAATTAGAATGATTGACATTTGCAAGGAATTTTAGTTTCAAATGGTTCGTTGGTTGGTGGTTGGGTCTAACATCCTAATTTATACCTTAAAAGAATGAGATAAGAGTCACATTTCAATGACTTACTATTTTGCTTATGATTTTATTTTATTTTGCAACAAAATCGGAGAATCGAACCTAGGAGTCTAGGACCCCACGCTCAGCAAACATGTAGAGACCTACCTTCGTGCTCTGACGAAGATCGTCTACTACTGAGCTCAGCGTTTTTTTTTTTTTTTTTGAATGGCAACTCGCTGTTTTGACCACTGGGGGTCGTGGCTGCTTAACCGGACTGTGAGCTCAGCGTGGATGGCACCGCCATTTATAGTCTCTTGTTTCGCGTCGCGTCGCGGCCGCGGCGTAGCGTCGCGCGCGCTACGAGTCGTCGCGCCAGTGTGAAAGGTGTTGCGACGCGATTCTGTCGCAGAATCGCTACGCGACACGTCGCGCGTCGCGTCGCGCCAGTGTGTACGAGCCTTTATAGGATTGGGTACATAAGGAAATAGGTACCTAACACGTTTTATAAAAAAAAGTATGCTTTAGTATCTGCAGTTATCATATGATGTCGTGGATTGTTCGAAAGAGTTACGGCCCTGGCGTACTAGCAACTGAAGGAACACGGGTGGGTTTTAGTCAGTAAGACACGCCCTTCCGTTCCCCCCAGAGCAGGAGAGGTCATTTGATGAATTCCCACACAAAAAAAAAGGCATGATATGATAACTAAACTACTGATCATACAGGCACCAGTCGATCTGTGCGGAGAGCGACAACATTACAAAATGTCCATAGATTCTATGTCGAGGGTGAAATAAAGTTTAACTGCACGCGTAACATGAACACCATAGAGACGGGTTTTGTCGAAGGAAGAATAGACAAAATGACAGATTGTTGACAGATTTCTAAAGAATTTTTTCTACAATCTGTCATATTGTCTATTCTTCCGTCGACAAAACCCGTTTTTAATGTCTATTGTTCGAGATGACATTGAAAGCTTATTAGATTGTGTATCAATGACAAATAGAATTGGATTTCTGCAATATAGAGATAATATAAGTAGGAATCGGAATATACCTAATTAAAGGCTCTCGCAGACAGACGCAACCTATCGCATGACGTGTCGAATTGCGAAGTCGTTTTCATTGTCATTGTTCTACGAAAATATATCGCAGAATCGCGTCGCACTGTCGCATCGTACCTGTCTAAGTATCTATCTCACATAGTAGGTAAGTATGGTCTTTAATGACAAGGTCATCGTTTTATTTACCTATAGGTGTCTTATTGAGATCTGCCTACTTACAAACTGCAAGTTTTTAAGAAGGTACTTTTAGGGAAAATAATTGTTAAGCAAGTTAACACCCCTCATTAATGTGCCGTATTATAGCCATTTCAAACAACTGTCAAGAATGACCGTTGTCATTTAAATTAAAGTATAATTTATTTATTAATTTAAGTATAATTTATTTATTAATTTAAGTATAATTTATTTATTAATTTAAGTATAATTTATCTATTAATTTAAGTATAATTTATTTATTAATTTAAGTATAATTTATTAATTAATTTAAGTATAATTTATTTACTTATTATAATTTATTCATATTTATTTAAGTTCGTAGTCAATAACAACATTAATTTCCCCGACTTTAACAAGTAATTTTATATTAGAGTTTCATACATAATCCTTATTTGGCGTTTTACTTATTGGATAGTATATTTGTGGTTAAATCATGGTAAAATTCATTCAGTACTGATTATCCCCAAATAGAGAATTTCTACGAACTATTAATGAATACGACTAGGTACCTACCTATATTTCATGAAATGTTTTCAAGGGAGGAGGCGTATACGCAACAGTGGATGAGACAAGGTTGCCAATACTGATGATGATTTTTTCAATTGATTTATCATGACTTGTACTTGTCCTTATAATATTACATCTACGTAAATAAAGCTAGCATCAAGTACTAAAAGCAACAAAATAAAATAGAAGAGTAACATTACTGTAAGAATTATGGCACAAAACACACTTGCACTGCAAATGTTTGAAAGACAAAACATAATTTAATAGATGTAGAAAACGGAGCTCCCCTAAAAAAGGATTTTCACAGCAAGTACGAATATTACCGTTTCACTTCATCCGACAAGTCATATCGATAAAATCTGTACAAAAAAACAACAATTTGAGTCTAAATATTACAAAACTGATCTCTTACCCAACTTGCAACCCTAATTGAAATACAACCCTCCACGGTCACTTATACCCATCCCGTTATAATGGCCATCAACCCTTAGAAGTCAAAACGGGCCACGCGCGCTCCATGGGAACCGAGGGTGCGAAGAAAAATCACGGGGGGTGGACTCCCTAACCGCTAGCATATGGACATAAAGACCCCGAGCGATTACGGGTTTCGAGAACAATTTGTAAATCTTTCTAGTTTTTTGACAAAAACGTTTTTATACAATTTTTGACAAAAATGTTTTATACAATAAGTTAAACTAACATTCTATCTGCTATTTTTTTATAGTTTTAGGAGATGCACGAATGTTTTTTTTTTTTTAAGATCTACATAAATCTACCATTACATAATGGTAATTTTACTGAAAAAGTTGCTTATTTTCAACAAATAGAGTTTAAAAGAAAAGTAATAAATGTAGGTACTATAATTATTTGAAAACAAGCTAGTATTTTATTCATGACTAGCTGCGCCCAGCGGTTTCACCCGCATAAATCTCGCAACTTTCTTAATATTTTTTTCCGTAAGAACCTTCTACAGAGTATTAGAAAACTATTAAAAAAATATGGATAAAATCGGTTAAGTTGTTCTCAAGGTATGGCGTGACCAAGGGAAATAGGGATTAATTAATTTATATTTATATATATATATATTATAAATATTATAGATAGATTAAGGTGTGTTCTTTAAATATTTTAATAATATCTACAAAAAGACATTATTCCTAAAACATTGAAAAATATAGAGACCTCTAAGCCAACAAATCATTACCTAATCTAAATATTATAGCAAAATTATTGTAAGAAAAAAAAGGGGAAATAGAAAAAATAACAACAAAAAAAAAAGAAATTAATGTGATGCGTGTAATTTATAACGTAATTTAATGTTAATAAAGCATAATTTAAGTTAATATAAAATTCTAAATTGTGTCAATAACTTACTTAAATACCATATTTAATATCAATGATGGTAATTTTGAATATATTTGCATACGAAACGAAGATTATTGTCATAGATCATATTACCATATCCATAGACCGTCAAGTTATTTTTTATTTTATATGATAAAGCGATATTAACACCTGATATGATATTTTCTGCTACTGTAATTTAATTAAAAATAGTGGTATGCGTAGCATGGCCACGATAGAAACGGAATACAAAACGACAGATTGTAGAAAGATTACTACGGCGCGAAGTCAAAATTCAAGAAAAGAATGACTTTTGTTCAGAAAGTGATTTGTCTTCTCTTCTGAGAGTAGACATAGAAGTGGTCATGCTACGCATGCTGTGAGTGTCAAAAGAAGGGTCTTCATTTTTCGTTTCGTCACAAACTAAACTCGTTCCGTAGAAAAAATATTAGCGACCCATTAACAAAACTGTAATTTGAAAACATTGTAAAAGCCAATCTTTTTTAAAGAGTAACCGTGGAGTTTCTTGCCGGCTCTTCTCCATAGGAAACGACCAATTGGAACCGTGCACCTCACTTCTGACGTTTCATAAGTGCCCATGTAGGTTTATGTGAAATAAAATATTTTGATATGACTTGATGTTGAAAAAATTGCAGTCTAGAATTAATCTGCAATGTGGTCTCGAATCAGATGATATTGCTTTAATTCTATGCAGTAATAGAACTTGTGCGAACTAATATACTATATCAGAGTGCTACATAACATAACATAACATATTCTTACGTTTCATAAGTGGGCATATAGGTTTACGTGAAACTAGCTTGCCCCGCGGCTTCGTCCGCGTGAAATTTCTTGTCCCCCCAACCAACCCGTCGCATCACATTGCCTGCCCGCGGTATTACTTCGTTTTCGCCTAGCGTTCTTTCTGATTTTTTTTTATATTTTTGCTCGTCTCCTCAGGGTCGTAGCATGATTTTAAGTAGCCCTCCTCAAGAATTGGGCTATCATAAGCAAAAATTGTTGTTCAAATCCGACTGGTAGTTCCAGAGATTAGCGCGTTCAAACAAACAAACTCTTCAGCTGTATTATTAGTAAATAGATATCTAAAATATTTTGAGCCTGCAAGCTGGTACGGAGCTGAGTACCAAGGATTCGCACGATTTAGGTATCACAATAAGTGGACGATATTTTAAAATATATTATTAAGGCGTATGTATGATTTTAGATGACAAGCAGAATTTTAGCATCAACATACAACTATATTACTCTATTACGTAAATCTAGGCCACAATCACGTTAAACTAAACAGAAATAAATTTTCTTGTCTAATAGACACTTTCTTTCTAACTCCCGTTAATGTAAGTAAAATCAAAGTTTCAATTATGAAACCCCCCATTGTTCATCGCACCATACGTCAAACATTTGAATCGATTTAAAAACGTTTCGTTTCGTTAAAGTGCATGATGACATTCCACTCAAAACGTCCATGAACCGTAGTGAAGTCACTCAATTAAGAAATATAAGATAAAGTATCGATAGTTGCAATATTTTTTAGAACCCTTCAATATCGCGTAACACGCTGATAACGTTATCAGTCGTATCTGATGTGTTCTAGCAATATACCAGCTATTACCACTCATTGATAAAAATATTACGCATTTCAGTATCAGTGTTTTTAATTGAATTTTGTTGAAGAAAACTCTCGTATGATAGAAGTGTGTTTTATTTTGCGTCTCTTTCATGGTCTATCTTTTCTCTTTGTAAAAGATAGAATATCAAATCAAATCAAATCATTTATTTTTTTGCCAACATGGGTAGGGTATAGATGTTCTACATGTTTTGATAATGTTCTCCATGCTCTGCCGTCACTTGGGCATGCAAAATTTTACACATAAATTAACAATCTACTATCAAAATACTATGCTGAATAACAATAAATATTAAAAATTATTATATTGGAAAATCATTTTAACCATTTTATTTTTCATTGTCAAGAAGCATCTAGTAGTCAATAATTAAATAAATGTCATGCAGTTGGTGTGTAAATGTAATGATGCCCCAGATGTTTATCGATCTGCTTTTTGCTGGATTTACTGACCTACGATATCGCGAAAAATAGTAGCGAATATTCTCATTTCGTCAACACGAAATTAGCAAGCTAATCAGTAAGTACTGTCCTTTTTCCTACTCTATTGGAAAAGAGGTCTTTGCGCCTAAAGGCCTTTGCATCCAAAGGCCTAAACACATTGCTAAGGCTGTTATAAGACTGGTAAGGCCTATTTTCCTTCTTTATTAATTAATTAATTAATTAAATAAATATATTTGGTTAATGTTTTCTTTCGCTCTTTTTTTGCAAACCTGCATACAGTTGATTACGGTAGTGTCTGAGGAATAATGTGGGCTATTTTTAGCAGTGTGTCAAATCAAATCAAATCAAATCACTTTTATTTGTTAACACAGGTAAAGAAATACAGATCTTATATTTGATGAAAGAGCGCTATGTTATGCCAGGAGGCATACAAATATGGTGTGCATCTAGCTCACGATTACAAATTAAAGTTTCTAAAAATATATTTGAAAATCGTGCATAATTATGATATTTAATTAGCAAAATAAATTTAAAAATTACATAATATTATTTAACGCTTTAAAAAAATATCTAAGTCAGTATAATTAAAAACATTAATGTCAATATTAATAATGAATTTCAATTCCCAACATCATGTAAATTTTTGTCATGTAATATAAAGACAAAGACAACAAAAAAACTCATAGTTTATATGGTATGGTATGGTATTTTGATGTGCTAATTTTACGGCATCTAAAGACATTCCCCTCACAATGAACTTATAAACTATTAACACCATCATTACATCACACTTTTCCTCATCAATTTTGCACGGTATGACACAGCTATTATTCTCGCTCTCAAAAACAAAATCCTCTCAAGGAAAACTAAGTTTATTATTTACTTTATGTACTTACCGTAACCGTCACATGAGCGATAGATTCTCGTGTGTCACAGGTGGGACTTCACTAGCCGACAATCGAACCGCTAGCGCTGCTAAAAACAGGAATGACCTGTACCCTAATTACGTAACACACTATCTATCACAATCTGAATCATTTTGAAGCCTATTGCGAATCCATTGCTTCATATGTTAGAAAAAATTGTCTGCTCAACAACATAAATAACGCAATGTATATTGTTGAACTGTCAAAACGAACCCCATTGCTACTGTTAGTGTGTTACGTAATTACCCTGCAGGATCACGATCGTTGGTACAGTCGATTACACGTCGGTGGTACAATTTCACTTTGAGCTCGCTCGTTGTCCGGAGTTTCAATAGAATAAGGGGCCAACCCACCTACACTGGTTTTGTTACCACTAAAGTGTGTACCTACTGACCTATGTGACGCACAGTGAACCATTTGAGTCAAAGCTTATTCGTCGTAGTTTATCTAATAAATATACGCAGAAATAAAGAATCAATATTCCTTGAATTGTACTCTATCTTGGTGTAATATTCCGCTGTGAACGGGAATGAGGAAAAAATTGTCATCGTGTTTTAAATGACCGCAATTGTTCAGTAAAACTTCAATAGGTAACCTGTTATTTCACTTGATAATAAATACATGATTTCAGGTAACTTTTATGCTATTCAATAAAACAATAAACCATTAAGAATGACTAAGTACTAACACCTAAGTAGAATTGAAATAAATCCCTCTTTTTCTCCAGTCTTTAAATTGAACACGTCCGATTTCTACCAGGTAATCAAACCGAACCCCATTACCCTTATAAATAATATTACATTATTATATAAACTTAAATTCCCAAGAAAAACTCAAACCTGCGCATACGCATACAACCTCAAAACGTCGCCCAATACTTTACTATTACCATCGATCCGTTTCAAGATACGCGCGGAAATCATAAGTTTACATATACATAAATATGTTAACATGTATGTACGATTGTTTGTTAACATACGGGGATATTAGCCGTCCACCTGACTGGAATTATACCGGGCGGCACGACCAAAGGCGTATTGTGCGTCAACTAAACGGACTTATACCTACGCAAATGACGTGGCTGCGCAGGAGCACAACTGTGACAGAATTACGCAGCGCCGCCATCGTCTTGTTCCTGGTTCATTGTTTTTTAAGGATGGGAAGATGTGGGGATAAAGCCGGGTTTTGTGTAAGTAATGTTGTATTGGATTGTAATTGTATTACTGCAGGGTTCCCATAGAGTAAGGAGCGAGCATTGATCACCTGCGGGGTAATTACGTAACACACTAACAGTAGGAATGGGTTTCATTTTGACAGTTCAACAATATTCATTGCGTTATTTACGTTGTTGAGCAGACAAATGTTTCGAACATATGAAGCAATGGATTAGCAATAGGCTTCAAAATGATCAGATTGTGATAGATAGTGTGTTACGTAATTAGGGTGCTGCTCGAGTTCTTAGAGAAGCGAGCATTGATAACCGTGCTTCCTCACTGCGTGTCATTAATTTCAGACTAAGTAATATACCCATCCATTTCTCAGATCCGAATTTATATTTTCTATGAGGTATACTTGTTTTTGACAGATTGTATTAATCTATCAGTTTATAAAGGTAAGGAAATTGGTAGAGCAAGCGTGATTAGTAGGTAGAAGGTATAGCTGAAGCTATCCCTTTACAAAAATGGTTGCCATAGCCCACAGAACAAGCAAGCTGAAGTGGCCCCATTGCCACCGGCTTTAGAATACTGGCCGAAGTAACCAGGCGTGACCGTTAGGGTGGAAACTAGGGATTGCAAACCCGCAAAACGGGATCACGCATTCCCGCGGGATCCCGCTGCTTTTATTAATCTGCTGGATCCCGCACTTTCAAAGCGCGGATCTGTGGATCCCGCAAATTAAAAATTTTGCGTTGCGACAAATTTGAAGATGAATCTAAGAAAACAAATTACTAATTACTTATACTTAATTAATAGAAAATAAATAATTTCTGTTGCTTAATGTAAGAAATGTTTAATAAAAGTTGATTTTTACACAAAAATTTGTAGTTTCAATTTGAATTTATAACATAATTTCAAAGATGCGGGATCCCGCGTGATCCCGCACGGGATTGAGTAATCCCGCATATCAATCCCGCGGGATTGAAAGAGCTGCGGGATTGCAATCCCTAGTGGAAATGTTTTTAAGTAGAGTTGGAGGGAATGCATCGGCAAACGTAGTCTAGGTAGGACGCCCTGATAAAGAGGCTTTTTAAAGCGTCTTCCGTCCCGCCTTAGAGACACAAAAACAAAGTCATTTGACAGGTTATTTTTGTATATGTCAAATCAACCACCACAAAACAGACAGTATACCACCAACACTTACAAAAACCACAGACAACAATTTACAAAACACGCCGATCCTAAATACCTCACAAATAAACTGTTTCGCTAAAGTGCACCACGTATTCGTGTTTCAATCCCACGTACCGAGGGGCTGGGCAGATAACAAGATGTAATTGGTATGTGTAATACAGATTGTACAAGGCCTTGATATCTTCAAGTGGTTTACCATCGCGCCACTCCACTGTAATGGTGCTGATAAGCATTGGGCCACTCTTGAAGCATGTTAGGTCTAGTTGTGACGTGTAGCTATTTTTAGAGTTGTATATTTTTAGACGGAATGCTGAATATTTGTGTGCTGGGAGTGTTGGCGAAATGGGTAGGGCGTTGTGTAGGACTTGAGTACCTACATACCTATGTAAACAGCTGATTTATTCTGTAAAGATCTCAACGGTGAGCTGTCAAGTCACTTGATGCAAGGGATTGATGTTATTGACAGCTAGGGTTGCCAACCCTACTATATAATATAGTATCCTACTATATTAGAGGCCTAAATACTATATTACTTAATCCAAAAAAAAAATTGGAGGCGAATCCTACTAATATTATAAATCCTATCCTATCCTACTCATATTATAAATGTGAAAGTTTGTGAGGATGGATGGATGGATGAATGGATGTCTGTTACTCTTTCACGCAAAAACTACTAAAAGGATTTGGATGGAATTTGGAACACAGATAAATTATAACCTGGATTAACATGTAGGATACTTTTTATCCCGGTAGTACGTTCCCGTGGGATAATTTCCGACATCCACGCGGGCGAAGCCGCGGGCACAAGCTAATCTATTATATTTTCATTTCAATACAAAATGGCGAAATAAGCGTAATAGGGCCAGTACTAATCTCATAAAACCTAAATTAAGTGTGTTTTGTAACTTTAATTTAGTTATCAAGTCATAAAAAAAAGCTTCTAATAAAGGCTCAAAGAAGCAAAAAATATGCTTTCTTTTTTAAACATGTCTACTATAAATTCTTGATTATTTCACCATTTAGATTTTACAGGCAATGGCTTCGAAAATACTATATTTGATATAAAAAAAGTTGGCAACCCTATTGACAGCACACTTCAACCAACTTTTCACGGTGAGTTGTTTACAAAATGGACCGGCGGATGTTAAAGCCCCATTTACACTACGTAAGTTTCTTGTCCATAACTTGCAATAAAATTGAAGCAACTAATGACTTGCACCGTTTAAACACCGTTTAGACGGCGGAACTTTTATTGTTGTTTCTAGTTATGGTATGCCATAGGCATTTAAATCAAACGGTGTAAATCAGGCTTAAAATTAGGTATCTGATATGGCTCAGTAGATATCTGAAAATGGAAATATAAGGCTTTTTTTTTTGTAAAATATGTTGTGTCTTATCGTTTTTTTGTGGAAGATGATTCGCTCAATATCTTCATTGAATATTTTATTTTCTTTAATAAGTCAGTAGTATTTTTTTTTTGGTTTGTTATATTTTGACAGTATTGTGGGATTTTTCTAATACAAAATTCGCCCGGAGTTTCGATTTGTGGCCATGAATACCAATATGCTCGCCCTCTACTACATACGTTTAAGGAAATCGATTATTTATCAAATTTACACACTTCGACATTTTGCCGTGTTATAGCCGTTTCATACAACTGTCAAAGAATGACAGTTCTGATTTGAATATACGGACTATTTAAGTAGGTAATAAATTTGACAAACAATTAATTTCCCAGGCTTTACATGGGCCTTATACCTAACATTACAATACTAATCCATAGTGTATTCGAAGTCATCGCTTAATTATTAATCTATAACTTTAATTAAGTAATAAAACTGAATCATTTATCCATATCGATTTTTTTCAATCGACGTCCACTCAAAAGAATTAGTTATGATAGATTCAAGGAGTACGTTGACGAACGAAGTTGGGAAAAGGGTATCTGGTATAAAACTATACAATGTCAGCCTCCTGGAATACCCTGGTTTGCTATCAAGGAAATGAGTAGGTATCATATTGTTCTGCTTCATAGATTACGCTCTGGTCAGTACCCATCCCGCAAGTTTGATTATTTGATGAAGAAAGTGAATTCTCTCAATTGTGAAACATGCGGAGAGGTTGAAGATGTTCACCATCTATTTATGGAGTGTACTAAGACAAAGAAGGAAGGAGAGACACTGTGGAGCAGAATAAAAGTAAACGAATATGATATGGGTCCATATGTTAAAGTTTTAGCGCAGCCTTCACCTGAGATAGCAAACCTACTTACCGATTTGTTTAGACATTAATAATGTATTATTGTATTTGTAGATTTAGTTTAGAATAGTTTAAGTTATGATGAGGCTGGCATGCCATTGTGGATAAAAACCTCCTACAAAATTAAAGAACAAAATTTTTTTTTTTAAATCGTCAGCCGCTACCACATCAGTCTTGTCTAGGTAGGGCTGCTCCATCGTCGAAGCCGAATAACTCGGCTATTGGTTTAAAATGCCTTGTGCCGCGAATGCACATGCTAGTGGCACGGATTATTTGGATGATAATTCTTGATCTTATACATAACATAGCTTGCAAAATGTGGTGTACCCATTGATTACAGCTGCCAACCCCATCAGGGAATACACACGAACGAGATAATCTTTGGTAGAATCACGTGATTGTGTTTTATTGATCAGTAATATTGTTAAGCTCACGTTTGACCTCTCTCTTCTACCTAGCCTTTTCCCAACTATGTTGGGGTTGGCTTCCTGTATTACCAGATGCAGATGAATACCACTATTTTACATGGAGTGACAGCCTATCTGACCTCCACAACCCAGTCACTGCGTAACACGATACCTCTTGTTAAGACTGGCATTTGACTACTATCTTACCGTATTTTTGTTTTCGACAAACCCGGATCACCACAATCACAATACACCTTTTATAAAACTCTGATAATAGTAAGTAATCATTTGAAAGTATACTTTGACATTTGGTCCCACAGATAACAAATTCTAATTATATTTTATCTGTAGTTTAGGCAGCTTGGTGTATGCGCACTGTGATGTTATGTAATGGCTTGAGCGATCTAATGATAGAAGAGATATTTAAAAAGTTTATAATATAAATAAAAATACCTTAACATTTCTTATATAAAATAATAAATAAATATGAAATAGGAAAGGATATGATAGAAATAAATGTGCGTGTGTGTATGTGTGTGTGTGTGTTTGTGTGTGTGTGTAATGTGTGTAAGTGCTTTAGCCCTGATTCACATTGAGGGTAAAGTGCACAATAATAAGAAGTCTTGAATGTTTAGACTCCTCGAATTTTTTGAGTTTATAAGTCTGGATTGATATAAAATCAGTTCATCTATTTTTAACCTGAAATGTTAAAATTATAGTATAGCGCCCTAATTACGTAACACACTATCTATCACAATCTGAATCATTTTGAAGCCTATTGCTAATCCATTGCTTCGTAAGTTCGGAAAGTTTATCTGCTCAACAACGTAAATAACGCAATGAATGTTGTTGAACTGTCAAAATGAAACCCATTCCTACTGTTAGTGTGTTACGTAATTACCCCGCAGGTGTGTGTCGTGTTATTTGATGACATTATGACGTCAGTGAGAGCAGTTCGCGTAGCTGAAGTTTGGTCCAAGTATATATTATAATATATATTTTTTGTCAGCAATACGCTAAAAAGAAGTGTAAGATGTTTCGTGTGGAACAACGTTTAAGAGGGCGCACACGGGTCCACTAGCGCCACTCCTATAAAATAATATTATCTCGTGACTGACAAGGAATTTTGCGGCTCAATAAGCACCTTCGGTGTGTCTAAAATTTTCTAATACCTTTTATAAACTTTCATTTTGAGACGCGAAGCAACAGAATTCGATCTAAAGAAAAGCGGCCACATCCGTCTAGCTTATCAAGCATCGTTAATGAGCCACAATTGACTATCTTTTGTTTTGGCCGGCTAGCGGGCCACCTCGGGCCTGACTAGCTAGATCGTATTTTATTGCTTCGTGTCTCAATATGAAAGTTTATAAAAGGTATTAGAAAATTCTAGACACACTCACCGAGGGTGCTTATTGAGCCGCTATTCAAAATTCCTACCCAGTCACGAGATATTTTTTTAAAGGAGTGGCGCTAGTGGACCGGTGTGCGCCCTCTTAAACATAGAGTTTAAGAAAAGTAAATATGTAGTTACCAAAAAATCAAGTGATTCAAAAACCAATCAATATTACATCACTAAAAAATAAAAGCAACAGACACTTGCAATTCCACAACTAACAATAGGTCACCTTCAAAGTACAACACTACAAGCTAGTGATGTAATAAAGATTACAATTCACAATAACTGTCAGCAAGAGTACCAACAGTGTAACAATAAAAGGTATATCATCATCTACCTAGCCTTTTCCTAACTATGTTGGGGTCAGATTCCAGTCTGACCGGATGCAGCTGACTACTAGTATACAACATAGAGCGACTCCCTATCTGACCTCCACAACCCAGTTACTGGGTAACACGATACCCCTTGGTAAGACTGGTCTGTAAGACTTGGGGTACTGACTACCCCGTAACGATTGTCAAAGATCTACGAATGACAGCCGGGACTAACGGCTTAACGTGCTTTCTGAGGCACGGAGGGGTCTGTAATGGATGGTCACCCATCTACGAACCGACCGCAGCAAGCGTAGCTTAACCTTTGATCGACCCTTGCGGCTGTTATTATAAAATAGAATACTCTTTATTATGTACACCATAAAAATTACAGACATAAATGTAGAAATTTTACATAGGGTGACACAATGGGCGGTCTTATCGCTAAAAGCGATCTCTTACGGACAACCTTTAGATGGATTAAAAGGAGAAGGAGAGACAATACTGCAGGTACTCAGTGGTTTATCATTCACATGTACAATAAATTCATAAATAAAACATATACTTATCTACATATAATATATACAATAATAAACATGAAACAAGAGCAAGGAAACTAAATGTAATGATGATGTTTAAGGAGAGAGGAAGCGTGTTTTAACCAGAATTTTAAAAGTGGTCATGAGCTCCTAAAGGAGTTCGTAAACAGCTCCTTTTAAGATTACAATTCACAATAACCAGTAAGAGTTATAAAAATAACGAATACCGATCAAATCTGTGTTGACATTTGCGAATGATAGCGGGTCACCAAGATAGTGTATCGACTGCTATTAATCATTTACTTTCTACTTGTACTTATTATAAAATGTTTTAAACATTACGTCATTGAATCTGTTTATTTTTAGTAGTGATTGTTTATCTGTGCTTTCTAGGTTGTCTTTTTAAGCGACTTCAAAAAAAGAAGGAGGTTCTCAATTCGACAGTTTTTTTTTTAATATGTATTATTAGTTCAGAACTTTTTTCTAGGTGAACCGATTTGGATGATTCTTTTTTATTTGAAAGGTGGTAATTCTCATGTGGTCCCATATAAATTTGATCAAGTTCTGACCAGTAATTTTTGAGTTATTCTTAATACTGCGTATTTTTTTCACTTCCGTGTATATTAACGATGTTACAATAACTTCCTGTCACTGTTATTTACATAGCAAGTAGTGGTATAAGAATTTGTGTGGGTGGAGTAGGTACCTCAACTACAAAGTGTAAATTAACTTTTTAATAACAAAAAACCAAAATACAAAACCAAAGACCAACTACCGAAATTAAAGATATTTTTCACTTTGTAGTGTTTTCTTTTGGATGTCGGTTGTTTTTTTATCACCAAGAACTATTGATATTATTCAAAATGATGTGTTGGTTGATAAATAATCGAGACTATTGAGCTTTTTTTTATTTGAATTTTATTTAGGTAAAAAGGGGAAAAGGGAGAAAGTCTGACCATTCAGGTCAGACAATTTAATTTCAGACCTTTTGTTTAAATATTACTGTCGCTTATTTTATCTCTGCAAATAATTCTATAGATGTATTCGTAGTCATCGCATAAATAAATAAATGAAATAAATAATGTATAAAATTAATAATTAATAAATAAAAATATTAATATATAACTACAGTCCTGTCAAATGATTGATTAATTAACTAATAAAATAATTTATTTAGGGATTTAGGTCATTTAAAATCTTGGCGCCTTAAACATTTATGAGAGACGGATAGGTATTGAATTATTGTATCTACTTATATTGATTAAAAATTAATAAAAACTTTCCATTAAACCATCTCATTTTAATGTTATCAGCTCATAAACATATCAATGACAAGAACTCTCTGTAATATTAATAAAAATAACTAATTATGTATTAAATATAACAACACTAATGTACCTAACTGAAGTTACATTACTTTGTACAGTAACATAATACATTATTATCGTATCTTAAAATGTCATTAAGTAAAGTAATATTTTAATAGTCCAAAACTACTCTTGAAACTATTAAAACAACTTCTTGTTTTAAAGTCTTTAAAAAGGTTATTTTAATGAGTTGTTGAATGGCTCAATTAGTAATATTAATATGTGACATAAATAACAGATTTTATAACTTCACTAACTTTTGCCCGCGTCTTCGCTCGCGTTAATTTAGACTTTGACTATCAATTCGGGTTATAATTCAATCATGATTCGAAAGACACGTGGCGCCATCTATTATCATAAGAACGTTATTGTTGTTTTCCTCGGGAACAATACATTTTTGCGGGATGAAAGGTACCCTATGTCCGTTTCTGTACACCTGACAACGTATATGCAAAATTTCAGGATAATCGGTTCAGTGGTTTAGGCGTGAAAATGTAACAAACAAACTTACTTTCGCATTTATAATATTTATTTATTAAAACTTCATGCACAAGTAAAAAAAAATACTGTACAAAGGCGGACTTAATGCCTGAGGCATTTTCTACCAGTCAACCTTAGGGTGATGCAGAGACTAAACTAAACTTATAATTAACTAATATTATAGTTAGGAGTTAGGAAGTTAGGATAATAAGCAGAACAAGATATTTTAAGACATAATATTTTAATCCTAACTAATATTATAAATGCGAAATTAAGTTTGTTTGTTTGTTACGCTTGCACGCTAAAACGGCTGACCGGATTTGAATGAAATTTGGCACACAGATGGACCATGATCTAGGTAAGGACATAGGCTAGTTTTAATCCTGGACCGTAGACGAAGTCGCGGGCAACAGTTAGCATTAAAATAAAACTGGACGGCACACTTGTCTTAACCTAATTTAATTAATAAATAATTACAATTAGCTATGTTAAAAATATATAAATTTTTCCTCAAAAATCACCACACAGTCGCTAGTTGTCTATTTTCCTTCTGGAATTTCTCAGTAGCAGCCCGGAGTCTGGATTTGTGCCCGGTTGATGGCAATAGGCTGGTCCCCTGTTACATGGGACTTAAACATAACTGGCGAAATGTAGTACTACAGGTACATCTCTGCCTAACCCTGCGAGGAATACAGGCGTTATATTATGCTATGATATGCACAAAACAAACAAATACTGATCTACATTATACATTCTCACTTACACTCCCTACACCCCATTGAACCCCCCTTCCCTAAATCCCGCACCTACCCTCACCAAGTTATTTATCAGAACATTTCCACATTAATTAAAGTTATAACTTTAAGTTATCTTCGACACAGAGATAAGTAAACAATCAAAGAATATTAATACAAGAGATAACAGTTTAACGAACTCTTATGCTCTTTGGTACGAGCGTAGAACAAAAAAAAAATTATAATATATAATTATGTTACAGTTTAACGGGTGGATTAGTCATTATTTATAATTACTAGGTTGTGCGGTAAAAGATTCGTGGTTTAAGAATGGGTTACATTTCTGTGGCTATTGATTGAAAACTTTGCTAGACATTAAAATAGTTGGAATTAAAGTAGGGAATTGATTTCGCGAGGCTAAATGTTGATAGCTTTGCGTTTTGACTTTTTTTTAACATGTATTTATTTATATTACAAAAAATAAATATTTTGGTTCAGGGACTTGCACTTAATTTTTAAGAGAACCTTTCTCTTGAAAAGTACGATCCTGTCTTTTAAACTTAAAAGATTATCCCTTTTAAACAAATAATAAGTTAGGCGTCTTCTTTTCTCATAGAGTTACATTGTATTTCAATGTTTTTTACCAAGATACATACGAAAGAAATAGAATCTTCAAAAAGTAGAAACCAATGACAATATTATAGCACCTATTTAAGTAATATTAAGCAAAAAGAAAAATGGTGCTGTTGTTCTGTAAGTCCGTCGCGTCGACAATTCGTTTATTTGTTACTATGTGTATAATATTTGAACTAAAATAATAAGTTTACATGCTACTTTATTTGGTTTATCTAATAATATATACAAATTCTTTTATGGACATGAGGATAAAACCGTTAGTTAACGTCGATTTTTTTTTTCATTGTTAATATTGTGTGGTTTTACGGAATTTTAAAGTTATTTACCTATTAGTTTTAATTCCTTTCTGTTTTGTATTTAAAATAACGATAAGTATTTTTATATAAACACTTGAAATAATGATTTGTGATTTATGATTTCTATCGTGTTCAAAATAATCTTAATCAGTATACCTAAATATGCTGCATGTACTGCTCTTTAAGTCTGAGTAAATCTCATTGCACTTCTTAAGACATTGTTGTTATAATTATTCTAATAAGAAAGTCATATCATTATATTACAGGAATAACATTAAGAGATAATAATAAACAATAATACTCAATTTGTTGTAAATAAACTAGACGTTAATTATTTCTCTATAAATAATACATTAATTTGCGTTTTACAGCTCAAATTGTAAAGCATACAAAACAATAAACATATAAAATAATTCCAGAAGAAAACACGTGCGAAAAACTTTCAGAAGTTCACTTAAGTATCAAGTCATAGTAGATAAAATCAGATTTTGCTAGCAACAAAGAACAGTCATTCCAAATAAATTCCAATCTTTTATCAAAACATAAACAAAAAGATTCAAATAAGAACGCGCCAAAACGAAAAGTTCCAATTTCAAAAAACGAAAACTTCTTCTCCAATTTTTTTTACGTTCCTAATTTAATAAGTATGATAAACTTACGTTTCAGCGGTTTGGGGTTGCTCTGCTTCCTTCGAGACATGACCTAGCACGGGGCTCCAGCGATTCCCAACATGACACAAACACTCACTACACACGATACGAGTTTGTTTCCACTAACATGCGACCGGCTCCGTCGAAGGTCGGAACGCGACTGTTTCGGAGGCGTTCTCGACCACGTTGGTGCCAATTCGCGAGACTCTTGAGGGCTGGGTTTGGCGCCGCCCCCTTTAATCCCCCCCGCCCCACCGTAGCGCGTAGACCCGTAGCCGCGTAGACGTTTGCTGAAACATTTTTTGTTTTTATTTTTTTTGTAATTGAGTAATGAAGCTAGTAGGTATTGTGTTATGAGGAAGTAATATAATAATGATTTATGTTTATAATAAAATAATTTTCAAGTATATTATGTCAATTAGAGGTGCTGCAGGAAAGTGTTCAGGATATAAATAATACAAAAAGACAGCATCCAGCGCGTCAGTCTGTGGATTCAAACACATCGTGCCCATCCCCGTCAACCAGCTACGAAGATGGTTACAGGAGTACACCCACACACAAGCGGAGACCTGGAGGACCTCGACAACAGGCTGCAGGCAGTCCAAAAATGCCATGCCATCCTTGGATGGCAAGTTAACCAGACGCTTATTACGTCTGAACAGGAACGGCCCGCGCCTGGTGACGGGGACCATCACAGGACACTGCTTGCTAAACAAACACTTTCACACAATAGGCATAACGGACAGTCCTCTGTGCAGGGCTTGCATGGAGGCTGAGGAAACCGTAGCGCATGTGCTCTTCGAATGCACAGGCGTCACCCAGATTAGGTCACAAACCCTCGGGGCACCCAGATCCTACACAGATGCTCTCAACAGACCAGGAGACATCATCAACTTCTGGAGGGAGGTGGGCTGGTTGGAATAACCACCGACGGCCGCCATGGCCCACGCACAATGGTCCACTTGAAGGACTAAGTGCGGAAACCAAAACCCTAAAGAAGAAGAAGAAGGAGAATACAAAAAGACGCAAGACTGAGTAAACCTGTTTTTTTTTGTATAAAAAACATTTTAAATTAAAATAATTCATCGTTTGACAATTTTTATTTATTTTGAAACATGAGGGTAGTATTAGTTTTATTATTAATTCACTGGAGCAAATGTTCATGCTGTCACTTTGTAAAATACTATGGTCATATATTATGTATTTTAACACATTTATTTTACACTAAGGTTAATATAAATCTATGAAGCTAACTAAACAATTGAACGAAAACAATAATTTGAACTTATTTTACCTTGTAATAGGTCGTGTAATGGATTTATCTATAAAACATTTGTGTCCAAGAGAGGGTGATGGAATTAAGCCTGGACCCCTGAACGTTTAACGACAATATCGGCACTTGTCTATGCCTTGTAGAGATAGGCTGAGTGATGATTTTTCTGTATCAAAAACTGCTTGACAACGACAAAAAAATATCGATGTCTGGAACAATGACAAAATCATCAATGATTTTTAGTTGAGTATAAGATCACGTTGAGTGCTTCAATTATGAGTGCTGAGATGATAGCCGAACGGCTTAGTGAAATTACTCGTATCATTAGATACGTGTGACGCGCACCCTAGCAACGTCGCAATCCGCGCCCGAGACAGGCCCGTCCGAATTTCCGAAGTTCACTGTCATTGCATGATGAAATGATTTTAAAATTTCGATGATTTTTACATGTGACTTGATATCGGACTCATCTATAATGCCTTGTTCTCTAATATTTTACTGTAGTGTGTGCGCGGTACGTTTTGGGTTTTTTTGTAATACTATTAGTAAAATAAATTATACTTTCAATTAATCCGATAAAGAAGATGTAGTGACAAAAATTGGAAAGGGTATGCTTAGATGGTTTGGCCATGTTGAGAGGATGAATGAAGGGCGACTAACAAAAGGTAATTTACAAGGCAGATGTTAGTGGAAATGCCGGAAGGGGACGCCCTATGAAGAAATATAGTGACCGTATTGGTGATGTTCTTTAGAAAGGTCAGGTGCGCAGTACTCGCACCCGACGTGCGTGTATGACCAGATGTATGAACATAAACGAGGCAAAAGGAGTATGTAAGGATCGTAGCAGGTGGCGTTCTGTAGTTTCTGCCTACCCCCATGGGAATAAGGCGTGAGTTTATGTATGTAATCCGATCGTTCTTTCTTTTACCAGAAACGGCGATAACTATGGGATGCCAGTGCTAAGAGCCTCTTCGCAATTCCAGCATTGAAAATAAGTTTTTCTCAATTCGATTCTCGCACTGATTTAACTAATCGTTAAATACATGAGAGCAGTAGTAGCCCAGTGGTAACGGACTGGCCTTACGAGCTGCAGTTCGTGGGTTTGAATCCCAGCAAGGCACTTTACTTTGTGTTATTTATATCATCACCACTGCTCTCAAAACGGTGAAGGAAAACATCGTGAGGAAACCGGCATGTCCTAGAACCAAAAATTCGAAGATATGTGACATCCACCAACCCGCACTGGGCCCGCGTGGTAGGTTATAGCCCACTTTCTCTCACAGACAGGAGGCCTGTTTCCCAGCAGTGAAGACGTTTGTTAAATGCATATCATAGGGTAACTGTTCAATGTTCCTGGTTGGCTTATAAACAGTGATATAATATCAATACGTTAGTTTACAAAGTTTTAACAATCGAGCAATACAATTTGACGCGTTTTAAAGGAATTTCGGTAAGATGGTGCAGCTTTTTTATGGCTTCAATTGATTGCATCCTGATATTTGCTCGCAGCTCGGTAGACACAACTTTGAGAAAGAAGCCGACAGAAGGATCCAGTTGGGGTGGGCAACGTTTGGAAAAAATCGTCAAGTCTTCTCGCCACCAATCCCGCCATGTTTGAAGATTAAGGTCTTCAACCAGTGCGTCCTGCCTGTATTAACATACGGTCCCGAAACGTGGACACTGACAGTCGGGCTGGTCCACAAATTTGAGGTCGCTCAGCGCGCTATGGAGCGGGCTATGCTCGGGGTATCTTTGAAGGATAAAATCAGAAACGAAGTTATACGGAAAAGAACCGGTGTTACCGACATAGCTTGCAGAGTAAGCAAACTGAAGTGGCAGTGGGCTGGCCATGTTTTTCGGAGGACCGATGGCCTGTGGAGCAGACGAGTCCTGAAGTGGCGATCGCGTATCGGGAAGCGTAGTGTGGGACGCCCCCCAGCTACATGGACCGACGACCTCAAAAAGTTTGCTAGGACAGGCTGGATGCGGAAGGCGGAGGACAGGGTGTTGTGGTGCAGCATGAGAGAGGCCTATGTCCAGCAGTGGACTGCGATAGGCTGAGTTGATTTGAAGTAAATGATAAATGATATTTATTTCAGAAAAATGGTATTAACAAACATTTAAATACACGACAAAGAATAATATAAAAAAAAACTAGATGAATTTGGTGTTTCCTAACCAACTACTCTGAGAAGAATCTCCAAAAAAAACTCAGAGGTAAGTATCTCCTGAAGCCCAGACATTGTATTGGTCAGAACATATGAAGACCATGCAGGTTAGTGAACGAGGAGGTCTTTTGAGAAAACAGCCACACAGATTTTAGTGGACCTGTCCAGTCAGCGAACGCATTTGTCAGTAATCGTGTAGCTCAACTCCAACGACTCGACGAACAATACAAAAGAAAGGACATTTGGGTAGGCCGCATTAACTAGTAAAACTACATAATCAGCCTATACTGTTCCCACTGCTGGGACACAGGTCTCCACTCGGTGAGAGGGAGTGGGCTGTAATCCACCACGCGGGCCCAGTGGGGGTTGGTAGATGTCACATGTCTTCGATTTTTTTTAGTTCTAGGACATGCCGGTTTCCTCACGATGTTTTCCTTCACCGTTTTTAAAGCAGTGGTGATTAAATAATTTACACAAAGTAAAGATCCTGTCTGGGTTCGAACCTACGACCTACAACTCGTAAATCGTGGCCGTTACCACAAGGCCACCACTGCACCGGTTGTACTAAAACTGCCCGACAATAATTAAAACTAACTAATAAAAATGACCAACATAGTCGAGACTTTAAAATAATGATTCATGGTGAAATAACGTATCTATCTTTTTCTGACAATTTCTGTCGATGCTAAGGCTAGGTATTCTGGCAGAAATCATCCCGACCGAATAGAGCTATCATTGTAAACTCAGAGAAAATGATTGCTTAGCAGATGAACTGTCAACTTAAATCGTGCTTAAGTATTTAAACCACAACTGACATATCTCATCCCTGACATTTTTTCCCTGACTGTACACATTTTCTTAAATTTTACTAAGTATACTAGCTGCCCGCCCCGGCTTCGCACGGGTTGCGGTACTTATCTACGGCGTACCCTACCTACCTACCCTACCAACCTACCCTACCTACCTACCCTACCTACCTACCCTACCTACCCTACCTACCTACCCTACCTACCTACCTACCCTACCTACCTACCCTACCTACCTACCCTACCTACCTACCCTACCTACCTACTCTACCTACCTACCTACCTACCCTACCTACCTACCTACCCTACCTACCTACCCTACCTACCTACCCTACCTACCTACTCTACCTACCTACCTACCCTACCTACCTACCTACCCTACCTACCTACCTACCTACCTACCCTACCTACCTACCTACCCTACCTACCTACCTACCTACCTAACTCCCTACCCTACCTACCAAAAAAAAAAATTGATGTTGGCCGATTCTCATAGATACCGGATAAGCACAAAAAATTTCATCAAAATCGGTTAAGCCGTTTCGGAGGAGTATGGCAACGAAAACTGTGACACGAGAATTTTATATATTAGATATATGTCTGAAATACGTTAAATCAATCGTTTGACTTTGGCAAATCGTGACGCCAGCGCCACCAGCCGGCGCTTGGCAGAGTCTACCATATAACGGTCGACCCATGGTCTAAAAAAACAAGGTCTGGCACTCCGAAAGTGACACAAGCTTACGTCACTATCCAGTTGCCACTTTATTGCAACAAAACACGAATTATGGAAACATTTTCAGCCACCATTCTGTTAAAAAATATATATAAAGCATTTAAATGCCGTTTCGTTTTTATAATCAAACGAAACAATTCAATTTAAACTTATACCGACGTAATTGTTAGTTAAAACCTCATTGATTTATCAGATTCGCACAGGTAATAAAGGCGGTTGGGGAGTTATTATGACACACTACTGGTAACACAGTAGTGATGACGTAGGCTTGTGTCACCCACGTGACCACTGTATCTCGGAATGCTATACCTGGCGAAGTATATTATTATACCATGGGTCGACCCAAGTTAAAGCAGAGTTGCTCGGTGGCGGTCAAGCAGTGAACACGTTTAGAAACTGTCGCGCGATCTAATATAGTTGTGTCGTGTATATGGGCGCCAAGCCATTATTTGATTTTATTTTTAAGTTTGTTTTAATTATTTCGCACTTAATCTGACTTCCATGTTATTTATTAAATTAATACTTGTATTTCCGGTTAAGTCTATGTTTAGTTTTATTTTGATGTATTTAAAATATTGTAGTTTCCGTTTGAATTTATATAGTTTTTGCTCTCGTACTCCCTTTTGATTGATTTAAAATATTGTTAGTTTCCGGTTGAAATTATATAGTTTTTATTCTCATACTTCCTTTTGATTTATTTGTTAGTTTCCGGTTTAATTTAAATAGTTTTTAATCTCGTACTTCCTTTTGATTTATTTAAAATATTGTTACGTTTCCGGTTTGATTTAAATAGTTTTTATTCTCATACTTCCTTTTGATTTATTTAAAATATTGTGCGTTTCCGGTTGCCTTTATTTTAAGTTTCTATGTTGGTATTGAAAGATTTATTTTGACACATCCGCTTGAATAAGTTAAAATGTTATATCCGCTTGATTTATATAAATTCTACTTGGCGGTAAAGTTTCGCGGTAATTTTGTGTATAAAAACTGTTGTACTGTGAATGGAAGGACATTCTTTGTTCGGTGCTCCTGGAATAAACACCCTGAGTTGAAGTAAGGTATTTTCTTTGTACTCTCTTAAACATTTCTCTGCCATTTCCTATTTCTGTGTATGTTTGTGATATAGTGGTGTAAAGTAATATGTCTGACTCCGACAACGACGGCGATCATGCGCCGACAGCAGCGGTGGGATCCACCTCGCCCTTACTGAGGTCTTCTGGATTCCGGGTTCGCAAACCAGTGCCTGCCGCTCAGCCAGACCCAACTTTCTCGATGGAGCAAGTGATGAGTCTGGTGACATCAATTACGAAGCAAGCCACATCCAGCGCCGTGGCCGCCGCGCTGTCCGCTACTCCAGCACCTTCACGGGATCGTGGCAATTTCTACCTACCGCCATTCGATCCCGATGTGCGCTCACACGACATCAGGGACTGGTGTGCCAATGTTGATCAAACCATTGCAACTATTGGCATATCATCGCATGAAGCTCGCATGAAGGCAATACTGCAGCTGAAAGGAAGAGCAAAGACGTGGGCTGATACGTGGTCCCTACAATCCACCACGTGGGAGCAAGTTAAGCAAGATCTAATCCAAACGTTCGGCGAAGAGTTCCGGTATGCTGATGACATCCAGCGGTGGCGCGACTACACGTCGGAGCATGCGAGCAGCTACGCGGATTACGCAACCACGGGATGGACGCTGTTCAAGAGAGTGCGGCCTGAAGCCGCGGACACAGAGGTTATCGATGCTCTTATCACTGGTATCTACCCTGATTTTGTGAAATGTGAATTGTTACGTAATACTCCTGACTCTTTGCCCAAACTAGTCTCCGCTCTGAAAACTTTTCGTAAACGTGACCGACCGAAAACTGACAGTACAGACAAAAATCATCTTAACAAAAAACCCCGGCTTTCCGAAACCCCTGGTTCGTTTTTAGGTCAGTCACCAATTTGTTTCAAATGTAAAAAATCTGGGCACCGATTTCGTGACTGTAAAGAAAAGTCTACACAAAATACAGACTCTAATATTTCTGCAAAGCTAGCCTCTCAGGTTACGCCAGACAACCGTAAGTTTATTGAATGTAACTATTGCCATAAAAAGGGTCATTTAGAGAAAACTTGTTTCCGTAAGCAAAATGACGAAAAATCAAAGTCAACAGATCAAAAATCCGTTAATTTTTGTGGTTCTATAAATCGTTGCACGACTACCGTCAAAATTGGAGCTACTTCATATCCTTGCCTATTTGATTCCGGCGCAGATTGTTCGTTAGTACGTAAAAGCATTTCTGGTTCGATTCCGGGCAAAAGAAAGACTGTCAATACAGTTTTCAAGGGAATAGGTGGTGTGAATATCACGTGTTCCCAGAGTATCTCGGCGATTGTCGAGATCGATCAAGTTACTGTAGAATTGGATCTATTTGTTGTAGAAGATCACCAAACCCAGTTTAATATTTTAATTGGCTATGATTTAGTGAAAATTCCGGGTCTTACTATCACATTAATAGATAAAAATATGACTGTCTCGAGAAATATGATTATTTCTGAATGTTCTTTAACCGAGTCGGAAACAAAAATAAATACCGACCTTGCTGACCCTTCCATGTTAGAAAAATTAAATTTTATTTTAAATAATTTTAAAGATAATTTCACTTCTGGTAATAAAGTTTCCGAGGTGAAAACTGGTCAATTGACTATTAGATTAAAGAATAAAGATAAAATTGTTCAACGTAGACCCTACAGATTATCGCCAATGGAACGCGAAAAAGTCAAAGACATTTTAAACGACCTTAAACAAAACGGTATAATAAGAGACAGCTCATCTCCATTTAGCAGCCCCATTTTATTAGTAAAAAAAAAAGATGGGACTGACCGATTATGTGTCGACTTTCGGGAATTAAATGCAAACACAGCTAGGGATAATTTTCCATTACCATTGATTGCTGATCAGATTGATAGGTTAGGCAAAGCGCGTTATTTCACTTGTTTAGATATGACTGCAGGGTTTTATCAAATACCAATTTCGGTAGATTCTATAGAAAAAACCGCGTTCGTTACACCTGACGGTCAATTCGAATTTTTACGCATGCCATTTGGGCTATGCAATGCGCCGTCTGTTTATCAGCGTGCCATTAATAAAGCTTTGGGTGACTATAAGGATAAGATTGCTCTAGTTTATATTGACGATGTTCTTGTAATTTCTACAACAATAGAAGAAGGGTTACTTAACTTGGAATTAGTTTTAGAAAGATTAACAAATGCAGGTTTTTCACTAAACATAAAAAAATGCTCATTTCTTAAAAAATCGGTTGAATATTTAGGAAATATAATAGAAAACGGAACCGTTAAGCCTAGTCCCAGAAAATTAGATGCCCTCTCTAAGTCCGCTTTACCTAAAAACATTAAAGAATTACGGCAATTTAACGGCCTAGCTGGTTATTTTAGGAAATTCGTACCAAATTTTTCCAAAATCATGGCCCCTTTATATGAATTAACTAAATCTGGCGTACCTTGGAGGTGGACTGAAAAGCAGGAAAATGCCCGAAAGGAAGTAATTAGTAGATTAACATCTTCCCCACTCTTGACAATTTTCGACCCTGATTTACCATGTGAACTCCATACAGACGCTAGTTCGCTAGGTTATGGTGCAGTTTTGATTCAGCGACATGATAAGAATCCTCATGTTGTTGGTTATTTTAGTATGCGAACGACCAATGCCGAGAGCAAATACCATTCATATGAGCTCGAAACATTGGCTGTCGTCAAAGCTATTAAACATTTTCGCCACTTTTTGTATGGTAGATGCTTTAAAGTTGTAACAGATTGTAATTCACTGAAAGCATCCAGAACCAAAAAAGAACTAACGCCTAGAGTACACCGCTGGTGGGCATTTTTGCAAACTTTCCAATTTGATATTGAGTATAGGAAGGGTGACAAACTTTCTCATGCCGATTTTTTTAGTCGAAATCCAATAACGAGCTCCTGTAAAGTTCCAAACAAGAATATCTCGTTGCAATTTTCAGTAAACTCTTCTACACTTGATCATAACTGGCTCCTAATAGAACAAAAACGTGATCCAGTTCTTAAGAACATAGTTGAACAACTTAGTTCTGATACAATCCCAAAAGACATTGCTGAAACTTATGTTATATCGCAAGATAAATTGCTTAGACGTAAAGTTCAAATAGAAAATAAAACTCGTAAACTTATTATTGTGCCACGTAATTATAGATGGAATCTGATTTCCCACTATCATGATAATCTTCAACACTTCAGTTGGGAAAAGGTTCTAACTAAATTAAGAGAGCAATATTGGTTTCCCAATATGTCAAAAACAGTTCGAAGGTTTATTGAAAATTGTGTTAGTTGTCGAATTCGTAAAGGTATGTCTGGTGCTAAGCAAGTTACGCTTCATCCTATAGATAAAATTGCAATTCCCTTTCACACCGTACATGCTGACATAACTGGACGTATGAACGGTAAACGTAATAATGCTGAATATGCGTTTGTTTTTATCGATGCTTTTACCAAATATACTCATTTAATTTACACCAATGATAGAACATCAGATACAGCCATATCTTGTTTGCAAGAAGTAATTTCTATTTTCGGCACCCCAAATAGACTCATAACAGATCAGGATAAAAGTATGACATCATCTGATTTCAAGAATTTTTGTCAGCGATTTGGTATTGAACATCACGTAGTAGCTAAAGGCGCTAGTCGGGCAAATGGTCAGGTAGAACGTATTATGAAAATCATCAAAGATAATATGTCTGTTGTGGAGCTTAATAAACAGTGGCACACTGCTATTCGAGATTTACAGTTGGCTATTAATTCTACCATTTCTAAAAGTACGGGAAAATCTCCCATGGAGTTGTTGTTTGGGAAAAATTGTTCGCCACCGGGTATTAAGCTCTTACAAATCGATGATGATGAACCAATTGTTGATCTTAATACTGTTAGATCATTATGTAAATTAAGGATGGACGAGCGATCATTTCGGGACAAGTTAAGATTTGACAAGGGCAAAGCTCAAATCAAGCCCTTTGAAAAAGGGGATTTTGTCTTAATGCATAAGCATGAAAGACATACGACTAAACTTGGTCCTAAATATGAAGGTCCTATGGAAGTTCTAGAAGTATTACCTAATAATCGCTACAAAGTAAAGCATGTCAATTTAAGGGGATGTTCCGAAAAAATCGCTAGTCATGATTTTTTGAGACCAGCACCTCTGGCTCAAAATGATCCATTTATGGATGACAATGATAACTAACCGACCGTATGGGCGATTGATTTGTAAATTATCTTAGCTACTCCACCTTCCCCCCTACTACGCTGGCTGGCCACCATGCGTATCCTTTTTCCTGGTCTTAGGGCTATATCCCAGGCGGGTGATGCCATGTGTTATGGCTAGATCCAAGGCGGGTGATGCCGTGTTAGGGGGCTATATCTCAGGCGGGTGATGCCATGTGGTATGGCTAGATCCAAGGCGGGTGATGCCATGTTAGGGGGCTATATCCCAGGCAGGTGATGCCATATGGTATGGCTAGATCCAAGGCGGGTGATGCCGTGTATTTTTGGCTAAACCCGAGATGGGTGATGCCGTTTTGTTGTAAAATGCTTTACAGCGCAGAGAACGCGCTGGATCAGAATGGCCGTATGGGCGCCAAGCCATTATTTGATTTTATTTTTAAGTTTGTTTTAATTATTTCGCACTTAATCTGACTTCCATGTTATTTATTAAATTAATACTTGTATTTCCGGTTAAGTCTATGTTTAGTTTTATTTTGATGTATTTAAAATATTGTAGTTTCCGTTTGAATTTATATAGTTTTTGCTCTCGTACTCCCTTTTGATTGATTTAAAATATTGTTAGTTTCCGGTTGAAATTATATAGTTTTTATTCTCATACTTCCTTTTGATTTATTTGTTAGTTTCCGGTTTAATTTAAATAGTTTTTAATCTCGTACTTCCTTTTGATTTATTTAAAATATTGTTACGTTTCCGGTTTGATTTAAATAGTTTTTATTCTCATACTTCCTTTTGATTTATTTAAAATATTGTGCGTTTCCGGTTGCCTTTATTTTAAGTTTCTATGTTGGTATTGAAAGATTTATTTTGACACATCCGCTTGAATAAGTTAAAATGTTATATCCGCTTGATTTATATAAATTCTACTTGGCGGTAAAGTTTCGCGGTAATTTTGTGTATAAAAACTGTTGTACTGTGAATGGAAGGACATTCTTTGTTCGGTGCTCCTGGAATAAACACCCTGAGTTGAAGTAAGGTATTTTCTTTGTACTCTCTTAAACATTTCTCTGCCATTTCCTATTTCTGTGTATGTTTGTGATATAGTGGTGTAAAGTAATATGTCTGACTCCGACAACGACGGCGATCATGCGCCGACATGTACCTACAGTGTTTGATTCGCTAGTGTCATTAATTTGTTCATAAATTATAATCTTATTTGAACTGCAAACGGTTTTTCTATTGCGCACTTCCCATAGTACGCCCACAGTAGTTAAAATATGGCTGATGATAACGTGAGAGACGTATCTTCTCCGTCATATATAATAATACCAGCCTATTACTGTCCCATTGCTGGGCAAACGCCTCTTCTCATACAGAGAAGGCACGAGCATTGATTACCACGCTTGCTCAAGACGGGTTGGCGATTTCAGACTTATATTAACTATATTTAAGTCCTGGTTTCCTCACGATGTTATCCTTCACCGATGTCAGTAATGTCCAAGATAAACTCAGAAAGTACATAAGAATTCAAAAGTCACATTGGTACTTGCCCGGATTTGAATCCACAACCTCGTGCATGAGAGGCAAAGCCTTAACCACTAAGCCATCACGACACGCGTTAATTTTGTTATACTTAAGTTCAATCAATTATATTGTACTAAAGAAACCCGCAGACCAAATCACAGGCAACAGCCTGCGACTTGGTCTGTGTATTTTGTACTTCATCCTTTTTTTGTATAAAAATATCCAGAATTAAAAGTAAACCATGTCCTTCTCCAGGCCCCAGGCTACGTATCTGTCCAATTTCATAACGGTCGGTTCAGTGGTTTCCGCGTAGAAAGGCAGACAGAGAGATAGAGTTACATTCGCGTATATACAGGCTGACTGGGTTATGGTCGCGCAAACTGTAACCATGAATTCAGCGCATGAGTCTAACCCCTAGAGTAGAAATGTTTCCTCGAATTTTACAATATAATATTGAACCCACGGTTACAGTTAGCGTAAATAAAAATCAAATGCTGTTCTTTGGTAAGCTCCTCAGTTGAGAACGCCTGGACCGATTCGGCTATTTTTATTTTAAAATTTTTGCTGCAGTCCGAACGAGGTTTTTATTGAAAGAAAAATTGGAAAGGTTGCCCAGAAAATTTGAGAATTTGGGAAAAACTGATTGTACTTTTTACATGGAAATAATGTATAAATTAGTGTGAACAATTATTGCAACGTCTATCGGGCCAGCTACTTTATCATTTTAATAAGAATTGTACGGAAACATAACAACATAAATAAATATACCTATTTTTCTTTCTTTCGTAACATAATATCACGCGTGTATTTTCCGAAGGGTTGGGTAGAGTTGTACCCATAGTACACCCAACGGAACGGACGGAAACATGCAATTAATTTACTCTTCATGAATGAGCTGTCCATAAAACTTACCTAAAATTGAAAATACGACTTAGTTCGTTACCTAACTACTGTAAACAGTCGTGAGCAGACTACCAGATATCTAATGAACAAAGGATTTAATTCAACAAAAAAATAATTATTTAGAAGTCAATAATAAAATGTTATTTAATACATAGTGCAGTGTAATTCCTGCAATTACATACTTTTTGTTGTCATGTCGATTACATTCTTTTTACGAGTCATTCGGTCAGCTTTTTACTTTTTCGTGTTTTTTTTTTGAATATTCAAAAATTGACAATTGTTCTGAACAATGTCAAGAAGAAAAAAATTGAAGGCATTCTGTCGTTGGAATTCCAAGAGAATTGTGATATTTTTTCAATAATATTGAATCTTTCTTCGAATGTGAATTTGAAATTTTTAATGTTTAACCACGATATGTGAGTATTCAGCGGATACAATCGACTGTACGTTCCCTGGAATTGGTCGTCACTTTTTCTTTTGGTGAGTAATCCCTTTATAGGTTCCGTATTCTTGTAACTTGTGCCTTGTTCTTTAATCTAAGATTTCCTTTTCCTTAGATTGTTTGAAAAGCCACATTTTTTGGCCTTACCCTGCCATTTATTGTTGGCCTGTCTTCTTCCATTGTCTGCCGGCTGCCGAAGTCGAAGAGCGAGGTTGCGGAGAGAAGTGCAGGATCGTTGCCGAGCAAGGTCGACGACACAGGTCCAGTAGCTTGGACATCAGGTGCTAAATAAGTCATTTGTGTGGCGCAATAACGCCCAAGCATCAGTATAGTTGAAGTGTTCTGTGCTACACCGACGTGTGACATTCTATTTTTAAGGTGCTTTCCTAAATTCTCTTCATCAGATCTCTCTAAAAGTTATCTTGACGAATTATGTAAAGAAAAACCTTAATCTTGTGATTATTTGTGTAAAACACTTTATAGAGTGACACGAATCTCGTACGATTGCAATCGAATTTAAATTCGTCAGAATACTTAAGATCCTAAATATTTGGTAACATCATAAGTTTGTTCTCTGAAAATCTTGTTGTGATATTTTTTTTTTTAGCATTTAGCCTTTTAAAATTCCAACGACGAATTTCAATTTACTATTTTTGGCTTTTATACTGTTAATCTTTATTTTCGATGATTTTTATTATAATAATAAATTTTACGTGTATTCACTGCGTGAGTTTGATTTTTAGCTACCTCACACCGGGGTTCGAGTCCCCGGCGTGTTAGCAGCCAGCTCTACGCTGCAATAGGTAGGTATTATAGTTACTGCTTATAAGGAAACTTATTCGAAAATTTATTATTCATATTTTACTTTATTAACGTCAATTTTGAGAAGGTCGTCGTGCTTCGTGCAAATTTTGTCGTCAGCCGGTAAATACATTACATAAACTTACGCAAGACGACTTACAGTCACGACGTGCAGCTGTCGACTATTTCTGTTTTGTGCTCGTGATTATCTAATATATAAAATTCTCGTGTCACAGTTTTCGTTGCCATACTCCTCCGAAACGGCTTAACCGATTTTGATGAAATTTTTTGTGCTTATCGGGTATCTATGAGAATCGGCCAACATCTATTTTTTTTTTTTTTTTTTGGTAGGTAGGGTAGGGAGTTAGGGAGGTAGGTAGGTAGGTAGGTAGGTAGGGTAGGTAGGTAGGTAGGTAGGGTAGGTAGAGTAGGTAGGTAGGGTAGGTAGGTAGGGTAGGTAGGTAGGGTAGGTAGGTAGGTAGGGTAGGTAGGTAGGGTAGGTAGGTAGGGTAGGTAGGTAGGTAGGGTAGGTAGGTAGGTAGGGTAGGTAGGTAGGGTAGGTAGGGTAGGTAGGTAGGGTAGGGTAGGTAGGTAGGTAGGGTAGGTAGGTAGGGTACGCCGTAGATAAGTACCGCAACCCGTGCGAAGCCGGGGCGGGCAGCTAGTCTAATATATAAAATTCTCGTGTCACAGTTTTCGTTGCCATACTCCTCCGAAACGGCTTAACCGATTTTGATGAAATTTTTTGTGCTTATCCGGTATCTATGAGAATCGGCCAACATCAATTTTTTTTTTTTTTTTTTTTTTGGTAGGTAGGGTAGGGAGTTAGGGAGGTAGGTAGGTAGGTAGGGTAGGTAGGTAGGGTAGGTAGGTAGGTAGGGTAGGTAGGTAGGTAGAGTAGGTAGGTAGGGTAGGTAGGGTAGGTAGGTAGGGTACGCCGTAGATAAGTACCGCAACCCGTGCGAAGCCGGGGCGGGCAGCTAGTAGATCTATATTGTTTGTTTTTATTTTACATTATTACCAGAGCTAATTACCTTTTTCGTATGCGCATGTTTTTGTGTTTATGTGACAAATAAACGAATTTTTCTTTCTTCCTTTCAAGTATATTGGTTACTTGTTATGTTTATTTTTCTTTATAAAACATACAGCAGGCAGCAGTCTTATATTTATCTAAATAAGAGATAGCTACGATCCCGGCGAACCAGTGTGTAAGTGTGAGAAATGGTAGGTATCACTTCTCACACTCAATCAATCTGCCTAACCTTTTCCCCACTATGTTGGGGTCAGACTCCAATCTAACCGAATGCAGCTGAATGCCAGTATTTTACATGAAGCGACTGTCTATCTGACATCCACAACCCAGTTACTGGGTACTACGATACCCCTTGGAAAGAATGGTTGTCAGACTTTCGAGCCAAAGGCAAATTAAAACTTTGCGTGCTTCGTTCCGTTTCGATGACTATAAAACTCACCAAATGTATAGTCATCAAAACGGAATGAAGCAAGTATAGTTGAAATTTGCTTGGTCAAGAGGAATTATTGCCCAAATTACATTGCAAAACATCTTTAGAACATGTCAAGCAAACTAAATAAAATGTAAAAAAAATATTTAGTAGCTAGGGAATTTATTCCGGATGATTTATGTGTATAATAATTAAATTAATATAAATAAACGACACGGCCCGCATTGTTAGGAGGTTCCTCTCTCTGGAGCCCTGACCGCCGGTAACTTGGACCCTGTTCCCGATACCGGTGGGCCACTATTTTTTATATTTTTAAATGTTTTTATATTCTTTTATATTTTAATATGTAAAAATATAATTTATATGTACATAATGAAATAAAGGAAATATTAATATTACATTTATTATTAATATTAATATTAAACTTACATTTATTGAAGAATTCTCGATGTTTTGTCTAGTTGCAAAAACCGTGCGAAGCAGGGGCGTGTCGCTAGTATAGAATAAAATATAGTCAGACAGGTCAACCATGATGACTACTAGCCGAAGCTTTGCTTCTTCTTTTGTTAGCGGCGTAGCACGTCTACGCAAAGTGCTACGCCGGCTACGAGGCTACAACTCAGTTCGTGAATCCAGAGTTTCAATAAATAATTTTTAGTATTAAAAATATGTTTTAAATGGTTTCCTATACAAAAGAGGAAAGTAGCTCCGTATCTACTGATAGACTATAGGTACTAGCTAATGCCTGGCATGAGTTGCAATGCCTTTTTAACCGACTGCAAAAAGGAGGAGGTTCTCAATTCGTCTGTATATTTTTTTGTATATTTGTTACGCGATATTTCCGGCAATTGTGGGTTGATTTCGAAAATTATTTTTTAATTCAATTCAATTTCAATTCAATTTATTCAGGAACAATTTACATTGTGTTTGAAATCATAAATAAATAAATAAGATCACGTTCATTAAAATTATAAAACTAACACATTTATAATACAATAAATTATAGAAAATAACAATTCAATAACATTACCAATTAAGAGGCTTACAACAGCTAAAGCGCGGTCACTGTCGGACTGCATAGAAAAGAAAGAGAAGCGCAATGACACAATGCTGGTAATTTATTGCAAGATACGAAGCAATTATCTATTTTTAAAAAATCTATTGATTGGATTAAAAATTTAAAACACTATTACGTTAGTATGTTGCTTGTAGAATAATCTGACAAAAATCAGAATGATTTAATGCATAGTAGTATGGTTTTTAATCGTTAAAAGAATTTTTTAGAGGAATCTTTGTGATTTTTTTCTATCGTATCAAATTAGTTGTGTTATGTTTTCAACACACTATCTAATTAGCAAATATCCTGAAGAATAACATATATTTTTCTGATTTTGTTTAGTGCAGTGGATCATGTACCTTTAGGCATTATAAAACTTACGTTTAGGTCCTGTAGTCCCCTTAAACCTTCAATACAATTAAAATTTCAATACCATTACAAGCTACTACATATTAATATTACCCAGTCCCACATTAATTAATATAAAAAAATTAAATTTGGATATGTCATCATCTATCGAATACAGACATTTCTCCAGTAGGAACGCTTTGAGTCTTGACTTAAATGAGTTCTTGTAAATTATAGTTTTTAAGTCCAATGGCAACCTGTTAAAAATCCGCACTGTTTGATATTGAGGACTATGTTGGACAATCTTAAGTTGGGGTATTATTTTGCCTTGAAAATCTTTCCTGCGAGTAATAGATAGGGTATGCCTCAGGGATGGTCCCATATAAATTTTATTAACTTTGCTTTGGTAGTTTTTCAGTTAGCTTCTATAATACATATTTTTTCCACTTAGTGTATATTGATGATGTTATTATAATAACTTTGTGTCACTGTTATTTAAATAGCAAGTAGTGGTAAACGAATTTCTGTGGGGTAGATACCACAACTAAAAAGTGAAAAACAAAACATTTTTACAAAAAAAAAAAGGCAACCGACTTCCAAAAACAAACACTACAAAGTGAAAAATAACTGTAAGCAATTTCGGAAGTCGGTGGTTAAAAACGAAAATACAAAACCAAAGACACCGACTTCCGAAATTACTTAGTTATTTTTCACTTAGTAGTGTACTTTTTAAAGTTCGTTGTTGCTATAATTTTTTTTAAGCTATTGCATAGCTTTTATCGCGGGCTTTGAGCGCAGCGACCGAATCAAGAAATTCCGTAACGAAAATAAAACCTAACATCCCCCCACTCCGCCTACGCCTGCCTGACTGTAGTTGAATTAATATCAAAGAAAAAAAAAACTGCATAAATAAAAAAATAACAAATATTATAATTGCATAAGTTGATAAAAAATGCTATGCAATAGCTTTACCGTGGCAGTCCCCGAGTGCCAAACGTGTTTTTTTTGTTTGGAACTTCCTGCGCGCACACAACAACTTACCAAAGCTTCATCACGACCGGTCGAGCCATTTTCGAGATTTTGCTATACTAACGCACGGAAATTGATTTTATATTTATAGAATACTAGCTTTTGCCCGCGGCTTCGCCCACGTAAAGGTCGGAAATTATTTCACAAGAACATTTACTACCGGGATTCATAGTCATAGTTTTTAGCTATGTCCTAACCCAGGTCATGGCCTATCTGTATGCCTTTCATCTAAATCTATTCAGCCGTTCGGCATGAAAAGGTCAGACAGACAGACAGAAAATAAATTCAAATAATCTTTTTTAGGGTTCCGTACCTCAAAATAAAAAATTTGGAACCCGTATTCCTATAAGAGTTCCAATTTTTGACGGACTTTGCTTGACTTCGTTGTCCGTCAAGACCCTTTTTCTCAGGATCACGTGGAGGTATCAATTTGAAATAGATATCAAAAACTTAGATCTACAGTCCCGTGAAGCTGTAAAGAAAATCAAACTTCCAAGTGAACGCAATAAAAAAATATGGCCATTTATGCCGCATATGTTGACACTCGCAAATAAAGCAAAGCCTATACGGTACTTCCCTTTGACCTAGCAGCATGAGTTTTGGTGAGAAGTAAGCTCTTACAGTTCAATTAAAGAGAAAAATCCGAAAATTGATAATTTATAGTTATTTAACAACCGCAAAGTTAAGTTTGTTCTTTAATCTGTCTTTGTTGGATTCCCAACACTAAATATTACTAAAGGATACATGTTTGATTCCCAACACTAAATGTTACTATACAACATGAACATCACTAGTGTGCTCTCGGTAGCCATCTTTGTTTAAAATGTCTCACTCACTTCCTCACGGGTCGGGTCCGCTATAGGTTTGGTCCACAACGTGCTCCTGTCTACTCTTACTATTAATGGTGATTATTGGTGATTATACCTCTTCATTAAGAACTGGCTGTTTTCATCCAAGTACATCCTCTAACACACATTCCCACAGTCTTGAAGTAGCATAAATTTAGTCTGTATTTCATTCAAATCGGTCCACTTCACTCTATTAAAAGTTAATTTTTCTACTGTAAAGTTAAGTTTGCCCTTCAATCCGGATTTGGGAATTGGGGCAGCCGAGCGAGCACAGCTTTGAGAGGGAACCCTCAGGGCGCGAGTCCTACTCACACTTAAAGGTTTTTTAAAGTAAATAAAACAGGTTTTTATGATTCTAAATGTCTTAAAGTAATCAATTATTTGTTATACCTACTCTAGTGCCGCCATTAACTACGTAATACGAGTACCTACAATCCTCCATGTTAGAAAGTTTATTTTATCACTTTAATTTGTAATAACTTTATACCGAGTGAGCCGATTTTAATTAAATAAAGACTAACGGTCTAATTACAAAATAAGGTTTTTCTTTAGAAGTGGTTTTAACCATCGAGCTTGTTTTTTAAATAAGAACCTAACAGAAATCGAAATACAGTTCCTTTTACAAAACTGACAACTTATTTCGGTCTTAGGTTGTCAATTTTGTATTAAGAACTTTACTAAAGTCGGCATAAAGTTTGAAAAAAGAAAAAACTGGCTCGAAGGTTTAGGCTCTGGCTGAAGTTAGATCGTGTTTTTTAATAAGACCATAAATGTTACTTCAAGGTACGGATTATGACTATATTTCCAATCCCTTAAATCTCTTGAAAAGAAGTACAAAAAATGAAGTAATAAAATGTAATATTACATGCTAATTTCAAATCATCCCCTATTTTACCCCCTTGGGAGATGATTTTACAAAAACGCTGTAAGAAAAAGAAAACAAAAAAAAATACGTGTTACAACACGTATTTATTTATTTCCTACCAAAGTCACAAATTTGTATTTTAATATCCCTAACTTAAGAAATGCTGGGTTTCCCATACAAACTTTCGTCCCCTATATCAACCCGTTTAGGATTATTTTTTAAGACAAAAAGTAGCATGTCCTTCCCCAGTATGCAGTATGCAGTATCTCTTTGCCAAATTTTATCGAAATTCTTTCAGTGGTTTAGGCGTGACAGGCAGGCAGGCAGAGTTACTTTCGAAATTATAATATTAGTATGGATCGATGTAGATTGGCACCCAAACTCTAAAGTTCTAAACTATAACTATTTCGAAATGTATTTTTACAATAACTTTCATCAGACATAATCGTGATATAAAGGTGACGGGACCCTATTACTAAGCCTCCGCTGTCCATCCATCTGCCCGTAGTTGAAATTTTCTTTCACAGAGTGTATTTCTATTGCCACTATAACAACAAATAATAAAAATAAAATACAGTTTAAAATTGAAGAGGGTCTCCATGCAAGAAACGTGTCTTTTTCTGCCTTGTGGTATGGAACCCTTCGTGTGCTAATCCGACTCGTACTTGGCCGGTTTCTTTTTAGTAAATTTAATGTCTCTATACCACTGTAGAGCAAAGGCTTCCTACTGTCCCACTGCAGCGCAAAGGACTCCTACTTTCCCACTGCAACGCAAAGGCCTCCTACTGTCCCACTGTAAGGAAGAGGCCTCCTACTGGCTCACTATAGGGCAAAGGCCTCCTACTGCCCCACTGCAGTGCAAAGGCCTCCTACTGTCCCACTGCACCGCAAAGGCCTCCTAGTGTCCTAATGTAAGGCAAACGCCACCTATTGCCTCACTGCAGCGCAAAGGCCTCCTACTGTCCCACTGTAAGGCAAAGGCCTCCTACTGTCCCACTGTAAGGAAGAGGCCTCCTACTGGCTCACTGTAGGGCAAAGACCTCCTACTGCCCCACTGCAGTGCAAAGGCCTCCTACTGTCCCACTGCACCGCAAAGGCCTCCTAGTGTCCTAATGTAGGGCAAACGCCACCTACTGCCTCACTGCAGCGCAAAGGCCTCCTACTGTCCCACTGTAAGGCAAAGGCCTCCTACTGTCCCACTGTAAGGAAGAGGCCTCCAACTGGCTCACTGTAGGGCAAAGGCCTCTTACTGTCCCACTGCAGTGCAAAGGCCTCCTACTGTCCCACTGCAGCGCAAAGGGCTCCTAGTGTCCTACTGTAGGGCAAACGCCACCTACTGCCTCACTGCAGCGCAAAGGCCTCCTACTGTCCCACTGTAAGGCAAAGGCCTCCTACTGTCCCATTGTAGGGCAAAGGCCTCCTACTATCCCTCTGCCCCCTTCTAGCCCCTTCCCTCCAAGACCACCCACTCCCTTTTCTACACAATTCTATCTATTACTAGTGCCGACCAATCCTTTCGGTATGAGTCAAGCTCGTCCGCACATCTTCGCTTTGGCCTGCCGCGATATCGTATTTCGTGTAATGGGGGTCCCATTACACGGTCCCATTTCTCGGTGGTTCCTTTAGCCCATTTTTATCTCACTTGCGGCAGACATGTCCGGCCCAGTGCCGCTTAAGTTTTAGTTTAAGCCTTATTAATAAAACAATAATAAGAAGTACACTGAAGGAGCCATACTTGCAAACGTAAGTACGTTTCGAAATCGGAATTTTGACTTATTTTATTTTCTTAACTAGATTGCCTCTTATCAGATCTCCAAAGCTTAGGACCTATGAAAAAGAATAAAAATACGATGAATCCTAATAATATTATTATTACTTTACACCAGAATTTCTGGACGTTTCTGGGGAAATCTATGGGAATAATTGCGAGTACCGCTGTTTCTCTACGATCACCCAAAGGTTATCTGGTAGAGAATGCCTAGGTCGTTGGAGGAAGACATTAAATCCAAAAAACATACTGCGGGGTAGATACTTAACACACTAACATTATCAATGGGTTTCATTTTGACAGTTCAACAACATTCATTGCGTTATTTACGTTGTTGAGCAGACAAATATTTCGAACATATGAATCAATGGATTAGCAATAGCCTTCAAAATCATTCAGATTGTGATAGATAGTGTGTTACTTAATTAGGGTGCTGGTCTGAAGTGTCCTTTTAAATACGGAACATTATACATGTACTTACGTAGATAAAATACAGCTTTGATGCAATAATCATGTTTGTAACGTGCTGACTACATGGACTATAGAAAATAATGATAATTACATTTATTTCAAGTTAAACCTAGGTATTTGACTAGAGATTTTTCTAGTTTATTGAAGTAAGTAATAGACTTAACAACAGCATAATCATGTATTTGTAGTATTCTCTATCTTTAAGAGCAGCCAACCCGTCATACTTTTCATACAAAAGCTCGTACGTGATTATGGCGTTGGAACACATCTTTCATTGATTTTTTTTTAAACTAATAGGTATCTTTTGCACTTTATATAGGTTTCTATGTAAGTAAAAAATCAAAATTTGGTGAAACAAATTCTGTATAAACCTACAAAAATCTCCTTTTTTGCACAAATTTTACCTGAACTTTGGCCGTTCATAATGTATTCATAAATTGTAAAAGTAAAGAAAACATCTTCATAGAAACCTCGCACATGTAATGGAGATTCTAAATGACTAACATTTTTTCCAAAAACTTGTAAGGCTGTTTCGAAAACACGTATTCCTGGAAAAAGTTTTATGAAATCTCTGCGCGTCAATTTTTGTTTGATGTTATCGCGTTCTCACTCTTGCGTCTTTTTCAAACATTGCGTCGGATGAAACAACAATCTTTTCAATCATGCTCGCGTTGACGATAGATGGACCGGGAAGGGCCCTCTTAACTTACATGTCTATTGCCTATGATACGGTAGTTTGATAATCTTTGTTGTTGGTTTTAGAGCGGGACGGCCCCGACTTATAAGTAGGTAGGTCGTGGGTCCGAACCCAGGCAAGCATGCCTGTCGCGGATTGTTCGAAAGAGTTACCGTGGCCCTGGCGCACAGGCAACTGAAGGAACACGGGTGGGTTTTAGTCAGTAAGAGTCTGACACGCCCTCCTGCTCCGACCAGAGCGGGAGAAGTCATTTGATGATACCACACAAAAAAAAAATACCAAGCATGCCTGGGATTTGTGCAATTTATGTCATCCATACTGCTCTTAAAACGGAGAAGGCAAACGTCTTAATGAAATCGCAGAACCAAAAGACTGTGACATCCACCAACGCACGCGGAACCGTATAGTGGATTACTGCCCACTCCCTCTCACAGCGAGAAAGCCTGTGTCCCAGTAGTGGGAAGTTATTTCTCTACTAATTACAAAACATAAATATTGATACTTTTTCTGAAAGATTAACAATAGAAACCTAATGCTGATAAATCATCTCTGTAGAATCGAAACTGCAACGAAGAAGAAAAGACTTCAACGAGCAAATAATGCAAAACTTTTGTGCTGCGAAATTGTAAATAATGGAAGAATTTCTTTGCATTGCTATATAATTCCATGTTAGGTATTCATTTTGATTTATTTTCTTAGACCCCACCCTAATTACGTAACATACTATCAATCACAATCTGAATAATGTTGAAGCCTATTGCTAATCCATTGCTTCATATGTTCGAAATATGTGTCTGCTCAACAACGTAAATAAGGCAATGAATGTTGTTGAACTGTCAAAATGAAACCCATTGCTTCTGTTAGTGTGTTACGTAATTACCCCGCAGTTTTAAAGCAACGTAGGTCAGGCCCTGCAGTTTCGACATTAGACAGCGACAAAAATCCGTCGCTAAGTCGTATCGTAGTCAAATTCCTTTAATAGATTTTCAACTTTATTACGAAAGCATAAGGTTGAAAATCTATTGAAAGAAATTTGACATCGATTAGACTTAACGACGGATTTTTGTCGTTATATTTGTCGAGACTACAGGGGCAGATCTATGTGTATATGCCTAGGCCTGCCTACGTTTAAGGTCTTCTAGAAAAAGCTATGTTAGAATATTTTTTCAAATCATTAGCAAACTTCTTAGTGATAAATTACTTAATAAATAACGACCTCAAAATCTCACGTCTTCAGGTCACCTGCATCAAATGCAAAATGGTATCGCGAATAGAGTGAAAGAAAAAGAAAGAAAGAAAGAAAATACATTTATTTGCGGTAAACATGACGCAAAGAAAAAACACACAAATACAAAAAATAACGAGTTGGGGAAAAATATGCGTTTCATTCACGCAAAACGGCAATCGCTCAGCATAATGCTACGACCCTATGCGAGACAGAGCCCCAGCGCTGGTGAGTGTTTTAATTCTTTCACCAATATTATTAGTTTGTGGCAGTTCCGCGCGGCAAATCGTCCCATCACAGACGCACGAGATGGCCGCGTGAAACTTGCTCAGTCAGTGTCAGCGTGTAAAGTCAGGGAAATAAATAATTTATTTAAAAATTATTTTTAAGCAAACTGACTTCCAACTTAAACTGTCTGTTTAATCAAATCACAACTGTCATTCTTTGACAGTTGTCTATACATATATCGACGTAACACGACAAATTGACGTTGGGTGTCAATTTGCTTAACAATTAATTTCCCTCACTGTACTTATTACATTATGAATATGCTACTATATGCTATATTTATACTATGAGAGCCAATGTTAACTTTATCAAACACTACATTTTCTAAAACAATGGTGAAAATCGAAATAAAGTCAAATCATTTATTTCAAATACTTACTCTTTTATACTAATTAACAATTAGTTGTAAGTCTCATTTCCTACGAAATGTATGGGAAAAGTTTTTTGCTATTTCTGACTTTTCTAGTACTCAAACCTCAGTCGATCCAATAGAGGTTTTTGATCCTTTTATGAAACATGATCGATTGGCATAAAAAAAAGTTTTTGTGAAAATTGCCCATTTTCCTGCTGACTGTAATTTTGTTTCAAAATCTGTGAATGCAAATCAAAATTTCTCAAAAACTTAAGGAAAGTCTCCTAAGACCGTTTTCCTGTAGTTACAACGGTTAAGGTAGCTGCCCTTGCTGCCCCACCTCAAAAATCCACCTCTATGAATTATATGTGAAGACGATGCATCTGTAATAAAATTACTATACCACAATAGGTAAAAAGAATGAAATATAAAGCAATGACAGGTAAATTAATTAAATTATGTGATAGATAGGTAATAGGTAATACGGGCTGGTGTCCGCAACTCCACGTCAATGCGCGTATTTTGCGTACGGTTATGTGATAGATACATTGTGCTCACATATTTACAAATATTTAAAAAATATGTTTTTTTTTAAAGTAGATGTTTTTTCTTTTAAATTTTAACAAGTAATAATTTATTGTGTGTGGAGTACATAATTATCATGTGTTTTAAAACCACTGTCCTATTTTCATACCTAAATACTTTTTGCTCTGTTGGATCCAAATACGAATAGCAGCGTGAAAATGTGACTACCATCGAATACGTTGTGAAACAGTTCCACAGAAACTAAATAGTAGCGCCACCTATGTGCTTTGTAGTAAACTAGTTCAGTACCTCTTTCTTACAAACAAAGAACTGTGTTAATGTGAATGTGGTGTTCTCACTGTTGGCGAGTAGGTATATGCGTAGTTCGAGACCATTTCAATAGATGGCGCTGCTTTAGATTATGAAGTTTCATTCTGAGTTCTTATTGTATGTTGGAAACTGAAGAGCCGTTAAAAAAAAAATACTTATGTTATGACTATTTTAGACACAGGAGAAATAAAGGACACTAATGCTCTTTAAATTCTTATCACGGCTTAAAACTTTATAAAGTTAAAAGTGTATTATGGATCCAACAAGAGGGGCATTTTTTGTTCCATTTGCATTGAGAGTACTTTTCCATTTAAATTTTATCAATGCATTTATTTAGGACGTAATTAACTTGTCTTCTGTTTTTACAGCATGTCATTTTAACGCATGAAGTCGCCAACCGCAGACTCCTACTTGGCCAGTTTCTGTTTTAGTACCAGTATTATCCAAAAGATGTCACTGTGCATTTCGTGCCGATTCTTGAATCGCGGTGTTAAGATTCTCCGCCATTTGGTTGGGTCACCTCGAATCCGTCAATTCGCCAATCTCTGGTTTCCCTTCAAAACGCATAAATCTTTCGCCTTTTACTAAAGATTTCCGTGGAGGGGGACACTCAAATGAGTCTATATCTATTTTTGAAATAACTCTGCTTCGGCAGAGTTTGGAAATTCTTGTAACATGAGTCGAGCCAACTCAAAACTGAACTGATTATTTATAATCTATGTAATTCTCTGTGAGTTGAACGGCCACTACTTCAGTTTTGAGCCATCTGATCATGACTTGGTGACTCAAAACTTGCATTTAAGTACTGTTTTAATATTTTGATTTCTTCGTTATCATAATCGTGAGGTTTCAATCAAAGGTGTTGATAATATATATTTATTGATTACCAACAACTTAGATATTTTTGAAACTTTGGTATTTTTTATCACACTTATTAGCTTATAATAGATATTTCTAACTTCATAGGAATAAAAGTAATAATGAAAGAAAAAAAATATTTTGTAATTTCTGGAATTTTCGCTAAGGGGAATAATTATTTGAACTTTTTAAACGTTTCACGCGGTCATGAGCTAGGAAATATAAACAAGATAATTATAGTTTTGTTATCTCTATAAGTTTTGTCATTGCAATCGAACATGATAAGCGTTTACGAGTTTCATTGCCTTCAGAACTTTACTAGGCGCCTATTGTTTTCTTTGGTAATGTCTGACACATTGTGAAGTATAATATTAGGTCTTTACCTATGAAATTGCCGTTCTGCAGTACTGGCCATTTCAAATCAAAATAATTTTTGTTTGGCTATGAATTCTAATTTCAAATTAATTTTATTTTAAAAACATGGATTTTTTTTTCTAAAAGTAGTCATTTCTTTATTGATTAGTGTTACATTTTCATCGCATTTCAATCTTTTTCGTCATCATGGATACGTTAAAAATTCGAGTAATTATGGAATATGAGTACCGTCGTGGCAGCAACGCGGCACAAGCGGCACGCAACATCAACGACGTTTACGGAGCTAACTCTACAAACCAACGCACCACCTGTTATTGGTTTGCTCGCTTCCGTTCTGGAAATTTCGACCTGAAAAATGAACCTCGCGGTCGTCCGAAGACTTTGGTCGACAATGACGAATTAAAGGCGATTGTGGAAGCTGATGATACACAATCTACGGCTGAATTAGCAGCAGCTTTCGACGTTAGCGTCAAAACAATATTGGTCCATTTGCGTCAAATTGGCAAGGTAAAAAAGCTTGACAAATGGGTGCCCCACGAACTCAATGATCGCCAGCGCGAAGTACGCGTCGAGACGTGCCTTGCACTGCTCAACAGACACACAAATGAAGGAATTTTGAACCGCATTGTTACCTGCGATGAAAAATGGATTCTGTTTGATAACCGTAAGCGCTCAGCAAGTTGGTTGGATCCTGGTTCAGCACCTAAACAATGCCCTAAACGAAAACTTACCCCTAGAAAAGTGATGGTCACTGTTTGGTGGTCTAGCGCCGGTGTGATTCATCACAGCTTCTTACCAAACGGGGTGAGCATTACTGCAGATGTGTACTGTGAAGAACTGAACACAATGATGGAGAAGCTGGCGCATCTCCAACCAGCATTGGTCAATCGCTCGTCTCCGCTGCTCCTGCACGACAACGCGCGACCTCATACTGCACAGCAGACGGTCTCCAAGTTGCAAGAACTGGGGTTGGAAGCTCTCCGTCATCCGCCCTACTCACCAGACCTTGCGCCTACAGACTACTACTTTTTCCAGAATTTGGATAACTTCTTGGCGGGAAAAAAATTTAATACCCGAGAGGCAGTACAAAATGCCTTTGAAGAATTTGTTGCCTCCCGTCCAGCTGATTTCTTTAAGAAGGGCATCAATAAACTGCCACTGCGATGGCAAAGATGCATTGATTGCATGGGTGATTACTTCGATTAATACAAATAAGAAATTCATGAAAAAAATTCGTTTAAATTTTTTCATACAAAACGGCAATTTCATAGGTAAAGACCTATTATTATTACTAGTTTAATTATTGTTAATGAGGACTATGTGGGTCTTAGTTTTCCTCAGTAAATTGTAATGATGATCTGGCAGTTTTTAGTACTTTATGCGGCCTACCTAAATGCCCTTTCTTTGGTATTGTTTGTCGAGTCGTTGAGCTCCTTAAGTTCTGAGTTGAGGTACACGATTACTGACAAATGCGTGCACTGACTGGACAGGTCCACTCAAATCTGTGTGTTTCTTTCCTCAAAAGACCATCTCAGACGTTAACCTGCATGGTCCTCATATGGACTGACCAGTACCATGTAACAGGGGGCGAGAGGGGATTTCATTGGTGAAATTGGCACTTAATCTTCTAAGTATATAAATTAAATGAAATGCTGTTCATTGGTAAGCGCATCACTTGAGAACGGCTTGTACGGTTTGTATTACTTCTAAATTAGGATTTTATGGAAAGAAAAATGAGAAAAGTTCCCGGAAAATTGTTAAAATCTCGAAAAAACTCAACGTCTTTTTTTCTATGGGATTTTTATATGAACTATTGAAATTTGGACATGAAATTGCCTGTCGGGTCGATAATAAACGTAGGTACTACAATTATTATTTCACAATAACACATAAAAATAGTTTCATGTTATCATTATTGCTCATCACATTAAATAATAATAAACTATGCATGGTTTCCTGTTTATGTTGAGAACCAGATTGCATTTATTAAAGAGGGCAATAAAACACTGTTCGTTATTAGTTCATTTAACTTTATTGAAATAACAATTAAACCCTTAGTGTCATGAAGATTTTAAGTTCCTAAGTCCACCACTGGAAATATTTTTCTACCTAGCGTTTTCTCAACTAGATTGGGATTGGCTTATAGTCTTAACGGATGTAGCTGAATACCAATATCCCAGTCCATCACTGAATAGGAGCCTACAAAAATAATAGCTGCAATGTACAAGCATGTGTAATTTTGCCATTATAATTAAGCTTGGCGGCTTTGAGATTGCAATATTCATCGTCGACAGAAGGACGCTGCGACATTATCCTCTTAAAGGGATGCGCTAAGGTAGCCCGCGAAATTCAAATTAACTTACGTTTCTTGCAATTTGCAGGTCAATGTCAGGTTGTATGTTGATTAAAATATGATTCGCGACCGTAACAAATATGGCTTTACAGAATTATAATCATTAGAATCAGCAATACAACTCCAGTTAGAATTGACCTCAAATGTCAAGATTTCATGAAATAGTCTTTCAATAGGGTAATATGAGCTTAGAGAGATATATTGATGATTTTTGTGATTATAATTCTATTAATAAATATTTGCTATGGCCGCGAATCATATTTAGATCGACACACAATCTGATACTGACCTGCAAATTGCAAAAAACGTAAGAAAATTTTAATTTCGCGGGCTACCCTGACGCGTGCGCCTTAACATAACACAATCCTTTATTTTGTCTCTAGTTTCTTAAGAGGTTTTTTTTTTTTTTTGGGTGGGAAATCATCAAATAACCTCTCCCGCTCTGGGCGGAGCGGAAGGGCGTGTCAGACTCTTACTGACTAAAACCCACCCGTGTTTCTTCAGTTGCCTGTGCGCCAGGGCCACGGTAACTCTTTCGAACAATCCGCAGCCCCGGTAGGCATCGGTCCTATCGGACCCCGTCAATTTTGCTGACATCTCTTTGAGGCGCACGTGGAACACGACGCGCCGTCGACCCGGGCCTGGTCCTTACCGGACGGCGAGCTGCCCATTGCTCGCCGTCCGCAAGCCCGCGCCTACGGTGGCCGGGAGTCGGCAATCGACTCCCGACGCCCAGGGTGTCTCCTCCTGCGGCGGCTAGGGGCGCGAGGGCGCAGAGATTGCCTCTCCCTTTCGCGCTCCGCCTCCTCCTTCGCGAGTATTACTGCTTCGCAGAAGCAGGTGACGGCTTCCCATTCCCTCTCGCTCCGTACCATGGCCTGAACCAGGGCCGGACGCGAGAAGTCGCCGCCGCCGATCGCCGCCACGAGGACACGGCGGTGCTCCGCCCAAGCCGGGCAGACCTCCACCGTATGCTCCACTGTGTCCTCCGGAGTTTCTTAAGACATGCATGTAACTGAGAGGTAGGTATACCTACTCTGTTCTGGGAGTCAGTCATCATCTTAATTCCCTTATCCCATGTTACTTGAGGTCGTGACGTCACTCACTTAACGATCACGTAGGTTCTAGACTAAGTACTCACTAGTAACAAGTTATCATGAACGTGTTTCCACTTACCGTACGTTTATTACTAAGTATAGTTAGGTAATCTGTGGTTGTACGCCGACCCACTGTGCCTACGACTCTGTGGGAAGACTAGGTTAGTGTAAATTGTTGACTTTTTGCATAATGTACAATTGAAGAAGCCTATATCCTAGCCAAGGATTTCTATAAGCTAATGACAAGTTGGACATAAAACTGCTTAACATGGTTTTTTCTCTGTTAAACCCCACAAAAATACAACGCAGCCAGTCATCAGTCCGTACCGTGACAAAATCACAGTTACAACTCTAAATCAAAATTGCATTAAAACACCTACTTTTTGCGCTCACAACAAAGAGCTGACCGGTCAACGGACACACCCAACACACACACACACACATGCCGTCATGCACACAAGATGTAAACACACGCATACACACATTATGCGCGCACGCAACACGTACTCTTAGCATGCAGCCATGCGAGACGAGGTGTGTGCAGTTTCCAACGTTTTCCTTATCCAATACATACCTTATTGGGTGTTGTTTTTATTTCAAATACTGTTCTAGTATGTATTGGTAATTAATTATAGAATTGGTGGTACCTACTAGAGTAATTAAAATGTACCTACATAGTTAAATGGTATCAGTCTGTAATTAGATATTGTCAAGGACAAGTTAAGAAGTCGATTCCTTGACAATTCAAAAGTGCCTGTAATTGGTTTATTTGAAATAAATGGTTTGAGTTTGAGTTTGAGTTTGATAGATAAAAGATTATGTTGTCTGGAATAACAAACACGATACAATACAAATAGTAAACTTTATAGTACAACATTTAATTATCATATATAATGACAAGCAACGAATTCAAATTAAATGAATACTCAGTAGTAGTCTTTTTTCTTTTTTGGGTGGTCTTCAAATGACCTCTCCCGCTCTGGGCGAAGCGGAAGGGCGTGTCAGACTCTTACTGACTAAAGCCCACCCGTGTTCCTTCAGTTGCCTGTGCGCCAGGGCCTCGGTAACTCTTTCGAACAATCCGCGACCCCGGCAGGCATCGGCCCTATCGGACCCCGTCAATTGTGCTGACATCTCTTTGAGGCGCGCGTGGAACACGACGCGCCGTCGATCCGGGCCTGCTCCTTACTGGACGGCAAGCTGCCCATTGCTCGCCGTGCAGTAGCAGCCTGGGGTCTGGATTAAGCCCGGTTGATGGCAATAGGCTCGCCCCCGATTACATGGGACGGCGAAATGTAGGTCTACTATAGGTACACCTCTGTATATCCCTTTAGGGAAATACAGCCGTAATGTTATGTTACGTGTGGTAAAAAAATGTGTCTTATAGTTAAACCAAAGATAAATGAGCTAACTACAGCTCCAAACATCTAACCATAACATACATAAGTACTAAATAGTTGAAAGTACTTAAATAAAGTTAATATTTCTCTATAAACACAAATCGAAACTTGAAAGCAAAGAAAATAATGCTCTTCAGTAAATATTCTTCTTCTTACAACTTCAATTGACAACATAGCGTCATATTTATTTGTTTATTTATATATATTCTTTATTGTATACCACAAAATACATAGCAAAACATACTTAGATCAAACACACAAAATATACAATGGATCGCGTTCATAATTCCCTCACAAGTTGAAATATTGTTTTTTTATTTTAAATTTATTGATACTTAATAATCTCGTTTATGATTCAATATCCCGTTGACTCATTGTCATACACAAACGACAGATTTTTCATCATGCCACTATTGCGTCAGACGCAAACCCGGCAAAGTACCACTTAGTGTCATGATAGCACGCTGGCACTACGTGTGCAATCTACGCAACATTAATAGTGTGATACATGCGCTTATTTTTCTTGAAGACATAGGCAGAATTGTACATAGTAAACCTGTACACACATATTTTGATAGTTGTGTAACATTGCCGAACCCATTGCCATTATAACATTTATTTCTTTCTTTCTTTCTTCTTTTTTTATTAATTTATTTAATTTTCAATATTATAAACTATTATATTTTTAATAAAAAAATAAAAAAAAGATTATATAAATTTAAAATATTAAATTGAAACTTTAACTTAACTTCATGCCCATATTCCCCGTACTAAGGAATAGACCGGTAAATAACTCCCACACGCTTTACCTGACCCGGGAATCGAACCCAGGAACCCACGCTCGGCATTTACGCTCGATTTCTAGTAGAGGCAGGTGTATCACATTAAATGGAATAAAATAAAACACATACACTTCTTTATTGCCATACTGATATTTCCTGGTCTTAGTAGCGATGTAGGTTTTTGCAGCAATTTGTATAAAGTTATTTTTAGTGTGTCGACTAAAAAGCACTCACTCACATTGGTGTTGTTTTATTATCTCTTTAAATGCTGCCTTAAAAAAAACATAGGTTTTTCTGAGTGATAATAATAAAGCGCACTCATCTGAACACGGCTCGTATTGTTAGGAGGTTCCTCTCTCTGGAGCACTGACCGCCGGTAGCGTGGACCCTGTTCCCGATGTCGGTGGGCTACTGTTTTTTTAACACTTTAAATGTTTTTTTTTTGTGTATGCTTAAAGTGTAATAAAGGAAATAATAATAATAAGATAGTAGAGTACCTAGAGCCTTTTGTGAAGGAGCTTGTTGTGAAGTGTTACAATCATACCATTATTGCCGCGTACTGCTTAGCTGTGTACCAATTTGGAGGCTATGGGGGCTGGTCACAGGCATATGAGACGTTAATGTTTGGCCACTTGCTAGGCCTCAGGGGGGTACTCTCTATGTCCGTCAACAAAAATACGGGCCCGTCCCGAAGTAGTTCGATATTTCGGAATGAACTCAACTCCTGATTAAATAACTTTTTTGGACGTGAAGAAACACATAAGGGGTTTACTCTGTTTGCACGAAATCCGTAGATTTGGCAGAAGTTAAGGGTTTTTCAAAATACGTATCATCTTCGTACATAAGATTAGTTCGGGGTCCGGACTATAAGAATGAATGTCAACACGATTTGATAGCCGTCCTTACTCCCGATGTGTTCTTGGCCGTCCGAAATAAATAAATAAGCGGGAGTAGAGATAATTACAAAGTATCGGCATAACTTTCGGATGGGCCCGTACCTTTGTTGACGGACTTTGAGAGTAGGCCCGCAGGAGTAAGGCCAGCTGTCAAATCGTGTTGTCAATTGTCATTCATTCTTAGTTCGGACCCTGAACTAATCGTATGTCCGAAGGTGATACGGAATAGAAAACGGCTGTAACTTCGGCCGGTACTACGGATTTCGTGCTTAGAGAGTAGACCCACTGCACTGGTACAGCCGACCGCACGTGGTTATCACTTTGACCTTGAGTTGGCCTAGCGTAGAACGTTCCAACCAAATATGAGGCCAGCCAGTGCCGCCGTTAGGGTAGGGCGCGTCTGAGCGACCGCCCAGGGTGTCAGAGGTGAAGGGGCGCCGAAAGGTTGAGACTAGGCGCCCCTTCCCCTCTGGCACCCTGGGCGGTCGCCTGGTCGTGCCCTATCCTAACGCCGGCACTGGCTCTGGCGCCTGCACGCATAGCATAACCACCATAGAAACGGGTTTTGTCTACGGAAGAATAGACAAAATGACAGATTGTTGACAGATTTCTAAAGTAATTTTTCTACAATCTGTCATCTTGTCTGTTCTTCCGTCGACAAAACCCGTTCCTATCGTGGTCATGCTACGCGTGCAGCAGAGTACTTTTGTTTTAGTACGTTTGTAGTTAGAAAACCGCAAAAAAATATTTGAGCTCTCTTCGCTAGCTCTTGCATCCGACATTCTCTGAATTCTCAAACTTTTCTGCATAAGCCGACAAAGTAACTCCTATTTCTTTATGAATGGACAAAAGAAAACCTAGGCGGAGTGCTGAAATTTTTCGCCCCTCTCTACTCCAAAAACGTAGAGGGGCAGCGCCGAAATTTCGTTCAGGATGCCTATAATGTTAAAAGTGGCACTAAGGCCAGCTTACGAGTATAATGGTTTCGTTACCACTAACGTGCTGTACCTATTGCAGATATCCATATAGGTGGTTACCACTTATATCAGGTTTGTGTTGCTCTCGCGCCGCGCCTCCGCTCGCCGATGACGTGTACGTTGATCACGCCGCCTGCGCATGCACACCGCGCTTGGACGTGGTAGGGTTCTATTTCGAACATATTCAACCACGCCCTATTTCAATACTCAATCATTTATTGCATTTCAAAATGTGTACTACGGAGGTAAGTTAAAATCAAATTAGTAAGAGAGGAAACTTTAAAAACTTAACCTACTAGCCTTCTTAACTAAAACCTATCTGCCCAGCAGCCTTTCCTAATTAGCTTGGGGTCGGCTTCCAGTCTAACCGGATGGATCTGAATACCAGTACTTTACATGGAGCGACTGCCTATCTGACCTCCACAACCCAGTCACTTGGTAACACGATACTTCTTCCTTCCCAGTTTTAATTAGAGTTTGTGATTATTAGAGTTTTTTACCACAATATTCTAAATCTGACGTCACCCTGACCACAGTTGGTCAAACTGACCTGTAACCTGTTAACACCGTGTTGATAAGTGAAAAACAATGATCGCCTTATCGCGACGTCAGCCCGCGTGGTTTCCCCAAACACCACCCACACACGTGTGAATGTACCAGTTTGTTTACATCACATAAGTGTGGGATGTGTGGTGTGCAAGTGATAAGATTGTCGCGAGAGTCACGATGCTCGGTATTTAAGTTTTTCACAACAGACAAACATATAATTATAAATTCATCTTTAATTATGTAATTAATATTTTAAAATAATATAATTTAAAAGAGTGTTTCAGTAGTTTATTGCCCGTTCTTCTCCATATGATCCTATAACGCTTCGGAAATTTTGGAATGGGCAACTAGCTTCATTTTTCTGAATGACCGACTCCTTTGACAATTCAAAAGTACTTGTATGGTTTAATTGAAATAAATACTTGGAGTTTGAAACAGCAACCTAATTGTGTAACACACTATTAGTCACAATCTGAATCATTTTGAAGCCTATTGCTAATCCATTGCTTCATATGTTCGAAAAATGTGTCTACTCAACAACGTAAACAATGCAATGAATGTTGTTGAACTGTCAAAATGAAACCCATTCCTACTGTTAGTGTGTTATGTAATTACCCCGCAGTCTTGTTTTAATTGTATTATTTTTTTATGTTTCATTTTGACTGTTACACAGATTATAAAGATTACTTTTTTTTTACCTCTTGTATTAAAGTTAGAAAATAAAACAATACAATATTGGTTTTTATTAATTTATTTTTATTTAAAAAGACAATTTTTCTGATGCAACTAGTTGCTGGTCGCGGCTTCGCCCGCGTGGATATCAGAAATTATCCCACGTGGACGCGGCACCGGGAAAAAAAGTTAGTATATGTTACTCCATATAACATCAGCTATCTACCAGTGAAAGTCTTGACAAAATTGGTCCCGCCGTTTCGGAGATTAGTCGGAACAAACAGACAGACAGATAAATTTAAAAAAAAAATTGTAGGTAACGTGTATACTTTCATATTCATTTAGTAAAAAGCTGTTATTTATACAATACAAACAGACACTTCACTTTTATGTATTTGTATAGATGTAAAACGAACCTATCAAATATAAAATTCGCTTTATTAAAAAATAAAAACAATCTCCACATTAACTGAAACATAAGTTATGCAAAACAGCACAACAAAGTTCCAAGGAACGCTGCTAACTCGACGCGTAGCCGGTCACGTGGCCCTGCTACGTCACCGTAGCGACGTAGCGATACGCCGTAGCATGCGTCAGTTACAACATAGCACTCGTAACCCCGATGTAAATAAATCTCTTTATTTTAATTAGTGACGTTTATAAGGCAGACAGTTTTGTTAGTATAAACATACATAAACTCACGCCTTCTTCCCATGGGGGTAGGCAGAAACCACAGAACGCCACCTGCTACGATCCATACATTGTTGTTAGTGATTATAATGAATGCTGAAATACACCTGCTTTTACAAAAACAAGTAAGAATATCTTTCCTATCTTTCTGTATGTTTGAACCATTTGTCAAAATTTTGCCAGAAGTATCATTATCATAGTCTGATCACAAAAACGTAAAACTCCACCCACAGTCCAAAGTCTAATTCCATGACCTCGCTACCTCCTTTGCCTCGAACCGTACCCGATCACTCGACCAGCGCGTGCGCCTCACTTTCACAACACAGCGATGCGTCAGCGTCACTCACACATACGTTCGCGCATACCAGCCGTAACCGTTACTACCGAGTAGAAAATTAACATAAATGAGTAACGTATTTTTATTAGGAAATTGTAGAAAAATCCAATGAGCGAGACCAATATAGACTACTAATAAAATTCATTTGAGATCTGCATTTCGAGGTCAATGACCTTTCTCTCGTGTGGTGTAAAAATAAAAGGGCGTGTCCGGTTCGTGTTTTCTGAAAACGGTCATGTGGACAGAGGAATGTGATTTTTAAAAACAAGGAAATAGACTGACTTCAATTATGAAAATTCAACTTGTTGTTAAGAATTTAATACATTCTGATAATGTTGATCTTTTTACATAGAGTTAATTTTTGTCTTCAAACTTTCAGTGGTCTCTGCCTATAGAAAATAAAAGTTTGGAAAATGATAACAATCTTCTCACCATAGTGTTTGCAGTAGAGTCTACTATTTCTGTGATTCTCTGCCGCCATTTCCATAATCTTCACTATATACAGCCACAAATATAAACATCCTTATTATGACATAATATGTGAACTAAAAACCAGAGCTCTATCACATTTTGCTCGTTTGCTTACATTCTTAAGTAGGACTTCCTGCAATCATCAAATAAAATAACGTTTCCTGACACACCTCTTTAAATAATTCAAAATACAAATTAAATAATATATACATAGAAGAAGCATCTATAATTAGAAACTCGAACGAAACGGTTTATTTTAGGTACCTATTTATAAGTTTGTTTTTACGTAAAACTTTTCAAGGACTTTAAATAAATAAAAAATAAATAATAATAATAATAAAAAATAAATAAATAAAAAAATAATAAATCTTTTCAATAAACCTTTCACACGTAAGTTTTGACCTCTAAAACATGCTTAAAAACCCAATGATTTTGGTTTTTTCTTAAGACCCAGACAGATAAAGAAGACATGACGCTGTTTTACTTAATCTAATCTATTTAGCCCGTAATGTCCCGCTGAAAATGTCAAACGAACATTCGTAATAAGGTATTGCCAGGCAATATTCGGGCAGAAGCCTCCGTCTCCCTCTTCTACATACGTCTGTCTTCTGCCGTTGCGGGCCAGTCCTTTCGGTAGGAGTCAAGTTAAATTAATTTAATTTGTACGAAATGAGACAGATTCTAGACAGTCTTGCAAAATTCGTCTAGTTCATTAAAATACGTAAACAGTAATTCGTGGCCACTGATAACTTACGTAATTATGTCTGTTAAAGAGAAACTTGGATGTTTTGATAGCGACTGACCAACGCCACTTACAAGTATTTGTCAACTTTTTAGCGAAGAGAATTCAATGTTTTTAAACTCCATTGACTCTACTCTGCTGCAGGTAAAACCATAGTTAACTATACATTATATTCTTTATCTTTTATTTTATCTATATTCTTTATCTATATTATCTTTATCTTTAATTTTTATTATTTCCTCAATTAATTGAGGAATTAATAGAAAGAGATAAGTATAAGAAAATAAAAATTATGAAAAAAGTTAGTACTTAAGGGATAAACTGTTTGTTATTATTTTTATCTGGCCTGTTTTGCGTCATACACTCATACACACTTTTATTACAGATATTTTGGACGTTAAAATAAGTGTTTAATCATACAATATTAATGATGCATCATAGTTAGCGGCAAGTTATTATACTAGACACATAGATATTATAGGTAAGTACACCGCCTTATATCTAATCTTATTTGACACAATAACACCAGCAGCTCTGAAACTATTCACTTGTTGCCGCTGATAACATTTATCACAACACTCATCATACTCATTACTTCTTTTAACGATGTCAACAGAATGAGAATCAAATACTAACAGAATGTAGTGCATAACGGGACAGCATCACAGCAGTAAAGTCTTCTAAGACGTGGAAGTCGTCGAAAGTAGCGAATGTCGAGCGCAGGTCATCGAACCGCAACTGTCAAAATAGTAGCTAGATGGTGCACGAGTGTCATTGATTGTGCGCGGCGCGGTGCAGGCGACCTTGTCGCGCCCGCGCCCCTCCGCGACGTCATGCGGGGGCGCGCCGGTGACGTCACGCCGACCTCGCCGTCACACCACGTGCACGTGAACAGCACGCGCCGCCACGCGCCGGCTGCGTGATCACCGCCCTGCCATTGGCCCGCGCAGCCGAGCCGCCCGCTCCCATTGGACACCCGTCCCCCCCTCACCCCACAATCGCATGCCTCGTACAGCGAGCACTCGCCGAACGGTTTATTCGTCTGCCGCCCGCTAACAGAACCACACGGCTCCCAACAGCGGAAGCGCGGAGCGAAAACATAAGTTTTGTGAATTAAAAAAGAAAGTTTTATTGCGTTGAATGCTATTAGTTTAATCAGAATGTCGACTCTCCTCGAAGTTTGTGGACCCCTCTCACCGCCGTCAACACCACCGTTGATGGAAAACAAAGTGAGTGTCTTTTGCAATACGTCTCAAAAACTTTTTAAAAAATTAGAAATAATTTTATTGTGCCCCAAAAAAAAATATCCCGTCAAAAAAAAATAATCTCAGTGCCATTTGTGCAATCGAAAGTACGGTAAGAGCGCACGACGCGATCACGCAGCGCGCGCGTGCTCGTATTATAGCAACCGTTCACTTACGTGCGTCTGTCTTTGTCTCGCAGGTCGAGTTACCTTACAAGAAGGCTGCCGTGAAGCGCGCCCGGGAGTCTCCGCCGCCACCCGGCCTGGTCACTCCTCAGCCCTCGGACTCGGAGGGCGAGGAGGACTTCAGCAAGCGCTCCCGGTGCGAGCTGGCGCGCCTGCTACTGAGCACGCCACCGCCCGAGCCATGCTACCGGCCCTCTGTCATAATGCGCGCACACAAGGACGGCACCTGCAGCCCCGAGCCGCTGCTGCCGCCGCCTCATCAAGACATGAACATGAACATCGTCAAATCGCTCAAATTCAAAATGAACCGCGGTCACAGTTATTCGCAAACTAAATATATTGCGGCTCAAGCTCAAGTTGTGCCACCTATTCGAGTGGAGCCTCCTATTCCACCTCCTAAAGTGGAGGAGGCTCGCGTGCCGTCACCTCACCCCGAGTGTCTGCCCAAGCATGAAGTGCGCGATGAACAGCGAGTGCCCCAGACGCCTTCCGCGGCCGCCACCCCTGGCTGGGTGCCGCTGGCGCCGCGGCCCGCGCCCGCCGTGCTCGTGCCCGGCACCTTACTGCCGACCACCGCGCTGTGGCTGGTCGCGCCGGCCCCGGCCGCGCGCCGCCGCCTCTACGAGTGTTCGTACCCCGGCTGCGGGAAAAATTACTTCAAGTCGTCCCACCTAAAAGCTCACGCTAGAACACACACTGGCGAACGCCCCTTCCGCTGCGCGTGGGCTGGCTGCGAGCGCCGGTTCTCGCGCTCGGACGAGCTGTCCCGGCACAAGCGCACTCACACGGGCGAAAAGAAGTTCGGGTGTCGCGTGTGCAACCGCCGCTTCATGCGCTCTGACCACCTCGCCAAGCACGTCAAGAGACACGCCAAGGAGCGCGCGCCCCCCGCGCCCGTGCTGAAGCTGCTGCCCTCACCCCCCCTCGGCCTGCCCCTGCAGACCTCCGTTGCGCACTAGGGCTCCGTGCCGCGCGACAACTCGACTGTGATCCAGATCTCATGATCGTTACCTAGTTGTAGTTCTACTCATCTCTAAGACTGTCCTATGTCTACTTAAGTAGCATTATAGATGTAAGAATATGTTATTGATAGCGACGTTAAGCTTCCAAAAGAATTAAACAGAATGTTTTATACAAGTCCGTTGTTTTGTTTGCACCCTCACTGATTGCATCACACTGCACACCTATACACTGCACTCACCGAGACACGTCCTGAATTGGTAACAAGTAAGTACGTAGGAACTTGTTGCGAGTGGTCACACGTCGGCGAACTTGAACGGCTCGTCGCCGGTCGCCGGTCGCGGGCCGTGGCCGCGGCGGGCAGGGCCGCGCGGCGAGCGTCCGCCGACTGCCGCCGCCGCGCCGCCGCCGACACAACCTGATAACGACACATCCACGCTTATCACTAACGATATCATACCGAAAACATTTCAAACGGAAAGACATACTAATTAGCATACAGACTGATAAAAAAAATATTGAACAATCAATTAAACACAAATAATTATCAATATTTACGAGTTTGTTTGATACTGATAAGTAGCCTATTAATAAAAAAACAGGTGGCTATAAAAAAAATATTTGAAAATCCGACTTATCACCTAGACGGATTGAAGCAGGATATTAGATTTAAAATAAAATTTGGCAATCATAACCGACTCTCGAACTCTACAAAGTTCTAAATAATTGCATCATCTTGAATTGAGATGAAAACGAACAAATTCTCAGAATCAGAGATTGTAGCACCAAAGTCATGGGAACTTTAACATAAAATTTCAATTTGGCAGACATTTCAATACATAAACAATAATTATAGAAATTACACGATCATGAACTGAGAGCCATTACACGTTAATAATAAAATTATAAATAGTAAAACCGCAGAAATCGAATGTTTTTCTCAGACAGAGGAAAACTCCTTGGTTTACACATTTACATAAACACAACTACGTTTACTAAACTTTGGTTTTCATAACAAATTGTTTCCTTCAGTAATCTTCCTTACGAGTTAAAAGAATGTTAGTTTTTTAAATCGATTAGTAGGTCGGTTAGCAAAACATATTTTAGTTTTTTTTTTTTATTGTTGTATGAATTTGGATTAAGAATGAAGACTTAAGAAACGATGCATGGATTGTGTGAAAGATGATATGGCTAGCCATATCCCCCTTAGTAGAAAGGGGGTGACTACCAAGATGACGATTAAGAAATTCGGATAACGGCAGGAGAATATTGATGATGGTCGGTTGCTGGCAATAGGCTCGACCCCATTACATTGAACTTAAACATAGCTGGCGAAATGTGGATGTCATATAGGTACACCTCTGCCTAACCCTTCGGGGTGATTACAGGCGTAAGGTTATGTTATGTTTTATTAAAAGTTTGGTAAATTATTCCCCATCTATACATCTATACTCTATACATACATACTACATATATACATACATACAAATAAATAAAATTGAAGTGTCTGTTTGTAATGTCAAAATAACAGCTTTTTACTAAATGCATATGAAAGTATATACGGGACTTAGAAAAATATACCAATTTAAAAAAAAAACTGTCCGTATTAAAAAAAAATACCAATTTAAAAAAAAAATACTGTCTGTTTGTTCCGGGTAATCTCCGAAACAGCTGGACCGATTTTGTCGGGATTTTCACTGGCATATAGCTGATGTTATAAGGAGTAACATAGGCTACTTTTTGTACCGGCAGCACGGTCCCGTTGGATAATTTTCGACATCCACGCGGGCGAAGCCGCGGGCAGCAATTATTCTATATTAAAACAAAGCAATAAAGACGAAGTTATTTTGAAATAAAGTAAAAAAGTTAAAGTTAATTTAAAAAGTAAACAAAGGTTAAGTTTTCACAACTTATTTAAAGTTTTTAAGCTATTGCATAGCTTTTATCGCGGGCTTTGAGCGCGGCGACCGAATCAAGAAATTCCGTAACGAAAATAAAACCTAACACCCCCCACTCCGCCTACCATGTAGCTCGGCCGAGCGTTCGCTTAACGTGTATGTATATGGTACGACTGTACTTGAATTAATATCAAAGAAAAAAAAATACTGCATAAATAAAAAATAAATAAATTATTATAATTGCATAAGTTGATAAAAATGCTATGCAATAGCTTTACCGCGGCAGTCCCCGAGTGCCATACGTGTTTTTTTTTACGGTTTCTTTTGTACACGAAGTTACAGTAGAACACTGACTCCTAGGTCACAGGGTTCCCCTAGTTTAGGAGGCTTTTCACTATTTTTGCAGCCTTTTCCCAAAATCCAATGTACATATGTGAAATGTATTGGTATTGTACGAGTATACAATAGTAGATTGTTATACAAGGGTCGAAAGGAATCAATTCCCATACGAGGTATTTAGACGCCCGAGCGTAGCGAGGGCGGCTATAGTCCGAGTAGGAATTGATGACTTTCACCCGTGTTAAACACTCTACTTTTCATTTCGAATTTAAGGAAAGTAAAAACAGTATATAGTTTTTCTAAAATGTCTATTAATAACACAGGCCTGCAAAATGAGGGTCATAACTTCCTCTCGGGAATTTGATAGCTGATTCTAGGGTATTTTGGTGCGTTGATTACGAATATGTACTTAGTTTTTCTCCATCACCTCCAGATTTTTCAAAAAAGGTACAGATAGAAAATAGGAAAAAAACACGTTGTCACATAAAATTTTTTATATTTAAAAAAGTACATTACTTTTAACTTAAAAAACTACTAATATATAATAACAACTTATTACTACTCTAAATTACATGTAAATTTTATTTGTGGAACCTGGTCCTTTTTTTCTGGAAGCTTCGGTTGTGCGATTTCCGCTTAAATTTCTGGTTTGGATCGTCGCGCTTCAATAACCAACAATAGTCCGCCATCATGCTAGTATTCCATCTTCCTTGATACCGGACTTCAAGCTTTTTCAAATCTAGATGAAATCTTTCGCCTTGTTCTTCGCTAACGGCTCCTAGATTTTCTGGGAAGTAATCAAAGTGCGAATTTAAGAAATGAATTTTAATGCTCAAATTACAACCCATTACACCAAAATGTGTAATCATTTTGGCCACTATTTCTTTATAGTCGGAGCTTTTATTGTTCCCCAAAAAGTTTTTCACCACTTCCTTAAATGACTGCCATGCTTGCAACTCGATATCATTAATCTCTTGTCAAGTCGTTTAAACGTGCCTGTGAAAAGAGCTTACATTCGTTAGAAACTACGTGAAATTCAGGATCAGATTGGTATACATCCTGTTCATCTGTATCACAGTCAGAATCTTCAATTTGTGTAGCTGAAAACGGGGGCTGCACCATGTTTAAATCGCCGAAAATTGGAGACGTAACTGATGACACGTTTGGATAGTTTATGTCCCTTTTATTTTTAGAATTGTATCCAGTTATGTCACAACAACAAAAGTAGCAATCTTTAACATGGTCTTTAGGCTCTCTCCACAGCGTAGGCAAAACGATTTTGAAGCTATTTTTCTGTCTTTTTGACCACTTGCGAAGTTCTAATAAACAAGTCGTACAAATTGTATGTGTCCAAGTTTTGTCTTAGTTGCTTAAATCGTATCCAAAATAACTTTTGTAAATATTTTTCACAAAGTCTGTAATGCTGTTTCGTTGTTTTATAACCATAAATTTCCCTTAAATATAACAAAAACCATTCGGAGAATTTAAACAACTTCGCGATGACATTTTAAAGTTTATGTTGCAAGATGCGCACTTCAACTGTTAATTTTCTAAATCAGTGCGGGTACTTATATAAAAACCCTTTGGTTTATCTTTATTACACCCGTTTCTAAATATTCATAACTATTAGGTAATAATACCTAATCATTATGTATTAATAAGCTTATTACTAAATTAAGCCAAAATTAACCGTTTTCGACATGGTTAATGCGAATTACTTATACTCATTATGTAGTAATTAACAAATTACTGGTTTCGATTAATTTCTATGTCCCCTTACACTAATTAAATGCAATAAAAATTAAGCTGAAGTAATTTAATGGCGTTTTATAAATTTTTAAATGTAGGCGCTGCGACATTTTTCAGCAAAATCTTAAATATTTAATATCAAAAAATCCTGACGTAATGGATTTTTTTTATTATTTTTCTCGTAATCAGCACATCTAAAACTATAGAAAACGTTACTCAGATTTCAAAGAGGAAAACCATTGCAGACCTGTGTAATTAATGCATGAGACTCATTTTTAACCAAATATTAGTCTCTAAAACTGATATTTTGAATTTCGGTACAGCATAGTTTTTTTTTTCTTGTGGCTTCGCACTCTTTGTGCATTCAGTCAATGTCACGTTTAATTTCTTTAGTACGAAGAAAACAAAGTTAGGAAAGTTTACAGAGTTAGTATCCCGCCAAAATATATAGTCTTTTTTAAATTTTAAATATGGAACACACCGCGTCACCGCCGTGGGCCGTCCCGCTTAAGGTGGAACCACAGTTGTAGCCCGCCAAATTCAAATATTCTTTGGTTTTTTGCAAATTGTAGCTCTGTGTCAGTTATGTTTTTGGTCACTGCAAATTGCAAAAAACGTAAGTAAATTTGAATTTCGCGGGCTACCTTAGCACATCCCCGTTAATAGGTATTTTTTTAATTCACACTGGCTGTTTATACACTCTTAAAGCCCCCGGCATTTCTTTTAATCGATAATTTACTTAATTATGTAAAAAATTTCGTAGTCGACTACCTAACCAAATTTAGTTCTATTTTTAAAATTCATTCCCGCCCTAGAGAGGGAAGCAATTACTATGAGTTTTTCCCGCCCTAAGACGGGGAGCAGCGTCTTCCACCTGCTACTCAGATCAAACAAACACTACTTTCCGTGTATGAGAAATGGAAAGGTACTTTGTGTCAATAAACTTAGTTTTTTTTTAAATAATATGACGTAATATTTTCAATATTATCATGGAGGTACACTTGCATCATTGCGTCCCATATTTTCCTGAAACGATTGAATTAAATACTGAAGAGCCCCGAGTATGATGCAAGTAATAATCAATTGTGGTTAAAATTATATTCACAACATACCTACCTACACAAACTTGAGAAAACTATAATCATATTGACGCAATACTATTGTATGTATACGTAATTTAAACCACTATATTTATTTCACAGGACCGTCGGAAATTCAGACTCAGATTTTAAATAGGTCCTGTATTACTTTGATACCAAAAAAAAAGCGGTCTAGTGCGAGGTGGACTCGCACCCGAAGTGTTCTGTACCACAAGGCAAAAAACGCCGAAAGAAACTTCTTGTATTCAAACTCAAACTCAAACTCAAAGCATTTATTTCAATTAAACTATTTACAGGCACTTTTGAAGTGTCAAAGAGTCGGTCAGTTAGTCAGAAAGCTGCAGTTAGTTGCCCATTCCAAAACGTAGATCTCTATGGAGAAGAACGGGCAAGAAACTCCAAGGACACTCTTTTTAAATCAAGATATTACAAAATCCTGGGTACATTATTCTTGTTGCTTCTTTATGCGAGAACAGTGATATATATATATATATATATTAAGAAACAATTCAAAATAAAAGATTAATAATAAAAATAAACCGTGGCAGTTAAGAGATGACCAGTCTCAACTGACGGCGCCCGTTCACGAACATGATGCGTCGTATCAGCAAAGAAACGAGTCATTATCGGCGTATTTTTACTCCTTTAATTTTCAACTTTATTTTACTTGTTGTTATAGCGGCCATAGTAGTAGAGACTAAAAATGTCATGTCTATCTATTACGGTTCAAATACAGCGCTGTGAGAGACGGACGGACGAACGAACAGCAGAGCCTTAGTAATAAGGTGCCGTGGACATCCTTTTGGTACGGAACCCTTTTTTTTTTGGGGTGGAAAATCATCAAATGACCTCTTCCGCTCTGGGCGGAGCAGAAGGGCGTGTCAGACTGACAAAACCCACCCGTGTTCCTTCAGTTGTCTGTGCGCCAGGGCCACGGTAACTCTTTCGAACAATCCGCGACCCCGGCAGGCATCGGCCCTATCGGACTCCGTCAATGGTGCTGACATCTCTTTGAGGCGCGCGTGGAACACGACGCGCCGTCGACCCGGGCCTGGTCCTTACCGGACGGCGAGCTGAGGTACGGAACCCTAAAAATTAAATCCGTGGATGCAATGCATTGGTAATATTTGGTGCGTGGTTTCTTCTAAGTGCCGTTTTTTACCAAAAAGATACTTGTATATATATTACAGAATCAAGGTAATTGTGAATTGCTTGACCTTATCCGAATTCTCGAATTTACCTCACGGAAGGCCATTTTGATACAAATACAAAGGACGGAAATTACAAGACTGTTAAACGACACTTTAATCGCAGGTTTTGATTCAATGATGTAGTTAAATTCTATAAAATAAACTATCTGCAGCCCACGGTTAAATCCGCATAAGTCTCGATCCTGTGGGAATATCGGGATAAAAGTATCCTATGTCCTTACCCAGGTCATGGTCTACCCATGTGCCAAATTTCACCCAAATCCGTTCAGCCGTTCAAGCGTGATAGCGTAACAAAAGCTCAAATCTTTTCTCTTTACAATATTAGTTTAGATTAGATGAAGCTAAAGACAGATTAAACTGGCTCAAACCTCATGTTATTGTGATTTTTTACCGAAGTCAAACCAATTGACTCTACACTTGACAGCGGATCAAATTAAATAGGAAAGAAAGAAAGAAAGAAAAATAGGTTTATTAGTCACAGAAACATGTGCATACAAAAAAGATAATTAGAGCAATCATAATGGCATGTATTTAATCGAACCCCAAATATTTCCCAATTGGATTTTCTAAAAATATTTATGGACAGTCTAATATAACAAATGTGCGTCTTTTTGTATTCTTAAGAGAAAATACCAACTTGGATGTCAACGCGGTTGGTCACAGTTCTGACCTAACCCATTTGGTCGAGGTTCCCTGGCTTATTGACTGCGGTCAACTTTGAGAAAAGGCCTGCAAGTTAGAAAGACTCATTTATTAATAAAAACAGTGATTTTAGTTTTTAGAGGATCAATTAAATATTTCCCTTTTCGAATACGGGTTCAACCAATTCATAATTACAAAAATATACCCCTTTAAGGCTCCTACAAACAGGCGCGGCACGCGACACATAGGCACCGCTCGTCGCGGGACAGGCGGTGTGTTAGCGTCGCTCCTGTTTGAACGAACGTTTAAGGTCCACTTTCGAATAATTTCTATGAATTACAGAGTTCAAAATACATAAACATAGCATATCATCACGGCTGTGTTTACCGAAAGGTTAGGCAGAGGTGTACCTATAGTACATCCACATTTCGCCAGTTATGTTTAAGTTCCATGTAATAGGGGGTTCAAAATACATACAGGGTGTAAGGGGAACGCTTCCGAAGCCAGAACGTAGATTATATACAACCTAAATGCTAACGGATACCAATAAAATTTCGCTTTAAATTGGTTATTTTCAAAACTTCATATTTCGTAAACACGCAATGGAAACGGTACAAAACGTGAGGTCACTGACACGCAAGGCAAAATCGCGCGACCGCGCGTCGCTGGCGCCGAGCGCTCCGTACGGCAGATTCACGGGATTTATACGAAATTTACAAACACCTACCTACCCTTTTTATTCAAAATACCTACCCCTACAACACTTCACAAAATTACGATGATTGATGAAACAAGATTATGATTTTAATAGTATTCGAAGCTTACTGTTGTAGCAACATTAAAGCTGACAGAGGCATTTTACGTACCTATCTAAATCCTTTGCGACCTTATGAGGTGTGGCTCGAATTGCGCTCCATCCATTTCAATACAAAGCCGCGCCCGTCGCTGTGTCGATCCGTGAACTCGAGGCATTAGTGTAGGATCTTCAACACATTCTGCACGTAGTCCATCAAAAACGCTCACTATTCTGCCCCGCATTTCATCAGCACTGTCACATTCCCGATCAAACACTCTTTCTTTCACATACCCCCACAAAAAGAAATCTAAAGGTGTCAAGTCGGGTGAACGAGCCGGCCAGGCGTGCGGCCCCAGCCTTCCGATCCAGCGGTCATCAAACAGCTCAGTGAGACGCTCGCGGACGGAGCGCGTAACATGCGGTGGAGCTCCATCGTGCTGGAACCATGCTCGACGAAATTCAGCCAGCGATACATCATCTAGCATATCGTCTAAATGTACATTTATAAAATCAAGATATGCTGATCCATTGAGGCGCTGCGGTAGAAACACTGGTCCTAGAATTCGTCCATTAAGAACACCAGCCCACACGTTGACTGACCATCGGGTCTGATGGCCGGTTTCTTGAGTGGCGGACGGGTTCACGTCTGACCATACATGAGCATTCCTCCTGTTCCACATCCCGTTTCTCGTGAATGTGGACTCGTCCGTCCAGATAATGTGCTCAATGAAGCCAGGCGCACGTTGCTGTTGATCTAACAGCCAACGACAGTACTCACGACGACGAACGTGATCGTTTGGTAGCAAAGCATGTACTTTGTTTATTTTGTAGGGCTTCATTCTGTTTCGGCGCAAAACTTTGTGAACTGTCCAGTGAGAGACTGTTGGTTCGCCCCGGCGCCGCAATAATTTTGCCGCACTTCGTGTGCCCAGGCGAGGATTTTGGCGAATCACATTTAAAATCCGCTCCTCTGTCTGAACATTGACTTGTTGTCCACCACCTGCCGCCATTGGAGCAATCGGTCGATTTTCTAAAACTCGCTGAAAAGCTGCCGTTATCATGCGAGAGTCAGACGGATGCCGGACGTTCGGAAATCTGTCTCGGTAAATTCTCAACGCAAGAGAAGCATTGCCACGGGCTTCTCCTAAACACATCAACATGTTGCCGTATTCACGAGCACTGTAAACGTAAGCCTCAGGCATAGTTAATACTAAAAAAAACAATAACAACACTAAAAACGTAAAAATAAACACGTAACAATAATAACTAAAAACGTAACAATAATAACTAACAACTAACAAAATACGGTCAGCGATCGATCGATTTTCGCGTGTTCGCTCACGAACAGAGTCGGAAAGGAACTAACTAGAGTACTAGAAAATCAAACATGGCCCCTGCGTGCGGCGTATCTCAAACGTTACAGCCGCCGCGCGGACGCCGCGCGCCACCGACGCGGTGTCTTTTGATGTGCAAAGATCAACAAATTACAGAGGAGAAAATGTGAATGTTAAATGTTAAATCAGTAAACCCATTAATTGTTAGGAAATGTACTCTTAGTTTTATTACATTAAGTATTACTAACTGTTTTTCATTTTCTAACTTTTAAATAAGATTTAACGGGTTTCTTAGATTAAATTAATTTAATTATCCACTTCAAATTCTTCCTTCATTTAGTAAGTAAACCCAATCAGGGTTTACTTACTAAATGAAGGATACAGTTATTGCAATAAACGAGCGAGCGTCGTGTGACTAATTACATTGATATTATAAAGTTAAAATTCAATTGATTCACGCGCGCTATTTGCTTGAAACTGTACACACGATTATTATTATGTTTGTTAAATACAGCTAAAGTCGGCGATCTTTTACATTATTTAATTCACTATCGATTAACGACTTACATTCAAAACTATTATGAAATGCACGACACGGTACGTCAATTTAAAACTTTTGACGCTTCTGTGATGTCTTTACTTCATTATTTTGGCGGCGCTTTACAAAGGATGCCGCCTTGGTCACAGCTGCGCACCGCGGCGCGGATTGCCCGTGTGGTTAAGTGGACGACTCTCTCCTCTCTCAAGTGAGGTGGCCCGGGTTCAAACTTCGTCCTATACCAATGAGACCGAAAGTTATTAGTATGTAGTTACTTTGAGCAAGCAGAGCACAGTGCAGACAGCTACAATACGGTCACAATTATCTCTGTACCTCACTGGCACACGATGCCCATCTCGCGTCCTCCTTCACCTCCACACACTAGCCGCGGTGCGTCACGTCATTACGGTTCTTTTAGTCATTTTTGTATTAAGTATCATTGTTTTGTTTTTGGACATGTATTATAAAGTTTGCCGATATGTCGTCATTAACGCAAGGTCTACAGATTTGTACCGTGTTGTAGATAGGTAAACATTTCAATTTTGTTGCTGTGCAAAACTTTTATGAACGAATAACAAAATTGCTTGTGAAAAGTCAATGTCTTTGTTACAGCAACTTTTTATTTCCTTTCCCAATCACAGTACCTAGGTATCCAAGTATCTTTTGATATGGGTCTCAAGGATAAGCAAAATAAAACTGCATTTTTCTGATTTGTGAGCATAATAATGCGAACATTTGGATTAAAATTGTAACCCTGTGCAAGGGGTAAATCATTAAGGTTCTTGCATGAATGGAATCCGAAACCAAATCTTACTTCACTCTACTGTTGTAAGTAGAGTGAAGTAAAAATACATTAGATTCAAGCGATTGAGTAAAGATTAGGAGGATAGGAATAGGATCACATGGCACCGCCCAACGAGTGCCAACGACTATCGCACGACTCGGCCAGCTGTCGCGTCACGTGGACTTGGGGTCATCGGCCGCGCGGCCGCCGGCGAGCGCGCTCGCACTTTGAACTCGAGGATACGCGCGAGTGTCAGCTGATATTTATTTACGAATACATTGCGTGTTAGTGTTGTAAAGAAAAAAAAATAGTTTAATCGCAAATAATGGTTTTATTTTACTGTTCTCACAGCATAGTGTACGAAAAACGGTGATAAAAGTAGGTAAAATTGTAAAAAAAAAAAACTGTTTTTTTGATGGCATCGTATCGAGAATCACTAGCCCTATCACCTGTCTTCGTTTTCGGAAGCGTTTCCCTTACACCCTGTATAACATTTTTTTTATTGGTGACTATCGCAAAAAGCCGTTATTAAAATCGGTGATCACATGAAGAAACATAGAAAGTTCTCTGTAAAAACGCTCAAAAAAAATTGTGACAGTTGTCAAACAGTAGTGGAAATTGCTATTACTGTGTAATTTGACGCCAGCTGCGTCACATGCGAATGCCATGACTGTCATATCATGATTCTGACGTCAGAAGTGTATTTCCTTTGCATCAGAAGATGATAATAATGCTATTAACTTACCTCAAAAAATACCTACATAATTATTTTAATATAGTATTTTGCTAAGTAATTTTATACAGTGTGGGTCTTCATAATGTGCACTTATCGAAATGAGGGCAACTATGCTTAATTTAATCAACGGTTTTTTTTTTTAAATCTATAAAAAAAGTCTCAAAAGAAAGGGTCTCTACCTGCTAAAGAATAGTACGTAGCCGAGTGCAAGGCCTTTCTTTAACAGTCGATAAGAAATGTTGAGAATGATTTATAAACATGGCACGAGTATTTTCACTTTTAGAAAGCTGATACGATGAATAATAATTTAAGGAATAAAAAAGGGTAGGTAATCGGGGTTTTTATTGAGAAATATTACAATTATTGTAAAAATTTATGAAAAATAACAGATTTTTGTAAAAAAAAATATCCCTTAATTCTCAATGAGGGCTACCGCGCTTGAATTCGCCGCTTGAGGCGCTAGTGTACAGTAAGGTCTCTAGATGTCAAAATATGTACTGAACGTACGGATTTTTTATCACGGATTTTATCGAATGATTCATAATAGCTGTAATGGTTGTGCCATTCTTGATTAAATTATGGCTTAAGACTGTAAGACTGTCAAAAGTTAGGATCTAATTTGGTAGCACTTGAAGGAAGAAAAAGATATTTCTGCTTCATGCTTGCCAATTTTGGGAATATTATAATCTAAATATTCATTTGAAGTTTTAAAATGTAATAAAATAAACATAATATGAATATAAGGGTACTTAAACATATCCAAAACATCAAATAAAAGTACTGCAACAGGACCTTACTCGACAGTGGCGCCAACTGGTGAGCACAAAAACGATAGCCCCCATTGAGGGAGTTTTTTTTTCTTTTGTTTTTTTTTATGAAAACGCCCTGTTACTTCCAGTCATTACTGAGTTTGTTTCATCGTGATAGATCGTTTAGTTTAAAAGTTATACCGATTTATTTACACAGGGGTCACAGCATCGAACGAGAATTTTAAAAATGCTATAAATAATTTTTTTCCTTCGATAAAATTAAGCTTAGTTTCCCTCATTTCGATATGTTTATATTATGAAGACTCGCACTGTATATATAGTTAACAAATGCTTCCTCTCTCCTAATTCACTTATTTTGCTGTGCCCGACAGCGTCCATATGATCGAATTATAAGTTTACCACCAAGAATACCTACATATAGAATGCAATAAAAGTATTAAGTATGATTATGTCATGTATTTACCTGTAGTTATGTCATGCGCTAATTGTTCACCTTTCCTTGAGTATTTTTAAACAAGGTGAGTTACTAATCTTTAACCCCCTTATTTATAAACGTTGTTTAAAGTTAAGAGACGTTTGGACGTCAAAAATGTATGGTTAAACAGACGCTAATCATTACTTATCATTAAACGACGTTTATAAATAAAGTCAAAGTCAAGTCATTTATTTCAAATAGGCACATAAAAGGCACTTTTGAACGTCAAAATTTACAAAAAAATAGAATTGATTCTAGTCGCCCCTTCCAAAAGGTAGTTTCGTATGAAGAACAATGGGCAAGAAACTCCAACGTTAATCTTTTAAAATGTTTTAAATATATGGGGGTAAGTGTGTCCTTTTACAAAGGAAAGGCAAAAGAATGCAATTCTCTACAAGCCAAGTCATCTCGCAACTTCGCTTCGAACTTCACCGAGTTTCATCCGCTTAGTGGTAAAACAACAAAAATCCTAACTAATATTATAAATGCGAAAGTAAGTTTGTTTGTTTGTTTGTTACCTTTTCACGCCTAAACCACTGAACCGATCATCCTGAAATTTTGCTTATACGTTTTCAGGTGTACAGAAACGGACATAGGGTACCTACCTTTCATCCCGCAAAAAAGTACTGTTCCCGAGGAAAACAACAATAACGTTCTTATGATAATAGATGGCGCCATGTGTCTTTCGAATCATGATTGAATTGTAAACCGAATTGATAGTCAAAGTCTAAATTAACGCGAGCGAAGCCGCGGGCAAAAGCTAGTAAACTATATTTCTTACCACTCTGCACCATATATGGAACATATCTTCCATGTCAGGTTTGATCTACAGTCTTTGTTTTTTTTTTCTCTTTTATTAAAAAGAACCAGCGGGGTAATTACGTAACACACTAACAGTAGGAATGGGTTTCATTTTGACAGTTCAACAACATTCATTGCGTTATTTACGATGTTGAGCAGACAAATTTTTCAAACATATGAAGCAATGGATTAGCAATAGGCTTCAAAATGATTCAGATTGTGATAGATAGTGTGTTACATAATTAGGGTGCTGGTTCTAAATAATTAATTACAATCTAGCCTATGAGACGAATAAGCAATTTTAATCTAACTTAATTTTTTAAGTGAGAATTATTTTCAAACTTAGAATAGTGTTGATTGTACTTTACAAGTCCGTTCCACTTTCATAGTCTAATGATATAAGCACTTTGTTCATGTGTTATTATGTGTGTCATTGTCATTATTATTTCTACACTTTTGACACTACACTAACTCAAAAGGTTTTGTCCGTTTTAATCTTCGCACTATATTTGTTTGGTTTTACAGCTGAATTGCCTCGATGTTCACATTTTGGTGTTTAAAGAGTCTGACAGCGTTTTTTGTGAGTTATAGACAAAGTTGATAAGGCTGTGCATGCATCACCATTCATCAACTCATCAAGCATCGTTAATGAGACACAATTGATTATCTATTGTTTTGGCCCTCTAGCGGGCCACCTCGGGCCTGACTAGCTCAGACTGTCACAAAAATACTTTAAAGTATTAGACTAAGATGAAATATACAGTGTATTTTCTTTATTTAATCTTTTTGTTAGTGTAAAATTGTAATTTATAATGTTTTTAATTATGACTTTCGTAATATTTATCTAATTGTAATCTTTTAATTAATTCTTAATGTATTTTTTTTTTTTTTATTTCACATTGTATGCTTATGGACTGGTTCTGAAATAAATGAATTTATTATTGATGTGAAACATCTATAGCCGCGGGTAAACCGATTGTTGGCGTGGCGACGCATACCGTGGCGACGCGTCGCCACGCTATATTTTCTTTACAAAATAGTTTCGATGTTTCAAATCTGCCAGGTGACCCGCGACGGCTCAATTTTTATTATTATTATTATTACAGACAAAAAGCTAGCTTTGAGCTATTATTTATTTATTATCATGTGCCCAGCCTTTTCCTGACGATGTTGGGGTCAGCTTCCAGTCTAACCGGATGCAGCTGAATACCAGTATTTTACATGGAGCGACTGCCTATCTGACCTTCACAACCCAGTTACTGGGTAATACAATACCCTTTGGTAAGACTGGTTGTCAGACTTTCGGGCTTCTGACGACTCGTAACGACTGTCAAAGTTCCACGAATGACAGCCAGGACCAACGGGTTAACGTGCTTTCCAAGGCATGGAGGGGTCTTGGTATGTAAAGATGGTCACCCATCCACGGGCCAACCGCGGCAAGTGTAGCTTAACCTGATCGTTCGATCCGTGAGGCTGTTATTACTCAGCCACGAGCCCCTCAAAAAATGCTTTGACCTATTTTTAGTTAAGGAAACTTAAAATAGATAAAACTTTTTAACAATTCTAATAATGTACAAGGACTTCCCCAACCTCGACGTAATATTTAGTAGCTTGTTGCCAAACACAATGGAAATTGCTATTACACACTATCATTTGACGACAGCGTCGTCACATGCGGATCCTACGCCTGACATGACATGAATCTGACGTCAGTTGTGAATTTCCATTGCATAAGAATTTAATGAATGAATCTCATGATGAATTAAATGCATCACTTGGGTTGACTGTGTGCTAATATTTTAAAAACATTAGTCAAACTAGAACAACATAATGAAATTTTTTGTCAACAAAAGACATTATTATTTAAACATGATAAATAACAAACTATTTACACAGCTATTTCCAACTTGCAATCTATATTGGCAAGTCTGTGAAAGGACATAAATTATTATTTTATAATGTGGCTTAACTACCTACCCTTTAAAATCATCACTACATTTACAAATTAATATTCTAGAAAACGAAATATCCCACTTCATCCTCTTTTCCTTTATCACAATTTAAACGAGGCACAGCAAGTCTTTAAAATAAAATAAAAAACACGTGTGGCACTCGGGGACTGCCGCGGTAAAGCTATTGCATAGCATTTTTTATCAACTTATGCAATTATATTTTTTTTTTATTTATGCAGTATTTTTTTTTTCTTTGATATTAATTCAAGTACAGTCGTACCATATACATACACGTTAAGCGAACGCTCGGCCGAGCTACATGGTAGACGGAGTGTGGGGTGTTAGGTTTTATTTTCGTTACGGAATTTCTTGATTCGGTCGCCGCGGTCAAAGCCCGCGATAAAAGCTATGCAATAGCTTAAAAACGTGTCTACAGATAATAACAACTCCTATACAAAACCAGCCTATTATTGCCCCACTGCAGGGCAAAAGCCTCTTCTCATATTCAATTCAATTCATTTATTCAATAACAATTTTTACATCGTGTCTTAATTTCTATAACTAAATATATAAGAGACAACATGCATGAAATCTATATTTAAATCATTACAATTATCCAAATTACATTGAAATCAGAATAACAATAAAAAAATATAAAAATAAATGTCATAAGTCAGTTCAATAAAATTTTAAATTTTCAATATAATTCATCAATACGGAGAAGGCACGACCATTAATCGTCGTGGTTGTTCAAGGCCGGTTGGCGATTTCAGATTTATATTAACTAAGTACTAGCTGTTGCCCGCGACTTCTTCTGCGATCCAGGATGAAAAGTAGCCTATGTCCTTACCCAGGTCATGGCCTATCTGAGTGCCAAATTTCATATAAACCCATTCAGCCGTTTTGATGTGAAAGCGTTACAAACAAACAAACTTACTTTCGCATTTAAAATATTAGTTAGGATATTTCTAGGTCTCCTCAACGATATTTTTCCTTTACCGATGTCAATAATGTCCAAAATAAACTCAAAAAGTACATAGGTATGAATCGAAAAATTCACATTGGTTATGCCTAGACTTAAACCCACAACCTTTTGTATAAGAGGCGAGGCCTTGATCACTAAGCCATCACAAAACCCCCTTTACCTACACTTCACACACGCATTCACAAAACACAAGACAAACGATTAGCGTAGCAACAAATTAGCGTAGCACGCACCGTGCGAATGTTCGAAGATTGTCCATAGCACTCTGTAGCAGGTTACTAGCCTATTTGTTCCATGAATTTTATACCTAGACGGTATTTAGGTAGTTGATATTTTTTATTTATTTGTTTGTTGTCAAGTACGTAGAATTGTTTTCATAGTCTTACATTTGTCTCTTTGTTCGATTTTAATTTCAGATTTTCCTTGACGTAATATTTGTCATGATTTTGTAATTGTATATTTTTTTAGACAAATTATGAATTTCTCTTTTTAATGAAAGCGCCCGCGCTTTTCCGTGGAAATGAAATGAGACGTAAATTGAAGCTCGGACTTTGTTTTTTTTATTATTTAGTTATTGTTGCACCTTTCGTTATAAATAAAAGGTTTTTCAGATGTTTTTTGCTTTAGCCAAACAGCCATATATTGTATGTATTTAGGGCTGTTGAGTTTTACTGTCAGGGAAATTATAAACACCTCAGACAATTTTTGTCTCTATCTTCATCTAGTTTGCTGTTAGTCAGAATTTGTCACTGGTTCTATCAAATAGGCTTTCAGCCATAATAATCATGAAACTGTCAACACACCCTCGTCTTTGTTTGGCATTTATTGAAAATATAATAGAATAGTCACCACACGCCACTTTACTTCAAAGCCACAGCTGAACATGTTATGCAACTTTTTCGAGACCACACCGGATTTCATTTACTTCTGGTAGCTTCTATTATCAGTCCCATGAATGGAGGATAAATAACATAAATATACATTAGTATTTGATGAGTGATAACAGGTTAGAATAACACTCTTTGTGCAAATCTTCTAGCCGTAGGCGGTGCTTGTCAATCTGTCTGTTTGCGCAAATAATCATTTTAAATGTATCACGGTACTGATGCATGGTTTGGGTTGCTTAAGTTGATTTTATGCTTATGTTTTTAGGGTTTCGTACCCAAAGGGTGCCAACAGGACCCTATTATTTAGGCTTCGCTGTCTGTACGTCTGTCACAGGGCTGTATCTTTTGAACTGTAATAGGTAGACACTTGAAATTTTCACAGAGTGTGTGCTACAATGACCGCTATAACAACTAAAAATAAAAAGTAAAAAATTAAAGGGGGCTCTATACAAGAAACGTGTTTTTTACTAAAGTAATTTAAAAATAAATGTAGTGTTGAATATTGTAAGGTTGTACGGAACCCTTCATGTGCGAGTCCGACTCGCACTTGGCCGCTTTTTTCCGTTCTTATATCAGAATTGTTTTCTGTTATGGGCGAATGGAAGATGCAATATATGTGGGGTTACTGTTTTTTTTTCTTTGCCATATCTGACAAGCATTATGGGCTCTTTGGTCTTATTATATATCTATCTTTTAAATATAGAACACTGCCTGTCACATCTTCAAAGGAGTTTTCAGCAAGCAGGTTTTCCTGGCAAGGGATGACCACTTAATGCAAATTAAATCCTGTGAAACCCTTATATTACTTCCTGAAGTTTAAGACATCGAACCCGTGATACCAAGCCGGATATTAACATTGACATGATGTTTTTCGATACATTTTGTCAGTACATTTCCAAACTCCATACGCAAATAAGAACCTGCTAAAAAAATCGCATGCTCTACAAAAGAAACATTTTGAACTGGTTCTTACAACAAATAAATTAAATTTCCAACAACAATATTTTATAACATGGTCCAATTCACGAGATCCTACTAATTGAACACAAATTATTATTTTGATAAATATTTGTGTCAATATAAAGTTTTACCATGATCGTGACTATAGATAGGGGATATTCCATGTGATCATCGATTACATAGTGAGTGGATAACATAATGGTAACAAGGAAAACCGAAAAATCGAAGAACCCATTTCCTGGCGATCATCGGTGTTTATATTATTTATGAAAGAAAGAAAGAAAATAAATTTATTTGACCCAGGTTAAGGCACAATATCACAATATCACACAAAACAATAGAAAAAAACTTAAAAACAGTATTGTGTGCTTCACGGCTGCGCCAAATAGGCCCTGTTCAGCATAATGCCGCACAACTAGTGCCTGACGCGCTACTGCGTGTTATGTAGCCAGACTTGTACTTACCTCGTTGCTTGACCGATCTTTTCAACATGGCATACTTAAATTATTTTCATGCCTTCTAAAGAAAAGTAGTGTGACAAGAAGCCTTCCCCTAAAATCTGTGGTAAGATTCACAAAGTTATAAACGTACGTGAAAAATCGTTCAATGGCTCAAATGACTGGCTGTTACAAACCTGGAACATCTGTCAAGTGGGCAGACATCTCTCCATCTGCATATCACCAGCTTCTTCACCCAGTTCCAGTTTGAGAGCGTCAACTACTGATCACCATGCTTACAATCATATCATCATTGTCACGTCATTGATCAAGACTTACATATGAATCATAAATCTAACTGTTATGGTTTATAGCCATTAGGCGGAGGCTAATTAATGCCTTTAGTGTGATAATAATAATATTATAATAATAATGACATAATGCTTTAGTCATAGGCATTAATGGAGACATTGCTTTCGTCATATCCGCATTCACTCAATATGGATATTCCCTGGTGAACACGGACGCCCATGAAGAGATAGGGATTTCTACAGTCTGTGTGGGTATTCCCTTGGTTTAACATCATCATCAGAACCATGACGAGGAATTTCCAAAACAACACAGCACTCTCGTTAGAAAATCAGCTGCAAAAATAAACATAGGTACGGAATATTATCAATGATACTCGTTGACGTGTAATCGCGGCATTGCGTCGACAGACGCGCGCCACGCGTCCGGCACGCACACCCATCGTGATCTGACGTCAGCTCGAAAATCTAAGGGATAATGATTTTGATAAGACGTGCATGGTGCATTTATTTTTCGGTAATAGTTCGTGGAATTGTTTGCGGATGCGAATTTTCTAATAGAGCAATGACTTTTCGTTCTAAACATAGATAAAAACATAAAAAGTTCAAGTCTCAGGTTGGGTAACGACCGATTGATACCATTCATTTTTTAAATAAATTTAGTTTTTAAGATTTAGAACATAATTGCTATAATCATAATTATTTCAGAGGTGTACAAGCTTATTTGTCTAAAACTTTAATTATGAACTGCTGAACAGTTTCAAATCTGGCTTTTGACTACATAACTATGTACGATCTAGAATAAGTATTTAGACATTTATTGCGCATGAAATAAGGACAAAGCGAACAGAAAATTTTGATATTTACATACTTTTTTCTATAGGCATATATTTTAAGTGTCATTTTAAATTTTCGGTAGCCAGATCCTCGGAGATCGAGATTACAATTAATCGTGTATTCGAATGGTAGGTAGATAATAACCTAACCTAACTGTAGGTAATTAATTGCTAAAATTCTTAATCAAAAATGCTAATAAAAACCAATATTAAAGCTATCTCTTTCCTTAAATGCAATGGAGTTATCAAGAATTAATACAACGCAATGCAATTCGGGATTTAAATTTATTTTTGAATCAAGTTTTAAACCTTTGGGTGTTACCGACCGGTTGGGGTCTGACGTCATGGGCACTGGCTATTTCTGGTCACACGAGGGAAACAGCCACGGGTAATGGCTTTATTTGCGGTTCATTGCAAAGCAAAATTTATAAAAAAAAAAAAAAAAAAAACTGGGTGTGTCAAGGTGTGTTAGCTTTTTCTCAACTATTTTGGGGGCAGCTTCCAGTCAAACCGCATGCAGCTGAATATCAGTATTCCACATGGAGCGACTGCCTATTGACCTCTTCAACCCAATTACTGGTGAACACGATACCCCTTAGTAACACTAGTTGTCAGACTTTTGGGCATCTGTCTGTCAAAGAGCCACGAAGCCAGGGCCAACAACGGCTTAACGTGTTTTCCGAGGCACGGAGGGGTCTGGATATGTAATCGATGGTCACCCATCCACGACCGCGGCAAGCGTAGCGAAACCTTCGATTGATCCGTGTGGCTGTTATTGGAACGAAGTTCTTATCGCACGGTACGGACATGGCGGATGTGGGCTAGGCGAAAAAAATGTAATGGATGGTCACCCATCTACGACCGCCGCAAGCGTAGCGAGACCTTCGATCGATCCGTGTGGCTGTTATAGGAACGAAGTTCCTTATTGCACGGTACGGACTTGGCGGATGGGGGCTAGGCGAAAAAAAGTGTAAGAGTTTTCCGTCACGACTCTTTCTTTAGTGTAGACGGTTATCAATTGCGCGTATGGTACTGGCTGTGCCCAGTCATAGGTGCGCGCTTATTGGTTCAAGGCAGCCAGTACGTTCGCACCGGCTGCGCAGGGACAGTTTTTTTTTTAATGTGGATAATTTATTTTTAACCAAAAATGTTTATTATTACGACTCTCTTATTTTTTTTTATAGCTAATTAATTGACAAATTGACTAAAAAACTACGAAAGGAACTTTGTTTCAACCGAGTATTCCACGACACTCACGCTTTTTTTAAGAATTTATTGTCCTATTATGTAAAACCAGTGGCGGATTTGTAGTCTTGGCCGCCCTAGGCCCCCCAAGCCATGTAGTAAGTACCAGCCGCCCCTTTCTAAGCACCCATCATATTGACTACATAATGAATTTACTTTATTGTCAACTTTTATCGAAATCGATTCAGAAATTTCGCCCGGCAAATTCAAATTTTCTTTGGTTTTTTGCAAATTGCAGTTCTGTTTTACGTCATATGTTGATCAAAATGCGATTCGCGACTGTAGGACTGATATATTAACTGCATAATAATTATCAATTTCATATCAATCGTCAAACTTTGGAAATGTTTAGGTACTTTGAGTTATTTCTTGTTATCATCAGTGAATTTTCTGTAACGATTGGCCGCCCCTAATATCTAGCCGCCCTAGGCCCAGGCCTACTGGGCCTTAGGGCAAATCTACCACTTTGAAAAACAAAGTACTTTAATTTAACAGTTTTAGTACGGAACCCTAAAAAAGTAATAAGACCATTTTGTTACGAATGTATTCAAAGTGGAAAAACAATTTGCAATTTCTAAAATCCCGGAATTTAATCGTCATGTTTATGATTCCGGGATTTTAGAGGAGGTATTATCCACTCTATTTTACTTACTTCATCGAAGTTTTTATTTAGCCACGAGCCCCTCGCCAGTAATAATCTTTTTGGCATTATAATTATTATAATAGCAATTGTTAATATTTGTATACGTACAGCTTCGCAATATCACAAAAGGAAATGCATATACATTGGGCTCTATAATACAGTATATGTACAGCTGATAAAAATAACACATTTTTATGTGTATCTAAATGTAAATTATTGTTCAAATCAAAAGGCACTTGTAAAACTACCTAAATGTAGCTTGCTGCTGGATTTAGCCATATAGCTTTTGCCTGCGACTTTGTCCGCGACCCTGGATGAAAAGTAGCATATATCTTTCTCCAGCAGGGTAATTACGTAACACACTAACAGTAGGAATGGGTTTCATTTTGACAGTTCAACAAAATTCATTGCGTTATTTACGTTGTTGAGCAGACAAATTTTTCGAACATATGAAGCAATGGATTAGCAATAGGCTTCAAATTGATTCAGATTGTGATAGATAGTGTGTTACGTAATAGTGCAGGTCCCAAGCTATCTATCTGTCATTAATGAACGGTTCAGTGGCATAGTCTTGAACAGGAAATAAAGACTTATTTTTTAATCGACGAAAAACAAATAACGTTCTCAAGTCGACGCGTATATTTGTTTTCGTCTTCATATTTAGATAATATTATTAGGTATGGCTCAGTATGAATAGTATTGAAGTATGGATGAGTCTACGTCCAAGATTCTAGATAAATTTCATATCCTGAAAGGTAGAACTTTCTCCTTAAACGCTTTTTGTTTTTGTACAGAAAAACTACTACTTGGTATTATGCATTTATTTTATTTCTTATTTTTTTGTTATTTTTATGTTTCGTATGCTGCACTGGTTGACGTCATCACGTCAACGCCGGCTGTTACTGAAAACCAGCGCTGGGGCTCTGTCTCGCATAGGGTCGTAGTATTATGCTGAGCGATTGCCGTTTTGCGTGGATGTGACGCATTTTTTCCCCCAACTCGTCTTTTTTGTATTTGTGTGTTTTTCTCTGCGTCATTTTTACCTCAAATAAACATATTTTCTTTCTTTCTTTAAAGTAGAGGAATTTTATTTAACTGAAAAACGACCCGTAAACCCTGCCGTAATCTATTGTAAAACAATCAGAGAAAAACGCTCTACACTCTTTATTGCTAGAATCTTTATTGTGAAATAATTTATCTGTAGGTGCATACAATTTATATGAAGGTAAGACACGAGGACAACCACGGTACAACCTTTGGACCTACTTGTATACAAACCTGAAACAAATATATTATGCATAAATGCATAACAATATAAGTTGACAAGTACTTTTGTAACTGTTAGAAGTATGTAAATTATTTAGCGAAAATAATTTTATGTTTGTACAGACAATAATTTTATTATTGTGACAAATGTTTGTTCTTTAAATAATATTGTCGAATATTTTACATAGGAATCGTGAAGAGTCTTTTTTAGTTTATTTTAATAGTACATAGTCACTCGGATCTGTTTACAGGGCGGCAGAGACATCTACGCGCAACCTTTTTTTTTTGGTGTGGGACATCATCAAATAATTTCTTCCGCTCTGGGCGGAGCGGGTGGGTGTGTCCGACTCTTACTGACTAAAACCCACCCGTGTTCCTTCAGTTGCCTGTGCACAGGGTCCACGGTAACTCTTTCGAACAATCGACGACCCCGGCAGGCATCGACCTTATCGGACTCCGTCAATGGTGCTGACATCTCTTTGAGGCGCGCGTGCAACACAACGCGCCGTCGACCCGGGCCTGGTCCTTACCGGACGGCGAGCTACCCATTGCTACCATAAGTTCAGCACATGATTCTGAACCCCTGTACGTTGAAAAGATTCGTTGGATATAAAAAAAAAAATGCCGTTCCATACATTTTGACCGCGTAGGCATTGCACTTTTCTATGAAACAGCAGTTATTTCCTTTTTTATAACCGACCAAAAATTTTACGCTAGGGAGTCTAGAATCTTGTGCTGAATTCATGCTTTCAGTTGCGCGTCGATGGCCCTGCCACCCTGTATATTAATTATTATTTTTGGGTTAATTTTAAATAATTAACACTCACTCATGTTTTTTTCAACGAAATCTGCAAACGCCTATTTGACACTTCCCGTGACCCAAGGGCTGGCTTTTACCCTGGCCAGAGGCTAAGCATTGCCATACAACATGTCAATGCCGCCAGTCTCTTGGGTACATTACCAGTCGACAGCGATGCTGAGGAATTTTCAGGTTAAGTTATTCTACTTTAATTTTAATTGTATAAAACAGTTTATACAATTAAAATTAAAGTAGAATAACTACACTTCAATACAATACAAAACACACAACGCACATGAAACACACAAACAATACACACAAATGAAACACAATACAAACAATACAACAAACACAACACACACATTACAAATAATACAATATGAAATTACAGAATTTCATATTTGCAAATACGAATAAAACCCATATTTAACACTCAAAGCGTGGAAGTGTTATGTGTATATGTCATAATGAGCCTTTTTCCATTAAAAAACACGTGTGGCACTCGGGGATTGCCGCGGTAAAGCTATTGCATAACATTTTTTTATCAACTTATGCAATTATAATTATTTATTTATACAGTATTTTTTTTCTTTGATATTAATTTAAGTAAAGTCGTACCATATACTCGTACATACACGTTAAGCGAACGCTCGGCCGAGCTACATGGTAGGCGGAGTGGAGGGTGTTAGGTTTTATTTTCGTTACGGAATTTCTTGATTCGGTCGCCGCGCTCAAAGCCCGCGATAAAAGCTATGCAATAGCTTAAAAACCTGTTTCAAATTCAGGCTCCGGTAAGTTACTAACAAATACCTAAAGAGAAAACCCAATAACAGTTTACATAAACCGATCCTCAAACCTAGGACCCAGGCTAAGTAGTCGCGCTGCCGACTACTAGGTCAACGAGTAAATGTGGGGTAGCGTGACATAACACCTCTGCCTACCACCTCGAAGTATACAAAGATACAGTATCAGGCAGACAGGTAAATTAACTATGAATGTATATGAATGAAATCGCAGTCTGAATCAGAAACATTCTCACCACTATATTAGGTACATATAAAATAACGAATGTTAATTTTTTTCAGTATTTTCCGGATCAATAAGTATTGCTAAACTTGAAGTGACTAGTCTATGTGGTCTATTAACAAGTGCATGAAAATTTTAACATTGGCAAAAAAAAACTCACTTCCAAAACTTATAGATAAAACAGATTTTCAGCTTTGCACTACACAGTGCAATTAGGTAAAAAAAGTGCAAAGGTAGGTGCAAATTGATAACTTTAATACTGACGAAAGAAGAGTTTTATTCACATACGGTTTACAGAAAACCTTGAATAGATTTCCCGTAAACTAGTCGGCCCATCATCATTATCATATATTTTGATAGCCTATATTTGTGTCCCACTGCTGGGCACAGGCTTCCCCTTCTTCTTTCTAAACCTGTCTTGTGCGATCTCTGGCCTCGTTGGCTCTGCAAATCTATCAGATCGTCAAACCACCTTCGCCATGGTCTACCTCGACGGCAATGTCCTCCCTCAGGCGTCCAGTGAGGGACGATCTTTGGCCATCTCTCTGGGTGCATTCGCACGTGTCCGGCATGGGAAGGACGCGGGACGGTGGGAGTGGTCCCACATCAGCATGGCTGTTTTTTCTCCAACATCCCCTAATTGTGGTATGGAGCACAGGGTGGTGTTACTGCCTGCTGGGGTCACGGATTGTTCGAAAGAGTTCCCGTGGCCCTGGCGCACAGGCAACTGAAGGAACACAGGTGGGTTTTAGTCAGTAAGAGTCTGACACGCCCTTCCGCTCCGCCCAGAGCTGGAGAGGTCATTTGATGATTTCCCGCTTAACACCTATTTTTTACGCTTAACACCTGTTATGCATCATCAAGCCAAATAACTTCCCCTGCTACGACCTACACACTAACATTTGGGAAAAACAGAAAAATGATAAAATAATCTTTGTGGGTCATTGTTTACCCGGTGGTCGAAACGCGGTGTGAGGCGTCCGCGCCGGCAATACAGACGCCTCGTCTTGTAAGAAAAAATCTAAGAAATATGCCTACCATACGTATTATCCAGTATAACATAGGCACATAAAGATTTCTTTGTTAATGACAATTTTTGTTTTGCCTTATGTCAATATCGTCAATTATACATAAATATCAAAGTTGCAATGTCATTTATTTCGGTACCTACATAACACTCTTCAAACACGGCTAAACGGCGTGCACTATTCACGTGGCTAAATTATTTAGAAGGTATTTTATGACAGCAATGTGCTGACTCAGGATAACCTGTTGTTATTTTTCGTCTGATGCTGAGGAAATTTAAATTTTATGTGAGTTACCGCACGTAGACCAAAAGCTCGATAAAAACATGCGTAAAGACGGTTTATACTTTTAGGTCAAAGAATCAGAATTGCCATACAATTTGGCAATTAACTGCCAGCCTTTTGCGCACTTTTCCTGTTGACAGCAACGCGGGCGATGTTTTTTGTGCCTTATGATTCCTTACCCCTTTAGGAACTTGACTCTACATTAGATATGATAACTTTTTAACAGTGAAAGCGCTATGTGAGTCTTGGCAACCTACTTTATATAAAATGTTTTTGGTAGGATTGCATTACTTTTTGTAGGGTGCTCTATTTCTTTGTATTTTTCGGGCGGTGGGGCTTCGCGGATGAAAGTTACAAATTTCTTAATTTTTTGGTTGTTTATGTGCAAATCCTAGCCCGCATACCAAATTTTTGCTTTCTAAGACTTCGGGAAAGTGCCCTAGAGGTTTTGATGAGTGAGTCAGTGACGAAATCGACGTATTTTAGCTATTAATAAAATTTTAAGTAGATAAGCTAGTGTGTTTTATAAGTCTGCTAATCACATCTTATCCTGAGAATTTGACCTCTCTAGCATTATCTAGGGTGAAGCTATGAGCGTTTGAAAAAACGACAAAACACTTCGAGAAAAGGTAGGTGCCCCCAGATTAATAGCTCGGATTCAATAGCAGGCTTCGAATGCAATTTAGTGTCTGTAGTTGTTTTTTCTCCAAAATAATTCCAAAGAAAACAAATTAATAAAACAAATTAAGGTGAGTGGGGGCAAGATCGAACGGTTTTTTGATGAGATGAGCAGTGTTGTATTTGAAGTCTTGTAGAACAGTTCATATTAGCTTATACTAAAAATTTATTTGTATTGAGTAAAGAGCAAAGAGTATATTTTTCTATCATATTGATAACATCCTGTTAAATCTGTTCCAAAGCATTAAAAAAAAAAAAAATGATTTTATCACGAGAATGAAACAGGGGGAAGACGAAAGGGTGATGGGGAAAGATCGAAATAGTTTCTAAAATCGTTCAAATGATTATCAGACGCTGTTGGTCGTCACTAGTCTATAGTTTGAAGTGCGATAAAAACTGAGAACTGCCTGAAGTGTCAAAATACCTTTAGTTAACAAAGATATAATATTTTTGTATTTTTTTATATTTCAATCTTACTCTAACCGGGGGAGATTGACATACAGGTTCTCAAACTTTCCACTTTAATTGCTTAAGTTTATACTGAAAATAAAACATCGCTATCAATCACATATATATTTTTATTTTACTCTATCCTAATACCAAGATATTACAAAACAGAGAGTTTGAAGAGTAGCAATAGGTATATTCTAATGTTTTACCGCGCCGTATAACGTCAATTCCTTCCGTTTTACTTACTGTTTGGTGTTAGCAACATCGTCATGAGTGTAGGAAGTTGCGCGTAGAGGTTTCCGGACGTAGTTACGTGACATGGTGATTCTGAATTGGCAAAATGCATTTATTGAATAGTCATTCGGTAGTCCTAAGTTGGTATTTATAATAATAATATTTGTAAGTACTTCTAGATATAAATGGCCGAATTTGTCTCGCTGACAGTTTATTACTGTGCATCCGTTATATTGGCTGAAACAAAACAATAATTTTATTCTAATTAAATATTTCAAAGACAGTATGTAATCACTAATCACTTATACACAAAATTAATTAATTCAAAATTTGCACAACCGATATTCTATATGAACATCATAAAATCATAAAAGGGTAGGTACCTATTATTTTATTTTGTATACTTATCTTATCACAACAGTTTGAGAACATCTGTCTATTAGTATGACTTTTGAAAACGGAGTAAGGTCGAAACTTTTATATGTTCTTCTTACCCCGTCAAATATTGGTGGGTAAAGATGGAAAATTGAAATAAATCCTAAAATACGAAAAATATCCATATTTGGATGTAATAACACAATTAAGAATTAAAAATAATGAGTAGATATTCCAATAAAACATTCGTACCCACCTCGTAAGTAAAGTTACAGGACACGGGGTAAGATTAAAACACTCGATTAATTTGCGTAAAAGTCACTGCGCAGACATTTGCATTTTTCACACAACCATTAACTCAAAGCGGCAAACGCTGACTGAGATGTGCGACGTAACAAAATGGCGATCTTAATAATGTTGCCATCACTGCAAAAACTGCATTAAGTCTGGCGTTATGGACAACTTTTTGTGTTACCCCATTTTTCATCTTCCCCCCGCTCACCTTACCATTTTGTTTTCCTTCTAAGAAAATTCTTGATTCCAGCTATTATATTGGCAACGTTCTTTAGGTCGCGTCAACCGCAGGGAATTCCCTTCCCACCTTGAAAGTGAGTAAGCATTAAAATATACTCGCCTTAATTACCTTTAATTTCACAACATTATTCATTCACTTGAAATGCGTTCAATTAATATAAACAAAGGTTTTAGGTACAAACATTTCGTCATGTTTGTTGTTGTCGAATTTGTTTACTTGGCTGGCGATAATTGTAACAACGTAGTTTTTAGTGAAACAATAAGTTTGATAATTAAGGACTATGTTGCAGGATTTTCAGGCTTTCAAACTCAAAGCATTTATTTCAATTAAACCATTTACAGGCACTTTTGAATTGTCAAAGAGTCGGTCATTTAGTCAGAAAGTTGAAGCTAGTTGCCCATTCCAAAACATAGATCTCTACGGAGAAGAACGGGCAAGAAACTCCAAGGACACTCTTTTTAAATCAAGATATTACAAAATCCTGGGTACACTATTCTTGTTGCTTCTATATGCGAGAACAATGAAAAAAAAAATATTATGAAACAATTCAAAATATAAGATTAATAATAAAAAATAAACCGTGGCAGTTACGAGATGACCAGTCTCAACTGACGGCGCCCGTTCACGAACATGACGTTGCAATTTGAGGCTTAGTAGCTATCTCCTCATGATTATAATTCTCTTGCCCGTATCCCAGCCAGTTTTATTTTTCTATACTTCTCTATTAGAGGTCATCTCGGCAGTCAACTCTTTTTTTTTTTTTTTAAATGCGTTGTCCCGCACTAGGATTTTCTCCTGTCTTGTGGGTGCATTTACAAACATTCAAGCTCACATACACAAACAGCCAGCCCCGGAACAACTACTTGTAGGTCATACAAATATTTGTTCCGTGCGGGAATCGAACCATATCATCTTTCACACAGACCATCCATCATTTCTTTGATCCTACCGTACTTTTATAGCCATCTACTAAGCCTACATAAGCCTTGTTTTTTTTTTCAAGTTAAGGTTGATAAAGCCTCCTGAAAAAAAAATCAAGATAAATGCAGAAACACGAATAAAATCTCCTCTGGGAATGTCAAAGCTCCATTTCACTAAAACTACTTTTGGCATGATTGTGATTCGGATAGTATTTTGAAGATAAAAACAGGGTCGAACTGTTCCTCTATTTCCTACCCATCACTTTTATTAATCCTCTGTTTTCTGTAGTACATAATTAAGTTTCACATAAGAAAGAAAGAAAGAAAGAAAAATATTTTATTTGAGACACACACAGGAAATACAAAGAGTCAAAAATAAAAAAGTAAAAATAATAATAAAAACCGGTCAAGTGCGAGTCGGACTCGCGCACGAAGGGTTACGTACAATTGTCTATAAAAAATAGGCAAAAAATTGTGTTTTTTGTATGGGAGCCCCCCTTAAATATTTATTTTATTTCAATTTTATTATTTATTATTAAAGTAAAAATACAACTGAGTATTTTCTGAATATTTCAAGTGCCTACCTGTTGCGATTATTGATATCGAGCAAAAAAGGGCAAAAAGGCGTTTTTTGTAAAATTAAATTACGAAGACATTGTTCTTACAGGACGTAGAGATGCACTAAGAAATAATTTACCGAAAAGTATACCCATAAGGTGAATTTTACATAACTTTAATTGTATAAATTCATGGGAAAATCGAAATCCCCAGCTCTTTATATTCCAGAATCTGTTTACAAACTATACAATTCGTAGAAGCCAGTCTTACCACCATTTTGATCCACCAATTTTTCCGCTACATCTGTTATTTACGTCCAAACTTTGTACCATTGAGTACAAACTAGAGTAGTGGCGGGAAACGCGATTAACACGGGATCAAAATAACCGCTCTAGATATAGAGGTGTGGCACGGGATTGTGGACTTTGCGCCGATTTCTATTTTAGTTGTAAAACATTACACACCTAGTAACTAACATGTGTCTGTCTGATCCCTGAACACTCTCAGTTTCTTTGTGACAACTTTAAACATTGTAAAGAATCTTCGTTCAGAAGTTTGTGTGACTTTGAAATTCATATGTGCTTTCCGAGTTTATCTTGGACATCGTAAGGAAACCTGGACTTATAGTCAGTAAACTTAAGTTTGAAATTGCCAACTCGTCTTGAGCAAGCGTGGTGATCGATGCTCGTGCCTTCTGTGTATGAGAAGAGGCGTTTGTCCTGCAGTGGGACAAATAGGTTGGTATTACTATAGAATCTTTATCTAAAGAGACTCGAAGCTGGATTGCTGTTTCATGTTTTCAATTTTCAACCATCGTCATTCGAAGATCTTTGGCAGTCGTGACGGGTAGTCTGGCAACAAGTATTTCCAAGGTGTATCGTGTTACCCAGTAACTGGGTTGTGGAGGTAAGATTGGCAGTCGCTGCACGTAAAATAGTGGTAATCAGCTGCATCCGGGTAGACTGGAAGCTGACGCCAACATTGCTGGAAAAAGGCTCCATCGGATCTGTTGCTAATGGAAATATGAGCTCTTAATGATACGTACCTTATTTTGTTCAGCAAGTCTTCGTTTATACGGTTCGAGTCACAACTAACAAGTTCAGCGGAATTAAAAACTGCCTATAACTGGAGACATGTAAATAAGCTTACAGATCATCATTACCATCATCATCAGCTTACAGCAGTCCACTGCTGGACAAAAACCTCTCATTTTGCACGCCATTCAGCTCGAATCTCGCCAATTCTCATCCAGCAGCTACCAGCCACCCTGAGAAGATTGTTGCACCACTAGCCTGAGGGCGTCCTACCTTACGTTTGCCGATTCACGGTCTCCACTCAAGAACACGTCTACCCCAACGATCATCTGTTCTACGGCTAATATGGCCGGACCATTGCTACTTCAGCTTGTTTATTCTGTGAGCTATGTCACTATAAAACGTATGTAGCTTACGGAGAATTGTATTTTATTAATTACAATTGCAAAAGGCATTCCCAATACAGTTTAGAACATTTGGCACATACTTGCTCTATATACTTACCTCATTCGTAATGTGTGTGATAATTATAGCAAACGCATTGTACTATAAATAATTACAAGGCGGTTTTAGTAACGGTAATAAAACATTCTATTATTGTACTTACGATCATGATATTTTTTATCAATAATGTAGGTAACTTGCAGGTTGACGACCCTGACGGAGCATTTGACTCGGAGTTAATCAAGTCATACACGAGACTTTCGTTGATTGCTGTTGCTAGCCTACAAAGGATATGGAGATTTCTTAGGAAAACGTAAATAGTTTTCACTCTATGTTCCCTGTTTAAATTTTTAACCGACTCCAAAAAGCAGGAGGCTCTCAATGCGTCTGTTTTTTTGAATTTATGTTTGTTACGCGTTATCTCCGGCAAATATGAATCGATTCCGAAATTCCTTTTTTTAATAGATAGGGTATGCCTCAGGGGTGATCCCATATAAATTGTATTAACATTGCTTCGGTAGTTCTTCAGTTAGCTTCAAAAATACGTATTTTTTCCACTTAGTGTATATTGATGATGTTATAATAACTTCCTGTGACTGTTATTTACATAGCAAGTAATGGTATACGAAATTGTGTAGGCAAGGTACCGTAACCAATAAAGTGAAAAAATAAAATAACAAACAAGAACACTACCAAAAAAGAAACACTACAAACTTTAACTTCGGAAGTCGTAACATAAAGGCTCCCACAGACAGGCGCAACGCGACAGCGCTACACAAAGGCGCCGCTCGTCGCGCGACACGCGGTGTCGGGCGTCGCGTCGCGGCGGTGTGTACGAGCCATAATACGAAAATACAAAACCAAAGACACGGACTTTCGAAATTAAAGTTATTTTTCAATTTGTAGTGTTTTGTTTTGAAGTCGGTTGTTTTTTTTTTTTTTTGTAAAATTGTTTAATGAATCTATAATGTTACTAGTATTAAGTATCTGTCTAGTCCTTTTAAGTTTCTTCTGTACGTCTGTATGTCACTGAACTCCTCCTGAACGGCTGGACCGATTTTGACGATTTTTTTTGTGTGTGTTTAAGTGGGTCCATGGATGGTTCTGATTCACAATTGGATTGGTAGGTGGCGCTGATTGGGCAGGACAACGTCTGTTAGGTCCTAATAAACCAGTTTTTTTAAGATGTTAACATACTGAGCAATCTATCGAAGTTTACTATTAACTCTTCACTGTGCCATATTTTCCTTACGTTTAAAAGCAGAAGTGGATACCCACAATGAATTCGTTTTTCATAAAGCTTCCAAAAGGTTTTTAAAGCAAAATTGATGGACGGCAACTTCCATCTTTAGGTTAGGGTCGATCTTCTATACTCTGGACCACCCTAATGGTAGAGTTTATAGAGAGACTACTACTACTAGCCTGTATCATCCCACTGCTGGGCAAAGGCCTCACTGCATGACTTCCAGCTCTTTCGATCCAGGGATAAAGTGGATCATTGGTCGTTTGTTTTATCCAGCTCGTCCTGCCATCTTCTACGGGGTCTGCCGCGACGCCTTTTGGCTGTGTCAGGGCTCCACGTAGTGCCTTTTTTGGTCCACAGCTCATTGGGCATACGGCAGACTTGGCCAGCCCAATCCGACTACAGCTTAGCAGCTTCTTGTGCAACGTCAGTAATCTAGTGCAGTGTAGTGTTACGAATAGTCGAATACGGTATGTCAATTTGACGCCTAGAATACTGCGCTCGATTGCACGTTGGCAAACCTTGAGTTTGGAATATTGAATGTTTGTCAAAGACCAATTCTGGGATCCATAGGTCAAAATGGGAAGGATGCTCATGTGCGTAATAGAGAGATATATATCGTAAATTATAGCGTGCGATTGTGTTTAACCTTGACAGAAAACAACACAATCGAATCGTTACGCCCATCTACATGTACACTACATTTCCGGAAACAAACCCTGTGTAACTCTATACCCAAGAATACACCTTCAATTCAACACACGAGGTAAATAAATACAAAAAATAAAACTATTCATGACCATTCAAAAGTAATTTAATACTTAAAGTTTATAAACAACATGCTGAGGCCCAATGTACTACACTTTGTAGGCACGTGATCTGCGCACACGCAGCCGAGGCGTGCAACCACTCCCCTCCGTGACGCTACGGACTATGGAGGGATACTGGTTCGAATCCGATGTTGTGCACTTTTGAACTGAAATAGGAATGGAATTCAACTGGTGGGCTTGTGAGTCAGTTTTTAGGGGTTTTGTGAGGGTATGAAGTGAGTTTTGCTTCTCGTGTAGGTGTAAAGTATAGGTTTATATTGATTGGCATAGACTGATATCGATATCAGTACCGATAATATGAAGAATCAAAAGATCATGGTGTGTTGATCAATATATCACACCTTCGTCGGTAGGGCAAGGGCATAAATGTCAAAAATTAAAAATCTTAACCATACCAAAGTGCTTTAAAACGTCCTTTTTGTCCGGAGGAACAAATACCCGCTTTCGCTTCAATATCAGCTTAATGCCGCCAGAGGGCAACAATGCTTTTGACATATTGGTGAATTTTGGGACTATCTTGGCACGACAAGATTTTAAAATGGCTCCTTTAAAATCACTAAAAGTGCAGTTATGCCCTTGTCTTACCGAAGATGCGACATGTAAAATAACATTAATTGAATTTGCAGGGAAAGGTTTCACAGTTATGTTTATGTACCTAATTATTAATCAGTCTGCCTAGCCTTCTCCCAAGTATGTTGGGGTAGGCTTCCAGTCAATCCGGTGCATCTGAATACCAGTATTTTCCGCGACAGATTGTCTCAAACTCAAACTCAAAGCGTTTATTTCAATAAAACCATTTACAGGCACTTTTGAATTGTCAAAGAGTCTGTCAGTTAGTCAGAAAGTTGAAGCTAGTTGCCCATTCCAAAACGTAGATCTCTATGGAGAAGAACGGGCAAGAAACTCCAAGGACACTCTTTTTAAATCTAGATATTACACAATCCTGGGTACATTATTCTTGTTGCTTCTATATGCGAGAACAATGAAAAAAATATATAAAGAAACAATTCAAAATATAAGATTAATAATAAAAATAAGCCGTGGCAGTTAAGAGATGACTAGTCTCAACGGACGGCGCCCGTTCACGAACATGACGCGTGGATCAGCACCATCCAGCTCAACCATTTTGTAGGGAACCGAATGATCCAACCGAATGTCTGACTTCCACAACCCAGTTATTGGATAACACGATACCCCTTGGTTGGACTGGTTGTCCGACTTTTGGACTTCTAATATGTATCTATGAATATTCAAAATTAACTAACAATAAAAATAAAAATATAATAACCTAAGCTAACTACGAGTAAAACAATTATCAAACTAAAAAATGTCGTCGCAAAATTCGTTCGCATCGCTGTCGACTGGTAATGTACCCAAGAGACTGGCGGCATTGCCACGTTGTATGGCAATGCTTAGCCTCTGGCCAAGGTAAAAGCAAGCCCTTGGGTCACGGGAAGTGTCAACCAGCCGTTTGGAGATTTCGTTTCACGTTTAATAGTTTGTTAGTTAATTTAGCTAAATAAGTGTTCCAGTGTAAATATTTTTAGCTTAGACTATTCATATATATATATCCCAAATTGATAGCGAGAGATTAAGTTCGGGATGACAACAGAATTAAGTTCTATGTAAAAAGGGGAGTGCCTATCGCTTATCAATATTTGTGTTTAAAAAATATACACCAGATTCTAAGGTATTTCGGACAGTATAGCAATATTTAAACGATTTAGTTTTTTCCAAGTTAGCCTTGAGATATACTGCGTGTTTGGGCAAGTAAGTAAATAACAACATGTTTGTATTCTTTGCAACCCGTGTGCCGAATCAATCTCTAAAAGAATCTACGACGGAAAAACATTCAAAGGAAATAACACGTTTACCTCCTCAATTATAAAGTCTAAACGTGTCGTTAAGCGGCTTGTACACAAGTGAATAATTTTATATTCAGTATATCTTGTAGAGCAATCTTTCTCGTGTAAGAAGCCACAAGCTATTAGAAGTAGATAGAAGAGCTCTTTGTAAAAAAAAGCCCTTTCGGAGTAGTACTTACCACCTTTCCTATTACTACCTCCAAGTTATACAGAGAGGCGATTAGTGTATCACACTAAATAGTACAGCGGTTGTTACAAGTTGTTGTCAGTCTTTTAAAATAATAAAATAAACAATACTGCAAAAAAAATAAGAAATGTATTTGTGCATTTCTTTCAATTGTAATGTGTATGTGTAATTTGTTTAATTTGTTTTCGATTATTTTAATGTAATGTGTTTTTATCGTTTTATTTTTATAATTAATGTATGGACCATGTCTGAATTAAATGAATTATTATTATATTACTAAAAAAAAAAACAAACAAAACAAAATAAATAGCGTAAAAATTGGCACGAAATAAACCACCGTTGATAATAAGGCACTAGACACGCTCGGGTTGTGTTCTTATCAACAAATCAACACAAACTTTATGGTATTGTTACCAAATAATCACAAATTAAGTTGAATTAATAAAACGAAAAGAAAGGTGGAACTGCTAGAATATTAATTGTTATTAATTATTTTAATTGTGAATGTTTAAACTTCGTAATGAAGAACACGTGGTTTCAATCAAAGAAGTGTTCCAGTGTAAAGTTTGTAAAGTTTCCAGGTTAGGTTAATTAATTAGACGTAAGTTGTCATTTATGTACATATAATTTCAATTCTGAATAAATAAAAAATTTAAGAAAGAAAAAAAAAACACAATTAATGTGATAGCCTAATTGCTACACTGTATTTCTTTTTTTCAGCGTTGTCTCTAAGCAGAGTCTGGGTGACTAATCTTTTCACAGCGACGCGACGGTACGAACTGCAGTCTAATCGCGTAACACACTATCAATCACAATCTGAATCATTTTGATATTTTTTTTTCTCCATTGCTTAATATGTTCGAAAAAATTGTCTGCTCAACAACGTAAATAACGCAATGAATGTTGCTGAACTGTCAAAATGAAAGCCATTCCTACTATTAGTGTGTTACGCAATTACCCCTCTGGTCTTTCTAAAGCGCTATCCCAAACGGCATCATTATTACCTGAAGGCTTAGATAAAGTGATATTTTAACTGTGAAAAAGGTAATGGAAAAGTCAAAAATTTATGAACTGACATGATCTACCTAAAAGCTTACGTTAATCCTGCTGCAAGTCGTTGTAGAAATACGAAAGACTTTGAAAGCTAATGCCGCTTCTCTAGGCCCCCCGGTGCTTGAGCAAATATGTCTTTTGATTTCTCTGCTTTTGTTAAACGTAAGTATTAAACTATGCATTTGTTGCTGTATTCAAGTTCTTCATAATTCTTGAAAATTCAAAATTCTCTCAAAAACAGGAACTCATCTCACATAATATATCAGTAAAATGTTAGGAATACGTAGAAGAACACCATTTTGAACACCATATATCTTATAACTCCTTCAATTTCCTCATTTCCAAGACCTAATTCCGGGTTCTCCTCCAAATTCACACTACCACCCACAGCTACCGTAGAATTGATCTAGAATAAATTATTTCTTGTGTATAGCGTAATAGGTAAACAAACAGTCTAGTCTACCGTTATGGCAGACATCTGGTGATGACGTAATGGTTACACCTCTAGTTAGTTTTCGGGAAATCTTGTTTCCTTTCTTACTTACCTTGTAAGAAAAGTATATTGGTCTATTTACGCGATAAAATGTCTGTTTTAGTTGGTAACCATTTAATATTACAGCTCCAATTGCATCTATGTTTCTACGAACACATTTGAAAACTTTAATCCTACTAATATTATAATGTAAAAGTTTGTGAGGATGGATGGATGAATCTTTGTGACTCTTTCACGCAAAAACTACTGAACGGATTTGGATGGAAATTGGAACACAGATAGTTTATAACCTGGATTAACACGTAGAAAGCTTTTTATCCCGGTAGTACGTTCCCGTGGGATAATTTCCGACCTCCACGCGGGCGAAGCCGCGGGCAAAAGCTAATATCGTAATAAATCCTTGAATCACGCTAGATTTAAAAAACTGTAAAGTATCATGCAGATTCTTGTCAGGTATCGAAAAATTTAAACCATGCAACTGCATTCAACTTTTCAATCGAATGTCTCTCAAACTTTACCCGTTTCTTTCTAATTTATTTTTTCCTATTGTCTTCAGAATTAGATTTTTAAGGTGATGATGTAGTTCTACACATTAGTACATACTAAGTGACTGATGACTATCTACCTAGTATGTGACGGGAATGTCACAGAACATAGCTATGTGATAACGGATTAGTCAGCGGAGTAACGCCCCCTGCATACCATGACACGATAAGCTGACAATTATGTTCTTATCAAAACTACATTAGTTCTAGAAGTCCATGGGTTTGAATTCCATATTTTTCAGTATTTTATCTATCTATCTTTGTTAAACGACAGTCAGAACGGAAAGTTATTTCGAGAATCAGACAAACTGGGGAGAATTTGTCTACATACATACATACATAATCAGCCTATATAACGTTCCCACTGCTGGGACACAGGCCTCCTCTCTATGAGAGGGAGTGGGCCGTAATCCACCACGCGGGCCCAGTGCGAGTTGGTAGATGTCACATGTCTTCGAATTTTTTATTCTAGGACATGCCGGTTTCCTCACGATGTTTTCCTTCACCGTATTGAGAGCAGTGGTGATGAAATAATTTACACATAGTAAAGTGCCTGTCTGGGTTAGAACCTACAACCAACAACTCGTAAGTCGCAGCCGTTAGCACTGGGCCATCACTGCTCTCAGAAGCTCGCAGACTTCGTCTGATGTTGGTAAATAGGAATTCAAATACGATTATAGTGATACTCGTAAAGTCAGCATCATCACCTGCCTACCCTCTTCCTAAATATATTGGGTTCAGCTTCCAGTCTAACCGGATGCAGCAGAATACCAGTATTTTACATGGAGCGACTGCCTATCTGACCTCCACAACCCAGTCACTGATGATAACAACGGGAAAAGACTGTTAAAAAAGTTTTTATAGCTAAGTTAATATATGGCATAAAGACATACCCAAAAGAAGGTGTATAAGGAAGGAGTATTTCTAAATATATCCAAACCTTACACCGCTGATTTGCCGAAGATCAAACACAAAATAACTCGATCGAGTAAAACAGAGGATTATAGATCTCGCCGATACCTAGTGCGGATGTGGTGGTCCTGACCATATCATGTGCTATTTCGACGGTGTAGTATCAATATCTAATAACTATAAAACCATTATTTTACAGGAGGCGAAAAACGTTTCATTTCTATAGTTTTTAACTTTTGAATCCAAGTCACTTATATTTTATTTTTATTGTAGGAAACGCTTGTGATGGTAATAATGATTTCATACCTTATGTCTTTGCAAATACGAGGTCTTTCATATAGAATATGAATATGTAATAAAGTAAAAATCGCTAAAATGTTAGTTAATAGATATTGAAATCCCCGTCGATATATTGGAGTGTCTAAAGTGTCCATACACCTACACTTCTGAGGACCTAAAAAACGCCACTGATGCCGCAATTGGCGTGGCCACCTTAATGGGCCAAACTAATTTAACACTTAGGAGTAGTAACTCAATAAAACAATAGATTAATTCAATTCACATGTATTCACCAAGAGTTGACACATCCACACCTTACAGTGATCGCGTACTTACGAGTGGCCACCTTTCTTGTGCGCCTTACATTATAAAAGTATAGTCTTACATCTAGATAGGTACCTACGTCCACACCGTCGCTATGGCGTCCCTACAAACATAATACTCATTTACCATCTACTCGAAAAAGAAGAAAACTATACAATACATCCAAAATGTTTGGTCAATGAAAAGCAATACTTGCCAATATAACCAAATTATAAATGTTATTACATAACAGTAATAAAATAACACACACTTTAGTTACTGTTGTTGTTGGAGATGTTGATTTAGGTTCCCGACAACCTCGCTCTCAATAGGAAACCATAAACTACGGAGAGGGGACGTCAGACAGATGTAGCGTGAATTGGTTAGCGACAGTCACATGTAGAAGTATAAGCTGCTTCATCTACGGATAGATGGTTTTTTTTTAAATTTTTGTGCTATATTGAGTATGACCAAGTTTGATGTCCATTTTACAGTCCATTTCATCGTTTTTAACCGAATAAAAAAAGGAACAGGTTATGTCCTTAAAACCTTTGTTGGTTTTAAGCATATTTTATATACGAACAAAGCCAAATTTAGTGGGAAGTGGTTAGTAACTATCAGATTCAGACGTGTTAGTCATCCTACCTTTTTTTATATACGTAGTAAGTTTTAATTTTGCAGAGTTATTTAGTTTAATAGCATTTTATCGTTTTGTCCCTTTAACTTTCGCGTATTTCAATCATCTTATATCTTTCAACTCTACTTGGACCCGAATTATCACTGCACTGTAGGCAAAAGCCTCCTTTCGTATGCGCTTTCTTCCCTCTATTTCATATTAAATACTTAAACCACCAAACGCTAATCGTAATCGTATTTAAAACGCATTTAGACCCACTTGCACCGCCAATCACTAAACACGTTTAGCGCTATACGAGTTTTAAACATCATTCCGTCTCTGTCATCTTCAAACAGAATTATGTTTGACAGAAACAGAATTATGTTTTAAACTCCTTTATCGCTAAATGTGTTTAGTGATTGGCGGTCCAAGTGGGCCTTAGTGATTTGTGCAAGTGGGTCCAACTTCAAGTTCCCTTCCGAAATATCGTAAAACCCAAACCCAAGACCAAAAAAAAGTATTTCTGATGGAGGGAAATATCCCTCCATCAGAAATACTTTTTTTTGGTCCTGTAAATATCAGTTGCAAAATAAGATGATAGAAAATATACATAAAAAGTGAATAAACCAGTTTGTCTTTTAAGAGTAATTTACTCAATCAATTAGTGAAGAGTTCAATGTGTCCTTGAACAATTACGAGACTTAAATAGGACCGATGACTCATGGAAGTAATAACACTACTTACCAATTCAACTTTAAGTTAAAAATACACGCACAAGTTGCGTCTTTTTATTGCATTTTTTGATTCACCTGCCGAAGTTCGATGACATTTTGTAAGCCCGTGATCCTGTGCTGTATCTTCATTGATATTTCTCATCATATCAAAGTCAACTTCTTCTGCTTTCTTTGGTCCTCCCATACATTTGCTATAAATCACGATGCCTTATAAATGGATTGGTATTCGAAGCATGTTATTTTATTCCTAATGAAAAATGAAAGAGGCAAATGTCGTGAGGAAAGTTTTGAGTATAAATGTAGATGGCTATAAGAGTAGAGGAAGACCAAAGAAACGACGGAAGGACTGTGTGAAGGATGATATGGATATTTTTTTTTTTTTTTTTTGGGTGGGAAATCATCAAATGACCTCTCCCGCTCTGGGCGGAGCGGAAGGGCGTGTCAGACTCTTACTGACTAAAACCCACCCGTGTTCCTTCAGTTGCCTGTGCGCCAGGGCCACGGTAACTCTTTCGAACAATCCGCGACCCCGGCAGGAGAAAGGGGTGACTACCGAAATGACGACTAATAGAGAAAGAAGTATGGATGCTGATATTTTGTTCCTAATAAATTTCCTATTCCTTCGGTCCAACAATCGATTCTTTACTCGCCAATCGCAACTTTCCTGCATTATATTGGCAGCATTAAGGCTCCCGAATAGGCACGACGCGGAGGTTGCGTCGCGATTTTGGTAGAACAAGTTCCATGAAGTTTTCATAAAAATGTTCTACTAGAGTCGCGTCGCGCCTGTCTGCGGGAGCCTTTAAAGATAGCCAATAACTTATAATAGGAAGACATTATGAATTGGGCATCAGTAAAGATGTACATCTATTACACCGAGATAATTAGACACCCGCCAACAGAGCACAAAAACTACCTCTTTATTTTTTATGCAAGAACGTCTGGAGTGTAGATATATCGATATATACTAATATTGTAAATGGGAGAGTAACTCTGTCCGTCCGTCTCTCTGCCTGTCTAATACCTTTTCACGCCTTAGCGGCTAAACGAATTTCGATGTAATTTGGCACACAGGTAGGCCAGGACCAGGGCTAGGACATAGAAAGAAAATAAAGAAAGAAAATACGTTTATTTTCGGTAAAAATGACACAGAGAAAAATACACAAATACAAAAAAGAACGAGTTGGGGGAAAATATCGTCACATCTACGCAAATCGGCACTCGCTCAGCAAAGGATACTCTTCATACCGCTAGTACCTACGTTCCCGTTGGATAAGTTCCGACTTCTACGCAGGCGAAGCTGCGGCCAAAAACTAGTCTTGCTATAAATATAGTAAATATTAAAGCCTTCTTGAATACTCACATCGGTCAATTAGCCGTATCCTTCGGTGTTGATATGTCAAAGTCGTGATCTTCAGTCATGTCGGTATGTGAGGTTACGACATACACTAGACTAGAGCGTCTGGTCCAGAGCATAATGTCATACAGGGTCAAATTAAATTAGCTAGCGAAACTCTGCAGACGTGATAGGCATCGATATCAAAACATGATATAAGAAATTAAAAAAATATTTGATGTTTTTTGGGGTTAACGTCCGCTGGTAGTGTTGATACTTAAAGTATGAGCTGAGAAGATCTGTTTACTTTTGTATTATCAGGTTAAGATGTCTATACCCACCAGAGGTCCTAGACAAATAGCATTCGCTTAGGAGCAATTCTATTTCTACAATCGCTATCGCCGTCGCTAATGTTTCCATCATAAGAATCGAAAACTAGCGATAACGCTTGTCAAAAAAGTGCCACTTGGCTACGCATCTCTATGGAAGTAATCGTTCGACGATTTCGATACGTTTCATAGAATCGAATGATTTTAACATTGTCTAGCTAATTTCTATTCATTGACCTATGATCACGTGACATTTCGATAACTTATGTCAACCCCATAATTGTTTTGGCTTTTCTACTAGCGTCATCGCTAATCGAATGTTACTTTGTCTAGGCCCTCAGGTCTACGGAGTTTCGCTAGCTAATTTAATTAGTTGAGGCAGTGTTTCGACATTGCGGACTACTGTAATGTTTAAATTAAGATCTAAAAGGTACGTACCGTTTCAAAAGATCTACCGCAAGTGACCCGGATAAAGAAGAAGACCAACATATGATAAAAAGGAAAGGGAGTCAGTTATAGGGTGACGGATAACAAGAGAGATTGAAAGATAATCCATTTCAAAGTGATCCCAAATAACGGGACAGGGGCAACAAGAAGAAAAATATTATAAGTATAAAAAAGTAAAGGTATTTACAAGGCAGATGTGAATGGAAACGCCGGGAGGGGACGCTCTAGGAAGACATATAGTGACCTTATTGGTGATGTTTTTCAGAAAGGTCAGGGGCGTAGTACTCGCAACCGGCGTGCGTGTATGACCACGAGGCAAAAGGAGTATGTAAGGATCGTAGCAGGTGGCGTTCTGTAGTTTCTGCCTACCCTCATGGGAAGAAGGCGTGAGTTTTATGTATGTACAAATACAATAATAATTCTGACTTTCAATAACAATGATGAAGACATGTTCGTGAAAAAACACTACTCTTCCACTAGCCTCAAATAGAAATAGGTACAGTTTGCGCAAAACTTTATGAGCTCTCGGAAGTTGCACACGAGTGGCTGCGCAATATGCATAATATAGGTGTCCGAGGGAAATCTCTCACTCTCACTCAACTGTACCATGCGCGGTTTCGTTCTTGGGCCTACGTTCAGAGGGCTCATAAAGTTTTTGCGAACTGTACACATACTCCCTACTTCATTGATCATTCTAAATCCAATCCTGACACAATCTCTAGTTAATTATCGGTAATGTAGATTTCCCTTATTCTACAGTCATCTAGGACATTTTTCATCCCACTGCTGGTAATGGATTACTTCTTTGGCATGCTATCCATCCCATTTCTGTAAAAACGTGGTCGTATTAATAGCTCGGGACTTGCAATGAGAGTATCATCCCACCTTGCTGCAAGAATATGCTCAATTAATAGTCCAAATTCTCCATAAACGAACCTCAGCCTATAAATAGTCCAATAGTTAACCAAAACTTTCCAAAATGAAACTATTCGATAACTAAAATCGTCTGCTTACCGTCTACCAATGTCATAGAAAACACACACTTGGCACAATGCTCGTAGCATTTTAATTGCGTGGCGGTGGGCGTGCGCTCCACGCGATCGCCGCGTGCGCATGTGACGTCACAGCCGCGCCCGCACCGGGCACCTGCGCAAGAACATTGACACACAGACTGTGAACGAAATGAGATACAGAAATACCAGTAGTAGTCGTTGGACTGATGTTAATGTTGTTGTTTTGGACGTAATCGACGACGATTTTAGAAGAGATCTGAGCAGAATCTGTCGTTGTGGGGACAGGAAATGAATTTTGACTAAGGCAAGGTATGCAAGAACGATGTATCAAGTTTCCATCTCGGTTCGGAACTGACGGATTTCATAATACTTACGAAGTACCTAATCTTTACTCAAATCTAGTTTTAAAACGAAATGACAATATGAAGCTGCACTACTTAATTACATTTTTGTATGGACCTAGTTTTTCGACATAATCTGATCAAAGCACCTGCTCGGTTGCTGTTCCCGAAATAATCACTACTGAAATTACAACATGTTTTCGTAATATTTGACGTCCATGCTTCCCTGGTATATCCTCACGTAATATTCAAAGTTACTCCACAGAAGTCACTCGTCCCTAGGTACAATTTGTTGTCCTAGTATTCAAGTACCTAATAACTCCATGTTACTTCAAGTAAAACGAGTTAGCAACCACAGACTCAATTCTCATGTAGCGACAACTCAACACAATCCACGATACGGATCTCACGCACACACACACACAGACTCAACTCTAAACAAAAACATTCGTACACCGCGTGCAATGCGCGTGCGACTGCAGAGTTCGAGATTCTTCCGATTTACATTACCCGTTGTGACCTAGCAATAATGTTGCCTCGACGGGAATGAAATTTCTGTGTAGGTACCTTGTACTTACATAAAGTACTTTGGGCCTTATCGATGTCCTTCGATAAAGTAGGTACTGTTGTGTTTTGTTTTGTGTGTGACTACAACACACCCTATTTTAATACGCAGTAGAACTTAGAAACTCGTAATAGTCACGTAGTTGCGTAATTGTGAACGCTTAAAAAAAATACTTGGGTTATTTATGAAGGAACAGTTTGGGAATAGTACATTTTGATACATTTGGAGAAATTTGAAGTTCTCGGCTTCATAACACCCTCGCCTACGGCTCGTGTGTGTATTCCGCCTCGAATGCAATAACAAATGTCCACGTGTACGAGTATCAAACGACGTTTTTCAATACACTTTTGAAGAAATAAAATAATAGAACGAAACATATTTTGTCATTAAATAAATAAAACTAAATTTGCTTTTTTTCCCGCGCTTTACCTTCGCAGGTTAAAGGAGAGGCAAAGGTATAAAGCCGCTAAACAGCTTAATATGAAATATAGAAAATTCAAATATTTTTGAGTTTATAATACAAATAAAATAATTAGCACATTTTTTTTTTTGTTTTCTTTTTCGCTTTGAAAAGCTAAGACTACAAATTACTCAAACGATGAAGTCGGTGATACCTATTAATTACTCTATTGTATTTTGCACCTTTAATATTGTGCAGATCTATATACTTAGTGTTATTTATTTGCAAATCCAAATAACTCTGTAACGTGTTGTTCTTCTTATTCTACGCTTTGACTTTGTTATTCACATAATTATGTTTTCTTTTCTTTTGCTATGGAACAATGACTTTAAGCTGCAATAGATACATTTAATTTATGAGCGAAGCTGAAATCTTAATATAAATAAAATTGTGTGAAAAAATCATTCGCTTATTTTGATAGAGAATTTGTGAGGGACACATTCACAGCTGTTATCATAACTTACTGGCATTAGGAGAATTAACAAAATTACAATTTTGTGCTGAAAATCAGCAAGTCATTTAGAATTTCGTCGCTGAACAAGTTTCAGTTTTAGTGAAACAAGTTTCCACAACGTCAGATGGACCTTGGAAAGGTTTTCTTTAAAATCATTCAACTAAAGCATTATTATCTACAATATCTATCTATCTCTATTTTCTCTGTCTAGATTTATATCTACCTTTTATAAATTAAAGTCGCCTTTCATGTTTGTTTCTGTCACCGCAATGTTTTTCTAAGCTATGCAACGGATATTGATGCGGGTTTCACCATCATTTGAGAATTTATTCTGGAAGGTTTATATGTTTTATTAATATATATGTACCATATATATAGTAAAAGAATCGCAGTGTTTCTGCATGTCGCCACATTAGTAGCGCGGACCCCGAAGCAGTGGTAGGTCACTAGTAAAGTATACACAGACACAAAGCTATTTGACCATCAAATAAACACCAAAGACGCAAATACATGGATAGTGCAAAACGACCATTCAATGATGTTAACAGGCAAAGAGCCAAAGTGTCACTATTTATGCATTACGCAAAATTTACTATATGATAAACTAAGGAAGATAAATGGCTCAAAGAAGACACATGTTGTGCTCTTGCGCATAACAATATGAAGAAACATGACATGACATGACATTAATGAAGAAACAGTCATCGCCAATGATCAATTGATAATACTGTATAGTAGGCAGTTACTGTTTAAAATTATAGATGATGATTAAATTGCCCTGGCAAAAGGGCTAGGTATCCTATAATAAGATTTTCTTAAAAACGTATATTATTTCTCAAGTCGTTCATAAATCTACTGAAGGCCTAGACCAAGTGACATTAGACCAGCGATAACGATGTTGCAAAAGTCAAAAATGTATGGAACGGACACAAGCTACCGAAAAGCCTGTTGAAAGTCGTTGTAAAAGTAAGAAACGCTTTTAAAGTGCTTGCCACTCTTGTCTAGGCCCTCTGGTGCACTAGATTCTAGAATAATAGAATTATGATGGTGCAACTACAAGTAATTGTACATATGCTCAATATAATCTCTTACTCACCTGTCCTCTTACAACATTGATGAGCAAATGTCGAAAAAATCAATGGCGTAGTGCTGGGGAATTACGATATGATGCTCGGTGCATCATGAATAATGCCTATAAATCTGCAAAAAAGCGTGGGTTTTGTATACCCGTATGCGTAGTACATTTTGTGTACCCGTATGCCTAGTACGTTTTGTATACCCGTATACGTAGTACGTTTTGTGTACCCGTATGCGTAGTACGTTTTGTATACCCGTATGCGTAGTTCGTTTTGTATACCCGTATGCGTAGTACATTTTGTATACCCGTATGCGTAGTTCGTTTTGTATACCCGTATGCGTAGTACGTTTTGTATACCCGTATGCGTAGTACGTTTAGTATATTCGTATGCGTAGTTCGTTTTGTATACCCGTATACGTAGTACGTTTACAAAATTAGCATCAACTTTGCCTACATGTGTCTACCAATAAATAAAATATAGAATCGGATCTTTCTACTTTATTTTATGAATATACGGAGGTAAAAAGTACCTTATATCCTACTCATAAAATCGGTTTGACTGTTCAGCTATGAAAACGGGGCAACACCAAACATACCTACTCATTTTTGGATGCAAAATATCATTTGCATTGAAATTGGCAAGTTGTTTATAAGAGCCGTCATGTCAAAAGAACGCTGGCCTGTACCTGCGCACTGAGCGATTAATTTAATTCCAGCCTATTGTACTAAGTAGCTAACAATTACACTTATATTATAAAACAAAAGCCTATAATAAAGTAATAGTTATGTACATAATATTGTAACACATCCCCTCCATGTCACTCAGCGTTCTTTTTACATGACGGGACCTGCGGGGTAATTACGTAACACACTTAACAGTAGGAATGGGTTTCATTTTGACAGTTCAACAACATTCATTGCGTTATTTACGTTGTGGAGCAGACAAATTTTTCGAACATATTAAGCAATGGATTAGCAATAGGCTTCAAAATTATTCAGATTATGATAGATAGTGTGTTACGTAATTAGCGTGCTGTACCGGTTTTAATGCTTAATAGCTTGCAATAGTGTGAATTCTGCGAAATCCATGTTGATTATGCAACATCATTAGCCCTAATATGGTAGGTCTATGTGCTCCAGTGATTCGGTAACAGACGTCATTAACGAAACGAATGCGTATGACAAAGGAAAATAATTAAGGTTAAATAGTTTGAAGACATGACTGGAGTAACGTATACTTGTAGGTACCTACTGGCGAAACTAACTTACTGAACGGTCTTTTTCTTTTTAATTGTAGAGTTTTTATATCTCTGTTCTAATTTTAGCTACTAAGGTCTAAAGGTTTTAAGTCTTTAGGCACAAAAAGCTGCTGAAATAATTATCTAAATTTCAGATCTGCAAAGTAAAGCAGCAGTGTCCTGAAGCTGTGATCAATATGTGATCGTTTTTAGGGTTCCGCACCCAAAGGGTAAAACGGGACCCTATTACTAAGACTCTGCTGTCCGTCCGTCTGTCTATCCGTCTGTCACCAGGCTGTATCTCATGAACCGTGATAATTAGACAGTTGAAATTTTCAGAGATGATGTATTTCTGTTGCCGCTATAACAAATAATACTAAAAAACAGAATAAAATAAATATTTAAGGGGGCTCCCATACAACAGACATGATTTTTTTGCCGTTTTTATAGATAATGGTACGGAACCCTTCGTGCGCGAGTCCGATTCGCACTTGGGCGGTTTTTTACTCCTGTAGACCCATCCGTGCTTCGAAAAGAACATCCATCTCAACCGACATGCAAAATTCAAAAGAAATCAGAAACAGGAATACAGGTTTACCTATAAACCTACCTAATGAAAACGACAGATCGAGGAAAATTTTAATAATTAAGGTTAAGAAGTTTAAATACATGACTGCAACAACGTAAACAGTTAAATTGACTGCATGATTAAATCAAAGTCTCCGGTCTCATAACCTTGAATGAATGATAATGATTTATTTTCTTACTTAAGTGATACACAACACACTCAATAGTGCGCAGTTACTTGGAGGTAGTGCTATGAGCAGAAAGCAAAGGTACTGCTTTGCATCAGGTTCCAGTTGACCTACGATAAGAGAGTAAATGCGAGGTGTAGACACTGTGTGGCATATGCTGTAGGTCAAGACTTACATCCCTAAAGGCTGACCTACATTTGTAATTAGTTAAATACTGAGTTAAGTTTCTTGACTTCTATATGTAACACTTCACAATGAAAAACTGCATGCCGCCAACAAGCCGCGGGAGCCGCGCCGGGCTTGCTTGATAATCTCTGAAAATGCCGACGGAGTATGTAGGAGGCTTATCACAATTCTTCCTACTTGAATTTAACTTGCTGCATAACTAATGAAATTGTAAATCAGCCATTAGAGAGGTGGCCAGAGACCACGTCATTCAAATACACCTCAAAAGTGACGTGGCTTTGACGTGCAATGATCTCTTGACAGACACGTCAGCATAGCCTACGGATTTACTGACTTTACTGTGTCTGTTTCTATGTGAATCATGCCTTCAACTGTGCAGAATAATAAAGGGAACTATATTTTCTATCACCAAAATTTATATTTGTCATCAAGTTGTATCACCTAATAAATAGATCTATCGCCACGAAATATTTTCGTTCTCAGATAAATTTGGTGACTACATTTTGGTGACAGATCTACTATTTGGAGGACAAACCCTATTATATCGCCACGAAATATTTTCGTTCTCAGATAAACAAAAATTGTTCCCAGGTATGAATTATCAAATTAATTGGAGACTCGGGGCACCCCGACTCGGACAGGTTAGGTTAGAAGGGGATGGCGGGGTCTGAAAGACCCCGCCATCCCCTTCGTGGTTATTTTTTTTCAAACCACCCAGAAGTAGGAGCCCCGCGAAGCGGGGCTCCGTCGACTACGCCTTATCGTTACTATCGCCATTCAGAAATAGGAGGCCTCGCCGAAACAAAGGCTCGGTGCCTGTTAGCAACACAATATAATACATACAAAAACATTTATTTGGTACTAGACCTTATATCTCAGGATTTTAGGTGATTTATTGTGGAACTGATTTTGCATTGTTTGGTGACTACATTTTGGTGACAGATCTACTATTTGGAGGACAAACCCTATTATTTAAGAAACACAAAACTAATTAAATTGGTAATAGCTTAAATGATACCCAATAATAAATACTCAATCGTTTATTGCTCAAGGATATAAGTAATATGAATTCAAAATAACACAGCACTAAGGCAAAAATATGGCCATCATTGTAGACAATCAGAACCTTAAGTGCGACAACCAATATAACCTTAGGAAATTGTGAAACGTCATTAATAAAACGAATGCATTATGTGACAAAGGAAAATTTTATAACTAAGGATAAATAAGTGTAGGTATAGAGTTAGAATATAACAGCTGCAACGTGCATAATTAATCTTAAGATACTACAGATAATGTAGGTACAGCAGTATACTCCTGGATACATGCAGGTTTCATCTAAAGAGGAGAGAGAAAAACCAAAAATTCGAAGACATGTGACATCTACCAACCCGCACTGAGCCCGTGTGGTAGGTTACAATCCACTCCTGCCGGGGCTGCGGATTGTTCGAAAGAGTTACCGTGGCCCTGGCGCACAGGCAACTGAAGGAACACGGGTGGGTTTTAGTCAGTAAGAGTCTGACACGCCGTTCCGCTCCGCCCAGAGCGGGAGAGGTCATTTGATGATTTACCACCGAAAAAAAAAAATATTTATATATTAATAAAAAAATACAATCCACTCCCTCTCGAAGAGAGGAGGCCTGTGTCCCAGCAGTGGCAACATTATAGGCTAATTATGCTTATGCATCTAAAGAGGATTAATTCATGCTTCTTACTACATTGAAGATTGCTGTTACCTTACAAAGGCATCTGCTTTTAGGCCTAGTAGTTAACTCGACATCTTTATAGCCATCAGAGACTACGAGCCTTTTGCTTGGCAGAAAAGGCGCCGAATAGGGCTGATGATGAGGGTTTCGTGACAGTGCAAAGGAGGAAGCGCCGATCACGAGCGAACAAGGACCGCTGCGGCAATGCTCCTACGCATTCCGAAGTGAGCCTGCGTGCCGCGAAGCCGAACACACCGGTGTACATCTCCCGCCTACACTACAGCACTAAGGCGGAGGAAATCGTGGAGTAAGTGCACCAGAAGACGAGGTACACGCCGTGGGACAGGTACAGTTACTGGCGTCGCACCGCAACGTCAACTTTAAACCGTTCGTGGTGCGAGTACCAAATTGTTACTTGTTCGTCGTCTTCGAAGAAGACTTTTGGCCGCAGGACGAGCTAGTGAAGTACTACTAACATACTCGTAGTTTTAAGCAATATTTATTAACACAAATTTTAGTTTTATTATGTATGTATTAGTTTGTTATTTTGTAATTTGTGTATTTTATCCATGGACCTCAGTTGCCTGACAATAAAAGAATTATAATTATTATTTAACGTTTGGGTCACTTGGATACAATTTAGAACGATCCTCAATAGTTACTGACAAATAGTCCGCCACAAGTCGTTAGGAGTCCAAAATATTGCATTGTCAATATTTTCTTCTATCTATAATCTAACTAAATTATGTAACTTAACTGACGTGACGTCACTCACGTCAATGCATCATAACTTAGGTATTATTTAACTAAGGAAAACAATATATAGGTAAAATAGTGAATGTATGACTAGAATCACGTAGTTCAGGTAAGTAGCTGCACAGCAGTCATTCTGTGGATGCATTATCGCTTCTGGTTCATCGAGATTTTCGCATCTCGGAGGAGACGGTCCTACTTGTGTACCAAGGATTTCGGCATTGCCAAGTTACTGGTACGAAAGATAAATTAGCAGTCGCTGTAATTTGCCCCATAGGCACATACTAAGCCATTCCGAATTTTTATATATACATTGATATTGATGAATTGTATATATACAAAGACATGAGTATTTACTGTAAAGTATTATGTTATTTTAATTATTGTGAATGTGAGGACTATGTGGGTCGTTGCTTTTTTTCGCAGTTAATTTTAATCATGATCTGGCAGTTTGAGTAATTTATGCGGCCTATCCAAATGTCCTTTCTTTGGTATTGTTCGTCGAATCGTTGAGCTCCTTAAGTCCTGACTTCCTGGGTTGAGCTGCACGATTACTGACAAATGCGTGCACTGACTGGACAGGTCCACTCAATCTGTGTGATTTTTCCTCAAAAGGCCATTTCGGATACCAATCTACATGGTATTCACATGATCAGACCAAGATTATGTCTGGACTTTAAAAGAGACTGTGACCTCTGAGTTTGTTTCGGTATTTCTTCTCAGAGCAGTCGTGTAAAAAAAAAGTTTTTGTACAAACCCACTTACAGAAATAAAATCATTTATCATTTTATCATTATATAAGCTAGGCAGCCAAGTTAGGCTATGACGATATGGTTGTGGTAGTGCATCTTTTTGCTAGTTTTTTTATTAAATACAAGTAATTATTAGTTTTAAAAAGTCTGCATCATCGTTCTTTGAATTTGTCGGTTTGTGGTCTCATTAATTATTATTGGTTGAAAAGTTTTCCTTATCATTTAATGCGAACTCCGTTGTTACATTTACATTTCGTTGCCTCTATATTTTGTCTTTCTTTATATTGAATATGTATTGTACCCAAGTCTGCTCAACCTTTACCGCATTATGCAGTAACAAACACAAAACTTTCGCGTTCAAATTTTTTATTGCTCATCCGACGCTACTTATGCGCGAAATTTTAACACTGTGTCCAAGAATCGTGACGCAACATAGAGTGCGCGCGCGTCACTACGAAGCACGCTGTGTTCGCGTGGCGTGTTACTCATAGCTTGTGTATTTTCAACGTTGTCACTGCCTACAGCATTGCAGTGTGTACAAGTGACACGATACTCGGTAGGAACTTGTGCGGCGATATCGGTAATGCTGTAATCGCTTGCAATAGTAACGCTCATTTGTACAGCTATGTTCTAGAACAGGTCTTTGTCATTGCTACTGTCGTTGTGTTCTTTATTTTTGTCACCTGTTGGATTTGTTTCATAGTCATTCAAAAACCATGTTATTTTAATCTCAAGCTTGTTCCTAGAACCCGATAGTGCAGTTTAGCTTAATATATTTCCGAATATAAGTAATTTGCACAGCCACAAGAGGTCAAAGTTCTGATATGACTTGGAATTTGGACATTCACAAAAACATAAAACTTGTATGTTTTGGTGTTGTAGAAATTCCATCTAAAATTAATCTTTGTACAGGACAAACCCCAGAATTCGTTAAAAACAAAAATGCATTATGCATCGAATTTTGTATACTAATGTTTTGTCACTCTACAAAGGGAAGGTCGATATGTTTTTGCATTCAGTTCAATATTAACAACAGCATGTTTCTTACCAAATACGGAATTCTCCTACTTCCTGAGGTTAATCTTACGAATTTTCAAAATGATTTTATGTCTCGTGATAAAGGAGATTAAAAAGAAACTCTACTACTCAAAAACTTACTTTTTTCTCCTCAGGCATTCTCGACTTTTTCTACAGGTAGTCTCTTATCGTATATTATTGTTTTTGCATTAGTTTCGAAATCATAACAATGAATGACCTCGTCTAGAACACAATCATAACGCATACCAACTTACATGAGTTCTGCATTATTTTCACTATAAATGAGCGTCTGAATCATTCATCCATGACCTATATTTCTAGTTATTTCCTGCCCATTTATCATAATCAATTATTTACGATTGTTTATTAATGTTTATTTATTTGTTATTGTTACCTAAGAGGCGTTTGACATCTGAGTTGATAAGTATGATAATTATTTCTATGGAGACATTTTAATTAGTTGTATCATGCCTTCCTTCATTGTTAATTTTATTAGTTTATTGCACCACAGTGTGAGATTGATCTTGCATAGTTTCATTCATACTATTATCTCGTCTGTTGTCATTTTCAAAGGTATATTAATTTGTAAGGATAACCTTTCTTGGAATTTATTACGAGTTGTAAGTCATTGTTGGAAACAATGTAATATTGAGTTTCATTGTTTTCAATCTATGTTGGGTTGAAATTATCAACATCAGCACTTTGATAAAGTGTAACTGAATTCAAATAGGTTTTATTTCTAAAGTTTGTTTGTTAGTCAGTCATGTTTGTAGTGTGCCCGCGCGATCCGCACTGGGCGCGGAAAATCGTCCGCGACCGCTTTTATAGCCTCGGCGGCGCTGATAAAACGACATATTTACATTCCGATAGTTACACACCGACATTACACACAGACACAACACACGCGACACGACATTTACGACATTTTAATTTTTATTCCTGTACGTACGTACGTACTGATAACGTTCTAATGTATTACGAATTCTCTTCAAAATCCGTGTTCGGCGCTTAGTTAATTTCACAAAATTGGGCGTACAAATTCTCGAAACCAAACGCTGCGATGACGTAAAACAACACGGGAGGCGCGTGTGCTGGCCGAAAAAAATGTACAACACACACGTTTCGTGAGCTTACGCAAAGCGAACGGAAAACTACGGCTGCACTATCACAACAAAAGGATGTTAGAGCTCTTATTGTGAGGAGTTAAGGTTTAAAATTGGGTGTGTTGAGATTAGCAGCATTGTTTTGACGAAGTGGTGACGCGGCTGACGTCAGCGAGCACGCCGCGGCCGCGTGCTCGCCGGCTGACGAGCCCACTGTGACTCGCGGACTCACCTCGATACAAAGCTATTCTCGACTCGTCAACATTCAACTCCGTGTTTGTGCAACGGTTTAGATTTTTAAATCGCTTGCAAAATCCGGAGGCTCGCTTCGTCCTCGGATTCAAGTTTGGTGTAACTGATATCGAGTTGATTTGCAATCTTGTGTGTTTTGCGACCATGAAGCGATAACAAACAATATTTAGCTTAGTAGGTGGGGCTAACATTAATTCTAGTAATATGAAACCTATAATGGTTGCAAATTGTAATCTGGAATAAAACGGAATATACCTATCAGAAATTGCTCTTGGCACAGAAACTAAAAATAGAATCAGCATTGCCATAAAACGTGGCAATGCTGCCAGCCTTTTGGGCACTTTACCTGTTGACAACGATGCGGACGAATTTTTTGATGCCTTGTGATTCTTTCCCCTACCCTTTTTATACACTTGTACATATTATTATTACTATTTTAAGACTGTTAATTTTTAAATTCTGTAAATAAAAATAGTATTATCGATGGTAAAGTATAAAAGAAAATGTAGAGTTACTTCAAAATACAATAGAGACTACTAGAAAAAGGATATAAAATTGACATAAAATTCTAATATTTAAACGCGAAGTCAACAATGCTTTATGACTAACGCTCCTTGCAGTAGGTTCGTGCCAAATGTGCCAATTAAGTGATAGCCACCAATAGGAGTTGTTTTTAAAAAGCTATCAGCTACTAAATGAGAAATCCCAATAACAATGACACAAATGCAGTGTAAAAATTCCCGTAACTTAAAAACAAGAATTATGAATCCACAAGTATAGCAAATTCGAGGTATTTTAATATTGTAGAAATTACAAATATTGAATTTGACGTCAATGATAATATATTTTATGAAATATATTTAAAAGGACATAAATAAGTAAGCAATTACTTACCAGACGATTTGTAACGTGGCGCCATACCTTGAATGCATAAACCTTGATGAATCGGTTGGTTTGTAACAATAACTTCGTTCGGATTTTCATGTTCAATGAGGAAATCGTGAATTATAAATAGGCAGACGTCAGGTTTGACGTCAATTTTATGAAGCAGTTAATCAATGAAAAAAGTCTTTTCATTCTGCGCTATATTTAAGCAGTACCATATGCTAAGTATTTCATCATGTTATCAATGTTAAGCGAAGAACAAAAGAAAAGATGGATGGACTGTGTGAAAGATGATATAGCTAGAAAGGGGGGGACTGCCGAGACGACGACTGATAGAGAAGTGTGGAAGAAAACGACATGTTGAGCTGACCCCGAATAAATTGGAATACCTAAGGGCATGAGAATAATGAGCAATGTTAAGCGATAAATAATTGGTAATTTTGGTTTTGACATTGAATTCTAATGACTAAACTTATGTTTACTAACTGTTAAAATAGTGTGAGTAATAAAAACACGGAAGTTTTCCCGACATTTTCTTGTAAACAATATAGTTACTGAGCGTGTTCATTTCGTCAACATTGGCTTCTCATTCAAATTTAAACTTTAGAGACGTTTAATTAAGAATTATTATGTAAACAACCTTAGTGTGAACAGCAGGGTATATTAGTTACATGCTATTATTGTTCTTATATCTTCATGAAACATAGCTTAAAATGGAGTAAAGCGCTTTTGTCCTAACGAATTTGGTTAGTGTGTCCTTCTTGCTGAAAGGTTAGTACTAACAGACTTGGTGCCAGGGTCTCATCATCTATATTAGGCTCTTCCATATAAAAACTGTCCTTATTAGTATGTTCAGCAATATCTATAGATACTAGGTCATAGCTTACAACCATCTAAAAGTTTTCCTCGTGTGTTTTTATTAAAGCAGTCACAAAAAATTTAGCATCGATAGTTTTAGAGAAAGTTTTTCCTGTTTAAAGAATATCCGTAAAAGGAGTTTTTACTATATTATGAACGTGGTAATTTCATATACAAGGTTTTTACAGTTCTCTTGGACAACTCTCAACTTGGACATATTCAATATTATCTGATTTTGAGTCAATTTAAATCTCACCATCTCGCAGGATATTGAAAAGTATAGGAAAACTGCAACACAAAATGTTCGACCGATAGGGTATACTTCTTTATAATCGTTAATTTGCATGTTACCTACCTACACGAAAATATTAAAACTTAAGAACCGATTAAGGTCTTGGGAATACCAACATATACGTGGAACAGGTCTCGTGCAGGTTGTTACGAGGAAAACCTTTGATTTTAGCGTAGTTTGCCTTTGTAACTCACGATATTAATGATATAGGGATTATGTGTTCCTTGAATGTGGATGTAGAATATGTAGATAATAAGAGTATGATTTAAATTAGGAATTATTTAGTTTCTTTATAGTTTGGTAATCCAGTGACTATGTCCTAGAGAGTCAACTACAGTAGAGATATTCAAATATTCAAAGCTAGGTTTAAAGTGTGACAAAACAAAAAACACGTGTGGCACTCGGGGACTGCCGCGGTAAAGCTATTGTATAGCATTTTTTATCAACTTATGCAATCTGCTTATGTATTCGTCCGATTTCGGAGCAGCTCGTCTCGACCCGTGCGAGCTTCGTACAGTCGTACCATATACATACACGTTAAGCGAACGCTCGGCCGAGCTACATGGTAGGCGCAGTGGGGGGTGTTAGGTTTTATTTTCGTTACGGAATTTATTGATTCGGTCGCCGCGCTCTAAGCCCGCAATAAAAGCTATGCAATAGCTTAAAAATACATGCTGAGCATAATTATGCAGAAACACGATGACTAAAGTTAGAAAGTTAAAAGTTACAAAGTTACACAATCATGCCAAATCTACTAAATGGTTTTGTTTGTAATTTGATTATCCTGAATCAGGACAAAATATAACTTTTAGCATAAAAATCTTATACCTTTTTGTAATTGGTGCCTCATTCCATTTTTAAATTGTCTAAGGGCCTCTGCGAGTTGGCATCGGCCCCTCGTACGTCTTCCAAAAAACCGCGGCTTCATAGCCCCGAGATACGTAAAGATAAAATAATTATATTTATTTCCGTGAAAACAGGTTACAGAAAAATGTGAGACCCTGGCTCCAGAGCTAGTTAGAGTATCTGTATTGCAGGAGCCAGTGACTTCTTTCATTTAGATGCAGCAAAATGTGCTACATAATGCTGATACCTTACTTTCAAGATTTATTTAGCTACCCGAGCTACCAGTAATTGGGTCCCATAGAATGCCAGGCGACATCGCGGCATACCAAATAGACGAAGATGGAGGGATCAAATTGACTCCTACCGAAAGGATTGGCTCACTCTAGCAGAGTACAGAAGGGTGTGACAAAGGGAAAGGGATGGTTTTGCCCAATAGTGGGACAATACAGGCTAGAGAGATAAGCAGATAGATCCAAACCTCAAGCAGAGAAAAATAAACTGCTACCGTGACATATGCCAACTTTGCCAATCAAGGTACCTTTGCCCTAAAAGCAATTTATAAGCAAGCCTGGCGCATTTGCTTATATATTGCTTTATATTTACCAACTAATATGCCAAGTTTGCCAATCAATGTACCTTTGTCCGAAAAGCAATTTATAAGCAAATCTAGCGGATTTGCTTATAAGTTGCTTTATATATACCAACCAATATGCCAACTTTGCCAATCAAGGTATTTTTGCCCAAAGATACCTTGATTGGCAAAGTTGGCATATTTCACAGTATTCATCATTATCAATTTCCGGCCCTTATTCCAATTTATTTGGGGTACTGGGCGCAACAAAAACAAACCACTAAAGAATTCACTTTTTCTTTTGTAGGTACACCTTAGCCTTTGCATGCTGCGTGCGTGATATCACGTTTACAAACAGACAAGATAATATTATACTTCAAGTACATCGATGCAACTTGGATGCAAGTATATGCATTTGCATCTGGAAGCCACATGTTTGAGACGTGCATAATTTTGCCTTGACCCCTCTGTTGCAAAGAAACTAACGTAATAGTGTGTTAGGTAAGTTAATTGTGGCTATATATACTATAATTGAATAGATGACTAGCTTCCGCCCGCGGCTTCATCCGCGTGTATGTCGGAAATTATCCCACGTGAACGTGCTACTGGAACAAGAATTAGCCTATGTCCTTCCCCAGGATGCCATCTATCTCCTTGCCAAATTGTATCGAAATCCATTCAGTGGTTTAGGCGTGAACAGACAGAGTTAATTTCGAATTTATAATATTAGTATGGATAGGTTATGGTAGTTTTCAAACTAAATTTTTATTGTGAACCGTTTTTATAATGTTGCCCGATTGGCAGAAATAATTCCCAGTACTTATAGATGATATATATGTAGGATAGGTTCTGGTAAAGCACAAATGTTCTCGTTGTTCCAGTCTCCTCTGATCTTATCTTTGTGGGAGACCCGGTAAAACCGGTTAATAACGTTGCCTGATTCGCAGAAATACTTCAATCGGCAATTCTGACCAGTCTAGTCTAGTTTTGCGTAGTTAAATCTTACGCGCTTTCTTATTTCCGCAGGAGGCGACACCTTGGGCGTCGGGAGTCTATATCCGACTCCCGGCCACCGTGGGCGCGGGCTTGCGGACGGCGAGCACTGGGCAACTCGCCGTCCGCTAAAGACCAGGCCCGGGTCGACGGCGCGTTGTGTTCCAAGCGCGCCTCAAAGAGATGTCAGCACCTTTGACGGGGTCCGATAGGGCTGATGCCTGCCAGGGTCGCGGATTGTTCGAAAGAGTTACCGTGGCCCTGGCGCACAGGCAACTGAAGGAACACGGGTGGGTTTTAGTCAGTAAGAGTCTGACACGCCCTTCCGCTCCGCCCAGAGCGGGAGAGGTCATTTGATGATTTCCAAACCAAAAAAAAGGCGTTTTCTTATTTACATTACATTATATCTCTGTTTGTGCAAATCTCCACGGTCCTGTGCCAGTATCATCTCGGTTCTACCCGCGACTTTTTCCATGCTTATAATCATAATAAAATAAAACTAGCAGAAAAGCTTGTGAAACCAATACCACCTATGTATAATTAAAATTTGAATGATTTAACCAATATTTAAAAGAGTATCCGTGGAGGTTCTTGGCCGTTCTTGTCAATAGGTGCCTACTACGCTTTGGAAAGGGCATCGAACTTTATTTTTCTGAGTGTCCGACTCCGTGTCAGTTCAAGAGTGCTTTTAATTGGTTTAATTGAAATAAATGCTTTGAGTTTTGACCCTTTCACCCACAGACAGCCAACAAAAACTACCAATTCACATGAAGCTCAAGCCCATATTTCTATAAATACCAGAATGAAAGAAACAGTCGGTGCATGACACACCTCTGTAGTCTGTGGTACAAAGTGAGTCATGTGTGACTGGCCTTTGTTTTGTTCTAGTCATAATTGTGTGTTAATTACTCAATGTAGGAATGTTGCCAAATGTTAGAATTGAGTATTGGAGTATAATTAGAAATTGGTATAGGTACCGGGGATTTTTGTTCGATAACTTTGGGTTTTTTGAAGAGATTTGACGGATAAACGTTGATTCTTACCTAAGTATCATATCACTAGCATTAGTCATAAAAGTCTGGGCGCTTACTCTTCAAACTAATTTTAATTCCAATCTAAACCCAATCCGATTCCAATGTTAATTTTGCAGTCACGTGATTCGGTACTCTTGAAAACAATATGGTCAACATTGGATTGAAATTGGGATTGTCCCGCGATTATTTTGTTACACGTGAAGTTAGCTATGTTACGGGCCGCAATAGTGTTGTTAAACTCAATACGATAAACCGGTAATAGGGCTTTAAAATGCTTTATCCTTCAAATAACAAGGCTAATAAATAAATATGATATAAATAGTTGTTTATTTGATTAATTGTAACGTATTAAATCCATTTGGGCGTAAGAAAATTATTAAAATGATAAAATTAACCATGACTTAGGCTGCATGCGGTAGGATCGTTGCCTACACTGTAAAAAAAAAAGACGGCGTAGATGTTCTCCAATTTCAAAACTAAAGTCAAGTGGTTCTACAAGTGAATTCGAAATGCAAGTTTGTTTATAACACTAACTAGATATTGTTCGCGGTAGATTCCTTTATAGTAAAAAATTATTAGTGTCCGTTAAGTTACTTAACTAATACCTATTAAAGTTTTATACATATATTGGTAAGTAAATATACAATCATACTTACTTTATTATTTAACGAATGTTTTACTTTATAGAATTTTGAATTACCTAGTGAAATATTTTTGTTTTGTCAACCTAGTAACTGGGTTGTAGAGGTCAGATAGGCAGTCGCTCCATATAAATTACTGGTATTCAGCTGCATCCGGTAAGACTGGAAGCTGACCTCAACATAGTTGTGCAAAGGCTAGGCAGATTGGTTGTATCTACATAATAAAAGTATTCCAATTTTAGTTACAATAACAAATCGTCCTAGTTACGTACGTCTATATTTTGCTTTAAATTCGTCTTCATTCATAGAAAACACTTTGTCCGTATAACGCATCATCCGATGCTCATCTCGTCTTTATCTCAATTGTTTTTTATGGAAATTACGTAAAACATTGTATATTACTGCTAATCGTACCATATTATACACTTATTACTTACTGAAAACCACTTAAAACGCAAAACAATTTCTAAAAAGTTACACTTTTGCTATTGGAAAAATCACAATCAACAAACAATCCCAACGCAATATTGGCGCAATACGCAACGTCAAAATAAACTCAAGAGTAGCGTTTACCGCACGCCAAACCCGATCCCGATTCCATTTAGTTCCCCAAAATGGACACGCAATTTAGACACAATTTGGCGCTAGCGTCGAACTCAAGAGTACGAAACGTCAAAATTCCAATGTCGATCGATCGGAATTGAAATCAAGAGTAAGCTCGTCGGGTTCTGATTAAAGTTTTTCCTTTACCAACGAAATAAGATAACTTCCAGTTCTGATAAAAAGATTTTCGCAACAAAGAAATTGTGGAAAAACCAAAAGCAAATTACAAAGCAAAAAGCTGTGGCTACTATAAATTGGAATAAAAAAGGAAATTGAATTAAAAATCGTAAACTCAACAAGAAAAACAGCAATCGTTGGTACTGACAATAAAATTGACAATTCCTTTACAAATGCTGTAGTCTAGAATAATCCACAACTGTACTGTAATCATTTATTTACAAGCACATTTAATATGGCGGCTCAGCCGAGGTCGCATTATTGCGCACATGCATATCAAGGACTCGCCCACAGACAATGAAAAAATCTGTCCAAATCCAGCATTGTAGAATTGTTTGAATTTAAAACTATATTTTGGAACACAACTGATTTTTATTTAGGACAGTTAAAAGTATCACAAGAAATTCTACTTTTGAATGGCAACCTAATATTAATATTTTGGAGGCCTAATAACAAGCTAAAAATGTTAAAACAAAAGATATTCGATAGCTATTTCAGTACCAACTATTGCACAATGATCGTCAGTTTCTATTTATATAAGCAAATTAAATTTCACCTCATCCCTTGTCTTATCTATTTATATTTTTATTTATGGGTTTAGATAGAATAATTTAAAAAAATTAAGCACTAATATTTTTTCCGAATAATATTTTTCGCTAAATAAGATTCTGCCTCTGTTCAAGTGGAAAATTCGCCATGGTAAGTAATAGAAACATTTTCAAATCCATACAAAAAAAAGACGTGAAAGAGGTACTACATAGAGTGTGTCAACTCAAACAAGCTGACCAGCACCCCAATTACGCAACACGCTCCGAAAGATTTCAAGGAAATTCTTAATCCATCGCATCATATGTTTGAAAAATTCGTTTGCTGACAACATAAATTACGCAAAGAATGTTGTTGAGTTGTCAAAATGAATGGCATTGCTATTTACAATGTGTTACGCTACTCCGCTGAAATTATTTATTTCTATAAGCTAACCTACGGAAAGTTTGGAAAAGGCTAGTGCAACATTCAAGTACCTACCTAATATTATTTGTAGATTATGTAAGATATATTTTATGTAAATTTAGTACCTACCTACTCTTTAATCAATGGTTTGTTCAGCAGTCGGTGGGTGTATATTACAGATGATTTGCGAATTCTATGCGTCATACCTACATCGTGCCACGTGTAGCTGAATTGGGTTTAAAGATCACGATTGGAATGGTTACATTATTAATTCTTTACTTATTCCTTATTACCTATAGCTTGCAAAGTAAGCAAGCTTGGACGAGCAAGGACCGGTGGCCGGTGGAGCAAACGAGTCCTGGAGTGGAGACCAAGTATGGGCCAGCGTAGTGTTGGTCGCCCCTAGCAGGGTAGTTGCGTAACACTCTAACAGTAGCAATGGCTTTCATTGTGACAATTCAATAACATTCAATCAACATTAAACAGTCAAATTTTTCGAACATATGAAGCAATGGATTAGCAACATCATTCAAAATGATTCAGATTGTGATTGAAAGTGTGTTACACAATAAGGGTGCTGTTCGATGGCCCGACGACCTTAAAAAGGTGGCTGGGACTGACTGGATGCGGAAGGCGGAGGACAGGGTGTTGTGGCGCAGCATGGGAGAGGTCATGTCCAGCAGTGGACTGCGATAGACTAAGTGGAATGATTAACTTATTCCTTTGTATCAGAGAACCACAAATGTCGTGTCTTCGGCTGACAGCCGCGTAGGCACTGGTGATTTTCAACAGTCTAACTGGAAACCTACCAGATTTTCTTTTTATTTTTTATTTTATTCTTCATCATTCTCCTGTCATCGCAATTTGTGGTCGGCGCAACATGTCGTTTTCTTCCATTCTTCTCTATTCGTCGTCATCTCGGTAGTCCCCCCCTTTCTACCCATATCATCTTCCACACAGTCCATCCATCGTTTCTTTGGTCTTCCCCTACTCTTATTAGACATCCACATTTATTCTCAAAACTTGTCTCATCTCTTTTTAAAGGCTTTTACTGTTTTTTGAAAATGCAACAACGTATTTTTAACCGACTTCAAAACAAGGAGGAGGTTCTGAATTCGACTGTATATTTTGTGTTTGTTTGCTCATAACTTTTTTCTGGGTGAACCGATTTGGATGATTCTTTTTTTATTTGAAAGCTGGTGCTTCACATGTGGTACCATTTAAATTTGATCAAGCCCTGACCAGTAGTTTTGAGTTATCCTTAATAATGCGTAATTTTTCCACTTCGTTTATATTGATGATGTTATAATCATTTCCTGTCACGGTTATTTACATATCAAGTAGTGATATACGAATGTGTGTGGGGTAGGTACCGCAACTAAAAAGTGAAAAATAAAAACTTTTTTACAAAAAAGCAACCGACTTCCATAAAAAAAAAACACAAAAAAATGTAAAAAATAACTTTAATTTCGGAAGTCGGTGGCCAAAAACGAAAATACACAACCAAAGACACCGACTTCCGAACTTGATATAAAAGAAAGTCCGGACAACCTATATAATTGTTATCGTACCGTATTAAAAAAGAAAATAAAACTAGACTTAACGTACTATTTATAAAAATGTTTTTGGTACGCAACGATAACAAGAAAAGGATGTAAACATTGAATTTTAAAAATCGCATCTGGCAGTAAACTGGAAAATCGGGTTGGATAAGGTTTTTTTTGTAATTTTTCTAAGATTCATAATTATTGTCTTTGATCGGTTTTTTTTTCTTCGTTTGGATGTCAACAGAGGTTGGAAACTACGTAGTATTTATTTAATACGTTCGCAAAATCAACCAGTCAGTGTTAACTTGTGTATTACGACATTATGCATTTTTTTAAAATTTTCTAATACTTATTAGTTTCCCCTGCTTTGAAATTCTCGCCCTGCAACAGATGTAACCCTTACAACCATATTGTAGTGAGTTTGTGATAGCTTTAATCTGAGTTTATTATAATCAGCAGCTAGACGTAGTTTAGCATAAACCATAAACTAGTAACCTTGACAATCCTTAAGGCGGTACCCTGAGCAAAATAACCTTGAGCATTCGTTCCCTCTTTGCCGCACCCCACCTCTACAATACTTCGCAAAACTTTAGTAGCGCCTTCTGGCGAACAACTTACGAATACAAGTACAATCCACAGTCCTTAGAATTCACAGACACGGCATTAAATAAAATAAAAATCTTTCTATGAATTAAAAAACGTTGCGCATAAATAATGTTGATCATGAATTCAGTGACTATATAGGTACTAACGTCCATGAATACTTTCAACTTTTGGAAGGAATAACGAAACGGCGATGCACTTCATGCCACTTTCTCTCTAACAAAAATTTCTTATAACAAAATAGGGGTCAAAATCAAAATTCAAGATGGCGCCTCCAAAAATTTGCAAATTTTTCGTCATGGGTGTCGTTTCCATGGTTTTCGAGGGAGCTGACAACGATCATGGGGTTAAAATCAAAATTCAAGATGGCCCTATCTAGAAAAAGGCGATAGTTTTTTAGTTAACTGGTAGAAATCGACACGTAAGAAAAAAGCCGTATGCCTCCTCCATGCGACTTTCTCTCTCTCTTGCTGCTTCTTTCTATTATATACAAGTGTATGTGCGCGAGTATCGAGATTTGAGCAGACGAGCATTTTGTGCGGCCGGTTGTTTATCCTAAATACTAAACTAAACTTCGTTCCCGATGGGGGCACACGTTTTTATACACATAACATACAACTATTCATGGTGCTCTATAATAAACATTATGTGGTGTTTATTTTTTAGATTTAAGGTGGTGTGAATTCAGACAGTGAAACAGTATAAAAACTATAAATAAACAAAAAGTAAATTTTATTATCATTTATTATTTTAAAGTAGGTACCTTTATACAAATTATTCTTTTCTAGTTTCTTTTCTTTTTTTATTTGTAGTTTACAAATCCCTAAATAGGTTTTCTCTTTCTGCAGCCTGATTCATGGATTCTTCTCTACATTTATGTAAAAAAACTTTTACCTCTTTATAATATTAGTATAGATCGCTATAATGTGTCTTATTTGTACAGAAGTGAGAATAAAAACCAGTGCGGCAATGCCAGCCCGCGCCGCCGCCGCGGCTTTTAGAGATGAAAACACTTGCATAGGAAATTGATCTGTTTTGTTATATAAATAAGGAGCATAATCGTTTTTACGAAAAAAAAGTACTTGGAAGTTCAATTTTTTTTTGCACATACGATTGTGCTCCTTATTTATATGATGACATGGATCGATTTCCTATGCAAGTATTTTTGGTGTGTTCGGTTATGTTTAAGTACATAAACAGTAAAATAAAACGCATTCGCAAGGATAATGAACACTCACTTTCACACAGAGGGTGTATAATAGACGGCACGGTTGGCGCAGTGGTTAAGCGATTGACTGCTGCGCTGCGTGTCGCGGGTTCGATTCCTGCACGGCACAAATATTTGTATGACCTACAAGTAGTTGTTCCAGGTCTGGCTGTTTGTGTATGTGAGTTTTAAATGTTTGTAAAAACACCCACAATACAGGAGAAATTCCTAGTGTGGGGCAACGTCTTTTTTTTTTTAAAAAGAAAAGAAAAGAAAGAAGAAAGAATAGGAATGTGCTACATTTTATGAAATTAAAGTTCTGTATAAGTCGTCAATTAAAATTTGTATGACATGTAATAAAATTGCACTTTAGCATGCTAAAAAGAAAAGGATTATATAAGTAGAATACTCACTCATTATTGCTTATTTCCATCGGTTGTACAAAAATAACCAAAGTGATGCACCTCTAATAGATACTTCTAATCTATTAGAGGTGCATCACTTTGGTTATTTTTAAGCTATTGCATAGCTTTTATCGCGGGCTTTGAGCGCGGCGACCGAATCAAGAAATTCCGTAACGAAAATAAAACCTAACAACCCCCACTCCGCCTACCATGTAGCTCGGCCGAGCGTTCGCTTAACGTGTATGTATATGGTACGACTGTACTTGAATTAATATCAAAGAAAAAAAAACTGCATAAATAAAAAATAAATAAATAATTATAATTGCATAAGTTGATAAAAAATGCTATGCAATAGCTTTACCGCGGCAGTCCCCGAATGCCACAAGTGTTTTTTTTTTATCTAAAAAGATTATTTATTTTAAAATACACTGAAATCAATAAAATATGACAAGCTTTGAACCACGTAAGTACTGAATCAATGTGAATGTTCTTGTCTGTAGTTTCATAACTCTATGGCATAACACAAAAAACAAATCAAACATTATACAAATATTACTATCTACGGATAATGTGACGTGTCACGTGATCGAGCGCTGACAAACGATACGTGTTTCACCCTCGAGACCTTTCGGCACACTGAATCCCGGTACGGGGCGCATGTGAATACGCACAGATTTTAGTATAAAATCTTTATAAAATTAAATTTTAGTCTTTTGAAAAAAAAAATTGCTACAAAATGTTCTTTATTAAATTGTCTATCCATTAGTGTCAGTAGCAAAATTAAATAATGTTTACTTTACGAGGATAAGCATGAAATCGATATTTTTTTCTCATTTTTATGGTTTCGTTGAAAGGAGATTAATGAAGCATAGACTCCTTTAAAAAAAAAAAGCAATGGACAGTTTTGGAGTCAAGATTATGTAGAAATTTAATGTATTTTTATTATTTGATATTTCTTTTTAAATAACAAGTTGATAGATCCTAACCACTGCACAAAAAGCGGCTTGCGCGGCGTTTTGCTCGGGGGGACGCCTTAAGAGCCGATGCATCTAATGAATTTAATGACTTCGGGCATCAACGACGCATTTAAAATTAGAATTCTGAACAGATGATCGGATGACTGCAAAATGGCGCTAAGACATAAATCAATTATAAATTTATAACATAACATCACGCTTTTATTCCCCGTAAGGTAAGGCAGAGGTGGACCTAAAGTACACCCACATTCAATAGGGAGCGAGCCTATTGCCACCAACCGGGCACAAATCCAGACTCCGGGCTGCTACTAAGAAATACCAGATAGAAACACCCCATAACACTTCGCCCGACCCGGGAATCGAACCCAGGACCTCATGCTCAACAGTAGCGCTTGCGACCACTAGACCAACGAGGTAGAAATTATTTGTACTTATATTTTTTATATTGTTTAGGTGCACAATCTAAAATGCCATTAATATGCATATAGCGCAAGACAATGCATGTACGAGTATGTACATGATAAGTTGATAACGATAGCAGAAAAATGATAAAATGTTTCTCTACTGACTGATTATAAGTTTCATCACATATTGAAACCCCTCCGTGCCTCGAAAAGCATGTTAAAAAAATTAAGCCGTCGCGGGACGCCTGGCAGATTCGAAACATCGAAACAATTTTTTACAGAAAATGTAGCGTGGCGACGCGTCGCCACCGCATGCGTCGCCACGCCAACAATCGGTTTTACCCGCGGCTATAGATGTTTCACATCAAAAACCGTTAGTCCCAGCCGTCATTCGTAGATCTTTACCCATAAGGGTTAGTCAAAACACAAAAGTCTGAAAACCAGTCTTGCCAAGGGGTATTGTATTACCCAGTAACGGGGTTGTGGAGGTCAGATAGGGTGTCGCTCCATGTAAAATACTGGTATTCAGCTGCATGCGGTTAGACTGGAAGCCAACCCCAACATAAGTAGTTGAGAAAAGGCTGGGCAGATTGATACATTTTGATTGTTGAAGATCATGTAAGCCCAATAACAAAAATAAAGAACCACGACGTTATCATTGTGGGCGTTTATCTCATGCGGCTAACAAGAAATCTAACTTCTTTCGCCAGAAAAAAAGGATATTTAAAAAAAGAAACGCGCTAAAGTCCCATCTGGCAACAACACTGCCAAGAATTCGAATTCGGAACGCGAGACGCATCGAACACATCAGCAGGGCGTGGTCCTATGAGGTAAGGCGCTAAAGAGCTGACAGTGACTCGACCAGCATAATATGGACACGTCATTTTTAGACGTCAATCCTCGATTTCTTCTGCTTCATTTGGAAAAGGGAGGGGGTGGGAAGGTCAGGTTGGATTAGTGAATCAGCTCGTGGCGCTAAAGATGACTAGAGTACAGCAGCCACCAGTGAAATTGAGCTGTAATTAGTAGAGCGAAGAGTATGTTATCGTCTGTTTGTTTAATGCTGTGCGGGGGAGGGCAGGTCTGGTTACGTTGGTGACTCAACGATTCTATTTTTAAAGTGTAGTCGCACGGCCGCCACGCGCGCCCCTCGTGGCTTTGTTTTGCTCAGATAATAGTATTACGCACCCACCCATATATTTACATCGTGTAGATTTTATTGCCTCTGTCCTAACGTTATCGTTGTAACTATGTGTACTAGAACGAACGCTTTCCGATTTATCACTTTTGGTTGTAAAACGTTAATTAGAGTACGACGACTTAATTAAAGTATCGATAAAATGACGATTATTGTTTTAACTTTTTCTTTATCTTTGACTTTTGCTAATAACGTGGTCCCACGAAAATATTTGTAAGTAAATAATGACGGATGTTTTTATCTTGTTTTTGTGGTGGATAAGTAGGTACCTGAGTATTTTACAGGCAGTACAAACCTAGTTAAAGAAATCATTGCTAATTTATTTTAGTAATATTCTTAAAAGTATGACATCAGTGTAACTTACTTCTTGTTTAAAAAAGATGACATCCATGAACTATGCCCTTGCCCCTCATTTATTTTTAGACGAGACAACAATATTTAGTCTCTCTTAATTGCAGAAGTATGTACCTATCTATGTGGAGATTTGAAAAAGAGCTGTCATTCTATTAAATTTACGTTTGCTTTGAATATACATTCATGAATAAAGGCAAATTAATATTCTAGAATTTTGCTAGATTCCGTTATACAATCGCAGAACATCCGGGTGTTGTAAATACTTTTAAACTCATTTTATCTTTAACAAAAACAATTCTTTAAAATGAAATCAGTGAGGGTTTTACTGGAGTAGATATTGTATTTTATCTGTAAAGATTACACCAAAACTTAATAAAATTATCTATTTATACAAAACTCTATCAAAATCGACCCAGTATTTTTCCAGATTAGCTCGAAAGAGGTACGAATGCAATCGGAAACTGTGGCGATTAATGTACTTATGTAAATATTATCATCATGTTTGTGTTATAAATAAAAAAGTCCGATACTTTGTCAACGCGAGACTAAATATTAATATGAACGCTTACGAAAATAATAAAATTATACAACACATTTATAATAAGATTGCAATATTGTGAATTTTGAAAATTGTTTTGACATGTGCAATCTGGGATAGACAGACCAAGACTTTGTGGAGGGAAGTGTAGTCTAGAAACCAATCCTCTCAAACTTAGACGAAATTCTAAAGAATCAGTAACTCGTCTTAGCTTCTGGTAATGTATTGCATGCTTTACTAACTACGTAATACTGGCCTATATTAATTTACAAGACAAGTGTTAAAAATGCAGCACATTACGTTAATGAAAACCATATTTTTCTGTACCTACAATTTTCAACATAACCTTCCTGTTATTCCCATTCGAAACAACTTGTAACGAATTTTAATAAGCATTAATAATCATTAAGACATTTCTATAATAAAATGAATATATTATCCCCAGTACGTCCGCTGCCGGCGACGATCCGCCACCGACTGACTATCTACGTGAAAACTATAAAGCCCCCACGTTACCTACTGAACTGATAGGACTGGCCAATCACGATTGAGCTACCTCCCTCCCCGCGGCGTCTCAAATGCAGGTGTCAGAGGGGAGACTGTTGGAAGCGTAGAGGTTTATTACTGGTTCGTGTCGTGATAATGCGCTTACGCAAATGCCTCCTGCCATAGCGAGATTGGCAAGTGTCAATAGAGATAACGTGTCTGGCAGTTGGGGTCATGGCACTGATTGTATTTTAAAATGTTGCTATAGATCTTACTGCTAGTAGCTCAATGGGACGATTTTATATTGAGACTAGCTTTTGCCCGCGACTTCGCCCGCGTGGTGGTCTGAAATTATCCCACAGGAACGTACTACCGGGATAAAAAATACCCTACGTGTTAATTCAGGTTATTAACTATCTGTGTTCCAAATTCCATGCAAATCCGTTCAGTAATTTTTGCGTTAGAGAGTAACAAACATCCATCCATCCATCCATCCATCCTCACAAACTTTCACATTTATAATATTAGTAGGATATAATATATAATAGGATAGGATATTTGTAGTGTGCGATAATTTATACAACGCAGTTAGTTAACTGTGTTTTCTTGGTAGAAGTTTTATAATAAAGAGTTAAGAAGTGATGACTTTTGACCCTTCCTGGGCCCTAATTCACTATGACCACTTAACGATTCCTTACTTCAAAACCACGTCAATTCCTTAAGTAACCACGACATCTGCTAATAATATATTCTCTATGATACAATAAACGAAACCTTTTCTACAAGACACGATATTGACGTGGTAAGATTACGTGGGGAATAATAATTACCATACAGAATTGAGGCCCAGTAATAACTTAAGTTGGTCCATACAATACCACATTAAGTTTTGCAGCAGCCCTAGAGGTAATTACGTAACACACTAACAGTAGGAATGGATTTCATTTTGACAGTTCAACAACATTAATTGCGTTATTGCCAGAGGGCTGGCCTATTTTTTGGCCAAAGAATCAGTATCGCTATACAACGTGGCAATGCTGCCAGCCTTTTGGGCACTTTTCCTGTCGACAGCGATGCGGATGAATTTTTTGATGCCCTTTTTGATTCTTTTCCTTCTTTCTTTTTTATTTTTATTTATTGTTATTTAGTTGTACATACTATTAATATTATTAGTAGATTATGTAAGATATACTCGTATTTTAAAACATTGCGTTATTTACGTTGTTGTTCGGACTTACGAAGTAATGGATTAGCAATAGGCTTCAAAATGATTCTGATTGTGATAGATAGTGTGTTACGTAATTAAGGTGCTGGAATCTGGATTTGATCCACCGGTTCCGGTTCCGGTTCCCGGAGCCCGGTTGATGGCAATAGTTTCGCCCCCTATTACATGGGACTTAAACTTATCTGGCGAAATATAGGTGTACTTCTGCTTAACCCTTCCTAATTCATGCGCGAGGTTATGTCAAGTTCTGTTAACTTACCTACTTAAATTAAGCTCATATAAAAATACCTGACTTAACTTAAAAACTTTCACTACCAAATAATTAAATAACACAACACCCATAAAATCGAACATGCCACAAGTCAATATTATTACACCATTTTTACGTCAAAATAATAAAGAAAAATCTGCGAATTAAACTTATGTATATAAGATAAAAATAGATTAAAAAATATACAACAATATACTTAAAAAAAAATAGGAACTGTGGTATCAGTAAATGTTTGCAAATTATAATAAGTATACTAAAACAATGATTTTACTTGATAACCCTGCTGCCATACCTACCTTATTGAGGCGTGATAATGTGTGACATTTTTATAAAGCACGTATTTTGTAACTATACTTTTCCTGTTAATTTCATATTATGATTTAGTACAATTGACCTCGTAATTGCTTTACCAGTACCACCTTAGACATAATCATCATTCTCCTGCCCATTCCAATTTATTAGGGATCGGCATAACATGTTTTTCTCTTCACGATCTTCGCCGATTGCGAAGAGGAGCCATAACATTTTATGTCAATAACTTTTTCTTTTTTTTCATTCAGATTCTCTCTAACGTTGTTTTATTTCCTTGTGCCTGTAATACTTAATATACAGTGAGAGGAACTTCGTTCCAACCTGGTGTCCCAGGATACCTCTCCACTTTTTATTAGGGTTCCGTACCCAAAGGGTAAAACGGGACCCTATTACTAAGACTCCGCACGTCCGTCTGTCAGTCCGTCAGTCACCCGGCTGTATCTCATGAACCGTGACAGTTAGACAGTTGAAATTTTCACAGGTGATGTATTTCTGTTGCCGCTATAACAATAAATACAAAAAAATTGAATAAAATAAATATTTAAGGGGGCTCCCATACAACAGACATGATTTTTTTGCCGTTTTTATAGATAATGGTACGGAACGGTGGAGTTTCTTGCCCATTCTTCTCCATACGAAACTACCTTTTGGAAGGGGCAACTAGCATCAATTCTATTTTTTTGTAAATGTTGACGTTCAAAAGTGCCTTTTATGTGCCTATTTGAAATAAATTATTTGACTTTGACTTTGAACCCGTCGTGCGCGAGTCCGACGTGCACTTGGCCGGTTTTTGTAGGTAGGTACGGTCACCAAAATGGGCAGTAACCAGGGTCGTCGGATATAGTTGAAGTTTAGTAAGAAACCGATGGATGTTTTCGAATGAAATTTAATTTGATAAATTACCCTGTTTGTTTTCTATTAATTTCATTTTATTTTATTCGAAAAAAAAAAATTGGTTTCTTACTAAACTTCAACTATATCGACGACCCTGGTTACTTATCACTTTTGGTGACCGTACATAAGTTTATTGTTGTTGTTTTGATCGTCTTTACCGTTTAACGAGTGGCAAATAAATAAAAGACTATCAGTAGGGTTGTACCAGCACATCAACTACAGACTGTAACCTATTTCTTCAATTGAATTATACAATTGTTTTGTTTTTCTGCGGTGGGCTGCTATAGGCGGATGTGGGTCATTTAGCTCCTCAGTACTTGTTGGCACGGAATAGGGACCATTTAAATGCCGTTGTAATTAATTCATTGAGTTTTGGCCGGCTGAATTTCTTTTAATTTTTTCTAATGTTGACAATTCTGCCAATGTCTAAAGTAGATTGGAAGTAGGCTGTGTTTTATTACGGGAGGAGTAAGGTACCTCATCATCAGTATACAGCTGCAGTCCCCAATATAGGCCTCTCCAATTGCACGTTATTCATCTCGATTCTCGGCAACTCTCATCCAGCTGCTACCAGCCACCCTGCGAAGATCGTCGCTCCACCTAGCCTGAGGGCGAGCGTCCTACCTTACGTTTGCCGATTCGCGGTCTCTACTCTAGAACACGTCTACCCCAACGGTTATCGGTTCTCCGCTAATATGGCCGGACCATTGCCACTTCAGCGTGCTTATTTTGGTTAGGTACCTGTCTTTTAGATATTTATAATGGACCTCTCATGTAATCTCATAAAATAGAAAAATTGCTTCATACTCGTAGTTCACCTGCTAAGTATTAATATTTTACATTTCTGTCAATATTATACATTTTAACACCTCACTGCATAAAAGCGTAAGAATATAATAACTTCTAGCAATTATTATAATCAAGATAGTGTTTCTTTTTTGTTTTTTAAAAAGGAACATTTCGTCTACGAAGTGATCTGGTCCTCATTTTCAACCTATAGTTTCATCGGCCCATTAGCTCAGTTGGTTAGAGCGTCGTGCTAATAACGCGAAGGTCGCGGGTTCGATCCCCTCATGGGCCACAAAACACTTTTTGTGTTTTCTAAAGTGTTTTAAAATATTGTTTACTTACTATATAAATTTATCTTATTTACTTAATCTACCGTATTGAATCTGATGCAATGTTTTAAGATGGAGTGACGAAAATATTACATTCCTAGGAAGAATGGGATAAAATATTGACCTGTGTGTAACTGTGTCATAGGTAATATAAGTTATCATTGTGTAAAAAAGTGATGGAGACATATTAATTATAAAATAATTGATTAGGTAGTCAAAGAACAGATTAATTCATGATCGAAGCTGTATGTAAATCATTACTCAGCTCTGAAAAACACAAAGTTTAAAAGTTATTGGTAGATAGAAATTCGGTATTTAATTTTTATCTCGTTATATTCAGCAATATCTACACAAGACTACCTAATTGGGATACTTCGAACTTTTGCAGCACCTAGGGAATCGCCGAGGTGTAGTCGAAGAGACTAATTCGAAAAGTCTCTTGTATTATAGTTTCACTAGCACGTGGCAGTACCATTCCCTTCTTCTTCTTCCTTCTTCTTCTTCCCTTTAACCGACACACCTGCACCTTACCTTTTGCAGAAGGTCAATGCAAAATATATAGGTCAATAAAAAATATTTGTAAAAAATATTTTTTACAAATAATTACAAAACTAACGACATCGTATAATTCGAAATCATCATTCGGTCTCACTATTGCCTTTGGACATTTTATCTACCTTAGGCAAAATCAAACGCAAAATTCTAACATCTAGAAATTAAAGGTAATGCTTACAAGTCAAATACCTTACATCACAATTTATGCAACTTCATATCTGCATCTCACTTCCGCGTTCCTTTTCTAACGCAAGACACACTAATTCATTAAAACTAGCTCAAAGTATAGTTTCTCTAGAAGTGCAATTAATTATCTTAAATATTTCTTAAATGCACCTTTTTGAAATGTTTGTATTGTATTGTATAACGAGCCAGTGTCCGGATCTCTACATGCAAGCGCGTATTTTGAACACATTCATAAGGTAAACAGACCTGTAAATATCTGGTCAATGTAGAAAATGGTTACTGTACAAACGGGGTGAATAGGGATGCAGGGGTGAATTGGGACCAAACTTTAAAAGGGATTTTAACATTGAAATAATATAGTTTGTTGTCAACAAGGGCACTTAATCGTTAATTATAATACAGTAAACATATTAGAGTCCTTTTTGGCAACAAACTATATTATTTCAATGTTGAAATCCCCTTTAAAGTTTCGTCCCGATTCACCCCTGCATCCCTATTCGCCCCGTTTGACGATATTTAACTCCTCATAAGTTCTTGCTAAGGGAAAACATCATTTTATTTTTCCAAAATTATGTCATATTCCTCTTTCTTCTTTATTCGTCTTTAATTGCATGACAGCATGCTTAATAATTTATAGGTAGTGTGATAGGCAGAGACTACAATACCTACATCGTTGACCACATCGTTGGTCTCGTGATCTCATAGTCGCAAGCGCTAATTCTGAGCTAGCATGTCTTCGATTCGATTCCCAGGTCGGGCAAAGTGTTATTGGGTTTTTTTATCTGGAATTTCTCAGGAGCAGCTCGTAGACTGGATTTGTGCCAGGTTGGCGGCAATAGGCTCGCTCCTATTACATGGGACTTAAATATAACTAGCCTAAAGTGGGTGTACATAGGTACAAGTCTGCCTAACCCTTGAGGAGACAAAGCGTGAGGTTATGTTTATGTTATAAATACCTAAAAACGAAATCCGCCGCTGCAGAAAAGAGCAAATGATGCAAAATCCAGCAATCATTATTGCTAAGAGAGAGATGCGTAGACGCCTCACCTTAACCGGTTCAAACCAGATTTTTATCTCCGGTCCCGACTCCTGAACCACATGATGCCCCTCGAGCCTCCAGCGAGCAAAACACTGATAGTGACTAAAAATAAGTACATTACGTTAGAGGGAATCGAATCTAGACCCCTTGGTTATCATATCTTTGTTATCCGGTTTTTAATAAGTACGGTTAGTGGTTGGAAACTCACCTAGGACATGGTATGTTGCCATAGGATTATCTAGTCTCTTATTGTACGCTGTTGGAGGCAGCATCTACCGAGCGGTCTACACTGCAGAAGACCACATAACTTGGAGACGAGTTGTATGTGGTCGCGATCTTCAGCATTGAGAGAACAAAGAAGAAGAATGTAGGTTATCTATCCCGTTTGCTTCTGACCTATTTTATTCGGAAATTCTAGGAATCCTAATTAATCTATGGTGATCATGATCATACTTGCATAGTATAAGTTGACGGTGGAGTCTCCTAATTCCATTGTTAGGTATAGAGGTATGAGGAACAGGGTGTAAAGCTCACTCATACTCTATGGAAAAGGAAGGATCCACCGACCAGACGGGTGTTGTGTCTGGTGGGCAACTGCCCGACGGTTGATGTCGGGATGTTGTATATATGCTAGCTGCGCGGTAAACTCTGCTTGCGCGATGCAGGATTTTGCGTGACGTCATTATGACGTGAAGCTCGCATGTGGCGATTGTAGATGCCGCTACAAGGTAACATTAGACACGATCACGTATAATTCCGAAATTAAGATTATATTAAAAAGTCATCGCTGAAAGGTGTTGCTAATTGCTTATCACACTATCAGAATCTGAATCATTTATAAGGATATTGCTAATCCATTTCTTCATATGTTCGAAAAATTTGTCTGCTCAGCAATGTAAATGACGCAATGAATGTTGTTGAACTGTCAAAATGAAAGCCATTCCAACTGTTAGTGTGTTACGCAATTACCCCGCTCTGGTGCTAATGATATAAAACGTGAATTTTATTGTTAGTACGAAGCAAATGAGGCGATAAAAACCAAAGGTATTTCATTTTTTATAGAGAAACGGAACCTTCATTGCAGTATAAAGTACATTACCTTATTTTAGGCTTCAACCCTAATCTGACCGTACCAAACTTTTAGGTTAGTGTCTAACAGAATAAGGTCGATATTTTTACCGAATATTGTCACACTGATAAAAATGTAAGTAAACATGAACTCTACATAAGTTAGTTCATGTTTACTTACATTTTTATCTTGTTTATAATATACCTAATTAAAATCTGTTACATTATATACCTATAAGTTAAAGATATTGTCGGGAAGATAAAACTAATTGAAGCTACAAAAAATATATTATATACATACATTATATACATTGTTATATACATTATCAACAGTAAATTGTGGTAGTAAAGTTTTCGTATGGAAGTTTTACCTTTAAACAACTCCTGCGCAGTAGTTATTTGGAAAAAATACAAACTGAAGTGGCAGTGGGCTGGCCAAGTTTGACGAAGGACCGATGGCCGGTGGAGCAGATGCCGATGGCAAGCTTAGTGTGGGACGCTCCGCAGCTAGATATGGACCGATGACCTTAAGAAGATGCCTGGGACGGAACAGATGCGGAAGGCGGAGGACAGAGTGTTGTGCCGCAGCCTTGAAGAGGCCTATTGTACAGTAGTCGACTGTGATAAGCTGAGTTGATTGAGGTATTTCAAGGATAACTAACTTATCTTCGTGACTACACTGGTCTAAAAGTTCCAGTATAGGGGTATGAGGAACAGAGAGATACATAGAAAAGAGAGGATCCTCCGACCAAACGGGTGTTGTGTCTGGTGGGCAACTGCCCGACGATTGTTATCGGGACGTTTTATATATGCTAGTAGTGCGGTAAACTCTGCTTGCGCGATGCAGGATTTTGCGTGACGTCAGTGTGACGCGTAGCTCGCATGTGGCGTTGTAGATGCCGCTACAGTTCCATTAATATGCAGATGGACACTAAACCAAGCAAGATAGCTACTATTTCGATTTGAGTGTATTCAGTCTGTTTGAAATTAGAAGTACGACCTCAAACTCGTCTCTTAGTTAGGCGTTGTTAATCCTCATTAGGGTCTTCAGATACCTAAGCATTGTCCTTCCGATGGCTGTTTATCAACTCATTAGCATACTACCTACAAACAAGGTCACGTATTGCAATTTATTTTCACCCGTGTCCGCGTATAATTTTTTTGCCTCCCATTAGTGAAAGAATGTTCGGAATCGAATCAGTAGTTCCGAAGATTAACCCCTACATACAAACTCACACCTTTTTATAATATTTGTATAAATTTATCTATCAATACTTAGTTCTGCGTAAACATCACGATATCCTTTTAAGTCTTGTTCTAGACATGTTTCGGAAATCGATGCAACTCCCTAAAACTAGTTCAGCTTTTGTGTTATTTTAATTACACCTTGTTTAAGTCACCGTATAATTATGAACAGCGTTGGTTTATAATCTATCTCGCGAGACTAGACTCGGGGTGCTCTGGCTTAGTTACTGCGACCAATTCGGCTACCGCCAAGACGGGACGGGAATCAGGGACGGTTCACATCTTTACGGGTGATAAAATCGGACAGATTGTGAACCCTGTCGGTAAGTGCAGGTTCGTCCACAATTTGACGGTTTGACATGGATAGATTATAAACTATCGAATATAGGTACGTTATATTGTAAGTAGTAGGTATGGTACAGTTCATAATGTATCGATAGTTTACAATCTCGCGAGATAGATTATAAAGTAACGGTGTTCACAATCATATGATGACATATAGGTACATTCACTTAATGCTTACCTACCTAATGGGGAAGGCAACTGTTAAAATGGCGCCGTCTTAGCTAGCCCTCAAATTGGCGCCGTCGTAGCTAGCTCTCAAAATGGCACCGTCGTAGCTAGCTCCCAAAATGGCGCCGTTGTAGCTAGCTCCCAAAATGGCGCCGTCGCGTCGTAGCTAGCTCCTAAAATGGCGCCGTCGTGGCTAGCTCTCAAAATGGCGCCGTCGTAGCTAGCTCCCAAAATGGCGCCGTCGAGGCTAGCTCTCAAAATGGCGCCGTCGTAGCTAGCTCCCAAAATGGCGCCGTCGTGGCTAGCTTTCAAAATGGCGCCGTCGTAGCTAGCTCTCAAAATGGCACCGTCGTAGCTAGCTCCCAAAATGGAGCCGTCGTAGCTAGCTCCCAAAATGGCGTCGTTGTAGCTAGCTCCCAAAATGGCGCCGTCGCGTCGTAGCTAGCTCCTAAAATGGCGCCGTCGTGGCTAGCTCTCAAAATGGCGCCGTCGTAGCTAGCTCCCAAAATGGCGCCGTCGTGGCTAGCTCTCAAAATGGCGCCGTCGTAGCTAGCTCCCAAAATGGCGCCGTCATAGCTAGCTCCCAAAATGGCGCCGTCGTAGCTAGCTCCCAAAATGGCGCGGTCGTAGCTAATTCCCAAAACAAGCTAATAATTTAGGCGTGAGATGATTTTTATTTAGTTTTGCCAAAATTACTCGTTTTTGTGTTCCTCAATGCTCGGAAATTGGAGTCTACCATTTTTCGAAAGACCTTAACATAGAAAATTGTTCCTTTAAGCTATTCGCAGACAATTATTTTAACTAAACAGTATGAGGTTATGTCGGAAACATTTTGAAGACAATGATTACGACGAAATAAGCAATATTTAAAGTTTTTAATTCTTACTCTTTTCATTTCGAATAAATATTGATTTATAGTATTGAAAATAACGAATTAGTGGAACAAACCCAAACTCATGAATGAGCAGGAAATGGAATGAATGAACGAAATGTCAAATTTATTGGTAGGCCGTAGGGACCTAGCTATGATCTTGCCATCTACAATTAGTTTAATATTACCTTCCCCATTAGGTATGTACGAGTCTAGCGCCTGATGGGATATCCCATCGGCAAAAATGGCGAACTTCCATAGAAACATTCATCCCCTATTAAACTCCTTTACGGGATGAATTTTTTAAAACCCATCCTTAGTGCAATCCTTTGTCATAAGAAACTAGTGCAAAATTTCATGTTTAGACTCAGCTTGGTTTGGGCTGTGCGTCGTCTATCAGTAAGCAAATGAATTAATAAAATTTAAGATTCTAATAAAATACTAGCTGCGCCCCGCAGTTTCACCTGCAGCGGTATGAAATATACTTTACGACCTATTCTCAGACCTACCCAATATACACAAATAATTTCATAAAAATCGGTCAAGCCGTTTCGGAGGAGTTCGATAACAAACACTGTGACACGAGATTTTTATATATTATGTATTATGAGTATGACGATACTCATGAAAACTCCCAATAATTTTAGCACGCATATTAAACTAACACATCGATCCCTATAGATAACAATTTTAGCGAACATAACACTCAACGTATCCATTTAGCTTAGATAACATTATGTGTGTTATTGAATTGATAATAACTATATTGATAATAATAATATTAATAACTGCGTACATTGTTACGGTAATTGGGATAAACGCATAGAGGGCAGGACGAAGGGATGTTATGGTTTAATTTGTGGTTATAACTAGGTTAGGGGCTCGTGGCGAACAGCCGCATGGATCGACCGAAAGGCAAGCTACGCTTGCCGCGGTCAGTTCGTGGATGGGTGACCATCCTTTACATATCGAGACCCCTGTGTGCCTCGGTAAGTGATCTCAGCTGTCATTCATAGATCTTTAACAGTCGTTACGGGTAATCAGAAGCCCAAAGGTCTGACAACGAGTCTTACCTGAGTACAGTACTAGTAATTTCATATCAATCGTCAAAATTTGGAAATTTGTTCCACCTAAAATTTTTCATATGAAATATTCAAAGAAATTCTTAGGTGAAACAAATTTCCAAAATTTGACGATTGCTATGAAATTGAAGATTATTATTCAAGTCATTAATCATTCATTATTCAGTCGCGAATCGTATTTTGATCAACATACAACGTAAAACAGAGCTGCAATTTGCAAAAAACCACAGAAAATTTGATTTAGCGGGCTACAACTAAGGATCCCCCTTAACTTATAACGGAATAAGTATTGAAAGTGACCTACAAACGTTATGCACCTAGATTTAACAGAGAAGAGAACATCATTGTCTCTCCAGCTCTTTCTATAAACCATAAACATACCATAACATCACGCCTACAATCTCCGAAAGATTAGGCAGAGGTGTACCAATAAAACACTCACATTTCGCCAGTTATGTTTAAGTCCCATGTGAAAGGAGGCGAGCCTATTGCCGTCAACCGGGCAGAAATTTAGATTCCGGCCTGCTAAGAAATTCCAGATAAAGGACCCAACAACACTTTTCCCGACACGGGAATCGAACTTAGGCCCTCGTGCTCCTTGCGACCACTAGACCGACGAGGCAGTTTTTTCTATCTTTCTCCGTTACTTCCTATGTCGTGTATTGCCATGATAAAAATCAGTAAATGAACAGCAATAAGTCTTCGCACTCATCGCTAGATCTCTGTCTCGCATAGGGTCGTAGCATTATGCTGAGCGATTGACGTTTTGCGTGGATGTGACGCATATTTTCCCCCAACTCGTCCTTTTTGTGTTTGTGTTTTTCTCTGCGTCATGTTTACCGTAAATAAACGTATGTTCTTTCTTTTCTTTTTTTATCTTTTCACGTCAGTGTTATGTAAATCTTATAACTATCATGTTTAATAACGATTGACATCATAAGTTATCGAATCGTGGTCAGACGTGGTGAGACAAAGATCGTGACTTCAGACCTCTATCTCTGCCGAGACCTCGCTAACCTAGTGTGGTCACCGATTATTTACTTACAAGAAGAATTTAAAACAATATTTCCCTTCGACGTATCATTGTTTTTTTTTAATCAAACCATTAAGTAGCCGTTCAATGATAATGATAAATGATTTTATTTCTGTAAGTAGGTTTGTACAAACACTTTTACACGTCAAACATGTTTTTTAAACTAGATGAGGTCGGCGTTTCCTATCTGACTACTCTGAGAAGAAAGGCCGAAAAAAACTCAGACGTCACAGTCTCTTTTAAAGTCCAGACATAATCTTGGTCAGATCATGTGAAGACCAGTCAGATCAGTTCAGTCTAGACTTTGACTTACAACTGGCGAAATGTGACGTATATACTTCACAATACTGCCTACCCCTGCGGGGAATAGAAGCGTCATGTAATGATATGGATATAGTGAATTGTCACGCACAACGGGTTACCTATAATATTATAACTTTACGTGCTCCCTGATAATTTAGAATAAGAAACTAACTACATGCATTTTCCGGCGTTGCGTTCAATCCTTATGAATGAAGTGGATTTGACCTTTAAAATCAATTAGGTAAAGTGTTCGGTAAATAATAGAGTTACGATAAACTGCAGTCCTTGATCTTATTTTATTAAGTATCAGCATATCAACGTAAACACACCGCGTTATTGTAAATAAAACCCTACATAAACCTATCTTGAAATGAAATAGAAGTAATTAATGTTATATTTTAAGGATTTTCTTGTTATAACATAAATTATATCCTACTAGCCTCTGCCTGCGACTTCGTCCGCGTGAAATTTCTTCATCACCTGCCCGCGCTATCACTTCGTTTTCGCTTAGCGTTCTTTCCAACTTTTTTCTTTTTGCTCGGCTGTTAAGGGTAATGGAGTAATGTTCAATAGCCTATAGCCTTCCTCAAGAATTGGACTACCAAATGCAAAAAATACTTTTTCAAATCCGATCAGCAGTTCCCTCCTACATACAAACTTACAAAACAAATTTTACCTGCTTATAATATTAGCTTCCCATTAGTGAAATAATTACTGAAATCTCTTAGTATTGTATAATCGCATAGCACATACGTGAGCTCTATGTACCTACTACAAAGAGACCATTTACTGGGTACGTCTTTCATTGGCTGCGAGTATGTCATGCTCACTCAAATGTCTCGCTGGTGGCGTGTGAGTAGGATCATTAGGTTTTTCAAAATGGTTGAGCTGAATGGTGCTGATCCATAGATCCATACGTCATGTTCATGAACGGGCGCCGTCAGTAGGGACTGGTCATCTCTTAACTGCTACCGCTTATATAAAGTCTTGGTCTTACTTAGAGTCAGGACTGGTGACGCGGGAGCAAGCGACGTACAATTGTCCAGGTGAGAAGCAGCTCGTCCTGAAGTCGACACCCGCAGCCTTTAGTAGTAATTTCCCAATCCTTGCAAAGTTTATCGTTTTTAGTGAATTCATGAACGCCTGCATTCCTGTATATCTATTCATACACGAAATCTCTTAAGGGGTAATTGTATTCATCATTACAAACAACTTTTACTATGGGACCAAACCTGAAATCTGGAAAAAAAAAATCAGCTGCTCCCTACATTTATGTTCGCAGAACTCGTCAAAATGTATGGAACAGCAGATTTTTGTTTTGCGATTTCACTTTTTGTCCTATAGTAATAGTTGTTCATAATAATGAGTACAATGACCCCTTCAGATATTTCGTGTATGAATAGATACACCTTATATAGGGTGACTGGTAATTAGTGACCGATACTTAAACACATGATTGTACTCATCATTACAAACAACTTTCCCAAAGAAACATTTTTTATTTTATTTATGAAGCGCGTGACTCCAGTAACCCAAATAGAATATTGAGTACCTACCTAACAAGAATAATACACCATCAGCTGTAATTTAATTAAGTTACGAATCCCTTTTTACAAACAAAATTATTCCACTAATAGATATATTTATAAAAAAAATTGTATGCAGACTGGTACCATCATTAAATATAACGAAATTTTTAAATTAATGACGTATCGTCGTCCCCACATTGTACATACATAGCTTATGAGGTGTAGTCTTAAGGCGCTACCCCGAGCAAAACCTTGCAATAGTGCGTTATTCAGAGGCTATTAACTCAATAATTATCAGTAATAAACTACATCTAAAAGCACATTATAAATGTTCGATATCCTATCATCACATTGCACGTTCTTTTTTGCTTTTATGTATTATACATACATTTAAAATCTCTTTGTAAAAAAGTGACTAAATTTCTTGATTGCATGCATCTTTTACTAAAGGTGACGCTCTAATAACTTGAGGATTACACTAATGGATAGGTCATATAAAAATCTCTATACTCGTATTACACGTTTTATTTTATTTTAAAAGGTCGCTTGTCTTTTTTTATTAAAATAATTCCATTTCTTTTGTGAATTTTATGATAAAAGGGCGTGCGCAGGGAGTGGGACAGAGCGAGACTCAGCGACGGGACAGAGAAGACCGAACGCTCAAGGTCGTTTGGTCGGGGAATCGCCTTAAGTTAATTGCATCTTCAGGTTCAACTAAGACCCATATTAAGTAATGTATGGGACATTACTTTCAAGCTGAAAAAATATGAAACGCTGAACCCAGTTACGTAAAAAAACAATAACAAAATATCTCTCCAATATTATTCAAAGCCAATTTTTTTACACCCACGCATTATGTATCGTACTACAAATTCCCTGGTACAGTGACCCCATTTCACCCCAAAAATAGTCCACGCATACGCAAATCGTAAATAAACGTGCTTCAACCAGAAAAAACCTGTCCGAAAATAAGTCTTGTGTGACGAAGACTATAAATAGTTCGCGCCCAAATTAACTTCAATGGGGGAGCACGAGACCGGTCGAACGGGGTAAGTAACCCTATAGGTAGGTGTATTAGGGGTAATAGCTGAACTGAACTCTTTTTTGACGTCAATGAGTCTTTTGTGACTTAGATTTTGTGTTTTTGTATAAAGAGAATTTTGATTATCGAATAACTTACTACGTTTTTGTATGTGTATTTTTTTTTCGTAGCTCAATACTATGCCGTAGTCGCTACGCTTCGTAGCACATCGTAGCACTAGAAAGAATCTATTTTCTCTACGATGTCGACACCTCTTCAAATCTGTGATACCCTGGTAGCGTGGTGTCATCAAAGTGGCGCAACTAGACTACTAAACTTTAAAAGGTAATTGTTGTTGATAATGAAGAACAGGTATTTACTACAAAACATGTCATCAGGCGCGATCCGAGGGGGGTCATGGGGGCCGTGACCCCTCCCAAAATTATTCAAGCTGTTGAGAGCCTGAATGATTTACTTGTCTTACTAACTTAAAATTGTACTTGAGCCGGGTGTGTAACGTTTGAAATAATAACAAAAGTTCTAATGATCATATGACCTAATTTCATCTAATACCTATATATTTTTTTTTTATATGTCGACGAAATGATATAATGAATTATTGATATAATTTCATTTTACCTAATTGAATATGATATAAAAAACATTTTCTATAATGCACATTTGAAATAATACTCATACTCATGTAACACGAGTAGGTATGTCATTGTCACCTTGTTTTTTTGAATTTTATGTCCGAATTGTTCATTTGTGGATTAATTACTAACGATCCTTGTGGTTGTTATGTGGTCCTAGTACTGAATTGTTTAATTGTTATTAATTTAGAGGAGTTTATGTCCAACGGTGGAGTTGGTGGATTTAGGTTTCTGTAAATTCGTTTAATTCACTTATGAGAAAATCCTTCTTAGTTTTCAGTTACATATTATTGTAGGCAATTGAGTTTCAGATATTTGGTTCCTATTTGGATGATTTACTTCTTTCGTCTGATATTATACAGATGAAGCCTTTCCAATATCAGTAAAGTGCACTAAACGCCCCCGTTTTCAAAAACACATGTTATTATTATCATAATAATATCATAAGTAGGACATGGACCACATCCGAATACGTTCAACGGCTTCAATTAGCGCTTAATAACATTTTAATCTGTTTAGTTATGTTTGATGTGTGTTTTCAGCCCATTAGAAGGTAAGAACCATGAATAAATATACCAAAATAATGCTACGTAATTGGAAAATCGACTGTTGTGATTAAAATAAAATAGACAAAAGAGATTTTAACCAAAAACTACGTCAAAATATGTCCCAAAAGTAACGTGTAACAAACTCAATTCACCAATGATAAGACAAAATGTCACAGGCACTGTATTTCAATATGAACTAGATTGTGATTGGACGATGGTGACCACTGGTTTTATAGTTACTTAGCGGTGTAAGTTATACTTAAATTACTTATTAGCTAATAGGCTAGACTATAATGTGAATAAAGTATGACCAACTGTGATACTAGCTGAAAATTGTGGTGACTTTTCCACAAAAGCCACCAACCGAATATTGTAGTTAAGTATTCATACTGATATTAAACCTCTTGACAAAGCCTGTACAGGGTTGCAGGGACATCGACTCGCAAACTGTAACCATGAATTCAGAAAATGATTCTGAATCCGCCTGCGTAGAAATTTAGGACGGTTATCAAAAAAAAAAAAATGCTGTTTCATAGAAAGCTGCAATACCTTAGCGGTCAAAATGTATGAAAAAGCAATTTTTTTTTAAAATCACCTACTTATATTTTCAACGCAGATGGGTTCAGAATCATATAAATAGGTTGCGCGTCGATGTTCCTGTCACCCTGTGTAGTTTCCATTGGGACAGTTGGATTTCAACCACTCGGACGAAATTCGGTAGCGAGATTTAAATTAAATCAATCAACCCTCCTATGAATTCCTCCTTACTCCAATAAATGTTACAATACCAGCCTATTACTGTCTCACTGCAGGGCAAAGACCTCGCGCCGACCTCCCTAGCGGCGTCAGCGTGGTGTGCTATGCTGACGACACGCTGGTCCTGGCGCAGTGCCGAATTAATAACACACGGGGTTGCGACAGTCGTCGAGAGGATCCGGCAATTGCGACTCGAGGTGGCCTTGAAGAAGTCCGAAGCCATGTGTTTTCATGGTCCTCGAAACGCGCCACTGTCGGGTTCCCAAATAACGGTAGGAGGGGTTCACATCGGCGTCGAGTCGACGATGAAGTACCTGGGGCGTAACTCCGCTGCCGAGAGAAATCGCGGCATAGCGGACTGAGCACCGGAATCTCATGGCGGCATGGAGAGTGCGACTGTCGCAACCCATTGCTGGGCACGCCACAATTACAGCGGTAAGTCCACTCTTTGAGGAGTGGCTTGAGAGGCGCCACGGCGTCCTCACCTTCCGCCTGACGCAAGTCCTCACCGGACATGGCTGTTTCGGGAGGTTCCTGTTTCGGATAAGGCGGGAGGAAACGCTCGGCTGTTACTATTGTGTGGATCGACCGGAGGACACGGTGAAGCATACGGTGGAGGTCTGTCCGGCTTAGCCCGAGCCGATTCCCGGCCACCGTAGGCGCGGGCTTGCGGACGGCAAGCAATGGGTAGCTCGCCGTCCGGTAAGGACCAGGCCCGGGTCGACGGCGCGTCGTGTTCCACGCGCGCCTCAAAGAGATGTTAGCACCATTGACGCGGATAGGGCCGATGCTTGCCGGGGTCGCAGATTGTTCGAAAGAGTTACCGTGGTCCTGGCGCACAGGCAACTGAAGGAACACGGGTGGGTTTTAGTCAGTAAGAGTCTGACACGGCGTCGTGCTCCTCCCAGAGCGGGAGAAGTCATTTGAAGACTAACCAACCAAAAAAAAATAGGCAAAGGCCTCTTCTCATACTGAGAAGGCACGAGCATTGATCACCACGCTTGCTCAAGACGGGTTGGCGATTTTAGACTTATATTTACAGGTTTCCACACGATGTTTTTCCTTCACCGATGTCAGTAATGTCCAAGATAAACTAAGAAAGTCCATATGAATTGAAATAGTCACATTGGTACTTGCCCCGATTTGAACACACAACCTCGTGAGAGGCGAGGCCTCATCACGTCAGTTAATCTATATTCCCATTCAACTCTGAAAACCCTAAAAGTAATAAAATCATAACAAACATATTGTAAACACGGCTATAAAACTAATTAACGTTATCAATACCTTCTAGTTTTCTTCAAACCACGCAGGAAATACGTGGTTGTTGATAAGGAATACAATTATAGCTTTATCATTAATGTAAATACTGCAGGGTGTCGGTTGTTTGATACTGTGACAAAGTTATATCATGCAGTCATGTGATAAGGAGGAGGTACGGTTGTAAAGCTTAATAATGACAGCAACTTTTATACTATTCAGCATGATTCAAAGTTATGGTTATCGACGATGAAAACCCCGAATTATCAAACGACAATTAACTTTGAGATACATAACATAAAAGAGACGTCATAAGACTTGAGTGACATAAAACTGAGTTGCAAGTGAGGGTTCGGCCGAAAAATAGGCCTATAGGTGGATGACCAATGACCACGCTATTGACCTCTCGCCATATTGAATTTGTTATGTTTAAGGAAATGATTGAAAATGCTGGATTAAGCATTTTCTGTGCGATAGTAATAATATTTCCTAACCCCGCTTTTTTGGCTTAGTTGTAGTCAAGTAAAATCCGAATAACAACATGAAGCCACACCTTTTATCGTTCACTTTAAATAAAGATCACAAGCACCACATAGATTGATAAAAAGACTCATCCAAATTGAATGTTACCATCCCAAAAACTTTACCATCTGAATCATATTCCAAAAAAAGTTACTTCAAGATATCATACACCTAAATAATCAACAAAACATAAAAACTATTATGTAATTCCATATTGAACCACATTATTATCTAACAATAATCAATGTATTGATGAGTTATCAGCTATCTTATCAGCTATGTTATCAGGCCCCCGCGTGACTAGTGTTGTCAAACGAAAATATTACACTTAATATAAAAGATAGGTAGGATTATTTACATGCCGTTCATGCGTGATGGAAAACTATTGGCACATGTTTACGTAATGTGACTTTTACCCCCGTTCAGATAGCTTCAAGTGGCACTAGTAGTGATAAAAAGTACCAGCGTATAATGAAGTGAGAATGTTCTATATTTCTCACTTTTGGGTGACACCCTGTGATGATCAGAACCCTAATTACGTAACACACTATCTATCACAATCTGAATCATTTTGAAGCCTATTGCTAATCTATTGCTTAATAAATTCGAAAAATTTGTCTGCTTTACAACGTAAATATCGCAATGAATGTTGTTGAACTGTCAAAATGAAACCCATTCCTACGGTTAGTGTGTTACGTAATTACCCCGCTGGTGATGGTGGAGTGATTGAGACCATGTTTCTGGCTGAATGTAAAACAATTTATTTTATTTTCCATGTGATTTGCATAGCTTTTAAAGGGGCTTGTGGCCTGTTATGGGATAAAGAATGGTACTGGATGTTAGTGACAGACCTACGTCATGTTCCTTGTCTGATCTTCTCTTCTGAGTTTGTACTTTCAAGCTCTAGCTCAAATTTAGCAAAATGCGCCATACACGTGAACCTATTAGTAAATTAAGTCACCAACGTCTACTGAAAGAAAAATAGTTTATTCCGTATAACAACTCATACGCATCACATCATTTTCAGTGACCGGTCTAATTGCGCAAAGTGGTTTAGAACATACAATGCCTCCTATAAAGACATTTAAACAGAAAAGAAAAGCTTATTCTAATGGTCGCACAACTGCTGGCCCTGGGTTTCTGGGTTCGATTCCAAGATCCGGCAAAATGTTTTTGGATTTTCCATTAAGAATTTCTTACAGCCCAGAGTCTGGATGTGAGCCCGGTTGATGATAATAGCTCGCCTCCTATTGCATAACTAGCGAAATGTGAGTGAACGACACGCCACCGACCTGTTCAAGGAATACAGACGTAATATGATGTGATTTAACACTTATTCTGCATTGGCATAACATAAAGGTGCAACTTCACTATCTGTACTGACTCCAGTCTACGTGATCTTCATCATTCTCAACCGATGCTCAGGTTACCACCCCTGGTTACGAAGATAACCCTCACCAGGATGTGACATGATATCGTGATTCGTGACACCAAGGTCTGCGTGACCAACGCGTGTCTTTCGTTTGATTGAACGGCCGCGTCCGATTAAATACGATTGTTATGAATAATCCTTATCGAGGGAAACGCCCTGTTGGTGTTTATGTAGATAGTGCTAAGTTATGTGGGAACAGTCAGATTGTGGAATAAAGTAGGTAGGTACCTACTTATAATAATATCTATGTAAATACGATTGATATGATAAAAATATCGTATTTTTCCGCGGTACAATCAGGTGAACAGGACAACATAATAACATATTTAAACATTGTTAATTGATTCCTAATATTTAAGATAATAATTTTCCACTTTCTGCTGTGGCCTACCTACGGGGTCCCTAATGATTGTACCTTAGCCTGTAAGATCTTTAAACATTATGGAATGCAAATAAAAACCAAACCTATAGTTTTATGACAGCTGCGCGCACAGATTAATAAAGCCTGGCGGCGCATGAGTCGTTGCCCGGAATGTTACCACTTTATAAATATTATTTTTATATACATTTTGAACTAGGTATAGTGTATTTATATTATTTCTTTGTTTAATGTTAATTTTCGTATGCTGCACTGGTTGACGTCATCACGTCAGCGTTGGCTATCGCGGAAAAGCAGCGCTGGGGCTCTGTCTCGCATAGGGTCGTAGCATTATGCTGAGCGATTGCCGTTTTGCGTGAATTTGACGCATATTTTCCCCCAACTCGTTCTTTTTAGTGTTTGTGTGTGTTTTGTTTTGCGTCATGTTTACCGCAAATAAATGTATTTTTCATTTCTCATACACGGAAAGTACTGTTTGTTTGATCTGAGTAGCGGGTGGAAGACGCTGTTCCCCGTCTTAGGGCGGGAATTACTCATAGTAATTACTTCCCTCTCTAGGGCGGGAATGAATTTTAAAAATAGAAATAAATTTGGTTAGGTAGTCGGCTACGATTTTTTTTACATTTTAGTGACTTCATAACAGCCAGTGTGAATTAAAAAAATACCCATTAAAGGGGAGGCGCTAAAATTCAAATTTACTTACGTTTTTTGCAATTTGCAGTGACTCACCAGAAACACAATTGACACAGAGCTGCAATTTGCAAAAAACCAAACAATATTTGAATTTGGCGGGCTACAACTGAGGATCCACCTTAAACGGGACGGCCCGCGGCGGTGAGGCGGTGTGTTCCATATTTAAAATTTAAAAAGGACTATCATTTGGCGGGATACTAACTCTGTAAGCTTCCTTAGCTTTGTTTTCTTCGTAATAATTAAACTAAACGTGACATTGGCTGAATGAACAAACCGTGCGAAGCAACAAGAAAAAAAAAATCTGTAAGTTGTACCGAAATTCAAAATATCAGTTTTATAGACTAGTATTTGATTAAAAATGAGTCTCAAATTATTATTATTAATTAATATTTTAGAAAAACTGCTATTTTTACTTTCCTTGTATTCGAAATGAAAAGTAGAGTGCTTAACACGGGTGAAAGTCATCAATTCCTACTCGGACTATAGCCGCCCTCGCTGCGCTCGGGCGTCTAAATACCTCGTATGGGAATTGATTCCTTTCGACCCTTGTATAACAATCTACTATTCTTTCTTGCAGACAGCAGAGATGGTATCAAACTATATTTTTATTTAACTTTGAATCCTTTCCCAGTTTTTCTCCATTTACTGCGACAGGACAATCACCATTATTTTTACATTCATGACATGAAAATGTTGCATCATTCATTAATTTTTTCCTTTGTAAGTTATGACCAATTTTAATATGAACAACTTTTAATTCATTTATTACACGTTGTAAGGTTTTTCCCATTAACCCATTTTTATCAGTACGGGATAGCAATGGAGTCGTATTGTAATACATAAGTTATGAGGATATTAATCATAACCTCGCTGGGATAAGAAAACCACCAAAAACCCCACCCAACCCACCAAACACCCCAAAATATTTTATTTCACTTAAATCTACATAGGCACTTATGAAAAGTCAGAAGCTAGGTGCACGGTTCCAATTGGCCGTTTCCTATGGAGAAGAGCCGGCAAGAAACTCCACGGTCAAATAAAAAAGCCTATTTTTATACCTGAAAAGACTTAAACCCGGATGTTTTGAAGTCAAAAGTCTACAAAATCTGATGGTCCTTGAATATCACGCTCATTTCGCGTGCCATGTGTGTTAGCAAACCAATGTCAACAGGATTATAGATAGTACCAGTGACTGGCAATATGCACAGCGAACATATTATATATATCTGTTACAATTATGACAGTATCAAAAATGACTTGTTTAAAACAATGACAATACTTATTTTACAATCTATCTACAGGCTGCCTTACTATCAAAAGTTTTGATACGTGAATGTCCATCAGATTGACTGGTAGGCTTCGTAAGCACTACGATTTTAATCGGTGCGATTTTAAAACTGCGAAATAAAATCGCAAACGAAAATACTTTTTCAAGCGATTTTTTACCGCAGCGCGCGGACTAGAGTATATTGGTACTGTTCACAGATTTGCGATTATTATCCGCAACTATTAAAATTCGTAGTGGGCGATTAGCCTTATCACAGTTATCACAGAAATCCGTATATGACATATGGCATATGGTAACAATGACAGTATTTCGTTTCTGGAACGGTATCAAACACTATTATTACGTTGAGCTCCTTAAGTTTTGAGTTGAGCTGCACGATTACTGACAAATGCGTGCACTGACTAGACAGGTCCACTCAATCTGTGTTGTTTTTCCTCAAAAGACCATTTCAGATACCAATCTACATGGTCTTCACATGATCTGACCAAGATTATGTCTGGACTTTAAAAGAGACTGTGACCTCTGAGTTTGTTTCGGCCTTTCATCTCAGAGTAGTCAGATAGGAAACGCCGACCTCATCTAGTTTTTAAAATATGGTTGACGTGTAAAAGTGTTTGTTCAAACCTACTTACAGAAATAAAATCATTTATCATTTATGATCGGATATCTATTATGATCTATTATGCTCTTAAGTGCTGTTTTGTGGAACCCTGGAATCAATACCAGTGGAGTAGTTGCGTAACACACATAAAATGGCAATCGATCATAATGACTTTCATTTTGACAGTTCAGCCACGTTCATTGCGTTATTTGCGTAGTTGAGCAGACGACATTTTCAAAGTTATGAAGCAATGGAGTAGGAATAGGTATCCTTCAAAACCCTCGTATTGTGATTGAAAGTGTGTTACGCAATTAGAGTACAGGAATCCATAGCATGAAGTTCAGACACAGTAAATTAGAATAGAATAGAATACTCTTTATTATGTACACCATAAAAATTACAGATATAAATGTAGACATTTTACACAAGGTGACACAATGGGCGGTCTTATCGCTAAAAGCGATCCTTTACAGACAACCTTTGGATGGATTCAAGGGAGAAGGAGAGACAATAATGGAGGTAGTCAGTGGTGTACCATTTATATATACAACAAATACATACATACATAAAACATATACTTATCTACATATAATATATACAATAATAAACATGAAACAAGAGCAAGGAAACTAAATGTAATGATGATGTTTAAGGAGAGAGGAAGTGTTTTTTAACCATAATTTTAAAAGTGGACTAAGATTGAGCACGCCTTATTGACTCGGGCAAGGCGTTCCATAACCGTACTGCTTGAACTGTAAAAGAATTGTCATAAAAACTGGTGGAATGCATCGGCATCTCTAGTCTTAAGTTTTCCGATGACCTCAGATATCTATTATGTGTGTCATGAAGGAACTAGAAACGAAATTACTAAGGTACATAATAATATGAATATAAACTCGCCTTTTTCACATGACTGTAGGCAGAAATTACAGAACGCTATAAAGTAGAGTGAAAGAATACTATCTTTCCACTAGGCCATAATTGCATAAATTTAAATTACATTATATTTTTATATATATTATTAATACCTATTTATTTTAGAAGTATGTATGTATGTAAGTATATTCTCATATTGTATGTTTATATTTAAATTGGAGAATTAATTTTATATATTTTGTATTCCCTTCTACTCTCACACACGTTGTCTACATCTCTTTTTATATACTCTCCTATCGGAGATATGCTGGAAGAGATTTATTTAGAAATAATCATCACCTTTGTACGTATTTCTCTGTTCCTTTCTTCTTGTCTGTTTATATGTGTGTACATAAATGGTTAAATAAATAAATAAATAAACGCTTCGAGCCCGAAAACCTCCCCTACCTAAAACAAAATAAATCATTTATTGCATATTCCGATCGTACAAGTTTGTCAAATTCAAAACTAAGTTAAACTTGGACTATGGAAGTCTTCAGCTTCGTTAACGTTCATTCGTTCGTTATATAACTAGGTAAGGCTCTTCGAACTTCGTCTAAACATCACCTCTAGTCACGTGTCTCGATACCAGCTGTGCTTATCTGATAAGAGAAGGATATTGGCGCTCCCACACTTGCGCAAGAGTCGCTAATCCCTTGATATCGAAGCACGCATGCGATAATAGTTTGAGGCTGATCTACAGTAGGTACTTTGGAAATTATTAGTTTTCCTATCCATCAAGTAACCTTGGGGTATTTCTTCTATGCCTGTTTACAAAGAAAGAAAATATTTGGGTAATCTATTAACAAAATCCTACTAATATTATAAATGTGAAAGTTTTTGAGAATGCATGGATGGATGGATGTTTGTTACTCTTTCACGCAAAAACTACTGAACGGATTTGGATGGAATTTGAAACACAGATAGTTTATAACCTGGATTAGTATGTAGGAGACTTTTTATCCCGGTAGTACGTTCCCGTGGGATAATTTCCGACATCTACGCGGGCGAAGCCGCGGGCAAAAGCTACTTTATAATAAAGTCGCTTTTCGGGTCTGTCTGTCTGACCGTGTTATTCTTCAAAACTACGCAACAGATTTTGATGTGGTTTATCCCATCATTTAGAAAATTTATTCCGGAAGGATCATGTGTTAAATACATTAATATTTAACTTACATTTTAAATAAAAAATCTTGATATGGTGTCGTAAAAACTATGCAAAGCAGGGGCGGATCGCTAGTTAATACAATAAATGAAATAATTTCTGGGTACCTTAGGAAACTAATTACAAAATAAAACGGCTTCTTTGCCTTAGGACTACGCCAAATAAATCCGATCAGCATGTTGAAAAACTACTTATGTCATAATGTGGTGAAAAGATTAGCCAGTCAATAGGCTTGGCATCACTACCAGCACTGGTCTGACTTGCCAGGGTGCTTCATAACTAAAGAAAGTTTCTGCCATATGATGGACCGATGACCTGGTAAAGGTCGCGGGAATCGGCTGGATTCGAGAAGCACAAGAGGCCTAGACATTGGCCTCCGCCTATTTCCAGTAGAGGACTTCTTTCGGCTTAAATAATGATAATGATATAGGTCTCATCGCTATTATCATTGGCAGCCTTTTTCCACCCTCTGCTGAACATAGGGCTGCTCCCTTTTGTGCCATGCCATATAGGTCTCAGAGTTTTTAAAATCTGACCTAATGTTCCCTGCTCTGTTAGACACACGAAGTGTGATTTGATGTGTTAAAGCGAACGAAATATCCTGAATTTGTGTGTAACCGCCCTTCTTCAACTCTGCATCCCTACTTTATTACCGTTCCCACCAACACTTATAGTAAAACTTGCCTTCGGATTTGCTAGAAAGAAAGAAAGAAAGAAAAAGTATTTACTGAGACTCGCATGGGATTATCAGAAACTAAACTAAACACACTCATAAAAATAAAAATAATAAAATAAAAACAAAAGTAAAATGAAAATAACCACAGTAAGTCCTGTACGAGGCCAAAAGGCCTCTATCTCAGCATGATGCTAGGACAAAAGTACCACAAAAGAAAGCATAATTTACAAAATAAATCCACCGTAAAATAGTTTTGCCCACATCCTTTACACAACCCAGTCAGATCAGATACCAATCAGTCAACATTATCGTGTCCAAATGTCTTTGAAACAGAAACTACTTCGAACTAGAACCTTCTTTATCTTATGACACGCGTATATCGTTAAATATCAATTGATATCAGAGATTAATGTATCACAATATTACGTCAAACAAATTGTATGAAACAAAGACATTGTAAGTGAGTAAATAGGTACTTAATATTGATAACATATGGAGTGTGAATTCGTGGGAAAATGTTGTATAGAGACATTTTCATGCGACAGTAATTTCCTTTTGAAACTTTCGAGAAAAATTGGTTTTTTAACTAACAACAAGCATGCATTCCTTTACTATGGTGTAGGGCTGAGCTCTCTGCCCAGCCGTACACCATAGTAGACAGTATATTATACGCTAGATGTATTTTGATCGTATTAGTATTTTTTTTCTGTGGGTAAATCCTCATGGATACCCTCTGTCTGGGGAGAACGGGAAGAGTCATGTCGGACTCCTACCATCTAAAACCACTGGTTTCTTCCACTGCCATAAGTCGGGGACCCGGGAGGTAGTTGTATATTCGCCGCACCTCCGACTGGATCGTCTCAGTCCCTACCTTTTGCACTTTTGTATAGAACAGCAATTTTTTTTTATATATTTCAGAATTGGTTCCATTAGTAAAACTTGTTCATTTTCATAAGTAGGCCTACTACCTACACTTTCTTAAAGTATGACCCTCGTTCAACCTAACACACTCTATTAAGATACTTCCATATATTGCCATTTATTTAAAAAGTCCCATGTACTTAATATTGTAAAGGTAGAAATTTAATATTAGGTCTTTACCTATGAAATTGCCGTTCTGCAGTACTGGCCATTTCAAATCAAAATAATTTTTGTTTGGCTATGAATTCTAATTTCAAATTAATTTTATTTTAAAAACATGGATTTTTTTTTCTAAAAGTAGTCATTTCTTTATTGATTAGTGTTACATTTTCATCGCATTTCAATCTTTTTCGTCATCATGGATACGTTAAAAATTCGAGTAATTATGGAATATGAGTACCGTCGTGGCAGCAACGCGGCACAAGCGGCACGCAACATCAACGACGTTTACGGAGCTAACTCTACAAACCAACGCACCACCTGTTATTGGTTTGCTCGCTTCCGTTCTGGAAATTTCGACCTGAAAAATGAACCTCGCGGTCGTCCGAAGACTTTAGTCGACAATGACGAATTAAAGGCGATTGTGGAAGCTGATGATACACAATCTACGGCTGAATTAGCAGCAGCTTTCGACGTTAGCGTCAAAACAATATTGGTCCATTTGCGTCAAATTGGCAAGGTAAAAAAGCTTGACAAATGGGTGCCCCACGAACTCAATGATCGCCAGCGCGAAGTACGCGTCGAGACGTGCCTTGCACTGCTCAACAGACACACAAATGAAGGAATTTTGAACCGCATTGTTACCTGCGATGAAAAATGGATTCTGTTTGATAACCGTAAGCGCTCAGCAAGTTGGTTGGATCCTGGTTCAGCACCTAAACAATGCCCTAAACGAAAACTTACCCCTAGAAAAGTGATGGTCACTGTTTGGTGGTCTAGCGCCGGTGTGATTCATCACAGCTTCTTACCAAACGGGGTGAGCATTACTGCAGATGTGTACTGTGAAGAACTGAACACAATGATGGAGAAGCTGGCGCATCTCCAACCAGCATTGGTCAATCGCTCGTCTCCGCTGCTCCTGCACGACAACGCGCGACCTCATACTGCACAGCAGACGGTCTCCAAGTTGCAAGAACTGGGGTTGGAAGCTCTCCGTCATCCGCCCTACTCACCAGACCTTGCGCCTACAGACTACTACTTTTTCCAGAATTTGGATAACTTCTTGGCGGGAAAAAAATTTAATACCCGAGAGGCAGTACAAAATGCCTTTGAAGAATTTGTTGCCTCCCGTCCAGCTGATTTATTTAAGAAGGGCATCAATAAACTGCCACTGCGATGGCAAAGATGCATTGATTGCATGGGTGATTACTTCGATTAATACAAATAAAAAATTCATGAAAAAAATTCGTTTAAATTTTTTCATACAAAACGGCAATTTCATAGGTAAAGACCTATTATTTGCCTGGTTTGCTTGGAAAACAGTAGATAAATTTCTAGCATCATAACTTTTACCAATTAGCTGCGATCGATATCCGTGGCTGCGATAGTCGTTCAGATTCAAAACCTCTTCATCTTGTATCCTCAATGTAATGTGTAACTAAAGGATGCAATGCATAAGCATAGCATAAGAATAATTAGCTTATAATGTTCTCACTACTGGGACACAGGCTTCCTCTCAGAGAAAGTACTGTTGGATATCACATGTCCTCGAATTTTGGTTCTGAGAGATGCCGATTTCCTCACGATGTTTTTCCTTCACCGTTTTGGATGCAGTAATTCTTATCCATCAACCCTTTAGTTGACAACTCATTGAAACCACATTATTTACAATCATTATTAGCTGTATTTACTTGATCTCAACAAAACATCTTTGTAGTCGAAATATCCGTGCTCGAAGGGCTTCGCCAGTTCGCCTACGTGACAGACGCGACGTGCGCACCGCTATCGTCGCCTGCGCATAGCTCTGTATTTTGATTAATAAAACACCAGACCGCGTGCCGTGCGAAAACCGGAACGTACGGAGGAAAATTTTAAAGTTTTTATGCGATGGTGTGAGTAATGCTTCATGCTGGCATTCTCTATAGGGCTTTTTACAGCTATTGATAAAGGCATGGTGTCTACTTGGGTGTATTTACATTTTGTGCAAAGTAAATAAACCGCTTTTGCATCATTCTTGCAGTGGACGTTTAGAAATTAACTTCAGAAAACTTTATATTTGACTAGCCCGCACCTTAATCTGCGATCCAGGATAAAAAGTAGCCTATGTCCTTAACCAGGTCATGGTCTATCTGCGTGCCAAATTTCATCCAAATTCGTTAACCCATTTGTAAAGAAAGAAAAAGAAATTGTAAGTATGTGTGTGTGTTATAAATGTATTGTTTTTAAAATTGTTTTTGTTTTGTTTTAGCGTCAAAACGTAGCAAACAAACAAACTTACTTTCGCATTGATAATATCAATTAGGATTGTCAGCGTTCCACATCTAGCAGTCCAAACTAGCTTCTTCAGGTTTTTTGTCCACTTGGCAAAGAATTCTGAAGAAGAAGAAGAGAAGAGGCTCTTTTGTATATGTCTGCAAGTCTGCACCGCATATCCTGAAGTCTTCAGCTGAATTATATTGTACCAACTGTTGCTCGCGACTTCGTCTTCATGTCCCAGGCCACCTAACTGTCAAATTTCATCCAAATCCGTTCAGCTGTATTAACCGTGAAAGCGTAACAAACAAACTCACTTTCGCATTATAATATTAGTTAGTTATAGTTATTTCATTCTGCAGACTACTACAAACATTAATTACACAATCTGCGATTTTTGAAAACTAAAGTGAGCAGAGTGTAGACTTGAAGAGAGCGATTACATCAAATAGGCCCTCGGTTCAAAGCTAAGTTATTTCAAGAAATATCAGCATTCTAATTACGTAACACACTATCTATCACAATCTGAATCATTTTGAAGCCTATTGCTAATCCATTGCTTCATATGTTCGAAAAAATTGTCTGCTCAACAACGTAAATAACGCAATGAATGTTGTTGAACTGTCAAAATGAAACCCATTCCTACTGTTAGTGTGTTACGTAATTACCCCGCAAATCTTGCTATATCTACTGGTTATGGAGGAAAAAAATAATAAATTAATATTGTAATATTGGATTAAGGTTAAAATAAAATTAATTAATTAATTAAAAATAAATAAACATAAAATATCACACGTTAATAACGACGAAATGAGTTACTTACAGATTATGAGTTCACTTATTTTAATTGTTTAATTAAAACTTTGTGATTCACCTGTTGACTTGTTCGGGGAAATATATTAACTGTCACAGGTAATAAAGTAGGTAATTAAATAGAGGGGCTCGTAGCTAAGTAGTAACAGCCGCACGGATCGATCGATCAGGTTAAGCTACGCTTGCCGCGGTTGGTTTGTGGATGGGTGACAGGGTGACCATACACTACATATCAAGAGACCCCTCCGTGCCTCGGCAAGCACGTTAAGCCGTTGATCCTGGCTGTCATTCGTAGATATTTGATAGTCGTTACGAGTAGTCAGCTCCGCGTCCAGTTAAAATTACGTACCTTGCACCGGAATGTAGTGGAATGGATGCTTTTCGTTTTGACGAAGGACTTTCCACACTTTCCACATTGAAAGATCAAGATGTTATGCCACGTTTCTAATGCTTCTTGTAGGGTCATCCTCAAATTGACGGTGTCCGATAGGGCGGTAGCCTGCCGGGGTCGCGGATTGTACGAAAGAGTTACCGCGGCCCTGGCGCACAGGCAACTGAAGGAACACGGGTGGGTTTTAGTCAGTAAGAGTCTGACACGCCCTTCCGCTCCGCTCAGAGTCCACTACAACATTATGTCGCACAATATGGCCCCTTGGTTCATTAAAAGTGACACTGCAAGTCTCGCGTATGCGTCGGTATGTGTGTTGGATGACTCTGCGGCCAGGTAATCGTCTACCAGGAAAGCATTCCTGGTAAAGTCGTTGCGCTGCACGAGCGACACCATGCGCCATACCAAGAGGTCTTACCCAGTAGCTGGGTTGTGAAGGTTAGATAGGCAGTTGCTCCATGTAAAATACAGCTTAAAAAAAAGGCGATGTGGCTTTTTTTTTTGGGTGGGAAATCATCAAGTGACCTCTCCCGCTCTGGGCGGAGCGGAAGGGCGTGTCAGACTCTTACTGACTAAAACCCACCCGTGTTCCTTCAGTTGTCTGTGCGCCAGGGCCACGGTCACTCTGGGCGGAGCGGAAGGGCGTGTCAGACTCTTACTGACTAAAACCCACCCGTGTTCCTTCAGTTCCCTGTGCGCCAGGGCCACGGTAACTCTTTCGAACAATCCGCGACCCCGGCAGGCTTCCGCCCTATCGGACCCCGTCTATTACGCTGACATCTCTTTGAGGCGCGCTTGGAACACGACGCTCCGTCGACCCAGGCAAGCCTATATGGCTATGGTAGGTATTTCAGTTTTACACGTAAAACATATTTGTGGTTGCAGGTAGGTACCTACATGGTGCGATATAAAGAACAACATTAGCCTTAGTCACAAAATGAGCTCAAAAATATCAGAGGCGATAAGTTGATAACACAAATTGCATAGATAACGCATGCAAATAATTTTATGACTTCAGATAAATTGCTTGAATTGTTCAAATAACGGTAGCAGGAAAACGCGAGTATTTTTATCATTTTGTCTCTGTGCTGCAGAAGGAATATCGACGGCTATTATTTTAATGAGTATAATGGATGTGCTTACAACGGCCGAAATTAAAAATAATGTAGGCACTTTATCTACATCCTTGTGGATTAAAAGATTGGGTTATATATCTTAATCAAAATAAAACTTGTGCGTCATGTCTACAAGTTAAGATTTGAATCCAAGCAAACAATAAACTTACCTACGTAATTATAAAATAATCAGTACTTCTTTATCAGATCTGATTAAGGCAGGATTATTATCCTTAACCTCACCCAATTTTTAACTTCTGGGGAACCATTATAAAAGTACCTAACCTTATTTGGGGTTCCGTACCCAAAGGGTAAAACGGGACCCTAGTACTAAGACTCCGCTGTCCGTCCGTCTGTCTGACCGTCTGTCACCAGGCTGTATCTCATGACCCGTGATAGTTAGAAAGTTCAAATTTTAACACATGATGTATTTCTGTTGCCGCTATAACAACAAATACTAAAAAATAGAATAAAATAAATATTTAAGGGGCTCCCATACAACAGACATGATTTTTTTGCCGTTTTTTAGATAATGGTACGGAACCCTTTGTGCGCGAGTCCGACTCGCATTTGGCCGGTTTTTATTTTATTGCTGATTGGGCCTGTTCTTGAAATGAAATGAAAATGAAAAATTAAATTAAATTAAATCGACCTCGACCACGCCTCATGGAAAGCGATGGATGAGGTTTACGATGGATCGAGTGTGTCCAGACGATACCTGCAGGGTAATTACGTAACACACTAACAGTAGGAATGGGTTTCATTTTGACAGTTCAACAACATTCATTGCGTTATTTACGTTTTAGAGCAGACAGTTTTTTCGAACATATGAAGCAATGGATTAGCGATAGGCTTCAAAATGATTCAGATTGTGATAGATAGTGTGTTACGTAATTATGGTGCAGTTCACTCTCGCTTTCAAAGCAGGCGAGTGAAATGAGGAACGGAACACAGACGCTGGCAGAGAGCTCCACACTGGCTGTGCACATAATAAATATTGAGGAGAAGTGCTGAGTACGACTAACAACCTAATTGCAAACGTAGAACGAATGGCGATGGGACCCAAAAGCCAATCGAATAAAATTAACAGCATGCGCAAAAGTTACGCAAAAACATCCTCGTGTAAGGTTATGGTGGTGTGGTTCCACGCGCGCCTCAAAGAGATGTCAGCACCATTGACGGGGTCCGATAGGACCGATGCCTGCCGGGGTCGCGGATTGTTCGAAAGAGTTACCGTGGCCCTGGCGCACAGGCAACTGAAGGAACACGGGTGGGTTTTAGTCAGTAAGAGTCTGACACGCCCTTCCGTTCCGCCCAGAGCGGGAGAGGTCATTTGATGATTTCCCACACAAAAAAAAAAAAAAAAATACCTACCCATAAAATATTTTTTTTACTGAAAGCTTACAGACTAATAATAATAATACAATTAAAAATCAATCGTAGGTAGGAAAATTTGCTCATTGTAATTAGCAAATTTTGAACGACGAGTTTTTGACGATTTTTGAAGCTTGTAAAAGCTTCCACATGCACAAAACAAAATGCAGTTATATATTATAGTAAATATGTTTGTATGTGTATTATAAGTTTATAACCTATTTAGGTACTTGTATACCTATTTTATTTATAATTAATTATGTTATATTTTTTATTATTAACGCCTGTTAAACAGGGCACCTGCCATCTTATCTCTACACCACCCTTGGTTGCTGGTAGAGAATGCCTAAGACATTAAGTCCGCCTTTATATGTTATTGTGTGCGAGAAGTTTAAATAAATAAATAAAAACTGTGGAAACACCATGTGTAATAAACTAATAACCTACAATTGAATATGTAACCGCAGAGACTACAATATTATTAGGTACCGTGTATGTGTTTCCCCATTAACACAACTGTTTCCAAAACCCAACTAAAAATAATTAGATTGACATAGGAACTGCAACAACAATTGGTGACGTATATAAAGTTATGACGTCACTCACATTGATAGATGAGCTTCACTACTTGCATTCGCTACCTACTTTTATAAACCGCAAGAACCACGACAAAATGGATGGTTTTTGCTAAAATACAACTTGATTACCTCTTCTCCCTCGGGTATGCCTATTGATCATTTGGTTCTGGGTTTAATGCCCGAGTCGAAAAATGTGGTATTGGGTTCTTCTGATGGAAAATAAAGAAATACATTTTTTATTTTCTTTCTTTTGTTTCTGTTAGAAAATTCTCAGTATCAGTTCGAAGTAGATAGGACAAATAATTTATTTCGTCTGGATTTGTGTCCGGTTGATGGCAATAGACTCGCCGCTATTACATAGGACTTAAACATAACTGGCGAAATGTGGGTGTACTATAGATACACCTCTGTATATCCCTTCGGGGAATACAGGCGTAATAATATGCTATGCCTGTGTTTAAGCAGACAAAAGAAATAGCACCACACATAAACTTTTCATCTTTCTTTCTTGCTTTTTGATCTAGATTAAGTCTTGATTTCTGCCAAGTTAATGGCAAAAGACTTGCTCCCGATCCCATGTAAGTTTTGAAAACAATCTGGCTAAATGCGGGTACCCTAACCACTGCTACCCACCCCTTTGTAGAATACAAGCGTAATGTACCTAATGCATAATCAGCTTTTAATTTTCCCACTGCTGGGACATAGGTCTTCTCTCTGTGAGAAGGAGTGGGCCGTAATCCACCACGCGGGCCCAGTGCAGTTTGGTAGATGTCACACGTCTTAAAATTTTTGGTTCCAGGAAATGTCCGTTCTTCTCCATAAGTACCTACTACGCTTTGGAATGGGCAACTAGCTTAATTTTTCTAACTGACTGACTCCTTGATAATTCAAAAGTGCCTGTAATTGGTTTATTTTGAAATAAATGCTTTGAGTTTGAGTTTTTTGATGCCGGTTTCCTCACGATGTTTTTCTTCAGCGTTTTGAGAGCAGTGGTGATGAAATAAAGTACGCAAAGTAATGTGCAGGCGCCTGGATTCGAACCGACGACCTACAACTCGGAAATGGCGGCCATTACCACTGGGCCACCGCTGCTCTAACCTCTATGTACCTAATAAATTATACTCAACTAAAATAAATAAAAACAAATGAATCTCAATTTTCCTCCTCGACGTATCTTATCGAGTGGCGTCAGTTTCGTCAAGTCGAAGCCGACAGCATGACGCGTCCGCCGTCAGCACATGACGAATGACAATACGTGACGAACGTATGACGAAGAAGGGGTATAATTATACCATTGTCGCTTTGGTCAATGGTTGACAGTTTAAAAATAACCCGTGAAAATATTTTTTTTAACGCTTAAAATAATAATCATTTTTTCTTTGTTTGAAAGTTTTAAGTTTTCATTTTCTTCATTCTTTTTTGCACTAGGCGACTGACATGTGGACATAATCGGTGACTATAACAACCCCCCCCTCGCCCCCTATTACATGGGAATTAAAACATAACTGACGAAATATGGGTGTACGAAAAACGTGGGTTGCGAAAGACGTGTCTTTTCCCGGTTACCCTTTGACACAGACGATTCTTTTAAACTTAAACTTTTATGGAACACGTCCTTCGAAACGGGACACAGTAATACAGACCTTAAAATAGAATTACTCTCCGAAAGAACTCCTACTGAAAAATTTTACAAGTCTAAATATAAGCCGTTATAAATAGAGCTTTTGTTACCAACCTAAAACCGGAAAATGATAATTTTCCTACATAGGTACATGTCGGAAAATACGTATTTCTGTCGTGCGTAACAAGTAATAAAATCATCACATCATCATCACAATTATAATTAAAGATTACACCAATTAGACCGAATCTAGCTCGCCAGTGCACTTCATGCCCTGGCTGTGTAACGTGATTGTAAGAACTTACTTAATATTTTTGTGCAACTTTTATGTCTAATAAAGTCAATTTGTATTTATATTTACTATATTCATAGGTAACATGAGGGAGAGGGGGGGGGGTAAATCAGTTTCTCTATCTAAGTCATAGGGATGACAAGATCGAAAAGATTAGGAACCACTGCTCTAGTAGAACAATTCGAAAACTTCTTGGAAATTGTTCTACAAAAGCCGCGTCGCGCTGTCGCCTCGCACCTGTCTGCGGGAACCTTTAGACTCTATCTAAACAATATAATGTTTGGACGTTAAAAGAGACCACGACCTCAGAGTTTGTTTCGGCATTTCTTCTCAGGGATCAGTCAATTAGGAAATGTCGGCGCAATCTATGTAGTTTTAAAATGCTGACCGAAAAATAGACATGTAAAAATGTCCTAAAAGATCTGCTTACAGAAATAAACATCATGTCATTCCATATATCTCTGCCTACACCTATTTATATTCACCAAAACAAAGAAAACTCAAAAAACTAAATTCGAATAACATTTGAAAACAAACGCCGCTACCCGAACAGCATTCGTTTGTTCTTGAACGAGCCCCGGACCCGTTCAGTATGGTTCAAGTGCAGGGGTATAGGATCGATGCAGCAAGTTCAAGGCTGCACCCCTGGCATAGCCAACACCCCCCTCGCGCCCCGCCCCCGCAGGCAGCTAGTGACGTCAACGCCATTCATGCTTATTGCGGGTCGATAAATCCAACAAGAGGTATGGTGAGTCTTAAGTTACAGGCATAAGAGACTCTGAATCCTAGTTTTCATTGCATTCTTTATCAGCGATCCGCCTCTGCTTCACACAGTTTATACGACTTGACAAAACGTGCTTTGTTTATTTTACTTATGAAAGTTTAATATTAATATTAAGTATAGGTACACACAATTCCTTCCGGAATAAATTCTCAAAATGATGGTGAAAATCGCATCAAAATTGGTTGCGCAGTAAAAACAAAGCGGTCACAAAAAGGGCCGTCAATTTATCATAGGAAAAATAAACATACAAAAGTAACTCTATGAAAGGAAAACTGCACAATTTCACGCTACTGAGGGTATCATTCATGCCTAATGCTCGGTTTCTATAAACAAAAACGAATCGTTTGCTTACCAATGGTAGCATTATTTTTTGCCAAACTGGGCATATTAAATAGATTCGTAACCTAATTTTACCTGTGATAGCTTCTTCCATATGGGAGGGTCTACTATGCAAAGCGATGAGGGCATTGCTTCATTATTGGTAAAGATACAAGAGTCTTAATTTTAACCTATAACGGCCCGTAAATTACAGGAATTGGCCATAAGTAATGCTTCAAATATTTACAATTTCATCATTTTGGTGGAAATTTTCATCAAAGTTGCCTGCCCGTAAGTTGTTCAACTCTACGACCTCATTCCACCGGCCCCCTTCTACCATAGGACATCTAGACGCACTGCAAGTTACCATCCCTGCCTAGTTACTATTCCACCAATTCGCACTAAGCGTTTCCAATTATATTTTATAGTGCGCACAGCAAAAGATTGGAACTCTCTACCTGCGTCTATGTTTCCGAACGCATACAACCCAAATCTCTTCAAAGTGAGAGTGAACAGGCTTCATCTGGGTAAGCTCACTCCATCGTCGACTTTGTCTCTGTCATCTCTGACCTAGACTAGAGTCAAGAGCAAACCCATCTCAAATAAAAATATAAAAAATCAATTGCCTGCAAATGCAATGCAGCATTTGTGATTGAAGAAAATAATAAATTGAGTATAAAAATATACAGCTTTAATCCCTCTATTGCTTTCCAACAATTTTCAGGAAAGGGAAAATCGTTCGACGCTTATGGTTTGGGGATATAAAGACCCTCGCAATAATAATAGCACTCAATTTCAGATAGAAAAATGAAAAAAGCTACGATTTGGTCAATTAAAATGGTTGAAACGTTTTCATTTTTCGGATTTTGCTAAGATATCCGCTTTTCTTGTTGAATCTGTAGGTATTTTAACCGTATTATTTTGGTCGCTTGTCTTTAAAAGCCTCTTTTTTTACTCACATATAGTATAGAAATCATTTAATCTAAAATCAGAAACGAATTCAATAATTTACTAATAGACTCTTTTTCTGCCTGTTCAAATATGGTTGCAAGGGATTGGGCGCAATATGTTTTCCATTCTATTCTCTCATATCAGTCGTCACCATATCATTCTCGGGACTTTTCATTTATAACATCATACCTCAAACAGTTCATCTATCACCCCCTCCTCCATTAAAATAAGCGCAACGCTCGCGAGATATACACAGAAAAAAATGCATCAACATTCGCGAAACTGCGTTCAAGTTCCTCCCAGCATCGAATGACGTTATTTCAGCGGAAGCTCGTCTAAAAAAGGGCAAAGTGTGCCTGTCGCCGCCTTCGCAGATACTTCGCCGACTTCCCCGGGGGGTTGAGATCCCATCCGTTTGCGTCAAAGTCTAGTTCAGGGGCGAAGTGAGTTGAAACTCTTGCACGTGTAAGTATTCCCCTTTCATCTTTCGCCCAGATTCTTCTGACAAGTTTTGAAAGAGACAGACATCAGTTTCTCGATTTTTTATTAGATGTTTTTAGTTTGGGAAGTATTTAATTGCTTCTCTAAAAATTTATTGACCTTCTTATAATGCTCGCTTTGTTTAATAAAGTGGCCTCTAAAAACAGCGGCCGGCGAGCGCTACATTCAATCCTTTGTACGAAGCAGACACAGGATTTTAGATTTTACATGTTATTTTCTCAGTTCCCAGTTCTAAAGGAGAAAATAAAGATTAATATTTAATGAAAGGTCAAAGGTCGAACTTCAACGGAAAAATCCAATACCTTGTTGCCATCGAAACCAGAGATGTTAGTTTGCTGTCCTCAATCCCAATAACGAAGTAAATTAAGCCTTAAGTCGCGTTCGAATTTTTCGGAATAATTAATAGACCATCAAATAGAATTGTTTTTGTTTTAAATGACAGTTCTAAATTACGGTATTTCCGAAATAAATAAGTACAGTCCATTCACAGTTATGACTGTTACCTCTGAGTTTGTATTACTGTCAAAATTACAGTGACCTTTATTGCCCTTGCAATAAGGTTGCTGTTGGGTTACTGCCATTGACAAATCTGTCAAATTAATAATGATCTTTATAATCGTCACAATAAGGTTACTTGGTGGTAAGGTTGCTGCTGTCAGAGATAAAATACCTGTGATTTCACTGCAGCTTAGTTAGATGCAACTGTTGACCAGCATTTTCGTGTTATTTAGTCAGAAATAAGCATATTCTGCCAAATCTAAGTAGAAATATCAACAGTGCTAGTCTTTAGGACTTGTGAAGATATATCAAGCCATTCGTCGTAAAAAAAATCTGCCAGCAGTACAGCTAAAATCTCCTCAACTGGGAACAACTCTCAATTGGGGGTAATTGCGTAACACACTAACAGTAGGAATGGGTTTAATTTTGACAGTTCAATAACATTCTTTGTGTTATTAACGTTATTGAGCAGACTAATTTAGACGAACTTATGAAGCAATGGATCAGCAATATCCTTCAAAATGATTCAGATTGTGACTGATAGCTTGTTACGTGCAGGCAGGTATTCAGACTTCAAAAATCATGCAATCAATAAAACAAATCGTGAGATATTCAGCCTGGATCAAAGTCAAGATCCAAGGTCCTACCTAAAGTGGGTGTAAGGTCGTGACGTCTTCATTCACCTTTCAGTTTCCATCTAACGAGAAAACTTATCATTATCTTCTACAAAACCAATATTTTCCTTATATTTCCCGCTAGAAAAGTAAATAAAGAGTCTATAATTAAACACAAGGTTGGGATAGTTCAAATAACACCGGTATTGTGCATAGTCGGGAAAACTGTTGTGAGTCTACAATTTAAAATGTTACAGGCTTGTAGGATCGTGAAAGCTATGTTTTAGCTGGAACATGAACTTAGAACCCTATACATACATGATGCCGACATAAAATAACATTGTACATATATACATACATAAACTCACGATATCACATAATATCACTCACCCATGGGGGCAGGCAGAAACTACAGAACGCCACCTGCTACGATCCTTGCATACTCCTTTTGCCTCGTTTACGTTCATACATCTGGTCATAGAAGTACGCCGGTTGCGAGTACTACGCACCTGAACTTTCTGAAGAACATCACCAATAAGGTATGTCTCAATACTGTATGTCCTCCTATGGCGTCCCCTCCCGGCGTTTCCACTCACATCTACCTTGTAAATACCTTTTATTAGTCGCCTTTCATTCATCCTCTCAACACGACCAAACTATCTAAGCATACTCTTTTCAATTTTTGTCACTATATCTTCAATAACATTGCAAAAGCCAATTATTTTTAAAAGAGTAACCGTAGAGTTTCTTGCCGGCTCTTCTCCATAGGGAACGACCAATTGGAACCGTTCACTTAGCTTCTGACGTTTCATGAGTGCCCATGTAGGTTTATGTGAAATAAAATATTTTGAATTTAAATTCAGATAAAAATGACCATGCTTGGATGCCAATCGGTTTTAACTTCCGTGAAAATTAACATAGGCACCAAATTAGAAAATTTGGTGGCTATGTTCATTTTCACGGAAGTTCAATCACTTTATTGTATCTAAGTACATCATCGGGTTTAGCCCGTATCTACCCACGAACTGTTCAGCGTAGGTCATATTCTGATCTTTCTTTTGGATAGCGCCAACCACCTGTGGGCTGGTAATCGCATCTGGCCTTCTTATTATTGTACCACCAGAGCTTTACCCACTACCCAGCGCCACCTGACTCTCATAACCTATCTAGAAAAACACTACCAAATTCTTTCGCAAAAAACAACCAACTATTTACATCCAAAGCGACTATTATCCCTCGCTTCGCTCTCACTCCTCCACCGCCCTACCTCCACGCCCTGCTTCACCGGGAGCCGTGTAGGCGTCTGACGTCATTCAACCCCCGATCCAGCGCTCCCTCCTTCGTCTCACACCCCTCACCTCCCTTCAACTTGACATTCGGTCGGCTGTATCGATTCGCGAGACTCCGCAATGCCGAGGCCGCCACTGTTTACATTTCTACGCAATTTGTGAATGAAAGCTAGGAGTAAATGGTCGGTGTTTTGTGCGGGGGTGATAGATATGATAATAATAAAAAAGATAAATATATATGATATTTTTTTTATTAATTAAAGCCCTCTGGGCAGCTATAAAGCAGTTAGCAAATTCTTCTAACTTAACAGACAGTTGTGCTGCTGGGGACTTAGTTGCGCTACTTCTGCTTCCCAGGTACACTAGGAAGTGGTGAAGGACGGGAATTTTGGGGGACTGTCTTATGTAATTTTGACGTTCGAAAAGTGCTGATGGTCAGCCTAGTTTAAATAAATGACTTTTGATTTCGATTCGAAGAGTTCTTCCGTGGAAATATTTGCGCTTACTTCTTGCAGTCGCTAAGCGTAGGCAGCATTGTTCAGTTCTGGTTTGAAGGCGTTTGGGTGCCCTTAAAATCAAAGAAAAATAATTACAGGCACTTTTAAAAGTTTAATCTCTGGTGTCCTGTGCAAAGCAACATATATTCTGTACATATTATGTAGAGCACCTTGAGTATGTCCTTTATGACCGCAACGGATAAGAAGGTGTCATACCTACATAAAACAGACCTGTTATTTTTTGCAGTAAATAAACTTATTCGGCCCAGTTTCAAATAATATTCACGGTTTTATCCTACTAATATTATAAAGAGATATTTGTGAGTTTGAATGCAGGGAGTAGTCTTCGGTACTGCTGATCCGATCCAGAAAATTCTTTCACTAATGGGAAGCTACAGTATTGCCGTGTATCATAGGATATATATCATAGATACATTTTACGTAAAAACAAGTAGTTAAACGCAGACGAAGTCACGGGCTGAACCTGTTTACTTATATTATCAAATCGTGAAGTTGAACGATCACAATTACAGGGAGGATTCAAGTATGACGATGCGTAACCACACCGAATTGTGTCAACGAGGTTCTTATTTTAAAATTGAGTTTTTTCGGGGTGAGGAAAGTTACTGTAGGTGTGTTCTGGTATCATAAGGGGTTGGGCAGCACTTTAGCAGCTTCATTATTTATTTTTAAATACACGTAACATGCACGCCTGTATTTCCCGAAGGGTTAGGCAGTGGTAAATAGTATACGTTGCACAGTGTTTATTTGTTCGGAAGAACTAAGAATTACATATTATTTAGTAAGCATCGCTAAAGACACACAATTGATTTTCTATTGTTATGGCTCTCTAGCGGGAAACCTGGGGCCGGACTAGACCCCTCTTGCACCCACACCTGCGCCATCTCGTCTAAGGCTACAGTTTCCTGGAACAGCGGTGGCCGCCACATAACGGCAATGATGAATGACGGCTGTCATGAAAATAATGCCAGCGGAGTTGACTTTACGGTGTCCAAAAACAGTCTCCAGGGAAATACACCAACTTATTTTCGTAAATAACGATGCAGTGACGTCATTTGACGGTAAATTGCGGACTCTATGTAGTGCCCAGTGCAGTCTTAGGAAACCCTAGCTTTATTTTTCTCTAATTAATCTTTAAAATCGATTATTCAGTATTCTAGAACCAGATCAAACTCAAACTCAAACTCAAAGCATTTATTTCAATTAAACCATTTACAGGCACTTCTGAATTGTCAAAGAGTCGGTCAGTTAGTCAGAAAGTTGAAGCTAGTTGCCCATTCCAAAACGTAGATCTCTATGGAGAAGAAAGGGTAAGAAACTCCAAGGACACTCTTTTTAAATCAAGATATTACAAAATCTTGGGTACATTATTCTTGTTGCTCCTATATGCGAGAACAATGAAAAAAAAATATAAAGAAACAATTCAAAATATAAGATTAATAATAAAAATAAGCCGTGGCAGTTAAGAGATGACCAGTCTCAACTGACGGCGCCCGTTCACGAACATGACCTCTCCCTATCTATAAAACGTATTTACTCCATCATCTGCTAATATGTCTGCGCGCCTGGTATTGGCGCCGTCAATCCCTCGGGCTACTGACGTCATCAAGTCACGTGACGAACTCGAACGACCAGCGAACGTTCTGCAGACGACAGCACACGTGTCTGTATCGTTAGTTACCACGTCTATATTGTTGATGACATTGTTTTGTGGATTTTACTTTGGCATGTATTTAATCGAACCTGAAATAATTTACATTTTGCTTTCCTTCTTTTTAGCGTATCGATGGCAAATAAGAAATTTGTTGTGGACATTCAAATATTTATTACGTTTAGCCCACAATTCAGCCACGCGAATTCCGATCGCTCGGAGTCTTAAAGCGTTGGTTTCCTATTAAAGTGATGAACTGTCACACAATAACAGCTGTCCAAATACAGATCGTTTTTTGACACCTTAATTTCCAATAATTAATTATTATCCAAAAATTATTTCCAATAATTCCAACTGCAAATGTAAGTTGGTCGATTATTACTCGTTAACTTGTAAAGCCTACTTAGCTGTGATAATTTTCCTTTTATCTTCGTTATATATACTACTACTATGAAATTTTTCACATTCCAAAAGCAACTAGCTTTAGCTGGCAGGACCCTTGACTCTACACGATTACAAAGATTAATATATCACAAACGGATCCCTTAATCGAAAAATTGTTTTTACAAACCTGCAATATTTTGGAAATACATATCCAATGACATCCCACACCATGGGGTAGACGAGAAAAAAACATCCCCACTTTAAATGTAGAAGAGGTACCCATATTCTTTTTTCAAGTTTTATTTTACCACTTCGTCGGCGTGACTAATATGTATATCCAGGCCAAATAACAGCTTTATAGTACTAAGAGTCTCTGAGCTAAGCTGCAGACAGACGGACGGACATGGTGAAACTATAAGGGTTCCTTATTTGCTACGGAACCCTAAAAATAGTACATCTTTACAAGTTTCAGTAGTTTTTAGAGGATCAGTTAAATATTTCCCCTTCATTTTTATGTGGCAGTAGTTGAGTGGTTTAGGTTTGGGAATGGGGAGTGAGAGTGAGTTCGAATTCTGGATGGAGGAAAATTAATGGGATCCTACTGCTGTCTTCTATTATGTTATTTGTATAAGTGGGTCAGTGGTTAGGGCGGCGGAATAGCGAATGAGAGGTTGAAAGTTCGAATTCAGCTCGTTGTGTTATTGATGTGGACCTATAGTCCTACTACGGTGTTAAGAATGGTAAGTAGTCCTGGTAGTGAGTTCCTGGTAATTGTGTTCACCAGAAATAAACGACAAACTTAGTCCATCGCCATATTTTGGTAAAATGGGAGAACCTAGAAGCTTTATAATAAATAAATAAAATAAAATCCGTTTATTTCAGGTTCTCCCATATTACAATCACAAGTATTACAATTACAAACACGAGATAAATACAAATCACAATATAAAAATAAATACAACGTCAAATAAAAATAAGCAACGCAAAGCAATTTATGTGGCAGCACTGTTCCCCGTCCACAAACCGCCATTGTTTTGTTTATGTTTACTTTTGTGTAACATGGTCCCCCGTATTTTTGCAGTCAACAACTGCGCAACGGAGCATATTCATTAATTACGGGTAAAAGTTGTCGCTCGTTTAAAAAAAAAATGAATAGTGACAGCTAGCTGTCAATTTCTTGGACACTGGATAGTAGCGACATCTGAAGTGAGCAAGTGGCAGTTTTTATCCCCATTATTTGCTTTTGACATTTGTTTTATTTGAAAAAAAATGCTTGTCTTCATAGCTTAGTAGGACACTTTTTTCTACCCTTAAGTATTGTTGAGGCAAAATTTACTTATATTTCATAACAAACCAGCTATTTTGAATTAGGTGCAGAAAATTCGGTATTTACAACACCTACGTTTAGGTACTTATACAATTAGCACCAACCTACGTATTCCTTAGTACCTAATAAGATGTTAAGGAACTTGGCATGATTGCGTGAATATTTCTCATGAAAAGCCAGTTTTATCCAGTGCCGTTGGCACAATGCCACGAACGCCTTTGCCCGATCATCTCGTGTATTTAAATAAGAAATAAACGGAAAGTTTGTTTATGTAGCTAATTTGTACTCTTGACAAATCGTGTTCGATTTTCAAGAACTATTGGCGGATTTTTCCGACGATTTGTCTTGTGCTGCATAAACATTATTTAGGAGTTAAATCGCGACCACGCCGATTGCTGAGCTTTAAGACTATAGATTAGGTTTCCTAGGAAAGGGGTTCCGTTATATTATAACGTCCATCATGAAAATCTCTCATGTTTTCCAGTATTTGCCATGAAGATGTCAATAAACGCTCTGTATTTGGACAGCCGTTATTGTTTGACGGCTCACCGCTTTATTAGGACACCAAAGCTTAAGGCGGAGATCCATAAACGTTACGTAGGTACATATAACATGGTTTGGCTTAGACAAGTTCTCGTCTAGAGACGATAGCAAGATAGATCTTGCACATGTGGTTTGACAATTGAGTGACGGTGACCGGAATAACGAAAAATCACTCTACGCTTAGTATATCTCATCCTAGCAAAATATAAACAGCTTTATGGTGGGTACCTCCCCAGGCGTCCAATCGATTGGTAAGAATCTGGATATACGCAATGTAGCTACTTGAGATGTCGTATTTAGACACAGGAGTTGCAGTTTTTTCACTGGAAATCCTAGAGCTTGCAAATGTTGAAGATCGGGGGATTTATTTAGTAAAATTTTACAAAATCAATGTATTGTTAAATGTTTTATTTTATACAAGTAACCCGGGGCTTCCCCCAAAGAAGTCAGGGAGATTCCCCGGCAATAAAGCTGCAGAGCGCAATATTTATCTTCAATTAATAGATCATCTTGGTTTAGTGCAAAATACATTCTGAATACCCAGATGGATTAAAATAAAGGAGATCAGAGGTCTGAATATCACATTAGCGTCGGACAACAAAAAAATCTATTTCCGTGGAACACAGCGATACCCTTCCTACGCGATTTGAGGTCGCCTGATGACGTCACTGGCATGAGGTCACGTTGTCCTCACAGGGGCCGGAATGACGACAGTCATCCCTCAAGGGACAGACAGGCTGTCCCATCGAGGTTAAATCAAGTAGTTGTATAGTAATATTAGTTTGTATTTAACGAAAAGAGAAAATTATGGAAAGTTTCAATTCAAATATTAGCGATATCGCTATTTCATGAATTACCGGTTGGACTTAAGTTAATATTAAATTCAAAATATTTATATCACATGAACCTTCATGGACACTTATGAAACGTCAGAAGCTAGAAGCACAGTTCCAATGTGAGGTATCGTTTTTATGCTCACCAGTTGGCGCCACTAGCGAGTAAGGTCCCATCAGTACTTTTATTTAATGTTTTGGATATGTTTAAGGTTCCCATAAAAATGTTCAAAGTTCCCATAAAAATGTTCAAATGTTCAAATTCATAATATGTTTATTTGATTACATTTTAAAACTTCAAATTAATATTTAGATTATAATGTGCCTAAAATTGGCAAGCATGAAGCCAACAACAAATACAATTCTTCCTTAAGTGCTACCAAATTAGATCCTAAATTTTTACTTAAATCTTAAGCCATAATTAATCAGGAATGACACAACCATTACAACAATATTATGAACCATTAGTTAAAATCCGTGATAAAAAATCCAGCAAACAGTGAACGTTCAGTACATTTGACATAGAGACCTTACTCTACACTAGCGCCTCTAGCGGCGAACTCAAGCGCGGTAGCCCTCATTGGTCGTTTCCTATGGAGAACATGGTATAATAATATACTTCGCCAGGTATAGCATTCCGAGACACAGTGGTCACGTGGGTGACACAAGCCTACGTCATCACTGCTGTGTTACCAGTAGTGTGTCATAATAACTCCCCAACCGCCTTTATTACCTGTGCGAATCCGATAAATCAATGAGGTTTTAACTAACAATTACGTCGGTATAAGTTTAAATTGAATTGTTTCGTTTGATTAGAAAACAAAACGACAGTTTAAATGCTTGATATATATTTTTTAACAGAATGGTGACTGAAAATGTTTCCATACTTCTTGTTTTGTTGCAATAAAGTGGCAACGGGTAGTGACGTAAGCTTGTGTCACTCTCGGAGTGCCAGACCTTATTTTGAGCCGGTAAGAAACTTCACGTAGTAATACCAAGTAAGTAATTTACCTGTCATCGGTTTTAGTACCTAGAACTCGTTGAAGTTTCTCCATAACTTTTCCAGTTTACTCAAACCACTGCGTTGCTGTTGATCCTTTCAACATTTACGTATCACCTTTTACAACAAACACAAACTTAGCTTTTCCCGTGAAATAGTGAAGATAGTTACTACAAACCCTTTGAAACTAGCACAAGGCTGTAACCCGTTGTTGGTCCCCGAATCCTGACCACACCTACTACGATAAATTGAGTCTCATGTGAATATATTCTTGGATTTCCTGAAAAAACCTTAACAATAACTGCACTTTATGTGTAATTATTTTATACGTACATACATACATAACATAAAGCTCACGTCTTTTTTCCATGGGGGTGGGCAGAAGCTACAGGACGCCACCTGCTACAATCCATAGATACATACTCCTTTTGCTTCGTTTACGTTCATACATCTGCCCCTACAGTCTCGACATTAGACAGCGACAAAAATCGGTCGCTAAGTCGTATCGTTGTCAAATTCTTTTAATCGATTTTCAACTTTATTTCCAAAGCGTAAGGTTGAAAATCTATTAAAGGAATTTGACAAAGATACGACTTAGCGACAAAAATCTGTCGTTAAGTCCAATCGATGTCAAATTTCTTTAATAGATTTTCAACTTAATTTCGGAATGTCTAACACGTGACCAAATCAGGTTCGTCATTGAAACGTGCCCAAAAACTGTTATCACTGTGATAAGAATAGCTTATCTATCGATTTAAACCGATTTTCTTGTTTGTTCAATAATATGAGATTTGATGATGCTATCACTAGAGATGAAAGAGACAGTGCTCTGCGAGTGCAGTATAATAACGCGTTCAGGATACCGTTCGGGCTGCCGCGCCATTGCAGCGCTTCAGCACAGCCCCTGCAGTCTCGACATTAGATAGCGACAAAAATCTGTCGCTAATTCGTATCGATGTCAAATTTCTTTAATAGATTTTCAACCTTATGCTTTGGAAATAAAGTTGAAAATCTATTAAAGGAAATTGACATCGATACGACTTAGCGACAGATTTTTGTCGCTATCTAATGTCGAGACTGCAGGCCCAGGGCCTGACCTTATTTCATGCAGTTATTTTATTAACTATCTATTTTGTGCAACTATTACTTTATCAACACTGTCTTTGTCTTTTTGTGTATCTGTGGAGAACTTTGTTAGTTGCACAATTGTTTATTCCTTTATTTAGTGCAAAATAAAAAGTAATTAGGTGCATTTTTTTTTTGTAAAAAAGACGTAACTTGTTTATTTTTTTATTTTTAATAAAACATTTTACTGTTCTCCAAAATCAAGGTCATTGTTTTTTGTGTTATTTTTAATATTATTTTTAGGGTTTCACATTGAATTCTCGTCTTAAAAATTCACCATGAGTCTTTTTAACACCCGACGCAAAAAGAGGGGTGTTATAAGTTTGACCGCTATGTGTGTGTCTGCCTGTGGCACCGTAGCTCTTAAACGGTTGAACCGATTTGGATGCGGTTTTTTAAAATTTAAGAGCAGGTTTTCCAGCGGTGGTTTTTAGACATGTTTTAACAAAATCAGTGCAGCCATTTCAAGATCATGAGATCTTTTGTTAGTTGCGGTAGGGATCTTAGACGCATAATGGTTTTTTACTATTTATAGGTTTATTTGTGACGGGGATTTTTTTTTATTCTAAATTTAGGCTTTATTAAACTCTATTCTACTGTTAACAAATAAAACATGTCCTTTAAAATCTCCGCTCAAATATAACTGATCAATAAAACTAATCATTTAATTACTCCCTCGACTGGAGACTGCCTCTTTGGTGTAGTGGTCGCAAGCGAGCATGAGGTGCAGAGTTCTATTCCTGGGTCGAGCAAAGTGTTATTGGATTTTTCCATCTGGAATCTCTCGGTAGCAGCCCGGAGTCTGGATTCGTGTCCGGTTGATGCCAATAGGGTCGCCCCCTATTACATAGGACTTAAACATAACTGGTGAAATGTGGGTGTTCTATAGGTACACCTCTGCCTAACCCTTCGGAGAATACAGGCGTGATGTTATGTTATGTTATGTAATGTTATGTTATGTCTAATGCTTAGTTTTATTTATTAAGTCATAATAATAGTACTATTATTACTTAGCTGTAACTGTAACCAACTTCCAGTTAATCTTTAATTAAAATACAATTGCAATCGCATAGTATGTAGTACAATAATACATTATGTACGGGTATATAAAAATAATTTAAAATATTTAAGTACATTTGCAGATAAAATTATACATAAATAATAGATAAGCGAAATGTTAGTACCTCAATCGCGATCTCCTGACTTTGATTATTATATTATGTAAATAAGTTTAAACTTGTTCCCACAATAACAACTTAATTATCTCCTAAAACTGGGCTTCCTCTCTCCTAATCTTTTGCTGTGCCCTACAGACTCCATAATGATGTCGATTATATAGTTACCGCCTAAGTACACATTATGGTAAAGCAATAAATAATATTAAGTATTAGATCCGTCACTTTACATCTCACCAATAACTTAACACATTAGTTCCAACTGAGTATTACATTATACCCAATACGGATCACTGTAATATTCATATCAACTCTTGCGTCAGTTAATAAGTCAATACAGGACTACTGACGTCCGGAAACGAACAATGCTGGTCAGTCAGTGGTCAAACAAAAATAAATAATAGGTTATTAAGCAACAAACTAACTGATATCGAACTACAGAACAACTTCACCCCTAAACACTGTGATATAAAAGCGAGAATCGTAAGAACTACGCTTGAGTTCAGCTTTACCACTTGCATCAAAGTGGTACTTCCCCCGCATAGTCGCGTCGCTATTGGTCAGCGTGAATACAAACATCTAAAAGAATGAAATGCATAAATCTTACATTTCCTGACATAAATCTTAATAGAAAACGTCACCAAATAAAAGTGACGACAAAGCTGCATATTTTGATATAAAATGACGTTTAGAAAAGTTTGTAGTTTAAGAGAAAACTCAATTTAAAAGTTGCAGTCCTGCATCGCGCAAGTAAAGTTTTCTTGCAATTTAGGATATATACGGCCAATGATGATTAACCATTGGTCTTCCCCTGGGGTCGCTTCATCGACCGACCCACTAGCCAGGGCCTACCTGACATTGGGTTGACCTGGTTGGTCTCGGGTATCTTGCTTATAACATCTTGCTACAAACGAGTTAATGCAAAAACACCGACCTCTCTCTGGGTAATAGTAAAATATCCGAGGCGCTTCTCGGTCACCTGCTTGGCAGGGGCTGTAGAGTGGCTAGTTGGGGGCTAACAAGCCCGCAGTGGCGTATGTGAGGGGCTAGCTTCACCACGAGTGAACCCCTACACGTGCGACACCGCGCTTGGAAGACGAAGACCCCCAGGGGAGGTAACCGCTGAAGAACAAACAGCGTTAAAAATCATGTTCAAACCAAACGACAAACAAAACCACCTTTTGTTTCTCAAACTAAATTTTGTAAAAAATGCAGACCTAGAAAGAGAGCCTAGAAAAAAATTGCTAATTTACAAATTAATATTTTCCTTCTCCGTAAGCCAGCGTAGAGTGGGATCCAGTTCACTAATGTGGCTGAAATCTAGTCAATAAAATCACATCAGTATTTACTGCAAGCAAATATTTGATAACCGATTAAGGGCTCAACGAATTAATGTTTCGATACCTATCCCGGTTTTCACTCTAAAGAAGTCGTAATTTTGCAACAAGCCAACATACCAAGACTACGATAGTAGGTACCTGCCCATCAGAATCTAAGACAGTTCCGCGAAAAGAGTTGCAGGCCTTTTTATCTGTATTTTGTTACCAATATATTTGTTAAGTACTTAATCATAGAAGTATGGTCTTCAAAGTATATTCTACTCTTTAGTAAAGTATTATAAACAAGTTCTTAATAATTACCAAGTTTATTCATGAATCTCTTCTGTGACTTATTTGTATTTTTAAACAGTTTTGAGGTGGACAAAACATAAGGGACTTGGTAGTCCTTCATGTTTATCCCCCAACTTATGTCCAGAAAACTAATACAAAAAAAAACGCCGCCGAATAGATATCATCCATTTTTTTGCAGTCGTTTATGTAGTTTCCATTTCAATCATCTCCTTCAACTACTACTAACGCCATCTATTATCCATATTAAGAACTAAATATAAAAACAGCATGTGCCGTGGTTGCGAGATAATGACGTACGAGGTTTAACAAAATAAAACATTATTGAAATACGAGTTTTAGATAAAGATCATTTCGTGGTATTTTCAAAGTGTAAAAATTCTGTTGCTGGAATTGGCAATAACCATTTTTAGGAGATAGGCATCCTATACCACTGCTTTTGTGGGCTACCAAATAATAGTAGGTATCCGAGATGGCTACGGGTTATATTTTATCAAGATTAATACCACCATTAAAATGGGCACATACGCGCATGATTAAAAAAAAATGATCTAGAATTTTTGCGGATAATATTAATGCTTTATTTTTTGATTTACTTAATAATTGTTCTTGTTTTTCTAAAAACTTATCAACAAACCTGATTTTTGGGCGCGTTTTATGCGTTAGCGGTTAGAATCTGCTGTACGCAAGGCACACCCATCTTTACGTACGCAAAAAGTGAAACATTCAATAATTTCGATATGCATTTCATCGGGCCCATTAGCTCAGTTGGTTAGAGCGTCGTGCTAATAACGCGAAGGTCGCGGGTTCGATCCCCTCATGGGCCACACCCCTTTTTGTACTTTCCTGCTTCTGTAACTTTTGTATAGTTTTATTTAAATATTCTGTAAGGATTTACTGTAGTTTTAACACGTTGTTCTGAATCTGGATAAATATTTAAACTTAACAGGGCGCACGCGGGTCCTCTAGCGCCACTCCTTTAAAATAATATTATCTCGTAACTAAGAATTTTGAATAATGCTCAATAAGAACCCTCGGTAAGTGTGTCTAGAATTTTCTAATCTAATACCTTTTATAAACTTTCATATGCCCCGAAGCAACAAAATTCGATCTAAAGAAAAGCGGCCACATTCCTCTAAATCGTGTATGGATTCGGCTCATGATTTTAGATACCCTAGCGTAGAAACTTTTCGACGGTTATGAAAAAAAAAAAATCTGCTGTTTCATACAAAAGTGCAATACCTAAGCGGACAAAATTTATTGAACAGCTAATATTTTTAAAATAGCCGACGAAAAATTACGTCGGTTCAGAATCAATGTATGTACTGAATCCATGGTAGCAGGTTGCGCGACGATGTCCCTGCCACCCTGTATACCTACCATAAGTATAAGTAATTCCATACGACCGGCGGCGGCAGCGTCTACCAATAATGATCTTTGATAATATGGTAGGTACAATTAATGTTTAAAACAGTTAAGAGGGCCCTTCCCGGTTCGTCTATCGTCAACGCGAACATGATTGAAAACCTTGTTGTTTCATCCAACGCAATGTTTGAAAAAGAAGCAAGAGTGAGAACGCGATAACATCGAATGAAAATTGACGCGCAAAGATTCCACAAAACTTGTTCCAGGAAATACGTGTTTTTGAAAAAGGCTTACAAGTTTTTAGAAAAAAAAAAAATTGTCACTTAGAATCTCTATTACATGTTCGAGGTTTCTATGAAGATGTTTTCTTAACTTTTATAATTTATGAGTACATTATGAACGGCCAAAGTTCAGGTAAAATTTGTGCAAAAAGCAGATTTTTGAAGGCTTATACTGAATTTGTTTCTCCAAATTTAGATTTTTTGCTTGCATACAAACCTAGATAAAGTGCACAAGATACCTATTAGTTCAAAAATTTCAATGAAATATGTGTTACAACGCCATAATCACGTACGAGCGTTTGTATGAAAAATATGACGGGTCGGTCGCTCTTAACATCAGTATTTCCTAAATCTCTAGCTAAAGTAAGAGCTACCAAACAAAATAAATATATCGTGTTAACTACTAATTGACTGATCACAAGCAAACCACACTGAATCGGTTCCTACTAGAATAATTCAAAGACTTTATTTGGTCAAAACATTATCAAGCGGTCCCAACTTATCTTGACCCGCGGCAGAAAATGGAACAAATAAAAACGTACTGAATTCAACGCAGTGCCTTGACAAGCAGCGCCGTCGTGAGGGATCAAATTAAAATTGTTACAGAAATATTGACTCGGCTGTGGTTATAACTAAACTCAACAATAACTTACTCATGTAACCACACGTCATTGTAAATCTTATGCTAGCTTTAATCATCTGACACCTTCTGAAGCGATTAGACGCTTTAATTTCCCGTCCACGATAACGTTATAACGTGCACGTATCTCCATACATTTTATGGACGTGGACATGGTCGTCCACGATAATATGGGAGGTCAGAGCAAGCTGGAGATTTTCTAACTTTGATTAGCGAGTCAGAGACAATAACCGATTTTAACCGGATAGATTCACTGGTGTTTGACACAGTTAGTCGATCGCCTTGACTTAGACACTATATTTTGTGATAGGAAGTCGCATTTATGAGTTCGGTAAGTAAATAGGTAAAACTTTTTATAAAATCTAGTTTCTATTCCGATCTAGTCTCACCCAATGTAAGTGTGACTGCTTTAAGGTCTATCCACACATCTGGGCCGTGTCCGGGACGTGGACGGCAGTTGAGTTATATGTCAAGACAAACAGCTTAAGTCAAAATCACAAAATATTTTGTCTGTGTGAAGTCCATCTTTTGCAAAATTTTATAAAATTTCTGTCGCATCAATCAAATCAGATTCGAACTAGACCTAAATTTACTGATGTTTCAAGCGACAAAAAAGTGCCATGAAAAAATCTGGTGATTTCAAATATGTATATAAGTCAATACCGGCCAGGATGTCGCTTAATACAAATAGCCCGTGAACCCACGATGTGATATTGCATGATAGATTCCTTTGTGTCACCACCATTTTCAATTAATACTTTACGTGTATTTTTATTTCAACAGTTTCTTTAATGGCGCTTGTTATAATATGAACACCTCCTATAACTCAATGTAAATGATGCGCAACGGTGAATGCATGCAGTTCGTTTTGTAGTTTCCCCATCGTCATACCGCTATCCTCATTTTTATAAAATAATACAACCATAAACGATCAACCAGATCTTTAATAATTACATTTATTAACATACAACATATATTCATAATTTACAATTACAATAATAATGGACTAACTTTATCAAATAGTCACATATCCGCTTAGCTGAACCCACAGCTTAACCTGTACAGCTAAATTGTCTTATAGACAGTGCATAAAACAGTTAGGTACTAAGATACATATAAATGTTTATATATAACCTTATTTATTTATCTTTAAAAATCCCCTTTAGGTAGACATGGTAGGTAAAAGATACATTCTGTATTTTTATACAAGGTGTTTAAAAAAAATTGTCAGTTCAGCTGTGAACCGTATTCGGTCTAAATGTGATCTTTATGATTATAAACCTTAATACCTATAGAGTAGGGATCTAAATCAATTCTCCAGTTTTAATTTGTGACAATACTATGCATTGTAAATAGAGTTCAAGGTTCATCTTGAAATTAAAACAAATAATAATGGATGGACTTGAATTTCAAGTGAGATTTTCATATATTAACAATGCGACTTAAAAATTATAGCTTCTATACCAGTACAAATAAACGAATGCAAGTAACCATTTAAAAAAAATGTAAATTTATTTATTAAAAAATTTACACATTTATTATTATTCAAAATAAAATACCTATGTATAACACTCCTTTCACGCAAATATATTTTTTAAATATTTCCTTTGACTTAAACGTCTTTGGACGCCAACTTTTTATATTGTAGTTTTAATAACTATTTTTTTTTTTTATAATTTAGTATTGTTGGACTAAAAATCAATGAAAAGTATTCATAAGATATTATATCCTTGCAAAATATAAAATTAAACATTTAAGAAATTACATATTTCTTCATCTCATGAACTTGTATGGTTTTTTTTTTTCATGAAACGTCTTCTACAAATTGTCAATATCCCTTCGCTGACCCTAAGTATTACATCAATAGTTTTATATTATTCGATATTACAATATTTCTTATATTTACAAAGACATCTCTTTTGTTTTTTTAAAGGAAATTCTTGTATGAATGTCCAAAAACATACTTCCAACACTTACAATTACAAATCCGGGAACAGACTTATAACACGTTAACACACAGCACGAATGTTGTGTTCTTATTGGCTAGATCTTTTTCGTGTTAAATCAGCCAATCATCAAACTCTTACAGTATTTGAAAACAGAAGGCATTGCAACTGCAATATACAGATTATAAAGGTTATTCATTTTATTTAGTCCCCCGTAAAGGGTGGTAGAGGGGGTGATTCTATTTCTCATACTGAACAACTTTATCTTTAACTTTGCCCGCGACTTCGGTCGCGTGAAAATTCTTGTTTTAACACAAAATATACCTTATGACACGCGGCAATACTATTGCTTCCCATTAGTGAAAGAATTTTCGGAATCGGATCAGGAGTTCCGAAGATTACACCCTACAAAACCTAGGTCTAGATTAATCGTGTATAATAATTTGAATTCAGAACTAAGTACTTTATTGTTGTTTTGTTTTGACTTAACAACACAATAAAGTACTTAGTTCTGAATTCAAATTATTATACACGATAAATCTAATAATTGATGGACACGGAAATTAGCTGTCGTTTGTATTCGGAAATGCGATGATTCCCGAGGGACATTAAGAAAATCGTCTATTGTCTATGTCTACTTTTGTATAGGAAGTTGTTATTTTTCGCGAATCATTTATGGGGTCTAGACCCCGTTAAACACCCTGTATACTGCTAGAACTCCAGCTACCTTTTGTTATGCAGTTGCAATGCTGTCCGTTTTATAAAATCTAAATATTTAAGCTCTGGGTTGGGTGACAAATAGATGGACGAAGTATGACATTCAGAGCGTTAAATCACGCTAATCGTGTGCCACAATAAGTTATAATGGACCCGACGAGAGAATGCGTTTTTGTCAGTTTCATACAAACGAATAGTTGTTTGGCGAATTTGATCTTTATTAGTAACTAGGATTGTCGCGCTGACAGGTGTTAAGAGCGGCCAACCCGTCCTATTTTTCATACAAACGCTCGTACGTGATTATGGCGTTGGAACACATCTTTTATTGAAAATTTTGAACTAATCGGTATCTTGCGCACTTTATCTAGGTTTCTATGCAAGTAAAAAATCAAAATTTGGACAAACAAATTCAGTATGAGCCTCCAAAAAACTGTATTTTTGCTCAAATTTTACCTGAACTTTGGACGTTCATAATGTACTCAAAAATTGTAAAAGTAAAGAAAACATCTTGATAGAAACCTCGCACATGTAATGGAGATTCTAAATGATAAATATTTTTTCCAAAAACTTGTAAGGCTTTTTCAAAAACACGTATTTCCTGGAACAAGTTTTGTGAAATCTTTGCGCGCCAATTTTCCTTCGAAGTTATCGCGTTCTAACTCTTGCTTGTTTTTCAAACATTGCGTTGGATGAAACAACAAGCTTTTCAATCATGCTCACGTTGACGATGGACGAACCGGGAAGGGCCCTCTTAAGAACGCATTCTCTCGACGGCCGGACTATTAACATCCATTTTATAGACCTTTTCCATTTTTAGGCTTTATCTGAAATCAACCTAAATAAATCCTTAGCTGAAAGTCGTGTATGTTTGCCTTACAGTGCTATGCAGGTTGCATTAAATCTTCATCATCGCCATAAAAAAATACAAAATCAATTGACAAAACGGTACCCCAATTGCGTAACACACTTTTCACAAACCGAAGAATTTTGAAGGAAATTCCCAATCCATTGCTTCTTATGTTTGAAAAAATCATCTGCTCGACAACGTAAAAAGCGCAATGAATGTTGTCGAATTGTCAAAATTAAAGGCATTACAATTATTAGTGTGTTGACGCAATTACCCCGCAGGTTAAATACCGCTGATTAATTTAGTTTGATCATCATATAAAAAGAGTCCCAGAAAATTCGTTTCCAAATCTGTCCAATTCAGTATTCAAAATCTAACATTATCGTACGTCGTACAATGTACGGTGTCGTACAATGTACGGTACTGTACAATGTACGGTACCGTACAAAGTAAGATATCGCACAATGTACGATCAACCTGTCATTAGTAGTAACACTTGATATACAAAATCATCATCATCAGCCTATATTTGTCCACTGCTGGACGTACCCCTCTCCTAGTGAACGCCACTGAGCTCGATCTTCGGCTCTCCTCATCCAGTCTCTGCCAGCAAAATAAGACCGCTATTTTCTTACCCGACAACGGCGAGGCCCAAAAGGATGAGTAATGTTTATGAAATAACGAGTCGGAATAGTTTTTATTACAAACAAACTTTCTGGGCTTTTATATCAGATTTTTTTCTTCGTCAATGCTTTTTAAAACGCTGCGACATCGTCTAGGACAAGCCAGCGATGTTTAGAGGTCTTTACTTGTTGTTGTAACATCGGTGTGCGCACACGCAGCTTGATCTCCAGTGAGCCCCCGACTGTGCGGCGACCATCGTATAGCTGTGGACATGATAATAAAACTTGTGAGTTATTTTCTAAAAGAGATTGTTTGAAAAGACATTTTAGACCTAAGTATTAATATGGGCTTTCTAATACGTAATAACCGCACGGAAGCGCTGCGCGATATAATTATAAATTTTAGGGTTCCGTAGTCATCATGGAACCCTTATAGTTTCGCCATGTCCGTTTGTGCGCAGCTTTTCTCAGAGACTCTTAGTACTAGAAATCTGTAAGAAGGGGCACGGTCTATACAAAATTCATCCACGTCCTATCCTACAGCAAAGAGGAGAACCTATTTAAAAAAATATATAAAAATGGGTATAAAAAGATGGCATACTTCCAAACACCATCCTTAAAGTCCTAACATATAACGAAACTGATATAAAAATTCGTTCAGGGGCAGTAATATCTACAATGAATATATTACAATATTGAGAAACACTTGGCTATCTTGACTTGACTCCAATTATTAAGTTCCATCATCGAACAACTGAGGTTATTTTTTCACTTGTTCGACCACCGAACATCGAACTAATGAGAATTATAACTTGATTGTTTGATCATTAGCATTGTTAAATAGAATAGAGTAGAGAAAGAGAGTAGGGTAGACTATGGTAAATTCAGGGCATACAACACCGGATTATACAGTTCTATCGTTTGCTGAACAGCACCTTATTTGATCTCCAGATTGTAGTTTTTCAATGGATTCCCACATCATCATTCTTGCCTTTATCCTAATTAATTTCAATCCGGCGCAGTATGTCTTTTTCTTCCATATTTCTCTATTTATCGTCATCTCGGTAGTCACCCCCTTTCTAACCATATCATCTGGTTCTGGCTTCACACAGTCCATCCATCGTTTCTCTGAATTCTCACTTGAGTAGGCTCTCCTTGCTTAGTTAACCTTATATTTGAATTCTGTTGCGGAATATTAGGAAATAAACTCACCGGAAAAGAGTCATGCAGCGTGACTTCCTCCTGCAGCGGGGCCAGCTTCACGTTGACAGTGCCGAGCAGCGTGTCGCTCCGGAACCAGCCGCTGCAACAGAGGAGGCTCTCAGCGCAGCCGCCGCACCTGCGCCACCCGCACAACACGCTACACGCTACGAGCTAGGTACTACACACACATGCCAGGCCAGGTAGGATAAGGGACTTTTTGACTGCCAAATGCCGTTGAAATCATATTAGGTCACTAAAGTGATCTGTAGAAAAAGAGCCGTTTTAGCATCATACTTTAAAGCCCGCTTGCACTATAAATTACTAATTGCGTTCAGCTCTAAACATGGCGGGTGTAAAAAGACGCTTAATGAAGCCGAGAGTCACTTATACTGTCATTGTGATATTTTTTTGTACTGGACCATACCTCGGAACCTTCTGGTTACGGAGATATTGAAGGTTCAACTATAAATTATTCCTTTTTTTAATGAAATTTAGTTTTAAATGTTATAACTAAACTTTAAATACCTCCACAACTGCTGTACCGATTCATGCACCCATAAACCCAATATTTTGCGTGCATTACGTTGCACGCTGTCGTAAACAGTGAATTTTCACACCAAAAATAAAAGTAATTTCCCAACAATAATTTTTACTCAATGCTGCTTAGAGTGATGTTCAGAATGCGTAGACAACGGATATAATAATGGGTCTCGGTGAAACCCTGTATATGAAACATGATCCCGTCTCAGTCATCTTGAAATGATTGATAGAAAAATAACGTTTTAATTTCGTTTAGCGCTAAACGTATTTAGTGCAAGCTGGCCCTAATATTTGAGGAAATGATGTTAAAATGGGCCATCAGGATAATAAAACGGTGTTTTGAACTTTGAATTTTAGTGAACATTTTATTTTTCACAATTTCTACCAATAAGGCGAGTGTATCTACAGTACATTTCATGGCGTGGCAGTCAAAATGATGTAAGTATTTGTACATAAAAGATGACGCGAAACTAGCAACCCGACTTTAAGCAAGAAACTGCTGTTCGTTCTCGTTAAACATTTCTAAGAAGTCAGCAGGTATTAAAATGACAGCTGACCATATTTTGATGAAGAAAGTTACATTGTATTATAATTTATACGGGGCTTCTACAATAATCTGTACAGCATAATCAGCCTATAATGTTCCCACTGCTGGGACACAGGCCTCCTCTCTGTGAGAGGGAGTGCGCCGTAATCCACCACGCGGGCCCAGTACGGGTTGGTAGATGTCACATGTCTTCGGATTTTTGGTTCTAGGACATGCCGGTTTCCTCACGATGTTTTCCTTCACCGTTTAGAGAGGTGGTTAATAATCTGTATGAACAATAGAAATTGAGTGCAACCAAAATTTGGCCTTATGTACAGGAACCAAAAAAAAAACAAACAGAAATGATTAATGTGCGATAGTTTTCCAATATTGTTAATAGCCTAGCGTCAAAATATAATTATTCAGAAAGTTGGTTAACCAAAACCCGTCATTAGAACCAAAAGCAGTTGACTGAGCTGTCCAATGTGTGGACCGTTTGCCCAACCCTTTGTGCATAAAGTGTATGTTGTTGTGTTGTGTGTGTGTGTGTGTGTGTGTGTGTGTGTGTGTGTGTATGTTTGTGTGTGTATGTTTGTGTGTGTATGTTTGTGTGTGTATGTTTGTGTGTGAATGTTTGTGTGTGAATGTTTGTGTGTGAATGTTTGTGTGTGAATGTTTGTGTGTGAATGTTTGTGTGTGAATGTTTGTGTGTGAATGTTTGTGTGTGTATGTTTGTGTGTGAATGTTTGTGTGTGAATGTTTGTGTGTGAATGTTTGTGTGTGAATGTTTGTGTGTGAATGTTTGTGTGTGAATGTTTGTGTGTGAATTTCTGTGTGTGAATGTTTGTGTGAATGTTTGTGTGTGAATGTTTGTATGCTTTATGCAACCAACAAAATGAATAATGATGTATGAGAACATATACATATTGCCATTAATTTGCCCATGTGATGAATACCCTGCGCAGTTAATCCACAAAAACCCACGCTGGCATGAATAAAAAATTGTATTTTATACAAAATGTCATGAAAAACTGCATCGTGCTACAACTGAATGGTAAATAATGGAAAATTTAAAAGTACCCAGAAGACGCCTTTAGAAAAAGAAAAAAGAAACATGAAGACAATTCGACACAACATGAAATAGGATGCATTACTTACTTAGATATACTGTATTGTAAATAATTGTAATCTTCAAAAGATGCAAACTATTAAATCCATTCAAATATATTAATTTATCAAACGAATCTAACAACATAATACTACACACAAATAGTTTAAAAATCTATCTAATAATTGCCATTTGAACTAAATAAATATCTAAACTTTCACAAACTCATCCCCACTACCGAATCCACGTTTGTATGTCAATGTCTGTTATCCTATTTAAAAGCCTTTAGCCCATAAAGTTTATAACCATAGCTTTATTCCACTCACTTTGTTTTTCTTTCTTTCTTATCTTTCGGGACGACTTTTGTGTATTTAGAAGCAACTGAATATTGGCATTCCATATGATGTAAGAACATCAGACATTGACAACCCAATAATAAATGACAGTACATCTACAATTCTAAAATGTATCGTACTGTTGCGACATCCACAGGTCAAACTTAGACTTAAAATTAGCTAGCTCTTTTTGTTCTATAATTTTTAGATATCGATACCCATCATGTCTGTGGAGTGTCGCTAGCTAATTTAATTCGACCCTGTATACCGCCACATACGAACTATGCAAGACATCTGACGTCACACAAATCCTACATCGCGCAAACAAAGTTTACACAACACCCAACTGGTCGGTGGATCCTGTTTATTCGATGGAGGAATTTTCCACCTTGTTTTTAAATACATCCAAAGGACTAATACTTAGCCTGTCAATTGGTGGGCCACGAACTCTTCTTATACAAAGAAGAAACTAGCTTTTGTGGCACCGTCCGTGATCAGAGGACGCACCTGTTTGGAACGCACGTACCTCGCACCTTCTTCGACCGTGCGATATGTGTACCTCACCACCTTGCGCCCGCGCCACGCGCCAGCGCTGGGTCTTTAAGCCGCGATCGCGCGGTCATCCGCGGCAGTCGTTAGCCTACCCCGACGGCGAATGCACGCGCTATACGTTCTAAATTTGCAATTACGTTTCGCAACCTAGCTTACCTAAATCTCAGTGTTCCATCTAATTCTTGATTCTGGATCTTCCTATGCTTTATTTCCTCTTATACTCAAACTGTAACTCCTAGCTATTTTATTAAAACTTCTATCTTCAACTTGAAAAACGCCTGTCATTTCTTCACACACCCTCCGAGCAACTACACTTTTTTTTATGAAAAGAGGCCTTCGCTCTAAGGTCACTGCGCGTTGGCTGTTTCAGACTTTAATTCCAGCCGAGCAAACATGAGCGCACGATGAAAATTTTCCATCGCATTTATCAGGCGCCGAAATGAGAGCTTATTACTATGTATATTTAGGACTATTTTAGGGTTCCGTTGCCAAATGGCAAAAACTGAACACTTATAAACTATTGACTTAACCAGACGGCTATTTAAGTCAATAGTTTTTGCGATATTGCACATTTGCGCGTGGACTGACACGCAGTTGGCAGGTTTTTCACACAGCCGTATCTTGTTTGGGCGCGAAATAATCCGATGACACATTTTGTCGTGATTCACATGCTAACCTATTCGATCAAAATGGTTCGTGCCTCTTGTCCCCAACTTACCCTTTGTTCCACACTTCAAACTTGATGCCGTGTCGTTTGAAGACCCGCAGACACGCTCTGTTACGGTTTATGGTCAATGGGAACACTGCATTGTACTCGGGATTGTTCGTCGTTTTCACTACTTCGGTTCGGTCTGATACGGGCGCTTCCTGAAATGGGTCGAGGTGGATATGTGTTGAGAAGTGTTATGAAAAAAAAAGTGGCCAAGTGCGAGTCGGACTCGCGTATTAAGCCTTCCGAGTTGGTGTGTAGCCAAAGGGGCGCGAGGACTTAGAATATTTTCGGTGCGTCGTAGGGCCATGCTTCTCAGAACCTAAATTGTTTCTATGGTCAAGGTTAACCCGACAATTCAATTTAAAAAAATTGAGACAGTAATTTTTTCTTTTTTTTATTATTACGGGTATCTACCCGAAACAATAAAAAAAAGAAAATTTTGCTGTCCCAAAAAAAAAAATTTCCGTTTTTTTTTACTTTTCTGCTCTTAGTGCTATATACTCCAACTCCTACAACTCCATTCCTCAGACGACCCACTGACCGCGGTCTGAACGACCAGACCACCAAATCGATTGGTTTTTCTTCTTATTATTAATTTTATTCTGCCGTAATACAGGCCACAGTAACACGTATTCTGTGCCAAAAGGTAGCCATAGATTTTACGAATAAAATATTAAGGACTAGAGAAAAGGTCCCGTTGATTCTAATGAAAAGCAAAACCATCCCTGAAAAAAACAGGGCACATACTGCTTAGTCGTCCTGTCAATGTTACTGGTTTATAATAGAGAGTTATTGTATTTTATTTTAAATATGATAATAGTTAAAAATTCAAATTAAGAGGGCGCACACTGGTCCACTAGCGCCACTTCTTTAAAAATAATAATATCTCGATATAAAAAATATTAACTCGTGACTGAGAAGGAATTTTGAATAACGGGTCAATAAGCACCCTCGGTAAGTATGTCTAGAATTTTCTAATACCTTTTATAAACTTTCATATTGAGACACGAAGCAACAAAATACGATCTAGAGGAATGTGGCCGCTTTTCTTTAGATCGAATGTTCTTGCTTCGTGTCTTAATATGATAAATGATAAATGATTTTATTTCTGTAAGTAGGTTTGTACAAACACTTTTACACGTCAATCATGTTTTTTAAACTAGATGAGGTCGGCGTTTCCTATCTGACTACTCTGAGAAGAAAGGCCGAAACAAACTCAGAGGTCACAGTCTCTTTTAGAGTCCAGACATAATCTTGGTCAGGTCATGCGAAGACCCTGCAGATTGGTATCTGAAATGGTATGAATGTTTATAAAAGGTATTAGAAAATTCTAGACACACTTACCGAGGGTTCTTATTGAGCCGTTATTCAAAATTCCTTCTCAGTCACGAGATAATATTGTTTTAAAGGAGCTGCGCTAGTGGACCCGCGTGCGCCCTCTTAATAACTAGTACTAACCTGTGGGAACGGGAATTCGAATCTCACATAGGTATCAATATCCTTAGCCACATTGTAAGCGATGCCACGCATGATTGTCAACTCTAAGTCGTTCACTCCAAGATCGGTATTGCATTGTGTGATAGAAAACTCTCGCATCACGTAATGAAATCCGGGTAAACCGCGATTATTGCTGCAATATAAAGATATAAATATATAAAGATGACGGACTTACAGCTAAATGGTAATCGCTTAGAACGATAAACACCAATTATCATTTTGGTAAATCACATAAACTTATTCAATAACTGAAATACACAATAACTTCAATAACTTGTTGTGATGGCCTTGTGGTTAAGGCCTCGCCTCTCACGCACGAAGTTGTGGGTGCAAATCCGGGGACGTACCAATGTGACTTTTTCAATCCATATGTACTTTCTAAGATTATCTTGGTCATTACCAGTGATCGGAATAGGTAGTGCTAATAGACCTAAAGTTCATAGAACAGAGACAAAAAATGTGGAGACTTCCACACGACAATTTTTTTGCGGAATTTTTGGTCCGAGATTCGGGATATCACTTAAGTACATTTAATATTAATGTTATTAATACAGTAAACTAATTGAATTCATTTTCCTGTTTAACCGACTTCAAAATCAAGGAGAACGTTTTCAAAGAACCAGTAGATACGTTGTCTATTATACCTTTATTTTTTTTAAACAATAAAAATCGTGCATTCTTTTTTTTTTTAAACAGAAACAGGAAATGAATTCGATAGTTGTAGTTGTTTACTTTATTAATTTTAGTTGTAATTAAGTAATGTTCTGACAACCGGGACATTAGTCCAGAAAAAATATTTTGTCATAAGGCACTCCACTTTGTCTCTGTTCTTTTTCGAACTTTAGGTATTTTAGCTCACCTTTTTCCAATCACTGGTCATTACTGACATCGGTGTACTAAAACATAATGATGAAACATGGACTTAAAGGTAAGTCTGAAATTGCAAACCAGTTTTGGGCAAGCGTGGTAATCAATACTCGTACTCCTTCAATACAAGATGGCCGGGACATCGACGCGCAACTTGTTACCATGGATTCAGTACTTACAAGATTCAGCACCCTAATTACGTAACACACTATCTATCACAATCTGAATCATTTTGAAGCCTCTTGCTAATCCATTGCTTCATATGTTCGAAAAATCTGTCTGCTCAACAACGTAAATAACGCAATGAATGTTGTTTAACTGTCAAAATGAAATCCATGCCTATTGTTAGTGCGTTACGTAATTACCCCGCTGGAGCCCATGTGTTAAAAATTTTCGTCGGGTATAGAAAAAAATCTGCAGTTTCATACAAAAATGCAATACCTACGCGGTCAAAATGTACTGAATCCATGGTAACAAGTTCCGCGTTGATGGCCCTGACACCCTGTATATGAGAACAGGCCTTTGCCTTTCAATAGGACAATAACAGGCTGGTATTATTATCATTATGCTTTTCGCATATCTCGGGACCATAGGGTCCCGGACCTTTGGTAGGCATACGAGGGACCGAAGCCAACTCGCAGAGGCCCGTTAGAATCTATAAGTAAAGGAAGTGAAGCACAAGCCGGCGATTATCCCTGTATGCACTGTGCAAGTGCACCCAAGGGCAACCCCTGGTTGATGTTGGAGTATTGCACGATACGCAAAAAAGATATTGGACTGGTTTGGGTGCCTAAAGTGGACTAGTTACCTAGAACTATTATTATTAAGTCTAAATAAAATCTATTTACTTACAGCATAGCCACCCTCAGAATATCTAGATCTTCTTTGACACGCTCTTTAAGTTTTTCATACATTTTCGCCTCAGCAACATGCCCCATACTTTTGCAATGGTTCATATATTCTTTGGCCATTTTCGCTTGAGACTCCAGCTGGTTCAGCAGGCTGGTGAAGCCATCATCGCTGGATGAAGCTCCTGCTATGGTTCCGACTTCCACCCAGCCGTCGTTGGAAGACCCGGAGGGTTCGTCGATTGAGGAATTGTCTCCAGTTGGCTCTGCTGGTGTTGGGTCGGATCTGGTGGCGGTGAAAAGTGTGTAATAGGCCAACTCGGATTTTTCGTAAATTGGAGAAGAATGAGGGTCAGTATATCTGTTGTTAAAGCATCTCATCATCTGCCTAACCTTATCTCAACTATGCTGGGGTCAGCTTCCTGTCTAACCGGATGCAGCTGAATACCAGTATTTTATATGAAGCGTCTGCCTATCTGACCTCCACAACCTAGTTACTGGGTAATACGATACCGCTTTGTAAGACTGATTTTCAGACTTTTCGGGCTTCTGACGACCCGTAACGACTGCCGCAGATCCACGAATGACGCCGGGACCAACGGCTTAATGCGCTTTCCGAGGCACGGATTGGTCTTGATATGTAAAGATGGGCACCCATCCACGGACCAACCACGGCAAGCGTAGCTTAACCTGGTCGATCGACCTGTCCGACTATTACTACTTAGCCACAAGCCCCTCATTATCTGTTGTTAGCGCAACTACGCAAGTTCAATTGACTAAAGCGCGGAAATCCCTATGTTAGAGATATTAGTTTTGCTAAAAAATTTTGTTTTTGCGCATAGGTCACATTCAATTTTGTAACTTATAATATTTAAATCATTTAGTTTTGGACCTGAAAGCGAATTCTCATACTTATAAAAAGTTAAAATTTAAGTCGCAATCTCATCACAGCGACAATGAACGTCAAAAAAAGGTTTTACAAAAAAAAAACACAACCGACTTCCAAAAAAACACTACAAAGTCAAAAATTCTTCAATTTCGAAAGTCGATGGCGAGAAACGAAAATACAGAATCAAAGACACGGACTTACGAAAATAAAGTTAATTTTGAAAATTAATGTAGGTACTTGGTTTTGTTTTTTGGAAGCCGGTTGCTTCTTTTTGTAAAAAAGATTTTTATTTTTGACTTTTCTATTGTGATACCTACCCCACACCAATTCGAATACCCATACTTGCTATGTAAACAACAGTGACAGATAGTTTTATAACATCATTAACATACATCAAATAGATTAAATACGTATTATTGAAGCTAAATCAAAAACTACGAAAGCAAAGTTAATACCATTTACATGGGACCACCGCAAAAGTTTCCTCTACCAAATGAAAAAGATTTTTCAAAATCGGTCCACAATGGATGAAAATATCGATGAACATACATAAAAATATATACAGACGAATATAGATCCTCCTCCTTTTTTGAAGTCGGTTAAAAACTTATCAGAAATTTAGGTATAGTAGAGGTTTTTAACAGAATTAGAAGACATTCGAATGAATGCGAACTTTCTCCCCCCGACCCTTGCTCGACGAAGCCCCAGCCCGCGCCATAGCTGCGCCTGTAGTTATAAATTCTAAAATAATTTACTAAATTCGTTCCAGCCTGGCCCACCTTGCTGTCCTCCCCTCAGTGACCTCAGTGACGCCCTCAGCCGAGGTTCGTACCCCTCAGGGGGTGCCCTTAGCGTGCGGTCACTTAATAATTTAAGACATTCGCCACTGGCAGCTACAGGATAGTCCGGTTAAGTAGCCATGACCTCTAAGGGTCAAAACTAAAAGAGACGAAACGAAAAAAAAAATGCGTACTTTCTTAAAATATGAGTTTTGCCCCTAAGTTCTAAGCTTTACGCGACGTGATTCTAGTAGAGCAATTTCTATGAAAACTTCATGGAAATTGTTATACCAGAATCGCGTCGCACCGTCGCGTTGCGCCTGTCTGCGGGAACCTTTATGGATGGCCCACGTTCGCGATAGTAAACAGTTAGTGTGAGCACCTATTTCAAATAAATAAATAATTTTCGCATTGCGCAAACAAATAATACCATTGTGAGATTTCAAAAAAATACTTTAATGATGTCATTGCAAATTTCTATTGTGGCATCTGCTGACATTTATACTTTATTCCATTCTTTTATATCTTTCGAAACACTTCTTCAAATACATTTTCAGCTCATCTTGATTGGCCGTAACAAAAGCATTTGACTATGTTAAATCCGTACTGTAAGGAAACACGTTATTCCTACATATTTCCTTGATAAGATGATCGTATTTGTCTAATCTATCTTATCTTAGCTAATCTAAACTGATATTATAAGGAGCAAAGATTTGATTTTTTGTATCTTTGTTTGTTACGCTTTCACGCTAAAACGACTGAACCGATTTGGATGAAATTTGGCACACGGGTAGACCATAGCCTGGATTAGGACATAGAATACTTTTTATCCTGATATTACCACGGGATCGAGCCTTATGCGGGTGAAACCGCGGGGCCCTACTAGTATATTATAAAATTGTTTGTTTGTAAAAGTATTTCCAGAGATTACCTCTGAAATTACTGTTTCGATTACAAAAAATATGTCACTGATAGAAAGTACACTATTGCAAGCCATAGGATACTGTTATGGTATAATTATGTTCCACGTGGACGAAGTCGGGTAGTAGCTATCGTTAAACAGGATGTAAATTAAAAGACCCATCACGAAGCCGTCCTTTACGCATTCTGTACATCAAAGGAACAATTTGCAAAAATTAATCCTGGGAAACGACTTTTGTTTTTGATTTGAAAAGTCACTTTTTACGGTAGCACGCAAAACATTGTGCTTATGGGGTCATGCAACGGTACGGGGGTCGTAGGCTTGTAGGGGTATATAGAGTTAAGTTATAACATTTCAAAACTTGTTTTATATAAAAAACGTCAACGAGAAGTTTCCTAGGGCCTGCAGTCTCGACAAATATAGCGACAAAAATCGGTCGTTAAGTCTAATCGATATCAAATTTCTTTAATAGATTTTTAACCTTATGCTTTCGAAATAAAGTTGAAAATCTATTAAAGGAATTTGACAACGATACGACTTAGCGACCGATTTTTGTCGCTGTCTTATGTCGAGACTGCAGAGGCTGGTATGATCCAGTACAAACGAAATATCAATGAGAGAAGAACAAAGTGACTCTCGGCTTCGTGAAGCATCTTTTTACATCCGATACATTATAGATGTAACCTTTGTGTAGAAGTAACCTGGGTGTAACCTTTCGTGGTCCACTTGGAAGTCCCTCAACCGTCTCCGGACACAAGTGGGAAGATGTAACGCCAACTTGGTAAAGTGGGGCTACCTCGATGAAACGGCAGTTGGGTGTGGACGTGGAGCTATGTCGCAAACTATGCTCCACCTTCTATCTTGCCCTCGTGTCCCAAAACTTGCAGTCAAAGTGACCTCTGCGCTGCCACCGATGACGCCGTGGAAGTGGCGAAGTTTTGGGCCAACAAAATTTGAGAAAAGTCGTGCCAGCGACACGAAGAAGAAGATTATAGATAACAAAGAATATAATACCGCCTATTGTATAATTTGTAGTGTTTGATTTTATTTCTTGTTATGGATTTTGTGGTGTACAATAAATAACATATAAACAAATAAATAAATAATTTGTACTTACGGTTTCGGTTTGACAGGCCGGGGCGGTGTCGGCACTTTGCTCATATCGATAGTTTGCCCCGACCGTGCTGCCTCTATTAGAGTGTCGAAGCGTTTGGCGTTCCGAAGCATTTGGATAGCTGTGTCTGTTTCACCTGGAACCAAGAAATAACATAATAATAACGACATGTTAGTTGGGATCCAAAAAAGTATCGATAACTGTGTAGTATCGATAACTGTGTGGTATCAATAACTGTTTAGTATAGATAACTGTGTAGTATCGATAACTGTGTGGTATCAATAACTGTGTGGTTTTGATAACTGTGTGGTATAGATAACTGTGTGGTATTGCTAACTGTGTGGTATTGCTAACTGTGTGGTATCGATAACTGTGTGGTGTTGATCACTGTGTGGTATTGATAACTGTGTGGTATAGATAACTGTGTAGTATCGATAACTGTTTAGTATCGATAACTGTGTAGTATCGATAATTCTGTTACGATACTTAGGTCCATATTACAAAACGATACTTGAACTTTAAACTCGACTTAACACAAGTTTATTGTGTCAACTCTCTGTTATTCCCTGCAGCGAAAATGTTAAAAACTTGGGGATATTCATTGACAAGACCTCTTAGACTGCCAAGGTTTATATATATATATATATATTCATAAACGACTATCGACCCATCTATGAAGTTTCGCCAATTAATTTAATTTGACCCTGCATATTTAATAATAACAAAAAGCTCTCGTTAGGCAGCTGGATCAAGGAATTGATTCAGATAACGCTACTTCTGGATACGACTGTGATTGTTAGAAGTTTCCTCTCTCAGGAGCCCTGACCGATTGACTGTAGCTTTTGGTTGGGTTTACTGCTCAGACATTAAACTTGTTCACAACGTGTCATGAACAGAATACCGTCTTGACGTGTAAATTGCACCCGTGTGAAGCCGGGGCGGGTCGCTAGCTAACAATAGTTTTCTCTTTTCCAGATTATTAGAAAAGCGAAATGCCAAATAAAAAGTTTTTAGTTAAAATAATGTAGATGGACTTATAAAAACTGTAAAGTTTACCCTGTTGTTCGACAGATGACGTTGTACCCTTTTCTAAATCGCGTTATGGTTTCGTTACAAACGCGCAAGCGTTTGATAGGGTGAGTCCTGTTATGTATTAGACATGGTATAATAACATACTTTGCCAGGTATAGCATTCCGAGACACAGTGGTCACGTGGGAGACACAAGTCTACGTCATCACCGCTGTGTTACCAGTAGTGGGTAATAATAACTCCCCAATCGCCTTTATTACCTGTGCGAATCCGATAAAACAAAGAGGTTATAACTAACAATTACGTTGGTATATGTTTAAATTGAATTGTTTTGTTTGATTAGAAAAACGAAAAGACAATTTAAATGCTTTATATATATTTTTTAACAGAATGGTGACTGAAAATGTTTTCATAATTCGTGTTTTGTAGCAATAAAGTGGCAACTGGATAGTGACGTGAGCATGTGTCACTCCCGGAATGCCAGACCTTTTAGACCATGATATTAGGTACTGTAATATTCCTTTCTATATTATGGGGACTAAGCGGGTGCGTTAAATATTAATTAACGTATTCGCGTAATTGTAGTAAATTTTTAGAGTATCTCTGGAAATTATTCAGAGATACTTGTATTGTATAACCAAAAGCTAAAATAGTTGATTAAGTAACCGTATTAACCGAAGCATAATAATAGGAATTGGGAGCCTATAACAGAGCCTTAGCGAGGCTTTAAGATATATCATACGTTTGCCTATATTATTTTTATCTAATTGAGGTGGGTAAGAAGGCCTTAAAAATATCCACACCGAATAAATTAACACTTTAATAAAAACTAGCGACTCGCCCCCGATTTGCAAGGGAGCAATTTACATGTGAAGACGGTATTCTGTTCACGACGCTTTGTGCACAAGATCTGAGCAGTTACCTAAAAAAAGTACTAGGATTGCATTAATTCAAGATAGTATTTCATTAGTATTATTGAGTATGTTTTTCTTTTTGTATTACATTAACATAATATATAGCATATGTTCATCTGGAATAACGCATCTTTCAAATGGTAAACGAAACTTTTTTAAATAGGAGCTGTGGTTCCGGAAATTACTCTCCACTTTATACTTAAACCCATAAAATTCGCTCTCTCTTTAGAATAGAGGAAGTGAGTGTTTGGTGTGGCAAAAGAAGCATGAAAGCAGTGTTAATACATGACTTAAAAAAAAAGTCGTTTATTTTTAATTTAAATCCGGCTTGTATTATCTTTTTTGTTTTTAATAATAATTTAAACGTTTTTAATTTGGTATTCGGGTTTTTGACGTTCAGCTTAAGAAAATGCACTATCAATAATGATAGTGTTTTTTAATTCTGTAATACATATTTAAAAAACATACTTGTGTAAAAACACGTAAGAAAATTTGAATTTCGAAGGCAACCTGACGCTTCCCCCTTCAGGCGCGGTGCGCGAAATCAACTCATTCTGCGCAATTTGATCACAATTTATGAGAAAGGGAACAGCATTTATACTTTTCACCGCCACGGACTTCAATAGAAGTTCAGCTGCCTTGAAATGTTAGTTAGATTTACATGTTTTAAGGGCACGTACGCCTTTAAAACAAAATCAATTTCTAAAGGACACACTCTTATTTTGTTTTAAAGGCGTACGTGCCATTAAAACATGTAAATCTAACTAAAATTTCAAGGCAGCTGAACTTCTGTTGAAGTCCGTGCCGGTGAACAGGTAATTTTTTTTTTTGTTATTATAAGAGTCGACTTCTGTCTGAGTCTTGACTGCGGCTGTGAGGGACATTTTTCATTCTCGCTACTGTGCCTATTCATTCTTTATTACAAAGTTTACACACTGGTTTGGTTAACTTGCCGCAAATGGAGTTTTTTCATTGAAATGCACCCATACAGCATCGTTTTTTCTTCCAGACATCTTGCAGTATTGCCATATTGGTATGGTTTGTGTTTTTGTTGTGTGATTATTGAAGTGAAGTTTATTGAAGTGATTTTTGAAAGTCACTTGATTTTTATGATAAATCATTTCAACCCTGCACGAAAGTATAATAAATGCTGTGGAAATGCGTTCCTTGCGCAGCATGTGAGGTGCCATCATGAAAGATAGACTGAGGAAGGATGTGATAAGGTATTTACAAGGCAGACGTGGGAGGAAACGCCGGGAGGGGACGCCCTAGGAGGACATATAGTGATCTTATTAGTGATTTCCTTTAGAAAGGCCAGGTGCGTAGTACTCGCTACCGGCGTGCGTGTATGACCAGATGTATGAAAGTAAACGAAGCAAAAGGAGTATGTAAGGATCGTAGCAGTTGGCGTTCTGTAGTTGCTGCCTACCCCCAATGGGAGGAAGGCGTGATTTTAAATCTTTGTTTGTATATGTAAAGGAGATAATAATAATTACCCCACCGCCGTATTTCTACATTGACGTTGTGGTGGGGCTTGCGCGCTCTGAACTCTAAGTCTATACCAGTAGAGTTTACTTTGCTGAAACAGGTCTAGGGTGAGGAGCCAGACCAACAGAGATACAGCTACCCGCAGGGCAGCATGTGGCGAACTGTCACGGACCCTATCTCCCGGGAGAAGTCTTGTTCCTCACCTCTGACTTGCCTTCATTGGCCGGCTTGAGTGGAAATTCTCAAGAGTAAAGGAGCTCGGAGGAATAATGTATTCCAGTAAGTGCTAGTAGAGATCTTGACCATCTTCCGGGCTCTGGGATTGTTCTGATAGCCGTTGAATACCTCTCCACTCCTCAAGCTCCTCAGGATATGTTTCCCCTTTGTCGCTACGTCACTATGTGCTAACGACCGTTTCCGGGGGCCCATTATTGAGTGTGCAAGTCACCCCCTGCCATTTTATCTGTGTATTTTATATAAAACATTGGTCAGGCAGGGGCCATAGTCTTTCCATAGTCCTAGATAACCAGTCTACTAAAGCTACCCCAATCTATAGACCAATATTTTTGTATCCATATCCTGCAATAGTCCTACACCAACCGGGGGCTGTCCTTGGGTGCAATTGTATAGTTCGAAGAAGGATATAATCATCGGTTGGTGCCTCATTTAATTAAAAACGTCTAACGGGCCTCTGCGAGTTGGCTTCGGGCCCTCGTACGCCTTCCAAAGGTCCGGGATCCCAGGGTTGCGAGAATGTCAAGAGACTTAAAAATCATAATAACAATTAGTCAACAAACTTACCTTTCTTCTTATGATATATAGCTGCCTCCTTGAACTGGTGTTGTCTCTTCAGCAACACCGCTAACACCTGGTCCCGCCGCGCCGCCTGCCCCGTGCCCGGGCTGGGCTCCGGCGCCGCGGGGGCCGCGCGGGGGGGAGGGGGCGACGGGGCCGCACTCGACTGGAAGAACATTCAGTATGACAATTAAACTACGAATTATTCGGCATGTATGTAATCGAACCTCAAATTATTCATATTTTGGTGTCCTAAAAACAGTAAATAGCCAAGTAACTTTAAATAACTGTGAGAAAAGAACATAAGATTAAAAAGAGGTTATAAATAAATAACGAGGCTCTTTTATTTAAAAAGTGTGCATCTTAAGAAGGCCAAAAAAGTTTTAGAGGTTCAATAATTTAGAGAAGCGCATATCATTAGAAGATCAAAAAGGTTTTTGAGGGTCAATTCAATATTTCTCAAATTATTCTGTCATGGCAAGTTTTCGTAATATAAAGTTAAGGCCCGCTTGCACCAAAATGACTAAATACATTAAACAATAAACGAATTTAAACCATCGTTGGTGAATTTCTGTCAGTCATAATTATGAAGTTAACAGATACAGAACGATGTTTAAAATATTTTTAGCGGTAAACGCATTTAGTGATTTGTGATGCAAGCGGGCTTGAGAGAACATCAGCCTGTAGCAGTGTACTGATGGACGCGCCTTTCTGAGCAAACATCTCCTCTTATCTAGTCACAACCAGCCACCCTGTGAACAGCGTCGCTCCAGCGACGCCTGAAGGCGTCCTACCTTACGTTTGCCAATTCGCGGTCTCCACTCAAAAACACGTCTACCCCAACTAGGGTTACCATATCTCAGGATTTGTCCTGACATCTCTGGATTTTTAGGCTCCTGACAAGATTGCGGCCGGATGGAGGGAAATCTCGGTAATCTCAGGATTTTGCGTTTTTTTTATAAAATAAAGTATATCTATCTAGATTTTCAGGTTTTTCAGGTTTTTTTATTGGTAAGTTACAATCAACATAAGCAAAAATATAATCATTTTTGGATAGTATTGTAGCACAAATCACAAATTAACGTAATTAACATTAACATTATTTAAAAAAAACATAATCTAATTTACCCACTCTGGTTTTAAGAATCAACTTTTATTAAGTATGTAAATTGAATAAAACAATTATAATCAATACTTTCTCATTAATCATCTTCATCATGAACGACGACGCATTTTTTTAATACGTTTGCGACAAAATGTCAGGACTTTTCTACAGAAATCAGGCTTTTTGTCAGGACTTTTCTTTTCAATATGGTAACCCAAACCCCAACTGTCATCGGTTCCACGGCTAATATAGCCGAAACATTGCCACTTCAGTTTGCTTATTCTTTGGGCTATGTCAGCTGCTTGGTTCTCTGCCGGACCCTATCATTGCGTATGGGTAGCTGTAACAATAGTCACTCCGTTGCTCGGTGTGACTAACTCGTTCACTGCTATTGGCTGTCCCACGTCGTGACGTCACAGTGGTTAGTAATATAAATAGTCTGTGACAATACTCACTCCCGTAGCACCAGTCGGCAGAGGACCATGGCCAGCCGGTGTGGGTAATTCATCGACTGCTATTGGCTGACCCGCGTTGTGACGTTTAATGGCGTCAGCATACTGTTTTATAATACGGTTCATCCGGCGAGCTTTTGAAGAATTGCCTTCTTCCTGGGCTTTTGCTTCTTGTTTCTGTAAAGTGGAATTAGACAATTATGAAATATTAAAGTCGTTTGGCAGAAACACGGTACAAAGGATGGTCATAATAAAAAAAGACACGTGTGGCACTCGGGGACTGCCGCGGTAAAGCTATTGCATAGCATTTTTTATCAACTTATGCAATTATAATTATTTATTTATTTTTTATTTATGCAATATTTTTTTTCTTTGATATTAATTCAAGTACAGTCGTACCATATATATACACGTTAAGCGAACGCTCGGCCGAGCTACATGGTAGGCGGGGTGGGGGGTGTTAGGTTTCATTTTCGTTACGGAATTTCTTGATTCGGTCGCCGCGCTCAAAGCCCGCGATAAAAGCTATGCAATAGCTTAAAAAAAATATATGTTAGTAGGTACAGAAATAAAAGTGGATAATAATGGCGATTCAACAACCTCTGCCATGCAGATTGATAAATCGATTGAAAACAGACGCGTTCACTCTATCTGCTATCATTTCCAGGATGCCGTTGCTACCCCCAAGCACAGTTTTCAAGACTGACGCGGTTTGAAAACTATACAGGGGAGTACCAACAGCATAATACATTACGAAAAGGTCTACACATTTCACCATTAACTGATATACAAATATTAGTTACAACATTTCAAATAATTGAGTCGATAGGGAAAAAATTTATCGATTAAAATAATAGCAATACGTGATATTATATTGTCATTCTTAGTTAAAAATAATCCTTATACCATTAAAATATTTACGAAAGATACGTTCACTTTATTTGTAGGCAGCAGCAACCATGAGAGTTTTACCATGCACTCACTACTTGACAGAAAACAGCCGATCCATTCTGTAACTATCTCACCGTGAAAACTTAGGTGAAGTAAGCTGTCTGTTAACATATTAATATTTAGTCTGTGGTTAATATACAATACTTTGTGGAAGTTAGAAAAATATGGTGTAAAGAAGAATAAGATGTTGAAGATGTTGAACACAAATAAAAGTTAAATTAACAACTTAAAACCAGTCTTTCTTCCTGTGTCCAAATTCCTATCAAAACTGTCATTCCACCTGATGCTAGGGATTGACACTCTTGACAGCTCACTTCACGATCACTTCACCTAAGTTTTCACGGTGAGATTTTTACAGAATAGCTCGGCTGGTCAATCTATATATTTATAAAAATTAATACCTATTTCCCTTGGTCACGACATAACTTGAGAACGACTTTACCGACTTCATCCATCTTTTTTTAAATAGTTTTCTAATAATTTGTAGAAGGTCCTTACGGTTTTTTTTTAAAGAAAGTTGAAAGATTTATGCGGGTGAAACCGCTGGGCGTAGCCAGTATTTGATAAAAACTGAACTATCAAGAGAAGTGCCAAACGGTTTTGGACCGTGTGCAGTACCGCTATTACTGTCAATTTGACCTACCCTGAACACAGTGCTAATAATTGTGGTACGAGCCCACGTGCCCGTTGGCATCCCGAATTTTAGGCCCAATTGCACCACAAATCAGTAAATGCGTTTAGCGATACACATATTGAAAACATGATTCTGTCTCTGTAATTTTCAGACGATTGACAGAAACCGACCGATATTTTAAATTCGTTTTGCGCTAAACGTGTTAAGTGATTTTTGGTGCAAACAGGCCTTAGTACGGCATATAATTAATGTACACATAATATTGTAAAACATTTTAAAAGAGTAACGGTGGAGTTTCTTGACCATTCTTCTCCACACGAAACTAACTTTTGGAAGGGGCAACTAGAATCAATTCTATTTTTTTTGAATTTTTTACGTTCACGTGCCTTTTATGTGCCTATTTGAAATAAATGATTTGACTTTGACTTTATGGATTCGGCTCTGTAGAGCGCTATCTCTGTCACTCATACAGTTGCATAACTAAAAAATCAAGAAAACGTAAAAAACGTTCTGCTTCTTGCTAATTGTAATTTCAGACTTATAATATCAAGACTCTAACCATTTTGTAAATTAATATGTCCTATCTAAGAGAGTCAGGTAATCTGTAACTCAGGACCCTCATACACCCTTCTCTATTTAAGATTCTGTATTTTATCACTAGTGCCTGTAAAATATGATATTGAGAAAATAAAGATTTATTATTATACTTGTGCGACACTCTGTCTCTTTCTAAACGCTAAGGCGGCTCACTTCGGTCGCTTTGACAACGACGAAAGCACTAACAATGTGCTTTCGTCGTCTGACAGGTTGGCACATAGGTATAAGTGCCATAGACGAAGCTCTACAAAGTCGAATCCTAATCCTAACTATCCTATCCTAACTTCCTAATCCTAACTAATATTATGAATGCGAAAGTAAGTTTGTTTGTTTGTTACCTTTTCACGCCTAAACCACTGAACCGATCATCTTGAAATTTTGCATATTATGTTGTCAGGTGTACTGAAACGGACATAGGGTACCTTTCATCCCGCAAAAAAGTACTGTTCCCGAGGAAAACAACAATAACGTTCTTATGATAATAGATGGCGCCACGAGTCTTTCGAATCATGATTGAATTATAACCCGAATTTATAGTCAAAGTCTAAATTAACCCGAGCGAAGCCGCGGGCAAAAGCTAGTTCATACTAAAAATGGGTCCCAAACTGCAGCAAACGGCAACGCTGCAAGCCCTGGATTAGATGGTGGGACAAACTCGACTCTTTTCTTAAAGATTGGCTGGAAACAGCAATAGATAGAAAGCAGATAGGAAGGATATTGTTGCCCTGCAGTGGGACAAGGCTTATATTAAAAATAATATGGCTCGTACCACAATGATTTGCAGGGCAGTGTGGTTAGGTGCAAGGCTATTTGGTCCGCTTTATGGTTTAATTCATCTACCCTCACCTACTTGGTCTTGATTCGTTGTGAATATTTACTTGATACGTTCAAAATCTCGTCGCGATCTCACCTTACTGACAATCAATGTCAAAATCTTGTCAAATATATAAGTTGGTGACTCTGTGAGCTGTAGACCTCTCGAGTCTGTCTTTGCATAGCTTAAAACTGAATATTGTTTACCAAAATCCTTAAAACAAAAAGCGCGCGCTAAGAGCGTGAAATGGCTGAAATATGATTATTTTTACGTTTTCTACCCCCATATCTCCGCCATTCAAAAATTTTTCGAAAAACTGTACTGACAAAAAAAAACATACAATAATCGAAACTGCTCCCAAAATTTCACGAGAATCGGTTGAGAAATGCGACCTGTAGAGGAGAACAGCCAGTCGCCGGGCATCCGAACATGCGGAAGCATTTTTGCCCAAGCTGAAACCAAGACGCATCGGTCGCAGATCGCGCTCGCTCGGTCAATAAATTAGAGGTATTTTTGACAGATTGAGACTCAGATTAATATGCGAAAAACATCCAAAAAATACGGGAATTGTTCTTCAGTTATCCTCGAGGATGGATTTGTTAGTAATATCAGTTAGTAATCACTATAATCTCATGCATAATTACTTCTTAAAAGCCTCAACTTCCCACCATACTTACTTTAAAAGCCTCAAGTCTTTGATGAAGCCCTTCTCCTAAGGTCTTCGCGGTTATTAGACCCCCACCACTGCTGGTATCTTCAGCAGGTGTTTCTGGTGCTAAATGGCAAAAATAACATTACTGTTACAGTCTATCTGTTCTGACAAAATCTCACCGTGAAAACTATGGTGACGTGAGCTCGGAGTGAGCTGTCATGTCACCGGATGCTAGGGATTGTCACTACTGGCAGCTCACTCCAAGGTCCAAGCTCACTCCGACTAAGTTTTCAAGGTATGATTTTTACAAGATAAACCGGCAGATGTTGTATTTCACGAACGCGTGTCAATCATTCCAATGAAATGTATATTCCGACTTTTATGAGGCGCGTTTGTAAATTGCATAAGACCCGTATTCATGAAAAATAGTTGCACAATATTGTTAATTTTAGTTTTATTACTTTAGCAACATGTTTGTGTTTCGGGTGACATGCGATGTTGCAGTGTTACTGTCGTGGTTAACAAAAGCTTTCCAAAATTGTTTCCAGCAAAATTTAATGTTGCAAAAAACAATGTTTTGCAACTGTTTCCCAACTTATGTTTACCATGAATAAATAGGCTTTACTGTTACTGTCAGACGGTATCATCCCATTACTGGGCAAATCCTCTCCCCATGAATGTAGTTTAAATTTTTCTTAAAGGGGTTTTAGAAAAAGGTAGGTAGGTTTTAGGGGTTTGTCTGTAAAAGATTGCTTTTAGCGATAAGACCGCCCATAGTGTCACCCTATGTAAAATGTCTACATTTATATCAGTATTTTTATGGTGTACATAATAAAGAGTATTCTATTCTATTCTATTCTACTATCTTTTTGCTGGTTGCAACCAGCTCATATATGTATTTCGAAACGAAAATAAATATAATGAAACTGCCTCTCACTTCACAATCAGATTTATTGAATACTGGCCTTTCATTCAAAAATTTTATCAACAAAAGAACTTGCCGGAAAGACGAAAATTTTTCAAAAGAAAAGAGACTGGCCAGATAAAAATAAAGGTTATAAGTCTCACGCACCGACAGAACGCTGAAAGCCGTCTTGTTGCACTTGCAACCTGTCTTGTTCTAAAGCTGCAGTGATAAGTTCAACAGTGGGTAGCTCATTTATATCCATGACTTGGCCAGCGTGGTGAGCTTCCACCACTGTATCGAATTGCTTGGCTACCTTCATGAACCCAAGAGCCAAGAACTTGTCATTACGTTTCTTCGCGGCGAGAGCTTCTGCCTTGAATTCGGCTTGGCGGGCTGAAAACAAGTAATTGAACACTTTACTGTAGTTACCCTTTTTCCTAGAAGAAACAAAAAATTGGTAATCTCGAGAATAGAGGCAGCCTTTTGTGCACGAATAACAACACACTGTTACTAAAAATTCATTCTGGACCTACATAATGATAGACTTTTCAGCCAAAAGCTTCTTCAGCGCACCAAGACCAATATTTCTGCAATGATAGTAAAAAAAAACTACATTTAAAACTTACCCAAAATTAGCTGTAATTCCTTTAACTTCTGACTGTTTTCACCCGATGCTGTACCCTGGCTGGTCTCAGCTACATTGTTATCAGGAGGAGTAGGCTCCGGCTGACTCGGTTCTGGAGGCCCCAGGTCTATCAGGGGCTGTTCCGGCTCTGGTGGTGGCACTTCCACAGCAGGAGATGGCTGCGGCTCCTCAGAAATAGATGGAGTTAGCTGCGGCTCCTCAAGAATAGGTGGAGCCGGCTGAGACCCATGTCCCGTTTTCCCCACCATGACTGGTGGGGGGATGTCCTCGTTCTTCACTGGTTTGCCGGCTTTCGCCTGTTTTAGAAGATCTTGAAGAGTCTTGAGACCTCGACTGAACCTGGTTGTGGAATAAAATATGCCTTAGATCTTCGGATTAAAAGAAAATTGAGAATGGTGATGATAAACCGTTTTAAAGGTGTACTGGCAGATAATGAATTGCATAATAATATATATTTAACTGGATCATCGTTAAGTCGTCCATGGCGTCCGTTACTTGGCGAATGGCGCGGAAAGTTGCCATTAAACAAAAATAAAAACGAATATTTTTTTTTTCCTTTGCCACCACTAACGCGATTGTAATCTGCAGTTGAGGCTCCTATCAAATAATATTACTTTGGCAAGACTACCGTGAATCGTAAACGCGTGGTATTTTACTACCACAATTTGTTGCGTTATTCAGCAGCTAATGTTCCCGGAGCCCAGCCTCAGCAATCATGAACTGTGACGCCGCCGTATGAAACTTTTATTTTCATCGGCGCCGGGTCACCACGCATGCGTAGTGCAGCCTCCGTCCGGTGCAGACGTCAGGCTGTATTTATACGGCCACCATTTTAATAACCATGTTTGATGGATGGCAAGGAAGAGTTACGACCCAAATTATTTGTGCCAAAAGATGGCTCAATGTCACTAAGTATTTTATAGACCTACTAATATGCTACTACGAAAGTTAGAACCATTATACATCGGAGTAAAAACCTGGCGAAATATTTATTAGCTATTAAATTATTGATCCATTATAGGTATATTACACGACCAATCATATTTCTTAACCACGTAAAATTTTAGATTTTCCTGATATTATTAATTTAAATCAAAATCAAAATATTTTATTTCACATATAACCACATGGGCACTTATGCCAAGTCTAAAGCTAAGTGCACTGTTCCAATTGGTCGTTTCCTATGGAGAAGAGCCGGCAAGAAAATCCACGGTTACTCTTTTAAAAATATTGCCTTTTACAATGTTTTTAAATTAAAGTGTTAATAGGTATGGGAGGACAGTGTATGCCTGTCGACTAGTACCAGGTTCTTAATAAAATAGAAAATGTTCTACAAATCTACAGTCTACAAGGCCTACAATGTTCTCAAATACAAGGAGACCAAATTGAATTTCGGTGCGTCTGGATAAAATGTTAGGAGTGGTTGAGATGAAAACAAAGATTCCTTAATGCAAAAGCAGACGTCTAGACAGCTTTAAGCTCAAAGACCTTTCCTAAAATATTATTATTAGTTGGGTTCAGAGTTCTTTGTTTGGATACAGACGAAAACTTTTAAGACTTCATGAGCTTCTCGAGAGCTTGCATTAAATTGAAGTGTTCATTCAAATATGTAAATTGTATGTAGGTAGGCCTATTTGGCGTCCATAACATACATAGGTAGGCTATAATTAGGCAAGTCTCCCAAATTAGCGATAGCATTGATTTCGATTGAATGTTAAACCTGCAACGAAGATACTTGTGCGTCTTTGTGAAAGGCACGGCGTTAACACAAAGAAAAAGGTTTATTTTGAGACACAAAGAAATAAATTACAATTTAAAATTAGTATAAGTGAGCCGTAATTTAACCCAAGAGTTATCTCTCCGCCTTTATATTTCGTCACTTTGAAAATCTTTCGGGATTTCTGATTCGAGCAGTTAAGAAAGTCGAGCAAATCTGGGACCTCAAAGGCCTAAATCCTAATTAAAACAAGGGGAGCAAAATAATATGAGGGGTCCAAAATTAGAGATAAAAGCGCATAGCCGGAGTGCTGATACAAAATCTTTTGCGCACAATCGAAAACGTACGGGCTGTAAATTTCTTGTCGCAGAGTGACAAACCCTATCATTTCTAACACTTTTCAAAACAAAACAACAATAAAGTACTTAGTTCTGAATTCAAATTATTCGACACGATAAATCTAATAATTGATGGACATGGAAATTAGCATTCGTTTGTATTCGGAAATGCGATGATTCCCGATACAGAATTTAGATATTAAAACAGAATACTCATCTTATAAAGGTGATGAAATAGGGCTCCAACCGCAGCAAGGGACTCCCAACGGATGCAACCGCAGGAGATGTTTCCGCGCCCAGCCCTCGCGCCGAACTATTTAATCGGACCCTAGATAGCCTACCTACGACCTAAATTGATAACCTGAACAGAATATCGGTCATGTAAATAAAAACATTGCAACCTGAATCAGGAACCGAGGCTTTTAAGGATGTATTACTGTAAGGGTATGTGTATACTGCAATCTTGTCAGTAAATTTTCTCGCGAAAACGAAACATTTAGCTATTACACTATGAAGTATCTAAAAGTACTTCGTGCCTGAAAATGCGTTCACATGAAACTTTAAAACCACTTATCGACGAGGACTAGAACACACAATTCAAACAACTCCATTTTTTGGGTTGCGTACCCAAAGGGTAAAACGGGACCCTATTACTAAGACTCCGCTGTCCGTCCATCTGTCTGTCCGTCTGTCACCAGGCTGTATCTCATGAACCGTGATAGTTAGACAGTTGAAATTTTCACAGATGATGTATTTCTGTTGCCGCTATAAAAACAAATACTAAAAAATTTAATAAATAAATATTTAAGGGGGCTCCCATACATCAGACACGATTTTTTTGCCGTTTTTATAGATAATGGTACGGAACACTTCGTGGGCGAGTCCGACTCGCACTTGGCCGGTTTTTTTTATTTCTGCGTCGCCGATATAGTCACTTGTAGGATCAGTTTATTAAATAAAAAAATGGAAACTGTTCAAACGATTAAACCCGAAAAAAAACTACTTTTGGCAAAAATATAAAAACTTTTTCAACATTTCTGATTAAGAAACGGTTGTTTCGGCCGGGAATCAACGTCGATATTTTTTTGATGTACTTAGACGATTTGATTCTTATAAATACCGTATTAAATCCTAATCCTAACTAATATTATGAATGCGAAAGTAACTTTGTTTGTTTGTTATGCTTTCACGCTAAAACTGCTGAACGGATTTGGATGAAATTTGCCATATGGGTAGACTATGACTAGCACCCTAATTACGTAAACCACTATCTAACACAATCTGAATCATTTTGAAGCTTATTGCTAATCCATTGCTTTATATGCCCGAAAAATGTGTCTGCTCAACAACGTAAATAACGCAATGAATGTTGTTGAACTGTCAAAATGAAACCCATTCCTACTGTTAGTGTGTTACGTAATTACCCCGCTGGAGATGGAATAGGCTTCTTTTCATCCTGGATTGCAAACGAAGTCGCGGGCAACAGCTAGTTGGTTATAATTAACTGAATTTTACGGTTTAATTGTTAATTTATTTATTTCCTAAATGACAATTAACTGTTGCAAAACCTACTGGTAATTTTTCATTAGTTGTAAAAAGTGTAACTGCAACGACGAAAACATAATTTTTTGGTAACTTTAGAATAGAATAGAATACTCTTTCGTATGCTGCACTGGTTGACGTCATCACGTCAACACCGGCTATCGCTGAAAACCAGCGCTGGGGCTCTGTCTCGCATAGGGTTGTAGCATTACGCTGAGCGATTGCCGTTTTACGTGAATGTGACGCATATTTTCCCCCAACTCGTTCTTTTTTGTTTGTGTGTTTTTTCTTTGCGTTATGTTTAACGCAAATAAATGTATTTTCTTTCTTTCTTTATTATATACACCATAAAAATTACAATAAATGTAGAAATTTTACACAGGGTGACACGATGGGCAGTCTTTACCGTGTTTACTATAGATTAGCCATGAAATCAATAAATCCAACATCCTAACAGGATCAGTAATAAAAAATGTTTTTAAAACAAACGCCGTAAACATGGTGTTTTTTTTCGTAGCTTTTCCATATAGAAAACAAATAAATTCTTTTCTATGATCATGATCAATGATCTAAGGTTTTTTTTTTGCGTTTATATCTATGTACTAGTCAAACGTGCGTGTATATTTTATATTAGGCACATGGTAGGAATTTCAAAATACAGAATGCTGGTATTTAGCTGCATCCGATAAGACTGGAAGCCAACCCCAACATGGTTGGGAATAGACTAATGGCCTATAGTATAGTCTACAGTCCTCTTCACCGTATCTGGCGACAGCAACCCAGACACATTTTCTTTCCTTTCGTGAGTTCTCTGATGACTAGGAAAACCTTTGGGCTCATTTGAATAGGCTACTCGTAATAAGGTAAAGATGAAATGGTAACCTACAAGGCGTTGATCCGCACTGTGGGTTGAAAATCGCCTATACAGGATACATTTTTAACCAGTGCGCAAGTAACCATGAATTCAGCACATGATTCTAGACCCCCAGGTCAGAAATATATACAATTTTTTTTTATTTTTTATTTTTAGTCAGTTAACAAAAAAAAAAAATCTGCTGTTTCATAGAAAAGTGCAATACCTGCGAGATCAAAACGCATGGAACATCTAATTAAAAAAAATATAACTGACGAAAAATTTCTACGCTAGGGGGTATAGAATCATTTATGCTGAATTCGTGGTTACAATTTGCGTATCGGTTAAAAATGTATCCTGTGTAAGACATAGAGCTGCTAAGTTTTAAGTGTCGTTTTTTGTGCTTGAAATGGTTTCTGTTAAGTATTACCATGGTCAAATATGTCACAAGAAGTAATTTGACTTGAAAACTGAGGACTTGTAATTTTTTTTACGAAAAATTTGTATGATCCTCGAGAAAAAAAATAATTTGAATCAAAATGTTTTTAATTCTAATCAAAATAGTATTTTGATTAGATTATTATGTCGTTTATTCAATTTCATAGTTATTTCTATACAATCATTCAGCACAGCATACAGCTCAGCCAGATGAGAACAACCAGAGATAATATGTCTGATGGACTCACCCGGACGATGGCATGCCCGACACACATCAACCGGCCCGTCTTTCATAATATATCTCCGGTAGTTATTCGACAAGATTACTTCGTCCATAATTGCATAGACGAAACCTTCAGTTTCCCCGAAAAGGTCACCAAAACGTAGCCAGGATACGGATGCGAAGAAATCTATACCGGGCTCATGAAGAGACCGATAAAGCGCCCGTGAAGCTCCTTGCTGTGCCGTATCTCCTTACAGTCATCGGTAGTAAGTACTTCAGGTTTGCGCCAGTTCCCTCTAGTCATGGAGAGCGGGGTGAGTCCCTTGTCCACTGCAACCACATCACGGGGCATACCCATTTCGGTTTTCTAAAAATATTCCCTAAGACTGCACACTTTGCGGTTGTGGAGGATCTTCACGTTTAGAAAGCGTCGACGCCCGCACTTCCGCCGTATGCACAGTCTCATTACTGATGGTCGTGGGTAATGCTCCGGTTTGCGGTCAGCAGTTTACGGACTCTCCTAACGGCTACTTACTGAAGCAACCCTATCATCTTCCACTTCTACACCATGATTAGACCGCGGCGGTATTTCATCAATGGTTGATGCTTGTACCGCGGTTTGGGCCGGACTCAAGACGATATGGTGACTCAGCTCTGAGCGCAGCCTATCAAGTGCAGCATGGTCCAACCTATGACTGCGTTGGATGACCCGCACCTGATCCGACAGTTGTTGGGCCAAGACGTTGACGGTTGGCTCTAGTTCCTGAAATAGAGACAGCATCCTACCACGGTACGCAGTGAGGTTAGTTCCCCGCTCTGTAGATCCGTAATATGCGCGCATGACGTTCACGTTCATAGACTGAGTCCATTTCATGCGCTGCACACAACCACCGGCAGCGGGGACCCGACTCGGGGCCGAATGGCCCCTAAATCCCAAGCTCCTCGGTGGCCGGCCTCTCCCCTGCCGACGTACAGGTGTTGGCGACGTCGGCGGGGAAAAATACTCGTCGCCCGAGCTCGATACAACTACCGCGGCCGGTGTCGTCACAGCGTTCACGATAGGGCTGGATACCGGCGGCGGCGAGACGGAGCTGAGACAAGAGTCCGGAGGTGGTGGGCGTGCTCGTCGTAATATTGATCTTGTCAACATTTTATCTTCATTTTCCTATCTTATTTTTATTATTGTTTTATCGGAGGTCACATCTGTCACATCACCTCCGATTCGGCAGTTTTTGATTAAATTTATTACATTTTGGTGTGTTATGGTCTCTTTTTTGGTTTTAAAGTGGTTTTCAAGATTCAGGTTTGATATAAAATGAAATACTGTTGTAAGACTGGGTCCAAATCACTTTCTCTCGTTAAAATTACAAAAAATGGGAAAACGACACGTTTCGTTGATACGGTGTTGCCAGTAGTAGTAGTAGTAGTTTTAGTAGATTATTATTTTTAATGTCTGCATTTGAAATAGATAAACGTGGTACGTCATTAAATCATAAATAATTACTTAGTTCTAAAACTTCATTTAAGGATATGATGGTTTAACCTGTAGTACCAAAGATAAGCGGATGTGTCACTCGAACTTCATACAAATTTTTCGTAAAAAAATTACAAGTCCTCAGTCAAGCCAAATTACTTCTTGTGGCATATTAGACCGTAGTAAAACTTAATAGAAACCATTTCAAGCACAAAAATACACTTAAAACTTTGCAACTCTGTCTTCTAAAGGCGATTTTCGATTCACAGTGCGACGCAACGCACTAAGGAGACCTCAGCCTAAGAACGCACCCTTACAAAAAACTTATGGCGAATGCAACAAGTACGAACTCAAACGCCAGGAGTTCGTTACTTGTTGCGCATGGCATATATAATGCAGGCTGAAATATAGGTCAACCCGGGTCCAGCTCGACATAATGTAGCCTGATTTATAGATATGTTTAATTTCAGGAAATTCAGGGGCTGCTGGGCTGTACCTAGGTAGTTTCCGATCGATATCTCCTGGGGTTATTCTGAGATCATGATTTATTCAGGTTGTTGTTGATTGTTTTGTTGTAATGTAATGTAATGTAATTTGTGTAATGCGTTATTTTTTGTTAATTACAATTATTATTAAAAGCCCGTGATATCCCACTGCTGGGCAAAGGCCTGCTTACTCTCTTTCCACTTCATCCTATTTGAAGCTGCTAATAGCCAACACCGTAATTACGTAACACACTATCTATCACAATCTGAATAATTTTGAAGCCTATTGCTAATCCATTGCTTCATATGTTCGAAAAATTTGTCTGCTCGACAACGTGAATAACGCAATGAATGTTGTTGAACTGTCAAAATGATAGCCATTCCTGCTGTTCTTATTAAAAGAGTCCAGCTCAGTTGTTTTTAATTTGAGTTATTGAAATGTTATTCACTGGTTTTGATTTCGTTACATGGGATACGTTTTTGTTCCACGATTGTTTTAATTCGATATGATTGTTTGATTTAATTTTTGTTAAGAACAATGGCTGATATAGGAAGTTACCCATTTCGTTACTTCCTTAATAACATTTACTTATAGAATTCAATTAAAACTTTTGTTAAAATCCTACAATTATATATCAAAACATCACGCCAGTAATCCCCGAAGGGTTAGACAGAGGTGTACCTGTAATACAGTGTACACTCACACAGTTATATTTATGTCCCAGTAATACGAGCAGCCGAGAAGTCGAGCCTATTGCCATCAACCGGGCACAAATCCAGACTCGAGGATGCGGCGCGTTGTGTTCCACGCGCGCCTCAAAGAAATGTCAGTACAATTGACGGGGTCCGATAGGGCCGATGCCTGCCGGGGTCGCAGATTGTTCGAAAGAATTACCGTGGCCCTGGCGCACAGGCAGCTGAAGGAACACGGGTGGGTTTTAGTCAGTAAGAGTCTGACACGCCCTTCCGCTCCGCCCAGAGCAGGAGAGGTCATTTGATGATTTCACACTCAAAAAAAAAAAAAAAAAGGATGCTACTGAGAAAATCCTGATGAAAAAACCCAATAACACTGCCCGACCTGGGAATCGAACCCAAGACCTCGTGCTCAGCAGTAGCGCCTGCGACCAACTGAATTTCTTTTATGACGAATCTGCGATCAATTAGTGTCACAATCCATACCAACCAATTAGTGATTCACGACGGTAAGTATTAGGTACCTATTCTAGCCACATCAGCGGGGTAATTACGTAACACACTAACAGTAGGAATGGGTTTCATTTTGACAGTTCAACAACATTCATTGCGTTATTTACGTTGTTGAGCAGACAAATTTTTCGACCATATGAAGCAATGGATTAGCAATAGGTTTCAAAATGATTCAGATTGTGATAGATAGTGTGACGTAATTAGGGTGCAGTACGGCAAGACTATAAATAAATGGATTTAGCGTCATTTATCGTAATTTTACACAGAACCGGCCAAGTGCATTTCGGACGGGAACACGCACAATGAAGTGTTCCGCAGTTGGGATGACTTAATCCTAAAAACAAACTTAACATTGTATTTGAAAAACATGTTCTCCCATACATCGATTTATGTCACGGACAATTCTCCAACTGCAAATGTAAGTTTGTAATCGCATTTTTTTATGTGATAAAACTACAAATTAACGATTTTCGGACTGTTTCCTTTACTTGTGCTGTGAGACCTTGCTTCTTGCCAAATTTCATGATTCTAGGTCAAGTGAAAGTACCCTTAGGTGTTGATTTATTTGCGAGTTTCAAAATATTTCGCATAATTGGCCGTATTGTATTGGAATAACCACCGATTGCCGCCATGGCCCACGTACAATGTTACACATGAAGGACTCATAAACGACAGACAGACTCAGACTCTGTAAATTCGCACACACACACCAAGACTTTTATACTAAACGAGAAGACATACAAACTAGATACACACTCCGACACAAAACACGGTTAAACCTATCGACATCCCGTTTAAAAATGCACTCATCTAGTCCACTGGTTATGTCGATAAAATCTAAAATAAAACTACCTGAGGTGCTCAGAAATGAGGGAAAAATTGCTATTTTTACCAATAATTTAAAAAAAAAAATGACTAAATAAATGTTATTACAATATAAATGAATATTTAATTGAAAAATCCATAGAACTGGCACAATAATATAAATGAATAATAAATATTTAGATTGAATTAATTTAATTAACAAAATGTTACCTTTAATTTTAAATAGAATAGGTATTTTTTTTTGCATGTAAGTCCTCTTCTTTCAAATCTTTATTTTGCTGTGCCCGACAGGGTCCACGATTGGTACTACTAATGTTTACTTACCACCTAAGCACATTGTGGAATGCAATAAATGATTGAGTATTGAGTATTGACTAAGTGCGGAAACCAAAACTCCCTAAAGAAGAAAAAGAATGGCCGTATTTTTTATTGCGATGACTTAGAAGCTTAATTTTTTTAGAGCTCCATTGGATCGTAGACCTACGTATTTGATATTAATTTCAACTTGATAACTCCATACGTTCCTGAGAAAAAGGGTCTTGACTGACTGACAGACGGACATACGGAAGGACGGACGGACAACGAAGTGATCCTATAAGGGTTCCGTTTTGTCCTGTTGAGATACGAAACCCTAAAAATAGAAAAATCTAAATAATATTAAATCTTTATCCTATTGAGAACTTCCTGCTTTTGGAATCGGTAAAAATTCAGAAACTTAATACAATCAGAAAATTATCCACACAACACACGTAAATCTTTCACCACCCATTAAATAAATTAAGTCTAAGTACCATTTCTAAGTGACGACCTTTTACAACTTAACTCTGGCACTTGACCTTAGGTAAGTATGCTTTTTAAGCTCAAGTCCCGAATATGAAAGACATTAGATAAATAATTACCTACGTTTTGTTGTTACGCTGTAAATAATGATTCAGAATCAGCAGTGACTCATGGCAACATAGAAACAAGTTACATTTAAATACAACAGTTACGATGAATTGTGAGAACTTATTAGCATATTCACATACGCTGTTTTTTATTATTATTTTCGCTACTGATTACCTACAGTCTGCATAAAAATAAATAGATCAAAGTTCATCATTTCAATATTAGTTTACGAATGAAAATCTGTTTTGTTTAAATATGATTAAATAGCTGAGGAGGTAATTCCAAAATATGCATGATTTGATGACAAATGATATTTGTTTCTGTAAATTAGTTAAAAAAGCACTATAACACGTCAAAAATAAATTATGTTATAAAATTAGAAGAGTTCGGTGTATTCTAACCGACTACTCTGAAAAGGAAGTCCAAAACAAACTCAGAGTTCACCGTCTCTTTTAAAGTCCAGACATAATCATGGTCAGGCCATATGAGGACCATGCAGATTAGTGTCTGAGATGGGCAAATCAAAAATCAAATCATTTATTAGTTTGTAAACATGGGTAAGTATGATACACTATGATGACACTGAATCACAGGATACATATTATCACGACCAAGCGACTGTGATAACTGATAAGTGATAATTTAATTCGTAATCCGAAATGTTAATTTAAATAACCGATGGCAATTAGTAATCGGTTATTGTTATATTTAATGGGTAGAAGGCATTTTATCATAGCACTAGCTTTTGCCCGCGGCTTCGCTTGCGTTAATTTAGACTTTGACTATCAATTCGGGTTATAATTGAATCATGATTCGAAAGACACGTGGCGCCATCTATTATCATAAGAACGTTATTGTTGTTTTCCTCGGGAACAGTACTTTTTTGCGGGATGAAAGGTACCCTATGTCCGTTTCTGTACATCTGACAACGTATATGCAAAATTTCAAGATGATCGGTTCAGTGGTTTAGGCGTGAAAAGGTAACAAAAAAACAAACAAACTTACTTTCGCATTTATAATATTAGTTAGGGAGTTAGGATTTTGTCGCAAGGATGTCGAAATTTATCCCATAGGAACGTGCTACCGGGACAAAAAGTAATTAGCCTATATCCTTCCCCAGGATGCCGTCTATCTCCTTGACAAATTTGATCGAAATCCGTTCAGTAAATTAGGCATAAATGATAAATGATAAATGATTTTATTTCTGTAAGTAGGTTTGAACAAACACTTTTACACGTCAATCATATTTTAAAAACTAGATGAGGTCGGCGTTTCCTATCTGACTACTCTGAGAAGAAAGGCCGAAACAAACTCAGAGGTCACAGTCTCTTTTAAAGTCCAGACATAATCTTGGTCAGATCATGTGAAGACCATGTAGATTTGTGTCTGAGATGGTCTTTTGAGGAAAAACCACACAGATTGAGTGGACCTGTCCATCCAGTGCACGCATTTGTCAGTAATCGTGTAGCTCAACTCAGAACTTAAGGAGCTCAACGATTCGACGAACAATACCAAAGAAAAGACATTTGGGTAGGCCACAAAAATTACTCAAACTGCCAGACCATGATTAAAATTTACTAAGGAGAGAAAAAAAAGCAACAATGACCCACATAGTCTTCACATTCACAATATTAAAATGATAATCAATGTAGCCTGAATGCTACTCACATTCACAGACAGTTTACTCTTTAAAAGTCATCAAAAATACCATAAGTTATTATATAAGGACATCATCAATTCTAAAACACTCATTCACAGTATAAAAATGGATTGTTGCTTGGGGGTACATTGAAGTGGCTTAGTTAATCCCAAGCCTTTTTGTCATCCAAGTAATCTTTAACTTTATAGAAACCTTTTTGACAGAGTTTCTGTTTAATAAATGATTTAAATTTATTGAGGCTCAGTTCTTTAACAAGACTTGGGAGTTTGTTGTAAAAACGTATACTTTGGCACTTAAATGAATTACTAATTTTTTGGAGCCTAGTCGAGGGCACAATAAGTAATTCTTTGTTTCTAGTATTAATGTTATGCACGTCGCTGTGTTTGGAATATAGATTAATATTCTTTTTTACATAAATCAGGTTCTCATATACATATTGAGATGCGACTGTCATTATGTTTATTTCCTTAAATTTATCCCTCAGTGAATGCCTACAACTAAGGTTATAAATTGCTCGAATGGCTCGTTTCTGCAGCACAAATATAGCCTGAATGTCGGCTGCATTTCCCCACAGCAAAATGCCGTACGACATTACACTATGGAAATAACTAAAATATACTAATCGAGCTGTTTCGACATCAGTCAAATGACGGATTTTATAGACCGCGTAGGCTGCAGAGCTTAGCCGCTTCGACAATTTGGTTATATGTGGGCCCCACTGTAGCTTCGAGTCCAAAGTAATACCTAAGAACACAGTGGTGTCCACGAGATCCAATTCCGCCCCATTAACTAGTACATTGGTTTTCACCTGCTTAACGTTAGGTGTCAGAAATCTAATACATTTAGTCTTTTTCTCGTTTAAAAGTAAATTATTAACACTAAACCAATGTACTATTTTAGCGATAGCATTATTTACATCATCAGTAATTATCTGTTGTCGTTTAAGCTTAAATAAAAGTGATGTGTCATCTGCAAATAACACTATTTCATGACTATTCTTTACAAGGGAAGGTAGATCACTAATATATACGAGAAATAAAAAAGGGCCAAGAATTGAGCCCTGCGGAACTCCCATTGTGACAATAGAACCCGGGGATCGCTTGCCGTTAACGTCCACTCTTTGGATCCTATTATCCAAATAAGAGATAAGAAGATCCAAAGTAGTGTTTCTAATACCATAGTAGTGATGCAATTTCCTGACCAATGTATCATGAGAAACACAATCGAAGGCCTTTGACAAGTCACAAAAAATACCTAGGGCATCATGCGACTTTTCCCAGGCCTCAAAGATATGTGCAAGAAGCTCAACGCCAGCGTCGGTAGTAGAGCGACCCCTTGTGAAACCGAATTGTTTACTGTTTAATAATTTAAATTTAATAAAATGTCTTTGCAATTGATCTAGCATCAATTTTTCAAATATTTTACTGAAGGTGGGTAGCACAGAAATCGGTCTAAAGTTCGTGGGGTCTGATGTGCTGCCCGATTTAAACAAAGGTATTATTTTACTACTCTTCATTAAGTCAGGAATTACACCACAGTCAATACATTTATTAAAAATTATTGCCAATTCAGGCGCTACAGTGTTGATGATAAATTTTGTAACCTCTACGGAATTTCCCCACAGATCAGCAGTTTTTTTAACATTAAGTGTATTGAAAGTTTTAATAATATCTCGAGCACTAACATAGTCGAAATTAAATACATGGTTACAAATATCAACATTTTCTTTCAATAGGGACTCGGCAACAGTGGGTGAAGAATTTAAAGTTTTTGTGGTTGAGACTGGAATATCGGCAAAGAAATTTTCAAAAACTGAGGCAACATCTAAATCTTTTTGAATAACTTTATTATTAATATTAAGGCTGTAGTCACTACTACGCTTTCTGACTCTTCCAGTCTCATTGTTTATAATTTCCCAAGTCGTTTTTATTTTATTTTGACTGTTTTTAATCTTGGAGCTTAAATACCGACACTTAGCTTCACTACAAACTTGTTTAAATAATTTGGAATAGTTCTTAACATATTGATAAAATTCTTTACTTTTATTATAATTTCTTTCTTCATATAGTTCAAAAAGTTTGATTCTACTATTAAATATCCCTTTAGTTGCCCATTCACTGAAGGTTGCAGATCCATTAACTGAGATCTGCTTGGGTATAAATGTTGAATTAAATTCTGTACAATACATGGCAAAGAAAGAATTGTACAGTTCATTGGGATCATCACTGTAAGGCAAGTAAGGTAATTTACTACTAAGTTTATTTTTAAAATTCTCCAAGCGACCTGCAGTTTTTGGCACTACAGTGATATTTTTCTTAGCCACTTTTTTATTTTGCTTACTAAATGTAATCAGTTGTCCGCAGTGGTCAGAATCCAGTTGGCTTATAATTTTTTTATTAATAGGTAAAATGTCAGTAAATATATTATCTAAACATGTAGCTGAGGTAGCAGTTATTCTAGTAGGCTCCAAAAATAAATGATTAAGATTATATGACTGAAATATTTTTTTAATTTTAAGGCACATCAATGAGTCCTCTAATAAATTGACATTAAAATCACCGCATACAATTATATTCTTTCCTAATTTACCAAGTTTTAGTAACACATCATCCATGATACTCTCAAAGCAATCATAAATCGATGATGGAGGCCGGTACACGCTCAATACAACAAGCCGCTCCAACTCCACACAGGCTATTTCTATAGTCCGCTCAACAGAGAGGCTTACAATATCCTTACGTTCTTTGAATTGAAGAAGTTTATTTAACAGTATCAATGAGCCACCATGTATTGCATTTTCTCTGCTGAACGAACTACCAACCTGATGATTACTGAAATTAAACATGAACTGATGGCTTTTTAACCAATGTTCTGTAATACATAAAATATCAATGTTGTTACAGTTCATGAATAATTCAATTTCAAGGTCTTTTTTCAACATACCTTGAATATTTTGGTGCACCAGGTTAACTGTGTTCGAACTTATTCTGACATTTTGATGATTTGGACTAGTATTTAAATTTAAATTATCTCTATTAATAATGCAAGAGGTTTTCTCTATTGTCTCAATTTCTAATTTAAATTAATGTCAGCTTGTGTAGCCAAGTTATTGGCTGAATCAATGAAAATGTCAGGTAATTGCTCAATAGAAGCAACAGTTTTATTAGCCAACTTCTTGGCTGAATCAATTAAAAAAAAGTATAGCGCTAAAGCTATTTGTCTTTTCAAACATTTTGGCAAATACAATTTGTATTTTGTCACACATAAATATTTACTAACATACTTGTTAGAGTCAATGATATGAAATTTATTATTATTTAATGTCACATTATTTAACATTATATTTAATTTGTGCATAAAATTATTTTCTTTCTGTGGCAAACTGTTACTATAAGGAAATGTAAACATAACAATCTGTTTTAAGTCTAGCTCACATAGTTTGTTAATGTAATGGAGCAGACTGTCCTAAAACCCATGAAACGGTAACATACAGACAGAGTTATTTTCGAATTTATAATACTAGCTGTTGCCAGCGACTTCGTCTACGATCCAGGAAGAAAAGTAGCCTATGTTCTTACCCAGGTTATTTATTTGTGTGCCAAATTTTATCCTAATCCATTCAATAGTTTTTGCGTGAAAAAGTAACAAACAAACATCCATCCATCCTCACAAACGTTCACATTTATAATATTATTAGGATTAGTATTGATTTTTAGCCTACGTTGTCTCACTACAGGGCAAAGGCCACCCCTGTCTCCTTTCCACTCCTCTCTGCCTTGAGGTGGTGTAGACCGATCCTGTCTGTAGGCATAAAAACCCCGTAGTACGAAAATGAACTCTGAAATATTTTGACTATCTAGTACCAACACAACATAATATCATGCCTATATTTCCCCGAAAGGTAAGGTAGAGGTGTACCTAAAGTACACCCACATTACGCCAGTTACGTTTTAAGTCTTATGTAATAGGTCTTATCTATCTAATAAATATTTAAACCAGAAAATAAAAAAGCTCCGTAGCTACGCGCTTCTAAGACAATAGATAGTGGTGGTACACACATATATGTATAAGATAGTGCACGCATTTGTTTGACGTTCTGACCTTACGTTATAGCGGGGTCGGTGGGGTCAACGCTCAGAAAGGGACGTTCGCGGGTTGCTTTTACTAAGGTGGCACGGCTTTATAAGAGCGTTTTTTTTAATTAAAAACTAATTGTCTCCGTGGTTTTCCGTCTGTATTTATTATTATAGATTTGTTTTAATTCTTAACGGATATAAATGTCACCGTATACCGTTAGTTTACAATCTATCTCGCGAGATTGTAAACTGTCGATAAATTGTGTACTGTACCTTACTGCTTACAATATAACGTATAAATTTTCGATAGTTTATAATCTATCCATGTCAAACCGTCAAATTGTGCACGAACCTGAGTAGCAATGACTTTATTTTTGACAGTTCAACAATATTCATTGCGTTATTTACGTTGTCGAACAGACAAATTTTTCGAACACAAGAGCAATGGATTAGCAATATCCTTCACAATGATTCAGATTGTGATTGAAAGTCTGTTACGCCATTCGAGTGCTGCCTTACCGACAGGGTTCACAATCTGTTCGCTTTATCACCCGTAAAATTGTGAACCGTCCCTGATTTGTCGGTCTTGGCGGTAGCCGAAATGGTCGTTGTAACTAAGCCAGGGAACCCGGACCAATCGGGTTAGTTTAGGTTAGAACTGAGTGGAACAGCGCGCGAGCCGAGCGAGCGAAGCGAGCGGTGTCGCGGCAGCGGTCGGCGATCGCTACTTCCAAGTTGGTCGCAGTTACTTGGTTATTTAGTATTAGCGCAAGGTGCGATCCGTCGCATGCAAGTTTGATACCAGTTAACAATTTCTCGGTTTGCCATAGGCAGATTATAAACTATCAAAAAACAATGCGATCAATTATAAATCGTTTGTTGCAGTTCACAATTTTTCTAAAGCTTAATCTCGCGAGATAGATTATAAACTAACGATGTTCATAATTATACGGTGAGATAAATATTCTTTAAAAAAAAACACACGCCTTTTTCCCAGAGGGAGGCAGTAACTACAGAAGCTACATTCTTAAACTTGACCAGAAAAGATACCAATCTATAAAACCATGAATTAAAAAAATGCTATCACGTTAATTGGGTAAGTGGCCCAGTGAAACACACTCATACTGACAGATAGCGAGAACTTGGGTTTCATAATATGTGAGGAAAGGAAGACGGCCTACACGGATAGGTTATCATAGCAGTACCAATTTATTACGAAGAGGTCTAACAGCTTAGATAAGTTAATTGTTGCAAATAACGAGGCTCATTGAAAATGCTCGCTGACAAAGTTGTCCCGAAACATTGAGCGTACAGCGAAAGCAATTAAATTGCTCTGTGTAAGTAAATAACCCTTTAGCTTTGCAGTTGCCACACATTTTTTATTTAAAAAAACGCAAAGCAAACGAAAAAACTTTATACTATATCTAACATAAACATATACAACTTTACTAAAGATTATACAATCAATCGCACGTCAATGCTAACTTGCAATACGAAAATCGCCTATACTGCTAGGACATAAAAGCGCTGTCAATATCTAAATTTTACCACTGATCTGCGGCTGACTGTACGTCCCGTCTCTTGTGATTTGTTTCAGACCACCTGAAACTTTTATCAGTAAAAAAATCTGACTTAAATCTAAACTTACCTTCTGGCTCGACTGGTCTCTCCATTTGTTTTAGCATTTTTCTCCGCAACTGTGTAATTTGTGATCCTATCTTGTATCATGCTGATAGTACTGCTGTCTGTACTGAGCGGCGCTCCGGGGGGAGGGGGCGCGGGCCTAGACGTGCGGGCGGGAGTGGGCGGCGCCTCGTCATCATCTATTCCTAAGGCTTGGAGCTCGTTGAGGAGGTCTGGATCGTCATCGTCACCTAAAATGAAGTTGAATAATTAATACCTATGTTCAACTAGTTTTACCAAGGGGTATCGTATTAGGGTTGTGGAGGTCAGATAGGCAGTACCTCCATGTAAAATAGAGGTATTCAGCTGCATCAGGTTAGACTAGAGGCTGACTCCGACATAGTTGGGAGAAGACTAGGCAGATGACGATTTTATACGATTTATGTTTGCAGAATATGAAGAAACAAGTCGTGTGCCTGATGGGATTTCCCCATATATATAAGAAAGATATTTCTATAGATTTCCTATTGGCAAAAATATAATCGTTTTTTACCCTTCGGGGGAATACAAAAGGGTAAAAAATAAAAATAAACTATCCGTTTTTTTACCACCGAAGGGTAAACAATAAAAATAAACTATCCGTTTTTTACCACCGAAGGGTAAAAAATAAAAATAAACTATCCGTTTTTTTACCCCCGAAGGGTAAAATGAGGATAGATTACGAGTCGTTCGTTCGTGTGTTGGTTTGTGGTTTTCGTGTGTAGACTTTGCAACAAGTAAACGCTATACCTACATAGAACTATTATAAAATAAAATAACCAGTAGCTTACCAGAACCGTCATCATCTGAAGGCACGTCTTTCAAGCTCTCTGCTATCATAGCATCCAAATTAGCTGCAGGCACCGGTGGAGGTTTCCTGGGCTTGTGTTTCTGACCACCACCACCACTGATGGCAGCCAGTTCTGCTTCCAAATCGAAGTCATCGTCTGATAAGTCCAGGGGCTCATCATCATCGTTTATGTCTGGTATATCTAGGAGACCAAACTGTGACAAAAGAAAATAATATTTGATGCATTAAAACTATATTGCTTCGTAGGTCTTGTGAACCCAAACACAGGTGCTCAGCATGGAGTCCCACAGGTCAGGTAAAATGTCATAGGTGTTTCTAAGCTATTGCATAGCTTTTATCGCGGGCTTTGAGCGCGGCGACCGAATCAAGAAATTCTGTAACGAAAATAAAACCTAACACCCCCCACTCCGCCTACCATGTAGCTCGGCCGAGCGTTCGCTTAACGTGTATGTATATGGTACGACTGTACTTGAATTAATATTAAAGTAAAACAAATACTGCATAAATAAAAAATAAATAAATAATTATAATTGCATAAGTTGATAAAAAATGCTATGCAATAGCTTTACTGCGGCAGTCACCGAGTGCCACAAGTGTTTTTATTTTTCCTGAATTTCACAGTAGTAGTTAGAAGGCTGCATTAATGCCTGGTTGATGACAATAGGCTGGGTTTGATATAATTACAAGTATTACTTTAAAAAAACTTTGGAGGAAACGTGTATTAAATTAAAACCTAGACAAAATGCATAACTTTATATATTAATTAAAACCAAAATTTACATAAATCAGATACGTGGTTCTCAAGTTTTAAGAGACAGATAGTTTTTTTTTTTTTTCATAATATTATAGACCGGACACAGACACAGACTGAAAAATGATTTTATTTCTGTAAGTAGGTTTGTACTAACACTTTTACATGTCAATCATATTTTAAAAACTAGATGAGGTCGGCGTTTCTTATCTGACTACTCTGAGAAGAAAGGCCGAAACAAACTCAGAGGACACAGTCTCTTTTAAAGTCCAGACATAATCTTGGTCGTATCATGTGAAGACCATGTAGGTTTGTGTCTGAAATGGTCTTTTGAGGAAAAACCACACAGATTGAGTGGACCTGTCCAGTCAGTGCACGCATTTGTCAGTAATTGTGCAGCTGTTATGATTAATCCTCCATTTATCTAAATTGGTCATTGAGTTTAGCTTGTTGGTTGGACCATATACACTTGCAGTAAAAATTATTAAGTGCTAAAATAGGTACCTAATTTAGGATTATGGTGGCTACATTGTCACCTACTGTTAAATTTTAAAAAGAAACACAAAAGTACAAAAAGGCATAAGTACTTATAACACCCCTCTTTTGCATCAGGGGTTAATATCACTTAAATTATTGGTTCTACTTACTGGATTAGACAGCCCAATTTGCAAGTCTAGGCTATTCTAGAAACTAGATAAAAAAAGGAATAACTATAATGAAAAATGTATGAAATCATCAATTGAAATAATAAACAGATTGGACTATTCCTCAATTCATTCATTCAACTCTAACTGGCTAATAACCTTATTATAAAGTGCATTTAATTTAGTACAGAAAAATATTTGATTGCAGGCATTATTATTATTATGAGAGTACAAAAGTATTTTGAAGTTCACCAAATATAGTCAGTAAGTGGTTAACAATGGGTTCAAATCAAATTAACAAACAACAATTAATTTATTTTATAAATAAAGAGCACAATAATAATGCCCCTTTGTTTACAAAACCCAAATCAGCTGACAACATTTTTCTCAGATTAACTTCAAATTTAGATTTATTGCTCCATAACGACAATGACTTGTTCCTATAAATAAACTTACATTAAACGCGCTAATAGAACCGGATGAGACCCTAAGAACGAGCAAATAATGTGTATGACTCACCTGAGACAAATTATTAGTTTTTTTACCAGTTCTCGGTCTTCTGGACATTTCAAACTTTTAACTATTATGGTTCACTACACTCGGAAGCTAACTGCGAGATATCACTGGAATATTACCAAGCTATCAAGTTTTATTCAGCTTACAAAATAAATCCCTGTTATTATGTATTTCGTCTGACTGTGTCTGACAGTGACTTTGGAAAAAAAAAACAGTGGCTACTAGAGAAGAGAAAAACGACTATCAACTCTCAGCGACTGTCAAGTGTCGTTATTATAGAATGTGATATCAACGATTGATCTCGTTTTCAGAAGTTAGTTGATTATTACGCATATTTTTGTAAAGTGAAATTAAACCCTAGATTTCAGAATGAAAATGAAAATTATTATATTTACAATTAACTTTCTGTATTTGTTTAAAAATAATCTTGTTTGAAAATAAAGCGAATAACTGGTGAAAAAATAAAACTTTCTGCAAAAAAAGTTTTTTTTTTCAAACGTTCTTTCTTTCTTTCTTTCTTAATGACAAGTATCATTAAGAAAGAAAGAAAGAAGGAAAGAACGTCGTCGTCATCGTTCTGTTGTGAATTTACTGAAACTATCCGCGGCCGATTTAACTTTAGTCCAAAATAAAGGCTAAGAAAAGCAATGGTGACTGAATTGTCCTTTACAATTCAAAAGTGCCTGTAATTGGTTTATTTAAAATAAATGCTTTGAGTTTGAGCTTATTGACAAAACATTTATTTTCGTCTTTTTATTACTATTACTACTCTATTTATGTATAGGTAAAAATCTTGTTCCGATATATACTTTTAGTCGATGTTAGAAAGCGCAACACTGAGCCATAAGTTTTGGTCTGTGATTGTAATGTTGTCAGTCAATTATTCAAAATGTTTAATTCTGGGTTCCAACTTGATTATTAAATGTTCTACGTTAGGAAACTACAAATGTTTTACGTGGAAACTCAAAATGTAATATTTACTTTACAGTCAAGTCAGAAAATTAAAAACCCAATTCATTTTAAAAGTTTTTCTTTCAACACGTCTAACAGTATAAAAGTAATTCTTACTTCTGGCAACAAGTGCATCATCGCGAGAGTGACGTATGAACGGCAGAAAAGACGAAAACGAAAGAAAAGCCTTTCTGTGCCGTTGTTATCTTCTATCGTACCTGAAGAATGGAGACAAACGGCCAGGCTAATGGGCTTAAATCAAAAAAGAAAGAAAACGGAGATGTCAAGGACAACCTATGGTAACGGTTCACTGTTAATTTTACGGGGAACATGCACTCCCCATATAGGGATCCAATGTGTCACACCTACGTGATGTCAAGCTACGAAGCTGAGAAATATGTGACCTAGCTGCGTTGTCTACCTTTGTATGTAAAATAACAGCGAAGCATTCTCACACGGCGACGAATCCGCACATTTGTGTACACTTTCCCGTAATAGTACCAACCTCGCAATATTGATGACAACGAATACTGTATGCTCGTATTTTTTTCAGGTCTTCGATACTTGAAGAGGTCCAAAACCAAGGGAACACAAAACTACCTTCAAACAAAAATGTTTTAGTTTTGGGTGACAATGAGACTGGTAAAACTACTTTGGTAGCAAAATTACAAGGTGTTGAAGACCCTAAGAAAGGTTCGGCACTCGAATACGCATATATAGACGTTAGAGATGAATATCGAGACGGTAAGTGTGTGTTTTTATTACTTCAAAAGCTATTTTTTATAAACAAACAAGTTTATGATCATTTAACATAAATAACTATAACCTACATTCACAAAGTTGAAGTATTATTTAGACTTTCATACAAGTCAATACATTGTTATTATTCATACGTGCTCTCAAAAGTATGTAGATCAATAAATTGCTATATTACCATACATATCTAAATATCAATAATTTTTTAATAGAATCTGTTGTGACTAAGTGTCAGGAATATTGATTTTACTCGATGAATCATCTGTGAAAAGCATGTTCTAATATCCTAGTTCCATGAACTGCCTAGACAAGCACATATAATACTGTTTTCGATTAATTTATTACCTGAAAACATAGTTAATTGCTTTTCTGTTAGAATAAAATAAAAAAATGTAGTTTAACTTCAGCCATCCATTAGCATACAACCGTACATGAAGTTACATATCATTAATTTGCGAGAAGCTTGACATAATTCAAAAAGAGCAATTTTTGGATAATTATGATATGATTTGAAAGTTTCAAAGTAGCAGTAAGTCCCGTATTACAGAATGTTACTCAAAACTCAAGCATTACTTAAAACTAGTTTCAACCGATCAAATTGCTTGAATCTAGTTTTAAGTAATGCTTGAGTATTGAGCGATGTTCTGTAATACGGGACTAAGATTGCGACTAAGCATAAAGTCACATCTTTCTAGCTCCTTCGTTTTTAGGCTTTAGCATAATGTCGTTTTTGTAGCAAAAATAATCAAATTTGCTGATTTTATAGTTAAGTCACCCTTCTTGCCAATTAGCGATATTAATATACCAGAAACTAAGTACTTATTTATATTATTACACAGACTTACTTTCTTTTATAAAGAGAATGTAGTTATTGTGTATGTGTAGCATTCCTTAAGATTTTTATCACACGTTAAACCTCGTTGTGTTGCGTTTACTAATTTAAAGCTATCTTTTTGGTATGTCTAGAGTACCGTGAGATGAACTTTGAGATGTTGCGGAATGATAATTTCTTTAACTAATGTGATTGGCAGATGGTTTGTTAATGTCAAGTGAATTAACATTATATAATTAAAATTTGTCTCAAATAACTTTAATACGGGTACCAGTTCTATACTCATTCAGGCATTGGTTTTATACAGATAGTTAAATGTGATACAAATACTGCATGCTAAATGCATCATTGATATAACACATAAAAACACCTGGATATAAATAAATTAGAAACTTTTTTGTGGCATGCACTTTCTATAAAGATGCTTCGCTGTTCTATGGCAGATATGTTCCACTATGCAAACCCTCTATTATAGAGTTAGTGCACAGCATCTTCCAGTAATGAAAATGGTATTTCCCTGATTTTAAATCAACAATCCAAATTATGTAAGGTCCTTTATGCCAAAACAAGAAATGCACTCATATCTAAAAGTTATGTCTGCAGTAAATCTTATATTTTGTAAGTTGAAAAAAAAAAACAATCCCTAACCAGAACATTTGAACGTGTTTCTCATTTCCTAACTGCGGAGAATTGCAACAAGAAACACAATTTCTCCATATCCTGCAAGAATTATTGTCTCCTAAAATAAATATACTAAAAATCCAATTCCCCCACAGATCAAACACGTCTCAGTGTATGGGTGCTGGACGGTGATCCAGGGCACACAAACCTCCTCAAGTTCGCTCTCAGCGAGGAGACATTCCCCCACACGCTGGTCCTCCTCACGGTTGCCATGACAACGCCATGGGGTATACTAGACCAGCTGCAAAGCTGGGCATCTGTGCTCGGCGACCACATAGACAAATTAGATCTCACACCTGGTAAGTAAATATCAGATAACATTTAGAAATTAATGTTTTAACGAGGTTCATATCTCGATCTTGGAGTAATATAGGTATAGGTCTATAGCAGAAATCACCATAATTATGGCCTATTTTGTGCGGACCTTATGTAAACAGATATATATTTTGTAACTAAAATATTTAAATAAAAATGTTGAGGAAGTCATTTAATTTAGCCCGCGCTTTTTCTTTTCACTTTCCTGAAGTCGGACAGATAGTTCAAAGTAAAAAATTACATGAATATAAATTGGAACATTTACCCTGCCTACCCCCATGGGAACAAATCGGTTTAATATCTAGAACCGAGAAGGGCGCAATAAACATAGATACGCATTCATTAAACTCTGTCATAAAAGTTGCGTAGACGCGACAATGAGCGCGCCATCTCTCATTATCTATAAGAATGACTCACGCGCAGTTGCATCCTTATTAAACATTCAAGGTGGATGCAGTTGCACTCAAATTACTATTCTTATTTGATCTACCTTTTGCAAGGTCTGTTAAGTTAGATATTAGAATCTATAGGAGTATGAGGGGGGGAGGGGGTGGAAAACCCCCTGAAAAATATAATAGTATTATACTAGCTTTTTCCCGCGGCTTCACCCGCGTGGGAGTCAGAAATTATACCACGGGAAAGTAATACCGGGATAAAAAATATGTCCTAATGCATCTGTGCCAAACCAAATGTCATCCAAATCCGTTCAGACGTTTAGGCGGGAAATTTTAACAAACAGACAGAGTTACTTTCGCATTTATAATGTCAGTATAGATTATTTGAAATCGTGAGTCATTATGCCTCTGAAGTTCTTGCCATGTTTCTATGGGAGTAGGCAGAAACTACACATATTAACGGATTGCTACGATTCTTAGGTACATAATCCTTTTGAGATCATACACGCGCGCCGGTTGCCAGTATTACGCAAATCATATTTAATCCAAGGTTATGACCTCCCATTTCTTGGCAGAATGCAGTTGCATCACTGTCTATGTTTTGTGAAATGTATATCTGAACACTAGCTTTTATCATAGAATTTTGTTTTTAATAGTGTGTCAGACGGAATCAGCACCGACATACATATTATGTACTAGCTGCTGCCCGCGGCTTCGTCCGCGTGGATGTCGGAAATTATCCAACGGAACCGTGCTGCCGGTACAAAAAGTAGCCTATGTTACTCCTTATAACATCAGCTATATGTCAGTGAAAGTCCCGTCAAAATCGGTCCAGCCGTTTCGGAGATTAGGCGAAACAGATAGACAGATACAAATTTTAAAAATTGGTATTTTGTTATAAGTCCCGTATACATATACATTCATATGCATTTAGTAAAAATCTGTTATTTTGACATAACAAACAGACACTTCAATTTTATTTATTTGTATAGATTACTTGTAAGTGTATTCATTATGTGACCTTCTATTATTACGTAGTTAAAAAGTTGTCATAAGGTCAACGTATAAATTAATAGGTACTCGTACTCGGTATAAATAAAAGCAATGGTACAAGGGTATGTCATGTAACTTAGTTTCCTTTTACAACATCTAAAAGCTAAGTAAAGTAAGTCGGACATCCGAGTAATTTGCGCCACGCGGAAACAAGGACCAAAACTTTCGTATTTTCTTTCTATTCATGCAAAACTAGAAAGAAAGAAAAAATGTTTATTCTGCACAAACAAGACGCACATTACAAAAAATTTGACAAAATACATACACCAATAAAAAGTAGCCAAAAGCCTCGTACTCAAAACGTCAAAAGTTTGACATTGTTGTCTATTACCTCATTATGTTCTAGCCATGTCGATTTAAAATATGCTTAGAAATGAAGCAGCTTAAAAAGTCGAGTCTAATAGTGCACAATATCCGGCTACTTAATAAGGCGTGTAAAAAAAGTTGAATCAGATATTAATTTTGTTTAACAAAAGGATTTGTAAAACTTCGCCGGTGTTCGGTCATAATTTACCTACCTGTCTGTCAGTAGGAAAACAGTGATACAAAACTCACGGCTGGACACCTTTGGAGAAGAGTAGCTCGAGACAGAACCCAGTCGAAAATGTTAGAGGACGCCTATGCCAAGAGGCACGCTGAACTACGAGACATTGTATATTGAAACCAAAACAAACACAGTATCTGCATTTAACCCAGTAGTCCTGAATAAATGGGTGGGTTAATATTGTTATAGGAAACAAACCATTAAAATCGGTATTACCTCACTGTTGTTGACCACAGTCGACCACAGTAATTATTATTGTCCTCATTTAACTTTAGACAACTGGATAAAACCGGTTTTCACCCTTTGTTTAACTTTACATCCCTTTGAAGTCGGTAACTTGATCAAGTTACCGTTGCTAGTGATGTTAAGTAAGGTTTGTAATTTTTGCACTTGAGTGAATAAGAAGCCCTTTATTACACGATTATTTTTTACGACTTTCGTGAGATACATTCTTATTTCCGGTATTTCTCGCGTGTTTATAAAAATGTAATTGTTGACTTGCCTTTCACATCGTACTGTGCTTTTGAATACCTAACCTAAAACTTGAAACTTTTTAATGATATGGCTTTTTTTGCGACTGAAAAAAGGAAGAGGTTCTAAGTCGCCGCGTATATTTTTCTTTTTGTGTCGCCTGCAATCAACTTACTATCGAACCAAAGTGTTGTAATAAGCTTCTCAAAATATTCATCTAAAACTGCGGCCCACGACTTTATTTTATATTTAATAATTTTTTACTACAAATATCCAGGATGAAGAGTAGCCTTTGTCCTTCTTCAGGTACAGGCTACGTATCTGTCAAATTTCATAACGATCCGTTCAGCAATTTAGGCGTGAAAAGGTAACAAACAGACAGAGTTACATCCGCATTTATTATAGTATGGATATGGAAGTAGATGGAAACATTTCGGCCGAGTCACCTGCACCAAAACACATGTTACCATCCCAAACTTCACAATACGACAATGCTTTTGCAAACTGTGTTTCGCTATAGCGAAAGCAGAAACTGCATCGAAGTAAGCGATCGTAGTTACGCAGCGAATGACCTACGACGTGCTTTGTCTAGCAATCAAACATTGGCGAGACAATGTAGAAGCTTTCTAAAGGGATTTGCTCGCAAATGCAATAAAGTCGGAGAAAATTGTACAAAATATGTATTGCTTTCGTGACTGTCGTTAAAATACCCATAGTAAGGTTTCTGGAGTGTGAAAGATGTTATGGCTGGGAAGGGTGGGAACACAACACTGAGATGACGGCTGATATGGAAGAAAAAAACAAAAATATTAAAGAATAATGATGTAGCGGCATCCACAACGCCACGTGCGAGCTACGAGTCACATTGACGTCACGCAAAATCCTGCATCGCGCAAGCAGAGTTTACCGCGCAACTATCATAAATACAACCTCCCGACATCAATCGTCGGGCAGTTGCCCACCAGACAACACCCGTCTGGTCGGAGGATCCTCCCTTTTCTATGGAGGTATGAGTGAACTTTACACCCTGTTCGTCATACTTCTATAATGAAAGCACCGGAGAAAAAGGACTTAATAGTAAAGGAAAAGCGGTATATAATTCGACAACCGCATAAAAATATTTAAACCATAATCATACTTTATCCGGCAGTGGTTAGGCCCACTTGATCGTTCATGGGTTATCCTAAATAACTTGGAGTTAACAGCTAAGTCAGGGTTAATCAAATAATTCATCTTGCGCCACCAAGAGTTGAGGTAAACCTAGGGTTAAACTTTTAAATATTTAACTGTGGGAGAGTTAAGTCGCTACACTCTGGGTTAGTGTTAGTAATCTCAAAATAAATTGACGTTATGAGCTGATAACTTATTTTGTATTTTATATTGTTCGACGTTGTAGTAAGTGAACATTCGGTACTATATCAGCCGCCAATATGTTCGTGAACTCATAAAAATTAAAATAATTATAAAAAAAAACTTAAAAGATATTTTTCCTTATCTGACGTTTTCGCCAATCAATAAACTAAATCTCCATGGAAACCACATACAATACTATTAAAATGAAATGTCATGTTATAAAATTCAAAGACAAGAAAGTATTACGTATCGTAATGTAGCGTAAAACAGATGGGTAAACAATTACTCTTCATTGTTCGTTCATTAATTTTTGGTCGGAATACAAATCAGGGCACAGCTATAGCACGATTTTATGTTTCGTCGAACTGCAATGTTCCCAACTCAAAAAATCACTAATATCAGGTTAACTAACCAGCTACCTAATTGCGTAACACACTATCAATCATAATCTGAATCATTTTGAAACCTATTACTAATCCATCGCTTCATATGTTCCAAAAATTTGTCTGCTCAACACGCAATAACGCAATGAATGTTGTTGAACTGTCAAAATTAAAGCCATTCCTACTGTTAGTTTGTTACGCAATTACCCCGTCGGTGTTACTTTTTTGTGACGCAACGCGTAACAAAAGTTAACATGTTAAATATGTACTTAACTTCGAGTTAAAAAAAAATACTACATTTATACATTTAACCCGACTAAACGTACAAGTGGTTGCAGATAGTCAGATATCCATGTTAGTCCTTTCATAATCTCAGAAACAATTGACGCTCAACGTTTCTTTCAACCGCGAAAAATCGAACTTCGTAACAACAGTTAAAATCCGATCCTTATTAACCGATAACAGAGTCGTGCCGATTAAAATCAGTATAAGAAACTTTAATGGTATCCCCAGTAATGTCTATTTCTCGTCCGTGAGTCACTTATTACGTCACTACGGTTGTCTTATATCACAAGTTGAATACAAAACGTCCCCGGTTCATTCGCATAGCGTTTGTTTATGAGTTTACTTACATTTTTATTTAAATTAATGTCGACACACCTGTGGTGATAAACCAGTTCTCACTGGGTTTATTGGTTGGAATTAAAAATGTATTATTGGAATACTGTTTTGCGGATGTAAAGACCAATATAGATGGGGTGAATGGGGTGATGAGGTGCATAGAGCTTAAAATGTAAAGCGAATTTGAATATGATCGATGGATTTGCATCAGAATCATTTTGGTTGATGGATGGTGCTGTGCTCCCTGACTTTTAGTAAGTAAGTATCTGTAAAGCTAACGTAATTATGAGGTTCCCAGTATTCCTAATTTGATTCTGCTGTCTCCAAAAAGCTAGCGTATTCTGCCAGCTATCCAAAGAAGAATATAAGCTTTCCCCAAAAAATCGTTACTCTACGCTTAGCGTAATATCCTTACGGCAATGCGGATCGATTCTTATGCTGGCCGCAGTATAATGTTGACATAGTGAGGTTGGACACGGCCGGTGCGTCCTGATTAAATCGCTTAGTCAGACTCAGAAGCAATAATTGGTATGGGGTGGAAGAGCTTTGAGCTTATAGTTTTTTGTGTTTTATCTAAAACGGCATCAGTGTCCGGCTTCGTTTGCTACAGAATAAAGTTTTGTAGTGCTTTAATTATAAGCTTTTCTGAACTAGTCGTACTGATCCTTCTTCATGGCTGTCTCGTTGGTCCTTCATGATTGCAAAACGCCAATGTTGAGCGTGGGGGTCTAGGTCTGATCCCCGGGATATTAGATTGTTCTGTAAAAAAGTTCTCAGTATCTGCTAGAAGTCTTGATTTGTGACCTGCAAAAGGCATTGTGCTCATATTATTACATGGGACTTGTAACGTAACTAACTGTCGAAATGTGGGTTTACTAATACACCACTGCTTATCCCTTTGGAGAATGTAGGCTTGATGTTATTTTTATTTAACGAACTTTCTATATTGAATATTGATTTTTCTTCATCTGCTAAGAATTACCACATACAACACGTCTCCAAGCAATGCGGTCTAGTGACGCCCGGCTGTCAATTACTATTTATCGATAAGCTAATCTACTTCTACTATTCACCCACCATCGAGTTGTTTGTTTACGAAGTTTTATTTATGCGCAGGCAACTGGACAGTCCAGTTACCGTGTGGTTTTATTAATATAATGTAGAAATGGTTATGATGTCATTATTAAGCAATGCTTGCTGATCGAATCGATTGAATTTGTGGGTTTAGGATTTCGAAGTAAAGACTCGATGTGGGTGTACCGTTTGTTCACCGTTTTATGTATGAAAGTTTATTTAAAACAGATGTGAGATGACCAGCACCCTAATTACGTAACACACTATCTATCACAATCAGAATAATTTTGAAGCTTATTAATAATAATAATAATAATAATAGTTTATTTTCCAAAAACTTAGTACTACTTTACAATGGCAATGTGGCAACAAATTCAGTTAGGGTAAAGAAATTAGCGTCTGTAGCCGAACTAGGCATAGCCTGTATTTCGGCTATCAGCACCATTCCCCTCGAGTATTTTAATACAAGAATAGGTGCCAAGCAATAAAGACATATATGATTAAATCAGTACTACGGAAATACAGAATAAAAGTTGATAAGTAATCTAGGTAAATAAGTAAGTACATACATATTTTTAATCAATTTATAAAATGGATTGAGTGTATGTGTGTTCGTGCGTGTGTGAGTTCGTGGTACGTGTGCGTGCGTGTTGTATGTATATGAGAATGTGTGGGGGTGTGTGTGCTGTGAATATATATGTAGGTGTGTGTGTGACAATAATTAAGCGGTGAAGGGGTGGGTATGAGTATGCATGAGTGTCTAAGTTTGTAGGTGACCTATTTAGTGAATGTAACTTTGTTTTTCTGTGCTCTTAGCCGTAATCTTAGAGTGGTAAGTAAATTAGGTTTTCCGTTTCCTCGTAGCTTAATTTCTGCAAATATTGGCATACTTTTAGTTTGCATTGTTTTCTAGTCAAGGTGTATATGTTTATTGATTTGTTAAGCCTATTATAAAGGTAAGGGCCTAGAAAACTTACAAATCTTTTACCAAAAGTTGTTTTAAATGTAGTTAAATAGTCACATACATGATGTTTACGACGTCTCTGTAGTAACATTGGGTTGTAGGGTTGTTTTTTGTGTTCTTGTAGAATAGTTTTAAGTATAAATAGCTGCCTTACTGTCAAAACCTCGCACAACTCGAACAGCGTTGTAGTAGGAAATCGTATCGGTTTAAACGTGCTAACCTTCAGTATAGCTCTCTGGGCGACCTCAACTGCCTTTAGCGTGGTTTTGCAGATACCTCCCCAGGATGTAAGGCAGTAGGTAAGCAGCGACTGACACAGGGCCTGATATATTCGCTTCAGCAGTGCAGGGTCCGCGACATGACGTAGGTTTTTAAAAACATAGATTAATTTGCGTATTCTACTACAAAGAATTTTGACATGTTCTTTAAAGTTGAGGTTATTGTCCAAAGTAATACCAAGGTACTTTAGAGTATTAACGCGTTCCAGAGGTGAACAAGCGCAACTATCCTCAGAGTTGCATTCATGTGAAATAACTCTCAGGTCACCGCGAACACCCACCGCCTGTCTAATGCTGAAACAAATATATTTAGTTTTGTCTACGTTTAGTGTAAGTATGTTTTTCTGCAGCCATCCCCTAGTCATATCAAAGCCATTTTGTGCGGTAGCAAAAACCTCCTCCCAACTATCACCCGCAAACACCAACGCGGTGTCATCCGCGAAAGAGACAATTTCACCTTTGGTAAGTTTAAGACGAGTAAGCTCATTTATGTACACGAGGAAAAGGGTGGGCCCCAGTATACTTCCCTGAGGCACGCCGTGTGTAACTGGAAGGTGTGTACTTGTGTTTATCCACTCGGACACACTGGGTTCGCCCAGAGAGGTAGCTTTTGAAAAGTTCAAGCTGGGTGCCCCTGATACCCAGTGTCTCTAATTTGTTGAGTAAGAGAGAGACAGAAATCGTATCAAATGCCTTTGCCAGGTCAAGAAAAATAGAAAGGCATTTTTTCCCTTTGTCCAAGTTAGAACTAATAAATTCAATAAGTTTATTCACTGCCTGTTCTGTAGATTTTCCGTGCCTAAACCCGTATTGATTTACAGAAAGCAGATTATTTTTTTCGAGATGTTTTACGAGACGGATGTTTATAATTTTTTCCAGAATTTTGGAAATTGCGGGTAGTATAGATATCGGTCTATAGTTGTTTATACGACTTCTGTCTCCGTTCTTATAGATTGGGCACACTTCTGATCGTTTTAGGGAATAGGGGAACACTCCAGTTTTTAAACAATCGTTGAAAATTTTTTCCAGGGGATGTACGAGAATATTTTTATGTTGTTTTAAGAATCTACTGCTGATATTATCACATCCTGGTGCACTATCTGTTTTTAAACCCATGATAAGATGTCCAATCTCATATTTATCTGTCTCTATTAAGACGAAAGAATTGGGGACATTTAGTACTTTGTCGTGGGTATTACTTAGTGATGGTAAATTCCGGAAATTAATATTTTGTTGTCTGATTTTATCCGCCAGTGAGCTACCCACATTTATAAAAAAGCTGTTTGCTTCGTGAAGTGACTGGTCTGGAGAAGATGAAAGAGTTAGGAGATCTTTATGGTGTTGTTTTTTTGTTTTTGTTGTGTGTGTGATGTTTTTGATGACTTTCCATAATTTTTTATTGTCGTTCTGTGCTTCTAGGATTTGGTTTTTTTCATGTGCTCTTTTTAACCTGCGTAATAGAGAATTACAGAAATTTCTGTATCGTTTGTAGGTAATTTTCAAGACTTCGTTATCCGGATCCTTGCTTGCTTTTTTGTGTAGTTGGTCTCTGTTTCGCATGCAACGTATTAGTCCTGGAGTTATCCAGGGCTTAATGATTTTTTGGCGTCTAGAAAGTGTTACGATTTTTGTATTCTTTTCTATTACTTTTTGTAAGCATTGTGTTAGGTAATTTAGACTAATGTTAGGGTTGTCTGTTTGATAAATGGGATCAAAATCAATATGTGCAATGTCTTGTTCTAATGTTTTATTGTTAATGATGGCCTTTGTTGAAGTTGCATGTTGCCGTGGTTTTTTTAAATTTAAACAAAATAAAACGGGATGGTGATCTGTTAATGTTGCATTGCAGACTATGGTGTTGGAAGAGGCCTGAGTTTTTATAAGGACATGGTCTATGCATGTTTGGCGGGCGCTGCGTGTAACTAAAGTGTGTGCTGGCAGTAGGCCGTGCGAAGCAGCTACGGTTAGATAGCGTTCCCCTTCAGATTTAATTTTATTCGAGTTTATTGCTAATCCATTGCTTCATATGTTCGAAAAATTTGTCTGCTCAACAACGTAAATAACGCAATGAATGTTGTTGAACTGTCAAAAATGAAAGACATTCCTAATATTAGTGTGTTACGCAATTACCCCGCTGTATTTGATGGAAATAGCGAGTATTTACACCTAAATTATGACCCTAAGTATTAACCTCGATTCGTGAGACCGCAAGCATGAATAATTAACTAGGGAAGAACTGGGAGGCCTTACCGCTGTAGGGGTTACCAGGTTAGCTAGGCCCTGAAGGTACACACAGATGAGCTCATAAATACATTATGTAGGTAGGTACTTACTTATTTTTAGTGAATAAATTGCTATGACTATGACTAATCACACAAAAAATGTTGTTATTGACCATTGAAAAGTATATAATACTCTTGTTCGTTGCTTAATAATAATAGCTAAATGATTTTATTTCTGTAAGTAGGTTTGTCCAAACACTTACACGTCAATCGTATTTTTTAAACTAGATGAGGTCGGCGTTTCCTATCTGACTACTCCGAAAAGAAAGGTCGAAACAAACTCAGAGGTCACAGTCTCTTTTAAAGTCCAGACAAAATCTTGGTCAGATCATGTGAAGACCATGTACATTGATGTCTGAAATGGTCTTTTGAGGAAAGAACAGATTGAGTGGACCTGTCCAGTCAGTGCACGCATTTGTCAGTAATCGTGTAGCTCGTCTCAGGAAGTCAGGACTTAAGGGCTAAGCTGCACCGGTCGATTGAAGGTTAAGCTACGCTTGTCGCGGTCGGTCCGTAGATGGGTGACCATCTTGACATACCGACCCCTCCATGCCTCGGAATACTCGGAAAGCACGTTAAGCCGTTGGTCCCGGCTGTCATTCGTGGATCTTTGACAGTCGTTTCGGGTCGTCAGAAACCCGAGAGTCTGACGACCAGTCTTACCAAGGGGGTATCGTATTACCTACCTAGTAACTAGGTTCTGGAGGTCAGATAGGCAGTCGCTCCATGGGAATACGGACTTATGGACCCCAACATAGTTGGGAAAAGGTTAGGTAGATGATGACTCTTTATTACGTAAGTACCTATCATATGTACCACCTTTTTAATAAATCAATAAGTACAACAAAACAAGCTTTTTTTCCAACATTATGTAATATAATATGGTAGCATTAATTATTAAGTCACAATAAGGTCACAAAACATACAGTCTGATGTTATATTCTTGACCTTTCACCTTTGACTTTGACCTTGATCTATTGAGTAAAAAATTCATCAGAGCTACATTCGTGGTTGAATCGTAAACGTTAAGACGTGGGAGATTTTTATCGTCGTTTTTAGCGACATTTTGTTGTACACGAGGGGTGGAAAAGGGTGACTAAATTGCAACGTGGGACGCAGTCACAACGACTTCCTCAAGAAGATGTACTGAATCTAAAGTAAATGTTATTTGTGGGTATAATCCGTTGTAAATTGTAGGTCCGTTTTAGATTTTTATTTTTCTTAAAGTGGATAACTTGCTCGTCCGTCTGGTGAAGAAAAATTGTATCCGACTCTTCCGGGGTAAGATCTTATGGTGTTCTTTTAAATAGCTTATCCTGGGGTGCGGGACGAGCTGTTAAGTCTCCAGCTTGCCCGAAGGTGTACCTATTTTGATTAACTTAGCGTGTTAATAAAGCATGCGTCGTTCAAATTGAGAGGTGATATGTAAGTGAGTATTAGCAAGTTTTTGACTGCTCCCTCCAACCCCAGGATGGCGGATTTGTTTATATCCAAAAAATGCCACATCTGATCAACTGTCCATCTGTGCATTCCTAAGGGGAAAAAGGATTCTGAATCCGTGTCATTATTTATTTAACTTCGAAACGGAGGTCACTCCTTTTTTCAAGGCATACACATTTATTTTAACCTAGAAAAGTCTATATCCATAATAGAAATTGAAGCCGCCTTTCGTGTCTGTCTGTGTGACAGCGTCTTCTAAACTGCTCAACGGATATTGATGCGGTTTTGACCATCCTTTTGAGAATTTATTACGGAACTTTAATGTGTAAAATACATAAAATATTAAACTTACATATAATAAAGAAATCTCGATGTGTCGTAAAACCCGTACGAAGCAGGAGTGCGTTGCTAGTATTAGCCAAAAAATCTCAAAAAATTTATTCGGTCCCTTCTTTTTTAACCGACTTCAAAAAAAGGAGGAGGTTCTCAATTCGACTGTTTTTTTATGTGTGTTAGCATATAACTTTTTTCTGGGTAAATCGATTTGGATGATTCTTTTTTTTTTTTTTTGAAAGCTGGTGTTTCACATGTGGTCCCATTTAAATTTGATCAAGTTCTAATCAGGAGTTTAGGAGTTATCCTTAATACTGCGTATTTTTTCCACTTGTTTATATTGATGATGTTTTAATAATTTCCTGTTACGGTTATTTACATATCAAGTAGTGGTATACCAATGTGTGTGGGGTAGGTACCACAACTAAAAAGTACACTAAAGTGCACTAGGTGCACTTCCCAAAAAAACACTAAAAAAACGTGAAAAATTTGTTCACTTTCGGAAGTCGGTGACCAAAAACGACAATACACAAACAAAGACACCGACTTTCGAAATTAAAGTTATTTTTCACGTTTCTTCAACTCATTTTCGCTCTACAGACTGCGGACAAACGTAGACGTATCACCACGAACATAGGTCGTGTTTCTCATTATATTTATCCGTGATAATTATTACTAAATATTTTATAAATAGCTAGCGATTACTTTGTTGTCTTGTCATGTGAGTTATGACTCTTAATACGTTTTAAGGCTCCTATAAACAGGCGCGACACGCGACGCGAATCGCAAGCGACACAAAGGCACCGGTCGTCGCGCGACAGGCGGTGCCTTTGTGTCGCGCCTGTTAGAAGGAGCCTTTAAAGACAACTGTCAATTAATTTTATTGGTGTGCCTAATTTGTAAACTCAGAATTGTTTTTTTTTTGGGCTGGTGCAGCAAGCACTACAAAGTGAAATTATGATAATGTTGAAGGGATTGTCAGTAGCATCCTTTGGTCTTCCTGTCCTCTGATATCAACAAACGGCGACCATCTATCGTTTATATAGCAATTTTTGTGTACAGCACCCTAACTGCGTAACACACTTTCAATCACAATCTGAAACATATTGCTAATACATTGCTTCATATGTTCGAAAAGTTTATCTGCTCTACAACGTAAATAACACAATGGATGTTGAACTGTCAAAATTAAAGCCATCGCTACTATTAGTGAGTTACGTAGTTACCCCGTAGGCCCGCAGGTGATCTGATGATGACTACACCCTTAAATCTTTCTCGGGAAAATTGAATACCCATCAAAAACTATACGAAATAAATAGATACAGTACAAAACTACAGACTCTGTATTAGTGCTAAACGCAGCTCAAGCCGGAAGCAAAGTATACAGACTTTATAGAACTGCAACTATCTTGTCAAAACGTAAGGCTCCTACAAACAGGCGCGACACGCGATGATACGACACAAAGGCACCGCTCGTCGCGCGACAGGCGGTGCCTTTGTGTCGCGCCTGTTTATTTATCCTATTTATCAACTTTATAACTATACTTTACTAAAAATAAAGCTTAATAGTTTGTTTTTTTTTTGTTTGAACGCGCTAATCTACTACCAATAGGGTTTAAAAAAATATTTATGCATTTGATAGCCCAATTCTTCAGGAAGGTGTTTTTTAATGCTATTTAAGAGGCTTACAACAGCTAAAGCGCGGTCACTGTCGGACTGCATAGAAAAGAAAGAGATGCGCGATGACACAACGCTGGTAATTTATTGCAAAATATGAAGCAATTATCAATTTACGAAAAATCTATTGATTGGATTAAAAAATTAAAACACTATTACGTTAGTATGTTGCTTGTAGAATAATCTGACAAAAAATCAAAATAATTTAATGCATAGTAGTATGGTTTTTAATCGTTATAAGAAATTTTTAAAGGTATCTTCGTGATTTTTTTCTATCGTATCAAATTAGTGGTATTATGTTTTCAACACACTATCTAATTAGCAAATATCCTGAAGAATATCATATATTTTTCTGATTTTGTTTACTGCAATGGATCATATACTTTTAGGCATTATAAAACTTACATTTAGGTCTTGTAGTCCCCTTAACTTAACGCTAGGACCCTTAGGGGACGAGCAAAGAAATTTTAGAATTCCTTCTTACATTTTTTTGCTAAGCGGAAACGAAGATAGCGCGGGCGGCAAATGCGCAGCGACACGGCGAGTCGGGGGCCGAAATTTCACGCGAACGAAGTCGCAGGCAGAAGTTAGTGCTTAAAATAAGTGGAGACTGCGCACGATCGATACCGAATGTCTTGTTTGGGTAGAAAGTTTTGTCTATGATATTTTAAAACGTCTCTTACGAGTCGGGCCCCAGGTCGCTCGCTAGAGGGCCATCACAATAGAAAATCAATTGTGTCTTATTAGCGATGCTTAATGAATGAGTTAAACTTGAGGCTAAGTGGCTTTAGAAATTAAAGTGTTTTTTTTCGGTACCCAGACTTTTTATGCGACTTTGTATGAGAATCAATTTCTTGGAGCGGTAATAGGTTTATGGCCGATTCCTATAATTTGCGGACCGTTATTGGTTAAAATCAAGACTCTTGTATCTTAACATTAAAAAAGAAGCAAATACCTCATAGCTTTGCAAAGTAGACCCTCCAATATGGAAGTAGCTGTCACAGGTAAAATTTGCTTACGAATCTATTTATATGCCCAGTTAGGCAATAAAAAATGCTACCATTCGTAAGCAAAACGTTCGTTTTTGTTTATAGAAACCAAGCATTAGCAATCATTTTCATTATTATCAGCCAATACGTATTCTTTCAATATCATTAATTTCCGACGCGTTGGAAGTCCAACAGCACGCTTTTATTTAGGCATTCATTTAGGAGCCTGGCATTTGCGAAAACGGGCATTAAGAAGTCCAATGTTGGACATAGGTATGCCTCCCAGACGCACCCCATTTAACTCGATCATCGTATACTCTCATTCAGCTGGTTGGTCTCGAAATGAGTATTAATATCAGTATCGAGTATTGGTTCAATTTATGAGCAACTAAAAAAAAAACAACAGAGAAAATAGATTGAATCCTATTGTCTATTACCTATACATTATTCTGCCGCGTCCCGTGTCTCTGATTGCTTTAGTCCGCGTTTACGAACAGCACAATATCCACCCCTTATGTTCTCCCTTTTAATGTCTGCAGGTGACGTCATTTTGGCGTCTATCTGGCCACTAAAAACGTCATACGATTCGAATATAGAATTACGGTCCAACTGCATACAAAGATTTTTTTCTGTAGAACTGGCTAGGGTTCTTTTTTTAAACCTTTGTAACAACATCCATCCTAGAGGCAATACTCCGCCGGGATGGTTGCTGTTAAAAATATAAATAAAATAGGGCCTAAAATAACTACCTGCAGTTTTTTTTTAAAGTAAATCTAATACCACGTGTCGAACTAGCCTTATCTGAGGCACAGAATTAAGGCCATTGCCTGCAATGTAGGCCGATTCCAATTAATAACCTATTAAAACAACCCTTGGTAAACAGATTAGCGAAATAGGAATAGACATCCACCGGAAGATTTTTTTACCTGGGACTTTCGGCCTTATGAGCATTACAAGATTATTTTAAAATGTCATTAGGAAAGTTTTGAGTATGAATGTGGTTGGTTATGTGGACTGTCTGAAAGATGATATGGGTAGGAAGGCGGTGACTATTGACGTGACGACTAATAGAGATGTATGGAAGAGGAACTGGGCTGGATCGAATGATTATCCCAACTGTACGCCAAATACGCGCTTTGACGTGGAGTTGCGGACACCAGCCTGCAGAAGAAGACATGCTCCATCGACCACAAATAAAATGCCGGTAGAATGATAATGATAGTATCAAACTCTCAAACTCAAAGCATTTATTTCAATCAAACCATTTACAGGCACTTTTGAATTGTCAAAGAGTCGGTCAGTTAGTCAGAAGGTTGAAGCTAGTTACCCATTCCAAAACGTAGATCTCTAAGGAGAAGAACAGGCAAAAAACTCCAAGGATACTCTTTTTAAATCAAGATATTACAAAATCCTGGGTACATTATTCTTGTTGCTTCTATATGCGAGAACAATGAAAAAAAATATATTAAGAAACAATTCAAAATAAAAGATTAATAATAAAAATAAACCGTGGCAGTTAAGAGCTGACCAGTCTCAACTGACGGCGCCCGTTCACGAACATGACGCGTCGATCAGCACCATCCAGCTCAACCATTTTGTAGGGAACCGAATGATCCTAATGATGATATGTAAAGAAGACGCAATAAGAGGATTAACAATGCTAGAGTAAAGATATTCGTTACTCATCCAAACATGTCATCCGGGAAGAAAGTAAACGAAACTGCCTAATATAACAATATTAATGTTCCGTTTCTCCAAGATAACTAACAGCATTCGCTTCTACACTTTGTAATGTTAATTGCACGAAATACCGTTCGCAAAGAGTTTAGTTCCGAACTGCGAATGTATTTGTATTGAATTAATTTCTTAGTTTTTTTTTTGCGGAGCGGAATTTTAATTGTAGTCTCATCGAAATTGCTGTATCATTAGCGGTGACTGTGAGTCCGATATTGGATGAAAGGTGATTTGTTTGCACAGATGTTAGCGTTTTAATGAGATGTTTGTTTAAGAAATTATATAGACTTTTCCGGTTTAGTGAAATTTTTGGTTGGATAACTTTTTGTTTTTGGCCTTTATCGTACGTAAGACACACAGGTTAAAATCCTCCACGCATGTTGACACACCTAAAATAAACTAGTATCTGTGGGTCTAACCAAAATATTTTTCTTTCGAGCGGGAATACAACGCATGTTGTTGGAGATTCAATTATAGAAGCAATTACGACAGCGGAGATTAGGCACCTGAACGACGGTCCCACCGCCGCCGGCGATTAACGAGAAGCGAGTATTACTAACAACTAAATACGAGTTGGCGAAAAACGACCAGCGAGTGCGCTACGGCGACGAGCGATTACTCGCTGGTATCCGTATGTCCAAACTCTCCTCATATTAGGACAGACTGTCTTTAATTTATATTCGGGTGTAAATCGTATTAGCTTTTGACAGTATACTGAAATTGGAAAAACATAAATACTGACTTCTGAATTTTCCATTGCCATAATGTAATGTTTCTTGTTACAGAACAAAGGTTACAAAGTAAAAAGCAACAAGTACAGAAATGGCAGAGGTATACGGAACCGGGGGATGAACTCGAGCCCACAGCCTCATCCCCCATGAAGCGATCCTCCCGCAACCTGTCCGATGACTTCGAGAACGGGGAGGACGATGACAGTCCCCTGCCAGAGGCCGTACTTACTACCAATCTAGGACTCGATATTGTAGTTGTGGCGACTAAGGTAAGGAAGAACATTCTAGACCGGATATTTTGCGGGGTAACTGCGTAACACACTTACATTGGCAATGGCTTTCATTTTGACAGATCAACAACATTCATTGCGTTATTTACTTTGTTGAGCAGACAAATTTTTCAAACATATGAAGCAATGGATTAGCAATATCCTTCAAAATTATTCAGATTGTGATTGATATGTTACGCAATCAGGTTGTTGATCAAAATTCCACACTTTTAATTCCCTTTCGAATTTTAATCCCTTGTTTTCATATAGACGGAAACATGACCGAACTGAGAGGTAGAGTATACAACACTTCTTTGGCGACCATCTTCAAACACTTCAGTCTCTGCTCCCATGACTTAAAGAAAACATATAATAATATCATAATTATATAACATACAACTTAACCCTTTCCTCAGACTGACTACATGAGCACTCTAGAGAAGGAACACGATTACCGTGACGAGCATTTTGACTTCATGCAACAATGGATCCGACGGTTCTGTCTACAATATGGCGCTGCTCTCTTCTACACGAGCGCTAAAGAAGACAAGAACTGCGATCTTCTGTACAAGTATCTAACGCACAGGATATACGGGCTGCCGTTCAGAACGCCCGCGCTTATTGTGGAGAAGGATGCCGTTTTGATGTGAGTAAATATAGAAGCAAAAAATGTAACTGTAAATATTAACTAATATTTTTTATAAAGGTCTGCATAGTTCAGGACCCCATTTTCACTAGATCTTCAATGCTTTCAAGTTTTTTTGGGCTAAGAAGCACGACGAAAACGCTTCTTGGTCTAATATCTTCGGGAAATTAGCCAACCGTTTTCGATTTATGACCTTAAACAAGTTCAGAAACGGAAGAGTTTGCAGAAGGTTCAAAAAGAAGGCCCCTGCAATGAGGGCTATCGCGTTTGAGTTCGCCGCTAGAGGCGCTAGTGTAGAGTAAGGTCTTTAGATGTCAAAATATGTACTGAACATGCACTGTTTGCGGGATTTTTTATCACGGATTTTAACGAATGATTCGTAATAACTGCAATGGTTGTGCCATTCTTGATTAATTATGACTTAAGATTTTAAGTAAAAATTTTGGATCTAATTTGGTAGCACTTGAAGGAAGAATAAGATTTGTCTGCTTCATGCTTGCCAATTTTAGGAACATTATAATCTAAATATTCACTTGAAGTTTTAAAATGTATTATAATAAACATAATATGAATTTATGGGTACTTAGACATATCCAAAACATCAAATAAAAGTACTGCAACAGGACCTCACTCGCCAGTGGCGCCAACTGGTGGTGAGCACAAAAACGATAGCCCCCATTGGTAAAATTTCAAAATGTCTCAAATTCGACTTTGGAAGTCCGTACACCCCAATTGGTTACAGCTGCAGAAGTTGGTTACTTCATCTTTTGATAAAGATGTGTACAAAAAAAAGTCAATTGATTGATTATATTATTATTTGTTACAGACCCGCTGGCTGGGACAGCATGAAGAAAATTAGTATATTATACGAGAACATGCAGTCGTGTAAGCCGGATGACTACTATAGAGATGTAATCGTGCAGCCTGTTATACGGAAAGTAAGTGTTTCTACCAACCCGCACGGGCCCGCGTGGTGGATTACGGCCCACTCCCTCTCACCGAGTGGAGGCCTGTGTCCCAGCAGTGGGTTTATGCTATGCTTTACTCTCTCTCTCTCCCTCTCTCTCTCTCCCTCTCTCTCTCTCTCTCTCTCTCTCTCCCTCTTTCTCTCTCTCTCTCTCCCTCTCTCTCTCTCTCTCCCTCTCTCTCCCTCTCTCTCTCTCTCTCCCTCTCTCTCTCTCTCCCCCTCTCTCTCTCTCTCTCCCTCTCTCTCTCTCACTATCTCTCCCTCCCTCTCTATCTCCCTCTCTCTCTCTCTCCCTCTCTCACTCTCCTCCTCTCTCTCCCTCTCTCTCTCTCCCTCTCTCTCTCCCTCTCTCTCTCCCTATCTCTCTCTCTCTCCCTCTCTCTCTCTCTCTCTCTCTCTCTCTCTCTCTCTCTCTCTCTCTCTCTCTCTCTCTTTAACAGATGAAGGAGAGTCTGCAAAGTTTTCTGCTTAGCTTATACCTTCTATATAAATAGGCCAAGTGAACATTTCATGTGACCCAGCGTTCACGCTGGGTCACATGAAATAAAACATGACAAAATCTTTGTCGTTCACGACATAGTAGATTGTTATACAAGGGTCGAAAGGAATCAATTCCCATACGAGGTATTTAGACGCCCGAGCGTAGCGAGGGCGGCTATAGTCCGAGTAGGAATTGATGACTTTCACCCGTGGTAAACACTCTACTTTTCATTTCGAATTTAAGGAAAGTAAAAACAGTAGTTTTTCTAAAATGTCTATTAATAATTTAATGCATGAGACTCAACTTTAATCAAATATTAGTCTCTAAAACTGATATTTTGAATTTCGGTACAGAATACAGTTTTTTTTTTGTGGTGTCTTCGCACTCTTTGTGTATTCAGTCTATGTCACGTTTAGTTTATTTAGTACGAAGAAAACAAAGTTAGGAAATATTACAGAGTTAGTATCTCGCCAAAATATATAGTCTTTTTCAAATTTTAAATATGGAACACACCGCGTCACCGCCGTCCCGCTTAAGGTGGATCCACAGTTGTAGCCCGCCATATTCAAATATTATTTGTTTTTTTGTAAATTGCAGCTCTGTGTCAGTTATGTTTTTGGTCACTGCAAATTGCAAAAAACGTAAGTAAATTTGAATTTCGCGGGCTACCTTAGCGCATCCTCCTTAATAGGTATTTTTTTAATTCACACTGGCTGTTTATACACTCTTAAAGCCCCCGGCATTTCTTTTAATCGATATTTTACTTAATTATGTAAAAACTTTCGTAGCCGACTACCTAACCAAATTTAGTTCTATTTTTAAAATTCATTCCCGCCCTAGAGAGGGAAGCAGTTACTATGAGTTTTTCCCGCCCTAAGACGGGGAGCAGCGTCTTCCACCCGCTACTCGGATCAAACAAACACTACTTTCCGTGTATGAGAAATGAAAAAGATTTTGTCAAATATCCCATTTATTTATTTATTTGCTTTTGCTCGTGGCTTCGCCCGCGTGGATGTCGGAAATTATACCACGGGAACGTGCACGGGGTCAAAAAGTAGCCTATGTCCTTCCCCAGGATGCAATCTCGTCGCTCGCATGACTATAAGTCCTATCTAAATTTTTTTGCTGATTTAAGACAACTATATTTTTCGATTCGTGATTCTTTACATTTTACAATATTTTTATAAAAGTTAATATGAGATACGTTGCCTTTCAAAATGGTTATATTTTGAGATCCAAATAACATACAGAAACGACGGTTAGAACCACACACGTGCTATCAGCTGTAAGTAGCTTGACCGCATTCCGTCTCGTGTTACATGATTGAAAAAAGAATAATGCATGCTAAAAAAGGAATATTTTTGTTTGTAAAAAGGGATTAGTAACTAAATTAAATTACAGCTGATGGTGTATTATTCTTGTTTGGTACTCAATATTCTATTGAAGAGATTGGGGTCATGCGTTTGGTAAATAAAAAAAATCGTTTCTTTGGGAAAGTTGTTTGTAATGATGAGTACAATCATATGTTTAATAATTACCAGTCACCCTATATAAGACAAATAAGACAAACAATGGGAAGACATTACCGCTGTGATGAAACTGCCAGCTTCTTACAAATGTTCTCGCGAACTTTAATTTTAAAGGGCAATCGGTTGGTTGTCATCCTGATTTCCTGGGGGAGCACATTCCGCAGAGAGAATTAAATATGATAGTAATTAATAATCGAACGTATCACATCTTGACACGGATTACTGTAATAAAAATTATGTTAGTGACATATTAGGTACTCCCTTCAAGAGTAGATCATGTCAAAATGAAGGCTCCCACAGACAGGCGCGACGCGACAGCGCTACACAATGGCGCCGCTCGTAGCCCGACACGCGGTGCCTTTGTGTCGGGCGTCGCGTCGCGCCAGTGTGTACGAGCCTTAAAGCAATTTACGCGGATACGGATACATTCGTACCGACACATCCAAGTCCTCGCATATCACTCAAATAACTGCGCACGGGTCCAGATTAGCGTTGAAAATTGCGAAAGATACATTTTGTTTTTTTTTTTCGAAACTTTGTATCTTTCCTATAAAATACATGTAATTTTTTTAAATATTAATTTTACATTAGTTGTTTATACACGTATAATACTTGTTAAATACTGTGTATTTTTCATATTCAAAAATCAAAGTGAAAAAATCTTGCGGAAAGTTTCTGTATTTTATTGAAAAATACAGGGGCATATAATAGAATAGAATACTCTTTATTATGTACACCATAAATATTACAGACATAAATGTAGACATTTTACACAGGGTGACACAATGGGCGGTCTTATCGCTAAAAGCGATCTTTTACAGACAACCTTTGGATTGGCTTTGGATTTTTGGCATTTGAAAGATAAAGGTATTTTACATGTTATTTTCAACGCTAGTCCAGATACTCGGGCACCTTGATACTTCCAGTATTACACGAGTAAGAAGCCTGCAAACATACGCTACATGCTCTAAATGTTTATCAAAATCTTCCTATCTTCCAGAGCGGCGCGAACCGTGAAGCTGAAGTACAGGCAGAGGACGAGCAGGCCTTCTTGCAGCGCCAGCTGGCCGCGCTGCAAGCTGGCACCCCCGCGCCGCGCGCTGACTCACCGCTACGAGCTACCCAGAGAGCTACCACACAGGTAAACTTTCTACCAACACCTACGTGGACCTTGGGCCACCGCACATTATTTCATCATCTTTATCCTTTTATCCTTTTCCCAACTATGTTGGTTCAGCTTCCAGTCTAACCGGATGCAGTTGAATACCAGTATTTTACATGGAGCGACTGCCTATCTGACCTCCACGACTCAGTAACTGGGTAATACGGTACTCCTTGGTAAAACTGGTTGCCAGACTTTCGGGATTCTGATGACCCTTAACGACGGTCAAAGAACTACAAATGACAGGGTTAACGTGCTTTCCAAGGCACTGAGGGGTCTTGGTATGTAAAAATGCTTCCCATCCACGGACCAACCGCGGCAAGCGTAGCTTAACCTGATCGATGGAACCGTGCTGCTGTTATTACTTAGCCACAAGCCAAAGAAATGGCAACGTACAAGGAGGAACAAAATTTTTCCACAATAAATATCGTAATATTTTCTTTACGGGCGTAACAGCTGACACCAGGGCCAGCAGTCTCGACATTAGACAGCGATAAAAATCAGTCGCTAAGTCGTAATGTTGTCAAATTCTTTTAATAGATTTTCAACTTTATTTCGAAAGCACAAGGTTGAAAGTCGATTAAAGAAATTTGACATCGATTGGACTTAACGACCGATTTTTGTCGTTATATTTGTCGAGACTGTAGGGCCAGATGAGTTGTAGTTACCATAAACATGTGTTGTCAGCTATTACGCCAGTATAGCCCAGGAAAATAAGTTAAATTAAAGGTAAATAATCCTATTGAAGATTTATCCCCAGGATTATTCTTATTCAGGCGTTGGAAATACTGTACATTTCAACATGAATGATGTAACCACATTTTTTTTGTAACGTTATGTTGATTTAAAAGAGTGTCCGTGGAATTTCTTGCCCGTTCTTCTGCATAGGTACCTACTACGCTTTGGACCTAGCTTCATTTTTCTGACTGACTGACCGCTTGACAATTCAAAAGTGCCTGTAATTGGTTTATTTGAAATAAATGCTTTCGAGTTTGTGTCCATAGTCCATTACGATAACTTTAGGAACTTTAACTTATTTTACAAAACTTCGAAAAAAAAATACAGTTGTAGAAATATAATTAGTAATGACTAATAACGATAACGAAGTCACTTTTGGATAAACAAGTTGCTTTTACTTTTGTATCAACGTACAGATAACAACTTGGATTGACATAAAATAATAGCTTTATTAATAAGTTTTAAAGATTCATTCACAATAATCAAAACAATTGCACTTCTCTATAAACATCAATTTATCGTAAAAAATTGACTGTATTTCAAAAGTACTGGCCGCTGGACAAATGATTAAGACCGCGAAAAAATTGTTCTCAGTTTTGAATTTCGAAACAAATTATACACTTTTTGATTTCCCGCCTATCCTATGGTTACTTCCTCCTACGTTTTTTTTTTTCAGTCAAAAGTGTATAATTATTTCAAAATCATGGGTAAAAAGGAAAGTTGTGATCCATCAACCCGGAAAACGATTATGGCACTGTATGAAATTGATTGATCGTATAAAAAGATTGCTAATCATAATATGGAGTGCTCCAAAACTAAGGTTAAAAACGCTGTAAGTCACGTCCAGAAATTCAACACTATCAATAATGTTCTTCGAAAACCTAAATCTAGGAAAACGACACCGCGTGAAGATGCTTTGATTGTTGGTTGAGCGAACACTGATCCATTTAAGGGTTCCGAAATTATAAGAAGGGAAGTTTTTGGCAATGAAGGAGTATCAGCGCGTACAGCACGAAGACGCTTAACGGATGCAAAGTTATTTGGAAGAATCGCCCGGAGAGTACCAATCTCAAGAAGGTGCACCGAAACGCAAGATTAGATTTCGCTATAAAATATGGCGATGGACAGCAAGTCAATGGAAAATTTATTATTTTCTGACGAAACGAAGATAAATAGTTCTGATAATAGGTTCTGACGGGAAACAGTATACGTGCGTCGACCGGCTAAGCAGGCATTGAATCCTAAGTTCACGAAAAAAGTAGTAAAGCATGGGCATGGAAACATAAAAGATTGGGGATGTTTCTGAGGGCATGGTGTTGGGCCAGTTAGAAAGGTTGAAGGCATTTCAGACCAATTTCCATAGAGGCAAATATTGGAGGAGACTATGCTTCCTTATGTTGAGGAGATGTTGCCAGTAGTTTGGACATTTAAACATGATGACGACCCAAACACACTGCTCATTCAATGAAAAAGTTTCTTAATGATCAACAAGTCACTGTGTTATATTGGCCTGCAAACAGCCCAGATCTTAATTCGATCGAAAATGTATGGGGAGAAGTAAAGAAGAGTGTGGCTGCTAAAAGGGCAAGAAAATTTGAATGAATTGTATGATGCCTTTGTCGATTCTTGGAGCACTATTTCTGTTGAAACCTGTACAAATTTAATAAATTCCATGGCCCGTCGCTGCAGAGCAGTTATTATAAGCAAGCGTCATCCTACAAAATATTAATGCTTAGTTTTGTAAGCAGTGATAAAGCCTATTTAATAAGTATTGTTAATGTCATTAAATAAATTCTGATATCGTTAAATTTTATCCGTTCCTAATTATTTGTCCAGAGCTAGGAAGCTTCGAATAGGTAGTTCAAATGGACTATAGTTAAATTGTAAGAAGTCCAACTTGTGCGTATCTTGTATAAATATTTGTAAAAATTATTGATGTTTAACCATGCTGTTAAAAGTTATTATCAGTAAAATGATACAAAAATAACACCAACTTGTTTATCGAAAATTGACTTTGGTATCAGTTGTTCCTAATTATATGTCCACAACTGTATATGAGAAACTCTAACAATTACAGCAACCTTTAATTCAATAATTATAAAATTAAACTACATACTACAATAATCTACATTAGGTATATAATATAATTCATTGTACCCGACCATAAGCAGTATAGTAAAGTAGAGCAGTAGGGGGCCAGTGGTAACGGCCCCGATTTCCGAGTTTTAAGTTGTGAGTTCGAACCCAGGCAGGCGCTTTACTTTGTGTAAATAAATTCATCACCACTGCTCTCAAAATGGTGAAAGAAAACATCGTGAAGAAACCGGCATGTCTTAGGCCCAAAAAAAATCGATGTCATGTGACATCCACTAACCCGCACTGGGCCCGCGTGGTAAATTACTGCCAACTCCTTCACACAGAGAGGAGGCCCGTGTCCCAGCAGTGGGAACATTATAGGCTGATTATGATACCCAGTACAAATAGAGTGGGGTAAATCAACGGGTAAATCTGATATACCCCGTAAAGCTTCCTGTACAAGTAGCGCGAAAACTTTTTCTGAACGCGCTCCAACATTACAGACTATTTGGCTTGATGTGGAGCCCTACGCAGCGTGGAGCACTACGTTCCAGATGACGAATGCGTCATACAGAACCCTGACTGCTACTATGTTGGTGAAGGCTCGTGTCTGTCTCAGCACGAATATAAAATTTCTGAATGCCTTTTTTGCAGATCTTAGATATATGATCAATCAACTCAGCCTATCGCCGTCCACTGTTGGACATAGGCCTCTCCTAGGTTGCGCCACAACACCCTGTCCTCCGCCTTCCGCATCCAGTCTACCCTAGGCACCTTCTTAATGTCGTCGGTCCATCTAGCTGGGGGGCGTCTCACACCACTCCGGCCTTAGCCCCAGGACTCGTCTACTCCACCGGCCATCAGTCCTTCGAAAAACATGGCCAGCCCACTGCCACTTTAGTTTGTTTACTCTGCAAGCTATATAGGTTACTCCGGTTCTTTTCTGGATGACTTCTTTCCTTATTTTATCCTTCAAATAAACTCCTAGCATAGCACGCTTCATAGCACGCTGACGACCTTGAATTTGTGGACCAGCCCAACTGTCAGTGTCCACGTTTCGGCACCTTATGTTATAACGGGCAGGACACACTGGTTGAAGACTTTAGTTTTTAAACATTGCGGGATGGGTGACGAGAATACTGAATAATTCCACTATCCTGTCTGTGTACTCCTGCAAGCGTTCGCCATCAGCCTCACACTTGACCTCGAGCAGCAACATAAGGTCATCTGCAAACAGTAAACAAGAGCCATGTCTGACGAGCTTCGGCAAATCGTTTACCATTATAATGAAATCGAGAGGCCCTAAGTTGCTGCCTTGACTCACACCGGACCAAGTGTAATATGGTTCAGATTAACATCCATTGCAGTTATCGTACTGCTGGCTGTCTTGCATATAACTGGCAAAAAACTGCAATAGATGCGGTCTGCATCCAACGTATGCGAGCTTCTTTAGTAGAATATCATGGTCAACGGTGTCAAACGCTTTTCTTAAATCAAAATACGCAACGTCACCAGTGTAGCGAAATGAGGAACAGGGTGTAAAGTTCAGTCATCCTCCATAGAATAGGGAGGATCCTCCGACCCCCGATCGGGTGTTATGTCTGGTGGGCTACTGCTCGACGATTAGTGTCGGGCGTCCTATATACATATGTACATTAGTAGCGCGGTCAACTCTGCTTGCGCGATGCAGGATTTTGCGTGGCATCGGTGTGATGCGTAGTGTGCATGTGGCGATGTAGATGCCGCCACAGATTCAGTATATCGAAACATTGTTCAGGCACCCCATAATACACGACGAGTAATCTCGCTCCTTTTTATTATGTTTGATTTTATCCACTTTAATGAGTTCATCTGGCCCGCATACATTTTTTACACGATCGGTTATGGCTTCAGGAATGGTTTCTGGGAGTAATCGACTAACATGCAGGTTCTTTTTCCGTTCCGTTGCTAGAATAACCTTCAACCCCGTGTTTGTTCCAACTACCACCTCTTTGGGTTGTCTGTTTCCTTTTCTATTCCAAACTGTCGTCCAGTCCGACTCGTTATTCTCTATCTGGTACATTAACTGGTTCAGCAGACTTCGTGGTACACTTAGTTGTTTTCTTAGGTGTGTTCGAACTCCTCGATCGACTAAAGACTTCTGCAAAACTAGAGGTAGAAGGAGGATTGTCGGATATCTCAGTTATTGTGTCTCATGTTTGCCTATCTTGGGTCAGCTTAGCATCCACTTTTCTTCGAGCACCCTCATGATCTTAATTACGTTGTCCAGTTCGGTTCTTGTTTGGGAAAATTGGCTCATTTGCTTGGCTGTAAATGAGAGGTACCATATCCGATCAAAATTCTCTCAATTCCTCAGGCAGTACTGAATCAGTATCCATAATAAAGTTGTAGACGAAAAATGAGCCTGACTCCCACGCTGCACTGCATATTTACGTTATTCATGGGTGCAGGTGTGACATCTACCAACCCGCACTGGGCACGCGTGGGAGATTACCGACACAGCCCACGTCTTCTCAAAGAGAGAAGGCTTGTGTCCCAGCAGTGGGAACATTATAGGCTCATTATGCTAGTGCTTGTACGGGTGGCTGTGGTTGAGATCTTGAAGTCTGATGTATTCATGAGGACTGGAGTTTCACTGTTCCATTTTTAGGTTTAGAACAAATACATTCCGGGCACACCCAGCTTTTCTTAAATCCCTGAAAAACACGTCTGCACTGACCGTGCGACTACTAACGTTCTATTGAACGATAAATCTAAAAGAACGACTAAAAAGATATTTAGAAACGAGCCATGGTTCCCATCGGCAAATATGACGAACTTTTATACAAAATTTCAACCTTATTTAACTCCTTTAGGGGATGAATTTTCAAAAATCCTTCCTTAGCTCATTTCTATTATAAAAAAAACTTGTGCAAAATTGTATGCTTTAGACCCAGCAGTTTAGGCTGTGCATTGTCTGTCAGTAAACGAATGCAAGATTTTTATTAAGTACAAGAAGTTAAGAACCAATTTTTTTCTTCTCCCTCAGCTGGACGGCGCTAAAATCGGCATGGGTCCCGGCACACCGGGCAACGAAGGTGTCCTCGCCAACTTCTTCAACTCGCTGCTGTACAAGAAGTCGGGCTCGCCAGCCGGGCGCACGGAGGCGTCGCCGGCGGCGGCGGCGGCGCGCTCGGACGCGGCGGCGGAGCTGGACCGCCTCACGCGCGCCAAGGCGCGGCCGCCGGGCCCGGTGCCGCCCATCGACCTGAACTCCTCGTCCGAGTGCTAGCCGCCTAGCTGGCCCACCGCTGTCTGTAGGTGAGCGAACATTACTACACCCAGGACGCCCGGGTGACGACAACCAAAGTTCTTCTAGGCATGTCGATGGCAGTCTAAATTGTATCAGGCCAGAACGTAGCTAGCTTTGTTTCTGTAACGTATCGGTATCAGGGCATTATCTGCTACATGCGTATAAAATACAGAGTGGTGATTTACTCACATGCAATAGGGAATGGAGGGACGCTACCTGAATAACTTCCTATATGAAATTCATATCCGATTCGCCCTGTATTTGGAACAGTAGCTAATGCGGGCCAAAGTGAGACCTTCCAAAGATATGGCAGTCTAGGGCAGAGATTGCCTCATATCTCCGCACTTCCACGCGTTTGCAAATAATAGAGCCAATAGGTGAATGAACTTATAATGAGTTCATGAACCTGTCGGATCAAAGCTTACAAATTGGACCCTCAAATTGCCTCGCCTAGACTAGAGGCCTAATTATAAAACAACTAGCTTTTGCCCGCGGCTTCGCTCGCGTTAATTTAGACGTTGACTATCAATTCGGGTTATAGAATTCAATCATAATTCGAAAGACACGTGGCGCCATCTATTATCATAAGAACGTTATTGTTGTTTTCCTCGGGAACAGTACTTTTTTGCGGGATGAAAGGTACCCTATGTCCGTTTCTGTACACCTGACAACGTGTATGCAAAAATTCAGGATAATCGGTTCAGTAGTTTAGGCGTGAAAAGGTAACAAACAAACAAACTTACTTTCGCATTTATAATATTAGTTAGGATTAGGATTAGGAAGTTAGGATGCATCCTGTAAAAGTTTATTGTTGACCACATGCGATAGGTAACACTACCGCCCATTGCAAGCTCATTCACCTACTAAAATGCATAAATTCTCGATTCCCAGGTACATGTAGTGCGGCGGGCACACCTACCTCGCCCCGCGCCGCGCGACGCTTGCGCAGCGCGCACGCGAACGTTCCCTCACCGCATACATCGCCGGCTCGAACTCTAACGTTACCGGCCAAGCCACACGGCAATGGTAAGCAACACAATACCATCGTAGGACGAGAAACTTCTACGTGGCTTACACTGGAAACATACGTATTCGGTTTATACTTAAAATGGACGAAAAGTAAGTCCACGCGATTTTTGAAAGATTGGCTATTTTGTAGAGATTTTTTTTAAGATTAGAACTATCCCAATGGTTTTTTATTTCTATGAGATTGGACTTTCCAAAATGCATAATAAATAGTGTTAAGAATTTTCCGAATGTTAATGTCAGTTTTCAGTTATAACTAACAGTAATTTTCTTACGCTTTTATATTCCAATAACTTACAATTTACATCGTACTTATCTAGTTACGTTTGTCCATTACCAACACTCCGTCAAGTATCTCTAGTTTATCGTAGATACATCGAAACCGGTTCAGCATTTTTGTGTTATAAACACACATACAGACAATGTTTGATAAATGAAACTGGCTGTTAATATTCTAAGGCAGCTTTGAATTGTCAGTCTTTCAAAAACCGTTACTAATATTGGCGGGAAGTGCATACTGTGTTTAAAGTTGCCAATTTACATTTCTTATGTGAAAAGTATTATGATTATTTTGGATAGTAAATTCATTATGAAGTACAGCATAATGTCGGTCTACAAGTGATATTTTCTAGGCAATCCACTCAGCCTATTGTAATCCACTGCTGGATAAATGCTTCATATTTATGCTACATTTTGCTAGTAGTAATCTTCCATCATAAAATGATGTAGTTTTTAATATGAAATTTCTTATAACTAGTGCTAACATATTCTGCTGCAGGCATTGTTTTAAAATATAGAGTAAATATGCCTTTTCTAAGCACGCCATTTTATCTACCCAGCTAACATGGACAGCGCGACAAAATTTTATCATCGCATCATCTCGCGCAGAAAAGAGACACGAATATGTTTATTCATAGTCTTGTTTCACTTCGGGGCGAGAAAATGCGACGTCAAAAATTTATCGCCGCCTGAAAAGTATCACTTATAGGCCAACAAAATATTACTTGGAATATTTCAAGAACAATTTCAACTCCTAAATATTACCCACATAGTATGAAACTTCTCGTCCATATGCCACGGCTTGAATCGCCTCTATCACCAACACTGGCGATTAGTGATTGTATTATGTAACGACAATTTAGATTTTATATTAATAATTGTATAATTAACTCGAAAGGGCTAGGGACATTATGGGTTTAAGATATTTGTTGATAAAAAAAAGCTTTGGAAAAGTTTAATTAATGAGCTTAAATGTCTATTGAATGAAGGTAAAATCTTTGATCAGTAGATTTAAAAAAAAATGTCTTTTGATTTGCTTACATGTGTTTTAACACCGTCGAGCATTCGCAAGAACAATACAATATAAAGAAATGCTCTATTGTACACTCATCTCAATAAAATCTATCAAATACGTTGATTGTAACCACTAACCAATCTTTGTTGTAAATAATAGAATCTTCTTGAATCCACAGCCCAAAAATGTCCCTATCCCGGTATAGGAACAACGTTATTCATACATTTCCATTACTATCGAAACTAAAAGCGAGTATAATTTAATTTCCTAATTAAAACGCAACGTTTATTTGTAACTTTGTTTATGATATTAAAATAAGTATTTATTTAGTTAGTCTAGAAATAAGTGCTGAGTACACGAGTCTATTCAACCGGTTCAATATAATTCAATAGATTTTATATTCATATACTAAAGGTTAACTCAATAAGGTTAACTCAATAAGAAAATTCATATTTCATGCGTTTCCAAAAAAAAATGTCTTCTGCAGAGCGACGAAAACTGTCAAATAGCAATAAGCAAACAGAACATTTTTTGTTGTTTAAACAAAGATGTTTACTGTTTGACAGAGTGTCCATAATATTTGTTACAGAAGATATTTTGATTATGGAAATTCGTCTACAGTATTGTATTCTAAACCATCTTCAACCTGAATACTTCATTGGGGACTTGGAAGAGGCACCACAGTTTTGCCCTTAAAATATTTTGCAATTGAAGTCCACTTATAGAAAAAGTAGCTTACTAGCATAGATCTACATTTTAAGTACACTTTGCGAGGGACACTTAACGTAATAACAATACAACTTCTATTGTTTCTCGTTCAGGGTCCTTCAACCGATTTCAAATTGTTCGAATTGCAAAGTGTTCAGCAATCGACTTCGTCTCTGCAAGTCTAAATGATTCGTGTAACCCAGCACTTACTTGGAATATAACACGAAAACATTATCCTAGTGAAAGGTTTTGTTATCATCTGAGATTAAGGAAGTACCGATAACGCGAATCTTCCATGAAGACTGGCGGTGCAATGATACATGGTTTTATGCACAATGAAGTCACTAATTGTACAAACCATTCAACAGTGTATGGCTAATAATTATGTACGTTGTAAAACTTTTTTTTTTTTTTAATTATTTGCTCATTCTGTATTTTAGATTCGCTTTCCCAATTGGACTCAATGGTGACCTTTATTGTGTTGTGGTAACCGAATTTATTTATTATGAAAATATAATTATTAATTATTTGGAAATATTTTTTTTACTCCCCCAACCCTATGTATTGTTTTATTTTTATTTTTACATTGTGACTGTATTAGATTGGATTTTGTTCACATGTGGTGCAATACTGAACATTCCAAACCTGGTTTGGTGCTTATTGTAATAGTAAAATTATTATTAATTATAATGGAGTTTCATTTAACTTTTCTTGCCTACGCTCTCTTCAAAATTGGTTTCGGTTAGAAACATTTTTTGCATTAAAGGTCACTATTATTCCAAAATAACATTCTAATTTAAACCAAAAATACATTCTGTAAAAGTAGATAAAGTACGAAATCATATCTTAGAGTACTTAAAACGATTTAGTAAATCCAAATGATAATAAAAGTAACAGAAGTAAGAAGCATGGCTTTTCCTAAACTTAATAAGTATTTATATCGATTAATAAAATATATTTCAACTTATAACTTATTAACGTGAATAGCTTAGGTATTAATTAATTTTAGCGACGTGTTTTTTGACAAACTTATCTAAAATGCACCTTGTTTTGATCTCCGATGTTGGATTTGCCTAAAGGGTTTCGGCAGCTAGAGGTGTTGTTGATGATTTCACTCTTTGAATACTTTAAAAGCTATAATCTCTAAATCTATGCATAATAAATGTACAACGATAAATTTTCAGTGTTTTGAAGTTTAAAAAACAACATAATGACGGTTGGTCTAATGGAAAACTTCGAATTTGTTTATATGGACGATATAATTAGTCCTACAATTTCAACCGTTCGAGTGATATTTTTCTGCGAGGTAAACATAAATTTGTCAAAAAACACAAAATATGTTATAATAATAAACTCATTTGTATGATAACGGAGAAGTATTGGCAAGTTTTGATATGAAATATTTGTACAAGTAAATGATGTGGGTCGAAGCTAAAAGGCTGGATTAATGTCTATTTTTTATAAAGGGGGTTAAATGTTAGGTGGCTAAAATGCATAATTTTAATAAATATAGAAATATTTGTGAGCTGTGACGAGTTTCTTCGACGACCACTTTAACCGGGTAATTCCCGGAAATGTTGCTCGCCATGTTGTGGTCACATTTACGCGTTGAAATAATTCCGAGTTAACGTTGTCGTCTATTTATACGTATATTTATGATGGATAGTAATCAAGTATTTTTATATAATTGCATTGTAATCTTATGTAACTGAATATAATACCTACATGTGAAAATTTTATGTATAACCAAGATAATTCGGTGAAAATTCTCGAACGCAGATAACTTTTTGCTCATTTATTTTCTATTTTTAACATTTATGTACTAGTCAAATATCAGTTGGTTTTATATTGATTAACGACTACCTACATCTCTTTCTGTGATATATTTTTTTATGTAGAACAAAATAATTTCCTTTTAATCTCTTCTGTATGATGTATTAGCCACATAACATCCTCAACTAGCCGTAGATTTTTGTTTCCCGCTCAACTGTTACGAGAAAAACAAATTCATTTTTCTTTTGTTGAATTTTGTTAGTTTATAAAAAAAAATCGTAACAATAAATATTTTATGCATTATTTTTCCGATATAAATTAAAAAGTATTTATTTAAAGAATAGACTACAATAAATAGTTGGCTGTTTAAAAAAACAATGCCATTTCGGTTGTAATTAATACAGTTGAAGCTATATAAGGCTTAGTGATTAGTTAGATTCTCAAAAGATAATTTTTGTTACGCTTTGCAATAGGTTAGATTCCAATATTTAATAGCAAAAAAAAACATTTTAGTTTAATTGTGTTATTTAAAGAAAAATATTACTAATCTTTAAGCGATGCGCGATGGTCTAATGGCCAAGGTCGAACGATTAATTTGTATTTGAGTGTATAAAAGTATTTATGATAATATGGAATTTTAAAAATGTAATAAAAGGCAGACAGTGAGCATCCTTAAGTACTGGTGACATGTTCGTTATGTTTTCCATCTCACTATTTGGGTGTAACTTTATTGTACAATGGAGCTTTGGGAGCCAAAGTTTGTTTTTTAAAAAAAAACCCTAAGGCCTGAGTTCCTCCTGCGCTGATGTCGGTCGCGCGTACGAATATACATTGTTTTTGATATAGCACAACACTGCGACGCTGACGTCAGCGGCGCGTACGTTTCTACGACTGGTACGAGACCGACCGTACGCGACCGACATCAGCGTAAGAAGAATTCAGGCCTAATAACTTTAGAGTGGAAATCTCATCCAACCAAAATATAATAAACACTCTTAGAATTACGCTGCAAGTTGGCTGAAATCAACGCTTTTACCCTCTGTTGATCGATTGTGGAACTAAAGTAGTATTTTGTTTCAAGGTTCAGCGAATAAGGTAAAGATCATACTCTATTGGGTATTGCTGCCTGTGTTCCTCTGCTACACTAAGGGCCAGTTTCTCTAACGAAAATTATCGCAAAATTCAAAATCAAAATATTTTATTTCACATAAACCTACATGGGCACTTATGAAACGTCAGAAGCTAGGTGCACGGTTCCAATTGGTCGTTTCCTATGGAGAAGAGCCGGCAAGAAACTCCACGGTTACTTTTTCTTTTCTTAAATTCTGAAGCGCGCGTAAACTGCCGCGATTGGCTGTTGTTAAATCATTCAACCAATCACAGCAGTTTACGCGCGTTTGACAATTTTTCATATTAATTTTGCGATAATTCTCGTTCGACAAACTGGCCCTTAGAGCACTTTTGCATTACTAAACTCCAGTTTCTGATAACCTAACCAATAATCTGCTGTCAAGGCTCAATGTTAATTAACAGGAGAATTGACAACAGATAAAATTAATAGGCTTTCAGAAAATGGGAGCAGTATTAAATTAAACCAGTTTCACTTCTTTGGCCCCCAAAGCTCCTAAATCTTATCGCACACTCATCTCTGTAAATATACTTCCTTTACAGAGCTAATGCAGTGAAATATCAACACTTTTGTAGTAGCAGCGGTTATGTCTAATTATATAAGCTTATAGGCGATACTGTACATAATTTGAATAAACTAGCACGGGAACTGTTCTGATCAGTTTTGTGTTTTATTTCACTAACTGACATAATGTGGAAAGATACCCCCCAAAATCCCCTGCAACCCCCCCCCCCCCTGCTTAACAAGCATGAGAAATGCTTGAACAAAGACTGTGAAACAATAAATGTGGCGTGGGAAGTCCTGACTGAATGCGGGTTTGAAGAGAAATGGAAACTACATATCTGTAGAACACGTCTTCGTTAGCTCCATACTAGTAGGTAAGTTACTTCGTATTAAAGATGCTACAGAACTGGCTGGATTCAGGCCGCCTGGCTGCCAGTTACCCTGGATCTATGGATCTCCCTAAGGTGCCAAAGCTTATACCACAGACGGTAAATAAAATAATCTGTACTAAAATCTATATAACACCGCTGCAAGCACTACCTCGATGAGTTGGCAAAAGATGGCGACACGTGTATAAACAAAGATTTGATCAAAAGAACGATGAATTGCTTAGTATTTCAGTTAGTTTTATAACTTTCTGTTACTTTCACGTAATTTATCTTGTGAATTAAGACGTAATTAATTTAAATTGTTAGTATTATCAAAAAAAATAATTAAGCAGAATTGGAAGCGAGCCTTCTGAACGCACCCAATTTAAAATGTCAATTCAAACGTCAGCGATATAGCTGTAGTGATGGGAAATATTAAATAAATCCAATTAATATTTCAATTATAATAACTGAACTATTATTTATTTATTTTATTATTTATTACTGATTGATTCATAAAATGTTTTTAAACGGAAATACTTATTACCGATATAAAACAACTTATAAGATATCACCGTTTCATCCACCCTATCACTTATAATTCGAGCCAATCGCAATATCATCATCAAACAGCCAAATTGGTTGGGCTAAGTATCAACTGAAACTAATCATTAATTCATAATGCAACAACCTTATGAATAATCCCGATACCGATTTTGAATCATTCTATTATTTTAAAACAACCATTGAATTGAGGATGACTATCGATATGAATCGATAACTTGTGTACGTAACTATCAGTTATCTTTTGTCATTCTAGCTGTCAATATGTGTCATTTCGTTTCATTGTTGCGATATAATTGATGACGGGGAGCTGTGTGTGGTTACTGTAGTGTTTTTACCTTAGTTCCGTAGTTATTTTCATGATTACAAGAAGATAATTACCGCGATAAGTGCAACAATAGGTGGTTTATTCCGATACGTTTATGTGCCCGTGAACAATCTCAGTGCTAGTGAGTAACGTAAGAATCTATTAATAGTTTTTTTTTCTGTAGTGAAATTTGAAATTAGTGTTGTTATGATCGATATATAATTCGAAGTGGCGTCCAACGAGATGGGGCAAAGTCCGAGCTCCGTGTTGAGCAAGAGCGGCCGCCGGAGTTCGTTCCGGAGGTTCGTGCGGCGGAGTAAACTGAACAAATCTAGTTTGAGTCACACGTTCAGTTTGCCGCCTTCCGAGGACTATCCGGAACTGATGAACGTGAACACGGCGACGGAGGAGCAGCTGATGACGCTGCCGGGGGTGAACAGGCAGCTGGCCCGCGAGATAGTGCGGCATCGGCAGATGATAGGCCGATTCAAGCGAGTTGACGACCTCGCACTCGTCTCAGGTAAATAGTCGGGATAGCCTCGACAATAATGCTATTTTTACGACAGTTTTTACAAGACGACTCAGTACAAATATTACCAAACCTAAAAAAATAATTGTTCAGTGAATATTTTATCCACTTATTGGTTACTAATTCAGAGATGAGTAGGGCTTCCTAACAACCATGTCAAGGCCCTAATTCATGCATTAATAATTGAAACTTTTTATACAAAAGTACTTTTGTAATTGCCTACCAATTGGAAGACTAATTTGAAGGAAACATAATGTAAAGTGGGACTTCGTAAACAATTTGTTCAAACAACTAATTACCTACAAGTAATTTATGTACTCATTGTCTGCTATTAGATGAGGTAGGACCATCTAAAATAATAATGTTTTTAGCAAGCTATTTAAACTCAAAAGAAAAATACTAGGTACTTAAAATAAATTATCAATACTTAATAATGTCTAAATGTCTACAGAATAAACTTCAACAATTTCTCTTTAAACTTTCCAGTCAGATTTAAAAACATATTGAAATAACTTTTCTTACTTTCTTGTCTTATAAGATCTTGATGGTACTCATTAGAAAACCATCAAGTCTTTTTTTTTTTAATTACCATAATATTATTAATGTAATAAGGAAGTAATCTACAAACTTTAAAATATTTGTTTTAAAGGTCTAATCACTGCTTGTCAAACTTTTAAGTGTTTGTACACATCAAACTTTTATGACAATACCAGCTGTTACCTGCGACTTTGTCTGTGATCCAGGATGAAAAATAGCCCATGTCCTTCTATAGGTCATGGTCTACCCATGTGCCAAATTTCACCTGAATCCATTCAGCCGTTTTAGCGTGAAAGCATAACAAACTTACATTCGCATTTATAATATTAATTAGGATTGGAAGGAATCAGTAATCTATGTACAATTTTGTTATCTCTAATTCTTATCACCGTCAACGTGATTGTTCTTTTGCTACTTGAAAGGAATAAAATAATAAATTGCACACAAAAGGCAGTCATGACTTTAATAATTAAATTGTGGCAGAAATCTTGAAATGACATAAACATTTAGGATGAAGTGAATGATAAAATGATATAAATCATGCCAGCATACAATTTATTATGATTTGGTTGAATTATGCAAAGCAACAACTAATTTGGATCCAATAATATCAATACTTTCTAATTCAAAGACATTAACTATCTCTTTCCAAAGCTGACATTACTAAATGAATACAAAATCTAAGTGTCCTCATTTCTTCTTAAACCTAGACATGACGTAACAGTGAATTTAACTTCGCTTTAATTGTAGATCAATCAATGTGCAGTATTGCATAAAGTGCAATATGTTTGCAATAAGTTTTATAGATGAATCTGTATCTTAGATAGACGTAATAAATTACCTACTTGTTGAAGAAGCAGAATACAACTATCCTTAATTTTTCCTAGAATTAATTAAAGTAGGTGAGACTATTTAAAACACTTATTTAAAGCGGTGCGAAATCAATTTGTAACATTTGTCTGTACTGTTACTAGATGCCAGTATAACGGCAGTTTTTATTTTATCATGCTCAATTTTGTTTTTTTTTTTTCTTAATTGCCTATAGTTCCAGCACCCTAATTACGTAACACACTATCTATCACAATCTGAATCATTTTGAAGCCTATTGCTATCCACTGCTTCATATGTTCGAAAAATATGTCTGCTCGACAAAGTAAATAACGCAATGAATGTTGTTGAACTGTCAAAATGAAACCCATTCCTACTGTTAGTGTATTACGTAATCACCCCGCTGGTTCCTGCAAACCTATCATCTCAGAAATAGTCACTATGAGCTAAAAATAGATGATCACTGCATAGTTTTCCTTATTTAAATAAATAACAATGTTGTTTCCTTTTAGGAATAGGTGCTGAAAAATTAGAGTTACTAAGGCCAGAAATATGCACAAACATAAGGAAACAAATATCTAGAGCAAGTTCACGGACACAATCATTAGACAGTGTACGAATGCCAGCTGAAAGCAGACTGTGCTCCGTAAACTCATCAAGTGTGTTCCAGTTACAATGTGTACCGGGCCTCAACCAAGAAATAGCCGCAAACATAGTAGACTACCGTAACAAAAGAGGCCCATTCAAATCATTAGACGATTTAATCAAAGTTCGTGGTATGGACATTGTTAGGTTAAGTACAGTTAAGCATCACTTAAGTTTGGAACCAAGAAAGTGTGAGAGTGTGCAGCATTTAACAAATGGACACGTTAACGGATGGAACGATGTGGAGTGTATGCCAAATGGGGTCTCAAGTACCCCTAAGACACCACATAGGAAGAGTCTTTCAATGCCAACGAATGCCAAGTTCCCCATGACATTGCCAAACGGTTTTGCAACGGTACCAGTGAATGACATTTTGGATTTGCTATCAGCGTATTCCCATAGACCAATAGTAGAGGAGATGTTCATGTATGAGCGAGATGGAGTGAGATGCTGTCGACTTGCTTCATGGAACCTCCATCAGCTTAGTGTGGAGAAGATCACAAACCCTGGAGTGAGGGAGGTCGTCTGCAGGACTATTTTGGAAAATAAGTAAGTGTTTCATTCCTTGCATATATCGCACCCTTAGTAATATAAAGGCTTAAAACAAAAAAGTAGTTTTTTGGGAATACGTGTTTAAAGATTCTGAATTATAACATTCCAGCTTATTTTTCTAATAAAATGCTTAATATTTTAGTTATAAATGTGATTTTCTTCATATTTATTAGTTTGTTTATTTATTATATTATTTCGTTTATTTCGTTTTGTGCCCTTAGCATTCAAAATCAAACTGTACAAAAATGTTGACTTGAGCCCTTATATTATTAAGGGTGCGATATATATAAATCTTAATATTTAAGATCAAATTCGACCAAACCTATTAAGTGTTAGTATCATCCTGTGAATAATTTTTGACAGCTTGTCCATACAGAACCTGTCCAGACGTCAATTTTATTCCATGGATATCTGACTTTAGTTAAATCAGCTTAAAGTAGTACAGAGTAGTACTGCATTACATATATAAATTTCACCCTTGACTCAAATACAAGAACTGTAGGCAGTATATTATTGCACAAAATGATAACTGGCAAACGGTAAAGCTCATAGTCACCTTACTGGGCAAACCCAAGCTGGTATTAAAAACAATAACTTCTCACATGATTAATTAAAACATAAATAACTTGAGCATTAATTAATATGTTGTTAAAATATCATTAACGTTATAAACCATTAATATTATTTGCACGTCTAATAATAAATAGATTACTGTGTACATTGTTGTGTCAGTATGTTTGATTTATAGCCGTGATTGTCTAAGCTTTCACTATCATGTGTTCCTAATGAACGGTAAAATAACTAAAGATAGCATTTTTATAAATAAAAGAAAAATCAACAAGCTACCTCGTGAAAAGATAATGTAAAAAATATATAATTGTTAACAACTAATTTAGAACCATATCTCTAAATCTTCGGCCCCCTATTACATGGGACTTAAATATAACTAGCGAAATGTGGGTGTATTATAGATACACCTCTGCCTAACCCTTCGGGGAATACAGACGTGTTGTCATGTTATCTCTAAATCTAGACGGAAATACAGAAATAATTAACTTTACTAGCAATAATTATACATAGTCTTACAATACTCTACAGGAATTACGCTATCACTTCGTTTTCGCCTAGCGTTCTTTCGGCCTTTTTTTCTTTTTGCTCGGCTTCTAAAGGTCATAGCGTGATGTTAAATAGCCTATAGCTTTCCTCAAGAATTGGGCTATCAAAAGCAAAAATAATTTTTCAAATCCGACCGGTAGTTCCAGAGATTACCCCCTATACTTATACAAACTTACAAACAAACAAATTTTACCTTTGTTACAACACTTCCCAGTATACCAAACTCCATAATTGACTTTACTATCTGGAAGGAAACGCATTTGAGCACTCCAATGCAAAACGCGGAGGGGGTGGAATCTCTTCTGTGTTTTGCACACCTGTAGTACACTTTACAGGGTGCTATTTTCATGTTATTATTGTACTACATAGTTTTATTATACGTTTCCTGTCGCTGTAAAAACTACTGTCAGTCATGCTTCACATTGCTTAGCGCTTCAACAAGAACGCGCCTATTCAATTACGTAATTAGTAGCATTAGAGTAAGTAGTTGTGGTTTGTGGTCATATTTTAACAGAATGAAATTGCAATAAAGTAAATTCCTTACTGTTGCTGTTACTGTTGGACTAAATTCCATCTTCCTTAAACTTTCATTAAGGCACGTAAGTCCTTAATTTTCTTGCTGGGCTCTGCTTCGCTGTTCGCAGACCTTTTCTCTGGAGTCGCAGCGATGAGACTTACGTAAGGGATGAGACTTATGCCCAATTTTCTTACGGTCAGGATGAGAAGAACTTCCGGAAAATATTACAATCTGCTGATATTAAGATGTCCATGTTTATGATGTCATCTAACATATTGCGGCCACAGCGCTAGTATTCTCTGCTGGGGTCGCGGTTTGTTCGAAAGAGTTACCGTGGCCCTGGCGCACAGGCAACTGAAGGAACACGGGTGGGTTTTAGTCAGTAAGAGTCTGGCACGCCCTTCCGCTCCGCCCAGAGCGGGAGAGGTCATTTGACGATATCCCACCCAAAAAAAAAGCGCTGGTATTCTATCGCTTTCAGTCATTTTGGTTAGGAGTTTCGATGCGTTCCTCCTCCGTTTGATTTTTTGCGATTAGTATATACAACTTTTGCTGTAAAACTCCAAGCACAATCCAGACACTTCTGTTAGAGGATTATTAACGACGTTATCATTTCAAATTCAAAATATTTAATTCTCATTCATTTCTCATTTCTCTGTTCATTTCTCATAAACCTACATGAGCACTTACGAAACGTCAGAAGCTCGGTGCACGGTTCAAATTGGTCGTTTCCTATGGAGAAGAGCCGGCAAGAAACTCCACGTTTACCCTTTGAAAAATAATTTGCTTTTAAAATATTTCCAAATTACAGTGTTAATAGGTATGGGAGGGCAGTAAAATTTATAGCTGTAGGTGTTCTAACTTTGAGCCTTGGTCATCTACATCCCATTCCAACAGACTCTAATCAATTTATTTCCACCAGGTTATCATTAATAGCCGTACAAGATGTGTTGGAGGAAGCTGCACTGAAGCTCATTTGTGATGAACTAAACTCGCCTGTGTTGAGGCGGGTCAAGGAATGGAAGTGCAACAGCCAACGGTGGGAATACTGCGTGTCTGATCGAATAGAAAGGTATGTTGTATTAATTATAATGTTTTATTTATTTCTTCTTTAAGCACATTGGTCGTCCAGATTTTTATACGAGGTATACTTATTGCATGCATACATTGCAGTGCTTCCTCTCTCCTACTATCTACGACAGGGTCCATAATGATCTCATTATATTTTAAGTTACCACTTAAATACACTTTGTAGAATGCAGAAAATTATTGACTATTGGTCGACTAAAGAACTGTTTAAGGTGCCCAAAAAAAGAGCTTTTGAAAGACCTTCATTTTTGCAGATATTGTTTCTAAAAATCATTTTACCACAGCCATAAAGAAAAAACAACTATTTTGTAGACGCGCTCATCTTTTGAGTATCGCCCTCGCCTTGGAGCAAAGGCTTTCGCAGCGGTCACGACCTAAGTCCAAATCTCGAAAACTAATTTCTTAAAAGGATAATCTTATCAAACAAAACTCGTTATGAAACGAGTTGACGCAGGCAAAAATAGGCCTAAATCTGTATTAGATCTGACCCGTAAGACCAATTTTTGACAGATTTTAGAAAATAGAAGTTCTAATCCACCCATTCCAAGTAAAATTATTCCCTACATCATAAATAAAGGAACCTATTTTAGAATCGATTTGCGTACACAAATAAGAACTAATTCTGTAGTAAATTGATTCACTTTCAACATTACATTACGGGCTCGTACCGAAGCACTATAAAATAGTCTGCGTGCCAAGAATCGCAATGAATACAACCTCACGGTAAAAAACACGTGTTTCCAAGGATTTAGAGATAAGACAGTAACAATCGAGATATTTATATCAAAGTAGGTAGCGATTAGATTGCATGTTTAATTGAAATCGATCAAGATGTGATTTTTAATGAGACTTGCAATCAAAGTCCAATAGAGCATGTCATATCTCGCGTTGGATCAAAGTTTTCAAGACCCACTTTTTAAGCACTGGGCCGGCAGTCTCGACATGATAGCGACAAAAGTCGGTCGTTAAGTCTAATCGATGTCAAATTTCTTTAATAGATTTTCAACCTTATACTTTAGAAATAAAGCTGAAAATCTATTAAAGGAATTTGACATCGATTAGACTTAACGACAGATTTTTGTCGCTATCTAATGTCGAGACTGCAGGGCCTGGATGTAGGGTTGAAGCGTAGGAAATTGCTATGGCTTTTGCAATATGAATATTATGTACGCACGACATATCAAGCTATACATTTACAGTATAAGCTGACTTCTCATTGTACGAAAAGCCTATACAATGCGAGGTCAGCTAAAACTGGAAATGTATAACTTGATATCTCGTCGTGTGTACTTTACGTGTGATTAGTGGACGATACAAGAAAACCTCGTGAGGAAATTGGTGAAATCGTCAAAAGGCAGTGGCCAGTGTTTTGAACAAACGTGGTGCTGCTTATCCTTCAGTGGAATTGCTGGTTGATATCATAATTTCAGTTTCTCTATATCATGAGTCTAGGCTACAGGTAATACAGGTATTAGAATTTCTAGCTACCGTTCAGTTACGCGATGTCACGCTGGCGGATTAAACCGCGTGGACAGAGCACGAAGGCTTTTATTTAATAGCCCGACAACATGCGACTGAATAATGTAAATGTACTAGGTAGACCTGCGCAATATAGAGCGTTGGCTGCAGTTCGGCGATCCCACTCCCAAATGATATCCAAGAGAAAATTTGTTTGAGGATGTCCTCATGAAAACCTCCTTCTGGGGAAAGTTAACGGCCATAATATTAGGCTCGCAGACTAAAACTAGAGTAGCCGTCCTTTGCTCATCAAAAGACACCTTCCTGATTCCCAGTGGAACCACTCCAGTGACTCCACTGCCCCCTTCTATGCTCCGCTACTGACTTGTCAAGTGGGAAACAATTTCGTCTCCCCCAACACCCTCGCGGTTCATGGCAGCACTTGACTAAGTGTTAACGTCCTCCCCAAGGTTATATCCTAAGCTTAATTTACCGAAATAGCAGGAGGTAGGATATTCCGTCTGTGTATAAAACCCTTTACACTAATGAGGTTGTTCAATGGCACCATAACAAGAACACACTTGTTGCATACTAAAGTAGGCCGTAATACAAAATGTCGGTATTTTATCTTTTATTCACAAACTCGATGGTAAAGAAAATATTATTTTCGTAATGGTAAAAAGAGATATTTAACTACCGTTACATCTATTAGACAGGATGTGGGGTACATTAGTGACCCATGTCACAGAAACATTCACATAGTAGGAAGTCCGAATATGGAGGTTGCGTTAAAAAGCCTAATAATGAATGTGCTACTTTTATAAGTTTTATTTCCGCGTCTGTATTATTTGTTAGGCGTGGAAATATATGGACCTTCCGTAGCGCTCTCTTAAGAGCTTAGGGCTCAAAAATCTTAGCCTTGGGTTCATCAAATGGCCTGAAAAATAATTTGCGCTCTGTTCGTTTTTGAAGTTCTATCGTGCACCTACTTCGTAATTCTTATCTAATCTTTGGTTTGCACTTGTCAATTAGGAAACTCTTGAAATGAGCCGAACCCCTCTAAAGCTCAAGTTCAAGGATTCAGCCAATTAACTGTAAGAAAGTTCTTCGTAATTACAAAATATAATGTAGTCTACTTCTAGTCAACCAGGGGGTCTGAAAAGGCAACATTGACCAATTCATCTGAAAGTGAATCAGTTTCCGAATTCCCAGCAGATCATTAGCAATTCCTCTAATATTAGTTATAAATGATTAAACTTACGGCCCACTCCCTCTAACAGAGAGGAGGCCTGTGCCCCAGCAGTGGGAACATTATAGGCTAATTGGGATTATGTGGCTATACATAATTTTGCCTGAATCAGATATACAGGCTGGCAGGGGCATCGACGCGCAAATTGTAACCATGAATTTAGCTAATGCTTCTGAAACCCGTTGAAATTTTTCGTCGGTTATTATTATTAAAAATAAATTCTGCTCTTCCATACATTTTGACTGCGTAGGTTGCACTTTTTCTATGAAACAGCAGATATTTTTTATAACCGACGATACATTTCTACGGGGTCTAGAATCATGTGCTGAATTCATGGTTACAGTTAGCGCATCGATGTCCCTTCCACCCTGTACATATATGGCTGAGCTATAAAATATCATAACACCTATCCCCCATCACCCCCATATTTTTCTTTCTTTCTTTCTTTTCTTTATTACCCAATTTGCAAAATAAATGTCTATTCTATTCTATTCTCCATCTATCCCTACTTATTCAAAGCGACAAGCTATCAGAGTTAAACCAACACAACTTTCAGGCTGAACGAAGCCAGGGAACGTTAAAATATCAAACCATAAAACCTCACAATTCAGTGATTGCTCATGGCAATAACGTAACATACCGACCGGCTCCAATCGCAGTCACGTGTGGAGGCACGTTGCTAGCAACTCGTATTTGTCTGCCATTCTGCCAGGCAAACTGTACGATTTGATGACTCCGTTGACTGTCGGGCAATTTGTTTTTATAGTGCCGCTAGGGAGCGAAAAAGGTTAGGATATGGAAGATTTCTATGTGAGATACTTCGTTTGTGTTCTAGTGTTTTTAAAGCACACATCTTGGATGTCTGAAAGTATTGTTTGTGATATTTTCTTGAACATTTTAAGGGTCGCCTCGATTCAGGGGGTCTACTACCTAAGCACGAAATCCGTATTTACGGCCGAAGTTACGTGCATTTCCGTCTCCGTATCACCTACAGACATAAGATAACCTCGGGGCACGAACTAAGAATTAATGACAACACTATTTAACAATTGCCCTTTGTCGTTTATTTGTCCGTCCGAAAAAGCTAAATAATCGGGAGTAGGGTTCATTCCGAAGTACCGAACTATTTTCGGACGGGCCTATATCTTCGTTAACGGACCCGGAGAGTAGGCCCCCTGAAGCATGCAAATGGTACTTATGAGCCAAATCCAATTTCCAAATATTTTATTTACTTTCTGAAGACATTTCTAGCTTCAAGTAGAGCTATTACAATAATATGTATGGTAAACCGAAAAACCAGGTCATAATCCCCAATATCCAGTTCAAAGTCCATTCTTGAATGAAATTCCTCGAAACAGTTTACGATATCAACATAAACAGCTATTTATTTTCAGCCAAACCAGACGTACGAATCTTTACCCACATACATAAACTCACGCCTTCTTCGCATGGGGGTAGGCAGAAACTACAGAACGCCACCTGCTACGATCCTTACATACTCCTTTTGCCTCGTTTACGTTCATACATCTGGTCATAAACGCACGCCGGTTGCGAGTACTACACACCTGACCTTTCTGAAGGACATCACCAATAAGGTCACTATATGTCTTCCTAGTGCGTCCCCTCCCGGCGTTCCCGCATCTGCATAGAAACAAAACATCTAGTGAGTCACAAGTTACAAGTTTATCAACAGTCTAATGTCCTTTGATTTCTAAATAAAGACGCCCTTGTAATTCCCTTGCTAGGGCACTTCGTCTGCGAAATGAATGTGCACATCGCTGCATTTTTATTGCTCCTCACATATAAATAGAAATCGCAATTGAGAGTCGGTACTTGGAATCTTTCCGTTCTGAGCTGGTTTGAAAGATAAACTGAGTGTCAATTTGCATTCTAGTGGCTGTTGTACATCCATTTGATCGTTTATTAGTGACGAGTCACGATGGCGTTTGGATGCAGTGGTCAAAATTGACTACGAATCATGTTTAGAACAGACTAGAACTGTTGTCAGGGAAATTTCCCAGGTGTTAAAGAGATATTAGGTAAATCTAGATAAGGACCTAATTGCAATCTGTTGTTTATGATGTTAGGTAGATACAGCTTGGCGGAGTGAAGTTTATTGGTAGTATGTAGGAATATATCGGCATATCATTATACAAACGTACAAATTGGCATAATTATTGTGAAATTATCATATTTTGCTGACTTTTGAAACTGCTTTTCACTCAAGGTTGATTAAAATCAAGGAGGACTGCAAAAATATTTAAAATACTACACGTATGTGAACCTACCTAGAGCATTAAATGCAAAAGTCGATAAGCTATGCTGAGTCTGAGAGATCGTGCGTTATCTCAAACCACGATGTCACGTAGGTATCACCAGACGAAACTATCAAGTCAAGAAAAAAATATAAGGAAAAAGTGTTCCATATCTTACGACCTTTAGTTTCAATATCACCTTAAAGATGTTCTTCATTTGACAAGAGGTTTATTTTATAACCTCAAATTTTGATGATTTTTCAATTACAATTTATACTTAAACAATAATTTATTGTAAGAAAAAGTGTTGAGATACAAAGTTGAAACCTTCTAAATCCTACTAATCCTACTTAATATAATATAATTAATATTTATTTAATACTAGCGACCCGTCCTGGCTTCGCCCGGGTAGCAAAGCATAATATAATATAGCCTATGTCACCCGGAGATAGTGTACCTTCCCAACAGTGAAAGAATTTTTGAAATCGGTTCAGTAGTTTCGGAGCCTATTCAGTACAAACAAAGAATCATATCTTTTCTCTGTATAATATTATTTCACTGTATTTCGTTTATTACAAAATATATTTAGGTTATACCTTAGCCTCAGCAACACGTGGTGGTTATGTTATTAACTTGTAGCTTATATGAAACGTTTGTATTTTTAACATAGCGCTTTCTATTGAATACTTACTCAATCCAGTCAACAGATATCGCCATCTGTTAGAATCGTTTGGAGCTAACAGAAATAATAGACAAATAATTTGCAATAAAATCATATTGCGACTACAAATTGAGATGTAAGCTATCCTATCTTTCAAGTTGGATCAAATTGCACACGGTGTGCAAATCAAATTTAAAATCGGTTCAGTAGTTTAGGAGTCCATCGCGGACAAACAACGTGACACGTAATTTTTATATATATAAAGATAACATTATAAATGTGAAATCACTGAAAGCTTGTGAGGATGGATGGTTTTGGTTTTTGTTTGTTTGTTTGGGTAATCATCAAATAACTTCTCCCACTCTGGGCGGAGCGGGAGGGCGTGTCAGAATTCTACTGACTAAAACCCACCCGTGTTACTTCATTTGCCTGTGCGCCAGAGCCACGGTAACTCTTTCGAACAATCCGCGACCTCGGTAGGAGGAAGAATGGATGTTTGTTACTCTTTCACGCAAAAACTACTCAACGGATTTAGATTAAATTTGGCACACAAATAGACCAAGACCTGGGTAAGAACGTAGGCTACTTTTCATCCTGGACCGCAGACGCAGTCGCGGGCAACAGCTAGTAGGTACAAAATATAAATGTGTTACTAATTCCCTTTAGTGAGTGATTGCGTAAGTTATCCTGAACATGGTTTGTTTACACTTTCATTAAATACTTTTAGAACAGAGTATGTATACTATAATATCCTTTTAAAAATTCCTTAACGCTCCTTCAAACAGGCGTGACACGCAACGCGACACAAAGGCACCGCCCATTACGCGACGTGCGATGTCTTCGTGTCGCGTGAGATTCGCGTCGCGTGTCGCGTCTGTTTGTAGGAGCCTCCATAGGCTCGCCTCTAATTCATGGGACTTTGCGGACTTAACATAACTGGTGATATGTGGGTGAGCTATACACCTGTCCTTACCGCTTCGAAGTATAAGCGTGATGATATGTTATGTTAAAATGACTTAATTGAAAACACTTGCCTTGTTGCTCTTTGCACAGCGTTATATTTCAACCTTAATTTACTATTGTTTATTTTCTTGAATAACTACCGACAATGGCGGGCTATTGACATTATTTATAATCGTATACTTGGCCTTAATTATAAACTCAGAGTGTAGGCTCCTACAAACAGGCGCGACACGCGACGCGAATCGCGCGCAACACAAAGGCACCGCTCGTCGCGCGACGAGCGGCGGAAATTATCCCACGGGAACGTGCTACCGGGACAAAAAGTAGCCTATATCCTTCCCCAGGATGCCATCTATCTCTTAATTTTATCGAAATCCGTTAAGTGGTGTAGGCGTGAAAATGTAACATACAGAGTTACTTTCGAATTTATGATATTAGTATAGTATGTATTGAAGACATAATTAGCGAGGGACTTTTGTGATGTAAGACACTTAAGGATCCTACAAACAGGCGCGACACACGACTCGACACAAAGGCACCGCCTGTCGCGCGACGAGTGGTGCCTTTGAGTCGCGTGCGATTCGCGTCGCGTGTCGCGCCTGTTTGTAGGAGCCTTTATAAAAAAAAATTAGGTTATTAACACATTAGTTTCTTATTGTTTAACATAGTAATAACAAACTTCAGTCCCTGGTCAAATATTTCAGTCAGTGGGGACTATCGTGAGCCCTCCATTGACCACATACTCGATGATCGTGAACACAATAGTACATTGTTTAAAATCAGTTGATCGATGCTCTGCACGTGTGTGATTACTATGATTAGATTATAATTTCCTTCATAGCTGAGTAATTAACCATTTTATATCGAGGTTTGGATAAATTATTGCCAAGTAGGAAAACTTTCTTCGTTCTTTGTATCTTTGATAGTTGTTAAGGCTCGCACAGACAGGCGCGACGCGACAGCGCTACACAAAGGCGCCGCTCATCGCGCACACGCGGTGCCTTTGTGTCGGGCGTCGCGTCGCGCCAGTGTGTACGAGCCTTTACTGTTTATTCAAAAGCCCAGCCCAGTAGTCAGAAGCCCAAAAGTCTGACAATCAGTCTTACCAAGGGGTATCGTGTTAAAGCTTATCCACTCTGAAATGACGCGCCCCACTACTTAACTAGTTGATTTAGATGTGTGAGTGCAAATATTAATAACGACACTATCTGTGTGGGAGCGTCGACTATTGCGTGAACAGTCGGATCTGTATGCGAACATCGCGGTCGACTAGTCGCGCGATAAATCTGACAACGCTCTCTGTATGGAGTAGCGCTGGCTCATCGTATGGAACAAGACGTCCGCTCTCTCGCGCGTTCAAGACAATTATGACTAGTTGGACTACAAATCCTGTGCTCCTAAGTTGGAGTCTAACCAACACCTGAATGTTCGATTACAATGCTGTTTTATGTGTATTGCTTCCATATTTGAAATTTGCTTGTGTGCGTAAATGCGGTAGTGGGGCGCGTTATTTCAGAGTGGACAAGCTCTACCCAGTAACTGGGTTGTAGAGGTCAGATAGGCAGTCGCGCGACTGGTATTCAGCTGCATCCGGTTAGACTGGAAGCCGACACCAACATGGTTGCGAAAAGGCTAAGCAGATAGATTTAAGAGAACATTCTTTAGAAACGTCAATTCTCACGTGAAGCGTACGAGAATAACCATCAAATCAATAAACTATTCCTAGCACCGTAGGCTTTGTAGCGAGGCTGAATAAATATTTCCATGTAGAGAGCAGGGTGGCCCAGTGGTAACGGGACGCGCCTTACGAGTTGTAGGTCGTAGGTGCGAACCCAGACAGGTGCTTTACTTTGTGTAAAATTATTTCATCGCCACTGCTCTCAAAACGGTGAAGGAAAATGTCGTGAGGAAACCGGCATGTCCTAGAACCAAACATTCGAAGACATGTGACATGTACCAACCCGCACTGGGCCCGCGTGGTGGATTACGTGGGAACGTTATAGGCTGACTATGTGTGTATGTGATGTATTGAGCCTTACCTTTGCAAATTATAGCCTCACTAGCTTTTACCCGCGGCTTCGTCCGCGTGGATGTCGGAAATTATCCCACGGGAACGTACTAGCGCGATAAAAAGTATCCTACATGTTAATCCAGGTTATAAACTATCTGTGTTCCAAATTCCATCCAAATCCGTTCAGTAGTTTTTGCGTGAAAGAGTAACAAACATCCATCCATCCATCCATCCATCCATCCATCCATCCATCCATCCATCCATCCATCCATCCATCCATCCATCCATCCATCCATCCATCCATCCATCCATCCATCCATCCATCCATCCATCCATCCATCCATCCATCCATCCATCCATCCATCCTTCCTCCCATCCTCACTAACTTTCACATTTGTAATATTATATTAGTAGAATAATAGTTACCTAAGTATGGTATACAAAAATTTCGCAAACGTTACACACTCTGCAGTGTTGCTAGCAACATGTTTCCATCAACAAATAAAACATGTTGCTCCAGCAATGTTTTTGTTTGTCATCAATAAAGCAGATACCAGACGCTTAAATTTTTGTTTATTTTTGCCTTTCATTCGGCATCATTCACCCGAATAAAAACGTCTGAACGCAAAATGAAACTAAAGTAAAAAAATAATTCTATATTGAACCGACCCAACGATGTTGGATTTCGGTATTTGTCATCTTTCACTCGCCTACCGAATGATAGAAAAATTAAATGAAAAGAGCGGATGAATGTCGGTGTCGGTGTGAACGTGACATGAAACAAAAATAAACATTATTTATATAATACTTTAAGCACACAAATGTACAGAGGTGGACTTATGCCATTCACTGGAGTGAACCATGCAGTCACATAGACGGGATGCTGTTGCGAACATCACTACTTTATTATAAAACAAAGTCTCCCCGCCGCGTCTGTCTGTCTTAACGCGTTAAACTCAAAAACTACCGAACGGATTTTCATACGGTTTTCACCAGTAAACAGAGTGATTCAAGAGGAAGGTACAGGTGTATATTTCATTAAAGTTTTGTGTAAATTGGTTCAAATATGACGATGATTGTTGAAGATGTCGGAAAAAATCATGCCGACTGGGAGTTTTACTGGCGTGCGCCGCGTAAACAGTAGATGAAATTTGGCACACAAATAGTAACACATAGGGTACTTTGAATCCCGGTAGCACGTTCCCGTGGGATATTTTCCGACATCCAGGCGAGCAAATCCGCAGGCAAAAGCTAGTTAATTATAATTAATAACAGCATCAACAATATAAAATGTATTATAATTAATACTTATTAAATTTTATCATCTTGGCGCCGCATTCATATTACGAACGTAAGTACCAACAATACGTGTATAATATTTCCTACCTATGGTAAAACCATAGAAATATAAAAAACAGAACAAAAACGTTATTTCTTATAGCTATGGGTAAAACGATATGGTCATTATCAATTCGCCTGAATCGATTACTAACGATTACCTGCACATAACAGTCGTTATCATTAAGTCCAGTACTTTAGTACTAAATGCACGATTTCACGTTTTATCAATCTCAAACCATGCCAAGCCATGAAAATAACATTACATAAGAACAGAAATTATCATGACCATGTTTTTCTGATAAACAGTAGGTACTCAGGTACCATTATCTAACTACTCAAGATTTTTAATCTAATCGGAAATAATATTCCGTATTTCTAATGGAAACTGCTTCTATTGTATAGTAGCTATAAATGATTCAATATTCATGGTACTATTTTTCCCTGAAAAGAAAGTTCTCCCTTTCTCGACTCGTGAGTCGTGGGTAGCAACACCCACGAGTCGAGAGTGGGTGACGGCAAGACGAAATGCTGCAGCGTCTTTCTGTTACCTACTTATAACAAAAACCAATTTACAATCTGCCTGCTAATATTGGTCAAGTATAGTAAAATCCTGTCGTTTTCTTCTTTTGGTGCAGTGAAGATAGTGAAACCAACTTGACTTTCATTTATTTATATTTGTATTTTTTTGTATTCTATCTAATTTGCCACTGCATTCAGCACACTAATTGCGTAACACACTATCAATCACAATCTGAATTATCCTGAAGCCTATTGCTAATCCATTGTGGCATATGTTCGAAAAATTTGTCTGCTCAACAACATAAATAACGCAATGAATGTAGTTGAACTGTCAAAATGAAAGCCATCCCTACTGTTAGTGTGTTACGCAATTACCCCTTTCGTCCGTTTGTTTGATTGGCACTGCTAGCCCTATTGTCATGAGTTGACGATTATGATGATGCTGATATTGCGCACATATAAAAAAAAACCTGCTGGTTTATAATCCACTTTTTTATACCCCTGAACTCCGCCAAATAAAACCTTTCCTGGTACTTATTACTTTCTATCGTCACTCGCTGGAACTATCTGTTTAACGCGGCTCGCTGCACGTAGTCTGTTCTCGACTGCTCTCGTCACTATTTTTGCGGCCAACTCCACAGATATTTCCGACGACAAGTAACTGACTGCTCACAAACTACTGACGAGTACACCGTACGATCCATACCCACTGTTGCATTATTGAGCTGGTTTATAAAGAACTTATAAAATCATCACCCAAGTGGTATAATAGAATAAAAGAAAAGAAAGAAAAATGCATTTCTTGGTATTGCAGCAACAAAAATACACCTTAAAACTAAAAAAATACGGAAAACAATGATTATAATGCCAATGGGGCCTCAGCTCAGCATAATAGCAGAAAAGTCTTTATTATGTACACCTTATGACGGGTGACTCTATGGGCGGTCAAAGTGCTATAAAATGATCTTTTATAGACTACCTTCGGATGGATTTAAAAGGAGAAGGAGAGACAATAATGCAGACAGTCCGTGATGTACCATTTTCATATACAATGAATACACAAAGCATACACTGGTGATTTTCAAGTTAATCATATTGCACAGGATTCCCTTTAAAAATTCCGCTCTGTACAATCGTATGTACGTCATGCTCTCATAAAGAATTGAAGTCTACAATCGATCGCATACGACTGCTGCAGTGACCATTTGATTCAATTAACTTTCGAATTAATATTGCACGGGCTGTTAGCGTGGACATGGAGGGTTCAGTTGATAACATTGGACTGTAAAGTGACGTAGTATTGCCTTTTTTAATGTTTTATCGGGTTTAGATATCTATTTCCATCGTGGCTGTGGAGTTTCGCTAGATTGCCTGACCTGAGGGCATAGACAAGTGGCAATCGCTTTGAAAGTATTATATTATTTTAATTATTTTGAATGTGAGGACTATGTGGGTCATTGCTTTTTGTTTCTTTTCCTCAGTTAGTTTTAATCATGATCTGGCAGTTTGAGTAATTTATGCGGCCTACCCAAATGTCCTTTCCTTGGTATTGTCCGTCGAATCGTTGAGCTCCTTAAGTTCTGAGTTGAGCTTCACGATTACTGACAAATGCGTGCACTTACTGGACAGGTCCACTAATCTGTGCGATTTTTTCTTCAAAAGAAAATTTCAGACACTAACCTGCATGGTCTTCACATGATCTGATCAAGGTTATATCTGGACTTTAAAAGAAACTGTGACCTCTGAGTTTGTTTCGGCCTTTCTTCTCAGAGTAGTCAGTTAGGAAACACCGACCTCAAATAGTTTAAAAAATATGATTGACGAGTAAAAGTGTTTGTACAAACGTACTTGCAGAAATAAAATCATTTATTTAAAGCGTTTAGTATTTCTACAACGACTTTCAACAGGATTGACTTAGGCTTTTCGGTAGCTTATGTCAGTTCCATACATTTTTGACTTTTCCATCATCGTTATCGGTGACGGAATGTCACTTTGTCTAGGCCCTCTGACCCTGTATAGTAATGGTCTTAATTAGAAACGTTTAAAATATTTGAAAAGCAATAGGAGTCTACCTATTCTATTCAACAATAAAGTCCAGGGTGAAGACTCGAAGAGGGCATTGTCTAAAATTTCCAATTATCAGATGAAAATCAAAGAAAGGATGTTGCCAAAAAAGTGTCTTATGAAATAGTAGTAGACAGTGTTTCTAATCTTGTTAGCCCAAAACTTCGCCACTTCCACGGCGTCGTCGCTGCCAGCGCAGAGGTCACTCTGACTGCATGAAATAGTAAAAGAATATCATGCAATCACGTGTATGATATTTGACCTCATTTTATACGAAAACCAGCATTCAACATTGTTTTTTTGTTGCAGCAATGAAGCGTAAGCAGATACTTTTTATAGCTTTGTGCAGTAGGCAGCATGTTAGTGTTAAGAACACCGGTATAAACTGGCCTTTTTTATTGAAACTCCGTACTGCACTAAACCAGCTCAAGGTCTTAAGTGTTACCACCGACGTGCGGTCTACTGGGGGTCTAAAAAGGCCATTTTAGTAGAATCATATTAGGATAGGTAGACATATGAATCATATTTGAATTCACAAAATGCCTATAATTCATAGCACGCAGGTCATCTCTTTGACAGAGATTCATAAAATGGTTCACAAATTGTGAATTGCTTTAGTGTCAATTAACAAAATTATAAGAAGTTAGTCAAGAGAAAAATCTTACACTTCTTCTGTACAGAGTTTTTCTTCTTTGTAAATATAGACATTTTAAAATCAGCATAGGACTGGTCAAGTGGTCAGACAAAAATATCTCTCAGACAGTTTCGCTATCCAACAGGCGCGGGAGCATCCCCAAAAGATAACAAAAATAACATTTTAAACTTTGACACCATTTACAATAAATAATGACTGCCCATCTGAATATAAACTGAAGCTGACAGTGATAACAATAATTATGTTATCATTTATTATTACTGTGTTGTTTGGGAGCTAATTGAATGTGTTAATTATTGCGTGATTCATTTATATCAGTTGTAGTAATTGAGAACTTTGTAACTTTTATACTACACTATCAAAGTTTCAAAGTTCAAACTGTAGTAAAGGTCGCCAGAAAATGATTGTTGGTATCAACCGTAGGGTTGCCAACTTTTTTTATATCAAATATAGTATATTCGAAACCATTGCCTGTAAAAATATAGCAGATGGCGTAAAAAAAAAGATATAGAAAGTACGTTTAAAAAAAAAAAATGCATATCTTTTGTTTCTTTGAGCCTTTATTAACAGTTTTTTTTTATTTTTTTTAATGAATCATAAATATTATTACACTCGAAATTAAGGTTACAAAATAAAAGCTGAATTAATGGTATTTTGTAACCTTAATGTAGATTGTAATAATACTCTCTAAATGAAAGTTACAAAATACCGTTAATTCAGCTTTTACGAGATTAATACTGGCCCTATTGCGCTTATTTCGCCATTTTGTATTGAAATGAAAATATAGTAGTTTTGCCTACTTTTTTTTAATATACATATAGTAGGTATTTAGGCCTCGAATAAAGTAAAATATGTACTACATTATATAGTAGGTTTGGCAACCCTAATCAACCGATAGATGTTCGTTACCTTGTCTTTACCTAGATTAAAGGGTTTTATCACGAATATCCAGATTATTATTGCTTCTTGTTCCCAGGGCCTTCTTTTCCATTGGCCACCCTTGGCAAGTGCCCAGAGCCCCTCAATTCATGGGGCCTCATTTCCTGCCAGCGTCGGAGGTAGGGGCTATCAGTGGCAGGGTGCTACAAATTTCGAGCTCACTCCGCTCACTCTTGCATCCTAGATCTCCATGCCCAGTATTCTAAAGTGTTTATGGCCTCCAATAGGTTAAAAACGGTCCTGCTTGTTCCTAAGAAACCTAGCGTTCATCGATTTTAAATTAACCGTTATTGACTAGCTTCGTCCGCATAATTTTTTTTGTTCCCCCGACCCATCGCGTCGCATCGCTTGCCTGCGCTTTTACATCGTGTTCGCTTAGCGTTCTTTCTGACTTTTTTTTCGTTTTGCTCGGCTCCTAAGGGTCGTACCGTGATGTTAAATAGCCAATAACCTTCCTCAAGAACTGGGCTATCAAATGCAAAAAGATTTTTTCAAATCCTATTGGTAGCTCCAGAGATTAACGCGTTCATACAAACAGACTCTTCAGTTCGTGTTCGTGGATTTACTGGTCATAAGCATTGAGCGTGGTGTCCTCTCCTGCCTCAGTTCGATCCTACGACCAGTAAAAATATAAATGAGTTTTACTATTAGAACATTTTCAGAAGCAGCTCGTAATCTTTATACTGTCCGCTGTATTATGCCTATAATAATTCTTGCCCCCTATTACATGGAACTCGTAACATATCTGGCGGAATATGCCTCTGCCTATTCTTCAAGGAATACAGGCCCCCATGATAACATTATCTAGCTGTTAAAATATAGGTTTGCTATACTTGCTATACCTTTGCCTAGCCTGTTAAGGACTACAAGCCTCATGTAAGTAAATTTGTACTAACTTAACATTTTGTTGCAGCCGACAACTTGGCTTCATCTACGACGTGGTGACCAGGGGCATCACGATTGAAGACATCGACCTGGACCAGGTCTGTCTTCTGACGGAGGCGCCCGAAGCTCGGCGGCTCGTCAGTGAGCTGACGGCGTTGCGAAGCGAAAGATACATTGCTGCTCCACAAGGTTAGTGAGTTTCGTTCGCCTTTGTTGAAGGTGAAATAGGTCGTTAAGAGGTACTGAAGTGACGATGATTAGAACTTTACAATGTGTCGCACGTTGTAGGTAGGGTAGCCTTGGATAAAGTAAGTGATATAATTTACTCCGTGACAACATGTTTCGAAACTAATACTGAATAAATAAGGAAAATCAAAAAGTGCACGCCTCCTAATCTCATTCAATTCTATAAAATATAACAAAACACGAACGAAATGTCTAGTTGTATATTTATATTACTAATTACAATTAAACTACATTGAATTAGACCGTGATTTTCGAATGGACTTCGTTCTCGGTAAAAAAAAATGGACTCGATTAGTTAAGTTTTTCGGGAGTTATCGTGACCACACCAGGATCGATACATACAGAAACATGGACGTCCACAGAATATTTTTTTTAAACAGTTTATCATTATTTTAAATAGCAAAATGTCTTTTGAAAATAACATGAGTGTTGAAACTAGTGTTTTTTCTTGACGTTTGTGTGTGAATTTTATTCTACAAGTGCGATATGAAGTAAATCGAGACATTTTTAGCTCAAGGAATTACTTGTTCTTTGTAAGGCGAGAGTAGAGCACTGCCTCACGCGCTTCGCTTATGAGTCGTGCAAAACTGAGAAGATTCAACACTGAAGTAATCTGGCCGTATACGAGTAAAGTGCATGGCTGCAAAGTAAAATTGTACTTTGTGAAGGTTTTAATAAACTAGCAATGTATTACAAAAATACCAATGATGAAATGAAAAATTAATATAGATTGTTGGTCAGCAGTGAAATTGTTGCAGTAAATAATGTGCGTCTACTTAATCATATATTTTATAGAAATGTCTATCAATAGAAAAAATTGAACAATAGAATTAGTCTCATCATAAACAGCTATGACAAACAACCTTGTGATGAACTAGAAATACTTAAAGAGCCAACAATAGATACAAAATAGTTTATAATAGTACTATGCGCGATCACGCTATGCTTTGCGCTTGCGCATAAGTACAGTGAATCATATGTTTTTCCTAATCAGTTCTAAAGTCCGGTCGTTTGTGACGGATTGGATTTCCTTATCACACTTCTAACATGATAACACTGTCAAGGTTTACAGGTGAAATAAAAGGATTAAAAAAAAAAATGAAAATATGACATTCATCTTCAGTGGATGAGTTGATAAAGATACGTAAGATAGGTACCTATTTTATATCAACATTTTTATAAATATTATGTTATAGAATGGCTATAGTTACTACGCTTAGCAGTTAGCTTCATAAGCACACTTAATTGTCGTTAGCAGAATAAGCATTACCTAGGACAAAATTCTTTAGTTATTTACTACATATTTACAATACTCGCAGATGAAGTGAGATTGACCTTTTGTAAATAACTATAAAAACAAAAGAATTACTATTGTCTCTAATAGGATGAAACGCAGCCAATTTTTCTCAAAGCATAATAGGTATTCATTTAATTAGCAATACTTCAATGTTCCCAACAAAAATTTGTTACAGTCCCGTTCCATCAAATTCAAGCCAAGGCTTCCAAATTCGTATGTTAATGTTCTAAAAGTAAACAGTGATTTTGGTTTGCGCTAGCGCACGCGAAATGCATAACCGGCTGCGCCCGAGTTTCCCCGAAGCGTGCATGCGTGAATGTTTACAGCGTGTTTACTAAATAACCGGCGAGTAGTGCACTGAAACAGTCGATACGTTTGAGTTATGTAATCTTTTGGTTATCTGGCTGAGGAAAATTTTGACGAGGTAGATTTAAGAATTTTGTGAAGTGCTCTGTTATGCGACTAAAAAGGCGTAGGTAAGGAGTGAGTACAGCTTGGCCAAAAAGAGTTTGGAAAAACTGAGGGTGCCACTAAGGCACGTGTAAGTAGTTTAAGGCACGAAATACTATGAATCCAAAGTATTTATTTTAGATATATGATATTTTTAGAACACAAGTCGATACAACGATGGCTGTTTCAATAATAACCGGTCGGTATATCAAATATATTTTTAGTTTCGACTGTCATCGCATTAAGGCTCGTACACACTGGCGCGACGCGACGCCCGACACAAAGGCACCGCCTGTCGCGCGACGAGCGGCGCCTTTGTGTAGCGCTATCGCATCGCGCCTGTCTGTGAGAGCCTTTATACTCTTTTCTGCCAAACTGTAGGTCCCTATATACCGAAAGATTGATTTAAAAAAAAAAAAAACTACTCTAATGGTACCATTCTGGGTTTCAAGTATCAATGACAGCAGCACCATTAAACAATTGAATGTAACAGAAACCGGAGGAGAATAGGTACTCTGACCAGACAGCCGTGCTTCCAACATGGCTGACTCGTTGAACTTTCAGCATGGCAACAGGCTAAATAGCCACCTTGAGAAAGCTATTGAATAAACAATACTCCGTTCTGGCACAGTTAATTTTCACTAGTTCCAGTTTTACAAGTTCAGAACGATGCTCAAGATAGATTTGATTAGAATATTAATAAAAACTAGATTTCATATCAGATTAAATCTGTTATTTTGAAATTGAGATGCTTGCGTTGTTTTTCGCTCGTCATCACCTGCCTAGCCTTTTCCTAAGTTTTGGGGTCAGCTTCCAGTCTAACCGCTGAATACAAGTACTGTACATGGAGCGACTGCCTTTCTGAACTCCACAGCCCAGTTACTGAGTAAGACTAACACGATACCCCTTGGTAAGAGTAATTGTCAGACTTTCAGACTTCTGATTACCCGTAACTACTGTCAAAGATCTACGAATGTCAGCCGGAACAGACGACTAAACATCCATTGTTATACACTATAATACCTAACAGTATCCAAACGTTTCTTGCGTAGATGGTTTGGTCATCAAGATATTTACAAGGTCAAGGCAGATGTGAGCGGAAACGCCAAAAGGGGACGCCCTGGGAGGACATAGTGACCTTATTGGTGATGTTCTTTAGAAAGGTCAAGTGCGGAGTACTCGCAACCGGCGGCGGCGTGCGTGTATAACTAGATGTATGAACGTAAACGAAGCAAAAGGAGTATGTCAGGATCGTAGCAGGTTGCGTTCCGTAGTTTCTGCCTACTCCTATATGAAAAAGGGGTGAGTTAATGTGTGTATGTCTATGAGTGTATCCAAACGTTCCAAACAGCAGCCGTAAGGAATTCCAAGCGAATATAATTGAGCATCGATCTGACCTAACAATGAGTCGTCCGGCGCCGGCCGAATCTGCATAATTAGCTCAATTCATACGACCCATGTGCACTGTGCTTTATTGCTAACTGCTGACGTTGGGATTTCAATGACTGTGGAAATAAAAAGTAGAGTAATGGTCTGTATTTGTGACAAAGGTTGTACGTTTTGCAATTTTAGTCTTGGTGAACGTGATTGAATAGATTAGTAAATTCTTATAATTGACCGAGCGAGCGCGAAGCGTCTCCGTTTCAGCTTGGACAAAAATGCTTTCGTATGTCCGGATGTCCGGTGGATAGCTGTTCTCCTCTACAGATCGCATTTCTCATCCGATTCTCGTGAAATTTTGTGAGCAGGTTCGATAATTATATGTTTATTTTTTTTCTCGATTCAGTTTATCGATTTTTTTTTAAATGGCGGAGATATGGACATTGAAATAGTAAAAAAAACATTTCAGTAATTTCGATAAATGTTCAAAAATGTCTCAAAACTTTTTTGGTACCCTTTTTAAGACGCATAAACTTCAATGGGTCGGGGGTGTGAGGAGGTGGAAAATAAAGGGAAAAAAAACGCAAATATCCCGTGTCACATCAAATCACACGGGAATTTCATCAGATTTGATGACTATGATTTTAAGCTATGCAAAGACAGACTCGCTAGGTCTACAGCTCACAGAGGCACTAGTAATAAGCTAGTAATACCTACGCTTGTGAACTTAAAATATAATAAATGAACTAAGTTTTTTTTTTATATTAAGTATTAGCGGTAAAAGTCTCCTGCAGCTATTTCCAAGCTCTTATGTCTGACGATTCTGCTCCATATTATTCTTGTTTCATTTACCAGGGATCTGACGTTAAAGTAATTAGAAATATCTTGTTTTTGTTTAGCAACAGCAACTTTAAATTTCTTTGCAACTATTAACTAAAATATATTAAGTAAATATTTTTAGCTAGGTGGGTAGGTACTGTAGGTAGGTACTATAGGTACCTACCTATAGTACCTACCTAGTTAGCTAAAAATGTTTAAAGCTGTTTTATATTTCCAAATTTTTCCTTAATAGTTAATTTCGTTAGTTGAGACTAAAACCCACAAAAAACAAAAACAGGGGTCAAACATTTTTATAGAAAAACTAGCTGCGCCCCGCGGTTACACCCGCAGCGGTAAGAAATATACTTTATGACCTATTCTCAGACCTACGAAATATACACAAAAAATTTCATCAAAATCGGTTAAGCCGTTTCGGAGGAGTATGGCAACGAAAACTGTGACACGAGAATTTTATATATTAGACTAGCTGCCCGCCCCGGCTTCGCACGGGTTGCGGTACTTATCTACGGCGTACCCTACCTACCTACCCTACCTACCTACCTACCCTACCTACCTACCCTACCTACCTACCTACCTACCCTACCTACCTACCCTACCTACCTACCTACCCTACCTACCTACCCTACCTACCCTACCTACCCTACCTACCTACCCTACCTACCTATCCTACCTACCTACCTACCCTACCTACCTGCCCTACCTACCTACTCTACCTACCTACCTACCCTACCTACCTACCTACCCTACCTACCTACCTACCTACCTACCCTACCTACCTACCTACCTCCCTAACTCCCTACCCTACCTACCAAAAAAAAAAAAAAAAAAAATAGATGTTGGCCGATTCTCATAGATACCGGATAAGCACAAAAAATTTCATCAAATTCGGTTAAGCCGTTTCGGAGGAGTATGGCAACGAAAACTGTGACACGAGAATTTTATATATTAGATGTAAAAAATGTTTGACCTCCTGTTTATTTTGAACTTGAACATAAGGTATGTTGCCTACAGCAAGACAAAGACGTGCCACATTTAGGCATCTCGCTTACACTTTATCAATACTAGCGACCCGCCCCGGCTTCTCCCGGGTAGCAAAGCATAATATAATATAGCCTATGTCACCCGGAGATAGTGTAGCTCCCCAACAGTGTAAGAATTTTTGAAACCAAAAATTGAAAAAGTAAGAACAATTGAATTTCACTGTATTTCGTTTATTACAAAATAAATTTAGGTTATACCTTAGCCTCAGCAACACGTGGTGGTTATGCTATTAAATTGTAGCTTATATGAAACGTTTGTATTTTTAACATAGCGCCATCTATTGAATACTTACTCAATCCAGTCAACAGATATCGCCATCTGTTAGAATCGTTTGGAGCTAACAGCTAATTGTTACTGTCAAAATTATTTGACAAATAATTTGCAATAAAATAATATTGCGACTATAAATTGAGATGTTAGCTATCCTATCTTTCAAGTTGGATCAAATTGCACACGGTGTGCAAATCAAATTTAAAATCGGTTCAGTAGTGTAGGAGTCCATCGCGTACAAACAACGTGACACGTAATTTATATATATATATTATATATATAGATAATGTTATCGTTATCATTGATTATCATAACTGATGTAATGATAACTGACCTCTTATGTTTTCACTCACTTCAGAAAAATAGATTACAATAATATAAAATCCAGTAGTGAGATTCTAGAAATTTTTTTTCTGGGGGAACACTTTTATCTATTTCCACATCACTCATTTTATATTCCTAATAACATTAACAGCTACTCATAAGTATTTTAATAGATTCCTAATAATTCTTATAACACACGCAAATCAGTCTGCCTAGCCTCTTCCCAACCATGTTAGGGTCGGCTTCCAATCTAAACGGATGTAGCTGAATACCGGTTTTTTACATGGAACGACTGCCTATCTGACCTCCACAACCCAGTTATTACTGGGTAACACGATACCCCTTGGTAAGACTAGTTGTCAGACTTTTGGGCTTCTGACTACCCGTAACGATTGTCAAAGATCTACGAATGACAGCCGGGACTGCAGGCTCGATATGTAATGGATGGTCACCCATCCACAAACCGACCGCGGCAAGCGCAGCTTAACCTTCGATCGACCGTGCGGCTGTTATCATTTAGTCACGAGCCCCTTTTATCTCCACAAAGCCTACAAACTTTACCAGATGCACAACAGAAACTTCAGTACTAGCCTTTTAAGCTATTGCATAGCTTTTATCGCGGGCTTTGAGCGCGGCGACCGAATCAAGAAATTCCGTAACGAAAATAAAACCTAACACCCCCCACTCCGCCTGCCATGTAGCTCGGCTGAGCGTTCGCTTAACGTGTATGTATATGGTACGACTGTACTTGAATTAATATCAAAGAAAAAAAAAATACTGCATAAAAAAATAATTATAATTGCATAAGTTGATAAAAATTGTATGCAATAGCTTTACCGCGGCAGTCCCCGAGTGCCACACGTGTTTTTTTTTTTGGGTGGGAAGTCATCAAATAACCTCTCCCGCTCTGGGCGGAGCGGAAGGGCGTGTCAGACTTTTACTGACTAAAACTCACCCGTGTTCCTTCAGTTCCCTGTGCCAGGGGCCACGGTAACTCTTTCGTATAATCCGCGACCCCGGCAGTCATCGGCCCTAACGGACCCCGTCAATGTGTGCTGACATCTCTTTGAGGTGCGCGTGGAACTCAACGCGCCGTCGCGTCGACCCGGGCCTGGTCCTTACCGGACGGCAAGCTAGTACTAGCCTACTATGCTAATTTATCCTCTAATTATGCAAAACGATGATACAATCCGATTCTAAAACAGTATAAGCTATTTCTTTGTTTGTTGTCAGCTGAGTCATAACTAAAAATAGTTCTGCAATGTCTAATGACAATAGCCTATGATTTTCAAGCAAGTCTATTTTTAACAGACTTCAATAAAAGAGGAGGTTCTCAATTCATTGTATTTTTTTTAAATGTTTGTTACCTCAGAACTCCGTCATTTATAAACCCATTTGACAAATTATTCATTTATTTGAGGTTATAACTTATAAGGTGGACCCATATATGTTCAGGTTCTGATGAGTGTTTTGAGTTAGCTTCAATAATATGTATTTTTCCACTTAGTGTATGTTGATGATATTTTAATAACTTCCTGTCACTGTTATAAAGGAGATAGAAAACGGTGGGCCCAAATGTAATAAGTTGAGATACGATCTAAAAAATTTGTCATATTTATTTATCTTAGAATATGAAAAATCACCTCAGTTCTCAATCTGGAAGCAGAGAAATATGAGAAAAATAGTTTTGGTGAGGTTATCGATTGAGTAATCGATTACACAGTTACAAAAATAAAACCTTTGCACTAAATAATTAACTAAAAGTAATTAAATGCACTATATATACATATATGCAATATAGTGCATACAATTACAGTCATATTAATAAATAAAATATCAATTAATTACTGTAAAACCAATATTAATGATTATCGATTTCATATCGATTAAAATCAGTCTTCTATTTTTAGTCTATGTCACTGGCATGACAGCTGACTGACATTGACACTAGACAGTTGCCGACTGCTCATGTTTGCTCACTCGTTTTGTGTTTTCCGATGCGTTTTGAGTGTTTTCCCGATTATTTATCATTTTTCACGACCTCTGCTTTGTATTTTACGGATTCCGACCCTGCCTACCTTGTACGACCCTTGCTTTCATACTGGACACCGAAGACCACTCACACGTTTGACTTGGAATTGTTATTTTTGATTTTACCGCCGGCTTGTGGATTGGATATTGTTCACACTATGGATCGCTGTGTGAATTGTGGGATAACAACTGGTCACTGCAATACACTGTCAAAACATTTTCTACTAAATATAATAACTATTAGTGCAAAAGAACAGATTTTGCACTTCGGGAATCAGCTGTTAGTTAAGATTGTGACATAACCTCACTTTTATTTAATCTCTTATATCGCTGCTCTCAGATTGACAAATTCCGCAGAATTTTCAGTGACTGGTTGATAATATTTATGCTATTAAGTGACACCACTTTCATCTTTTTACATCCAGGCCCAAGATTGTATGTAATCGCTTCAGTCTCCTTTACTTAGCAAGTGAAGGTATACGAGTTTGTGTGGCGTAGTAACTAAAAAGAGAAAAATAAAAACATTATTACAAAAAAAATAACAACCTGGCTTCCGAAATTAAAGTTATCTTTCACTTTTTTTTTTTTTTAAATCGGTTGTTTTATTTTTCGTAATAATGTTTTTTTTATTTAGGTACGTTTCTTATTTCGTAAACAAATAATGGTGCATTAAAAGATTTGAAACGATAATTAATGAATTTTATTAGTTACCTAATAAAGCAGTTTTTATGTGCCTTTTTGGCCTAGTGGTCGCAAGGGCTACTGCTGAGCACGAGGTCTTGGGTTCGATTCCCGGGTCGGCCAAAGTATTATTGGGTTTTTCCACCAGAAATTTCTTAGTAGCAGCCCGCAGTCTGGATTTGTGCCCGGTCGATGACAATAGGCTCACCCCCTATTACATGCGACTTAAACATAACTGGCGAAATGTGGGTGTACAACAGGGTGCACCTCTGCCTAACCCTTCGTGGATTACAGGCGTGATGGCACCGTACGTGTTACTTACAAAGTTCAGGATTTTTAAATGTGTTATAGACGCGAAAACTCGTGATTTTCAAACTGTTTATTTGCATAAATTAAAATGTCTAAGAACCACCGCTCGAAAACCTGCTTTTAAATAAAAAAAACCGCAACCAAATCGGTTCACCAATTTAAGAGCTACGGAGCCACAGACAGACACCCACACACATAGCGGTCAAACTTATGACACCCCGCTTTTTGCGTTGCGGGTTAGTAACACCCCTCTTTTTGCGTCGGGAGTTAAAAACAAGACAAGCAATGAAAGTCATCTACTTATCATCTTCTTTATCAGTGCCATTTCAGGCGAATATAATTAGCAAGTCTGATTGGCTAATGACGCTAGACTGTGGTCCTCAAATGAATGCAAATATCTATCAGTCTGGCTACATTACATAGTTGGTTGAAGATTTATATCTACGCAGGTATGCCACTATATCATTCACGCCATCACGTCGGGTAGTCAATTTTCTCTTCTCTTAATTTCCGTCACGAAAGATTTCTTTAAATATTTCCTTAATCACCAGTGTTCTTGTATTGGCGTTTGCCAGAATTTGTGACGTTTTTGTAGAATCATAGTTGAAACTGTTCCATCTCTCCCTAGCACTGTTAGGCTCTTACAAACACGCGCGACACGCGACGCGACACAAAGGCACCGCTCGTCGCGCGTCAGGTGGTACCATTGTGTCGGGTTGCGTGTTGCGCCTGTTATAAGAAGCCTTTATCGTGTATGTGGACAGTGTTTTCGACCTAGATTTATTCCAAAGTCTGGAATCAGTATTGGTAACAACTACATAATATTATACTCCTCAAGTTACTCTGCAAGAGGTGGTTGGAAGCTTGAGACTATTCGAAAATCGAAGGGACCTGAGGGCAAAGACAAAGTTACTTTCTATCATCGATAACGATGATGCAAAAGTCAAAAATGTTTGTTACTGACATAGCGACCTTAAATCTTACCTACGTCAGTCCCGTTGAAAGTCGTTAAATGATAAATGATTTTATTTCTGTAAGTAGGTTTGTAAAAAAACTTTTACGCGTCAATCATATTTTAAAACTAGATGAGATCGGCGTTTCCTATCTGACTACTCTGAAAAGAAAGGCCGAAACAAACTCAGAGGTCACAGTCTCTTTTAAAGTCCAGACGTAATCTCGGTCAGATCATGTGAAGACCATGTAGATTTGCGTCTGAAATGGTATTTTGAGGAAAAACCACACAGATTGAGTGGACCTGTCCAGTCAGTGCACGCATTTGTCAGTAATCGTGAAGCTCAACTCAGAACTTAAGGAGCTCAACCACTCGTTGTAGAAATACAACGCTTTTAAAGGCTCACAAAGCGATTATTAGTTGTCTAGGCCCTCTGGTATAGCTCAACTTGAGAGAAGCCTATACCTATATTTAGAAGTTTTATACGATAATGTTATTTGATTTCCAAAGTATTAAACAGTTAATTTCTGCATCTTGATGAATATTTTCAAAGCAAATAAATCAGGTCACTACAATTTAAATTTAATGTCACTGAAGCATTGAAATGTTGAATTATTATGTTTTGGGAGCCATTGTTAACTTAGTAAACTACATTACAATGTTATGTATTATTTTTTAGACTTGACTTACTGACTTACTTAGTCTTTCAGGCTAAGTTGTTTTTGCAATCCTTGTTTTGTATATAAATATTTGAAATTCGATTCAAGTCTTGTGACGGAAGAGGTTTACGTGGTGGATATAAATGAGACTACGTAACTAGTCAACATAAAAAGTATATTAATTATTAACAAAAATGAGAAAAGGGGGTAGGTAGGTTTATGGCCACAAGTTTCCCTAATTTCCCTTCGGAGTAGCGCAGTACTCTCTTGGCTCAGTCTGGCGTGATGAAACCCGCAGTGGTGTGCCACGCTGCGGACGTCAGGAAAGGTGTCGGTCGGCGGATGGACTTGCCAGTCCCTTTGAGCGACCTCGACGCGGCGACGCGGGTAAGATATGTACCCAGCGCGGCGCGGATCTCGTTCGTGCGCTGATTTGCCGGAAGGTGGTGGCCCCGCGCTTAGCTCCCAGATGCCTCTGATAACTCCAGGTGAACTTCGGATTTTTTTTCTTTAAAAATCAGGTGGTAAGCCGGAACTTTGGACCCTGGAAATAAAGTCATCTCCTCTGATTGTGACACCAAGGCATAAGCAAAGCGAGATGTACTATGCGCTAATAATAATAATAATAATCATTTTATTATCAGGCTACTAAGGCCCATAGATAAAATACACAAAATAACATCAAATAACAATAAACTAATACATAATTTAATGAAGATGGTGTGTGGTTGTCACAATCAGTACGGAGTTTACAAAAATGGAAGTGAGAAGCACGACATGACTTGCACATTTTTCAGTATAGAATATTCCATAAAATGCACAGAGCTAATGGCAAATACGTTGCATAACAATAATAACGCAGAAGGCATAATAATTGGACACAATAAGTTGCAATGAGCAAAAAGGCACACGCCCTAGGATGACATAGCTATGTAGGTACACAGAATAAAACTCAATTAGCTGTTCAACAGTTCCGCAATATGGGGTTACGAAAACACATTTTAATAAGGTTGACTAAAAAGAGTAAATAAAACTGTTGCCTGCTTTAGGCTTTTTAAAATTGTAGAAACCACGTATGTAAGGTCACAAGTGATTCTGGATCAAGTGAACGTGCATCTTCGCCCGGAGCAGGATTTCGAAAGTGCTGGTCACCGTGAGTGAAAAATTACATACGGCGCGGGCGGCGGTGTCGCACGCGGATATATAGGCCCTCTGAATACGTTCGGATATGCCGACCGCGCGCGTCACTAGTACTCACAGCTAATTATGTTGTTTAGTAACCTAGGACGTCCCTAATATTATTACGTCTGTGGTTTGACTTGACATTTTATAATTGTTATTTTGTCATTTTATTGTTGTTATTTTGTCATTTTATTGTTGTTATTTTGTCATTTTATTGTTGTTATTTTGTAATTTTATTGTTATTTCGTCATATTATTAAAAGTGACGATACAACGTTACAGTCTCTAGCTTTGTTCGTAGATACATAATTATTTTTTTACTTGAATTTTATTATTTCTAAACTTTTGCTGCTATTATGTGTGTAGTTTCGATAATTGAATTTGATTTTAGTCAGACACGCACGGAAATGAAACAAAATTATGTTGATATTCTTACTAACTATCGGAGTCTCCCACAGTCCCATGGAGCTTGGAGACCTCACTAAAAAGTGGTCTTAGACTTCAACTTGTCTTGTCTCAAATTAATTGGCAAGTCATATTTCAAGGCCTCGCCTCGAGATTTTGGGTTCAAATCCGGACAAGTACCAACGTGACTTTTACAATTCAAGTACCAACGTGACTTTTACAATTCAAGTACCAACGTGACTTTTACAATTCATATCTACTTTCTGTTTTTATCTTAGGGCCCGTTGTTTGATACATAGTTAAACATAACCAATAGTTAATTTAACAACTAGTCACTTGACAATAGTCAATAGCTGTCAAAGTTTCACTACTCTGTCTGCGCATGGTTAACTTTCATAGCAAATTGTTTTTTTTTTTTAACTTTTATTAGCTTGACCATTTGTCAAACAACATACTTCTGTCATTTTTAGCAAATTGTTAGTTTAACTAACGCATTTTAACTATTAGTATGTTTGACTACTGATCAAACAACGGGCCCTTAGGGGTTTATTTATAAACGTTGCTTAAAGTTAAATGACGTTTAAACGTCAAAAATGTGTGATTCAACAGTCGTTAATCATTACTCAACTTTAAGCAACGTTTATAAATAAAGGGGTTAATTACTGACATCGGTGAAGAAAAAACATTGTAGCGAAACCGGACTTACGGTAAATACATTTATGTCTGAAATCGACAACCCGTCTTAAGCAAACATGGTGATCAATGCTCGTGCCTTCTGTGTATGAGAAGAGGCGTTTGCCCTGCAGTGGGACAATTTATAGGCTGGTATTATTAATAAAACATTCATTCAACAATGAAAAAAAAAAAAACTTGCACCTTTTAGGTAAAACCATTAGCATCTGGTTTCTATCTCAAACAGCTGTGTGTTTATCCATTATATTATTTTATATTGTATCAACAAACTATAATTAACACAACCTATAATAATTTCTGTAATAGGCCCGTTGATATTAAAAGTTCAAACGAGAAAGCACGTTGTGAAACACGCGTTAAAATTGCAAAAACAATCATTTATTTATACAAGGCTAGCTTTCAAAGGCAGTTTTATTGTAATTTTTTTATTGCAGTTTTTATAGGAAAATACTCTTAATTGCTACGTTTTTATGAGAATAGAGCACAGGTTCTCAACCTGAATTTGGTACTTTGAGAACAGGCCCCCGATTTTTTGCTTACCATCTGTCGCGAATCTGAAACAGGGGCCCACTCTCTAAGCACGAGCTCTGTAGTTTCGGTCAAACTTACGGGCATTTCTTACTCCTATCACCTACGGACATAAGATTACTTCGGGCCCAAACTAACAATGAATGACAAAACGATTTGTTCTTACTCCCTTGTGCTTTTGCCTGTCTGAAAAGTTAATTAATCGGGAGTAGGGTCAATTTCTAAGTATCGAACTACTTTCGGAGGCCCCCTATCTTCGTTGACGGACTTAAAAAGTAGGCCCCCAGCTATTGCCACGATTATATTGAAACGTGTCATATTATACAAAGTGGAGACAACAATACGGCAATAAATTAAACTGTGTATATCTAACGCCGTTCCCAGTCTCCTCACGAAAATTCAATTAAATATATCTCATAGTTTAATCACTATAACTTATAGAGGTATGAGGAACAGGTGGAAAGTTCACTCATCCTCTATAGACAAGGGAGGATCCTCCGACCAGACGCGTGTCGTGTATGGTGGGCAACTGCCCACGATTGATGTCGGGTCGTTGTATATATGCTAGTTACGCGGTAAACTGCTTGCGCGATGCAGGACTTTGCGTGACGTCAGTGTGACGTATAGCTCGCATGTGGCGTTGTAGATGCATAATCGACCCATGACTACTATTTATTTTGTTTGAAAACAACACTTTTTTTTTTCGATGTTAGGATTTATTTGATAGTTTTAAAATACTAATATGCATTAGTATTGTCAGTGTTATCATTTATTTTCGTATTGTTTTCTCCACATTTTATAATCGTAAGATAGGATATAATTTTCTCTGGGTCTTCTACGGCCCCCTGAAAGTCTCAAACGCTCACGATGGGGCGTTATCGCCCACGTGGAGATCCTATGATTTAGAGGAATATAAAAGTGATGCTAGATAATTATAATAGCCTATTATTGTCCCACTCCAGGGCAAAGGGCTCTTCTCGTACCGTGAAGGCACGAGCATTGATCACCACGCTTGCTCAAGACGGGTTGGCGACTTCAGACATATATTAACTATAAGTCCAGGTTTCCCACGATGTTTATCTTCTACTGATGTCAGTACCTAATGCCTAAGATAAACTCAGAAAGTACATAATTATGAATTGAAAAGTATAAAACTAGATACTTGTCCTTATATAAAATAGCTTTAAGGTTCTAGGTCACAGTTCCGAGTCTGGGTCTCCCAGGCTCAGTGTACTCAGGGCCGGATTTAGGGGAGGGCATCCGAGGCTACAGCCCCGGGGCCTGCACAAAAGAGGGGCCCCGACAATAGAGACTTCGGGCAAAAAAAATCTTCCAAATTTCCGACGAGTAAACAACTTTTCCTTTGATATTTTTTTTCGCTTTTTTACCGTTACCTGTAGTAGGTATTTTGTACAAACATAATTATATTTTTCTAGTTTCTTCGACTTAGATAATAAATTATTAGTTAGTTTTGTTCAGCTCTTCCCGCCAGCTTCAACGTGGTTTTATGATACTGTAAACAGAAAAATGAAAATCCCATGTCAATGATGAACTACCAATACCTCCTAACTACCATTTTTAGGTGTTTTGTTTTTAATGCAAATCGACGTAAAATGCTATTTCGGGTGTACTGGCAAAATCTCCTGACACGATATTTGACTATCTATCCCGTTAAATACTAATAGAAATAATTTCTAAATTATGTGCCGCTAATTTTGCTGCGAATACCTCCTAAGTTTAAGTAGAAATAACTACTATGTTATTGTGTAGACATTAAAAAAAAAACAAATTCAAAATCGATTCATCAGTTCGGGAGCTACGGTGCCACAGATAGACACACACACGCACACACATAGACACGTCAAACTTATAACACCCTGTCGTTTTTGCGTCGGGGGTTAAAAAATAGATAGAAGATATTGGTAGTTCTTTGTCGATATGTCAACTGAAATTCTCCAAATGTTTTGTCTGACTTGTTTATCAATTACGTGACCATAGTCCCTAGCCTTACCTTACTCGCTTCCACACAGGTAAGAATTAATATTCTAATGCATTACGGAATCAGAAAGAAAAACGACAGTCGATATGAATCTTATGACGTAATTATGCTGTCAAATAAACAATTTATATCCTTGATACTCAAACTATAGACGAGGAAGGAAAACGAAAGGCAATAACATCAATGTTCTTTATCCTTTAATTTAGATTAAAACAGTTTACCTGATAATTATATTGAATCACAATCTTCAAGTTTAAATACAGGAAAAGTGGCAATTTTTTCATTATCCTTTAGAATTCTAGATCATCGTACGCTTTAATCTTATCCTAAATAGGCTTAATTTGAAGGCTAACAACCAAAATTCTTGTTTTATCGATGACATATTACACAAATTTTTTGGTCAGTAAAATCTTATTTAGGCCGTCGACATGTCGGTCATAATTTATTTTAGAATTTTAATATCGTTTCAAACTCCCTCTACATTCAAAGCTTCACAAACAATACTTGTTTCATGAAACATCATCAGATCTTCGTGTATGTTATGGTGGTGGTCCATCACCATAATAATACACAAAGATCTATTGATGAACACAGCAAGGCTGCCGTGGCCATCCGAAAAAAATCCAGTCAGACTTCTAACAGCAGTAGGTTTACAAGAAGATGATACGGCCTATAAATATCTTTAGTCCCAAATTCGCCATAGAACACTCGCGTACAGACAGGCTAAGTTTTACCTACGTAAAACTATTTACACTTAATTCGCTTTAATAAACCAAACCCATTACCTAACTGTTGTTTTGTTACATATCAGCTTTACCGGTACAAAACAACTGGCAACACGATCACTAATCAGCGAGGTAATTGCGTAACACACTAACAGTAGGAATGGCTTTCATTTTGACAGTTCAACAATATTCATTGCGTTAGTTACGTTGTTGAACAGACAAATGTTTCTAACTTAAGAAGCAATGAGTTAGCAATATCCTTCAAAATTATTCAGATTGTGATTTATAGTGTGTTAGGCAATTAGGCTGGTGGATGATCAGTTTGTTAGCATTTTCTTTAAGCCCCCGTTCTATGAGTAAACTGACATATATTATTATTTTATCACAAATAATATTGCTTTAACATTTATAACGTTACTGGCGACCCGCCCCTGCTTTTTTGCGCACGGGTTTTACGACTTGACAAAACATCGAGATTTCTATATTATATGCAAGTTTAATATTCATTTATTATACACATAAAACTTCCGGAATAAATTCTCCAAATGATTGTGAAAACCGCATCTTAATCCATTGCGTAGTTTAGAAGAACAATGCGCTCACTCAGACATGACACGAAAGGCGATTTATAATATTTATTATATTATTATTATTATATATAGATTAGACGCCTACAGTAACAGACAATAGAGGCAAAAGTTTATATTCAATAGAGAAATGAAAGGGTAGACACGGCTGTATATCAAGCTATACATTTCCAGTACAAGCTGACCTCTCATTTGTACGGAAATCCTATACAATGCGAGATCAGTTTATACTGGAAATATATAGCTTGATATGTAGCGTACAAGGTCGTGTTTTACAGTAACAAGTTATCTATCATAATCAAATATTGTTTCAATATAACCAGATATTTGTAGGAAGTTATGAACAAATCCTTTAAATAGGGGGAAGATAGGTAGGCCATGTTCAGCTATGGACATCTCTCTGCTGAAGTTGGGCTGGTGGTCATGGTTACTTAAAACAAAATGATAGGCAACTACATAACCTATTTTGGGTCTTGGACCGCAGTGCGTTTAAGTATGAAAGTAGAACAAGCTGGAAAAGCAATGACATTGACATCGTGCATTAACACTCTGGCAGCTGACCTTGCAAAAAACTCTCTACGATTATCTCCAATAATAAAAATCGTACTGTTTATGGTTTTGTTCAAGAACTTGTGACATTGGCGCTTTCGCCCTGAAATGGTCGACTAAGGTTACACACCTTTTTAAACTGAGCCTATACAACTTCGCACGACCTTTAAAACCTTCCCTAAAATTGGTCACAGCATGACCTTGTCACTGCTATATGAATTTTCAAAAGTGTATCCCTCTGTGGCGAAAAGTGTAGTATACGTTTCTGCTGTCCTCTTGGGGGAATAAAGGCATGATGTTATGCCCAGTAGACAATGATTAGTAAGTAAATCAATAACACAACCTGTTATTTGTGTGGTCTAATTTTAACCTGTCGGAGTTACCTGCGGACCGGTCGTTTGTTGCGGCGCGCGACGTGAGGACATGTTATTGTTTGTTAAAGTGCCGTTTACATGATCCGATTTGTGTTATGACGACTGGGAAATATGTTGGTGTTATTTTCAGTTTTATTTCTTTGTCACTTTTTTAGCAATCACCATTTTGAACTGTATCTTCATTGCTATGCTTCTGCTTTAGGTAATTTTTGTTCAGTAGCAATGGTTTCTACTCTTTGAACAGCACCCATCGCTTCTAAGGTTTTTTTGAGCAGCAACATCCTTTGGTTCGCTTTTAGATTAAATTTTAGAACGATTGCTATCGTTTCTTCAGTTCCTTTCAGAGCAGGTATCGTTTCTAAAGTGTCATCTTCAGCTTTTTGAACAGCATTCATCGTTTTGAAGTCCTGAGTGATTTGCAGCCATAGTTGCAGTGGTATTGCACTACCAATCATCCTCCAAATGTCATTCTGATTAATTTCAAGTTCAAATAGCGTCTTAACATCATTGAGTCACGACTGCTGAGTATATAATTAGCAAGGCAGCCCTTCATCTTACACGAGCAAGATGTAATGGAGATATTACTTTTTATTTTGTTGCTTCACAAGTATCTTTCGTTGACCTTCCGTTGGCACATACAGCCGGATATATTTCCGATGCTGTACATTGTTATTAACATACTCTAGAATGTAGTTTTCATTGGCTTTCTTTGGCAGTACGTCCGGTAGTTATTGTTTATTCATTTTGTTCCTGGACTTCCATTATTGGAACTTTGCCCAATGTGTTGTAGAATTCCAGACTAACAAGGTAAACGATGACTGGATTATGTTAGGTGGAAAATCGACAGTTACATGCTCTTTAATTGGCTTAAATCATGATCACAAATTCGTTTGCTAAGCCTGGGGATTACTTCAATGTGGTACCCGCAGTATTGTATTTTGTGCATCATTTAGGGAAAGTCCCAGCAAGTGTTTCTTCACCGAAGTATGTTTTACGGGCTCATGTGATTCATTTTATCAATCACATGATTTACAATTAACATACAAATGATATAGTTACACTTATCCTTAAAGGCGCATTATCTACATCAATACTTTGAATTTTTATGATTATCTTCACTCTTGATAGAGAATATCTTTGCCCTCAATTCGTGAGTTATTTAATCGATTTTAATAATAAATTGTTGATAATGATTGTCTGTCCATAGAGAAAGTATACCTAACTATTTTATCAAACACTTTAAGTTAATATTTTCTTGAAAAAAATGCGTCCAATAAATAAGTTTCGTTGTTTTCAAGACGGTATTTGGTTTGGTATTTCCAGATTTTAATAAATGACTTATTTATAAATATCTTTGGTCTAGCAGCATCCACTTCTCTGCTATCGCTACATGAAGTATAACAAAAACGGAAGAGGAAGTTACCGATTAGCACAAAGTTAAACAGCGTATCGATATCGATACAAAATCGTCGCTTATAAACGCCAATGCTAATTACCGAGCCATATTCATCGTGTCGACATTCACATTTAACTATAGAGGATAAGACACACACAACCTTACTGCTATCATCACAAAGGCCAGTTCCGTTCAACGAAATCGGTGAAGTTGACGGTCGGAAGCCATATTTGTCGGCGATTCGGTGAACGGTGTCGGCGAAACGGTGGGCATGCATGTTAAGTTGAGCATTTCTTATTGGTTGTTTACTGTTTTCTTTTTAAAAGGGCTATGAAAGGTGGGTGGCCTAGATTTGAACCTAGTGCTCTAATGGTAATTGTTATCACTGCAGTCATCATATCCGTCTTCCGTCAGAAGACGTCCACTGCAGATCAAGGCCTTCTCCAAGGATAGTCACAACGACTAGATTTGCGCTGCCCGCATGAAGCGGTTTCGTATGACCTTCGCCAGAAACGCTCTTCTTGCACTGTCTAAGAAAAAAAAAAAACACGTGTGGCACTCGGGGACTGCCGCGGTAAAGCTATTGCATAGCATTTTTTATCAACTTATGCAATTATAATTATTTATTTATTTTTAAGCTATTGCATAGCTTTTATCGCGGGCTTTGAGCGCGGCGACCGAATCCAGAAATTCCGTAACGAAAATAAAACCTAACACCCCCCACTCCGCCTACCATGTAGCTCGGCCGAGCGTTCGCTTAACGTGTATGTATATGGTACGACTGTACTTGAATTAATATCAAAGAAAACAAATACTGCATAAATAAAAAAATAATAAATAATTATAATTGCATAAGTTGATAAAAAATGCTATGCTTTACCGCGGCAGTCCCCGAGTGCCACACGTGATTTTTTATTTTATTTATGCAGTATTTTTTTTTCTTTGATATTAATTCAAGTACAATCGTACCATATACATACACGTTAAGCGAACGCTCGGCTGAGCTACACTCGGTCTTCCCAGACTTACACAATATCTACGCTAACCTACCTTAACCTTAGACAAAAGTTAGGATCTTCTTCTGTTTTTGCTAAATGCATGCTATGTGACTAGCGGCCAGTTTCATCAACCTGTGTTTATTTTAAATGTCCCGTTATGCCGTTTGACGGATTGTCTCGAATAATAGTCCGTCAAAATGCTTACCATGGCATTTAGTAACAGCAGAGATTGGTGAAATTGGTGCTAAGTAAGTTTATGAACAGCTCATTTCCATTTTAAGGCCATAGAATTATGGTAATTGCCTGGAAACTATGGGATTCAGGATTTAGTCTCCATAGGGGTTGGATCTACGTGTGAGAACAAGTGTGTACCGCAGAAATGAACGCGACCCCAGCGGGGCAATTGCGTAACACACCTGCAATGACAATGCCTTTAATCTTGACAGTTCAACAATATTCATTGCGTTATTTATATTGTTGAGCAGAGGATTTTTTCAAACCAATAAAGTATTAGGATGGTGGATTTGGAATTTCATTCAAAATCCTTCGGATTGTGATAGAAAGTGTATTACGTAATTGGGGCACAGTTGTCCATTTTAAGGCTCCTTCAAACAGGCACGACACGCGACGCGAATCGCACTCGACACAAAGGCACCGCTCGTCGCGGGACAGTCGAGGCGGTGCATTTGTGTTACGTTGCGTGTCGCGCCTGTTGGAGGAGTCTAATCATCTCTAGCTACGAATTTCCAACTAAACCATTATCACTAGTAGAGTCCAGTTACTGGTACTAAAGTAATCTGCAAACGTGACTAGCTATGAGAAAGTATTCTACAAACAATCAATTAGAGTACTACGCAAATTATAGATGCCATAGAAAGTAATTGAAGCAACAAGTTTATAAGCACCTTCAGTTGACTTCACTACTCGTATTGATTTTAATATAACACTAGGTTTTATAAAATACTGCTGTGTTGAATTTATTTACGACACCAGCCATTATAATATGAGGTCCTGCGTTCGATTCCCAGGTTGGGCAAAGTGTTATTGGGTTTTTCCGTCGGGAATTTCTCAGTAGCAGTCCGGAGTCTGGATTTATGTCCGGTCGATGGCAATAGGCTCGTCGCCTATTACATGGAACTTAAACATAACTAGTTTAATGTGGGTATACCTCTGCCTAACCCTTCGGGGATAACAGGCGTCATGTTATTTTATGTTACCAGCTATTATCCATAGCTTCGCTGTTAAGTTTTCTTCAGCCTGTAATAAACTGTCCAGTATTATCTACCCATTGTCTGTCTTCGTGATAAATGATAAATGATTTTATTTCTGTAAGTAGGTTTGTACAAACACTTTTACACGTCAATCATATTTTATAAACTAGATGAGGTCGGTGTTTCCTATCTGACTACTCTGAGAAGAAAGACCGAAACAAACTCAGACGTCACAGTCTCTTTTAAAGTCCAGACATAATCTTGGTCAGATCATGTGAAGACCATGTAGATTGATTGGTATCAGATATAGTCTTTTGAGGAAAGAACCACACAGATTGAGTGGACCTGTCCAGTCAGTGCACGCATTTTTCAGTAATCGTCAGCTCAACTCAGAACTTCAAAGTAGGTACGTTACATAGTAAAATAAATTCTAGTATATTGTAATTTGTAAACTGTGGGAATATGACTTCTTTGCAGAATTCTTCATTCTCTTCGCCACCGATTCTTTCAATTTCATTCGGTAGGTATTTGGCGTTTCACAGGGAGTTTGTCTTCGGGTGCCTCAATCAATTATTTGAGTTGTTTTTTCCTTTGCCTATATCCTTGCGTTTTACGACAACATTTTGAAAACTGTCAGAATTTCACGTGATTCAGTTCACATTAATAAAATTATGTCATGGCGGCGCTATTACTGATAAAGACAGAGGTAAACCTGTAATCATAAAGAACCTTCAGTTATAAATACTGTTTCATTCGTTTACTATGATAGCAAGGTCGTTTGTTAAACCTACTTAAACGGTTAACCCATAATCAGTCTTTGTAAAATAAAATAATTAAACATCACGCCGTAGTCTGAAGAGGTACGTAGGGAATGGAGCATAATGCACCCACATCTTCAGCTATGTTAAATCCCATATACACATAATATCACGCTTCTATTACCCGAAGAGTTAGGCAGAGGTGTACCTAACGGGTGTAAAAATACACGAGAGTCACTTGTACTCCCCGTCATTGTTATATTATTTTTTTGTACTGGACCAAACCTGGGAACCTTCTGGTTACGGAGATATTGAACGTCAAAATACCAACTTTTGAACTGATGTTTTTTTTACGAAAACAAGTTTTTAATGTTATAAACACAACTTTAAATACCCCCACGACCCCTGTACTGTTGCATGCACCCATAAGCACAATGATTTGCGTGCGTTACGTTGCGCACTACCGTAAACAGAGATTTTTCACACCAAATATAAAATTCGTTTCCCAGCAATTATTTTTGTACAATGTTATTTAGTTTGATGTACAGAATGTGTAGTTGACGGCTATGTGATGGGTCTTTTTACAGCCTAAGTACACCCACATTTCGCCAGTTATGTTTAAGGGGCCGTGCACGAAATCGATTGATTTTGATCAATTTTGTTCATTGTTTGTGAGAAAGAGAAAAAGAATTTAAACAAAATTATTGTGATTTGAAAAGTCGACTTCTTTGTTTTGCATGTGGCTGAAAGGGATTTTTGAAATAAGTTTAGTAATCATGGAAAATCACTAATATTCGCAGAAAGTTTTCCGAAAAATTACGCGAGACTGAGGTTTGATCATCTTTTTACAAGAAACTACTTTTGATTTTGAACATTAAAAAATATCATCAACATTATTATATGGTCTACTTTCACGTGGTTGGACCACTTTTTTCAATTTTCATACAAAATATAGCAGAAAAATAATGTTGAAAAAGCCTTTTTTTTTAAACCGTGTCTGTAATGTATTTTTCCTAGTACTTAGAAAAACATATCAATAAATTAAAAAATCACACATTAGTCTTCAACTATCTTTGAAATAAAATTAAAATTTTATCTTATGATAATACAATATCTTCATGAAGTAAATCAATGGCGAAATAAATTATATTTTCGAGGAATGGTTTAGCGCCATGAAAACTGTATTTTTATAATCATACAGACTTAACGTTTCAATTATTTCCAGCTTTCTAACAATTAGATAAGAAATTGATAAAAATGGTTTTTTTTCGTGCACGGAGCCTTAAGTGCCATGTAATAGGGGCGAGCCTATTGCCAGCAACCGGACATAAATCCAGACTCCGGGCTGCTACTGAAAAATTCCAGGTGGAAAAACCCAATAACACTTTGCCTTACCCGGAAATCTCATATAATAGGGTGTTAACGAAAACGAGTTAAAAACTATTTGAAAACTTGTAAAGACATCAAAGTTAATGTACCTATTATACATAGTATATTTTTTTTTGTATAGTCACCGAATGAAGGCTATTACGCTGAAAAGTATCGGAAATACTCAATTACAAGTGACAAACGATAAATAATCTATTGCGAACATTCTGCTATTCATGTTTCTTTGACAAGTACGTGGAGCTACAAATTATTGTATTATTTCTGTATTCGTTTTGTGTATGTTTTTTTTTTTTTGTATTTGTGTTACTACCCACTACAATACATGAGTATTTTTGATTGACTGTTGGCGTAGGTAAAGAATGACAATAGTTTTTTAAAATAATAAATGGGTAAATTATGTAATTAGGACCCAAAATTTCTGTGTGAGTTCAGTCGCATTGTCGCATTGCAGTCAATTCAAAAATTCATAATTAAAATGAAGATTCAGAAATCTAGGGTTCTAGACTTAAGCTCCATCCACACTGTTCCGGTTGAGGTCCATCCGGCCTCCGGAACACAGTCTCCGGCGACTCGGAGCCCGGACATTCATTAAAAGTTCAAAACTTTTATACAAAATGTATGCAAGCTTTCGTTTATCCGTCTCGGACGGGACACTGAGGTCACGCCCTGACCCTGACCCTGACCCTGATTTGTGGGGTGGGTAAACGCTTATTTATACCTGATAGATGTATGTCTCTCTAAAAGTGAGGAAAATGTCGTGAGGAAAGTTTTGGTTATGGATGACCATGTCTGTAAGAGTAGGGGAAGACAAAAAAAAACTAAAGATGGACTGTGTGCGGTACCTACTACGCTTTGGAATGGGCAACTAGCTTCATATTTCTGACTGACCGACTCCTTGATAATTCAAAAGTGCCTGTAAATGGTTTAATTGAAACTGATTGCTTTGAGTTTGAGTTTGTGAAAGATGATATGGCTAGAAAGGGGGTACCTACCGAGATGAAGACAAATAGAGAAGTACGGAAGAAAAAACACATGTTGTACTGCCCACAAATAAATTGGAATAAAGGCAGGAGATCGATGATGTCTCTCCCAAAATTAAGTTATTCTTCTAAGCACACTATGTCGCTCGCTTAGGCAATATGCGTAAAGTTTATGTTAAATAATTAATCCTACTTCCTACTAATATTATAAATGTGAAAATTTGTGAGGATGGATGGATGTTTGTTACTCTTTCACGCAATAACTACTGACCCGATTTGGATGAAATTTGACACACGGATAGACCATGACCTGGGTAAGAACATAGGGTACTTTTCATCCAGGATCGCAGACGAAGTCGCAGGCGACAGATAGTTGTCAATAAATCAACGAAGTTTTACACACAAGAATAAAATTGCTGATTCAGGGCACTTTGTTATCTTATATTTTACATATATACTTGTTATTAAGCGGATGAACAAAGGAAAATGTTAAGTACTTTACAGCTGCTGTGGTTTAGTCATCCATGTGTCATGATAGCTTATCTAAAATTGCACTTAAATTCAGAATAATTATGCATATAAAGTTATACATGATACATAACTGATTTAAACATGATCTTTTCAACTTTGTCGCATTTAATCACAAAAAATAAACTAATCGACAATTAAAAATATGGAATCAAAAGACAATTTGTTTTAAATACTTAATCTATTTAAAAAAAAAAACAACAGACACCTAATTCTCATTCACAAATTACTTTTAAAAGGTAGTCCAATTACTTACTTATCACAAATTTTGTACGTTGACTTTATCTCCAATTTCAGTCTGTGGGGACTTTTCGCGATAATATCAACAAATTGCACGATTATTCATGAAGTAAACCATCAGACTCTCGTCAAAACTAAATCTTAGTCTAAACAGCACAATGAAACATTCTTACAGGTCAACGTTTCTTTTCAGACATATTTACAAAAAAATAATATAGGTAAGTACCTAATCTCGAATGATTTCATCTCTGCAGACAGAACATCCAGAAAATTCTGGATTTTTCATGATAAGATTTTATTCATTGTTAAACAATGAACAAAAATTTGCTTACTATCTCGCTAGAAGTATTAAATCATAAATTTAAAAGGTTTTTTCTTGGAAAATCACCTAATAATGTCGTTGCATTTTGGATGCATTGTGATATTTTAACGGAATCTGCCACTGGTTTCACATGAAAACTCAGCGAAAATAAATCAATCATACACATAGAAAAAAATAAGTTAGCGTGATTCTACTGCAACAAATATTAAGGACAGACTGCTGAACTTAACGAAATCTATTATACAAGTTGTAATTTAAGTAACTGAAAACTTCTAATGCGGTCATTGTACTTATTATTATGAAAAACTTTCATTTTAGGACCAACTCGGAAATCGCGAAAAATTTCAGGTTATCAGCACATTTTAACGAGATAAGCTAAATGTATGGAGCAGCTGATTTTTTTCACGATTTCAGGTTTTATCCCGTAATAAAAGTTGGTCATAATGATGAGCATCATAATCCCCTAAGAAGTTTTCAGTTATTTCTATTACACCCTGTATAGCCCAAATAAAGATATTTTATTCTGCGCAGGCTTCGAAAGCCAATACTAAAAATAAACGCTTATTTCGACCAACAAGGGGTCATAGTACTGATAGTAGGTACAAAATTAAAAACGTACTATTAGAAAAGACAACACAACAACTACAACAATACACACACTAAACAACAACGATCGAACTTCAACTTCGATTGCTCACTACGTGAATCATACAGCAATGGTTCAGGTACTGACAATCGAACCTTTGCGCGAATGGTCTCCAGCGGCATCCGGTGACGTCACCGTCTTATTTCTCTTTCTCTTCTTAACACCAACATCTCCTTCCAGCGTTCCTGCTATGCAGTCGACCGCTGATCGTCGTGAACGTACACTTCAAAGAGAAGCTGGATGCCAGTGACGTCACCAGTCTGAGGAGTATAGCGGACCTCGCGGTAGCCAGCAGCATGGAGCTGGTCTTCATCGGAGAATTCCGCACCAGGAATAATGTGCAAAGTGAGTAGATAGTAATAATACAATGTTGTACAGAATTAAAATTGGTAAAGTATTATCCTAATAATCTTTGAAATTATTTACGAAGCTATTGCAATATTTGTTAGATGCCAGCAGTCTCGACATTAGTTAGCGACAAAAATCGGTCGCTAAGTCGTATCGATGTCAAATTCCTTTAATAGATTTTCAACCTTATACTTTGGAAATAAAGTTGAAAATCTATTAAAGAAATTTGACATCGATACGACTTAGCGACAGATTTTTGTCGCTATTCATGTCGAGACTGCAGGGCCTGTACTAGACAGTTTTGATGTGTGTAGATTGTAGATCAATTTAGCGAGATTATTTAGGTCAACTATGTATGTCATTTCTATCCAACAACAATACTTTAGAAAAAAATAAAAAAAATATAAATTGTTTAAAAAAACATTGAGAAATGTCATAAGTACATTAGCGCAAAGCACGACCGAAGACAACTCACTTCTCCAAAAAAAGAAAAACTCAGAAATTTAAACATTTAAATGTAATCCAAGCTTAAGACCAAGACATCCATTCCAATACATTGTTATCTATATCCGGCATAACAACAAGAATCTTAAGCAACAATGTAAACTATAAAAACAATAGGATTACACTGATAACCAACTGTATTATATTATCGTTCATACAGAGTCATTATGGTCATTAATATGATCAATGTGTTTTATCGACAATTATCTACTGTATTAGGACACAGCTGTGAACTATCGTACGTCATGCGTCCGTATTCAAATTTCACGTGCGCACTACGCAGTGTTTTTTTTTTTTGTGCCATTTCTAGCCTAAAGGGTTCTATGTAAATAATTGTTAAGAGCTATTTTTTTTCAAGGGTTTTGTCCGACATACGATGTCTTGAAATGTAGTTGTCCCTTCCCCCATGGATGAAAATAATTGAGGGTAACGATAGATTATGGTGCAATTGTTTTGTCTCGAGTCCTAGGCTATTAGCGGCTAATAGCTTAGGACACCTGAACAGACATAGAACAAGTGTTCCTGAATTTAAAATTTGAATTTGAGAATGTGTCAAACCCTACTTTAGCATTTGGTACTTAAGGTGTTTTCTTCGTTATAGCCCGCGAAATTCAAAATTTCTTACGCTTTTGGCGAAGAATTTTGAATTTCACGGGCTGTTGCCTTAAATGCTAAAGTAGAATTTGACAAGTTCTCAACTACAAATTCTTGATTCAGAAACCGGGTGTAAGCCTATTTTTAGCGTAAGAGTGAAGATACTTAGCCTATTGCCAAAATGTTTAGCTCTGACGACTTTTCTGTATACAGGTAGAAGTAACCTTGAATTAGAGAAATAGGTGCACAAGAATATTATTGTTAAAATTTCTTACTCATGTTTTTTGCTTGTGCGTCGAAAAGCTAAGTACCTATATGACACATAGAAACTCTGTCATTTATGCAATTTAAGCTATCCTATTTTTAAGCGGGATAACAGACGTAGATGTAAATATATAATATTTTGAAAAAGTTGCGGTAACCTATCGTATGAATAATAAAGGCTCCTTCAAAGAGGCGCGAAACGCGACGCGACACAAAGGCACCAACTGTCGCGCGACGAGCGGTGCCTGTGTGTCGCCTGCGATTCGCGTCGCGTGTCTCGCCTTTTTGAAGGAGCCTTAAGACAAAATCTTATGATTGGTCTTTCAATTCGCCTCGTGTTTAGATTATGAATTTAACCTTCAATCATTTCATTCGACCACTTGATTGACAAGAGGAAAACCGCACAGATTGTACTTACATCTGGGAATTACAGCTGTAAAATGATGGCATACATAATTATAATTTGTTTTATCTTTTCCAGCATTCAAAACCTGCCAATCAGTACTGAGCGAAAACATTATAACCACCGTGGACGTCAAAGCTACGGGCCAAAGCAGTATCCTATGTCCTGGCATGCTGGACAGTACCAACTTCAACGGACATTCAGGTGCTATCAAAACAGGTTTAAGCCATTTAGCCATACCTCGAGGCTGGTCCTGGGGAGGCCCCGCATCACCTTTCTGTCCAATCTGGGCAGAAATTAAAGTCCCAGATTGACAAAAACATACAAATAAGTATGGCAGTAACAAAAATCTAGCTAATTTTGTATCCTCCGCTGTTCTACTCTTTCTACAATGCGTTCTTGTGGTGTTATTGCAATTATATTTCAATTGAGGTTAGACGGCCATTTTGAAACGTCAAAGTTGGCGCCAATTTTCCTGTCAATTTAAAGATGTCAAAATGTATTTGGATATATCCTATTTATGGTTTTAAGTGTTAGATTTTTAATAATACGTGATAACCCGATTATGTGGGCCTTAGGAATGTTCTAAGTTTTTAGTGTGGATTTAATTGAGTGAGGAGGATAAAAAGATGGCGGTTTGATAGATCGGGTTTTAATTTATTTCAGTAAACGAATTTTTAATCAAGACTTGCTGTGTTTAAGGTATACTTATTGCAATAAAAGCTACCTTAATGTGTGTAGTGTAGGACCAAAATAATGTAGTCCAATTAATCAATATTGCCCAACCAAAGCATTACCCGGGCAATGTGAACATCTATCAGCAAACTAATTAAATATAATATTTAATGAATTACTAGTTTAGCTAAATATGTATAATAAATACATTTGTAATATATTTATGTAAATAAAACGTAGTCTTTGCGGGGCATAGACTGAAAGTGTGCTTTTTAATGTTAAGTAGGTAGGTTTAATAGGTTTTCGTAAATAATTTTACTGAATTTCTGCAAAATATTATTATAGTGGTTTTTTGCAAGTATTCCTTTTACGCACTTTTGACACAGTTACGGTAATAGGGTAGTTATTTTCCGATATTCTAAAGGTGGATTTAAATCAAATGAACGTAGACAAAGGCTTAACATTTTGTCTCCACAAAATGCAAAATCTACTGCTTATAATGGGACTTACACATCGTCTATGTTCGTTTAATCTAAACGCACCTTTAAAGTAGTTTCTTTTTTGTTTATCATTGAGATTTATACCAAAACAATGTACCTGAACGGTTTTCCTTGTTAGGTAGTTTTCTTTTGGGTATTGTACATAATGGCTTATGCAATGACTACAAAATGCTAAAATGCATTAAACTTTCTTTATTTTAGAGCCTTTGCAAATACGTACCCTGTAAAATATTGCAAATTGCTGTTGATGAACCTCTTCGTTTCTGAAAACCTGATACGTAAAATGCTTTCGATGTCAAATCTCAAGTTAATTACTTTATTTGGTGGACCAATATAAAACACAACCAGTCTTATAATCTATCTACAGGGTGTCCCGTAAATTATGGATCAAACATAACGGGTTGGTAGCTCACCTGATTTCCAACAATTTAAGATTTTCAATTCAAGATTTTTTTTTTTCTATAGCAAATAAAGCGTTATTTAAAAAAAAATAACTTGTAACTATAAATATAATTAGTTGGTAAGCTATTCAGATGTTGCTAATCAAATGATTTACAAAAATTTTACTAAAAAAATTTATCATTTGCAGCGACAGCATTAAAAATATTGAATTGTAGAGAGAAAACGGTAAAATTCGAAAACAAAACATCCTTCCCTTAGCGGTTTTTTAAACTATTTAAATTAGTTGTTCAAAATCAGGCAACCTACCTAACCGTTACGTTTGACCTATTATTTACAGGACAACCTGTATATAAATAAAACTGTAATGCTGTTCGTTGGTATGCGTATCACTTGAGATAGGCTGGACCGATTGGGCCATTTTTTTTTCTAAAATGTTCATAATAGTCCGAGTTAGGTTAATATTGAAAGAAAAATTGGAAAAGTTTCCCGAAAAATTTTCAAATTCGGGAAAAACTAAACGTTTTTTTCTATAGGATTTTTGTATGAATTATTGAAATTTGGACAAAACAACGTCTGTCGGGTCAGCTAGTCCATAATAGTTATGAAGCTTGGGATTTGACATTGATTTTAATTAATATTGGTGCCGATTATCTTGTCACAAAATTCTCTAAACTAGACTAAAAATCAGTAAAAATTTGTTTATTCTTGTCAAACGACGATTTCCCATTCTGAAGTATACTAAAGTGACACAACTTAACTATATTTTAGTTTGACAGCACTAAGATTGCACTGAGTTATTAGTTTAGTGAAAATGGCAATTTTGCTATTCTGAATTAGACGTTTTTCACCAAAAATGTTGGTTATCTAACTAAATCTGGCTATTTTTAATCGCAATTAAAAGGGTGTGGAATAAAATTAGTTGGCATGAGCTAAAATTCACCACAACACCTCGACTTTAGGTGCAAAAACAGTACAGTATCTCTTTTCATTTTATTTTGCTTATATCTCGAAAATGGTGTGTCCTATCAAAAAAATAATGAAAATTGCGACCCCCTTTATGAGATCCTTAAACCCCTAAAACTCTACATGTAAGTAATAATTTTTAATATTTTCCGTACAAAAAGTGAAAAATTCCATAATAAATCTGCCCCCTATGCGCGCTTTCCGGCTCTAAAATAAAATCACAGCAATCTTAGTTGCGTCAAAATTATTTTTAAATTTGGAGATATTTTATTGCAGAATAGCTTTAAGATTCTCATAGCCAAAAGTAAGGAATTTTAGCGATAGTTTAGTTAGTTTAGTTCGGTGTACTAGAGGATCGGCACCAATGTCTAGAAACCGGAATAAGCGTGACATCACTTTTACAGTTGGATTCATCGTTTATGCTGGTAACCTTTCTACACATTACCACAGACAAGCCATTATGTACAAAACCCATTAAAAAAAAATGCCAGCTCGTTAGGGGTAGGTCATAGCCTCATAGGTATTTTGCTGCATTGTGATCCGATTCTTATGTAGTCAGCTGAAAATTTTCCTGATAAGAAAATATCATATTAAAATGAAAATTTAAGCCAACATCATAATTATAGGATAACTGATGATTGTGATCCGACCTTAATGTAGAATAATAAAACTAGTTTGAAAGAAAATATGAGAACAGGGCCGGCAGTCTCGACATAGATAGCGACAAAAATCCGTCCTTAAGTCTAATCGATCAAATTTCTTCAATAGATTTTCAACCATATGCTTTCCAAATAAAGTTGAAAATCGATTAAAGGTATTTGACAACGATACGACTTACCGACCGATTTTTGTCGCTGTCTAATGTCGAGACTGCAGGGCCTGTATTTAAGATCACAGCTACAAGGCCCTTTTGACGCTCAAAAAACGTTGACGGGAGCTGTTCATATACATTTGTGCAATTGTTTTGTGAAATATATAGTAAAAAAAAAAACAAGATGGCGTCGTTAGTTGCGAGTTTTGTCGCGCGCCAAAAGATTCGTGTGTCGTTGTATTTGTGAGTATTACGTAATATACAAGGTATATCGACTAAATAAACGCAGTATATACAGATTTTTGTCGAATTTTGTATAGAAATTAAAAAAGCAAATTGTCACAGCGGCACGTTAGGCTGTTCTTCAAAACTCTAGCGTGGAAAGGTTTTCTGCAAGTTTGTCTAGTATGTAGTACTGTCGAACAAAGGGTTTAGTATACAGGCAAAAATATTTATACAGCCAATATTCATTTTGATTTGAGTATATAATAGGTAACATACATATCTACTATTATTATAGTATCTACTACTCCTAAAAAATCTGACAGACAAAGATTCTAGAATTTTGTGCAAAATTTCATGCTTCTAGACTCTAGAACAATGAAATTTTGCATAAAACTTTCTTAATAACGAAGGTGAGAATAACACATGCTTTTTATTTTTATTTCATCCTCTTGAGGTTTTGAATAGGGGATCCAAGTTTGTCTGGAAGTTATTAATTTTTGTCGATGGAAAATCCCAACGGGCACGGCTTGTAAGAATATATAGAGTTGACTACTCGGCACACTCACAACATTGTTTAAAACTAGTTGCATTGCAAGTTAGTTGCCTGTATACCAATGTCTTTGATCGACTGTACATAATAAAGTCCTCGTAACATTACCTCCATGAGTTTTGTGTCTGCGTGATTGCCTACATGCGCTTTTGAAGCCCATTCATATCGCATCATGTTATTTCGACCAATCGCATCACGAATTTACGACCCCGTCCCATTATTAGCCAATCACACAAATACGAAACCCATTTTTGTATTTGTACTTTGAAGCTACAGTTTCCTAGCGTGCGGTGACCCCCACATAACGGCCGTTATGAAAATAATGGCAGCGGGGGTTGATTTTACGGTGTCAAAAATGCTTTTTAGGAAAACACACAAACTGCTTTCATAAATACGTTTCAGAGACGTCATTCGCCGGTAAATTGCGGATACGCCACCGCTCTGCCTGGAAACCGTAGCTTACCTAGGTATAGTACGATTCAAACTTAATGGCGGCTGTGAAGTGCGCTATTTGCTGCGCAGTACCTCACCCCTCACCCCCGCTGACACGTGAATTGGTTACTGCGCAGCGACTCGCCTTATGTTCCGAGCCGCCATTGAGTTTGAATCGTACTGTAAGGGGTAAATTGATGTAATGTACTTTAGACTGCTGTAATTCTTTCGCTATAAATGAGTGATTGAATGTAACTAGTAAATAAACGCTTTCTATGTAAAAAATGTATATTTTTGGCATTCACTAAGATTAAGTATATGATAAATAAAAAAATCTACCTTATATTTTTGTAACAAGTGATTTTGATCTCGTATAGTAAAAGAAAAATATTGGTAAGTAGATTCTACAAAATATTCAAAATTAATTTGTTAGCTAATTTTCTGCTGCTACCTCCTAAACGGCTGAACCAATTCTTGCGACACGTTTTCAAACATAAAATCACGTATTCTTTATCTTTCCTAAAAATAATAATATAGATATGGATAATATTTATGAAGTCATAAAATAGGAATTTCCTTGAACTATAAATAATTAATATTGTTATTTAAATATTATTTATGTTTTTTTTTTGGTATTTAAGGGGTCCACTAAGCAGATGTTACTGTAACCAGAGATTCCACATTGTCTATGGTTTATCAATTTTGTGATAATAAATTAATATTAATTTTGTGGTATTATCTGAATAGTTTGAAATGTTTATTACATGGTGTAAATTATTGATGAATTTTAAAATAAATTATTTAAATTATGATTTGTTTGTTTTATTTTTAAATGTTGCACATTGTTTCATTAAAAAAAAACGTATACTACGCACTAATCCGTACTTGCAGTCCAATGATATTATATTTGCAGTCACATAGATTTGTTTTTGTGACATATTTTTTTATGAAAATCCTTTTTATTTTGTAAGTTTATTTTTCCTACAAAAAAACCTATACTTTGATTCGGTATACGAGTTGAAAGATTTTAACTTACCACTTCATTATGTTTTCTATGAATTATTTGGATAGATAATTGATTGGTTCAATTGTCTTTTGAACAGAAACGATTAACTTTAGCCCGTATCGCAGTTGAAAGCGCCGATTGATAGCGCACCAGTGTAATAAATAACACTATTTCCTATAGACTTTATTATACCTTATTGATATTAGATTAAACAATGAATACACTGACTACATAGAGATATGAATGAATCAAGGAACATGTACATACATACACACACACACACACACACACATCCTCACACACTCAAACACAGATACACACACTTCACTATTCACTACCTACTTACATTATTTATTAGTAAATTAAAACAGCAGCACACAATGTTGTTAGGTTATAAAATAACGAAATTGTCAGCTGTGTGCTATCTTCTGAGATACAGGCCTCGCCTAGTTCAGAAGATAGAGTATATACCCGAAGTAAACCTCTCTTTACCACTACAAATGCTGCTGGATTATTGTTGCATAATGTATATGACATTAATATACTTACCTTACCTATTAAGTACTTTTAAATTGTAATCCTTGTTGCTATGCTGGTGAGAAATAAACATTTTTTTAAAATTCATCTTATGAATATTTGACAACTGTGTGGAAAACAAAGAGTATAATAACCTCAAACTATATGGTGGAAAGCTTGGTTTCCGTGTGGCATACTGACGGGCTGGTTTCAGAACGCTACCATTTACTAGGTTTGTCTTTCATTGACTTGAATGTTCCCTGGCGGCTGAGAGTATGTCATGCTCACTCAAATGTCTCGCTGGTGGTGGCGTGTGTGTTGGATCATTAAGTTCCCTTCTAAATGGTTGAGCTAAATGGTGCTGATCCATACGTCATGTTCGTGAACGGGCGCCGTCAGTAGGGGCTGGTCATCTCTTAGCTGCCACGGCTTATTTTAATTTAATTTAATATTTGAATTGTTTTTGTCTCTTTATTACGGACGCTTTTAACGTTCCGCATCGTTCTCGCATGCATAATTTTAACATAAATGATGTAACCAATATTTTGGAACCATATTTTGATTTAAAAGAGTGCCCATGGAGTTTCTCACCCGTTCTTCTCCATAAGTACCTACTACGCTTTGGAATGGGCAACTAGCTTCATCTTTCTGACTCACCGACCCCTTGACAATTCAAAAGTGCCTGTAATTGGTTTATTTATAAATGCTTTGAGTTTGAGTTTGAACGGCAAACATGGAATTAGTATGTACTGTTTACTGCAATCCTAGGCGACGCGAACTGTATAAATCAAAACATTTTGGCCATGCAGTAAAATAACAAAAATCCCAGACTTTTTAGCTCCGTCACAGTCTGTCACATTGACGGTGTAAATTGAAGCTTTACAAAGTGCAAAAATCTCATGAAAATCTCTTAGATCCTGAGAAATCTATTTAACTAACCCAGAGCGTTTGCATAAATAACTCAAAATGCCAGACGTACAAGCCAGAATGGAAACAATGCTCTTTAATTACCAAACCACTAACAGAACAGATTTTCGCGGAGGTCAAATCCTCCCTCCAACATTTACTAAGTACAAAGAGAAGCCGAAATGCCTAAGGATTAGGCCTCCGCCGCTTAAGGATCTTCACACACTGACCGCTTGGAGGACCGTGGCTGTACCGTTCAGTTTAATGCACACACGTAAGCCCATTACTGGGACAGACCCGACTAAAGTGCAGGAACCTTATGTAAGTTAGCGAGATACATAATTGTAGATCTAGTAGCCAAGTTGTAAATTTAGTATCATCATCATTTCAGCCCAAAGACGTCCACTGCTGGACATGGCCTCCTTCAAATATCCGAATATTTTATATACATAACATAATCAGCCTTTTTAATGTTCCCACTGCTGCGACACAGGCCTCCTCTCGGTGAGAGGGACTATTTTGTAAACTGACATCTCAATAATGATTTAGCGTAAAGTAGAGAAGTTAAGAGGGCATAATTCTCGTAAAAAAGGTGAAGCCTTTGCCCAGCATTAGGACATAAACAACTACTACACTACATTGGGACTACTACATTACATTGGAATGCTGGGCGCATTAGGACATAAACAAACCTTAAAAATAATCTTGGACAGCATCAACTTTCGGCGAAGAAAAAAAACGAGAAAAAATTATCAATTGTTAATCGGCAACACAATGAGTAAGTGTGGTAATACTGGTAGGTAATTAATGCTCATTCTCTATAATGAAAAGGCCCTAAATTGTACCACCATGCCTGGTGGTACAATTTAAGGCCTTTTGTGCATATATTACATACATAACTAATCCATAACCTTTCTAAAGAACATTACCAATAGAGTCACAATAATGTCCTACGGCCACGGTTCCTAACCTGGGGGTAATTACCCCTGTGTGGGTAAAACTGGTATACTGCAGGGGTAATATGCTGATATCATATAACAAAGATTAGACCAATAAGACCGAATCTAGCTCGCCAGTGCATTTCATGCTCTATATGTGTATAATGTGATTGTAAGAACTTACTTAATATCTTTATGCAATTTTTATAAGTCTAATAAAATCAATTTGTATTTATATGTACTATATTCATTAGTAACATGAGGGAGAGGGGGGTAAACCAGTTTCCCTAGCTAAGTCATAGGGGTGACAAGATCAAAAAGGTTAGGAACCACTGTTCTAGGGTGTTCCCTCCCAAGCGTTGCCACTCTCATCTGCCTTGTTAATACCTTTTGTTAGTCGGTAAAGTTTATGATCTAGGTAAGGCGACCCGACGAAGAAAAAGCGGAGTCTGTGAGGACCCGCCCCCGCCTGGTGATGACGCCCGCAGTCAGCATGGATGACGTCACCGACCCTCGCACACGCCAGATTCTGACCGACTACATGTATACCAGTAGCATGACCAGTGCCACGAGGGAAGTGATCTCAGACTACTTCACGGTGAAAGCGCCGCAGCCAGGACTGCCGGCTCCGGCTAACCCGGTTTGTTATACTGATTACTTGTTGGTAAGGTGCTAATATCTACAACACAAAGGTTACATTGGAATTTTTAACAGAATCTATGTTTTGAGTATTTAAATAGGGATGCGACGTCACACATCAAAGTCAAAGTCAAAACGTTTATTGCGAACTAAGTGTTACAATGTTGGTGTTATGTTATGTTAGTACTTATGACTTAGCAGCCTTTTACAAGCATTGCAATTATCATTCGCCTGCCCTTAACATCCTAAATTAGAATGCATTAAACATTATTATTACAGCCGAATGACATTCACTGCTAGACATCGCCCGACACATCGACCGGTCCTGTGCTTCTCGCATTCACCGGATTACGCGATTCTACCAGAGATCCCTAATAATAGCAAATTGAATGCAAATTTTATCAGAGACTTACTTAAGCTATGGGTGCCGGGAGCGGGGTCCATGAGAATGTACATGCACCTCCCTGGCTTCAAAATAAAATGTTGGTATAAAAACATTCAAAACTAAAAAATATCTGAAAACGCCTACTACAATAATAGTACCTATGGAGAACTTAACCTATTTGAGGCGAGATCATAAAGTATTCGAGCTCGCTCCGCTCGCTCTTGCATTCTGCAATCTCTCAATTCTAAAGCTTTTATAACAAAGTTCCGAACTCCTAATTCCGAAAATCTAATCGACCCTAGGCGGGGTGCTAACATTATTGAGCTTGTTTCGCTTGCTCTTGCATCCTACTCTATCTTAATTCTTAAGCTTCTTTATGTATATATCGACACAGCCTCCTACCTCTTTCTTTATGCATGTACAAAATAAAACCTATTCCATTCGAGGCGAGACGCAAAAATTCTCGAGCTCGCTTTACTCGCTCTTGCATCCTACATTCTCTTAATTGTTAAGGCGGGACCTTCAGGGCAGCCCGCGAAATTCAAATTTTCTTACGTTTTTTGCAATTTGCAGGTCACTGTCAGGAATTATAATCATTAGAATCAGCAATACATCTCTCTAAGTTCATATTACTGTATTGAATGACTATTTCATGAAATCATGACATTTGACGCCAATTCTAAGTTAAGGAGTTGTATTGCTGATTCTAATGATTATAATTAAGTAAAGCCATATTTGTTACAGCCGCGAATCATATTTTAATCAAAATACAACCTGACATTGACCTTCAAATTGCAAAAAACGTAAGAAAATTTGAATTTCGCGGCCTACCTTTGCGCTTCCCCCTTAAGCTTTTCTGCATAAGTCGACAAAGTTATACTCCTTGTACGAATGGACAAACGATAACCTAACATATCCGAGGTGAATTGCAAAAACGATCGAGCTCGATTTGGTGGAGCTGAAAATTCACCTCCCTAAAAATAAACTTGCCGGCGCCCATGACTTAAGCCTTTTTTTTGGACGGATGAGTCCTCCGCTCCACACTTCCCAACCACTGCAAGTCCTGTAAATTAGAATCTTCAGTGATGACTAATACTAACTAGAAAAGTGCTAAAACATTAGACAATGAAGCTCTACGAGTCCCAAAAAAATATGTAACTATCTTGGAACCCGCCGCGAATAAATGAGCAAAACATTAACAACCTCAGGCTTTTTCATCTCAGAAATCGATTTCGCAACCGGCGCGTCGTGGGAGTATGACCAGATGTATGAACGTAAATGAGGCAAAAGGAGTATGTAAGGATCGTAGCAGGTGGCGTTCTGTAGTTTCTGCCTACCTCCATGGGAAGAAGGCGTGAATATATGTATGTGTAAATAGATTAACCAAACCCAAAACGATAGCAAAGCTGCACCAATATTCCTAATTCTGTCTAGCATTATTGCTGAAATAAAAATATATTAGTTTTTAATTTGTTCAAATGTGTTCCTTGTTTACGGTACTTTTCCAAATAAAATTTCCTTTCTTACTAATTCCACATAACGTTATCACATTTCAGATAAAACTACCGCCACTGACTCTCCCGTACGTGTCCCCGGAATGGCGAATGGACACTGTTCCGTGGGATAAAAAGCAGCTTAGGACTTACTGCGATTCCACCAAGGAGTTCTGGCTGGGGCAGAAGTTGCCTCCGTACGTAGTACACATAATAACATAACATCACGCCTGTACCTATTCCCCGAAGGGTTAGGCAGAGGTGTACCTATAGTACGCCAACTGCATCATTGGTCTAGTGTGGTTACAAGCGCCACTGCTCAGCATGAGGTCCGGGGTGCGATTTGAGTTTTTCCATCTGGAATTTCTCAGTAGCAGCCCGGAGTCTGGATTTATGTCCGGTTGAGGGCAGTAGGCTCGCCCCCTATTACTTGGCACTTGAACATAACTGGTCTAATGGGGGTGTGATATGTGTACAAATCTGTCTAACTCTTCGTACGTAACTCCACCGTATAAAAACTTCAGGCTGGCTGTGTCGATCCGTCAGTCTAATGAAAATGAGTAAATTTTGAACATTTACATATGTTTTTGTTTCCCTTTTTTATTTTAAATTAAACCATTTTAGTACTCCATACATTTTTGGGTCACCCTTGTTTGGTTAACAACTTTTGATATAATGTTACTAGGTAATTCGAACAACGTTTAAGAAAATAATCAATTTGTATAATATCGATTAACATAATTTTCATTTCATCGAATATTTATTTGCGATAACAACATTTGCGCTATTGATCAAAAGGTATAATGTTCATTTGATGTAGTGTTCAGGTGGTATACCGACTGTCGACCTATCTTAGCGCAGGTGGTAACCAGTTACTAGTTATGTTTAATATCTACTTAGGTTACTAACCTATAACTACGATAGAACTTACAAAGAAAAATGACATTATTTCAAAGAAATAAAAATCTACCAATTAATTATTCGGTCAAATGAATAATTATACGAAATGACTTTATTGTAACTAAAATTAGCCGGAGCGATTTTCGACAAAACGTTGTTATACCAAACAAGGGTGAACCAAATTTTTGGGCGTAGAAGAGCCATTTTTAAGCTTTGGTTTTCTTTTATAGTTGCCAACCGTGCAGAGATACAGAACTAGTGGACGCTGATAGAAAAATGCGTCACCTGATGAGGGCCGGAAGGCGTTGATAATGTAGTACCTACCTACAGAGGTACCGAGGAGGGCTGCATAAATAGATTTAATTTGATATATATTTAATACTGACTGAGATGACAGTTTATAAAGGGGGGATTATGTCCATTTGTTTACGATCTTATTTTAGTTTTAGATTTCAAGTTTTGTTAGTTTGTAATTTATTGTTACTTTCTTTCTACTAACCGAATAAATTAATTTTAAAAGTTTTGTGTTTCATTTGAGATAGTTAATAATATCCATATACCGTGAAAACTGTTCCATTTGAGCTCCTAGCCTATTTGCTGTGGTGCATGTGTGATAACTGTGATAAGTTCCCCGCTTCGGCCAAAAACCAATATCATAGATCTATACCTACAAATACATGGTACCGATAGCACAGCCCGCCGGCCGAACTGGCAAGTTTCCACTTACCTACACCCTGGGCCAGGACGTAAGGCCAGTTTGCGAGTCAGTTCAGTCACTGGCCCCGTGTACAAAATGAATACATATATACCTATAAACTGAAGTTCTTGGCTTCATGTCCGGAACCTATAAAAATAAAACTCTGCGCCAAATGATTACAAATGCAAAAGAAAAAAATTACGCTCCATGTAAAACAGATCCAAACTTTTTCGTCCGAAAAGTTCAACGACAATTGTTTTTTTTTTTTTTTTCAATAAAAATATGAATTGACACCAACACCAAGTGACACGTTATGACATGATTTTGTTGTATTATATTTTCATTTTTTTTTTTTGTATTTTGATCGGTTTTGATGACTTTCATCACTTCTTATTTATTTTTTTAAATATTTATAAAACTATTTGTTAGAATGCCGAATCTTGATAGAAAAAATGACACCCTTATTTTTCGTAAAGCAACTACATACATGGACAGCTATCAGGCTAAGGAAGCAACGCCTCTGGTGCCAATTAAAAATGGGGTCATGCACGAAAAACAAAGAAAGCCCAGGCCAGATTATGTCCCAATAAAGGACTTACATGCCCTGACACCATGGAAGGATCCAAATATCCCGTTTGACGTGTTTCATAGACCTGATCCTATAATTCGAAGAGACCCCAGGAAAATGCAGGAACGATACGTAAGTTTTACCTGAGTTTTATAAGAAATAAAGAGTACTTGGGACACCTGCAACGTGTGTCATGATCAATATTTTGGGTTCAACCCAAAAAAGTTTTTCACTAAATAAATGTACAAATCAATTAGGTACCTATAGTGATTTGCTTTGCTCCTCGATTGCATAAGGTGGAATAATCCACTCTATGAGGATTGCATGAACAATTCAGTCTTAAAAGCAACTTATCCATTCTCATCGATATTTTGCTTACACCTTCTACAGGACAAACCACAGGACGAGGACCGTGCGAAAGTGCAAAAGTCTCGTCCCAAAGTCGTAATGAAGTCTCCAGCGACAGATTGGGATGCCATCCAAGAGCCGTTTGTTACACAATTTTAATTATTAGATACCGGCCTGTTACTAGCCCCTGTAAGACAAACGCCTCTTCTCGTACAGAGCAAGGATGAGCTTTGATAATTTCGTTGCCAAATTATCCTTCTTTAGAAAAAGCAGAAGAACAAAAAGTTTTTGGAGGTTCAATTATAATATTCCCCTTTAGAAAAATAGAAATAAAGACAGGTGCACGTTGACCCAGCGATAACACTGTCCGGTGTGGAATAATTCGTTTCTACTTCTGGATAATTTTGATAAACTAATTTAACGTTATTCTCTAAAGCACACTACTTGCAGGAATCGTAAAATTATCGTTGACGACATCTATTTGACGACAACGTCGATAGCGCAAAGGGAGGCGGTGGCGGGAGTCAACTTTAAAAATATCAGGGCCCCGCTTACAAACTCCTACTCGAAGAGCAGACCGGTGAGAGAGAAAATGAGAGAATTGTCATATTCCGTGTCGGTTTCGGAGTAAGAATATCCCACCCCACCTCGTCCCGTGGGTGTCGTAAGAGGCGAATAAGGGCGCGTGAGAGTTGATACTTAGTGCATTTATGTAAATACCTTATAGAACATTTCCAAGGAGGGTTAGTGTCAGGCAGACGGCCCACTGCAAGACCAGTGCCCAAAACCTTAGCAAAATGATAGGATTTGTGCCTGCTTTTAGGTCATCAGCACTTTTGCTGACGTTTTCAAGGCATTTTCTCCGACAAGAGAGGGATTTTTTTCCATAATTTGGCCTTGATTTTAATTTCTGCATAAATTATCTTACTTATTTAGGTACAATGCAGGTCCTGTATACTAGATCAACTATGTAGCGAGTAGTGGAACGTCCCACATTAAAACGAACTTTGTTTACCTATAATCTCATTCCAGTCTACCACCTCCTTCACGGATAGGGAGGCAGTTGACTACGGGCGAATTTTACCAAAAGCTTTTAGTATCAGCATTATTGTGGACTTGTGGAACATTGACACAGAGCTCTAGAACGCGGTTAGATGTGCTGACTGAGCTCAGTTTCATTTGGTGAAGTTCGCCCTAAACCGTCAGCCTAAATTCCTTCCCATAAGTATTATATTACCATGCCATGTTACAGATATTCATAGAACCTCTAGAACAGCCCTATGTTTCTCCGGAATGGCGCATGGAATCTGTAACGTGGGAAGCCAAGCAGTTTAAGGGCTACATTGACCCAACCAAGGAGTTCTGGCTTCCTAGAGAGAAGCCCTAGTGACATTAATGATAATTAACGAAAGTATAATTGCAGTTAGCTAAGCCCATAGTCCCTACGCATATTTAATGTAACGTAATGTAGACCAACAAATACACTTGCCCGTACGTGCGGTGAGAACTAAAATGCAATGTTTTCGAGTTGACAGATTTTTACAAGTTTTTATTTAGATCTTGCAAGTAAAAGACCCACTTCCCGGTTTATGATTGAGCTGAAAATTTGCATGCATATGTAAATCGGATGACAATGCAATATTATTATGACACGGAGCTGATCTGATAATGGAGCCGGAAGGTGGCCATGGGAACTCTGTAATTGAACGACGCAACCCCTCCGAGTTAGGGCTCGTTTGATTCGTCTTGACACGGACTGGTCTTGGATGATATCCCGGGTTTGATGATGGAGCCAGAAGGTGGCACCCTGGGAGGCGGCTATAGGAACTCTGTAATAAAAAGACGCAACCCCATCGAGTTTGGGCTCGTTTGATGCATCTTGATAAGTACGCTGACTCAAAAAAAAAAAATTAAACATGTATTTAATAAGTATGGAAATTAATAAACGAAAAAAATATATAAATACCAAAAAGTAAAAATAAATCAGGGAATAAAAATATTTTTAATAACAAGATTTTATTAGTTGTTACTAAAAGGCTTTTATTTAAAAACGAAATTCGAATTCCAATCGGAATAAAATTATTTTTAACTTTTTAGTTCTTTTTAATTAACAACTAATGAAAACTTGTTTTTAATAAACGTTTCTTTTTCCTTTATTTATTTTACATTTCCTATACAGTCAGCGCCACTAAGGGCCCGTCATTTGATCAGTAGTCAAACATACTAATAGTAAAAATGCGTTAGTTAAACTAACAATTTGTTAAAAATTACAGAAGTATGTTATTTGACAAATGGTTAAGCTAACTATAGTTAAAAAAAATACACTTTGCTATAAAAGTTAACCATGCGTAGACAGGGTAGTTAAACTTTAACTATTGTCAAGTGACTAATTGTTAAATTGACTATTGGTCATGTTTAACTATGTATCAAACAACGGGCCCTTAGGCGCACCGCACACAAACGTTTGTCGGTACTAAACGTTTTTTATTTTATTGGAGTTCTTCGGTGTGTGAAGACACGACCATGAGAACAGCTATGAACAAAACACGCATCTGACTTCAACATGGCTTTATTAATTAATTACAAAACTTAAACGTATAACATTAGACGTACATTATATTGTATTTAAATTACAAAAGAGGTGCAGAAGTAATACTTATGTCGAAGATTGCAGATGACTGAGTTATAATCGCCCAATTGATCTTATTTTCGGTTACAAACATTTATAATCCTCATTTCGAGTGATCTATTTGACTTTTACTGACATGTGACCAAATGGAATGTTGCTTTTGTGGTTTTACACATAACAGACTTCCTCGTCATATAAAGCTAAGCGCACATTACAGCCGCAGCGGACCGCAGCGCATCGCATTACAATACAAAAAATTGCGTTGTGGCTGGCCTGTCGTGTGCAATGGTTCATACACGGTGTACGAAGGTGATGTAGGAGGATTTTAGCAATGCGGTGCAGTGCGGCCCGCCCTAATCTGCGTCAGCCTTTAAGGCTCCCACAGACAGACGCGACGCGACAGCGCTACACAAAGGCGCCGCTCGTCGCGCGACACGCGGTGCCTTTGTGTCGGGCGTCGCGTCGCGTCAGTGTGTACGAGCCTTTATTGTATTCAAAATTGGACTCTACAATTCTGTCATCTGCTACCTTTGATTATATTGTGCAAAAGTGATTTTATGAGATTTATTACTATTTTGGCATCCCATAAATTACTAAAATGAAGTATGCAACTGGATGCTGGTTCTTCTAATTCTAAGACTAAGAAAACTAATCCAAAATATAATTATTGACGTAATTCAACGTTTTAAAGAGAAGAATGTATAACTTTAGTCACTGAATGTTGTCTGTAATAACGGTATTCATACAAATACTTGTATGAATACAGCTGACCCCGACATAGTTGGGAAAAAGGTAGGCAGATAAATTACTGACCGTTATTTTTGAGGATTATGAGTTTCGGTTAAATCCATAAGCTTTCGGGGAGTCCCAAATTTTACGTGATAGTGTCTGACATACTTCTCAGCACAAATTATAAAGGTAATGTTTCTTTTTTGTTTTGGTTTTCGTATCTTGATTTTATTACAAATTTATTTACTTCTGCACCTGAGCGTAACTTCTATAAGGCAGCAGTTAATCACTATTAAAAAGTCGCAATTTTTCATGTAATTGAACAATTCGTTAAAATATATAATTACTTGAAACGTGGTCACTTTGACAATAACTATGTTCGGAGATTTAGCTCAGAAAGTTCTTAAAAATATTCTGAATCTGTTTCATGCAATTTCATCATTTTTAAAGGACAAACTGTCTGCAAAAATATACCCCGTCTGTGACATTTTAAATTAAATTAAGAGAGGTATTTTGCATAGAAAATATTAGATTTTAACAAGAACTGCTTGGGACTTTCTGAGGTAAATCATTTTTGCGCCTCATTATAAGTCATATTGGCCCAAAAGGTATAATAAACATTTAAATATAATTTGGCTAAACATTTAATTTTTTTAATGCATTTATTTTTGAAGACAATTTTTATATAAGGCGTTTATAACATTAAATGCTTGTTTTTTTAATATAATTTTAAATAAATTGTTTTGAAATAGTTACATTTTTAATTTCAAGTAAAGATTACTTAAACAATGAAAAGCGACCAAATAACTAACATTTAACGAGACTTCTAGAACGAAAAAAGCCCTAACAATAAGGCATCTGTACACTTGTTATATCATAAAAAAACGGATTTTAATCAAACTCAAACTCAAAGCATTTATTTCAAATAAACCAATTACAGGCACTTTTGAATTGTCAAGGGGTCGGTCAGTCAGAAAGATGAAGCTAGTTGCCCATTCCAAAGCGTAGTAGGTACCTATGGAGAACGACGAATCTATGAAGTGAATGTACGAGTTATTATTAACGTAAATATTCCGGCCACATAGAGGCGTTTTTTCGCGCGTAACAAGCGCGATTCTCTCTCAGTCCGTCAACAAAGATACGGGCCCGCCCGAGAATCGTTCGATACATAGTAATGAACGCTACTCCCGATTAATTAACTTTTTCGGACGGGCAAAAACACATCGGGTGTAAGGACAACTATCAAATCGTGTTGTCGTTAATTCTTAGTTCGGCCCGAAGTAATTTTATGTCCGTAGGTGAGACGGTGTAGACCGTATCTTCGGCCGAAACTACTGAATTCGTGCTTAGAGAGTAGGCCCCCAGATATGGGCCTCCATGTTGCGTTTAGTATTAGAAAGAAAGAAAGAAAAATAGGTTATGCGAGTAAATGATCTTATCTAATAATGTGCTAATTTTTGCCATGGTACCTATAACTAGGTCATTATTAGGTCACATATTACTTCGACATTAATGAATATATTAATGTCCAGATGATGGTAAGTCAAGGCTCCGTCAAGGAGGCGCGACAAGCGACGTGAATCGCATGCTACACAAAGGCACCGCGTTTCGCGCGACGAGCGGTGCCTTTGTGTCTCGTCGTGTCGCGCCAATTTGAAGGAGCCTCCAATTTCGGCGAATACCTGCATTATCACTATTTTTGAGCAGTGTACAGAAGTCATAAGATCCTTTCTTAAAACAAAAATTGTAAGCCCCACTATGCCTTAAAAGTAAACCTAAATAAATCAATATCACATATATCAACTATTTAATTAACACTGACTATGTTATCGACGGAATCTTGATCAAACAAACTTTTATGTCGTTTCAACTTGGATGAATCTTGCCAACGTAACAACCCGATCAGCACATGTACAGTACAACTATGTTGTTATTGTCCCTCGGGAATCATCGCAATTCCAAGGGACAATAAGAATGCTAATTTCCATGTCCATCAATTATTAGATTTATCGTGTATAATAATTTGAATTCAGAACTAAGTACTTAATTGTTGTTTTGTTTTGGATAAAACATCAATGAAGTACTTAGTTCTGAATTCAAATTATTATACACGATAAATCTAATAATTGATGGTCAACGAAATTAGCATTCGTTTGTATTCGGAAATGCGATGATTCCCGAAGGATATTAAGAAAATAGTTGCACTGTATAGTCCCTTCACAGTTATTTTGCATCACTGTCAAAATCACAGTGGTCTTTATTCTCGTTGCAATAAGGTTGTTGTTGGGTTGCTGCTCTACGAGGTAAAATAAATGTGAACTGACTATAAACCGTGTTCAAGAGATGTCAGTGTCATTATTGTGGAATATTGATTGACACTGACAACTGTTGCTTGGACGCGTGCTGATCGCGTTCAGATTCATTGGTGAAATTCGCCCTTAGGGTAGGTAATACGGCCTGCGGGGTAGTTGCGTAAAACACTAACAGTAGGAATAGCTTTCATTTTGACAGTTCAACAACATTCATTGCGTTATTTACGTTGTTGAGCAGACAAATTTTCGAACATACGAAGCAATGGATTAGCAATAGGCTTCAAAATTATTCAAATTGTGATAGATAGTGTGTTGCGCAACTAGGGTGATGACCGCCGACGAAATGAGAGTTTTATCGTAAACGACATAGTTTTAAATATCTTTACGAAGAAAATCGCAGTTTCGGAAAAAATGTTGCGTACTACATATAAGTCGCCGGTCATATTTACCCTACGCTGTTTGATGTGTAACAACTGGAGTAATTATTGCTTATAGCAGGTGTTTTGAACGACTATAGAATAAGTTATGCTACGCCAATCCATGTCCGACTCGGGGGTCAGAATCACGTATATTTTTTAACCGACTTCAAAAAAAGGAGGAGCTTCTCCATTCGTCAGCATTTTTTTTGTGTTAAATATCGTAGTGGTATGGCGTAACATAATTTATCCGTAAGTTTGCATTATGAAATATCAAAATTTTATTATCAAAGATGACACTGTTGCCAACTATCAAGTTCAATTTGTAGTCCTAATGACGATACGCAATCTGTCTGCAGAAAGTTGCATTTGAATGTTTATATTATTTTCATTGTATTAATAATTTAAAAATATTTTTTATTCGAATGCCAAAAAAATTATAAATAGGTAGTCGCGCTAGTGTGGCGCTACTATCGCTCAACAGTTGCTCAACGTTGAAGCAACTTCTGACATAAATAATTTTATTTACGATAAGTTCTCAAAACTTTTTGGAACCAGATTTCCTTTGCAACAAATTTTTATCAACATTACAACAAAATTATACAAATAATCCTTATTTATTAGATTTCGTTTTATTTTTTAACTCTTTTGACTGTTGTACATCTTTTATTCAGTCTCTTAATATAAGTTCAAATTAAATTATTATAATTTAACAAACAGGTTATAATTCTTTTTTATCAATTACTAGAATACACTTACTATGAAAATGACAAAAACAATGACAGCAAAACATTTATAGTTATAAGTGAACAAGACAAAACAAAGACACTTTAATAATGATTCTTTTTGTGTTTTCATTTGACATTCAGTCCTCGAAACACATCTTTACCTTCCTATTCCAACTGACGAAAATATAATTACTTAAATAAAAATGTTACAGACGTTGCATTTCACGAACGCGCGTCAGTCATTCCAATTTAAACCTTATTCCAATGGCATAAGTCTCAAGACGCACGCTCGAGAATTGCACTATCGGTATATTACAAGCCGAAAGACCTTTTTAAAATAAGACTGATGACACACTGTGCAACCCAGCCACGTCTTTACCATAGTTGTCAAGTGTTATTTCAGCCATATTTGTTCAACACCAAGGCTTTTAAGTTCTATTCACACAGTTCTGGGAGCCTACCACCACCTCGTATAGTAGTATTATTTTGATCTTACTTCAGTGGGAAAGAGATGGAGCTATACGTTTTGTATAGCTCCATCTCTTTCCCACACTGAACTAAAACCTGAAGTTGGTCGAGGCCTTTCGGGCTCAGTGCCCAGTCAAAGGCGAGAAAAGATTGTTTACATTTTTTTTTAAATCACGGTGCCGGTTGAGGGATGTGTTAGGTTTGAATCTTCTGTCATTCTGTAGCACTAAACAGAAAGACCGATTTCAATGCAGTTTTTTTTTAACAGGAGGTTTTTTAATGTATGAATTTATTCACACGGCATATCCCTTAGTATTTAGTATGCTTAGTATTTCTGACGAACACAAAAAGTAAAGTAAATACAGAAAAAATAACCTTTTAATTAGGTTTTTTAAGTTTTATTTTTTATGAGATTGTAGAGCCCGGAAGATCCTAACCCAGAACTTTATGGATAGAACCTCAAGCAACTTTATACCATACCACCTTCATCTCAACGTTGGAATTCAAACAAGAACCTGCTCATCCTATACCTACCTACCTCAATCTTCATCATCCCCGGTCATCCATCCATGGCGGCCACAAGACATATGTTGGCGAGTGCCATGGCTGAGTTCTGACGTACAGATGGGTTCGGGTCTTTAATCAGCTGTAGTAATCGGGTTCGCGCTGTTCTGGTGATGTCAGCATCTAGTTCGGTTTCCTCCGGGTACTTCTCGCGTATGCGGTACAGTTCCGCGTACAGGAGGCCTGTGGATCAAGAGAGATTAATGAATCGTGTACTTACTGTCATTAATAAATGGTGCTTGGCGCGGTTCTGCATCATCATAGTTTTTAAAATTCTGAACCAAAAGTCAATTTAACGTAACCGCTACAATAATTCGTACTTAAAGCCAAGCGCACATTACAGCCGCAACGGGCCGTATTTTCATACAAAAACGGTGCGGCCTGCCTGTAGTGCGCGTTGGTTCATAGAAAATGTACGAAAGTGATGAGGGATTCTTGCAATTTATTTATTTATTTATTTATTTATTTATAGTTAATTAAAACGGCACAACACCAATTACATTAATTAACATAGAAACAATTACAATCTTGACATTAATTAAATTTAAAACTAACATGGAACAGTGGACTCCCTAGCATACTTTCTCTCACAGAACACCAGACATATACGCATAATTTTACTCCATTCATCCGCAAACACATCACATTCAGGGTTGGCAGTCAGAAGGGCATTTAGCATTTTTAGGGTACGACAGACTGGGGATTCGGCTCTGGCTACAGTTTTGCATGATAGTTGCGCAAACAAATTGTGTCGGCGGCTGTGACGGTGTCCAATGTATTTGTCGGGCACAAATAATCGACAGAAAAGGCCATGGAGCTCTGGACAGTCGATACGTCCCCGTAAAGTCTTACAGGCTACCGTGAGCTGATCAAGACCTCTTCTTACCTCCAACGAGTTAAAGCCTAACATCCCTAAAAGATAGTTGGTAGGGTACATGTACGGAAAGAAATGGTATAACCTTTGGAAGAGGCATCTTAGGAATGTTTTCTGAACCTTTTCCAGCATAAGTGTTTGGGTCGCGGTATAGGGGTGCCAAACACAGGCACTGGACTCGAGTTTGCTTCGAACCAGAGCAGTGTACAACAGCCTAATAACATTTGAATTGCGAAAGTCACGCGCATTTCTCAAAACAAATCCCAAGCGCCTGAAAGATTCCCTCGCAAGGGCAGAAACGTGATCTTTAAAAGACAGACAGCGGTCGAAAGTCACTCCCAAGTCCTTTATGTTGGTAACACGAGTGATTACTTCACCTCCCAAATTATAGTCATGATGTATTGGTCGTAACCTCCTACCATATGTCATGACGTAGCACTTGTTTTTATTAAATAATAGCTTGTTCACAATGCTCCACTCATAGATGGCGTCAATATCCCTCTGAAGGAGCTTGCAATCCTCGTCCGTTCGGATTTGTGCGACTAGCTTAAGGTCATCGGCATATAGCAGGCACTTGGCAAACTTAACACTAGTTATGAGGTCATTGATCATGATCAGGAAAAGAGGCGGCCCTAACACGGATCCTTGACTTACGCCCGAGCGTGTATTGTAAGGCTTGGACTCGAAGCAGCCATGTCTTACAAACTGCTTGCGATCGCGCAGATAATCTGAAAAGAAGTTAAGAAGACCGGACGAGAAACCGATGGCCCCCAGCTTTGTCAAAAGCACATCGTTGTCAACTCTGTCGAATGCTTTCCGGAAATCGAAATATAGAACGTCAACCTGCCCACCGATGTCCAAGCAACGGGATATGTAGTCTACGTGAATCAGTAAATTCGAATTCACGGAGCGACCCGGCCGAAAACCGTGTTGGGCATCAGATAAGGATATATTTATGCGTTTGTAAATGAAAGCGTGAAGTATATGTTCGAAAACCTTGGCAATCGTTGGCAGGATAGCGATGGGTCTGTGTTCCTCTACTGATGTTTTGTCACTAGTTTTAGGAATGGGAGTGACTCGCGAAGTTTTCAATTGTTCAGGGTATATTCCGGACCGGAGGGCTAGGTTAAAGACATGACATAGAGGGGCTGCCAAAACATCATGACATCCCTTAAGAGTAAAAGCTGGAATGTTGTCAGGGCCAACCGAGCTACAGGGTTTGAGTTTAGCAATAGCCTTAACTACATCCGGTGGGGTTAAAAAGGGAAGAGGAATGCTACCTCCCTCACTACTCACATTTAATTTTCTAGGGTCCAACTCAGGTGTATCAGGCAGAAACACGCTAGCAAAATACTGAGCAAATGCCTCGGCAGCTTTGACACCCGAACAAGTCTCACCATTGTACACCACGTTTGGTTCGAAGCCGCCCTTTGATCGCAGGCTAGATACATGCTGCCAGAACTGTCGCGGATTTTTACCTATGTTATTTTCTAAATTATTACAGTACAATCTGTAGGCGTCCTGGGTTCTTACTTTAAGATCTGATCGCAGAGCACTAAACTGCGCGTAAGTAAGATCACAACGTGAAAGTTTCCATTTCTTATGTAGCTTGGTTTTATGCTGAGTATCGTTTATAATATCTTTAGTAAACCAGACTGGATACCGCCTATTTCCAGCGATCATTCTCTTCTTCTTTGGAATGGAAGAGTCAAATAAATTATACATTATTCCGTAAAAAGTACCAGCAGCGGAGTGTGCATCATTGCAGCGAAGAACGTCTTGCCATGGAGCAGAACGAATAAGGTCGCTTAAAAGTGCGTAGTCCCCTTTTACGAAGTTCCAATCTCTGCTGCGATCAATGTTGCTGGGGTCCAATTTTTCACTATCCATAAGCGGTGAGATGGAAATCGCAATATCTAACGGAGGGTGATACAAGTCGATTGGAACCAGCTCTGTACCTATGACATGCTCGCAGTTTACTTCGGTACCCTCCCGAACCAACACTACGTCTAACTTACTCCCACGCATATTCACCACTTCATTCATCTCAACCAGACTACAAAAACTTAAGAAATAACAGTAATAATTATTAACATTTACAGATGCACTTTTTAAGTTAAGGTCACCTAAAATCATTATCATTCCGTTCAAATTGGAGATGATGCTCTCAACCTTGCAGAACCACGTCATATATTCGTCGTCCGTTGCAGTGGGCTTTATGTAGACAACACAAACAGATATATTAAAGCCGTAAATTGTGATCGTAACCCATAAATCTTCGCCACGGTCAGTCTCGAGAGCATGCCTCCTCTTCGTAGTGATGCCGGGGCGCGCAGCAAGCAACACGCCGCCACCTAGAGTCACTCTGTCTTTGCGTAGAATGCTCCAATCTCCGCTTGACATTTCTGAATCCTCTACTGAATTGTCCAGATTTGTCTCTGTTACGGCTATTAAGTCATGCTCGGAGAGTAACAGGCTTGATCTCCATGTAAGTAACTTGGTTTTGAGCCCACGCACATTCTGGTATAGTACACGCATATAGGCAATGCGATCAGTGCAGGCGGGTAAGGCAGGAACGTTGAAGTGCTTACTGAATGCGTGCGTGCAATGCCTTGCGTTGCGGCGCGGCCCGCTTCAATCTGCGCTGGCCTTAACAGATTGCGTAGAGCTTGTCCACGCTGAAATGAGGCGCCCCACTACCGCAATTACGCACACAAGCAAATTTCAAATATGGACACAATATACATAAAAACACCATTGTAATTGATCATTCAGTTGCCAGTTACCTCCTTACTAATAAACGTTGTATAGCGTCTGTTAGTTACACACCGATTTATCTCTTTCAGTCGTTAATAATTTGACGTTCGAAAGAAGAAAACAAAGCGTTGTGTAACTATACTGACGCTATACAACGATTATTAGTAAGGAGGTAGACTCCAACTTAGGAGCACAGGATTTATTGTCCAACTAGTCATAATTGTCTTGAACGCGCGAGAGAGCGGAAGTCTTGTTCCATACAATGAGCCAGCGCTACTCCATACAGAGAGCGTTGTCGGATTTATCTCGCGACTAGTCGACCGCGATGTTCGCATACAGATCGACTGTTCACGGAACAGTCGACGCTCCCACACAGATGAAGTGTCGTTATTAATATTTGCACTCACACATCTAAATCAACTAGTCAAGTAGTGGGGCGCGACATTTCAGAGTGGACATTGGTATTGCTAGTTAAAGACAATGAACAACACAGAAATGTATCGAATTCAGAAAACGCAAAACTAATTAAAAAGAATAATGTTAATAATTTTTATAAATGTATATTTTTTCTTTCTTTTTTTTCATATTTTACGCATTGCATATTATTGTAGGTAACACAAACACCCACAGAAAATTGGCATGAAATACTGATTACACCGAATACAACACTGACTCGTTGAACGTATCATAATTATGCTTGAAACGCGTTATTAGCAGTCTCGGGCCGTATATAGCGTTGCCAGGTGTACGGCTTTTTACAATAGTGTCCGGCCAAATATATACAATCCGGCTTGTCCGGCTTTTATTAAGCTATTGGTCAACCCCGTCCCGTCTCTTATTAGGTATAAAGTGAAGAAAAGATACTTATTTTTATTTTTGGAATATGGAAAGTTACACCTACCTATAATTATTTATTTACAAATGATAAGGGTGATTTTTGATTGTTTTAGTTAATTTCAATGTAAGTAAAGAAGTTACAAAGGGGTCGAACTTTTTTGTATGGTGACTGGCCTCGTTCCGGTTCGCCATTTTGATTATTTTTCAAAATGGCGTCGCACGATAATACCTATATATATGGATAGCGGGCATATAGACAAACAAAAAAAATCTGTGATTTAGTGTCCTAAACTGTCACATTACCTAGATAACTAAAGTTAAAAATTGCCATGATGAGCGTAAATATTTTCGTTTCATTCATATCAAAAGCGGGCAATTTTAACAGAAAAAGCGCTTTGTAGCTTATTACAAACCGCTTTTTGTTAGTAAAAAGGGATTAGTAACTAAAATAAATTATAGCTGATGGTGTATTATTCTTGTTAGGTACTCAATGTACTATTGGGGTGATTGGGGTGAAGCGCTTGGTAAATAAAAAACAAATCGTTTCTTCGGTAAAGTTGTTTGTTATGACCAGTACAATCATGTGTTTAAGTATCGATCACTAATTACCAGTCACCCTATATATGTATAGGTATTATCGTGCGACGCTATTTTGAAAGAAACTCAAAATGGCGGACCAAGGCGAGGCCAATAGGTTTAAAGCCCTTACTTTAGTAAAAACAAAACAACATATACATAATTAAGAGTAGAGTAAGTCTCAAATGAATAACAGTAATAAATACACAAATAAAAGGAAGTATCATTTTTTTTCTTTTTTAAACAAATGTGTCAGGTTTTCAGCGCAAAATGTCCTGCTGAATATGAATCTGTGTCCATCTTTTCTATTATTGGTCCTGGCAACCCTAGCCGTATACCACGCCCAGCTTAGTATTACTTCTCCTTCTATAACTCTAGTTATTAATCATCCACTCACCAATCAACAGTGGCGGATGCGGCTTTATCTCCTCCCTGGCACAATGCAGGTAGTTGACAGCAGTCTGCAGACACTTGACCACGCTGGCCGGCAACTCATCTGCCAACTGCCTCAACAACGCCGACAGAAACTCGTCCAAATACAACCGGCCTTCGTCCAGTAGGTGCGTTTGTACGAAATCGTTGGATTTCTTAACGTTGAATGTCTTGAATACTTGTTTGAGAGTGAATTTGCTGGCCTGTGGAGGCAAAAGGGGGGTTTGTAAATTGTTGAGTGAGTATGTTGTCTCGATCTGGCCGTAAGGCAGTGAGTACAGTTAAAAAAAGAGTGTATTTCTTGTTATAAAATAGTTTAATACAGTACATTTTTTTTATTACTTCGCATTTACTAATATTGACATAAGGACTTGGTATTTCGTGACAAGATTAAAACAAGCACCATAAAGTCTTCTGGAGCAAAGATATGAGCACATATTATTACGCGCCATCCGACTATAAGCTTTGTAAATCATGAGCGAGTAGTTATGAGACCTTAATTTCGTTGACATAAGGTTTCATTTGTAATGATTGATGCATTCTTAAGACTCGAAAGTTTTTGCGTCTTAAGAATGCGTCACTCATATAAACCTAACCTACCCTAACTTAACCTATAAATATTAGGGAAAGCTTGTAAGTGCTAATCTCAATTGCAATTGCACGACTCATAAGCGAAGCGCGTGAGGCAGTGCTCTACTCTCGCCTTACTACAAAGAACAAGTAATTCCTTGAGCTAAAAATGTCTCTATTTACTTCATATCGCACTTGTAGAATAATATTCACACACAAACGTCAAGAAAAAACTAGTTTCATCACTCACGTTATTTTCAAAATACATTTTACTATTTAAAATAATGAAAAAACTGTTTAAAAAAAATATTCTGTGGACGTTCGTGTGTCTGTACGTATGGATCCTGGCGTGGTCACGATAACTCCCGAAAAACTTCTAATCGAGTCCATTTTTTTTTAAACGCTTCAGTATTATCGAAAGCTAAGTCTTTTCGAAAATCACGGTCTAATTCAATGTAGTTTAATTGTAATTAGTAATATAGAAATACGACTGCACATTTCGTTCGTTGTATTTTTTATAGAATTGACTGGCAGTATGATGCGTGCACTTTTAGATTTTCCAAATTTTTATAATATCAACTCACCCTCACAACATTTGGATTATTATCACACAGATGCAGTAAGAAGCAAGGCAGGGAGCTAACGCCTTGATCCACCAGCGCCTCAGACTTCACTCTCCCCGCGATTATCCCGAACAGCTTGATCGAATGTTCCCTCAGTTGCGCGCATTCCGTGTTCATGAAAGGACGTATCTTTTGGGATATCGAGAGGAGTTCTCTATCGTACTCTTTGTCCAGTTTGTCTAGTTCCGTTAGGAGACGGCTTAGGCCCTGGATTGCAGCTAGGGGTACGTTGTCTGTTGGTGTTCTGGAAGATAAAATTAAGAATCTATTATATTTAGTGGGAATAACAACCGTTAGTTGGGTGTTTAAAGGTATACATATCCATCCACGTCCACAGATAACAAAATAGTAAATAAATAAATGTGTCATGTCACTTTTGGTTTGATCTTCAAAGGTTTTCTATTTTTCACGAAGTTGAGATTTACTAAGGCTGTTTTTTTGGGCTTAAAATGAAATAATGAGTCTTGTTACTTGCATTAAATGATTATTATTAATATTATACTTCAATATTATTTTGTTTAGAGTCCTCGGAAATTAGGAAGATTACGCCCCGATTGAAAGATGACATCGGTTTTCACGTTTTAGCTACGATTGAGTGTTGCTATTTTAGTCAAACAATCACAACTACTAACGGAATATTTGGCGCCGATTATCTGATCAGGCTTCCAAAATCCATGTAATAATCTACCCAGAAATTAATTTATCATTGTGGCTACTTCTAATACTACTAAGATGGCCATATTTGAAGTTTTACTCAAAAAATCAAACAGACACAGAAAAATGGGTCCGCGAGGGTCCGAGCGTCAACTGCGCGATATTGGCGAATAATCTAGGTACAATGAATATCTATAACCATTTTTTTTAAACACTATCTATAGCTACTAACCCAATTTAACTCTCAACTAGTTTGTATAAATTGGAAAATGTAATTAATAGAGAGAGCCCTGACACCCAGAACACAAGTTTAAAGTGCTTAATCAGGGATATCTGCAATTTAAAAACAATATTGTCATAGGCAGGTATTACCTATCGCCTTTATGTAAATTGTACATTTGGAAATAAAGTTATTATTTATTTATAACTTACTGCGTCTTCTGTGCATCCACACCCTGACTAAGCGCCTGCAGCGCGGCCGGCAGTGCGAGGGTCCTATGTTCGGGCTTCAACTGCGCGATGTTGGCGGCTCCTCGGAGGCACGTGGCGCGCACGCGCTCGTGCGAGTCCTTCCAACCTGTGTTCAGCGTCGCTAGCACGGTTTCTATGAGGATTGGGTTATCATTGCATCTGGAAGGATAATACTAATTTTAATTATAATAATTCATTTAAAAACGTTTACATAAAGTGCACTTTTTGTAGTAATATTTCCCATACAATAGTTTATTGGACTACCTATCTGACCTCCACAACCAAGTAACAGGGTAACATGATACCCCTTGGTAAGATTGATTGTGACTTTGGGTTCTGACTACCCGTAACGACAGTCAAAATACACGAATGAAAGCCGGGACCACCCGCGACACCACCACTCAGCGTCAGTATCACACATACCTGTAGTTCAGTAAGTCAGCTAACAGCGCGAGCGCAGCACATCGCTGCGGCGGGAGCGGACAGCGGCCGTAGGCGGACACTTTGGACACCACGCGTGACAGATGTTGCGGACACTCGCGACACAACGCTCCGCTCAGTATGGGCGCTAGGTCTAGTAGGGTAGTTGAAGAGTCGCTGTGTTCTATGCTAAGGCATAGCGAGCAGGCTTCCCGAACCTACGAGAAAAATGATAGCTATACACTCACATTTCGCCATGTTTAAGTCCCATGTACTAGGGGGAGAGCCCGGAGCCTAATGCTATTGGTCGGGCACAAATCCTAGATTCTTCGTAAGAAATAATTATATGCGCACTGAGTTCGAGAAATGACGATCCGATATAGGAAAATTTTCAATTCGAAACTAGTACAGTACTACTACTTTCTTAATGCCCCTCGGGAATCATCAATTCATCACACTAGGAAATAAAAAAGGGTTGCCGTTATCGAAATCGATAAGAAGGGCTATATACATTTATATACTTCCGAATACAAAATAATGCTAATTTCCATGTTAATTATTAGATTTATCGTGTATACTAATTTGAATTCAGAACTAAGTACCTTATTATTGTTTAATTTTGATTTCCGTGAAAACAAAACAAAACAACAATAAAGTACTTAGTTCTGAATTCTGAATTTCTGGTTTTTTTATTTAATTTATTTAACCGTTGAGGTTTCGCAACATACATATTTCAAATAAATTAGTTGATTGGTAATTCTAATCGGATCATTTTATTTATTTATTCTAAAAACAGTTACAAAAGAGAGAAAGGGGGTGCAACTGACATTTACAAGTGAACTAAAGGTCAGTTCACTTGTATTTAGAGCCCTTTATCAAGTTGGAACTTCTGTTAAAATATTTGTAAATTAAAGGTTCCTTCTTTAACAAAAATAAAACCAAAAATACGAAAGCATCATTAACATACCTTATGGCAATCAGCCTGTTCTAAGAACGCGTTAAAAGTCTGCACAGTTATCTTGGCGGGCGACAACTTAATCGCGTCCCTATTGGGTACGAATCCGAAGCGTTCTTGATTCTTATTGGTCGGTGGTGAGTACGCGGGCGATTCCGCGTCGATGTAGCAAGCGAGCGTGGTGTATAGGACGGCGAAGAGGTCGGAAAATTTTGCTATGCAAGTTGGCTTCATTGTCTCTTCTTGGAGCATCTCTCCGAAGGCGCTTATGAGCTGAAATTCGGGTTAGGATATAACAGTTTTTTTTTTTTGTGGATGTCAAGCGCTAGTAACTGCGAAAATTTAACATAGAGGAGAGGTTTATTAATTTATTACCCGACCGCGCGACAGTAATGACAGGGTTACGTTTTTCACTTGTAAAAGGTTGAAAATCAGATAGAAAATGAATAAAAAAATCAAAAAACCCGACTGCAACTAAAAAGTTCAAGCAGTCTGCGTCAAATTGAGATTGAATGAACAAAAATAACCGCCACCAATGGGGGCTCTCGTTTTTGTGCTCACCAGTTGGCGCCACTGGCAAGTAAGGTCCTGTCAGTACTTTGATGTTTTGGATACATTTAAGTTACCATAAATTCACAGTATGTTTATTTTATCACATTTTAAAACTTTAAATGAATATTTAGATTATTATTTTCCTAAAATTGGCAAGCATGAAGCAGACAAATATTATTCTTCCTTAAGTGCTACCAAATTGGATCCTAACTTTTTACTTAAAATCTTAAGCCATGATTAATCAAGAATGGCACAACCATTACCACAATTATAAATCATTAGTTAAAATCCATGACAAAAAATCCCGTAAACAGTGAACGTTCAGTGGTCGCCCCTGGCTGGAAGCTTTGAGTAAATCTTAAGACACCCACAGGATAGTCCGGTTAAGTAGCCATGACCTCAGAGAGTCAAAACTTCGAGTTGCCAATCCACAAAAAAAAAGAAAAGTGAATGTTCAGTACATTTGACATCTAGAGACCTTACTCTACGCTAGCGCCTCTAGCGGCGAACTCAAGCGAGGTAGCCCTCATTGCATCAGACTGCCTTAAACAATAACAGTGCTGAAAGCGGGTTTACAGAATTCTTATCAAAATGTAAAAGAAAAATCGTCAATATTTTTACCCGACTGCGCCAGAAGGAGGGTTATGTTTTTCGAGTGTATGTATGTATATATATTTCTTTGGCACGCTCTGTAGCCTAAACGGCTCGATGGATTTTAGCTTGAGAGGTGTCGTTAGTTTCGTCTTAATTTTGAGAGTGACACTGGGTATACCAAAATTTAAAAAAAAATTGTTGGCCGATTTTTGGCGCCAAATAATGTCTTCAAAAAGTTTTTTTCCTCATAACCAATTGAGTGGGGTATCAAAATAAAGGGTTTTATAAATGGCTTAAAACAATTATACAACTTATATGTTTAAATGTAATTTGGAATGAGAAATGCTAAATTAATAAAATTAAAAAGCTTGAAATAAAACAAATTAATCAAAAAAAGCCGACTACATAAACACATACCTTACTGAAAAGAGACAAACAATATAATAATAATATAATATTATCTATTGAACTTTGTTAAGTTTATCGCAGGCGACGACAAGCAAAAGTTACACCATATTTCAGGTTTATTGGTTTATGCCTGCAATAAACTTAAACAAAACAAAGTCCAATAGAGATTTTCAGGAGTTTTATTTTTTTAATAATTTGCTCTATATATGCGAAGCTTTGAAAAATACTCAAAAAACTTGCATCACTTACAGTTAAGGGCTGGAGAGCAGCAATATGATGTTCAGTAATATGGTAAGGATCTTCATAGAGTTCCACAGACGTCATCAGTCGGAGGAAATTATCTGTAATAGCTACAGATTGGCCTTCGTCACGAGCGAGGCTGCGCCAACAAGCTAACACGCTCCTGAAAGATCAGATTTTGATTAAAATCTTCTTTGTACTAAAATTTTAGGTGATTTTGGCCATTTGATTTAAAAAAAGTCGATAGCAAATAGCACGTTTGGGTTCTTTATCCATGTTACAGAAAAAAATATGTGAAAGAACTTCTTATCGCTCAACAGATATGAAATGTATCTCGGGTCACTATTTCTACTTTCTCGAGGAATTTTGCGACTAGGGAAAGTTTTAGTTTTGTTGTACGGTGTTTTTTGAATCAGTTCAAGTCAATATTATTGTCCTTTTTAACCTTTGTCTAATAAAATTATCATAATCCTGCTCTAGTAGGTACCTGGACAGTTTTGGGAAGCAATCCTGTCTGACCATTCAAAGCCTAATTTATGAAATACACAATAATAAAGATTTACTTACGGTTTCAACGGCAACTTCTGCGCCAACAGCATAGCAATGACAGCATTCGAGTGATGACGCGTCAATGACGTCATCGGCTTCATCAACTTCTGTCTCGCTTCAACCCCCACTTCGGTCATCGTCGCCAACAGCACCTCCACGATCCTTTCAATGCTCTGGTACAAATCCTGACCCTTACTCGAAAAGTACGCATCTAAGATCGAACTGATCCCCACGCTTCTAAACTCCTGGTCATCATACATTTCAAGCAAACTTTCTATGAACTGCATATTGTGATGGTGAGGAATTTTAGGAGATATGGTCTCGCATAACGCAGTACAATAATCGCTGATCATGTTTAAATCGTTCGTTAAGATATTATTTTGGAGATGTCCCAAATTTGACATGCATTCATCGTCAGGTCCTATTGTATGTCCTTCGTACAAATCTTGAATCTGAATTATGACTTTGATGCAATCTATGGTCGTTAGTCTTACTGAGAAGTTTGTATCCGCAATTCCTGGAATGATAAGTCCGAGCAAGTACCCCATTTGGCCGAATTTGCTCGGAGTTTCGTAGTTCAATTTCACGTTTTTGATGTAAGTGTCGAAAATTACTTGTAGGATCATAATTGATGCGGTTCGGATCTCATCGTTTTCGTGTCGGATCCATTCCATTAGTAAGCTGATCAGGTCATCAATTGTGCTCAGGCAAGTAGACTGGATAATCAATTCTTTGATTAACTGGTGCAAGAGAGTTAGGCTATCGTTCAGAGTTTTGGCTAGGTTATCATTTTTATCACCGTTGCCTTCGAGTTCATATTTCCGTTTGAAAGAAGATAGCTCGCCAAAGATACTGTTAAAAAGAACCCTCAAAATCGTATTTCTTTCTTCTGGCAATATCCCCTTCTGCAATTTCGTCAGCGCTTTAGAAGCCTTGACAATGATGGGGTAAAGTTCTACATTTCGTTTTTCAAGATTTGTGTTATATATTTGCTCGAGAACTGCATTTAGCAACTGCCAGCGATTTCTTAGCACCACGTTGTGATGTGTGGCTGGGTGTAATGCCTTGCTTATCTCGTATAGAGTCGTAACACTGGCTTTGCAAAGGTCAAAAGGAGGGTTTGACTTTAGAATATCGTACAAAATTGACGTCACATTATCCCCTAATCTTGCCAAGACATGACCATCTAGGCAGTCCACGGCAACTTTGCCATAACACGTAATAACTGCATACCTAACAACACCCAATTCCATCTCATTCTTGGAATGTCTCGAAGACAAGAAATTAAGTATCTTACTGCCCCTTTTAGACTCATTTTCTTTGTAAATGGCATCTAGCTCATTCAGGATAAATTCTCCGTGCTGTCTTGAAGCGATCCCTATGGCATTACTGACATAATCACTGCTTTCCATTGGTATAGACTTCAAAGCTAGTAATATAATTTTGAGGATCTTTTCAACGACTGCCGCATTGGACATGTGGCATGATAAGACAGCTAAGTACTGTAAGGAGACGCCTCTGATCATCGGCGACTGTTTCTTCAATATAATCTGCTGTGATATCAAAGTAGCAATGAATTCTACCCACTTGTTGCTGTTAACCTGTTCTATAGCCGACACTAGAAGGTCTAGCAACATACTATGCCACTGTTCCTTAGATTCACTTGTTTCTACAAACTTCAACAACCTCTGAATCTCAATCGTCCAAGAATTTTTCAAGTTCTTATGAACATCCCCGGAATATTCCTCTAAAAAGACTAGAATATTCCTGTTCCTTTCAACCTGATCTGGTTCGACCACATGTGTTAAGCACCGAACGAAGACCAAGTCTGGGGAGCACTTCATTTCGATTTCTTTCTCTGATTGGTCTTCCGCGATGACGTCAGAATTATTTTGAAGGAGTGACGTTAGGCAATGGCAGACTGTTGCCATGGAAGATGTGAACTCTTCACCTGTTAAGGCTATGAGTAACAAGTTACGTAACTGAGATCTAATACTTGTAACTGTGTTACACATAAGTATCAAGGAGCTTTTGCACGTATCGTGCAAATCCAAAACGTCATGTCTAGGAACGTTAGCGGGCGCTTCATAGCCACAATGCTTTATTATAAACTCCACCATAGTGAAATCTTCCGGAGTTGTAATACAGTTTCTATAAACAAGTCCTACTATAGCTTTGACCAATAACTTCTTCATTTTTACTCCTTGCTCCATTGCAGTCATTACTTTGAGTAAGGCAATGAATTTTGTCGCGTAATTTTCTACGAAAACTTGGGAAGATGTGGTCAAATGAGTTAAGATGATCACAGCTTTCATTCGGTCCTTTTCCTGGTTATTCTTACATTGGTGAAGAAGGCTCTCTATAGTATGTTCAGGAAACTGTCCAGCCATATGGTCAAAACACCTGAGCACCTCAAAATGGTTCTTCACAGTATGAGGCTGGTCATAATCAGGTTCTAACAAAACCAAGTTGAAAAGCACATGGTTTATTGAATTGATGACACTGTCATTCAAACTCAATTTTGGGTTCAACGGCGATGGAGACAGTAAGTACGATATACATTGACTTATGTAGTAGAAATTGATTGCTGGCTTACGATACAAAGACAGCAATGAAAGCACAAACTTATTCACAGTTTCATTAAACTGTCTTTCCGATATAAGTCTCGTGATTGGTCCAAGAGCTTCAAGAACGGACTCGGCAACTTTAGGTTCATATGAAGCAAGCCATTGATTGTATAGTACGTCAAATATGATAGTGAATTCTGTGACAAAATTGTCTTTGATAGATGTTATGTTGTCGTTTTCTACGTTGTCACCTATTTGTTCTGAAACGGCGACTGCGAAGTGGCCGAAAGCTGGAAAGAAATATTTGATTTTTTTAAATGAGAAAGCTTATTTATATTTTGTAAAAGCCTAATAAGGACGGGCCGACCAGTAAATTCCTCCTTCAATACTTTTGTACATTTTCTATGCAGGATCGCACAATACAGGCGGGCCCCACCGCAGTTTTTTGCATTGAAATGCGTTGTACTGTGGCCTGTTGCGGCTGTAATAGGCGCTTGGCCGTAATTTTAATGATTTAACAGAATTATAATTACACTTGCACCCCATCTAGCGTTCTAATTTCTAAGCTATGCGATAGTTTAGGAATTAGGATGGTAAGCGGCGCTTTATACCTAGGTAAAACTCACGCACACTATTACGTAAATATCAAATTTTGCTTGATTTTCACGATCGTTTTTCTCAGTAAATAATATAGGTGACTTCCTAAAAAGGTCGATCGCGGTCACATTTCGTTGTAGAAAAGTGATAAAATGATTCGTTATAAACAAAGAGTGTCTATGTTTAGAGTATTACTGTTATGAAAAATGTATGGACGGCCCATCGGATGATCCCCCTTAAAGATAAGATAAGGGGCCTGTTTTGAAGAGACTATCAATTATTTTCTGAGGATATTATATGTGTGCCTGTAATTTCTCCTGTACCCTACTCTACCTGCAAAACTGGAACATAGCTATGATGTTTCACTGCGAGGAAGTAATGTCATGCTCACGTAAATGTCTCACTGTTGGTGGCGCGTGTGTTGGATCATTCGGTTCCCTACAAAATGGTTGAGCTGGATGGTGCTGATCCACGCGTCATGTTCGTGAACGGGCGCCGTCAGTTGGGACTGGTCATCTCTTAACTGCCACGGCTTATTTTTATTATTAATCTTATATTTTGAATTGTTTTTTTATATATTTTTTTCATTGTTGTCGCATATAGAAGCAACACGAATAATATACCCAGGATTTTGTAATATCTTGATTTAAAAAGAGTATCCTTGGAGTTTCTTGCCCGTTCTTCCCCATAGAGATCTACGTTTTGGAATGGGCAACTAGCTTCAACTTTCTGACTAACTGACCGACTCTTTGACAATTCAAAAGTGCCTGTAAATGGTTTAATTGAAATAAATGCTTTGAGTTTGAGTTTAATAACATAGTTCATATCAAGTCGAAGTAAATATATAAAGATCTTTCGCCCAAAAAGTTCTACTATTACTCTGGCAATTATGGACTATTAAAGCCTTTGTTTAAACTTGTTTGTAATTACACAATGTATTTACAATAACAGACACAACAAATTGTAATTAAAATCCAATATAGATAATAAATATATCCACTCGAACCTTGCAGTTTTATGAGCGATAAAACATTGAATATAGATAATGTATGAAACATCTGCTATTTATAATGTTAGTTAAATTGTTGTCATAATAATGTTTATGTTCATTCGATACATTACTTTAGTTCTTTAGCATTTTCAAAAGAAATTACTAATTCTGGCGCACCCTGTGCAGTCAGCCCAATGCATTTTTTAAAACCAATTTCTGGCTGTTCATTAGTTCAAAATTAAAAGTAATTTATTCAAATTATTTCTTTTGGAGTTATAAGCTCGAGCCGTTTGTGGTTAAAACACCAGGGACGTGGGGTCTGATTGCCCACTTGGTTTTTAGAGACATCGCCAAGCGGTTGGTCGACCCTTCACGTGACCAGAGGGCTGGCCTATTTTTGGCTAAAGAATCAGCATCGCTTTACAACGTAGCTATGCTGCCAGCCTTTTGGGAACTTTTGCTGTTGATAGCGATGCGGACAATTTTTTTGATGCCATAAGTCTTTTCCCTCTTTTTTTAAATACATATAGGTACATATTATTATTTTAAGTACATTATCGTAATGTAGTAGGTTAGTATACTAGTAATTCTACAACTGCATTGTTCCAACGCTTGCTAGTTCAGTGGGCCAGTCCAGTTACTAGATAAGCCTGCCTATAAAATCCAACAATAAAAGAGTCAAGGGTTACCAAAGTATTTATTGACAGAATTACTTATCTAGTGGGCCAGTCCAGTTACTGGATGAGTAATTCTATCAATGAATACTTTGGTAACCCTTGACTCTTTTGCTGTTGGATGGAACAGTAACTAACTGATACACTTTCATAACAAAACTCCTGTCTATACAGGGTGACAGGGAAATTCGACCTATTCCTTGAAAGTGGTTAAACTAGAGGTTATTAGCAACAAATTAAGTCCAGTTAACTAGGGGTCAAAATTGGATGGTTACCGAGCTATGACGGTTCTTCATTTTTTTATAAATTTTTCTGACTAGTTACCAAAAACAATTAATTAAGTATGAAAAACATAATCCATTCTGAACGTTAAATTGATACTTTTGTGAAAGCTGAAAAATGAGTGACCATTAAAAAAATACTTGCCCAAAACTTACAGAATCTTAGAAATAAAAGGTAAGGCAAATAATCTTAATTTTTTTTATTCTTCCCGTAAATCGACGTAAATTATTGGGAAAAAACTGTATGACAGTTAGCGTACAAATTAGTAAAATGACTAACATGTTTCATAAACTTTACAAAAAACTACAATTGTTATATCATCTTCCTTTAGAGTTAGAATAAAAAGTCCTTGATGCATTACGGATAGCAGATTTCCTAGAATCGAACATTGCACAAAAAAAAATAGGTTACTGCCATTTCAGTCCATAAAACGTGTTATTTTTTTGCCTATTGTTTAGCAATGTCAATTTTGACTTCTACCCATTAACGGTCACCGTTAAACATCCGTGCCCCGAGCTCTACCTACCCACATTTTTATCAGTTTGTGTCGTTGATAACAACTAAACTACGCTGAAACGTTACGCCTGTCTCCTTGTGGAATGGCTGCTTTTTAAAATGAAGAATACGCCGACATTTTGTATTTGTATGGGTTTTGTGACGGTGATGCCGCTGCAGCACGAAGAGAGTATCAAAGTACCACTAGAGTACCACTTGTCACGACACACGAACGAACACGAACACGAACTGTATGACAGTTGCCATACAGTTTTTTTCAATAATTTACGTCAATTTACGGGAAGAATACAAAAATTTAAGATTTTTGCTACTAAACACGTTTTATTTCTAAGATTATGTAAGTTTTGGGCAAGTATTGTTTTTTTAAATGATCATTCATTTTCAGCTTTCACAAAAGTAACAATTTAATGTTTAGAGTGGAGTAGTTTTGTCATAATTAATTTTTTTGGTAACAAATCAGAAAATTTCAAAAAAATCGGAGAACCGTCATAGCTCGGTGACCATCCCGTTTTGACCCTTAGTTAACTGGACTTAATTTGTTGCTAATGACCTCTAGTATAACCCTTTTCAAGGAATAGGTCGATTTTCCCTGTCACCCGGTATATAATCAAAAACATCATTATCATCGTCCTAATTTAAGCCGAATGACGTCCACTGCTGGACATAGGCTTCCTCCAAACGTCGCCACATCGATCGGTCCTGTGCTTCTCATCAGATTCCTGCGGCCTTCACAAGGTCATCGAACTACCTTGTGGGAGGCCTTCCACGTCTTCCTGTACGCGATCGTCCTCCAAGCGTCGCCGCATCGATCGGTCCTGTGCTTCTCGCATCATTCGGATTCCTGCGGCCTTCACAAGGTCATCGGAGCACCTTGTGGGAGGCCTTCCAACGCTACGCCTTCTGGTACGCGATCGCCACTCCAGAAACTTTTGGACTCATCGGTCATCTGTTCTGCGAGCAATGTGCCCTGCCCACACCCAAATTAAAAACATAAACAAACTTACCATAAGCAAAAGCCTGTTTCAATCCATCAGCCTTGACCAGGGAGAGTAGAGGCAGCATCTTGCTGAGAATCTCCTTAATATGTGGCACTACGCCGTGGGTGTTGACTGCGGCCAACGTGCCTAAAGTGTGGGCTATCGTGTAGTGAGGCACTGAAGCTGGAGATAGTTGATTGATGAGGGATCGTAGGACCTGGGGAGAGAGTGTGAAATAGTTATAGGAGGTTTCAAGAATATGTTGACCAATAAGCCGTTTTTTATTTTATTTTACCGTCTTCTGTGACCTAATCTTCTCATTATTTGACATTATATGCCTCCAATTCTTATTTCTACTCTTTACTAATGGCTTTTGTAGATAGGATTTTAATTCAGATTTGTTAGTTGTAATGGCAAGCATGTCATTTGGTTTAAATAGGCTTTTATTTTATTTATCTTTTATATAGATTATTCTATATTCTGTGAATGTGAGAATGTTGTAGGCCTAACTTGTAGACTGTAGATTTGTTTTTGTTACTCGTTGACAGGCCTACACTGTCCTCCCATACCTATTAACACTGTAATTTGAAAATATTGTAAAAGCCACTTATTTTTAAAAGAGTAACCGCTGAATTTCTTGCCGGCTCTTCTCTATAGGAAACGACCAATTGGAACCGTGCACTTAGCTTCTGACTTTTCATAAGTGCCCATGTAGGTTTATGTGAAATAGAATATTTTGATTTTGATATTCGTTTTTGAAGCTGATATGAGACGATTCACTCGAGTGATAGTTCATTTTTGTTTCATTCATTCAATTCAAAGATAAAGGAAGGAACGTGCATCTGCTCCTTTCATTTCATTTTTCAATCATTTGATCGCATATCAAGTGAAAGATGCCGAATGCTGAAATCCAACATCGTTGGATCGGTTCATTGATGAATTAAATTTTTACCTTTGATTCATTTTGTGTGCACACGTTTTACTTCGAGCGGAAGATGCCGAATGCAAAAAAAAAAATACAAAAACTTAAGCGTCTGATATCGGCTTTAGTCAACTAAAAACTGTCAGTCGTAACGTCATTTGCAAATATACCACAAATACACGGTGATTGTTGGTGGAAATAGGCATAACGATAGAAGTTCGTTTATTACCACGGTTAGCATAGGTGCACTAAAGCCAAGTTAAATACTCTGAATTAAATAGTTTTTGGTTAAATCCTCAGGGCATAAATTGTATTCAAATGAACTCGAATATGTATGACATATCTATTACTTCCACACAATATTAAAGTTTTAGGTAAGTACATATGAGTCAATGTGAGCAGAGCTGAGGACACGACTAGGTATGAATATGACAAAATCGAGTATACTTTCAGTCTGCATCTCAACTCATCTATGACAGCCGACATTCAACTACAGGAAATTGCCACTTTTGGCTCCAATTTAGGTGGTTGAGTGGCTGATGTGCTCTTAAAGCGGAAAGATTACTGTTGCAATTTGTTGGTGACACATTCGACATTGACACCACTTAGAAAGAACGTATTATAAGCGACACTCTACGTAAGATGAAATTTTTTTAAATTATCATCATCTGCCTAAATTTTTCCTAAGTACATCGGGGTCGGCTTCCAGTCTAACCGGATGCAGCTGGATACCAGTATTTTACAGGGAGCGCCTGCCGATCTGACCTCCAAAACCCAGGAACTGAGTAATACGATACCACTTGGTAAGCTAATTGTTAGACTTTGGGGCTTTACTTTCAAATAATATCATGCACATAATGAACTGCTTGGGACCTATTTTATCTAATAAATTGCATGGCTTCTCCTAATTAGACCTATAGGATGACCTCATGAGGCCGTCACGACCTTTTGGTGGGTGATAAACGACAACAAGTAATGACACAGGTACTGATTAGGTTGCAAGCACGAAACTTAGCAAATGCATTATTGATACGATCCAAGTCCATGTCCAACCACGCACAGTGAAGGGTTCCGTAGTTAGTAAGAATATTACGCATGCATAGTATTGATTTACCGATCGCACAAATAAGTTTGTAATTCATGTCTAGTGCAGTATTTTTATCTCATGAAGCGACACGCGCTTTACTTGTGTTTACCAAGAGTACAAACACGCTGAGAATGTGTGCACGAAGACGAGTAGCGTCAGCTCATAACATTCACGCAAACAAACACACCCTCACACATGCACACACACACGCACATACCCTCACACCCCCACACACGCACACACACTTCCGATTTAGCCATTGTCTCGTACGGTACAGAGAGCTCCTGCGCTTACACACACATTCACAGCGTGTTTGTAACCGAAAACAATCCATATCACACAAACTATTGACTGAAATCAAAAAAGTTGCTTAGAAACATCATCTTTTAAATTAGGTATTATGGGTTCCACAATACCCCACACGCTTATGAGTATTGATTTTTTTTCAGCACTCGGTTACTTGTAATTTCAGTACACCATTGTTTAGCGGTGCACAGATTCCTCCTTTACAATTTTCATCGATATAGTGCCAAGTATCCAAGTAAAATTGCTGTTTAACTTCCGGACGTATTGATAGACGGACGGATGGACATGACTAAATTATAAGGGTTCCGTTTTTGCCAAATAACTATGGAACCCTAAAACATCCCAAGAATTGTACTAAGTGAAGTTAATTTGATGTGACTGAATAAGGGAAACAAATTTTGCTCCTCAAATCTGCTTTCTAAGCTATTAGCAATTATTAGAAATTTCGGAACTATCTAATGACCTATGCGGTCTCTACAGTGAACTTTGCCTTGTTCACTGAGCATAAAAACAGGGACTTTTAGATATCTAAATTCTGGTAGATATATTATTTACAGAAGCTGTTGGTGTACCTTGATAAATTAATACTTCCTATTCTCATTATTTCATAGTACTATCGTCACATAACAACAAAATATTCACCCGATCCAAATGCTCGTGTCCCACAGCAACCAGCACAGTGGCTCCCATCTGTACCACTGGCTCGTACGTCACATTCTCCATCATAGCACGAAGCATGGCCGTCACTAGGTTGGTAACCACATATTACTACTAACAGTAACACAATACTCACCAGATCCAAATGCTCATATCCCACAGCCAACAGAACAATCGAGGTCCCCATCTGTACCACAGGCTTGTACGTTACATTGGCCATCATAGCACGAAGTATGTCCGTCATTAGGTTGATAACCACATATTACTACTAAAAGTAACATAATACTCACCAGATCCAAATGTTCATGTCCCACAGCAACCAGCACAGCGGAGGCTCCCATCTGTACCACAGGCTCGTACGTCACATTCTCCATCATAGCACGAAGCATGGCGTCACTAGGTTGGTAACCACATATTACTACTAACAGTAACACAATACTCACCAGATCCAAATGCTCATATCCCACAGCCAACAGAACAATCGAGGTCCCCATCTGTACCACACAGGCTTGTACGTTACATTCGCCATCATAGCACGAAGTATGTCCGTCATTAGGTTGATAACCACATATTACTACTAAAAGTAACACAATACTCACCAGATCCAAATGTTCATGTCCCACAGCAACCAGCACAGCGGAGGCTCCCATCTGTACCACAGGCTCGTACGTCACATTCTCCATCATAGCACGAAGCATGGCCGTCACGAGGTTGGTAGCCGCAGAGGGCTCTAACCTCTTTACTTGATTCACGCATGTTTGTTCAAGAACTCTGAAATATTATAATAAATACTGTGAATAAAAAAGAATAGTGTGCTAGCTTTGACCTAATGACATCATGAATTGCATTTCAAATAGAGTCAGAAAAATTTATTGTTTAGTAAATTAAGTATCAACTTTCTTGATAATTATCCTGATTGTATATTGATTTAGCGAGGTTATAATGTTTTAATCAATAAAATAATCTGTAAATGAGTCAGGATCCCGCCCCTGCTTTGCACGGTTTTTATGACTTGACAAAACATGGAGATTCGTTTATTATTTATATAAATTTAATATCAATGTATTATGCACAAGAACCTTGCGGAATAAATTCTCTAAATGATGGTGAAAACCCCATCAAAAAAACAGACACAAAAATCGTCTTTATAATATTGTATAGATGTAGATGCAGAGATTATTATCCATTATTGAGATTGTTATTACATGGTGTAATTATTACAATTAAAATTGTTTTCCTCATTATGGTATGGGGAAAAACAATTATTATGCTATGCTGTGTTATAATTTATATTTATTATTTTTTACTAAATATTTCAGTTTTCATTATTTAAAGTATGGTTTCACAGATAATTTGTAAATTTATCTTAATGTAAAATCAGTGGATCACAATTGATCACATCACAATTTTTAAAAATGTGATAATAAGAATTGATTCCATGCTTCATCATGTATTCAAAGTTATGCATGGCATTAAATGAATAAATGGCAAAAGTGTATAATTTAGCAATATAAGATTTCATAAGTATATTTTTATCCATATTATCATACTAATATTTACTGCAGATATTCTGTCTTTTCTATACATTAGCAGATTAGACTTAATAGATAGAATAATAAGATTAAAAAGATGGAAAGAATTAGGGAGAGTAGTGTCTACAAATAATGCACGGGGCAGTACCAGTAAGCTGAAAAAAGAAAACCATAATTCTTTCTTCTATTTACCAATATTCTCTGGTATTCAAGACTTTAAAAAACCCTCTAAAACTCTTGTTTTTTTTGATGATTGTTACAATTTAGTTTATCAGATTGGTTCTTGGGAGAATTAGTAAATAAGTACCTAATAATAAAGAGTATTCTATTCTATTCTAACTCAGGTTGTATGACTATTGTACAGAGACCGCTTAGTGCCGCAGTGGCAATAATAATGTGCCAAGATAAAAGATGCTGCAAATTGCACAACAAAGGTATACTCTTGGGTAATTAACCTAATTGCAATAACTAAATAAATAAACACATAAATCAACTGCAATATCATGTTATGACATATTTCAAACAATAAATTACTCACTTTACAATGTTTCCAAGCTGCGTAGGGTTTACTTTCACAGTATTTGTGTAAAACTCGCAAAATATTTCTATCACTTCATTTGGATAAGTATTCGCAATTTTTGTCAGTGATTTTATTACAACATTGTTCACGGAGTTCTCATTATCGCCGACAGCGTTAATTAACACTGTCACTGTATCTGTAAAACGAAAATAAATAAGTTTTTTTGATAGCACCTTGAAGCCATACAAGTAAACAATGTAAAGTTTTTCGTGTATACCTTTGAGAGTATCAGATTTTGACGAAGACATCTTTACTCAATCACATAACCTTGAACGTTTATAAAGTAATTCGCAAATTCTATCTGTTTTTCTTATTTTAGTCAACGGCAATCTACGAAATCACTAACGAAAACATGACACAGCTGTGCGCAGAATCATGCGTCACAATGACATTAGAAGATTGGTGTTGCTGGTATTTTGATAAAAGAAATACCAAAAATATATTGGTGGCTCGTGGACGAATTCCCAGATAATATTACACAATTCACACCACCAATTCATAGCAGCATTTAGCACTTTTTATGATAATACTTACGATAATTTATTTATTTCTAAAGAGTTTACAGCAGCCTTATACTAAAACAAGTGACTTGTTCTGTTTTATGTAAAACAAAAGAAAGTAAAATTTTATATTTTAAATGACAGTTTTTTGAAGACTCATTCGTTACTTTAGTTACTTGATAGATTTCCGTTTGCTTACCTTGCCAAATGATCAACAAAAAAATATTAGATGTAATAAAACATAGAATCTAGAAGTATTATTTTAAGTAATACTACTAGAATGGTAGATATTGTAAAGAGAACTTTGTCTTTGGTGTTATTGATAATATCTAAAGCTGTATTTACATAAGGTTATTTACAAACGGAGTTTTGTTTCGTCAAATTGGTAATTACAAGAATTACAGATATCCTTTTTTAGTTTTCTATTAACCATCCAATGGGATGGAACTGCCTGTGAAATGAATGAATATAAAGCAGAATTTTACAAAACAAAATGTTTACTTGCCGTAACAAATAAAACAGAGTATTGTTTTACAAAAACTTTACTAAATAGTTAAGTTATTTTTAATAAATACGGGAATCTGATATTGCGTTTTTTGTTTTTGGTTGCTTTGGTAATTTCACTCGGTTGATGAAAACTCTTCTTAACCGGTTGACATTAAATTTAAATGTTGCCAAGTGAAATAAAAATTAATAGGAAAACAAAGACATTACGAATGATTGCCAAACACATTTTAAATATTTTCAGACAAGAAAGTAGGCATAAACGTTGATCGCTTATAAATTTATCATTCCCTACTATTCCTTAGTTAAATCACAATTAACAATAATTGAGAATACGTCTCTGCATTGAATGATTTTATTTACAGTCATTATATTTCAAAACAGTGAAAGCCTACGTGAGTGCCCGTGGCATAATGACTTAATTATGATGTTGAAAAGGTGGAAAATGTGGAAATAATACTTTTGATAGAATAGAAAAAGAATTGATTATATTTTATTAATTAAATTAAAACTTTTATTTGTCACAAGAGAAAATTAAATGTTACTTAAAAATGTGATGATATTTTTATAGCTGACTGAATTAGGCAGTATGATTACACTACCATGCGGACCGTCCGGTATATCTGTTTCAAAATTGTTTAGTCTATGTTCTTCCTGTACGACGGTCCGACGGGCGTGCGACGAGAGAATCGCGTTCTCAACTTCTTGCAAATCGTGGATATCGCGGTCGTGCGATCTTATTCTACGAACGGGATTTTTCCCCACTAAACGAAAAACTCGTAACACACCATTTTCTACACATTCGTGTATTACCGTATAAAAACGAAAACGACTTTCACCGGATACATCGATAATTTGATTAACGAAAGCAAGGGGGGCTCACAAATTATCCCACATATCATTGAATTTATACCACAATGTATCCGTGCGTTTGGTCAGTTGCCGATATATCTGTGTGATGTTCTGTGTTGTTCGTTTAAGTGACAAAGCAAAAGCGTTGGCTCCCATTCGAGACTATTATCCTATTCGTGATTACGTTGGGCCGGGAACTGGCCACTTGGTTTAGTCGCCGCCGGGACTCCAAAGCGGTAAATACGGAGGCGCAGATCCTGCTTCGCATCATTTATCGTCAGGATTGCGGTGAGTACGGTGCCGACGCGGTCCGGTCACCTTTTCATACAATTATTACGAGTAATATCGAGGCGAGTTTTGAATTTTCGTACTTGGCATCTGACATTGAAGTCAGTCCGATCAGGTGCCCGTAAGTCTTAAAATAGCTATAAAATGTCAAGTCTGGCCTGGCACCGTAGCAATCAGCTGATCTGTAGCGTTTTAATTATAACGAATTAGGTAACTAATTGTTTGTTGAGAGTCGCTAAGATTTCGCTATCGCCGGGAGCATAATCGTTTGATTATTATAATGTTGATATTGTTATCTCAGAGATAAAGTGTTACATATACTGGCAGTCTTGACACATTTCCAGTGATTTGAACTTTGTCCTTTTTGCAGATTTAAAAATGGTGCAGCAAGATTTGACTTAGGCAAGTCAGACTCATACGTTGAAGTGGTAGTCGGGAATGGCTCGGGGTGGCTCACGGGTGTGAGCTCCGAGAGAGCTACGGACACTCGATAAGTCAAGTGTAGTGTTGTGCAGTGTCTAGTCATAGTGTGTGTGTGAGTGACGGTGGAGCCGGGATGCCCTCCGTGATGTTGTCGGCCGTGCTTGAAGAGGAGCCCGATCTGTATGAGGCGTTCCCCCCTCATGTTGACCCCACCGGTATTACAATCCTCACTGATAGCCCACCAGGTGAGATAACAATTCATTACATTAACAACGAATATAAATTAACTTTATTTTTTTTTAAATATAATATATAATTCCTGTAACTCTAATTCTATGACTCGTATCTAAGAAATCAATTATTTTCTTATATTATTTATTTTGATTCCTGAAACAATTGTTCATGGACATATATTCTTATATGTTCTTAATAAGGACACCTTATATAATTTGCACGAAGGTTACAATATTACAGTCACATGTTAAGTATTATAGTTTTTAATTGAAAATGATTAGTTGATTAATTCAATTCAATTCAATGTTGTTTGTTTAATTTGATAAAAAAGGCTCCTCTACTATTTCATTATCTATGCTATGGTAGAAATCTTATTAATATTTCACATAACAGGTTTGTTAATTATTTTGTTTACCAATAAATATGATTATTATCATTGATAAACTGATGTGTGGAATTCTACAATGTGTATAATTGTAAAAGAGCTGTAATTAGTAGGACAGTTTACTCTTTTAATTAAATTTAATCACTATTTGTGATCAGGATTACTTCAAAGGGAAAAATACTAGTTCAAGTTGTAAGTTCAAAAATAAAACAATATTGATTATGTTTTTTTTTTGTTTTTATAAGAAGTATATATCAATACCAAGTCCTTTGTGCATAGCAATGTTAATTTATGAAACATGAAATTTTGTCTATACATTTTCTCTGTGTCCCCCATTAATAAATCCTTTGTGGTTATAATTTGCTTTGCATGGTTGTCATCAAAGAATAGAGTAACTTATTTTTAATTACTTATGCATTGTTACGGTATTGAGAAATTTCGTTCTAGTTTCGTATTTAACTAGTAATTTTATTGTTTTCTTTTCTGAGTCACAGAATATCGTTTGTACAAAATGATTCACGCCTTTTTACTAAAATAGTCAGCACCTTGACTTTTTGATGTTACTTCTCGAAACAATGTAGGTATATTAACGATGCTTCTGGCAATTGAATCGGCTTTCGGGGGTTTTCCAGGAACGTGCAGGATTAGGAATCGGGTTTGGTACGGCACCTTTAATTCAAAAGTCGGCAGCGACGAATTTACAAATAATTCATGTTGTCAAAATAATTACATATTAAAATGCCAGAATTCCCCGAGAGCAGTGGTGGCCCAGTGGCAACAGACTTAGGAATCGTACGTCGTAAGTACGAACCCAGGCAGGCGCTTTACGTTGTGTAATTTATTTCAGCACCACTGCTCTCAAAACAGTAAAGAAAAATCGTGAGGGAACCGGCTCTCATGTCTTAGAACCAAAAATTCGAAGAGATATGACATATACCAATCCGCACTGGGCCCGCGTGGTGGATTACAGCCCACTCCCTCTCGCAAAGAGGCCTGTGTCCCAGCAGTGGGATCGTTATAAGCTGATTATGCTTATTCCCCGTAGGTTCCAGTAGGTGCAAAGCACATCCACTTTTCGCCAGTTATTTTTAAGTCCCATGCAATATGGGGCGCGCCTATTGCTATTAACCGTGCACTGATTCAGGGTTTGGCGAAAAGAAAGGAATATACCTTGTTATTTACACTCTGTATTGGTCATCATACTTCTGCAGAAGATTTTAAACTTTCCGTCATTAATTAGTTTTCGGTTTCGAGATCGACGCAGCGACCATGAAGCAATCCTATCGCGGAAAACGAAAATGCTGTAGCAAGGTATTTAATTATAAGTAAGTAAAAAATTAAGTTGGAGTGATATTACTCTTCTTTCGGTAAGCAAAACGAAGCGACAAAACGCTGGATAGTCACAAAAACAGTACTCGTTTGTAGAACGGCGTTTTGGTCAGCAAAAAAGCTATGAAATATGATTGTTTTTAATTAAAGAAAGAGTCTTTTAAACATGGGTCATTACCTGGAAAATTCAGTCCAGTCAGCTCTGAAATCAGGCAATAGATCAGCAAACCTGCTCACGTCCGGGTTTTTGCAAACACCTCATATTGTTGCGTGATAAACCATTATAATTTCAATTGCTATTAATTACGTGCTTAAAGAAATTTTCAAGGAATAGAAACTGGTGCGTAAAAGGCAAATTAACCGATTGAAGTAAAAGAAATGCACTTTTTGCTGTTTCTGTAATTAAATTACCAGTTAAATAATTAAAGGAAACCCATAAGCGTCGTTGGATTGACTTAAACGAAATTCAGACAATGTTAAATCCGTTGGGCTAGTTAATACCGGGTTTTTTTTTAACAATAAATACTCATCGACATTACAGGTACAAATGAGAACTTACGGAGGCATAAGTTTTAAAATAGGACGTTTTGCAATAGTAATAGAAGTAAGATCTAAAATTATTGTGCCTTGGTCTTTAATCCCGTGTTCTACAATGAAAATACGCGTACCACGTACCTTAGAATATTACACAGGTTGAGCGACAGTATCAACCCAATGAATCTGATAACCATCACGAATGTCTCAAGTGTCCGGGACGTCAAGTGTTTAATGGTCTCTTTGGCACTAATGCCTTAAAGATGAAACCATGAAACGTTTCGTCCTACACATTTTGCAAGACACTGGAAGAATTCATACTTTGTAGGCGGAGCGATCTTTTGCCCAGCTTATAAAAAGTCTAGACCTCCTTATCGTCTTCAGTAATGATGTTTTAGCAAGGTTGTTTCACGTCATCCGAGCTAGGATAAGTACCGCTAAGTATACGCTCATAACTTTTGGTTCCACACCAATGATCAACGCTTTTGGGAACGTTTCGGGTTGCCAACTGCTTCCGAAAATGTTCAAGATAATGTTACAGGGCTGTAAAAGATAGTTGTTAAAATTTAACTGGGCTACTGGGTCCTGTTAAGATAACGGGTTGGGTTAAACCCGAGGTTATTACGTCTAGGCCTTGGTGTTAACTTATGCCCTCACACATAAAGAAACAGGTAAAACATGTAACCGTTGCTTTTCAAAGATCAACCTGCACTGACCTGTACCGGGAGTCGGGCCCGAAAACCCGCTTCTTAATGCAAGCACCCTATTACGGGTTGCGTCACTAAAAAGAGTTGAGAACATTGCAGTTCAATCGACGAACTGTCGTGTGTCCTGATAAGTTATCCGACCAAAAATGAATGAACGAACAATAAACGGAAATTGTATACCCATCTCTTTTACACTACACTACATTACGATACGTAATACTTTCTTGTCTTTGAGTTTTATAACATGACATTTAATTTTAATCGATATTTATTGTTAGGTATATGTGTTCATGAATACCTATATTGCACGCTGAAATAGTAACGAATGTTCACTTACTACGACGTCGAATAATATAAAATTCAAAATAAGTTATCAGCTGTAGCTCATAACGTCAATTTATTTTGAACTGATGCCCGCGGCTTCGTCCGCGATCCAGGATGAAAAGTAGCCTATGTCCTTCTTACCCAAGTCACGGTCTATCTGTGTGCCAAATTTCATCCAAATCCGTTCAGCCGTTTTAGCGTGAAAGCGTAACAAACAAACATACTTTCGCTTTTATAATATTAGTTAGGATTACTAACATTAACCCAGAGTTTAGCGACTTAAATTTTCCACATCGGTGGGTTAATTATTTGATTAACCCTGAATTAGCTTTTAACCCCGAGTTATTTAGGATAAACCACGAACGCGCAAGTGGGCCTTAGTTTTCGTAGTAAAATCACTTGCGAAATCGGTATTTATCTGAGGGATTGAACAGAAAATGATTGCAGTGCAACTTGCAGGATGAAAGCGATTGATAAAACTCATTTAAAGTGATTATAGCCAAGTTGATTAGCTGAACAGTTATTTAGCAATCTGCTGATATCCCTTCATTATGTCTAATCTGCTGGGAAAGTGAAATGAGAATTTTCTCATTTGGACGGTATATTGCCATTGAAACGTGAAACATTTATTGATGAGGATTCCACGAAATAGTTAATGTAAGTCAGGCTGAGCTGGTGTAGCCCCAAAAAGAGACCAAGAAAAAAAAACAGACCCATTTCGAAAATACACTTCAAGAACGGGTCATCAAGATAGATAACTAATTTCAATTCGTGCTAAAGAAGCAGCTTCAGGAATTAGGAACATATAAAGATCCCACGCCGGCCTCTCAAAACCAAGAAATAACTCGTTCAATCCGCTTCGATATCTAGTCTTTTCGCCATTCAGCATGTTCATTGACTTCATGTTTCTCCACAGCCGGCGAGTTTCCCTGAATGAGTGTAATGCGTGGATCATTGTTTGTGAAACACTGGCTTGTTGTGAATTTCACTGTCTAAACACTCCTACCCATGACAATAGTGACTTAACTTTAGCGAATGGAGTTCATGTTAGCAACGCGTTTGGTTCTATTGTATTATCGAGGATTATTTTGTAGCTGGTGTATTCAAGTCTTGAAGTATTTGAGGATTTTGTCGCGAAATTACTCCGTTCGAAGGATTTCGGTGGACTGCAGAAGCTGGATTTGCTTGTCAACTGGGTTAATTCTAAAGAAGAATTTACATATGTTAATTCTTCTACTACTAACCCATAAGGGTTAGTAGCAATAATACAATAGTTGTCTTTCTATAGTTTATATTATATTTTTGCTACAGGATCTTTTTCCTATTGTTTCCTTGGCTTATAGCCTTATACCTTATCGTTGTTTTTCATAGCTACTGCCTTTCAATCCGGGAAGCCATTTTAGCATAACTAACCATGTTTATCACAGACAACCAACCGGACGCTAAATTGCCCGTATGTCTGATAAAGACGCTTTTACACAAACACGGGTTATGCTGTAATATAAATTATAATAAATGAATTCATTTTTTTTTGGACAGCCAATGGTGTCCTCTGTTTTTCTATGTGCTTATGACAACATACTACTTGTAGGTATATCAAACGACGGCCGTGTTTAGTACCTACTGGACTTAGAACTTCCGTTGAATGGCTGATAACAATGACCCACTTATGTCCAATGCTGAAAATAATTCACCCCCTAGAAACTTATCTTTTAATTTTAAAAGCAGGTTCCTTTTTTCTCTCCGAAGTTTAATAGAGATTAAATGGGGACATTCAGTTTGAAACTCTTTCGCAATACATTTTTAAAGTCTCTGAAGTTACTCAAAAGTTTCTTGAGAGTGTCTTCTCCCCGAGGTGATAAAATATCTCCTTTAAAGTCTGTTAACTGCCCTATAAAAAAGGGAATGGGCATTATATTACGACAAAACTGAACAAAAATATCACACCTTTTTATTTATTTGTTATCACTTTTTATTGTAAAGTGTAATGTATAACAATAAATGTCTGAAAGCATTTCCTTTTGCGTTTATTTTTGGTGTGTATTTTAGTCCTTCAGCTTGTTTAAATGTCACGGTTATTTGGAGAAATTGCATTTTTTTAAGTATTTTTCCATACACGATACAAGATAAATGTCCCTTTTGTAAATTTTGTACCTAGTATAGTCTGGTTCGATCGTCTTCCTGGATAAATTTGTAGATCTTTAATTTAGTACGATTGGCTAAACATATTTTCGTGCACTGTCAACTAACACGCTGGTCATAAAACCAATTTAATATCTAATGTTATTTCAATATTTTGAGCAAAAACTGTGATGCTGCGTGTCTGTACAATCCCCCCAATTCAAGAAGTGTTAATTTTAATTAATTTAATTCTATCATAAGATGTCTTGTAATTTCGTCTTACATGGTATGACGTCGATTGCCATTAAATACCCATAAAAAAACGACTAGTTGCCTATCGATACATCTATTGTTGGTTGAAATAAATTACAAAGTAAGTGTCTTCAACATCTTGCAAATTGCAATACATCCCATTTCCTTTTAGCCGAAACGTTTAACAGCATTCCAAAAGGCGTTCCATTTTGTTAAGTTCACAAGCAATTTCATTAATGTTTTTGCTAAAATTCGCTACTAAAGAAATGAGAGGAGAAAGTGCTTTCTTTCTAATGAATAATAAGTGTTTAAAGACTGTAATTTATTCCAACCTAAGATTGAGAATGGATGCAACTGTTTATAAGAGTGTTGCCAATACTAAAAATAAGTCTAGACGAGAGACTTGTCTATTAAAGTTAATTAGGCGTGAGTTCTTTAGAACAAAGGTAATTTAGTGCGCGGAATACGCACAAATGTTCGCTTCTTTTAATATTTTTGTTTTATTACTTTATTTCAAAGATATCCGAAACCAAAAGCAAATAAAGACTGAATAGAATGGTCTCCCCATATATTGTTTAATTAAAATCGTGGGAGACTGTCTTTGCTTAGGATACGTGAGTAAATATCAGCAGCAAAGGGTCTATTAATTAACACGACCCATATCAGCTTCCCTTTACAAACATGTCAATTAATAGTGTCTGTTACGTAGGGTATTAGCAGAGACTATCCTCTTTGTAACACCATTCTCCGTACTTGGGACTGGGCCTCGGCGAACTGGGACGGGGTTTACATCTTGATCCTTACAGTTATGATTTTCTTTAAACCTTTTTGAGGGTCTGCTCTGTGGTCTTCCACACGTCTTGGTACTGCCTTTTCTGGCCAATCTGTCATTGCTTATAAAAATACTTCTTGGCTTACTTCAAATTGTTTAGCTCAAACTAGTCTCTAAGTCATGTTACTCATTGCTTTAGTCTTCCATTACACGACTGGCTGGAATCGACATGGTCATGTGGACCTTTTATTTCATGCAGTTATTACTAGAACATTCTACTCAAAACAATAAAGTCTATTAATATTCTAGTCCTATCTAGGTCACAACACAATGTTTGCTATCAATAGAGGAGGCAAACAATTCTCATCTCAGTAATGAGGCATTATCAGTGAAGAAATCTGAACTGGTGATAACAGCAATATCTAAAGTACCACTGATAAGAGGCTTTACTGCGGGATTATTTATAGTTTTCTTAACCATTGTAAGCTGGAATTATCTCGGAAAGGAAAATACCTTGTTTTAATAAAATGATGACGTTTAATTTGTCATAAATTAATCATTGATAAAAAGTCCCGCGATTTGTGTTTCCTTTTGAAGAAGTTTTAACGTATTTTCACACATAATGACAATCATGATACCTTTCACTTTTCATTTGGGATGACCAACCAAATTGTATCGTTGTAAACCGTTCTTTTTGCGTCTGCGCCTTTTAATGAAGGTAAATCGATTTAGTTAAACTGTGTATAATTGCCATTACTTTTTCATGATCAAATATGAATCCTATTTTTTCCTTTTCTCTATTTGTCCACCAACATCTACATAAGATGACAAACTTTACCATTTTAGTTTTTCTCATGGTATCCTTGCTTCCTAGAAACAAATTGAGTAATTCAATATTTAGTTCCTAGGTAATAAAATAATACATAATTTTATTATGGCTCATTGTTTCTTGTAAGCCACAAATAATTTATTTTTATTTACCTATAGCTTATGCATCGTCGTAATTTACCTTGTCTTGTTATTGCATGACATAATCTCATTCAAAGGAAATCGTCTATGTACATCAACTGTAAAGAAAAACCAAAAAATCTAGTAAAAAAAACTATAAAACGTAGAAACTAGGTGAACCATCATAATCACGTGATTAGCGTAAAATCGTGCAGCGATGGTCCGATACCAAGCGCTTGCGCAAGGGGGGAGTAGCATGCCACCTCACACCTGGCGAAAGTAAAGACCCTAATCGACGTGTTTTATTTAGAGAATGAATTGCCTGCGTGTTTTGAAGGGGTATCCAAAGATGGCGTTTACAGAAATACGATGGGGGCTACCCTAACATCAGTTGTTTGTCACGAAACTCCAGAGGGTAATCGCATTTTTTTTTTGTTGTTCGTGAATCTGTTGGGGAAACCTATTCCGCAGTTGTGATACCAATCTCAAGGTCAATGAAGAATGCGCACATGCCATCGTTTGCGCAGTGGGGGAACACGCCACCTGGCGAAAGTAGAGACCCTAATTGAGATGTTTTTGTTTGTGAACAAATGACTGCGTTTGAATGGATTTTTGAACAATGCAAATTAGAGGGGAATCATTTAAAAAATCCGTTTACTATGGCGAGTATATGCGTTTTAATTTTTTAAGAAATACGTAAAATTATATAGCCTGTTGTCGAGTTAGTTTTTGCCAAAATCTAATCGATGTTATTGAGCCATACAGCTTAGAAAGCGTAAACTTAAGATTTAGAATAATTGGGATTATGATTATTAACTTAATCACTGTTAATTAGAAAATATGTGGAAATTCTAGATTTAGTAATGCTGATATAAAAACGAGAAAATAGCTACGTAACGTAAGTAATAATAATAATAGTCCTCCAGACCGAATTTCGGTCATGGCGGCGAATGTTAAGGGAGACTAGCCTTCGCTTCGGCGCGGGAAATATTATAGTGCACAAGTGTATGCAAGACAGGTGCAGTCTCCCTTCCCTCACGCCGTGTCGGATTGCCGTCCAATCGGACTATCTCATAGTCACGACCAAAACCACCACCAAGCTAAGAAGACCAACCAACCCATGCCAAGTATTACCATGATAAGAGACAATGAAATAAAGTTTGAGGAAAATGCAGGATGGTTTCTGTTACAATGGGCTAACCACCTGTCATAACCTTTTAATGTGATGTTTGAACCCAACACAATACATTGTCTATAAAGGGCAACTTTTTGTGCCCATGCCCCTGGAACTAAGGACCAGAATTCCCCTCATTTAAGAACTTAAGGTAAGGCATTAAGCCCGCCTTTGCACCTTATTGCGGGCGAGAAGTTTAAATAAATAAACCGGTACTGGTCTTTTCATGCCCTACCTGGATTCAATGTTAATGGGATATCTGATATAAGAGATAAGGATACAGACCAACAAAGTAAAAATATCCATACATTCATTTCTTACACTAAACAAATTTATCTTGCGATTTCTGTTAAGAGATCCGTCTGCTATGGTCTACGTGACTGTGGGCAGTTAGATTTCGTCTACCCCTGCTCCGCCTTCCATAATTACCGATTTCAGAAATAATTAACATGTACAGTTGACTCTCTCAACTTTTATGTGGATGATTTGAGGTCTAGCTACAGTGATTTAAAAACTGTGTTAGCTTTGAGTAAGACAATGATGTAATCGAACCATACATTGGAAAGGTCTTAACTCTGGGCAGAAATGTTCTAACACAATACATCCCAATGAATAGAAAGTGCCCTTATAAGTTCTCTTAGAAATGATGACGTAACTTAGACATTATTTTGCAATGTAACGCGTGAGAGAGAACAGATGCACAATATATTGCATAACTAGTTGCAAGGCCCTTAATTTCAAAGGTTAACCTTCCCAATGAGTTTTGCATATTGATCCTTTTAGTACATAATTGTTGTTTTTTGGATTAATTGAGGTTTTATATCTACACAACAGAGGTTTAATGTTACACAAGCAAATTGTAATATAAAATACGGGGCACAGTCGCAATCGCTTAGTCACGATTCGGCATAAGAACCCATCGGTCAAGCTCAACTTGTGGATTTTATTTCATCATTTCTAATTAATTGTTTAATGAATGGCATTAATGACTGTTGTCCAGATTGGCGACCAAATTTTTTATCGATTTCGGCAAATCTGTATCAAAAATTATTTGTGAAAATAGTAACGTTATCGGTAAATTCTGTCGTCATTCTCCGTGGAGACTATTATACATAGTTTGAACTGTGATCTTAATGACAAGATAAATGTGATTTATTATGGCGCTTGTTATGTGTTTGAGTCGTACTTCGCAAGATAACGAGGTTCATTGATGGTGTAACTGAAAACAATGAAATTTTTTTAATTAGAATGTGCGTTTATAATGTCGCTAGTTCAAAAATTGTGGAAGTCACCGACGATGGAAGGGGTGTTGGAGTGGCCTAAGAGTAAGTTGTTTTGATATCAGAAATTGGTTCCGACACCATTTTATTTTGTTATTTTGAAATGCTGTTTCAAGTCTCAGAAAATATAATTATAATAAAGCCCTCACCTTTGAGGTTCTACGTTTTATGATCCAACGTTGTTCCGAGTTCTCAGAATTTCAAACAAACCCAAACGTAAACAATTAGTAATCTGAAATATGAAAGCGCCCGTAACGTTCAGCCATAGAAGCTTTACAATAAATCTTAATTTCGTTTCCCAGTGATGCATCGGAATCGGTATTCCGCGTATGCGCATGAGTCGGTGTTGCCGTGAATTTTGGACGCTTTTCAAAATGTCAGCACTTCCTTCCTGATTTCGGAGAATCGGAAGATGCTTGCCTTGAACTATTGAGCTGTTTATTTACAATCTTTGTATATTTTTAATTTGGTACGTCTTTGTGCTGCTTCCTTACATTTTCCTGTTACTTTATCAAGTGCTTCTTCCATAACTTAAGAAGTAGTCGTGCGTTACTAAACACCGTATATAACCAGTTTCTCTTTTTTTATCCTTACATTTGTTTATTGGTCTTCTACATCCAGTCTATAGGACTGTGGGTCGCATGACCAGACATCTTGGCAATGCTTAAGGGAAACCTATGTGTAGCAGTAGACTTCTTTCGGCAGAAATGATGATGAGATTATCCCGTCTACACTATAAGCTACCTCATTCAAGTCTTCAGTTTAGTTATAGTCTGACTGGGGACTCTTCATCAGCAATGCACTTCACTAAGCATTTGATGATGACCATTTAGTTCATCGTCCTAGCAGATTTCGTGTAATTCTTCACGTAAGGCAAAAAATAATGACCGCTATAATAGTCGCCTCTTACGACTTCCATTTAAAAATAAGGTGTTGTGAGTAATTGGCGGGACCACACCATCTTGTGCTACGTCATAAGCTTAATTCATTGCGTATGAGGAAATCCTTTTCATTGTAATTGTTACCTGTGGGTAACCGTTGTTTCTATGCCATTAATAAAGGAATTTTTTTAGGGAAAAGAATTCTGATGGAAGTCAACGTTATTTGATGAATCTCATGTTTCCTGCGGTTGTTCCTTTATATGACTCGATGGTACATACGAGGGTCATTCAATAAATACTTAGCCTACAAAAAGTAAACGAAAATTTTGGAAAAGTGGCAATTTATTTTTCAACATAGTCTCCTTTTAGTTCGATACACTTAGCCCAGCGATGCTCCAACTTTTTTAACCCGTCCGAAAAATAGTTTTTGTCAAACTCTGCAAAATAGGCCTCCGTGGCGGCGATGACCTCCTCATTCGATCCATATCTATTCCCGGCGAGTGATTTTTTCAGATTAGGAAACAGAAAGAAGTCACAAGGGGCCAAATCTGGAGAATACGGTGGATGGGGCAGCAATTCGTAGCGTAATTCGACCAATTTGGCCATGGCAACGGCAGACGTGTGAACCGGTGCGTTGTCGTGGTGAAACAGCACTTTTTTCTTCGCCAGATGGGGTCGTTTTTTCTTTAATTCGGCGTCGAATCGGCCTAATAAATCGGCATAGTAAAGCCCTGTAATTGTTTTACCCTTCTCGAGGTAATCGATGTAGATCACACCTTGTGAATCCCAGAAAACGGTGGCCATAACTTTTCCGGCCGATTTTACAGTTTTCGCCTTCTTTGGAGCACGTTCCCCGGTCTGGATCCATTGTTTTGATTGCTCCTTGGTCTCTGGTGTGTACCAGTGGATCCAGGTTTCATCGACGGTCACAAAACGACGCAAAAACTCCGCTGGATTCATCTTAAACAGCGCCAAACACGTCTCCGATGTGGTCTCACGGTTGCGCTTGTTTTCTGGTGTGAGTAAACGCGGCACCCATCGCGCCGACAGCTTTCTCATGCCGAGTTCCTCGTGAAGAATATGATGCACTGTTCCTTCTGAAATGCCTACAGTCTCAGCTAGCTCCCGAACCTTCAATCGGCGATCTGCCAATACGAGATCATGGATTTTTTTAATGTTTTCCTCCGTAGCAGCTGTTTTCGGTGCACCTGGACGTGGTTCATCAAAAACCGACGTACGGCCACGTGCAAACTCGTTGAACCAATTCTTGACGGTGGCCATCGATGGAGAAGAGTCACCGTACACAGCATCCAAGCGCTCTTTGATTTCGATGCGCGTTTTCCCTTCCAAAAATAGGAATCGAATCACCGAACGATATTGCTCTTTTTCCATTTTTGTAAAACCGATCGACACGTTCGCTTCCTTAAGTTGTCAAATTAAAACAAATGAAGGGATTGGAATGAAAATTTGAAAAAAGAATTAAAAAAGAATGTGCTACACTGTGGTAAAACTCTTTTGAAACTACAGCGCCCTCTGGCGATGAGGCTAGGTACTTATTGAACGCCCCTCGTAAATAAGATGAGCAACATAATCTTATCGTATCTTCTTAATGCCACTACTTGAATACTTGGTGCTGATACAAGAAGTTGATTATTTGGTATCATTGCAAATAGTGGCATAGCTGGCATAGCTAAAACTAACCTGTAATTTCATAAATCAAAGCCAACTGTACGTCTTTGTATTCAAAGAGTTCGGTGATTGAATAAGACCTGAAGTGCTTACAATACTCCCAGCCACAGACTCTTGCGCGCAAAATATGTCTGCGCGCGGCCGAAATCGGAAATAATCGTTGGCCACCATCTCGACGTTTATATCAGGTGTCAAGAGAGTGTGCTGTGTTCTGTTTTCCAAAGTAAATAATCGCCATCCTTATGCCGAAAGTGATTAAAATTGTTGGCAGGATCTTGAAGGTCAAAGGTCAACACGCGCGCAGACTTATCTTGCGGGCACTCTAATGTCTTGATTTTTTCTTTGACGCTGTTTCTCTAGGTCCAAAGACCATATTCCTTTGACGTCATCTGGCGCCAAAAGACAGTATTACTACTTTCATCCTGGCACATTAAAATAATGAGGATGTTATTCACAAATCCGGTTCAGGTGACGGCACAAGCAGGAAAATGAGTAACGTCACATTATCCGAGATTTCCCTGTACAAATATTATTATTTGTGCAAAAGCCTTTGACTCATCGTATATATTTGTTCTTGAAAGCGACAACGTATTTCTTATCTTTCCTCCATTCTTGACGATATTAAGATTATTACTATTAAGTCATTTTTAATCTTATTTTCGTCTCGACTGCGTATTTGTATGAATAAAGTACCTAATCTAATCTTGTTACGTTTGAAAAGGTAGGTCTTCGTGTTATGACGGTAGTTTTGTTACCACGTATGCAAATAACATTATTATGTATGCACAGTTATTATTATCACGATAATGCCACCGTGATCAGTATCACGTCGAGTGTAGACGGGTCACTCACAATGTACAATTTATTTTGTTTCTCCCCGTGTCATGATATTATTTTCATGATCCACTACTTTTACTTATGATTCAAAAGATATTGACAATGATGAATGTGCTATGATAGATAGTTGCACAGTTCCAATGTTTTTGATATCGATTTATTAAAAGGCAATGATAAACTTACTAATAAAACAGTCGTTAACAAGCCTTGTCTAAGATCTGAGATTAGAGAAGTTTTAAAATTGTAGCACCCAACATGGCTTTGGTCGAATCATTCTTCAATCTGTGCAGATGAAAAAGAGCAGGTGTAAAAAAATCGGCCAATTGCGAGTTGGACTCGCACATGAAGGGTTCCGTACCACAAGGCAAATAATGCCGAAAAAAACACATTTCTTGTATGGAGACCCCCCTAAATTTTTTACTTTATTTAATTTTTATTATTTGTTGTTGTAGCGACAATAGAAACACATACTCTAAAAATTTCAACTGTCCACTTACGGTGCATGAGATACAGTCCGCTGACAGACAGACGGACGGGCAGCGGAGGCTTAGTAATAGGGTTCCGTTGGCCCCCTTTGGGTACGGAACCCTAAAAATTAGTAATTAATTCATAAAATAATTTCACCCACTGCTGACCATAAACATTTTTTCCATCGTGAGTAGAACCTGGTTGAAACCGGCACAGGAGCGTAGAAAGAAATGTGTAATTTAGATGAAATTATCAAAAACAAATTGGATGCATGCGCCTGAGCAAGTGAAAACAAAACAATAAACATGAGTAAAGTAAGTAGTGCCATCTGTCAATGGTGATGCCAAGTCTCGGTAAACATCGGATAGATTTAATTGCATTGAATCTCATCCGACCTCTGTAGATGTCAGTCGTGAGATGCTTACCAGTATACGAGTTATTTTGATGTAGGGTTGAGCTGAAATATAATGATAATAGTGTTGGCTCTAGTTATTTGAAATCAATTAATGTTAATTAATACTTTATGGCGACGTCCTGTCTCACAATCTGGCTCACGTAACACGTTAGTAAAATAGAATGTTATTGATATTTAATTCATTGTGCGTATTTAAAATTCTGTGCTAAATAGACGGACTAAAGTATTATGTCTCTAGGCAACAACCGACATGAATAAACGAGATGATGGAAGTAGTAATGTGCCCGCATTCCAACATGTAAATGTACAGAACTTAATAAATATCTCCATGCAAGCGTATAAATTACTGAATTAGTAAATATAGCAACATAATATACTATGGACCTTGCCAAGTTTGATAATAAAGTAGCCTGTTGGATGCGCGAGCGACGGTGCGCGGTTGACGCAGATGCGACGTCATACACTAGATGCTGGTGAAGAAATTAAAAAATATATTAATGAGCTCGTCTGAGGAATTTTTACTTTATTTATGAGTGTAAACCGGCCCACGACATGATACTTAGTAAATAAAAATAAATGCTTAGAGCGGTTTCTTAGAATGCCTTATGTTTTTTTGAGCTTTTTTGGCAACCATCTTTATTCAGTCGAGCAATACAGAGCTAATTAAAAGTTTTGGTTTCCACAGACACCCAGAATAACAGTCGCTGTTTAGAAAAAGCTATTGACTCTAATATTTTCACTATTTTACACCACAAAAAGCGTCGTGATTGCTCAGCACAATATCTGTATTGGCTACGATGATAGAAATGTGAAACTACCCGATCATCAATCTGTGACCATCCTCAGCTGTGATAATGGAAAGATAGTTAAGATTTAAACGCCATGGTGCATTATCATCATTCTCCTGCCCTCATCCTAATTTACCTGGGGTCAGCGCAATATTTCTTCCTCTTCCATACTTCTCTATTAGTCGTCATTTCGGTAGTCACCCCCTTTCTACCCATATCATCTTTCACATAGTCCGTCCGTCGTTTCTTGGGTGTTCCCCTACTCTTATAGCGATCCACATTCATACTCAAAACTTTCCTCATGACATTTTCCTCATTCCTCCGCGCAATACACGGATTTTTCTAAAGAGTTACCGTGGCCCTGGCGCACAGGCAACTGAAGGAACACGGGAGGGTTTTAGTCAGTAAGAGTCTGACACGAAGAGCGGCTCCGGCCAGAGCGGTAGAAGTCATTTGATGATTTCCGACCAAAAAAAAAATACCGTGACAACCGATTTCCACGCCATGGTGCATTAATTTAATCTAGTTGATAGCATTAGCAGCCCTACACCACCAGATACGTTTGTAAACACACGCACTGGGTTTTCACAATCTTAAAAGATAAAAATACACTCTGCATCGCAGAGTGTATTAGACTACACTGAAACATGGTGAGTGAATCATGCGCATTGATATTCGGAATCTAAAACTCACTATGTTTAAATCCAGTCTGAAGATCCCTTTTTTAAAATCTGTATCGATCTGTCACTCCACATTATCCGCATTATGCAAAAGCAATAGATATCAATATTGATACTCATCATGTTTGTGAAGTTTCGCTAGGTAATTTAATTTGACCTTGTATTTTTGGAATTCTTATGGGGCTTGTGGCTAAATAATAACAGCCGCATGGGTCGATCGAAGGTTAAGCCACGCTTGCCGCGGTCCGTTCGTGGATGGGTGTCCATCCATTTCATATCGAGACCCCTCCGTGCCTCGGAAAGCACGTTAAGCCTTTGGTCCTAGCTGTCACTCGTAGATCTTTGACGTTCGGACCAAGGGGTATCGTGTTACCCAGTTACTGGGTTGTGGAGGTCAGATAGGCAGTCGCTCCATGTAAAATACTGGTATTCAGCTGCATCCGGTTAGACTGGAAGCTGACCCGTACATAATTGGGAAAAAGCTAAGCTGATTTTTTATATTTGGACTTGTAGACTAGGGATACAGTGTACCTGAAGCATACTCATGCTGGTCAGGGCAAAAAGGTATAAAAAGGCACGATCTCCTCAAAACAAGTAATTTAACTTGACTTCGTTATCATTTAAGAAATACTTTTTGAATTCCATATGAATACGAACGATGGAACGATAAGCTTGATTTTTGTATAAAAAAGTGGTCTTCAAATAAATTAAACAACAAAAATTGGATTAAATTGATAAGATAGACTGGTTTATAAGTATTTTATGGCGGCATAAAATAACGTGGTTCTCGTATCAAGCAATTCATTTTAAAATAATTAACATTGCACACGTTGGAAACTCGCTACGTCCTATTATATAAAGAATATTAACTTATTAAGTTAGTTTTTTAATACATACATGACAAACTCACGCCTTCTTCCCACGGTGGTAGGAAGAAACTACAGAACGCCACCTGCTACGATCCTTACATACTCCTTTTGCCTCGTTCACATTCATACATCTGGTCATACACGCACACCGGTTCCGAGAACTACGGACCTGACCTTTCAACAGTTTTAATATGTGTATAGAAATTCATAAATTATATTCGTTATGTACACAGTTTTCTTTTTATCCCACTTTTGCTATCTTTTTCCCCGTAAGTACTTATATAATGATTAGAATTGGCTACCCCAATCCAGAGCATTAACGCCGTGTCTTTACGTTGACGTCGTGGTGGGGCTTACGCACTCCGAACTCTAGGTCTATGCCGGTGGAGTTTAATTTGCCGGAACAGGTCTAGTTGAGGAGTCAGACCAAGAGAGATACAGAAATCCGCAGGGCAGCATGTGGCGAGCTGTTGGGCAGTAGCGACCCCACGGACCCTATCTCCCGGGTTTTTGTCTTGTTCCTCACCTCTGGCTTGCCTTTATTGGCCGGCTAGAGTGAACACTGACGAAGAACAGAGCTTCCACCTCTTTTTCCTTTATTGGCTGGCTTGAGTGGAGATTCGCAAGAGCAAACGTGTTCGCAGGAAAGAAGTATTCCAGTAAGTGCTGGTAGGGATCTTCACAGTCTTCAGGGCTCAGGGATTCTTCTGATAGCCGTGGAATAATACCTCTCCAATCCTCAAGAACCTCAGGGCTTGTTGCCCCCTTGTCGCTACATCACTATGTGCTAGCGTCAGTTCCCGGGGCCCCATTATGGAGTGTGCAAGTCACCCCCTGGCGTTTTATCCGTGTATAGATACAACATTTATCAGGCAGGGGCCATAGTTCTTGGTAACCAGTTCACTTTAGCCACACAAATCCATAGTCCAATATTATAATATATTTCTTCTATGTCCTGCAATAGTCCTACAGGAACCGGGGTTTGTCCTTGGGTGCACTCGAATAGTGCACACAGGGATAATCGTCGGTTGGTGCTGTATTTCATCAAAATCGCCTAACGGGCCTCTGCGAGTTGGCTTCGGCCCCTCGTACAGTTTCAAAGGACCGGAAGCCCATGGTCCCGAGATATGTAAAAATATAAAGATAATAAATGTATTAATCAATGTGGGTACAACTCAAATATCCTGAAAAAAAAATACAGTGTATCAAGTTGTTATTTATATTTATTTATATTGCGCTTGAGTTCGCCACTAGAGGCGCTAGTGTAGAATAAGATCTCTAGATGTCAAAATATATACCGAACGTTCACTATTTGCGGGATTTTTTATCACGGACTTTACCGAATGATTCATTATAGCTGTAATGGTTGTGCCATTGTTGATTAATTACGGCTTAAGATTTTAAGTAAAAAGTTAGGATCTAATTCGGTAGCACTTGATTTGGTTGCACTTCAAGTGCTTGCCAATTTTAGGAACATTATAATCTAAATATTCATTTGAAGTTTTAAAATGTGATAAAATAAACATACTATGAATATAAGGGTACTTAAACATATCCAAAACATCAAATAAAAGTACTGCAACAGGACCTTACTCGACAGTGGCGCAAAATGGTGAGCACAAAAACGATAGTCCCCATTAGGTGATGCGTGTTTCAAATAGCTTGGAGATATTTAATTTATCCAGTCGGTTCTTGAAGTAGTTCAGTGTGAGAGCCGTCACAACATTATCCGGGAGCCTATGAGTATTTTAAACATAGAATAAACAAATATTACTACAGCCGATCTATTCTGTAAAATCTCACCGTGAAAACTAAGGTGAAGAGAACTTGAAGTGACCTGTTAATAGTGTCATCCCTAGCATCAGTGCTGGGGTCGCGGATTGTTCGAAAGAGTTACTGTGGCCCTGGCGCACAGGCACCTGAAGGAACACGGGTGGGTTTTAGTCAGTAAGAGTCTGACACGCCCTTCCGCTCCGCCCAGAGCGGGAGAGGTCATTTGATGATCTCCCACACAAAAAAAAAAAGCGTCAGGTGGAATGACTACTCACTTCACCCGAATGTTCACGGTGACGCTTTTACAGACCCGCAGATTAAGGACTTGCAAGTTCCCAAGGAGTCGTTGAATGTTTCATTGATATGAATTTATGTTATATGACACAAACACAAAGCATTTATTTCAAATACACCAATTACAGGCACTTTTGAATTGTCAAGGGGTCGGTCAGTCAGAAAAATGAAGCTAGTTGTCCATTCCAAAGCGTAGTAGGTACCTATAGAGAAGATGTAGTTATCTGTTCTTTATTTCTGTTTTTTATTTTGTTCTTTGTTTTCTAGTTATTTGTTGTTTTGTTTTTTTTTGTTTATTATTGTTCTTTCCTTTGGTTCTTGTGCAACCACACCATTTTATTTCTTTCCTTAAACACCACTATACAGAATGACAGGGAAATCGACGCGCAATCTGATACCATGGATTCAGTAGATAATTCTGAACCCCTTGCCCTCCCCTGCCTTGAAATATTTCGATGGTTATTAAAAAAAAATTGTTGGTCCAAATATTTTGACCGCGTAGTTATTGCAATTTTCTATGAAACAGCTGTATATTTCTTTTTTATAACCTTGAAAAATTTCTGCGCTTGGGGGTTTAGAATCATGTGCTGAATTCATGGTTATAGTTTGCGCGTCGTTGCCCCTGCCACCCACCCTGTGTTATTAATTATTATCTATAATTATTTTTAAATAAATATCTCATCGATTTTATTATTATTTGTCACACTTATCTAACTATTTTTTATTTCATTATTTACATACACTATAAAACTGATTTACATCCGTAAGACATCTTCATAACATAGGTTCCAGTTGAATTTCATTTATGCTGAACTGGATCTATTTGGCGAGACGTGAGGCACACAATAAATACAATTTAAAGTTTTTTCTGTTTTTTATTTTTGTGTGAATATTGTGTGCCTTCTGAACCTGGGCAAATAAATTTATTTTATTTCTTTCTTTCTTTCTTTCTTTCTTTTATTGCTTCATCGACGTATTCGATTAGCGAACAATCTGGGAAAGTAATGAAGTCACCGATAAAAATAGCTTTTGCTACTGATAACTTCTAATATACCAACAAACATCATTAACTTCATACGTCTCCTTATTTGACTGTAACGACTAAAATAATTATTGCCTATTTGCGCATGAAGATAAGTAGAAAGTACTCATTGTTTATACAATACAACAGAAGTGCATTATTACATCGCATTTCCAAATTGACATGGAAAATTGCTATTAAAAACATTGTTTGTATATCAATGGCTTGTTACATTTCAATCTGGTTGAGTGCAAATAACAGTTTATTGAATATTCTGATAACATCGCTAGTCGTCACTTCTGTTCTCCCCCAGCGTGACAGATAAGCAATCCACTGTGAATAAATTATGTCACACACAGTTTTTTTTTTTTTGCTTGGTAAAGCATCAAATGACCTCTCCCGCTCTGGGCGGAGCGGAAGGGCGTGTCAGACTCTTACTGACTAAAACCCACCCGTGTTCCTTCAGTTGCCTGTGCGCCAGGGCCACGGTAACTCTTTCGAACAATCCGCGACGTCACACACAGCTTAGACTAGCTGAAATATTGTATTATTTTTATTTGATAATGACATTATTTAATATTGGGAAATATTTAACTGATCCTCTAAAAATTTATTGACCTTCTAAAAATGTACGATAAAAAAAAATTGGCGCTTTTAACTTTCGGGCCTTTTTTCGCTGTTGGTCGCACTACGGCACCCCGACCAAATGCGATAGATTGGGTTAGGATAGAACTGTGACCAACCGCACTACATCCATCGCAAGTTGGTCAAAATAGTACCATAGTTGAGGTTCACAAAAAAAGGCGCAGTCATTATATTAGTGTTCAATAATATTTTTAGAAGCGCAAAATAGGTTAGCTTCGCTTAAATAAATCTATTTAATATTTATGGACCTCGAACGGAATCATCGATTCTCATCTATATGTACGAAAATATTTACCCAATATTCCTTGGACCCTGGGTCCTCTGGTCCCATTATGCTTTATGAAACTCTTCGTGCAGTCAGTAGCAACTCCACAATTTCTTCCTCCATGCCGAATTTCACAGTTTACTGTTTGGTCTCTTCAAAGTCGAAATGATTATGTGACATTCAAATTGTAAGAGAGTTAGCAACTGCTCAATGGGGTGAAAATAACAGATTATCTTGATAAAAACAAACCGAAAATAGCCGGAAGATTACTCCCATCTGATAAAACAAACGGTATCTTTAACCCAATAATAAACTCATGGTATGCGTACCTACTTGCAAGGCTGACGTCATGATCACCATATCAGTTGTTGGAAAATTATAATCAGTACGGACATCTACGAAAAAGTTGTGTCTGGAATTTCTAGAGGATTTTTACTAACTGTGTAAAGACTCCTTCAAACAAGCGCGACTCGCGACGCGAAACAAAGGCACCGCGTGTCGCGCGATAGTGGTGCCTTTGTGTCGCGTACGATTCGCGTCGCGTGTCGCGCCTGTTTTTAGGAAGGAGCCTTTATTTACTTTGTCTGCCACTAGATTTTTTGGGTCCGCAATAATTGAATTATCTGATACTAGCATACGGGCGCGACTTCGGCCGCGTGAAGTTTTTTCTTTTAACTTAAAATATATCCTATGACATTCGACAATACTGTAGCTTCCTATTGGGGAAAGAATTTTCTGAATCGGATCAGTAGTTCCGTAGATTACCCCTACATACAAACTCACAAATTTTACCTCTTTACAATATTAGTATAGAGATTGTATTGTATAGATTTACCAACTTAGCCAAAACTAGCCGACTAGGGGCATATTTATCTAAATCCCAGATTATTTTGAACCCTCTAAAGTACTCTTAATTTCCACTAGTTCCAATATAGTTTCATTACCGTTCCATTAAGATATTAATTTTGGTCTTCTAGGATCAAGCAAGAACTTCTTTCTGCCTGAGTCTTCAACTGGTTGATTGTTGGCCGTTAGTCATCGTATCTCATTACATTACATTCCCATCTGTACTATATCACTACATAAAACAAATTCCCTTTGCCGCGTCTATCTGTCAGTCGGAACGCGCTAATCTCTAGAGCCACCTGTCGAATTAGAAAAAATATTTTTGCCTTTGATAGCCTAATTCTTGAGGAAGGTTATATAGGCTATTTAACTTTACCTACTATTAGGAGCCAAGCAAAGAAAACAAGTCAGAAAGAACGCTCAGCGAAACCGAAATAATAGCGCGGGCGGGTGACACGACGGTGGGTAGGGGGCCCTAATTTCACGTGGACGAAGTCGCGGGCAGAAGCTAGTATTGTATAATATTCACAGACGTTTTAGATATAGGGTTAATATATTTCTAATTAATAAGTTGCTGAAATAATGTCCAATTTATTTTCCATGTATAGCCCGCGTTTAGAATATTTCGTAATACTGCGCAATGCCGCGATGTCTCTTCGCTTATTTGCATTGCCAAAGTTACGTGGCTTGATCATATTACTAGTCTATAGAACCTAAAATATATTACTAAGGCTTTATATTTTTATAATCATCGTCTCCACTAACCTCGTTGGTTAGAAGCAGTGTCATGGACAGAAAAAGTCGCCAATGAAGATAATTAATTATGAAGAAAATATTAAAATCCAAAATAGACGCAAATAGAAAACTAAGTAGATCATGATTTGAAGAGACATACTAATTGAATAAGAAGACAATGGAGACAGTGAGCGTTTGAATGTAAAACGATAGAGATTGATGAACAACAATCGATTGCGATTGAGATTGTTCGATCAATCGAACAATCAATTTATTTCGCCAGTCGCCATTTATCCAGTAAATTGCCTATCACTTAATAAAGCAAGAAAAACCCAAAAAATTGCAAAGAATGTACCTAAATATAAAAAAAAAAATGTTTAAAGTTTATGTTCAGAAACAATGTAATACCAGCTAGAGAAAAAAAAATGCCTTATGATAAATAACTTTTTGATTGATTTAGATTCTTTAGAAGCCTAATTTTAAATATTCCGTTTTCCTTTTATCGACTCACGAAAATATTTATTTGAATAACATCGGAAGTAAATCGCAACCAAATACATTTTGTACATAGTTGTACATACTATTAATATTATTTGTAGATTATGTAAGATATATTTTATGTAAATTATCGCTATATTAAATAAAAGTTCAATACATTTTTTTGAACAAAATCGGATATAAACCGAAACCGAATAGATTTATTTAAACAACATCGGAAGTAAACCGAATACATTTATTTGAACAATATCGGAAGTAAACCAAACCGAATACATTTATTTGAACAACATCTGAACTTCGGAAGTATAAGAGTCACGTACACGTAAGGAGGCGAAAATTAACTAAACGAGGCGAAATATATATACCTCGCTATTAAATGACAGGCTAAGTATCAACAATCTATTTGTGATACCTACATATTTCAGAAAACATGATAAGAAAATTGATAATCATGCCATTAATTTTGATGAGGCGGCTTTTAAATTTCCGGAATGAAAAGACTAGACTTTAGTTTTACTCACTGTTATGCAAATATTATGTTTTTATATTGGGTTAAAAAGGTTTGGGTAAATAAACAACAAAAAAAAACTCGCGATATCTTGGCTTTAGATCAAGAACTCAAGAGCTTCTTGAAATTAAACCATAAAGGGCTGAGGTAATCTGAGAAATTCAAATTTTCTTACGTTTGTTGCCATTTGCAGGTTAGTGACAAGTTGCATGTTGACCAAAATATGATTCGCGACCGTAAAAAAAATGTATTTACAGAATTGTAATAAAAAAAACGTAATCAAACGTAAGAAAATTTGAATTTCGCGGGCTACTCTGGAGCTTTCGCCATAAGAAAAACTCTTACACTGTATTGTAGGCCTTATAGCCGCCCTAAGTACCTGGCTGAAGGTCGTTTATTCATCTAATAAACTGTTTTATTAACAACAAAAATCCATCAACAAAATTCATCGTCATCCACAGTCAACAAATAAACACAAAGAAAATTGTGAGTAAAAAGAAATGCGTGTATCAATATTATGTAGTATCGCTGTGCATAACTTAGACGTAATAATAACTAAGTAAGTAATAACTTAAAAATAAATCGTCTATGTCTGTCAATCGCAGCGGTTGGTCGGCGACTGCATTGTAGATAACCTCGTCTTATCATACTTGTTTACTTAAGAGCGGGTAGTAACCAAAATTGCCTATCTTCAATTTAATTTTTCATGAAATTTATAAGACTTAGGTATAAAATAAAAATAGTATGAGTAACTACATGATATTTTGAAACTTTTTGTGGAACAGAAACACAATACGTTAAAATTTTCTCGATAAAATATCATCACGAAGTTAACCCTAATTTTCACGTTTTTTCAATTTTTACTTAATATGCTAATGACTAATAGGATAATTTTTTGATGATTATCTGTATCAAGACAAGGCGAAAAAAATTGTGCAGGCATTTTTTGAAATTCCTTTTATTTTTGGTATTATTACGACTAGAAACTTTAAGCACTTACGACGTTTTTAGTTCGTGGAAGAAGTCATCTTCTGTCGCACGTTGCGGGAACTTCAAGCATATTTTTGTTTCACAAATCAGTCGCCGTCGCTCTGTTGAGACGAGAGGACTGCGCTTGAATTTTCTGCTGCTGTGCGATTTAATTTATTTGCGTAAATAATATTTTCGTAATTTATCACATTGTTGGAATGAAACTGTGAAATACAAAACATGAAAAAATCACTAAAACCACTTCCGAAACGATTATTAAAATCGTTAAGAATTGATAAACTAAATAAATACCGCGGCTAAACTATAAAATAAAAATATTATAATAATTCAATGTTGATATTTGAAAACTCAAGATGACAATTATTTGACAGATTTTTGACTGGTATAGTACAACTAGCGCCATTGTTCTCCACTTCAGCCAATTTTCTTGCGGAGAAAATTTACAACATAGAGTTCGTGCTGGAGATTTTAGATCTTATTACTATTAAATAAAGAACCAAATTCGTTTACTCCCACTTTCGTTGACAAACTTCGTGTAAGGGTAACCTTAGACGACCCATTTCGAGCGACTTGACCAAAACCCCGGAATCAAGTTGAAACTCAAAATTTAACATATGGGTAGGTTATTGGTATAATAATATTATTGGAGTTTACAAAATAAATAAATCGGAAAACTAAAATAGGGTTTATTGCGAACACAAGTACGAAACGGTGTGCACGGGACATGACAGTTTTCATACGGATAGTGTTCTCCTGACTAGATCCCTTCTTATGGTGGGGATGAGTAAAGATTGTGACGGATCACATTGTTTGTGACTGCCAGCTTGCTTTTCAAAGCTAAAGTTTCAACAGTTACAAAAGAGGAACCTAATAAACTTTCGACTTTCTTTGGCACCCATATAAATAGATGCCAATTATTTTGTCGGTAAAGCCGAATAATGTACCCTAGTTATAAAAATTGGCCTGTTTTTCAAAAATGTTTTCGGCGAGGACTTTTTTCTACTCGTGATCCGCGCAGGATAGGTTTTCATGACACATGCCATTTGACTTTGCACAATACAGTGCAAAATCCACCATACCAATATTATTTTTTACTTGGTAACATTGTTTCTATTTGAATTTGCACGATCCTGCAATGCAATATCCACGATATACCATTATATTTTTTTACTTGATTAACACTGGTTTCCACGAAGACGTCGTGACGTCCAACTTGTACAAGGCCCTAAATAAAATTTGGTTACATTGGAATTTGAACTTTGTCACGCCAGCATTGAGTTTCTAGTTCCAAAACATGACTATGATCTAAGATTATGAATTCAAGCTTAGCGTATAGTATAGGCAAATTAAACAGATGTTTTACCTACTGAAGAATTTCATTGAAAATAAAGGGAGTGGACAATGGTCATACTTCGTTTAAATATTTTAATTGAAAAACCATTCGAAGTACCTATTTGTGCTGTGAGACCTTGCTTCTTGCCAAAAAATCATGATTCTAGGTCAACGGGATGTATCATATGGATTTTAATTTATTTGCGAATGTTTATTTTCTTAATTTATTGACATTTTTGTTCAATTGATTTCATTTTCTCAAAGTAAAAAAGCGGAAGGTAAGTGATGCGATTATAATTATACGCTTTTATAACGTCAAAAAAGCAATTTTATCGAAATTGTTTTCACCATCATGTAGGTAGTATCATGAGTATGTAGTATTATAGTACTTTGATGGAAGTGCTTTGCTTTTTAGAGTTCGGTACCTCAAAAGAAAAAATCGAAACCCTTATGGGATCACTTTGTTATCCATCTATCTGACCGCTTATCTCAGGAATGCGTGGGAGTATCAAGTTGAAATTGATATCAAATACTTAGATAAACGGTCCTTTGGAGCTGTAAAAAAACGAGCGTCTAAGACGTTGACTTAGTATCTTGGCATAAATTGCCATTCATTTCGCATATCTTGACACTCGGAAATAAATTAAAACCCATAAGATACATGTCGTTGACCTAGAATCATGAAATTTGACAAGAAGCAAGGTACAGGAATAGGTACAGGAAAGTATCTGAAAATTGTTCAATTGTAGTTATGTTACATAATGTATGGAACAATATTTTTTCAACTACAACGTTAGGTTTGTCTTTCAATTCGGAATCGAAAATTTATAGGCCGTATCTTGAAGTAACATTTAGTCTTTATTTCATTTAAGTCAGTCTAATCTCCAATCTAACATCCCACCAGCATCGGTAACAGATTCACGGACATACAATAATATTTAATAATATACCTACTTGTACACATAGGTAAATTGAATAAAACCGTTTCATCTGATTATTTTGCGTATACACACTACACACAAGATTCAAATTCAAATGCCTAAATATACGCCCGCGCCGCGCCGGGAGAAAAGTTTCTGCTGGCGGGAAGGGATTGTGTTTTGTTTTTGTCGTGTTTGATGAGAGGGGTAGGGACAGAGGCGCGGGTGAAACTTGATTTTTTTCTGTCTTACTGCGCCCTCTTAACACCTCAGTGTTAACCGTCGGTATGAACGGCCATGTTGATTTTTCTAAGTAAGAACGGTGACGTCACTGAGTAAAAAGTTGATAAAAACGTTACATATTTTGAAAATGGAAGTACTCTACTGCTGCTTGAAATAAAAACCCTCATTAGTATATACATTTTTTAAATTGCTTTTCTATTAAACGTTGTATGACGAAAATAGTTAAAAAAAATTGTTCACGTAAAAGTCTGTCGTAAAGCTTATGGCGGAAAATGGACTTTGCGGGTCATGATCGGCTGAAAATTAAGCCTCTGGAAGCTTTTCAATTGCCTGAACGCTTAAGCGAACTTCCGAAATTGTATAAAAGCCGGATCAAAATCTTTTTTCTTTAGTACCGTTCTCTTTTTTCTTGATTTAGGAAAATGGATGGATTATTATAAAGCAATTTTAAAAAGGAATTCGCTGGATGTAAGAAGCACAGAACTGGTCGAAGTGGCGATGCTTGGGGGCGGCCTATGTTCAGCAGTGAACGTCTTTCGATTGAAATGATGATGATGATTATTTTAAGCACAGTTGTTATTGTAAATAATAATATATTTATTTGCTCAAAACATGGTATAACAGGTCTTACAGTTAAAAATAGTACAAACATGTTTTGCCGGGCTTAGACTCAGCTTGCAAATTCGAAAATAAAAAAGTATTTAAATAACATTTTGTGTCAAAGAACTGTTTCAGACTATAAAAGTTATTTTGGCTTAGCCATGCACTCAATTTCCGCTTCAAACAGTATCTCGTATTTAACTATTTAAAGTCACCAGGCAATTTATTATAAATTCGTACACACATGGCTAAGCAGCTTTTGTTATATTTTGCAAGCCTAGGAGCATTGTTTAGTACAAGCCTATAAGGGTCTCGTCGGTTTCGAGAAAATATAACGTTCGCTGTTTTAAATAACTAATCATGCTTTAGGTAATACAATTTTGTTAAATTTTGTTAAAATGTTACAAAGCTATGACAATCATATTTACCTGAACGTGGAACTGCGAGGTACACAGTTGATTACGTTTAATGAAGTTATGCAGAGCTATTTCAGTGGCTGATGGCTAATCAATAGTCGTACATTTTTAACCCCGTGCCATTGCCCTTTTAACGATTCACATACACATTGCAACTTAGATTTATTTACTTTGAACTTGCAACTTGACACAAACAATGTGCGGTATTTAGATCGTATTTTAGGTCGAGCAAAGGGCGTATCTGGTTCTACTATTTTATTTCGTTCCGTTTCCAATCTCAGCCTACGATTACGTATGCAATACGAAAATTTCGTTTAGTTGGCTCGCGTCCAAAACGTTACGTTTTGATTTGATTTCTGTTACTATTTATACCACTGTTCATGCTGTTATCGTGTGATATCTACGTGTTGTTTACTTGACGTATGTACTTAGTTTTCATGAAAACTTTTGTTAGTTTTTTTTAAATCATTATTCATGATTTAGAGATGTTACAACTAGACAACTTGCGCGACATCGCCCTTGCCATCGCCCCGTTTAAACTGAATAAGAATAAAATAAATACGAGTCAATTGCCAGAACAAATCAATCAACATTGTTAATTAATTCATCTAATTATATTGGTTGGAAAATTTAATTAAATATGTTTGGTCTGTTGTACCGGCGCGCGCGTCACACGGTCAAATAAACAATGGAAGTGTGACACTGTTGGGGCGCGCTATCGCATTTTCCGGAGGCTGGCGAGCTTGCGGCGGCGCCGGCAGGCGGCAGTGCGGCCGGCGCGCGCGCACCGAAAGCATGTGCCCCGCGCCAACTGTGCGATGTACATAGAACCGGCCGCGTTTCGCGCACCCAGCGCGGAGTCCCTCGCCGTCTCCGAACCCTCGCCTATCTGGACGCAGTGCTTACCCTCACCCTTATTCGCAGGCAAGAAAGCACCCCTCAAAACATTCGAGGAGATCCAGCCCCTCATCCAACAAGCCCGCAAGCGCGAGCTCAAGCTACTCATCAGAGAAAACTCCTGGCCAATCAACAGCCCCGTCCGCGCGTCTCTCTGGCCCGCGCTCTGCAGACAACATCAACATGGAAAGTCTATGCTCGATGGATTCTACTGGGACATGGTTACACAGGTCAGTGCTCTTTCAAATTACGCAACGCGTCAGCGATAGGATTTTTTCCAAGGTGTGCGACCAACTTCACTAACTTGTTTGGCACAAGAAATTCATTTTGAACTCGCAAGGTAACGTGCGCGGCTGAGAGCGTTATCTCGCGATACCGGCAAGCGCTTAATATTTCCAAGGTCATGTCTATTTACTTTGCACAATACCTCCCAAATGTTAGTTGATATCGCGCCCCCAGATAAGAAGGAGACGTCCCCGTCAAGGTCTCGGTGTTTTCGACGGGTTTTTATTCAAGTGCTCTCTTTAGATTTAGCAACACGTTACGAGTTACGAGAGTATGCTAGCGAGCTCTTAGAAATTCAAGTCAGGTGGCTGTTTGTTGACCACAAAACGCACTCACACAGGCGCAAGTTGTCCTTGTAACTGAAATGTGCGTGGAGTTGTCAATAAAAAGTCAATCTGGCCAACGAGGCCGTGTATTAATGTCATGTGGAATAGCACGTATACATCTGGGGGTCTACTCTCTAAGCACGAAATCCGAAGTTACGGTCGTTTCCTATTCCGTATCACCTACGGACATAAGATCACTTTGGGGCACGAACTAAGAATGAAAGACAACACGATTTGACAGTTGTCCTTAGTCCCGACGTGTTTTTCCCGGCCGAAAAAGTTAATAAATCGGGGATAGGGTTCATTCCGAAGTATCAAACTATTTTCGTATGGGCCCGTATCTTCGTTAACGGGCTTAGAGAATAGGCTCCCTGTTTAGTTGAAATTTGTTCGAGTTGTAGGCTTGTCTGTCAGCGAGCGGCTCCTTGTGTACGACATCGACGTGCGCTCGCGCATTCTCGCGTCACAATAGGAGCTCTCGCGCATCTTAATTAACCAGCGGCGGCCTAACAATGGCAGACTAATTATACGACAGGTGGCTGTAGCTAATAAATACAAGTACCGTGAATTTATTGTTTTTAACTTGTTGCCACATTTATTGTGTTGTTATTTTAAAGTTGGTAAAGAAGAAAAGTTTCCGTCGTATTTACACAAAATTTGGGATTCTTTTTTTGTGTACGAAATGCACAATAACGGCATCATTAATATGCACGTAAGAGATTGGCACGGCATCAAGTCAGCTCGCTCACCTTCGACGCAGCGCACGCGTCGCTCCCCACATGCACATTACACGTATGTGGGTGTGTTTAACGACTGCATTGTAAGAGCTTTCCAGCTTGTATAGAGTGCTTTTCATTTTATGATTAAGTACTTTGAGTAGGTTTAGCTCGCAGGTAGTTATCTAAAAATAAATCTATAACAGTCATCATAATATTCTTGTAATATTGTTCAGGTCTGTCATTTAATATATTTATGACCATAATTCCCAATACTTAACCACCCGTTTTCCGGGACATTGATTTACAAATTTGCCTAAAAATAGTATCAAATTGACAAATAATATGCTCTCTAGCATCATGATATATTTTGTATTTGACCCACATATTATAAATGTCTAAAGCCATAATTGATATCTAAACGTGCACCTAATTACAGATTTATTGATCAAGTCATCAATGTCACGAAAAAATAATAGTATGTATTTGACTTCACATGTAACTGATTCAAGACATGTATCCATATAACTCAAAATGCAGAAGAAAACTAACATATATATAATTACTTAAAAAAGTAGTAAAATAAGAACGTAGGTTGAATCCATGCCTTTAACACCCTTTTCACGGAATTCATATAGTACCTCTAACGTTAATAACAGAAGACAGTCAGGACAAATTTGAGCTGGCAATGTCGCAGATGCTCCAAATATATACCTATGGAACTTTGGGAAATTTCAACTTGCGACGAGCCAAATTTCGCTTCGTTTTTTCACTCTTGCCTTAAAGTACTTGTTATTCCGACTTCTTAAATAGATAAACTTGCAGCTAATCAAATATTTGCCTGCACACGCAGAGCTTATGGAATCATTGCTGTTGGCTACATTAACATACACTGCTTCATTCACATTTCACAGATCCACAAGTCATTAGTAAATTCATCAATGAAATTCCAAAAATTACGCGTGCCAAACTTGGAAATCAGCCACATATTTATATAATTACTTATGTCCCCTAAATTTATAATGTTGATCAAAATTGGCACCCCAGGTTGTGCTTCCGAGAAAGCACAAGCTAAATGCTTCTACACAATTACATTATCATCTTCATAATTTCCTCGAAATCTCTATTGTTGTCCAACACATTGACCCAATATATTTCAGTGACCAATGTTTACTGGCATTTGAACGTGTTTCAATGTAAGTAAGAAGTGGGATGACTCACTGGGACGACCACGTGCCATCCAAGGTAGCAAGCCAAGTGTTCCGGTTTTCTCAGAAAAACGGGGAAGGAATTCCATGCCGAACATCTTTGTGTATGTTTTGTTATCTCCGATTTTGAATATTTGGCAGGAGTTTCAGTGTGTGGACTCGATGATAGGAAAATTTCTTGGCCTTTTGATTGGGCACGTAAGCTAGGATGTATTTAATTTGCGCTAATGGATTTTTACATGGCTATAGCTTCTTCTTTGTCAGTCTCTTTTACATCGTCCTCTTCCAATTCCGTAAACTCGTTACGGAATAGTTTAATATTCTTGAAGTTCTCATCTTCATAGTTTCGGTTCATGGTGTTGTAAGTAAATAGTATGAGTTAGTTATAGTTACTAGGTCGTGTACATGCCATTCAAGGTAGTATGCCGTGTTCCGGTTTTCTCATAAACGGGGGAGGCATAACGGACACCTTAGTGTATGTTTTGTTGTTGATTCTGAATGAATTTGGCAATCGCTGTTGTGTGTACGTTAGGAAAATTTCTGGGCATTTTGGTCGATCATCTAAGTTAGGATTGATTTCATTTGCGCTCATAGAATTATGGGACATAGTTCAAGCCTAGCTTAAAATATTGCCTTCTATGTTATTCTTATATCCATGCCCCTCGTATGAAGCTATGATGAGTCAATGGCTCTTCCACGTGCCATCCAAGGCATGAATCCAAGTGTCCCAGTTCCGTACGGAAGAAAATTCCATAGCTAAAATCTTGGAACATTCTTTGTTGTTATCTTGTTGGCAGTGCCTATGTTCAAAGCTTCATCGTTCGTAATTGTTGGTCTCATTAATGTTGGTCCTATAGAAGTATCAATGCTTTTATGAAAGTAATTCCAAGTCTAATAAAATACAATCTTTGCAAGTTTCGATTTTTTGCTCTTTTGTCTAAGGTTTTACAAGAGATGTAACCACAACATGGATCCGTTGTTGCGTGATTGGTTTTGTTGTCATCATTTGAGGCATATTATGTATTTTCCTAGATAGAGAATTGAAACGATGATTCATAAAATCATCTATACAATTCACAAAAGGAAGTCAGTTGCAAAATAGGCTTTGTATTGTTAAACTGTCTGCGGTTGCAGTACTGTTAGTGTTTACTGGTATTCCTGAATCTCCTTTACCGCAGAATTACTGCTGCTCGCACCCGTCAACAGCTTCAGGCATTCGGATCATCCAATTCTTCTCAAATACGTTTCTAAGGTTGACGCGCAACGTTGCCAAGTATGCTCTTGAGTATGTTGCAATATGCAGCAGTCATTAAAATGTAACGTAGAACAATTTAGTTTAATATTTATGTATTGTGATTTAAGAATTGTTTCTGCACTCTTTGAAAGCACGGGATAATACGGTTGACGGCTGATCATTATGTTTAATGAACTTAACATTTTCTGACAGAGCTGTTAGCAAAGGGACAAAACGTAATTAGGCATTACGCCATCATTACAGTAACGTGCTCTAGTCTTTAGATATCCGTGAAATTCGCTCGAGGGTCGTTCGCAGGAACTCGTCATGTGAACTCTGGTGCAGTGCCAACGACATACGCGCCTTGACCTCGCAATCCGTCACACGCTGTCAGTCACCGATAACGGTGGATTTACAACGATATCGCGTCCCGTCATACTATACGTGCGAGTGGGACGGAGAAAGCCGACGAAAGTATTCGAATGTCTTGCGTTGTGGTCTTCATGACCTAGACATTACGACTTGATGTAACTATCTGATTGTAAACACGAGATATTTATGGATTTGATGAATAGATGGGAAGAGAAATTCTATCGTAGTCTGACCACAGTATTTTCTTTCACTACAATATTTGATAATAGCAGTCATCGTGCCGAGACCCCGGGTCTAATTTGTTAAAAAACCTCTTTGTCAGATGTTCTTTGACGATTTCGCTTTGTGCCTTTGTTTCGAACTCTGCGGTTTTACCAAGTGCTTATATGAATAAATAAAGACTTGTTGAGCTGTCTAGCAACAGAGCCCTCTAAAATTCAAGCGTTACTCAGACATCCCGCGCCATGCCCCTAATTTTATTACAACCAAATCCGATTATGACGGACGAAAGCCCGACGTCCCGCACTCCCGCTATTTCGTATTTAATTACAAGTCTTATTAAATCTCAGAGGGTAGAAGCTTTACATATTTTGGTAAATAGAAGCGTTGATTTGGGAAACTCCGTAATAAATAAGTTAAAAGGATTATCCCTTCTTACTTTCGCATCTTCAAGGCTCCAAAAACAGTTTGCCCTCTTAACCAAATATGGTTTACTACATAATTGTACCTCATGAATGCGGCTTTTGTAAATTAATTTCCATTTTTTATGTCTTAATTAAGTACATTTTATTATGACTCAATACTGGATTAAAGTCTAAAGTATGATTAATATCAATTAGTATCGGTAATATTATTAATTGGAATTATTTTTATCTTCGAACATTTGGAAATGTCCCAATTATCTAGTAATTAGGTGTCTTTAATCAAGTTTGCGGAAGTTTTGATGAAAGACAGTGAGTAAGGAGGATGTCACGTGACGCGGCTGCGTAGAGCTCTATGGTTTTATTCTTGCGCATGAGCAGTGAAACGCCTGATTAAAAACCGCTGATAACGAGTGAGAGGTGTGTCAAAACTATACAAGAATACTACGTCGAGTTTTTGTTTTCAACGCTGTGTTTATGGCGTTTTATTGGACTTCTTTATAGTTGTTGTAAACTTTCTTATCCTTGTCGTTCAGGGAAACATAATTACATATTTGATGACTTTTGCTTTCGTCGAGATTAATAAAAATTATGTTGTAATAATAAAACAAATATTAATTTGCCAATTATTGTTTCGGCAAAGTTAGTCGTTAAATTGCCCCATTTTGATTTACTGTCACATAAAATCATTTCGTACCGATAATTGATATACTTACATAGGTAAAGCCGCGAGCGCGATGGCGAAAGGCCAAGTCTTAAAATAGACAAGCACCATTTTGTTTTTCTCACCTTCTGCTACTTGCATTGTGGTCACGTGAGGAGATCATCAATATTTTATTTAACTTTATATAACTGATGTATTTTCAATCTGAGCTCATGTTTAACAGAACAATGACTTAGGAAATAATCCGAGACGTGAATACGTAAGTAGACTTACGGATGTTGTTACGCATAAAGAGGAAAAGTTTTGTGACGCTGCAATAATAGACAACTTCGAATCCAGAATAACAAATAAACACACTAGCTTGAACAAAAAACTGCACCAAAAACATGTGAAAACAACTTGCATTTCACGCTCGAGGAGGCACGTCCTTGTGACCGAGTCAGCTGATCTGACCGGCGGACCAGAGAATATTACTGGTTATGACTAAGTCGTACCGCGACCAGTACGACCACAGGAAGTACAGAAAGATACGGACAGATAGAACCTATTTCCTGCACTTACAAATGTTCGCACGCACTCCTCGACCTTGAGCGTTCATCGAGTTAATTCAGTCATCTAGTTACCACGAATGATATTTAAAACGATCATAGAATTATTGATTTGCGCAACGCCCATTGTTTCGATGTTAACGTAGAAAAACAGGTTTATTTGCATATGGAATTTATGTCTGCGCTTAAAATAGAAATTGCAGGAGTCAGAGCAGAAACTGTTGGGTAACTATGTAAAGTACTAATTTAATAACTTCGTCCGAAAATATAGTGGAAAACAAAATATGGGTTGCGATAATATTGTTGTGAAGGAAAATAGTTGAGCGGAATGACGATGTATGAATGAAAATGTGAACAATAATGAACTGTTCATGCTCGGCGGTATTTGTGGATACGGATTGAAGCAATAACAGCGATAAGATAACGTTATTAAAGATTAATATTGTGTATTGTAACGGTAAACGGATAACTTATTCCGAGGCTCTTTTATTTCAGCTATACATATTTGAGCAGTCTTTTACCTTAATAAGCCAAATCTCTTCGTCATCTTTCATTCCTTTATTAATTCGCTTGAAAAATTCGTAAGGCACCATAAAAGTGTCATAGTTGCCCAAACCGGCTTCAGTTTTGTAATTCGCGCATATTTAATGCCCGTTTCTAGGTTGAAAAGGAAATATCTGAGGTATTTAATCGGCACGCCTAACAAGTGCCTCTAGCCACTTGTGTATAGTTAAAGTGCCACATCGATCGTAGAATTATCCGAATGCGCTAAACCACAGCACTTGCTGTTCTGTCCGTCTAATTGAGTTTGCGCAATTGCTACCAATTACTGCTGCAGCTCACATGGGTATTGAATAATTACTTGGTAACGGATTGGTAATTGCTTTTACATCTATTTTAGTTCTATTGTGGTTATCATCATCTAGGCACTTACTCAACCATTATTATCGTCGGGTTTTGTGTCTTAGAAAATGTTTAATATCTCTTTTGTCGGAGTTGTTGCCGTCATATCTCCTTGTGCTCTAATTGCTTTTCAATCTGCCAGTCCTTTGTAGTCTTTCAATTTCAGTTCTACATTTTTTTCTCTTTCGAACCTTGAATTTTCGACTTACAACGGAAATTAGACTGTTGTGTCGTTTACCGAAAGATGGAAATTCAGCCTTGTATTCTCTCCTTGTTATTTGGTTTCATTAAGTAAATAGATCTGTTTGCGTAATGGATAACAATGTTTTTCCTCTGCTTTATCTGATAAATTAGCTTACTGAACACGAAATTTTATATGTTAGAGGTAATGTTTTGCTCAAAATGGGAGTCAATAAAATACGCAAGATTTGGCATCTCTAATAACTTGTGACAGTTATTAATTTGTCAGAGTATTAAAAGATTATTTGATAATAAGTACCAACCTATAGATTATTAAAAAAAAAATGAATATCTTGTAGTACAGTGTATTGATGGGTGCTATTATATAAAACATTGTGTCCTTTCAAGATTTGTAGTAAGACCACCAGGGTCATCATCACTGACTTTGAAGTTCATATATGCAAGATCAGCTGCTGATTCATGTCTATTATTATCATATGGAAACATTTCATGTACAACTAACAACACGAGTACCGAAATTGAGTCATTTGACTCGAGTGACACGTTAAACGTCAAAAATGGAGGCTCATTATCATTGTTCAAGCAATTTAAAATCCATTATCTTAAACGGCGGGTGCTAATTAAATTAACTCTAAAAACAGGGTGGCAGGGACATCGACGCACAGACTGTAACCGTGAAATTCAGCACAGATTTTTTTTTATAACCGACGTACAATTTTAGTGCTGGGGGGTTCAGAATCATGTGCTGAATCCATGGAAACAGGTTACGCGTCAATGTCCCTGTCACCCTTTTTTTTGGGTGGGAAATCATCAAATGACCTCTCCTGCTCTGGGCGGAGCGGGAGGGTGTGTCAGACTCTTACTGACTAAAACCCACCCGTGTTCCTTCAGTTGCCTGTGCGCCAGGGCCACGGTAACTGTCCCCGCCACCCTGTATTGTCAACTGTAGCAGTGTTAAATCTTAATTAAATGTAGTTTTTTTTTTTTTAAATCTACTTCTTTTATTAATAACATAGAATTATTTATTATTATTTAATAACTTAGGAGGGAATACAATATTAAGGGGAATAATATTGGTAATGGGCAGGAATGACGAGAAGAAAATATTTAAGCATGATAACCCCACGTTTACACCAACCTATGAAACATGTGCTGTATATGTTGTGTCTAAACATAACATAAAATCGCGCCTGTAATTCCTCGAAGGGTTAGGCAGAGTTTTACCTTAGTGTGTACATCCACATTCCGCCAGTTATGTTTAGAATATTTTATCGGCATGTCAGAAGTACTGTGAGAGATTTATGAAAGTGTTGTTAACTTTTTTTTTACCTGAATTTGATGATTTTATGATTTCTTTTATGTGCATGTGTATATTTGTAGTTGGTTTTAAACCATCTTAATTAAATAAATAAATAAGTGATCAAGTTCCATGAAATAGGGGGCGAGCCTATTGCCATCAACCGGACACAAATGTTATGTTTACCAGTTTCGTTTGTCGTTTACACCTAAAACAAATTGTAAAGACCTTGCAAACAAAACTTGTCATAAATTACAAAAAGGTGAACAAAATAAGTAACAATAAGTACATGTTTGAAACAACGTCAATCCATGTCAGATAAATTAATTTTATACACGACATGTTTTTGACAAGTTTCTTACAAGACTTGTCGAAAACAAGTAAATATTACGTCTTGTGTATGGGTGAAAAGGCAACGTTAGAATTTTTAAAACAATACATTGAATTCATAGATCAAACACGGAGATTATGGCCTAACCTAAAGAAATTGAGTGAGAACAGGAAGATTATGTGAAAGAGTAGAATCACTAGCATTTATATAATCAAAAATTAAGATCTTTAACAATCCTCATTAGTTAGCTGATTTGATTACAAAATTTAATACGTTGATATACGAAAGGGTTTCATTTAATTTGTGTCAGAGTCAACAATGAGTAAGTGTTGACATTACATAATTTAAATCTGCTGATAAGGAAAACCTAATCACAATGGAATAATTGTTTGTTTGAAAGATAATCAAAACTAAAATAGTGTTGTTATTGTGTGTTCATTACAACATATTGAAATTTTAAGAGTACAACATTTAATCAACCAACTTATATTAGCTGCAATCGCACTTTACCAGTGGGTACCTAATACTTGTGCAAAAAAAAACGCTATTTGCTTTTCTCTGTTTAAACAAGTCATCATTAGGGAATCCCGCATTACAGTAGGTATGTAGAATCAACAAACATACTAAAGTCCATTACTACAAAATATTTATATCTAAAAATTAAGACGATCTCGGAGTAGCAGAAAAACAGAAAATAACAGCTGTATATCATCCCACGCGATTAGAAAACATCGACGGAGAATTTCAACATTCTGAAAGGATTGTCGCACATCGAAACAAAATACCATTTTATCAACTTTCATTTCATATTTCGCAAGCGGTGCTGCTCAAACATGAAACTGTTGTACCTGTCAGCATGATAAATGACACCATGGATCTAAATACACAATCAGAAATGCATTATACTGATATTCATATATCTACTCAAGTTATAACTGCCCTAACCCAATTGCATTTTTCTGAAGCACAGCAAGTCGTTATCAGCTTACAGTGTTGAGTGTTATCGAGAAATTTATGCGACGCATGACTTTTAAACTGCATACTTAAATAATAATGTTGATTTTATTATGTAAGTAAAGTATATACGTGCAAGTTGTTTTTGTAAAATTCTAGATTAATTACCTACTGCGCAAATACGAGGTACGGAATTCTCTTTGTGTAGTTTTTTTATGCAGTTAAGTGTTTGGTCAAGTGTTTGAGTAAGATGATGAATTATCAATAATTTTGGATCTTTGGCAGTCGTTATGGGTCGTCAGAAGCCCGAAAATCTGACAACTGGTCTTACCAAGAGGTATCGTATTACCCAGTAACTGAGTTGTGGAGGTCAGATAGGCAGTCGCTCCATGTAAAATGCTGGTATTCAGCTGCATCCGGTTAGACTGGAAGCTGACCCCAACATAGTTGGGAAGAGGCTAGGCAGATGATAATGATGATGATGACCAAAAACAATGAAAAAAAAAATTGTATATTGAGGAAGAGTATGTACTGACAACAAGCAAATAAATTATAATCAGTACAATAATACAATTCAAATCATCTGATTTAAATTCAGTGAATTATGATTTGTCATGATTTATGTATGAGCAGTGATATTGATAGATCATTCATATAACACTTATTATGGTTTCTATGGTTAAATAGGAATGACTTAATTACACAAATCAAAGAATTAATAATGCAAAAGAGAATAATGATCTTGTGAAAATTCGCCAAATTTTTTTCAGAATTTGAGAAGAAAAACTCACAGAAATCAAATCATGTTCTCAAAACTAGGTATAAAATCTAGCCTCAGTTGAATTGCTAGATGCATGTTTTGATGTTGCTTTAATTCGGGCAATTATTGCTGGCTCAACTAGTAATCATAACAGAACAATGCATAACATAGCTAATGACTCAAGGATTACTGACCAAGTAAAAACCCTAGACTGTTTGAACCTACAGTAATTAATCACAAGAGACACTGGACTCGTAAATCTCGATATTATATCTTACTAAGAAACGTGAACAATAGCACGTAAATATATAAAAATACATATGATGTGATAACTAAGGAATGGTTGAAATCGAACTTTGTTCGTATCATTGTATCTTTATCGCCCGCAGTGTCCGTCGCCAAGATGTTTACTGCTGTTTTAATTAATGAATTAATGGTATCGCCTTCATATCGGGCCCCCGGACCCGGTTGGGTCACTATGTTTTGAATTTTATCAAGAATTATGGTTTGCAGTCCCTTGTTATGGGCCTTATTGATAACGTTAATTATGTGTTGATATTAGTTAGGTTTACTCTCACTGCTTTTCATTCACATCTCATTTCTTTGTATTGCATTTTTAGTTACTCTACCTTATTTGGTGTCGGATATTCAACTTCCATTTCCGAATAATTTACCTTATCTATCGCTTGAATAGTAATGAGTTTCTTATACGTGTTAAAGAGTCGATTAGAATGGGCAACTGAATAAAATTGAATGGAATTACTTTTGCCTTATATTGTGCTAAGTACAAACAACTTATATTTTTGATCGAGTATGCAAATACATACGTTTTGTTTAATTTTGTTAAAAAAAAACGTGTGTTTTGGAAAACAGGATGTGCATTTTTTAAGGTTTTAATATTATATTACCCGACCAGCGATATTAAGACCTGCAGCCAGCCCGTTACACAATATAAAGAAAGAAAAGAAAGAAAAATGCGTTTATTGGCATTGCAGCAACAAAAATACACCTTAAAACTAAAAAATACGGAACAAACAAAATTTAGTCTTGTTTAGAATTGTAATGCACTTCTCTCACAGATTCTAAATTATTGTCCTACCCTGTATATTGTCTTTTCCCATACTAAATTGAATAAATTAAAATGTTACGTAAAGCAAATAATGTTTTATATCAGCCCAAATATTTTGAGACGCGGAAACGTTTAGTAAACAAGGCATTAACAGGTGCATTGACAACTTATTCTAATGTTATGTGTTGTGCAACAATCTCAGCGCATTCACATCCGTGTCAGAGCTAATATTGCGCAATGGAGCCACGCACTTGTTTCCTATTTATTAGGTCGATCTATTTCAGTACGTTATCGTATGAACACTGCCAATATTTATATCATACACAAGGAGAGTTGGAGTAACAATGTTCTGTGTGGTATGGGAAAAAATTAACGGGTTCAGTAGGGGGCCGTCCATTAATCACGTGATGTTTTTTTTTTTTCATTTTTTAACCCCCCTCCCCCTTGGTGATACGTGGTGAGGTTTAAGACTAACAAAAACATTACCCACCCACCCAAAATTACGTGTATTTTTTGTACCTACAAAGAACCTTAAATTTTTAGAATATTATCTTTAAATACAGGTATAAATTATATTCTAATTTTATTCTGAAATTAAGGACCATGATAAAAATGTCTAGACAGAAAGGTTGCAGGTTCTTTTTGACTGGGATAAAAATAATATTAAAGGAATGGTGTAACCATGCGGTTAGAAATCGCGCGTATGATGAAAAAATTAATACTCGTGATGTCTTATGACAACACCCCCTCCCCCATGTGATATTTCGAGATTTTTGCCAAACCCCCTACCCCCCTTTCGAGCCTCACGTGATCAATGGATGGTCCCTAGATGTTTAATTATTACAAGATTTATCGTTGATAATTTTTCCTTAATTACTACTCTTGGTCCTCTGACCTTTCATTATCTAACATGTAAGTATTCATCTTCTAAAAAACATGATCCAAAAATCACCTCTAAAAATGGTTTATAAACGTTGAAATCTTATGAATTTCCTGTCGGTAGATAGTTACCGTTTTGTATAGTTTATTTAGTTAGCTACATCAGTACACAGAAGTCTACGTCAGCTTTCTCGGTTTACGCTCAATTTGATGCAAACTCGTTGAAATGTTAAGTGCCCGCTCTGATATTATTACAACAATTTCCCCCAATTTTGCTTGTAGTTTTTGTTGGGAGCAATTTTGGTGAAGCTTTGCTGTCAAGTTCTTCAATAGTTTCTCTTCTGTAGTTATCAGCACTGTGTTCTTCAAGATTTTTATAATCATCAACAGTTCTTTCGTTAACGATAACTATTGTCATTGAAAGGTTATCATAATTCACGTCTAAATCTTTCCCATGTCTGATCGAACTAAAAATACAATGTAAGTAAACACCGATGACCTACACGAATTGATAAATATGTAAAAATAATTCTGCACTGACTATATTCGAGCATTATATTCTCTGATAACCCCGGGTCGTTTGTCCCTATCACATTATCAATCAAACTAGGTACTGTAAACAGGCTTGACATGGGGTTATCAAATCAACACTGTTTACAGGCATTGCTAACTAGATACGGAAATTGTCTTCTCTTATGACACATTCGAATCTAATTGTCGTTATGTGATCTATCAAAATGGGCCAATGGAATTTGCCTACGCTACCAGACTCATGTTTGTGTGTTTAACCATTATCTTTAGAGTGCCACTCGTCCGATTTAAAATGTTTTGTATAATTGTGATACGGCTCAGTATTTGAAAGTGAAATACTCTTCTTATCTACCATATTTAATACCTTGTCTGTTATTATTCAGGTGACTACTTTTTCATATTTAATTATATTATTTTGCGCTCCTAACAGCTAAATAAGCAGATATAAAGACCGGTCGTGCTACTGAAACGTCATGGCGTCAACGTATTCATAGCGTCTTCTTGTTCCCTTTTGTATTTATGCAAATCAATCTCTTCAACCCTAGTCCATTCATATGTCATTTACATGCCGGCGCGTTGCGTGAATGCTAGCTAGTCCAGTATCTTTGCTTCACTATAGTTTATTGGTTCTCAACTAGCGCTTCTGTCTTATATATTTACTTTTATGTTTATTGCAATTTGCTGTTATTGCTTCAACTATATCTTAAATTATACCACCAGCTCCTAAGTGCTTTAGTGTCGTATCTACTCGATGCTAATATCTAGCCTCGTAGATAACAGGAGTGTTTTTCACAATCGACCTATAGCCAAGAAAGATTTACAGTCCCTCACAGTACGATGGTAAAACACGGAGTTATTTCCGACGGAATCCGCCTTGTGGATTTGCTCCGCCGAAAATAGTATCATCGATCTTATTCGCAAGAGAGAATAACAGCGGCCACGTAGTTATTTATACAACAGCATATAGGAAAAGTTCTGCCTTATTCTCTGAGTTCATTTACATATTGATGCCACTGTGGTATGTCGGTGAGAGCCCTTTGTTGGCCTTTGAATTTATGTATGAATTTCCTACCATTATATTGTCAGTTGTAAAGAATACTGAATTATGAACGGTCTTTTGATGTAACCATATAATCCTAGAGAAGCTGTAATCAAATGTCTTACATGAAGCGCATCAAATTTGCAATTTGGCTCATGTCGGTCCACTTTATTCAATTAGGCGTTGATTGTCGGTGGCAAGAGGTCGCGTCGGGTTGTGGCTGTATTAATTAGGGCCTTAACGCTTCGCCCACGCACGTGCCCATTGTCGCACAAGTACCTATAATCCATGTCCACTTGTCCAGATACAATACACCTTATGATTCGTGTCAAGCTAACAATTGTCCAATTGTCTTCTCATTCATCTTGAGCAATGGTCCTTGGAATACTTATTCCATTTTCTCATTACTGTGTTTTGTTTAAAAATATTTTTAATAATAAGCTGCGATTGAACAACATACTTATCTGCAATTACCTATTATGAAGATGACATAAATCCAGACAGAATAGATATCAGTTTTGAAAACAACACTTAATACAGTCCGTCAGTTTGCGATGACTGTATCAGTGGACTCGTTGGAAGCACTCAATAATTCATAACATTATTCATGTCAAACATCAAGGTTGAATGCAAATGTGCATGTTGGAACTGAACATAACAGATATACAGTTGGAATGGAATTCGTTGGATTTGGTACAATCCGACGTAAATCCCGACCGATAGGCCCTCGACCCACGTGCGCTTCGACCTCAATACTATCAACGCATTGGCAATACAAACATTCTGTTTATATTTACCTTCGTGATATTATTACGTGCCAGCGAGTAAATGCCAAGAAACACTAGATTAATTTATAGCTCCGATATCAGCAACCGCAACCAATTTATTTTCTGCGTTTCGTCATTGTCTAATTTCACCTCGTGCAAATGACTGAGATTACCGCTATCTACGTCACACAGTCTACGTGACTGACACCAGAACCCTAATTGCGTAACACACTATCAATCACAATCTGAATAATTTTTAAGAATAATGCTAATCCATTGGTTCATATGTTCGAAAATTTGTCTGCTCTGCAACGTAAATAACGCAATAAATTTTGTTGAACTGGTAAAATAAAAGCCGTTGCTACTGTTAGATTCCGTTTTTGTATTTGCATCAATCATGTTTTTTTTATTTAGAATTGTAATTTCGTACATTTTATCATCTAATCATTTTCCGCTGTAAACATGAAAATGAATGCTTGTAGCAGTTACGCTTAATATGCTTAACCCGGGAGATCACGTGCAAAAAGTTGTGGAACCTGTTTTGAGGCTTCGTTTATAAACAAAACAGGCTGGGATCAGGTTTTGACACATTCGTTCTAAGCGCGTGGGCGGCCTTGACTGAACGAAGGACGGCCGGCGCGCGCGCTGCTCAGACCGTGCGCGTGCTCTGGGGGCGTGGCACACACGCGAACCGCGTATGGATGATTGCGGTTTTTTTCTTATACTAGTTTTTTCCCTCTAAGAGGAAACTCATGAACATGTATGAAATTAATAGTTCATTTCACAGCTATTAATTGATGCGACGCCCAACAAATTATGATGTTACTGAATATGACGATGCTACTAAATAGAATAATGAACATGGACTGGATGTTTTACGGTTGAATCTTGCATTGGGAGTAAAATATTGTTATATTCGGAAAATTAAATAATGGCTGACGAAACACAGTTGATACAAAATACGAAAATAGATTTAAATAAGTAGTGTAGTGTAGACACAACAACGATTGAGAAACTGTTGTTTTTTTTCTCACTGCAACCGCATTTCACCAGCATTTGTTTTCAGACGTTAACTTCGATCATTAATTATGGTGCAGAAAAATTTCAACGCACTCGTGACTACAGTTTAACGGACTTGTCCCGTGGACAAAAACTGGTGGACGAACAATGTCATTCATTATTCAAGACCCCCGGACGTGGGGTACGCGACAGAAATAATAAATAGACCATTCCTACGTAACCGAACTTGCCTACGGGCTTTTCAGAAACCCCCATTGTGCCATTTTATAGTTTATGGCGTGATGAATTTTTTACTTTCGCAATATCTGGAATTCATACTCGCTGGTGCTCGTTGTCTAGATTATGAGATAATCCAAAATAAAGTGTGTATATTTGCGCTAGCTAATTCGGTTCCGTTTAGTCCCCGTGTTTTTGCTGCAATGTAGCTATTTCATATAATTTTTTGTTGTAAATGCCTATACAAACTTTGATTTAAATAGATGTAAAGCGTAGTGTATCATCTAATAATTACAAGTCGTTTGTTGGAGCTATTGCTACTTTAGTAACTTTAAATAAATTGCTTTGTATGAGATGAAATAACAAGAATTCCGATTTTGGAATCACTTTTGGCACTTTTACTCAGCAGCCGTAAATCTTAATTCAGCTTTGTTTTCAAATAATTTCCTTCGACAACAAACATTTCTTCGAAAACCATCTTATTATTCAGGGATTTACTACTTACTCAATTATTATTCATGCAATTGAAAACAAAACAATGAAGTACATTATTCATTAGTTCTATACTCATTACTATGTCGTTAAATAAGCGTTCTTCGTATTATATATCGAATATCGCTTCTACGATATAATTAATAGATTTCCTTGGATTGATTTGTTGGACGGTTACTTTCAGTTCCAGCTTCACACTTAATGTATGTGTGAAAGTTTGTGGGGTTCTTAAAGTAGTATGAGAGGCTTTCCAAAAACCTTTTTTGGCTCTTATAATTATAATAAAAATCTTTAGTGAAATTGTCGCGTTAATAGCAGGCTCGTGTTTTTCGATGACATGATCATCTATTTGGCTTCTAATATGTTTTAGTTCCTCAAATTCTTTCTTTTCCGGTAAATCCTCTGTGATCAGTTCCAAAACTGTTAATTTATTTTCCTCGTTGTCATTGCCTCTTTAACTTGAGCACATCTCAACAAGACCCTTACCTTCACCTTTTGAGGGTCCTTAATCCATTATGATATCAGAGTGAAGCTGCTTGCAGTAAATACTTTGTAAGCATTATATTGTAGAGCGCGCTTATAGTTTCAACACTCGGCTTTAAACGTTTTCGCATAAAGCCAGCATTCAAAACTCCTCTCTGCATAGTTTGGCGCAGTTTCGGCGTAATGAAAACAGCAACAACTAATATGTAATATCCTTAGAATCAATGCCAGAACTGTATCTAGCTTCAGTGGGTGTATTATCTTATTTATCTCTAGATCTAGACCACAATCTAAAAATTTCCGTGACTTCCGACAAATAAAATTCATGTAATAATCGTCAAACGATTGAGAAACTATGAAATGGAATATTATTGCACTAAAATTATCACTGTCCGGTGAAGCTATATTATTTTTGATGCGAATATTATCCGAATCTTCTTTTACGCGAGCTTTGTTGACGGTCTAATTTTAGTCAGTTGGCGTCACATCGCCGGGACTGGCTGTTGTCTCCGTGACAAATGTTTATTGCATGTATTTATTTATCTTACCGTCCGATTTACAAACATTGGGTTCGTTGGCTTCTAAAATTTACACAACGACCAGGCCTAGTTCTTTCTTCTATCGTTATCGTACCTGAGTATGGTATCGTTCAGTGAACCGATTTTAACGTTGGCTGATCATAAAACATGTGTGCATGCTTGGTCATGCTCATTTCATTAGCAGCCCGACTGGCTTTCTCAGCCTCCGTAACGTCTGTTCGTTTCGAAATATATATGGCCTACTTATATGTATAAACAACTCAGCAAAAACCTTAGCGATTTATATACCTTTAGTGTTTCACATTTACATTCTAAGATTGGAAGATTTTGGTACAGGCCTTTTTATGTTAAAAAAACTGAAAATAATTGTGATTTAAAAGCTACTTCTCTAATTCACAGTACTTCAATAATAAACATTTTATAACATGTTCAACGAAAGTCATTACCGAAAACAACTAAATGAATGTTTGCGCTTATCATCCTCTGTACAAAAATATTGATCCAAGCTTGTTTGTACAATTCATGATAATAAGAATATGCTGTTTTGTTTATAATTAAGTAGTCAGGAAACGTGACACGGGGATTACTTCTTTACAACGATGATTAAGACGACATAATATGCAAAGAAATTATTAAAATTTGTCTCTCTTGACGTGGGCAGTATATTACCTTGGATTTTGCCCATAAAGCAGATTTAGTTGCTAATGTACAAGTAGAGGTTTTTATACTTAACAAAATAAACTGACAGTTGGTATTACTGTCAGTTTATATACTTTTTTATTTTTTTTACATCTTCCTCTGTCCCTCCAGAGACGACTTGTCGACGTGTGTATTCTTCCTTATTGTCACATAATACCAATAATATGGTCTTTGACTAATCAGCAGAAGTTCACGCTCGAGGTTTGTCTGAGAGCTATGGAATGGAGTATTCTGGGTATCAAACTTAAAGACCGGGTTAGGAATACTGCCATCCGTCCTACCACAAAAATAGCTGATTCACTCAAAAATCTGCTATGCTAAAATTGAATTAGGCTGGACTCATGTGCCGCATGTCAGACGGTCAATGGGCCAAACACACAAGCCATTGGGTCCTTTCACAAGGCAGGCGACACTGCGGCAAGTCCAGGCAGAGACGGCGGGATGAGCTGAAGATAAAGACTCCTTCGATAAAGACTGGTCCCAAATAGCTCTCGATAGAGAGAAGTGGAAAGAGAGCAGGGAGTCCTTTGCCCTGCAGTGGGGAAACCTAGGCAAACAATAATAAGGAATAGGTAACTGTAAAAGATGTTTTCGAATTGGAATCGTCTTATTGTCACAACGTTTGTACCCAATAATTGAAACCAAGATTTATCTAAGATATGTTGATTGAGATATAAGTACTTACGAGGTTTACGTAGATAACATGTCACCCATCGTTTTTGGCCAACGTGCTTCATTTCTAACAAATTTCTCATACATATCGTATCCAAACGCCGACACTAGTGAATGTGATAAGTAGTATAATAATTAATTAGAAGCAGTTAGAACTTAGTTATTAAAGTTTACATTTTCAACACATTCTCTAGTACAATTTGATATTTGATTTGTTATTGTATTTCAGTCACAATGACATACCTAATATTCATCTATCTTCGCTCTACAGCACAGGTAGCGTGTATCAAAGCATGCAGGCTCAAATATATAATTTGTGCGCCTCGCTTCATCTTGTCCTTGTCGCAAAGTGGATAATCACGCATCCACAGAACATGTCAACCACAGATTGGATAACAAATTCATACGTGTACACTAATTTGACATCTTCTACCATTAAAAAAATATCCTTCATTACTGTTTGGTGATACAATTTGAAGTTAAGAATCACACACGTTTTTGAATTATTAATTCAATATACGTATTACGTAGGTAGGTACTGATAAATTATTTATCGTATTATCAATCCGTGTTTGCATTCAATTAGATTGCTAGTTCGTTTGCGTATGCATGAAACTTTCCATAGTAATTGAATAATGAAAGATAAGCTAATCATTGATTAGAATAGGTTGTTAACTTGTAGTTTTTAAGACCCATTCCAGCCGATTGACGTCAGAAACAGAATGGACAGACGGCTGGGCCTTACCGACACTGACGTTACCAGATCAATCCCACAAATCCGACGTGGAATGGGGACGTCTATATTTGATAGCTACTCTAGTAATGTTGCCATCCGTCTCCTGGTGATGGTAAACAAATAATTCATTCAGATCTCCTTTGATTCCAAGAAGATCTTGAAAGTTTATGTAGTTTAATAAAACTTCGTAATAGAGATTCTCTTTATAGTATTCTATTATGTTGATAGCCTGTATCTTGTGTAACAATAAGCAGACTTATAAAAATAAATAAACGAGTGTCTGGCATTTTTCTTAGAACTCACATTGTTCTTTTGATTCGACATAAAATCTAAATTCTACACTAGATTAGCGAAAGAATGCGTAGATTGAATCTGGAAAATATTATGGACAACATAACATAATAATCGTTTTGATGCCATTGGCAGTATTGAGTTATTTTAGCTTTTCATGAAAGTGCATGTTGTTGCCAATATGCGAATTTGTTCATGACGTTACATTACCTACAATCGATATTCTTCGCGCTCACAAAGTAAGGCGAGGTTTGATTCCGAGCTTACGGATAGCACCCTGGAAATATTAAAAGCAATTCTGTCTACCACATACTGTAGCGAAATAAAATAGGAATTCACCATATAAACACATATAATTTTGATAGACAAAAAATGTACCGAAAATCCACCAACATAAGAAAAGTAAAAAAGATAATCAAAATTTTAAGGAATAAAATCAAAAAATTGCAGAAAGTCTTGTCGTTATGGCTTCTTATATAAAAAAGAATTACACGAGAAAAACTTAGACGCGCAAGATTTATAATACCTTTAATCTAGTATTCGCAATACGTCCCTAATTAGAGCCTGATTGCAACCAGTATTCTAGGACGCGCACGTTAAATATAAAGTATCTATTGTCTAGGATACGGCGCTAAATTAGACCGTGTTCATGGTACGGACTTAAATTAAACAGAAAAAGAACTTAGACTTTAGAATAAATAATAAATAAATAGCTGGTAAAATCCTGCTATCGTAGTGACTGCCGGAGTCGGTAGTCTCGTCGCGAGTCGTGAGGTTGCTTGTTACGACTCACAGGCTAGACCATTAGCCCAGAGGGCGAGGCCGGAATTCGGTTTGATAAACACAGTCAATACCTAAGACAAACAATAAGAGATGAGGACCGTGAGTACAAGCAGAATTTTTAATAATAGAGAAGAAAATTAAAAGACCAACAAACAAAAAAAAATACATACCGTTTTGCTGAAGATAAGATTCGTATAGCAATAAAGCACACGAAGACAAGCATACGCTGAACGTTCCCATGACAAAGAAATAAAATGTAATGTCGAAACAAAGAGACAGGGTTTTCGATAGTTTTAACGAATAAGAAAGAACACTTACCTAGTTTATAACGGAATAATTAGTAACCACACCGGGTATTCGGCTGATTTCGGTTAAATCTAATATATAAAAATCTCGTGTCACAGTGTTTGTTATCGAACGCCTCCGAAACGGTTTGACCGATTTTTATATTTTTTTTTGTGTATATTTGGTAGGTCTGAGAATAGATCGTAAAGTATATTTCATACCGCTGCGGGTGAAATCGCGGGGCGCTGCTAGTAGATTTATAATATTTCACTAGAAGAAATTTCGGCATATATTGGCTTAATCAAAAATTGCTGGTCAAGAATAGCTTAAAACAAGTTGAATAGGTTTTAAACGGAGGGGTATATTACAAAAGTTTCAATGCAGGCATATAATTCTGCAATATTATCTTTGCATGCTCAATTGGCTGTTCTAAAATTGCTAGATCTTTCCAATTTACTAAAGTTTATTTTTCTTTCCAGGTGTTCGGCACAGTTGAGTTGCCGGACAAGCCGATCATGTTGCCGCCATTCGTGGAGGCAACCCACTGCCTGGGGTACCACCTGACTCGCAAGGGTCGGGCGGTCGCTGACAGGGTTGTGTCAGTTCTCGGGTACGCCTGCCCGGACATCACGTACAGCCCTAGCCTGTACCCCATCACCGCTGCACTACTGCACTTCATGCCTGGTGAGTACTGCTATGATATTTTTTTCTCTTTAGCATTTTTGTTGTCTCTCCTTGTTGTTTTCTGGTCGCTCCTTAGTAACTATTACAATGTCTTCATGAACCTTCATTTTGGAATCAAAGCTGCCACCGTCTCTTTCATTTGTATTTCCGTATTTATGTTTAGATATACTATTATTGATGAAATCACTTTTCAGGGCGTTAGTTGATATCATGTTTAAGGAAAATCCGGTTCAGTTTTTGTGTTCTTCATAAGTCTTTTCTAATATAGAACTTTACTGTGAATTGTGTCTGCAAATACTCTGACGCACTGTTTTAAATTACTGAGTTACAAAGAAGCACGCTTTTGTTCTCTAAAATATATCTCAAAATTTTATAACTATTTTTATTAAACATATTTCTTTACGATGCCATAAATCTGTCTCCATTATGCTTGACAATTTTATTTGTCGCACAATTAATTAAAAACAGCTGAAACGACTTCATAGCAGATTAATTATACGAAAAAATTGGAATGAAACCTCGGAAAATCCAAAGTTTTCATCGTCATTAGAATACCAAATCATAATGTGAACGCCAATTTCCTCTAGCGATGCGAAGGCGGTTGTATTAATTAGTATTAAAGCTGTCTCTTGAAACATGAATGGGAGCTGTTAATTTTATTACTCTGGCTCGCTCGGTTTATGAACAATGCCGCAGTTTTATTGATTGTCATTACTAGTATTATGACGAAATGTATTAGAATTCCAATATACGGCAGATTAATTGGTTCCTTTTCATCATTGGCAGTGTACGTAATTTGAAGACCAAGTGTTTCATGAAGTTTTACTTAATACACGCAATTTGATTTTAAAGATCTAACACGACTAATTTTTATATTAGTAAAGACGGGTTCCTTTCTCATACTCTTCTCTTTATCTCTCAACAGTTCTGTTTTATTTACTGTTTTTCAATGATACCGTTCAATGTAGTCAGGTAACAACTGGATATATAGTCATCATAAATTACTCTCAATTCTAGAGCAGAGGCGTCACAAAATTTACAGTCGCTCTCGCCTTAATTCAGTAATGAGTGCGGGGGGCGATAATTGAACTCGGCAATAGGCAAATTGCCACGGCGACCAGTCTCCCGTCTATACCGCGATTACCCTTCTACTCTACAAAAATGAATACCTACTCTACATCTTTGCATTACGGCCGACTATTCTTTGCATCTAATTCGTATCCCTGATCTTTCTTATCAATATCTAAATTGAACTCTCGTACTTGGGTAGCAGAGTCTGGTATGTGTTCGATATGGAACTGACTGGGTCGACGTGATCGAAACGATAAATGGACGTCGCCGGCACGCCACAGATTTGCATTGCGTCCGTCGTGCTGTCAGTCCCATACGATTCACTTCCTCTGTAGCACGTTTTCATAATAATTGGCTGGAATGCGAACATGCGTTTACGATCGACATGGGATGTGCGTGGTTTTATGTCAAATTAAATATTAATACGTCGACGCTTGACGATGCTGCTGTAACTAATGTAAACACGCGAGAATATATAAATAATGGTTATACTAGCCATTTATTAGTCTGGAATAATTTGAACCGTGTCGTGAGGAGGCGGAGAGGCGGTGTCAATTTAGCCGCCGGATGACTTCAAAAGTGACAATTTCCTTCATTGTCATCTCTCGCTTTGTTATGTAATATACTCTTGTATTTATGTGACATAGACTCTATTCTTGCGACGATTTGATTGAAAATAAACAGTTGAAGAGGCAACAGACAATACTCAGAAGAAATCCTTAAACGGTGGTTGGAACAATGAAGTTTCTATGGGATTTATTTGTGTTGTTTCCGTCCAGTCTTCTGGGAGTTTAGTTGTACGTCGCTACGAGTTGTCGAGTTAACCTGTCGGTCACGTTTGCGGCGCGGCATGTTATTAAACTGAAATAGTTCATGACGCTCGTGGTCACATGCATGGGCCTCTCAAACGTACGAATCAGTTTGGTCGAGTTCAACGATGTTTTTATTGTTGTCCCTCGCTACTTGTGGCCGTGTGTCAATGTCGTTCACTTGTTTAATTTGAACAGACGTACGTCCGTGGCACTGGTAGCTCTCACCGTTATCACACTGCCCGCTCTGGTTTGAACCAGATATCGATCGAGTGCTCCACGTCATCAACATTATCCATGTTGTTTCTGCACTAATAAATAAAGTTAGCGTTTGTAATTTGCTCTAAAGCGTCGACGTAAACTCTGGCTTGCCGTGTTTTAGTGGTTGGCTCTCCGCCAGTGCCTGCTCCCCTCGTATCGATCCCAAACTGGCAACGTTTACCACCAGCCGCCGGCTAAACAATGTGACCGTTAAGGAATCTGTTCTAACGCTCTCCCTTATCTTTACGCGTTTACTTTATCAACAGTTTATCGAGATAAGCCTGTTTACGTCAAGATCAAAAGATTTGCCTTCCAATATCGTTTCGATCGAAAGAGTTTTCCATGTTCTCCGGCTGTTCAATTAAAAACGTATTGTAACTCAATTTAATTCGTCACGATGCCGACACAAAGGTCGTAAGGGCCGCACAAAAAGCTTGAATAAAACTCTCATTACATGCTGTTTGTTCGTTTTCTGTAAGCATTGGAGCGAGAAGGGGCTTCCTGTTCCGTTCTCGCACTGTTCAAACGGTTTATATTACCCACGACACGTAGATAAGACTTCATTAACTTTTCCTGCTTCAGTTACAGACACACGAAAGTAAGTGAGTCGTCGTCTCCGCTAACAATATCTCGTTTTGATAACTTTCAGACAGACTTACAAGTTATTGTAATTTTGTACTTGTTTCTGTTGCTCGCTTTGATTGCGACGCCAAAGTTGGTAATAAGCTTCCCTTTGTCGAACTGAAAGATTGGAAGCATTTTCGTTTATGAAACAATTTTCAAGTCATGAAGTTCTTCCCATGTTTGTTTAATACTTTATTTTAAAGTGAAGTCTGGTGGAAAAGCTTGAAATTGGATGCCTCGTCTCCGAGAAACACGCTGAACTTACGTTTTTCCGTTCAAAGGAGCATCACAACTCCATTTGGTACGAAACGAAACCCCCTTTTATGCCCCAACTCCGATAAACAGGGTTGTTTGTTGATACCCACAGATATACGTGACATTTGATATACAACGATAAAATTGCCTACTCTGTGCCCATCAACAAACATTTTATTTCTGAAACTTTTTGTGACCATTTTACTACTGAATTAACGGCGCTAGTGTTTTTGTTTTATAACGAGATTTATTGCGTGAGATCTAATCACAACGTTATAGTCTACCAAGGCCAGTACGATTTCCATACGAGCTAAGGTCCACACAATGTCACTCAGTTAGTCAGACAAATGATATCATAGTAATGCTGCGGAGTAGATGAACGGTAGAAAATTGTACTACACTACGGACTCCGAAATAAAGCCTGCACTTTTTGAATATAAGTCTATAACTTTTAAATAGTTGTGACTTCAAATTCGGAACAATGACGTCACTAGAATGATGGCCAGTATGTCGACGTCGAAACTGCATAAAAACTTTTTCATTTTAATGTTTTAGGCCTGTAGACCTCACATGAAATTGCACGGTGGCTCGAGTTAACATATTTCGGGAGCATATTTCTACATATAGCACAAAAACCTAGTGCTATGTGACTAAAAGAAAATTATATCAAGCAATAAAAGACTGGTGCCAAATTATATGCATTCTGTGAAGTACATTGAATAGAGGATAACGAGACACTGTCCCAATTTTTTCGCCGAGGCTAATAATACCAACTTTCTCCGTTGAATCGTATATTTTTATTGCTGTAATAATAAAGGTCTTATTAGAAACGTCGGTCATAAAGTTACAGGCATGGTAAAACCTATAACTATAATGCGAGGATTTTGCTTTAGGTAGGAATGCGTCGGTGTCAGCCACTTCGGAATAATGTTCTGTACATTTGGCATCAATGTTTTTATTATATTTCTGTCTACAAGCAGTACTCGCTACACTGAAAGTATTATTTGCTAGTTGCTATAAATTTTCTCATTTTAAAATGGATTAAATATATCACTGTTGTCGAGATTAAATCGGGAATGGTTCCCAAATTTTCAGTTTGATTGAAGTTAGCTTTCATATTTGTGTTTGCTATCTCCAATTTTGTTTCATAAATGAAACGAAATTAGGTCAAAACAAAGCCTGAATTTGACGGTATCTTTATATCTGTGGGTTCCATTCCTACCCTATTTAACCGCTGTCATCAACTCATTCAGCTATAAGCATGTTTATTTCGGTTCGAGGATTTCAAATGAATGTTTATGACGACAACAGCAGATTTTTTAAAAGAGCGAGATGAATATTATAAAATTTATAATTATAATGCATTAAAAAAGTGTCCTTTCTATGCTTAAATTACTTTCTGTAACAATAATTTATTGTGATGCAATAATTCCACGGATTCAAGAATCACGTTTTGGTTCAAATTAGTAAACTTTTTTGTATAATTTGGCGCTCTTCCTACACATAAGAGATCTATAGTCGCTTTAAAGTGTAACAGACACCACTCTGGCTAAACTCTGGTCTATTTCTGGATTCCTCCGACGATCGATGTGTTACCCGGTTTGGGTACCACCCTCATATGTTTCGTCAGAATAGCAAACCTTTTTCTGACCTATACAGACTTCCAGTCGAATAAATTGAATACCCAAATCGATATTAATTTCGTTTTATTTTCTACGCGATCCAAATTGTTCCTCACTAGCATTCGTTTTCGTGTTTCTAAAGTCAGTTAAAGCGAAATCACTTTTTGTTTCTTTTGGACCAGAAGCCATATTTGTCTCTAGAACGTTTTAAACTCCTGAACACTCGAGCGTTCGTTCACTAAGCGTGAATGTAGGTTAAGCTTTTGTATAGAGAGACGGGTAGGTACAGCCTTTACAGATTTTCACAGTCAGCCATTCTCAATGGAGTCAACGTTTCTTTGCTGCATCATTCAGAGATCCGTAGTTATGACTCCAGCCATTGTTTTGTCTTCATTTCGCATTTGTATCACTTCGTTATTTTAATTTTGTCTGAATGGTTTGTAAAGCCTGCTGAATGAAGCTGTGTCACTCTGCTCTCTCTATGCAGAGTTGTGACTTACTGGAGCAATACGCTGCCTGTGGACAAAAGACTTCCAAGCTATCACTTCTTATGCACAATGCAACTCCAGCTATCTTTCACATATTCTGTCTTGCTGAAATTGCTTTCTGAGGTGTCTCTCGGTCATAAATAATGCTTCTTTTTTAGAAACATTTAAACAGACTTTGGTTGGAACGTATTATTATCGTACACTAAATACCAGAAATACTTCTCGCGCAGCGCGACTACTTTTCGTATTGTTTTTATTACTGGCAGATTTATTTTAGAATCAACTTTATTTGCAGCTAAAAGCTCTTCTAGTGGAACTCAATTTGTCTGCATGCATTTACACCTCAAAGGATTTTCTAAAATGTAGCACCAGCGTTGCATTTGAGCTCATAAGTGCCTGACCCGAATCCACGTCGACCCTCGTGGTACGAATATAGGTCACGATCTTTGTTAAGCTCCCTTCTATTCTATGCTTCGTATTCTCACTCGCTACTTACAAAGTCAGCCTTTTGTGGGTAAATAAATCTTGTCATGAAGGACCTCAAATCATTTGTCAATACCTTTTCGGGTCGGCGAATTTGAGGGGCCCCGGAAATTGGGATTTTGTGTGTACATTGATGTAATTTATGTCTTTCACATAAAGATTTGATTGATGACTGGATGAAGGTTTTTCATGAGCTGTATGTGTTTTGATAATGTGTATTTGAATAATTATTTATTGGTGTAATAACTGGTGTATGGTAAAAAATTATTTAACTTGTTTTCTGTAGGATTATAATGATTTTAGACTATATCTTTGGTATGCACCAGACCTAAACCACTAAGTCAACAAATGCTCTTTTGTCTATTTTTCCCATTTCTTGTTTATTCAAACGTTCTTGAAGAGTCTTCAATTGGTTGCTACCGCCCAAAATTGTGAAAGAAAAAATCCCTGATAACACACACAGACTCGTACAATCATACAGCAAATTGTTATAAACAAAATTGTCGTTCACGACAGCCGACGGCCGTATATCAAAGCTGCTAGTTTTACGACCATTGGTCGAACCACAGATTGCAGCGGCAGAAGCCGGTACGGCTGGTTTATATCTTCTATTGAAGATTAATATTATATCTAAATTGTTATTTTCAAATTGGTGGTGTTAATTATTACTAAACATGATTTATGTTGTTATTGTTGACATCAGCATGTTTCCAAGTATATTCTTGAGTTTCCTCTTTATCCGATGGAATGTTCATTTCCTTTCGAGTCTGTTCCCTTTCCAGATATATTTGCATTCATATAAAACTATTGAATAATAATCTTAATAGCCGGTCTTCAATTGCAAATTGATTAAGCTATAAAAATATCATTTGTGGTATCATAAAGATAAAACTGCACTAATGCCACAGATGTGAACCGGATTAATAATATAATATTGAACATTTATTACAACAAAAGATAATAAACTTAATATAACTGAATATCTTTGTGCAGGTTACGCCATGTGGCTCCATTCAAAGAGTTTTACAAAACGATAAAAAATTTAGAACCGTTAGATGAAAACGCTAACAAATATTAAATGCTGTTTCATTCCACGTAAGCCAGCTAGCACCAAGCTAAGATTGTTATCGTTTTAAATGTAGCTCGCCTTTTAAGATATATCTGCAATCTTTGCTAGTATAATATATGTCCCAAGATTAAGTACCTACACTGTTTCTAATATCGTTCAAACTAGTATAATTATTATTATATACTACACATTATTATATTTAGTATACTATTTATACAATGAATCATAGAAACTCATGTGATATCGTTACACTTTGTAATCGCATGGGTGGTTGGCCTCTATTACAAGTCAGTGTGGTGCAAGGACTTTTACTTATAATGTCCGTTTATTATTGAAATGTTTACAATCTCTAATTGTGTCAATGCAAACACACACACACATTGTGTTCTTTTGTTGCAAAGTAATATCATTCTAATAACGTGCTCATGTCTATTACGATATCTTGTAAGTTCAGATTGCTTATTTTCTATTACATTAATATTTCTACGTACGATGAAACATTGTGATGATTCACATTTAAAATTATTAGAATTGGCCCAAAAATGACTAGTTATTCTTCACTACTTTAGTCACAACTAAAGCAAATCTTTGAATACAACTAGCTGTTTGTTTAACAGCACCAGCCTCGTGATAATAGCGAGAGCATACACCACTGTTTGTGCCCCTAACTGTCAGGTCATTGCCATGAAACACAATACATTTGTCATTGCTTCTGGCAGATGTCAATGTTAGGCTTTTGAGCACGTTCGCTACTAAATATCTAGAACGTATTGTGTTTTCTTGTACGAATATTGGCATATAGACACATATAACTGAACGTGTAAACGCGAAATATTGGTTCTGATATCCTTTTCCGATGCTACGAATAGATATAGAAAACCATGAGTGTCCCTCAGGGGGCAATATTTGGTCCGCAGGACAATATTTCGGTAAATTAATAAAGTTCATAATCCTTTCTGAAATGATGCAATGCTCTTTCACATATACAATTATTAAGAGGGTAACCATGTAGAAATATAATGGAAGTTTTGCGATGAAAGATTATAACAATATACAACTCAAATAAACGGCAGTGATATAACCATAATACTTAGGTATGTAGTGCAAGCCATTTCTGTTAATTCATTTTAAATGAAACATTCAGCGCGGAAGCGGACGTAACATTATTTAGCTCGCTGCAACATGCGTTCATTATTTAATTGGATTAATAAAATCGTCGTGTGTCAGATCTGCTAGGTCAGATTGTTTTTTGAATTGCCAAATGGCATGACTATTGGCATAATAGTCACTAACTTTAACGATTCTATAATTTTTGTCATTGAGTTCGTAACGAATATTCATATTTATTGCAATATCAAACATTATAAAAACTTTATTGAGAATTTTCAAGATTTGTTCATGAAAATTGGACAATAAACGGGAAATGTTAGCTTGAATTTGTTATTTGTTATTTTTCGTTGAATGACGTAGGTTGTTGTTTGCCTTTGAACTATATTTTAAGTTTTCTCATTCTTTTTTAACTCTATGCTAGGTTATTTTTACTCTATTTTCTGTCTGTGTTATTTTACTTTCTTGTTCATATCTTCTTTTACTTTCGTTTTGTATTTATTGATTAAAGAAAACTTGGCCTAACTCCATTACTAGCAGCCATTTAACTATCTACTGCGGGTAGTTTCTTTATCTGCATTATTTAAATTCTGTAAACATATTTTGGCACAAGAGGTAAGTGGACCTACTAAACTATGTTAACTTTGTGGTATCCAAATACCGTTTTGAAGAAAATAAAATTACTTAATGTTATCTGTTGTAAACAGCTGTCTTTGCATTTCTTCAAAGCGGTTCTTAATCTTCTACAGTTTAAGAATTCCATTTAATATCATTGTGGCTTTCCCGGTTTGCTGTGACAATAGTTAATTTGTCACCTGTGATCACAAAACATAATTTTTAGTCTTGGATATGTGACAGGTCAAGTTTATATTTTATGCCGTTGCTTTAAATAATTTCTTAAACGTCACTAATGTATTATTTATTAGAGAAACGCTCGAAATTATTCAAGGAAAAATAACAATGAAATGTATGTACAGAATTTTGAAAAGATTTTGATGGCGCTCTAGAATTAAAGAATAAAATTCTGGTAATGTAACAAAGTTTGTCCAATTCAATGCACATAAAATGAAATTGTGTCAAAGCTGTTACACATTAGGTTGATTAAATGTCAGGCACAGCGACACTATAGAAATGTTCAAATAAACCCAGTAACAAACGTTTTTCCAATACCTTATTGACTCTTTATGTTGAAACGAAATCTAATAAATAACAACCATCAACATATTTAACGTGAGAGATTCTCCATCGCAGCTCCAATTGCTTCGTACATAAACTTGTGCCAACATTAGGTAAGTCTACTTAATGAGATTTCAAATTCAATCAAGAAGTTTAATTTCGTTCCTAGGTGACGACGGTAACTGCCTTTACTGATGAAGTGCTAACTTCGACGCTCAGTTTCCAAGTTATTCGCTAAGTTCTCGTATAGGAAGGCTTTGAAGATGTGTTGCTTTACTGGATAAGTGGGGTTATAAAGTTTTAATTAGGTTCGCTGTCTTTATTGGTGTTTGCGACGGTGCACTTTGCAGGCTTAACTGTTGAGTATTGCGTTGCTACCTATGAGCAATGAAACAGATATACATTTTGTGGTTAGTTTTGTGCCCAGTTTCTTTTTTGTTAGTTGAATGTTCTTACCGATCTTTTTAATATCCTTTCTGTAAAATTCATCGTATTGTATACTAAATCATTATGTGCTGAATGTCCTGAGATTTTCTTAAAATTCTAATAATTATTTACACAAACCTTATGACTGGAAATCTGTATCAATCCTATGTTCTGTTCAAAATATTTACATTAACAATCGCACCGCCCATGAAATCACTGGAAAACCTCGGGATGAAACGAAAATAGTAACCAGTTACTCACGGTCTACTAAAATAGGATAGACATCACAAATATTTTAATCAACCGTTCAATCTGGAACTGTAGGTGTGCTTGTTTCAAATGTGGCTGACAGACAAGATAAGAAACAAGACGAGTGACATGGTAGATTAAAATCCGTTAGAAAAAGCAAATAGACATAATACATTCATCGGACCTGTTACTAACCTATCTGATGGGAAAAAGTAGCCAGGAATTGCATTTCAGTTACAAAAAAAAACTTTTAAATATATTTCTTCACCTATCTTAGCGATTGATATTATAAATATTTATACATTATACATAATTCGATTTGTAACTCTTCTTTTGTATGTTCTTACGTGATACGGGCAATTCAAATCACAATTCGTTTAGTAGGCGTGCAGGAACTTACTCGTTTTGAAACATTTTAGTATTGGGATCTCTTCCATATAGTCTACTAACACCACCATCTTAATCATCAGTCACTTCTTCAGTACACTTTGGATCTCTAAAATGTAATTTTTCTACACAATAGAAGACAATAACCCATAACAATATTAAAATGTTAAAAAAACAGCGTCAACACGAAATTTTGATTACACATTTTCGGTTCAGATTTTTAAAGCGAAAATTCCGCCGCAGACTAAATATAAATTCTGTTGAAATTCATCCTACAGCATCTCAGCGTGTATAGTTCACAAATCGAGTCCGGGTCACTTAATATCAACCGAGCCTCGACCTAAAAGGTCCCAGAATTTTCCTAAAGTCCTGAGTGGAGATAATTAGCGAACCGTGCTGGCCGGTCTTTTAAATATAAGACCCATGTCAGTTTAATATATTTAGGAATTTGTTTTGTGTCAAGACCCAGGAAGATTTTATGTTGTTGTGTAGGAAAATTGAGGCAGCAATATTTATTGGGCCTATTATTGATTGTCCTGCTTTGATGCCAGAAAGGATTTGGGTATTCTTTACACACACAGAGACTAATAACATAAACCCTGCTTAACCAACCATGAAAGTTCCATTTAACCCTTCAGAAGTTCAATTAAATTGCGTAGAAATGCCAATTCCCGCCCCATTGATCTTGAAAGCGTTATTCAATTTAATTTAGTTATCTCGTGGAAGATTCAATTAACTGTGCGACGGAGAACTAGCGATCCCCTCTAGTTGAAGCAGGTTGGTAGATAAACCGTATAAACACATCCGGTGGGGCGTCCGTCTGTCACTTCCCGTCGATTTAGCAAGTCTATTCCAGAAAAAGGTTGGAGAAATAAACTCGGATATGGGCTGTTTCGGGAATTCTTTTCTATGCAGATTTCTTACGACTTGAGCTGCAACATTTTGCAATTTCCTTATAAAATACTCATATTCGCAACATCGGGTTACGTTTGCTGCAGATTTTATAAAATTGGAAGAAAACTTAGCTTACGATGAATTTGGTTTACCATAGTAAAGAAAAAAAAATTGTTCATATAAAAAGACAATTGTAACAAAGATATCTAAAATTAAACATCCACATCATGCCAAAGACAGCCAAAATCATAAAAACGGTAAACACAAAGAGAATCCATAATGCTTTCGTTCATTTACTTTTAAACGTGTATCAACACACGTAGCCTACGTCAATGGAGCTGCATTAAAGTGGGATCAAATCGTATAGACCACTGATACTGGCTTGCTACGTCTGTACACGCTTACAGACTACTAACGCCATGTGCTTCACCGGCTATATGTTACGTGTTGACTCCGTCATAGCAAGTTGTATCTATGTCGACAAATTTTACGTAAAAACAAAGGATTATGTCGCGTCTGCTGATATCAATATCATTACAACTTTATTTCTGTTTTTATTGCTCATGTTTTGCTTGGGTAAACAGAGAATTGGATTGTGTTCAAATGTCAGTCAGCTATGTGCTGGCAGTTTCTCACTATCATTTAAATGTGACAAAATTAGTGATAATTTATGATGCATTGTCTTCGGCAGAGAATATGTGGCCATCATATCCTCCCGTGGTAGACAAAAATGGCTGCTCCCCTATAGACATAATATTCCACGGAAGCGTTAAAACAGGATTTCAAATAGATCATTCGCATCGCATACAATAAAAAGTAGATGCGAAAAGCAAATGTTTGCGCACCGGTGCTTAATCCTCTTTAAATGTTTTTGCATAACAGTGCGAAAATTTACATGTGGAATGGATGATGATGGACAGTGAAAAAATAAAGTCTACAATCTACAATGCTTTAAAATGTTTATTTAATGACAGATGCGTCCGTGTGCCGAGTTTTTCAAAAGCCTTTTCCTGTATGTAAGCTAGATTTTTGCAACTGAAATGGAAAGCTTTCGAAGCCCAATTATTCGAGCGTTGACAGTGTTTTTTTTTAATGAAGAGTCGTCGCCTCTCTACTTCGTTCTCGTGTAGGGATAAAATGTTTCGCAAATTCAGTTGGTTAACTCGATTTAAAAAGTATCGCATAGTTTTTCCCCCGACTCTCTAGCTTGAAATTTTCATTTTAACTACTTTAATTAGTGACGTTTCATAAAACGCTACAGCTGGTGCATTAATATTCATAGAACTAGTTTGTAATTTGTTGACACTGCTAAACAAACTCAAATGTTGTATTTGATATAACCTTACTTAAATTCTCAAAGTCGTGCAAATCTTGATGCATTAACGATTTTGGTATTACGTTTCGATTCCCGCTTTCAATTTGGTGGAGGGACAGGTATGGAGGTGCGTTTGTACGTCTGACAACATGCTTGTAATGGTTTGTTATTGAAATATTTACATCCCATCTTTCTCTTGCCCCTCAACCAACAACAATACAGTTTAAATCATGATTAAAATTTTACTAAGAAAGACGCATATCCCTCAGTCAAATTCAGAAGAATGTGTTACTATGGTATTTGCTCACCAATCTATCAGTGTTGCAATCTTTTAAACAGATATGCTATCACTGTACTTAGTTTCGAGTGGTCGGAACGTGTGTGGGCAATATTTGAAAAATAGTTCTGTTATAGCTACCATCATAACCGGTATGTCTAATGGATAAGCAGGTATTTATTTTGTATCAAACGCCCACAGATCGCCATGAACAGTTTTGAATAGAAGGCCTCTGAGCCTTTCTGCATTCCAACTATGAAAGACGTATGAGACGGATTGTTGAAAGGAACTCCATCTGAATTCATTTATATAAGTCTGTTAGTTACATCTTGCTGACGCTGCACCAAATTCAATCTCAATCAGAAATCCGAGCTCAAGCCAACTTCGTTAACGCTTGAAAGGCATGTTCGTTACAGCTATTAATGAGCCGATTGTTCTAAACTGTAACTATATCCCTTACAAGGTAAATAGATGCTTAATCGAGTGGAAACATCGTGATTAAACCTTGAAGATCATGCGTAACGTTGTGTGCGGCGTTAAATGTCACTATTATACGGGTTTGCACATCATATATGTAATTTGTAACTAGTGAATCGATTTAGTTTGTATGACCGGGACACTGCTCAGCTGATACAATGAAATCATCATTCGATAAATTCGTTCCTTTGTTATTTACCACCTGACAGCCTTTGGATGAATGGTCATTAATTGCATTTAAAAAAATAAACAAAATCTGAAAACAACACGACTCTATGACGTGTACTTACGTTTAGCATCAAATTAGCATAAACCTGACACAATACACACAAAAATATGTAAAATAGACGACACTGAAATATAAGCAATTGTTTTGAAATCACTGTTGAGGTATATCAAAGAAACATGTTGTAATTTCACAAAGAACTTAACTTTAACACAAAGTAAGCGGATGAATGACGAAGATTTCGGAGACAGAACACGATAAAAGTTGAGGCTATACGTCGAATATTAAGCTATGGATTACTTATAATATGAATGACAAATCGCAAGAGATCAGAATCGATTTATCGACATTAGATTGAATAGATAAAAATCGATACCAGCTGAACGGGTGACCTTCAAAACAAGATATGCAAATATTTTTGTTTCTGGTTATCTGTCACCTTTTTACTGTTGAGGTATATTTTCAAGTTTCTCTTCGAGATTTATTATAATAACATTGCTTGGTATGTTGAGATCATAATATATTTATTAAAGATACACTCCACTTCGTTTACTTTTCACCGCTTAATATAAATTTCAGCGTAATTTGTAGAACGTTCATTTATTATTCCATCTTTCACGCTTTATACATATTTCAGCTTCAGCTTCAGGGATCGACTTTGTCGGTTCATTTATTTCAATGTCTGCCTTTGACGGATATCATTTTATAATGAATATTATCATCCCTTTACGGAGGTACCCTCCGTCATCATTCTGGAATTTATTTGATGCGACCAAATATTGGTATTTATGTATCTGTCGACTGTCAATGCAATAAAATTTTATATTTATCATACCAGTAATCCCAACCGATTTATAATGCAGTAAATATTTTATGACATTTTTGTATATTGTGAATTACCTATAATTCACAAAATGTCAAAAACAATATGTAAATGTTATAAAATAATAAAACGTCTGAGCGTCCCCAGGGAGCGCTAGCACGCGGCAGCGGGTGGGGTGTTTTAGTGGGGTTATCATATCAGTCATGCAAAAATGTCATAAAATATTTACTGCATTATAAATCGGTTGGGATTACTGATAAGATAACCCCACTAAAACACCCCGGCTGCTGCCGCGCGCGAGAGCTCCATGGGGACGCTTAGACGTTTTATAATTATTTAATCAGGTAGTTTGTGCTTGTTTACTTTACAAAAACCTTATACTTTTTAAATTCTAGTTCGTGAGTAGGTATTTTCTTATAATTTATTCGAAAATATTTACAATATTTTTGTCTCTATTAAAGCTTTGACCTTTAGAATGCAACTGTTAATTTAATCAAACATATATGGCACTAAAGGTTGCAATAATGCACTAAATTGGCTCTGTGTTGGCTTTACTGACAATTTGCACGCTCATTAAATAAAGCTTCGTAATTATCGGTGACTAACTCTGATTGTACAAATACGGTACTCTGTGGATCATTACACCTGCACCATATACTTACGGTACAAATGTAATTATTGTATGAGATAATCCATAATTGTCTAAAATGTTCTACGTTAGTGTTATTCGGTCCTAGATACATTGTAGCCAATTCGACGCAGAGTGTACTCTAGCTAAGTCCTCGTAGTTTTAAATATATTCGATGGAAGAGATAAGGGGCGTTTTCTCTATTTTTGCAACGTCATGTGGCTTGGAGTCTCGTCTACTAAGAGCTTGATGTTCCCCACTATTCCTTTTAACGTTCATTATATAGTATGTTCCAACTTTAGTTAAAACTAACATTGCATTTTGTTACAACGCGTTGACGTCATCGATTTCTTTCATCGTTGCGAACAAATACTATCCGTAGACGAAATCTAGATTCCCCCTGGCTGGAGGCTTTGAGTAAATCTTAAGGCACCCACAGGATAGTCCGGTTAAATAGCCATGACCTCAGAGGGTAACAACTACGAGTTGTCATTCCCAAAAAATAGTCCTGACTATGATTCACTCTCTGTAAGTCATCTTAGGAAGAGAAATAACATAAAAATCTTGCCTAATCACGGTGATATAAAATAACTATAAAATGTTATCGCTGTTATATGCTGTCTCATTGCTTGGTAAAGGCATACTTGAGTCTTTTACAGTTTCATGTTCCATGATGACTCATTCGAAATTCTCTATGTTGCTGATGAAACTTGCATATTTATTAACCTCTCTTATGCAATATCTTGTTACCATATTCTCCCTCACTTTTTCCAGTTTTGTGTTCTGATTCCATCTTTTATATGAAAGATGGGAAAGATGATAATGGTTAGAAAGCGAGTGAATACTGAGATAACGGCAAATAGAGATATCGGAAAATGCATCTCTACTGCACCGACCCCAAATAAGTTGGCATAATGGATATCATGTCATTTGGTTTAAATAGGCTTTTATTTTTATATAGATTCTTCTATATTTTGTGAATGTGAGAACGTTGTAGGCCTAACTTGTAGACTGTAGCTTTGTAGACCTTTTTATATTTTGTTGAGTGCTTGTTACTTGTTGACAGGCCTACACTATCCTCCCATACCTATCAACACTGTAATTTGAAACACTGTAAAAGCCCCTTATTTTTAATAAGAGTAACCGTGTAGTTACTTGCTGACTCTTCTCCATAGGAAACCACCAATTGGAACCGTGCACCTAGCTTCTGACGTTTCATAAGTGCCCATGTTGGTTTATGTGAAATAAAATATTTAGATTTTTGATTTTGATAGTAGGATGATGATAATGTTATAATATCAACTTAACAAACAGGTTATCTTAAACTTTGTAATTCTGTATTGATCTGATCAAGTGCATCTTCGATATCAACTAGTGTCCACCTAATACTAGCAATAAATCTCGTATTTACGTGTTTGCAGACATGTAGTCTGCATTACTGTGTCATAAAGAAACCCAGTGTTATCTCGCATGGACTTGATAACGATTACTAATACTTTTTATTCAGTATTCCGTAAATCTTGAACTCCTTGTTTGTCTAGAGCCTCAGCCTTTCACTCTTTCATTGCTTCGCTTAGAGGCAGACGTTTTTAAGTACCTTATATTGTTATATTAATTATTTAGACCTTTAGATAAGTAATTTAAAACTAGATTAATGTTATAAATTTATTTCCAACTTCTTTATGCATGCGAAGTTTACCTGTAAGTGATTGTTGCACTGTTGCATATACATTTTGCATGTTACCTTTAGGATATATCCAGTGTAAACAATCATTGGTTAACCAATAAATAAATAAAATAAAAAAATTGCAATTTGTTATGTTTGAATTGTTCAATTCAACAAAATACTTGTTTTTCTTTATGTCCGTCGGGTAATTGCGTAACACGCTAACATTAGTAATGGCTTACATTTTGACAGTTCAATAACATTCATTGCGTTATTTACGTCGCGTTGTTGAGCAGACAAATTTTTCGAACATAATTGAAGCAATGGATTAGCAATATTCTTCAAAATGATTCAGATTGTGATTGAAAGTGTGTTACGCAATTAGTTACGTCAATGTCATCGCGTCATCTATGCACATGATTGAACACCAAGATGATTAATTTGTCAACTCTTACCACTCTAGTAAAACTTGATTTGAGTTTATCTCTGGATATTTTGGCTTCCCATCTCAGACTTTATAAAGCTAATTATTTATTAAGATTCCGTAGCACATGATGACAATGCAATCAACATTTATCACACTAAAGTATTTTTTCCATACTCATTATTCCTACTCTAGAAGCTCTAGAATTTCGTCAACAGTTAGTTTTCCCATAAAAAGTTACGTGATTCATAAACTAGTTTGCTACTTGGGAAAATGTGTATAGTATTAAGTGTGACAGTCGGGTTTCATGTAAAGGTTAGCGTTCGAAGGCCGCTCTTGTCCATGAATGAACATAGCTTGGGTTCAAAGTTCGTCGATATTCGTGATAGAGGCAGATTAAAGCGTGAGTCATTGTTGTTATCTGTCAACAAAATTGTGTGCTATTTTTCTCATTTTTTTTCTTTATATGTAGAAACTGTAGCGTTTTCAATATAGTCATTCATTTCATTCTATCCATTTTTAGGGTTCCGTACCCCAGGGTAAAACGGGACCCTGCTACTAAGACTGCGCTGTCCGTCTGTCGCCAGGCTGTATCTCATGAACCGTGATAGTTAGACAGTTGAAATTTTCACAGATGATGTATTTCTGTTGCCGCTATAACAGCAAATACTAAAAAACAAAATAAAATAAATATTTAAGGGGCCTACCATACAACAGACATGATTTTTTTTGCCGGTTTTGTAGATAATGGTACGGAACCCTTCGTGCGCGAGTCCGACTCGCACTTGGCCGGTTTTTTTTAAATATGTTATCTAGAGACTTAAGGGTTTTCAATATAGTCATTCCTTTCATTCTATAATTTTTTTGTATGTCAACCCTCAGTAAAATACCAGAAAAATAAACTGTTTTGTTATGCGGGCTTAAAAATGTAATCGTATAAACTTCATAATTAAGTCCCACAGGGTTACAGTAGCTTAATTAAAAAAGTACGCGCTTCATCAAATTTAAATTTTCTCTCAAAGTTACCCCTCGCTTGGCGCGTTTTTGCCATTCATGTCATCTCCGCTGGTATATTATTTCATAAATATTTCGCATTTTCCCAGAGTTATATTATTACTTCAGTTTATTACAAAGACCGTAGCCTTAGGGAGCGTATGAGAAAGCTTTTTAAACATATATTTTACGGGATTACGTTGATGGTGTGGAAAAATGTTCTTCAAAGGTAATTATTAATAAACGCTATGTTGTCTAATGTTGTCTGTTTCTGCCGCCCCGGTATATTCTGTAAATTTCTCAACGTGAGAACTTAGGTGAAGTGAGCGAGAAGTGAGGTGTCATTCCACCTGATGGAGGGATTTACAGTATTGACAGCTTACTTCACCTAAGTCGCTCAGCGCGCTATGGAGCGGGCTATGCTCGGGGTTTCTTTGAAGGATAAAATCAGAACCGAAGTTGTCCGGAAAAGAACCGTAGTTACCGACATAGCTTGCAGAGTAAGCAAGCTGAAGTGGCAGTGGGCTGGGCATGTTTTCGGAGGACCGATGGCTGGTGGAGCAGACGAGTCCTGGAGTGGCGTCCGCGTATCGGCAAGCATAGTGTGGGACGCCCCTCAGCTAGATGAACCGACGACCTCAAAAAAGAGGCTGGGATAGACTGGATGCGGAAGGCGGAGGACAGGGTGTTGTGGCGCATCATCGGAGAGGCCTATGTCTAGCAGTGGACTGAGATAGGCTGAGTTGATTGATTGACTTCACCTAAGTATTACCGAAAGATTTTTACGAAATAGGTCAGCTGGTGGCCTTTCATTTGTTCTAAAATTCTATCGGTCTCCAACGGTCTAAGCATTGTGTATGATAATTATTTCAGTGTAAATGTATTTCGTGTTTAATTTGAAATAACAAAAGAGCTTCGTATCAATTTCTGTAGAACAATACAGATGATAATTACTATATTCATGCTAGAAAAATAGTATTTTTAATTACTTTGCTCGTGATGTAAAACTTGTATTTCTAAAGGTAATTTAATTTTCTAGCGCTTTACGGTGAATCATGAAAGTACTCTTGAATAAACAACGCGATTGTTCTTACAATTTCATTACACTTTTTAATAAGATAATTAAAAAGGCGACAATAACTGTTGTGTAATGAAAAAATTATAATAAATTTCATTTATAAATAAATGATTTTATTTCTGTTAGTAGGTTTGTACAAACAGTTTTACACGTCAATCATATTTTAAAAACTAGATGAGGTCGGCGTTTCCTATCTGACTACTCTGAGAAGAAAGGCCGAAACAAACTCAGAGCTCACAGTCTCTTTTAAAGTCCAGACATAATCTTGGTCAGATCATGTGAACACCATGTAGATTTGTGTCTGAAATGGTCTTCTGAGGAAAAACCACACAGATTGAGTGGACCTGTCCAGTCAGTGCACGCATTTGTCAGTAATCGTGCAGCTCAACTCAGAACTTAAGGAGCTCAACTATTCGACGAACAATACCAAATAAAGGACATTTGGGTAGGAAAAAAAAATACTCAAACTGCCAGACCATGATTAAAAATAAATTGAGAAGGAAAAAAAAAAGAAACGCAACAATGACCCACATAGTCTTCACATTCACAATATTAAAATAATAATAATGGATTCAATCTAGCCTGCATGCTACTGACGTTCACAGACAGTTTTCTTTTTGATTTAATTTTTTCAAGTATTTTTACCCAATAGATTGTACAGAATTTTCCTTTGATGAATTTATTACCAAAAAAAAGTGTTTTGTGTAGGCGGGCGTGTGAAATAATGATATGAATAATCCACCAATTTCGTGTTTAAAAGGTAATAATCGGAGCTATTAGAGACCATTAAAACTAATATGAAACGTTTTTGGCTGAACTATTGTCATGGTTTTAGCTAGCACAAATAGCATGAATAGCTAAATAACATTTTCATAAAGGTGAATACAAATAATGGTTTCATAAGTTGAAGTAATCTTAAAACTTCGTGGATCGAGGAACGAAAACAATACTTCAGGTGCTTTTCCAAATGAAGGAAATTGTATTACTTTCTGAAGGATTTTTCCAGCGGTGGAAAGTTTTTATTTACGTCTTGAAATGCTCGTGGACTTAAAAGGTCAATATACTCAACCTTTGTTTGCGTCCATTCCTCTTTACGTAGATGGCGTAAGTACAGAAAGCGTACACTTTTTAAAATTTAATATACCTACATAAGTCTTGTTGGTTGAGGATCTTCGTTGGTGGATATACAGAAGTTAGATATAGTTATTGGTAAAGAAATATATTGGATTTTATAGATAAAACGAAAGGATCAACTAATGCATTTGTTAGATGAATATAAAGAACAGGATTTCAGTTGGTTGAGGATCTTCGATGGTGGATATGCAGAAGTTAGATATACTTATTGGTAAAAGAATATATTGGATTTTATATTGAAAACGAAAGGATCAACTAATGCATTTGTTAGATGAATATAAAGAACACTATTTCAAGCGGCTTCTCGTAGTTCTTACAATCTGACTCAATGTATCAACTAATATCAGAGAACAACGTATTTTAACAAAGACTTTTTTCAATGATGTGTAGTAAAATGAATATAGCCACAAGTTCACAGTTCATTCAATATTACTTAAGAAGCGAGATTTCCATTTCCTCATCTCTCACGATGATAAAAGAAAATATATCGCGAGCCGAGAGTTTAGTGCGGGGCGTTAACATTTTACGATTGTCATCAAGTTGAGTAATACCTAGACCGTTACGGTTTTCTGCTGCAGCTTGCAGGTCAATGACTTTGAAATCTTCTAGAATGTCCTAGATAATCTTTTGCTGTGTAATTTAGTTGTTGAACTCTAGATGAAACAGGTGGCAGAAATCTTTTAAAGTGCAAATTTGAGATCTATATAATAAAAATACGAGATGTATGAGGAATTTTTAGTCATTTTAATAATAGTCCAATAAGAGACAGGATTATGACGTTGGCTCATCAAGAAGTTCGAAAAACTCTTATCCTCCTCAACTTATTGCCCCCTCTATCATTTGAGACTCAATAGTCTTGGTATTAAATAAAAAATTGTTTTCAGCAGTATTTATTAGTCCAAACGTGACGTCATAGATTGCAATGCCAATGAAGGCCACATAGCGACCACCATAAGGGTATAAATTGTTTAATGGATAGATTAGGGCATTGGACTTTGATCGCTCATTCAACTCATTCATATCAAATATTCAGCAGTCATTACCTACTTCCACCATGCAACAGGTGCTGCCATCTATCGGTATTAGACCATCAAACGTGTGTTTGTTTATTGTTAAAAGTGCCAGTTTCCTTAAGATGTTTTCCTTCGCTCGGAACTGGTGATAAATCTAAATATAAACTGCGTGTACGTGTTGCGTATGGTTTTGTAACGGTTTGGTGAAGTTTGTTGGTATTTTTGATCACTTGAGGATTACCCAAACGATCAGCGTCATCACAATCATCATCTGCCTAGCCTGTTCCCAACTATGTGGCGGTCGGCTTCTAGTCTAACCGAATGCAGCTGAATACCAGTATTTTACATGGAGCTCTGACCTCCTCGACCCAGTTATTGGGTAATACGATACCCTTTGGTAAGACTGGTTGTCAGACTTTCGGGCTTCAGACGACCCGTAAATACTGCGTCATCTCCATCTCAAACCATAATTTCATCAACATGGTTATTGGTATACTTACTCAAAAATCGAGAGTTAGCAAAAATATATCTCCTGAACTCGCAATCCTTTTCTGTCAAATAAAATATAAGGCTATTACCACTTCAACAGCTTTACGTCTGCCACGTGTGCCATACCAAACGGTTATATCGTACAATTGTAAAAAGGCGGCACGCAATATATTCAGCCCGAGCTTATGAGCTTCCCTATATGAAGGTGCCTCTACTTGCGCTAGGGGAGGCAATTTACTGGAAAGGCGTATATTGCCTCACTGCAACGACTATACCTAACACATTTTGCTATAGTACCTGCTATATTTTGCAAATATTTGTACTGAACCTTCATAGCTTCACCCTATTCTAAATGGAATGTAGGGACTAGGGTGCAAGACGTTGGTGGATATTAAAAATATTGAATTTCCCTGTATACAAGAATGTTTATTGAACGATCCTTGCCGATATTATTAGATACTTATGCTGAAGCTTTTTATACGTATGTATTATTGTATGTTTCTACTTGATTTCTCTTTCTGTTATATTGCTCTTGTCATGCTTTGTCTCTGCATCATCCTAAGATAGATTGGTAGAAATGCCTCAGGCATTAAGTCCGCCTTTATGCCGACTTTCAGTTATTTTTTCACTTGTGCATAAAGTTTTAATAAATAAATTAGTAAATATTTTTTTGGTAACCTTTGTTAGCGACTATCATCTGATAACATGACCCTGATGACTTTGCGGTGTCTAAATCAGACCATTCAAATATCTGGCGTAAAGTGGTTACATAGTATTAGTTAGATAATGAGGTAGGTAACCCTGTTTTTGGTAAGTGGTGAGGTGAGGTGTACAGTTAAAACTAAACATGTTTAACTTACAAGAGACTCATAATAAATAAGTAAATGGTGATAAAATTAATATTATAAAGAGATTTTTCTTTTTTGTTTATGTGTATGCTCGTTTGTTACGCTTTTACGCTTCAACGGCTGAACGGATTTGGATGAACTTTGGCACATGGGTAGACCATGACCTGGATTACGACATAAGATACTTTTTATCCCGATATTCCCACGGAATCGAGACTCATGTGGGTGAAACCGCGGGGCGCAGCTAGTCTCTAATATATGTATAAATACCAGCAAGCAAGAGTTAAGCTTGACAAAATCTTAGTAGAGTTATATGAAATCATCCCAAAGAATACACATGTACCTAATGAATGTTTTTCCAACGAAGTCATAGATCAACACAAACATAACAGGCTTCCTATTACTGTCCCATACTAACATATATCTAATAAAGCCAGCCAAGCTACTGATAAGGTTAAAATTGTATATCGCTCATTTGGAGAAACATCGACGTAAATGTAATTTTTCCCAAAAATGAGTTGTCGATATATATTGTGCTCGAAAAAAATTCAGAGGAGCAGAGGCGTGAAATATTTAATATGGTTTTGGGATTTATCAACATTTCAGAACGAGACGGTAACAGATTACAAAAAAAAAACGACTTTAAATCACTTTCGTGTAAAATTTTAAAAGCAGCACTTACGTCGATGTTTCTCCAAATGAGTGATATAATACACATGAAACCAGTACTAACGGTGGCATAGTTGACAGCAAAATGAGCGAAATCGCCGCGCCTATATGCTTGATCAGAACTTTTAATTACTTCGAAATGTGACGGCTTGTTATACGAACATGTATCTTGTCTACGTTTACAATGACGCCAGACACGGCTAAGTTTCGGAATACGTGAGCAACTAATTAGTGGCGAAATTAAAAAGTTGATGAGACTCCTTTCAATGTAGTTATAACATTTCGTATAATTTTGGCTTCGTCTATTTGTTGTTGTTACTTGTTAATCATGATTATGTGAGTGAGATGTTTCCATAAGAGCTTATTTTAATCATCATAAATCGGATAACCTTCTATTTCATGAAAATCTCTTCAAAGTGAGAGTGAACGGGTCTTCTTCTGGGTGAACTCACTCCATCGTCGAGTTTGTCTCTGTCACCTCTGACATAGACTAGAGTCAAGAGCAAACCCATCTCGAATAAAAAAATAAAATTCAAAGAACAGTACTTATTCGTCTCTGCCACCTCCTCATTATCTATTAATTTTATTTAGATTTGTTTCATCGTCTATAATAAAATTCATTAGATCCGTCTAACAGCTGGCTACAAAATTACTTAAAAGTTTCTATCCTTTTAATCTTGATAATTTCTTAACTCAACTTTGCAGTCTCCAGACACTTCTAGATGTCAACTTAAGGTGTCATTCATGTACCCCTCAACCGTTTAGCAATAATTATTTTATGAATACATGTTCAGGGCAACAAGTAATATGTGGGTAAGGCAGTCGTAAATGTCCAGCTGCGTTATGTGCCGCAATGAATACAATAAGAAGTTTTATCTGTCCAATATAACGTTTATTGTTTCATGCACCAATGGATGGCGTATTTTGTATCGTGAAGTCATAAAAAATGTAATATGTAGTAACCTATCTTAGTGTCTTGGTAACAGTGTGTTTATGCGTAGTTCTGAAGGAAGATATGGGTTGGCAGCCGTCTGAAAGTTTGGAGGTCAGACATTGTGAACGCCGACTCCGACCACAATTACTGAATTCGGTAGTTTGGAAGTTTTACAAGTTATGTCTCTAAGGACTGTATTCTAGAGATGCTCAAGTATTGATCCTTTCTGTCAGATTAGCATTGCTAATGAGGCACAATTGACTATCTATTGTTATGGCCCTCTAGCGGGCCACCTCGGGCCTGACTCATTACTTCAGAGTACTTTTTTATTCAGATTAAAATTCAACGTTAAAGTCAATGTCTTGACAGCTAAATAATGTTGCCGGAAAAACAGATAACGTCATTTTGAGATCTCCAGCTTACAAATGACATTCCAGTCTTCAAAAGCTAATTAATATCTCATAGCAAACAAATATTCGAATTTACACAAAATTTATAATCCTTCTAAATCGCTGGCGACATATCTTCAGTCAATTTGTTATGACAGTGTTTGTTTCAACGAGTCCCAATCTGTTTTGGCACGGAGCTTTCACAGGCCCCTCGGTGACGTTTCACTACAAAATAGCGAAAGACTCGCAGAAAAAAGTACGAAAACATTCTGATAGTGGCATTGATGTATCGTCTGCCAGGAACATTTACTTGGGCTCGAACGGTAAATAACTTACGGCGGTAAACGTGGCTGCTTTACCGCGGTAATGGTCTCCGAGCGTTGGTAATAGGCGATTCTCTGTTGTCGTGAAGTTCGGCTGCCAAATTCTTCGTTTATTTCCATAGCCGTTCTCCATGGTTCGTTGGCTGATTGGACTATGTGTGAGATGCGTTTTAAATTAGTTGTTGTTTTGCTAACGTATTGGCGAGTGTATGGAAGGTTGGGTGTGGCTGCCAGGACGTTGTCATGGTCTTGGCGAAGTGTGGTGTGACGTAATTGTTTCTCACTTTCAGCTGAAGGATGATAATTATGTAGGTATTGTATAGGGTTTGTTGTTTTATACAAAGCCATATCTGAGTGTTGCTCTTTTCCCTTCTACTCTTAAACTCTGACCGTCTTATTACAAAACACGATCTAACTTTAGCCCGAGCTTAAACCTTCGGGCCAGTTTTTGTATTTCGAACTTTATGCCGAAATAAGTAAAGTTCTTAATACAAAATTGACAACTTAAGACCGGACTAAGTTGTCAGTTTTGTAAAAGGGACTTTATCTCGATTTCTGTTAGGTCCTTATTTCAAAAACAGGTTCGACAGTTTAAACCATTTCTTTGATTTACAGCATTTATACTAAAAATAATATCAAAGAGCACGTAGCCGTTAAAACTTTTAAAACTGATGGTTTATTGGCATCTACTCCGCAATTTACTATTTCTGTCTACAAAACTAATAAACTTTTGGTTTTGTTTGTATCGTAAGAGTCACTCACGGGAGTGTGTTATTGTTACACAAATAAACATTACTCCATGGTAGATGGGGATCGGATCGAATCTGTCTGTAACCTTCATTATTTGCTATCTGTATCGGTTTAGGTATTTTTGGAGTCAACATTCACTATTTAAAATAATTATTAATCGCATCCCACAAGATTTTCAGCATGCATTTCTTGCGGATCGGATCGAATCTGTCTGTGGCCAGTTCATTATTTGCTATCTGTATCGGTTTAGGTATTTTTGGAGTCAACATTAACTATTTAAAATAATTATTAATCGCATGCCACAAGATTTTCAGCATGCATTTCTTGCGGATCGGATCGAATCTGTTTGTGGCCTTCATTATTTGCTATCTGTACCGGCTTAGGTATTTTTGGAGTCAACATTAACTATTTAAAATAATTATTAATCGCATGCCACAAGATTTTCAGCATGCATTTCTTGCGGATCGGATCGAATCTGTCTGTGGCCTTCATTGTTTGCTATCTGTACCGGCTTAGGTATTTTTGGAGTCAACATTAACTATTTAAAATAATTATTAATCGCATCCCACGAGATTTTCAGCCTGCATTTCTTGCTTTATGTTTAATTACCTATTGCACTATGCTATCCAGCAATATTTATAGCCAAATCGATTTCCACAGTTTAATTCTAGGTTACTGAGAGATTTAATGATATAGAATGATTGAGTCTTGTGGCAATGTCTCTTCACATCACATACAAAGCAAGACGCTTCTTTGCCAGTTATTCCTGAAAACAGATCCTTCCTTAATACTTTAGAACAGTGGTACTCAACCTTTTTTTTAACGAGGACGATATTGATTTCATTATTATTAGCGGGCACCACAAGGTTAAAAAAAAAACTATCAATCTAAAAATAAACTTTAATCGAAAAGTTTAACATACGTAATCGTAAAATTCAAAAGCAATATTAATTAACTAAACACTTAAGTTTTTTGTAAATAATTCAGTTTGCATCAAGGAGATTTTTGAGCTTGCATCTTCTGTACAAATTCTTGAATCCTTAGGGTAATGTTTTTACTCAAAGCTACACGCATATCATCACTTACTTTCAATCGATTCCCGGACTTGTTTTTAATTATCAGTAAAGCAGAAAATCCTTGTTCGCATAAATAAGTTGTGGCGTAAGTAAAAGCATAAGATAAAGCAAAGCGATTTCTCGAATTTTAGTGTATGAAATTGCTTTTTTACACCAAAACTGCTCCAAAGAATCAGATTCAAACGCGTCCTTACAGTTTCTATAATTTTGTTTGAAATCTTGCGCGGACCATATTTTTGCTCTTGCGGACCACCTTGTGGTCCACGGACCACTGGTTGGGAACCACTGCTTTAAAAACATAACCTACCATATACAATAAACCATCTCCTTCAACAGAGTTCAACAAAAAAGTCCACATGGAAAGTTTCAGACTAACCATAGAACTTTATATATCGCTCATTTGGAGAAACTTCGACGTAAATGTAATTTTTCCCAAAAATGAGTTGTCGATATATATTGTGCTCGAAAAAAATTTCAGAGGAGCAGAGGCGTGAAATATTTAATATGGTTTTGGGATTTATCAACATTTCAGAACGAGACGGTAACAGATTACAAAAAAAAAACGACTTTAAATCACTCTCCTGTAAAATTTTAAAAGCAGCTGTTACGTCGATGTTTCTCCAAATGAGCGATATAGACCTTCTCGTAAATTACGTAAGTGAAGTCTTGGGGTGAATGTGCTGAAATAAGGTAATTGTTCTGTGTTCACTTATTCATGAACTTCCAGCTCGCTCTGCTTAGGTAGTGTAGGTACTGAAGAGGATCGATATCCAGTCTAGTTATAGATTCTAGGCTAGATTGAATATTTGATTGTGCAATGGATTGAAGGCATTGTCATGGTTGCTAATGATATTATGGATGAAATGGTAACTGTCATGGAGGCTGAAAATCCCGGGTTCACTCGGTAACTAAGTAACAAGAATACCTACTGTAAATAATAAGTTTAAAGCCCATCTATAAATCCTGTTCACTTTTATTTCAAACTAGCTTTTGCCCGCGGCTTCGCCCGCGTGGATAACGGAAATTATCCCACGAGCACCTACTACCGGGATAAAAAGTATCCTAAGTGTTAATCCAGGTTATAAACTATCTGTGTTCCAAATTCCATCCAAATCCGTTCAGTAGTTTTTGCGTGAAACAGTAACAAACATCCATCCATCCATCCTCACAAACTTTCACATTTATAATATTAGTAGGATGCACATTTTTCAAAAGTTGATCTAGTGCTTTAACTAGAACATAAACTAAAACAAAGGCTCTTGAGTTAATAGAATCCTCTAACCGTGGTTATATTCAAAGCAAAGTTTGTATGAGAATTTCGAACACATTCAAACTTATGAAGCTTTTAATTAAACATGTTTAGTCAGTAATTATGAATCTTTTGAAGGTATCTTTCATGCTCGTGTACATTTTCCTGCTAATAACGTTACGTAGTACTAAGATTATAATATTGTTTAATTTCCAAGCTCATTTTCATCAACTCTGACGTTTGCCCGACCTTTCGTTTTCGCTAATGCTCTTTTCTCAAAGGAACTTATTAAAGTTGTGTATGACAGCTAGTTAATCTTTTTTACTTGACTGCTCTTGTAAAAATGCCGAGAAAATTCCGTGGATATAAAATTTCTTATGAAGGGCTGTTCCAATAACTTGCTCACCGTTGTTCGTTCAGACTATACGTCTAAATTTAAAATTAAAAAGCTTCCGGTACAAACAAAAACCTCTAAAAACGGCTAAAACAGATTTTCTTCTTTTTTTTTTGACTGAGAGCACTCGAACAAGTCACCTTTCAAACAAAACAAAATCAGTTCAGCCGTTTGGGAGCTACGATGCCGCAAACAGACACACAGATACACACGTCAAACTTATAACACCCCTCTTTTTCCGTCGGGGGTTAAAAACACTACAATACTTACAAACAAACGAATACGACCACTTACGAATACTCGTTACAGATGTTCAAAATTTGACGTAAGAACAAAGTCCAGTGACCACGATTTTCTGCTTAATAATGTATACTTCTTCATTGAAAGTTTAAATAGCCAATGTATCAAGACCAACAAAATAAAATCTGGTAATAGAATCTGATAATGATGCATTGTACTGAAAGAAAGTGTTTTAGTCCACAATGGTAAATAAATCAAATTAACGATGCGTACGTTAGCCAGCTAATACCTTCGATTACCCATATACTAATAAATATAATACGTTATTGTTTGGTTTCCATGAGAAAGTCAACAAGAATTCAGCCGTAACTTAAAAAAATGCCGATAGTAAACATGGCATTGGCAGTTCTTTTCCTATGAATGTCAATAGACATCTATTGTAATCCACTGCTAGACCTTTCTAGAGGTTTCATTAATGATAAATGATTTTATTTCTGTAAGTAGGTTTGTACAAACACTTTTACACGTCAATCATATTTTAAAACTAGATGAGGTCAGCGTTTCCTATCTGACTACTCTGAGCAGAAAGACCGAAACAAACTCAGAGTTCACAGTCCAGACATAGTCTTGGTCAGATCATGTTGATTTGTGTCTGAAATGGTCTTTTGAGGAAAAAACCACAGAATGAGTGGACCTGTCCAGTCAGTGCACGCATTTGTCAGTAATCGTGCAGCTCAAGTCAAAACTTAAGGAGCTCAACGATTCGACGAAGAATACCAATGAAAGGACATGGCTGCATAATTTACTCAAACTGCCAGACCATGATAAAAAACTAATTGAGAAGAAAAAACAGCAATGACCCACATAGTCTTTACATTCACAATAATTAAAATAATATACTATTTTACAAAGTAAAATAATTCATGTCAATGTATTTATAAAATTCATCAATGTCAATGTGTAGGTATATAAAAATCCGGAAATAATCTTGATGAGATCATTTGAGGACCATGTTAGATTGGTGTCTGAAATGGTCTTTTGAGGAACGAACCATACAGATTTGGGTGGGCCTGTCCAGTCAGTGCACGCATATGGCAGTTGGTTGCACTCCAACTTTTAGCCCTCCCAGTTTCTGCTAGATATTTGATAGCTTTAGTCCTCCGCACTTTTGCTCAATATCATAATCTTCCTGCTCTTGTCTCTTGACACAACACTTCAGGTCGGGGCAACGTTTTCTTAAGTTAAGAAAAACCAGGCATAAGAAAAAAAAAAGCAGTTATAAATCAATCTTTCTTCCAATTTCGCAAGACATTACCACGCTGGCAGCTTCCCTTTCATCATAACCTAATTACGTTCCTTTTTCCATCACCTCGACTAATGCACTTATCCTTGAGTACGGAACCACTTACGTTTCTGACGTCCCTCGGATCTGTAATTGTGTTACTTGGTTGGGTATTAAAAGCTTTCTTATGTAGGCTAAGTAAACGCCTCATACTCTGACTTGTCTACAGAGCATGGGGTTAGGATTAAGAATTGGTGCTGGGAGACGACGAAAACTGGTCCTTCTGCTTGCATAAAGAAGGGCTAGCGATTTTAAAGTACTCAGTGGTTTAAATGGGCGATTCAGGGCTTTGCCAAGTTGACTACAGGGTTGCAGTTACCAATAAGCTAAGAAAATTCAGTAAACAATATCAAAATATTATTTCATAATATTGAAGAGACCAAAAACTCCTACATTTCATTAGAAAATACCGTTTCACAGAAGCACATCTCAATACAAAATAATGACTATCATAAATCAAGTAAAACCATTACCAAGCCATGGCGCTAAGATGATTTACAATCCACATTATCACATATGCTAAGGTCTTTTACCGTGATATGTTAATTATATTAATTAGTCGACCGCAGCCACGCCGCTTTATTACCGAACACCTGGGTTGACACGTGGCCCACACTACATACATATTGCAGTATAATTCCTGCAATTACATACTTTTTGTTGTCATTTCGATTAAATTCTTTTTACGAGTCAGCTTTTTTACTTTTTCGTTTTTTTTGAAATATTCAAAAAATTGACAATTGTTCTGAACATTGTCAAGAAGAAAAAAATGCAACGCATTCTGTCGTTGGAATTCCTATTGTGTGGATATTTTATTCAATAATATTTAATCTTTCTTCGAAAGTTAATTTCAAATTTTAACCACCACTATATGTGAGTAGTCAGCGGATACGTTCCCTGGAATTTCTCGTCACTTTTTTTTCTTTGGTGAGTAATCCCTTTATAGGTTCCGTATTCTTGTTACTTGTGCCTTCTTCTTTAATCTAAGAAGATTTCCTTTTTCTTAGATTGTTTGAAAGGCCACCTTTTTTTGGCCTTACCCTGCCATTTATTGTTCGCCTGTCTTCTTCTTTCGTCTGCCGGCCGCAGAAGTCCGAGCGAGCTTGCGGAGAGAAGCGCAGGATCGTTGCTGAGCAAGGTCGACGACACAGGTGCCTAACGGACACATCAGGTGCTAAATAAGACATTTGTGTGGCGCAATAACGCCCAACCATCATATAATAGAAGTGTTCTGTGTTATACCGTCGTGTGACATTTTAATTTTAAGGTGCTTTCCTAAATTCTCAATATCAGATCTTATTCTCTTTAAAATTTATATTAACGAAATTATGTAAAGAAAAACCTTAATCTTGAGCTTATTTGTGTTAAATAATGTATAGAGCGGCACGAATTTCGTACGATTGCAATCGAATTTAAATTCGTCTATATACTTAAATTCCTAAAAATTTGGAAACATCCATAAGTTTTTTCTCCAAAAATCTTCTTGTGATATATTTTTTTTGGTAGCCTTATACAATTTCCAACGACTAAATATTTAAATTTTTTGACTTATTTCTTAATTATTTCGGTTGTTCTTTTTATTAATAAATTTTACGTGTACCAGCTGCGTGAGTTTGATTTTTTAGCTAGCTCACGTCGGGGTTCGAGTCCCCGGCGTGTTAGCAGCCAGCTCTACGCTGCAATATGTATACATACTGCAGATGATAGAAAAGCAGGGAGGGAAGGATAAATTCTTGCTGGTCCCAAAAGTATAATTAAGTAAAGAGTAAGAATTTTGCAAGCATCTTTAAGAATAATGCAGAGTAGATATTTAAAGAAGAAGGATCTATCGTTAAACATACATAGAGCATAGCAGGTACTAGGCAGGATAAGTACACTTAACTTGTGCTCGAACAAGAAGCAGTGTATGCAGCCAGGTATTGATAAAGGCCTTGGCTATGGCAAGGGGCACAGAAAGAAGCATCTTCAAGTCTTCGAATGTATACTACAATTACCAATTCGTCTCATGACCGGTTATTGTTTCCAATTCATTTTCAATTGGAAAGAGGAAGTTTGCGGCTTCAAATTTAATTTGGGAATAAGACTGAGGCCGCAAGCCTTTGAATGTCTACTCAAATCATTATGCTGTATTATTTATACGTCTCTTTCAAATAGATCCAAGCTAACCTAGTTAATGAGAAATATTCTACACACAAAAACAATATCCAACGTTCCCACATTAAACTAAACCCTAACTATAAAACTGAACGTTTTCATCTCGATAAATAATTCAAAGCTTTTGGCATGGAAGCTATTAATTACAATCGCTCCGTCGTTAGTGAAACGATTTGCGTTTGCTCCGTGGCTCCAGCTATTTATATTTAGGTTTTACAACTTAATCTGGCTAATGTGAATTTGTAAAGAACGATTTTATCTGGAATGTGGTTAGGAACTGAACACGAATTTCAGTCTTCTTTGCTTTCCGTCTATGCAATACTAGATTAAACTGTATGGATACCATAATGAAACGCTATAGTGACAGAAAAATTTAAATTATTACTCTCATGGGTCAGACTGCAGTTGCAAATGTGATTTAATATTAAATTAATGGCGGAAAACTGATCATGCACTTGTAAATCATCAATAGTTCCTACAGTCAAAGCCGAATATGAAAACAGAAACGACAGAGAAAATATAAACAAACTTACCAACAGTTACATAACCAACCTTGTTTACAATGCACAACATCTGAGCTAGACACATGTACTCCAATAAATTCAACATATAAATCGGTTATTGGAAACCGATTCCTGTCTCTAGGGCTCTCATATACATATACCGGCAGCGTCGATTGCAAATTGGATGTCTCACTTCAATTTGTCATGCACAAGTGCTGTGCTAGTGACGGGGAAATCGCAGGACGTCCCGTGTATCCCGTCAATTCTGGCTTGTTGGCAAAGTTAAGACTATGTAGGTCAGATATGGATAAAATTGAGCAATATGAGTTGCATTTGGATAAGCCTTGAATTAGGATCAGCAATATATTGTGTCTTTCTGTGCGAAGCATTCATTCATAACCCTTCCGCCGATTTAATCCGCTTGAAAGGATATATAAAGTGTATCTATTCATACACGAAATATCTGAAGGGGTCATTGTACTCATTATTATGAACAACTATTACTAAAGGACAAAACGTGAAATCGCAAAACAAAAATCTGCTGTTCCATACATTTTGACGAGTTCTGCGAACATAAATGTAGGGAGCAGCTGATTTTTTTTTCGGGGTTTCGGGTTTGGTCCCATAGTAAAAGTTGTTTGTAATGATGAATACAATTACCCCTTAAGAGATTTCGTGTACGAATAGATAGACCTTATATAAAGTTGACCTGCTCTTTTGATGTAATGGTTTTATCAACTTTAATTTATATGTTAAGTCACTGTATACTATATTTTTCTCACCGCATATCTTTTTGCCTTTGCATCTTCGACGTACCTCTCTTATTGTTTGTATTTTTTTTTCATCATTCATCCTTTCATCCATCCAACATTACATTTTTCAAAACCAGTCACCGTAATTTATATTTCAATCTCCACACTAACCTTTTCAACCACAATACTTACTCATAAAATTAATTTCACGAGATTTATATTTAATTTCCCGGTTTTACAAACATCTCTAGAGAAATCGTTTTCACATCCCAATGGGATTCGCCCGGAGTTTCCATCACTGTTTTATTTTCATTTCGTTGTAACTGCGGCGCGCATTAATCGAGTTTCAGTGCTTGTTTTTTGTGATGCAGCATGCATGAATTATAACTGGGACATTTTCAAATTGAGTTTTCATTTTGTTCAGCGTTTATAGGATGGGTTCTTAGCTAAGTCGCCGCACGGGTCGATGGATTATAGGTTTTAAGTTACGCTTGCCGCGGTCAGTCCGTGGAAAGGTGACCATCTTTAAATCAGAACCCCGAAAGTCTGACAACCAGTCTTACGAAGGAGTATAGAGTTACCCAGTAACTGGGTTGTGGAGGTCAGATAGGCAGTCGCTCCATGTAAAATACTGGTAGTCAGTCAATCCGGTTAGACTGAAAGCCAACCACAACATAGTTGAGAAAAGGCAACGCAGATTGATTGGGTTTTATTTTAATTTTTTTATCCGCTTGAAATGATTTACCTTCAGAAACAGCAAAAGTTACTTCTTTCTTTGTTAATTTCAATCATACATTTGCGACATATTTTTACATACTCTTCAGATTTGTTCAGTATATTTTGTGTCGTAAACTTTTATCTTTAGTAGTATCATCTGAAAGTGTGTCAGTTACAAGGCGACAGGTCGTTGACCGACAAACAGACTAACCTTGCAAATGTATATTTTTCAACTTGTATATACATTTCGATTAAAATGGAAACGGGGATTGCGTTGTATTATCATGCTTGTTATTAGGTGTTTTTTATTGTAGTAAAGAATATGGACACCTATTTGAAAACGGTATATTCAGAGGCGTTAAAGTTATTATTATTTAAAGCTATTTTATTATTTGTTCTTCATAGTGGTGTTAAAGGGGATCCTTAGTTGTAGTCCGCCAAATTAAAATTTTCTTTGGTTTTTAGCAAATTGCAGCTCTGCTTTACGTTATATGTTGATCAAAATGCGATTCGCGACTGTAGGAATGATATATTTACGGAAAAATAATCATCAGTTTCTAACTTTTGAAATTTGTTCCACCTTAGAATTTTTCAGAATATTTCGTAGGTATGAAAAATTCTTAGGTGGAACAAATTTCCAATTACAAGCTGAAATTTGCAAAAATTTGGCGGGCTAAATCTGAGGATCCATCTTAAACTTCCGTTGTTTATAGCGTTCTTGGTTTCAAAATAACCCTTTATTAAACCTTCCACGACGATCACGGGATCATTTCCAAAATAATCATGACACAATTAACCACTACTTTACAGCTAAGTATAACTAAACAAAGCCATAACAGCTTTTACATTCGTTACAACCACCCATTTGGCAGTACCGCCAAATACTAGCATATATATTGCTCAACGCTAAACATTATATATTACTCTAGTAGATTTAACTGAACAAAGAGGTTATTTACTTCATGGCGTAGACGCTTCAAATGTACCTTGAAATGGATTTTAGAGCTGGAATTATTTCGGTCTTGTAGTGATGTAATTGTAGTTCAGGGGCTTTCATCGTGTGTGTGTAGTGGTATTATCTTTGTAAGGATTGGTTTGTACAATAGGGTGTGAGAAAGGAGCAATTAAGATTTCCAATTAATTACACAAATGGTTGTTAGAATTTGCTAATGTTTCCTTAGGAAAATGTATTAGGAAGATGATTATAACCACGGCAATGTGTAGGTAGGTGTATTGGTGACAGTAGTTATATTTTCCACGTGCTTTCCTACAATATATAGGACAACCGAACCGAACCCTTGATTTTCATTAAAAGCGACTTTGTGTCTTTTTGACAGCTGAGAATCTGCTATCATCTATCTGTCTCCTAAGTGTGGTGATGGCGTTTGACTGTTACTACATTTTCAACATTAGTCTTTTTCGTCTTGGTGTAGATTTCAGCCTGAAATAAAATACACGTATTTAATTACTAATGTTCTTCCGTTCTTTGTTTACAGAAGAAGAATGCTACCACTGCATGGCGAGCTTGGTGGCGTCCAAGGAAAAGATGTTCATCACACAAACGAAACTACTCAACGAAGTTACATGGAAGACTGTTATGCAGATCGCTAAAAAACATGCCGTAAGTTTACTTCAAACATTCTGACTTTTTGAAAGCCATACACGCTATGGTCTACCGGTAAGGTAGACCTCTTCCTATGCAAGTGCTCCTGCGCTGGTCGAACACATGTCGTATGTTCCAAGAACTGCCAGGTTATTTCCAAACACGCTTCGGAATAGCTGCGCAGGCACATCTACACTGGTAGGCCTCTCCTGATGACCGTAACGCATATGTATGGCCGCCATTAATACCCAGTACCCTTATAATATCGTCACAAACAAATTAGTGTGAAAGAAGTCAACGCAATGGCGATTGTTGGATTGTCAAAACGATTACTATCATTACAAGTGTATTACCTGATTAGGGTGCTGGTGTCGCCCCTTCCATGACCAATCAACCTACCTTAGCCTGATCAATGATGCGGCAGTAATTTCGCTCAAGATTACACCCGACTCCAAATTTGTTGACGTGACAAATTACTCCTATGACCATGGAAATAATCTCCTGATATTAGACATGATTAAACCACAAACCATGTGCCCGATGGTATTTCCAATCGGCAAAAATGACGAACATCAATACAAACTTTCATCTCCTATGTAAAAAATCATTTCTTGGTGATCACTTTCGTTATGAAAGGAAATCTTGTGCGGAATAGACTATTTGACAATGTTTTTAAATTTGATTTTTGAATGTAGAAATAAATTAAACCACAATAAAAAAATATATCTAAAAAAAAAGGCGAAGTTCTATGCGTTTTAAAGACGATGCTAGACAGAGACAGCATTATTAGCATCTAACGTCACAACACAGGAACGCCATAGTAACTTCGCGCCATTCAATACAATTATGGTTTTGCGTGACAAGTATAGAAGAATAATTTCAAAAGTGGGTAACTTCTCCATTTTTCCACCTATCTAATTTTTTTTTTTCAAATCGCCTCCTTTTAGTAACATCTTTAAAAATAATTATTAATTGTAAAATGTATATTTTTGATAGTAGTCTCTATTTCATCCTTCTAGACCCAGCGGCTTAAAAATTTTTATTCAGTAGATATTTTGAAGTGAACAGAGCACAATTTGTATTGATCGCCAACTCTCATCTCAACCCGTACTTTGCATTGCTAATTTTAACAAACTTCAGTACCAACTATCGCTTGAAGAAACTTGCCCCACGATACAATTTATGCTGTAGAACTTTATCCATAAATCACTTATAAAGTAGGTAAATAAGAGCGATAATAGTTAATTTATTTAATTAAGTTTTTCCCTTACTTATGTAGTTATGCACAACCAAGTTCATTGCAGGGCAATAAACTGTCTGATTAATATGTTCTGGTAGACGCATAATGATAGAAATGTCTTGACCTAGAAACTTGAGTTTTACAAACATTACATACATAAAATTTTGCACAAGAGCTTCATAAGGAAGGTGAGCACTATGGAAGGATTTTTAAAGAATCATCCCCTTTAATAAGAGATGAAAGTTTGTATGAAGTTCGCCATTTTTGCCGATAAGTAATCCCATCCGGTATACGATAAAATGTCTATACTTATACCGAGAACATGCCCCTCGTACATGTACTACCTATTTGCAAGACGCAAACGCATTACTAGTGTTCTAGTTAACCCCTCCAAATAAGCTAAATAAGTATACTTATAACATTAGGAGTTAATAAGTCAATAGTGCAATGAATGAGGTCCTCACGATCTCTCGCTCGCCAGTCACGTTAGTCTGAACAAAGAGTATATCTAATAATAAATAATACCAGCCTATTTTTGTCCCACTGCAGGGCAAAGGCCTCTTCTCAAACAGAGAAGGCACGAGCATCGGACACCACTCTTGCTCAAGACGTGTTGGCAATTTCAGACTTATTATCTTTAAGTCCTGCTTTCCTCACGATGTTTTTCCTTCAGCGATGTCAGTAATGTCCAAGATAAACTCAGAAAATAATTTTGAATTGAAAAAGTCACATTGTCAGTCTATCTATGAATGGATGTTCCACTCATACGCATAAAGCGTTTTGGCGTATCGCTAAAGAGTAGAACTCCTTACAGGAGGAGTCTGATTTCCCTGATAGCTTTCACCTGGGCGTCTTGCAAGTCTTTAGTGTTATAACTTCTAGTCAAGCGTTCTCCGTCGTGAAACTTTGACCGGATTGTCGCTTATCCTACGGTTTCCTTGAAGAGCGGTGGCCGCCACAAAGCGTCTGCAATTTACCGGCGAATGACGTCACAGAAAGGTTATATAAGAAAGTGTTTGTGTGTTCCTAGAGAGCGTTTTTTGACACCCTAAACTCAAACCTCACTGCCATCATCTTCATGACAGCCGTTATGTGGCGACTACCACTCCGCTAGGAAACTGTAGCTGTACCAACAAGTGAGATAGTAAGCAAACACGAGCATAAAGGGTCAAGCTATTGCATAGCATATTTAACAACTTATGCAATTATATATTTTTTATTTTTTTTATTTATGCAGTATTTTTTTTCTTTGATATTAATTCAAGTACAGTCGTACCATATACATACACGTTAAGCGAACTCTCGACCGAGCTACATGGTAGGCGGAGTGGGGGTGTTAGGTTTTATTTTCGTTACGGAATTTCTTGATTCGGTCGCCGCGCTCAAAGCCCGCGATAAAAGCTATGCAATAGCTTAAAAAAGAATTTCTCATACGTAACAATATAACATTTTAGTTTCCTAGAAATAGCCGTGTTATCTATTTAAAACAATTAACATACATTAACCCGCTTCATAGTAATCGGGTCTTGTTTATTTAAACTAAATAGTCTACTAGTGAAAATATTTGATTTCCGTAGGTATCAGACGAAACATTGCGTGCGAGTCTATTTACAATCAAACAAACAAATCTGACTTTTAAATTGTTGCTTAAGGTCCTTACATACTTTGCGTTACTGCGTAGTTTCACACGAAAAGTATACAATAAAATAAAATGGAGAATAATAAAGAAGTATAGCAGTTCAAATTATCCAAGAAATTACACTTTTCTTGTTCCAAAGAATAACTTCGCCCTCGGGCTTTACAGCTGGATCAACAGATAAGCTAGTTTTTATCCCTGAATCTTTATACATGGATAGAACCGCAGGCTAGGAAGGTACAGAAACGTATAACTTTAAACCGTCGATAACTGTGCCCGCAACTCTGCCGGTTGTAAGTTTAGAGTTTTAGAGATGAAAAGCTGCCTATAGCTATACCACAAACTCGGATATGATAGTTAAGGCTCCCGCAGACAGGCACGACGCGATAGCGCTACACATAGGCGCCGCTCGTCGCGCGACGCGCGGTGCCTTTGTGTCAGACGTCGCGTCGCGCCAGTGTGTACGAACCTTTAGCCGTAAAAAGGTAGCAAAAATTGCAAATGCAAAATAACCTTAGCATACCTAAGTACTATTAAGTAATTTTACGTTCCAAATAGTACCGAAGCCTTGAATTAAATTAAACCCTTTTCTCAGTCGCAGCTCTGTGACAATCATTCGACAATACATTTAAACATTGATTGACAGCTAATTGGTTTACCAATTCGACATGCCCTTTGAAGTTTACATTTATAATTAACGGTCGATAGCAAGGGGTGGTTTGTAATATTTAGTAGTTTGTTGTATTTATTTCTGTAAATTGATTAAAATAAAAACACGTTTACAGGTCAAAATTAAATTATGTTTTAAAACTAGATGAGTTTGGTGCTTCCTTACCGACTACTTTGAGAAGAAAGGCCATATGAGGACCATGCAGATTAGTGTCTGTGATGGTATTTTGAGGAAAGAACCAGGTTTGAGTGGACCTGCCCCGTCAGTGCACGCATTTTTCAGTAATCGTGTAGCTCAACTCAGAACTTATGGAGCTCAACGACTCGATGAACAATACCAAAAGCGTAGCCCTTATACCCCTTAATACATGGCGTGCCAACCCCCAGAAGTGGCGCTATCAAGCCCATTACTCCACCATAACTGTAGGTCACGCGACTAGGGTTGCTCAAGGTATTCCCTTTGGTTTTTTTTTGTCATGTAAATATATTATGGCGCCGTGGGGCTAAAAATAAGTTTTTCGTAATGGCGCTGTAGTGTTGTGTCGTGTGGAAATTGACATCGATAATTTTGTTATAACTGTAATCGTATTTAATTCACAAGTTATCATGTTACAATACCATTAAAAAAAGTCACGAAACGAACACATTAAGAAATTATCTGCCCTTGGAAAATGACGATACGACCAATTACCATTCATAAAAAATCTGACGTACACCTACTTTAAAATATTGGTTTAATAAAATTAACACGCTATAAATAGAAGCTCAAATATTTTAAATAGGATTAGCCTTCAGCGGCTATTTATTCTCTTATTTACTTACAATATTGATTTATCAGATCTGTCTTTAAGTTTGACACGACTGAAATATAAAAATAACTTATCTTAAAGAGAAAATTCGAATAAACTCTCGAAAACCAACTAATATCCGTCTTTAGAACAATACTGTCCATAACGGATGCTTTCCAATGTTTACGCATAGGTACATAAATTCACGCCTTTTTCCCATGGGGGCCAGGCAGAAACTACAGATCGCCACTTACTAAGATCCTAACATACTCTTTTAGCTTCGCTTCGTTCGTTCAGGTTTTTACTATGGTTGAACTATTTTATTTCTGGAACAAAGACTGAAGGGAATCGTTGAACGAGAATAGTTTCTACCTTGAAAAGGTTTCTCGTACTAAACCGAAGTTAACCTCTTTTAAACTCGGTAGTCTGCTAACACTCGCAAAAATCCACTTTAATCAGTATATTTATTAACATCAAGCAGTCTGACCCAATAAAACAAGTCACAGTTTCATAATAAAATCAATAAAAATCAGCTGCGACCACAAAACTACAATGAATGACTACAACCCACGAATACATTATGTAACTGAATAATTATCGCATCTATTTGACACATCACGTGTGCCCACGCCGACGTGGTCTAACAATAAACTATCGATAACGATATCACGAAGGGCACATCACTATTTGTCGACTATGAATAATAAACATGGAGGGCAACGACCATTACCATTGAGGTAAAAATCGATATTACTTGAACTTTAATGGATTTATTCGATAAGAGCCTCCGCAGACTACAGACTTTCTATCGGCCGATAGTTAGGTCCGTTTCTTCTTCAGTATTGAAGATGTATGCAAGTGCGCACATTATAACGATCCGGTATTGGCAGAAAAAAAAGTTTGGTCGGCTACACCATTGCCTTCAAACTGCACTGTCGGCGAACTATCGGCCGACTGCTAAATCAGTATGGCACTCTACTGCGCGCGCACACTTACCGATTATTTAGTCGGCCGATACTTGCAGTTTGCTTCGAGCTTTGGCGCCGGATGGTCATCCATATTTTTCATGATAGCGCTGTCCAGTTTTAGACCATCGCTGCTTGTCGAAACGCCGATCGTAAATTTGAAACAAGACCCGCGCTTTATAAAAAATACTGAAAAGGGTACCCTGATGTATGTAAGTATGATGACAACAGTCTGCCAACTGTTGTCTAGTATGTTTATATCACCAACCCGACTGCTTAGTTGGCCCAGTGTGCGCGCTACCAACTATTGGCCGATAGAAAGTCTGTAGTCTACCGGGGCTCTAAAAGTACTAGTTTATGTTAATTATTGTCGAGATTTGTGCCAAGGGTTGCATCAGAATATTGTGAGTCATTATCCGTAATCGGTTGTTTGTATGTGGTCATCGAGTGCAATCAACCTAAAAGAAGTGTTTTCTTCATGTTGCCAAATAAGGAAGTGTCTTCTTTGTTCTTGATTTCCTTATCTGAGAGTCGGAATGAAAACATGCAGGGAGGAGACTGCAAGAGTAATGACTATTTGTGTTTCCTTAAACAGATGATTGAAACCGGCAAATTTTTTTTTTTTTCTTTTTAACTTTTTATGTAACGATATGTGGATATGTATACTATTTTACCCATCTACGTTAAAGTTCAAACAGACTGATATGGATCCCGTCTGGGAGCCACTCGCGCTCACAACTGGTATGAGGAAATGGAATTACTTCTCGAGCGTTGTATGAAATGAGCAAAGAAATTATCCATTCCTTTCCATACGAAACTACCTTTTAGAAGAGGCAACTAGAATCAATTGTATTTTCGTGTTAATTTAACATTTAAAAGTAGGTACCTCTAGCACGGCTACAAGGGTCTTTTGGCGCTCGAATTAAGGCTCCTACAAACAGGCGCGACACGCGACACTAATCGCACGCAACACAAAGGCACCGCATGTCGCGCGACGAGCGGTCCCTTTGTGTCGCGCCTGATTGAAAGAGCCTTTAATTGACAGGGGGCTCTTTTGGTAAATATTTGTGCAATTATTGTTTGTGAAGTTAGTTCGTTAATTCCGATTTGGGCCACGCGCCACAAGCACCTTGTAGCGCTGTATGTGTCTAATTTAAATAAATGATTTGATTTGGAGCGCGAGAGCATCCCGCGCTGGATCCGCCTTCGTGATGTCAGATCCCCATACAGTTTCCGTACAGTGGTATGAATTGTTTGCAGAAGTCGGCGGCGCAGCATCTCTCGCGACTGTCGGGCGCCATCGGTCCGGAGCGCATCTACGCCGACTGGCAATGGTGGATCCTCGCCGCGCTGCCCTTCCCGCACCTCGTGCGAGTCCTCGACTGCTTCTTCCATGAGGGGATCAAGGTAAGGACACAAGTCTGTAACTTCACTAAACACCAAGCACAGTTTCTGCAGATTTTAGTAGACCTCCTATTTTTGTCATCGACTCTCTAAGAAGATGAAGTAGACCTCCTTGACAAAATAGCTCGTACATGGAACCCTTTACCGCCACCAAACAGCTTTTTCAAAGATATAAAGGACAATTTAGTTACGTTATTCTTGTAGAATTAGTGTTAAACGTACTTTGCATCGTCAAAAACACTGTGATTGTTAAATCTTTTTAAGCCTGTTCTCACATGAGCGCAGCAGGAGGCTTCAAAGAGTCTTCAGAAAAGGATATCTTTGATAATAATTCATTAGAAATCGCTGAACTGAAAACGGGTTCACCCAAGAGTCTCTCTGCACGATACAAATTTAAATATCAAAATTACGGTTCGTATAACGCTATTAAAGGAAATGAGAATATTTGTATAAAAAAAATAAAATCAACATGTCTCGGGGTCTAATTCCAGCACGGGACTACATTAAAAGGGCTGACTTGATTTTTAAGAAAAACATACTTAATAGTTACTGTCCTATTTATAGGTCAAAGAATCAGCATTGACGTACGTTCAATACTCAATACTTTTTTGCATTCCATGATGTGTACATAATAACAGTTGGTATGGTAAAGCATCGAATCAATTATGGACCCTGTCGGGCACAGCAAAGTTAATTTTAAATAGGAGAGAGGACGAAGGCGCTTTTTGATACGAAAAAAAAATTAAAATAAAAAAATTGTATAATTTGCTTTTCTTGTATTTATATTTTATTTAAGTATTAGTATATCTGGTTTTAAGTTATAATTATGTCTATATTTTTATATTATATATTGCACGATTTACATTATTAATTACAATAAAATAAATATTTAGAATTTTATTTAGTATTGTAGACTGTTATTATTATTAATTGTTGTGGCAATGCTGCCAGCTTTTTGGACACTTTTCCTGTTGACAATGATGCGGACGAATGTGTTGATTCCTTCACCTGATTTTTTATATACATGGATAGTTACTATTATTATTATTTTAAGTCTGTTATCTTATATATCTTAATAACCTATATCCCTCCACAGGTTTTCTACAGGGTAGCATTAGCTATTCTCATCCTATTCAACAAACACGCGTCGAACCAGAGCTCCGACTGGTACGCCGAAGCGACGAAGAACGGCGTCGACCACGCCATTGACAAGTTTTGTAGGAACATGCCTGCTTCGCCTACCAAGCTGCTTAGGACTGCTTTTAGCATTAGGGCTTTAAGGTAAGAGAGAAAAAACGTTGTCGGGGTACGTAGCAAAGTGGTTGAAGAGAAACAAATGTTTAGGTTAAACACTATTTAATTGATTCACTCTCAAACTGTTTTTAATGTTAAAATGTTAATGCAATGTTGATGAAATGTTGATGAATACACCCGGCTAAAGGCTCGCACACACTGGCGCGACGCGACGCACACTGGTCCCGAATGATAAAAAAGTGGACATAAAGAAATTTTTGACAGAAGGTCAACGGATTCGGCTGATTTTTTTTTTGTAGACAGCTGATGCAATTACAAATCACTTTTATAGATTGAGTTTTTGCCAAATAAGCCGTATTTTCAGAGAAAAAAAATATTGAAATATTTTTTGTATGAAAGAAATCCTAATTTTGTCTTTATCTTCCAAGATTCAAACGTATTCAAAATAAAACTTAGCGCAGCTTGTAGAGGGGCTAATTTCTCACTACTTTGTCATAGACACTCAACTGCGATTTTGTGCTCCTTTTGAGTTACATGCACTTTAAATATTTTTTGTATGAAAAAATCCTAATTTTGTCTTTATCTTCCAAGATTCAAACGTATTCAAAATGAAACTTAGCGCAGCTTGTAGAGGGGCTAATTTCTCACTACTTTGTCATAGACACTCAACTGCGATTTTGTGCTCCTTTTGAGTTACATGCACTTTAAATATTTTTTGTATGAAAAAATCCTAATTTTGTCTTTATCTTCCAAGATTCAAACGTATTCAAAATAAAACTTAGCGCAGCTTGTAGAGGGGCTAATTTCTCACTACTTTGTCATAGACACTCAACTGCGATTTTGTGCTCCTTTTGAGTTACATGCACTTTAAATATTTTTTGTATGAAAAAATCCTAATTTTGTCTTTATCTTCCAAGATTCAAACGTATTCAAAATAAAACTTAGCGCAGCTTGTAGAGGGGCTAATTTCTCACTACTTTGTCATAGACACTCAACTGCGATTTTGTGCTCCTTTTGAGTTACATGCACTTTAAATATTTTTTGTATGAAAAAATCCTAATTTTGTCTTTATCTTCCAAGATTCAAACGTATTCAAAATGAAACTTAGCGCAGCTTGTAGAGGGGCTAATTTCTCACTACTTTGTCATAGACACTCAACTGCGATTTTGTGCTCCTTTTGAGTTACATGCACTTTAAATATTTTTTGTATGAAAAAATCCTAATTTTTGTCTTTATCTTCCAAGATTCAAACGTATTCAAAATAAAACTTAGCGCAGCTTGTAGAGGGGCTAATTTCTCACTACTTTGTCATAGACACTCAACTGCGATTTTGTGCTCCTTTTGAGTTACATGCACTTTAAATATTTTTTGTATGAAAAAATCCTAATTTTGTCTTTATCTTCCAAGATTCAAACGTATTCAAAATAAAACTTAGCGCAGCTTGTAGAGGGGTTAATTGTTCATCACTTTGCCATAGACACTCAATTGCGATTTTGTGCTCCTTTTCAGTTACAGGCACTTTAAATTTTTCGTTGTCGGATGAGCTTTACTAGTTTTTTGTAGACAGCTGATACAATTACAAGTAACTTTTAAAGATGTATTTTTTGTTAAATAAGCCGTATTTTCAGAGTTAAAAAATTAATTCAGGCGGATTAGAAATAATCTTGTTAAAGATAGACTAAGATGTAATAACATTTTCTTCATTAATAAGTAACTCTTATAAATGTCTTTCTATTAAAAAAAGTCTTATTTTAAATATATCAAATAAACAACTTGGATATCTCAAAACGTGTACAGACATGTTCAGGTACAGGTAATTTATTGTGTGACTCATATTCAGATTATAAGCATTTTTTGGTAATGAGTCATTGCTTAACGCAGTTAACAATTAACCCCTCTACAAGCTGCGCTAAGTTTTATTTTGAATACGTTTGAATCTTGGAAGATAAAGACAAAATTAGGATTTTTTCATACAAAAAATATTTAAAGTGCATGTAACTCAAAAGGAGCACAAAATCGCAGTTGAGTGTCTATGACAAAGTAGTGAGAAATTAGCCCCTCTACAAGCTGCGCTAAGTTTTATTTTGAATACGTTTGAATCTTGGAAGATAAAGACAAAATTAGGATTTTTTCATACAAAAAATATTTAAAGTGCATGTAACTCAAAAGGAGCACAAAATCGCAGTTGAGTGTCTATGACAAAGTAGTGAGAAATTAGCCCCTCTACAAGCTGCGCTAAGTTTTATTTTGAATACGTTTGAATCTTGGAAGATAAAGACAAAATTAGGATTTTTTCATACAAAAAATATTTAAAGTGCATGTAACTCAAAAGGAGCACAAAATCGCAGTTGAGTGTCTATGACAAAGTAGTGAGAAATTAGCCCCTCTACAAGCTGCGCTAAGTTTTATTTTGAATACGTTTGAATCTTGTTAGATAAAGACAAAATTAGGATTTTTTCATACAAAAAATATTTAAAGTGCATGTAACTCAAAAGGAGCACAAAATCGCAGAAGAGTGTCTATGACAAAGTAGTGAGCAATTAGGATCTCTACAAGCTGCTTTAAGTTTTATTTTGAATACGTTTGAATCTTGGAAGATAAAGACAAAATTAGGATTTCTTTCATACAAAAAATATTTCAATATTTTTTTTCTCTGAAAATACGGCTTATTTGGCAAAAACTCAATCTATAAAAGTGATTTGTAATTGCATCAGCTGTCTACAAAAAAAAAATCAGCCGAATCCGTTGACCTTCTGTCAAAAATTTCTTAATGTCCACTTTTTTATCATTCGGGACCAGTGTGCGACGCCCGACACAAAGGCACCGCGAGTCGCACCACGAGCGGCGCTTTTGTGTAGCGCTGTCGCTTCGCACCTGTCTGTGGGAGCCTTAACGCGGTAGACAAAAGTGCACTGAATCTAAAAGATATAAAATAATAAGTAAGTAATAAAATTAGGTCAACGCGTCACGCCGATATTGCTGACTAAGGTGTTCGGTGAAAACATCGAACAAATGTGTTATGTACAGTCAACTCACGAGTAGTAATATACACTTAGCAACCTTTAAATCCTATTTTCTCCTACTGTATTGATAGGCTTGTGGGCTGTGGCTAAGTAATAAGGCTATTGTCTACATTTCGTGTTCATTTCTCCTTTCGCAGGTCTGTTGGAAGAAATTTCTTACGATATAAATAGTACCTTTGTACTCAATACTAATATGCCGTATCTGTATGTATTTTTATGTGAACATAAATAATAAAATAAATAAACAGCCGCACTGGTCGATCGATCAGGTTAAGCTACCCTTGCCACGGTTGGTCCATGGATGGGTGACCATCTTTACATACCGAGACCCTTCCCTGCCTCGGAAAGCACGTTAAGCCGTTGATCCCGGCTGGCATTCGTGGATCTTTTACTGTCCTTACGGATCATCAGAAGCCCGAAACTCTGACATCCAGTCTTACTAAAGAATATCATATTACGCAGTAACTGGGTTTTGGAGGTCAGATAGGCAGTCGCTCCATGTAACATACTGGTATTCAGCTGCATCCGGTTGGACTGGAAGCTGACCCCAACAAAATTTGGAAAATTGCTGGACAGATGATGATTGATTGTAATCTTATTGTTATGAACGTAGTATTTTTATAAATTATGATGTAATAGATCTTCTCCCAACGTTACGCTCGCTGTTCTACCAGTAAATCACAATAATTCAGTTCTAGTAGTAATTTTGACGTTCAAAAGTGCCTTTTATGTGCCTATTTGAAATAAATGATTTGACTTTGACTTTGAAATCGCTTTTGAATTTAGCTAAGTGCTTTACTAGTGTTCGGGGCTGGGGGCCTACTCTCTACGTCCGTCAACGAAGATACGGACCGGCCCGAAAGTAGTTTGACATTAAGAAGTGAACCCTACTCCTGATTAGTTAATTTTTTCGGACGGGCAAAAGCATATCGGGAGTAAGGGCAACTGTCAAATCGTGTTGTCATTAATTTTAAGTTCGGGCCCCGGTATAATCTTACGTCCTTAAGTGATACGGTGTAGTAAACGCCCGTAACTTCGAACGAAACTACGAGCTTCTTGCTAAGGGAGTAGGCCCCCTGTTCAGAGAGTTTAGCAGCGCCATTTGTCGTACTAGAAACTTTACTAATATGTTAGCAAATATGGCTAGGAACATGTTATGCGGGTTGTGGGTTTATGCTCGTGCTGACGGAAAATATTTTGATCTAAGCATTCTAAAATTAAGCCTGATTAATTAACACGGTGCGATTAAATTCCCAGTGCGATACCATAAGATTAAAATTGAAGCAACAGTAAAACTTCAGTGTACAGACGATGCATGTCTTTTGTTGCTACAATTAATGTAAAAAAAAAAACTTGTTTGCGGTAAACATGACGCAGAGAAAAACACACAGACACAAAAAATAACAAGTTGGAGGAAAATATGCGTCACATCCACGCAAAACGGCAATCTCAGCATAATGCTACGACCCTATGCAAGACAGAGCCCCAGCGCTGGTTTTCAACGATAGCTGGCGTTGGCTTGATGACGTCAACCGGTGCAGCATACGAAAGCATAAAAATAATCGTGTATGCCGTAGGCAAAAAACTAGCATCGTGTTTTGCAGCATGAGGCTTTATGCCTTAATTTTTCACTTTAAAGTGCCAAATTAAGTTGAACATGGCCAAATTGCAAATCAATATGCTGAAGAGATGTTTCATGTATTCAAATATTTTAGTTTCGGAAGAACTTCAAAATTTATAAATAAAACCATTATAAGTCGTTTGAAACGAAAATTAAAAAGTATTCCCGTCCTCATCACGTCTAAGCTTCACAAAATTAAAGAAAAATGTATTCCTTGACAAACTTTCGTCCATTAGGAGGTGTGCGAGTCGAATGTATAATTAATTCGTCTCAATCAGAGTATGTTAATGAGACAAATCCTGAACGTCAATTTTTATTAGATTTCATATGGAAATACACAAAATTGTGCCGTTTGTTCACATTATTTATGCTTTGTTTTCGCTTTAGTCAGCTGAATGAAGATATATGTGGTTTTATTTCGGGCTTACCGAAGCTTAGCTATAAATCTATGTTAGGGTTTAGGAAATAAAATACGGGAGCGCGTTTTATGTTGTAAGTAATAAGTATGAAAAATGTGCGAGATTCGTGCACGTGGGTTTACGCTACAGAATTGGAATTCTCTATTATTATAAAAAACTTCATATCTATGATCTGCAATATTATCTGTGTAAGAAAGAAAGAAAATACATTTATTTAGCACAGACTAAAAGGCACGCAGTTCCCTTCAAAATGGTTGAGCTAAATGGTGCTGATCCATACGTCATATTCGTGAACGGGCGCCGTCAGTAGGGACTGGTCATCTCTAGCTGCCACGGCTTATTTTAATTTAATTTAATATTTGAATTGTTTCTGTATGTTTATTACGGACGCTTTTAACGTTCTGCATCGTTCTCAAATGCATAATTTCAACTTGAATGATGTAACCAATATTTTGTAACCATATTTTGATTTAAAAGAGTGTCTATGGAGTTTCTTGCCCGTTCTTCTCCATAGGTACCTACTACACTTTGGAATGGGCAACTAGCTTCATTTTTCTGACTGAGCGACCCCTTGACAATTCAAAAGTGCCTGTAATTGGTTTATTTGAAATAAATGCTTTGAGTTTGACAACAACATCAACAAAATAAAAATAAAATAGCAAGTGTATTCTTTAAAGAAATTATCCCAAGATGTTCATAAACCACAAATTATATTATAATCTTCACCAATCTAATCATTATCTTCCACAGTTCACAGTACATATCCCGGGTATTCATCAAGACAGAGATGACCCTCAAATCGAAGCAGGTCATCACGGGATCCCGCCTGGTTCGCTCCCGGTCATCCGACAACCTTCCCACCAGCCAGTCACAAGTCAACATCCAGATGATGTCACACACTCTCACCATCCGCGAGGTGGGTACTTACCCTTACTACAAAACTGTCACTTTTACCCTTACCCTTTCTGATTCTGACATTTCTTTGACAGGTGTAATGTTGGTAGGGATATTTATATGTGGTTGGAAGCTTAATTTGTTTTTCAAGACTGCTAATGTATGGGAATGGTAAAAGATTTTTGCGATTTATTTTCAGGGATTTATTGATATTTTAATGTACTAAAATCATATGATATTATAATGTATGTATTTTTTAGCAGCAGCCTTTTATATTGTATGTATAAATAATTATATATATATTTGGAAAAGGCTATATTTATCATTGTCAGTTAAATGAGGATGTCGGTGGTATAATTTCTCATTAGAAAAATAGCCACGTATAGGTGTTATGTTCCGCTTACGGGTAGCTTTAATGCTAACAGTCACGTTGATATATCCTAACTACACACTGCACATTCACAAATATATACAAAAATATATTTGTATATCGGTTTATTTTACTTGTTTCGCAGAGAATGTCTGAGGAAACGTGCAAACAGATGGTATTGTACTACGACGACTTTAGGCGTGGCGCTTTGGCTTTTATTTATCATTAAATTCATTCGATTGCAACCCTAACACGACTAACTGTAAATCGAATTGTTATACAAATTCGATAGTCCAGTCTAATATACTTATTTAAGATACATACTGTTTCGTTTGTCGAACCACCGTTTTGTTATGTTTGGTCTGTGTAGCCAACATCTGTGAATGATTATATTGTTGTGTACGTCGATGTTTCATACGATTCGATTTTAATTTTCATTAGTTAAATATTTGAAACGAATGAAGGATATCGAACATTCATATTATCATTCGCTTTGAATGTCTGATTTATTCATGTTTCTCTCATTGTTTTAAGTGTGTCTCTCTTCTATGTACAATATATTTTCTTTTTAGAATGATTTATTGAACATAATATTATATGTCAATGTGTTTGACAGTTGGCATGTGTGTGATCTTTATTCAGTACTCTCAGGAGTCGATACAGATGTATAAATATAAAATGCCATAACAAGTGGACAAAGCTTGAGATATTAACAAAAGTGTTGAGAGAATATCGATAGAAGTGATGTGAAGGCCGCATGTAATCGATTGTTTTGTGTGAGTGCTAACTATGTGTCGATTTTCCCGTTAGGGCTCACATTCGCCGGGCCCGCGCGCCCTATCGATGGGCGTATTCCCTATCCAAGCCATAAGGTCGCAGATTCTAGACCAGAGCGAAGTAAGATACAAGTATTAAGTCACCAAATATAAGTGTCGCCCCTATTGAGAGCTTGCGACATTATATCGATGTTTAGATGCACCGCTTGTCACTAGGTGTTTTATTTATTTTATTCTTTTGAAGCGATTTAGCTTTGGAAGAATCGACTTTATAAATTAAGCTTGTTTTTTGATTTGAATATTTTATTTGCGTTTGTATGGTAAGTAAGTGTAAGCTAGTGTGCATGACGGCTAATGTGCGTCTGTTTTGTTAATGTTGTTGTTATATTACATATTTATTTTGTACAGTGCCAATACAATAACTTTCTAAAGATCAAGACTACACTAAAAACACTGAAAACAGTATTCGTTTCCGTCAATTTTATTAGTGTACTTGACAATAACAACCTAGGTACAATAATACATAAGGCAACTTCAGACCTGTCAGGTCTACGTTGCCTGTAACCCACACCTGATGAGTATATCATTAGTACCATTTTCCCCCGTGGTTCGCAGAGCCCACGCTCCGCCCATCTGGCCCTGTGGTTCCCATTCCCTAACGCGGTATTCAAGGACCAACTACACCACGCATCAGACCTGAGGCATAAGGTTTGACAGGACATCTGTTCACACCTATCTTGTAACAAGGGGGATAGTTGTCGTGGTGGCACTTGTAACTGTAGATTTATCTTTCATTTGAGCACTTTATGTAGATCGTTTTTAAATTGGCTGGTTCCGTAGGTACGTGTGTCATTGTTAGTTTTGAGTGTTAGATTATAGTCAATTTCATAACTGCGCTTAAAAGCGACTTGCTGGGCTAACTGCGCAGAGCGACCATTTTTTTAACAACATTATCTATTGTATAGTATTTCTTTTGGAGATGTGGTTCTCCTCTAGGTTATTTCTTATCTAAAATAAATTAGACATGTAATAAATCTAAACAATTTTATAAAATAGATGTTGTAGTTAATTATGGAATTTCTGTTGAAGTTTCGATTTTATCAGAACTACTTATGTGTTGCTTAGCAGTCTTGTCACCTACGGAACCCCAATTTGTATGCATGTGTCTATAAACTCCACATTGTCACTGTATCTAGTTGCACCTAAATTGTGCCTGATCACATGCAGGTAACCTTTTAAAGCAAAATTAGCTACTATTGCCTTCGTTAGAGTATTTTGATATGGGCTAGTACTAAGCACCTCATCTATCGATAAATAAAATAGATTTGGACACCCCTAAAAACATTAATATTTATAAAATATCTGATTGGACAAATCAACTATCATATAAATACATAATATAAAATAGGAAACTGAATTTCTTTAATTTTAAATACAATGTCTGACTCAAGTTTCTTTACATTCAAACACTCATTAAAAAAATATCATTATTATTGCCGTTTATATATATGTAAGTGCAAGTAGTATCTATGTATATGCCCATGTCAATGACAGGTTCTTGAAAAATTACTAAATCAGTTGCGCACGCGGCGTAGGAATTAGTATTCATATATTTATCATTAACTAATTTCGTATCCTTTGCTGGCTGCTGAGCAGTTCATTTTGTTTGGAATTAGTAGTAAAGTAAAATCAGGGCCATTTTCACAACTTCTTTGATAATTATGAATCCGAAGTCATTTATTCAAATTAGGCTGAGAATCAGTACTTTTTGAACGTCAAAGTTACATAAGACAGTCCCCCAAAACGCCCGCCCTTCACCGCTTCACTGGGAAGAAATGGCGCAACTAACTCCCTGGCAGAAGTTGTGAAGTGTCTTTATTTCTTTATTCATTCTTCTGGCCAGGTAACAAAATCTTTTGAAAGTTCAATAATTACCTACACCGATCTCCAGTTGCATGGCCTTTTTATACTCACTAGATGTAATAATGTTATACAGAGTGTTGTTAAATAGTAGAGCATAAAAATAGAACAAATAATTAAGTACTCTAGGTCATGTATCAGAAAAGTGTGGTTATGTTTGAAGGTGTGGTACAGACCATCAAACTGAACAACTTTCTCCATGGAACCAGCATCGTAATCACGAAAAAAAAATTTACTGTCCCATACAAAACTTCAATACCTACTTAGCTCGAATGTATGGGACGGCTTATTATTTTTTCTCAATTTTTGATGTTGGTCTCATGGAGAAAATTCTTCAGTTTGATTATCTGTACCACACTCTTAAATTTCACCACACCTTTTGATACACGCTGTATAGAAGCTTAAGATGAAATAAATTAATAATTAACGTAGAAAAATTGTAACAAAAGCCAGTTATCAGTCTGTTTCTCCAAGAAAATTAACATTTTTAAAGGTACAAACTGACTTGCGAGAAAAAGCGGTAGTGAGCGTAAGTTTAAAGAGTATTCAGCTTTTCACAAAATAGATGTGTCTTCCTAAATTTTAATTACTTATTTAGTTAGAAACCATTTTCTTTTTAGGGCCAATTTCACCAATGAAACTGAAGGTGATTGGTACATCTAAACCGCGTTCTAAAGCTGTCAGTGTGACAGCTCTTGAACGTGGTTTAGACGTGTTGATCGCGTTCAGTTTGATTGGTGAAATTCGCCCTTAATAATTATTTTCTGAATGCGATTTATTCTTTAGGAGTTAACTCTAACATTGTAAAGACATTGCTTTTTTGAAATCGATGTTGTGAACTTGGCTCTAACTCGAGCTGTATAATTGTGTTGTTTATTTCAATATTTTAATGTTGCATGACATGTCATTCTTTCATTTGTAATTGTACACGTAAACCATTGGTGATAGTGCAATAGCGCTTTAAGATCAGGGAATAAGTTCGAAAATCGTCCAGCAAAAATATATTAAGTATAGGTTTCAAAAAAAAAAATAATTTCGTACTTCTTTTGTTTCATGTCTGTATTTCAAAATTTTCAAGTCTTTAAAGATATTGCACGATCACTAACACAAGTAGAACTGTATGTTTTTATATTGTTCTATATCCGCACTACAAGCACAATTCACTTGTACACGTTTACTAATACAACACACTAACTGTGACGTCATTAAGATGTTGCCAGCTAAAAATATTTCAAAACAAAAAAAAAACACATTGTAAAAAATCCACTTTCATAACCAAGAAAAAAATCCACAGTTTTAGGAAATATTTCATGATTTAAAGAAATTATCATATTACCATAATTTACAGTATTCTTTTATACTTGGTCACCCCGCCATATTATGATAGTGCGCGCATGACAAATGACGTCATCGTCGCTCAAATTACACGAATTATATAGAGTTTACAATTTACACTGAATTTAAATAGACTTATACTCCATTTGAAATAAGATTAGAAATTTAAATGAACCTTTTTTACAGTCCATTCAACTGATTTTGACTTCTATTGCGTTGGTGGCATGACAAATAGCAGCTGCAGTAAACAGTTGGTATTGCAACCACGTTTTTGCCTTTAACGCCATCTTTATGCCTACGGAATAGAAGTCAAAATTGGTTGAACGGACTGTAAAAAGAGTTTACTTCAATTTCTAAACTTATTTCAAATGGAGTATAGAAATAAATAGATTACAATTTTAGCAATAAATATTCATTTAGTAAAAGTTAAATAGCAATATTATAAAAAATTGCAAGTTTCAGTAGACCATTGTTAGATTAGCTACCGTAACCATCATCTTCGATAGTTTAGCAACCTCATTCACCATTTAACCAAAACATATTCTAATACATTTTTGATCGTTCCAGCTGTTCACCTTATGGTCGTGGTTGCCGGTGCGCATCACGATGTACCAGCCAGTGTTACTGTACACTACCGAAGAGCATGGTTGCTCGTTAACCACTTTCTACGTGCGCGTCGAGCATCACGAACCGACGTTGCTCATGATCAAGACATGTAACAACGAGGTGAGTGCAAGATTTTGTTTATTTAAGAAGGGTTTGGTTGCTCGGTAACCATGTACTTCACAACTACATTCAAGATTTTTTTGTAGATTTTGAAACATTTTTGATCAGTGGAAAGCTCTCCCGAATTTAGATATGGCAGAAAGTTATTATGAATAATTAATTAAAATTTTGTAGCACGATCAACCTAACAAAATAAATATTAATGAATTGACCATCTATTTTTAATGCTCTTACGCATACGTAGCATTACTAGCATCTAGTATCTACTCTAGGTCAAAAATTAAACGCTTCCAACACGGTATGATTGCGTAACACACATAAAATGGCAATTAATTGCAATGCCTTTCATTTTGACAGTTCAGCCACGTTCATTGCGTTATTTACGTTGTAGAGCAGACGAATTTTTCAAACCTATGAAGCACTGGATCTCAAAATGAAAGGTATTGCGGTCGAATGCCATTTTATGAGTGTTACGCAATGTCCACAGGTTTTCTTTAACATTTATTAAAGGATCCATAAACATTTTTCAGGTATTCGGTGCATATTGTTCAACGAGGTGGTTCGAGCGCAACCAGAAGGACGAGCGCGGTAACCGACAGGCTTACTTCGGCACCGGAGAGACATTCCTCTTTAGGTAACCTTTTACTTCACTTTTTAAATACCAACCTTTGACCACGGGTACACTGCTACAGTCCGATTCAAACTTTATAGCGGCTCGGAACATGAGGCGAGTCGCTGCGCAGTAACCAATTCACGTGTCAGCGGGGGTGAGGGGCGAGGTACTGCGCAGAGAGTAGCGCACTTCAGAGCCGCCATAAAGTTTGAATCGGGCTGTAAAAAGATCTTTTGGCGCTATAATGACGTTCACAGGGGGGGCGCTGTTGGTAATCATTTGTGCTGATTTGTGCAATTATTTATCAAAAAAAAAAAAAGATAGCGGCATTAGTTGCCACGCGCCATAAAACCTACCCTACACTACTTGAGAAGTTGATCGAATTTAAGTGACTACGAGAGTGTAGAAGGGCACTTTAGTTCGCTTCGTGCAACTTCGGCTCGCTTCGGACGACTTCGGGCGTTTTGGCGCCCGAGTCTAAAGGACTAGTAGCGTCCCGTAGTTCTTTCTTACCACATATTTCGTACTTCGGTCAATTTCGACCAATACTTCGTCGAAGCAGCTTCGCGAGTAGTGTACGCAGGTTTAAGAATCTTGTACAGCTACAGTCCTTTCTCAGTTATTTTTACCTCTAACAGCTGCAACCCAACAGCAACCTTATTACAACAGCAATAAAGATCATTGTGATTTTGACAGACTTGTCAGTGGCAGCCTTATTACAATGAGTATAAAGACCACTGTGGTTTTGACAGTGATGCAAAATCAGAATTAAAATAACTGTTAATGGACTGTATACTTTAAGTGACATAGATTTACTTTTGTCAATATTAAAGTAGTAATCTCTTAATTCAAAAAAAAACTTATTATCCTAACTCCATACCGTCGATAGTTAATGGAATCTTAGCAATTTTAAATACAGTGTGGCAGGGATATCGACGCGCAATCTGTTACCACAGATTCAGTAAATGATTCTGAACGTCGATTATAAAAAAAAAATTGCTGTTCCATACATTTTTGACAGCGTAGGTATTGCACTTTTGTTGGAAACAGTAGATTTTTTTTTAATAACCGGCGAAATATTTCAACGCAGTGGGATTCAGAATCATGTACACAATCCATGGTAACAGGCTGTGCGTCGATACCCCTGCCATACTGTAAACGAAAAAATAAATAAGGTGTTCGCGTATAACATGAACCATCAATAAATTATTCGGTTCATCTAAAATTCTAAAATAAATGATATTATAATATCATTCTAATTATTTCTATAAAATATGACGTTTAATGTATTATTTCCAGTTTATGAATTTATTTATGTTTATTTGTAACGTCTTTATGCTTTGCAATTTTAGCTAAGTTTTAAATAATTATTTGTTTTATTACGTTGGTGATACTCGGGTAAAAGCTGGTATATTTATAATTTATGTGTTCAACTTATCTTCATTAAAGGCTTTTGTGGAGAAGATACAACAGTTTTTTCCAATATGTATATTTGTTTTAACTCTCTTAATTATTAATTGTGGCAATCTAACACTTACAAGCTTATTATTTGTTTTTGTGTATCTCTGTATATTTTGTCATTCATCCTAACATTATTATGTGTTATAATTATAACTTATACAAACATTTATAATCTTGGTGTGCCGTTTTATCAACATCATTATTTTATTTTTAGAAAGTAAGCCTATAACATTCCCACTGCTGTGACTCAAGCCACTAAATTGAGTGTCGTAATACAAAAATAATTTTATGAATAATATTTTTTCCCTATGTATAGGGTCTAACCTATACAGGATACATTTTTAACCAGTGCGGAAACTGTAACCATGAATTCAGCAAATGATTCTAGACCCTCTAGCGCATAAATTTCTCGCCGGTTATCAAAAAAAAGTATCTGCAGTTTCATTGAAAAGTGCAGTACCTACGCGGTCAAAATGTATGGAACAACTAATAAAAAAAATTATAACTGACGAAAAATTTCTACGCTAGGGGGTATAGAATCATATGCTGAATTCATGGTTACAGTTTGCGCACTGGTTAAAAATGTATCATATATAGGCATATAAACGTAATATATTTAATTAGACCCTATAAAGTCCAAGTCGTCCTATAGTGTGTCTAATTCGATAAACACTGCATTCACAGTAATAATACCCTTTGTAATATCGATAAAAATACCGTCAAAATTCCAACGCATGAATATAACTACAGAAATGGACGTGAACCTGATTCAAAAACTATAACTCAAATTGAAGTTTGAACCCATTTATCGTCGCCGTGCAGGGAAAACCTCGTAAAGAAAAAAAAATTGTTTTTCTTTTTATTTATTTGTTGGGTAGAAAATCCCGTAACGCATATTTAGAACAAACGTGCAAACTTTCAGATGTTTCTAATGCCTTCTATTGGTGATAATGTGAACCTTTTCTTTTTGGGTGGGAATCATCAAATGACCTCTCCCGCTCTGGGCGGAGCGGAAGGGCGTGTCAGACTCTTACTGACTAAAACCCACCCGTGTTCCTTCAGTTGCCTGTGCGCCAGGGCCACGGTAACTCTTTCGAACAATCCGCGACCCCGGCAGGCATCGGCCCTATCGGACCCCGTCAATGGTGATAATGTGAACCTAGGGATATGTCAATGACGACCATTTCTCCGACGGATTTTTCACTACACGGCGACATTATGTGTAACCCTTACATGTAACCCTCGAACCTGTAAAAAAACCATAGCATGTTGCATCAACCCTAAATTCGCTTCCAGCCTTTATCCAGAACGCGCAAAGTACCCTTGGGTGGGATGTACTTCGGGAGCTGACGGCAAGGGCGAAGAGCGAGTGGCTCACGGCTCTGAACTCTTCATGGCTGCTGACTCCAAGATGATCACCATAGGAGGCGGGTCAGTTACTTATCAACAATATATGTACATTACAGTTTACATCCTCTGCGAGCGAAGTACCCATGGGTCGGGTGCCTCGAAGACAAAAAGGAGGGACAGAGTGAGAGGACTCCACATGCGAATTCTCTTTTCATGGCGGCTGATAATACTATGATTACAATCGGTGGAGGGTATGTGGAGTGATGAGTGTATGTGTGTAGTCAGTCAGCCGCACGCGCATGGTAACAGTTTCCGTCTTATCACAAATCGAGATCAAACTGTACCCCGAGCTTAAATGATAAATATAGATCGGATATTCGGATGCCTATTCACCTAAAGTTGACATGTTGGCTAACATGGAATGAGCATTTGTATTGAAACATCTCGTGTTTTTTTTTTTGTTTTAACTAACTCAAAGCGTTTATTTCAATTAAACCATTTACAGGCACTTTTGAATTGTCAAAGAGACGGTCAGTTAGTCAGAAAGTTGAAGCTAGTTGCCCATTCCAAAACGTAGATCTCTATGGAGAAGAACGGGCAAGAAACTCCAAGGACACTCTTTTTAAATCAAGATATTACAAAATCCTGGGTACATTATTCTCGTTGCTTCTATATGTGAGAACAATGTAAAAAAAACGTATATATATATATATATATTAAGAAACAATTCAAAATATAAGATTAATAATAAAAATAAGCCGTGGCAGTTAAGAGATGACCAGTCTCAACTGACGGCGCCCGTTCACGAACATGACGCGTGGATCAGCACCATCCAGCTCAACCATTTTGTAGGGAACCGAATGAACCAACACACGCGCCACCAACAGCGAGACATTTAAGTGAGCATGACATAGTCTCAATGCCATGCTGTCAAGTCAACATACATAATAATGATATAATAAACGAATCCATGGCACTCACATTCACAAAATTGAAAATTGCTTCTAAATTATACAAATTTGAGCAATGAATAAAATGTTATTACCAAAAAGAAAAAGACAATCATTTATCTAATGTAGTATAAAACATATTTTATAACACACATCACCCGTTCTCTTACACTGTACACACAGATATTTGCATCGGAGGTTAAACATTAATTTTAAATAAATATGCTTCTAAATAGTTATGCAATCCAAAAATCCCTGAGTTTTTTTTAAATCAATATTTTTTTATCAGTCGTTTCCATATTATACACCCGACTAGTTATGCATTTCCGGTGTTCCTTACATCCCGGGTTTTTTTTTTACAAAACAAATATTTTAGGAAGCCGCTTTCATACTTTCACGGCTAAAAATTAACTTTAGGTATATATGCATCCGAATATCCGATCTCTGATGAAAAATGACATTTATATCTGTAAATTGGTTCTAAAACACTTTGACGCGTCAGAAATAAATTATGTTTTAAAATTAGATGAGTTTGGTATTTGCTATCCTGACTACTCTGAGAAGAAAGATTGAAACAAACTCAGAGGTCACAGTGTCTTTAAAAGTCCAGACATAATCTTGGTCAAGCCATATGAGGACCATGCAGATTAACGTCTGAGGTGGTCTTTTGAGGAAAAAACCACAGATTTGAGTGGACCTATCCAGTCAGAGCACGCATCAACTCAGAACTCTGGTAAGTTCTTAAACCTTCGAGTTGATTTTTGTATTTCGAACTTTATGGCTACTAAAGTAAGGTTCTTAATACAAAACTTAGTACTGCACACTAATTGCGTAACACACTATCAATCACAATCTGAATCATTTTGAAGCCTATTGCTAATCCATTGCTTCATATGTTCGACAAATTTGTCTGCTCAAGAACGTAAATAACGCAATGAATGTTGTTGAACTGTCAAAATGAAAGCCATTCCTACTGTGTTTTACGCAATTACCTCGCGGGACTAAGTTGTCAGTCTTGGCTGCATTTCGATCACAGTATGGTTTCTACCGCATCTAAAGAAATACCTTGTTTTGAAATAAGAAGGTTTGTGTTTAACTGCACCTTCATTGCGTAGCACTAAGGGCGATTTTTGTAGGTCAAGTGTTATCAATGACGTGCGGTTGTCTGATTTATTTGATACATTGAATGTGTGTTGTCCTATGAACATATTTGTTGGTTTCACAGTTTGAATGATTATTCAAGCATGTTTTTGTGTATTTGTCTTGATGTTTTAAATTTTCACCTTTATAAGACCCCTGTTTCGGTGTTGTAATCGTTTTTTTTTTTGTAACTGTTTGATTGTAAAGTTTTTTTTTTTTTTCCTAATATCAGGCCACATGAATAACTTCACTTTTGTTCATTATCATCATCACTTCCCTTATAAGCCCACTGCTGAACTTGGGCCTCCGCTACGACTCATTTACAGGATTACTATTTTCTTAATATCCCTCGGGAATCATCGCATTTCCGAAAACAAACGAATGCTAATTTCCATGTCCATCAATTATTAGATTTATCGTGTATAATAATTTGAATTCAGAACTACGTAGGTACTTTATTGTTGTTTTGTTTTGTCGTAAGAACAATTAAAGTACTTACGTTTTAAGTTCAAATTATTATACACGATAAATCTAATAATTTATGGACATGGAAATTGAATTCCTTTGTTTTCGGAAATGCGATCATTCCAGAGGGAGATTAAGAAAATAGTTGTACTCTACAGCTATACAAGAAACTGTTAACGCTCAAATGACGTTGACAGAGGGCGCTGTTGGTAAACATTTGTGAATGTATTGAAAAAACAAGATGGCGGCGTTAGTTCCGATTTTGGCCACGCGACAAAAGAACCTTTGAGCGCTATTATATAATACGCATACACTTCATAAAAATTCAACTTTCATTGAACTATTATAATTACTTAGATATATATTTTTAATGTTTTCAGTGAGGGCCAGGCGATCTGGATGGACGAGAACATAAGGTTCGGCAAGACTGACCGCTGTTCGACCTTCAACAACCCGCCGCTCTGCCCCAGCGGCGACTTCGAGATTCGAGTGCTCGAAGTGTACGGCTTCTCAGGGGCGTAGGCCCCTCCACTCGCGAAGTAATCTCGAAGTCACCACACTCTCATATCCCCCCCCCCCGTGTGATAAATGTTGTGATCGCTTCAGCCGTTCTATGCTGTTATAAACTCACCGTGAATATTTAGGTGAAGTGTGATGTCGGGCTACCCTAAGCTTGGGATTGACACTATTGACTTACTTCACCTAAGTTTCCACGATTAGATTCAAACAGAATACATCGGCTGGCCTCCCAGCCAAGCGCTTACGTATGTACGTGTGTGCGAACGGTCGAGGTTATCAATAGATCCCACGCAAGGGATTTTCATCCGACAATATCTCGCCAATCACCATACGTTTTCGCTCACAAGTCACCGCGGAGCAGCGAAGTGCTTGCCCGCAGCTCACAAAACACTATATTTCAGTGAAAATCCCCACAAATGAGATGTATTGATCACCCTTTGCCGATATAACAGACTGTGTAGATGTATTCCTAATATTTATTCTACAAAGTTAATCTCGGTGTGGACCCCGTAGCTGTCCTATTGATTCAAGCTGTCCGTTCAAGACAACGAAGACGGGGAATGTAGGTTGTTTAAATATTTACTCGTGTTTAGATTGTGTAAGTACAAAAATTTTGAATGTATCGTACCTACTCTTGATGGATTAAAATAATACGCTTATTATGAAAGCAATATGTATTTGAGAGGCTCAGCCGTGCGGTGGAACGTTCATTCCAGTGACTTCAGACTCACGCGGTCGGCTACATCATACAACATGATTATTTCATTGTGAGGAAACTTTTAGCTTGTACGACACAACATTAAATTCGGTCCAAGCAACAGTATTTTGGTATCGTATAGAATGTTCATAAATTGCTTGTAAGGATACTCACAGTAATTTTGTCGTTGCTCACAAAAATGTACCAAAGAGTTTATATCGTAGAAAGATTATTTTCTTGTAGCGCGATGCTTACGTCATAGAAACATGGCGATATGTTTTGCACTTCATGTGAAAAATACATCAGAAATAATAACAACCGCTCTCCTTGATTCTATGATAAACATCGTGCTGGCGAACAAATATATAGTTTATCGACGTTTATATCAGAACCTAGAGAACGATTGCCATTCAATATCCGCTCCTATTACGAAGAGAAAAGGTTCAACTCACACTGCCATCGTTCGCAGTCAAAATAGTATTATTTATTATGTATTTCGAAGGTAATGTGCCAAAATCGGACCATAATACGAATTGGCTTGATTCTGAACTCCAGGTGATAATCTGGACGTATTTCTTTTCTACATAAAATTTATGTAAAAGTATTTTTACACTTATTGTATTTTTTTATCGACGAAACGTAAGTGAATTAGTTTTATCGAAGTTGAATTGTGTCGAAATTTATTTAGTTTATCGTGTGGCGTTTGTGTTCGTTTGTCGAAAACGGATGTATGTGAAGTAAAGCAATTTCGTATACCAGGAGTTGTAATAAATAAATAAATAATGATGAAACCTTTGGCAGACGAACTCAAAAGACGCGGTGGTAAATAAATAATTTCAACCAAAAAAAAAAATGCTAATGAGTTTGAAGAGTTTTTTTGTTTCGACAAACGAACGCAAAATGTTCTTTATGCAATACAGGCAACATGCAGGGCCGGCAGACTCGACATTAGATAGCGACAAAAATCGGTCGCTAAGTTGTATCGATGTCAAATTCCTTTAATAGATTTTGAACTTTATTTTGAAAGCATAAGATTGAAAATCTATTAAAGAAATTTGACATCGATACGACTTAGCGACAGATTTTTGTCGCTATCTGATGTCGAGACTGCCGCCCCAGGTTCAGTCGGTGACGTCACATGCGTAGTGTGCACGCAACATATCCCTCAAAGGTACAAAGGGGTACGACCTGCGTTCGGTATCGCCCGCGGTTTTTTCCGCTACGGTTTATTTGTAAATATAATTTTTATACAGTCTTCTATATATCTGACCATGTACGATCACTCACCCTTTACAGTTTAGTCCCCAGACACGAGGCCCAAACGGATTGTTATGTAAAAAAGTTCACATGTACCTGAGTAATGTGTTTATATATTATGTGAAGTTGTGAATGTCGTTAAGTATTGTAGCCCATACACAAATATTATATCGTTCGGTTAATATAGACATTCTAACTTTTTGAATATTTATAAGGTATTTGATTTTAGAGATGGTTAGTTTAAGATAGCGATTTGAACGATCATACAATGTTACGTGGTCTGTTCAATTGAAAATGCGCGAAGTTGCCTCTTGAGCATAATACAGCTCTGTAGTCTTTAAGAATGAAGGAAAACTCAACATTACAACAAATTATGGTTCAGATTATACTGTAAAGGTGGATACTCCTAATCCGGCCATGGTTGCTATTTAGAGGACTGTGCGTAGCGAAACTGGGTTTCGTCATAGTACTACATGCTATAATTATGTTATTCAGAAGCCTAAGACTCGTTTTAAATTCAAATTATTTATATAACTTATTGAGTAGGTAACATGTAACGTTTATATGTATGTTATGAGGCGACTCTGCGGGCGACAGATTAACGATCACATGTTTTTTTGTTTTATTTTATGTACAATCGCCAGCGCATCAAGTTACCACAGTCAGATTTTCCCATTCGATTTTGAACTTAACCGTCAACTTTTTAAGGTTTAAAATCGTTTGGGGAAATTTGACAGTTTCGTGTAGCTTGTCCTGCAGCTGGTGACTACGATCAGTGATTTCGATCTGTGCAGTCGAGGTCGAGGCTCGCGTTGAATAGAGCACAATATAACAATAATTTTGGAAAACTTTGTGTAGCATACGAGTCGCCGGCCGCGACTGTACCGATGACGTGTCGATATATTTATGTTATAAGCTGCGTCGTCGCCCGCGCAGGCCGCCTGCGATATGTTGCTGTTAGCCAATTTGTCGTTGATCAGTGTAAAGTCTAGTCTTTATCCTGTTTTTTATTATCTCTAACGATAAAATAATATGTAAACTATATACAAATTGATATTTAAAAAGTTCGTGCGTTTTTTGCCCTTTCATGGGGCACGTAGGCTCGTGGTTAGTTAGTATATAAGTACATTTAATATATGTAAATTTATTAATCTCCTTTTCCCTTTTCAGTATTGTGTCGTTTTTTTTTTTATGTGAAGAGCATATCACGGTGTGACAAGTGTGTGAGGCATGGATGTAGCGAGCTTTGTTTTGTTACTATGTACTGTTACATTCGAATAGTTTTAGTCCGCCGCATACGCGACGGTGTAAAACTCGATTATGGTAATGTAAATGTTGCTTCATAATGTGTAAAAAAATATATAATCCTATATACATATTGTAGTTTTACTTCTTCCTTGTACACCTTATTGTATGTTTACAAAATTTGGGCCGCCGCACGTCTGGCGCAGCACGTTTCCGTACCAAACAAATATCATGCATGCCTTGAAATAAAGTTGAAAATTCCATTAGGTATTCCGAGAACGTATCAAAACGGGCATTTTCCACTTTGTTCGAAGAAACGCAATGTTGATAGTGAAAACCTCGCTATGCTGCCCTTAATCAGGTCTGCGCCGCCCCTAGTGGCCGTTGCATCACACTTAGACCTGCGGGGTAATTGCGAAACACTAACAGTAGGAATGGGTTTCATTTTGACAATTCAACAACAACATTCATTGCGTTATTTACATTGCTGAGCAGACAAATTTTTCGAACATATGATGGATTAGCAATATCCTACAAAATGATTCAGATTGTGATAGTGTTACACAATTAGGGTGCTGACCAGGCATAGCCTGAAATAATACAAAGCATAATTTTATTTCTGGTAACTAAGCGAACATTGGTAGTCATGGGTGCTAGCTGCATTAACAAGGCAAACAGCTAGAGATGAGCTTTAACAGTTAGCTCCTCTATAAATGTGGTAGCATGACATCCATGTCACGTATGTCGCAGCCAACTAGCTTAATTAGCCTTTCAGTTAACAGCTAGACCAAGGCTGGCCAATAGATTTTCCAGGTGAGCAAAATTTCTTAGACTGTGGCGGCGCCGGGCCACCACTACTACCATATTCATAAGGTAATTTAAACACAAAAACATACAATATGCTTTAATTTACTTTAACAATTTGTCACCAAAATTATGAGTAATCCAATGCACCTGAACATTCAAGTGGTACGTAGAAATAGCGACAATACCCGAACGACGCGGAACGGTTGCGTTCGGGCGAGACGACCAATCAGATGGAAGCGGTGAGTACGCGCGCCGGCTAGCCGGCCAACCGAAGTGCTTGCGGGCAAATTCAAATGCCTTGGCGGGCCACTATATGGCCCACGTGCCTGGGTTTGGCCGGCCTTGGCCTAGCCTTTGGAAGTAGCGCTCTCCAGCCACTGCCGCCGCACCGGTCGCTCGCCTCGCGCGCGGTTAGTCACAGTTGTAACCTAACCTAACCCATTTGGTCGGGGCGCCCTGGCTTAGTTACTGCGACCAAATCCGCTTGCGCGTGGTTGGTCACGTACACCGAATATCATTCAGGCCGCTAGTTGAACAGCGCCGTTTAGTAAAAAGGGTAGCTGCAACATACATGCTGTTAGCCAAAATCAGTCTGTAAATTGAACAAGGTATACTAAATTCATGAGAGACGTCAGGTGAAATATAGGCAGACCTACAGCCGGATCGAGTGGATGACCAGTTTAAATATTATGGAATTACCTACAGATGACTACAGGTAGATGTCTGGTTGTGACTCTCACAGACCATGGCACAAAAGGGAGGCCTGTACTCAGAAGTAGGTAGAATAAGGCTGTTAATGAAGATGAATGATGATGACTCTATACATTGAAATAAAAAGCAAAAATTATGAAGAAATATTTTTAATTATGAATCTACATTATCTTTCAACCTAGTTCTATAGTTAATTGCTCTATTCCGCACATTTGATTGTAACTCTTTATCCTTAACCCAACTTATAATATCTTCATAATCTGCACCGATATGATCTAATACTTTTAGCAAATTCTCATCTGTACATTTTGATAGATAGTTACAAATTAAGGTAGCCAAGGATGGTTTCACTTTTGCTACAAACTCTTTCAATTCCTCTTTGTCATTTTCTTCAAAAGATGACCCGTTTTTATCAGATTTAATAATTAAAGATGAGGCTTCCCAAATACTGTAGCTAAGTTCAAAATATTTATCAGGTGCACTAGTAATTTGTAATGCTTTTACTATGGTATTTGTTGACTCAACAATATCCACCAAGTCGGAATCAATTTCTTTGTTAATTACTAATTTGTCTTCATAGTATTTTAATATTACATTTATCATAGTCATGACACTTTCTGTACTGTGGCTGTACATCTCTTGTGACCTATCAAACCCAACAAAGTTTAAAGCTACCTGAAGACTTACAAATAGAACTCTTTCCAACTCATCTTTAACACACACCTCTTTCTGATTGACTGTTATCTCAGTAAAAGCTGATATAAGTGAATCTAAGGCCTCAGTTAAAACAAAATGTGTAAAAAACTTAGTTCTAAATTTATCAGTATTGCAGTATGAACAAAGTGTATTTAAATTCTCTAAAGCAGTCACTAAAAGTACTTTGTGTGAAGAATTTTTTAACATAAAGTATAAGGCTGAAGAGTATTCGTTGTTTATGAACAACTCCATCCAAATGTTTACTTCTTCTTCGTCTGCTAAGAACAAACACGCGTTCACCAGTCGCAGCAGCTGAACTAAGACTAGGCTATCGTCCGTGTTTATGTAATCAATCAGAATAGCTAACAAATTGTCCATTTTCATTAACACATTCACTACTTCTTTTTGGCAGCACATATTGCCAATGATACCGACGATTATTTCAATAATTCTTGGGATTTCAATGACCGGTAGGGCGAAATTGAATAGCTTCAAAACATCATGTTTCTGAAGAAATAACACAACATCTCGCTCGGCGGTCATGTCCCATAGTATGCAGACATCGTCTTCAAAAGCTTTCTCCTTTATTTCTTCTTTTAACGTGTCTGAATTAGCAAGTTTCAATAAAATTTTGAGAACGAAGCGCTCGCTGTAGGCTGTGTCGCCAATGACGTCTCCTGCTACCTGAGTCGAATTCTCAGTGTCTTCCACTTGTTCCGGCTTCATTTTGTTAACAACACACTAGATTTACCACCAATATTAACCTTCTTCTTCAATAAAATGCTTTTACTACAAACGCATAGCCATAGCATTGATAGCTTTAAAAACAATAAACGTCAAACATTTTGATTTTGACGGATGAGGTCATTACCTGAATGAAATAACTATACCGTGCACCGGTAATTGCGTAATACACTAACATTGAGTGGATTTCATTTTGACAGTTCAATAAAATTCATTCCATTATTAACGTTGTTGGGCAGACAATTTGTTCGAACATATGAAGCAATGGATTATCTGGATGACTTCAAAATGATTCGATTGTGATAGAATTCGTGTGTTACGCAATTAGGGTGCTGGATAGGATACTGAAATAATCTTCTAAATAGTAGTGTCTATAAAGTTAGCTTTCTATCAAACAAAGTTTTATCAAATTGAAAACTATCTTCATCGATGCAGATAAAAAAAAACCGGACAACTCTACTATACGGGTAAGGTAAAAGCTAGCTAGCTACTTAGAAAAAATTTATAAATGTTTTTTTTTATTATTATTATTTATTTGCATGCTTTCCGAGGCATGGCATTTAACATGCAAGTTAAATGCCATGCCTCGGAAAGCACCTTAAAGGTGAACGTCCACTGGTCCACACCGGCCGCAACGCAAGCACGGCACGCAAGGCATTGAATGGATTTGCCGATGGCATGCGTCCACTGTATCCGGATTTTTTATTTAGTCCGAGTGTTTTTGTTGTTTTTAGTAGATGTCGTCTATCATGGATATTGCCGAAGATATTATTATTATCAGTTGCTCTTGTAAAACTAAACGTAGAAACAAACTTAAATTCATTATTTGTTCCTGATTTACTTCATGATGAACAAATATTTTCAAGCTATTGCATAGCTTTTTATCGCGGGCTTTGAGCGCGGCGACCGAATCAAGAAATTCCGTAACGAAAATAAAACCTAACACCCCCCACTCCGCCTACCATGTAGCTCGGCTGAGCGTTCGCTTAACGTGTATGTATATGGTACGACTGTACTTGAACTATAATCATAGAAAAAAAATACTGCATAAATAAAAATAAAAAAAATTGCATAAGTTGGTAAAAAATGCTATGCAATAGCTTTACCGCGGCAGTCCCCGAGTGCCACACGTGTTTTTTTTTTATTACATTCACCAATCAAGATCTAAATCTCACCTCAATGGGGAAGGTCGGGCAAAGCTGATTGTAGATGGCGTGATCATAGCTAGATCCCTACGGCCTACAATAAATTTGACATTTCGTTCATTCGTTCTATTTCGTGTTCATCCATGAGTTTGGTTTTAGTTCAATATTTCGTTATTTTCAGTGATTTCAATATTTTAAATCAAGTATTTGACTTGGTAAATGACAGAATTGTAAACCTTAAATATTTCATCGTAATCACTTTCTTCAAAATAATTCCGACAGAAGCTCGAACTCTGATTAATTTTTAAAAGTCTCTACGAATAGATATATGCCAAAATCTTCAAATAGCATCTTTCGAGAAAAGGTGGACAGCAATTTCGGAGTACTTAGGAACACAACAACACGTCATTTTCGCAAAAATAAATTAAAACCGCCTCACGCCTTATATTAGCTTGTGTTGGGAACTAGCTACGACAGCGCTATTTTGACAGTTGCCTTCCCCATTATAAACAAAACAACACGTGCATCACTAAGCGATGCACGAGGTGAATTACCAATCCATGTGACGTCACCGGTCCGCAACGCATTTTTTGTTCATTTAAGCGGCGCTCAGTGCGGGCGGTACCGATAGTAGATGCAGTGCTGTATGAATTCATACAAAGCAAACCAAAATCCATTGCGTGCTGTTTGTGCATTGCAGCCGGTGCGGACCAGTGAACGTTCTCCTTAACTCTTCGCATGTCAAATGTACACCATGTGTACCAATAACAATAGAATTTCTATTGTGTCTGTAATTTGACGCGCGACGGGTTAAGGGGGATGTGCCAAGGTAGCCCGTGTAATTCAATTGTTCTTACGTTTTTTGCTATTTGCAGGTCAGTATCAGGTTGTATGTCGATCCAAATATGATTCGCGACCGTCTCAAATATTTATTTATAGAATTATAATCATAAAAATCATCAATACATCTCTCTAAGTTCATATTACCCTACTGAATGACTATTTCATGTAATCATGACATTTGAGGCCAATTCTAATGATTATAATTCTGTAGCGCATCCCACTAAAGCCGTTAGTCCCGACCAAAGAGTATAATAATAATATGGGAGAGTCCCGACTGTCATTTGTAGATCTTTGACAGTCGTTACGGCGGTATGCGGTAGTCAGAAGCCCGAAAATCTGAAAACCAGTCTTACCAAGAGATATCGTATTACCCAGTAACTGGACTGTGGAGGTCAAATAGGCAGTCGCTCCATGTAATATATTCAGTTGTATCCAGTTAGACTGGAAGCCCACAACAACATAGTTGGGAAAAGGCTAGGCGGATTTGATTGCTTGCATGTTAAATAATTCAATGTATTGAATGTTTAAAAAATGATTTGAGTATGTATACCTTAACGTAATTGCACCAATGCTGCATGTTTAAATGTAAAAATAAATCGTACGAATTTTCTGGTGAACAGAAAACGAATAAACGTTCTGTTTACTGATTGTGCTGATGGCGCCATATTTCGCGTATAGGAACTGTCCTTTATAGCGGAGCGAGCAGCTGTGCCAACGACTAAGGAGCGTTAGAAACAATGAAAAAAAATCAAGTGTTCCAAAATGTATTGATTTTTATTTGTACACTCTTATATTCTTATTTTAAACGATTGGTATTTAGTACTAACCATTATTACAAAGCAATTATTTTTGATAAAATAGGGTACACCTACATAAATTCATTCTCATTTTGGAAGTTGATCCCGTGATCAGCTGTTTCGTTGGCTGACAATTTTTTTTTCTTGCTGCTTGATTTTGATGATACCCATCAGGATTTGTGGTTATTCACCAATTTATTAAAAAAGTTTTTCAAGTGTCACTCGAGTCACTATCATATATAGTCACATAGCTGTATCCAGCCTTTTTTAATTTTTTGTCTAAGCCTTTTGCCTTTTCTTGTAGTTGAAAAATGGCTTCTATAACTTTTTTATGGTATCTCTTTTCATCTTTTCCAGACAAAACTCTGAAAACCAATTCTGCTCCGGCAATATTAAGCTTCTTATCTTTCATCTTCTTGATTATAATTCTTGCTTCATATTTATAACTGAGACGCACCCATCCCTCTTTACTGCCACTTTGATAGTCTACAAATTCTATTTTTGCACCTGAAGACAATATTATTCTATAAATATTTACATTCATGATAAAGAACTAGAAAAAGAAACGGGTGATAGTTTTATTTTAAGTACATTCCCATATAATAATAAAATCTCTCATTAAACAGTAATAGTAATAATCAGACATATAAACTCGAGCCTTCTTCCCATGACTAGTTAGGTCTGGCAGAAAGTACAGATGAACAGATCACCACCAATACCTCATCTAGTTTCAAAATATGATTGACCTATAAAAGTGTTTGTACAAACCTACTCACAGAAATAAAATCATTTAGCAATAGTAATCAAATTGTGGATGAAGTAAATTCTGCAGATTTTTTGCCTGAAGTAATAAGGAAATACCTATTTGTTGTAACAAAAAGTAATTAAATTAAATTTTAAAAAATACCTAAAGCTGCTAACGCGTCGTTTACATATTCCCTTTTCATAGTATCTGGGGCTTCAGTAAAATGGAATACAGCTCCCCTAGGCAATACACATCTCCCCTTCGGGTACATTGTGACGTAGTCTTTGTCCTTAGTACGCTCATAATATTCATAGTATTCTCTGCCCCGCATCCTTTGGCATTTGCATGAACCCTTTTTACCACACTCAACCTAGAATTTAACAAAAAAAACATGAGAGGAGTGATCTTTTTGAAATGTTAAGATAAGTAAAAAATCGGTTATTCATATAAGTTCACACTGGAATAGAACATAACATAACATCACGCCTGTATTCCCCGAAGGGTTAGGCAGAGGTGCATCTATTGTACCCCTACATTTCGCCAGTTATGTTTAAGTCCCAAGTAACAGGGTACGGGCCCATTGCCATCAACTGGGGACAAATCCAAACTCCGGGCTGGTACTAAGAAATTCCAGATAGAACCAATAACACTTTGCCCAACCCAGGAATCGAAACCAGGAATAGCTGCTGCTTTTATAAATTTTATGCATGATGCAAACAAAACTCTTCTTTGCGCAACTTTATTGGAGGATTAGAATTGTTTTCAAATAATCCCGATGGTCGAAAGTTAAAACATTTTTACCCATCAAATATAGTAAATATCCAATTACATAGGAATCACAAGTGTCGTCCGAGTCATAATCAGCTTTCTTTTTAGGTTTTTCAATTGATGTTAAAGAACCATATGGATTCCTTTTCGCTGCTGTCATTTTACACAAAACTGGGCCAATTGTGAATTCAGTCATATCTTCTTGAGTGTGTGTATCGCTTGAAATCGAACATGCAGAATTTTTGTCATCTACTTTTTCAGTAATTTTTTCACTTGGTTTTGGGTATACCAATTTTTCAACAACTACTTCCTCAAGACATGCATCGGATAAATCATATTGTACTCCTACTTCTTCCTTCTTCAATCTATATGGCAGTGGATATTTAGAAATTCTTAAATCTTCAAGCTTCATTGTTTCTTGAACTCGAGAATCGGCATCTGTAAGTTATCAGGCACTATATTCAATACATTTGATGATTTAAGTATTTATAATTTTTTTACTCTTTAGACCACTAATACCAAGAAACATCATACGCATGTAATACAAGTCACACATAGACGAAGAGCCGCAATGTATCTACCTTTGTTTAATTTTATTATCATTGATTCAGACTTCCGCTAGGAGCAATATTGTTTTGTGATTCAGACATAATTTTGTACATACCCGAATGAGTAGGATATTTTATAAAAATCATTTTTTTTTGGAATACTGTTTCCAGGACCACAATATTTAGCTCTTTTGTATTCAATAACTTATTTAGTGATATGTACAGCGTCACTCGCCGAATCACGCTATTTACAAAATAATACACTAATTGTTAAATAATCAATAATATCAACAACAGCCAGCCAACGATTGTAATAGGATCGTTTTAAAAAGAACGAATGATTGAATGATATAACTTAAAAACCTGATAGCCATTTACGAAGTAAGTTTCCAACTTTCCATCGTAATTCACGAAATAAGGCAGAGTAATTAAATGAATTTGAAATTAGAATAAAATTACGCAAACTGATACCACATGAATAAATAACTCGGTTTTTTTTCTCTCAGGTTTTATGTGCTGATACCATGTATTCAGTACATGATTCTGGAAATTCCAGCGTTGAAATGTTTTGTCGGTTATTTCAAAAAAGGTGAGAGTTCTGTAGTTTCTGCCTACCCCTATGGGAAGATGTGAGTTTATGTATGTACCTATGTAAAAAATAATTGCTGTTCCCTTAATTCTGAACGCGTAAGCTTGCAATTGTCTACGAAACAGCAGATTTTTTTTTTGTTAATAGACGATAACTCTACGCTAGCGGGTCTAGTATACGGCGAGCAATGGCAGCTTGCCGTCCGGTAAGGACAAAGTAGTTAATTAATGTTCTGTCTCATTATTACTTTGCCTATCTTTGTATAGAATCAAGTCTATCTAACTGAACAGACAGCTGTGCTGCTGAGGAGTTTGTTGCACTACTTCTTCTCAGCTAAAGCACTAGGAAGTGGTGAAGGGTGGGGCGTTTTGGGGGACTGTCTTATGTATTTTGACATTCGAAAAGTGCTGTTTCTCAGCCTAATTTGAGTGACTTTTGATTTTGTTTTTTTTTTATTTCATTGTACGTAATTAAAATCCTTATGGAATGAAACTTCTGTTGTCTCATTTTACTCCCTTTTATTATTTATTAAACAATAATAAAATACAATTTAACTTCTAATTCTAAACTAGTACCTACTTAAAACCCTAAAGTAATAATAGTTTAAATTACTGCCGATTTTGTCTCAGGGCATCAGCAATATTATTGAGGGCATTTGCCACAGTTTGAGAGCTTTCTAATATGGCTGTTGAGCGTCCCTCCATCTGTTCTATAGCACGAGATAAGGCCCTCGCTGTGGCAGTTTCTGCTTCAACCCTCCGCCTCTCTATCTCTGTGAATCTCTCACGATCTTGATCCAACATAGTCCTTGATCGGATAGGCTGTCCCGGGGGCAGGCTGCTACTTCTAGGACTATGTTCTCTTGGTGTTGTAACTGAAAAATAAAATAACATTTATTTAAGTTTTAACATCATGAAAGATGGCACACATAGTTTGAAAAAAAATTACCTCTCTCAGTCTCCACATTTTGGATAGGAGCAGCACGAGACTCTAATTCATTTGCATCCATATCAAAATCTTGGGTTGGAATGACAATTTCTAATTGGATGTCATTCTGACTTTGGCTCTGCAATTATTTAACAAATTATAGTATACATACTTCATTATGAAGGTTTTTCAAGTTTTTAAAAGTGTACAATTTATGTATGAAAATTTATAACTAAACTGACTTACTGTGGATGGAAATGGATTGGCAGAAACATGGCTATCTCCTGTAGCAAATTGAAGGCCCCCCATCACTGCTAATAGGCGTTGGTCGATGGGTGTTAATGCAGGCAAATTGTCTGCAGTTCCACCACCCATACGCCTCATCGACTCTGCATGCTGGGCACTAGTCTTCTTAAGTGTAAACTTTTTGTCAGCCCAATACTAAAAAGGAAATAAATGTACCAATTATTGTAACTGTTGCCTTAGAATTAAGTGAAAAAAATGTTAATTAGTGTGTAGACAGTACCTTAGCCCAGCCTTTGCCATCTTTCTGCGCACCGCCTAGTGCATTTAAAGATACTGCTATCTCGTTCCATTTTCGCTTTGTCTGCTGCTTAGCTTGAGCAGTGCGCAAAAGCCTCTTGGCAATTCCGGGGTTCTGTACCAGGAAATCAACAAGGGTCTCCACCTGTTGTTGTGATGGCCTACTCATCCTGTGGGAACAATGAATGTTTGTATTAAGCAAAAGTGTTTAATATTAAAATTAAAACGAATTACAATAATTATATTTAATAGAATTGTGACCTTACCTGGATATTTTCGTCATTCTCGGTTGAATACTTACAGTACAATTAACTTGAACTTGTGCATATCGACGTTCTTTAATACGTTCCACACTAAACACTCGAAATTTTTTCGATAACATCGCTTTGAAACTTTATCTAACATAACACTAATAAATAATTCACAGCTTTTTTTTATCAAGTAGGAACCAAAGTGGATGACAAATGCGCGGGAAGTTTATTTTTAATTTAAAATACGTAATCATAGGCAATGACACTCACAATGAGCCATTCCTGCCTAAGTAATTTGTGTTAAAATACATATCAATGCAAGCAAAAAACACTTTGATGATATTTTATGTTAAAATAAATATCAGGACAATTTTATTTATATATTTTATCGAGTTATTCAATATTTTTAAATTTGGTAACTAACGTTTTTATTTCTATGGCCAACCCAGGTCAATCAGTGTAGTCGAACATGCAGTCGATTCCAATCTCAATCTCGATTTAGTTCAAGAGTCCAATTTTCTGGAGATTGGAATTGAAACTGAATCGGATTGGAATACGATCGAGATTGGGATTTATTTCAAGAGTAAGCCTACAGGCCCGGGTCGACGGCATGTCGTGTTCCACACGCGCCTCAAAGAGATGTCAACGACATTGACGGTATCTACTTTTTACTTAACTAAATGCTTGTTTTTAAAAAGGCTTTTACTTACATATTTATTATGAGGCCAAATTAGTAAAGCATGTGTGTGCCTGTGTATTCGATTTTATAACCACGGACTAGAAAAAGAAGGTCTCCGCGCCACGCGTAGGTATCGAAAGTGAAGCACTTGTCTCTATGCCGGACCGTTTGTACAAACATGCCTCACGCAAACATTTACATCTTATGGTGCCGACCGGCCGCCATTACGCGGCATTACGGCGTTATTGTAGGTACCTACTGTTTCCGTCAAGTACCTATAAAAATAAAATAATGCCTTCTTGTGATCTGCAATGCTGTAAAAATAATTCTACATTCCAGAAAATGTGTCAAGGATAACATATCACAAGTAAGACCTTATTTACACACACCCACACACATACACACACACACACACACACATACATTGATCGCTTCGGTGGTTCACTTTCGATATGCGTGGCGCGGAGTCCTTATTATTCCTAGTCCGTGTTAATAACATATATAATTACGTATTTCGGCCCAGACTACTAACATGAAAATTACCACGGCCTACTACTTCGATGTCGTCTCATAACTATACAGTTGGGAAATTTAATGTTACTCTTTCCCGACAGTTTCAAAAGTTTTTGTATGTGCATTGCTGGTTGTATGTCATCAACCTTATCTTGCTCTCATCGCAAATTATTAAGGGCCGAGCCATACCGGAATGGCAGCGGCCGGCAGCGACGCGGCGAGCACTTTCAGTGTGAAATAATTTTAAACTTTATATACATACTTAAAAGACCAATATCGCTTGAAAAGTTTGAAAAGGTCGCGAGGCCGCCCGCGGTGATACGAGCTGCCGCGTGCCATGCGTGTCTTGTCGGTGGTTCTGCCCGCGGCTACCAGCGGCGACGCGAGGCGGCTCGCGGCACCGCGGGCGGCCGCGCGCTCTTCACCCCCGCCGAATGTAGAAACTAAACTAGTCAAGAGGAGACTAGGCGCGTGGGGTCTAGAGGTGCCGCGAGGCCGCCAGCGGCGCCGCCGGGGGCCGCTGGCGTCGCCGCCTACCGCTGCCATTCCGGTGTGACTCGGGCCTAAGGGTTGGCGCAATATGTCTTTTTATTCCATACTTCTCTTTTGGTCATCTCGGTAGTCACCCCTTTTCTAGCCATATCATCTTATACAGAGTCTATCCATCGTTTCTTTGGTCTTCCCCTAGAGTATATATGTTCTGTGCTTCCCCTACTCTTATAGCCAACCACATTCATACTCAAAACTTTGTACCAAACCAATATTTTGTTTTAAAAGAGTATCTGTGGAGTTTCTTGCCCATTCTTCTCCATAGGTACTTACCTACTACACTTTGGAATGGGCAACTAGCTTCATCTTTCTGACCGAAGGAAACCTCGACAATTCAAGTGCCTGTAAGTGGTTTATTTGAAACAAATGCTTTGAGTTTGCAACATTCCTCATACAGCTTGGCAAAAGAGTGTAGAAAAACTGAGGGCACCTTTAAGGCACGTGTAAGTAGTGTACGGCACGAAATACTATGACTCCAAAGTATTTATTCAAACTCAAACTCAAATTGTCAAAGAGTCGGTCAGTTAGTCAGAAAGTTGAAGCTAGTTGCCCATTCCAAAACGTAGATCTCTATGGAGAAGAACGGGCAAGAAACTCCAAGGACACTCTTTTTAAATCAAGATATTACAAAATCCTGGGTACATTATTCTTGTTGATTCTATACGCGAGAACAATGAAAAAAAAAGTATATATAAAGATAAAGAAACAATTCAAAATATAAGATTAATAATAAAAATAAGCCGTGGCAGTTAAGAGATGACCAGTCTCAACTGACGGCGCCCATTCACGAACATGACGCGCGGATCAGCACCATCCAGCTCGACCATTTTGTAGGGAACCGAATGATCGAACACACGCGCCACCAAAAGTGAGACATTTAGGTGAGCATGACATTTCAGATGATGTTTTTTTTAGAACACAAGTCGATATAACGATGGCTGTTTCGATAGTAACCGGTCGGTATATCATAGTTATTTATGATACTAGTGCGGTAAGTTGGTTTTTACGAACGAGTTCGTCTCGGGCTTACCATAGTCACGAGTTTGTAAATACCAATTTCCGCACGTGTGTCATACAACGTTTTTAAACACATTTGCGAGAAAACAGTACAATATTAATATCGGATTCCTCGCTTGAACTCATTTATTATTACTTCCTAATCCTAACTAATATTATAAATGCGAAAGTAAGTTTGTTTGTTACCTTTTCACGCCTAAACCACTGAACCGAACATCCCGAAATTTTGCATATACATTGTCAGGTGTACAGAACCGGACATAGGGTACCTTTCATCCTGAAAAAATACTGTTCCCGAGGAAAACAACAATAACGTTCTTATGATAATAGATGGCGCCACGTGTCTTTCGAATCATGATTGAATTATAACCCGAATTGATAGTCAGTCTAAATTAACGCGAGCGAAGCCGCGGGCAAAAGCTAGTTCTTTATAAATATCAGTCGGAAGTCGCAACAATCTTTGACGTTTCTAATATGAAAATGGCGCGAATTGCAATTGGCGCCACGTGCGCGTGGTGAAAATTAGAACTACATCTTTCGTCTCATTTCTTTTTAGTATTAAAGTGAGACAGACGTATTGAGCAAAAGCGCTTCCAAGAAGATTCGATGGATCAGTTTATTTATTCCAGTAATTAAAACCTTGGTGGAATTCATATATATTTTTTATGGAAATTAAAAATAAACCGTAAAGGATACGCACGGTGCTATACAACGGAATATGCGGTAAAACAGGTACTTAGGTGTGGGGAGTCCGGGTCAGTGATCCAACTGCTCTGTCCAACTTTAAAAATAGTTGGACCACAGCACCTTTTGAGTTCCGTGGTCCAATTCATTTAAAGAAATACATTTAATATAACGTTCATTTCACATACTTTTCAATTTGTATAATGCTCTTTTTATATAACGTTCAGTTGACTTAATTTTCATATTTACCTACTAATTTTCAGCCAAAAACTGTAATGAATAAGTAACTATCAGGAAACATCAGACTGTTATAACCTCATCTAACCCAAATGTTTCACCAACAATAAAGGGGATCTGGCGCTCGGCGGCCGCTGCCGCGCTACGCTCGCTCGCCTTCGCGCGTTATTGGTCACTGTTCTAACCTAACCTAACCGCAAAAAATTAGGTACCATAACACATAAAGGTGCAGTTGAGGTTTTTAGAGTTGGCAAGTTATTTTTTAAATGAATTGGACCACGAAACTCTCAAAAGGTGCTGTGGTCCAACTATTTTTAAAGTTGGACAGAGCAGTTGGACCACTGCCCCGGACCTGGTATGAGTACCTATTTTACCGCACGTTCCGTTGTGTGTTGCGTAATTTTTAACTTTCGAACAATGTATACAGGCATCGTAAATTCATTTTGTGAACAAATGTGTTGAAAAATATATTTTTAGTTTGTACTATCATCGCCTCATACTATTTTTTGCCAAACTGTACCTCCGCATCACATGCCCATACCATGACAACCTATTCCACACAAGATTTTAGTCGATGGTGCCACTTTTTAGACTCCCTCTTACATCTCGCCATAGATTAGGAGAATATTCCTTTTCTTACTAATTTCTTCATTTATCCATTCGCGCAACACCGCACATCGCTCTTAGCATTGCGTGCATTGCATGTATTCTCAATGATTAAATTGATAGAAAAAAAAAGAAACAGCATATGTCCTTATGAGATAAAATTTAATAGTAAATATTTCACGTAACAAATGAAACTCTAGGTTAACACAGTTCTGGTTCTTTAACAAACAGTTTATACTTGTATTAAAGATTATCTTTAATTTACTTAAAAGCAAACATGAAAGTCTATGATTAAGCATAGAGCCGTCTGTATACGGCAGCGCCATCTATAACTAACTGTCGGATGCTTTGATTTTCTTGGGGGGTCCGCTTTCCTCGTGGTCGTGTCGCCGTTTCTTGCCGTGATACTTGTTGCCACCTTTCCTACCCTTATTGCTTTTGAAGTTCTTCATATTTTTTCGCCTTTTGGTCATTTCTTCGACTGTTTTCTGTAGGTATGTCGTCTCTTCTTCTCCCTCTAGTACTTTAAACTCAACATCAGCTTCGGCGATCTTCATTTTGTTGTCTGTCATTTTCTCTGCTACTCCTTTTGCAGCGTCCTCCTTTGTGAGACGCACCCAACCTTCTTTGTCGCCCACTTTGAAGTCTATGTATGCTATGTCTGCACCTATAATTAATAAATTGTCAAGTTTAGGGATATATATTTATTAAAACTTTATACAAAAATAACAATAACCGTACTAAGGCGGACTTAATGCCTTAGACAATTTCTAAGTCTACTTTATCTTTAAATTGACAGTACCAACAAGATTTTGCAAAACTCCTTGTAGTATACTCACGTAACAAAGGGTCGAAGATCATTTATGTGCTTGTAATTGGTCTAATTGTATATGTTGCTTCATCTTTGACCTTTTATATTCCAGTAAGCTAATGGGTGGTCCCTAAAGTACGCCAGTATCGTCAACAACAACCGTACGACAGTGACTATCTGACTGGATTTGTATAACGTTTTATCTGTAATTTATAACTGTCTCTATCTAAAGCTCGAATGTCATTTTACCTTACCTTACCTAACTTGGCAAGGTTTTGGCGTGGTGGGAGTAAGTTTGCGCATGCACACTTAGTGCAACAAAAATATTACACTTTTATTGCTTGTCATTATTCTATGGTAATTGTCATAATTCATTTTTAAACATGTATGTTTAGAAGGAAGTTGAAGAAAGGAAAAACGCATCTAACGACTGTTGCCAAGTTACGTGCAGCCGACTATACTGTTTTGTATTTTTCACGTATCCTGTAGTAACAAAGTGTAAACCAAATCTCTTCTTACCTATTGTTGATAGAGCTTCTTTGATATCTTCCCTCTTCATCTGATCGGTACCGCCACTGAAGTATAGAACTGTTCCTGTGGGCAGTTTCAATTCTTCTTTTTCGACCTGTAACAGATATTATACACTAATTATTAATATGTCTGTGACTATAAGGATCTCATCATCTGCTTAGTATTTCCCCAACTATGTAGTGCTTATATGGCTTTACAGAATTATAATCATTACAATCAGCAAGACAACTCCTTAAGTTAGAATTGGCGTCAAATGTCATGATTTCACGAAATAGTCATTCAATACAGTAATATGAACTTATAGAGAGATGTATTGCTGATTCTAATCATTATAATTCTGTAAAGCCATATTTGTTACGGTCGCGAATCATATTTTAATCAAAATACAACCTGACAGTGACCTTCAAATTGCAAAAAAACGTAAGAAAAATTGAATTTCGCGAGCTACCCTGAAGGTTCCGCCTTAATGTGAGATTTTGAAATCGCCAGCGAGTCGCTGCGTGTACCTGGCATGAGATCCAAGAGACAATCAAGCTCTACTTCTATCACTTCATACAGGATGAAACTGAAAACTTGGCCAACTCAAATTAGGAGGTTCAGTAACTGTTACCTAATCATTACAAATTGGCATAATTATTCCAAAACTAGATTCTTGAAAAAAAAAATGGTGTAATTATCGTCAGACAGTGCTAACTAATTTATTGCAAATTAAAGTATCAATTATAGCGCGCGCCCAAAGAGCAATCCATTCATCGCGGAGTTCACAACATGAAGCAACTTTGGGACGCGTTGAGCTAGCAGTCATTTTACTTAATTTTGACCGTTACTAACTAAAAGAGCGCACGACAACGTTGGCAAATCGCTTGCCTACGCGCACGTATGTGCATCACTTCCTTTCTCTTGGCCGAATGACATGCTCTAAATTTTCTTTATAACACGTTGTATAATATTTAAATTTGGCGCACCTATTCAATTTCATCTTGCATACATAAGCATAACATAGTCAGCCTATATTGTTCCCACTGCTGGGACACGGGCCTCCTCTCTTCGAGAGGGCGTGGGCCGTAATCTATATATCTATTATACATACATATTATTAATTAAAGTCGAATTTCGTGTCCGTCTGTGTGACCGTATAGTTCTTCTAAACTGCGCAACGGATTTTGATGCAGTTTTCATATCATTTAGAGAATCTATTCCAGAAGGTTTATGTGTATAATTCAGTAATACAGAACTTGAAATATAAAAAAAGAAATAATAATGTTTTGTCGAGTGGTAAAAATCGTGAGAATCAGGGGAGAGTCGCTATTAATTTATATAGCTTTTTAATAGGGGGCTTACCTATCGCAAACAACCAACAACTGTCCGACAATATAGTTAATATTTTATGGTCTGTACTAAAATGGTTTCGTCCTCATTTATTTGCTACGACTTCGCCCATGAAATTTATTGTTTTAACATAAAATATATCTATGACACTAGACAATACTGTAACTTCCGATTAGTGAAATAATTTTAGGAATCAGATCAGTAATTCCGAAGGTTACCCCCTAAATACAATCTCACAAATTTTGCCTCTTTATAATATTTGTATAGATTTATATAATATTAGATATAAATGTTACATACATTGAAGTCTTTATCCTTATTTTTCTTGTCCTTCTGCTCCTTCTTGTTGGCATACTCTTCTTGCTTCGCTGCGATGTAGTCGTCCTGCCATAAGATCATCAGTTCTGTCTCTAGGTACTCATGTGGCTTGCCTTCCATGAACTTTTCGGCCTGAAATTTTAGAATTATATTGATAAGGTGCATGTTTATCTCAAGTTACGAATCACAGGAGTGAATATGAGAAAAAAGTTTAAACGAATTTGTCTTATTGACAAATGAGAGAGAGTCATGCAGCAAAATTTACATTTTATACCTTTTAAAATACCACAGTTTGAGCAGGCAATTTAGTAGGACCATAACTCGTACCATTCTGTAGTTTCTGTATAGATTTATTAGCAGCATAGATACTAAATTTCAATCAAAGTGCACAGATCTCTGTCCTAGTATATTGCAGTTTCATTATTCTTAGAAAAAAATTTCACTACTTTAAAGAAAAACATTTTAATATTTACCTGCTCCCTTGTCTTGAACGTAATGAACACGGATCCTTTGAACATCCTTTTCTTAGAGGACCGCTCCTGGAACTTTCTCATGATAATGTTCTCAACGTGCTCATACTTTTTGAAGTGTTTCAGAAGGTCATCCAGTGTAGCGTCTTTGGGGAATCCTTTGGCATAGATAGTCCTGTTGCTAAGTTCCTTCCTGCGTTCCTCGTTCATCTCTGGAATGGGTACGTCGGGGCTTCGTCTGACTCTTTTGCTGTCTTCAGACATCTGTGAAATGTGAAAGGCAGGTATTTTAATAATTTGATCCATTAATACTGTTAGGACTGTAATCAGTTTAACAGGGTTAATTTAAATCAGTGATTTAAATCATGATAAAAATCAAGTGTTCTTTTTTAATCACTTGATTTATATAAATTGTTTTTTGCACTGCAACAAAAACTGAAACCAGCCAAAAATTCTAATACAACAAGATGTCTGCAAGAAAATATCGTTGATTTTCTGGTAAATAACAGTAAATTCATTAACATCATCATCATCATTACATCTAAAAACTGAATACCATATTAAAATCATTGAAATTATTATTAAAATCAAAAGAGGCTGATTTAAAATTTAAATTAAAAAGTCCGATTTAAATCAAATTAATCCGATTCTTTTTTTAAAGTCGTGATATTTATCAACGCTGCATTTTAATAATTATGTTAAAAGAAATGTTTTGAAACTGTGAAAGGTGGTATTACAATAATTAAAACCTTGGCTTTTTAATTTTTGACTGTAATTTTAGGAACAGATCGCAGTTTTAGAGCCTGTCTATTAGTAATAAATGTCTTAGTATATATTTTTATATTTAATTTGTTTTAATAAGCCTGTCGTATTAACATATACTTATGTCTTACCTCTATCCAGATGTAGAGGTAAGACATAAGTATTGGTGGACTTATTCAGAGTTAATTACTAGTAATTAATTAATTAATGCCCTGTATTAAGCTATGATTCAGAATTCTTTATCTAAAATGTTCTTTACATACCTTTCTGTACTTTAAAACAAAGCCTGTAGACATTGAGGACATAAAGACATTTGTTTTTTAATGTAAAATTTATAGAGTACATGGTCAAGAATTTTTTGACGTTTGAAACAAGCACTGGTGCCATTACTATTGTAGTAGCATTTCAAAACTGACATCGGTGAAGGAAAACTTTGTGAGGAAACCTAGAGTTAATAGTTAATATGAGTTTGAAATCTCCATCCTGTCTTAAGCAAGCGTGGTGATCAATGCTCGTGCCTTCTCTGCCTTGCCGTGGAACAATAATAAGCAGGAATTATCATTATTGTTATTATCTGTCTTACCTCTAGCAGTCCATTGGTGGCCTTATTCAGAGCTTTGGCAATAAGTTCAGTGTCCTTAGTCAACTTGGCGAGTCGGTTGAATCTGGTTAGGATCTCGAGTGGCACCCAGCCCTCATCTAGCTGCACTTGTTCACGCAGGAACTTGTCACGGGGCAGGTTTAAGTCGCCTAGAAATAGAGGGAACATTTATGTAATTTAACTTGATTGAATACTAGCTTTTGCCTGCGTGAATGTCGGATATTATCCCACGGAAACGTACTACTGGGATAAAAAGTTTCCTATGTCCTAACTTAGGTCATGGCCTATCCATAGGTATGCCTTCCGTTCAGCTGTTAAGGCATGAAAGGTCAACAGATATTTCCAATCTCATAAAACACTTTAATGAAGTACAACATTTTCAATATTAAATACATGTCAATTTTAAAGTCATCCCCCCGTATTTCACGTTCTTTGGGGATGATTTTACAAATATGTTATTTTTTTTTCCAATAGCATAAATTTTAACTTTCATATCCGTAACTTAAGATATGCTGGGTTTCATTAGCAAACTTTCATCCCCTATATCACCCGCTTTAGGAATTATTTTTGTGACAAAAATGTCAATGTCCTCCTTGAGAATGCCATCTGTCTCTGCCAAATTTTATCAAAATTGGTTCACTGGTTTAGGCATGAAAAGGTAACATACAGACAGGCAGAGTTACTTTCGAAATTTAAAATATTAGTATGGATGTAAATGTTGGGTTTTTGCTTGCAAAAATGTTACGTAAATACATTTATTTAACTAGTCAGGCCTGAGGTGGCCCGCTAAAGGGCCATAACAATAGATTGACATGGTCTCATTAACAATGCTTGACTAAAGTTTTTGTCAACTCAGGTCATCATTTCCTAATCACATCACATTGGACTGCAAAATAGTACTTGTATACTTAGGTACTTTGAATTCAACACAGATAAGAAGTACTTATAATGATTCAATGGGAAATGAATATTGTCAACATATTACTGTGGTCTGTGTTGTTATATTAAGGGGAATCCATTCCTTACTACATGCAACATTGTGTAACAACATTGTGCTGTGTATTGTTGTGTTGCAACATTGTGTTGTGTGCTGAATACGAAAAACGTCTGCAAAACGATGATTACAAGATGACTATGATTTACAGCATGTTACATTGAGCAAATATAAAAGACCTGTGTTTTTTACGAGGTGCATCATAAACGATGTTTGTAAGCATGCACGACCTTGGCCGGACGCATCTTCTTTATATAAACTCTACGTCAGTCGTATGCAATAGTTCTTACTCACCGAAATAGTACTCAATCTGACGTATGATAGAACTCTCCAATTCAGAGGTGTCTTCCTCCAAACTCTCTTCTTTCTTATTATTCTCATCTCCATTAGTCTCAGCAACTACTTCCTTTGCCTCAGTCATGTTTATCAAACTGCAAAACAGAGCCAAAAATGTAAACCCGAAATCCATGCGACGCGGCGCATCTGTAAAATGGCGCTATCGATTAAAACACTTACCTTTTCTTAAGTTGAAGTTAAACACACAGATATGTCAATAGGATCAAAACAATTGAAACTGTTAACGTTAAATCAATTGATTCAAGCAATTTCTTTAGGAAAACACGTGTTTCGATTTTTACCACACGCGGCCGGCACCAAATGAAGGGTAAGTTGGCGGGGCGGGAGAGAGGAATGAAAGCGATGATGTTTGATGTTTCGTTCTGAAAATCGGTAGTTCGGACCGGTATTGATTTTTAATTTTTAAATCTTTTAATTCCTTTGCGCATGTCTGCGACTAATCTAGCAAATTGCAATGCATTGAAAGAACTTTACATAAACTACATTTCATTTGAAGTTTTTTTCTGTTTTTATCATTTTTGTTATTTATTGCTACGACACTTATTCAAATAAATATATAGAGTCATTATTATTGTATTGTGGAAAACGAGATGCAATCATGGCTCAGTAGCCAGCTGCAGCAGAGCAGCAGTAGCAAAGTAGTATTTAAGATTCTCGGGTTCAACTCCTTCATAGTTTAAAAAAAACTTTTATTTTATTTATTTGACTATGATTAATAGCTAATGTCATGTCAATCATGATGAATTGTCAATGTCAAGAAAAGTCAAAATAGCAGAAAAACATAACCTCAATAGTCAGTACCTACATAATAGTGTGGTTATTTTATTTTGTAAATAATAAATCGATAACATGGATTGAGTTCATAATCATGGGAGTTCGAGGTTTGACTACTTATATTAATCACAAAGAGCATGCATTCCTGCAAGATTTCTTACTACATGACTGTTGTCTGGTCATCGATGGACACAGTTTATGCGCTCAGTTGTACAGATTACTAAACTGTTTTTCTGCCTTCGGCGGTGATTACGACAAGTTTTTCTCTTACGTTCGTAATTTCTTCAAAAACCTGAGAAAATGCAACATTACTGCTTATGTTTTGTTCGACGGCAGTTACGAGCACAGGAAATTGAGAACAGCGTACAGCAGGCTAAAGTCTAAAATATACGGCGCTTCTAAGCTCGACCCGGTTACTCAAGGGAGCTTACAGATTTTCCCGCTATTACTTCGCGATGTATTCATTGAGGCCTTGGTAGACATGAATGTGCCATACACGGTCTGTGAGTTTGAGGCCGATGATGAAATCGCAGCAATGGCCAGGCACCTGAACTGCCCTGTATTAAGCTACGATTCAGACTTCTTTATCTACAATGTTCTTTACATCCCTTTCAATACTTTAGACTTTAAACCAAAGCCTGCAGACATTGATGACACAAAAACATTTGTTTTGGAATGTAAAATCTATAAAGTGGAGTACATGGTCAAAAATTTTGGGGGTTTAAAAGAAGAGCTGCTGCCGCTACTAGCAACATTACTGGGCAATGACTTTGTTGAGAAAAAGGTGTTTAAAAAGTTTTTCTCGCAGCTAAAATTGCCAAAGACTAAAAAGAAGAGTAATGATCAACAAAAATGTATTCATGGTTTATTTCAATGGCTACAGAACGAAACCTTAGAGACGGCAATAGCTAAAATATTGGGTAGATTGAAAAAGAGGCAGAAAAAACGAGTTCTTTATGTAATAAAAAGAAGTATTGATGGATATCACAGCAAGCATTGTAGATCATTAAAATATTTCAATATCAGTGAAGATGATACTCCTGTATCTGATTGGCAGTTGCCTGAGGACTTTGAGAAGAGCCTTTTAGCAGAAGAAGACCAAAATGAGAATGAACATGGAAATGATGAAGATGAGAATGAAAATGATGATAAATCTTCAGACAATGAAGAGGTTTCTTCAGAAAATGAGGAAGAAAACGCTGAAGATGAACATGAAGTAACTGACGTTGAAGATGATCAGCTAGATCTTGGTGTGCCAGAATGGTTTGCTGATGGAATTCGCCAAAATCAGATCCCTAAAGCCTATATCAACCTTTATACACACCACCTATATTTCTGCTCTCCCCAAGCCGAAGACTATAATGAAGAGGACTCCTGTCTAAGTTGTTTACCTATACTTAGATATGCTTTTGATATGTTAACAGATTTTTCAGAAGAAAATTGTATTTATGTTAGCCGGGAGAAGAACACAAGGTACAAAAGGATATTTGTTGGCAATGACATCAGTATTTCAAGACTATTTGATTCACCAATTTATGAACTAACAGAGGACCAATTAAAATCATGTTTTGAACATTTTTTGAAAGAACAATTGAAAGAATTAGATCTGAAATTCATAGAAACTCTGCCATTAAATTTCCAACTGTTTTTTATCGCCATGCTATGGTGGGTGGCTAAATGTGAAGTACCTCTGGGAAATATACATAGCCTTCTCATCTGCTATGTAATGCTAGAAGCTATAGACGAAAAAACTGGGACTTTCAGGGGTCACTTCCAATTCAATAACAAATACTCCAAAAAGGTTGAAGAACTAAAAGGAATGCCTACTACCCTCAATTTTGATGAAAATGAATTCTTCCTGAATAAAAACAAAGTGCAATATGAAGACAGTTTGATAGCTGCTCATGTTTTACTAAAACATTTTGAATTGGATGACAAAATAAAGAAAAAGCCAAAAAGTTATGACACCAAAAAGATGCACTCTTTTGCTCAATTTCAGTGTTGTTTGCACCATATAAATAGCCTAAACACTTTATGTAAGACACCTTTTGAAAGTACCAAGTACTCTAAAAGTTTTAATGGAACTTTTGTTTATAATATTGCAGTAAAAGTAGAGAACCAGGTTGATCCAAAGACATTTTTAGAGCAATATCTGAGAGGTGCTACTACAGTGCTAATGTTTTATAAAAGTTTATGTAGCGTTTATGATAATTGTGCTGAACAAATGGGTTTGACAACAGCACAATGGCAAGGCAAGAAAAAAAGACGGAGGAAGAAAAATGCAGATGAAGAAGAAATCAACTTTATTGTAAAAGGTTTTGAATCAGAGGTTTATATTTGAAATATTGATACCCAAATTATATATTTTTCTACTTAAAAATAATTGTTTGTCATTATTGATTACAACGACACAATGTTATTGTGGCGCGCGGCCAAAATCGGAAGAAACGACGCCATCTTGTTTTGTATACAAATACACAAAAAAATACACACAAAAATACACAAATAAATAAAAAAAATTGTGACACATTTTCACAAAAATGTTTACCAACAACGCCCCCCTGTCAATGTCATTCAGGCACCAAAATATCCTTGTATAGTCCGTTCACAATTATTTTTACCTCTGAGTTTGTATCACTCAAAATCACAGTGATTTTTAATGCCATTGCAATAAGGTGGCTGTTGGTTTGCTGCCATTGACAAGTATGTCAAATTCACAATAGAATAGAATATAATACTCTTTATTGTGTACACCATAAAAATTACAGATTTATATGTAGAAATTTTACATAGGGTGACACAATGGGCGGTGATGATCACAATGATCTCTATGATCGTTACAATAAGGTTGCTATTGGGTTGATGCTGTCTGAGGTCAAATAACGAATGGAGTGTAGCCGTAGATTTAGTGTACTTACTAAATCTATGCTTGTAGCACTCTGATTGAATAGCTAATCAGTTATTGGTTGCTAATCTATGGACCTATATATATTCTGCCGTGGTTATGATAATTACAGTAAGTGACATTTTTGTCGATATTGAGGTAAGTACATATTTGGAATGTAGAGATTGAGATCTACATATCTTCATTTCTTAAGCTTATTTGATTTTTATGACATATTTTCAAATTTTAAATGTACAGAAATGTTGATTTCAATCTCTACATTCCAAATATGTACTTAACTGAATAATCGACAAAAATGTGACTTACTGTAATTATTATAACCACGGCAGTATTTTTATTATCTCCAAATACGCTGCAAAAAAGTTAAAAGTATTGGTGTGCAGTTTTTTTTTTCAACTCTGCTTGTCGCAGTCCACTGCTGGACATAGGCCTCTCCCATGCTGCGCCACAACACCCTGTCCTCCTCCACACCGTGTGCAGTATGCAAAAGAGATTTTAAACATGCAAAAACATTCTTGTTTTATTGTACACTTCTCAGCACACTCACATTATTGTTTAAAAGTTGGTGGAAAATTACTTACCTGTTTACAATCTCTTGTTTTTGAGAACATGCACGGTCTTGATGAGTCTCTCTATTTATTAGTCATTATTGTTGCTGGGCAAAGGCCTCCCTACTCTCTTACTACCTCTATCTGTCCAGCAGGGGGCCTAGACAAAATCCCTTTTCTGTAAGCGTTAACGCCCACGGAAAAATCAAATTGTATGGAGTTGACATTTGCTTACCACGTGACATTACGTATCTTTTCCGCAGGTAATGTCATTGCCATACATTTTGACGTTTAGCGTCTGGCGTTAACGCTATCAGAAAAGTTTTTGTCTAGGCCTAGGATTATTCTTTGTGAGTCCAGCTCATCCCGCCATCTCCATCTGGGCCTGCCGCCATGTTTGCCATTAAGCGCAGAATCAAGGCTCAAAATACTATCTCATTTTTTTTTGGAAATACAGCACTTCGACGTTTGCTAGCAGTCGGCAGATCGGGTCCAGCCGTGTAGCGACCTGAGCAGGCCAAGGCTTTCCACCAGAACAGAAATAAGGCATGCACAGGCCAAGGTAGTAGGCACCAGCTAGTGTTCAAGTCTCTTGTAACCCAACCACACTCTTGTACCGTCAATGCGGTCATCATAATGTACGCTGCTGCGGTATCGTGATTTAAATAATATTTTTACGAATTCAAGCGATTAGCCTGAGACTTGGTGAACAAATAAAGAACTATTTACTATAACGATGATGTGCTTAAGGCATGTGCTAGAGTAAAAGTATTAGTATGTTATATTACATCGATGATTTTGTAGTCATAACTTCGCAATATAGACTCTTGCAGGGTGATTATGAGGCACATGTCCTTTATTCAGCAGTGGAACTTTATAGGCAATGCGTAGCTCGTGGTGAAATAAAATAGTGGACTGGTATTAAATATGGCTTGGTATATTGCCATCTGATCTAACAAAACTATAAGTTCCGAGCTGGAAAAGTAATTAATAATTAAATTAGAGAGGATTACCTATCGTCCGTCGCCGTGGAAGCGAGTGGTCATCGGGGCCGAGCCGTGTCGACGCCGCGTGGCGCCTCGGCTTCCTGATGACTCGTTCATCACGCTGCCTGCGCATTCAGACCACGCGCAAGGTATTGGGTTTGATTCCCAACAATGGGAATAGGTTTAGTGAGACAATTAAAAAATAAAACAAAATAATAATTTTACCTACTTATAAATATATTAAGATTTTAATCAGTGTTTCTTATAATATCAACTTAATCAGTGTATCTTTTTAGCTCCATTCAAATAAGCTATCTTAGTACTGGTTTTTTGAGACACCACATCATCCAAACTTTCGCCTATCAAATAAAATGCCATACCGAGTAACCCACTACCGATGAAATAGAAAATTTTTGTCGCCGCACTGATAACATACATGAATGGGTATGGCCAAATACCGTACTTGAAGTACACAACATGAATGTACCCTGCATAGATAGCAGTCATAATAATGGCTACCGAAAACCCAGTTTTCTTCGAAGGATAATTCCTTTTAGTTACAAGTAATTCGATAAGGATTATAGGTAAGATTAACGTGTGCATTAGGTGATTCAGCCATACTGGGATTGCCTTTTCGGCTTCTATTGGGAATATTGCGCTTTTGGCGAACGCGTAGAAGATCCAGAAGACTAGAACGACGTATAATGCTGTGCAGAGTGTGATGCTGAAGAGCACGTCTTTGATCTGGCGGATGAGCGGCGGCTTCTTTGTGACTCCGTTTGTCCCGATGAAGTCATTCAGGAGCGATACGATGAAATAGACGTTTTGGAGAACCTGGAAAGGGTATGATTTATGTTGTTAGCATACATTTTAATAACTAGGTATACAGGGTTTGTTTTCGAAGACCTGCGAAATTTTAAATTTTAAATCTCTTAATTAAATCGTTATTGTGTGTTAAACATTACAATCAAATAATAATAAAAATAAATTAAAACATTCAATTGAAAATGACCGAATGGAATACGCGACAAGAATAATGATTTCTCGCCGGGTACGCGGCGGGTGCGCATGGTGAGTAGGTAATAGTAGGTAATCTAGTACATAAAAGCTATTTAATAAAATGAATACTATGTACAAAAATGAGGTTTTTTTTTTTTTAAATTTCATAAATTGGAAATCTGAATCATCTCTGTCAGGTCTTTAAAAACCAACCCTGTAGAATGGGTACCTACATATGAATATTTTGATCGAGAAACACTGCTTTGCTGACCCGTCTAGACAGCTGGAGTGGATGAAATTCACTAAATAGCCTATCTACCCCCTGAACTGCAGTCACTGCCTGGCACAGCAGTTTTTTATTCGTCTATGGCGTCTTAAAAAGTGTAACAGCCATTATAATTTTGAACCTCCTATTTTATATGAGACCTATATTCTAGCTAGGGTTAGAGACAGGAGTAATGTGGGTGGACGTATCTTCCCACTATGCCCCACTCTTGCTAGGTAGGTACAGTGTCTACATTTATATTTGTAATTTTTATGGTGGTAAAGAGTATTCTATTCTATTCCATTCTATTCTACAGTCAGCAAAAGAGATAAGTATCCAGGGTCGCCGGATAGTTGAAGTTTATTAAAAAACCGATGAATGTTTTTGAATAAAATAAAATTAATAGAAAACAAACTGGTCATTTATCAAATTAAATTAGATTTTTTGTGCAGAAGTAGTGTTGTATCTAAAGAAGGAGGTATCAAGTTATGCTTATGTATTAAATAATGTATGAGATAATATCTTTATTAATATAGGTATATCGCTGATTTATTTAATTAATTGTAAACGTTATCAATTTAATTCTTTGGTCGAACGACGTTGGTATTTATTAATTGTTTTATCAAATTGTCACTGTTTTATCCTACTATCTTTACATATATAAAAATTACGTGTCACGTTGTTTGTCAACGATGGACTCCTAAACTACTGAACCGATTTTAAATTTGATTTGCACAACGTGTGCAATTTGATCCAACTTGAAAGATAGGATAACTTACATCTCAATTTATAGACGCAATATTATTTTATTGCAAATTATTTGTCTATTATTTGACAGTCACAATTATCTGTTAGCTCCAAACGATTCTAACTGATGGCGATATCTGTTGACTGGATTGAGTAAGTATTCAATAGATGGCGCTATGTTAAAAATACAAACGTTTCATATAAGCTACAATTTAATAGCATAACCACCACGTGTTGCTTTTTTTTTTTTTTTTTGAGTGGGAAATCATCAAATGACCTCTCCCGCTCTGGGCGGAGCGGAAGGGCGTGTCAGACTCTTACTGACTAAAACCCACCCGTGTTCCTTCAGTTGCCTGTGCGCCAGGGCCACGGTAACTCTTTCGAACAATCCGCGACCCCGGCAGGCATCGGTCCTATCGGACCCCGTCAATGGTGCTGACATCTCTTTGAGGCGCGCGTGGAACACGACGCGCCGTCGACCCGGGCCTGGTCCTTACCGGACGGCGAGCTGCCCATTGCTCGCCGTCCGCAAGCCCGCGCCTACGGTGGCCGGGAGTCGGCAATCGACTCCCGACGCCCAGGGTGTCTTCTCCTCCTGCGGCGGCTAGGGGCGCGAGGGCGTAGAGACTGCCTCTCTCTTTCGCGCTCGGCCTCCTCCTTCGCGAGCATTACTGCTTCGCAGAAGGAGGTGACGGCTTCCCATTCCCTCTCGCTCCGTGCCATGGCCTGAACCAGGGCCGGACGCGAGAGGTCTCCGCCGCCGATCGCCGCCACGAGGACACGGCGGTGCTCCGCCCAAGCCGGGCAGACCTCCACCGTATGCTCCACCGTGTCCTCCGGTCGATCCACACAATGGTAACACCCGGGCGTTTCCTCCCGCCTTATCCGGAACAGGAACCTCCCGAAACAGCCATGTCCGGTGAGGACCTGCGTCAGGCGGAAGGTGAGGACGCCGTGGCGCCTCTCAAGCCACTCCTCAAAGAGGGGTCTTACCGCCGCAATTGTGGCGTGCCCCAACCACCACGTGTTGCTGAGGCTAAGGTATAAACTAAATTTATTTTGTAATAAACGAAATACAGTGAAATAATATTACAAAGAGAAAAGATATGATTGTTTGTTTGTATTGAATAGGCTCCGAAACTACTGAACCGATTTCAAAAATTATTTCACTGTTGGGAAGCTACACTATCTCCGGGTGACATAGGCTATATTATATTATGCTTTGCTACCCGGGCGAAGCCGGGGCGGGTCGCTAGTAATATTATAAATGTGAAAGTTTGTGGGGATGGATGGATGGATGTTTGTTACTCATTCACGCAAAAACTACTGAACGGATTTGGATGGAATTTGGAACAGTGGTAGTTTATAACCTGGATTTACATACTTTTTATCCCAGTAGTTCCCGTGGGGTGATTCCCGACCTCCACGCGGGCGAAGCCGCGGGCAATAAGCTAGTCATTTTTATAAAAATATGTGAGTCAGGAATAAAGAGATAAGTTATTGAGTGATATCTAAATATAACTTATATCCTCTACAAGGATAGTGGTTAAATAATAACAGTCGCATGGGTCGATCGAAGGTTAAGCTACGCTTGCCGCGGTCAGTTCGTGGATGGGTGACCGTCCATTATACAGAGTCAAATTAAAATACTAGCAAAACTTTGCAGACGTGATGGGTACCGATATCTAAACACGAAAAAACAAAACAAAAAAACATTTTCTCAACTCATACTTCAAACATCACCAACAGAGGTCGTTGACGGCAAAAACATTCATAACTTTTTATTTTGTCGTGTTTACATATGGATACCCATCACGTCTGAGGAGTTTTGCTAGCTAATTTAATTTAACTAACCAACTCTTTAACAATTCAAAAGTGCTTGTAAATGGTTTAATTGAAATAAATCCTTTGAGTTTGAGTTTTAAGGATATTAAAATAAGTATAGTAGATAGTTTTACCTTAGTTTAGCCAAACTCAATCTATCATATCAGATATGACATTATAATAAATTTCAGTTACCTGTTGTTATAGATTCTATAATAACAGTTAATTGAAATTTATTTGTAAGTATACGGGGTGGCAGTGACATCGACGCAACCTGTTACCATGGATTCAATTCATGATTCGAAACCACCCTGAGTTGAAAATTTTGGGGGTTATAAAAAAAAAAAAAATCGGTCTGCCATACATTTTGACCGCGTAGGTATTGCACTTTTCTATGTAAAAGCAGTGAGGGAGAGGCAATCGTTGTGCCCTCACGCCCCTAGACACCGCAGGAGGAGACACCCTGGGTGTCGAGAGTCGATTGCCGACTCCCGGCCACCGTAGGCGCGGGCTTGCAGATGGCGAGCAATGGGCAGCTCGCCGTCCGGTAAGGACCAGGCCCGGGTCGACGGCGCATCGTGTTCCACGCGCGCCTCAAAGAGATGTCAGCACCATTGACGGGGTCCGATAGGGCCGATGCCTGCCGGGGTTGCGGATTGTTCGAAAGAGTTACCGTGGCCCTGGCGCACAGGCAACTGAAGGAACACGGGTGGGTTTTAGTCAGTAAGAGTCTGTCACACCCATCCGCTCCGCCCAGAGCGGGAGAGGTCATTTGATGATATCTCACCCAAAAAAAAAAGGGGGTCCAGACTCATGTGCTGAATTCCTGGTTTCAGTTTATGCGTCGATGTGCCTGCCAGCCTGTAGGTATTGGTAGTAGGTACTTTCGTAGATAGTCAGAATTAATTGTACATGTGCATTGTGCGTGTTGCTCATACCAATCAACAGTAGATTGATTTCAATTGAGGCAGTAATACCTATAGTTTTCGTATTGACGATCATTGGCTATACTTATTCATGACATGACCTTTTATTTTAGAATCATGGACATATCCTTATCAACATTCTACTGCCGTTATCTCAATTAATTTGGGGTCGTCGTAACATATCTTTTTTACCCGACTGCGCGACGCAAAGGAGGGTAATGTATCAGCCAATGTATGTATGTATGTTTGTTCCTTTGTGGCGCTCTAGAGACTAAACGCGTGGGCCGATTTTGATGATCCTTACGTCAATCGATTTGTCTTAATCTTGTGAGTGTCACTAAAGACATGACAGTAATCAAAATTCTATATGGCGACAACCAGACCAATTATTGTGAAAAAGAAAACTAAGTCGACGAACTATGTCAAACCTATTCAACGATACCCCACGTATCGTTGAATAGGTTTTTGAAAATCATTTTAGGTTTTTCTAATCGTTTTTCATTTTGAATGACCATTTAGGATCTATAACGATTTCAAGTTATAAACTAAGTGGAAAAAATACGCAGTATTAAGGATAACTCAAAAACTAGGTCTTCACTTGATCGAATTGATGTGGGACCACATGACAAGCACCAACTATCAAATAAAATAAAAAAATCATCCAAATCGGTTCACCCAGAAAAAAGTTCTGAGCTAACACACATTAAAAAAAACATACAGTCGAATTGAGAACCTCCTCCTTTTTTTGAAGTCAGTTAAAAATAAAAAAGTTAATCTAAAAAATCTAAAAACCCGACTGCGTAAAAAGTGAACAAAAAGATGGAAACAAGATGACATAATATTTTTTTGTCTCTAATCCCACACCCAATTTCATGCAGTCGGAGGTTTACGTTTTGTTTACGTTACATTTAACTTAAGTTTCGTTTACGTTACGTTTACGTTAAGTTACGTTTACGTTAAGTTACGTTTACATCGCGCGTTCGTCCTAGTGCCTCTGCTGTTAGGACAAATACTTTGTTAGAAAATCTGTGACTGCCTCGTTGGTCTAGTGGTCTAGTGGTCACAAATGCTACTGCTCAGCATGATGTCCTGGGTTCGATTCCCGAGTCAGGTAAAGTGTTATTGGGATTTTCTGTTAAGAATTTCTCAGTTGTAAAGGTTGGTGGCAATAGGCTCGCCTCCTATTATATGGGACTTAAACATAACTGGCAAAATGTGGATGAACTATAGGTACACCTCTGTCTTAACCTTTCGGGGAAACAGGCGTGATGTTACGTTAAAATCTGTGACTAAGTTCTAACTACTAAGTACTCATATCGCTCAGGCCCTGCAGTCTCGACATTAGACAGCGACCAAAAATCGGTCGCTAAGTCGTATCGTTGTTAAATTGCTTTAATAGATTTTCAACTTTATTTCGAAAACGTAAGGTTGAAAATCTATTAAAGAAATTTGACATCGATTAGACTTAACGACCGATTTTTGTCGCTATCTATGTCGAGACTACCGGCCCTGTTAAAAGTTTCCAGGTTTAGCGCTTCATTTACGCTATAGAGAGAGAATTCTATGAGTAATCTTAGAGAGATCGCGGTTTCGTAATTTTAAACCTACACAAAATAGACGACTCTACCAAACAGCCTTTTTACGTAAAATAGTCCTTTCTTGAACGAGGTGCATGAATTCAAAAATAGTTTATTAAAAAACAGCTTGATCTTTTTAAATTAAGGAAATGAAAAGTTACTTACAAGAGACCAAAAAGTGAAGAATATCGCCCGAGCCTTTAAGGGAATGTGCTCAAATTCTTTCGACGGGTAAGGAACCTCCACATACTTGTGATCGTACCAAAACGCGAATGAATATAAACTAATTACCGATAAATGGAATAGAACTAACTGCATTTTAAATTAATTAAGTAATCAAAATTCTGTTAAATATTAACACTTGCAATAGTCTATGCTTGCAACACTTTCATAAACGTCTGTATCGATCGACGTTGCTCGCAACACTGGCATAATTTAAATATCGAACGGTGTTTATTTATTTAGAATGTTCAGTCCCATAACCCAATTACGACCAACTTTAGACATTATCAAAATAATATACATCCAATGCTTCATTGTGTGGACATTTTAGTGTAATAATTATGGTCATCGATCTACCTACTAATGTATGTCGCAGGCGCACCAATGTTGACCATTCCATAAAGGATTTTTTTTTTTGAAATATGGGTAGATAATTATATTATTATATTAAATATTAAGATATTATGATATTATGCCGCAAGGAAATCTTGAAGACTGTGGCTGATAGATAGGATCTCATCCCGCTTTGGAGGTCCTTTCAGAAATCAGTCATCTAATCATAATTTTAGTCCTAATTTCCATTTTAATTTTAATTATAATATTCATTTCAATTTTCATTTTAATTTCCATGTTTGTAATTGTTCAATCATAATTTATAATTAAAATATTTTTTTATTTATAATTAATATCGAAAGCTTTTAATAAATATAAAAAGCCTGATTTAGGAGACAATTATTTTAAAGGTGACATTATCTTTGTCGGAAAACCAACGATTCAGATGAAGGAAAATTCAGTCAAAAGGTAGTGATAAGTTTAATTTCTTTTATGTATGTGGACTTACATATTATGTTCTATTTTATGTGTTCTCTTTATGGCTAGTAAGTATATAAGGTAGGTAGCGTAAATAACAATGGGTTTTACGTGCAAATCTTAAACGTGGGGTCCTGCGTTCATTCCCCGGGCAGTATGATTAGCTTTTCCATAAGGGAGTTCCCCGTTGCAGCCTGCACCCTAATTGTGTAACACACTAACTATCACAACCTGAATCATTTTGAAGCCTATTGCTAATCCATTGCTTCATATGTTCAAAAAATTTGTCTGCTCAACAACGTTAATAACGCAATGAATGTTGTTGAGCTGTCAAAATGAAAGCTATTCCTACTGTTAGTGTGTTACGCAATTACCCCGCAGGTGTAGTCAGATAGTGCACTCTTAATGGCGATAGGATCACCCATTATGGATGTACTTATAAAATTACAGCCGCAATGTAATTGTAATTGACCTCTGCTTACCCCATTCAAGGAATAAAAGCATGGTGTTGTGCACGCGAGTACTGAATCGTTTGGAACCCTTATCACCAAGCGGTTACTATAAAAGCTACAACATTTTATTGACTGAGCGAGCGCGAAGCGTCTCCGTTTCAGCTTGGGCAAAAACGCTTTCGTGTGTCCGGATGGCTTTTCTCCTCTACAGGTCGCATTTCTCAACCGATTCTAGTGAAATTTCGTGAGCAGGTTCGATAAATTATATGGGATTTTTTTGTTGATTCAAATTTTCGAAAAATGTTTAAATGGCGGAGATTTCGGGTTTGAAAAATTTCTGCCATTTCGCGCTCTTTGCGCGCGCTTTTTGTTTTAAGGTGCGCGGCGAACATTTATTCAGTTTTAAGCGATGCAAAAACAGACTTGCGAGGTCTAAACAGCTTACTTGCCACTGGCCATTTGCCCTGTTACCCTTTTTTTCTTAAAGTTAAAATGTCACATTTAACTGTTTTTTTTTACCACCACAGATAAACTAAATGACTGATAAAGACTGCACCTCCGGTTTGATGATAAAAAGGTTCAATAAGTCATAGATAGCGTTAACATATTGCTGATGATGTTAAAATAATAACATTGTGATAAGTGGAGCCGGATGTGTCTGTCTATTTTGTGACCGTCTCGAAGAGATATTGCGTCAATTTTTTTTAATTTTATTACAGATTTATCAGCTCTACTTAAATATTACATTATTAACATTGACATGTATTTAATCGAATCTCAAATAATTACCATTTTGCTTTCCTAAAAATATTATTGGACACTCTAATATACCTAATGAACGCGCCTCTTTTTGTGGACTTCAAATAATTTGTGTTTTGAGGTCCTAGAAATACTAAATAGTCAAGTACAGTTCCCGCGAAACTTTATGAGCTCTCGGAAGTTGCACGCGAGTGGCTGCGCAGTATGCATAATATAGGTGTTCAAAGGAACTTTCTCACTCTCACTCAACTGTACCATGCGCGGATGTGTACTCGGGCCTAAGTTCAGAGGGCTCATACAGTTTTGCGCGAACTGTGTGTGTTTGCGCCAACTTGGATGTAGCGCTCGCCGGCCTCGTTGGTCACAGTTCTTACCTATCCTAACCCTGGTCTGAGTACCCCAGCTTAGTTATTGTGAGAAATGGCCAGAAAGAAAAAACAAACAATACAGGGGTTCTACGGACGGTTGGTTGTGTGTACCTGATAGGCACGTGGGGCAACGGAGGCGGCCGCCGCTGCTGTGGGTGCCGCCTGCTCGCACCAACCTGCTGCAGCACGCGCCGCTGACGCGCACCCTGCGTACACTCAATATGGTGTCACAACAGATTGACTGCTTCAATTGTACTCTGAATGAATTCACACGGGCCGCATTTTGTAAAACTACTCTAAGTTGTTCATTATAACTACACTATTGTATTAGGTTAGCCTGTGATGATAGTTGTATGTGTTTTAAATAAATAAAGTTAAAAAGAGGTTCATTTATTTAAAAAAGTGTGAATCATTAGAAGTCTGATAAGTTTTTAGAGGTTCATTAATTAAAAAGAAACGTATGTTATTAGAAGGTCAATATTCTTTTAGAGGATTATTTAACGCCTGGCTTCGCTGAAGGGATACCCAGAGGTTTAACTATAGTACCTACCTTCGTATTTGCTTTGGTATAGGTACACACGGCTACATATCAAGCTGTACATTTTTAGTACAAGCTAATCTTGCATTGTATAGGATTTCCGTACAATGAGAGGTCAGCTTATACTGGAAATATGTAGCTTGAAATGACGGATGATGTCATTGATGCTGGCGTGCCGTGCCATCTGGAGTGCGTTCCTACTGCAGGATAGGCCATGGTGTCCGAGGCAGTCGACACCTTCACCGAATAGGCAGCGATGCAGAGCCACGCAAAGAGCGCCTAGACGCATACAAGCAGCGAGCCGGAAGGTGGTGTCATCCAGCATAATGCCTATTGCAGTATTATACACTTACCTGCATTAAATTTTTTGTATACCTACTTCGTTTAAAACATATTTAACCTGTGGTAAGCTTTACTTGACCGGAAATTAATATACTTCGAGAATTTTTTGAAATTCAGAACTGCGTTTGTCAAGCAAAATTTTCTTACAATGGATGTCATTTTGCAGAAAAATTCGTAGAACCAAATGGTTAGTTAATTGTTTTATAAGGCCAATTATAAGCCAAAACTCCCATTGTGAAATACAATAATAAAGTCGATTTTACGGTAATCATTCGATTAATCCAATGAAGTTATTAGCTATTCCGTTGTAACGTTCAGTGAACGCTTTGCATCGATTGCCTTTAGCAATAGGAATCATACTTTCAACAAAACGATATTGACCGTGTTTATCAAGCCGAATTTCGGTCTCACATTCCGGGGTAATTGTCTAGCTTGTCAGTCGTAATAAATAACCTTTCGGCCTGCGACGGGACTCCACTGGTATTCCTGTCTCGACAACATACGACGATCGGAGGATGTTCCAGATATTTATATTTTTATTCTAAACTCCAAGTCTTTTACACCTTAATTTAAGACCGTACCATGACCACGGTTTAACTTAGTACCGTCTATCAAACAATATATTTCCTAGAAAACTTATATTAAACGTGCGCGTCCTTAGAATACCGATTGCAATCGAGCTCTTTAGGACGTAGGTATAGCAAAAACAAGACTAAAAGGTATTATTAACGATCTTGTGCGTCAAGTTTTTCTCGTGTAATTCTTTTTTTTATTAAATAGAAAATATCGACAACCGTATCTGCAATTATTTTTGATTATGATTTTGATTATTTAAATTTTGATAGCTTTTTATTGGTTGGTAATTATACCTACCTTCTTAAAAGTGTTAAAATATGAGTTCCTTTTTTAAAGACTAGCTTAGTGTGCGTGGGTTGCCAGATTTAAAAATCTAAATATCTGGATAATATTTAAAAATGTCGGGATTTTGGGATTGTTGTCTGAAGAAATGAAAATGAGTCAAAATTTTAAACTATATTTTTAAGATAAACAGCTCTTTAAAAAAGGATAAAATAAAATTTTCATTTTTTTTACGGTTTGTTTGCCACAAATATTTGGCATTGCTTTTTACCGAGTCCACCAATTTGGATCCCTTCAGAGTATCGAGGAAAGATCGAAAACTTGAGCAATTTTCATCAAAAATTCAGTCGTATCAGAAGCTCAGCTTTTATCAAATCAAAGCCCATACGATTCCTTTCTTTACAATATAAATTATTTAGCAGACTAAACACTCTTTCACAATATGCATTGCTCACTGGAATCGACAACACAAATGATATTATTTTTTCATATAATGGCAGTGGCATTTTTTTTTAAATATGTCCAAATTTGCCATTTGGCATATCCTTGTCTTTTGGCAGATGTTCAAATATCTCCCGAAGACAGCAATAATCCGTGTATAAGGCATCAAAATCAACATTTTTTGAAATTTTTAGTACGTCGGGCAATTAGGAGAGCTCTTCGCATTTAAATATGTTTGCTTCTTTGTCGGGACATTTTGTTATTTGTCGGGAATCTGGACATCACATGAAATGTCCAGAGAATCCAGACGATTCCCGACCATCAGGCAACCCTATGTGCGTCTTGTTTCGAAAACGGGTCCCATCGCTGTCAAACAGCGTACCTAGCCTTCAGGCTATTGTCACTTCATTGAAAAATAATGAGGGGTTAAAATATAATAAGAATAAGAACTATAACTCGCGATATAACGAGGACGCACGTCGGGGGTACGAGCAGCATTTGTTTATGGTCAAATGTGATGGATGAAAGCAGCGGTGCTAAACCTTTATAGGCATAAACTACACTGCTAGAAGACTCTTTTGGCGCTCGAATGACGTTGACAGGGTTGGCATTGTTGTTAAGCATTTGTGAAATTGCCACAGAAATTGTATTGGAAAAGAGTGCGGCGTTAGTTCCCATTTTGGCCACGCGCCAAAATAACCTTGTTGCGCTATACCTATTTTTTCTCAGTTAAAATATAATAAGAATAAGAACTATAACTCGCGATATAACGAAGTCGAACGTCGTGGATACGAGCAGCATTTGTTTATGGTCAAATGTGATGAATGAAAGCAGCGGTGCTAAACCTTTATAGGCATAACCTACACTGCTACAAGACTCTATTGGCGCTCGAATGACGTTGACAGGGTGGCGCTGTTGGTAAGCATTTGTGAAATTGTCACAGAAATTGTATTGGAAAAACCAGAGTGCGGCGTTAGTTCCCATTTTGGCCACGCGCCAAAATAACCTTGTTGCTATACTTTTTTTTTCCAGGGATCTCGTTTTGTTTGGTAACCGTATGTTGAGGACCTCTGGTGTAGATAAATATTGCATGTGTCTGTAGATCGTCTCTTGTGAAATGAATAACTACTTTTGCAATTATAATGCGTAGGTAGACCGGAAACTACACTACTCAACAAAGTCTAGGGAACAGGCCAAATATATCAACGCGAAATTCAAATTTTCTTACGTTTTTTGCAATTTGCAGGTCAATGCCACGTTGTATGTTGAACAAAATATGATTCGCGACCGGGACAAGTATGTATTTACAGAATTATAATCATTAATACAACCCTCTAAGTTCATTTAATCCTATTGAATGACAATTTCATAAAATACCAATCAATAGGATTATATGAACTTAGAGGGTTGTTATTTAATAAATTACCCTTATAGGTGCTGCCTACTAATCTACCGTTTTTCAATCTTTTTTATCAAAAAATTGGAATCTTATTTTTGCGATTGCAAACAAACCTGTATATTTATCAGTAAATCGCTTTTCAAAAACACACCCACATCACGCCATCTACAAACAAAATAACAAAACCGTCTATTTGCAAAAGGATTTATTTACCTTTTCCCCATTTCTCCGTGAATCCGATATCTAATATTAAGGAAAGTAAGCCGGTGATGGTTGTCCGATGTGGTCAACAGTGGGTTTATCTTGAGCCCACACAGTACCATAAGCTGGGTGCATCACGGCTCAGCACGACGGGATAGGGTGGGTATGGGTTTCGGATAAAACTGGGAATGTATGCCAGATTTATTTTGTTTTTATTGCGAATTGGGCCTGCTCTTGACCTCGATCTCTTCTGGTGGAAAGCGATGGATGAAGTCTTTGGTGGAACGAGCAAGCCTAGAAGATTTGTCGTTTACGCAGATATTGATAAATGATAAATGATTTTATTTCTGTAAGTAGGTTTGTACAAACACTTTTACACGTCAATCATATTTTTTAAACTAGATGAGGTCGGCGTTTCCTATCTGACTACTCTGAAAAGAAAGGCCGAAATAAACTTAGAGGTCACAGTCTGTTTTAAAGTCCAGACATAATCTTGGTCAGGTCACGCGAAGACCATGCAGATTGGTATCTGAAATGGTCTTTTGAGGAAAGAACCATACAGATTGAGTGGACCTGTCCAGTCAGTGCACGCATTTGTCAGTAATCGTGCAGCTCGACTTAGGAAGTCAGGACTTAAGGAGCTCAACGATTCGACGAACAATACCAAAGACAGGACATTTGGGTAGGCCGCATAAATTACAAACTGCCAGATCATGATTAAAATTAATTGAGAAAAAAAAAGCAATTACCCACATAGTCCTCACATTCACAATAATTAAAATAACATAATACTACTGGTACCACGGTAAATAATATTAATTTAAACAATCAGACATTAAATTCACTATTCATGCTACCCGTAACCATTGACGACATAACGTTGATCTCAATCCTATAGAGCGTGCGTGGGATTTGCTCGGGAGAAGAGCGTTCAATGACTCCCCAAAATTTTACAACGAAATAAGAGCTTCAGACATCTTTCCAGAGTGTGGAGCGATATTCCACAAGTGACAACAGACAACCTGCACCCTAATTACGTATCACTAGTGTGTTACATCACGATCTGAATCATTTTGAAGCCTATTGCTAATCCATTGCTTCATATGTTCTAGAAATTTGTCTGCTCAACAACGTAAATAACGCAATGAATGTTGTTGAACTGTCAAAATAAAACCCATTCCTACTGTTAGTGTGTTACGTAATTACCCCGCTGATATTCAGCATGCCACGCCGACGTAGAGCCGTCGCTAATGCCTTGGGAGGTTCAACAGTTTATTGAAAATTTGCTAGGAATGTTTTATTCTTATTTTATGTTATCCATATCAAGGTGTAACACTAATGGTATGGGCGGGAATACGCCTGGGCGTGAGAATCGACCTCGTTTGGGTTCACGGCAACTTAAATGCTGCAAAGTACCGTGACGAGGTACTGGAACCTGTAGTCCGACCACACCAGTTGCAAATGGGTCAAGATTTTATGCCTATGCATGATAATGCCCGCTCACATACGGCTCGAGTGGTAACTCGGTGGCTGCAGCAAAATAATGTGGCAACCCTGGACCGACCCGTGCAGTACCCGGGTTTAAATCCAATGGAGCTCGCGTGGGATATGCTCCTACGAAGGGCTTTACAAAAAAAAACGAATATCTGGTGACAGATGGTGAACTTTTTATGCATATTAGTGGAACCTGGGACCTTATCCCACAAGGAGTTATAGATAACCTCATTTTGAGTATGAATAATTGTTGCAGATGCATTATTAACATCCGACAGATTATTCATGTTTATTTTGTAGTCAATTTAATGTTTCTTTTAATTTGATTTCTTTATATAATCACCAAAAATAGAAGTACGTTTTTTGTACATTTTTAACTTTTTATTTCTACTTTAAAAGCCTTTTTTAAGTTAGATTTTCATTTATTATTAGAGTATAAAATACTGCGCGTTCTGATGTAAGTATAAGTATGTTATAAGATTTTCTAAGTAGTTTATTTTCAATACATGAATAACTAAAATATTCCTAGATTGTGTTGATCTGTGTATCTTTAAATTTGTGTAAATTTAATAATAATAGGTATGATTTGCATGCCCAAGTGACGGAAGAGCATGAAGGACTCTTATTATAACACATCTGCGTACTAAATACCCATGTTTGCGAAGCAATTTTTGATTTTTTGCCGTTTTGCGTGGAAGTGACGGATATTTTCCCCCAACTCGTTCTTCTTTTTATTTGTGTGTTTTTCTTTGCGTCATGTTTACCGCAAATAAACGTATTTTCTTTCTTTTGATTTAAGAACAGAAGGTACGCACACCACAACTTTACTAATTCTCTGTCATGTTCTCATCATGATTGAATCCGTTATTCATCTTTTTAGGACGGTCAGAACAATAGATACAATGACTTTTTACTCCAAAAATGGTTCAATGAATAAAATATTTTGCCCCAACTTTTTTATTAACTCATGGTCACCCCACAACCTGCTAAACCGAATCTAAGAAAATAAAGGTATTAAGTTTTCTATTAACCCCTCGCCCGCTGGATATTATTGGCAATAATGTCAATCCGGGATTTGGCGCCGCTGTAAATACATTTGCTTCTTATATTTTGTCTCTTTCCATTATAGGGTTATAGTGAAAATGTTTCCAATATTGTTTAGTTTCAGGGATACTTGCTATTTGCAGATGATTTTGGGCGTAAAATAATGACGCTGGTATTGTATTTGTATTGTATTGTTTGCTTCTGTAAATTGACCTACCTATCGGTTTTATCATTGGTTTTCATTGGTAGGAAATGATGTTTATTTCTTACGTAGATCTTTTAAGACACTTTTATACGTAAATTTTTCGGTCAATATTTTAAAACTAGGTAGTGTCGGCATTTTCTTGCTAGCTGCGGAAACAAAAGTTCCGAGGTCATGATCTCTTTAAAGTCTATTAAGATTTAATGTGAGTAACAATGCAGTCATGTCTGGAAGGGCCTTTTGAAGAAAGAGCCATTGCAGGTTTGAGATGACCTGTCCCGACACACGGCATGCATGCATCAGTCATCGTGTAGCTCAACCTTATTTAAGGGAGCTCAACGACCCGTCAAACGACGCTACTAGATCTGCAGGACATTTGCGTAGGACACATGAAAAATTCTCATAAACGCCAGGCGGTTATAGTCATGTATTTTATCTAGCTGTTTGGTGCAAAACGTTGTACCTAATTACGTAACGAATATCTTAAGTTTACAGTCACAAACGTAAATGAATGATATTGAACAATCTGACGATAAAGGCTCGTACACACTCGCGCGACGAGTGGCGCCTTTGTGTAGCGCTGTCGCGTCGCGCCTGTCTGTGGGCGCCTTAAATCAGATAAGTAGCTTGTAGGTATATCTTAGCAAAAGGGGGGGGGGGCAGTAGGTAAAGTGGCTAGTAGGTATATCTTGGCAGAAGGCAGAATTATAACTCGAATCTTGTATTTATGACACTGCAATTCAAAATATGGATAATTATGCGGAAAATGTCAGTTTAAACATTAGTATTAATTGTTAACATTACTTAAATGTATTAAACGTTTTAAAATCATCCCTCAGTTACCCTAAACGCATGGAATTAGTATGTACTATCATAGACGATCCCATATAAAAGAAAAAGGGGTTATTTTACACAAAAACAAACGGTCTAAGAATACCCTTACTCTCCCACCTCATTATCCGTCATCCATCATTCAAGTCCAACAGAGATTCATATTTATAGCTAGAACCAGTTATTTAATATGATTTGCTCAAATAAGTAAAAGCCCCCAGATTTCCCCTGGGCGGGAAAACCTTACTTTCCGAATACTTACTTATAGCATTTTTTATGACCTCCTGAACTTATTATTTTGAAGTAGCGTGTATATTATCACGAGAATTATTTTTCGGTTATTTTATGGTAGCCAGTAATTTGATAACGAAATAATAATTTTATAAAGGAAGGAATTTATTATCCGAAAAATGTAAGTATGAAATAAGATAAATAGACTGAACGGGTGAACCCATGTGTAACCTTAGCTTTTTACAAATAAAAAAAAAATCACACGCTAGGCATTTTGTCTTCATGACCTTTGCCTACTTGAATTTAATTATAAGCGAACAAGCGTTTCAAACTATTACTTTTGGCGGAAAAGTGGCATTACTTGTTTTTATAGTTTTCATGAATTAAGTAAAAAAGTGATATTTGTGATTAAGTACAGGCGTGATTTGTTTCTGTGACTGTGTGTGTTTTGAGTGTATAGGTACCTAATTCAGAAACTAACCGTGAAGCTCTGGATTTCAACTGATTTGTACGATAAGACCCACTTGCACCGCCAATAACTAGACACGTTTAGCGCTAAACTAAACGAGTTTTAAACGTCATTCTGTCTCTGTCATCTTCGAACATTTGATAGAAACATTTAAATTCGTTTATCGCTAAACGTGTTTAGTGATTAGCGATGCAAGTGGGTCTTAATCATTATCTTGGGTATTATAGGTGTCTAGTCTGTAGGATTTAAAGTTTAAATTCCAAAAGAAGGCCTTCAAATCATTAAACCCGGGCAGACTTTTCTACCCTTAATTACTCAAACTCAAAGCATTTATTTCAATTAAACCATTTACAGGCACTTTTGAATTTTCAAAGAGTCGGACAGTTAGTCAGAACGTTGAAGCTAGTTGCACATTCCAAAACGTAGATCTCTATGGAGAAGAACGGGCAAGAAACTACAAGGACACTCTTTTTAAATCAAGATATTACAAAATCCTGTGTACATTATTCTTGTTGCTTCTAAATGTGAGAACAATGTACTCATACCTATTTACCTACACGGCTAAAATTAACTGTTTAAATAACCAAAACGTTGAACGGTTAAAGTCACGTTTTTATTATCATTTTTACTTATAAAGCGAAGTCTCCACCGCCTACAGATTATTATTAATATTAAATTTTATAGCGGTGCATCGCTGGAGATTAAAGAGCTCCCCACAGCCTGGGACATGGAGGTGTGAACGAGTTTTGTTTTCTGTCGCTGAGGAAAAAGTATCGTGGAACCAGCATCATAATTGCGTAACACACTATCAATCACAATCTGAATAATTTTGAAGGATATTGCTAATCCATTGCTTCATGTGTTCGAAAAATATGTCTGCTCAATAACGTAAATAACGCAATGAACATTGTTGAACTGTCAAAATGAAACCCATTCCTACTGTTACTGTGTTACGTAATTACCCCGCTGGTGGTCAAAATCAGTGTTTTGTAATAAGACCGATAATGTTTGGTTGTCTTTTACTACTGATAGCGGTCGATCGTCATCTGTTTTATGTTTGATAGTTTTACGTGTAGTTTCGCGGTTTGTAGAGTTCGTTTTCTCACGAGAAATGACGTCATTCGTTTTTAAAGTGAAATAAAATAAGTGTTTGGTGCTACAACTGCTACATGGCGCTGAAAATCCAGGCCTGTGATCCTGTAAGTACCTTTTGTTGCACTACTAAGTCGTTTTGGTTCTATAATTGAAATTACTGGTTTATCCGACTATACAAAACTTTAATATCTGATCTATTGAATCATGACGAATCCAATTTGACTTCAATTCCACTCACATTCATAAACATTTATTTGGCACACAAACAGTATAAAATAATGTAGGTATTTTTAGGTACATCTATGTCATGAAATAAATGTACCTTCTCCACATTCATCCCTTCGCACGTCGTTGTGGTCAATAATGAAGCAGTCGCCACTTTTTATTTAGCCGCGTAAGAGCCGGCTCTCTGCCACTTTTTACCGACTCCCACACTTTTTACTGAATCCCCCACTATGCGCAGATTTTGTACGTGAATGTGACAGTTTTTGTGGTCCAAATTAGTTCTTTGTCTGCCACAAAATTAAATAGAGAATAATTTTGCTTTCTAAGCTGAAGTAATGATCCGTTTACTAAGCGTTTTTTTACTTACGTCTATTTTCAGAATTTCTGTCTAAGTATCTCCGGTTTTCCGTATTTTCAGTACGAAAACAGATCGTTTTTCTTACAATACATCCGAATAGAATCATCCTGCAATTTCTTGTTTAAAGGACTCAACATTAGATGTTCGTGAATTCAAATTTGGAACAATGATGATTAAAATGATGGCCAGGTTCAAAACTACATGAAATCTTTTTGAATCGAAATTATTCTTATGTTTGAGACCTATATACTTACATAAAAATATGTGCTCGAGGGGTCTGTAGTAGCGTTTGGTCGACTCGTTGCTCTAAAAAACGGCGAAGGAACAAACCTAAAACCAGAATTTTGAAGACATGTGACATCTACCAACCCACACTGCACCCGCGTGGTGGAATATGGCCCATTCCCTCTCATAGTGAAAAGCCCTAAGTAATCAGGTAGTGCAAACATAACTTTATAGGCTGTTTATGTTGTAACGTTCCGCATTTACAATACTCACAAATAAATGCTGATAGCAGTATATAATCTCCTACACAGTACATTGGACCATAAAGTAGACATGTCATGTAGACTTTGACGCATACCTACACCTTAAGGGAGGAGCGCCAGGGTAGCCCGCGAAATTCAAATTTTCTTACGTTTTTTGCAATTTGCTGGTCGGTATCAGGTTGTAGGTACGAGTATGTTGATCTAAATGTGATTCGCGGCCGTAAAATATATGTATTTATAGATTTGTAATCACAAAAATCGTCAATACATCTCTATAAGTTCATATTACCCTATTGAACGACTATTTCATGAAATCTTGACATTTGAGGCCAATTCTAACTTAATGAGTTGTTTTGCTGATTCTAATGATTATAATTCTGTAATTGCATATTTGTTACGGCCGCGAATCATATTTTAATCAACATACAACCTGACACTGACCTGCAATTTGCAAAAAACGTAAGTAACTTTTAATTTCACGGGCTACCTTAGCGCATCCCCCTTAAGAGGGCCCTTCCCGGTCCGTCTATCGTCAACGTGAGAATGATTGAATGTGAATTGAATGAAAGGCTTGTTGTTTCATCCAACGCAATGTTTGAAAAAGAAGCAAGAGTGAGAACGCGATAACATCGGACGAAATTTGCGCGCAGAGATTACGCAAAACTTGTTCCAGGAAATACTTGTTTTTGAAATAGCCTTACAAGTTTTTGGAAAAAGTGTTGGTCACTTAGAATCTCCATTACAGGTGCGACGTTTCTATGAAGATGTTTTCTTTACTTTTACAATATGAGTACATTATGAACGGCCAAAGTTCAGGTACAATTGGTACAAAAAAGCAGATATTTTTGAGGCTTAAACTGAATTTGTTTCTCCAAATTTAGATTTTTTGCTTGCATAGAAACCTAGATAAACTGCACAAGATATATACTAATTCAAAAATTTTAATGAAAGATGTGTTACAACGCCATAATCACGTACGAGCGTTTGAATGAAAAGTAGGACGGGTTGGCCGCTCTTAAAGGTAAATCTTACTGCAAAGCGACAATATAATAATAGTCTGCGACGTAATAACTTACCTGGCTAGAGCGGAAAGTACATCATTTGTTGGTATCAACTTTAAATAAATATTCACCCCTCACTAGGGTTCCTATGCGTTTAGGAAAAATATACGGATTGTTACGGATCGTTCGTGTGTTATGGGATCATCGAAACAACAAATGGGATCAACAATAAACATACATACTATGCATACATAAACTCACGCCTTCTTCCCACGGGGGTAGACAGAAACTACAGAACGCCACTTGCTACGATCCTTAGATACTCCTTTGGCCTCGTTTTCGTTCATACATCTGGTCATACACGCACGTTTGTTGCGAGTACTACGCATCTGACCTTTCTAAAGAACATCCCCAATAAGGTCACTGTATGTCCTCCTAGGGCGACCCCTCCCGGCGTTTCCACTTACATCTGCAATCCAAACAAATAAACAACAAACTGCAAACAAACTTTCTATAAAATAAATAAAGTAAAAACTTGTAGTACATCAAGAAAGAAGAAAAAACCGGCCAAGTTTGAGTCGAACTCGCAAACGAAGGGTTCCTTACCACCCTTAACACTATTTTTTTAAACACGTTTCTTTTTTGGGGACCCTCTTTAATTTTTAACTTTATTTACTTAATAGATTTCTTGCAATTGTGTTAAAATTTACATAAAATATATCTTACATAATCTACAAATAATATTAATAGTATGTACAACTAAATAACAATAAATAAAAATAAAAAAGAAAGAAGGACAAGAATCATAGGGCATCAAAAAATTCATCCGCATCGCTGTCGACAGGAAAAGTGCCCAAAAGGCTGGCAGCATTGCCACGTTGTATGGCGATACTGATTCTTTGGCCAAAAAATAGGCCAGCCCTCTGGTCACGTGAAGAGTCGACCAACCGCTTAGCGATGTCTGCAAAAACCAAGTGGGCACTCGGACCCCACGGCCCTAGTGTTTCAACCCCAAACGGCTCGAACATATAACTCCCAATAAGATTCGAATATTTTCGCCGTTTGAGGTTTTCCGCACTTGCAGCAGCCGCCCCAGCACAGCCCGCCGTGCTAGGAAGATGGGATGGCGCAAGGGTGTCGACACACGTTGCATCCCACACCAAAGGCCTGCCTAACTTCCAGGGCATTATGGTCATTCCATCTGGTCTCTTCCCATCGTCGCGTGCCAAGCCGTTGGGTTCTAAAATAGCTGGCACCCCGGCGGTGGCAAGAGCACGGCGGATTATGTCATTAATGCTGGCGTGTCGTGCTATCCGGCCTGCGCTCTTACTGCAAGATAGGCCATGGTGTCCGAGGCAGTCGACAGCTTCACCGCACTGGCAGCGATGCGGAGCCCCGCAAGGAGCGCCCAGACGGAGACAAGTAGCGAGCCGGAAAGTGGTGTCACACAACATAGTGCCTATGTTAGGTGATGGAAGTGCCTGAAGCCAGAGGCCCGACTCCCATTCTCCCACAGCCAGCAGACGGGCACGCTCAGCAGTATTGGAGGACGTATTGAAAAGTTTATTCCGTACCAACCTGCAGAGCGGCTCATCCCATTGTCTCTGGGAAGATGGGTTTACGGGCCGATCTGTATCTGGGCAAGCCGCTGACCAGGCGTTCACCGCATCAGTCAAGCACGGCACTTCAAAGTCAACCAGGGAGGGGGCTAAAATTTTCCTGGTTAACTTTTCGGTGCTGTGGACAGAGGACTTTATTTTATTTTTATTATTTGTTGTTATAGCGACAATAGAAATACACACACTGTGAAAATTTCAACTGTCTAACTATTACAGTTCATGAGGTACAGCCCGCTGGCAGACAGACGGACGGACGGACAACTGAGGTTTAGTAATAGGGTTCTGTTGGCACCATTTGGGTACGGAACCCTAAAAATGGTAGATTGACTTTTAGTCGCGTTTGTGAATAAAATGCTTTCAGAATCTTGGCCAAGGATCCGTTAAGTATTACGTAGTATTGTTAATTAAAAAAACCGGCCATGTGCGTGTCGGACCACGCACGATGAAGGGTTCTGTAACTGGGATGAATTTATCCCAAGAACAAACTTAACATTGTAGTTGATAAACATGTTCTCGAATACATCGATACACGTCACGGTTAATTTTCCAACAGCAAATGTAAGCTTGTAATCGCAAACATATTTTTTTTTATGTGACAAAATTACAGTAACGATTTTCGGAAAATTTTCCTATACTTGTGCTGGAAGACCTTGCTTCTTGCAAAATTTCATGATTCTAGGTCAACGGGAAGTACCCTATAGGTTTTGATTTATTTGCGAGTATCAAAATATTTCGCATAAATGGCCGTATTTTTTTATTGCGTTGACTTAGAAACTAGATTTTTTTAAGAGCTCCAAGGAACCGTAAACCTCCGTATTTGATACTAACTTCAACTTGATACCTCAACGCTTTCCTGATTCTATGATGATATAAGGGTAACGTTTTTTTCCTTTTGAGGTACGGAACCCTAAAAATAATATAAACGTTACGATACGATATACCTGCTTATTTTCCTACCACATTGAAGTTTTTCTTACACTGAAACGACCGTACGTATGTAAAAGTGTATGTTACCATTAAAACATGGCGCCCCTACTGTTTATTTCTAAGCATTCGTCTCGTAGCTAAAGCCACGCATTTCTTTGGCTGGATTTTACTAAAAAAGACGTCATTAAGCCTGGGTTAATGAGAAGAATTTCTATTTGTGGGCAAATTTGCATCGCTCCCTTTTTGAACATTAATAACGAGGGTTTTAGGGGCCCGTAAGCTATTTTCTTTTAAGGTCATTCACGCCAGGAGCAATTACCTAAACCGTTCCTTGAAGCAATCTTATGGTACGCTAGTAATAATTTATATGTAGGTACTATAATTGGGCAAGACATGGTGGAGGCCAGCAAGATAGGACTGGTCATTGTGGCTAATGCTTTGGGAAGTCCAATGAACAGCAGTGGACGTTTTTCAGCTGACGTGATTGTGATGAGGCAATGTCAAAGAGATACTTTCCAGCGGGGTAATTACGTAACACACTAACAGTCGGAATGGGTATCATTTTGACAGTTCAACAACATTAATTGCGTTATTTACGTTGGTAAGCAGACAAATTTTTCGAACATAAGAAGCAATGGATTAGCAATAGGCTTCAAAATGATTCAGATTGTGATAGATAGTGTATTACGTAATTAGGGTATTGGTTGTTATGAACAATTTACATCGCTCGCGCGCGTTGGGCCGCATTGAAGCGCATTTTACAATGTGTCAAATGAAATTTAAGCGTTTGTGGAGTGGTTGAGGACTGCTTCGTAGGTCTAGTGGTCGCATACGTTACTGCTAAGCATGAGGTCCTGGGTTCCATTCCCAGGTCGGGCAAAGTGTTATTGGGTTTTTTTATCTGGGATTTCTCAGCAGCAGCCCGGAGTCTGGAATTGTACCCGTTTGATGTCAAAGGCGTGCTCCCTATTACATGGGATTTAAACATAACTGGCGACATGTGGGTGTACTATAGGTACACCTCTGCCAACTCTTCGGGGAAACAAGGCGTGATGTTATGTTATGTTATGAAGTAGTCAAATGTCATATTTGGATGGAATTTACACAGCTGTATAAGTTGACTTAAGTCAGTGTCAGTTTACAAGTTCCTTCGACACATTGTAAAACGCGCTCTGATACGGCCCGATGCGCGTCTGTCAGAGTAAATTGTTCATTATTCTATATTCTCTTTCAATCCTTAGTAACATAAAGTTAATTAGGTACACACGGCTACATATCAAGCTACAGATTTCCAGTATAAACTGACCTCTCATTGTAAAGAAATCCTGTACATTGCGAGATCAGCTTATACTGGAAATGTATTAATTACAGAGTACTTGTAGGAATCGAAATACCAAAAAAAAAAACAAAAGCTGAAGTTTGCCTCAATGAAATAACCCTGGTTTCTTTACAAAAATCTTAATGCGTCTATACAGAACCCAAGATTGTGAATTCATTGTGAACCGTGTATAATTTTATTTACATCGGTGTTAGTCAGGCTTTCGGTAGTATTTTTTTTATACCAAATGACCCCACCCCAGGGGTTTTCCAATTTACCATGGAATCAATTTACAAGCGACGATCCCTGTGTATTGTTGGGGAAATTATATTTTTTTTATTTGTTAAGAACCCAACCACAAATGGTGTTATTTACTGACGATACTTCTTTATTTTTTTTAATTAATAGACGTGCATCAAATCTTGACGAAGTAAATTATGCCCTACTGCAGATCCAAAATTGGTTCACTGCTAATAATTTAGTATTAAATGGGAAAAAAAACTAATTTTATATGACCTTCTTTACCAAATGTCAAAAGTACTAATTGTGAAATACACTGGCGTGCAAAAAATCGGCCCACCCCGTGCTTTTAATTTGAGAGACGATATCTCAAAAATCTTAATGAATATAATTTATTAATTTATATTGTGTGAAGGTAGGTAAGGTACAGTATATTTGCACATACACCATATTTCGATAAAAGCAATATTCTTGACAAGATCGACTTAAGTGTTCAGATGTCCTCCTCGCTCACTTTTGCTCGGATAAAGTGCGTGACTTTTTTTTGCCAATGAAATTGACAAAAGAATAATTTTGTTTATTTCTGTTCGTTTAATGAAAATTTTACTTGATTTTTTAACGGACTTCACAAAAAGGAAATTCTTTATTCGAACCCCCATGTTTGTAAGTTCGTGATTTTTCCATAAACTTATGAATCAGTTTTGATAATTCTTTAACTAACGTAATCTATATACTTTCAGAAAGGTTTTGGTATACAATATATTTGGTTATTGTTAGTAAACCTTGTTGAATTATATTGTTTCAAATCGAAGAGCACGGGGTGGGTCGATTTTATTGCACGCCAGTGTAGTATTAAATCAAGAGAAACTAGAATTCGTCGATAAAACTGTTTTCCTGCGGATCACGCTCGAGTCAAGACTTCAATGGGGTCGTCATTTAATATCCCTTGCAGGACAGCTAAGTTCAGCAGCATATGCTGTGAGAAAAATCCGTCAATTTACTGATGTAGGTACCGCGAGGCTAGTCTATTTTAGTTACTTTCATAGTATTATGTCGTATACGATATTTTACTATGGGGATGGGCTGCAGACGTCGAGTCTATTTTTATTCCGCAGAAAAGAGCCATCAGAGCCATTAATGGCCTCCGCAGGCGCGACTCTCTAAGGGAACGGTTTAAAGATATTAACATCATGACGGTACCTTGTCAATATATCTATGAAAACATCATGTACGTAAGGAAAAATCTACATCTTTTTAGTTAAAGAGGTGAAGGACACAATTATATCACTAAAAATAGGGACCAATTAGTTCAACCTGGTTTCAGGCTGGCTAAAGTATATTTATCTTTCATGGGGTACTGTTTAAAATGTTACAGTAAAATACCACCCCATATACCTCAACTGAATGAAACGAAATTTAAATCTTGTATAAAACGTACACTATGCAGTCAAGAATATTATTATATAAGTTATTATATAAGTTGGGGGATTATCTCGCTGATAAAAATGCTTGGCTCCACGCTGGTCCTGCACCCTAATTACGTAACACACTATCAATCACAATCTGAATAATTTTGAAGCCTATTGCTAATCCATTGCTTCATATGTTCGAAAGATTTGTCTGCTCAACAACGTAAATAACGCAATGAATGTTGTTCAACTGTCAAAATGAAACCCATTCCTACTGTTAGTGTGTTACGTAATTACCCCGCTGCTCCACAAGGGCGCATTAACTAATTGATTAGCATTTGAAACTACTGTTGGAGCTGCTGAAGATTGTAAAAACTATCTTTGCATTGTATAAAGTCAATCTTTTAGTATTGTATAATTGCATAGCACATGTGTGACTATGTACCTACTTTATAGCTACAATTTACTAGGTTTGTCTTTCATTGCCTTGAATATGCCCTGGCGGTTGAGAGTATGTCATGCTCACTCAAATGTCTCGCTGGTGGTGGCTTGTGTGTTGAATCATTAAGTTCCCTTCAAAATTGTTGAGCTGAATGGTGCTAATCCATGCGTCATGTTCGTGAACGGGTGCTGTCAGTAGGGACTGGTCGTGGTCATTTCTTAGCTGCCACGGCTTATTTTAATTTAATTTAATATTTGAATTGTTTTTGTATTTTTATTACGGCCGTTTTTAACGTTCTGCATCGTTCTCACATGCATAATTTCAACATGAATGATGTAACCAATATTTGTAACCTTCTTTTGATTTAACAGACTGTCCATGGAGTTTCTTGCCCGTTCTTCTCCATAGGTACCTACTACGCTATGGAATGGGCAACTAGCTTAATCTTTCTGACTGACTGACCCCTTGACAGTTCAAAAGTGCCTGTAATTGGTTTATTTGAAATAAATGCTTTGAGTTTGTGTTTTAATATCTTCCTGCCGGTATTAGGCGTGAAAATTTAATAGGGATGAACTACTTCCGTTAGTGCATACATTTTATCGGCTATATTTTTGGTTAAGTCTAGAAACCATACTTGCTTAGTTTCCTCACCCCCTATTACATGGGACTTAAACATAACTGGAGAAATTTGTGTGTAGGTACTATAAATACACCTCTGCCTTACCCTTCCCGGATTACTGGCGTGATGTTATGTTATGTTAGTTAGTTATGACAGATTAAACTCGTCTGAAGAGTCTATAGGTACGGTCACCGTAAAACATAAGTAACCAGCACCCTAATTACGTAACACACTATCTATCACAATCTGAATCATTTTGAAGCCTATTGCTAATCCATTGCTTCAGGAGTTTGAAAAATTTGTCTGCTCAACAACGTGAATAACGCAATGAATGTTGTTCAACAGTCAAAATGAAACCCATTCATACCGTTAAGTGTGTTACGTAATTACCCGCTGGGTCGTCGGATATAGTTGAAGTTTAGTAAAGAACCGATGGATGTTTTCGAATGAAATTTAATTAAAAAAATAAGCTGTTTGTTTTCTATTAATTAAATTCAATTTTAATCGAAAACATTTATCGGTTTCTTGCTAAACTTCAACTATATTCGACGACCTTGGTAACTTATCTCTTGGTTACAGTATGTGCCTACAGATTTGCTTGATGAATTGATGATTGACGGTCGACACGTGTGATCAAATAAAATCGAGTAAGTAAATGTAAATATAAGCAACAGACGATTGACATTGTATTTTTTGTCGATCGCAACTGTGGATCATTTTAGTCGATCGATAAATCCACAAGTGGGGGTTCGATTTTAACTTTGATAACAGGGGACAGTAACGATTGATAAAATCGAGCAAATCTGTAAGAAGCTGGGGTACTGTTTAAAATGTTACAATAAAATACCTCCCCATATACCTAACTGAATGAAACGAAATTTAAATCGTGTATAAAACGCACGCTATGCAGTCAAGCATATTATAAGTTGGGGGATTATCTCGCTGATAAAAATGCTTGGCACAACGCTGGTCCTGCTCCACAAGGGCGCATTAACTAATTGATTAGCATTTGAAACTACTGTAAGAGCTGCTGAAGATTGTAAAAACTATCTTTGCATTGTATAAATTCAATCTTTTAGTATTGTATAATTGCATTGCACATTGTGTGAGTACTATGTACCTACTATATAGCTAACATTTACTAGGTTTGTCTTTCATTTGTTTTCTCCCCAGTCGCTGTCGCACGGCGCGTGTCGCTTGAGCGTGTTGCTCGTGTCCACGGGGTCAGGTGTAAAGTGCAGGTCGAGTTTCACAGTGACAAGACACTTCATCTCTCTTCATTAAAATCTTTAAATTAAACCTTAATGAGTACCGTTTAATATCTTGATACTGCGTGAAAGTAATCATTAAAAAGGCATTAATTTCAGTTTGTGCTAATCATTTTGTGCTTAATTATCTAGAGACTTTATTTAATTGGTTTTTGGCGACAAATTTGTGTAAGAGTCTTTTAATTTCCGCTGTCGCTATTTGATTTCCCCAAACAATTTATATGTTTTTCTTTTTTAGAATGAGTAACGGTTTCCCCTATTTGAGGATAACCTAATAGAATACTAAGCTCATGCCTAAAATATGTGACTAAATTTAATTAGCGATATGGGGGTGCACTAGACAACTTTGCTTCCTCTGCGGTAAACAGGCGTAATCATTTTACGTATCAATTATTATGAGTTTATTTTTCGTAATAGCAATCGTAAATTTCTTCCTTCTCTGACGTACAAAGCACAGCCTTTACCGCTGGGTTTAGACGTGAAAGGAGATGTTTCAAAATAGGCCAGGACTATGTACGTACACTACCTGAAAATAAAGAGAAAAGTCCGTGGAATTCGGAAAACATACAGATAAAACTCAAAAAAACTTAAAACTCAAAGCATTTATTTCAAATAAACCAATTACAGGCACTTTTGAATTGTCAAAGGGGTCGGTCAGTCAGAAAGATGAAGCTAGTTGCCCATTCCAAAGGATAGTAGGTACCTATGGATAAGAACGGGCAAGAAACTCCACGGCCAATCTTTTAAATCAAAATATGTTTACAAAATATTGGTGACATCATTCATGTTGAAATTATGCATGTGAGAACGATGCAGAAAGTTAAAAGCGTCCGAAATAAAAACACAAAAACAATTCAAATATTAAATTAAATTAAAATAAGCCGTGGCAGCTAAGATATGACCAGTCCCTACTGACGGCGCCCGTTCACGAACATGACGATAATTCATTTAAATGTATGCTGTTGTGGTGCTTAATTGATAATAATTATCAAATATTATTATCATCTTTCGACATGGCGTCTCACCGATTTAGTTACTCTGTGCTTGAAAGCAATGACAGTAAACTATAGATTGACCATTGTCCATGGAAAGAGAAATGTCAGTGTCAGTAAACATGTCAAACGTCATGCATCAATCAAAATGACAGCTTACTGCCACAGAGTACATTTTATATCTTACTGCCATGATAGGTTTTTGTTGTGTGTTGCAATTTCACGTGTAATTTCTTGTGGTTTACCAGCAAACAAAGCCATTTTGAAGTAATTGGACAGTTGAGAACTGTCTTAAATGTGTTTCCCTATTTTTCGACCTGGCTCAGGCTCCATACATTTTGGAACATCTCCTTTTGAACAATAGTGCTTTTTATGGCAAAGGTGAGCACTTAAGACGGATTTAAAAAAAATCATCCCATGAATGTTTAAAAAAAATCTTGTATAGAAATTTGTCATTTTTGCCGATTGGAAATCTCATGGGGTACACGGCTTGTCTACCTAATCATCTTCATCATCATCATTTCAGCCGAAAGACGTCCACTGCTGGACATAGGCCTCGACTAAGCACCGCCACTTTGACCGGTTCTGTGCTTCCTAGTCCAGCGGATTCCTGTGGCTTTCACCAGATCATCGGTCTACTTAATAAAAATCTTAAATTCATTCATTCACTGACAGAAAATGCTCAGCTTAAATCACTGGGTCTAAAAGCATGAAATTTTGGGCAAGAATTCCTTATACAGGATGACTTGTAATTTGACGTATTCCTTCCAGGACGTGATAGTGTGACCCATTTGCAACAATTAAGCACCCCATAAAGCCTAGGCGAAAAATTCATGGAATTCGAACAAATCTAATATACAATGTTATGTATTTTTGAAAATTTCCCAGTATTTCTCACAAAATATTACTTTTCTCTAAACTTTCAAATTGAATGGCCTTAATTGCTATTCCGTTGGGTACCTAATGCTTTAATAAGCCTTTCTTTGTAATCAATTTACAAAAACGAATGAAGGTGAGCACTAAGGAAGGGTTTTTGAAAGTTCATCCCATATAGGAGTTAAATAGGAGATGAAAATTTGTGTAGAAGTTCGTCATTTTTAAAGTCAAAAATGTGGATGATTTGTTTATAAGTAAACTAGCGACCCGCCCCTATTCCGCACAGATTTTACGACTTGACAAAACTTGTAAGTTTAATATTAATTTATTCAGTATTACACACTAAAAACATTTTGAAACAAATTCTCTAAATAATTATAGTGGAAACCGCATCAAAATCCGTTGCGTTGTTAAGAAGAACAACGCGTTCACACGGACAGACACGAAAAGCGATTAACCATCATTCTAACATATACACCCTCAATCTTACATACACACACATACACACCTTAAAAGTCCTTTCCAATACCACTTAATATTCCTTGTTGATAATTTTAATATATACTAGCTGCCCGCCCCGGCTTCGCACGGGTTGCGGTACTTATCTACGGCGTACCCTACCTACCTACCCTACCTACCTACCCTACCTACCTACCCTACCTACCTACCCTACCTACCTACCTACCCTACCTACCTACCCTACCTACCCTACCTACCTACCCTACCTACCTACTCTACCTACCTACCTACCCTACCTACCTACCTACCCTACCTACCTACCTACCCTACCTACCTACCTACCTCCCTAACTCCCTACCCTACCTACCAAAAAAAAAAAAAAAAAAAAATAGATGTTGGCCGATTCTCATAGATACCGGATACGCACAAAAAATTTCATCAAAATCGGTTAAGCCGTTTCGGAGGAGTATGGCAACGAAAACTGTGACACGAGAATTTTATATATTAGATATTCTGTAACCTGCAATATCTATGACTGTTTTGTAACGTTAGAACACAACTTAATAAAGTTTTTGTATCACAGTGACAGCAGAACACTGACTCCTAAGTCACAGGATTACCTAGTTGAGTCAGGGTTTACCTTATCCGTATGGCCTTTAGTTAAATAAGTTATGTATCCTAGTCTTAAGCAATTCAAAGGTTTTTGTATGAATAAAGATTTTATTTTTTATTTTTTAATATGTATAGATGGATAAAGAAGTAACGCAGTTTATTGGAAACTCATCTCCTAAGGGTCCTGCGAACTTGCCGAAGGGAAAGCCCATCGGGCACACGGTTTGTGGCCGAATAAATTAGTGTGAACTAAAGCATTAGATTTAGATGTCAAAGTCACATTAATCCTGTCTTAGTTTATCTTGGAGATCACCACTGAATTACCGAAGGCCAGGCTATGACCAAATTTGGTGATCAATGATCCTTATCTCTTTGAGAGGAGGCTATTGGCATGCAACAGAAAGATTCCTCATCTGCTTAGCTTATTCCCAACTATGTTGGGTTTGGCTTCCAGACTAACCTAAAAAGAGAAGAAAAAAAAAGAAGAAAAAAATAAGATGAATAAAAAAAACGAAGAAGTAGAACATAGAAAGAAGAAGAATAAATAAATAAACCGGATGCAACTGAATACTATAGTATTATACATGAAGCGACTGCCTATCTGACCTCCACAACCCAGCTACTGGGTAATACTTACCCTTTGCTCAGACTTTCGGGCTTCTAACTACTCGTAATGACTGTCAAAGATGTACAAATTACTGCCTGGACCAACGGGTTAGCGTGCTTTCGGAGAGGCGGAGTAGAAAGATTAAAGGCTGATAATAAAAACCTTAGGAAACCGCACATATATCTTCTGTCAAGTTAAAGAAAGGTAGGCTATTGTGCAAACGATTACTAGGGTAAGACACCCAAACTTGGGCTGCGGTCGGGTTGTAACTAATCTAGTGGAATGCCGACAATTTGGGGCGCACCCCCTAATTAATATAAACTTTAGGGGTTGTCCAATTTGAGAGCAATTTGTATTGTTACTAGATTCATAGGAAGGTTCTCCTTATCGTGTCTGTGAAGGTTGTGTTTGCGTGTATGTATTAAGTTTCCGGTTGAGAACCTGAGAATATCAACGTGACTTTTCCAAAACGTTTTTATGGATCTTCTTACCCCGCTTCTTAACCAAAAGTGATATTCGCGCAACCACACGAGCGTTTTTATGAATTATAGCATACAATCGCGACTTGATTGATCGTGCGAGTACATCATCCATGCTAATCCTATCCTATCCTACTATCCTACTAATATTATAAATGTGAAAGTGTGGATGTTTGGATGTTTGTTACTCAATCACGCTAAAACGGCTGAACGGATTTGGATACAATTTGGCACATGGGTAGACTATGACCTGGATTAGGACATAGGATACTTTTTATCACGATATTCCCACGGGATCGAGATTTCTGCGGGTGAAACCGCGGGGCGCAGCTAGTAATATTATAAATGTGAATGTTTGTGAGGATGGATGGATAGATGGATGTTTTTTACTCTTTCACGCAAAAACTACTGAACGGATTTAGATGAAATTTAGCACACAGATAGACCATGACTTGGGTAAGAACATAGGCTACTTTTCATCCTGGATCGCAGACGAAATCGCGGGCAAAAGCTAGTATTATAAATTTGAAAGTAGCTGTCTGTATGTTACCTTTTCACGCCTAAACCACTAAACGAATTTCGATAACATTTGGCAACGATATAGAAGGCATCCTGGGGAAGGACAAAGGCTACTTTTTATCCCGGTAGCACGTTCCCGTGGGATAATTTCCGCCTTCCACGCGGGCGAAGCCGCGGGCAGATGCTAGTATTCATATAAAAGAGCGCGACAATCGCTTTTGGTTAGTACAAGGACTGGTTTTTTAAAGGTAACATCGACCATTATTTAATTGATTGGTTCTCTTATTTCACAAAAATCGCGTCATTACAATTTTTTTCGGGAATTTTTCATGATGCAATCGAAGATGCACGATCAAAATAATAGATACTCGAACTCAAAGCATTTATTTCAGTTAAACCAGTAACAGGTACTTTTGAGTTGTCAAGTAGTCGGCCAGTCAGAAAGTCATTGCATTACGTTGCTTAGATTTTAAACATTTTTTTATCAAGATTAGAGAACCGCCACGCAGCATAGATTTATGGTTAAAACAAATGCCCACACAATTAATAATTCGTTCTCATAATTAATTAGCATTAATTTAATCCTTTAACCAATCTTCAGTAAAACAAACAATGTAAACTTTGTTTTATCTAAAAACATTTAAATTTCTAATAATTTGGAAGAAATACCTCGAATATTTTGATAAAATAATTTCAAGGCATTCTGCTGATCTCCTTTTCGATAACCTATTTATTTTAGAGCAAGAAGATACCTTGTTGTTGTTAGGGATTGGAATATTCTTACTGGTACCTCCTGTTGTCTTACAAACTAGTTTAAATAATTATCCGGAGTTAATTCCAATACTTCAATGACATCACCAGGCAGTAAGCTCATAGTGAGTGGGGGACATGGAACCTCCTTCGTACAATTTGTATAAATACTTATGGCATTTGAGCTACATTTATTCTGGCTTACCACCTAATTATTAATATTATTACTAACCATGGTGGTGTTAATAACACAAGACTTCGACATACCGTCAAACGGGGTGAATAGGGATTCAGGGGTGAATGGGGACGAAACTTTAAAAGGGATTTTAACATTGAAATAATATAGTTTGTTGCCAACAGGGACACTTAATCCTTAATTATAATACAGTAAACACATTAGAGTCCTTTTTGGCAACCTATATATTATATTGGTCTATAAGACACATCTCATAAAACAAGATGAAGCTAATCGCCCATTCTAAAGCGTAGTAGGTACCTACTATGGTGAAGAACGGGCAAGAAACTCAGTTCATAGAATCAAGGAAACCCTTCCAAAACGATACTTAAATATACTATCATATACAGCTACCCATAGTAAGATTAATTATTCCATTCAATGTTACATGAATATTCAGTAGGTATAATAATAATTGTACCGCCTGGCTTCGGATTTGCTGCAAATAATTTCGTTTCTGTCGTCAGAATATCGTAGCTTTACTTTTTCATTCCTTTTCTTTCTTGAAGGTCCAAGGACGATGAGAAAAGAAAGAATGGAGATTTAATGTCGCGTTTCTTCAGTAAAAGTTTTTATGGGAAAATTTCGGAATTCAATCTTAGTGAATGCTCTATGTGGTATCGTTATGGATTCTATTTGAATTTTCCAATGTTGAATATAGGAGTATCAGAATCGATGGGCCAGGATACCCCCATACTGGCCTGAAGACGGCATCGTCACCGAGGCAGGCATAAAAAACACGGGCTTGACGATTTGGACTCCTTCCAGGGGGTCTACTCTCTCATTGTGTGGATCGACCGGAGGACACGGTGGAGGTCTGCCCGGCTTGGGCGGAGCACCGCCGTGTCCTCGTGGCGGCGATCGGCGGCGGCGATCTTTCGCGTCCGGCCCTGGTTCAGGCCATGGTACGGAGCGAGAGGGAATGGGAAGCCGTTGCCTCCTTCTGCGAAGCAGTAATGCTCGCGAAGGAGGAGGTGGATCACGTGAGGGAGAGGCAATCGTTGCGCCCTCACGTCCCTAGTCACCGCAGGAGAAGACACCCTGAGTATCGGGAGTCGATTGCCGACTCCCAGCCACCGTAGGCGCGGGCTTGCGGACAGCGAGCAATGGGCAGCTCGCCGTCCGGTAAGGACCAGGCCCGGGTCGACGGCGCGTCGTGTTCCACGCGCGCCTCAAAGAGATGTCAGCATCGTTGACGGGGTCCGAAAGAGCCGATGCCTGCCGGGGTCCAGATTGTTCGAAAGAGTTACCGTGGCCCTGGCGCACAGGCAACTGAACAAACACGGGTGGGTTTTAGTCAGTAAGAGTCTGACACGCCCTTCCGCTCCGCCCAGAGCGGGAGAGGTCATGTATTGTGATGATATCCGACCCAAAAAAAAAAGGAGATCTTCTCTCTAATTCCGTCAACGAACGTACGGGCCCGTCCGAAAGTAGTTGAAACGTCAAAACAAGCGTCAAATTTCTTTTCTGGATGGTAATACTCACATCGGAAGTAGGTACAACTATTAAATCGTGTTGTCATTCATTCTTAGTACGGGCCCCGCATTAATCATATGTCCGTAAGTGATACGGAGTTGGAAAGGCCCGTAACTTAGACCGTAACTACGGATTCCGTCCTTAGGGAGTAGACCCCCTGACTGACCCGATTGACTGGCCTGATTGACTGGCCTGATTGGCCCGAGAAGACAAAACACAAATTAAATTAGTAAACTATGGTGGAGACTTTCGCCCAGCAGTGGGACAACATAGGTAAAGTAAAAAAATGAATATGAGAGTTTTTATATCGGTTATGTATCAAATTACGGCAAAGTCTTTACTTAGCAAGCATCCCGAGTCCCACAGGCAAGGTTAAGTTAGTGTTTATAGCAATTACTGTAATAAACTAATTGTATCTACGACACTCGTGAGCGAAAAGAAGGTTACGACGATAACCCGTAGTGGATTTGTCGGTAAACTATTTGTGAAACAACTATAATGTACCATTTGAGTTTATTGAATTAATTTACAAGCCGTGCGCCCGATCGAATTTTCCATCGGCAAAACTTTTATCCCCTATTTACCCCGTAGGGGGTAAATTTTAAAAAGTCCTTCCTTTGTGCTCACTTTCGCTTATGAAGAACTCTTGCGTAAAATTTCAAGCTTTTAGACCCAGCGGTATAGGCTGTGCTTTTATTAAGTAGATGAGAGAAAACCCATGACTGTTTTAGAAGAACAACATATCCACGTATACACTTAACTTTGACATTTAAATCATTATTTCGAGTCATCAGCGGGGTAATTACGTAACACACTAACAGTAGGAATGGGTTTCATTTTGACAGTTCAACAAATTTCATTGCGTTATTTACGTTGTTGAGCAGACAAATTTTTCGAACATAAGAAGCAATGGATTAGCAATAGGCTTCAAAATGATTCAGATTGTGATAGATAGTGTGTTACGTAATTAGGGTGCAGGTCAATAGTAGCACTGCAGTAAAAATATTTTTCAAACTATAAATATTAAATGAATGCTCCGCTCAAAAGCGTAGTTTTCATGTCTGGCATCTTCGACGGAAAGCACTTGTAGCAGGACTTCTGTCCACCCCCCTAGAGAGAGCAGTGATACTGATTTATTATGTATAACCAGTTCTGAATAGGAAAATAAGACGGAATACTGAGGTCTGCTAAATAAAAGAGACTTTGTAGTGAAGTCACAATGAGGTGGTACAGATGCAGAAATGTTCATTAGGTACTAAACCGCATATGAAAAATCAAATAATAGCGCACTATCTTTGCACTCTGTTATTATTGCATACATATGTATTTATTATTTGAATTACATTATATTGTTATGTATTTTAGTGATATTTATTATAGAAGTAAGTATGCATGTAAGTATATTCTCATATTATATTTAAATTGGAAAGTTATTTAAGATTTTATGTATTTTGTTTTCCTTTCTACTCTTACGCACGTTGCCTACATCTCTTTAATATACTCTCCTATCGCAGGTATGCTGGAAGAGATTTCTTTAGAAATAAGCATCACCTTTGTACGTATTTTTCTGTTCCTTTCTTCTTGTCTGTTTATATATGTGTGTACATAAATAGTTAAATTAAATAAATAATAATTTTAAAAGAAAGAAAAAAATAAAGAATTGGGGTTTATTTATTTATTCGGACTCGCACAGGAAGAACACAAACCAAATATAGGTAATACAAAATAAATTACAAAAAAGCAGTACATGCCTACATAAAATAAAACCGGCTCAGTGCAAGTCGGACTCGCGCACGAAGGGTTCCGTACCATTATCTATAAAAACGGCAACAAAATGATGTCTGTTGTATGGGAGCCCCGTTAAATATTTATTTTATTCTGTTTTTTTGTATTTTTTGTTATAGCGGCAACAGATATACATCATCTGTGAACATTTCAACTGTCGAACTGTCACGGTTCATGAGATACAGCCTGGTGACAGACGGACGGACAGTGGAGTCTTAGTAATAGGGTCTCGTTTTACCCTTTGCGTACGGAACTATAAAAAAAGAGTTTGTAGCGGCATCTACAACGCCACATGCGAGCTACGCGTCAGACTGACGTCACGCAAAATCCTGCATCGCGCAATCAGAGTTTACCGCGCAACTAGCATATATACAACATCCCGACAGCAATCGTCGGGCAGTTGCCCACCAGACACGACACCCGTCTGGTCGGAGGATCCTCCCTTTTCTATAGAGTATATCATCATACCTCTATAAGTTTTATGTTCGTTAACCAATTAACCTTCAAACTTTCTACCGAGAGAGATACCAAACACATAATGGAAGTCAGCAAGTTATTTGACCTGCATTATGAATTTACACTACGCAGTCTTGATCTGGAGCCAAAAATGTTGATGGTGGTGTTGTTGCTGGTGTTGTTGATGTTGTTGTCGTGGTGGTTGTTTATGTTGATGTTGTTGTTGTTGTTGGTGAATGTTGTTGTTGATGATGCTAGTTCTACACGTGTAACCCCAACTTTTTGAAGGTAATTCTTATTTTCAGGCAATTCTCACGAGAAATAGTACCCATTCCTATCAAATAATTTGAAATCGTTTCTGAGTTTATGAATACCTAGTTTCTGAGTTTATGGCGACTAAGTTTTGCATCTTTACCATATACAGAGTAAGTTCGCACCAAGTTGGGGATATTTCCCACCCTGTAGAGCAAAATATAGAGCATGTAAGAGCTGTCCATACATAAAGGGTGCTTCGTAGTCGGAGTCTTTACCTATGTATGTAGTTTGCATTCCGCCTCTACAAAATACAGAGTAGTTTGAGAAATCAGAGAGTTTGTTATTAGTTAAAAATAGTTATTAGGAAGGCAAGGAGACGGCGGCTTTTTAAGAAAAGTTTTTTGATCGGGGGTTCATATAATTTTTCTGGGTAATATTTTGTGCGAGATTTGGGTGTAAGTGTAACAATCATGAAGGGTAACTTAAGGATTAATTTGATCGAGTTTTACAAACGAAAATGAATATTTAACTTTACTGTCAATTAAGATGATGGCAAAACAATTTTTTAATTTTTTATTATAATTTTTTTATTATTAATATTTTTATTATTTTGTTATTTTGACGTACAGTTTACAGTCTTAAGTTTAAATCAGACATCATGATATTTAGCCGCAGCTACTTGACGATGCCGTCACTTTGGTAAATTATTGAAGAAACCAAAAGCTATTTAGGGATTTATGTTTCATGTTTGTATGTATTTATTGTATATGTAAATGGTACACCATTGACTACCTGCATTATTGTCTCTCCTTCTCCCTTTAATCCATCCAAAGGTTGTCTGTAAATGATCGCTTTTAGCGATAAGACCGCCCATTGTATCACCCTGTGTAAAATGTCTACATTTATATCTGTAATTTTTATGATAAATGATTTTATTTCTGTAAGTAGGTTTGTACAAACACTTTTACACGTCAATCATATTTTTTTAACTAGATGAGATCGGCGTTTCCTATCTGACTACTCTGAGAAGAAAGGCCGAAACAAACTCGGAGGTCACATTCTCTTTTAAAGTCCAGACAAAATCTTGGTCAGATCACGTGAAGACCATGTAGATTGGTATCTGAAATGATCTTTTGATTAAAGAACCACACAGATCGAGTGGACCTGTCCAGTCAGTGGACGCGTTTGTCAGTAATCGTGCAGTTCGACTCAGGAAGTTAGGACTTGGTATTGTTCGTCGAATCGTTGACGATTCTACGAACAATACCAAAGAAAGGACATTTGGGTAGGCCGCATAAATTACTCAAACTGTCAGATCATGATTAAGATTAACTGAGAAAAAGAAAAGAAAAAGCAATGACCCACATAGTCCTCACATTCACAATAATTAAAAAATAAATAATAATAACAACATAATACTTTACAAGTAAATACTCATGTCATTGTATATATAAAATGGTGTACATAATAAAGAGTATTCTTTTCTTTTCTATTTCATCCTGAAAAGTTTCAACAAATATCACTATCCTCCCGCTGCCTTTATTCTAATTTAGTATGGGTATGGGCAGCGTCATCTTCAACAATCTATACCAATACAAGGTACTGATACTAATCTATTTAAATAAAAATCAATTGCCAAAAATGACTGTTTGTCCGCGCATCACTTCAAAGCGGCTAATTCTGTTTTTTGTTGTGTTCGTAATTGTCAGGACAAGGTATGTATTTATATATTTTTTTTACATTTCTCGCATATGGTCATAGCGTTATGCTGAGCGATTGCCGTTTTGCGTGATTGTGACGCATATTTTCCCCCAACTCGTTCTTTTTTTGTGTCTGAGTGTTTTTTTTTTTGTGTCATGTTGTCCACAAATAAAAGTATTTTCTTTCTTTCTTCTTTCTATACAGGGTTATTGGTAAAACACCAGCAAACTCTTAAGGGGACATTGTACTCATCATTATAAACAACTTTTACTATGGACCAACCCAGAAATTGCGAATAAAAAAACAGATTTTCCCTACATTTATATTCGCATAACACGTCAAAACGTAGAGAACAGCTGATAATTTTTTCGCGATTTCAGGTTTTGTCCTTAGTAAAAGTTGTTTATAATGATGAGTACAATGACCCCTTAAGAGGTTGCTGGTGTTTTACCAATAACCCTGTATAGAAGCAACAAGAATAATGTACCCAGGATTTTGTAATATCTGGATTTAAAAAAGTATCCTTGGAGTTTCTTGCCCGTTCTTCTCCATAGAGATCTACCTTTTGGAATGGGCAGTGACTAGCTTCAACGTTCTGACTAACTGACCGACTCTTAGACAGTTCAAAAGTGCCTGTAAATGGTTTAATTGAAATAAATGCTCTGAGTTTTGAGTTTTATAAAAGATTTTTTTTTGAAAATCCTCCGGGTATTTTGGTAATTTTGATGCTGTTTTTGTATGAAACTCACCCCAAGCGACGCCGGGCACGAACAGCTTGTAATATTATAAAGATGTATAATTTGTGAGTTTGTATGTAGGCCTACGGTATAATCTTGTTTATATTTTAACATTTAAATAATATAGTTTGTTGCCAACAAAGGCACTTGATCCTTAATTATAATACAGTAAACACATTAGAGTCCTTTTTGGCAACCGACTATATTATTTCAATGTTAAAATCCCTTTTAAAGTTTCGTCTCGATTCACCCTTGCATCCCTATTCACCCCGTTTGACGGTATATCATATTCTTTTTAAAATATTTACGCAGTCACTGTCTCAAGCTACACTGTGCATGAAGAAGGTCCCGGTAACGAGGTATTCAGAGCCTGCCTTTCTATTGCCTTTGAATATCGACAAGCCGAGGCACAGACATAATCATGGCGACACGTGTACTCGCTGTACTTGGTCTACTGTTGCATCATGCATGTGTTTGCATCCATTCAGACAACCTGTGGTTTAGTTATTTGCATGAGCTAGTCTATTAGAATAACTCGTGCAGATTAACTCGTGCAAATAATAATTCATTGTTAGATTGCACCTTTGCTTAAAATTATCTACGCAAGCAGGCAGTTTTATTGGATTTTTATACAGTATTTATATGGCAACCACATATCGTACCTTTGGTAGAACAAGGGCATAACTCACAAAAAATCAAAAATAAATTACTTAATTATGCCAAAGTGCTTTAAAAAGTCTCTTTTATTCGGAGGAACAAAGACCCGTATCAATATCAGCCGCCAGAGGGCAACAGTCTTTGTCATATTGGTGCATTTTTTGACTATCTTGGCGCGACAAGATCTTAAAATGACTCTCCTGTAAAATCACTGAATGTGCAGTTATGCCCTTGTCCTACCGAAGTTGCGATTTATGCAATAAATTAAACCACATACTTGGTATCGCCTTTGCTGACGATATACAAAAACCGGACGAAATCAATCCGAAATCAGTCCAGTAATTAGGTTAAAAAGTAGAGTTTTAATTTTGAGAAAATTTGTACACTCTGTATAATTGGAACACTAGGTCAATGATTCAATGGACTTTAATCCTTGAACATTGAAAAGCGACGTTGCCACGCAGTGCAATCTATCACGACGCTTTTATTTGCCTAAAATGTAAAATCGGTACACCTAAACGACAAGGTACGAAGTTAAGTTGTCTATACAGAGTGTTTACTTTTACTAAATTTATTTTGATACTTATTTTGTTTGAAAATTTCACTTTTTTAATTTACGGTTTTTAATTTCATATTTAATTTTGCTATACTTCTGTGGACTATTATTACTTACTTATGGTTTCATTTATTGCATACTAGAATCTACCCGCGTCTTCGATCGCGTTTTTGTTGCAAATTATCCCACAAGAACGTGCTACCGGGACAAAATGTAGGCTGTAGCCTATGTCCTTCTGCAGGATGCCATCTATCTCCTGGCCAAATTTTATCGTAATCCGTTCAGAAGTTTAGGCGTGAAAAAGTAACATACAGACAGAATTAGTTTCGAATTTATAATATTAGTATGGATATGTGCTTTCCCTACTGAATAAGAAACCGTCATCGCCCGATTGGATTACCCATCGCCAAAAATAAGAAACTTCCATACAAAGTGCTCAATTCCGGTATTTAAGGAACTCTTGTGCAAAATGTCATATTTCTTTAAAGAAAGAATGCTTCTTGAGGGAAGAAATCTACTGAGAAGCTAACCCCGGTCACTCACATGCGCGCAAACATTCGTTCGAGGTTCGCGTACTTTGATGTGCGTTAAAAACCGACACGGCTTGGAAAACTGTGAATGTCGTATAAACTGTGCATGATTCATTTGTGAATGTCGTCCTACACTTGCGGGTTCGTGTAATCGTGCGAACGTGAGAAACCGGCATAAGACTTAACCGCTGCGGGTTAAGACTGTGCATTGTCTGTCACTAGATTTCACAGAAGCAGCTGGATTTGTACCAAGTCTATGACAATAAGCTCGCTCCCTTTTAAACATAAATAAATGATCAAATGTTATTGTACAATACGCACCTGCCTATACCTTCTTCGGGGAAAACAGGAGTGATGTTTAACCATGTTCAATAAAAAAAACACGTGTGGCACTCGGGGACTGCCGCGGTAAAGCTATTGCATAGCATTTTTTATTAACTTATGCAATCTGCTTACGTATTCGTCCGATTTCGGAGCAGCTCGTCTCGATCCGTGCGAGCTTCGAACAGTTGTGCCATATACATACACGTTAAGCGAACGCTCGGCCGAGCTACATGGTAGGCGGAGTGGGGGGTGTTAAGTTTTATTTTCGTTACGGAATTTCTTGATTCGGTCGCCGCGCTCAAAGCCCGCGATAAAAGCTATGCAATAGCTTAAAAAAAATACATAGTCGTCTCGAAATTTCGTAAAACGTGGACAAATTATTTATAATTTCAGCCGCATTTACAAGGGAACTTGAAGAAATTAAATTATTGTTAAACTTTTCTTAATTACGCGTTTACACTCGACGATCATAAATTAAAAGGTGGGGAAAGAAATTATTTTATTTTGCAAATTAAGATGCAAAATTTAATGAGTGTTTTATTTCTTTTCCGCTATAAATTATATTTAAAAAGATTTATTTGTTTATTTGTCGAGAAAAGTGTGTGCCAGACTGATGTTAAAACGGCGAGCAGTTTTGGGTCTGCGATGTTTATTATTTAGATTTTCATAAATAAACGGTGGTTTTGTAACATAAGATTGATGATTACATTGATATTTTGAGAAAAGTACGGTTTTACGAAATCCGGTAAATGGCCTTTAATATCCTAGAATCTAAAATTCGATGACATGTGACATCTACCAACCCGCACTGGGCCTGCGTGGTGGATTATGGTCCACTCCGTCTAATAGAGGGGAGGCCTGTTTCCCAGCAGTGGGAACATTATAGGCTGATTATGCCATTACGTAGGTAATCATATTTTTAAAGCATGATGTACGAAGGTACCTACTTTTTTAAGCAAAACTTTCTTTAAAGAAAATCTTTCATAGCTTTTTCCATGGATTTTATTTCCTGTAACAGTGAATTAGCAATCATCTATCGCGTAATTTAATTTCAGGTTACATCACAATAAACCGTAACTATCTAAAACAGAAATTGTCACTGTAGCCGAAATTGACATGCGGAGTACACTGCTACAAGGATATTTTGGCACTCGAGTGACGTTGACAGACGTTAGTTCCTATTTTAGCCGCGTACCAAAAGAATCTTGTAGCGATATACCTAAAACTAAACTGCACAATTAAAACTCTGATTCCCAGTCATGAACCAATATTCTATTAATTTAAAGCTTAAACTGTCTGATTCCCAGTCATGAACCAATATTCCATTAATTTAAAGCTTAAACTGTCTGATTCCCAGTCATGAACCAATATTCCATTAATTTAAAGCTTAAAGTGACTGATTCCCAGTCATGAACCAATATTCCATTAATTTAAAGCTTAAAGTGACTGATTCCCAGTCATGAACCAATATTCCATTAATATAAAACTTAAAGTGACTGATTCCCAGTCATGAACCAATATTCCATTAATTTAAAGCTTAAAGTGACTGATTCCCAGTCATGAACCAATATTCTATTAATTTAAAGCTTAAAGTGACTGATTCCCAGTCATGAACCAATCACACACACACACACACACACAGACGCACATACATACATAAACTTACGCCTTCTTTCCATGGGGGTAGGCAGAAACTACAGAACGCCACCTGCTACGATCCTTACATACTCCTTTTGCCTCGTTTACGTTCATACATCTGGTCATACACGCACGCCGATTGTGAGTACTACCCACCTGACCAACCAAAACCAACCAATACCAACCACCAACCAACCAATTGATTGGATTAAACCAATATTCCATTAATTTAAAGCTTAAAGTGACTGATTCCCAGTCATGAACCAATATTCCATTAATTTAAAGCTTAAAGTGACTGATTCCCAGTCATGAACCAATATTCCATTAATATAAAACTTAAAGTGACTGATTCCCAGTCATGAACCAATATTCCATTAATTTAAAGCTTAAAGTGACTGATTCCCAGTCATGAACCAATATTCTATTAATTTAAAGCTTAAAGTGACTGATTCCCAGTCATGAACCAATCACACACACACACACACACAGACGCACATACATACATAAACTTACGCCTTCTTTCCATGGGGGTAGGCAGAAACTACAGAACGCCACCTGCTACGATCCTTACATACTCCTTTTGCCTCGTTTACGTTCATACATCTGGTCATACACGCACGCCGATTGTGAGTACTACCCACCTGACCAACCAAAACCAACCAATACCAACCACCAACCAACCAATTGATTGGATTAAACCAATATTCCATTAATTTAAAGCTTAAAGTGACTGATTCCCAGTCATGAACCAATATTCTATTAATTTAAAGCTTAAAGTGACTGATTCCCAGTCATGAACCAATATTCCATTAATTTAAAGCTTAAAGTGACTGCTTCCTAGTTAGAAACCAATATTCCTAAATCTAAAGCTTTCACCTAATGACAGTACATTACCACAGTTTATTGGACAAAAAGCTTTAGCAAACAAAAGGTGTCCGGATATTTCAGAATGGAATTTCATAAAATTAATAACAAACATCAATTAAAACGATACCAAGCTTAATAATTATTATAACTTTGTGAAATGTGTATTTATTTAGGTAACATTTTCCAGCAAGTTAATTGTATTATTTACCTACATACAAAATGAAAGGTCTTGGTTTAAATTCAAATAATTTTGATGGCTGGTCATTATTGGTTTTGCGGGTAATAGCGGATTGAAATTGAATTGGTGATTTCTCCGAAGTTTAGTGTGTTTTTGTGATCATCATTATCATTCAACATTCTTCTACCATTATCCCAATATATTTGGGTGCAGTACCTCATGTAATTTTCTTTCATACTTTTCTCTAATAGTCGTCATCTTGGTAGTCATCATGGTCTAAAAAAACAAGGTCTGGCATTCCAGGAGTGACACATGCTTACGTCACTATCCAGTTGCCACTTTATTGCAACAAAACACGAATTATGGAAACATTTTCAGTCACTATTCTGTTAAAAAATATATTTGTAGCATTTAAATTGTCGTTTCGTTTTTCTAATCAAATGAAACAATTTAAGCATATACCAACGTAATTGTTAGTTAAAACCTCATTGTTATATCGGATTCGTACAGGTAATAAAGGAGGTTGGGGAGTTATTATTACACACTACTGTAACACAGCGGTGATGACGTAGGCTTGTGTCTCCCTGTGTCTCGGAATGGTATACCTGGCGAAGTATATTATTATACCATTGTAGTCACCCCCTTTCTACCTATATCATCTTTCACACAGTCCAGCTATCGTTTCTTTGGGCTTCCCCTACTCTTATAGCCATCTTTTTCACATTCGCATTTCTGACTGTCATTCTTTGATAGTGATGTAGGGACGCCATAGCGACAGTGTGGACGTAGGTACCTATCTAGGTGTAAGACAATCCTACTGTTATTATTACACTCGAGACAATGAATCAGTGTCATTATTGTCAACATTTCATACATGTTTTCGTTGCACAAAAAAAAAAGAAAAAAATTATAAATCATTTTTATTTTTCTCAAAAAATGGGAGGGATATTGTAGGGACGCCATAGCGACATACAGTGTGGACGTAGGTACCTATCTAGATGTAAAACAATACTTTTATAATGTAAGAAGGCGCACAAGCGGGGCGGCCACTCGTACGCGATCACTCTAGGGTGTGGATGTGTTAACTCTTGGTGAATACACGTGAATTAGAATTAATCTATTGTTTTATTGAGTTACTACTCCTAAAGATACATGACATAACTACAATACGGCAGAAAATTGACGTATCGTGTCAATTTGACTAACAATTATTTTCGCTGTCAAGCAAAGAAAATCTATAAAAAATATTTTTCTCTAAAGTCGTGTTGCCATAATAAAATCCCGCCTGTCCCGTGCTGCCCTCCCTCAGTGACGCCCTAAGCCGAGGTCTGTACCCCACAGGGGGAGCCCTTAGCGTGTAGTTGCCTAGTTTTTAAGTTTTTTAAGACCTAGCTGGCAAGAACGGTTAAGCAACTGTCAACGTCCTAGGTCGACGTGCGAGGAGCGATTTACAAGAAAAAGTCGTGTCGCTATCGTATCGTATTATATTAACGATATCTCTCGTCTATTCAGATGCCCGAAGAAACTTTTCTTCGTAGAATTTTTATTGTTATTTAAATATATCAAACAAAACTCGCTGTAAAAGGGAAACGATGTTCAGTAAGTTCGATATGAGAGCAGTTTTTATTAAATCCGGGGGTTTTATTATTATCAATGTATTCAGGGACGGACTTGGAGGGTGCCGTGCTTCGAAAGTTTTAGGGAAAATTTAAATGATGTTTGAGTTATGATATGTGGGCATGGGTTTTCTTGTGTTTGTGTTTATAAGGATCGATAGATGATGGTTTTGTAATGAAAGTATATAAGACTAGCTATTTCCCGCGACTTCGTCCACTCTTGTTTTAACATAAAACATATCCTCTGATACTCGGCAATACTGTAGCTTCCCATTAGAATAAGAATTTTTGGAATCGGATCAGTAGTTCCGATTACCCCCTGCATACAAACTCACATTAAGGCGGTTCCTTGACCAAACGACCTTGAGCTTTCGGTCTTTCTCTGTTCCGTCACTGAGTCTCGCTCTGTCCCGCTCCCTGCGCACGCCCATTTATCATAAAATTCACAAAAAAATAATTAAATTATTTTAATAAAAAAAGACAAGCGATCTTTTAAAATAAAATAAAACGTGAATTATAAAGATTTTTATATGACCTATCCATTAGTGTAATCCTCAAGTTATTAGAGCGTCACCTTTAGCAAAAGATGCATGCAATCAAGAATTTTGGTCACTTTTTTACGAGGAGATTTTAAATGTATTTATAATACATAAAAGCAAACAAGAACGTGCAATGTGATGATAGGATATCGAATATTAATAATGTGCTTTTAGATGTAGTTTATTACTGATAATTAATGAGTTAATAGCCTCTGAATAACGCACTATTGCAAGGTTTTGCACGGGGTAGCGCCTTAATAGCTCTATAAAGCATTAAGTTTAGCCGCATTAGACCACTTTTACATTCTTAATGTAAAAGTGGTCCAAAAGAGGGTCGCCTTTCTTTTTCTCGAAACTTTTTTGTATTTATTTATTTTTAACTTATTCAATGCGGGCCGTCGCTCAATAAGAACACCTTCCTTTTGCTCACTAAAGGCTTAAACAAGATATTGATATGTAATACATAGTTCCATAATATAATACCTAACACTTTCAATTTCTGGGCGCCCTAGAAGGCCATATATATTATTATATAATAACTTTATTGGTGATTTCTTCAGAAATTTCAGGTGCTCGCAGCCGGCGTGCGTGTATGACCAGCACCCTAATTACGTAATACACTATCTATCACAATCTGAATCATTTTGAATCCTATTGCTAATCCATTGCTTCATTTTTTCGAAAAATTTGTGTACTCAACAACGTAAATAACGCAATGAATGTTGTTGAACTGTCAAAATGAAACCCATTTCTACTGTTAGTGTGTTACATAATCACCCTGCAGATGTATGAACGTAAATGATGTAAAATGAGTATGTAAGGATTGTAGCAGATAGAGTTCTGTAGTTTCTGCCTACCCTCTGAGAAGAAGCCGTAAGTATGTAATTTTGGTACCAAACTACCGACATAGTTGATGCCAATATACTCAATTTATGCTAATTAAGGGACTAACACATCATTATGTTCCACTAACGCTTCGAGGTGCATTAATGTTCGGGTGTTAGCTTTACCAGTTTATTTAGGACCCTGCTAATGTGTACGGGTGGATAATCCATAATGGTGTTACTAGAGTTATAAGTACGAGTACACATATATACTCACGCCTGCTGTGAGGGTAGGCAGTAAATACAGAACGCCACCTGCGTTGTAATTACGTAACACACTAACAGTGGTGGTAACAGTAAGGTAACTATTTTCTCAATGTTAATAACATGGCCAATACGAGAGAAGGCCTGTTGACTAAAAAATTGTGGATAAGATAAGCTTAGGGCCTGTTGTTTGATACATAGTTAAAAATTACCATTACTCAATTTAACAATTAGTCACTTGACAATAAAGTTTAACTACTCTGTCTACGAATGGTTAACTTTCGTAGCAAATTGACAATTTTTTTAAATATAGTTAGTTTAACCATTTGTCAAACAACATACTTATGTCATTTTTAACTAATTGTTAGTTTAACTAACGTTTTTTAACTATTAGTATGTTTGACTACTGATCAAACAACGGGCCCTTAATTATGTGCAACTAATCACATTTAGAAGGCTTTTTTTGTTACATCCAAAAACTGACCACCCATAAAAAAATCTTAAAACTTCGTTTCAAAGCAGTGAGGTACTTGCGTAACACACTAACTGTAGGAATGGCTTTCATTTTGACAGTTCAACAACATTCATTGCGTTATTTACGTTGTTGACCAGATCATTTTTCGAACACATGAAGCAATGGATTAGCAATAGGCTTCAAAATGATTCAGATTGTGATAGATAGTGTGTTACGTAATTAAGGTGCTGCTACGATACTTTTATAGTCCTACAATGCAATTCGACTAAGAATAGGAATGACCGTGAGCCATATTGGCAAAAAAGCACCTCGTTTACTCATTTTGGAGCAAAGTCAGTAAGATATAAGAAAAACAAATTACAAAAACAGTGGATAACAGCATATAATTTCTTACCAACATCTTAATATATATGTGTCGGAAATACGTTAAATCAATCGTTAGACTTTGACTAAACGGGACGCCAGCGCCACTAGGTGGCGCTCGACAGAGTCTATAACATAACGCTTGACGAGTTAAAGCAGAGTTTGTCGGTGGCGGTCAAGCAGTAAACACGTTTAGAAAAAGTCGCGCGTTCCGTATAGCTGTGTCTTGTACCTACAGTGTGTGATTTGCTAGTGTGATTAATTTGTTCGTGAAATTATAAATTCATTTGAACTGCAAACGGTTTTTCTATTGCGCAATAACCAACACTACCCAGAGTACCCCCACAGTAGTCAAAATATGGCTGATAATAACGAGAAAGACATGCCTTCTCCGTCATATAATTCTTCTGTACGTGTGTTTATCACCTAACTTCTTCTAAACGGCTGGACCGATTTGGATGAAATTTTGTGTGTATATTTCAATGGGTTCTTGGATGGTTTGGAAACACAATTGGACCAGGTAGGTGGCGCTGCTGTCGGTATGTCACCAAATTTGATTTGGTATACAATTGACAACATTACATAATTTTGAGCGGTACTTTTTATTGCCTAGCTAAAAAGAATAGAGAATTATAAGGTACTTACCCGTATTTTTTTATTTTCATGAATGACTCCATTTTCCGTGCAATAAATACATTTAAATTGTTCATTAAATAAAAAGATTTGAGGCTATACGTAGATCTCATTCAACAAATATGGTGTTGCTAAAGTCAAAGCTAAAGTAAGCCGAATAAACTGTCAAGCTGCTAACGTTCTTTTGTCCTTATCTGTCAATTTGACATTTGAGTTTGTTAGAAAGTGACAAAACCTATTATAATTAAAATACACACATCAAAAAGTCTAAGCAACATGTACGGCTTTGAACTTCTGAACCTTTTTTTACTATTGTATTATATTTATATTTCTTTTATAAATAATAACTAAGCATTTTTTGGAGCCTTAATGACTAACGCAACAAAACCCTTCATTCAATTGTTCATTTAATCACAATAATTGAATAGTCAAACGAACTTACCTGTAAGTGAAGTTCGACGGTAATTATACGAAGTTATTGCCTCGTCCTCAATGATGATAGAAAACAAGTGTAGTCTCGGCTTTATAGTCTTAAGCGTCACATAATTTAAAATAATTAAATAAAAGCAGAAACACATCCCTATGCGAGTGTGTGCTGCCATCTGTAACAATCTTCATTAAGTTCATAGCGATTTATTAGTTTTACAACATAGGGTCCATGCTCATATATCTATATAGCATGGGATTTTCGGTTGGGACTCATCATCTTTGGACGAGGCAATAACTTCGTATAATTAACGTCGAACTTCACTTACGGGTAAGTTCGTTTGCCTATTCAATTATACTCGTTATTGCCTCGTCCGAAATGATGATAGAAAACAAGTGTAGATGTTCAAAGATCAGTTGTAAAATCAATCATTTATATTTAAAGAAATATATATACTTATATATATTAAAAATAACACGAGTTATTTTTAATGTTTCTTAAAAACAGTCACAAAAGTAAAGAAATTTGTAATTTTTTATTAATACAATAAATTTAAGTTGAATTATTTTCGTTAGCACAAAAATTTGCTTCAGAAAAGCTTCTATTGTTGATTATATGTCTATTATAAAATCTACCAAAAAAATCTTGACTCCCCAGTCCAACCAGCCGCTGTTCTTATATCATCAATATTGTGACCCCCTTAGTGTAAGTTGCTGATGTTGTTGCATGGCGGGTACTGTGCGTTGAGAATGAGCTAAAGTCAATTCCACTCTCTTCCATAGCTTTTTTTTTGTCCTGGGGTGATTTTACTGGAGCTCACAGCTTGACAGGGCTTTTTAGTTAATAAAAACAAATTAGTAAAGTCTTGCAGACTTTTCGTTAATTCTAAATAATTAATCACAGTTGTAGCTGGGCATACTCCTAGTCTAATATTAAAGAAGGGAACAGTTAAAAAAGCTTGGCATATCAAATGACCTCTGAGGGCGTGTCAGACACTTACTGACTAAAACCCACCCGTGTTCCTTCAGTTGCCTGTGCGCCAGGGCCACGGTAACTCTTTCGAACAATCCGCGACGCCGGCAGGCATCGGCCCTATCGGACCCCGTCAATGGTGCTGACATCTCTTTGAGATCTATGTGGCCCTGAACTTTCAATTAACTTACCAATCTCAATTATTATGCAGTCTTGTTTGATTACTATTATATTATTAACATTAATTAATAAGACCGTTTGTGCCCTTTGACTCGTGGCCAACATTAATTAAGTCTCATATCAATTTGTTAATTAGTTTGGTGAAAGTAATTAATTTCAATATAATTGAGTAAGCATGATACATCCCAAGTATTACGTCTTAATTTAGAGAAACCTCTGAAGAGTCATTTGATTTTGTCATCTGTACCTAAATGTGGTCATATAATGAAAGCTAGACCTTTTCTAAGGGAGTTTAAACTGCCATGGGATACTCCCTCCTGAAATCTCCAAGTGAGATATTGAATAACCTCAGTAATGGTGGGCTTGGTAATATTTACATATTCTGACTTACAGTGATAAATGATAAATGATTTTATTTCTGTAAGTAGGTTTGAACAAACACTTTTACACGTCAATCATAAAAACTACACTCGGCGTCACAAAAATCGCACCTCTCCGAAAATAAGTTTCAAGCAGGTCCCGCCATCAACGAATACATTAAACCTAATTAATATTAGTATAAATTGAAAGTATATTTAACGACCTTTAAATTAACATTAGTTAGAATTCCTAAACACAACAGATCTCACGTAATGTAATTTTTTTTTTGTCAAAATACGCATTACAACGGCCACTAATTGCACCTCCCTACAAGGGTATAAAAAGGGCGACCCGGGTTAAATGTGGGCCCCGGTTCAGACGGTATCACTAATAGGGTGATACAGCTCTTCCCCGCTCACTTGATCATGCTCATGACCACCATCTTCAATGGTGCCATGAGCAATAACATCTTCTCCCCAAACGTGGAAACAGGCCACTGTCATCGGTATTCTCAAGCCGGGCAAGTCTAAATCCGCTCCCTCTAGCTACCGCCCCATCAGTCCGCTCAACGTCCTCGGCAAACTCTATGAGAGGCTTACTTATAAGCCTCTTAGAGACTACGCCGAGACGAAGGGTCTCATTTCCGACGAGCAGTTCGGTTTTTGAACCCAACACTCGTGCGTGCAACAGGTCCACCGGATCATCGAACACATAAGCGTCGGTTTCCAACGCCGTTCTTTGACCGGTGCCGTATTCTTTGATATAGCGAAAGCGTTGGACAAAGTCTGCTTATTATATAAGCTATACGAACTTAAAGTACCGGATCGTCTCGTGCTCATCTTACGAGACTTTTTGTCGAATCGCACGTTTCGCTATCGCATCGAAGGAGCGCTATCCTCCCCCCGCCCCATCCACGCCGGAGTCCCTCAGGGCTCCGTGCTCGCCCCTCTCATATTCACGCTATTCACCAGCGATATCCCCAAAAGTAGAAAGGCTCAGTTGGCTCTGTTCGCAGACGATACGGCTATTTACTACACCGGCCTCGACCACGACACGGTCGCTCGCACTCTCCAAACCTCAGTCAACCAACTCGGTGACTGGTTTAGAAAGTGGCGGATCGAAGTCAATCCCGACAAAAGTCAAGCGGTTTTCTTTTCGAAACCGCGACTCAGACCCACCCTCCCCCGTCCGCTCACCATGTTCGACAAGCCTATCCCTGGGGAGAAGCGAGCCAAATACTTGGGCGTCGTCCTAGACGAGCACCTCTCCTTCTCGGAGCACATAAAGCAGGCGCGCTCGCGCGCCGCTTTCGCTCTCGGTAGGCTCCATTCCGTCCTGAATGCACGTAGCAAATTGTCACTAAGGTGCAAATTGCGCATTTACACAGCGTGCATTCGTCCCATCATGACCTATGCGAGCGTAGTATTCGCACAAGCGAAACCCTATTACATCCATAGGATGCAGGCCCTTCAAAACCGGTTCCTCCGCAGGGCGACCGGTTCCCCTTGGTTCGTTCGAAACGAAAATCTCCATCTTGATCTTAGAATCCCGACCATCAGTCAGTTCATGAAAAGCCTATCCAAGCGTTTCTTCGACTCCGCCGCCACTCACCGCAACCCTCTGGTTGTCGCGGCCGCCCGTTATGCCCCCTCCCGTATCAGTCGCACCCGCCGTCTCCGGCATGTCCTAGTCGACCCCGGTGACCCCATAACCCTCCTCCAGGAGAGCAGAAGGGCCACCAGTACAGTGCACAAACACAGACCGCCATTGTTCCGACCTCGCCGACGAGGTCCCACGCGACGACCCCCCCGTAACCGTTCCCGCCGTCCCCAGTCCGATGAGGCCTCAGCCCGCGCCGTAGCTGAGCCTGTAGCTTTAAATTCCTCGAATAATAATCATGAAATTATAAACCTCTCGATCCAGCCTGTCCCCACTCGCTGCCCTTTCTCAGTGACGCCCTAAGCCGAGGTCCGTACCCCACAGGGGGTGCCCTTAGCGTGCGGTCATTTAAATTATAAGTTTAGTATTAAAAATTCCGCTCCTGGCTGGAGGCTTTTTTGAGTAAAATCCTAAAGGCACCCACAGGACAGTCCGGTTAAGTAGCCACGACCCTCAGTGGTCAAAACTACGAGCTGCCATTCAAAAAAAAAAAAAAAACAATGTGGGTCATTCGCTATCCAACCTTTCAAGTGAACACACGTGCACAGCTACGGCAAGAAAATACCCCAGAAAATGGATACCACTGCAGATGAAGCCGCTCAAGTCATCGCATTACTGCAATCAGGGATGCGGCAATGTGATGTTGCTCGGCTACTGAACTTAAGTCGCTTTTCCGTTCGACGAGTGTTCCAACGCTTCCAAGAGACTGGTGGCTATATCCGAAGACGTGGATCTGGAAGACAACGGTGCACATCCGAAAGAGACGATCGCTTCATTGTTTCGACGTCTTTACGTAATCGGTTCTCCAATGCTGTTGAGCTGCAACAACAACTGCGATCAGCTCGCAGAACTTCTGTAAGCGTCTCCACAATTAGAAGAAGAATGTGGGAGAAGAAAATTGCAGCTCACAGGGCTGCTACAGGGCCAAAATTGACTGCACAGCATAGGCAGACCGGTTGCAATTTGCCCGTGACCATGTGGTTTGGACAATAGACCAATGGAGAGCTGTGCTCGGATGAGATGAGGGTGTGTCTTTTCTGCAACGACAGGCGTAGAAGAGTGTACAGGAGGCAAGGGGAATGATTCGCACAAGCCTGTATTCAAGAGACAGTGGAATACGGAGGTGGCTCGTGCATGTTCTGGGGCGGCATGTCAATCGACGGCAAAACGAACCTTGTGTGTGTTTCTCGGACTGGAAGTGCTCGCGGGCAAGGGTCGCTGACTGCTCATCGGTACATAACAGAGATCTTAGAGGAGCAGGTTGTCCCTTATGCGGGTTTTGTTGGCAGTGGGTTCACGTTAATGCACGATAACGCCCGCTGTCACACCGCATTAATGGTAAGTGACTACCTGCAAGAAGTTGGGATCCCTGTTATGCGCTGGCCGGCGCGTAGTCCAGACCTGAACCCTATTGGGCACCTTTGGGATGAACTGAAACGGCGAGTACGGGCACGTGATCCTGCCCCTACCACTCTCCAAGACCTCCAAGATGCCGTCGTTGCAGAATGGGACAACATTCCTCAAGAGACTGTTGTCACATTAATTAGGTCCATGAGAGAACGCATGGAAGCAGTCATCAGGGCTAGCGGGGGGGGGGGGGGGGGTAACACTAGGTTTTAAGTTGTTTTTATGGACTTTGTTGCAATTTTTGCTGATAAAATGAAATTAAACTTTTTAATCATTTGCATTAGCTTGCTTTTTTATTCCCTGGTAAACAAAAAAACCAAATCTATTGATTTATTCGGAAATTTAAATAAATTGCCATTCCAATGATACCTTATAGTCATATGTCTACCGTTGATTAATAGGGTTAAAATGACTTTGAAGGGAATTCTTAAAGAGGTGCGATGTTTGTGACGCCGAGTGTAGATGAGGTCAGCGTTTCCTATCTGACTACTCTGAGACGAAAGGCCGAAACAAACTCAGAGGTCACAGTCTCTTTTAAAGTCCAGACATAATCTTGGTCAGATCATGTGAAAATCATGTAGATTTGTGTCTGAAATGGTCTTTTGAGGAAAAATCACACAGATTGAGGGGACCTGTCCAGTCAGTGCACGCATTTGTCAGTAATCGTGTAGCTCAACTCAGAACTTATGGAGCTTAACGATTCGACAAAGTGTTTAGCCCATGCTACAATTGCAGGTCCGTATTGATTTAATGTACTTTTAGATATTGCGTTCATCATGATATCGACCGCATCATCACTAATTCAAAGGTCTATAAATGTTTTCCTGATAATATTCCTGCCATCAATGTCGATTTCTGGTGAAGGGGGTGTCACAATCTGGAATTATGCAAAGTGAGGAGATCTTTGGAATGTTGAAATATAACAGGTTCCTTTATTAGCAATCTATTAAAAATTGGGAACCATAGCTGAGTGATCCACTGGAGAACTACTACAATACCTGTTGCTCTGTCTGTTATTATCTTTTCAATGGTTTTAAGAACTATATAGAATGGTAGGAAAGCATAGAATAGATTCTATTCAACAACATTCATTGCGTTATTTACGTTGTTGAGCAGACGAATGTTTCGAAAATATGAAGCAACGGATTATCAATAGGCTTCAAAATGATTCAGATTGTGATAGTGTGTTACGTAATTAGGGTGCTGAGCTATAAATCTAACCTTAATGTGACTTTTAGCAAATAGCTCATTATTTTACTAACTTCAAACAGTTATTTCTTTTTCTCTTAAGTAAGCTATTATGTACTGGTTTCATTAGTTTTGTAAATGTTAATGGGACCGTTCATAAGCCAAAGGTAAAACATTCAATTCATAGTATATTCCTTGTTTGTTTTTAAAGTATTTCTTACTATCCTTGTTTATGTTGATCACGTATTATGCATCTTTTAAATATATTGTTACAAAATTAATATTTCTGTATAAGTTTACATACTGTATGGTAGTATTCTAACTTGAAATGATCCGTTTTAACAAAAGCATTTAACTTTTTTTAATTTAAAATGAAACAAAATGTTCCATTGGGCTTTCTAACAAGAAAAATTGGTGAGCAAAACTGATTATCTGTAGCTTGACAAATTTCTATTGCTTTTAAAAAAGTCCTTTATAATTTTTAGATTTTATCTTTAAGGACTTAATTGGAAAATTTGTCATTAATTGCAGTGTAACTCTGGTGGTGCTTGGTATGAAATAGAATTGTATACCCTACAAACAAATTACTGACAAATACGTGCACTGACTTGACAGGTCCACTCAATCTGTGTGGTTTTTCCTCAAAAGACCATTTCAGATACCAATCTACATGGTCTTCACATGATCTGACCAAGATTATGTCTGGACTTTAAAAGAGAGTGTGAGCTCTGAGTTTGTTTCGGCCTTTCTTCTCAGAGTAGTCAGATAGGAAACACCGACCTCATCTAGTTTTTAAAATATGATTGACGTGTAAAAGTGTTTCGTTCAAAACTATTAACAGAAATAAAACCATTTATCTTTTATTTATCATTTACAACCTAATCAAGAATAACAGGATCTGTGGTGATTAGTTTCCAATCACAAAATTATAACATTTACAATTATTACAAGAACATTTTCACCTAATTTACGAGTTAGTTCTGTGTTACATAGATTGGAAACAACTGATTTGTGAAGGGCGATTGTGTTATATGAGAAGTTAAATTTAATATACATACATTTCTGAATTTCGTTCAAAGCTTAAGTGGCTTCCCATTCGTCTTCGCCCGAATTCTCATATCTTATTTCAGCTCTACAGTATTCTGTTCAACCCTACAACCTCCTCTTATCTTAAATAACGTTTCAAGCTCCTTCATGACACACATAATAGATATCTGAGGTCATCGGAAAACTTAAGACTAGAGATGCCAGTTTTTATGACAAGTCTTTTACAGTTCAAGCAGTACGATTATGGAATGCCTTGCCCATGTCGATAAGGCGTGCTCAATATTTGTCCACCTTTGAAATTCTGGTTAAAAAATACTTCCTCTCTCCTTAAACATCTTCATTGCATTTAGTTTCCTTGCTCCTGTTTCATGTTTCTTATTGTGTATATTATATTGTAGCGGTATATACATCGCCACATGCGAGCTACACTTTACACTGACGTCACGAAAAATCCTGCATCGCGCAAGCAGAGTTTACCGCGCAACTAGCATATATACCACGTCCCGACATCAAATGTCGGGCAGTTGCCCACCAGACACAACACCCGTCTGGTCGGAGGATCCTCCCTTTTCCATAGAGTATGAGTGAGCTTTACACCCTGATCCTCATACCTCTAAAATATGTAGATAAGTATATGTTTTATGTATGTATTTATTGTATATGTAAATGGTACACTGGTACCTGCATTATTGTCTCTCCTTCTCCCTTTAATCTATTCAAAGGTTGTCTGTAAAAAATCGCTTTTAGCGATAAGACTGCCACCCTTTGTACTGTCACCCTTTGTAAAATTTCTACATTTATATCTGTACATTTTATGGTGTACGTAATAAAGAGTATTCTATTCTATTCTACACAGGTCGGCAACAAATTGTGCCAAATGGGATGCTTCAGGACGCATTGGATTTATGTTGACCTGTTTTGTCCGTTACTTCCAACGATTCCATGGTGCCTTGTAAGTTTTTCACGTCGAAGAACACCACGCAGATTTGAGTAAGGATACCTGACTGGAATCCCATGTTTTTATTTTGTTTTCCCACCCCTACATTTCCAGACCTCTAGAACCACGCTCTTGACTTTGGGTGGGTGGTAGCCCCGTCGACGTGTCGACTAGGAATCGTTTCAGATTCGTTAAGGTGAAGGCGGCTGCGATTGCTCGTGATTTCAGGTCCGCCTGCCAGAATACCTTCTCCCAACGTGGAACTAAAATCAGGTACAGACCTGTTGCTTGTTTGAGATGCATCAATATCCTAGGAATAAGAAACGGTGGTGGAAATATCCATGCCAGAGGGCAATTCCAAGTTATGCTGTAAGCATCCTGAATTATGGCGACTGTAGGAATGATATATTTTTAGGTGGAACAAATTTCTACGACGATTTTGACGATTGATTATATCAATTGTCAAACTTTAGAAATTTGTTCCACCTAAGAATTTTTCAAAATATTTCATTTGAAAATTCTTAGGTGGACCAAATTGAGTTACCTACGTGTTGTTGAGTTATAAGGGTTTATATGTTTTATAAAGGGGTTCGAAATTTTCATTATTTTTGCGATTGGACACACTATTTTCGAGATATAAGCAAAATAAAAGAAAAAGAAGATACAGTACTGTTTTTGCACCTGAAGTCGAGGTGTTGTGGTTCATGACAACTAATTTTATTCCGCATCTTTTTAATCGCGATTAAAAATAGTCAGATTTAGTTAGACAACCAAAATTTTAAGTGAAAAACGTCAAACTCAGAATAGCAAAATTGCCATTTTCACTAAATTACTAACCCAGTGCCATCTTAGTGCTGTCAAACTAAAATATAGTTAAGTTGTGTAACTTTAGTCTATTACAGAATGGGAAATCGTCGTTTGAGAGGAATAAACTAAATTTTGATAATTTTTAGTCTAGTTTAGAGAATTTGGTGACAAGAGAATCGGCACCAAAGAGTGTCGCTGATGTGAGATTTCAACTAGATTTTTAACGTTTTTAATTACGGGAATTGGCCTTTAGAAGTCTTTTATTTATCACAAACGATGAAGCTTAAAATGTCCAGTCATAACTCAAACACACCATTTTCAACAAAGTTTAGGCCCATTTTTACCATTCCACAGTTCAAAACAACCATTAAAATAAACAGCACTTTGTTTTTCATACTTTTGTTCCGTTTAATTGTTAAAGGGTTTATTTATTACTGTTTGCGCTGAGTGCGGCCCTGTTTAGTTTATCTCTAAACAGATGTTTTGCTGAACAATGGAAGATTTTACTGCTAGAGTGCGCGCAAGATAAGCCCGCGACTGGTGGCGTGCTTAATGTTGCCAGCCTAACTAATCTTTTTGCCTTTACTTAATCAAAAATGGTTTTTCATTAATCGAACTTAAAGTAAACTAGCTTGGTATAATTAATGTACCTACTAGGTTATTTTCATTAGCATATAATATAAAACAAAATTAAAACTTCATGAGAGCCTTTCAAATCTTTTATTGAATACCTAGTAGCAGTCATTTTTTTTTTTGTATTTGTAGCCCATAGTTTTTAAAATACTGCTCAATGATGTTCTGCAATATTTAAAATCTATATCAGCTTTTAATTCCAACCAAAGTTTACATGGCAGAAATTTCCTTCTTCATGCCGTAAAACTATTGAATGTTATGCCTTATAGCGCACTTATCAAAATCGTCTGTTACAGCATATATTTTGTTTCGAAACCTTGTTTTTCCCGGGGTCACAATCTTCGAAGATGAATCTACTGCTACATTACCCTCTTGAGTTATTTGGGTGATGGTGCGTTCGGAAACGCCTAAAACAAAATAACCATAGTGAATTATATTACATGATACTGGTCAGGCCGTTGGTATATAATATGTGTATACCACCCAAAAACCAATACCGTTATCTAGGCACCGCTGGTACGAATATATAGGGAAAGTTTGTTGTTACGGCAACCCTAAAAATTACCTGTCAAATAAGTAACGCGAGCTCTTAGTTTGAAAAATGGTACCGTAGGCGCGTTATTGTCTCGTTCTTCTTAATAAGCACGTTTGACCTTCAAGATTATATTCCTGGCAGCACTTTTAATTACTTTCGGCATAATGATGGAGATTATTTGCTTTGGAAAACACGGAAAATAGCACACTCTCTCGACATCTGAAATACACGTCAAGGTGGCGGCAAACTTTACTTCCGATTTCGGCCGCGCGCACTTAAGAAAGCAGTGGAGGAGATTCACTTTCTTATTATCTTGACATAAGTTCTGAAACTGAAAGCATTACAAACTAATTAGATTACTACAAAGATCTTTTGGCACTCGAATGACGTTGACAGGGGGCGCTGTTCGAGTGCCAAAAGATCTTTGTAGTAATCTCTCGGCTCGGCTGTAGTAGGCTCTCGGGCCTCGACTAAGAGGGCTCCTAAGCGCATGCTTGGAGGAGGGCCAGTTCCCACTTCGTTGGAAGACGGGGAAACTGGTCCTCATTAAGAAACCGGGGCGCCCGGCGGACTCTCCGTCCGCTTACCGGCCCATCGTGCTGCTCGACGAGGTGGGCAAGCTCTTTGAAAGAGTTATTGCAGACCGCCTCGTCGGGCAGCTGGTGCGGGTGGGGCCGGATTTGGCGGAGAGCCAGTTTGGTTTCCGCAGGGGGCGCTCCACGGTGGACGCCATCATGCGCGTGCGAGCCCTCACGACGGGGGAAGCTGTGGCCCGGGGTGGGGTCGTCTTGGCGGTGTCTCTAGACATCGCCAACGCCTTCAATACCCTGCCCTGGAGTTGCATCAGGGAGGCACTCCGGTATCACCGGATGCCGACCTACCTCTGTCGTGTAGTCGAGGCCTATTTGACGGATAGGGCGGTGATCTACCCCGGTCACCAAGGAGAATGGAACCGGCGAGAGATGTCGTGCGGTGTCCCACAGGGATCGGTCCTGGGGCCGCATCTGTGGGACATCGGTTACGACTGGGTGCTGCGCGCCGACCTCCCTAGCGGCGTCAGCGTAGTGTGCTACGCTGACGACACGCTGGTCCTGGCGCAGGGGAGGTCGCACCAGGCGGCGGCCGAACTCATGACACGCGGGGTTGCGACAGTCGTTGAGAGGATCCGGCAGTTGGGACTCGAGGTGGCCTTGCACAAGTCCGAGGCCATGTGTTTTCATGGTCCTCGGAACGCGCCACTGTCGGGTTCCCAAATAACGGTAGGAGGGGTTCTCATCGGCGTCGAGTCGACGATGAAGTACCTGGGACTCGTCCTCGACAGCCGGTGGAACTTCGTCGAGCACTTCCGACGTTTGGCTCCCAGACTGCAGCGGGCCGGGGCTGCTTTGAAGCGGCTCTTGCCCAATCTGGGGGGGCCAAACGCCTCCTGCCGGAGGCTCTACGCGGGGGTCGTGCGGTCCATGGCCCTTTACGGGTCACCGGTGTGGGCGCTTTCGCTAAGGCTCCGGCCAGCCCGCCGGTTGAAAGCGTCCCAAAGGGTCATGGCCATCCGGATGGTACGGGGATACCGCACGGTCTCCTGCGAGGCGGCGAGCCTCCTTGCCGGATTGCCGCCGTGGGATCTGGAGGCAAAGGTCCTCGCGCACGTTTGGGAGTGGCGCGAGGAGGCGAAACGCCGGGGCGTAACTCCGCTGCCGCGAGTAATCACGGCACAGCGGACAGAGCTCCGGCGGGAACTCATGGCGGCATGGAGAGTGCGACTGTCGCAACCCAGCGCAGGGCACGCCACAATTGCGGCGGTAAGACCCCTCTTTGAGGAGTGGCTTGAGAGGCGCCACGGCGTCCTCACCTTCCGCCTGACGCAGGTCCTCACCGGACATGGCTGTTTCGGGAGGTTCCTGTTTCGGATAAGGCGGGAGGAAACGCCCGGGTGTTACCATTGTGTGGATCGACCGGAGGACACGGTGGAGCATACGGTGGAGGTCTGCCCGGCTTGGGCGGAACACCGCCGTGTCCTCGTGGCGGCGATCGGCGGCGGCGACCTCTCGCGTCCGGCCCTGGTTCAGGCCATGGTACGGAGCGAGAGGGAATGGGAAGCCGTCACCTCCTTCTGCGAAGCAGTAATGCTCGCGAAGGAGGAGGCGGAGCGCGAGAGGGAGAGGCAATCACTGCGCCCTCGCGCCCCTAGCCGCCGCAGGAGGAGGAGACACCCTGGGCGTCGGGAGTCGATTGCCGACTCCCGGCCACCGTAGGTGCGGGCTTGCGTACGGCGAGCAATGGGCAGCTCGCCGTCCGGTAAGGACCAGGCCCGGGTCGACGGCGCGTCGTGTTCCACGCGCGCCTCAAAGAGATGTCAGCAAAATTGACGGGGTTCGATAGGACCGATGCCTGCCGGGGCTGCGGATTGTTCGAAAGAGTTACCGTGGCCCTGGCGCACAGGCAACTGAAGGAACACGGGTGGGTTTTAGTCAGTAAGAGTCTGACACGCCCTTCCGCTCCGCCCAGAGCGGGAGAAGTCATTTGATGATTTCCCACCCAAAAAAAAAAAAAAAAAGGGGGCGCTGTTAGTAGACATTTGTGAAGTTGTTTTTCGAAATGTATTGAAAAAATAAGATGGCGGCGTGAGTTCCGATTTCGGCCACGCGCTAAAAGATTCTTGTCCAACTGAACTGTTAATTACATACTTAAAACTAAAAAAAATAAGGATTACATATCTTCTCTATTACCAGATCAGACACAGGAGTAATACAATGTAAACAAAAATCAGCGAATGAAGAATCTCCCAACTTGACTTTCGACTACCTGTTAGTCTAGTAGTCTCCAGACTATTCTAGAGGTACTTTTATACTATTTTCTCCCTGTTTCTGAATTGAGAATTTGAAGTTGAGAATTTATGTCAAACTCAACTGAAATTATGTCTACTTTGGCATTACATAAAGTGAAAGCCTGCAACATTCAAAATTTCTTTGCAAACTCTGTACCTAAGACATTTTGAATTTCGCAGGCTTCATTCAGATAGTCATTTTGAGTAATGCTAAAGTTGAGTTTGACAAGTTCCCAACTTCAAATTCTCAATTCAGAAACCGGATGAACATAGTGATGGGAAAAGCATTCCTAGTTTTCTCCTTTACTTCACCCAGTTGAGAGGGACACTATTCACAATCTTAAAATACATTCCTATATACAGGGTGTCCCGTAAATAATGGATCAAACGTAACGGGTAGTCAGCTCACCTGATTTCCAACAACTAATTTGAAAAGTTTTTTATTATTTTCAATTTCGGTCTTTTCACGGTGAAAAAAAATCTTTTCAATTTAAGTTTTTTTTTCTAAGGCAAATTAAACGTTATTTATAAAAATGGTATCCTATTACATTATTAAGCTATTCAGATTTTTTTTACAAAAATCATACCTAAAAATGTTATCATTTGCAGCGATAGCATTAAAAATACGGAATTCTGGTAGAGAAAATGCAGAAATTCGAGAAAAATTATGTCTTCAATAAAAAAATTATATCATTGCGGTTTTTTTTAAACTATTCAAATTAGTTGTTGGCAATCAAGTGAGCTAGCTTCCTGTTACGTTTGATCCATTATTTACGGGACACCCTGTATACATATATCGTTACGAATCCTTGAACTACCTTTATGGGTTTATTATAGTGATGCTCATCATCAATACAGACGGTTTTTACGTAATTTTCGGTGGCTGGTTACCACCAACAGTAGGCTATGTATAATATATCTTTATTTTTTCTCTCTATACAAAGATTCACATAGTTATAAACATAAAGACAAGCGTTTCGACAACAATGCACATAATATGATCCTTTGTGGGAGACTGGCGTCCATACTAGGATACCCTCATGGTCTAAAAAAAACAAGTTCTGGCGTTCCGGGAGTGACACATGCTTACGTCACTATTCAATTTCCACTTTATTGCAACAAAACAAGAATTATGGAAATATTTTCAGTCGCCATTGTGTTAAAAAATATATATAAAGCATTTAAATTGTCGTTTCGTTTTTCTAATCAAACGCAACAATTCAATTTAAACATATACCAACGTAATTGATAGTTAAAATCTTATTGTTTTATTGGATTCGCACAGGTAGTAAAGGCGGTTTGGGAGTTATTATTACACACGACTGGTAACACAGCGGTGATGACGTATACTTGTCTCCCACATGACTACTGTGTCTCGGAATGTTATACCTGGCGAAGTATATTATTATACCATGGATACCCTGTATGATGGATCACCAGGCTCTCACCCCGAATTATTCAAAATTATGAAATTGCTATTTGAAATGAAATTACGTGAAAATGAAACGTCTGTCTCTTTTCCTAAACACTTTATTGACCAATAAGAATCCGAAAAAAATTTCGCAATTAAAAAGTATTTCTGTTATACTCGTTCTACCTTTTTTATGTTTTGAGCAAAAACGCGCTTCGGAAACGTAGCCTCGGGCCACTTTTCATAACGTTGTTGCAACTAAGCAGGAATAAAAGTTTTTTTTTTCGTGTTGGCGATGTAGGCAGCGCGGAGGGTTTTCCGGATAATCCGTTTATTTTCGCCCTAGCTGTTAGGGAAAGAATTAGAATTTATTAAATTCTTGGCCCGTTCTTATTTCCCTCTTGTAGAAATAGGTCAAAATATTACCTAATCAGTGCGGTAAGGTTGGCAGTAGCGTTGAAAATAACATGTAAAATACATGTATCTTTCAAATGCCCCAGTATTTTTCAATAGAATACAGAACCTTACCTTACGGATCTTTGGTTGAATCTTTCGAATGATTAAGTTTTTTAGATGTATTTTACGGTGTATTTTACGCATTAACATAAAATAAGATGGTATTTTGAGGGTAAATTTATAATGATGTTGAGAGTACACAACTTGTATCATTTAATTACATTACTGTTGAATTCATGTTCAATTAATATTAATAAGCAAGACTTTTTCCTTTGATTGTTAAATATGAAAAATACACAGTATTAACAAGTATTATACGTGTATGACTCTATTTTTCAGACGAACGTGAAATTAGTTTATTTTTCGAAAATAACGTGTATTTTATAGGAAAGATACAAAGTTTCGAAAAAAAAAACAAAATGTATGTTTGGCAATTTTCAACGCTAGTTGCCAGTCCAAGTCACCACAGCATAAGCAAGAAACGTACCTTTAAGTGGATATCGCCATTAATAGAGACTATTTTAATGCTCATATTTTGTAACTAAGTATCATGTTTTATGTTCATGTGTTATCAATTTTTTAACTTACATAATATTTGCATGCCATAGTATGTGGCAAACATGTCTCTGAACCGTTTCTTTGATTTTATATGATCCTACATGCAAGTTTTTATTTTTATTCTTGTACTAGTTTTTGCCCGCGGCTTCGCTCGCGTTAATTTAGACTTTGACTATCAATTCGGGTTATAATTCAATCATGATTCGAAAGACACGTGGCGCCATCTATTATCATGAGCACGTTATTGTTGTTTTCCTCGGGAACAGTACTTTTTTGCGGGATGAAAGGTACCCTATGTCCGTTTCTGTACACCCGACAACGTATATGCAAAATTTCATGATGATCGGTTCAGTGGTTTAGGCGTGAAAAGGTAACAAACAAACAAACAAACTTACTTTCGCATTTTTAATATTAGTTAGGAAGGATTAGGATTAGGATGTGTACACATGATTGGGCAAATAAATATATCTTATCTTATCTCATCATCATCATTCTCTTGCTCCTATTCAAATTTATTTGGGGTCCGCGACAAAGTTCTTTTTCCTCCTACTTCTCTATTAGTCGTCATCTCGGTGATCACCCCCATTCTTGCCATGTCATCTTTCACACAGTCCTTCTATCATTTCTTTGGCTCTCCGCTACTCCTATAGCCATCCACATTCATACTCAAAACTTTCCTCACGACAATTTCCTCATTCTTTCGCATCAAGAAAGAAAAATATAGAAAAATTGTTTATTCTGCACAAATAACACGCACAATACAAAAAAGACGATTGTAGACAAAATACATACACTAATAAAAAGTAGCCAAAAACCTCGTATCATCAACCTCGCATCACATGCCTATAGATACCATTTTTAAGGAGCTCGAACACACGTCCCATGGCAGGGAATCATCTCTTGCACGGTTTTTCAAACTCTTATTTTAATTTTCATCAATGAAAAACTGCTCCAGTATTTTGCTACTCTGATTTATATAAATATATAATAAATTTAACCGATTTCCACAAAACTTGCACAATTAACCGGCACAACCGCTGCCACTTGCAAACTTCCTCATAAAATCATTATTTTATTTTGTGTTCACTTCAACAAATTCATCTTGCAGTGTACGCAGTACGTAAATACAGAATGAATGTTGTTCAGGCATCGTGCGGGCCCCGCATCAGAATTGATGGCATCACCAATATTTGACGCAGAGCGACAACTGCGCATCCGTACGGGGCGATTTATTTACTCTATATGAAAACAACTAGTGTGGACACGCTGAATAATGGGTAGCTGGGTTTTGGATTAAACGAGTTCTTTCTTTATTGGACGTACGGAATTGTATTGCATTTTTTGTGTAATGACATAAATACTTATAAATGGAATGGTAATACGAGCTTTTTCAGCGGAAAACTACGTTAATATGTTAAGAGGTTAGGCAGCAAACTATCGCATCTAATCTTGTTTTTTTTTTTTGATGCCCTATGATTCCTTTTCTTCTTTCTTTTTTATTTTATTTATTGTTATTTAGTTGTACATACACTATTAATATTATTTGTAGAATCTGTAATAGTAAACGATCGGAAGGTTAGAACAAAATAAAAAATATTTGTACTTTTGATTGAGTTTCTTGATCTTGAATTGTTAAAAAATATATTAGATAGAAAATGAATGAAAATGTTTCTAAAACTATCACCATTATCGGTTGAAAATATCAATTGTTTAAAGTCGTTTTCGTGTCAATTTTTTAAGTATAAAAAGATACCTATATTGTTTAAGTATTCGTACATGTCTAAAATCTTCTAAGAAAATTACTTAAAAGTTCCTAAACAATTAAAAACATCGTGACTCATCTTAAAACCGTAATAAATAATTTCTAAACATCACAAGATGAAAGGTCCAGGAGATAGCATTCAGAGTCATACCCCCGTTGGAAGCCTGAAACCTTATCTTCGTGCGTCACTGACCTTCTATAGGTACCTTCATAAATGTTATTTACTGCTTACGGCCTAATAGAGCGTTATTGGTCTTTATCGCCGAAGGTAAGGTTTGGTGTAAGCTGGATAAAATAAAGACCAACGTGAATTGAACTGTATCTTAAGCGACATTCAACAAGATTGGAAGGTTAGGGTCGGTATAGACAGAGCAGCAAAATAGTGGAGCAGTTTTTCATTGTTTTTTTTTACTATACCTACTACTCATCCCCTTTGCTGCTTCTACATACCATCAACCATATTCGCACCACACTCACACAAGCAACCTCTCACATTCACTCTCGCATCCCTCTTATACACTTTCTCTAGTTACAAACACACAGTCTAGTGTTACCACAAATTATTTGAAATTTTTATTTTTTTTGTTTGTTTATTAATTCAACCTTAGTTAAGTATTACTGCATTTCTATGATGGTCTAAATCACAGGCATCTAGCCGCGGGAGGGCCCTGGTGACCTACAGGTCACTAGGGCCCTCCCGCGGTTTTTATATAAACCTACTTCAGCCACCAGTCTCTCACAAAGTTAGCTCCTTGTTCGTGCACTATTTTCGAATATTAGCTGTAAGTACATAACTTGTGTAGAGAAAATAAACGTTTTATGTTATTATTATTTTATTGATGAAAATTAAAATAGAGTTCGAAAAACCGTCCAAGAGATGATTCCCTGCTATGGGACGTGTGTTCGAGCTCCTTGAGTTCGGAGTGGAGCTAGGGAGCTACCTACACGATTACTGACAAATGCGTGCACTTGCTTGACAGGTCCACTCAAATCTGTGTGTTTCTGTCCTTAAAAGACCATTTAGACCGTAATCTACTTACATGTTCCTCGCATGATCGCACCAAGATTAGCTATAATAGATTGTATTTCGGTGTTTCTTCTCAGAGTAGTCGGGTAGAAGACACCGACCTCATCTAGTTTTTTTTAAATATGATTGACGTGTAAAAGTGTTTTATAAAGCTACATATAGAAATCAAATTGTAGCGGTATCTACAACGCCACATGCGAACTACGCGTCACACTGACGTCACGCAAAATTCTACATCGCGCAAGCAGAGTTTACCGCGCAACTAGCATATATACAATGTCCCGACATCAAACGTCGGGTAGTTGCTTACCAGACAACACCCGTCTGGTCTGAGTATCCTCCCTTTTCTGAGGAGGTATGAGTGACCTTTACACCCTGTTCCTTATACCTTTATAAAACACACTGCATTGTTTTTTTCACTCAAAAATTGACAGCAAAAACCATGCTCAGCATTCTGTTGCACTGTCTCCGCGACCCTTATTCTCATAATAAAAGAGAAGGCAGTAGCTACTTAATAGTAGATTATTCACTAAGGGGATAAAGCAGTGTCTTAAGTCACGGGCGCTATATTGAATCCCGAAGATAACGAAGGATTCTTGGGCTCCCGATCGAAGCGAACCAGGCCTGAATTAACTCCTGAGCGAAAGGATGGAGTTGAGTGCAGCGAGGGATTCAAGGTTGCCCAAGACGAAGACACCTTTATGCCCGAGGAGAATACTCTACTTTTCGCACCTACTGCGAGGTAATAAAAACCAATTCGAATTAGTGGCTTATGAAACTTAAATAACTGGGAATGCCAAATTATGTGCAGTTTCGTACATAATTTTATCTAAACTCATGCAATTTCATCAAAAACACAAAACATAATATCGTAAATATGAAGCCCAAATCCATTTCCAAACCCAACATTCTAACGCGAGGGTACGCGCCACAGCAACCGATCAGCTGTTGCGGTGACATGCCGCCATTACCGCCACAAATAATGTAGAAACAGCGGTCCGTTGGCCGAATCTAATATGCAGATTATTCCATTTTGGACTTGCCCATGTACAGAAAACAATTTTTTAAATTGTTGTAATTATTTTTGGAATCTAATATATCGGGAATTTAATACCGGCACCCTAAAGGCTCCCACAGACAGGCGCGACGCGACAGCGCTACACAAAGGCGCCGCTCGTCGCGCGACACGCGGTGCCTTTGTGCCAGGCGTCACGTCGCGCCAGTGTGAACGAGCCTTAATTGCGTAACACACTATCTATTACAATCTAAATCATTTTGAAGCCTAATCCATTGCTTCATAGGTTTGAAAAATTTGTCTGCTGAACAATGTAGATAACGCAATAAATGTTGTTGAACTGTCAAAATGAAAGCCATTTCTACATTAGTACCTATGTTACGCAATTACCCCGCTGGTGTTTTGTTTCTACAGACCTGCGCATAATTTCAGCATCTTTCTCAGAGGATTTTGAGAAAAGTACGATGCTTAAATAATAACTTTGTTCTCTGTTATTGATCAGCCACCTTATTTTAACTTTTAAATGTGACAACAAGGGACAATTCAAGTTTAACAAGGCTTTGAATTAGAATGCAACCTATTTGCAAATACCTCCAAAAAACAATGCTAAGAGTAAACAGCTGGGTAATTGCGTAATACACATAAACTTACTAGGTATTGATCGCAATGACTTTCATTTTGACAGGTCCGCCACATTCATTGCGTTATTTAGGTTGCTGAGCAGACAAATTTTTCAAACATATGAAGCAATGAAATAGGAATTTCCTTTAAAATCCTTGGATTGTGATTGAAGTTGTGTTACGCAATTAAGGTGCTGGTTAAAGTCAAACAAAACCTTAATTCTAGTCACAAAGAACAAAAATCCAGTAGGCAGAAAGAATGCAAAAATTTTCCACTCCCAGATTACCATATAAAGCATAGCGCATCTATAATATTTAAAATTATAATCTATGTCGGAACTCAGAGTAAGATATATAGGGTGTCCATGAATTATTCAACAGGTTGCCGCGGTGTTACTGTATCCGGTGTACAACAAAACGGCTTACGGAAGTGCTGCCATCTTGCGATAGCATTCGGTACTTGTATTTTGGTAAAATATTGCCACCCTAAATTGATTTATAGACAGTATTTTGGAACTGTAAAAAGTGAAGAGATTGTTGTGTATTTTAAGTCAGTTTTAAATGAGGTTTGAACAGGAAAAACTGTCGGCAGGAAAGCCCGGATTTTCGTTCGTGTTTGATTTATTTTTGTTTTGGTAGAATTTAGTTTGTGGAAAGATAATGGAGTGTTTCTTTGTTGTGTTTAAATAGTTTATTTGAGTATACCTAAGCTTTACTTTTGTAGTGTAATAGAAGTAGGTGTCCTATTTCCATTACACAACAAAAGTCAAGGGCTTTAAGAAACATCAATAGAATTTTGACTTAATAAGTTATATCTTGAGAGCAGTGGTAGCCGTGTGCTATCGGCCACAGCTTATGAGTTATTATAATAGATCGCGGGCTCGAATCTAACCAGGCACTTTACTTTGTGTAATTTATTTCATCACCTCTGCTCTCAAAACGGTGAAGGAAAGCATGTCCTAGAACCGAAAATTCGAAGACATGTGATATCCAGCAACCCGCACTGGGCCGGCGTGGTGGATTACAGCCCACTCCCTCTCACAGAGAGGGGGCCTGTGTCCCAGCAGTGGGAACATAATTGGCTGATTATGCTAAGTTACATCTTGATATGATTGCGCCAATGGAATTATAAGTATTCAAAGTTTCATTATTGATAGGAGAAAAAAGTTGGTTAATTTTGTATTGTTTGTACTTCCCGTGTGAGTGTTGTGTAGAAAGACGCTCCATGTTCGATACTGGTATTCATCTGCATCAGGTAAGACTGGAAGCCGACCCTAACATAGTTGGGAAAAGACTAGGCAGATGATGAATTCTTGTGCTTGTCCGAAATAAAATATTTTTCTTTCTTTTCTTTCTTTGAGGTAAAATTAGCGCTAAAAATTTTCTGTAATTTAAAAAATCCGCAGCATTGTTGGCTTTCTCGTTTAATTACAATACAAGCACCCTCCATTTTTTTTCCAAAAAATGTCCGAAGAAAGTTATAAAAAATGGGCAACCTCGCCAAAGCAAAGCCGGTAAACAAATTGTAGTCATTTACAAAACTGTTATACAGAGTACAATATACAAATTGCCTAAACGGTAGACAGATATAGGCTTTTTAATGGGCAGAGGGCAATTTCGAGCAATAACCGGGCAAGTATGAAGTTTTAGCGTCGCCTAATTGCGCAATAGACTTTGTCCTTATGTTTTATTATTATTACTTATGTATGATAAACTTTTACCGGCGGCTTCGCCTGCGTGAAGGTCGGAAATTATCCCAAGGGAACGTACTACCAGCACCCTAATTACGTAACACGCTACCAATCACAATCTGAATCATTTTCAAGCCTATTGCTAATCCATTGCTTCATATGTTCGAAAAATTTGTTTGCTCAACAACGTAATTTATAACGCAATGAATGTTGTTGAACTGTCAAAATGAAAGCTATTCCTACTGTTAGTGTGTTACGCATTTACCTCGCAGGATGAAAAGTATCATATGTGTTATTATAGGCTATCTGTGTGCCAAATTTCATCCAAATCCGTTCAGCCGTTTCTGCGTGATTGAGTAACAAACATCCAAACATACAAACTTTCACATTTATAATATTGGTAGCAGGATATATGATTAAAATGAGTTGGGATGGTATGTGCTGTTAGGTACTTTAGAGACTGTCCATCTGTGTGTTGGTTCTTTGTATGAAATTAAATTTTACAAACAATTTATTGTTATAAGTCAAAATGATCATCCCTCTTAGACCTTTTTTCAATTAATTATAAAATATATTTATGGCAGAATGGCAAAAAAAGACATGTTGTGACATTTGGGGTCACCCAAATAAATTGACATGCAGGAGAATCATGAACGACGATCATTATGAAACATATTTTTTGTAGAAAATACTTTTACTGAGGTTCAAAAACATTAGTAGGTATGGAATGACACTGTAACAATGCAAATTTTTTTTTTTTGTTTGTAACGGTTTGGAAATCCTCGTGGATGTCCTTCGCCCTGGGGCGGGCGAAAGGGTCTGTCAGACTTCTACAGACTAAAACCACCCCGTGTTCCCTCGCACACTTGCACTGTTGGCTACGGGGTCACTTAAGAGCGGCCAACCCGTCATACTTTTCATACAAAAGCTCGTACGTGATTATGGCGTTGTAACACATCTTTCATTGAATTTGTTTAACTAATAGGTATCTTGTGCACTTTATCTAGGTTTCTATGCAAGCAAAAAATAAAAATTTGGAGAAACAAATTCAGTATAAGCCTCCAAAAGTCTGCTTTTTTGCACAAATTTTACCTGAACTTTGGCCGTTCATAATGTACTCATAAATTGTAAAAGTAAAGAAAACATCTTCATAGAAACCTCGCACATGTAATGGAGATTCTAAATGATAAACATTTTTTCCAAAAACTTGTAATGGTTTTTCAAAAACACGTATTTCCTAGAACAAGTTTTGTAAAATCTCCGTGCGTCAATTTTCGTTCAATGTTATCGCGTTCTCACTCTTGCTTCTTTTTCAAACATTGCGTTGGATGAAACAACAAGCTTTTAAATTATGCTCGCGTTGACGATAGACGGACCGGGAAGGGCCCTCTTAAGCACTCTTCAAATGCAAATTATACCTATCCTAACTTCCTAATTAATATTATAAATGCGAAAGTGAGTTTGTTAGTTTGTTACGCTTTCACGCTAAAACAGCCGAACGGATTTGGATGAAATTTGGCACACAGATTGACCATGACCTTGGCAAGGTCAGGCTACTTCTCATCCTGGATCGCAGATGAAGTTGCGGGCAGCAAATAGTAGTTTATATTTAAAGATTTCTAATTTCTTTCTTTCTTAGCAGATTTTTTTTTTATAATTTACGAAGTATCATTCTGTGCTGAATTCATGGTTACAGTGTGCGCGTCGATTTTCCTGCCACCCTGTATATAACTTCCAATAATTACTTTATTGTATTTTTGGACCTCCTGTCGCGCGACGAGCAGCGTCGCGTGTAGCGCCTGTTTGAAGGAGCCTTAAAAGCAAAAGGTATTTCAATTAAAATAACATCGGTACCTATTACTTTTCACTGAAGTGTTATTTTAAGCTCGTATAGTTTTTAGTATGGCGGAACTAATAGGCACATGCACTTCGTCTTAGTCTATACTAATCTATACAAATAAATAAAATTGAAGCGTCTTTTTGTAACGTCAAAATAACGGTTTTTCACTATGCAAAGTATATACGGTAGTTACAACAACCTACAATTTTTTTAAATTTTTGCCTGTTTTTCTGTCTCTCTATCTGTTTGTTACGACAAATCTCCGAAACGGCTGGACCGATTTTGACGGGACTTTCACTGGCAGATAGCTGACATTATAAGGAGGAACATATGCTATTTTTTTTGTCCCGATCGCACGTTCCCGTGGGATAATTTCCGACATCAACGCGGAAGAAGCCGCGGGCTGTAGCTAGTAATGTAATAAAGATGTTAAAAAATTTCAATGAAAGATGTGTGCACTATATCTAGATCTTGTGCACTTTATCTAGGTTTCTATGCAAGCATAAAATCTAAATTTGGAGAAACAAATTCAGTATAAGCCTCCATACATCTGCTTTTTGCACAAATTTTACCTAAACTTTGGCCGTTCATAATGTACTCAAAAATTGTAAAAGTAAAATAGCATCTTCATAGAAACGTTCCATATGTAATGGAAATTCTAAATAATAAACATTTTTTCCAAAAAATTGTAAGGCTTTTTCATAAACACGTATTTCCTGGAACAAGTTGTGTGAAATCTCTGCGCGCCAATTTTCGTTCGATGTTATCGCTGTCTCACTCTTGCTTCTTATTCAAACATTGCGTTGGGTGAAACAACAAGCTTTTCAATCATGCTCGCGTTGACGGTTGACCGACCGGGAAGGGCCCTCAGGTGAATCCTCAGCTATAGCCCGCCAAATTCAAATTTTGTTTGTTTTGTTTTTGCAAATTGAAGCTCTTTTTTACGTTGTATGTTGATCAAAATGCGAATTGCGACTGTTGGAATGATATATTTACTGAATAATAATCATAAACATATCAATTGTCGGAAATTTGTTCCACAGAATTTATGAGAAAACTTCATATGAAAAGTCTTAGGTGGAACAAATTTCCAAAGTTTGACAATTGATATGAAATTTATGATTATTATTCAGTAATTACATCATTCCTACAGTCGCAAATCGTATTTTGATCAGCATACGACGTAAACCAGAGAGATTTTTTTTTATTTTATTTATATTTTGTGTTTTTTTGCAATTCGCAAAAAACCAAAGAAAATTTGAATTTGGCGGGCTACAGCTGAGGATTAACCTTAAAGTGTGGCTGTTATTTCAGTATATTGTGTACCTATCTTACAAATTCCACGCGAACCAAGTCGCGAGCAGAAGCTAGTATTATTTATAAGTACCTAACTAATAAGTATTTCACGTCGTAATAGGTGATCATGAAGGAAGTACTAAAATAAAACGGTATTGTTGATTGAAAATACAGATAAATACATGCCTAATACCCATATTTCGTCAGTTATATTCAAGTTTTGCTGCAATAAACTGGGTGCTTATCCAAACCGGGCTGCTACTGAGAAATTTCTAATTGTAAACAGTTAAAAAACAACATAGAAAAAGCGGCCAATTGCAAGTATGTCTCGCACACTAAGAGTTCCGTACCACCTTGCAATATGTATTTAACATTGCATTTTTTTAATTTTTTTAGTAAAAGTCACGTTTCTTGTAGGGGACCCCCTTTAATTTTATTATTTGTTGTTATAGCGGCCATAGTTGTTATTTTCACTCTGTGAAAACTTCAAGTGTCTCTGTGTGTAAGTGTTAAGGACGATTTCCACCAAACAGCTCGCATCGCATCGGATCGGAAAGGATACGAATGGATGCGGCGACAGCCGATGGCGTCCGGCAGGATGTCGACGCATAAGATCGGCTGCGTACCGTTGCTTGTGAACGTATCCGTTTCTGCGCCTAGTCGAATAGTTTCATTCCTACCGTGTTGACGTGTTCTAATTTTTGAAAATGGTTGAAGTTGAAGTAGTATTGTTGGCTATTGCATTAGAAGAAGAAGAAAATAATCATAAAATACAGAAGAGTAAAAGAAAGATACGACGACAGGCGGACGGAGCCGATCGTGCGTCGCACATACTTTCGGCTACGATCGCGTGTCGCGTAAGACGCTTGCGATCAAGCTGCTGCGCTGTGCGCGGCTTGGTAATTATAGACTTGAAATACTGTGTACACGATTTAATATCGTTTAAAGATTGTAAAATCCGTTCCGATCCGATGCGATGCGAGCCTTTTGGTGGAAATCATCCTTTAGTGTCTTGTTATTTTTTGTATTTGTATGTTTTTCCCTGCGTAATGTTTACCGCAAATAAACGTATTTTCTTTCTTTCTTTCTACCTATTACGGTTCAAAATTTATAGCCCTGTATCAAACGGACGGACGGACAGCGGAGCCTTAGAAGTAGGTAATAGGGTCGCGTTGGCATTGGTACCCTTGGGAGACGGAACTCTAACAAAATTTTCACACTACTCCGCAAAAGAAAAACGTTGACCAACATTGAAAATTCACCAGCAACCGACAGTTCAAACAAAGTAATGCCAACAATAACGTCTCGCTTCGTATTAAATAATTAATTCAACACAAGTTTCCTCCCTCGGTGACACACTGACACACAAAAAGATAGGAACAGCTGTTGTCTTGAAACTAGTTGCATTTGTAACTTTCCAACAGTTTTCAATTGTATTTTCGCAACTGTGGCCCGTTTTTATTTTGTTGGAGTATAACGTTTTTGGATGAAACTCAAAGATTTAAATCGATAGATTCGCCCTACCGCGTCAGAAGATAGTGGCGTTTCTGTTAGGTTTTGACACCTCTGACACACTTTAACGCAGGGACTTGACTTGATTGCCATGGAAACAATAATAATAACAATAATGTACCCACCGCCGTATATTTACGTTGACGTCGTGGTGGGCCTTGCGCGCTCCGAACTCTTGGTCTATGCCGGTAGAGTTTACTTTGTCGGAACACGTCTAGGGTGAGGAGCCAGACCAAGAGAGATACAGAAACCCGCGGGGCAGCATGTGGCGAGCTGTTGGGCAGTATGAACCTATGGACCCTATCTCCAGGGATTGGTGTTGTTCTTCACCTCTGGGTTGCCTTTATTGGCCGGCTGGCGTGATCACTGACGAGGAACAGAGCTCCCACCTCTGACTTGCCTTTATTGGCCGACTTGAGTGGAGATTCGCAAGAGTAAACGAGCTCGGAGGAAGGATGTATTCTAGTAGGTAAGTGCTAGTGGAGATGTTTACCATCTTCCGGGCTCTGGATTGTTCTGATAACCGTTGAATACCTCTCCACTCCTCGAGCACCTCAGGACATGTTGCTCACTTGTCGCTACGTCACTATGTGCCAGCGACAGATCCCGCGGGGCCCATTATTGAGTGTGCAAGTCACCCCCTGCCATTTTATCCGTGTATTCAGTATGAAAACCACATTTATGCAACAAATGAAACCACAAGTGATACTAGTCCACAGAAGTATAGCAAAATTATATGTTTCATTAAAAACCGTAAATTAAATAAAAAAAAGCTAAATTTTGAAACAAAATATATATCAAAATAAATTCAGTAAAAGTAAATACTCTGTTTAGACAACGTACTCGTACCTTCGTACCTTGTCGTTTAGGTGTACCGATTTTACATTTTAGGCAAATATAATTAGAATACTTATCAGCTTCGTGATAGATTGCACTGCTTTTTAATGTTTAAAGATTCAAGTTTATTGTACCATTGTTGACAAAGTGATCGAATTCTACAGAGCGTTCAAAGGGAATGGGGGCTATCGTTTTTGTGCTCACCAGTTGGCGCCACTGTCGAGTAAGGTCCTGTTGCAGTACTTTTATTTGAAGTTTTGGATATGTTTAAGTACCCTTATATTTATAGTATGTTTATTTTATTACATTTTAAAACTTCAAATGAATATTTAGATTATAATGTTCCAAAAATTGGCACGCATGAAGCAGACAAATCTTATTCTTCTTTCAAGTTCTACCAAATTAGATCCTAACTTTTTACTTAAAATCTTAAGCCATAATTAATCAAGAATGGCACAACCCTTACAGATATAATTAATCATTCGTTAAAATCCGTGATAAAAAATCCCACAAACAGTGAACGTTCAGTACATATTTTGACATTTAGAGACCTTACACTAGCGCCTCGAGCGGCGATCTCAATCGCGATAGCCCTCATTGACCAGTTTGTTAGGGCGGTCTCTGGCTTGAAGTGGACATTAAGTATGATAAAAAATTAGTTGCATTTTTAATATTTTATTCCATTAGGAACAAAATATTAAAAATGCAACTAATTTTTCTATTGAGACACGAACAGTACGAACGTTTCTATCGAGACTTTAACTTTCATATTGAGACACGAAGCAACAAAATACCATCTACGGGAATGTGGCCGCTTTTCTTTATATCGAATTTTGTTGCTTCGTGTTTCTATTAGAAAGTTTATAAAAGGTATTAGAAAATTATGGACACACTTACCGAGGGTACTTATTGAGCCGTTATTCAAAATTCCTTCTCAGTCACGAGATAATATTATTTTAAAGTAGTGGCGCTAGTGGACTCGTGTGCGCCCTCTTAATAATGAACAATTGCCTGCCAAGGGTAAACCTTTTAGGAGTTTGCTGGCTCTGTCCGTGCTTATTTCAGCAGTGTAGGAACCACCATTTCTAATATGTTCTCCACAATACGATAGCTTTTTGATTATAATTTTTTTTATATACTTTTTTTGTTTTTGTATTCTTTTTTTTCTTGTATGTGTTTTAAATAAATAAAATAAATAAATAAATAACTTCTATGGATACTTTTTAGTAAATCTCGTCATTTAAAAAGGGAATAGTTTTTGAATTTCGGTCAAAAGACGAAAATCTTCCGTCAAGTTGTATTCCTATATAATCCTGCAGCCGGTTTGAAGCCAACTCAGTAAAATTTCTGCAATACTTTTGAGTGGAATCAATACAAAAGAATGTTATTATGGAGAGAAGACGTCATTTGAGTCGAGAAGAAATGATCAGAGCCGTGGGAATGTTGGAAGCTGGTTCTTGGCAACGTGCTGTGGCAATCGCTCTTGGTACTACGCAGAGTTTATAAGTAGACTTTGGACATGTTACCGCATCACTGGCAGCGTGGCAGAGCGATATGGAGGACGAGCTCGCATCATCACACGATCGTTACAGACAAATTACTGGTCGACGAAATCGCACAATGACCGCGATGACATTGGTTACGAGGCTTCATAGCTCTTCAGGGATGTTAATAAGCGATCAAACCATAAGAAATCGCTTGCATGAAGTCAATCTCCGTTCCCGAAGGTCGCTACGTGTACCACCTATTGAGCCCCGCAATCGCAGAGCCTGTTTACAATGGGCTCGTGAACACAGAAATTGGGCAGATTTGGTTTGTGCGTTTTTCTGATGAATCTCGTTTTGGTATGGTTCTCGTTTGTATCGTGCCTATGTATGATAATGCACGTCCGCACACTGTCAGAGTCGTTGCAAACACACTTGCCGCAGCTAATATCAACGTCCTACCAAGGCCTGCTCAATTGCCAGACTTGAATCCCAATGAGCACGCGTGGGATAGGCTTCAAAGAAGAACTCTGCCAAACATGGATGCCGTACACACCTGGAGTGGAGTGGAGACCTGGTGTCCTGAAATACAGGCCTTACGCTTAGATTAGGCACCAGTCTCCCACAATATAATTAAAGCAATTATGTATTGTTCTTAATAATTTGAAAATGTACTTATATATTGTGGTGAGAAATAAATCACTATCTTATCTTAAATAGGACGCATGAGATATGCTTCAAAGAAGAGCTCTGCCAAACATGGATGCCGTACACACACCAGAAAATCTTTTTCGCCTTTTACAACGGACGTGGGCGGTCATTTCGCAACGTGATTTGGATGAACTCATATTGAGTATGCCGAATCGCTGTGATTGTGTTATACGCGTTAACGGCGGAAAAATAGACTATTAATTAATAATAATAATAATAATAATAACAACAACACAAACGTCAACAAGTCACAAAATTTTTATTCATAATTTTCACACAGTTTTACTAATTTTAGACACAGTTTATATATTTTATGTGAAAACTTACAATCCCAAAATCCAAATAAATACAAAATATTTTTAAGAAAGTAAAATGAACGAGAATTTTAAACGTTTCCATCAAAAACTGCCGAATCGGAGGTGACATCTGTCATGCTACCTCCGATAAAACAAACAACACCAAAAAACCAATGAATAATTAAATTATGTTGACGAGATCTGCTACGAGACGAGCACGCCCACCACCTCCGGACTCTTCGCTCAGCTCCGCCTCGCCGCCGCCGGTATCCAGCCCCACCGTGAGCGCTGTGATGACACCGGCCGCGGTAGTTGCGTCGAGCTCGAGCGACGAGTATTTTTCTCCACCAACGTCGCCAACACCTGTACGTCGGCAGGGGAGAGGCCGGCCACCGAGGAGCTTGGGACTTAGGGGCCATCCGGCCCCGAGCCGGGTCCCCGCTGCCGGTGGTTGTATGCAGCGTATGAAATGGACTCAGTCTATGAACGAGAACGTCATGCGCGCATATTACAGGTCTACAGAGGGGGGAACTAACCTCATTGCGTACCGTGATAGGATGCTGTCTCTGTTTCGGGAACTAGAACCAACCGTCAACGTCTCGGCCCAACGACTGTCGGATCAGGTGCGGGTCATCCAACGCAACCATAGGTTGGACGATGCCGCACTTGATAGGCTGCGCTCAGAGCTGAGCAACTATATCGTCTCAAGTCCAGCACAAACCGCGATACACGCATCAACCATTGATGAAATACCGTCGCGGTCTAATCATGGTGTAGAATTAGAAGATGATATGGTTGCGTCAGTAAGTAGCCAGTGCAACGCCCGATTGAGGAGCGCACTGGAGGATGCATTTCGTGAGTACAGATCCACTCCGACCGAACTTAGACCCCGATTACCACGCCTACCTATGCACAAAAAAAATAGGGCGCTGGTGTGTGCCCTGGACTCGCAGCTTAGGAATGTGTTCGAGAGCAGCAAGGATCTCGTTGATACACATTCGATCCTGTATTGCGCGGCTGTTGCGGCATGTCGTTTAGCTAACGTCAGGTTTCCAAACTGTGACGGGGCTACTCGACCAAAACCAGCCGTACCAGCCTGGCAGTGCAGGATCGAACGTCGTATCGATGAGGCCAGGGTACTCATCGGTAAACTATACTGCTTCAGGGAAGGCAATACACGACCACGAGTGATGCGCTTTGTAAGGCGGGCATTCTCGGGGACTGGAATCAGCCCTCGAGAATACATGTCCCGTGTCACGGAGCGCATCGACTTCCTGAAGCAGAAAGTTTGTGCATGGGCGAGTCGTATTCGGCGGTATAAGCGGCGGGTTGATCGGTACACACAGAATCGCATGTTCCAGAGCGATGAGAGATGGGTGTATAGAACTTGGGAGCGATCTGAACAAAATGTGACAGACGAGTGCCGCCCGGATGATGCCGCCACGAGTACATTCTGGCGCAGCATCTGGTCAGTGCCCGTCTGTCACTCTGAGGCTAGCTGGATACTGGATGTCGGGCGAGCGTGTGAAACTGTACCAGAAATGGAAGCAGTTTTAATTACGCCATTAGATGTCGCCAGAGCAGTCCGTCCGTTACTGAATTGGAAATCACCGGGACCGGACGGATTGCACAACTTTTGGTTGAAATGGCTAATTAGTTCACACGCCCGCCTGGCATCTCAGTTCCAGTCATCTTTAGAGTCTGGGTCGCTTCCGCAGTTTCTAACAACAGGCGTTACCCACCTGCTCCACAAGTCAGGTAGTCCCACGGATCCCAAGAATTATAGACCGATCACGTGTTTGTCGACGGTCTATAAACTTCTTACATCCATTTTGAGAGCGAAAATTAATACGCACATTGAAAGTAACTCGATTATGTCAACCTCTCAAAATGGATGTCGGAACGGGTCCCGCGGTACTAAGGAGCTACTCCTCATCGATATGGCCATAAGCCAACAGGTTCGTCGATCCCGCAAGGATCTGTCGCCATGCTGGATTGATTATAAGAAGGCCTATGACTCGGTGCCACATACTCGTACATGGCTCATGAGGGTGCTGGAGTTGTACAAGATAGATGCAACTCTACGCACCTTCCTTAGGTTATGTATGGGGCAATGGAGAACGGTTCTTCGCTATCCAGGGTGTCGACAGATCCAGGGGAGCGATGAGCCTGTATGGATTAAACGGGGAATATTTCAGGGCGACAGTTTGAGTCCACTTTGGTTCTGCTTAGCCCTGAATCCTTTAAGCTCACTACTTGAGGATTCAGGACTAGGCTATCGGTTGAGGAGAGGTGGTCAAGTCATATCTCATCTCCTCTACATGGATGACTTGAAACTCTTTGCACCCAACAAATTGCAACTGATGGAGCTACTGAAGGTAACTGAAACTTTTAGTAGCACCATCAGGATGGAATTTGGTGTGGACAAATGTGCAGTCATGCATGTAAAGCGAGGTGAGATTATGGAATCCGAGGGAATTCAACTTTCGGATTCCATACACTTTAGATCCCTCTCCTTATCCGAAAGCTATAAGTATTTAGGTATGTCGGAAGCGTTAGGCATCAACGTTACTGACATGAAGTAATCGTTGAAGGAGCGCTTCTTTGGTCGCTTGAAGAAAGTATTAATTAGTCTTCTTTCAGGCGGAAACAAGGTGCGGGCCTTCAACGGTTGGGTCATGCCGGTTTTGATGTACTCTTTCGGCATACTCAAATGGACTCAGACTGAACTCGACGCCCTAGATAGGAGGGTCCGTACACTGCTGACCGCAAACCGGATGCATCACCCACGATCATCGGTGATGAGACTGTACATACCGCGGAAGTGCGGGGGTCGAGGCTTTTTAAATGCAAAGACCCTCCACAACCGTGAAGTGTGCAGTCTCAGGGAATATTTTTTAAAAGCCGAAGTGGGTATGCACCGTGATGTGGTAGCAGTGGACAAGGGACTCACCCCGCTCTCCATGGCTAAAGAGAACTGGCGCAAACCTGTGGTACTTACTACAGATGACCGCAAGGAAATATGGCAAAGCAAGGAGCTTCACGGACGCTTCTACCGGGCTCTTCATGAGCCCGGTGTAGATTTCTTAGCGTCCGTATCCTGGCTACGTTTTGGTGACCTTTTCGGGGAAACAGAAGGTTTCGTCTGTGCAATTATGGACGAAGTTATCTTGACGAATAACTACCGGAGACATATTATGAAAGATGGGACGGTTGACGTGTGTCGGGCATGCCATCGTCCGGGTGAGTCCATCAGACATATTATCTCTGGTTGTTCTCGTCTAGCTAACGGCGAGTACTTGCACAGGCATAACCAAGTAGCCAGGATTATTCACCAGCAACTTGCTTTGAAATATAAACTGGTGGATTCTGAGGTACCGTACTACAAGTATGTGCCCGACCCAGTTCTTGAAAATGGCCATATCACGTTGTACTGGGATCGGTCTATCATTACTGACAGGACTATTGTCGCCAATAAACCTGATATAGTGGTGATAGATCGATTAGCGCGTCGCACAATGATTATCGATATTACCATTCCGCATGACGAGAACCTCGTGAAAGCTGAGAAAGAGAAACAAATTAAATATCTCGACTTAGCACACGAGGTTGTTGACATGTGGAATGTGAGCTCGGCTATCATTGTGCCGATTGTCGTATCGGCCAATGGCCTGATGGCCGAAAGCCTCGACCAGCATCTCTCGAGGCTCTCGTTAGGCGGTTGGATCAAGGGCCTGATCCAGAAGGCAGTACTCCTCGATACGGCTCGCATTGTGAGGAGGTTCCTGTCTCTGGAGTCCTAACCACCGGTAGCTTGGACCCTGCTCCCGATACCGGCGGACCACTATTTTTTATATCTTTAAATGTTTTATTTAAGTTTTTTATAAAAATATTTAAAAATGTATTTAATAAGGATGTAAATAAATAAATGAATAATAATAAAGCCTGAGCCCTGACCGCCGGTAGCTTGGACCCTGTTCCCGATACCGGTGGGCCACTATTTTTTATATTTTTAAATGTTTTTATATTTTTATATTCTAATATTTAAAAATATAATTTATATGTATATATATGAAATAAAGGAAATAATAATAATAATATTTTATTGACATAAAAGTATGTTACATTTATAAATGGAAACCCTGACTCCTGCGCTAGGTTGTAACCTGTGTTACAGGAATCAGTGTCTTCTCCCAGTGGTTTTACAGATATTATGCAATAAGATTTAAACAATTTTAAATTATACAGTACTTACTTGATGCGTATGTGTGAGGGTGGGTGTGTGTGTATGTATATGTGAGTGTATATATGTGAGTGTGTGTGTATGTGTGAGTGTATGTGTGTGTGTGTGTGTGTGTGTGTGTGTATGAGAGGATGCGTGAGCGTACGTGTGAATGTATATCATGGTATTTATACAAATTTTGGTTATTATACAATTGTTTACTTTACCCAATAAAAACCTTTACAAACTGTTTTTCTTATCTTTTTATCACATTTTAATTTCAGGATTAACTAAGGTGAAAAATGCAACAGAAGCAAAAATCACGAAGTCTTTACAGAGATTATTTCGTCGATCTACACATATGAAAACATTTTATTTAATCAATCTAATCTAAATAGACATTTTTATTTAATTTGAATAGGGCAATAAAATACTTAAAAAAATATTTTGATCCCCAGACACTTTGGATGCGTGTTTATATATTTCCATAAATTTTCCTTCTCTCTGTCCCCCCGACCCTTGTTCGACGAAGGGCCAGCCCGCGCCGTAGCTGAGCCTGCAGCTTTAAATTCTCCGTATAATAATAATTTTCTAAGTAACTCGATCCAGCCTATCCCGCCTTGCTGTCCTCCCCTCAGTGACGCTCTAAGCCGAGGTTCGTAGCCCACAGGGGATGCCCTTAGCGTGCGGTCACTCAATAATTTAAGAAATTCGCCCCTAGCTGGAGGCATTGAGTTAGCGTAATGCAGCCACAGGATAGTCCAGGTAAGTAGCCAAGACTTCTAAGGGTCAAAATTACGAAATGCCATTTCCAAAAAAAAACTTCTCTCTGTTATCGTGATGCTGGACTTCCACAATAATGTCGCCACGTTAGAAATTACAAAACCGCACAATGGCAATAGATTCGCCACATACACAAGATTAAAGCCAAACTATCGAAATGTGGCTGCATTATACATATCTGCCTATCAACATACATACATAAACTCACGCCTTCTTCCCATGGGGGTAGGCCGAAACTATAGAACGCCACCTGCTACGATCCTTACATACTCCTTTCGCCTCGATTACATTCATACGTCTGCGCCCAAATTGCTTATCTCACAATTTGAATAATTTTGAAGCCTATTTCTAATACATTGCTTCATATGTTCGAAAAAATTGTCTGCTCAACAACGTAAATAACGCAATGAATGTTGTTGAACTGTCAAAATGAAACCCATTCCTATTGTTAGTGTGTTACGTAATTGCCCCGCTGGTCATACACGCACGCCGGTTGCGAGTACTACGCACCTGACCTTTCTGAAGAACATCACCAATAAGGTCACTATATGTCTTCCTAGGGTATTATCTACCTGTCTCTTCGGTTAAATAGGTGTATTATTATCTACGCAATCAGTAACAAGACACAAGGAACACAAACTCATGAGAGTGCGACTGGGCCGTGCAAAGCAAATGGTCGCAAACTGTCTCGGAGCAGGCTAAGTTAAATGGACCGCAGTTTGCACAAGCCGAATAGTTTGCGGGTTCAATGGAAATTCACGGATTCCTTTGTTTAAATGGTATTCGTATTCTAAACTTGGTTAATTACAGGATACTCTAGATATCTATGGAATGGTTTAAATGTGAGGGGGATTAAAAAAAAAATGCGTTTTGATTTTGTTTAAAAAAAAATTGTTTATTCTGCACAAACAAAACGCACCTTACAAATGAACGACATTAATTTAATAGACACATACATAATAGCCAAAAGCCTCGCATTCAAGCTATAAAAGTTTGACAATTTGTTTGTTTTTTTTTTTGTTTGCTTGTTTTTGGTTGTTCATTAAAGGTTGATGCACATTTGAGCGGGGCGTACCGCACCACAAGAACACTCTTACATCACAATCGTAAATTTCTTTTTGAGGCTGAGTGTACGGCCATATGGCACAATGTGAAGGGCAGAGTCCATTATGCTTTGGTTTCCTAAGAAAACTGTTCCGTTATATTATAATGGTCCTTATGAAAATCTGTCATTTTATCTAGTATTTGACATTAAGGTGTCAAAAAACGCTCTGTATTTGGACAGCCGTTATTGTGTGACCGTTCGCCGTTTTCTTAGAAAATCAATGCTTTACTAACTACTATCACTCAGTGCAATAAAATACAGAATGGTTTATTTTCAACAAAAAGATCGGGGTTGATTCTTAGCTAATTTATCTTCTCCACATCTTTGTTCTTCCTCGTGACGTAAGCCACAAGTACTTAGGTACTAACACCTCTCATACAGCTCCGAGCGCTCTCGAACGGCTTTGTCTATCAGACGTTCAACTTCAGCTTTATAATATCCTTCATTTTTGTTGGCTTTAGTTCGAAAAATATTGTCGATAGTTACTGTAAGATGCAACTGGTAAAAATAGAATTACTTTGGACTATTTTTCTTGAGATTGCCGTTTTCTCCCAACTTTTACCTATAGCACACTTTAGCATAGCTAATTGCATTATTTAGATCACTTTTCTATATTTCCATTTAAGATTCTCAACCTGTATAACTATTAAATATCATTAAGGCTCGACGCCCGCCACAAAGGCACCGCGTGTCGCCCGACGAGCGGCGCCTTTGTGTCGGGCGTCGTGTCGCGCCTGTGTGTACGAGTCTTTAATTAAAAACCATAAACTGTAGTAGGTACCTAGATAATTCATTTTAAGAACACTAACATAAATCACTATCGAAATTCGTTTCGTAACACCGCGCATTCAACAAAGTTTCAATTACTTTATGATTTAAAATTCGAACCTCATTCGATTGGTGAACAGTGAGTTGTGGCCGGAATCGCGACCAATCGCAATTAGCTAATGGATATGGGGCCAATTGAGTGCCGGTCTGTGGGCGACATCAGATTTTTTAAAAGTCGAATTCGTTCTTTTGTTTTTGAATAATGTTCGGTTGGTTATGAATGTTTTGTCTCATTTTAAGTGCTGGGTATCTAATCCACGCATTATCAGGGTCGTGCCCGGGACGTGACAGGGCCGTAGTATACAGGGCAGGTCTGTATTGAAGCTCCGTCACCTGCCCAGATACGGTGGAGGTGAGGTTTGAGGGACCAGCTTTAATAATCGCTATCTTCAAATTGCGTCGATATTTCTGCTCCATTTCTTTTAACAAAATGTGTTAAGACTTTTACGAAAACTTAAGGTAGCAAAAGAACGTTTTTATTTATTTAATTCGGTAATATTCACAAAAATATGTATCTTTGTTGTGTGGACCACAGTTTAGTTGTTATATGTTTTATTATAAATATAATTAAAAATATGTTTTTTTTTATTATAAAATAGGTCTATTATTTAGTAAATATCTTTACTAAATGTCTGTATTCAAAAAACATTCATTTTTAGAATACTTTCGGAGATCTGGCTGATGGTCTGTGAGAACTGAGGGAACACACTTTTTGAGCTGTAGTTATTAATATATTTGTTTACAAATTCCCAGATTCGTTTTACAATAAATTGTTTTAAGTCTACTACTAAATCCAGGGACTTTTATTTCGCGAATTCCCGGTGTGGTCCCTCAGTTTACACGCACATCAGATACGGACGTGTGTGAACGAGTTCATTTGAAACATTTTTGAGCGCCTAACGGAGCACGGTCCGTCCACGTCCCGGGCACGGCCCTGACATGTATGGATAGACCTTTAAATGGTGTAAATAGGGATGCAGAGGTGAACCGCGACAAACTTCGAAATTGTTTGTTGCCAACGAAGTTTCTTGAAATGGTTTTACTTACGATGGTCCCGTCCCAATAATTACGGAGGAAATTGTAATAATTATGCCGCTTAAATTGCTCACTGTGCCTTGGCCATTTTAAATTAGCATATTTAATCGAACCTCAAATAATTCCCATTTTGCTTTCCTAAAAATATTATAGAATCCTCTAATATAACGATTGCGCCTCTTTTTGTGTACCTCAAATAATTCTTATTTGGGGTCCTAAAAATACTTAATAGCCAAGTAATTGTGACCAACTTGAATGTAGCGCTCGCCGACACTGCTGCGACACCGCTCGCTTCACTCGCTCGGCTCGCGCGCGGTTGGTCACAATTGTAACCTAACCTAACCTGTTTGGTCGGGGTACCCTAGCTAAGTTACTGCGACCAACTGTGACAAAAAGCCAGAAAGTTAAAAAGAGGCTCAATTATTTAAAAAAGTGTCCATCATTAGAAGGTCAATAAGTTTTTAGAGGATCAGTTAAATATTTCCCTTTTAAGATTTCCTCCACATCGATGTAATTCGGGTCCGTCATAGGCCATTGTATAAATCGTGGTATCAAAGTACGTACTGAAGCTATTGTTGCCGCAGTATATCTATGAAATAAATAACAGAGTAGCAATAAATTAACAATGGTATGAAAGATGGAGTCGAACGGGAAGGTGTCAAATATGGCTGGATGTGGGTTCAATCAATGTTCGGCTATGAAAACAGCGGATATATGTAGGTAATAGTAATAATAATAACCCCACCGCCGTATCTCTACGTTGACGTCGTGGTGGGGCTTGCGCGCTCTGAACTCTAGGTCTGTGCCGGTTCAGTTTACTTTGCCGGAACAGGTCTAGGGTGAGGAGCTAGACCAACAGAGATACAGAAACCCGCAGGGCAGCATGTGGCGAGCTGTGGGCAGTAGCGACTCCACGGACCCTATCTCCCGGGAGTAGTCTTGTTGCTCATCTCTGGCTTGCCTTTATTGGCCGGCTGGAGTGAACACTGACGAGGAACAGAGCTCCCACCTTTTTCTTGCCTTTATTGGCTGGCTTGAGTAGAGATTTGCAAGAGCAAACGTGCTCGGAGGGAGGAAGTATTCCAGTAAGTGCTGGTAGGGGTCTTGACCATCATCTGCACTCTGGGATTGTTCTGATAGCCGTGGAATACCTCTCCACTCCTCAAGCACCTCAGGACATGTTGCCCCTTTTGTCGCTATGTCACTATGTGCTAGCGACCGTTCCCGGGGCCCATTATTGAGTGTGCAAGTCACCCCCTACCATTTTATCTGTGTATTGTTTATAAAACATTGGCCAGGCAGGGGCCATAGTCTTTCTATAGTTCTAGGTAACCAGTCCACCTGAGCTACCCAAACCTATAGTTCAATATCTTTATTTTTTCCATATCCTGCAATACTCCTGCACCAATCAGGGGTTGTCCTTTGGTACACTTGCATAGTGCATACAGGGATAATCGTCGGTTGGTGCCCCCTTATCATTTAAAATTGTCAACGGGGCCTCTGCGAGTTGGCTTTGGCCTCTCGTACGCTTTCCAAAGGTCTGGGACCCGAGGGTCCCGAGATATGTCAAAGACATTTTAAAAATAATTATAATACAATCGTTTATTTTAAGAGGGACACATTTACAATAAATACCTTAACTAGGTTGCACCTGTGCTTTAGGCCAGAAAGTGCATAAATACTTAATGTAAATAAATTAACAACGAGTACAAAGTTAAAACTAAAATAAAACTTAGGTAAATAAAAGTAAAATAGCATGTTAGCAGTTCTATTTGCAGACAAGTAGATCTTCTGTCTGTGCATAATAATTGATGGTTAGTAAACACTTAAGTATAATGTTTTTACAGCTATAGTAAATTAATTTATAGATACTTAGTTTTTTATTTAATCTATTGTACAAAAATGGGCTTAAGAATGTAAAACAATTCTACAAAGACATGTTTTGAAGTTGCATTAGATATGCATACTTTAGTTAAGTTGAGGTTTGTGCATGGCGAATTGAATATATATTGTCTTGTCGGCATTTAATGTTAGTAAAATACCTTGAAGCCAATTAGTCACAGTATTAAAACAGTTCAAAACAAAACATTTCAAACAGTTCGCTACTGGATTTATCCGGAAATATTAACGCTGTGTCGTCAGCATATGATATAATTTTGTCGTCTTTAATATTTAGATTACACAAATTATTAGTATAAATTAATAATAGGATGGGGCCTAGAATACTTACCTGAGGAATACTAAAACCAGTATTTTTCTGCTCATCATTCGTAATATTATCTATTCTAACACATTGGTGCCGGCGGCCTAAATAGTCCGTAAAAAGTTTCAGCTAAGTTCCCCTTATTCTTATGGTCTCTAATTAGTTCAGAAGAACGGAAACAGACACCGTGTCGAAGGCCTTGGCTAAATCGAGAAAGACTCCCAGGGTCTGGTTTCCATTGCCGAGTTCTTCTGAAATATAATCAGTGCTCTAGAACCAAATTGCGCAGGGGATAAGATGTTGTTTTTTCTAGGTAATTAACTAGTCTACTGTTTATGATTTTCCCTAGTATTTTTGAAATTGAGGGGAGTAAGGATATTGGTCTATAAATATTAACTGCGTGTTTACGTCCAGATTTAAACACCAGGCCTTTTTAAGACAACTACGGAAAATTCCTTCGGAAAAACAGATTCCATATATATGGAAGAAAAGAAAGAAAGAAAAATAGATTTATTTGTCACAGAAACACGTGCATACAAAAAAAAATAAGTCAGGCAGGCAGGCAAGTCAGGTACCAAAATATGCTTCAAGAGTTTAGGGATCTTATTGCTTATAGTAACCCATCCATCTGCACAGTCATCTTTTAGCCCAGAAATGATTCGAGTTATTTCTTCTTCATTAGTGTCCAACATAGCAAAAGATTTCAGGTAACAGCTATTGTTTGATTTTTTAAAAGATAGTTGGTCGCAATATTTCGACACAGGTGCACTCTCTCTTACCTCACTTTCATAGTCCGCTGGGACAGAGAGCAGCAGAGCATAACGTGCGATAAGGGACTTCGTTCCAAAAATCTCAATGTTTTATCAAGTCGTAAAAACCGTGCGAAGCAGGGGCAGCCGCTAGTACCTAATAATCCTTTCACACGAAGTCGTGAGTTCAGCACGATAATGTGTGGAATAACCCCTTTTAACTTTAACTTTGAATTATTGCAGGTTAGACAGGCATCTGACCCCAACTTAGTTGGGAAAATGCTAGGCAGATGATGATTGATAAATTTTATTTATTTCTGTAAATTGGTTCAAAAACCACTTTTATACGTCAAAAATAACTCATGTTTTAAAACTAGACGAATTCGGTGTTTCCTTTCCGATTACTCTGAGAAGAAAGACCGAAACAAACTCAGAGGTCACAGTCTCTTTTAAAGTCCAGAAATAATCTCGATAATACCATATGAGGAGCATGATTAATGTCTGCGATGGTCTTTTGAGGAAAAAACCACACAGATTTAAGTAGAACTGTCCAGTCAGTGCACGCATTCGTCAGTAATCGTGTAGCTCAACAGATTGCATGCCAATTTAATAAACTGCCTGTGTTATTATTTTTAACAACGAAAATAACTCAATAAATGTTGTTTAACTGTCAAAATGAAAGCCATTGCTACTGTTAGCGTGTTATGCAATTACCCCGCTGGTTTGAGCAAAGGTTAGTCAATAGTTTCTCCGGAGTCTGGATTTATGCCTGGTTATTAGCGCTAGATTCTTTTATTATCTACATGAGGCATACATTTGCGAAATGTTGGACGCGGCTTACACCTCTGGGCCGGCAGTCTCGACATTAGGTAGCGACAGAAATCTGTCGCTAAGTCGTATCGATGACAAATTACTTTAATAGATTTTAAACCTTATTTCCAAAGCATAAGATTGAAAATCTATTAAAGAAATTTGACATCGATACGACTTGGCGGCAGATTTTTGTCGCTATTCATGTCGAGACTGCAGGGCCTGGTATTCCTTCCAATAGAATAGAATAGAATTATTTAATTTTTAAATATGGGTAGATGATACATCAATAGGTGTTAGTATAGTACAAAGATCAGCCATATTTTGCCATTCAGCATGCAAATACAAGAGTTATGTTATGTTAATGGAAAAAGCTATGTCATACCCCATCTAATCCGCTTCCCTCATAGCCCTACAACACGTCACAAACCTTTGACGTCGGTTGTACCTCGATCCCGGCATTATTGGTTGATTTGTAGACTTATAACGTCTCTCGTCAACCAGACCTGTTATTGTACCGTCATCCGCTCGTCCATGGCAACAACTTGACTTTATTTCATAGCTGGTAATGGTTTTGGTCATGTTGCGAGAATTAATGAAAGGCGACTAAGAAAAGGTATTTACAAGGCAGATGTGAGTGGAGGGGACGCCCTAGGAGGACATATAGTGACCTTATTGGTGATGTTCTTCAGAAAGGTCAGGTGCGTAGTACTCGCAACCGGCGTGCGTGTATGACCAGATGTATGAACGTAAACGAGGCAAAAGGAATATGTAAGGATCGTAGGAGGTGGCGTTCTATAGGTTCTGCCTACCCCCAGGGGAAGAAGGCGTAAGATTATGTATATATGTGTAGGTATGTTTATTTCATAGCGGTAAGGGTGGTCTTCGTTGTTGCGAGTGCCGTGCAATTGATTGTTTTAGCTACATCCCCAGGATTTATAGAATAGAATAGAATACTCTTTATTATGTACACCATAAAAATTACAGATATAAATGTAGACATTTTACACAGGGTGTCGCGAATGCGAAGTAATATAGTCTATAGGTACAGATAATAACTAGTTAAGACGTGGCGTGAGGTGGGTGAAAGAGGGGGTAGCGCGCGGCGATTGACGGCGCGCGCGCGCGCGCCCGACTCACTTTGGGCCTGATGGTCGGAGCTAGCAGTATATTGGTGAGTGACTTGTTATTTCTCAGTGCATGTGTCTTCAGATTTACCAGATATACATTTTATATTGTATTTCAATGTTCTCGACATGTGTGTGTATTGTTTTAACAGCGATCAGATTCAGAAATGATACCAAATCAGACCAGTATTCAGATGCGAGGTTCGGGGTGGCTATATGGGGAGGTTGGAGGCCACTTTGGGGGGACACCCCCAAATATCATTGCGATGATAATTCAGAAACGGTGATTCCGTGATCAGAAATCAGTATTATTGCGATGATAATTCAGTAACGGTGATTCCGTAATCAGTAATCAGTATCATTGCGATGATAATTCAGAAACGGTGATTCCGTGATCAGAAATCAGTATCATTGCGATGATAATTCAGAAACGGTGATTCCGTGATCAGAAATCAGTATCATTGCGATGAGAATTCAGTAACGGTGATTCCGTGAACAGAATTCAGAAATAAGATCAGAATTCAGTAATCAATTTACATAATTACAGCGGTCGTAAGATCTTAATCATATCGCACCTTAGGCTTGTTTTGAGACATAGGTAATGGAAGTTCAGATATTCGTCATCAAAAGATGTTATGGCGACATGGTGGAGATGCTGGGATCTCATTACTATAGTTTAAAAACAATGTTTTGTTCAGTTCTAAAAGTAAAGAATAAATGTGGGTAGATCGAAATTGTGTTCCCGCATTCAAAGAATTAGGTCAGGTTCACATGGTGTCCGAATAACCACTATACTCACCAAATACATTCAAAAATGGAACAGAATTTGTATGAAATTATCTGCCACATAATATAATCGGAACATTATCAACAACAAAAAAAAAACAATCCCATAATGTTCTAAGCTGCTGTGAGTGTTAAGTAATTAGTTCCATGTTGTTATTATTATAAAGTTTATGACCTACCTAAAACTGTGTCGGAATGGAATTTTGTGTTTTAGGATAGGGTTTATATAGCTATAGTCGAGCGAATTTTGATTTCAACGTAGTTAATTCTCAGGTTACACAGCCTGCACTGGGGTACCAGCCTACCCTGCGTCAAGTCAATTCCAAGAAATAATACCCCGCAACCGTAACGTTCCATAACAATTAAAAATTCTATTGTGTCTCGCTAAGTCGTTAGTGACAGTTGAGCTCATAAATACACGCTGGACAGTATCCAGTCACGACTATAATAATCATTTATTTAGTAAATCCGGGTATCTACACACACGATAATGTACGAATGAAGTCTAACAAATAATCATATTTTTTTTGTTGCGCAGTGCAAACGATTTCAGCAAAAGCTTGTTAGTTAATTGTATTAAACGTTTGATATGAAATCTTAGTACTCAAAGGAGTAGTCCAACTAAGAAAAGGGACTTTATTAAGTGAAACAATTAAAATATTTTTAGATTTAGTTAATAGTCTTTCACGTAAACTAATAAAAGTGTTTGACGGATTTAATTAACTTCTTTGGTCTGATGTGTGCAGTTTGGTGGTATATTGGATTTAATAAGAATCTCATACCAAGTTACATTGTTTTAGATACTCCGGATATTCATTTACTTAGAGAACGGTCGATGACTTTGATATTACTTAGCTGGTACTCTATTTATAATGGAAGACACTATCCGATCTCGTTTAAAAATTATTTATGAATCCCTCCAATCAAACATAAGCTCTGCTCGATGTGCCCTAAAGGAATTATCAGAAGAAGATCCCAACTATAAAGGATTAGAAGTAATTGGTGCTAAACTAAGAGGTATAAATGAGATGTTTGTTTCGGAAATTCACAATTTTTATAAATTGGTAAAAGAAATCAACGTTGAGGAATTTAGTCAGTATACGTCCACACAGATTCAGGCTGAAGAGCTAATAGCAGAAATAGATGTAAATATTAAACAGAATAATCGAAACCGCGCATTTGTTTTTACAAACAATGAAAATAATGTTAACGCAATTAGTAAGTTACCAAAAATGGAGTTAGGCAAGTTTGATTGTGATGTTCTAAAGTGGTACAAATTTTGGGATCAGTTTTCATCGAACTTTGATAAGAGAAATATTAATGAGGTCGATAAACTGTTGTAACTTCAATCGGTTCTTGAGGGTGACGCGAAACAGGCAATTGATGGGTTGGACACAACAGACAAAAACTATCGTATTGCTGTCGACACATTAAAGGAAAGGTATGGCAAACCTAGCGTAATTATTGATGCTCATTATGTAGCACTTTATAGAATTAGATCAGCGGAATCTGGTCAGGTCAAAGATAGTAGGCAAGTTCTAAATGAAATTGAGAGACATCTTAGAGTATTAAGTTCTTTGGGCGAAGATGTAAATCACAATCATCTTAGAGTAATGATTTTAGAAAAGTTCCCCGAAGACCTCATTTACGAATTAAGGATGAAGATAACTGACGAAGATGAGTCTATTGATAATATTAGAAAGTTCTTAGAGTATATCATATCGGCTAGGGAAACATCAAATAGATTAAAGAAAACTGCAGACAGTTTTAAAAATAAAAATACTACAACTAGCGAAGACAAACAGGCTTCTGATAATATTACAATAGGATCATTACATGTTAGATCGGAACAGACTAGTGATAATAAAAGACGTAGATTTACATCAAACTTCAGCAAGGAAAAATCTAGGTATGAAAATAGAAAACATAATAGACATAAACTTCCCCCTCGAAAAAGACCACACGATGGTGACAGGTCCGATGAGCCACCTAAAAAGAAATTAACTAAATGCATATTTTGTAAGCAGGATCATTTTAATGATGAGTGTAGTGTGCACAAAACCTTACAGGAAAGAAAGGCTCAATTAGTAAATCGTTGTTATAATTGCTTCGGTGAAGGCCATAGGGTTGACAATTGCCGTGCCAAACGGAAATGTCGACATTGTAATAAGTTCGGTAATCATAATCGAGCATTATGTCCAACTAAACTAAGCTAACACAACTAGTGAAGTCCGTACCGACTGATACCTTACATACTAATAATGTATATAGCACTACGCTGTTGCAGGCAGCCTTGGTAATTGTAGATAATTTAGAAACTAAAATAAAACTACAATGTAGGGTGTTGCTCGATTGTGGTAGCCAGCGCTCATATATAACGGAACATAATGCCAATTTACTTAAACTACCTATTACTGAACAAATTAATTTATCAATGTTTACATTTGGAAACAAATCACCACATCTTATTAAAAGTTCTATAGTACAGTTTAGCATTACAACGCGAACAGGATTTACTTGTCTTATTCATGCAAATGTAGTACCTCATATTACTCAGAGTATAAAAACACCAATATTTTATGATTTAGACAAAATCGGAATTACAGATCGAATAATGGCTGATGATGGGTCTTGTGGCGAAAAAATAGATATTTTAGTCGGAAATGATTATTATCACTCATTCATGTCACAAGAAAAGGTATCTGTCACTCAAGATCTTTTCTTAGTTAATTCAGATTTTGGTTGGGTGTGGTCTGGAAGAATTAGTGAGAACATTGATAGTTCCGATCAGTTAACTGTATTGACTTACTTTCAATCAGATGGTTCATTTGATACTAAATTAAACGAACCTGATCTCCCCCTAAAACGAGATGATGTTACACAGTTATGGGATCTTGAATCAATAGGCATCACAGATTCCCCAAAAACCACTCGTGATGAAGAAGCGATTAGGCAGTTTAACGAAACAGTTCAGTACCAAAACAACAGATACCACGTACAATGGCCATGGACTGAATTACCCCCAAATCTTTCTAATAATCTAGGCTTAGCTTGGGGTCGGCTTAATGGTTTAATGAAATGATTGAACAATTCAGATTTAAAGGCATACGACCAGGTCATTCAGGAACAGCTACATACTAAAATAGTTGAGATTGTACCAGATCCAAAGATTGCACAGAATCATCCAGTTCACTATCTTCCTCACCATTGTGTTCGAAGTCGTGATAAGCCCAAAACGCTCCGTATTGTTTATGACGCCTCAGCTAAAACTGGAGCCAGTCAAAGTTTAAACGAATGCCTATATAGGGGTCCACTTATGTTGGAGGATCTTACAGGATTGCTAATTAAGTTTAGAGAACACCCTATAGGAATAGTTGCAGATGTCGAGAAAACTTTCTTACAGTTAGGTCTACAAGATTTAGATAGGGATGTAACACGATTTCTTTGGTTCAAAGACGTAAACAGTACAGTCCACCCAGATAATGTGGTGCACTTACGTTTTTGTCGTGTCCCATTCGGTGTCATATCAAGTCCATTTCTACTGAATGCTACAATCAGATACGAGTATCACTTAAATAAATCGAACAATATATTTCTGAAACGAATTGCTGACGACATTTATGTAGACAATATTGTAACTGGCGCACTGACAATTTCAAATGCAAATAAACTGTACTGTGCTGTTAAAGAATCATTTGATAGCTTATCCATGAATTTGCGGGAATGGAATTCAAATTCAAAAGAACTAGTTTCTTCCATACCAGATAAGTATAGAGCAGAAGACCGTGAACACATAAAAGTTCTCGGTTTAATATGGAACATACAAAAGGATCAGTTATATTTAAAATCTAACTTCAATATAGAATCAGGCGCAGTTCTGTCAAAAAGAGACGTGTTAAGGGTCATTGCTTCAATTTATGATCCGTGTGGTCTGGCCGTTCCGGTAGTTCTTCCAGCAAAACTATTCTTTCAAAAATTATGGAAAGAAAAAGTTAAATGGGATGTCAAATTGAGTGATAGTCTACTTATAGAATGGCAAAAGATAGCATCCAAATTTGTATGTCTAAAGAATATTCATATTGATCGTTATTTTGCGCAAGGCTTAAATAAAAGCCAAGTCGCGGAGCAAATTGAATACGAATTACATTTTTTACGGATTCGTCTATGCATGCTTATGCAGCAGTAATTTATTTACGTGGTACTTTAGACACTAATAATATTGTCAGTTTTGTTATTGGCAAATCTAGATTAGTGCCGTTAAAGGACCAACATGACTTACAGATTCCAAGATTAGAATTGCTGGGAGTACTTATCGGATGTAGACTTATAGGTTATGTTACAAAAATGTTACGATTAAAAATCAAAGCACAATTTTTGTGGACTGATAGTCAAATAGTAATAACCTGGATTAAATCAGATAAATTACTTCCGCCATTTGTGGCACGTAGAATCAAAGAAATAAAACAGAACAAGACTTTACACATCAGATATGTGCCAACTGAATCAAATCCATCTGATATAGGCACTAAGACAGAACGGGTAGATTATTACAATAGATGGCTCATAGGACCTGACTTTTTAACGAGTAACTCAAATCAGTGGCCTACCGTTCATAATAATAATATAGATACTCAAATTTCAATTGCTGGGGAGGGTCTTTCGAATTCAGTACCTTTAAATAATAATAGACCAAGTCTAGATGTTCCAGAACCGATGATAGTAGATGATTCAGGCAAAAAAGAGAGTCAAATATTAGAAATTCAGGCTAAATATTTTCCTAAAGAAGTTGAAGGTATCACAACCAACTTATCGAGATCACTGAAATTATATAAAGACGTGGAAGGACTTATTAGGTGTAAAGGTAGATTCAGATACACGAATTTGTCATATAATCAAAAAGAGCCTATACTACTTCCAAAAGATTCAGATTTTACGCACAAAATTATAACCGAACTGCATCAGAAAAACTATCATGTAGGTGTCTCCCATACCTTAGCTCTATTAAGACAAAAGTTATGGGTGCCACATGGGCGGTCAACAGTTCAAAGAGTCATCAGAATGTGTCCACAGTGTACAAAATACGGTGGTGGTCCATTTAAATTACCTCCCATGCCAGACCTACCAGCAGAAAGAGTCAACCTTAGTCTACCGTTCACCTTTACGGGCCTGGATTATTTCGGTCCACTGCTTGTGGATGAGGGTAGTAAAGAAAAACGCTGGGTATGCCTGTTTACATGCCTAACAATTAGGGTTATACATTTGGAGGTCGTTAAAGATTTAATCGCAGAAGAATGTTTACTAGCCATTAGAAGATCCGTCGCTATAAGAGGTTAACCTCAATTGTTCGTGTCGGACAATGCTACGCAATTTAAGCTTACAGCAGAAATATTAACTTCAGATTATTGCATTCAGAATCACTTACGGTGGAAATTTATCCCAGAGTTGGCTCCATGGTTCGGAGGATTCTACGAACGACTTGTAGGTTTAGTCAAGCATAGTATGAAGAGAACTTTAGACAAAAATCTCATAAACAATAACCAGTTATGCACAATAATGAAAAAAATTGAGGCTGTAATTAATACAACGCCACTGACTACTGTAGGCGCGGAGTTAGAGCAAATATTGACTCCTTCAGATTTCCTACGTGTGGGCGAAACTTTGACCACTGAAGTTGCAGATCGAGACTTCCTAGGATCACCTACAGTAACCAAGACGAATCTGATTGACGGATGGAAACGTGGTCAAATCATAATCTCAGAATTCTCCAAAATGTTCACTAATCAATACTTGACTAGCCTACGCGAACGAAGTGACAAACACAAACAAACTAGTGTCGTTGTTAATAGGCAACCAAAGTTAGCAGAGACAGTTCAAATTAAGTCAGATAGTAATAGGGCACATTGGAAAGTTGGCAAAATAGCATAGTTGATTAAAGGATCGGATGGTCAGGTTAGAGTAGCCAAAGTTAAATTAACATCAGGAGAAACGTTGACTCGTTCAGTAGGCCATCTGTTCCCGTTGGATATTGACGATCAAAACACAGAATTGTCCCCAGAGCAGAATGTTTAGCCAATCAGAATCAGTCCACACTCTGAAGATTTTCAGAAGGAACAATCAGTAGAAGGCGACCATCCAGTCAGTTTTAACCAAGAGTCTCGAAGAATTTAAAACTATGAACCAGTTATCAATGATGCACCCATAGTTCAGTCAGTACCAGACACCAGTAGACGACCAATCAGGGCATCAGCAGCCATAGCAAAAGAGAGAGTTAAACAGTGGACATCCCAGTTGATGAGCAGATTGTTTCAATAATCAGTGTTGATTTAAAATTAGAGGACATTATTGTTAGTTGTTATCAGTTGTATTCATTAATCCGGGTAATCAGAACTCGGTTATAACCCGTCATCACCCTGAAATTGTATCAGAAATCAATTAAAACCCGTCATCACTCTAAAAATGTATCAATTATAATCTTAGATGAATGATCGTGATTAAACAGTTATTTTAATAGACCAGAATTTTCAGTTATCTCTTCCCTTGGGCGGGAGTGTCGCGAATGCGAAGTAATATAGTCTATAGGTACAGATAATAACTAGTTAAGACGTGGCGTGAGGTGGGTGAAAGAGGGGGTAGCGCGCGGCGATTGACGGCGCGCGCGCGCGCGCCCGACTCACTTTGGGCCTGATGGTCGGAGCTAGCAGTATATTGGTGAGTGACTTGTTATTTCTCAGTGCATGTGTCTTCAGATTTACCAGATATACATTTTATATTGTATTTCAATGTTCTCGACATGTGTGTGTATTGTTTTAACAGCGATCAGATTCAGAAATGATACCAAATCAGACCAGTATTCAGATGCGAGGTTCGGGGTGGCTATATGGGGAGGTTGGAGGCCACTTTGGGGGGACACCCCCAAATATCATTGCGATGATAATTCAGAAACGGTGATTCCGTGATCAGAAATCAGTATTATTGCGATGATAATTCAGTAACGGTGATTCCGTAATCAGTAATCAGTATCATTGCGATGATAATTCAGAAATGGTGATTCCGTGATCAGAAATCAGTATCATTGCGATGATAATTCAGAAACGGTGATTCCGTGATCAGAAATCAGTATCATTGCGATGAGAATTCAGTAACGGTGATTCCGTGAACAGAATTCAGAAATAAGATCAGAATTCAGTAATCAATTTACATAATTACAGCGGTCGTAAGATCTTAATCATATCGCACCTTAGGCTTGTTTTGAGACATAGGTAATGGAAGTTCAGATATTCGTCATCAAAAGATGTTATGGCGACACAGGGTGACATAATAGGCGGTCTTATCGCTAAAAGCGATCTTTTACAGACAACCTTTGGATGGATTCAAGGGAGAAGGAGGGACAATAATGCAGGTAGTCAGTGGTGTACCATTTACATATACAACAAATACATACATACGTAAAACATATACTTATGTACATATAATATATACAATAATAAAAATGAAACAAGAGCAAGGTCAATTGGGATGTAATGTGCCTTATGTAATCTTTAACAGGTTAACTCGTGTTACTGTGACTCGAAAATGGTAGGTAAGGTGACCTGTTGGACTCGGCCTTAAGGTTCCTACAAACAGGCGCGACACGCGACGCGAATCGCGCGCGACGCAAAGGCACCGTTCGTCGCGCAACGAGGGACGCCTTTGTGTGGCGCTGTCGCATCGCGCCTGTCCGAGGGAGCCTTTATTCGGGTTCAACGGTTGCGCTTGCGGTCGCTACGCAAATGAGGCAGTCTATGGCCTCGTCCTAACCGAAAGTGACAGCCGGTTAGGACGCAGGGTGACAGCACCTATAAGTATGAGGAGTCGCATATAAAAAAAGAAGTCACTCTAAAATAAAAGATATTCAGTAAAACTTTTAGAAAATGTCTTCCATGTAAAGTAACAGTGGCGCTTAAACAAAAAAGCACAATTTCCTCCCGTATTTGCTTGTGTAAATGCGTGTGAAAATCTCGTGTCCTGAATTTGTTGAGATCACGAGAGGGGCGTGTCGCAGGCAGTTTGCAGAAGTTCACTGGATTTTTTACTTTGGTTTCCAGGAGAACATAATAAGCTATAGGTTAATAAACCTATGAGAAAATGTTAACTCCTCTGTATCTAAAAACTTATCTTAAAACATGGTGTTCTAGTCTTGAAGATGAAGAAGGTTGTCGAATTTCTGGGTCGGTAAAATTACTGAGTTCTAGATAGAATGAGCTGGCTTGAAAATAAACGTAGTGGGTACTTAGAGGAGAGGAAAATGACAGTGGAAAGTGAAACAAAAATAACCGTCAGTTTGCACTCAGTGAAACCGCTGGCGCTGTGGTCCTGTGATCTATTAGAAAGAAAGAAAATACGTTAATTTGCGGTAAACATCACGCAGAGAAAAACACACAAAATACATAAATAGAACGAGTTGGGGGAAAATATGCGTCACATCCACGGAAAACGGCAATCGCTCAGCATAATGCTACGACCCTATGCGAGACAGAGCCCCAGCGCTGGTTTTCAGCGACAGCCGGCTACTCGATAATGGATCGAAATACGTTAGGTTCTTAACTTTCAGTCAAAGTTGGACTTCGCTAATTGTCAAATCCATAATTACCCCATGGTCAGGAATTACACGCTCTAGCGACACGCGTCTTGAGACAGCGACTGCGGAGAAAACAGATGAAAGAAGTTGTTTAGAGTCACGAGTTACCGCGACGCGACTTGCGGAGCGACGGACGGAAACAGGTGACGCGTGCGCGTGTCACTTGACGCAAGTCGCATGCTCGAGGCCTTGAACGGAAGCCTTTTTTGAGATTTAAGAGTTACTATGAGGAGCTCATAAATCGGGTTATTTTGTATAAACTGAACCTCCTGAACATAATTTAGCGTTGGCCCGGAAGCTCCGCTGTCACCCGAAGCATGGCTTCCGATTATAGGCTTCGGCGCCCGCATTTTCGATTTTTCATGTTTTAAACGATGCTAAATTGGTCTAGAGTATTTCATGGGGAACTGCAGACTCAATCAGGCTCTGATTTTATACGTAATAGCGTTTTAGGGTGGTTTAGATGTATTTGTGAAGCTTATATCGTCATTGGTAAGGTTAGTTTAGCTACTTAAGACTGCAGTGTGCTGAGCGATTGCCGTTTTGCGTGAATGTGACGCATATTTTCCCTCAACTCGTTATTTTTTGTGTTTGTGTGTTTTTTATTTGCGTCATGTTTACCGCAAATAAATGAATTCTCTTTCTTTCTTTCTTTTCAGTTCAATTCTGATTATTTGTATATCTTTTTATTACTAGCTTTTGCCCGCGGTTCCGCCGAGGAGGTCGAAAATTAGCCTTATTACGGGAACGTACTACCGCGGTACAAGTATTCTATGTATTAATCCCAGTTATAAACTATCTGTAGGCCATTTCACCCAAATCCGATCAGCCGTTTTTGCGTGATAGAGTGATAAACATCCAAACATACGAACTTGCACATTTATAATATTAGTAGGATAAGTACACATTTAATTCTGTTCGTTGGTTAGCGCATCACTTGATAATGGCCGATTTGGTTATTTTAATTTTTAACTGGCGACCCATCCCTTCTTCGCACGGGTAGTAGAGCATAAATATGCCTACTTTTTTTTCAGACGTAATGTCATATCAGCCTGTTGCGTCGAGCATGTGGGTTAAATTAAAACGTAACTGATGTTCATCCTACTTGGAGTATTTTTAATGTATTTTATTTCCAATCCTGCAAGATGATGATTAGAAGGTTTTTTCATGACATAACGGCGACACGTGCACTGTCACGATTTTTAAACTATTTGACCAAATTTACATAATGCAACGGACAAAGTTTTGCCAACAACGGCGTTCGCCTAAATGGTAGACATATTCAATTCATTTATTCAATAACAATTTTTACATCGTGTCTGAATTTCTATAACTAAATATATAAGAAACAACATGCATGCAATATATATTTAAATCATTACAATTATCCCAATTACATTGAAATCAGAATAATAATAAAAAATAAAATAAAAATATAAGAATAAATGTCATAAGTCAATTCAATAAAATTTTCATTTCAAATCAATAAAATTATGTTACTTTAGTCTTTTGTATTAATTTATAATTCATCAATAGAATATAGACACTGATTTAACAAGAACCGTTTAAGCTTATTCTGAAACCCACTTGTATATACTAGACTTTTTATTTCTGTCGGCAGTTTATTGAAAATTTTTAATGACTTGTGGTAGACGCTATGCTTTACAACGTTCAGGTGAGGCACTTGCTTCATCTGGAGATCTTATCATATGCTATCGCGGAGATTTTTAGACCTATTTATGAGTAACAATCCCACCACACATTATTTATGTGTAAGTACATCTTACGGTTTTTGCAGCGCACGCCGAGATAGCTCTCAAACGGCAGGATTTCTTCCGACTTCTTCAACTATCATTGTCATATTTCAGCCAATTTACACAAAATTTTAATGAATTATACACCTAAATCTTTCTCATGAATCACTCCGTCTATTGGTGAAAACCGTATGAAAATCCGTTCTGTACTTTTTGAGTTTATCGCGTACAGACAGACAGACAGATAGACAGACGCGGTGGGAGACTTTGTTTTATAATATGTAGTGATGTTCGTAGAGGCTCGCATAAGTTTTTTAGGGAAACAACAATTGGAAACGTTCCCCGCATAATTTGGGAAAACTTGAAAGTGCTTTTTCTGTGAGATTTTCGCATGGACTCTCAAAACCATAATCGAAAGGGCAGGACGACGTATGTTGGGTCAGCTAATTGGTAATAATATTACGTAATCCTTAGGTAAAAAAAACACAGTGTTAATAATTCTACTTTATGGTTGACGTAATTTTTCTTCAGTTTTTCTCCCGTGACTTTCCCTAAACGGATTACAACACTTACGACATATAACGCAACACTGCGGGGTACGCAGTGGTACACATTTACCGAGGCACACAGATTCACCCCAATCACCCCACAATCCGATTGGAACAAACAGTTTTGTAAAAACATGCTTGTGGCGTGAATTGAATCATACTGTTTTCAGAAGATGTGGTGGACGTGAGCACCTAAAATTGACTATATTTTGCAGTTGGTTATGTTACAAAGGGCTATTTTCTATAATAGCCTGCCCTAATGGCGGTACTTAAGACCTCGTTTATGGCGTCGAGCGATGCGACTTACGACGCGACTTGCGTCAACGACACGCGCACGTTTTAGAAGAGGCAGTAAAAACTACAAGTATTTATAACCCAAATAGATATTACCCAAATAGCAAGCTTTGAATGTCAGATTGGTTATTGGTTATTTACTGTGTATGAAAGTTCTCATGAATATAGAATAGAAAAAAATAAAGAAAATACGTTTATTTGCGGTAAACATGACGCAAAGAAAAAACACACAAACACAAAAAAGAACGAGTTAAATGTCGAGTTGAATGCGGTTTGTAGGAAAAGGAAGTGGCGGCGATCTCTCGCGTCCGCCCTGGTTCAGGCCATGGTACGGAGCGAGAGGGAATGGGAAGCCGTCACCTCCTTCTGCGAAGCAGTAATGCTCGCGAAGGAGGAGGCGGAGCGCGTGAGGCAGAGGCAATCGTTGCGCCCTCACGCCCTAGTCGCTGCAGGAGGAGACACCCTTGGCGTCGGGAGTCGCTCGCCCCCGTCTCCCGGCCACCGTAGGCGCGAGCTTGCGGACGACGAGTAATGGGTAGCTCGCCGTCTGGTAAGGACCAGGCCCGGGTCGACGGCGCGTTGTGTTCCACGCGCGCCTCAAAGAGATGTCAGAACTCACTGACGGGGTCCCCTAGGGCCGATGCCTACCAGGGTCCTGGGTTTGTCCGAAAGTGTTACCGTGGCCTTGGCACTCACAGGCGCACAGGCAACTGAAGGAACTCGGGTGGATCTTAGTCAGTAAGAGTCTGACACGCCCTTCCGCTCTGCCCAGAGCGGGAGAGGTCATTTGGTGATTTACCACCCAAAGGCAAGACATTTATTTGTTTTAGACTTATCAGTATTTAATCAGAAAGCTAGTTGTCCGTTCGCAAAACTAGGTCTTCATGGAGAAGAGGGACAAGAAACTCCATGGAAACAGTATTGAAGTGTTTTATCAACACATTTCTCACATTTCCATAAATTATCGTTATCTCAAAACAGTTAATTTTATCTCGTGGACAATGGATCAAAATAAATCTAAATAATAACAACATACTCACAATAGTAAGGAAAAGAACATGAATATTCCATTATACAATTTGAGACATTACTAATATTAGCAATAATCTAAGTTACACAACATAGTCATAATAAGTAATAATTAAGGTATAATATCAAATTACTTATGTGACACCAGCACCCTAATTACGTAACACACTATCTATCAGAATCTGAATCATCTTGAAGCTTATTGCTAATCCATTGTTTCATATGTTCAAAAAACTTGTCTGCTCAACAATGTAAATAACGCAATGAATGTTGTTGAACTGTCAAAATTAACTCAAACCAAACTCAAACTCAAAGCATTTATTTCAAATAAACCAATTACAGGCACTTTTGAATTGTCAAGGGGTCGGTCAGTCAGAAAGACGAAGCTAGTTGCCCATTCCAAAGCGTAGTAGGTACCTATGGAGAAGAACGGGCAAGAAACTCCATGGACACTCTTTTAAATCAAAATATGGTTACAAAATATTGGTTACATCATTTATGTTGAAATTATGCACGTTAGAACGATGCAGACCGTTAAAAGCGTCCGTAATAAAGAGACAAAAACAATTTAAATATTAAATTAAAAATTTAAATAAAAATTTAAATTTAAATAAGCCGTGGCAGCCAAGAGATGACCAATCCCCACTGACGGCGCTCGTTCACGAACATGACGTATGGATCAGCACCATTTAGCTCAACCATTTTGAAGGGAACCTAATGATCCAACACACACGCCACCACCAGCGAGACATTTGACTGAGCATGACATACTCTCAGCCGCCAGGGCACATTCAAGTCAATGAAAGACAAACCTAGTAAATGGTAGCTTTATAGTAGGTACAAGTACTCACACATGTGCTATGCAATTATACAATACTAAAAGATTGAATTTAAACAATGTAAAGATAGTTTTTACAATCTTCAGTAGTTCCAAATGCTAATCAATTAGTTAATGCGCCCTTGTGGAGCAGGACCAGCGTTGGGCCAAGCATTTTTATCAGCGATGTAATCCCCCAACTTATAATATGCTTGACTGCATAGTGTGCGTTTTATACAAGATTTAAATTTCGTTTCATTCAGTTGAAGTATATGGGGAGGTATTTTGTTGTAACATTTTAAACATTTTTCAACCCCATGAAAGATGAGTCTACTTTAGCCAGCCTGAAACCTGGTTGAACTAATTGGTCCCTATTTCTGGTGATATAATTGTGTCTTTCACCTCTTTTACTAAAAAGATGTAGATTTTTCCCTACGTACATGATGTTTTCATAAATATATTGACAAGGTACCGTCATGACGTTAATATCTTTAAACCGTTCCCTTAGAGAGTCGCGCCTGCGGAGGCCATATATGGCTCTGATGGCTCTTTTTTGCAGAATAAAAATAGACTCGACGTCTGCAGCCCGTGCCCATAGTAAAATACCGTACGACATAATAGGTACTATGAAAGTAACTAAAAAAGACTAGCCTCGCGGTACCTACATCAGTAAATTGACGGATTTTTCTCACAGCATGTGCCGCTGAACTTAGCTGTCCTGCAAGGGATGTTAAATGAGGACCCCATTGAAGCCTTGAGTCGAGCGTGATCCCCAGGAAAACAGTTTTATCTACGAATTCTAGTTTCTCTTGTTTTATTCCTATTTCACAATTAGTACTTTTGACATTTGGTAAAGAAAATCTTATACATTTAGTTTTTTTCCCATTGAAAAATGAAAACCATTCCTACTGTTAGTGTGTTACGTAATTACCCCGCTGGTCGATTTATTTCTTAGAACGAAACGACTGAATGTCTACCGGGCAACTGACTCGATAAAGTCATTACAATCCTTTTTTAACCGACTTCAAAAAAAGGTGTGGTATCTCAGAACTTATTTCTACGTGAACCGATTTGTTGATTCTTTTTATTTAAAAGCTGGTGCTTCTCATGTGGTCCCATATGAATTTGATCAAGATCTGAGCATTCGTTTTTGAGTTATTCTTAATAATGCGTATTTTTTTTCCAATAAATTCCTGTCTCTGTTATAACATATGTAGTAGTGGTATATGAATTTGTGTGGGGATTTTTAGACATTTTAGACATATTTAGAAAAAAAAAACAACTGACTTCCAAAAAAATAAAAACACTACAAAGTGAAAAATAAATTTTAATTCGGAAGTCGGTGTCTTTGGTTTTTGTATTTTTTGAAGAGTGCTGTTTTTTCTGTGAAAACGTTTTATATCCTACCAACGTCGTTTTACGTCACACATCCGCCATTTTGAACCAATCACAGATCATCATACCTTTTTGCTTAAAAACTTCTAACACAGGTAATAATAAACAAATCTTATGTAGTGAAACCGTTTTAAAACACTATAAAGTAATTAAGCAATTTAATAAGAGCTGATTCGTAATTCTAAGACATAATTGAAAAGAATATCAACATCAACTGACAGTATTGTGCCAATCGTTTGAAACAGCCTATTATATTAAAATATCAATATAAAATATAAGATATACTACAAGTATTATTAAATAATATTTAATCATTAATAGTAATAACATCTAAGTGATTTTTACAAGTTAAGACTAATTTTTTGTAAACCCAATATTTAGTCAAATTAGGTACTTCTACATTGGTCCCAAGTTTCGTAAATCAAATCAAATCAAAATATTTTATTTCACATGGGCACTTATGAAACGTCAGAAGCTAGGTGTACGGTTCTAGTTGGTCGTTTCCAATGGACAAGAGCCGGCAAGAAACTCCACGGTTACTCTTTAAAAAATACGGGGCTTTTACAATGTTTTCAAATTACATTGTTTGTTGCTAATGGAGAAGAGCTGGCAAGAAACTCCACCGTTACTCTATTAAAAATACGGGCGTTTTACAATGTTTTCAAATTACATTATTAATAGGTATGGGAGGTCAGTGTGGGCCTGTCGACACGTAACAGGTACTCAACAAAATAGAAAAAGGTCTACAAATCTACAGTCTACAAGTTAGGCCTACAACATAGGGCACGCCACAATTGCGGCGGTAAGACCCCTCTTTGAGGAGTGGCTTGAGAGGCGCCACGGCGTCCTCACCTTCCGCCTGACGCAGGTCCTCACCGGACATGGCTGTTTCGGGAGGTTCCTGTTTCGGATAAGGAGGGAGGAAACGCCCGGGTGTTATCATTGTGTGGATCGACCGGAGGACACGGTGGAGCATGCGGTGGAGGTCTGCTTGGCTTGGGCAGAGCACCGCCGTGTCCTCGTGGCGGCGATCGGCGGCGGCGACCTCGCGCGTCCGGCGCTGGTTCAGGCCATGAGCAATGTTGCCATAGAGCAATGTTTTGTGGATCATAATGGCTTAGCTGATGGTCATGGTGGACTTTTCTGTTATGTAGCTCTTGATGAAATCAGCAAAAAATCTAAAAGCTTCGAGTGCACTACAGTAAGTAAAAGATTATTTAATGAGAAAAACAATTCCGTTTTCAAAAGAAGTATTACTAACAAAAACTGGATCAATTTGGGAATAAATCAGTTTCTAAGCTATTTTAATAAATTATTTCAAGATTGTTATCCCAAAAAATCAATTAGGATAAAGTCTAACAAGAAAAATACAATAAAGTGGATTACAAAGGGTATTAAAATATCAAGTAAAATGAAAAGGGTCCTGTGCTCTGGAACACTAAATAATGTCAGCGTCAGAAATTATAAAACCAATTACGTTCGAATCCATAGGAAAGTTATTACACAAGCCAAAAAGCAAGCTATATCAAGGTATTTAAATAGCGCAAAAAATATAGCGCGAGAAACATGGAAAATAGTAAACGAACATACTAAGAAGAAGAAAAACAAACAACGTAGAAATCTTATATTAAATGTAGATAATAAAATAATTACTGATCCTCAGGATGTTGCAAATATATTTATAGAAAGTTTTGTATTCAAGTCATCAATATCAAATGAAGATAAAGATAAAGCAGCAACTTTTCTGATGGACACGACGAAGATAGTTGAAAGTGATATAAATTTCAAGCCAACAACACCAAATGAAATAATAAAGTTGGTTAGTAAAATGGCTAATAAACATTCTTGCGGGTTCGACGACGTACCAATAACGATTATAAAGGAGAATATAGACGTATTAGCTTTTCCTCTATCTGATTTTTTCAATTTATGCATCGAAGAGTCAATTTTTCCTGACCAGTTGAAATTGGCCAAAGTGATTCCGATACACAAAAAGGGCACTAAGACCGATCCAAAAAATTACCGGCCCATATCCTTATTACCAACTTTATCAAAACTCTTTGAAAAAATTATTAAAACTAGACTTATGCTACATTTAGGTATGAACAAAATTATCAATCTGAGACAGTTTGGATATCAGAAAGGTGTTGGTACCTCGGAGGCTATGAATACTTTAATAAATGACATAGTTAGTCAATTAAATGAAAAAATGAAAGTAGTTGGACTATTTGTCGACCTCAGTTCTGCTTTTGACACGATAGATCATGAACTACTACTTACTAAACTCGAACATTATTGTATTAGAGGCAAGACATTACAACTTATGAAATCGTACTTACAAAATAGACGAATGTATATAGAAATCAAACATATAGACGAAAATAATCACGAAGTGACATACAAGTCAAAAATGACATATGTGAAACGAGGTGTGCCCCAAGGGTCAATTTTAGGACCTATACTCTATATTATTTTTACAAATGACTTTCTTAATTTCATGAATAAAACCCAGCCGAATGAGAAACTTGTTGTTTTCGCAGATGACACAAACGTAATAATTGGGGAAAAGGACATAGAAAAATTGCCATTAAATACAAAAATAATTATAGATAAAGTTTGCGAATGGTTTACAGCCAATAACTTATTACTAAATACAAGTAAAACTAACCTCATGTTATTTAGGACTACGACTCGTAATAATGACAACTTAGATATAAAAATAAATGGAGATAATATTGAATTAGTGGACAAGGTTAAATTCCTAGGGGTTAACATAGATTCGCATTTAAATTGGAAACCGGAGCTTGCTGTTATTGAATCATCCATATCGTCAGCATGTTACGCACTTAGAAGTCTTAGGGATGAATTGAATATAGAACAATTAAAGGCTATATATTATGCGCTGGTCGAGTCTAGAATTAGGTATAGCATCCTGCTCTGGGGAAATAGTTACAGTTATAACTGGCAGAGAGCATTCGTCTTACAGAAACGAGCCATAAGGACAATAGTCAGAATTTCACAACGTGTCTCATGCCGAGATTACTTTAAAAAATTAGCAATATTAACAGTTCCTAGTCTGTACATATTGGTCCTCTTAAGTTATTTTGCCAAGTATCTACATGAGTTTGAATCGCAAGAGGAACGTGAGATTAGAGAGAGCACACGAAGAAAAATTTTTAAACAACCAATAGCACCAAAATTTAACATAGTAGAACATTGCTCGAAGTATCAAGCTGTAGAGATTTTCAATAAGCTGCCTTCTGATCTAAAGATCTTGATTTATAACACCCACCTGTTTAAAGCAAAATTAAAGGTCTTTTTATTGGAGAAATGTCTGTATAATATATCGGAGTTAGTGTCACACAATAATAGATGAATTACATTGTATTTTTTTTTTGTTTTTGTTTTTAATCATTTGACATTATATAATTTTCAAATAATTTGCCGACATTAAATATAGCTTTAATCATAATGTTTAAAATTGTCTGACATTATATTTAAAACTGTTTGACATTATATTTAAAACTGTTTGACATTATATTTAAAACTGTTTGACATTATATTTGAAACTGTAAAAAAGCTGGATACTAATTCATAATTTGTATATTCATAGTTCTATTTTTTGTATCTTGTATTTGTATGAAATTCAACACAATGTAAATTGTTTATGAATAAAACAAACAAACAAACATGGTACGGAGCGAGAGGGAATGGGAAGCCGTCACCTCCTTCTGCGAAGCAGTAATGCTTGCGAAGGAGGAGGCGGAGCGCGAGAGGGAGAGGCAATCACTGCGCCCTCGCGCCCCTAGTCGCCGCAGGAGGAGACACCCTGGGCGTCGGGAGTCGATTGCCGACTCCCGGCCACCGTAGGCGCGGGCTTGCGGACGGCGAGCAATGGGCAGCTCGCCTTCCGGTAAGGACCAGGCCCGGGTCGACGGCGCGTCGTGTTCCACGCGCGCCTCAAAGAGATGTCAGCACAATTGACGGGGTCCGATAGGACCGATACCTGCCGGGGCTGCGGATTGTTCGAAAGAGTTACCGTGGCCCTGGCGCACAGGCAACTGAAGGAACACGGGTGGGTTTTAGTCAGTAAGAGTCTGACACGCCCTTCCGCTCCGCCCAGAGCGGGAGAGGTCATTTGATGATTTCGCAACCAAAAAAACAGGCTTACAACATCCTCACATTCACAAAATGTAGAAGAATCTATATAAAAGATAAATAAAATAATAAAAATAAATAGGCTTTTGCCTATTTAAACCAAATGACATGATTGCCATTACAACTGTCACAAATCTGAATTAATATCCTGTCTACAAAAGGCATAAGTAGAGAGTTGAAATAAGAATTGGGGGTATATAATGTCAAATAATGAGAAGATTATGTCAAAGAAGAACGCAAAAAGAAATACCTATTTGTTCATATTACCCAACAAACAATATTCTATTATTAGAATAATATCAAAATTAATTATACAACACGCGCGTCACTGGTTTCTGTTCGTCGCCGTCGCTCCGCAAGTCACGTCGCGCGTCGCGGGGGCCCGTGGCATACCCTAAACAATTTCTTTCATTTGTTTTCTCCGCAGTCGCTGTTGTAAGACACGTGTCACTTGAGCGTGTAGCTTGTGGCCATGGGGTTATAGAGATATGAGGAACAGAGTGTAAACTTCACTCATACTCTATGGAAAACGGAGGATCCTCCGAACAGACGGGTGTCGTGTCTGGTGGGCAACTGCCTGACGTTTCACGTGGGGACGTTGTATATATGCTAGTTGCGCGGTAAACTCTGCTTGCGCGATGCAGGATTTTCCGTGACGTCAGTGTGACATGTAGCTCGCATGTGGCGATGTAAATACCGCTACATCACTCCCCCCGGAGACCGGAAGTCGATTGTGGGCTGAGTCTTGTCAGGGCCAGTTGTGGTTCCAGTGAGTCGGAACCGGGTGCCACATAGTTCACGGTGAGTCAGAACTGTCTGCGGTGGTACCCCAGTGAGTCGGGGTGGCGCTGCGTTATGCGCCAGTGCGTCGGATGTGGTACAGCGCCGGGTTGAGGCTGACTCCTGGCGTCGACCAGGAGAGGGTTTAAGAGCTCTTGTTGACCGGCCGAAAGTGCAGTGTGCTGTGCCAAGGTTGCTTGATGGGCTGAGGGTGATGACCAGGTATGCGCGGTCGCTGCATGCTGTTGGTCAGGATACCCGTGGAAGCCGTGGGTGCTGGCCGGCTGTGTGACTCGCCGCTCTAAAGCTTGAAGGAAGTGATGATGACGTCACGCTGATGTATTTGCACGAAGGCTGCGCTGACGTTAATTTTCGGGGTCACCAGTATAGAGGTATGAGGACCAGGGTTTAAAGTTCACTCATACCTACATAGAAAAGGGAGGATCCTCCGACCAGACGGGTGTCGTATCTGGTGGGCAACTGCCCGACGTTTGATGTCGGGACGTTGTATATATGCTAGTTGCGCGGTAAACTCTGCTTGCGCGATGCAGGGTTTTACGTGACGTCAGTGTGACGTGTAGCTCGCATGTGGCGATGTAGATACCGCTACAGGGTAATGCATGATATAATAATATACTTCGCCAGGTATAGAGTTCCGAGACACAGGGAGACACAAGCCTACGTTATCATCGCTGTGTTACCAGTAGTGTGTAATAATAACTCCCAAACCACCTTTATTACCTGTGCGAATTCGATAAAACAATGAGGTTTTACCTAACAATTACGTCGGTATATGTTTAAATTTAATCGTTTCGTTTGATTAGAAAAACGAAACGACAGTTTTAAATGCTTTATATATATTTTTAACAGAATGGTAACTGAAAATGTTTCCATAATTCGTGTTTTGTTGCAATAAAGTGGCAACTGGATAGTGACGTAAGCATGTGTCACTCCCGGAATGCCAGACCTTGTTTTTTTAGACCATGGAGTAAGGCATGTCCGACGCACTCTGGGTAGGCCTTGTTGCTGACAGATAAATATTTTCACGACGGTTTGAGCTATTCTTATACTTTATTAATTACTAGTTGACCCGACAGATGATGTCCTGTCTAAACAATAATTCATACAAAAATCCCATAGAAAAAAGGACTTTCGCGATTTTCCGGGAAACTATTCAATGTTTTTTTCAACGTGTATATTAATTTCAACTTGAGTACTTCATGCGTTTCTGAGAAAAAGGGTCTTGATAAACGGACAGACAGACGGACGGAGAACGAAGTAATGCTATAAGGGTTCCGTTTTTTCCTTTTGAGGTACGGAACTCTAAAGACAAACAAACTTCTCAGGTTTATTATATTAGTAAGTATAGTATAGATTAGTAAGGCAATAATTAAAAAAAAAAAAACACAGTTTTCCTTTTTATTTAGAAGACAATGCTTTTTTCCGTAAGCTTATAAGAAGCTTATAAGGCAAGGGTCATTAATTTCTCCAGACACTTCGTTTATTTCTTAGAATAAAAGCAAAAATATACTAAAGAAACGGAGAAATCCCCTAAGGAAGTGTAAGTTACGATGAATTAACCTTTTTTTTTTAGGAAATGTAAATATTTTTTAGGGTTCTGTAGAGCGCCCACAAAATCCCCCGAGAGTCAATCTAATTATGGCCAGTCAGTGCAACGCTTCCAACTTTGCTGCCTGGCAAATTTTTTATACATATTATACATTAAACTAAAGCCACATTTCCCTCTGTGTGATCGCGTTGTTGCTCTTCTAAACTACGCAACAGATTTTGATGCGGTTTTCATCAGCATTTAGAAAAAATATTGTTAAAATTTAAGAAATCTGGATGTTTTGTCTAGTCGTAAAAACCGTATGAAGCCGGGGCCAAATCCGACTAGTAGTTCCAGAGATTAGCGCGTTCAAACAAAATACAAACTACCGTCAAACGGGGTGAATCGGAACGAAACTTCAAAAAGGGATTTTAACATTGAAATAATACAGTATGTTGTCAACAAGGGCACTTAATCGTTAATTATAATACAGTAAACACGTTGGAGTCCTTTTTGGCAAAAAACTGAATTATTTGAAAGAAGAAAAATAGGTTTATTTGTCACAGAAACACGTGCATACAAAAAAGATAATTAGCTCTGGTAACAATGTAAAATAAAAATAAAACAAACAAAATAGATCTATAATCACGAGCACAAAACAGAAATAGTCGACAGCTGCACGTCATGACTGTGACAAGAAGGCCTCAGCATTACGCTGTGCTATGGGGGAGCCACAGCACAGCGCTGATTTTCAGTGGTGTTATTTCAATGTTATGTTATGTTAATCCGTGCGTCCCTATTCACACCGTTTGAAGGTATTTAGCTTTATTACATGCATCAAACGTGTCTAGGGATCAAGCATGTTTTTGGTGGTCACTCCTATGGATACTTTTTAGTAAATTTCGTCATTTGAAAAGGGTTTTTGAATTTCGGGTCTAAAGATGAAAATCTTTTGTTAAATCGTGTTCTTATTTATATATAAGCCTTCTATTCCTTCTGCCATACTTCTGAGTGGAATCAATACAAAAGAACGTTAAGAAGACGTCATTTGAGCCGAGAAGAAAAGATCAGAGCCGTGGGAATGTTGGAAGCTGTTTCTTGGCAACGTGCTGTGGCAATCGCTTTGGGCACTACGCATAGTTTATAAGTAGACTTTGGACACGTTATCTCATCACTGGCAGCGTGGCAGAGCGACATGTAGGACGAGCTCGCATCATCACACGCAGACAAGATCGTTACATACAAATTACTGCTCGACGAAATCGTATAATGACCGCGATGATGTTGGTTACAAGGCTTCATAGCTCTTCAGGGATGTTAACTAAGCGATCAAACCATAAGAAATCGCTTGCATGTAGTCAATCTCCGTTCCCGAAGGTCGCTGCGTGTACCACCTATTGAGCCCTGCAATCGCAGAGCCCTTTTACAATGGGCTCGTGAACACAGAAATTGGACAGATAAGGGGTGGGTTTTTGTGTGTTTTTTCTGACGAATCTCGCTTTGGTATAAATGATAAATGATTTTATTTCTGTATGTAGGTTTGCACAAACATTTCTACACGTCAATCATATTTTTTCAACTAGATGAGGTCGGCGTATTCTATCTGACTACTCTGAGAAGAAAGGCCGAAACAAACTCAGAGGTCACAGGCTCTTTTAAAGTCTAGACATAATCTTGGTCAGATCATGTGAAGACCATGTAGATTAGTGTTTGAAATGGTCGTCTGAAGAAAGAACCACACAGATTGAGTGGACCTGTCCAGTCAGTGTGAGGCCAGATACTAGACGTACACGGTATTGGAGAATCCCTGGACGCCAAGAACGTCAAAATCATGCCAGGAAGTTCATGCGTACAGTGGTGGAACAACCATGATAAGGGCGGGTATTTGGATCGGCGGAAAAACTGAACTGATTTGGATCAGAGGCAATCTCAATGCACAGATTTACGCTGAAAAGATTGTATCAGATGTTGTTATCACGCGTCGCGTATCGCATGCGACACAAAGGCACCAGGTCTCGCGCGACGAACGGTGCCTTTGTACTGCGCGCGATTCGGGTCACGTGTCGCGCCTGTTTGAAGGAGCCCTAAACCGTGCAGTGTGGCTTGCTAGGTGCCAAGTGATCATACTTATTCTTTAATAAATAATATAATCTCAAAAATCTCTAAAGGTGACTATAAATCTATCTCTTACGGAGCCCTCAAATAAATAGGGGTTTATTTCTAAACGTTGTTTAAAGATTCGGAGGCGTTTAAACATCAAAAATGTATGGTTTAAGCAGTCGCTAATCACTACTTAATTTTAAGCAACGCTTATAAATAAAGGGGTTAAAATGCGTTTTAACATAATATCACGCCTGTAATCCCGAAGGTTTAGGCAGAGGTGTACCTATGTTACACCCACATTTCCCAAGTTATGAGTCCCATGTTATAACGGGTGAGCCAATTGCCATTAACCAGGCACAAAACCAGAATCCGGGCTGTAATGAGAAATTCCTAATGGAGAAACCCAATAGCATTTTGCCCGACCTAGGAATCCAATCAAGGATCTCATGATCAGCAGTAACGCTTAAAAGTGATTTTCTAAAGTTTTGTTTTAAATCACCGTAGATTTAAAATTGCCATTTATTGTAAAATTTGCTTTGCCAGATCAAAAGTGCAATTTTCAGCAGGGAAGCAGTACCCGTTGCTCTTTTATTTATTCCGAATACCATGCTCGAAAGCACTCGGAGCGGAATGTTCTTTATGTTCGAAAATTTTACATTTCACTCTAGATTTCACCTAGTCGAGGTATGCTTTACAACAATTTTATTCAACTACTAAGAAAATGAAAACTGAACTTTGTATGTCTAAAAATATGGTTTAGAATATATTGAAAATTTCTTCTAAAATGGTAGTTAAAATTTTGTGATGGTAACACAGGCGCAGATGGACTATTCGTATTTTAAATTATGTATTTAGTCTTAGTATAAATTGTTTAGTGCAGTCGTCAGTTACAAAAGAAAGCTTTGTTTATTTTTTTTACTTTAACTGCATTGGTTTAGTGTTTACTAAAGGTTTTATAATAAATAATATGGTAAACTAGCTTCTTGTACTAGCCCGCGACTTCGTCCGCGTGAAATTTCTTGTTTTAACATAACTATCCTTTGCCACTCAGCAATACTGTAGCTTCCCAATAGTGAAAGAATTTTCGAAAACGGACCAGGGGATCTGCTCTCTAAGCACGAAGTCCGTAGTTTCGGTTGAAATTACGGGCGTTTCCTACTCCGTATAGAAAAGAAAATAAATTTATTTGACCCAGCACCCTAATTACGTAACACACTATCTATCGCAATCTGAATCATTTTGAAGCCTATTGCTAATCCATCGCTTCTTAAGTTCGAAAAATTTGTGTGCTCAACAACTTAAAAAACGCAATGAATGTTGTTGAACTGTCAAAATGAAACCCATTTCTACTGCTAGTGTGTTACGTAATTACCCCGCTGGTTAAGGCACACAAAAACAAAAAAAATAGTAAAATACTTAAAAACAGTATCACTTACTGACATAATATTATTTCGAGGCCGGAATTTAAAATGAATGACAACACCACTTGACAGTTTTCCTTATTCCCGATGTGTTATTGCATGTCCGAAAAAGGTAATTGATCGGGAGTAGGGTTCATTCCAAAGTATCGAACTACTTTCGGACGGGCCCGTTTCTTCGTTGACTGACTTAAATAATAGGTCTCCAGTAGTTCCGAAGATTACCCTCTACATAGAAACACATAAAAACCTCTATAAAATATTAGTCTATGTAGATTGGTAGATAAGTAGTCGTAGATAAATAATTAAATGGGGAAGAAAACATTTTAATGAGCTTTAAATTGCAGCTGCATGGTCGCAACATTTGACATTGTATTTTTTTTTTGTATTTTTTGTCTAGTGCAACTAATTTTGTACGCCATAAATGGCAACACATGTAGCCACTTCATATTCACTATAAGACCTTCATACTGTACTCAGGTATTACAAAAAAAAAAAAAACAAGAATTCATCAATATCATATCGGTACAATTATGATGGATTTTGATGGATATTGCGATGGATGGATTGTGTGATAAATGATAAATGATAAATGATAAATGATTTTATTTCTGTAAGTAGGTTTGTACAAACACTTTTACACGTCAATCATGTTTTTTAAACTAGATGAGGTCGGCGTTTCCTATCTGACTACTCTGAGAAGAAAGGCCGAAACAAACTCAGAGGTCACAGTCTCTTTTAAAGTCCAGACATAATCTTGGTCAGGTCATGCGAAGACCAGGCAGATTGGTATCTGAAATGGTCTTTTGAGGAAAGAACCACACAGTTTGAGTGGACCTGTCCAGTCAGTGCACGCATTTGTCAGTAATCGTGCAGCTCGACTCAGGAAGTCAGGACTTAAGGAGCTCAACGATTCGACGAACAATACCAAAGAAAGGACATTTGGGTAGGCCGCATAAATTACTCAAACTGCCAGATCATAATTAAAATTAAATTAGAAAAAAAAAAAAAAAAAAGCAATTACCCACATAGTCTTCACATTCACAAAATTAAAATAATATAATACTTTACAAGTAAATACTCATGTCATTGTATATATAAAATTTATCAATGTCAATGTGTATATATAAATTCGGCAATAATGTTTGAAGATCATGTAGATCGGTGTCTGAAATGGTCTTTTGAGGAAAGAACCACACAGATTAAGTCGACCTGTCCAGTCAGTGCACGCATTTGTCAGTAACCGTGCAGCTCAACTCAGAACTTAAGGAGCTCAACGATTCGACGAACAATACCAAAGAAAGGACATTTGGGTAGGCCGCATAAACTACTTAAACTGCCAGACCAAGAATAAAACTGAAAAAAAAAAATGACCCACATAGTCCTCATATTCACAATAATGAAAATAACATAATACTTTTTATAGTAAATATTCATGTCTAAAAAGAGTTAGCAAACTAAAATCAACATTCACTGTGTAAATTTATTGGAGCAGCTCAATCCCAAGCCTTTTTGTCTTCAATATAGTCTTTCACATTATAGTAGGCTTTTTGGCATAATTTCCGCTTTATAAAAGATTTGAATTTATTAAAGCTTAGATCTTGAATGTGGCTAGGAAGTTTATTATAAAAACGTATACATTGGCATCTAAAGGAGCCACCAATTTTTTTGAGCCTGGTTGTAGGAACAAGAAATTTGTGTTTGTTCCTGGTATTTATATTGTGGATATCACTGTATTTTTTAAACAGATTAATATTTTTATGTGCATACAAAAGATTTTCATAAATATACTGAGAAGGCACAGTAACAATATTAATCTCTTTAAATTTATCTCTGAGGGAGTGTCTGGGACTTAATTTATAAATTGAACGAATTGCCCTTTTTTGTAAAACAAAAATTGTCTGTATATCGGGGGCATTTCCCCACAACAGAATACCGTACGACATCACACTATGAAAATAACTAAAGTATACTAAACGGGCAGTCTCTAAATCTGTTAAATTACGAATTTTTCTAACGGCGTTTGCTGCAGAGCTAAGCTTTTTCGACAATTTGTCTATATGGGGGCCCCATTGAAGCTTGGCATCCAAAGTTATGCCTAAGAATACTGTGGTATCTTCGGGTTTCAACACTTCACCCTTTATGAGAACACTAGTTTCTACTTGTCTAACATGAGGTATCGTGAACTTAATACATTTAGTTTTTTTCTCGTTAAGAAGTAGGTTATTAACATTAAACCAGTTAACTACTATTGCGAGAGCGCTATTTACATTGTCAGTAACCAGCTGCTGACGTTTGAGTTTAAATAAAAGTGAAGTGTCGTCTGCAAACAACACTATATCATGTTTATCCTTTATGAGGTAAGGCAAGTCATTTATATAAATAAGAAATAAAAATGGGCCAAGAATTGAGCCCTGGGGGACCCCCATTCTTACTACAGATCCGGGTGAACGTTTTCCGTTAACATCAACTCTCTGAATCCTATCACTTAAGTAAGAAGTAAGAAGATCCAGAGAGGCGTTTCGGATTCCGTAGTGGTGCAGTTTCCTGATTAATGTTTCATGAAGAACACAATCGAATGCCTTGGACAAATCGCAAAAGATTCCCAAAGCATCGCATTTGTCCTCCCATGCATTATAAACATGTCCTAAAAGTTCAACTCCGGCATCAGTAGTCGAACGACCCCTTGTAAAACCGAACTGTTTGTTATGCAGTAATTTGTGTTTATTAAAAAATCTTTGCATTTGATTCAAAATAAGTTTTTCAAAAATTTTACTAAAAGTAGGTAGCACTGAAATGGGTCTATAATTAGTAGGATCTGATGTGTGAAAGATGATATGGCAAGAAAGGGGTCACCCCCTTTCTTTTTTTATGTTTTTCTTTATCTGACTACTTAGAGAAGTATGGAGGAAAAATACATGTTGTGTCGACCCCAAATAAATTGGAAAAAAGGGTAATAGGATGATAATATCTGACATAATTAATTTTTATTGGAAAGTAGCATTGCTGTATTCCGGTTGAGGGAGATGGTACAATTACATCATGAGACTTAGACTTGGTCTCTCAAACTACAGGGTTTCTTAGACGAACGGTGGCCGTCACCTGTATTCTGAGGCCGCTACATAGCGTCTGAAATTTACCGTTGAATGATGTCACTGATACGTTGTTTATGAAAAGAAGTTGGTGTGCTTTCCTATAGAGCTTTTATTCTATCGACAAAGTTAATGGCGCGATGAATGTTGTTGAACTGTCGAAATTAAAGCCATTGCTCTGAGTTGGTTCCTCTTCCTAACAAACAATGGGGCATGCAACTCACACATTAACACACATACAAATATGCACACACACACACACATACACACACAAATACAATTACACACGCATACATACACTAAAAACATACTTTCGCGCAAAAGAAGAACCGAGATTATTGTTTATTTCTTTATATATATATATATTTTTTTTCTTTTCTATTTTTGTTCTTAGTACACATATTTAGAAGTAGCTATAAAGTGAAGTCTCTTTTAATATATTTTTTTTTGTCTTGTCATAAAACAAAACAAAATGTGTCTTTTATTACGGGAGGACACTGGCTCCTGCAACACAGTTATAACTAGCGCAGGAGTCAGAGAATTCTATAATTTGTTGTAAAGTATGTTTTATGTCAATAAATATTTTTTAATTTAATTTTATTTTATTGGCACCGTAAAGTCAAACCACACTTCCATCATTTCCATGATAGCCGTCACTGCAGCTGTTAAGTGGCTTATTGGTATAAAAACAATGTTTGTTATCATAATTAATCTAATATAATACGTTTCAGTATAATAACGCGTTTAGGACGCTGGTGGGGCTGCCCTGCTTCTGTAGTGCGTCGGGGATGTTCGCGCATGTAGATTGTTTCTACACAATCATGCGCAAAAGGTGCGCTTCCATGGTGCGCAGGGTGTGGAGCAGAACCAACAGTATCCTAAGCATGATTTCAAGTCGCCTAGACTGTGTTTTCGTGAACGCTGTTGTGCCATCTCACATGGGTTGCCACAGCGGTGGTCGACTACCATTTTTTTTTAATTTTTTTATTATTGAATGATATTATAATACAGAGGTGTTACTTAATTCTAAACTCGCCTAACTTTTACGTTTGATGGCGAGAGGGTATATACACTCGAGAGCAATGAATCCGGGTCACTTAAAGAATGTTAAAAATCTCGGAAACTAAAAATGATAGGTTAATGCAATAAATTGTATTTAATAGACAATGTAATACTCCTTAAATGAAAGTAAAAAAAATATGAGTCACCATACATTTTATTAACACAAAATTACATAAAGAAAAAAACTGCTGATCTCTCCTTAAAACAAAAATAGGAAACATGAAATTTTTGAACTTTATTACGATTTTCTTGAATTTTAATACTTCGTATTGCCTCCTCGTGCTTCCATTACTGCGTTTACGCGGTTTGGCATGCTGTACACCAAGTTCCTTATACGATTTTGGGGAATATTCTCCCATTCCTCTGTGAGAGCAATTTTGAGCTCACGAAGCGTGATTGGGGGAGGTTTCGTTGTTTTACGCATCTGCCTAGCTCGTCCCAAGCATGCTCGATCGGGTTGATATCCGGGCTGCGCGCTGGCCACTCCATACGAGTAATGTTCATCTCTTGAAGGTAGTCATTCACAATCCTACCTGTATGAGGTCGGGCATTGTCATGCATAAATATAGCATCCTCACCTAAATTGACCATAAATGGACCAACATGATCATTGAGGATTTCTTCCACATATCTTACGCTAGTTAAAGAGCCGTTTTCTATGATCACCAGCTCTGTGCGACTTTCAGAAGAAATTCCGGCCCACACAAGTACAGACCCACCACCGTAGGCTACTTTTTCTTCGATGCATGCTTGCTTGAATCTTTCCCCTGGTCTTCGATACACTCTGTGTCTTCCATCGTGCTTGTAGAGCATAAATTTTGATTCGTCGGAGAACATAACTTTTGACCAATCTTCAATACTCCAATTTACGTGGCTCTGGGCATATCTTAGTCTTGAAATACGATGCCCACGCTCCAGTTTAGGGCCGTTTGCAGGTCTAAGGGGTTTTAAGTTAGATTCAGCAAGCCGACGTCTTACTGTCCATGCACTTGGGTTACTTCCTCCGAGGCGTCGAAACTGATTTGTGAGTTCAGTTCCTGTGAGAAAGCGATTTCGAAGCATGGTGTTCACCAAGTATCGGTCTTCTCGTGCTGTGGTACACCTGGTTCTGCCCGTTCCTGGTCTGCGTAGGTTAGAACCAGTTTCTTCGTAACGTCGGAGAACTCTTTGTACTGTTGACAGCGACACACCGACAGTCCTGGCTGTATCGCGCTGACTCCGGCCGGTTTCCAGCATTGTAAGTATTCTGGTGCATTCTTCAGGCGTAAGCGACATAATTTCAGCTTGAATAATGAATATAGAGCACTATCAACATGGTTTATGTACCCACATAAATGACAGATTACAAACAAAAGCAAAACCAAATGCTGTAATTTCGTAGTTCCATCTTCGAAAGTGGCCCTTTTTCAAATTTGATTTTTTTATGATATAACTTTACAATAACTAAGAAGTTTTAATACCTTCATTTAAGGAGTATTACATTTTCTATTAAATACAATTTATTGCATTAACCTAGCATTTTTAGCTTCCGAGATTTTTAGGATTCTTTAAGTGACCCGGATTCATTGCTCTCGAGTGTAGTTGATCGAAGGCGAGATGCCATCATTGTTTGTTTTTGTGAAGTGTCAGTTCTTACTAATATAGCTGTAAGTCTTACTAATCATTTTTGAGTTATATTAGGTCTTTACCTATGAAATTGCCGTTCTGCAGTACTGGCCATTTCAAATCAAAATAATTTTTGTTTGGCTATGAATTCTAATTTCAAATTAATTTTATTTTAAAAACATGGATTTTTTTTTCTAAAAGTAGTCATTCCTTTATTGATTAGTGTTACATTTTCATCGCATTTCAATCTTTTTCGTCATCATGGATACGTTAAAAATTCGAGTAATTATGGAATACGAGGGTCATTCAATAAATACTTAGCCTACAAAAAGTAAACGAAAATTTTGGAAAAGTGGCAATTTATTTTTCAACATAGTCTCCTTTTAGTTCGATACACTTAGCCCAGCGATGCTCCAACTTTTTTAACCCGTCCGAAAAATAGTTTTTGTCAAACTCTGCAAAATAGGCCTCCGTGGCGGCGATGACCTCCTCATTCGATCCATATCTATTCCCGGCGAGTGATTTTTTCAGATTAGGAAACAGAAAGAAGTCACAAGGGGCCAAATCTGGAGAATACGGTGGATGGGGCAGCAATTCGTAGCGTAATTCGACCAATTTGGCCATGGCAACGGCAGACGTGTGAACCGGTGCGTTGTCGTGGTGAAACAGCACTTTTTTCTTCGCCAGATGGGGTCGTTTTTTCTTTAATTCGGCGTCGAATCGGCCTAATAAATCGGCATAGTAAAGCCCTGTAATTGTTTTACCCTTCTCGAGGTAATCGATGTAGATCACACCTTGTGAATCCCAGAAAACGGTGGCCATAACTTTTCCGGCCGATTTTACAGTTTTCGCCTTCTTTGGAGCACGTTCCCCGGTCTGGATCCATTGTTTTGATTGCTCCTTGGTCTCTGGTGTGTACCAGTGGATCCAGGTTTCATCGACGGTCACAAAACGACGCAAAAACTCCGCTGGATTCATCTTAAACAGCGCCAAACACGTCTCCGATGTGGTCTCACGGTTGCGCTTGTTTTCTGGTGTGAGTAAACGCGGCACCCATCGCGCCGACAGCTTTCTCATGCCGAGTTCCTCGTGAAGAATATGATGCACTGTTCCTTCTGAAATGCCTACAGTCTCAGCTAGCTCCCGAACCTTCAATCGGCGATCTGCCAATACGAGATCATGGATTTTTTTAATGTTTTCCTCCGTAGCAGCTGTTTTCGGTGCACCTGGACGTGGTTCATCAAAAACCGACGTACGGCCACGTGCAAACTCGTTGAACCAATTCTTGACGGTGGCCATCGATGGAGAAGAGTCACCGTACACAGCATCCAAGCGCTCTTTGATTTCGATGCGCGTTTTCCCTTCCAAAAATAGGAATCGAATCACCGAACGATATTGCTCTTTTTCCATTTTTGTAAAACCGATCGACACGTTCGCTTCCATAAGTTGTCAAATTAAAACAAATGAAGGGATTGGAATGAAAATTTGAAAAAAGAATTAAAAAAGAATGTGCTACACTGTGGTAAAACTCTTTTGAAACTACAGCGCCCTCTGGCGATGAGGCTAGGTACTTATTGAACGCCCCTCGTATGAGTACCGTCGTGGCAGCAACGCGGCACAAGCGGCACGCAACATCAACGACGTTTACGGAGCTAACTCTACAAACCAACGCACCACCTGTTATTGGTTTGCTCGCTTCCGTTCTGGAAATTTCGACCTGAAAAATGAACCTCGCGGTCGTCCGAAGACTTTGGTCGACAATGACGAATTAAAGGCGATTGTGGAAGCTGATGATACACAATCTACGGCTGAATTAGCAGCAGCTTTCGACGTTAGCGTCAAAACAATATTGGTCCATTTGCGTCAAATTGGCAAGGTAAAAAAGCTTGACAAATGGGTGCCCCACGAACTCAATGATCGCCAGCGCGAAGTACGCGTCGAGACGTGCCTTGCACTGCTCAACAGACACACAAATGAAGGAATTTTGAACCGCATTGTTACCTGCGATGAAAAATGGATTCTGTTTGATAACCGTAAGCGCTCAGCAAGTTGGTTGGATCCTGGTTCAGCACCTAAACAATGCCCTAAACGAAAACTTACCCCTAGAAAAGTGATGGTCACTGTTTGGTGGTCTAGCGCCGGTGTGATTCATCACAGCTTCTTACCAAACGGGGTGAGCATTACTGCAGATGTGTACTGTGAAGAACTGAACACAATGATGGAGAAGCTGGCGCATCTCCAACCAGCATTGGTCAATCGCTCGTCTCCGCTGCTCCTGCACGACAACGCACGACCTCATACTGCACAGCAGACGGTCTCCAAGTTGCAAGAACTGGGGTTGGAAGCTCTCCGTCATCCGCCCTACTCACCAGACCTTGCGCCTACAGACTACTACTTTTTCCAGAATTTGGATAACTTCTTGGCGGGAAAAAAATTTAATACCCGAGAGGCAGTACAAAATGCCTTTGAAGAATTTGTTGCCTCCCGTCCAGCTGATTTCTTTAAGAAGGGCATCAATAAACTGCCACTGCGATGGCAAAGATGCATTGATTGCATGGGTGATTACTTCGATTAATACAAATAAAAAATTCATGAAAAAAATTCGTTTAAATTTTTTCATACAAAACGGCAATTTCATAGGTAAAGACCTATTATATGTTACTTGAATAAATATAATTCTAATACCAAGATTTATCTTCATTTGAATACCTAAAGCACCATTTAATAGTTACTAACTATCACATAACACGGATGAATATTTAATAAACGTTACAATATGGAGCATCGCTTACAATGCATTTGGCTCGATGTCAACAGCTGTCGGCAGATGGCGCCACTTCCGGCCAGAACGGATGCGACGTCAGTGTTGCCAGATCGTAGATGGATGATCGTTTTATTTAAGTGTTGGGAGATCATGTGAGTTTAAAGTTAAATTAAATAATGGATGGCAGTTAAATATGATTCTCATATTATAATGATAAAAACCTACTTTTGATGATACAATCATTGACAACATCGGATTGGTTTTTAGTTACTTTTACGAAGGTATTAAGTCAAAAGATGTATACATAGACAAGAAGTCATTTGATTGTCTACAGTCTCTGTACCATAATATTGTATTAATGTGTATTCTCATAACATATTTTACACTAGCCCACGACTTCGTTCGCGTTAAATTTCTTGTTCCCCCGACCCACCGCGTCGCATTGCATCGCCTACTCGCGCTATTACTTCGCTTTCGCTTAGCGCTCCTTCTTTTTTCTTTTTGCTCGGCTCCTATGTGTCCTAATGTGATGATAAATAGCCTATATCCTTCCTCAAGAATGGAGCTATCAAATGAAAAAATATTTTTTCAAGTCCGACCGGTAGTTCCAGAGTTTACCCCTACATACAAACTTACAAACAAATAATTTTTACCTCTTTCTAATATTAGTATAGATCGAGTAATTGATTGTAGCTACCCTTTAATACAGTATTATGGAACAAAAAATTATAGACAAATGAATTCTTGTCGATGTGTCTTTTTGAGGCTGATTGAACTTAAAAGGAAAAGTTATAAATTTAATTCAAATGGGCCATACGTCATAGAATAAACCAAAATTCGTGTTTAAGGTACCTAATATATCGCTTGAATAAAACAATAAACAATTTAATGCATGTTCTGTTATATTAATTTCCCACATAAACCTATAAAAAGGAAATTACAACATGATTAATAGATGTTTAATGTGACTGTAATTAGGTACGCCACACGTAAAATTAGAAAGATTATGATCCTGATTAAAATCAAAAGAAATGGCGGCAAGCCACGAAGTACGCATAAAATTAATTTATAAAACATATTGAACGCTTGTAAAATGTAATTTTATTTTATGTAATACTGTAGATTTATGTAACTGGTACACGGGTTTTCACTTAGAAATTAGTTTTATTTTGATGGTTACGAAATATGTAGTTTAATGGTGTTTCGTCACGAATAGAAGCATGCTGATACGCAAAAAGAGATGGTATTAAAAGGCTTACCTGAACTAAGGTACCTGTCACAATTGAGTAGAGTTAGCGAGCAACGAGCTGCGAGTGCGCAAATGACGTACAGCTGAGACGTGGACGCTCACGCAGGAGGCTTTGTACGGTGTGAGAGTTGCACAGAGAGCCGTAGAGCGTTCTATGCTCAGCATAAGACTTATAGACCGAGTTCCAAACGTCGAGATCCGAAGACGTACGAAAGTTTTCGATATCGGTAAACGAGTTATGCAACTCAAATGGGGTTGGGTAGGATACCTAGCAAGGCGCAGTGATTAGTTGATGACAGGTGGAGTACGGCAGAGACGGAGTGGCGTCCAAGGGCTAAACGAAGCGTAGGTCGTCCGGCGGCGAGATGGGCAGACGACATTGTTACCATTGAGGGTAGAACCTGGATGAGGTTGGCACAGGAGCGTGGGTTGGCACAAGAAAAGAGAGGCCTATGCTCAGCAGAGGGTATGATGAAGTTGATGCGGACGTACCAAGCGTGAGCAGCGAGTGTTCTGCCTGCCAAGCGAGCGTTGTTAAGCGAGTACTCTCTTTGATAGCCCTTTTCGCTGCGACAGACGTGTAATCGCCGGCGATGTGAACAGTCAGCCTTCTATTATTAATATATGTTTCTCTTTCACGGGACTTAAAATCGTACGTTGTTTGAGCGAGAAAATCATTGATAGCGAGTCGTTTGCTTGTCGGGCGGTGGGATAAGTGCCTAAAGGAGTACACTTGCAATAGATAGTTTATTTCATCACCAGTCACAAATGGTCTAAAAACAGTGAAGAAAAGCGCCGTGAGGAAACCATGTCCTAGACCTTGCGAAGACATGAGACAACAAACCCAGACTGGGCCCGCGTGGCGGTCTACGGTTCACTCTGTCACAGACAGGAGGCCTGTGTCCCTGCAGTGGGAACGTTATAAGCTGATTATTTAGTAGCCGATTCCCGGGCACCGTAGGCGTGGGCTTGCGGACGGCGAGCAATGGGTAGCTCGTCGTCTGGTAAGGATCAGGCCCGGGTCGACGGCGCGTTGTGTTCCACGCGAGCCTCAAAAAGATGTCAGAACTCACTGACGGGGTCGTGGGTTTGTCCGAAAGTGTTACCGTGGCCCTGGCACTCAGGCAACTGAAGGAACACGGGTGGGTTTTAGTCAGTAGAAGTCTGACACGCCCTGCTCGCTCCGCCAAGAACGGGAGAAGTTATTTGATTATTTCCCAACCAAAAAAAAAGGCTGATTATGTAGTAGGTACATAATCAGCCTAGGTAGGTATGTATAGCTCTCGTAAAGCTTTATAATGTCTAAGTGAAAGTAGGTCTCAGAAATTTCGCATCAGGCAGATCACACACTACAACGCGCCACGCGACGGGGCGCGGTAAACGGAGCCAAATTCCGCAGAAGCGCGTTTTTATTTAATTTGTATGTAAAACATCACGTGCGGGCTGAGGGGGGGCGTTAACTGCGCCCCGTCGCGTGGCGCGTTGTAGTGTGTAATCCGTCTTAATTACATCTATTTAATAAATGAATGTGACATGAAATAAGGGTGCAATTAAGAAATAAAATGTATTTCGATACTGAGCGATAATTAAACATAACCCCAAACATTGTATGGTAGTGTCCTATTGAAATATTCCTGCCAAAGAAGCTTGTAGTCACTCTTAAAAGCGACCATAGACTAGTTCCGACTACCCAATGACATGATTTTGTTCCTGTTGACAGAACTGAAAGCCAAGAAATAAGTGAAGAAATTCTAAAAATATTTTTACAGCTAACTAACTAAAAACACTAAAATCTTGAATAAGAAATTTTGCAAAATAAGACGAATTACCTACGTACATAATACACAATTAAATGCTCGTACACACTGGCGCGACGCGACGGCCGACACAAAGGCACCGCGTGTCGCGCGACGAGCGGCGCCTTTGTGTAACGCTGTCGCGTCGCACCTGTCTGTGGGAGCCTTAAAACTAATTGCTATACCGTTTATAAAAGGCAGTTTTACGTAAACCAAAGAATGAATGAAAAATAACAATATTAGCAAGAACCAACACTTCGATATACTCGTACGAATAAATCGGCCTATAAATTGAAATAACAGTGACATTGGCGCTCGTATTGATGAAAAATATCACCAACCCGCACAGGGCCCGCGTGGTGGATTACGGCCCACTCCCTCTAACAGAGAGGAGGCCTGTGTCCCAGCAGTGGGAACATTATATAGGCTAATTATGTATTACCTAAACGGGCAGTAGCACAACCAGAAATGTATTTTTTATTTATCTTCAAAAATCCGCTAAACGTTAAAACCCTTTGTAAACATTTGAACGGTAGACCGAAAACAAAAACAAAAAAGTTGTTACGCGCTCAAAAGTTCCCACCACAAGCGTGCGTCAGCAAAAAAAGTTTAAAGCCCTCGAGGTACTAACTCTATGGACATAAACTTCGTGCTTATCTTGTTTCCCGTGGCTCATGCCTAGATTTCTACTTCGGTCGTGGTTGCTGACGGTACTATGGTTTTTACTCGATTTTCAGGTGTAAGTACTTTGTAAGTTAAAACGATCCATTTTTAGTAGAAAGAAAGAAAATAAAGAAAGAAAGAGAAAGTATTTATTGGGACTCGGACAGGAAGAACACAAACTGAACTAAACACAAAAAAAAACTGAAGTACATTTAAAAAAAAACAGAAAGTCTTGTACGAGGCCAAAAGGCTCCTATCTCAGCATGATTCTGCGACATAGCAACAACATCCAACACCAATTTCGATAAGTATGGCGCTTGGGGTTGTTTTGAAAGAGTTTGCTTCACAGAGGGTCTTTGAGCTGTCCATTAGAAGACAATTTCTAGATACGGGTCTACACAGAGTATATTCAAGTCTGCATCACAAATCTGGAAAATAATAATTCTATTAGATTGACTGCTTATACCTAAATAAACTAAATCTTGTTACCTAAATATGGTTGTCCGTACGTCTCTCATCACTTTAAGACAGTGCAATCCGTTCCAGCAATAGTACCTATCGTAGTTATCATAGCGGTACCTGTATATCTTTTTTTTTTGGTGGGAAATCATTAAATTACTTCTCCCGCTCTGGACGGAGCGGGAGGGCGTGTCCTACAGTCAAAAATCGCATTTGGATCAACATACGACGTTAAACAGAGCTGCATATTGCAAAACACCAAAGAAAATTTGAATTTTGCGGGCTACAGCTGAGGATGCACCTTAATAATGACTGCTAAATGTGAGAACAAATCGCTCATTTGGAGAAACAACGACGTAAATGTAATTTTTCCCAAATTGAGTTGTCGATATATATTGTGTTCTAAAAAAAATTCAGAGGAGCAGAGGCGTGAAATATTTAATATGGTTTTGGGATTTATCAACATTTCAGAACGAGACGGTAACAGATTACAAAAATAAAAAAAAACGACTTTAAATCACTCGCCTGTAAAATTTTAAAAGCAGTAGTTATGTCAATGTTTCTCCAAATGAGCGAAATGTCATACTCCAACGTTGTACGCATCGCAACAATGACGTACCGCTGATACTATATTAACCGATAGAATCCCGGTGGCCCTCTGTAGGGCCGAGGTGGGGCCGCCGTCAAGCCCCGCTGGCCTTCCAGAGGGTCGCGCGGTCGTGCGGTTAAATAATCATCATTATTGCTTCTAAATGAGGGCTAATATCGTCTTTTGAGCATTTCACTTCAACTTCACTAGTTTATGACATACAAGAAAAGTAAAGTTTTCAAATTATACAAATAATAGCCATTCAATTTAACCGATAGACACCGGTGGCCCTCTGTGGGGCCGGTATGACGTGGAACAAGACAGATCGTCAGCCCAAAAAAAAAAAAACCCTTACAGTGAAATGCTCAAAAGACGATATTAGCCCTCATTTAGAAGCAATAATGATGATTATTTAACCGCACGACCGCGCGACCCTCTGGAAGGCCAGCGGGGCTTGACGGCGGCCCCACCCCGGCCCTACAGAGGGCCACCGGTGTCTATCGGTTAAATTGAATGGCTATTATTTGTATAATTTGAAAACTTTCACAAGCGCTATCGTACAGCGTTGCTGGTTTAATATTGTCCTTCTCCGGACAAGATTCTTAAACGATAATTCTACAACTAACAGTATACTTTTTGGAATAACATACGCACTCCTAATCTTTTCCAACGCCTCTCTTGTCCATGGGAAGCCAACATGTGCATTGCAGACACGTGCAGGGTGGTTAAATCCACTATAACTTGCTGCAAGACTCTGGACACACATTAGGACACGAGCGATATAGCGCGCACACAGCGACACAGCGTGTGATATACTTTCTCCTTTCTGTGTCCCACCAAACTTTGATAGGACCCAGTCGCTCAAAATGAGAGGGTTTATTTATGTATTTATTTCGAAGTCACAGTCAAAGTCAAATCATTTAATTCAAATAGGCACATAAAAGGCACATTTGAACGTCAAAATTTACAAAAAAATTGAATTGATTCTAGTTGCCCCTTCCAAAAGGTAGTTTCGTATGGAGAAGAATGGGCAAGAAACTCCACCGTTACTCTTTTAAAATATTTTACAATATTATGTAAGTTCACATTAATTATGTAATCATATGTGAAGACGATGCACCTAGAATAAAATTACTATACCACAATAGGTAAAAAGAATTAAATATAATGCAAAGGCAGGTAAATTAATTATGTGATAGATACATTTAACCATTTATGTACACACATATATAAACAGACAAGAAGAAAGGAACAGAAAAATACGTACAAAGGTGATGCTTATTTCTAAAGAAATCTCTTCCAGCATACCTGCGATAGGAGAGTATATTAAAGAGATGTAGACAACGTGTGTAAGAGTAGAAGGGAAAACAAAATACATAAAATCTTAAATAATTTTCCAAATTAAATATAAACATACAATATGAGAATATACTTACATACATACATACTACTAAAACTGGGGTTACTAGGGTTATCAAAATCTAGAACAGAAAAGGTTTTTTATTTGAAGTCTAGCAGTCTTGCATCATCAACTATCTACATAGCCTTTTCCTAAATATCTTGCGGTCGGCTTCCAGTCTAACTGGATACCTAGTAGTTTATATAGAGCGATTACCTATCTAACCTCCACAAACCAGTTACTGGGTAACATTATTACCCTTGATAAGCCTGCTTTATCCTTGTCAGACTTGCGGCCATCAGCTTTGCATGTCGATCAGTATAAAATATTTAAAAACGTAAGGCCTGAAACTGTGTTAGGCGGACGCCCGCGCGGTTCCATACAAAAGTGCTCAGTCGCGGGGACCCGCGCGGGCGTCCGTCGCGGGGAGGCAGGCCCCGCGCCAGCGCACCAGGGCCCGACTCCGTGTGATGAAATCCATCGGTGCCCGTTACGGGCGCCCGTTTAACGCAGTTTCAGGCCTAAGTATATTTAAATGTCTTTGATATGATATCTCTTAGACCAACCTCGCTGCAACATCCAATCTTGCTGTTTATTTTCTGCGTTTTTCTGTTTGGCATCAGACACTATATTTTCATCTTAGAAAAGACGAAGACCTTAATTATTCTTGAAATTAACGACGTTGAAATGAGATCAGAACTACCTATGTTTTGAACATTTTTATTCTATATGTTGTATAATATTCCATATTCCTATGAATCCCGACCATATCTGTCAAATTCAATTGTTTTTTTTTAAGCTTATGGCATCCAAAAAAGATAAAGTTCACCAGACCTCCTTTGGCATGTACATAGCCAGTATTAATCCTATTTAAAAACAATCAGACCTCTTTCAACCGGCAGAATGTTAGTTTTAATCATGCAGACCTTAAAACGTTCACATTTCAAATAAAACCCTGCAATTTAAGTAATTACGTAGCTTAGTTATTTTCAGCTTAAAACCCGTAGTACCAGCAAGTTAAGGCATAAAGTAACAGGCACAGGCAGTACAACTTGTCCGCTCCGTGACGTCCCACGTCCACTAGAATTATGTTCACAGCTGTTAACTTTATGTGACTTACGTTATCTGCAGAATGGACAATAGTGACCAACTTTAACTTTCTTGGCAATTGGCTCGCCTCTTATTACATGGGACTTAAAAATAACTTGGGAAATCTGCCGTACTAACGAAGAATTACAATAACTCGATTTTGCCGATTCCGAGAAAAACGCGCTCCAAGTTTTGAACTTTACTTTACTTGTATGTCATAAACTAGTGAAGTTTTAGTTATTGCATTCTTGCTTACTGAAAAACCGAGTCCCTGAAGGATTCTTAAAAATTTACTTACAGAGAGTTAATAGATCTCGATTCGCTGATTCCGAACAAGTATATATAACTAAAAATTGTCCAAAATCGAGTTATTGTATTCTTCGTTAGCGCGGCAGAAATGAGGGTGAACTATAGGTACACCTCTGCTTAAACCTTCGGGTATTACAGGCGTGATGTCATATTAATAAATTTCTTCCATTTAAGTGTGAATTTCACCAATGAAACTGAACGCAAGCAGCACATCTAAACCGCGTTCAAGAGCTGTCAGTGTCAATATTCCACAGAAAATAATGACAGTGACAGGCCTTGAACGTGGTTTATTTATTTATTAACTATGGATTAAGTACTTACAGCTAAAACAAACAGAATCAAAAATAGTATGTGAGACTGACAGCCAATTAAAAGTCATCACTTCTAAAAAACAGATTGGGCAGAAAGAGTGTGAAAACAACACAGCTAGCCAAAAAAAAGAAAAGAAATGCAGTAGGTATAACATTCAAGCTTAAACTAAATCCACATTTTATATTCAATACAAGAATAATAACCTGGACATATAAAATCTTAATTAAAAAAACTAAGGCTCAAGCACTTTCTGATTGTACTGCAATTTTAATGTGCTGATCGCGTTCAGTTACATTGGTGAAATTCACCCTATGTCGGTCCCTCAATGTTGAGGATAAAAAAATAAAATAAAAAAACACGTGTGGCACTCGGGGACTGCCGCGGTAAAGCTATTGCATAGCATTTTTTATCAACTTATGCAATTATAATTATATTTTTATTTTTTATTTATGCAGTATTTTTTTTCTTTGATATTAATTCAAGTACAGTCGTACCATATACATACACGTTAAGCGAACGCTCGGCCGAGCTACATGGTAGGCGGAGTGGGGGTGTTAGGTCGCCGCGCGCAAAGCCCACGATAAAAGCTATGCAATAGCTTAAAAATTGAGGATAGTGATTCCTTGTATCATAATGTCTGGACCTTAAAAGAGACCAAGAGACCAACTTTAATGATTTGTTAATATCTTCCTTTTGTGAGTGTGCTGCCAAGCCACATTAACTTGTCAAGGACAAAACACGTTTTTTTTTTCCAAAATTCTCTGTAATCACTTTTGTTAAGCTACATAACATAACATCACGCCTGTGTTCCCCGAGTGGATAGGCAGAGTTGCACAATGAAACTGCGTATTTCTAATGCCCTTCGCAGTCTACATACGAAAATTCAATCAAATACACTCGAGAGCAATGAATCCGGGTCACTTAAAGAATCCTAAAAATCTCGGAAGCTAAAAATGCTAGGTTAATGCAATAAATTGTATTTAATAGACAATGTAATACTCCTTAAATTAAGGTATTAAAACTTCTTAGTTATTGTAAAGTTATATCATAAAAAAATCAAATTTGAAAAAGGGCCACTTTCGAAGATGGAACTACGAAATTACAGCATTTGGTTTTGCTTTTGTTTGTAATCTGTCATTTATGTGGGTACATAAACCATGTTGATAGTGCTCTATATTCATTATTCAAGCTGAAATTATGTCGCTTACGCCTGAAGAATGCACCAGAATACTTACAATGCTGGAAACCGGCCGGAGTCAGCGCGATACAGCCAGGACTGTCGGTGTGTCGCTGTCAACAGTACAAAGAGTTCTCCGACGTTACGAAGAAACTGGTTCTAACCTACGCAGACCAGGAACGGGCAGAACCAGGTGTACCACAGCACGAGAAGACCGATACTTGGTGAACACCATGCTTCGAAATCGCTTTCTCACAGGAACTGAACTCACAAATCAGTTTCGACGCCTCGGAGGAAGTAACCCAAGTGCATGGACAGTAAGACGTCGGCTTGCTGAATCTAACTTAAAACCCCTTAGACCTGCAAACGGCCCTAAACTGGAGCGTGGGCATCGTATTTCAAGACTAAGATATGCCCAGAGCCACGTAAATTGGAGTATTGAAGATTGGTCAAAAGTTATGTTCTCCGACGAATCAAAATTTATGCTCTACAAGCACGATGGAAGACACAGAGTGTATCGAAGACCAGGGGAAAGATTCAAGCAAGCATGCATCGAAGAAAAAGTAGCCTACGGTGGTGGGTCTGTACTTGTGTGGGCCGGAATTTCTTCTGAAAGTCGCACAGAGCTGGTGATCATAGAAAACGGCTCTTTAACTAGCGTAAGATATGTGGAAGAAATCCTCAATGATCACGTTGGTACATTTATGGTCAATTTAGGTGAGGATGCTATATTTATGCATGACAATGCCCGACCTCATACAGGTAGGATTGTGAATGACTACCTTCAAGAGATGAACATTACTCGTATGGAGTGGCCAGCGCGCAGCCCGGATATCAACCCGATCGAGCATGCTTGGGACGAGCTAGGCAGATGCGTAAAACAACGAAACCCTCCCCCAATCACGCTTCGTGAGCTCAAAATTGCTCTCACAGAGGAATGGGAGAATATTCCCCAAAATCGTATAAGGAACTTGGTGTACAGCATGCCAAACCGCGTAAACGCAGTAATGGAAGCACGAGGAGGCAATACGAAGTATTAAAATTCAAGAAAATCGTAATAAAGTTCAAAAATTTCATGTTTCCTATTTTTGTTTTAAGGAGAGATCAGCAGTTTTTTTCTTTATGTAATTTTGTGTTAATAAAATGTATGGTGACTCATATTTCTTTACTTTCATTTAAGGAGTATTACATTGTCTATTAAATACAATTTATTGCATTAACCTATCATTTTTAGTTTCCGAGATTTTTAACATTCTTTAAGTGACCCGGATTCATTGCTCTCGAGTGTATATCCAATAGTTTAGACACTATAGGTAGTCAAAGATTGGCAGAATCCATGGTCGGCCCAACAACCCAAATTATTTTGTAAAAAAAAAAAAACTTTTTTAATTGTCATTTATTGTCTTTTTTTTTCTTTTTTTTATAAGTATTTTATGGCCTGGTTGCTAAGACCTTTTAGCCAAGTCTTTAGTTTATTTAATTTCCTTCACTAAATTTCTTCGAAAGTGTTTTTAATATATTTATATATTGCTCGATAACAAGTCTTATTTTTTAATAATTCTGTCAAGCGGTGGGAGGTATTATTTAGCACAACACTTTCACTACACAATTCATTTAATGCACTCGCTTTGTTTGGGCTTGATAATTTAGGTTTCCACTTTTCAAGGTACAAACTTGATACAAAGAACAAAGAATATTTAGCTATTTTAGGTACTTATTTTCATATTTCTTGACAATGATTTCCATGATGGTCAATTATTATTTATTTTTAACTTAGGTTTTCGTTTCCTTCATGTTATTCCCGCCATTTCGTTCTCATTTATTGTCGTATTGTTGTCTCCACATTGTATATATTTGACGGAGAAGGTACGTCTCTCTCGTTATTATCAGCCACATTTTAAGGCGTACTATGGGTAGTGTTGGTTATTGCGCAATAGAAAAACCGTTTGCAGTTCAAATCAAATTATAATTTACGAACAAATTAATCACAGTAGCGAAACACACACTGTAGGTACAAGACACAACTATACGGAACGCGCGACAGTTTCTAAAAGTGTTAACTGCTTAACCGCCAACAACAAACTCTTCTTTTATCTGGTCAAGCGTTAGCGTTATAGACTTGTAGCGGTATCTACATCGCCACATGCGAGCTACACGTCACACTGACGTCACGCAAAATCCTGCATCGCGCAAGCAAAGTTTACCGCGCAACTAGCATATATACAATGTCCCGACATCAAACGTCGGGCAGTTGCCTACCAGACACAACACCCGTCTGGTCGGGAGGATCCTCTCTTTTCTATAGAGTATGAGTGAACTTTACACCCTGTTCCTCATACCTCTATTGACTCTGTCGAGCGCCACCTGCTGGCGCTTGCGTCCCGGTTAGTCAAAGTCAAACGATTGATTTAACGTATTTCCGACATATATATAGGTGCACCGTTACCTAACCTACCACCCAAGTTATGTTTAAGTCCCATGTAATAGGGGGCGAGCCTATTGCCACCAATGGGCAATAATCCAGACCCCGGACTGCTACTGAGAAATTCCAAGTAGAAAACCCAATAACTCTTTACCCGACCTGGGAATCGAACCCAGGATCTCATGCTCAGCAGTAGTGCTTGCGACCAATGGACCTTGGACCGACCGGACCAATGAACCAGTCAGGTAGTCCGTTAAGCTACATTTTGTATTAATTAATACTTACCAGCACCCTAATTGCGTAACACACTATCAATCAGAATCTGAATCATTTTGAAAGATATTGCAAATCCGTTGCTTCATATGTTCGAAAAATTTGTCTGCTCAACAACGTAAATAACGCAATGAATGTTTTTGAACTGTCAAAATGAAAGCTATTCCTACTGTTAGTGTGTTACGCAATTACCTCGCAGGATAAAAACATCTTCCAGTTCTGTAGTTTCCCTTGTGTTGCTAATAGACATGATATAAATTGATTATACGTTTTTTGTCCCTCGTCCGTTCGTGTTTCTAGACAAATTGGTATTCTGCAGAAAGCAATTAATTCACCGGACAGGACCGAATAATTTGTAAAGCGTCACGTACATACAGGGTTCTACAATGGGCCACTGTTAGAGTTTTTCACCTTCAATTGATTTATCTATATTCGTCGTAAGTATTAGACATGGTCAACGGTTGAAAAATGTACGAAATCGGACCTTTTCAAGTCCTATTTTGGCAGGCAAAATGTACTTCACTTGTATAAATAAAACAATTACATTTCGAAATGTACCTTAAGTTCTATTTTACAGTAAATTCCTTTTTGGCATTTCATTCATACTGCCGACAGTATGAATTAAATGCCTGAAAATGGATTCATGTTTTATAGGTCTGACTCCGAAGTCAGACCTGCAAAACATGATTCAAGATGTATGCATACTCAGATCATATTGCAAAATTTAAGTGTATACGCCACAAATAATTCTGTGACAAGTCAATATTAAGCCAGGATTACGTAAAACAACGCTAAGAAATAAGTAAAATTAAAAAAAAAAAATTAGAAACAAAAATAAAATAGGGTTTGCACGGTCGTGCTACCATAACTAACAAAACAACACTTTTTCGCGCGCATAAATATTAGAACGTACGAGTATTAAACCACAGACAAAGGTGCGGGTGCCGGATTAAACCGCTTTTAACCGGTCGGAGCCGGTTGGAACTAGAAATTTCGAGTTAATTAGCGAGCTTACTTGAGTAGCATCTCTATATTTCACGTTATGCGGGTTAGCGCGCACCGTGTTGCAGATTTTTTATGTTGTGCATAGTTAATATTTGGCCGTATGTAACACCGTTATGTAACAAGCTTTTTATTATTGAGTTTAGCATTTTTTTATTATAACACGTTAAAATTAATCATGCGTTAAAGTCAGTCAATTAACGTAAATAATAATGTTACCTAGTTATAACATTTTAGGTAGGATCCTACCCTGGATCATGATCTCTCCTTATCAGTCAGAGGTTTTCAGGGAGAAAACTTAACTTTAAGCTCGCCTCTTTGTACGTGCACTCTCTTAATTACTATAAGATTTAAATTATTTTACTGTACACAAAAAAAGTCGGACAGATTCTCGCTGACAAAAAACTGTGTCACTCAAGTCGGCCAGCTCGCTGTACGTACAGGCTGCAGAACGAACACATTCACACATTAGTCGGCCGACGACGGTCTTCCATTACGCGCGCCAACGGCAATCCTCACACATATTCACACATAAACGGGACTCATTTTTGTCTTAGCGGAACTCCGCTAAGACAAAACTGAGTCCCGTTTATGTTATGTTTATGTATGTTAAAAATGTCGGACGGAATTCCGTCCGACATTTTTTATCGTTCATGACTGTACAAATAAGAATCAAGATTGTTTTGGTATGAGTTCCAAAGAGCGCTAAATTGCTAAGCGTGGTGATTACAGCAATTCCCTTTTCACGGTTTATAATAACAGTCAAAGGGAGATTTTTCGATTAGCAATGTCCGTCTATGAGCTTTGATTACATTTCCCCCTCTGAAAATTTCCGAAGAATGTCATTGATTTAATACATACATGCATAAACTCACGCCTTTTTCTCGAGGGGTTGGTAGAAACTATCGAACGTCACCTGCTACGATCTTGACATACTCCTTTTGCTTCGTTTGCGTTCATACATCTGGTTGTACACGCACACCGGTTGCGAGTACTACGCACCTGACTTTTCTAAAGTACAGTCACCAAAAGAGATAAGTAACCAGGGACGTCGGATATGGTTGAAGTTTAGTAAGAAACCGATGGAGGTATTCGAATGAAATTTAATCTGATGAATGACCTGTTTGTTTTCTTTTAATTAAATTAAATTTTATTCGAAAATATTTATTGGTTTCTTACTAAACTTCAACTATATCGACGACCCTGGTTACTTATCACTTTTGGTGACCGTACATCATCAATAAGGTCAGTATAATATGTCTTTCTAGGGCGTCCACTCCCGGCGTTTCATTTCACACCAGCATTTATTATTTATCATTTATAATTTATCTAAGCACCCTCTTAAATTTTTGAGATGAGTGAAAGGTGACTAACAAAAGGCCAAACCTATTTTCAACTGCTCCCGCCACAATCCGCGTGCTTCTTGCGGAAACGACTCTCCTTCCTACTCGGCGGATAAGGCGAGTCAACGCTTCAAGAAGCTTCCTAATAAATAATAGTTAAAAAAAAAACTAAAAAACACGCTATAATAGAAAACCAAAATAAAAAGTAGAAAATAACTTTCAATAAATTTAAATTAAGAATAGTGTGATTAACAAACAAAATATTTTATTCTAAAAAAGCGTGGGGTGCTTGATGTCAATTGTTAATATTTTATTGACAGATATTGGTAAAAGTAGTAATTATGAAAATATTGTTAAAAGCTCCCCACGCGTTTTACGGTAAAAAAATTTTTTTGTTAATCCCACTGTTCGTAATTTAAATTTATTGATAATTATTTTCTACTTTTTAGTTTGGTGTTCTATTAAAGCGTGTTTTTTAGTTGTATATTTAATATTATTTATTTTCTATTTTTTAGTTCGACTAACCACAAAAAATCTTATTAAATTATGCTATTGTCATTGGTCCTTGATAAGTGTGCAAAATTTAATTTAATTCGACGGTTGAAGAGGGTGAAAATCACGTTCAAAGATTCCGTTACATACATAGGTACATGTATACTAAGCCAATAAAAGCGTGTTAATAATAAAAGACAGACGAAGTGCGCCCTCGTGTTTGTCATCAGCCATCTGACGTCCGTCAACTGGGCTGCGTATTGAAAAAGCGATTCGTTGTTATTATGATTTATGTAGATTCTGTCTTCGCCCCGAACCCTAATGTTTTTATATATATTTGTTACTAATGATAAACCCCTTACAGTACATGTCTGTGTTAAAATGGCGCCCAACGCGGGGCCAGTTTAACACACATACCAAAGCCCACTTTTGCACCGCCAATCACTAAACACGTTTAGCGCTAAACGAGTTTTAATAATCATTCTGTCTCTGTCATCTTCAAACATTTGACAGAAACAGAATTATGTTTTAAACTCGTTTAGCGCTAAACGTGTTTAGTGATTGGCGGTGCATGTGGGCCTAAGACAAACAACAAAGGGGAGGATGCGTTTCTTACTTTAATAATTAAAAAAAAATGTTAATTACATTTCAATTTCACCTCAATTAATCCATGATCGGAGATTACTATCTCGTCCTAAGGGACAAGCGATCGAACCTGTAGTTATCTAACGTCTAAAGGCGTCCCAGCATTCTCAGATGAAGGCATGGTTGATCCAACAGTTTAATCTTACCCCCTGACAGGTCAGTGAACTCGCTACAAACAAACTAATCCCAAGCAGATTAGTAAGCTAAATGTGTCGCTTGTCACTTCTGGGTTAGGCAAGTTAGTAACTTATATAGCTCTCGGAAGTTGCAGCGAGTGGCTGCGCAGTATGCATAATATAGGTGTCCGAGGGAACTTTCTCACTCTCACTCAACTGTACCATGCGCGGATTCGTTCTTGGGCCTACGTTCAGAGGGCTCATAAAGATTTGCGCGAACTGTACAAAGGTACAACGATCTTTTGACGCATTATTAAAATCGGAACTAACGCCAACAATACTTGTTTCAGGGTTCCATACCCAAAGGGTGCCAAAGGGACCCTATTACTAAGACTCCGTTGTCCGTTCGTCCGCCCGTCTGTCACAGGGCTGTATCTTTTGAACAGTAATAGGTAGACACTTGAAATTTTCACGGAGTGTGTACTGCTATAGCTGCTATAAAATTAAATGATAAATAAAAATAAAATAAATTAAAAATGAAAGGGGTTTCCCATAAAAAAACGTTTAGTTCGACGTTTTAAAAAAAGAAATTATATAGTACTAGCTTTTGCCTGCGGCTTCACCCACGTGGAGGTCGGAAACTATCCCACGGGAACGTACTACCGGGATAAAAAGTATCCTATGTGTTAATCCAGGTTATATACTATTTGTATTCAAAATTCCATCCAAAACCGTTCAGTAGTTTTTGAGTAACAAACATCCATCCATCCATCCATCTATCCTCAGAAACTTTCACATTTATAATATTAGTGGGATAGGATGGTATTTTTTATATATACTAAGTATAGTACTTTTTTAAATATTGTACGGTGATACGGAACCCTTCCTGTGCGAGTTCGAATCGTAATGGCCGTTTTTTCAATTTCTCTGACAATTTCGCAAATATTTACCAACAACGCCACCCGTCAGTGTCATTCAGGGGCCAAAAGATCCTTTTAGCACCAATAGATAGGTAATTAGGTATTCAGTTCGTTCATAGTTAATTTACCTCCGATGGCAGCAACCCAACAGCAACCTTATTGTAACGCGAATAAAGATCATTGTCATTTTGACAGATTTGTGAGAGGTAGCAACCCAACAGCAACCTTATTTCAACGACAATAATGATCACTTTGTTTAAGACAGTGATGCAAAATCAGAGGTAAAAAAGTGACTGTGTAAGGACTGTAGGTTGGTTCTTGTAAGTTAAGAGATAGACTTCAGAGTTTGTTTCGGCATTTCTCCGCGAAGATTGTCCATTTACATAGTTTAACGAATGTATTTATTAAATAATAATAAAAATAAAATAAAAATCGTTGAGCTCCTTAAGTTCTGAGTTGAGCTGCACGATTACTGACAAATGTGTGCACTGACTGGACAGGTTCACTCAATCTGTGTGGTTTTTCCTCAAAAGACCATTTCAGACATAAATCTACATGATCTTTACATGATCTGACCAAGATTATGTCTGGACTTTAAAAGAGACTGGGACCTCTGAGTTTGTTTCGGCCTTTCTTCTCAGAGTAGTCAGATAGGAAACGCCGACCTCATCTAGTTTTTAAAATATGATTGACGTGTAAAAGTGTGTGTGTGTGCGTGTGTGTATTTTCTCATGGTGTCCCCTGTAATACCATAATTTTTTCAGAAGCTTTATAGTAACTTACTTCTTCGTATGTGACTTTTCAAGGTATTCCACTCAGAGCACTGACTTCAACGACACTTGACCGTACGGCACCTGAGCTGTTCCACTAATCGCACCGAAACAAAATTTTGATAAGTGCGGTTAGTGTAACATTTTAGCGGTCCTACTCTATCTGCACGAGGTCCGTAGTGACGGGCGATATTACGGATGATACCTACTACGTATCATTTTCGGACATAACATTAGTCCAAGGCCCGAACTGAAAATTAATGACAATACGATTTGACAGTTGTCCTTACTCCCGATGTCTTTTGCCCGTCCGAAACAGTTTATTAATCGGTAGTAGGGTTAACTTCTAAGAATCGAACAGCTTTCGGACGGGCCCGAATCTTCGTTGGCGGACTCAGAGAGTAGGCTCCCAGGTGCAGTTCGGACAAGTGCCATTAAATTCGGTGCTCTAAGTGGAATACTTAGTTATTTCTAGAGAGAAGTCTTTTCATCCTGTTTCTGTAAACTTGAACTGGACTAACAATGACTTAATTGTGTTTAGAATATGACCATGTTTATCATTACCTTTCATAGCGATGACGTAGGTGGATTAAAAAAAAAACCCAATTGAAGAAATGACACAACATAATATTTGACAAACGTGCCATAAACAATCCGGTATTCGATAATAATCCTATCTTAAAACTATTTAAGATTCCAATTTCAAATTCAAGTTACCGTCTTCAAATGTAATTCCAGTTGCACGAACACGTCTTCACTTATTAAATCTAAGTTCTTCGAGCTTACATGAGCAAATATGTTGGCTGACGTAATATGCACCAAGCTCTCTTAGAATTAATCCCGTATTTCAACTTGAAATACTTTGGTAAACCCTTTTCTGGTTTGCTTTGGGTTCCGAGAGCCGAATAATTTTGACGGTAGTTCTAAGAAGGTAGTTTCTAACGAAAAGTAGTAAGAGGGCAATGGGAAATGGTAGCGTTGTGACATTTATTTTGAAATTTCGACTTTTCCGGTGTAAATTTTGCTTAGTGTAGTGTATTTATTTAAAAGATATATAAACACAATCTCATACACATCAACAGTGAGGTGGCTGTCAATAATGGCAGCGATGCAGAGCCACACAAGGAGCGCCCAGACGCAGACAAGTAGCGAGCCGGAATGTGGACGGTAGCACCTTAAGCCAGAGGCCCGACTCCCACTCACCCACAGCCAGAACGCGGGCACGCTCAGCAGTATTGGTGGACGAATTCATAAGATTATTCCGTACCGACCTACAGAGCGGCTCATCCCACTGTCTCTGGGAAGATGGATTCACGGGCCGATCTGTATTCGGGCAATCCATTTTCCAGGCATTCACCACATCGGTCAAGCACGGCACTCCAGAGTCAACCAGTGAAGGGGCTAAAATTTCCCCAATCAACTTTTCAGTGCTGTGGACAGAGGACAGGAACGCCGGTAAGCTATTACAAGTAATTTTACGGACGCCGAGGCCACCAAAACGGATGGATAATGTGGCTTGAGGTCATGCTCGGTCGCCCGAAGCCACATTTAAAATGGATGTTAGTGTGCCTCGATTAATTTGGTCAGTTTTGTCCAAGAGCTGTGGCTGCTTCCATAAAGGGGAAGAGTGTAGAAGATATATAAAATGTGGGTCAAAACAACAGTATCAAATCAGGGTGAATGCCGAATGTAAATTTATTTTGTGTGTGAGGGAGTGAGTGAGTGAGTGAGTGAGTGAGTGAGTGAGTGAGTGAGTGAGTGAGTGAGTGAGTGAGTGTTTGAAATTTAAATTTTTTCGTCGATGTATTAAGAAGCCCCTCAGACGACCCCCTGACCAAAAGCTGTCTTCTAAAACTGGGGAACCTAGGAGGTGCAATGAACTTTTTTCTAGAAATAGTATCCTACTAATATTTTAAAATGTGAAAGTTTGTGAGGATGATTGGATGGATGTATGTTTGTTACTCTTTCACGCAAAAACTACTGAACGGATTTGGATGAAATTTGAAACACAGATAGTTTATAACCTGGATTAACATGTAGAATACTTTTTATCCCGGTAGTACGGTCCCGTGGGATAATATCCGACATCCACGCGGGTGAAGCCGCAGGCAAAAGCTAGTTTTTTATAATTGAAACAATTTTTTTTTAATAATTGAAACAGCTCTTGTTACATTTCGGTGTGATTGCCGTAATTTTTAATCCGTTCCAATTTACGCGTTGTTCGCATATTCTTACTAATTCAGAAGTTGCATTCGAGCCAACAACTGCGACAACCGTAGATTTTAATATACCAAAATTATCGTTTATTCGTAGAATATCTTCTTTATTTGGTAACTGAAGATATGGTGCAAGCGGTGACTACCTAACAAAACATAACATAACTTCACGCTGTGATCCACGAGCGGTTAAGGCGGTACCCTGAGCAAAATAACCTTGAGCATTCGTTCCCTCTTTGCCGCACCCCACCTCTACAATGCTTCGCAAAACATTAGTAGCGCCTTCTGGCGAACAACTTACGAATACAAGTACAATCCACAGTCCTTAGAATTCACAGACACGGCATTAAATAAAATAAAAATCTTTCTATGAATTAAAAAACGTTGCGCATAAATAATGTTGATCATGAATTCAGTGACTATATAGGTACTAACGTCCATGAATACTTTCAACTTTTGGAAGGAATAACGAAACGGCGATGCACTTCATGCGACTTTCTCTCTAACAAAAATTTCTTATAACAAAATAGGGGTCAAAATCAAAATTCAAGATGGCGCCTCCAAAAATTTGCAAATTTTTCGTCATGGGTGTCGTTTCCATGGTTTTCGAGGGAGCTGACAACGATCATGGGGTTAAAATCAAAATTCAAGATGGCCCTATCTAGAAAAAGGCGATAGTTTTTTAGTTAACTGGTAGAAATCGACACGTAAGAAAAAAGCCGTATGCCTCCTCCATGCGACTTTCTCTCTCTCTCGCTGCTTCTTTCTATTATATACAAGTGTATGTGCGCGAGTATCGAGATTTGAGCAGACGAGCATTTTGTGCGGCCGGTTGTTTATCCTAAATACTAAACTAAACTTCGTTCCCGATGGGGGCACACGTTTTTATACACATAACATACAACTATTCATGGTGCTCTATAATAAACATTATGTGGTGTTTATTTTTTAGATTTAAGGTGTTATTCAGACAGTGATACAAGTATAAAAACTATAAATAAACAAAAAGTAAATTTTATTATCATTTATTATTTTAAAGTAGGTACCTTTATACAAATTATTCTTAATTTAACTATTTCTAGTTTACAAATCCCTAAATAGGTTTTCTCTTTCTGCAGCCTGATTCATGGATTCTTCTCTACATTTATGTAAAAAAACTTTTACCTCTTTATAATATTAGTATAGATCGCTATAATGTGTCTTATTTGTACAGAAGTGAGGATAAAAACCAGTGCGGCAATGCCAGCCCGCGCCGCCGCCGCGGCTTTTAGAGATGAAAACACTTGCATAGGAAATTGATCTGTTTTGCTATATAAATAAGGAGCATAATCGTTTTTACGAAAAAAAAGTACTTGGAAGTTCAATTTTTTTTGCACATACGATTGTGCTCCTTATTTATATGATGACATGGATCGATTTCCTATGCAAGTATTTTTGGTGTGTTCGGTTATGTTTAAGTACATAAATAGTAAAATAAAACGCATTCGCAAGGGTAATGAACACTCACTTTCACACAGAGGGTGTATAATAGACGGCACGGTTGGCGCAGTGGTTAAGCGATTGACTGCTGCGCTGCGTGTCGCGGGTTCGATTCCCGCACGGAACAAATATTTGTATGTTGTTCCGGGTCTGGCTGTTTGTGTATGTGAGTTTTAAATGTTTGTAAAAGCACCCACAATACAGGAGAAATTCCTAGTGTGGGGCAACTTTTTTTTTTTTTTAAAAGAAAAGAAAGAAGAAAGAATAGGAATGTGCTACATTTTATGAAATGAAAGTTCTGTATAAGTCGCCAATTAAAATTTGTATGACATGTGATAAAATTGCACTTTAGCATGCTAAAAAGAAAAGGATTATATAAGTAGAATACTCACTCATTATTGCTTATTTCCATCGGTTGTATAAAAATAACCAAAGTGATGCACCTCTAATAGATACTTCTAATCTATTAGAGGTGCATCACTTTGGTTATTTTTAAGCTATTGGATAGCTTTTATCGCGGGCTTTGAGCGCGGCGACCGAATCAAGAAATTCCGTAACGAAAATAAAACCTAACAACCCCCACTCCGCCTACCATGTAGCTCGGCCGAGCGTTCGATTAACGTGTATGTATATGGTACGACTGTACTTGAATTAATATCAAAGAAAAAAAAATACTGCATAAATAAAAAATAAATAAATAATTATAATTGCATAAGTTGATAAAAAATGCTATGCAATAGCTTTACCGCGGCAGTCCCCGAGTGCCACACGTGTTTTTTTTTTTATCTAAAAAGATTATTTATTTTAAAATACACTGAAATCAATACAATATGACAGGCATTGAACCACGTAAGTACTGAATCAATGTGAATGTTCTTGTCTGTAGTTTCATAACTCTATGGCATAACACAAAAAAAAAACAAAGCAAACATTATACAAATATTACTATCTACGGATAATGTGACGTGTCACGTGATCGAGCGCTGACAAACGATACGTGTTTCACCCTTGAGACCTTTCGGCACACTGAATCCAGTGTTGGGCACAATTGAATTAATTGTTTAATTGTAGAGGCAAACAATTACAATTTTTATTTCAACTAAATTAATTGCAATTAAATTAATTAAACTATTTTTTAATTGTGAAATGCAATTAAAATCAATTGCAATTAAATCTGTTAATTGTGGTTTACAATTAATTCAATTGCAATTAAAATTTTATTTGCAATTAAATTAATTGTTTTAAACAATTAATATTTAATTTAACTACGTAAGTATTTGACGAATGTAAATATGGCACATTTTTTTTTTTTTTTGGGTGGTTAATCATCAAATGACCTCTCTCGCTCTGGGCGGAGCGGAAGGGCGTGTCAGACTCTTACTGACTAAAACCCACCCGTGTTCCTTCAGTTGCCTGTGCGCCAGGGCCACGGTAACTCTTTCGAACAATCCGCGACCCCGGCAGGCATCGGTCCTATCGGACCCCGTCAATGGTGCTGACATCTCTTAGAGGCGCGCGTGGAACACGACGCGCCGTCGACCCGGGCCTGGTCCTTACCGGACGGCGAGCTCCCCATTGCTCGCCGTCCGCAAGCCCGCGCCTACGGTGGCCCCTGTATATGGCACCTGTGCTACACTTTTACGTAGTAATGTTCTGGCTTAAATCCAGGCTTTACATACCTTTGAGAATATTAAGGAGAATGCTCTTGTATTGTTTGCATTATGTTTTTTAGTTACTGACATTTATTAATTGTTAATTGTAATTGTAAACGTGTATCAAACAATTAACAATTAATCAATTGTAATTGCAAATTTTTACAAGCACAATTAATTTAATTGTAATTGCAAAGTTTTACAAGCACAATTAATTAATTGTTAATTGCGATACGTTACAATTACAATTAATTATTTTAGTTGTTAGTTGCAACTAAATTTGGCAATTTAATTGTTAGTTGTTAATTGTTTTCACAATTAGTTTTTGCCCCACTCTGACTGAATCCCGGTACGGGGCGCATGTGAATACGCACAGATTTTAGTATAAAATCTTTATAAAATTAAATTTTAGTCTTTTGAAAAAAAAAATTGCTTTAAAATGTTCTTTATTAAATTGTCTATCCATTAGTGTCAGGAGCAAAATTAAATAATGTTTACTTTACGAGGATAAGCATGAAATCGATATTTTTTTCTCATTTTTGTGGTTTCGTTGAAAGGAGATTAATGAAGCAAAGACTGCTTTAAAAAAAAAAAGCAATGGACAGTTTTGGAGTCAAGATTATGTAGAAATTTAATGTATTTTTATTATTTGATATTTCTTTTTAAATAACAAGTTGATAGATCCTAAACACTGCACAAAAAGCGGCTTGCGCGGCGTTTTGCTCGGGGGGACGCCTTAAGCAGAGTTTTACCTATTGTACACCCACATTTCGCCAGTTATGTTTGAGTCCCATGCACTAGGGAGCGAGCCTATTGCCATCAACCGGGCACAAATCCCGATTTAGGGCTAGTACTGATAAATTCCTGCTGGAAAATCCCAATAACACTTTGCCTAACCTGGGAATCGAACCCAGGACCTTATGCTAAGGAGAGGGCCTAGACAAAGTAACATTCGATCAGCGATGACGCTAGTAAAAAACCAAAAAAATATGGGGTTAACATAAGCTATCGAAATGTCACGTGATCAGTGATCAACGAATAGAAATTATCTTAATTATTATTATTAATTAATTACTATCGCTGAAAACCAGCGCTGGGGCTCTGTCTCGCATAGGGTCGTAGCATTATGCTGAGCGATTGCCGTTTTGCGTGAATGTGACGCATATTTTTCCCCAACTCGTTATTTTTTGTATTTGTGTGTTTTTTCTTTGCGTCATGTTTACCGCAAATAAATGTATTTTCTTTCTTTCTTTTCTTTTCTTTCTAGCTAGAAAGTGTTAACATCATTCGATTCTATGAAACGAATCGACAGCGTTGAACGATTACTTCCATAGAGATGCGGGCTTATTCCCAAAATCCCCCCTGAGAGAATCCCCCTTAGGGGGAAAATGGAACCCTAATGTAAAAATGCTCCCAAAATCCCCTTTCATTTCGACTTATTCCCAAATTCCCCCCTAAGAGAATCTCCCTCAGGGGGGAAAATGGAACCCTAATGTAAAAAATGTCTCGAAATCCCCCTTTTCATTTCGACTTATTCCCAAATTCCCCTCTAAGAGAATGTCCCTCAGGGGGGAAAACGGAACCCTAATGTATAAAAAAAAACTGAAATCCCCCTTTCCATTTTGGAATATTCCACTTTTCCCCCTATTTTTAATTTTAATTTCTACGCGCTTTAAGTAAATAAATACAAAATAGTGATTAGATACAGATTCTATTAAATGTAATAAACAAAAAGCGACAATATAATATAAAATCAGTCTTTATTTTATTTAAAGAATTTTGTACTAATAAAATGTGATGAAGAGTAAAAACAATCACAAACAAACAGCGATGAGGGGAAATCGGTGGCTTTTAGTAACAATAATCATTAAAACAGTTTAAACAAAATACCTACCTAGAAAAACTAAATTATTTAGCATCTCCCCCCGAAAGTTTCCCTTAATAACATCACTTACTTAAATATAAAACAATTAACAAGATTTTCGGCATTTCACATAAAGTAAAAATTAAGTACGAAGATAAAGAGAAAATGTAATATAAAACAATCACTTGTGGACAACGATTGACTAGTTATTAGAAAGTTTACTAATACTTAACAAAAGAACATATTATTACTTATAAGTGTTGTTCTGTGATTGTTATATTCTCGGTGCATTGGCACGGAGAGTATAACAATCACAAACGTACAACAATAAAAATAACTATGTAAGTAACGCTAACAATAACCAAAAATACTAACAATTCAAACTAAAAATTGTTCCTTTTATTATTGAAATTATTATTTATTATTGAAATGATTATTTATTATTGAAATTAATTATTTATTATTGAAATTATTATTTATTATTGAAATTAATTATTTATTATTGAAATTATTTTTTTACATACATACATAAACTCACGCCTTCTTCCCATGGGGGTAGGCAGAAACTACAGAACGCCACCTGTTACGATCCTTTTGCCTCGTTTACGTTCATACATCAGGCCCTGCAGTCTCGACATGAATAGCGACAAAAATCTGTCGCTAAGTCGTATCGATGGCAAATTTCTTTAATAGATTTTCAACCTTATGCTTTGGAAATAAAGTTGAAAATCTATTAGAGTATTAGCGACAGATTTTTGTCGCTATCTAATGTCAAGACTGCAGGCCCTGGTCCTACACGCACGCCGGTTGCGAGCACTACGCAAATGACCTTTCTGAAGAACATCACCAATAAGGTCACTATATGTCCTCCTAGAGCGTCCCCTCCCGGCGTTTCCCCTCACATCTGCCTTGTAAATGCCTTTTGTTCGTCGCCCTTCATTCACCCTCTCAACATGACCAAACCATCTAAGCATCCTCTTTTAAATTTTTGTCACTAAATTTTCATTTAAACCGCACCGTTGCCGTATCAAATTATTCTTCAGCCTATCATTTATAGTCACACCACACATATGCTTCACAAGGAACGCCTTCCACAGCATTTATTCATTATTTATTAGGATTATCAGGGGGGGATTCGGGACTTTCTTTTTTTAGATTCCCCTTTTCCCCCTCAGGAACACTTTCAAGGAGGATCTTGGGAATAAGTATTTTTTTTGCTTCCCGTTTTCCCTCCTAGGGGGGGTTATCAGGGGGGAATTCGAGACTTTTGTTTATAGATTCCTATTTTCCCCCTCAGGGGGACTTTCAGGGGGGATTTTAGGAATAAGCCGAGATGCGCAGCCTAGTGGCACTTTTTGACAAGCGTTATCACTAGGTTTCGATTCGTATGATGGAAACAAAGCGATTGTAGAAATAGAATCGCTCCGAAAAAATGCCATATTAGGCCCTCAGTAGCGCTTGCGACAACTAGACCAACGAAACGTGTAACTATACCTATCTTAAACTTTTTCTAAAACGATGTGTAGGTATCAGTCGCCCTGTTCTGTAGTTTTGTGTATACAGAATGTATAAGAAATGTGTGGTCATATTTAAGGGTGTGGTACAGACCATCAAACTGAACATCTTTCTCCATGTGACCAACATCGCGATCACGAAAAAAATATCTAATGTCCCATAGAAAACTTCAATAACTACTCGACCCAAATGTCGCACATTTGGAGAAACATCGACGTAACGGGTGCTTTTAAAATTTTACAGGAGAGTGATTTAAAGTTTTTTTTTTTTTTGTAATCTGTTACCGTATCGTTCTGAAATGTTGATAAATCCCAAAACACATGAAATATTTCACGCCTCTGCTCCTCTGAATTTTTTTTCGAGCACAATATATATTATATCGACAACTCATGTTTGGTAAAAATTACATTTACTTCGATGTTTCTCCAAATGAGAGATGTATTTATTGGACGGCTGATTATTTTTTCGCAATTTACACCCTTAAATATGGCCACATCTTTCTGATAGATGCTATTTTTTCTTTTTTTTTTGAAACTTTGCGCCACATTAGGAATTTCTCCTGTATTGTGGATGCGTTCACAAAGATTCAACCTCACATACACAAACAGCCAGACCCGGAACAACTACTTGTAGGTCATACAAATATTTGTTCGACACGCAGAGCAGCAGTCAATCGCTAAACCACTGCGCCAACCGTGTCGCCGTGTTTCTATCTCTTTCTAGTTAGGGTTCCACAACCCCTTCAAATGCGCATTAACCTCTCTATAATTTTAGATTACTGAGCACTCAACATCTGGTCCCTAAGGTATCCGCTCCTGAAGTCATAACGCAAGTTAAATTGGCATTGTTACTTATTCACTGAAAACGTCGACGAACTCAGAATGTGCACTTTATAATTTCTAACGTGACGATATTATCGTGGACGTTCACGTCCATAGAATGTATGGACATGCACGTTATAACGTTACCGTGGACGGAAAAGCGTCTTTGTTGGGATTCGACCCCAACAACGTGTCGACATGAGTAGGCGGCGTGATCAAAGCATCATCGGCAAGCTGAGGCGCGGTACGGCAGCGACATGGCTCGGCCCTATGACCACTCGCTTCCTCGGACTCCACCGCGACGGACGATTCTCCTCTCTAACTTGACCATTTAATTGTTTTGTCCGGGATAGTTTTATTATTGTTATAAGCACTACATTAAACCATTGCCTAATTTATAAAGTCCACTTCTTTTATTTGCTTCCCGCGCTGACAGTTTTCATATATTTTCATTTTACTTCCCTGTGTTATTGTACACAGTCGTAGACGTCCACGATAATATAGTCACGTTAGAAAAATAAAAGCGCACAATGGTGGACATTCTAAATTCTTTTTATTTGGTTTCTTTATTTTACGGTTATTGACGGTAACACCAGCCCCCTAATTACGTAACACACTATCTATCACAATCTGAATCATTTTGAAGCCTATTGCTAATCCATTGCTTCTTATGTTCGAAAAATTTGCCTGCTCAACAACGTAAATAACGCAATGAATGTTGTTGAACTGTCAAAATGAAACCCATTCCTACTGTTGTTACGTAATTACCCCGCCGGTTACTGGAAAGAACGTCAACACAAAAATTCAATTACAACTTTATAAGCTGCTGTGATTGGTTGACTAAATTATCAACACCCAATCAGATCACTTCGTTGATTTGCGTTTAAGAAACCGGCAGGGTAATTGCGTAACTCACCAACAATTGCAATGCCTTTCATTTTGACAATTCGACAACATTCATTGCCTTGTTTGCGTTGTCGAGCAGACGCATTCTTCTAACATATATAAAGCAATGGATTAGGAATTTCTTGCAAAATCCTTCGAATTGTGAAAGAAAGTGTGTTATGCCTTTGGGGTCCAGCACCCTAATTACGTAACACACTATCTATCACAATCTGAATCATTATGAAGCCTATTGCTAATCCATTGCTTCATACGTTCGAAAAATGTGTCTGCTCAACAACGTAAATAACGCAATGAATGTTGTTGAACTGTCAAAATGAAACTCTTTCCTACTGTTAGTGTGTTACGTAATTACCCCGCTGGTGTGCGTATTGCTTAAGCATTACTTTATCTTGGACTGTAATATAATTACTTGTCTTCTTTTCCTAGGTACAACCAAACAAGAATCGTGCCGTGTGCCTGTGATGACATCGGTTACACTTTGCCCGACCTGGGCATCGAACTCAGTACCTCACGCTAATCAGTGTAAGTGTTTATTTGACTTTCGTTGCTAACAAAGCATGACGATATTTTTAACCGACTTCAAAAACAGGAGGAGGTTCTCAATTCGACTGTTTTTTTTTTTGTGTATAGTTCAGTACTTTTTTCTGGGTGAACCGATTTGGATGATTCTTTTTTTATTTGAGAGCTGGTGCTTCACATGTAGTCCCATTTAAATTTGATCAAGTTCTGACCAGTACTTTTTGAGTTAAGGCTCTCACAAACAGGCGCGACGCGACAGCGCTACACAAAGGCACCGCGTGTCGCGCGACGAACGGCGCCTTTATGTAGCGCTGTCTCGTCGCGCCTGTCTGTGGGAGCCTTTATCCTTAATACTGCGTATTTTTTCCACTTCGTTTATATTGATGATGTTTTAATAATTTCCTGTCACTGTTATTTACATATCAAGTAGAGGTATACGAATGTGTGTGGGGTAGGTACCACAAATAAAAAGTGAAAAATAAAAACTTTTTACAAAACCACAACCGACTTCCAAAAGAGACACTAAAGACGTGAAAAATAACTTTAATTTCGGAAGTCGGTTGCTTTTTTGTAAAAAAGGTTTTTTTAAATTCCGTTATTTGATTTTGTTCTCTTTTTTCTAAATACAGCTTGATTGATCATATTGGTCCTATTAAATGGGATTTAAACATAGCTTTGCAAAATGTAGGGGTAGGTAGGTACCTACACCTCTGCCTAACGCTACGGGGAATCTATATTACCCGTCCCCGTCCCCGTAATGTAACCTCACGCCAATGCGTGAGGTTACGTTATGTGATCATATTAATTTTGACAGCCTAGCTAAAATTGACGAGCTATAGATTTCATAGCAAGCGACCACAATTATCAGCCAATTAGCAAATTACTGACGGCTCCCTAGAGAGTTAATTGGCAATCACAGCGATTATTAATGTGGATACTAACGTCGAGTAGCTCTGCCCGCGGCTCTGCTTGCGTATATAGTGTAATTTCCAGTAATCCAAAGATCCTTCTAAAACTACGGTTTCCGAGAAGAGCGGTGGCCGCTACATAGCGTCCGTAATTTACCGGTAAATGACTGGTGAACGTTATTTATGAAAGTATTCTATTCTATTCTATTTTTTATTATGGCAAGCAAAGCCGATGTCGACTATTCTGCTAATGTCTAAAGTGAATTGGAAAAGGAAGTGTGCATTATTATAAGTTTGAAAAAAAAAGTATAAAAAATTGGATGATACCGTTGAACTTAATTTACCTAGTTCTTGTGGGGTTAGTACTGGACTGTAACTAACAATTTATGAAAGTAAGTTGGTCTGTTTTTCTAGAGAGCGTTTTTTGACACTGTAAAGTTAAACCCGCTGCGGCCGTTATGTAGCGGCCACCGCTTTTCTAGGAAACCTTAGCGTAAGTAGGGTTTTGTGAGGCGGCCCTACAATAAGTTTGCACAATATTTTAATTGCGCAATATGATTGTAGTACACTATTAGAGGTATGAGGAACAGGGTGTAAAGTCCACTCATTTTCCATAGAAAAGGGAGGATCCTCCGACCAGATGGTTATTGTGTTTAGCGGGCAACTGCCCGAGGATTGATGTCGGGACGTTGTATATATGCTAGTTGTGCGGTAAACTCTGCTTGCGCGATGCAGGATTTTGGGTCACGTCAGTGTGACGCATAGCGCGCATGAGGCGTTGTAGATGCCGCTACAACCTCTTGAATTCAACGATCAATTATTTTCTCGCAATAATATTGACGGCCTATAAGCAACCTTAAACCTGCCTAGAGTATTCCTTTGTAAAATTTCGCGGAAAACGGGGCGATGAAAAAATGGTGTAATATTAATTACACCACTTTTTCATCACAACTTTTAAAAATACGAAATAAAAAAAATATTAATGTAATATATACGAGTGTGTGTCGTATTTTTATTATATTATTTACAAATTCAAGACTAAGAGCTCGTATGGCACCCAAATATCGAGCATTTTTGTATACCCAGACCTTTTCAAATGGGTCAAAACTGTTTTGTGGCCAACCACTAACTCTTCAGCTATGTCGTAACGAACGCGCATCGTTGACATCAAAATTCCCGGACTAAAAACGTTTGAACCAACTTTGTGCTGCTCTTACTGACACAGCGTTAAGTCCATAAACGTCACATATTTTTTTCGCGGCTTCTGTCGCTAGTTTCCCTGTTTTGTAATAGAAGTTCAAAATGTATCGAATTTCTTCGTTAGATTCACTTATTTTGGTGGACATAAAAACATATGAAAAATGCCGGGAAAACGTTTTTGTTTTTTATATATCTTTTTTAAAATGTCATCTTTTTAATAGTATCAAAACCAGCCAGATGAAAACAGTGCCAAAGAGATTTTACTACAACTTTATACCTATAAAATAGGAAAAAACTTTTCCCCGACCTATTATTACTGAAACTCGATCAAACTATAATTGTTCAATTATGGCGCAATCTTCAATCTAATCTTAAACAGTCAGAACATTGCGCAATTCATGATATTTCGCAATAAAAACATTTTACCAAAAAAAAAAAACATCCGACTTCCAAAAAAAACTGGTTTGGTGGATTTAGGGAATAGTGGTATTCACCTGCATCCGGATAGACCGGAAGCTGACCCAACGTAATTGGGAAAAGGCATTGTTTGGTAAGATTGGTGGAGTAGTATAGAAATACATGACTATATATTTCTTAATGACCACAAGGGTATTCTAATAGATCCACCGCGATGACACGATCGTTTGAGGCTCGATTGTCGTACTTTCCATTTCCTTCTGTAAGTCCCCCGCGGTAGACCTTAAGCTATAAGCTTATAAAGGTATAAGGAATAGGGTGTAAAGTTCACCCATACCTCCATAGAAAACGAAGGATCCTCCGACCAGAAGGATGTCGTGTTTGGTGGGTAACTGCCCAACGATAGATGTCAGGGCGTTGTATATATGCTGGTTGCGCGGTAAACTCTGCTTGCGCGATGCAGCATTTTGCGTGACGTCAGTGTGACGCGTAACTCGCATGTAGCGATGTAGGTACCGCGACAAGCTTATAAGGGTTACAATAACTTACAATATTAAATAATGGTCTGATGTTTTCTTTCGTCTTTCTCTCATATTGGCATCACGTAATATAGGAAGTCTGAACGTGGCGCCGGTGACTGCCGGTCTATTCTGTAAAAATCTAACCGTGAAAACTTAGGTGAAGTGAGTTTGAAGTGAGTAGTCATTCCACCTGATGTGAGGGATTGACACTATTGACAGCTCACTTCAAGGTCACTTCACCTATGTTTTCACGGTGACATTATTTACAGAATAGCCCCGCTCGCGCTGGTCTTTATTATATTAACGCTTGAATCTTGTCCATTAATCCGCAAATCCCGGTAATCGACCGCCGATAACTAACTTGATTTCCCCCACCGGATATAACTTTTTCCCCGGAGCAAACGACAATTTTTTGATTGATGACAATTTGATTAACATCAGTTTCTTTTCTAACGGGAATGGGGCACTTTTATGATTTGTCTTAAAAGTAGCGGTTTGACGGGCAACTCATTTCCTGCCATTTTGAAAGACTTTTCTTTCTAAATGGGATGATAATGCGATTAGATTTCTTGTATTATACAGGGTCAAACTAAATTAGCTAGCGAAACTCTTCAGATGTGATAGGTATCTATATCTAAACATGATAAAATAAAAAGATTTGATGTTTTTATTTGGGATCAACATCCACTGGTAGTGTTGTTACTTTAAGTTTGAGTTGAATAAAACTATTTTCTTTGTTTTATCGTGGTTAGATATCGATACACACCACATCTGTGAAGTTTACACAAAAAGAACTGATATTTCAAGTGACTGCATTAGTGCAGTCACTTGAAATATAAGTTTAAAAACATTGAATTTATTTATTTATATCGATACACATAACGTCTGCGGAGTTTCGCTAGCTAATTTATTGACTAATTTATAGACCCTGTATACCTTATTCAGAATGTACTTTTTTTGTGCAAACAATATCAGCACTACAATTGCGTAACACACTTTCTTTCATAATCCGAAGGGTTTAGAAAAAAAATCGTCACTGCTTCATATATGTTTGAAAAATTCGTCTGCTCGACAGCATAAATAACAAAATTAATGACATCGAATTGTCCAAATGAAAGGCATTGCATTTGTTAGTGCGTTACGCAATCACCCTGCAGGTTGAATTTCTGGCTAAACTAACAGTTCTTGCATGAAATCAAGCTCATGTTTCCTGTGACCGCGTATAAGTGTGGTCTACTTAAACGTCTACTGGTACAGTGTAATGAGGTACTTCTTGCCGCACATTTCATAGTTCAACGCGTCTCTATTTATTAATTTAAAAGTTTAAATACGTACAAAAGTGATGCTTAATTATTGTATACAAATTTCTTCAATCATAAGTACCTACGATAGGAAAATAGGAAAGAAAGAGATGAAAATAACGTGTGTAGGAGTAGAAGAGGTAATAAAGCGGGGTAATGAGGGCTACTGCGCTTGAGTTCGCCGCTAGAGGCGCTAGTGTAGAGTAAGGTCTCTAGATGTCAAATGTACTGAACGTTCACTGTTTGCGGGATTTTTTATCACAGATTTTAACTAATGATTCATACTTGTTATAATGGTTGTGCTATTCCTGATTAATTATGGCTTAAGATTTTAAGTAAAAAGTTAGGATCTAATTTGGTAGCACTTAAAGGAATAATAATCTTTGTCTGCTTCGTACTTGCCAATTTTAGGAACATTATAATCTAAATGTTCATTTGTAGTTTTAAAGTGTAATAAAATAAACAAATTATGAATTTATGGGTATATATACATGTCCAAAACATAAAATATAAGTACTGACAGGACCTTACTCGCCAGTGCCGCCAACTGGTGAGCACAAAAACGATAGCCCCTATTGGGTAACACACTAACAGTAGGAACAGCTTTCATTTTGACAGTTCAATAACATTCATTGCGTTATTTACGTTGTTGAACAGACAAATTTTTCGAACATACGAAGCAATGGATTAGCAATAGGCTTCAAAATGATTCATATTGTGATAGATAGTGTGTTACGCAATTAGGGCGCTGTTTACGTATTTAAATAAAGATACTGAAATACATTCATACAGACCTGTAAATATAATAAATATAATTTAAAATAATACACACCGCACTATTACTAACGAAAGAGAGTGATTACTGAAAAAAAAAAAACATTATTTTCTCTAAAATAGTGGAAAAAGCACGTGTTTCATGCATCATTATTAAGTGATAAATTTATGAGTATGTACAAAAACTAAGTTTTTCTTCCCGATTTCTGATACTTATACAACCAGTCTAATCAAGAGGTATTGCCAAGTGACTGGGTTGTGGAGGTCAGATAGGCAGTCGCTCTATGTAAAAATGCTGGTATCCAGCTGCATCCGGTTAGACTAGAAACGGACCCCAGGATATTTCGGAAAAGGCTAGGTAGGCAGATGATCATACACATAAACACAGCACTTCTTCCCATGGGGGTAGGCAGAAACTACAGAACGCCACCTGCTACGATCCTTACATATCCAATTCGCCTCGTTTACGTTCATACATCTGGCCCTGCAGTCTCGACATGAATAGCGACAAAAATCTGTCGCTAAGTCGTATCGATGTCAAATTCCTTTAATAGATTTTCAACCTGAAACTTTCGAAATAAGGTTGAAAATCTATTAAAGAAATTTGCCCTGGTCATACACGCACGCCGGTTGCGAGTACTACGCAACTGACCTTTCTGAAGAACATCACCAATAAGGTCACTATATGTGCCTTTCCACTCACTTTTGCCTTTGCAGAGGATGATGATCCACCAAAACACGATATAGTATGTATACTATTGACAATTCCTTGTGTTATTAAATTAACCGCATAGACAACGGATGACGAAACTGTTTGATAAGAAATTGATTAGGTGTCGAATTTTGAAGATAGTCTGATAAAAGCTGGCTCGTACGATTGTACGGTGCAAATAATATGCGTTTAAAATTTTTGGTATTGGCAATATTATAACCTAATTTATAAGTGTCTTATTTTTTGTTAATCTACTGATACTATTAATTTGTCAAAATGTTTTTATTCACAGAATTTTTTTATCAAACATCATTATATTATTGGAAAAAGTGTTATTGTAATAAACGATTCGATGACATGTCATCATTGTTTGTGTTTGTTTGACTTTACATCAAATTGACGAGAAACTAACCCAAAAAAAATATTAATATACAGAATTTACAACACTCACATATTTTCTCGATTTCAGGAGAAGCCTTTCATTGCAGTAACTTTTCATCGGTTGTAACAATTTCTTACCTACTTCAGGTAAAATCTTGTTGAGCGTAGGGTGCCGCGTTCGTAAAGTGTTAATTAAATGATAAATGATTTTATTTCTGTAAGTAGGTTTGAACAAACACTTTTACACGTCAATCATATTTTAAAACTAGATGAGGTCGGCGTTTCCTACCTGACTACTCTGAGAAGAAAGGCCGAAACAAATTCAGAGGTCACAGTCTCTTTTAAAGTCCAGACCTAATCCTGCTCAGATCATGTGAAGACCATGTAGATTTGTGTCTGAAATGGTCTTTTGAGGAGAAACCACACAGATTGAGTGGACCTGTCCAGTCAGTGCACGCATTTGTCCGTAATCGTGCAGCTCAACTCAGAACTTAAGGAGCTCAACTAGTTTTCCCATGTATGATATATAAAATATACTACCTGCCCCGCGCGACTTCGCTCGCGTGGTGGCCTACCCTTAAACCTTCGCGGGCGTATGCAGTAAAACTCACCAAAGCTTCATCAAAATCGGTCCAGCCCTTTCGGAGTCTATGGAGGACAAACAAACAAACATTGTTTTTTATTTATATATAGATAGATAGATACAATATGAATTATGATAATCGACTAAATTATTTTCAATAAAATGACGAATTATTTTAAATGTTACAACACCAACATTTTTATTCTGGGTTTCACATTCATTTTATCGCTCTATTCTTCTTCACATTGTTCACTCGATCGCACGCACAGTTAAATTTTGTTGGTTTTATATTGAGAATTGTGACTAATACAACGACTCTGAAACTTCAAAGATACAAACACAGTTGGCGCACCAGTGTGACCTGAAGAGTTATTAATCGTTTTGATTTTGAGTTTGTTACGTTTATCAACAATGGTTAAAATTTATCAGCCATCCGCTCACGCGGACTCTAAAGGCTTTAACCTACGCCCTTCGAATTCGAGGTAAGGACCATGTTTCTGTTAATATATATAAGTGATGCAATATACTTATTGATTCTACTAATATAAGAAAGAGACCTAGGTTGGAGCGTGGCTTTAAAATAAAAAGGGGCGCTATGGAGCGAGAACTTTTTTTTTGGAAATTTGACAATTTTTTTGCAGAATTGGGTTAACCTTGATTATAGAAATCATTTAGCTTTTGAGACGCATGGTCCTATGACGCACCGTTTCCGAGTAATAGGCCTGCGGATATTTTTTTAACTTACTGAGGAAAAAGGACGAATTATTGAACAAAAAAATGTTGTTTTCGCAAATCGTTAGTTTCTCGACTCTATCGTAAAGAACACCTAAATATAAGGCTAAAATCATCTTGGTGTTTTTTGTTTACGATCAGCCGTTTGTCGTAAAAATGATTTCGAAGGTATCCTTTTAGAACTTAGGATGCAAGAGCGAGCGAAGCGAGCTCAGGCCTTGGGGCTCCCCGACTCGGACAGGTTAGGTTATTTTTTTAAAACCATTCACAAGTAGGACCCCGCAAAGCGGGTCTCCGTCGACTACGCCTACGTGCGTCGTAAAGCCATGCTTCTCAGAACCTAAACGGTTTCTATGGTTAAGGTTAAACTGATACTGGATAAAATTGGTAGATTTCCGAAGATATTTTTCACAAACACAATTTTTTATAATATATTTTTTTCTATGCGGCTCGTAGTGCCCCTAAGCCTATGCTGCAACTTCTACTACTGCGCCCCTAAGACGACCCACTGACTGAGACCTATTCTCTTTTCTGTGGTGTTTGCGAACAATAGTGCACAATTTTCCATGACAATGACGTCATGTGAGTAGCCAGTCAGTAGTCTAGGCCGTAGTTCCACAAACAAGTAATCTAGTAATACCTAATTATTTAAGTTAGTAGAACTGTATTTTTATATATTTTCTACCACCTTATCTATTTCTGCCACTAAGTAGCTTTGCTGTGCGGCGGTAGGAAAGGTATTTGTGTCGCTGAAATTACGGACACATGAGACATTTCAGCTTGATCTCTGGAGTAGCATCGCTCCTGCAATGTCTCTGGTATTACAGTTGTCCATTTGCCTATCAACTTATCTTCTGCGCGAACTATCAGACAGATAATGCGAAAATGCCTATAATTATTAAGAAAAAAATGCGTGAGAGTCGTGGAACACTCGGTTGGAACGAAGTTCCTTACGTAGTTTTTTAGTCAGTTTATCAATTAATTGGCTAGATAAAAATAAGAGAGTCGCAATATTAACATTTCAGGTTAAAAATTAAATTACTAACAGAAAAAAAAACTATTCCTGTGCAGTCGGTGCCAACTTACTGGCTGCCTTGAACCAATAAGCGCGCACCTATGACTGGGCACAACCAATAGCATACGCGCTATGGATAACCGTCTACACTAAAGAAAGGGTCGTCACGGAAACTCGTGTCGCAAAACTCTTACACATTTTTCATCTAGCCCTCATCCGCCAAGTCCGTACCGTGCGATAAGGAACTTCGTCCCAAAAAAACATTCACTACGAAGTTTACATAATTTGTTAGTATCGAAAGTACTTAATATTCTCGTAAATTTCATGCTGCCCCAGACTGATAACTGGCATCAACATTGCTGGAAAAACGGTGCCAAATTGCTATTGTTTGCAAATTACGCGTAGAGTGATTCCCTATTTTTTTTTATGGCAGGTAGGTTTGATATTATTAATCTTATAAATAGCCTTCTTTTGTTTCATTAATTAAAGACATACCAACACTAAATATACCTTTTTTCGTTTTTTAAATTTAGTAAACGCCCCAATGAACCTGTAGACCAAGGAGTAAGGTTTGACAAAGACGCATCGTTCTATGACATGAGCGGTGATAAGTTCCTGATCATTCTGAACCAGCACAGATTCGAGAAGACCAAACATTTTAAGTTTGTATACAAATTATAAATTAAAGTCCCTTTTCGTGTCTGTCTGTTATCGTGTTCTTCTTCTAAACTCCGCAACGGAATTTGATGCGGTTTTGATAATCTTTTAGAGAATTTATTCCAGGAGGTTTATGTTTGAGACATTAATATTAAACTTGCATATAATAGAGATATCTCGATGTTTTGTCAAGTCGTAAAAACCGTGCTAAGGGGCGGGTCTCGAGTTTTATTATATTTCTCTTTAGTAAAATATGGCCTTGGGGTAGGTTTATGCCCATCAGTTGACATCTTTCAGCTGAATTTATATGATGATTATAATGATAGTGAAATATAGGTACTGAAATGAAATATAACTGGCTGAAATAAATAGTTAGCGTGGCTCAATATTTTTATTGCGTAATATTATTGGCAATATGTTGTAACTTGAGGTCATGGTAGGCCCTAGACCTTAAGTTTTCAAGTTTATTGCGAATTGCGTTATGTTTTTAGCAGGGTTAGTATTGTAGATTGATAGAAAAAATAAAGAATTTATGTTTATTTGGCACATATCATAAGGTACACACAATATAAAAAAAAGATAAATCATACGTGTAAAAAAATCCAAATAAATATGCAATACTGCCCAATGATTGTACAAAAGCTGCGGCGAGTTTCAAATTGATTGCACAATAATTTCATTACATTGAAGTTAGCTTCAATGTAGTGAAAATATTATGCAATAAAATTAAACACTCAAATGATAAGTCGTTTGAGTGCAAGAGCTTATTCAATAATATTACGCAATAAAATATTACGCTATTTATTGTAGGTTATGGGCCGCCTTATGCGAACCTATTACAATTTTCCAGGCATACTTTATTAATTTCATTGTAGATGTGCATGGTGTGATGTGTGTGTGTGTGATGTGTGTGTTATTCATTGTTGTTGTTGTGTGTTTTTTGTTTGGTTGTTGTTGTTTTTTTAATTGATTTTCTTTTTATTGTAGATTATTAAATTTATTTGTTATTACAGGCGAAAGCCATCCACGAGAAACGGTACATACAATGACGAACGTCGCTTAAAACAAGTATTCTATGAACTCGGCTTTCAAATCTTCGTGTTAAGGGACTTAAAATATCAGAATATTATCGATTATCTTGCTGCAAGTAAGTTTTATTTTCTCGATCGTGGCGTTCTAATAAACACCAAGATACAAAAAAAAATTAACACCATACAAGAAACAGCTTTAATATTCAATTCCATTGTAATTCTATTGACACTCGATTGCATTCCTATAGTTTGTAAAAAAATACTTAAAAATCTTAATAATACGCTCAGCCCGAGAATCGTTACCTACAAAATTTGTCATCATTATATGCTTAAGTTTTTCCTAACTATGTTCGGAACGGCTTACAGCTTAACTGGATGCAGTTGAATACCTGTATTTAATATGAAGCGACTGTTTATCATACCTCCACAACCCAGTCACTGGGTAACACGATACCCACTGACAAGACTGGTTACCAAACTTTCGGGCTTCTGACTACCCATAACGACCGTCAAAGACTTATGAATGACAGCCGGGACCACAGCTTTACGTGCTTTCCGAAGCACGGAGGCGTCTCGATAATGAATGCCATCCACGGGTCGAACCCAACAAGTTTAGTCATAATAAAATTATTATATCATAACATCACGCCTTGTTTCTTCAATGGGTTGGACAGAGGAGTACCTATAGTACTCCCACATTTCACGTTTAAGTCCAATGTAAGAGGGAGCGAGCCTATTGCCATCAACCGGGCATAAATCCAGACTCCAGGGTGCTACTGAGAAATTCCAGATAGAAAAATCCAACCAACCTAGAATCTCCTGCTCTGCATTATCGCATATTTTATTTTTTGGTATCTTTGTGGAAAGCCTCATGGATGTCCTTCGCCCTGGGGCAGACGGAGGGGTCTGTCAGATTTCTACTGACTAAAACCATCCCGTGTTCCCTCGCACACTGGCTCTGGGGGCTGGACCAACCAGGCAGTCATAAATATTAAATAAATATTATATATTTTACTTCCTAGTCGCCACTTTAGACCACACAAAAACATCATGCATCTGTGTCACGATCCTCACGCATGGAGACAAAGGCGGTCAGATCTACGCAGCAGACAAGCCGTACCTACTGAGTGAACTCATCGCCATCTTCGAGAAGGAAACAAGTCTCACCAACAAGCCGAAGCTGTTCTTCGTTCAGGTAGATTTAAAACAGTCTTGGTTAATTTTTCCATGCCTTTCTCCGATTCAAAAGGTCAAATATTTCCTTCACTTTTCATGAAATGGTTACGGCTACTTCAGAACGTTCCTGGGCCAGCTCTCACAGAGATAAGACTAATCAAATCAAATCCAATATATTTATTTCGGACTCAAAAATTGCATCCATAAATGATAAATGATAAATGAAATGATAAGTGATAAATGATTTTATTTTTGTAAGAATGGTTTGAACAAACACTTTTACACGTCAATCATATTTTAAAAACTAGATGAGGTCGGCGTTTCGTATCCGACTACTCTGAGAAGAAAGGCCGAAACAAACTCAGAGGTTACAGTCTCTTTTAAAGTCCAGACATAATCTTGGTCAGATCATGTGAAGACCATGTAGATTTTTGTCTGAAATGGTCTTTTGAGGAAAAACCACACAGATTGAGTGGACCTGTCCAGTCAGTGCACGCATTTGTCAGTAATTGTGCAGCACAACTCAGAACTTAAGGAGCTCAACGATTTGACGAACAATACCAAAGAAAGGACATTTGGGTAGGCCACAAAAGTTACTCAAACTGCCAGACCATGATTAAAATAAACGGAAGAGAAAAAAAAATGCAAAAATGACCCACATAGGTGTTAGTAACAATAGACTTAGCCTAGTGTTACTACAGTTTATTCATGACATTTTATTTAAGCATGGCTGAGCACCCATCGCATGTGCACTCATCCACTGCTTCAACAGTCGAGAATCCTACGTGTTTGCCAACGCGTCCAGGATGCCGTTTGCAGTGCCACGTACATGTCTGAGCAGCGAAGCGCTTCGCTCACGGATGATTGCATAAAAGCAGTGTGCACCTCAGCAAACATAGTCGATGCGCTGCAAGACTAAGGGCCTGGACAAGTAGCAATCGCTTTCAACACGTTTCGTATTTTTACCACAACTTTCAACAGGATTAAAATAAGCTTTTCTGTTGCTCATATAAATCCAATACATTTTTGACTTTTCCATTAGGGTTACCGCTGATGGAATGTCACTTTGTCTAGGCTCTCCGGCCTGACCTTATCGCTTGTGATACCTGACTAAACATGTTTAAACGGAAGATAGCATAATCAGCCTATAATGTTCCCACTGTTGGGACAAAGGCCTCCTCTCTTCAAGAAGGATTGGGCTTTAATCTACCACGCGGGGCCAGTGCGGGTTGGTAGAAGTCACATGTCTTCGAATTTTTGGTTCTACGATATGTCGGTTTCCTCACGATGTTTTGCTTCACCGTTTTGAGAGCAGTGTTGATTAAATTATTTACATAAAGTGCCTGCCTGGGTTCGAACTAAATACTCGTAAGTCGGGGCCGATACCATTGGGTCACCACAGCTCTCTAGAGCTGCTTCAAACTGAAGATCCAGTCCAAATAGTTGTACTGTAGTCCGCATGATTTGCTTTTTGTATTTTCATCTTAATTTTTCCGTCACCACAGGCTTGCAGAGGAGGTAGTATGGATGCTGGCCATACTGTGTACCTAGGCAGTCAGAGTGACAGTGTTCTCACTATGCCTACTTACTACTCTTCTGAGATGCCTTCTTGCTATCTTTCTTCTGAAGAGGATATGCTTATGCTGATGCAAGATCCACGGCAATCTGATTCTCACTTTCTTGGTTGTTGTTGTTTATTCGATTTATTTAAGGTAAGTAATTAAAATAATAAAGGAGATCATTCAGGCTCCATACATTTTTGGGCCTTTCATGAAAGTGCCGGCCAAAAAAAAATGGTACGTGTGGTTAGTATTAGTTATTTGGAGTAATAGTTAGTATAATCTATACATATAATAAAACAGTAAAAAAACTGTGTCTGTACATAGAATATGTTTAAAAAAAAAGTTTAGGAGGGTTTAGAAACAGTAATAGAGCACGAATCCAAAAAAAATAATCTGTCTGTTTGTTTGTACACGCTAATCTTCGGAACTACTGGACGGATTTGAATTTTTTTTTTGTTCTATAGGTATTAAGTCTGGGCAACATATAGGCTATAATTTATTTTGAAAAATGGAACACCTGATGCAGAACCGCAACAGACCAGCTAAAATATAAGAGATATAAAAATGGTGCCATAGCAAAAATTATTCCACGTGAAGAGCATTCTCTGCTGTGAGAATAAATTTGAAGATATGGAACACCTGTTGTAGAACTCTAAAGCCCAGCGACACTATAACATATATAGGAATGACGTCTTAGCAAAAGTTGTTTAGTCTGATGGGCATTGCCTGTTGACTTACAAAAATGAAAGATCTGGAACGTCTCGAATTGTCTCGCGCATCCCGTTGTTTTTCCGTCCCCGGGCTCTTAGAATTCGACATCAGACGTTTCAGATCTTCGATTTTGACGACCCCGTTGTCGCTGGCATAAGCATCAGGATCCGCGTACGAAGTCGCGGGCAGAAGCTAGTAGTTAATATGACACAAGAGTTGTAGGATTGCTCTCAACCAAACTTGGTTGAGAGCAATCCTACAACCTAACCTTGTCTAACTATACAAGTTCGTTGATTCGTCATTTTCATACATTTATTGATTTCTGAAAGTGCAGAGAAACATAAAATAATAATAAATATTGCTAGAACTAAAGATCCTAAGCATTGTCATTAAAACGCGAAAGCTGTGGGGTAATTCAATTAATAATCTGTTCTATTGGACAAGTTAGAAAACCGTCATAAAACCGCCCAAGTGTATTTACGCCGTGCACCAATTGGTTCATGACACCTTATACACAAATAATCAGCCATTGTACCACTAACAAACCACGAACAGCAGGCTTAACACGAGCACCGTTTGTCGACGGAAGAGTAGACAAAAATGACGTTCCGTGTAGATAGTCTGTAGAAAGTTTTCTACTGTCTTTAGCATGGCGACTACAAAATCAAATTGTCTTCACTGCCTTAGACAACTGTTAGTTGTCAGTGTGATTTTGACAGTTTGGGATATAAAACTTTCTTCTGAAATTAATAGTCTAAGGACATAAAAAAGTACCTAGACAAAGATCGTTATATACGAAAGACAAAATGACAGATTTTAGAAGGATTACTACGGTGCGATGTCAAATATGGAGAAACGAAATGTCACTTTATATAGAAAGAGCTGTGTCTAATCTTCGTAGAAATAGAAAGCGTCATGCTAAGCCTGCAGTGTCTAAACAGAAAAGAATAATTAAATGATGGGCTTCTAAGTTGTTTTGCCTCACAATGACTTCAGATCATTAGTTTTAGCAATATCTATCAATATTTTATATTTTTTCAGCACTTTCAGAAATCAATAAATGTACATGAAAATGACAAATCATCGAACTTGTATAACTTGACTTAGAGTAATCCTACAACTTTTGTGGCCTATTAACTATTGCTCCAAATGCCTAGTTCTAACCAAACGTACCTACCATTTTTTTATTCGTTGGCGACTTTCAAGAAAGGCCCAAAAAATGCTCCTTTTTAGGTTTTTGTAAGTCACCTTAGTTCTGAACTAAACATTTGTTAATTGCAGGATGCTGGCAGGACTGATCGCTTAGACAGTCAAAGTGACAGTGTTCTCACTGTTCCTACGCATGCTGACACCCTCGTGCTGCGTTCCACGGTTGAAGGTAACTAACAAGCGTAACCTCACGGTTATCGCAGACGCATACATCGACCTTAAAACCCCAAGTACCAGTATCATTAATGTTGTACCTCTTTTCACAGACTATCTATCCTACCGCGATAAGGACGGAACCTGGATGATCCAAGCGCTCTGTGACGCCATCCAAGACCATCACGAGGACCTTAATCTCTTAGATATGATTATCCAGATGAACCGGACTGTGGCCTACGACAGGATCACTTCCCGCTGTGTATGGAAGGCGATGGATAATAAAAAGCAGATGCCGGAGGCAAGATTTACTTTGACAAAGCATTTGAAATTTTGAGGCTGTTCCACGGAAACGCTTCGTTTCGGCAGATGCCGAACCGAAGCTTTTCCGTGGAATACCGCCTATGTGCGTCGAATCTCTATAAAATTATGTAAATATAATAAAAGTATTTTCTTGATTTTCTGTTTTACTATTCCTTTCATAAAAAAAAAAAACTTTTTTACAAAAGAACAACCGACTTCCAAAAATAACACTAAAAACCGTGAATAATAACTTTAATTTCGAAAGTCGGTGGCCATAAACGAAAATACACAACCAAAGCAACCAAAGACACCGACTTCCGAAATTAAAGTTATTTTACACGGTTTTTAGTGTTTTTTCAAAAAAAGTTGAATTTTTGTAAAAAAGTTATTATTTTCACTTTTTGGTTGTGATATCTACCCCACATACATTCGTATGTGGGGTAGATATACATTCTACTTGATATGTAAATAACCGTGACAGGAAAAATTATAACATCATCAATAGAAACTAAGTGGAAAAAATACGCATTAATCTCGCATTAATTTTTGAGTTATCTCTAAAGATAACTCAAAAACTACTGATCAGTACTTGATCAAATTTAAATGGGACCACATGTGAAGCATCAGCTTTCAAATAAAAAATAATCATCCAAATCGGTTCACCCAGAAAAACTTCTGAGCTAACAGACATAAAAAAAAAGATACAGTCGAATTGAGAACCTCCTCCTTTTTTTGAAGTCGGTTAAAAAGAAAGAAAGAAAGAAAATACTGTTTAGCACCGACTACAAGGCAAACAACACAACAAATACAAGGACACCAGAAAAAACAAAAGAAGTGTAAATTGCGTTGTGACAAATTAGCAGGAAAGTGTTCGTCGCGGCTGCACCAAACAGGCCCAGTTCAGCAAAAATGTTAGACAACTAGTGCCTGACGCTGGTTTTCAACAGGACCTGAAGAAACAGACTGCAATACCTAAAAGGCTGTACGAGTCAAATATCTACGTACTTAGTAGAAGAACTCGTTATGGAGAAGCTTGTCTGGGGAGCCAGCATTAACATACCGATTTCTTCTGCCTAGCAGTGTTGCTTAGTTCCAGTTTGTAGAGTATGGGTGCCCGTTTAATGACATGAACATATAGAAAGAAAGAAAAAAAATTGGTTTATTTGTCACAGAAACACCGTCCATACAAAAAGCTAAGTTAACGCGAATAATAAAAAAAATAGATCTATAACAACGAGCACAACACAAGTCGGCAGCTAGATGTCGTGACTGTGACATGCAGGCTCCACTCAGCATGGTGCTGTGCTACGGGGTAACCACAGCACATCGCTGATTTTCAGTGGTCACCCGAGAATGACGTACGAAAACCAAGTCAGGTTAAAAGATTTGTACAGATAATGAGACATTATAGCATTTTCCCATTTTCCCAAAGCATCTCCCGATGGCTCTGGTACTCCAGATGCTCTTAGTTAGGCGGCGGTGACCACTTTGCGGGCCCTAGATGATCTATATTGCGGAGTATCACGAGTTGCGGTTTTAGTATTGAAGAGTGTGCGTGACGGCATTTACATCGCCATATGCGAACTACGCAGTCAACTGACGTCACACAAAATCCTGCATCCTGCATCGCGCAAGCAGAGTTTGCCACGCAACTTGCATATACATACATACAACGTCCCGAAATCAGTCGTCGGGCAGTAGCCCACTAGACACAATACCTGTCTGGTCGGAAGATCCTCCATTTTCTATGTACTCGTAGTATGAATGAACCTTTACACCCTGTTCCTTATACCTCGATAGCAAAATGATTGAACAAAGTTTGAGCGAGTTGTTACAATTTTATTGCACCATATTTTTTTATTGCACCGTGAAGGATCAGTATTGCGCAATATTTTACTATACCTATTCTAAATTCAAATTCAAATTTTTATTGCATATCACATATGTGTACAAGATCTTAATATTATTTATTAGTTCACATGGACCCTGTCGGGCACAACAATAATACAGTACATACATTCTAGGTAGGTCTTGTTCACGTGAAATTATTGGAACTTATGGGCTATCAATGTTGTTGTTATTGTTTGAGTGCAAATGGTAATTCAAATATATTGCGCAGTAAAAATATTGGGTAAACTTATTGTAGGTGTAGGAGCCGCCCATAAGGTGGGCCGTCGTCGTATTTGTTATCCAATAAAAATAAGGGGGAAGCGCAAGGGTAGCCCGCGAAATTCAATTTTTCTTACGTTTTTTGCAATTTGAAGGTCAATGGTGCCGATTCTCTTGTCACAAAATTCTCTAAACTAGATTAAAAATCCTCCTCCTTAAGTTAGAATTGGCGTCAAATGTCATGATTTTATGAACTAGTCATTCAATACAGCAATATGAACTTAGAGAGATGTATTGCTAATTCTAATGATTATAATTCTGTAAAGCCATATTTGTTACGGTCGCGAATCATATTTTAATCAAAATACAACCTGACAGTGACCTGCCAATTGCAAAAAACGTAAGAAATTTTTAATTTCGCGGGCTACCCTGAAGGTTTCGCCTTAAAGATAAATCTGTTCCTGCTGTGCTGAGATACTTTACATCGGTCTAATGTTGATGGCGATCGAGCCCCGATTATTAATAGTTGTCTAAATGTCGGAATGCTACCGGATGCTGATTCACAAGTCTTATAGTTACATATAGCCGTTAATGCCCCTGAATCCACTGCGACGGTATACATAGTTCTCGAAAGTTGTGATAAAGAACAATTATCACGATGGCAAGAGAGCGGACGGCATGTCTTTATTTCCTTAGAAGGTGGGTAGGTCTTTAGTGTGGGACGCAACATGTGTCGATACTCTTGCGCCATCCCATCTTCCTGTCTCGGCGTGCTGTGCTGGCGCCGCTGCTGCGGATGCAGAAAACCTCAAGCGGCGTAAGTATAACAACCTTGTCGGTAATTATATTTTCGAGCCGTTTGGGGTTGAAACGCTCGGACCGGGGGGTCCGAGTGCTCATGTTTTGTTCAAGGAAATCTCCAAAAGCCTGTTTGACACTTCCCGTGACCCAAGGGTTGGCTTTTACCTTGGCCAGAGGCTAAGCATTGCCATAAAACGTGGCAATTCCGCCAGTCTCTTGAGTACATTACCAGTCGACAGCGATGCGGAGGAATTTTTTGACGCCATTTTTTAGTTTGTTAATAGTTTTAGTTAGGTTAGGTTATTATATTTTAATTGTAAATACTATGAAAATAAATTACATATAGTCAGTCATTAAAAAAAAATATCACGATTATTATCATATTACCTAAGTATTTATGTAAGTACCTGTTAAGTATTTAGCAATAGATCGCCGGTGGCACCGCCCGTTGCTCTTGTTAAAATGTTTTTTTGTCCGGTATGCTGCCTGCCTGCAATACTCATCATTTTGTATCATGCATTATGCGATTTTGGACACGGACGGACAGCATAGAAGTTTATACGTCAGCATGATTAGTGGGGTAATTGCATAACACACTTAAATGGAAATCGATCGCAATGCCATTCATTTTGATAGCCTGGTTCAGCCACGTTTATTGCGTTATTTATGATGTTGAGCAGACGAATTTTTCAAACCTATGAAGCAATGGCAGACAAAATGAAAGGCGTTACGATTGATTGCCATTGTGTGTGTTACGCAATTACCCCGCAGGTTTATTTTATATGCAATCACTTTTTGTATATCCACACAAAAGGTAAAATTAAAAAATAACTACATATTTGGTTACATCCGAAGTAGCGGTAGGTCTCCACAACTCACCAGCATGCTTATCATGGCCACTATAATACAGAATAATAATAATAATATAATACAGAAGAAACGGAAGAAGTATCAGATTGTAGAAAGATTTCTACGGCGTGATAACAAAATTCAAACAAAGAATGACTTTTTGTTAAGAAAGAGATTTGTCTTCTCTTCGTAGAGTAGAGATAAAAGTGGTCATGCTACCCATGCTGGCCCGGTGTCGCGAAAGTAGAAAAAGATCCGATAAGTTTGTGGCAATTATTTTGGGCTACAATTTATATACTCACCAAAATAATTTTTAGACCCTAAGACTAAGTACGAAGTAAAATATGTTAACTTCAAATAAAATAAACCCGAGGTGCCTAAAGAACAACGTTTTAAGTTACAAAATAATTATACACTCATCAGAATAATTGTTGTATTTATAGTCTTTTTGCCTACCAAAATTAGTAAATGTTCCGGATAATGAAAAAAAAATGAATAAACCAAAAATAAGTTTGCTTCTGGTGGGATAGGATGCAAGAGCGAGCGAAGCGAGCTCGGGACTTGGGGCACCCCGACTCTGACATTCGGGGTTTTTTTTTTTTAATCACCCAGAAGTAGGAGCCCCGCAATGCGGGGCTCCGTCGACTACGCCTTATAAATAAAAAAAGGAAAATAGGTTCATTTCTACAATACTTCATGAAACACAATTTGGTGAGCATTTATCCATTCTGGTGGACACAATTTGGTGATTATTTCGAATTTTTTAGTAGTAAAATAGGTAAGTACTTTTCTGGTAGGCGTTTAAACACAAGCCATTATTTTGCGTTAAGAGGGCGTACCACGGTACGCTAGCACCACGTACTCCTTTAAAAAATATTATCTCGTGACTGAGAAGGAATTATGAATAACGGCTTGTAAGGACCCTCGGTAAGTGTGATAATAGAGCTATTATTATTATATTTTTTAAAGGAGTGGCGCTAGTGTAGCGTTGTACGCCCTCTTGACAGTACTAAAAATATCTTTTGGTACTTGAATAACATTGACAAGAGGGCGCTGTTGGTAAACATTCGTGACAATTCTATTGAAAAACAAGATGGCGGCGTTAGTTCTGATTTTGACCATGCGCCAAAAGGTCCCTGTCATTGTATACCTACAGTGGTATGGAGTCAGTGCAAAATCACTGACGGCAAAATGAAGTTGCCATAATTATTCATCTGCATACTGCTAATTAGCAAGATCATAATCTAAAACATTGATTTTAACGTTGCCGACTAAGAAATGAAACAGAAAACTGACAAAATAAATTTAATTAACAAATTCGACATCCGAAGCACGTAGACTTCGGAACTGACTCAAAATTTCAGCAGCTTCGTCAAAGTGAACCTTGTCTCCGGCATTTGTTTCTTATTGTCCATCGCCTTATTAGAAGGAGTGTAGGTGCTCTTTTCGTATGCCACCAACCGATTCATAAGGGTGATCATATGCAAAAGATCCAAGTCTTCGTGATGGTTTTGGATGATTTGGCAGAGAGCTTGGATCATCCAGGACCCATTCATGTCTCGGAAGGATAGGTAGTCTGCGGGAAGTGGTAAAAAATTAATAATGTTAGAAATCTTCTGCAACGCCTTCTAACATACATACCTTGATTCGATACGAGTGAAGTTCATAACATGTGCTTAAACATTATTACAATTACTCTAAATACATAAAATTACGCCTGTAATCCTTGAAGGGTAAGGCAGAGGTGTACCTATACCTAGTACACCCACATTTCGCCAGTTATGTTTAAGTTCCATGTAATAGGGGAAAGCCTATTGCCATCAACCGGGCACAAATCCAGACTCCGGGCCTCTACTTAGAAATTCCTGTTGAAAAAACCCAATAACACTTTGCCTGACCTCGGAATCCAACCCAGAACTTCATGCCCAGTAGTAGCGCTTACGACCACTACACCAACGAGGCAATTACTCATCCATTAGAAGTAACTTAAGTTAGTTAAAACTGGATTTGAATTGGTTCTTAGGCCTATTTCCACCGCCAATCTCTAAACATGTTTAAAATGAGTTTGAAACTTCATTCATTTGACAGAAACAGAATTATGTTTTAAACTCGTTTAACGCTAAACGTGTTTAGTGATTGGCGCTGCAAGTGGGTCTTAGGGCCTGTTGTTTGATCAGTAGTCAAACATACTAATAGTTAAAATGCGTTAGTTAAACTAACAATTAGTTAAAAATGACAGAAGTATGTTTTTGACAAATGGTTAAGCTAACTACAATTAAAAAAGTTGTCAATTTGCTATAAAAGTTAACCATGCACAGACAGAGTAGTTAAACTTTGACAGCTATTGAATATTGTCAAGTGACTAATTGTTAAATTGACTAATAGTCACGTTTAACTATGTATCAAACAACGGGTCCTTAATGTCTGAAACTTCTTTTTAAATTTAATTTTAAACCTTCATAAGTCTAAGATGGGTTCGTTTATTACCTTCAACTGTAGAACACAGCACAAGGAAGTCAGCATGCGTAGGTACAGTGAGAACACTGTCACTATGACTGTCTAAGTACACAGTGTTGCCAGCATCCATACTACCACCTCTGCAAGCCTGGGGTGAAGATAAATTAATTTTAGAACTTTGAAAAATACAAAAAGTTAATCGTGAGCACTATAGTACGACTATTTGTGCTGAAGTTTCTGCAGTTTTTATGGTATTTTTTTTGGTTAAGTATCAACAAGGATAAGGCCAGGACAGCCAGTTCATTCTTTGTGAGGCACGTAGGGGTTTCGGTATGCAATGGATGGTCATCGATCCATGAATTGACATTATGATATTATTATAAGTCAAGAGGTAGATTGGTAATACGCGCTCTTTTTGTGGCACGTTAAAACTGCGGGGTAATTGCGTAACACATTAACAGTAGGAATGGCTTTCATTTTGACATTTCAACAACATTCATTGCGTTATTTACGTAATTGAGGAGACAAATTTTTCGGACATATGAAGCAATGGATTAGCAATAGGCTTCAAAATGATTTAGATTGTGATTGATAGTGTGTTACGAGATTAGGGTGCTGGGCTAGGTCGAACTTAGTGGCTGAACTTCGTGTCGTGCTGGCGTCAACGGACGCAGCATATGCTTGTCTCTTTTTCGCTCCCGGTAATAACAACGTCCTGCTTCCTCACGTTATTATTACGATATGCCTTCCTACTTCCACTTGTCATCTATAGTGTGACATAACAATATTAAGAACGTTATTTATGTGTGCGATAATGTGCCGGTTTTGAAGATTGAATCTTGGGTAGATAACCTGTCTACCTCTTTTTACTTAGAATATCATTGAATTGACCGCGGAAAGCTTATTAGTCTATAATCGATCAATCCAAGCAGCTATAAATGATAAATGATTTTATTTCTGTAAGTAGGTTTGTACAAACACTTACACGTCAATCATATTTTAAAACTAGATGAGGTCGGCGTTTCCTATCTGACTACTCTGAGAAGAAAGGCCGAAACAAACTCAGAGGTCACAGTCTCTTTTAAAGTCCAGACATAATCTTGGTCAGATCATGTGAAGACCATGTAGATTTGAGTCTGAAATGGTAATTTTGAGGAAAAAATACCACACAGAATGAGTGGACCTGTCCAGTCAGTGCACGCATTTGTCAGTAATCGTGCAGCTCAACTCAAAACTTAAGGAGCTCAACGATTCGACGACTATATAATTAGCCTCTTTACTATAAGCCATTAATACATCCTATGTCAAATCTACCTGAACGAAGAACAGTTTCGGCTTGTTGACCAGACTTCTTTGCTTCTCAAATATGGCGATGACATCAGTCAGTAGGTACGGTCTGTCTGCTGCATGGACCTCGCCTCCTTTGTCTCCATGGGAGAGGATCGTGACACAGATGCATGAGGTCTTCGAGTGGTCTTTAGTGGCGACTGGAATGTGTAAAACATAAGGAATTAACTTAATTATTTTTTAGACTTCATAATAATGTAATCAATGTAATTTAATGTACAATGAACGATTTTTTTAAAATTTTTCATATTTGTTAAGATGAGTTAGCGAGTTTTTGAATAGATTATATATATTATGCTATCCATTGACGTTTCTAATATTGTAGTGTATCTGTAATAGATATGTAAACACTATCTCATGCACATCTGAGTGACGTAGCTGTCACTAATGTCAACTGTCATTTCACTACGAATGGCGGGAATCAGTAAAAAGTGAAGCGTGAAACACGAAAAGATTGGGTGTGGTGATGAGCCAGTGTAGTAATCTAGGGCGGGATACGGGATCAACAGAATTAAACACATAATTTGATAGCATTAAAATTAAGATAATTGGCCGAAATACGTGACCCAGCTGAATGAGATCTTCGAGTGGTCTTTTGTGGCGACTGGAATGTTGAAAATATCAATATCTCCACATAATTTTTCTAAAAATTAAAGTCGTTTTTCGTGCCTCTCCGTGTGACCGCGTCGTGCACCTAAACTACCCAACGGATTTTTATGCGGTTTTCACCAGCATTAGAGAATTTACTCCGGAAGGTTTCTGTGTATATATTACTTTAATATTAAATTACATAACTTACATAGAATACAGAAATCTTTATTTTTTGTCATGTCGTAAGAACATGCGAAGCAGGGGCGGGTCGCTAGTAGGTACAGTCGCCAGTAGGTCAAGCTACACGAAATTGCCAAATTTCTCCAAACTATTTTAAACCTTAAAATATTGTTGGTTAAGTACAAAATCGAATGAGAAAATCTTACAGTTTGTGGTAACTTGATGTGCGGGCGACTGCACCCACGTAATAATTAAGTCATTTATTTATGACTATTTCATTGGATGTCTGAAATGGAATTCTCTCGAGTTCGATTGAGAGACATGGGGATTTTAATATAATCGTACAAAACTCAAAAACTCAAAACTCAAAGCATTTATTTCAATTAAACCATTTACAGGCACTTTTGAATTGTCAAAGAGTCGGTCAGATAGCCAGAAAGTTGAAGCTAGTTGCCCATTCCAAAACATAGATCTCTATGGAGAAGAACGGGCAAGAAACTCCAAGGACACTCTTTTTAAATCAAGATATTACAAAATCCTGGCTACATTATTCTTGTTGCTTGTTGTTGTTATATGCGAGAACAATGAAAAAAATAAATAAATAAGAAACAATTCAAAATATAAGATTAATAATAAAAATAAGCCGTGGCAGTTAAGAGAACCAGTCTCAACTGACGGCGCCCATTCACGAACATGACAGACACATACAGTCGACCAACCTATTTGGTCTACAGGCAGCTAACGTGTAACTCCTTTTAAATAATGTTGCGAGCGTGCTGAGTAGGTAGTAATCTTTTACATCACTCTCTTAGGCCAAGCGCACATTACAGCGGCAACGGGCCGCAGCGCAACGCAAACTCATACAAAAAAGTGCAGTGCGGTGCGGCCCACTTGTTGTGTGCCTTTGTTCGTAGAAAATATACGGAAGCGATGAAGAAGGGTTTTTGCAATGCGTTGCGTTGCGGCGCCCGCCTTAATCTGCGTTAGCTTTTAAGGTGAATCCTCAGTTGTAGCCCACCTAATTCAAATTTTCTTTGCTTTTTTGCAAATGCAGCTCTTTTTTACGTCGTATGTTGATTAAAATTCGATTCGTGACTGTAGGCATGATATATTTACTGAACAATGATCATCAGTTTCATATCAATCGTCAATCTTTGGAAATTTGTTCCACCTAAGAATTTTCATATGAAATACCTATTCTGAAAAATACTTAAGTGGAAAAAAATTCCAAAGAAGAAGAAGAAGAAAAGAAGATGAAGAAGGAAAGAGAGGGAGGATAGGGCATAAAAAAATTCGTCCGCATCACTGTCAACAGTAAAAGTGCCCAAAAAGCTGGCAGCATTGCCATGTTTTATGGCGATGCTAATTCTTTGGCAAAAAAAAATAGACCAGCCCGGTCACGTGAAGAGTCGACCAACCGCTTGGCGATGTCTCGAAAAACAAAATGAGCACTTGGACCCCATGACCCTAGTATTTCAACCCCAAACGGCTCACTTTGAGTTTGAGCCAAAATAAAAGCAATAGAAAACTTACTTGCAGTAAGATTTTTAATAATCCCCTCGTATTCCAAGTTTCTGAACACGACAATATTGTCGTCTTTAAAGCCGAGTTTTCCGAACACCTTCTTTAGACTCTTTACATCATTATCGGTACCGTTTCTCGTGGACGGCTGTTGATTCCTGCAATCATTTGATAAAAAGATACATAGAAAACTCTTTATAAGGTACACCATAAAAGTTACACATGTTAAATGTAAATCATTTTACATAGCGGGACAAAATGGGCGGTCTTACTGCTTAAAGTGATATTTTAAAGACAGTCTTTGAATGGATTAAAGGAAGGGGAGAAACAATATTGCAGGTAGTCTGTGGTGTACCATTTACATATAAAATAATTACATAGACTTATATACATCCATTTTCAATAATATAAAAATGAAACAAGAGCAAAGAACTATAGAGGGTGGCAGCTAGGGACATCGACGTGCACCCTGTTACCATGCATGAATGCACATGATTCTGAACGCCCGTGCGTTGAATATTACAGTGGGTTATTAAAAAAAAAAATCTGTGCCATACATTTTGACCGTGTAGGTATTGCACTTTTCTATGAAACCGCAAATATTTTTTTATAACTGGTGAAATATTTCTAGGCTAGGTAGCCTAGAAATTTTTTGTTCCAAATCTTGTGCTGAATTCATGATTACAGTTTGCACGTCGATGTCCCTGCCACCCTGTATACACTGCCAGACACCTGAATTGAGCCACCCTGCACATTTTTGTTTACAGGTCTTTATCTTTTTAAACAAAAAAAAACAAAAATTCGTGGTGTTGAAGTCAGTCCCTCTCTCTCATTTCCGTTTATCTTTGTTCCTAATTTGAAATCGGAATAATAAAAAAAACAGTTTAATTGCAATAAATCGTCTTTTCGCGTTTCTCAGCGGCACAATTAGCGTGGAATTTTTAAAGAAAATAATGGTTTGGATAGAGAAAACGTTTATTTATTAACTTGTGTTACCGCCAAGAGCATTTACGACGGCCGACATGCGATTTGGCATGGAATTAATTAATGCCACTCTAACGTGCTATGGAATGTTCTCCCATGCTTCCAAAATGGCAGTTTTCAGCTCCTGCAAAGTTTTTGGAGCTGGTTGGTTAGTTCGAACACGCCTCATCAGCTCATCCCATAAGTGCTCTATTGTATTTATATATCAGGGCTTCTTGCTGGCCATTCCATTACTGCGATGCTAACGTCATTCACGTATTCTTGAACAATTCTTGCAGGGAACGCCCTTGCATTATCATTCATAAAAATGAAATCCTGGTCCACAAACTCAGCATATGGCATCACATGGACCTCTAGGCATTGATGAATGTATCGGTCGCTATTTTGTGACGGCAACCGTGGTCCCGTCACAACCTCAAGGCCAGTTTTTCCTTCGGTGGAAATTGCGGCCCAGACTGTCCATGACTTACCGCCATAACTCACCTTCTCTTCAATGCAACATTGCTGAAAACGTTCTCATTGTCTTTGGTAGACTTTTCTACGTCCATCATAGCCTGCTGCCATCTTGCTTTCATCCGTCAAAAGAACTTGGCTCCATAGACGTTGAGTACAATGCAAATGTTCCCGTGCAAACTGTAGGCGCGCCATTCTGTGAGCTCGTGTCAGTTTGGGACCATTGGCTGGTTTATGAGGTTTCGAGTTCCGGTTTGAATTTCGAAGCTGTTCTTGGACCTGTACCGAGGTCAGGTGACGATTACGCAGGCTGGCGGTAAAGATAAAGCGATTTTGTCGTACTGTAGTGACCCGGTTTCGTGGTATTCCTGAACGGCGCGCGAAGCCCCCAGTCTCCAGTTATCGATGGTAAATTCTTTGAACGGCAGAACGACTTGCATGAAGTTGTGCGCTTACGTTTCGCTGATTAAGCCCAGACTAAAGCAGTGTCACAGCTTGCACGGCTACTTCAGGTGCAGTATCAATAATTAGAATGTCAGAAAGGATAAAAAAATAAGGAAATATTATTTCGATACTCTTTTTATGCAAAACAAAACAAATAAAGAAATAACTATTGACATAAAGTTGCTGTAATCAAAACTTGTTGCTTCTCTATGAGTGACCAAACTCCGACTTCGTTCTCTTTTTCAACATTGTGAATTAAAATTTGGTATAATATAGTGATACCGAAATGATAGCCAGTAAGTCAGCTTCAAAACTGTATAAAAACGTTTTCTCTGACTTATAATTATTTTGCTGTTTTAGACCTTTAAACATAAAAACGCACGGTGGCTCGATTTACAATATTTGGGCACAAATCCAGGCTGCACTGCATTCACAAAAGGAAAACCCAAAAACTCTGCTTGCCCCTAGGATCGAACCCAGGACCTCACGTTCAGTAACGCGCGTCTCTGACCACTGTAACAGTTTGTTTTTTTTATTAGATGGCAACATTATCTGTGATGCCTCTGGTGTTGCCATTCTAGAGAAAAAACTTAAGTATCTCATGTGTTACGAGACAGTTGTCTGCCTAGACTTTTTCTATCTATGTTGGCCTGGATTTCAGTCTAACTGAATGCAGCTGAATAGCAGTATTTACATGTAGCGAATGCCTTTCTGACCTTTCAACCTAGTTGCAGGGTAACATGATACTACTTGGTAAGACTAGTTTTCAGACTTTCGGGCTTCTGACTACCCGTAACAATCGTCAAAGATCTACGATTGACAGCCGGGACCAACAAAACGTTGTTTTTGAGACGGGGACGGGTCTCGATATGATTTCATATCGAGACCCGTCATACATTTGTATGGTCAGCCATCCTCGGCCATCAGACTTTCATATCTCTTACGAGACAGAAAACAAGTAAAATGGAATACAAACCTGAAGAATATGGTCTTCTTAAACGTGTGCTGGTTCAATATGATGAGGTACTTCTCGCCGCTCATGTCATAGTACAACGCGTCCTTGTCAAATTTCAATCCTTCGTCAGGAACAAGGAAGGGATTACTGAAAATGTAACGTAAGTAGTATGTGGTAAAGTAGGTTTTTGAATAATTCCGTCCATTGATCTAAGCGAATCCTCCTTATCGGTTGGTCACATTCTGAGGGCTCAGTGTGACTTTTTATGCTTACCTATTCGATCGCGTTAACGTTCACTTACGGAAAATTGTATGAAATAGTTATTTTCCCATTAAGAATGTATATTGTCACTAGATGGCGCTTATTCAGTTTCAATACAAATTGAAGTTTACGTTAACGCGACCGACCAGGAACTCGCGCATAGAAAAAAAAAGCATGGAAACAAGATTGCATTAAACGAATATCTATTATAAATTGTTTATTAGAGGATAAGCAGTATTAGTAAGATTCTGTTTGTTCCAACTATACAATAAAAATATAATAACCTAATCTAACTAAAACTATTAAAAAACTAAAATATGGCGTCATAAACTTCCTCAGTATTGCTGTCGACTGGTAATGTACCCAAGAGACTGGCGCCATTGCCACGTTGTATGGCAAAGCTAAGCGTCAGGCCAAGGTAAAAGTGAAAGCTTGGGTATCGAGAAGTGGTCTCCCCATAACCCAAGGGGTCGTTCGGTGGGTCTTGCCGTTCTTCTCCATAGAGCTCTACGTTTTGGAATGGGCAACTAGCTTCAACTTTCTGACTAACTGACCGACTCTTTGACGATTCAAAAGTGCCTGTAAATGGTTCAATTGAAATAAATGCTTTGAGTTGAGTGTAAATCAGCCGCTTGGAGATTTCGTTGAACAAACCATGAGCACTTGAACCCCACGGCCCGAGGGTTTAAAATCCAAACGGATCGAAAATATAATTATCGATAAGGTTATTATACTTTCGCCGCTTGAGGTTTTCCGCAGCTGCAGCAGCAGCGCCAGCACAGCATGCCGAGCCAGGAAGATGGGATGGCGCAAGAGTATCGACAGACGTTGCGACCTACCCAACTTCCATGGAAATAAAGACATGCCGTCCGGTCTCTTGCCATCGTCGCGTGCCAAGCCATTAAGTTCTAATACAGCTGTTGTTCATATTTATATGAATTGTAAATATTCGTCTTATTTTTAGCGGCGGATGTGTCTTGAACACACTTTTACCTAGAAACTTTGTACCCATATCTTACGAATAAATATCTTTGTCTTCGTCTACCAAAAATTTTGCAGTCTGTGTGGATTAAGTAAAGCTTCGATCATGCTGTTATTTACATTTTGCCTAGCCGCTAATAAAATAAACATAATTACCTCGTATTTGAAGGATTCAAGTTAAAACCCTTTATATCCGGGGAACTTTCATCCATGTTTTCCATTGCTATTAAGACACGAAAAATACTCAACCACTTAAAAAATAATACTTCTTCTTAAATATTGCACTAAATTCTTTATAAAGAACATGGAATGAAAAACTAAAACAAAACACGATATTCTAATGTAATTTCTTTGTATATATTGAACCAGTATATACAACGGATGGACTAAAGCAGTACTGTTTGATAAGACTGCCTCTGATAACTCATTGATAAGGTATCGGACTATCGAGGTGTAAATATAGTCGAAGTGCAATCCGATAATATAATTCTAAACGCAAAGGGCTTACAGCGCCTTGCGCGTCCAGTACAACAACGCATACAGGGCGCTGTTGGGGTTGCCACGCTGTAGCGCATCAGAGATGTTCGCAGAGGAACGTATAGACAATTTTTACTCTATCATGCGAAAGCGTGTCGCCTCCCTGATGAGGCCGGTGCAGGGCAGCGCCAACAGCCTCTTGTTCACTGTGGCCGATAGGGCGGAAGGTTCTCAGACACTGGACCAGGACAAGTTATGCCTTCAAACCGTGCCATGAAATAATGTCGATTTTGTATTAATGTATTATATACGAGGGGCGTTCAATATATTCTCTGTATGAGGGTGATTTACTAATTATGTGGGTAATTTGACTAATTAATTAATTAATGACATTATCTAAGGGTATAAAGGTAAAATTTCATTAGTTTGTAAGTTATCCTTAGTCAACGGCAACTGGAATGGCTAACATAACCATGTTGAAGCAAATGAAGCACCGCGCTGCTATTAAATTCCTTACCAAACAAGGAAAAAGTCAAAAAACTATTCACGAAGAGATGGTGACTGTTTACCAAAATACTGCACCTTCGTTATCTATGGTTCAAAAGTGGTCAAGTGAATTTAAAAGGGGCAGAGAGAGTACTGAAGACGACACTCGCTCGGGCGAACCTCCTCCTTCCTCTACGGAAGAAAACGTGAAAAAAGTTGTGAAGCTTATACTGGAGGATGCCCGAATGAAGATTTTGAAAAGAAGAGAAATCATGGCAGAAATGACCCACCTCTCCTTTAGTACCGTGCACACAATAGTGTGTCATGACCTCCTTTACTTTTCAAAAGTCAGTGCAAGGTTGGTGCCACGAATGCTCCCGGCACCTCAAAAACAAGTGCGAATCGAGTGCTGTAGAGAGTTTTTACAGCTCTGTGGTTAACTTCCATTTAGTATTTTCGATTGAATTGTTACTGGAGATGAAACGTGGGTTCATCTGCACCTACTAACACAAATTTCACAAACACTGTTAACAAAACCCATGCCTACAACCTAATATATCCTTATGTTTTTAATAATATAATTCCATGATAACGTTCATTACCTAATGCAAAATGTTAATTATTACGTTATCAGTATTTCAAAACGTCAAACCTACAGTTTTATGATAGCTGCGCACAGAATATTAAAAGTCGGCGGCGCGTGAGTCGTTCCCCGAAATGTTACCATTTTATAAATATTATACATTTGTATAAACATTTAGAACTAGGTATTGTGTATTTATTTTAATTCTTATTTTGTTATTTTTATCTCATCGTATGCTGCACTGGTTGATTTCATCACGTCAAGCGTTTGTAAGTAATTAACATTTTAACTCTTGCGTCACTAAAAAGTAACACCGGGTTCATAGATCTGATATTTAATTTTGTGTTTTTTGAGTTGGGAACATTGCAGTTCAATCGACGAAACAAAATAGAATTGCAACGTCTTTGCCCTGATATGTAATCCGACCAAAAATTAATGAAAAAACAATGAAAGGAAATTGTATACCCATCTCTTTTACACTACATTACGATACGTAATACTTTCTTGTCTTTGAATTTTATAACATGATATTTTATTTTAATCGTATTATTTGTGGTTTCCATGGAGATTTAGTTTATTGACTGACGAAAACGTCATATAAGGAAAAATATGTTTAATTTTTTTTAATAAGTTGTATTTATTTTTATATGAATTTAGTGAATATATTGCCTGCTGTTAAACTACCGAATTTTCACTTACTGCAACGTCGAACAATATAAAATACAAATTAAGTTATCAGCGGTACCTCTTAACGTAAATTAATTTTGACATTACTAACACTAACCCAGAGTTTAGCGACTTAAGACTTAATAACATGGGCGGGTTTAATAATAGGTCTTTACCTATGAAATTGCCGTTTTGTATGAAAAAATTTAAACGAATTTTTTTCATGAATTTTTTATTTGTATTAATCGAAGTAATCACCCATGCAATCAATGCATCTTTGCCATCGCAGTGGCAGTTTATTGATGCCCTTCTTAAAGAAATCAGCTGGACGGGAGGCAACAAATTCTTCAAAGGCATTTTGTACTGCCTCTCGGGTATTAAATTTTTTTCCCGCCAAGAAGTTATCCAAATTCTGGAAAAAGTAGTAGTCTGTAGGCGCAAGGTCTGGTGAGTAGGGCGGATGACGGAGAGCTTCCAACCCCAGTTCTTGCAACTTGGAGACCGTCTGCTGTGCAGTATGAGGTCGCGCGTTGTCGTGCAGGAGCAGCGGAGACGAGCGATTGACCAATGCTGGTTGGAGATGCGCCAGCTTCTCCATCATTGTGTTCAGTTCTTCACAGTACACATCTGCAGTAATGCTCACCCCGTTTGGTAAGAAGCTGTGATGAATCACACCGGCGCTAGACCACCAAACAGTGACCATCACTTTTCTAGGGGTAAGTTTTCGTTTAGGGCATTGTTTAGGTGCTGAACCAGGATCCAACCAACTTGCTGAGCACTTACGGTTATCAAACAGAATCCATTTTTCATCGCAGGTAACAATGCGGTTCAAAATTCCTTCATTTGTGTGTCTGTTGAGCAGTGCAAGGCACGTCTCGACGCGTACTTCGCGCTGGCGATCGTTGAGTTCGTGGGGCACCCATTTGTCAAGCTTTTTTACCTTGCCAATTTGACGCAAATGGACCAATATTGTTTTGACGCTAACGTCGAAAGCTGCTGCTAATTCAGCCGTAGATTGTGTATCATCAGCTTCCACAATCGCCTTTAATTCGTCATTGTCGACCAAAGTCTTCGGACGACCGCGAGGTTCATTTTTCAGGTCGAAATTTCCAGAACGGAAGCGAGCAAACCAATAACAGGTGGTGCGTTGGTTTGTAGAGTTAGCTCCGTAAACGTCGTTGATGTTGCGTGCCGCTTGTGCCGCGTTGCTGCCACGACGGTACTCATATTCCATAATTACTCGAATTTTTAACGTATCCATGATGACGAAAAAGATTGAAATGCGATGAAAATGTAACACTAATCAATAAAGAAATGACTACTTTTAGAAAAAAAAATCCATGTTTTTAAAATAAAATTAATTTGAAATTAGAATTCATAGCCAAACAAAAATTATTTTGATTTGAAATGGCCAGTACTGCAGAACGGCAATTTCATAGGTAAAGACCTAATATTTAAATTATTAACTCTTGGTTTACTCTTGGTGGCGCAAGATGAATATTCGAATAACCCATTTTTTTTTTTGGTTTTGTTATTATCAAGTAACTTCTCCCGCTCTGGCCGGAGCGGGAGGGCGTGTCAGACTTTTACTGACTAAAACCCAGCCGTGTTCCTTCAGTTGCATGTGTGCCAGGGCCACGGTAATCCTTTCAGACAAACCCGCGACCCGGGCAGGCATCGGCCCTAGCGGACCCCGTCAGTGTGTGCCGACATCTTTTTGAGGCGCGCGTGAAACACAACGCGCCGTCGACCCGGTCCTGGTCCTTACCGGACGGCGAGCTAATTAAATAAATTTATATTTTAATAATTTAAAAATAATTATTAATTATATATAATTAATAATTTAATATTACAAAGTGTTTACTCTAGGTTTCTCTCTGACTCTTGGTGGTGCAAGATGAATTATTTGAATAACCCTGTTAGATGTTAACACTGAGTTATTTAGGATAACCCATGAACGCGCAAGAGGGCCTAAGTAACATAACCGTAGGTAGCGTACTAAGGTAAACTAAATCCAATTTACACGTCTTCCACTTAAACACCCAAGATACATAGGTACACGTAAACACCCAAGTGTAATTACTGCCGTCTTGTACACACCGTCCGGCATTGTGTCCGGCTCATTTGCCGGCTGATCCGAACTTCCGGCGGCCATTAGCGACCGCTTCATCGACCTCACGCCGGTCCGGTTAAATTATTCGCAAATAATTCGCGGTCCTGAAATGGTGCTTTAATTACTGCTGTTGTGTTTTAAGATGATATTTCGGGATAGACTGCTTAAATACAGACTTTATACTATAGTCTGTTCCAAAATAATCTGATGAAAATATAAACAAATGGATCAGAAAACAAACGGATAGTTATCTGTGGATGCCACTTTGTATTTCTACTTGAGTGATTTTATTTAATTATATGAATACTTAAACCCGAAATTCAAAATTCAAATAATCACCTTAAAGATGTGTTTAAGCTATTGCATAGCTTTTATCGCGGGTTTTGAGCGCGGCGACCGAATCAAGAAATTCCGTAACGAAAATAAAACCTAACACCCCCCACTCTGCTTACCATGTAGCTCGGCCGAGCGTTCGCTTAACGTGTATGTATATGGTACGACTGTACGAAGCTCGCACGGATCGAGACGAGCTACTCCGAAATCGGACGAATACGTAAGCAGCTGTTTGTGAGAAAGGATATAGGTGTATAGGTATCTATCATATCTTTATAATGCCACACTCACCGCATAAAAAATAAAATAAAAATATTTTTAACGATATTAACTTCTCATTTATTCAGTAAAAGATGAATAAAAGAATAATAATTGTTTTCTTATCGGTCACCACGCTCAAAAAGTGTAACTTGAATTAATATCAAAGAAAAAACTTGAATTAATATCAAAGAAAAAACTTGAATTAATATCAAAGAAAAAACTTGAATTAATATCAAAGAAAAAACTTGAATTAATATCAAAGAAAAAACTTGAATTAATATCAAAGAAAAAAAAACTGCATAAATAAAAAATAAATAGATAATTATAATTGCATAAGTTGATAAAAAATGCTATGCTGATATATGATAAAAAATTGCTTTACCCGAGTGCCACACGTGTTTTCTATTTGAAAATTGAGGTTAGTTTTATAACCTCAATTTTCGTCGATTTAATAATTTTGTTCAAATAATAATGGTTGGAAAAGGTGATACAGATAAATGTGACTAATTCCGTAAGTGAGTGATTGCGTTAGAATTCAACCGGAGGGACTAGACAAAGTGACATTATACACACATCAACACTGTCTAGGGATATTTTAGGTTTAGTATCATAACATAACTTTAAAAGTACTGGCCATATAAAAATATTTTAACTTCAATTTTCAATTTCGTTCCTGGCACAATTCCCTTCTGTGTTCTAAATTCAAATTAAAAAAGAGTGACAGCGGCGGTAAAATTAAATTAACTTATTCACGATAAATTTTGGTCGGTGTGTTTTAAAGACAATTATTTTTAATCGAAATTTTAATTTTCTCAAAAGTCTGATAATTAAACTCGTACTGTTGATTTTTCTTATACCATGGAATGCCGACATTTAACCAGAGAAGAGATGTTGAGAACAATAGGTATGCTGGAAGCGGGCGCGATCCAGTGCAATGTTGCACCAGACAAAGCATCATATCAAGATTGTGGTCTCGCTACCGGGACACTGGCGAGGGGTAATATTCGAATAACTACCGCAAGACAAGACCGATTTTCACAAATAATGGCGAATAGACAACCTTCCGCTACAGCTAGGCAATTGGTTTTGAAATTACAGTCGGATAGCCAAATGCTGGTGAGCGATCGCACAGACTGCACGAAGTCAACCTTCATGCTCGTAGAGCACTTTGGATTCCAACACTATGACGAGGCAATCGCGGACGATGATTACAATAGGTAAATGAACATTTGGTTGGAACGATCGCCAATGGCCCAGAGTGTTATTCACGGATGAATCTCGGTTCAGCTTTCATCCAGATAAACGAAGAATACGTGTTTGGCAAATACCTGGACGTGAGAGCCGCCTGCAAAATCTCAAGGAAGTCCATCCATACCAAGGTGGAACAATAATAATATGGGAATACGCCTAAGGTGGAGAATCAACCTCCCAAATGAGGTTGGTTATCCCGCTTAGGCGTATTCCCGCCCATACGGACGAAGTTCACGGCAACTTAACTGCTGCAAAATACCATGACGAAGTACTGGAATCTGTAGTCCGACCACACCGGTTGCAAATGGGTCGAGATTTTATGGCTATGCATGATAATGCCCGCCCACATACGGCTCGAGTTGTAACTTAGTGGCTGCGGCAACATAATGTGGCAACCCTGGACTGACCCGCGCAGTCCCCGGATTTAAATCCCATTGAGCACGATGGGGATATGCTCTAACGAAGGGCTTTACAAAAAATTTCCGAAAATCTGATGACAGACTGTGAACTTTTCATGCGTCTTCGTCGAACCTGGGACCTTATCCCACAAGGAGATATCGATAATCTCATTTGAGTATGAATAATTGTTGCAGATGCATTATGAACATCCGAGGTGCTATTACAGATTATTAATGTTCATTTTGTAATAAATTTAATGTTCCATTTAATTTGATTTCTTTATTTAATCACCAAAAACAGAAGTAGGTACGTTTTTTTGTGCATTGTTATTTTTTTTTATTTCTACTACTTTTGTAGTAGGGCTTTTGCCCTTTTTTAAGTTAGATGTTTATTTAATTTCCTATTAGAGTATAAAATACTGCGCATTTTGATATAAGTATGTTATAACATCTTCTAAGTATTTTCTTTTGAATACATTTATAACTAAAATATCCCTAGATTGTGTTGATGTGTTTCAACGATGACTGACAAACGCTACCGAGAAGCTTATGTCAATCCTGCTAAAAGTCATGAAAATACAAAACGCTTTGAAAGCGATTGCCACTTTTATAGGCTCTTCGAACAGGGTTTGTTTACACATTCGGCAGGCACTTTAGGAACAGACCATACAGACTGATTTAAAAGCAGCATGCGTGCGAGTTCATTAGTAATTGTGTTACTATTTCTAATAATGGTTACTTCTTTCTTTCAGAAAGAGGCATTAGACTGAAATAATTAATCAAATATAGGTCAGCTGGTCAGTACTTCGGTATCTTTCCCAACTTATCTTTACTGAAGACTTATGTTTGTTTTGTGTGTGTTAGTTTACCGAGGGTTTGATTTTGTCTGACAGTATTTCTTGAAAAATTGGTTTGGTATTTTAGACTAGATAACCGATAAAACTGATAGAAGGACGTTGACTCCGATTTTGTATGACAGACAATTTTACCGTTTATCTTGTAGGAATGTAGAGTGTACGTAAATTGTATTGTTTCCATCAATCCAATACAAAAGGTGAGGCGAAACGAGCGTAATTTCAGTCACGGAATACGATACCCGTAATTTGCTTTCAAATGAAATTCCGCAATTAACAACAACTCATTTTGCGTCGTCGGGTAAAACCGGACTTTTATATAGGTATGTAACCTACTTAGCCGTAGAACCGATGACCGTTAGGGTAGACGTGTTCTTGAGTGAAGACCGCGAATCGGCAAACGTAAGGTAGGACGCCCTCAGGCTAGGTGGAGCGACGATCTCCGCAGGGTGGCTGGTAGCAGCTGGATGAGAGTTGCTGAGAATCGAACTGAATGGCGTCCAGCAGTGGACTGCTGTAAGCTAATGATGATGATGAACCTAAGGTAGTGTAAATTACACGACACATCATCATCATCAGCCTATATTTGTCCACTGCTGGACGGAGGCCTCTCCTAGTGAACGCCACTGAGCCCGATACTCGGCTCTCCTCATCCAGTCTTTGCCAGCCGTCTTTCGCAAGTCGTCACTCCACCTGGCCGGCGGGCGTCCCACACTACGTTTGTCTAAACGCAGTCTCTAGTCTAGAACTCGTTTTCCCCAACGATTGTCGGTTCTGCGAGAGATGTGACCAGCCCATTGCCACTTCAGCTTGCTTAGTCTTTGGGCTATGTCGGCTACCTTGGTTCTCTTGCGGATAATCTCGTTTTGGATTTTACCCTACAGAGAGACTCCAAGCATAGCTCTCTCCATAGTTCGCTGAGTGACTTTAAACTTATGGACCAGTCTCACCGTGAGTGTCCACGTTTCGGCTTTCTAAGTCATAACTGGTAGGACGCACGCGTTGAAGACTTTCGGATTTAGGTACTGCGTCAATAAGACGACTCACCAATCATAAAATTACGCTCTTTTGACCTCAACCTAAGTGTTGATCACTCTTGTCGGTGCAGCAATATCTTCAAATTGAACCTAAGAACCGATGCTTAACGGTCGCGATCATGACCATTAAACCAACGAGGCAACTTGTTTATTTTCCATGTTTCCATTATAAAAACAAACATGATTATGCTATGACGTGTTAGATTTCGTGATATGAAAATTCTGAGATATGTCAGATTTAAGTATTATATACTGTAGGGCTGGCACGCATCAGACTTTTTTACAAAGAAAATGAAAAAACAATTTTCTTTTGTTTGTTTGTTATGTGTTTATTTTCGTACGTCTTTTTTCTTCTTCTTTATAATGTTAGCTTTGAATAATAAAGAGCAAAAGGGAACAGTTCATATAAATAGTGCCTATTGCAGTATTATGTACCTGTATTTTATTTTTCTTTCGTTTAAAACATATTAAACCTGTTTTAAGATTTATTTAACCAGCAATTAAGATTGTTCTTGAATTTTTTGAAATTTGGGACTTCTGCGTTTGACAAGCGAAATTTTCTCACAATGAATGTCATTGCAGAAAAATTCGTAGAACAAAATGGTTAGTTGATTTTTTTAGAGCTCCAAGGGACTGTAGACCTTCGTATTTGATATTAATTTCAGCTTGGTACCTCCACGCGTTCTTGAGAAAAAGGGTCTTGGCAGACATACAGACAGACGGACGGACGGACAACGAATTGATCCTGGAAAGGTTACGTTTTATTCATTTTGAGGTACAGAACCCTAAAAAGGTCACTTCTAAACAACATTATCTTTTTTAAATGGGATCTTACGATACCCCCGCTGAAGTGCATCGAATATCTTTCTTTTCTTCCAGGTAAGGTGGGGGGCGAGGGTAAGTGCCAAACCCCAATTTTTTTTTTTTTTTTTTTGGTTTGGAAATCATCGAATGACCTCTCCCGCTCTGGGCGGAGCGGAAGGGCGTGTCAGACTCTTACTGACTAAAACCCACCCGTGTTCCTTCAGTTGCCTGTGCGCCAGAGCCACGGTAACTCTTTCGAACACTCCGCAGCCCCGGCAGGCATCGGTCCTACAGGACCCCGTCAATTGTGCTGACATCTCTTTGAGGCGCGCGTGGAACACGACGCGCCGTCGACCCGGGCCTGGTCCTTACCGGACGGCGAGCTGCCCATTGCTCGCCGAAGTGCCACTCCCCTAAGGATGTTTTTCGTAATCGCAGTACACCATTGTTTTTGCAGTGAAAAGAATACACATTCTTTCCAATTTTCATAGTGCCAAAAGTCTCATAGTAAAATGACTGTGCGACATCCGGATGGACGGACGGACTGATGCATGTGACGAAATTATAAGGGTTCCGTTTTTGGTATTTGACTACGGAACTCTAAAAAATAATAAAAATAAGGTTAACATAATACTAATAATTGAATTTAGAAACGTTCGTCTTCTTTCAAGTAGGTTCAAACTCCTGCGCTACCTCATATCTTATAGCACCAACAACATTTTATATCGCTGCTAATATAAATTTCCCCCAACACCCGGATCGACGCAGACAAAAAGCCGACGTGGCAGCCCTTAGCGAAACAAAAAAAAAACATGCATAGTAACCGTAGCGTCATCCATCACGACACTTCCTTCAGGGTAAAGGGGGAGGGGGTGAAAAAGGGGGGCTGGTCACGCAAACCTGATTACAAGCCTTTAGTTGTGTTACATTTTTAACGCCCCTTACGCCAACCATTAATCTAACAATTTCATTCTTTAAAATAAAGTACCAGAAAATATGGCGGCCATTTTATTTGTTCTTTTTTAGGGTTCTGTACCCATAGGGTGCCAACGGGACCCTTTTACTAAGCCTCCGCTGTTTGTTCGTCCGTCCGTCTGTCTGTCAGCGAGCTGTATCTAATTAACCGTAATAGGTAGACAGTTGGAATTTTCACAGAGTGTGTATTTCTATTGCCGCTATAACAAAAAATAATAACAATAAAATAAAGTTAAAATTAAAGGGGTTTTCCATACAAGAAACGCGTTTTTGCCTTGTGGTACGGAACCCTTGGTGTGAGAGTCCGGTCGGCATGGTGGCCGGTTTTTAAAATTTTATATTTGAGTAGGTACTGACGTGGTCTTCGTAAGAATAGGATGTGGTTTGATGCTGTTAAATAAAGCAGTATTGTTTGTAATCCATACTAATACTAATATTGTAATGCGATAGTAACTGTTACCTTTTTTTTCACCATCTTATCCTAACTATATACATATATAAAATATAAAAATATAAAATATAAATATATTTATATTTTATATTTTTATATTTTCTATTTTATGTTTTTATATAATATTATAAATGCGAAAATAAGTTTGTTTGTTACCTTTTCACACCTAAACCACTGAACCGAACATCCTGAAATTTTGCATATACGTTGTCAGGGGTACAAAACCGGACATAGGGTACCTTTCTTTCCGGAAAAAAGTACTGTTCGCAAGGAAAACAACAATAACGTTCGTATAATAATAGATGGCGCCACGTGTCTTTCGAATCATGATTGAATTATATTATTATATAAACTTTAGTAGTGTGTTAAGAGCTTTTTATTTTTTTTATTTAAGTACCTGATACATTTTGTGAGTCTAGGGTGTCGATAGACCGGCCTTTCATCCTCTTAACTATAATTCCCCGGACAAACCAAATTTATTGTCAAATTCTAAATTAACGCGAGCGAAGCCGCGGGCAAAAGCTAGTTGATCTATAAAGGTGGCAGAGACACACAACCTGTTATCATAGATTCAGTACATGATTCTGGACCCCCCTTGCGGTGAAATATATCGTCGTTTATTAAAAAAAAAATCTGTTCGATACATTTTGACTGCGTATTGCACTTTTCTATAAAACAACTGTTTTAATAACCGATGAGAAATGTCTACGCTAGTAGTTTTAGAATCATTTGCTGAATTCATGGTTACAGTTGGCGCGTTGGTGTCTCTGTCACCCTGTATTTACGCCTTAACGATTGAACCGAAATGATGGATTGGATGGATTTGGATTTGGATTTGGATGAAATTAGGCACAATTTGGCTAGGCGAGACCTATGGGTTAGTTGCGTAACGTAACACACATAAAATGGCAATCGATGGCAAAGGTTTTTTATTTTGACATCTATTGCTTCATAGGTTTGATAAATTGTCTGCTCAGCACTGTAAATAACGCAATGAACGTGGCATAACTGTCAAAATGAAATGCATTGCGATCTATTGCCATTTAATGTGTACTCGATATCCGTGGGATGTCATAACCACGGATATCGACATGACATCATGATCGTTATGACATTCCCATCCCCTTACCCTCTCCCTCCTCCTTCCCCGTCCTCATCTTCCCTCATAGACATAGGATACATTTTATCCCGGTACTACTACCGGGATAAATAATTCCACGGGGATGAACATCCCCATGACATCCGCGCGAAGCTGCGGGCAGAAGCTCATCTTCCTATAATTAAATTAATTAGCCATCAAACCATTGCTCTCCAGTGCTTATGTCAGAACTTAGTCTGTAAACGTACGGTCACCAAAAGTGATAATTAATCCAGGGCCGTCGGATATAGTTGAATTTTAGTAAGAAACCGATAAATATTTTCGAATAAAATTTAATATTATTAATAGAAAACAAACAGTTTATTTATCAAACATCCATCGGTTTTTTAGTAAACTTTAACTATATCCGACGTCCCTGGTTAATTATCTCTTTTGGAGACTGTACGTGCTGAACGTTGACAAAGTTAATATAATCATCATGCATGCTTGATTCCCTTAAGGGGACTACAGGACCTAAACGAAAGTTTTATAATGCCTGAAAGTATATGATTCACTGCAGTAAACACAATCAGAAAAATATATGATATTCTTCAGGATCTAAGCTAGTTAGATAGTGTGTTGAAAACATAATACAACTAATTTGATACGATAGAAAAAAATCACGAAGATACCTCTAAAAATTTCTTTTAACTATTCAAAACCATACTAATATGATGATTATGCAATGATTATGATTTTTTGTCAGATATTCTACAAGAAACATCTTAACGTAATAGTGTTTTAATATTATAGTCCAATCAATAGATTTTTTGTAAATAGATAATTGCTTCATATTTTGCAATAAATTACCAGCGTTGTGTCATCGCGCTTCTCTTTCTTTTCTATGCAGTCCGACAGTGACCGCGCTCTAGCTGTTGTCAGCCTCTTAACAACCATACTTACTTCGCATAGGTCGTCGTTTTCAACAGTATCAGGTACAGTTCGCGCAAAACTTTATGAGCCCTCTGAACGTAGGCCCAAGAACGAAACCACGCATGGTACAGTTGAATGAGAGTGAGTTCCCTCGGACACCTATATTGTGCATACTGCGCAGCCACTCGCGTGCAACTTCCGAGAGCTCATAAAGTTTTGTTTAAACTGTAGGTACCCCCGCTTCCAGAAAGCCTATAATCAATCACTTGCCTTAAGAATTTATTTATTTTCACACTACCTACTCGATAATGTCAAATTATGTGTCATGCTAACCAAACAAAAAACAAATAAAAAAAACAAAGTAAGTCATTAAAGCCCTAGGCTCTATACCAGGTAAGTCATTAAAGCCCTAAGCTCTACCCGGGTAATAATATTATTATAACCCGCTGGTCAATAATCTGATTTGTGTAATTTCGATACAGTGATATATTGACAAATTAATTAAAACAGGTAATTATTTATTAACGGCGGCGGGCTGTGCTGGGGCGGCTGATGCAGTTACGGAATACCTCAAACGGCGCAAATATTCTAATCATGTTGGAACTTTATATGTTTGAGCCGTTTGGGGTTGAAACACTAGGGCCATGGGGTCCGAGTACCCACTTAGTTATTCGAGACATTGCCAAGAAGCTGGTCGACTCTTCACGTGGCCAGAGAGCTGGCCTATTTTTTACGATACAACATGGCAATGCTGCCAGCCTTTTGGGTACTTTTCCTGTTCACAACGATGCTGACGAATTTTTGGATGCCCTATGATTCTTTTCCCTCACTTTTTTATAGACTTGTAAATTATTATTAATAGAATAGAATAGAATACTCTTTATTATGTACACCATGAACAAAAAGAAAATTATAAAAATAATAAAAAATAAATAATTAAAATAATAATAATAAAATATAGATATGTATATATGTATGTATATATAATATAATTATTTTAATTATAGTTATTATTATTTTATTAATTATTGTTATTATTATTATTTTTTATAATTACTAATTATGTTGTAATTATTATTATTCTATGTAAATGTTATAATGTAATAGAGAATCATATGAAACTAAATAAGTAATGTAAAACTTTTAAGTGAATCTCTCAAACAGTTAAGTATTTGAAAGCTATTTGCTACGTTGTCAACTTTCAGAATGCACAGCTTTAAGATCTGTTATCAAACCACTCTGTAACCAATCTCAGTCAGTTATCAACCACTTCTGGGTACCCCTCGGAGGCTCGACCTTGATGATACTTTACAAAACTGACCCTAAACTTCACTTAAACCTTACAAAGGTGTTCTAAGGTGTCAAGTGGATTAAATTGTATTCAGTTCAATAGAAAGGTTGAGTACTTAAGGGCTTTATTTAGGCATTGTTAGCAATTTTTCTTCTTTTTTCATTCTTTTGTTTTTTTACATAACATCTCGCCGGTTTCATACATACATTTCATATCACTCGTCAAACTTTGGAAATTTGTTCCGTCTAAGAATTTTCATATGAAATATTCTGAATAATTCTAAGGTGGAACAAAGGAGAATGCTTATCAAGTATGAAAAAGAAATCCAGAGCGAACAGGCACAAGATGTACTCGTATCTCAGAATTTAGTGATATTTAATGATATCATTCTGTAAATATTTCACTATAAGATTCGATGGCTAAATCAGTGCTATTACTATTTGTTTTTCATCAGGGCTGTTTTGTTCTTTTTTTAATGTATCTTCAATTTGGGTATACCCGACGATATATTAAAATAAAAATAATCAGCCCTGATGAAAAACAAATAGCTCAATATCACACATTTAGCCATTGAATCTTATAGTGAAATATTTACAGAATGATATCACTAAATATCACTAAAATTCTGAGCTGCATCCTGTGTCTGTTTGTTCTGGTTTTTTTTTCAGCATTCTCCTTTACAAAGTTTGACGATTGATATGAAATTAATGATTATTATTCAGTAAATATATCATTCCTATATCATTCCTACAGTAACGAATCGCATTTTGATCAACATACGACGTAAAACAGACCTGCGTTTTGCAAAAAACCAAAAAACAGCGGCGGGCTACAGCTGAAGATCTCCAGAAGGGTTAGTTTTGTCTGCTCATTGCACGCTAGAATCTGCTTTACCGACGGCATTTTATATTTTTCGGCGTAATGTCAATCCGCAGAATGACATTCGGCCATCTTCTTTACATGTAAGGCCGAATAAATTTGACACTGACAAACTCTGACAGTAAGATTATTGTTTTTATAAATTAAATTGATTCAATAGCCATCACCCTAATTGCGTAACACATTATCTATCACAATCTTAATCATTTTGAAGCCTATGGCTAATCCATTGCTTCATATGTTCGAAAAATTTGTCCGCTCAACAACGTAAATAACGCAATGAATGTTGTTGAACTGTCAAAATGAAAGCTATTCCTACTATTAGTGTTTTACGAAATTACCCCGCTGGTCATTAAAGATTTTAGCTGATGTCAACTCGACATTAGTCAAAGATGTCATGCTGTTTTGATCTTTGTTATCAAGTAATTAAATAAAAATGTCCATGCAAGAATCTGGGGCCGTGTTAAAGCCATCATTGTTCCAGCGTGAAAGAGAGACGGAGCTATATATGACCGATAGCACTATCCCTTTTTCACAATGGAACCATGATGGTATTAGCACGTCATAGTACGGCTACCGCTCAGTGCCATAGTTTAAAAAGGTATTATGTGGTAAAGGAAAAAAATTGAAAACTGTTGATGATGTAAAAGACAAGACTGAACATCTCCTCATTCTTTCCCGAATTTCCCGTACATCGTAGGTTTCCGTGGTACTTCGGTTTCAGTCGAAGTGCTTTCCACTCGAACATGTAATTGAAACTGGACACTAGAGGTCGCCACACACGCTGAGGGCCAGAAGTGTGATCCGACACTAGTGGGGTACGTATTAGGTACTTAGTTACAGTTAACGATGTCTTTTTTTTTACTCGACTACAGTGGAGGGAAAAATAGGGTGTTGTGTATTAAGTTGTGTGCATGTTAGTATTTTTTTTCTAAATAACTCGGTGTTGGATTTGTCATTATCCAAAAAAAATACGTAGGTAACTATTTTATGTATATTTCAATAGGGAGAAAATAAAACATCGAATTCAATGATGACTTTTATTCTAATTAAATTTAAGTGGAAACATGAATTCTTATAACACGAATCTAAAGAAGGAAACACTATTATATTCTTAATTACGAAATACTTATTAAATTAACAAATTGTCTTTCATTTTGTCATCGTTCAAATAATACAACACAACTTGTGTCAACTTAAAAGAAACGCAAGCCATTAATTATGGCACGAATTACGACCACAATGACAATAATAATTAATTAGAAAAAAACAAAAAAAAAAACGACTATTACAAAACAAATTATGCAAAATATAATCACAAACATTGATTTTTTTGCAAAATTGTGCCGAAAACGAGCTTTCTCTTTAATTAAGTAGAGGACAACTTTTATTTTGTAAAAATTACTAAATAATAAAAATACTATATATTTTATTTCAATAAATACTTTTTCTATTCACGTTATGTGAATAAAATGCCTTCAAAAAGTCACTGAATGGTTTCAGGAAATAATTAATTAAGTTACTAATTTTAGTGGTTTAAAAAATCTAATGTAAAAATGTCTTTCTTTCGTTGCAATATATTTCGTAATTAGTTTGTTTTACGTTGTCCTCTACCTGCATATTACAATACGAAGCTCGTCAGTGCCAAATGTAACACTACTTATGTTAAAAGTGTAACAATTAACGTAACTGTAATTAAAAACATTTTACAATTTTATCTTTATTTTTTTACCATTATTTTGAGAAGGCACATGAAAATTTTCTTATAAATAAATGAATCGACAGCGCGACGAACAAAATCTTTAAGTTTTCAACTCATTCTAGTGTTCACTAAAAAGCGAAGATAAATATTAATATTTTTATTGGTGTTGCGATTAAATAGTCGCAAGTGTGTCGTTACCTTTAAAGAAATCGCAAATACGTCGCCAGCCTTTCTTCAAGCTCAATTACCGTTCTGTTATTCACTTTATTTGTAACAGTATATAATTATATATGTATTATGAACGGATCTTACATACTATATAAAAATACAACAATATATTTTCGGATAAAAATTGTTTGACATGTTGATCGTTACTTGGAGGCAAAGGAGATTGACAAGTAATGTCTAGTTGGTTGTTTGAAATTAATAAGGCCATAGTGGCTAGATCAATATTTTAGGTTTTGACACATTACGTGGTAAGCTTGAAAGGTAAAAAGGCCAAAATATGTATATGAATCAATAACATTTATACATGTTTTAAAGTAATAATTCATAAATCGCTCATTTGGAGAAACAACGACGTAATTGTAATTTTTCCCAAAATGAGTTGTCGATATATATTGTGCTCGAAAAAAATTTCGGAGAAGAGGCGTGAAATATTTAGCGTGAAATATTTAATATGGTTTTCGGATTTATCAACATTTCAGAACGAGATGGTAACATATTACAAAAAAAACGACTTTAAATCACTGTCTTGTAAAATTTTAAAAGCAGTAGTTACGTCGTTGTTTCTCCAAATGAGCGAAATGTTGATATTTTTATTTTGGTTTCTGTAGTTTTTTTTTTCACCATAATTATTATGTGCCAGAACCTTTACTAAAACAGACAGACTCCATCTACAAAGGCTGTGGCAACTAACCAACACGTCATACAAAATTGAGTGGAACCTAGTTGATATGCCATAGACAATATCTTATTTGTTACACACTACCGTATTTTACAATGTTCTATATTATATAAAAATTAAAACACAAATATTTGGATTATTGAACTAAAACAGAGGTATTTTGTTTGACTTTTTTTAATATATATATTTTTTTTTTACTCAAACATTACCGTTTCTTAAATATCAATGGTTTTGTTCCCAAAACAGATAATGATTTGCCAGCATGATTTTAGCTTGAGTTGATAGCAGAATAACAATCAGCATATGTACATTTATAGCCGGTAGCAATAACAGTGAAAATTCCTATGACATGGAATAAGTCCCAAAATTACACAAAAAAAAATGAGAAACAACGAAAAAATGTACGCTCGTTAAACAGAATCTGAGGGATTGAATATAGGAACCAAAAAAATATTTAATAAAACGAAGCTTATTAGGTACATTTTAATAATGAAGGACAGAGTTTCCCATTTAAGATTTTATTCCAAAATCATAGGTAGTTTCATAATAAATAACAAAAAACAATGTATATCGCTCGCTACCACTACGCTATAAGTAAGAAAAATATATACTTTTTATATTATCGAACTAATATTACAAAAGCTCGTGAGAATACATAATATATTAGGGCATTTTTGTGTGCGATGCCTTTCGAAGTTATTGAAATTAAGCGGATAATTGTATGGAATACATTTATTGACACCACAATTAATATAGACAACGACTTTTTCTCCTTGACTGAACAGATTTTAGTGACAGATACTAAACAGTTTTACTCAAATTTTAAAACACTGTCATGTAGGTATACAACCTCCATCAGAAGTTCCAATACTTTAATAATATGAAGCTGTTTCATCAATGAAAGACGGTGTTTTTTCAAGAAAACTTTGGCTATTATTTTGATATAAAATTACTTTTGACAAACTGTAAAAATCATCGCACACAAAAACTTTAGTGTCACAAGAAAATGTCTTTTACATTTTTAATACTACAATACATTAATAGATATACAAACGATCATACACGTTCCCGCGTTTCAAAGAGTACCATAACAATCCAATTGTAGAAAATGAAAAACAAAATTGGACCTGGCAAGGACATATACATTATACAGGTTCAAAAGAACCCATTTTAAAAATTGACTAAAAACCAAAACTATAAACGCCTTTCACTTAACTCTACACACTCGAAAACTTAAAAAGAAAAATGAAAAAACAAACGATTTTTTACATGTCTTTAGGATCTGCTGCTTTGAACTGTCTTGCGGAATTACCCCTCCCTGTCTTTACTGCTGTCATGTTTTAAAAAATAACCGTTTTGAAAGCTGTCTTTTTAAAAGATGGTGTTAAAAATAATAGATACATTAAATGCTTATCACAACTGGCCTCTGACGTCAGTGAAGAATTTTTTAAATTTCCTTTGATGTATGTAAAGTACAAAATTGTATGGTTTATTCTCCAAATATTTAAATCACTACTTCAAAACTATGGAAGCCAAAAGTGGTGGTGTTGCTAGAACCCCACCGACAAAAATGCGACATAATATTTTTATTGTTACTTTATTTACCTATGCATTAATTGTAAACGTACGCATCTAATATTACAGAGATAGCTTTTCTATTAAACAGTGGTCCTATTAAATATTTTTTTCAAGATTATACGAAAATATAGCAGTGGTCCAATATTCAATTGAAATAAAATTATTTGAACCCTGCCAAACGTTATTTTAAAAACAACTTACACAAACATTTTCGTCAAAGATTTAGAATTTATTTAAAAATGACTAAAATATATTATGTCATTTGGTCACTGATAAAATTACATTTGGCAGGTCATTCAGTAAAAATTTCGCCAAAATGCCGTCGTAAGATTAGAAGAGCTATCCCATTGTTTCATTTTTTTTTAAAATGATTATCATTTTAATATAATTCATTTATGATTGTGGTTCTGACCCTGCCTCGTTTAAGCGATATAACTATTTTAATGGTACATATTACAAATTGTTACATTTCCCTTATATTATCTACGTTACTAAAAAGCTTTGACCAAATCTTTTTAGGCCAATAGGAACTGAACGGACAAAATGATTTAAGTCTAAAAGAATTGAAAATAAAAACGCTAAAGAGTAAATCGAAATGTGCCCTAAAGTCGACAAAAATTTTTTCAAGGTTTTTTTTTTTTTCAGAACTGCGTTTTTCAACGTTGATAAAGTAACTGTATCCTTACGCTAACTCTCACTTACGTTAATTACAAAACTTACCTTAGAGTACTGTCATAGCTACAGCCAAGTTAGTAAGTTTCTTAGGGCGCCTCGCAGTTTGGTCATGACCACTATTTCGGTGTCAAGTCAGCTTTATATGGTACGAAGCAACTTTTTAATACAAATCAGCACCCCAATTGCGTAACACAATTAATCACTATATCTACAAAAGATTATGAAGAAAATTGATAATAGATGCTTTATTTGTTAGAAAAATTCGTCCGCTCAACGACGCAAATAACGCAATGAATGTTGTTGATTTGTCAAAATGAAAGGCATTGATTGCCATTGCGAGTGTATTACGCAATTAGGCTGTAGGATATATATTTTTAAAGAGTCAGTGGTACTTTTTCAAGTGAATCAAGGTCACTTAAAGTAGGAAGGTACTGATATAATAGATTGTTAACAGCAATTAACAAATAGATTGAAGTTTTTTTTTTTTTTAATAATTAACAAAACTTTGTGCAACAAAGCATAAAGGCTCTTTCAAACAGGCGCGACACGCGGCGCGACACAATGACACGAGCGGTGCCTTTGTGTCGCGTGCGATTCGCGTCGCGTGTCGCGCCTGTTTGTAGGAACCTTCATTACAACGTGTAAAATTTTACCTATTCTTAAAACGAGAAAAAATACAATTAGGGTTAACCCACTTTGCAAATACTAACAAATGAATAGAATACATTAGATTTTACGTGTTTGCAATTAAATATATAGGAATTTAAAATAATTTACTGAATATTTCACGGCTTATATTTTTACATTGCGACAACCAAATTACCTTTTTGTAGGAAACGCATAGTCGACCTCATAAATGGGTTACCACTTTTGACAACAATTCACAGTAAATTGAAACTTGACTGTGGTTGAAACTATCGTACTGTCATATAGATTAATAGAGGTTATGACAGTGAATCTTAGGGTGGTAAAATAATCACAACGTCGACTATACAAACTAAGCTTCGAACTATTCAGGGCGAATTTCACCAATGAAACAACGCAATCAGCACATCTAAACCGCGTTTAAGAGCTGTCACTGTCATTATTGTTGTGACATATTGACATTGACAGCTCTTGAACGCGGTTTAGTTGTTCTGATCGCGTTTAAGTTCATTGGTGAAATTGGTCCTCAGTAAAATTACTTTAAATTATTCTGTGTTGAATTTAATGTATTGATTTAATTCGTGATGACCAGTGCCGAGGCGAGGCGCTTCCTCAGTGGTGTCAATTCCAGTAACTATGAGCTCTCTGGCTCGTCCCAGTCGATGCTTGCCCATTGTGGCAGCTCAGTTTCGTACTCCCAGCCGGGGCCCTGCGGAACAGAAATCTAATTAGTTTTTTTGCATAATAATATTTGCTATTGGTAAGCGTGAGATCGTCCTGGATCGAAGTCCAGGTCGGGAAAACTGTCATTAAGTTTTACCTTCAGGAATTTCATAGCAGCAGCTCCGAGTCTGGATTTGTGGATAACCCTTTAGACTTAGACCATCCACAAGTGAAGTTAAGTACAGTTAGCAACAAAAGTCTACTAACATGAGTTTTTAAATTATAATTTATGATGAAAAAACAAAAAAAAAAACGGAGTAAATGCTGAAAAATTGCATAGTAAAATGGATCAAATATTTTGTGTACATTTAGAAATTTCGATGATTTATACAGGATGGCAGGGAAATCGCCGCGCAAACTGTAACCATGAATTCAGCGCATGATTCTAGACCCCTTAACGTAGAATTTTTCGTCGGTTATTAAAAAAAAACTGCTGTTTCATAAAAATGTGCAATACCTACTCGACCAAAACAAAACAAATTAACAAAAAAAAAATACCATTTATTTCAGGCGATACGGGCTCATAGAAAAATACCTTACATACATATTTTAATATAAACAAAACTAAATCGACCGACGACTACTTTAATAACTGACGAAAACTTTCAACGCAGGGGGTTCAGAATCATGTTCTGAATCCATGGTAACAGGTAATGCGTCGATGTTCCTGCCACCCTGTATAATTTAAAGTGACAGTGTTAATTACTTTAGATGCTGTCTGTACCTGCGTAAATCCCTCATCCTGCGGTAAATAACACAATGAACGTGGCGGAACTGTCAAAATGAAAGCCATTGAGATCGATTTCCCTTTTACGTGTGTTACGCAATTACCTTGGCAGCATACCTTGAGAGAACAGATGTAGAACCCATCAGCTCTTACCTTGTATTTCCAGGCATGCAGGTACATAACAAGGTCCCTGGGTCTGGGATCCCTGTACCTGACACGGCACTCGTAGCAGTGCGGGTCTGTGGACAGTGCGTCGGTCGAGCCACTCGCCGAGCTACTTGCCAGCCCACTGGCATGACTCGGCGCCGCCGGCGTGCAGCCCGTTTGCGTTGCCACTGTCACTTTATCTGACTGTTGAAGAAAAGGTTAGGGTTAATTAAATAAACTTTAAGGAGAACGGAATGAGCTATAGCGCTAAAAGGTATTTTTTGGCGCGTGGCCAAAATTGGAACTAACGCCGCCATCTTGTTTTTTTGTATATATTTCAAGTGACATTTTACAAATTTTTACCAACAGCTTCCCCTGTCAACATCATTCAAGCGCCTAAATACCTTTTAAGGGATTTACAAACAGGCGCGACACAAAGGCACCGCTCGTCGCGCAACAGGCGGTGCATTTGTGTCGCGTCGCGTGTCGCGCCTGTTTGTAGGAGCCTTTAAGCAGTGTAAATTGTGTACAAGTGTACATACTGCTTAGCAAAACTGACCGTAGTTTTATTACTCAAATCCTATCAAAGGAGGTTGCGAAAAACTAAAATGGAAATAAATCCATCCAGGAGATTTGTTGCGCATACTGTTGGTTTGTTTATAATACAAAGCTAAACTTAATTACTGGCAGGTTATCACTATTATATCTATCAATGTAAAACAAATCTGCGAGTTTATATATCACAGGAGCATTTGCTGTAAGAAACGTAGGAATTACATCCCAGAAAAGGAAGTTTGTTGACCCAAACCCATAGCTGCCATATCTCTAACACATAAAGATTCGTTCACTATCCAACAGGAGAAAAATCTCACTAGTGATATCCTGTCTATGGCATACACAACCGATACGAATTAAGTATCAAAGTCCTGTCGTCGCGAAAATCCTGCATCGCGCTATCAAAGTTATGCGCGCGACTAGCATATATACAACGCCCCGATATCTACCGTCGGGCAGTTGCCCACCAGACACAACACCCGTCTGGTCGGAGGATCCTCCCTTTTCCACGGAGGATGAGGAACTTTCCACCGTCGTCCTTAAACCTCTACATGCCCATAGGTACCTTGGCATCACTGGAGTCCTCGTTGAACGTCGGCGACGCGACCGGCGAGCGCGCGGGCGAGTTCACCTGCGGCGGGGCCTCCGCGCCGGATGGTGGGCTCGGCAGTGTCGCTGGTGGAATGAGAGAGGTCATTAGGATATAGAAGTGACGAATTCAAATGAGTTTTGGAGTTTATATCTTGGTGACGAAGACTTATAATTTTTCTTTTGTTTAAATGCAATGATTTATCCTTGGAAATCCAAAGCTAACTACATAAAAATGTTACAAGTCTAATCAAGAATGATGTAAAAACGAGCATTGATAATTGAACTGCCTCACAAAATACCGGGGGCAGAATTTGTGATATTAAATCATAATCAAAAAGCGTTTATTTTATTTAAGTAAGGCTGAGTATCAGCCCTTTTTTGACATCAAAAGTTACATAAGACAGTCCCCCAAAACGCCTGCCCTTAACCATTTCCAAACATTTCCAAGTGATTTAGCTAAAAGAAAAAAGTGGCGCAAAAAACTCCCCAGCAACACGTCTGGGCAGTTGTAATATTGACGATTCTATACAATAGTGTGATAGACAGATAGATGAAACAATTATTCAGTGCAAACAAAAGACAGCATAATTAAATGATAACAATTTACATTAAAATAAATACCAAAACAAGGTGCCAATATACAAAAAAAAAACATATTTTTAAGAAATATAGTGACACTAAGACATACTTCAACTCAAATAACGAATTTACAAGGTGCTGTGTGCGTCTCAAGGTTGCACCAAATGGGAGTCTAGCTCAGCATGTGTCACGCAAATATACCTGACGCTGATATTCTGCTGGATCCCTGCAGAGGTTAGGTACCGTAATTTACCAAACCCAATCTGGTTTCATAATTAAACACTTACGGGTCATAATAGACGAAGGCGTGACTCCTGGTGCAGGTGACTCCAGTCTTGGTGAAGACTCCCTCGAAGCAATTCCAGTGTCGCAGTCATCCTCGCCAACTGTTGAAACTAACATAGTAAGCTTTGCCGCCAACCTGTCGATATTCGACTACATTCTAGTAGATTAAGAAGTTGATCCAATGATTTTTAATGATTAGATATTTATAATAAGAAAACTCAAAAAACCCAAAACATAATAAAGACTAAATTGTCATGAGATATATATCTGCACGTGTGACTTCCAGGAGTAACATAACAAGAAATAATAAATTGTGTCTCATTACCATTCGTCATTAGTCAAAAGTAAATATGTAAGTAAATTAAAGGACCTGAATTTGTATGAAATTATTTGTCAAAAACGTACCCGATTTTTTTTTTAATTTTTCGAAACCACTCCACTGAACTTTGAAGTCTTGTTGTTGCTGTTTAGAATCTCTATTCTAAGCCACAACAATCTGACAACGAGCCTTGCCCGGGGGTATTGCGTTAACCAGTAACTGGGTTGTGGTGGTCAGATAGGCAGTCGCTCCATACAAAATACTGGTATTCAGCTGTATCCAGTTAGACTGGAAAACCACCCCAACATAGCTGGGAAAAGGTGAGGCAGAAAATGACGGCACTCTATTTTAAACTTACCTTTATCATCAGACACAGGTTTAGAGAACAGTAGATCATCGTCAGCAGCGTCTACTCCGAGCCAATTCTCAGCATTGTGGATAGCGATGAGGTCTCTGACCAGCTGCTCATCCGTCTTGCCTCCCGTATCGCCACCCTTGCCTCGAAGCGGTCCAAACACTGGATGGTTGTATAGCGGATCGTTTACGACCGGGTAACCTGATGGAAGAGAAACAACTTTAACATTAATCTCTGAACTGAAAGAATCAGTATGGTCATGTATTTTGAATACTTATATGACTTGTGTAATGGTTGAGAATTGATGGGGACGTGACCAGCTGCATCTTCAAATGTAGATATAATCTTAAGTGTGAACGAGCCTAAAGATTTCACATACACAATAGAAGAGACGGAGTCCAAAGTAGAATTAAAAAAGGTGTAATTCTAGCGGCTTGGGTTTCGTAAGAAAATTATGCCGTCATAAAATGAAGGCTGTCTACAGAGGGAGTGTTTTCTGATACCACGTTATAATGACGGAACCACTTTCATAGAAAACGCGGCTAAGCCATTTCCAGCTGAGGGTCAGATTTTCCTGATTTGTTCACCTGAAACCAATGATATTATAAGGAAAAGGAGGTAGATACGGTGTTAACGGAACCAACATAAATATAGTTGTCTCATTTTCGCTTCCGATAATTACGATATGCCGTCCTACTTCGACTTGTTATCTATAGTGTGACATTACAATATTTACGTTTGCGAAGTGTGGCGTTTTTTAACCCCCGCGGCCCCGACGCAAAAAGAAGGGTGTTATAAGTTTGACCGCTATGTGTGTGTCTCTCTGAGGCGCCGTAGCTCTTAAACGTGTGAACCGAATTGGATGCGGTTTTTTTATTAATTGAAAGCAGGTTTTCTAGCTGTGGTTCATGCTCACATGCATTCACATGTTTGATTGAAATCGGTTCAGCCGTTCCAAGGTCATCAGCTCTTTTTTGTGTCGGGGGTTTTTAATTGTATCTATTATAAGTTCTGTAGATCGGATGTTGGGTAGGTAGCCTCTTTTTACTTATAATATCATAAGATTTAAGATTTTTTTAGCAAAATTTACCCAAATACTGCAAGTGTACTCTAATCTGATGCATCCTGCCAGTCTTCGGTTTGCACAGCACCACGCTCGTATTACTGGCCATGTTGTACCCCAGTCTCTTGAACACCGTTGAGCAATCCTTGCCTTTCGGTGACACCTTGCACACTCCGATCTTGTAGCTCACCACCTCTATTGGCTCCAGGCATTCGATTTCGTCACTGTAATTGAAATAAAATGATTAAGTTTCTGTAGTATTTGGGTCACCAAGATACCGACTGTGCCTAGTTTTAGACCCGCAGTTAAATCTTTCTAAGCTTTTCGTTGGATAGAATTTCATACCATGTTAATTGTATGAGAACTATGTGTAATTTAAATAAATGAATTTGAATTGAGGGTACAATAATAAAACAGGTTACTTTTCTTTTTTTATGGAGGTACAAGAATATTAGCCCAGGACGTGGTTACGATAAGTAAGGCAGCAGTTGAAACTTTGAAATTACAGTTGATTTTGCATCAGTCTTTGTTTATTTGTTTAAAATGTTCCTCACTCTTTGTGCAGAGAGGGCAGTAGTTCAATGTGTTTCAAATCTATTAGATAAGTCACTCATTATGATGGTATATTATGTGAAAAATGTCATTGGTTATTTACCAACCTAATGTACTCACTCTGTATTACCGATTTACCGAGTTTATTTTCCCGAGTAAATGAAAAAAAAAAATAATAAGAGATATAAAAGACCATTCTTTGAGTTTTAATCATGTGTAGCGGCATCTACAATCGCCACATGCGAGCTACTCGTCATACTGACGTCATGCCAAATCCTACATCGCGCAAGCAGAGTTTACCGCGCAACTAGCATATATACAACATCCCGACATCAATCGTCGGGCAGTTGCCCACCAGACACGACACCTGTCTGGTCGGAGGATCCTCCCTTTTCTATGGAGGTTTAAGTGAACTTTACACCCATCCCCATCCCCATAATTTTTTTCCCATGAAACATTATGAAAAGACAAAAGAAAAAAAACTGGTCCAGCACTGATTTATCAATTTGTCCAAATAATATAGTGAGAACATTTTTACAAAAAAAAAAAAAATCCTGGGCACCGCTGTTCTCGTGAGATGAAAGCGAATTTAATCCTAAGTTTATCTAGAAGCAGTCGATTCGACTGGAAGATTGCAAATCTACTGAAAACTCGTTATTGAGGGACCAATAGAAAATAAAATATTAATGAATGAATCGCTCTGTCTCAGGTCAACTAAATTAGAAAGTGTATTAAATTTATTTTAAAATACTTACTAAATTGTTAGGTTTAAATGGCTTTCAGATATTTGAAACTTAAAGTAACAGAAAGAAAGAAAAATTGGTTTATTTGTCACAGAAACACGTGCATAACAAAAATATAATTAGCTCTAATAATAAAGCTCTAAATATTTAGCTTTTTTTAAACAAAAATACAACATTTTAAAGTCAAATAAAGTATCTGATTGCGTGCTTACTTACTTAATAAATACTTAAAGAACCTATCTCTATGCAAGTACTTATTTAAAAAGCATTTATGAACGTAAATATTCCAAGATGCAACTTAAGTAGAAACACTTAGACCCCATGTCCACGACGCTACTCAAAAATAACCAGTTACAAACTCAAATCATCAATGAGTAGTCAGAATGTCACATCACTAGTATTTGGGACAAGGCGTGGTTATCTCTTAGCTTAACGTCTTTTTTGGATAACCACTGAAAATCGGCGCAGTGCTGTGGGTCCCACATAGCACAGCATCATGCAGATTGGAAGCCTTCTTGTCACTGTCATGGCGTGCAGCTGTCGACTATTTCTGTTTTATGCTCGTGATTATAGATCTATTTTTGTTGGTTTTTTTTTTTCATTATTATTAGAGCTAATTATCGTTTTTTTATGCACGTGTTTCTGTGACAAATAAACCTACTTTTCTCTCTTTCTTTCTTCACATTAATGATAAAACTAATATTTTTGTAACAATATAATTTAGAAGTGTCCATGGAGTTTCTTGCCCGTTCTTCTCCATAGGTGCCTACTACGCTTTGGAATGAGCAACTAGCTTCATATTTCTGACTGACCGACTCCTTGACAGTTCAAAAGTGCCTATAAATGGTTTAATTGAAATAAAAGCTTTGAGTTTGAGTTTGTGCTGGTATTGCTTATTTTAATGACTTTTTTTTTAATTGTTTACGTTCTGCTCTGGACGCTTTTAATGTGCACGTCTTTTTATGTCGTTCTCACATATATATATATAGAATTTCAACATGGATGATGTAACCAATATTTTGATTTAAAAGAGTGTCTTTGGAGTTTCCTGCCCTCTTTTATCCACAGTAACCTACTACGTTTTGGAATGGACACCTAGCTTCATCTTTCTGAATGACCGACTCCTTGACAATTCAAAAGTTCCTGAGCTTTCAGTTTGAATTTGATTTCAATGGCGGCTCGTACACGATGGAACTACTGACATAAACCTTGTTAATAACGCGTTAGTAAGTTGGGTCGTCTGTGCTAGACATGGTGATGGTAACTGGAGTAGAGGCCCCACTGAATGATTGCCGAGAGATGGTAGGAGGAGGCTTGGCAGACCAACAGCCAGATGGGTGCATGACTTGGAGAAGATCGCGGGTATGAACTGGTTGAAATTTGCACAGATCAGGGAAGCAGGGCACAAAAGGGAGGATGCTTATATTCAGCAGTGCGTGAAACAAGGCTGTCAATGATAATGATGATGAAGAAGAAGGATCGTGAACGGAATTTCATTGAAATAATAGTTGCGTGACATTCTAGATACTCAGTCCCTACATACCTCATTGATGATTTGAGTTAGTAACACGTTTCTTTTGAGTAGCGTCGTGGACGATGGGTCTTAAGAGCCTCTTCATGAATCAATAAACATTATGATTGGCTAGACAACTAAAGACTATCATAGTTAGAGAGGCCACTTGCAAAAGAAACTTTCCTAACAAAGAGTTAAAGTTTAAATTCCTTTGAACGTTCATAAGTGGTCGCGTCATCAATATTATTGTAGGAGTCTTACAAGATCGATATTGAGTTCAGTGCTCTAGAAAAGATCAACACTTGTAGTAATTTCATTTAACGACTAGTTACTTGTGATTTTGTTTCGTGCTTTAATACTAGTGAAAATAAACGGTTATTTCGTTTATTCACATCCAAAGAATCCACCCTAAAGTGGATAAAAAAATAATAATACCATAATATTATTAAAACTCTAAAAACGGTCCTGTATAAAAATCCACGCGGAAATGCATGTCCGAGTATCCACCCTAGGACTAGTTGGATAAACGGAATTTAAAGGTGGATTGTCGGACATGCGTTTCCGCATATCCACCTGAGGGTGGATTTTTTGGGGCACATAAACGGAATAGCTCACAATAAATAGTGAAATCAGTGAACTAGGATCTACATTCCACCGGATGACGGTGACTTGCACAACGAAAACCGTCCTTAGGGGCAATTCCTGTAATTTTAAAAGCGTTCGCATTCTAATCTAAGGGCCCATTCACACGTACCACAATCACACTACAACCACACCATACCATTGCTGTTTAGCTTATGTATAGTTTTTTTTTATTAATCACAACACATGGTTGGGCGCTAATTTGTATGAAAATTCACACGTAACCACAGCTTGACCACATTTTGTCGTTGCGATGTCCTGTGGTTGTGGTACGTGTGAATGGGCCTTTAGTCTCAATCTGTCCTTCCTCAAAAATCCTCTAATTTTCCTACATTTTCGACAAGTTCGAGACATTGATTGTCGCTGAGTTGAGATTGCGACCAGATTTTCAACGTTTTTAATTACAGGAATTGGCCTTCAAATCTACAGCTTAGCATTACATGCGTTATCAAAGTCAAATTGTGACGGGTTGAATGACAGCTCACTTCAAACTCATTTCATCTTTTTTTTATGGTGAGATTTGTATATTATAGATCGGCTTATAATTAAAGAAGTAACAATAAAAAACGAACAATCAGGTTGAATGACAGCTCACTTCAAACTCATTTCATCTTTTTTTTACGGTGAGATTTGTACAGAACACATCGGCTTTTAATTTAAAAAAGTTACAATGATGTAATCACAAACTCATCATTATCGAAGCTGTAATAATAAGTCAAACTTAAATTGGAAAATAGATTGAGAAAAATATCTATGAAGATAGATAGCGCTACAGAATTCTGTATTTATAAGCAGCTGCTGTTTTTTTTTTGCTTGCTGGTGTTTTCAAATAAAATTTTCATTCTATAATATCGTCTTTATTTCTAACTACCGTTCTATTAAGGACCGTTTTTTCAATAGTCCGGGGATTTTCATCTGAAGAATAAATATCGTGGTCTGATCTATTTATTGTCTTGACAAAAGCCACAAACAGCTTATGTATTATTATCATCATTTCAGCCGAAAGTCGTCCCCTGCTGGACATTGGCGTCCCTACAAAGCTTATGGCTATGCTAGCTTTTTTTTTTGGGTGGGATATCATCAAATGACCTCTCCCGCTCTGGGCGGAGCGGAAGAGCGTGTCAGACTCTTACTGACTAAAACCCACCCGTGTTCCTTCAGTTGCCTGTGCGCCAGGGCCACGGTAACTCTTTCGAACAATCCGCGACCCCGGCAGGCATGGCTATGCTAGCTGCCTGCTATGCTTAGCTTATATATATATTTTTTTTATTCCGTTAGTATTATAATAATACCAGCGTATTATGGTCCCACTGTAGACAGAGCAAAGACCTCTTCTATGTAGAAGGCACGAGCATTAATCACCACGCTTGCTCAAGACGGGTTGGCGATTTCAGACTTATAAGTCCAGGTTTCCTCACGATGTTTTTCCTTCACCGAAGTCTGTAATGTCCAAGATAATCTCAGAAAGTACATATGAATTGAAAAACTCATATTGGTACTTGCCCGGATTTGAATGCACAGGGTCGTGCATGAGAGAGGCGAGGTTTTAACCCCTGGGCCATCACCTGCCACCACTATATTCCTTAGATAAAAAATATCTGATGATGACAAAAACAACCTTTGTACAAATAAAACTGGTTGAAAAAAGTCACTTACTCAGGGAACTCTCCATCCACCCTGCAGACGTACTCCTTCTGGACTTGTCTGTTCCTGATCTGATGTTCCATCTGCCTCGCCTTCTTCGGACTCCTCCCGAATAGTAGGAGACCTGGGTGTAGTATTACAAGATTTATATTTTGTTGGAGATCAGATACAGTCATTCATCATTACCATCAAATCTTTTATCATCGCGCCAAAATCCTCATTTCGAAATTTTCACTAATTTATATTTTTTTGGCCATCGTTTATGTTTATTTCTACAGAAGGTAATTTTTAACGACATTTTTGTATTAGATTTTTTTTAAATCAAAAACGTGTCTAGACTAATTATGCTGGCCTTTATAAAATCGTAAGCCACCTTCTTATGAAATCAGATAAACGGGCCATTCTACATTTAACCAACGGCCAACCTTTTACCATTCATCAAAAGCAAAATCCCGTCCAACATTTCAAAAGAAAAACAGAAATCAGATTTACATTTACACCAATTAAAAATCCAGCGAGTGTACTTTTTTAAAAGGATCTTTTTGAAGCCGGGAAGCAAGATTTTACAGTTTAGACCATTCTCACCTGACGTCAGCCTGTCGAGTCTGTGAATGGTCCTCAAGTTCTTCAAGTTGTACTCTTTTGCGAGTATGAAAACGACTGTGTTGTGCCTGTATCTGCCACATGGATGTACCTATTGAAATAGTTTTTATTAAATTGGACGTTAATTTTGAGATAAACTTCATGAAATGCTCTTTGAAATTAACTTTTATCATGCTTTTTAATCAGGAGGAAAATATCGTCCAAGTGAAGGACATGAATGGCAATTTATTCATATAGAATTTGGATGCCCAAAAAAAAATGATATTTCAACATTTGGTTTTGTTGATAACAAAATTCAAAAAACTGAAATAAAACTTGTAGAGACATCGCATAATTCTCACAAGGTACCTGATGAAAATAAAGTTAAAAACGAATAAAGCAACGATGATGAAGCAAGCAAGTTTGAAACATGAGTATTAAATGATGATGTGCACACAAAACAAGATAATGCTTTACGCAGTCCAAACGATAAAAGAACGCCACAGTACAAGTAACACAGCAAATTCAATATATTGATACTTGTGGAAGTACATGCATTGGGAAAAGTGAAAGCAAAACTATAGTACAAAGACAGTAGGTAATAGTGAAGCGAGTACCGAGACATGTAAGAAATAATTTAGACATTTTGAGAGATTGAATTGCATTCTATCTTGGAATCTGCTTAAACAGCGCTAGGAGGAAAGCAATAGATTTTGAGCGAAATCAGGCAATTGATTCATGAATATAATTTTAGTATAGTACAAGAGACGTCTTGTACTATACTAAAATTATATTCTTGAATCAATTGGCTTGAATTGATTGAATTTGTATTGAAACAGGACGCTGTTTCAAATTAAGAACAGTAAATATCACATGCATGCCTGCAAGGTAACATAATGCCGGAATAATATAGCATCCTACATAAACACATAAACAAGGGTTTTAATTCTGAAAAAGAAACTTTGCATGCAAATCGTGGACCCTTTTACGAATATCTCATAAATACCTTCTACGTAGTAAATTCGAGTTTGTATGTATTTATGGCGTTATAAACCGGCACCATCCTTAAAATTAGTAAACATTATTAGGGCAAAAAGTTTTCGGAATTGACAAAAAGGGACCTTCGACAAACTCCTAATTGAATCGACGTAAGCTTTTGCAACTCAATTTACCAAAATGTAAGAGAAAATATTGGCAAAGTTATTCCTGAACAACAATAATTGGATCAGGTTAAAATATATTCGATAACACGGTACCCGCTTGAAAGAAGTGAAATAAAATAGGAAGTATTTGGGCTCGCAATACCAAGTTCGGGACCACTTTCAAGTGGTATTTTTGACAAGACCGCACATTTTCAACTGTTTGTGGTATTATGTTTCAAACTTTTGTGCAGATCACAATCTAGTCAGACTCTGACAAAGTACTTTGCTTGGACCGCGAAAAAAAAAAGAACCCACCGAATTACTGTGAGCTATCTTTGCGCAGATTTATTTTCTTTCTCATTGTACTTTCAATGGTCTTTCTTTTACCTTACTTTCTTCTTTGTTGAAAAAAAGGAAATCTTCTATTGTGGCAAAAATCATAACGTTACAAAAAGGTATTACAAACTTGAGGGATTATTTTAATTGCCAACGATTTTCTGTGTTCTCACAAAGGTTTCTTTTTTGAGCATACTTGTGTTTTGAAAAAAAAAAGGCTCTTTCCTTTCTACCTGTTGGACGATGGATAAGGAATGAAAATTTCACAAGATGTTCCAAATTTGTCATAGTAAAAAGTGTTTCAGGGTCCAAACACCAGTCAGAGTCTGACAATTATGACAAAACGGTCCCAACGCATGACTCACCGGCAGCGAGCAAGGCTTGTCGAGCACGAGAAGCTCTTCATCCACGTGTATGATGCGCAAGGGACTAGCGAGCACTGGCGTCTCGTGCCTGGCCCACCACGGACACAACAATGTTTCATTACGGACTTTTTATAGTCTTATGATGTTGCAATTGCCTTTGAGAACAACTGTATCACGTCAGAGTTATTTCCTTCTGACGTAAACAAAATTGCTATGGTTTGGTACAGGAATTCGGATTGTGATCACACCAAACAAAATATAAACTGATGGTTTTATATAAATACTTTGCTGTTACTAACTCAATATCCCCTTTGTGGAGTCTGCTGAAGAATTTAATAAAGCAGAAAAATCTGTTTCATAAATATTTCGATCGAGAATACTGGACATCAAAATGAAGTTTATTGATGTACAGGTTATTTACAAGGCCTGGATACATATACATTGTGGAACTATCACAAAAGCTTTTGTAATCCATTGGTCAGTGGAGACGTAATATCTGACCATCCAAATTAAATGGAGGATTTATAACGTTAAGCACAAAATCTCTAACATCTATAAGCGTAACATTTTGACAATCTATTAGGAAAGGTACAAAATGTTGGGACATTAAGGGTACAAAATAGCGATACAAAGATGATTTTAATGGCTTATTCTAATATGCGCAGAGGGCTAGGGAGCATTAACATTAATGAGATACTCAAAGTGCATTACAACATCATAGACAATGTATACACTTAATACACTGGAGGCACAGAATATAGGGTCCTACTTTTATATGTATGACATTTTGTAGGTTATGAGACTCTAATTAATAAATATTAATGTGTCACAACCACTCATTAATATTTTCAATGGAAAATTTGGAGATATTTCTGTAGCGTGCAAGAATGGTTGAATAGATGGAAGTGTTCTTAAATATAACTGGAATACGTTTGAATTTAGTATCAAAATAGGACCGTATACAAAGGACAACTGTTGAACTGTGCATGAAGTTATTTACGACTTTCTCAGGGTACTAATCCCGGTTGATTTGATGGCGGGATTCTCATATCTAACACATATAATAAGTTCTTCAGTGTTTCGGGTTGTGTTGAGATTGTAAACTATAGTGTGAAAGATACAAATGTAGGTAATTAAATCTGTGACAAAGACTTGGGTAGGTATGTTCTCAACTAACTAAAATTGAGTGGTACGTATGAATGTGTTTTCTGAAGATTAAATTGTAATGTTAGAATAAGAAATAGATTAGTAAAAAAGCTATTAAAATTAAAGGTGTAGGCATTAACTAGAGAAAAATTAAATGTATTAGTAATAATCGTGACTAAACTAAAGATAAAAAGTTCTGTAAAAACTATAATAAGCAATACGGGTAAAATGACCGAATCTCGGCACCCAATATTTTAATAGAATTGATTACCATGTTTTATAAGGACAAATGAGGCCAGAGCCACGGTATTTTACTTTGCACCGTTCAACTTAGGGATCCAGCATTGAGCCGTAGTATAAATCACTATGATGGGGGACGGTCGATCATTTAGACCCTTTTACATTCGAACTGAAGAAATATTTCTTTTCTACGGCATCCGCCTTACAATTACATTCGAATAATCTATATTGATTCCTTTTTCTGACCGATTCTTTAAGTTCTGAATTTATTACTTACGATTTAGTTTGAGACGAGAAGTTATTAACTTCGAGAGTTTACTTCGAGCTGATTTGATATACCCTTCATTGAATTCATATTACTTATCTAGGACCTACGCGACTTATTTCTACAAAGTCGAATTTCTAAAGATCACTTAATTTAATTTACATTCCTTACTAGCAATTCTTTATCTACTTTTCAGTAAACTAAAATTTCTCATTTTATTTTGCAACTGGGGTCAAAATAATCCCAACATTTCGCATTATACCAATCAGTGTTTAAAAACAGAAACAAAAACATACGTTGCAATATCCTCGATGAAATTTCCACTTTGCTGAAACAGTACGTGAGTAGGGAGCTAAACGGGTATATATGCTAAGTCTAGATATATATATATACTGCTTATTGTATTGGTGTAACAAGAGGCTTAATGAGGACCTACGTAGAAATACGCTCGCACGAGTAATTGGTCGAGATTGTTGTTTCATTTTGGCAGCCATGTTGGGCCCGTTAAAGGTTCAAGGGGATTTGGAATATTTCGGTGCGAAACGCTTAGTATGGAGTTTAGGGTTCGTGTTAAGTAAGAGCAGATTATTTTATTACGTGTTACAATGGGTTTCTAATTTCTTAAGGATACTAATGATCTAGTTTCTATGGTATCTGTTAATTTCATTACAAACTTAAGTTTTTCTTTAACAGAAAAGTCTTTACAGGAAGTCGACATCTAATCATATACGAGTATTTAATACCCAAAAGACAGAATTTACAAGTTTATTTAATAGGGTCCTAAATAAGGCTTCGTTTTTATGGAAACAGCCTTTTAATGCTCAAAGGAATTTCTAATGACTTTCAAAAAGCTCTTTTATGGGACCAAGGAATTGAAAACATGGGCTCTCCTCAGAGGTAACAATGAAACAAATCGTAAAAATACAATTTGCACATTAAATAGAGCTTACTATGGATTTCGTTCGGCTATAACCTATTTTATGGCTGACTGTCGCCGACGGTAGGTAATTGGAAACCACATTGATATGTATAAGATGAGGCAGTCTTATTGTTAAAGCATATTTTCTGACGATAAGCTACTTCAGACGCATCAATAAGGTGCTCTATTGACGCCTGACGATATATGTTTTCTATGGGATTTAGTTTGGATGCTAACTATTTTATAAGAACTAACGCAGAACTCAATTGAATACCACATTTGCATTTCCAAGATCTACCTGATCGTATTATTAAAGAAACGCATTTTCTGATTGAAAAGTAACTTCAAAGCAGAGTATAAAATAATAATTTAGTACCTCCATCTAAAAATACACGTTCTATAGAGCCCGATGTTCAACTTGAGTGAGTGCTGAAAAAAATCAAGTTTGCATCGCCTTCGCCTACTTTGCATGTAAATTCTAACACCTACCTTCTACATTCCTGTTTTATTACGTAAAAGCCGATATGAAAGTGTTTCATAATATTAGGTGTCCTCTTCCATATAACGTTGCAGAGTATTTCTTGCAAAAGGGACCGCTCTACGTTCACGCAAAGGACTTTGAGAAGCTAGCTTTTAGGGGCAGGAAAGCGGATTTCACTGGAATGGAAGCCTATAATATGATGGTCGCACTAAAATTGTGGGACCAACTAAATTAAATTCTGGACGGTTTAGATATTTAATGCGATGTTCTTTATCGTCTGTCTGCTCTCTCAAGAATTACATCGAAATTCAATTTGAGTTATGATCCTTCTTAATAATTTAGTTAACTTTTGGTCAGAGAAAGAACACAGTGGAAAAAGATGTTGAATTATTTACAATGAAGTATATCGAAAGCTTGGTAAGTGCACTACTAAAATCTATATTAACACAACATGCGACACATAAGGGTGACATACAAGTACTTGATGTATGATAAGCGTACACATAACATGGCTGTCTCATTTGCCACTTACGGGGATAGAGGCCGGTTTGTTGACAACCACAATGTCCTCGTCGATATGTACGAGGGTGATCGGTTGGCTGGTCACCGGTACTTCGTGCCTGCAACGATACACACGTCAGGCTTACGGCTTCTGGGCAACGGACTCGGAGCAAAACCACATATAAGAAGGCGAAAATTTCGTTTATGTAGACGACATTTTCGTTTTTGTGCGGAAGAAAAAAACATTTGTTTAGATATTTTAGTTTTTGGCGAAGAAGTGTTTAGAGAACATTAGTATTGTTTAAAGTATAAATAATTGTGTTTGTGTTTCGTGTTTGAATAAAAATTTATAGCCACCTTCTGAATCATCACGACGCCGATACTCCTTCAACATTATTACTCTACTTACTACGAAACGTAGAACATTTTGCTCAGAGTTCGTTAAAATATCAGTTCTCGTGACGTATGAAATAAAGATTAGACGAGAACCAAACAACAAATGAACATGCGTGAGCGAAATTGTAAGATGTATCGTGTGAAGATGCATGCCGTTCTAACTAGACACGGTGTCGGACTATTAGCAGTTGCTACTTTCAAGATATCAAGTGATAAAGAACTCTGTGTCTCTGTTGGAAAACGGCCAATTTGCACTCGCATGCTCATTCGGTGCTCAAGATATCGTTATTGAAGATTATATTTGTGTTACAGTGGGCTAAATACAAATCAGACCTGAAATACAAACAAGCTTCGACGCACGTCACATTATTATAAAAAAATATTTATAGTTAGAGTACTTAACTGTGATAGTATGTAAGGATAAGTAAAATAAATACATATAAGGCGAGAAAAATAAAGTTATTATTTACAATACTGAAATCAAAGTAGCATCTGAGTTTATACGAGTATTGTGTAAAACAAAAAATGTTGATGTGTTTGGGGTTTGTGTATATTGAGTCTAAGGTGCTGTAACTATCTGAAGCGACCTACTGGATACCGTTGACGTTGAATATTAGAATGCTGTTTTATTACCTATGAACGACGTTGGCGAGTAGGTCATTGTGTTTCAATCTGTAGTCAGGGTCAACTCTTTCGTAGTTGACGGTCAGGGTCCCCGCCCTGATGCACCTCTCGTACTCAGCTGCAGGATGGGCTCTGAACTCTCGCGCGAATACGTCGAGAATTTTCTCACCAACCCACCTTCCTTTGGTGAATGTTGTAAACGTAAAGTAGTATGGGTAGACTTTTCTGAGGCCTGAAATTCGGAAATGCTATGAGTATAGACATACATATATCTTGACAAGTAGTCCCAAAAGAAAGTCACAGAGATGAATAATAATATAGAAAAAAGTACCAGCATCCAAGAACGACACAATATTAAAGTATTTTACTCTTTGCCTTTATTAATGTACGTAATCACTTAAAAATATGTGTAATTTCATATTCTATTTCAACGTTAACAGCAAACTTTACAACTCACTCAAAATTATGAAACTCTCCAATTTATTAAAGAAAACCTCGACCTAAACATACTACAAAATCATTTCCAACATTTTAAAAAAGCGGGTATATCGCCATTTATAAGTCGTTACCTCGAAATATCTGCATAGCCGTAAAGCACAACGGGGGTTGAATGAAGAAAGCGCCATTGCGGTTAGATGACTAAGGCCATTAGATCATAATGGGCCTTTCTGACATTAGCTATATTGAAAAATAGCGTGGCCGCTGTTTCATCCACTTAGTGTCAACGTAGGTTACGTAATGGGTTGATACGCTGCGGGTCACTTTTAATTATGAGGAGAATTATGTACAAGTTATGCTTTTAAGCAGTTTTTTTTTCTATTACAATACTATTCATAATTAGATTTTACGCAATTTATGTGTTTGTTCCTAGTAGTCAATCAAGCTAAAATGACAAGGACAAAATGTTAGTTTAATAAATGTACTCAAATATAACTCTGTTCTAGTCTAAGTGTAGTTTTAGCAGTAATACATTAAGAGCGAATTTTACCAATGTAACTGAACGCGGTCAGCACCTCTAAACCGCTTTCAAGACCTGTCACAACAATGATGACACTCAGAGCCCTAAACAATGCTGAAGAAAATAGGAAACAAAACATTAGGGATACAAAAGCAAAACTATCACATTACGAAATTAAATCAATTAAATTGGATACATCAAATACTTTTACCCACATAATAGAGTCTTAGCTACCAAATCATGAAAAAGATGTCAAAAATAAGGATAAGAATCAAATCAATGGAAAGAAAAAATTAAAGGAACGGATTCGTTATTGAAGATAGGTATTCATGTAATCCAATATCAGTCGGGGTTTGTCAAAACCGTACTTACAGGAAATAAGAAAAGATATTTCGAGGAGACGACGTTGGCGATGGTTTTGTGCGAAGATTACTGAGAAATAATATTTATGGGAAAGACATACTAATGCTCTGTTGGTAAATTATTTGTTTGGGTTTCTGTTTTATTGATTTCTTTGTGAGTTTTGATTGTTATTTATAGAGTTGGAGTTGTTTCTTCTTTGATTCCAAATATTGTTGCTATGTCATCGACATTACGTTCTTTTTCTTGGTCTTTTCCTGTGCCATTGTTCCTTATTTTATTATTATGTTGAAATGTGAATACTGCCTTTCGGTACTCTTGTTTACTTGTTGACTACATTTTTTACTTAAAAAACACTCACCATTTTCCATATAATAAGACGTTTCATTGTACCGGTCATCTGTGAAGCCCGGCCTTTTCGCTTTCAGAGCCTTTGTTTCCAACTTTGCCTGAAACAAAAGGGAAAAAATAATAAAACCATTGTATTCACGGGCTTTTATAAAGTTGTGTGAATTGTACAGAGATAAAGCTTTGGAGTAAAAGTAAAGGAGGTGTACTGTGTACTATCTAACGTGTGTGGCCTAACTAAAGCGTCCGTATATGTAAAAATGGATTTGGGGATTTTTATTGCTTTGTTAGCTCAGGTTATTGTTATAAGTCAAATTTATTTGAATTTGACTTATATTTTGTATTTACAAAATATTTTACTTCACATAAATTTACATAGATTTAAAGATATTTATTCTCAAAAACATGAGAACAATGCTTAAAATAAATTATATAAATATATAGTTCCGTCACACACGTCACGGTAGCAATTATGATACAGTGCATCCAATGCATTCAGCTTTTAGGAAGGCTGTTATTTGTGATTAAATACGCAGCGAATTGAGTTTTGATTGCATTGAATGAGTGTATTTTTTTTATACATGAGGATATTTTGCTGGAGTTGTGCTCCTTCAAAAGTTTTTCTTTTTCTGCAATCTAGGTTCTCATCTTCGGTAAAATCAGAAAACTACTACGTGGGCACTTATGAAACGTCAGAAGCTAGGTGTACGGTTCCAATAGGTCCTTTCCTATGCAGAAGGGCCAACAAGAAACTAAACGGTTACTTTTTGAAAATAATTGGGTTTTACAATGTTTTCCAAATACAGGGTGTATGAGAAGACGGTGTGGGCCTGTCAACAAGTACCAGGTACTTAACGAAACAGAAAATGGCTACCAAATCGAAACATCTATGAGTCTACAAGGCTTACAAGTCAGACGATGCCATCATCTACCAGGTTGTCCAACTAAGTAATATATAGTAGTAATTTACCCTACTTGTTAGTCAAGGTAAGATACTGATGCAGACTAGTTGATAATATTCATTATTTGGCCTTTTAAATCGTAACTTTCAGAAAGACAATTGTGCCATCACAAATTAGGAAAAATAAAATTGCGTCGTGTTTAGTGGACAAATTGTATCGTGTTGGTAGTAAAACTAAACATGAAGACTACAACTACACAAAAAAGATTGTCAGAAAAGACAAAGGGTTGTAGAAATGACGGTCCTTTACGAAAAACGTTGTCGAGAATTCCTTTGGAAACTATAATAGATAACAGCGGTGAATATTTCGTTGAAACGTGTGTTGGAAAAGTTTCGTTCATAACAAGTTGGAAAAGTGGATGGGGTGCCAAATGTTGGCTCCACTGATTGATTCAACTTTTTTTGTATGGTTTTACAAATTTGTCCAAACATTGGAATCAATACGAGCGGGTAAAAACTTTAACCTATATGGACGCGTTGGGTGACGAGAAAATTAGAAAAGTTTATTTTATAAAGCGAAACAATCGAGTATGTTACAGCCTGTTTATTGATTGGAGTAAAACTGTATAATGTAAACTTTGACAGCCTTTCTTATTGTTTTTGTTTACATTTTTGTCAATATTTTTTTATCGATTATACCAACAATAGAATCAGGACGCGTAATGGGTAGTTAGAAGTCCGAAAATCTGACAACCAGTCATACCAATCGGTACCCAGTAACTGGGTTGTGGAGGTCAGATAGGCTCTATGTAAAATAAAGTGTGACAACCAGTCATACCAATCGGTACCCAGTAACTGGGTTGTGGAGGTCAGATAGGTTCTATGTAAAATAAAGTCTGACAACCAGTCATACCAATCCGTACCCAGTAACTGGGTTGTGGAGGTCAGATAGGCTCTATGTAAAATAAAGTCTGACAACCAGGCGTACCAATCGGTACCCAGTAACTGGGTTGTGGAGGTCAGATAGGCTCTATGTAAAATAAAGTCTGACAACCAGTCGTACCGATCGGTACCCAGTAACTGGGTTGTGGAGGTCGGATAGGCTCTATGTAAATTACTGGTATTCAGCTAGGCGATCCCAACATGTTGGGGAAAGGATAGGTAGATGATGATCATAAAATAGAATCCTGTTTAATTCGATTTACATGTCTTTCATAGGTCAAAAGAAGTTGCAATAATAATAAATTCAGAATGTTAATAATAAATAAGTATCCGTTACTAGCCCGTAAAGAAAGCTTGAACAGAGTCTACAATTACGGAAATAATACATTAGCAAAAGCTGACCTATTTATCGAGGGGCTTACCAATCGATACAAATTACTCGATTGTTATTAAATTTTCCGTTTACCATACTGGTAAACGGAAAATTTACAATCGAGTATGACTCGGTAAATCAGTATTTTATTTGACATAATTATGACACACCTTTTCATTGAATTGTTAAACATTATGAATGGGTAACAATTTCCGTTTTTATTTACAAGCAACATTTTCTAGTAAATAAAATAAATAATACGAGACAACTTAGAGAAGTTACTTACTTTAAGGAACTGTGACTTTTTCAAGTTGATTTGTGAAACATTTAATTAAGAAATAAAGGCTCCCACAGACTGGTGCGACGCGCGACAGGCGGTGCCTTTGTGTCGGGTGTCGCGTCGCGCCTGTGTGTACGAGGCTTCAGCCGATAAACAGTAACGTACCTCATTTCTAGAGCAAAAGCTATTAAGACATACAAAAAAACCTATTTGACTAATTCTATGGTCTGGTGGCCGCAAGCTCTTCTGCTGTGCAGGAGTCCTCGGTTTGATTCCCAGGTCAGGCAAAGTGTTATTGAATTTTTCCATCAGGAATTCCTAAGTAGCAGCCCAGAGTCTGAACTTGTACCCGGTTGATGGCAATACGAGTAGGCTCGCCCCTTATTACATGGGACTTAAACATAACCGGCGAAATGTGGACGGTGTAAATACTACAGGTACACCTCTGCCTAACCCTTCGGGGATTATAGGCGCGATGACGTCATGTAAAAAAAAAAAATGAATACTTTCGTCTCAAGATTCACCCTGTATTTCACCACAACAAAATCGTTTTACTAACACGTCGAACGCTCCTGGCCTACTATCGATTTTTATTCGCACAATGTTTTGTCGTTCATGATTCGTGTTTCAAAACTATTCCTTTGTTTGGACCGAAGATAGTTTAGGAGTTACCGATTTAGTTTTTAATATCAAAGTTTTGTTGATAAGCGAAACTAGTAAAAGTTTGATGGTGAAAGTCAGAAACTTTTGTTTAGAGTCGGGGTGAGTGATTGGTTTTTGTGGCGAGAAGATAGTACCCAACGGAGGTGGGGTGGTGTTGTAAAAGTGAAATATATAATTTTACGATAGAACTATCGAAATGATTGTGGGAGTTTGGCGAAGGTTGTTGGGTAGCTAAAAGTCAAAGGATAGGTAGGTAGATTTCAAGAAAATTTTATGCGTGAATGTAGCCATGGGTACCTACAGCTATTGATATTTAAGCAGGTAGGTACTTTTTCCAATATAATAGAATCAGATTTCGCACAAAAAGAAATCGGTGTCTGTTTATGACTACACGATAGAAGTGAAAACTTATGACTGGAGCCGAGTTTACACCGACTGGAGCCGAGTATACCCGATTCAGCGTCACCGACCCGACCGTGACGGTTCAGTTTCGTTCACTGTTCAAAAATAGCTCAAAGTGCGCCTAAACATGTTTTCACATCAAACATATTTGCTTTTTCATTACCTACCAATCTATGAATCTACAAATATTTTTTTACAGCACGGATTTCAACACTACCTGGGTTTTTAGGGTTCCGTAGTCAACAAGGAACCCTTATAATTTCGCCATGTCCGTTTGTCCGTCCGCAGCTTAGCTCAAATCTATAATTTGGCATGGATATACATATTAATCACGCCGACAAAGTGGTAAAATAAAATCACGTTTTATTTTTTTTATGGTACCTCCTGTACAAGTAAAGGGATGTTTTTTTTTCTCGTCCATCCCATGGTGTGGGTATCGTTGGATAGGCCATTCAAAAACATTACGGGTCTGTGAAAACTATTTTTCGATTCAGGGATCCGTTAGCGTTAAATTAAGCGTTAAATTGCTTTTTTTGTTAGAGTCAAGTGTTCCCCGCCCCTGCCAGCTAAATGGTTGCTTTTGGATATGTGAAAAAATTAACGGCAGTAGTATATATAACGAAATTAAAAGGAAAACTATCACAGCTAAGTAGGCTTTACAAGTTTACGAATAATAGTCGACCAATTTACATTTGGAGAACATGTTTGTCAACTACAATGTTAAGTTTGTTCTTGGGATAAATTCATCCCAACTGCGGGACCCTTCATTGCGCGTGGTCTGACACGCACCTGGCCGGTGTTTTTTTTAAATTTAACATAAAGTCAGAAAACAATAACACTTAATACGACCACTATCTCTGCTGGTGTCCTGATTAAAACTGTACAACAGCTGAGGCTTAGCGTTGATTGGTCGATCAACTCTGACGTCATATCACCGGGATTACCGCCATATTGCTTTTTAATTCGAACATGGTGGGACATAAATGGGGATTGTTTCTTTGTGCTGCATTTTTTTGTGTGAAAGTATTTATGAACTGGGGTTTTTAAGCTATTGCATAGCTTTTATCGCGGGCTTTGAGCGCGGCGACCGAATCAAGAAATTCCGTAACGAAAATAAAACCTAACACCCCCCACTCCGCCTACCATGTAGCTCGGCCGAGCGTTCGCTTAACGTGTATGTATATGGTACGACTGTACTTGAATTAATATCAAAGAAAAAAAATACTGCATGAATAAATAATTATAATTGCATAAGTTGATAAAAAATGCTATGCAATAGCTTTACCGCGGCAGTCCCCGAGTGCCACACGTGTTTTTTTATGATGTATCTTTCCCTAGTTCACAAATCATCATCATCTGCCTTTCCCCCTTCATGCCATCTCCCTTTTCCAACTATGCTGGGGTCAGCTTCCAGTCTAACCGTATGCATCTGAATACCAGTGTTTTACATGGAGCGACTGCCTATCTGACCTGCACAAGTTACTGGGTAATACAATACCTGTTACCTGCCCCCTATTATTTGGGACTCAAATATAATTGGCAGAATGTGGGTTTAGTTTACATATTTCTGCCTACCCAGTTGGAGAATAAAAGCGTGATTCTTTTTTCGCTTTCTTGGTGGCCTAAAAAGCTATATCGTGTATAAAAATATAAACGTGATCCTAGTCATCTACTTAATAAAAATCTTAAATTCATTCATTCACTGACGGACAACGCATAGCCCTAAGCCGCTGGGTCTAGAAGCAAACCTTTTTCTTCGTTTATTTATTTTCCTTCTGTTCTTTCTTTTCTTTCTTTTATTTCTTTCTTTCTTTCTTTCTTTCTTTCTTGTCTTTCTTTTATTTTTTCTTTCTTTCTTTATATAATAATGGTGAGCACAAAGGAATCAAATTTTAAAATTCACCACCCATGGGGTTAAGTAGGGGATGGAAGTTCGTCATTTATGACGATGGGAAATCCCATCGGGGACACTGCTTGTCAATCATATAAATAAATGCTAGAATGAGTATTATCACTCGTATGTCTCGGTAGGTTGTTGACTTCAGACTCACCTATCGATTTTATGACGAGTGCAAACGTGGAAGTCACTTTACGACGGTTTTAGAACTAAGAGACAGTGTGAATAATAAAAGTAAGGAAAATGTCGTGAGGAAAGTTTTGAGTAGGAATGTAGATGGCTATAAGAGTAGGGGAAGATCAAAGAAACGATGAATGGACTGCGAGAAAAATGATATTGTTAGAAAGGGGGTGACTACCGATATGAAGACTAATAGGGAAGAATGGAAGAAAATACATGTTGTGTTGACCACAATGGTATAAGGATAGGAAAATAATGATGAATTATAAAATGTGTGTATGTCTTAACAATAGTAAGGTCAGTATTTATTTATGAATTACATTGTTACGAACTGTGGTCTTTTTAGTAAATGATTTTATTTATGTAAGTAGGTTTGTACAAACTATCTTCACCCGTCAATCATGTTTTTTTTTTTTGTACTAGATGAGGTCGGCGTTTACTATTTGAGTACTCTGAGAAGAAAGGCCGAAACAAACTCAGAGACCAGTCTCTTTTAAAGTCCAAACATAATCTTGGTCAGATCATGTGTAGACCATGTAGTTTGGTGTCTGAAATGGTATTTTAAGGAAAAACCACACAGATTGAGTAGACCTGTCCAGTCAGTGCACGCATTTGTCAGTAATCATGCAGCTCAACACAGAACTTAAGGAGCTCAACGATTCGACGAACGATACCATTTGGGTAGACCGCAAACATTACTCAAACTGCCAGATCATGATTAAAACTAAATGAGAAAAAAAATACAAAAAAGCAATGACCCACATAGTCCTCACATTCACAATAATTAAATTAGAGTAGTTAGAGACATGAATTAGTTCAGTCCACAGAACAATAGAATAGAATACTCTTTATTATGTACAGCATAAAAACTACAGATATAAATGTAGAAATTTTACGAAGGGTGACACAATGGGCGGTCTTGAAGTCCTGATGTTAAATGATAAGATGACGTCATTATCATCTGACTAGCCTTTTTTACTTACGAGTATCTTGGGGGCGTCCAGTCTAACTGGATGCAGCTGAATCTGAATATCTGTATTTTACAGGGAGCGACTGCCTATCTGACCTCCACAACCCAGTTATTGTGTAAAACGATACCCCTTGGCAAGATTGATAGTCAGACTTTCTGGATTTAATGATAGGATCTGCCTGAACTGAATAACTGCCTAGGTCACGTCTACTAGGACTCTTCGCCCAGACGAACTTGTAAGGTCTCATAACTCCAGTAATTTTTTCACGGAAACCAATGCCGTTTTAATTGATGATTCATGGTGGAATAAAATAGGTACCTATCGTGAAACTTCTCATAAAAAGCCGAACTGCTACAAAATAGTAAACTACATCCATACATAAACTCAAGCCTTCTTCTTATGGGTGTAGGTAGAAACTACAGAACGCCACCTGCTACGATCCTTACATACTCCTCTTGCTTCGTTTACGTTCTTACTTCTGGTCATACTCGCACGCCAGCTGGAGTACTACGCACCTGACCTTTCTGAAGAACATCACCAACGAGGTCACTATTATGTCCTTCTAGAATCTAGGGCTTCCCTTCCGGCATTTCCACTCATATCTGCCTTGTAAATACCTTCTGTTAGTCGCCTTTCATTCATCCTCTCAACATGATCAAACCATCTAAGCATACTCTTTTCAAATTTTCTAACAAAATCTTCTTTTAAACCGCACGTTTGCCTTATGGTAAAGTAGAATTTAACATAATATTTAAAACCCTTATTTACTCACCCACAGATTACTTCTATCAATATTTCTTCCAGGTAATCTATTTCCAGGTAATCTACGCAAAATTTATTCCCTTCAAAGTTAACAACAAACAAACGCACATAAGTTAGTTCCTATTTGATTTATTAACGGCATTCGAGTTGAACCTCATATGGTAATGTCCACTTTAGTATTCAGTTTCTATTTGAACTGTCAATTTATTGCTTGCTGACTTGTGCACGTGGTTCTGCTCGGAGTTAACGAAGAAAGATGTCTGAATGTATTGACAATATGCAGGTTTACGGGTTTAAGAATAGAATAGAATAGAATACTCTTTATTATGTACGCCATAAAAATTACAGATATAAATGTAGAAATTTTACATAGGGTGTCACAATGGGCGGGCTTATCGCTAAAAGCGATCTTCTAAAGACAACCTTTGGATGGATTAAAGGGAGAAAGGAGAGACAACTAAGAACTGGCTTTTAAAGTCATTGTTTGGTGATAGTGGACTTACGATATAGAAAATATCTACACTAGACTTACCGGGCTACCTTAGCGTATCCCCCTTAATCCAATCATCTCACAAATCTTCACCTAGCCTCAACAACTAAAACAAATGAAGACTTCCTTCTGGTCAAAGTACAATCATGAAAATTGACTAACAAATTAAATTGTACGTATATTCAAATCACATGAAGTGGCTATTATATGGCAAATTGACGACAATTTGCTTCACAATAAATTTCCCTGACTGTACAATTATCATCTAGCACCGCAAGATGTTCGCAGTGCCTTTCAAAACGAGTAATGTATTCAAATTAAGGTGGAGTTCAGTCTTTGTCGTAAATTCGCCCCCTGCGGAGATAATGAAAACAAAATGACCTCGCTCTTGAAGAACTACGAAAAGTTCGCGTTTGAGACTTTTTTTTTGTTTTGTTTTCGTTCGGGGTTGTTGTTTTAGTGTCCTTGGGTTGAATTGGGTACTCAGGTTTTTAATGAGGTTAGATATCTCAATTCAATATACTTTCCGAGTTTATTTTGGACAGTACTGACTTCGGGGAAGGAAAAGATCGTGAGGAAACCTGGACTTTATAGTTTACTAGCTGTTGCCTGCGACTTCGTCTGCGATACAGGATGAAAATTAGCGCATGTTCTTACCCAGGTCATGGTATATCTGTATGCCAAATTTCATCCAAATCCGTTCTGTTGTTTTTGCGTGAAAAAGTAACAAATAAACATCCCTCCACTCATCAAATTTTTCACATTTATAATATTAGTAGGATATAAGTCTGAAATCGCCAACCCGTCTTGCGCAAGCGTGGTGATCAATGGTCGTACCTTCTTTTTATGAGAAGAGGCCTTTGCCCTGCAGAAGGCTGATAATAAAGGTATACCCACCTATTATATTAGTTAAATGGATTAAACCTAATATCAGAGATACTTAAGCAAATACAACCCATGACGTGTATTGACAATGACATGACATCATCAACAGCATCATTGTTCTCCTGCCCTTATCCACACTACATATCTTATAAGAATAAAATATAAAATTAGGGAAGACCCTAATTTTCTATTAGTCGTCATCTCGGTCGTCAGCACCTTTCTAGCCATATCATCTTTTACACAGTCCATGTGTAGAGGTATGAGGAAAAGTATGTAAAGCTCACTCATCATACCTCCATATAAAAGAGAGGATCCTCCGACCAAACGGGTGTCGTGTCTGGTGGGCAACTGCCCGACGATTCATGTTGGGACGTTGTATATATGCTAGTTGCGCGGTAAACTCTGCTTGCGCGATGCAGGATTTTGCGTGACGTCAGTGTGACGCTTAGCTCGCATGTGGCGTTGTAGATGCTGCTACACATCCATCGTTTCTTTGGTCTTCTTCAACTCTTATTTAAAGTCATCGACATTCAACTGTCCTCGAAGCATTTTCCTCCTTCGTCCTTACTGACATTGACATGTTTCCCAATATTAATCCTAATAACATTTTATTTTCCATTATTAAGGGTTAGTTCAACTCAAAACGCGTCATATTGTTAAAGTGTGTATGAAAATTTTGTTGCCATGGCAACTTAGAACCGGAGCCGAACAGTCACGTGCCAATACTATGGCGTCACGTAATATCGTTATATTTAAATCGGAACTAACAACATATTTTCTAAAGAAAATCTGAGTTTGTCGTTTTGTGCAAATTGCTTGGAGTTAATATACCTACTCATATAGATGTTGAAGAAAAATAAGTTTTTCTTGTTCAAGCAACTTAACTTATCATCACGCCTTTAATCCCCGAACGGTGAGGCAGAGGTGTACCTGTAGTACCTACACCCACATTTCGCCAGCTATGTTTAAGTCCCATGTAATAGGGAGCAAGCCTATTGTCATCAACTAGGCACAAATCCAGATTTCAGGCTGCTACTGGGAAAAACCTGATAGACAAACCCAATAATACTGCCCGACCTGGGAATTGAACCCAGGACCTCGTGCTCAGCAGTAGCTCTTGGAAGCACTAGACCAAAGAGGCAGTCGTTCAAGAAAATGCCGCTAAAAATAAAATCTCCGAATGTTACACGATATTAACTTTTAAGAAAGACGCAATTGAGTGTTGTTTCCTATGCACTTGATTTTATTTACCAACTAATATCAATGTGCTACGTTATTTCAGTTTTACGATTCTCCATCCACAAGCATTTACAGTGAAGTGGGTAATTAAATTAAAATTTACATTCAAGTAAACTGCTGCCAATCATTGGCTAAAAACATGAAAATCCACTTAGCCCACCACATAACGTACATTATTTACACACATTTAACAAAACAAACTGTGGTGTGCTGTGGTCACAAATTCACAATCTATAATTCACTAGCTCCTCACTTACTGTATTCACATTTTATGGGCACTCCAAGTAATACCGTTCTACCACACTTGATCGCGTGATCGAAGTTATTTTGTCCCGATGTGTAGTAATGCCGTCTTTATGTGCTCGCCAGTGTAATGTCTTTATTTATACACATGCCAGTGCAGTGTTGAGGTGAATTTTATGAGCAGATAGTTCGTGCTGGGTGAACTTTTTGAGCTTCTTTTTTAAGAGTTTATTGACCTGGAAGTCGTTACTAAGAGAATGTAAGAAACACAATAGGCTATGAAATAACATAATATAGTAATGCAGAGGTGTATCACACCTGTGGTGGTGTGTGGTCCTGTGTGGTGGTGGTGGTGGTGTGGGTGTGGGTACACCCACATGTCGACAGTGATGTTCAAGCGCGTCTATTGCTATCAACCGGGTACAAATCCAAACTCGGAGCTGCTACTGAGAAATTTCAGATAGAATAACCGAATAACACTGCCTGACCTGAGCATCGAACCCAGGAGCTCCTGCTCTGTAGTAACGCTTGCGATTACTAGACAACGGGCAGAAAAAATAAAACAAAGCCGATGCCATCAAAAATACAGTACTGCACACGCGGCTGCACTTCGTCTCTCGGGGAACTACTCGTACTAAATATACCTAGATAAAAAGTATTTTATGTCCTTGTTTAGTCCACGTTTAAAACTTGATGCTCCATTGCGTTGAAGTTGGTTTAGTAGTGGAAATTTTAAGAAGTAACAAACAAACCGACACACTGTAAAATTATTGTTTCGGAGTGGAAGTAGGTAAACTGTATGTGTTATGTATTTATTTAATTGTATGTATTTTTTTTTGCATTTTAAAGGTATATTTGATATTTTTATATGTGAATGTTCGAGCAGTTGTGGCCCGGGTGGTATCGGCCCCGACTTACGAGTTGTAAGGTCGTGATTTCGAACCCTGGCAGGCGCTTTACTTTGTGTAAATAATTTCATCACTGCTCTCAAAACGGTGAAGGAAAACATCGTGAAGAAACCGGCATGTCCTAGAACCAAAAATTCGAAGACATGACATCTACCAACCCGCACTGGGCCCGCGTGGTGCTTTACAGCCCACTCCCTCTCACAGAGAGGAGGCCTGTGTCCCAGCAGTGGGAACATTATAGGCTGATTATGCTTATGCTTTGTGTTTGATATTTTAATTTAAGACATCACATAATCAAATTTTTCTCAACTTATTCTCATTCACTATATTTTTACTGTCTATATTTTTCATTTCTCTTTTCGCAGGTCTGCTGGAAGAAATTTCTTAAGAAATAAGCAGTACCTTTGTGTTAAAATATTATATCTCGTAGATATCTCTACGTATTTTACTAAGAGTACAAAAAAAAATATATATGTTCCTCCTCGTAGAACAAAGTTTCACGTTGTAATAATCAAATCTTTCTCACGTTTCATTGCAAAATTTTTCCATCCCATATTTTCAATCCTGCAATCGTACATAAAGGCAGACGTACCTACAAACTATATCTTACAACTACCTCATTGTGGACGAGCACTATCCTTAGTACACTCAGGACTCAGGAGTGAGCATTTGAAATTCTGAGTAGTACTTGCATTACTTTTATATAACTGTGTTCTTTCTGGATTAACAAGTGGATAACCTTTTACTATGGAACATCTTATATTTAGAATTTTACAAAATTTTTTTTTTTTCATTGTTCTCGCATATAGAAGCAACAAGAATAATGTACCCAGGATTTTGTAATATCTTGATTTAAAAAGAGTGTCCTTGGAGTTTTTTGCCCGTTCTTCTCCATAGAGGTCTACGTTTTGGAATGGGCAACTAGCTTTAACTATCAGACTAACTGACCGACTCTTTGACAGTTCAACAGTGCCTGTAAATGGTTTAATTGAAATAAATGCTTTGAGTTTGAGTTTGAGTTATAGCCAACAAGAGAATTAGATTGATGACATCATTCTCCTACTTTTGTTCTAAATTATTTGGGGTCAGCGCGCCTTTTTCTTCCGTACTTCTCTATTAGTCGTCATCTCGGTAGTCACCCTATTTCTAGCCATTAAATTTGTCATACAGTCCATCCATCGTTTTTTTGGTCTTCCCCTACTTTTAGATTGATGTAACCTCATGAAATAACATCATTCATTTTCCCCAAATGGGGTCAAACTCAGGCCCTACGCTCAGTACCTACAGTCGCTATTTCCGAATACTAGACCATCTAAACAATCTGAAGTTGGCAATGGTGATTGGTAGCTATTTTTTTTCTTCTTCTTTGGAATAGTGTCAAAAGCGTATGTAACAGACCAGCAGTGGGCTTCTAATATGAGTGTAACGGACCAGCAGTGGGCTTCTAAAGTGTGTGTTACAGACCAGCAATGGGTTTCTACAGTGTGTGTTACAGACTAGCAGTGGGCTTCTAAAGTGTGTGTAATAGACCAGCAGTGGGCTTCTAAATTCTAAAGTGTGTGTAACAGACCAGCAGTGGACTTCTTGGGTGTGTGTGTAACAAACCAGCAGTGGGCTTCTAAAGTGTGTGTAACAGACCAGCAGTGGGCTTCTAAATTCTAAAGCGTGTGTAACAGACCAGCAGTGGGCTTGTAAATTTTAAAGCGTCTGTAACAGACCAAAGAGTATCCATCAGCATTAAATCAGCCTTTAAGCACTCCATAGCTAAACGGCATCAGCTGATATCTGATAGAAATCTTTATTAACTACTTATAATAAAAATAATATCTTACCTTTTTCAAGTCCTTGTTAATGTCAGTGTCATCTGCTTTCCTCTTCTCACAGGATAATATGCAGTTCTTTCCGTTGTCTTTTTCTCCCTGAAAAGAAAGAAAAAAAAAATTCAAGAAACCTTAAGAATAATCAAATAACTTTTTAAGGTAAAAACGGAAACTAGTTTTCGAGTTGCTGTTAAACATAGAGATAGATTCGTTTCATCATAATAATTGTAAAGAAATCCAACCTCAGAAAGGTCAGGTGCGTAGTACTCGCAACCGGCGTGCGTGTATGACCAGATGTATGAACGTAAACGAAGCAAAAGGAGTATGTAAGGATCGTAGCAGGTGGCGTTCTTTTGTTTTTGCCTACCCTCATTGGAAGAAGGCGTAAGTTTATGTATGTATTAAAGCCTTACTTTTTTTCTTTCACACAATTGACTTATCAACCAGGTACACAAGGATTTTCTGCTTCAGAACACTTTAAAGGTTAATATAAAACGTAAGGACGGAGGAACGAGCAGGAATGCAGGTAGCCCCCTAGCCCCTCGCTACGGGCGTCCAGAGGGAACGGAATGTTATATTAATGCAGTAACCTGTAGGTAGCAGGTACGTCCCTATAATGAAATATTTCAAATTTTATGAAAGGACTTTTGGCGCTGATCATATGAATGGCTGGAAAAATAATCATTGTATTATTATTTGACTGCTTAAAGTATCCATCACAATTTCTTAAGGTAGGTGAAGTATCAGTATAAATTAGCAAACCTATTATACAATACCAGCCTGTAATTGTATTGCTGTAAAGCCTTCTTTACAGAGATGTTACGAGAAATTGATCACATTGCTTGCTTACTGATCGCTCAGAACCATAAAGGTAACCAATTTCATCCCAAATACATAAGTACATACCTACATCAAAAAAGTCTACTCCACCCCTGCATATACAGCCCATATCTAACAAACTAAAAACACCACAGCACAACACTAAATTATCGACCTCTCAATATTGGACATCCCTAATGTCAACAACGAAACAAAAAATCGATAACCCGACCACAACAACACACACATCTCTATCAACAACCAATTGACCCGATTTAATTCAAATAAAGCACATCTACGTTCGAATTTCGAAACCAATCGGAATCACCAATCAAAACGCTCGAACGAAAACAATTGGTCGGAATTACTAACCTAGGGTTGATAGCAGACAAATGAACGAAAATGGTCGACTAAGCGAAAATGTTTTCCATCGCAATTCGTTCCGTAAATGTTTTGTTTGTAAAACAAATTGCATTGTTTGGAAGTGTTTTTTGTTTATGTATTTTTGGATACTTTTACTGTATTGTCGTATCACAATTGAGTGTCCATGTTAAAATATAAATCATTTATATGCTTATAATGTACGTATAAACTCGAAAACAAGGTAAATCTGAACAAAAGAATCTAAAACTTAACATAATAATGTACAGATTATAAATTATAAAAAATATTATATTAACAGCATTACAATTATTAGAAACATTCAGAATTAAAACTATGATACCAAAATAATTATGATTTACCTACAAACAGCAACATTTACTTGAAAGTTTGTCATTTACTCGTAAAAATTCATTCATTGAGTATCTTTTGGGAGTGCTTAAGAATAACTTAACGCCTGTTTTTCCTGGTTAGGTAGAGGTGACCTATAGAAAGTACACCTATATTTCACCAGTTATGTTTAAGTCCCATGTAATAGGGGGCGATCCTATTAAGAATATACTAGTGTAAAGTTCCTATATTGTCGGAATTATGAGCAGCAATATCTACTAAGGCCCACTTGCGCGTTCATGGGTTATCCTAATTAACTCAGAGTTAACAGCTAACTCAGGTTTAATCAAATAATTCATCTTGCGCCACCAAGAGTCAGAGTGATAATTCGGTACTATATCAGCAGGCAATATATTCAAGAACTCATAAAAATAAATACAAATTATAAAAAACGAAAACATATTTTTCGTTATTTGACGTTTTCGTCAATCAATAAACTAAATCTCTATGGAAGCCAAATACAATACGATTAAAATGAAATGTTATGTTATAAAATTAAAAGACAACAAAGAAAGTATAACCTATCATTATGTAGTGTAAAAGAGATGGGTATACAATTTCCGTTCATTGTTCGTTCATACATTTTTGGTCGGATTACATATCAGGGCAATTCTATTTTATGTTTCGTCAATTGAACTGCAATGTTCCCAACTCAAAAAAAAAAAAAAACTAATTCCTGGTTACCCGTTGTTACTTTTTACTGGCGCAACGCGTAGTAAGAGTTAAAATGTAAATTAGTTAACTCTGAGTTTACAAACTCTACATTTATTCATTTAACCCGACTAAACGTGCCAGTGGGCCTAAGAGATTCTTGTACCAAGTGCAGTCTGATGACACCGGTGATTGTAATTGTCCTGGCTAGTGATCAAGCAGTTGTTATAAGACTAACATAAGAAAACTAAACAGAGAAGCTGTATGTAACACGTATTTCTGTTTTTATTATCTTTGCTAAAGTTCTTTTCTGACAGATATAAATATTGACGTTAAAAGAGATGACAGCCCTGCATTAAAAAAATCTATCCACACTGAAATCTATATACCTTATCTATTCCAAACATCAAACGTCAGTACAACACGTCACAATAGTTATAAAAAGCCCAACCCTGACACAATAGTTTTTAAAAGCACGGCACGGACAGTATACCACGCAATTAGCAAGCTACAAACTTTGACTAACAAACAGTCAATGTGGGGTGTACGTTGTGTATGTGAGGGTGTGTCGGAGTGTGATTGGGCACGTGTCAGCGGAGGGGTGAGTGAACAATGCGTTGCCATTTTAGGGTTATGTGTCAAATGGGTCAAGGGTTTTGAATTGAGTGTGTAGGTTGGTTTATTTATTTATTTATTTTATTTTTAAAGAAAGCTTACAGACTAATTACAATTTTGAATATCATGCATAAGTTTTGATATTCAAAATTGTAATTAGAATTGGTTGAGTAAGATTACACAATAGTAGTGGCTTGTATTGGAGCGGGAAAGTAGATAATAATATTTATACAGTATGTTTGTACAGCGTAACATATGTAATAGAGAATGATGCATAACGAGTATAATTTGCAAGACAGTTAGGGCCCGGTCACACATACCACAACCACACGACAACTACACCACGTGGCCGGACACTAATTTGTATGAAAATTAATAGTCTATTCACACGGACCACATTTGGCCGTCTTAATAATAATAAAATAATCAACAGTGTGGGCGATACCGACTACATCAAGGCGCCGTCGCTGCTACAATGTAACCACATCGTAACTACTAGTGACAACGCAACCACATCGAAATTTTGTAGTTACCACAACGCAACTGCAAGAAGCTGCAGCGACACTATTCACACTTAATCACTACTTGCCCACATTTTGTCGTTGCGATGTGGTGTGGTGGTGGTACTTGTGTTCGGGCCCTTAAATCTTTGAATACTTGTAAGTCAAATATACTGATTCAGTCATGTGCAATGTGATAGTGCAAAAAAAAACACGTGTGGCACTCGGGGACTGCCGCGGTAAAGCTATTGCATAGCATTTTTTTATCAACTTATGCAATTATAATTATTTATAATTTTTTTATTTATGTAGTATTTTTTTCTTTGATATTAATTCAAGTACATTCGTACCGTATACATACACGTTAAGCGAACGCTCGGCCGAGCTACATGGTAGGCGGAGTGGGGGGTGTTAGGTTTTATTTTCGTTACGGAATTTCTTGATTCGGTCGCCGCGCTCAAAGCCCGCGATAAAATCTATGCAATAGCTTAAAACGTAAAAATAATGTTTTTAGTCTACATCAGACGAGAATAATACCGTACAATGTACAGCCCATCTTATGTTAGACGAACTTTCACGAATACATCCGTAAAAGCCTCTTAAATTCGTCCTTTAAGAATGGTAAAGTAACGAAATAAGAACCATATTTTATAGTCACAAAGCGTTATATAACTATCCTCAAGAAGCTAGCCATCAATCTAGCTCATAAGATTCACAAAGGCACAATACGTGGGTCAAGCAAAACTGTCAGGCATAACTGTCATGATTTATCGTCAGTCATATCTCGGGAAAAATTGGGGGTGTAATTTTATTTTGATCGTGATGTATGTCATGAATTAGGATAGAAATATATAAATTTAGGTAGTGGGTAGTGTGGGTGGGTGTTTGGTGGTGGTAGAAAACGAATGATGGTTTTTTGGTTATTTTATGTTCCTCAGTCAGCTTTGGTTTTCTAGGAAGACGATTCCGTCATATTATAACGGCCGTCCTGAAAATCTGTAATTTTCACCAGTATCTGACATTAAGTATTTGGAATGCCGTTATGGTGTGACCGTTCACCGCTTTCTTAAGCTACGATTTCTTAGAAGAGTGGTAGCCGCCATAATATAGCGTCTACAATTTACCGGCAAATGACGTCATTGACACGTTATTTAAGAAAGTACAGTACAACTATTTTCTTAACGTCCCTCGGCAAACTTCGTGTTTCGTCAGTCGACGGATTTCTATCAGTTGCCCTTTGCACTTGGTGCAGACCGGACGCTCTCAATCGACTTAGAAGTATATAGAGTTGTTAATACTCTTTTAAATTAATGTAATTTATTTAAAAAATGGGAGGAAACTGACGATTCACGAAGTTTCCCGAGGGACATTAAGAAAATAATTGTACTGTAAGTTTGTGTGCTTTCCTAGATTTTTTGATACCGTCATCTTCTAGGCAACCGTAGTTTTAAGAAACTAAAGCTTTACGAAGATTCGCGCTTTTTGTCCTGTTGATTTCCTTATATTATTTATTTATTTAATACTTTAAACACACAAATGTACAGAGGCGAACTTAATGGTATCGGCATTTTCTAACAGTCAGTCAGTCAAACAGTCATAATTTCAATATTTGATGAAATACTCTCAATACATCATCCTCAGTTACTCCAGAGGAGTAAGCAGTAATGGCCGACTTGAATAGCCACGAACGATGTTTCTTATCCTACAAAATCTTAGATTGTAACTATAGGTAAGTTTATATTTCACAGAAGGTTCTGTCTCTTAGCTGTCTACTTTAATTTACTATGTCTTACTGATCCCCAGTGGCTCTCGCTTTTCCCGCTTGATTTATTGTTCAGACGCCTAGCAACCGATTCTATAAGCTTGTGAAGAAATGAAGTTACATTGCAGTAAATAGTTTTGATCGTTTTTTTATCGTTACGGGTAGTCAGAAGCCCTAAAGTCTTACCAAGGGGAATCATGTTACCCAGTAACTGGGTTGTGTGGAGGTCAGATAAGCAGTCGCTCCATGTAAAATACTGGTATTCAGCTGCATCAGGTTGGACTGGAAGCTGACCCCGACATAGTTTGGAAAAGGCTTGACAGATTGATTAAGTTTTCATAGTATAGGATTATTCTCAAATCGAAGTACCTACTATATGTTGGAAAGGTATTTTAAGATGTTGAAAAATGGCTTCCCATACAACACGTAAAATCTTTAATTATTGCCATATCTTGTTTAAAATAATAAAGAATAAAAATAAACATAAATAAGTATCAGAATCCAAACAAAGAAATCCACTCATAAAAGAAAATAATCGTTAAAAGCTTAGAATAGTGGACGCGTGGGGCGGCCGCTACGATCAATACGCTACGAGCCGGGCTACGCGCTACGAGCGTAGCCGTGCTACGAACAGCTGATATTTGGAGGAAACACGTGTAGGCGATGTAAATAGAGTGTGACGTCACTATCACGCCGGTTACGTGCGAAGGGACGTGTAGAGTTGTAATTGGATACGAGAATACTGGGAATGTTCGGACATAATTAATATATTTCCAATGGATATTATGTATAATCCTATTGTCAAGGTGTGTTTTTCTATTGTTCACAAAACTGCATTGTACTTGTAACAACTCTGAATAGTCGCAGAAAATTGTACCTATTTCGAGCAGATGACTAAACTACTAAGGCCCACATGCACCGCCAATCAATCACGTTTAGCGCTAAACGAGTTTAAAACATAATTCTGTTTCTGTCAAATTTTTGAAGACGACAGAGACAGAATGACGTTTAAAACTAGTTTAGTGCTAAACGTGTTTAGTGATTGGCGGTGAAAGTGGCCCTTAGTAGCATTAAAGAACCCTTGTACATTCTACCATTTTGGCATGCAAACATTGATGCAGTTCATCATCAAAAAGGGCTCCCGTTTTTAAGGCTTAAATAATAAATAATGCTAATAAAAAAAATAAAGAATAATTTGTTACCTTTTAATCATTAAAATGTGCCACCGTACCAAAAGAAACTATTTTGTATTTGTAGAAGAATCTTCCTTCAATCATCAAAAAATAAACAATATTTTAGATCACAGAAGCCTAGTTAAATATTGTCAGTCCAAAGTAACTCAAACAATCTGATATCATAATTCTATTTGTCCGTCGTTCCGTTGACAATGTAAATATTAAATAACCGGATGAAAACAACATCAATTTTAGGAAAGTTTTAATTGAAAGAGTTTGACCTCAGACTAATGAATTCGGTATTAGCTATTGATAGACAGATTATGGAGGTACTTAAAAAGGTAGCCATTCAGGGTTCCGGGGCAATTTTTTTTAATGATAAATGATAAATGATTTTATTTCTGTAAGTAGGTCTGTACAAACACTTTTACACGTCAATCATGTTTTTTAAACTAGATGAGGTCGCCGTTTCCTATCTGACTACTCTGAGAAGAAAGGCCGAAACAAACTCAGAGGTCAGAGTCTCTTTTAAAGTCCAGACATAATCTTGGTCAGGTCATGCGAAGACCATGCAGATTGGTATCTGAAATGGTTTTTTGAGGAAAGAACCACACAGTTTGAGTGGACCTGTCCAGTCAGTGCACGCATTTGTCAGTAATCGTGCAGCTCGACTCAGGAAGTCAGGACTTAAGGAGCTCAACGATTCGACGAACAATACCAAAGAAAGGACATTTGGGTAGGCCGCATAAATTACTCAAGCTGCTCAAATTACATAAACATTGTTGCTATACGTTAATAAGTAAATTCAAATTCAAAATATTTTATTTCACATAAACCTACATGGGCACTTCTGAAATGTCAGAAGCTAGGTGCACGGTTCCACCTGGTCGTTTCCTATGGAGAAGAGCTGGCAAGAAACTCACTCTCATTAGAAAATTATTGACTTTTACAATGTTTTCAAATCACAGTGTTAATAGGTATGGGAGGGCAGTGTAGGTTTCTCAGCAAGTACCAGGTACCTAACAAAAAAAGAATATGGACAACAAATCGAAACTTCTATGAGTCTACAAGGCCTAAAACGTTCTGACATTCACAAAAATTTAAGATATTCTACCTGAAAATACTTTACCTAGGTATACTAAGAATAGTCATCTTAAATTAGACTTCATCTTAAACAAATTCCATTCGTTATTTCATATTCCATATTACATTTCAGCAAATAACTTTAATTTCGGAAGTCGGTGTCTTTGATTTCGTATTCTCGTTTTTTGTCACCGACTTCCGAAATTAAAGTTATTTCTATGTAGTGTTTTTTTTTGGAAGTCGGTTGTATTTTTTTTTGTAATAAAGTTTTTAATTTTTCACTTTTTTGTTGTAGTATCTACCCCATACATATTCGTATACCTTCACTTGCTAAGTAAATAAAACAGTGACAGGAAGTTATTTTAACTTTAACGCCATCAACGTACACTAAGTGGAAAAAAATACGTATTATTGACGCTAACTCAAAAAACATTCATCAGAACTTGACCAAAGTTACATGGGACTACCCTATAAGTATACCCTTTCAAACAAAAGAAGAATTTTTCAAATCGGTTTATAAATGATGGATAACAGAGACAACAAAAAAAAAAACAACCGGATTGAGAACCTTCTAAGTTAAAAATAGGGTTTTTACGATGAACGGGGTAGTGTGTAGCAACTTTGGAGAGACCTATTTCCAGCATTGGATTTTAATAGGCAGAGCTGATTGATTTTCATTGAGTGATTAAAATATTTGAGCAATACGGCTCCAAACTTTGGATATTGACAAATTGGTAGGGAAGCAAACAAGTTGAAGTCTTGAGCCGTCGAAAGCTTTGCTCAGCTTGATTAATTTTCGCTTCAACACGACGGATTTTTAAACGACTGACGCCTTTAGTAATTTTAACAGACGGCAGTGTGCATTATTGCTATGTTAAAAATGGAAGGCGCTTTTTATTAGGAAGATACATTCATGTTTTTATGTGTATTCTGAGTATTATGTTAGTTTGGACTTTACGTTGATCATTAGATTTCCAAACGTAAATAAATAGGAGCGTTTTCACGTATATTTAAAAAAAAAATGTCACACGAAAGTAAAATCGCGGTTGGTTTTATGACTTGCGAAAAATATGAATGAATAGTTATGCACTGAATGTTTAAACAAATCGTTATGTAAGTATTTTATTAAAATATCCGTTATTGAAAACGAAAAGGAGGAAATGAGGATGATATTTCGAAAATGGAACCATAATTACCAGCTTAAAAAAAGAGTATTGTTCTATTTTCAAATTAAGTATCAGTTAGTATCAGTACCTACTTCAAATGACATGGATTATTATTATTCTATTTTTGAAATTTCTCATGAAAATTGTATCTTTGAATAAAAAAAACGTGAACAAAGTCATGGCGTATACAATCCAAACCATATTTTTATGTCAAAATATGGATGACAGATGAATGAAAAAGAAATGTGTTAGCTGTCTGTCTCAAGATTGAAAGACACGGGTTTTTGGAACACATGAGGCGCATAAAGTAAATTACTTTTGTTTTGTTTTCAGGCGTTCGTAAGAAAATGTACAATTTTTTTCGGTAACGTTTAATTTATATGTGATGCGATTTAGTTTAGGCTTAGAGTTAATCTATCTGCGATTCACAGTCTTAACAACGGCCTTTTATCTAAACATTTTATTGTCGTATAAAATGTTCTCAATTTTGACTTAGAAAGAGAGTACAATAGCGCCATCTCTTTCAAAAAAACAAAACTCAACACTTCAACAACTAACGGGGAGACATAAAAATCCGACAAAAAAATTAGAACATAACCCATAAACGTTGTCTGAGCGAGAAAGAGACAAACGTATTCCGTCTCTTTCGCGACAAATCAGCAAGTCGACTGGGCAAGGGCGCCGTGGCCAAAAATAACAATAGTTTCGGAACAGAATGACATAACAGTAGCTTTCTGCTAATCAGGCCGAAAGTTCTAAGAATATTTTGTATGAGTTAACTGAAATAGAACTGGGAATATCGTGTACCGACATTGTTAGAGAAGGAAAAGTTATATTACTAATTATTTGAACGGAAGAGATCGTATAAAAAAAATTCGTCCCTTAAAATACCATTTCAGACACCAATCTAAACTGATCCTCATATGATCTGACTAAGATTATTTCCGGATTTTTATATACCTATTGACATTGATGAATTTTTAAAATTTATATAAATACATTGACATTAGTATTTACTTTGTAAAATAGTATATTATTTTAATTATTGTGAATGTAAAGACTATGTGGATCATTGTTTTTTTTCTTCTCAAGTAGTTTTAATCATGGTCTGGCAGTTTGAGTAATTTATGCGGCCTACCCAAATGTCTTTTCTTTGGTATTGTTCGTCGAATCGTTGAGCTCCTTAAGTTTTGAGTTAAGCTGCACGATTACTGACAAATGCGTGCACTGACTGGACAGGTCCACTCAATCTGTGTGGTTCTTTCCTCAAAAGACCATTTCAGATACCAATCTACATGGTCTTCACATGATCTGACCAAGATTATGTCTGGACTTTAAAAGAGACTGTGACCTCTGCGTTTGTTTCGGCCTTTCTTCTCAGAGTTGTCAGATAGGAAACGCCGATCTCATCTAGTTTAAAAAATATGATTGACATGTAAAAGTGTTTGTACAAACCTACTTACAGAAATAAAATCATTTATACTTAGTTGTTTTTTTTCAAGACTAGGTTCTGTACTGGGAAAAGTCGCTAAAAGGCTGGCAGCGTTGCCAATTGCCATGCCACGTTGGATGGCAATGCTGATTCTTTGGCCTAGAAATAGGCCAGCCCTCTGGTCACGTGAATAATCGCCCAACCGCTTGGCGATGCTTTCCCATTGACACTGTTCCCTTTCAGCACGCTTTTATTTATATACTAGTAAATAATATATATATTTTAGTGTAAGCTTGTATATTGTAATTAAGATTTGTCAAAGCGAGACGAGAGAGAAGCGTGTTGCATCATTAAGTTCCCTTCAAAATGGTTGAACTAAATGGTGCTGATCCATACGTCATGTTCGTGAACGGGCGCCGTCAGTAGGGACTGGTCATCTCTTAGCTGCCTCGGCTTATTTTAATTTAATTTAATATTTGAATTGTTTTTGTCTCTTTATTACGGACGTTTTTAACGTTCTGCATCGTTCTCACATACATAATTTCAACATGAATGATGTAACCAATATTTTGTAACCATATTTTGATTTAAAAGAGTGTCCATGGAGTTTCTTGCCCGTTCTGCTCCATAGGTACCTACTACGCTTTGGAATGGGCAACTAACTTCATCTTTCTGACTGACCGACCCCTTGACAATTCAAAAGTGCCTGTAATTGGTTTATTTGAAATAAATGCTTTGTGTTTGAGTTTCAGATAAAGTTTATAAAAAATTAATTAAATACCGTTCTGTACATATATTTTCTGATAGCATTGACATTTGGTTGATAAATATTGTAGATCAATAATCAACGAGGGTAATTCTGGTCAGATAGTAACTGGTCCGTCGAAAACCATTGAATCAAACACTATTTGATTTTAAAATAAATTGGCAACGGATCAGAGTATAGTTAGAAAAGGTGAAGATGAAAAATATTGTCAAAAAGACGCATTTTACATGAAAATTTTTCAAGGTATAAAAGTAATTGCAGGAAAAGCTAGTGTAACATTAAATGACTGGTTATTTACAAACATTCCGTAGTAACTAGGGATGTTTGCGTCAGTAACGATTTTATAGCCAGCTCGACTCTGAAGACTGGGCCAACAAACAAATAAAATATGCATAAAATCTTGCTCATTACTCATTTGGAACGAACAATTAGTACAAACCCAGCTCGGAGACACGTTTAGCATGGATACAGGCTTACAAAATACGTTCTCCATTCAAAATACATTCATATAACACTTTTAATAAACTTGTTGTAATTTTAAATAAATTTAATTAAAATATTCCTTATTGGTGATGTTCTTCAGAAAGGTCAGGTGTGTAGTACTCGTAACCGGCGTGCGTGTGTGACCAGATGTATGAACGTAAACGAGGCAAAAGGAGTATGTAAGGATCGTAGCAGGTGGCGTTCTGTAGTTTCTTATCTATAAATTTCTATTTAGGTATACAAGATGGAGACGACAAAAAAAATAACTTCGTATATCTAGTAACGTTCCGAGTCTGCATAGAAAAATTCAACCAAATATATCCAAAAGTTTAGTCACTATAGCTAGTCAAAGATTGGTAAAACCCATAGTCGGCCCGTAACTCCTATTTAGTTTGTTTGAAAAAAAAGAAATACTTTTTTATTTCGATGTTAGTATTTATTTGATAGTTTCAAAATTAAAACACTGGCAATACTAATGCCTGTGCATTAGTATTGCCAGTGTTTTCATTATCGTCACCACATTGTACAGTGGCCAGTACATCAATTTACAACAAACTGTCAGATTTTCTCATTCGATTTTGAAGTAAACCATCAACATTTTAAGGTTTAAAATCGTTTGGAGAAATTTGACAGTTTCGTGTAGCTTGACCTGCTAGGGCCCTGGAGACAAAACTACAAAAATGTTTGAAGTGCGATTTTCCATTTAAATCGCAGCAGTGGAATCGTACTCTAGTGAACGCTTCACCAACAAAATGGCTCACATTTTATGTAGGTATGTGAATACGATACTAATGCCTTTTATGGGTCAAGATCTTTGTACGAGAATGGATAAAATAATTTTATAATTATTATTATGGGCACGTTTTGTATGATGATCGTTTCAAAGAGAAGATGTTGATTAGGCTTATTACTATGTCATTAAATAGCTTTAGATTAAATTAAAATGGATGATGCATAAATGTTGAGTTTTTGATATCAATCTGCCTAGCCTTTTGTAAACTATGTTGGGGTCAGCTTCCAGTCTAACCGGATACAGCTGCATGCCAGTATTTTAGATGGAGAGACTGCCTCTCTGAACTCCACAACCCAGTTATTGGGTAACACAATACCCGTTAGTAAGACTGGTTGTCAGACTTTTTGGGTATCTGACTACCCGTAGCGACAGTCAAAGATCTACGAATGACAGCCGGGACCAACGGCTTAACGTACTTTCCGAGGAACGGAGGCGTCTCGATATGTAAAGGATGGTCACCCATCCATGAGCCGACCGCGGCAAGCGTAGCTTAACCTTTGATGGACACGTGCGACTGTTATTATTTAGCCACGAGCCCAAAACCCCCTAAATGTCGAATTGTTGATACTCGTATTTAGGCTCCTACAAACAGGCGCGACACGCGACGCGAATCGCACGCGACACAAAAGCACCGCTTGTCGCGCGATAGGCGTTGCCTTTGTATCGCGTCACATGTCGCGCCTGTTTGAAGGACCCTTTTATTCAGAAGACACAGTGTTTTCAAAATAATGTTATTTAAAGTAGGTCATTACAAGAACGATTGGTATGTTTTGATTAATTTGGGGCCGATTTTATAATCTATAGAAACCTATTATAGAATTGCGGTTTGACAGCTTTTGAATTGAAAATAATGATGTCAGATTGAAACTATATAAGGCTAAGCGCGCACAACGATTTTAATCGTTGCGTCGTGTGAGCACTATGTACCTACTATAAGGCTACCATTTACTAGGATCGTCTTTCATTGACTTCAATGTTCCCTGGCGGCTGAGAGTATGTCATGCTCACTCAAATGTCTCTCTGGTGGTGGCGTGTGTGTTGGATCATTAAGTTCCCTTCAAAATTGTTGAGCTGAATGGTGCTGATCCATACGTCATGTTCGTGAACGGGCGCCGTCAGTAGGGACTGGTCATCTCTTAGCTGCACGGCTTATTTAAATTTCTGAATTGTATTGTTTTTTGTTTTATCTTTTTTATTACGGGCGCTTTTAACGTGTGCGTCTTTCTACATCGTTCTCACATGTATAATTTCAATATGAATGATGTAACCAATTTTTTTGTAACTATATGTTGATTTAAAAGAGTGTCCGTGGAGTTTCTTGCCCGTTTTTCTCCATAGGTACCTACTACGCTTTGCAATGGACAACTAGCTTCATCTTTCTGACTATACCGACCCCTTGACAATTCAAATGTGCCTGTAATTGGTTTATTTTAAATAAATGCTTTGAGTTTGAGTTTGCAATTTTTAAACTGCGAAATAAAATCGCAAACGAAAATACTTTTTACAAGCGATTTTTTACCGCAGTGCTCGGACTCTAGTAGGTATATTGGTATTGTTCACAGATTTGCGATTATTATCCGCAACGATTAAAATTCGTAGTGCGCGGTTAGCCTAACTGTCGATGTCGTGCAAGCGACATTGTTCCTCATGGGGGTAAAGCAATTACGTAGTGGACTACAAATATTACATGAGTAGTTTAATAATAATTGATCTGAACCTATCAATCAACGACCGTACATAGCGATTAATATGGATTGCTATCAATGAACAGTTACAACGATACGACATATTAAACAAATATGTGTTTTTGGAAATATAACTTTATTAACCGCACACAAAGTTGAGTTTCCGCTACAACTTCAACCATTTTTATGAGTTTTTCAGGCAGTGCAGTGGACTATATTTAGTTGTCAATTGTACGACAGATAATAAAAAACAATTGTCAATATATCTTGTTTATGGATCGACAAGATAATGATAAAAATATTGCATTCGTTTGTAGCACTGATTTACAAAGTTTTAAAAATATGTTAATATTATTGGCCCAGCAACTGTTTGTCTTTCTAAGAGCGAATTTCACCAAACTTTTACGCCTAGAATAAGTCTTATCCTGGGAATAAATTTTGAATTTTTGACTGTTTTTCCATACTAGAACTGTCAGACGACAATTTTATTCCACGGATAAAGGATTTCTGACTTTGGTAAAATCAGCTCCAAGAGGTTAAAAAAAAAACATAATGATTCTTTCTGAACATAATCTTGAATCTACTGTTGAATCCATTAACTGAACTGTCTCATTGGTCTCATGGTCGCAAGCGCTACAGCTGAGCATGAGGTCCTGGGTTCGATTCCCCGGTCGGGCAAAATGTTATTGGAATTTTCCGTCTGCATTTTCTCATTAGCAGCCGGAGTTTAGATTTCTGCCATGTTGATGCTTGCCCCATGTTACACGAGACTTAAACATTACTGGCCAAAATGTAGGTGAACTATAGGAACACCTCTGCCTAACCCTGCGGGGTCTACAGGCGTGGTGTTAAGTTATGTTGAATCCACACCCCACTGGACTATGTCTTTTATATTCATGTACGTCCAAAAACATTCCGTAAAACAGCTAACTACATTTTGTTCCAAATATTACCATAAATCACTAACAAAGTTGCCGCATTGACTTGTACACGGGCGATGAAAAAGTTGCGCAACTGTTGACGGAAAGCAGCCGAAACCTGTCGCTGTTGACTTGAACATGGTAAAACATGTTCGTGCACCAGTTCAAAGACACCTGATCACACAAAATCGCGTGACTACATTTTAATATCAGCAAGTCTGTGTGTGGTGTAAGTTATAAGTTTATAACAAAGTAGTGTGATAAACATGTCTTTATATTTATAAGAAAAAAAGAAAGAAAATACTTTTATTTGCGGTAAACATGACACAGAGAAAAAAACACATACAAAAAAGAACGGATTGGGGGAAAATATGCTAAGCTAAGTTTTTCTTTAAAATAAAATAATGATTAGCGATAGTTTAAACATACATTTTGGATGTATTAACGTCTCTTAACTTTAAGCAACATTTATAAGTAAACCTCTGTACGTATACGTAATTGTCAATAGTGGTTTACTTAAAATTATGATGATGTGAAGCAAAAGTAGAACACGGTAACACAAAATAAATGGATGAAAATGTAAGAAAAAGAATTTAGAAAAATTTTAAAATTGTTAAGATAAAGTAATCAAAGGAGTTGAGAATTATTGCTTTATTTCATAACCAACTTTTATTCAGTGTCTCTCTCTTTTATAGCATAAGACTCTCTCTATTATAACACTTTCCTCTTAGGCCGCGTTCATAGCAAAAATATTGTCGATCATCAACAGTGAGCGTCAAGTTCAAGATGTATGAAAAAAAAAAAACAACAGCTGCCGATTGACTGTCCGTTGTTTTTTATAGATTGTCAGGCAGCATCCTAAATAAAAGGGGTCATCGCGCTCGTTTATAATAATTATATTAATATGACGTAGGTACTTGCACGACCAAAGAAGTTGTGTTTGTACGTCATCATTCATATGAACGATCGCGTAATCGCGTAGTCGTCGGCGACCGATTATAAGTTTGGTGTGAACACAGCCTAATTAGCACCCTAATTACGTAACACACTATCTATCACAATCTGAATAATTTTGAAGCCTATTGCTAATACATCGCTTCATATGTTCGAAAAATTTGTCTGTTCAACAATGTAAATAACGCAATGAATGTTGTTGAACTGTCAAAATGAAACTGAACTGAAAATGTGTTACGTAATTACCACCCCGCTGTTTACTTTTAATAATCAAAGTAATAATCTTGAAGACGAACTAAATCAAAATGGTTGCCAAGTCTTTTAAATTGGGCCACAGGCGCGGGCGAAGACGCCCGTGATGTGCGCTCATTAAATACAGAAAGAGGCAATTCCGACATCCGATGTGCGCAATTTTCGGTCCCCAAGTAATTCAAGACCACCTCTATTTACAGCTACACTATGCTATAACTTTTGTTAAATTATAAGCAAAGATCGGATATTCGGATGCATGTTCACCTAAAGTTGGGATGTTGGCTAATATGGAATGCGCTTTTGAATCGAAAAAAACCCGCTAACGTCAGATGTCAGTGACCAAATCATAGCGATCGAAAGGTAGAGATTAAAGTCGTTATAGCCGAGTTAATCGGTGCTGATCCATACATCATGTTCGTGAACGGGCGCCGTCAGTGGGGACTGGTCATCTCTTGGCTGCCACGGCTTATTTTAATTTAATATTGGAATTATTGTCGTCTCTTTATTACGGACGCTTTTAACGTTCTGCATCGTTCTCACATGCATAATTTCAACATGAATGATGTAACCAATAATTTGTAACCATATTTTGATTTAAAAGAGTGTCCATGGAGTTTCTTGCCCGTTCTTCTCCATAGGTACCTACTACGCTTTGGAATGGGCAACTAGCTTCATCTTTCTGACTGACCGACCCCTTGACAATTCAAAAGTGCCTGTAATTGGTTTATTTGAAATAAATGCTTTGAGTTTGAGTTTGAGTTTAATATTTACGCCCAATCAGGATATAGTACTTCATTTAATAAAAATAATAATTTTAATTTCTGTATTTTTTTTTTTGTTTTTGCTAACACACATCACTCCTCGTACACCTAACATACATATTTGCATCGGGGGTTAAACATTAATTTTAAATAAATATGCATCTGATTTTTTTACAAAAAATATATTTTTGCTTCAATACTTTCATAGCTAAAATTAATTTTAGGTAAATATGCATCCGAATATTCGATCTCTGATTATAAGTCACCATGGTGACTTATAATCAGAGATCGAATATTAAGTTTCTAACGCAATGGCGTTAGAAACTTTTCTAGAGATTGTTGTACATCTAAACTGAGGTGAGATAATAAATCATTATTGTAGAAATGAAGTGAAAAAGGCACCTACAATGTGGAGACAACAATATGTCAATAAATGAAAATACTGACAACACTAGTGCACAGGAGTATTCTGAAACTATCAAATAAGTCTTAACATTGATTTGTTTTTTTTTTTTTAAACTATCTAAATAGTAGTGTTGGACTGAATATGGGTTTTGTCGATTAACGAATTGGCTATAGTGAGTAAACTATTGGATATATACAGGGTGGCGAGGACCTGGACGCTCAACCTGTTACCATGGATTCAGTACATGATTTTGAAGGCCGCTGCGTCGAAACTATTCGTCGGTTATTTAAAAAAATAATTGCTGTTCCATACATTTTGACCTCGTAGCTATTGCACTTTTCTATGAAACAGCAGATTTTTTTTTTTTGATAACCAGCGAATAATTTCTACGCTAGGGAGTCTAGAATCATGTGCTGAATTCATGGTTACAGTTTGCCCGTCGATGGCTAGCCTCCTTATATGATTAAATTTTTGTATGCAGACTTGGAACGTCATTAGATATACAAAGTTTAAAGTATTGTCTTTTCGTAGTCTCAGTATTGTATTCCTTACTATTATAAGAAAATTGTTTAAGAATAGTGGAAAACCAACAAACTAACCACTAATGATAAAGTGCTCGCAGATCGAAATGTATAAATCACGCATGTCGCAACCACGCGGATTTTTTTTGTCCTCAATGGAAATAAAGCCATCCACGTCAAATCGTTGTACTATCGCATTTTTTGTTTCTTTCTTTCTTTTCTTTGTTTGTCAAGAATCCGCGTATTCTTTTTATTTATACTAATACCAGCGACCCATTTCTGCTTCGCATGCAGCGTCATCTATCGGATCCAAAACTATCCTATGTTTTAAGCTGGAACCAACCATACACATTCACAAAATTTTATTGAAATCGGTTGGGTGGTTTCGGAAATTAGCGTGTACGAACATAGTGACACGTGATTTTGATATATTAAGGACTAGCTTCTGCTCGCGGCTTCGCCCGCGTGGATGTCGGAAATTATCCCACGAGAACGTGCTACCGGGACAAAGTAGCCGATGTCTTTCCCCAGGATGCATTCTATCTCTTTACCAAAATTTATCGAAATCCGTTCAGTGGTTTAGGCGTGAAAAGGTAACATATACACAAGAGTTACTTTTGAATTTATAATATTAGTATGGATTATAAAGAGTTGAAAGTTTGTAGGTATGCAGAGGGTACTCATTTCGGAACTGCAGATCCGATTTCGAAATTTCTTTCACTAACGAGAAGCTACAGTATGGTAGTGTCATATAATATTTTTTTTGTTAAAACAAGAAATTTCACGCTGACGGAGTCGCGGGCAGAAGCTCACGCATAACGTATTTGCGAATACGTTTCGTATTTTTTTCGAAAATTATTATCTACTGTTTGACTGTGTTATTTCGCACCATTTAATAATGCGACGATTTGAATAATTATGTGTTATTTAGCAGCAATTCATAATGATGGCGTATTGAGCCAAATTGGTATATGAGCGCCAAAACAGCGGTAGCGAAGTATTTTTTATTTTTGTATTCCCGAAAGTTTTTTTAAATGCAATTTTGGCAATAAGGAGCGTGGCTCTTGTTGTTTTTTTGTGTGTGGTTAATTTACATTGTTTAGGTAAGAAACGTCCGTAAAAATTTACAAAAAATTATGCGTAATAGGCTTGTTGGAAAAAAAAAATACCAGTAAAAAAGTAATGAGCAGACACTATTTTTGCTGTTACATAAGCTACGTGAAACGCGCTTTGGCGTGGAGTTGCGGACACCAGCCCGTACTACCTATTACATGAGCTAGTTTTTTTTATTTATTCACAAAAAAATAAATAGTTCAAATGAACTATACGTAGGTTACACAATCACCGTAAAAGTATCTACCTCGTAATTCTTTTACCACCCTTGGTTTGAGAGTCACTTGTTCGTCATAAGCCGACATGGTCTATTATTGCTTGCAAGACTAAAGTGACAGTTAGATAAATTAAATCTTAGTGTAGTTTCTATTACTGACAAATGCGTGCACTGACTGGACAGGTCCACTGAATCTGTATGGTCTTTCCACAAATGACTATTTCAGACACCAATCTTCACATGATCTGACCAAGATTATGTCTGGACTTTAAAGACACGGTGACCTCTGAGTATGTTTCGGCCTTTCTTCTCAGAGTAGTCAGATAGGAAACGCCGACATCATCTAGTTTAAAAAAAATATGATTGACGTGTAAAATCGTTTGTACAAACCTACTTACAGAAATAAAATCATTTATCATTTATTTACTGGGAGATTTTGCCAAAAGTGGTAATGCAATTACAAGGTCGACTATACCTATAGATATATACCTACTGTTAATACAGAATCTAAAGCAAAATTAACTACCCTCCTTGTTTTTAATTAGTCCATTCTGCAATACTCCAATTAATGTCTTACAATGAGTTTAAAATCGGACCCAAACAAAAATAAAAAGACGCACATTTTTGCGATTTTGCAACAAAAAAGTCGCCCGCATGTCTGCTCAGCTTTAATTACCGAGGCATTACTGCTTACTTTACAAGCATACAAACGTGCTTTGATTTCAATTTATCGATTCTTGTAATCGGCTATTGAGACAAAGCGACGTGGGTAGTCTTAAAAACGTTTTATTTTTATTTAATTTTAAAGTTTTTGGCCAGTATTTTTATTTTGATGTTGCACTGGCCGCCTTTTGTCCAATTTGTATTGTGTTAACTGCTTTGTTTTATATATAATGGATGTATTAATAATACATGTGAATAAATATGACAAAAAATCGAATGCTTTACAAAATAAATAGAGCATCAAATTGGGTTACATTTCAATAATGTAAACATAAACTTAATTCTTTCTAAAATCAAATAAACGTTCTCGCTTTTCATTTGTTATTAAATGAGGTTGATTTGAGTTTGTACAAGTAATCAATTAAGTACAATTTATTGTAAAGTAAAAAAAATATGGTAAATGACCGCATCAGTAAATAGTGTCATTAAAATTATCGGCAGAATAAGTACAGAAGGATGCTCCTGACAATCCTTTTTTTTAGTTTAACAAAAACCAATATCCACTAACACCGTTATTTATAAACGGTGTTTAAATTTAAGAATGATTTGCGTCTGTTTAGCTATACATTTTTAAAGTTTAAAAAACGTCTCTTTACTTTAATCAACGTTTATAAATAAACGTGTAGCGGCATCTACAAACTCCACATGCGAGCTACATGTCACACTGACGTCACGCAAAATCCTGCATCGCGCAAGCAGAGTTTACCGCGCAACTAGCATATATGTATACAACATCTCGACATCAATCGTCGGGCAGTTGCCCACCAGACACGACACCCGTCTGGTCGGAAGATCCTCCCTTTTCAATAGAGTATGAGTGAGCTTCACACCCTGTTCCTCATACCTCTATAAACGTCTAATTGTATGGGTACGATGACGTGCTGTTTACGATGTGCCAGGCACATTATTATTTACTGGACGGTTACTGTTGTTTGAAATACGAGTTCCAGACATCTATGAATTGAAATAGCATTTCTATTTATACATAAAGTACTTTCACTCACGTAACATACTGAAAATTCAATTGGTGAAAATTGGATATAGAACCAAAAAAATCGTTCCTGTAATCCTCGAAGAGCCTAAAATTGGATATGTATTTTTGAAAAAACTGTCACCAGGAAGATGTTATTATTTTTACTACTTTACAGTTCCGAAGGTAAAAAGTGCAGTTTAGTCAGTGGCAAAAAACTAAAATACAGAACCAAAGACACCGACTTCCGGAATAAAAGTAATTTTTCTCTTTGTATTGTTTCTTTTTTTGGAAGGTTCGTGGTTTTCTTTTCTATAAAAAAAATAAGATTTTTTCTTTCCTCCCTTTTCGACGATAACAATTCCTACACAATTTCTTTATTTGAATCAGTACAACCTACATATCTCAGTAATTCCCAGACTTTCAATATAGTCTAGCGAGCCACACGTTCGCGCTGGCAGCAATGAAGGCATGTGGCGGTCTGCGACTAGGCGTATGCCAATGGCATTCCCAACGTGATTCAGAGTCTTGAGTGAATGATTTATTGCTACTAGGAGTGATATTGTCAAATGATATGGGGTCTTAAGTCATTGGAATGATTAGACAACCTGATGACTAGTTCGGTAGCAATGTGGACGTTGATCTATTTTTAACTTCTGGAGTGATATCGATTCCTGGAGTGTTTTTGACTTTGTTTTAGTGGTTGTTAATAGGATGATGAAATAAACTCAAAACTCAAACTCAAAGCATTTATTTCAATTAAACCATTTACAGGCACTTTTGAATTGTCAAAGAGTCGGTCAGTTAGTCAGAAAGTTGAAGCTAGTTGCCCATTCCAAAACGTAGATCTCTATGGAGAAGAACGGGCAAGAAACTCCAAGGACACTCTTTTTAAATCAAGATATTACAAAATCCTGGGTACATTATTCGTGTTGCTTCTATATGCGAGAACAATGAAAAAAAAATATATAAAAAAACAATTCAAAATATAAGATTAATAATAAAAATAAGCCGTGGCAGTTAAGAGATGACCAGTCTCAACTGACGGCGCCCGTTCACGAACATGACGCGTGGATCAGCACCATCCAGCTCAACCATTTTGTAGGGAACCGAATGCTCCAACACACGCGCCACCAACAGTGAGACATTTAAGTGAGCATGACATAGTCTCTACTGCCATGCTGTCAAGTCAACATAATTATATAATAAACGAATCCATTGTACTCACATTTACAAAAATTGCAATATGCTTCTAAATTATACAAAACTATAGTTTGCTATGTATTTGAGCAATGAATAAAATTTTACTACATAAAAGAAAATAATCATTAAAATATCTATTGAATTATTCAATAATAAAACATATTTTATAAAAAATAAACAAACATTAAGTTCGCAATGTCAGAAAAATAAAAAGGGGAATAAGAAAGGAGTATCTCTTCCAAACATTCAAATTTTAACTAGTGCGCCCGGCTGTGGAGCAGGACCAGCATTAAGCCAAGCATTTTTATCTACTATATAGTCATTGAACTTATAATATGCTTGTCTACATAGTGTGCGTTTAATGCATGTTTTAAATTTCTTCTCATTTAGTTGAAGAATATCGAGTGGTATTTTATTATAACATTTTACACAGTACCCCATAAAAGAAGTACCTACTTTAGATAACCTGAAACGTGGTTGATCTAATTTGTTCCTATTTCTAGTGTTAAAATTATGCCTGTCACTTATCTTACTAAAAAGATGTAGATTTTTTCGAACATACATAATGTTTTCATATATATATTGACAAGGTACCGTCATGATGTTAATTTTTTTAAACAGTTCCCTTAGAGATTCGCGTTTGCGGAGGTTGTAGATGGCTCTGACAGCCCTCTTTTGCAGAATAAAGATAGAATCAATATCCGCAGCCCGTCCCCACAGCAGAATACCGTAAGACATGATGCTATGAAAGTAACTAAAATATACTAGTCTCGCGGTATCCACGTCTGTTAATTGACGGATTTTCCAAACAGCGTAAGCGGCTGAACTTAGCCGCCCTGCAAGTGATGTTAAGTGAGGACCCCACTGTAGCTTTGAATCTAGCGTAATCCCCAGGAAAACCGTTTTTTCGACGAATTCTAGTATCTCCTTATTCAATACAACGTGACATTTACTACTTCTAACATTCGGTAACGAGAATCTTATGCATTTAGTCTTCTTCTCATTTAATACCAAATTATTTACAGTAAACCAATTATGAACCTTAAGCATGGCGTTATTTACGTCGTCAAGCTCATGTGCATGTCTGTTTATTTCAAAAATCAGTGATGTATCATCAGCAAATAACACCATTTGAGGTCGGATTTTCAGTAAATGAGGTAAATCATTTATATATACTAAAAAGAGGAACGGACCCAATATTGAACCCTGCGGTACACCCATTTTGACTTTTAAGCCCAATGAATTTACACCGTTTATTTGAACTTGCTGCAGTCTATCATTCAAATATGATTTTACTAAGCTAACCGCAAGTTTACCCAGTCCGTAATGCTCAAGTTTCAAGAGCAGTGTTTCGTGATTCACGCAATCAAATGCCTTGGATAGGTCGCAAAAGATGCCTATTGCATCTTGTGCCTCCTCCCATGCGTTAAAAATATGTTTTAATAATGTAACACCGGCGTCGGTTGTACAACGTCCTTTGGTGAAACCATACTGTTGATCATGTAGGATGTTATTACGATTAAAATGATTGAGCATTTGATTTAACATTACTTTTTCAAACACCTTGCTGAAAACTGGCAAAACCGATACGGGTCTATAATTATTAGTGTCTTTGCTGTCCCCAGATTTGAAAAGTGGAATTACTTTACTATACTTCATTAAATCTGGGAATACCCCTTGATCTACACATAAATTAAATATTAAAGCTAAATAGGGTGCAATTGTCTCAATAATAGATTGACAGACTTTAGTAGACATGCCCCACAGATCTTCTGTAATTTTAATCTTAAGTTGCTTAAATGCCTTTACAACGACCACAGGGCTTATATGTTTAAATTTAAATTCTATAGAACAGGCTGAAACATTCGCTCTTAATAAATCAATAGCAAGAGAGGGCGAGGAATTTAAAGTTACTGTAGTTTTAATTGGAATATTAGTAAAGAAAGTTGCAAATTCCTGAGCAACATCGATGTTATCGCTAATGAGACCGCGGGAAGTGTCCAGTGTGTAATCAGTATTATGCCTTTTGTTCCTGTTCGTTTCATTGTTAATAATTTTCCAAACTGTTTTTATTTTATTGTCTGCTGATTTAACCTTGTTGCTAATGAATGACGCTTTAGCTGCTTTGCAGACATTTTTAAAAGTTTTCGAGTAAGTAGCAACATACTTATTGAAAGTTTCCGTGTTAATATACGGCTTAAGGCCATACAGTTCAAATAATCTTTCCCTACTTTTCCTAATGCCTTTAGTTGCCCAGTCACTGAATAAAAACTTAGGGCAAATAGTTTTAGATTTCTTCTTAAAATAATTATTGAACTCTGTTTGCACTAATGAAAAGAATTCTTTATACAAAATATTACCATCATTCATATTTAGGCCCTGAGCACTTAACTTGCTAATTAAAGCGCTGTTAAACTTATTTAAGTTAGCCGATGTTATTGGTCTAGTTTGTATCTGCACTTTTTGTATTGGTGTGTTGGACTCAAAAGTAACAGTTTGACCGCTGTGATCAGAAGGGAGATAATTTACAATGGCTTTATCTAAATAGTCGCAGCAACAAAAAACATTATCAATACATGTAGCAGTAGCCGTAGTTATTCGCGTTGGTTCCAAAAACACATTTGACAGATTGAATGATTTGAAGAGGCTTAAGAATCTACTGCTATTTGAATTATTTTCCAAAATATTAATATTAAAGTCACCACAAATAATTACTGATTTATTACCAGTTGCAAGTTTTCCCAAAACATCTTCCATTACTGACTCAAATATAGAGTAGTTTTGATAATTTGGAGGTCTGTAAACGCACACTATAAAATGCTTATCTAGCTCAACACAGGACAGTTCAATGCTATGTTCCACCGATAGTTCAACTATGTCTTTACGAGACTTAGATTTTATACAATTTTTAATTAAGATTAGTGAACCTCCACGCAGCATGGATTTTCGGTTAAAACAACTGCCCACACTATAGTTTTCATAATTAATTAGCATTTCATAATCTTTCAACCAATGCTCAGTTATACAAATAATATCAAACATTGTTTTTTCTAATAACAATTCAATTTCTAATTGTTTGGAAGAAAAACCTTGAATATTTTGGTGAAACAATTTCAAGGAATTCTGCTTAGCCCCTTTTTTACCATTAAATAATTGAGTGCTAGAAGGTACCTTGTTGGTGGCGAGATTAATAACATTATTACTGGTACCCTCTGTTGTCTTACTGACTAGTTTAAACTATTATGGCTAACCACCTTAATATTAGTATTATTACTAATTTTTGTGGTGCTAATTACAGCAGACTTCGACATACTACTTATGTCTGAGTTTATATTAAAAGCTAATAGCCATGCTATTTGACGTCTAAAACTAATAGGCAGATACGCAGTATCCCTAGTCGATCTTAATTTCTCAACAAAAGTGTTGGTGTCAAAAAATATAAGTTTGTCACTATAGTGATTAACTAATAAATGCATATGGTTATTTAGCATATGTATATTATGATTTTGCCTACTTGACAAGTGCTCAAAGTATGGAAAAGCACACAATATTATTTTCTGACAATTAACCTTCAAGATTTCAGTGACATTGTCAGTGATGTCATCTTTTTTTACATTAGTACTATTACCTACAAATACAGAAATAATGGCTTTCGGATCATATTTATTCCCAGTTATTGATAACATCATCTCATCAATAGGTAGCAGTTACGGACTAATTTGTTTTACTGGAGTTTATAGGAGAGAGAGAAGATCTGGTAATCTTCCAGACGTTGGTTATTCAACCAAAATAATGAAGACTACGCCCAACTCGCTGTTTTTTTGTAATTTGTGTGTTTTTCTTAGCGTTTATTTTTGCGGCAAATAAACGTATTTTCTTCTTGTTTTTTACGCACTAATTTGGGGCAACGATTCTATTTTCAAAAGCTACTGATAAATTAATTTTTTTGACAAAAATATGTTTCTATTTCGCAATTGATCTACTTAACTATTTCATCTGTCTATCCTATCCAGATATTAGTGACAATTCTAAATCATGTCTCCAGACGGACAGTTCAATCAATCTGCCTAGCCATTTCCCAACTATGCTGGGGTTGGCTTCCAGTCTAACCAGATGCAGTTGAATACCAGTATTTTACATGGAGCAACTGCCTATCTGACCTGCACAACCCAGTTACTGAGTCAGTCTTACCCCTGGTAACACTGGTTGTCAGACTTTGGGGCTTCTGACTATCCGTAACGACTGTCATCAAAGATCCACGAATGACAGCTGGGACCAACAGCCTTACGTGCTTTGCGAGGCACGGATGGGTCTTGGTATGTAAAGATGGTCACCCATCCACGGACCAAGCGCGGCAAGCGTAGCTTAACCTGATCGATCGACTCATGCGGCTGTTATTAGTTAGCCACGAGCACCTCCTTCAGAAAGACAGGATCTAACCAATCTATATCAAAGAATTTATGTCTGACCTATTGGTTTGGAGTACCGCCAGCATACCCGATGGACAGGTTTACATTTTATTGAGGAAGTCTCGTTAAACGAACTGTTATTTCGATTGCCAAGATTTTGATTAAATGTTACTCGTGCGCTACTGTAGTACGCCACAACAGACAAGCTATGTATGTGTGTATCGCATTCTAAAAGAATAATACCTACCTTAGTATGTTGATAAGACCAAATTTAAACTCAAAATAAACCCTCTATGGTGGTAGGGATATTGACGCACAATCTATTACCATGGAATCAGTACATGATTCTGAAACCCTTGCGTTAAAATTTTTTGTAATAATAATAATAATAATAATACCATTTATTTCGGGCGACGCAGGCCCATAGAAAAATACCTTAACCTAAACATACATATTTTTATATAAACAAATACTTGTGTTAATAAAAAGGCTTAAGACTATGTTAGTAGCGCTTCACTTTGCACTAGCTTGACTTCGTGCTGTCCAGTGGAACTTGTCCGCGGAAGCGACGGAACACCACGTCCTGCGGCCAAAAGTCTTCTTCCATGACGAGGGGCAGATAACAGTTCGGTACACGCACGACGAACGCCTTGAAGTTGACGTTCCGGTGCGATTCCAGTAACTGCACCCTTGGCGTGTACCTCGTCTTTTGACGCACGTACTCTACGATGTCCTCAACCTTAGTGGTGTAGTGCAGGCGGGAGATGTACACCGGTGTGTTCGGCTTTGCGGCACGCAGGCTCATTTTTGTAGGTTATTTAAAAAAAAAATTGCTCTGCCATACATTTTTACCGCGTAGGTATTGCACTTTTCTATAAAACAGCAGATTTTCTTTTTGATAACCTACGAAAGGTTTCTATGCGTCTAGAATCATGTGCTGAATTCATGGTTTCATTTTGCGTATCGATGTCACTGCCACCCTGCGTACAGGCACGTTTGAATTTTAAAGGGGTAGGTAGTCAGAAAGATGAAGTTGGTTTCCCATTCCAAAGAATAGTAGGTTCCTTTAGAGAAGAACGGACAAGAAACGCGATGGACACTCTTTTTAATGAAAATATTGTTACAAAATGATAACGTCATGGAATGCTCGTTTCATAAACCATTGCCTGATGATGCTCAAATACCAATTCCATCATCGATTACTGTATTTGAATAATCGTATTACATGTCTACTAGTCTCGAATGGGGACTAAAATAAGAATTAAATTCTTACTCAATTTAATTTGCTTAAAAAAAACCAAGCAATGTTGTCTCATTTTTTTATTTTTAAGTTTCCCTTTTCATGATATTATGAAAACCAAACATAACCTAAGCACGGACCGCTTACTGAAAATGTTAGAAATAATATATGTAGATCTATTTCTGCGTAACTGAAAACTTCGAAGGAAATATAAGGAAACTAGAATAAAATATTGGAAGACATTTATATGTCTTCGAATATTGGATCAAGTGCGGGTTGGTGAATGTCATCATTCACCAACCCGCACAGGCTCCGCGTGCTGGGTAACGCCCCACTCCCTCTCACAGAGAAGAGGCCTGTGTCCCAGCAGTGGGCACATCAGTCTAATCATGTTTCTGTGATATTAGCCGGCCTGAAGATTGCTGAAACGCTGCAGTCTGTAGACGATCCTCTAGACAATTATCAGGAAACTCACAGCTAGAGTAAAAATGCGGTACGTTCTCTTAATTAATCAGCCTGGGAATTCTAGTACACCTTGAAAAGCGTTTTTTTTTTTTTACCCTACTTCAGCGAAGAATACGAGTCTTTGTTCCAGAGCACTAACTTACATTTTGAAAATAATTTTTAATGTGTCGAAAAACTACTCGGTCTCATCAGGTCAGAGACGCCATTACTTTTGATGTGCAGTAGTAAAATACCACTTAATTTTCTTAATGTTAAAAGCTATTCTAGGTACTTCGATATTGTTGCCAATAATTACATTCCTAGATTAGTACTTAATTTAAGATACTTTAAGTGCTTACAAACTGGTAAAACTCCTCACTAGCAATTTGTTTTATTACTAAGCATTAGCCTAGGTATAGCCTAATACCATATTCGGCAGCTCAAATCATTACAAGACTGATGAGTTAACGTTATGAAATTAATTAATGGAATTGAACAGTCTCCTAAGTCAATTAATCTGCCTAGTCTCTTCCCAACTACGTTCGGGTCGGTTTACAGTCTAACCTGATGCAGCTAGATGTCAGTATTATACATGGAGCGACTGTGTATCTGACCTCCACAACCCAGTTACTGGGTAACACGATACCCCTATGATAATACAAACAGTCACCAAAGTATGAGTAAAAAATAAATCAGATCTAGCGTTTATACATTCTGACAACAACTTAATTTAATAGGCTATTTATCTCGGCTATAAGATGTAGCCGCTGTGGGAAAACAGCCTCTTTATAGCCTCTTTTTAATTATTTCAGATCTCCGCCAACAGATGGTACCTAGTTTAACACTTTATATTGTCACATTTAAGATTTCTTGCAGTGGTATTTATGAAAACTTATATTTTGCAGCCTTGTAGCTTAAAGCAGGCCGGCTTCAGACTTTAATAATTTATTTGCTGGAAAATACAGTGCATAGGTACTTTTTCACAAAAAAAAAACAAAGTATTTTGAGGTATATGATATTAACCAAAAGCCTGAAAGAGTCCACAAGTCTGGCAACGAGTCTTGCAAAGGGCTATTGTTTTACCCAGTTACTGGGTTGTAGAGGTCAGATAGGGAGTTAATCCATGTATAATACTGGTATTTAGCTGCATCCGGTTAGACTGGAAGTCAACCCCAACATAGTTGGAAAAAGGCTAGGCAGATCGATTAGTATTAACATATTTATCAGAACTAATTAAAATATCGAAGCATCTTTTGACTGTTTGATATTACGTAGGTAGATTGGTTTATTCATTAGACATTACCTTCTGCATTAATTATCGTGTTTAACGGTATCATGTGTTAATCAAGTCGTGACTAGCATTCTAATTTATATAGGTTTTTTTTTAATATTAAGAATAGGTCATAGAATTGATTTATAAATAAAAGATCACAATTTGACCTATTTATTTAAATTAAAACCTGTCTTTTAATGTTTAGTGGTTCATTTTATGTTAACTAATTTAAATAAGCAATTATGTTTTCTGATAATTAGGTAGTTTAATGGTAGTATTAAAATTGTTTGTAGTATAGGTCACCTAATATATCAAATTGAACTTAGTTATAATAATAATTAGTATATATAGAAGATTTTGCCTATCTTTTTGTATTTTTGAAATATTTTTATTCTTTAATTTTTGTTTGACGAGTTCCGAAAAACCCTATTTAAGGAGAATGTTCAAGCTGCACGATCTTATACTATACGACGCAGGCTGTGTTGTCTAGCTCGCCGTCCGGTAAGGACCAGGCCCGGGTCGACGGCGCGTCGTGTTCCACGCGCGCCTCAAAGAGATGTCAGCACCATTGACGGGGTCCGATAGGGCCGATGCCTGCCGGGGACGCGGATTGTTCTAAAGAGTTACCGTGGCTCTGGCGCACAGGTGACTGAAGGAACTCGGGTGGGTTTTAGTCAGTAAGAGTCTGACACGCCCTTTCGCTCCGCCCAGAGCGGGAGAGGTCATTTGATGATTTAAAACCCAAAGAAAAATAAAGGCTGTGTTGTCTGTTAGTCGGCCACGTTGATAGTTTTAGAAGATTGTTGTTTTTATAACATTGTGCCTATATTAGACCTACATGTACATACAAATACAAATACAACTATATAATAAATGCAACTAGCTTCATTTTTCTGACTTACCAACCCCTTGACAATTCAAAAGTGCCTGTAATTGGTTTATTTTAAATAAATGCTTTGAGTTTGAGGTTGAATAAATAAAATTTAAGTGTTAGTTAGAAATGTCATAAATAACAGCTTTTTAGTAAATTCATATGAAAGTATATACGGAAGTTATAACAAAAAATAAAAATAAATTGTCTGTCTGTCTGTGTGTTCTGGCTAATCTCAGAAACGGCGCAACCGATTCCGACGATTTTGACGGGACTTTCTCTGGCAGACAGGTATGTTATAACTTATAGCATATCTATAAAACTAGCCTAAGTTACTTCTTATAACTTATAAGAAATAATTTAGGCTAGTTTTTTTTAGAAAAAAAAATCAGGGTCCTGCGCAAAAATATTAAAAACCCGCGCGGGCGAAGCCGCAGACAGAAGCTAGTTATGTATAATCCTACTTCAGGAAATGGGTATTAGGGACGCATCAAAGCACGGGGCGATCAGATTACCAACCACTCATGTGACAAAAAGTCGTGTTTTTTAGTAAAAAGGTACAATTATCTAAAGCCGATATTAGACGCTTCACTCGAGTGAGTGGTTCACTCGAATGTAAGTTCATTTTTCATTCATTCCACAGTCACTTCTCACGATGCCGATAAAATTAAATAGGAATGAACGGATCTGCTTTTATTTTATCCGTCACACAGAGTATCCTAGTATGGACGCCAGTCCCACACAAAGGATCATATTTTTAACCCCCGACGCAAAAAGAGGGGTGTTATAAGTTTGACCGCTATGTGTGTGTGTGTGTGTCTGTCTGTGTGAACCGATAAGGATGCGTTTTTTTTTATTTGAATGCAGGGTTTCCAGCGGTGGCTCTTAGACATGTGTTATCAAAATCGGTTCAGCCGTTTTAAGGTCATCAGCTCTTTTTTGTGTCGGGGTTTTTTTTTAATTTTACCTATTATGCGCATTGTTGTCAAAACGCTTGTCTCTATGTGAACCTTTGTGTAGAGAGAAAATAAAGAATATTATTATTTTATTTTTCGATTGTTTGGTAGAGTGAAAGATGCTGAGTACCGAAATTCAACATCGTTGGATCAGTTCACTAATGTAATAAAATTTCACTTTTACAAATTTTGTGTTCAGACGTTTCACTTCGAGTGAAAAATGCCGAATGAAAGACAAAAATGAACAAAAAGTGAATGAGTCTGATATCGGCTTGTCTGAACCTTATGGACTGCCATAAGGTTCAGACAAGCCGATATCAGACTCATTCACTTTTTGTTCATTTTTCTTTCATTCCACGTTCACTTCACACAACGCCGATAAAATTAAATAGGAATGAACGTTCATTTGCTTTTATTTTCTCCGTCACACAGAGTATCCTAGTATGGACGCCAGTCCCACACAAAGGATCATATTTTTAACCCCCGACGCAAAAAGAGGGGTGTTATAAGTTTGACCGCTATGTGTGTGTGTGTGTGTCTGTCTGTGTGAACCGATAAGGATGCGTTTTTTTTTATTTGAATGCAGGGTTTCCAGCGGTGGCTCTTAGACATGTGTTATCAAAATCGGTTCAGCCGTTTTAAGGTCATCAGCTCTTTTTTGTGTCGGGGTTTTTTTTTAATTTTACCTATTATGCGCATTGTTGTCAAAACGCTTGTCTCTATGTGAACCTTTGTGTAGAGAGAAAATAAAGAATATTATTATTTTATTTTTCGATTGTTTGGTAGAGTGAAAGATGCTGAGTACCGAAATTCAACATCGTTGGATCAGTTCACTAATGTAATAAAATTTCACTTTTACAAATTTTGTGTTCAGACGTTTCACTTCGAGTGAAAAATGCCGAATGAAAGACAAAAATGAACAAAAAGTGAATGAGTCTGATATCGGCTTGTCTGAACCTTATGGACTGCCATAAGGTTCAGACAAGCCGATATCAGACTCATTCACTTTTTGTTCATTTTTCTTTCATTCCACGTTCACTTCACACAACGCCGATAAAATTAAATAGGAATGAACGTTCATTTGCTTTTATTTTCTCCGTCACACAGAGTATCCTAGTATGGACGCCAGTCCCACACAAAGGATCATATTTTTAACCCCCGACGCAAAAAGAGGGGTGTTATAAGTTTGACCGCTATGTGTGTGTGTGTGTGTCTGTCTGTGTGAACCGATAAGGATGCGTTTTTTTTTATTTGAATGCAGGGTTTCCAGCGGTGGCTCTTAGACATGTGTTATCAAAATCGGTTCAGCCGTTTTAAGGTCATCAGCTCTTTTTTGTGTCGGGGTTTTTTTTTAATTTTACCTATTATGCGCATTGTTGTCAAAACGCTTGTCTCTATGTGAACCTTTGTGTAGAGAGAAAATAAAGAATATTATTATTTTATTTTTCGATTGTTTGGTAGAGTGAAAGATGCTGAGTACCGAAATTCAACATCGTTGGATCAGTTCACTAATGTAATAAAATTTCACTTTTACAAATTTTGTGTTCAGACGTTTCACTTCGAGTGAAAAATGCCGAATGAAAGACAAAAATGAACAAAAAGTGAATGAGTCTGATATCGGCTTGTCTGAACCTTATGGCAGTTTCAATGCGATCAAAGCAATCGATAGCAACTTGATTGTCACCACATAGCTTTGTCAATCATCGGGTCTCTAATCACAAATAGACTTGTTTATTTAGCTCACAGACAAAATACATGGCATACCACGAAGGTATGCCCTTTAGGTATTTTGGTCCAAATAATCAGGTGCATAGACGCATTAAGATTGTGATTTAATTAGATGGTACTTCATAGCGAATTAAATTACGCAAGAAAATAATTTTAAAAGGTTCGCCGTTTTCGAAATCTATGAAGAAGTCTAGGTTTAATAATGAAAATACCTACATCCAATGTAAATCAATATTTTATTTAATAATTAAATCATTTTTCACCATTCTTCTGCATAAGGATAGCATAATCAGCCTATAATGTTCCCACTGCTGGGACACAGGCCTCCTCTCTGTGAGAGGGAGTGGGCCGTAATCTACCACGCGGGCCCAGTGGGGGTTGGTGGATGTCACGTCTTTGAAAAGAAAGAAAGAAAAGAAAGAAAACACGTTTATTTAGCACAGAATACAAAGCACACAACACAATATAAATACCTACAAGTAAAACAGAAAAATAAAACAAATAAAAAGTGTAAAGTGCGTTGTGAGACGAGTTCGACGATTGTTGACATACACACACTTGTATTTACACTTTATCATTTGTTTTATTTTTATTTTTTACTTGTATATGTTGCGTTGTGTGGTTTGTAGTCTGTGCTAAATAAGTGTATTTTCTTTCTTTCTTTCTTTCCTTCAAAGAAAAAAAAAAGAAAAGAAAGAAAAATTGTTTATTCACCGTTCACCGTTTTGAGCATTCTCCTGCCTTTATCCCAATTTATTTGAGGTCAGCGCAACATTTAATTTTCTTCCATATTTCTTTATAAGTCGTCATCTCCAGTAGTCACGCCCTTTTACCGGGTTCACACGGTTCGATTTTAGTGAAACAACATTTTTGTAGTTTAACAAAAAATATTTCGAATTTGAAATTCAATCTGATTGAAAGTCTGTTCAGAAAGTTCAAATCGGTTTCGACTTAGCAGTTGATCAACTAAAATCGATCTGTGTGAACCCGGTATTTCTAGCCATATCATCTTTATCACTCTTAAAACATTGTGAAAGATATTAACAAAGTTGAATTGGTAGGAAACACCACACAAATTGAGTCGTTAAAAAAACTGTGGAGCGGAAAAAGTCTGTAGTGTTTTGTTTTTGGTTTTAAAGTTGGAAATGAAAAAATAGAAAAAGCTAAACATTCAAGTGCAGTACGTTCCAGCCACTCGGTCCTATATGCTTGACCCGAATTCACAATGCATAACCACTCGAAGCTTATGAAAACCCGATTTTACATGCAGACAGTTTTATATAGCAAAAGCACGGAATTTTTAGTCGCCGGCCGCCAAACGAATGGAAAAAATTGCATGTGAAATACGTTTTTTTTTTACGTTTTATTTGTCACCAAAAACGGGGTGTTAATTGCGTTGAAAATTTTATGTCGAAGCACGTAGTGTTATGCGTTTTAATTTTCACCGTGATTGCCGTTAGCATACCGACGCAAATGCATGCGAAAACTAACCAAAGAGTACGAAAAAAAAATCGCATTTCGCAGCGAAATCGCAGTGGCAAGCATCGATGTGCTTATCGCGTTAAATCTTTGTGCAAGCGTAAACATGTTTCTTTCTCATTATTTCTTATTTCTTTAACTAGACTTAACATGTTAATAGACAGAACGACTCTTGACGTAGTCTCTGCAGAAATAATACGACAGTACGCCTGTCGACGTCAAAGTTTTGACTTGTATAAAATCAGTACGCCTTGTGGCGTTTTATTTTCTATACTAATACAAGGAAGAGCATTCTATAGTGTTACCACAGATAGAATTTTAAACCTTTTACCGTCATATCAAACTGTTACTGGCGGCCTTTATATTGTAATGTCAACAGTATACTTAATTAAGGTAATAAATTGTGCACAAATAAATAAATATCTACAAAAGTGTGTCCTACGCGAAATTTTGTAGTGACGTAAAAGCTCCCGCAGATAGGCGCGACGCGACAGCGCTACACAAAGGCGCCGCTCGTCGCGCGACACGCGGTGCCTTTGTGTCGGGCGTCGCGTCGCGCCAGTGTGTACGAGCCTTAACACGTTCAACCAGTGAGGGAATATTGTCCGTCAAAGTGCTAAGACCAAATGTTTAAGTCTAATTAAGTGGATTTCAATTCAAGACGATTTGGTAAAACACTATTTAGTAGCACTTTATAGGTTGACAGGCACTTTTTCATAATTCTGAATCTTTAGACCTACAAGACATTACCGACATACATACATACATAACATACAGCTCGCCTGTAATCCCCGAAGGGTTAAGCAGAGGTGTACACCCATAGTTCAACTACATTTCGCCAGTTATGTTTAAGTCCCATGTAATAGGGGGCGAGCCTATTGCCATCAACCGGGCACATATCCAGACTTTGGGCTGGTACTGAGAAATTCTTGATGGAAAAACCCAACAATACTTTGCCCACCTTGGAAACGAACCCAGGACCTCATACTCAGCCTTAGCGCTAGTGACCATTAGACAACGAGGCAGTCCGAAATAACATGAATGTAACCAGTCTAAGGCGCGAATTATACAGAAACGGCGTACGGTGAAGACGCAGCGCAGGCGCAGAGCAGGCGTGGAACAGATACGGCACGGACGCGATTTAAATTATATCAGAGAGGCGAAGAGACGCCGCAACTAGTCTTAGTATACTCGTAAAGAGCTGGATATTGTTCAATTATCTCGCAGAACTCTACATTAAACTCACTATCGTCACGCATTTTTCTGCACCTACTTTATAAACAAAAGTGCTGCTTGCGCGCCTCTCCAGTTGCGACTGCTAGCGACGCGGCACAGGCGACGAAACGACATGCCTGCGCTACGCCGCTTGAGTATAATTCACATCGTGTCGCCTACCTACATTTTGTATTGAAACGTTTTGAAGCGACAAGATGCCTGCACCGCGCCTTCACCTTACGCCGTTTCTGTATAATTCGCGCCTAAAGGCTCCTCATTCAGACAGGCGCGACGCGACGGTGCAACGTGATTCTGGTAGAACAATTTCTATTAAGTTTTCAAACAAATTGTTGTACTCAAGTCGTATCCAGCTGGCGCATCGCGCCTGTCTATGTGAGCCTTAATACGTAAAAATTATTGCGCAAAAACGCCTCTTCTATTCCACCTTCAATACCTAAATTGAAAGTGAAGTCTCATTCCCGAAGAAAGGGTCAAAAAGGGGAAAATAAAGTAAGTGCTGGAGTAATGTGTGGTCCTGACGCTTGTTCCAGACAAGGTCAACTTGACGGGTTAAAAGATGGGTTGTGGTGTAAAGGAGCGGCGGGGAGCGGAGTGATAATAAATACTAATATGGGAATGAAAGCCAGAAGGAATAGAATGAATGGAATGTAAGTGAAGGACTGAGTGAGCGAACGAAGGAGTATGGCAGAACTAATATGGCTGAACATTACGGTGTCAAAATCGATTGTAATTGTAATAAACGTGAATCTTAGCATAAAAAGTGATTGTATTGGTACTCGAATACCAGTGACTATAATAATATTCTGGACATTTGAATATAAAATATCGTCTAAGTATGGAAAAAAGGGAAAGAAAGAAAAGTGTTGGACTCACACAGGAAGATAGTTAAAAAGTCCTCCAAATATAATATTATGAAATAAACAGTGAATATAAAAAAAATAAACAAAGATGAAAATGTCCTGTTCGAGGCCCAAAAAGTAAGTATGGAAAGAAAGAAATATATGAAAACCATCTAGCTGTTACCTGCGGTTTCACTCAAGTAGGTATAAATATATCAAGTATCTTATGTGCTAATGCAGAACGTTTATTGGTTTATCCGTCTGCCAAACACCTAAACCCGCCCTGCCTATTGTTTGTTTGTTACAAAAAAGTAGTTACTTTTACACTCTGGAATCGGCATTTTGATTTTTTTTTAATCGTTTGTTTGTTATCATTTGCCAGTGTCGCAACACAAAGCAATCTTTATTGTCTTTGGCCCTAACATCAAGCAATGAAGAAAATTGACAAACTTTTGTGGATTGAATATGAGGCTTTTGGCTATTTTGTATGTATGTATTTTAATGTCATTTATTCGTAATGTGCGTTTTGTTTGTGCAGAATAAACTATTTTTCTTTCTTTCTTTTTCTAAATCCAATCAACCATTAATACGTTATTGAGTAACAAACATCTTTAATTATAAATTAATATTTTTATTGTGGAGCTGTGTTAAAGTGCTCATATTCCTAATCTTCAGCCTAGGTTACAAACTATACATATCTCTGAGTTTGCCGTTTTTTTATTCCATACTTCGCTATTAGTCGCCATCTTGGAAGTCACTTCCTTTCTAGCCTTATCATCTTTCACATTCATCCATCGTTTCCTTGGTTTTCCTTTTCTCTTGTATTGTCTTAGTTTCGATATGGCAAGCTTTTGAAATATTATCTTGTTAAAGAAAATAAATACCGTTTAACGATTTATCAAAGTGTATTGTTTCGATTTCAATTGTCACCTTAGCAACCACAGCTATTGCTAAATCTTATCTTAAACAAAACTATACACGACAATATCTTCCTTTTCAACTTGTACCATGCAGCTATTTTACGAGCTCCGAGTGTTAAGACTCCCATAGGAGGAACAATGTGTTATTAAACAAAAATCATTATTGTAAATTGTTGCGGTTCTGTCTGACACCGCTGGACAATGGGGTTTTTGGCCATGGCCACGACTATGGGTTCATGAATTTACATACATACATACATAAACTCATGCCTTCTTTCTGTGGTGGTGAATTTACTTTCTTTTAAAATTTGTTATTAGGGGGATTAGAAATGACGAGATCCGCAGGAGAACCAAGGTAACCGACATAGCCCGAGGAATTGCCAAACTTTAGTGGCAACAGGCAGCACATTGCTCGCAGGACAGATGGCTGATGGGGCCGAAAGGTTCTAGAGTGGCCGCGTACCGGAAGACGTAGCGTTGAAAGGCCTGCAACAAGGGAGACCGATGTCCTTGTGAAGGAGCACAGAACCGGTCGAAGTGGAGATGTTTGGGGGAGGCCTAAGTCCAGCAGTGGATGTCTTTTGACTAAAATTATGATTAGGGGATAAGAATGTTACTGGGTATGTGAGTTTGCTACTTCGTAGAGCACTAGTAACAGCAGCACTAACTTGGCATAATGTATTGTATTGCAAAAAACACACACTCATTTGAATAAGCTGATATAAAGTATTAGTTTTCTGTAATTCTTTTTTGTGCTAATTTAATAAAAAATTTATGTTATTTTACTTTCTCAAAATTATATAAATAGTAAATACTGGCATCAATTTTTGTATGTGAACGTACATTACGTAAATTTAAGTTGCGGAAGAGTAGAGTGTCCTAATACAGGCATTTATTTGCTTAAAAGGACACTTCTATCACTAGCTATGTAGTACGAATCTTGTAAAGAAAAATAAACTATTTGTATTTTGTATTTGTATTGCCTATTTCAAATTATTTACTGAATTTCATCTTGACATGGTAAACTTGTATTGATTTGATTGAATGTGTTAATAATATATTTTAAGGGAGTCTTTGTTGTTATAGCTTAAACTGCTTGCATGCTTTAGTTAAGGTAGTTAGTATAAGGATCATTTTAAACTTAACATCTGTAACTTGTACCTACTTTTTGTGCAAAGAACTATTATATTCTAATGAAACGATTTTTACAGGTAAAATGATCTTGGATTGGTCTTTGTCCAGAAGGTCCTATGACAAGAAATTCAATATTGTGAACCTGAACAAATAAGTGGGATACAATTTTTTTCTAGTGATTTCATGTTAACGATAGTCCGTTATTTTTGTCTAAATTTAATTTAATTATTTTTAAAGCTTCTAAAATCCTTTTTTCACTCAAGTACAGTCAGGGCGAATAAATTGTGAGTTGCACTAGTATAGAACCAACTGACAAAACACAACAATTTAAAGAAACCAAGAAATCAGTTTTACGTTTCGCAAGAAACGGGTTATGACGTATGAGCCACACAATAACCGATATTTTATGAGTTTGGCCTCAGTTCCAATTGGTTTTTGTTGTCCTGTAACCGCTTTAGTGAATACCCATGTTTTATTTTCTTTTTATTTATTTCGTAGTATGAGCAATAGAGATGGGAAATATTGTTTTCTGAGATAATATTAGTGGGATACTAAGACGAATGAAATATGAAACAGGAAAGGTATGGCATAGAAACAAATTCGTTACGTAAAAAATATCAAAGACATGTCTTCTTTGGTTGCTAAAGTTATTGTTGTCAAGTACACTTAACAAGTTGAAAAGAGATTAAACGCGCCGTGCTTATTCAACGAGATTTCAGTCTTTTATCATCTCTAAAACAATACACTTTCCAAATCCTGTTTCATTTTTAGGGTTCCGTACCCAAAGGGTGCCCCCTATTCCTAAGGCTCCGCTGTCCGTCCGTCCGACCGTCTGTCACAGGGCTGTATCTTTTGAACCGGAATAGGTGGACAATTAAAAGTTTCATAGAGTGTATACTACAGTTAGCCGCTATAAAAACAAAGTTAAGTTAATAATTAAACGGGGTCCCCATATAAGACACATGTTTTCTTTTAATAAAGTTTAAAAAAAATATGTGTTGTGTTAAATATTGTACGATGATAGGGTACGGAACCCTCCGTATGCGAGTCAGAGTAGTACTTGGCCGCTTTTTAAGTACTCAACATTGCTCACATTCATGCCAATACATTGTAAAAATCGACAAAAAAAATCTAACAAAGGGGGAAGCGAGTAAAAAGTCAAAAAGTGAAACGCCACGCGGATATTCGATACGAAAGTCGGCGACGGCGGACCGCGGCCACAAAAAACGTAAACGACGAATTTTCAGCTCCTAACGACTTTGGAAACCGAAAAAAGTCAACAATGCTAAACTGTGACGACGTCTGAGGAATTAAAATAAGATGGTTAAGTGTATAGCGTGCTTCTGCGAAATTGTGACTGTGTCCCTGATTCAGATAGACGAGTCGGCGAATTTTGGATGACGAATAATCGGTTCGGATTTTTTAAGTCTTTCCCATCACTAGAGGTGAAATTATGGTCTGTTTTTTTTTAAATGAGGTATTATTTACTAACATTTTAATAGAAAACTTGGCGGACACGGTCTTTTTGAGATAAATTTTAAAATATAAAAAGAACTAAGAAGTTTCTTCAAACGTGACATTGGCTGAATGCATAAACCGTGCGAAGCCACAAGAAAAACAAAAAAACATTTTAATAACCAATGAAGATTGTGAAATATCTGCCATAAACATTAATTAACTGATTCTTGAGTTCCAAGATACAAGCGAAACTAAGCATAGTTCGTGGCTCACCTCGTATTGTTACTTTTTGATTAATTAACTTTATTACTTACTAGCTTTTGCCCGCGGCTTCGCTCGCGTTAATTTAGATTTTGACTATCAATTGTGGTTATAATTCAATCATGATTCGAAAGACACGTGGCGCCATCTATTATCATAAGAACGTTATTGTTGTTTTCCTCGGGAACAATACTTTTTTTGCGGGATGAAAGGTACCCTATGTCCGTCTCTGTAGACCTGACAATGTATATGCAAAATTTCAGGATGATCTGTTCAGTGGTTTAGGCGTGAAAAGGTAACAAACAAACAAACAAACTTACTTTCGCATTTATAATATTAGTTAGGAAGTTAGGATTCTTCGAGTTTTAAGGAATACGTTGTATTTTATATCCGTTAGTTAGTATTGACTCTACAAACTGTCCACAGAAAGGCAACCGACAAGTTTATTTCTAACATAATTTAATAAAAAACTTTCCGACGACTCAGTAAATTACTCTATCGATCCTACCTACAACTCTGCCAAGTTTATGATCGCACTACCCACTCAATCTGCCTAACCTTATACCAACAATTTTGGGGTTAGCTTCCAGTCTAACATTAGTATTTTACATGGAGCGACTGCCTACCTGACCTCCACAACCCAGTTACTGGGTAACACGATACCTCTTGGTAAGACTGGTTGTCAGACTTTTCGGCTTCTGACTACTCGTAACGACTGTCAAAGATCTACGAATGACAGCCGGGACCAACGGCTTAACATGCTTTCCGAGGCACAGAGAGGTATCGATATGCAATGGCGATTCACCCATCCAGGAACTGACCGCGGCAAGCGTAGCTTAATTCGATCGACCCGTGCGGGTGCTATCATTCAGCCACGAGCCACTTTTCCAACAAGATTCGTTCAAAGGAAGATATTTCACAAGATACTGTGAAATCTTTTTGGTAGTTCTGCCCCACTTGCGCCTAATGACTCTTGACGCGTTATACGGTTGTTTGCTTCAAGGGGTCTACTTCCTAAGCACGAAATCCGAATTTTCGGCCGAAGTTACGGATGTTTACTACTCCGTGTCACCTACGGACATAAGATTACTTTGGAGCCCGCATAAAGAATGAATGACAACACGATTTGACAGTTGTCGTTCCTCGCGATATGTCATTGCCCGTTCGAAATATTGAATTTGTCAATTGTTTTGACAGATCAATTACTTTCGGACGGGCCCGTATTTTTGTTGACAGACTTAGAGAGTCAACCCCCAGTTTCCAACCTAACTTTGTTACCAAAACTTTTCTACTTAGGTACTTACTTGTTTTAATTTATCTGAAGGTAGTCGGGAGTCGCACGAGTGAGTCCACCTTACAAACTAATATGAATTTTAAGGATCATGGGATAAAGTTGAAAATTGTCAGGGGTAAGAAGTCATGTTTATGAAATATGACAACGATTTTCGATACGGATGATGTTATTCAATAATGAAGCACGCGTAATATTGTAATTGATTCGAAGTGGAATGTTTTCTTGTGAAAGATATTAAAATAACATTGGTGACATAATAGACCACCGATTAGATAATAATGATCATTGTGCCGTTTAGAAATGTCATGTGAAATAGGCAGTGGACTGGCGTCCATCATTGTTTTAAGAAGGTTTAATAACATATGTGGAGTTACTTGCCGGCTCTTCTCCATAGGAAACAACCAATTGTAACCGTGCACCTAGCTTCTGACGTTTCATAAGTGCCCATGTTGGTTTATGTGAAATAAAATATTTTGATTTGAGTTTATGTTAATAACAGTAGTATTCGATACAGATGACACTCAGTAAAACTCGTAGAAGAAAACGGGGTAGGTAGCGCAAATTTCCTTAAATTATTTATTAGGTTCAAAAAATTACTTGCACTGTAGAACTTATAGAAGCTTAAAATATTGCAGTAAAATGTCAAATGTGATTTGGAAAAAGAACGTCAATCGCTAAATAGCAAAGTATCGTGAATCGAACGTTTTATCGTAACTTTTAACGTTTTGAGTACGAGGCTTTTGGCTACTTTTTATTAGTGTGTGACTGTATGTATTTTGTCTACAATAGTTTTTTTTTTGTATTGTGTGTCTTGTTTGTGCAGAATACACAATTTTTCTTTCTTTTTGAATATTTGTGTTCTTATTTAAGGGACAGATCAACAAAATTAAACAGCTTTCTCCATGGGAACAACATCGTTATGGCAAAAAAAATTACTGATGTCCCCTAAAAAACCTCAATACCTACCTGCTTGACTGGGATAGCTGATAATTTAGTGACTTTCAGGGCAATGAATTTTTGTGACCGATGACCGAGAAGTATTACGAGGTAGCGACGCTGGGACAAATTAACTATATAAACAGTACCAAATAAAGATTTGAAAAAAAAAACACAGTTACCAGGATAACATATCTTTCTGAAGTATGTCTTTCTATAGACCAGAAGTCTTCAACGCGTCGGTAAGTTTCATTGCACCTCAAACGCAACGTTAAATACAATCACGTATCGATTTGCGAGCCAACGCAATCGAGACGACTCGGTAAAAAATTCGATTCAACGAACAAGAATCGACTAATTGCAGACGGACAAATTAATCGAATTATGACCGGTGTACGAGTGACAGAGAACAAAGACAGGTTTAGAGAGTCCTCGGTGTTCTTTTGTTTTTGGCATTCTTTTTTCTGTGTTTTGCCTTTGTGATAGCAGACTTGTGTTTCTGCTTGTTTTTTCCCGATAAAGTGACAACATACAACTGCCTGAAATATTCAGCTGCACTTAGTGATTTAGATTCAGTGATGGTGACACCAAAAATTCAAGAGTAGGCACACTATTGTATTTAATACTCTAGTTCTATTCCTGTCAGGCATTCTTATCCAATCCTTCTATAAAATATTTAGCATGTACTAGTTATAGATCAAATAATGATTAGAAGGTTTACTATCATTATGGACAGTTGATACCTTTGGGGGAAGCCTGTTTATAAACAGCTGTTACCGACGGGATGGTGTTGATAAACATTGTCGCTAGCCGAGACGATGAATATGTATTTAAATAAAGGAATGCACCAACTTAGTCGCCTATAATTTACCTGTATTTACTGAATTTCAACAAAAACTTCACGCCCATAACTTTAATATTATTAATCAGTTCCAACAGAATTCAAGATAATCTATGGCTTCAATTATGTTCGATCAATCAAACAAATGAATAAAAATTATTTATGATTTATCAAAGAAAATTGATCAATTTAATTTTGGAACAAACGGTTCTGCTGTTCTAAATTGTGTTTCCCGAGAAAAGTTTACGGCGGCCATTTAATCGGGTGCAAAAAACATGGCGGGAGATTCTTTAGTTTGTAGTCCTACATTTAATTCGCAAAATAAAACGGAAGTTTCACTAAGTAGATATTTAGTAATTATCCAGATAACGAATTACAAGAAGTTTTACGTGTCTAAGCAGATTACTTTTAATTAACTTCGGAGTCGTCGGCAAATCTTCTGTACATTCAATGTTTAACATCACATTTTGATAATAAACTAAAAGGTTCCCTTAGTTTTCATGACTTGGTAACATAAGTAAAAAATAGGGCAACATTTCTGAAGACTGAGTCAAAGACACGAAAAGCAGCCAAACTAATTGGGAGACAAACAAAACTTCTGACCAAATTCCCGCCAAAACTTTGCAGCGGCCATTTTGTCGCGCAAAAACATGGCTGTCCTTCGTTTGGTTAGCAAAAGTTGAAAGAAAAAAAATAAAGGGCACAGCGGTTGACCCTTATAGCAGGCGTTTTTTTGTCGTGGCCCTCCATGCTGCGGTAGTTTTTGACTAACTTTCGACGGAGAATTCGCGAACATATATTTTTTGTAAATTTCAAAGAATATCTCGTTATTTCTTCGTAGTGATACGTAGGTATGTTGGTTGTGCGTTTTGATATCCATAAATGTTGGAATTTTATGTGTTTGTTTTGAAGTCTCGTGTTTTATGTGCAGTTATGAAAGTTATTGTAACATTCTTGATTATTTATAGTTCTAGTTCACGAAGTATGCTGTTTATAACTATGTCGTTTTTAACCAAACTATAAACACGCGTGGCCCTGAAGTTTTGCAGTTGCAGATACCAATGTAAAATGATACGGACTTACATAGATGATAGTTCTTATTTAGAGATTCATTAGTAGCTTTTTAGTTACTTTCAGCCTTACCTTAACTAAGGCTTATTAAAAATATGGCAGGTACTTTAAAAATACGATACTAAAATTGTAGCCTCCACAAAATATTCATACAATGGAAACCATGCTGACACAATCAATATAATTTCAGTAACATTAAAATTAAAAGAAACATTAGGAATTAAGAAGAATTACAGTGTATTAGGAACATTTTACCAACAGTATATGGAATGGTGATATTATGTTAAAATATCGAGATTTCTGTAATATATTTTAATATAATATGAACACAAACCTTCCAGAATAAATGCTCTAAATGATGGTAAAAACCGTATAAAAATCCATTGTATAGTTTAGAAGATCTAAGCGGTTACACAGACAGACACGAAAAGCATCTTTGTTATATAATACTAGCTTCTGCCCGCGGCATCGCCCGCGTGGATGACGGAAATTATCCCACGGGAACGTGCTACCGGTACAAAAAGTAGTCTATATCTTTTCCCAGGATGCTATCTGCTTGCCAAATTTTATCGAAATCCGTTCAGTGGTTTAGGCGTGAAAACGTAACATACCTACAGACAGAGTTACTTTCGAATTTATAATATTATAGTATGGATGATGTATTGGCACACAATTTACAAATATTTTCCCAACAAAAATAACATCCTACCTACAACTTCCACTTTATCTATTCCCATCTAATCAAAACTGACCACGGTAAGATCGGCAGCCGATTGATAATCTTAACAAAGGGGAATCTCCGGACGAGATAGATTGAATGATCAAAGGAACAAATTGCCCATCTCCCGAGTATGGGGCTATATTGAATACATTTTGCAAATTGCTCCGGGCAAGATTCTGGACAAAGTGATTCTGTTGGCAGCTCGTTTTTATATTGTTTCTTTTAAATAACGGGTGTTTTCCACAGGTGTTTTTTTTTTAAATAATGGCTGTTTTAACAGACTTCAAACTTTAAAAAAAGGAGGAGGTTTTCAATTCGTCGGAATCTTTTTTATGTATGTTCACCGATTACTCGAAGACGGCTGAACCGATTTGGAAAATTCTTTTTTCCACAGGTGTTTTTGTAATTTTTTTTTAATAACGGTTTTTTTCCACAGGTGTTTTTGTTTTTTTTTTTAATAACGGGTGCTTTTTCACAGTTTTTTTTTTAATACCCGGTGTTTTTCTACAGGCTTTTTTGTTTTCTTTTTATCGGGTGTTTTTCCCCAGGTGTTTTTGTGTTGATAATGATATGTATTTGTTTCTTTTTTTTAAACTACATAAGTTACGCCGATGATACGGTCCTGCTGGCTCCCTCGGTCAGTGCACTCAGAAAATTGGTTAAGATATGTGAGGACTACGCTGCCGGCCATGGGTTACTTTATAATGTAAATTAGTCGGAACTCATGGTCTTTAAGGCTGTTGGCAAGAAGTGTCCAGAAAATGTACCACTTATTAAAATTAACGACGTGTCGATTCGTCTGGTAGACCAGTTTAAATACCTTGGACATGTCGTTGCTGACGACCTTAAAGACGATGCCGATGTTGAACGGGAACGTAGGGCATTCGCGGTCTGCCGGGGTCGCGGATTGTTCGAAAGAGTTACCGTGGCCCTGGCGCACAGGCAACTGAAGGAACACGGGTGGGTTTTAGTCAGTAAGAGTCTGACACGCCCTTCCGCTCCGCCCAGAGCGGGAGAAGCCAATTGATGATTTCTCACCCAAAAAAAAAAAACATTGGCGGTGCGGGCGAATATGCTGGCACGTAGGTTCGCGCAATGTACAGATGCGGTCAAAATCACACTTTTTAAAGCATACTGCACATCCCGACTCGAGCGGTCTACGGATCAGCTGTACTAAGCGTGCCGCCAATGCATCTCGTGTTCAATACAACAATGCTTTTAGGGCACTGTTGCGATTGCAACGTTATTGCAGTGCATCTGCTATGTTTACTCGAGCCAGAGTTGATAGCTTCTCAGCTGTAGTGAGGAAAAATAATGCATCACACGCGGCAATGCTTATAAAATATAAATTATTGAATGTTTATGTTATTTAATAATATTTGTTTATATAATTGGTTGTTTATGTGGTTGCTTTGTATTCTTAGTGCTTACTGTTTGTTTTATTTTAATTTGTTACATATACTACCAATCATTAAACCGGACTTGATTTCCGTACGTCCTTTTTGGGTAACCACTGAAAATCATCGCTGTGCTGTGGGTCCCCCATAGCCTTCTTGTCACAGTCATGACGTGCAGCTGTCGACTATTTCTGTTTTGTGCTCGTGATCTATTTTGTTTCTTTTTATTTTTACATTATTACCAGAGTTAATTATCTTTTTTGTATGCACGTGTTTCTGTGACAAATAAACCTATTTTTCTTTCTTTCTTTCTTTCATCTAATTCTCACAAGATTACGGAACAGTGGTAACAGGCTCCTGAAAACTATTGCTGATGAGCTTGACGAAAGCCCCATGATGAGGCATCTTATAAAAACCACCCTATCGGTGGTAGAATTGAAGTACTAACATAGCAAATAAATTAAATTGTTTACTAACATCTAGAATTATTGTAAGTAATATTTTTGAAATTGGATCCAGTTGTCTGTTGATTAAATAAATTATTATTATTATATGATTAAACGTTTCTCTTCTTCTTGTTATAGTAATATTTCTTTAGTATTTTTATCGCGTTTTTTTTTGTTTTATGGGAGATTTATCGGACACACCGGGAAGAGTGTAAAGCTATGGCGGAGACCTTTGCCCAGTAGTGGGATAATACAGGTAACATTATTAAAAAAAAAAGCCACGATCAAAATGTTCTGGTTAAAGGCCACTCGCTTTCTTGAATAATTTTATCATAGTTTTGGGCTTATTACAATACTAGTTTCTGCCCGCTACTTCGTTCGCGTGAAAGTTGTAAGATACACAATATATTCCACATTTTTATACAACTCCCTCGGCCCCCGACCCACCGCATCGTATCGTCGCATCGCATCGCCCGCCCGCACTATTACTTCGTTATCGCTTAGCGTTCTTTCTGTCTTTTTTTCTTTTTGCTGGGCTCCGTAGTGTGATGTTAAATATAAGAAATAGAGATTCCCTCGTTCAAAGAAACAAACTCTTCTTAATTATATTAGTATATATAATTGCAATAACCAAAACTTTTTCAAAGCCTGAAGATTAAGGCTGTATAAAGGTTACTGCTATCTAAATACATTAAACCACCCGTATATTTCTTAAAAGGTTATGCAGAACAGTACACCCATATGTCGCCAGTTATGTTTAATTCCCACACAAAGCGGCGAAATTAATTACCCACTGTAAGTCTTCTTTCAGCTATAACAACAATTAAATAAACCAGACCAAAGCCTCATGAATAAAGAAAATACTCTTACAAAGAAATAAAGAAAAAATTTATTACAAAAAAAAAAACGTACACATCTTCTTCAGGATTTGGTTTCCGCACTTAGTCCCGTATTACAGAACGTCATTCAATACTCAAGCATTACTTAAAACTAGTTTCAACCAATCAAATGGCTTGAATCTAGTTTTAAGTAATGCTTCATCGAACGCATCGAATGCTGCATCAATGAACATGTGCCATCTACTCTATGACATACCACGACTGCAAAAAAACATTAACTGAATGGCTCAAGAGCAAGAGTTACGAAGAAATCGAAGATATCCTACACAAGATCACATAACTAGGAAACACATAGAATTTGTACACATATACACACCACACACCCCCACGATACACAAACCACATTTATCTTACACACATGCCCACTACATCCCGACACCCACACAAGCACACACACACACACACGCACACAAACGAACCCACACACAAACTCACAAACATATTCTACACCCAGTGCCCTTACTAATATAATAATGGGTTATAAAATGTTAATTAGTTTTAAATGAATCTTTTGGCTTATTTCTCACACATTTGTAGAATTATTGTAAACTGGAGGAGCGGAACCACCTAATACAAGCAAATCTATGCTTAAAAGGTGACTCCAAACCTAACATAGTTATTTACTTAAGTGAGGAAATAAACATTTTTATTTATTTATTTATTTATCTGTAATACGGGCCTTAGTCTTTCAAGTGGACCATTGAGCGTGGCAAAAAAAAATAAATACACATATTAGTTTTCGAAGAAAACATCAGCCAGACACTATCTACAATCGCCTACACATCCAAATCCTTACAAAGGGGAATCCTTATACATTGTGGGGCTAATTATACCCAAAGGAATCAACTTATCTTTTCAAACATTTTGTCAACTTCGAAGGCCCTGTAATGACAGGTTAATAGGTAAAAAACCGGCCAAGAGCGAGTCGGACTCGCGCACGAAGGGTGCCGTATCTATAAAAACGGCAAAAAAATCATGTCTGTTGCATGGGAGCCCCCTTCAATATTTTTTTTTTGTGTTTATTGTTATAGCGACAACAGAAATACATCATCTGTGAAAATTTCAAGTGTCTAACTGTCACGGTTCATGAGATACAGCCTGGTGACAGACGGACGGACAGCAGAGTCTTAGTAATAGAGTCCTGTTTTACCCTTTGGATACGGAACCCTAAAAACAAGACATTTTTTTTACGTCTTTTACATATCTCGATACCCTGGGGTCCCGCAACTTTGGAAGCCGTACGAGGGGCCGAAGCCAACTCGCAGAGGCCTGTTAGACGCTTTTAACGAAAAAAGGCACTAACTGACGATTATCGCTAAATGCACTATGTAAGTGCACCCAAGGATGATGGACTATCGGTGGACCCCCGATGGACTATGGGTTGGGGTGGCTAAAGTGGACTGGTTACCTAGAAATATTATATAAGGACTATGGTCCCTGCCTGATCGAAATACGTCGTATTTACTCGAATAAAATGGCGGGGGGTGACTTGCACACTGAATCATTTGTCAGTATTATTACAAAGCGGCAACAGCCCGACAGCTAAGGGGTCAGATTGGTAAGTAAGGAGTCTTGAGTTTGAACTTCACCCTTTGGCACTATTGACGAGAGCTCACTCCTATTTCAGGCGTACAGTCAAAAGGGGTGAATAGGAATGCAGGGGTGAATTGAGACGAAACTGTAAAAGGACTTTTTCTAACTTTGAAATAATATCGTTTGTTGCCAACAAGTGCACATAATCTTTAATTATAATGTAGTAAACACATTAGAATCCTTTTTGGCAACAAACTATACTATTTCAATGTTAAAATTCCTTTTGAAGTTTCGTCTCGATTCACCCCCACCATTCCTATTCACCCCGTTTGACGGTATTATTATTTGGTGTTGGAAAGGCAAACAGGAATACTGATACCGATACCAATGCTTTAAAAAAATACTATATCATAAAAGATGGCGCATAGGCGCAGTAAATCAATCGACGAATACATTCACCGAGGAAATTGATTGCAAATGATTAGAAACTATAAATAGTAAAAAAAGTTAATTACCGTCATCGCCCCTCGAGGCATTGTCACCAATATTTTTTTACTTCCACTACATTTGAACTGAATAACATTTTACTAAACTCGTAAATGAAAAAGTCGCAAGTTATCACAAATGGGACTGATAAATGATGAACACATTAAACTTAAATTATGTTTGTAAACTAGACGAGTTCGGTGTTCCTTAACCGACTACTCTGAGAAGAAAGACCGGAACAAATTCAGAGGTCACAGCTACCCAAATACACACCTCAATGCATCCCATTCATAACTGGGAGCTTACACCCTAACCACGAGATCCATGTTTTCGGTCGAAGTTACGGGCGTTTCCTACTCCTTATAACTTACGGGCCTAAGATTAGTCCGCGGTTCGACCTAAAAATTAATGACAACACGATTTGACAATGGTCCTTACACACGAACCCGATGTATTTTTGCCCGTCTGAAAAAGTTAATTGGGAGTAGGGTTCACTTCTAAAGAAAAAAAGAAAGAAAGAAAAATAGTTTATTCTGCACAAACCAAACCCACCTAACAAATGAACGACATTAATTTAGAGACATACAAAATAGCCAAAAGCCTCGTATTCATGTTACAAAAGTTTCATAATTTTGTCTATTGCTTGATGCCAGGGACCAAAGACAATACACATTGCTCTGTGTTGCGACACTGGCAAATGACAACAAACAAACGATCAAAACAAAAACAAAATGCCGATTGCAGTTTGGAAAAATGACTACTTTTGTAACAAACAAACAATAATAATAAGAACAATTAAGCATCAACATTAATTCATTTCGATCATTTTTTGGACGGGCCCGTGTCTTCGTTGACGGACGCAGAGACCCCCTGACCCTGGCCCCTGACCCGTCAGTCAAACCTGCAAATGCGTCCCCAAAAATGTTCCACATAAAACCCACACTAGGGACTATAAATCCCACGTCTGGTATACTTATTGAAGGGCACTTACATTTCAATATGAAAGAGAACAGGAAATTGGTTTCCAAGCACACGACTCCCCATGAATGCTTCCCGCGATTTGTATCGATTCACTACGATAAACTTGCACGCAACTAAAAAAACACCATTCAATATTGACATTTAACACAACAACAATAAAGGCGTGGCTGTGAATAAAATAAGTTTTTGTTATGCAAAACTAAGTTGGTGGGCCGTGCAGGATGGGTTAGGCCCACTTCAATGAGATATAATGACAAATTACCAATGTTTTATTGAAAAACTTATGATGCATGTAATATACGGAAATGATGGGATAGTTATGGGCAGCGAAATGAAATTGATTTTGAAATAGAAATGTGTGCTCTGCAGAAATGTTAGCATTCCATCACAACGTGCTTTTCAATATAAGTATCACGGGAAAGCGGTATTTTAAAATTACTTACTTAGCAAACTGAAAATAACTTCAATCATTTTCTGTCCGGCTCCAACTTCGAATTGAATGCAAAAAAATCAAACCCTCCTTTGGCTTTGCTTTAGTCGGGTAAAAACTATTTTTTGTTACATGCTATTCAATATAAACCAAATAATGTTAAATTAAAGGCAATTAATTACCCATTAATCATATTAAACTGTATATTTTTAATTACTCCTAGTAATCCACCATTCAAAATTAGGTCAGTTGGCACAAAGCAACTGACATTTATGAGGCCATATTTTATATTCCAGAATCCCAATATCAGTAAAAAGTATGAATATCGATAATTACGAACCAAATTATAATAATAAATAATAACTCTTGCCAAACTGATTTCAATAAATATCGTCGAATTCAGAAAGTTTGGATGTAATTATTGTATTATCTGTTCGTCTATAAATACAGTTATTTGAGTAAACGACTTTCCAATAATATCGTTCATTTGCGAGAAGCTTGACATAATTCAAAAAGAGCAAATTTTGGATATGATGATTTAAACATTCAAAAGTAGTGGAAAGTGTGCGACGAATCATAAACTCACTTCTTTCTAGCTCACTAATATTTAGGCTTTAGCGTAACGTAGTTTGTGTAGCAAAAAGAATACAATTTCCTGCGTTCACCTATATATATACTTAACTCAAAAATTGCTGTTTTTTTAGTTATGTCACCCTTGTTGCCAATAAGCGATATGCAAGGTATAAAAATACCCTTCACGAAGCCGTCATCTACGCATTTTGCACAACAAAATATGTAACTGTGCAAAAATAATTGCTGGGAATCTTTTATTTTTGGTGTGAAAATTCGCTGTTTACGGTAGTGTGCAATGTAATAGGCATACATACCAGTACTTTTATTACGTTATTGTTCTGTTTTAATATTTTGTATGTACTGCTGTTGGTGTACCAAATAAATAAATAAATAAATGTAACGCACGCAAAACATTGTGGTTATGGGTGCATGCAATGGTACAGGGGTCGTGGGAATATTTAAAGTTATGAGTCATTTAAACTTGTTTTCGTAAAAAAAAAAAAAATTAAGAAAGTTAGAACTTTGACCTTATCTCCGTAACCAGGTGTGATCCCAGTACAAATAAAACATAATAATGGAAAAAAACCGGCCAAGTGTAAGTCGGACTACCGCACGAAGGGTTCCGTACCATTATCTATAAAAACGGCAAAAAAATCATGTCTGTTGTATGGGAGCCCCCTTAAATATTAATTTTATTCTGTTTTTTTAGTATTTGCTGTTATAGCGGCAACAGAAATACATCACATGTGAAAATTTCAACTGTGTTACTATCACGGTTCATGAGGTACAGCCTCATGACAGACGGACGGACAGCGGAGTCTTAGTAATAGGGTCCCGTTTTACCCTTTGGGTACGGAACCCTAAAAACAAGTAACTCTCGGTTTCATAAAGGGATGTTTTTACACCCGTTAGGTATTTGTATTCATTGAATAAAATTATAAATACTTACTAAAATTATTCATTGGTAACTGAAATGTTTACTTAGTAACTTTAATTGATCGGGTATTTTACGAAATGTTTTTCTAACACGTTGTTTTTAGTAAGTTAGTAATAAAAGTTATAAAGCCTAAAACATTTTTAACCCATAAATACTCGTAGATGAAATGTTTATTTCTGTAAGCAGATCTTTTATGACACTTTTAGACGTAATTTTTTTGGGCATTTTTAAAACTAGATGGCTTTTCCTAGCTGACTGATCCTTGAGAAGAAATGCCGAAACAAACTCAGAGAGCTCTTTTGCAGGCCCAACATTAAATTATTAAGATTTTATGTCATTCGTATAATGCAGAGCCGTGTTTAGAAGGGCCTTTTAAAGAAAGAGCCATTGTAGTTTTGAGTTCAACTGTCTCGATAGACACATGCATAGATCAGTCTTCGCGTAGCTCAACCCTATTTTAGGGAGCTCAACGACCCGTACCATGACGCCACCAGATCTGCAGATCATTCGCGGAGGCCATAAAAAAAATACTCAAACCGCCAGACTGTTAAAAAGTCATGTATTCTATCTAGCCTGAAATACTTAATATTTAAAATATTTTAATATTGCAATAATGCAGTGCATCTTAGCTTATTCCTATTGACATACAATATTTGTGAAATAAAAACTGGTTTGGTCCATTTACTTACAATCAACTTCGCGGTTCTTACGACATTTAGGACCAGAAATGTGAGTTTTTCACTCATCACGCAACATCCTTTGTGGCACAAAAAAACAAAACTATATACTAACGATTCAACTAGAAAAAGACCAATAAAAAATCTAACAAATTAACAATGTACAACACGTAGAACAATCAGAAACCACGAATCGCATTTTCAATTCTAATTAAACATGGTTGGTTTTACGCAAATTAGGCTGTGTGTATCAATCGATTAACGATTACCGATTCACAATCGTTTTAACACTCGATTCTCGCTTGTTAACCTGTCGCTTGCCTGTGAGCGAATGTGTTTCGAATTTTAAATAGCTGTCTATTTCGATTGGGCAAAATAATAGGCCGTACATTTTCTTTACGTTATATTTTGTGGGTTAAATAAATTATTATTCTGGTTTATTATTAACTGAAAAGGTCTTATAATTCCTAATATTCGCAATATTTACATTAATGATGTCTTATTTTACAGTATAATTCTGACCGCTTTATTATATTTTGATTAAAAATACTGCAAAGGATATAATTGATATTTTAGCGATAGTGATGTTTTTATAGGTTATAAAATCAAAGTATTTACAGAACTTAGCAGAGATAGGTCCGTAATCTATACATATTATAAATTAAACTCGCATTTCGTGTCTATGTGACCGCGTTGTTTCTTCTAAACTGCGCAACGGATTTTCGTGCGCTTTTCACTATTATTTAGAAAATTCATTCCGGAAGGTTTATAATATGTACAACACGTTCATATTAAACTTAAATATAATAAAGAAATCTCGATTTATATTAAGTCGTAAAAACCGTGCGAAGCAGGCTCGCGTCACTAGTATGGGTATAAATTATTTACTCGTTTGCACAATGAAACTAAAAAACTACTGTAACAGATCTAACAACCAGTTTTCATGTTAGTTCAAGTCTGTCATCTTTGCAAAATAATACAAGAAAATCAATGAAGCTATTTTAAACGCATACCCACACGCAATCGTAACTAGTTTTATAATATGTGCGATATATGCAATCTAGTCAGCATTCACAGTTATTCAAGAAAAATTAAAAAAAAGACCCAAGTCTGCACCTACATCTTGCATATAAACTTGGTCTAACTTACCGTGCATAAAAGGGTTAAATTCGCAATTACACTTGAAAAAAAAATGCAAAAATATTTGAGTGGACACTAAGAAGTAGTAATGTCTTAAAAAGGTATTAACTATTTAAAATGTGCATTAATTTCTTGAAATTCTGATCTCGTTATGCCTTAATTTCTTCGTTATATAGACTTTATGCCTTGATGGCGCAGTGGTTCTTGCCTGTCATGCACGAGGTTGTGATTTTTCATTTTTTATTGTTGTAGCGTATACTGGAATCGGTGGCCTGATGATTCAAACCCTATAGATTAAATGTATTTGAGATAGAATATAAGGGATAGGATGACCCCGCAAGGTGATAAAATAGATATCAGCTATGTATTTCTACAATTAGACAGGTACCTTAGTGTCCTAGTTCAGCTGTGGACCCAGCGCCAACTCTGCCACAAGGAAACCGCCTGGCTTCAATACCACATATCACTAAAAACTTTCATACTCTTTTGTTCTTGGATTAGAAACGATCGGTACTAGAAACGCCGTAAGTATTTCAAATGTGCATTCGAAAACTTCACGTCACAAATATCCTACCATCAACTCGGGCGCAGCAACGAATTCGATAACTTCCTGTAAATCAGAAACTCAACGAACTACCGTTCACAAACGAATGAAGGGCGGCAATGCATAGCTCGATCGTCAAAATAATCAAATTTTATGCGGGTAGTTTTTGTTCAAGCAAAATCGAATCTATCCATATGCATATATCTATCCATATTATATAAGGATAGATAGATAATAATCTAACATAAATCGTGTTAACGAGTTTTGATTAGTCTGTATACACGTGATACGTAGGTAATTAATTACTTTAAAATAGGAGTAAAATAAAAAAATAACATTCACAAGAAAACATCGGGTCATGTTTACTCAAAGGAGTTAAAAACTAAAACAAAACTTGAATGAAATAATCGTCGAAAACAAGAAACTGGAGATAAAAATGTATAGTTTTTAAATTAGCCTGTAGTATATATCAAAGTTAGGGCCGCCATCAAGTAAGGAACAGGCCTGGGTCGACGGCGCGTCGTGTTCCACGCGCGCCTCAAAGAGATGTCAGCATCATTGACGGGGTCCGAAAGGGCCGATGCCTGCCGGGGTCACGGATTGTTCGAAAGACCGTGGCCCTGACGCACAGGCAACTGAAGGAACACGGGTGGATTGTAGTCAGTAAGAGTCTGACATGCCTTTCCGCTCCGCCCAGAGCGGGAGAAGTAATTTGACGATTTCCCACCCAAAAAAAAAAGGGCCGTCAACTTTCAACCATGGTTTACTCGTTACTGCCTTGATCATCATCATCATTTCAGCCGAAAGACATACACTGCTGGACAAAGGCCTCTCCCAAGCACTGCCACTTCGAGCGGTTCTGTGCTTCTCCCATCCAGCGGATTCCTGCGGTCTTTACAAAATCTTCGGTCCATCTTCTGGGGAGGCCTTCCGATGCTAAGTCTTCCGGTACGCGGTCGCTACTCCAGAACCTTTCGGACCCTACGGCCATTTTTCTGCAGCAATATGCCCTGCCCTCTGCCACTTAACCACCTATGTCGGTTATTTTGGTTCTCATGCGTATCTCTTCATTTAGGATCCCATTTTTATCTAGAGAAAATCTTAAGACATCATTTTAATTTACATGAATATGCTCTGCGCGTCTGCTATATTTATCGTACATCTACCTAAAGACTCTGCGCATCTAAGAACGGGTTCAGACGTTATTAGAATACTCTTTTAATTACTAGCTTACAAGTAATGGAGCTAGTGACTAGTCGGCTTTTAGCGGGCAGTTTAAATTATACGAACGTAGTTTATGTAAGGTGTCAAATGTTATTGTTTATTATAAAATAATTTGACAATTATGTAAACATAGTTATGCGTCGTAAGTGCTAAGTGTTGTGGTTAATAAATATTATAGTTTACGCCATTGCACTTATGGCCCTCTTGCAGTGCGGTGTGTCTTGTAGTGCGTCTCGGCGGGCACTGGCCGGCCGGTGCGAGCGCTTGAACTGCTAGATTTTGTATATATTTTAAAAATAATAACTAAATTATAAAATGTGTTCTCAACAAGCCCTAAAAACGATAAGCTTTATCTTTTGATATAATTTTACATGGTTTCATGATGGAATCTTTTCAAGGTACACGTTTTAAATAGCGATTTAGTGGCAGTTTTATGATTTTTCTTTATAGAGCCAATTATTATAATTCAAGTTTCTGTCTTCACATGGTCTTCACATGATCTGACGAAGATTATGTCTGGACTTTAAAAGAGACCGTGACCTCTGAGTTTGTTTCGGCCTTTCTTCTCAGAGTAGTCAGATAGGAAACGCCGACCTCATCTAGTTTTAAAATATGATTGACGTGTAAAAGTGTTTGTACAAACCTACTTACAGAAATAAAATCATTTATCATTTATCATTATCACATAGCGCTTGACAGCATGTTCAATATTACAATATTTATTTGCGCAATATTTGCATTTGGCTAGATTTACAAAGGTTTATAAAGTTAAAAAGTACTGCAACCTCGCCTTAACAGACTTTACAAGAGTTATTGGCTCACTAACTTACTTTTTTAATTATTTTACTCTTGTAAAGTTGTAATTATTGTTATTCCATTCTATTTTGAAATGTGGAGTGTTAGAATTTATTGCGGAAATGGTTAATCACTCGCCTTTGAATGGCCAGCTCATACAATAATTTCCTATAATTATGGTAAGTTTTTACAATAATTTCCTATAATTATGGTAAGATTTACAATAATTTCCTATAATTATGGTAAGTTTACAGGATAGCGTTAAGGCGATAAGGACGTATTTCCCTTGCACTATTAGGTAGGTACACACGACTTGACATCAGCTCCTGTCCTACTGCCGCCGGCGATTAAAGAGAAGCGGGTAGAACCAGCGCCTAAACACGAGTTGGCGAGCGACGAGCAGCGAGTGCGTCACGGCGACGAGCGATTACTCCCTGGTATGCGTATACATCAAGCGTGAGTCTCTCAGCGAGTGTTCTGCCCCCAAGAGAGAGTCACTGAGCGAGTACTCTCTTTGATAGCTCTTGTCACTGCGACAAACTAGTGACGAGAGAGGTTTCGCCGGCAGTGTGAACAGTCAGCGATCAACTATTAATACAGGGTGGCAGGGACATCGGCGCGCAAACTAAAACCATATATTCAGCACATGATTTTAGAGCTACACCCCTTTTTTTTCCGTTGGTATGTCATCAAATGACCTTTCCCGCTCTGGGCGCAGCGGAAGGGCGTGTCAGACTCTTACTGACTAAAACCCACCCGTGTTCCTTCAGTGGCCTGTGCGCCAGGGCCACGGTAACTCTTTCGAACAATCCGCGACCCCGACAGGCATCGGCCCTATCGGACCCCGTCAATTATGCTGACATCTCTTTGAGGCGCGCGTGGAACACGACGCGCCGTCGACCCAAGCCTGGGCCTTACCAGACGGCGAGCTGAGACCTCTCCGCCCTACAGTAGAAATTTTTCATCGGTTATAGAAAAAAAATCTGCTGTTCCATAGAAAAGTACAATATAAGTATCTCTTTTACTTACCCGGGATCTAAAATCTTTTGTTACGTTTCTTGAGCGAGGAAATCGTTGATAGTTAGTCGCTTCCTCGTCGCGGTGGGACAGGTGCTCAAGCTATATGTACATTTCCAGAATAAATGGATCTCCCATTGTATAGGCTTTCCGTACAAGGAGAGGTCAGCATAAACTAGAACATTATATGTAGTTTGATGTGCCATCTTGTGTGTGTATATCTATACTAATAATAAAGCTGAAGAGTTTGTTTGTTTGCTTGAACGCGCTAATCTCAGGAACTGCTGGTTGGAATTGAAAAAATCTTTCTGTGTTGGATAGTCCATTTATAAAGGAAGGCTATAGGCTATATAACATCACGCTATGACCAGAAAGAGTGGAGCATAAATGAAAAATGTTGCAGAAACGGGAAAAAATATTTCTTTTGCGAGCTTCCGTTGCGTGTGCTGCGTAAACGGTTAAAGTTCTAAAAAAAAGTCCACGACACCATATGTCTATCTTTTATGGTTGACTCAATATATCCCTTTTTATGGTAATCAAATTTGTTCTATGGATGTTCTAAATATACTACGAAAGGAACTTTGTTTCAACCGATTGTTCCACGACACTCCCGCATTTTGTTGTTTAAACTTCACAGACGAGTTGGGTATCGATATCTAAACACGACAAAATAAAAATAAAGTATGATTTTCTCAAAAACTACTTCAAGTAACAACACTACCAGCGATCGTTGACCCTAAAAAAATCCATGAAACCTTTTTTATTTTTATTTTATCGTATTTTGATATTCATACCCATCATATCTAGAGAGTTTCGCTAACTAATTTAATTTGACCCTGTATAGTTCAATCATAAGTTAGTTAATGGAATTATGAGCTAGACACGAAACAAGATTCTAACGCTCGCCTTAAATTGACGTGTGAGGCATGATATTACTTAATCATCGTATATAATAAAGTCCTAAACTTAATTTCGTACTCTTCGACCGTAAAACTATATCGCTCATTTGGAGAAACATCGACGTAACAACTGCTTTTAAAATTTTACAAGAGAGTGATTTAAAGTCGTTTTTTTTGTGACCTGTTACCGTCTCGTTCTGAAATGTTGATAAATCCCAAAACCATATTAAATATTTCATGCTAAATATTTCACGCCTCTGCTCCTCTGAAATTTTTTTCGACCAGAATATATATCGACAACTCGATTTGGGAAAAATTACATTTACGTCGTTGTTTCTCCAAATGAGCGATATTTACTTCGACTTAATAAACAAGCTGCTAAGCATTTTACTGGCGCTATCAATTAGCTCTGTCTGTACACGTCCTAATTCAAATAAATGTTGGCAGAATATCATTAAAGTTCAGCACCCTAAATGCGGTAATAACAATTTGAATCATTTTGAAGGATATTCCTAATCCATTGCTTCATATGTTCGCTAAAAGACCTTGGGCACAAATGTATGGACTCTGGTCCTGGACCCAATAAATATAAATAGTATATCATTAGAAGGGTATATTCTCATAGAGCACGAATAGATATGGCGCTTGTTCTGATATGTTGTCCGATCGGAGTTCGCGTACATTGAATATTAAATCAATTTTTGATTAAATCTCTAAGTATTTTTGAAATATTTTTCAAACGGCCGAACCGATTCTAATGATTTAATCTTAAATGAAAGGTATACATCTCTCCAGTGTTATAGTGTTCATAAAATATTTTAAAAAAAGATGGCGACCGTGAGCTTTAATGTATTGGGATTTACCGTAATGTGTTAGGATTTATTTATTTTTTGCTCGAAAGTGGAAAATAAGTAAGTACTTGATTTTAATTAGTTTCTTTACATTTATATTCTATACATACATAAATACATCACGCCTGTCTCTCAGAGGGGTAGGCAGAGACTATGGATCCTATACCCAACTTTCACTCCCATAAGTCAACGTAGGAACCAACACAGCACTACATACAAACCACTTGCTCAACTCTTTCACCATCAATTCTACTTTCATTACATTTTGGTTAAAATAAAACAGCTCTTTCATTTTAGTATATTTTTATTTTACATAACACATACCTACTTCATTACAATAATAGGTACCTACTTAAATAACTAAGCATCGTCAATAATTACATTGTTCAAAAAAATTGCGGGTTCCGTGAAACCTTGATGTCTAGCATATCCTAGGTACCATATTATTGAAATAATATGAGCACAGGAGCCCACAGTGCGCCGACCTGTCAAGCATGTACAATAATGTTGAATAATTGTATTATTATTTGAGTTTATTAATACATAGCAAAAGTATTGCTTTGACCTAACGTGTCGAGACTGAATGCGACCTCGCAAAAGCCACGTATTTTCTTGTATGCCATATTGTTGTATGTCATGTAAGGCATCTTCCCTATATGTTTCGATAGTGTAGAGTCCATTATGTAAGTGCTCGCTGCAATACGATTTTGCAAGTTTGAGCTGATAAGTTCCCAAGGACAGTAATATGACATCTTCTTCGCTTAATCGAGGAAATCCTTCGACATCATTGGCTTCCATTCTTTGGAAATCAGCTCTTCTGTGATTTAGTCGTTTAGCTTCTACGTAGTTACATAAAATGTTTGGTGTGTGCATTTTTTGTGTTATTCGTTCAATAAAACCTTCTGAATGTTGACTGTCGGTGATTGGGATGTGGAAGTGGTTTGTTATGGCAGCTGCTATTTTCAAGTCACAGAACATGTGAAGCAGTGCATTATTAAAATATTTTTGTCTGAATAGTTTGAATTCGACCTTAAATCGCCCATTTACCACCTCCACTACCCAACGACATATTGTTACTAGTCTTGAATCGTTTGCTTGATCGGTGGTGAGCTGCGTATCTTCTCGGTTTTTCGTCGGTGGAACGTGATGGACATATCCACGACCTTCGATGTGACTCAAACTATCACGGAAGCCGCGGTCTAAAATAAAAACATCATTCGGCTGCAGTAATGTGTGAAGTGGGTGTTGATCGTTATTCATGATTTCGCTCATTATTTCAGCATCTGTTTTTGTGGCTGCAAATGGTCCTATCACATCAATTATGTAACCATCCGATGTTACAAGCAGAAATGGCTTTAAAAGGTTTTGGTATTTGTGTAAGCTATAAGATAGCCTTTGAAAAAGAAAATTGCTGCTTTTATGGATATAAATATACGTTCCATCACAAATAATTATAGCTCTTGTATTTTCCTCATTTCCGAAAAGATGTTTTGGGATCCTGAGGTTTCTATTCAAAATGTCGTTTCTGTTTAAATGTTGAAATCCCAAATGATGTACCACATAATCGTTGCTGAGACACTCTCGAGCGATGGCCAAAATGCGTTCAAGTTTTCTTCGCGACATAGAAAACAACGTTGCAAGTCTCTCGTCGGGTTCGCCTGTTCGTAGTTTAGTGATAAGAATACCCAAAGCCGTTCTAGGATCTGCACACCTTTGACTTAATGAAGGCGTCTGTGATAGCATAGTATTGAACTGTTCATGGGTACGTCCAGTCCAAAAATGCATTTCTTCCTCGTTCATACCTTGCAATTCATCAAATCTCAATCGACGTCCATTTTTGAAAGCATTCCTAAGTATATCACAAACATCACTGAAATGCGCGGCCGTAAAGTCATGAGAGATGTTACAAAAATCAGGTAAATCGTCCCAATTATTTCCGTGCAGATGTTCGTGACATACTCTAGCGCTCTCGGGAATATACAGTTTATGTTCCATTAAAACATGAACTTTTACAACTTCCGGGATTCGATGGCGAGTTGTATTATGACAGCCTCGAAAGACACAATGCGTTGCTGTGTTTGGCGCTCTCTTGTAGTCCGGTACATGAAGCACATCATTTTGTTGCGGTTGCTGTTGTGGTGGCAGTTCAGGTTGATGCCGAGTCGCATTTTCGGCCCTTTGCCAGCAACGATGGCACACCTTCCGTCTACCATCGAACACTACCTGAAACAAATAATATTGAGTAAGCCTTTTAGTTTATAAATCCCTTTGAAAGAGTAAGGTCGCTCAAATAGGAAACACTAACGAAAAGCTTTTACTTACCTGTTTAAACCTGTATACAAGTCACTATAGGTACACACGGCTACACATCAAGCTATACATTTCCAATATAAGCTGATCTCACATTGTATAGGATTTCCGTACAGCGTGAGATCAGCGTAAACTGGAAATGTATAGCTTGATGTGTAGCCGTGTGTACCTTCTTATTTATTTATTTATTAAAACTTTATGTACAAGTACAAAAAATACCGTACAAAGGTGGACTTAATATAGAGACAAAACATGGCAGGTGCAACATAAAGGGATTCATTATTTGTTATTGAACGTGTGTATAGTTCAAGAAAAATGGATTAGCAGACTTAACTGAGATATAACAATCGTCTAATCCATTTTTCCAGAAGTTTAAGTAATACTATTTAGGTACTAACCTCCAAAACAGCATTTTCTTGTATGAATGCTGCTAATTCTGGACGCGTTGTCGGCAGATTTTCAGATAAAATATGTTCTTGATATCTGCCTCGATGTAGTCCTCTTCGGCACATCACACAAGAACGGAAGGATTCCATTATGTTAAATAGTCCAACCGTAAAGCACTTCGGTAGTAATAGTTCAATCCAGGGTCAACGTAAGATGCAGAAAACAGAGTTCAAAAGAATGCAGGGGTCAAAATCGTTGTAAACGTGATGAGAGACGAATACGTAGTCACACTAGTCACACACATAAACAACTAAAATGGCGGCGCGTGCGCCGGCCCCGGCCGCTGCCAGGTAGCGGGCGGGGGATGGAGGGGGATAGCTGTGTTTTGCGTCTCCAATGACCGACCGGACCTATTCGCAGAATAAGGCTATTGTTAATACTTGCTTGGTAATAATAACTTGTAAGCCTAAATCTATATGAATGCCTTTTTACCTAAATAATAATTCATATTAAAAAAAAAACTATGTAATGAATGAGTTCATATACTCATTCCAGCTTAGTAATCACTACACAATACGTATTTTATTGATTTTTTGCGCACTATCCGAGATACTGAAAACACATATTTTATAAGCCGATATCTCGAATCGGACAACAAGTTCAAATGTACCCCAATAATAACTTTTTTCCTCTTGAAAAGACCTATCCATCGATGTACGGTTTGAGCCCATTGGTCATAAGGACCAAAATGCCCAATGTCCTTTGTCCGCGCAACAATGTTAGTAACGCAATGAATATTAAACTGTCAAAATGAAAGCCATTCCTCCTGTTAGTGTGTTACGTAATCACCCCGCGCGGGACACCGAAGAAAGGTGACATTGAAGAAAAATTGATTAGACTTAAAAGGTGAAGATACGTAATTTCTTCTTTTAGCTGATGCTTAAATATATTTAAATTAATTCGAGCAAATATAAATGAACAAAATCTACATAATTCTGCGAGTAACATTTGTGTTATTTATTTCTTAAAATGACTTTGTATTAGGTAAAGGCCATGAAGAAAATATAATTTTTACGCGTCATTTCTTACCCAGGTATATAACAACATCCCTCGAAGGGTTTGGCAGAGGTGTACCTATATAGTACATCCAGACTTCGCCAGTTATATTTAAATCCCATGTAATACAAATAAAAATAACAAACCAAGAATCCAGACTTCGGGCCGTTACTTAGAAATTCCCAATATCAATTTGCCCGACCCTGGAATTGAACCCAGGATCTCATGTTCAGCTTTAACGCTTGCGACCACTAGACCGAAGAGACAGTCGAAATAGCAGCAGGCTTAGCATGACGGTTTCTATTTCTAAGAAGAATAGACACAGTTCTTGCTATACAAAGTGACATTTCGTTTTTCCATTTTTGACATCGCACCATAGAAATCCTTCTAAAATCTGTCATTTTATTTTTCGTATCTAAGGATCTTTGTCTAGTTCCTTTTTTATGTAGACTATTTCAGAAGAAAGTTATCTATCCCAAATTGTCAAAATCACAGTGACAACTGACAGTTGTCTAAAGTAGTGAAGATAATTTGATTTTGTAATCGCCATGCTAAAGACAGTAGAAAACTTTCTACTGTCTACACGGAACGTCATTTTTGTCTACTCTTCCGTCGACAAAACGGTGCTCGTGCGAAGCCTGCAGGTAATAATGCAATTTCTAGGTTACGGTCTATTAAAATAAGGCAATTTCCAGACGTAGGTAAGTATTCCACTACACACACATTTCCATACACTGTAAAAACATGCGGGTATGCTATTCTGGTATCCCGCAATCGTATTAGAAATCACAAGTAATGCGTCCGTCTGTGTGTTATCGTACAATAAATGTGCGCAATTTTTCTCATTTACATAATTGAACAACTTTGCTATCACGCTGTATAAATTACTGAGAGTAAGCTGTAACGCAGGCACATGGGTGACATTTATTTAGAGATATGGTTTTAGCCTAGTAACTGCCCCGTTGGTATAGTGGTAGCAAGCGCTACTTTTGAGCACGAGGTCTTGGGTTCGATTCCCAGGTCGGGCAAAGTGTTATTAGGTTTTCCATCTAGAATTTCTCAGTAGGAGCTTGCAGTCTGGATTTGTGCCCATTTAATGGCAATAGGCTCGCCCCCTATTACAGAAGACTTAAAACATCAATGGCGAAATATGGTGGTACTACTATAGGTACCCCCCTGCCCATCCCTTCGGAAAAACAAGGCGTTATGTTATATGCATTAAGCCTGATTCATAGGTATCTAGTTCTGCTATTTTTTATGGGATTTATTTATAAACTTTGCTTAAAGTTAAGTTATGATCAAAGATCGGATATTCGGATGCACATTTACCTAAAGTTAATTTTTAGCTATGAAAGTATGGAAGCGGCTTCTTAATATATATATTTTTTTGTAAATAAATCAAATGCCTATTTATTTAAAATTAATGTTTAACCCTCGATGCAAATATATGTATGTACGGTTTAAGAGGCGAGGTGTTGTGTGTTAGTTAAAACAAAAAAAAAAACATAAATGAAAATAATTATTTTTATTAAATAAAGTACTAAATCCTGATTGGGCGTAAATGTTACCTCGGCTACAACAACTTTAATCACTACCTTTCAATCGCTATGACTTGGTCCAATTTGGTTACTGAAATCTGACGTTAGCGGGATTTTTTCGATACAAAAGCGCATTCAATATTAGCCAATATCTCAACTTTAGGTGAATATGTATCCGAATATCCGATCTCTGGTTATGATTAATGTCTGCTAAGCGGTAAATTTTTTGACGTTTAATAAACGTCTCTTAATTTTAAGCAACGTTTATAAAATAAACCCATAAATTACTAATTTGTTTAGTAGTTAGTAGTAGTCTTACCAAGGGTTGTGGAGGTCGCATAGGCAGTCGCTCCATGTAAAATACTGTCATTCAGTTGCATTCGGTTAGACTGGAAGCTGACCCCAAAATAGGTGGGGAAAGGCTAGGCAGATTATGAGATGATGAGTTTGCAGTAGTGAAAAAGTTGAGGCAAAAGGAGTATGCAAGGATCGTAGCAGGTGGCGTTCTGTAGTTTCTGCCTACCCCCATGGGAAAAAGGCTCGAGTTTATGTATGTATGTAAGAAGATGCTTACATGGTTTGAGGCAAAAAAAACTATCAAAATGATACTCGACTTAAGACTAGAAACGTGTAAACAAGTCTTTACGTTCAAGGTAAAGTGTAAGCAGATTCAGCGCATTATCTTTTTGGCCGAACAAAGTCACGCAAAAAGGCCTTAAAAATACCTTACCAACGATTTTTAATTACGACTTTGTAGAACATGCGTTGAGTCGAATAAAACCGAAAGGCGAGCTAATTTAGATCAGCCTATTAACTTACATTGACTCGTGAACCAGATTTATTTTCAGGGTTCCGTACCCAAAGGGACCCTATTACTAAGGCTCCGCTGTCCGTCCGTTTGTCACAGGGCTGTATCTTTTAAACCGTAATAGGTAGACACTTGAAATTTTCAGTGTGTACTACTATAGCCGCTATAACAACAAATAATAAACCATCAAATAAAGTACTTAAAAATTAAAGGAAGTCCATTGAAGAAACGTGTTAATTTTTTACAAAAGCATTTATAAAAGAAAAATGTAGTGTTAAATATTGTACGGTGATACGGAACCCTTTGTGTGCGAGTCCAAATTGCACTTGGTGGCTTTTGTTTGTCATTAAAACTGGTATATTTCTTGTAATTAGGTCTCGATATCGGGACAATTCATCTCACGATCATTGGAGACCTAATTAATACTGAGTTATTTTAAGAACGGGGCATAGGAGACATGCTTTTATACCTATAAAAGGATGTCTCCTAGGCCCCGTTCTTAGGTAGGTACCTTTTTTTTTTTTTTTTTTTTTTACCTACCTGTGTTAGTGAGGAGGCTGTAATTAAAGAAATCGCAAATTGCGTGCAATGACGACATTGGTTAAATCATTATTTATTTCAATTGGAATAAAGATGTAATTAATGTAGGATGTAAATAAATAGTTGGTACATCAATTCTTCTAACAGTCCTTTGTTATTTAAATTGTTAGTGTCAAAAAGTAAATTAAAGGACATTGCTCTACGCCCATACATTGTGCGCCCTGGAACCAAGAGCATCGGAAAATTATGTGTTATATTGTCAATCATATGTAAATTCCTATATGATGTTATTTTTATAGCGGACTAGCTTCAGAATAGATATATTTCAAAAAAAGTATCAGATTTTGAGGTTATAATCGAACCACGAATGTTATAGTTTTTCATAACTCCGTGACTCCGAGTGATTTCTATAAAACTGGAAAAAAATACCCTAATGCATTTAGCTATTTTTAATACCTACCTAGATAATTAGGTATGCAGTTTTTGTTCTAAAGCCTAAGTAATAAATGAAAATAGTAATAATATATTGGTATTAGTTAAGAGATTAATAATACTCTATGGATTCATGTATTAGTAATCCGGCGAACTCTGGTATGCAAATTTTTCATATTCACATAATCTATAATAATATAGTGACCAATCAAAGCAGGACGAATAATATCGTTCGGATTCATTTCACTCGGCACGGATCGGATCGCTAGGAGTATTATGTTTTCTGTGGATCTGGATCGGATCCACTCTGCTGTTCGTGAAGTGTACGAATGAATGGCAACAAACGAACAAGTACGGTAGTGATACGTATTAGGTCTTAGTTAAATATCACCGATACTCAAATATTAGTTAAGATATTATAATATTACTGGACGAATATATTCATATTAGCTAATACTGATAAATATCGGTATTAACCCATCTTTAGTGACAAGTGATGAAGTGACCATTTAGTGACGTCAAAAATAGGGTGCCAAATACGATACGTTAAAAAACGATATTTCGTAAGATTTACTTTGGCCATACGTTACACACAGTATTACATCAACTTTTGTCATCCGATAATTTTAATATCATTACAATATCCTACTTATATAAAACCATACTTCTCTACTTCTTCTATACTTGTAGCAATATTAATAATAACATCTGTATCTAGTCTGCATTATTGCTTTTTTTAAAGAAAATTTTATAATTGATCCAGTAACGATGAGTATTTAAAAAAAATATTAATTGGCATAAACTCGTAAGTGATCGTATAATTAGAAGTAAACCACACACTTTTCTAAACGATCTTAGAAAACCCTGAATAATCATGATGAAATATGTAGGTTTTGTTCACTTCAGCGTTATTCTTACTACCTATTTAAAACTACTACCTACCCACCTACCTATTTATTATACTTTTAGTGAATAATAATAATGGAATGGTGATTGAATATTTTTATTGTACCTTCTATTTACACTATAATCGAAATAAATTCAAAATGTGATTCAGATAAAAAATATGCAGCAGATGAAAAAAAAAAACATCGATTACAATCGATTGGGCATCCCTAATCTTCTTCGATACGACATGACATAACGATTGACGAAGATGGCGGCGATTAATGATATTAGTCGCGAAAAATACTTTTAATGTTCATTTTGTCATGCAGCTAGTCCGTGTTTTAAAAGTATTTGCAACTAATTTAATAAAATAGACAATTAATTATCGTGTATGTTCGATGCTTTTATTGCACAGGGCGATTCTGGACATTGTTCTTTATGTATACAATATATATGGAGACAATGATACGACAATAAATGAAAATACAGGCAATACGAATGCATACGAGTATTATGAAACTATGAAATGAATCATAACAAGAAAAAAAAAGTATATTTTTAAAACAAACTAAAGAGTAGTGATGGGTTTTGCCAACCGTTGACTAGCTATAGTGACTAAACTATTGGATATACAGGGTGTAAAAACATCCCTGTCAACTACGCATCCTGTACCTCAAACTAAGTAACATTGCACAAAAATAATTGCTGGGAAACGACTTTTATTTTTGGTGTGAAAATTTGCTCTTTGCTGTAGTGCGCAATGTAACACGCACAACACATTGTGCTTACGGGTGCATGCAACGGTACAGGGGTCGTGGGGGTATTTAAAGTTGGGTTATAACATTAAAAACTTGTTTTCCTAAAAAATCGTCAGTGAAAGTTGTAATTTTGACCTTCAATATCTCCGTAACCAGAAGGTTCCCAGTTATGGTCCAGTACAAAAAAAAATATTACAATGACGGGGAGTACAAGTGACTCTCGGCTTCATTAAGTGTCTCTAACACCCGTTATTTGATTGAATTTTAGTAAGCAGTCTGTGAAAGGCATTAGATAAACACAGGTTAATTTATTATCGTTTCGTCATCTCCACTTTGTTTAACATAAAATCCAGAACTTACATTTTTTTTTTAAGCTATTGCATAGCTTTTATCGCGGGCTTTGAGCGCGGCGACCGAATCAAGAAATTCCGTAACGAAAATAAAACCTAACACCCCCCACTCCGCCTACCATGTAGCTCGGCCGAGCGTTCGCCTAACGTGTATGTATATGGTACGACTTTACGAAGCTCGCACGGATCGAGACGAGCTGCTCCGAAATCGGACGAATACGTAAGCAGATTGCATAAGTTGATAAAAAATGCTATGCAATAGCTTTACCGCGGCAGGTCCCGAGTGCCACACGTGTTTCTTTTTTTTTCATAAAGCTTTGCCCCTCACTAGGAATTTCTCCTATATTGTGGGTCCGTTTACAAACATTCAAACTCACATAAACAAACAGCCAAACCCGGAACAACCACTTGTAGGTCATACAAATATTTGGTCCGTGCGGGAATCGAAACCACGACACGCAGCGCAGCAGTCAATCGCTTAACCACTGCGCCAACCGTGCCGCCTGGAGAAGAGACTGAGAGAAGACACTGGCTCCTGTAACACAGATGTTTCATCTAGCACAGGAGTCAGGGCTTTACTTTTTTGTACTCATTTTTAAGCCAATAAAGAAAGAAATTATAAAGGAATTAGTTGCAGACGTTGCAGTAATTAAGACTGAATAATAAGTAGGTGGGTAGGTTCCAAGTAATTCTCACCCATTTTACAAGAATGCATAGTTTGTAAGTTTCTCAGCCCTCATTATACAATAACTAATGTATAAGCATTTACATTTATTAATTACTAGCTCTTGCTCGCGGCTTAGCCCGTGTGGATGTCGGAAAATATCCCACGGGAACGTACAACCGTAACTAAAAGTACTTTATGTGTTAATTCAGGTTATAAACTATCTGTGTGCCGAATTTCATCCAAATCCGTTCAGCCGTTTTTGTGCCAAGCCAGAACATATACATCCAGACCAACGGACAAAAATTCAAAACTATATTTTCGTGATAAGACTCGTTCCCACAACTCGTAGAAAATACTTTTTTTTTATATTCAACTAGCGACCCGCCCCGGCTTCGCACGGGTGCAATGTAGATACTAATGTGGTGTCAGTGTGGAGTGATTAATAATATTTCCATTATTTCATTATATACACAAATAAATTATATTTTTTAATATTAGAATATAAAAAAATATAAAAACATTTAAAATATAAAAAAATATAAAAACATTTAAAATATTAAAAATATAAAAAAAAACATTTAAATATATAAACATTTAAATATTATTATTATGGTTAGACTATACTACAGGATATATTTATATACAATATTTACAGCTGTTTTTACCTGCTGTTACTGTGATATCTGGACCTTAAATATGACTACCCAATGACACCTAAAGTGGTCTATATCGACCCCCACTGTTGGATGGTACACTTTTAAATCTGTGATATCTTCTAAGGTATTCATTTAAATGGTATGCTGTACAGGGTAATTTTGATCTACATTAAATGCACAACGTATCTAACTTATGTAATTGGATAAGGAATAATACTGTATTATTTAAAATAGTTTCGTAAATAACCCATTTTTTTTTGTTATTTATAAAAGGTAAAAGTTGTTACTGTGGATTTTCCTTAGGAGATAGACAAATACCATCCCAGACATTTTTGTAGATCTCTTTAAGATATACAATTCCGTAGAACCGTACCGCACATTATTTTGATTTATCTCGTAAGGTTTAGCCAGCATTTGCAATGTAAGCTCACAAAAATATGTTTTTTACGACATCACATTACAAATCCTTGAAATTCTCGGCTTTTCTGTACTATAATATGCATGTATTATACATATAAACTTTCCTCTTGAATCACTCTGTTTTTTGATGAAAACCGCATTAAAGTTGTGGAGTGGAAGTGGAGTTTAAAAGATCTAAGGGTACAGACACGGGAACCGACTTTGTTTTATACTTTGTGGATATAGAGAAGATAGAGATGTTCAGTATTGACTTCGTTAATATTTTATTATAATATGTATAGATAAGTCTTAGTAAATTTATTAATTATAAGATGATATAGATTGTGTAGAAACAGTTTTAATTCTATAAAGCTTGAACCTGTTATGTACATCTGGTGCAAAATAAGTTGACTCATATTCCAAGTCGACTTTTCGCTTAATCCCTTCACTAGTAGTCGACTTTTTTAAAACGCTAAGAGAGACGGTAATTGCAACAAAATTACTCAAGTAATAGATGCGTAGCAGTGTTGCGACTACATGGATTAATCTTTTAGATTGGTAAGGGCGTGGTTTCATGAAAAAAATCGTTAATAATACGGCGTTATAGCCAGCGTGGTGAAATATTAAGAATTTTTAACACACTCTACGGCTCCTTTTATTTTATTAGTTTTTACGTCTGGAGGCGTGCAATTTCATACTTTTATGCCGCGTAAAATTTTGTAAGAGATATTGTATTTTTTTTATTTTAGATTAATATTTTAAGCCACTGTTACTTTTTAATAAATCCTCGTTTTAGTACCGTCGTCGTATGTTTTAATGCTAATTCAGAATTTTAATATAAGTTGTTTAATGAATTTAAATATATCTTACGACTAGATTATTACTTTTAGTAAGCTACAAACTTACAAAGTTTGTAATGGTCTATTATTTTTGAGCATACAATTTATCTGCTCGGTAATGAGTGATGCTGGATAGAATAACTAAATGATAAAAGATTTTCATTAAGTAGGTTTGTACAAACACTTTTACACGTCAATCATATTTTAAAAACTAGATGAGGTCGGCGTTTCCTATCTGACTACTCTGAGAAGAAAGGCCGAAACGAACTCAGAGGTCACAGTCTCTTTTAACGTCCAGACATAATCTTGGTCAGATCATGCGAAGACCATGTAGATTTGTGTCTGAAATGATCTTTTGAGGAAAACCATACAGATTGAGTAGACCTGTCCAGTCAGTGCGTGCATTTGTCAGTAATCGTGCAGCTCAAGTAAGAACTTAAGTAGCTCAACGATTCGATTTTTAACATCCAATAAGTTCTTGTTGCGGTGGCTAGCTCATTATAATGTCTAAATATACCTACAACGGTCTTACTTTAAACTAAAATCAATCTGCCGAGCCTTTTCCCAACTATGTAGGAGTCAGCTTCCAGTCTAGCCGGAAGCTGAATACCAGTATTTATCATGGTGCGACTGCCTATCTGACCTCAACAAGCACAACTGGGTAACATGACCCGTTGGTAAGACTAGTTATCAGACTTTTGGACTTCTGAATACTCGTAACGACTGTCAAAGATCTGCAAATGACAGCCGGGACTAAAGGTTTGATGTTCTTTATGAGGCACGGAGGGGACTTGATATGTAATAGATGGTCACCCATAGACGGACCGACCTCGGCAAGCGTAGCTTAACCTTCGATCGACCTGTGCAACTGTTATTATTTAGCCACGAGCCTCTCAATCGTTCTACTAACGCCATCCATTTAAAAATGGTTGCCAACACGCCCAAGAAAGCATCAGCCATTAATTCGCAAGTGAGTGGGGTAATGACCGTAGTGCAGTCCTATGGGGGTAATTACCCTATGATTTACGATGTAAACACTGCTTTATTATAGCGGACGCCAACTGAGATCCTTTAACATTTTAATTTTAGAGCGAGGATTCTAAATGATGCACTGTTTTGTTTTGTTGAAGTTGTAAGGAACTTTGACAGTGTTTTTTTTAAAAAATTGGTCTTTTAGACCGAGTTTTGTATGATTTGGTGTCAAATCTCATGCAAGTTGCTTTTCGTGTCTGTCTGTGTCTGTGTGTCCGCATTGTTCTTCTAAATTACGCAACGTATTTTGATGCGGTTTTCACTATAATTTAGAGAATTATTTCCGGAAGGTTTATGTGTCTAATTAATTAGTATTAAAATTACATATAATGATTAGGTCTCGATGTTTTGTCCAGAAGTAATAACCGTGCGAAGTAGGGTCTGGTCGCTAGTTTGTAATAAAATGATTGATAACTAGGTATTTGAACTAATGACAAAATGGGACACAATTATCATCATTATTAATTATTATTTTATTATTGTTATTTATTTTATTCTGTTCAGATTTTTCGGGAATGAAATGTAAGAATTGCCTAATAATTCAAGTCTGTCTGGTGGAAACCCATTTAAATTAAGGGTAACATAACTCAACGTAATTCCCGAAGGGTTAAGGACGCAGTTAGTCGATGTTAACATTTAATTACAGAGTAAACGGGCATGTCTTACGTCTAATATTGAGCGTAATCTCAATTTTGCCCTACATTCTAAAATACGACGTTTTTTTTCTTTGCCTTAATTAACATGAAAATACTAAGTTCCCACTCTTCTGAAATATATCGTCAAACGGCGTGAATGGGGATGTAGGGGTGAATCGAGACGAAACTTTAAAAGGGATTTTAACATTGAAATAATGTAGTTTGTTGCCAAAAAGGACTCTTATGTATTTTGTGCCTCTTAAGTGCCCTTGTTGGCAACAAACTATTATTTCAATATTAAAATCCCTTTTAAAGTTTCGTCCCGATTCGCCCCTGCATCCCTATTCACCCCTTTCGACGGTACCTCAAAACTATCAATAAACCTACACCACAATATTGTACCATACACAAAATATGTCCACGGTAGTGTAAACAGCCAAGTTCGCACACTCATCCCACGATAAGCGGAACTGAATTTATTCTGTCAACACTGTAACACCATTAAAGGCTTCACTATAGAGTCTTGGCCGTATTAAGGGGTAGCCTATGTACAGCAACCGTAGTTAATCCGATGACACGATGCCCGGACTATTAAACGCCTTACATAGGCTAGACTAGAACCAATTACTTATGGTGTGGTGCAATTTGTTAGGGAAAGCGGGTTTTAACTTTGATGTGTGGCAAGTGAGATACATGCCAGAAAATATTTTGTTTTTTTTTGCGCTTTATACTAAAGCATTTGCAGCAAATTTCGTGTATTGTACAAAATCAATCTGCCTAGCCATTCCCTAAATATGTTGGGGTCGGCTTTCAGTCTAACCGGATGCAGCTAAATAGCAATATTTTTCATGAAACGATGTTTAGAATAAACAGGACAAACATTTAAATTCTAAAACGTGAAAGTCACTTCCTAATCCCGGTATATTACTGATATTTTAACCGGTGTACATAAACCATTAAAAACTAAAAACATTATTTGCAATTCAAAACTTTTCACTAAGTACAATTTCAAACTTTGACGCTTGTTACATGAACCGCACTAATTTCTGTACAAGTTAAACTAGTCCCACAGATAATAATGGCAAACATGACACCATTGAAAGACTGAGACGGAACATAAAACGAAAGAGACGACATGCCTGTTATGGTGGCAGCAAGGGAGGACATTAGTCTTTGCACATCTCAGTGGATCTTTATTATGATAAAATATATACGTTTCTAGTAAAGGACCCGCAGTTAACTTGATTTTGACAGTTAGTGCACCTGGTTTTACTTAAAGCTGAATAGAAAATGTGTTTGCATGAAATAAGTATAAAAGTTTTGCAGCTGCTCATTTCTGCATAAGTAAACATTGTCGCTAGATGACTCGACGGTGCGTGATTAAAATTTATTTTTATTTTATGTTGATTCTGTAATGTTTAAAACGTTTGCCCAGCAGAAGGAAAATAATAAAAGACTTTTACGAGGGAACAGAAAATGAACACGTTAAAATAAAAATATGATGTCATTCGTGTTCACATGAATAATACCGCTTTTGCTAAGCTAATAAATCGTGGAAATAACATAAACGCTCGACAACATTTAAAAGAAAAAAGAAAGAAAGAAAAATTGTTTGTTCTGCACAAACAAGACGCACATTACAAAAAAACTAATAGGCAAAATACATGCACTAATAAAAAGTAACCAAAAGCCTCGTACTCAAAACGTAAAAAGTCAAAAAACGAAGAATTTCGATCGATAAAATAAAATTTAAAGTCGTCTGATATCGTCCTAATCTTTTTTTCTGATCTGTGAAACTCTTTTTGAATACAGAGGAGTTTTCAGATGTTTTTGTCTTCCTTAACTTTACAATTAACTACTTATAGCTTCTGCCCGCGACTTCGTCCTATATCCTATGATACTCAGCAATACTGTAGGTTCCCATTAGTGAAAGAATTTTCGGAATCGGATCAGTAATTCCGAAGATTTCCCCCTACATACAAACTCACAAATTTTACCTCCCTAAAATATTAGTATACTAGCTTTAGCCGGCCCTGCTTCGCACAGGGAGCACTAATTATCTAACACCTACCCTACCTACCCTACCTCCCTGCTGTACCCTACCTACCTACCCTACATACCTACTCTACCTACCTACCTATCTCTTCTGTCTCATTCACTCACTGTTTTTTTAAATTTTCTTTTATACAAACCTTGTCCTGTCAATAACGAACACAAAAATAAAAGAATTATCCAATTTAGTGCAGTCGTTTCGAAGTTATGCGCGTACATACATTATGGCGATTCATTTTTATTTATATAGATGAGTTTATTTAAAGTACCTAATTTTTAAAAGGAACTTACTAAAACCTATGCTAGAAACACACATAAATCCAAAGGTGATAATTTACTTCCTCAAAATTATCTTTAGTCACTGTTACACGATAATTACGATTTGTCTTACACATGCGTTACAAATTAATAATTACATCTTCCGCGCAAAGTTCTCAAAGAAAAAAAATATTTTGTTTTTCGTTACCAAGTACCTATTATAAAAGAACTTGGCGGTTATTACAAAAAAGAATGACGCAATATATACCACGTGGTCCTAAAGAGATGAGGATTTCAGAAAAGACCGTAAGAGGCTGTAAACCTTGGTTAAATAGGGTAACCAGGCAAACCCTTTCATAGTTAGTACATTTTATTTTGGGCTTTTCAGCATGGACGAGGGAGAAGAGACAGGCTGTTAACACCGCCCTTGGTCAATAGGGTAACCAGGCCAACCCTTTCATAGTACATTTCATTTTGGGCTTTCAGCATAGACGAGGGGTAAGAGAGAGGCTGTTAACACCAACCTTGGTTAAAAAGGGTAACCAGGCAAACCCTTTCATACTTAGTACATTTCATTTTGGGCTTTTCAGCATGGACGAGGGAGAAGAGAGAGGCTGTTAATCCCACCCTTGGTCAATAGGGTAACTAGGCCAACCCTTTCATAGTACATTTCATTTTGAGCTTTTCAAGCTCATATTAAGCTGAGAACTGTGATTGACTAAAAAGCAAGCAGTAATAGTACAACCGATGTCCATTTTTAGGGTTCCGTACCAAAAGGGTAAAACGGGACCCTATTACTAAGACTCCGCTGTACGCCCGTCTGTCTGTCCGTCTGTCACCAGGCTGTATCTCATGAGCCGTGATGGTTAGACAGTTGAAATTTTCACAGATGATGTATTTCTGTTGCCGCTATAACAACAAATACAAAAAAAAATTGAACAAAATAAATATTTAAGGGGGCTCCCATACAACAGACATGATTTTTTTGCCGTTTTTATAGATAATGGTACTGAACCCTTCGTGCGTGAGTCCGACTCGCACTTGGCCGGTTTTTTATTAATTTAACTGGCACGTGTTTGTTGTACAAATTGTACCTCATTATCATTGGCAGCCTTTATCCACCCACTGATAAGAGGCCTCCTCTCTTTTGTGCCATGCTTCCCTGGTCTGTGCGAGTCTCATCCAAGTAGATATATTTCAAGTCGATTGAGAGCGTCCGGTCTGCACCAAGTGTAAAGGGCAACTGATAGACATCTGACGACTGACGAAACACGAAGTTTGTCGAGGGACATTAAGAAAATAGTTGTACTGTACAAAGTGTACCTCCTACCGTTACATTCATGAAAGAAAAGTGCAAACATAATACCATACAGTTTGCTTCGCTTGTAAAAATGAACTTAGTGCGGATAAGTGATATAAGACTCGTTAGTAGTTTAGTCCTGGATTATAGCCTATACTTAACAATAAAGATAGCGATACCGTTGAATAGATAGTGAGACTAAACGACAATCGTATTAAAACCTAAAAAAAGCATACATACATATAACTTCACGCCTTTATTCCGCGAAGGATTAGGCAGAGGTGCACCTATAGTACACCCACATTTCGCCAGGTATATTTAAGTCCCAAGTAATAGGCGAGCCTATTGTCATCAACCGGGCTCAAATCCAGACTCCGGGCTGCTACTGAGAAATTCGGAAAACCCAATCCCACTTTTCTCGGCCCGGGAATCGAACTAAGGACCTCTTGCTCAGCAGTAGCATTTGCGATTACAAAACCAACGAGACAGTCAGAATCTCTGTAAACGAATTGGTGATGTGATGAACAGCTAATCAAGTATGAGACGCTAAAGTACATGGTCGGTGACGATGATAAAGCTATGACTAACACGCTTGGCTGATGATAGGAATTAATTTGTAAATATTCGTAATTATCCAATTGAACCTTATATTCGTATCGAGTGGAGTACAGTTCCTATCACCGCTGACTTTAACAACGAAACTAAACTAACGTACATTTGTTGAAGAAATTATAGTCTATCCAAGTTAGTAATCGAAATCAGAGACCATAGTGACTATATCTTGTCCAAAGGCTTAAGATGAAACGAAATAAAAACAAAATTCTCGATCTCCTCCAAAATTTATCCGTATATAAATATCCATTGTCTGTCGAAGGTCCAATATTCCAGTCTAGGTGATCCAGACCTAAATTACCTTTAGTAATTGATACCAGACCCTTGTCAGGAGACGTATTTTTCTATTAGGCTTTTGTACAAGGATTCCAGAAAACAGATAAAATTGTGTACCGTATTCGTGTCTAAGGGCTGATTTTACCAAAGTCAGATAGCCTTTATCCGTCGAATAAAATTAACGTCTGACAGTTCTATTATGGAAAAACGGTCAAAATTTGAAAAAAATATTCTCAGAATAAGACTTATTCTAGATATAAAAAAATTGTGAAATTCACCCTTAGTCGTTTTATAAAAGCTGGTGTTTTTAGATTTAGATGCCTTAAGCCCATGTAATAAGAATTAGGATAAAATTTTATAATTTACAACAGGGTGTGCGTCATAGCCAATCATTTTGGCGTGAGTGAATAATACCAAAACAAAACTTATGCAATACATCTATCACCAACAATTGATTGCAAAAAATAATACGGCTCACTTACGCTGAATCAAAAGATGAACGAAGACGAAATTATTTCTCAGTTCTCTCTTATATTGAAAGTCTAGTCATGAATAAATAAAATGAAAGAGTGTTTGCTGAAGAGGGCAGGAGTATCAATGTTAAATCAAGCAGACTTTACATAAGCTAGCAGAGGGATGAACAAGAAACTATTTCAATTCAAGATAAGTACAGTATTTTTATATCACGAAGCGACGCGCGCTTTACTTGTGGTAACCAAGTGTAAAAACACGCTGCGGATGTGTGTGATTTTGCGTGACGTCAGTGTGATGTGTAGTTCGCAGGTGGCGATGTAGATGGCGCCACATGTCATTATGACAACGCTATTACCATTGTACCAAAATTTCGTAATCTCCTAAATTCATAATGGCGTGTCAATGGTCAAAAGACTTGTCTAAATAATAGGAGATTACGACTTGTCAGTATAAGAAAACCACAGTAACGCCTTTCAATTAGAGAACAGATTTCCAAAACTGTCAAAATCCATAATTACAGTGTCAATGATCGGCCATTAGCTGACTTGAGCCCCAAGAAAAATGAAACCAGTATAGCAGTACAGCAACCACTAGGACAGCTCAACTCGAAATGGTATTGTACAATTTAGTACTCCAATAAAAGCTTGAAGAAAATAACACTGAACACTTGAGTAATGACAGCAATCATTTAGCCCTAACTTCTAATACGTTTTCAACAAATTGCAAGTCACTACATCGAATCAATCAGACCCAATGAGGGAATTTACGCTAAAAAATTGGTCGGCAGAAGGAACCTGTTAGACTTGAGGAAATCAGTATCGTTGAAACGATGAAGTTAAGGATAAGGATGGTTAGAGTGCAATTTGCTTGACGTTAAGTTTCTTAATGAGCTCAGATATCTTCAATCCTGGTATTAACTAAGATAAAGAAAGAAAGAAAGAAAATACGTTTATTTATCACAGACTACAAAGCACACAACACAACATATACCTGGAAGTAAAAAATAAAAATAAAACAAATAAAAAGTATAAAGTGCGTAGTGAGAAATTAGCAGCAAAGTGTGCCTCGCGGCTGCGCCAATAGGTCCAGTTCAGCAAAAATGTCAGATAACTAGTGCCTGACGCTGGTTTCCAACTGAACCTGATGTGTGAGGTGACGGATGTAAATCAGTTTTATACTGCAGTGTGTGTATATATGTATACTTATGTAAGTAAAATAAATGATTGGAAAATAATAATCACAATGAATATTTAAATAATTAGTATAAGATAAGATGATTTTGTCTCAATTTCAACATTATAGTAATAGCCCCCGAAGGAGCAATTAAGTTTTTTAACGGAAGTCATCGTTGACGTCCAAGCTATTTAATATTTTGTGTATTTCGTTATCATATCTGGCTAATTTTCATTACAAAGATACAACATTTGTACATTAAACTAGTTTTCAACTTTGAACGATGTAGAATAAGCCTATTACCAACCCTAGTGGGAATGATCTTGGCAATGTAAAACAGTTGATTACTATCTAGTTTGTTTCTTTGAAGAATTCTTCAGCTTTAAATAGTGTCTATAGAGCAGTGGTGGCCCAGTGGTATCAGCCCCGACTTACGAGTTGTAGGTTGTGGGTTCGAACCCAGGCAGGCGCTTTACTTTGTGTAAATAATTTCATCACCACTGCTCTCAAAACGGTGAAGGAAAACATCTTGAGGAAACCGGCATATCCTAGAACCAAAAATTCGAAGACATGTGACATCTACCAACCCGCACTGGGCCCGCGTGATGGATTACAGCCCATTCCCTCTCAAAGAGAGGAGGCCTGTGTCCCAGCAGTAGGAACATTATAGGCTGATTATGTAAATAGTGTCTCACTGGGATATACTGAGTCCAACAGATGCTCGGTACACGTAGAACATATTATATGCTTTTCTACTAAACTGTAGTTTCTGCAAATCTACACTTTCTACAATAAATTCTCTTATAAAAACCCGTACCTTTCTGCTAGGCTGCTGATGCTGCAGCTGAGGCGGCGCGATCAGCCTCAGCGGAGGAGGGGCTTGTGGCATTGCAGCCAGGAGTGGCGGTACCAGTGGTACCACCCCACCCATGGGCAGGGCTACTGCAAACTTCTGCAGGCCCATGGTCCAGGGTAGGAACCACCCCCCTCCCGCCTGCATCGCGCCCCCGCCGGGCCCGTACCACGCCAGTGCGATCAACTACTTACACCCCACATGAACACTAACACCGTTATCGTTGAAAGGACTTTTTTAACATGTAATTGTAACACTTCACTTGTACCTGGGGACAAAAGAAGGAGATTGTTAGTTGAATTACACATACACACAAAAAACTCACCCTTTTTCCCATAGGAGTAGGCAGAAAATACAGAACGCCACCTGCTACGATTCTTGTATACTCTTTTTGCTTCGTTTACGTTCATACATCTGCACCCTAATTACGAAACACACTATCTATCACAATCTGAATCATTTTGAAGCCTATTGCTTATCCATTGCTTCATATGTTCGAAAAATTTGTCTGCCCAACAACGTAAATAACGCAATGAATGTTGTTGAACTGTCAAAATGAAACCCATTCCTACTGTTAGTGTGTTACGTAACTACCCCGCTGGTCATACTCGCACGCCGGTTGCGAGTACTACGCACCTGACCTTGCTGAATACCATCACCAATAAGGTCACTATGTCCTTCTAGGGCGTCCTCTCCTGGCGTTTCCACTCACACCAATGTATATAGTGGTATTGAGTTGAGTATAAACGTGCACAGGGAGTGAAATCAACATTATGTGAATTGATTTGATTGTAAGTTTACCAAATATGAAAGCTTAATATTTTCAACACGTTTCGTCAAAAATGTTGCATATGAAAAATGGCTGGCTGCATCTTGCCAATTATGTTTCTTCAAGCTGTAAAATTAACGATGCAACTCATCAGCCGCATACAAATTTATTTAGCTTCTTAAAGTCTATTGTTTGTGTCCATTATTACCGCACACTGATAGAATAGAATACTCTTTATTATATACACCATAAAAATACAGATATAAATGTAGAAATTTTACATAGGGTGACACAATGGGCGGTCTTATCGCTAAAAGCGATCTTTTACAGACAACCTTTGTATGGATTAAAGGGAGAAGGAGAGACAATACTGCAGGTCGTCAGTAGCGTGGTGTGGTGTGCTGATCATTTGATCATAAGAATAATATAATTTACTTAGACAACGAGGTTTCCGAAAACAATCGTGGTCAATTTAACTTCGTTTTCTTTCTACTCTAAATAAAAATAAACTCTAAAATAAAGATATCTGATAATTGCAGAGACGCAGCATGACATGTCAAGCCGTTTGCCTACATGACCGTATGCAGTCGACTAGTTCCAGTATTTGTATGACTTCTAAACATATGGTCACATGTATGGCGTCAACGAGCCAGTTTTATATAGAATTATACTTTTTGCACATCAATAAACTGTCACATTAGATGTGAATCGGAGGATTTATTATCAAACTCAAATTCAAACTCAAAGCATTTATTTCAATTAAACCATTTACAGGCACTTTTAAATTGTCAAAGAGTCGGTCAGTTAGTCAGAAAGTTGAAGCTAGTTGCCCATTCCAAAACGTAGATCTCTATGGAGAAGAACGGGCAAGAAACTCCAAGGACACTCTTTTTAAATCAAGATATTACAAAATCCCGGGTATATTATTCTTGTTACTTCTATATGCGACAACAATGAACGATATATATATATTAAGAAACAATTCTAAATATAAGATTAATAATAAAAATAAGCCGTGGCAGTTAAGAGATGACCAGTCTCAAGTGACGGCGCCCGTTTACGAACATGACGCGTGGATCAGCACCATCCAGCTCAACTATTTTGTAGGGTAGCTGTGTTTCCGGATGCTCATCGACTTCTTCGATAAGTAATATAGGAATTCGATGTTTCGATAATCGTTATTCTTATAAGAATGAGGATACATAACATTCATAATTACGCCTGTATTGTCAAAAGGGTTGGGCAGAGGTGCACCAATAGTACACCCACATTTCGCTTGCTTGGTTTGGATGATCCAAAACGTAGAGTAAAGGTTACTTTTTCTGCCTGCCCTTGCCCCAAGTAACTGGGAATGGGCGCAAAAATGGGTTGTAAATCTTAAATCCTACTATCCTAGTAATATTAAAAATCAGGGGTGGCCAACAGGTCGATCGCGATCGACCGGTCGATCGTGGCAAGGCAAAAAATATAAATACGTAGACCAGACTGCCCAACGTAATCACCTACTGTTGGACGCATCATCTTGTATAATTTCTAGAAGTATGTAATAGGTAGATCGCACAGGGTCTCGTTGGTGAACAAGAGATCTTGGGTCCAATCAAGTTGGCCACCCCTGTTATAAATAATAAAGTTAGTGAGGATGGATGGATGGATGGATGGATGTTTGCTACTCTTTTACACAAAAACTACTGAACGGATTTGGATGGAATTTGGAACACAGGTGGTTTATAACCTGGATTAACAAGTAGGATACTTTTTTATCCCGGTAGTACGTTCCCGTGGGATAATTTCCGACATCATAAATATAAGCAAAATTTCCTAAAAAAACTTGTAGATTGAAAAGACTGGAAGTAAGTATATTAAACTGGAAAATTCTTTAGAATTAGATTAGAAATACATGATAACTCACAATATTAATAAAACAATCAGAAAGAAAGAAAGAAAAACTCCGACGGTACTATTAATAGGTACAAGAATGCTTTTTTCTACCAGTTTATCACAGGAAACCGGGCAAAATTCACCAACATAAATCTACTACGCAATAAAAGTAACATCACCAACAAAAGTGTTTACGCAAATTACACCTTCCGCCCACCAGGCAGTAGGGAGTTTCTAAAAAAAGCTCCACTACCTATTTCATTTGTTTAGCATAATATCGGAAACGTCTATTCGGATAGATCAAAGTGATTGCGAATGTCTGCATGTGCGTTTACTGGAGCGGAAAACTGAAAGAAAACGCTCGAAATACGCGCGTCAGTGTAAAAGATGAATAGTAGTTTAAGTCGTAACGTTTTGTAATGTTACAAATAGACTGGGTGACCTATTCTGATTAATCGGTTTGTGTTTTCTTTCGTTTGAGTAAGTTAGAATGAAATTTATGGATATTTCAATGTAGTTTTATGGTTTTTAACTAAATTAATGTGAATGACAGTTATTGTGAACTTTGGTGATAATTAAAAAATAAGAAGAATCAATTTATTTCGCTATAATTAAATTCCAGTGGATTGAGTTTCTAGAACTTGCACTAGGATTCCCTGTGTTCCTAGATCCAGCCTCTTTCGTTCTGGTTAAGAATTTTTGTATGACATTCATTTTTCAAACTTAAAATATGTATAAATAAGTGTATATGCAATGCAATAATGTGATTGATGTAGTGAAAATGAAAACATTGATTATGTTCTTTTGCTTTATAATTTTTCTGCCTGTAAATTTGACATTTTCACCATATTTAGTTAATTATTCTGGCTTTAAAAATACAAACACCTTCCATATTAAAAGTGAAACTTTTATTTTACTATTTTATTATGACTTCGTTGGCATCACATGTCCCGCTTGGAGGCGTGAAATTGAAAGGGACTCCAATTAGCAGCATGACTCTACCGTGTTTTTAATTTGTTTAACACACACTTTTTGTCAAGACTGTAGTTTTTGTAGAATAAAAGCTCAAAGCTAATTGGTATGATTAGATTAGAGTGAATTATCAGGGAAATGGTTGTGTATGCAATAAATATCCCATAATATCACGCCTTTAATTCCCAAAGGGTTAGGTAGAGGTGTAGGCTATAGTAATACACCTAATTCGCCAGTTATGTTTAAATCCTATGTAGTAGGGGGCAAAACTATTGCCATCAACCGGACTGCGGGCTTCTACTAAGAAATTCTTCATAGAATAACCTTCTAACACTTTGCCCGAACTGGGAATCGAACCCACGACCTCATGCTCAACAGTAGCGTTTGCGACCACTAGACTAACGAGGCAGTTAGCATGTAATAAAAAATATACATAAAGATTAATAACATATATACATAATTTACTGGGTAATTGCGTAACTAACAGAAGCAATGGCTTTCATTTTGACAGTTCAACAACATTGAGCAGACAAATTTTTCGAACATATGAAGCAATGGATTAGCAATAGGCTTCAAAATGATTCAGATTGTGATAGATAGTGTGTTACGTAATTAGGGTGCTGGAATTCTATCTTCATCCAAATATCTTAGACCGAAGAGATGTAAAAGGATTTAACGATTGAAAATAAGGATTCCTTTACGGAGAGTAAAGATCATTTTACTAAAGCTTCCTCTTCAGCGATTTCTATTGAAAAGATTTTAAAGCATTTTATGTAACCGTATTATTTTTAAATAGCGTCCAAATGAGATCTATGTTTTGAGCACCGTCCAAGAATTTTAACAAAGAAAATAATACGATAGTGACTAATTCTATTACATTGAGTGTAATAATGTGAATTCAGTGAATTGTAATTGTACCAATTTTTCAGCTGTGAAGTAATTTATAAACGACATTATTTATGAGCTTTTTGTTATGTTTTCATTTTTAAGACTTTTATTTTGACAAACATTGATGAAAAAAAAAAGTTTAAAAAAAAGTTGGAAGATGTTTTGTTTCTTAAACATCGACACACAGGTCGCTTTTTAATTAAAAGCTTGATTAAATATTTTGTGAATAACTAAAAAACCACATAAATGCTTCAAATAAAACTACCTAAATACAAATATTAAACTAAACAATTACAAAACATAAATCCTTAAACAAGCGTTAAACAAAAATCACATGTTTCTTTGAAACTTTTTCAAAAATAATATAAATGTAGTTTATGTAACAAAATGTCTGACAGCGAGAGCCAGTTTGTCAAAATGGTGGACGTAAAAGTCGTTCTTTGATTACTTTACGATGTTTCCAGAAACAATAATTATGTTTTTTTTTGTTTTGTGGCAACACTGCGCATGTTATTCATCAATTTAAATTAATTATGTGCTAAATATTTCAAGGTTGAGAACCGGATGCGAGGTTTAAGAAAAACTTTTAGTTATGCATCAATTTTAATTTTAATCTAAGGCTAGTGCATTCTGTCTACTGGAACTTGAAAAACAGTTTTTGATCTTTAGATATCTCTTTGCCTTTGGGTCAGTATAAATTCTTAACGAATAAGAGCGTTTTTATTTTGAATAAGTAGTATTAACAAAAGAACATGTTATAATAATAAAGATATGTACTTATTTCGATATCAATTTGTCATGTGATATGATAATGAGAAGACTCTAATCAAACGAATATACATGGAGAGTTTTATATTACATCAAGAACTTTATCTGATAATGTCTCCGATCAAGGCAATTATTTTTCGTTAACCTTTATTGTGTCCCAGTGCTGGGCAAAGGCCTCCGTTTTTTCCTTCCAAACTTCCCTGTCTTGTGCGATCTCTGGCCATGTTGGTCATGTTGGCCATGTTGGCCCTGCTATTAACGCGATTAAAATAAAGCGTAGAACAAATGTAAGATATGTACTTGGGACTGCTTCCACACATGCTTGAGCTTAGTAATAGATACTAAGTCCCGTATTACAGAAGGTCACTCAATACTCAAGCATTACTTAAAACTAGTTTCAACCAATCAAATGGTTTGAATGTAGTTTTAAGTAATGCTTGAGTATTGAGTGACGTTCTGTAATACGGGCCTTAGAGTATGTTGGGGTAAGTTCAGCGCTGGGGTAACACCGTATGAATCAAATTCCTGGCTAATTTTGGTTTTATTTTTAAAGTTGACTTTGTGTTCTGCGCCATTTTATTCTACCCTGACTGGCGGGGCAGAATAATATGGTGCAGAATTTTATTGCGCCGTACTTACCCCAACATACCGTAATACTCTTGGCTTGAGCCTTCTTACCCTTCTTTTATGGTGGTTTCAGGGGTAAAACAAGTAATGATATTGGCTGGCAATACACCCTTTTAGAGGAACATTTTCATAGGGAAGTTTTTTGTAAATTGGCTTAAGTGTCTATTTGAATATACATTACGGTATACTCCGGCTGGTTGAGTGTGGAGGTTGTGACATCAAAGAACTTTTAGTTGTTTGTTTTATATGAGAAAGGCTTTATATATTTATACGGCTTTTCCCTCTTCCTTTGAGGAAGTAAAAGACGCTTAAACATGGAGCTTCTTGATGGGCTTTTGTAACATGGATGAAAATATTTAAAAAGTTATTTATTTGATCTCTTGGTCCTGTGAATTTAGGAGGATTTTTGTTTCCAGCTGTTGAAATGAGAAGTTCTTGACAGCTAGGGCTGTGTAACTGTTGAAAGAAGTTATGACCAAAAACTTCTGTCAACAACTGTCGTCAAGCAATAGCGTTGCGTAGCGTATACAAATACAAATGCAACTCATCTAATAACTTACCTCTATAATATGTAAGTAATTAATCTCTCTCTATAGGTAATTTAATTCAGGCGCAAAAAAAACCCTGCAAGAATACTACAAAAATCTTTTGGCGCCTTTATGACATTGACAAGGGGGCGTTGTTGGTAAACATTTGTCAAATTGTCACAGAAATTGTATTGAATAAACAAGATGGCGGCGTTAGTTCCGATTTTTGCCGCACGCCAAAAGATCCTTGTACCGCTGTATATTAAAATACCGTCATATAGATACGCAACTAAGTATGACAAACCAGAACTTTAATCTAAATAAAAGAAAATGCAGTTTATTAGCACATTATTAAGCGGTTGATTTCATAAATCAGATATAAATGCAGTTCATTAACGCTAAATGATTAAGTAGCGTTAGCACAACAGTAAAATAATGAAATAAATCTCTGAACAAAGCGAATAAACTGACAATACAAAATATGACACGCTTTGTAACTTTCAATATAAAATCAAAATAGTTCCACTCAGCTGGAACTCTGTTGGCCGGTGTAAATATCCACAAAGTCGGCCATAGTTGACTTAACAGATCGATGAGCTATTAACAGGACAATAGGAGTTTTGTCCGCTCGTTGGTCGCGAGCGACGTCGACACTGGACGTAGGGATGTGACACGCATACCGATACCGATACCGATACTTGAATTGATGAATTCTTGAGTGAAAAAACCTTTGAAACTTAGACTGTTTATAATGTTTAGTTTTTGTGTTTTTTTTTATTCTGTTTGTTAAGTTTAGTTGATTATTTTAGTGGATTAGTAATTTTGTAAATTTTGCATGCGTATTGGTATAATATGGCTGAATCTATTTATTCCCTTTAACACCATATACTGTACCCATATTTGCAAAATAAAATATCTTTATCTTACGTTATGTCATTAAACCTACTGAATTTGTTTCGCCAGTTCTTCGCAGCGGTAGTCATATAGGAAATTTCGACTCCATCTAGCTTATTTTTTTTTTATATGACCTGTAATAGCGATTTCGTTATCCTTTACAGAATAAACAATTTATTTATTATTATTTATTTATTTATACCAACCCCCCCCCCCCTTACAGAATAAACAATTTGAAAAGTTCAGCGTAATTGTTGGTTCTACAAAATTTATTATGATGTGGAAAGATGTTTTTTTTCTATAATCCTAACTTCCTAACTAATATTGTAAATGCGAAAGTAATATTGTTTGTTTGTTAAGCTTTCACGTTAAAACGGCTGAACTACTAGACTTTTATAAGAAAGTTCATATTTGATTATCTCTTCAACTTTTAAAATGTTAAATCACTTTCCTGAGTCTTGTTGGTTAGATTAGCTTACTAGTTAGTCAGATTACCACTAAATACTTAACTGCTTTGTTTGTAAAATCAGACAACAAATTAAAAGAGTTTCTTCCAAGAAAAAGATAACGAGTTATTTGATTCTGAGGTATGGCTAGACTCCATAAAGAACATAAATATCTTTCAACCTAATTTTATAAAGAACCTTTTCATAGCAAAGGAATATTTTGAATAGCACCAGTGACCTTTCCCCTTTGTCCAAAAGATACCTTAAAAGTTCCTGTCCGATATAATTTTGGGAACCCGGATTCCTTTACAATATTATCGTCAATTTCCAGATGGAACAATAGTCTCAATATTGATGAATAATAATTAGGATCATGCTTACCATGCCTGATTGGGTCTTTTCATTACGGAATGCTAAATGCGACCAAATGCCATCTGGGATCGGTACCGAGTATTGTTCGATGATCGAGATATTTGATTCAATATTCATTATTCGGTTTCGATTGTTTGGTATCATATTGTTTGCATCCCTATTATTTAGGATGGTTTTGTTCGGGTATCAATATAATGCAGTTATTTGTGAATAAATGTGGTTTAATCAAACATCGCTTTGTGTTTGTTTGTTAACATATTCATGTAACTTATGAAAACCGATAATTAGGCTTTCATGACAAATATTTAAATACATATATATTCAGCCTGAAATATGTAAGTAATTGTGTTTCTATAGATAAAACGATGTGAAAAATAAAATTTATAGCTAACTAGCTCTCTAAAGCTAATTGGTATTAAAGCAAATCATACGGTCTTACACGCCAAAACTAATCTATTTACATGGAAATTGTTAAAAAACTAGGAACGAAAAGTTGACGGATAGAAAATGTCTCAGGCATTAAGTCCGCCTTTGTGCAGTATTTTTTTACTTGTGCATAAAGTTTTAATAAATAAATAAAAGTAAAAAATCTGAGACGAAACCACTCAATTGAAAATACAATTTAATGTAAGTACGCAAGGTTTCAATCCGTTCTTAAACACAAGTCAATTGGGCAGATAACCATTACGTCTGGTTTCTATATTTTAATAGTTAATTGAGGGAATTAGGTTGAACTATAACTGTCACGTTGGCACATTGTCAACAAAATTGTAGAAAGAAAGTATTACACCCAGACTGTTTTGGACAATATGTCGTGTGAAATGACATGCGGAATCGTCAAAGTACTTGCTAAATATTTCTGGGCATTGTGGTAAACATATATATACATAAATTCACGCCTTCTTCCCATAGGGGTTGGCAGAAACTACAGAATACCACCTGCTACGTAGCAGGTGGTGTCCTGTAGTTTTTGTCTACCTTACATACTCCTTTTTCTTCGTTAACGTTCATACATCTGCGGAGTAATTGCGTAACACACTAACAGTAGGAATGGCTTTCATTTTGACAGTTCAAGAACATTCATTGGGTTATTTACGTTGTTGAGCAGACAAATTTTTCTAAGATAATTATGAAGCAGTGGATTAGCAATATCCTTCAAAATGATTCAGATTGTGTTGATAGTGTGCTACGCAATTAGGTTGCAGGTCATACATGCACGCCGGTGACGATTACTACGCACCTGACTTTTCTAAAGATCATCACCAATAAAGTCATGTCCTTCTTGGGCCTTGTGAATATTTGTGTGAATAAGGTTAACGTGTTTGTTTAGCAACACAAATAGGCACTAGTTCACGACAGCCTAGGCGTACTAGCGTATTACATAACTCCTGTGTTACCTAAATAATATATAATTTTACTAAAATAGTAGAAAACGGAGTATAAAAGTAGATATTTCTGGTATTCGGTTCGTATCTCCATCACATGAGTAACACACTTAATAGTGTATAAATATCCAGCGGTTTCTATTTGTGTACCCAGTACCCAAACAATACCAAAAGCACATCACTAGGATGTAAGTCAATGACAGTTATATTACAAGCCAATATTTTGAAATTCAAATAAAGAACATTCCCCTATCCATTCCAATCATTCGGAATTCAAACGTCCGCCACGCCTTTACAATTCGTATCAAATCGATACATCGATTTAGAAATTCGACTAATCGGTTACAAATAGGGATCGGTATAATTATTGGACCGGAATTTATGGGCAGTTCCTCCCACATAACAATGTGGAGTAGTGTAACATTCATTCAATAATTAAAAATCGTGGGAACGAATCCCATTTCGTTTATGGGTCAACTCGAATATTTTGGTCCATTCGATTCGAGTTTACGACGTATTCTTTTTAATATCGAAGTTCAAAGAACGGATTTAGAGGTGCCCTTGTTCCAACAATTTCGTTAAAGATTTTTATTGTTGGAACAACTTTGTTTAATATTTTTTTGCTTGTTAGCGGGATTTATTAAGTTTATTGGAATATTAATAGGAAAATAATAGACGTTGCTCGTTTTTTCTTATACTTCAATACGTTATCGATTTTGTTATAGCATAAAATTGATTTCTGTTTTTTAATAGGCCGATTATTTACGATCATGTTTCCACTACCAGACCCATCATCATACAATTGTGTTAAACAAGTCCCTTACTTACCAAATACAGTGTTACAGGGACATCGACGCACAACCTGTCACCATGGATTCAATACATGATTCTGAACCCCCTTCGTTGGAATTTTTCATCGGTTAATAAAAAATAAAAACTACTGTTTCCTACAAAAGTGCAATAACTACGCGATCAAAATGTATAGAACAGCATTTTTAAGATATTGCATAGCTTTTATCGCGGGCTTTGAGCGCGGCGACCGAATCAAGAAATTCCGCAACGAAAATAAAACCTAACACCCCCCACTCCGCCTACCATGTAGCTCGGCCGAGCGTTCGCTTAACGTGTATGTATATGGTACGACTGTTCTTGAATTAATATCAAAGAAAAAAAAAATACTTCATAAATAAAAAATTATAATTGCATAAGTTGATAAAAAATGCTATGCAATAGCTTTACCGCGGCAGTCCCCGAGTGCCACACGTGTTCTTTTTTTTTAAATAACCGACGAATTATTTCAACACACCGACGAATGATGTACTGAATCCATGATAACAGGTTGCATGTCATGTCCCTGCCACCCGATAACCGAAAGGAGTATGAAGAAACTGCATACAAACAAAAATACACGTATTAGTCATAATGACGGTCGTTCAGAGGTCAAATAATAGAGGTCTGTGCCGTGATGCGTAAAGGCTTATTAAACGGGTAGCGCCGGAAAACATAACTTTACCTATGTACATAATATGTATGTATGTGTTGAAATACTAATTATATAAAGTTTGTTGCCAGGGTCGTGTGCTTAACCAAGAGGAACGGATACAACCGGGTAGTTATTAATAGTGCTGCCTAGTAAGGTCATGTGGCCTAATCTCGGCGGATATAAAATGGGGGGGTGTAATCGGCAGTTTTTTATTTATATATTTTTGTTTTCTAAACAATTTTCTATTGCTTTGTTTTCTTATAATATTATGTTAGTATTTTTTTTTAATTTATTTATTAATAATCCCCTAGTGGGATATAAAGATATCCGTAGTTGTGTCCGTGGCATCACAGCGGGCCCTATCAGAATACCATCGCTGCGGTAGTTATTTTTTTAAATATCGCAGCATTATGCTGAGATAGGAGCCTTTTTGGCCTCGCACAGGTTTTTTACTTGTTTATTGTTGATTTAAATTTTTACTATTGTTAATTTTGTTAGTTTTAAATACCCCTTTTTATTTTTTTACGCTTTGTATTTCCCGTGCGTGTCTTAAATAAAATATTTTTCTTTCTTTCTTTCTTTCTAATCTGCTGATGTGTCTGACGTGACTGTAAGAAGTCAAGAGGACTAATTACAGTGGTTCAACGCTCAAACAAGGGAATTTAAAAGCGTTTCTTACGTTTCTTGCAGTACAAAACTGGGAAATATACTCCCAATATAGCGCGATGTAAAAGGTTTCACATCTTACCACTGCATGAGCGCAGGCGCATTGCTGATTTGACGTACTTATTTAAAATCGCAAATGGTACTATAGATTGCCCTGGGCCGGCAGTCTCGACATTAAATAGCGACAAAAATCTGTCGCTAAGTCGTATCGATGTCAAATTCCTTTAAAAGATTTTCAACTTTATTTCCAAAGCATAAGGTTGAAAATCTATTAAAGAAATTTGACATCGATACGACTTAGCGACAGATTTTTGTCGCTATTCATGTCGAGACTGCAGGGCCTGAGCTGTTAGGCAATATAGGATTAGTTACACACTGCAAAATATTTCGCAAACCTAGCTGGTTACATGTCCCTCATTTCAAGTCCGCGTACAGGCAGAATTCGTTTTTAATCCGTGTGAGTAGAAGTTTTAATAAACTGTCCGGTGAACATGTTTTGGATGTATTCAATACCAGTGTTTCTCAGCTTAAACATTTGTTGGTGAAAAGCTTCTGTACAGAAAAGTAATTGTTTGCATCTAAATGATTCTTAGTTTGTATTAGTCAATCGTCTAATATTTATTTCCTAATTTATCTAATAGGTAATTTGTACTGCCCTTTTCTTTTTTTGGTTTTTTAATTCTAGTGTTTATCAGTGGAAACTTGTAAATGGCCTTCAGTTGCATATTGTTTAAGAATACTGTATAAGTTAGCTGTTAGTTTACATTCGATGGGAGAAGATCGTAAAATGTGTGGTTTGGATCACAAAACTGAGGTGCGTCGGCATGTGGGTTCTACCCGCAACCGCGGACGTATGCTGCCGGGAAAACTCCATGAAACCCTTATGGAGTTTGTATGGACCCATCTCACCATCCTTTATCCATCACATATTTGACGATTAAAATATTATCAACATATTATTACGCTTCGAATTTCAAATCTGTTAGACGGTGGGAACATTTTACCCCAAGGTTCTTTTGCGTGATTTCGCATTGTGAGTCCGGATCCTAAAAGAATGCAAGTTCTGTTGATGATAGTCAGATACCGTATTATTACCCTTTGAATTACAAATCTGTTGGATGGTGGGAACATTTTACACCAAGGTTCTTTTGCGTGATTTCGCGTCGTGAGTCCAGATCCTAAAAGCATGAAGTTCTGTTGATGATAATCAGATACCGTATTATTTCCCGTTGAATTTCAAATCTGTTGGACGGTGGGAACTTTTTACCCCAAAGTTCTTTTGCGTGACTTCGCATCGTGAGTCCGGATCCTAAAAGCATGCCAGTTCTGTTGATGATAGTCAGAAACCGTATTATTACCTTTTGAATTTCAAATCTATTGGACGGTGGGAACATTTTACCCCAAGGTTCTTTTGCGTGATTTTGCATCATGAGTCAGCATCCTAAAAGCATGCAAGTTCTGTTGATGATAATCAGATACCGTATTATTTCCCGTTGAATTTCAAATCTGTTGGACGGTGGGAACATTTTACCCTAAGGTCCTTTTGCGTGATTTCGCACCGTGAGTCCGGATCCTAAAAGCATGCAAGTTCTGTTGATGATACTCAGATACTAGTGAAGGTTTACCGCTAGTCACAAAGGATTTATTAGCCGTTAATGTGGCTCCTTATCTTGAGTTCCAGGAACGTATTCCCAGGTCATGCAAAGCTTTAAGTAATCCATGTTAGTACCTATTAGGATTTTCGTGGAGAGATAGTGACTGGGGGCCTACTCCCTCAGCACAAAGTCCGTAGTTTCGGACGAAGTTACGTAAGTCTCCTACTCCGTATCACTTTCGGACATAACATTAGTGCGGGACCCGAACTAAAAAATAATGACACAATGATTTGACAATTGTCCTTCCTCCCGGTGTGTTTTTGCCTGTCCGAAAAATTTATTTAATCGAGAGCAGGGTCCATTTCTAAGTATTGAACTGTACTTTCGGATGGACCCGTATCTTTATTGACGTACTTGAAGAGTAGGTCCCCTGGTTTGTAACATGAGTGTAATCGTCGTGTTCGGCACAGGCAGGCGGCAATCAAATGTATAATCATTTGATTTTGCCACCCAACCTGGGGGTCTAATTTCTAAGTCCGTCAACAAAGATACGGGCCCATCCGAAAGAACTTAACATAAAATAACATAACATCACGCCTGTATTCCTCGAAGGGTTAGGCAGAGGTGTACCTACAGTACACCCATATTTCGCCAGTTATGTTTTTTAAGTCCCATGTAATAGGGGGCGAGCCTATTGAACCGAAAGAACTTGATCCCTAAAAACAAGTGTCAATTTAATTTTTCGAAGTTCATATCGGTAGTAGAGTCAACTGTCAAATCGCGTTGTCATTCATTCTTTGTTCGGGCGCCGAACTAATCACATGCCCGTAAGTGATACAGAGTAGAAGTCGCCCGTACCTGCGGTCGAAACTACAGATTTCGTGCTTAGACGGTAGACCTTCAATGCCGAATTATGCCGACTCGAATATATGTGTGGTACCCCATAGGCAATATGACAAAACACCACATTTGCGGCGTGCCGATGTACGCCAATTTATAAAGGTAGTCTATCTAAGTGTAGGAGTAAGTAGTGTACCTAAGTAAAGTGCCCTAAAAAGCGTGCAATCAAATGATGTCAACCGTTTTAGGTTTATAGGTAATAAAATAGGTAGGACCCAGAGAGTTAGTCCATTTACTTTATGAGCCGTCATATAATTCGGACAAGAATTGGATAGGGAGACGGACGGGTCGTATGTTGTCATTATTTTCTGAAATGAGAGTGGTTACCAGAGGTTTTATTTTTGTAGGTTGGTAGAATTGTCAGTGCGGTAAGTGATAGAGTTTACCATTAGTGAAAAGACTTTGGTCTTATGACTAAGGGTGGGAAAAGCGAGTGGAGGGGTTATGTGTTGGAACCAGTTCTTCAGTCAGCAAGTTTTATACATCGACATAAATTCATTGAATATCTACAATCTTTGTACAGTACAAATATTTTCTTAATATCCAAGAAGATGAAGTATGTATGTTCCATGTGGACGTATATTCGAAGTCGACTAAGACCGTTCGGTCTGCACCAAGTGCAAAGGGCAACTGATAGAAATCCGACGACTGACGGAACACGAAGTTTGCAGAGGGAAATTAAAAAAATAGTAGTACTGTACTATAATTTGGTACCAATGTGTACACATTGGGTACTTAATTGTAACTACACATTCATATACAGTATTATGAAACACCAATTGTAGACAATCAAATGATCAATTCTAGTCGATGTAAACATCTAACCGTACGGTTGACATGTAACCCAATCCTATTACAAAGCGTTTTAGCTCAGATGAAAGGGTTAAATAGGCATACTAAGATCCAGAAGCTTCCCACTTTGGAAAAAAACAAAACTCCTGATATCCTCAATCTATTAGTTGTGATTCAAAGGATACGGGTTCCGGAAACATAGCTACAGATAGCTCTTTGAGAGAGAATAGAATAAATAAATCGAAGAACTCATCTGTGGCATAAAGATAAACTCTTTGTATTCTTGTTGTAAGCTATTTCATCAAAGTTGTATGACGAAACTTGGAACATAAGTAAGCGTTGGCCAGAGGTCTAAAGGGCATCCAAGGTCAGCACCAAAGCCAAAAGAATACATTTTAAGATCTTATTGTGCCAACTAAATGGGGACTTGTTAATCCTTTCGCCCTTTATCCGGCTTATTAGGTAACACAATGGGTTGCAAAAGCAACAGAAAAAGATGGCGTTGCCTCGTAAATCGATGCGGGGTGATGCATTATGTTTGCAAATTGCGACCAGCCACAACGACTTTTTGCCTCCAAACTTATTTCGCATACAATAAATTACAATAAGGATACTTTTTCGAAATAAATTTAAGGTTTGATATTTACTTTTGGATGGCATTAAGGGGATAGCTTGATTGCAGAGAAGACGCTGCGTTTTTTTCCGTCGTCATTGACAATGATAACTTTGACGTTCAACAAATACATCAATAAATAGAGATTTATTTATGTATTTGTTGAACGACAAAGTTATCACTGTCGCTCAGAGGAGCGTGATAATTGGCGTGAAACAAAAGAAGGTTACACCTCTGTGCAGGTAAAAATAAAAGAGGATAGTTAAACACGAGCTGTGGTTGATAAAGTCGATCGAAACAAGTTAATAACTCAATTCAACAAGCAGTGAGCCTCGACAGGCGGTTTACAATAAACCGTTCAGTTTATGTGAAGTAATTCTTTTTGTTGAAGTATACATAATAGTAGGTACCTGTTTAACATTTTGTATCAATAAGATTAATTTGAGTTTATGGATGTCTAAGTGGCTCGGAAAGCACGCTAAGCCGTTGGTCTTGACTGTCAAGGCTCCTTCAAACAGGCGCGAATCGCACGTGACACAAAGGCACCAACTGTCGCGCGATCAGCGGTGCCTTTGTGTCGCGTGCGAGCCTTCAATCGTAGATTTTGAACATTCGTTACTGGTAGTCAGAAGCCTAAAAGTGTAACAACCAGTCTTACTAAGCTAGGGGGTATCAAGAGAGGCAGTCGCTCCAAGTAAAATACTGGTATTCAGCTGCATTCGTTCAGACTGTAAGCCGACCTTAAAATAGTTGGGAAAAGGCTAGGCAGATTGATTTTGACTGTCTCAGTCAATTATTTAATTAAAAAAAAAACAAGTTATTCATTCAACCTTCATCCTCAAAAGAAGCCGAAAAAGAACAAGTCTCATCGATTTTCTTCCTTCTGCGCAAAAAAACCAATCGAATTACGCTCGAATTAAATCGCAGCGATATCCCAACACATGTATAATCTCCCTAACACAGTCGTAGTCTGGTACCTACAGCATTAAGGGATTCTGATTAGAGGATCATTTTCGAAGTCTGCTTTGATATGAACGACGCTGGCTATCGCTGAAAACCAGCGCTGGGGCTCTGTCTCGCATAGGGCCGTAGCATTAAGGCTTCCGCAGACAAGCGCGACGCGACAGCGCGACAAGCGTTGCCTTTGTGTCGAGCGCGATTCGCGTCGCGTGTCGCGCCTGTTTGTAGGAGCCTTTATGCTGAGCGATTGCCGTTTTGCGTGGATGTGACGCATATTTTGCCACAACTCGTTCTTTTTTGTATTTGTGTGTTTTTTATTTGCGTCATGTTTACCGCAAATAAACGTATTTTCTTTCTTTCTTTTTTTTTTCTAACATATCGGCTCGGAATAATTTTTTTGAATACCATATATTTTAGTCGTAAAAATATCGGAATACAAATTATAATGTAATGAATATGCAAAGGGTTTGCGAGGTTTGACGTCATAAGATAATTTATTTGTGGGACTGAGGTTCTGTCCGTTTGTAAAATTTAATGATAAGCAGTGTAAAGGGAGGTTTTTAAGTAATTTTTTTCTTAAATCATGAACATTTATTGTGAATGACATGAAAACTTGTACATATTCATAGATAATTCCCGAAGGGAACTAGGTAGGTAGGTACTAGGTAGTGGTGTAACTATATTCATTATATTTAATATATTAACTATATTTTTAACTATATTTTTTACACCAATATTTCGCCAGTTATGTTTAAGTCCCATGTAATATTGGGCGAGCCTATTGCCATCAACCGAGCACAAATCCAAACTCCGGGCTGCTACTGAGAAATTCCTTATGAATAAACCCGTTACCACTTCACCCGACCTGGGAATTGAACCTAGGACCTCATGTTCAACAATAGGGCTTGCGACCAATAGACCAACGAGGAAGTCACGTATAGTTTTTTCATAAAATATCTCATATTTCGTGTGTTTCATGCCTACCGATCATACTGTTATTGTGGTTTAGTAAATTTTAATACAATGTCAGCAGATTATCTGCGGTTCTCCAAAATGGTAGAGCGTGATGCGGTTTACCGAACAATAATTTACTGGGACTGATTTCAATGCAACTACAAACGAAGCAATTATCTATTACTACCGACCCGTCTCTGGGAGCCTACTTACTTAGCACGGAGTCCGTATTTACGGACGAAATTACGGACGCCGTCTCATCCGTGTTACCTAAGGACATAAGATTAGTTCGGGGCCCAAACAAAGAATGAATGACAACACGATTTGACAGTTGTCCCTACTCCCGATGTATTTTTGCCTGTCCGCAAAATCGTATTTGACACTTGTTTTGGTGGATCAACTACTTTCGAACAGGCCCGTATCTTTGTTGTCCGACTTAGATATTAGGCTCCATCCTTCGCACGGTTTTTATGACTGGCGAAAACATCGATATTTCTTTATTTTATGGAAGTATGATATTAATGTAGGTACTATACACATAAACCTTCGGGAATACATTTTCTAAATGTTGGTGAAAACCCCATCGAAAAATTATGTTGCGTGCTTTAGAAGAACAACCCGATCCTGTGTGTTAGCTTATATAACTGTAGCTCAAATTTTGTTACCGGACTTGAAAAAGTAGGGATTGAAAGGGTTTCTAAAATACCGATAAAGAACCGGTATTTACTGGTTCCGTTACTAGAACCGGAACCGGAACAGGAACCTAAATTGGAACCTTTAAGAACCTTTATTTTACCGATTTTTCTTCAAAGTGAGTCCGAACGAGTTCATACGATCCCGCTCAGCGCAGGACGAAGCTTTGTATGATAGCGGCGAGGTACGGGCGGCCGCCGGCGGGTGAAGAGGTTGGAGATTTTGTGAGAGGGGAGAGGGGCACTTTTCTTTGGTAGATCATGTGGTAGCCCTTTCTTAGAGAACCTTTAAATCGGATGGTACCGAACCGGAATATTTGAACCTTTAAATGGAACCAGAACCAAACCGGAACCTGAACCGGAAACGCAACGAAAAGAAGAACCTTTTTAAGAACCGGAACCCAAATTCGAACCGGTTTTCAATCTCTGCTTCAAGGTAGGACAACCAGTTCATGTTATTAACACAAAACGTAAGTGACTAAGGGTCGAAAGATCTACTGCCTTTGATAAACCTTCAGAAACCGCATACTAAAGTCATATTTATTTATTCTATAAATTGTATTTCATAGTATAAAACTGTCACTTTTCGTTTCTGTCTGTTGACCGCTAAGTTCTTCTAAAATAAACATTGCATTTTGATGCGGTTTTCTTCAACATCATTTAGAAAATATCGTCCGGAAGATTAATGTGTAGAATTATTTACTATTCAACTCAGATTTAGCTCAAAAATCTCAAGGTTTTGACACGTCGCCACATCGGTAGGATAGATCTATTCCCATCCAATACCAAGAGCTAATACCATTTGGTATTAGTTTATTTCCGAATTTATTTTCTATTGCCAACGAGTACCACATTTTTTTAAATAAAAAATCTATTACTAACGAATACCAAAGTGAGACTTTTTGTACACTCAGCTACACAAAGTTTTATTTAAATTGCGTTTTACCGAAATCTAGGGTAATCTAAATATAGGGTTAGGGTTAATAAGCTGGTCGACGGAGCCCCGCTACGCGGGGCTCCTATTTCTGTCTAAAGGGTTTAAAGGAACCTAACCAACCGAACCTCGGGATGCCACTGACGTCGACAGTCTAGGGTTAGGATTTTCGGGAACATTTATTATGTTTTCGGAAACTTAGTTCGTCACTCAAAGCATTTTAATTTTACTGAACCTGACTGTATCTGATTTCTTCAAACTTGTTTTGGTATTGGTTTTAAAATGTGGTACTCGTTGGGAATAGAAAATAAATTCAGAAATAAACTAATACCAAATCTCTCCGAAGCCGAAGCTCTTGGTATTGGATGGGAATAGAGCGTAGGATAGTACAGTCACCAAAAGAGATAAGTAACCAGGGTCGTCGGATATAGTTGAAGTTTAGTAAGAAACCGATGGATGTTTTCAAATGAAATTTAATTTGATAAACGAACTATTTGTTTTCTATTAATTAATTTAAATTTTATTCGAAAATATCCATCGGTTTCTTACTAAACTTCAACTATATCCGACGACCCTGGTTACTTATCACATTTGGTGACCCTACATTGCACCTGTGCGAAGCCGGGGCGAGTGCCTAGTTACATAATAAATGCCAATATTTTCAACAAAACATGCCTTTTACAATGTATAAAGCACAAAATTATAATAACGACTTCATATGTGAAATAGACCGTGCATTTTATAACAATTTACGAGCGAAACCGGGGCGAGTTGATAGTTTATTACATTCTGCCATATAAATCTATATTAACGTTAGGCATTATTTGTGGTAAGCACAAGTGCCTTAAGACTCCTTCAAACAAGTGCGACACGCGACGTGAAACGCACGCGACAGTAAGCCACTGCCTGTCGCGCGACGAGCGGTGCCTTTGTGTTGCGTGCGATTCGCGGCGCGTGTCGCGCCTGTTTGAAGTAGCCTTTATAGTTTCTGCCTTGAAATGCATCAATGACTATATGCCTAACCAAGGTCTTCTCAGGTGATGTCATAGTTGGAAAAGGACTGTATATTCTAGTTGTAGAATTTATGACTTCTTAGAATTGTCCTCAAATGTCATAACTTCATAAAGTTTCATTTTAATAGGGTTATAGAGGTATGAGGAACAGGGTGTAAAGTTCACTCATACTCTATGGAAAAGGGAGGACCCTCCGACCAGACGGGTGTTGTGTCTGGTGGGCAACTGCCCGACGATTGATGTTGGAACGTTGTATATATGCTAGTTGCGCAGTAAACTCTGCTTGCGCGATGCAGGATTTTGCGTGACGTCAGTGTGACGTGTAGCTCGCATGTGGCGATGTAAATACCGCTACAGGGTACTTTGGTCTTAGAGAGTCGTATTGATGATTTTAATGATTATAATTCTGTAAATACATACCGTCAAACGGAGTGAATGGGGATGCAGGGGTGAATCGAGAAGGAAATTTAAAAAAGGATTTTAACATTGAAATAATATAGTTGGTTGCTAAAAAGGACTCTAATGTGTTTACTGTGTTATAATGAACGATTTAGTGCCCTTGTTGGCAATAATCTATATTATTTCAATGTTAAAATCCCTTTTAAAGTTTCGTCCCGATTCACCCCTGCATCCCTATTCACCCCGTTTGACGGTACGAGTACTTGTTACGATCGCGCATCATATTTTAAAGAACTTACAACCTACTGCTTACCTGCAAATTGCAAAAAAACGTAAGAAAATTTAAATTTCACGGGCTACTTGGCGTTTTGTCTTGAGATTGAAAGTTCTTGTCTTTAAATACCAGAAATCTACACATTCCGTGCCTAAGCAGAAGTGTGTCGAACGGAGGGCAGACACAGAACTTGAAGCTGTAATTTTGTAAAATAAGCTTATAATGTAGTTTTCATCCGTTGTTGGCAGTCATGTTGTGCAATTACGCTTTGGGTGATAATCAGGTCGAAACCTATAAATGTGAACCTAGTGATAAACTGTGATTGTCACCTGTTGTGCCTTGTGAATAAAGAAATAAATAAATAGTAATGACATAACCTCATCTTGTTGGCTTTGTTTCCCCAAAGGGTAGGGCTGAGGTGTAATCAGGACAGGTGCACAGGTGTTTTGTTAAAATCAGAAATGTCAAAAAAATATCCTTAAGAATACAATGAATGGTCTTCTATTAGCTCGTTGAGTATGGCAGTAGTGAGTACCTACTAGTTTGCAAGTACCTAGCGGACAATAAAAAACACAATAGCATAAAGGTACGAGTTCGTAGCCGACTGCATGCAACAGCAGCAGACGACGTGTCGACACACATTTATATACCACTACTTGATATGTAAATAACCGTGACAGGAAATTATTAAAACATCATCAATATAAACGAAGTGGAAAAAATAAGCAGTAATAAGGATAACTCAAAAACTTCTGGTCAGAATTTGATCAAATTTAAATGGGACCACATGTGAAGCACCGGCTTTCATATAAAAAAGAATCATCCAAATCGGTTTACCCAGAAAAAAATTCTGAGCTAACACACATAAAAAAAAAAACATACAGTCGAATTGAGAACCTCCTCATTTTTGTGAAGTCGGTTAAAAAGTACTGCAACCTTGTCTAAAATACAAAATTTTAATAAAAGTGGTGAGGTGTCGTGGGACACCCGGTTGGAACGCAGTTCCTTTAGCTGTTTATTATGTATCAAATAACAGGCACAATTAAATAAACTAACAACGTTTGAGAGTAACTAAATGGAAAAAATAAAGAAACACACTTTAGCAATAGTGTCGTGATGGTCAAAATGTTATAGTTTTTTTCGATCTAGCTCTCATTCGCCAAGTGTGCAGAGAATAAAGGCTCCTGCACTAAAGCACCGCCAATCGCGCGACGAACGGTGCCTTTGTGTCGCATGCAATTCGCGTCGCGTGTCGCGCCTGTTTGAAAGAGCCTTAACGTGTGATAAGGAATTTCGTTCCAATACAATCAGACATAAACTTGAAAACTATGTTCTACTTTATACCTTTATTCCAGAGACAGAACTATAAAAAAGTCCGGTTTCTGAAATGAAAATTTTCAGTTTAGAACTTGTCAAATTTTACTTTCAATGTAGCCCGTGAAATTCAGACTTGCTTAGATTTTTTTGTTTGAAATTTGGAACTTTGCGGGATTCCACCTTAAGTAATGCTAAAGGCGAGTTTGAGAAGTTCTCAACTTCAAATTCTCAATTCAGAAAGCGGATGGTACTGTTCTACACCGAATTTCTTGCTCCGCAGTTTTGTATTTCTAAGGTGTTGAGACAAAGCTATACCGTTTTACACTGACTGCTAGCATTTAGCAGGTTCATTCCCCTTGTTAAAATAAGGTAAATATGGTTGCTAGTCCGAAAGCCTACCATAACACTGACCCAATTCGCCCTCCGTCGATTTTACGAGCTGAGGCGAAGATAAGTGGGCAATTTGTTAACCCACTTCAAGTAAGGAGGTTAATTTGACCCGTATATTTTACGCATAGATACATATTATTATGAGTTTTGTTTTATTTCTTTATGGGCGATGGACAAAAACTTTATCTTGGGTGTTATGCGGGTCACGTTCATGAATATGCAGAACCAGGAAAGAGTCAGATGCCATAATTTGTGGCTACGTTAAATCCGAATAAATGTTATTGTACTGTTTAACTTAAGTCAATCGGTCTAACATTTTCCCAACTACACTGGCATGCAATAAAATCGACCCACTCCGTGCTCTTTGGTTCGAAACAATATAATTCAACAAGGTTTACTAACAATAACCTTATATATTGTATACTAAAACCTTCCTGAAAGTATGTACATTACGTTAGTTAAAGAATTATCAAAACTGATTTATAAGTTTATGAAATAATCACGAACTTACAAACATGGGGGTTCGAATAAAGAACCTCCTTTTTTTGAAGTCCGTTAAAAATTCAAGTAAAATTTTCAAAAAACGAACAGGAATAAACAAAGTTATTCTTTTGTCAATTTCATAGGCAAAAAAAAGTCACGCACTTTATCCGAACAAAAGTGAGCGATGAGAACATCTGAAGAATAGAGTCGATCTTGTCAAGAACATTGCTTTTATCCAAATATAGTGTATGTGCAAATAGACTGTACATTACCTACCTTCACACAATATAAATTAATTAATTATAATCATTAAGATTTTTGAGATATCGTCTCTCAAATTGAAAGCACGGGGTGGGCCGATTTTTTTGCACGCCAGTGTATATTGGGGTCAGCTTTCAGTCTAATTGGATGCAGCTGAATACCAGTAATTTACATGGAGCGACTGCCTATCTGACCTCCACAACCCAGTTACTGGGTATAAGACGATACTCCTTGGTAAGACTGGTTGCCAGACTTTGAGCATCGGACTACTCGTAACGACTGTCAAAGATCTACGAATGACAGCCGAGACCAAACGCTTATCTCTTCAACAGTAGTACGAGGGCCTCATGTTCTGTAGTGGATGTGAACGAGCTGACTTGAGCAGTAAAGTATAAACACACGGTGATATTTAATGGGCTGTAGCATACTTTATGTTGAATCAACAATAAAGTTGCATTGTCTAAACAGGGTTTAGACGATTCAAGAATAGAATAGAATACTCTTTATTATGTACACCATAAAAATTACAGATATAAATGTAGACATTTTACACAGGGTGACACAATGGGCGGTCTTATCGCTAAAAGCGGTCTTTTACAGACAACCTTTGGATAGATTCAAGGGAGAAGGAGAGACAATAATGCAGGTAGTCAGTGGTGTACCATTTACATATACAACAAATACATACATACATAAAACATATACTTATCTACATATAATATATACAATAATAAAAATAAAACAAGAGCAAGGAAACTAAATGTAATGATGATGTTTAAGGAGAGAGGAAGTGTTTTTAACCATAATTTTAAAAGTGGACAAAGAATTACGTAGTTTAAGTAATTTGTTGCTTCAATTTTATTGTATGCCACAGGCTAGATTTGCAAAAAACCTGCATCGTGTAAATGAGGCTTAACAGCTTAAACTAACAACTCATTGAATGAGATGTTTAATGCCACCTTTTAGAGTATTTTTTTGTGTAAATCAGTGGACACATCTTTTTTTAACACTTTGGGGAATACAGCGGGGTAATTGCGTAACACACTAACAGTAGCAATGGCTTTCATTTTGACAGTTCAACAACATTCATTGCGTTATTTACGTTGTTGAGTAGACAAATTTTTCGAAGATACGAAGCAATGTGTTAGCAATATCCTTCAAAATGATTCTGATTGTGATTATGATGGTGTTACGCAATTATGGTGCTGGTCAAACAAGATAGGAAAAGCTGTCACATTTCAGTTTTCTTTCTATAGATTTTTGTGCCTTTAACCCCCTTTATAAATATTTTGACATTTGACATCGTTGTTCAACTTGTGAAGAGCGATCACTATAAACTGAATGAATTTAAAAGTAAATACTCCCTTGTTTTTTTGGAATATAAATAAAATTCCCAAAAGCTACCATTATGTAATTATACATCTGTATCTAACCCATTAATTTATATAAACAAAACAAAAATTAAAATCGCAGCGATCACTCATAAGGGGCAGGGTGAATGTTCATATTGCCGTCCTCGTGTATTCAATTTCAGACGACACGGGACACAGTAATGAGGTGCAATCAACACGTCCCGATGATGTCACGGACTTACAGAGACGTATAATAAGCGTTCGTCAGAGAATTATTCTTTTTGTGTTGTTGTAATCATGTTTCTGTCATTAATGTTGTTTTGTGAGGGAGGTTTTGCTAATTGCGTGATTGTGTCATGTGGTATTTGATGTGGTGTAAGTAATTGTGGTACTAAGTCCGCATTATTGTGGTCCGGAGCATGAGAGATGAAACATAAAGATTATGGACATTAATGTTCTGAATGACTTTTATTCCAATGGTACATGTAATTAACATAATGCTTTACACATAGACTTGTTCGGCGAGTTTTTTTGTTTGCAAAATATATAATTATGTGAGATTTGTGTCTGTAATATTCCTACCTACCAACTCAAGCTATAAAATTACAACGGCAAAAATAAAGTTTTCTACCTATTCTTTTGTTTATTTACTTACATGCCAATGTGCACTAGCACACTTAACTAGTCATAAAATGGAAAACCAGTATAATATAAATAATTATGATGTCATTGTGAGCAAAACGTAAGTTGACGTTGTATGCAACGTGGAGAATAACTCGTAATTTTGATAATAACACGAATAAGAACGTCTGCGCAGCTAATTATAATTTTAAATTTTTACCAAATCATAATTGCCATCCCAATGTGGTTTTAACTGCGGTTTCAAGAATCACCTTTAAAAATAATTGAAGTATTATTTTAGAAAACATTTGTTCATGGAAACAGTGTTAAACTGAATTAATATTTTTAAGTTCAATTATGCGGTTATTTATCTAAAATGAGCATTAGACAAATCATCATGATGATTAAAATAAAATTCCTTACTTAAAAAAAAAAAAATTGTGACGTCATGTTTATAACGTACCGCCTATTCTATTTTTAAAATACTTAATCAACAAGCCAACAATACCTAAGTACATGAATGCCACAGACTACACTTAATGGCATCACTAACAGGTAAACTAAAAGTCGTGAGTGCTGTACACGCTCGTCTCTTTTACAAGACGATGATTTATAATACTAGGTACTACAAGTACGTCCGTCCGTTCCGTTCTGTGGCATCCTAGTTACGCTGCGCGCTGTGACCAAAAAATAAAGATGGGACGAAAATTGGGACTTTCACCTTACTAATCATAGGGGTCATCCGAAGACGGGATGAAGTCATTTTAGATATGATGTGGTTCTGTTAATAATAAAATATATTATGAAAATATGTTTTTTTTTCACATAATTATGTCGCTACATCTATATCTACCTAAGTATGTTTTACAATAAATAGTAAGTACCAATACACGTTAAATGAAGATACAACCAACTATGAACAAATCTACAATAATAAAAAAACAGTTTAAATTAGTATTTATATAATTAGGTGTTACTAAAAATCGCAAAATAATATAACAATTGTTTCTGAGAACGTACCTGGATCTTATTAAATAATAAAGGTTAATTAGAAACAATGATTTTTAAGCGGGTAAAGGCTCCTCCTTTTTGAAGTCGGTTAAAAACTAAATTAAAACATGTCGTTCCTAGTTTTGCTTACAAATCTCTGTATTTTCTATAGAATGCGTGTGGATTAGCTTAATATGTGGTTCTATGGCATTTTTATGATAATTCGTGTAATTTGCTAGTACTCGTGTTAACTATTTATATGGTATTATTACTTTTAATATTTTTATTTATTAAATGTGTAAATGGAAGTCGTATTCATTGATTTATTATATTTACTTAAAGTATTTTATTAAATAGAACTGTTATTATTTTTATTTTCTTATCTATTTATATACAGGGTGTCAGGGACATCGACGCACAATCTGTTACCATGGATTCAGTACATGATTCTGAAACCTCCTGTGTTAAAATTTTTCGACGGTTGTTAAAAAAAAACACGTGTGGCACTCGGGGACTGCCGCGGTAAAGCTATTGCATAGCATTTTTTATCAACTTATGCAATTATAATTATTAATATTTTTTTTATTTATGCAATATATTTTTTTCTTTGATATTAATTCAAGTACAGTCGTACCATATACATACACGTTAAGCGAACGCTCGGCCGAGCTACATGCTAGGCGGAGTGGGGGGTGTAAGGTTTTATTTTCGTTACGGAATTTCTTGATTCGGTCGCCGCGCTCAAAGCCCGCGATAAAACCTATGCAATAGCTTAAAAAAATGCTGTGCCATACATTTTGACCGCGTAGGTATTGCACTTTTCTATGAAAAATCTGTTTCTTTTTTGATAATTGACGTTAAATTTCTATGTTAGAATCATGTGCTGAATTCATGGTTTCAGTTTGCGCGTCGATGCCCCTGCCAGCCTGTATACTAATCTAATATATAAAAATCTCCTGTCAATGTGTTTGTTATCGAACTCCTCCGAAACGGCTTGACCGATTTTTATGAGCTTTTTTGAGTATATAATGTCTGAGAATAGGTCGTAAAGTATATTTCATACCGCTGCGGGTGAAACCGCGGGGCGCAGCTAGTACCCATAAAGTAAAGCAGAAGAGTTTGTTTGTTGTTTTGTTTGAACGCGGTAATCTCTAGAACTACAAGTCGGATTTGAAAAACTCTTTTTGCATTTGATAGCCCAATTCTGAAGGAAGGTTGTAGGCTTTTAAAATTACGCTACGATTCTTAGTAGGCGCGCAAAAAAAAAGAAAGTCAGAAATAACGCTTTATGAAAACGAAGTAATAGCGCGGGCGGGCGATGCGATGCGACGCGGTGGGGGCCGAGGGAAATTTATAAAACTGTAGCTATTATTTTAGTTTGTGTATGTTACGACTTGAGAGAAGTCGCGGGCAAAAGCTAGTATTACAATATGCCTTCACTATAGAAAGGGTGTACTTTTAACAGATAACTTAAAAAAAAACGTTTAAAAGCTCCCGCAGTCAGGTGCGACAGCGCAACGCGACTCTTGTAGAACAATTTCCATAAAGTTTTCATAGAAATTGTTATACTAGATTCGCGTCCCACTGTCGCGTCGCGCCTGATTGCAGGAACCTTTAATATCCAAATTTTGAATAGAGAACAGAAAATAACTACGGGAGTTTTGTCGGATGTATTAAGTTTTCCATCAGATGGGCGTGGTGAGCGCAAAGAATAAATACATAAACTAACGCCTTCTTCCCATGGGCGTAAGCAGAAACTACAGAACGCCACCTGGTACAATCCTTACATACTCCTTTTGCTGAATATTTAATTGCCAATCAGAGATTACAAGAATAAGTTACGACGCGCAAAACTTACTTATTAACGAAGATTATGACAGCATAAATAAAATTTTATCACCACAACTAAAATCATCATAAAAAATCTAATATACGCAATATAATTGAGCTCGTTCTAACTTTCTAGAGCTGCATAGAAATGGCTCTTAATGCGATGACACCAAGATAATCTTCGCCGTGGTAAACAGAAATACTAGTTTTCTGTAATTACAACTTGTACTTGACGTTACAAGTGCACGTTCTAGGGGTTTAGTTCAATGTCCAACGCGTTGGAATGGTCATATCTAGTGTCTTTATAGCCCTGGTCGCGTGTGTGGTCTGGAAGGGACATTTTTATCTCTTCCTATGTACTGGCGAGGTTTTTATATCGATTTTTTTTTACTTTTTAAGCTATTGCATAGCTTTTATCGCGGGCTTTGAGCGCGGCGACCGAATCAAGAAATTCCGTAACGAAAATAAAACCTAACACCCCCCACTCCGCCTACCATGTAGCTCGGCCGAGCGTTCGCTTAACGTGTATGTATATGGTACGACTGTACTTGAATTAATATCAAAGAAAAAAAAATACTGCATAAATAAAAAGTAAATAAATAATTATAATTGCATAAGTTGATAAAAAATGCTATGCTTAAATAGCTTTACCGCGGCAGTCCCCGAGTGCCACACGTGTTTTTTTATTAATTATCTGTGTTCAGTTCAACGAGTCGATAGCAATGTAAGTGTTGTCAGCCCGAAACATCACGAAATTAAAATAATGAACTTATAATTTCATATTTATTTTTATAATTAAGTAGCTTACCCGACAGACGTTATTTTTGTGTGGATTTTTAGTTTAACCCGAATTTTAAAAAAAATCGGGAAGGTTTTCGGATTTTTCTTTCGATTAAAACCTAAATCGGACTATTCCGAACATTTAAAAACAGAAAATAGCCAAATCGGTCCAGCTGTTCTCTAGTGATTCGCTTATCAACGAACAGTATTTCATTTTTGTTTATATATAATATAATATGTCGGAATTACATTCAATCAATCGTTTGACTTTGACTAATCGGGACGGCAGCGCCACCAGGCGGCGCTCGACAGAGTCTACAACATAACGATCGACCAGAGTTAAAGCAGAGTTTGTCAGTGGCGGTCAAGCAGTGAACACGTTTAGAAACTGTTGCGCGTTCTATATCGTTGTATCGTGTACTTATTCGGTAGTGTGATTAATTTTTTCGTAAATTATAATTTGATTTGAATTGCAAACGGTTTTTCTATTGCGCAATAACCAACACTGCTCATAGTACGCCCACAGTAATTAAAATATTGCTGTTGATAACGAGAGAGACGTACCTTCTCCGTCATATCCTAATCCTAACTAATCCTAACTTCCTAACTTCCTAACTTCCTAACTAATATTATAAATGCGAAAGTAACTTTGTTTGTTTGTTTGTTACCTTTTCACGCCTAAACCACTGAACCGATCATCCTGAAATTTTGCATATACGTTATCAGGGGTACAGAAACGGACATAGCGTACCTTTCATTCCGCAAAACAGTACTGTTCCCGAGGAAAACAACAATGACATCCTTATGGTAATAGATGGCGCCACGTGTCTTTCGAATCATGATTAAGTAATTATAACCCGAATTGGTAGTCAGTTTAAATTAACGCGAGCGAAGCCGCGGGCAAAAGCTAGTATATTATAATCCTGTAATATAGAAATCTACTTTGAATTCACAAGGAAACTAGAGATAGAATGGCTAAGAAACCAAGAACAAAGTATCTTCCTAGGACTGCAAAAAAGATATCTAACTCATTAACATTAAACGGACGTAAATAATAACTCTTCACGATTAAAATAATGATCAATTTTCTTGTTTTTTCCTTCATAAAGCCTTAGCAAAATAATTATAGCAGCAATTACAATGATCGTGGCCTGAGTGGCTGTATCCTGGGAACTTTAGCCATGAAGTCATCGGTAGCACGAAGCCTGATGACTGTTCTTCGATTTATTTACTTGGATTCAATGCAAAAACAACTAGGTGTTTTATTTCCTGTGCTATTAACTGGTGGTTACATCTTAGTAAGGTTGGGTGCACAACGAACTTTTGTTTTTATTGCAGTAAATAACTTTTGGAGGACGGAAGAATTGTTTACTAGGTAATATTAAAGTCTAGGCTGCGGTTTCAACATTTAAGTTACGTTTTAAAAGTCTCGTAAACCTTCTTAAATGTACCTGTAGCCGATATCTACAACGTCACATGCGAGTTACGCGGTAATACTGACGTCACGCTAAATCCTGCATCGCGCAAGCATTGTTTACCACGCAACTAGCATATATACAACGTCCCGAAATAAATCGTCGGGCAGTTGCCCACCAGACACGACTCCCGTCTGGTCGGAGGATTCTCAGTGATACGCCACTGACTACCTGCATTATTGTCTCTCCTTCTCCCTTGAAACCATACAAAGGTTGTCTGTAAAAGATCGCTTTTAGCGATAAGACCGCCCATTGTGTCACCCTGTGTAAAAATGTCTACATTTATATCTGTAATTTTTATGGTGTACATAATAAAGAGTATTCTATTCTATTCTCCCTTTTCTATGGAGGTACGAGTGAACTGTACACCCTGTTCCTCATACCTCTTTATACCAATTTTTTTTATCCATAATGTTAATGAGTTTTATTTTAATATAACATCTGCCGAACTGCAAAGCACTTTGTCGGCAGTAGGCTCTTGTGGATTTTGCTCGAATAATTAAAATTAAATCTAAGTTAAAACTAAGACTAACTAATGTGGGGATACAGAGTAGTTAGAAATGTCCGACTATTTTTCAGAATCGTAAGACAACGTATAGGCAATGGCCAGAAATCGCCAAAATACAGTGATCAGAGAATGTAAAGATCCTTTGCCCAGCAGAAAGAAAATTACTTACAGGCGAAATTGTCCAAGTGCCAAATATTTTGATGTATTTTATTAAGTTTCAAGTTAAGATGTACATTTTCTTTATCCATTTAAGAACTGGTTTAAAGCTCGTGATACCACGGATGAGAAGTTACTGGCTCTTCGCCAAAAAGGCTAGTTTTCTGTACTCACGTAACAGCCGTTATCGGTACTTGAGTCTTTTGTTAAGTTGGTGCTTACCTGTGGAAATAGAGAATTATTATTAGATAAGTTATATTATCTTTATCATTAAAACCTTATTGATATATAAGATAGATCGATAGACAGACATAATATTCTTTATTATGTACATTCGGCAGCACATCACGTTACCACGAACTGTCAGATTTTCTCTTTCGGTTTTGAACTTAACCATCATTATTTAAGGTTTAAAATCGTTTGGAGAAATTTGACGGTTTCGTGTAGCTTGACCAGCCGGCGACTGTACTCCATCAAAATATAGATATAAATGTAGGAATTTTAGGTGCCACAATGGCGGGTTTTATCGCTAAAAGCGATACAAGCCGTGAGTCTGATGGGATTTACAATCAGCAAAAGAAAAGAAAAAAAAAGAAAGAAAAATTGTTTATTCTGCACAAAATACATAACCTAAAAAAAAAACGGACACTAAAATGACGAACTTCTATATAAACTTTTATCCTCTTGTTAACCCCTTTAATATAAAGATATATTACATATTATCCATAATTAATATTATAAATTCGAAAGTAACTCAGTCTGTATGTTACCTTTTCACACCTAAACCACTGAAGAGATTTCGATAAAATTTGGCAAGGAGACAGATGGCATTCTGGGGAAGGACATAGGCTACTTTTTCTGCCGGTAGCTCGTTCCTGTGGGATAATTTCTGACATCCACGCAGGCGAAGCCACGGGCTTGCTGATATAGGATAGGTATATTTTTTTTAATCTTTGCTCACTGCTCACTTTGGTTATATATATGGAGCTCTTGTGCGAAATTTCATGCTTCTAGACCCAGCGGTTTATATAGAGTGTGCGGTATCTGCCAGAGAAGTAATTGTTTTTTAATGGTAGGTGAAACAGTGGACATCAATGCGTAATGATTAAAGAACGGAAAAACTATTGTGAAACTTAATCGTGTATTTTCAATATCAATTAATCAATTTACCTAGCCGTTTCCTTTTAGTGTTGGGGTCAGCTTCCAATCTAACCGGCTGCAGCTGAATACCAGTATTTTACATGAAGCGACTGCCTATCTGACCTCCACAACCAAGTCACTGGGTAACACGATACCCCTTGGGAAGACTGGTTCTCAGGCTCTTACTACCCGTAAGGACTATCAAGAACTACGATCTGCGAATGATCGTGTATTTTCAATGACTGTATAAATGACGTTGATGATGATAAATGCGTAAACGCAACCTGAGGGATAACTGTGTAACACACTAACGGTAGGAATGGGTTTAATTTTGACAGTTCAACAACATTCATTGCGTTATTTACGTTGTTGAGCAGACAAATTTTTCGAACATATGAAGCAATAAATTAGCAATAGGTTTCAAAATGATTCAGACCACATATCCGACTGTGATTGATAGTATGTTACGCAATTAGGGTACTTTGCACGTGCTTGTAGTACTTCAAATACTTGTGTTATTTTTTAATTAATATTATACAATTTCTAGACAAGCCAGGTTCGTTTATTTTGTATTAAAATTACCTTGAAGATTATCTAAAAATCTTTAAGATTCTAACTCAGTAATGTTTTCACATCAAAACACTACAAGGATACCTGGTCTACATTATGCTAATATTGTGTAGCCGACCAAAAAACTTACCTCACGTGATCTTGAAATTCTAAACAAATGTTCTTACGGAAGAATTCTTAGGGTATGTTTACTTAGTAAACGAGCGCAATCTCAATCTTAACTCGAATTTTCTTAGGGCTAGGCAGAGGTGTGCCTATAGCACACCCACATGTCACCAGATAAGTTTGAGTGTCATTTATTAGAGGGCCAAACCTGGAGCGGCATCTACAACTTAACACGCGAGTTACGCGTCACCCTGCCGTCACTCAAAATCCTGTATCGCGCAAGCAGAGTTTACCGCGCAACTAGCATATATACAACGTCCCGACATCAAACGTCGGGCAGTTGCCCACCAGACACAACACCCGTCTGGTCGGAGAATCTTCCGTTTTCCATAGAGTATGAGTGAGCTTTACACCCTGTTTTTCATACCTCTATAAACCTATTGCCATCAACCGGACACAAATCCAGACTCCAGGCTGCTACTGAGAAATTCCTGATGGAAAAACCCAATAACTCTTTGCCCAACATGGGAATCCAACCCAGGACCTCAACAACCACTAGACCAACGAGGCGGACATAGGATAGGGATAGGTAGATACCACAACATAACATAATTTAAGATACCACGCAAAAAGCCAAAAAATCCAAAAAGAAAGTGTAAATAATACTTTTAGTACAAAAATCCTTTGGATGGTTGGAAAACGTGAAAAATACGTAAACGGTTGGTAGTAAATAACTTTATAGGTGCATAGTTATATTTATTTAAATAACAAAAAATGACGTTTCTTGAAAGAGGATTTGTTCCGCATTCGCCTCACAAAGTTCGCCTCACATTTGATATTCCCGTTTAGCCCCACATTTTGTTCCTTATTTGCCCCAGTTTTAATTTCATGGAAATTAATGCTTTTAAAGTACTGTACCAAATTAAAACCCGCGTACCATCTAGGCATTACCCATGCGCGTGCGCCTTCACTTACATCACCTAGCATGTGCATCACTGCTAATTATTATACAGTATTTATACAGCAGTAGACGCAAATAAGCCAATTAAACTTGTACAGACCGCAGTCATGAGTTCATCGCATTAAATTTTTTAATCTTGCTTACATTTTGTTCGATGTAATGTTCTAACATTCTAAGTACTTTAGTATTCTTTAGGGTTGTAGTGTAGATCTAAAAAGTAGTAAGTACCTATAGATTATTTTAAATCTTTTTTCCGAAACTAAATATTTAGGTACGGTCGCACGAATGCATCCGAAGAGATGCGCAAAGATCGTCACTCACTGGATGCCTGAGGGAGGTCATCACCGACGAGCTAGATCGCAGCAAAGGTGGTGTGACAATCTAATCATGTTTGCGGGGCCAACATGGCCAAAAATCGTAAAAAATAGAGAGCTTTGAAAGGAAAAAAAGGAGGCCTTTGCCAGTAGTGGAACACAATGAAGGCTAGCAAAAAAATATATGTAGGAATGAGAAAATTAAAAATCTAATCTAAACGTTATTTCACGATAAAAGCAAAATACGATTATGTAGGTAATGCGAAAACTTGAAACTTTCAATTAATAAAGGACCTCATTTAAATATATAAATTAGACATAGGTTGTGCGTTACGGACTTTATGAAGGGTGAGAGACACTGTTGCCGGAAGGGCCGAAATATGAATAGACAGTTTTATCGATTGAAAAGGGTCAAATACCTGTGTTCCGTAAAATTGGCAGGATGTTCCTCCCTAAAGTCTGATTTTTATGCTTTGTTTACATTATTTTGTGTGTGCATTTTCATTTTCCAATGTTTTTGTAGTAGTTTAGTTAGGTAGGTGGGTTAGGTGTTCGGAATACAATTTTTTTACACTTATCTAGTTACTCGATTTTGCTTTTAAGCTTCACAAGATGTTACAACAGGAAGCAGAAAAAACTGAATCAAAAACTTCGAGAAACACTCAGAAACTTGTTCACTTACATCGCTAACACAGCAAAAACTACAGTGCAAATAATAAAGCCGGTAAAAAAGTAGCAACAAACTTGTTTTAATAAACATTCCAATTACCATGTTAATTAAAAAGCCGCCTTTAAGATTCGAAACTATTACATCGACACTAAATAATTGATAATTATAGCAACACTGTAGTTATTGAAATCTAATCCTAACTATCCTAATCCTAACTTCCTAACTTATTAATTATTAATTAATATTATAAATGCGAAAGTAAGTTTGTTTGTTTGTTTGTTACCTTTTCACGCCTAAACCACTGAACCGATCATCCTGAAATTTTGCATATATGTTGTCAGGTGTACTGAAACGGACATAGGGTACCTTTCATCCCGCAAAAAAGTACTGTTCTCGAGGAAAACAACAATAACGTTCTTATGATAATAGATGGCGCCACGAGTCTTTCGAATCATGATTGAATTATAACCCAAATTTATAGTCAAAGTCTAAATTAACGCGAGCGAAGCCTCGGGCAAAAGCTAGTAATCAATAAGACAAAAAAGTGCGTTTAAAATCTATGACTAATGGGCCGATTTTTAACGACGTCGGTTAACTTGGTAAGTAAATGAAAAAACAGTGTTTGTTTTTAACTTGACTAATAATCGGTCTTAACTGAAAAGTAACTAGACTTGAGTAACTTTTTTAGGACGTCTTTTACTTATTAATTTCACATTCTAATTTAAATCCAAATAGGTTATATGCTCCTGCAGACAGGCGCGACGCGACAGCGCGATACGGCTCTTGTAGAACAATTTCCATGAAATTTTCATAGAAATTATTCTACTACAGTCGCGTTGCGCCTGTTTGCGGGAGCCTTATTGCGTATTTTAAACTAAATCTGCAAACATAGATAAGGCAAGGACTGAACACTGACTACACTCAAATTATTTCGTTTTTTTCTATTATACAACAAAAAGTAACTGATACCCATTTTAGGTCAAATAACCTTCCAGTATTACTTTTATCTTCGTATGCTACAAAATAATTACCAGCCACGTTAACATCAAGGTTACAGAAGCATGGTGGTGTTAATCACGCGATAATGAGTCGATTGACGTCACCCATCGATAGGGCGTTAGACCGATGACTGATGCTCTCACCCTATTTCGACGTCGAGGCACACAGAGTACATTGATTCGAAGGCCCGCGATTACATTTGTAAGGTTTCTCGTGTCAAGCTTTGATTTTGGTGGTAATTATGTCAAGCCAACTAAGGCCTTTGTTATTTTTTTTTGTTTGTTTTTGTACTCTGTGTGTTACTACTAACATAATTTGTAAGTTTTTTTGGTAATACTAATACACTATGGGCCATCGATGCCTGAATTTTTTTTATGATATTGTGGTCCTAGCTGGATAAATGTAGATGTGGACGTGATAGGAAAAACCATCCCTGTCCACGAAGAAACGGGCCCGTCAGAAAGTAGTGCGATATTTTGGAATGAACCCTACTCCCGATTAATAGAATAGAATACTCTTTATTATGTACACGATAAAAATTACAGATATAGGTAAATGTAGAAATTTTACATACACTCACACACATATACATTTTTTCATTCATACATATAATTTTTTCCCCTTTTTTTTTAATTAACTTTTTCGGACAAGCAATAACAAATCGGGAGCAAAGACAACTGTCAAGTGGTGTTGTCATTTATTTTTAATTCGGGTCTCGAAATAATCTTACGTCCGCAAGTGATACGGAGTAGGAAACGCCGGTAACTTCGACTGAAACTACGGATTTCGTGCTTAGGGTGTAGACCCCCTTTTTTTTTAAATGATCTCTCCGGCTTTGGGCGGAGCGGAAGGGCGTGTCTGACTCTTACTGACTAAAACCCACCCGAGTTCCTTCAGTTGCCTGTGCGCCAGGGCCACGGTAACTCTTTCGTCCCCTCTACGACCCCGGCAGGCATCGGCCCTTTCGGACCCTGTCAATGATGCTGACATCTCTTTGAGGCGCGCGTGGAACACGACGTGCCGTCGACCCGGGCCTGCCCGTCCTTACTTGCCTAATTTACTGTGTTAATTACATAATAATAAATCAATTATTTTAATTTTAATAGTTTCATAGGTAGGGTTGAGGTATTTTACTCAAAATATCTTCACTAGGCCCATAGGAAAAGGCCGCCCCTTATTGGAAGGGATTCAAACATAACTGGCGAACTATGGTTCTAAGTACCTACTATAAGTACACCTCTGCCTAACCCCTCGCGGATTACAGGAGTGATGTTATGTTACGTCTGCGAACAAACCCGTACATTTAAATTATTATTCTCACATCGACGCGCAGCGAATTAATAAAATATAATATACATATTTAAGTTAGAATCAGTAGTTGTATGGCATTCGCCGCGGGTATCCATTTATGTGTTTTCGATACTCAAGTGGATACTAGATTTTTTTTTTTGAACTCCAACCCTGCTTAGTCAATAGTTCAGTGGTGTCAAATTTGACCAGCACCCTAATTACGTAACACACTATCTATCACAATCTGAATAATTTTGAAGCCTATTGCTTCCTATGTTCGAAAAATTTGTCTGCTCAACAACCTAAATGACGCAATGAATGTTGTTGAACTGTCAAAATGAAACCCATCCCTAATGTTACTGTGTTACGTAACTACCCCGCTGGTTTAACTCGGTAGGTAAATTCTTTAACCTCTATGTAAAACGAAACTTATTTTAATTATGAGTCTTTAACCCTCAAGGAACATACTTTTGCTGTTTTTGCACTATCAATTCCCCAAAGCATTATATTTATTGTTCATTAATTGAATTAAGTAATTAGAACTTTTTGCTGTCCGTATCGAACTCAAATACATGGCTAGTTCTATATTTTTTGTTAGACATCGAATTACTTTTAATTCCGAATGAAAACACATAGTATTTTATTACAATAGTTTCAACACATACACACAATATTGAATCTTAGTGTGTGAAAATAAGGAAGAGATTTGTTTTAACGTTTCAAAAGGATTCGTCAAACTTTTTTGTTCAAAGTATCTACACATGGCCATTTTATTTGATCGTATCAAACGTAAGTAATTTAATTTTCTACAAGTGTTGGTATAAAAAGTTCATGTTTTTGTTACATAATTAGCCCTACTGTGTCCTTCGTAATATATTGGACAAAAAACCTTACTTTTTCGAAGTAGGTATAGTCGGCAACAAATCGCATTACAAAGCATGGACATATCGGGAGTAAAAAGACACTTTACGACGCCGACGCCTAGAGTCAGTTGTTCTTCCTATCATTGTGATCATTATTTTTGTATTGGACCATACCTGGGGACGTTCTGATCACAGACATATTGAAGGTCAAAGTTCAATTTTTTTTAACGTTTTTTTACAACCACATGTTAAAATGTTGTTGTGTTGTTGTACGTCTTTTTTGTATGCACGTGTTTCTGTAACAAATAAACCTATTTTTCTTTCTTTATTTCTTTCGGTACCGTGTTTCTGTGACAAATATACCTATTTTTCTTTCTTTCTGTTCTGTTGTGCCGTTTTATGTGGTTACAAGGACAATATTTAGCGTTGCATTGCATCCTTTCGTAATCAGCGGCTTTTCACACAAAAAATAAGTCGTTTCAATTATTTTTGTACAAAGTTACTTAGTTTGCTATACTTATAGAATGCTTATTCGACTGCAATGTAATTGGTCTTTTTACACCCTATTATGTAGTACGACCGCCTGAATTAATTGGTAACCTCCATTGTTAATGTACCCTACGTTACTTCGTCGGTAAGTACCAAGGTAGGTAAGTATCTACAGGGTCAAATTAAATTAGCTAGCGAAACTCAGCAGACGTGATGAGTATCGATATCTAAAGATGATAAAAAGTATATTTTTTTTGTGGGGTCATCGACCGAAGTTATTATATTCACTTGAAATATCAGTTAAAAAAATCAGTTTTTTATGTAAACTTCACAGACGTGATTGGTATCGATATCTAAACACGAAAAATACATAATTTTTCAACTCATACTTCATGTAACAAAACTAACAGCGGTCGTTGACCCCTGAGAAAAAACATCGAAACATTTTTATTTTTGTTTTATCGTGTTTAGATATCGATACCCATCACGTCTGCGGAGTTTCGCTAGGTAATTTAATTTGACCCTGTATATTTGGAAGCACTCAACTAAGAATTACGTATTACACAAATTACCGACAAAAGTAATTCAGCCAATTTTAAAGTCAGTTACGAAAAGTTACGCAAAGGAGACGGATGGTGGGTGTATAATATCCTGCCTAGATCATTGCAAAGATTATCTACCTACAAAGTCGGCTCTTTAATATTACCGAATAATAATAACTTATAATAATAATAATATAATAGCTTATAATAATAATAATATAATTGCTTATAATAATAATAATATAATTGCTTATAATAATAATACTAGCCTACTATTGTCCCACTGCACGGCAAATGCCTCTTTTTATACAGAAAAGGCACGAGCATTGATCACCACGCTTGCTCAAGACAGGTTAGTGGAATTAATAGTGTTGCTTATTTGACTTAACGACCTTATTACAAAACAAGGTTTACCTTTGGGCCTAGGTTTAAAACATCAAGTCATTTTTGAATTTGAAACTTTATTTCTACTAAGATAAACGTTCTAATTACAAAAACTGACGTTAAACCCGAGTCGAAGCGGTTAATTTTGTATTAAGAACTTTACGTTTGTCGGAATAAAGATCAAAATACAATAACTGGCTCGAAGGTTTGGGTTTGGACTCGTTTAGTAATGACACGGTCAATTCAAAATCAAAGCATTTATTTCAATACAACCATTTCCAGGCACTTTTGAATTTTCAAGGAGTTAAGGCTCCCACAGACAGGCGCGACGCGACAGCGCTACACAAAGGCGCCGCTCATCGCGCGACACGCGGTGCCTTTGTGTCGGGGGTCGCGTCGCACCAGTGTGTACGAGCCTTTAGTCAGAAAGATGAGAAATGGACAAGAACGTGCAAGAAACTCAATGGACACCTCTTTTTAATCAAAATATTGGTTACATCATTCAAGTTGAAATTATACATAACCATGTGGGAACGATGTAGAAAGACGTGCACGGTAACAGTCTGACAGATCTATCCTCCCACCACACCAAAAAAGGAGGTAAGATAATCAAGAGGGAGGGAGGCTCAGTCTAAGAGTGTCTTATTAATATTACAAAAATGCGAAATACCTGTACTTATTCTGCAAGAAATTAAGCGTAGTAATATACAAAAAGCAGTCAAAGTCGTGGGCGTATCGCTAGCGAGATGACTACAAAGATTAACGTCGGCTCTTTAGTTTTTTGTTCCCTCCATTGTTCGATGATAAGATGCTAATAACTATAGAAGTCTAGGGATGTACCCTGTATTAAAATCATTTATAAATTTGTTTAAAGTTTTTCCTTTACAATTTATGATTGGTTTTATAAATTTATTTATTTATTTTAACACACACGCCACGCCTAACTAAAGCATACCACGATTCACGTGATACATACTCAAGATGTTAGAATAAGAAATAAAAAATTGCCGTAATGTAATATAAACAAATGTAACATTTGCATATCTAAGATATGGAGGAGCGGTGTCTCCTAACACAGGCATTGTTTGCCTAAAAGGAGGCTCCAAACACAAATTATTGTATATGAAGCATTTTGTTTAAATAAAAAATATTTTCATTTTTTATTTTTTATTATAAACCCGCCCCAACTTCACACCGGTCCAATGGCGACATGTCCAAACATCCATATTTCTACGCTATTACTAAGTTAAATATTAATGTACGAGTATTTTACACATAAACTTTCCGAAATTTATTCTCTTAATAATGGTGAAAGCCACATCAAAATCCTTTGCGTAGTTTAGAAGAACAATGCGGTCAGACAGACAGACACGAAAACCGACTTTAATTTTATGTATATACAGGGTGACTTGTAATTTGACGTATTCCTTCCGGTGGGGTAATTACGTAACACACTAACAGTAGGAATGGGTTTCATTTTGACAGTTCAACAACATTCATTGCGTTATTTATCTTGTTGAGCAGGCAATTTTTTCGAACATATGAAGCAATGGATTAGCAATAGGCTTCAAAATGATTCAGATTGTGATAGCTAGTGTGTTACGTAATTAGAGTGCAGGACCTGATAGTATGACCGATCAAACCGAGGTATGATCAAAAATTAAGAGTTTCTACGTGCACAGTAGTTTAAACTATTGTGCACGTACAAACTTTTAATTTTTTATCTTTTTTGTGTCTGTAAAAACGCGAACTAAACGACAAGTGATCAGTGATCAGCGCGTCGATTGCGACTAATACTAACCACTCAAAACCGGCGTCTCAAGTTGCGACTTGTCGCGACGACCTGGCTACACATAACGTAGGGAGGATTGCTGGGTGGTGAACAGGTAAAGGGATAACTCAATAGGATAGGGATATTTCCATATGGGTGTATTCCTGAAATAAAAATGATTTGATTTAATTTTGATAAACCACTTAATTAATCCGATTATCACACAATTTTTAAATATTTTTACAATTGGCAATTTTGACCTTTGCCAGCATTATCGACTGCTTCATGGGCAATTCTAAATATGCTTTTAAATTTTTGTACCTCGTTAGATAGCTGATTAAATGAAAATGTATTCCCTGTAATTTCTACGCTTAATGCCATAGTAAATTTCTATGCAACAACTAAGCACCCCACTATCACGTCCCGGGAGGAATACGGGAAATTACAAGTCACCCTGTATAGATTATAGTAAAAAGTGCTGTATTTTTATAAACTTATGTTTAGAAGTTCACCCAAAATGCTTAAATCCAATGAGATACTAAAAAATACTTAACGAAGGAACATAATATTTCGTTTATTTTTGTCAAAGAAGAGTAAAAAGACCTATTTAAGTTCAGTTTTTCCAAATAGAAAAACATATTTCACATACCTACCAGTACTTGCATAGTACCTATATAATTGTGATCTCATTGAAAAGAAAAAAGATAACATAGAATTCAGTTAAGGCGTTTGAGGAAAAGATGCAGGAAAACCACAAAAAACGAGGTCACTGTGATAGATTGTGTCCATGAAAACCAAATTGTTTCCATTCATGGCTGGAGTCAGCCTGAGGGATTGGAACTGTTATGGTCATTTAAACCTGATTTATTTATTCTGAATTCGTACAAAATTAACAGAAGTTCTATAAAGTTTTGAGCATTTTTCGTACTATAAGCAAGCCAATTTAGTTAGAAAAATAGTACAGTAGTGGAAAAACTTTGACCTTGAAATGGCCAAGCGTAGTAGATACTGAGTTTTAATAGGATGCGAGGCCAGCGTATACTTGCTTTTTAGGGTTACGTACCCAAAGGGTAAAACGGGACCCTATTACTAAGACTCCGCTGTCCGTCCGTTTGTCACCAGGCTGTATCTCATGAACCGTGATAGTTAGACAGTTGAAATTTTCACATATAATGTATTTCTATTGCCGCTATAACAACAAATACTAAAAAAACAGAATAAAATAAATATTTAAGGGGGCTCCCATACAACAGACATGATTTTTTTGCCGTTTTTATAGATATTGGTACGGAACCCTTCGTACGCGAGTCCGACTCGCACTTGGCCGGTTTTTACTTGTATATGTCGCGTTGTGTGCTTTGTAGTCTGTGCTAAATAAATGTATTTTCTTTCTTTCTTTTATACCGGTTTTCTTACCACTGAAGTGCGGCCTACCGTACCTACCTATAAGTTACTAATATACAAAATATTCACATGTGAATTAAAGTTTATAAGTAGTTTTTGTGGGTCACATCAGCATGCACGATGACCGCTGGGCAAGTCTCCACACAATGGGGGCCTGCAAATGGACGGCGCCGCCGAGGCCGCCACAGAAAGAGATAGCAAGATACCCTGGTCGCGTTCTGCGAGGGCTGGTTCGAGATGGCGCGGGAAATGAGTTCCTGGAAGGATTTTGGGGAGGACTTTGCCCAGCAGTGGGACAGTACAGGTAACAAAAACAAAATGTTGTTTAATATTTGCGATCGATAAAGTTAACTAACATTATGCCTTAATACCAGCCTATTATTGTCCTACTGGCACACACAGGGCAATGGCCTCTCCTCATCCAAAGAAGGCATGAGCATTGATCACCACGCTTGCTCAAAGGGGGTTGGTGATTTCAGACTTATACCTCCTTCACCGATGTCAGTGAAAATTATACCTAGGTGTTATCTATTAAATAAATGAAAATATTTACTGCAGACCACATGATACATAAAAAAATACAATAAAAATAAAGTTAATACAAAAAATACAATACAAAAAAAAAAAAAAAATAATTAATGGCATACATATTACTGTTTAACAGAGTATACTTAAATTTAATTAATTAAATTATATAATTATTTTTTTTATTATATTATTTTTAATACAAAAAAAAATACAATAAGAAAAATAATTAATTAAATAATTAATTTAATTAAATATAATTTAATTAATGGCATACATATAACTGTTTAACAGAGGATACTTAAATTTCGCAAAAATAAATCATTACCACTGAATATTGATGTTGGCAACCCTAACACACAACATAAAGAAATCCATTGCAACAACATAATACACATTAGGAGCACGTTAAAACTTCAGCACGCGTGTATCGTTACGTCATAACCGGAGATTAATTCGCAGAATTGACAATTATTATGATTGTTCGTTTAATGCCTACGCGCAGGTGCAGGGAGGTATGTGGTAATTGATGTTTTTAGTCTGTCGAAGGTATGTTGGTAATTTTTTTTTTTAATCATTTGTTCCTAATGGTGTTGAGAACTGTGGTTATTTACCTGTTTATGGACTCCAACCAAATTTCGTTTTCGTTTCTCGGCCGAAAATGCAAATTAGGCCGAATTTTGCTCTCGTTTCCAGCCGAAGAAAAATACCATTTCTGTTCGGACTACCAGTTTACTATATTATTAGCACCCTTAGGTTCAAGTTTGTGAGCTTATACTTCTTTCTATATTTAATTTAAAACGTTGACTGTCCAAGCAAAATTTACTACGTACCACGAGACGTCCGGATTATTTTATTTGAAGATAATTTGTTAACAATGAGAATAATCACGAACCACGTGTTATAATGAAAATTCCTGAAATTTCCGAAAATTTCAGTGTGCATTATACAACATGTACCAAAATTCAACGATAAGCCAACACCGGAGGATAGACCTGCCCATGACTACTCGGGGAAAAAAAGAAAAAATAAGATCTAAATTTTTTTTTGAGTTATAAATAAAAAATGAAATTCTTCAAAAAATTTGACCTTTTAAGACATTTTTCACTACCATGACAATCATTTTTTTTTTTTTTATAAGCGTACTGAATAGCACTGCTATCTGTACATAATGCATGGACGTCATAGCTTATTTTTGGTGCATTACATTTAATGCATGGACGTCGCAACTGGTTATTTGTGCATTGTATTACCTAATGCATTAGATGTAATGCACGAACGTCATGGCTGAGTCGGAAATGCATTACATATAATGCACGGACAGGCAACGTGTTAAAATATATTCCTTTCTTCAATTACAGATTCCGTCATTGTTATCAAACAGGCGCAGAATGGATGATAATATAATAACAAACAAACTTTTTTTAAGAACAGTTCAATTTTAACACGAATATTCACCATGCCTTTTTTGGGTGGGAAATCATCACATGACCTCTCCCGCTCTGGGCGGAGTGGAAGGGCGTCTCAGACTCTTACTGACTAAAACCCACCCGTGTTCCTTCAGTTGCCTGTGCGCCAGGGCCACGGTAACTCTTTCGAACAATCCGCGACCCCGGCTATTCACCATGCCTGAATAAACAATTACAGTTTTTACTGCAAAATGTGACATATATACGTAAAAATATAGTCTATACTTACATTTATTAGCAAATTACGTTAACATCCAAAGTCCTACTACCGCTTATAAAAATCTAACATACCATCACGCCTGCAATCTCCGAAGAGTTAGGCAGAGGTGTACCTATAGTACACCTATATTTCACCAGTTATGTTTAAGTCCCATGTAACAGGGAACGAGCCTATTGCCATGAACCGGGCACAAATCCAGATTCCGAACTGTTACTGAGGAATTTCTGATAAAAAAACTTGATAACACTTTGCCCGACCTGGGAATCGAACCCAGGATCTCATGTTTAGCAGTTAAGTAGTCTAATAATATTAGTCTATATTTACATCTACTAGCACATTACATGAACATCCAAAGTACCTACTACTAACGTCTATAAAAATCTATTGTTCAACAAACCAGGATGAAATCAGGTTTTAGTTCAAGCTCCATTTATAATCTAAAAGTAACACTGGGTCTCTATTAATCTAGCTAAACCAGGGGTCGGCAACCTTTTGAGTCGGAAGAGTCAAAAATTACATTTACAAAATTTCAAAGTTTTTGAAGAGCCGCAATTTTTTTTCTTGCCAACAATAAATAGTACTTGCATAAATAAAGGTTTTGATAGAAATAAATAATCTATTTATTCATATATAAGTAGTGTTTTTTCACAACAAATTAGATACTATATATATGGTATAAAAATAAATAATATTTGCGTATGTAACTAAAGAGCCGAAGCTTCAGATTTAAAGAGCCGCATGTGGGTCGCGAGCCGCAGGTTTCCGACCCCTGAGCTAGACCATTTAAAACACAGTAGATTGAAGAGCACAAAAAGTGGCTAACTATTTATTTATTTGTTACATTCAAACCTGTCTGAATACCAGCTTGTTTTGAGATACTTTTCAAATAGATGATTGGTATGATTTAATGGACGACTAGCTTCAGTCCGCAACTTCGACAGCGTGAAATTTCTTGTTTTATTATATAACATATTATCCTATAACCGTCGGCAATACTGCAGCTTCTGTAGTGAAAGAATTTTCGGAATCGGATGAGAACTTTATTTTTATTTTTTATTTGAAATGGGTTTGTGACTCTAGTCTAGATCAGAGGTGACAGAGACAAATTCGACGATGAAGTGAGCTTACCCAGAAGTAGCTTATTCAATCTGACTTTCAAGAGATTTGGGGTGTATGCGTTCGGAAACACAGACGCAGGTAGAGTTTCACTCTTTTGCTGTGCGCATTATAAAAAACATTTGGAAATGCTTAGTGCGAATTGGTGGAATAGCAATAGAAGTTCCGAAGATGACCTCCTGCATACAAATTCACAAATTTTACCTCTTTATAATATTGGTAGGTAGTGCAATAAAACACAATGGACTGATCGGTCTAATAGCGAAATTCCTTAAAAGGTTTTGAGGGCATCGAGAATCGGATATTATAAAAATTCCTTCATTGAATTCTGTCATTTAAAGGCTCGCACAGACTGGTGAGACGCGACACCGCGACACAAAGGCGCCGCTCGGCGCGCGACGAGCGGTGCCTTTGTGTCGCGCGCAATTTGCGTCGCTTGTCGCGCCTGTTTGTAGGAGCCTTAACGCTGAATATACCTGCAGTGATATAGGTATTCAACTAAAATAAGTACCTACCTATGCTCTGTCCACAATTAAGGTTCCAAAAATGAAAATAAAAATATGAGGTTTTTGGAAAAATAACTGTAATACCTACACAAATGTGTAATGTTCAGTTTGCGCTAGAATGTAAAGTTTTTTATGACATTTTATATAGTGGTAGTTATTCTAAAATCAACTTATAATTTATACTAACACAAATTATATATTGGTTTAAGTGGAAATAACATCAATTGAAAACAAGGATTTGAACAGACTTTAAGTACCTACCTACTTGAAGAACTATAATTGCTTTTATAATATTTTTTTAAGTAATGACCAAGAAATTAATAGAACCATTACTTTTTTATTGCGATGGAATCAAAGATAATATTTCAAATGATTTTATAAACCATAATCGCCTTTTTCAAGTTAGTTTCGCCGTTTATAGAATATTTTTATATCTGTAATCACAATAAAAATAAAATATGGTTGTATTAATAATATTATAACCAGAGACTCAAGATTTAACTACCTTTTAACTACGCTCTCACTACCATAACCTAACATCACGCTTGCATTCCCGGGCGGGTCAGGCAGAGGTGTCTGATAATAGTACTTACACCCACATTTCACCAGTTATGTTTAATTAAAGAAATATTTCTCAGTAATAGCTGAGAAAGAAAAAAAGAGAAAGAAAGAAAGAAAAAGAAAAAAAAATTGAGAAAGAATTTTATTTAGCATATAATGCAAAAGTAAACGACCATGTGCAGTAGATCCTACCAACAAATTAATATAAAATTAATAATATCTAACTAACCTGTCGACTAAGCGCGAATTTCACCAAAGAAGCTGAACGTGATCAGCGCAACTGAACGTCGTTCAAGAGCTGTCAGTGTCATTATTGTTGTGTTATATTTGTTTATCTATTAAAACTTTATGCACAAGTAAAAAAATACTGTGCAAAGACTGCATTTTCTACCAGTAAACCTTAGGGTGATGCAGAGACAAAACATGGCAGGTGCAATATACGGGATAGATAGCTCGGAAATAATTATAAAATACAAGAATAAATACTAATACATACACACATATAAACAAACTAGCTTTCGCCCGCGGTTTCGCTCGCGTTAATTTAGACTTGACTATAAATTCGGGTTATAATTCAATCATGATTCGAAAGACACGTGGCGCCATCTATTATCATAAGAACGTTATTGTTGTTTTCCTCGGGAACAGTACTTTTTTGCGGGATCAAAGGTACTCTATGTCTGTTTCTGTGCACCTGACAACGTATATGCAAATTTTCAGGATGATCGGTTCAGTGGTTTAGGCGTGAAAAGGTAACAAACAAACTTACTTTCGCGTTTATAATATTAAGTTAGGAAGTTAGGATTAGGATTAAACTTTGTCCGGAGAAATAACGATCGATAGAGTAATATAATAAACACTACGAATACGACACGAATATTGACGGTGACAGCTCTTGAACGCGTTTAAGTTGCGCTGATCGCGTCAAGTTTCATTGGTGAAATTCGCCCTAAGTTATTTTCTTATGTCAACTGGGCTACCAATGTTATCCTTACGAAGTTGTCATACTAATAAAAACACTTTAACGAAACACGAAAACCACAAAAAAAAATGACATCACAAGTGTTTGGTCGAAAACAAAAACCTGTTTTCAAATTGCACAAAATCGGTAAAGAAATCATGACCTTCCAGAAACCGGTTATGAACCCAAATAAAATCCGCCATCGATGCACACATACCTGTTTTAATTGCTTTAGTATCAATAACCTTGTTAGTTTAGTAATTATACCAAGGCCAGTCGGTTCTCACACTTGAACGGGGCTTAGAAGTGAGTGAACGTTGAACTTAATAAGCCGTTTTGTAAGTCAAGTGTTACTTACAACTTGAGGAATGAACCGGCCACTTCAAGCAGATTTTTTTCTGTCAAGAACTGTCAAAATGGCGGGCAATTTTTTTATTTGAGGTGGGTTTGCTCTTGACTCTAGTCTAGGTCAGAGATGACAGAGACAAAGTCGACGATGGAGTGAGCTTACCCAGAAGAAGCCTGTTCACTCTCACTTTGAAGAGATTTGGGTTGTATGCGTTCGGAAACACAGACGCAGGTGGAGAGTTCCACTCTCTTGCTGAGCGCATTATAAAAGATATTTGGAAATGCTTGGCATCATGTGAAGTGTCAAGCGATTTTGAACCATGTTCGATGCAACTGTTATTGTCAAGTTGACCATCCGATCTCATGTGTAAAAAAACTCACCGTGAAAACTTCGGTGAATTAAGCCTGAAGTGAGCTGTCAATAGTGTCAATTTCTAGCATCAGGTAGGATGACAGCTGAATTCGAACTCACTTCACCTGAGTTATCAAGGTGAGATTTTAACAGAATAGACCCGCTGCCATGCAAATGGTTATGATGCGGGCTCTGTTCCATAATCTAGTTTATAGTCTTCTTCTCTTGTATTAATACTGTAGCGGCATCTACAACGCCACATGCAAGCTACGCGTGACACTGACGTCACGCAAAATCCTGCATCGCGCAAGCAGAGTTTCCCGCGCAACTAGCATATATACAACGTCCCGACATCAATCGTCGGGCTTCTCCACAGCCGCCACTGTGGACGAGCGCCAACCAAAACCGATGCCCTCGGTGCTCGATCGGCCCTTGCTGGGCCTTCCCTAGGGAACTAGGGATCTCACCCGGCAGGGGCCTAGTCGCACGGGCGTCGTGAAGCACTTCGGACGCTCCCACAGTTACACCCTCAGAAACACACTACAGAACGCTGAGGGGAGGTATACCCCTCAACGTCTAGGTGTGCGATAAAGCACTCCCTCCCCCTCCTGCGGGAGGGGGAGGGTAACCCATAGACGGATCCCCAAGTCTGGGGGCCGAGAGACCGCAACCTCGGGCAAGGGGCCAAAAGCCCCAACACCGATTCCTCGCGCCCCCCAGGGAAGACGTCGAGCAATCGTCTGGCAGTTGCCCACCAGAGCACCAGAGCGTCTGGTCGGAGCATCCTACCTTTTCTATGGAGGTATAAGTGAACTTTATACCCTGTTCCACATACCTCTCTAATAAAAACAACTGGTACTTATGGGAGTAACATAATATAACATCACACCTGTGTTCTTTAAGGGTTAGGCAGTGGTGTACCTATAGTACACCCACATTTCGCTAGTTATGTTTAAGTCCCATGTAATAGGGGGCGAGACTATTGCCATCACCCGCGCACAAATCCAGACTCCGGGTTGCTTATGAGAATAGTTAGCAACTTACTTACCAGTCCGCAAGCAGGTAAAGAATGATGTCTCGCGACAAAAACGAAGGTCATATGCACTGTGTGGAATTATAATTAATCACTGCTGCATTAATGTTATGCAATCCATACTTTATTGTCTTTCTATAAAGGCTTCCGCAGATAGGTGCGACGCGACGGTACGACGCGATTCTAGTAGAATAATTTCCATGAAATTTTCATAGAAATTGTTCTTCTAGAGTCGCGTCGTACCGTCGCGTCGCACCTATCTGCGGGAGCCTTTATAGAAAGACAATAAAGTATGGATTGCATGACATTAATGCAGCTGTGATTAATTATAATTCCATACAGTACAAAAAAACCGGCCAAGTGCGCGTCGGACCACGCACAATGAAGGGTTCCGTAGTTGGGATGAAGTTATCCCAAGAACAAACTTAATATCGTAGTTGAAAAATATGTTCTCCCATATGTTCCAACTGCAAATCTAAGTTGGTCGACTATTATTCGTTAACCTGTAAAGCTTACTTAGCTGTGATAGTTTTCCTTTTAACTTTGCTATATACTACTACTGTGATTTTTTTCACATATCCAAAAACAACCATTTAGCTGGCAGGGGAGGAAACTTGACTCTTATAAAAATTTGCACTTTAAAGCTTAATATTTCACTAACGGATCCCTTAATCGAAAAATTGTTTTAACAAACCCGCAATATTTTTGAAAGGCCTATCCAACGACACCCCACACTATGTGGTAGACGAGAAAAAAAAACATCTGCACTTTACATGGACGAGGAACCCTAATATATTTTTTTCAATATATTATTATTTCACCACTGTCAGCATGACTAATATGTATGTATATATCAATGCCAAATTACAGCTTTCTACTACTAAGAGTCTCTGAGCTAAGCTGAGGACAGACGAACAGACGGACATAGCGAAACTATAAGGGGTCCTTGTTGACTACGGAACCCTAAGAACAGATAGAAGAAAAAGAAGAAAGAAGAAAAATGCGTTTATTGGCATTGCAGCAACAAAAATACACCTTAAAACTAAAAAATACGGAACAATGATTATAATGCCAATGGGGCCTCAGCTCAGCATAATGTCAGATGACAACACAAGGTGTACCACCTGACGCTGATTTTCAGCTGCAACCCACGAGTGCCATACGCTAGAATAATAAAAAGAATAGGGAAGTGTGTGTCCGTTCTAATAAATTAAAAGTGTTGTGACATGGGTGTGTGTGTGTGTTGTGTTGTGATTAATGAAAAACTAAAATAAATACCCAATACCTGCGTACATTAAACTAAACTAGATAGAGACAGGTAAACCTGCAATAAAGTTTACAAAATGGATTGGGTACAATGGAAGATAAGACGAACCAATCAATCGACCCAGCCTTTTCTCAACTATTTTAGGGTTGGCTTCCAGTCTAACTGGATGCAGTTGAATACCAGTATTTTACATGGAGCGACTGCCTATCTGACCTTCACTACCCAGTTACTGGGTAACACGATACCCCTTGGTAAGACTGGTTTGGGCTTCTGACTACCTGTAACGACTGTCAAAGATCTACGAATGACAGCCGGGACCAACGGCTTAACGTGCTTTCCGTGTACAGGGGAATGTGGTTATGTAATGGATGGTCACCCATCCACGAATCAACCTTAGCAAGCGTAGCTTAACATTTTCTTTTTCTCCATAGAGATCTACGTTTTGGAATGGGCAACTAGCTTCAACTTTCTGACTAACTGACCGATTCTTTGACAATTCAAAAGTGCCTGTAAATGGTTTAATTGAAATAATTGCTTTGAGTTTGAGTTTGATCGACTCGTGCGACTGTTATTATTTAGCCACGAGCCACCAAAACAAAAATACACTATCGATGAACTAAATATAGCAAGCGAAAGAAAAACAGATGACAAACAATGTTAACAAAAGAAAAATCCTTGAACGGAACGAATGCATAAATACATCACACTCAGATGCATATCGCAAAGGACATTATGTATTGTGTCGTAAAGGGGGTGTTCTGATGGTACGACAGTACGACAAGAACGTGTCTTTTTGTGCGACAAACGATAATACAGGATGGTGGGGACATCGATGCGCAACCAGTTACCATGGATTCAGTTCATGATTCTGAACCCCCATTGTTAAAATTATACGTCAGCTATTAAAAAAAAAATTACTGGTCCATAAATTTTGACCGCGTAGGTATTGCACTTTTCTATGAAACAGCAGATTTATTTTTTGACTAGCTTTTGCCCGCGGCTTCGCTCGCGTTAATTTAGACTTTGACTATAAATTCGGATTATAATTTAATCATCATTCGAAAGACACGTGGCGCCATCTATTATCATAAGAACATTATTGTTGTTTTCCTCGGAGACAGTACTTTTTTACGGGATGAAAGGTACCCTATGTCCGTTTCTGTACCCCTAACAACGTATATGCAAAATTTCAGGATGATCGATTCAGTGGTTTAGGCGCGAAAAGGTAACAAACAAACAAACAAACTTACTTTCGCATTTATAATATTAGTTAGGATAACCGATGAGAAATGTCTACGCTAGGAGGCTTCAAAGAGATGTCAGCACCATTGACGGGGTCCGATAGGGCCGATGCCTACCGGGGTCGCGGATTGTTCCAAAGAGTTACCGTAGCCCTGACTCACTTGCAACTGAAGGAACACGGGTGGGTTTTAGTCAGTAAGAGTCTAACAAGCCCTTCCGCTCCGCCCAGAGCGGGAGAGGTCATTTGATAATTTTCCAAACAAATAAAAAGGGGGCTTCGATCAATTATAGCACTATGTTTAGTGCTATTTTTGATCGAAGCTAGGGGTCTAGAATCATGTGCTGAATTCATGGGTTCAGTTTGCGCATCGATATACACACACACACATTCACATATGATGACATAATTAATGTGAACTTACATACCTAATATTGTAAAATATTTTAAAAGAGTAACGGTGGAGTTTCTTGCCCATTCTTCTCCATACGAAACTACCTTTTGGAAGGGGCAACTAGAATCAATTCTATTTTTTTGTAAATTTTGACGTTCTAAAGTGCCTTTTATGTGCCTATTTGAAATAAATGATATGACTTTTTTTTGTTATCCTTGCCATCCTGTATAACATTGACACGAGGCACGTTGAAACCGTGTGACTAAATTGAAGAAGGCACTCTTTTGAAAATGATTGGCAACTGTATTCCGTTTGATAAATAGCTATTTTTAGATATTGTATGTCATTGATAAAATACAAACGTTAATTACTGTAGCATAGTATGTTATATTCTTCCACATTTTAAATTAAAATTATCTGTAAATATCAGGCTGGTGTCTCTGAAAATTGATAATATGAACACTGTATGCATCCACTTAATGGATTAAGCGGGGATTAAGCATAAATAAATTACCGTATCATAATGAATTTCCCATTACAGACCAAGGCAAAAATGTCATAAGTACATTTTAATGTAGAGTTTATTTCGGTTCCACAACAATTATTATGAAAATAAAACCTAAATATAAAATTTTAAAAACCCCCGACTAAAAAATCCTATAAAAAGTAAAAAACCATTATGCGTCTAAAATCCCTACCGCAGCTAACAAAAAGCTGATAATCTTGAAACGGTTAAACCGATTTTGATAAAACATGTCTAAGAACCACCGGTATAAACCATGCTTTCAAATAAAAAAAATCGCATCCAAATCGGTTCACCCGTTTAAGAGCTACGGTGCCACAGACAGACACACACACACACACATATAGCGGTCAAACTTATAACTACCCTCTTTAAGCGGCGGGGGTTAAAAAGAGGACAAGGATACCTTCTGTAATGTGTTTTGTAGTATAGCTTATTTGTTGTATTATTAAGAATTATATATTCCGTCTATTTATTTTGCTACCTCTATTTGCGATTAAATTATTTCTATTTGATTATATCAAGTTTATCTTGGACATTACTGACATCGGTGAAGGTAAACATCATGATGAAACCTGGATTTAGCTTGACGACAGTATAAGTCTGAAATCGCCATCACGTCTTGAGCAAGCGTGGTGATCAATGCACGTGCCTTCACTATATGAGAAAGGGAATTTGCCCTGCAGTAGGACAATAATAGGCTGGTGTTATAATTAATAATATCAAAACAGACTACCACGACTTTTTAGTCGAGAAATCGCAACATCTTAGCGACGCTTAATCGATGCATGCGCCAGATGTAGGCAAAAAACACCGAATAACATAGCAATTCATTTTCATAATGCAAGGCTATGAACAAAGACATTTAAATTTATAATTTAGTTGAGATAAAACCGCAAACGTGAAGCTCGCCTTACATTTACGAATAATTAAAGTCGAATTCTTATTTATTCAAACATTTTAATTTCGTTTTGGTTAGGAGGGAGCATATTTTATTTATAACTTTTTTGTAACGACAATTTGAAAAGAATCCAAAACATAATACAGAGTTTTTTCACTTCAAATTAAGTAACTTCAAAGTTATTGATTACTGAAGGAAACTAAGTAAAAACATAATATAAATAAATAATCAATGAAATGGGTACCTATTAATAACTTTAATTAGGTGAATAAATACTTATTTAAAAACAGCAGTACCTATGTAATAAATAATTATGCAATATCCTCTGAATCTAGACCAAGTTAAATTATGTAACAAAATTGACATTGAATGTCATTCTAGCAATCTTCATACATAATTATTATAAACCTGTTTTTTGTCCAGCATTGCAGAAGCCGTTATATATCTAGTGTTATTTTATTAATGTTGTTCTTATATTGCAATTTATTTTATTTTATTTATTAGAATACTCTTGCTTGAGATTTTGATATACAAACAATACAGTTACTACAGTAGGTGTACTGGTATCTACATCGCTACATGCGAGCTACACGTCACACTGACGTCACGCAAAATCCTGCATCGCGCAAGCAGAGTTTACCGCGCAACTAGCATATATACAACGTCTCGACATCAAACGTTGGGCAGTTGCCCATTAAACACGACACCCGTCTGATCGGAGAATCCTCCCTTTTCTATGGAGGTATAAGTGAACTTTACACCCTGTTCCTCATACCTCTATATAGGTCCTTCTTCTTCACGTATCAAGAAGTAGGCAAGAAGGTCAGACATATTTGGCCCAAAACTCAGCTGCAGCAAACTCCGCTCACTGACGCAGTCATAAATCCTGTCAGTCCTGGCAGTCAATGATCCTCAAGTGCACAGGTGACAGGGCAGGCGACGCAGGATAAGATGTGGGCCATTGTCTCTGGGGAGATGCCGCGTAAGCACTTGAAATCTGAACCGTCCATGGACCCCCATCTGTGGAGATTGTCTTTGCTTCGCCCGACTTGGGTTCGAAGTCTATTTAGAGATTTTCAAGTCAGCCACGGTAACGATTGCCCAGATGGAAGGCTTTCAGACGGTTTGATAAAATTGTCGGGGTTTTACTTCCTTGCTGTGAAGGCTTTAATATCGGCTGAGTTAGCTGGACCCACGCACCCAAGAAAACTTAGACGAAGTGGCGCGGACCTTATTACATTAATTTATACCAAAGAAATCCATTCGGCAAAAAAATGTGCTGTTCCTTACATTTAGTTACACGTAGCTCGATAAAATGTATGGAACCGCAGATTTTTTTTGTGAATGGATTTCATTAAAATATTGTATATGGTCTAAGTATACCATGTATAATTTATGTGATAACCTAATCTCCATTCTGTATAATACGCTACGTAAATGACGTAGGTACTACGTTTCAATATCACTTTTGATTCTTGGATCGGAAAAAATCTTTTAAGAAATCTTGAAAAATTCAGTAGCACTTTACTTTGAATACTCTTTTCCTTATACCGTTTCCATGTCAGGGTAAATAATTCAATATTACTCAGAACTAACATTCAAGACTAACACGTGCAAACCATTATAAAATCTAGGATCCGTCGGTTTGTTTGTATGTCAATCGTGGCCGGTCGTGTCAGAAGTAAACATTTACGATTCTAATGCACACGTTTTCAATTTATGGATTGCGCAGTTATCTTAAATGTTAGGTCTGTTTGTGGTTTTCTTGAAGAAATAACTTTAAATTTTGTTTACGTGTTAGATAGCAATGAAAAAGATAAATAAAAAGCTTACTTAACTCTTTAGAATAAATAATTAACTCTGCAATTAGTACTCATTTACTAATCACACTTTTTCATAGGAAGATTACTTTTAAGCAAAACGCAGGTCATCTCAAATTTTATCTTGTACGATATTTGAGTAGTAATAGAGCAATTGAAATATAATTTTAAGTTTAGGCATTTTCTACAGTGAGCCTGGGTTTGAAATGGGTCATCATCATCATCATTTCAGCCCGGAATCTCCCACTGCTTGATAAAGGCCTCCCATTTCTTCTGCCACACTTCCCGGTTCCATGCGCCCCTCAACCAAGCGCTTCTCGCGACTTTGGCGATATCGGCAACCCAACGCGCATTTGGACGGCCCTAGGGGTCTATTAAAAAAGCACGACTATCCGTATTTTCGGCAGATGTTACGGGCGGGTCCTTCTACGTGTCATGTACGGACATTTATGATTAGTTCGGGGCCCGAACTAAGTGTGAATGAAAACACGATTTGACAGCTGTCGCTGCTCCAGATGTGATTTGCTTGTCCGAAAAAATGAATTTATCACTTGTTTTGATGGATCAACTACTTTTAGACGGGTCCGTATCTTCGTAGACAGACTTAGAGAGTAGACTATCTGGTTTCCTTTGCCTTAACTTGGCCACCACCATTTTCGCGTCTAGGCAGATGTAAAAAGAAAAGAAAGAAAGAAAATACGTTTATTTGCTAAGTACTTTATTGTTGTTCTGTTTTGATATCACAACAATTAAAGTACTTAGTTCTGAATTCAAATTATTATACACGATCAATCTAATAATTGACGGACATGGAAATTAGCATTCGTTTGTATTCGGAAATGCAATGATTCCCGAGGGACATTAAGAAAATAGTTGTACTGTATTATTTTATTTATCAAACAACAAATCAACTAAACAGAATCCGGGAATCAAACCCCTCATAATCCATAGCCTACACTACAAGTTTGCACCCATTAAACCAATTAGGCAGTTAATTAAAACCAGAATATTTAGTAACACAATAACCATGCATTTTGCACAGTAACGAGTATTATGAATAACAACAGATTATTAAGAGTAATGAGCAATCAAACCAGATAATTAGGACCGCAATGAATTGTCCATAAATTTTCATGTGTAGCGATTTATCATACGTATAGTCAACCTTGTAATTGGTTTATCACTTTTGACATAAATTCCCTGTAAATTAAACTTTCACTAGGGGTGGATTTCACCAATAAAACTGAACTCGATCAGCACGTTTAAACCCTTGAACGCGGTTTAAATGTGTTGATCGCGTCATCAGTCAGCTGTCAGTGTCATCATTGTTGGGGAATATTGACACTGACAGCTCCTGAACTCAGTTTAGATGTGCTGATAGCGTTCAGTTTCATTGGTGAAATTGTCACCGCCAACGAGAAAGCGACGAGCTATCGAATATTTTCGCGCGCAAGAAACGTACAATAGATGTAGATTCCGAGTCAGTTAAAAATACACATTTATATTAGTAGTTGATCTTTACCGCCGGCAAGAATGCTCTCTATTGTACGTTTGTTGAGCGAGAAAATAGTTGACAGCTAGTCGCTTCCTCGTCGGCAGTGGGACAGGTGCCTAAGGTTGAAACTATCCAACTGTCAAATAGACAAACAGATCTTGCTGTTTTATGACGTGCAAATGACATTCACCATTAGGGTGGTAAGGAAATTACGAACTCGACTATACCAACTTGTATTAATTTACGACGTAATTTAAAACTATTTTGTTATTAAATGAGATGAGAGTAGATTATCAATTCCAGGCCCTGCAGTCTCAACATGAATAGCGACAAAAATCTGTCGCTAAGTCGTATCGATGTCAAATTTCTTTAATAGATTTTCAACCTTATGCTTTGGAAATAAAAGTTGAAAATCTATTAAATGAATTTGACACCGATACAACTTAGCGACAGATTTTTGTCGCTATCTAATGTCGAGACTGCAGGGCCAGAAATAATAAGGTCCACAAGAAACCTTTGAAATGATCGATCTTTACAGATATATCGTTAGGAAATAGATCAGTCTGGATTATTATTTGTAAATGTGCATCTGCGCGTGCATTTGTTGATAATCTAACGGGTTTGTTTGGTGTAGTAAAGTTTCTTGTAATATGGGTAGTCCTGCGGGGTAATTACGTAACACACTGACAGTAGGAATGGGTTTCATTTTGACAGTTCAACAACATTCATTGCGTTATTTACGTTGTTGAGCCGCAAAATTTTAGAACATATGAAGCAATAGATTAGCAATAAGCTTCAAAATGATTTAGATTGTGATAGATAGTGTGTTACGTAATTAGGATGCTGGTAAGAAGTGCCAACACACCAACAGTAAAGAATAGAATAACAGATATCAATTTAGACATAATTAGAATTATAATTAGGATTATTAGGTATTAGGATTAGATTTAGATTATTAGAATTTGTTTAGAATTGTTCTTATTATTATTGTTTGTTTGTTACAAAAGTAGTCATTTTTCCACACTGCAATCGGCATTTTGTTTTTGTTTTAATCGTTTGTTTGTTGTCATTTGCCAGTGTCGCAACACAGAGCAATGTGTATGGTCTTTGGTCTCTGGCATCAAGCAATAGACAAAATTATGAAACTTTTGTAACATGAATACGAGGCTTTTGGCTATTTTGTATGTCTCTAAATGAATGTCGTTCATTTGTTAGGTGCGTTTTGTTTGTGCAGAATAAACAATTTTTCTTTCTTTTCTTCTTTCTTTCTTTTAGACATTTTACTTAAGGTGGACACAAAAGCGATCTTTCAAAGACAACCTTTGGTTGGATTAAAGGGAGAAAGAGCAACAATACTGTAGGTAGTCTGGTAGTGTAAAGATTTGCTATATGAAATCAAGTTATATCTATCAGTCGCAAATACTATTGACAGATGTAAATCTGCCATAAGCGGCCGTATATACACACGGCGACATATCAAGCTATACTTTTCCAGTTTTTGCTGATCTCGCATTGTATAGGCTTTTCGTACAATGAGAAGTCTGCTTATACTGGAAATATATAGCTTGGGATGTAGTCATTCGCAAAACCATGGCATAGACGATTACCAGCTGTATGAAGTTTGCTACACGAATAGTAACTCTCTCTCATCTAATACCACTATCGTCACCTCAAACCAAATCCAAAATGGGTACAAAACTCCACAAAACTTTCCACACAATCTAAGGTAACATTTGTAAAACACAAGCTTTTCAGTAAACGTCCCCAAGAGAGAATTTATCTAAACCTTTACATATACTACAACAGAACAGGGATGGCCCAATAAAAATAACTTCATTACAATGTAAATTGAATGGCTTGGTCTGGATTCTCAGGTGTTTCACTAAATTAAGAATTTTGTGGGGTTCTGTAGGTAACCAGTGTTTTCTTCTCTAGATCTTCTGGTATAGCTTGACTGTTGTGAAGTGCGGTACAAGATATTTAAATACCTAATTGTAAATATAATTCCACTATTTACCGGACTGGCCAAAATACAACGGCTGAATTTGAAGAGAGAAAACAATATTCGACTGCCTCGTTGGTCTAGTGGTCGCAAGCGCTATTGCTGAACATGAGGACATGGGTTCGATTCCCGGGTCAGGCAAAGTGTTATTGAGTTTTTCCATCTGGAATTTCTTAGTAGCAGCCCGGAGTCTGGTCAGCAAAAGGCTCGCCCCCTATTACATGGGACTTAAACATAACTGGGAAATGTGGGGGTACTATAGGTACACCTCTGCCTAACCCTTCGGGAAATACAGGCGTGATGTTATGTTATAACATTATTTTTCCTTCAAAATGATTAAATCAGAATCATCAGTAAATCCGCATATTCGCCAAAAAAATGGTGCAATGCAATTAATTTCGTTTTTCATTAAAAGCACGTCATGAAAGGGTTTCGTTGAAATTGATTAATCTGTTTCCAAAAATGCAGGCTGTTGGTAGATATTTGATATTTGCTCTACCTACTGAAATTACAACGTTAATAAAAAACTGTATTGTTGTGATAGTCCTTTTCAAAATAGACACATTTCAGTTATGTTTAAGTCGAATGAAAAAGGGAGCGAACCCATTGCCATCAACCGGGCACAAATCCGGACTTCAGGCTGTTACTGAGAAATTCCTGATAGAAAAATCCAGGATCTCTTGCTCACCTTCGACCACCATACCTACGAGGCAGTCAGTCGAGGCGGTCAACACTAATACTAGAGTCAATATATTAAAACCTTTCCACAAAAAAAAAAAAAAAAAAACAAAACAACTAACTACCAAAAAAGCCCTGCAAAGTGAAAAATAACTTTAAGTCGGTGTCTTTGGTTTTGTATTTTCTTTTTTTGCCACCGACTTCCAAAATTAAAGTTATTTTTCCCTTTGCAGTGTTTTTTTGGAAGACGGTTGTTTTTTTTTCCACTTTTTGTTGTGGTACCTACTCCACACAAATTCTTATACTTATCACTACTTGCTATGTAATAAAATTTGATTAAATTATTTAATTTTAATTTCTCGCTTTTTTTGTTTTCTTTTTTGTTCGGTTTGTAATTTATCTAAGATTTTTTTTATCCTTTCGCAAAATTATGCTTTTCCGGATGCAGGGATGTTATTGAGGAGTTCTTCTGGTACTTCGCTATCAGCTCCACTTCACCATATGTATTGTGACGAACATAAATTGCATAGCAAACATATAAAAGTAATTGAATCGCAACTCATGAAATACTTATTATTGAGTTGTTCCGGTGGCTTCATCATCTGTGGTCTTCATGATCAGTTCCACTTCACCAAATAGTGCTTTCCATGAGCAAATGCACGAATTACTATAGGTGTGCCTATAATATTTGAAGAGTTCCCTCGATTTCTCCAGGATCCCATCATTAAAACCTTGACAATGGGACCACTTGGGAAGTATACCCTTTGAAACAAAAAAGAATTTTCCAAATCTGTTCAGGCGTCTTCGAGTAATGGGTGAACATACATAAAAAAAGATTCCAACGAACTGAGAACCTCCTCCTTTATTCAAGTCGGTTAAAAATGCCGGTCATTGCCAGCTATCATATAATTATATTTAAAAACATGCATCTATCTTAAACTAAAGTCTATATATTATGATTAATATTCTAGACTTAAAGGCCATAGTCAGAATTGAAGTAAAAATAGCACACGTACAACACCACCAACACCCACCTATTAAATAATACTTTCGATAAATGGAACATCCAGATTCATCCCAGCTGCAATCATAAACGACATGCTCACACGAGTCCATAAAGACTAATATTGCTCAATCTTCTGAATCTATGCATACTATAAATTGCTCATGACCCCAATAGAGACACCAAGACAATTTTATTGTTTGTAGCAAGTGCGAGACTCACAATTGCTCAATAGGGCAATCAGTCTGATGATACCCCGGAGAGAAGTGATTTACATTACATTGAATAACAGATAGAAGAACTATGAAGATTTAGAAATAAATTTGCTAAGTCTTGGATGAAAAAGTACGTAAGTAGTTGAATACTGTACGAAAATTTATGTTCAAATGTAAGATACTAATTTGGCTATTTTTGACGCAGAATGTCTAATAATATGTAGACAGATGAAAAAAGTTTCAAGGTAATTTAATTATTATAATATGTTGAAATTGTAGTTAAACCACCAATCATAAAAATGGTTGGGACTTCACACCACGAAAGGAAATTATAATGTCAAAAGACAATAGATATAGGTACACGTTAAATAAACCAAGTTCACAAACGAATAATAAGCATTAATTATTAAGTAACATAATTGCAAAATAAACACTAACGGCAGTAACATTTAAGATAGACACAAAAAAAATGTATATATTAAAATTGACACGAGTACAAACGAACAGAATAATAATTTATTAATTACAATAGGCGGCCATATTTCAAGTCTTGCATTTTGCTTCGGTACAAACGAGCGACTTTTGGACCACACGCATGTCATTAAAAAGTCGCTGAATATTAATAGACAGGCCTCAAATATGAAATCATATACGCGTCAGAATTTAACGGCATCCGCGTTATATGGCAAATTTTAGTTACTGTTATCTAATATCCAATGGTCTGTAACACTTTAATACGTAATAAAAATATTACTGTACCACTTATTGCGCTATTTTATGCGTTTCATAATTTTAGAATATGATCCTGACCTTTATAGGAAGTTTTATTTGAAATTCTAGATTCTTTAGTCTTAGCTTATTAGTACTTTCATTATATAATATTTTATGATGTAGTAAAGATAAAACTATTAATTTACAAGTATTTCCACTCACACATAATAGAATACCTCAGCCGCAAATCATCGCTCAACAGTTGCCCGTCTCCAAAACTATAAAACAAAAGAAAAATAGCAATTTTTCGCCCGACAGGACGTTGCTGTCTCTTCGATAACGAGTGTTATTAACATGATCTCGCAATTAATTACATATATTCCTTGCTATATATGGTCATGTTATGCCCTAAGGCACTATGGGGTACTGTGTTATAGTATATTGAACGATGATAAAGCTTCGATCGGTTAATGTCCGGTGGTATTGTCATAAATATTCCATACTGGTCACCCCCTGTAAATCTTCACAAGATTTAGGGATCTAGGAATGTTTAAACTATTTAATTCTGAAGGTTAAATTTTAACCTCATGTCTATTTTGGAACGACGTAAAGACACCATACTTATTCGAAAGTGCATCGTAGTCATAAATTTAAGATTAATTGATAGTCTATTTTTTTAGATAAAGACATTTCATGGCCATGGTTTAAATAAGATTGATCACAAAAGAACCTTGAAATCTTCCAAAGGTCGAAAGCAAAATCCATTCAATTTAGGGATAAATCTGGAACCCCGAAAATAGAACGACGTCTCGAAGCTCTGACACGAATTTAAAAGAAATAGATTCTACTTTACAACGAACATTCTTGTTCTCCCAAAATTCCAACAAAAATTAACACATCCTCTATAAAAAGTAAGTCTTCCCCAAATTAACACAAATATTTAAGCGCCGATATTTCAATCAGTTTATATTCATAGAGGGATTCATCCGCGAGGGAACGGTAAGGGAATACTAATCTTCTTGAGCGTCGGGCATAAATTTGTTAAGGTCGGGCCTTATCGATGTGAACCCGGTTTTATGCAAGTGCAAAACTCTTAGGTACGACGATTTTACGTTTCGCTCTAGTTATGAAATGCAAGGTTTTATGGTGAAAATTTTGCTGAGTTAGAATTCAATAAAGTAATAATTTTAGTTGGGGAAGCAACTTTGTGGGTGGAAATATTGAAATGGGGTCATATTGTATTCTTTTCGAAGAAGTTTTAGCGTCTGTGTGTGTAACGAAGAATAATGTTCAAGTTTAGATAGGCAGACAGCATCGTCCCGATTTTATATCTACTCGATTTCAAAGCTTACGTTCCGTTGTTAGAAAGATTATGTAGTTTTAACGAGAATATATAAAAAAATAACTGTACAGCTACAAGCATCTATCTTCGTAATTATGCGATCAATTCTAAAGAAATATAGTTTGCCAAAAATGAGAATGCAACAGTTCCGGTAGTCCTTGGCACTAGTCTCAAACGTAGTTAATCTGAATAACTAGATTCCAAAGTAGTTAAGAGCAACCAGACTGCTAATGGCGAGATCAAGCGAAGTGAAAAAGACGCAATTGAAAAGGATACTGGCGACTGGCAGCAAGCCAAGAAAGAATAAGCGGGTGTGGTCGGGGGACCCCCGTCAGGAACAAAGTTCCTTACATTTTTTCTTCAACTCCGAATGTAATTCCATTTGGAGATTTAGATTGTACAATAAAAACATTGAAAATTTTCGCAGCCGCCAACTTGGATTTTCATTTTGACTTCACTATCAGCTTCAGCACCGTCGAAAACCATGAAAACTATCCCTCTCTCTTTCTATTATATATAATATAAAGAGTCGCTTTTTCGTGACGTGACGATTTCTACCAGTTTACTCCTAACGCAAGCTGCGTTAAAGAACTTCGTTCCAAAAACCGGTTTGATAAAAATGTGGTAGAAAAATAACACTTCTATTTGATAAAAGTTCATAGCTACTCTTCAAAGGTCAAGATACAGGGGTTCAAATATTCAAAGCGAGGCTCAGTATGTATCCCACGTACAAACTCATGTTATCTATCATCGGACCGCTTATACAAATAAAATGTTTATCATTCCGATGAAGAGTTTTTTCTAAAATAGTCCTTTTATATTGAGGAAGTAATATTAAAAGTTACATTTGATGGTGTGCGTGGATATGGACACTTTAAAGAGTTCGATTGGGGTCATGGTTTAGAAGCTTCCTTGTAGAATGTCGTCCCAATGAAAACTTTGATGATAATTAACAAGTATTCATTGTTTTAGAAATGAATGATCAATCAGAATTAATATAACCCCCAGACCTACAAAAAGCACGCACACGCCTTTTGCTAAACGACTTTTTCAAAGCGCTTTCACTTATAATAAATTGATATATAAAAAATATTTTAAAATTATAAAAATTGATAGATATAAGAAAGAAGGACACAGTGCATCCAATGCATTCAACTTTTAGGAAGGGTGTTATTTGTGAATAAATACGCAACCAATTGAGTTTTGAATGCATTGAATGAGCGCAACCCTTTTATACATGAGGGTATTTTGTTATATAATTATGCTTCTTCAAGTTTTTTTTTTGCCAAACTTGGTTCTCTGTACTTACCTGTAATAATGTATAATGGACGGATGGATGACCCCTGTAACACAGGTTTCACCTACCATAGGGTCATTGATCAAATCTCTGTGCACTTGTAAGTCCTACGTTGTAAATGCTGCGCATACCGACTTTGTATAATTAATATGCATTACTAATATTCCCAGTGAGTTCCAGTGTTTTCCAAGCAATTTGCCAACATTTAGTGATATCAAAGTAGTTAGTCATATTCTCATCAGTTTCAAACGCTTTGTTTTAGTGTATATAATATCTACTAACTATAGGTACATATATACGTATGGTTACTGCATCTCGGAATGTAGGCACCGTTAATGGCAATGAAAGGAGTTATGACAAATTAATAGGTTTTGCAGTAGTACTAAACTTAGTAATACTTAATTTCGAAATCTTATAAAGCTTGCTGATGACATACCTCTGCTATAATTTATCTTATTAAGATTTAAGCATAGGCTTACATAAAAAAAGCTTAGGTTTAGGCTTAAAAAGCTTAAACTTAATTACTTTAAACAAAGCTAAGAATAGTCTCAGTTTTGTCTAAAATACTTAAGTTATTCTTTTTGAAGATTTCAACGTAGTAGAAGAAATACAATTTGCAGACGAAGATCAAATAGCATAAATGATCTGATGATAATATTTTCCCTTTTAACTGCATAGAAAATGAAGCCTCCAGATGAAGCTAAAGGAGAACTTGGTAATATCGATGAGAAAGAATCTTCAAGATATTATACAAGCGAAGAACTAAGATGTTCAAGATAAACTAATAAGTCGATGAACGAGCGATTATGTGCGCGGAACTTGAGAAACTCCCAGCTGGTAAGAAATTGAGAAAGTTTTGTGTAAACCTACCTCAAAATTTATTAAAATAGAGTATCTTATGTTTGGTATGTATTTGTGAGAAGGTTGTGTAATTTTAATTATTGTATTTAATAGTTCTTTTAAAAAAAGATTAAAGCTTTTGATTGTACTGTTTTTGTCCAAAACCAAACACTCCAGAAAATCAATTCAATTTAAAACCTCCAAATTCATGGGCTATCAAAATTCAACACACGGAAGAAACAACAAGTGCGTAAAAAGATACAGCATCAACAACAAAGCCAAACAAATTGGCCGCTCAAAATAAATGGCGGACAGTTTGCCTCCGAAAATATAAGCAAGAAAAACATGTTCAGCGCCACGCGATAGACATATTTTTTGGCGATTTTAAGATGTCCGCAGATATTATTTATGATATGGTGATTTTATAAGCATGCGATGATAAATTTTAGAAAAAGAAATGTATATAAAAACCTTGGGACAGGCTAAGACTTATGTAAAACAGTGACGTAGTTATAAACAGTGGGAGACGATGACTACAAAAAAGTATAAACTTAACGTCTTGCTGAAAAACCTTTTCACGGTTCTAGATATAGAATTACAAACTCAGATTAGATTGTAGGTATCACTTTTTGAAAACAAGTAGATCGTAGCAGTATTAATGTAAGAATGCGTAGCTTCAAGTAAATAAAAAAATTAACTTATTATTCCACTTAAAGTTTAACCTTGGCAATAACAGCATCATTTCCTTTCTTGTAAACAAACTCAGGTACAAAGAGCACAATGAATATTTAAGTACTAATGACGCTAAACAAAAAGTAAAGACAAGTACAAAACCAATTTTGAACACCGATTTACTTAAGAACCTTAATAAAAACTAACAAGAAAACATCTACAATAACAAGCTATGTAGTAATAAATCAAATTACTAGGAGCTTGCAGTAAAGACTGATTGTAATGGTACCAAATTGAATGTAACAGAAGCTAATTCATAGTCTAGTGGCCATGACCTTACATTACAAAGAATATCTTTATACGTTTGTGATTACATTATTTCTCTACTTACCCGTACAAAGGGTGTAGCTACTTCATGCTCATTACGAGTCTGAGAAAAGTCATTACCATTTGAGTAGTTTGTTGGAAAGGAATGACGCTCTGTAGAATTACGACTTTGTATCGGCGTTGCTATGTTTGGTTGTACACGATCAAAGTTATTTTTTATTTTGAATACGTTTTGGATGTTTTTTCAACATTGACGTAAGTAATACTAGTTTTAAATATTTCTACTTCACCGTCATCAGTTTTAAATAATTCTACCGCAGAGATATTTCTACACCAGGAAGAGAATCCAAACTAGCAGTTTGGAAACTAGAGAAAGGAATCCAAATATTCGAGCCATGTCAATAAGTACCGCTTTCTGTATCAAGCCCTTGACTCAACTGCCTAAAGAGAGCCTCTTCAGGTATTGGTCGAAACTCTTGACTATTCATCCATTGACCATAACCATCGGTACGATCATTGAGTTTACCTATCATAATCTCTATTTCATATTCAAGTCCTTTTTTCCAATTGATGTCATTTCCTTTTAAACAAATATCAACTTTACACCAGTGTGAATTTAGTTGATTTCAGAATGACATGTAGGTAATATTGAAAAAGAAAAAGAAAAATAGTTGTAGCGCAAACTGTTTAATTTTGTTCACTTGTTTTCATGTTTGGATAAGTATGTATGTCCAATACTTGTTTCTTGATACACGTCTGTCGTTTATCTTTTTTCGGGTCACATTTGTCAACCGCTAATTTTAACAAAATATTTAATGATATCAAAATTGTCACTAAGCGGTCATGAATGACCGACTCTCATGCATTATTATAGGGTACTTAACCACTTATGGGTGCCTGACCAATTATATATTATATTAAATACGATTGGTCAAGTACCCTATAAGAACCTCATAATGGGTGAGACAAGGTTAAGACTTCAACATGATATTTACGTTTTGTATTCTTAAATTATACTCATTATAATTTGTATTGTATTGCAACAATACTGTTGTTTTCATAATACTAATATTAGTAACAATGAAAGGCCTATTTTCAAAGACCGACTATGAAACGATAACTTTGATTTCACGATTCAAAAACGCTATGGGTTGGTGCCTGCGGTCCCAGTTTGACAGCGGTCCCAGTTTGACAGCGGTCCCAGTTTGACAGCGGTCCCCGTTTGACAGCGGTCCCAGTCGCCTAAGTTCTCATAGCTGAAATTGTTGTCAATTTGAAAATTGTTGAACTACAGTAGACGTAACCAAGCATACCTACGTGGAATCAAACGACGAATTGAATACAATAAGGGCTGTACAAACCCTTTTTTTTGGTGGGAAATCATCAAATGACCTCTTCAGCTCTGGGCGGAGCGGAAGGGCGTGTCAGACTCTTACTGTCTAAAACCCACCCGTGTTCCTTCAGTTGCCTGTGCGCCAGGGCCACGGTAACTCTTTCGAACAATCCGCGACCCCGGCAGGATGTACAAATCCTAACCCTCTTACCAACAAACCCGCAGGATAATTGCATAACTCACTAACAATTACAACGTCTTTCATTTTGACAATTCAACAACATTCATTGCCTTATTTACGTTGTCGATCAGACGAATTTTTCAAACAATTGAACCAATGGATTTGGAATTGGGGTGCCGGAGTAAAGTTATGCTACACATAAACGTCGAATAATGTATGGTTAAACATGTCTACTACATGTAATCTCTATGCTAATCTCTTCGGACAAAGCCTTCGTATAATAATGATCGAACTTCACTTAAGGTACGCTAAGTCATTAATTAATACCTACTGATGTAAATTTACTCCAGGTACATTTATTAAGGGGGTAAGCCATTATCCATTTCTCCACAATATTTTGTCATCATGTCATTAAGCCTTACGAAGAATACCGTCGTTTCTCGTTTCATCAGAATAGGCAAAGAATCTAGAGGTATTCGAGCAGAACTTGTCTTTTTTTTATAAATACATGCCGTAAAACGGGGTGAATAGAGATCAGGGGTGAATAGGAACGAAGCTTTAAAAGGGATTTTAACATTGAAATAATATAGTTTGTTGCCGAAAAGGACTCTAATGGATGTATGTGTTGCGATTAAGCGCTCTTGTTGGCAATAAACTATATTATTTCAATTTTAAAATCCCTTTTAAAGTTTCGTTCCGATTCACCCCTGCATCTCTATTCACCCCGTTTTATCGGTGGCTGTTTAACAAAAAAAAATCTTTCATTCTTTTCACAAATAAAGAACGCCATTTTATCAACTTTCCATACCACAAAGTTATATTAAACTCCTAAACGCATTATTTTATTCTCATATTAATAATTTCCATACTACTCATTTCACATTCTACCTCGTAATCTCGATCCCTGTATTAGGTAGGTAATCGATTCAGTGAATCGTACTTAAAGATCGAATAACCCCTGCTTATCAATTTAACATGAAGGATGCTGATTATTGGCCATCTGAGAGCGTAAGGGTCGTTAATTTCTATCTCCCTAGGGCCATACGTGTGTTGCGTATTATGTGAAATATTCAGGAACAGACTTTATTTTTGGGAGATATTGGGAGTTTTATCGAACGGAAAAAAGTGAATTAGAAAGGCATCGTGTATAGAACCACATCTTTTTTTTTTAAGTCGATTTATAAGTGCGGGTATTGTAGTATAGTCCTGAATGCAATGGTCCATGTTGGATAATATAACATTTACTTCATGACCTTAATAGTTTTTGTTCATGAGTGGTCCATCACACAAGATGGTGTTCCATTTAACTGCCTCGGTCGCAAGCGCTACAGCTGAGCATGAGGATCTGGGTTCGATTGCCCGGTTGATGGCAATAGACTCGCCCCCTATTACATGGGACTCAAACCTAACTGGCTTAATGTGGGAGTTCTATAAGGTACAACTCTGCCTAACCCGTCGGGTATTACACGCGTGACGCTATGTCATGTTATGATGATTAATCAAACATGAAGACAAATTCTGCAATCTTTAGAGCCTTACCTACCCCACAAGGTAACATCAAAATCAAAATATTTTATTTCACATAAACCAACATGGGCACTTATGAAACGTCAGAAGCTAGGTGCACGATTCCAATTGGTTGTTTCCTATGGAGAAGAGCCGGCAAGAAACTCCACGGTTACTCTTTTAAAAATAAGGGGCTTTTACAATGTTTCTAATTACAGTGTTGATAATGGGAGGACAGTGTAGGCCTGACAACAAGTAACAGGCACTCAACAAAATATATATTTTTTAAATATATAAAAAGGTCTACTAATCTACAGTCTACAAGTTAGGCCTACTACGTTCTCACATTCACAAAATATAGAAGAATCTATATAAAAATAAAAGCCTATTTAAACCAAATGACATGATTGCCATTACAACTGTAACAAATCTGAATCGCGAAGAGACACAGTCTTCTACTACTTGAAAACCCATCTTGTTAACAAAGTGTTAATAAATCTCAATTTAAAACTACAACAAAAGTTTAAGAGCAAGATCTCTCTACATTAATAGAATTAAACACATAAATGCATTATGTAAAAACTGCTTCACTCCCATTGGCTGTTGGAATTAAACGTTTAATACTCTAGTAAAATTAATTACGAGCAGTCCTAATCATTTCAGGGTTGCGCTACAATTTTATCTTAGCTTATCAGGACGCGCGGCTTTCAATTAATTTCTTTATTTTATCATAGGATTTCCTTTGCGGCCATTTTTCTTATATGCAGTTTTATCTAGGTAATCGGACATATGCCAAATGTAATTAAGAGTGATTTCTGATTAATAGGGGCTGGTTTAATTTAAAACTGTTATCTTTGAGCTGCAAGGCTACGAAAGGGAAATATACCTACATCAGTTTTAAGATTAATCTAGCATTCATTTAAATGTCTATCCTTGTGTGTCTCTCTGACATAATTAATATATCCAGAATTAAAATGATGTACACATACATACATAAACTCACGCGTTCTTCTTATGAGGGTAGGCAGAAACTACAGAACGCTACCTGCTACGATCCTTACATTCTCCTTTTGCTTCGTTTACGTTCATACATCTGGTCATACACGCACGCCGGTTGCGAGTACAACGCACCTGACCTTTCTGAAGAACATCATCAATAAAACCTTATTGGACGCCCTAGGAGGACATAATTATCACGACATCACCATGTTGTGATAATTATATCCTGGTGTGATGTGTGTAAAGAGTATTCTATTCTATTCCTTACTGAAGAATGCCCACAATTATAGCTTTTTTTAAATCATTTATTCATTTAAATTATAGTAGTCAAGTATAAATTATCGCAGCCCTACCAGTTAATGCGAGTCGAGCACTAGCATCGAGTATTTGCAACAAGTAGCTAGGAACATTAAATTAAGCCCCGGGAACAGTTAACTGTGATAAATCAATTTGGAACCAGTTCTAACGCAAGTAATATAAACTCTAGTATGTGAGAACGTTATATTTTAAATGCTAGTTAAAGGGCTGGTAATTATATGGGAGAAAATTGTGAGGATTCTTGAGGATAAAGCGGTAAGCGGGCTTTTGATTTCGAGCTTTAGTGCAAGGATTTAGTTAACACTGATTGAATGATTAAAATGCCAAGTCGTGGCGATGGTAGGTGAAGCAAAACCCTGATTGTATGGTTGCCGAGAAATAGTGGATGATCTGAAAATGATCTCGGGTACGACTTGGATGAGACTCGCATTGACCAGGAAAGCATGGCAACAAAGAGAGGCGGCCTATACTCAGCAGTAGTTGGAAAACATGCTATCAAAGACGATGATGAAGTAAATCAATTTGGAACTGGTTCTAACGCATGTATTAACTCTAGTATGTGAGAACGATATATTTTAAATGCTAGTTAAATGGCAGCCAATTACATAGGAGAGAATCCTGAGGATTCTTGAGGACAAAGCGGTAAGCTGGCTTTTGATTCCGAGCTTTAGTGCAAGGATTTAGTTTGCACAGACTGAATAAACGTGATGGCAGTTTGGAGCAAATACCTAACTGAATGGGTGCTGAGAGGCGGTGGAAGAAGCGTTGACATAGCAACATACAAATGGGAGGATTATCGGAAAAGGATCACGGGTAAAACCTGGATGAGACTTGCACAGACCAGGGAAGCTTGGCAAAAAGAGAGGAGGTCTATACTCAGCAGTGGTTGGAAAAGAGGCTGTCAGAGATAATGATGAAGTACCTTTACAAGTGAAATGCAGGTGTTCTATACAGTTCTGTCGTCTCTCTATGGGAAAAACAGGCATGATTGATGATTGACCGATTAGTCCGCCTAGAAAACCTACTGGAAACAAAATACTCGTCGGATTTGCTGCGATTTTGTAATACATTTGTTTAGTTTTGGCGTAGCGGATAGCAAACGAGTGTTAGTTGCATCTGCTGCTATTAGCACAAGCTGTTTTATTTTGAAAGTGCTGCTGTATTTTTGCGTAAATTCACTACTTATTAACCAACTAGCTTTTGCCCGCGGCTTCGCCCGCTCGGATATCGCAAATTATCCCCTGGGAACGTACTACCGGGATAAAAAGTATCCTACATGTTAGTCCAGGTTATATACTATCTGTGTTCCAAATTCCATCCAAATCCATTTAGTAGGTTTTGCGTGAAAGAGTACCAAACATCCATCCGTCCATCCATCCATCTATCCATCCTCACAAACTTTCACATTCCTAATATTAGTAGGATTCTGTATGTGTAAAGGATGTGCCACAAAACTCTCTGGGTTTATATTAACTAAATAATCCACGCAAAACATTATGTTTTATTGGTACAGGAGCTGTGGGAGTATTTAAAGTTAACTTATAAGATTCAAAAGTTGCTCTCGGGAAAATAAAAGTTAGAACTGTGACCTTCCAAATTTCTGTAACCAGAATGTTTCCAGGTATGGTCCAGTACAAATAAAAGAATCACAATGACGAGAGGTACAAGTAACTCTCGGCTTCGTTAAGCGTCTTTTTACACCCGCTATATCTAAACTGAAAATCCTATTTTCAAGTTACGTTTATTTCAACAAGCTTGTAATAAATTAAAAAGTAATTTTACTCGGTTTTACAGCAAAATTATCGCTTTTCCTTTAATTATAAACAGTCGTAAAAAAGTGTTTAGGTTTAAATAATATAATAGTAAGCCATATTGTATGGTTGTGAGTGTGAAGATTACTATCGTTCTAAGTAACTCTGGGCACAAAGCAGAGAGATGCAGAAGTTTCACATCGCACAAATGTAGGTTCTATCATAATGGACAACAGAAAATCATTTCTGAATTGCCTGCGTTTGAAGTCTTCTAATCAATCTGCCAAGCCTTCTTCCAACTATGTTATTTGTTTTAACTTGCCCCACACTAAGAATTTCTCCTGTATTGTGGGTGCGTTTACAAACATTTAAACTCACATACACAAACAGCTAGACCCGGAACAACTACTTGTAGGTCATAAAAATATTTGTTCCATGCGGGAATCGAACCCGCAACACGTAGCGCAGCAGTCAATCGCTAAACCACTGCGGCAACCGTGCCGTCAAACGCGGCGCGGGCGCCGCCTTTGTTGGGGCGGCTTCTAGTCTAACCGGATGCAGTTAAATACTTTACATGGAGCGACTGCCTAGCTGACCTCCACAACCCAGTTACTGGGTAGCACGATACCCCTAGTTAAGACTAACTGTCGAAGATCTACGAATGACAGCCAGCACCAACGGCTTAACGTGCTTTCCGAGACATGGAGGGGCTTAATATGTAATGGATGGTCACCCATCCACGAAGCGACCGCGGCAAGTGTAGCTTAACCGTCGCAAGACCCGTGCGGCTGTTATTATTTAGCCACGAGCCCCTCCCCGTCCTTTGAAGTCTTATAAAGTTAATGTATAGTTCATACGGCACCACAGAAAGACTTAGATGTAGCTCTTTTCGTTCGTAGAAATCTACATAAGTTATAGAATCTTCTGTCTAAATCTACTAATCTATCCTACTTCCTACTATAAAATATTATAAATGTGAAAGTTTGTGAGGATAGATGGATGGATGGATGTTTGTCACTCTTTCACGCAAAAACTACTAAACTGATTTGGATGGAATTTGGAACAAAGATAGTTTATAACCTGGATTAACATGTAGGATACTTTTTATCCCGGTAGTACGTCCGCGTGGGATAATTTCCGACCTTTACGCGGGCGAAGCCGTGGGCAAAAGCTAGTAATATATAAAAATTTCTAATAATCTGTACTAAGCTAGTTTATTATATTGGAAGCCGAATGGTTTAGGAAAGGCGGTGATTTTGAAGAGGTATCTACATAATATGAGAAGCATATTCAGTTTTACTTTTGTGAATAGGTATTTTTTGCATCTAACCTTCTTCGTGTTGCTTACTTAGTGAAAATATACGGTAATAATAGGCAGTTCATTATTATAAAGATTGGGTTACACGCGGCAGATTTTAAATTGAAAGTGAGACGCGCAAAACCTGGCTCGATAATCGTTTATTAATGCACTTTTACAGCAAACCTTGTATGGAGAATGAATGAATATGTATTTACCATACATTTTAAAGGTTCTTTACACTTTTGCCAATGAATACCTATAAATAGAGTGCTCAAAGTCTGTCCGTTTATTTCTGACATCGATCTGTAATTATTTAGTTTGTTTTGATGTCGTATTGAAAAAGGCAAAAGAATAAGTATATGAAACACTATCTAAATACTAAGGATTATTATATATCTAAATATTAATGCCATGTAGTCAGTCATATTGGCCTAAGCTAAAAATATCTGCAAAATTATTGGGAAGTAAGTTTTTATAAAACTATACGCCTTAATCACCCCAATTTATAATAATCTTTTTTCTCATCTAATAAATCTTTCATAAATAAATCCTGGCCGTAAGGAAAACACGTTTTTATGAAAAAAAAAAAACTGATCAACATTTCGTTTACCCGTTCAATTATGCCGACAAATTTATTAATGCAAACTACCGAGGTATCCAGCACCCACACATCAAACAGCCAGCTTAATAAAAAGTGAACCATCAGCAAAACAGAATTAATGAACATAAAATATTAAACGTACAATATTAGCATAAACGCGAGGAAACAGCTGCAGGTCCTCCTCGCATAAACACGTCCCAGCCAGTTGATCGGGTTGATCTGGACTTACCTGAAAAGCAAGAAAAAACCATTGATAGAGGAGCCTAGCAGACATAACCATACATGGTCTGGCGATAAATGCAGGTAAAGGTAGGATCGAATGGCGAATAAACGCCGCGGTTTTTGTAAAAAAAAGTTTTAAGTGTTCGAGATTTCGATTAATGAGATCTCGACTCTATCGAATCAACGATAACCGATACATTTTCTGACAAGTAAAATAAAAATACAAAAACTTCTGAACAGAAAAAGTATCGATTAGGTAATAGATTTTTTTAATGTTATTTGAGAAATATTTTCGAAAAAAAAAATACAATTTAGTCACGACATACAATAAAATAACACTAGTACAACCTGCAGTAGTGGTTGCAATCATTAAAAATATGTGTCACACGCATGATTAATGATTACACACAGAAAAACATACAACATCAGATATTTCAACAAGAAACAAAGCAAAAACCAATCAACCAAGTTGAAACCGATAGTGCAGTCTCGTCCTTAATAGGAAAAACGTTTTACGACTCCAATGAACACTTCCCTTTAGTTTCCTAGGCCTGCCGACAGAAAATTATTGGCTATCATAAGATTTATTCGCCAATGAAAGCTCGACATTTTTTCTGTCGTCCGAACTTGGCGATTGATTTAAATTCGCCTTAAAGTTATCTATGATAGTATGTGGGGGAGAATTAACTATGGTTAGTCTTGGTGACTTTAATTATTGTATAAAAGATGTGTTATTTTGGTATGGTACCGTGAGAAAAGTAGTGAAAGTCAGGTATTTTGTCGGTTTCTTAAGTGAAAGGGGCAAGTAGAGATAGTTATCATAATGAGTTCGCTAATAAATCACTCTCAGGCCGCAGTAAAGATTTTTTTTTAATACGAGATTATGATATCGAATAAGAAGGGGATCAAGAAAATAATTTTATTTGAGCCTTAATATGAATTTTCCGACGACATTTACGTTGAGACTTTCTTTTTGAGGTTCTGCTCTGGCACTATATTGAAAGTCGTTTATTTAAATAGAGTTATATTTTTATAGCATAAGCATGCATAATCAGCCTATAATGTTCCCACTGCTGGAACACAGGCCTCCTCTCCGTGAGGGGAGTGGGCCGTAATAAACCACGCGAGCACAGTGCTGGTTGATCTCAACTTTACCAAAATCTCTAAGTATAACAGAAACTACACATCTTCACACCATCATAACATTTTTCCTTTTAAAAACTCTTACTTTCCCAGAAGCATTCACTCTCTGAATCCTATATTCCTATATCAAAGAATTCCACAATAAAACAGGGTCTTCATCGAATCAATTAAAAACTAGTTGTCGATAAATACTATGTGGTTGTGCGGGCGGTATTGCCAACGACGCGGTATTAAATGACCCGCGGAATAGTGTTGGGTTTACTTGTAATGTTGGGAGAATAGGGTGGGATTTTATAGAAGGGTATCTAGTATTTCTGGATTTAGGCTGATAATTAAATTCTTGTTTGTATTTTTGTTTTTTCTAAAATTTTGTTAGGAACCCTGTATTTGCTATTACGCAATTTAAAATATTATGTAACGTAACAGTCAGCCTTTGTGATGCTGTAAAATATGTGTGTTTAGTTGTAGGTCATTTGTATTCATGTTATTGATGGAACAGTAACTACGAGATAAATTAGGAAACTGTATATGGGAGCCACATGTGCCAACAAACTGCATTGCAGTTTGGCAGAAGTTATATTTTTATTGTAAAATAGCATTTCACCACAAATAAACGCTTTTCCATTTTTTTTCTTTTTTTCCGCAATTAATTATTTTTGAGATCCTGTGTTCGATTCCCGGGTCGGGTAGTGTTTTTGGGTTTTTTTCATCTAGAAATTCTCAGTAGCAGCCCCGAGTCTGGATTTGTGTCCGGTTGATGGCTATATAATACTCGCCCCCTATTACATAGGATTTGGACATAACTAGGGAAATGTGGGTGTACTATAGGTAGCTCTGCCTAACCCTTTTGAGAATGCAGGCGTGATGTTATGTTAACTATTTTTGTACTATTTTAGCAAGTAATAGAATTATAGGAATCATATTTTTTTGTAGGTTGTGTACTTTTAGTCAAGCGTGCACTATCGTGGACCGCAAGATTGACCATCATCATTTGCGATAGTGGTTAAAGGGAGCGTAAGAACTCAATATAAAATCAACCTATATATAATTGATTAATCCTACAATTATTAATCGCATTATGGCTGTCTCGTCCGTGTAAGTTGGCTTTTCGATTATTTCCGCGAGGTCGGAATACTTGCTGCGGTTTGGACGAGTTTTGATATTAAGAGTGGATAAACGTATTATTGTTGTTTTCTTCTTATTCAAGATTATAAATTACTAGCTCTGCGTCCACAATGAAACTCGCAAACAGAGTTTTTTTTATTGTTTTAAGTATATGAATATTGTTTACTTTAGACTTGGCAAATGGTATTGACGATAGACTTGTAGCTACAACAAGACATAGTAAAAGAAAAAAGAAAAGTACCAAAATAGGAACATTAACCTGTTTCCATAGCATGATTGACCAGTTCTTGATCATCATCATAATCTGCCTAGCCTGTCCCCAACTATGTCGGGGTCAGCTTCCAGTCTAACTGGATGCAACTGAATACCAGTATTTTACATGGAGCGACTGCCTATCTGACCTCCACACCCCAGTTACTGGGTAATACGATACCCCTTGGTAAGACTCCAACCACCTGTTGGTGGTTGGAGTCTTACCAAGCAACGCAATTAGGGTGCCGGTCTGTTAACCAGCACCCTAATTGCGTAACAGACTATCAATCACAATCAGAATCATTTTGAATCCTATTGCTAATCCATTGCTTCATATGTTCGAAAAATTTGTCTGCTCAACAACGTAAATAACGCAATGAATGTTGTGGAATTGTCAAAATGAAAATCATTCCTACCTAGTGTGTTACGCAATTACCCCGCAGTTCTTGTAAATAATCAAAATAATAAGTGCCTAGTAGTTGTTTGTTGTTTTCTAATAACAAAGTTTTCCTACAGTAATAATTGACTACTGAGCCATTAAGTTCACACAGCGACCTAGTAGTAACCTCCAACCAACAAGTTGCGTGTGAATGAACTAAATAGCTCTATTTATTTGTCTTTCAGTGTCTTGAGTGACCTGACTTAGATTGATAAGTGTCTTGTCTTATACATTGTATATTTTATAGTACTGAGGACACACGTACGCACGACTACATATCAAGCTATACATTTCCAGTATGAGCTGACTTCTCACGACGCTGACGTTCATTTTCGAGGTCACCAGTATAGAGGAACAGGGTGTAAAGTTCACTCATACCTCCATAGAAATGGGAGGATCCTCCGACCAGACGGGTGTCGTGTCTGGTGGGCAACTGCCCAACGATTGATGTCGGGACGTTGTATATATGCTAGTAGCGCGGTAAACTCTCCTTGCGCGATGCAGGATTTTGCGTGACGGCAGTGTGACGCGTAGCTCGCATGTGGCGATGTAGATACTGCTACTAGCCTATACAATGCGAGGTCAGCTTTAACTGGAAATGTATAGCGTGATATGTAGCCGTGTCACAGTGTGTACATAAGCATCGACAGTTAGTTATAAAGTGGGGATTTTAAAGTGAGTGACCGCTACTGCTGAACGTGAGGTCCTGGGTTCGATTCTCGGTTCGGGAAAAGTGTTATTGGGTTTTTCTATCAGGAATTTCTCAGTAGCAGCACGTGATCTGGATTTGTGCCCGGTTGATAGCAATAGGCTCGCTCCCTATTACATGGGACTTGGCAGAATGTGGGTGTACTATAGGTGTACCTCTGCCAAACCCTTCAGAAAATATTATATTATGTTTAAAGTGATTTGCGTACACGTTCCTCGCGAATAAAAATAGTAGACAGAGAAACATACAGGTCGAATACAGAACAAGACTGATAGAGGGGCACACAAAAACAAAGGATTCTATAAGTGATAAAAATAATATGCGGTTTATTAAGGGCGGATTTTACCAAATAAACTGAACGCAGTCATCACATCTAAACCGCGTTTGAGAATTGCAGTGTCAATATTCCACAACAATGCTGACACTGACAGCTGTCAATAGCTGTCACTGTCAGTGTCACGCGGTAAAATACTTTTCCTAGAATTTGAACAAGTAATTTTCGTGTCAAATGACTTTCGTATCAAATATAATAGTAGTAGATAATAGGTTTTAATACTCGAGGCGACATAATATATATATATATATATAATGTACCATCTATTAAAATTATATTATCCGGTGCCAGTTAATTGGTATTATGTAGAGAATATTGATCAAAATGCGAATGGTGTTAGTTTTAATTGAATTGCTAACAATATGGAAGCACCTGTCATTTGAAGAAAGTTATTATAAGAACTTTAATATGTGCCTAAGGTAGCAACATAAACGAGCTATCAATTAACGCAAAATAATATTACCTGCCCCGTGTCAGAGAAGCTGTGGGCGAAAATAACACTGATTGGGTTCCATTAAATGCTAGGCAACATCGCGGCAGACCAAGACGAAGATGGGGAACGAACTCGACTCCTACCGAAATGACAGGTCCACAATGGCAGAAGACAGACGTGTTTAGAATAGGGAAAGGGACGCCTTTGCCCAGCAGTGGGACATTACGAGCTAAATAGATAGATAGAATTCCTGTGTTAATCTAAATCCTACTAATATTATAAATGTGAAAGTTTGTGAGGATGGATGGATGGATGGATGGATGTTTGTTACTCTTTCACGCAAAAACTACTGAACGGATTTGGATGGAATTTGGAACATATATAGTTTATAACCTGGATTAACATGTAAATAGTAAATGGTACACGTTTATATCGGTCAACAGGACCTTATCAAATACACAATATAATGGCTTGGATACCACGATTAATACCCCCGTTGGGTCTTTTTTGCTTCTAATAGTTCTAATGCACCTAGTACACACAATAGGTTTAACACACATCAATGTAGGGTACTTTTTATCCCGGTAGTACGTTTCCGTGGGATAATTTCCGACATCCTCGCGGGCGAAGTCGCGGGCTAGTGAGTTCATATTTTTTGTAAAGCAAAAAATACACAGTTGACCAAGAATAATTCACTTGGATTGAAAGGCTCAGAAATTAAAATTAAAGGATTCCTTCAATGCTCAATTTTGTTTAAGTAATGTGTAAAGGCAATTTGGTTGATTCATCCAAATTGAAAGGCAAAATTTTCCCTTATTATTATGAGTAAGATTAGGAATAAGTTCTATAAAAAAACGGCCAAATGCGAGTAGGACTCGCGCACGAAGGGTTCCGTACCATTGACTAGGTAAACAACAGTAGGTACACTAATTGGTGTCTACCTGTTACCATTTATTGATATCGAGCAAAAATAGGCAAAAAATGACGTTTTTTTTATGGGAGCACCACTTAAATATTTGTTATATTTTGGTTTTAGTATTTTTTGTTATAGTGGCAACAGAAATACATAATTTGTGAAAATTTCAATTGTCTAGCTATCGCGGTTCTTGAGATACAGCCTGGTGACAGACAGACGGACGGACGGACAGGCGGACGGACAAATAGCGAAGTCTTAGTAATAGGGTCCCGTTTTTACCCTTTGGGTACGGAACCCTAAAAATATCAAGAGACAACCCTCGAGGAACAGAGTAGTTACTTCAGGCATATTATATACTTATAACATAGCGGTTGGAACGAAGCTTCATTACGACTCGCGGAAAAAAACTAGGCACAGACTTTTTTTATAGGAAATAATAAAGGTTTTTCTCATGATTAATGATGAATAAATAAACCATATAGTGATTAAATGAAGACGGTTAGAAGTCGTGACTACTGCTACCTTTGCGATACTTGTAGTACCAAGGTCGATATCATTATTTAGAAATCTTGCAAGACTAACGCAAGATTCTAGCTTTATTTAGATTTAATTGGAATTGGAACATATCTAACGATATTGTTATAGGCGAGGAATCATCATTAACCTTAATAACTGTATCTGCCAATACATTAACGATTAAAGGTCAGCAGGATTGCAGGCTATATCAAATGTAGTTCTATTGATTTTATTACTTCAACTAGCTTTTGCCCGCGACTTCGTCCGCGTGTAATTTCTTGTTCTCCCGACCCACCCCGTCGCATCGCATCAACTGCCCGCGCTGTCACTTCGTTTTCGCTTAGCGTTATTTCTGACTTTTTATTCATTTGCTCGACTCCTAAGGGTCATAGCGTGATGTTGAATAGCCTTCCTCAAGAAATGGTCTATCAAATGCAAAAATATTTTTTCTAATCCGACCGGTGGTTCCAGAGATTACTCCCTACATACAAACGAACAAACAAATTTTACCTTTTTATAATTATTATTAGTATGTCGGTACGTTAAGTCAATCGTTAGACTTTGACTAATCGGGACGCCAGCGCCACCAGGTGGCGTCCGACAGAGCCTACAACATAACGCTCGACCAGAGTTAAAGCGGAGTTTGTCGGTGGCGGTCAAGCAGTGAACACGTTTAGAAACTGTCGCGCGTTCTGTATAGTTGTGTCGTGTACCTACAGTGTTCGAATTGCTGGTATGTAAATTATAATTTGATTTGAACTGCAAACGGTTTTTCTATTACGCAATAACCAACACTTCCCATAGTACGCCCAAAGTAGTGAAAATATGGCCGATGATAACGAGAGAGACGTACATTCTCCGTCAAGTATATTTAGTATTAGTATAGACAAATACTACATAACTGTAAATAGATACGTAGGTTTCGTCCTAGCGTTTACTTTGTATAAAATTTGCCTTTGATGTCCTAATAGTTACAGTGAATACCTCAACGTACACGGCGCGGGCGCAGCGTCTATGTTGCACATACGAATATACGATGGACAACACTGGGTCAAACGCAAGTGCAATGGTCGATGGCGCTAAGGCTCTGTTCACAACTTTGAGCGACGTGACTTGTGTCAAGCGATGAAGCGACGCGCGCAAGTCACTAGTTTCCGTCCATCGCACTGCAAGTTGCTTCGCGGTGACTCGTGGCAGCTCTTAACAATTTTATTCATTTGTTTTCTCCGCAGTCGTTGTCGCAAGACGCGTGTCGCTTGAGCGTGTAGCTCATGGCCACGGGGTAAGAGTATTATTATGTAACAAGCGACGCGGGCGCGATGGCAAGCGCGAGTCTTTTATCGATGCACCTTCGTTTTATGCGTCAACAGTATGGCACTTAGGCTCGCACTCCTCTTCAAACTTGCTTATTCGATTGGCCCAAAAGACCAAATCATTGTAGATATCGCTAAAAAGTTAGGCAAAGTATAAAATTGCCTAAAAAGATGTTTTGTATGCGACACGTCAATATCAATCATCGTGAAATGAACAAAGCATCTATATCAATTATTTCATATCCATAAGAAAAACATAGAAAACCAGCCAGCTATTAGATTTTTTAAGCTATTGCATAGCTTTTATCGCGGGCTTTGAGCGCGGCGACCGAATCAAGAAATTCCGTAACGAAAATAAAACCTAACACCCCCCACTCCGCCTACCATGTATCTCGGCCGAGCGTTCGCTTAACGTGTATGTATATGGTACGACTGTACTTGAATTAATATCAAAGAAAAAAAGTACTGCATAAATAAAAAATAAATAAATAATTATAATTGCATAAGTTGATAAAAAATGCTATGCAATAGCTTTACCGCGGCAGTCCCCGAGTGCCACACGTGTTTCTTTTTTCTAGACACTGCAGTTTTGCACACATGAAATGATATACCGGTTTGTCAAGGCCCCACTTAACTTACGAAGATAAGTGTCCATGTAGTACTCAATATTATAGACCAAGGCATGTTCTAGGCGATGTGAGTGGAGTTAAGGTTGGTATTGTTGGGTTTTTAGAAGTTTTTGGTATGATTAAATGTTTTGTACCAGTTTGGTGGCCGAATACTCAAACGACACTAGGTTTTGAAACTTTTTTGTAACTATCTGTCGTTACAATTCACTTAAGGGGGAATCACCAGGTTGCCAGCTAAATTCAAATTTTCGTACGTTTTTTGTAATTTGTAGGTCAGTGTCAGGTTGTATGTTGAACAAAATGTGATTCGCGACCGTAACAAGTATGTCCGTGTGGCGCTGTCCTACCATAAGCGTCCAATGAGTGACGATCTTTGCACAACTCTCCAGGTGCACTCCACTTTGAAGTTACCAAGATTAAATTTGGTTGAATTGAAATTGAAAGTCTATAACCGTGTATATTAGCATGTACCGTGTACCGTATGTGTGTATTACCATAACAGTAAAAAAAAACTAATATTAACCATTGCATTACTACACAGTACATGCCTATTTAGTTCTCAAATAATAAAAAAATACTTCTAATATAAAGCTCTGTTCACACCGGCCCGTTATTCCGCATGTGCTAGATTTCGCTCGCTTCCGCGCGAAACGCGAGCACTCTGAATTATTCATCGCTCACCTACAAACATCGGTTCAAGGTTAGAAAATAATCTGTTATATGCAGAAGCATAGAGTTGGTGATATTTTTGTTTAGGAGTGCCTTCTGGGAAAAATTAGTTTTAGTCATTGTACTGACATTGATTATATGACTTTATAACAAAACTTTTTAAGTATAATTTACTGTTTTCTTAATGAGAAGAAAATAAATTGCTTATCATTTAAGGAAAAGTTACGCTTCAATAAAATTACCACTATCATTCCCATATAAGCATGAAATTCAAAATTAAATTACGATACTTTTGCAATAAATGTTCCTAAAATGGCAAGTAAAGTGCGACGTAATATGCGCGCTCAGACCATGTCTTACTGCACAAATTATTCATACACTACACACTCTTATCCTTAACTTTTCTTCTTAGCGTATCGATGGCAAAAAGTTCAAACGTCTTTGGCCCAAAATTCAGCAGCGCGTACTCCGCTCACTGACGCAGTCATAGATCATAAGATCATGAAGGTGCACAGGTGACAGGTCATGCGGCGCGAAAATATAAACATCCTTAACTTACGTCACCGTTATAAACGATACTTTCAAAGTACCTAAGCATCATCATAAAATAAACATTTGAAGTGTCATTCCTTTTACTACCAGATAAATTATCTGCAATAATACCTTCACAGATATGAGATATCAATAGTAGTTAAAGATACTTGTGATAAATAAAACCTCTTTTCATTGTTTATTCTTATTTCATCGAACATTTCCGCATTCGCTTACCGCACGCGGAGATTTGAACTTTGCGCCAGTGCGAACGTACCTTTATGACCTTGGGTCGTATATTAAATATAGATTTCTAGAGATATGTAAACAAATGTAGTCAACGTCAATAGGCAATGCGTAGAAGAATCTATAAAGATTAGTTTTGATATTACGAGATTTAAAGACGGACGTATTTACAAGGCAGATGTGAGTGGAAAAGCGGGGAGGGGTCGCCCTAGGAGGACATATAGTGACCTTATTGGGGATGTTCTTCAGAAAGGTCAAGTGCGTAGTACTCGCAACCGGCGTGCGTGTATGACCAGATGTATGAACGTAAACGAGGCAAAAGGAGTATTATAGGATGTAGCAGGTGGCGTTCTGTAGTTTCTGCCTGCCCCCAAGGGAAGAAGGCGTAAGTTTATGTATATTTGTTTAGGTGATTTAAAGTGTCCGCTAATTGTAGTAGCAGTTGAGTAGGTAGAGGTCTTTAATCGCGACTTAAAAATAAATATATATTAAGAATAATATTAATGACGTTTGAGATTTCGTAGGCACCGGTTTAAACGAAGAATAATGTCGGTTTGTATAAAAATTACACCTTTATAGTTGCATTTTAAATATTTCTATAAATAATTATTAACTTCCTATTCACACAATGTTAAATAAAGCCTGTCTAAATATTATGAGGTATGCTAATCAGGCAGACTGAATCTTTTAGTTCAAGAGGCATCTTTTTCGAATTGAAAATCAAATGAAAATGAATCATGATCTTAATCAGCTCATTTCCCTTCAGGTGGAAATGAAAGTAAGATTAATTTAAAAATATCAATGTTCCTATCAAGAATTAATCAATCCGCACAAGTTAAAATAATTGAAGAAAATGGATTATGTACGCTATTAATCATTTAACAATAGAACTGGCTAATCTAAACATACCATATGCCTTAACCGAACATATTTTTTTAATTAGTTTCAGATTTTTTTTTGTACTTATATATTGGTAAGTACACTACGAGAACTATTATGTATATACAAAAATAACAACTTTTAAACGTTGCAGCGAATTTATATCTAATATTTTATCTATCTTAAGCATTATACGTCTATTCAGATATAAAAACCCAATTAAGTAGGTAGATAAAAAGAGTTCTAATTTCATAAAAACTTCTGATCATACATTTTCGACCTATGTATGTCTTAATGGAGTGGCCATTAAGCTTATCCGATATCCGAGTAAACAAAAACAACACATGTTTTGGCCGCCATTTTAAGCTTCCATGTTTGTCCCAATTTCAATACATTATGAGGTAAATTTGAATACGTCAGGTGTGTCATATGACCCCGGACGGTGATTACTCAGTCGCGGCTAATGCTATCCGGCGAACCGGCGATCCGGGCCGGATTCATTCCGACTTTTACGAGCGAACGCCCGGATGTTTTGTGAGTTGATTTCAGCAAATCTTTTGCTTTTATTTGCTTCATGTAATACCACCTTGTTTTGAAAACTTTGGATTCGGTTGATTAAGTTTATAGGCTGTTATGAAATGGGTTCTACAGGTGGTTTGCTAGATTTGAATAGCATCTCCGTATTATGTAACAAACAGGCTGGATTTGTAAGCAAAGGTTTCCGTTCACTACTTCATTGATTGTTTACGTCTGTGCAGTTTCTTGCTTTTTTTGTCACACGAAACTAGTTTTTGGAAGGGACACCACGAATGAATTTTGACGTTCAAAATTGTCTTTCAATGGGCGCCTTGAAAAAAAAAATTTGACTTTGATAAATATCGGCAATAATTAATAAAAAAAAATTACCGACAGTAATATATTGTTAAAGGTGTGAGGTACATGAGAGCAAATAAATAAATATTCGTCTCATAGTTGACAAATAGAAAACAATCAGTGCAACTATAATAAAAAAACTTTCCGTCATCCATAGCGGGGAACAAGTAGGAAACAATAAGTGCAACTACAATTAAAAATACTTTCTGCCATGCATAGCTGGGAACAAGTAGGATAGAATCAGTGCAACTACAATCAACAAAACTTTCCGTCATCCATAGCTGGCAACAAGTAGGAAACAATCAGTGCAACTACAATCAACAAAACTTTCCGTCATCCATAGCTGGGAACAAGTAGGAAACAATAAGTGCAACTACAATTAAAAAAACTTTCCGTCATGCATAGCTGGGAAAAATAGGAAACAATCAGTGCAACTACAATCAACAAAACTTTCCGTCATCCATAGCTGGGAAAAAATAGGAAACAATCAGTGCAACTACAATCAACAAAACTTTCCGTCATCCATAGCTGGCAACAAGTAGGAAACAATCAGTGCAACTACAATTAAAAAACTTTCCGCCATCCATAGCTGGGAACAAGTAGGAAAGAATCAGTGCAACTACAATAAAAAAAACTTTCCGCCATCCATAGCTGGGAACAAGTAGGAAACAATAAGTGCAACTACAATAAAAAAAACTTTCCGCCATCCATAGCTGGGAACAAGTAGGAAAGAATCAGTGCAACTACAATAAAAAAAACTTTCCGCCATCCATAGCTGGGAACAAGTAGGAAAGAATCAGTGCAACTACAATAAAAAATAAAACCGCCATCCATAGCTGGGAACAAGTAGGAAACAATCAGTGCAACTACAATCAAAAAAACTTTCCGCTATCCATAGCTGGGAACAAGTAGGATAGAATCAGTGCAACTACAATAAAAAAAAAACCGCCATCCATAGCCGGGAACAAGTCATTATCTATAGCTAGATTAAGCCTATTCAAGATAACTCTTAGAGACAGGAGGGTGAGGAACATTACACCCTGTTCCTCATACCTCTGAACTGATGACCCTGAGCTTGAACGTCAACGCAGCGTGTCTGCAGCTACTTCATCATCACTTCCTCAAGGTCTCGCTCGAGCAACAAGAAAACAGAAAACTAACTCCTCTATCATCATCTGCCTAGCATTTTTCCAGTTATGTTGGGGTTGGCTTCCAGTCTTACCAGATGAACCTGAATACCAGTACTTTACATGGAGCGACTGCCTATCTGACCTCCACAGCCCAGTCACTGGGTAACACGATACCCCGTCGTAAGACTGGAAACTCTGCTATACCTACAATTAATCAGCTTCCTTACCGGGTGCTGAGCCTGGCCCAAGAACCAGTACCGTAGCACTTTATGCGTATTTACTTTTTCAATCCAGTTTCCATAAACGATCCACTTTGCAAACAAAAAGAAGACTACAATTATAACAAGTTGTAACGTGTATACTTTTCGATATAACACCCGCACCCTAATTGTGTAAGCACTTAATCATAATCTGAATCATTTTGAAGGATATTGCTAAACCATTGCATCATATGTTTGAAAAATTTATCTGCTCAACAACGCAATGAATATTGTTGAACTGTCAAAATGAAAGCCATTTCTACTGATAGTGTGTTACGCTACCCCGCTGATTCCACCCAATCTACTCGGACTACGTTCTTATTAAAAAAACAAGCTATACAACGTCTGTTTTATAGCAATTTATTTTAAAAACAGCTGTTGTACCGGTTGAAACACTTGACCATTGACCGAAGATAATGCATGCGAGGTGCATCGTGCAATGCAATGTATGAGTAGTGAATAGAGGTTTGGTGGCGTAAAACTTGATAGTTGTATGTTGTAATAGCGTTGTTTGGTGCAAGTTAGAAGCGGAGAGCAGGGAAAGTAAGTATATTTTTTTATTGAACAATAGTTTAATTTCGGGAACCTGCCACTCGGCACAAAATTTTAAAGCATTATATTGTGTGGCATAACGTTTTCGTATAACTTTTATTAGCATAATGATACTGTGGCATAATAATACTTTGGCATAATGCAATGGTTAGGTTAGGTTAATTTATGACAATAAAAATTATGGTAAAATATTATTGCGTAATAAATAGTAATAATATTATGCAGAATGATCATTATGCTGAATTTCGTTATGTTAATGTTATATTATGTCTTAAAATTGTATACAAATGGATAACCTTTAAATAATTCTTCTTTTCTTTTGACACCGACGGTATATCTATATTACTGTTTGGGCCCAGTAGGTGGCCATTTTGATTTCGGTGTCAGAGGCGTTGTTCAGATCATCACGGGTGCGCTTAAATAGTTGTAACTAAATGAATTTAGTTTTTTTCTTGTTCTTTTAGGTTTAGGTACATTGTATGTATTTTTCGTTGTTTTTGAGAGATTTTTAAATCTTATTAGATTCTTGTTTTTTTATGGTCAAATTTTATTGGGTAAGGTACCTGACTTAAAAATTATTATAAATATATTTAAAAATAAAAAGTTTTACAACTTAAAAGGACGGCAAGGACCCTAATAAAGCTTTTCTACATTATAATGTAAATATATGCGTTAAATTATGCATAACTATTACGTTATTTTATGTTTAACCAAGTCGATTACAATTTTTTTGTATGATACTCGTACACAGTAATGTAATGACTCCTCAATTTGCATTAACGACTCACATCGTGGAACGTCTTCATAAATATTTTTACATGCTTATTAATCATACATAAACTCACTCCTTCTTCCCATGGGGGGGGGGGGGGGTTGAAAGAATTTTTTTTTGAATGAAAAGAAATATGGCTAACGGATTGGATCATGTTTTGTTACTGGCCCGGGAAAAGAATGCTTGTCATTATCAGGACATTCCACTTTACCTATGTAGTATTAAAAGGAAAAGATTTCGAAAGTAACTCTATCTATAAGTATGTTACCTTTTCATGCCCAAAACACGGAACAGATTTCGATAAAATTTGGCAAGGAGATAGATGGCATCCTAGGGAAGGACATAGGCTACTTTTTGTCCCGGTAGCATGTTCCCGTGGGATAATTTCCGACATTCACGCGGACGAAGCCGCGGGCAGTAGCTAGTAAATATATAAGTCCAATCTCTTTAAAATCACACCGCAGTGTCTGCTTACAAAAAAAATTGCATGCTATGCAGTTACCTAGTTTTTAATTAAATTGAATTTATAGTGTAGATACGATTATGTGCAAATTCTTGCACATTTGTAATTATTATTTAAGTTGATGCTTATTATAATTATTATTTATTGCCGGATAAGCGAGAAATGATAAACTCTGACAGAGCGAAATGTTAGCTTCGGTTTTTCCAGTTCTTTCATAATTATATTATTTTTATCAAACTAAAGAGGTGAGCCATTTAATTGTATGCATCCATCTAACTTTTATCACAAAAAAGAGGTGAGGTATTTATGGTAAACGGAAATTAGAGGATTTTTTATTTTTATAATTGGCATCTCGCAGGTCAACCTACAAGGTTGTCAGCTGTTTGACTGGGCTTGCCTGTGGGTGCCTCAATAAATTAAAGCATCCAGCCAGGGACTAAAAAAAATCTTAAAAACTAAGAGACTGCACGCTTAGGGCACCCTCTTTGGGGTGCGGACCTGTGCTTAGGGCGTTGTTGGGGATTACAGCAAGGGACAGGTTGGATCGGATTAATTCAGGACGAATTTAAAACTACAGGCTCAGCGACGTGGGCTCGCTCGAGCAAGGGTCACGGCGGATGGAAATTAAAGGATATTAATTAATTCAACGTTATTTTTTATTATAGAAGCCTAATGCAGTCACAGGTACTGAGCAGTGACTGCATCAACTATGATGATTATGGTGATCAAACATGATCGAAATACGAACAATCAAGATTTATTTAATAGTGACGATGTGGTCGGCAATGTGGTGGTGCACCCTTGCCAAGAAGCAACCTGGTCACTTGGTACTTGAAAAATATTAGGCTAGGCACTCCTTAGCGGTAAAATGAATGTTCTGTCCCCTCTAGTGACATATTTTCTGTGACAGAGCACTCAACATAACATAGATATTAGGAATAGTTGCCTGCTGGCAATCTAGATCAGATTGCTGCAGTACTTTAGCTGAACAAGTTATTTTCAAGAGTTAAATGTGTGCCAACAAAACACTGAATTCTAAGAATGCACTATCACATTAGTATCAATTATACACTTTTAATTCATGACCTATTTTAAGAGAGTGCTCTCCGTCGTTCTACTAATTAATAAATTGTTTTTCTAATGAGTTACATACATTCCTTGATAATGAAGTAACAGAAAAATACATGTAGGTACAGACATTGTTGACAAACTACGTCAATTTGCCGCATTATAGCCATTTCATACAACTGTCAAAGAAAAACAGTTGTGATTTGAATATACGGATAATTTAAGTAGGTAGGTAGTAGAGGAGATGTTTCAAAATTGGCCAGGTCTATGTACATTACCTTAAACAAAATAGAAAAATCCGTAGAATTCGGAAAAATAAAGAAAATTTATCAATTATTTTTATCGACATTCAACATGGCGTCTCACCGATTTAGTGTGCGTAACTCACTGTGCTTAAAAACAATGACAGTAAACCATAGATCGACCATTGATCATAGAAAGAGAACTGTCAGCTGTCACAACAGTGTCAATAAACATGTCACACGTTGATAATCAATCAAAATGACAACTTACCGCCATGACGCGTTTTTGTTGTGTATTGCAATTTCAAGTGCAATTTCTTGTGGTTTAGCGGCAAACAAAGCCATTTTAAAGTAATTGAACAATTGAGAACTGTTTTAAATGAGTTTCCCTACTTTTAAGAATAGTGTACAAGGACCTGGCCCAAGCTCCATACATTTTGGAACATCTCCTTTGCTAAACATTTAATAATATACACTATACGCACTGACTTGCACTTACTTTACGTGGATCTACGTTACGTTATAGTTATGTATTTTTATTTATTATAGTCCGAGACTCGATACCATACGTTAGAAAATGTTTTTTGCTATCAATTCTCATACATTTGTCAAGTTTACTTAACCTTGCCATCGATACTTGTTAAGTTACACGATGTTGTTAGAATTTCCATGAACAAACACTTCAGTATCGAAACGTTAACGGTGACTAGACCATGTTGCTAGATATTCCTGTTACTGTAATTGGTCTAGTTTCAAGAAGAAGTAATGCAGCAAATAATTGGTAGCCTAAAGGGATTCTAGTAGTCAATTGAATAATTAGCAACTACTTGCTAGCTACTTGCTTACTGGCTTTAAGACCCATCGCTTGAAGGCAAACCAACTAGTCTTGATAGCTGTCCACTTGCTTACTGCTACTTGTTAAGACTAATGCGGGCTTTACACAGGTGACTTATAGCCGTCTAAATGACAATTCGGCTAGGCCGCAGGTGATTAAAACCGCTAGTTCCAAAGTAGAGTAAAGGTACAAGTACAAGGCAGCAGCAGCAGGCGAAGTGTCGCCGCGACACTACAGGTTTTCATGTATTTCTATGAAAACGACGTGTCGAAATATCTTTCGTAGCTAGCGGAAGATATTTTATAGACTACGGACCTGTACCTTAGGTTTCGACTTTTGTCGTGCGGCCACAGTTCGGATGCGGCGGGTGACTAAAAGCGACCTTGAAAATGCTTAGTCGCCAGGCCATCGCCCGCCGCAAGAACATGAACAAGCACCTGTGATTTTTATCGACTTGTGTAAATGGGGTGGTGATTCGGCTTAAGTGTACATGCCCCATTAGGCTTCGTTCACACCAAACGTAACGCTCGCTTAAGCTACGGTTTCTTAGAAGAGCGATGGCAACCACATAGTGACCCCAATTTACCGACGAGTGACGTTACTCAAACGTTGTTTATGAAAATAAGTTGGTGTGTTTTCCTAGAGAGCATTCTTTGACACTGTAAAGTCAACCCCTGCTGCCATCATTTTCAAAACAGCCGTCAGTGCAACCGTTACGTGGAAGCCACCGCTCTTGAAACCAGAGCTTTACAGTCAGCCGTCACAAGCAGTCAGTCGACGCCTGACTATACGTTTGGTGTGAACGCGGCCTTAACAGTAGTCTATTATTACAGGTATATCTAAAATTGTATTGATATGTCTGATGGACGAACGTGTAATATTCCGAATAGCCTGACCCATAGCCGTTGGCTACCAATTGAGAGCCCAAACGCTTGTTATTGAGGAGCGTGAGATGAATTCATACGTTTGGTTTATTCTTTTTTAATCACATTGCCGAATTGTTGGATCAGCTCTCAATCGCTATGAGTGGTTAGAAAACTGTTGGTGACTTTCGGTGACTTTTTTTTTACATACAGATACCGAATTTCTTAGCAATCTGTTCCATAATAGGGATCTTACAAGCCATAACGACTAAATTTGTAGGGTAAGTTTAAGTACCTATATTACATTTTTAAATCCTATTCCAAATTGATGTTATTTCCACTTATGTATAGAATTATGAAGTTTATGAAAAGTGTAAATAAAGTTGATTTCAGAATAACTAGTACTATTGAAAAACTCATAGAAAATTTGAAGTTGTAGCGAAACTGAACTTTATAATTGGGTATTAAAATATTTTTCCAAAAATACATCTGTTTAAATGTTTGAAAGCTAAATAGCAAGCGCAATAGAAACCACTACCAATTTATTAAATTTTCACTACAAATAACAGAAAATTTCTGTTTCTAAAACACTGATCCAACATCGCTCACGCTTACAGCGATTTTCAGACCCCGCTTGCAGTCTTACCTCGACCCTAACAGTAGCAAAAGAATTCTTCTACAAAATGACACAAGCTCATTAATCCTCGTTTTTATGCAAAAATTATAAATACACAATGCTCAGTTTCTTTTTCTGTATTTCTGACGTAATTCTGTATGCATAGAAACGAGCGTGCGCTTCGTGCAACGCTTTAATTTCATCATCAAGAGCTGAGATGGTATTTTGAATGAATTAATCTATTTCTATTAATTTGTTAAGAACAACTTAAGACTGCCTAGTGTTTAGTAACACTTCATATTGTCTTTTTTGTGATAGTTGCTCAAAATCGGAATCAAGAAAGTATCTTATTTTTATTTCGCTTTCAATTTCTAACCTTGGCCCTTTCTTTTTCATTTCTTACACACCATACCATAATTTATTAATTTTAATACGTGTTTTCACAATCTTTTTACTTCGAATTTAGAATTTATTTATAAATGATAAATGATAAATGATTTTATTTCTGTAAGTAGGTTTGAACAAACACTTTTACACGTCAATCATATTTTAAAAACTAGATGAGGTCGGCGTTTCCTATCTGACTACTCTGAGAAGAAAGGCCGAAACAAACTCAGAGGTCACAGTCTCTTTTAAAGTCCAGACATAATCTTGGTCAGATCATGTGAAGACCATGTAGATTTGTGTCTGAGATGGTCTTTTGAGGAAAAACCACACAGATTGAGTGGACCTGTCCAGTCAGTGCCGCATTTGTCAGTAATCGTGTAGCTCATTTATTTGTATGAATGTAGTTTTACATAGTATGGTGTTAATATTTTTTAGATTCTATACTTTCTACCACAACATATGGTGTACAATGTGTGGTGGACGCCGTGTGCCAAAAATGGCATAAATTACGACGCAGTTAGCACGTGATGATCAAAACTGGTGAAGTGGTGGATGACTATTTGATCAATACTCATTCTACAGACCTATGACAAGACTCTTTTATTATTATCATCATCACCACTCTTCCCTAACCCGTACTCTCAAAACATACAACCATTCCGAAAAATATTGTATATTTCGCAATGATTAATAGCGTCGATCGTCTTGGTATCTAAACCGGTTTCCACATAACGAGTACCGATACCAACGATGAGTCTGCAAGACCTTGCTTCTTTTGTAAATATTGGCCTTTATTTGTGTTTAGTCGAACACTGATAATGATATTGTACGTCATTATTTTGCTGATTAGGCATCATGCTCGTTAGAAAGAATATTTGATTACCAAATGACGCTAATTTCTGAATATTCATGACGAGCTTCTACCTGCGATTTCGTCCGCGTGGAATCCAATTATAAAATATATCTTATGACACTTTCCTTTCTACCAATGAAAGAATGTTTTAAATCGGATGAGCAGTTTTGAAGTTTACTCATGATCAGCCTACAGCAGTCCTCTGCTGGACATAGGCCTCTCCAATTACACGCAGCTTGAATATCGGCAATTCTCAACCATGTGCTACCAGCCACCCTGCGAAGATCGTCGCTCCACTACGCTTGAGGGCGTCCTACTTTACGTTTACCGATTCGCGGTCTCCACTCAAGAACACGTCTACCGCAACGGTCATCGATTCTACAGCTAATATGGCCGGCGAAGGAGTTTACTCCCTACTAAACTTACAAATTGTACCTCTTCATAATATTATTAGTAGATAATGTTTGAAACTATATCTAGGTTACAGGCAGTTACGACATAAAGTGAACCTACCAGATTATATTTACATAATTTGAAATTAAGACGCCAAGTCTTGGCACATTCCTATCATTTTGAAACCGAAAGTGATATTCTATTAACTGCAAAAAGAAAAAATAAACGTAGCTACCGTTAAACGGGGTGAATCGGGACGAAACTTTAAAACTCAAACTCAAACTCAAAGCATTTATTTCAAATAAACCAATTACAGGCACTTTTGAATTGTCAAGGTGTCGGTCAGTCAGAAAGATGAAGCTAGTTGCCCATTCCAAAGCGTAGTAGGTACCTATGGAGAAGAACGGGCAAGAAACTCCATTGGCACTGCCCACTTAAAGGGATTTTAACATTGAAATAATATAGTTTGTTGCCAAAAAGGACTTTAATGTGTTTACTGTATTATATTGAACGATTAACCCGTCATTCATAAACTTTGCTTAAAGTTAAGAGACGCTTCAACATTAGAAATGTATGGTTAAACAGTCGCTAAGTCGCTAATAATTACTTTACTTTAAGCAACGTTTATAAATAAACCCCTAAGTACCCTTGGTGGCAACAAAATATATTATTTCAATGTTAAAATCCCTTTTAAAGTTTCATCCCGATTCACCCCTGCATCCCTATTCACCCCATTTGACGGTATTTATAATTTTGTTTGTCATTCAGAACAACAGCGAGAAAGTGCTACTCAAATAGTACCTATAGTACCACACACCTGGTGCCTTGTTCAATTGAGTTCAAGCGTCTTCGAATGTCAAACAACTTTGCAAGACAAGTTACTTGGCCACCGAAATGTATAAAACTGGAAGCGAATTCAATTGAATAATGTGTCTGTGTATTTATTAGCAGACAACTCCATCCATCAAGTCATATCAAAGTCGTTTTTTTTGTTACGTTTGCACTGCAGTGTACAGTTATGTAGGTAACATACTTATACTTGTGCCAATAAATTTACACTACACTGCTATTTCTTGCCAACGAAAAAAAGTGTACTCAATATAATAACAGCAATAAACTTAATAACATCCTCTACTTCACACATAATTCTGCACCTATGTGTGAGACAAACCTCCATTGTAAACATAGGTGTAGAATAAAGTGTGAAGGATCATTATTTTACACATGCGTGCACTAAAACATACCACTTCCAGTGTAAACTACAGATCGTTTCCAGCGAAAGTGCCGGCTGCTTCGAGGTCAGTAGAAATGCGGGGAGGGGCTTGCGTACGCGCCGGTTTGCGTAACACCGCGTAATCAGTGACAGCTGACATTGGTCGTATGTGGGTTACGATCGGCGTTTTTATAGTCGGAGAATCTTTTGTAGATATTTTTTACCGCTTAATTTTTTTTTGAAGTTTATAATATGTTTTTTGAACTTGTTTAATTATGTTAGTTGACTTTTTGGGAAGAAGTTTCACGGGCATGAAGGGTTTTCTGTAATCGAAATTATTAAGGGATATCGATATTTTAAGATTAAGTAACTTCCCTGGCTACCCTCGAGTCATCGTAGATAAGAAAGAAAGAAATAAAAGAAAGAAAGAAAGAAAATACGTTTATTTGCGGTAAACATGACGCAAAGAAAAAACACACAAACAAAAAAAAGAACGAGTTGGGGGAAAATATGCGTCACATTCACGCAAAACGGCAATCGCTCAGCATAATGCTACGACCCTATGCGAGACAAAGCCCCAGCGCTGGTTTTCAGCGATAGCGCCGGCGTTGACGTGATGACGTCAACCAGTGCAGCATACGAAAAATAAAAATAAACAAAAAATAAGAAATGAGTGAGTTGAATGAGTGTGAGTTTTAAATGTTTGTAAACGCACCCACAATACAGGAGAAATTCCTAGAGTGGGGCAACGTTAAAAAAAAAAAAAAAAAAATACACTATACCTAGTTAATTAGTAGATTAGGTACATTAAACAGTCACTATTAATGCCTTCATAGGTACCTGATAGAATTTCGACATATAAAAGAACGGTAACCCACAAACTTAACCAATGTAACCGTAACTTAAACTCAAAGCATTTGTTTCAATTAAACCAATTACAGGCACTTTTCAATAGTCAAGGGGTCGGTCCGCTAGAAATGAAGCTAGTTGCCCATTCCAAAGCGTGATAGGTTCCTATGGAGAAGAACGGGCAAGAAACTTAACGGACACTCTTTTATATCAAAATATTGTTACAAAACGTTAACCTCGTAAATCAATCAATCACAAAATATGAACGGAATCAAATCATGTAGTCTATTAACATCATCAGTGCGCGATAATTTTATCATTACGCTTCATTTACGTAACTTTACAAGACCATAAATTTACTGCGTTGGGCCAAGGTCATGCTCTACTAGTTTCAAATGTCAAAACTGCCGTAGAACTAGACGAGATACGTCAAGACCTAATTTAGACTGGTTTGGAAATAAGCAGTAGGATTTTGTAGTTTATTTTGATGTTTTTGATTCATTATGAAGTTTTTCTAACTGAAGTGGACTACAGGACCTAAACGCAAGTTTTATAATGCCTTAAAGTATATGATCCACTGCAGTAAACAATATCTGAAAAATATATGATATTATTAAGGGTATATGCTAGTTAGATAGTGTGTTGAAAACATAATACAACTAATTTGATACGATAGAAAAAAATCACGAAGATACCTCTAAAAAATATTTTAACGATTAAAAACCATACTAATATACATGCAATCATAAGCAACAATATTAACGTTAATAGAGTTTTAATTTTTGGTCCAATCAATAGATTTTTTGTAAATAAATAATTGCTTCATATTTTGTAATAAATTACCAGCATTGTGTCATCGCGCTTCTCTTTCTTTTCTATGCAGTCCAAAAATGACCGCGCTTTAGTTGTTGTCAGACTCTTAACAGACAGTTGTGCTGCTGAGGAGTTTGTTGCGCCAGTTTTTCTACCTATCTAAAGCACTAGGAAGTGGTGGCGGTGGGGGGTGGGAGGGCGTTTTGGGGAAATTGTAATTTTGACGTTCAAAATGTGTTGATTTTCAGCCTAGTATGAATAAATGATTTTTGATTTTATTGAAGCGTTTTCATTGATAAATGACATGACAGTCTATTTGATTACGCTTTTCAGTCGGCGGTAATTGCAGTTACAGCCCGTTCGTATGTCAATTTTCAGGATGTGGTTACAATTTATTTTAATAAGTAGACAGATATTAACTCGTCAGCTGATGCTTACTAAAACTGGCATTGCGCAGCATAATAATAACATAACATCGTGAAATTAATGATGCGGAAATTTACTGTCACGTTAACGAGATTTGAATTTAGAATCTTTCTCTCATTGGTTTGTGAAACAATCTCTAAAGACCAATGAGAATATAATTCGCTCTTAAAAGCAAACTTCTGAAAATCCACGAAATTATTAAGAAACAAAGTCAAAGTATTTAAAATATAGGTAGGTTGACTTCCGAAATTAAAGTTATTTTTTGTGTTTTTTGGAAGTCGGTTGTTGTTTTGTTAAAAAAGTTTTTATTTTTCACTTTTTAGTTGTGGTGTCTACCCCACACAAATTCGTATACCACTACTTGATATGTAAATAACAGTGACAGGAAATTATTAAAACATCATCAATATAAACGAAGTGGAAAAAATAGACAGTATTAAAGATAACTCGAAAACTATTGGTCAGAACTTGATCAAACTTAAATGAGACCACATGTGAAGCACCAACTTTCAAATAAAAAAAGGATCATCCAAATCGCTTCACCTAGAAAAAACTTTTGAGCTAACACACGTTAAAAAAAATACAGTCGAATTGAGAACCTCCTCCTTTTTTTGGAAGTCGGTTAAAAAGTAACACTATGTATCACTAAGTTAGCACTAAGTATCTACGTGTAAAATTTATCCTTCAGATGACATCCAACCACTGCGTGGGATGCTTGCATGGCGAACACTCTGTCACGCACATATTGCTCGCTAAAAACCGACCATAATTATGACAATGATAACATGACATCACGCCTTTATGCCTCTCTAGAGGGTAAACGAAGGTGTTCAGTAGCCAGCAGGTCAAGCTACACGAAACTGTCAAATTTCTACAAACGATTTGAAACCTTAAAATATTCATGGTTAAGTTCAAATACGAATGAGAAAATCTGACAGTTTGTGATACCTTGTGGTACATCCCACATTTTGCAAGTTATGTTGTTTAAGTTCCATGTAATAAGTCGAGCCAATTATAAATTGCAATGAACCGAGCACATATACAGATTCCAGGCTGCTAATGAGAAATTAACTCACAAACATCACGCGTTCCTTCTCCAAAGGATTAGGCAGGGGTGTACCTAAAAAGTAAGCAAAATACGCGCATTCACGTGGAGTTGTGGTCACCAGCCCGTCTTACGTAAACCCACATTTCGTCAGTTATGTTTAAGTCTATAGAGGTATGAGGAACAAGGTGTAAAGTTCACTCTTACTCTATTGAAAAGGGAGGATCCTCCGACCAGACGGGTGTTGTGTCTGGTGGGCAACTGCCCGACGAATGATGTCGGGATGTTGTATATATGCTAGTTGCGCAGTAAACTCTGCTTGCGTGATGCAGGATTTTGCGTGACGTCAGTGTGACGTGTAGCTCGCATGTGGCGATGTAGATACCGCTACAAGTCCTATGTAATAGGGGGCGAACCCATTGCCAAAATCGGGCCCAAATCCAGTCTCGAGGCTGTTAATGAGAAATTCCTAATGAGAAAACCTAATAACACTTTACCCGACTTGAGAATCGAACCTCGGACCTCATGCTCACCAGTAGCGAGGTTCGATTCTCAAATCGGGTAAAGTGTTATTGGGTTTGTGCATTAGGAATTTCTCAATAGCAGCCCGGTGACTGGATTTGGGCAAGGCAGGGAGAAATTCCTAATGGAAACACCGAATAACACGGTGTCCGAACAGGGGATTGAATCCAAGACCCCAGGCTCAATAGTCGCTTGCTACACCAATAAACCGAGCAGTCAACGACAATAATATATTACGAAAAATTACTGTTTCTAAACTACCGACACGTTTGCCACAAAACGGTTCTATTCCCGTCGATCGTAAAACATCTGATCGGCCACTTGTTCAATGCACTTCAAAAAGATTCAGGCCAATAATTGTTGGATGGAGATTTTATTGCACGTCTATTTGGACTTCAAAAGCATGGTAGGTATCAATAGGATAAAATTGGAGATAATTCTTGTCTGGTTCTGCCTGAGTATTGTGCAGCTGTGGTTTTAAAGTTCCGTGTTTTTGCATCACTTTATAAGATCGTAGAAAAAAAGCAATAACAATCAAGTCTATTTGTAAACCACAGGGATTAATAATAATATCTCCATAATTGACGGGGTCTGATAGGGCCGATGCCTGCCGGGGTTGCGGATTGTTCGAAAGAGTTACAGTGGCCCTGGCGCACAGGCAACTGAAGGAACACGGGTGGGTTTTAGTCAGTAAAAGTCTGACACGCCCTCCTGCTCCGCCCTGAGCGGGAGAAGTCATTTGATGATTTCCTACCCAAAAAAAAAAGAATATACAGTTTGTAAAAAGACCCATCACATAGCCTTAACTTCGCATTCTGTACATCAAACTAAGTAACATTACACAAAAATAATTGCTGGGAAACGACTTTTATTTTTGGTGTGAAAATTTGTTCTTTGCTGTATTGCGCAATGTAACACACGCAAAACATTCTGCTTATGGGTGCATACAACGGTTTAGGGGTCGTGGGGGTATTTGAACTTGTATTAAACATTACATTAAAAACTTGTTTTCGTAAGAAAACGTTGATAAAAGTTGGAATTTTGACCTTCAATATCTCCGTAACCAGAACGTTCTCAGGTGTGGTTCAATACAAAAAAATATCACAATGATTGGGAGGTACAAGTGACTCCCGGCTTCGTTAAGTGTCTTTTTGCACCCGTTATATAAAAACATTTGTTGTATTTCATAATATATTCTTAGGAGTATATCAGTTGAATTTAAAACTGACGTAGTTATAGAAATGACGCGCGATCCCACGAGGTTCAGTCATAAAGTCAACTCAAAATTAACCTTCCATAACGAAATGAATTTACGCAATACATTACCGAAAATTAAAGCTACACAAAAACTGAAGCCGAACAAAAACATCAATGTATACAAAACAGAGCTATATAATTCCAGTTATTGACACGTCACTTAATAGCTGGATTGCGTGTTACAACGTGGTTACAACACACAAAGGAAATGCTACAGAAAGTATAGGGAATGTCAAAATTTAAAAGGTCAGACGGACCAGTTTTGAGCAATAGTGTAGCAACAAAAAGTTGCCCGAAAATAGACTTCAATTTTGATGCAAAGGCATGCGTGAAATTATAGCTTTGGATATCAGGCAAGAATATTCATACAAGTATGAAAAACAAAAACTTTACGTGACAAGTTGCTTGTTATTCTCTTAAACTGTTATTTTTAGCCTGCGTTACATACATTAGTAGCCTACACGAAGTTCTTATAAGCAATTATTAATTTTTTTTCCTCTCCCACATAGCTTTTAAATAGAGCAACTAGCTACTTATTCAAAGACTTAGGCAAGAGAACATCTTACTTTGACTTAAAATTACAACAACAACTTGGACTAAAAAATGAAGACTGAATAACAATTAAATGTAGACTGGCAACTAAAAACTAATTTGCAACAATATTAACACAACACCTGATTCACATAAATGCCGAATTATCTCCAATCTATTGTTAGATACGTATATATTTTATTATACTAAAAGGCATTTGAATGTAAAGTATGACGGCAAACACGAAGAAAGGCAAAATTACACTTGGTTGTTAGCCCGCATGCGGTACTCCGACTAACTTAAACCGAATTTGAACATCCGACACGTTATTTAAGGTTTGACGAATTTAGTTGTCTATGGACGAATAAGCTATACGAGCTTGCCCGAAGACGGGTGGGTACTACTCGACGTCCTATTATTTTTGTGTCTGGATGTTTGTTACCCAATCACACAAAAACGTCTAAACGGATTTGTATGAAATTTGGCACACATATAGTTTATAACCTGTATTAATACATAGGATATTTTCAGAGGTCCGCGCGGGTGAAACCACGGGCAAAAGCGAGTTGCTCATAATTTAAACTTTGCTGCCCGCATTCCATATGCACCCGAATGCGGGCAAACGACCAAGTGTAACTACGCCATTACTTTGACTGCTATGAACGTTTGTCATCAACTCATAAATGGTATTTAGGAACTTCTGACAAGTTTGATATACGAAGACGTTTTGACATATTTTAATAGGAACAGATTTGTGCTCCGTGGGCGACCTAGCTCGGAATAGACTACCGCATTGCTTGTCAAAAGAGATTAGGTAGATAGACCAATAAAATTATTTAGTGATTATATGATCCCACAAAGAGCGGTCTTAGCGTATTGCGACGGTTAATTTTAAGATGGACAGAAATAGTAAGTTTTTTTCATCCTGAGAATAGAGAAGTTTTTCATATTATTTATGCAATAGGCTTATGTATGAATATTGAAAAAATTTGACTTCATAATTGGTGGACCAAATAAAGCAGGTTCTAGTGATCAATTAAACGAAGAGGTTCAGTCCAGCTTTTTTGCAATTCTACATACAGGTTGTAGAAAATTAAATCCTATTGTAACGTTTTTTACCCGAACCGTTCAGTAAAAACTTATTTTGCATAGTTAACCAACAAACAAATTGATCTTTTTTCTACCTTAATAGAATAACGAATTGAAATTGATACAATTCTCGAGTTGTTTCCTATTCGTGGGTTTATTGTTGTATACCTCGTTCCTTCTCCTAAGTACGTTTGTACTTACACGTGTTTACGTGTATCATTTTCTATGCTTACCCATGACAAAGTTGATCCTACTTCTCTATCTATTACCTAGTACTCTCTTATATAGTATATACTTAAAGTTATTTTCGCGTTTCATAATTTTAAGGTTACTTCCGAAATTAAAGTTATATTTCACTTTGTAGTGTTTTGCAAAAAATCTATTGATTGGACTAAAAAAATAAAAACACTATTACGTTAATATGTTGCTTGTAGATTAATCTGATTAAAAATAAAATGATTGCATGTATATTAGTATGATTTTTAATCAATAAAATAATTTTTTAGAGGTATCCTCGTGATTTTTTTCTATCATATCAAATTAGTTGTATCATATTTTCAACTCACTATCTAACTAGCATATATCCTGAAGAATATCATATATTTTTCTGGTATTGTTTACTGCAGTGGCTCATATACTTTTGGGCATTATAAAACTTGCGTTTAGGTCCTGTAGCCCCCTTAAAAAGAAGATCACATCTTCCTTTTGACATTATGTAATGTCTTTATATTATTATATTTGCTTCTACTAATTATGTATATAAATAATTGATGACAATATAACACACATTTCGTTGCTAATTAATATAGTGAAGTTATTTTGGAGTTAACTATAATACGTTTGAGTAGATATTACGTAAGTTTCAGACATAATTACATATCACGCGATTGAAGCATGCCTGAAACGGCTAAAGCATAGGGTTGGCAACTTTATTATTTTTAAGAAAGTTAAAATAATACAAGGAATTTTCGTTAAAAAATTCTTAGACATACAAAATAATAATGTCTTAGATTGCATTTTTCATTTTGTATACAGGTTGCTCGATTTTAGCTCAACAAATGAATGACAGCCCTGAATAATGCACACGATATAATTTGCCATAAAATTCTAATGACATAATTTATACAACTCGTAATTATCTATTACGCTATAATTACTAAAATTTAAAGGACTGTTCGTATAATTCATGTGTGCCTTGGAAACATAAAAACATAACACAATCGCGTATTGATTGGCTCCCAGCCAGTACGAACTACCGTCTAATAATATACGAACAGTATTGCTACGCTAATCTTGGTTTGTAAGAAATATATATTGTTTTGGCTGCTTCATCATATCAGTCAATCGTCTAGTTGCTCAGCCAATTGAAAATGAATTTCCTAGAGATATTGTGAGCTTTAAGAAATTAAGTTCTTCTCTTGTATTGTTCGTCGAGTCATTGTGGTAAGTTTTGGTGGCCCGCTAGAGGGCCATAACCATAGATAATCAATTGTCTCATTAGCGATGCTTGAGTTAATTTAAAAAAATACTGTATATTAATAAATATTCAGTAAGCTTAAAGATAATTGTAATTGTTGTCAAAAAAAAAATCTGTCAATATTTGTGTAACAATATAATTAAAAAGAGTGTCCATTGAATTTCCTTGCCCGTTCTTCTCCGTAAGTACCTACTACGCTTTGGAATGGGCAACTGGCTTCATATTTCTAACTGACTGACTCCTTGACAATTCAAAAGTGCCTGTAAATAGTTTAATTGAAATAAATGCTTTGACTTTTGAGTTTAAAATGCAGCTCCTAATCACGTTTACCGCACGGCAAAGTAGGTACCAAGTGTAACTCTTCAACAAAACCCGTAATCAATGATAAACATGACTATGTCTTACGATACTTGTGATATAAAAACTTTTTCAACTAGGTACATATGTACTGAGCACGATGACAGTCAATGTGACAATGGACAGTACGTTTCAATTTGGAAGAGTCATCATCATCTGCATTTTACATGGAGCGCCTGCCTATCTGACCTCCACAACCCAATTACTGGGTAACATGAAACTTTGGAAGAGTCATATAAAGATGCTATTACACGGTTCAACCAAATAAATCAAAATTGATTGAAAGAAGAAAGATTGAATTTGGTTGATTCATCCAAATTGAAAGGATTAGTAGGTGAATCGTGTATTGCCATTATTGATTCTGGGATAAATCACCAAATAGTTCCAAAGACAGCATAACAACTGTAATAGCACCTGTATATACAGCGTGTTGTTATGTTTGAGCCCGAACAAAGTTGAACAATCCTCTTGGCCCTGACCGATGGATCGTCAAGTGTGTCGGACACGCTTGAGATACATCGGGAGCCGTCTCATCCTTTAGTGTTAGTAATGTACGCAATAAATGACTTATTACGAGTAGATAAATGATTTGAAGTATGGATGTAGTTTTTATATTTATTTTATGAGGCCAATGAGGTGTAGGTAAGTATAAAAAGATTACCTCGCAGAAAATTGTATGCGTCTACCTAACGAAAATTATTAAAGAGTTTTTATTTTATGTCAACCTAAAACAGCTCCCTACTTAATCCGTGTCTAGACAATGTTTTCAGGACCAAAATAAAAGTATCTACTTGTTTGCACGCGTTAATTGAAATGGACGAAACAAATACAAAACGACGTAGTGCCTAAATTAATTTCAACTAATTTGCTGAAAGTATTTTTTTTTTCGAAATTAAAAGAAATGCTTAAAGGGAATGCAAACAGTACCTCTACAGGTAAACAATTTTGACAAACAAAAAAAAAAACACTTGGTGGTTATGAACAATTTATGGATTTTGAACCGTACACATTTTAAATAGATTATCTAATTGTATACAACTAGAAGCAAGAAGACAGATAAACGAATTCTTAATTATAAGGGCATGAAATCAGTTGTGCAAATAAATTACATCAATAGGTAAATTATATTTTAAGCAACATTCATATTTGATATTCGCGCTTAGCTGAAACGAGGTCTTTCATTTGAAACATCTGTTTCGACCACCATAGAAGGTTAGAAATCAGTCTATATCTTTTCATACAGAAAATAAGCAAGAATTTATCACTCGAAATTGCTCACTAGTCAAGTGTAAACTGCCTATCTCGGACATCGGACAACTAAGTTCTAAGTTTCTCACCTAGATACTATCCTCTTACATAGTTTATAAGAACAACACAACTAAACATAACTAAAAATAAAATAAGCCTTTATTGCTGGTTCTACAATGTTTTTAAAAAATTTACCTATATTAAACCAACTCATCATTATTTTCTTTAAATATCGATGTAGTACACCCTTTTTAAACAGACAAAGGCGTCCTTGTAAGTATAAAAAAAATTACATTGAAAAAAGGCGCCTCATTAACGGGGCACAACGACGGCACCTATAGGAAATCAGAAGCTTCTACAAAAAGAGGGAAATCAGTGAACCGTCAGTTAACCTTTACTAGAACCCAAAATTATAAGCCCTTAAGACCAGAGCTGGGCTATAGATCACCAAATGGGTGCCCATTCCCCGAAGCAAGTGATAAATTGTAGATCGTTAATGTGGATCACAACAACCTGTATTTGACTTCACTAATAAAGAAGATTTATGTCCATCATATATCTCGATATAAGGTACAAGCTTAAAGAGATATTTATTTAGTTTTAAAACTGAAACATTGCGAAAGGATCTTACAAAAAATAAACACAAACATACCGTGATTGTTCTGACGAAATATTAAATCTGTCTGTGGTACGCGTACCGTCTGTCTTCTCCAATCCAAATCGACGTCTAAAAGAAACTACATCCTATATTTACGAACAAGTCAATCACAATAAAAACTAAAACACGCTGCCGATTTATTCCCTCCATAACCCGTAAAAAGGTCAGCGCACATAAAAGTTCTAACAAAAAAACTTGACCCACATATCGTCCATTAGCAAAGTTCGGTGGACGAAAAAAAAAGAAAATATATCACAAAATGTAGCAAAGGTACATAATGTAGGGTAGGTGAACAATAAAGCGCACCCTGTGTCATCGCAGACTGCGCCGGTGACCCAAATAGTGGCATAATGTCGCGAAATGGCCACTAAACAGAGATAGTGGAGCTGGAAGTGGCTTCAATTTGTGATGTCGTTTGTATGAAAGGGGGGGGTGCACGAAAAAAAATTTTTGGACTAGGTTTTTTTTGTTGTTTATAGCGTAGGTAAATAAAGAAAGCAAATATAAACAAAATGCGTAGAATGATAGCGTATAACAAGACGCATTTCGATAAAAATTATTAATAATTTGACGGCACGGTTGGCGCAGTGGTTAAGCGATTGACTGCTGCGCTGCGTGTCGCGGGTTCGATCCCCGCACGGAACAAATATTTGTATGAATTGCAAGTAGATGTTCCGGGTCTGGCTGTTTGTGTATGTGAGTTTAAATGTTTGTAAACGCACCCACAATACAGGAGAAATTCCTAGTGTGGGTCAACGCTTTAAAAAAAATAAAGAAAGAACTCGTGGGCAGGCATGTAAATACGAAACTGCTATAATTATTATAGTTCTCATATTGTACTTTTTTCATATAATAATGGACCAACCAGGCATCCATTTTGTATTTGAAAATGCAATAAAATGAAGTCACGGTGTTAACGAAAACAATAAAATAGTATCAGATTGTAAATACATGACCCGCAAGCAATATAATAAATTCGATTCCCTCAATTGAATTTTACAACACACTTATCGCTTTAGCCAATATATTATTATTTTATCATGTTTTCTGTAACCATATCATATGTATATAATAAAAAAAATATGTACCAATAAAGTGGAAAATAATTCTTTTTCGATAAGAAATAAATAAAATGTTGTACCTCATATTTGCATATAGGTGATTTTAATATTATTAATATTCGATCGAATTCTGTAGATACATGTGCAAGGATACGATTATTGCATTTTTATCAGATTTACATATTATTATCAAGCTTAAATGCAGCAGGCTTTGACTTTTAAAATGTTTTGCGCCAATATATTGCGCGTTGCAGGTGTTTGAATAACCTTATATTAAGATAAAACGCACGATTCCTAACACGTCTTTAAATACGAATTACCAATAAGATGGTGCTCATTAAAATGTTCATTTATTGCTTAAGTACAAGTAATTTTACCATTCGCCGGTCAGCCAAAGCAAATGAATTGTATCCATTGCTCCGTTACAACCTACTTAGTTAGATCGTTTTCAAACGCGTGGAGCATTGTATAACACAAACACCGTGTTTGCTAACATTGAATGACATTCAGAAATATAATACCGTATATTTATGTTAGTTTCCAAGACTATTCACATATGAATAAGGATTATCCATACAAAAGAATCGGAAAGGTCACAATGTAATCTTTTGAAGAAAACCCATGACCTCTGTCCCTTTGAAATAATGATGTCGTTTAAAGATAAGTGAAGGTCGAAATGTCGTTTTTGTGGTTTCATGCGTGAATGGCTATTACGTTATCGTGTCATGTCATAATTGTTAGAATAATGACCTTTTTTCTACAAACAAAAAACGAAGTTGCGTTGTGCCTGAATGACGTTTTGAAATGAAATTATTGTTTCCAATATTAAAATAAAAATATTTCTTCAAATTGCACTGCCTCAGCAATCTACTAAATCGCCGGAACTTACCACAGGTTAAGTAGAAAATAGCTCCTAAAGTAGAAACTCGTAAATCTTTACGTCATTACTAACTAATTTAGTAAGAACAACAAAAATAAATAGCTGCACTTTTCAAAAGGACCACTTAGGGTGCTAATCAACTGTGTTATAGGCAAAATCTATGACAGTAAAATTGTAGGCCTTTGCATGTTTTCATTTCGTTTGTACCCGTATGTCGAAAAGTATACCACGCAGAAAACAAAAAAAAAACAAAGTATACCTTCACAGCCGGTGCGAATTTACCGGCTGCCTTGAACCAATAAGCGCGCACCTGCGACTGGGCACAGCCAATAGCATACGTGCTATGGATAACAGTCTACACTAAAGAAAGGGTTGTGACGGAAACTCGTGACGGAAAACTCTTACACTTTTTTTCGCCTAGTCCCCATCGGCTAAGTCCGTACCGTGCGATAAGAAACTTCGTTCCAAAATATGGACTAAGAAAAATATTTTCTTATACTTAGATGAACTTTATTTTAAGTTTATCTAAGTTCATATGTTTTATTTTCAACGATCTATGTTCTAACTTCTGTCCGAGAAATCAGGCATTTAAATGATACTCCCACTTATTACAAAACACGATCTGACTTTAGCCCAAACCTAAATCTTCGAGCCAGTTTTTGTATTTCGAACTTTATGCCGACTTTAGTAAAGTTATTAATACAAAATTGACTACCTAAGATCGGACTAAGTTGTCAATTTTGTAAAAGGAACTATATTTCGATTTCTGTTAGGTTCTTATTTCAAATACAGGTCTACGGAAAAACTTGCTTTGTAATAAGACCGCTTGAGTTAAAAAATTTGAGTATCGTTATCAAAACTAGTAGTACAGTACGCTGCACGTTAGTAGTAATACTTAGACCTTGAGCTGGCCTAGCGTAGTGCGGAGTTTCAATAAAATAAGTGGTCATTTATACTGATTTTGACAACACCGATTTGCGGACTACCGTACCTATTCTTTACAAAAAGAGGTGCCCTTTCCAGGCATTTTGTTTCCGTTAAATGGCGCCCGACGAAATATCACGCAAGCTACAAAACAAGGGAACTAAGTGGAACAAAGTCTTTAGTTGTTTTTTTCTGGGAATATTTTTTATAATTGTGATTAGGTATGACCTAATTATGCTAGAGTAACAACACGAAAGTTTATTTACAGAATTATATGAAAAAGGCATTTACAAAACATATATAGATATTAAACCCCAGTCACTATATTAAAGAGATACAATTTTGCATGATATTTTTAGCACTGCTGAAGACTACGAGTTCAAATTACGGAATTTAGCAAATTATCTCAACTTCCTCCGTCTATTTATTTATATATACATCTAATTATGTTAAATAAGCTAAAACAAATATATTACCACCATTACACCAAACAAATCGATATCTGGTTCATTTGGTTTATAGATCGACGCGTGCGCATTTGACGTCAGAAAGTAATTACTACGTCACAGAGCCATGATCATGTGGTGGAATAGTTTCCGATTTGTTTGTTTTACTTTGATAATATATTGAGCTTCCTAATTTATTTTGGCTGTTTAGCCTGAGATAATTTTAAAGTGATTGGCATAGTTTGTAATTTTGAATGTGTCCTAAAATTATCATGTTGCGTGAAATGATTGATTTGAAATAAGAGTATTTCGTTAACTTATCTAGATATTAGTAAATTATTTCCTCGGAATCTTATGATGAATTAATTAAGATCGATTACTGTCAGGATGGGGAAAACGAGTTTTAGAGTGGAGACCGCGTTTAGGCAAAGGTAGTGTGGGGCGCCCGCTGGTCACGTGGAATGACGACTTGCGAAAGGCGGCTGGCAGAGACTGGATGAGGAGAGCCGAGGATCGGGCTCAGTGGCGATCACTAGAAGAGGCCCACGTGCAGCAGTGGACGAATATAGGCTGCTGATGATGATGATGATGATGACTGTCAGGATAACAGTTGTGTAATTTCTAGTACCCGGGTGTAAGACGTCCACATTTAAAAATCTGCTGAACTTGCATTATCTTTTTAATTTCCTCTACCTACTGACCACTGTGATTAAAGATAAGGTTCCTTCTTTTTTTAAAGATTAATTATGAATAGTACAAAAATAATGAACCACTTTTGGAACGAAGTTCTTAAACGCAGCTTGCGGTAGGACTAAACTTGTAGAAATCGTCACGTAACGAAAAAGCGTTATGCCCCATCCATGCGACTTTTTATTTTTATTAATACAAAGAGTATAATAGAAAGAAAGAAAGAGAGAGAGATAGTTTTCATGGTTTTCTAGGGTTCTGAAGCCGATAGTGAGGTCAGAATGAAAATCCAAAATGGCGGCTGCGAAAATTTTCAAATTTATCGAGTTGAAAGAAAAACCTAAGAAACTTCGTTCCAGACGGGGGCCCCCGACCCCACACTTTTTTTTTCCTACACTATCATACGCACTTCGGAATTCTCTACAGAATTATCTACATAAGTAAAAAAATCGCTCACATTATCATTAGTACACGTCTACTATACACATGCCAGTATATTATTTTAACGAGAAAACTTTAATCTCTATGATCTCTATGTGAATCAAAATGTGTGTTTTGAAAGCTTTTACATTCTTTTTCTAAAATAAGATTAAAGAAATGTTAGTTCGTGGATGGTTGACCATCCATTACGTATAGAGACCCCTCCGTGCCCCGGAAAGCACGTTTAGCCGTTGGTCTCGGCTGTAATTCGTAGATCTATGGCAGTCGTTACGGGTAGTCAGAAGCCCAAAAGTCTGATAACCAGTCTTACGACGGGATGTCATGTTACCCAGTAAATAGGTTGTGGAGGTCAGATAGGCAGTCGCTCCATGTAAAATACTGGTATTCAGCAGCATCCGGTTAGATTGGACCGGACCCCAATAATCCCAACATAGTTGGGAAAGGCTAGGCAGATACCTAGTAATTAGATAAGAATATTTGACAAACTTCAATGATGATGAAGAGGTTATAGAGGTATGAGGAACAGGGTGTAAAGCTCACTCATACTCTATAGAAAAGGGAGGATCCTCCGACCAGACGGGTGTTGTGTCTGGTGGGCAATTGCCCGACGATTGATGTCAGGATGTTGTATATATGCTAGTTGCGCGGTAAACTCTGCTTGCGCGATGCAGGATTTTTCGTGAAGTCAGCGTAGCTAGCATGTGGCGATTTAGATACCGCTACAAGGTAATGTGAAATAGTTCACGGTTCACTTGTATGCTTTCCCCAAATTAAATCGTGTAACCATAAGTGGGAAGAAGAATTTAATTCAATCACGGTTACAATTTTTTATTTTGCAACTTATAATTAGAGTGAATAATTTTGGTTGAACCGTGTATCAGGGTCTTAACAGCTCCACCAATAAAACGTCGGATTTTCTATCGAAAAGTCTTGCGATCTAGCCTCATCACAACACTATGGAGTTTAGTCAGACGTTAATACAGAAAGACAATATTATCTTAAACCTTCCGGTCCCAAGCTTTTAATACCCAAACGCACCCTTTCCGTTGTCGTTTTATTTTTAAAACAAAGGACAAACAAATGGATCATCTTTATTTGCTGTTTCACTGTACGTTTGTCAACAGGGTCTGACAAACGTATATGTTTGACAAGCGACTCGTTAAATAAGTCCAGCGCTGTTTGTCAAACATGACGGCGGGTGTTTGACCACTTTCATTTTCTTTTTTATTTTGAATGTTTATTAAATGACGTAAATTATTGAGGACGTATTTCAAGAACTGCGCTTATGCGCGGTGTGTTGTGGTAATAAATACAGTATTCTAGTAAGGCCAGACTTACATACATTCCTTTCCTAGTACTCCTGCGTCTTTCTTCGGACCTCATCCACTTTTTACCATATTATTGATGAGTGCGGCGTGCGTATATGACCAGAGGTATGAACGTAAACGAAGCAAAAGGAGTATGTATGGATCGTAGCAGATGGCATACTGTAGTTTTTTGCCTACTCCCATGGGAAGAAGGCGTGAGTTTATGTATGTATGTATGTGTAATTGTGTATTGACGAGTAAAACTATTTGTATAAACCTTCTTACAGAAATAAATCATCAAGTATCATCATATTCATCACTCTTTATTTTCTCTTTTAAGCTACACCTTGGAGTTTAGAATTGTATCTAATAAATAAGAAAATATCTTTAAAATACCAGTGAAAATTAGTTCTACAACAGCACGTATTATTTATTATCTATTCCGTTACACGAATACATCACAACTATGCTAAAATAAAAGGGAAATTTTCATAAAATTTCCATTTTATTTCCATTACATCTTGGTAATTAATTGTGTCGTTATCAATAATGTCACAACCTTTTTGATTAAAAGAAAAGAAAGAAGGAGAAATAGGTTTATTTTTCACAGAAACATGTGCATACAAAAAGTCAATTAACTCTAATAATAAAGAAAAATAAAAAGAAGAATGAAGATGAAGAATGTAAAGTGCTATTCAAAAACAAACAAGATATTTTAATGGCTTTAATAATTAGCGACGTGTTCAAAATGAAGCAGCTTAATTACTATTGAATTAATTACTTGAATATTATAATACAATTAGGAAAATAATGGTGAATGCATTAAAATACCTGTCGATCGCGTGCGGGGCAAAGTAGGACGAGAGGCAATTAGAGGCACGTTAAAATATAATTACAAATTATACGTAAAATCTAGAAACATTTTTTTCCTCGTTGGTGTAGTGGTCGCAAACGGTACTGCTGAGCACGAGGTCCTGGGTTTGATTCCTGGGTCGGGCAAAATGTTATTGGGTATCTGGAATTTCGCAGTAGCAGCCCGGAGTCTGGTTTTGTGCAGGGTTGATAGTAATAGGCTCATTCTCTGTTACATGGGACTTGAACATAACTAGCGAAATGGAAGTATACTACTCTACTCGATACACCTCTGCCCAACCCTTTAAGGAAACAAGGCGTGAAGTTATATTATGGGCTATTACGAGTTCGTACCGATATATGATAAGAGATGAAAAATATTGGAGACTTTATATTATTATGTAAAACTTTTAAATAAAATAAATATAAGTGAGCGATGAGAGAGAAACCACTAAATCTGTTGACTTCTTCTAGATTAAGATGAATTTATTATTTGTTGTGAAGGAAGATTTATGAAGTTTTTGTATAAAACATGCAAGCAGGCCACGTGTAGGTATTTATAAAATTGTGTGTCTTTTCCTCGGGGATAGCCTCGCGTGTGTCAAGACTAAAAGAATCGATGATGTGGTCAAGGTTAAATTAGAATCTACGTACGCATATGAAAGTTTCTAAAAATAATTGGTCGTAATTCCCTAATACCCGATTTTATACAATCACGCCTTTTTCCCATGGGGGTAGGCAGATACTACAGAACACCACCTGCTAAGATCCTTACATATTCCTTTTGCTTCGTTTAGGTTCATTCATCTGATCATTCACGCACGCCGGTTGCGAGTACTACGCCGGTCGCGATTACTACGCCGGTTGCGAGTACTACGCCGGTTGCGAGTACTACGCCGGTTACGAGCACTACGCCCGATTTCGTTGCAGTTATATAGGATGGATATTCTAATCAAATCTTTGCATTGGTCAAACTCAAACTCAAAGCATTTATTTCAATTAAACCATTTACAGGCACTTTTGAATTGTCAAAGAGTCAGTCAGTCAGAAATATGAAGCCAGTTGCCCATTCCAAAGCGTAGTAGGTACTTACGAAGAAGAACGGGCAAGGAAATTCAATGGACACTCTTTTAAATTATATTGTTACACAAATATTAGTTAAGTACATCATTAATGTTGAATGCATATACCAGAAAGATGTAAAAAGGCGTACACGTTAAAAGTACCCAGAGTACAGCAAATAGGAACAAAACAATCAAGAAATAAAATAATTAAAATAAGCCGTGGCAGCTGAGAGATGACCAGTCCCAACTGACGGCGTCCGTTCACGAACATGACGCATAGATCAGCACTATTCAACTCACATTTTGAAGGGAGCTAAATGATCCAACTGGTGCTTACTAAGATATAATAGATTACAAATGACTAAACGTTTAATTTATTAATCAAGAATGAATTTATTAGGAATAGAATTACAATGCGAATTCTTCACACACTTCAAAGAAACAAAACAAACCAGAATAATTTTTCAAAAACCAGAAGCAACCAGAAATACCTCTAGCACCCATATATTATGACGTGCAAAGTTTTAAATCACACAAGATCCACAGTTTGTATAAAAAGCAACAAACGTTAGGTTATAAATTTATACGCCATGCGCGATGTCTCGCTAAAAATAGGGTGGCAGGGACATCCACGCGCAACTTGTTACCATGGATTCAATACATGATTCTGAAGCCCCCAGCGTTGAAATATTTCGCCAGTAATTTAAAAAAAAAACTTACTCTGCCATACTATTGCACTTTTCTATAAAACAGCCTTTTTTTTGTTAACCGACCGAATGTTTCTACGCTAGGGAGTCTACAATCATCAGCTCGCCGTCCGGTAAGGTCCAGGCCCGGGTCGACGGCGCGTCGTGTTCCACGCGCGCCTCAAAGAGATGTCAGCACAATTGACGGGGTCAGATAGGGCCGATGCCTGCCGGGGTCGCGGATTGTTCAAAAGAGTTACCGTGGCCCTGGCGCACAGGCAACTGAAGGAACACGGGTGGGTTTTAGTCAGTAAGAGTCTGACACGCCCTTCCGCTCCACCCAGAGCGAGAGAGGTCATTTGATGATTTCCCACCCAAAAAAGAAAAAAAAAAGGTAGTCTAGAATCATGCGCTGAATTTATGGTGTTAGTTTGCGCGTCAATGTGGGATGTCACCCTGTATAATCATGTGCAATAAGTCGGTTGATCTGGGGAAGCGTGACTTGTATTGAGTTTTTAAACGAAGGTAGGCCCATAATGATAGACGTCATTCATATTTTTTCCATGGAGTTTTTGGACAGAGTCTAATAATTTGCAGTAAATCTGCCTAGCCTTTTACCAACTATGTTGTGGTCGGCTTCCAGTCTAACCGGATGCAGCTGAATACCAGCATTTTACATGGATCGACTGCCTATCTGCCCTCGAAAACACAGTTACTGGATAACACGATTCCCCTTGGTAAGACTGGTTGTCAGACTTGGGTTTCAGACTGCCCGTAACGAAAGATCAAAGATCTACGACTAAAAGCCGGGACCAACGGCTTAACGTGCTTTCCGAGGCACGGAGGAGTTTCCATATGTAATGGATGGTCACCCATCCACAAACCGACTGCGGCGGTCGTAGTAGGAATAACCTTTGATTGACTCGTGCGGCTGATATTATTGAGTCACAAGCCCATCTTTAATTATTTCGAGTAGCCAATAGAAATGTCACTGACTATCGGGATGTGGCTCACTGTCCAATGACGAGCGATTAATTTTAAACGAATCTCATGAATGTCGACATTGCGCAAACGCATGTGTCATGTGATAATATCTATCTGTCAGAATGTGAAGACATGTTTTAAGAGTAAATTGAGTTCGAGTGACTTAAAAACAGCCTACCTATAAATACAAATTTAAAAAGAATATCTTGCTTTATAATAATCGTAACTAAAATATAATAAACGTCATAAAAATTATAAACTATTCAAAACTAACAAAAAGCTTCGGCCAATACCTACCTTAGAATACCTATACAAATATAAATGTTTAAATAAAATTACGGTCAGTCTGAGCAAATGCTCGATGGCAAGCGATTAATTTTATTTATCGCCTATTTTATTTCTTAACAACTGTTTTCGATTTGTCTGTCTGTCTACAGTATTTTAGAACAGAGAGAGGTATCATGAATTAGTTTAAAGTACTCATTTAATACTGGCAGGTATTTCTTAGAACTGTACAAATAATTTATATAATAGAATAGAATACTATTGGTTACGTGCACACCACACACTTTAAAATATGAACGTAGAAAGTTTACATAGGCTGGTACAACGGGCGGCCTTAACGCTAAAAGCGATCTTTAAAGACAAATTTTGGATGGATTTAAATGGAGAAGGAGGTGCAATACTGCAGGCAGTCTGTGCTGTAACATTTATATATACAATAAATACATACATAAAGCATATACTTATAAATATATATTGTTAAGATTAAAAATAAATATTTTGTCGCAATTGCAGAGATGAGAATGGGCCAGCATTGGGAAAGTCTATACGTACATAGGAATGGCCCAATCACGTGCAATTCTACATTGGTGTTAAGGTTAGCATTTATTTCTCTTTGTTCACAAGTAGTAGGGAGAGGTAGTGGGGCCTATATAGATATAAGGTGTCTCTAGGAGAAGAAATAAGCCTCTTATATTAGGACTATCTCGAATCCATTAGACTAGGTTAAGTTTACAATTCTTGAAAAGGTGTCTTGTTAATTTGTTTAAAAAAAATACGTAAGCAGCTTGAAGCTAAAAATATCTACGCTTTAAGGGGATGCGCTAAAGTAGCCCGCGAAATTAAAATTTACTTACGTTTTTTGCAATTTGCAGGTCAGGGTCAGGTTGTATGTTGATTAAAATATGATTCGCGGCCGTAACAAATATGGCTTTACAGAATAATAATCATTAGAATCAGCAATACAGCTCCTTAAGTTAGAATTGGCCTCAAATGTCAAGACTTCATGAAATAGTCGTTCAATAGGGTAATATGAACTTATAGAGATGTATTGATGATTTTTGTGATTATAATTCTATAAATAAATATTTGCTACGGCCGCGAATCATATTTACATCGGCATACAACCTGATACTGACCTGCAAATTGCAAAAAAAACGTAAGAAAATTTGAATTTCGCGGGCTACCCTGACGCTTTCGCCTTCGAATAGAATAGAATAGAATACTCTTTATTATGTACACTATAAAAATTACAGATATAAATGTACAAATTAAGCCTAGGATTAAACATAGGTACCTATCGGCTATACGTTAGCTTTTATTTAAATTGCTATCTTTGCGGGAAATCATTCATCTTTCATCCAAGATTAGTACTCACAGATAACCAGCAAAGAAAGTAATAAATATGACATAATTAATGCAGTAAAGATGAATAAAATTTAAATTATTATAGGTTATGGAAATATTAAATAAACTCGGAAGCATTATAAAATAATTGAAATCTAGTTTACGCGCAGATGCTAAACACTTAGGGGTTTATTTATAAACGTTGCTTAAAGTTAAGAGGCATTTAAACATCAAAAATGTATAGTTAAACAGTCGCTAATCACTACTTAACTTAAAGCAACGTTTATAAATAAAGAGATTTAACTAAGAATAAATTAAAATTAAGTAGTTTATAATTTACTTAATTGTGTTTTCACAGCATGACTAAATGTTAATGTTACAAATGATTAAAATTATTGAGAGGTTACTATTTGCCACATACCATCACGCCTGTTTTCTTTGAAGAGTTAGGCAGAGATGTACATATAGTACACCCACATTTCGCCTGTTATGTTTAAGTCCCATGTAATAGAGACAAATAGGTAATACATATTACAAACTAAATTAAATTCTCGTCTTTATGGTGAAATTCCTTGTGTAATTTTACCATGAACCAAAGAAACAGATAGAGCATGAATCCTTCCATATTTCGCATTTATATTGCCAGTAGTAAATTATAAGTAAACTCCCTACTTTCCACACATAAAAGTAGTCGTAAACATATCATTAACACTAGTTTAATTACCGATATTATTCGCATCATCAAACCGTGACTCGTCTTTTTAACTTTTTGAACGAGTCGGTTAAATGAATTCATAAAGGTTTAATTTGAATGGCGGCGACTTTTGATAAATGTTATAAAAAAGTAATAGTCACGCTTTTAATTCACGTTTTGGTGATAATATTGGTAGGTAATTTTTACGACATCTCTTATTGCTTTTATGTTATTTTTATAGTTATCGGAGGCAATAAAGTTAAATAAGAAACAGAACCATCGCGTGTGGTCGCTCTAATAAAGACGACAACAAATAAGATGGACAATTGACTGTCTTTAAAACGGACCATTTGATAAATTAAAATAAACATATTAATAAATGCAATGTATAATAATAGTTTAAAACAAGATATAGTGACAAAAAATAAAATATGCTTAGATGGTTTGGCCACGTTGAGAGGATGCATAAAAGGCAACCAAAAAAGGTATTTACAAGGCATCTATGTGAGTGAAAACATTTTTTTTAAACGTTGCCCCACACTAGGAATTTCTCTTGTATTGTGGGTGCGTTTAAAAAACATTCAGACTCAGAACCCGCGACACGCAGCGCAGCAGTCAATCGCTTAACCACTGCCCCAACCGTTCTGTCGAATATACGCTTCTACGCTAACCTACTACGCTTTGGAATGGGCTACTAGCTTCATCTTTCTGACTGACCGACCCCTTGATAATTCAAAAGTGCCTGTAATTGGTTTATTTGAAATAAATGCTTTGAGTTTTAGTTTGAGGATAGTGGACATATGTACAAGGACATATATAGTGATATTATTGGTGATGTTCTTCAGAAAGGTCAGGTGCGTAGCACTATCAACCGACATGCGTGTATGACCACATGTATGAACGTAAACGAGGCAAAAGGAGTGTGTAAGGATCGTAGCAGGTGGCGTTCTGTAGTTTCTGCCTACCCCTATGGGAAGAAGGCGTGAGTTTATGTATATTTATGTAATTTAATAAGTGCAATGTATAATAATTTAATTCTTCTAAAACCAGTCATTGTAAATAAATGTAAATGTTTTACATACAAACGAATTCCACTGAAAAACGCAGTCTTTTAATTAACCTTCAAATATTTACGCAACCGCTGCTGAAGTCACCTATGTTTTTATAATGTCAACAAAAATAGGTAATAAGTACGGGTCATCAATTCGGGTTATAATTCAATCATGATCGGAAGACTCGTGGCGCCATCTATTATCATAAGAAAGTTATTGTTATTTTCCTCAGGAACAGTATTTTTTTTCGGGATGAAAGGTATCCTATGTCCGTTTCTGTAGGTACACCTGACAACGTATATGCAAAATTTCAGGATGATCGGTTCAGTGGTTTAGGCGTGAAAAGGTAACAAACAAACATACAAACTTACTTTCGCATTTATAATATTAGTTAGGATTAGGATTAGGAAGTTAGGAAGTTAGGATTACGATTAGTTAGGATGTACTTTACAGGGTGTAAAAATCTGCTGTTTCACACATAAGTGTAATAACAAGAAGAACAAGGTCTAAATGTGTGGAAAAAATATTTTTTTTTTAAATAACCGACGACCAACAATGCTGGCGGGCCTAGAATCATATAGTGAATTAATAGTAACAGTTTGCGCATAGATGGGGACTAAGCCCACGTCCACACGGACGTGAAAATATCGCGGCAGGATTTGTTCGCAAACTGGATTTTCAACGCTCTGCTTAGCGCCGTTGAAAATCCAACAGGGTGTTTCTTCGACGCGCTGGGATGCACTCTGTTAGATTCTCAACGCTCGGCTCAATACCGAGAGTTGAAAATCCAGTGCGTGATAAATCCCACCGCGATATTTTTACGTCCGTGCGAACGTGACTTACACCCTGTTTATTTATGTAATTTATTGTTTTATTCATTTGTTTATCAAATTATCACATGACACCTATTTATCTATTTGAACAAAAAATGGTTGCAGTATTTTATGTTGTAACCGCTATGCAGTACCTAAGTATGTAAACTTTATAGCAACAGCTGGAAAAATTAAAAGAACACACTTATTTAACAAATAATGTACGTTATAGTTAGCTATAATATTCATTGTTTAGTAAAGTGAATATCAATCATCAATCAATATATAAAACACAGAAATTCTTTCTACCTATGTCCGTTAAAGATTTTGAAACCATCCAACCGAAGCGCCCCAAACTGCGGGGTAATTACGTAACACACTAACAGTAGGAATGGGTTTCATTTTGACAGTTCAACAACATTCATTGCGTTGTTTACGTTGTTGAGCAGACAAATGTTTCGAACATTATGCAGCAATGCATTAGCAATAGGCTTCAAAATGATTCAGATTGTGATAGATAGTGTGTTACGCAATTAGGGTGCTGTTTAGAGCAATTAATAAATAACGTTTGAATAAAAATTAATCTATTTTACAGCTTCACACTGTCTAATAATCTACACAGTATCAAAACACTCGCTTAACAACTGTTTACTTATACATTGTATAAGCTATGGATTACCCTTTACCAATAATGGGTGTGTCAGCATTGTATAGTTATAAATTCGTTATAACAATAGTCACTGGCAACATTCTTCGGAAACGTTTTGAAACTAGATGACCAAATTGAAGAGACATTTGGAAAACCTTGTAAACAGCATAAAAAATGTTATTTTTAATAAATACAACAAATAGTGCCCAAAATGTTGTTTCTAAATGTATTTAGAAATAACTGTATCAAATATATTTTATTGGTAGAGTAAACGTTATATCTCCGGTAAAGTCGTGTGTAAATCTTTATTAGTAAAGCTGTTAATGTATTAACTTGTGTGGACCGCTTAGGTCAAAACTTCACAATTCATTTTGATGCGGTTTTCACCATCATTTAGAGATTTATTCCGGAAAGTTTATGTGAGTTACACTAATATTCTTTAATTAAGATATGATACAGAAATCTCAATGTTTTGACACGTCGCCATTGCACCCGTGCGAAGCAGGGCCGGGTCACTAATAATGTTATGATGTTTACTAGCTGCGCCCCGTGGTGCACCCGCATAAGTCTCGATCCCGTTGGAATATCGGGATGAAAAGTATCCTATATCCTAATCCAGGTCATGGTCTACCCATGTGCCAAATTTCATCCAAATCCGTTCGATCGTTTTAGCGTGAAAGCGTAACAAACAAAGATTCAAAATATTAAATATTTTCTTTTTATAATATTAAGATTAGATAGTCTTGCGTTATGCGGCTTTAAACGGTGTGTTTTTTTACCACAAGTTCGAGGCAGACTTAACTACTACCAAAAGTACTGGCCTGCAATGGCAGCGGACTGGTGTGTGTGGAAAAGGAAAAGTGAGGCCTTTGCCTAGGCAGTGGGACATTAGAAATAAAGAAAGAAAAAGTATTTATTGAGGCTCGCACAGGATTATCACAAACTAAACTAAACACACTCACAAAAACAAAAAAAAACAAAAAATAACAGCAGAAAATCCTGTAGGAGGCCAAAAGGCCCCTATCTCGGCATGATGCTGCGGCATTTAAAAAATAAGTGTCGCAGAGCTGGTATTCTGATTAATTACGGGCTAAATAGATAGAAAGACAGGTACTAAATTGACATAGGTATTTACTTCAACACTTAATTTAATTTTTGCTTTAAAACTAATCGGATAAAAGTACATGTAAATATTGATTTAGTAAAGCTACTTAAATAAAAACAACTATAAATCAACATTTAATTCTATCATTTCTATTTCTATGGCTAGAAAAAATCGCCACCTCAAGCTACAGTGCGTGCACAAACAGATAAATCGAAAGTAATTAGTCAGAGGCATCAACGCCATAATTAATGATCTGATCTTAAGACATACGATTCAACTTAGAAGGGTATTAATTGCTTTGCTACACTGTGCAAAACTATTATCAGTGTAGGGATGGGGCATTGCGCGTATCGATATTTTCGTTTGAATATTGGTGTCGACTTTTAAAGTAATCCTACTAATATTATAAATGTGAAAGTTTGTGAGAATGGGTGGATGTTTGTTACTCTTTGACGCAAAAACTACTGAACGGATTTGGGTGAAATTTGGCGCACAGATAAACCATGACCTGGGTAAGAACATGAGCTACTTTTCATTCTGGATCGCAGACGAAATCGCGAGCAACAGCTAGGTTATTATGTTATCATGTTTGCGGGGCTATCATGGACAGAGATCGCACAAAAAAGAGGTTTGGAAGAATAAAGGAGAGGCATATGTCCAGCAGTGACACACAAAAAGGCAAACAAAAAAAAAAGTATAGGAATTCGTTACTTAAGAGTTCGTTAATGTTTGGAGCTTAGCCATTAATAGGTCACTTAATTAATTATGTGATCTGAAGAAAGAAACTAGCTTAAACTACTCCTTAGTTTTTCTTTGCTTTGGTTTTTTTTTATAAAGAGCGAGAAAGACATTAGAGAAAGTGAACAGGCAGTGTTTAGCCTTTTTGGCTAGTAAATCGATCTGTGTTAAGTAGTTTTAATTTATTTCAAAGTGAAATAGAGTAGCTTTATATTACAACACGAGTAAACTTTATCACGCATCAAGTTTTATCTGCAACAGATGTTTAATTGACCTTTTATGTGTGAAACAAAAAGGTCATTTATGTGTGACAGCGAGCCTCATTGAAAAAGCTGCTCTTAATTATAAAGGACACGACATAAAATGCCATGGACGTAAAATACATGCAATACCTACTGTTATTAAATTGACATAAAATGTCTGTCAACATTTGTGTTCATTCACAACATATTATTTCTTCAAAAGCTGCGAAAAGCTATAAGGAAGTGAAAAGACAAACTCCACAAATTAAGAAAAATATTTAGACAGAAATCCATGAATGATTTTGGCTGAATAAATAACCTAGACCAATATATAAAATCTATTAGACCGAGAGCACACACAAATAGAGCGACGGGAAAAAACTCTATTCTAAAAATATAAATAAAATATCAGTGAGAATATTGGTTCGTAGAACTGTTAAGCCAAACGTTACCGACGTTGGCTTGCACGACTTTAGTCGAGATTTGTCGAACCGTTCCGTCTCTGTAGGTATATTTTATTTATAACACTTACACCCGTATTTCAGCTTCTGTCGATCTCCGAGTTGACACCAAACGATATGATTTAGTAATCAGGTTTTTCTGCGCCATTGCGTTTGCACGCAAAAACAATATTGGAATCATTATTTAATTCAAATCGATTTATTTATTTGTCATGTTCTAATTTAATCGATACGAATTGAATTTAAATCATCGGTTTATTACCTTGACATTCGCATAAATCGAATTAGAAGTCGAGTGGAATCATTTATAATATAATAAGCTATAGTTTTTCGTTAACTCCCATCTCTATCGTCAACGGTATGCGACTAAGACCAATTAACCGAAGGAAATGCCCTTTAAGGTATTCCACCACGTAGGATAAAATATTTCAGAATGTCCGTATAATATATAGAATAGTTCTTTAAAGTCCATATAGGTATTTTATTAATAGACGTTAAGCTTAGTGTATGCGTGCGAACGCGACTAATACACAGTTTAGCCGATCACCTGCTTATCGTATCCATAACTGGCTTTCGCTGGACCGCCTTTTTTCATGCGAGAATTTATGCAGTACAAAAATAGCCGATAATATACTATTTCTAAACCAGTTTCATAGTAGCTATGCATCGAGATTCTTGAATGAAAATTAGAAAAAATAAACATTGACGGGAAAAATTGCTACGATGTTAAACAGTTGATTATTAAGCTGGTTTTATTTTACAAGTGATTTCAAAGTTGAATAAAACCATACAAGGTATGTTTTGTAATCTCGCCATCATCACAAATTGTTAAAGTTCTTTGAGAAATGAGAAATAGGCCTAATTGTATAAATTCTTTGCCCTAAATATTTACGTTTGCTTTTTAGGATTACAAAGAAAACTTTTTTTCCAGCAATTGTGGCCCTGTTTATTTCGCCGTAAGCTATGTATTTGTATATGGTGTAAATGTAACATCCCATTTAATTAAATAAAAGACACTAAGATACTAAAGTAACTGGATAGTTTGAAATAAAGCTCAAGTTTATGAGCGATGTTTATTGGTAAGAATTCATGTTTATTGTTAATTTGTTTGAATTTATCAACGTGGCGAGACCTTTAACATGCTGCTAGTCACGTAGGTAGACAGTTAAATCTTTCATTTTGTAATAATTTTAACAAAAAGACATACCCACATTTCATAAAGAGCTGAAATTAAATTCAGTACAAAATAATTATTAAAACCAAGGATTATTTCACATTTCTTAGATTGTATTTCATTTTTATTTTGACATAAATAAAAAAGATTTTCATACAACAAAATAGTACGAATTTAAAATTCAACTAAACAAAGTTTTTATGACTCGATGCCCGTTTACTGACAAGCGCGTAACTTTTTAATCGTCTAAACTATGTATTTAACGGCGAAAATTAATATTACTAACCATATTTTTAATCGTTTTTTCCGTGACGAGGTGAATAAAGTTTCAGACGAATTTAGTTTTAAGTGCTAACTACGTTTGAAGCCATTCGCAGCAGTTTATTTTTGAATAAACTATAATTAGATATAAGCTATGGAGAAATATAAAAAGTGTTAGATGTCTACAGCTAGAGCACTGACCTTGTTTTTCATCTGCCTTTTAGTAATTTTTGGCAAAGAACTCTACAGACATAATATAGTAGCCGAATCCACTCACATAAAAGGGAATAGACGCTACATTATATTTTAGCTGTAAATTAAATCACGAATATTAAAAGCATCTAAGTCCACATCACAGTGAGCACCGCCCTTAACATTTTCAAACGCTTTAAATTATAATGAAATAGTCGCCGTTGTTGTTACGCTAGATAATGGTAATAATTGAGCTATAAATAAAGGTGTTAAAGGCGAACTGTAACCAAAGTGTCCGCCATGGTCTCAGAGATATTTATGGAAAATTGTATGTCCATTGTAAAGTATTTCAGTAAGAAAGTGTAGAGTTTCTCTAGAGGAGTTATTTTAAAGGATGATGGTGGATTGGTCGTATTTTTTGCGCCGTGGTCTAGGTAAGAGATTTTTCTCTGATATTGGGTATCATTAGTGGAGGAATAGGTTTGTGGTGAATGCAATTATCACGATGAAAGTAAGCTTAGATCGTAATATGCGAAGAAACGCGTTTTTTGTAAAAAAATAAAAAAGTTTTAACATAACATAACATAAAATCACGTCTGTATTCCCTGAAGGGTTAGGCAGAGGTGTACCTATAGTACACCCCAGTTCGCCAGTTATATTTAAGTCCCAGGTAACAGGGGGCGAGCCTATTGCCATCAACCGGGCATAAATCCAGACTACGGGCTCCTACTGAGAAATTCAAAAGTTTTCTTTGGATAAAAAAATATCAGGTTTTTCACTCAGAGCTCTGATTTTAATAGCACTTCCACTAACCGCACTGAAAAAAATGTGTAACGTGCGGTTCGAAGGTGCCGCAGTTTATTTTGGAATATACAGGGTGTTTGGAAGGTGGGTGCAAGGCCTTAAGGGGGTGAAAGTTGACACCATTTAGAGCAGTTTGAGTCCTACATTTCTTAGACAAAGTTGGTTTTATTTTTATTTTTAACTGCTATTTCTAGGTTTTTTTTAGGTAAAGTTAATAGCAGCAAAAAATATAAAAAACCGACTTCGTCTCAGACATGTATCGCTCACAATGCTCAAAATGGTGTCAACTATCACCCCCTTAAGGCTTTGCACCCAGCTTCGAAACATTCTGTACATCTATGATTTTTTAGCAATGTAACACAAATTATTGTGAAGAAATAAATGTGTTTAGCCAACTACATAGACGAAGATTTTTGAGACACAGGCACAATAGAATATCATTATCATTCTCCGGCCCTCATCCCAATTCATTTGAGGTCAGCACAACATGTCTTTTTCTCATGTCTTTCATATAATTTTTCACACAGTTCATTCATTTCTTTGGTCTTCCCCTACTTCTACAACCATCGACATTCATACTCAAAACAAAATACAACATGATATACGAGGGGCGTTCAATGTATTCTCGGTATGAGGGTGATTTACTAATGATGTGGGTAATTTGACTAATTAATTACATTATCTAAGGGTATAAAAATAAAATTTCATATAGTTGTGATTATTAGTTTGCTAGTTATCCTTAGTCAACGACAACTGGAATGGCTATTGTGACAATGGTGAAGAAAATCGAGCACCGCGCTGTTATTAAATTCCTTACCAAACAAGGAAAAAGTCAAAAAACTATTCACGAAGAGATGGTGGCTGTTTACCAAGATTCTGCAGCTTCGTTATCTACAGTTCAAAAGTGGTCAAGTGAATTTAAAAGGAGCAGAGAGCGTACTGAAGACGACACTCGCTCGGGCGCGGGCGGCCCGGTCACTACCGAATCGAGTGCTGTAGAGAGTTTTCAGAGATCTGTGGTGAAGTTCTATCAAGTATTTTCGATCGAATTGTTAATAAGATAAGATATGATATTTTTATTTGCATAAAACATGGTATACAAGGGGAAAATATAGATCAAACATGTTTTGCTTAAAACTAAAGCGTGCAAACTTCCTTACCAAAAATACATTATGAAATTGAAATACATTACATAGATTTCATATTAAAAAATTCATGAATACCATAGAAATTATTATTATTAAGCCATTTATATAATTATTGTTACTGGATATGAAACGTGGGTTCATTATTATGACCTTGAAAGTAAGCAGGAGTTCATGTGGTGGCACAAGAAGGGTACTGCGCCCCCAAAGAAATTCAAAGTCGTTCCGTCTGCCAGAAAAATCATGGCCACAGTGTTATGGGACTCAAAGGGAATTTTGCTGATTGAGTACATCAAAAAGGTGAACCCATAAACGCAGCATCCTACTCATCCTCTTTGCGAAATTTACGGAAAGCAATTAAAGAAAAAAGACGGGGTAAACTGACCACCGCTGCGCTGCACCGGTGTGTTGCTTCTTCACGACAACGCCCCGGTCCACACGGCGCGTGTTTCCAAGGCTGCTGTGCGAGATTGTGATTTCGAAGAAATTAACCACCACCCTATAGCCCGGACCTAGCCCCAAGTGATTATTATTTGTTCCCTAATTTGAAAAAAGATCTTCGTGGACAAAGATTTTCTGGCAATGAAAGAGCTCAAGGCGGAAATAAATACGCTTTTTTCAGAGAAATAGGAAAGTTTTTTTATACACGGTATTGAAAAGTTAATTTCGAGATATAATAAATGAATTGAGGTAATGGGGGATTACACTGAAAACTAAAAATAATTTTAATTGAATTTACGTTTTTTTTTATGCCGATTCCGAGAATACATCGAACGCCCCTCGTAACAATAACTTCTTACAACTGAAAGTATCTTCCAATTAAACTGACTTTCACTACAGCTCCATTCATTCACAAAATATTTCACCTGTTCAAACAATAGCGTAGTCTATAGATCCTACATGGGTTACTATGGCAACCGTGGGCGTCTAGTACCCTGTTACAGCGTCGTGCTCTGCAGTAATACAAGTGCATGAACCTTGCCCTGCATATGAACGTGTACTACGTATTTTGTTCTGCCACGTGCATCTTCCGATTTTATTTAGAGCAGCGATTTCAAAGGCGGGTTGTGAAGATGAATCTTTGTTAGAACGTTTATTTATTTATGGCTGACATTCTAAATATGTATACAGAGTGTAAAAGGACCCATCACATAGCCGTCAACTACGCATTCTGTACATCAAACTAAGTAACATTACACAAAAATAATTGCTGGGAAATGACTTTTATTTTTGGTGTGAAAATTTGATGTTTGCGGTACTACACTATGTAACACACGCAAAACATTGTGCTTATGGGTGCATGCAATAGTACAGGGATCATGGGGGTATTTAAAGTTGTGCTATAACATTAAAAACTTGTTTTGTTTAAGAAAAGTAAGTAAAAGTTGGAATTTTGATCTTCAATATCTCCGTAACCAGAAGGTTTCCAGGTATGGTCAGTACAAAAAAAAATTACAAAGGAGTACAAGTGACTCTCGGCTTCGTTACGTGCCTTTTTACACCCGTTAGTAGTTATAACAATAACCCATAATATTACTCATAATTTTAGATTATAGAGGTATGAAAGTATATAGGTATGGAAAAGGAGGATCCTCCGACCAGACGGTTGTTGTGTGTGGTGGGAAACTGCCCGACGTTGGATATCGGGACGTTGTATATATGCTAGTTGCGCGGTAAACTCTGCTTGCGCGATGCAGGATCTTGCATGACGTCATTGTGGCGTGTAGCTCGCATGTGGCGATGTAGAAACCGCTACAAGATCTTGCATGTATCAATATTATAGGAAAGCACGGCAAAACTTAATAAACGTACTTGTAGATTATACAAATGAAAATATATTTAATTACGCAAAATAGTTTTTTTAAATATCTAATCGTAATAAAACAATAATATTTTTTAACCATAATTATTTTGATTTAAAAGAGTGTCCGTGGAGTTCCTTGCCCGTTCTTCTCCATAGGTACCTACGAGTACTACGCTTTAGAATGGGCAACTAGCTTCATATTTCTGACTGACCGACGCCTTGATAATTCAAAAGTGTCTGATATTGGTTTATTAGAATTAAATGCTTTGAGTTTTTTTTTTACTTTATTAGATGCTTTTTTGTTAGAAAATTTTTGAAATGTACCTATAATTATTATTTTTGTAATAGAATTGAGTCCATGTTGTGGAGCTTTTCAGAAGCTTCCAGGATGTTTCCTTAATTAGGGGTCTGCTCAGTATTGGAACATAACAGGCTGATAAAATAATTAATTATATTGATTGTATAACCTGGCTACTCCCGAAATATAATACAAGAGTATTATTTGTATTAAAAAGTGTTGATTCTGTCTGTTCTGTAATTTATTTATTTTATTCGTTTGCACTATTCTGCAGTATGGTTCCTTCCATCAACATTGCGGTATAAATTGCTGCTATCAACACTGTAGGTATATGTAGGTATTTTTTTTTTTTTTTTTTTTTGTAGGTATACAGTCTAAATACTGCATGCAGTTAACCAACGAACAGGTTCAAAAGCATCAACACACTCGAACCTATCATAAAAAGCGGCCAATTGTGACTCGGACTCGCACACCAAGGGTTCCCGTACCGACGTACAATATTTAACACTACATATGTTTTTTTAATACCTTCTATGGGGACTTCCTTTAATTTTAAACTTTGTTTTTCACGAGTCTTCCTGTTACTGTTGAAAAGATAAGTACACCCCTGTCACAGACGGACGGACAGCGGAACCTTAGAGCAGTTCTGCACTGCATCCGATCCGAATCTGAGAAATGTTGGTCTGATGTAGCCATAGCACCATTTGTATTACGGGTTGCGCACTAGATCCGAACTCTGTCCGTCCGAATTTAGAACATTCCCAATTCGGATTGAACTCGGATTCAGACCGGATTCAGCGCAGAACCACTCTTAGTAATAGGGGTCCGTTGTCACCCTTTGGGTACGGAACCCTAAAAACGTTAAATATCGTCATCGTTAAACCACTGCATGAAATAAAATGCTACTCTGTGGCATAGCTATGCTTCGTTGATAAGTTAATCGTTTTTATCGACATTTTCGTTACATAAATAATTACTTTTTGTTTGGATTAAGTGCTAATCTACACTTTACAAAACCTTGATAAGTTGGATTATGTGAGGATGACTGATTTCGTGATGTTAGTTCAAGGTTATCTCAAACCGGTAACATCTACATTGTGTTTACGCTTGTGCTTCCTCACCTACCAATGAGGATTTTGTTTAAATATTATATTTTTTGATTTTGAGAGTTATTTTCTTTCTAAAAGAATTAAAGAAAATAAATTAAACATTCATTTCAGATGTTAGATGGACAGATAAGAAAAGAACTCACAGAAACAGAAAAGTGAAAAAAATATTTTTAATAAAACATTTTTACGCCCAAGAAGGCAGTCAGTAAATTTTTATTTTTTTCAAAAACAAATCTGAACAATATATTCCTAAATATCTAGTTACAACTAAAAGGTAAACACACGACCCCATTTCTCGAAATAACTTTAAAATAAACTCAGCCTTTCATCTAAAAACCAATTATTTTATATCAAAACAAACATAAACCACAGAGACAGGTAAAATAAAAAATATATAAAAATCCAAAAATATCTAAACAAAGCTACTATTTTATAAACATTTCAACTTTAAATGCGTGCGCGCACAGTAGGCGCGCGTTTATGGGATGTGATGGCCGTTGAAATAAACATGAAACGTTTAAAGTACACAATATCGTGTTAGAATAACAATCAACGGCGAGATATTAAACGTATAGCCAAATGAATTTTAATGGATTAATTTCTTCGATATTTTGACGAGAAAATTAATGGGATATTGGAGATGATGATCAAGAATGAGGATAAGACATGACCCAATTAATTAATAACAGTATAACACTTTGCAGTAGAAGAGGAAGAAACTGATTGTTCAGTATTTGATGATTTTGTCATTATGGTTTTTGATATTTATTAAATAAGCCAAGTTAAAAATCTGTTTGACGTACACGAGTAAGCTGACTACTGAAAATAAGTGTCTTATTATTTATTTATTTATTTAAAATTCTCGCACACAATAAGGTACAGAGACGGATAAATGCCTTAGGAATTCTCTACCAGTCAACCAAGGGTGGTGAAGAGATAAGATGGCAGGTGCTCAGTTAAACAGGAGATAATAATAATAATAAATAAATATTAAAACGATAACGAAAGAATATATGAACGTAAACGAGGCAAAAGGAGTATGTAAGGGTCGTAGCAGGCGGCATTCTGTAGTATCTGCCTACCTCCATGGGAAGAAGGCGTGTATTTATGTATGTATGTATGTGTAAAAAGATAACATAATGAATTATAAATAAAAAAGGTACACAAGTACATTAAATAGGTATACAAACTATGAGACTGTGAGACTGTATAACTTATTGTATAAAAAAGCAAAGAAACTTAGACCTTCATATCTAAAAGGGATAACCACCTTATAGCATGGCAAATGTGCGTGAGAATATTAATTGAAAATCGAAGTTATTAAAGCTATATGGAATTTACGTTTATTATACCGTTGTACATCAATGAAGTAATTAGATTGATGGTCTTAATGAAGTAGTTAATAAAATAGATACGACAAAACATTCAATGATATTAAATATTTAGAGAGGTAAGTAACTAAACTATTTTGTTTTGATGTGATGTCATTCTGTGTTTTTGTTGTTAACAGGAAAATTAAGGTTTATCCTCAAAATCTTGTAGTGTTACAATATTTATTCAGACAAGTAGGTAAGGTGTTGATAAAACTGTTTTGAATGTTTGTTTTATATGTATCATCTGAGAAACAAAAATATTAGTACAACACAAAGATGTTAAAGCGTATCGGCTGCAGTTTACTCTTTCCTTCTAATAAAACAATATCTGCTGCGATATATAATTCCTCTACGAAGAGAAGACAAATCACTTTCTTAACAAAAAGGCATTATTTTCTTGAATTTTGACATCGCGGCGTAGGAATCATTCTACAATCTGTAATTTTGTCTTCCGTTTCGATAGTGGCTATGCTACGCATCATGTCCAAGGCGATAGTACTTAATTTAAAAATTATTTAATGTTATACTTAGGATTATGCTTAGTGAACATTATTCAATTTGTAAACTTGTACAAAAATATTCTGTTGCTGACTGTGGAGGCTTGTAAATGGCTTGTCATAAATAACCTCATTATTACTTCTGTAATGATAGTTGTAAGCTACAAAAACACAATAAAATAAAATAAATAATAGCAAAAGGAGTATGTAAGGATCGTCGCAGGTGGCGTTCTGTAGTTTCTGCCTACCCCCATGGGAAGAAGGCGTGAGTTTATGTATATAAGTAAATAATAGCAATTGTCCTATATATTGTCGCACCGGTCATTGGGTTGTCCCAGTAGAGAATATTTCGGGAAGTACCTGTGTCGCATAAACAGGGAGCCGGACGCCCGGTGTCACCACTGCGTCGACTGCCGGGAGGACACGGCGCGGCATACGCTGGCAGAGTGTGCCGCTTGGGAGGAGCCGCGCCGTGCCCTCATCTCAGGAGTAGGCAGTGACCTCTCGCTGCCGGCCGTTGTGAATGCGATGGTCGGCGGCGAGGAGTCCTGGGACGCGGTGGTATCCTTCTGCGAAACAGTGATCTCGCAGAAGGAGGCTGCGGAAAGGGAGCGAGAGATCTCATCCTCTCACCCGGCCCGCAGCAGGCGCACCGGGCGTCGGCGGAGGGCGGACAACGCCCTCTTCCAGCCCCCCTAAATGGGTCCAGGGGTGACGGACTCGGGGACGTCCGTCGCCCCCCATACATCAGGACCCGAGGTGGCGGCGCGTAGTGTTCCACGCGCGCCCCTCTTAGACGTCGCGGGGGGAGTCAAACACCTCACTCCCCCCCCTCGACCGGACGGGGCCCGCAGAGGCGGGCCGGCACCGGCCGGGGGTTGCGGAAGATTTGTACGTTCCCGCGACCCCCGGCGTAGGTGTGAGACGGAACACCGGGGTGGTTTTTAGTCAGTAAGAGTCTGACAGACCCCTCCGCCCCCCCAGGGCGGGGGACATCCATGAGGATTTTCCACCCCGGAACAAAAAAAAAAAAAAAAAGTAGAGAATATTTGCTGGTCGATGTGATACAATTTTTTTTTTTACGGTAAATTAAAAACTCGGATAGCCAAATGCAAAAATCTATGTACGATATTTATAAATGTGTTGCCGTGAAAAATGAAAAAAAAAATGTTCAATGAAAAAGCATTGACCTGAACAAATTCCAACTGGACTAGTTGCGAAAATAATTTGAATTTTTGACATAATGACAAGCAAACAAACGATCTTCATAATCCTTTATTTCTGTTTTGTCATACATGAAAGGTAGTCAAACATTAAAGCTGAAGACAAAAGTGCCATCATCTTTGACAGACATTTCTTCAGAACGGTTATCAAAAGTGTCTATCTCTTTATTTTCTTTTACAAACGTAATGAGGTCGCGAAGTATTCTTTAAATTCCAAGATTGCCTCGGGCAATTTCATTTTGGGGGTTATTTTTATTAAGGTTAAATGGGGCATTAATAATATTGCTTGTTACCTTTTTCGTTATTGCTTTGCCTACATCATTATTTTTGTTGTTTATCGTGATTTTTATTTAATTATTTGATGTGGATATTTTTGTATTAATCTTAACAAATTAGAGTAACTAATTAGATCTCATTCTTGCATTGTGATCATACATGTTATCTTACTTAACTAAAACAGTTTAATTTTCCTCGTATGCATGTCGTGCGAGCGACCAGCTACATTTGTTTATTTTTGTTCCAGATCAAATTTTAACTTAACACTCAACCAATCCATTATATCAATATTTGACTTACATTTCGAACTAATAATATTACGACATCAAAGTTAAATATTTTCAGTTTTAAGCTTTAATTTCCAGTTTGTTTATGCAATAAAAGTAACTTCCGAAACGGTTTGGAACATGATCAATGATACATCATAGTCTCGCAATTATAGAAACAGTCCAAACCGAATGAATCTCGGTACTACCAGCGCTCGAATTGTGTAACAGACTTCCATTCAAAATCCGAGGGTTTTGAAAGATATTCCTAATCCATTGCTTCATGGTTTTGAAAAACTCGTCTGCTCAACAACATAAATAACGCAATGGACGTGGCTGAACTGTCAAAATGAAAGGCATTGCGGTCAATTGCTATTTTATGTGTTACGCAATTACCTCGCTGTTTTAACTGTAAACGCAGTATTGCAGTTTTGGTTAAACTAATTTATACACTAATGAAGACCGCGTTTGCGTCGGGATTCCTTACATTTTTGCGTGAATTAAATCAGGGAATTCGTGTCATGGGTGGAATGGAATCGACGTAAAAGGGTTTCTGAGTTTTCAAATATTAGTTTCAACAAAACAAAAGCCAGTAGGAGAGTTTTTGTAATCATACTCGTATATTCGAGTTAAAACGATACATTAATGTTAAATGAAAATGCAGGTGGGTTATATTTCGAAAATTCGTAAAAATAACGTTTTGGTTGGATTATCTTGATGAATCTAAATAGAGCAATATCTTGCGAACACAATCAGATAAGATGAAGATAACTAGGAAAACAGTGGTAAAATATAATGCAATACTAAGAAAAAGAACTCATGGCTAAGAAAGCTGCACGGAAAGAAGAAAGAAAGAAAGAAAAATAGTTTATTCTGCACAAACAAAACGCACCTAACAAATGAACGACATTAATTTAGAGACATACAAAATAGCCAAAAGCCTCGTATTCATGTTACAAAAGTTTCATAATTTTTCAATTCATTTCATTCATTCATTTCATTTTTTTTTTTCATTTTTTTTTTTTTTTTTTAGTTTCACGGGTCTATTGATCAGGTTAAGCAACACTTGCCGCGGTTGGTTCGTGGATGGGTGACCATCTATTACATATCGAGGCCCCTCCGTGCCTCGGAAAGCATGTGAAACCGTTGGTTCCGGCTGTCATTCGTCGATTTTTGACAGCCGTTATGGGTCGTCAGAAGCCCGAAAGTCTGACAACTAGTATTACCCAGTGCCTGGGTTATGGAGATCAGATAGGCAGTCGCTCCATGTAAACTACTGGTATCAAGCTGCATGCGGTAAGACTGGAAGCTGACCCCAACATAGTTGGGTAAAGGCTAAGCAGATGATGACCAAGAAAGTGTTTTCTAAACTGTAATTTTTAAACGTTATTAAGATTTGGGTTACAGTCAACAATTAATCAGTTCACAATGATCTTGTATACCCCGTTATAACTAAACTAGGCATCGGTGCGGTTTAAAAGAAGATGTAGTGACAAAAATTGAAAAGGGTATGCTTAGATGGTTTGGTCATGTTGAGACGATGAGTAAAGGGCGACTCACAAAAGGTATTTACAAGGCAGATGTGAGTGGAAACGCCGGGAGGGGACGCCCTTGGAAGACATATTGACCTTATTGGTGATGTTCTTCAGAAAGGTCAGGTGCGTAGTACTCGCAACCGGCGTGCGTGTATGACCAGATGTATGGACGTAAACGAGGCAAAAGCAGTATGTAAGGATCGTAGCAGGTGGCGTTCTGTAGTTTCTGCCTACCCCCATGGGAAAAAGGCGTGAGTTTATGTATGTATATTATAACTAAAACCATGTAGTCTTGTAAAATTGTGCTTTTCCCGTAAATTGTTCGGTACCACAGTTAAATTTCAGAACAACCTGCTCATATATATATATATAAATTATTATCACACCATTTACAAAAGCGTTGAGCAATCTAGTCCAATAAGGCTCCTTCAGACAAACGCAACGCGACAGCGCGACGCGACTTTAGTGTTTCAAGATAATAATGGCGATAGCAGCTGTACACCTCACAAATTATGTTATACATTTCTTCAACAATTCCGATTTAATGATAGCTTGGCAACGTGAACACATTTAAAATAATATAAAGACCGATGCTGTAACAAAAGGTTTGCGGAGAGAAGAAAGTATTTTTTTTAAACGAAAATAAAATCCGGGAAGTTTTGCGACGGCCAACTATTCGTCGTGGTGTAGTCGGATGTGTGTCCAAAATAGCCCGAGTCTCTAGTTCGACTTTGCAAGTCAAAGCGACAATCGTTAGGCATGCATTACTAATATTTAGTTGGCCTTTTTGTCCGTCTGCTGGACGTGTAGTGATTGTTATTTATAGCATAATGAATTCGACGGTACCAACACTACCAACATGTGGTTTGTTCTCTGTTTCGCTTGCGTTTCCGTAATAAATTTTTTGTTGTATCGTTTTGAGACGTTAACGATCTCATTTTAACTGCTTCTGGATGATAACTGTCTTATTTTCTTTAGGATTGATTAGCAAATTAAATAATTGAAATATTCAAGGTCGGAGACCGTCTGCATGTAAGTTTGAATGGAAACTCAAAACATTGCATCTCGAAATACGTGGGCAATCAATGAATACGAATTTGCACAATGTGTCGAAGTTATAAACATAGAAAATATTGTATTACTAGCTATTAAAGTAACCTAGTCAGACCAGTTAATGAAGAAAGTCACAAATGATAATACGTTTTAATATTTTTCTAACAAAAGTGCATAAACTGTAAATGAGAATAGAAATGAAGTGAATACTGAGAAAAATTTGCTTCGTTGGGTTTTCATAATAAGGCGAGGAGCGCAGAGTACATTGATGATTATACTAATGAATTCAGACGAGATGAAATAAGGATTCTTTTCTGCAAATTTTATACGCTAAGATGTGATTGTAAAGACTGTTGATACATAGTTGTATACGAACGGAGCTCTTTGTTACTGTTAGACAGTCTAATTCGATTCTACGCTGGACACATGCACCTGCTTCCATCATTCAGTACTCACTACGTCTCTTTAGCTACACTTTCATGGATTATTACTTTAATTTTATAGTTTTTATGCGTCGGAACTAATCGAGCGTATTATTTACGAGAATTTTTGTCAACACAGACACGGTCTTCTAGCGAAAATAAATGATTGCAATAAAATATACGATGTGTCATAACTTTCTATTGTGTAACAATAAAATGTCTCAAATTAATTGCTGTAAGTTGTGGTTTCGTTAATCTGCTCCAATTACACAAATTCAACGCAAATTGCACAGTACTGTAAATGATTGAGGATAATAAACACAATTCTAATGTTCTTGAAAGAATAATAAAAAGAATTTGGCATTAAGCCCGTCACAAAAATTACAGACATAATTAAAATACATAACTAATATAACATCGAGGACAAGGACCATAGAGTAAAAAAACAATACAAAACGCATGTTTTTAATTTTGCGTTCCGATTACTGGAGCTTTAAATTCAATTTTATGAAATTGAATATAGAACACGGAATGAAAACAAAATTTAATTATCCGTCAGTTGGAGCAGACACGTTTGAGTTTGGAATCAAAATTATTCAAATAAGAAAGGCGCGCAACGAGACTTCAAAGTTCAAAGTTTGGTATCGCCATTAATTCGATTATTTATCGGAACATAGCATTTGTAAACCTAAACTTGGATTTTCTACGATCCTTATTAAGTCCGAGACGCAAATTTGAACCGACCCCGTGGAGATATAGCGTTAATATTTTATGAACTAAACTTTCGGGTCCGGGAATGAATATTCTATTGCTGTCATTATACATTGATGACTTTGGGTTTGAAAAAATAAACATTTGTAAATTCGTGTTATAGCTGGCGGGTTTGCGGTGGATTTCAAATTTCGAGATAATTTTGTTGAATTGTAAATACAGAAATTATGATTAGAATTATTCAATGTTATATTGAGTAGGTATTACTGAAATTATATGAAATTGGGATATTAAAGTTCGAATTGAATTTTCATAAAAGTAATTTTTCTTATCTGGTTTCCATTTGTTGTTTACATTAAGGTAGCATATGTTTTTTTTTATATACAATGTGATCACTTGTTTATCCTAGACTAATTCAACAAAAATACAAAAATGTGTAGGTACTCACTTTTAGTTGAATGAACACGAAAAAAAATTAATCCGAACAGCCGCTCCTGGCGGTGGAAGCACACAATTATCTAAACCACAGTACAATTTTAAACAAATTAATTAACGCCACACATCAACTGAACATTAACAATAGCAAAACGCGATATCAACGTCTTTTCTTAGAAAATTGCGATTTTAAATCGTACGTAAAATTTTCGCGGGAAACGGAGAGTGCGCGACAGCGTACCACCCACGCGACGTTCAGAACACGACTGAACGAAAATCATCAGTTCACCTGCAATGCGTGCGCTGATCGGCGGCGGTGGAAAGAGAGGGCAAGATTACAGATAGTACAAGCTAGAGCAGGATATACGATACACGTGCTTCCGTACCAAACAAGGGGGGTGAAGCAGTTTTGAGGAAAGGGGCGCGTTTGTACAAAGCTGCGAATTAATAGGGATGTATTTTGCATTATGAAGACTGGGACAATAGCTTGAATTATAACTTTTGTTCGTAAGGAACTCGATGTGACATTTTCGTTGCTCCTATCTCGTTAAATTAATGAAGTTAAGGCCTTTTAATGCAAATGGGGACGATCGCTCGCGATTGTGATTAGTTCAGGAGGAAAAGTTTTTAATATATTTAAGCTTTTTTTATTGGCGACTTAGAAAACCTTGAAGGCTTTAATGTAAGCAGGAAAATCTGCTCGTACAATAAGTCATTTTCCTTGAGGTAAAACTCAAATTTAGAATAAATTTTATCATTGATGAAAAGCAGAATTGAAGAAAAGCATTATCCTAATGCATTTTATATCCAACCAGACAGCACTGATATCAAATCCAATACCTCTCCTCCAGGAATGAAGATAAGGTACTATGGAAAATAAAATGACGGAAAACAAAAGAATGGCGCTAATACTTATAATTTTGTACAGTTAAAGGCTAAAATATATACTCACTTACTCTCAGTATAATTCAGCATCAATTTCTTAAAAAAGTATCGATTGAATTATGTCTAAGGATTTGTGTAAAACCAAAGGATTTTATTTTTTAGCACACAATAGCCTTGTCCGAAATATATTGGGGTCGGCTTCACAGTAAAATAACAGGATTTTACATGAAGCGGCTGCCTGTCTGACCTCCACAACCCAGTTACTGGGTAACACAATACCCCTGGGTAAGACCGGTTTTTAGACTTTTGGGCTTCTGACTACCCGTAACGAATGCCAAAGATCTACAAATTACAGCCAGGACCAAGGGCTTAACGGGTTTTCCGAGGCACGGAGTGGTCTCGACCAGTAATGGATGATCACCCATACACGAACCAACCGCAGCAAGCATAGCTTAGGGCCAGTTTCATCATATTGTGTTTATTCTTTCCGTTATGCCATTTGACGGATTGTCTCACTACGAAAACAAGTCCGTCAAAATGCTGGCATTTAGTAACAGCAGAGTTTGGTGAAATTGGTGCTAAACCTTCGATCGACTTGTGCGGCTGTTATTAATTAGCCACGAGCCCCTAATACCGTATAGACGATTAAATTAATTAGCCACGAGCCCCTAATACCGTATAGACGATTAAATTAATTAGCCACGAGCCCCTAATACCGTATAGACGATTAAATTAATTAGCCACGAGCCCCTAATACCGTATAGACGATTAAATTATAATTAAGGTTTTGTGCATCTTAGTAGTAAGTAGCAACGAGTTCTACAGTGGGGACCGCGTTTAGGCAAACGTAGTGTGGGTCGCCCGCCGGCCAGGTGGAGTGACGACTTGCGAAAGGCGGCTGGCAGAGACTGGATGAGGAGAGCCGAAGATCGGGCTCAGTGGCGTTCACGAGGAGAGGCCTAGGTCCAGCAGTGGACGAATATAGGCTGATGAAGTAGAATCTTAGCATACATATACTTTTATGAATTGTATCACATATACCTAACTCATTTCAACATTTGAACCGATGATGCCTTGAGAAACTCCCTTTTGAATTTCGTAAAGTGTAGCTACACATAATAGGTCTTTACCTATGAAATTGCCGTTTTGTATGAAAAAATTTAAACGAATTTTTTTCATGAATTTTTTATTTGTATTAATCGAAGTAATCACCCATGCAATCAATGCATCTTTGCCATCGCAGTGGCAGTTTATTGATGCCCTTCTTAAAGAAATCAGCTGGACGGGAGGCAACAAATTCTTCAAAGGCATTTTGTACTGCCTCTCGGGTATTAAATTTTTTTCCCGCCAAGAAGTTATCCAAATTCTGGAAAAAGTAGTAGTCTGTAGGCGCAAGGTCTGGTGAGTAGGGCGGATGACGGAGAGCTTCCAACCCCAGTTCTTGCAACTTGGAGACCGTCTGCTGTGCAGTATGAGGTCGCGCGTTGTCGTGCAGGAGCAGCGGAGACGAGCGATTGACCAATGCTGGTTGGAGATGCGCCAGCTTCTCCATCATTGTGTTCAGTTCTTCACAGTACACATCTGCAGTAATGCTCACCCCGTTTGGTAAGAAGCTGTGATGAATCACACCGGCGCTAGACCACCAAACAGTGACCATCACTTTTCTAGGGGTAAGTTTTCGTTTAGGGCATTGTTTAGGTGCTGAACCAGGATCCAACCAACTTGCTGAGCGCTTACGGTTATCAAACAGAATCCATTTTTCATCGCAGGTAACAATGCGGTTCAAAATTCCTTCATTTGTGTGTCTGTTGAGCAGTGCAAGGCACGTCTCGACGCGTACTTCGCGCTGGCGATCATTGAGTTCGTGGGGCACCCATTTGTCAAGCTTTTTTACCTTGCCAATTTGACGCAAATGGACCAATATTGTTTTGACGCTAACGTCGAAAGCTGCTGCTAATTCAGCCGTAGATTGTGTATCATCAGCTTCCACAATCGCCTTTAATTCGTCATTGTCGACCAAAGTCTTCGGACGACCGCGAGGTTCATTTTTCAGGTCGAAATTTCCAGAACGGAAGCGAGCAAACCAATAACAGGTGGTGCGTTGGTTTGTAGAGTTAGCTCCGTAAACGTCGTTGATGTTGCGTGCCGCTTGTGCCGCGTTGCTGCCACGACGGTACTCATATTCCATAATTACTCGAATTTTTAACGTATCCATGATGACGAAAAAGATTGAAATGCGATGAAAATGTAACACTAATCAATAAAGAAATGACTACTTTTAGAAAAAAAAATCCATGTTTTTAAAATAAAATTAATTTGAAATTAGAATTCATAGCCAAACAAAAATTATTTTGATTTGAAATGGCCAGTACTGCAGAACGGCAATTTCATAGGTAAAGACCTAATATTTTTGCCCTTGACTGTAAATACACTGTCTAGGGCAATTCAAATCTCTCAATGTCTCATTTGAACTAATAGCAATTAAAACATAAAAATGCAAACTATTGCCTACGCGGAAAACTCACTCAAGGCTCCGACAAATAGGCGCGACGCGACAGTGCGAAACAAAGGCGCCGCTTGTCGCGCGAAGTGCGGCGCCTTTGTGTCGCGCTGTCGCGTCGCGCCCGTCTGTGGGAGCCTTCAATCATAAATATGTTTTATATTTCTATGGACTCGATAGACATTTTTAGATGCTTATTTTATGTTTATCTGTGTGTGTTGTATATGTAGATATTACCTATCTACTGTAGGTCATTATTTTGTGAATGCAATTTACGTGTAATTATTGCTTTTGGTTATACAAGGTGGGGCAAAAGAAATGTCATAATGTGAATGTGCCAAATAATTGCAAATGGTGTCATAATGTCATTGTGATTTGACACTTATGTTGTAGACTGATATAGAGTTGAAAATGCAATGGCGCGATACACGCAGCTCAGGTAATGATGGAGATTTTGAAACACCAATTTCCAGGCCGTGTGATACTAAATAAATTTTACGTGAAAACAGAGCATTTTTTTTATATCTTTCTAATTGGCAGCTAATTCACATTATGTATGACATTAATTTTGCCCCACCTTGTAACTACACAAATGTGTTTCTGTGTTACTTTGGGGTTATATTAATATTAATATGGCGAGAAGCACAAAATGCAGCATAGTTACGTTTTCTATTTTTTGATAATGGTGTATAGGTACATCATTTTGAGTTGCAGTAACTTATTACGGTTTGCAATATAAGAATCCTACCATGATTTATTTTAAGGCAAAAGCGCTTGGGTTCCTTGAAATTCATTTTTTCTTACGTTTTTTGCAAATTGCAGGTCCGTGTCAGGTTCATATCAGAGAGTTGTATTGATGATTCTACTTAGTGATTATTATTCTTTACATACATATATATAGACAAGGGAGTGAGAGGCCTTCGCCCAGCAGTGGGACAGTACAAGCTAGTAAGATTAGATAGACAAACACATAATGTTACGGTCTTTTGTAACAAATTTTGATCAACATACAACTTAACATTGACTTGCAATTTGCAAAAAAAACAAAGAAAATTTGATTTTTGCGGACTGCTTTAGCGCATTCCCTTAACAAGTCTGGATTTTATCATAAGTTGCTCTTCAATAGGCACAATTAATTATTAAAAATAGATCAAAACAATTAGGTAAGTCTTAATAAATCCTCCAACTTTTTTAAGTGAGAAAAAGCCGCTTAAAACTTACACAAAGGTATCTTTCCAGCTTCTTAATATTATTTTTGTGGTAAAAATCCGTACCGAGTCATGTTTTGGAATGCTGCAGTTTCCTTAAAGATTTATGAATTAAGGGGAAACACAGAGTGTATTAAAGATACGGTACCTACGGTATAACAATATGTGGTTAATTTATCTTGCATCTTCGTTGTTGAGGAAAAATTGGTTTGTGCACGTGGATCTGTTATTGTCAATGAATAAATAAAAACATGCAATATATTCCTGTTAACTCAAATTAACATGTTTTTGTATATTTTAATAATTCTTAGCTGTAAGTTTTGCGTTCAATAACTTAATCATATTTTATCTGTATTTGTATCGCAACTTTAATTCATTACTTGCAACACTAGATAAAAATTTATTGTGAATCTATGGTAGGGAACACAATGGGACTCTCGCTTTTCAAGAATGGTTCAACGCACGCCTTTTTTGGATCATAATTCAGTTATTTCATTTTATGTAGAACTAGCTTTTGCCCGCGGGTTCGCTCGCGTTAATTTAGAATTTGACAATCAATTCGGGTTGTTCGGGGAATTATAGTTAGGAGGATGAAGGACCGGTCTATCGACACTATAGACCCACAAAATGTATTAGGTAATTAACTAAAGTTTCTACAATAATATAATTTAATCATGATTCGAAAGACACGTGGCGCCATCTATTATCGTAAGAACTTTATTGTTGTTTTCCTCAGGACCAGCAATTTTTTTTCGGGATAAGAGGTACCCTATGTCCGTTTCTGTACACCTGACAACGTATATGCAAAATTTTAGAATGATCGGTTCAGTGGTTTAGGCGTGAAAAGGTAACAAACAAACAAATAAACTTACTTTCGCAATTATAATATTAATAAATCCTAATAATCAAATATTGTTAAGTTTTTGATCAATGTATGTGGTCAGACAGTTCATCCAGTAAACAAGTACAATCATCACCTTTTTCATTTCGCCACCGATGTTTACAAACCCAAAACTCCGGTTGCGAATCGAACCCGCCAGCCGGAGTGAACGATTCTTACTGGCTAGAAATAAAATAATTATACTATTCTACTCTAATTTTGATTTTTAGGGAAATTGCTATTCTCTGCAAAAAATAAGGTGCCAACTATTTTGTACCCCAAAAATAAAACGTCCATAAAATTACCTATGGAAAGCAGACATTTTAAGGCTTGTACACACTGGAGCGACGCGTCGCCCGACACAAAGGGACTGCGTGTCGCGCGACGAGCGGCGCCTTTGTGTAGCGCTGTCACGTCGCGCCTGTCTGTGGGAGCCTTTACGGATGATTTTTTTCCCTGTACTTGTGGTTTTTGACTTATATGGTTTCTATTTTTAGCCACAGAAGATTTCTGTGACTAAAACATTATTATTCTGGGACGTATTGCCAAAACTAGGTTGAACATAATTTTACGCACGTTCGTTCATTAGTCAGAACCTCAAATACTGTACAAAACTATACACCATTTTAAGTTTTAGTACTAAACGGACGAGCTAACAAAAAGACCTACGAATTTTAAGTACCCACCATGAAATATGAACTAACAAATTATGACCACGTCAAGTCATGTTTACGTTTTCCACTATGCAAATATTTTTAACCCCAGTTTTGATAATAACGTCATGTGGTGTAATTTATCAAAGATTTTGACATGTCAGAAAAAAATATTTCTGTAGGTAGGTAAACAATTTTTTTCAGATTAGTTTCAAACTTCATATTTACATACTTAAATAAACTCACGCCTTATTCCCATGGGGTATGCAGAAACTACAGAAAGACACCTGCTACGATCCTTACATACTCCTTTTGTTTCGTTTACGTTCATACATCTGGTCATAAACGCACGCCGACGGTTGCGAGTTGTTTTTTTCAAACTTCATACTTCTGCGGAAATACGAAGAAAATTACGGAGGTTTCAAGTTGCATTACAGGAAACACTCCTAAATGACTCTTAACCATCGATTGTATAAAGTCTACATAGTACGATTTTGGTCGCCTTATGGACAGATTTTTTAAAATTCTTTTGATTTTCCTTTACCTAATATGTTTCAGCTTTTCAGTTAACTTTAACAAGAAGCCGCAATGAACATCACCAATTCCCTAGTAAATACCCAACTTTAAAGTTTCACAATATAAAAATAACCGCATCCAAACTCAAACTCAAAAACTCAAAACTCAAAGCATTTATTTCAATTAAACCATTTACAGGCACTTTTGAATTGTCAAAGAGTCGGTCAGTTAGTCAGAAAGTTGAAGCTAGTTGCCCATTCCAAAACGTAGATCTCTATGGAGAAGAACGGGCAAGAAACTCCAAGGACACTCTTTTTAAATCAAGATATTACAAAATCCTGGGTACATTATTCGTGTTGCTTCTAAATGCGAGAACAATGAAAAAAAAAATATATAAAAAAACAATTCAAAATATACGATTAATAATAAAAATAAGCCGTGGCAGTTAAGAGATGACCAGTCTCAACTGACGGCGCCCGTTCACGAACATGACGCGTGGATCAGCAGCATCCAGCTCAACCATGATCCAACACACGCGCCACCAACAGTGAGACATTTAAGTGAGCATGACATAGTCTCTACTGCCATGCTGTCAAGTCAACATAATTATATAATAAGCGAATCCATTGTACTCACATTTACAAAATTGCAATATGCTTCTAAATTATACAAAACTATAGTTTGCTATGTATTTGAGCAATGAATAAAATTTTACTACATAAAAGAAAATAATCATTAAAATATCTATTGAGTTATTCAATAATAAAACATATTTTATAAAAAATAAACAAACATTAAGTTCGCAATGTCAGAAAAATAAAAGGGGGAATAAGAAAGGAGTATCTCTTCCAAACATTCAAATTTTAACTAGTGCGCCCGGCTGTGGAGCAGGACCAGCATTAAGCCAAGCATTTTTATCTACTATATAGTCATTGAACTTGTAATATGCTTGTCTACATAGTGTGCGTTTAATGCATGTTTTAAATTTCTTCTCATTTAGTTGAAGAATATCGAGTGGTATTTTATTATAACATTTTACACAGTACCCCATAAAAGAAGTACCTACTTTAGATAACCTGAAACGTGGTTGATCTAATTTGTTCCTATTTCTAGTGTTAAAATTATGCCTGTCACTTATCTTACTAAAAAGATGTAGATTTTTTCGAACATACATAATGTTTTCATATATATATTGACAAGGTACCGTCATGATGTTAATTTTTTTAAACAGTTCCCTTAGAGATTCGCGTTTGCGGAGGTTGTAGATGGCTCTGACAGCCCTCTTTTGCAGAATAAAGATAGAATCAATATCCGCAAATTCCGTAAATCCAAATCGGTTGACCCGTTTAAGAGCTACGGTACCACAGACAGACACACACACATAGCGATCAAACTTATAACATCCCTTTTTTTGCGTCGGGGGTTATTAAAACAAAAGACATAATACCTACTCTTGTAAACAAACACAAGGAGCCAATGAAACAGACCCAGTAGATGACGTTACATTTCAGACAATCACTGCGCCCGCGCCTACCGACCTAATGATCGGCAAGTGGCTTGCGGTAAAAAAACAGCTGTTTCTGCACTGTACTAGTTTTTCCCCGGGACTGGATGGACGTTTATATGTTTTATTCTGTTTTTAATTGATGTAATAAACGTCTATTAATTAAGGATGCGTCTGCGTTCTTGTGAGTAATGTTTTAAATTTTCTATGATCAAATGAAAATATTTTATTTCACATAAACCTACATGGGCACTTATGAAACGTCTGAAGCTAGGTGCACGGTTCCAATTGGTCGTTTCCCATGGAGATGAGCCGGCAAGAAACTCCACGGTTATTTTTTTTTTAATAATTGGCTTTTACGATGTTTAAAATTACAGTGTTAATAGATATGGGAGGACAGTGTAGGCCTGTCAACAAGTACCAGGTACTTAACAAAATAGAAAATGGTTTACAAATCTACAGTCTACAAGTTAAGGCCTACCACGTTTTTTACATTCACAAAATATAGAAGAATCTATATCAAAGAGAAATAAAATAATTTTTAAAAAGCCTATTTAAACCAAATGACATCGATTATGATCAAAATATCAACCTATTACATAAATATATACACACAGCCGTTGCTTTGTGTTTTAGACGTGAAAACGTTGCAAATGGTGAAACTTATTTTCGCAGTGTAGATTTCCTTGATTAAATCTAATTTGAGAAGAAGAATAAATTTCCTAAAATTTTAGGTAATTTGTGAAGTTTCTTGTTTCTTCCATTAAATCTAAGCAATCATTATTTATGAATAAAATGCTCAAGAAGGCTTCAGGGGCTGAATAAAACCGTTTCTGTTTTGAAATAATGAATTCGATGTCAAATATTAAATTATATTGTACAAATACTAAAATTGAAGCGTCAGTTTGTAATGTCAAAATAACAGCTTTTTACTAAATGAATATGAAAGTATATAAGGTACAAAAATAAAATTAAAAATTAAAAAAATTGTCAGTCTATATGTCTGTCTGTTTATTCCGGCTAATCTCCGAAACGGCTGGACCGATATTGATGAAATTTGGTATGGGGATACTTTGAACCCTGACACAGGACACAGGCTACTTTTTATCGACATACCATGCGGGCGATGCCGCGAGCGGAAGCTAGTCTTTCATAATGCATAATAATTTTAATAAAATGCATGTTTTTCTTGATTTTTAGTCCACCAGGCTGACAGGCAATTTTTTTTTTCCCACGTCGTATTGTATTCTCTTACAATTCGTCTCGATGCGAGATACAAAGCAAACGGTTCAGAAATAAGTTTCCTACGACATTTTTCTGTTCCAAGCTTCAGGAACATTACATGCTTACCTACATTTATATTACTTGTAATTGAAATCGCGGGTAATACTTTGATTAAAAGACTAGTACAGAAATGCATTAAGTTATTAAAAGCAATGCATAACTAATGAAATAACATTACGTGCTCGTATTGATCGGGAAAACCGTATCGTCTATTGGGAAATTCCTAATGACTACTCTATTTCAATGAGTAACGCATAGAATTATGTTTTTGTTCATTCATAATTTTATAGGTATAATATGAACTAGTATTATTTATTTTAGTACCTAATGAATGATGTAACGTAGTTTCAGAAAAAAATACAATTTCGAACTGAAGTGTACATTGAGCCTGCCGGGGTCGCGGATTGTTCGAGAGTTACCGTGGCCCTGGCGCACAGGCAACTGAAGGAACACGGGTGGGTTTTAGTCAGTAAAAGTCTGACACGCCCTCCCGCTCCGCCCTGAGCGGGAGAAGTTATTTGATGATTTCCCAACCAAAAAAAAAAGTGTACATTGAGCATTTTTTAAACGGGTTACTACTGTCACGTAAATAATTGCTAAACAGATTGACACACTACGTCATTTTGTCGTATCAAAGCCTTTTCTCACGGTTGTCAAAAATGTACAGTTATTGTGATTTGAATAGTCAAATTGCTAAGAAATAATTTTCCCTCATACGCCAAAGTATTTCCGCCGTTTTCTATGCTAAACTACTGAATAGATATCAATGATACTCGTATTTGGCAGAGGTAACTTGGCACTTGAAAGATATTGGGTTCAAACTTTTCACGAGAGTCGTTGAGCACAGCTTTTTGATAAATAAAACGAAAACAAAAGAACATTGATCATTTGCGATAAGCAGAAATAGTAAAAGATGTAGGAACCTACTTATTATTCACGAAATAATTGAATCTGAATTTAAACAAAATTGTTATGAGATAGTTAGACAAACATACACACATCATCACGCCTGTATCCCCGGAAGGGATAGGCAGAGATTTCGCCAGTTTTGTTTAAGTCCCATGTAATAGGGGGCGAGCCTATTGCCATCAACCGGGCACAAATCCTGACTCCGGGCTGCTACTGTGAAATTCCAGATGGAAAAACCTAATACAGTTAGTTTAGTTAAAATACTAATAAAAATGCAAAAAGTCATGAAGAGTAAAGTTCATGACCGTGGCATTATTAAATCATAAATCATTTAAGAAACCAATTAAAGTGCCTGTGCCTGAAGATGGACGGCGCCGCCGCAGAGGCCGGCCCAGAAAGCGTGGCGAGATGTCCTGGACGCGTACCGCGAGGACTGGTTCGAGGCGGCGCGGGAAGAGTTCCTGGAAGGACTTCAGGGAGGCCTTTGCTCAGCAGTGAATTGATTTTTTGGTTTTATCGTTTTTATTACGGACGCTTTTAATGTGCACGTCTTTTTACATCGTTCTCACAAGTATAATTTCAACATGAATGATACAACCAATTTTTTTTTGTAACGTTATGTTGATTTAAAAGAGTGTCCGTGGAGTTTCTTGCTCGTTATTCTCAATAGGTAGCTACTGCGCTTTGGAATTGGCAATTAGCTTCATTTTTCTGACTGACCGACCCCTTGACAATTCAAAAGTGCCTGTAATTGGTTTATTTGAAATAAATAATTTGAGTTGAGTTGAGTTTGAGTGGGACATTATAGGCTAAACAAAAAAAAAGCAATAACTGAATCATTCTTTACTCTTAATATAGGTTAAAAAAATTATAAAACAAAAAGCCACGACTTCGAACTGAAACTGAAAGGTTTAAAAAACAATGTGGTTGTGACCAGTCAGCAAAATAGATAAGTATGCAGGGTCGCCGGATGTAGTGAAAGTTTAGTAAGAAACGCATTAATGTATTCTAATAAAATAAAATAAAATGAATAGAAAACAAACTGGTAATTTACCAAATTAAATTTCATTCGAAGACATTCATCGGTTTCTTACTAAACTTCAACTATATCCGGCAACCCTGGATACTTATCTCTTTTGCTGACTATACCTAAAGAAAATTCCGAATAATTAACAAAAATGTAGGTCCGAACATCATTTCATGTAATTACTATCTGCTGTACATAATTATTTTCAGATTTACAAAGACTTTGAAAATCAAGCCATGCTTCCACTAAATGCTACCCAAAGCAGAAAGCGAGCTATAAAAATAAAAAGTAAAAATTCCGTTTTACACATTTTGCTTTTATTTATAAATCCGAATTCCTAAACTGGAATAATTTTGCTTCATGAGTGTGTTGATAGACACTCGTTTATTTTTATTTAGTGTATTTTCATATATTTTTCACATTCTGAAATGTTTTTTCAAACGAATTTTTATGCAGTGTTTCGTCATAGAGGAACTCAAATAACGCTGCGTCACTTGATTCCCGCCATGGGGTAAACAACAAAATCTAATGGCAATATAACACGATTCATTTGTGCCTTTTAATTTGGATGAATCGACCAAATTGAATCCTGTAAACAAGAAATCATTTAGAAAGAAAGAACGAAAAATATTTTATTTGGGACACGCACAGGAAATACAAAGAGTAAAAAATAAAAAAGGAGCATTTAAAACTAACAAAATTAACAATAAAAAGGAAAAAGAAAAAAAACAAACAATAAACAAGTAAAAAAACCTGTGCGAGGCCAAAAAGGCTCCTATCTCAGCATAATGCTACGATATTTAAAATATAAATACCGCAGCGCTGGTATTCTGATAGGGCCCCGCTGTGATGCCACGGACACACCTACGGACATTTGACATTTGTACGTCATCAAAATTTGTCTAGCCTTTCCCAACTATTTTTAAGTCGGCTTCCAGTCTAACTTGATGCAGCTGAATATCAGTATTTTATATGGAGCGACTGCCTATCTTACCTCTACAACCCCGATACCCCGATACCCCGTGGTAAAACTAGTTGTTGACGTTTGGGCTTCTGACTACCCGTAACGACAGTCAAAAATTTACGAATGACAGCCGGGACCAACGACTAAACGTGCTTTACGAAGCACAGAGGGGTCTCGATATGTAATGGATGGTTACCCATCCACGAATCGACCGCGCCAAACGTAGCTTAACTTTCAATCAATCCGTGAGACTGTTATCATTTAGCCACGAGTCCCTCTATTTGCAAGCCATAATATCTAAGTCTTTTAATCAAAATATACCAATAAGAACCATGTTAATGACTTTATGTCACTGCCATTTACTTGAAAAGGATAATGAAATAATGAAGCCTTAAACTTTTAAGTATAATCCTTAAACATTTATGAAAACAACATGTTGTTTAAGCAGCCCCAAAGTTGAAAGTTAAGTACATAAAGTTAACCTGTTTTACGACGCGACGTGGCGGCGTACTACGAACTATTACGGCGTATTATTATTGGATTAAAGTATTAAAACTATTTCGTATTAATCTCTGCTCGTTTTAAGCTGTTTCTTTGTAGTTTTAGCTACGTTAAGACAGCGAATATTTTACGAAGATCGATGGACGCCATCAAGAGATTATTTTCGTCTATCTATCTAATTATATAGATAAAACTGAAATGCTGTTAGTTGATAAGCGCATCACTAGAGAACTGCTGGGCCGATTTGGCTATTTATTGTTTTAAAATGTTCATAATAGTCGGAATTATGTTTTTACGGAAATAACGATTAAGAAAAGTTGCTCGGAAAATTGGAAAAATCGGGAAAACCGTCTTATAACAAAACACGATCTAACTTTAGCTCGAGCCTAAACCTTCGAGCCAGTTTTTGTGTTTCGTACTTCATGACGACTTTAGTAAAGTTCTTGATATAAAATTGACAACCTAAGACCGGACTAAATTGTAAATTTTGTAACTGTATTTCGATTTCTGTCAGGTCAAAAACAGGCTCGATGGTTTAAACTTAAAGCTTAGCGTCATGTTCGTGAACGGGCGCCGTCAGTTGAGACAGGTCATCTCTTAACTGCCACGGCTTATTTTTATTATTAATCTTATATTTTGAGTTATTTCTTAATATATTTTTGTTTTTTCATTGTCCTCGCATATAGAAGCAACAAGAATAATGTAACCAGGATTTTGTAATATCTTGATTTAAAAAGAGTGTCCTTGGAGTTTCTTGCCCGTTCTTCTCCAAAGAGATCTACGTTTTGGAATGGGGCAACTAGCTTCAACTTTCTGACTAACCGACACCTTGACAATTCAAAAGTGCCTGTAATTGGTTTAATTGAATTAAATGCTTTGAGTTTTTTTTTTACATTATTAGATGTGAAACATATTTTTTTTAAACTGCCCCACACTTGGAATTTCTCCTGTATTGTGGGTGCGTTAATAAACATTCAAATTCACATACACAAACAAGCAGACCCGGAACATCTACTTGTAGGTCATACAAATATTTGTTCCGTGCGGGAATCGAACCCGCAACACGCAGCGCAGCAGTCAATCGCTTAACCACTGCGCCAACCGTACCGTCGAACGTACGCTTCTACGCTAACCTACTACCCCTTTGACAATTCAAAAGTGCCTGTAAATGGTTTAATTGAAATAAATGCTTTGAGTTTGAATTTAAACCATGTTTAAAGAAAAACCTTGTTTTGTAATAAGAGTGATAGTGTTTTTTTCTATGGGATTTATATATGAACTCAAGACCATATTGGAATTTTGACAGGACAAAGTCTGTCGGGTCAACTAGCTTGTATTAAGATAAAACTGCCAGTAATGTTGATTTTATTTACTTTAAACTTAAAAACCAGTGGCCGTAAGCTCTTTGAATATCTAGCAGAACCGATGTTGGTGATAATGCAAAGTATTTATTTCAATTAAGCCAATTACAAGCACTTTTGAACTGTCAAGGGGTCGGTCAGTGAGAAAGATGAAGCTAGTTGCCCATTCCAAAGCGTAGTTGGTACCTATGGAGAAGAACGGGCAAGGAACTCCATGGACACTCTTTTAAATCAAAATATGGTTTACATCATTCAAGGGTCCTCACTATATTTCTGTAGTTATGTTCATGTCTTAACTTATTTAAAGTGGTTAAAATTAATCTTCAAACCTGTTCATTGAATATTATCGTATTCTTTTGAAGCGTTTATGTTAAAAAATACTCTTTAAATATTTTTAAAGGAAGGATAAGTAAGATCTAAGTAAGAAGAGAAAAGAAGAAGAAGAGAGAGAAGAAGAAGAGAGAGAAGAAGAAGAGAGAGAAGAAGAGAGAGAGAGGAAGAGTAAAAAGTGAGTAAGAGTATTCTATTCTATTCTAAGTAAGCATCACAAGATAAGCGGTAGGTACCTTCTATTAGAAAATTACAAACCAAGCATTTATTTATTATTTATTTATTTAAACTTCTCGCACATGATAACGTACAAAGGCGGACATAATGCCTTAGGCATTCTCTACCAGTCAACCAAGGGTAGAGTAGAGATAAGTTGGCAGATGCTCTGTTTAACAGGCGTCCATAATAATAAAAATATGTTAAAAGGTAACTTAATTAATTATAAATAAAATAGGTATACAAGTACGTAAATAGATTATAAATTTATAATACACATACCACATATTTAATACAATATACCTATATTATATATAATATATATACTATATATGTATATATATACAAATTTAAGGGAAAGAGGGAATTGAGATGACTACGCTATTTATTTTTAACCGACTTCAAAAAAAGGAGGAGGTTCTGAATTCGATTGTATGGTATTTTTTTTGATTTTTTTTGATTGTGTGTTAGCTCAGAACTTTTTTCTAGGTGAACTGATTTGGATGATTCTTTTTTTATTTGAAAGCTGCTGCTTCACATGTGGTCTTATTTAAATTTGATTAAGTTATGACCAGTAGTTTTTGGGTTATCCTTATTACTGCATATTTTTTCCACTTAGTTTATGATGATGTTTTAATAATTTCCTGTCACTGTTATTTACATATCAAGTAGTGGTATACGAATTTGTGTGGGGTAGGTACCATAACTAAAAAGTGAAAAATATTTTTTTTTTACAAAAAACAACGATCTTCCAAAAAAAAACACTAAAAACGTGAAAAATAATTTTATTTTCGGAAGTCGGTGGCCAAAAACGAAAATACAAAACCAAAAACACCGACTTCCGAAAATAAAGTTATTTTTCACGCTTTTGTGTTTTTTTTGGAAGGCGGTTGTTTTTGTAAAAAAGTTTTTTGAAAATACATAGCCCCATAAAACAATGTTCTACATAAGAAGTTCAGAATACAGACATTCTGACATCAATGATGGATGATACTACCATATCGCATCGTTACTGGACGATATACTTTATATGAGAACTTTATATTTTCAAACAATGGGATTTATTTTACAGACCACTGCGCTTAAACAATTAACTTCGTTTTTGATTGACGTCAGGGTAAAATTAAAAGCAATGTAATTATAGCAGCAGAGTTCCACTATGAATTATGATTTGATTTGATCATGTTTTAATGAAAGGGAAACAGAAGTATGTAATGGATGGGTGAACCGAATGGATTACTGCACCCTAATTGCGTGACACACTATCAATCAGAATCTGAATCATTTTGAAGCCTAGTGCTAATCCATAGCTTCATTTGTTAGAAAAAATTGTCTGCTCAACAATGTAAATAACGCAATGAATGTTGTTGAACTGTGACAATGATCGCTATTCCTACTGTTAGAGTGTTAAGCAACTATCCCGCTGGTCTACTGTCGTTATTGTCTTCAGAACACGATGGCTATGTTACCAATAGTAGGATAGCAATTCTCATATTTTAAAGAGCCTTCGCATTCTAATCTCAGTCTCATTCTGCCAAAAATACCTCTAATTTTCCTACATTTTTGACAAGTTTTTGACATTGACAGTCGCTGAGATAACATTGCGACTAGATTTCGAACGTTTTTAAGTACGGGAGTTGGCCTGCAGAGATGCTTTGTAATTGGCCTGCAGGGATGCTATCTAATTGGCCTGCAGGGATGCTATTTAGTTGGCCTGCAGGGATGCTATATAATTGGCCTGCAGGGATGCTATTTAGTTGGCCTGCAGGGATGCTATATAATTGGCCTGCAGGGATGCTATTTAGTTGGCCTGCAGGGATGCTATATAATTGGCTTGCAGGGATGCTATATAGTTGGCCTGCAGGGATGCTATATAATTGGCTTGCAGGGATGTTACCTAATTGGTCTGCAGGAATGCTATATAATTGGCCTGCAGGGAAGGCATATAATTGGCCTGCAGTGATGCTCTATAATTGACCTGCAGGGATGTTATCTAATTGGCCTGCAGGGCTATCTTAAACATTACCGTATTATGGATTGAGTTAGTTATTATTAAAGTAGGCTCTGTAAAACTACAAGTTATGCTTCTAACCTTTCAGTTTGAAAGAGATTCGATAAAAGTTATGTCTTCTATTTCCCCCCTGTATGTCCTTCGGTTATGATACAAAACTGAAATAACAGTTTTCAGTATTTCGCATTGTTCCGGAGTTCAAAGGTCAAAGGTGTATGCTTAGACGTATGCTTTACCTTAGCATTAAGGCTCCGCCAAAACAGGCGCGAGGCGACAGCGGGACGCCACTTTTGTTTAACAATTTCTATGAAGTTTTCATAGGATTAGAATCACGTCGCGGAAGCCTTTATACAGTGGTTGTCACATTAATTGAAACCACGTATTTTAAACATATACAAGTAAAATAATTAATAACAATTAACATTCTAGCCGTGGGACCTTTTTTTTCTTTTTAGTATATTTAACAACATTAAACTTAATTTGTGATTATTTGGTAACAAAACCATAAAGTTTATGTTGAATTGTTGATAACATCGCCCCGCGCGTTTCTAATGCCGTAAGATCAAAGGCCGTTTATTTCGTGCCAATTTTTACGCTATTTAGTTTAATAAAAAAAATCTGATTTCTGTTTTTAGTAAAATTGTTTATTTTATTATTTTAAAACACTGATAACAACTTGTAATAACCGCTGTATTATTTAATGTGATAACCTTATCACCACTCTGTATAATTAGAATCCAATGACCACTCCTTTATCAAAAACCATAATATTCTTCATACAGTAATTTCGTATAGCTCAAGAGTTCAAGGCAAAAAAGTCACGAGTGGCATTACTCGGGACTGTTTAGTATTTATTATCTGGCCAGGATCAACTAACCACTCCTTTACCACTAACAACCACTGCTCAAACCACCAGAAATCATAATAGCTACTTCTACATGCCCACTTATTATACCTGTAGTCACAATAATTATGCCCACTCAACGGTGACTAATACAGGAGCGACCCACCCTGTGTCAATCCATCAAGTTTTCTGACATACAATGATACGATCGCTACTTGTAAATATTGAAGTGTAAATATATGGAAACTTATAGATCGCGCTGGTTACTGGTTTGAGGTGAGCAGACCTTCAGTAACTTTAAAGAAATGATACTTCATATAATATTTCAACTAATAGTATCTCGATTTGGAGTGCTTTCAAAAAACATTCACGAGTCGATCGCACCTGGGCTCAGTACCAAGTCCTACTACCAACATTAACTTCACCACTGCATAAATTTTCATCCACAGTTCGTAACATCAAGTATGATATACAGGTTGACTTTGAAAACATGCGACAAAATTTAAGGTGGTGTTCTACCCATCAATATGAACAACTTTTACTATGGGACCAACTTAGAATTCTCAAAAAAGAATTCGACCTACTTAAACAAAATGGTCCAATCGGGCATGTACCTTTATACAGGAAAATCGTTTTTTTTTTTGTGAATTCTAAGTTGGTCCCTTAGTAAAAGTTGTTCATATTGATGGGTAGAACACCACCTTAAATTTTGTCGCATGTTTTCAAAGTCAGGCTGTAGTACTTATTATTTCAAGTTCATCGTAGATCTTTGATAGTCTTTTTTTTTGGGTGGGAAATCATCAAGTGACTTCTCCCGCTCTGGGCGAAGCGGGAGGGCGTGTCAGAGTCTTACTGACTTAAACCACTCGTGTTCCTTCAGTTGCCTGTGCGCCAGGGCCTCGGTAATTCTTTCGAACAATGCGCGAAACCGGCAGGCATCGGCCCTATCGGACCCCGTTAATAGTGCTGACATCACTTTAAGGCGCGCGTGGAACACGACGCGCCGGTCCTTACCGGACGGCGAGCTGCCCATTGCTCGGCATCCGCAATCCCGCGCCTACGGTGGCCCGATAGTCTGACAACCAGTCTTGCCAAGGAGTATCGTGTTACCCAATAACTGGGTTGTGAAGGTCAGATAGGCAGTCGCTCCATGTAAAGATTGGTATTCAGCTGCACCCGGTTAGACTGAAAACCGACCCGAACATAGTTGAGAAAACGCTAGGCAGATCAAACTCAAACTCAAACTCAAAGCATTTATTTCAATTAAACCATTTACAGGCACTTTTGAATTATCAAAGAGTCGGTCAGTTAGTCAGAAAGTTGAAGCTAGTTGCCCATTCCAAAACGTAGATATCTATGGAGAAGAACGGGCAAGAAACTCCAACGACACTCTTTTTAAATCAAGATATTAACAAATCCTGGGTACATTATTCTTGTTGCTTCTATATGCGAGAACAATGAAAAAAATATATAAAGAAACAATTCAAAATATAAGATTAATAATAAAAATAAGCCGTGGCAGTTAAGAGATGACCAGTCTCAACTGACGGCGCCCGTTCACGAACATGACGCGTGGATCAGCACCATCCAGCTCAACCATTTTGTAGGGAACCGAATGATCCAACACACGCGCCACCAACAGTGAGACATTTAAGTGAGCATGACATAATCTCAACTGCCATGCTGTCAAGTCAACATAATTATATAATAAACGAATCCATGGTCCTCAGATTTACAAAATTGAAAAATGCTTCTAAATTATACAAAACTATAGTTTAGTCTAGCTCTCGCAGACAGTCGCGACGCGACAGCGCGACACAAAGGCGCTGCTCGTCGCGTGACGAGCGGTGCCTTTGTGTCGTGCGTGGTTCGCGTCGCGTATCGCACCTGTTTGTAGAAGCCTTAATACAAATGTTCACTAGGAACCTAAAATGCACAAATATTTAGAACCAAACCGATGAGAAAATATTTAATTGGTGCAGCAATCTCAATGCAATCATACTGAGTCATAAAAAAACTTAAAAAGATTATGACAATCATCGCACTTAAAAATCCGTCAAAATCACAAGAACAGAAACCGTGATGATTTTAACAGTTAGTACAAGAATAGTGCCGTTAAAATAATTACGTGTTTGAAACGGGCCAAGGTCGTCCATTGTTGCTCGTAGTAGATTTTTTCCCATTAATTTTGGCCAGTCAAGGCTCTACAGTTTAATGAATATTTAAGAAATTATATTACCAACGTTTTGAGTGTTTTGTATAGTTGATGTCTATTTAAGAGGTGTTACGTCAGTGTTTGAATACAATAGTGGCGTATTATTAAAATATATTCAGTTATACCTAATTATCTATGATTAAGGTAACGCAGTTAATCCGCTGGATGCAAGAAGCACAGAACCGGTACTGGCGATGCCTTTGGGGGGCTATGTCCAGCAGTAGATGTCTTTCGGCTGAATTGATGATGATGATCAAGGCAGTAACAAGTCAACCATGGTTGAAAGTTGACGGCCTTATGTCTGATAAACTTCAGACTAATTTGAAAAAACTATACATTTTAACCAACAGTTTCTTGTTTTCGAGGATTATTTCATTCAAGTTTTGTTTTAGTTTTTTACTTCTTGGAGTAAACATGACCCTATGTTTTCTTGTGAGTGTAATTTTTAGGGTTCCGTATCCAAAGGGTAAAACATGACTCTATTACTAAGACTCCGCTGTCCGTCCGTCTGTCTGTCCGTCTGTCACCAGGCAGTATCTCATGGACCGTGATAGTTAGACAATTGAAATTTTCACAGATGATGTATTTCTGTTGCCGTTATAACAACAAATACTAAAACACAGACTAAAATAAATATTTAAGGGGGCTCCCATACATGAGACATGATTTTTTTGCCGTTTTTGTAGATAATGGTAAGGAACCCTTCGTGCAAGACTCGGACTTGCACTTGGCCGGTTTTTTTTGTTAAACTCCTATTTTAAAGTAATTACTTACGTATCACGTGTTTACAGAATCATCAAAACTTGTTAACACGATTTTTTGTGAACAGGGTTTTTTGAGTGTTTTGATTCTCAGTCATTAAATGTTCGCCTTGTAAAATTATTACTTCAATTAAATATAAATTATCCTTCATTAGAGGTTGATTGATAAGAAATATATAGTAAGCACATAGAACCACAATAAAAAAATACGATTATTGTAGCTAGTGACATGTATATATTGTTTAATAGCAAAATAATAAATAAAAAAATATGGATTTTAATGAGCAATATTGTGGTTATATTTTGACATTACCCTTGCCAATAGTAAGAAAGATAAAAACATTACATATTATTTTAGTAATGTTAATCAGTAAGCCCAAAACTTGTTTATTTTCTTGGAAGCAAGATGTGCGCGTTAAATGATGGGAAATATTAAAAATAAACGACGGAAAACGTACATCATGTTAATCCAGGGAATAATTTGATTAAAGATAGAAAGATAACACCAACACGTCATATAACTTATCATGGGTTCAGAGTCCCGATACGCTGAATCAATTATTATTTTCCTCATAAGAGCATTTAGTACTGATCAGTTTTAAAATTTTACTAAACATTTAACAATACCTAAAGTCTTTTATAAATTAATAACAAATAATAATACGCAACTATGCGTCTCCAATAAATAGATATATACCTACTCTTTTATTATAACCGTATAATAAACGTATTCGTACAAAAAAAAAATACGTAATAAACCCTTTATAATATCAAATTCACAATCCGCTCAAAATAATAAACTGTCAATCATTCTAATTTTAATGCTACCATTTGATGGTTGGCTCGACCTAGATCGGTCGGACTACGAAACTTACATCATTCAACGAAAGTAAAACCTGGCACGTATTAATGTCCGTATTATGCTAATGTTGACCCACCGTGACAGGTCGGAAGCGTGTTGTATAAAAATGTAAAAAACATCGACCCCTGCTTTATATTATTACAGTTGAAATACAGGCATGTGAAAAAGTGTAAGATACCATTACCATTCGACCATTCGGTGATTCAGTATTAAAATGAATGCTTTATCGAGCGAAAAAAGTTAAAACAAATTCAGTCTCTTTTGTAATTGCAAAATAGACTGATTATGTTTTAATTTTTCCGCTTACGATTGCAAAGTGTTATAATGGTCAATAATAGTAACATAACGATATGTTTACTATCAATACCATTTTATCTAATAATACATTATACTAAAATTCACATAAAAGTGTTTTTATACATAATTCATTTTCAAGTTAAAGATGATGAGCAAGAGGATGATCATGGTGCAAATTTAACTAGGGTTGCCAAATACTTTTGTACATGACTGTATCACAAAGCTGGCGTATTATTATAATAGTAATTTGCGTAGCGTGCGTCGTGAATGGGAAAATTTGTAATGACGGCCATTATGTAATTCGTTTGAGTGGTTCAAAATTGAGTGCAGCATTAAGGATATAGAGCGGATTATCTACTAAATAGACATGCAAATCAGGGCAGTAATTGATTGGATTGGAGGGACGACAAAAATCCTATTAATCCTTTAAAATTGACAAGGATGTTGACGTAACAATTAAACAAGAAAGAAGTTGGATAAGACAGACCAGTCGCGAGCAAAAATATGGGGCCACCTTAATTGACTTGGATCCATCTACATTCGCAGTGGTTCAGTATTTTTTTTTTTTAAAGAATAACATCAATTGCTGATTTAATTACGCCGAAAGTGATAAGGGATACGTTGTCTGTGTGAATTATATTTTTTTTATTACCAATTTATTGTAATCGTAAAAGACCTAGAAAATATTATCGCTATAATAAAGATTGGTTGTCCAGACACATTTGAAGGCTAACACGAAATAATAAATATATATATATATATGTATACACATAAACTCACGCCTGCTTCCTGTGGGGGTAGGCAGAAACTGCAGAACGTCACCTGCTATAATCCTTACATACTACTTTTGCTTCGTTTACATTCATACATCCGGGGGTCTACTTCCAATGCACGATATCCATAGTTTCGGCCGAAGTTACGGGCGTTTCCTACTCCGAATCACTTAAGGACACATGAACTAACTATAAATGAATGACAACATGATATGACAGCTGTTCCTACTCCCGATATTTATTTGCCCGTCCGAGCTGTTTTATCTGACACTTGTTTTGACGGATCACCTTCTTTCGGTCGGGCCCGTATGTTCGCTGACGGGCTTAGAGAAGACCTCCAGGTCATACACACACGCATACTTGACCTTTCTGAAGAACATCACCAATAAGGTCACAAAATAATAACATTATACGAACATAAAAGTCATCCTATCCAGTTTTTTCACACAATAACACAAAATTTGCAACAACGATTATTAAAAAACAAAACTTAATTGCTTTAATTGTTTCCTTTGCAAATGCTGTTCTTATTTAGCGCTGATACAAATCTGTGCTCAGAACAATGCAAGGACAGTCTAAGGTTTTTTATAATCGCAGGAAAACGGACTGATATTAAAATGGTCAGTTACTTTGAGGATCTCAGCAATTAATTTTAATGCAAAAGGTATATTGAAACGGTACACAGTTAGGCTCTTTATACACGGCGGTGGCGATCTCTCGCGTCCTGCCCTGCTTCAGGCCATGGTAAGGAGCGAGAGGGAATGGGAAGCCGTCACCTCCTTCTGCGAAGCAGTAATGCTCGCGAAGGAGGAGGCGGAGCGCGTGAGGGAGAGGCAATCGTTGCGCCCTCACGCCACCAGTCGACGCAGGAGGAGATACCCTGGGCGTCGGGAGTCGATTGCCGACTCCCGGCCACCGTAGGCGCGGGCTTGCGGACAGCGAGCAATGGGCAGGTCGCCGTCCGGTAAGGACCAGGCCCAGGTCGACGGCGCGTCGTGTTCCACGCGCTTCTCAAAGAGATGTTAGCATCATTGACGTGGTCCGAAAGGGCCGATGCCTGCCGAGGTCGCGCATTGTTCGGAAGAGTTACCGTGGCCCTGGCGCACAGGCAACTGAAGGAATACGGGTGGATTTTAGTCAGTAAGAGTCTGACACGCCATTCCGCTCCGTCCAGAGCGGGAGAGGTAATTTTATGATTTCCCACCCAAAAAAAAAGCTCATTGTACACACACGTTTTCCTTGCTGTGATACAAAACTATGGTTTATACGCCCCGTGTGTAGGCGCAGTCCTCAGTGTTGTATGGATCACTATGGAAGCTTATTCACAGTCTCGTTTTTTGTGCGGCGCGGTTTATACGCCGTAGCGTAAAGAAACCGTGTCGTGTATAAAGGGCCTAATGGTTATTGTGACTTGTTAAATCTATCCATATTATAAAATAGCTTTTGCCCGCGGCTTCGCTCGTGTGGAGGTCGAAATAAATCCTGTAAATCCTTCTCCATTAAAATATATTTATATATTTGTATATTTACCTACCTATGTGCCAACTCTCATGGTGTACGGTCGAACGGTGTCAGAGTTCACTCTAGACTCGCAAAATATATGGCTTTTTTTTAAATTTGCTCTTAACACACTACTAAAGATACGTACCGCCATCTAGCGTCCTAAAACAATAATTGTGACCGTCGAAAGTTATTGTTCTTTCACTCTGGAACAGTACTTTTTTCTGGATAAAAGGTACCCTATATCCTTTTCTGTACCCCTGACAACGTATATGCAAAATTTCATGATGATCGGTTTAGTGGTTTAGGCGAGAAAAGGTAACAAACAAACTGACTTTCGCATTTATAATATTAATAGTTAGGATTAAAGTCTTTTTCGTGTCGGTCTGTGTGACAGTGTTGTTCTTCTAAACTGCGCAACGGATTTTAATGCAGTTTGTACCAACATTTTAAGAGCTTCTGCCGAAAGGTGTTTAAATATAAAACATTAATATTAAACTTACGTACAAGATGAAATTGAATAGGAGAGCCAAATTAAAATATATAATTCAACATGTTACTAAGAAAATATAGAGCATATCATTCGGCTGAGAGAAAGGAAAGGAATGCACATACATACGTGCGCATAGGCAAGTGATTTGGCAATGCCGTCGCGCGCCCTTTGTATCGTAGGAACGGTCAAAATTAGGTAAATGACTGCTAGCTCAACGCGTTGCCAACTCGCTTCATGTTGTGAACTCTGCGCTATGAAAGGCCGCTCTTTGGGCGCGCGCTAATATTGATAATTTAATTTTCTTATTGAATCTTTTTTTGTGACTGTTACGACCTTAATTCGTGTCTACTTGAAGGCTTAGTTTGTCTATCTAATAACACTACACTTTTGATTTAAAAGAGTGTCCATGGAGTTTCTTGCCCGTTCTTCTCCATAGGTACCTACTACGCTTTGGAATGGGCAACTAGCTTCATCTTTCTGACTGACCGACCCCTTGACAATTCAAAAGTGCCTGTAATTGGTTTATTTGAAATAAATGCTTTGAGTTTGAGTTTGAGTTTGACACGATTTTTTAAAGAATTTATATTTGGGAAATGACAATTTATAATGATATTTATTATTAATCTTATACTTTGAATTGTTTCTTAATATATATATATTTTAATTGTTCTCGCATATAGAAGCAACAAATATAATGTACCCAGGATTTTGTAATATCTTTATTTAAAAATAGTGTCCTTGTGTTTCTTGCCCGTTCTTCTCCATAGAGATCTACGTTTTGGAATGGGCAACTAGCTTCAACTTTGTGACTAACTGACCGACTCTTTGACAATTCAAAAGTGCCTGTAAATGGTTTAATTGAAATAAATGCTTTGAGTTTGAGTTCGATTATATTATGTAACAGTTACTGAACCTCCTATTTTGAGTTGGCGCAAGTTTTCTATTTAATCCTGTATAAAGAAATCTCAATGTTTCGTCAAGTCGTTAAGAGGCTGACAACAACTAGAGCGCAGTCACTATCGGACTGCATAGAAAAGAAAGAGAAGCAAGATGATACAACGCTGCTAATTTATTGAAAAATATGAAGCAATTATCTATTTACAAAAAATCTATTGATTGGACTAAAACATTAAAACACTATTACGTTAAAACCTAGTTTGTAGAATAATCTGAAAAATTCAGAATGATTGCGTGTATATTAGTATGGTTGTTCATCGTTAAAATAAATTTTTAGAGGTATCTTCAAGATTTTTTCTATCGCATCAATTTAGTTGTATTGTGTTATCCACACAGTATCAATTTTTTTTTTTTGAAGACGCCCGACACTGGGAATTTCTCCTGTATTGTGGGTGCGTTTACAAACATTTAAACTCACATACACAAACAGCCAGACCCAGAACAACTACTTGTAGGTCATACAAATGTTTGTTCCGTGCGGGAATCGAACCCGTGACACTCAGCGCAGCAGTCAATCGCTTAACCACTGCGCCAACCGTGTCGTCTATGTATTTAAATAATGTAAAGTAAGGGCAGCTACCTAATCTTGATTAAACTATAAGATGGGAAGTTACCTTCTGGAGTGATAACTCAAGTGCTCTCAGTGTATCATTTTGGAATATTTTTCTAATGTCATCGCGCATAATCCATACTGTAACATACATAAAATAACTCTGTCTGTATGTTACCTTTTCACGCCTAAACCACTAAACTAAAAAAAAAAAAACACTAATACATGTTAGTGATTTATTTAAAAATAAATTGGTATGGGCTATGGAAGTTTAGGTATGACATAAAAAAATTATAAAAGAAGGTGAAGGTGTATCATTAGAGTTTGCAATAATATTTATTTAGAGATTGTTAGAACGTATTTTTAGCGGCATAGCGCAGTCCGCGTGGTGTCCGTTTGGCAAATATTAGTTACTTAATTAACGATTAACAGACTTAAGGCTCGTGCACACTGGCGCGACGCGACAGCGCGACACAAAGATACCGCGTGTCGCGGGACGAGCGGTACCTTTGTGTCGTGCTGTCGCGTCGCGCCTGTTGCAGGAGCCTTTATGGAAAGTTAACGGAAGTTAATAAGTCCGTTAACAATTTCTAAAGTTAACTTAGAAGTTAATCCGTTACTGAAAATGTTAAGTTAACGGATTAACAGACTTGTGCCCAGCTTTGTCTATTTATTGCAAACTTACATACTTTTTGATACTAACAAATTCATACATCCAATTCGACGTAAAAAGGCGTATCGTATTACTAAAATTGTCGCCATTAGCACTTCAAAGTAAAATTAAAGGCATCAAACTGAACGCAAACAGTGTTTTAATCATTTACGACAGTTGTAAAACTGATATGATGTTGTAAAAACGTCTCCTGCGCCGATAAAATTAACTTGCACTGTAAATCTTTTCGTATCAAAGGGATTTCCGTACGTGTTATCTGTTGTGCTAAAAATGGGGACATTCCAATTAGGTCTGTGCGAAGAATTTAAAGTATTTCCCTGTCCACAAATATTAGTTTTTTTTTTTTTTTTAAAGCTATTGCATAGCTTTTATCGTGGGCTTTGAGCGCGGCGACCGAATCAAGAAATTCCATAACGAAAATAAAACCTAACACCCCCCACTCCGCCTACCATGTAGCTCGGCCGAGCGTTCGCTTAACGTGTATGTATATGGTACGACTGTACTTGAATTAATATAAAAAAAAAAACTGCACAAATACTGCATAAATAAATAATTATTATTGCATAAGTTGATAAAAAATGCTATGCAATAGCATTTCCGCGGCAGTCCCCGAGTGCCACACGTGTTTTTTTTTTATTATCACAGTAACACGTGCTTATAGAAAGACTAGCTTCTGACCGCAACTTCGTCAACGTGAAATTTCTTGTAGTGACATGAAGTATAACCTTATGCCACTCGGCAATACTGTAGCCTCCCATTAGTGAAAGAATTTTCGAAATCGGATCAGCAGTTCTGAAGATTACCCCGGACATTCAAACTCACAAATTTTATAATTATCTTTATTATATTTGTGTAGATAAGTTAATTCCAATTATAATATTATAGTACCGCGGAGAAAAACCAGCGGGGTAATTACTTACACACTAACAGTAGGAATGGGTTTCATTTTGACAGTTCAACAACATTCATTGTGTTATTTACGTTGTTGAGCACACAATTTTTTTGAACATATGAAGCAATGGATTAGCAATAAGCTTCAAAATGATTCAGATTATGATAGATAGTGTGTTACGTAATTAGGGTGCTAGAAATAATGTTTTTTTGGTATTCTTAGTTATAGGGAAAACTTCCTACACTTTTTAACTGATTTATAAAGCAATAATTTCCTATGCTACAAATGAGTATTACTGTTATTTCTCACATTCATTTAAATGATTTATGGCTAAATCTCTACTGAAATTCAGAAGGTAAAAAAAATATCAGTGCCACGTAACTGCGACTCACAGACCATGAAGAGTGTATTAAATATGACCTTTAAATAATAAAAGTTCAATGATAAGTTTTTTTACAGATATGAAAGATAAAAAAAAAATTATAGACAAAGTACACCATGTACACACATCAAAAGTGTCAAGTTTATGTATCAAAGTATATAAAAACAATATTTATTGTCCTATTGAAATTAAATAAAAATGTATATTGAGATTGATTAAATAAAATGTTTTCGTAGGTGTAGATCGCGAAGTAGGTACTCACTGCTTTTGCATTAATAAAGACTTCGCTATTTAAGGCTCGCAGAGACAGGCGCGACGCGACAGCGCGACACAAAGGCGCCGCTCGTCGCGCGATGAGCGGTGCCATTGTGTCGCGCGCGATTCGCGTCGCGTGTCGCGCCTGTTTGTAGGAGCCTTTATGCTTATGCTGGATTTTTCATATTTGTTAATCCCGACATTAAAATATGATAAAAAGATAAAAATAAAAGTTTTTAAAGGTTTTTATTGCGTAAAATAAACTATTAGTAGTCTATATTTCCGCCGTTAACGCGTATAACACAATCGTAGCGATTCGGCATACTAAATATGAGTTCATCCAAATCACGTTGCGGAATGGCCGCCCACATCCGTTGTAACAGGCGAAAAAGATATTCTGGTGTGTGTACGGCATCCATATTTGGCAGAGCTCTTCTTTGAAACATATCCCATGCGTACGCAATGGGATTCAAGTCCGGCGATTGAGCAGGCCGTGGTAGGACGTTGATATTAGCTGCGGTAAATGTGTTTGCAACAACTCTGGGAGTGCGTGAACGTGGATTATCATGCATTAGCAGAAATGAAGCACCGAATTGGGTTCGCACATGAATGAAAACGTCTGATTTAATCGTTTCAGTGTAAATCTGTGCATTGAGATTGCCTCTCGTCCAAATCAGTTCGGTTTTTCCGCCGATCCAAATACCGCCCATATCATGATTGTTGCATCACTGTATGCATGGGGTTCCTGGCATGCTTTTAAACGTTCTTGGCGTCCAGGGATCCTCCAATAACGTGTACGTCTAGCTTCATACCAATGCGAGATTCGCCAGAAAAACTAACAAAACGCCAATCTTCTTCTGCCAATTTTTGTGTTCACGAGCCCATTGGAAACGGGCTCTGCGATTGCGGGGCTTAATAGGTAGTATACGTAGCGGCCTTCGGGAACGGAGATTGAATTCATGCAAGCGATTTCTTATGGTTTGATCGCTTATTAACATCCCTGAAGAGCTATGAAGCCTCGTAACCAACACCATCGTGGTCATTGTACGATTTCGTCGAGCAGTATTTTGTTTGTAATGATCTTGTCTGCGTGTGGTGATGCGAGCTCGTCCTCCATGTCGCTTTGCCATGCTGCCAATGATGCGGTAACGTGTCCAAAGTCGACAAACACTCTCCGTAGTGCCCAGAGCGATTGCCACAGCACGTTGCCGGGAACCAGCTTCCAACATTCCCACGGCTCTGATCATATCTTCTCGGCTCGAATGACATCTTCTCTCCATAATAACGTTCTTTTGTATTGATTCCACTCAGAAGTATGGCAGAAATTTTACTGATTTGGCTTCAAACCCGTTGCAGGATTATATAGGAATACGATTTGACAGAAGATTTCATCTTTCGATCGAAATTCAAAAACTATTCTTTTTTCAAATGACGAATTTTACTAAAAAAAGTATCCATAGGAATTATAAAAAATATAATTCAGATACCCGATTTTTAGTTACTAGCAAAAACGTGTTTTATCCACACTTTTGGCGTGTTTATTTTGGATAACCTATTATGGATCGAATAACAAAGCGAGTACTTACTTTTGGACATAAGTTAAGAATTTATTTCACGGTGAATTAAGCAGAATAATACGCATAACAGTACCCTTAAGCGATACCCAAAACAAAAAGGAATTTACTCCAAACTTTATTTCCAACAACTAAAGCATAAACTTCCACACATGAACCCTATTTTCTACACAATAAAGTCCAAAATGCCATTAATTATTTCTCGTATTGGTTTTGTATTAGGCGCCAGATTCATTTGATAATAAAACTATAATAAACCCTATGACTCACGTGATACAGTCCAAATTCCCGTGTATGTTAAGTCGAATTGGCTTTGTAGGCGCCACATCTATCGTAGTTAATTATGGAAGTTTAGGGTTCAGTCAAAACATTTTTAGTTCCGCACACGTCTCGGTTCCCTTTTAATTAAGATAAATGATTCGCAAACGACTAATGAGCTGAACTTCTTGACTGTGTCATTTAGAATCCTTTATTAGCAGTACACTGTAGGACAGAAAAATAATCGCATGTTAGATTTTGCTTTAATTTTGTAATTTTTTTAGATAACTTTTTTCGTTTGTCATTCATCATTACTTAGGTAATTACCGTAGGTTTTACCGCAGATTACTAACATTACTTGCTAAAATTACATTTTCTTTGTCACTTTAATGTTTTTCCGGCTTTTAGTCACGTTAATGCTAGACTTTAACAGTTTTTATCACTTTAAAGGTTTTACGTCCCATCATTAAGCACGAAATATCTATTATGACGTGTTTTAATTAGCGAAATTACAGTACATTTTGTGAATGGAATAGCCTGCCTGCCTGTATGCCTGCCTGGAAGTTTCTAACCTAAGAATTTTAGCGTTCAGTGGTAGACATTAAATTAATAGGAAAACCTGGCTGCGTGATCATTACATCCAAATGTGAGTTGGACACGCTCGTCTTTTGTATACGTATAATTTGTATGAAATGGAGGGAAATAAAAACTTTTACAGGCTTTTATCAAATGTAGATAGTAAAAATGAAGCTTTCATAGTAAAGTTTTTCTATTTAATTACCTTGACTTTTTGGTTAATTGTCTTCCGAGTCTACAAACAAGATTTGCTCTTAAATAACAGTCAATAAGTTATTAAATATATTAAAATAGTATTCCAAGCGTCCGTCAAGTGAATCTTAATTTAATACACGCGCATTAAATTATTTATCATCTCTCTTAAATTTTAATTAAACCACATCGACAGAATTACAAAGAAGTGCAAAATTTGTGGCACACTGCCAGCTCTCTTTCTACAAGTGTCGTAACACATTTCCTCTGCATCACCATAAAACTTTGAAAGAACTTTTTTATATTTTAAATACACATAAAAAGGCGGCCAGTATGCATGCACGCTGTTTTATAAAATCTACTGTTGTCATTTTTTCGTAAAACAACAATACGTGTCGATGACAGTTGACATTTTCACCTTGTTTTTTTTTTTTAAGATTTTTCACAGCTTGCACAGGAAGCTTGGCATCAAAAACTTCATACGGTTTATTACTTTTTCATCGCTAGATGAGCGTGAAAATGGTTCTTCAAAATAAACAAATATTCTGACAGATTTTGTCGGTATTTTATATTGTATGCTAAGATTTGGGGCATTGGCACCAGAGAAGCTACATTTTGTGAATTAAGATATAATGGCTTCTGCAGACAGGCGCGACGCAACACCATGACGCGACAAAGCGACGCGACTCTTGTAGAACAATTTCCATGAAGTTTTCATAGAAATTGTTCTACTAGTCGGGAGTCTTAAGTAGTTTTCTTAAAACGAAACAAGAAAAAGCTTCGATTTAAACATGGCGATTTAAAAGCATAATCCACACACAAGCCGTAAACATTCATAGGTAAAAGTAGGTTCACTAGTCATTAAAACAATGAGTAAAATTAAATATTCATGCTTTACGATGTCCGCCACTGTAACTACAAAACTACTATTGTGAAAACCCTTGTCACGTTATATGGAACATATTTAATTGTTTAATATGGAAATAAATAATACCCTATGTATCCTATAATTTGTATATGAACTGAACAAGTGTATGCTTTTGTATTTGATTCGGTTTTAATCATTTTAGTTTTTATTCGAGTCAAATCACATAATATTCGATTTGCCTTGCCGCGGACGTTTTTTTTTTAATAATAAATTGGAAACTTTTTTCTGATAAATAGATCATGTCATGCTCATGTCATTGAACGCCATGTTTTTAATTTTTCGCCACTACGCAAACTGTCAACTTTATATGTAACGCTAGCATTTCAGGGTTAAATCTGAGGCTATATCCCAATATAAGTGACAATCTTATTATTATGTATCGGGCACAGTTCCAACAGTAGGTATATAATCTCTTTCCGATAGAAAACGAGGAGAGTCTACAATAACACTGCAATTAGACTTAGACCTAGGGGATTTTAGTGCTCGTTGCAGGCCGCAATAATGTTCATTACTAAAAGTCGATTCGACTCTCGGAAAATTCACGAGTTTCGAGAAGCCTTAGCTAAAAGGTAGTACCTATATGTTTAAACTAGCGCTCTTTCTTTATCTATACTATAATAATCGCATCTTCGGTAGAAAAAGGGCATAACCGTACTTTTAGTGAGTTTACAGGAGAGTTATTTTAAGATCTTGTTGTGTCAAGATAGTCAAAAAAATGCAAAAATATGGCAAAGGCACTGCTGCCGTCTGGCGGCATTAAGCTGATATTGATACGGGTATTTGTTCCTTTGGACAAAAGGGACTTTTTAAAGCACTTTGGCATACAGTCATTTTTCGATTTTTTGTCAGTTATGCCCTTGTTCTACCGAAGGTGCGAAGTATTATAAACAGGTAAAATTTGTGACTTTGTAGGTAGGGGGATAATCTTCGGTACTTCTGATCCGATTTCGAAAAATCTTTCACCAATGGGAAGCTACAGTATTGCAAAGTGTAATAGGATATAATTTATGTTAAAAAAAGAAATTTTACGTGGACGAAGTCGCGGCCAGAGACTACTACTTTATGTAACTGCTTATAGTTTTAGGCAAAGTATTGTTGTACGTCCAGTATTTTGTAATAGACTTTACTTTTAAAAATGGCGCCTAAAAACTTTTGCATTCAAGGAAAAGCTTCGATCCTTTTTATCTCGCACGCTAATCAGTGTTCATTTTGTAGTTTCTAATAAGAAATTAAGTTCTTAGAATGTTTAAAAGTAAAGTAAACAACGTTATTATTTTAAACACGTAACAATTTGTTAGCTGATAAAAGTGGTTACTTTTTACATGCACTGAAGTGTACCTTTTGTAATAGTGTAGCCATTATATCTTTAGTTCTCCTTAAATTACGTGAAATATTCCGGAAAATATGTTCTGTTCAATCGTTGAATGTACATACCTGAAACAAATAAAAAATGATTAGGTTAGAAATCGCTATTACAAAATGCCAATTTAAAATAGTTACAATGTATGTAAGTACAGTCACCAAAAGAGATAAGTAACCAGGGTCGTCGGATATGGTTAAAGTTTTGTAAGAAACCGATGGATGTTTTCGAACGAAATTTAATTTGCTAAACGACCTGTTTGTTTTCTATTAATTAAATTAAATTTTATTAGAAAACATTCATCGGTTTCTTACTAAACTTCAACCATATCCGACGACCCTGGTTACTTATCTCTTTTGGTGACTGTACATAAAGAATTTCAACAATACCTAAAAGTACATAAAAAAGAGGATGCGGGCTTATGACCACACGATATAAGTGAAAATTTACGACTAGAGCCGAGTATACGCGGTCCAGCGTCACCGATCGACTGGACCCGAGTATACACGATTCGACGTCACCAACCGACTGGACACGAATATACACGATTCAGCGTCACTGACCGACTGGAGTCTAGTATACGCGATTCAGCGTCACCGACCGACTGAAACCCAGTATACGCAGTCCAGCGTCACTGATCGACTGGACCCGAGTATACCCGATTCAGCGTCACCGACCGACTGGAGTCTAGTATACGCGATTCAGCGTCACCGACCGACTGGAGCCGAGTATACGCGATTCAGCGTCACCGACCGACTGAAACCCAGTATACGCAGTCCAGCGTCACTGATCGACTGGACCCGAGTATACCCGATTCAGCGTCACCGACCGACTGGAGTCTAGTATACGCGATTCAGCGTCACCGACCGACTGGAGCCGAGTATACGCGATTCAGCGTCACCGACCGACTGAAACCCAGTATACGCAGTCCAGCGTCACTGATCGACTGGAGCCGAGTATACACGATTCAGCGTCACCGACCGACTGGAGTCTAGTATACGCAGTCCAGCGTCACTGATCGACTGGAGCCGAGTATACACGATTCAGCGTCACCGACCGACTGGAGTCTAGTATACGCAGTCCAGCGTCACTGATCGACTGGAGCCGAGTATACACGATTCAGCGTCACCGACCGACTGGAGTCTAGTATACGCGATTCAGCGTCACCGACCGACTGGAGCCGAGTATACGCGATTCAGCGTCACCGACCGACTGAAACCCAGTATACGCAGTCCAGCGTCACTGATCGACTGGAGCCGAGTATACACGATTCAGCGTCACCGACCGACTGGAGTCTAGTATACGCGATTCAGCGTCACCGACCGACTGGAGCCGAGTATACGCGATTCAGCGTCACCGACCGACTGAAACCCAGTATACGCAGTCCAGCGTCACTGATCGACTGGAGCCGAGTATACACGATTCAGCGTCACCGACCGACTGGAGTCTAGTATACGCGATTCAGCGTCACCGACCGACTGGAGCCGAGTATACGCGATTCAGCGTCACCGACCGACTGAAACCCAGTATACGCAGTCCAGCGTCACTGATCGACTGGACCCGAGTATACCCGATTCAGCGTCACCGACCGACTGGAGTCTAGTATACGCGATTCAGCGTCACCGACCGACTGGAGCCGAGTATACGCGATTCAGCGTCACCGACCGACTGAAACCCAGTATACGCAGTCCAGCGTCACTGATCGACTGGACCCGAGTATACACGATTCAGCGTCACCGACCGACTGGAGTCTAGTATACGCAGTCCAGCGTCACTGATCGACTGGACCCGAGTATACACGATTCAGCGTCACCGACCGACTGGAGCCGAGTATACGCGGTCCAGCGTCACCGATCGACAGGACCCGAGTATATCCGAATCAGCGTCACCGACCGACTGGCACCGACTATACCCGATTCGGCATCACCGACCGACTGGAGCCGAGTATACGCGATTCAGCGTCACCGAACGACTGAACCCGAGTATACGCGATTTACCGTCACCGATCGACTGAAGCCGAATATACACAATTCAGCGTCACCGACCCGAGAGTGACAGTTCAGTTTCGTTCACAGTTCAGAATGAGCGTAAAGTGAGCCTAAAGAAATTTTCAATTCATTAAATGGGTTTACTATTTATTGAGTAGGTATGGTGGTATCCATTCAGGGCACTTTTGTCAGTAGTGTAAGTGCTTATAACGTTATCTTAATAACTATTAAGTACCTTTTATCAATTATATTATTGACTTGGGATTATATTATTATGATTCATATAACTAGGTACATATAAACATTTACTTATCGAATTCGAATAAAGATAAATGTGGAAGGTATGAAGGAAAAAATATTTTTATGGTGATATTTCTATATCATTGCAGAAATAGTAGGTATATTACTGCAGCGGCCGACAGCAGAGGCATTGATGGACGAACGTGAAAATGTGGGCCGAGGCCAAGCCGAGGCACATATACGTGAGTCCATCATTGCCTGGTTGCGGCCGAGGCTTGTATAGAACTTACTTTTCTCGAATAATGCGCGGAAATTTAAATTAATTATAAATTTCAGAATCAATGACGAACAACGATAACTTTTCTCGCGCCAATATGTTCATTTGTTTCTTTTTCAGTTAAAACAGCTCTATTTGCTAAGTCAGTTCGAGATTTAAATAAAATCTTTGATAAGTTACCTCCTTGGTTGCCATGGGTCGTAGTAAAAAGTTTGTTCCATTTTTAAATTACACGACAGATATGAGTTCTCATAGTAATTTATTTGGCCACTATACACGACATATATGGATTTTCATATTAACATTGCCGGCCGCTGCTCGCATGTATTTGACTAGCAGGCTTAGCATGACGCTTTCTATTTCTTCGAATAATAGACACAGCTAATTAAGTTTTTCATAGGTAGGTACTTATCTTACCTACCGTGTTTCATCACTACGACACACGCTTTAGGTGCTGCAGGCTTAAAGTCAAAGTCAAAGTCAAATCATTTATTTCAAATAGGCACATAAAAGGCACTTTTGAACGTCAAAATTTACAAAAAAATAGAATTGATTCTAGTTGCCCCTTCCAAAAGGTAGTTTCGTATGGAGAAGAATGGGCAAGAAACTCCACCGTTACTCTTTTAAAATATTTTACAATATTATGTAAGTTCACATTAATTATGTAATCATATGTGAAGACGATGCACCTAGAATAAAATTACTATACCACAATAGGTAAAAAGAATTAAATATAATGCAAAGGCAGGTAAATTAATTATGTGATAGATACATGGTGCTCACATATTTACAAATATTGAAAAGTAGACGATGTTTCCAAAATTTCAACAAGTAATAATTTAGTGTGTGAGTTTAAGTAGTTAAGTACATAATGTAACAATCAATGTCATAAAAATTATAAATTATACAATCAAATTAGCAACCAGTTTGATTTTGTCTAGACTCTAGATTGTCCTATGGAGCAGGACCAGCATGTTTCCAAGCATTCTTATCTAGGATATAATCCTCTAATTTGTAATATGCTTGTTTACAAAGTGTACTTTTTATATGAGTTTTAAATTTTCTTTCATTTAATTCCAATATGTCACAAGGTATTTTGTTGTAACATTTAACACAGTACCCCATAAAAGATGTATGTACTTTAGATAATCTAAAAAATGGTTGATCTATTTTATCTTTATTTCTAGTATTAAAATTATGTCTATCACTTATTTTATTAAAAAGATGTCGATTTTTTCTTACATACATAATATTTTCATAAATGAATTGACAAGGTACCGTCATAATATTAATCTTTTTAAATAGTTCCCTAAGAGATTCGCGACGACATAGATTGTAAATGGCCCTGACAGCTCTCTTTTGCAAAATGAAAATGGATTCAATGTCAGCAGCCCGACCCCACAGTAAAATGCCATATGACATAATGCTGTGGAAGTAGCTAAAATAGACCAAACGCGCGGTTTCTACGTCTGTTAACTGTCTTATCTTCCTAACAGCATAAGCGGCCGAGCTTAACCGCCCCGCAAGAGATGTTATATGGGGTCCCCATTGCAATTTCTCGTCTAGCGTGATTCCCAGGAAAACCGTCTGATTAATAAATTCTAGTTTTTCTCCATTCAATATGATGTCACATTCGCAACTTCTAACATTAGGTAATTTAAATCTAATGCATTTGGTTTTTTTTTCATTAAGTACCAAATTATTTACCATAAACCAATCTTGGACCTGAAGAATAGAGTTATTTACATCGTCAAGATTTTGTGACCGTCGGTCTACTTTAAAGATCAATGATGTGTCATCTGCAAATAACACCATCTTCGGTTGATTCTGCAGTAATTGGGGTAAACAACTTAGCATGACGCTTTCTATTTCTTCGAAGAATAGACACAGCTATTTCTATACAAATTGACATTATCATTTCTCCATTTTTGACATCGCACCGTAAAAATCGTTCTACAATCTGTCATCAATGTTTCTACCTATCGTTGTCTAGGTCCTTTTATATGTGTCTACAAACTTTCTTCTGAAGTAGTCTTACTTCAGAAGAAAGTTTTCTATCCCAAACTGTCAAAATTACACTGACAACTAACATTTGTCTAAGGTAGTGAAGACAATTTGATTTTGTAATCGCCATGTTAAAGACAGTAGAAAACTTTTTACTCGACGGCCACAGAGTATAAAAATGGAATGGAAAAATGGAATTTTTCAATGTGATAAATTATTACCTACATGTTGAATTTTAAGGGTTTAAGAGTCTTATAAAAAGGGTGGAAATTTTCATTATTTTTGCGATAGGATACACACCATTTTCGAGATATAAGCAAAATAAAAGAAAAACCGGCCAAGTGCGAGTCAGACTCGAGCACGAAGGGTTCCGTACCATTATCTATAAAAACGGCCAAAAAATCATGTCTGTTGTATGGGAGCCCCGTGAAATATTTATTTTATTCTGTTTTTTAGTATTTGTTGTTATAGCGGCAACAGAAATACATCATCTGTGAAAATTTCAAGTGTCTAACTATCACGGTTCATGAGATACAGCGTGGTGACAGACGGACGGACAGACAGACGGACAGACAGACAGACGGACAGCGGAGTCGTAGTAATAGGGTCCCGTTTTACCCTTTGGGTACGGAACCCTAAAAGCTATCATCCAAGTACACAAGCAAAGCTTTCCGATAAGAAATTCAATAAAAAACGACCTCCTTGGCTCGACAATAATAATTTCGTTTTCAAAACAATAGACTGAACACCATAAAAACGTGCATCCACGTTGTAAATCGCCCTTATTACCATAACTTCGTTTCGTGTAATAAACTCCACGGGGTTTTCTATCCCTTTTTTTCTTATGCTTTTCCATAATACTTATAGCATTCTGTCTCTTTCTGAAGTGTTATGTTTACTATTGTGATAGCACGACCTCCCTTTGTATATCGTGTGAATGATTATGTTATTATAAGAATCATCGTAGGTATTATTTTCATGGTTTCTTATTGTGGAGATAAAGAAATGTATGGTTTGTTTGATCGCTTTTTGCCGCCAGCAAATACTGAGGCGGTGACCCTGTTTTAAAAAAAGAGTGTTCGTGATGTTTCTTGCCCGTTCTTCACCATGGGAACCTACTAAGCTTTGGATTAGGCAACAACTTCATCTTTCTCACTGACCGACCCCTTGACGATTCAAAAGTGCTTGAAATTGGTTTAATTGAAGTAAATGCTTTGAATTTGAGTTTGGATTAAAATCAAAAATCGAAATATTTTATTTCACATAAACCTACATGGGCACTTACGAAACGTCAGAAGCTAGGTGCACGGTTCCAATTGGTCGTTTCCTATGGAGAAGAGCCGGCAAGAAACTCGACGGTTACTCTTTTTAAAATATGTGGCTTTTACAAAGTTTTTAAATTACAGTGTTAATAGTTATGGGAGGACAGTGATTCGCGTGAAACGAGACAAAAACAGTATTAAGTCAGACTGTAGCTTTATGACAACAATGATGGGCCACAGCATAACAGTGACGGAAATAAAATAGTGTTTTTTCAGCGATGGATAAAGCTGTTTGAAAAGTCTGTGTAGCCTTTCAGCGCGGATATCCCTGTCAGTTGTACGCGTAGCCGCCATAACCGTTGCGCCTGACCTGTCTCCGGTCGTGTCGGATTGCCGCCCCATCGGACTATGAAAGTGAGGGAAGAGAGAGTGCACCTGTGTCTGCGCACACACTTGTGCACCACAATATCTCCTAAAAAGTGCAGTTGACTCTTTCTACTTTGCCGTCGTGCTGTCTACATGGAACGTCATTTTTGTCTACTCTTCCGTCGTCAAAACGGTGCTCGTGCTAAGCCTGCTGTACAACATTTTCGATTTATCTTGAAGAAGGTTGTCAAAATAATGCTCGAATTTCCAAGCATGTTTGAGAAATAAATAGTTTTCAATAATAGTATCATACTTCAATCTTTTCCTTGCATTATAAGTTTTTCCTCGAACTATTTCAATAGAAAATAACTTGGCTGTTGTACTTAAACTAATACAAAAATTTTACAAATAAAACACATCCTTTCTTTCTTGAAATTTTCTTTGCCTTTTACTTAAATATTTATATAACAAAACAGTAAAATCAAGTAAAATTACTTTCTCGTCTAGAGACGAAAGTATGTACACTTCAACATTTTCATAAATCAAACAAATTCTTAACTTAGAAACGCATCATTAGGCTTCATTTTCTTACAAACGAGTCCCTTTAATTTGCCTCAGACCACATAATGAGAGATTTTATTAAAGCAAATTGAACCTTAACCAAATAGTGTAAAGACTACAATCAGTTCAGTTGAAAGAAAATTGAGAGAAATATTTGAATAGGACACGATGACATAATGTCAGGCATCGCTGTAATGGGCTGAGAATGAAAGAAAAAGCTCCTTGGGGAGAAAATTGTGCAATATTTTTGAATTGAAAATTAGGGGTCGATAAACTGTAGTTCTTTCTTTGACATTATGTCTGAATTTTTTGTTACCAGTCTTTTAGTTTGCTAGATCGTCGGACATCACTTAAAAGTGTTAATGAATAGCTCCGTACCCTCATTAGCGAGAAGAACTTAGTCAATAATCTTGCAAAGTGTTTATCCTTAATAAATGCGCAAAATTCTAACCGCTAGAGATCGTTGTACGTTGTACGTAATTAAATGAACATCATATAACATACAATAGGTATATATTTTATTTTAATTTAAGTATGTCCATGTTGGTCATTAACGAAAGTTTATTGAAAGCTGTGTAGTCCCATATACAACGGTAGGTACATGGATCTTTTAGCGCGTGCCCAAAATTGAAACGAATGCCGCCATCTTGTTCTCAATACAATTTCTGTGACAATTTCACAAATGTTTACCATAATTCCGATCCAGCCTGTCCCTTGCTGCCCTCCCCCAGCGACGCCCTAAGCCGGAGTCCGTACCCCACAGGGGCCGCCCTTAGCTTGTAGTCGCCTAGTTTATAAAATTTTAAGCCCTGGCTTGAGGTCTTTTTTTATCAAGGCAATCACAGGCAAGTCCGTTTAAGCAGCCGACAAACTCCTAGGTTGACACGCAAGAAGCCATTCTCAAAAAAATAAATATTATGTACTAACAACACCTCTGTCAATACCACTGAGGCGCCAAAAGATCCTTAAGCAACTAACATATTTATTTTAGCGGTACCCCTTCAAACCGCACTACAGCAATGGTATATACGTCAGAAATAGGTATGGTAGTAGTAATTCCCAGAACAAATTATTTTACTAAGAATTAATCCAATGGACCAGAGAAAAATATTTTTATTTTTTTCTGTAGTTAGTAAAGGTGAACTATACGTTAGTGAAATATCTTTTCAGGATATCTTAAGGGCGGGCAACAAAAGATTGATAATTAGGATAACAAAACATCACGCCTTGTTTCCCCGAAAGGTTGGGCAGAGGTTTACCTATAGTACACCCAAATTTCGCCAGTTATGTTTAAACCCCATGAAATAGGAGGCGAGCCTTTTGCCATCAACCGGGCACAAATCAAGACTCCGGGCTGCTTCCGGGAAATTAACATTGACAACAATTCCATTACAATTACTCAGTAGTTCATCCCTAATGCTTGCTAAGAATTTCCATTTCACTCACAATATTCCATTTATTTCCGCCACATCGTATGAAAACAAAATAAACCCTCCAAAAAACTAAGAGCCTAAAACTAAGAGAGTTAAAAAACAAAAGAAACAGATCAATATGGTTTCTAAAAGTTAAAATGAACTTCAGAAGATGGCGCTGACAGGACATTGATAGGTACGGTATTTAATTGCTTTTTCCGATGGGATATCAGCTTAACCAAGTGACTGGGCAGCTCATGGCACAAGCGGTAGCGTGTGCGGGGGCGACGAAAGAGAAAGAAGGAATCTTACCAAACATAAAATTTTTGTGAATGCCGCTTACCTTGATTTATCCAAGACTAGCTTCAGCTCCCGACTTCGTCTGCGTGAAATTTATTGTACCCTCGTCCCACCCGCTACATCGCATTGCCTATCAGCGCTATTAATTCGTTTTCACTTAGTGTTCTTTATGATTTTTTTTCTTTCTACTAGCCTCCGAAGGCGTGCGTGGCGTCCGAAGCGTGGTGTTTAATAGCCTATAACCTTCCTCAAGAATTAGCCTATAAAATGCATTTTTTTTTAATTTTTTTTTTTTTTTTCAAAACCTACCTTTCTTTCCAGAGATTAACCCCTACATACAAACCAAATTTTACCTCTTTATAATATTATTATATTATAGCATAGATTCCCAAAAAGTCATAAAAGGAATCGAAACGAAAATATTTCCTCAAATATTGTATAGATATCAAAAGAGGGATTTGGTCAACCAAAATCAAAATATTTTATTTCACATGCATGGGCACTTATGAAACGTCAGAAGCTAGGAGCGGTCAAGTAGATATTTTTAGAAATTGGTAAAAAAGTCAAACAGCTAAATATGGGAGGATTTTTAAACATCTTACTGGTGAACATGTGTGTATGTTTAAAACTTTAAAACCAGGTTTAACGAGAGTCTTCTTTAATACTCCGCAAAGGAAGGATAATGGAAGATGCACAGACATAGTGCAACCTTGTACTCATAAATTAGCAAAACCAACTCCTCAAGGCATAAACCTTATTAAAATCAATTCAGCCGATTTGAAAGACGGGCCTCCGTTTATCTAAACACTAGTTCAAGATAACTCGTCTGTAGTAAATAAACGTCGGACTGAAATTGGTTTCTGTGTTTACAGAGATCATAAATGTATGATGCTGGAGTCTAAATATGGAACAGTGAATTCAAATATTAGTATAATACAAGACTTGAGTACTGGGAAGTCAATGGAGCAAGGAATAAACATTTTTGATTTAATAAGACCAGTGTTCAATTTTTGCAGCTAGAGAAAGATGGAGACAGAAGGTAATGAAACGATCCGGAAAAGAAGAAGAAGAGAAGGAAAGTCTAGCAGTAGATGGTACCAGGTTAAACAAGAAGAAATTTTACTAATTACACTAAATAAAAAATAAAAGACAGATGGCAGATGGATAAAGAGAGATGGATAGGCAGATTAGAGTGGAAACCCAGGGAGGGGTCGCCCTAGGGAACATATAGTGATCTTATTGGTGATGTTCTTCAGAAAGGTCAGGTGCGTAGTATTCGGAACCGGCGTGCGTGTGTGACCAGATGTATGAACGTAAACGAGCCAAAATGAGTATTCAGCAGGTGGCATTCTGTAGTTTCTACCTACCCCCATGGGAAGAAGGCGTGAGTTTATGTATGTGTAAAAAATAAAAAATACCGAAGTATGAGCTTAAGTAGCTAGAAAAGACGCGAGGCAGAAGATAATGGTGAATACTGAGAAGAAAGAAACAAAAATAATAAAATAAAATTGTGTAAAAGTAGATAGCTGCACGATTAACATGGATTCATTTTAAGTGCCAAAATAATACAGGCTGAGATATCAAACAAAGATCTCCATGGCAGCTATCACTGAAGGAAAATGTATTGTAAAATATAGACACAGTTTATTTAAACAAATGAAGACAAAGGAATGTTATTGCTTACTATAAGTGACGTCACTGCACCAGCGTCATCCATACCAAATGAAGTAAACTATCTAGCGTTAGTTCAAAGTCCATCGCCTAGATATATTGTAGTGATCTATCCATACGTCATCGGCTTTGAATTCAACAAATCATGGCCTAACAAACGTACTGCTTTTATACGAAGCCGTGTTTCCATAGGGTTTGCTTACAATTTGTATTTTATCGTTTTGGCAGCACGTAAGATTTTTAAGACGTACGCTTTTTGCTGAAGTTGAAGCGATGTGAGTTAAACTGCTAAGTATAATTATTTCACGCTCTATATTTTTCTTCACTTCTTTTACATAATAACATAAATCGTTGAATACATTTGCTGACCACGTTTTAACTTAACAAGCCTCGATCTATGAGACACTACTAGTAACAATCTACTAGCGATCCGCCCCTGGGGTCTACTTCCAAATCACGAAATCCGTAGTTTCAGCCTAAGTTGCGGACGTTTCCTACTCTGTATCACTTACTGACGTATAATTATTTCGAGGACCGAACTAAGAATCAATGACACCATGATTTAAAAATTGTTCCTACTTCCGATATGTATTTTACCGTACAATTTTTTTTATTTGACGCATTTTTTGACGTATCAACTACTTTCGTTTGTTGATGGACTTGAAAGAGTAAACACCGCTTCGCACGGTTTTTACGACTTGACAAAACATTGAGATTTCTGTATTCTATGTAAGTTTAATAGTAATAATAATAAAAAGAAGATATGACGACATGAAGACATGTCGGGAACTTCGTGAAAGCCGAGAAAGATAAACAAATCAAGTATCTTGACTTGGCTCGCGAGGTTGTCGACATGTGGGATGTGGACTCAGCGACCATTGTGCCGATAGTCGTGACAACCAATGGCCTAATAGCCAAGAGCCTCGAGCAACACCTGAGGAGGCTATCGTTGGGCAGCTGGATCAAGAGCTTGATTCAGAAAGCGGTACTTCCCTCTCTGGAGTCCTGAAAGTCGGTAGCTTGAACCCTGTTCCGATACCAGTTGGCTACCTACTATTTTTTATATTTTTAAATGTTTTTGTATTCTAATATTAAAAAATATAATGTACATGTTTTAATTTTAATGAAACAAATGAGATGATAGTAATAAATATAAACGTTCCGGAATAAATTCTCTAAATGATGGTGAGACCCGCATCAAAATCCGTTGCGGAGTTTAGAAGAAAACCGCGGTCATACAGAGAGACATGGAAAGCAACTTTAATTGACCGAGCGAGCGCTAAGCGTCTCCGTTTCAGCTTGGGCAAAAATGCTTTCGTATGTCCGGATGTCCGGCTGTTCTCCTCTACAGGTCGCATTTCTCAACTGATCCTCGTGAAATCCCGCGGTCATACAGAGAGACCTGAAAAGCAACTTTAATTGACTGAGCGAGCGCGAAGCGTTTCCGTTTCAGCTTGGGCAAAAATGCTTTCGTATGTTCGGATGTCAGGTCACATTTCTCAACTGATACTCGTGAAATTTTGTAAGCAGGTTCGATAATTATATGGAACTTATTTGTCGATTCAGTTTTTCAAAATTTTTCTAAATGGCGGAGATTTAGGTGGTTGAAAACGTAAAAAAAAACATTCAGCCATTTCGCACTCTGCGCGCGCTTTTTGTTTTGAGGTGCGCGGTGAACATTTATTCAGTTTTAAGCTATGCAACGACAGACTCGCGAGGTCTACAGCTCACAGAGCCACTAGTCTATACATCTATACAAATAAATAAAATTGAAGTCAATCAATCAAATCAGTCTATCGCAGTCCACTGCTGGACGTAAGCCTCTCCCATGGTGCGCCACAACACCCTGTCCTCCGCCTTCCGCATCCAGTGAAAATTGCAAAATTGAAGTGCCTGTGTGTAATGTCAAAATAACAGCTTTTTACTAAATGCATAAGAAAGTATATATGGTACTTATAACAAAATACAAATTTTTAAATTTTTGTCTGCCTGTAGGTTTGTTCCGGGTAATCTCCGAAACAGCTGGACCGATTTTGACGGGACTTTCACTGGCATATAGCTGATGTTATAAGGAGTAACATAGGCTACTTTTGTACCGGCAGCACGGTCCCGTTGGATAATTTCCGACATCCACGCGGGCGAAGCCGCGGGAAGCAGCTAATTTATAATATGTATAGTAAATGTTCTTCTTCTTCTTTAGGGTTTTGGTTTCCGCACTTAGACCTTCAGGTGGACCATTCGTCATGGCGGCTGACAGTGGTCATAGTAGATATTTCGTATATAATAGTTCTCTTGAGAGATTCTTCTTGCTGGATGTTTCAATCGCTCGGTATTTGATGATGGTTGCTTACAATGATTCCTCTTGTCCTCCACTTCCCGTGGAGGACAGCAACGGGTACCTATAATTTCTGTCGAACTTCAGTTACAGGTAAGTTCGTTTGACTATTCAATAGTTACAGATGTTTTTGCTTACTTATACTATTGTATGTTTGCAGAAAATCGCATAAGTTTACCACTTAGACCAAATCTGAACTCGCAGACAGTAATTATTAAAGAAGTTCGCGTATAGACGTAAAAGGTAGATGTCTTCAATTAAAAGTTCAGCTTCGTCTTCTGTTGAAGTTTTGGTTTAATTTTTACCATATTTCCCAGACTATGATGAAATTGCTAACGTTCCTGAAGTCAAATTGAGATGATTTCATGTTCGTCTTTGAAACCTACATGGGTTTCAAGTTAAACGGGAACAAAGCATTGCAAAAAAGAAGCATTGATTAAACTTAAGCCTCCTGCAAACAGGCGCGACGCGACAGCACGACACGCGGGACCTTTGTGTCGCGCTGTCGCGTCGCGCCAGTGTGCACGAGCCTTAACGGCACTACTAGTAGTTTGTTTCTACAAAAATAAAACTGTTTTCTTTTTAGCAACTTGAAAATAAAAATTCACGCCTGTATAGTCCGAAGGATTGAGCAGAGGTGTAACTATAGTACACCCACATTTCGCTAGTTATGTTTAAGTCCCATGTAAAAGAGGCGAGCCTATTGCCATCAACCGGGCACAAATCCAGACTACGGGCTGCCACTGAGAAAATCCAGACTGAAAAACCCAATAGCACTTTGCCCGACTCGGGAATCGAACCCAAGACCTCATGCTCAGCAGTAGGGTTTGCGATCACTGGACCAACGAGGCAGTGCTTTTGTTTTAGCAATCTAAACCCAGTTAGCAGAATCCCTTCAAATTTTAATAAACATCAATACCGAACCGACAAAAAAAACGGATGCTCAAACATCAAACCTATAATCCATTAAAAGTTCCAATAACAAAATGGACTAACATTTTTCATTTCAACGAAACAAAATCAATATAGACGCGAAAATCTGTAACACGACTCTCTGACATCACCACTCAGTTAGTGACGTCATGAATAATGATATCCGCACGTGTGACGTATTATGTGAGAACACAAAGGGTTTTTGAACGAAGGATTTATTTAATATGAAATTAATTTGTTTTAGCAGCAAAATATTTTTGGGGTCACATTGAAAAGTGAAAAATTAAGAGGTGGCCTTTTATTTTAAATTTTATTAATTCAATTTGAATAGTCTCTTTTTAAAGGTGTATTTCAAGCATTTCTACTTCAATGCCTCTGGACGAACGTGAAAATGTGGGCCAAGGCGAAGCCGAGGCACACATACGTGAGTCCATCAATGCCCGGTTGCGGCCAAGGCTTGTTATATATTTTTTTTTTAAATGGGCGTAAAATCAAACTAAGTAAATTAATTACAAATATCAGAATCAATGACGAACAACGATAACTTTTCTCGCGCCAATATGTTCATTTGTTTCTTTTTCACTTTAAACAGCTCTATTTGTTAAGCCAGTTCGAGATTTAAACGAAATCTTTGTACCTCCGCGGTTGCCATTAGTCGAAGTAAAAAGTTCGTTCCATTTTTAAATTACATGACAGATAAATATAAGTTTTCATAGTAATTTATTCGGCCGCTCAACACGACAGATATGGATTTTAATATTAACATTGCCTGGCCGCTGCTCGCATGTATTTGACCTTTCATGTTGAAAAGACTTGAAATACTTGGCTTGGCTTGTTTCATGGAAGTTCAAAGTCAAAAGAAGAATGTTACAGATTATATTATGTCCATTTACAATAGAATACCGTAAGATTTTTGTCGCTTTATTGCATCTTAGACATAAAATTAAAAATGTTACCTAATTTTTACAGTACTATTTAGGTACTTACCAACATGTAGGAACTCTTTTGCTTCACTAGTATCTTTCTAGCCAGAAAATTTACCCAAAAAGATTAGCTTGTATTCGTCCTCTGAATAGGCGATTACTAAGGTACCTACAGTATGTTTATTACTTTTAATATCAAATCTCACTTATTGGAAAGCTGTGAATGTTACTACATACCGTCAAACAGGGTTAATAGGAATGCAGGGGTGAATCTAGACGAAACTTTAAAAGGGATTTTAACATTGAAATCATATAGTTTGTTGCCAAAAAAGACTAATTGGCATCTCGCAGGTTAACCTAGGAGGTTGTCGGCTGCCGCCGCATTGCGGGCACCCCAAAGGGCCATAGCTCAGCGGGTGGCGCGGGCCTACCGCACGGTGGGCTTCGCGGCAGCATGTGCTCTGGCCGGCACCCCTCTTTGGGAACTCGAGACGTGGGTGCTTGCCAGAGTATATGAATGGACGGCGGGGCGGAGGGCGAGAGGAGACCGCCCAGCCCCGGAAGAGCGGGAGGCCGTCCGGCGGGAGGCGAGGGACGCCATCGTCGTCCATTGGACGGGGGAACTCGCCACCGCAGCCTTCGGCCGCCGAACCCTCGACGCGATTGGGCCTGTCCTGCGAGACTGGCTCGAGCGGTCGCATGGGTTCCTCTCGTTCCGTCTGGTGCAGGTGCTGTCCGGACACGGTTGCTTCGGATCGTACCTGCACCGGATCGGACGGGAGGAGACGCCGTCGTGCCACGACTGTGGCGCGGCGGAGGACACGGCGCAGCACACCCTCGAGGTGTGCCCCTCGTGGTCCGAGATGCGCCGCAGTCTCATCGCGGTGATCGGACCGGACCTCTCACTCCCTGGCTTGGTTAACGCCATGCTGGGGGACGAGGGGTCCTGGGCGGCAGTCGCCTCCTTCTTCGAACACTTCATGTCCCAGAAGGAGGCGGCGGAGCGCGCGCGGGAGGAGAATCCTCACGCGGCGCTGCTCCGAAGGCGGAGGAGGGGTCGAAGAAGACGTCAGTATGATAGTCATCTCCGACTCCTCCCGGGTGGAGACCAGCAGGCAACGGGTGCGGGGGCACCCTTGCCTGTATTGCACAGGCCTCCACCAGTGTCGGACGGGAGTGGCCAGGTGTTCCCGGCCATTCCCGTAGCCCCCCAGCCTGGGGGGCATGCGGGGCCCGCCAGCTAGGCGGGCAAGCGCCGGGAGGGTTGTGGATGTAAAGGCTGAGCCGGTTTCCCATGGCCCTCCCACCACGGCGATGTGGGAACACCGCTAAGTTTTAGTGGGTATACTGTCATTCGGACAGGAGTCCCACATACCCCGTCTCGTCCTCCGACGAGCGGAAGTGCATAAAGTATTTATCAGCGAAAAAAAAAAAAGGTGGTTGTCGGCTGCTTAACCGGACATGCCTGTGGTTTTAAAAACTTACAAACTAGGCGACAACACGCTAAGGCCACCCCCTGCGGGGTACGAGCCCCGGCTTAGGGCGACGCTGGGAGAGGCAGCAAGGGACAGGCTGGATCGGAATTATTATTATTAGGGGACGAATTTAAAGCTACAAGCTCAGCGACGCCGGCTGGCTTGAGCAAGGTTCGGGGCAGACTCTAATGTGTTTACAGTATTATAATTAAAGATTAAGTGCCCTTGTTGGCAACAAACTATATTATTTCAATGTTAAAATCCCTTTTAAAGTTTCGTCTCGATTCACCCCTGCATTCCTCTTCACCCCGTTTGTCGGTAGTCAAGCAAAAAGGAGAATCCGAGAACATTAGAAAACAAAACATCATTACATTTTCTTCCTCTGAGAAAACTATTCAAATAATCAAAGTTTTATCAGTACGAAGCAAGCTGCTTCATACTCAAGTAATAAAAACTAACTTCTGCTCTTTATTGTATTCGTTTAGATAACAGTTTCATTTGCAGTAGCTTAGGTCGGCTAATTTAAATTGTATTGTGTGTTTACCAAAACAAGAAGAGGGAAGAGTCGAGATTTTATAAGCGGGTTTAATTATAAGAGAAATGGAAAACTTTTCAAGAAAGATTTTTTGAAATTATAATACATACCTACATAAGCTCAAGCCTTCTTCCCATGGGGGTAGGCAGAAACTAAAGACCGCCACCTCCTACGATTCTTACATACTGCTTTTGCCTCGTTTACGTTCATAAATCTGGTCATACACGCACGCCGGTTGCTAGCACTACGCACCTGATCTTTCTGAAGAACATCACCAATAAGGTCACTATAATTATGTCCTCCTAGAGCGTCCCCTCCCGGCGTTTCCACTCACATCTGCCTTGTAAATACCTTTTGTTAGTCGCCTTTCATTCATCCTCTCAACATGACCAAACCATCTAAGCATACTCTTTTAAATTTTTATCACTACATCTTCTTTTAAACCGCACAGTTGCCTTATCACACCATTCCTCATTATTTTGAAAATATTTTCCAAGGTAAAGTTGGAAAAGCTCTAACACAGTTGAGAAAGTTTAGGTGAATAGGAATAATCTTAAGCTTTGATTTCCTACCACAGCCGTGGCCGCTACAAAACGGTCGCAGTAATGGTCTTCGTGAAAATGATGGCAGCGGGATTTGAATTTACGGTGTCAAAATGCGCTCTAGAGAAACACACCAACTTAATTTCATAAATAACTTTCCAATGACGTCATTCGACGGTAAATTGCGGACGCTATGTGGCGTCCACCGCAGTCTTAAGAAATCCTAACTTTAGGTACACAAAGGTGTTGTGTGTGGTCTCTCTTGAACAAGAATAGTGTACCGTCAAACGGGGTGAATAGGGATGCAGGGGTGAATCGGACCGAAACTTTAAAAGGGATTTTAACATTGAAATAATATAAATATATTATTTCAATGTTACACATTAGAGTCCTTTTTGGCAACCAGTAGGTTGCCTAATGTGTTTACTGTATTTTAATTAACCATGTAGTGCCCAGGTTGGCATCAAATTATATTATTTCAACGTTAATATCCATTTTAATGTTTCGTTCCGATTCACTTCTGAATCCCTATTCACCCCGTTTGACGGTATATGGAAAACCCATGTTATATTAAAAATATAGACATGTCAACTGAGTATCTAGACGGTAGTGGGTTTGAATAATCAGGGCGCGGGGGACCTAGGTTCATTTAAGAACTACCACTCGTGTAGGTCTTGGGTTAGATTCCCAGGACAAGCAAAGTGTTGTGGGGTTTTTCTATTAAGAATTTTTCAATACCTGCCCGGGGTCTGGATTTGTACCCGGTTAATAGCAATCGTCTCGCCCTCTATTACATGGGACTTAAACATAACTTGAGAAATGTGGGTGTACTTTAGGATGCACCTTTGCCTAACGTTTCGGGGATTACCGCGTGATGTTATGTATGTGTCACTTGTGGAAGCTATTTTAACGCTATTTATCATACTCATTTTGGGCACCCGCATTTTTTTACTCCAATAATGCTGGCCCATAATACTAGGAGAAGTCTAATGCCTACGGGCCAAGATACGCTTCCGCGCAGACAGTAGCTTCTAATTACGTGCACTGAGATTGCCAATCCAACTGGCATAACATGCCAGGCGCAGACCTTATCAATCTATTGAATGAAATTCAATACTACGCTATGGAAGTACGTCTATTATCTCAAGATTGGCTCCCACAATAATCATTGTTCGTTAAGACTTAGTTTATTAAACATACAATATTAAAAAACATTTGTTCATGAGAACAGGATACCGGTATATTAAATAAGAAAAGAATATCACCAGATGTATGAACGTAAACGAGGCAAAAGGAGTATGTAAGAATCGTAGCAGGTGGCGTTCTGTAGTTTCTGCCTACCCCCATGGGAAGAAGGCGTGAGTTTATGTTTAAAAGAATAAGAATAGAAAGGAAATGACAAGTTAATGTCATATAATGATTTAAGAACGTAATTTCGCGCCAGTATTCCCTGAGAGGTTAGGCAGTGTGAGTTTACGCACATTTCGTCAGTTATGTTTAAAGGCTCGTACACACTGGCGCGACGTGACGCCCGACACAAAGGCTCCGCGATGCGCGCGACGAGCGGCGCCTTTGTGTAGCGCTGTCGCGTCGCGCCTGTCTGTGGGAGCCTTAAGTCCTATGTAATAGGGTGCGAGCCTATTGTCATCAACCGGGCACAAATTCTGACTCAGGAATGTTAATGAGAAATCTGTAATGTATAAACCTAATTACACTTTGCCTGGCTTGAGAATCGAACCCGGGACCTCCCGCAGCAGTCGCGCTCGCGACCGCTCGACCAATGATTAACCAATGATTGATCAATTATGAAAAAAAAAATGTGATTTTTATGGCTCCTGTAATCTTTAATAAAATACCTGAGCAAATTAAAAAAATACCTCTCAACAATTTAAAAAACGTTTCACAGAATTAAGGCTCCTTTAAATAGGCGCGAAACGCGACGCGTCATAAAGGCACCGCCTGTCGCGCGACGAGCGGTGCCTTTGTGTCGCGTGCGATTCGCGTCGCGTGTCGCGCCTGTTTGTAGGAGCCTTTACTTGTAGATAAATGTAAATTTTTTTTGTAATATCTTTATTATTGTCTACTTTGTATTACATTTGCATGCTGTATTAAGGCAGAATGTACATAGATCCTATTATATAATTTCACAACTTATTTTTATGTACCTACATTCTAAGCAAATAAACACCTATTCTATTCTATTCTAAATGAGACAGGAATTTTAAATACTTCAGAATCTAAGTAAATATATAGTCCCCCAGATCGTATTTAGGCCATGGCGGCCAATATCAACGGAAACTAGCCTTCGGCGCGGGAGATATTATAGTGCACAAGTGTGTGCGCAGACACAGGTGCACTCTCTCTTTCCTCAGTTTCATAGTCCGATGGGGCGGCAATCCGACACGACCGGAGATAGGTCAGGCGCAGGACCAACGGTTATGACGGCTACGCCTACAACTGAAGGCTCCCGCAGACAGGCGCGACGCGACAGCGCTACACAAAGGCGCCGCACGTCGCGCGACACGCGGTGCCTTTGTGTCGGGCGTCGCGTCGCGCCAGTGTGTACGAGCCTTGACAGGGATATCCGCACTGAAAGGCTACACAGACTTTTCAAACAGTTTTATCCATCGCTGAAAAAACACTATTTTATTTCCGTCACTGTTAAGCTGTGGCCCATCATTGTTGTCATAAAACTACAGTCTGACTTAAAACTGTTTTGCCTCGTTTCACGCGAATCACTGTCCTCTCATAACTATTAACCCTGTAATTTGAAAACTTTGTAAAACCCACTTATTTTTAAAAGAGTAACCGTGGAGTTTCTTGCCGGCTCTTCTCCATAGGAAACGGCCCATTGGAACCGTGCACCTAGCTTCTGACGTTTCATAAGTGCCCATGTAGGTTTATGTGAAATAAAATATTTTGATTATTGATTTTAATCCAAACTCGAATTCAAAGCATTTATTTCAATTAAACCAATTACAAGCACTTTTGAACTGTCAAGGGGTCGGTCAGTGAGAAAGATGAAGCTTGTTGCCCAATTCAAAGCGTAGTCGTATATCGCAGCATCATGCTGAGATAGGGGCCTTTTGGCCTCGTACAGGACTTACTGTTGTTATTTTCATTTTACATTTTGTTTTTATTTTATTATTTTTATATTTTTATTCTATTTTTATGAGTGTGTTTAGTTTAGTATCTGATAACCCGTGCGAGTCTCAATAAATACTTTTTCTTTCTTTCTTTAGTAGGTTCCGATGGTGAAGAACGGGCAAGAAACTTCACGAACACTCTTTTTTTAAAACAGGGTCACCGCCTCAGCTATTGCTGACGGCAAAAAGCGATCAAACAAACCATACATTTCTTTATCTTCACAATAAGAAACCATGAAAATAATACCTACCATGATTCTTATAATAACATAATCATTCACACGATATACAAAGGGAGGTCGTGCTATCACAATAGTAAACATAACACTTCAGAAAGAGACAGAATGCTATAAGTATTATGGAAAGGCATAAGAAAAAAAGGGACAGAAAACCCCGTGGAGTTTATTACACGAAACGAAGTTATGGTAATAAGGGCGATTTACAACGTGGATGCACGTTTTTATGGTGTTCAGTCTATTGTTTTGAAAACTAAATTATTATTGTCGACCCAAGGAGGTCGTTTTTATTGAATTTCTTATCGGAAAGCTTTCCTTGTGTACTTGGATGATAGCTTTTAGGGTTCCGTACCCAAAGGGTAAAACGGGACCCTATTACTAAGACTCCGCTGTCCGTCCGTCTGTCTGTCCGTCTGTCACCAGGCTTTATCTCATGAACCGTGATAGTTAGACAGTTGAAATTTTCACAGATTATTTATTTCTGTTGCCGCTATAATAACATGGCTAAAAAACAGAATACAATAAATATTTAAGGGGGCTCCCATTTGAACACACATTCAACATTCATCAACATCACAACATTCATTCATTCGTTGTTCATTCTCAACATTTTTATTAAAAAATGGCAGACCACAACCACAGCGACAACACGTGGAGGGGCACTAATTTGTAAGAAAATTTATAATTTATTCACACGGACCACAGCCGGAGTCAATCTTTCTGCAAACACTAGCCATCGTTACCACATCGCTTTTACTAGCGTTGTCGCTAGTAGTTGCGATGTGGTGGACGTTGCGGCACAACCACATCGATATTTTGAAGTTACCACAACGCAACTGCAAGAAGCTGCAGCGACACTATTCACACGTAACCACGGCTCACCCACATTTTTGTAGTACACAGTTGTGGTACGTGTGTTCTGGTCCTTAGAGCGCAAATAAAGAAATAATTCAGCTACGCATTCTGTAATTAATTTGACAATGATTTTGATGTTCATTGATAGATTTATCATTCTTTTCATCCACGTTCTCATGTTTTGGGAGCAGGCAGCTGTGGTGGCCCAGTGGTCTCGGCCGCGGTTTACAAGTTGTAGGTCTTAGGTTCGAACCCATTCAGGCGCTTTACTTTGTTTAAATTATTTCAGCACCACTGGTCTCAAAACGGTGAAGGAAAACATCGTGAGGAAATCAGCATGTCGTAGAAGCATAAAATTCGAAGACATGTGACATCTATCAACCCGCACTGGGCCCGCGTGGTGGATTACGGCCCACTCTAACTCTTACAGAGAGGAGGCCTGTGTCCCAGCAGTGGGAACATTATAGGCCGATTATGCTCATGTTTTAAACATTCTGCTCTCTGTTTATTCTAGACTCCAAACCTTAAAATAGTTGGTATTTCAAAAGCTGAAAAATATTTTTTTACAAAATAGTATTTATTAAAAATATCAAGGTGCTGGCGGCTATTCGGTTCATGAAAGTGCAAATCGTTGTAAGTGCTTAAAATAGCCTGTTAGCCCGAAACCTATTATTCGTGGCTCAAAATAGCCAGGCTTCTGACCTTTGCTCTACCTGATGGATGGATTTATAAAGCAAAATATAAATGGCGCTCGAATTCGCCGAAAGGATTAACGGAGGTATTAAGTATTGGATATTCATATATACAAGGTTATTGGTTATATGTCGGCTATCGATTAAGCGGTTGTTGGAGAGGTCATTTTCAACAATATTACCCCCGATGACTCCTATGCAAATGTCAACCATTTTCGAGTAATTTTACATTTTACATTTTATTAGCGGTACACAACTATGAAAATTTATTTAAAAAAAAACAACGCATGATTTTTTTTAATAATTATTATCTGCTTCTACTTCAATACATAATTATCAACCATAAAATGACAATTATCTTCAATAGTTTTACAAAGCGTAGCGTAGCGTATTTGACTAAAATAGTCGATTTCTGTAAGAAAACACGGAAGAAATACGGAAACGCACGCGTGGACACGGAATTAACTTTATTCTTTGTTTCTTTCTTACTTTCTAAGTACTTTATCGGCAGAATATTACAAAAATATATACAACTTCTCAGCTATCCAACGAGATACAATAAGATAACAGATATCTTCAAAAAATATTAAATGTCAAATTACTCGAAAATGGTTGACATTTGCATAGGGTCATCAGGGGTCATTCGGTTGCAAATGACCTCTCCTACACCCCTTTAACGGATTACCGACATATAACCAATAACCCTGTTTATATATGACGGAGAGTGTATGTCTCGTTATTATCAGCCATATTTTAACTACTGTGGGCGTACTTTGGGTAGTGTTGGTTATAGCGCAATAGAAAAACCGTTTGCAGTTCAAATCAAATTATAATTTACGATCAAATTAATCACACTATCGAATCAAACACTGTAGGTACACGACACAACTATACGGAACGCGCGACAGTTTCTAAACGTCTTCACTGCTTAACCGCCAACAACAAACTCTTTCTTTTTCTGGTCAAGCGTTAGCGTTATAGACTCTGTCCAGCGCCACCTGGTGGCGCTGGCGTCCCGATTAGTCAAAGTCAAACAATTGATTTAACGTATTTTCGACATATATATATTCTTAGTACCGTACTAAAGTCGATAGCTAAATCGCAAAAGGAAATATATAATTATACAAATACACATATGAGGGAGAGGGCGAATAACATTCTGCCCAGTAGCAGTGGCCAACATCAACAGTTGGAGAAGAAAATAGTCAGAAATCACATGCTGCTGTCCATCTTAAAGGAGTTAGACATTTCGTCAAAATAAATCCCCATTTGAGCTAGCCAGGATTACGGACAATTTGCATAATTATTTACCTGCAACCACACGGCAAGATATATTATACAGGTAGGTAATTCATTCAGTCTGTCTAACCTTTTCCAACAATGCTGAGGTCGACTTCCATTCTAACCGAATGCAGCTGAATACCAGTATTTTGCATAGAGCGACTGCCCATCTGACCTCCTCAACTCAGTTACTGGGTAAGGCGATACCCCTTGGCATTCAAGACTATTATAATTGTCAAACTTTTTGGGCTTCTGACTACCCGTAACGACCGTCCAAAGATCTAAGAAAGACAACCGAGACCAACGGCTTAAGGTTCTTTCCGAGGCACGGAGGTATCTCGCTATGTAATGGACGGTCACCCACCCACAAACCGACCGCGGCAAGCGTAGCTTAACCTTCCATCGACCCATGCGGCTGTTATTATACAGGTAGGTAAATATAGCCTATTTTTGAGCTCCAATGTCCGCAACATAGTAAATCATTGTTTGTTATTACTCATCTAACTCATAAATAGCTGTAAAAGCTTTAACGTACGTTTGTTCGTGCGCTCGTAAAGCAATGGCTTACGTTATTTTGACGTGGTGAGGTGAAAAATTGTATCTAGGTCACTGAAAACTGGTGTTACTTTATAACCGACTTCAAAAAAAGGAGGATGTTCTCAATTCGATTGTATGTTTTTTTTTTACGTTTGTTAGCTCAGAAATTTTTTCAAGATGAACCGATTTGGATGGTTCTTTTTTTATTTGGAAGCTGGTGCTTCTCATGTGGTTCGATATAAACTTGATCAAGTTCCGACCAGTAGTTTTTGAGTTATACTTAATACTGCGCATTTTTTCCACTTAGTTTATATTGATGATGTTTTAATAATTTCCTGTCACTGTTATTTACATATCAAGTAGTGGTATACGAATTTTTGTGGGGTAGGTACCACTACTAAAAAGTGAAAAATAAAAACTATTTGACCAAAAAAATAAACAACTGACTTCCAAAAAAAACACAAAAAAAGTGAAAAATAACTTTAATTTCGGAAGTCGGTGGCAAAAAACGAAATACAAAACCAAACACACCGACTTCCGAAATTAAAGTTATTTTTCACTTTTTTCTGTGTTTTTTTTGGAAGTCGGTTGTTTTTTTTTTGTAAAATATTTTTTTATCTCTACAGTCACTGATAAAAATATTTTATCTCACATAAACCTTTTGCAAGATCAGAAGATAGGTGCTCGGTTCCAGTTGGTCGTTTCTTATTGAGAAGTGCTGACAAGAAACTCCACGATTACTCTTTTAAAAGTAAAAGAAAAAAAAAAAAAAAGGTAGTTGGTTTTTTATTCATTTAATTATTTCTAAATTACACTATTAAAACGTATGGGAGAACAGTGTGGGCTACACGACGACCATGACTGAAAGATAAAGAATATGACGTGTTAGGCAGAATTTGGAGTCTTCTATACAATGTGAACATATATTTTGATATTCTAAAACATTATAAATTAGTGTAATTAATTGCAGCAATTTATAATGATTTAGAATCAAATCAAACCAAATATGTTTGTTTTTCTTGTTTTTTTTTTATGTACGCAACATTGTTGTACCTTAAAAATGTTTTTTAAGTGTGACAACACACACTTTTTCTTGTCCTTTGGATAAACTGCTTTGACTGTAACCCGTCATTGTTTTTTCATTTAATTTAAATAGAAGTGCAATCTATATTTTACTTTCTCTATTTGTATTATTTCATACACTCACTATCAAAAGGTTATCTTTACTTTGTTGCTCCACAATTGTGAAAAATTTTAAATGTTCCAAATAAATGTTACTGCTTACCTTTCTAAAGGCTCCCAAAGTCAGGCACGACGCAACAGCACGGCGCGACTCTAGCAGAACAATTTCCATGAAGTTTTCAACGAAATTGTTCTACTGGATTCGCGTCGCGCCTGTGGCGAGAGCCTTAAAGACCCAACTATTTCTGTGCCAATTTTCATCGCAATCGGTCCTAGTTTAGCGGTGAAAATGGAATAGATTTCTGAACGTTTTTCAATTTAATTTGTTCTGTTGTCAAGTCTCTTGTCAAGTGATTTGATTGGCTTTTGTTTATTCTGTCAATCTATTACAACAGCAGCTTACTTAAGATTTGACAGATCGGTTTGCATAATAAAGTGGATCCGGTGACTGAAAAGTTGCATGGAAATTAGTTGTCATCTTATGGGCATGGGATGATAGTTGTGGGTATAAATGTAGATACATTGTGTGATCAGTTTACACAATACTTGATCAGTATTTTAGAAATCGAAGCGATTTGCATTTGCGAAGTTAGTGCGGTTTGCCCTTCACTGTCAAAATGCTGGTAAACTTTTTCAGGTTTGAAGATGTTCACCATCTTTTTATGGAGTGTACTAAGACAAAGAAGGAAAGAGAGACACTGTTGAGCAGAATAAAAGTAAACGAATATGATATTGGTCCATATGTTAAAGTTTTAGCGCGGCCTTCACCTGAGATAGCAAACCTACTTACTGATTTGTTTAGACATTAATAATGTATATTGTATTTGTAGATGTAGTTTAGAATAGTTTAAGTTATGATGAGGCTGGCATGCCATTGTGGATTAAAGACTACTACAAAAAAAAAAAAAACAAAAAAAAAAACACATGTGGCACTCGGGGACTGCCGCGGTAAAGCTATTGCACAGCATTTTTTATCAACTTATGCAATTATAATTATTCATTTATTTTTTATTGATGCAGTATTTTTTTTTCTTTAATTCAAGTACAGTCGTACCATATACATACGCGTTAAGCGAACGCTCCGGCGAGCTACATGGTAGGCCGAGTGGGGGGTGTTAGGTTTTATTTTCGTTACGGAATTTCTTGATTCGGTCGCCGCGCTCAAAGCCCGCGATAAAAGCTATGCAATAGCTTAATAATCTAAATATTCATTTGAAGTTTTACAATGTAGTAAAATAAACATACTATGAATGTAAGGGTACTTAAACATATACAAAACATCAAATAAAAGTACTGCAACAGGACCTTACTCGACAGTGGCGCCAACTGGTGAGCACAAAAACGATAGCCCCCATTGCCGATCACTCATTCTAATATTCGTGTGGCAAGTGTCGCCCCACCATTGCTCCGGACGTTCGCAACGGAACAATAATGGCGCGACATCAGTGCTGCCAACCTAAATATTAATCAGATAATATATTTATTTATAATAGGTAAACGTATTCAATTTTGAGTAGCCCTAAAACTGTTATTATTTAGATATATTTTTAACAAATAAATAAACTAATAATTAAATCATAAATCAAAATAACTTATTTTATATGTAAATATATGTGTCTGTATTTGAAGCGATAGCGTGCTATGTACGTAATTTTTCGGGTGACCACTGAAAATCAGTACTGTGATTTGGGTCCCCCACAGCATCATGCTGAGTGGAAGCTTTCTTGTCATATTCACGACGTGCAACTGTCGACTATTTCTGTTTTGTGTTCGTAGATCTATTTTTTTCTTTTTAGGGTTGCGTACCCAAGGGTAAAACGGGACTCTATTACTAAGACTCCGCTGTCCGTCCGTCTGTCTATCTGTCTGACACCAGTCTTTATCTCATGAATCGTGATAGTTAGACAGTTGAAATTTTCACAGATGATGTATTTCTTTTGTCGCTATAACAACAAATACTAAAAACAGAATAAAATAAATATTTAAGGGCAAAAAAATCATGTCTGTTATATGGGGCTCCCATATAACAGACATGATTTTTTTGCCATTTTTATAGACAATGTTACGGAACTCTTTGTGCGCGAGGCCGACTCGCACTTGGCCGGTTTTTTTTACATAGGTATTTGAGTTAACTTATCTTTTTGTATGCACTTGTTTCTGTGACAAACACAATTATTTTTCTTTCTTTTGTATGCTTGTAGTACATTTTTTATTTTTTTGGTTCGGAAATCATCAAATGACCTCTCCCGCTCTGGGTGGAGCGGAAGGGCGTGTCAGACTTTTACTGACTAAAACCCAACCATGTTCCTTCAGTTGCCTGTGCGCCAGGGCCACGCTAACTCTTTCGAACAATCCGCGACCCCGGCAGGCATCGGCCCTATCGGACCACGTCAATGATGCTGACATCTCTTTGAGGCGCGCGTGGAACACGACGCGCTGTCGACCCGGGCTTGGTCCTTACCGGACGGCGAGCTGTCCATTGCTCGCAAGCCCGCGCCTACGGCGGCCGGGAGTCGGCAATCGATTCCCGACGCCCAGGGTGTCTCCTCGATGCTTGTAGCACATATAACTATATTTTTTAAAATTAATAATAGAAGAAAAGGCTTGATAATAACGTAGTACTGTTACAAATCATATACAACGTTTGCAATATGCAATGAGAATGACAGCTAATGAAAATATTTTGACAGATACAATCAATTGTTTTGACAGGTGACTGTATGATTAGTTCCCTTGGCTTATTATGTGAACAAGAAACAAAGTTTTTATATTGTTTCATGCTTTTCATTCTAAGTAATTGTTATGAGAACTGCAACATGTTCATTTCCATATTGAATTCTTTAGAATCCTAGCACTCGTTAATAAACACGTTCTAAAAGGAACGTGTTAACATTAAAAGATGTTATTTGTTAAATCGTTAGGACCGCCTCCTTGGTCTAGTGGTCGCAAGCTTTATTGCTGAGCATGAGGTCCTGGGTTCGATTCCCAGGTCGGGCAGTGTTATTGGGTTTTTCTATCTGGAATTTCTCAGTAGCAGCTCGGAGTCGGATTTGTGCCCGGTCGATGACAATAGGCTCGCCCCTATTACATGGGACTTAAACATAATTGGCGAAATGTGGGTGTACTATGTGTATACCTCTGCCTTCCTCTTCGGGGAAAACAGGCATCATGTTATGATAAATCGTTCATTCAATAAAAGCTGCGTCCGATAAAAGAGAAGTACTAGGGCGACAGAACCAGTTTAGTTTAGTTATGATAATATTTCTAATTACTTTGATAAGAATAACTTGTTTGCAGATGAACAATCGGGGTTTCGAAAAAATAAATCGATTGATATGGCAGTCTATAATTTTTTAAATGAAGTAATGCGTAATTTAAATAGTAAGAATCATGCTTGTGCATTATATATGGACCTTACCAAAGCTTTTAATAATGTAGACCACAATATGCTGTTATCGAAATTGTCTGCTTATGGTGTTAGAGGCAGTGCTTATGATCTAATAAAGTCCTACTTAAGGAACAGGAGACAATCGACTCAGATCACAAAGATTTGTGCCAAGACTAAAAGAGATGTAACTTACTCATCAAAATATAGAGAAGTAAAAATAGGGGTACCGCAAGGCAGTGTATTAGGACCACTTTTATTTATAATTTATGTGAATGACTTGCCACGCATTACGAATCATCCGACTGTTTTGTTTGCTGACGATGCCACTGTTGTATTCTCAAGTAAAGAACTGTCTAAACTAAAAGAAGAAGTAGAAAATACATTACTAACTATTATAGAATGGCTGACATCAAATAAATTAAAAATAAACTTAACCAAAACAAAAATTATGACTTTTAAGAATAGAAATGGCAAACAAACAAACGTCAATGTTTATTCCCAAGGACAGAAGATTGAGCAAATCAATACAACAAAATTCTTAGGCTTACATATAGACTATAACCTAAACTGGAAGTCACATTTGGAAAGCTTGTGTCTAAAATTAAGTCAGCAATCCTATGCGTTATATATGCTTGCAAAAACGGTCAGTACCAGTGCGGTCTTCGCATCTTACCATGGTTACGTAGGGTCCTTGTTGAGATATGGCGTTATGTTTTGGGGCTATTCTACAGAAAAAGAAGCTGTATTTAAAATGCAAAAGAGATGTATCCGCGCAATATGTAGTTTAAAACCAACAGATAGTTGTATGCCCTTTTTTGCAAGCTTAAAAATATTAACACTACCATGTTTATATATATTGGAAGTCGTAGTCTTTGTAAAACGCAACTTGCATTATTTCAAAAATTATAGAAGTCAACGCAACAATAAAAAAATATATTTCCCTGACAGCAGTAGAACTACTTTGTTTAGCAATAGTATTTTTTGGATGGCACCTCGACTTTATAACCATTTACCAAAATGTATTATAGACTTAAATAGTATGGACATATTTAAATGCAATGTTAAAAAAATGTTATTGGAAAAATCTTGTTATAGTGTTAATGAATATTTGTGTGACAAACTCTAAATAATGTTTATTACTTAAGTATGATATAAATTACGTATTTCACAATTATTAACTCTTGACATTTTAGCTTAAAAGATTAACTTTGACTTTAATTGACAATTTAATAGACATGTAATTTTGAACTTTAAGATATTTAAATTTTTAATTTAGGGACTAACCACGTTCCCAACTAAATGTTGCATGCCTAGTGCAGAATATGGTGACACTAACAACTTTCCTGTTCTTCAAAAACCCACCTGTATAACTACCCATATTTGCAATAAATGATTTTGAATTTGAAAAAAAAAAAAAATGGATTTAGCTGATAGAGGTATAAGGAACAGGCTGTAAAGTTCATTCATACCTCCATAAAATACAGCGGATCTTCCGACCAGACGGGTGTCGTGTCTGGTGGGCAACTGCCTTATGTTTGATTTCGGGACGTTGTATATATGCTAGTTGCGCGGTAAACTCTGCTTGCGCGATGCAGAATTTTGCGTGGCGTCAGTGTGACGCGTAGCTCGCATGTGGCGTTGTAGATGCCGCTACAAGCATTAACACGAACAGAACATGCTTCTTTACAAAGTCTTAGTAACGTATGTCTTGTGTGCTACTTGTACTTGTAGAGCCTGATATACTCACATGACAATGCCTTTGCTACTGATTCATGATAAAGGTATTTTGTTTGGTAAATATCGGCATATACATGATACTCAATACTCAATTCTTTATTACATTCCATATGTATTATATAGATGGTCTAACAAAGTAAAAGATCAATATGGACCCTGTCGGGCACAGCAAAATTAGGAGAGAGGAAGAGGGCTAAGAGGGAGGGAGGGGATTGGTATGGGTATAAGTACTGTTTGATGAAATGGGTTTCGAAAAATTCATTCGTTAATGAGCTATCAGATAAGTATCAGTTACGTCCAAAGAGGAGTAGATTTCACACAATTAGCAGTTGAGAGACGGGTAGTTTAAAACGATACTTAAAAGTTCGATATCTCAAAATCAACCCATTTTTGACCCCAGGTTCTTGGGTCAGAAATGTCGCAAATTAGTTCTAGTATCATCTATTTCAAGGAATGCACCCAATTACCAGTCATCCTGTATATATTTGATGAAACATACCCATCTACCAGCGCTGGGCCTTTGTCTCGCATAGGGTCGTAGCATTATGCTGAGTGATTGCCGTTTAACGTGGATGTGACGCATATTTTCCCCCAACTTGTTCTTTTTTGTGTTGTTTTTCTCCGCGTCATGTTAACCGCAAATAAACGTATCCTGTCTTTTTTTTGTCTTCATGCCTACTCTTTATGATACCACATTTCTTACTAAACCAGTGCACTAGGGAGCTACGTTCACATTCTGCTATAAAGGCATTTGCATTAAGGAGATTGGCTACAAAGCGTGTTTGTGGGATCCCATCTTTTGTCGCACTGTTTGTATTTTGACTCGCTTTTTCAGTTACCCTAATGTAGTGTTTTAGTGTTTCTTTAACTTTGCTTAATCTGGGTTACAGGGGATTGAGATAGTGGATTGTGTTTGTTTTTGTGCGAGAGATTCTTGTTTGAAGATTGTGTAGATTTAGATAAACATAGTGATGGAATTGTCAGTTATTCAGTCATATATACTAATATTATAAAGACGTAAATAGGGGGTCATCTCCGAAATTACTGTTCCGATTCGGAAAATTCTTTTACTAATCGAAAGCTATAGTATTGCCAAGTGTCATAGGATATATTTTTATGTTAAAACAAGAAATTTCACGCGAGCGAAGCTGCAGGCAGAAGCTAGTATCCTGTGCGAGTCCCAATAAATACTTTTTATTTTTTTATTTTCTGTAGTATTTGAAAATATTGCAAAGCGATGTCACTATGCATGGGATGACAATTCTTTTACAGATGAAGGCACGCAAAGAAAAGTACCGTAAGTAAGTACTTCCTAAAAATCAGTAAAAAAACAGAAGTTAAAAAAGAGAGAAAAAAACAAGAGAAATAAAGAGTATTCTATTCTATAAATAAATAAAGCGTTAAGGGCCTGGTAAAATGTGTGATCATCGGTAATCGGATACTTTGCTGAGATGAAAGAGGCACATATGTTAACAGCGCATAGACGATGCAAAACTTCCTCATTTCACAAAATCTTAGTATTTTTGACGACAACTGAGAAAAGAGTAGCACTTGATCAGTATAAGTAAAGATTTAAGTTTTAAAAAATATCTTCAAAATCTTATTAAGAATATCAAGTAATAGTAGTTCTTCTCCATAGAGATCTACGTTTTGGAATGGGCAACTAGCTTCAACTTTCTGACTACCTGACCGACTCTTTGACAATTCAAAAGTGTCTGTAAATGGTTTAATTGAAATAAATGCTTTGAGTTAGAGTTCAATTTTATCACCAGAAAATAACAAAGTATATCCTCAATTCTGATCGAAGCAGGAAACCATCACGCGTTATTAAAGAATTAAAGGATTTACCGGAACAGTGTATTGACATCTGAAGACCACAAAGGCTTAAGAAACAGGCTCCGACTTCAAAAAAATGTATCCCCTGGGATATCGCGAAATGTCGGCTTTGGAAAACTCGAGGAAAGTTAGTAACAGTCGAATAACTTTCAATAGGATTTCTTATACTTGTAGATATTTTTGTATCTACCACGTTGATCCGGGAGAGTTTCTTCAAGTCCTAGTGATTTTTTTTTATTATCGTCTCTGTTCGACAATTTTGCCTTTTTTCTGTATGTCTTCACGGTATTTGTGCGTTCCTTAGTTTAGGGGGAAATAGAATTTTTGATATAGTTTCGAATAAAAGACTATATTGCTTTCAGGAATTATTAATAGACAAACTACAACATGGAACACTAGTACATTTCCTCATTCTTTACCAAATTAACCGCATACCCATGTTAAGCCAGCCGTGAAACATGTCCCAAAAGTTGTTTCAAACAGAGTCCTAGTACAGAGATCATGAGCATAATTTAATAAAAATACTATTTGGAATTTCGCGAAGCACTGTCAGGTTTACTTTTAAGTGCTTCGCGAAATTACAAACAGTATTTTTAACAGTGCTGGGTCTACTTACAAAATTCGAAATATTTGAAACTAGCTTTTGTCTGCTGCTTCGCTCTCGTTAATTTAGACTTTGACTATCAATTCGGGCTATAATTCAATCATGATTCGAAAGACACGTGGCGCCATTTATTATCATAAGAACGTTATTGTTGTTTTCCTCGGGAACAGTACTTTTTTGCGGGATGAAAGGTACCCTATGTCCATTTCTGTACACCTGACAACGTATATGCAAAATTTCAGGATGGTCGGTTCAGTGGTTTAGGCGTGAAAAAGTAACGAACAAACAAACAAACTTACTTTCGCATTTATAATATTAGGTCTTTACCTATGAAATTGCCGTTCTGCAGTACTGGCCATTTCAAATCAAAATAATTTTTGTTTGGCTATGAATTCTAATTTCAAATTAATTTTATTTTAAAAACATGGTTTTTTTTTTCTAAAAGTAGTCATTTCTTTATTGATTAGTGTTACATTTTCATCGCATTTCAATCTTTTTCGTCATCATGGATACGTTAAAAATTCGAGTAATTATGGAATATGAGTACCGTCGTGGCAGCAACGCGGCACAAGCGGCACGCAACATCAACGACGTTTACGGAGCTAACTCTACAAACCAACGCACCACCTGTTATTGGTTTGCTCGCTTCCGTTCTGGAAATTTCGACCTGAAAAATGAACCTCGCGGTCGTCCGAAGACTTTGGTCGACAATGACGAATTAAAGGCGATTGTGGAAGCTGATGATACACAATCTACGGCTGAATTAGCAGCAGCTTTCGACGTTAGCGTCAAAACAATATTGGTCCATTTGCGTCAAATTGGCAAGGTAAAAAAGCTTGACAAATGGGTGCCCCACGAACTCAATGATCGCCAGCGCGAAGTACGCGTCGAGACGTGCCTTGCACTGCTCAACAGACACACAAATGAAGGAATTTTGAACCGCATTGTTACCTGCGATGAAAAATGGATTCTGTTTGATAACCGTAAGCGCTCAGCAAGTTGGTTGGATCCTGGTTCAGCACCTAAACAATGCCCTAAACGAAAACTTACCCCTAGAAAAGTGATGGTCACTGTTTGGTGGTCTAGCGCCGGTGTGATTCATCACAGCTTCTTACCAAACGGGGTGAGCATTACTGCAGATGTGTACTGTGAAGAACTGAACACAATGATGGAGAAGCTGGCGCATCTCCAACCAGCATTGGTCAATCGCTCGTCTCCGCTGCTCCTGCACGACAACGCGCGACCTCATACTGCACAGCAGACGGTCTCCAAGTTGCAAGAACTGGGGTTGGAAGCTCTCCGTCATCCGCCCTACTCACCAGACCTTGCGCCTACAGACTACTACTTTTTCCAGAATTTGGATAACTTCTTGGCGGGAAAAAAATTTAATACCCGAGAGGCAGTACAAAATGCCTTTGAAGAATTTGTTGCCTCCCGTCCAGCTGATTTCTTTAAGAAGGGCATCAATAAACTGCCACTGCGATGGCAAAGATGCATTGATTGCATGGGTGATTACTTCGATTAATACAAATAAAAAATTCATGAAAAAAATTCGTTTAAATTTTTTCATACAAAACGGCAATTTCATAGGTAAAGACCTATTATTAGTTAGGATTCACTTTGTTCTGTCACTTTCACTTCGATAAGAAAACAGCGAGAGATAAAAACAAGTCGTTTAGAAGTTCGATTTTAAAATTTCATATCTAGTAGGCCCAAAAAAGAAACAAACAATAAAACGTTCGGATACACATATAACCGTAAAATTTAAAATCTTCTGTTAAGGCGCTGACAAGAGACAAATAGGCTTGTTTCCAACAATTTTTTAGCCGAATCTATACAGTTTGTGACGGCGGAAAAAATATATGTCAATCTTGAACATATTTCTGAGAACCCTGTTGTATTCAAAACACGTTTTTTAATATTTTTCTAGATGCAAAAAAATATTAAACTAACGTCTTAAAATGATCTTCCAACAAAAATATCTGTATTATTTATCAACGTACGTTGATAAAATTAATAACATTATCGTATCATATTTAAATACAGAACTTGGTTGTTTTTTATTTTCGACTACTCAACTTATATTTAAGTAATTAATTCTTACAAGGTTTGTAATAAGTTAAGAGCGTCGCGTCATCGCGCTTCTCTTTCTTTTGTATGCAATACGACAGTGATCGCATAGACGCGCAGCTAGACGGACGTATGTCGCTTTGCCCCGCTATCCGTTCATTTCATATTTTTTTGTTTGACAACTTTAAATATATGTACCTACATTTTTTTTTATTGTTCCTAAAACTACAATAAGTTGTAAAAAGATTGGTACGTAAAGACATTCGTATAGGATATAAGTTGTATAAATATAAATGATAAATGATTTTATATCTGTAAGTAGGTTTGTACAAATACTTTTACACGTCAATCATATTTTTAAACTAGATGTGGTCGGTGTTTCCTATCTGACTACAACATAGTTCTAAGTTGTGAAAATATTTGCTGTGAAAAATGGGAAATAAACAAAAAAGCCGGGGGCCGGCAAAAAAAAGTTTCTATAATTAGTAATAAACAAAAACATCTCATGGAAATAGTAAAGTAAGTACATTTTTTTTAATATTATAATATTCACAAAACAGGTACACGAATAGACATGAAATTATAACCAAATAGGTACTATAGGCTATTTTGTACAAGTCAAGTCATAACGTAAATTCATCTTCACTACTAACGCTCGGTTGGTCTAGTGGTATCTGCATAGATTTAGACAATCGATTTTCGAGTTCGGTACCAAGTCGCGACCTAGTGAATTTAAATTGTTTTCTTTTTTAAATTTATTTTTAAATTTTTTAAATAATTATTAATTTTCTTTTCAGTAAAAAGACGTTTGGCGAACAGTTCTGAAGCAGGTGAAGCTTCAGAAATTGTTTTTCACCAATAAGTTTGTAATATTTAAGTTCATACTAATATAAATAATAATTTTATAAAATAAGATCATTAAAAAAAAAAAACGATGTTTCCGTCGCCACATATAGACCGGCCATATAGGTAACTCGGTCCTCGCCCGCGAGGAGGATCAAAGAAGATCCCCTTTACTTTTAGACAGAAAGTCACAAATAAGTCCAGTAATAAACTACATATCACATTTGCATAGATCTATGCCTATCTTAGAACTGGACTTATAGAAAAATACTCGTAGCTTTTGTCCATTGTTTCTTGTCTACTCTATATAAATCATCGTAATAGGTAAGTTTAGTGCTGAAGAAAGTTCTTGCAAGTCTAAATGTTTTTTATTTTTTGCAGATTAGAAAATGTGCCTGTTGCAGTTACATCAGAAAGTGATATTTTAGTTATCCCTGAAAATGTTACCAGGTAAGTACCCAAAATGAGATGTGTACAATTTGCCCAAGTCATATGAAACTTTCTCCTGATCGTTCTTATACTTATGTTATTGTGAGTCATACTTCTTTCCATCACAGGTTAGAAGAATCAGCAAAGGAATCATGCAAGGTGTTAAGAAATATTATTGATCAAGAATCAAATCTATCTGAGACAGGTTCAATCCACCAATGATCTTCTTGAACTTGAGGTAAATATTAAATTATTATATACTTGGCCAGGTATTGGCTGTCGAGGATAAAATATAGCAGTTGGTATTGAGTTACTTAAGCATTTTTTTTTTTTTTTTTTTTTTTTTTTCGGTTGGAAATCATCAAATGACGTCTCCCGCTCTGGGCGGAGCGGAAGGGCGTGTTAGACTCTTACTGACTAAAACCCACCCGTGTTCCTTCAGTTGCCTGTGCGCCAGGGCCACGGTAACTCTTTCGAACAATCCGCAGCCCCGGCAGGCATCGGTCCTATCGGACCCCGTCAATTTTGCTGACATCTCTTTGAGGCGCGCGTGGAACACGACGCGCCGTCGACCCGGGCCTGGTCCTTACCGGACGGCGAGCTGCCCATTGCTCGCCGTCCGCAAGCCCGCGCCTACGGTGGCCGGGAGTCGGCAATCGACTCCCGACGCCCAGGGTGTCTCCTCCTCCTGCGGCAGCTAGGGGCGCGAGGGCGCAGTGATTGCCTCTCCCTCTCGCGCTCCGCCTCCTCCTTCGCGAGCATTACTGCTTCGCAGAAGGAGGTGACGGCTTCCCATTCCCTCTCGCTCCGTACCATGGCCTGAACCAGGGCCGGACGCGAGAGGTCGCCGCCGCCGATCGCCGCCACGAGGACACGGCGGTGCCCCGCCCAAGCCGGGCAGACCTCCACCGTATGCTCCACCGTGTCCTCCGGTCGATCCACGCAATGATAACACCCGGGCGTTTCCTCCCGCCTTATACGAAACAGGAACCTCCCGAAACAGCCATGTCCGGTGAGGACCTGCGTCAGGCGGAAGGTGAGGACGCCGTGGCGCCTCTCAAGCCACTCCTCAAAGAGGGGTCTTACCGCCGCAATTGTGGCGTGCCCTGCGCTGGGTTGAGTTACTTAAGCATAGGTTAACTTTTAAGTATTTGTTTTTTTTAGATTGCTACGAGTCACCCTCCAGAACAAGAACTCCACATCGGACGACGAATTATAAGCCTATTGCATTTTTTTAAAGACCTTCAGAAAATTTCTGGGCACGGACCTTTGGGTTGTAATTTGAGTCATTAATTAATTTTAAAAATAAAATTGTGTAGAAATACGCGAACATACATAGATACAAACACTAATTTTCATACGGGGGAAAAACTCCTTATTTTAAAGTCGGTTAATATATATTGATCTAGCTCAAGAGGGCACCAGCATGTGGGATATAGAGTCAACAATTTTTGTACATATTATTATTGCATTACTATTAATTTATATAAGTAAATAAAAAAAAGGAAATAAAGAATATAATTATGTGATAATAACAAAAAAAATGCTTTAATATCGTTTGAATTTTTATTTTCCTTACGTTTATATTGTTTTTAAATTCATTGTAAATAAAGTCTCTTAAAATAATTAAAATACAAAGTTAAAAACATACACGCGTTTTTTTAATCGCCATGTCTATATTGTTACGAGCTCTTCATACAGAATAATAAATACACAAGAGCGCCATCTATTGATTCATTGTTAATTATTGACCGCGTCACTTTGTTTCTTACTTGGTAGTTCGCTGTACTACCACACTTTAAGAATGGCGCTAGGATGTCGGAGAAATAGTGGGCGTGGCTAAAAATACCGAAACATCGGAACTCAATAGCTGTTGTCAGCGTCTTAAGGTTGTAAATGTAATATTTTTTTTGATATTATTTGTTTTACAAATATACATGTGGTTTAATTTTTACCATGTTGTATTTTCTACCTTTAGGTAATAATAGGTCTTTACCTATGAAATTGCCGTTTTGTATGAAAAAATTTAAACGAATTTTTTTCATGAATTTTTTATTTGTATTAATCGAAGTAATCACCCATGCAATCAATGCATCTTTGCCATCGCAGTGGCAGTTTATTGATGCCCTTCTTAAAGAAATCAGCTGGACGGGAGGCAACAAATTCTTCAAAGGCATTTTGTACTGCCTCTCGGGTATTAAATTTTTTTCCCGCCAAGAAGTTATCCAAATTCTGGAAAAAGTAGTAGTCTGTAGGCGCAAGGTCTGGTGAGTAGGGCGGATGACGGAGAGCTTCCAACCCCAGTTCTTGCAACTTGGAGACCGTCTGCTGTGCAGTATGAGGTCGCGCGTTGTCGTGCAGGAGCAGCGGAGACGAGCGATTGACCAATGCTGGTTGGAGATGCGCCAGCTTCTCCATCATTGTGTTCAGTTCTTCACAGTACACATCTGCAGTAATGCTCACCCCGTTTGGTAAGAAGCTGTGATGAATCACACCGGCGCTAGACCACCAAACAGTGACCATCACTTTTCTAGGGGTAAGTTTTCGTTTAGGGCATTGTTTAGGTGCTGAACCAGGATCCAACCAACTTGCTGAGCGCTTACGGTTATCAAACAGAATCCATTTTTCATCGCAGGTAACAATGCGGTTCAAAATTCCTTCATTTGTGTGTCTGTTGAGCAGTGCAAGGCACGTCTCGACGCGTACTTCGCGCTGGCGATCATTGAGTTCGTGGGGCACCCATTTGTCAAGCTTTTTTACCTTGCCAATTTGACGCAAATGGACCAATATTGTTTTGACGCTAACGTCGAAAGCTGCTGCTAATTCAGCCGTAGATTGTGTATCATCAGCTTCCACAATCGCCTTTAATTCGTCATTGTCGACCAAAGTCTTCGGACGACCGCGAGGTTCATTTTTCAGGTCGAAATTTCCAGAACGGAAGCGAGCAAACCAATAACAGGTGGTGCGTTGGTTTGTAGAGTTAGCTCCGTAAACGTCGTTGATGTTGCGTGCCGCTTGTGCCGCGTTGCTGCCACGACGGTACTCATATTCCATAATTACTCTAATTTTTAACGTATCCATGATGACGAAAAAGATTGAAATGCGATGAAAATGTAACACTAATCAATAAAGAAATGACTACTTTTAGAAAAAAAAATCCATGTTTTTAAAATAAAATTAATTTGAAATTAGAATTCATAGCCAAACAAAAATTATTTTGATTTGAAATGGCCAGTACTGCAGAACGGCAATTTCATAGGTAAAGACCTAATATATTATGTTCTCGCTGCTGATGAGAAAAGTTGTATGTGTTACACGAGGCCAAAGTTATTGCATCTCGTGTCTTTGAATTCTTCGCTGCGCTCTGTATTCTAACCTAGAATTACTCGCTACGCTTGTGGTTCAATTAAGAATCCTTCACTTACTCGGGAACCAAAATCAACACTCGCAGCAAAAATCAACTTTGCTCTCTTGTCGTACAAATAACTATTCCCTTTCTCACAAATAGTGATCAAATTGTCCAAAATGAGTTGATTTCGCGCATGGCGCCTTAAGGGGGAAGCGCCGAATTGCCCGCGAAATTTATTTTTTCTTAAGCTTTTTTGTAATTTGCAGGTCAGTGTCAGGTTGTATGTTGAACAAAATATGATTCGCGACCGTAACAAGTATGTATTTACAGAATAAAGCTAATTTATTTAAAAAATTGGTTAATCAGTTCCTTTAGGCTGCAAACAACCCGCCTGTTGAACTTGTCCCAAAGGGTCATGGCCATCCGGATGGTCCGGGGATACCGCACGGCCTCCGGTGAGGCGACGAGCCTCCTTGCCGGATTGCCGCCATGGGATCTGGAGGCAAAAGTCCTCGCGCACATATGGGAGTGGTGCGCGTGGGCATCGTACGGAGCAAGAGTGCATGGGATGCCGTCACCTCCTTCTGCGAAGCAGTAATGCTCGCGAAGGAGGAGGCGGAAGGCGTGAGCGAGAAGCAATATTTGCGCTCTCACGCCCTTAGTTACCGCATGAGACGCCCCCGGCGTCGGGAGTCAATAGCCGATTCTCTGCCATCGTAGGCGCGGGCTTGCGGACGGTGAGCAATGGGTAGCTCACCGTCCGGTAAGGACCAGTGGCGCTAGTGTCGAACTCACTCATTTTAGGAATACGAAATTCGAATCTCACTGCGGATTTAGAAGTGATTTCGCAAATAAACTTTTCAGAATAGCACTGCAGACCCAGGTCGACGGCACGATGTGTTCCACACGCGCCTCAAAAAGATGTCAGCATTCACTGACGAGGTCCGCTAGGGCCGATGCCTGCCAGGGTCGCTGGTTTGCCCAAAAGGGTTACCGTGGCCCTCGCACAAAGGCAACTGAAGGAACTCGGGTGGTTTTTAGTCAGTAAAAGTCTGACACGCCCTCCCGCTCCGACCAGAGCGGGAGAAATTATTTGATGATTTCCCAGCCAAAAAAAAACTTTACATTTCAAATTTTTTATTGTGGGTTGTAAATAGAAGTACCTACAGGTGAAAAACAATCGTTTCTCCGAGGAAATACTCTTGGAGGAGATGGAAATAAAAAAGGGAAGGTATATTTCAAAAAACTTTTAAAGGTAGGTACGATTTTTACGAGTTAAGTTTTCTGAGTCGTATAGCTATATATAGTATAATAGAAGTAGTATAGTATATTTATAAGCGGTAGAGTTTTCCAGCAGCTCCAGGCATATAGAATTAACATATCTATATGTTAGTACCGAAAGCAGGGCTGGAAAAAGTTATAGACACATAGGTACTAGGCGGGTACATACGTTAGTTTTTGTTTCCCTACTTCTGCAAATACAGCTGCCTAATGCGAAATTCCCGGGTTTTATTCAAAATAGAGACCGGCCGAAAATGGATTATTTTTTTGAACGTAAACGAAAGTTAACTTAACTTTAGCCCTGGATCGAAAGAGCTAGAAATCATGGGAGAGGCCTTTGCCCAGCAGTGGGATGATGCAGGCTAATAGTCGTAGTAGTAAACGAAAGTTGCCGAAAATTGATATTTTGCCTAAAAGTTGCTGAAAACCGAAAACGAAATTCGGTTACACTGTAATTCAGGATTAAGTCAACATTGCCCACCATTATCTACAGAGAGAGAGTCCTTAAAGATGTTCAAACAAAAAAAAAAATATTTCAAGTTTTCAACAGAACCGGATCTTATCAGCTGAAATATTTCAGTCTAGACTTACATGAAACTAAACTCCTCCCTAAAGCATTCAATTATTTATATTTCTGCAACTTCAAAGCTTTGAAAGCAGAAGAATTTTTATAGTATTTTCTTTGTCATTTGTCAGACTACAATACCACGCGCCATTAGGCACACCCATCAGTTTTGAGCTCAACAAAAATATTCTTTACCGTACCGTTTCTAATTGTAAACACGTGGAGAAATCGTTGCTTTTCGTCACTATAGTCAAAAGAAAACGTTTCTATTTCCAGCTTCATTACTTCTCGTCTGCATTCTCTGAAGGGTTATCTACAAATTGTTGTGAGTATTCAAAATAAAGGTTTTTTTTAAACGCAGGTATTACAGATACTGTTTTTCGCGCTCCAAAATTCGGGCTATGGCTGAAATTTTTTACGCAATCATATTCGGACAATGACAGTGGGTCAGCTGAGCAGACCGTGAGACAGAGTCAGTGGTCTAGTGGTGACGACCGCGACTTACGAGTTGTAGGTCGTAGGATCGAACCCAGACAGGCTAATTTGTGTAAATTATTTCATCGCCACTGCTCTCAAAATGGTGAAGGAAAACATCGTGAGGAAACCGGCATGTCCTGGAACCAAAAATTCGAAGATATGTGACATCTACAAACCCGCACTAGGCCCGCGTGGTAGATTACGGCCCGCTCCGCCTGTGTCCCAGCAGTGGGAACATTATAGGCTGATTAAGCTTATGCTATATTTGGTCATCGCATTTTTAAGACTAACAACACTTCATTAACCGTTCGAACCTGGCTACATATATATACCTTAATCATAAAATAAACCCTATCCACCCACTCATTGTCACACGCAACACTGAAAATATTACTCTCTACAAGTGACGTCACACACGCGAAACACGTCAAGTCTTCCTACACGGTTTTCCAATCAACATACCTTACAAACTCCCGGCTTCGAGGCAACTACGTCATCTCACACGGTTATGTCATGATGTGCTCGCGTGATGCGAACGTGTACGTTGGAATCGGTCCATGGGCGTAGAGAAAAAAAGTTTTTAAAATATCATAACTCAAGATCGTTGGTCGTGACGTCAGAATTCCATTCAAGCGCTCCGCTCTTGCAGTTCTACTTTTGAAACTCGAATGAATGAATTGGAGTATGGTTTCTGTTCGAGGTTTGAAATTGGAGTTTTTAATTTTAGTTGTAAAGAGATCTTTGCTAACTGTTTTATTGAATATACTTTTTAATCGCCGTTGGAAACAGAGGGGTTGTTATAAGTTTAACGTTAGTGTCTGTGTGTCTGTCTGCGGCATCGTAGCTCCCAAACGCCGAAGTGATTTCGATTTTTTTATATTTTATTTGAAAGGTGACTTTATTGAGAGTGTAACTATGATTAAATAAAATCTGTTCAGCCGTTTGAAGATTATCAGCTCTTTTCTAGTTGATGCAGAGATGTGAGCATCTTTCACAGATCTGATCGAGTCGAAATTTTGTATTCTGTTACTTCATTGATATTAGAAGAACATTGTAACCTTGAACTGATGCTGCAGCATCACCTGGAATTTTCAGGATTCCCAACTCCTTCACCAACTAACTTTCCTTCAAAACCATTGGAATTTGAAAGAAAATGTGTTACGAAATTGGGGTGCTGGTTTTCTTCATTCCTTCATCGGTTTCAGTCATATCCAAAATAAAGTCAGAAAGTACATATTGAAAGAGTCATATTGGTACTTGTCCGTGTTTGAACCCACAACCTCTTGCATGAGAGGCGAGGCCTCAATCACTGGGCCGTCATTACATAACCTTAATCACGACATTACCTCAAAAGAAAATCCTAAATGAGAAACACCGTCAAATTATATCCGATCGAGAAACAATAGTACCTATTTACGAGGAGTACATTGAAACGGTTCATACTAGATTTTATATGTGCGAATATTGTTTACGATTTTTTGTGTACTGTTTCAGTGTGGAAATGTTGTTATTGGTGCAACACATGCCAATGTGGTACAACTTTATCGGATAGTGCAGGGGTCGGCAACCTGTTAAGTTGGAAGAGTCAAAAATTACAATTTACAAAATTTTAAAAAGTTTTTAAGGAGTCACAATTTTTTTTCTTGCGAACAATAAATAGTACCTACTTACATAAATAAAGTTTTTTGATAAAAAAAAAAACTAATCTATTTATTCATATATAAATATTGTTTTTTCACAACAAATTAGATAATATTAGGTCTTTACCTATGAAATTGCCGTTCTGCAGTACTGGCCATTTCAAATCAAAATAATTTTTGTTTGGCTATGAATTCTAATTTCAAATTAATTTTATTTTAAAAACATGGATTTTTTTTTCTAAAAGTAGTCATTTCTTTATTGATTAGTGTTACATTTTCATCGCATTTCAATCTTTTTCGTCATCATGGATACGTTAAAAATTCGAGTAATTATGGAATATGAGTACCGTCGTGGCAGCAACGCGGCACAAGCGGCACGCAACATCAACGACGTTTACGGAGCTAACTCTACAAACCAACGCACCACCTGTTATTGGTTTGCTCGCTTCCGTTCTGGAAATTTCGACCTGAAAAATGAACCTCGCGGTCGTCCGAAGACTTTGGTCGACAATGACGAATTAAAGGCGATTGTGGAAGCTGATGATACACAATCTACGGCTGAATTAGCAGCAGCTTTCGACGTTAGCGTCAAAACAATATTGGTCCATTTGCGTCAAATTGGCAAGGTAAAAAAGCTTGACAAATGGGTGCCCCACGAACTCAATGATCGCCAGCGCGAAGTACGCGTCGAGACGTGCCTTGCACTGCTCAACAGACACACAAATGAAGGAATTTTGAACCGCATTGTTACCTGCGATGAAAAATGGATTCTGTTTGATAACCGTAAGCGCTCAGCAAGTTGGTTGGATCCTGGTTCAGCACCTAAACAATGCCCTAAACGAAAACTTACCCCTAGAAAAGTGATGGTCACTGTTTGGTGGTCTAGCGCCGGTGTGATTCATCACAGCTTCTTACCAAACGGGGTGAGCATTACTGCAGATGTGTACTGTGAAGAACTGAACACAATGATGGAGAAGCTGGCGCATCTCCAACCAGCATTGGTCAATCGCTCGTCTCCGCTGCTCCTGCACGACAACGCGCGACCTCATACTGCACAGCAGACGGTCTCCAAGTTGCAAGAACTGGGGTTGGAAGCTCTCAGTCATCCGCCCTACTCACCAGGCCTTGCGCCTACAGACTACTACTTTTTCCAGAATTTGGATAACTTCTTGGCGGGAAAAAAATGTAATACCCGAGAGGCAGTACAAAATGCCTTTGAAGAATTTGTTGCCTCCCGTCCAGCTGATTTCTTTAAGAAGGGCATCAATAAACTGCCACTGCGATGGCAAAGATGCATTGATTGCATGGGTGATTACTTCGATTAATACAAATAAAAAATTCATGAAAAAAATTCGTTTAAATTTTTTCATACAAAACGGCAATTTCATAGGTAAAGACCTATTATATGTATATATGGTATAAAAATAAATCATATTTGCGTATGGAACTAAAGAGCCGCAGCTTCACATCCAAAGTGCCGCACGCGGCTCGCGAGCCCCAGGTTGCGGAACGCCAATTTTTTTTTTTTTTTTTTTGTGGGAAATCTTCAAATGACCTCTCCCGCTCTGGGCGAAACGGAAGGGCGTGTCAGACTTTTACTGACTAAAACACACCCGTGTTCTTCCAGTTGCCTGTGCGCCAGGGCCACGGTAACTCTTTCGAACAATCCGCGACCTCGGCAGGCATCGGCCCTATCGGACTCCGTCAATAGTGCTGACATCTCTTTGAGGCGCGCGTGGAACACGACGCGCCGTCGACCCGGGCCTGGTCCTTACCGGACGGCGAGCTGCAGGTTGCGGACCCCTGGGATAGTGCTCATGAATATCTGAGAATATAGTGCAGACATTTTCGAGATCTTTATTTCACTGAAAATTGGATACAATAATAGAATAGGATCAATGTGGGGCTCACGGCTAAATGATAACAGCTGCTCGGGTCAATCAAGGTTAAGCTACTCTTACCGCGGTCGGTTCGTGGATGGGTGACCATCTATTACATATCAAGGCCCCTCCGTGCCTCGGAAAGCATGTGAAGCCGTTGGTCCCGGCTGTCATTCGTAGATCTTTGACAGTCGTTACGGGGTAGTCAGAAGTCCAAAAAGTCTGACAACCAGTCTTACTAGGGGGTGTAACCCAGTAACTGGGTTGTCGAGGTCACATAGAAAGTCGCTCCATGTAAAATACTGGTATTCAGCTGCATCCGGTTAAACTGGAAGCTGACCCCAACATAGTTCGGAAACGGCTAGGCAGATTGATTGATAAGATAGGATCAAATTTTATTAAATATGTTGAAATGGATAATGATGGGTGTTTTGCAACTTTTTCCCGTGTTTAGATACTAAATCATGAGTTTTAAAGTAAAAGGTTCCAGACAAATAAGGCTATTATGTTGATTTCAATTAATATTCTGTTGTATAAGGTGGAGGACTCTAGAGAGATGAGAGACCAGAAAGAAAGAAAAAGAAAAGCAAGAAAATACGTTAATTTGCGGTAATCATGACGCAGAGAAAAACACAGAAACACAAAAAATAACAAGTTGACTTAAATTATAGGCAAGATTGCCTACTCTATCGTTTTTTAAGCGAATTTCGGGATCTCCCAGGCCCTGCAGTCTCGACATGAATAGCGACAAAAATCTGTCGCTAAGTCGTATCGATGTCAAATTTCTTTAATAGATTTTCAACCTTATGATTTGGAAATAAAGTTGAAAATCTATTAAAGGAATTTGACAACGTTACGACTTAGCGACAGATTTTTGTCGCTATCTAATGTCGAGACTGCAGGCCCTGGAAGGGATTACGGTTCTCCTCCTTCTATGCTATCGCTCGAGGGAAACCACCAATTGAGTAAATAATAGTCTGTATAAATAAACCAGCTGTCATATTACTATTATTATATCATGCATCCAAAGATTTCAGGATATAAACGCAATCACTGTACTTGCATATTTTTTTGTGCACATTTTCCCTAATTTGTTTTTTTTATGTTTGTATTTTTTTGTGTCATGTTTATTGCAAATAAATGTATTTTCTTTCTTTATTTTCCTTTTCTTTCTAACCTTCTCAGTTTGTAATAACACACTTGTGATCCGCTATGCCACGTGAGATGTAGGTATGGCCATATTATGCTATGAAAATTTGTGTGGGTGGAGTATTATTATGTTATATGTCAAAGTTTTCGTTATTATTTCAAATTCATTCTTAATATCTTCCCCTCTGGCTTATATTATCTGTTTACTTTAATTTGCCACACTAAATACAGTAAAAACTAATAGTTTACTAGACCATTTAATTAATTAAAAAGTCGATATAATGACGCACGAACGCAAAAACCTGTAAATCAAAACCGAGTATCCACCATTTAAAATATCAAATCGCTCACTAGACTAAAAAAATCCCACAGTCGACCATTCGCCGAATGTAGGTCGGGACGAGCAAGTAAATCCCTCCTTTTAAACTCTGTTAATCCCTCTGGCTTTTCAATTGTGAAACCTTTTCAGGAGGAGTATTACCCTCACAATACTGAGCAGTGCCAAGTCTTGAACGTACGCATTGTCTGACAGATCGCGAGTTTGTAACCTTTTTTGCTTCGAACATTTTGTTACTTGGTTTTTCATTACAGCAGTGTTGTGACAGATTGGGTTAAACGAATCGGAATGTGTGGTGATGGATTCGTTTCTTTCTTTTTTAAATTCGAGGTTTTGTGTTTCTTGTGGTCCGTGTGACGGAATGTTGAATTCCATTTTTGAGTTGGAATGGGGAGGAAAATGGTTAAAATAAAAAACTTCAGATTTCGGTCTTAGAAATAAATACTAAATAATATTCTTATACTAAAACTTTTTGAACCATTTCCTGCATCGTAACTTTTTTTAAATTAAAATGAATTTGCACCTTGCTCCCTAGACAAGATTGAATGGATGTGACCCAGATAACTTGCACCGCATCCTCATACATGTTCTCTTTCCAGGCGGTCTAATTTAACATAGTTCTTCGGTAGATGATCTTTCTTTGAAGGATAAGATACGGGATACTAATCACGCAAAGGCTGACTTGCACTTAGATAGTTTTACCTTAAAAGCTCAGAAACTTTAGTAGTAAAATGGGCGTGCATTAATTTTAGACTATTTTAGAGTATTGTATTGTAGTGTTGTGTAGTTTTGTATTCTAGTTATATCTTGCAGTTTAATTCGTATGTTGTTATGATATTAAATATTGTAATAAATACGGCAACAGGAAGATCTAGGCTTATTTTGTATAGCCTCCTATCAGTTTGGTCCTGATTCTTCCTACAGAATATCCAATGACCAAAAAAGTCAGTCAGAGCCGGGTATGCCTATTTATGTTTCACAAAGAAGATAAAGTACAGTACCTACTTTATCAAAAATAAACCCCATAATACTCGTAAAACAGTTTCTGAAGTCTTTTTATATTTCTACCCCCGAGGGCAGCGACAGATTTATTTCAAATAGGTATAGGTAACGAGGGAGAAAACCTACAAATATGAAAACAACCCTAACCCTCCTTTATTTAAACCTTTTAAGATATTAATCCCAGATTTCCTTTAACAGGACCCTTTTCACAGAAACATGGGGTACTGTCATAGAATTAAAAATGTGTAGAAGCGAAACTCCCGTGCCGAACTCATTCTAAGGCCCGTATTACAGAACCTCACTCAAGACTCAAGCATTATTTAAAACTAGTTTAAACCGAAATGACTTTAAACTAGTAGAAACCGAGTTTCGGGCACATTTCGGAAAGGCCAACATAAATAAGTGATCCACATGAGAACCAAGGTAACCAACATAGCCCGAAAAATTGCCAAATTTCAGTGACAGTGGTCAGGCACAGTGCTTGCAGAACAGGTGGCTGTAGCATTGGAAGGCCTCTCACAAGCTGGACCGATGACCTTGTTAAGACTGCAGGCTATTCTCTAGATGCGAGAAGCACAGAACCGGTCGAAGTGGCGTTGCTTTGGGGAGATCTACGTTCAGCAGTAGAAGCCTTTCGGCTGAAATAATGATGAACACATTTAGAGCAACAACCCTGAACACGTCGCTTGCGGCTAAAACCTCCCACGTTGCGGGCTACACGCTCGATCATCAACGATATTGACAACTCTGATTGAATTGGGTAAGCGCGGCAAGCTTATGTCTACCAATTGACGTCTTTTGGGTGAATAATGTTGATGATGAGCGCAGGCCGTTACAGGCCGGTGGGGGCGATAATAATAATAATATTACCAGCCAATCATAGTGTCACTGCAGGGCAAAAGCTTCTCATACAGAGAAGCCACCACACCACGACACCACCACGCCACGACCACCACGTTCCATCACCACGTTTGCTCAAGACGGGTTGGCGGATTTCAGACTTAAATGAACTAACTATAAGTCCAGGTTTTCTTACGATGATTTTCCGTACATATGTATTAAAAAAGTCACATCGGTCCTTGCCCGGATTTAAACTTAGCGAGGCCTTAGAACCACTGGGCGATAGTTGATTATTTTAGCGGCATCGGAGTACGTACACAGGAGTGTCGCGTCTACAGTTTTATTATTCTATAGTACTAACCTACTTTTCATTCCCTCCACTACTTCACTTTGAAGATCATATGTACCAAACAGGGTTTTTGAATAGAAAAGGATGTATTGGTTCTTTTGATGATACGGCGGGTAATACTGTTTACAACTTGTTTGACATACCGACGTTTGTTTGTACCTTTATACTATTGAAAAGAAGATAGTGTGTGTCGATGTGACTGAAAGGCTGAGTAAAAGATCTCGATAGAATTTTTGTGAAATGGAATCGTAACTGAGAAGCTTTGGCATTTTATGTAGAAAGAGATGTTCAACTACATAGTTGCAAATATTTGCATAACACATGACTACTTATTTTAAACTATTTATTCCGCGTACGCCCCACATTTTAATACAACTTTCCAAAAAGAAAAAGAAAAAATGCATATGCGACTTAAAAATATACCTCCCCCACTGTTAATTAATTATTTCAAGTATAGTCTGTCAAATGTGTTATAAACTTTATCAGAAAAGTATTTTCAAGTGACAATGTCGATGTCCATTGAACGAACCTTCAAAACGACTTATAAGCCCTTACGCTTTTTCGTTTTTATAATTATTAGTACAGAGGTGTAAAAATTGGCAACTTCAAACCAAACTCAATAAACCTGCCATCCAAAACATTTGCTAAAGGTATAAGTACACGTGCTAATAAAAATGCTACATACACGGTTCTCACACAAACCTATCACGGATTCAAAAAAAGAATTAAAATTCGCAAAACAAACGTCAAAACACGTTCCACTGAGACCGAACAAACAGACAAAGTCCCTTCACAATATCAGTGTAAATAAAACGAGGAGCTTTGAGGAGTTATTTAAATTTAAAACGTTTAAAAAAAGAATATTTAAAATTTAAAAACCCGGTCTCGCCTCGTCGACGTTCACGCTCAATTTGTGGAGTGCGATGATACCTATTGTTTTTTTACAATAATATTATGGTAATGATTGCCCCTTCCAATTATTGTTTTCAAGGACATTTCTTATCCAGTCACAGGGATTATAATGTAGGGTTCTAGAAAAGAAAGAAAAGAAAGTAAAGAAAGAAAAGAAAGAAAAGAAAGAAAGAAAAGAAAGATTATTTGCGGTAAACATGACGCAAAGAAAAAACACAAACACAAAACAGAACGAGTTCTGGTATTAAAAAGGTTTTCAAACAATCCAATAGTTTACTTTGACGATTCTAAACAATACAAATAGAGCGCAGGTATTGGCAAAAAGTCAAAACGACGTAAGTGCTAATCCAATAAAATAAATCACAATTAGGAACACCAAACTAAAATCTAAAGTCATTTATTCAAATAAGCCTGAGAATCAGTACTTTTTGAACGTCAAAATTATAAATAACAGCATTTACATGAAAAGATCATATGCTCCGCCCGAGGCCCGAACGTGCGGCTCGCCACACATTAACGCTGGTACTTAGTTATATGTATATACTAGATGTACTATTTACCTGTTGCACTTAGTTCAAGTATCATTTGAGTCCTCCAGGCTCATCTAGGTAGAATTAATGGCAGTGTTTAAGCTAGTAGGTATCATTATTGGCGAAAGTAATCCAGATTCCTAAATTATTTTTGGATATCGAATTATCGACCGACGACTATTTGGGTAAAATTACATTAAAAAAGTCTTCCAGCATATGCATTGGGCAAGTCTGGTGATCAATGTAGTTTTTCTCAATATTGGTGTGTACAGCAGTGAAAATACAGGGTTAAGGTAAACTGGCTAGCTAAACTCCGTAGACGCGATGGGTATCTAAATCTAATCATGATAAAACAAATAAAAAAATAATTTGATGATTTTTTTGGGGTCATCGACCGCAGTTATTTTAGTGACTTGAAATATCTGCCTTTTTTTGTGTAAACTTCACAGACGTGATGGGTATCGATATTTAAACACCATAAAACATAAGAAAACAGTTTTTCTCAACTCATACTTCAAGTAACAACACTACCAGAGGACGTTGACTTCCAAAAAAAAAAAAAAAAACAGCTAATCTTTTTATTTTTATTGTGTCGGGTATAGATATCGACACCCATCGCGTCTACGGAGTTTAGCTAGCCAAAACATAACCCTGTATTTTAGACTAATAATAATTACGTTTTCATCTGATGCTGTACTAACTAGACAGTGTGCAATTTTCTACTAGTAGGAATTTTCGTCGACGTCACAAAAAAAGCTTTATTTCCACTTAAATCACACAAAGTCACGTTAGTCACGTCAAACTCGGTGCAGGGGTGAATATCACCAAACATTTAAGAAGTTCAGTCACTCAACAGCTAATAATGTGCTATATCTGCAGTTTACCTGGACACATGACTTATGCATTTTCGCCACCGACCTGCACCGGCGTCAAACTTCATAGGATATTAAAATAGCCCATATGACAGAACTAGCACTGTAATCTGTTATTCAGCAGTTTGTTCTGGTTTCATACAGTTTTAGTCTACCTACGTCAAAATGGCTGTCTGTTTGTTGTATGTCGAACGAGGTTAGAGCGAAGGAAATTTTTTTAGTAATGTTGTTGGTCATTGTTTTGACTTGAATATTGGAACCATATACAAGCCAAATCGTTTTGTTTGGAAGACCATTGGCACGTGGTTTAAGAGTCAATGATTTCTACTATACAGCGTATATTAGAAAAGTGTGGTCATATTTAAGAGTGTGGTAGGGACCATAAAAGTGGACAAATTCTAAATAGGACCAACTTCGGAATCGCGAAAAAAATATCAGCTGTCCTACACAAAATTTCAATATCTTCTCGACCCAAACGTATAAGACGGCTGATTATTTTTTGCAATAACGATGTTGGTTCCATGGAGAAAGTGGTTCCGTTTGCTGGTCTGTACCACATCCTTAAATATGACCACATATTTCTGATACACGCTGTATACGTCTGAAAACTGATCTAAAAACTAAAAGGAATCCTGTAGCACTACTTGGAGTGCATAAACAAGCTACAGAATATTGCTTCCTCCTTAGTACGCACCGTAGCAATTGTATTTAGAACACTAATAAAAAATAATGAGTCAGTAATTTTCCTAACTGCCCATGAAATCTAAAATCACACTTCAAGCTCACCGCAAAATTAGCTCATCACATAATTTCCATGTGTTTTTTTTGCCATCAAACCATCTGTACCGCGTCAATACGATTATTTTAACTGTACGAACTCAAACGGCGGTACGTCAGACTGAAAATAAATCATTGGGCAGCAAATAGCTCAGAAACAACCAATAAAACTCCTTTGAGGTCGAACGTCTTAATGATTGGCGGTATAAATAAATATCATTCTCTATTTGAGTTTTAAAAATTGAATCTAAATTCGAAACTTGAATAATCATGTTTTGAAAATGGAATGTTTGATGTTTTGAGTTTAGTTTTATTGTTTTTAGTAAAGTTTTAGTTAATTTTGATAGTTATTTCAAAAAAATGTAGAGATTCGGAATTTGCGTCATTGTTTCCGTAACGTTTGAGTTAACTTTGGTAAGTTTGAATGCGCTCTAGAAGTAATTTTAACGTCACAAAAGATTTAGTCAACCGTAATGTATGTCATTGTATAGAGCAATCGCTTATTTTTTTTTTAATAGCAATCGATTCTATAACTCCTCACTTAAAATACTTACAACAATTAACTAGTTAATTATTGACATTTTAAATCGTATTTTTAATTCAAACTACATCTAATTATTACAACTACTTGCGAGCGCAGAATCAAATCGAAAGTCACTTTAATGCCCAAAAAATTTACCATTTTAATTTTCATTCATCAAACTAAACCTAAAAATTATAACTTTACCGAAATCCAATTAAAAATCACCAGGAAAATGGACACAAAAGCCTTTCACACGAACCTCCACACTGTATGACTTGCAGCCACGCCGTTAACAAATGGAAGTCGACGCTGACCATCAAAACGATACAATACAGCGATATTGGAAATGTGTGACGAACCATCTGTTGGACTGGTACTGCTCGAGAATTTTGCGAGTTTCGTTTGGAACAGGTCGACTTTTTGGCAAAAAAGAATCTTGAATGTTGCTGTAGTTGAATTTTTGATTTTTGTATTCTCTCTTTCTATTATTAGTACGTATTGAGCTAGCCTCGTTTATATATCTAACTAGCTGAACCGATACAAATTTCCTATAGAAAATGCACTTTCAGCTTTCCCGAATTTTGACATTTCCACGGCAACTTTTAATATTTTGTTTCCATAAGAACCTGATTCGGACTATTACGAACATTTCAAAACAATAATTTGCCAAATCGGTCTCGCCGTTTTGAAGAGATGCGCTTACCAACTAACAGCATTTAATATATAGATGAGGACAGCTGAAACTTTGGCCAAAACCTTTAATCAACAGGTAAGGTTGGTAACGGTGCGTGTTATCATGCTTGATTAAAGTCTAGATTTTCGGCTTTTGCCACTTTTTAGAACTTTTAGGTTAAATGAAATTGATAATTTCGATATTTGAACTACTATTTTCTATAAGTATAACATCATCTATCGAAACTACGTTAAATTCGGTGTTATATAATGTGCGTCTTACTTGTGCAGAATAAACATTTTGTTCTTTAATCTAGATAAAATAAAGAAAAGAAAGAAATAAAGACAATAAATTTATTTGATCCAGGTTAACGCACACAACATACAACAACAAACATACAAACATATCTGCAAACTTTTTTTATTTTCAAGTTTGGTGAAAACTTGTTTTATTTCCAAGTCGGGTTTATAAGGTAGTCCACTGCGAGATTTGCCCACGTCATCACCATGGGCAAACGTGGAATATCTATATAGTTGATTAATAGCTTCATAACATTTTTTTACTTTCTGCCAAGACGTCAGACTTTCTTTTGGCGCCCGTCTACATCCCGTCCAGACGAGTAGATATAAAAATATAACTCATAATAAATCATTTTCATATAAAATAACGCTTTGATGATAAACGATTATGAGATATTTAGGCTGATTTTCTAGGACGGTCAGTTTCACCCGAGTCAGGGCCAGCAGGAAAATGGAGGAAAAACTGAGTGTTACAAAACCGAGAGTGAGTGACTTAAAAATTCACCATTGATATAAAAAATAATTTAGTCATTAATTTCATCATCATCATTCATTCAATAATTTTTCATCATTTTGTTTTTTTTTTTTGTTACTTTTTAGGGTTCCGTACCTAAAGGGTGCCAATGGGACCATATTACTAAGCCTCCGCTGTCCGTCCGTCCGTTTATCCGTCCGTCATATAGACAGTTGAAATTTTCACAAAGTGAGTTAAAGGGAATCTTTCATACAAGAAATGTGTTTTTATCGGCGCTTTTTGCCTTGTGGTACGGAACCGTTCTTGTGCGAGTCCGACTCGCACTTGGCCGTTTTTTCTTGTTAATATACTTACTGCAATGTCAGCACTACCAAATCCAGATATAAAATGTTTATAAAATGCTTACCTGAAAATAAAGAAAAATATATTATTATTTGAAACATCTAAAACATTAATATTGCTCACATAAATGTTTTGATCCTTACTTAGTAAAATCATCTTTCAAGCCCCAAACCCGTTTGAAAACAAATACGCTACAACTCAACACTCGAAAAAAGGCGAAAACACACTAGTAGCAGCCACATGTCCAGTAATACAATATGCTTTGATTTATGATATGGAAAGCGATTCCTCTTCGTTACGTCGTCGTCCGGAGGATTTTTCCGCTGTGTTACGACGATACATGAGTCGACTGTTTCGATGTACCTACTTCATATATCATTATGAAACTCTTTATTGGATAGCAGTTCGGAGTTTTTTGTTTAAATGTTCGATTGTTGAATTTTGTGTTTTTAAAGTTTTGATATACTGCGTGTAAAAGCTTCAACGCAACATGCGAATTTTGGGTATTTCGATTTTTTCGCGAGCAATGTTTGACATTTGTGTTTATTTCCAATTTTATGCTTTTTTTTAACCAAGGCTTTAAGCATACAATTTAAAAAAAAGGAATCTCTGAAGTTTGGATTTGTGACTAATATGAATTATTCTCTCTCCATCGATTCCCGTCAGATAGCCAAATTTTAGATAATCTAGGGTTAAAATTTATCGTTAAAAAATATTGATCTAAGTACAATTATAGGTATAATTTATTTGGATAATATGTAATATGAGCTAACAGACTTAAAATAATATTAATAATATGTACATCTTTATATACTTATATAAAAATTACGTGTCACGTTGTTTGTCCGCGATGGACTCCTAAATTACTGAACCGATTTTAAATTTGATTTGCACACCGTGTGCAATTTGATCCAACTTGAAAGATAGGATAGCTTACACCTCAATTTATAGTCGCAATATTATTTTTTATCTGTTAGCTCTAAACGATTCTAACAGATGGCGATATCTGTTGACTGGATTGAGTAAGTATTCAATAGATGGTGCTATGTTAAAAATACAAACGTTTCATATAAGCTACAATTCAATAGCATAACCACCACGTGTTGCTGAGGCTAAGGTATAACCTAAATGTATTTTGTAATAAAAGAAATAATATTATAAAAAGACAACATATGATTGTTTGTTTGTATTGAATAGGCTCCGAAACTACTGAACCGATTTCAAAAATTCTTTCACTGTTGAGAAGCTACACTATCTCCGGGTGACATAGGCTATATTATATTATGCTTTGCTACCCGGGCGAAGCCGGGGCGGCTCGCTAGTGTAAATATATAAAAAAGACGGAATAGAATCATAGGGCATTAAAAAATTCGTCCGCATCGCTGTCAACAGGAAAAGTGCCGAAACGGCTGTCAGCATTGACACGTTGTATTGCAATGCTGATACAAATAATAAGTGCAAAAGTATTGTACGACCTTCTTCATCCCTACGGAGAGTACAGTAATAATAATACAACCAAAAAGCACACACAGTCCTATTACAATCATAGACTTCATTCCAAATTCAAAACAAATCTAACCAATCCGCGTTCTCCACAGTTTCAAACCGACCAAACAAATGGACAATATATCAAATAACAAACGCAGTAAGCACACAAATCCTGCTGATTGGTCAATGTTTGCCCACGTTCACAAACATGTGTAGTGTATACATTACCAGTGCTGGGCAAATAGTTTGCGGTCCTTTGTCTTTACTACTTTGTGCGGAATGGGAACTATATTTTCTGGATGTGTTGTGATATTCAGCAGGGATGTGCTTTCAAAATTGGATTTTTGTAGTGCGAATCGTTATAGAAATTTATGGATAGGTAAATAAAATACTCTTTAGTGGAGGTATGAAAAACCCTAAAATTTTCAAAAAAATACTTTTTACTTACATACATACACAAGCTCACGTTTTCTTCCCATGGGGGTAGGCAGAAACTACAGAACGCCAACTGCTACGATCCTTACATACTCCTTTAACTTCGTTTACGTTCATAAGTCTGTTCATACACGCACGCCGGTTGCGAGTACTACGCACCTGATCTTTCTGAAGAACATCACCAATAAGGTCACTATATGTCCTCCTGAGGCGTCCCATCTCGGCGTTTCCATTCCCATCTGCCTTGTAAATACCTTTTGTTAGTCGCCTTTCATTCATCCTCTCAACATGACCAAACCATCTAAGCATACTCTTTTAATTTTTTGTCACCTACCTCTTCTTTTAAACCGCACCGTTGCCTTATCAAATCTTATTTAACATACTTTTCAAAGCTTTTTTATTTATTTGTGCCGCATTCGCCTCACAAAGTTCGCCCCACATTGAATTCCTTTTTGGCCCCGATTAACTGGGTTGTGACATGATTAATGTCATATTTCGGCGCTTTGGCTACAAAATTTTATTAATTGGATATTCAGAGTTCATCAGACGTATTGAAACCTAGGGTTGATCGACTCTTCGCAAAAGCATCTTAAAAACTAGATTCATTAACGAGAATAGAGTTCAAAGTTCACCAGTATAATCAATCCTTTAGCGGTTTCACCGTTAAGGTGAATCCTCAGCTGTAGCCCGTCAAATTCAAATTTTCTTTGATTTTTTGCAAATTGCAGCTCTGTTTTATGTCGTATGTTGATCAAAATGCGATTCGCGACTGTAGGAATGATAGATTTACTGAATAATAATCGTCAAATTTCATATCAATCTTCAAGCACTGGTGTTCCACCTAAGAATTTTCATATACAATATTCAGTTTTTCTTTTTAGCTGGACCAAATTTCCAAAGTTTGACGATTGCTATGAAATTGATGATTATTATTCACTAAATATATCATTCCTACAGTCGCGAATCGCATTTTGATCAGCATACGACGTAAAACAGATCTGCAATTTGCAATAAACCAAAGAAAATTTGAATTTGGCGGGAAACAGCTGAGCATTCACTTTAAGCTATGGTTTCTTATAAAAGCGGTGGCCGTCATATTATAACGTCGGTCATGAAAATCTGTCATCTTCACCAGTGAGGTAATTACGTAACACACTAACAGTAGGAATAGGTTTCATTTTGACAGTTCAACCACATTCATTGCGTTATTTACGTTGTTGAGCAGACAATTTTTTTAACATATGAAGCAATGGATTAGCAATAGGCTTCAAAATGATTCAGGTTGCGAAAGATAGTGTGTTACGTAATTACCCCGCAGTATTCGATATTCAGGCGTCAAAAAACGCTCTGTGTTTGTACAGCCGTTATTCTGTGACCGTTCATTGGTTTTTTAGGAAACCAAACCTTTACTGAGTAACAAATCCCATTGATAAACAAAAACTGATTCCTCGTACAGTTATTTCCAGTTTCCACCTTGCTTATTTTCTCGATCGATTCCCTGAAACATTGAGATGCGTTCCATACGGTAAAATCTTTAGATGTAGCATGACTTGCAATGTAACGTGGTATGATTATAAATATAAACGTTGTCCTATCATTAATAAGCAGCACGAGGTTATGAAACGATGTTCCTTATACTTTTTTTTTTAAACACCGAATGTAATTCAATATGGAGATTTAGATGGTATGATGAAAAATTTGATACTTGTCGCAGCTGCCATCTTGGATTTTAATTTTGACTTCACTATTGGCTTCTTTAGCACCCTCTAAAACTATGAAAACGACAACAAAATGAAAGTTTTGAAATTTTTCGTAGCTGCCATCTTGGATTTTCATTTTGACCTCACTATCGGCACCACCCTTGATAACAATGAAAACTATATTTCTCTCTGTGTCTCTTTCTATTATAATTATATAATAAAAAGTCGCATGCAGGGGGCAGAACGCTTTTACGTTATTGGTTGTTGTTAAAAGTATTTTTACCTACATAAGAATTTCGTATATTTATCAAGCTTTTACCCAATTACTTGGGTTTTCGCAAGTTATAGTCTGCCCTCTGAATTCCACCCTAAAATGGATGATACCTTTTACCTTAACTGAATATTGATAATCCAACAAATACTGCTGAATACGAACTAATTACTTGCCTAATTAATGTCTATTGAACAGTTTAACTAATTGCTACATTTAGAAATTTACTGAGCAGCGTAGTTAGGTTATAATTTGATTTTGTTTATGTAAATTTCAAGCTAAAATAACATCAATTAGTCCACTTATTCTTCTAAGCGTGAATATGGCAAATATAGTTCGATTTTTTAAAGTTAAATGCTGCTTCTCCCCGCAGACCATGACCTTCCTTTTACTTTGCACCATATGCCCCGTTACGTGACGACCTAATGTGTATTTATTTTTTCCTTTATTAATAAATGATAAATGATTTTATTTCTGTAAGTAGGTTTGAACAAACACTTTTACACGTCAATCATATTTTTTAAACTAGATGAGGTCGGCGTTTCCTATCTGACTATTCTGAGACGAAAGCCGAAACAAACTCAGAGGTCACAGTGTCTTTTAAAGTCCAGACATAATCTTGGTCAGATCATGTGAAGACCATGTAGATTGGTATCTGAAATGGTCTTTTGAGGAAAGAACCACACAGATTGAGTGGAGCTGTTCAGTCAGTGCACGCATTTGTCAGTAATCGTGCAGCTCGACTCAGGAAGTCAGGACTTAAGGAGCTCAACGACTCGACGAACAATACCAAAGAACGGACATTTGGGTAGGCCGCATGCATTACTCAAACTGCCAGATCATGATTAAAATTAAATGAGAAAAAAAAAACAAAAAGCAAATACCCACATAGTCCTCACATTCACAATAATTAAAATAACATAATACTTTACAGGTAAATATTCATGTCATTGTATATATAAAATTCATCAATGTCAACGTGTATATAAAAATTCGGTCATAATGTTTGAAGACCATGTAGATTGGTGTCTGAAATGGTCTTTTGAGGAAAGAACCACATAATAAGAACTAAAGTTCTAATTTATTACAATATAGCCTAATAAGCAACGTAACTCTAACTTATTATTTGACGTGATAGTTTACGTTATAACTAAGAATAGTGTCAATTTGCACTTTTACGCAATTCTGTAGCACTTTCTTAGAGTCTGATAAATTATTAAAACACTTTTGTTAGGACCTTTTTTTTTGGATGGGAAATCATCAAATGACCTCTCCCGCTCTGGGCGGAGCGAAAGGTCGTGTCAGACTCTTACTGACTAAAACCCACCCGTGTTCCTTCAGTTGCCTGTGCGCCAGGGCCACGGTAACTCTTTCGAACAATCCGCGACTCCGGAAGGATGTGTTAGGACCTAATGACTGCGTCAGACAATGGTGTTAGCGTAGCTGAATAATGGGCAACACAATGAAAAAAAAACGTAAGGGCACTGCCATGGCCTTTAATGCTTAAAGAACAAAAATATTCAAGCATTATCTTAAACTAGCTTTTATCCGCGACTTTGCTCGCGTTGATATCGGAAAAAAAAATTGCAACTTAAAACATTGTGTCATACATAAATTGTGGCAGCCCCAGTAAGTTACATAAGCACTAGAGTCGGAGCTGTCTCGCTCTTCCCTTATGTGGTAGCTTAACAATGATGAGGCTACTAATTATTATGTAAGTAAATAGAGGGTTTAAAGATGTAAAAAGTAAAAATTAAATTAAAAATGCCTCCATTGTTTTCAAATAACTTTATTTATTGGTCGCCAGGAAAACTCCCAGTCGGTATGATATTTTCCGACATCTTCAACAATCAGCGTCATATTTCAGCCAATTTACATAAAACTTTAATGAATTATACACCTAAATCTTTCTCACGAATCACTCCGTCCATTGGTGAAAACCGTACGAAATACCGTTCGGAAGTTTTTGAGTTTATCGCGTTCAGACAGACATAACGCGGCGGGGAGACTTCGTTTTATACTATTTAGTGATATTCAAAATACTGTTATTAATTATTAAGATTGTGGAAATCGGACCATAACATCCGTGTTTGTTAATATAGCCATTACATTTTATTACAGTCTCATAATTTTGATCCAATAACCGGCTTTTCTATTTCTTATAATTATCTTTGTTCCAGAATCCACCTTTTACATTAACAAATTATTGGTTCTTGCTAACAAAACTTCCTTCCAACTAAACCATTAGCTGGTAATGAATGTCTATCAAAAATAGCCCGTTGCCGGTAGAAATGGACGCAGTCTATTTGTTAAGTACACAAAGCTACCCAATATCCGCCCAATTTCAGGCCCGAAACGTTATAAATCTGTTATTTTCTGAAAACGATTTATTTTATTTGTTATCGGAGATTACTTGTCATTATATACTGTTGGTAGACTTAATTTGTTGTTGGTATTTTTAACGGCAAGGTACCGCCGGTATTTTTAGCAAAAAAGCATTTATTCAAGTGAATAGATTGGTATGTTTCTGTGGATTTTATTGAAAAGAATTAGGAGCAGCCGGTCTATAGAAAACTCATCGTGAAAAACTTAAGTGAAGTGAACTGTCATTCAACTCGATGCTAGGATTGACACTGCTGACAGCTCACTTCAAAGAAAGAAAAAGAAAGAAAACAAAGAAAGAATAAAGTTTATCAGTTTATCAAACTCACTTCACGTAAGTTTTCACGGTGAGATATTTACAGAATAGATCAGAAAGTAATGAAATTTTACTCTAAAAGAGTTTTTGATTTATTTCTGTCTCATGAGTTTAAAAGTTCAACATGTTCGAAAATTCTAAAACGGTAGCACAAATAAAAAAGCATTTAAAAATATTTCTAAGGCACACAGAAGACTGACACAACAAAAATGGGGGTAGAATGGTAGTAGAGAGCAGAGCGGCCATGTTGCTGAAAAATATGATTTGTCCAATTTTAAACTGTATGCCGACTACCCGTATTTGACAGGGTATCTACCTACGTTTGTACTACACAAATGTAGTACTCGTTACTAAAATATACGAGTATGTATATTACTTTCAAGCGTGCAGTGTGTCCGACCGGTATGTGGGTGTTAAAATTTTATTCTTTACCTAGAATTGTTAATAACAATCAGATAGTTCGTCATCATCTTTCTGCCCTTGTACTATAGTACTTGAGGTCGGCGCAAGAACTTTTCTTCTTTCATTCTCCTCTGTCAAGAGTCACGCTATCATTCAGTCCCTTCTGCTTTGTATAATTCCTCACACAATCAATCCATATTTTCTTTGACCTTCCTCTCCCTCTCCATCCATTAATATTTATATTCATCACTCTATCAGTCATACGCGTTTCTTCCCTCTTAAAAAGAGTGATGAATTTAAACGGTCAGATGTTCAATGAGGTGTAAATCGGGTCAGAAAAAACATATCGGCAGTGTCTGTGATCTCAAATAAAGAAACGTAACAAATTTATAAGCAATATGTTTCCCGGGATATTTCGCAATGGCAACTACGAAGATATCTCTTTAACACAATTTCTAGCGTCCGATTTTCAACCTCAGAACAGGAACTCGTTACAAATTCAGATCACGTCTGCGAATTGCAGGAACTATTCATCCGAAAGCTGTGACCTGTTATCTGTCTCAAATCTATGCAAAAGGAAGGAAGGAGTGAGGGAACGGCTGTCATAATAATCTGGTTTAATCTTTGGTCCAAGTATTATGAAAATCCTTGTTTCTGTATTGAATTTTCATGGTGTCGCAAGTTTTTTTGTGAAAAAAAAAATGTTACTTCTTCTTTTTATAACTGTCCTGTTTTGGCAACACCAGAATAACTCGAGTATTGGTAAAAATATTAGCCGGTCAGCGACGTGGTACCGGGATGACAGCCCAGGGTACCCAGGACACGCCTGACGAATCAGAGTTACATTTAGGTTACCGACACTCAAACAATCGATCGGACCGGACTTTTTTCCCGACCATGTTGGGTCGACTTCCAGTCTAACCGGATATAGCTGAATATCAATATTTTACATAAAGCGACTGCCTATCTAACCCCCAAAACCCAGTTACAGGGTGGTAAAACGATAACCCGTGGTAAAACTGCTTGTCAGAGTTTTGGGATTCTGATGATTTCATGGAAGGTATTAAACAAATCTCTACAAAACTTTAAACATAGCACACGTAGGTTCGAGTCCATTTGAAAATAACACCGGTTTTCAGAAAATCGGTTACAAAATAAAAATTCCCCGAAAGGAAATCCAATATTGTTTGCAACGTATTTGAAAAATGAGGGTAGACAGCAAAAGGTTCTAAGAATTATGGGATCAATTTAAAATCCCAGGAGTGCAGGCGTTTTTAGCTGTGCTAAGCGCCGTCACTAGAATTTTACATGAGGAAATATTTTTCACGTGATTATTTCAATTCAATCTTTTAGCACCATTTTATTACCCGACAGCACGACGCAAAGGAGGGTGATGTGTTTATCAGCTTATGTATGTATGTATGTTTGTTTTTTGTGGCGCTCTAAAGACTCTCATGCAGTCGGAGGCATCTTCCGTTTACCAATAAAGACCTATCGCCTCCGACTACATGAGTTTGGGTGTGGGATTGGAGACAAAAATATGTCATCTTGTTTCTATCTTTTTTAAAGTTCCCTTTTTACGCAGATTTTTAGATTTTTTACATTAACTTTTTAATGTAAACTATTGAAAATGCAAATGGAGTTAAATGTTTTTGGTATAAACATTTATTTAGTTTGGTTCTTTAGGTAGTCCAGCGGGATAATTACGTAACACATTAACAGTAGGAATGAGTTTCATTTTGACAGTTCAACAACATTCATTGCGTTATTTACGTTGTTGAACTTACAATTTTTTCGAACACATGAAGCAATGGATTAGCAATAGGCTTCAAAATGATTCAGATTGTGATAGATAGTGTGTTACGTAATTAGGGTGCTGAACGAGTGAATCTGATCTTTAATTCTTGCACGATTTCTGAGATAGTCATAACCGGAGTTTCGATATGATCTAGAGAGCCGTTAGTTTGATATCTTGACACACCCAGTAATACCTTCATCTAAATAGATTACTTTGTTGATAGCCATTGAAATTGTTTTACATGAATATTTACATTAACGGGTATAAAAAGACACTTAACGAAGCCGAGAGTCACTTGTACCGTCCATACCATCCCGTCATTGTAATATTTTTAAGCTATTGCATAGCTTTTATCGCGGGCTTTGAGCGCGGCGACCAAATCAAGAAATTCCGTAACGAAAATAAAACCTAACACCCCCCACTCCGCCTACCACGTAGCTCGGCCGAGCGTTCGCTTAACGTGTATGTATATGGTACGACTGTACTTGAATTAATATCAAAGAAAAAAAAAATACTGCATAAATAAAAAATAAATAAATAATTATAATTGCATAAGTTGATAAAAAATGCTATGCAATAGCTTTACCGCGGCAGTCCCCGAGTGCCACACGTGTTTTTTTTTGTACTGGACCATACCTAGGAACCTTCTGGTTACGGAGATATTGAAGGTCATCATTCCAACTTTCACTGTCGTTTTTTTACAAAAATAAGTTTTTAATGTTATAACACAACTTTAAATACCCCCACGACCTCTGTACCGTCGTATGCCCCCATAAGCACAATGTTCTGCGTGTGTTACATTGCGCATTAACGCAAACAGTAAATTTTCACACCAAAAATATAGTCGTTTCACAGCAATTATTTTTGTGCAATGTTACTTAGTTTGATGTACAGAATGCGTAGTTGACGGCTATGTGATGGGTCTTTTTACACACTGTATAGGGCTTTAAACTAGAGGTACATAAAAAAAAAACATGGTCATGGTAACTGGTCATCAGCCAAAGAACCAGAACTGAGTTACTATGAGTTTAAGTCATTTTTTCACAGTTCCATAACAGATTGCAAGAGCACGACCATCCAAACTTCATATTCCTTTCAGTAGCAAATAAATTTCGCAGGTGCAAAATTTATGCTGAACAAAATTAATATTACGACCAAAACTCTGTAAATAATGTTTTCATTCCACGACCAAGTTTCCACTAGCGGTAAATATGAGCTGTTCTACTAATAAACCATTGAAAAGCGATTCGATGGGACTTTTCAAAGTAAAAACACAGAATACGTACGTACCGAAGGTTCGCTTCGTACAACGAGCTAAAATGTGCATGCACACAGCGGCCGCAGTGAGTGAAGTACCCTCCGATCTTTAGTTACGTCCTTCGCACCCTGGGTAATCGACTTCTGTCCATTGGCTAATCCTTTCACCACGATGGTATCGACACGCTAAGAAGAAGAAGAAGATGAAAATGATGGCAGCGGCAAAGATTTAAATCGTTAGATTCGTCCGACTGATGATAGTCGCGTTTCTGTTTCGTTTTGACACCTCACAATGACGCAGTGACTTGAATTGATTCGCGCTTGTCGCTGGCACGGCTTTTCTCAGATCTTCTTGGCCCAAAACTTCACCACTACCACGGCGTCGTCGGTCGCAGCGCAGAGGTAATTTTGACTGCAAGTTTTGGGACACAGAGGGCAGGATAGGAGGTGGAGCATAGTTTGGGATATAGCACCACATCCACACCCTGCTGCCGTTCCGCCGAAGTAGCCGTACTTTACCAGGTTAGAGTTGTGTCCGAAAAACTTGATTGTCATGGAAACGTTATTTAATCATTTGTGGGCTCACTCTGTTGACACTTTTTCGCGTGACTAAGTACGGTGATATCTAGATCGATTGAAATCTTTGGGCAGCGAGGTTCGCCGTTACGGTGTCAAAAACGCTCTTAAGTAAAAGAAAGAATTAAAGAAAATACATTTATTTAGCACAGACTACAAAGTACACAACATAACGTATACCAACAAGTAAAAAACAAAAATAAAACAAATAAAAAGTGTAAAGTGCGTTGTGAGAAATTAGCAGGAAAGTGTGCCTCGCGGCTGCGCCAAATAGGTCCAGTTCAGCAAACATGCCAGAAAACTAGTGCCTGACGCTGGTTTTCAACTGAACCTGAAGCAAACACACCAAGTTACGTTTATAAATAACGTTTCAGTGACGTCATTCGCCGGTAAATTGCAGACGCTATGTGGCGGCCACCGCTCTTTTAAGAAACCGTAGCTTTAATTCCAAACAATTGCCAGTCGCGAGTGCGCTTGCACTCGCTGTACGTGAAACGTGTCTATGTGTGCGTGCGTTTTCTCTCGGTGTGTTCAGCCGACCTTCTGTAAGTACTATTCTGTGTTAAAAGCGTGGAAATGAATTTAATTAACCGTTTCAATTTGATTTCATTCTGTCCCTTCTTTGATATAAAGGTTCCATTTTCGATCGGAAAGTTCTTTGTGAGTTCAGCGTTGACATGCCTTGTTTTCGTGTAAGGCTGTCTTCACACTTGATATATGCTCACAGAGGGGAAACACATTGATGTTTGAAGGTTTGGAAAGGTGAAGGGAACTTTGGCATTAACATGTTTTGAATAAGGACGGAAAATACTTGAACATTTCAGTGAAGTTTTCGAATTTGTATGATATTTTAGGGGTATTTTATGCTTAGCGAGCTGCCCCTGCTTCGCACGGTTTTAAAGACTTAAAAAATCATCAGGATTTCTTTATTATGTTTTAATTTAAGATTAATGTATTACGGTTAAAGATATTTATTATTGCAATATAATTACAAATTCACTTATAGAGAAAACATAAGGTTAATAACAGTATGTGCTATCAAGTGTAGCGTAACTTAACACTAACATTATAATAACAGTTTACTTATGGTTTTGTCAAATCAAACAAAACAAATCAGAAGCAGGTAGTTCTACGTAAGGAACAGCAGAATTTTAAGCAATGCAGGTACGGTGCATTTCATCGGTTGTAGCGTGTTTAGCCACGGCGGCCTACACCACAGTGCAGTATGAAGGTTGACTAAAACAACCAAGGCAGTGGATAATAACCACCAACAATAATTAAGAGTGTAATGGTATTATTATAACTCGTGCGTAAAAAGGTATCATACAGCATTGATGCAAAAAAGTGTTTTTTATATGGCACCAATCATACTCAACCACATATCTAGTTCAATTCGGTTTAAAGAAATTTATTTCTCAAAAAAGAATATCATATCATCACAGTTCACTTAAATATGACAAACAACACAAAATATCTTAAGTAATAAACATAGTTGTCGTTCAATCTATCGAGTACATATAGCAATGATTTATTAGTGTTGGTTAGCCAAACACAACTTTAACCTATTCCTAAAAATGTTCACTGATGAAGAATCTCTTATTTCTTTCGGTAAATTATTATAAAGCTGCGCTCCCTGAAACTGAATAGTTCTTCTTCCGTACAAAGTCCTAGCTGAACGCAGTTCTATACTATCCGTATTCCTGGTGTAGTAGTGGTGAGTTTTGTGTTTGAAGGTGATTTGTGAGTGTATTTTGTTTGTTAAAATTTTCTTTATTAGTATGCATGTGTGGTAAATATATATTTTTTTAAGGTTAAATAGTTTAGTTTAGCATAAATGTCTTTCGTAGGTGTTAGGTAATTGTAATTAAAAATAACTTTGATTGCTTTGTTTTGCGTTACTTGTAGGTCATAAATTAAAGAAAACTAAAAATAAAAATAAAAATACTAAAAATAAACTTATTTAAGAAAAGGCTTAAATCTTTACTGTTGAATAAAGCATATTACAGCATTTCGGAATTTTTGACAGACAAAATGCAAGCACTCTTTTTGACCTTAGTTGGTACTCGACCTGGTATGTTTAAGTTCAAGTCCATTTAACATTGCACGTGTCATTTATGTATCATTTTAATTATTATATTACTTTTTATCTCTTTTTGTTTAAACATTATTTGACTATTGACGTCGTAAACCTATAATTTTTTTTTTTGACATGCATATTTTTTCTTATTTTTTATTTTTGTGAAAATCAATTAATATCGTTTGATTAATGTAATTATGTTATCAATTTGATCAATGATATCCATGAATATTTGTACGCCTTCTGGTATAACATAGCGCACTAGTATATATTTTCTTTTTTATGACAACTATTTTATTGTACCTATGTTAACAAATGATTAAATGATTATGATTATTAATTATTTTTAACATAACCAACAATATTGACATATATATAAATATTGTACACCCCATGGGTATGTTACAGTGATAAAATAATGCTAATTGTAAGAACTGTATTTTCACCTGTGACAAACAATCCTACTAATATTATAAATGTGAAAGTTTGTGAGGAAGGATGAATGATTGGATGGATGGATGATTGTTACTCTTTCACGCAAAAACTACTGAACGGATTTGGATGGAATTTGGAACACAGATAGTTTATAACCTGGATTAACACGTAGGATACTTTTTATTCCGGTAGTACGTTCCCGTGGGATAATTTCCGCCATCCAGGAGGGCGAAAAAAATTTTTTTTTTTTTAAAGCAATAACTTGAATGAATAAATGAATGAATGAGTCAAAAGCAAGAAACGAAAATATAACGATTTTTTTATATTATTTTCTTGGTTATTTGCGTATTCGGTAGGCCGGGAAAGACCTTTTAGTATATAATTTCTTAAAGTTTTCTTGTAAATGTTAAACGATTTGATTTATTTTATGTCCTTAGGCAGTTTATTATAAAAGTTGACCCCTTTATACACGATATTCCTCTTTCCATATTAAAGTCCTAGGCTGGGTTAAGCTGATATCGCTAGTCTGTCCTGTTAACATTTTTTGGGTTTGTACCCTTTTTTTTGTAAATATTATTTGCGAGTATATGTCTCCAGTTAGTATTTTCCTGACAAGTATACATGTGTTATACTTAAATATTTGAAAGAGGTCCTTAAGTTTTGTATTTTTGTTCTAATTTATTGTCTGTAGATGTTAAGTCGTTGTACCTAACTATTGTTATAATTATTTTATTTTGGACAATTTGTGGTACTTTTAGGTTATAGACATAAACCTTCGGGAATAAATTCTCGAAATGATGGTGAAAACCGCATCAAAATCCGTTGCGTTGTTTAGATGAACAATGCAGTCACACGGACACGAAAAACGACTTTAATTTTTATAATATGTACAGAAGAAAACTCTCAAGATTAATAAACGTGCTATTTTATATTACGGAAAGATGACAAGGAAATTGTATAGAAATTTCAGGAACATAAAAAAGATTAAACAGTTAAAAAGCGGCCAAGTACGAGTCGGATTCGCACACAAAGGGTTCCGTACCACCGTACGTTGCCATTATTAAAATTGAGCCGAAAAAACACCTTTCTTGTTGGGACCCCCCCTTTAATTTTTATTATTTGTGGAAAATTTCAAGTGTCTACTCAAAACTCAATTCTTTATTGCATTCCATATGTATTACATAGATTGTCTAACAAAGTAAAAGATCAATATGGACCCTATCGGGCACAGCAAAATTAGGAGAGAAAAGTCTACCTGTTACAGTTTAAAAGTTCTTAGTGACAGACGGATGGACGGATGGACAGTGGAGCCTTAGTTATAGGGGTGTCACCCTGTGGGCACGGAACCCTGAAAAAATCAATAGTAACGTAAAATAATCAAGTAAAACGCAAATTTAAAATAACTAAATACTTCCAAACTGTTTAACCAAAATATAGACTAGTTAATTTTTTGCTAAAGAAAATGTTCTTTGAAGATATTACAAAGTTTCAAAGTATTTTTTAGTAAGCAACCCTTTTTTCAGGGGCTAAAATTGCTTTTTAAATTAAAAGTGACGTGACAGTACTTAAAAATGTTTAGCAAAATAGAATTACGCATATTATCTTAATAAGAATCTTTACAATTACCTTTCTAACTAATACTCGGTTTTTACGAGTATAAACAAAAACGAATCGTTTTGCTTACCAATGGTAGCATTTTTTATTACCAAACTGGGCCGACAGTCTCGACATAGATACCGACAAAAATCGGTCGTTAAGTCCAATCGATGTCAAATTTCTTTATTAGATTTTCAACCTTATGCTTTGGAAATAAAGTTGAAAATCTATTAAAGGAATTTGACAACGATACAACTTAGCGACAGATTTTTGTCGCTATCTAATGTCGAGACTGCAGGGCCTGGGCATACAAATAGATTCGTAAGCTAATTTTAACTGTGACAGCTACTTCCATATGGGAGGGTCTACTATGCAAAGCTATGACGTATTTGCTTCATTATTGGTAAAGATACAAGAGTCATAATTTTAACCAATAATGGTCCGTAATTTATAGGTATCTGCCATAAGTAACCAGAGCGGGGTAATTACGTAACACACTAACAGTAGGAATGGGTTTCATTTTGACAGTTCAACAACATTCATTGCGTTATTTACGTTGTTGAACTGACAATTTTTTCGAACACATGAAGCAATGGATTAGCAATAGTCTTCAACATGATTCAGATTGTGATAGATAGTGTGTTACGTAATTAGGGTGCTGGTTATTTTAATAAAATAAAACTCAACCATTATTGTAAAGAAAATATTACTTAGCATTTTATACCGACTTCACGCTTCTTTCTGCATGGTCTCTCTTAATGGCCAACCCAATGCTAGCGAGCATTATTTATTTCCCTTCAACCGAAAACCTGAAAATCTAGTGATTTTTTTTCTCAATATTCTAGTGAAATCAAATCCCTTCGACATCAAACCGTGTCCCATGATATGCAAACCTTCTGATAAAAAAATGTCTTTTTCAACAGTTTGAATGCAAGCCACGGGTATTATGTACCACAAATTAATACCACAAATCTCTGGACCCTCATTCGTATGCAGCATCCATCTTATTTACTTTTTTCCTTGACAAAATTGGTAGGGTAAGAGTTAACAAAATTAAAAATATTATCTTTGGGGGTTATCTCGACCCTGTATTTAGATAGGTTGGCGGGGGACAGATATTAGGCCTGAATTTTAGCTGAATTGGGTACTCATCTTAATGACAGTGGACCGTTTTCTTTTTTTTTGTCTGTCATTATAATTTTAGGGTTAGGTCGTGACTTGGGTTGGCCTTTGTTACTAAAATATTTTGTGTCGTTGACAAATTGTTGTCCGCTAGGCCGTTTTTCTCGAGATAAAGGTTTAATTATTTCTGAAAACAGACAACGTCGGCATTTTCTGAAAAGTTACGGTCTGGCCATGTTTTTATTAAAGTGTGACTGACAAGTCTATGATTGTTTTTTGCTACTACAACAATAAGGTATGGTAGGTATACTGGTATGGTTTAAGTCATTTATTTCTCGAAAACAGAATACAATTTATTTACTTAGAATGAGAAACACTGATTGCATACACAAAGATTAAAGATATTTATAGAGAAACTACGCGAAGAAATGTCATAGAAAAACTATGATCCTGTCTCAGTGACGCCATCTATCATAATATAGCAAAATTACAGCGGCATGCAGGCGTAAAATACTAGATTGAGGGACATTCGCCCACTAGGACAAATGTATTGGATTACGATTTCGTTCGCTATGTCCCGTCCATTGTTAAGTAAATAATTGAATGTCTTTGGTTGCATACAAATACACCTTGGAACGAATATCGGAAAGATATGTTTGAAGATGAAATTAGGTATAATATTGTTGTTCATTAACCTGTCGTTCGTAGTTTCTGATCTTCCTGTGTGAGTCTCAATAAATACTTTTTTTTTCTTTCTTTCTTTCTTTTATGTTGGTAAAATATTTTTAAAGACATCAATAATCGAAATAATACAAATAGGTAACTATACCTATTTTTATCATCCACAATATTTCGTTTCACTGCAGCTTTCTTCCGTTTACACCATTCTTTTTTTTTTGTGCCAACTTATTTAGCTTCTTTTTTATAAAATATAAATCAAGATTTTAACTGAACAATAAAACTAAATTTAAGAACAAACAAATAAAGTTGCCACACAATCGTCACACACAGCCCGATTCAATTATTTTCCGAGATTACAAAGAAAACACAATCGTACAGAATAATGCACACAAACTTTAAAGCAGCAACATTTAAAGTAGTAGTGATAATTTTCTAAAGTTACAGCAAGTTTTGCCACTACCACGAGAACATTGCTAACTGAATACCCGTGAAAGGGAAATTGGGAACCTACTTTGAATGGAACAAAATTATAACTTGGATGTTTCGCGAACTGCCCCTGACTATTATACCTACCCAATATTTAATTAATTGTTTGTAAATTAAATAAGCAAGCTGTTCTTTTCTTCTTGTCTGTTATAAGCAGAGATCGGATTTTCGGATGCATATTTACCTAAAGTAAATATTTAGCTATGAAAGTATGTAAGCGGCTCTTTAATTTTTTTGTTTTTAATTAATAATTTCCTGGTGTGCCAGGAACACTGGAAATGCATAACTAGTCGGGTGTCGACTTCTAAAAAAATATTTATTAAAATAAAATAAAAACCCCGGGATTCTTGGATCGCATAACTATCAAAATCAAAAAAAAATAACAAAATCAATTTTATTTGTGTAACATAGGTAATGAATACAGTTATTAAATTAAAATAGGTCGCTATGTTATGCCAAGAGGCGTACAAATATATGGTTGCATGCGAAATAAAATTAAAAAAAAATATATAAATCATGCGAGAGGTAAACACAAATTATTTGGTAGGTATGTCAAAATTAATAGTATGACGATAAAAAAAAAAACTAAAATTATAAAATGTCACAATATGAAGTAATTACTACAGTCAATGCTTAAATAAATAATCATATCATAAATTACCATTGCTCTCAATATTCTACTAGAAATTGTCTATTGTGTGTATCCAGATGCATATTTATTTAAAATTAATGTTTAACCCCCGATGCAAATATGTGTATGTAGGGTGTAACAGGAGGGGTGGGGTGTGTTAATTAAAGTTAAGATTTTGTCGATACATATTTTGCACATAACATATCAGCCAACATCTCAACTTTAGTTGAATATGCATCCGAATATCCGATCTCTGGTTATAAGTAAGTATGTGTGCACATAAACATTTAAATAAAATAAATAAATAAGCAGTTTTTTCTTCACTATGAGAAAAGGTTTTCATCCCGCAATAGTTTTGGAGTTTAGCTACATTATAATAGGAAAATATTTTACTGACCCTCTAAAAACTTATTGACCTTCTAATGATGCACATTTTTTTAAATAAGTGAGACTCTTTTTTTAACTTTCTGGCCTCACAGTTGATCGCAGTAACTAAGCTAACTAGGTGGAGTTTCTTGCCAATTCTTCTCCATACGAAACTACCTTTTGGAAGGGGCAACTAAAATCAATTTTATTTTCTTGTAAATTTTGACGTCCAAACGTGCCTTTTATGTGCCTATTTGAAATAAATGATTTGATTTTGACTTTTGACTTTAACGACCCAAACCTCGACCAAACGGGTTAGGTGAGGTTGGAATTGTGACCAATCACGCGCGGGCCGAATTGGTTGCATTTATTTACCTATATGTATTTTTTGGACCCCAAAATAGGAATTATTTGAGGTTCCCAAAAAGAGGCGCAATCATTATATTAGATTGTTCAATACATTTTTTTAGGTGCGCAAAATAGGAATTATTAGAGGTTCGATTAAATACATGGCTTAATATAAATACAGTACAGATGGTAAGGGATCGCCTGGCAGCAACAGTTGCTGCACTAGTTTCGAGCGCAATAACTTATTGTTGCTTGAAGTCGAGCAACAGATACTAACATGCACTAATATGCTCTCGATTGATGAAAAGTTATTAAAGAAAGAAAGAAAGAAAAATATTTTATATGGGACACGCACAGGAAATACAAACAGTAAAATAAAAGATAAATGATAATGACGATGATGATTTAATATTAAATGATTGTTTATCGAACTATATACAGGTTGACTTTGAAAACATGCGACAAAATTTAAGGTGGTGTTCTACCCATCAATATGAACAACTTTTACTAAGGGACCAACTTAGAATTCACAAAAAAAAACGATTTTCCTGTATAAAGGTACATACCCGATTGGACCATTTTGTTTAAGTAGGTCGAATTCTTTTTTGAGAATTCTAAGTTGGTCCCATAGTAAAAGTTGTTCATATTGATGGGTAGAACACCACCTTAAATTTTGTCGCATGTTTTCAAAGTCAACCTGTATTCACCACCGTTCTCATGTCCATATCCCAAATTATTTGGAGTCGGTGCAACATGTATTTTCCTTCTATACTTCTCTATCCGTTGTCATCTCAGAAATCACCCTCTTCCTAGCCATATCATCTTTCACACAGTCCATACATAATTTCTTTGGTCTTCCCCTACTCTTATAGCCATCCATATTCATACTCAAAACTTTCCTCACGACATTTTCGCCAATATACAGGCTGTCCGGTAAAGAATGGATAACCTTGAAATATCATATAATATACCTTACAGCCGTTCTAAAAAATATATAATATACTTTATGGCTGTTCTAAAAAAATACAAAAGTAATATATCCCAAGTAGAACCCAAGAGAAGATTTTTTATAAAAAAATATAGTGCAATTTCTAGACACACTATTTACGGCCGCTGTGTCGGCATAGTCTACGTAAAATATTATAACAACAAATAACAGAAGAAATTCATTCATTTATGGTCGTGGTGAAGAAGAATGTAAAAAACATAATTATTTTTTTTCTAAAAAACTTAGGTTCTTGGGAAATATACCTAACCTATACATTTTTTTTTTGAACTGCCATAAGGTCTATTATATGCTATTTCAAGGTTATCCATTCTTTACCGTACACCCTGTATACCATTGGGTTGACTCGCTGCGTACAATAACTAACGATGTGGGGTTCTAAACTTTACGTGATGAATGAATTTAAGGAAGATCATGTGTATGTGACTTGTGATGCGATTACTATGCCAAGAGTGGAGTGATCTAGTAGTACGAGATTTAGAAGGGACACAATACCAGGAGAAAGATAATATGCAAATGGAGGGCATAACTAGGTCCGAGAAGAAAAAAGGAGATGACGGTGATACCGAATAGACAGAGGTGAAACGAAAGGGAAAAAAGAAGTACATGCTTGAGATAAATAAAATAGAGATATATGTATATCATACAGTGAGCAATTGCCTAAAAATTTGCAGATTAATGGCATTACCGATATTCTAAAGGTGAATTATGTTAGTAAATCACCCTCATACCGAGAATACGCCTCTCGTATAATCATTAAAATTATCAATACAACCAGAAGTTCATACAATCCCATTGAATGACTATTTCATAAAAAAGTCATGTTGTCTTTTATCATATCTCTACTGGGTTTTTTTTCGATTTGGGCCAGCCCATATTGCTGCTGCGTTTTCCGGATCAGATTTCGTAATTTAAATAGTAGGTTGGTAAAAAAAAAGTTAAACCAAGTTAATTAATTATAAATTCAAGAATCAATGACGAAAAACGAAAATTTTTTCGCGCCGATATGTTCACATGTTTCTTTTTCACTTTAAACAGCTCTATGTGCTAAGGCAGTTCGAAATTTAAATAACATTTTTGATAAGTTACCTCCTTGGTTGCCATGGGTCGACGTAAAAAGTTCATTCCATTTTTAAATTACACGACAGATATGAATTGTCATAGTAATTTATTTGACCGCTAAACACGAAAATATGGATTTTCATACTAACATTGCTTGCCGCTGTAAGCATGTATTTGACCAGTACAACATTTTAAATTTTAAATGAAATGAAAATGAAGAAGGTTGTCAAAATAATGCTTGAATTTCCAAGCAAGTTTTTCTTGAAAAGTTACTTATAATACAGTCACGAATGTTGTTTTTACTTCTTTGAATTACCAAATCTCTTATGCTGAACAAAAAGAAAAATATTATATTAAACAATTCTGACCAAAAACAACTTTAATATATAGTGTGTACAAAATGTGGGACAAGCATAATATAGTTTTCAATAGTTGGAAAAAGGAAAACCATTATAACTTTGAAACGGACTATGGCGTGTTTTATTGAAACTTGAACAACCGATATAACTTGCAGGACATTTGAATTTCCTGTTTTCGTTATCCATATTTTTGAAAATATTAATCTTGAAAGATTGTTCTTGCTGTTGTTGCAAAACCCAAAATGTGTAGTAATTTGAGTAATGCCAGTATTACACGGTTCAACCATTATTTCTTTACACGTTACGTATACTTTTTAAGGTTCCGTACACAAAGGGGGTCAACGGAACCCTATTACTAAGCCTCTGCTGTCCGTCTGTCCGTGCGTCTGTCTGTCAGCGGGCTATATTTCATGAACCGTAATAGATAGACTGTTGAAATTTTCACAGAGTCTGCATTTCTATTGCTGCTATAACAAAAAATAATAAAAAGAAAATAAAGTAAAAAATTCAAGGGGGTCATACACGAAACATGTTTTTTTTTTAAATATGTCGTTTTAAATATTGTATGGTGGTAAGAAACCCTTCATGTGCGAATCCGACTCGCACTTGGCCGGGTTTTTATGAGAATCGATAGAATATTCTTTATAGAACACCAAAATGAATAATGATACCACAAAGATTTGAAACTTTTAACGTTTTGAATACGAGGCTTTTGGCTACTTTTTTATTAGTGTATGTATTTTGTGCATTAGTGTATGTAGTTTTTTTTTTTAAATGTGCGTCTTGTTAGAGCAGAATAAGCCATTTTTCTTCTTTTTTTTTCTAAATAAAATTATGTTACTCTCGGTTTTGTGTGAATAAGATAAGTTAAATTAGTTTAGGAGTTAGTTGCTATTTGTAGAAGTACGATGGGATTGACATCGTCGCAAATGTGTACAAAAATCCCTAAAATGATGACTAAAAAAAAAAACACTTAGATTAAATGACGCGGAAATAAAGGGTGTGGCCTATATCGGCCACAATAATTGTAGTCCAGTTAAACCCAATTACTGTTCCACGGAAAATACCTTTTGAAAGAAGGCACGAAGATTTATCAAGCGTGTTGAGCAATTTTCGTGCCTTCTTACGAGCTCTGAATAAGTCCACTAAAGGACTGTTAGAGGTAAGACAAATAAGTAAAGGTAATTACAATAATAATACACGCTTATTATTGTCCTACCGCAGGGCAAAGGCCTCTTCTCATACAGAGGGAGAAAGAAAGAAAGAAAAAGTATTTATTGAGACTCGCACAGGATTACTAAAAACTAAACTAAACACACTCATAACAAAAAGGAAAGAGAAGACACGAGCATTGATCACTGCACTTGGTCAAGACGGGATAGCGATTTAAGACTTATATTGACTATAGATCAAGTTCCAGGCCCTGCAGTCTCGACATTAGATAGCGACAAAAATCTGTCGCTAAGTCGTATCGATGTCAAATTTCTTTAATAGATTTTGAGCTTTATTTCGAAAGCATAAGGTTGAAAATCTATTAAAGGAATTTGACATCGATACGACTTAGCGACCGATTTTTGTCGCTATCTATGTCGAGACTGCAGGGCCAGGTCCAGATCCAACCATCACCGATGTCATTAATAAATTGAAAAAGTCACATTGTTACTTGCCCGGATTTGAACCCACAACCTCGTACACGAGAGGCCAGGCCCTGACCACTGGGTTACCAGTAAATTTAAGTTTACACGATTTAATTCTTTTGCTTCACCCAATACAAGAATAAGAAAAAGCGAGGTTAAAACCTTTACTAATACTAACAAAACGTATAGTATACATAAGTTTTAGGGTAGTTTAGTGAACCCCGATTAACTATTGACTGGATACGTCGGCAGAAAAGTTAATGCTGATTTGGCAAATTAATTATAACTCTAAATATTAGCTAAGTTTACATAAAGTAAGGGAGGGGTGGGTTACCACCCCTCTGTAACATATTTATTCACAGGTGTTCACAACTGTTGGGTTTATTCATAAACGTTGCTTAAAGTTAAGTAAGGGGTCATCTCTTAGCTGCCACGGCTTATTTTAATTTAATTCAATATTTGAATTGTTTTTGTCTTTTTGTTTTTTTTAAACTGCTCTATTTGCTAAGCCAGTTCGAGATTTAAATAAAATCTTTGATAAGTTACCTCTTTAGTTGCCATGGGTCGAAGTAAAAAGTTCGTTCCATTTTTAAATTACACGACAGATATGAGTTTTCATAGTTATTTATTCGGCCGCTAAACACGACAGATATGGATTTTCATACTAACATTGCCGGCCGCTGCTCGCATGTTTTTTACCAGTACAGCATTTCTATTTATCATATTATTTCGCTCATGTTTAATGACTGGTCATGTAAAACATTTGTCAAGCTCATCATCATTTTGCCTAGCGTTTTTCTAACAATCTTGGGGACAGCTACCTCAAATAAAATTCCTCTTAATATCATTTACCTTAATAAGAACTTCAAACTGACTATCAGTGAAAGAGACATGACGGTAGATCCGGGTAATTATGAAGCTGGAAATTTTCCATTCCACTTTTGTATTCTAAAATATGAACGCTGAAAATGATATTATGTTTATATCAAAGACGGTATGTATGTGACATGACATAAATAGGGGTGTCCTATGTTACGAGAATTTTATTTTTTTCATCAGACGGAGAATTTTATCAAAAGGTTTTTGATCTCATAGTTCAAGGTATTCATTTGACGTCGTGTTGGCTTTTGTAAGAGCAAAATAAGTTCTTTACATTTATAGTTTAATACAAAATTCAGCTTCAATTAATGTTAAATTGTTAATAGATGTGCTAAAAGACCGATTCGAATAGATTCCATTAAACGCAAGGTGACATTGCGGAAGGCCAAGGGGAAGATGGCGGATGAGTTTGACTCCCACCAAAAATTTTGCACGAGCAAAAGATAGAATTGTGTGGAAAACGGAGAGGGAGACCTTTTCCCAGCAGTGGCATAACACAGGCTAGTTAGATTAAAGGTTGTTGATCGATTAAAAAAATTAAAACCTTCTTTGTCAGCCTATCTTTTAACCATAGTCTCTTGTTCTGCTTTCTCTCTTCCCATTACTTACTTAAAAATATAAAAATAGCTCTTATTTTTCTCTGATCTTTTGGACATAAACAAGTTCTAACATTTAATCCTATTATGATTTCTGCTTGTTAACCCTATATTAGCATATCATCAGCCACCAGGTCGGGCTGTCTTGCGACATAGGCCTCCTTTATTTCCCTCCACTTATTCCTGTCCAGATTTAATAAAAAAAAATATAAACAACGAGTCGTATTAACTCAAGGTTCTGTGTTACAATAAAAACGCCCCGTTGACAGCGCGGACCACAATAATTGTGGATTAAAAGCTTTTTGGTGACGTAAAAACGTTACGACCAGTCCCACGATCGTGTGCACTTAACTAAAGGGCTGTTGTAAATTTGTTTTTATTTACTAAAGGTATAGTCTTTTTATTATTTTGAGCACAAGTTTGTCAAAGAGCGATGGAACGTAGCATTCTGAAGATAGGACAAAATTCGGAACACCACGCTGCCATTCTGAGTGTAATAAGACAGGACAAAATTCGGAACACCACGCTGCCATTCTGAGTGTAATAAGACAGGACAAAATTCGGAACACCACGCTGGCATTCTGAGTGTAATAAGACAGGACAAAATTCGGAACACCACGCTGCCATTCTGAGTGTAATAAGACAGGACAAAATTCGGAACACCACGCTGCCATTCTGAGTGTAATAAGACAGGACAAAATTCGGAACACCACGCTGGCATTCTGAGTGTAATAAGACAGGACAAAATTCGGAACACCGCGCTGCCATTCTGAGTGTAATAAGACAGGACAAAATTCGGAACACCACGCTGCGTGTCAAAACGGGTGTAATGGACGTAGGTAGGAAGGCTGCCAAGCTCAAATGGCATTGGGCGGGACACATCAGCCGCATGCACGATGACCGCTGGGCAAGTCTCCACACAATTGGGGCCTGAAGACGGGACGGCGCCGCCGAGGCCGACACTGAAAGAGGTAGCGAGATGACCTGGACGCGTACTGCGAGGGCTGGTTCGAGGTGGCGCAGTATAAGAGTTCCAGGACTTGGGGGAGGCCATTGCGCAGCAGTGGGATAGGATATTTAAAAAAAGTTTACCTTCTACTGAATTGTTGCAACAGATTTTTTTATTATTAAAAACGAAATCTGGCAACGTTGCTTACACATAGCTAATAGTAACCCAGTAGTGGTATTCCTGTTAACCTTTCCAACTAAACTGAAAATACTTATCGTTGGAAGGAATCAGCACACTTATTGCGTAACACACTACAAACACGGAAATTGCTAATCTATTGCTTCATAAGTTTGAAAAATTTGTCTTCTAAACAACGTAAATGACACAGTGAATGTTGTTGAACTGTCAAAATGAAAGGCATTGTGAATGGGTTCCGCAATTCCTCCGCTGGTCAATAGTGCAAGTGCGGTGCGGATCAAACTCAAGACCTCTCGTCGACAGTCGGTGCCTCAACCGATGGGTTTCTGTCGCTTAAATTTGATACTGTCAAACGGGGTGAATAGGGATGCAGGGGTGAATTGATACGAAACAATTAAAGGGATTTTAACATTCAAATAATATAGTTTGTGGCCAAAAAGGGCTCTAATGTGTTTACTGTATTATAATTAACGATTAAGTGCCGTTATTGGCAACAAACTATATTATTTCAATGTTAAAATCAATTTTAAAGTTTCATCCTGATTCACTCCTGTATCCCTATTCTCCCCGTTTGACGGTACATGTTTTATCTTCTCATACTTTTTCTGTAGATTCTGAGGAACAGACTTCAGTTCTGCTACTCGAGGAAATTGTATAAAAACATTACATAAGGTATGTCGAAAAAAGATACTGTGAATAATAATGTAACTGACTTTAAAGCTCACACTGGCGTAGCTTTCTACGGAAACGTCAAAAATATAGTTTTATGACAGCTGCGCGCACAGATTATTAAAGGCCGGCGGCGCATGAGTCGTTGCCCGGAATGTTACCATTTTATAAATATTTTGTTTATATAAACATTTAGAAGTAGGTATTGTGTATTTATTTAATTTCTTATTCTGTTATTTTTACCTTAGCGTATACTGCACCAGCTGACGTCATAAAGTCAACGCCGGCTGTCGCCGAAAACCACCGCTGTGGCTCTGTCTCGCATAGGGTCGTAGCATTATGCTGAGCGATGGCCGTTTTGCGTGGATGTGACGCATATTTTTCCCGTGTTCTTTTTTGTGTTTGTTTTTTTTCTGTGCGTCATGTTTACCGCAAATAAACGTATTTTCTTTCTTTCTTTATTTTTTCTTTCTATAAAAATACAGTTTTTGCTTGGACAAGAACCCTCCAGTCAGGTAAAGGTCACATTTAGTTTCTAGATAATATTTTAAAATCGACCTAAAACGAACTCTAGGAAAATATTCATTCTGTAATAAAGTACAGACGACCGCAGGTCGGTGGTAACACTTTGACTTTGAGTTGGCCAAGCGTGGTATGCGGAGAGTTTCTATAGAATAAGAGGCCAACTTATACTCGTTTTGTTACGGTTGATGTGCGGCCTACTGTACACTCAGTCAAAATTAGGCAACTACTTACCTGCGTCTAAATTCTCTTGAAAAATTATTGAAGAAAGTAATTTCAGCATAAAATTACGGGAAAAAATAATTAAATTGAAGCATTTAATTTTGAAATTCTTCATCAAAATTGCCGAATTCTCGGTTATCTAATAATAGAAAAGAAAACGTTCCTTAAAGGTTAAGGCTTCAATTGAAAGCTAGATTAAATTACAAGATTCTAGGTGCCTTCAGTCTATTTCTATGGACTGGTGCTAGAAGGGCCAAAGTCCGTTTTTGTGAGAAGTGTAATTTTACTGCCTAAATTTTGTTTTCCTATGATATTACTACACTTATTACTGTTTTACTACATAGGCCTTTTTGAAATAGTTATTTTTTTTATAATTATTTTCATTACACTCTTATTATATAGATATATATTAGATAGATATTATGTGTGCCCTCTTAGCACACATAATATCATACATAGGAAAACAAAATTTTGGCAGTAAAATTACACTTGTCACAAAAACGGACTTTGGCCCTTTTAGCACCAGGCCACAGATTTAAATCCTTGTTTCCAATTGATGTTGTTTTCATTTAAACAAATACGAACTTTATGTAAATGAACATTAAGTTGATTTCAGACTAACTAGTACTATTGAAGATGTCAAATTTAAATAGCTGTAGCGCAAACTGAATTTTGTTTCCAAAAACACATACATAAGTACTCAAAATCAAAAAAGTCATTTATTTAAACTAGGCTGAGAATCAGTACTTTTTGAACATCAAAATTACATAACACAGTCCCCCAAAACGCCCACCGTTCACCACTTTTTAGTGCTTTACCTGTTCAGAAGAAGTGGCACGACAAACTCCCCAGCAGGTACTTGTTTACATATTAGGAAACTAATTTGCTGACGCAATATAAGCATCGGGAGGCAGGGACGCACATCGACGCGCAATCTGTTACCATGGATTCAGTACATGGTTCTGGACCCCCTTTTTTTTTGGGTGGGAAATCATCAAATGACCTCTCCCGCTCTGGGCGGAGCGGAAGGGCGTGTCAGACTCTTACTGACTACAACCCACCCGTGTTCCTTCAGTTGCCTGCGCGCCAGGGCCACGGTTACTCTTTCGAACAATCCGCGACCCCAGCAGGGTTCTGGACCCCCTGCGTTGATATTTTTGTAACGGTTATAAAAAAAATAATCTGCTGTTTCCTACAAAAGTGCTACATACGCGGTCAAAATGTATGGGGCAGCAATTTTTTTTTTTAATAACCGACCAAAATGTTTCAATGCGGGTCCAAAATCATGTACTGAATCTATGGTAATAGTTTGTTCGTCGATGTCTCTGCAACCCTGTATTATAAGTTTGTGACTGACAACTCTCTTAAACAACAAAATGTACTTATTACGTATTGCTGTTATATGCTCATATATAAATTTCCAGTCTAATTCTACACGCGAAGACTTGTAATTGGCTTCCTGTTGACTATTGTTTCCTTTTTATTACGTTTTTAAGCTGTAAGTCTTCCATGTTTTAATAAATAAATAAATAAATAAAAACAGAACTTCTAAACCACCCAAATGATGAATTACATTTAATCAAAAGCAAGATATATTGAAATTCTTTCGCAACGCAAACATGTCAAAGAGATGACAGCTTCCGTCGCTTCGGCGTATGACTGAACATCTGGTATTTAATCACAGATCTAGGAAACTGTTTAGGAAATAGATGTCTGTAGATATTTCTGATTTACCCTTTGATGAATTTTAGCATGTCATTTAGTATTCAACATGGTTTGATGTAGCTGAATTTAAAATAGATTTTGCAAATATCTTATGACTCAAAGTCTTCCTGTCCTTGTCCCTTGTAATTTGGGGTTGGCGCAACACGTTTTCTCCTTCAATTCTCCCCTGTCAACCATCACGGTATCATTTACTCCCTTCTCTTTCACGTCATTCCTCACACAATCCATCCATTTTTTTTTTAGCTATAAACCATTAGACAACCCAAAACTAAGTATCTACTCTAGCTTGTCCACTCAGAAAGGACGGGCCCTACTACTTAACAAGTTGATTTAGATGTGTGAGAGCAAATATTAAATGGTAAATGATTTTATTTCTGTAAGTAGGTTTGAACAAACACTTTTACACGTCAATCATATTTTAAAAACTAGATGAGGTCGGCGTTTCCTATCTGACTACTCTGAGAAGAAAGGCCGAAACAAACTCAGAGGTCACAGTCTCTTTTAAAGTCCAGACATAATCTTGGTCAGATCATGTGAAGACCATGAAGATTTGTGTCTGAAATGGTCTTTTCAGGAAAAACCACACAGATTGAGTGGACCTGTCCAGTCAGTGCACGCATTTGTCAGTAATCGTGCAGCTCAACTCAGAACTTAAGGAGCTCAACGATTCGACGAACAATACCAAAGAAAGGACATTTGGGTAGGTCACAAAAATGACTCAAACTGCCAGAAAATAACGACACTTCATCTGTGTGGGAGCGTCGACTGTTCCGTGAACAGTCTATCTGTATGCGAACATCGCGGTCGACTAGTCGCGTGATAAATCCAACAACGCTCTCTGTATGGAGTAGCGATGGCTCATTGTATGTATCAAGACGTCCGTTCTCTCGCGCGTTCAAGATAATTATGACTAGTTGGACAACAAATCCTGTGCTCCTAAGTTGGTGTCTAACCGGCAACTGAATGACCAATTACAATGGCGTTTTTGTATGTATGTATTGCGTCCATATTTGATATTTACTTGTGTGGGTTAATGCGGTAGCGGGGCGCGTCATTTCAGAGTGGAAAAGCTCTACTTAGGTACTACCCATTTCTTGTCCTAGGAATCACATATGAGCCGTCACCTCCTTCTGCGAAGCAATAATGCTCGCAAAGGAGGAGGCGGAGCGCATGAGGGAGAGACAATCGTCGAGTCGATTGCCGACTCCCGGCCACCGTAGGCGCGGGCTTGCGGACGACGAGCAATGGGCAGCTCGCCGTTCGGTAAGGACCAGACCTGGGTCGACGGCGCATCGTATTCCACGCGCGCCTCAGCGACGAGATTTCAGCATCATTCACGGGGTTCGAAAGGGCCGATGCCTGCCGGGGTCGCGGATTGTTCGAAAGATTTGCCGTGGCCCTGCCGCACACGCAACTGAAGGAACACGGGTGGGTTTTAGTCAGTAAGACTCTGACACGCCCTGCCATTCCGCCCAGAGCGGGAGAAGTCATTTGATGATTTCCCACCCAAAAGACAAAAAAAAAAGGTATCACATATGGTCCAGAGTGATATTTTAACTATTGTGACTGTTCAGTAAAAATGTTGGGTCCTTCATATGAGCTCCAAAATGTTGTAAAACAAATGAAGAGAAACAATTGCCGTCTTATTACAACATGTTGACATAAATGTCTTCTACATAATTGCTACCTTTACTCCAAGTATCCATCCAAGTAGCTAGAAGAAAATTAAATTGATCGATTTCTCTTACAACCCGTTGAATTTAACAGGCATCAGGATCAACTTAACATAGTTCGGTGAATACAGTAAACGAATTGCTATCAATAAATGAATAGCAGTGTCAAAAGTGCATATTAAGAACTACACAACAACAAATAATAAATATTTGGTAGCGCCTGTATTGACATTGAGTGCAAAGGTGAAATAGACTTGTGGTCTTACGAGTAGTTATTAGATCATTTCAACTAAGTAACCACTGATTCTGATAGTTTGGATATATGCCTGCAATAAATACAAGCGTGGTGTGTATTATGTCATTGTAAACAAGTTACATTAACGTAAATACGATATATCCGAGCTTCCCGAAACATAATACTGAAACATCAGAACTATGTGCTTCAAAAACTCTCAAACGGAAACTAACAACGTTCTTGAGATATATTTCTCAATACACAAGGTATCCTTGAGGTCCAAACTAGCCAGCTACACAGCGCTGAGAGGAGAATTCTTGAGGATGTCTACACCGGCGGTATTGTTGACTGGATCCTTAGAGCTAGGGTCGCTGTAGTATAGGGTGTTATTGAGACTTTGCGGAGAAGATTTCAACTTAGTTTAAATTGGTGGATTCTAAATGCCAAAGCTGACAAATATACCAAGTTTAGCAGTTAAGCGTCGTATGAAAATTTTGCTCTGAGTATGTAAGTTTTGTAAAACGCAATGATATAGGATAAATCTTAGGCCGAATTTAATAAACGCTACTTAGCACATACTTTGACTTAGCATTATTTCTAAACAAGACGCACAACTGTTAAAATAAGTGTAAGACACATACAGGAACATATTGAAGTCAAAGCACGTGCGAAGTAACGTTTCTCAATCTCGGCTTAATAGGGATAAAAAAACGGATGCAAGGTTCCCTTGAGGACCAAACTATCTAGAAGCTACACAGGGCTAAGAGGAGAATTCTCGAGCATGTCTACAACAGTAGTATTGTTGACTGGATTCTTAGAGCTAAGGTCGCTGTAGTATCGGGTTTTGTTGGGACAAAGAAAGCTTAACTTTTGTATGTATCGTCTTCACATTTAATTATATAATTAATGTATAAAAAAATATTGTAAAACATTTTAAAAGAGTAACGGTGGAGTATCTTCCCCATTCTTCTCCATACGTAACTACCTTTTGGAAGGGGTGACTAGAATCTTTTATTTTTTGTAATATTTTACTTTCAATGTGCCTTTTATGTGCTTATTTGAAATAAATGGTTTACTTTGACTTTGTATTTGCATTTTTTTGGGGTTTCAGTGATAACAGGAATCGACGTGAGAAAATGATTAAATGTAACACTAGAGAGGCACTTATCGTATTTTTTTAACTTTCACATTTTAATCTCAGTCCGAATTCGTCAAAAATGTATCTAATTTCTCGACATCTTTGACCTAGGCTTATGACATTGATTGTCGCCGATATAAGACTGATACTAGATTTTAAACGCTTTTAATTACGGGAATTGGTCTGATCTAAGTTAGTATATCAATCACAATTGCAATCTTTCAAAGGTTTACGTCAAACCGCCATCATACCGTGCTTTTTAATATCAGTTTTATTGCTGTAGCTACATACATTGGTAATTACTTCGTTGTTGACGGTGAAATTACACGCACTTGAGACTTCCATTATTGTCGTTTGGTGAAAGGGGAGTACCTACATTGCAACTGCATAAAATTGTACGTATGTAAAATCCTCATCCTTACTAGTGATCTACGCAGCATTCCGGCTGTAATACACTGGCGTGCAAAAATATCGGCCCATCCCGTGCTTTCAATTGAGAGACGATATCTCAAAAATCTTAATGAATATAATTAATTAATTAATATTGTGTGAAGGTAGGTAACGTACAGTCTATTTGCACATACACTATATTTGGATAAAAGCAATATTTTTGACAAGGTCGACTCAATTCTTCAGATGTCCTTATCGCTCACTTTTGCTCGGATAAAGTGCGTGACTTTTTTTGCCAATGAAATTGACAAAAGAAAAATTTTGTTTATTTCTGTTCGTTTAGTAAAAATTTAACATGATTTTTTTCTGACTTCAAACAAAGGCAGTTCTTTATTCGAACCCCCATGTTTGTAAGTTCGTGATTATTTCATAAACTTTTAAATAATTTTGATAATTCTTTAACTAACGTAATCTACATACTTTCAGGAAGGTTTTAGTATACAATATATTAGGTTATTGTTAGTAAACCTTGTTGAATTATATTGTTTCAAATCGAAAAGCACGGAGCGGGTCGATTTTATTGCACGCCAGTGTAGTTAGAAGTTATCTCCTAACATCTGACAGGTAACTAACACCAACACTTATTCTGATAACGAAATTATTTACTATTACTTCACATTGAATACCATCTCCCATTTCTGCGTAGCAGGCCGTTCAAAGGTGATATCAATTTCACGCGAAATATATCGTCGATAAACTTGCACATATGTAGGAAATGGTGACTATGAAGATAGTGAAAAATATGGTAAGTATTAGAAGCACTCAGATGTAAGTATTTGCAATATGAGTACTGTAAAGATGTTATAGCCTTCCTGTAGGTCGAAGGTCTACGACCTTTCAAGGGAATTAACGTTTTATGACAGACGTTTGAGGGAAATTGATACTTTTAGGAATTAGATAGGATAAGATCCGTACTTCGTTAAGTACTAAATGGATATTTTAGCGAGTTCGTTTTCATTAATGTTGAAATAACTTTTGATAAGGTTTCAGGTTATAGTCAAAAATTTTATTCATATAATCTGATATCTTAAAAATCGAATGATAAGTAAGAGGCATCTGGAAATGTCTACGATGTGGTTTTACTGTCTTTTGTCATCCCATAAGCGTCCATGGTTAAACAGGACCCTTTTAATGACAGTTGCTATGACGGCTTTTATCATAACCACAATGCTTGAGAGACAACAGATTCAGTTTTTTTTTTTTTTTTTTTCTATGGCGGAGTATTAGAAATACTAGTTTTAACAAATCTCATACCCACCCTGTGGAAAGGCTTTTTGTAGACCTCTAAGAGTCGTAAAAGCCTGTGCCACAATTCTGATGTGAGGATTTTACAACAGCCCATTGCAAAATAATTATAATGACCTTTCTCAATAATTCCATGAAAATCAATGATAAATGATAAATGATTTTATTTCTGTAAGTAGATTTGAACTAACACTTTTACACGTCAATCATATTTTAAAACCAGATGAGGTCAGCGTTTCCTATCTGACAACTCTGAGAAGAAAGGCCGAAACAAACTCAGAGGTCACAGTCTCTTTTAAAGTCCAGACATAATCTTGGTCAGATCATGTGAAGACCATGTAGTATGTGTCTGAAATGGTCTTTTGAGAAAAAACCACACAGATTGAGTGGACCTGTCCAGTCAGTGCACGCATTTGTCAGTAATCGTGCAGCTCAACTTAGAACTTAAGCAGCTCAACGATTCGACGGACAATATCAAAGAAAACACATTTGGGTAGGCCACAAAAATTACTCAAACTGCCAGACCATGATTAAAATTAACAGAAAAAATCATGATATATGAATCATGGTCACAATACACAGGTTTGTTCGCCACAACATCGCTCGCGATCCAAAGAATCTATCGTTTGTCCGACGACACTACGAACAGCCCGTTATTTATATAAACGGATGAAATATCCGAGATCCACTAGGTACATAAAGTTAGTTCTGAACGTCTTGAAATATGAATAAAATATCTCAAGTCGGGTTTAAAGTTTGCACGAAATAATTTTAAGCGAAATTATCATAGCTAATGTTTCTTTGTTCAACTCTATTTTATTTGAGAAGCTTTGTAGAAAATCACAGGCGTCTAAAAATTTTTCAAGGATGGAAAAATATGTAGTTATATATATATATTTAATAATATGGCATAATAATACGTCTCTATTATTTTTACAGATGCCTGGTTTATCGTAATAGGCTCGGCCTAATATTACAAGGAACTTTTAACTAATGCTGTACAAGTGTGCCTACCCCAAGGAGAATACAAGCATCATAATTCTCCTGCCCTTATCTCAACGCAGCATGTCTCAACGCCGGCTGTCGCTGGAAACCAGCGCTGGGGCTCTGTCTCGCATAGGGTCATGGCTTTATGCTGAACGATTGCCGTTTTGCGTGGATATGACGCACTTTTTCCTCCAACTTGTTATTTTTTGTGTTTGTGTGTTTTTCCCATGTTTTCTTTGGTCTGCCTCACTCATAAAGCCATGCACATTCATACACAAAACTTTCCTCACGACATTTTCCTCTGAGGAATACCTACAACCGTGATGCATTGTGTAAGCTTTCTACAGAACTAAATTCGCACGAAAACTTCCATTGTATCTAGTCCAGAGATTACATCACAATCTAAGTCGATCTATCCTCGTTTGATTTAGCCGTTAATGCCGCTGAGGCAACACGCAGCTTCCAAAGATAATACACTAACTCGTACGAATTGTTCGTTTAACAATAACAAAGTGAACTTGTATTGTACGGTTTTGTGAATCGAGGTTTGAGGCCGTCGGTAACTTTTGACAGTGTGTGTTTGTGTGTGTGTGCGTGTGTGTATGGTTAGTACAGACGGTGCGACGATGTCGCTTGTTTAATTTTTGGAAGAGAAAAGTAAATGATTACTAATTCATTTATTTGTTTGGTTAACGTACTTTTCAATACACCACTATTTATGATGCCAATGGAGCCATTATGTGATTGCTCAACTGTGGCTTGTCCGTCTCTAAGTAACCGTCGACTATCTTGGTCTCGTAAAAATGTTTGTATTCCGTCAAGAGATTTATAAGACAAAATTAAACCTTCATCGAAGCCTGCTTGTACGATTAAGGTACGAGTCCTTTTGAAGAATACCTTTTGTAGCTAGCGACACGTCGTTTTCATAGAAATACATAGAAACCAGTAGTGTCGCAGCGACGCGTCGTCTGCTGCTGCTGAATGCAGTCGGCTACGAACTCCTACTTCTACTGTTGAGATTTTACCAATATTTAGCGCTAATTGTATTTAGTAATATGTCGTGCAAGCTTTAAACTTTTGAAACTGTGGCGGCATATACAACGCCGAACAATTGCGAACTACACATCACTCTGTCACCATCCTGCATCGCACAAGCACAGTTATCCGCGCCATTAGCTTATATTGAACATCCCGACACCAACAGTCGGGCAGTAGCCCACCAGACACAACCCCCGTCTGGTCGGCGGATTCCAAGTATGATGCAAGACAAAACCCTGAATAAGGATGATGTTGAGGGTTATGTGACACTTGACAGTACAAAAGAGGAAGCGCCAGTCGCGAATGAACAAGAACCGCTGCGGCAAAGCTCTTACGGTGCCCGAAGTAAGCTTGCGTGCCGCAAAGCCGAACATTCCGGTGAACATATCCCGCCTACACTATACCACTAAGGCGGAGGACATCGTGGGGTACGTGCACCAGAAGACGAGGTACACGCCGAGGGTGCAGTTACTAGAGTCGCACCACAACGTCAACTTCACGGCGTTCGTGGTGCGAGTACCGAATTGTTACCTGTCCATCGTCATGGAAGAAGACTTTTGGTCGCAGCACGTGGTGTTTCGTCGCTTCTGCGGACAAGTACCACAAGGCAGCTCAAGAACAAGCTAGTGAAGTGCTACTAACATAGTTTTAAGTTATTTACTAACACAAGTTTTGTTTTATACTTTATAAATGTTAGTTTGTAAGGTATATGTCTCTGGGCCATTGTGGCCTGAAATATATGTTTTATTATTATTCTATATTTTCTATAGAGGATGAGGATATTTCCACTCTGTTCTTCATACCTCTTTATAACTTTTCCGTCTACCACCCATCGTTTATAAATGCTACAACCAGTCGCAAACTCCCCCGTCTAAGCTCTCCCTCCACATCAAACAAAGTGTGTACAAGACAACTGTCGCAAAGTATCGAAGTGGGAACCAAGTAATAAGCGTGACAGCGGTGACGTCACTTCTCACCAGGTACTTACACTTTATACCTACGTATTGTACAGTGAAAGGCAAATATATGTACAAAATTCAGAAACGAGCTTGTATCTTTCTGTGCGGGTATGACCAGATGTATGAACGTAAACGAAGAAAAAGGAGTATGTAATGATCGTAGCTAGTGGCGTTCTAAAGTTTCTGTCTACCCTCATGGGACGAACGCGTGAGTTTATGTAGTATGTAAAGTATCAGTTGAAAGCGAGTTTCTGGTAGATTAATCCACCATCAACTCAGCCTATCGTAGTCCACTGCTGGACATAGGCCTCTTCCAGGTTGCGCCACATCACCCTGTCCTCCGCCTTCCGCATCCAGTCTATCCCAGGCACCTTCTTAAGGTCGTCGGTCCAGTGTCGGGTCTAGTAGATAATCGTTTCAAATTTAGAAATGTGGCACAACTTAAAAAAAAAAAACGAATGTGTTATAAGATGCTATAGGTATTTATGCACAATAACTCTTGATATAAGAATCTAAAGAAATTTATTTAAATATAAAATAAATAAATTGTAAAAGCCGCACGGATCGATTGAAGATTAAGCTACGCTTGCTGCGGTCGATTCGTGGATGGGTGACAATCCATTATTTATATATCGAGAACCCTCCGTGCCTCGGAAAGCATGTTAAGCAGTTGGTTTCGGCTGGCATTCGTAGATCTTTGACAGTCGTTACGGGTAGTCAGAAGCCCAAAAGTCTGACAACCAGTCTTACCTAAGGGTATCATGTTACCCAGTAACTGGGTTATGGAGATCAGATAGGCAGTCGCTCGAAAATACTGGTATTAATCTGTATCCAGTTTGACTGGAAGCTTACCTCAACATAGTAGAGAAAAGGTTAGGCGGATTAATTTTTGACTTTACAAAGAAAACCGTTGTTGAATTTCATTATGTGATAAGCAATATGTGTTTGCGATTGACTGTACCTACATCTGTCAAGTTTAATGCTTCAGGTAAACTGTGCCTAAGTAATTAATGTACAGTCTGGTCGACCGACCTTTGTGTCGTAGAAGTTAGGCAGGTGCTTCAATGTTGTAGGCTTGATTTTAATAATGTATGGTTAATGTTTTAAGTACTTATATGCCTTGAAAAGGTTACTTCTATTTGTGTAACAATATAGTTTGGAGAGGCAATTAAACTCAAATGCTTGTTTTTATTAAAACACGGTAACAGCTTAATGATTGTCAAAATAGAACTGAGCTGTTGGATTTTCAACGCTCGGCTTAGCACCGAAAGTTGAAAATTTAACATCGCGCTTTTTTGGCATTAATTTAGTTGTCATCTAGTATTCGTCAAAACGGGCAAAATCTCCTCAAGAGTTTATTTTTACACACACCAACACCTATAATTTAGAACTTATAGGTACTTATAGCGGAGAACGAATCTAAACCAAAAAAAAAAAACAGATTAAATTAAAAAGATTTAAAAAAAATTAAGCCCTCGCTCTTTTGATATGTTACACGGTACAGTTTGCAAAACTATTTTTGTTATTTGCTAATTTGCCCCCAAAAATGTCCCCCTATTCTAAATTGGCTGCGACAGACGGTCAGACAGAGAGACACACAAGCGATCCTATAAAGGTTCCGTTTTTTCATTGGGGCGTACGGAACCCTAAAAAAACAATTTTCTACCCTTCCAACCGACACACACACAAACACACCTACATCAAACAAGTAAATAAATAAACATTACAATTTCACCAATAAAGCGATTTAAGAAACGTTCCCTGAAATTTCCCCTAATACAGTTATACAAGATGGCGAACGAAAAGCAATAAACCAGGAGATTTATACATAAATGCATAAAATTTGTTGTTTCCTAAATCTGTATTTACGTTTAGAGAAGATACTTGTTGATATGTTGCTAGGAGACAAGGAAATTGTGTATACAGGGTGTGTAGTGTAGTTACATAGAATACAGGGTTTAGAAAATGGGGTGTTTTCGAGGAGTGTGTGAGTGGCAAATGATGTTTCTTTAGACAAATAATATTGTTATGTTAAATGGGATGCGTAGAATAGAATATTCAATGGCATAGTTCTTAGTGAAAATAATTTATATTTTAAAGTTGATGTTGTCAGTGACAAGATGATCTTTTGATGCAAATTCGTTTACTATTATTGAAACGCCACTTACTAATTTTCAAAGAAAAGAGAAAATTCTAAAAGCCATAGATTATTATTTTGCAAGTTACCAATTTTTTTCTTTGACAGGATTTTTAACCGATTTCATAAAAAAGGAGAAGGTTCTCATTCAATTCGTCTGTGTATACAGGGTTAATTAAATTAGCTAGCGAAACTCCGCAAACGTGACGGTATTTTTTTTTTTTTTTGGGTGGGACATCATCAAATGACCTCTCCCGCTCTGGGCGGAGCGCAAGGGCGTGTCAGACTCTTACTGACTAAAACCCACCCGTGTTCCTTCAGTTGCCTATGTGCCAAAGCCACGGTAACTCTTTCGAACAATCCGCGACCCCGGGAGGCATCGGCCCTAGCGAACCCCGTCAATTGTGCTGACATCTCTTTGAGGCGCGCGTGGAACACGACGCAAGCCCGTCCGCAAGCCCGCGCCTACGGTAGGTTTTTTTTGTATGTTTGTTACGCGATATCTCCGGCAACTGTAGATCGATTTCGAAAATTCTTTTTTTAATGGATAGGGTATGCCTCAAGGGTGTTCCCATACCTATACATTTTATTAGCTTTGTTTGGGTATTTTTTCAGTTATCTTCAATAATACGTATTTTGCCGCTTAGTGTACATTGATGATGTTATAATAATTCCTGTCACTGTTATTTACATAGCAAATAGTGGTATACGAATTTGTGTGGGATAGGTACCACAACAAAAAATTTAAAACTAAAAACTTTTAAACAGAAAAAAAAACAACCGACTCCCAAAAAACAAAAACAGTACAAAGTGAAAAATAACTTTTAATTTCGGAAGTCGGTAGCAAAAAACGAAAATACAAAACCAAAGACACCAACTTCCGAAATTAAAAGTTATTTTTCACTTCGTAGTTTTTAGTTTTTTTGGAACTCGTGTGATTTTGTTTTTGGATAAATCTTTTTACATTTCATCCTTCATCTGATTATTTTGATTGTAACACATACCTTGACGTAAGTTTTCTATAAACAGCATACAAACCTTAATTCCAATTATTCTAGACCACATATTCTACAAAATAGCTGAAAATCCTCACAAAACAATTATAATTCTGCACAAGGTTTCCAGCATTCCAGCCTTTAGCTAAACTCTTAAGACAGGTCGGAACAGCCAGGTCGAGCCCTCATGATTTATTTCTAGGCCAAACATTCCTTCATACCGACTTGAGCCGAATATCGGAGCAAAGTAAACAATAAATCTATATTGAAGCCAGAAATGAAGGTGTGTGCACGGAATATGGATTTAGGACGAGCTTTGTTGAAAAGGTGATTCTACCTTTTTTGGCCTATTGTTGGGAGTGGAATTTATCTAGCATTTTCCGCGTTGGAATAACTTGAACTTGCAGGACGTTTATTGAGTAAGGTGCTGAGACGGTCGCTCTTAATTCGGCGAAAAACGGGCATTTAAGTAATTGAGAAAACATGGATTGAGCTACAAAGAATGTTATTCTCAGCTTACCGTACTGTAGCTTAACAACTACCAAGGATATGTTTACAGATGTTTTAGGGATTCATTTCAGGGTTAGGGAGGGATTATTATTCGTGTGTTTTTTACCTCCTTAACCAATTACAGGAAACACTGTATATAGATCATATTCATGATTTAATAATCATGTTTCAAAATGTACATCTAGATCTAGTTCAAACCTTATTCAGTCGAGCAAATTTATGATCTAGAACACTTCCCAATAAGTCCTAGATTATCATAGATCGTTCTAACTGATTGCAAAGTCAAAAGTCAAATCATTTATTTCAAATAGGCACATAAAAGGCACTTTTGAACGTCAAAATGTACAGAAAAATAGAATTGATTCTAGTTGCCCCTTCCAAAAGGTAGTTTCGTATGGAGAAGAATGGGCAAGAAACTCCACCGTTACTCTTTTAAAATGTTTTACAATTGCGTTACAAATAACTTGTACTTACAATTATTATTTTGCCTGATACCAGAGTAAATGATTTTATTTATTTAATCATATAAGCACACACATATAAACAGACAGGTAGAAAGGAACAAAAAAAATACGTACAAAGGTCATGCTTATTTCTAAAGTAATCTCTTCCAGCATACCTGCGATAGGAGAGTACATAAAAAGAGATGTAGACAACGTGTGTAAGATTAGAAGGGAAAACAAAATACATAAAATAAAAAGAATTATTCAATTTAAATATAAACATACAATATGAGAATATACTTACATTCATACATACTACTAAAATAAAATTCACTTAAATATATAAAAATATAATGTAATTTAAATAATAAATACACAGCAATTATTAGCAAAGTGGAAAGATATTGTTCTTTCACTCTACTTTTAAATACTTCCAAACAGCTGTTATTGGCTTGTCAAACGGAATTAGGTCTCCAGCAATCCTTTATAAAAATAGTACTGTTTTCTTAAGTACAATTGGCACTTATTGGAAGATTGTAGGTATTAATGTCAGATAGTACCTAAATAAGCTATAAAGTATGGAATGAGTAATAACATAACATAACATCACGCCTGTATTCCCTGAAGGGTTAGGCAGAGGTGTACCTATAGTACACCCACATTTCGCCAGTTATGTTTAAGTCCCATGTAATAGGGGGCGAGCCTATTGCCATCAACCGGGCACAAATCCAGACTTCGGGCTGCTACTGAGAAATTCCAGATGGAAAAAAATCAATAACACTTTGCCCGACCTGGGAATCGAACCCAGGACCTCATGCTCAGCTCAGTAGCGCTTGCGACTACTAGACCAACTAGGCAGTTGATGGCAACGAGGGTAATATAATATCTTGTAACCTAAAATTACAACTCATGGTCAAAATTTCTCAGCGCGCTTTAGAGCGAACTTTGCTCGGAGTTCCTTTGAGACATCAGACCCGGCATAAAATCATCCGGAAAATAAATAAAATTAGCGATATATCTAGCATAATTAGCAAGCGGTGGGCCGACCATGTCTTTGAAGGACCGACGGCCATTGGACCAGTTGAGTCCTCAAAGTAAAACCACGAATTGGCAAGCGTGCCATCAGACGGCTCCAGCTGGATGAACCGGCGACCTTAAAACCCGTATCAATCTGGATGCAAAAGGACGTAGACGGACGATGGGTGCAGTGCACCAGAGGTGCAACTTGGCCTTCCAAGTGACCAGCAGTTGACTGCAATAAGCTCAGTCGATGCATTAAGCAGTATGCCAGTAATGACGAACCATTTCTAAAGTAAAAAATTATTGTCAGAGTCTAGAAACTAGGGTGCCAAATACACCAACCATAGCTCTATATAGACCGTCAGTTATTTTGTAACCTTCGACGCAAAAAGAGGAGTGTGAGAACTTTGAACGCTATGTGTGTGTGTGTCTGTCTGTGGCACCGTAGCTCTTAAACGGGTGAATCGATTTGGATGCGGTTTTTTTTATTTGAAAGCTGGTTTTCTAGCGGTGTTTCTTAGACATGTTTTATCAAAATCGGTTCAGCCGTTTCAAGGTCATCAGCTCGTTTTTGTGTCGGGAGATTTTTAATTTTACCTATTAAAGAGCCGTTGTTAGCTTTACAACAACGTGACGCTGTAACGTGATGGAGTGTATTGTTGTGTTCCTATTAACCGAACGAATTAATGGATATTGACGGCTTGAAGAGATTTCGGTATTCTGTGGGTGGCGTGGTTTAATTTGTTAACGTTTGCTCGAGGCCGTTTCTTTTGGTTTTGAAGGAAAATGCGGAAGTTTTTTTTTCTTTTATGCCTGACTTCTATGTAAAATCGGGATCGCTTCTTAGCCTTTTTGTATGGGAAATCATCAAATGACCTCTCCCGCTCTGGGCGGAGCGGAAGGGCGAATGACCCGTTTGAAACACCCTGCACTAAACTCAACTTGGTTTGTAAAACTTTTTCAATGGTTTTTTAATGTCTAATTAATTGAAGTTAGCTTGACTAAAGCTTAGAATTTTTCGCTAAGATATGCAGTTTTTTTTTCACCAATTATATTGATAAGTCATAGGAATTGTGCAAACATTTTCCAAATGATTTGATGGTTTAATGAATAGGTATATTTTTTTTATAAAAAATGGTGAAAAATATGAAAAAAAAAGTTGTTTAAAAATTTAAGCTCCTGAAGTGATCTGATAAAACAACACGCCTGTTTTTCAGCAAGGGTTAGGAAGAGGTGACCTATAGTAGATACACCCAAATTTAATAGGGTGCGAACCAATTACACAAATCCAATCTATGGGCTGTGCTGCTGGTCGCAGATTGTTCAAAAGAGTTACCGTGGCCCTGGCGCACAGGCAACTAAAGGAACACGGGTGGGTTTTAGACAGTAAGAGTCTGACACGCCCTTCCACTCCGCCCAGAGCGCGAAAGGCCATTTGATGATTTCCAAACAAAACAAAAAAAAAAGTCTCCGGGCTGTTACTGAGAAATTCGTGATGGAAAACGCCATAAACACTTTGCTCGACCTGGTAATCGACCCCAGGATCTCATTCTCAGCAGTTGCGACCACTACACCTATGAGGCAGTCATCTATATAGGGTGACTGGTAATTAGTGACCGATACTTAAACACATGATTGTACTCATCATAACAAACAACTTTCCCAAAGAAACGATTTTTTTTATTTACCAGGTGCTTGAACCCAATCATCCCAACAGAATATTGAGTACCTAACAAGAATTATACCTACACCATCAGCTGTAATTTAATTTATTTACTAATCCCTTTTTACAAACAAAATTATTTCACTTTTACCATGCATTATTCTTGTTTCATTCATCTAACAACCGTACGGACCGCGCGCGTACTATCAGCTGTTAGTCGCTTGACCGCGTCCTGTCTCATGTCAAGGAGCTTGGTAAATTTAAAAAAATCGTTTCTTTGGGAAAGTTGTTTGTTAAGGCGAGTACAATCATATGTTTACGTATCGGTCACTAATTACCAGTCATATTTTCTATTATTATTTCGCTTCTTAATAAATCTAGCCAAAATAGCAGCAACACAACTAAATACAACCTTTTAGCAACGCAGAACGAGAAAGATTTCGCGTGGTGAGTAAAGTCTGCGGTTAGGTCTGAAGTTAGGTCTAACTTTTCAGACTGATACCTAGCATAAAGCAACTGGAAGTTTCTTGCAGACATCTCGCTACACATTTTGATCTTAGATTCTGTGATGCAGGATAAGAGTGACCAACTTTGCATGTGTCAGAGGAGGGAAATTAAGTTTTGCTTAAGTTCGCGTGGTTCTGTGTTGGAGAGGTGAATGTATTGTATATTTTAATTCGTTGTTCGTATAATATTTATTTATGTTAATAATCCCCTAGTGGCATAATAAAGATGTCCGTAGGTGTGTCCGTGGCATCACAGCGGGCCCTATCAGAATACCAGCGCTGCGGTAGTTATTTTTTAAATATCGTAGCATTATGCTGAGATAGGAGCCTTTTTGGCCTCGCACAGGTTTTTTACTTGTTTATTATTGTTTTATTTTTCTCTTTTTTATTGTTAATTTTGTTAGTTTTAAATGCTCCTTTTTTATTTTTACTCTTTGTATTTCCTGTGCGTATCCCAAATAAAATATTTTTCTTTCTTTCTTTCTTTCTTTCTATAATAAGAAATCAATTCAAATGAAAGGCGGCATTAAAAAAAATCCATTCACATACACACACAAACACACCCCCACACACAAATACACAAACACACACACACATAGGTACAGGTGTACCTTTTTTATGTGTAACTTTTCTAGGACACACAGCTAACTCAATTGCAATTCAGTTTACTAAGGTGTAGTTAAATGTCCTCAAAAAGTTTGTAATCTTCCGGATACTCAGTTTTTATTTTGGCTATGAGTTTTACTATGCTAAGGTAAAATATCTCTATGTCTGATCCAAATGGCAAGTTCCAATATCTGCATAGTTTTTTTTTTTTTTGAGTTGTTTTTGCTCTTGACTCTAGTTAAGGTTAGAGGTGTCAGAGAAAAGTCAACGATGGGGTGAGCTTACCCAGAAGAAGCCTGTTCACTTTCACTTTGAAGAGATTTGGGTTGTAAGCGTTCGGAAACGCAGACGCAGTTGGAGAGTTCCACTCTTGCTGTGCGCATTATAAAAGACATTTGGAAACGCTTAGTGCGAATTGGTGGAATAGCAACTAGGCAGGAATGATAAATTTCAGTACGTCTAGACGTCCTATGGTATAAAGGGGCCGGTGGAATGAGATCGTGGGGTTCTTGGGCACATTCACCAAAGTACAATCTATAGAAGACCGACAAGCAGGAAACCTTGCGGCGATGTAATGTAAATAATTAGTATATGTATATAATTCATAGTTCTCCGAATATGTAAACATAACTCATGCCTAACACGACATTCAATATTTCTAAGTAACATCTGTCGGTAGGTACTCATATAGGTTATGTACGTAGTTATATATTATTAACCGCACGTCAGTGGCATCACTATTCCTGCCAGGGTTGCGGATTGTTCGAAAGAGTTACCGTGGCCCTGGCGCACAGGCAACTGAAGGAACACGGGTGGGTTTTTAGTCAGTAAAATTTCGACAGGCCCTCTCGCTCCGCCCAGAGCGGGAGAAGTTATTTGACAACATGCGACCCAAAAAAAAAAGTGGTAACACTATTGAAGTACGTTTTGCTTTCCTAGAAAAAACGCATAATGATCACACAATAACAACTGTCCAAATACAAAGCCTTTTTAGAGCGAAGTTCTTTAACGCAGCTTGCGGTAGGAGTGAACATGTAGAATTCTTTTAGAAATCGTCACATAACGAAAAACCACCGGCACCGGAACAATTTGGTTTCAGGAAATATCGGTCAACGCAATTAGCTACCTTCACCTTAATAAACCGCATCATTAATAATATTAACAATAAGATCCCAACATCAGCTCTACTATTAGACCTCAGTAACGCATTCGACTTCGTTGATCATTCGATCCTCATCTCGAAACTTGACAAATGTGGAATAAGGGGTTCTTCTTTGTTATGGTTTCAGTCCTATTTACAAAATAGGAAACAATTCACTAGGATTACTAAATTTGATACTGTAACAAATAATGTAGTTGAGTTTGACTCGAATCAAAGGATCATTTGCTCTGGGGTGCCACAAGGTAGCATCGTAGGGCCCCTGTTATTTCTTATTATGACGACACAACTATTATAATGAACTGTAAAAATATTGATACATACGAAACGGAAATATATAAAACGTTAGAAGATGTTATTCAATGGCTAGACACAAATAAATTAAAAATAAACATAGAGAAAACGAAACTAATTAACTTCAAAACGTATAAGAGTAAAAACATCGAATTAAATATTAGTCACAATAATTCACCTATACAACAGATAAACAGCGTCAAATTCTTAGGCATTATTCTGGATACACAATTTTCATGGAAAGAACATATTAATAGTGTATGCATAAAAATAAACAAGTTTGTTTTTGCACTTCAAAAGGTAAAAGACATAGCGAGCAGACATACCTCTATTATTGTGTATCACGCTTACATATGCTCCATTATAAGGTATGGCATAGTTGTCAGGTGAAACTCCTGTGACATCACGAGGGTGTTCATAGCACAGAAAAAATGCATTCGGGCACTATACGGCATGGATTGGTCGGAATCCTGTAAGCCGATCTTTAAATCCAAGAATTTACTAACTGTTCCCTGCATATACATTTATGAAGTAGCAAAATTTGTAAAATACCACAGTCATTTTTTCACCCCCAACGACAATACATTTAAACGTAAAATTACCCACCTGCCCTTAAAAATGCCTGTTCCTAAGCTAGAACTGTTCAGAAAGAACTGTGCCTATATGGCACCTCTAATTTATAACTCTTTGCCCAAAGGAATGACTGACCTGCCATATAAAAGATTCTGTTGTGCCTTGCGAAAATGGTTAATCGCGGAGAGTTTTTACACCGTCAAAGACTTTTTGAATAAAAGCACATGCCGACTTGGTGTCCATTAAGATACTGGTTCGTCTTATTTCCTGTGACTTCGTAAATAATAATAATTTCAATATTTTAAGTAATTAAAATCGCTATATTTCTAATAATTGTAATTTAAATGATTCTAATAATTGTAATTTAAATGATTCTAATAATTGTAATTCACATTTTCTTATATATGGTAATAATTCAAATAGTTCGAATAATTGTAATTTCTTTTTAAAAATAATTTTGCATGCCCGTAATGAGGGTGAAATATGTCCTGTGCTATAATTTAATTTAACATCTCGTGTAACCATATTTCATGCAAATAAATGATTTATTTATTTATTTAAAAACGTTATGACCCCTCCATGCGACTTTTTATTAAATATAATAGAAAGAGACCAAGAGAGAGAGATAATTTTCATGGTTTTCGAGGGTGCTGAAGCCGATAGTGAGGTTAAAATGAAAATCCAAGATGGTGGCTGCAACAATTTTCAAATTTTTCGGAACTTCGTTCCAGACGGGGTTACGTCGAACCCACGTTTTTTTGGACACCTTAATGTCAATACTGGTGAAAATTAAAAAAATTCATGATAGCCGTTATAATAATTACTAGCAGATATTCGGCGTGTACTACTACGATAGAACAATGCATTAGGCACATTCGGTTCATTCATGAAGATTTCGTATGTTTTTCTTTTGTTTTAGTAGGCTAAAACACTCTTCGCATTATTGCCTTTCTAATGAGATCAATTTAGGGCACATTGGTTGAATGGTTTCAAAGTCCATAACGGACATAGGTAGAAACAATTTTTGTGTTTTATATAATTACTAGCTTGACCCAGCCCGGCTTCGCACAGGTAGTACTAAGTAACCTGCCTACCTACCCTACCTACCCTACCTACCCTACCTACCCTACCTACCCTACCTACCCTACCTACCTACTTACCCTACCTACCTTACCCTACCTACCTACTCTACCTAGCTACCTACCTAGCTGACCCGTCAGACGTCCTAAAATTTTTCCTTTGGTATTTTCCTATTCTTTGTTTTTTCTTTTAAGCCACCCTATTAAAGAAGTGAATAAAATAAAATAAATATTCAAATCGGTCAAGCGGTTTCTGAGTTTTTGCGAGACTACGAACAGTTTTAGATAGAAGATATAGATGACGGAATCGCTTTCCTAGGAAACCCTAACTTTACTGTGACGTCATAAAGGTACTGTCAAATTGCCAGAGCCGATTGTGCTGATTGATGGATGTTCCGTGGACTTCCACTGAATTCCCCTCTCGCCACTTAATATTTATTTATATAACATTAACTTCAGCCCGCGACTTCGTCCGCGTAAAATTTGTGATCCCCCCGACCCACCGCGTCGCATCGCATCGTCTGCCTTCACTATTACTTCGTTTCCGTTTAGCGTTCTTTCTGAGTTTTTTATTTTTGCTCGGCTCCTAAAGTCCCTCCTAAAGTCCTCCTAAAGTCCGAAAACATTGTAAAAGCCAATTATTTTTAAAAGCGTAACCGTAGAGTTTCTTGCCGGCTCTTCTCTATAGGAAACGACCAATTGGAACCGTGCACCTAGCTTCTGACTTTTTCAGAAGTGCCCATGTAGGTTTACGTAAAATAAAATGTTTTGATTTTGTTAAATAGCCTTCCTCAAGAATTGTGCTATCAAATGCAAAAATATTTTTTCATATCCGACCGGTAGTTCCAGAGATTGCCCTCTACATACAACTTACAAACAAACAAATTTTACCTGTTTATAATATTAGTACAGATTATATTCAATTCACCACCTACCTCATCCACTTTTCAAATTTCCAGGTACACAAAACAAACTTCTGACTGCTAAGTCAAAATCCTTTTACCTGTAACAAAAGACAATGCCATTAATAAATTTTCGCAAAGTTGCATTTAACTTTTCTTCTCAAAAGGTGCTATTATGAAAATCTGTCTCAACACTATTTATGTAAATTTCTGGAGAAATACGGTCAGCAAACAGAGATGAAATTGAATTATTCTGTTGTTTTAGTTGGTGAAAAGACTTTTATGGGAAGCTTTTACAAATAAATCTGTCATTCGTAGATCTTTGAGAGTCGTTACGGGTAGTCAGAAGCTCAAAAGTCAGACAACCAGTCTTATCTATGGGTATTGTGTTACCCAGTAACTGGGTTGTGGGAGTCAGATGGGCAGTCGCTCTCTGTAAAATACTGGTATCCAGCTGTATCCGGTTAGACTGGAAGCAGACCCCTAGATAGGAAAAGGCTAGGAGGATTGATTTTACAAATAAAAATGTGTTTTTAACACTTTTTGGGACGTTTTGTTTTTCGAAATAGGTCTTTTAATGTTTTCACGACACGAGAATATTTAAGTAAGGAAATTAATAGTTTTTTCTCAAACATGCTTGGAAATTCGAGCAATATTTTGACAACCTTCTTCGAGAAAGCTGTACTAGACAAATACAAGCGAGCAGCGACCGGCAATATTGGTATGAAAATCCCATATCTGTCGTGTTTCACGGCCGAATAAATTACTATGAAAACTCATATCTGTCGTGTAATTCTAAAATGGAACGAACTTTTTTCTTCGACCCATGGCAATCAAGGAGGTAACTTATAAAAGATTTTATTTAAATCTCGAACTGGCTTAGCAAATAGAGCTGTTTAAAGTGAAAAAGAAACAAAAGAACATATTGGCGCGAGAAAAGTTATCGTTGTATGAACATATTAGCGTGAGAAAAGTTATCGTTGTTCGTCTTTGATTTTGGAATTTTTAATTAATTTACTTAGTTTGAATTTCCGCGCATTATTAAAGAAAAGTACAAGCCTTGGCCACAACCAGGCATTGGCCCCACGTATGTGTGCCTCGGCCCATATTTTCACATTGGTCCATCAATGTCTCTATTGTCGGCCGCTGCGGTAATGTACTATAACTAGAAGTCATGGGTTAATAATAAATATACCAAATTAGTTCATGATAATTATATAGAACTAGATTCGATTACTTGTTTTCATAAATTGTAATACGCCTTTATCGTTTGCTAAAGGTAGTTTATACCAAAACAGTGACCGATATTTTATATTAAGTATAATTTTTGGGATAACTGACATCAGAAGAAAAAGCATCGTGAGGAAACCTTGAGTTATCTGAAAGGAAACCGTGATTTACTGACTGACTGATCTATCAACACATAGCTCAAACCACTGAACGGATTGGGCTGAAATTTGGCACAAAGATAGTTATTATGACGTAGGCATCCGTTACTAAAGGATTTTTTTGGCATTTCGGCCTTACAGGGGCAAAAAGGGGGGATTTTTTTTTGTATGGAAAATCTTATTTCTTGAGTTAATAAACCTGAAACTTGGCACGAATACATATCTAAGTAAATTATAAAGATTTTAATTCTTTTTTCTAATATTCCCACTATCAACTAGAATTTTAACGCGCGGTCCGATTAACTCGAAACGTAATACTTATACTTAAGACCAAAAATAAAGAATAACGTGTATCAGGGTTTTTAAAAAATCGTCCCCTGAAAGAGCAATGCGGTTACTAAATATTTAAAGGGAGGATTTTACTGCGTCGCTTGATTAACTCAATTTTTTTTTTAGTTTAAGTTATGGAAACATCCCAAACGATTTTTCAAAATTTCACCCCTGAGGGGGAGAAAAGAGGGGATACGGTTTATATGAAAAATCTTACTCTTTTACTTGAAACTTGGCAAGATTAGGCTCAGTAAATAATAGAGATTTGTACTTTGTTTTTGAAACAGCACCTCACAGAGGATTTAGGGGGTGTCAAGTAAAGGCGCTGTCGGATTAACTCAAAACTCGGTACTAATATTTAAAACAAAAAATAACAAAGTATGCGTTTCAGGGTTTTTCAAAATCTACTCCTAACGGGGGCGAAAAGCGTAATAAAGTCGATTTTACTGCTTCCTTTTGCATTTGATAGCCCAATTCTTGAGGGAGGTTATAGGCTATTTAACATCACGCTACGTCCCTTAGGAGCCGAGCAAAGGGAAAAAAAGCAAAAAGAACGCTAAGCGAAAACTAAGTAATAACGCGAGCGGGCGATGCGATGCGACGGGCTGGGTCAGGGTAACAAGAAATTTCAGTTTCAGAAGTCGTGGGCTGATAAATAATAAATGATTTTATTTCTGTAAGCAGGTTTGTACAAACACTTTTACACGTCAATCATATTTTTTTAACTAGATGAAGTCGGCTTTTCCTATCTACTACTCTGAGAAGAAAGGCCGAAACAAACTCAGAGGTCACAGTCTCTTTTAAAGTCCAGACATAATCTTGGTCAGATCATGTAGATTGATATCTGAAATGGTCTTTTGAGGAAAGAACCACACAGACTGAGTGTACCTGTCCAGTTAGTGCACGCATTTTTCAGTAGTGGTGCAGCTCGACTCAGGAAGTTAGGACTTAAGGAACTCAACGATTCGACGAACAATATCAAAGAAAGGACATTTGGGTAGGCCCTATAAATTACTCAAACTGCCAGATCATGATTAAAATTAACTGAGAAAAAATAAAGCTATGACCCATATAGTTCTCACATCCGCAATAAATAAAATAACATAATACTTTACAAGTAAATACTCATGTCATTGTATATATAAAATTCATCAATGTCAATGTGTATATAAAAATTCGCTCATTATGTTTAAGGACCATGTAGATTGGTGTCTGAAATGGTCTTTTGAGGAAATAACTACACAGATTAAGTGGACCTGTGCAGTCAGTCCACGCATTTGTCAGAAACCGTGCAGCTCAACTCAGAACTTAAGGAGCTCAACGATTCGACGAACAATACCAAAGAAAGGACATTTGGGGAGGCCGCATGAACTACTTAAACTGCCAGACCAAGAATAAAACTGAAACAATGACCCACATAGTCCTCATATTTGGAATAATGAAAATAATATAATACTTTTTTACAGAAAATATCCATGTCCAAAATAGTTAGCAAAATAAAATCAACATTCACTGTGTAAATTTATTGAAGCAGCTCAATCCCAAGACTTTTTGTTCTCAATATAGTCTTTCACAGTATAATAGGATTTCTGGCATAGCTTCTGTAACTAGCCTGTAACTACGGGCTTCATGGCTGAAGCCAGTAATTAATATAAATCTGAAATCGCCAACCCGTGTGGTGATCAATGTCCTTGCCTTCTCTGAATGAAAACAGGCCTTTGCCCTGCAGTGGGACAGAAATAGGCTGGTATCACATCAACATCTCCCGCCTGCACTACAGCACTAAGGTGGAGTAGGTGCGCCAGAAGACACGAGGCACACGCCGAGGATGCAGGTATTGGAGTCACACCGCAACGTCAACTTCAAAGCGTTCTTGGTGCTTGTACCAAATTGTTACTTGTCTTGGAAGAAGACTTCTGGCCGCAGGACGTGGTGTTCCGTCGCTTCTTCGGACAAGTACCATAAGGCAGCTCAAGAACAAGCTAGTGAAGTGCTACTAACATAGTTTTAAGTTATTTACTAAAACAAGTTTTTAGTTTTATTATGTATTAGTTTGTTATTTTGTAATTTGTGTATTTTATCTAATGGGCATCAGTTGCCTGACAATAAAAGAATGTATTTTATTATTATTAAGTAAAATTGTTGGGGGATTTCTGACATTTTGATCTTGAAGTATAATAGTAAGCCATTTATGATTATTTATGGGGACGGCCACATCGATGCTGATCGATACCACATCGATCCACAAGCGATGCTGATATAATGACTAAAATTCTGTCAAATCACGGCGAGCCTACAGAAGAGAACGCGTTTAAAAATTTTTTTGAAGAAGGTTAGAGATGACATAAGAGTTTTCGTGACTCCATCCCATTATAAGAGGAGCATTGCTATGTGACACACACGCCACCCTCTAAGAGAGGAAGTGAAACGCAACTTACAACCGAAGAGTCAAATAAATCTCGGCTAGTAAACTTAAGTCGATTGGTTGTCGAGAATAACAGACGGCCTAGACAAAGTAACATTCGGTTAGCGATGAAAGAAGGAAAATACATTTATTTAGCACAGACTACAAAGCACACAACACAACATATACCGAAAAGTAAAAAAAAAAAAACAAATAAAAAGTGTATAGTGCGTAGTGAGAAATAAGCAGCAAAGTGTGCCTCGCGGCTGCGCCAACTAGGTCCAGTTCAGCAAAATGTCAGACAACTAGTGTCTGACGCTGGTTTTCAACTGAACCTGATGTGACGGTTCAGGTGACGGATGTAAATCAGTTTTATACTGCAATGTGTGTATGTATGTATACTTATGTAAATAAAATAAATGATTGTAAAAGAATAATAATAACGAATATTTCAATAATTAATGTAATATTAAATAAAATTGATGACGCTAGTAGAAAAGCCAAAAAAAATACGGGGTTGACATAAGCTATCGAAATGTCACGTGATCATAGGTCAACGAATAATAAATTAGTTAGACAATGTTAACATCATTCGATTCTATGAAACGAATCGACAGCGTCTAATGATTACTTCCTTAAAGATGCGTAGCCAAATGGCACATTTTGACAAGCGTTATCGCTAGTTTTCGATTCGTATGATGGAAACATTAGTGATTGCAGAAATGGAATCGCTCCGAAGCGACTGCCATTTGTCTAGACCAGGGATGGCGAACCGCTGAACATCTACAAGCCATTTTTTCCAAAAAAAAATATAAATGTAGCCATGACGTGCGATCAATTTATCTTCACTTAGTCACTACTGAAAAAAAAAACATATTAAGTATTCACATTAGCATTCTTGCGTTGAAATGATCTTCTTTGTTAATTATAATTTTATATTTATTTAAATTAAAAAAAAACCAATTAGTGCGACTTCTGCTGTTGCAAACTAGATGACTTAGGCACCTAAATTCCTGAAATGATGCCGTGCCAAAATTATTTTGTTTCGTGTCACCAATGGCACGCATGCCATTGGTTCGCCATCCCTGGTCTAGGCCCTCTGGAAAATTCAAAAGGGACATTAAGTTATTCCAACATAGAATGTTCAACAGTACTACCTACTACTACCATTTTTAGACATTATAAAATAGCGGCACCGTTGTTTAAACACTTTCCAGGAATCAGAGTAGTAAGGGTAAGGGTAGTAGATAGCCCTGCCGGGGTCGCGGATTGTTCGAAAGAGTTACCGTGGCCCTGGCGCACGGGCAACTGAAGGAACACGGGTGGGTTTTAGTCAGTAAGAGTCTGACACGCCCTTCCGCTCCGCCCAGAGCGGGAGAGGTCATTTGATGATTTCCCAACAAAAAAAAAAGGGTAGTAGATAGTAGTAAGTAGTAATACATACTTTCAGACTGAAAATTACACCACCAACACGTTCACCCAACATCTTTATAATTATGTTATAACTCTCAAACATCTTCATACGATAACTTTCAATTGAAACTGCAATGAGGCATGACACATTAAATGTTCCTACAAACCAGTGCACATTTAATTTCCGAGATTTAAATTTATTTTAGCTCTAGTCATCTTCATCTAGAAAATAAATTAAATAGACACTGTTCAAAGTAACACAGAAATATACTTTACAGTTTTCGGAGAATATTTTTTTCCGTAATTTTCCGAGATCCTTCTTCCTACACGTGTCTTTTTAAGAGATATTTATTTTCGAAGAGACTATTTTGTTAGTAATTTAAAAACCAGCATTTTTTCGTCATAATACATTTTAATTATTTGGTTTTTTTTTTAATATTATTTGTTTCATAGTTTTCTGACACGTTCCTATGTGCACTAAGCCTTTTTTTTAATTTTAGAACAGAGTATAATTTGTTAATAACTTAAATGTCTGCATTTTTGTTTTGTTTTTGTGTTGTTTTTGTTTTTTTTTTGTTTTGTAATACAAAACATGATCTAACTTTAGCCCGAGTCGAAACCTTCGAGCCAGTTTTTGTATTTCGAACTTTATGCCAACTTTAGTAAAGTTCTTAATTCAAAATTGACAACCTAAGACCGGGCTAAGATGTCAGTTTTGTAAAAGGAACTGTATTTCGGTTTCTATTAGGTTCTTTTTTCAAAAAAAGGCTCGGTGGTTTAAACCAGAGGTTCCCAAACTCTTTTGTTCCATAGTCCACTTTCAAAATTTTGCTGAATCTGGTGGATCCCCTGCAGCTAAATTACTACCATTTTCCAAATCTCGAAAAGAATAGTGAAGATTAGATCTATCTATGGAAACTTGCGTTGTGGCTGAGTTTCAACGACAAATTAAAAGTTTTCGAAAAAAAGGTTAGAATTGATTGCTTGATAGGGTTAATTATTTGATAATAAAGTCGACTAAATAAATTTTCAATTACCGAATATGGAATATGCAAGTTTTTACAAACAGTCGCTGAGCTTCTTAAAATATTATCTGCCTATATTGATAGGAGAAGTCGAGCCAACATTTTAGTTCTTCACTATCGAAACCAAATAAATTTGCATGCACCCCCGCTTACGATTGTAGACCCCATTTTTTGTCACGCCCAACGTAAACCCCTGTCGAGTCTCCCGTGGACCACTGGGGGTCCACCTGGACCACTTTGCGAATTACTGGTTTAAACCATGTCCAAAGAAAAATCTTTTTTTATAATAAGACCGAATTTTACAAAACTGACCTTATACACAGTACAATACGTAAGTGCTCTAAGATGAGCAAGGAAGGAACACAAAAATAGCTCAACCATAAATCGTATTCTCAGTCGACAGTAAAAGCGTAAACTTAATAGCTGTCAAGCTTCAAACAACAATCTTGAACTACCCAGCAGACAGACACGTTTCATAACTCTGCATTACAAAGGCGATACAAAGTTGACTTACTGTTTAAAAGCAACTGTGGGTCACGTTAAAACTACAGATAAATCTTAAGAGACGCATTTGAACTATCTCAGTTATGATGTCGTACATCAAAAGTTGTTTGTGTTACATTTCATTATGAATGGTGGCTGTCAACGCTTGCGCATGATTTATGGTTTTTAGGGGAAAAAATCGGGATTAGTCAGAAATAAGTTCCCACTATGTAGGTATGGCTACGGTATCAGTTAAGACTTTAGAGTATCAAATTGTAATTTGAACTCTCTGAAACTTATTTACCTCTTGATTCAGATTCAAAAATTAATAATATTATCACTTAGTGGGTAAGTAGGTACATGCCATGTAAAATTATTCTACGGAATAGAAAAGTCCATTGATACACTAGTAGTGCCCCCGATTTTCAAATCGATGCATTATTTTAAAGGTAGCTGTTTCGCCATTAAAAAAATCCATACACAGGTAGGTGTAAGATATAGGTAGGTGTACAATATTGACAAGGATTGACAAATGACAGTCTAGACATCGACAAAAATTACTCAAATTGGACTCTAAAATACAAAAACCTTTACGCAAAATAACAGAACCAGTTCCCTATTATACAGGGTGTTTGGCAAAACGTTGAACATACGAAAATGGTGGATAGGTGGGGTTATCTGCTACTTACTCAGCCCTAATTTATTTGGCCCTGGCCCCCTGGTTTTTTAATTTTTTTAATGCAAGTTTGAAATTAAGATTTAAGTATATTTTACATCTTTCTGTATGTAAGTTTGAGGACTCATAACTTTTTTTCTAGCTAACATCTGAATAAAGCAATCATTTTATAAGAATCTGTCAACATATAAGACTAAAAAAAAATTGATTGTTTAACCCATTTTTAATAAAAATTACACTTTAAAGTTAAGAAAGTGGTGAAACTGGAAGAAAGCAAAACAATTTTTTTTTAATATCCGTGGGGACAGGGCCAAACAAATTAGGGCTTGAGTAAGTAGCAGATGACCCCACCTATCCACCATTTTTGTATGTTCAACGTTCTGCCAAACACCCTGTATGTATATCTTCCTACGTACCTAATTGGAGAAAATTGACAGACAGAAAAGGTTAACAGTCACCCGGTATAGGTTATCCACAAAAGGTCAAGGTACACAACGGCAATTCGATAAACGTAATTGATTCCATGACGGGCATTCGTGTTTGCGAGTGTGTACGTGCTTTAGTAACGTGCTCCGACTATCTCCGAAGACTGCCGATGAGGAGAGGACTTTTGTGTAGTTTGTGTGGCGATCAGTCAAATCGCAAACGCAGATATAGAAACAAAGCAATGGTAATGATAAATTATTTTATGTCGGTAAGTAGGTTTGTACAAATACTTTTAGATAGATAAGTCTTTATTTGCCTTAAACATGGTATTAAGTTGTTACAGTTTGGTTTGATATAATGTCCACATGTTTAGCTATACAGAATAATTGTATCAATTGCATGCAAAATAATTAATAACTGATAATACAATAATAGTCATTCAGATAAATTAATTGGTAATAAAATAATAATACAATAATAGTCATCACAAACATTTTCATTAATACCTGTACACACTTTTACACTTTTAATACTTTTACACGTCAATCATATATTAAAAACTAGATGAGGTCGGCGTTTCCTATCTGACTACTCTAAGGAGAAAGGCCGAAACAAACTCAGAGATCACAGTTTCTTTTAAAGTCCAGACATAATCTTGGTCAGATGATGTGAAGACCATGTAGATTTATGTCTGAAATGGTCTTTTGAGGAAAAACCACACAGATCGAGCGGACTTGTCCAGTCAGTGAGTGCATTTGTCAGTAATCGTGCAGCTCAACTCGGAAATTAAGGAGCTCAACGATTCGACAATGGTGGTGGTAAGTACGGTGGTGTTTTGAATCACTCATATGTTTAGGTAGTGACAATGTTTGAATTAATAAATCGCATCGCATGACAATCGCATTGAGAGTTGCCAATGTCAATTTCAAGTATTCTAAGATATTGTTTGATAATATGACTTTGACATATTTGACAGCCTTATGAAATTCTGAACTCAAGACGTCTTTTTCAAAAGTTATGTGATATGTTTCGAAGTAAATCTGATAAATAAATAATCTTTAAAAATAACCATCGTAAAAAAGTCTCTCACCTAAACTACATAAAACATTTCAACTAAAAAGCAGGCATTAAAAAAAACGAAATCATGTCCTTTGCCCTCTTTACGAGCCTCCATTCCTGCCCACACCCTTGCTAGCCTAAGAGTCCATTCAGTACGCTAGTTCTCGCTCCGCTGCCTCTAGTTAACGAGCCTGATTTTATTTTCTAGAATTTTCCACATATAATTTTCTAAGAGCTGAGAATTTTAGCTTTTCTTTATTTCGCAGTCTGACAGACACTTTCAAAGGCGTTGACTAAAGTTCGTTTTTTATCCCAGATACTAATCTGACATCTGAAGTCTTTTTGTGTTTTTTTTTTAGTATAGGAGTTTGACATTACACCTGTCAAATTACTATCTGGGTTTAAAAACGAACTATAGTCGAGTTTTTGGAGGCAGTAATTAATTACTGCCTCCAAAAACTCGACTATAGTTCGTTATCGAACACAAAACACTCGAATTGTTCGAATACAAAACTTTTATCGACACTATTAATAGTGTCGATAAAAGTTTTGTATTTCAAGTGAATTAGGGCCTTTGGGTTTTCTTTGCGGAACTCATCATCATCATCAAACGGGGTGAATAGGAACGCAGGGTTGAATCGGAACGAAACTTTAAAAGGGATGTTAACATTGAAATAATATAGTTTGTTGCCAAAAAGAACTCTAATGTGTTTACTGTATTATAATTAACGATTAAGTGGTCTTGTTGGCAACAAATTATATTATTTAAATGTTAAAATCCCTTTTAAAGAATCGTTCCGATTCACCCCAGCGTCCCTATTCACCCCGTTTGACGGTACCTTCTACGTACCTACGTTTAACGGTGTAATTATTTTCTTCGGTGATATACCAGTCATTATTATAATGGAGTAAAGTTCTTAATCTAAAATAAAAGTAATTTATTCAAATTATAGACTGAGTTTTAGCACTTCATGAACATCAAAATTACATACGAAAAACTCCCAAAATGCGCGTCCTTCATCAATTTCTAGTGCTTTAGCTGGGAAGAAGTGGCGCAAATACACAACAGTTTATTATTTCATTTTATTTATACCAAGTTTATTGTAGGTCATTGTGGCGACCAATGTTCTACTGTGCGCAAAATTACACAACCAAATACCTAAAACATAAAATCAAAAACTCAAACAACTATATATTTTATCCCGCCCCCTCAATTCAACAAACAACAATAAATTCACGACAGCGCGCTCCACAAGTTAACCCTCAAAAGTGCACACAGAAACACAATGCAACTGGGTTGGTTAGCGTAATATTTTCGCTTCCTCTGCCCTCTTTAACCCTCCATTGAGGAGGCTCGACTGCTTGCCCTGCAAGCTAGGGGTTAATGAGCGCTTTGCTCTATTCCAGTCTCTTTTTTTTTCGTTTTTACGCAAACAAAATGTTAACGTTTCTGTAGCGTTGTTATATTAGTGTGTTTTTGTTTGTTTGTTTGTGTGTTTGTAAGTAGGTTATTTGCCTATGTTATCTTACTTTTCTTACAAACGTATTGTCATGCTTATAATTTAAAAGCAGTGGTAATTACAATTGTTAGGAATTTTCTGTTAAGCTTCCAAAGACCAATTCCCGTATTTAAAAATGTTCAAAATGTGGTCGAAATATCATCTCAACCACAATAAATGTTAAAAACATCAAAAATTTAGGTAAAATGTAGAATTTTTTGACATACTAGCTTTTGCCCGCGGCTTCGCCCGCGTGGACATCGGAAATTATCCCACGGGAACGTACTACCGGGATAAAAAGTATCCTACGTATTAATCCAGTTTATAAACTATCTGTGTTCCAAATTCCATCCAAATCCGAAGAGTAGTTTTTGCGTGAAAGAGTAACAAACAAACATCCATCCATCCATCCTCACAAATTTTCGCATTTATTATATTAGTAGGAAGTAGGATTGAGACTCAGAAAGATTAGAAAACGCCCGTTTTTAAAAATACGAGATGCTCCTGTTATCAGTTTGACAAACAGTCAGACACAAACTACCGACGGTTTTTCGACGTAAAGAGATGTTTAAAGATTTAGTTGGCACTCTAACAAGATAAGATTTCTAGTTGCCACTCTATTTATAGTAAGTAAATCAAATAAAATTGAAAAGAAGACATGTTCTACCTTCCGACGCTAAAAATACCCCGAAACATTTTGTAAACGCCCTACATTTATACCCTACAGTAAGCAAATTCATCTCAAGCACCTCATGCACACAACGAGCGTCTACAAATTTTCCACACACGTCCGCAACAGTATTCTACCGTTAACATAATCTACGCCATTGTTGCTCCATTTGGCATCCGGGATTAGATTTGGGTCCATTATATACGAGACAAATTAGTTAATTACTGCATTCAGGAAAAGACCTTTATGTTATGTTAGCTGGTTTTTCATTATCTTTATGGTAGAAGCAAAGGTTGGGGTTGGAATTGTTTTAAAAGTCTTCTAAATTAATGGCAATAATTGTAATTAAAAAAATTGTAATTATAGTTAGTCAATCTTTATAATTATTGACATTGTTTATCTTTATTTTTATTAAGATATTGCATAGCTTTTATGGCGGGCTTTGAGCTCGGCGACCGAATCAAGAAATTCCGTAACGAAAATAAAACTTAACACCCCCCACTCCACTTACCATGTAGCTCGACCGAGCGTTCGCTTAACGTGTATGTATATGGTACGACTGTACTTGAATTAATATCAAAGAAAAAAAAAACTGCGTAAATAAATAATTATAATTGCATAAGTTGATAAAAAATGCTATGCAATAGCTTTACCGCGGCAGTCACCGAGTGCCACACGTGTTTTTTGTTATGTATTTATTTAGCATCTCTAGTATATTTTTGTACTTTTGCATGCCTTCTGGTTAAAAATAGCTGTTGCTAATTTTATTTTTTATGTCAGCGCGTGCTGTACCCATATTTATAAAATAAATAGATAATCTAAAAAACAAAAATACACGATTGCCTCGTTAGTCTATTGGTCGCAAGCGTTGTTGAGCACGAGGTTCTGAGTTTGATAACAGGTCGGGCAAAGTGTTATTAGCTTCCTATTACATGACACACACATAACTGGCGAAATGTGTGTGAATGTGTATGTGAGTGTGTGGTGTAAGGGTGTGTGTGTGTGTGTGAGGTATACCTCTGCCTGACGCTTCGAGGCTTATATGCATCTTGTTGTGTGTACACGGTTTAAACTTAATGATTCAATTCGACTGACAGGCGCAGAAATGAAAGATTTGATGTAAATGGGGGCGACTTTAAGTAATTCACTTTTATGTCCACACGATGCAAGTTGGTTGCTTCAATCAAATTAAAAGGCATAAACCCTGTAATACATAATTATTATCGTTGCAGCGGCGATTTTTAAGATTAATCACATTGGTTTGCAAGCTAGCTTTTTGTATGTATAGCGTCAATTGTTAGTGTGTTAAAGTTAGAATCTTGCAAGCTAATATAGGAAAATTTTCTCATACGATTTCGTTTCATATGACCATACATTTGTTTGGTAGAGATAATCTGATGCTATAGCAAGGATCTTCTCTTCTCCGCCTGAGAGAATGCTCTAACGGTTATTGGTCTTTTAAGAAAGAAAGAAAGATAGGAAGGAAGAAAAATAATGTACTGAATGAAGTTGTACTTATTAATGATCGTTAAATATTTAATCGCAGTTTAACATTTCCTTAATGGAACATGTGTGTAAAACTAAATATTTAGCTTAAGTCCTCTGCAGATTGATTTACAATTTTAGTTTACGAGTTCGCAGAATCGGAAGCGTGGAGAATTAATTGCTGAAAGCGTTTAATGTTGGTTGAGTTATTTTAATCACTACTTAGTTTATTGGTGCAACCAATCGCATGAGGTTTGTAATATAATTCAGCAAACAGGTACCTAATTAAATAAAAATATTCATCTGTTTTAATGGAGAATGTAATTGGTTGATCTTTTTTTTAAGAAAAAGATAATGATAAGATCGGACTGTTAAGCATCCAATTAACACTGGTTGGATGAAATGGCGGTAGGTCACGGGAACATTCTGCGACTCCCGCATTTCCTTCAAACCTAAGGGGAAGATTTCTAACACAATGTTTAGTAGACCTGCTGTCTTGTATGGATCAGAATGTTGGACCACAAAAGGGATGTATGAAAGGCAATTGCATGCAGCTGAGTTGAGAATGCTAAGAGGTATGTGTGGTGTTACGCGAATGGATAAAATGACAAATGAGTAGGTATATAAGAGGAAGTCTAAAAGTGGCACGGGTGACTGAAAAATTGTGTGGAAATTGGTTGTCATAGTAGTTTTGAGTATAGATGTGGATGGCTATAAGAGTAGGGGAGGATCAAAGAAACGATGGATGGACTGTGTGAAAGATGATATGGGTAGAAAGCGGGTGACTACCGAGATGAATCTAATAGAGAAATATGGAAGAAAAAGATAAATTGGGATAAAGGTAGGAGAGAGATGAGCATGATGATGACACCTTTTGTAAACTACCTAAATAACAATTATAATAATACTTATAAGAATAGAGGTATAAGGAACAGGGTGTAAGGTTCACTCATACCTCCATAGAAAAGGGAGGATCCTCCGACCAGATGGGTGTTGTGTCTGGTGGACAACTGCCCCACGATTGATGTCGGGACGTTGTATATATGCTAGTTGCGCGGTAAACTCTGCTTGCGCGATGCAGGACTTGCGTGGCGTTGTAGATGCCGCTACAATTTCTATCAATCATTTTAAACTAGTTCACCTTTCTTTATCGAAAAAGATAGGCCAAGTTCGGTCAAGTGCTGGTAAAATCAGTGCTCTGAGTTTCCACTTAGAACACTGATTTTAACTTTTTTTTTATTTTAATTTTTATTTGTTATTTACCCATAAAATTGAGGTATTCCTACCTCAATTTTATGGGTAAATAACAAATTGTTTTGACTGATGTTTCGTATACAAAAAGGCTCTTACACAGATTAAACTTTATTGTAGCTTTGTACGGTTGCATAGGTATGTATTCAAAACGGATAAATTGTCTTCGTTATGTTAAAAACACGTGTCACGCAAGGTACTCCAATGAATTCTCATTTTTTATCGGGTCGAGAATAAAGAATTGCGTGGAGTATGCGATTTCTTCAACGTATTTATGTAATGTACCAATTGATAAAATTGGATCTTACTGAGAGTCTGGCATCTTGTATGTAACTACGTATGTTATCATTCCTGAATTTAAGAAAATGGCCTTTAGTATTTGGCATTGAGTTCTTTAAGATAAAATAAGGATTGGTTTTCAGGGGATGTTTTGTACCCAATTTACCATTAATAGGTACAGCTATATATTTATTAGATGACAAAGGAATCACAAGATCTTTTTGTTGAAAAAAAAAATGTGAATAAAAGTGTCTAAACTACATGAATTGCTAGCTAAAACAGGTTGTATCATTATTTTCGAACACCCTGCCAACTCATCAAAATCAATAGCCCTAACATAAAATCGATATACCACAATAATGGCCGTCAAACAATTTTAGACAGTACCCTTTATCTCTCCGCAGAAGACTAAAGATGAATCAGTCAGTCTAATCTCAAATGATTTGATTAATGCCCACTCGTTAGACTAAGTAGCAATTAATTTATAACTAACTACCGTTCAGAGATCGTTTTGTAATAAAGGAATAGTATGGCTCTGTTCCGTTTTTATGGCTTCGCTGATCGTGGTATTTCCGTATGTTGTGTCATGGTCTTACAATGGTCTTTAAGATTATCATTCATCATTGTTGACAGACATGTTCCACCCACTGCTGGGTATAGACCGGTTCCCTTTTGTGTCACAGTTCCCTGGTCTGTGCGAGTCTCAACCAGGTTTTACCCGCGATCTTCTGAATGTCTTCCACCCATCTGGCTGTTGGCCTGGCTACACTCCTTCTACCGTCTCTCGGCAACCATATTGTAAGGGCTCCACTCCACCTGCCAGCACCACGTCTAGCCAAATGTCCTGCCCACCTCCATTTCAGAGCCGCTACCCGTAATCCGACATCTTTAGTCCTATGTCGGATTTATGAGTTAGGGTCACTAAGACATTCTTGTTGAATCAATAACTTTTTAGGAAACCGAGTTTTTGACTCGACACTGACAGTTTTGGGCACACTGGGCCAAGGTGGAGTGACGATCTTTGCAAGCTGTCTGGTAGTGCAAATTGATAAGAAATATAGAGGATCGATCTCCGACGGGATCTATAAGAGACATAGAATTTTGTGAGCATAGAATTGCTTGCAGAATGACACATAGACAGATTGAAGTAAAAACCTTTGAATCAACCGAATATAGACCATCATTATTATCTGTCTTGCTACTTCCCAACTAGGTTGGGGTCGGCGTCCAGTCTGACAGGATGCAGCTGAATACCAGTAATTTATATGGAGCGACTGCCTATCTGACCTCCACAACCCAGTTACTGAGTCAGACCCCTTGGTAAGACTGAACCACCGAATGTAGATAATCTGTTGTATAACGTCAACGTTTTTCCATAAATTATATGCTTTCCTAGCCTTGAATAAAAAGTAGAACTAGATTTAGAATAGTATTATGATGTTTTGAACTAACTAGATGTATTATTTTGAGAAGGGCCCTTTCATTCTCAACATAAGTTCTCTAGTTAGTTCCAACTAAGCATCGTAATACCAAGCTAAATCTGTCGCATTTCCAGTCTCACTCCAATGAATCATCGTATTTCATAATGGCATTTAATATGGACGTTCAGTGTAAATACGTACATTGTTTCAGTTTGTAGTTTCACAGAAAGTTAGCAGAACAACTGGGACATGTGGTACATGCCTACTTCAGACACTCGCACTGGCGTGAAATAAAATGATTCATTGTTCTGCGCAAAATGAGTTCTGTAGGTGTATATGTGGTGTGTATGAGAACCAAGGTTACCGACATAGCTCAAAGACTAAGCAAGCTGTAGTGGCAATGGGCTGGTCACATCTCTCGCAGAACCTACAATCCTTGGGGAAAATGTGTTCTAGAGTGGAGACCGCGTTTAGGCAAATTTTGTGTTGGACGCCCGCCGGCCAGGTGGAGTAACGACTTGCGAAAGGCGGCTGGCAGAGACTGGATGAGGGCCGAAGATCGGGCTCACGTCGTTCACTAGGAGAGGCAACAAACTATATTATTTCAATGTTAAAATCTCTTTTAAAGTTTCGTTCCGATTCACCCCTGCATCCCTATTCACCCCGTTTTACGGTACAGAAAACTAGAGATACTTGCATACCATATTTAATCATTGATGATAAAAATAAATACTTAAATTTCAGTGTTTTACAGCATCAAATAAAACTAATGGATAGAATTATAACCCCTCTTTTTCCGTCGGGGGTTAAAAAGTAGTTCCATGATTAATTGAAAGCTCTTTCATGTCATAAATTGATATTGACGTAATAAAACTGTGGACGTTACTTTAAAACTAGCATCTGCCCGCGACTTCATCCGCGTATAATTTCTTGTTCCACCTACCCACCGCGTCGCATATCGTTGCCCGCCCGCGCTACTACTTCGTTTTCGCTTAGCGTTCTTTTCGACTTTTTGCTCGGCTCGAAAGGGTCGTAGTGTGATGTTAAATAGCCTATAACCTTCCTCAATAATTTGGCTATCAAATGCAAAAACTATTTTCAAATCCGACTGGTAGTTCCAGAGATTAGCGCGTTGAAACAAACAAACAAACATACAAACTCTTCAGCTTTATTATATTATATATATAGTATATATATCTGACAGGATTACAAGCTTTTAGTATATTTTCTAGACTGGAATAAAATACTAAATAGTTTTAAAGGCTATTTTATTGCCTTACATATCACGTTCACGCTTCATGTAATATTTGAACGACACATAGTGTTGAACGTTTTTGTATTTTATTTTCTTGAATGAAGTTGATGTGACGTCACCCACGTCACATCAACTTCAGTTGGTATTCGAATATGAAAAATAGCTCCGTTTATTGGTGCCCAGTTTAGAGATTTTAGTGTGCAACTCAGTTTCTTCTTACTAGATTACAAACATAAACTTACGCATTTTTCCCATGAGGGTAGGCAGAAACTACAGAACGCCTCTTGCTACGATCCTTACATACTCCTTTTGCTTCGTTTACGTTCATACACCTGGTCATACACGCGTGCCAGTTGCGAGTACTACGCACCTGACCTTTTTGAAGAATATCACCAGTAAGGTCACTAAATGTCCATTTAGGGTGTCCTCCCGGCGTTTCCACTCACATCTGCCTTGTAAATACCTTTTGTTAGTTGACTTTCATTCATCCTCTCAGCATGACCAAAACCATCTAAGCATACCTAGTTGATTAACTGACGCTTATAAACAAACTTAAAAATTTCGTCGAATTTGAAGACTGAAAATACTTATTTCAGTTGTTAAAAGTCAAACCTATTTTATAAACACCTCTGATAGACTGAGATTCTGGCCATGTTTGCGGTTTTGCTCACGAGCATAAAGCAAACATTTTGCTCTCTCAGCTCATACCCAGTCGAGCAATTTTGCTGCAAAATTGCTCAACCAGGAATGAGCTCAAAGAAACCACCAAATGTATGAGGTGTTACGGCCTGGCCACGACCTTGCCGCTATCAACGGTAGCTTAGCGCGGGGCGGCGAGCAGCAAAAACAAATATACAAAAGGCTCGTGCACACTGGCGCGACGAGACGCCCGACACAAAGGCACCGCGTGTCGCGCGACGAGCGGCGCCTTTGTGTAGCGCTGTCACGTCGCATCAGTGTGTACGAGCCTAAAAATGTAGGAATCATGCCACGAAGCACCGCTCGCAGCGGTAACGCTACCGGTATTTGCCGAGCGGTTCGCTGCAGCGACGCCGGCGCGAGGCGCGGCTTGAACAAATGTATGGCTCTCAAGCGACAGCGGCTACTACGAAAACAAATGAACGAGGAACTTTAGTTAGACTGCCGAGAATTTAAAAGATTTGTAATGATGTTTTAAAAAACATATTTTTGGGCGCTTACATTGCTAACTCTTGCGCTGGCTAAACCTTACGAGATAGATCAAAATAGTGTAGGTACTATGGAATTGTATATCTTAAAAAGGTCTACAGAAAAATCAGCGATGGTATACGTCTATCTCCTAAGGATACCCCACAGTAACCAATTTTATCTTTTACATATTACTAAAAAAATATGGGTTATTTACGAAGCTATTTTAAACAATACAGTATTAATCCTTATGCAATTAAATATGTTAGGTACGTTGTGCATTTAATGTAGATCAAAATTGCCCTGTACAGCATATCATTAAAATTAATATCTTAGAAGATATCACAGATTTAAAAGCGTAACATCTAACAATGGGGGTCGATATAGACCACTTTGGGTGTCATTGTTAGAGCATGCCACGTGTCACAAGTCGCATTGCCCGAGGTCGTGAACGGCGCCTTACACCGGGTTGACACAATTCGATTTTAGTTGAACAACTAATACTTCGAATTCGAAATTCAATTTGATTCAAAGTCTGTTCAGTCGGTTCAAATTCGCTTTCGAATTAGCAGTTGATAAACTAAAATCGAACCGTGTGAACCGGTAAATTACGTCTGCGCTGTTCCAGCTGTGTCAGAAACGTGTACTTAGACAGCGCAACAAACGGAACGTGTTGCAGATTACTTAGCTGCAATAACTCCTAACATTTCTACTGTCACATAAAATGACAATGGCGGAATAAAAGTCCACGTCAAAGTTTACGTAGCAACGTTAAACGCAGTATTACGCGTAAAAACGTCAGTTCACGATTATTGTCTGCAATGTTAAATTTGTATTGGTTTTGTTGCTTTATTAAATTCGTTCTACCTCGTTTATTCTAACTTTTAGATTTCAATGATGGCAAAGACATGAGCGTAATTGACAAACCATGAAGTACTGAAACTGACGGTCAGGTTATGGGTTTTTATTTAAGAAGACCGTCCACTATAATTTGTTTATTGCCCTTGGTCTTGCCCCACTGCCCCGTTGTTCTCGTGGTCGTAAGCGCGACTGCTCATCGCAGAGCCTTTTTTTTTGGTGGGAAATCATCAAATAACTTCTCCCGCTCTAGGCGGTGGGAGGGCGTGTCAGACTTTTACTGACTAAAACCCACCCGTGTTCCTTCAGTTGCTTGTGTGGCCGGGCTACGGTAACCCTTTCGGACAAACCCGCGACCCTGGCAGGCATCGGCCCTAGCGAACCCCATCAATTAGTGCTGACATCTCTTTGAGGCGCACGTGGAACACAACGCGCTGGCTACCCGGGCCTGGTCCTTAACGGACGGCGAGCTACCCATTGCTCGCCGTACGCAAGCCCGGGCCTACGGTGGCCGGGAATCGGCTTGGGATTCCCGACGTCCAGGATGTCTCCTCCTGCGGCGACTAGGGGCGTGAGGGCGCAACGATTATCTCTCCCTCACGCGCTCCACCTCCTTCTTCGCGAGCATTATTGTTTCGCAGAAGAAGGTGACGGCTTCCCACGCCCTCTCGCTCCGTACCTTGGGCTGGGGACCAGGGCCGGACGCGAGAGATCCCCGCCGCCGATCGCCTCCGCGAGGACATAGCGATGCTTCACCCAAGCCGGGCAGATTTCCACCGTATGCTCCACCGTGTTCTCCGGGCGATCCACACAGTGGTAACACACGGACATTTCCTCCCGCCTTATGGGAAATAGGAACCTCCCGAAACAACCGTGTCCGGTGAGGATCTGCGTCAAGCGGAAGGTGAGAATGCCGTGGCGCCTTTCAATCCACTCCTCAAAGAGGGGACTTACCGCCGCAATTATGGCTTGCTCGAGCCTGAGTTCAATTCCCAGGTCGGGCATTGTTATTGGGAATTCCCATTAGGAATTCCTCAGTAGCAGCCCGGAGTTTGGAAGATGGCGGTTTGATACCCTCGTGCCTCGGGGAGCACTAAAAAGCCGTTGGTCCTGCGCTGAATCTCTCCGCGGTCATGTCGGATAGCCAACCCATCAAACTATGAGAGTAAAGGAACAGGGAGTGCACCTGTGTTTGCGCACACACTTAATGTTTCCTGCTTACCTGGCTAATCACCGTTGAAATTGGCTACTGTGACCGAAATCGGTCGGGAGCATTATTTACCGGAAAATGCAAATGTGAGTCTTCCATCAAAATCGTACTTACTTTGCAACAGTCATATGCCAAAGAAATTTAGCTTTGTCTTTCCGCCACTTTAACACTAGTGTTTCTATGAGCTGTAGACCTCGCGAGTCTTTACACTTTAAAACAAAATCCTTAAAACAAAAGGAGCACGAAATGGCTGAAATATTTTTTTTACGTTTTCTACATATCCGCCTTTTAGAAAAAAAAAACGAAAAACTGGTTCAACAAAATAATTCCATAATTATAATAATCGAACCTGCCCACAAAATTTCACGAGAATCGGTTAAGAAATGCAACCTGTAGAGGAGAACCGACATCCGGACATACGAAAGCATTTTTGCCCAAGCTGAAACAGAGACGCTTCACGCTCGCTCGGTCAACAAATAGTACTCAGTCACACGAAATAAAGAACATTTGCGATATCACTCTCTTGAACATAATGGAAATAATACAGTATCCAGAAATACGGCGTCTTAGTACATTCATTTACATATTTGCACGCGGCGACGTGCGATGTGCGTAAAACGGAATATCCATTCAAATCTTACGTTCTACGTCATACTCTGTATTAGAGGCGGCACACACAAACGATTTCTCGTCGCGTTTTTGGAACGACCGCGTTAACGTTTTTATTTCTTTTGTTTGTGTAATGTAATGAAAATGGCTTATATTGTCATTGTGAAATTGAAAACGTGAAGCTAAAATGTGACGTATTTTCTTCGCTTTTCGGTACATAGGTACTAGAGATAATTCGACAAAAAGAGAGAAGTCTACTGGGGGATACCAATTTGATTTATTCTCCATTGTACACAAAAGATAATCCGTCTCATTCTGATCGAAAAATCTTCTTATAATGCAGTATAAATGTTTGCCCCGGGGACTTAACTTTAAAAGCTCAAGAACCCTATGAATTGCTACAATTTCTTTTACTAAACAAGAAACGAAAGTAATTAATTACCCAATCCAAACAAAACTAACTTGGAAACCTACTTTTACGACAGTTTACCTCTACGTCTAGGTACTAAAACATACTTACTTAGACAAAAGCAATTATGTAGGTAAAGGACTGACACGCAATAAACATCCAAAGTCACAAGTAACCGCTTTGTCCTGGGTTGTTACGTCTGCAATTACTCATACACAAATGGCAGGCCAGACGACCTATAGCTATCGCATTTAAGCGTGGCACTAGCGGTCATTACCCTTTCCCTAATATCTCCACGTAGGAACCCGAACAATAAACTATTGGAACGTGGTGAAGATCACGATAGATATTGATTTCGGTTTTTTTTTTTATTTAAAAAGAAAAACCTTGCCGGTCGGAGGACCCCATCAGGAATGAAGTTCCAAAAAACTCGCACGCAAGCACACTCATATATAATAAAAAGAGACAGAAACAACAATAACAATAAAACTATAAAGTTCTTACATCTCAATAAAAAAAAAACAATAATTATTTACTTAGATAACGCTATTTCAGTTCTGTGGTATTTTACCCGGTAGTGAGCATTAAAAAACGCATTAAATTCACACTCTCTCTCTCTCTCTCTATCTCTCCGTCAGAGAATTCTCAGTGAATTGTCAGTGTGAATTTAATGCGTTTTTAACCCAGTAGCACTTGCTAGGTATTTACAAACACAAATACTCGCTCTACCGTGTAAAAAATACCACAGAATTTAAATAGCATTATCTAAGAAAATATAGTTTTTTTTTGTTTTTATGATGTACTTACTATTTTATTGTTATTGTTGTTTCTGTGTCTCTATCTTATTCAGAAAGAGAGAGAGAGGGGGAGAGAGAGAAAGTCACATGGAGGTGGCATAACGGTTTTCCGTTAGGTGACGATTTCTACCCGTTTACTACTACCGCAAGCCGCGTTAAAGAACTTCGTCCCAAAATGCTAGAAAATGTAGGTGGGTCAATGATCGATAATCCCGCGCTAAAATGCGTCAACTATAGTACCATTGTTTAGGCCATTACTTTTCTTCGATGGAATAGGTCGCCAGTACCTATAGGAAAATAGGACGTGTCAATGTTGCTAAAAAACCGGCAAAGTGCGAGTCAGACTCGCACACGAAGGGTTCCACGCCACCGTACAATATTTAACACTACATTATTTTTAATAAGTTTGTTTAAAATAAACACGTTTCTTGTATGGGGACCCCCTTTAATTATTTACTTTATATTTTTGTTGTTATAGCGGCCACAGTAGTACACATTCTGTGAAAATTTCAAGTGTCTATTACTGCTCAAAAGATACAGCCTTGTGACACACGGATGGACGCTCAGACAGCGGCGTCTTAGTAATAGGGTCCCGTTGGCACCCTTTGGATACGGAACCCTAACTAGGCATATGGAACAAGCTTGAACTAGGTTGTGTTTGCATTTCAGTCAAAGCTGTAAAATAATGAAACTTGTTTACAAGCCCCAGACTTGAGTACAATGTAGTTCACTCTAACAACAAAGGTACTGTATGCACAAGGGCAAATTGCTTTCAAAAACATTACCTGACAGTTTTGTTGAAAGCCATGGTATAATAATTGACCGAGCGAGAGCGAAGCGCGAGCGAAGCGTCTCCGTTTCAGTTTGGGTAAAAATGCTTTCGTATGTCCGGATGTCTGTTCTCCTCTGCAGGTCGCATTTCTGAACCGATTCTCGTGAAATTTTGTGAGCAGGTTCGATAATTATATGGATCGAATGTCGATTTAGTTTTACGAAATTTTTCATAAAGTGCGGAGATATGGGGTTTTAAAACGTAAAAAGAAACTTATTTCAGCCATTTTGCGATCTGCGCGCGCTTTTTGTTTTAAGACAGTTTTAAGATGCAACGACAGAGCCACTAGTAATAATGTCGTGATAGCCCAGTGTTTAAGATGGCATCTCTCAAGCACGAGGTTGTGGGGTTCAAATCCGGGCAAGTGAATTAAATGAAAAAAAAAACCGATTTGAATTTTTCAATTCATATCTACGTTCTAAGTTTATCGTAGACAGCACTGACATCGGTGAGAGAACCTGGACTTCTAATTAATATAACTCTGAAATCACCACTCTGTATGAGAAGAGGCATTTGCCCTTCAGTAGGACAGAAATAGGCTGGTATTATTATAGCTCAATAGCTTCTAAAATAACGGCTATATTTCAACCAGTCACCATCTTCCCACTTTCATTTATAACCCCCGACGCAAAAAGAGGGGTGTTATAAGTTTGACCGCTATGTGTGTGTGCCTGTCTGTGGCACCGTAGCTCTTAAACGGGAAACCGATTTGGATGCGTTTTTTTTAATTTGAAAGGAGGTTTTCTAGTGGTGGTTCTCAGACATGTTTTATCAAAATCGTTTCTGTTGTTTCAAGGTCATCAGCTCTTTTTTGTGTCGAGGGTTTTTAATTTTACCTATTATAATATTCTACAGCTCAAACCAAAAGAAAGCGAAACGCAAGTGCGGAACGAATCATGAATTATTATTAAAACGCGACGCGACGATCGTCAGTTCAAATAGAGACCGATATTTGTGTTCGCCGTTTAAATATTTACGATAGGTAGGTCCCGTCTTAAGTGTGCAACCCAAATTATACTTGTGTGTTTTGTTTAGCCCACATCCATTTGTTTGAGAATTATTTAAGAGGTTGATTGCTGAGACGTGAATAAGCTTTCTTTAAGCCCATCAACGACGTAGCTATAATAATATACAGGGTGGCAGGAACATCGACGGATAACCTGTTAGCACGGATTCACTACATAATTCTGAACACCCCTACGTTGAAATGTAAAATGGATATTTAAAAAAAAAAAAATGTCTTGCCATATGGATCTCGTAGGTATTGCACTTTTCTATAAAACTGCAGATTTTTATTTTTATTACCGACTTAATTTTCCTACGCTAGGGGTCTGAAATCATGTGCTGAATTTACAGTTGCAGTTTGCGCGTCGATTGCCCTGCACCCTGTCTATTATTATAAATCATAGCTAGGCTATATTACGATATATTTTCAATATATTTTTAAGTGACCCCACACACGGCTATCCTAATATATATTTCTATAGCACCAATATACAATGTAATATATATTATAGCTAGGCCGATCGTTAATTAAATGAAGGCAAAATACATAACGGAGACAAAATACATACGAAGACGATGATTGAATATAGAGGGTGGCCGGAACATTGACGTCCAAAAATAAAATTTAGGTCCCTCGTATCGTGGGGTATCCGAATCACCCCCATGTATGTTCCGCGACTTTTCATAGTTTTCGAGTTACGAATTTTTTTCTGATTTTTTGAGAATGATCGACCTGACCAATCTAATAAAAATTTAAAAAAAAAGTACATGGCTTTGTCGAGATTTTTTTTTTGCAACTGAATCTTCGTGAGTAGTACTTTTATGCATAAAATAATCAGCTTCGTAACTGTGATGAAAGTTATGAAAAAGTTGGTCTAAAGTGAAAAAATTACGTTCGGTAAATTCGTAAAAAAAAAATCGTAGCTTGAAAACTATGAAAAGTCGCGGAACATACATGGGGGTGATTCGAATACCCCACGATACGAGGGACCTAAATTTAATTTTTGGACGTCAATGTTCCGGCCACCCTGTATATTCAATCATCGTCTCCGTTTGTGGTAGCTTACTATAATATGCAGGCTGGCATCATCGACACGCAGACTGAAAACATGGATTCAGTACATGATTCTAAAACCACCCTTTTTTTTTGGGTGGGAATTCATCAAATGACCTCTCCCGCTCTGGGCGGAGCGGAAGGGCGTGTCAGACTCTTACTGACTAAAACCCACCCGTGTTCTTTCAGTTGCCTGTGCGCCAGGGCCACGGTAATTCTGAAACCCCTACGTTGAACTTTTTGGCCGGTTATAAAAAAAAATTTTGCTGTTACATACATTTTGACCGCGTAAGTATGCAATAGCTGTTTTTTTTTTAATTACCGACGAGGAATTTCGGCACTATGTGTTCCAGAATTGTGTACTGAACCCATGGTAATAGGTTGTCCGTCGATATCCCTGTCACCCTGTATTTACTATTATAGCTACGTCTGTGATGGGCTTTGTGAGAAGATTTGTCGAGAATCGAGTTGAATGGCGTGCAATTGGAGAGGCCTGCGTCCAGCAGTGGACTGCTAATGACGAAGAAAGGATGATGATGAAAAGATTTTAAGGGTAATGGTGTAAATGTGAGAATATTGAAGGATCATTGAATATTGTTTGTCTATAGCTATAATTTGAGCTTTTTCAGCTGAAAATCAAAAAAAGAATATCGGATAGTCACCTACTAATTATTTTCCAATAGGATGTGATTTACTTTTTCTTGTTATTCAAGTTTTCGTCATATAGTAAGTAGAGGGATCGACTGGTAACTCATCACTATGGAATTCAAAATTACTAACTGCGGCCAATGTTAACACTAACATTTACCCTTTTTACAACTACCGATTGGTATAGAAAAGTATAGACGTATAGCAAGAATAACAAGAAAAATCCCCATTGCGTATTTACTAAAAACACACACACACACACACACACACACATCATACATTGACACTACGCCACGCCACGCCACGTCACGTAAGTAGGCGAAGTTAAAATGCATACTAAAATAAACATGCCGAGTAAACGCGTAATGAAATATGCATATCGACGCGACGCCGACACCGATCTGTGTTGCCACAAGCAAAAAATATATAATATGCCAGTGTTAAAGAACGCTCCTTGGGTATTGGTGATGTTATAGGTAATAATCTGTTGAATTTCTAGAGTTTTTTTTTTGTTGGAAATATTATGCGTTTTTTTTTTAGTTCGGTCTGTTTTTCCGTTTGCGTTGTTTTTTTTTACTTTAAACTCAATATTTAATCTATGTGGTAATAGTCGTTCATTTTGCTTATCCCTACGCTATTTTTAAACTGCGAAATAAAATCGTAATCGAAAATATTTTGAAGCGATTTTTACCGCAAGGCGCGGACGCTAGTATGTTGGTATTGTTCACAGATTTTTGATTATTATCCGCAACGACTTAAATTCGTTTTGCGCGCTTAGCCTTACGCTAACGATTGAGTGACTTATAGTATGTCGCACAAACAAGTTTGTTTCCTGCTATCAGAAAATATGAACCGATTATTTAATAACTAGCAAGGGTGCCCCTGCTTCGCACGGTTTTTACGACTTGACAAAACATCGATATTTCTTTACTATAATTTTATATGTACACTTAATATTATTGTATTAGACATAAACTTTCAAGAATAAATTCTCTAAATGATGGTGAAAACCACTTCAAAATTCGTTGCGTAGTTTAGAAGAACAACGCGGTCACACAGACAAACACGAAAAGCAACTTTAATTTATAAAATGTGTATACAGGTTGTCCCAGAAATCGACCAACATAATGTAGGTGGTGATAACTTTGGTAAAGCCCTCTCAAAATAACAAAAAATATGTTCCGCAAAATCTTATAGTTATACTAGATTTTTTTTAACCGTCATACGTCATTCTTTTGACTCTCATGTGGAAATATAATCTTTTTATTAATAACTTTTTCCATAAGAATATTATTAAATAGTTACTCTATCCACAATTACCTTTGATTCTCCATAAAAACTTACAAATTCAACATAAATTCACAACTATTGGATTTTTTCCTAAAATATTTTATTTTAAAATAAATTATATTAATTTTAAAAACTACAAGATTTTGCGGAACATATGTTTTGTTATTTTGGGAGGGCTTGACCAAAGCTATCACCACCTACAGTATAGCGGTCGATTTCTGGGACACCCCGTATAAACAAAAAAGAAGACTTGGTTAGAATTCTGACAGTTAAAATGTAGGTACACACGGCGACATATCAAGCTGTACATTTCCAGTTTTAACTGACCTCGCATTTTATAGACTTTTCGTACAATGACAAGTCAGCTTATACCGGAAATGTACTCGCATAGCTTCAAATGTAGTCGTGCGTACCTATCGTGTGTTCTTGTTTTCCACCGATACATTTTCCAGAGCGGAAACCCATCGATTCGGAACACGTTTTAATTAAACGGACGTCCGTTTTATTTATGTCAACAAGTTCCAATCTCTTTACACAAATTACACAATAACTTACGTAAACGTTTACGTTCTTCTTCTTCGCCGTGTCGATGGCATGATAGTTTATTAAATCTTGTTGGCCCAAAACTTCGCCACCTCCACGGCATCGTCGGTGGCAATGCGGTGTTCGCTATGGCTGCATTTTTGGATCACAGAGGGCAGGTTTAGAGGTGGGACATAGTTTGCACCACAGCTCCAGTTTACGAGGTTGTAGTTATATCTTCCCACATGAGTTGGGACGCGGTTCAGAGACTTCCAAGTGGGCCATGGAAGGTTGGACCCAACCAAGGTGGGAAGATGCTCGCTTGATGATAGGTATTGAGCGGTTACTCTCCTTGAGTATCCTGCCACATTTTGCAACGGGCGTCGGCTGGGTCAGGGCTCTACTCTCAAAGTACGAAACCCGCAGTACCGGCAGAAGCTACGGGCGTTGCGTACTCCTTATCACCTCCGGACATAAGATTACTTCGGGGCCCGAATTAAGAATGGATGACAATACAATTTGACAGTTGTCCTTAGTCCCGATGTGTTATTGACCGTCCGAAAAAGTTAATTAATCGGGAGTAGGGTTTATTCCGATGTATCGAACTACTTTCAGATGGGCCCATATCTTCGTTGACGGACTTTGAGATTAGGCCCCCTGACACTAGACATCGTCCTATTGGCGCACAACTACCACCGGAACGACTCAAAAGCAGGCTTGGCGTCCTAAATATGCAGTGCTCCTTCATGGAAACCTTTACATTACTTCTTAACCAACCCAACTATAGGTACCTACTGAAATAGGTTAAACAAGAATAAAAGAACTCTCACCACAATACTCGTAACAGTTTAACCGGCGACCTTCCGGCGATTATCCGAATAAACCAACCCCATATTCGTCCGAAGCACTTACTGTGTAATGTACATTTCGGGTAATGACCGTTTTTAAACGGGCCCTGGCTGAATCGTAAACCGTTCCGTGTTAGTCGGTGTGCGAATGTCATCGTAAATCCGGACTGCGGTCCGTTGCAGTGGCGTGCGTGCAAGTGTGTGTGCGATGGCCGTTTTGCGTGGATGTGACGCATATTTCTCCTAACTTGTTCTTTTCTGTGTTGTGTTCTTTCTCGGCGTCATATTTACCGCAAAAAACGTATTTTCTTTCCTTCTAAGTCCTTGAGTTGTTAAGTTCTATTTTGTTTTCACTGGCTTTTCATTTGGGACATTAATCTTTTGATGGCTTGAAAACTGTGATATTTATTATTTTTACAAGTCATGTGCCCGATGGGATTTCCCATTGCCAAAAATTACGCAGTTCCATACAAAAGTGGGAGATAGTGGTCAACGAAATACTGAACATTCTGCTTTTTCCTACTGGTGGGACAGTTTGGTGGGGCACAGTGAAATAATCCAAACTTTCATCCCGTATTAAACTCCTTTATGAGATGAATTTTCAAAAATATTTCCTTTGTGCCCATTTTCTTTATAATAATAAGGAACTCTTGTGCAATATTTCATGCTTCTAGACTCAGCGGTATAGGCTGTGCGTTGTCTGTCAATAAGTGAATGAATCAATTAAGGTAAATCCTCAGCTGTTACCCGCCAAATTCAAATTTTCTTTGGTTTTTTGCAAATTGCAGCTCTGTTTTACGTCGAACATATGAACGTTATGCGTTCATGTATTCTATGAACTAGCTAAGGAATTCAGGCATAATTTTACAGCCAAACAGCTTCTTTATTTTACACATACAGTCGGCATATCTTTGGAGCTAGCAATCCTTAGCAAAATCTTCTTTGCAAAAATTATTTACAAGACATTCCAGCATTAAATAAATGAACATTTGTTTTCAATGAGCAACTGTCTATTTCAGGGATTCCCAAACTATCTTGGGCAAGATACCCCTTTTTCAAAATGAACTGATACCTCAGACCCCATAGCCAAATTACTTTATAAATCCTATCTCTAGTTTTTTCCTATTGATACAAAATACTTACCAATTTAAAAACTTTGCGGTTTGTTAAGTAAGTAAACTTGACATCATTTTCTCATCAAAATTTAATAAAATAAATAGACATAAAATTCAGTAAACATCAAGTGTAATTAATAATTATTAATACAAATTACGTAAATATACTTAAGTAGGTAATCGCTTTATTAAAAAAATAAACATTAAAATCGCAAAGTAAATTAAGATAAAAAAAATATAAAAAAACTGTGTGATGGATGTAGCACGTAACACAACTTACACAGTATCTTGAAAGTTTTAAATAAGAACTTGTGTTAATTAATAGGGGTCGATTTTTAGACCTCGTTGACTTCCAAAATCAGTTTCCGTTTATGTCGACCCCTAGAAAACCGATATCGACCCCTAGGTGTCGATATCGCCCACTTTGGGAAACTCTAGTCTATTCAATGTATATCCTTTGATATTTTTAGAACAAAGGGTGCTAAAGTTGAGTTCTGAGATTGATATTTTACGTGGTTGTATTTTCAGGTTTAAAAGTTGAAGCTAAAGTATATTTCATTTCGTCATCAGAGTTTTGAGCTTAATGGAGACCACCATGAAGTATCTCTTTTGTTAATAGGCGAACCAGTGGCAGGAGGCAAAATAAATGAAGGAGACTTTATTGCAGATTTATACAGACAATATGGATCGCCAATTATGGTATGAAACACAATGTAGGTTGGTTCTCGCAAAAAGCAGTCTATAAGATATTCTATGGATATCGATAAAATGATATAACATACATTTCTCAAATACGAGTAGGTACACCGATAAAATGAGACAAATGACTATCGATATGACTTCCTGTACAATGTGGAGCCAGACGACAATATATTTATTATTATGTATGTCGGAAATACGTGAAATCAATCGTTTGACTTTGACTAATCAGGACGCCAGTGCCACCAGGTGGCGCTCGACAGAGTCTATAATATAACGCTTGACCAGAGTTAAAGCAGAGTTTGTGGTTGGCGGTTAAGCAGTGAACACGTTTAGAATCTGTCGCGCGTTCCGTATAGTTGTGTCGTGTACCTACAGTGTGTGATTCGCTAGTGTGATTAATTTGTTTATAAATTATAGAATAGAATAGAATAGAATAATATTTATTTGCTTAAAAATATGGTATAAAAACAGCATACATGTTTTTGCTTAACAGTCATAAGCGTACAAATTTTCACAGCATAATTATTTAACATTTATTTTCAAAGAAGTCTTTGACACCATAAAAACTACGACTACACAACCATTCATGCAATTTGTTTTTGAATAATCGCATATTTAGTATCTTGACATTACTTGGTATCTTGTTATATATACGTAAACACATAGATATAAAACTTTCATTATATTTAGCTAGTCTCGGAAGGATATCCAGTACGAGCCTAGTCATCTGCAGTACTAAATAATTATTTATGCTTCCTCACAAACATACATATAATTTGATTTGAACTGAAAACGGTTTTTCTATTGCGCAATAACCAATATTACCCATAGTACGCCCACAGTAGTTAAAATATGGCTGATGATAGCGAGAGAGACATATCTTCTCCGTCATATATAATAAATTAAACACTTACCTACAATACTAATGCATAGGAATATTTTGAAACTATCAAATAAAACCTAACATCGAAATTGAAAACGTGATTTTTTTTAAGAAACTTAATAGAAATGATTGATCGACTAAGGCCCCAGATACATAGTTAAACATGACCATTAGTCAATTTAACAATTAGTCACTTGACAATAGTCAATAACTGTCAAAGTTTAACTACTCTGTCTGCGCATGGTAAACTTTTACAGAAAATTGACAATTTTTTTAACTGTAGTCAGCTTAACCATTTGTCAAACAACATACCTCTGTCATTTTTAACTAATTGTTAGTTTAACTAACGCATTTTAACTATTGATCAAACAACGGGCCCTTAGGGTTTTGTCAATCTTTGACTAGCTATACTGACTAAACTATTGGATATATTAAGTACAGATTGGGAACGTAATTAGATATACGAAGATTAATTTATTTACGTATTATCTTTTAAACCTTGTATACGGCTGATATTGATATTCTTCAAATCAAGGCATACTTTGTATCAGTAGGTCAAGAAACTATAACTGACATATTCTAGACAACGATATAATATTTCTGACAACTATTTATTGCAATATAAATGCGATAGTTAAACTATTTCCAACAGACAGGAAACTGTGCTACATTTTAACGGACAAACATACAAATCAATGAAGATTGTGTTACAATGTATTGAAATGAAGTCGTGTGTGTAGGTAATCTCAAAGTGAGGAACAGATACCTAAAAAGATTCTCAAAAGTAGTTTCTTTCGTTTTGAATACGAGGCCCTGGCCTCGTATATACAACTTAATTGTTTGACATATCTCGGTATCATGGGGTCTTCGACCTTTGGAGTACAAGGGGCCTAAGCCGAAGCCAACTCGCAGAAGCCCGTTAGGCGCTGTTAATGAAACAAAGAAAAGAAAGAAAGAAAAGTAAATAAAAAGAAAAGAACATAGAATCAACAAAAGATTTTATTATCCATCGAAATAAGGCACCAACCGACGACTATCCCTGAACGCACTATGAAAGTGCACCCAAGGACAACCCTTGGTTGGTGTAGGACTATTGCAGGATATGGGAACGAAGATATTGAACTATGGGATAGGTGGCCATAGTGGACTGGTCACTTAGAACTATGGAAGGACTACGGCCCTGCCTGATCAATGTTTTATATATACGAGTACATGGATAAAATGATTAGCTTTATTATTAGCTCAAAAGTATGGTAACGAAATCGGAAACAGGTTCGGAAACTAACGGTGGACTGAGTCTAGCAAGGGTTAAATATTATTAAAATTTAAAATGGCTTGTTAATATGAAAACAAAAAACATTATTGGATCCAGAGGCACTATATTACGGCGCGTCGTGTTCCACGCGCGCCTCAAAGAGATGTCAGCACCATTGACGGGGTCTGATAGGGCCGATGCATGCCGGGGTCGCGGATTGTTCGAAAGAGTTACCGTGGCCCTGGCGCATAGGCAACTGAAGGAACACGGGTGGGTTTTAGTCAGTAAGAGTCTGACATGCCCTTCCGCTCCACCCAGAGCGGGAGAGGTCATTTGATGATTTCCCAACCAAAAAAAAAGAGGCACTATTTTAAACACATCACCATGTAGCTAAATATGTTATGTCGAAATTCTAGCCAAAATATATAGAACAATTCGACTCTACAACGTTGTTGAGTCAGAATTCTGTTATTCCATTTTTAGCTGCTGCTACATTGAAATATTTTAAGCAAATGCCTACAGGCGAAAACAGCTTTTCTCAATGTAAAATTAAGCGAGACATGGCACATGTTTACGTTTACGACTAAAAGCTCCCTAGAGAGCACAGCGTCGTGCCGCCGACCTTGTAAAAACCCATATGACTTTTTTAACAACATACAGTCCCATAGGACATGGCCTTAAAAAGTTCACGCTATGTTGACAAAAAATAAATTGTCATGCCATTTAAGGACTATTTTTCGTTTTTTTTTTACCCAAAAATGTTGAAAGGTTTCTTTTCTCGTACCTGACAAAACATTTCAATTCAAAGGAACGAATCAACAATAAAGATATTTAGTGAATCGGAAATTGCAACAATGTACTCTCTATAGTTAGAGAAGTAAAAATGTAGCCAATATAATATTAGGTAGTTGCAAACAGTCCAGGTAAATATTTTCTCCACATAAATTTTTTATCTTGCTTACTCAGTATTTTCAATCCTAAATTTTTCTGTCATATCTTTCACGAAACGAAGGATTACTACCATTTTTTTGAAAGGGCAATCAACAGAGAAATTAACAACTGTCACATCGGCGATTGGCGATAAGTTGAACGACAGTCAATCAATTCACTTGATATGAGATTTGATAACAGATTAAATTATAGAAGTTTTCAGAAACTGGGGATAATCTATCAATGATAATTTTGCATAATGCAAAGGCTGAATCATTATAGTGACAGATAGTAATGCATAGTAAATAAAAATAATTAAGTAATAACTAACAAAATGGTATCTATTCCAAAGTTTATTTCGAAAGCATCTGGCTAGAAAACAAATGGAGAAGCTTCTGAAATCAGATATTGTAGTTGGAAAAACAAACATACATTTGTGATATTGAGCATAGTTTATTGAATTTATTTACATGCCAAAAATACGGTGATATTTTGTTACTTGGCGATATATTATGCGCCATTTTTTTATGTAAGGTAAGGAAGAATCGAGATATTTTTACTAACAATTTTTACGCTTTATGTAAGGCAAGGCAAGGAAGAATGAAGATATTTTTACTAACAATTTTTACGCTTTATGTAAGGCAAGGCCAGGAAGAATCAAGATATTTTTACTAACAATTTTTACGCTTTATGTAAGGCAAGGCAAGGAAGAATCAAGATATTTTTACTAACATTTTTTACGCTTTATGTAAGGCAAGGCAAGGAAGAATGAAGATATTTTTAGTAACAATTTTTACGCTTTATGTAAGGCAAGGCCAGGAAGAATCAAGATATTTTTACTAACAATTTTTACGCTTTATGTAAGGCAAGGCAAGGAAGAATCAAGATATTTTTCCTAACAATTTTTACGCTTTATGTAAGGCAAGGCAAGGAAGAATGAAGATATTTTTAGTAACAATTTTTACGCTTTATGAAAGGCAAGGCAAGGAAGAATCAAGATATTTTTACTAACAATTTTTACGCTTTATGTAAGGCAAGGCAAAGAAGAATCAAGATATTTTTACTAACAATTTTTACGCTTTATGTAAGGCAAGGCAAGGAAGAATCAAGATATTTTTACTAACAATTTTTACACTTTATGTAAGGCAAGGCAAGGAAGAATCAAGATATTTTTACCAACATTTTTACGCTTGGCCTATCCTTTACCTTTTTAATTCAGTTAATCTTTGATGTTACAAATTTAAAACAAAATTAAATGATGATATTGCTCGCAAAGGCCTTCAATCTTCGTCATATTAAATGTTGATTTATTTAAGCCTGTAGGTAAGTACTATTAATTATATATATTTTTTTAATTCTTTAGTAAAAAGGGGATGCTTAAAATTGTAATAACTAATAATTTCTGTATTATTTTCGCCTAGGACTGTGTCAATTATGTATAGGCGATGAACCATCTCTTGTATTTAAGATTTTTTAATCTTAATTCTACCTTCATCTTTGTCACTTGTGAGCTATTTATAATGCAGGTTATTTTTCTTTGTTTCAGCACTCAATTGCAGTCTGGTTCCAAGAAAAACACTTTCCATTGAAAGGGGTTAATTCGATTTCGTACTTGTATTTTACTGCACCTACTAGCGTGGGACGGAATAGTGTCAAAAAGGTGACAAGCAGTGTTCTTTGATGTACCTAATCATGGCTAAGTTAAGCTGGGCAATAGGACCGCGATCAATAGGTATGATGAACGTCTGAGTAAGGAGAAGTAAATATTTTCAGTCTAATAACATTCATTCATTTAATAACTAAAATACTGGTATATTTACAACCGATCGATCACTACAATGAACGTAGTTAATGTTTGGTCTAAGTTTAGAAATAGGTAAATGTACACTTGTGTACATCGGTCTTATCGTGATGATAAGAACGATGGTTAGTTATAACCGTATGTATCTGCTTATTTTTTACCTTATGCTCATAGAATGTTCTAGAATCAAAGAACAATCATACATTTGTGTTTAACAAAAGTAATTGCATAGCTTATGTTGTACAAAGTGGAGACTCAAATACGAAAATAAATGAAATCACTGGTAATACGAGTACTAATCCATACGAGTATTTTGAAACTATTGGACAAATTCTAACATCAAAATAAAAGTGTTTCTTTTTCGAACCAATTAAATTGTAGTGTAGGGCCGACATGGGTTTTGCCGATCTTTGACTAGCTATACCTATATAGCGACTAAACAAACAATTGGATATATTTCAGTGATTTTTGAAGCAGACTAGGAACTTTATGTGATATGCGAAGTTTAATTTACTGTCGTATTTACCTTGTATGTGTCCGAATATTCGCAAACTATTTTAAAATCTATTTCTCCCTAAGTCGGAGAAGGTTGTATATATGTATATATATATATTTACGACGTTTTCGTTTATACACAACTCAACGTATTGATTTTTTTCATATCCAGGTATAAGGTACCTATTGTATAATAATAAGATAGTCCCTTATAGGAAATTATGACAAGCACCCTAATTACGTAACACACTATCTATCACAATCTGAATCATTTTAAAGCCTATTGCTAATCCATTGCTTCATATGTTCGAAAAATTGATCTGCTCGACAACGTAAATAACGCAATGAATGTTGTTGAACTGTCAAAATGAAACCCATTCCTACTGTTAGTGTGTTACGCAATTATCCTGCTGGTCAACAATTTCGTTTTTATATTTATGTTGCTAATCGAAAAATTTGTCGCAGTGTGCCTGGAGGTATATTTAACAAAACAGTTTAATGTGCAAGCAGCAGAACACGCATAAAACCTTGATTTCAGATAAACTATAGCGTTACCATAAACCCTTATAAATATAAGTCCAATATCCTATGTCAGTCTCATAAAAGCAAAGGGATATCTGTGCATATAAAAATAGGCAAACATCATAAAACTCAAGCGTATGATCTCGCAACCTTACGTTATGCTGAGCTGAATTACTTCAGCCTACCCCCTGTTTCAAACTGATAGAGAAAAATATGTGCACACATGAGCTTTATAGTAGTTTCCACCGAAGGAATGTACTCGACGTAGGAAGCAAGCATTTCGGTGAATGCGAAACTCGATACCAAAGAGGAAAACATGAATATCGTAGATATTTTTGCTACATAATGTTTTTACAAGTCTGAGTGTGTGCCTTTTTCAATAAATACATTGATTAAAATATGCAGCACAATATATGTATTTGTAGAGCTTATAAAAGCAACAAGAATGATAAAAATATTATGGTAGCCAAATGTATGCATTATTACGTTGATATGAGAGCCAATTTGGTAATCGGCACGGTTGGCGCAGTGTCACGTGTCGCGAGTTCGATTCCCGCACGGAACAATATTTGTATGACCTACAAGTAGTTGTTCCGAGTCTGGTTGTTCCTGTATGTGAGTTTGAATGTTTGTAAACGCACCCACAATACAGGAAAAAATCCTAGATTGGGGCAAAGTTTAAAAAAAAAAGTTTTTGCTTCATAACTATCTTTATTTTTATTTCTATCTTGTTAGAATATCAAATAGGGAAATCCTTAAATCGTGACATTATAACAACAGTCACGTATTTTCAATAACAATAAGTAATAGGCAAATATGTGTGAAACTGATAACGGTCCATTTATTTTATTAGTCATACATAAAATAAAATAAAAGAAGTAATAAAAGAAAATTAAAGAAAGGAGGAAGTGGAATAACAGTAATTGTTATTTAAGTAAATTACAAATGAAATTGTTTCTTATATTGTGAACAGGCACTATAGGGCAATAAATGAAATATAAATGACGAAATGATAAAATAATAAATGACTTTATGTCCTGTGTAAGAAAACAATCTAATATATAAAATTCTCGTGTCACAGTTTTCGTTGCCATACTCCTCCGAAACGGCTTAACCGATTTTGATGAAATTTTTTGTGCTTATCCGGTATCTATGAGAATCGGCCAACATCTATTTTTTTTTTTTTTTTTTTTTTTTGTTAGGTAGGGTAGGGAGTTAGGGAGGTAGGTAGGTAGGTAGGGTAGGTAGGTAGGTAGGGTAGGTAGGTAGGGTAGGTAGGTAGGTAGAGTAGGTAGGTAGGGTAGGTAGGGTAGGTAGGTAGGTAGGGTAGGTAGGTAGGGTAGGTAGGGTAGGTAGGTAGGGTAGGTAGGTAGGGTAGGTAGGTAGGGTAGGTAGGTAGGGTAGGTAGGTAGGGTAGGTAGGTAGGGTAGGTAGGTAGGGTAGGTAGGTAGGGTACGCCGTAGATAAGTACCGCAACCCGTGCGAAGCCGGGGCGGGCAGCTAGTAAGATCTATAAATGTATCAGTCTATTTAAGCATTGACTACACGTTTTTACTACCCTCTAAAAATATACGTAATCATGGCAGTATCTTGTCTAAAATGGTGTCATTTTATTTTGTTCTGCCTGCTTTTCTTCACAAGCAATCAACCAGTGTTACCAAGGGTTATCGTGTTATCTAGTAACTGGGTTGTGGTGGTCAGATCTGCATCCGGTTAGACTGGAAGCCGACTCCAAAATAGTTGGGAAAAGACTAGGTAGATTGATTGCTTCTCTTCCCTAGCAAAAATAGGTATAGCCTAGGGCCTGTAGCATAAAACACTTCCTATCTCTTTAAACATCATCATTACATTTAGTTTCCTAGCTCTTGTTTCATGTTTATTATTGTATATATTATATGTAGATAAGTATATGTTTTATGTATGTATGTATTTGTTGTATATGTAAATGGTACACCACTGACTACCTGCATTATTGTCTCTCCTTCTCCCTTGAATCCATCCAAAGGTTGTCTGTAAAAGATCGCTTTTAGCGATAAGACCGCCCATTGTGTCACCCTGTGTAAAATGTCTATATTTATATCTGTAATTTTTATGGTGTACATAATAAAGAGTATTCTATTCTATTCTATTCTATTCATTTCTGACACCGTTATAAATCTTGCACCTCACCATTTTTAAGTAAATATATTTTTCAACGTCACCATAAAAATTTCGTGCCCTGCTTTTCTCATATTCAACTTGAAAAGTTAATGTAACACTGTCATTACTTCAGAAACATGCGACTTTAAACTTTAAGGTTTTTACCTAAAATTGAGTTTCAAAATTTAAGTGTCAGGCAAGAATTTGTTAAAAATACGAGGATTTTAGTCTTTCTCCGTCTACTAAGTGTCACGACGACTCAGTGTCAGATTTGGTTCAAGAAAAGATATAATTATGAGAGTATTGGCAGTGGGGTGACATTTTATATTGTAAAAGTTAATTTCTTGAAAGGGTGTTTGGGCAACATAAATTAGTTTTAATGGGTTTAGGCGAAGTTTTAACTCAACACGTCACTCTGTCTTGTAAACACAAGTGATTGTAATTTATCTGACATTAATTTTCTTGAGGAAATTCCCTATAAATTGATCTATTTGTGATGGTGGAGAAAACGGCTATAAATAATAATAAATCTTATGAGATGTTGGAAAGATGTTAACATTAATTAAATATAATCTATCACGAAAAGTAATAAGTTAGAGTTAAATAGATTATTAGTCTCTAAGGGCAGATTTTAATCAATATCTAAGAAATTTGTTCTTACTAATCTATATGTATACTAATATTAAAGAGGTAAAATTTGTTTATTTGTAAGTTTGTATGTAGGGGGTAATCTAGTACTCTAAAACTACCGGTCGGATTTGAAAAAATATTTTTGCATTTGATAGCCCAATTTTTGAGGAACTATTAACATAACGCTATGACACTTAGGAGCCGAGAAAAAAGAAAAAAAAACATGTGTGGCACTCGGGGACTGCCGCGGTAAAGTTATTGCATAGCATTTTTTATCAACTTATGCAATTATAATTATTTATTTATGCAGTTTTTTTGTTTTCTTTGATATAAATTCAGGTATAGTCGTATCATATACATACACGTTAAGCGAACGCTCGGCCGAGCTACATGGTAGGCGGAGTGGGAGGTCTTCGGTTTTATTTTTTATACGGAACTTCTTGATTCGGTCGCCGCGACACATCAAAGCCCGCGATAAAAGCTATGCAATAGCTTAAAAAAATAGAAAGAACGCTAAGCGGTAACGAAGTGATAGCGCGGGCAAGTGATGCGATGCGGGGTGGGTCGGGGAACAAGAAACTTCACGTGGACGAAGTCGCGGGCAGAAGCTAGTACAGCATATAAAAACAAATCAAGTTGTACACAGATTTTCAGAAAACATTCGATAAACCGTAGATTAAAGTTTTTAACTGAAAAACAGGCGCTCTTTAAAGTGCCACGTACCACGTGCCACGTATTTAAAACCCCAGAGGTTTACGGAATTAACCTAAAAGAAAAGTTTACTTTCTCCAATATTCTTTCGTTTCCATAAAACCTTAACAAATATTATTTTACCCTTCGCAAATCAAGACTAACAAAGAAACAACACAATCTAGATATCAGACTCGTATTTGTAGGAAGCACACAATTTCCGTATTCCTCTGTATTACCTTCTGTTCCCCCGTTTTACCCTGTATTCCCCCGTTTTCCCCCGTACTCCCCTGTATTCCCCAGGGGAACAGTCCAGTCAGAATCACTTGACCAGTTTGTTACCCCGTATTCTCGGTTCTTTGGAGCATGAAACTCAATTTCGTTATAAAAGGAGCTGTGCTATCGTTCGCGTTGTATAGAAAGATTTTCTTGTAGGAAATTATCCTGTTTACTTTGAACTGTACTTCTAGTTTGCAGTTAGGATTATTTGCAAAATAAAAAATGTTTATATACATAATAATAATTTTTGAATCGATAGTGTGTTTACGTGCAAATATTTCGTCTGCTACGTTTGTATTTCCAAAAGGCTTATTGGAGTCGTTCAAAGGATGATGGTGCCCTATGTAGATAAGAACATGAAACGGTGACGGAACGGGTGATGGTCGAATCACATAAAATGATGGAACACCTTAAGTACCATTTGCAGGGACAAAACTAAACCAGGATATGGACTGACAGTCAGCTGAAGACATTAACCACAAGCCTAGCGGGTATCACAAAAAACCACAAGAGCTCTTAAACCTCTTAAACTTCATTCACATTGACTAATATTACTATAATCAAATTGCACAGTTGAACGGAAATCGTAAGCAGCTCCATCGAATTGCATTGCAAACGAAATGAATTGTAATTGCGAATGGCACAATTACGCTGGAACCCATTTGTAAAGCCAATTCAAGTCGTAACAAAATTGACTGACCCGTTATTTTCTTTTCTATCTTTGATAATAATAGATGGATAGTAGACCACACGGGGGTAGTAAAAAAGTCAGTGGTGATATAAATATAAATAAATTCACATAACGCTCCAAAGCAGATAGAGATATGCTGGAAGAAAGTACCTACATCTCTGTATCACGTTCGTGCAGATTCGATTTCGATTCCCAGCTCGAAGTGTAATTACTTACTACAAATCTTCTATCAAGTTTAAAAGAATATATAACAAGTTTCATAGCAGAATCACCCAATATTAATGGAAATGGGTTCAAGAGTTCATAGGCCTGTCTAGGTTCCTACTAACTCTTCTTAACAAAATGGTTTTTACTATTTTAGAAAGAAAGAAAGAAAATATGTTTATTTGCGGTAAACATGACGCAAAGAAAAAACACACAAACACAAAAAAGAACGAGCTGGGGGAAAATATATTTTGTACCATTGTTCATAATCATCTTATACAAGGTGTACGAAGTTTGATTTTGGGAAACTGACATTTTCTACTGATAACAAAGTTAATTGTTTTAAAATATTGTAATAGCTTTTTCCCGAGGATACACCCGCATGGAGGTCGAAAAAAGTCCTCTAAGTAAATCCTTCACCATTCAAAATACATTGTGTACTTACTTATGTACCAACTTTCATGGTGTTCGGTCAAACGGTATTGGAGTTCACTCTAGCCTCACAAAATGTATTACTTATATTTAAAAAAAATAACTCTTAACACACTACTAAAGTTTCTAATGATCTAATTCAATCATGATTCGAAAGACACGTAGCGCCATCTAGCGACTTAAAGCAAATGTGATCGTCGAAAGTTTTTGTTCTTTCCCTCGGGAACAGTACTTTTTTTCCAGATTAAGGGTACCTTATGTCCTTTTCTGTATCCCTGACAACGTATTTGTAAAATTTAATGATGATCGGTTCAGTGGTTTAGGCATGAAAAGGTAACAAACAAACAAACTTACTTTCGAATTTATAATATTAACTAGCTTTTGCCCGCGGCTTCGCTCGCGTTAATTTAGACTTTGACTATAAATTCGGGTTATAATTCAATCATGATTCGAAAGACTCGTGGCGCCATCTATTATCATAAGAACGTTATTGTTGTTTTCCTCCGGAACAGTACATTTTTGCGGGATGAAAGTTATCCTATGTCCGTTTCAGTACACCTGACAACATACATGCAAAATTTCAGGATGATCGGTTCAGTGGTTTAGGCGTGAAAAGGTAACAAACAAACAAACAAACTTCCTTTCGCATTTATAATATTAGTTAGGAGTTAGGATTAGGATTAGAATTTTTAAAGGCAAATTGATAGCTCAGAAAATATCTGCACCTAACAATATAAAACCGTATACCTATACAATCCCCAACCAGTAACAAGAACAAGCGGTAGACCTACCTCCTTCGTACTGTGCTCCTAAACTTTTGTTCGAAAATTAACAACGTTGGAGGGAAACGTCGCGAAACTCCACAACATAATGTAAACAAAGTCTGAACAATCTCAGACAAGACGGCTCAACTCACCTAACTAAATTAAACAGGTTTGTGATTCCGAAGATTTTTTGTTGGTAAAACTTTAGAAATTGCCTCGCGTGTTGGATACACCTGCGTTTTCTTAAAATTTACAGTCATTTTTTATTTGTGTGTGGAGATTAACATTGATGGCTTTTCTTTTCTGGAAGTAAAAGTGTAGACAAAGCCTGTCATTAAAATGCATTACCACTGGGCACAAGAAAAACCTATGATATGCGATATAAAGTTACTTAAATATATATCTTAAACCTGCAATTCACAAAAATAACAAAACATTATTGAACAAAATAGTTCAGCAATAAGTTGTTGTGTGTTTACGTAAAGAAACATGAAGTTGAAGTGGATAAAAATGTGCCAGTTGATGTTAATTGATTAGAAATCACGTTTCGTTACGTTAGTACGGTAGTTGAAGTGGATAAAAATGTACCAGTTGATGTTCATTGATTAGAAATCATGTTTCGTTACGTTTGTACGGTAGTTGAAGTGGATAAAAATGTGCCAGTTGATGTTCATTGATTAGAAATCATGTTTCGTTACGTAAGTACGGTAGTTGAAGTGGATGAAAATAAGCCAGTTGATGTTAATTGATTAGACTGTAAAATAATGGCGAAATTCTTACGATAAACTGCCAAGCATCCTCCGAATAATCTTCGTTACTTCTGAAGACTTCTGGAAGTAATACAACAGCAAAATCTTAAACTATACAAAAGCTATCTATTGATTCATCTAAACCCTAAATATTCACCAAACACCCAACTAATACGCGATCCATCTTCGATCTCCCAACAAGGATGTCAACCTACCTATCGCTAGTTCTAAAGTAAATTCCAACTTAGATTGAGATACAACAGCACTATATAGTTTCAGATTAACTCCTGGTACCGTATAAAGTGAAACATAGGTGGGTGTTTCTATAGTCTTGCAATTAAGTTCAACGTGCAAGCGAGGTGATACATGTAGCACCTGTAAGCAAGTACTAACTATGAATATGTACCAGTAATACTGGTATCGTCTGTACTCTGAATAGGGGTTGTAAAAGACAGTTTGACTTGATGGTAAATGATGATATAGATTTCTACGTGGGTTGTTGAATAGATTTGCATAACAACGATACGTCCAATGATACTCTGAATATAAAAAGAAATTCTATAAATTTTTGTAGGTTTCCACACGTGTCTGAATAAAATTAAACAAATATTGTACTCTATTGTAACACCAACTGGGCTGGAAAATCAACTCTCTTTTGAGCTTATGAGACTATGACAACTCGTAAAAAGATAGAACTCAAACTGATACTCAAACTCAAAGCCCATTTACCATTTACAGGCACTTTCGAAGTGTCAAGGAGTCGATCAGTTAGTCAGAAAGTTGAAATCCATCAGCTCGTCGTAGATCATTAGGTATTTGAAACTTAACCTGCGAAAATGATATTAAAGTAACGCTCTAGTAATCATTGTTTATACTACGACAGTGCAAAAGCTAAAAGCAAGTAGCGTGAATATATACTAGTCGTCTTTTACGACAGACACTGCAGCTTTAGATATTTCATTCACTAATTATACTTTGAACTGTAATAGCTGAGAATGCTCTAAAATGTATTTTAAGGTTGAAAGGTCAACTTTCCTTTAATATTCGACCATTAACAAAATCACTTCAAACTCGAAACATTACAACACGCTTCGCACAATATTAATACTGTGTAAAGTCTTCTTTCATGTTCTCAATATCTATGGTTATTAAATCAAACTCATTTCCACCAAAGTTTAAACCAGATTTATTTAAATTAGCCCTGAAATCTCTTCCATCAAAATGTTCATTCATAACAACGTCATCTTCTATTTCACCATCTTCAATGCAAAATCTTACATCAAAGCTTAAAATCACATAATATTCAAGTAAACGTGAATAAAATAGAACTACGCGCATATTAATAGTGTCTCCTATTCCCCGATCGGCACGTCTGCTGCTAACCCTAGTTGAGACTTTACATCGCAATTTAACTTCGTCTTGTGTGCACTAAGTACTAATAATACTTGTGGACCGAAGTGAAGACGTTATATTTTATAACGGTGTTATGTTTTATGTCCGCCCATAGGTTCCACTTATTGATTTTGTATGGTTTACAAATGGACTTTGTTAATGGAATTAGTTTGTGAATGAGTTGTTTGCAGAGTATTTTCATTCATTAAAATTTTCTCAATCTTCGTTTTGCTGCATGAATTTAGTATTTGATTTCTTCTGTTTCTTTACGTTAGAAAGGGAAAATAGCACCTGGGCTTTGAATTAATCTAGGTTTTTGCAGTATCCAGTGATACTTTATACCGTTAAAATGGAATCATGAATTCAGACATTGAGTTATTACCCGACCACCGAGAACAACAAACAATGTCCATTATTCATTTTTGTCTCAGTAGCAGATACCTGAACAAATGCTTGTGATTAAATCACCTTTTGCACTATCTCGTCCCGTCAAAACATTCTAGTAACATAATCATTTATAAAATATTTATCATAACAGCGTGAAAGCAAAGTTTTAAAATTTCAAAACAAGACCTGTCATACTAATCAAAACATTTCATACGCTCAAAGTGAGCCAATTTATTACGAATTCTCGTGTTAATTTAAAACGAAAACTTTGCATAAATATGCTTTTTAATATTTAAAACGCTTTCATTGAAATTATTTTTGATTAAAATGGTATAGGGTTGTTTGAACACAGAGTTATAAATATTAGAAATATTATGTCATCATTTTTGAACCTGCGACACGTCCGACGTACTCGTTATAATTATGTTCTTAACAATGTAAAAATTCTGGACATGTATCATTTTAAACTATAAAGACAGAAAGAAAGAAGAACAAAGAAAATACATTTACTTAGCACAGACTACAAAGCACACAACATAACATATAAAAAGTAAAATAAAAAGTGTAAAATGCGTTGTGAGAAATTAGCAGGAAAGTGTGCCTCGCGGCTGCGCCAAATAGGTCCAGTTCAGCAAACATGTCAGACAACTAGTGCCTGACGCTGGTTTTCAATTGAACCTGAGTAAGAGTTGTTTATACTTATTCTTCATTTTGTTTGGGAACCGATTGATGCCGCTGATTTACCCCGATGACACTAGAAAGTTTATTAGCAATTTTCAGCAAAACAACCTGAAAAATTCCCGAAAGATATGTAAGATAATTTTGGTTGATGGTGGTATATCAATCACCTATTTATAAAGTCACTGTTATTTCTTTGATTTATTATTTTGCTCCTACTACATTAAATTATTACTTATTTAAAATAAATACAAAGGTATAAAATACACTTAGGTAGTAACCTATCTTATCATTGTGAAATATTAACAAATTTAAAAAATATTAACAGCTTGCTATTATTAACAACTAGCTTTTGCCCGCGGCTTCGCTCGCGTTAATGTAGAATTTGACAATCAATTCGGGTTATTCGGGGAATTATAGTTAGGAGGATGCAAAACCAGTCTATCAACACTCTAGACTCACAAAATGTTTTAGGTAGTTAAATAAAAAATAAAAAGTCTTAATAAACTACCAAAGTTTCTATAATAATATAGTTCAATCATGATTGGAAAGACACGTGGAGCCATCTATTATCATAAGAACGTAATTGTTGTTTTCCTCAGGAACAGTACTTTTTTTCGGGCAAAAGGGACCCTATGTTCGTTTCTGTACCCCTGACAAGGTATATGCAAAATTTCAGGATGATCGGTTCAGTGGTTTAGGCGTGAAAGGTAACAAACAAACAAACTTACTTTCGCATTTATAATGTTAGTTAGGAAGTCAGGATTAGCATGTGTAATTGCTATGGACTTGCCATCAAGAAACGATACGTAATGGTACACTAACTTTTTTTTGGTACCCACAGCACTGTAAGAAAAATATATTTGTGCATATACTACTTACTAGCATATTTACGAGTACCTACCGTTCTTCATGAGTTCGTGTATTAAGTATTATGATTAACTTGTATTTCTCGATAAGTAAATTGTGTTTTTTTTTTTTTTTTTTTTTGAGGAATAAATGTCTTAAACACAAAACTACTAGAACTCAATACGACACATAAGATTTCTTGAGCGCAATTAGATATTATTACCGCTAGGCAACTCTATCTTTTAAACGCTCTATGGTCCAGCACATAGAACAACTTTTGAAACTGATAAGGCTTCTACAAACTGGTTGTTGTTTAATTTTAACTTAGTATAGTTTAGCAAATATCGCTCCACTTTATTTATTTTCATTAAAATTAAAATTATTGAACAGGCTATAAATTGGTAGGAACAAACATCGAAGGATAATTCAAAAATTCAATTTCATGAACCTAGGCCAATATTCTGAATAGAGGCATTAATGACTAGGTTTGGGACCTGAATTTCAAATATCCAACTTGTGAACGGTTTCAGTCCTTTGTAATTTTATTGAAAATACGGAAGTTTTTGATGTAAGTGCCATTAAAACTTTTGTGATTTTCAATTTATTGTTCGGTACAACATTTTGTTCTACTATTTCGGGTACTTATTGTATTAGTAAATGAAATATTTTCGTGTCTCGAATATAAATATTCCACCGCAGTTTTGTCCTTACTTTATGTAGAACTTTGATTTTAAAACTACACAATGCAACTGAAATAGAGTGAACAAACTAGTGAAACATCATCCTATACAGGGTTACTTGTAATTTGATGTATTCCTTCCAAAACGTGATAATGTGATCCATTTGCAACAATTAAGCACCCCATAACGCCTAGGCGGAAATTCATGGGATTCGAGAAAACCAGATTCTTATGAATTTTGAAAAAAAAAAAACAGAATTGGTCACTTAATATTACTTTTTTCTAAACTCTCAAATTGAATAGCCTTAATTGCTATATACTATTGGGTACACCAAACCTTAAAAAACCTTTTGATGTATCTAAATGTTCTAAAACATCGAACAGTTAGAAGTTAAAGGAAGAAGTTTAGTAACCTTTTACCTCCATGAACTTTGACCACAGTTATCTTAAAATTTTACTATGGCATTAAGCGTAAAACACAGGAGAAGATATCTTCATTTAATCAGCTATCTAACGAGGAACAAAGGTTAAAAACATATTTAGAGGTGCCGATGACACAGCCGATAATGCTGGCAAAGATCGAATTTGCAAGTGATTGAAATATTAATAAATTGTGTGATAATCTAATTAATTACCTGTTTTATGTTATCCCACTACTTCATAACTTCCCAACAATCCATCACACGTTAGGCACTCAGGTCATCATGGCCAGGACACAAGTCGCAGAGCGGCTTTTAAGTTTTCCTTTTCCATAAGTCCATAATCAGCCATTGCTGGGACACAGGCCTCGTCTTTTTGAGAGGGAGTGGGCCGTAATCTACCACGCGGGCCCAGTGCGGGTTGATAGATGTCACATGTCATCGAATTTTCGGTTCCAGAACACGCCGCTTTCCTCACGATGTTTTTCGTCACCGTTTTGACAGCAGTGGTGATGAAATAATTTACACAAAGTAAAGCACTTGTCTGGGTTCGAACCTACGACCTACAACTCGAAAGTCGCGGTCGTTACCACTTGGCCACCACTGCTCTGATTCCTTTTAATATACGCAAACTAAGCGACAAGTGAACCATGACCAGCGAGTAAGCCGTGAGTCATGTAAAACAAACCATTTAGAGGGGTTCATGATCGATAATGCCGAAAATGATAGAATTGGCAATAATTGTTGAAATAATTTAAAATCTGAACCTAATTGCTGTATGTTACTTAAAGGTTTCGTTCAAAATGGGCACGTCTGTGCCATTACAAGCCCTTAGTCTTCTTCTAACTTGTGTCTCGGTAATTTTTGAAGTTAAATTAGTTCTTATGTGTTCTGCCGCATGTATTATTATTTGCCTTAGTATTTCTTCTGAAGACAACGGTGTCTTGTATACAAGGCTTTTTATATGACCCCAAACATAAAAGCGAGCAGACCGTGAATCGTGTTATAAACTAAAAAGCCTCTCTGCGACTTGTGACCTGGGTATGACGACCTAGGTGCCTAACATGTGATGTTTTTCTGGGAGGTTGGAAAGTAGTGAGATGGCATAAACCAGTTAATTAATTAGATTATCACATTTTTTTTTTATATTTCTACAATTTGCACATTCGATCTTTGCCAGTATTATCGACTGTTTCATCGGCGCCTCTAAATATTATTTTATTTATATGATTAAATGAAAATGTCTTTCCAGTAATTTATACGCTGAATGCTAAAGTAAAATTTTGAGATAACTGGTGTCAAAGTTCATGTAGGTAGATGAATTTTGAAACTGGTTAATAAACTTCTTCCTTTAACTTATAACTGTTTGATGTTTTAGAACATTTTGATACATCGAAATGTTTATTAAAGTATTGGGTACCCAATAGAATAGCAATGAAGGCAATTTAATTTGACAGTTTAGAGAAAAGTGATATTTAGTGACGAATTCAGGGAAATTTTCAAAAAATCATATAAGTCTGGTTTTCTCGAATCCCATGAATTTTCGCCTAGGCTTTATGGGGTGCTTAATTGTTGCAAATGGATCACACTATCACGTCCTGGAAGGAATACATCAAATTACAAGTCACCCTGTATATTAACCAACATTGGAACAGCAACAGCTTCTGATGCACGCTATATTTTAATAAATTCCGTAGAAACACGGAAACAAACACAACCACAGAGCAACTTGCATCAAATGCAACGGAATTTACTAGTTGTACTACATAAATTCAGACGCCTCCGCTATTATTTTTAGCTACAGCCCACGTAATAGAAAACCCAGTCGCACAAAATCCGGAACGGAATTACTGGCCAACACCCGATGCCCTCATAATCTGACAGTTCCGCTTTTATTGGGCTCTCATTCATTTCTATTTGCAGTGTTCTATATAGATGATAACTCAGAATTGACGCCCCCCACCACGGCATGCCCATTGTTTCGCACCACCACCCTTCGTGGTATTTGTTGAAACGTTCTCGACAATCGTTGATCGTTTTTGCTACGTCGCTGTTTGCATTAGAGACTCATTGTCAAGCCTCCCCCCATCACGTCGATGTATTATGTGTTGAACACGATTGTCGGATTTTTTGTCACCGTCGCACTTGTTGAACTAGTGATAGATGAACGAGATGGCAGAGGATTGAAAGATATTTTGAATCGAAGAAATTGTGACACGAGTGCGATGGAAATGCTTGCGCTGAAAGGAGACGAGTTGATTGGAACTGCAGCTGTGGTGCGAATTTATAGAGAATTTTGTTGGGTCGAAGATCACGTATCAGTGAAGGAACTAAAAGGAAATTTATGAACACTTCCTTTTGATGTAAATGCTATCATATCGTTCTTAAATCACAGCTCTGTAACATTTTGATTAACTGCGTGCATAAATATCTCCAGTCAAATTTGAAATGAACACGAGTTTACAATTATTGGGACATTAACGCTAACAAAATGCTGCATCCGCTTCATAAATACCAATATTGAGTTGTTCATTCCCCAGATTATTTACTTAAATAACGCCTACGAAACAACTGTATAGCAACAACATCCCACTGTTGCAAACTCTTGTAAAATATTTCAACATTTACTCAGCATCAATCAGTGCATTCTTTACTTTTGCTGCAACATTATTTGCTTTGTTTTACTTTACCGTGTTATTGGTGATTTGCACAGCTGTCAAATATGACAGTCTGGTTTCGACACCGAGGTCGGGAAATAGGTCAATTTTAGGAATTTCACAGGGATTTTGTTTTAGGCAACCTCAAATGGTAGCTATATAAATAGGAGCTACTCATATCTTAAGAATAATGATTACCACGTGGCATCAATTGTCACAGGTGAGATTTCTTGTCTGATTAGGGTTACTTCAATTGGTTATTATAATCAGCCTATAATGTTCCCACTGCTGGGACTTGGGCCTCCTCTCTTCGAGAGGGAGTGAGCTGTAATAGATTACAGCCCACGAACCCGCACTGGGCCCATGTGGTAGACCACACAGGCCGAGTGCGGGTTGGTAGATGTCACACGTCTTCGAATTTTCGTTTCTAGAACATGCTGGTTTCCTCACGATGTTTCCCTTCAACGATTGGAGAGCAGTGGTGATGAAATAATTTACACGAAGTAAAGCGCCTGCCTGGGTACGAACCCACAACCTACAAGTCGTAAGTCGGGGCCGTTACCACTGGGTCACCACTGTTCAAACACTGTTCGATTGGTTAAATAGTTGGAAATAAAATACACTATATTTTACAATGTTATTGGCGAACCATAACCCATGAACAAAGTGTTTATATCATTATATCAGACTCTAAGAAATCGGAAGGGACTTGTGTAAATTACAATTAATACTATTCTAAGTTTTAAGATAATTATCAAATAAAAACATCTGTTACATTAAAAGTACTAATTAGTCTTATAGGCTAGATTGTAATTAATTATTAAGAACCTAGTTATTTTTAAGACAGGATTTAAAAAAAAAAAGCCGAGACATAAATCCAACAATCCAATAACATTGAACGTGCCAACCTTTCTAGAAACACGAAAACTTACATTATTTTGGCTCCAAATTTATCAATATTTACCACTGTCTGGCTTTAACCGGACATAAAGCAGAGTTCTCATTGAATGTGCATTAAATGAACGAATATTAATGTTTGGATCGATGCTAGTAACTGTTGTGGCGCCTTGCCAATTGGGTGAACCCTCGTTAAAGTGAAGATGATTTTCTTTAGATTTTAGTCGAGGACAGGGTTGGCAACTGCTTCTGCGAGAACCACAGGTGGAAGAATTTATGTGAAATTTTTAAGATAGACTGGTGAACGATTAAGAGGTATGAATGTTTTTTTTTTATACTGTGTCCTAAATGTGCAAGAGATCTATGTAGATCGCAACTAAAGGAGTAGACCTTGCCGAGGAACTACGGAAGCCATATAAAAAAAGCGTTACGAAAATATAAGGGGAGGCTATGCAGGTCGAGTTTCATAATGGTGAGTTAGTGCAGACAGTTAATAATAAGGTCTATAAACAAAACGCCATGTTTTTTCAAGTTTATGACGGCCTCTCCAGTGTGAGTGGAAATGCCGGGAGGGGACGACCTAGGAAGACATATAGTGACCTTATTGGTGATGTTCTTCAGAAAGGTCAGGTGCGTAGTACTCGCACCGGCGTGCGTGTATGACCAGATGTATGAACGTAAACGAGGCAAAAGGAGTATGTAAGGATCGTAGCAGTCGGCGTTCTGTAGTTTCAGCCTACCCCCATGGGAAGAAGGCGTGAGTTTTTATGTGTATGTCTCCAGTGCCATCTGAAATATGCAGAATAAATATAGAGATACAATTAACTTGCAATTAAATTCTAAGCCCGGTGAAAACGAACTAGAGACTTGAACATCAATCAAGCAAGGACAGAGATATTCTGCATCAGCTGTTTCTTATTAGTTGTACAAACAACCCACACGTGTGGTAAAATACATATATTGAATGAGCATAATCCATTGTAAACTGGTATGAATACACGAGTTTGTCTCGTTCATTATAAAGTACTAATACGAAGTACTGACAGTGCCAAACAATTTTGAGATGACATCCAATTAATGTTTAACACTACAGTGATATTATTTTTTGAAATTCCAAAACAATATTGTGAAATTACAGTCGAAAAGCGACGTTGGATGACAGTTGGTTATAGGGTTCCCTCTATCTGGCAGAATTTTGATGCTCCGAAATTTATTTGGCATAACCCACTTGGCATAATCTTTTTTAAACGAATATATATATGGCATAAAAATCATTTAATATAATTATTGTTTGGCCGAACGTTTATATGTCCGAATTTACAAAGGCATACTTTTAAGATGGCAGAATTTTATTTGGCATAATTACTTTTGGCAAAGCTTAATTTGACATAATTTCGATTCACATAACGTTTATTTAGAGCGACGATTATTTGGAATAATTTCACTTGGCATATTAAGAAGATGGCAGAATATCATTTGGAATAATTTTATTAGGCATAATTATTGTCATTTCTATAAAATGTAATCATATCCTTAACCTTAAATAAAAATAAAAATATTGTCTTAAAAAGTCAATATGTTGTAACTACTACAAAAGTTAGTGAAGTGACAGAACCGAATCGCTGCAAAACCGACTGCACGTAGTCTTGTCTGCCCTACCCCTAGAGTGTAATTTAAGCCCGCGTAGGCGCGGAGGGGCGAGGCGGCCCGCGAGCTGAGGAGCAGGTGGTTTTAACGCTCGCCGCCGCGGCTGAGGCTGGCCGGCAAAGCCGGCCAGTAAGCCGAAGCCGCTGTGGTGAGCGTTACAACCATCTGCGACGAGAAGCTTGCGTGGGACCGCCGGAGCCCCGCAGCGCCGGAGCCTTGACAGAAACCCTGCCTGCTGCATGTTGCATGCTAGCTTGCATGCTGCATGTTTGCTTGCATGCTGCATGCTTGCTTGCATGCTGCATGTATGGTGTGTGCTTTTTTGCATGTTTGCATTCTACATGCTTGATGCATACATGCATGGTGTGTGCTTTTTTGCATATTTGCATGCTACATGCTTGATGCATGCATGGTGTAAGCTTGTTTGCATGTTAGCATGCTTCTCTCATGCTTCATACAAAATTATTCTAACTATGAATTTTCCGTAATGTGATAGATGAGTCTTTCAATTATTATGGATATGAAAAGTATGCCAAAAGATAATTCTAACTGTAAACTTTCTGAGATATGATAGTTCTACCTTTTAATGATTATCGATATGAAATGTATGTATGCCAAAAGACGATTCTGACAGTGAACTTTCTGCAATATGATGGTTCTACTTTTTAATTATTATGGATATGAAATTTATGCCAAAAGACGATTCTGACAGTGAACTTTCTGCAATATGATGGTTCTACTTTTAATTATTATGAATATGAAATTTATGCCTAAAGATGATTCTGACTTACAAAATTATGCGTTTTTAATGTATTATAAATGAGTGTATGCCAAACGATTTTCTGCGAAATGAAGTTTATGCTATGCGCTGTTATGCAAAATAATATTATGACATAAAAAGTTCTGCTATAAAGGGTAGACCCTTGGTTATAATATTTATGTGGAACCAAGCTGTTTTAGCTCATTTACGGAATATAATAGAATATGAACTGTTAGATGATGAGTAGATGGTCCCTACAAAAGAAACACCAAGGGAGAAAAACACCCAGTTTTATGCTCCGCTCAAGCCTAAAACTTGTCGAGTTGACTTGTCGATGCTGGGTTAGTTATGTATGCTCAAGAAGTTAATTAATAATAATATAATAATTGATTTTCTATATTCTTATTTTTTTTAACGTTTTTATACAAATACTTAGAACTGTATTTAATAAGTATAAAAATAAATAAACGAGAATATAACAATAAAATAATTAGTATTATATTAATCAGTTAGTTAATTTATTTCGAGTAGACGCAGCATGTCTTTTTTGTTCCATACGTCTCTATCACCTATCATTTTAGTATTCACCTCATTTCTAGCCAAATCATCTTTCACAAAATCCATTCATCAATCGTCATTTGATCCAATCTTCTTTGGTCTTGAATCTCAAAGATGGGTCTACCCTTTATAGCAGAACTTTTTATGTCATAATATTATTTTGCATAACAGCTCATAGCATAAACTTCATTTCGCACAAAATCGTTTGGCATACACTCATTTATAATACATTAAAAACGCATAATTTTGTAAGTCAGAATCATCTTTAGGCATAAATTTCATATCCATAATAATTAAAAGTAGAACCATCATATTGCAGAAAGTTCACTGTCAGAATCGTCTTTTGGCATAAATTTCATATCCATAATAAATAAAAAGTAGAACCATCATATTGCAGAAAGTTCACTGTCAGAATCGTCTTTTGGCATACATACATTTCATATCGATAATCATTAAAAGGTAGAACTATCATATCTCAGAAAGTTTACAGTTAGAATCATCTTTTGGCATACTTTTCATATCCATAATAATTGAAAGACTCATCTATCACATTAAGGAAAATTCATAGTTAGAATAATTTTGTATGAAGCATGAGAGAAGCATGCAAACATGCAAACAAACTTACACCATGCATGCATTAAGCATAATAAGCATGCAAATATGCAAAAAAGCACACACCATGCATGTATGCATCAAGCATGTAGAATGCAAACATGCAAAAAAGCACACACCATGCATGCAAGCAAGCATGCAGCATGCAAGCAAACATGCAGCATGCAAGCAAGCATGCAACATGCAGCAGGCATGGTTTCTGTCACGGCTCCGGCGCTGCGGGGCTCCGGCGGTCCCACGCAAGCTTCTCGTCGCAGATGGTTGTAACGCTCACCACAGCGGCTTCGGCTTGCTGGCCGGCTTTGCCGGCCAGCCTCAGCCGTGGCGGCGAGCGTTAAGACCACCTGCTCCTCAGCTCGCGGGCCGCCTCGCCCCTCCGCGCCTACGCGGGCTTAAATTACACTCTCGGGGTAGGGCAGACAAGACTACGTGCAGTCGGTTTTGCAACGATTCGGTTCTGTCACTTCACTAACTTTTGTAGTACAACATATTGACTTATTAAGACAATATTTTAATTTTAGGTTAAGAATATGATTACATTTTATAGAAATGACAATAATTATGCCTAATAAAATTTTTCCAAATTATATTCTGCCATCTTCTTAATATGCCAAGTGAAATTATTCCAAATAGTCGTCGCTCTAAATAAACGTTATGTGAAACGAAATTATGCGAAATTAAGCTTTGCCAAAAGTAATTATGCCAAATAAAATTCTGCCATCTTAAAAGTATGCCTTTGTAAATTCGGACATATAAACATTCGGCCAAACAATAACTATATTAAATGATTTTTATGCCATATACATATTCGTTTAAAGAAGATTATGCCAAGTGGGTTATACCAAATAAATTTCGGAGCATCAAAATTCTGCCAGATAGAGGGAACCCCTCAAAGATGTCACAGAAATATAATTTTATTTCTACTAACACATTTATAAAAACCCCTCTTTTCCAAACATCAAAGCTCAAGACACGATTTGTAATGACGACCAAAATGATAATGTCCGTAATATATGTTTACTTTTACACGAACAAGATCACGGATAAAAGTTAATATTTTATATTCTATTTCCTTACGTGTAGCGGCCGTGAGTCCATGACCGCGCCCAATATTTTTTTTACTGACGTCATTACATAGAAAATAATATAAAATAAATTAATCTGTGAGGAATTTATTTTATATTATATTCTATGGATTGCGACATCTTTGCTGTAATATTTTGATTGTCAATGAAATATGTGATTTGATTGCAAGACAAGAGACTCGATAATCTCAAACAATGTTAATTATTGCTTTAGATTACCAGGACGTCACATATTTTTGATTCTTTATTCGTTGTTGACTGTCTGCAAGAATGAATACAGCCATATTATTTTTTGCAAGGTGACCAGGATCTCAACCGAAACCATTATTTACATCGTCAGTATTTTCGCATGCCAAAAAACTCCTAGCCAATACCGTCTTCAATAAAGCCCTATATTTAATCTGTGTCTACAAATGAATCTTAAATTATGTACTACAAGTAAACTGTCGTTCTTTTTTTTTCGGCCAGTCGCCATATGGTCTGGCACGCCGCCAAAACGTATCGATCATTTGGCAGAGTGCCAGTCAAAATAGAGAAATGAAAACAAATCCGTATAACCATGACTGGTGTAACTTTCAATCAGGAAATTTGGGGAATATTGGGTTGGTGTTAATTGGGTCCAAGATTATCTGGTGCAGAAACACAAAATTAAACTGTTTTTTAATTAATATTTTTTTCGAACAAGACTACGTATTAAAAGGCTTCTCTAATTTCCACAGACAATCAGAGAGACTTTGGAAACCTGGTAATTCCTTGGAAATGGTGAAAGCAACACGAGAGGATATCTCCTATTAGGAAATTCGGTCCAGTAAATGCTCTACTAATTGAGCCATGGAATTGGAACGTCACCATGTAATCTGAGACATTAAACACGGTGAATACGAGATTGACCGATTTATATTGAGTACATTATATTTTCTATCCCCAAAATGTAAGTTTTGAAGCTCGTAAAAAAATGGCAGCTTTGGATATAAAAGTCTCTTCAAGCCAAGATAAAAAATTGGTGCTACGTTTTCCAGTTTCTTTTGAAGAAAACGATATAAAGGTAAGTAGTAAAGTGACTTAATGACATTTAGCTTCATTTAAATTTGTATTCTCTAGCCAGACTTTTTACAAGACTTCAGCTGGATCTTTTTTATTGCGCAGTGAAGACAGACGCTGGTTAATTTTATGAATTAAATAATGAAAGTGATTTAGACAAGATACAAAAAGTATTCTCTAATGTAGTGGTCCTGAGTTTTAAGCTATTGCATAGCTTTTATCGCGGGCTTTGAGCGCGGCGACCGAATCAAGAAATTCCGTAACGAAAATAAAACCTAACACCCCCCACTCCGCCTACCATGTAGCTCGGCCAAGCGTTCGCTTAACGTGTATGTATATGGTACGACTGTACTTGAATTAATATCAAAGAAATAAAAATACTGCATAAATAAAAAATAAATAAATAATTATAATTGCATAAGTTGATAAAAAATGCTATGCAATAGCTTTACCGCGGCAGTCCCCGAGTGCCACACGTGTTCACTTTTTTTTTTAAAGAACGAACTTATTTGAAAAAGCTCATTTTCAAACTGTGGATTTGTTAATCTATGAACATGAAAAGTTTAAAGTTATCCTCATCACATTGACTGTTTAAAATTAAGATTAAATGTACTTTCATTTTCAGTTTCACGTACTTAATCACCCTTTTCAACTACTAATTTTATACTTTACACTTCGTATTAGTTTTTTCGTTGGTAACCAAATTAGTGTTGCTAATTTGGTCAGGGCCCCCCGGACATCAAAAACATCTCTATTCCGATCTTGATCGGTTTATTAACTTAAAGACAGTTTTTACTATCATTACGAGTGACACGGACAGACGCACGTGTTTGTAACTGGGAATTAATTTAGCACGTGTCATGGGAATCTGGCACGTTGGTACCAAAGTAATGGTGATTGGATCGTCTGGGTTTGTGTTTGAGTTTCTTCGCCTGATTTTTTGTTGAGTAAAGATCTGCTGTTATGAATTAATTTGGATACAATGGCAATACAAGGGTCTGATTCTTACATATGCCATTAGCCTTTAGTATAATGAAGATAGCATTACTTGCAAACGTTTATAATGGAACTAATTCGGAGATGATAATATAGTTATCGTTTAGGACTACCTCTAGATTTTTAAACACTTGACTTTCCTATTAGATCTAGTCGATTGCCCAGACAATTGCCAATGCCCTATAATATGCTGTATTGCAGTAAAAATACTACTTATATCTGTATTTATTTATTTTATTCTATTCGGGAAACTTACAGCTAACTTTTACAGTATTCTTACACAATATGCAATTGATGGCTATTTCCAAGTTTCCACTGATAAACTCTAGAAATAAGAAACGAGAAAAGTAAAGGTCGGCACACTTCTGGACCCATTCACATTCTATCAAACATCCAGTACAGTCTGATTTCTTTATATCCCAATCCTCACAGACGGAAACCATTGGACATTTTATACAGCTCGATACGCTATTTCTATTCCAACTAGATTTACTCAAACACATCTATAAGTGTCCGTGGAGTATAGGATGTTTTTTTTACTGTCATTGCTTCTGACAGAATGTGCGCACGTGTCTTAAAGTGGGACACAAAATTCTGAACTATTTCTATAGTATATTATAGCACGTGTCAAGTATTCTTGTAAATGTCAATGACATTATGATATGGTTTTTTTGTCTAAATGAATTATTGTTAGTTTTGTGAATAGTGGTGTTAAGAATTATTGTAAAATTAGAGTGTTTATTTTATGTGGCGATGACAAACTGTAGGTCTTTAATAAATTTAATAAAATTAAATGTTGTTTTTTTAATCTAGAAATGACCTAGGTATTAAAGCAAGGTTAGGCTAGATTCCAACAGAGATGTTAACAATCATAGTAGGTAGATATAGGGTTTTTTCAAATCGGTGCTAATACTAAGTTTTTCTCACATTTACTAGAGTTGAAGAAGCAATTAATCGATTACGGTGTGAGTTATATCGGACAGCTGTTAGCTATCTCAACTCGACAGACAATGTGTGTCTGCTGCATGAAAAACGGAAAGCTTAGCAATAGATAAATCCAATTAGGTTAAAATATCCTTTTTTTCAAAAAATCTTTAACTTTAAAACTTTGTGAAACTGCTAATTTCTTTGGTGTGCACTAAATTATTCTATGTTTAAATACTACAAAAATATTTCGCAATTGTCAATTTATTATGCGGTCATCCAGTTATCAATCCTTCAAAATTAAATAAATGTCGAAGTAGTAAGATGAATCTGCTTGATTCTCAGTTTTAAACGGAATTTACATAATTAGGCCATCGAATTTTTCTAGTGAACTGGTTTGTCTACGAATATATTGGTCGCAATAATAGAAAAAAATTATAGCTTTAAAATAGCCCGCGCTCCGATACAACAGCCAAGACACCCAAATACAAAATTAAAACATTTGATTGTTACCGAAGTTTATTTGACATTTTTATTGTCTGCCCTCGACCTAGCAACATAACACCGTTTCAATTAGCACCAGTCGGCCAATTTATTACAACAAAGAATCTGTAATCCACTTTTATTTCATTCGGCGTTTTGTCAACGATTAAATTGACCTATTTTTAAAGCAGTCGCTTCCTCTGGTTAAGAGGTAGCTCTAAATATATAGCACTTAACTATTTGTAAATATATTATGGCGTTGATGATCCAGATTGTGTAAGGCTGATAATTTCATCATGATTATAGTTTTCTTCATGTGAAAAAGGCGGTTGTCAAAAAGTGACTTAGTGTTCTTTAGTGCCAGCGCAAACTGTGCGTTTTTTTGCTGCGTCTAGTCGCTACAAGACGTATAGTTTTAGTTTGCATCTGCGTCTTGTCGCTGCGGCTAAACGTCGTGCATGAAGCGATCATTTTCTTTGAGTATGTAAGAGAGACGGCCGTGTTGTTCATCTTGTGCGTGAATATGGCGCCTCTAGTTGCAATTGCCTTGGTGCTTATCATGCGAACACGGACGCTGACCGGTCGCATGCGACTGTCGTCGGGCGTGCGCGTGCATCGTGCGTCTAGTCGCTGCGACAAATATCGAGAACTTGCGACTCCCCTATCCTATCTTTGCGACTCTGCAACTAGACGCCAAGTGTGCGGAGGTATGAACAAAATATATGAAAAATGTCCGCCGCAGCCTTTCGTTGCGTCTAGTCGCCAAACTGTCGCAGTCGCATGTCGCATCTTGTGCGCGCTGTCTTAGTCTTTAAGATTAACTCATTCTAAATATTTAGGTTAGTCTAGATCAAGGCCGGCGAAACCAAGACACGCGGGCCATCAAGTGGCCCGCCAAGGCATTTGAATTTGCCCGCAAGCACTTCGGTCGGCCGGCTAGCCGGCGCGCGGTCTCACCGCTTCCACCTGATTGGTCGTCCCGCCCGAACGCAACCGATCCGCGTCGTTCGGGTATTGTCGCTATTTCTAGGTACGACTTGAATGTTCGAGTGCATTGGATTGCTAATAAGTTTGATGACAATTTGTTAAAGTAAATTAAAGCATATTTTGTCATTTTTGTGTATAAATTACCTTGTGAATATGGTAGTAGTGGTGGCCCGGCTCCGCCACAGTCTAAGAAATTTTGCTCACCTGGAAAATTTATTGGCCAGCCTTGGTCTAGATTGTTTAGTTCAGACTCCTTCATAAGAGATCTCGTTGTTCTTACCTACGCAGCTCACATTAGTTGCCATAAATTAATTACGAAAGCCATAATTGCAATGGGAAGATTCGCAAAATATCTATACTAATATTATAAAGCTGAAAAGTTTGTTTGCTTTTACGTTGTTTTGTTTGAAGGCGCTAATCTCTGGAACTACCAGACGGATTTGAAAAGTCTTTTTGCATCTGTTAGCCCAACTCTTGAAGTTGTAGGCTATTTAACATTACACCACGACCCTTAGAAGCCGGGGATAAAGAAAAATAATATTATTTGTTTTGCCTTGTTGGTCTAGTGGTCACAAACACTACTGCTGATCATGAGGTTATGGGTTCGATTCCCAGGTCGGGCAAAGTATTATTGGGTTTTTCCAACCGAAATTTCTCAGACGCAGCCCGAAGTCTGGATTTGTGCCCGGTTGATGGCAATACGCTTATGCCCTATTACATGGGACTTAAACATAACTAGCGAAATTTGGATGTTCTATAGGTACACCTCTACCAAAGCCTTCGAGAATTACAGGCGTGATGTTATGTTGCTTTGATTAAAATCAAGTTAGTGTTGTGTGTGATAGACTTCTCGAAGCCTATGTCCAGCAGTAGATTGTTTTCATAATAAATCGGAATGGTAGGAGATGAATTACCGTCGAGGCAGAAAACACCGCTTACTGCCTGTTCCAGTTTCCCGTACTGTACTGCACACTCCAAGTCACCTATTCCTCGGACATTAGCCGCTATTAACGCTCTCCTGAACTCGATCACAGATCTTGATATATATGCGAATGAATGGAAGATGATACTGTCAGAATGTTTGAATTTTTGTGAGAAGAATGCTACTGTGTTAAATAAATTATATGTTTAAATATTGTAATTGGCTTTTCCGTTCTATCTAAAATAAAATAAATAAGATCTAACGTAAAAGAAGACTTAGCGGTTTATCTGTTTTGAATTCAGTCAAAAAGTTGCACCGCAAGATATCAAACAAAATGAATACAGGAGGGTTTTAGAACCGTCCTTCGCAGATCGAGTCCGATATTTTACGTCTATATGCAGTCTATGCAAAGCATAGATAGATTGCTGTATTTTATTCCCCGTTGCGAAGTGCAGAATATCAACTCAGAATGTTTTACGATATACTTGACAATGTTTTATATGAAAATGCACCCGTTTTATTTGCTTCCTATATACTGCTAACCAATTATTTTGTTCTTACTATTATTTATGGCGAATATAATGACAATGTCATATTTACTTCGTTTAGTTTTCGATGTTAGTGCCAAAAACTCGTGTTTGTGATATAAAAACTAAAACTTCAACACTAGATAGATGTGCCAAAAGAACATTTTCCGTGGTCTGCTTGCAATCACAAACATAGTCTCCGGATAGAAAGCAATCACCAAGCGGAAATGACGTCGCAAATTAAAGAATTACAACCGACACGTCAAAAAATTTCGAAAGTTTATTGAGTTGTCAGTATTTTTAGGTTAATAAAACGCCAATAAAACACCGCAGTCCAACACTATTATTACGTCAATCAAAACCAAAACGGCGGCATTACGAGTTTCCGTACGCATAAAAAAAAGAAGAGAAATTTTACAATGACACGATATTTCAGAGCGATCATTAAAACATAGAATTACACTTTGATGAAGGAAACAGCAGCTGAAAGTAATAAATTTTCAAGAGACAATATTTAATGAATATCTGGGAACTAATTAATGATGACTTATCTATTTTTATTTCGTGCTGAGACTGTTTTTTTTTTGCGTTAAAGGGGCGAGCGATTAAAACGCCTTCATAAATTAAATGATTTTCTTTTGGTTTAAGGAAAACGCTTAAGCGGGAGATACATTAATGGTTCTGTCGTGTGTTACTTTGCTGATCATGCACGTTTTATAGGATACCGTTGAGACTGCCATGGCGATGTAGCGCGTCAAAGATGTTTGCGGAAAGGCATATAGATGGTTTCGCGGCCATCATACGTAAAAGAAGCGCTTCTCTGTTTGCTCGTCTTCGTGGCGGTACCAACAGTATCTTGAATTTATTCACTGATAGATGGGAGTCTCCAATGCTGCGACATTAGATGATACTCCACAATAAATGAAACGTGTATGTCTACTAACAATAGTTTGTAAGACCATTGTTACTAATACTATGGGCGTAGCCCGAATTAAATGCTATAATAATAATAAAAGGGTTGTTTCATATTTTTTCCAAGTTTGTTTAATTTGTAGTCTAATTGCGTAACACGCTAACAATGGCAATTACTTGCATTTTGACAGTTTAACAACATTCATTGCGTTATATACTTAGTCGAGCAGACGAATTTTTCAAGCATATGAAGTTCATGAAGGAGTGTGTATTTCCTTCAAAATCCTTCGGATTATGTATGTAGGTATGTGTGTTACGCAATGGGGGTGTTGTACTCCTGTTTTTAAGCTATTGCATAGCTTTTAACGCGGGCTTTGAGCGCGGCGACCGAATCAAGAAATTCCGTAACGAAAATAAAACCTAACACCCCCCACTCCGCCTGCCATGTAGCTCGGCCGGGCGTTCGCTTAACGTGTATGTATATGTTACGACTGTACTTGAATTAATATCAAAGAAAAAGAATACTGCATAAATAAATAATTATAATTGCATAAGTTGATAAAAAATGCTATGCAATAGCTTTACCGCGGCAGTCCCCGATTGCCACACGTGTTTTTTAATTAGAGTATATCAGGTTTACAGACATTTTAAACGAAATAATCTTTGATGTCTTCCCGCTGTGCGTTCATAACTTAAGCCATCGATTACCTTATAAATACCCCTAAAGAAAACATGAGAAAGTTTGCTTCTAAAGCTTATTACCGCAGAGTTTTCTAATTACAGCTAGGGAATGAGTTTTTTCAACATCGGAAATATTCGCTTATTAAGTATTTTAGAGGAACTGGAGCGAATTTTGAAGTTAATTAAATGAAACGCTACCTTCCTTTTTCTTGTTAAAATAATAATTAATAGTCTCGTTCGAAGTTATCTTTATTTTACAAAGGTGCTGATTATGTCTGAAAAAATTTTTATAAGCCTTTTTCTTGGAAATTCATCTCATTAACCTCATTTCGAAATCGATAGATAAATAGATAGTTTACAATTTAAATACTTCGCTGATGTTCCGCACGCGTGGGAGCGTCAACAACATCCTGAGCGTGTTCAGCCACAAGCTGAACTGCCCCCTTCTGGGGCACTGAGTTCAAGCACAAGTTCGTGTGCCCGGGCGGCAAATACTTAAATTATTTTTTTATTTTTAAATGTACTAACATAGTTTATAAGTTGTTCTACTAACAATATTATGGGCCAAGTATGTTTGAAATAAAAAGATTTTATTTTTTATTTTGAATAAAAAAATGTTGTTGTTTTTTTTTATGTAATTGTATTGTCATCGATTTTCTCGATCTAACAATGGCGATGGTTGAAAATGCAACATGAAATATTCATGATATATTATTAATTATTTACATCTAAAATAGTACATTACTGCAGCGGTTGACAACAGAGGCACTGATGGACGAACATGACATATATCTGAGTCCATCAATGCCTGGTTGCGGCCAAGGCTTTTATAGTAGGTATTTTTCTCAAATAATGCGCGGAAATCCAAACTAAGTAAATTAATTATAAATTTCAGAATCAATGACGAAAACCGATAACTTTTCTCGCGCCAATATGTTAATTTGTTTCTTTTTCACTTTAAACAGCTCTTTTTGCTAAGCCGGTTCGAGATTTAAATGAAATATTTGATAAATTACCTCCTTGGTTGCCATGGGTCGAAGTAAAAAGTTCATTCCATTTTCAAATTACACGACAGATATGAGTTTTCATAGTAATTTATTCGGTCGGTAAACACGACAGATATGGATTTTCATACAAACATTGCCGGCCGCTGCTCGCATGTATTTTACCAGTACAGCATTTTCGATTTATCTCGAAGCAGGTTGTCTTAATAATGCTCGAATTTCCAAGCATGTTTGAGAAAATGTTTTTTCATCTAAATGTTGTGTTCACAAATTCCAAAATTTAAACACTGAATTTTAATTCAAAGCTGTTTATAATTACTACACCACTTGAAAAGCCATTTTATGACGCTAACCGTTTTCCATGAAAACCGTTCTTAATTATTTTTCAGTTAGTACTCACTTCTTTCAGCCGTCCAAACTAGACTTTTGTAAAACTGAAGCTTACCTGAAAAAAGTAAAAAAAGAAATGAATTATGGCAGGTTAAAAATGTATGTGAAATAGAAAAAAAATTAACACGATAGTATTCGAACCCCACCAGTAAAAAAATTATGATGTATGCAAACCCCCACGGTGATCATATTCAGTTTTCCTGAATAGGTAACTAAGACACTTCAAGAGGTTGAGTAGCAGTTTTATTTTTACCCGACTACGGCAAAGCCAAAGGAGGGTTGTGATTTTACTAGGCTATGTATGTATGTATGTTCATCTGTTCACTCCTAACTCTTAAACTACTAGTCATATTTTGATAAACAAGGTATCGTTGGAAGCAATATGTTGTTCCGCGGGTTAAACAAGCCTTAAAGGCTTTACACCTCAAGGTAAGTGGTCACCGCCATCTATGGACTTACAACACCAGGTACTTATATATTTTACGTAATGGGTATAAAAGACACTTAACGAAGCCGAGAGTTAATTGTACTCCCCGTCATTGTAATATTTTTAAGCTATTGCATAGCTTTTATCGCGGGCTTTGAGCGCGGCGACCAAATCAAGAAATTCCGTAACGAAAATAAAACCTAACACCCCCCACTCCGCCTACCATGTAGCTCGGCCGAGCGTCCGCTTAACGTGTATGTATATGGTACGACTGTACTTGAATTAATATCAAAGAAAAAAAAAGTACTGCATAAACAAAAAATAAATAAATAATTATAATTGCATAAGTTGATAAAAAATGCTATGCAATAGCTTTACCGCGGCAGTCCCCGAGTGCCACACGTGTTTTTTTTTTGTACTTGGCCATACATGGGAACCTTCTGGTTACGGAGATATTGAAGGTCAAAATTCCAACTTTTACTGACGTTTTTTTACAAAAACAAGTTTTTAATGTTATAACACAACTTTAAATACCCCCATGATCCCTGTTCCGCTGCATGCACCCATAAGCACAATGTTTTGCGTGCGTTACATTGCGCACTACCGCAAACAGCTATTCACACCAAAAATAAAAGTTGTTTTCCAGCAATTATTTTTGTGCAATGTTACTTAGACCCACTTGCGCGTTTAGACGGGTGTTAACCCGACTAAAATAAAAACTAGAGTTTGTAAACCCGGAGTTAAGTAATTAACATTTTAACTTTTATCACGCGTTGCGCCACAAAAAAATAACACCTGGTTAGTTAACCAGAAATTAGTGTTTTTTGAGTTGGGAACATTGCAGTGCAATCGATGAAATATAAAATAGAATTGCAATATCTGTGCCCTGATAAGTAATCCGACCAAAAATTAATTAAGGAACAATTAACGGAAATTTTATACCCATCTCTTTTACACTACATTGATACATAATAATTTCTTGTCTTTGAATTTTATAAATAACATGACATTTCATTTCAATCGTATTGTATATGGTTTCCATGGAGATTTAGTTTATTGATTCACGAAAACGTCGAATGAGGAAAAATATGTTTTTATGTTTTTTATAATTTGTATTCATTTTTATGAGTTCATGGATATATTGAACCAAATTTTCACTTACTACAACGTCGAATAATATAAAATACAAAATAAGTTATCAACGGTACCTCATAACGTCAATTTGTTTTGACATTACTAACACTAACCCAGAGTTTAGCGATTTAGCTCTGCCACATCGGTGGGTTTAATATTTAAAAAATTAACACTAGGTTTACCTCTAACTAATGGTGGCGTAAGATTAATTATTTGATTAAACCTGAATTAGCTGTTAACTCATTTAACCTGAGTCATTTAGGATAACCCATGAACACGCAAGTGGGCCTTAGTTTGATGTACAAAATGCGTAGTTGACGGCTATATGATGGGTCTTTTTACACCCTGTATATACAATACCAGAAGCATCGTAGGTTTGTTAGGAGAGGCAAAGCTGAAATGTCTCATATCCTATAATCACATCGGCACCCGTACCCTCTAAGTCAGAACACAGCAACAATGCTTGCGGCAGAAATAGGTACAGTACTAATATTTTTTTAATGTCCCCCGGGAATCATCGCATTTCCGTATACAAACGAATACAAATTTCCATGTCCATCAATTATTAGATTTATCGTGTACAATCATTTGAATTCAGAACTAAGTACTTTATTGTTGTTTTGTTTGGTTAAAGCAACAATAAAGTACTTAGTTCTGAATTCAAATTATTTCGGAACTAAGTACTTTATTGTTGTTATGTTTTAGTTAAAACAACAATAAAGTACCGAGTTCTGTATTCAAATTTTTATACACGATGAATCTAATAATTGATGGACATGGATATTAGCATTCGTTTGTATTCGGAAATGCGATGATTACCGAGGGACATTAAGAAAATAGTTATACCAGTGGTATTACGTCCCCGAACAAGTTCCTGTACAGAGAGCTCTAATTCTGTTAAACATAAATTAGCCGATAGGTTGGACCTCTGCCCGATACAATACTGATAGACTCGCCCTCTTGCTCAGGGCACGCCTATCTTTATAAAGAGTGCCAGCAATTGTAGTTTAACTGTTGTCCATTGACCGAGATTAATCGGTGACACGTTGGAAAATTGGCCCACAAATACATCCTGTAAACAAGACCGAGTATCATGGATTAAGATATACATAAACTCACGCCTTCTTCCTACGGGGGTAGGCAGAAACTACAGAGCGCCACTTGCTACGATCATTACATATTCCTTTTGCTTCGTTTACGTTAATACATCTGGTCATAAACGCACGCCGGTTTCGAGTACTACGTACCTGACCTTTCTGAAGAGCATCTCCGATAAGGTCACTGTGTCCTCATAGGGCGCCCCCTCTTGGCATTTCCACACACACATCACTATGTGCACAATATATCGATTTAAAAGAAACCCTAAGGAGTTTCTTGCCCCTTCTTCCACATAGGAACCTACTACGCTTTGGAATGGGCAACTAGCTTCATCTTTCTGACTGACCGACTCCTTGACAATTCAAAACTGCCTGTAAATGGTTTAATTAAAATAAATGTTTGAGGGTTTTTTTTTGTTTGAGTTTGAATAACAACACTATTGCGATCATAAAATCGTTTCTAAACGCAATGACTTTGTATAGATCCTGAAGGAATTAATTGGAATTGAAACGGCTATTTTATTTAACGACTTTGACATTCTTCATAGACTAGAAAATACTCTTCGCTTTTCTGATCTCTTTGTTTAATCAGCATAACAGAGAGCTCGTAATATTGACAGCTGTTCATTATTATCGTATATGTCACGCTAATTACGTAAACTGCAGACGATGGATCAAAAAGAAAACCCAAAGTAATTTTAAAACTAATTTATTTTAAGGGAAATTATTACAATTAAAATTGGTGAAACCTATTCGATGCTAGAATATGGAATGACAAAAATATGTATTAAAATAACGAATTGCTAATGTCGAATTTCGCTGCGTCGCGGTCGGCGGCTCGTGGCTGGACGGACGTCTTCGGTGGAGTTTCTATGCGCTCGGCGTAAACTGAAGGAATTGCAAGGTCGGCGATATCCATTAGGGATCCGTACTTAACACGCTACAATTTTTGGTGGCAGTGAAATTGTCTTAAAAACCACGTTTTAACGACAGAGTTTGGATTGCTTTTTATTGTTACCTACGAGAATTGAGGAGTTAAGTTGATGGTGATGTTCGTCGTTGTTTCATTAATCTTGAAGAAGATCCATTATTTGCCGGAAAGCAAATATAGCCACAAATGTCTTGACAGTTTCGAAAGCCAGTTTACTTTGAGCAGCTCGCAACATGACCCCCGGCCCCAACGCTAATCTGAGCCACTATTCCGTGACTCAGACGGTTGCTATGCTAAAAATGCCAATAGTTAATTAGTCTACTTTGATTGGCTGGTCTAGCTACGCCCATCGAAGGTATATTGTTTGACACGCCCACACATCGGCAATGCTGTGGCCACGCTGGCCACAATCCAACATGTCCGCCAGAGGGTGATGGCTGAACACGTTACACAATGGACGTGGATAAATAATGGATTTTGTCGCGTGATAGTGTTGGCAACACTTCGATCTGCCGGCGCTTCGGAGATGTGGGGTTTAAATTCGGTTTGACTTTCGTTAGATGAGATGTTGCTGATTTACTGTCTTATAACTAGAGATTGGATATTCGGATGCATATTTCCTAAAGTGGAGACGTTGACTAATATGGAATGAGCTTTTGTATCGAAAAAATCTTAACTTTAACTAACACACACCACTCCTCCTCTTACACCCTACATACACATATTTGCTTCGGGGGTTAAACACTAATTTTAAATAAATATGCATCTGAATAGTTATGCAATCCTATAAACCAGGGTTTTTTTTTTATTATATTATAAATATATAGTTATGCATTCCTAGTATTCCGGCTTTTTTTTTACAAAAAAAGTATTTTAAGAAGTCGCTTCCATACTTTCATAGTCAAAATTTTGCTTTAGGTAAATATGTATCCGAATATCCGATCTCTGCTCATAACGTTATGTGTTTAACTCATCTTGAGAGATATTTGATGGATACTGGAGACGGCACTCCAGTACTTAAGGTCTAGCAGCTAGGTCCAGCGTTAGTAAGGAAAGTCTGAATTATTTCAGGAATGTAATGTATTTCAATGGTCTGTCAGCAAACAGGCTAGGTCCCACTGAATACCCAAACCTTTCAAACTGGAATTTACCAATTATTTGGCGGTTGAAATAGTTCCGTGGTGACATCCTGGAGTTAATAGATTTATTTTTGCAGGGAAGCCATTCCCTAAACATGATTCATTTATAAAAAACCCAGATGTCTGAACTAGAAAAAGAATAATTACCGTGACGGAGACCGGAATAGCAAGAAGACAGACATCTTCATCACAATCGTCATTCCTCAGATTTTGGTACAATACATTCAAAACCAAGTGTCAAAAACCTATCAATTGTTAACCACTCTACACAAATCCCGACCTTATCACTTCTCACTAAGATTTACAATACATTACTGAGTGATGACACACGGATCTAAAATTGGGGCACGCAATTTTCAATTCTACTGCTTTTAAATAAGATTTAAAATTCAAAATTCTTGATAATGGACCGATGCTTCATCAGCACAACCAATTTCAAACCTTCCCAAAGTCTCATAAGTTTGAAAATTGCTTGTGTTTTTCTGAGAGTTTGTTGACCGAGACAGGTTGACAGTTGCTGGCTTTTCGCCAGAATATCACCTGTTGCTTTCGATGTTGTCGAGACAGGACCCAGGAAACGTTGATAATCACTTGTTATTAGTCATGACTTTATCAGTACTGATATTTTACATATACGTATTTTAGTTGCTAAGGACACAAATAGAACACCCACGGAAACAGTTTGTGGGAGATGCAACTGCAGTCAACTAAGCGGTTCTGTCAGAAAATTTAGCAGTAGAATTGATTGCTATTCAACAGATACACACTGGATTAACTAAAGGTCAGACGGAAATATTTCTGTAGAACTAAACCGCATATAAATGAATTACACGCATTCTTTGATCTAGCAGACTCTATGTGCATAATATATATCAACATAAGTTCAACTTTCATAATGAATAGTCTCTAGAATGACACTGGGAACAGAAACATCAATAGTCCTTGCATTGTCTGTGCCAAATAAATATCTATCGTACTTTCTTTCATCACTGATAATCAGAGATTGAATATTCGGATGCTTATTAACCTAAAGTATTTTTTTAGCTACGAAAGTAAGGAAGCGGCTTCTTAAAATATATTTATTTTGTTACAAAAATCCCGGTATGCATAACCAGTCGCGTGTATAGTACGGAAGCGACTTCTAAAAAAAAAAACCCGGTATTCTTGGACTGCATAACTATTCAGATGCATATTTATTTAAAATTAATGTTTAACCCCCGATGCAAATATGTGTACGCAGGGTGTGTAGTTAGGTCGCGGATTGTTCGAAAGAGTTACCGTGGCCCTGGCGCACAGGCAACTGAAGGAAAACGGGTGGGTTTTAGTCAGTAAGAGTCTGACACGCCCTTCCGCTCCGCCCAGAGCGGGAGAGGTCATTTGATGATATCCCAACCAAAAAAAAAAAAGGTGTGTAGTTAAAGAAAAGATTTTTTCGATACAAAAGCGCATTCCATATTAGCCAACGTCTCAACTTTAGGTGAATATGCATCCAAATATCCGATCTCTACTGATAATTAATTAATCAATCAACATTGTTTACAACCGTTTATCATTTTGCCCATAGATATGCTTTTTGAAATTTATTTATTTATTTATTAAAACTTTATGCACAAGTAAAAAAAAATACTGTACAAAGGCGGACTTAATGCCTGAGGCATTTTCTACCAGTCAACCTTAGGGTGATGCAGAGACTAAACATGGCAGGTGCAACATAAGGGATAGATAACTTGTAAAATAATAAATACTAATACATAGATACATACATACATACATACATATAACGAAAATAAACTTAGTCAAGAGAAATAACGATAGGAAGAGGAGAAAACAACAAATCAGCGCTGAGATGATTCTTGCAACTTCTTTACGAATATGTTCACGTGCCTTCACTTTAAAAGATAACCGACTGGTTGAAATGCACATGTTTTGTCGTAAGCGTATACAATGACACTCACATCACTCTGTAATGTAAAGTGCCGTCGAAACTACAATTACTACTAACAAAACCATAAACCATACTCACTCCTTATTGAGCAATAAAGCCTTCATTATGTACCCCACTCATCTAGTACATACGTACTTAACTCTAAAGTAAACATCGCTCTCACGACACTGTCAGCTAAAACGTCGGATCATGCCGAAATGTGACACTGTCCACGCAGCCTCTTTCAATCATGTTTGAAAACCTTACAATGTCTCTGGAAAGAGATAAGGATTATAAGGTTTTGATAAATTGTATTCAGTTTAGTGAACTTTTATATATTAGTAGCTGTGCCCCGCGGTTTCACCCGCAGCGGTATAAAAATACTCATACCTGTATAGAAATATATACCTCATATAGATTTTTTTAATGTATATTTGGTAATATACTAAAAAAAACATAAAAATCGGTCGACCCATTTCGGAGGAGTGTAATCACAAACACCGTGACAAGCGATTTATGTATATATACATATATAAAGAAAGAAAAGAAAGAAAGAAAATACGTTTATTTGCGGTAAACATCACGCAAAGAAAAAACACACAAACAGAAAAAAGAACGAGTTGGAGGAAAATATGCGTCACATTCACGTAAAACGGCAATCGCTCAGCATAATGCTACGACCCTATGCGAGACAGAGCCGCAGCACTGGTTTTCAGCGATAGCTGGCGTTGACGTGATGACGTCAACTAGTGCAGCATACGGAAATTAAATATAAACAAAGAAATAAAATAAATACACTATACCTGGTTCAAAATGTATATAAACATAATATTTATAAAGTGGTAACATTCCGGATACCCCTTAAAATACCCTGTAGTGATACTGTATTGGTTAAGAAGCAAACAGGACATAGATAGATTAAGTGAAATGAAGCCAATGGACAATCTCATAGGAAAGTTATAGGGAACAAAATGTGAAGTAATATGAGATTATAATAGGAAAGTGCAAAAATAAAAACCTCACAAACGAAACTCAAAATCAACGAGATTCTTCTAAAAAAAGATCTGAAGTCGTTTGCGTAGTTTATTATTTTTATTAGTCAACCGTGGAATCTTGACAAAACAATTAAACATGATCTTCAAAAGCATTTCCGAAAACGAAAACAATACTAATACTAGTACATTACAGACACTGATCGTATAAAATGTTCCAAATATCACTCTATTCGCTTAAATCTCGCCAGTACAGACCCGTCCTTTCAATTTCTATTATTCAGAGTCCAAGCGGATCCCGCGGAAAATCATATATCCGACTGGAGTTCAAAACCTTTTGTCTGCGTTAGATATTCAATTCTCCTCTGGGATATTGTTGTCTAAGTAAGGAAGTTAGGTATTGTACGAGTATAAATATTGGACTGAGGAAATGCCTGGAGAGCTGTTGGAAAATCGTACGCCTGTGATGCGGTTAAGGAAGAAATATTCATGGTGATATGTGATGCGAGGAATGAATTAGTCAAATAGGTATTCCGTAGCTCATGAAACTATAATTTAACAGATAAGTTGACTGGCAAAGGTCGCCAGGTCCAGTTTGTCCCGTTGTAATTTCTATAAGTGAACCCTAATCGATATTTTAACTTCAAGTATAATAAGAAGATATGACGAGTCCTGAGCAGTCTATTATAGATGTCCGCGGTCTTTCCTATGCATTTACTTAAACAGAAACTCATGTACAAATCTTACCAACTCTTTGTAAAATACAACTTGAGCTATACCATGACAAAATATAAGCAACATACTTACAACAATACATTATATCACGCCTGTAATCTCTGAAGGGTTAGGCAGAGGTGTGCCTATAGTGCACCCACACTGTAACAAAACGTAACGACCACAAAAGTTATGTAGATCATTGATATCCACGCTTTGAATAATTATTTATTTTATAATACCTTTCCAATTTTTTACTTATCACACCCACGTCATAGTAACGCAAAATAACGTCTTATTAAACAAAGGCAGAAGGTTCCCTTGCGTGAGTTTTCATGAGAATAGGAGGAGAGATCCTCTAAAACTCTAAATGATCCCCGGATCAACCTCTAAAGGCTTCGCCTGTAAATATATCGGAAGTGCGATGCGGTTGCGAGCGTGAGAAAGGGGATCTGGGTAGATAGACTAAGTGTTTTAGCGGTTTTAATTGTACGTGTTAAAGTTTTAATTTGGGTCTTGGGACTCCGAAATTAATGAAAAAATAAACGAAAAGTAAAACAGAATTTTTGTTTGAAACTGAAACAGATGCCAAGCTGACATTTTTATAGCAGCAGACAGCCATGTTGTAAATACTACAGTTATTTATTGAAACCTGGACATCCATAGGAATAAATTCTAAGAATGTATATTTCGTAGACCCTAAACATTTTGTTGCGGGAAAATAATCAAAGCTGGGACTCCTATTGCAAAAAGACAACTGCTAAATCCTTGCAATAATCAGATGATCATAAGCAAACTTCAGAAGTGATTCGTTACCCGTCTATTTATTTACAAGAGTGTGGAAAGAAAACTTATTTCACTCCGAGCTAGACGAAGCCTGTTGAATAGCCGATCATATGATCGGCCATTCAACTCGACCTACGCGACGCGTCTACGCGCCTACGCCATTTTTTTTACCAAAGTAACTCTTGACGGCACGTTGTAAAGAAAATGATATTTTCTTGATAAATGGTTTATTTTTGTGAATAAAACAATATGGAGTTTAGTTGTGAAGGTCACCTGTGTAAAGAGGCAAGGAGATTCCAAATGCACACATTTAAATATCGTTTTTGTGCAACAAATATGGCGCAAAATTCTGTAGTATTCGTAGTCTTTTTTTAAAGAATTTTTTTAGGTTTCTATTCAAATAAACTATCTAGTTGTTGCTTATCTTGAATATAATGATATTTCCCCTGAGAGTAGTGTAAATAAATTCCGGACTGGCCCAGTAGGGCGTGAAAAGGGCTTCCATTGAAAACGGATCGTTTTGATGAGGTTCTATTTTTACGTCTGAAAAGGATAGCTGAGAATATTTCAGGAGCCAAACATAGGTAATTTAAATAGAAATGCCTCGTAAAGTTATTTTAGATGTGTGTTAAGGATTAACTCAATTTAAATTTGTGTGCTTGTATAATTCCTGATGGCAAACTGTTTACTAGAGGTAAACAGTTTGACATCATAAGTTATCATAGCCATCATCATAAGTTTAGTAATAGGGTTCCCCAAAAAAACACCAATACGACGAACATAACATAACATCGCGCCTTGTTGCCCCGACGGGTAGGACAGAGGTGTACCTATAGTATTACACCCACATTTCGCCAGTTTACCTATAGTACACCCACATTTCGCCAGTTATGTTTAAGTACCATGTTATAGGGGGCGAGCCCATTGCCATCAATCGGGCACAAATCCAAACCCCGGACTCTCGAGAGGATCCGGCAATTGGGACTCGAGGTGGCCTTGCACAAGTCCGAGGCCATGTGTTTTCATGGTCCTCGGAACGCGCCACTGTTGGGTTCCGAAAGAACGGTAGGAGGGGTTCACATCGGCGTCGAGTCGACGATGAAGTACCTGGGACTCGTCCTCAACAGCCGGTGGAACTTCGTGGAGCATTTCCGACGTTTGGCTCCCAGACTGCAGCGGGCCGGGGCTGCTTTGAAGCGGCTCTTGCCCAACCTGCGGGGGCCAAACGCCTCCTGCCGGAGGCTCTACGCGGGGGTCGTGCGGTCCATGGCCCTTTACGGGGCACCGGTGTGGGCGCGTTCATTGAGGCTCCGGCCAGCCCACCGGTTGAACGCGTCCCAAAGGGTCATGGCCATCCGGATGGTACGAGGATACCGCACGGTCTCCTGCGAGGCGGCGAGCCTCCTTGCCGGATTACCGCCGTGGGATCTGGAGGCAAAGGTCCTCGCGCACATTTGGGAGTGGCGCGAGGAGGCGAAACGCCGGGGCGTAACTCCGCTGCCGCGAGAAATCGCGGCACAGCGGGCAGAGCTCCGGCGGGATCTCATGGCGGCATGAAGAGTGCGACTGTCGCAACCCAGCGCAGGGCACGCCACAATTGCGGCGGTAAGACCCCTCGGTAAGACGGTAAGAGTGGCTTGAGTGGCGCCACGGCGTCCTCACCTTCCGCCTGACGCAGGTCCTCACCGGACATGGCTGTTTCGGGAGGTTCCTGTTTCGGATAAGGCGGGAGGAAACGCCTGGATGTTACCATTGTGTGGATCGACCGGAGGACATAGTGGAGCATACGGTGGAGATCTGCCCGGCTTGGGCGGAGCACCGCCGTGTCCTTGTGGCGGCGATCGGCGGCGGCGACCTCTCGCGTCCGGCCCTGGTTCAGGCCATGGTACGGAGCGAGAGGGAATGGGAAGCCGTCACCTCCTTCTGCGAAGCAGTAATGCTCGCGAAGGAGGAGGCGGAGCGCGAGAGGGAGAGGCAATCACTGCGCCCTCGCGCCCCTAGTCACCGCAGGAGGAGACACCCTGGGCGTCGGGAGTCGATTGCCGACTCCCGGCCACCGTAGGCGCGGGCTTGCGGACGGCGAGCAATGGGCAGCTCGCCGTCCGGTAAGGACCAGGCCCGGGTCGACGGCGCGTCGTGTTCCACGCGCGCCTCATAGAGATGTCAGCAAAATTGACGGGGTCCGATAGGACCGATGCCTGCCGGGGCTGCGGATTGTTCGAAAGAGTTACCGTGGCCCTGGCGCACAGGCAACTGAAGGAACACGGGTGGGTTTTAGTCAGTAAGAGTCTGACACGCCCTTCCGCTCCGCCCAGAGCGGGAGAGGTCATTTGATGATTTCCGACCCAAAAAAAAAAAAAAAAAAGACCCCGGACTCAACTGTGAAATTCCGGATAGAAAAACCCAATAACACTTTACCCGACCCGGGAATCGAACCCAGGACCTCATGCTTAGCAGTAGCGCATGCGACTACAAGACCAGTCAAGAGGCAGTCAATATGACGATGTCATGGATAAAGTTAATTTAATCTTAACTGAATAAACTGTAACCATTCCATTGTTTTCAAAATGAGCCTACATAATATTAAAATCTGGAAAACTTTAAATAAAAATTACGAACTCCCAAACTGAAAGACTTGATAATGATTGCATTTCTTGAATGCTTTATGGAGAATGCTGGCACAAGGTAATATGAATTGCTTGCGAGGCTGACAGTTCATAAGTGTCCTGAGGATAGATTTCATCGGGTTCAAATATATTAGAATTGATGTGGAATCGTGGAAAGTCTTAGCAAGTATTCCTCTTGTATATGAGTTTCTGTCTGTTTTTAAGAGACTAGTTTAAAGATAATGAACCTACAAGGGCTTATTACAAAAACAAGGTTTAGAAACGAAGTTCTTTAACGTTTTGTCGTGTCGCTTTTTGAAGGTGCTGAAGCCAATAGTGAGGTCAAAATGAAAATCCAAGGTGGCGGCTGCGAAATTTTTTTTTTTTTTTATTATTCAACCTAAATCTCCATATCGAATCAAATAAAATGGCTGACATATGACAATGATAGTTGCAGAAATCGGAAGAAATCCTGCCGTTTGAGAGCTATCTCGGCGTGCGCTGCAGAAACCGTAAGATATACACATACATATTGTACGGTGGGATTGTTTCTCATAAATAGGCCTAAAAAAAATCCGCGATAGCATATGTCTACCATTTAGGCGAACGCCGTTGTTGGTAAAACTTTGTCCGTTGCATTTTGTAAATTTGGTCAAATAGTTTAAAAGTTTATAAATCGCGACAGTGCACGTGTCGCCGTTATGTCATAAAAAAACCTTCTAATCATCATCTTGCAGGATTGGAAATAAAATACATTAAAAATACTCCAAGTAGGATGAAAATCACTTATATTTTAATTTAACCCACATGCTCGACGCAACAGGCTGATACAACATTACGTCTGAAAAAAAAAGTAGGCATATATTATGCTCTACTATCCATGCGAAGCTGGGGCGGGTCGCTAGTTACTTATACATCGTTTTCTGTGAAGTCACTGTATTTAATAGTCACTGTTTATTTGGGTATTTGTAACTATAATATGATGGCATTTATACAATAGAGACAAGTTCATATTCAAAAACTGCATCAGAAAGTCAACATCCCTCATCGTAGGCCTTCCCAAAGTTGCACCTCGGAGCTACCTCGATTGATACCAATATTCAAATTCACCACACTTACATTTTAAAAGGTATCACTACTACACAAACGATCTTCCCCATATCAAATACAATAAAATATCATATACGCAACAAAGCGCGGCACAATTTAAATTATCTCGACAAGGATCCCATAATTCATGGCGGTATCTCATCTCCGTACATTAGGCACTCCGTGCGAATGAGTAAGCTCATATTTGAAACATTTCAGGGGTAATTTCAGAATTGAAGCTGGTCAGTTTTTTTTTTTTTTTGGTTTGGTAATCATCAAATGACTGGGCGGAGCGGAAGGGAGTGTCAGACTCTTACTGACTAAAACCCACCCGTGTTTCTTCAATTGCCTGTGCGCCGGGGCCACTAAAGGAATACGGGTGGGTTTTAGTCAGCTTTAGAGTTGCGGTTTTAGATTTTTCCCGAATAAATGAGTAAAAAGATATTTATGTTGTGTAATGTACGAGCATCATACCGCTACTTAAGAGTTTAGAAGAGGCTTATAAATTCATCATCATGTTGGGGTCAGCTTCCGTTCTAACCAAATGCAACTGAATACCAATATTTTACTTGGAGCGACTGCCTATCGGACCTCAATCCAGTTACTGGGTAACATGATACCCCTTGGTATGATTGATTGTCAGTCTTTTGGGCTTTTCACTATCCGTAATGACTGTCAAAGGTCGAGGAATGACGGCCGGTACCAACGGCAGACTGATGTTGCCTTTATAAGAAGTTGTACCTACTATATCCCTTAAAAGTTTTATCTACCATTCCCAAAAGTCCAAATTCTTCAGCTGCTTTGTAAAAACTCGCGTTACTAATTCACATCTCACCACTGGCAGCCATAAAAGAATCACGACGTAACCACAGCCATTGAAACAGGCCAACACAACCATTGGACGACCTCTCCAATTTTTCCCTCATAACTGGGCCTACGGGAGTACAGAAATAATCCTGGAAACTTCCAAGCAATTCACACCTTTATACGAAGAGGTAGAAGGGTTGGAATTGTGTGAGGATGCTGTAGTTTCGGAAGGATTTGGAGAAGTAGAAATATAATCGAGTTAATGAGATACGCTCCATGTCGGATATCATTGCGCCATCCCGTTTGGAGTGTCAACAGGGTACGATTCAATGTGTGATTTTTCGTTTGGTACCTGTTATTTGTTCGATCCCAGAACGGATGTAGGGCCAATATTTGCGCGGAAAGTCTGGCTGTTTGCAAACTTGATTTTGAGAATTTATTTCTTTAGGCTATGGAAATCAGAACTGGGAGTTGTCAAGCAAATATTATGAGTCATTTACTACAACAGTTTTTCTTTTAAAATATTTTTCTTGTCTTCAGGAATCTGGCAAACTTGTTTTCTTTCGAAACGTTTCGTATTAAGCTGCTGAATTCTGGAGACATGTATTTTAGGTACGTTTTGCTAATTTCATTAAATTACTAGCGACCCGCCCAAGCTTCGCCCAGGTAGCAAAGCATAATATAATATAGAAACGTTTGTATTTTTAACATAGAGCCATCTATTGAATACTTACTCAATCCAGTCAACAGATATCGCCGTCTGTTAGAATCGTTTGGAGCTAACAGATAATTGCGACTGTCAAATAATAGACAAATCATTTGCAATAAAATAATATTGCGACTATAAATTGAGATGTAAGCTATCCTATCTTCCAAGTTAGATCAAATTGCACACGGTGTGCGAATCAAATTTAAAATCGGTTCAGTAGTTTAGGAAGTCCATCGCGGACAAACAACACGTAATTTTTATATTTATAAAGATTAGTCTAGGACTTTATTGTTAAAAATGTTACAAGGGTTTCTAAACGGAATGATTGTGATGAGTTTGTGAACGCAGCATTGAGTGAAAGGGGTAGTAGAGAGTGATAGAGTGACGGGTGAACGGATTACGAGGAAGGATATACAGAACTAAGGAAGACTCTTATTTTTACGAAGGTGAAGAAAGATATAATAAATAAAGAAGAAGTATTTTACTCAAGAAACTTTATTTCATTTTGCACCCAATTTCCTACATTAGTTTACCAATATTGAATTCTATTTACTTTTTAAGCTCAATAAAATTCTACTCCATTGCCAACTCAACCTTCGACTCCTAATCAAAAACAAGACACACACGCTGATTAATTTTTCGTCGTCAAAGAACCAGATACATCAGAAAACTGGGAAATATATATATCGTCGATTCCTTCACGCATTCAATTACTTGTGTCAACGTATATACGTGAGTCTATTCGTCTAATTACGTGCCTAAAGACGACGATGACGTAAAATAAAGGCTGCTCTGAGCAGGACTGCTAATACGTACCAAAATGTCGGGGCAGAAATTCTCGATAATTCAGAGGTGACTTGTATGAGGCCAGACAGCGATGTAGCTTTGAATGTAAGGTATTTGAAGTGAAAATTTCTTGAAGCTACTTTTCGCTCAAACCCAAAACATTTATTTCAAATAAACCAATTACAGGCACTTTTGAATTGTCAAGGGGTCAATCAGTCAGAAAGATGAAGCTTGTTGCCCATTCCAAAGCGTAGTAGGTACCTATGGAGAAGAAGGGGCAAGAAACTCCACGGAAACTCTTTTAAATCAAAATATGGTTACAAAATATTGGTTACATCGTTCATGTTGAAATTATGCATGTGAGAGCGATGCAGAAAGTAAAAAGCGTTCGTAATAAAAAGACAAAAACAATTCAAATATTAAATTAAATTAAAATAAGCCGTGGCAGCTAAGAGATAACCAGTCCCTAGTGACGGCGCCCGTTCACGAACATGACGCATGGATTAGCATCATTCAGCTCCACCATTTTGAAGGGAACTTAATGATCCAACACACACGCCACCACCAGCGAGACATTTCAGTGAGCATGATATACTCTCAGCCGCCAGGGCACAGTCAAGTCAATGAAAGACGCTCTTTTTGAACAGTGAATGAAACTGAACCTTTACGCTCGGGTTGGTGACGCTCAATCGGGTATACTCGGCTCCAGTCATTAGGTGACGCTCAATCGGGTATACTCGGCTCCGGTCATTAGGTGACGCTCAATCGGGTATACTCGGCTCCAGTCATTAGGTGACGCTCAATCGGGTATACTCGGCTCCAGTCATTAGGTGACGCTCAATCGGGTATACTCGGCTCCAGTCATTAGGTGACGCTGAATTGCGGATAATCGGCTCCAGTCATAAGTAATCACATTCTATCGTGTGGTCAAGCACACACTCTCTTTTTTTTTTAGAGATACGCGGTTTTTGTATTATTTCTTAATTTAAGAAGTCAAAATTGTATGAAGGTTGGTGAGACACGATGAAATAATTGCGGTGCCTTTTATGAAGTGACGTTTTCATAATAGTTTGGCTTAATGGCTATGACTGAAATCAAAAACTGTTTCATACGATAATACCTCGCTTCATTTTTGCATTAAAAAATCCAAATCTTCAAGGTAGTATTTCGATAACAAAGATAATTTCTGGAAGAAACAAAATTTTTCTTTCCGCTTCAAAATTAGCAAAAGTACATTTCAATATTTATTGACATTAATCTCCCGACTCCCGAACACGTAACCAAAACAAAGCTAGCCGGTACAGTTCAAACAAATACCCAATTTCACAGGTTAGCAATAAATCTTGCGCGTCCGTATGCGTGTGCGCACGTCAACTATCGTAATGGGGCCGCCGTGACAAGACGAGACCGTTCGGCATACATTCAGGGGTGCTACACAGTTGATCGGTTTGGCACATTCGATTGGCCTTATTTGTTGAAAAACAAAGCCGTTCCGAAGCAATTACTACACATGTGATATTCGGCGCCCCTTGGTATCTACCCTCACTGATTAATGTTCGGGTCTGCTCGGCACAGTTCTAGGTAAGCCTAAGCAGATATACAGGGTTATTGGTAAAACACCAGCAACCTCTTAAGGGGTTATTGTACTCATCATTATAAACAACTTTTACTATGGACCAAACCAGAAATCACGAAAAAAAAAACAGATTTTCCCTATATTTATATTCGCATAACACGTCAAAACGTAGGGAACAGCTGATATTTTTTTCGCGATTTCAGGTTTGGTCCATAGTAAAAGTTGTTTATAATGATGAGCACAACGACCCCTTAAGAGGTTGCTGGTGTTTTACCAATAACCCTGTATAACATATAAAGGTCAGGTGCGTAGTACACGCAACCAGCGCGCGTATATGACCAGATATATGAACATAACGAAGCAATACAGAACGTCACCTACTGCGATCCTCCCATACTCCGTGTATGCAAGAATCGTCGTTTTTTCTTCGCAGGTGGCGTTCTGTAGTTTCTGCCTACCTACCTACGGATATGCCGAACGATGCCGAACCGAATCAGTGTGTAGCATCCCTAACATATGGCGGAACGTATTTGTAGAATGAAGAATGGACAGTTTAAATACCTATGGATAGGACATAGGGATTTTCCATTGGAAGATTGGTGACGTAGATATGTTTAGATGTTGTAAGATCAGAGATGATTATTTTCAGATGCGGTTGCAACTGATGCGTAGGATTATTATAAAGTCAAGAGCGGTGCAGAAAATGCTACTATGATATAATTATGATACAGAGTTGAGAAAAATATTGCTAGGGCAAAGAAACGTTCTCTCACACAGTTTTCTTCATTCAGATGAAGCACTTTTGACTCTTGAAAGATTTGGCACTCGGACGGATAATTATTTGGAACACAGGACAGGATAGTAATTAACAGTTGATTAATTCACTCTATTTATTCCTCGATAATTAGCAGGAGATCATTGTTCAGCAAAAAATCTTGCCGGATTTAAGTGCTAAATATACGTAATATTGTCTTAGACCACATTTGCCAGACGAATAGTAATTTGTGCAATATTGTTGCTAGGTGGGTACTTAGCCCATTAACGATGCAGTGAACTATCTTTATGACATAGTTCTGTAATTGCATGGAGATCTAAGCGTTTAACTTGTATGAGATTTTTGTCTGCGAGAGGCATGGAGAATTATTACTATTATTAGAACTAATAAAAAACATAGCACCGACGTTAAGCACGGTCACTGTCGGACTGCATAGAAAAGAAAGAGAAGCGCGATTACACAACGCTGGTAATTTATTGCAAAATAAGAAGCAATTATCTATTCAAAAAAATTAAAACACTATTAAGTTAATATGTTGCTTGTAGGATAATCTGACAAAAAAACAAAATGATTGCACGTATATTATGGTTTTTAATCGTTAAAAGCAATTTTTAGATATATTTTCATGTTTTTTTTATCGTATCTCAGTAGTTATATTTTGTTTTCAACACAGTATCTAACTAGCATATACCCTGAAGAATATATTTTTCTGATTTTGTTTACTGCTGTGGATCATATATTTTTAGCCATGAAAAAACTTGCGTTTAGGTCCTATAGGCCCCTTAAAGTAATTAATAAAGAGGATATTAAGAGCGTTTACAAACGAATTGATCTATGATTATAAGCTTAAGCATATATAAAAAGATAGCTTTCGTATGGTATCCTAAAATTCCAACACCAATTCGTCAATCAAAACTGATCAAATGCATAACAACTCCATAAAGCCATAGAATTGGTAAAATAAAACGCGAGAAAATTCAATTTTGAGCTTCCGCCGCGTGCGCTCGGCCGCGGTATCCCAGCACATTTGGCAACGAATGATAGACTAAATTCAGAACTATTCCACGTTGAGATAAATGGGATTTTGTTAGCACTTGTCTGTAATACTGTGGAATTGTTTGCGTTAGATAATGGTGTAGTTTCGAGATTAGCATACTGTATGTTGGTTAAGAGATATATAGTTTTGGGAGTTAGATGATGGATCAGACTTCGTTGGGAATAGATCAATGGTGAACAGTGCGTTTTGTAGGGCGATGGGTCGACGATAGACAAATGCATTTTGAAATTTGAATGAGATGTAAGAAGCACAGGACCGGTCGATGTGGTGACTCTTTGCGGAAGCCTATCTACATCCAGTAGAGGACGCCATTCGGCTGAAATAATGGAGATAACGGTTTGATTAAAACAAAAGAAAGAAAAATATTTTTTTTGGGACACGCACATGAAATCGAAAACATAAAAAATAAAAAAGGAGCATTTAAAATTAAACAAAATTAACATTAAAAACAACAATAAACAAGTAAGAAATAAAAGACTGTGCGAGGCCAAAAAGGCTCCTATCTCAGCACAATGCTGCGATATTTAAAAAAAATAACTACCGCAGCACTGGTATTCTGATAGGGCCCGCTGTGATGCCACGGACACACCTACGGACATCTATAAATTCGACTAAGGGATTTTTTTAACTTTATTGATAACAAATAGTAAGAAATTAGAGATAGAGATATTAGGTTATGCTCAAATGTAGCTCGAAACTACAGCCACTATAGATATTTTCGTTATTTTTGGGCCCCCAAAAACACCTCTAGAGCAAGTTACCTTACCAGAGGGGCAATTCCAATATTTTTAAGAATGTTCGCATTCATAACCTACCATTTTGACAAGTAAGTTGTTGAGATTGATTGTCGCTGATCCGAGATTACCAGATACCTAAGGCCCAAACGATTTCCTAACCTAAACGATTACTAAACAAACCAGTAGACTTTTGCTTCTAAATACAACTCTATTTTTCAATACTATTCATCGGAACTTGTACAGTTATCCGCCATCTTTGCATTCATTGTATAAATGTAACAACGGAAGTAGTCTGTCGTGACATTTTCATATTGTTCTCTTTCATCGCGCGGGTTTCTATTTGACTCAATAATATTTTCATTATTTCAGCCACTGAATTTTCTGGCTCTATGTTCATTAAAAAGAGAATTTTAACGTGAAGTATTTTATTATTTAATACAAAAGTTGAATCATTGTTTTATAACCGAGGTTATTCTTTGCTAAACGAGATGAGATCTTTGTAGACCAACTTAAATAATAAACGAATTCATCCCCAAGCGATCTCTAAAGTCCGTGATGTATTATATTATACATCGTATTATAAAAACAGAAATATTCACAAAAGTGAGCAAGGATTCAGAAAATGAAGAAAATTACGTTGGCGTCCTTCGATCGTATACGCGGTGCAAATGCGATGGTGGTCAACGAGATGTAGCGTTGATTTAATCATACATAATCATTACATAATATTGTAAAATATTTTAAAAGAGTAACGGTGGAGTTTCTTGCCCATTCTTCTCCATACGAAACTACCTTTTGGAAGGGGCAACTAGAATCAATTCTATTTTTTTGTAAATTTTGACGTTCAAAAGTGCCTTTTATGTGCCTATTTGAAATAAATGATTTGACTTTGACTTTGAATCGCGTTTTTGCGACGCAAATGTAGCGTTTACGCGGCGTCGATCACTCACTGCGAAGATACTCTTAGGAATACATAGGTAATTTATTTATTAATATTATTTTGTTCTACTTTGAATCGCCACCGACATTGCGGCAGGCCCAGACGAAGATGGCAGTATGAGATGGATTCCTTCAATAAGAACTGGTCCTTTACAGCTTTAAATAGAGAGAAGTGGAAAGACACTATCTCGAGGTTTTTACCATGGAATGGGACACCATGGGCTTTTAATCCTAACTATAATATAATATAATATAATATATAATATAATATAATATATAATATATATAATAATATAATATAATATAATATAATAATATTATAAATGCGAAAGTAAGTTTGTTTGTTTGTTTGTTACCTTGTCACGCCTAAACCCCAGAACCGATCATCATGAAATTTTGCATATACCTTGTCAGCGGTACAGAAACGGACATAGGGTACCTTTTATCCCTAAAAAAAGTACTGTTCCCGAGGAAAACAACAATAACGTTCTTATGATGATAGATGGCGCCACATGTCTTTCGAATCATGATTGAATTATAACCCGAATTGATAGTCAAAGTCTAAATTAACGCGAGCGAAGCCGCGGGCAAAAGCTAGTAATACTATAATTTGTTCCAAATGTTATTGCACACCATGTAACATCGAAAATGGAAATACTAGCTAAACTTCTGTAACTAACTTGTTCAGTAGTAATATAGTTAGTAAACAAAGCTCAGGTGAGATTGTAGTAATTGTGATGGATCACAAGTATGGAGCTCCACAAATGTAACAATGTTATGTAATCCTTGAAATAACTTGCCGTTTCTCTGTTGGTATTTTTTGTGTAACAATTTTATCTTCCTTATTCTTTCGATTCGGGAATCGTTCGTGATTTTTCAAAACTTTCTTCACATCCAAACAACACCTAGGAGTTTATTTAAAAAAAGTTAAAGTAATTATAAATATTATTTTGACGTTTAAACGTCTCTTAACTTTAAGAACTTTAGTAGGTAAACCTTAAATTTTTTTGGGAAGGAATTTTAAAAAGTCAGCTGGTTCAGCTTGCATTGAGAAGCCGCACATGGGCCAAATTCGCTATGGTTTTGATGATCAGCGAGTGCTGTTACACTTTGGATTATTAGCCACATGATATGATATGCCACGTGTTGAAGTATAAAACTGATTTACATCCGACACCTCACACTTAGGTCAAGTTGTAAACCAGCGTCAGGCACTAATCTGTCATTTTTGCTGAACTGGGCCTATTTCGCAGCCATGAGGCACACCGTCCTTACTTTGCAATTTTTATTTGCAGAATATGTTTCGGGACTTTTAGTCTGCGGTATATAAATGCTTTTTTTCTCATGTCTTTCTATATTCCGATGTTACCGTTCTTATAAAATAGTCTGTTAATTATTAGGTTCTGTTTATAGGTTCTATAATCTGTTCTTTAAGAATTTAAATTTAAAGAAGTGTTTTTTTATAAAAAGGCTCATTATACACGTTGTTTTTTAAAGTGATATTGGTTGTAACGGAACACACAAGTGAAAGAAAAGAAAGAAAGAAAGAAAATACATTTATTTGCGGTAAACATGACGCAAAGAAAAACGCAAACAAATACAAAAAATAACGAGTTGGGGAAAAATTTGCGTCACATTCACGCAAAACGGCAATCGCTCAGCATAATGCTACGACCATAAGTGCATAAGTGGGAAAAGTATATATATAATATAATATAAGTATGTATATATATATATAATATATATCTAATGTTTTCTTTAGATAGATAGCCTTTGTCGATGATTGTGAGACGACATTCAAGAATAGATAGAATTATACCGTCTATCATCAAACTTAAAGCATTAATTTGAAATAAACCAATTACAGGCACTTTTGAATTGTCAAGGTGTCGGTCAGACAGAAAAATGAAGCTAGTTGCCCATTCTAACGCGTAGTAAGTACCTATGGAGGAGAACGGGCAAGAAACTCCATGGACACTCTTTTAAATCAACATAACGTTGGAAAAAAAAATTGGTTACATCATTCATGTTGAAATTATACATGTGAGAACGATGTAAAAAGACGTGCACGTTAAAAGCGTCCTTAATAAAAACGATAAAAACAAAAAACTATTCAGAAATTAAAATAAGCCGTGGCAGCTAAGAGATGACCAGTCCCTACTGACGGCGCCCGTTCACGAACATGACGTATGGATCAGCTCCATTTCGCTCAACCATTTAGAAGGGAACTTAATGATCCAACATATGAAATATGTTATTGGGTTCGGCCAATAAAGGGAAGATCAACACAGCTAATATACCTATTAATTACTTAATTCTTGCAAATTATCGTAGCTTTCTAGCAAAGAAAGTACCTATCCGTCAAAATGTCAAAATAACAAAATGAGGCTAATTTCAAGAAAATCTAGAGCTTACTACATATAAAGTGACGTGGCGTTTTGTTTGTGTTACAATTAGTGACTTCATAACCGTACATTAGCATAGGTATTATGTAACGCCAGAATATTGTGTTTAGCGGTAATTAGAACGGCTTTAACGTTACCTGTAATAATTTATGTTGTAGGTAATATAAATTAATTGGGCGTTTCCAAAAAGACTAATAAGTAATACCTTTGCAGCGTGAGATTGTCAGTAACACCAAGGCGTTGCTGGGCTTCCTCGAGGAGCTGGGGTGGATCGAATAATCGATTTTCCCACCCATACGCAAAATACGCGCATTGACGTGGAGTTGCGGACACCAGCCCGTATTACCTATTTTACCTAACTACCTTTGCAGCTGAGCGTAGCCCCCCAAATGTCGGCAAATCAGATCAAGAACGATCCGCAGCTGATAGATGCAATTGGTTGACCAAGAGAACAGCATCAATGAGGTTAAGGCCCCTTGCCCACGGCGACTTTTTGTTGCGATGCTGTCGCGCGTTTTGTAAACGCGCTTCTGCATCGCTACTATCGCGCGTTAGTCGCGTTTGCAACGTGCGACAGACACGATGCAAACGCGCGGCTGTATGATACACATGCGCGACAGCATCGCGACTGTATCGATGCAAACGCGCGACCGTTTTTTGCGACATCGGGGGAACAAAGGGTGAAGAACGGAGGGAGGGGGCTGGGGAATGTTTGAAAGTTGCCGTGGGCGACCTTCTATGTCGATGCTGAATCGCGTTTGCATCGCGACTGAAGCGCGACAGCATCACGATAATAGCGATACAGAATCCGGGCGAAGGTACATAGCCAGCGACAGCATCGCAGTTGTATAAATACACATGCGCGACAGCATCGCTACTGCATCGCTACAAAAAGTCGCCGTGGGTACACACACACATACACATATTAACCCTAGAATAATTAACAACCGACAGCGCAATTTTTTATCTGGTTTTATATAACTTATACCACATTTGTGTACGAGCGCATAATCCGATTTAAATGTAACTGCTTCCGAAGGGGTGGAGACCTAGTGTCCTGAAATACCGGGCTTGCGCCTAGCTTAGGCACCAGTCTCTCATAATATAATTAAAACTATTATGTATTGTTCTTAATAATTAGAAAATGTAATTATATATTGTGGTGAGAAATAAATCATTATCATCTTATTCGAGGAGGCTCTTTAATTCACAAAAATAATACCAGCCTATTAATGTCCCACTCAAGGGCAAAATCCGCTAAGGCACGAGTATTGATAACCGAAATTGCTCGAGCCGGATCAAAATAAAACGAAATTATAAAACACTTTTGAGATTTTCGTGACGGATTAATAATATCCCTCCCGACCGATTTCGGTCACGGTGGCCAATCTCAAAGGGGATTAGCCAGGTACGCAGGTGATATAGCGCAGGTGTGTGCGCAAACACAGGTGCACTCTGTGTTTCTTTACTCTCATAGTTTGATTTGACGGCAATCAGACACGACCGGGGACTGATCAAGCGCAGGACCAACCGTTTTACGTGCTTTACGTGGGTATCACACAACAAACTACCAAACTCCGGGCTGCTACTGAGAAATTCCTGATGGAAAAACCCAACAAAACTTTGCCCGAACATGGAATCGAACCCAGGACCCCATTCTCAACAGTCACGCGGGTCGGCGGGAAATGATGGATTAGTATTACTTTCACAGCTACATACATTAATAACTGTGAAAATTGTAACGATAATTTGTCATAAATCATTTCAGTGCGAACCGCGACTTTATTACAGGATTTCTGATTAAACTTTGAAAATGGTATGGCAGCTAAATTCCAAAAATTATATAGGTAGGAACGACAAGACGATTAGAAGTCAAACGTAATTTGAAACTTATTAATTACCTACGTATTATAATTTCTTTTGTTAAAAATTGTGCGTAAAGTTTCGACGGTATAATTAGCTGCCAGGATTTTTTTTTTGTCTAAAGTTTTTAAACAAAATAATTAATTACTAAGTATCTTTTGTTTTCCGAAGCGTATTTTCTACATGATTAAACAAAATAAAGTGTAGCATGTGGGCCAGGTCACCTGAAGAAAAATAACAAAATATTGGTTCAGGAACCTGGACTGTGGTACCAGTTTATCAGCGGTCCACGTCACCTGAGAACTCATAGCACGACGCACACCTCTAAATAAATTATTTTATTTCTGTAAGTAGGTTTGAACAAACACTTTTACACGTCAATCATAATAGGTCTTTACCTATGAAATTGCCGTTTTGTATGAAAAAATTTAAACGAATTTTTTTCATGAATTTTTTATTTGTATTAATCGAAGTAATCACCCATGCAATCAATGCATCTTTGCCATCGCAGTGGCAGTTTATTGATGCCCTTCTTAAAGAAATCAGCTGGACGGGAGGCAACAAATTCTTCAAAGGCATTTTGTACTGCCTCTCGGGTATTAAATTTTTTTCCCGCCAAGAAGTTATCCAAATTCTGGAAAAAGTAGTAGTCTGTAGGCGCAAGGTCTGGTGAGTAGGGCGGATGACGGAGAGCTTTCAACCCCAGTTCTTGCAACTTGGAGACCGTCTGCTGTGCAGTATGAGGTCGCGCGTTGTCGTGCAGGAGCAGCGGAGACGAGCGATTGACCAATGCTGGTTGGAGATGCGCCAGCTTCTCCATCATTGTGTTCAGTTCTTCACAGTACACATCTGCAGTAATGCTCACCCCGTTTGGTAAGAAGCTGTGATGAATCACACCGGCGCTAGACCACCAAACAGTGACCATCACTTTTCTAGGGGTAAGTTTTCGTTTAGGGCATTGTTTAGGTGCTGAACCAGGATCCAACCAACTTGCTGAGCGCTTACGGTTATCAAACAGAATCCATTTTTCATCGCAGGTAACAATGCGGTTCAAAATTCCTTCATTTGTGTGTCTGTTGAGCAGTGCAAGGCACGTCTCGACGCGTACTTCGCGCTGGCGATCATTGAGTTCGTGGGGCACCCATTTGTCAAGCTTTTTTACCTTGCCAATTTGACGCAAATGGACCAATATTGTTTTGACGCTAACGTCGAAAGCTGCTGCTAATTCAGCCGTAGATTGTGTATCATCAGCTTCCACAATCGCCTTTAATTCGTCATTGTCGACCAAAGTCTTCGGACGACCGCGAGGTTCATTTTTCAGGTCGAAATTTCCAGAACGGAAGCGAGCAAACCAATAACAGGTGGTGCGTTGGTTTGTAGAGTTAGCTCCGTAAACGTCGTTGATGTTGCGTGCCGCTTGTGCCGCGTTGCTGCCACGACGGTACTCATATTCCATAATTACTCGAATTTTTAACGTATCCATGATGACGAAAAAGATTGAAATGCGATGAAAATGTAACACTAATCAATAAAGAAATGACTACTTTTAGAAAAAAAAATCCATGTTTTTAAAATAAAATTAATTTGAAATTAGAATTCATAGCCAAACAAAAATTATTTTGATTTGAAATGGCCAGTACTGCAGAACGGCAATTTCATAGGTAAAGACCTAATATTTTAAAAACTAGACGAGGTCGGTGTTTCCTATCTGACTACTCTGACAAGAAAGGCCGAAACAAACTCAGGTCACAGTCTCTATTAAAGTCCAGACATAATCTTGGTCAGATCATGTGAAGACCATGTAGATTTGTGTCTGAAATGGTCTTTTGAGGAAAAACCACACAGATTGAGTGGACCTGTCCAGTCAGTGCACGCATTTGTCAGTAATCGGGCAGCTCAACTCAGAACTTAAGTATCTCAACAATTGAAACGAATGAAAAGGTAGTCCATACTTAAAAGGTAACTTTACGAATACACTTTATAGAAAATTGGGATATGATACTGTGTGATAGCATATGACACACCCTTTCCCCATAGGGAAAAAATACATAACACTACGTGGCATGTACACATTACTTCATTTTCCTTTACCTTCTTCCACGTTTATTTATTTATTAAAAAACACCAACAGCTTATACATTCAACACTGGCTTACAAAAACGTTTTTACAAAAAAAAAAAAAAAAAAAACAACCGGCTTCCTAAAAAAAAAAACACTAAAAAACGTGAAAAATTGCTTCGGTTTCGGAAGTCGGTGTCATTGGTCTTGTATTTTGGTTTTGTAAAAAAGACATTGGACAGAAGTTCATGCAAACGCGCGTAAACGGGAATCAGTTTCCAAATAAAGAAAATTACAAAACATTACCCCGGAAAAATTGCAGGCAAAACACACAAAAGTATATTCGGGGCAATAAATAGCAATCAATTGGAACAATAACTGCGGAATACAAACGAATATCGTTTCATTTCATTGATGACTGTATTGTGAATATGCATGAAATACTTCTTTTATGTTCCAGAAAAGACGGTAGCGTAGCAATCAATGAAAATAATAACTGCTGGTCTGTAATGAGGGCTATCGCGCTTGAGTTCGCCGCTAGAGGCGCTAGAGTAGAGTAAGGTCTCTAGATGTCAAAATATGTACTGAACGTTCACTGTTTACGGGATTTTTTATCACTGATATTAACGAATGATTCATAAAAGCTGTAATGGTTGTGCCATTCTTGATTAATTCTGGATTAAGATTTTAAGTAAAAAGTTAGGATCTAATTTGGTAGCACTTGAAGGAAGAAAAAGATTTGTCTGCTTCATGCTTGCCAATTTTAGGAACATTATAATCTAAATATTCATTTGAAGTTTTAAAATGTAATCAAATAAACATACTATGAATATAAGGGTATAATAATTAAACACATCAAAAACATCAAATAAAAGTACTGCAACAGGACCTTACTCGATAGTGGCACCAACTGGTGAGCACAAAAACGATAGCCCCCATTGTTCTGATATGGTTTTCTTTTCGTAGGTATGGGTCTAAATTGTTCAGTCAAGTATGTGGGTACACTTCTGATTGCATCTGTTGCAACAGCGATTTTTCGCACCAAGAATAAAACTCGTTTCCCAGCAATACTTTTTGCTCCATGTTACTTAGTTTGATGTACAGAATGCGTAGATAATGGCTTTGTAATGAGTCTTTCTACACACTGTCAGTCACACCTTTTTTTTTAGTTGAGAAATCGCCTAATAACTTCTCGGCGTGTCTGACTTTTACTGGCTAAAACCTACCTATGTTCCTTCAGTTGCCTGTGTGCCAGGGCCACGTTAACCCTTTCGGACAAACCCGCAACCTCGGCAGGCATCGGCCCTAGCGGACCCCGTCAGTGTGTGCTGATATCTCTTTGAGGCGCGCGTGGAACACAACCCCCCATTGCTCGTCGTCCGCAAGCCCGCGCCTACGGTAGCCGGGAATCTGCTATTGATTTCCGACGCCCAGGGCGTCTCCTGCGGCGATTAGGTGCGTGAGGGCGCAAAAATTGTTCCGCCTCCTCCTTCGCGAGCATTACTGCTTCGCAGAAGGAGGTGACGGCTTCCCATGCACTCTCAATTCATACCATGGCCTGGACCAGGGCCGGCAGGGCAGAGTTGCTCCTGCTATATGGTCAGGTTTCCATCAAAACGGAGAGCAGACATGTCTCGTTAACAACGAATCGGTTAATTGTATTGTATTAAAAATAAGTGGACTCTCTTTTCCTATAAAATGTAAAAAAATTGCTTCAAACACAGGCAAAAGTGGTATGAAACGGCCGGGTGGCCGTCAAAAGGACAATGTTATTGAGTTTCAGGTGTCAGACGTGCGTGCAAGCATGCTATACGTAAATATCAAAGGTATTTTTTATAATTAAAATAGCTGACCCGACAGATGTTGTCCCGTCCAAATTACAAAAATCCCATAGAAGAAAAGACATTCAGTTTTTTTCTCGATTTTGAAAATTTTACTGGAATCTTTTCAAATTTTTCTTTCCATAAAAACCTAATTCGAATTATAATTCGAATTAGGTTTTTATGGAAAGAAAAATTTTTTTTTTTTTTTTTAGAAAAATTTTAATTAAAATGTTCGTTATAACGAACATTTTAAAAGAAAACATAGCCAGATTGGTCCAGCCGTTCTCAAGTGATGAAGTGAAAGAAAGAAAGAAAGAAAAATATTTTATTTGGGACACGCACAAGAAATACAAAGAGTAAAAAATAAAAAAAGGAGCATTTAAAACTAACAAAATTAACAATAAAAAAGAAAAAGGAAAAAAAAAAAAAAACAACCATAACAAGTAAAAAACCTGTGCGAGGCCAAAATGGCTCCTATCTCAGCATAATGCTACGATATTTAAAAAATGAATACCGCAGCGCTGGTATTCTGATAGGGCCCGCTGTGATGCCACGGACACACCTACGGACATTTTTATATCCCACTAGGGGATTATTAACATAAATAAAACTAAATAAAAAAATATTATAAGAAAATAAAGTAATAGAAAATTATTTAGAAAACAAAAATAAATAAATAAAAACTATGATATGTATGACAATGATTAAAGATCGACCTAAGCCCGACGCTCCAACATCACTTGAAGGTACTACTCTACTCTATTGTGTTAGTTTTAAATGCTCCTTTTTTATTTTTAATCTTTGGATTTCCTGTGCGTGTCCCAAATAAAATATTTTTCTTTCTTTTCTTTCAACCACAGTACTACAGAAAAAGAGCTTGAAATCTATATCTATAAATATTTTTAATTGAGACAGCTTTTTGTGTCTGTCCGTGTGACTGCACTGTTTTTCTAAACTGCGCAACACATTTTGATGCGGTTTTTATCACCATGTAGGGAAGTTATTCAGGAAACTTCATGTGCCGGTTTAATACATTACTTAACTTAGATATGAAAGAAACTTCATGTTCGTCAAGTCGTAAAAATCGTGCGAAGCAGGGGCGCGTCGTTAGTATGTGATTGTCTTGAGGTTATTTGCTAACATTTTATGGTATCCCTTGCCCAGGGTTTTTATTAAGACGTGGTATTATTGCTTAAGGGGGATGGATGCGCTAAGGTAGCCCGCAAAATTCAAATTTACTTACGTTTTTTGCGATTTGCAGGTCAATGTCAGGTTGTCTGTTGATTAAAATATGATATGCGACCGTAACTAAGATGGCTTTACAGAATTATAATCATTACAATCAGCAATACCACTCCTTAAGTTAGAATTGGCCTCAAATATCATAATTTCATGAAATTGACATAAATAATATGAGCTTAAATAGTTGTATCGATGATTTTTATGATTATAATTCCTTAAATAAATATTTGATACGGCCGCGAATAATATTTAAATCTACATACAACCTGATACTGACCGGCAAATTGCAAAAAACGTAAGAAAATTTGAATTTCGCGGATCTGACGCTTTCGCCTTAACCTTTTGCAGGGTGCTAATATGCTCGAGGTGCCTGTGTTACGGAGAGCGATTAACAAATTATTTCTTGACAAAATCATCACACATGTTGTTGAGCAACTTAAAAGAATTCCGGATCAAGTTTAAAAATAGAAAACAAGGGGTGTTCAATGTTTTAACACTAAGTGGAAGTCGTTAGACGCGATTTAATGGATTAAATCGAGAAGGTATCAACCCTCTTCTAAGCTGTGTACCCACTAGAGTGACCATCGATTAAGTAGCTGTGGCAATTGCAGTATTATCTTTGTACAATGTTCCGAAATAAAAAAGACTTCGCGAAAAAGTATTTTTTTTATTTTGGCCCTCAGACTTTTAAGCTTGATTAAGAGAAAAAAATCTGTCAAGTTAAATTAATTTTACAGCAGGTCCAACGACTAACTCAGTTTTGTTCTATATCTAATGCCAACCATAAAACATTTATGAAGTTGCTTCTTATAACCGTATGGTCAGGATGCTGATCACCATGGCAACAGATAAGGGCACATAAACAACACCTCGCGGATTATCCACGGAAACAGCCGACCCCACACGAACCATAAACACTACTACACCTTGAATGGAATTATGGTGTGGCGCAAGATGAAAGTGGATTCTAGTGTTTTCTTTTTTACAATTACTTATCGATGATTTTGTGACCCTACATCGGTTAGTCTTGCTTGTCTATATTTCTATACTAATATTATAAAGAGATAAAAGGAGATGTCAACTTTTTATATGGATGCTGGTTTTTTATTCCGAGAAAAATCTAACCAGCATCAAACTACTCCTAAATAAAAGTGACAAAAATATGGAACTTGAAACGACTGAAATAATATTTTTAGACCAATCTATTTGAGAGAAAAATTATAAACTACTAGTTTCTGCCCGCGGCTTTGTCCGCGTGGATGTCGGAAACTATCCCACGGGAACGTGCTACCGGGATAAGTAGTATCCTATCATCCAAATCCATTTACCCGTTAAAGCCTGAAAGGTAAGAGACAGACAAATAATAAATGAAAATAATCTTTTTCATTTTTATTAAACAGATTTTGCCCAATTTCATTTAAATCCGTTCAGCTGTTTTTACGTGATTGAGTAACAAACAACCAAACATCTAAACATACAAACTTTCACATTTATAATATTAGTAGGAAGTAGGATTTAATGTTAGTACATAATATGTTATTTGTTGATGGCAACCCATATAAAACCTCCCACACACTTTGACAATATCTTAATTGACAGATGACTCTATTCAGCTGTCAAATTTGATATAAAGTGTTGACTGACAGACCTCATCCGTTTGATCCGATCTTATCAGCCATTTGAAACGATTTCCATCCCGTTTAGACTGATCGTCCTGATGCCCAAACTATACTGGAAAGAGCTAATCAGAGAATTAAAAGGCCAAATTACTTAGCTGACCATGTGAATTAGCTTAATAGACGCCGAGCGAGTTTCGTCCAGATAAATGCTCAGATACCACAGTTCAATATGTTCCCCACCATGGACATTTGACGGCCCGGTTGGCGCAGTGGTTAAGCGATTGATTACTGCGCTGCGTGTCGCGGGTTCGATTCCCGCACGGAAAAAATATTTGCATGACCTACAAGTAGTTATTCCGGGTCTGGCTGTTTGTGTATGTGAGTTTAAATGTTTGTAAACGCACCCACAATACAAGAGAAATTCCTAGTGTGTAGTAAAGTTTTAAAAAAAATGATCGTATTTAGTTTTATTTAGCTTAAGAATTTATCAAATTAAACAGGCTCGGTCTTATTATGGGGAATATATTCGGCCGAATGGTACTTTTACTGTAGAAGTAATTAAAGATGTACGGTCACCAAACGTGATCCATCGGTTTCATATTAAACTTCAACTACATCCGACGACCCTGGTTACTTATCTCTTTTGGTGACTTTACAATTAATAAATATTCCAGGTATTTCGTCATCACATGAGACAGCTTTGATCAGAGGACGAATAAAGTCAAGCCACTATAGTAATAGTGTGGCAGAGACTAGTTGGCGAAGCTGTATTTCTGATTATTATTGCAGTTGCATAGTTGGGAAAAGGAATGTTGGATGTTGTGCTCATGAGGTGACGATTGACTGATATCGTGGATGTGCTCAGCATAAAAATTATATACCTATCTCTACCTGCTCAATTTCTCGACAGAATTTTAATAAGAGAAGACATGAGCTGCACGATTACTGACAAATGCGTGCACTGACTGGACAGGTCCATTAATTCTGTATGGTTTTTTCTCCAAAGACCATTTCAGACACAAATCTACATGGTCTTCACATAATGTGACCAAGATTATGTCTGGACTTTAAAAGAGACTGTGACCTCTGAGTTTGTTTTGGGCATTTCTTCTCAGAGTAGTCAGATGGGAAACGCCGATGGGAAACGCCGACCTCATCTAGTTTTAAAATATGATTGACGTGTAAAAGTGTTCGTAAAAACCTACTTACAGAAATTAAATCATTTATCATTGTATTTAAAGAAAATTAATAAATGAATATTTAAAACTAAAAAAGAATTTTATTTCATAACAAAACTTTAACACTTGTGTCCAATTATAGCATAATAATTCAGTTTTATAAATACCATAATTGTCGAAAGGCTTTTGATCCAGTTCCGATCTCGATTTAAAGTCATAAAAATCGGCCCAGTAGTTTTCGAGGACGGTGCTAACAGACATACATACACACAAACAACCTCTAACCCCAAACGCATGTACCGCCTCCGTTCCGTCGTGGGCAAAAAAGGAATTCTTCTATGTAATTAAAAAATGTTCTTGTTTAGTAGATACTATTATCATTTACTCCTGCTAAGGAACCCCTGTCCAACTCAAATTCAAAGCATTTATTTCAATTAAACCATTTACAGACACTTTTGAATTGTCACAGAATCGGTCAGTTGAATCAGAAAGTTGAAGCTAGTTGCCCATTCCAAAACTTAGATCTCTATGGAGAAGAACGGCCAAGAAACTCCAAGGACACTCTTTTTAAATCAAGATATTACAAAATCCTGGGTACATTATTCTTGTTGCTTCTATATGTGAGAACAATGTAAAAAATATATGTATTGTATATATATAATATTAAGAAACAATTCAAAATATAAGATTAATAATAAAAATAAAAATGTTTATACTGAAACATGCACTTCTTGATAAACGGGGTCTTCGTAAAATATTTCAGTTTGGACATGAACATTCGATTTAGCCATAATCATATAGAGTGCCCTTTCGGTTCTAAAAGGATTATGCTACCCATAACTTTTGATTGAAAATATGCTATTTCATCTTATTTCTTATTATTTAAGATATATAAAGAGTCTGATTAAATAACGCTTTGTTCACACTGTCACACTCATAAAAAAAAAAAAAATCGATTGACAGTAATGACAGTACCATGTGTCAATTTTGACAAGTTTACAATTTTTTTGGGGTGTGTTCACTTTACTAAGATAATTCGAAAGGTTTGTTCGTTTTAGGAGTAAATTCACACTAAAATAAAAAACGTTTTTTTTTTCTCAAAATCGGAGGTCTTTAAAAATTTATGATATAGTTAGAACTTCTAGTTTTTGGGATGTCTATCAAAATATATTTAACGTATCCTGGTTAGAATTATTGAAAATTAATTTAAACCATTTTTGGACATGTCCTTTGTTTCTATGTATGTAGGTGGGTAATCTCTGGAACGACCGGTCGGATTAAAAAAAAACTTGTTTTTGTTTTATAGCCCAATTCTTCAGGAAGGTTATAGGGTATGTAACATCACGCTATGACCCTAAAAAGCCGAGCAGAAAGAAAAAAAGTCAGAAGAAACGCTAAGTGAAAACGAAGTAATAGCGCGGGCGGGCGATGCGATGCGACGGGTTACAAAATATTTCACGCGGACGAAGTTGCGGGCAGATGCTAGTATAACTATAAAGGGCTTAGCCAAGTGGCAATTGCTTTCGTGTATTCATAAAAACTTTCAAAAGGATTGATATTAGCTCATGCCAGTCCAATAAATTTGTGACTTTTCCATTATCCTTATTGCTGAAAGAACGTCACTTCATCTAGGCTCTGTGGTAATGCGTAAAAAAGCATTTGCTTGCATTTTTGCTTACATCATATTGTTTCACACCCGTGACCCTAACCAGTGACAAATGTATGAGTAAGCCGGGAAAAATGAGCCAGAAATGTGAACCTCTCAGACAAAAAGAAGTGCTACTGTCAAGATTATGATTTTTCTGAAGTCCAAAACAGAACCATGGAGAAATGTTGTTCTGAAGTCTAACTAAAGCCCTATTTACACGATGCAAGTTTGTAACCTCTGGAATACAATTAACTTGAATCAACAAAGGACTTGCATCATCTAAACACTGTTCAGACGACAACTTTTAATGTTACTTCAACTTATAGTATGCCACAGGCAATTAAATTGCTCCGTGTAAATCAGGCTTAATGCTTGAATGGTAGGTGTGTTACCAAGAAAACATAAGTAGAGTGCGACCATCTGTATATGCAACATCTTCCTCTTATAACTTGTACCACAAACCTCCACTTTGAAGAGTTAAGCTCTCCAAGGGGCAGGATTTGTGGTGGAAAAACTTTGTCCATTAAGACTTGCCACTGGTCATCAGTTTGTGTACCTTTGTTTACTTGTTTCTTTGCTTACGTGTATACTTAACATACTACTTATTTATGCTGGTACGGACTTAAGGTTGTAGTCAGAAAGACAAGTGATTTGTTGAATGGGAAGTGAAGGTTGGTCAGTCTAACTGTATAAAATGCTGGTGTAGTTCTTGTCACGGAAATTAGTTACTTCCGTTTGGTTACGACTGAAAGATTTAAAATTTTCACCAAATTAATCAAACCCAAACTCAAAGCATTTATTTCAAATAAACCAATTACAGGCAATTTTGAATTGTCAAGGGATCGGTCAGTTAGAAAGATGACGCTAGTTACCTATTTCAAAGCTTATTAGGTACACCTATGGAGAAGAACGGGCAAGAAACTCCATGGATACTTTTTAAAATCAAAATATGGTTACTAAATATTGGTTACATCATTTATGTTGAAATTATGCATGTGAGAACGATGCAGAACGTTAAAAGCGTCCGTAATAAAGAGACAAAAATAATTCAAATATTAAATTAAATTAAAATAAGCCGTGGCAGCTAACAGGTGACCAATCCCTACTGACGGCACCCGTTCACGAACATGACGCACCATTCTGCTCAACCATTTTGGAGATGTCCTTCATAATAATAGGAGACTATTTTAACTAATTCGGTTCTCTGGTATCGATAATGTTGAATGTTGACGTGGTATAAAATATCTTATCAGCAAGGTGGAAGCGGGGCAGCTTGCCCAAAGTGCGCTAAAGACACTTAAATTAACGCAAACACCACCGAGGATAGTCTTTTTATCTATAAATTCCTATTAAATTATTGTACCTGCTTAAACCAATTATTTCTTTAAAATGTTAAAATATAGCAAATCAATTCAAACCCCCATAGAATAATTAAACAATTATTAATAACATATTATTAAAATTCGGTAGCAAAATAGGCTCTAATATAATTTCCCGAACCCAAACTCCAATGCGTACGAATAATTAATTCATATACATACTTGAGCGTATGAAAGTCACTAACAGACCCACTTAAAGATAATTAATTTAGCGAGCAGTAACGTTTGTGAATAAACTGAATATTTATTAAGTGTAACCGTTTCGGGCTTGACTCATTATCTCATTAGTTGTGGTAGGGTTCGCATAAAATGGGACGCTGCAGCACAAAGGGTTAAAATTAAAAACGGTACAATTTTTTTGTCGTCGAGCCAAAATTTTACGTGGCTTTTAGAGAAATTATGAGCTGAAATCTAGTTTCCGAGATTAGGGTTAGCAAATTAGCTATATCATTTTGCGACTCCAGAATTAAAAAAGACTGTAACTTTTGGGTTTATAAAAGCTGTTTCGAAATACGTGAATAATCGGATTTGCCCGCAAGTCCTAAGCGTTAATGCATCAGCTGGTAAGATAGTTTAGACAACTGTAAGATAAGTTATCCAAATAAAATGCAAAATAGTCTCTTCTTAAACAAAGCAGAAAACTATTTATATCGATCACTATACTTTTCTGTCGGCTATTCCAGACAATACAAACCGTTATTTATATTTTCATTTTATTTCCTCTGGGTAAGCAAAGGTATTTTATTGAGTTCCAGTCACCGTTACAAATTCTCAGCATTCAATATATCTTCGCCGCGCCACTAGATCGTAACATGATATAAGATAAATCGATCGTTGAAATCAAACGCAGAAATGGTTTTATACAGTTTTTAGTACACACCTGCACACTCACACACTTATTTCGAGAACAAGTAAAGAAATAAAGGAAGAAAGAAAGAAGGGAAATACGTTTATTTGCGGTAAACATGACGCAAAATAAGAACACAACACAAAAAATAATAATTTGAGGTAAAATATGCGTCACATCCACGCGAAAACGGCCATCGGTTAGCATAATGCTACGACCATATGCGAGACAGAGCCCCAGCGCTGGTTATCAGCGACAGCCGGCGTTGACGTGATGACGTCAACCGGTGTAACATACGAAAAGATAAAAATAACAAAATAAGAAATAAAATAAATAGACAATACCTAGATCTAAATGTTTATATAAACCAAGTGAAGTGTAGTGTGTGTTTTTAGTACCTAGTGAAGTAAGTATTTTTATGATATTTGCTTATACGTTTTGTGAGTTAGAAAATGTAGCGTCAAAAATTGAAAAGAGTGTGCTGAGATGGTTTGGTCTTGCTGAGAGGATGAATGAAAGGCGACTAACAAAAGGTATTTACAAGACAGATGTGAGTGGAAACGCCGGGAGGTGTAGCCTTAGAAGAACGTATAGTGACCTTATTGGTGATGTTCTTCCGAAAGGTCAAGTGCGTAGTACTCGCAACAGACGTGCGTGTATGATCAGAGGTATGAACCTAAACGAAGCAAAAGGAGTATCTAAGGATCGTAGCAGGTGGCGTTCTGTAGTTCCTGCCCACCCTCATGGGAAGAAGGCGTCAGTTTATGTACGTATGTGTATTTTGTAAGTTGTCTCATTGACGAAAAATATATAGTTGAGATCTACCACATTATGATCTAGGGCTGTGGTCTGATTTGAGGACAAAAGGTTCGGTATGGCGCACGTCCTGAACTCAATATTGATGCTGAGCAATCATTTTTTTTCTAGAAAACATGAGCCCCACTTTGACGCAGAAAGAATGATGTAGTAGATACAATATCCAGAATAGAATTACCTATAGGTTTTATATTTGTATATATTTAATATATAATTATGTAAATGGTACACCACTGACTACAGTCCGATTCAAACTTTATGGCGGCTCGGAACATGACGCGAGTCGCTGCGCAGTAACCAATTCACGTGTCAGCGGGGTTGAGGGGCGAGGTACTGCGCAGAGAGTAGCGCACTTCACAGCCGCTATAAAATTTGAATCGGACAATATACCTGCAGTATTTTCTCCTTCTCCCTTTAATCCATCCAAAGGTTGCTTTTAGCGATAAGACCGCCCATTGTGTGTACCCTATGTAAAATGTCTACAATAAATATCTGTAATATTTATAGTGTACATAATAAAGAGTATTCTACTCTATTCTAATGGAAAACCTCAGAACTCGACACCTGCAAACACCAATATTTTCCTAGATCCTTTTTAACATTCAACTTTGGCAGTTTTATTTTTGGGACCATGCAAATACTGCCACATGTTTTCTAACAAGACTTTCCCAGCGTGTGTGTAGTCTAATCGAGTTACTTCACTGGTTTTGGCAGTAATACGTGCCAGGACTGTTGATCTGAAGACCAACGCCAGAAATTTTTATTGTTAACAGTTTAGCTCTAGCATCGCAAGGTCTTAATTTAATAAAATGGCTTGTTGCGCAAAACTAATTATAAAATAGGTAGATCTTTCATGAATTTCATCTACTTTAATTTGTGCTTAGTTATATAACAATAAAACAAAAAATAACATAACGTCTGTATTCCCCGTGGGGTAAGGCAGAGGGGTAAAGAGGGTTATTAATGGCTTGTTATTAGTGCAGCATTCAATTTCATAGCCCCGGTTTTTATTAGCTAAAAGTTCTAACTATAAGCATTTACTAAAGTATTACTATTTCAGTATTTATGTACGTATATTTAAATCTTAAAGCGCTTTCAGATAACACCAAGTTTAGAAGCTAAAGTTACATCATTAAAACGTGACGGAAGAAAAAGTCCCAAAGAAATATTTTAAGTGGTAACCATAGCTGTGGCTGTGAACTCGACAAGTTATCATTTAAAGCCTGAGGGCCACCCCTCGCCAAGTAAGGGGAAAGAATTATCCTTAATTTGTGAGGGTATTTTTGGAACATTTCTGCCAAGATTATTGAAGCTATTTTCAGAATGATCTATCCTTCTATATCAAATGTTTTGTTTTGTATGAAAAGATTTCTATCTGTATCTGTAAACGATCACTTTTAGTGATAAGACCGCCCATTGTGTCACCCTATGTAAAACTTATACATTAATATCTCTAATTTTTATAGTGTACATAATAAAGAGTATTCTATTCTATTCTATCTGTTTTTTTTATCACCTTTTTTGATTAATTGTGGAGAATACAAACTACTTAAGTTGGCCATACTTCGTGCTAGATCGGTGACGTTGGTACTCCAGGGGTTTAAGCCTACTAATTTATAAAAGTCTCCTAATTTCTGATTCGACCACGCGGGGAAACTTGAGCATAGCTTCCTTATCACGCCCGTTGTGAGCGACCACTTTTAGTGCCGTAATTAATAATCAATGCCAATATATGTGTAGTAAAAGATAGGAAATGCATCTCTCCTGCCAAAAATAAAACCCACAAGAAAACCTCTAAAAGCAAACTTGAAGCGACAAAACTTCAGATGCAAAGATTACCAAGAAATACTTAATAAGCAGAGCACGTAATAAAACACAAACTAAAATAATGACTACAGAAAATCTGCTACACAGAACTAAGCGAAAGTAACACTAATTAATTAAAGAACTTGGTAGTTAACAAACAAACATGAGGACTCAAAACACGAGTCGCATACAGAGCGGGAAACTGACAAAACTTCGGAATCCACATCCGTAACTTGGCTATGAGATTAGCGAGATTGGTTACAGAAGATAAGAGACTCATGTGCCTTCAAAACAAGAGTAATCAGGCATCTTCTAGGAACGCTCGTTCCATATTAGACCTCATCCATCGTCTCCATCAGGTGTGATCGAGGTCTAGAGCAGACCAATTCAGCAATAAAAAAAATTAAAAATAAAAGAGACCAAAAGAAAGAAAAATACGTTCTATATTCGGATTATGACAAGATTAATCTAGCCATCCTCCAACGAAAAATATGTCTTTAATTTGCGTTCAATTTTGATGTGATAAGCCAAACTGCCTGATTGCCTGAAATGCATGCAAATGCACTAGCATACATTTGTTTAACAAAAATATTTAATAAGTCGATGCAAGACATTTGATCACTTGTACGAAGACATTGCAAGACGGGATAGCAAAGCGCAAAATATTAACAATCTCAATTTTGTCGGTATTTGTGTATGGAACCTACTTCTAGCACTTCTAGCGCCGGGATTAGAAAAGACAAGGCGTTATAATTTTCGACTTCATTTACACGAAAAAAACAGTAGGCAAGTACTAACTTTACCAACTTTAGGAACCGTCTTATTTGATCACTGCAAAATTATGAAGGAACAAGACGATGAAAGAAAATACATTTCATTTTCATCGTCTAGAATTTTATATGAGCGATTATTAGATTTAGTGGAAACGTGCATAGCTTTATTAAATGCATTACTAGTAGGTAATAAGTTTAAACAAATAGCAGTAAGTTGGTATGATTCATTGAGTGGGAATGAATATTAACACGATCTATCTTGAGTTACCCGCCAAAACTCGTAAGCACACTTGCGTAACGTTTCAGACAGAACGTCGGGCTTTGAAAATAGCGAGAACCATGAAAATTTTACAGTGTTCTACTTTTTGAGCATCTCAATCGAATACTTAAAGTCAATTGCAAGTCAACTGGTCATTTGTCCCATTAAATATTTAGTTCAGACATTTACGACTACTAATGCTACGAAATAACTATCGAAATAGAATATTATGACTTTGTTAAACATTGTAATAATGTCGCATTAAGTTCAGACAGAGTAGCGATATTATAATAATTCTAAATCTTTGTCGTTTAATAGCTTGCCTTCGTTTCAGCTCTTGGTGTAATATTTTCAGAAATATACTGGACTAAGTAGCAAAATAATGAAACCTCTTTTATTGCATAATCAGCCTATAATATTCACACTGCTGGGACACAGGCCTCCTCTCTGTGAGAGGGAGTGGGCAGCAATCCACCACGCGGGCCCAGTTCGGGTTGGAAGATGTCACACGTCAACGAATGTTTGGTTCTAGGACAAGCCGGTTTCCTCACCATGATTTCCTTCACCGTTTTGAGAGCAGTGGTGATTAAAAAATTTCAAAAAGTAAACCACCTGTCTGGATTCGAACCTACGACCTACAACTTGTAAGTCGCGGCCGCTACCTCTGGGCCACCACTGCTTCTCCTGCTCTTGTGTTGGAATATAACAAATCAAAAACGAGGCCACTAACACCGAACATAGACGCGTCAAAACTTCCGAGGCATAGGTACCAAAATATGCATCGCCTTTAAACTAACAGAAATATTGTCTGACCTATACACTACAAGACTGTACGCTGACCTGAGTCAAGACTGTTTTAGACAGACTGGACTCACTCAATGGAAACAATGATAGCGCACACTTGCAGCAAAACAGTCTCATCTAAACCAATATTATTAAGAGAAAAGATTAGATTTTTTTGTATGTTTGTTTGTTACGTTCGTTGAGCTCCTTAAGTTCTGAGTTGAGCTGCTCGATTACTGACAAATGCGTGCACTGACTGGACAGGTCCACTCAATCTGTGTGGTTATTTCCTCAAAAGACCATTTCAGACACCAATCTACATGGTCTTCACATGATCTGACCAAGATTATGTTTGGACTTTAAAATAGACTGACCTCTGAGTTTATTTCGGCCTTTCTTCTCAGAGTAGTCAAATAGGAAACGCCGATCTGATCTAGTTTAAAAAATGTGATTGACGTGCAAAAGTGTTTGTGTAAACCTACTTAGAGAAATAAAATCATTTATACATGATTTACGCTTTCGCGCTAAAACGGCTGAACGGCCTTAGATGAAATTTGGCACATGGGGAGACATGACCTGGATTGGGTCATTGGATTGTATCCCGATATTCCTACGGGATCGAGACTTATGGAGGTGAAACCGCGAGGCGCACCTATAAATGATAAAAGCACCTTCGGTAGGACAAGGGCATAACTGTACTTTTAGTAATTTTACAAAAGAGTCTATTTAAGATCTTATCGCGCCAAGATAGTCCAAACCATGCATCAGTATGACAAAGGCACTGTTGCCCTCTGGCGGCATTAAGCTAATATTGATACGGGCCTTTGTTCTACCGGATAAAAGGGACTTTTTAAAGCACTTTGGAGTACTAAGTCATATATCGATTTTTTGTCAGTTATGCCCTTGTCCTACCAAAGGTGCAAAATGATGTTTATTCTGTAAATTGGTATTAACAAACACATAATAGAGGTCAAAAATATATTTTCAAAACTAGATGAGTTTGGTATTTCCTGTCAGACTACTCTGAGAAGAAACACCGAAGAAAAGTCAGAGGTTACCGTCTCTTTTAAAGTCCAGACATTATCTTGGTCAGATCATGTGAGGACCATGCTGATTAGTGTCTCATAAGGTCTTTCGAGGAAAGAACCAGACAGATTTGAGAGGATCTGATTAATCAGTGCAGACATATGTAAGGCCCACTTGCAACGCCAATCACTAAACACGTTCAGCGCTAAACGAGTTCCAAACATAATTCTATTTCTGTCAAATGTTTGAAGATGATAGAGACAGAATGATGGTTAAAACTCGTATAGCGCTAAATGTATTTAGTGATTGGCGGTGCAAGTGGGTCTTAGTAATCTGTAGCTCAACTCGGAACTTAAAGAGCTCAACAACTGGTCGAATATGTCAAAATCTTATGAAAAAAATGTTTTTACACAAGACAAAATTGTTCTCGCCACGGCAGCCAACTGTTTAGACGCTGGTGTGTGCACTACCTAAAGACGGTTCGTGTATTCACTTTATCAAAAATTCCGAGGCGGTCACAATTCAAAAAGTTCAAACATTGTTCTCAACTTCGACAGCCCTTGCTCAGGGCTGGCACATTCCGACAGGATTCGGCGAGAATTATGCAGATTTTCATCTCTGGTTTGACTAATTGCGCATCTGCGACATCTGTAATTGTTATACAAATTAATAGGCCTGGAAAGCTGTGGTGAAATCCATCAAGTTCAAAGAAGATACAGCGTTTCATAATATCATACAAAGATGAGCAATGTTAGTGTTAAGATGTTCTAAAACTTCTGTTTGTTAATGTAGGTACATATTGTATGTGGACCCACTATTGCATATTTTTTTAGGGAACGTAGGAGAAAGGGAACTATATTAAACTAGCTTCTGCCCGTGGCTTCACTCGCGTTAATTTAAAAATTTGACAATCAATTCGGGTTGTTCGGGGAATTATAGTTAGGAGGATGAAAAACCGGTCTATCGGACCCCGTCAATTATGCTGACATCTCTTTAAGGCGCGCGTGGGACACGACGCGCCGTCGACCCGGGCCTGGTCCTTACCGGATGGCGAGCTGCCCATTGCTCGCCGTCCGCAAGCCCGCGGCTACGATTGCCCTGGATTTAGGGATTGTAGACTGTAGATTTGTAGACCTTTTTCTATTTTGTTGAGTACCTGTTACTTGTTGACAGGCTTACACTGTCCTCCCATAACTATCAACAATGTAATTTGAAACATTGTAAAAGCACCTTATTTTTATAAGAGTAACCAAGGAGTTTCTTGCCGGCTCTTCTCCATAGGAAACAGCCAATTGGAACCGTGCACCTAGCTTCTGACGTTTCATAAGTGCCCATGTGGGTATATATGAAATAAAATAATTTGATTGGATTTGCAACAAACACACTTTTAAAAAGGTTGGAGTTTATTATTGAAAAGGTCAATTTATTGTATGTATGTATGCACAGAACTGCTCGTTATGGCGACGAAGGCCAATGGCGATGGGCGATGGAAAAAGAAACATACATATATATATATGCGAAAAATGGCGATGCTTTTGCTGCAGGGAGCTTAAAAATTATAGGAACCTGTCATGCAAATAAAAACATTTTTACAAAAAAAAAAAGAAATGACTTCCAAAAAAAATACTAAAAAGTGAAAATTACTTTAATTTCACTTTTTAGTTGTGGTACCGACCCCACACAAACTCATATACCACTACTTGATATGTAAATAACAGTGACAGGAACTTAATAAAACATCATCAATATATACTACGTGGAAAAAATACGCATTATAGAGGATAACTCAAAAACTGCTGGTCAAATCTTGATCAAATTTATATGGGACCACAAGAGAAGCACCAGCTTTCAAATAAAAAATCATCAAAATCGGTTCACCTAGAAAACAGTTCTGAAACGCATTAAAAAAAATACAGTCGAATTGAGCACCTCCACCTTTTTTTTGTGAAGTCGGTTAAATAGAAGGTAGGTACAGGTAAATTAAATATATTTTTAACAGTGAGCTAAAAATGTTTGAACACAATCAAACGCAAAAATCAACAGCCCTACCCACGCACCTACTCGATAGAGATAGACAAAATAAATACACAGAAAACTTTCACTCCGCCACATAAATTCATAAATTGTATTACACGAACAAATTGACGCAGTTTCCTCGAATTTGTTAATATAATTACATGTATACGTGAGATCTAGAAGGGGATCTTGAGAATAGAACAGACTTGTAACACGTCATGATACGAGCCGCGAATGTATCAACTTGATTGGCCACATTTCATTTCGTGTGACAACATTTCGACAATCCACCAATGAGCGCGCGTGTCACGTACGGTATTGTAAATGTGCTGATACTCTTAAAACCCGAATATTTCTTTACGTAAAGCATATTTAATTTTAATCAACTTTGGAAATTAGGACGCCTTAGGAATATCTTTTTTGGGTACCTACTTTTTGGTATTAAGACTGAAAATTCATCTAGTTTGGTGGCCGTGCCGCGTATTATATCTTAAAAGTATCACGAGTCTTGTCTCGTCAAATCCTACCAAACCTTTCAGATAGTACGTACTGTAGCGAAATAAAAATGAAAATTCACCACTTTAACACATATAATAATTTATTTGTATTTAAAAAGAATCGCATAAAAAATATTAAATAAAATTAAATATCATTCAAACCGTTGCAGAAAAGATAATTTGGCCTACATGAAAAAAGATTACGAGAAAACTTAAGGTACATCGGATGGTAAATCTTTGTTACGCGTTTGGTATCCGAACTAGGGAATCGATTGCAATCGGTTTTCGGTTATTTTACGCCATCACATTTAACTATCATGGTTATTCGTACTTTCAGGGTTAACATTTTTATACTACTTAGTTGATCTTTAACCAGGACTGTTTCCATCGGGATAACTTAGGTTCATCCTTATAAGTTAATATTAATATGAAAGTTTACGTCATTTAGTGGTCACGAACCTTAAACCGATTCCCATACAAACGTTCATTCCCTATATCACCCCGTTTTACCCGACTACGGCAAAGCCAAAAGAAAGGGTTATGATTTTAGCAGTCTATGTAGGTATGTTTGTTTGTATTTACGTGTGTTGCACCGTATCGCCTAAACTACTGAACCGATTTTGATGAATAAGGTATCAATAGTCCGGGTGACATAGGCTATATAAATTTTCCCTAATTTTAATATGGCGGACTTTACTCGCACATTTCTGTCCCCGACAAAAAATTAATTGAGATAATCATGATAAGTTTGGTACTAAAAGAAAGTTCTTGACGAGCACATTACCAATATGTATGTATATCATATTGTCTAAGTAAATTATTATGTTTAAATTGTTAAAAAGAAGTCACCACCACACCATGGTTGTAAACCACGTGGGTGCCAGGAACACCTACAAAATTATAATGGCATGCGATAACAGCTTTACTTAGACCATTTTTGTACCTATGTCTTGATTTCTGTCTGAAATATTTTCTTGCTGCGTACTTTTTGGATCACTTTTATTTTTCCGTACTCCGTAGTCCGTTTTACAGTTTTATAACTTGTTTTTTTAGGATTATATTTAACACAAAAAGACAGTATCCTATGTCCTTCCCCGGTATGCCATCTATCTCCTTGCCAAAATTTATTGAAATTTGTTCAGTGGTTTAGGCGTGAAGCGGTAACATACACACAGACAGACAGGGTTATTTTCGAATTTATAATATTGTTAGTATGGATGGTAAAGTGGTGGATTTCCATTTTTATTTCGCTACTGTATGCAGGTATTTCGAGAGCAACTCAAGTTGTATTTCCCAATTATGCTGATACTGTCAATGTGCTAGCTATCATAATCATTCAAAGTCTTCAATATTCCACTGTGTGGCGTCTCCCCGCAGACCATGACCCACCTATCATCTTGCGCCACATGCCCTTTCACCAGTACACGTGAGGGTTTAATGTCTGCTTCAGCGAATGGTGTTGGCGGTGCTGACTACAGAGGGTCGATATCCGTAGTTTCGGCCGACGTTTCGGACTTTTCCTACTCCGTATCACCTACGCATATAAGATTAGTTGGGGCCCCGACCTAAGAATGAATGACACCACGATGTGCTAGTTGTCCCTACTCCCGATGTGTTTTTACCTGTCCGAAAAAGTTACTTAATCGGATGCAGGGTTCACTCCAAAGTTTTAAACTACTTTCGGACACGCCCATACCTACGTTGACGGACTTAGAGCCCCTGGGGCCAAACAATTGTTTTTACTTTTCAAACGATATTTGCCATCGACACGCTCAGAAGAATATTCCACTAGTAGTTTCAGACTTCCAATCCCATTCAGGTTAGATTCGCATTTTCTACAATATCATTTAGCCTATTTTAAAGCTGACTAACGATTAATCAGACTTGTAGTATTAGCATAAATTCTTCAGACCACCCTGAAACATTTTGTTAACAAATTACTGCGTGTTAGACACACCTAAGCCATTAATTTGATCGCCAACTGGACAAACCCATTTTATCTTTAACGATAGCGGTATTAAAATATTTGACTATGTTTTAACTGTCTTCGCCCATAAATAAATACGTCATTTTCCTTGTAGGTAAGGTCATGTTCGTGAACGGGCGGCGTCATTTGGGACTGGTCATCTCTTAACTGCCACGGCTTATTTTTATTTTTAATCTTACATTTTGAATTGTTTCTTAATATTTTTTTTACATTGTTCTCACATATAGAAGCAACAAGAATAATGTACCCAGGATTTTGTAATATCTTGATTTAAAAAGTGTGTCCTTGGAGTTTCTTGCCCGTTCTTTTCCATAGAGATCTACGTTTTGGAATGGGCAACTAGCTTCAACTTTCTGACTAACTGACCGACTCTTTGACGTGCAAAAGTGCCTGTAAATGGTTTAATTGAAATAAATGCTTTGAGTTTGAGTAAATGGTGTCTAAAGTTACGGTTTCTTAGAAGATCGGTGGCCGCCACATAACGGCCGTCATGAAACCGATGGAGCCGGGGTTTGCCTTCACGGTGTCAAAAAACGCTCTCTAGGAGTTACTTTCATAAATCACGTTTCAGTGACGTCATTTGCCGGTAAATTGCGGACGCTATGTGGCGGCCAACGCAGTCTTAGAAAACCCTAGATTAAGGGAACGCTGTTGAATTGCCGTCGACATTAGTCGTTATAAGGTCGATAGAAAGAAAGAAAGAAAGAAAAATATTTTATTTGGAACACGCACTGAAACTAGAAACATTAAAAATAAAAAATAAAAAGGAGCATTTAAAACTAACAAAATTAACATTAAAAACAACAATAAACAAGTAAAAAAATAAAAGACCCATGTGAGGCCAAAAAGGCTCCTATCTTAGCATAATGCTGAAATATATTTTTAAAAACCGTAGCGCTGGTATTCTGATAGAGCCCACTGTGATGTCACGGACACATCTACGTGCAGAATTTCTGAAGTTAGCAAAATTTCTACCTTCTTTCTTGTATCCAACTATAGGTAAACAAACATTAGGAACAAAATTGCTGAAAAACACCGTCACATGTTTGACTTTAGCGATTTTCTCAAGAGAATAAAATTGTGCGTTTAGGCTCCTTCAAACAGGCGCGACACGCGACGCGAAAGGACCAGTTTACATGTAACTACGTCGTTTCAAAGCAAGTGGCGGTACAAGACTTGCTGAGGTACATGAATGCGCGAACATACCCTAAGCCCCCCAGCTAAGGCTGCCAGTTGTAAAACTGTGGGTTTCATAATTTTGAAATCAGATATAACCTGCTATGTCTCCAGCGGAGTGGTAATCGTTAGGGATTTCTGATAACTAGTCCGGTAGCCTACCCAAATGTCCTTTCTTTGGTATTGTTCGTCGAATCGTTGAGCTCTTTAAGTTCTGAGTTGAGCTGCACGATTACTGACAAATGCGTGCACTGACTTGACAGGTCGACTAAATCTGTATGGTTCTTTCCTCAAAAGACCATTTCAGACACACATCTACATGGTCTTCACATGATCTGACCAAGATTATGTCTGGACTTTAATAGACACTGTGACCTCTGAGTATGTTTCGGCCTTTCTTCTCAGAGTAGTCAGATAGGAAACGCCGACCTCATCTAGTTTAAAAAAAACATGATTGACGTGTAAAAGTGTTTGTACAAACCTACTTACAGAAACAAAATCATTTATTTTTTAGTAAAATTAGTAACTTACTGTCAGTAAATGTAACAGGAAAAACTTAGTAAAGGAAATTAATTGTTTTTTCTTGAAAATCATTAGATATAGGAATCTAACTACTTGATATACATAGGTGCAAATGTGCACGACGCACGTGCCTCCATAAATTAAGTAGAAAATGTTAATTAAGTACAAGAGGAATTCCCATAACCTGACTAATTATGCCTTTTTCCTTAAAGATATGTGGAGGGTAATTACGTGAACGTTTTGTTTTTAATGATATCCACCGGAATTATCCTACTGCAGGGTAAAAACGTGGTCTCATAAAAAAGGGACGTGCATTGATCACTATACTGCATATGTATGTAGGTATAGAGGTGTGAGGAACAGGGTGTAAAGTTCACTTATACTCTATGGAAAAGGGAGGACCCACCGACCAGACGGGTGTCGTGTCTGGTGGGCAACTGCCCAACGATTGATGTCGGGACGTTGTATATATGCTAGTTGCGCGGTAAACTCTGCTTGCGCGATGCAGGATCTTGCGTGACGTCATTGTGACGTGTAGCTCGCATGTGGCGATTGTAGATGCCGCTACATAAGTTTTTTTTTTTTTTTGTGGTGGCAGTCATCAAATAACTTCTACCGCTCTGGACGGAGCGGGAAGGCGTGTCAGACTTTTACTGACTAAAACCCATCCGTGTTCCTTCAGTTGCCTGGGTGCCAGGGCCACGGTAATCCTTTCGAACAAACCCGCGACCCCGACAGGCATCGGCCCTAGCGGACCCCGTCAATGTCTGCTGACATCTCTTTGAGGCGCGCGTGGAACACAACGCGCAGTCGACCCGGGCCTGGTCCATACCGGATGGCGAGCTACCTATTGCTCGCCATCCGCAAGCCCGCGCCATGTAGGATTTGTAGTCTGCAAGCATAAGTACAGTCGACCGGGTGATTACACTGGTGATAACACTTTGACCTTGAACTGGCCTAGTGTTGTACGGAGTTTTAATAGAAAAAGAGGCTAGCTTATACTGTTTTCCTACATTGACGTGCGGCCTACTGTATTAACTCATATACGTTGCAGAGTTTGTTGAAAACTTGACCTGTTTAGAGTCTAAACAATTCAAAACAAATTTCAAGACCTGATTACAAAAAAGATTTATTCTGAGTGTAACGTAAACGAAGTACTTCCTTCCCACATTCTCCATACCTACATATATATAGGATGTATACGTACATAAAATAGTTCGTATGTCGGTCAGGACGCAGTTTTGTCACGACAGGAAATGCCGCTTACGACTTACGTAATGAAAACGGTAAGTTTTCTTGTACACACGCTCTTTTCTATTGCCAAATAGTTGGCAAATATACTACTCAATAACCCTGGGGTTAGGACCCTTTGTATATCTATGAATGGTATAATTGTTTTGAGAATCGATGATCATGAATAATTGAACTATCCTACTAATATTATAAATGTGGAAGTTCGTGAGATGGATGGATCGATGGATGGATGGGTAGATGGATGTTTGTTACTCTTTCACGCAAAAACTACTGAACGGATTTGGATGGAATTTGGAACACAGATAGTTTATAAGCTAGATTAACATGTAGGATACTTTTTATCCCGGTAGTACGTTCCCGTGCGATAATTTCCGACCTCCAAGCGGGCGAAGCCGCTGGCAAAAGCTAGTTATTTATATTAGTAGGTCAATCTAAGATCAATATTGAAGAAGTAAATCAATTACTTGATTTCTTTCTTCAGTCAATATAATGTTATTATGCTACCCTAATACAATAATGCCCATTTTCACTAACACTAGGCCACATCTAAATGCCTAAATAACAACGAGATGTTGGATTTTCAACGCTTGGCTTAGGGCCGAAAGTTGTAAATCCCACAGCGCGATTTATTTTCTTTTAGCTGTCGCTTAGTGTTAGTGAAAACGGCCATTAACTTCAGGTTCCAAGTTACAATGGTCAGTGAGAACTTCAGCGAGAGGAACCTTCTAGATAAAAGCTTCGTTCTGAAATAGCGGTTTCTGTTTTAAAGCTTAGATTTTGTGGCCTAATGAGAGCTTTGCCTTGTTATTCGAGGCTTTTGAACATAATAAAATTACTATAAATTTCAAATTTTCTGTACAGTTTTTGTCGAAAATATTTTTAGGGTTCTGCACCTAAAGGTTGCCCACAGGACTCTGTTACTAAGGTTCCGTTGTCCGTCCGTCTGTCCCAAGGCTGTGTCTTTTGAACTATAAAGGTAAACTGTAAAGGTTGTCTGTATATAACAAAAGTTTGTGTTATGTAACGTAATCTATAAGCACCCTTAGATAGCTTATCAAACAATAATACGTCTTAATAGACTAGAAAGCCATCCTTGATCCTGTACCTTTTGCCCAAAATAATAATATTATTTTCTGAAGCAAAGTTTCCATCCGAATTAATACAAATACAAACACATAAAACAGTTTTTCTTTGTTCAAACTAACATACGCATTGGTTTAGACAGTTATCCCTTGAAATGGGTTAAGTTGGGTTTGTAGTTAACCATCTTTGTCTGTCGGCATAGCTTTGTAAATATTGATGTTACTTTTTTTGACAGCTGTAGGTTTTTTGGTAGAATCTGGCATTTTTGTAGGTATTTTAATTTGTTTGTTTGTGTATTAAGTAATCACAATTGAAATATTCGACGGGGTCTACTGCAACGCCTTCTGGCTGTGTCAAGGCTCCACGTAGCTGCAGTTCATTGGACATGCGGCAGACGTGGCCAGCACAGTCCCACTTCAGCTTAGCGGCTTTTTGAGCAACGTCAGTAATATGTGTTTTGGAGCGCAGCGTGGTGTTGCGAATACGGTCTGTCAATTTGACGCCTAGAATACTGCGCTCCATTGCGCGTTGGCAAACCCTGAGTTTGGACTTTTGAATGTTTGTCTAAGACCAAGTCTGAGCTCCATAGGTCAAAATGGGAAGGATGCACATGTCCATAATTTTTCGCTTCAGTGACAAAGGAAGGTTTCTTTCCATAAGCTCTTTCATGGACCAGAAGCTCCACGAAATAACGACGCGCGACGAGCTGGAGAAAACAAAAGACCAGTGGTCCACTTTAGCCCTGGATCGAAAGAGCTGGAAGTCATGGGGAGGGGCTTTGCCCAGCAGTGGGATGATGCAGGCTAGTAGTAGTAGTAGTAGTAGTAATTTAAATATTGAATCAATATGATATCTTAAATAAATTGCCTGTTCAGGAATAACTTCTGCATGATTTTCTTGAAAGGGGTTAAATAGTGCCTATTCTCTTATTCGGCATAAAACGTATTCAAATATCTTAATTAAGGGGGATGCGCTAAGATAGCCCGCGAATTTCAAATTTACTTACGTTTTTTTGCGATTTGCATGTCAGTGTCGGGTTGTATATTGATTAGAATATGATTCGCGACCGTAACTTATACGGTTTTACAGAATTATAATCATTCACACAACTCGTTAAGTAAGAACTGGCCTCAAATGTCATTATTTCATGAAATAGTCATCAAATAGGGTAATACGAACTAAGAGATGTATTGATGATTTTTATGACTGTAATTCTATAAATATTTATTGGTTACGGCCGCGGATCATATTTAGATTAAGATACAACCTGATCCTGACCTCAAAATTGCAAAAAACATAAGAACATTTTAATTTCGCGGGCTAACCTGATGCTTTCGCCTTAAGGCAGATTTTTTTCCATTTTGTTGTCTCCGATCGACGCAATAATAAAAAAAAATCAAGGGAATTTGGCCATTACCTATTGTAACACTTTAGTGTTTGCATTAAGCTGACGCAATATTTATGTTAACAAAATCTTACTTGAAAACAACTATGGTAGGACTATAAGTAGAACCACAGTATAATAGGTAAAATTAAAAACCCCAGACGCAAAAAAGAGCTGACGACCTAGAAACGGCTGAACCGATTTTGATAAAAACATGTCCAAGAACCGCCACAAAAAAACCTGCTTACAAATAAAAAAACACCGCATCCAAATCGGTTCACATGTTTAAGAGCTACGGTGCCACAGAAAGACAAACACAAAGCGGTCAAACTTAAAAGACACCTCTTTTTGCGTCTGGGGTTAAAAATTACTACCGTAAAACTATTTAACCACCCTGCAATATCTTAACAAGTAACTCGACTCCCCGTGAACGGTAAAGTAAACGATATCCTCTTCAGAAATACATCTGTTACAACGTACCCCTTTCGATCAACTCCATAGGCGATGTACAAGGAAAAACTACCTGGAAATAGGGTTGTTCGATATAAATATATTCTTTGGATTTAGGGATGTTGGTGCATGGTTGGTTTATTTTGTGTCCGTAAATATATTTTGATGGAGGTATATTTTTATATCAATTTGATCATGGGAAGTGGAAACTTGGGTTTTGTTATGAAAGGCGGAAAATCTTTTATAGGCAGGTGGAGCTTATGAATGTAACTCAGCGTAGTGTAAAAATAATATCTATCTATCTCCAGGACATTTTAAAAAGCAGTTTGTGTATTTAAAAAAATATTAATATGAAACCCTATGAACTTACATTAATAACGTATTTGTTTTTTTATAACTGGTCATTTTGATATTCTATTGCCCCATGACATCTTTTTTCACTAAACTGTTCACAGTGTCCTTCACTAATCTGTATTTTATTTACTACTAGCTGACCCGACACACGTTGTCCTGTCCAAATTTCAATAATTTGTAAAAAAAAAACTCATAGAAATAAGGATGTTCAGTATTTCCTAAATTTGAAAATTTTGTAATTTTTTCCATAGCTATTGATTTTTATTTACATGTGTAGATTACTTTAGTATAGTACCCAACTTGTTTTACTAAAAGTTTCATAAGCAGCTTCTGTCCAATGTCTTTTTAACCAACTTCAAAAAGGAGGAGGTTCTCAATTCATCTGTATGTATTTTTTTTGTTGTATGGTTGTTACACGATATCTCACAAAATTGTGGATCGATTTCGAAAATTCTTTTTTGAACAGATAGAGTATGCCTCAGGGGTGGTCCCGTATAAATTTGATTAACTTTGCTTCGGTAGTTTTTCAGATAGCTTCAATAATACGTATTTTTTCCACATAGTGTATATTGATGACGTTATAATAACTTCCTGTCACTATTATTTACATAGCAATTAGTGGTAAACGAGTTTGTGTGGTAGATATTCCTTTAACTTTATGTACGCCTATCATTTGTGTAGATGTAGATGAATTAAAATTAATTTTTCAGTACCGTTTTAAACTAATGATAAATGTATGTGCAGTTGGCAAATACGTAAATAAATAAATAAATAACGTAGCAATAGTACTTAATATTAAAAATCTCCAGTAAATAAACTTAGCAAAACCAAAACTACAGTATCAATATTTTCGATATACCGTACCGATTCGATATACCCTATTAATAAATGATCAGGTCAGTGGCGAAAGTGCACAAAAAACAGTGTGCAATAAACCGCTATTCGACCTTTTATTTTCTTTTCTTTTTTAATAAAAAAGCAACCACCTGTTGGATAATACATTGGCATTTTAACTTTCCCCTTTTTTATTGAAAAGCTAAATAGAATAGTGATGTACTTGAGCTAAGTCGTCGCAAAATGGGATATACGAAAAGTAACGCTTCAATTTTAAATTGAATACGTGACTAATTTTATATTAGAGTTTTGAGACACTAAAAATATTCGTAGTCAGTAATGATAAAATTATGCTTTACATAAGAAACAAAACAAAAAAGGGATTCTAAAAAAAAAAAAAATGACGGCTGTTCTGGAATATTGCCGATAAGCATTATGATCGTATTTGTGAAAACTTTAAATTGGCCATTTTCGAATTATTAACAAATGCACTACTGTACATGCGTAGCTGTCACTTTTCAAAAACATTCAAAATAAAATAATTAGCAATTGGTCTCGGTTAACTAACACAAAATTAGTGACATTGCTTACCATTCAATGATAAATTTGTTCATTTATCAGTTATTTTCCGATTGCAATTTACGAATATACAAATAAATCGCTTTCCACCATAAATCAATAAATAATAACCCTACTTATTTCATACCACATCAACTCTACTCACAAAATATCCTACAAAAGCCTACCCACACAATAAACATACAGACATAAAAGTCATGCGGATATAATCCGCATCCAATATACGCATCGGGCCATCTCTAAAGGCACCTGGCAGCGGATATTAAACGCCCATTGAGGATAGTCGAGGCAATTTATTTGCCACTTAACTCAGAACCATGCGACCACATTTCCGTGGTCTTAGTACTGAATTAGTAGTAGGGTGGTAGGTGCTACTTGGTGACCACATGTGATCGTCAGTGTTGTAGCGTATTGTGGTCGTAGGTAGTGATTTTAAAGTGAGATTTGGACATACATAGGAGAGAAAGAGACTATTTTAAAACTTATTTCGTTATAAAGGGTCTCAAACATGACTTAATTTTTTTTTAAATTTATTAATTGCAGAATAAAACAAAACATAGACAGAAATATCACAAAAAACTCAATAGGTTTTTCCTGATGTTGTACACTTGAGCAATCTAAGTAGGTACTAACTAAACATCGTAATACGAGTCTTAACACATATTTTATAAAAAAGTAATTGTGATTTAATCGAACAAAATAAACTCATTAATAAGATCATCACCATCATTAACATCATCAGCCTATACTCGTCCACTGCTGGACGTAGGCCTCTCCTAGTGAATGCCACTGAGCCCGATCTTCGGCTCTCCTCATCCAGTTTCTGCCAGCCGCCTTTCGCAAGTCGTCACTCCACCTGGCCGGCGGGTGTCCCACACTACGTTTGACTAAACAAGGTCTCCACTCTAGAACTCGTTTTCCCCAACGATTGTCGGTTCTGCGAGAGATGTGACCAGCCCATTGCCACTTTAGCTTGCTTAGTCTTTGGGCTATGTTGGTTACCTGGGTTCTCTGGCGGATCACGTCGTTTCGGATTTTATCCTTTAGAGATTCCAAGCATAGCTCTCTCCATAGCTAGCTGATCGAATTTAAACTTATGGACCAGTTTCACCGTGAGTGTCCACGTTTCGACCCCATAAGCCATAACTGGTAGGACGCACGTGTTGAAGACGTGTTGTCTTTTAGCACTGCGGTATGGACAACGAGAAAACTTGACCCCATCCCAGCTGAATCCTGTTATCGGCTTCCCTCTTAAAATTGTTCCTACCCAACTGCATATTCTGCCCGAGGTAAACATGTTCCTGAACAACATTAAGGGGGACACGGTAGATGACAAGGTCTCAAATAAATTGGTCTCATTAATAAGATAGTCACTAGGTATTAATTATACTATACCATTGTATAGCATCACCCTGTTTTCGATTCCTAGGTAAGTACCTAAAGCAGTTTAAATTTTCAGTATTAAATTAATTCGCATTAGTATTCCCTGACTTATAATAATGATCGTCACTAGTAACTCAATATCATTGTCATAGACGTGTAGGTTTAGTTACAATACATAATTATCTTCCATTTGGGTAATGAACGCATGATAATTAAGTCTCTCCTAACTCCTACCATACCTACAATTATACAGCCTACCTACTGTATTGTCTCTTCTTCTCCCTTTAATCCATCCAAAGGTTGTCTTTAAAAGATCGGTTTTAGCGATAATACCGCCTATTGTGTCACCCTATGTAAAATTTCTATATTTATATCTGTAATTTATATGGTGATAAAGAGTATTTATTCTATTTTTTTCAAGCATACAATTCTAATGTGGAATCTCAAAGTCAGGAGTGAATATAGTTTTTTAGGCAAGAGTGCAACATTGTTGATCCCAAATTGTCTTCGATTACCTTACACTAATTTAAAGACAAATGTTAATCTATCTAATAAAAAATTAAACCAGCATAATAAGGATCCAAGTTCAACGAAAATGCTTGTAAATAAAATTAATTCAAAACGTCCTATTGTAAATAAAATATCACTGGCGCGAGCCATTATCACTCCAAGTTAAAGTCTTGTAAAGGAGAATGCATAAACAATATACAAACGACTTTTCTACTCGAAAGTCTGGGGTGAAAACTTAATGAAAATACAAGGTGAAGTTCAGCGGGAGGTATAAAGATGAACCTTGAATACCAAATATGAATAATGTAGAAAAATAATGGGCTTTTGAATAGGTACCTTGATGTGGAAACTAGCTGGGGTTCGCGTGAAGTGTTTTACGTAGAATGGAAATATGTTTCCCTGTGAACCCACAGGAAAACTTAAAGGGGAAATTAAACCTATTTTGATGTTATTGGTGCCTTGACTTAAATTAATATTCTTTTACTTAACAGAGGCGTGTATTCCCGTTCGTTCCTCCGACTTCGTCCACCTAGTAGGATGAACGGGAATTTATAAAACTTATATTAAATTTGTTCCCGATCGTCCCACTCGGGATTTTGGAGGAACGAATGGGAATATTTTCTTAGATTAGTGCCATTCGTCCCACAAAAAATATTGTGCATGAATAATAATTGACTGGATTTTTTACCATTAAACAACCAGTTTGAAACGGTATGGTGAACTAATGGGACTCAAAAAAAATTATTCCCGTTCGTCCCACCAACAAGATCAGGTGGACGATCGTGAATAAAAATAACGAATTCCCGTTCGTCCCACTAGATGGACGAAGTCGGGGGGGCGAACGGGAATACACGAACAGAGGACTGTGATAACAATCTATAAATATTCATTATAATATAAGTAATTTGGTAGTTTAGCCATAGAATTGCAACATTAAGACAGTTAATTTTGTATTGTTACTTGTTAAGAATAAGGCGTGGCAAAATAAATTGTTCTCTATTTACTGAGAAAATATCTTATGTGTGGCGAATCACCGCCAGCCCAAAAATGTCTGCATTGCTGTAGAACAAACACATCTAGCCTCCAGCTAGTACCTATCATGTATAATTTTAATGGGTATCTGCGCCATAGCCATAAGCCGCCCAAAAGTCCTAATTACGTACCACAATAACAATTTCAATAAGTTTCATTTTGACAGTTTAACAAAGTCCATTGCGTCTTATGATTAAGGTTCTGTGCACGAAAATAACTCTCTTTTGTCAGTTTCTTATTTAATTGTGCGAAAGCCTGAAACAATTGAAACATTATCCTCCTTATTAATAAACGTTGTATAGCGTCTGTGTAGTTACCCACCAATTTCTCTCTTTCAGTCGTCAATAATTTGACGTTCGCGAGAAGACAAAGCGTTGCTTAACTATGCAGATGCTATACAACGTTTATTAGTAAGCTGGTATGTGTGTGACCATGAAAGTACAATTTTCGTGGCAGTCACAGTACCTGTTAATAGTATTATAACTTTTACGCTCTCGAAACTATAGTTTATAATGCCTTTTTGATGGACTTAATGAAGATTAATGTGTGATTTTAAAATTTCGTGAAACGGTTTGCTTAATTGGAAAAAAATACATTACTGACTGGGTTTTTTTACGAAAATTTGATTTTACAACATAATTTTTCTGCAATATTTGAATCGAAGTTGAAAAAAATGGTCCAGCTACGTGCAAGTAGACAAATTCAAAATTCAAAATCAAACGTAGTTTCCAGTAAAAAAAAATATCAAACGTCAGTCTCGCGTTATTTTTCGGAAAACTTCTTGCGAATATTAATAATTTTCTATGAATACTCCATACACAAAGAACTCGACTTTTCAAATCACAAATAATTTTGTTTAAATTATTTTTCCCTTTCTCACAAATATTACACAAAATTACTCGATTTCGTGCACGGCCTCTTAAAGAACTCGCCCTCTACTCGTAGATAACTCATCCAACGCAATGAATATCGCTCAACTGTCAATAATAAAAACTATTGCCTAGTTCTCTCTTATCATACGAGAGAGTGAGACCACTATAATAATAGTAGGATCCGAGAGTATGTATCTAAAAGAATCAGCTGTTAATCCCACTCAGCGTTTTAAGGCTCCCACAGACCGGCGCGACGCGACAGCGCGACACAAAGGCACCGCTCGTCGCACGATTCGCGTCGCGTGTCGCGCCAGTCTGCACGAGCCTTTAATCGTAATGTGATGGGTTAGGTTACTTACCCGAGATCGGATATTCGGATGCATATTTACCTAAAGTTAATTTTAGCTATGAAAGTATGGAAACGGTGCATATTTTTTATTTTTTGTAAAAAAATGTTATGTATATTAATTTAAAATTAACGGTTAACCCCCGATTTAAATATGTGTATGTAGGGTGTAAGAGGAGGGGTGGTGGGTGTTAATTAAAACAAAAAAAAAACACGTGTGGCACTTGGGGACTGCCGCGGTAAAGCTATTGCATAGCATTTGTTATCAACTTATGCAATTATAATTATTAATTTATTTTTTATTTATGCAATAAGTCTTTTTCTTTGATATTAATTCAAGTACAGTCGTACCATATACATACACGTTAAGCGAACGCTCGGCCGAGCTACATGGTAGGCGGAGTGGGGGGTGTTAGGTTTTACTTTCGTTACGGAATTTCTTGATTCGGTCGCCGCGCTCAAAGCCCGCGATAAAAGCTATGTAATAGCTTAAAAAAAAACAATTTTTAAGTTTTAAATTAAGTACTATACCCTGATTGGGTGTAAAAATTACCTCGGCTACAACAACTTTAATCACTACCTTTCGATCGCTATGATTTGGTCCGGTTTGGTCACTGAAATCTGACGTTAGCGGGATTTTTTCGATACAAAAGCGCATTCTTTATTAGTCAACCTCTCAACTTTAGGTGAATATGCATCCGCATATCCGATCTCTAGTTATTACCCCACTCGTAACTTGTGTGAGTTTTATACGAGTTTTATGAGTTTGATGCACGGAGTAAACAATATGGGTCTTATTACTGAAAGTGGATTAGTTTGAAGAGTTATCTTCATCATTTTCCATTACGGATTTTGGTGTAGGCTACATATTGAGCAGATTCGCTACTGGAGAAAGGAAAGTTTCAAACAAAAATAGCAGATTTTTATTTATCTATAAGGATAACAAAAAATATTTTCCTTGTAACCTGTTTTACTCGACTGCAGCGAAACCCAAAAGGAGGGTACTGTTAATATAGTAGAGAAAAAATAATATTTGTTTTTTCGAGTTTATTTTCTCAAAGCTATAAAAAAGAAGAATCCTATAGAAATCTGAAAATTTCAGGATTATATTGAAACCTACGAGGCAGCTTTTCTTCAGTTTTCAGAACCACTTTGGACCTTCTATTTTAAAAACTTTTTGCATATTATTTCAAACGAACGAAACCGGTTTATGTAAATTATTTTTATAGGCATTAGGCAAGTGAATACTATCGTAAATAAGGTTCTACTATATTCCGTCCCAAGAGATAATACATGTAATAAAATTAATGAATTACTTTTGTCCTAAAATAACAAGCCTTTGAACTTCATGTCGTAATATCTAAAGTATGTATGTGGCTTGACACTATTCGGCTATGTGATCGGAGAAGGATATATTACGTTTTTTTTTTTATTTGCTCCTAATAATATTGTGTTATTTACTGTCTATGTAGTCCAAACATATGGAAATGAAAATTATATCATGTGTATAAGTTGATATTTTGATAGCCTACCCAGAAATACAGATGTCGAAACCTCATGCAAACGAACACGAAAACATCAACATTTCTCTATTTGCAAATATCCAACGTTCTATTGACATCACAGATACTTAACAGACAGACTAAACATCCTATGTAAACAAATGCCGATGCCAGAATACCAAACGCGAGCACGCGTAGACATAAACGAGAAACACATACCTCGATCTCGCAACTGTCTCACGTTAGCCACTCACGAGAAACACACAAACACGGTGTATCACGGTGTAACACGTTGTTTCACGTCACTAACACGCGGGCGGGTTTCAACGGACGTGCGTCCGGGGCGGCGGCGTGACGAGTACTGTAAGGCGGGCGGCAGTGTTGCCAGCCGTAGACGGGAATTATGTTATTGTCAACCTAAGTAGGCTTGCTAGGGGGTGGGGAAAAGTAGGCATAGTTTGTAATGCTGCAGTGGAGGGAAGTTTTGGTGTGTTCTTTGTGCTTGTATCTGCATTAGTTTTTTCACGCCTAGATTACTTGAGGCCTTGATACCAAGGAATAAAAGAAAAACGACATTATATTTAGTCCGAGGCTTGAAGGCTTCTAGAGTCACCAATATAATGGCACAGAAACAAATCCTGGACTACCACCCTATTTTTAAATCGGGGTAAAAAAACAAAAAGACTTACCTACGATCAATAATTAATTATGCAGATAACATCAATAGAATGGTTACTACAGTAACCAACTCCTGTCCGCTAATGACAATCAAAAGTTCTCATACCTTTTACCAAATTCGGTGATTAAACCAACTCAGACAGAATACAAAAGTTACCTGCAATGAGTACTTTTACCTTTCAAAAACAAACTTAGTACCTACAATTCAGTTATAAAATCACCCCCACATTGTACGCCTTCGTCCTTCACTAGCAACACTGAGGGCGGGCGGCGTCGTGACGAAGGGCGGTATTCTCGGTGTATTAGTATTCGATTGGGAAAGTAGAGGTTTCTGTCTGATCGCTTCATAAGCATTATGTGTGGTAATTCAATAATGGATTGGATTAAATCATTTTCTTGTATGTGTAGGGGATCTTGTGGTGAACGTTTTTTGGTTCTTTGTTTTCATATACGCCGGGAGGGGACGCCCTATGAAGAAATACTGCCCTTATTGGTGATGTTCTTCAGAACGGTCAGGTGCGTACTAATCGCAACCGGCGTGCGTGTATGACCAGATGTATGAACGTAAACGAGGCGAAAGGAGTATGTAAGGATCGTAGCAAGCGTTCTGTAGTTTCTGCCTACCCCCATGGGAAGAAGGCGTGAGTTTATGTTTGTATGTATATGTGTGTTTTCATATAATTTATTTGAAGTAGGCGTCTGTTTGAGTGTAGGTTACTCAAACATTTTAAAGATAAAATGTTTGGCTATTGATTTTTAAACTTTGTGCAACATGACGCAATATCTACAAGTCAGCCAAGGCAAGGTGTTCCTTATCTTTGCGTGTCATTAAAATTCATTGAGATTCCATTGATTCAAGCATTATGCATTTTAAGAAATTCTGATTTATTACATAGGATGATTTGTATGTGAAGTGTAAACGCTCTCTTTGATTGGTTAGATATAATGTGTAGCTTTTTCAGCAACAGCATCTCTCTTAAAAAGAAAGCGTAGATGCATTCATTAAACTATCCAAAATTTTATCCAAAATTTCAAATACCGACGGTAAAGCGCAACTAACTCTTTCCTCCAGACCTCAACCACGGATATCTTGACTCAATCCTGCCGAACCCCAAACTGTCGTGATGATATCGCCACACGCAACCCCGTAATAAAAATTGATGAACTGCCGCAATTACACCGCTTGTGGTTACCAGCGCCACTTTTACGGTGTGAATTATGCCGCGAAACTTGCTCTGATATATTAGTTGACTAAAGGTTTTTAACGTTCAAATGCGTAGTTTATTACCACGCGGTGTTTAATAAAAGAGAGGAATTACTGCAGAATTGCTACAATCTACGTACACACAACGTTTATGAAGCAGCTTAGCTCACGCCGTGTTGTAAAGATTAGTCACAAAGTTGCACCGCTCATATCAGAATGTACATAATGTCTACTATAGTCTGTTCCAAAAGTATCTAATGAAGAACTTGACAATAAAGAATTAAATGAAGGACAGAACTTGTTTGCACTTGTAAACAAGTCTTGTTCCGGTTGTTTCTTATGCAATCACTTGGTGTAGAGAATGAGTTACACAGAGGTATTCCATGAAGCACACCCAAACGAAGCACACCCAGACGAAGCACACCTAAAGTATTCCACTTAGCACACCCGTAGGTGGGCTTCAAATAAAAGTTTAAAATAATTAATTTCCTATTCCACGAAGCACACCTACGAATATCACTCGCATAGTGCGGGGACTAAGAAATAAAAATGTCGATAGGAGAAAATATTTATTATTTAAAAGACTAACTTAAATATCTAACATCTTTCAGTTTCATTATAATAATGTGATACAATACTTGTCATTTTCATAGTGTTCATATATAAATCTCATAGATAAGACGTATACATGATGGTCTAATAGTCAACGCGTGCGCCCGCCACTGAATTCCCGAGCCAACCCGAATTTAGCCGAGCGTTTCCGGAACTTGTTTACATGCTTAGTTCTCATTACACTATCGCGACGTCACGGGCTGAGTGTATGCAATTGTGCGCCGGTCTTGTTATTGTTATTTTTTCTGTTTTTCGTGCAATTTATTCAAACAAAATAATGGAGCCGATGGCAGGTCCAAGTAGTAGAAATTTTAACCCATCTATTAACTGTGTATAGATCTCTATAGAAAACTATATTTACAATGTTTTTGATATTTGTCCAATTTTTTATTGTAATTATGAAAGAATCTGTGATTATTTATATTAAAGTAGAGTATTTTTACTATCCACTCAACAGGTATAAGAAAACTTCAACATAGATCTCTATGGAAAACTATATTTACAATGTTTTTGATATTTGTCCAAGTTTTTATTGCATGATTATGAAACAATCTGTGATTTTATAAAGAACACAAAAAAGGAACATAATAGAAAAATAGTTAAAAAATAAAAAATAATAATTTTTTTGGAAAGATAATTATGAAACAATCTGTGATTTTAAATAGTAAGATTACAAAAATGACAAATATTGTGTCACATTATTATAATGAAACTGAATGATGTTAGAAATTTAAGTCTTCTAAATAATAAATATTTTCTCCTATCGACATTTTTATTTCTTAGTCCCCGCACTATGCGAGTGATATTCGTAGGTGTGCTTCGTGGAATAGGAAATTATTTATTTTAAATTTTTATTTGAAGCCCACCTACGGGTGTGCTAAGTGGAATACTTTAGGTGGGCTTCGTCTGGGTGTGCTTCGTTTGGGTGTGCTTCATGGAATGCCTCGTTACACATTCATCAGCATTTAGAAGGTTTCAACTTTATTTCTTACCACTTTTACTAACAATTATTGTTTGAATCGTCATCAGTCTATATTCGTCCACTGCTGGACGTCGACCTCTCCTAGTGAACACCACTGAGCCCGGTCCTTGGCTCTCCTCATCCAGTGTCTGCCAGCCGCCTTTCGCAAGTCGTCACTCCACCTGGCCGGCGGGCGTCCCACACTACGTTTGCCTAAACGCGGTACGAGTATCCATTCTAGAACTCGTTTTCCCTAACGATTGTCGGTTCTGCGAGAGACGTGACCAGCCCATTGCTGACTTAAGGTTATAAAATTAATTGTCAAATGAAAAACATGTTTAAGGTGATTTAAATTAGACTTTCGGGTATTCAAATATTCAAATCAAAGCACTCATTTTGTAAGTAGTTTTGTAAATTGGCATCTACTGGTACGTTTTCCGATCCACTTGTTTACATTTTTATCAGATAGTTTTGAAATACACTATACTTGTACAATGAATGATCAAAAGGCTTACTATAACAATAACCTCGATTGAATCGAAGTGCGGCCTTGAGAATTTCTGAGAACCTTACAGAAACAAGGGTTAGTCGAGATTATTAACCTGTTTCTAATAGCCTCTATAATGCAATCTGCTGCCACATCTCATATCACCTTAGGAACAATCGCCAGCACATCAAGTTAAAAAAAAATTACAGATTTTCTCATTCGATTTTAAACTTAACCATAAACATTTTAAGGTTTAAAATCGTTTGGAGAAATTTGACAGTTTCGTGTAGCTTGACCTGTTGGCGACTGTACATGATTGACAGATTGTCGATAATTTAGTCAACTTATCATAGCACCCCATAAGTTTTGACTATAACCAGTTTATTCCGTAAAAAAACTTACCCTGAAAACGTAGGTGAAGTGAGCTGTCAATAGTGTCAATCCCTAGAACCAGGGGGCATGACAGCTAGCGTTGAAAATCTACGAGTATATATATAAAAAATTATCCCTATTTCCCTTCTTCACGCCATCACTTGAGAACGACTTTACCGATATCATCCAACTTTTTTTTTTAAGTTTTCTAATACTTTGAAGAAGGTTCTTACGGAAAAAAAATAAGAAAAGCGATGGGGTGGGTCGGTGGAACAAGAAATTTCACGCGGACGATGTCGCGGGCAGAAGCTAGTAACATATAAAATACATGTATCTTTCAAATGCCCCATTAGTTTTCAATAAAATAAAGAAAATTTCCTTGCAGATTTTCTGTTGAATCTTTTGCAAGTTTAAGTTTTTTATATGTATTTTATTATAATATTTTAATGCGAAAAATACACCGTGTATTTTTCGCATTAAAATATTATAATAAAGTGAGGTATTTTGAGGGTAAATTTATAATGATGTTGAGTATAGTATACAAAACTTGTTTCATTTAATTACATTAAGTACATTACTGTTCAATTAATATTAATAAGCAAGATTTTTTCCCTGTGATTGTTAAATATGAAAAATACACAGTATATAACGAGTATTATACGTGTATGATTGTATTTTTCAGACGAGTATGAATTTGTTTTTTTCGAAAATTACATGTATTTCATAGCATAAATACAAAGTTTTGAAAACAAACAAAATTTATCTTTCGCAATTTTCAACACTAATGACAGCTAACTCCACATAAGTTTTCACGGTGAGATTTTGACAGAATAGACAGAAGTATATAGAGTTGTTAAAACGCTTTTAACTTAATGTAATTTATTTTCAAAATGGGAGGAAACTGACGAAACACGAAGTTTTCCGAGGGATATTAAGAAAATAGTTGTACTGTAAATCCATGTCTGTTTTAATAATCACAATGCACTATCGTGTAACAGTAGGTATCTACATAGATACACAATCCGGACAACGTTAGCCCCCATGGGAGTCTTCCAAAGTTAACTGATGGAAATGGGGCTTAGTGGTGCTCCTAAGCGATTAGCTAGCAATCTACTTATGCACAATACCAATTACTGATAGGGTTGGTTTGTGGTTGTGGTCATGATTTTATAAGGGTGGTTTATATAAAAATAATTTGGGCTGCTTAAGTATTTCGATTAGTGCATGACTGTCTTAGTTCTAATCCTAACTTCCTAACTGTGTTATATATATAGGTATTAAAATTATAATCGTATACTTTTACAATGTATGTAAATATGTGAACACCATGTATCTATCACATAATTAATTAATTTGTCATTGCTTCATTTTTAATTCTTTTTACCTATTGTGGTATAAAATTTTATTCTAGGTGCATCGTCTTCACTTAAAATTATATAATTAATGTACATAATATATTGTAAAACATTTCCAAAGTGTTACGGTGGAGTTTCTTGCCCTTTCTTCTCCATACGAAACTACCTATTTATTGGAAGGGGCAACTAGAATCAATTCTATTTTATTGTAAATGTTGATGTTCAAAAGTGCCTATCATTTGCCTATTTGGAATAAATGCTTTGACTTAAAAATGCGAAAATAAGTTTGTTTGTTTGTTACGCTATCACGCCAAAACGGCTGAACGGATTTGGATGAAATTTGGCACACAGATAGACCATGACCAGCAGGCGTAGCATGACGCTTTCTATTTCTTGGAAGACAAGACATAACTATTTCTATACAAAGTGACATTTCGTTTCTCTATTTTTGACATCGCACCGTAAAAATCTTTCTAAAATCCGTCATTTTGTCTTTCGTTTTACCGATCGTTGTCTAGGTCTTTTTATATGTAGACTATTTCAGAAGAAAGTTTTCTTTCCCAAACGTCAAAATCACACTGACAACTGTCAGTTGTCTAAGGTAGTGAAGACAATTTGATTTTGTAATCGACATGCTAAAGACAGTTTCTAAAGACAAGAAAACTGTTTACTCGGCGGCCGCAAAGTATAAAAATGGAATGGAAAAATGGAATTTTTCACTTTTTGGATGGAAAATGTGAAAAAGTATTACCTACATGTTTAGTTTTAGGGGTTTAAAGGTTATATAAAGGGGGTCGAAATTTTCATTATTTTTGCGATAGGACACACCATTTTCGAGATATAAGCAAAATAAAAGAAAAACGTGAATACACCACTGAATTTCGTAAAAAGTGCAGTTGACTCTTTCTACTTTGCTGCCGTCGTACTGTCTTCACGGAACGTGATTTCTGTCTATTCTTCCGTCGACAAAACCCGTTTCTATAATGGTCATGCTACGCGTGCTGGGTAAGGATATATCTTTACCCAAGTTACTTTTCATCCGTGATCGCAGACGAAATCGCGGGCAACACCTAGTACTTCATAAAAATCTTGACTTCATTCATTCCTTATAGCTTGACCGATACCGCTGTGCCGCGCCTTAGGTATGCGCGGTGAGGCGGGGAACGGGACGCCGTGAGCATTGACGAATGAGCGGCCTGCACTGCCCCCCCTTTACGCCGCGCCGCGCTAAGGCGAGGTACAGCGGTATCGGTCAAGCTATAACAGACAACGCAGACCCTAAATCCCTGGATCTAGAAGCATGCAATTTTGCACTAGATTTCCTTTTACTCCGAAACTGTACACTAAAGGATTTTTGAAAATGCAACCCCTAAAGGGGTGTAATAGGGGATGAAAGATTTTATGGAAGTTTGACATTTTTGCCGATGGTAACCCAACTGACGCACGGCGTGTCATGATAATAAAAATAGTTTTATGAAACTAAAGGGGTTTCTTTATTGCTTAATTAAACCATTAACGAAATCAAAGCACCCTTACAAATGTAAATTAAACTCGTTAATTAAACGTACATCCATGGAAAAGTCTAATACATATACATTTTTTTAAATACAGTTCTTTGATTTTACAAAGTATTCCCTTAAATAGATTATCGTTTTTCCAGAAACTTCCTTTTTACCTAAAAATAAAAAAGTTCACTAAGAAAAACCCGGACTCACTATCGCTAATCCCCTGACCGCGATACTACGTTCACGATAAGCACATAGACTAGTAGCCATCACACATCTAGACGTTATCGTTACAGCAACGCGTTAGGCGGTCCATACACCTACAATAAGTTTGCGCAATGTTTTTAATGCGCAATATTATTGAAAATGGCCGATGTGGTGGCCCAGTGGTTAAGGCATAGCCTCTTATGCACGAGGGTATGTACTTTACTGTACTTCCTTAGTTTATCTTGAATATGACTGATATCGGTGAAAGAAAACATCGTGAGGAAACAAGGGCTTTTAGTTAATAAAGTCTGAAATCGCCAACCCATCTTGAGGAACCGTGGTACTTAATGCTACTGCCTTCTCTGTATGAGAAGAGGCCTTTCAAATTTTTGAAACGGTGAAGAACATTGCGCAATTCATGATATCTTTTTCAACTTACTCAAGTCTTAAATTCAATAACCGACAATGCACGGTCTAAATGGTTGGGTCCAGAAGCGTGGAATTCTGCACAAGAGTTCATTAGTACATTCATGTTATTTAAAAAAAAAGGGGATGAACATTTTTGCCAGTGGGAAATTCCATCAGGCACACGGTTGCTTGTGCAATGAATGGAAACTCGCTCAATTTTTTATTTGGGCAATCTCGATTAATAACCCTAAACGGTCAAAACACTGCGCAATTCGTGATATTGCGCAATTATATTGTAGGTGTAAGGGCTGCCTTACATGAACAAGTTACAGCTAGGTATACACAGACGCTACGGCGGCTAGTCGACGGATCTGCACACGTCCTGGGGGAATCGTAACGCACACGTCTAAATTACCTACCTAAAGCTGAGGGCAGACAGATGTAGTTTTTGATTTATAATGCCAGTGGTTTACTTATGTATATATTTGGGAATATGTTCAGTATCGAAAATTAATAATAATAATACCAGCCTATTAATGCCCCACTGCAGAGCAAAGGCCTCTTTTCATACACAGAAGGCAAGAGTATTGATCACCCAGCTTGCTAAAGATGGGTTGGTGATTTCAGACTTAAACTAAATATTAGTCCAGGTTTCCTCATGACAAAAAGTAGTCATCTTTATTAGCTAAGTCATCATTGTTATCTAGCGACATCTAAGTATAGCGATTGTCCACAACTTTTCCAAGTAGGTGTGCCTACCCTCCTTTTAAAAAAGAAATTCAACTGGTATGCGATGTGTAGAAATTTTTATTTTTAAGCTATCTTATAAGCATTGAAGATACATGCCAATTATTTCCAAACCGGCCGGTTTTCGCCAACAAAGGCATTTTCCGACAACGACACATGTCACGCGCATAATGTGTCTTTGAACAAGATTTTCCTGCGGTTTTTTCATCACAATTTTTTCAGTTCATCTTGCATCTGTTGTGGATTTCTTTACCTGAAAACAAAGAAAGACAAGAAATTAGTTTCACATTGAACGTTGATCAAAATGACTACATCATAAATCATTGATTAAAAATAAATCATTATTGGTAGTTTGTAGTAACATCGCTTGTGAGACTGCGCCTTTACACGAAGTGTAGGCTTTTTAATATCAGACCAGAGGCGTGTAGGAATCGAATACCATCGTAATGTATACTGCTGAAATGAAATTACATCGTGTTTTTACAAGGTGATGTAGTTTTATCACCTATTTTTAAAAGGTATTGTAATAAAAGGAGAGATTAATTAAGCTTCGTGTAGTTTGATTTCGTACCAGACTTGTAATTGCAACAGCTTTGATTTTACAACAAGCAATAAGTATTTAATTTCGTTACTTTGATGGAATTCACCGGTAGACAGGTTTTATAGTAGGAACATTTTAGCTGACTACCGCGAGGTACGAAAGGAGTCTACCTAATGTATTTAAATTGTCAAAATGATAGCTATTATATTGTCCGAAAAAATAAAAAAAATAAAGACAGGGTGGCGGGGACATCGACGCGCAAAATGAAACCATGAGATCAGCACATGTTTTTAGGCCCCCTAGCGCAGAAAATGTTCGTAGGTTAGCTCGTGAGGGCGAGGCAATCGTTGCTCCCTCGCGCCCATAGTTGCCGCAGCAGGAGACACCCTGGGCGTCGGGCGTCGATAGTCGATTCCCGGCCACGTAGGCGCGGGCTTGCGGACGGCGAGCAATGGGCAGCTCGGCGTCCGGTAAGGACCAGGCCCTGGTCGACGGCGCGTCGTATTCCACGCGCGCCTCAAAGAGATGTCAGCACCATTGACGTGGTCCGATAGGGCCGATGCCTGCCAGGGTCGCGGATTGTTCGAAAGAATTACCGTGGCCCTGGCACACAGGCAACTGAAGGAACACGGGTGGGTTTTAGTCAGTAAGAGTCTGACACGCCCTTCCGCTCCGCCCAGAGCGGGAGAGGTCATCTGATGATTTCCAACCCAAAAAAAAAAGTCTTTCAGAATCATGTACTGAATCCATGGTAACAAGTTTGCGTTTTTTTGTTTGTACGTTGGTTTTTTTCGTTTTGTTGTTTTTTTTGTATCTGTGTTTGTTGTTTCTGGATCTTATTAAACATTATAATAATATTTTTGTAATATTTGTCTCAAGAATTTTCAAAGGCATGTATGTATAACTTTTGGTGCTACTTTTGAGGAACTAATTGAAAGCATACAAATATCATATTCTCGAAACAAAATATCACAAAAATAAGTTCATCTAGTAATGTAATCAGCAACTTTACAACGGTGGCTCCTAAATTGGAAACACGAGATCTTGTCGCAGCTTGTTTAAGAACTCCGAACTCTGAAGCCTTCAGAAACAAGGTCCGGGACTCGACTGTACAACAGCTGAAAAGATACGGGTGTTGCTGTAATTAATGTTCCATTTTAAGGTTTGAATGTAGATCACAATAGGTACATAATTTTATTACTTTCGTAAAAATATAAAGCCTCTGCACAATATAAAAAACTGTGCTAGAGATTTTTGTGATTGACTGACTGACTAGAGCAGTATAAAAGATTTAAAATGTTTAAGAAAAGAACCAATAAGATCCAACACTACAATATATGGCTACATCCTGTCTGGCCATAATTAAATAACTTATGATGATTCGCGACCATAACGAGTATGAATTTATAGAATAATCCCATTAAATGACTTTTATGAAATATCCGTTCATTGGGATTATATGAACTTAGAGGGTTGTATTGATGATTTTAATGATTATAATTCTGTAAATACATATTTGTTACGGTCGCGAATCATATTTTGTTCAAAATGCAACCTGAAATTGACCTGGAATTTGCAGACCCGTCAGAAAGTTTGAATTTCACAGGCAGTTCTGGCGCTTCTCACTTAATAAAATTTTCGTTTCATAACTATGTACATATTTTGATCGTGATACATTCAAGCTAGTGTCGTGACGGACGTAGCCTAATAAGCTACCCTAACATGATACAGGAGAATGGGCCAATAGTGTTAGCAAAATAGATCGTTAATTGACCTAAAAAAGGCAAGCTAATAGCATCGCTGCATATAGATTTCATAATTTTTCAAATGTCAGCTCAGCGGAGGTTGTACCGAAATTCATTTGTTAATATCATCATAAATCTACTTTATCATTAATAATATCAAAATTAATCGTTGAATACATTGTATGCGACGTCTTTATTTGACCTTTTACCTCTAGTTAATGTAATCTCTGCATTATGAAAAACATGGTACAGTCACCTTACGAAAACATTGATCATTTTGGACTTTGTCATATTAAACTCGTTACTTGTCAATTAATGTACCTAATATGTCACGTTTTTGACGACGCCATTTGCATTTTTTTAGAATAGTTACGATTTTCATAAGTCAACCATACATAGTTTCTAACTATTGACGAATTTCTCCAAATATTTCAAATAATTTTGAATAAATGACACAGCTATTTTTAATTACGAGTTTTCTGGAATTATCAATACCTACCTACCTGTCATGAGATTTACATTAAAAAAAATGCGTGAGTGTCGTGGAACACTCGGTTGGAACGAAGTTCCTTTCGTAGTATATTTAGAACATCCATAAAACAAATTTGATTACCATAAAAAGGGTTATATTGAGTCAACCTTAAAAGATATACATATGCTGTCGTGGAGTTTTTTTTTGAACTTTTAAAGGGGCCAATTCCGTCATACATGATTTTTGCGTAACCTTAACCGTTTACGCAGCGCACGCAACGGAAGCTCTCAAAAGGAATATTTTTTTCCCGTTTTTGCAACATTTTTAATTTATGCTCCGCTCCTATTGGTCGTAGCGCAATGTTATATAACCTATAACCTTCCTCGATTAATGGACTATCCAACACAAAAATACTTTTTCAATTGCAACCAGTAGTTCCTGAGATTAGTGCGTTTAACCAAACAAACAAATAAAGAAAGGGTCTTCCTACACTTTTCAAGGGAATTCCTACACTTTTTTTCGCCTAGCCCCCATCCGCCAAGTCCGTACCGTACGATAAGGAACTTCGTTCCAAAAAAAATATGAAAATTTTGTTTGCTGAAATGAATGAAATCGAAAACAAATAAGTTACAGTTCTATGAAGCATAGTTTCAACTGAAGATGAAGATCATTTCAGACACAAATCTACATGGTCTTCACACGATCTGACCAAGATTATGTCTGGACTTTAAAAGAGACTGTGACCTCTGAGTTTGTTTCGGCCTTTCTTCTCAGAGTTGTCAGATAGGAAACGCCGACCTCATCTAATTTTAAAATATGATTGACGTGTAAAAGTGTTTGTACAAACCTACTTACAGAAATAAAATCATTTATCATTTAACAGTCTTCCATTTATAAAATACGCATCGAAAACACCTCCTTTTTTAAAGTCGATTAAAAAAATGCTACTTATTCGTTTTTTTAAGTGACACAGCGGTAAACATGGTTATATTGTTTGAGTATCTATTACATATATTCGGAATTATTTTAGTAGTACAATGCTAGTATAGCATTTTGGTTGGCTCAGCGTATATATTGGGTTTATATCAGTCATGCTTTGGATAGATTCCAACGCCCGATGCCTCGAAGAGCACCTCTACATTGGCCTGATGATCATTACTTACTAAGCCATTAGCACCATAACTAAGTTTACTGCTCAAAACCAATGAACCGCAAACCAATACTCTATCTGCGCTGATTAACCCCTACCCAAACAAAATACAACTGCAACATCCACAAATACAAGATGCTCCTTTAAATCGATATAAACTCCAGTTCCCGACATGATTACACCCTAGGGAGCTAAGTAAACTTACTTAAACACCTGCAACTCCGTGTATCAAAATCTGCTGGCTCGCCATGGCAGACAGCCAAGGAAAATTGCCAAGTAAAACCTGTGTACATTCATACTCTTGTAATGCACCCACTTGGCTGTAGTTTAATGCTTTTTTAACGTTTTTTTTGCGATCGGAAATCGAGCTTTGGCTTCCATATTTTTTTCCTCCTGCTGATTGCTTAGTTATAAAGCTTTGTAGCATTATACTGCATTGTATTTCGCAAACCTTTTACCTAGCTTGTTTAAATCGGGTAGTTAATATTGTATGTTTGAACGACTGACGCCTTACGATCAATAAGTTTAGGTAGCAAAACGTCACACTACCCGAAACGTCTAATTAGTGAAGCAATATAGTTAAAATAAAAATATTAGTTTAATAATATTGGTTTATTTTTGTTTTCTAAACAATTTTTTTTTAGTTGGTGTTTGATTTTATTGTAATTGATCTTATGAATTTATCATTATTATCATTACTATTAATTTGTTAATTTATATCTGGCTATGGGTGCTATTTACCTGAAATTAAATGAATTTATTATTATCTCCTTTGTTTCATATATAATAGGTCTTTACCTATGAAATTGCCGTTTTGTATGAAAAAATTTAAACGAATTTTTTTCATGAATTTTTTATTTGTATTAATCGAAGTAATCACCCATGCAATCAATGCATCTTTGCCATCGCAGTGGCAGTTTATTGATGCCCTTCTTAAAGAAATCAGCTGGACGGGAGGCAACAAATTCTTCAAAGGCATTTTGTACTGCCTCTCGGGTATTAAATTTTTTTCCCGCCAAGAAGTTATCCAAATTCTGGAAAAAGTAGTAGTCTGTAGGCGCAAGGTCTGGTGAGTAGGGCGGATGACGGAGAGCTTCCAACCCCAGTTCTTGCAACTTGGAGACCGTCTGCTGTGCAGTATGAGGTCGTGCGTTGTCGTGCAGGAGCAGCGGAGACGAGCGATTGACCAATGCTGGTTGGAGATGCGCCAGCTTCTCCATCATTGTGTTCAGTTCTTCACAGTACACATCTGCAGTAATGCTCACCCCGTTTGGTAAGAAGCTGTGATGAATCACACCGGCGCTAGACCACCAAACAGTGACCATCACTTTTCTAGGGGTAAGTTTTCGTTTAGGGCATTGTTTAGGTGCTGAACCAGGATCCAACCAACTTGCTGAGCGCTTACGGTTATCAAACAGAATCCATTTTTCATCGCAGGTAACAATGCGGTTCAAAATTCCTTCATTTGTGTGTCTGTTGAGCAGTGCAAGGCACGTCTCGACGCGTACTTCGCGCTGGCGATCATTGAGTTCGTGGGGCACCCATTTGTCAAGCTTTTTTACCTTGCCAATTTGACGCAAATGGACCAATATTGTTTTGACGCTAACGTCGAAAGCTGCTGCTAATTCAGCCGTAGATTGTGTATCATCAGCTTCCACAATCGCCTTTAATTCGTCATTGTCGACCAAAGTCTTCGGACGACCGCGAGGTTCATTTTTCAGGTCGAAATTTCCAGAACGGAAGCGAGCAAACCAATAACAGGTGGTGCGTTGGTTTGTAGAGTTAGCTCCGTAAACGTCGTTGATGTTGCGTGCCGCTTGTGCCGCGTTGCTGCCACGACGGTACTCATATTCCATAATTACTCGAATTTTTAACGTATCCATGATGACGAAAAAGATTGAAATGCGATGAAAATGTAACACTAATCAATAAAGAAATGACTACTTTTAGAAAAAAAAATCCATGTTTTTAAAATAAAATTAATTTGAAATTAGAATTCATAGCCAAACAAAAATTATTTTGATTTGAAATGGCCAGTACTGCAGAACGGCAATTTCATAGGTAAAGACCTAATATGTCCGTAGGTGTGTCCGTGGCATCACAGCGGGCCCTATCAGAATACCAGCGCTGCGGTACTTATTTTTTTTAAATATCGCGGCATTATGCTGAGATAGGAGCATTAGGAGCCTTTTTGGCCTCGCACAGGTTTTTCATCTTTTACTTGTTTATTGTTAATTTTGTTCGTTTTAAATGCTCCTTTATTATTATTATTTTAAATTTTTACTCTTTGTATTTCCCATGCGTGTCCCAATTTTTTTTTTCTTGTTTTTCTTTAATAAGTTCTTTTAAGCTGTTGGTTGTATTTTTTTTAATGGTTTTTAATAAAGAGGCTTTGGGTTTATGTTTACTATTCCTTGGCATTTGTTTATGGTAGATCGCGCATTCGAGGTGACGGTCACCTTATGGAAACCAAACAATCACTGCTGATTATAAACATCTGCAACACTATACTAATTTTGTTTTGTACACATATACATACGTAAACTCACGCCTTCTTCCATCTTCGATTTTGTATTTTATTTTCTAGCTAGCAGTTCCTTGTTAGTTTCGGTTGGTATTGAAATATGAAAAATAGAATAGAATACTGCGTTTATTAGTTCCCAGTTTATGAGAGCAACTCAGTTTCTTACTGGATTACATAAATAAACTCACGCCTTCTTCCCATGAGGGTAGGCAGAAACTACAGAACGCCATCTGCTACGATCCTTACATACTCTTTTTGCTTCGTTTACAGGTCGTACACATCAGGTCATACACGCACGCCGGTTGCGAGTACTACGCACCTGGCCTTTCTGAAGAATATCACTAATGAGGTGACTTTAAGTGTACCTATGTGGATTTTGTTTATTTTTCTCTCAGTATTAAAGTTACTTAACTATTACTTTTTTACACTGACAGGTTAACCGAAAATCCTCCCAGCCGCTCTATTATCACGTAATCTAAAAGTATCCAGATGAAAAACTATTAAGAGGGCCGGGAATCGATCCCGGCATTCTTTTAGAGCACTCCAATGTCCGGGAATCCGGAATGAGAAAGAAAAAAGGAACATCCAAACTTGTTTGTAAGTTGGAAGACCAGCCCCTTTCGTGGGAATTAAATTTCTTATTGATTCGACGAAGCTGGGAGGTAGTCGAAGAGTCTATGCGGTCGTATTGTATTACTGTGCTTGGGAAAAGGTATTTGCAAACATTTATTTTGAAAACGGAGCTGAATATTTTTCGTCTCAAGAGTTTTCGTCAAAAGTTTTATTGTTAACTTAATTATTTTCTGTAATATTAAAAAGTCGCCCCCTATTACTTGGGCCTTAAACATAACTGGCAAAATTTTAATGTACAATAGTGTACACTTCTGCTTAACCCTTCTGCGATTACAGATTAAGCAAAGTAGGCCTGCAACAGCAAGATTCGGTCTTAACATTAAAACAACATAATTATTTAGCCTCATTGTTTGAAAAGGACTATTGAAAAACACTGCTCAAACCAGACGTGCCAAGGTCACCCCGTATCTATCGATCCCTTTAGTAAAATAACCACACAACTTAATGGAAACTGTCCCTTCTCAGAACATTGGCACATTATTGAAACTTGCTGGAATTGACAGGAACCTTAAATTTTAGCTTCCGAATTTACATTACAAGCTAATAACTTTGTCTAGAACAGTGTCCGTAGATAAAAGGGTGAATTTGAAAGGAGGTTTACGATTCTGGAAGGTCAAGAAGAGTCTACAGTTAAATTGAACTGCCCCATAAATACCATTTCGGTCTAATTGGACTGTTTCTCAGAAACGGAAAAGGTATGCGGGCTGTTTCTCTGTAGCAGAAAAGGTATGCGTTGGACATTTCTGAAGCCCGTCATAACAGTATGTATTTGAAACTTATGTCTTGACATCGGACATTTTACGTTGTTATGGTAATTTGTAAATTCCATAGATTTAATCGTTAGATTTGCCCTCACCGTACTAAGTCGCGCAAAAAAGTTTCCATGCTGAGAAAAGTGAGCTAACTCAACAGAACGGCGTTTCCATGACAATTAAGTCAAGTCTCTGCGCCATATGTTCAACCCCCCAAGGTTGAACATGGACAACATTTAAGGGTTCAAAATGGTCGGGTGTAAAGATGGTGGTGGTTGAACATGGACTAAACCGTGTCAGAGGTGTCAAAACAAAACAAAAACGCGACCATCTTTAGACGCGCCGCGGCTGGCGAATCTACAATTGAAATCTTTGGTAAATTGTTGTTTCCTCAGTTTCAACATTTCAAAGGATATTGCTGAAAACGTCTTATATTATTTATGCTGTTGCATTTTTTACGATTTTGTGATTCTACAGATTTGTGAATGAGACGATTCATTATATCTAGTGATATTATTGGGCATAGTAAATAATTCGCTTATACAGTCTCGTGTGGCTTAGTGAATTAAGTTTAATAATATGACTTGAAAATTATATTGGATATTTTACAAATCTCAGGTGTGTCCGTTACTTTAATAGAATTTCAGTCGAATGTATAATATACATAACTAGCTTTTGCCCGCGGCTTCGCTCGCGTTAATTTAGACTTTGACTATCAATTCGGGTTATAATTGAATCATGATTCGTAAGACACATGGCGCCATCTATTATCATAAGAACGTTATTATTGTTCTCCTCGGGAAAAGTACTTTTTTTCGGTATGTAAGGTACCCTATGTCCGTTTCTGTATACCTGACAACGAATATGCAAAATTTCAGGATGATCGGTGCAGTGGTTTAGGCGTGAAAAGGTAACAAACAAACAAACAAACTTACTTTCGCATTTATAATATTAAGTTAGGAAGTTAGGATTTATAATATTAGTTAGGATTTCGAGAACAAAGATATTTTTTCGTGGCTATCGCTACCTTAGGATGACAGTGTATGGTGTGCAGTAGAGCAATGTTCTTGGATGATTGATCAGAGACAGGTTGGTAGGTACCGATACCGATTATTATTTTAAAACGTGAAGCAAAAACTTTGTACCCCTTTTTACGAAAATTGCGCGGACGGAGGAGTATGAAATTTCGCACACTTATAGTTTATATAGAGAAGGAGTGCAGAATGCTAATATCTAATATATAAAATTCTCGTGTCACAGTTTTCGTTGCCATACTCCTCCGAAACGGCTTAACCGATTTTGATGAAATTTTTTGTGCTTATCCGGTATCTATGAGAATCGGCCAACATCTTTTTTTTTTTTTTTTTGGTAGTTAGGGTAGGGAGTTAGGGAGTTAGGGAGGTAGGTAGGTAGGTAGGGTAGGTAGGTAGGTAGGGTAGGTAGGTAGGTAGGGTAGGTAGGTAGGTAGAGTAGGTAGGTAGAGTAGGTAGGTAGGGTAGGTAGGTAGGGTAGGTAGGTAGGGTAGGTAGGGTAGGTAGGTAGGTAGGGTAGGTAGGTAGGGTAGGTAGGTAGGGTAGGTAGGTAGGGTAGGTAGGTAGGTAGGGTAGGTAGGTAGGGTAGGTAGGTAGGGTAGGTAGGTAGGGTAGGTAGGTAGGGTAGGTAGGTAGGTAGGGTAGGTAGGTAGGTAGGGTAGGTAGGTAGGGTAGGTAGGTAGGGTAGGTAGGTAGGGTACGCCGTAGATAAGTACCGCAACCCGTGCGAAGCCGGGGCGGGCAGCTAGTCTAATATATAAAATTCTCGTGTCACAGTTTTCGTTGCCATACTCCTCCGAAACGGCTTAACCGATTTTGATGAAATTTTTTGTGCTTATCCGGTATCTATGAGAATCGGCCAACATCAATTTTTTTTTTTTTTTTTTGGTAGGTAGGGTAGGGAGTTAGGGAGGTAGGTAGGTAGGTAGGGTAGGTAGGTAGGTAGGGTAGGTAGGTAGGGTAGGTAGGGTAGGTAGGTAGGGTAGGTAGGTAGGGTAGGTAGGTAGGTAGGGTAGGTAGGTAGGGTAGGTAGGTAGGGTAGGTAGGTAGGGTAGGTAGGTAGGGTAGGTAGGTAGGGTAGGTAGGTAGGTAGGGTAGGTAGGTAGGGTAGGTAGGTAGGGTACGCCGTAGATAAGTACCGCAACCCGTGCGAAGCCGGGGCGGGCAGCTAGTTTGTATATAATAATGCAAGTAATATATTACTTTTTCTGTGAAAACTGAACGTAGAATCAAGTGACAAGAAAAAATGTAATGCACAGAACATAATATACTCTTAGGGAGATGTAATGCCATGTAAACAAACGGTTGGTATGGATTCCGATGACCAAAGTAAAGGTTTATATAAAATAAAGAGTAGAATGAAACCTATTTTGTTTGTCCTACAATTTGTCTAATAGATATTTGTGCTTTATTTATAATGAATTAAGGTCGAATTTCGAACAATGGGCGACCTCTAGTTATTATTATTATTAAAAGCGTGTGATGTCTCACTGCAGAGCAAAGGCCTCCTCTATTTAAAACTGTTTAGGACTAGTTCTTGTTGAAGGAATCCAACTCATCCCGCCATCTCCGTCTGGGCGTGCTGCGATGTCGCTTGCCTTGAAGAGGGACCGAAAACGATTTTGTTTTAAATTCTGTATTTTCCACTGCCTATTGTTACATTACGTAACACACGCGACTGTACGTCTGAACTTCGAAGTTTAAAATATCGATGTATTTAATTGAGAATATTCATAATCGCGATGTACGGAACTTCAAATGAATGTCTATTCAAACTTCGAAGTTCAGTATGACATTCTTTCGAAGTTCCGTACATCGCGATTATGAACATTCTCAATTAAATACATCGATATTTTAAACTTCGAAGTTCAGACGTACAGTCAACATACGTCTATGTGTTAAACTTATAATGCGGATCAACATATTAATAATATGTTGATCCGCATTAAGACTCGTACACACTGGCGCGATGCGACGCCTGACACAAAGTCACCGCGTGTTGTGCGACGAGGGCGCCTTTGTGTAGCGCTGTCGCGTCGCGCCTGTCTGTGGGAGCCTTTATAGTGATGTTTCACTTTGAACCATAGTGATGGTTATAGTGATGGTTCAAAGTGAAACATCACTCCTCTGTTTTATGAAAGTACAAAAAGCTCGAAGTTTTATCCAACTTAGCTTTTATTTTCGCTTTATAATCTCAATTAGAAAGTTTTCGCTCACTCTGATCTGAGATAAGCACTCAAATTAATAGAGCTTTAGTTTACCGAACACGGTTAGGTGAGTAGGTAGCATTAATTTCTTCTGATTCCCTAAAATTCTGGGATGGAAAGATGTGGTGTATCTAAATGTATTTGTATACATATGTAATTGTATTTGTGTATATAATAGTTTTGCTTAGTGTGTGTTGGGTAACTGAAAGTATAGAGCGCGAAAAAAAAAACTCAAGATACCGTGTGGGTTCTGTCCAAAATAGATAATCTTAACTTATCCTGACTGGTGTGGCTTGCAAGAGGGATAGAATCATTCATGAAATTACATTACAAGTATTTAAGTAGATGGTGGTGCATTTCCAGCAGTGAAGATCTTCGGCTCCTAATAATAATGAGGAAGTAAGTGTTGTTGAAAACCGTAATAGTTCTAAACATAGCCAATAAACAAGCCTTTTAGCTAACAAAAATAAAACTACCTTTTACACTAAGACCTCATAATATATCACTGCCGAAAAAAACTTTTTTACAGAAAATAACAACCGACTTCCAAAAAAAACACTATAAGTAAAGTGAAAAAAATAAAATTTCGGAAGTCGGTGTCTTTGGTTTTGTATTTTAGTTTTTTGCCACCGACTTCCGAAATTATTATTTTTCACTTTGTAGAGTTTTTTTTTTGGAAGTCAGTTGTTTTTTTTTTTTTTTTGTAAAACAGTTTTTATTTTTCACTTTTTAGTTGTGGTAGCTACCCCATGCAAATTCATATACGACTAGTCGCTATGTAAATAACAATGACAGGATAATATTATAAAATCATCAAAGTGGAAATAATACGTACATTGTATACATATTATTGAAGCTAACTGAAGAACTACCCAAGCAGGCAAGCAAAGTTAGTAAAATTTATATGGGACCACCCCTGAGGCATTCTTCTTCGTCATTTCTGAGGCATTCTTCTTCGTCATTTCTTCAATGCTGTGGATCGCGACCACATTCGCGTCTTCTGAAGTATGGACCGCTTGGAAGATGCTGCCTCCAACAGCCTTCTTGATCGCGTCTGACCATCTTGCTGGTGGTCTGCTTGAGTGCGTTTTCCTTTCACCCAGCCCACTATCATAAGCTTTTCAAGACCATGCTTAGATCAACGCATAATTGAGTTGAGCTCCTTAAGTTCTGAGTTGAGCTACACGATTACTGACAAATGCGTGCACTGACTGGACAGGTCCACTCAATCTGTGTGATTTTTCCTCAAAAGACCATCTCAGACACAAATCTACATGGTTTTCACATGATCTGACCAAGATTATGTCTGGACTTTAAAAGAGACTGTGACCTCTGAGTTTGTTTCGGCCTTTCTTCTCAGAGTAGTCAGATAGGAAACGCCGACCTCATCTAGTTTTTAAAATATGATTGACGTGTAAAAGTGTTTGTTCAAACCTACTTACAGAAATAAAATCATTTATCATTTATCATTTAATATGTTCGAAAAAGCTGAGGGCTCTTGGCATATTGTAGAAAGCCGCTTGCTGATGTTGAGTTCATCCAGTATGGAGTCATTCTTTCGCGTGGCGGTCCATGGTATACAAAATAGCTTCCGCCAACACCACTTCTCGAAAGCATCGATCTTACTGCTTTCGCGGCTTTTGATGCACCATGTTTCCGCGCCATATAAAAAGATGGAAAAAACTAGAGCACGGATCAGTCGTATTTTGGTACTCCCACGGAGGCCACGGTCCTTCCAAATTTCCCTTGGACTGATAATTGCAGGCACCCCTGAGGCATATCCTATCCATCATAATCGATCCACAACTGCGGGAGATATCGCGTACAATACATACAAAAAAAATACAAACAAATTTAGAACCTCCTCCTTTTTGAAGTCGGTTAAAAAGAAACGGCCACCGAAACTTTGAATCTAAAATAACACTTCGCTCGATAAGATCTAATGGAAGGGCCAAAACGTTTCGTTCGAGCGTCTGCAATAGACGTTTATTGAAATTATAGCGCTATCGCCGATGTGATCTGCAGTCCTTTTGAAAGGGATGGAATTTAATGAGCGAACAAAGACGGTAGAATTTATGACACTTACTTCATTTTTATATTCATGATTTTCTTTTCTGGTGTACGTCGTGAAGGTCTCAGGAAATTAAGGTTGGATCGTATGAATAGATATTTTAATAGCCCAAAGGCGTGATTTAGAAATTGATCGCCAGTAGCAATAGTGCTGAGCTAAATGGATACCGAATAACAGAAGTATCATAATAACAATAGAGAAGATACCAAGAACGGGTCTCATAAGTATTGCAGATAAATTGTCAACGCAGTTGGAAGAAGTAATAACAAAGGAAGATGCAGGACACAATAGCACAATCACAAGAAAGCCTCATGTCGCAGTGAAAGTTTAATGCAGAAGAACTAAAAAATAATAAAGTGTCTACTGCTAGCTTAGTCTTTTTTACCCCAGAAATTACATTTTCTCAAACATGCTTGGAAATTCGAGCATTATTTTGACAACCTTCTTCGAGATGTATCGAAAATGTTGTAGGTACTGGTCAAATACATGCGAACAGCGGCCGGCAATTTTAATATGAAAATCTATATCTGTCGTGTTTAGCGGCCGAATAAATTACTATGAAAATTCATACTGTCGTGTAATATAAAAATTTAACGAACTTTTTACTTCGACCCGTGGCAACCAAGGAGGTAACTGATCAAAGATTTTATGTAAATCTCGAACTGGTTTAGCAAATAGAGCTGTTTAAAGTGAAAAAGAAAGAAATTAACATATTGGCACAAGAAAAGTTATCGTTGTTCGTCATTGATTCTGAAATAATTAAATTACTTAGTTTGAATTTCAGTGCATTATGTGACAAACGTACTATACAAGCCTTGGCCGCAACCAGGCATTGATGGACTCAGGTATGTGTGCGTCGGTTTCCCCTCAGCCCACATTTTCACGTTCTTCCATCAATTCCTCCGTTGTCGGCTGCTGCAGTAATGTACTATCCTGGGCCATAACACGATAAAACAGTGATCTCTTGCAAGACAGACTGTGAATACTGTTGCATATCAATCTTGCAGAATCATTGCAATGCTAAAGCCATTCTTCTCTGAAGAAATTTCCAGTATTTTCCATTACAATTTAAATTACTTGGAGTAAATTCAACGCTTAGCAGTTCAAACTATTTAGAATACTGTAATATCACGCCGTATGCTATAAATTGCGTGCCGTCCCATCTACAGCAGACACGGCATCTTAATGTCTTAATCACTACAAGTAATATTGAGTCGACAATGTTCGCTATATTACTGGAAATTGTTCTGGGAATGTAGTATTTAAGTGATAATGATGAAGTGTTTAGTACTGTTAACAATTTTATCAAGATGTTTCAGGAATTTTCTGCCTAGTTTTGAACTGTCAAGAAGCTGTTTCACGTGACAAAGTCGTACGCCGAATTGGAAACGATAGTTAAGTGATGGGGGGGCCAAACGCCTCCTACCGGAGGCTCTACGCGGGGGTCGTGCGGTCCATGGCCCTTTACGGGGCACCGGTGTGGGCGCGTTCATTGAGGCTCCGGCCAGCCCGCCGGTTGAACGCGTCCCAAAGGGTCATGGCCATCCGGATGGTACGGAGATACCGCACGGTCTCCTGCGAGGCGGCGAGCCTCCTTGCCGGATTACCGCCGTGGGATCTGGAGGCAAAGGTCCTCGCGCACGTTTGGGAGTGGCGCGAGGAGGCGAAACGCCGGGGCGTAACTCCGCTGCCGCGAGAAATCGCGGCACAGCGGACAGAGCTCCGGCGGGATCTCATGGCGACATGGAGAGTGCGACTGTCGCAACCCAGCGCAGGGCACGCCACAATTGCGGTGGTAAGACCCCTCTTTGAGGAGTGGCTTGAGAGGCGCCACGGCGTCCTCACCTTCCGCCTGACGCAGGTCCTCATCGGACATGGCTATTTCGGGAGGTTCCTGGTTCGGATAAGGCGGGAGGAAACGCCCGGGTGTTATCATTGTGTGGATCGACCGGAGGACACGGTGGAGCATACGGTGGAGATCTGCCCGGCTTGGGCGGAGCACCACCGTGTCCTCGTGGCGGCGATCGGCGGCGGCGACCTCTCGCGTCCGGCCCTGGTTCAGGCCATGGTACGGAGCGAGAGGGAATGGGAAGCCGTCACCTCCTTCTGCGAAGCAGTAATGCTCGCGAAGGAGGAGGCGGAGCGCGAAAGAGAGAGGCAATCTCTACGCCCTCGCGCCCCTAGCCGCCGCAGGAGAAGGAGACACCCTGGGCGTCGGCAGTCGATTGCCGACTCCCGGCCACCGTAGGCGCGGGCTTGCGAACGGCGAGCAATGGGCAGCTCGCCGTCCGGTAAGGACCGGCGCGTCGTGTTCCACGCGCGCCTCAAAGAGATGTCAGCACCATTGACGGGGTTCGATAGGGCTGATGCCTACCGGAGTCGTGGATTGTTCGAAAGAGTTACCGTGACCCTGACGCACAGGCAACTGAAGGAACACGGGTGGGTTTTAGTCAGTAAGAGTCTGACACGCCCTTCCGCTCCGCCCAGAGCGGGAGAGGTCATTTGATGATTTCCCACCAAAAAGAAAAAAATTGATAACATATTTAATTAGTCTGCGCAATGAATTACGAGGTTTTTAAGCTATTGCATAGCTTTTATCGCGGGCTTTGAGCGCGGCGACCGAATCAAGAAATTCCGTAACGAAAATAAAACCTAACACCCCCCACTCCGCCTACCATGTAGCTCGGCCGAGCGTTCGCTTAACGTGTATGTATATGGTACGACTGGACTTGAATTAATATAAAAAAAAAATACAGCATAAATAAAAAATAAATAAATAATTATAATTGCATAAGTTGATAAAAAAATGCTATGCAATAGCTTTACTGCGGCAGTCCCCGAGTACCACACGTGTTTTTTTAATTTGGCGAAGACTCGTGGAATAGGAGAATAGAATAGAATAGAATAGAATACTCTTTATTATGTACACCATAAAAATAACATGTATAAATATAGAAATTTTACATAGGGTGACACAATGGGCGGTCTTATCGCTAAGAGCGACTACACAAATAGTAATTATTTTTTTCTGTTTGTCGTGAATGAAAAATTTACACGTATCTACATACATACATAAAATTACGCCTGCTTTTCCCAAAGGAATAGGCAGACGTGTACGTAGTACCTACACCCACATTTCGCCAGTTATATTTGTTGAGTTATGGTTGTGAATGTTAATGGAGAATGTATAAAGCTATTAATGAGTTTTAAGGACAGAGGAGCAGTCTCATCATCATCATCAGCCCACAGCAGTCCACTGCTGGACATAGCCTTCCCAATTGCACGCCATTTAGCTCGAGTTTCGGCAACTCTCATCCAGCTGCTACCAGCCACCCGAAGATTGTCGCTCCACCTAGCCTGAGGGCGTCCTACCTTACGTTTGCCGATTCACGGTCTCCACTCAAGAACACGTCTACCCCAACGGTCATCGGTTCAACGGCTAATATGACCGGCCCACTGCAACTTCAGCTTGCTTATTCTGTGAGCTATTTCAACAAACTTTGGTAGTTGTGGTAGTAGAAGCAGTCTATTGTCCTGAAAATCTTTCATTCGACTTTAAAGAAACCCATATAAAGAGGAGGGGTGGTCTAAACTCTTCAATAAAAACTACAGCAAAAGATGATATCGATCAAAATAATCTCCAGACAGCCAAATCTAGATCGCCAGAAGCCAATTTTAACACCATTACGACACCAGACAGTAACAAAACAGTTCTTGAAACAATGGCTTGTAAAGTATCTCGGTACAGAATCGAGTGTGCGCCAATCGTTCAACGTGCCAACTCGGTCAACCGAATTATATTTAATGACAGGTAAACACGAGTTGCTTATTTATTAACAATTAATTGAGATGCAATGCTTTGCTGATTAGGTTTTATTAATTTGTTAGATAATGTGGACGAAGACTGGTTGTGTCTCAATCTGCGAGAAATGTAAAAGCAGAATTAGTTTCAATAGATATTGAAGCGATGTATGTAATGCTGCGCCCACATCGCTCGTCGCGATAAGGCGAACTACACTTCGCGCGCTTTCTCTCGCACACTGCTCGATATCTCGCTATAAACAGCGAGCACGAGCAGTATAGCTCGATTTATTGCGACAATGTAGCCGTAGCATAAGAGAACCTTAAGAGGCTGACAACAGCTAAAGCGCGGTCACTGTCGGACTGCATAGAAAAGAAAGAGAAGCGCGATGATACAACGCTAGTAATTTATTGCAAAATATGAAGCAAATATCTATTTACAAAAAATCTATTGATCGGACTAAAACATTAAAACACTATTACGTTAATATGTTGCTTGTAGAATAATCTAACAAAAAATCTGAATGGTTGAATGTATATCAGCATGGTTTTTAATCGTTAAAAGAATTTTTTAGATGTACCTTTGTATCAAATTTATTTCTATCGTATCAAATTAGTTATATTATGTTTTCAACACAATATCTAACTAGCATATATCCTGAAGAATATCATATATTTTTCAAATTTTGTTTACTGCAGCGGATCACATACTTTTAGACATTATAAAACTTGCGTTTAGGTCCTAAAGTCCCCTTAAAACTGTAATTTAAACTTTAATCAATTGAAGGACATTGAACGAGACACAAATGTACAACAGAAGTTTTATTGTTATTACGCGTATGGGCGTTCAGTGTCTCGTAAAGTGTTAAACATAATACACTGCCACTGTTTAAATTTGCCACGTTCAGCGTATGACGTCCCTACAATAAATAATCTTTATATATATAAAAATTACGTCTCACGTTGTTTGTCAGCGATGGACTCCTAAACTACTGAACCGATTTTAAATTTGGTTTGCACACCGTGTACAATTTGATCCAACTTGAAAGATAGGATAGCTTACTTCTCAATTTATAATCGCAATATTATTTTATTACAAATTATTTGTCTATTATTTGACAGTCACAATTATCTGTTAGCTCCAAACGATTCTAACAGATGGCAATATCTGTTGACTGGATTGAGTAAGTATTCAATAGATGGCGCTATGTTAAAAATACAAACGTTTCATATAAGCTAAAATTTAATAGCATAACCACCACGTGTAGCTGAGGCTAAGGTATAACCTAAATTTATGTTGTAATAAACGAAATACAGTGAAATAATATTATAAAGAGAAAAGATATGATTGTTTGTTTGTATTGAATAGGCTCCGAAACTACTGAACCGATTTCAAAAATTCTTTCATTGTTGGGAAGCTACACTATCTCCGGGTGACATAGGCTATATTATATTATGCTTTGCTACCCGGGCGAAGCCGGGGCAGGTCGCTAGTAATAATATATAGGGTGACTGGTAATTAGTTACCGATACTTAAACACATGATTGTACTCATCATAACAAACAAGTTTCTCAAAGAAACGATTATTTTTAATTTACCATGTGCTTGACGCCAATCACGCCAATAGAAAATATTGAGTACCTAACAAGAATAATACACCATCAGCTGTAATTTAATTTATTTACTAATCCCTGTTTACAAACAAAATTATTTCACTTTTACCTTGCATTATTTTTTTGATTCATGGTGATTGGACTAGGGAGATCGAGTGAGCGTGCGACCAAATACTAGAAACGGGGGCACTTACCATCAGCCCCCAAGATGTAGCTCGTGCAGTCCATCCGTTGCCTAACTGGACATCTCCAGAGTCGGACAGGCTGCACAACTTTTGGATAATGTGGTGCCAAGGGTCGCACGCCCGCTTGGCATCCCAGTTCAAGTCAGCCTTAGAGTCAGGGTCACTGCCCCAGTTCCTAACGAGAGGAATAACTCATCTGCTCCATAAATTAATCAGGTAATACTGTGGAGCCTAAAAGTTATAGACTGATCACTTATCTACCGACGGTCTGTAAAGTTCTTACATCCATTTTGAGAGCTAAAATTAACAAACATATAGACACCACCTCATCATGTCTTCCTTTCAAAATGGATATAGGAACGGGTCCCACGGTACTAACGAGCCTATGACTCGGTGCCACATACATGCCTCATGAGGGTGCTGGAGTTGTATAAAGGGAATGCAACTTTGCGCACCTTCCTGATGTCATGTATGGGGTAGTGGAGGACGGTCCTTCGCTATCCAGGATTTCGACATATCCAAAGAAATAGTGAGCCGATAAAGATCAAATGAGGTATCTTTCAGGGCGATAGTTTGAGTCCGCTTTGGTTTCCGCCTAGCCGTGAATACTCTAAGCACACTACTGGAGGATTCAGGTCTTTTTTTTTTTTTTTGGGGATTCAGCTCCAGGCTATCAATTGAGGAGAGGTGGTGAGAATGATAGATATCTCACTTCCTTTAAATGGATGACTTGAAGCTTTTTGCCCCCAACAATTTGTAACTGATGGAGCTACTGAAGGTAACCGAAAATTTCAGTAACACATCAGGATGCAATTCGGTGTTGACAAATGTGCGGTCATGAATGTAAAGCGAGGGAGGATTGTGGAATTCGTGGGAAACCAACTCTCGAATCCCTCACCTCAATCGAAACATACAAGTATTTGGGTATGTCGGAAGCGTTAGCCATCAACACTGCTGACATGAAACAATCGCTGAGGGAGCGCTTCTTGGGCCGGCTGAATAAAGTATTGAATATCCGGCGGAAAAAAGGTGCGCACTTTTAACGGTTGGGTTCTCTTTCAACATACTCAAATGGACTCAAGACGGGATTTGACGCCCTGGATAGCAGGGTCCGCACTCTGCTGACCGCAAATCGGATGCATCACCCACGGTCATTAGTTATGAGACTGTATATCCCGCGGAAGTGCGGAGGTCGAGACTTCTTAAATGCTAAGAACCTGCACAACCATGAGGTATGCAGTCTCAGGGAACACTTCTTAGAAGCCGACATGGGAATGCACCGAGATGTGGTCTCAGTGGACAAAGGCCTTCGCTCTCCTTGGCTAACGATAACTAGCGTAAACCTAAAGCATTAGATATTAATTACCGCAGAAAGGTATGGCAGAGCAAAGAGCTTCACGGGCGCTTCTACCTGGACCTACATGGGCCCGGTGTAGATTTCTTAGCGACCTTATCCTGGTTGCGATTCATTGTGCCGATATTCGTGACGGCCAATGGCATAATAGCCAAGGCCTCGACCAACACCTGAGGAGGCTCTCGTAAGGCAGCTGGATCAAGGGCTTGATCCAGATAGCGGTACTTCTGGATACAGCGCGTATCATTAGGAGGTTCCTCTCTCAGGAGCTCTAACCACCGGTGGTAGCTTGGACTCTGTTCTCTGTTTTTTTTTTTAATGTTTTCTTTTTTAAAGTTTTTTTACGAAAATGTAATTAATATGTATGTTTAATGGCATAAAGGAAATAATAATAAAAATTGTTTATTTATAAAAGGGACACATTCAAAATAAACAACTTATCAGTCGAAATAGAGCACATTTGCTAATTTGCCTGAACTAGGTCAAGTGTGTTGAATATTTCCGTGGTACGTGTCATACATCAAAAATTATCAGCCATTTCCTAAGGTCAGGTCACGAAGTCGACTTTTCCTCAAATTTACGAGGAAATAAAGAAAATAAAAACGTTTATTTCCTACAACCGTTATGTTTCTGTACTACCTTTATCGAGTCCACTACAACAAGATTACTACTTATTACTTGAAATAAATGATATCCATCCTTCGGCGAAGTGTGTAAAATAATGACAAGGTTCTATTCATAGTCAGTTCAAAACATATCAATCAATCTGCTTAGCCTTTGCCCTACTATGTTCGGTCGGCTTCCAGTCTAACCGGATGCAGCCGAATTCCGATATATTACATGGAGCGACTGCCTATCTGACCTACACAACCCAGTTACTGGGTAACACGATACTCCTTGGCTTACCAAGGTCTGACAAGTCTTAACTTGGTGTCAGACTTTAGGGATTCTGACTACACGTATCTAACGACTCCTAAAGATGTACGAGTAGCAGCCGGGACCAAAGGTTTAACGTGCTTCTCGAGGCACAGAGGGGTCTCGATATTTAATGGATGGTCACCCATCCACGAAACGACCGCGGAAAGCGTAGCTTAACCTTCAACTGACTCGTGCGGCTGTTATTATTTAGCCACGAGCCCCTTTTAAAAAACATATATTATTCCAGATAAAATTAATTTAATACACCATCCCATAATTATAATTAAAAACACTCAGTAATAAAACGTAATCCAACAAAAATTGTCTGTAGATTAAAATGATGAAATACATTTATCTCCGTTTCGTTTTCAGGCGTGCAAACAGTCGACCTTTTCAGTAAGGGTTTTCAGATGGGACGACCATGATACTTCGGTATTACCCTAAAATAAGAAAACCGGACAGAAGCGACACTCATGAACTTACCGTTAAGCGTGTGCCAATGCCGCCGGTTTTTAACAGACTTCAAAAAAAGGAGGAGGTTGTCAGTTCGACTGTATTTTTTTTTAAAAGTGTTTTTGCTCAGAACTTTTTCTGGGTGAACCGATTTGGATGATTCTTTTTTTTTTATTTAAATGCTGGTGCTTCACATGTGGTCCTATTTACATTTGATCAAGTTATGACCAGCGGTTTTTGAGATACTGCGTATTTTTTCCACTTAGTTTATATTGATGATGTTTTAATAATTTCCTGTCACTGTTATTTACATATCAAGTAGTGGTATACGAATTTGTGTGGGGTAGGTACCACGACTAAAAAGTGAAAAATATAAACATTTTTACAAAAAGAAATACTATAAGAACGTGAAAAATAACTTCAATTTCGGAAGTCGGTGGCGAAAAACGAAAATACAAAACCAAAGACATCGACTTCCGAAATTAAAGTTACTTTTCACGTTTTTTTTTGGAAGTCGGTTGTTTATTTGTAAAAAAGTTTTTATAAAGCAAAAGCGCCAGGGTAGCCCGCGAAATTCAAAGTTCCTAACGTTTTTATCATTTTGCTGGTATATATGTATATCAGGTTGTATGTTGATCCAAATATGATTCTTGACCGTAATAAATATTTAATTACAGAATTAATCATCATCTGCCTAGTCTTTTTCCAACTATTTATCGGGTTGGCTTCCAGTCTCACCGGATACAGCTGAATACCAGTATTTTGAATCATGTAATTAAAGAATTACGATCATTAAAATCATCAACAAAAATGTTAAATTTAAATTCCCAAGTCAATGAATACTTTCCATTCTTGTTCTAAACACTCCATCATCAAAAAGAAAACGTGCAAACTGCATCAAAATCCGTTGCATAGTTTAGAGAAAAACACGGCGGTCAAACAGACAGACACGAAAAGTGACATTTTTATTTAATTTTTTAAATGCAGTCGAATTGAGAACCTCCTCCTTTTTTTGAAGTTGGTTAAAAATAACAAGCGACCCGCCCCTGCTCCGCACGGTTTTTACGACTTGATAAAACATAAAGATTTGTTTATTATTATGTCAGTTTAATATTAATGTATTATACACATACAACTTCCGGAATAAATTCACTAGGTAAAATATGGTGAAAACACATCAAATTCCGTTGCGTATTTTAGAAGAAAAACGCAGTCATACGTCTCAGACACGAACAGCGAGTTTATTTTCTAATAATATGTATGTCGGAAATACGTTAAATCAATCGTTTTACTTTGACAAATCGGGACGCCAGCGCCACCAGGCGGCGCTCGAAAGAGTCTACAACATAACGCTTAACCAGAGTTAAAGCAGAGTTGGCCGGTGAGGGTCAAGCAGTGAACACGTTTAGAAACTGTCGCGCGTTCCGTATAGTTGTGTCGTGTACCTACAGTGTGTGATTAATTTGTTCGAATTTGATTTGAACTGAAAACGGTTTTTTTATTGCGTAATAACTAACACTTCCCATAGTATGCCCACAGTAGTTTAAATATGGCTGTTGATAACGAGAGACATACCGTCTCCGTCATATAGATAATAGATTTTGCGCGATAATTTGGATTTGTGTCTGTAATGTTGTGCATATTTACTTAAATAAATAAATACGTCCGGAAGGAGACAGATGGAGAAGGGAAACTAAACAAACTAAATAAACTATTTTTCTTTCTTTTTCTTCTTTAAACTCATACTTACCTTCTATAACATCCTTATTCTATGGTCATTCCAATGAATGAATAATCCATTTACACTCGGTGTTTTTCAGGATATCTGTTCATATTTTATGAAGGGATTTTCCACAATTAGAAGGTATTGCTAATTTGTTTGGTGGTGAGTTTTCAAGATTTCTAATTCATTAATTGGATTTTGTGGTTCAATTAACGAATAAGCTCTTTTTTTGAAGTGTAATTAAGAGAAGCAATCAATCTGCCCAGCCCTTTCCCTAATATGTTGTCAGCTTCCAGTCTAACCGGATGGAGCTACCAGTATTTTACATGGAGCGAATGCCTATCTGACCTCCACAACCCAGTAACCGGGTAACACGATAACCTTGTTAAGACTGGTTGTCACACTTTTGGGCTTCTGACTACCCGTTACGACTGTCAAAGATCTACGATTGACAGCCGGGATCAACGGCTTAACTTGCTTTCGAGGCACGGTTTAATAAAGTGAAGCAAGAGAAGGAACAATTTTATAGAAGCGACACCCGTGTAGATACTTTTCTATTTAAAAAGGGTATTATGTTAGAAAGGATGCACAAGGTCTAACACAGGTGTTACATGGGACGTAAACATAACTGGCGAAATGTGGGTGTACTATAGGTACACCTCTGCTTAACCCTTCGGGGAAAACAGGCGTGACGTTATATGGAAAAAATGCCTAGCCAGGTCTTAAAAACCGGTACGAATTTGGGTTCCGGTTCTTCATTTCGGTTCATAAAAAGGTTTTTCTTTTCGGTACGGTTCCGGTTCTGGTTCCGGTTTGGTTCTGGTTCCAAAGTAGGTACCGGTTCCAAATAAAGGTTTCAATATACCGGTTTCGTACCATCGGATTTACAGGTTCTCTAAGAAAGAACTACCACATGATCTACAACAGCAAAAGTACCCTTCTCCCCTTTCACAAAAACTCTTGGCCTCTTCACCCGCTGGCGACCGCTCGTACCTCGCCGCTTTCGTACAAATCTTCGTCCTGCGCTGAGCGGCATCGTATGAACTTATTCGGACTCGCTTTGAAGAAGAACCGGTAAAATAAAGGTTCTTAAAGGTCCCAATTTAGGTTCCTGTACCGGTTTGGGTTCTAGTAACAGAACCCCTAAATACCGGTTCCTTACCGGTACTTTAGGAACCTTTTCAATCCCTGCCTAAGGCATTAAAAGTCCACCTTTGGACAGTATTTTTTTTACTTGTGCATTTAGTTTTAATAAGTATATGAATAAAAGTGTCGAATGAAACCGAATTGAATACAAGATAGAAAAACTGATGGATTCAAATAGAATGTATGAAAATTAAAAAGCATAATGGAACATAAGGTAGATTGAATTCAAAAGGGGCGAAGCAATTATTTCGGTAACCACCACCACCATGGTTATCATTTCTCATCATCACCATAGTATTTATTTATCGTAAATGAGAAAGAAAGAAAGAAAGAAATAATAAAGTTTGTTTGGACACAGTGTGTGAAACACAAAATACAAAAAACATAATAAAAAAGTGAAAGGAATGTTTAACAACAACAGTGTGCGTCTCACGGCTGTGCCAATAAGTTTAATTTCAGCATGAATGCCAAACAAATGCTGTCTGACGCTGGTTTTCTAATGAACCTTTAAATATTCCTTCAGGCTTGTAGCGGTATCTACATCGCCACATGCGAGCTACACTTCACACTGACGTCACGCAAAATCCTGCATTGCGCAAGCAGAGTTTACCGCGCAACTAGCATATATACAACTTCCCGACAACAATCGTCGGGCAGTTGCCCACCAGACACAACACCCGTCTGGTCGGAGGATCCTCCCTTTTCCATAGAGTATGAATGTACTTTACAGCCTGTTCCTCATACCTCTATAGGCTAAAGCGTCAAGATAGCCCGCGAAATTCTAATTTTCTTACGTTTTTTGCAATTTGCAGGTCAGTATCAGGTTGAATGTTGTTCTAAATATGATACGCGCCCGTAAAAAATATGTATTTATAGAATTATAATCATAAAAATTATTAATACCATTTTCGAAGTTCATATTTCCCTATTGAATGACTATTTCATGAAATCATGACATTTGAGACCAATTCTAACTTAAGGAGTTGTATTGCTGATTCTAATGATTATAATTTTGTAAAGCTATATAAGTTACGGTCGCGAATCATATTTTAATCAACATACAACCTGACACTGACATGCAAATTGCAAAATACGTAAGAAAATTTAAAATTCGCGGGCTATCTTAGTGCATCCCCCTTAACCTTGAAATACCTATGTTGTTGTTATCCACCAACCCGCACTGGACCCGCGTGGTGGATTAGGGCACACCCCTTCACACAGAGAGGAGGCCTGTGTCCCAACAGTGGGAACATTATAGTCTGATTATGTAAATATGTTTAGCAGAGACGTTCACTAGTAATTTTAATGAATGAACTATAAACTCGGAAAATATGAAAAGCCATCTCAAGCATAAAATAAATACCTTTGAAACGGTACATTAATTAATTAAATTAATTAGTAACACTTCATTTTATCTGTCACCGAGTAAAATATTTCTGTATTCAAGTAGGTACCTCTCATTAAGACCCACTGAATAATTATTGGAACGATTCTATTAATAACATTTATTTGTAGTTGAAAACTTTTAATGAGAATTCAATCGTGAAGTATTCAAGTTACAGAGTACTTTTCAGTGAAAATATACAGAATGTTTTTCAGTTAAATTATTTTTATGTAAAATGTTTCATGTATATTATTATAAGCGAGAAAATCATAATACATATTAGTTTGTAGGTACCTATCCGTCATCAAGTCGAAATACTTTTGGTCGCTGCGTAAAACGAAACGAAAAACACGAGTGAGCTTTGGCCACCCGACACGCAAATCGAGATAGTGATTTCAGACCAGCACAGTAAGCCTACTATAGTAAGGAATACTTTCCTGTGCCTTTGAAACCAATATAACTGATTACTATGAAATGTTAGAGCACACTTCTGCTAGCCAATGAGCGTTAAAACTGTAGCGGCATCTACAACGCCACATGCGAGCTACGCGTCAGACTGACGTCACGCAAAATCCTGCATCGCGCTATCAGAGTTTACCGCGCAACTAGCATATATACAACATCCCGACATCAACCGTCGGGCAGTTGCCCACCAGACACAACACCCGTCTGGTCGGAGGATCCTCCCTTTTCCATAGAGTATGAGTGAACTTTACACCCTGTTCCTCATACCTCCATACTGGTGACCCCGAACATGAACGTCAGCGCAGCCTTCGTGCAACTACTTCAGCGTGACGTCATCATCATCACTTCCGCAAGCTTTAGAGCGGCGAGTCACACAGCCAGCCAGCACCCACGGCTTCTACGGGTATCCTGACCACCAGCATGCAGCGACCGCGCATACCTGGTCATCACCCTCAGCCTCATCAAGTAACCTTGGCACAGCACACTGCACTCTCGGCCGGTCCACAAGCAGAGCCTTCAAACCCTCTCCTGGTCGACGCCAGCAGTCAGCCTCAACCCGGCGCTGTACCACATCCGACGCACTGGAGCATAACGCAGCGCCACCCCGACTCACTGGGGAATCTTCGCAGACAGTTCCGACTCACCGCGAACTATGCGACACCCGGTTCCGACTCACTGGTACCTCACCTGGCCCTGGCAAGCATCGCAAGATACACGACTCAGCCCACTATCGACCTCCGGTCTCCGGGGGGGAGTGATGTAGCGGCATCTACAACGCCACATGCGAGCTACGCGTCAGACTGACGTCACGCAAAATCCTGCATCGCGCTATCAGAGTTTACCGCGCAACTAGCATATATACAACATCCCGACATCAACCGTCGGGCAGTTGCCCACCAGACACAACACCCGTCTGGTCGGAGGATCCTCCCTTTTCCATAGAGTATGAGTGAACTTTACACCCTGTTCCTCATACCTCCATAAAACAATTAACATTAGCAGTTAGTAGTCTAACAAACACAGTAAAAACATACCGGAAGATTTACTTATACAATTCTCACTATTTTAAATACTATAAAAACAAACGAAGGCGAATCAAAGATGGCGTCGCTATAATTGACAAGACAGATAGAGCAACAAACGTCGTGCGACTGCAACTCGTAGTTCATACCTCCGTCACAAAACAGATAAGGTGCAGAAGGTCAGCTCCATACAATGAGTGAAAGCATGCACACGCACACGTAGACGCTTACTTATGCCCAGATTACACGAGGCTTGTTTTAAGGGTTCCGTACGTCCGAATGAAAAAATGGAACCCTTATAGGATAACTCGTGTGTCTTTATGTCTGCCTGTCTGTCCGTCTGCCACAGAAAATTTGCTCCAAATCTAATGCACCGATCGAGTTGAAATATGGTACACATATGAATTTCTGTGACCCAACACGGAGGTGTTTTTAAATAAATGAATTTATGAATTTATTTTACCCCATAATTATAATTATGGGGTTCTCTCTTGGTAGGTATGTAAGAAAGAAAAAAAAAATGCAAATTTTACCGTATGTGATAATATCAAAGGAAAGGGCTTATTGAGTGTCTCAATTATTATTTTTATTATTTTCAAATAAACAGTTTTAAAGTCATCCCCCTCAGTTATCACCAAAATTATTGAGCCTATAATTTTGATAAAATACAGAAAATAGTTCTATACTTATAAATTACAGGAATACCAACGCATACAACCCAAACCACTTCAAAGTGAGACTGAACAGGCTTCTTCTGGGTAAGCTCACTCCATCGTCGACTTTGTCTCTTTCAGCTCTGACCTAGACTAGAGTCAAGAGCAAACCCATCTCCAATAAAATAAACCTATTAGAAGTTTTTGGTCTTAAAATAACGTAGTAAATCTCTCAATATTGTGCGTAGAAACTGACATTGGCAGTTAGAATGTATGCGAGATCATGTTTTTCAACTACAATGTTAAGTTTGTTCTTGGGACAAATTCATCCCTACAGAACCCTTCATTGTGCGTGGTCCGACATGCACTTGTTTAAGCTAGGATAGCAAGTAAGTAATACCCTGGCTTAGCACAAGCTAGAGCCGTTCACACAATGCTAGGAAATTTTAAGCCAAATAGCATTGCAGTGACTTAGCCCGTGGAGTAAAATGATCCGACTGGGGACTAGCTTCGCCGGCCACACGAGTCTAGTACACAACCTAGGATAGTATAACCAGTGGTGGGGGGCGCTCCTAACTCAATAAGAAACCCCATCCTATTAAACTAGCTTACTAGCTTCACCTCCTTCTGCGAAGCAGTAATGCTCGCGAAAGAGGAGGCGGAGCGCGTGAGGGAGAGGCAATCGCTGCGCCCTTGCGGCCCTAGTCGCCGCACGAGGAGTCACCCTGGGCGTCGAGAGTCGATTGCCGATTCCCGGCCACCGTAGGCGCGGGCTTGCGGACGGCGAGCAATGGGCAGCTCGCCGTCCGGTAAGGACCAGGCCCGGGTCGACGGCGCGTCGTGTTCCACGCGCGCCTCAAAGAGATGTCAGCACCATTGACGGGGTCCGATCGGGCCGATGCCTGCCGGGGTCGCGGATTGTCCGAAAGAGTTACCGTGATCCTGGCGCACAGGCAAATGAAGGAACACGGGTGGGTTTTAGTCAGTAAGAGTCTGATACGCCTTTCCGCTCCGCCCAGAGCGGGGAGGTCATTTGCCAAACAAAAAAAAAAAGGTTACTAGCTTAAAATTGAGGATAGTTCTGTGATTTATTATTTTAATGTACGCAGGTATTGGGTATTTATTTTAGTTTTTATTAACCGCAACACAACAAATACCCATGTCACAACACTTAATTTATTATAACGTACACACACTTCCCTATTTGTTTATTATTCTAGCGTATGGCACTCGTGGGTTGCACCTGAAAATCAGCGTCAGGTTGTACACCTTTCGGGTACGACTGGGTGCTGCGCGCCGACCTCCCTAGCGGCGTCAGCGTGGTGTGCTACGCTGACGACACGCTGGCCCTAGCACAGAGGAGGTCGCACTAGGCGGCAGCCGAATTGATGACACGCGGGGTTGTGACGGTCGTTGTCATCTGACATTATGCTGTGCTGAGGCACGTTTTGCATTTTAATCTTTGTTTTCCGATTTTTTAATTTTAAGGTGTATTTTTGTTGCTGCAATGCCAATAAACGCATTTTTCTTTCTTTCTTTTCTTTCTTTCACACGAAGTGACTAGCTTGCTAGCTTACTAACACTCTCTTGCTATTCTAGCTTAAAAAACTAGCCCCGTATAACCTGCGGGGTAATTACGTAACACACTAACAGTAGGAATGGGTTTAATTTTGAGAGTTCAACAACATTCATTGCGTTATTTACGTTGTTAAGCAGACAAATTGTTCGAACATAAGAAGCAATGGATTAGCAATAGGCTTCAAAATGATTCAGATTGTGATTGATAGTGTGTTACGCAATTGGGGAGCTGGGTATATCTCAAACAAATGCCAGTCGCGGCTGTACGTGGAGTTTGTCTATGTGTGCGTTTTCGCTCGTTGAATGTCCTCATCCTACTTAGTCTCATGATATTATCAGAAGACTTTAGTAGAAGTCGATCTCAAATATAGAAGCATCATCGAGAAACCATTTCTAAATATACGAAAACAAAACAACAAAAAATACTGGCCCGGGAATCGTTAAGGTCTCAAACAGGCGCCCTTAGCTAACCTGGTTGTCTACTCCATAAGCACGAAACCCGTAGTTTCGGCCGAAGTTAAAATCAAACTCCAAACTCAAAACATTTATTTCAATAATACCATTTACAGGCACTTTTGAATTGTCAAGGAGTCGGTCGGTTAGAAATATGAAGCTAGTTGCCCATTCCAAAGCGTAGTAGGTTCCTATGGGGAAGAAGGAGCAAGAAACTCCATGGAGTTTCTTTTAAATCAATATAATGTGCACATAGTCATGTGTGTGTGGAAATGCCGAGAGGGGACGCCCTAGGAGTTCACGTAGGTCCTTATCGGTGATGTTCTTAAGAAAGGTCAGGTGCGTAGTACTCGCAACAGGCGTGCGTGTATGACCAGCACCCTAATTACATAACACACTATCTATCACAATCTGAATCATTTTGAAGCCTATTGCTAATCCAGTGCTTTTCATGTTCGAAAAAATTGTCTGCTTAACAACGTAAATAACGCAATGAATGTTGTTGAGCTGTCAAAATGAAACCCATTCCTACTGTTAGTGTGTTACGTAATTACCCCGCTGATGTATGAACGTAAACGAAACGACACGTTCTGTGTTCCTTCTGTAACCTATATATTTTGTGACTCAATGGTACTTCCTTGTTTGACGACAAATAGCACCGTCCACTCCTAAAATTGATAATAGACGTAAATTAGGATACGATTGTTAAATGGCTCTAGGGTAGACGCTACCGTCGTCAATGTAATGAACAATTCAATTTAGGATAGGAGGGTAGGTAGAGTTATTATATGTAGGTATTATTTTGTGAGATTTTAATCAAAATGTTTGTTATTGTTACTATAATATTCCGCTGGAATTTCCCGAAGGTATGCGTACACGTGTACCTGGTATTTGTTTAGCGACAGTGTACTAATATTTGTTTGACGCTAACTTCAACTTGGTTCAGTAGATTTTCATACCGGAAAAATAAGATAAAACTACACGTGTTATCGGAATAAAACTCAGGGCCTTACGCTGAATAACCGCACAGATGAGAAAACCGAAAACGAATCCAGTTTTTTATTTTTCGAATACGTTCACGCCCGAAAGACTGACCACTAGTCTTACTAAGGGGTATCGTGCAACCCAGTAACTGGGTTGTGAAGGTCAGAAAGGCAGTCACTCCATATAAAATACTGCATCCGGTTAGACTATAAACCAACCCCAACATAGTTGGGTACAGGCTAGGCAGATGAGGAATGTGAATTTAAAAGCTGACAAAGCTTTCATAATCATAGGTACACAACTTTCAGAATACACGATGTAAGACAAAGAGGCAAAAATATAAGTCCTTTCAAAAACAGCATAAATTCTCAATTAACCACCAATCAATTCGTTTAAATCAATCAACAAATAAACACGACATTCGATTCGCAATCGTGTTGTGGTCGCGCCGTTCGACCTCTTTCACTTGTCGCCTATATACCAGGTCTACAACAAAGGCTCATATAATTAGATCTTGGCAGAGCATGTCGTCATAGAATAAAAAAAACCGTGTGCGGTCGGGGGACGTCCGTCAGGAATGAAGTTCCTTATGCGATACTCGCATGCACACACACTCGTATATAATAGAAAGAGACAGAGAGAGAGAGGGAGAAAGAGAGGGAGAAAGAGAGAGAAAGTGTGAATTTAATACGCGTTTTTAATACAGAACCATCTAGTATAAGTTTCTAGAAGCTGTCATAAAGTTGTCGCCATCTTGGATTTTCATTTTGATCTCATTATTGGCGTGATGTAATATCGTGAGGTAAAATAAAGGCTCCTACAAACAGGGGCGACACGCGACGCAACACAAAGCCCCCGCCTGTCGCGAGACGAGCAGTGCCTTTGTGCCGCGTGCGATTCTCGTCGCATGTCGCACATGTTTGTAGGAACCTTAACTGTGAAAGGACTGTAGTTTCCTTACTTTTCCATTCAGTACAGTCTGGGATTTTTTTTTAGCATTTTATTTCTATGTCAGTTTTCCGCGTTACGCGTCATATCCATATAACGGACACCGCTGTCATTATTTGTCAATCGTAGTCAAAGCATGACAGCGGTGTGCGTCAGAAGTGGCATGACAATCTTGACAGTGTTAAGGCTCGTACACACTGGCGCGACGCGACGCCCGACACAAAGGCACCGCGTGTCGCGCGACGAACGGCGCCTTTATGTAGCACTGTCGCGTCGCGCCTGTATGTGGGAGCCTTTACCTGTTATACGTGCCTAAAAATGTAGGCATTTTAATGCTTTCCAAGCAGGAGTATCGCATCTATCCGTAGTAAGTATTTGTTAATCTATTATACCGCTCAGTTTAAATTTTATTCAAACAACTAACTGAAAATTCCTGCAATTCTCATTAAAGTTAATGCGTGTGATGTTTAGGATAATCCAAGCAATTCGTTTGTCATCAATTAGTGGTTTTAGTTTGATTTTAGATTTGTAATTAAGTTAATTGTTATTGCATGTGGAAAATACGTTTAGAAGCATTCAAACATGAGTTGATCAATGGTCATGATACCTATTCTCAGATTTTATTCTATTTCTATCGCTAAAACTTAATTCAAATTGTATTTAATTAAGTTAGGAATTTCATGAGTTGCTGCAGTTTTTTATGTCGACGATAATTAATATCTTAAAACAGCGGGATAAATGCGTAACTTACATTGACGATGCCTTTCATTTTGACAGTTCAACATCAATCAACTAAACAAAATAAAATTAATTTTGTAAGTTGTACAAACAACCAAAGCTATGCAAGTGCGGAGTTTCCTAACACAGGCGTCATCATGCTCAAAAGGAGGCTCCAATCATAAACTAATGTAGAAAGAAAGAAAGAAAGAAAATACATTTATTTGCGGTAAACATGACGCAAAGAAAAAACACACTAACATAAAAAAGGACGAGTTGGGGGAATGTAAACTAGTTGGTACAGAAATAAACCTTTAATATTTGTATTTTGTATTTGTAATCATTGCATTATTTACGTTGTTGAGCCAACAAATTTTTCAAACACATGAAGCAATCAATTAGCAATTTCCTTTAAAATCTTTCGGATTGTGATTGAAGAAAGTATTACTCAATTAGGATGCAGATTCTGCTTTTTAATCTGCTGATACATTTTACAGAAATAGGTACGTCACAAATATACCCCAGAGATCTATTTAATTACACCCACCGTGTTGCCGATAACAATAACGATAAAGAGCATTAATTAAACACATTCACAATCACTGGGAAACCCGAATGATTATTATACTGGCTCTATTGAGAACACCCACTTTTTTTTTTTGGGTGTAAAATCGTCAAATGACCTCTCCCGCTCTGGGCGGAGCGGAAGGGCGTGTCAGACTCTTACTGATTAAAACCCACCCGTGTTCCTTCAGTTGCCTGTGCGCCAGGGCCACGGTAACTCTTTCGAACAATCCGCGACCCCGGCAGGCATCGGCCCTATCGGACCCCGTCAATGGTGCTGAGAACACCCACTGAGTTAACGATTGGGATTTGGGAGTCAGCAGAAGTTCAGCTTCCATTTATGATTGGTAGTCAGCAGAAATGTGAGTACCGTTTCAATGATCTCGTTGGTCATGACTTTCACTTGCATAAATATTATATTAATATGTGAAGCAAAAACTTTGTACCCCTTTTTACGAAAATTGCGCGGACGGAGGAGTATGAAATTTCGCACACTTATAGTTTATATAGAGAAGGAGTGCAGAATGCTAATATTTGTATATAAAATGCATTAAAAATATATAACTTTTTCTGTTAAAACAGAACGTAGAAACAAGTGACAAGAAAAAATGTGATGCACAGAACATATATACGCTTAGGGAGATATAATGCCATGTAAACAAACGGTTGCTATGGATTCAGATGACCAAAGTAAAGGTTTATAAAAAATAAAGAGTAGAATGAAACCTATTTTGTCTATCCTACAATTTGTCTAATAGATATTTGTGCTTTATTTATAATGAATTAAGGTCGAATTTCGACCGATGGGTGACCTCTAGTTAGTATAATTACCTATTCATAGATATCTTTATTTGCGTTCCATAATGTTTAACATCTTCTAATGGCTTAAAACTATGGACCCTTTATGGAACAGCAAAAAGTATAAAACATGTTTTTATTTGAATTTTTTTGAGATATTGACAGCAGTTAATACTTATGTAAATAATAACATTTATTAATATTGACATAAGTAATAATTAATATCTGTAATTATTTTGTTTTCCGTATAGGACTGGCCATGCCGAGCAGCATATCAGTTTACTTAAACTATTACACACAACCATATTTTCAGAGCAGTGTTGGCCCAGTGGTATCGGCGCCGACTTACGAGTCGTAGGTCGGGGGTTCGAACCCAGGCAGGCGCTTTACTTTGTGTAAATAATTCCATCCCCACTGCTCTCAAAACGGTGAAGGAAAACATCGTAAGGAAACCGACATGTCCTAGAACCAAAAATTCGAAGACATGTGACATCTACCAACCCGCACTGGGCCCGCGTGGTAGATTACAACCCATTCCCTCTCAAAGAGAGGAGGCCTGTGTCACAGCAGTGGGAACAGTAAAGGCTAATTATGCTTATGCTTATGCTATATTTTCAAGCGGATTGGTAATAGCAGAATCTACTAACACACAAGAAACGCCATCCTCTCACTATCAAATCAAAAGTTATATATTCAAATTAGGCTGAGAATTTGCACTTTTCGAACGTCAAAATAACATAAAACAGTCCCCCAAAACGCCCGCCCATCACTTGAATCTTTGCCAGAGACAATCAGCCCCCTAATTGTGTAACACACTTTCAATCACAATCCGAGTGTTTTGAAAGAAATTCCTAATCCATTGCTTCAAAGGTTTGAAAAATTCGTCTGCTCAACAACGTAAATAACGCAATGAACTTGGCTGATAAATGATAAATGATTTTATTTCTGTAAGTAGGTTTGTACAAACTCTTTTACACGTCAATCATATTTTAAAACTAGATGAGGTGGGCGTTTCCTATCTGACTACTCTGAGAAGAAAGGCCGAAGAAACTCAGAGGTCACAGTGTCTTTTAAAGTTCAGACATAATCTTGGTCAGATCTTGAGAAGACCATGTTGATTTGAGTCTGAAATGGTCTTTTGAGGAAAAAACACACAGAATGAGTGGACCTGTCCAGTCAGTGCACGCATTTGTTAGTAATCGTGCAGCTCAACTCAAAATTTAAGGAGCTCAACCACTAGACGAACAATACCAAAGAAAGGACATTTCGATAGGCCGCATAAAGCACTCAAACTGCCAGATCATCATTAAAACTACCTGAGAAAGTGAAAAAATTAAAAGTGACGCACATAGTCCTCACATTCACAATAATTAAATAATAATGTCATACTTCAGAAAGTAAATTGTCATTTCATTCTATATATAATAATTATTATATATAGAACTGAACTGTCAAAATAAAAAGAATTGCGATCAATTGTCATTTTATGTGTGTTACGCAATTACCCCGCAGTTGTACAATCAACAATATTAATGCCCAATGTATCACCCTCTATTCACTTCACAAGAAAAGCCGCACTCAATTAACACCGCGGCCCTAATCCAAAACCACAGTGTTATCGAACAAGCCTAAAACCGGCCATTCACAGCACGACCGCTTATTAATATCCCCAATAGTGCGCATTGTGCCAAAAGGTTGGATTTATTGCAGTTGTTCTTGCCTCGCGGAACACTGTGCAGACCGCACGCGTGGATGAAACAAAATGTGGATATGGAATTTTTGGTAAAAGGGTGTGTGAAACTTTTTGGGTGCGATTGTCGTCGGAATAATAATATAGAAAGTTTGAGGTTACGCATAAATCAATTTTCGGAGTGACCTTGTTATAGGTTTATTTCTAATTTCGTACCATGTGTGGGTTTTATACTATTTTATACACGTTCATACCGAAGACAGACGAAAGCTATAAAAACTGTTACTCCTCACTTTTTCAGATAGACCTTTGTGAAAGACGGACAAACAGATAGTCATAGTTATAGGGATTAGTATTCTACCCATTAGGAACAAAACCCTGTAAACTCCAGGCACTTGCCAACCAATAGACTAGCTATCGAAGCTAAATAATCAATCTACCCGACAAAAAAAGCACAAATTATACCCACAAAAGCAATACTGCTACACCTACAACTGTTTAATTGTTTAGAGCAATCACAATAAAAACCGGCCAAGTGCGAGCCGGATTCCGTACTATTATCTATAAAAACGGCAAAAAAAAACATGTCTGTTGTATGGGAGTAAATATTTATCCCCTTAAATATTTATTTTATTCTGTTTTTTTGTGAAATCTGTGAAAATTTCAACTGTCGAACTATCACGGTTCTAGAGATACAGCCCGGTGACAGACGGACAGACAGACGGACGGACAGCGGAGTCTAAGTAGTAGGGTCCCGTTTAACCCTTTGGGTACGGAACCCTAAAAATGAGTCAATCTACTCTACAATTACATTCACTACGCCGCGCCGCCGCACGGTGGATCGAAAATCGGCTGTAGAAGACATAGGATCTCGATTTCTTAAATGTTATTTTTTTTGCTGGAAATGACTTCTGCTGATCATTACTATGTACAAAAATGACACCCGAGTTAATTCTGCCCAAAAACGAAGGAAATATATTTTTTTTACGAAAATTTGTATGAAGCTAGTATGAAAAATCGAATTATCTCCTAAACGGCATGTTTAACCGTAATATCCTTGGAGGTGGTCATAGTGCTAATTATTTATGATTTTTTGGTTGCCGATTTGACGAAAAATTTAATGCCGTTTTTTTTTAAAAAATCGTCAAAATATTTTTATTTATTTTTACATGTAAAACGATCCCTTTTAGTGTCCAAGTTAAAAAGTTCGATATGTTATTAACCCAAATATTAAGAACACACAAAACAAGAAAAATTAAATAAAAAAATTGCTGTTTTTTGACACATTTTTATTAATTTAAATAAAAAAAGATTATCAAACTCTTATTTAAGTAACATATAAAGTTATATTATATACAAAATAATTTAATTTAAGGAATTAATACTAAGCATTTGTAAAATAAAGTAAAATAAATAAAAAAAAAGACAAAATATCATTAAATATTACAAAAAAAAACCCAAACAGACTCAAATACAAATTTACAAATAAGTACATATATAATTTTTTTACAAATTTTCCTTATCACTCTCGTTGTCAGACTCCAATTCTGAGTCAGCATCCAGATTGGATATATCCAAAAACTCGAACTCAGTTTCCTGAAATTGAATTAAGTCGAGAGTTTCAGCAAAAAAGCTCTGCTTTTTCTTGGCATCTAACTTAGGCCTTTGTGCACTTAGCAAAGGATCCGAAGAAACAACAAGCATATTTAAAATGTCTTGATTGGAATCCTGCCTGCTTCTTTTCCGCGAATGATGTTCTCGAAACCTCCTAAAATCTTTGTTTCGAGACTCTGAGGCTTCTTCCGAGAGAGTCCCAATCGGCACAATATTATTTTTCTCAATTATGTCAGCCCCATGGATTAATAATTTATGAACGGTTGACGACATGTAGTACCAGTCGTATAATAATACGTACTTTTCTGCTGTTTTGCGGGCATAATCTCTAAATTTTATTATATCGACCTGCTCTCCAGATGTAATTGCTTGTAAAATTACAGCAAATCTTTTGATGAGGTCTTCATCCAAACCGGTTATAGCTGCGGTTTTATTAGGAAACTCAAAGAATTTTCTTGCAGTATTCCCGTCATTAGTGGTTCCCGAGCCTTGTTTTACTATATCAATCAACAGATTGAGCTCATCTTTGAATTTATTTTGAATTATTTTCTTCCTTGTCTGTAGCATTTCTTTGTGCTCATCACTTCTCGCTGCCCACCGTTTGAAGTCGAGCCTGTATGCAATGTGTAACAGACATTCCATACAATTTATACGGGCGTGTAGGGATGACAAGCCAAATTCATACAGGTCAGAACACACAATTTTTGATGTTACAGCATCTAAGCGGTTCATTTCTGTAGGCTTTGCTAAGCACAGGTAGCACGATGCATTTGATCTAGCTTCAGAAAGGTAAGTGCAAACTTTAGCGTCGATCATCGTCATCATTGGTTCATGAGTCACCCTATTATTATTATTGCACTCTGTGGGGATAAGGGCCTCAATTTCTTCATCCATTTGTTTTTTCAGCTCAAGGACAACTGCTTCACTCTCCTTTACAAAAGTAAACTGAACTGGACGACAATACAAAACTGAGCATGGTTTTGGGTTCGTCCATAAGATGTTGTCTCCATCTGTCAGTTTAAGTGGCACCAAGGAGGTCATGAAAATGCTCGAGTCATCTTCCTCACCCTCCATTTTCTGCTTGTATCGGCTTTGGTTAGAAGCACCATCAAATCCCCACTTGGATATCAGCTTCAACTGCTTGTTATGCTCTTCCTTAGAAAGGCTTTGAAGGATTCTTGTAACTGTGATATCAAGTAAAGCTTGAAGTGTAATCCTAGTCGATGAATCAGTAACTGTCACTGATTGCTTCGGAGGGTAGCAATCAAGCTTAGTTTGTTGCACTTTATAGTAAGATGGATAAATATCCTTAGCACCTTCCCGAATGGCAGCCTCTCGCAACGTAATATATTGCCACTTTGAGAGTTTTAGCGAAAGAAGCAATCCAAGCGCCTTTTCTGACGTAAATATGATTGTTTTCGCTGGTTTCTTAAGCGTTTCATTTAATTTAGCGGCTGCTTCAGGATTTTTCATCATGTATTCGATGACAGAGTTTTGTCTATTTTTTATTTATTTTACTTTATTTTACAAATGCTTAGTATTAATTCCTTAAATTAAATTATTTTGTATATAATATAACTTTATATGTTACTTAAATAAGAGTTTGATAATCTTTTTTTATTTAAATTAATAAAAATGTGTCAAAAAACAGCAATTTTTTTATTTAATTTTTCTTGTTTTGTGTGTTCTTAATATTTGGGTTAATAACATATCGAACTTTTTAACTTGGACACTAAAAGGGATCGTTTTACATGTAAAAATAAATAAAAATATTTTGACGATTTTTTAAAAAAAAACGGCATTAAATTTTTCGTCAAATCGGCAACCAAAAAATCATAAATAATTAGCACTATGACCACCTCCAAGGATATTACGGTTAAACATGCCGTTTAGGAGATAATTCGATTTTTCATACTAGCTTCATACAAATTTTTCGTAAAAAAAATATATTTCCTTCGTTATTGGGCAGAATTAACTCGGGTGTCATTTTTGTACATAGTAATGATCAGCAGAAGTCATTTCCAGCAAAAAAAATAACATTTAAGAAATCGAGATCCTATGTCTTCTACAGCCGATTTTCGATCCACCGTGCGCCGCCGTGGTTAAATCATTGAGGGACTGCACGCAATCAATGTTGGTACCTACAGTCTGGTCCAAAAGTATCTGGTGAAAGTGTAAACAAACCCTGTACAGCGGGGTAATTACGTAACACACTAACAGTAGGAATGGGTTTAATTTTGACAGTTCAACAACATTCATTGCGTTATTTACGTTTATGAGCTAACAAATTTTGCGACCATATGAAGCAATGGATTAGCAATAGGCTTCGAAATTATTCAGATTTTGATAGATAGCGTGTTACGTAATTAGGGTCCTGGTTACATTTTTACGTAATCACTCACTACAGGGAATCAGTAACTCATTCATCTGTATTTACAAGGTTTCAACTGTTTATCTCACCACTTTTTCAGACAATTATTGTTAGAATAACCGTATAAAATTGTAATTGACAAATAAACGAAAAGACGAAAATTGAGGTTATAAAAAGTAAGCAACTAAAAGTAAGTATAAAGTAAAACTTGAATTTCGTGATTATTTTAAAAGTACAGTATTCAAATAATCAAAACAAAGCATTCAATTTGGACAAGTGGGACTACAAATGTGTACAAAAGTGTACTACAAAAGTGTTATCCACACAGACGTTCTGATCCATTAGTTTACATTTCCATGAGATACTTTTGAAACAAATTATAACGACTCCATATTACTTGTATTGATTAAGACATTAAGATGCCGTGCCATGAGCAGGACGACACGCAATTTGCAGATAATGGCGCGATGAGTAGTTGATTTGAATAATTTTAATTTTGTATTGTTAAAAGGTTATAGTTATTATAGTAATGGGGTCTGGTAATCAGGTTTTGGAAGGTCGAAGTATCTGTTACGAGGAGAGATCGATGGTTTCATTGATAAGGTCATAGTAATATTGGTAGAAGAATTGATTGTGTTGCGCCGTCAGTAGGGGCTGGCCATCTCTTAGCTGCCACGGCTTATTTTAATTTAATTTTTTATTTGAATTGTTTTTGTCTCTTTATTACGGACGCTTTTAACGTTCTGCATCGTTTTCACATGCATAATTTCAACATGAATGATGTAACCAATATTTTGTAACCATATTTTGATTTAAAAGAGTGTCCATGGAGTTGCTTGCCCGTTCTTCTCCATAGGTACCTACTACGCTTTGGAGTGGGCAACTAGCTCCATCTTTCTGACTGACCGACCCCTTGGCAATTCAAAAGTGCCTGTAATTGGTTTATTTGAAATAAATGCTTTGAGTTTCAGTTTGAGATTGTTAAGGTAAGTAGGTAATATTGATAATTGTAAGCTAGAACTTTAGCCAATTAGCTGAATAATCTACTTCAAGGATATATAAGTGAGCTTGCTTAAATTGTTTGTAACTAACATAACCAATGCATAGGAATGCATAGGGTTGTAGCATTATCGAGAAAGAAAAAAAAGGAAAATTGTTAGCTTGTTGTTTGTTGTTGTTTGCTAGTTATTGTTGTTGTTGCTTGTTGGTTGTTGCATTATGCTGTGCGATTGCCGTTTTGCGTGGATGTGACGCATATTTTCCGAACTCGTTCTTTTTTGTATTTGTGTGTTTTTCTGTGTCATGTTTACCGCAAATAAACGAATTTTCTTTCTTCTTTTCTTTTATCAAAGCAAAACTTCACATATCGTCGGATATTCGGGTAATGCTAAAACGTAAAAAGGAGACAGCATAATACCTCTTTAACATCAGAATTAGAAAATGCCGGAGCCTCGAAAATCTTACCCTACCTACTTTTTTAACCGACTTCGAAACAGACAGAGGTTATATGTTGTATTTTTTTAAATGTAAGTTCATCGATATTTTTGTCAATAAACTGTGAACCGATTTCGAAAATTCTTTTTTCGTTTGATAGAAGAAGCTTGCCCGGTGGTCCCTTATAAATTGTATTAACTTTGCTTGGGGAGTTTTTGAGTTAGCTTCGATAATACGTATTTAATCCACTTTGTGTATCTTCATGATGTTAATATACTTCCTGTCGCCGTTGTTTATATAGCAAGTAGTGGTATACGAATTGGTGTGGGGTAGGTACCATAATTAAAAAATTGTAAAAAAAAAAAAAATGTTTGTAGTTTGTTGGTATTTTATATTATCTGAAGGCGAAAGGCGTATATGCCCGTAAACGAAGCAAAAGCAGTATGTAAAGATCGTAGCAGGTGGCGTTGTGTATTTTCTGCAGACGTCCATGGAAATAAAGCGTGAGTTTATGTATGAAGGCAAAACAATGATTCTACATCAAATTGATCACATGAAAACACTTAAATGGCGCCAACAACCCACGATAGCCACTCAAAATATTTGGCAATAGAAGCATAACATGATCATACTCCTTATCTTGTACTCTTGAATCTAAGTGTGCCTACAAACGAAATGGACCACTCACGTTCTACCAACATTATATTAGAGAAACAGGGAAAAATAATTACCCATAATAAAATAATTTACGGTATATTGTATAAACATTTATATGAATAATGGTTTGGTAAGTATCGGTATATTTAATTGTTCGAGAAAACTGTGATTTGTTGCGATACTTATTACTTATTTTTATTAGTTATGGAAGGAAAAGGAAGTATTGTGTGTGCGAGAAGGGTTATTAATGGAATTAGGTAAATAATGGTCGAAGAAAGGGAATTTTTCGACATAAATACATAACGATCATGTTTACAAGCGGTTTTTTGAATCCAGAGGGCCTAGACAAAGTAAACTTTGATTAGCGCTGACGATAGTAGAAAAACCAAAAAAAAATATGGGATTGACATAAGCCATCGAAATGTCACGTCGTCATAGGTCAACGAATAGAAATTAGCTAGACAATGTTAACATCATTCGATTCTATGAAACAAATCGACAGCGTCGAACGATTACTTCTATTGAGATGCGTAGCTAAGTGGCACTTTTTGACAAGCGTTATCGCTAGTTTTCGATTCGTATGATGGAAACATTAGCGAAAGCGTTAGCAATGGCAGAAATAGAATCGCTCTGAAGCGAATGCTATTTGTCTAGGCCCTCTGGTCAGATTCGTGGCTCATTCGTTAACAAAGTGTTTGTACAAACCTTACAGAAATAAAATCATTTATCATTTATCATTAGATTCGTGGCTCATTCGTCAACGCGACAATAAGTAATTTCGCCCTAAGCTAAGTGAAGTTTTAAATTCTCTAGAAGTAACTGTTTTGTTTTATGTTTTTCTAGGGTAGGAATCAGGAACAAATTCAATATTAATTTCCAGTAATCGAAATATTTTCAACATTCAATAACACTGAAGGCACTGTAACGTGCCCAAAATTGCAACTCTTAATACATAGGATTAATGCATTCCTTCATTAATATTAATATCCTAATAAAATAGATTCCGAGAGTATTAAAATAAACCGCATGCATAAATATAAACACAAATCAGTAAATTTGGGATGAAATTCTCGCGTCTCTCACATCGTAACAAGATAATTTCACCCCGAATTTTGAACCCTAATCTATGGTAATAAGGGTTATGACATTTTCGATTTGATGAGCTAATTACTTACTCCACCTCTTCGTCTACAAATTAATTGTGTCTAATGGAACACACGCTTGAATTCACGTTCGTTACCTTATACATTCAACGATGAGCTATATGTCTTAAGATATAAGGTTGAAATTTCAGTGTGATTAATTCTAGGATGCGCAGATATTTCGTGATGTGTTTGCGGTAGATTTGTGCTGTGTTTGAATTAGTTTAGTACTTGTACGAGTGAGAGAACTAGTGTCGAGGTGAAAGCTATTAAGATGTGTGGCTATTAAGAGAAGTGTAAACTTAGTTGGGTGCTAAGGATCGGATTGGGAAAACAGGGATACTTGATCGAAGATACTAATTATACCTACTTTACTTTGAGATAAATGATAAATGATTTTATTTCTGCAAGTAGGTTTGAACAAACACTTTTACACGTCAATCATATTTCAAAAACTAGATGAGGTCGGCGTTTCCTATCTGACTACTCTGAGAAGAAAGGCCGAAACAAACTCAGAAGTCACAGTCTCTTTTAAAGTCCAGACATAATCTTGGTCAGATCATGTGAAGACCATGTAGACTTGTGTCTGAAATGGTCTTTTGAGGAAAAACCACACAGATTGAGTGGACCTGTCCAGTCAGTGCACGCATTTGTCAGTAATCGTGCAGCTCAACTCAGAATTTAAGGAGCTCAACGATTCGATGAACAATACCAAAGAAAAGACATTTGGGTAGGCCACAAAAATTACTCAAACTGCCAGACCATGATTAAAATTAACTGAGGAGAAAAAAAAAACCAACAATGACCCACATAGTCTTCACATTGACAATATTAAAATAATAATCATATTTATTCAATGTAACCTGAATGCTACTCACATTTAAAGACTTTAAAAGAAAGAGAAGTTTAAGTAATCAATAAAATAATACAAGGATACTACAAGAAGCTGTTTGTTTAGGTACTATTATTTATTTATTATTATAGAATTTATTTCAGGCTACGCCCATAGTGTTAGTAACAATGGTCTTAAAAACTAGTATTAGTAGACATACAAATTTCATTTAGTGTGGAGTTTCATCCAAGGTCGCAGCATTGGAGACTCCCATCTATCAGTGAATAAACTCAAAATACTGTTGGTACCGCCACGAAGACGAGCAAGCAGAGAAGTGCTTCTTTTACGTATGATGGCCGCAAAACCATCTATATGCCTTTCCGCAAACATCATTGACGGGCTACATCGCCATGGCAGTCTCAACAGTACCCTGAGTGCGTTATTATACTGCACACGTAGATCGCTATATGCACGCAAACTATAACTAGTCCACAGGATGCACGTGTAAAATGACGAGCAAACAGATTTAAACAAAGTAATCTTGACCGCCTCTGTACATCGCGCAAACCTGCGGGCCAGCATGTTGCAGCGTACCGACAACGATTTACGTTCCCTGTCAACGTCCTTATTATATTTCAAATCTAACTATGAACTGCGTGTTTATTGATGGTGACCTAATAAAAACGATAATCGATATGATTTATTAATTTTGTTTTAATTTGAAGGGCCTTCTGCTCAAGAAAATCAGACATGTTTATAAGTTTGAGTTTTTCATTTGAACGCAGCATCAGAAAGACAAACTCTATCATTACTTGGCTATAGCGACGACAGTAAAGAGTCGATTGACACGTTACTTTAGAAAATGGCTGACTTTTTAATATTATAACGCAAGTTTGAACCCTGAGCAAAGAAAAACAGATTTTATTTCTGGGTCGGGTATTGACAGTTTCTAAAACTGTGTCGGAACATGATATGCACCTTTTATAAAGATCGATGAAAAAAGTCAAGTGCACTTAATCTTTAATTATAATAATACATTCAACATATTAGACTCCTTTCTGGCAACAAACAATATTATTTCAATGTTAAAATCCCTTTTAAACCTTCGTTTCAATTCACTCCTGCAATCCTATACACCCCGTTTGATGACACGTATCTTTGCAGTATGTGTAGTCGACCGCGGAATTGCTTTACCATTCTAGGGTTGACTGTCACTTAGCATATATCATAGCTTAATCGGCCTATAACGTTCCCACTGCTGGGACACAAGCCTCTCTGGGAGAGGGAGTGGACCATAATCCACCACGCGGGCCCAGTGCGGGTAGGTAAATGTCACATGTCTTCGAATTATTGGTTTTAGGACATGCCAGTTTCCTCACGGTATTTTCCTTCACTGTTTTCTGAGCAGTGGTGATGAAATGAATTACACAAAGTAAAGTGCCTGCGTGGGTTCGAACCCACGACCTACAACTCGTAAGTCGGGGCCATTACCACTGGGCCACCAGTGCTCTCTGATTGTCACTTGCCCGTCATAAAACGTCAAGGACTTTTTTTTTGCTTCAAGACTAATGTGACAGATAGTTTCAACCTTAGTGAGGTTTCAATTTACTGGGAGTTTTTGTCTAAAGAGTGATAATACGTGTTCTACTATAGATATACGACTTATACATGTTTATGTCCGATGTGGCTTCAAAACATTAAATTAACGATCTGATGATATTGAAGAATTATAGACTAAACAAAACATGTACAGTCTTGTTGTAAGTTGTGAAGTAAATTGTTTGCATAATGGAAGTGTTATAAATTGACCCTTAACGTTTCACTAAAGCAATGTTTCTTATATGGAACAGTTTAAATTCATTGCATTGCATGGTGTAATAGGTACGTGTCAAATACCCTAGAATAGATTAGAATAGAATACTCTTTATTATATACACCATACAAATTACAGATATAAATGTAGAAATTTTACATAGGATGACACAATGGGCGGTCTTATCGCTAAAAGCGATCTTTTACAGACAACCTTTGGATGGGTTCAAGGGAGAAGGAGAGACAATACTGCAGGTAGTCAGTGGTGTACCATTTACATATACAACAAATACATACATACATAAAACATATACTTATCTACATATAATATATACAATAATAAACATGAAACAAGAGCAAGGAAACTAAATTTAATGATGATGTTTAAGAAGAGAGGAAGGGTTTTTTAACCAGAATTTTAAAAGTCGACAAAGATTGAGCACACCTTATCGACACGGGCAAGGCATTCCATAACCGTACTGCTTGAACAGTAAAAGACTTGTCATAAAAACTGGTAGAATGCATCGGCATCTCTCGTCTTAAGTTTTCCGATGACCTCAGATTTCTATTATGTGTAACTATATAGTACCTAGGTTAGGCACCCACATGGTATATCTATATCACATATAAACATAGACTTGTAACAATTCAATTGCAGTCAGTAGGTACATCGTTCTAAACACGTACGTTCTAATATTGTAAAACATTTTAAAAGAGTAACGATGGAGTTTCTTGCCCATTCTTCTCCATACGATATACATACCTTTTGGAAGGGGCAACTAGAATCAATACTACTTTATTTTTGCAAATTTCGACGTTCAAAAGTGCCTTTTATGTGCCTATTTGAAATAAATGATTTGACTTTGACTTTGAACTTCAATCGAAATATTAAGGACAAAATAGAGGCGCCTGTTCTTTTCAGAGATATCCAGGCCAGATTTTAGAATTGATCATCACATGAAGTGTTCGACCATTTCATGAAATTGTTGTATTTCATGAAATAGAATATCGACCGCTGGTCACATCATGATGTGGTCTGGTCAGATCATTGAATACTCAACGTTTGACGATATGAACAGTTAAACGCACGACTACTTAATGATGTGGCCAAACATTAGTGATAATATCGTAAAATAATTAGATTATCCACCACTAGAGGCGTTGATGTTGCTTAAATAACACATCTTGACTTAGTAAAACGGCAATGTTACTAGGAGAACTTAGGATGTAAGAGCGAGCGAAGCGAGCTCGGGAGTTAGGAAACCCCGACTCCAACAAGTTAGGTTAGGTTATTATTGTAATTTTTTGGTACCTCTTTTTATGAAATTTAAGGAATTGGAGGATTGTTAATTATAGTCAGAACCCATACCTTGAGGCATTATTTATTTTAGTATTAATTTCATTTAAATCGGTCCACCCGCTTAAAAGTTATTACGATTTGAAGTTATAGAAAAACTTAACTAATATGTAGGTAACACGTGGTTCAAATTGTCTGTCGGTTACATTTTCACGCTTTAACGGCTGAAGGGTGAATATATAAATGACAAATTTTAAATTAAATGTTTTATAAAATAATCACAATATAATTATAATAATAATAATAAAACTTTATTTCGGGTGGCATAGACCCATAGAAACCTTAATCTAGTACCTACATTTTTATTTGACATGTCTTGCTACAGCAACACAACCAATCCAATCAATCCAATTATACTAACAACTAAGTAGTCAAATAAAAGCCCTATTCCTCTCTACTACTTTTGCTGTGCCTGACAGGGTCCACAATGGTCATATTTTTGTAACCTACCACCTAAGTTCACATGTAGAGGCAATAAATATATTGAGTATTGAGTAAAGGATTTGGATGATAGGATAATATTTATCCCATCCCGGTAGCACGTTCCCGTGGGATGATTTCCAACATCCACGCGGGCGAAGCCGCGGACAGAAGCTAGTCATAATATATGAGACTTGTTAGGTGAACAAAAAATTCCATATAATAGGTATATGGTTTAGATATCCGCTTATTTGTTTCAGAGCTGTAAAGTTATTCATCTCTCTATTTTCTATCTGGTAGGTAGGGGTGGCAACATCTCTAGTTAAATGATAATGATAAATGATAAATGATTTTATTTCTGTGAGTAGGTTTGTACAATCACTTTTACACGTCAATCATATTTTAAAACTTGATGAGGTCGGCGTTTCCTATCTGACTACTCTGAGAAGAAAGGCCGAAAGAAACTCAGAGATCACAGTCTCTTTTAAAGTCCAGACATAATCTTGGTCAGATCATGTGAAGACCATTTAGATAAATGTCTGAAATGGTCTTTTGAGGAATAATCACACAGAATGAGTGGACCTGTCCAGTCAGTGCACGCATATGTCAGTAAACGTGCAGCTCAACTCAAAACTTAAGGAGCTCAACGATTCGACGAACAATACCAAAGAAAGGACATTTGGGTAGGCCGCATAAATTACTCAAACTGCCAGACCATGATTCAAACTAACTCAGAAGAAAAAAAACATTGATCCACATAGTCTTTACATTCACAATAATTAAAATAATATACTATTTTACAAAGTAAATATTCATGTCAATGTATTTCTAAAAATTCATCAATGTCAATAGGTATATAAAAATCCTGAAATAATCTTGGTCAGATCATTTGAGGACCATGTTAAGAATGGATGTTAGATTAATGAGCGACGGAATCAGCGTAAAACATGCTCATGAAGCAGTCGAAAATTACGCGACGGAATTACGCCTACAGAATTTTACGCGACTGCACGACAGCAAAGACAGGGTTATGTTTTTATTAGTATCTATGTATCTTTGTATTTGGGATTATTTATACCCTCGGAGCATCCTAACGGCTGAATGGATATCAATAAATGAGGTGTCTGTCATCTCGTCTAGGTCACGCGATGGTTTTAGCTCGTATAAATCTGAGATTGAACTAAAATAACTACCACAAACTGCATCAGAATGATTGAAAACAATTTGTTTTGAGCTTTTTAGTTAAAATTATTTTTTGGAATGAAGTTCTTTAATGCAGCTTGCGGTAGAAGTAAAATTTTAGTTTTTTTTTAGAAATTCTCACGTAACGAAGAAGCTTTATACTGCCTCCATGCGACTTTGTATTATATAAGAGACAGAGAGAGAGTTTTCATGGTTTTCAAGTGTGCTGAAGCCAATAGTGAAGTCAAAACGAAAATCATTTTTAAAAATTTAATTTTCTGATTTTTCGTCATGGGATTCGTTTTCATGGTTTTCTAGGGTGCTAAAATCGATAGTGAGCTCAAAATGAAAATCCAAGATGGCAGCTGCGAACATTTTCAAAGTTTTCATCATGGGTATCGTTTCCATGGTATCGAGGCTGCTGAAGCCGATAGTGAATTCAAAATAAAAATCTAAAATGATGGCTGCGTAAATCAAAAAAAAAATCGAGTTGAAGAAAAAGCGTAAGGAACTTCGTTCCCCAGATCCCACTGATTTAAAAAAAAAAAAAAAACTCACTTCCTTATCATAATTATCCAGAGACCTAGCTCTGTACCTACTTAACCTACATTTAAAGTGCACCACGGCTCCTATTGGAAATCAACTGTTGTAATCATATTCCTTAGTACCAGGTTTATGTTAATGCAACAGATAGTAGAAATCCATTTTATTGAGTAATGACCAGATTTAGACTCAATGTAAACTGAGAGCCAGATGCGCTCCATTATGTTATGTTAGTAGTAATAATTAATAATAATGCACTCGTGCAGTTATGTTTTATGCTCTCGATTTAGCTATTGGACGATATTGCAAACGATTATAAGATTAGGGGCTCATGGCTAAATAATAACACGTTAAGGGGAAGCAGAGATGTCAGCATAATTGACGGGGTCCGATAGGGCCGATGCCTGCCGGGGTCGCGGTTTGTTCGAAAGAGTTACCGTGGCCCTGGCGCACAGGCAACTGAAGGAACACGGGTGGGTTTTAGTCAGTAAGAGTCTGACACGCCCTTCCGCTCCGCCCAGAGCGGGAGAGGTCATTTGATGATATCCCACCCAAAAAAAAGGGGGACGCGACAGGTTGCCCGTGAAATTCAAATTATCTTACTTTTTTTGGAATTTGCAGGGCAGTTTCAGGTTGTATGTTGAACAAAATATGATTCGCGACCGTAACAAGTATGTATTTACAGAATTATATTCATTGAAATCATCAATACAACCCTTTAAGTTCATATAATTCTATTGATTGATATTTTATGAAATTGTCATTTAATTGAATTATATGCTACCTATTATGACATTACCTATTAATGCCAGGTCAAGACAATATTTAACGAAATACGACAATGTCAATAATAAATAATTATAATGTCAATAAGTTGCTATTGAGACATTTTTTTTTTAATTGACACACTATGTGTGGGCTGACGCTGTTTCAAAAATTGCTTTTATTAAACCAATTTCGGTAAACGAAGCTCCTCATTACGCATCGCTAGGGAATCATATTGAATTGCCATGACAACCCAAGAATGAAGAGATCTTTAATTTTATTATGCTTCAGCAATACCTACCTATCTATATTGCTTAGTTTAGCGAAACATCTCTATTATTTTGGAACATTTAATTTTATCATACACGGAGCTTGTCAGTTTTTTAAAAAGGTCAGGTGCTCAGTATTCGCATACGTGTATGACCAGCACCCTAATTGCGGAACACACTATCGCAATCTGAATAATTTTGAAGCCTATTGCTAATCCATTACTTCATATGTTTGAAAAATGTATCTGCTCAACAACGTAATTAACATAATGAATGTTGTTGAATTGTCAAAATGAAAGCCATTCCTACTGTCACTGAGTTACACAATTTCCCCGCAGATGTATGAACGTAAACAAAACAAAAGGAGTATGTTCGTCGAATCGTTGAGCTCCTTAAGTTCTGAGTTGAGCTGCACGATAACTGACAAATTCGTACACTGACTGGACAGGTCCACTCAATCTGTGTGGTTTTGCTTCCAAAGGCCATTTCAGACACAAATCTACATGGTTTTCACATTATCTGACCAAGATTATGTCTGGACTTTAAAAGAGACTGTGACCTCTGAGTTTGTTTCGTCCTTTCTTCTCAGAGTAGTCAGATAGGAAACGCCGACCTCATCTAGTTTTTAAAATATGATAGATGTGCAAGTGTTTGTACAAACCCACTTACAGAAATAAACTGATTTATCATATATCATTTAAAATTATCATTTTTTTAATTTATCATTTATTTTTTGTTTATTTTATTTTTATTTTTATGAGTGTCTTTAGTATAGTTTCTGATAATCTTGTGCGAGTCTCAATAAATACATTTTCTTTCATTTATGTAAGGATCATAGCGGGTGGCGTTCTGTAGTTTCTGCCTAACCCCACGGGAAAAAGGTGTGAGTTTATGTATATAATATGTATGTGTGAAGGTACTTATTTTTATAGGTACTTAGATATCAAGCTGAGAACCAGATGTGCTCACTCGTTACATTTCTTGATTACCTATACACATCGATTTTTTGGTGTCATGCAATTGAATTTGAAATTCACAGTATTAACTTGGCAATGTATAGACCGGTAATTTCAAAGGACTGCTTAATTAGTACATCGATAATGATATCAGAAATCGAATTATCGCACATAATAATAACATATTAATCGACTCTGATCAAATTATGACTGATAGAACATAGTTACACAATTATGATTGATGTATAGTCACCAAAAGAAATAAGTAACCAGCGGGGTAATTACGTAACACACTAACAGTAGGAATGGTTTTCATTTTGACAGTTCAACAACATTCATTGCGTTATTTACAAAAGCAGACAAATGTTTCGAACATATGAAGCAACGGAATAACAATAGGCTTCAAAATAATTCAGATTGTGATAGATAGTGTGTTACGTAATTGGGGTGCTGGGTCGTCGGATATAGTTGAAGTTTAGTAAGAGACCAATGGACATTATCGACTGAAATTTAATTTGATGATTGAACTGTTTCTTTCCTATAATTTAAATTAAATTTTATTCAAAAACGTCCACCGGTGTTTTTACTAAACTTCAACTAAATCCGACGACTCTGGTTACTTATCACTTTTGTTGATCGTACATGGAATTAAACCTTGGATTCGTAATTATAACAACACATCGCACATTCGGCTCGGTTTTATCCGTAACCTCTTCACAATGATTCCCATTAGTATTACCCCGGTCATTTACATGCGCGCAAACATTCGTTCCTAGTTCGCGCACTTTGATGTGCGTCAAAAACCGATACGACTTGGAAAACCTTGAATGTGGTAAAAACTGTGCATTATTCATTTGCGAATGTCGTCCTACACTTGCGGGTTCGCATAATTGTGCGAATGTGAGTGACCGGCATTAGAGAACGAATAAATAAAATAACCCAATATAAATTCAAAGTCGGAAACAAGCGAAGCGTACACATGCAGATAAGATTAATATTTAAGGGTTGCGTACGCAAAGCGATTCGAATCACAGTGTGCGTTCAACCGAATTCAAAGAGAATGTTCACATTTGAAATAGCATCGATACAAGCTTGATGTATGGCGAACGCGTTTGAAAATCGAACGGATGACGTCATCAAAATGTGTTCGTGCAGCGGTGCTATTCTGTAAAAACCCACAATCGAGTTATCGTCAGTGAAAAAACTGTTTGACCGCTGACAATTGACAGTGACGATACGGGAGCGTGTTGATGGTGAGAATAGTTGGTTGATTTGTGTTGGAAATGGTCTATTTTATAAAGATAAAAGTTGTCTATGGTCTTTAAGCAGAGACAGTCCAACATCATTGTTTTCACTGGCTGTTTTTAATGTTCTTAATATTGCCAATTAATTATATTATCCTCGTTTTGAGCTTCATTGGGGAGCGACGTTTTATGTTTGTTTAACATTTAATTAATATCGAACGACTCATAGAAATTAGTTGAAAAACGGCTAACATTTCAGTCAAACAATACGATTATGTTTACAAAATGACCGGAAGTAAGAAATAAACAAGAAAGTAGGTACAGGAAAACTTTCAGAGGTCTCCCTTTGTCTTTAAACTTTAATTTTTTCCAGTTTTAGATCCAAATCAAATCTACGGAACAACTCACGGAAATCGTAAAACCAATTTTAAACAAGGGTCACTTGAATAAATTAGGGGCTTAAAGGACGGATCACACTTTTCCGGCGGACACGAGAAAGTGTCTACAACAGTGCGAAAATCCAAAGTTTTGTCCGCAATACGTTTAATTTAGGATATTTTTTCTCTCATTTATTAATATTAGCTAAATTAAGAGATTTCTAGACAGCTAAAGGCAAGATAGGTGGATATCATCATCATTGCTATAAGTCGGTAAACCTTCAAAAGGCACCCGACCTCCAAGGAGGGAGGTTGGGGAGTGTGGGATTTTTACCTCACTAAACTACCTGTGATCACAATCAGCACATAGAGAGGGTCCAGCACTCTAATTACGTAACACACTATCTATCACAATCTGAATCATTTTGAAGCCTATTGCTAATCCATTGCTTCATATGTTCGAAAAATTTGTCTGCTCAACAACGTAAATAACGCAATGAATGTTGTTGAACAGTCAAAATGAAACCCATTCCTACTGTTAGTGTGTTACGTAATTACCCCGCCGGTTCCTTTTAAACGACCAATTCCGGAACCCCCCCTGTGCAACGCCTGTAAGGCACATACATCCCTAGGGAGATTATAAACGGGCTTTCCCTGAGCCTCGCTATACACGGCAGCACGTGACCACTGTGCCACCATCTTCCCTAGGGTCACTCGGTGGACGGACAGTACCCACTCTGTGCGCCCGCGACCCAAAAGATAAGGTACCCCCTACCTTGATTGGTAAGCGGGTTTCGGCGTATTAGGCGTCAAGGTGGTTGCCTCCCCTACGCCTCCTTTTCCGAGCAGGAATAAGTCGGTACCTAAATAATATGACAGAATCTGAGGTCCTGGACAAAGTGACATTCTATCAGTGATAACGATAATGTCACAGTCAAAAATGTATTTGATTGACACAAGCTACCGAAAAGCTTATGCCAATCCCGTTGAAAGTCGTTGCAGAAATACGAAACGCTTTAAAAGCGATTGCCACTTGTCTAGGCCCTCTGGATTAGATAAGAATTTAATTGATACCAAAACTTTTTAATTAAAGCTTTTTAACCCCCGACGCAAAGAGGGGTGTTATAAGTTTGTCCGCTGTGTTAGTGCGTGTCTGTTTGTGGCATCGTAGCTCTTAAACGGGTGAATCGATTTGGATGCGGCTTTTTTAAATTTGAAAGCAGGTTTTTTAGCAGTGGTTCTTAGACATGTTTTATCAAAACCGGTTCAGCCATTTCAAGATCATCAGCTCTTTTTTGTGTCAGGGTTTTTTTTGAATTTTACCTATTATTAGGTAGCTCTACGTGCAACCTAACTAATGTAACCTCAAAAACCAATTAACATTGCTACGTTCACCAGCGAACAAACCCGACAGAATCTCATTCGCCTTTAACTCACAAAGGCTCTGCATCAATCATTCATCGCTGACGAACCGTGGCGACCGTGGTGAGCCTGAATCTATCAATACATACACGTCACATATCTTCGACGCGGCGTTTACGCAATCTGCACAGAATTGCGAATTAATTGCCGTTTATGTGCGTACGTGTGTGTGTATTCTGCTTATATGACCTGACTGCATAATATTGGGGTTATAGGTAGGTGACTATTAACGTTTTTGTAATATACCATAACATCATGCCTGTAATCGCCGAAAGATTAGGCAGAGGTGTACCTATAGTCAAAGTCAAAGTCAAAAGTTTATTTGCAAACTAAGTGTACATTTTGGTGTTATTTTATAACGTAGGTACTTACAACGTAGCGGCCTCTTCCAGGCATCGCAAATTTGAGGGTTATTTAACATTAAAAATTAAAATAACTATGCTATTGTCACGATTTTACATTAATAATTTCAATAATTTAGTATTACTCATTAAAATAATAATAATATATAGTACACCCACATTTCGCCAATTATCTTTAAGTTTCATGTAATAGGGGGCGAGCTTATTGTCGTCAACCGGACACAAATCCAGACTCCGGGCTGCTACTGAGAAATCTCTGACAGAAAAAACCCAATAACACTTTGCCCGACCTGGGAATCAAACCCAGAACCTTATACACGGCAGTAGCGCTTGCGAGTACTAGACCAGTTTAATAACCAATTTCTATTATTTACCGACCATTATTGGTTCAAATGAATATCGTGTATTTTTACATCTCTTGTGTTGGCATGGAATTGACGAAAATAAATAATGTGGGGAAGAGATTGGCCACTTAAAGTTAGGAGCGTCTTTCCTGAGACCTTGCATGGGATACCCTCATGTTAATACTGCTGACAACTGCACTATTGTAGCAATGAAGGACCAAGACAGAAGCTGCATAACTTCATTAATATCTAACATTATTAAAGATTATTTACATTATTAAAAAATTAACATTATTATCTTCATTAATATCTAAAATTCTACATTATTAAAGTATTATATTATTTTAATTTTGTGAATGTGAAGACTATGTGGGTAATTGCTTTTTTTTTATAATTTAATTTTAATTATGATCTGGCAGTTTGAATAATTTATGCGGCCTACCCAAATGTCCTTTCTTTGGTATTGTTCGTCGAATCGTTGAGCTCCTTAAGTCCTGACTTCCTGAGTCGAGCTGCACGATTACTGACAAATGCGTGCACTGACTGGTCAGGTCCACTCAATCTGTGTGGTTCTTTCCTCAAAAGACCATTTCAGATACCAATCTGCATGGTCTTCGCATGACCTGACCAAGATTATGTCTGGACTTTAAAAGAGACTGTGCCCTTTGAGTTTGTTTCGGGCTTTCTTCTCAGAGTAGTCAGATAGGGAACGCCGACCTCATCTAGTTTAAAAAACATGATTGACGTGTAAAAGTGTTTGTACAAACCTACTTACAGAAATATAATCATTTATCATTTCATTTTGTTTCAGCACAAACTTCACAAGAACAGCACTAAGAATTGATCTCGTAGTGAGAAGGTTCGTCTGGCGAGTATTTAGTAGCAGCCTACCACTCTGATTGCCCCTCATTAAGGTTCTTTTAATCCACCCCATTCCTACCTTAACAACGAATACTTAATAAATTCTCTTATACATGAACTAAAACAGTTATTCTAATGGTATGCAGCTGAAATAGTCGTGAATAGCGTGTACGAGTGGTCCACCAAACCGACATACACTTAATGTAAATTGGAAATAACTTGGCAAGTTCCACATAACTCGTGTATGAATCCGTTTTCATAATAATTTTGTTTAGTGTATTTGTAGGTAATATAAAACTTAGTTAAGGGGGATGCGATAAGGTAGCCCGAGAAATTCAAATTTTCTTACGTTTTTTGGAATTTGCGGGTCAGTGTCAGGTCCTTGCACCCTCACGTGCCTAGTCGCCGCAGGAGGAGACACCCTGGGCATCGGGAGTCGATTGCCGACTCCCGGCCACCGTAGGCGCGGGCTTGCGGACGGCGAGTAATGGGCTGCTCGCCGTCCGGTAAGGACCAGGCCCGGGTCAACGGCGCGTCGTGTTCCACGCGCGCCTCAAAGAGATGTCAGCATCATTGACGAGGTCCGAAAGGGCCGATGCCTGCCGGGGTCGCGGATTGTTCGATAGAGTTACTGTGGCCCTGGCGCACAGGCAATTGAAGGAACACGGGTGGGTTTTAGTCAGTAGGAGTCTGACATGCCCTCCCGTTCCGCCCTGATCGGGAGAGGTCATTTGATGACTTCCCAACCAAAGTAAGAAAAAAAGTGTCAGGTTGTATGTTGATTTTAATTTATGATTTGCGGCCGTAACAAATATGGCTTTACGGAATTATAATAATTAGAATGAGCAATACAATTCCTTAAGTTAGAATTGGCCTCAAATATCATGATTACAAAAATTGTCATTCAATAGGGTACTCGTAATATGAACTTAGAGAGTTGTATTGATGATTTTTATGATTATAATTATATAAATACATATTTTTTACTACATCAACATACAACCTAATAGTACTTAACCTGCAAATTGCAAAATTTTCGCTACCCTGACACTTTTGTAAAAAACGATCGGAACCATGATCTTTTAGTAGTAAAGCGCAAACAGCGGGGTAATTACGTAACACATTAACAGTAGGAATGGGTTTCATTTTGACAGTTCAACAACATTCATTGCGTTATTTACGTTGTTGAGCAGACAAATATTTTGAACATATGAAGGAATGGATCAGCAATAGGCTTCAAAATGATCCAGATTGTGATAGATAATGTGTTACGTAATTAGGGTGCAGGCGCGCCGCGATTCTGGTAGAACAATTTCCATGAAGTTTTCATAGAAATTGTCAAACTAGAGTCGCTTCGCGCCTGTCTGCTCGAGCCTTTAAGTTTTTTGTAGAAGGCTCGTCTGGGAAAGTACTACAACCTTACCTATGAGTTTGAAGGGTAGGTAAGTATGCATGCCGGGGTAATTACAGTCATATGACAATCACAGTCACAACACAGCTTTGTTTTATTACACCGGCGTTTCTGTGATCCCTCTGGTGTTGCAGATGTTTATTGGCGGCTTTGAACAGATTATGAGTTAGACTGATTACTCACTGTCGACCGGTCGCCGGCAACTAGGTCTCTCGGCGACCAAATTATAGACAACTTGACTGGGCGACCAAGCCGAGCGACTGAATTAAGCCGGTGTTTTGGTCGCCGAGAGACCGGGTCGCCGGCGACCAGTCGACAGTGCGCTATGGCTCTGAAGCCCCTATTCGCCAAACAACAACCAAAAAATATATTTGTTGTATGTATGCAAAGTTTTTGCACTTCAGTTGTAAATTAAAAGCTACCTTAATCAATATTTCCGGAAAGAAAAAAAAAGAAATAAAAAATAGTTTATTCTGCACAAACAAAACGCACATTACAAATAAATGACAGTAAAAACACACATACAAAACATGAAACAAAAATTATAAAAAAAACAACTGACTTCCAAAACCACAAAAAAAGTGAAAAAATAACTTTAATTTCGGAAGTCGGTGTCTTCGGTTTTGTATTTTCGTTTTTTGCCACCGACTTCCGAAATTAAAGTTATTTTTCACTATTTTTGTGATTTTGGAAGTCGGTTGTTTTTTTATATAAAAGTTTTTAATTTTCACTTTTTAGTAGTAGTAGGTACCCCACACGAGGTAACAGTGACAGGAAATTATTAAAACATCATCAATATAAGCTAAGTAGTAAAACTACGCATTATTAAGATTAACTCAAAAACTGCTGGCCAGATCTGGATCAAATTTATATGGGACCACACGAGAAGCACCAGCTTAAAAATAAAAAAAAGAATCATCAAAATCGGTTCACCCAGAAAAAAGTTCTGAGTTAACACACATTAAAAAAAATATACGATCGAATGAGAACCTCCTCCTTTTTTTTAAGTCGGTTAAAAATAGTCAAAAGCTTCGTATTCAAGCAATAAAAGTTTTGATAATTTTGTACATTGCTCAGAGAGAGAGAGAGAGAAAGAGATTCAGATCATACAGTCGTGGACTAATAATGTTCATCGCATAATTTAAGCGATTACCTTTTCGAATCCGTTTACGGTTCCACTTAAAATCTCAAATCCGACTGTTAAGTTTGAGGATTCACATTCGAGCTACGAATCGTCGATCGCAGCACATTTTATTAAGTTAGGAATGTTCAAAGCTAGACAGATTTAATTTAAAACACCAAAGTCACAGATAGATTTTGAATAATAATGAATAAGTTGATAGAATAATATAATTATTAAATTAAAATCCGAATAAGAGTAAAAGATACTACAATATGTCTTTCTGTTCAAACGTATCAAAATCAAAGAACAATACCATAATTTCGCCTTACAATAGCCAGACAAGGGTAAATATTTTCGCTAAATCACAAAGTGACACGATAAAATTAATTTCGTCACCATTTAAATTGAATGAATACCAAGACGGGGAACAAAACAATAAGCTCGTATCGGCTGATGTTTTAATATTAATTAATTATGTATAATATTAAATTATTTGAAAGGAAAGGCTCAAGAAAGTTTGTCAACTTTTAATCATTCTGAAGACGTTAAAAGTTGTGTTGTAAGAATAGACAAGATTCTTATAACTTGTGACGACATTTTGTGATGCTACAAGTTTTAACAATATTTTTAATTCAGACATCTCGGGATTCGTTTCGATCAAAAGCTCTAAACTTACACTTTCAGGGCTAGTCATTCTGTGAATTCATAAACATAGATTGACTAACTAGGTTATAGTGTATTTATTTTATTTCTTATTTTAATGTTTATTTTTAATTTTCGTATGCTGCACTGGTTGACGTCATCACGTCAGCGCCGGCTATCGCTGAAAACCAGCGCTGGGGCTCTGTCTCGCATAGGGTCGTAGCATTATGCTGAGCGATTGCCGTTTTGCGTGAATGTGACGCATATTTTTCCCCAACTCGTTATTTTTTGTATTTGTGTGTTTTTTCTTTGCGTCATGTTTACCGCAAATAAATGTAATTTATTTCTTTCTTTTCTTTCTAGATTACTGGTATCAATATTTGTGACTATGATTTTGACACATTGTCAAACTCAATCTCCAACCGCCATTTTGTAACAATCACAACACGCCGATAATTCCATAACAAAACATCGGAACATCAAAACCGTCAGTTCACAGTGAAGCCAGACCAATTACTGTACGTGTAGGACTTGCTCTTAATTAAGTGAATGCATCTCACTGAGGCACGCGGCATGCGTTCGTCATTTCCCGCCGAAATGGAATTAAGATGGCGGGGATTTGAGCCGCATTTACGGGTGTAAATGGCCAAAATTCCATTTCCATGTGTGACATGGGAATTGAATATATAATTTCAAACGTTAAATTTTCTAGTCCGGAACGGTAATATTAATAATAATAATAATCATTGAATTCACAGAAGCAAGAATTAGGATTTGAAAGTAGCGTGTAAATTCCATAAAAATCCGGTCGGTTGAATCTAAATTCATGACTGAGCATCGTAAATATCACGAGTATGACATTAAGCTTCCGCCATATTGAATTGTCTGTGCCATTACAGAAAACGCATATTTTTTAATTATAATTAAGATAAATCTAATACTACCCCACGTTCGGTGAAATTGATTAAATATTCTAGGCTACAAGAGGTAACAAACTAGCCTTCAAACATACACACACTTGTACGTAGTTTATGAGATTCATGAAGCTTTAGTTTGGTTTTGCAATAGTCGGGTAAAAAGGGTTTGGGTGTCAACTGAATTTAGACGAGCCTTATGGCGATATTGTCGGGTTTTGGAATAGTGTGGCATTGTTGTGGGGATGATTTATGATTTGGGTTCAAGAAGCTTTCTCGTCACAACCATGGTGAATTAACTACAGTAAGTCAGTCAGTTGTAGGTGAAGTTATAACTAAATGGGGACCTTGTTAGTATGTCTACCAGTAGAAATGACGCTTAAGAGTATTTATTTTAAATTGGTCGATATCCTTTAACAAATTCAGTTTGAAAGGTCTGTTCCTGTCAGTTTCTGGTTATAAATAATAATAATAATATTAAAAAATAAATATTTATTAAAAAATAAAAATTGGTAAAATATAGTATAAATCTTAGAAATAATATAGGTATTACAAAGTATCATGCCTGCACTAGGAACTAAGAACTAAACACAAACTAACACACACAACTAACTAATTCGTTTTAACTAGGTTAAAACTAATTACTGATTATTTTTAGTTTTTCAGGATTCTACCATCTTTCTTCAGCAAATTCTATCTTAGATCATCAAATAATCAATCTCCATTGGAAAGCCAAAACACGATACTTGCAAAACCTTACACGAATCCACTAAAACTCACACCACAGCCGACACGTAGTTTAATTACAGTAGAACTGACGCTCACTGAAACTGACAAACGAAAAGCTGCATTTGTGAAGCTTTGCTTTTGTAGGACTTTTACGAAGAACAAATGTACTAGCTTTATAAAAGGAAAGTTGACAGGAAATTACTACACAATGCTTGGTAGGATCCAAAATGCTAGGATATCAAAGAAAAAGAAAGACACAAAATATGTTTATTGCGGTAAACAAGACGCAAAAAAAGGAACACGAACACAAAAAAGAACAAGTTGGATAAAACAGCTATTTTGATTCGTTCATAGGTTTTTGTGAAGTTAAAACGCTTTTCAGAATCATTGAAATGCAATTAAATTTACTTTTGACTCTAAACAAAAACTGAAACAAATGCAAAATGGCGAAAAAAAAATTTCACCTCTGGTTGTAGATCCGTTTTCCGCATGACAAGAATATTTATATGACTTGCAGGCTCCCGAAGTAGGTAAGTGTATGACTGATTTGAAAACAGTAGAAAATCTAAACTTTGGCAACGTTTTCGTAAAAAGTATAAATTTTTGCTAACGTTACCGTCGCCTTAGTAGATCTGTTTCTGGACTAATCTTAGAGGCATGTTTTTAATCGAACCTCTAATAATTCCTATTTTGCGCTCCTAAAAATATTATTGAACACTCTAATATAATGATAGCGCCTCTTTTTGTAAACCACCTATTTTGGGGTTTTAAAAATACTAAATATCCAAGTAACGGCAACCAACGCGGTTGGTGACAGTTCTAACCTAACCCATTTGGTCAGCGTAACCTAGCAATAAACGCAATAAACGTTTTGACTTTGACTAGCTTAGTTGCTGATGCTGCTGGTGCTGCTGCTGCTGCTGCTGCGATCAACTGTGAGAAAAGGCCATAAAAGTTATAAAGAGGCACAATTATAAAAAAAATACGTGCAACATAAGAAGCGCAAAATGTTTTTAGAGGATCGATCATTTTAAAAAGTGTCCAACCTTAGCGGGGCAATAAGTTTTTTAGAGGATCAGTTAAATATTTCCCAATCTTAAAACCTATCAAAAAGTCATCCGTATACAATTTTATACTCAATTCTAGTACTAAAATCTTAATCCATCAGCTCAATCTACAAACCGTATTACATAGCATCTCTGCAGTTTAATTAGTGCACAACTGACGCTGAAAGGCCGAGGGGAGCTTGTATCTACGTACTATAATTACGTACATGTAGATGATTTTGATTGAATCGTTCCGGAGAGATTAGGTGCAGCTGGGCGTAATGTAAGCAAGGGAGACTGTTAATTAATTGTATTATTATATTACAGTACAACTATTTTCTTAATGTCCCTCGGCAAACTTCGTGTTTCGTCAGCTGTCGGATTTCCATCGGTTGCCCTTTGCACTTGGTGCAGACTGGACGCTCTCAATCGACTTGGGCGTCAGGTCTGCTATACTTGTACTGTAAGTACCTTTTTATTGTAAACCAGTAGAACATTGACAGCCAAAACCAAAAGAGACAGCAAATTTGGAACCATGAGAAAGGATTACTTAACGAATTTACTGTCAACGTAAATTGTCCGTATATTTAAGTTACAAGAGGTGCAATCGTCATTTTTTGACATTCGCTAGTCGTATAAAATGTCTTTAACACAGAATATTGACGTAGAGTATTAACCTTCTAAATAATTAATTTCGCTCACTTTATAGTGACGGCTTTATTGCTTCTGAGTGATTTCAAGCAGCGTTGCTTTGTGTTATGGGTGCCAGTGTTATTATCGCAGGAGGAGACACCCTGGGCGTTGGGAGTCGATTGCCGATTCCCGGCCACCGTAGGCACGGGCTTGCGGACGGCGAGCAATGGGTATCTCGCCGTCCGGTAAGGACCAGGCCCGGTTCGACGGCGCGTCGTGTTCCACGGGCGCCTCAAAGAGATGTCAGCACCATTGACGGGGTCCGATAGGGCCGATGCCTGCCGGGGTCGCGGATTGCTCGAAAGAGTGACCGTGGCCCTGGCGCACAGGCAACTGAAGGAACACGGGTGGGTTTTAGTCAGTAAGAGTCTGACACGCCCTTCCGCTCCGCCCAGAGCGGGAGAGGTCATTTGATGAGATACGACACAAAAAAAAAAAAAGACATATGAGACATTCCGGTTTGTCTCCGGGATGGCGACGGACCTGCCATTCCTCTGGGCAGATGTCTATAGGCAGCGTGGTGGCCTTCACTCATCAGATAAGCCGCCTGCTTTCAGGGCCGTTTTTAACCTATTGGAGGCCCTAGGCATTGTAGGATACTGGGGCCCTATGGAGAATCTACGACACAAGAGCTAGCGAAGTGAGCTCAAAATTTGTAGCGCCTGCCTCTGATAGTCCCTAGCTCCGACGCTGGCATGAATACCCCCATGAATCGAGGGGCCCTGGGCACTTGCCTAGAGTGGCCAATGGAAAAGAAGGCCCTGCCTGCTTGTTTGCGACCTGATAACATATTTTTTTGATTAATAATTAAATTCTATTAATCATCAGAAATGACAATAGAATTAATGATTGCTGAATCTTTGCTTGTACAAAATAAACTAAACCAAAAACTCTCAGCAATTAAGTTTAAAATCCTCCACCCAAATCAAGTCACATTTACAAAGCTGTTCACATTAACGTTTGACTAATTAGAGCTGTGACGTCACAGCTGTATGTGCGCCCAAAAACAAGTCAAAGAACAGTGGCTGTGCACTGATTACTGTGAGGATATTAAACCTGCTTTGTCACGAATTAATTCGTGTTTAAAAGCGCAGTTGCATGTCTCCAGTGGAAAAATACGGTTTATTTGTTACATTTAACTAAGCAGTTTTTAGTAAAATAACTGACAATAGGCAATATGAAATGGCACTTATCTAGAAAAACCGGCCAAGTGCGAGTCGGACTCGCGCACGAAGGGTTCCGTACCATTATCTATAAAAACAGCAAAAAATTGCGTTTTTTTGTATGGGAGCCCCCCTTAAATATTTATTTTATTTTATTATTTATTATTAAAGTTAAAATATAACTGAGTATTTTTTGAATATTTCATGTGCCTACCTGTAGCCCTTAAAAAAATCGCATTTGTTGTATGCGAGCCCCCTTAAATATTTATTTTATTTTGTTTTTAGTATTTATTGTTATAGCGGCAACAGAAATACATAATTTGTGAAAATATCAACTGTCTAGCTATCGCGGTTCTTGAGATACAGCCTGGTGACAGGCAGACGGACGGACACACGGACGGACAGACAGCGAAGTCTTAGTAATAGGGTCCCGTTTTTACCCTTTGGGTACGAAACCCTAAAAATGTGGGTGTTAGCCTAGGTACGTAAAGCTAGGCAAATTAATTAATGCATAAATAGACCACCAACTTAAACTGTTCGTTTATTTAAATCAAAACCGTAGTTCCATAACAATTGTATGAAATTGTTATAACCCGGCATTATACGACATATTCACATAGGGTGTCACTTTACTTAAGAAATAATTTCCCTGGCTGTACAATCATATATGAATCCATACTAATATAATAAATTCGAAAGTAACTCTGTCTGTACGTTACCTTTTAACGCCTAAACCACTAAACGGATTTCGATAAAATTTGGCAAGGAGATAGATGGCATCCTGGGGAAGGACATAGGCTACTTCTTGTCCCGGTAGCACGTTCGCATGGGAAGAACGACGCGGGTGAAGCCGCAGGCAGAAGCTAGTATAACCATAACAAGATAACATTTTAAGAAAGTATAGACTTGCAATCTAGTCACGCAAATAAGAGTTTCTTTAATTTTGGAAATATACAAGAATCAGAAGATGTTACCTTTAAGGCGGAATCTTCAGGGTAGCCCGCGAAATTCAAATTTTCTTAAGTTTTTTTGCAATTTGTAGGTCAATGTCAGGTTGTATTTAGATTAAAATATGATTCGCGGCCATAACAAATATGGCTTTACAGAATTATAATCATTAGAATCAGCAATACAACTCCTTAAGTTAGAATTGGTGTCAACTGTTATGATTTCATAAAATAGTCATTCAATACAGTAATATGAACTTAGAGAGATGTATTGCTGATTCTAATGATTATAATCCTGTAAAGCCATATTTGTTACAGCCGCGAATTATATTTTAATCTAAATACAATCTGACATTGACCTTCAAATTGCAAAAAACGTAAGAAAATTTGAATTTCGCGGGCTACCCTTGCGCTTCCGCCTTAATAGTAACTGGTAGGTAATCCATAATCTTAGTAAGTTCCAAAATTTCCATCCTATACACAACTTGCATAAATTGACAGCAAGAAATGTACCGCTGTCCACAAAGGAATATCTTTGGTCATTGGCAAGCTTACAGGTAAGTCATCCATGACATGGCTAGCATCCAACCTCAAAAGCAAACGTTTCGTTTGACCTCAGAGGAAATGTCCTTAGGAGGTCATGTCCTATTGTGGTTTCTGAGTAATGTATTATCTACCTTCATTGAATGGGTACTTGAAGATATTAGTTTTGGTTTCATTATTTAGCAAATTGGTTTAAAAGATGACTAATAATATAAATCATATGCTTGTTTTCAATACTAAACACTGGCAGTTGAGAAAAGGATACTATTTAAAAATTATTTTGGAAGCAGTAAGTAGGTACCAGTAGCCATCGTAAGGATGTTTTAAGGATGTTTCGTAAGGATGTTTTTAGTGTAAAATCAGGAAAATTTATTGTCTATCAAATCAAAACTATCAATTTTTTTACAGTTGTATGAAACGCCTATAACACGGTAAATTGACCACGTGTGTGAATATGCTAAAAAATAATTTCCCTGGCTGTACATACCGCATCTTCGGTAGGACAAGAGCATTACTGACAAAAAATCTAAAAATGACTTAAGTATGCCAAACTGCTTTAAAATGTCCCTTGTATCCGGAGAAACAAAGACCCTTATCATATAAGCTTAATGCTGCCAAAGGGCAGTGCCTTTGTCATATAGGTACATTTTTTTACTATCTTGGCGCGACAAGATCTTAAAATAACTCTTAAAAAAAATCACTAAAAGTGCAGTTATGCCCTTGTCCTAACGAAGGTATGATTATGTACATAAAAGTAAATAAAACACAACGGGCTTTAAAGAGACTATCACATAGGTAGAGCTGCACTAGACAAAGTGACTGGCACATAGATAAAGCTGCACTCGACAAAGTGACTGTCACACAGTTAGAGCTGCACTCAACAAAGAGACTGTCACACAGGTTGAGCTGCACCCGACAAAGAGACTGTCACACAGGTAGAGCTGCTCTCGACAGGGACTGTCACACAGGTAGAGCTGCTCTCGACAGGGACTGTCACACAGGTAGAGCTGCACTCGACAAAGAGACTGTCACGCAGGTAGAGCTGCACTCGACAAAGAGACTGTCACGCAGGTAGAGCTGCACTCGACAAAGAGACTGTCACATAAGTAGAGCTGCACTCGACAAAGAAACTTTCGCACAGGTAGAGCTGCACTCGACAAAGATACTGTCACACAAGTAGAGCTGCACTCGACAAAGAAACTGTCGCACAGGTAGAGCTGCACTCGACAAAGAGACAGTCACGCAGGTAGAGCTGCACTCGCCAAAAATACTGTTACATAGTTTGAGCTGCACTCGACAAGGAGACTGTCACACAGGTAGAGCTGCTCTCGACAAACATACTGTCACACAGGTAGAACTGCACTCGACAAAGTGACTGCCACACAGCTAGAGCTGCACTCGATAAAGTGACTGTCACACAGGTAGAGCTGCACTCGACATAGGACGTCACACAGGTAGAGCTGCACTCGAAAATAATGTGCCGTATTTACGGCTAGGTTCTGTATCTTCTTTGAAAAGTAGGTTTATGTTTTTTGCAGTAACGAAACAGAATATATTTCTTTAGTACATAAAGAAAAGTTTTCTTTTCATAACGAAGTCAGTGTGTATTTTGTGTCATGGCTGCCATAAATCTCGCTTACCTAAAGCGCACTGTCCGAAGATGTGAATAATATGGCAACACTGGCGTTCCTTACTCAAAAGTTGAGGGTAGTTTGCAATGTTAGTGTTGAGTAGGGAGGGTAGGTGTGCTTGTAACTGTAGGATAGTCTTCAAATTAATATCGTGATCTTTCTACACTTGTTGAAATAATGATTGGCAAAATTCTGCATGCTGTGTGCGGTCGGGGGACCCCCGTCAGAATCAAAGTTCCTTATGCAATACTCGCACGCACACACACTCGTATATAATAGAAAGAGACAGAGAGAGAGAGAAAGTGTGAATTTATTAAAACGCGTTTTTAATACCGAGCTTTTTTGTCGCTCAAAAATCAGGAAAACGACACCAATGAAGAAAAATTAATAAAAAAAAAACGCAGCCGCCATCTTGGATTTTCATTTTGACCTCACTATTGGCTTTAGCACCCTCGAAAACCATGAAACCTATATCTCTCCCTCTCTTTCTCTTTCTAGTATTATTGAGAAAGTCGCATGGAGGGAGCATAACTCTGTTTCGTTTCGTGACGATTTCTACCAGTTTACTCCTACTGCAAGCCACGTTAAAGAACTTTCCAAAAACTAGGCATTTTTGACATTTTACGACCACAATTTTTTTATCAGCAATTAGTGAAATAGGGATACTATTTACTACAGAATTTTAGTCATACCTACATAATACTTTTAAGATTAATATACGAGTATGTACGAAACTAACTGAAGAGGACATAGCGTGGCAATCTAAACAAAGCTTTGCCCTATTCAAAAAAACTTTGTAAGATTTTGTTAAGCAGTTTTAAAGTTCTTAAACTTTACATATTTATTATTTTCATTTAAACAATTATAATATATACTAATCCCAGAAATGACAAAATCTTTGTCGCCCTAAACATCCCGATACAAGTTGATATCTGCCGCACTCAGTGTCGTTTCAACAAGTTTTTGATTTATGTGCTCAGCCCCCTACGGCTATAGCGACATGTGTAGGCAAAAGAGGCTCTTCTAAAGTCGGCACCTTAATGGAAAAGTGACTGAAGTTCACAAAGTACCTCTTGCATGTGAAGATAATTCATCATGTTTTGACTTTGACTTGGATAAGCTAAATGTTGTAGATGCTGTTTAAGTTTTCAATAAGTGAAGTTGGGAGAAGGCTTTGAACGATGAAACGTGTGACGGATGAAAGAAATTAAGTAGGTATTAGTGCACAAAGACAAATTCCATCTAGATAGGCCATAACTGGCCACCGTCTTGTGTGACCTACTACTTGCTGACTCGAACTTACATTTCAACCATAAGAGGCTGACTATAGCTAAAGCGCGGTCACTGTCGGACTGCATAGATAAGAAAGAGAAGCGCGATGACACAACTCTGGTAATTTATTGCAAAATATGAAGCAATTATCTATTTACAAAAAATCTATTGATTGGATTAAAAAATTAAAACACTATTACGTTAATATGTTGCTTGTAAGAATAATCTGACAAAAAACCAGAACGATTGCATGTATATATGGTTTTTAATCGTTAAAAGCAATTTTTAGAGGTATCTTCGTGATTTGTTATCGCGAAAATTTTGTTGTATTATGTTTTCAACACACTATCTAACTAGCATATACCCTGAAGAATATCATATCTTTTTCTGGATTTGTTTACTGTAGTGGATCATATATACTTTTAGGCATTACAAAACTTGCGTTTAGGTCCTGTAGTCCCAATAATGTCCTGACATTAGAAAATGTTCAGATGGTTGGAACAACAGCGTTTTTTTAGGACCCGCTTTATAATCATCGTAATTATGGAATCATTATCAATAGCCTTTTCCAACCCCCAGTATAGATCTATTCCCATTGAAAAATAAATTACAGACCGTATGAAGGCCGTCTTCCTACACAAGACATATTGAAAAGTAGTTTTTCTTTTCCCAGATGCACGTTGTCCGTGACACTGAGAGCGTGACGGAGTGACCATTTACTTGGCACAGTAAATTACAATTTTGTACTCTAGCTTCTATATTTTTTGCCCAATTCCCTTTCGTCTGTTCTAGGCATAGCTTCAAGAGTTTTATTTTTTCTGGTTCTATTAGAACAGTAGGATTTATTTGTTCTGGTTCTGCTAGAACAGCAGGATTTATTTGTTTTGGTTCTACTAGAACAGTAGGATTTATTTGTTCTGGTTCTACTACAACAGTAGGATTTATTTGTTCTGGTTCTACTAGAACAGTATGATTCATTTGTTCTGGTTCTATTAAAACAGTAGTATTTTTTTAAACGATAACATGCGGCGGTTGACAGGGCGAAAGGTTCTGCCAACCCCAGGTAACATGGCAAAAGGGCTGGAATCTTTTCATGTATGACGAAAAGGATTCATTTTAAAGCTTTAATAAAAAAATATGAAACATTTACCGATAATTCTTTGATGTTACCTTCAATGAAAAATAATTTCACGTAATTTAATTATGGAGAGGTCAATGAGTACTTACAGTTATGTTTTATGAACGTTGTGAAGATTTACCTGGAAATAAAAGGAAGAATTATTATTGTTCACATAATAAAATGGTAGACGAAATACAAAGGAGAATTTTATTAATATTAAAAGGCTGCGGAAGAAATTCGAAAAAAATTGTATTTTAGTACTGCCGTAAAAATTACAAAAAAAAAATTGATAACAAGCGTAGCTGACACATTTAAATCTATGTATTGAAATTAAATTTATTTTCCCAGTATGTAACGCTATTTTGGTAGTATAAGAAAAGCAAGATTCAATTAACATTCCACGTGATAAAATCATTTAAATACCTCTCTAGAAACAAGAATAAAATAATATGTCTGCTCTTTAACAGGACTTACTGCTCCATGTAATATGAAAGCATAATTCATTCATAATACAGCTACAAACCGCATCAAAGAAACCATACGTATAAAATCTTGCTACTAAACGTCATATTTCTTACTTTACTCTTGAATCTGAAGGTCCATTAAAGGCTCAGAGGGGAGCCGAGACTACCAAGTTTGAGTGACCTCTGAAATGTTTAATATTGCAAGAGAAAAGGGGTCTTTTGATTTTGCCGGGTTTTAACGAAGAAAGCTTGTGGAAGTGGTGTGAAATATTCTCAATGTGAGGGTAATAATGTGGTAAGTTGGAACATGTAAAGGTTTTGACGAAGTGTTATCCATTTTTTTATAAGTAGCAATGCGATTAGACTTTGAAAGATGAACGATCACTCTAGCTAAATTACTAACTCTATGTGAACTAAATAAAAATTTGCACGCTTGCTTGCAGGGAGAACACAATGACACTTAGGACGAATTTCACCAAACTTTTATACCTAGAATAAGTCTTATCCTGAGAAAAATTTTGAATTTTTGACAGTTTTTCTATACCAGAACTGATAGAAGAAAATTTTATTTCACGGATAAAAGTTGTCTGACGTTGGTAAAGTCAGCCCTTAAGTTATATGATCTCACCTTTACCAAAACCTTTGTATCTCTATCAAATATACGTTTGATTTGATTTAACTAGACGTTTTACACACAAATTACCCAAGTAGCAAAATCGGGTACTTATAATGGTCTCAAGACTATTTTTTCATGCACTTATAAGATACTTGAAGTATGCTACAAACAAGGATTTGGGCGCAAATATAGGAGCATATATTTCTGTAACGATCTTATAATGAACTTGGATAAAGTCATTAACTCGTATAATGTACTTGACGAAAAACAATAGTTTCTATAACAATCTTAGCCTATGCAGTTACAGGCACTAGTGCTTCTATAACGCTTTGATTCCAGTATCTTATGAAACCTATCAATTTTATAATGCGCTTGTAACATACTTGGTTATTTGTTATAAGTACATTATATAGGTATAAACTGTAACGTGCACGTGTTTTGAATTTGAGAAATTTGTTTCTTTTTATATTCCTTACTAATATAAATAATTCCATTAGTATTCATTCGTTTTTAATATAGCTGGTTACTTTGTGAATATAGTGTGGAAACTGGTGGGGAAGTCAAATTTACTGTGAATATGTACCGCATATTGATTTTTTCTTAACGCCTAGAGCAAAATTGAACATTGTAAAGTTGTTGTTAAAATTTAATTTTAATGATTCTTGTGAATATTCGCCATTTTTTAAAAATGCTCTGCATTGAGTACTTTATAGAATCACTATTAGCAAATTAGTACTTATTACAGTTTTGGTAACTATCACTTCTCCTCCATTTTAAAACAAATTAGGGTTCCTCATGAATTGTTTATCAACCTCACCCGTTAAATCTGACTAAGCTTTGATTATTTTTTCGTCCGTCAACTGTTTAAGCAAGTTTACAAGACTTTTATTTGTTTTTAACAAAGTTCGTGCATCTTTGGGTAGAATGTTTTTAATTCTTTTGTATAATATTATTGATAGTTCATTTGGTGTCAAATATTCAATTTTATAGCCCAGCTTTGTATATCTTGAAGTAATTCATGATTCTTTTCAGAGTCTGTGCTTTCTTTTATTTCTGAATCATATTCTTCCTCATGGCCTTTTCTTCCTGTTCTTCATGATTAGAATAGCACTCAACAGGTACAGCATCATTTTCGACGGAGCCCTCCATTACATAATCTGTTGCACTTGACTATGAGATGACAAACTATAAGTTGACAAAATGGCTGACGTTTACTTACAAAGTACTTGGTCAAGTAATTTGTAAGCATGTTTGCTCTCATAGCGTATTCGTAACAATCAAACAATAACCACGTAACCTAACCTAACCAAGTAACCTAACAATCATATAAGAGACTTCGACAAGACGATAATGCCAATACTTATAAGGATCTCTGATAAGTATGTTAAAAGTAAATGTATCCTATAACTGTCCTATAAGTTAATCTTGTAGTAGCTATAGGACTTAGTTATAGCAACCAATGCTCTTGAGTATATTTAGTCTTGTGAAATGCATTTATAAGTATATGAGTCTTATAACTGTTCTATAAGTTAAACTTGTATTTACTAGAAGACTAAGTTATAGAAGCAAATGCTCCTGAGTAAATTAAGGCTTGTGAAATGCTACTATAAGTAAAATAGTCTACACCAATGCACTTATAAGAATCTTATAAGTGTTAATACACTTATCATATTTTTTTATAAGATTACATTGCTTGTTGGGTAACAAGTGAACACCAAAACAAACGTGGATTCGAGCGCCTAGCAACGTGTTTCCACGATTTCGATCAGAAACTTTATAAAACTACATACTACAGATAGGATATTAAATAAAGCAAGAACTTTACAAAAAATACTACCACCGATGATAATAATAAACAACAAGCTATTTCAAAAGGACATCACTATAAAAGTACCAAACTGTGATCTAAGTACCAGAACGGCTATAACCGTCCAAGCAAGAATTGAATCTAGCCACTCAACCGAGAGGCGTCGGGACAGACCTTTTCCATATAATATTCAAAGACCATTGACGTTAATATATAAAAATAACAAGCTGTCTACTCACTTGTGTGGTCGAGATTCGGGGAAAATGAGTTTCTATCTCCTGTATTGAGAAATAAAGGAAATATTATAACGTTATTCAAGTTTTCGTTTAAGAAAGTGTCGTTCTTTTTTATCACTATTATGTCAAACCTTCAAAGATGGTGAAATAACCACCCTTCGCTTCGGAATATATTGCTTTTCGTTATGCTCAGCCAATATGCCATTTGTATAGTCAATCTTAGTAGATTCACAATATAAATAGGTACTTATCGTTAGTTCAATTGTTCTTTATTAGTAAGACAATTTTGAGGTAGAATTTTCTCCCAAAATATTTTCTACAACAGAAATATTTTTAACCCCACGTAAATATTTTTTGTTGCGATTTTTTCCTGCCATCAATCTTTTTAATAATTCAGCAGCAATTTTTCCAACACCATCGAACCCTACCAAACAATTGCCAAGTTTATGGCGCCCAACCCCATGGCACGGACCACCATGTTTCTTCCCTACGGTAGATCCATGAGCCAAACTATCCATAAGTCGCAGGCGAAATAAATCCGAATTTAGGCGAAAAAAATCGCGCCAAATCTCAGCATGTCTTTTCTTTGTCTTTCTTAAACTGCCTCAGCCGTTGAATAATATAACGGGAGCAACAGAATGGGCGATTTATTTCCATTTTCCTTTACTTGTCGAAGAGTTACTCCGTTCTGACTCGAAGTATTGGAAGAACGTGTTATTTCAGTACGGTTCTTTTTTTTTTTTGTTTGAACGCGAGCACAAACTGTTGCTTCTGCTATTGAGTTTTGTATTTTATGTATTTGGTTAGGGTTTGAAAATGTCGGCTAAGGTGGTTTTAATATTTAGACCACGTAAAAACCTTGATCTAAACATTATTTTGCATGCTTTCACCAAAAACGGTGACTTTTTGTCAGCTCTCGGAAACTAATATTTTGTTCAATAAGTACAACAATGCTCGTTTCTCCTTCTATGAATTCTAATAAAAGTCAATCTCTGCCATAATATCACAGGAAAAATAATCCTTTATATATCGAACATGGGACATGATTACAAAGAAGCTCTCATAGATATATGAAAAAAAAAGCAAAGAAGAGACATGATTCACAATTCATTTATACTCGTCAATTTATATTGTATTGATAGTGACGAAGAATACCAAACTTATTCTTCTAATTCTTTATATACGGTGTTATGTTTGATGCCAAGTTCGCTCAAGGATCTATCATTTTCGTTTAGGTGTGTTTTCATAAGCTTTGAGCTTATATCCGACAACACAAAATGTTGTGTTTTCGGATATAGTCTAAGATGTAGGGGTAACTTCAACCGAGATCCAGTAGGCTTGTTTAATTCAGTTCGGTGTTGGTATTGTTATGTTTGTCAAATGTTAATCACTATTTATTTCATCTCTTATTTACTTCTCCAGAAGAAAGCTCTTTAAAAGAGTCAGTTACAGTATCTTATACAGTAGAAATTTGAACGTTAATTAATAGAACCACTAATTTCAGTACCGAACCAGTCAGTGTTAAATCAAGCGTACAACACATTAAAAAGTTAGCTCCAAACATTGACGGAGCCTCGTACAGTTTAATAACCAAACTTTTATTCAAAGCCATGAAAATGACGTTGTTTTATACATTTCGGTGGTATAAATGTCAAGTCAACTGCCACGATTTATGAAGAGCATTTAACAAGTTTTACTTCAAAAGATTTTGACATGAATGTGTGGCAAAATAGTGGAGTTTTATTGTATTTTAATTATTCTTGTCTGGGTCAACTTCGCATATTACTGTCACTTTGGCAGTAGATGGCATTTTTAGTTCGTTGCAAGAGATTTCGACATGAGATTTATGGGTACTTGGACCCATTAATGTGACAATCGCTATTATTTAGGTCTGTGGCTTATTTTTGAGCTTTCCTGAAAGTCCTAAATATAATCGTGACCTAGATTATTTTTCACGAGAGTCATTTTCTAATGGCTCTCGTGATAGGCTTGAACTCTTGGTTAGACTAAGCAAGACTTATGTTGGAAAATATTAAGCTCCAACATCTGATTTGAGCTGCACGATTACTGACAAATGCGTGCACTGACTGGACAGGTCCACTCAATCTGTATGGTTTTTCCTCAAAACACCATTTCAGACACAAATCTACATGGTCTTCACATGATCTGACCAAGCTTATGTCTGACTTTAAAAGAGCCTGTGACCTCTGTGTTTGTTTCAGCCTTTCTTCTCAGAGTAGTCAGATAGGAAACGCCGACCTCATCTAGTTTTACAATATGATTGACGTGTGAAAGTGTTTGTACAAACCTACTTACAGAAACAAAATCATTTATCATTAAAAGTCCTCTATCATCTTACCAATTGAATCCTAATAAAAAATATGGTACCTATAGTTTATGGAAAGCGTCTAAGAGACTTTACTCCACCAACAAGACGTATAGCAGCCAATTTGTCTGCGAAGCATTGTGATTGTGGTATTTCCTCCTTTGACCATTCATGGTTTCGGTCACTGGAAACCCTTTGTTCAGTGGTCTAACGAGGTGAATCTATGAATGTATGTTAGAGAAAGCACAATATCGGAAATTGGATGCAGACGTGCTTACAACTTCACTCGTAATTTTGTCGGAACCATATCCTGGGGCACAGGTGTGATAACTTCAAGGAGATAGGTAATATTCAATAAGGTTGGGAAGAAGGGACTTCATTTGGAAATGTAAAAATATCTTTCTATTCTATTCAGCTGCATTGGCCGGTTCCTGGTGGCGTTTCTATGAACTTATTCGTATGGAGTGTGGCCCCGGGTTCAGCTCCAGTGGGTAGGTAGAAGGTAATGTTAGAATAGTATCCATCCAACTGAGGAAAAAAATGCAGGTGCCAGATTCATGTCACAATTGAAACACGCAAGTACTCATGACCCTTTGCTTACCGCCTTGGAAATACTTCAGATAGGGAATATACGAAATTCACAACATTATATACAGAAAAAATAAAGAATTTCTGGCGAAATGTGGGTGTTAACGCTTCTGCCTAACCCTTCCGAGAATATGTTATGTTAATCAAAATATCTTTTACCTTGACTTGACCCACGTAAGGACACAACACCTAAATACCCACAAACACGTATCTGATAAACAAACACTGCCTCCAGAATCAGAGCAAATACTATTTTCTGGACATTGCATACTAATTACTTTAGGACCAGCCATTCGCATAGTAAGCAAGCCTTAGAATATTTTGGTCAGGTCAGGATAAGTTTGGTCAAGGGACTATAGCTGAAGTAAATACTTATGTTCGGCGCTGTATGACAAGAAAAGTGATATTTATTTATTTCTTTATTTATTGATTCAGGACTTCCAACAAAAGATGTACACAATACACGACACGTAAAGAAAGGGCAACATTAGGTATTAAGCAGGTGTACTCCTTCACTTATAGGAGACAACAGCATGCACAATAAAGTTAACAACTAAGCTAACAAGGTTAAAATATTAATAATAGGTAACATATTGAAAAAGTTGACCAAATTTAAAGGAACATATAATATAAACAAACAAAAAAAAAGGTAAATATAACATTAAGAGATACTTAAATTAAATCTATTATACACTTCTTATATTTAGACAGAGACTCGCAGATGTCTAGATTCGTAGTTTTAGCTAACGTGTTGTATTGCCTACAAAATCTTGGCACAGCGGCGTAATGACCGAGGTTCGTAATATAAGTATGCATGTGGATGGCTCTAAGAAGAGAGGTAGTCTAGCAAAAAGTTTTTGTATGGATGGTAGCTAAGAGGCGTGAGGACTGAATGAAGATGATGAAGTATTAAATGTCCTTAAACAGGTGACTTTCTTGTTACCAGTTTAAAATTTTTGTTGGAATTTTGAAACGTTGAAGAATTTGTCTGAATTGAAGAATCGAGGACCCATTGCGGTTTAAAAATTCATCACGACGTATATCTTATCAAAAAATGGTATGTTGTTTAATGGAAGATACGTTCGAAGTAACTCTAATGCTTCTGTTTGTATACTAGCTTCCTAGTTTCCTGAATTCGCACACGAATGTTCAAAGCAAACAGAACCGTCCGAAACTTAGCTCTGATCAAAACAATATTGATACTACAAACCACTTCTCGAATGTTCCTGAAAGAATTTCGAATTCACGAAGCAGTTCCCTTTAATATTTGTCACTCGACCATCAGTTTTCGTTATTACTTACATTAATTCAAGACGTTTACTTAAAAATTAGGGATGTGTCCTCTGCGAATAATACAATCCTCTGATTATCTCTAATGTAATAATTGATAAGGTAAGTCAATTATATAAATTAGAAAGGACCTAGAATTGAACCCTGCGGAACGCCCATGGTGACCGCAGATCTTGCAAATCTCTTGCCATTAACATTAACCCTCTGAGTTCTGTGGTTCCACTTTGATTAAATCACCTATTAATTAATGCACGATGATCTAACTTAGAATTAACTTTTGAGTAAGTATGAAAGAAAACCTTCCTTAGTCATATTTTTTTAATCATATTTATTGTGAGAACCCAGAGCTGATTTAGCTCCGCTTGAATTACAAATCACTAAATACGTTTAACACTAACCATATTTAAAATATCGAACAACAGAACGTTTTAAATTCGCGGCCCATAAAATAATCACGAGTATTTGTGATAAAAAAACACACAATTTTATTCAAATCAGGATGCATCGGAGTTGTTACACCTATGCATCTATTTGTATACTAGGTTCCTAGTATCCTGCATGTATGTAGGAAATTATGAACGTAGTATGCAAACGAGTGTTCAAAGCAAATACAGGGTTATTGGTTATTTGTCGGCAATCCAGTAAGGGGATGTAGGAGAGGTCATTTGCAAAAAAATTACCCCGGATGACCCTGATGCAAATGTCAACCATTTTCGAGTAATTTGAATTTTTTAAGCTATTGCATAGCTTTTATCGCGGGCTTTGACCGCGGCGACCGAATCAAGAAATTCCGTAACGAAAATAAAACCTAACACCCCCCACTCCGCCTACCATGTAGCTCGGCCGAGCGTTCGCTTAACGTGTATTTATATGGTACGACTGTACTTAAATTAATATCAAAGAAAAATAAATACTGCATAAATACTGCATAAATAAATAATTATAATTGCATAAGTTGATAAAAATTCTATGCAATAGCTTTACCGCGGCAGTCCCCGAGTGCCACACGTGTTTTTTAATTTTTTTTGCTGTACACAACGTTGAAAATTTATTTTATAAAAAACAATGTATGATTTCTTAAAATTATTATTATGTGCTTCTACTTCAATACATAATAATCAACCATAAAATGAAAATTATCTTTAAAAGTTTTACAAATCGTTACAATTTTCTATCATTTTGAGCAGGTTATTTGACTAAAATAGTCGATTTCTGCAAAAAAACACGGAAGTACTTTATCGGCAGAACATTCCAAAAACATGTACAACTTCTCAACTATCCAACGAAATACAATAAGATAAAAGTATCTTCAAAAATTATAAAATGTTAATTTACTCGAAAATTGTTGACATTTGCATAGGGGTCATCAGGGTCATTCGGTTGCAAATGCCTTCTCCTACATCCCCTTAACGGATTGCCAACATATAACCCATAACCATATGTTAAACTCCAAAACTTAGGTCGGATCAAACAATATTGTTACTACAAACTACTTCTCGAATGTTCCTGCTAGAATGCAGAATTCCCAAAGCAGTTCCCCTTCAATAATTGTCACTCCACCATCGGTTGACGTTGTTACTAAAATTAATTCAAAACGTTTACTTAATGTGGAATACCGTGTTGGCAACACAATGGGAATGTCGTTCGTGTTAAGGGAGCATATTGTTAAAGCGACAAATAAAATGATAATGCGACTGCGACTCGAAGTAATTGTCTTAATTTGTATTCAAGCCCTTTTTTCTTTGGGAGTGAGTGTAGGCTTATGCTGAGTTGGCAGTCAATGCCTTTGTTGGTCTGAAAGTTAAAATTCAAGGAGTGTTCTCTTGATTCTATTTTAGTTAAAAGTTTTCAGTTAAAATACTTTCAAGAAAAGCGAAATGTGCAAGACAGTTTCGTACCAGTTCTCGAGAAGTTCCTATTCCGAAAAAATAAAATAATCTTTTAGGCACAATGCAAATTAAATAAAAAAATGCGCACAGGCAACTGAAGGAATACGGGTGGGTTTTAGTCAGTATCTGATACGCCCTTCCGCTCCGCCCAGAGCGGGCGAAGTCATTAGATGATTTCCCATCCAAAAACAAAAAAGGGCCCAATGAAAATCCATCCGTAAAAACACGATATGATACGTAAGTATAATACAAATAAATAACACGAATTTAAATTTGCATTTTAGTCCTAACATTTAAAATCAGAGCAGTGGTGGCCCAGAGGTAACGGCTGCGACTTACGAGTTGTGGGCCGTAGTTTCGAACCCAAATCAGGCGCTTTACTTTGTGTAAATTATTTCTCACCACTGCTCTCAAAACGGTGAAGGAAAGCATCGTGAGGAAACCGGCATGTCATAGAACCAAACATTCGAAGACCACAATAGGTACGCGTGGTAGATTACGGCCCACTCCCTCTCACAGAGAGGAGGCCTGTGACCCTGCAGTCACCCTCACCCACCCTCACCCTTACACACACCCTTACACACACACACATACAGACATACACACGCACACAAACAAATACACACACACACACATACAAATAGTTTTCTCTTTAATTAATTTTATTTTTTAGTTTCAGTACAAAATCTTTATTTTCATTATTTTCTGTCTATAGTACCTACTCTGTGAAATTCCGAACTTTTATTTATCTAACTGGTGTTAACGTGAGAGCCCTGACACCCATAACACAAGTTTAATCTTAGCTTGGGTGTTAGAGGTTTATAACTCTGTATTACCCTACAATTTATATGCAAAACATTTCATGTTATTTTTAGCAAGTGGTAAAAATTTTAAATTGTAAAACTGGAAATAAAGATTATTATTATTCATTTATTTATTTACATACTTATTAAATACATTTTTAAATATTTTTATAAAAAACTTAAAAAAAACATTTAAAAATATAAAAAATAGTGGTCCGCCGGTATCGGGAGCAGGGTCCAAGCTACCGGTGGTTAGGACTCCAGAGACAGGAACCTCCTCACAATGCGAGCCGTATCGAGGAGTACTGCCTTCTGGATCAGGCCCTTGATCCAACCGCCTAACGAGAGCCTCGAGAGATGCTGGTCGAGGCTTTCGGCCATCAGGCCATTGGCCGATACGACAATCGGCACAATGATAGCCGAGCTCACATTCCACATGTCAACAACCTCGTGTGCTAAGTCGAGATATTTAATTTGTTTCTCTTTCTCAGCTTTCACGAGGTTCTCGTCATGCGGAATGGTAATATCGATAATCATTGTGCGACGCGCTAATCGATCTATCACCACTATATCAGGTTTATTGGCGACAATAGTCCTGTCAGTAATGATAGACCGATCCCAGTACAACGTGATATGGCCATTTTCAAGAACTGGGTCGGGCACATACTTGTAGTACGGTACCTCAGAATCCACCAGTTTATATTTCAAAGCAAGTTGCTGGTGAATAATCCTGGCTACTTGGTTATGCCTGTGCAAGTACTCGCCGTTAGCTAGACGAGAACAACCAGAGATAATATGTCTGATGGACTCACCCGGACGATGGCATGCCCGACACACGTCAACCGTCCCATCTTTCATAATATGTCTCCGGTAGTTATTCGTCAAGATAACTTCGTCCATAATTGCACAGACGAAACCTTCTGTTTCCCCGAAAAGGTCACCAAAACGTAGCCAGGATACGGACGCTAAGAAATCTACACCGGGCTCATGAAGAGCCCGGTAGAAGCGTCCGTGAAGCTCCTTGCTTTGCCATATTTCCTTGCGGTCATCTGTAGTAAGTACCACAGGTTTGCGCCAGTTCTCTTTAGCCACGGAGAGCGGGGTGAGTCCCTTGTCCACTGCTACCACATCACGGTGCATACCCACTTCGGCTTTTAAAAAATATTCCCTGAGACTGCACACTTCACGGTTGTGGAGGGTCTTTGCATTTAAAAAGCCTCGACCCCCGCACTTCCGCGGTATGTACAGTCTCATCACCGATGATCGTGGGTGATGCATCCGGTTTGCGGTCAGCAGTGTACGGACCCTCCTATCTAGGGCGTCGAGTTCAGTCTGAGTCCATTTGAGTATGCCGAAAGAGTACATCAAAACCGGCATGACCCAACCGTTGAAGGCCCGCACCTTGTTTCCGCCTGAAAGAAGACTAATTAATACTTTCTTCAAGCGACCAAAGAAGCGCTCCTTCAACGATTGCTTCATGTCAGTAACGTTGATGCCTAACGCTTCCGACATACCTAAATATAGCTTTCGGATAAGGAGAGGGATCTAAAGTGTATGGAATCCGAAAGTTGAATTCCCTCGGATTCCATAATCTCACCTCGCTTTACATGCATGACTGCACATTTGTCCACACCAAATTCCATCCTGATGGTGCTACTGAAAGTTTCAGTTACCTTCAGTAGCTCCATCAGTTGCAATTTGTTGGGTGCAAAGAGTTTCAAGTCATCCATGTAGAGGAGATGAGATATGACCTGACCACCTCTCCTCAACCGATAGCCTAGTCCTGAATCCTCAAGTAGTGAGCTTAAAGGATTCAGGGCTAAGCAGAACCAAAGTGGACTCAAACTGTCGCCCTGAAATATTCCCCGTTTAATCCATACAGGCTCATCGCTCCCCTGGATCTGTCGACACCCTGGATAGCGAAGAACCGTTCTCCATTGCCCCATACATGACCTAAGGAAGGTGCGTAGAGTTGCATCTATCTTGTACAACTCCAGCACCCTCATGAGCCATGTATGTGGCACCGAGTCATAGGCCTTCTTATAATCAATCCAGCATGTCGACAGATCCTTGCGGGATCGACGAACCTGTTGGCTTATGGCCATATCGATGAGGAGTAGCTCCTTAGTACCGCGGGACCCGTTCCGACATCCATTTTGAGAGGTTGACATAATCGAGTTACTTTCAATGTGCGTATTAATTTTCGCTCTCAAAATGGATGTAAGAAGTTTATAGACCGTCGACAAACACGTGATCGGTCTATAATTCTTGGGATCCGTGGGACTACCTGACTTGTGGAGCAGGTGGGTAACGCCTGTTGTTAGAAACTGCGGAAGCGACCCAGACTCTAAAGATGACTGGAACTGAGATGCCAGGCGGGCGTGTGAACTAATTAGCCATTTCAACCAAAAGTTGTGCAATCCGTCCGGTCCCGGTGATTTCCAATTCGGTAACGGACGGACTGCTCTGGCGACATCTAATGGCGTAATTAAAACTGCTTCCATTTCTGGTACAGTTTCACACGCTCGCCCGACATCCAGCATCCAGCTAGCCTCAGAGTGACAGACGGGCACTGACCAGATGCTGCGCCAGAATGTACTCGTGGCGGCATCATCCGGGCGGCACTCGTCTGTCACATTTTGTTCAGATCGCTCCCAAGTTCTATACACCCATCTCTCATCGCTCTGGAACATGCGATTCTGTGTGTACCGATCAACCCGCCGCTTATACCGCCGAATACGACTCGCCCATGCACAAACTTTTTATTATTATTATTATTATTATTTATTATTATAAAATTATAGGCTGATTATGTTTGTTACTTAGGACTGATTTTTCAATAGACAAATAACTTTTATCTGAAGAATAAATTTGACAGTTCGACATATTTTCTATACAAAGCTGTCAAACCACAATATTTATTCCTTATATAAAAGTTATCTCAATCAATAAACCCAGCCTATCGCAGTCCACTGCTGGACGTAGGCCTCTCCCATGCTGCGCCACAACACCCTGTCCTCCGCCTTCCGCATCCAGTCTCTCCCACGCAGTTTTTTTTAGGTCGTCGGTGCATCTAGCTGGGGGGCATCCCACACTACGCTTGCCGATTCACGGTCGCCCAGCAAAATCAGCCCTTAAAACCACAAATTTTAAATGAATTGAAAATCTGGTCTTTATTCGTTCGGTGCGTCATTGCGCGGTCGTTTTGTCGCGGTGTTGAAACCTGACCTTATTTTGAAGCGTAACACGCAATATTATGTTAAATGTTAATAATTAAGTCTTGTTTTGTCGTCTGAGAACGGGATAATGGCAGAAGTATATGTATAGTTATTAAGACTCCGTGTCATTATTGTTCTCATCTTGAGATTTTAGAAAGGGTTTAGTTAAGACTTTTGTGTCGTTCTTAAGTTCTTCTGGTGAAATATTGTAGCCGTTATGTTTGTTAGATGATACGGGGATTAAAAAGCAGATAACAAAGGTTTATTGCTCTGTGAATGTTTAATCACTGTTATAATAAGAATAAGCAAGTAAATCATCTTTCTCTCAAAGGATATTATTAACACTAGCACAAAAATTGCTTTACAGAAAACCAGGGATTATCAGGGCCGCAGTTTCAACGCGCCTGCTGAGATGCCTCTGGTATTGCAGATTATTAACCGACTTCAAAAAGAAGGAGGTTCTCAATTTGTCTGTATGTATTTTATTTTTGTATGTTTGTAACGTGACATCTCCGGCAATTGTGGATCGATTTCGAAAATTATTTTTTTAATAGATAGGATATGCCTCAAGGGTGGTCCAGTATAATTTTTACTAACTTTGCTTAGGTAGTTTTTCAGTTAGCTTCAATAATACGTATTTTTTCCGCTTTAGTGTATATTGATGATGTTATAATAAATTTCTGTCACTGTTATTTACATAGGTATACGAATTTGTGTGGGGTAGGTACCACAACAAAATTTTTTTTCTTTTTTACAAAATAAAAACCGACTTCCAAAAAAAACCCTACAAAGTGAAAAATAACTTTACGTAATTTCGGAAGTCGGTGTCTTTGGTTTCGTAGTTTCGTTTTTTGCCACCGACTTCCGAAATTACTTAAAGTTATTTTTTCACTTTGTAGTGTTTTTTTTTAAAGGAATCGGTAACTACTAATTATCAGGTAGCCTTCTTGTATCCTGGTTGCGATGCAATAAATACAACAGATATAAAAAAGAATCCTACTTAAATTCGGACATTTTCTCTGCCTTAAAAACGACATACAATTAGTTTTTAATTGCATTTTACCCATTTTTGCAACCAAACTAAAGCTGAACACGAATACTGAAGTAATCACTAGTACAATTAACATAAGCTAACGATGCCCGCAGGTCCAATGCGATGCGAGTTACAAAACATTTGTAATTAAACTGATGACGTGTTATTTCACCGGTAGCCTTTTCATTTGAATAGTTTACCCAGAATTTTATTGAGGGCATTCTATTTTTGTGTACTAAAGCTGTTTTTGATGATAGAAAATTGGTTCGATCTATACAATAAAATAGTTACAAAGTTAAATCTGTACACTGAAGTGTACAAAGAAATGTTGAAAAAAAGTAATTACTACGAGGTGTGAGAACGAGTCTGATGCCGAAAACATAGTTATTAGATTTTTTTCAGTTTTTCGGGGTACTTTTGATCCCGGTAGGACGTTCCCATGGGATATTTTCCGACATGAACGCGGGCGAAGGCGCGAGCAAAAACTAGTACAAAATAAATAGACCAAATTGTAACTAGACATTAGAACCAAATTATTTCAAATGCGAACCAATAAATAATTCTGCTCATGATAAATGACTACAAAACGAATTCTGTATGTTGTGAGAATTCAGAAATCAGAAATCAGAAATATTTTATTTGTGATACATAGGTAGCTACAGTGGTTGGACATGTTTTAGGTTAATGTGCGCTATGATCAGCCTATTATAGGCATACAAAAAGAATTAATTACAATTTTCACATGCAAATAAAGAGCTTACTCGTACTAAACTACAAATCAACTACATAAATGACTGTATTATTTGATTAATAAAGGAACAAAAGTCAATTTTTTTTTTTTTTTTTATGTAAAAATAATTTGTTAGGTAAATGTGAAAATAATTTGTTAGGTGAATTATGCTTAGAAATAATCGAACCATGGCGACCTATCGTATTATGCTATCCTCTGTCTCACAACTTGTCGACACTAGTATGAGAAATATTTGAGCATAATTACGCTCTTAAATAAAAGAGTTACAATCAGAGGTACTAGACAAAACAAGAATTATAAACGAAGACATTCTGATAAATGATAAATGATTTTATTTCTGTAAGTAGGTTTGAACAAACACGTTTACACGTCAATCATATTTTAATAAAAACTAGATGAGGTCGGCGTTTCCTATCTGACTACTCTGAGAAGAAAGGCCGAAACAAACTCAGAGGTCACAGTCTCTTTTAAAGTCCAGACATAATCTTGGTCAGTTCATGTGAAGACTATGTAGATTTGTGTCTGAAATGGTCTTTTGAAGAAAGAACCACAGAGATTGAGTGGACCTGTCCAGTCAGTGCACGCATTTGTCAGTAATCGTGCAGATCAACTCAGAACTTAAGGAGCTCAACGATTCGACGAACGATGCAGAGGAGTGAGAAAAAAAGTCGTGAGGAGAGTTTTGAGTATGAACGTGGATGGCTATAAGAGTAGGGGAAGACCAGAGAAACGATGGATGAACAATATGGCTAGAAAAGTTCATTTTCTATGACTTCGTTGCATTTGCGAACAATATTTTCTAAACTCATCCAGGAAGCTAAATTAGATAATGCAACCTTATCCAGACTTGCAATTGTATAAATAGGAGTTGTAAATTATTAAGATGATATGGCTAGAAAGGGGTGATTACAGGTATTGCATACAAGTATGGAAGAAAAATAAATGTTACACCGGCCTTAAATAAATTGGTATAAGGGCAGCAGAATAATGAACCAACGAACCTCAAAGTGACAAACTTGAACTTAATAAACATACTAACATCAAGGACAACATCTATTTACCCAAAATAACAGCAACATTTACTAACATTTCCACACATTCATGCATAAACTGACGCCTTCTTCCCATGAAGGTACAGAACGCAACTTGCTACGATCCTTACACACTCCTTTTGCCTCGTTTACGTTCATACATCTGGTTATACACGCACACCAGTTGCGAGTACTACGCATCTGACCTTTCTGAAGAACATCACCAACAAGGTCACTATATGTCTTCCTAGAGCGTCCCCTCCCGGCGTTTCCACTCACATCTGCCTTGTAAATACCTTCTATTAGTCGCCTTTCATTAATCCTCTCAACATGACCAAACCATCTAAGCATACTCTTTTAAATATTTGTCACTACATCCTCTTTTAAACCGCACCACCGCACATTTCCCTCCATCAAGATACCCGAATCACATCCATCCTTCACCAAAAAACATTGATTTACATTCCCAAGGTACCTACTCCAATTAGCATATCTGGCTGTCGGTGGCACTTCGGCAGCAGATGAGAATTTACATGGTAGAGTATATTCCTATTCCTATATTTAACCAGTGGGCATCCGTCACAGTGAGGTATCAGGAGTGGAAGGCTTGAAGCTAGGTGTCAAAGTGTGTGTTTGCATGTTTAAGTGATTGCATTTGTTAGGATAATGCGTAGGCATAGACGATTTGCAAGTTATCTAAACCGAATAGAAATGGGCAGTCACCCTTTATTAAGTTTGTATGTAGTTTCTAGTGCGTTCCTGGTGGAATTGTGCCGTGTTTAGGTACTAAATTGTAACAGCAAAGATAGACTAACCATGCAGTTTGACTAGGATATAATATACCACATAAAAGGACTCCAATTTGCAAGAGGATTATATTAAAAATTCTTGGTAGATCAAACTATAAAGTTTAGAATAACAATACACTGCGTCACTGAAAGCAGCAGTTTGGTATCTATACGACTTTTCTGTGCGGTTGCCAGACAGGTTTTCATCATTTCTAGATTCTTAGTAATAGCATACTCGTAGAAGCTTCTAAATTATATTCGTGACCAGCTAAAACAATCTTAGCCAGAAAAAGGCACAATACCTACATACTTATCAGTGCCATTCTATTTGTTCTAGGGTTCTCATAAAACCCTATCATGTAAGATGGACTAGATTTCTACCCTGACACTAATAATACCTGTTACACGTTGTATTTGCGTCAGACCTTTTGTATCATATGTCGCATTACGTAAGAACGTTACATGAAAACATTGTGTTGCTATTTCTGTTTCTTTGTCGTACTTTTTTTTTTGTCTGTATGTAGGTTTGTACAAACATTTTTAAACGTCAATCATATTTTTTAAATTAGATGAGGTCGGCGTTTCCTATCTGACTACTCTGAGAAGAAAGGCCAAACAAACTCAGAGGTCACAGTCTCTTTTAAAGTCCAGATATAATCTTGGTCAGATCATGTGAAGACTATATAGATTGGTATCTGAAATGGTCTTTTGAGAAAAGTACCTGTACAGTCAGTGCACGCCTTTGTCAGTAATCGTGCAGCTCGACTCAGGAAGTCAGGACTTAAGGAGCTCAACGATTTGATGAACAATACCAAAGAAAGGTTAGAAGAATTATCTTCAAGGGTTACGTGATAGAATGATTTGGTCTGTGCCAGCTAGTATCTAAACTGAAATTTCACCACCAACCACCACTTATCACCACCACCACCACTACCACCATTCACCATTCTCTTGCCATCATCCCAATTTATTTGTGGTCGGCGCAAGATGTCTTTTACTTCCATATTTCTCTATTAGCCGTCATCTCGTTCGTCACCGCCTTTCTAGCCATATTACATTACAACTTCTATTTATATTTATTTATTAAAACTTCATGCACAAGTAAAAAAATACTGTACAAAGGCGGACTTAATGCCTGAGGCATTTTCTACCAGTCAACCTTAGGGTGATGCAGAGACTAAACATGGCAGGTGCAATATACGGGATAGATAGCACGGAAATAACTATAAAATACAAGAATAAATATTAATACATAAATACTAATACACACATACATATAACAAAATAAACTTTGTCAGGAGAAATAACGATCGGTAGAGGAGAAAAACGAATCCAGCAAATCAACGCTGAGATGTTTCGGCCAACTTCTGACGGATATGCTCACGTGCCTTCACTTTAAAAGATAATTGACTGGTTGCCATCTTGATGTTCAGAGGGAACGCATTCCAAAGATAAATCGCCTGGACAAAGAAAGAAGAATTAATGAAGCCAGAACGGTGAGACGGACATCGTAGAAGACGATTGTTGGTGGAACGAAGATTTTTACTATGGGCAGAGCATAAATATTGAATTTGGGAGGTCAGGTAAGAAGGAGAAGTGGGTTTGTCGAGAATAGAGAACAACGTGGACAGTGCCCTCAACTCTCTGCGCTGACGAATGGGTAACCATTTTAAAAGCAGTCTGTGCACAGCCACATGGTCATACTTACGAAGATTAAAAACAAATCGAATGCAATTATTGAGAGGGCGGTCAAGTTTACAGTCGTCACCTATACCATTGCAAGTCCCACCAAAGTCATTTATACCATTGCAAGTCCAGATAAGGTTGCATTGTCTAATGTAGCTTACTCGAATAACTTTAGAAAATATTGTACGCAAATGCAACGGAGTCATAAAAAATGAGCCTTTCGTTTATGTATTTTAAACCGTACTTAAATTTAATTTAGATACCAAATTCTGTCGAAGAATTAAACAAAAAGTCTAAATAACTTAAAACAACTCAAAGTAAGCACCCCGAAACCCTTCCTTCACAAATTACCATAGTAACTAGAAATTTCTTGCGACTGCCTTCCAAAGACTAATTTTGTATCCCATTGGTATTCCGTCTTTGTCTTCAATCGTGGGGTCAAAGGCCGAATGCTGTATATACTATCTTGATAAATGATTTGTGTGCCAATATGATAGATGAGGTTCGGGTTTACGGATAAATTTTCAGAGAGAGTTTAGTCATAATTGAAGGCTGGATATATGGTTGATGTTGTCTTGTAGTTTACACAGACCACTATGAACCGTAGCAAATAAGAGAGTGCTTGTATTATTAAGCAGCGGATGAAACAAGTCAATCGAACAATGATAATGATGAATGTGATTATGACTGATGATTTGGCTTGATATATAAGACTGGGGTAAAATGTAATTAGATCAAACAATGCAAGCTAAGAAAGTGGAGCGGAGGAAACATGGTAATCAATGATGAAGTTGAATAATGTGACCATGGACTGCTTTTTACAGCAGCCAATATAACAAAGCACGCATATGGTCCGACTAAGGTAAGCAGATTTATAATTTATTTCAGTTTGCCATCAAACAAAATATAACAAACATAGCTTAACCCAGTTTGCTCAATAATGATCAAAATTAAGTACTTTGCACAATTTTTGAGTTCACTGCTGAACTTAAACAGTGGAGCACTTTAGCTGACAGCGAGACCCCTACTTCGCTTAGCACATAACACATTCAAATCCAATTGTAAGACAGATTTTTTTTTGGATTATGTATTCGATACAGGTTAATATTCTTTAATAAAGGTTAGACAGAACTGTAAAGCAGTTGCGACTTTTGAACCTACTCATCGCTCAGTGGATGGTTACGATTCGGCAACTAGACTTCCACGAACGAACAGAACATAATTAAGACAGGCAGACATATTTCGTTAAACTACAGCTAGACCATTTTATCAGTCAAATAACCAGACTATATATACTATGGGTTAAAAAGTTATGGCAGTGCCATACGATTTGTAAATCACTTTTCAACTGGCAATTGTAAATTTTCCAGGCCTTGTCAACTACTTCTACTATTATCAAGCTGTAAGTGCAGAAAAAAAACCAGTCAAGTGCGAGTCGGACTCGCGCGCGAAGGGTTCTGTACCATTATCTACAAAAACGGCAAAAAAAGCATTTCTGTTGTATGGGAGCCACCTTAAATATTTATTTTACTTTGTTTTTAGTATCTGTTTTTATAGAGGACAGAAATACATCATCTGTGAAAATTTGAACTGTCTAACTATTACGGTTCATGAGATACAGCCTGGTGAAAGACGAACAGATAGACGGACGGACAGCGGAGTCTTAGTAACAGGGTCCCGTTTTACCCTTTGGGTACGGAACCCTAAAAAAGAAAGAAAATATGTTTATTTGGCACATGTCTTCAGTATACACAATATAAAAAAAAAACACAAAAACTTAATTCTAAAAAAGTAACCTCCCAATGTGAAGAATTCTCAATGAATTCTCAACTAACTAATTAGTTCTCGAATACGGAATCATTCGAAACGATATCGATTCATAATCATTACCATTCGATACTATTCTAAAACCCAAAGTAAGGGATTCCAAGTCACCACCAAGTTTCTCCGTCGATTGAGTGAAGTTTAATTTCGAGAAGTGAAGTGAGCATTTCGAGTGGATCAAGTATTTTCTATTTTACTCTCTGTAGCATCGATACTAACTTATAATTTCTTTTATTTGCTGTCCGGTATAGTTTCGAAGAGAGTTTTTTTATTGAGTATCTATGAGAAATTAAAAATTCATAGTGCTTTTATCGATATTAAGGCTTTTGTCACCTACACCTCATCTTTGAAGTCATCATTATCATTGGCAGTCTTGTTTCCCCCACTGCTGAGGATATGCCTCCACCTTTTGTGCCAAACATCAGTAGTCTGTGCGATTCTCATCTAGGTCCCTCCCACGATCTTCAGTAGGTCATTCATCCATCTGGCCGTCAGTCAGCCAGTGCCATTTCTACCGTCTCTCGGCAACCATTCCGGTAGGGCTCTGCTCCGCTTGTCATCAGCACGTCTAGCCAAGTTTTCTTGGCTATTTCCATTTCAGAGTCGCTTCCAATATTTTTGAAGTACTTATTATTATTAAATACTATTATATTACTTATTATTATAAAAATCTCTTCGTTCTTTGAAGGTTACGGAGCTACTATCAAGTGCGTTACTGTTCCCTTCTAACGGCCAGTAATAAAAGTATAACATTTGGATGAATTGGTATAAAATACATTTGAAGAAATAAGTAACGCTTATGTGACATTTTCTAAAGCAATATTTCTGTTAAAATGAAAATCTACCGCAGCGAGTTTTCCATCAAAATGAGACGTCTGGATGTGACTCGGGGCAACTTACTTTTATATTTGCAGTTTTAGCGAAATTTATTTCAGCTGCGTACCTACCTTGTTATTTCTATTTTCTTTAGTATTCGGACGTTAAATCGCTGAAAGTTTCGGCGGAATATTTTATCCCAATGTAATAGGATTTCTCGCAGACTGCACAATTCTGAAAAGAAAAGCTTTAAAGCGGTTTCACAAAGGGACTGTAAACCAAAACAGACATTACGAGGAGACTCTTCAACTAGTCACCAGATCCCAGCCTTTGGATGAACGTACCTTCGTCACGTTAAGTTTCAATAAATCCTCATACCATCCAAATTACCACATAAGGCAGGTTCGGCGGCTAAAATAACACAAAACACACAATTTGATACACACCAGCATTTTAATTACCTTCGGCTGTGCCACAATGTAAACCAAGTACAACCATCATTACCCAGCTACACAGATACTGGAAGGATAAAGGGAAATTACTACCAGCCTGAAGTCAGAACTTCCCCTATAAAGTAACAGAGTATTAAATAAGGAAATATTCGTATTAAGGATCCCAAAGACGCGCGCGATGCGACAGCGCTACACAAAGGCGCCGCTCGTCGCGCCACGAACGGTGCCTTTGTGTCGCACGCAATTCGCGTCGCGTTTCGCGCCTGTTTGTAGGAGCCTTTAAGTTTCAAAGTTTCGTACGTAATTACAATCTGAAATTCTTGTACGTAGGTATGTATATTATGACTCATCACAACACAGCAGGCATTAAGCAAAAGCGGCTAAGTGCGAGTCAGATTCGCACACATAGGGTTCCGTACCACCGTGCAATATTTAACAAATAACGCAAGCAAAATACGCCGACAAAACACGTTTCTTGTAAGGCGATCCCTTTTAATGTTTAATTTTAATTTATTTATATTATTTGATGTTATAGCGGCCATAGTATTTAGTACACACTCTGTGAACATTTCAAGTGTCTACCTATTATAGTTCAAAAATACAACCTTGTGACAGACGGACGGATGGAAGAGCCTTAGTAATAGGTCCTGGCACTAATTGGGTACGGAACCCTAAAACTTAAGACTTCCTTCATTCCTTACCATGACATGAATATAGATAATATTAGCAGTATGTTTCCTTGTCTCACACAAAATACTGGTAGTGAGCTGCATACGGTGGGACTGGAAGCCAACCCCCAAAATTGTCAGGAAAGGGCCAGGCAGATGGTTCCCTTATCCCACTATTATCTGACCTAACATAACTGGGGAAAAAGGCGAGGCAGTTGATTGATGATGATGGAGACAGAAGAAAATAATGCTGCCTTTAGAATTTCCATAAGTAACCATTTTCACACCAACAGAAACACGGCGGGACCCCTAATTTTATATTAGATAATCTTGCTAAATATTATTGCTTACTGCACCACCATTTTCGAGTACCTGCTTAAAACTTTAAAAAAGCGAAACCTTTTTTCAGACATCCTAATTAAATGTTTACAATTAATTAAAATTAACTTTGTTTGAACCCCTTCTAACGAGTCAAGTTCAAGATTTTGGTTTCAGCTGCGGTCCGCGGGTTTTATGATACTTATCCAGAAACTGTATTTCACAATATTTTTCCTTTGGTTTTTTGCTGGTTTTTAATTTAACATTTTCTAAATTAACTGAGAGTGATTATTTTAATTAAACTGTCAATCTGCAAGCTAGGTAATTATAATAAGACGCTAAGAAGAAAAGAAAACACCTAATATTGTTTGTAGGCTTGGCACGCTTCAAGCAGTTAGCTCCAACTTTGCTATAAATCAAAATGTAGGATTTTGATCTTTGGCCTGTATGTTAAAAGGTGCTTGGTAAAATTTTCGAGTTATTCCACTCAGAGCACAGATTTCAACGGCACTTGACCGACCGGCACCTAAGCTGTTTTACTAACCGCTCTGGAACAAAATTTTGATAAGCGCGGTTCGGTGGATCAGTTTATTAATATTATTTTTAGACCACGAACAGTACAGAATTTTATTTAAATTTATTATTTATTTCTGTATCTGTCCGTGACATCACAGCAGCAGGCCCTATCAGAATACCAGCGCTGCGACATTTATTTTTCTTAAATGTCGCAACATCATGCTGAGATAGGGGCCTTTTGGCCTCGTACAGGACTTACTGTTGTTATTTTCATTTTACATTTGTTTTTATTTTATTATTTATATATATATTTTTTTTTATGAATGTGTATAGTTTAGTTTCTGATAATCCTGTGCGAGTCTCAATAAATACTTTTTCTTTCTTTCTTTTCTTTCACCTGTATACAGTTTGTAGTGATGGGATGTATGTATTTCGCGTTCAAGACATTACTAACATATCGATATGGTTACTGTTGGTCAAGTGCGTGTCGGACCACGCACTCTATGAAATATTATATTGGTTCCATTTTTAAAGTGAAAACTTCTTTAGCCGAGTTGAGCAATTTTTGGTGGGGGGTTGGGGGGTGGCAAAACTTATGGGTTGCCGTAACCGACATGCTAATGTGACGTGTTGCGCCAGACTGTCGACGCGCAGCGGTCTGTGTACATTTTGGGGTTTTCACTTCTGTCGGCAGTCCGCATGACTGCCTATTTTTTTTGTCATGACAAATATAACGGCGCCTAGTTTAATTTAATGATGGCAGCTGGTTTGATCTTCGTTGATTGTTTGTTCGGCGCCGCCTTAAAATTAGTTATTTACATTAGTTTAGGAGCTTCGTTGGACTAAACGGTTTATTTAAAAAAAAAAATTGTGTCCTTTTCAAATAATAACTTCCCTCGACAGCCTTCTGTTTCCATCATCAGACCCTCGATGACAGTCATACTCCGAAAGGTCTAAAGTTCTCATCAGGATGATTGAGATAAGCTTAAATACGATGTAGCTGCTGTAAAACTGTTGAGGAGCTCAAAGTCAAATAATTTATTTCAAATAGGCACACAAAAGGCACTTTTGAACAAAAAAAATATACAAAAAAATTGAATTGAGTCTAGTTGCCCCTTCCAAAAGGTAGTTTCGTATGGAGAATAATTGACAAAAAAAACTCCACCGTTACTCTTTTAAATGTTTTACAATATTTTGTAAACATTAATTATATAACTTTAAGTGAAGATAATGCACCTAGAATAAAATTACTATAAGTACCACAATAGGTAAAAATTATTTAAAATACAGCAATGAGAGGTCAATTAATTATGTCATAGATACATGGTGCTCACATATTTACAAATATTGTAAAAGTAGATGATTTTCCTAAAATCTTAACAATAATTTAGTGTGTGAGTTAAAGTACTCACAGAATGTAAAATCAATGTCATAAAAATTATAAATTATACAATTAAATTCTTCTTTGCATGTCGATGTCAAAAATAACACGAAAATATATAAATAGTTTTTTAAATTTGTTTCGAAGGCGTTAACAACTATTATTTTCATCTAATTTTCAAAAGCTTTTCTTTAAATGATACCATTTCCAGTATTCCACATCTTGTTCCAGAGCAAGCCGGTGATGCGTGGCGGCTATCTCGCGCTCGCACCCGGCCCGAATGTGTGACGAAACGTGCCGAAACTACACGAAGCACATATGTACACCAGTCATTAATTAGCAGTATGCTGCTACGTTTTTGTGTTATTTATTAGCAGTACTTGGTAAGTTGGTGCTAGCTTAGTAAGTTTAAGGAACCGACTTGCTTGTTTAAGATTTTGGCCTACATCACGGGCTGCTATTATATTTATTTTATATTGAGCATTTTTATCTCACATTTTACCTACCTATATGCTTAAATTAACTTACTACAATAACGTTGTAGCGGCATCTACAACGCCACATGCGAGCTACGCGTCAGACTGACGTCACGCAAAATCCTGCATCGCGCAAGCAGAATTTACTGCGCAACTAGCATATATACAACATCCCGACATCAACCGTCGGGCAGTTGCCCACCAGACACGACACCCGTCTGGTCGGAGGATCCTCCCTTTTCCATAGAGTATGAGTGAACTTTACACTCTGTTCCTCATACCTCTATAACGTCGATAATACTTTTGGTTTTGATACTTATGTCTTTTTTGTCAACTAAGGGTGGTCTTCAGTCGTCGACTGTATTGGTAGGTACAACAGTATTTTGTAAAAATACATATAACTACCGATCTGCACCCTACATGCGTAAAACACTATCAATCACAATCTGAATCATTTTGAAGCCTATTGCTAATCCATTGCTTCATATGTTCGAAAAATTTGTCTGCTCAACAACGTAAATAACGCAATGAATGTTGTTGAACTGTCAAAATGAAAAACTATTCCTAATGTTAGTGAGTTACGCAATTACCCCACTGGACCTAAAAGGGACAGATTTGGGAACAATTTTCAACTGTTAAGTATGCTAAGTCTACCGGGGAATAATTATGTACTTATTTATTCTCAACGAAGTTTTTGTGGGCAACTGGTGGCCTGAATAAGGATTTACCTGGAAACGTTTACTTAGGTACCTAATACAAAATTTTTCTTTGTCTTAAATTTGGGCCAGTGAAAAATAAATAAATAAATAAAATAAAGTACCTACTTTGCAATAACATGTTGTTCGAAATACATAACATACAGTCCTTTCACAGGTATGCATCACTGTCAAAATCAAAGTAATAATAACAAAGAGAACACAAACACACACAAACAAAAAAAAAAAACAGAAAAAAACATAATACAACAAAAAAGAAATAAAAAATAATAATAAAGAGTATTCTATTCTATTCTATTCTGTTCTATTCTCTTGGGTTGCTACCACTGACGAGTCTGTTAAAATCACAGTGATATTTATTCTCGTTGCAATAAGCTTGCTCCTGGGTTGCTGTCACCGACGAGTCTGTTAAAATCACAGTAATATTTATTCACGTTGCAATAAGGTTGCTCTTGGGTTGCTGTCACTGACGAGTCTGTTAAAATCACAGTAATATTTATTCACGTTGCAATAAGGTTGCTCTTGGGTTGCTGTCACTGACGAGTCAGTCAAAATTACAGTGATATTTATTCTCGTTGTAATAAAGGTGCTCTTGGGTTGCTGTTATTGACGAGTCTGTTAAAATCACAGTAATATTTATTCTCGTTGCAATAAGATTGTTCTTGGGTTGCTGTCACTGGCGAGTCTGTTAAAATCACAGTAATATTTATTCTCGGTGCAATAAGGTTGCTCTTGGGTTGCTGTCACTGGCGAGTCTGTTAAAATCACAGTAATATTTACTCTCGTTGCAATAAGGTTGATCTTGGGTTGCTGTCACTGACGAGTCTGTTAAAATCACAGTAATATTTATTCTCGTTGCAATAAGGTAGCTCTTGGGTTACTGTCACTGGCGAGTCTGTTAAAATCACAGTAATATTTATTCTCGTTGCAATAAGGTTGCTCTTGGGTTACTGTCACTGGCGAGTCTGTTAAAATCACAGTGATATTTATTCTCGGTGCAATAAGGTTGCTCTTGGGTTGCTGTCACTGGCGAGTCTGTTAAAATCACAGTAATATTTACTCTCGTTGCAATAAGGTTGATCTTGGGTTGCTGTCACTGACGAGTCTGTTAAAATCACAGTAATATTTATTCTCGTTGCAATAAGGTTGCTCTTGGGTTACTGTCACTGGCGAGTCTGTTAAAATCACAGTAATATTTATTCTCGTTGCAATAAGGTTGCTCTTGGGTTACTGTCACTGGCGAGTCTGTTAAAATCACAGTGATATTTATTCTCGTTGCAATAAGATTGTTCTTGAGTTGCTGCCACTGACGAGTCTGTTAAAATCACAGTAATATTTATTCTCGTTGCAATAAGGTTGATCTTGGGTTGCTGTCACTGGCAAGTCTGTTAAAATCACAGTGATATTTATTCTCGTTGCAATAAGATTGTTCTTGGGTTGCTGCCACTGACGAGTCTGTTAAAATCACAGTAATATTTATTCTCGTTGCAATAAGGTTGCTCTTCGGTTACTGTCACTGGCGAGTCTGTTAAAATCACAGTGATATTTATTCTCGTTGCAATAAGATTGTTCTTGGGTTGCTGCCACTGACGAGTCTGTTAAAATCACAGTAACATTTATTCTCGTTGCAATAAGGTTGCTCTTGGGTTGCTGTCACTGACGAGTCTGTTAAAATCACAGTGATATTTATTCTCGTTGCAATAAGGTTGCTCTTGGGTTACTGTCACTGGCGAGTCTGTTAAAATCACAGTGATATTTATTCTCGTTGCAATAAGATTGTTCTTGGGTTGCTGCCACTGACGAGTCTGTTAAAATCACAGTAATATTTATTCTCGTTGCAATAAGGTTGATCTTGGGTTGCTGTCACTGGCAAGTCTGTTAAAATCACAGTGATATTTATTCTCGTTGCAATAAGATTGTTCTTGGGTTGCTGCCACTGACGAGTCTGTTAAAATCACAGTAATATTTATTCTCGTTGCAATAAGGTTGCTCTTGGGTTACTGTCACTGGCGAGTCTGTTAAAATCACAGTGATATTTATTCTCGTTGCAATAAGATTGTTCTTGGGTTGCTGCCACTGACGAGTCTGTTAAAATCACAGTAACATTTATTCTCGTTGCAATAAGGTTGCTCTTGGGTTACTGTCACTGGCGAGTCTGTTAAAATCACAGTGATATTTATTCTCGTTGCAATAAGATTGTTCTTGGGTTGCTGCCACTGACGAGTCTGTTAAAATCACAGTAATATTTATTCTCGTTGCAATAAGGTTGCTCTTGGGTTACTGTCACTGGCGAGTCTGTTAAAATCACAGTGATATTTATTCTCGTTGCAATAAGATTGTTCTTGGGTTGCTGCCACTGACGAGTCTGTTAAAATCACAGTAACATTTATTCTCGTTGCAATAAGGTTGCTCTTGGGTTACTGTCACTGGCGAGTCTGTTAAAATCACAGTGATATTTATTCTCGTTGCAATAAGATTGTTCTTGGGTTGCTGCCACTGACGAGTCTGTTAAAATCACAGTAATATTTATTCTCGTTGCAATAAGGTTGCTCTTTGGTTGCTGCCACTGACGAGACTGTTAAAATCGGAGTCATATTTATTGTCGTTGCAATAAGGTTGCCCTTGGGTTGCTGCTGTCAGAATTAAAATAACTGTGAAATGACTGTAGGGAAACGTCGCGCTGCCATCTTAGAATACCTACAATAGAAACGAAAATTACAGGGTCGCAGGGAAATCGACGCGTAACCGGTTACCATGGATTCAGTATGTAATTGATTACCCAGCGTTAAATATTTCGTCGGCTATTTAAAAAAAAAAAATGCTGTTTCATATATTTTTACTGCATAGAATATTGTAGTTTTCTATAAAAAAAGTTATTTTTTTTTGATAACTGACGAAATATTTGTACGCTAGAGGTCTAGAATCATGTGCTAAATTCATGGTTAAAGTTTGCTCGTCAATGTCCCTGTTAACCTGTATATTATGGTGTCATCATTGTAGTACTAAACGATAGGACCGCGGTAAATCACTGCATTTATACAAAACCTTTAATCAATTTCCAACAGTCAATACCAAACTCAAAAGTCAAAACTCAGACAAATAATACCAGCACTGAAATCCCTACGAGAGGCGACACACCACGGGAACCCCGCACGTGACTGCGGTATCCCCAGAGTAGAGCCCGGGATTCGCGGGATCCCGAGGAAATGACGTTACCCGATATTTTGTTACGGCAAGGAAAATGGAAGGGGATTTCAATTGTCTGGTATGATAAATATTCCGTTTAAGTTTTCTAGTGCAGGTTTATAGGAACATTTATTTATTTAGAGTTTTGTTAGGGATATTGGTTTGGGATAGTAAATTGTTGTTATTAGTCAAGAACTGCCTAGTAGGTCTAGTGGTCGTCAGTGCAACTGCTGGACATGAGGTCCTGGGTTCGATTCCCAGTTTTTGATTTTAGAGAATTGATAGTAACAGCCCGAAGTCTGGATTTATGCCCGGTTGATGGCAATAGGCTCGCCCCCTATTACATGTAACTTAAACATAACTGGCGAAATGCAGGTGTACTATAGGTACACCTCTGACTAACTACTGGGATTACAGATGAAAGATACATACATAATGTATCAAGAACGATAAATTTTCTGCTTAGGAACCAAGCAAAAAGAAAAAGAACGCTGAGCGAAAACGAAGTAACACCGCGGGCGGCGATGCGACGCGACGCGGTGGGTCGGGAGAACAAGAATTTTCACGCTGACGAATTCGCGGGCAGAAGCTAGTAAAGGATAAAAACTTTGTCAACACTGCATTTTAATTCAAAACCACGACAAAGCAAAAGCGAATCAAAACGACAACCAGCTATGGAACCAAACCAATATATGCCGCGATAACAAATGACAATCGCTTTTCAAACGGGATTTCGCGGTTCACAGTCCATTGCGTTTTATTTTTAACCCCCGACTGAAGCAGAGACCCACCCCTGTTTCCAGTTATAATTTTAGCGTGTGTATCTGTGTATCTATCTGCGGCATCTTAGATCCAAAACGGCTGAACCGATTTTGTTTTATTTGAAAGGTGACCCGATCGAGTGTTCTTAACTAAAAAAAAACTAAAGAAAAGCTGTTCAGCCGTTTTTTGAGGTTTCTTTTTGCATTTGCCGTTTTTTGTTTTAATGTAGGTAATATATTTTATATTTATGATATGAAAAACAGCTGAAGCGATCGATATCAATGCAAGTCAATTACTAGGCTTCAACAGTCAGATGATTTAATATAGCGCCCTAAATTTCATAGCGGCGATAGTTCCAAAATTGTTTTAAACATTTTGTTGTAGTGTCAATTATTTTATTAATAGGTAGATAATTTTACTAGGGGTATGGGTGTTACCCAGTGACTGGGTTGTTGTGGTCAGGTAGGCAGTGGCTCCATGAAAAATAATGGTATTCAGCTGCATCCGGTTAGACTGAAAGCCGACCCCAACATAGAAGGGAAAGACTAGGCAGATTATGAGGAAGGTAATTTTATCTTTATTGGGTTGACAGAGTTAGATGGCAGTAACTATTTAGTATTTCAGTCAGATTTGGAAGCTGCTGTTTACTACAATTTGTTTCACTTGGAACTAAAATGGAGGCACTCTATGATTGCTTGTGACGTTTCAACTTGTTTATGATTATCCGTTAATATTGACGGCTAAGGGCCCGTTGTTTGATCAGTAGTCAAACATAGTAATAGTTAAAATGCGTTAGTTAAACTAACAATTTGTTAAAAATTACAGAAGTATGTTGTTTGACAAATGGTTAAGCTAACTATAGTTATAAAATTGATAATTTGCTATAAAAGTTAACCATGCGCAGACAGAGTAGTTAAACTTTGACGGCTATTGACTAGTGTCTAATTGTTAAATTAACGAATGGTATTGTTTAACTATGTATCAAACAACGGGCCCTAAGACGAACTTGCACTGCCAATCACTGAACACGTTTAGCGCTAAACGAGTTTTAAACATCATTCTGTCTCTGTCATCTTCAAACATTAGACAGAAACAGAATTATGTTTCAAACTCGTTTAGCGCTAAACGTGTTTAAGGATTTGTGATGCAAGTGGGGCTAAATGTGAGCAAATAGATGTCATACTACATTTTAGTACGGGCCGCAATAATAAAGTACCGGTGAAACTATAATTTATCGAATTGATAAGCGATATTTTTATAATTTGTAAGTGGTCATACAGAGCCACCGGTTTGAGTGCTGTTAAAGTAAAATAACTTTTGTAAAAGCAATGCAAAAACTGCATGATTTAATGAAAAAAATACAATGATTTTATATTTAAAAGTAAACTTACTGCGGAATCAGAACATTTGTCACTAAAACCATTCAATTGAAAAGCGAAACTAAATTGTAACTCTCAGTTCACAAACCCAAAACTAAACCTTATTGCAACTGTCTCAAAACGCAACTTCTCTTCACCATTAACTAGCAGACCTATCGTTTTATTTTTTTTATTTATACATACAGTCTAAATACAGGTTCATAGTGGTTCTGTAGCATTTCTTTCTTTCTTTCTTTAAACCAGAAATGATTTATATTGGTACTCACATTCGTTAGAACAACACTGCTTAGTCACTACTAAGCAAATATACATGAATAATAGATATTACTAGCTGCGCCCCGCGGTTTCACCCGCATAAGTATCGATCCCGTGGGAGCGTTATAAAATATACTTTACGACCTACCAAAAATAAATAAAAACATTCATAAAAACGGTCGAGCCGTTTCGGAGGAGTGAGACCGCAAATACCGTGATACGAGATTTTTATATATACACTAGCTTTTGCCCGCGGCTTCGCTCGCGTTAATTTAGAATTAGGCAATCAATTCGAGTTGTTTGGGGAATTAGAGTTAGGAGGATGAAAAACCGGTCTATCGACACTATAGACTCAGAAAAAGTATAAAAAACTTAAATTAAAAAAAAACCTTAGCACACTACTAAAGTTTTTATGATAATATAATTCAATCATGATTCGTAAGACACGTGGCGCCATCTATTATCATAAGAACATTATTGTTGTTTTCCTCGGGACCAGTACTTTTATTCGGGATGAAAGGTACTCTATGTCCGTTTCTGTACACCTGACAACTTATATGCAAAATTTCTGGACGATCGGTTCAGTGGTTTAGGCGTGAAAAGGTAACAAACAAACAAACAAACTTACTTTCGCTTACTTATAATATTAATAATATAATAATATAATAATATAAAAATAAAAATAAAATAAAATAAAATATATATAGACTCAGGATGGCCTATATCAGAATTTTCCATCTTCACGTGGGTCAGATGCTCAAAAAAAGTCTCAAATAATTAATCTTCCAATGATTTATTCCTTAATTAACAAAATAATATTCAATCACACTTTAACTAATCACTGACTATTATATTATAACAAATAAAACAAAAAAAGGTAGAAGATGGCGTCGGTATTTAGCGATCCGTCGAGCGCGTGGTGCGTTGGCGGCTCTCGATTCCAAAGTGACCAAGATGGCCGCCTCGCTCCCACCAGTGACGTTCCGCTAGAATGACAGCTGACATCTGTCACGCTGCTATTCTGTTCCGACGTTGACAGCAAACGCCAAATGTCATGTGTCGCGCCGTCACGGCCGGACTGACATTCGACCGTCCTCGGGCGTAGATCTAACGTTGTCCTTAAAACAGGCAATTTCATTATTTGATTATTTGCTCGTCCAGCCTGAAAAACAGCATAGCACTTATCCTAACATACTACATAAGCAGGATATGAAAGCATGTATCCCTTCGACCATTATGAGTAATGGACCGGATGACATCTCACAATCCCGTTATGTTACCCAAACATAACCCGGACCGGACAAGTGTGTCCCTTCGACCAGCCCCAATGGCATGGACCGGACGGCACTGTCCCTTCGACCGGTTCACAGACAGGGTCTAGACAAGTGTGTCCCTTCGACCAGCCCCAATGGCATGGACCGGACGGCACTATCCCTTCGACCGGTTCACAGACAGGGTCTAGACAAGTGTGTCCCTTCGACCAGCCCCAATGGCATGGACCGGACGGCACTGTCCCTTCGACCGGACGTAAAAGTAGCATGGACCGGACGAGTGCATCCCTTCAACCAACCCACATGGGTCTGGCCCGAACGACACTGTCCCTTCGACCAGTCAACCAACGCAATACATCTGGACCGAGCGAGTGCATCCCTTCAACCGAGCCCTTCAGGTACGGCCCGGACGACACACCTCGACCAGGATAGACAACCTTCATTACTTCTGGCCCAGACTACACACTGTGACCAGGATAAACTACCTTACATCTGGGCTGGACTAGTGAATCCTTTCTCGTTCAGCGAACCCGGATGTCACTATCCACCAGGATCGACAGCTTAAGCAAACACATACATAACATAAAAACGTAATGGTATACCTATAATTGCAGGTTATCTTGTTCAGCATAAATTTCTATTTCATTTTGTATATCCCATGTCTCTGGATCAGAGTGTACACTGAGAGTGTCTGAGCCGGCTGATATTGTCCGGGAGTCGGCGGAAATAGTATCCGAGCATACGGTCAAAGTATCACAGTCGTTTGAAAGTAATGCGTCATCTCTATTAGAAGTTACATCTTCTAGCGCCGTCTCGGCCTCGTCATAATTCAAAAGATTAGTTGTCATTTCAAGCAATCCATCATGTCCTTGGGGTACTGAGCGCAAATTCTCGTGGGCATACTTGTATATTCGACGAGAACTACCACCTAAACTTTTTAATTCATACCGATCATTGTCTAGTACCGTAGTTATGACAAATGGACCCCTAAACTTCCTATCCAATTTGGTTTGATTTCGTTCACTATTCTTGATAAAAACAAAATCGCCCTGAGTAAATGGTTTGATGTTAGCACGACCACGGTTAAACCTTAGAGTATCCGCCGCGGCTGCCTTTTGAATATTTTCCGACGCATTTTCTCGAATGAATTCTAAATCTAAACGGTCATTTCGCTCGTCTGAATGTGAAGATATCTGGGACATACCTAATGATTCTGCACGTGTTCCAAACATCAGTTCCGTAGGTGAGTACCTAGTAACGGCCGATTTTGTACTATTAAGCGCAAGTTGGATATTGCCTAACTCATCGCGCCATGTCTTATTAGGGTCATTTTCAACTATCGTGAGCAAGCTTTTTAATGTTCGCATTACTCGCTCAACTTGTCCGTTAGCCCTGCTCGAACCGGTTGCAATAAAATGCAGATCAATTTTATAATTATTGCAAAAGTTTCTAAATTCACTACTAATATAGCATCGGCCCTGATCAGCAATAACGCGTGTAGGAGCCCCAAAAAGACAAACAGCCCTTTCTAGAGCTCACACTGCGCTACTTGCATCTAATGATATTGTGTGCTCTAGTAGAACATACTTAGTAAACGCGTCTATTATCACCGAACAATACTCTTTTCGGTCGCTCTTACCACTAAGTTTCCCGGTAAAATCTATATGGATTGTGTGCCATGGCACAGACAGTTTTGGGATTGAGTGTAACTGAACGGGTTGAGCGCCCGATGGTCCCTTCGATGCTTTGCAAACTATACAAGAATCAATAAATTTACGCACGCATTTAGACATTTGCGGGAACCAGTATTGTTCGTAGAGTTTATCTAGCGTCTTATCACTACCAAGGTGTTGAATTTCGTTATGGACGTGGCTGATAAGTGTCCAAATCAAGGAGCGTGGAACGACCGGTAACCAAGAAATAATTTTGTTGCGCCCAATCTTTCTATACAGGATACCATTCCTAACATCGTAGGTGTGTGCTACCGCTTCCGGAAAATCACTATTGTTATGTTTAGTGATCAAGTCTTGGATTTCGCTATCGCGTTTTTGTTCAACTGAAAGCCATCCTTGATGTAACTCAACAAACTCAACACGTTTAGTAGTAGGGATTTGGGGGGTCGAAGGCGCGCCAGCATCCGACTGGAGATTACGGGAAAAGAAATCAGCATGCTCCATACTACGGCCTTCACGGTATATGATCTCAAAATCGAAGGCTTGTAGGAAAGCCCACCAACGATGCACGCGAGGCGTCAGATCAACCTTGGATTTCGATGCTTTGAGCGAATTACAATCAGTGTAGACTACAAAATGTCGGCCGTACAAATAATGCCGAAAATGTTCTACCGCTCGTACGACGGCCAAGGTCTCTAATTCGTACGAGTGGTATCGAGATTCTACCTCAGATGTACGCCGGCTAAAGTACTCCACAACATGGGGTAAGTTATCCTTTCTCTGTATAAGGATTGCGCCATAACCTTCGGCGCTCGCGTCTGTGTGCAACTCGACCGGCAAATCAGGATTAAAGATCGTTAAAACTGGTTCCGAAGTAAGTATTTTAACTACATTTCTACGGATATCCTCATGTTTGTCAGTCCAATTAATAGGTCCTTTCAGTTTAGTTAAAGGGTACAACGGTCCAACAACATTTGTAAACCCGGGTATAAATTTCCTAAAATATGACGCGAGCCCGAGAAACTGACGTACCTGAGTAGCTGTACATGGTGATGGTGCTTCAACTAATGCCTGAATTTTGCGGGTATTGGGTCTAATTTCGCCAGACTGCAAAGAATAACCTAGATAGTCTACTTTTTGTTTCATGAATTTACACTTTTGAAGATTAAACGAAAAGCCTGCTGCAGTCAGGGCTTGTAAGGCTTCATCTAGGCGGTCCAAACCCTGCGAAATATTGGAGGAATAACACAGAACGTCGTCCATATAAATGAGAGGCCTGTCATTAAGGTGTTGCAGTGCTTTTGTAATACATCGCTGGTAAACAGAAGGAGCGTTGCGCAAACCGAAGGGCATCGCAAGGTACTCGTATTGGCCTTCCGGAGTCACGAATGCAGTCATCTCAATTGAATCAGGGTGAATTAAAATTTGGTGAAATCCGCTAGCCATGTCTAATGAAGAAAAGTAGTTGGCGCCACTGAGCTGGTCTATCTGTTCCTCGATGCGAGGCAAGGGATAGTGTTCGGGTTGTGTGTTGGAATTGAGTTCCCGATAATCTACGCACATTCTATCGGTATTGTCCTTTTTCTTTACCAGGAGTATCGGACTCGCAAAAGGGGAAGAACTCTCACGAACGATACCAGCATCTAATAGTTGTTGTATTTTTTCGCGGACTATTTGTTTCTCTATAGGTGCTAGTCGATAAGGCGACCTCCGAACTATTTTATGAGGATCTATCAATTTAATGCTCAATTGCCCTGTAGTAACGCGCCTAGTAGGTATACCGTCTATGAAATAATCTGAATATTTGCTAATTATTTTTGACAGCAACATTTTATCTTCTCCTTCTAAGTCGGTATCGATAGAAGAAATATCAAAAACTACCGATTTCGTTTCGCAAAAGTTAGTTCGCTCTTTGGTCATAAACAAGAGTTTGTCGTTATCAATTTTCACGCAAAAACCTTTGTCTAAGATATCTCTACCTACAATAATTGGTACAGAAATTACTGAATCAGGAACGACGTGAAACACAAGGTCAACCGAGACATCTCCAATTTTTACAGTACTTATAATTTGGCAAGTGCATTTTACGTCATCACCTCCGATACCAGTAAGATAAACTAGATTATTGCGTACAGTACCCGGAAACTGACAGCGAAAACTTTCAGTTAAAAGGGAGCAAGATGATCCGCTATCGAATAAAAATGGAAATCTCTCACCAGCTGATGTCTCCAAAGTAGATCTAGAAAGTCGATGATCACAAAGGTTGACTTCCTTCCTCTCCGACCTCCCTCCATTCTTTTTTTCTGGACAAGCTGTAGACGTGTGACCAGGTTTTCCACACGTGTAGCAGGATATAGACGGCTTGTCTTGATTATTTGTAGAACTTGATGGAACTTGGGACTTCGATGATTTGGAGTCCTCCTTTCGCTTCCAACAGTCAACCTGTCGATGTCCTGACAGGCCACACCAATGACACTTTCCAGGGAATCTAGAATCTGTCATTCGAGATCTCTTAGCATCGGGGTCTTGATTTCCATCACTGACGTCCAACCGTCGCTTTAGTGATATGCCATTAAGAATCCGAAATAATTGAGCACGAGTAGTTATCACATGTGCTGTCAACTCTCTACGTATCAAATTATCTTTTTGACATAGCACTGATATAGCGAACCCAGTGATAACTTCCTCAGGTAAGTCAGTTTTTGGTATCCGCTCGATCAGGTTCCATAAGCGCATTGCAGACTCTGATGCGGTTTCTTTGACACTAATTTGAAATCGTAAAATTTCATCGAAATGATCCTGCATTAGTTTGGGCTTAGCAAATCTAGCTAGCAATGTTTCTTTAACAGCAGCCCATGTTAATTCCTTAAGGTTAATTTTGGTCAAGTGGGTTGCTGCGCGACCTTTAAGCGCGTTAGTAAGTGCCATCAGCAGATTAACGCCTGCAAGATTTTTCTCCTGCACTATAACTTCAGTGACGTTACACCAGCCTTCAATGTCAGCTTCGGAATTATCAGGATCAAATTCGATTAGTTTTATAGTGCTGGTACTTACAGGAGTTGATGGTTGCGACATCGCAAATACCCGGGCGAACATCGCCTCCATATTCGACAATATTCTCGTCGCAGAGATGATTTCAGCAGGTTGCGTGTTCCCCGTTTGTTGCTCATGGGATCCCACTTCTGATATAGACTCAGGATGGCCTATATCAGAATTTTCCATCTTCACGTGGGTCAGATGCTCAAAAAAAGTCTCAAATAATTAATCTTCCAATGATTTATTCCTTAATTAACAAAATAATATTCAATCACACTTTAACTAATCACTGACTATTATATTATAACAAATAAAACAAAAAAAGGTAGAAGATGGCGTCGGTATTTAGCGATCCGTCGAGCGCGTGGTGCGTTGGCGGCTCTCGATTCCAAAGTGACCAAGATGGCCGCCTCGCTCCCACCAGTGACGTTCCGCTAGAATGACAGCTGACATCTGTCACGCTGCTATTCTGTTCCGACGTTGACAGCAAACGCCAAATGTCATGTGTCGCGCCGTCATATACAATACATAAATAAATAAATAAATAAAAATTATAAAAAAATTATAAAAAAATAAAATAAAACATAAATAAAAGTTAGGAAGTTAGGATAGTTAGGATATGTAGAAAATATTTTGCAAGAAGTATTTAAGCCATAAATATATAACAATAAGTACGTTAGTCACGCGTAATGTTTTGAATCTGCGAGGTCCAAATGATATCGTCTCAATTTCCGAACGGTCTTCGTTGCTCCCTACTGCTAATTGTTTGAGTACCCAGTAAACGTTCAGAAGTGGTGCTCGAAGGGCCAGCAGGCCATTGTCTTAGTAATTAATGGGAATCACTCCCTTTCTATTAAGGTCAGACAAATTTTAAGTATCCCTTGAGATTTTTAAGTGTCGGAAACGTTGAGTATTTGCATTTTTGTTATTTTGGTAAAACAACTATACTCCATTGGTTTAGGTAATTAACTAAAGTAAAACATATCGTAAACAGGGTTCTTTATAGATGGAACTTTCTTGTTTAAAAACACGTTATAAAAACTTTAATTTATTTTCGATTTTTACGATGGTTTCCCCTTTTATATAAATATGTTAAATTTTATCAATTTTTCTTAAACTACTCTTCGCAGATGTAACTAACTACTTGAGCCCAATATTTTTGTGAGATTTGTAATAATTATAATATTTTGTAATCTGTCTATTGTATAGAGCCCAAAACGGCAGGTTCTCTAAACTTAAAAACGAATTAGATAACGTCGCTAAATTGAAGAGTACAACTGTGACGTAGCAAGACAACTGAAGTGACAGGTATTAAGTTTAATCGATTTTTTTTTTTGTTTAGTAAATATTCACTCAAAACATTGCCGGTTATCATGTGAAACTTTTGACGTTTTCATATAAAATGCCTAACTATAATATGAATAACCTAAAATAACTTCGTTAAAAGTGCGTGTGAATAGGTTTTGGTGAAATTTCGGTATTTATTCTTGTAGCCCTGTTCAATAAATTAAATGATTTTAAAATTTGTAATAAAAGGTTTAGCACCCATGAATCACGTGTTTTTTTTTGTTTACATTTAGTTAACTACCTAAACGAACGGAGTATAGGCAATAATTTACTACGAAAATAGTGTATGCTAGGTAGTGGGTACGGTATTTGAACTACATTTTTGAGTTAACATAAAAACATTTTTTGACTTCGACACCATCATGATAATTCAGTCGAAAAACGTCACTGCTTTACATAGGACTCCCCCAAATACGCCACATCAACTGGTTTTATGTTTTTCCAACTGATTTGCATTTTCATTTTTTAATAAAGGGTTTTCTTCCTTTTTGCATTTTTTTTTTTCACAAGGTATTTTTTGACACAAATATGAAAATGTGTTGAATACACTATTCCATTCAAAAGTAATTTGTACATTTAGTCATGGTGACAAAGGCAGTTTTGAAAGCACATTCAAAACTTGTTCATGCTTGTCAATTGTTTGGTACACGACAATATGACGAGCAAGCGACCTTACCGCACGTTTGTCGCTGTAAACATACACTGTTTGTTTGGAAACTGTGAAGTTTCCACCCGAGTAGCTACACACTGTTTAACTGACAATTTCTAACATTGAAACTAACAATAATTTCGCATGAAAATTTAAAAAACACATTATTAAGTAGTATAGAAGTCTTATATAGTGACCTTATTAGTCATGTTCTTCAGAATGGTCAGGTGCGTAGTACTCACAACCGGCGTGCGTGTCTCAAAAACTCAAACTCAAAGCATTTATTTCAAATAACGCAATTACAGGTACTTTTGAATTGTCAAGGGGTCGGTCAGTCAAAAAGATGAAGCTAGTTGCCCGTTCCAAAGCGTAGTAGGTACCTATGGAGAAGAACGAGCAAAACACTCCAAGGAAACTTTTTAAAATCAAAATATTGTTACAATGAACGTAAACGAGACAAAAGGAGTATGTAAAGATCGTTCAGGTAGCCAGTCAAGTGGTAAATGATAAATGATAAATGATTTTATTTCTGTAAGCGTTTCCTATATGACTACTTTGAGAAGAAAGGCCGAAACAAACTCAGAGTTCACAGTCTCTTTTAAAGTCCAGACATAATCTTGGTCAGATCATGTGAAGACCATGTAGATTTGTGTCTGAAATGGTCTAAATGGTCTGGTGTTCTGTAGCTTCTGCCTAACCCCATGGGAAGAAGGCGTGAGTTTATATATGTATGTATAAAAGTCTTCAATGAACACGAAAATATATTTCTAAAACACTGAACCATGTATTATCGAAGAGAAATCGTACAAAGCTGAAAGTAAAATTAATCTCAAAACAGAACTTTAAGAACACAGTTAAAAGAAGAAGTCTTCTGTATTTTTAATCAAAGTTGAGCAACGGTTTATCTACCAGAGAAGAAAAATGCCCAAGACTTAGGCATTTATTGGGGAGAGAGGATTGTGAAACGCAATGAGCCTTGTCTAAAATGTTTAATAGGGCCCTGTACGAAGTTCCGCTTGATTAACTTTGAGATTCCCTAATTAGATTGAAACAATTTGGTGAAATTTATTTAGCTGTTAAGCTTTGGAGCTTATGCGAAGATATTGCTAAAACAAAATGCTTTGATTATTGTGTGTAACGACATATTTTGTCATTTTTATTTTCTTGGTCATTTGCTAAAAGTTGCCCTTGAAATATGACTATATGTATAATATTTCGGAGGCTTTTTTAATATCTCTAATCTGTAATCCGCAACACTTGCAAAAACCCAACATTCAGCAAAGCGATTATGATGAAAAATTCAACCACAAAGTACTATTTATCAAAGGTTTTTCCTCACAATTTCCTACACAATTCACTTCGTGCAATTCAGTATTATCAAAGCAAGTATCAAAACAATACTTACACCCTGAATTATACGGTTTCACTACTACTGAAAACGGCTGATAACTTTCCAATCTGTATGCTAATGCCACTTATAAATCGAGGGGCAGACGCGAGGGTGTAGCGGGGGTGAGGAAGAAGGGAAGGGGAGCTAAGAACTAATTAATTGCCACGATAGTTCCTCCGTATTATTGAAAGACGGATTTATGAAAGGCTACGTTCAGATTTTCTATTAAATCATGGTTGAGGAATAAGAATGAATCTATTGGTTTTCATTATGATGGTTACAGGAGAAAGATTAAAATTTTGAAGACAAAAGATGAGGCTCCCTGGTTTATTGGTTTTTGCTGAAGAAGGGAAAGTACAAAGGCGTAAAGAAAATTTGTAAAGGTATGAAAAATCTTAACTTGCAGTGATGTAGTTTTTTGTTATTTTGTTGTCTGCTGAAACAATTTCCTGAGGTCTGTTTACAGCAAAACGATTAAAGAAATAACTAAAGAAAGAAAGAAAAGTATATTATTTGGGACACGCACAGGAAAAAGAACATTAGATCTAACAAAAACAATAAAAAAAGAACATTCAAACTAATAAAAAAAGGAAACCAAAAAAAAATAACAGGCGATTATCGTTTCAAAGCGTATCAATCCTGCAGAACATAGTTATTTTTTCCCGCTTATCCAGTTCTTTAATCGCATCTTCGCTGGGACATTCATTAGAAGACAAGGCTATTCTTAGCTATGGACCACCCAGTTATAAACCAACGAGTAATATCCCCAACAATTTTAATTAATCCAAGATAGCACCTACTTATCCATGATCAACCACCGTACAAATGCAAAAAAAGTTATAATTGCGTGTATCGGTATAAAGAAATCTATATTGGCCGACATCAACGGCGATGCAGTTAGTCTATGCAACTTGCTTTGCGTGCCACACGCCATACTAAAAACTCCATGGCTTTGTGACCTCACTCCGAAACATCCACCAAAGAAACTTCAACTATAATTTCCCAAACTATGGCTGAATTTGCCTTGGCATGTTGATGGTGGATATAACCTTTTTGTCACAAGATTTTTCTAGTCTTATCAAGTTACTTGTACGATTCGCGAGTCGTGAAGTTGAATTAAAACCCAAACGTGAGTCACCAGCTATCGAATATTCATTTCTATTGTTGTTTTCTATTTTAATTTATGGTAAGTATAGGAACAAAAAAATTAAATCGTTAGATTCGCCCTACCGCGTCAAAAGATGGTCGCGTGCCTGTTTCGTTTTGACACCTCTGTCACACAATGACTTGATTGTTGTAGAAACGCTATTATTATTGTGTGAGCTCTTTCTTCTCAGTATTGAAACTTTTTCGAGCGACTACGGTGAGGGATAATCTAGATTTAAATCTATGTATAGGAATACCATCGGTTACGTCATTGTAAGCTAAAGACCTGATTTTGATATGGGTTGAGAGAACACGCGAGGTGAAATCGAATTTTATCGTTAGTAGCTATAGTTTCCATACTATCGAATGAAACTCGATTGAATATCGTGTGAACAACTATTTTTATTACGTTTAGCTCCTGTTTAGGTTTTTTTTGTTGGGGCTCCTTTTTTTGTTTTGTTAGGAAGTTTTATATAGATATGAATAAAGATTATTTGATACTGTGCTGGTAAAAACTTAATATTTTGTGTTCGATATCCTTTCTATTTGCGAATGGATAGATACATAGAGGAACAATACTAAAATAGGCCTCACTGTATAATATAAAATTTATAAAAAAATAAAAATTACCTAAACAAAGCCACGGGGCATCGTCTAGCTGAACAACCCTTCAAACGCCAAGTACCGTCAAAAATACTTTTTTTACTGCAGCAGCAGTTATTTCTACTTTAAAATTACTTTTAGCTTCAATGTCTCTGGTGTCTACTGTGGCATTTTAATTTAATAACATGGCATGACACGTCAAAGTACCCTGTTACAGCCTGTCACGGATAGACAGGACTTCTATTATGCAGAAATTCATCTACCATATTGAACTGTTAGTAATTACTTAAATGGTGCATGATACATGGTATTAGGATAATGTTTCTGTATTGAGAATTTGAGACCTTGCCACTGTCACTTAGATGTTTGTGTCATGTGGGAAATATTGTGTGATATTTGAGAATTTCTGATGATACTGTTTTATAATCGTCTCTTGAAAAATTTATTCGATTTATTAGAGTGTATCAAAATCACCCGAAAAGGTTATTATTTAACTGTCACATTTTATTTTCTTTTTGGCCTGATCCGATGTCGACTATTCTGCCAGCGTCATGTGGTGATAAAGTTGTTACTTCTCAAAGGCGACCTCTTTGACGTGACAGTTTCGAATATGACAATGTTCTAAGCATAGTTCTAAGTTTAGTCAAGCTATTTCACAGACAGAAATAGGTATCGATCGAAGAGCTATTTCTAAATGAATGAAAACAACACTATTGACATAGCAGACATAAAGCAAGCCGGCGTGCATGTAGGTGGCGTTCTGTAGTTTCTGCCAACCCCCATTGAAAGAAAGCGTGAGTATATAGATGCATTCATTTGTAGACTACAGCACCGTATAAAACACTGTCTCATCCTTGTATTAGAACCTACAAGAATAAATCGCTAATTATTTCTGCCCACTGAAATCAGATTAATTCTATTTTAATACCAAGAATACGCTTCACAATCTAAGATAGTATCGTTGGTGGCACGCAACACAGTATTCATTACAAAACGCAGATCAAAGACGTTTGCTGAGCCAATCGCGATAGCTGGCTCCATTTTGATAGTAATGAACACGATGCGTCGGCAGTCTTCGGGTATTTTCGGGTAATGGGTCGTCGTTATGGGCAAGTGAAGCGAATTTTGGAATAATTTTCTAGTTTTAGATGTCAAATTCGAAAGGTTAGCGCTGATGATGTAAACAAAAATTTGCACGTGTCCTAATAATACATAAATCTTGACATTATAGAACTCAGTTAAACGATTGACTCATGATGCTTGTAAGATTAAAGGCAGAGATTTGAAGGAATGAAGTGAAGAGTTTTACTTTTCTGAAAAAAAAACATGCCTTCAAACAAACGTTCTACTTTATGTGGTTGATAGATGTCCGTTTTAAATTACAGGATCGATTTTATTATTGGAATCGATTTAATTGCTGTAATTATTTTCACTGTCCCGCACTTTGTCTCATTCCAGTTAAGTACTGAAATACCGATTTCCTCGGGCCATTATATAAATTAGTTTGGGATTAACGGCGTCACCGTATTTATCTGAAGCTTTAGTGATAAATCTTACTTTACGATATGGGTGTTTTTGACATTGTACTCAACTTCCACAAAAATAATATCGATTAAGTGCTTCCTTTAATTTCTAGCTTTGTCTGTTGAAACAAATCATTTAAAGCGTATAACTACTGGGTTTATTCAGCTTCTTTACAGCATAACTATTCTATTCGCAGTTGTGCCCCCAATAAGCATTTAGAATTCGATCACAAAAGGCAAGACGATTTAGGTAGGTATACAAAACCTAGGCTTTATGTAATTGTTTCTGTATTAAGTCATACCAACAAAATTAGTACCAGCAGCAACACTTAACAATTTAAAACAAAATACAACAAACGTAACACGAAACATAATGGCCCCAGAAATCATAAAACAATACTAAGACATCATCCACATAGTACAGACGGCTGCGGTCACACATAAACCAGTTTTATGAGCTCTGCATACGTTCGAACGCCCCGCAGATAAGCCGGGACCTTCGGTGGAAACAGTCTACGGAAAAACTTTATGTATCCGGGTTTACATGGACGACAGAATGAAGAGGAGTAATGGAATGTGTTCTGGTGAAAAGCTGTGGTGAGTTCCATGCTCGATATAAATAAAAATCAAAAAGGGATAGTTTTTGACCTTTATTAAGTTCAACGCAGAATTTTATTTGTATCGACGATATCAGTAACAAAACTTGAACAAAGTACCCTATCTAGTTATTAAAAGTTGATATGACACGAAATAGGAATTTTTCGAATAGCGATATAATCAAACGTAAATAAAGTGTTTCGTACCATTGTAAAACACAATTTAATTTAAAAGAACAAATAAACAACTTTATGCAAACTCAAATTGCTTGTCCTTGTTAAACTTCTAAAGTTATCTTGTAAGAAAAGCTTTAAGTAAAATAAATTCGTTTATTTTGATGAGTACAGTCACATAGAGACTCGCAAGTCAATAACAAGTTACATGCGCTGATGAAAGTTCTTCATAGCGTCCTTGTTAACCAGTAATTTCTCCTTTATGGTATGAGTAATTATTATAAATGTAAGTACCTACTTGCTAAATTGTGAAGGAACCCATATTCTAAGAGTGCCTTTCATGAAAGTTATCGTTCGAGAATTTCGCAATAACCACTCAGGGAACACTATATGTAGTATTGTTATTACACACAGAGAAGCTACAGATTGTTACACGATCTTGTAAGGTTTATTTCCTTTAGCAATAGTATTAGAATAACCATGAAACAATTTCTAAGCTATTCATAAACCGATTTCAAAGGACAAATTTGTTAACAATTGTTTTAATCCATTAAGTTTGGAACAATTAATTTTACAAACTTCATAATTTCAACAATTGTTAGTTCTGAATGTATTGAGTTGTCCATTATAGTAAGTTTACCAAACCATTTAATCTTTGAACAACTTTTTACAAATTATTGATTTCTTCTTTTGCGTAAGTTTTTTTCAGAAGCCATTAGAATTTGAGGAGCTTCAAATATTATAAGAAATTGTTGATGTTATTCGTTACAAAGGTGATGTTAGGATTCAAATATAAGCACCTATGATCAGGTTCAGCTACCCTTAGTAGAACTGACTTCGATACACATCGGAAAAATTGTTCGCTATCTGCCATCGATCATATTTGATAGACTATTGGTACGTTAACGTATTGGCGTTAGAGTGTAGACAAACATGGCTAATGTCACGGGCGATAAGACTTGGTAAGTATTTGGTTTTCGATTGTAAGTACTTGGTATCCGATGGTAAGTACGTAAATACTTGATACCATTCAGTCTCCATGTCCATTCGTTCAAAAAAAGACCACACACCAGATCGCGTGTTCACGTCCCACAAAACTTCGCACCGAAATATTGAAAATTTGCGTTTCAAATGTCGAATGTTTTGGAAAAAAATCTGGTTTTTCATTCAACTATGTTAAAGCGAAAATCGAGAGTCCACCTTGGCAAAAATTTGCAAGTCCAATGATGAAAAATACCAGTATCCAAGGAATTTATTAAGATGAGATAGATAGGCTTTTCTCGTGTCGGGATCCTCTGAACTTAAAATCTGTCGGATAAAAACTGGGAGGATATTTTGAATTCTTAAAAGAATTAATCGTCTTTTTTGGTTCCTTTCGGGTTCAGTTTTCGGGTAAGCGATCTGGGAGCTTACCATACTTTCATTGTTGACAAAGTTCTATATATTTTATATCTATCTAAAGGTCTAGATTTTCAAGCGGCGATGTTTGAATTTTTCATGGATCTTTGTCCACATGGTTTGGAAGCAATCGATCGCGTACTATTTATATACACACGTACTCTTCTTCTATTATTTTTGTTTTTATTTGGGGCGTTTGAAAGCTAATGAAGCCTTTTCTAAGCCTAAATTTCACATTTCTTTAATGACTTTTTTCTAATACATAACTTAAAATGGCGGAAGATAAGTCTTAGCGACTAACACCACATATTAGCTGCCCCCACCAATCCTTTTATTTAAGCACGAGTTTATGATCATTATTTGATTCCACCACCTTCGATCCATCGAGCAAAGTTAACAATAATTGTCCACAAACCTATCCCCAAAAACAATTAGCCCAAATAGGTCCGTTTGATGATACTCCATGATACGTTGATAGCACTAAAACTAACAAACTGTTGCCATTGAAGACTGACAATTGAAATGAATTAACTTAATTGTAGCTTACTCTAGTTGTTATCCAATTTCTGAAATTAACAGTGGACGATGAAAGTTATGAGACTTTAAGACTGTCTTTAAAATGGTTTGCATAGTCGTATTGTATTAATGGGTCAGCTGTTGTTTTGCTTACTGCATCTTTTAATTGTTTTGAGTAATTAATTCAATAATCCTGTCTGTTTTGCGTAGTTAGCGGTTTTTCCGTTCTTTTTTTTTGGACTTTCATGATAGAAGTGAAAACAGTTCCAGGTAAGACAAAGTGGTTGATGAAATAAGCCTCTAAGGCTATTTAAAAGCAAAATATTTTAAAGAAATTGAAGAAGTTAATTAAATACTACCACGCACACAGTCAAAATTAGGTTTCCATAGAGCAGATTGTGAGGAGAATATTGATGGTCTTATAAGAAGCCACACAACACTACTAAATACAATACCTGACACAATCACTAAAGCCACAACTCTATCTTACTTCACAATTAGAAGCAAATATACGAGTAGTAAAAGAAAAACTCCGAAGTATCTTGTACGCGATAAAATCTCAGAACTTATTAACATGTAACCCTCTTTATTCATTAGTTACAAGCTGGGAGGGTAGAGTGAAATTTACTCCGTGCTGTGTTCAGGGTTGTCACAATGTCTATCAAAGGCATAAGAAAACTAACTGTTTGTTAACCATCTTTGGCATGATTGATAGGTCGAGGGGCCCGTGGCTAAATTATATCAGCGGCACGGGTCGATCGAAGGTAAAGCTATGCTTGCCGCGGTCGGTGCGTGGATGGGTGACCATCTATTTTATATCGAGACCCCTCAAAGCCTCGGAAAACACGTTAAGCCGTTGGTACCAGCTGTCATTCGTAGATCTTTGACAGTCGTTACGGGTAGTCAGAAGCCCAAAAGTTTGACAACCAGTCTTACCAAGGGGTATCGTGTTACCCAGTAATTGGGTTGTGGAGGTCAGACAGGCAGTCGCTCCATGTAAAATACTGATATTCAGCTGCATCCGGTTAGACTGGAAGCCAACCTCAAAATAGTTAGGAAAAGGATAGGTAGATCAATTGGCATGGTCAATACTGCCCTTAGTGACATTCAAGTTTTTCATAAACGACAATAAATGTCATGACACCCACCCACCTTTAGTAAATGTGATTTTTGCCCCCATATTTTTGGTATCAGCCGTGTCTCTAAATTCTTGGACTTAAGTAACTAATCGGATCAATTTCAGTCACCTGCGTATTTCACAATATTATTAAATATTGACCTAAAATAATGTCAGAAAATTAATGCATAAAATAAAGGTTTTTTGAAACTTCGAATTATTCCGAACAAGAAAAAAGGAATTAGGAAACCGATCGCTTAAGCTCCGTGGGAACACGAGGTTCGTTTAAATCTCCTAATAATTTATTTCAAGTACGAATCCAATTACACCAAAATAGATTCTTTGAACCTGACCTTTTCAAACAAGTTTGAATTTCAATCATTTTGTCAACTGCCAGTTTGATACTGACGATATAACTTTAAGCGGGTACAGTTTTTTATGAACTTCAAGTAAATTTTGCAGGACTTTGGGGTTTTTGTTTGAGTTTGGAAAGCGGGTTTTTTTTTATAGCATAAGGTCAATTATGTGTTCATGAATAAACTTTGCATTTTTCTAAGATCGGTGGATTTTACTGTTTTTAACCGACTTCAAAAAGGAGGAGGTTGTCAATTCGAATGTTTATGTTTTTTCGATCGTATGATTACCATCTAACATTTGATTTGATTTCTGAATGTCTCAAAAAGTGACCGCAAAATTAAATGCATTGCGGGACGAAACAGGAAATATATTTAACGTGATAAATAAGGAATTTATTAGAACGATAGACGAAAACGTGGGGCGTATGCAGAACAAATCTGTACCGTACTGAATGTAGCTGCGCTGACAAATGCCAGTCGTTGTCATACATTTGTTGGCTTGTCCATCCTGCACAAACATCTGTTTGATCTTAATATGGCCACTCCTAGTGCTGTTCATACTCTAAAATAATTAAATCGAACTATAATAAGAAATTTAACACGATGGCAAATGAAACATGAAAATCCTCTTGATAGCCCTAGAATAGGTGAATGTTCTGTGAAGGCTAGACCACTAGTCTCTTGTAGAATCCATCTACATACAATATAATTTCGATGATTCACTAGTTTATATCAAACGTCAACTTCTGAGTTCATTGTACACATCGCATACATCGAGTTTTGATGCATTATGGTTTGGATTTTAGGATACAAGCAATTTTGCATTTTATCATTTTCAACATAGAGCTTCAAGTGGGTTGAATGTTTAATATCAATTTATGGCGTCTATTAATTTTCTATGAAAACTGTTTCTTCTAAGAGTTTCTTTTAAAGTTTAAGTACAAGAGTAATAAACTGTTGTTCTAAACTCATATAACTTGTTGTTCAATTTTGAAAGATGTTGCTTTAATTTATGGCATATTGAAACCATCTTGTTAAGCTATTAGCCAGTGCTAATGGTAAACTAAATAGGGCCTTATATCTGTATGTAAAGCCCTATTTAGTTCAAAACTCTTAAAGACTTACCAAGTAACTTTTCCGTGAATAATTCAATTAGGGGCAACTTTTAAGTTATATCAAATCAAAATACTTTATTTCGTATGCGAAATAAAGTATTTTACCCGACCCGAGTTTTGTTAACCGATATGGACACTTATGAAACGTCAGAAGTTGGTGATGAGGTACACGGTTCCAATTGGTCGTTTCCTATGGAGAAAAGCTGGCCAGAAACTACACGGTTACTCCTTCAAAAATTATTAGCTTTTACAATGTTTCCAAATAACGCTGTTAATAATATGCGAGGACAGTGTAGGCCTCCATTAACAAATACTAGGTACTTAAAAATATATCCGTTGCCAATCACTTCCTTAGTCCTAATAATCTGTAATCAAAAAACATTTCAGTAACAAAATCCGGTTCTTTCACATTCTACTTCGTAAAAATCACATCAAGGTCAAAGGTTTTACTTTTACAATCCCACCTGTTTTCAATTCCAGCGAAAATTCTATTCGCACTGGGAACAAAATAAACAAGCTAACGGAATGAGGTTTCTAACACTGTCCTCTTTATAGATAGTATCAGGCAGGGATGGAAAACTTAAGGTCTTAAGAGAGGTCAGAGAAAATGTTTGATCTTGCAATATGCCCTAAGTTCTACATTTGGCTCCTTTGTATTAATGTGTGTATTTTATTTTTTCTATACTGATTATAAAGAGATTTTTTTTTTGTTTGTTTGAAAGTTTGTATGTAGGGGGTGTTGATGCTACTGTTGAGGATTGAGGCCGGTAAAATAACTGGACACCCTTTTTAAGAAATAACTGGTGTATTGGAAAAATTACAGGTTTTAGTTTTAACAATTTGAACAAGCACGTTCTGTTGCAACTTCGTTCTCATATTATCTACGTTACTTTTTGCGCGTCCACTCACTGACCACAAACTATTCCTGTCTTCTGATTGGCCGACTAGCCGTCGCGTCATCGCAACCTGGCCAATGGCAGCGGTCGATTAGTGATTTCAGTTTAGTTTCCCGTAGACACTGTAGCGAGTGTAGTGACGTGAAATTACCGTTCGGATTTGAAAAAAATCTAGTTGCATTTGATAGCTCACTTCTTGAGGAAGGCTACAGGCTATTTAACATCACACTAGGACCCTTAGGAGCCGAGCAAAAACAAAGCCGGCTAAGAAGGAAGTTAATTCTGAGACTGATTATATGATAGAAAAACATGTGCTCTACTGACACCAAATAAATTGGTACACGTGAAGGAGAATGATAAGCTTAATTAACCTAGGTGGCCAGTTCTGATAATAATGGCTGAACTACCTATTATAGATCAACTAGCTTTTGCCCGCGGCTTCGCTCGCGTTAATGACTATCAATTCGGTTTATAATTCAATCATGATCGGAAGACACGTGGCGCCATCTATTAACATAAGAAAGTTATTGTATTTTTCGTCGGGAATAGTACTTTTTTTCGGGATGAAAGGTACCCTATATCCGTTTCTGTATACCTGACAACGTATATGCACATTTTCAGGATGATCGGTTCAGTGGTTTAGGCGTGGAAAGGTAACAAACAAACAAACAAACTTACTTTTGCATTTATAATATTAAAAAGTTAGGATCAATCTAGGTTCGGCTTCCAGTCTAACCGGTTGCAGCTGAATACCAACATTTCACATGCAGCGGCTGCCTATCTGACCTTCACCTATAAAACAAACCTAAAAATAAAACAAATTTTTCTTTCTTTCTTTCTTTCACAACCCTTTGGGTTTAGCCACGAGCTTTTATAGACCAGTGACTTATAAACCAGACTTGGGTTTTTATGAATCGCCCATCCACTCTTACCCATCATTATCCATAATTTTGACAGAAATCCCATTAATACCGTCATCGTCATAGTATCCTCATCAGTTTAAAGCGAGTGATGGTTGGAGTTTGAGCAAATTTCAATATTCTTCTTCTTAGCGTGTCAATGGCAAATATCTCCCGAAAAGCAGTAAAAAAATTTGTTTGGCCGAATACTCAGAAACGCAAACACAATTTGCTGACGCAAACATTAGATCCTAACGTGTACAGGTGGCAGGGCATGCGGCGCAAGTCGAAAGGTGGGCCATGGTCTGCGGGGAGACGCCGCATATACACTGAAGAGCGGAAACGTCCGAGAAACCCCAGAAAGATGTCTTTGCTGCGGCCAACCTGGGTGGGGAGTCCGTTTAAACTTTTCCAAGTCGACATTGTGTACTTCGTTATTGTACGGAAATATACAAAAGATTCGCGACCTCTGCTTCTGTAGGCTAGAGGCGACATGTTAGACAATTTTACGACGGTTTTACTGCTAATCGGGAAGGCGGGACATGTTTAAAATCCCGCTCTAAATTCGATGTTAAATATGAGATGGAATTCTGATTGGATGACGCTGTTTGTTCACGCCAAATTCCTGGTTAGGGTAGACCTGAACGAAAATAGGATAACAGTAGTGTCTATGTTTTAATTTGGGTTGTTTGTTTGTTTGATTATTTTTCAAGCCGTAGTTTACTCAAATTGTGAAAAAGCTAAATACAGCACAGTTCTCTTTCAGATATCATCAGAGAAAATGTTTCACATTACTGGATGAAATAGTCCCAAATTTATGAAACTTTCAATATTTCTTTTAGTTTTCTTATTTTCATTATATCTTGATTTTCTTTCATACTTTAAAAATATTAATATAATGAAGGTATAGCGCATAAGTTCATTATTTGTCCGCAATATCATCTTCAATTAATAAATAGGTTCAAACTCACTGAATTGAAAACCAAGCTAACTTCTATACTGATCGGAAAAACGTCTCAATACTACGTTTAAATCACGTGCAAACGAACCCTCACAAACTCACTGGTCACTTAACACCCAAAAAAATCCTTTACCTCCTATTAAAAACCAACCATCTAACAAAGGGTGTAGAGTTCAAAATCCACGGATAGATGTGTAAATACAACAAGTAAGTCGATCGGAAATCTGTTTATAATATTTGGATCGGCAAAGGAGAACAGGTGCATTTTATCGTGACCAAACGGTGGTATAAATTCATTTTTTCCAATCCAAACTGTGTTATAATATTTGTAGTGGACAGTAATGTGTTTTTGGAGGACTAATGGTGAAATGTGATTCCTAGAAAGTAGTATTTTTAGGGATAACGATATCGCAGCTTAGGTAGGACAAGGGCATAACTGACAAACAATCGAAAAATTACTTAAGTATGCCAAAGTGCTTTAAAAAGTCCCTTTTATCCGGAGGAACAAAGACCCGTATCAATATCAGCTTAATGCTGCCAGAAGGGTTACAGTGCCTTTGTTATATTGGTGTATTTTTTGACTGTCTTAGCGCGGCAAGATCTTAAAATGACTCCTGTAAAATCACTAAGAGTGCAGTTATGCCCTTGTCCTACCGAAGGTTTCATAATATTACGAAAAAAATACTAGACAAAATGGGACTCTAGTAACCAAACGATTTGGTGAATGAGAACTTTTACAACTGTAACCAAGACCATACTAATAAAACAAGCTTATTAGGTAATAGGCTTGGGAAGGTTCCCACTGCTGGGCATATACCTCTTCTCATACAGAGAAGGCATGAGCATTGATCACCACGCTTGCTCAAGACGGCTTGACGATTTTAGACTTATATTAACAATAAGTCCAGGTTTCCTCACGATGTTTAGGTACCTTCATCGATGTCAGTAATGTGCAAGGTAAACTCAGAAAGTACATATGAATTGAAAAAGTCCTGGGACCTTTTGTTGAAGAAATTAATATTGTTATAATAGTCCCGACAAATAGAAGGTACCACTTACATCGCCGGTACTTTGCAAATATTCTTAAAGAATTGAACGGGAGCGAGAAAGTACCGAGAGTGGCACTATCGGCATTGTAGTTCCAACTGAATATAATGGCCAATATCCTTTAGTAGACTTACAACTTGAGCAGAATGACAAGCACCTGATTAAGCTGCTTTATCTGAAACCTCCTGTTTAGTGGAATTGCAGAAGTGGAGTAGAATTATACTTCAGGTATCTGACATTTTGCTGGTCTATCTTTGCGTTTCATGGTGGCGCTGTTGACAATAATGTGTTGAATTTTGTATTTTTCGGAATAATACCTTCATCCTGCTGCCTGCATATTCAAATGGTATGTTCTGTCTAAAAATTATCTGATGAAAATGTAAACAAATGGATCAGAAAGCGAACTAGTGGATGCCAATTTGTAGTGCCATTTACAAATCGAGTGCTTTGATTTGATTATATATTATATGAATGAATAGGTACTTAAACCCAAAATTTACATTTTGAATCACCTTAAACATGTTTATCCTTTGACAATTGAGGTTAATTTTATAACCTCAATTTTTGTCGATGATTTTCCAATTATAAAAACAAAAATTGTTGGAAAAAGCGGTGAGATATAAAGTTGAAATCTTCTAAAAACAGGTGAAAGTGTTCCTAATTCCTTGAGTGAGTAATTATTGCGGAAGAATTTAACCTGAATAGCCTTGTTTACACTTTCATCAGGTAGTTTTGGAACAGATTATAAACACGATCTCAGATAACATAAATGTCATCAACTTTAAGAAAAAAAACTGTCACATTTGAGTAGTCATTGGACTCATACACTGTGTTTTGGAAACGAATTACCTACTATCAAAGGGCCTTCTTCTGTTTTGATAAATTCCGTTTTGAAATATCCAGCAGACTGTGAAAAGATATTCTATCTTCTCTATAGTTTTCTAACACAGCACACCTGACCTATACTTTCAGAAGAATAATAGGTACACGTCTTAGCACACCCACGTACTACGCTCACGGTAGATTCGTGTGGGGGCGGGCAGCATTGCAGATGTCGGAACAAATCCCTGAAGAAAAATCTCCTTGGTACATCGCAGGAATAAATTGAAGATAGACTCCAGTTGTTGAGTTATGGTCATTGGTTTTTAATAATGGGATGATTTTGTAACTTGGTTTAATATTAATATACCTTTTTTCTAATAGGTCCAAGGCCCGTATCAACATAAAAACCCATGCTAATATTATAAATTCGAAAGTAACTCTTGTCTATCTGTCTGTATGTTACCTTTTAACGCCTAAACCAAAGAACGGATTTTAATACATTTTAGGCTACTTTTTACCTCAAAAAGTATCCTAAAAGAGGGTGATATAGGGGATGAAAGTTTGTATGGGAAACTTAGCATTTCTTAAGCTAGGGATTTGAAAATAAAATCTATGCTTTTGTTAAGATATAAAAAGTATATTAGTTTCAGCGTTTTTTGTAAAATCGTCTCACAAGGGGATAGAATAGGAGATGATTTTAAAATTCACATGATTATTGAAATTTTTGTTGAATCTTTTTAAAAGATTTAAGGAATTAGAAATATATTCAGAATCTTGAACTTATTATTTATTTCATTTAAACCCGCATAAAAGTTATTACAATTTGAAGTTATAAAATAACTTAGCTAATATGTAGGTAAGACGTGGTCAATGAAGGCGCCAGAGTATTTCAAATTAATTATGATGATATTAAAACGAATTATTATTATTTTTAAGTTAAACATTTAAAATCATAAAACGCATTTATCATGTCTGTCTGTTAAATTTTCACACTTTAACGGCTGAATGGATTTGGATGATAGGATACTATTTATCCGGTAGCACGTACCCGTGGGATAATTTCCGCCAGCCACGCAGGCGAAGCCGCGGGCAGAAGCTAGTCAAAAATAAATCGGTATGAATTTGATGACTCCTGAAACGTTTTTATTTTGCTTTATTCGATAATTACTAAAATAGATTTAAGAAGGCTTTATAGGAACTGCAGCAGGGTTTCATATTTAAGTTTGGGTGGTATAAAATAAGAGGCGCAAAAACCAACCTGTTCCTTAATAAATGTAGCATGTATTTGATAAGAATTTGGGTACATTTTTATTCGGTAGACCCGAACGTAGAGGGGTTAGTTGATAGTAAAAGATAAGTCAAAAAAGTAGTGTAAGATTATTCTTGGGTCGATGAACTAAGCAGGCACAATTAAACTGGCCACGGAAACCAGAAAATAGAGTCTTGTAACGAAGCCCGGGCGATGTCAAACCAAGACTTTGATAGATCGATTTAATTGACTGATACCCAAACATTATGGTGAATGTTTACAGTTTATCCACGAAGTTTGGTGTACCATTAATTCGTGTCTAACATTTCGTAGTAAACAGTTCAGAAAGCAACTGTTTGATTTTATATTTAGCACTTAGCTTTATTAATTTTATAACATTGGATGTGATTTGTTTAACATAGCCAGATTAATTATATTTGTTATTTGGCGTTTGAAAGACCAAACACACCTTAACCGTGACCTACCTACCATTAGACTATGAATACGGCCAGTAGGGCAGACAAGAATCTATCAAACGTGTAGCAGTATCCCTTTTGACCGTTAAGGGCTCGAAAACACGTAGCACAACCACACCACATCGCAGCAACAAAATTTGGGCTAGTAGTGGTTACTTGTGAGTAGTGTCGCTGCAGCTTCTTGCAGTTGCGTTGTGGTAACTACAAAATCAAATCAAATGGCCAACGCAACGTTGAGTTTGCGATGTGGCCGGCCGCTAGTGCGTGGTCTCGCTGGTGGTAGCGTTGTGGCTGCGACGTGGTCTTGATGTGGTCGGTAACGCCCACACGGTTGATTTTGACGGCCAATGTGGTCCATGTGAATAAAATATTCAGTTTCCTCCAAATTAACGCCCGTGCACGGCTTGTTGTTGTGGTGTGGTTGGGGTTGTGGTATGGTTGTGGTATGTGTGATCAAACCCTAATTGTAACTCTCATTAGAAAGCATAATCTTAATACACAGTGTATACAAGCTAATTAATTACGAAGGTTAATAGAAATGTTAATAGTGTGCCATTTAAAACCGTAATAATCACCAAATCGCATTTGCGCAGCAGTTAATTGAACTCAACTATTAACTACTAATTCACACCAATTAATTAACAAAGCAGTAATAACTAAAACCAAACTAATAACACCAAATTCTAACAACACTAGGGAATTTCCGTCATAAATTAATAATTATTTTGGTAGCAACACTTAATAATAATGGGGAACGACTGTTTCCCTAATTGTAGTATATAGCTGGAACTATAAATATAAATTTTATAGTTATTTTATGGCGGTAGCCTATATATGAAAATATCGTGCGTAATCTGAATGAACCGTTTCCTTTAGTGGCATTTTTGTGGGTATTTTCAGAGCCGTGTAAATGATTTTGTGAAGGGAGTATAAGGTCGTTGAATAAAAAAGTTTCAGCTAATTTATTTAGTGGATCTAATATTCGAAAACCTGCAGTTGACCAGATAGATAGATAAATCGTTTATTTGGTGCACACAAAATACATAGCGGAAAATTACAAAAGAACGATGAAATAATAACAAATTATATGAATATTAAGAAGATATCTACAAGGTGCCAATATACAAATAAAAGCAAGAAAAAAAAGACATACTTTAAATATACTATTGGTTATGACGCAGCTAAGGAAAGTGGCTGAATCTGAATATTGTAAACATGTTAAAACAGGTGGATTTTTCAGACACCAATAGAAATAATGTGGCCTTTAGAGACGAAATCTAGCTAAAGGCGTACGAGCTTGATAAGTTACCCTCAAAACGCTTTTTTACCGCGCGTTTTTCATCACAAAATTCTCCTGTATGTTACTAATACGGATTGTAACGAGCCTCGTCGTTGAGCATTAACAAACATACTGTATTCACGCAAAATTTATACAGCCTGTATCAAAGGGGGGAAACTGCGGATATTGAGATGTAGGGGTTTTAGCTTAGCGTAGCGTAATGTAAAGAGTTTTGTTGAAACGTTTCTAGCATTTCTGAGTAATAATAGGCCGGAGTCTGGATTTATGCCCAGTTGATGGCAATAGGCTCGCCCCCTATTACATGTAACTGTAGAAATGTGGGTATAGTATAGGTACACCTCTGCCTAAGCCTTTGGGGGAATTTTATGTTGTTATAAATGATAAATGATGTTATTTCTGTAAATAGGTTTACACAAACACTTTAACACGTCAGTTATATTTTTAAACTAGATGATGTCGACGTTTCCTATCTGACTACTCTGAGAAGAAAGGCCGAAACAAACTCAGAGGTCACAGTCTCTTTTAACGTCCAGACATAATCTTGGTCAGATCATGTGAAGACTATGTAGACTAGTGTCCTCAAATAGTCTTTTGAAGAAAGAACCACACAGATTGAGTGGACCCGTCCAGTCAGTGCACGCATTTGTCAGTAATCGTGCAGCTCAACTCGGAACTTTAGGAGGTCAACGATTATGGACATTATGTTTCTAGCATTTGAACTTATACACAAAAAAGATGGCCACCTGACTGTAATTGGTAAAATGAAAACTCTTGCAGCTTCAGTAGGTAATATTGAGGCGTAATCTTCAAGGATTTGCGAAAGGAACTTCTTCGGAACTTCTTCGGAACTTCTTATTCTTCTTCTTTTCTTTTTTTTTTCTGAGCGATTGCCGTTTTGCGTGAATGTGACGCATATTTTCCCCCAACTCGTTCTTTTTGTGTTTGTGTGTTTTTTCTTTGCGTCATGTTTACCACAAATAAATGTATTTTCTTTTTTTCTTTAACGGCGTTTAGAGAATTGTTAATGGACCAGTAATTTTAATGTGAGTGTATTCTTAAACTACTCTTCTTTGTGAGTAGAGTTTTCTTATTCTTTGTGCATGTAAGGATCGTAGAAGAATGCCTTCTATATAGTTGCTGCTTACTCCCACGGGAAGAAGGCGTGAGTTTACGTGTGTCTATTCTTACCATGCATTGTAGAAACAAATGTTTATACATAAAATTACATTGTGGACTGCGCGTTATTCTAACAAAATATTTATTTTATTTTTTAATTAAGCTAGCCGTAAAGATCACGTGTAACATTTATTTTTACCGCGGATGTGTAATAAATAACACTCTAGTTTTTATCTTTATATACTATTAAGAATATAATAGTTTAGTTTATGCCCACAAAAACAAGGAAAACACATTAAAACCTCATATACTAGGGCCACATAGGTCTACAAAATTCTCAGAAAACGCTAAGCGGGACCATTACTTCTCCCATATTGTGGGGTGACCAACTAATACTGTCTGTAATTATACCTCCGATAATCGCTTCGTACGACCGACCGACTATGAAATATTTTCACTTAGCTTGCGCGTTCTAACTTGGCTACTGGAGAAAAAAGTTGTCACGATTTTTTGGCCTTAGTTGTCTAAACTTAGACTGCTAATGAAGATTGATTTGTCTTTAATGACGAATAGAAATCTGGGCAGTAAAATCTTGAGTGGATTTATCTGATTTTTATCTGTGTAAGAGGTTAGGTATAAGCGTACCTAATAGATGTTAAGAATATTTCTTTCGAGCTACAAGATTATAAAATTCATCAGTTTACTTTATTGAATGACCATATTACCTACAATAAATAAATATGTAAAAGACACTGCGGATAAAAATACTACATTTAATCCCATCTCTCTTTCAAAATTTAAAACCACATCTTATTTAAAAACTCAGGACCCAACGAAACGGAAACCAAATTCTATGCAACGACAGAAAAAATCTCTGCGAAAATCTCTTGAACAAAAAATCCCCGAAGTTGTGCAACCTTCTTATAAAACGGAACAGGCACTCCGCCGAGATAACGCTTTATGCAGAAAAACACTTAAAAAATAATAATGGCTTCAAAAGTTTCCACTTCGCTCGTTCACTTACAGCGCTATTACATTCAAGTGCCACTTCAGTTAATATACGATTACAACATTGGAATCTTGGAAGAGACACTAATTAGTTTTAGAGTTGCCCTTTAGGACCAGTTTTTAGTATCTCTAGAGACTAGGCCTCAGTTTCAGCAAAGTTTTTATTTGTTGAGCAACATTTTTTTATGAAAATTTATATGTTGTTTGCATAATATACGATTACAATTTAACATCTGCAATCATGGACGAGGACACTACTTAATTAGTTTTAGAGTTGCCCTTTAGGACCTGTTTTTGGTATCTCTGGAGACTAGGTCTCGGTTTCAGCAAAGTTTTTTTTTTTAGAGTAAGATCTTTTATGAACGGGTCCATATTGGCTCAACTAAAGTTCTTTACCCGAAATTGTTCTTCCTAATGATTTGTAATCCGAATTGATCACTCTTCCTAAAAATTTTCATCCTAAAGTTTTCATTCATACTATTTTTAGTGCTACCGGCGATGTTCATAACGCTCATGTTTCCGAAAATTGTAATGAATAATATAATTACTGTAAATATATTTAAACTCCTACTGTTTTTTATCATAATGCTTTTATCCCTAAACATAATTACCATAATATTTTCACTCATACTCAGAAAGAAACATTTACCAAGTGTAACAGAGTGTCGTCTTGGGGGCACTATGAAAAAAATACTTGGAAAAATTTCGCGACCAATTTCGAGGTAGCGCTCGCCGGCCGCTGCCGCGGCACCGCTCGCTTCGCTCGCTCGGCTCGCGCGTAGTTGGTCACAGTTCTAACCTAACCTATAAAAAGAAATCTAAACAAAAAAGATATGACTTTGAATAATAGTGTAAAAGATGGTTATGTTGAGAAAATATAGGAAAACAAATAAAAGTATAATACTCGTAGATGTTTATAGCTACTGACATTATGAAGTTGAATGCTTCGGAATTATGAACATTAGAGACAGAGTAGTTAGGAATTGTGATTGTTAGGATGAAAAATGTTAGGAAGAACATTTTCGGATTTCCAATTATCGGAGTTGAAAATTTAGGTGAACTTTGGCGCACCCTTTATGAACATTTATATGTTGTTTGCATAATATATTATTACAATTTAACATCTGCAATCATAGACGAGGATAGTACTTAATTAGTTTTATAGTTGCCCTTTAGGACCGATTTTTGGTATTTATGGAGACTAGGCCTTAGTTCCAGCAGTTTTTTTTTGAACTAGAACATTTATAAACATTAACATGTTGTTTGCATAATATACAATTGCAATCATGGACCAAGACACTACTTAATTAGTTTTAGAGTTGTCCTTTAGGACCAGTTTTTAGTATCTCTAGAGACTAGGTCTCAGTTTTAGCCGGAGTTTCCTTAGATCTAAAACTTTTCTGTCTTGGGTGACTTCTTAAGTGATGTTGTTTGCATAATATACAATTACAAGTTAACATCAGCAATCATGAATGAAGACCCTGATTCGTTTAAGAGTTGCCCTATAGGACCAGTTTTGGTATCTCTGGAGACAAGGATGAATTCAGTTGAAAGATTATTTTTAAAGGAAGTTTCTTTATCAGTGGTGACTTGCAAGACATTATTAAAGCATTATGTATTTTTGTCATTCTTAATTCACACACTCAAAGGAGCACTTTGTTTTGGCATGGCAGCGAAAGATGAAAATAAAACAATTAAGTGACGGATGATCATTACAAGTAAAATACGTATATTGGTTTTATCTAGTCATTATTGTAGCAAGCAATGTAATTTGGTTGTACTAAGGTATTTACAAGGCGGCTATGAGTGAAAACGCCGGAGAAGGAACCCCCTAGAAGGACATATAGTGACCTTATTGGTGATGTTCTTCAGAAAGGTCAGGTGCGTAGTACTCGCTACCGGCGTGTGTGTATGACCAGATGTATGAACGTAAACAAAGCAAGAGGACCATGTAAGGATCGTAGTAGGTGGCTTTCTGTAGTTCTTACCTACCCCCATGGGAAGAAGGCGTGAGTTTATATATGTGTATGGTAAACTACTGCCTAATCCTTCGGAAATTACAGGCGTGATGGTATGGTTTTGTTCATGTTATTCTAGCACGAAATCCTACTTGTTTTACCACATCACTCATAGTGTCCTTGCTCATCAATAAATCTCGCAAAGTAAACCAAACCAAAATCATTTAGAACTTTCTCGGTTTTCCTTTTTAATTACTTTCTGAACGCAACGTTGCACTTCACAATCATACGTAATAAGGCACTTCCAAAGTAAGTTTCAGTCGTTAGCAACCTACTGCCGTCGCTATATCGGCCACTTGCAAAAACCACTGAGTGGCTCGGCATGGTACAGCATGATAAAAGGATAAAACACTCTGCTCTCTCTGCTTTTAATTCCCTGGTCAGTGTAGGAGGCTTTGTATTATACCAGAATATTCTTGCATAACTTAGCACTGAAAAAACAGATAGTGAAAAAGTCGGAACGAAAATAGGCATGAACTTGTACCGTGTGCGGACAATTATGGTTTCGGAGTCTAATTTCAATTTGGTGGAGATCCTTCTGGTACTCATGTACAGGCAAGGACTTTGTTTTTCCTTTATTAATAAGAACTAAAGTTCTTAGTAATTTATTACATTTAGCTTAATAGGCTAATAAGCAACTTAACTTTTACTTATTATTTTACGTTGTTACTAAGAATACTGTTAATTTGCACTTTTACACAATTCCGTAGCACTTTCTTAGAGTCTGATAATTAATAAAAAGATTCTGTATATGTGTTACATGTATAGCACAGCATTGTTACTATTATTCATTCCCTAATTATACAATTTTTTTGTTTTTGTTTACGGGTTGGACATCCTCGTGGATGTCCTCCGCCCTGGGGCGGGCGAAGAGGTCTGTCAGACTTCTACTGACTAAAACCACCCCGTGTTCCCTCGCACACTTGCACCGGGGTGTATGGGGCACTTAAGCACTCTTCCACGTAACCCTAATTATACACTACACTAACTTAAATGATTTATAGACCGACCGCTTTAATGAGTCCTCGCCCGCGGGGTACAGGAGCGCGGGGGTACGGCGACAAAGGGGACCGAGGGAGGTGCGGGCAGGAGGCGCATTTTTGTCATAACTCATTTCGCTCGCTACGCGGTTCGCGATCGCACGTATTGACAATTGCGGACGCTTTGTGAGAGTTATATATGAGATTACATTTTCAAGATGAGTCGCGGGGGTCCGACGACAAAGGGGTTTGTCGTCATACCCCCGCGGCCCTGTGCCCCGCGGTCGAGGACTCATTAAAGCGGTTGGTCTATAGTTCTCTTTAGTCTACGCACTATGTCCGTGTTGTCTAGCAGCTGAATTGCCTCGACATTCACATGTCGGTGAAGTCTGAGTTCGTGGGCTTCAGAAAATTTTTGGATGACGGTGGTGACGAGTTTGAGAAATGAATTGTTGACCAAATTAACACCCTCCGCCAATTTGCCGTGTTATAAACATTTCACACAACTGTCAACGAATGGCAGGTGTGATTTGAATATAGGTAAGGATAACTTAAGTTGGTATTCAATTTGCTTGACAATTAAATTCCCTGACTTCACCTACCTACTGTTGATGATGGTCATCACTCATTTTACAAATCGACAGTAGGAACTACAGGTAACAATAATGCTAACAATGCAAAACGCATTGTTCCCTGCGCATACAGTTTAGCGGTCAGTCGACTTCCCCGCGCCGTAGCAATAACTTGTGTTCTGTATAGATTATGTAAGAAGCTTCATGTGCTTATTAATCATGGTTATCAGTCAATAGACTTTATACTGTACACTGGAATTTTATTTACAACCTCCTCCAACCACGATATCAAAGGTCTCAACATCGAACATCTGGTAAAGTGGTGTCTCAGTTCTTTTGAAGTTTATTTTGTCCTAATAGCAAGGTTCAGATAATTTTACCCGATAAGTGGTAATAAAAGACTTGATAACTAATACATGGGAGTAAATACCGTCATTCAGGTAATGTATGTACACGATAGTATTCTTTAAAGTATCTAACATCCTTCTATCTACTTAAGACAATTCCGATGTGAAGTTGTGCACGACAACCGTTTGCATTTGAATTATAAAAGGCGACTCATCTATATCTCTTTCACTTTCATACGTACGTGCAAGCGAGAGGCAAATAACAATAACGCTACCATTTCTGATCCCATTCTCATTGTGCTGTACAAAACCCGACTTCTAATACCTAATGAAAGTTGGAAGGTATTACAATATGAACGTACACGGGGCGAGTCCATTAGTGGACGACTTCACCTACCCTTCTATATCGATGTTTAAGTATCGGACCACTCCACCAAATGGTATCGAGACTTCGATAATGTCCCCTCCCTATTCTTTACTTATTAATATTCTCGGGTCAATGGTGCTGCGATTGCTGTGTCATTTATTGTTGATGAATGTTTTAATAGGAGGGACGTAACTGGTGAGTCTATTCCATAAAGAATAACAATAATAATAAGACCAACACCTTTGGAGGCTCTCGTTGGGCACCTGAATGAAGGGCTTGATTCAGAAAGCGGTACTTCTAGACACGGCTCGCATTGTTAGGAAGTTCCTCTCTCTGGAGCCCTGACCGCCGGTACTTTTGACCCTGTTCCCGATACCGGTGTGCTACTATTTTTTATATTTTTAAATGTTTTTATAATTTTTATATTCTAATACCTATTTAAAAATATAATTTGTATGAAATAAAGCAAATAATAATAATGTCAGCTATTACTGTCCCACTGCAGGGCAAAGGCCTCTTCTCATACGGAGAAGGCACGAGCATTGATCAACCCCCCTTTCTTAAGACAGGTTGGCGATTTCAGTCTTATATTAACTATAATTCCAGGTTTCCTCACAATGTTTTCCTTCACCAATGCCAGTAATGTTCAAGACAAACTCAGAAACTACCTATTCATTGAAAAAAAAAAACACATTGGTTTTAGAACGGATCTGAACCCAAAACTTCGTCCATGAGCCGAACCTCTAACCGCTGGGCCATCCCGACAGAACAAGAATATTTTTTTAATTGTTACAAAGATGACCTTAAGACTATTACATGATAATTTTATCTGTAACTTTCCTGACAATTACAAGGTTTACCAGTATCTTTGAGACCAGCACCCTAATTGATTAACACACTATGAATCAGAATCTGTATCATTTTGAAGGATATTGCTATTCCATTGCTTCATATGTTCGAAAAAATTGACTACTCAGCAACGTAAATAACGCAATGAATGTTGTTAAACTGTCAAAATGAAAGCCATTCCTACTGTTAGTGTGTTACGCAATTACTCCAGTGAGTTATGACGACATTAAAAATAATTCACATTGTTTTGTGGACATGGATTAAATTGGTTAATAATGCAGACAATAAAATGTGCAAAGAGGTAGTGATGTCAGAAACTGATATAAGGGGATTTAAGGCTCCCACAGACAGGCGGAAGGTGACGGCGGGACGCGACCCAAGCAGAACAATTGCTATGAAAACTTCAAGGAAATTGCTCTACGGGGTCGCGCTCCCTCACGCCTTTAAAAACATTGCTGTGTGATTGTGGATTGAGATAAGAACAGACTTTCCAAGAATAAAAAATAAAAGATCATAGATGCATTGTTTGCAAACGGGAAACAAAAAACGTAAATTATCAAGTAAAACTTCTAGGACCGTCAGTTGAACATGAGACTCTGAATTAACGCTAATGGGTGTTTTTACACGATTGGCGTAAACACTTTTGATACACTCACAGCTGTAGTGAGAGAGGCCTATTCTTTGAATGTGCACGTGTCATTTCGCTCGTCTATCTATCCTACTAACATGAAGGCTCCTTCAAACGGGCGCGACACAAATGCACCGCTCGTCGCCAGACGAGCGGCGCTTTTGTGTCGCGCTGTTGCGTCGCGCCTGTCTGTTTGGGAACCTTTATAAATGCGATTTTTTTATCTCTGGATGTTTGTTACTCAGTTACGCATAAACGGCTAATCGGATTTGGATAAAATTTGGCACACAGATACTTAGTTTATTATCTGGATTATGACATAGGATACTTTTAGTACCTACGTTCCGTTGAATAATCTCTGACCTCCACGCGAGCAAACCCGCTGGCAAAAGCTAGTTTCTTAATAAAAATACTCTCAAGACAAAAAAATCATGGCACTTCTTAAACATCATTATTAAGACAACAATTAAACTCGTCATTACAATTTGCCGAACTGTACTCAGTCATTAAGCCAACTAAATTAGCCTACTTTACCAACCACCTTTAGCCCATTGCATTGAACGATCTTAGGACGATCCAATTGAAACTTAGGTCCAGCACCTTCAAATCGTAGGAAGGTATCTATTTCTAGATCTAATCGATTCAAAACAACTTGCCTACAAGGGGTGCTACGCACAGGTTCGGGTCGGCACATACGGTTCGGCAGTATATATTGAACAACATAGCCGACCCGCAACCATTACTACAAATATTGACTTTCATTCGGCTCGTCCGGATTAGCCAACTACGTTCGGCACCTACCATTGCTGAATCATGTTCGGGTTGGCTCGGCAGAATTCAAGCTAAGCCCAGCGGCTTTTTCATACATATTTACATATCATCATTATCATTATCTTCCTGCCCTTGTCTCCATGTTACCTGGGGTCCCTGGGGTCGGCGTAACACGTTTTCTTCCTCCATTCTCCCCTGTCATTCATTCACTCCCTTTTCTTTTTCTTTCATATCATTCCTCACACAATCCATCCATCTTTATTCATGTTCTCAACAGCTTTCCATACCACAGCACAAGTCGGCGGCTTTTAGAGGCAGTTTTCGCTACGCAGCTACTAAATGCTGGAACAATATCCCGCCTCCCATAAGGTATAGTAAAAGTTGCTCAACTATCAAATTAAAATTAAAAGTGTTTTTATTAAACCATCAAAAACATTTTGAAAATGTTCGAGCCGACATTTCTGCCTTATGAAAAAAAAAAAAAATTTAATAATTTTTTGTTTTGTAAATTTTACCAATTTTTATCGATTCCATTATTATTATTTTATTTTTTCAATTTTAATTTCAATTTGCTATAATTTTTTATTAGTCAATTATTATTGTTTGTACCATAAATGGAAATGAAAACCGCATGAAAATCCGTTTCGTAGTTAAGAAGAACAACGCAGTCACACGATTTTGTCTTTTAGATCTAGGGACTTTAGACTTATTAGTTTAATGTACGCAGGTATTAGGTATTTATTTTAGTTTTTCATTAATCACTACACAACACACCCACACACCCATGTCACAAAACTTTTAATTTATTAGAACGGACACACACTTCCCTATTCTTTGTATTATTCTAGCGTATGGCACTCGTGGGTTGCAGCTGAAAATCAGCGTCAGGTGGTACACCTTGTGTTGTCATCTGACATTATGCTGAGCTGAGGCCCCATCGGCATTATAATCATTGTTCCGTATTTTTTAGTTTTAAGGTGTATTTTTGTTGCTGCAATGCCAATAAACGCATTTTTCTTTCTTTCTTTTCTTTCATCATCCTTTTTGTTTTGTTTCTCTTGGACTTGCCCTAATGGATTATTGTGTATAATGAGTGTCCTATTTTCTATATGCACATAGTGATGTGCATATAGAAAATAGGACACTCATTATACCTTCATAGTGATGAAGGGACACTGGCTTCCGAGATACAGGTACATAAACCTAGTTTAGAAGTCAGGGTTTTTCACTCTGGAGCACTAACTTAAACAATTTAAGTATGTAATGTATGTAAAGTATGTAAATGCAATTTATGTATGTTTGTAATTGGATTTATGGAGAAATAAAGATTTATTATTTATTTATTATTATCATCTTTTCTTTAGCCTTCTTCTCCTTCTCTATTTATAATCAACACTTTTTTAGTCACATGCGTTTTCCGTACACATATATACAAATATTTGAATTTGCCGCCCGGCTGTACCGAATCAAGCCGACCCGAACATGTGTGTAGCAACCTTAAGAAACTAGAACTAAATTAGGTCTGGCTTGACTGTGTCTTGGGAGTTAGAATCTAGAATTCTAGACTGAATTTAGGAACAGGCATAAGCGAGACGACTTTGGCAAACTTTTATACATTTTATATGAGAATAATTTTATTCTGGTTTCGGACTTTTACTCGTGTTAGTCTACATCCAGGATAACTGGGATCAACTTATCAAAAACCTCACTTTTCTTTACCGCAGAATATAAATATTTAATACTGAATTCTGAATTTGTTTGGAATCAAAACACACCCACACTTAAGTGACATACAACTTCTGAAGTACTTGCATCAGGCAAAAAAAAAAAAAAGTTTTTAATATAAAATTCCCCTTCGTGAGTGACAAACATGTGCACACGTGCAGGTATACTCGAGGCACACATTGCGATAGTATTAATTTCTGTTATGGCGTGATGGCGTCGCCTCACCATGACGCGGCTCGTGCATCAGCAGGGGCGCGCACGGCGCGTTTTTTTTTTTGAAATATTAAAATTATTTTTAACTAGGATTTTTTTTGCAGAAAGTGTAATACTTAATATTTATAAAATTGAGGAAGCACTTTTTATATGCAATTTCTTTATCCTAACTAATATTATAAATGCGAAAGTAAGTTTGTTTGTTACGCTTTCACGCTAAAACGGCTGAACGGATAGGGATGAAATTTGGAAAAAAATATATCCCGTTTTTCTCACGGGATCGAGACTTATGCGGGTGAAACCGCGGGGCGCAGCTAGTTTCATATAAAACTTAGTATGTAGGTTTCGTTTTCAATTCATATGTACTTTCTGAGTTTCATCTTGGAGATTACTGACATCGGTAAAAGAAAAACATCGTGGGGTAACCTGGACTTGTACTAAATATAAGTCTGAAATCGACAACCCGTCTTGAGCAAGCTTGGTGATCAATGCTCGTGCCTTCTCTGTATGAGAAGAGGCGTTTGTCCTGCAGTGGGACAATAATAGGCTGGTATTATTATTATTATGGAAGTTAAGGCCTCCATATAGACAGTGTAAACAAAGTTTTAACTTTGACACAATAAAATGTAACGGCAGATATTTATTATTGTACTACAGCAAGTTTTTACGAAGGAATTTAATCAATCATCCAGTAGTCGACGGTCTAACGTAGGCCAAGCCGAACTTGTATCACAGCATAGTTTTATAACTACACTGCAATACGTCTTAAGGCGTGGATGCAGTACTTTTTAACTTTCTTTATCCTCTGTAAATCTAGCCAAATATAATGCCAGCGCAATTTTTTTTTGTGTTTTTTGCGGTCAAGCCCTGTGTGAAGATAGAAGTGTGAATTAATAATTGCCTCGAAAAAAAAACTTAAAGACGACACAAAATCGCAATTTAAATTGTGTACCTTGAAGAGATTCCATCAAGAAACCATGGAAAAGTTATATCATAAGATAAGGCATATTGTTTATTAGGGCTTGTTGATAACAAATTTTATAGTTTCGTTATTATTTTTAAAATATATACAAAATCTAGCAGCTCAAGCGCTCACGCCGGCCGGCCAGTGCCCGCCAAGACGCACTACAAGACACACTGCACTACAAGAGGGCCTTAAAGCAAGAGGTCTTGTGAGTGATCCGAATTGCTTTGCGATTCCAAAAGGCCAATTGGCCATACATGCTCCATTCACGTGCTCGCAATGTATACGTGTCACGTACACACATAATTCGATACCATTCATCTGATTTAATACACTAAGGGCGAATTTCACCAAACTTTTATACTTAGAGTAAGCTTTATGCCGAGAAAAAAAAAAAAATTTTGACAGTTTTTCCATACTGTCAGACGACCCCAGTCAGGAACGAAGTTCCTTATGCGATACTCACACGCACACACGCACTCGTATATAATAGAAAGAGACAGACAGAGAGAGAAAGTCACATAGAGGGTCATAACACTTTTTCAGCGTGATGATTTCTACCAGTCAACTCCTATCGCAAGCCGCGGTAAGGAACTTCATTCCAAAAACACAAAAATATGGAATATTTTTTGGCCCGTAGGTACAGTCGTCAGCACATCAAGTTACCACAAACTGTCAGATTTTCTCATTCGATTTTGAACTTAACCATCAACATTTTAAGGTTTAAAATCGTTTGGAGTAATTTGACAGTTTCGTGTACCTTGACCTGCTGGCGACTGTACTTTTCTATAATCTGCATCTCAATTGCGTCACACACTTTCAATCATAATGCGAAGGCATTTGAAGGAAATTTATAATCCATTGCTTTATAGTTATCTATGTTAAAAAATTCTACTCGACAACGTAACGCAATGAATGTTGCTGAACTGTCAAAATAAATGGAATTGCCATTACAAATATGAATGAAAATGTTATTAATTTCACTAATAAACGTATATGTTGGACCGTATCGGAGGAAAATAATAAAGACGAAAATAAGGATCGGCGGTTAGCTCTAAAACCGGAAGATTTACCTTATTAAACCGTCACGTATGCGCCCAATCTTAGACCGTGTCGCATATGACACTTAATTAAATTACACTCACTGCTCCCGCGAGTTATAAATCATTCGGGTTTCGTCCTAGAGCGGAAGAAATACGTGTAAAATGTACTTGTAACATGTTAAAATTAATTATTTTAAAGGATAGAATATTGAATTTAACGTACCACAACCACACTATAACCACAACTCAATGAAGACACGTGGACGGCTGCTAACTTGTATGAAAATTAATATTTTATTCACACAGACCACATTTGATCATCAAAATCAATCGTGTAGGCGATACCGACCACATGAAGACCACGTCGCAGCCACAACGCAATCACAACAATCTGTCTACAAACACTAGCCATAAGCTAACCACATCACAACTAAATAGCGACAATACAACCACAACGCAACTGCAAGAAGGTGCAGCGACACTATTCACACGTAACCACTACTTGTCCACATTATATCTCTGCGATGTGGTGTGGTTGTGGTACGTGCGGACGGGCCCTTAGTACTGGATAGTCAAACGCCCAATGTCAGTAGTCGTTTGCAGTCCATCAGGATGATACGAATATTTTTTATGGTTTTAGCAAAAATTTTGTTCATTACATACAGTAACACCACGCCTGTATACTCCGAAGGGTTAGACAGAGTTGTACCACATAGTACACGTACCAATAGTAAATACATCCACATTTCGACAATAATTTTGAAGTCCCATGAAATAGGAGGCGACCCAAATCCTTCAATATCTTTGGTAATTCATTTAGCATTCCATAAACCCCACACTACTCCAACTTGTATATCCTCGTCAATCGTCGCCAAAGTTTCACAAAGTGGTCCAAACAAGGATATGTATGCACCTGAAACCCACGGTCTCATCCGAAATTACCAAGTTTATTCACAGGTCTCAAAAGTTTGGAAACCACAGTAGACACCGAATATACAGTTACATTGAACGTAGGTCTGTTTGTGTTGACATTAGGACGCAAGGAACCGGCTGATATGGGAATTAGCAATGGGATTACGTCTTACGATTTTTGTAAGCCCACATGCGCATGAGCGCTTTTTTTACCGCGTACTGGATTTTCAACGGTCGGCTTAGAGACAGTACGCATTTTGAACGCGTTAAGGATGATTTCCACCAAACGGATCGCATCACATCGGATCGGAAAGGGTACGAACGGATACGGCGACAACCGATCGCGTCCGGCAGGATGTCGACGCATACGATCGGCTCCGTACCGTCGCTTGCAAACATATAAATTTCTGCGCCTAGTCAAATAGTTTCATTCCTACCGTGTTGACGTTCTTATTTTTGAAAATGGTTGAAGTTGAAGTAGTATTGTTGGCTATTGCATTAGAAGAAGAAGAAATTAATCATAAAACACCGAAAAGGAATAGAAAGATACGACGACAGGCGAACGGAACCGATTGCGCGTCGCAGCATGCTTTTGGCTACGGTCGCGTGTCGCGAAAGACGCCCGCAGTCAAGCTGCTGTGCGCGGCTTGGTAACATAGACTTTAAACGCTGTGTACACGATTTAATATCGTTTAAAGATTGTAAAATCCGATCCGATCCTTTAGGGATGCACTCTGTTGGATTCTCAACGCTCGACTCGACGCGACGCGGCGAATTCGAGAGTTGAAAATCCATGGCCCCTTAAAATAAGCGCCCGTACGTACGTGGGCTAATAAAACTAATATTCGAAATGTGGTCCTTGGAGACACCGCCTGCGAGGTTTGATATAAAAATAAATTACCAATAGTGGGGTATAAACAAGCCAATAATAGTAGCTATGTTTCAGGTAGTTTTCAATCAAATTAATTTAATATTTCATTACAAAGAAAATGATTTATTATATACTTTTGACAACAAAAAATATTATATTAAAAATATTTTAATTTCCTCATTAAACTTATCGTCAAATATAGAAGAACATAAAAGCTTATTTTGACGATATTTACGAGCAATCGAGAAGCTTATTAAGTAATAGCAAACTTCAATCATAAAGTTCAACGAATTACTCCAACATATTTCGCTTGCTTCCTTTTAAGGTTCAAAAGAATTGTTCCTTTTTAGGAAAACCAATACACGTGTTTGTGTTCAAGAACAAAATTTTATCAAAGGGACGTTCAGTCTTTTATTTGAGTAAAGATCATTATAGATAACAGATATTATAGAACGACGTCAAATCGAATGTATCTATGGACATTTCTTTTAATCTTATTAATAAAGAATAATAATAAGACGTCAACAAAATGTTCCATAGTGTCATAAGTAATGTTATTACATTGTGTGGTGGTATCTACATCGCCACATGCAAACTACACGTCACACTGACGTCACGCAAAACCCTGCATCGCGCAAGCAGAGTTTACCGCGCAACTAGCATATATACAACGTCCCGACATGAATCGTCGGGCAGTTGCCCACCAGACACAACTCCCGTCTGGTCGGAGGATCCTCCTTTTTCTATGGAGGTATGAGCGAACTTTACACCCTGTTCCTCATACCTCTATACATTGTTCATAAATGTCATGTACAATGGTGAGGATTCAACTCGCGACTCAAAGGCAAGATTTTTCTAGTACATTACTGCAGCGGCCGACAATAGAGGCATTGATGGACGAAAGCGTAAATGTGGGCTGAGACGAAGCCGAGGCACACATACGTGTGTCCATCAATGCCTGGTTGCGGCCAAGGCTTGTATAGTACTTTTCTCAAATAATGCGCGGAAATTCAAACTAAGTAAATTAATTATAGATTTTGAATGAATGACAAACAATGATAACTTTTCTCGTGCCTATTCGTATGTTCCTTTGTTTCTTTTTTACTTTAAACAGCTCTGTTTGCTAAGCCGGTTTGAGATTTAAATAAAATCATTGTTATGTTACCTCCTTGGTTGCCATAGGTCGAAGTAAAAAGTTGGTTCCATTTTTAAATTACACGACAGATATGAGTTCTCATAGTAATTTATTCGGCCGCTAAACACGACAGATATGGATTTTCATATTAACATTGCCGGTAGCTAAACACAGCAGATATGGATTCTCATACTAACATTGTTTGTCGCTGCTCGCATTTATTTGACCAGTACTGCATTTTCGATTTATGACGAAGATGGTAGTGAAAATAATGCTCGAAGTTCCAAGCATGTTTCAGAAAATAATAGTTTCCTTACGACTTAAAAACCAGTCGAACATACCCGAAACTATAGTGTGAGCCAAACACAAAAAAGTGCCCCAAAACCGTATTAAAATCTCAGACTTCTTCTCTTTGTTTGTTTTACATACGTTTCAATAACTAACCTTTTTATACGTTTGCTCAACGACAAGTATTATCATAAAGCCCAATTGATATTTCTGAACGTTCCAACCAATACAAAAGTCCATAACTAATCTAAAAGTTTAATCAAGGGTAGCAACATCAAAAACGTGATCAACTCCACCCACTTTCAAGAACTTACTTCAAAACTTACGAAACAAAATTTTTACCTTGTCTAAGTAAGAACCCATAAAAGTTCAGCAGTCTAAGTTTTGGAGGTTGGCCAAGTTTTATCGACGATAAACTTGAACTTGGCTAATAAAGTTTCGATAAGGAAATCATGTGTAGAGGGTGGGTAGGTACATGTGACTTGTTTCAAAGTGACTGGAATCCTGTTGAGGCTGAGGCTGTAGAATTCTTTAGAACTCTTAGCGACTTTGATGTAATTTTATGAGTAAAGATGAAGAGATTTATAGAAAACTGCTAATATAATTGTTATGTTTAGAATTCGGGCTTTTTGATAAAATCAAAATCAAAATATTTTATTTCACATAAACCAACATGGGCACTTATGAAACGTCAGAAGCTAGGACTACGGTTCCAATTGGTTCCATATGTTCCAACGGTTCCAATTGGGTAGCAGATGTTATTGCATCCACTTAAACATGCTGCCTTCTTTGAGTGTGTTTTCTTTTCCTGGCTAAAACCGTCACACTGGCCATTCTCAGCTCATGCAGACAGACTCCCGAACACATTGTATTAGATCAGAAAAAAAACGTGTGACGTGTAACAATTAAAAAAAAGTCCCACCTACCCAGCAACCCACAAAAACCCAGCTAACCTAGTGCTGGACACGCCACAATTGCGGCGGTAGGTCCGGTTCTTTGAGGAGTGGATTGAGAGGCACCACGGCGTCCTCACCTTTCGCCTGACGCAGGTCCTCACCGGACATGGTGGTTTCAGGAGGTTCCTGTTCCGGATAATGCGGGAGGAAACGCCCGGATGTTACCGTCATGTGGATCGCCCGGAGGACACGGTGGAGCATACGGTGGAGGTCTGCCCGGCTTGGGCGGAGCACCACCGTGTCCTCGCGGAGGCGATTGGCGGCGGCAATCTCTCGCGACCGGCCCTGGTCCAGGCCATGGTACGGAGCGAAAGGGCATGAGCAGCCGTCACCTCATACGAAACAATAATGCTCGCGAAGGACGGGGCGGATCGCGTGAGGGACAGGCTATCGTTGCGCCCTCACGCCCCTAGTCGCCGCAGGAGACACCCTGGGCGTTGGGAGTCCATGGCCGATTCCCGGCCACCGTAGGCGCGGGCTTGCGGACGGCGAGCAACGGACAGCTCGCCGTCCGGTAAGGACCAGGCCTGGGTCGACGGCGCGTTGTGTTCCTCGCGCGCCTCAAAGAGATGTAAGCACACATTGACGGTCCGTTACGGCCGATGCCTGTCAGGGTCGCGGGTTTGTCCGAAAGGGTTATCGTAGCCCTGGCACACAGGCAACTGAAGGAACACGGGTGGGTATTAGTTAGTAAAAGTCTGTCAAGCCCTCCCGCTCCGGCCAGAGCGGGAGAAGTTATTTGATGATTTCCCAACCAAAAAAAAGGAAGCCAGGCAAAACAAATCAATCAATTGTTTTGATGTCCACCCTTGGATATTAAGAGGTACGTATATTGTTCACGTTAAAACGTCGCAATCGTTCCTTTCAAAACAAAATTTATTTCACCTTCAGATTTCTCGTTGATTGAAGGGAAAACGTGAAATATTACAAAAACTTCCTTGAGTGTGTCCAAAGTATTACAAAACTTGGAAATTTCCCCATGTTCACGTGATTGGAACTATGTTCAATTTCAATGTTAACTTTTCTATAGGTTTGTTGGGTAATGGAGTAAGTAAAATAATATTTAAGGTTTCCCCGGATAAGGGTAAGGCGGTGAGAGGGTTGGGTTGTGAAACTTTGGATGTAATTTTTCTGACAGATTTTTGAGGTTAAAACATTTGGCACAGTAACTGGTTAAATAACATATCAACGTACTCCTAATTATTGTTTGAAGTAGCACGTTTTTCAGATTAATCCAGCCTTTTTTGTCATGATATTTAAGAAGCGGCTTAAGCCTCGTACACACTGGCGCGACGCGACGCCTGACACAAAGGCATCGCGCGTCGCGCAACGAGCGGCGCCTTTGTGTAGCGCTGTCGCGTCGCGCCTGTCTGTGGGACCCTTTAGACTTCCTATAAATGTATCGGACCAAAACAAAAATCCACAAGGTCACTCTGATCATTATGGTGTCTATGTCATGTTAGCTTCTATCTGGTAAACCTACTTTTTAATCGACTAATACTCGTATATCACTCAATCGATTATTCGTTCATTATGACATTCACTGTCATTCTCTAGGGAGACAACAGACAACCGGCCATCTTGTTCAATACGCCGAGCAGTGAACACGTCGGCAGTATCAACGTAACAAATTGGTGTAATTTATATTTCAATCTTAGCGAATAAGTACAGGATGTTTTGATGATGTTTGAATGTTTTTACAAATATTGTGGAAACGGAAAAAGATACGTGTTTGTTTTTAAATAACGTGTTTAGTTTTCCATTGCCCCCTTACAGCTGCAGCTGAGCTGAGCTGTAGCTTACAGTTAAACAAGTTTTATGTTGAAAAATAATGCGTCTATCCTAACTAGCCTTAACTATCCTAACTCCTAACTAATATTATAAATGCGAAAGTAAGTTTGTTTGTTTGTTTGTTACCTTTTCACGCCTAAACCACTGAACCGATCATCCTGAAATTTTGCATATACGTAGTCAGGTGTACAGAAACGGACATAGGGTACCTTTCATCCCGCAAAAAAGTACTGTTCCCGAGGAAAACAACAATAACGTCCTTATGATAATAGATGGCGCCACGTGTCTTTCGAATCATGATTAAATTATAACCCGAATTTATAGTCAAAGTCTAAATTAACGCGAGCGAAGCCGCGGGCAAAAGCTAGTAATATTATAAATGCGAAAGTAAGTTTGTTTGTTTGTTACTTTTTCACGCCTAAACCACTGAACCGATCATCCTGAAATTTTGCATATACGTAGTCAGGTGTACAGAAACGGACATAGGGTGCTTTTTATCCCGAAAAAAGTACTGTTCCCGAGGAAAACAACAATAACGTTCTTATGATACTAGATGGCGCCACGTGTCTTTCGAATCATGATTGAATTATATTATTGTAGAAACTTTAGTAGAGTGTTAAGAGGATTTTTATTTTTTATTTAAGTACCTAATACATTTTGTGAGTCTAGAGTGTCGCTAGACCGGTTTTTCATCCTCTTAACTATAATTCCCTGAACAACCCGAATTAATTGTCAAATTCTAAATTAACGCGAGCGAAGCCGCGGGCAAAAGCTAGTAGTCAATAAATATTTTACGTCTGACGTCAACAATATAAAGTGATGAGATCACTATCCTTTAGCTAGGCTAAAAGCCACACAAAAACAACCTCAGCAAAGTTCAGGTTTAAAATAGTACGGTGCCTTTACTTCTCCACACTAAACTCTTGAACAAGTAGGAACTACACCCAACAATAAATATTCACTCCAAGAAAAACTTTGAACAGCAGAATGAAAAATTTAAAACAGAACATAAACTTTAAAGTCTGACCCATTTCCATAGATTCTGTTTAATTCAAACTAGCACCACGTCCCTGCTTCGAACAATTTTAAAGACTTGACAAAACCTCAAGATTTCATTATTATATGTAACTTTAATATTAATAAAAAAAATAAAAATAAAAATATTTTTATTTCAGACACATTTGGCCCATAATGGTGTTAGTAGCGAGAAGACTTACAAACTATTTTTAAAATTTACAAACTATTTAAAAAATTACAAAAAAAAAATATTTCAAAAAAGTTAAAATAAAAAATATTATTTAATTTAATTAATGCATTATACATAAATCTTTCAGAATAAATCATGTAAATGATGATGAAAACCGCCTCAAAATCCGTTGCGTGGTTTAGAAGAATAATGCGGTTAAACAGACAGACACGAAAAGCAACTTCAATTTATAATATGTATGTATAGATTACAAAGCGGTACTTTGTAACACGTACTACGGTTTTTGTCCACCATTGTTTGAAAGTTTACAATGACATGGCCAGTCTTTTTCACAAGTTTTCCACGCCATGGCGTTACTTCCATGGAATTTCAGTCGGCTGAACGAATACAAAAAAGCCTCTTCAGTAATAGTTCAAGTTTCAGTCGAGTGGAAACTTCTGTGATCGGTTTTTTGTTAAGAATTTTAAGTACATGTATGGATTTAGTTTTTGTTACATAATATTATTGTACATAACATCACGCCTATATTTTCTCAAGCGGTAAACAGAGGTGTCTAGTATACTCACAAGTTTCTTTAAGGGACGGGACAGGACCTAAACGCAAGTTTTATAATGCCAAAAAGTATATGATCCACTGCAATAAACAAAATCACAAAAATATATGATATTCTTCAGGATATATGCTAGTTAGACAGTGTTTTGAAAACATAATACAACTAATTTGATACCCTAGAAAAAAAAACACGTGTGGTACTCGGGGACTGCCGCGGTAAAGCTATTGCGAAGCATTTTTTATCAACTTATGCAATTATAATTATTTATTTATTTTTTATTTATACAGTATTTTTTTTCTTTGATATTAATTCAAGTACAGTCGTACCATATACATAAACGTTAAGCGAACGCTCGACCGAGCTACATGGTAGGCGGAGTGGGGGTGTTAGGTTTTATTTTCGTTACGGAATTTCTTGATTCGGTCGCCGCGCTCAAACCCTGCGATAAAAGCTATGCAATAGCTTAAAAAGTCACGAAGTTACCTCTAAACATTTATTTTAAGGATTCAAAACCATTTATTATATACATCGAATCATTCTGATTTTTTGTCAGATTATTCTTCATGAAATATATTAACGTAAAAGTGTTTTAATTTTTTTAGGCCTATCAATAGATTTTTGTAAATAGATAATTGCTTCATATTTTGGAATAAATTATCAGCGTTGTGTCATCGCGCTTCTCTTTCTTTTCTATGCAGTCCGACAGTGACCGCGCTTTAGATGTTGTCAGCCTCTTAAGTTCCATGAAAAAGGGGGCAATGTTATTCAGAAAATTCATAATGTAGAAAACGTAATAACACCGACTTAGGGATTGAAGCCTATCGCTCACATGTGTTCACATGTGTGTTTTTTTGTGCGTCATGTTTACCGCAAATAAACGTACTTTTATTGTTTATGTTTTTTTCTTCAGCTTTTGCTGCTATTTGGCTTGCAAGCATTAGAAAAAGGTAATTACATTGGGGCAAATATGCTTGAAATGTTATCCTAGGCACAGCCAAAATATAATATGTGAATATAGGACCAGAGATGTTGCCATTCGTACAACAGGTGTAGTCCTTAATCCCAATATATCTTCATGAGCGGACGTCCCGGATTAACTAAACAAATGTCCCATACTGCCTCCTTGGTGGCTTTATCCCGATTACTTAAACTTAGGTACCAGGCATTTGGCATACCTGGATCCAACAAATTTATTTTCTTTCTTTCTTAATTGTGTGTATATTTGAATGTAATCTAATAGGCTCGACCCCTTTTACTTACCTCACGAAAAACGGGTGTAAAAAACCTCTACCTAAGAGGAGTTACAGCCGTGGTAAATAATGGTTTATGTATTGGAATCGACTTTTGACATACCAATTTAAAACAAATGAGGTTGTACCCTTGCGTAGGCACTAGCCATGGTGATTTTTATGGCTAGCTGAGGTTCTCATAAAAACTTTTTCAATACCTTTCATGGGTAAAATTTTAATGAGAGTCGAAGTGGATAACTAGTAGCTGAATTTGGACAAGAATTTCATTTATAAGTGAATTTGAACCCGAAAATGTAGATGTAGCGGTACAGCGCCACATGTGAGCTACACGTCACACTGACGTCACGCAACATCCTGCATCGCGCAAGCAGAATTTACCGCGCAACTAGAATATATACAACGTCCCGACTTCAGTTGTCGCGAGTTGCCCACCAGGCACGACACCCGTCTGGTCGGACGATCCTCCCTTTTCTATGGCGGTATGAGTGAACTTTACACCCTGTTCCTCATACCTCTATATAAACATCTCCTCGAGTGATAGTACCAATGGCCGGCACATCCTGGACTACCCGTCCCACTACTATACCTGCTTGTTGTATGGATTAACGTTTTACCACGGCAGTTCGGATAAGACAGGAAAGAAACCTTACGATTGTTCAATATAGTTATAGATATAAGAAAATTAATATTAACAGCCTCAATGGCAAGGAAATTTTGTCCTTTATTTCCGTGCAAAAGTCCATACAAATGGGTCTGATCGTAAAACCCCTGTGTGTTCGAGTCCTCATTTGCAAAATATTATGCGAGAATCGAACGTTTATGTAGAAAATATAATTTTATTGCATTTACGCTATTGGTCAGTTTTATGTCAACATTTCTGATTTCGGTACCTACAAGTATTATGACGATCAATTACCACGATTGTGAACAACAGTGTAAACATGAAAACCGAAAGTGAACATTTTCGCAAGGAATGGAAAGTATAAAAAACTAATGTAGACAAACTAGAATAATCACCGTGGCAGAGACGATAAAACTCTTTCAGATCAATGGCCAACAATATTTTTTGATTGGAAAAGTTGTCATGACATTTTGGACCAAAATAATATGACATTTCAAAACTAAATAATATGACATTTTTTCAGCCTTCAACAAGAATTTACCAGCCTGGCGTGAATAAAGAGATTATAGCTATAAATTCAAAGTCTAGTTGAATAAAGCTAATTAAAGCTCTTGGAAATATTAGCGTTCACCCCAGCAATTTTCGCTTGAAAATATGTCTTTACACAAACCCTAATTGGTGTAGGGCAAAATGATTATAATTCGTAGGGTCAGCCTGTAATCAGCCCGTAAAATATCTAGTCATTACTTTTCGAAAGTAAACAGTACTGTAAATTGATAAAATTAATAATAGTCTGACCTTTTGGACCCTCGTTAAAGGAACGTTTACTTACATACATATTAATCGAAACGCTATAAATGTGGGGATGTTTTGTAAAAAAACGCTCCTATATAATGTAAGAGAAAGTATTATCAAGGCACCTTTGTAAAATCAGTTCATTATTTTTTACTTCAATGGGTAACCGTGCGTCATGCACGTCAATTATTGTCCAAAGCGGTAAAAATCGTGCATCGTGCAGTAGTGAACTTCTCGCAGATAAATTATATTTTTTATTTTTATCTTTTTTAAAGGACTTTTGAATGTAAAAATTTACAAGAAAATTGAATTGATTCTAGTTGCCCCTTCCAAAAGGTAGTTTCGTGTGGAGAAGAATTGTCAAGAAACTCCACCGTTACTCTTTTAAAATGTTTTACAATATTATGTATACATTAATTATATAAATTATAATGTGAAGACGATGCACCTAGAATAAAATTACTATACCACAATAGGTAAAAATAATTAAATACTCGTATAAAGCAATGACAGGTAAATTAATTATGTGATAGATACATGATGCTCACATATTTACAAATATTTAATTGGAATAGTAGGAATTTTAATAAAGTAGCATGTTGTCAGAATGCTGTTTTATCGATGGTTATTATCTATATGATTTGTATCCAAAAAAATATATTCATATTCATTTATTGCATTCCATATTGTAAAAAAGATTTAAAAAAGCTAAAGCAGGAGTGATCTCGAAATTAGAAAGTATTTTTTTTTTTTTTTACAGTAAATAAGACGAGCAAGATGGAGTAACAACTAAAAAGCGTATTTTTTTAATTTATATTAGGTCTTTACCTATGAAATTGCCGTTCTGCAGTACTGGCCATTTCAAATCAAAATAATTTTTGTTTGGCTATGAATTCTAATTTCAAATTAATTTTATTTTAAAAACATGGATTTTTTTTTCTAAAAGTAGTCATTTCTTTATTGATTAGTGTTACATTTTCATCGCATTTCAATCTTTTTCGTCATCATGGATACGTTAAAAATTCGAGTAATTATGGAATATGAGTACCGTCGTGGCAGCAACGCGGCACAAGCGGCACGCAACATCAACGACGTTTACGGAGCTAACTCTACAAACCAACGCACCACCTGTTATTGGTTTGCTCGCTTCCGTTCTGGAAATTTCGACCTGAAAAATGAACCTCGCGGTCGTCCGAAGACTTTGGTCGACAATGACGAATTAAAGGCGATTGTGGAAGCTGATGATACACAATCTACGGCTGAATTAGCAGCAGCTTTCGACGTTAGCGTCAAAACAATATTGGTCCATTTGCGTCAAATTGGCAAGGTAAAAAAGCTTGACAAATGGGTGCGCCACGAACTCAATGATCGCCAGCGCGAAGTACGCGTCGAGACGTGCCTTGCACTGCTCAACAGACACACAAATGAAGGAATTTTGAACCGCATTGTTACCTGCGATGAAAAATGGATTCTGTTTGATAACCGTAAGCGCTCAGCAAGTTGGTTGGATCCTGGTTCAGCACCTAAACAATGCCCTAAACGAAAACTTACCCCTAGAAAAGTGATGGTCACTGTTTGGTGGTCTAGCGCCGGTGTGATTCATCACAGCTTCTTACCAAACGGGGTGAGCATTACTGCAGATGTGTACTGTGAAGAACTGAACACAATGATGGAGAAGCTGGCGCATCTCCAACCAGCATTGGTCAATCGCTCGTCTCCGCTGCTCCTGCACGACAACGCGCGACCTCATACTGCACAGCAGACGGTCTCCAAGTTGCAAGAACTGGGGTTGGAAGCTCTCCGTCATCCGCCCTACTCACCAGACCTTGCGCCTACAGACTACTACTTTTTCCAGAATTTGGATAACTTCTTGGCGGGAAAAAAATTTAATACCCGAGAGGCAGTACAAAATGCCTTTGAAGAATTTGTTGCCTCCCGTCCAGCTGATTTCTTTAAGAAGGGCATCAATAAACTGCCACTGCGATGGCAAAGATGCATTGATTGCATGGGTGATTACTTCGATTAATACAAATAAAAAATTCATGAAAAAAATTCGTTTAAATTTTTTCATACAAAACGGCAATTTCATAGGTAAAGACCTATTATTTGAATTAAACGCAGTTAAAGTCATTTTCAAGTTTAATTTTGTTCTGCACCCCTACATAAATCAAACGACACCCTGATTTACATCCCGACCTAATAGCTGAAAAGGCCATGGCAATCTGCTAAGCTGTCCGAACCAGATACTACTATAAAATAGCGGATAAGCATTAACAACCAAGGTTAATTGTTGAACCCCATCAAAGAATCAAAAGACAAGCGCAAAACACGGAAGCGTTGCTTCATCGTCATCTAAATTACTTCCAAATTGCTTCGCCATCGAAATTTGTTGTTATTTTAAGTCTTTAAAGAGGGTAGGTTGTAACATAAACTCTTATTATGAAAGTTGGAAGGCCATTAGCCGTTCGGAGGAGGGTCGGGGTCTTTTGAAGCCTCTAAGTTGTATATATATGGAGTAGCTGCTTTGACAGCATGTAGGTACTAGTCTTTATAACTGTGAGCATTGCCTGAGGCGGTGTGTACAATGGCGTGGGAGATGGGATATTTTCTTTGCAAGGTATTCTATTATGGAAGGTGTGGATTTACGCGCGTTTGTATGTCGTATGGAGAATAGAATAGAATAGAATAGAATACTCTTTATTATGTACACCATAAAAAAAAAACAGATATAAATGTAGACATTTTACACAGGGTGACACAATGGGCGGTCTTATCGCTAAAAGCGATCTTTTACAGACAACCTTTGGATGGATTCAAGGGAGAAGGAGAGACAATAATGCAGGTAGTCAGTGGTGTACCATTTACATATATAACAAATACATACATACATAAAACATATACTTATCTACATATAATATATACAATAATAAACATGAAACAAGAGCAAGGAAACTAAATGTAATGATGATGTTTAAGGAGAGAGGAAGTGTTTTTTAACCATAATTTTAAAAGTGGACAAAGATGTCAAGAGATGTTATATTATGGAAATACATTCGCGGTCAAATGATACGGGTCGATGACAAAAATTCCTGAAACTTGCAAATTAATAATGGGACATGCATGAAACTAACTTTATATTACAGTGAATTTTATTATCGTATTAAATAAAATCTTAAATGATCTACAAGGTAATGTAAACCTACCTCAGAAGGGAGTCAATGAATTTAAATAACAAACAAATCAACGCAATAACAATATTTATTATAAATTATTTAACAGTTTCTAGTACATTTTTACATTATTTTACTAACCTTAAAACTTGTCACTCCGGTGCCTCGTTCAAGACTGACTCATGTCGGCAACTTGTTAAACTGACAATTCACTTTTAATGTCAAAATGATTTGACAGTGACTTTTGAACGTTTCAAAATGACATTGAAGTAACTCGACTATAACAAGACTTATCCGTGGACTGTTTTCTATAATATTACTAATGTAAATCTACCCTCACATAGATAAGTCCTGTTACAGTCGGCCATCCTTCAAGAACGAGTCCCTTCGTTCCTTATTATTGTATAAGAGGTGTGTTATAATTTTGGTGAGTATCTTCTATATCTGTAATTTTTATGGTGTACATAATAAAGAGTATTCTATTCTATTCTATCAAACAATCATCTTTCATCTTTACTTACAAAAATAACCTGTACATAGGTATTATTTAACAAAAACAATATTATTAATCAGTTTTATCTCAATTCTTAAAAAAAATAATATAAAAATTCTAGATTGTAATTTTCGTTTGTTTTATAGCTTGAGCGATGTGAAAGCTACTTCCTTCACTCTCACACCGCTTCAGCTGTAATGTTTTGAACTACTCATGGGCGGCGAGTTCATACGCCAATCCTGCCCAGTTCAAACATTCTCACTAAATCTATTGTCATATCTATAACCGAGGGAAGTGAGGCTACTTCCTTCACCGTCACTCCGCCATCGGCAACGGTACTTTGAGCTAATCATGGGCGGCGAATCCCAACGCCAATCCTGCCCGACTCAAAGCACCATCACTTATTTCTAAGGGACTGGCAAGTTCATATGCCAGACACCATCTATCTAGTACATCGGAATCATCCTAAATCATAAACTAAAGATCATGTATAATATAAAGTTACAAATCAAATAATTCAAAAAATGACTAACATTTAATTATTAACTATTATATTAATTATTATATATTTAACAATATTATTCGTATTAATTGCTATCACTCTCATCATCATTGTCATCGCTGGACGAGCAAGCGGGGGCATTAAAACTCAACCATGGATACATTTTGTCAATAGCAACAATTGATTCGTACTTTGCCCCTTTTCTAGTCAAAGGGGTGTCTACAACAAGGAATCGATCGTTTGGTAAGACTTTCTTTATCCTATATGGACCCTGACACTTCGCTTCTAACTTTTTAGATTGGCCCGGTGCCGATACTACTGCCCGCGCTATCCTAACCAGATCGCCCTCCTTATAATTTGTGGCCTTTTTCCTGTGTTTGTCAAACCGATTCTTATTTGTCTCCTGATTTCTTGTAATTCGTTCACTCGCTTCAGACCTAATTTCTTCTAAAGTTTGATTACTACTCTGTCCTATGTCATCAATTAAGTTATTTAATATGCCTTGGCCCGGGTTTGCCACCGTCCTACCTAACAATAGCTCTGTAGGCGTTTTTCTGGTTACGTCATGAATACTAGTGTTAAGTCCTAGCTGAATGTCTGGCAGAAGTTCGTCCCACGAATTTTTATTTTTACCGTGAGCCATGGACCCCAAGGATGACAGAATCGTTCGGTTATACCGTTCGACCTGCCCATTTGCTCTTGGTGTGGCGACAGAATTGAGGATGTGTTTTGCGCCAACGGACTGCACAAACGTTCTAAACTTTTTACTTGTGAAACTCGTGCCTCTGTCGGTTATAAGCCGCGAGGGAGACCCAAAGTAACTAAAGAGAGTCTTCAATGCTTTTATACTCTCTTTGGTTTTCGTACTTCGAACAGGTGTAATGCTAACATATTTCGTAAAGGCGTCGACTATCACAAGTATGTAAGTGTAACCTCGCTTACTTCGTGGAAAAGGACCCAAGTGGTCCGCATGTAAAGTGTGGAAAGGTATCTCTATTTTCGGAATCGGGTGAAGAAATCCCTCTTTGCTTCCCGAAGGCAGTTTGTGGTGAGCACACTCAAGGCATGCAGCTACATATTTTTTTATGAACTTTCGCATCTTCGGAAACCAAAAGAGTGATTTTATGCGGTCTAAGGTCTTCTCGAAGCCAAAATGACCTACGTCATCATGGTTGGATTTCAAGAGTTGCCACCGCACGCCTTTTGGGACCACCCATCTGGTAACACCCTCACCTAAAGACCTAAAGACTCGTCCGTTTTTAATTGTGTATTCCTTATGAATACCTGCAATCTTAGATGTTTCCGGGTCCTCTAGAACATCTTTGATACGTCTAACTTCTTCGTCAGAAGACTGCACCGTAGAAATCCAGTCCTCCGTACTAACCGACATAATATCTAGGACGTGAATGTCTTCAGATGGCACCGACACTGGGCCCCTACTAAGTGCGTCTACATGTGACATTCTTTCACCAGGGCGATACTCTATTTCGCAGTCGAATTCTAAAAATTGAATCCACCATCTAGATATGCGGGGTATAAGATCTCTCTTAGTGAAAGTAGAGCGTAATGCGTTGCAGTCGGTTATAATAGTGAACTTCATTCCAATGAGATATATACGGAATTTGTTCAACGCACAAACGACTGATAGTGTCTCTAGCTCGAATGAGTGCAATTTCATCTCGTCCGCTGACGTTTGGCGACTGAAGTATGCTATTGGCCGCCAGGGATCGGAGTCTTTTCTCTGTAATAAGATGCCTGCAACTCCGAATTTGCTCGCGTCGGTGTGTAATTGTGTTTCGGCGTTGGGGTTATACAACGCCAGGACAGGTCTTTCGGTTAGGTGCTTTTTAATCAGTTGGAAAGATTCCGTTTGATTATCGCCCCAGCTCCAAGGTGTGTCCTTTTTCAAAAGGTTTGTCAACGGTCTAGCAATTAATGCAAATCCCTTCACAAACCTTCTAAAAAAACTAGCGAGTCCAAGAAACCTTCTAACCTCATGTTGATTTCGGGGGGCAGGAAACCTGGACACTGCCTCAGTCTTTTGCATCCCAGGTCTGATACCATCTCTATCTATTTCGAATCCAAGAAAATCGATTCGTTCTTGGAAGAAATGGCATTTTTCCATCTTAAGAGTTAACCCTGCCTCACGAAGAAGGTCTAGAACTTCTTCGAGGCGTGTCAGTCCTTCCTCAAAATCTCTTGATGGTATCATAATGTCATCCATATATATAACTATATATCCTACTTTGGCCTTACTGAGGATCTTGTGGATTGTTCTCTGGAAAACGGCTGGCGCATTTGCCAGTCCGAAGGGCATACGATTGTACTCATATTGTCCGTCGGGTGTGACAAATGCAGTTTTTTCTTTAGATTGCTCGGCTATGGCAATTTGATGATAGCCTGAGGCCAAATCAAGGGACGTGTACAATGATTGACCCGACAGCTGATCCAACAAGTCATCAATTCTCGGCAGGGGATAGTGATCTCTTTTGGTGCGGCTGTTCAGGGCACGGTAGTCAACGCAAAGACGCTTTTCGCCTGATTTCTTTTTGACGAGGACAATTGGACTAGCGTATGGGGAGTTAGACTCTCGCACGATACCATGGTCGATCATATCACCGACCATGTCCTGAACTAGTTTACGCTCAGAGTAAGGTAGCCGGTATGGCCTATAAACGACAGGGGCAGAATCCTTGAGGTGAATTTCCATTTCCGTAACGTTAGTAAATCCCAAGTCATGCATTCCGGTAGAGAAGCAGTCCTTATATATTTCCAGCAATTTTACGCATTGACGGCTTTGATCTTCCGACAACTGTTTTCCGCAATTAGGAATGACAGAGACGTGATCATTCAAGTCATTCGTAATTCTTAAAACATGTAAGTCTAAATAGCCCGATCCTACAAACTGCGCGCGTGTAATGAGGGTGTTCTCTTTGAAGCGCACTGGGTTCGAACCAACATTTTGAACTAATAAATGACACTCAGAATTATGAATTTCATATTCTCCCGGTAATAGATAGTACTCATGACCCGTGCAGCCCCTTACCGATCCGCCTACATAGATATTACCGGTACAAACAACGTTTGACCTTACGGGTACTGATACCATCTCACCGATGTCCACTGTAACATGGCAGGTTGTATAAAGATGTAATTTAGAATAGTTATCTTGTCCTATCCGTTCAAATATTAGATCTGTTGGAGTTTTAATAATCTTAAGTGTAGGTCTTTCAGTAAAGCTATGTCCAAGCAACACATCATAATTGATTAAGTGATCATCTACAATAAACACCTCGACATCCCTTTCCGAAACACCTTGCACATCTATATTCACTAAAGTACGCCCTAGCGGTAAGTATGGTACATTCCCTAATCCTCTTAAATATGGGCCATTAACGCTTTCCCAGTTTAATCCTAGTCTTAAAGCATTATTTTGACGAATTAATGTTGCCTCACTACCTAAATCCAATTGGCAAATTGTAGCGATTCCGTTGATATTTGTCATAACCTTGTACTTGTCGTTACTATTCTCATTAAAAAAAACCTCAAGGACCTCTTTATCCTTTAAAGGATTCTTTTGATCCTTTAATCTAGGACAGTGGGAAATGTCGTGTCCCATAAATTTACAGTTAGTGCACTTGACGATCGGTTTAGGGCACTTAAAGCTAGGGTGACCGACACCCTGACAGTTAAAGCACTTAATTGACCCTCTCACGCCACTATTTTTGTTTGACGCCGTATTATCTGCATTCTTTGCAGAGTTATTACTAACTGATGTACTGCTAGGACGCTTATCCCTATTAAAGTCTTTGTTAAAGTCAGACTGATTTCTATTATGATACTTAATGGTTTTAAAGAATTCAAGTACATCTTCTGGTTTATCAAATTTTGCTGCTTGAGCACCTACGCGAACTCCTCTGTCTTCGACCCCATAAAGTAAACAATCCACTGCTTGCTTTCCAAATATCTTACATCTGTTCAGTAAATTAATTTTCGCAAAATAATAAAGTTCATAAGATTCTCCAGAGCGTACCCGTCTATTAAGCATATCTGTCAAAATTTCCGCATAATTTTCGGTTGCAGGAAATGATTCCTTTAGCATCGACTTCCATTCAAGCCAAGTATGCTTGATAGAGGGCAGACCCTGGAACCATGTCTTAGCCAGTCCGGTGAGTTTAGGCAGGGCATAGTGAACCGTTTGCTTATCGTTCCAATTATAAATTTCGGAACATTCATCGACTTTATCAAGCCAGATATTAATAGTCTGTTCGTTCGACATGGGGTCAAAGTCTGGAACGACGTTATGCAAAGTTGAACTCGAAAACGATTCACGATCCCCTGCTTTAGACTTAAGAAGTTTTAAAAAAAAATCCTCAAACAGCTCCGTAGTCATATATTTCGTTTTCTTGTTGTCACGTGCTTCATGTGTTTCATCACTGGGCGTGTGTCGTTTCGCGGGAGTGATTAAGGAACGGTGCCGAGTTGAGCTTTTATTGCCAGAAATTGTCTGCCCACGATTGCTCGGGCCAGGCTCAGGTGTCTCGAAACGCCTACGTGATCTATTCCGTTCCGTTAATCTCTCCCGTTCTTTACGTACCTGGTTTTCTAGGGTTCGTAATTTTTCCCTCTCCCTGGAAAGCTCACGTTCCTGCTCGAGTAGCGTACGCGTGCTGCTTGTGGTTCGGCTTCTCAGCTGATGACGCGTTGCGCTGCTGTGCCGACGATCACGAGCTGGACTGCGCTCCCGAGATCCTTGCGTTTGTTGTTGGCCATCACCACGGCCACTGCGACTGCAGCTACGACTGCGCCTCTCGATTTCCCCTAGGTGTCGCATTCGACTACGGGATGCTTCACTATATTTGCTCTGTCTTTCGTAGTTGCAAGAAGGGTTGCTGGTGCGTCGATAATCCGCATTGGGTTCTTTGTCGCTCATTTTCCTGGAACTCAGAACATCATTTTGTTAATGTATTGTGTAAAATCTTGAAAAACAAAGTCACTGAATTTAATTTGAATGTGGGTATTTCAACATAATTTTATAACTATTTACTAGTGTCAGTCTACCATAACATTATTGCAATTTTATTTAATTTATTTCTCCTAAATATTAATATATTTCAGTTATTTTCTTTTTTTTTTTTTCTTTTATCTGTTTGCATCACAAAAATGGCGACAAATTTTGGGGTTCTTTATTTATTTCTAGTTACAATGTTCACTATTTATCTCTTTTAAACCTGTATTTCTACTCCTATTAAACTACCTCCGACGAGGGGACACAAAATTGATAGATAACAGGAAAAGAAAATAATTAGCCACACTATAAGTTTTTTTTTTAAATCTGTATTCATCACGAAATCTGTTAATAATTCTGTAAGGATTTTATCATTCCATGAAGTCAATCATACTCGATTGCTATTTAAAACTAATATTTCTAATTTATTTTATCTGTCTATTTATTATGACCATCAACAATAAATATTTTTCAAAAATAAATTGTTGAACACATCCGCTTAAATCAGCCAAATCGGGCTTCACAATGATAACATGTAATGTTAGACCACGCACATTTTTATTTTTCTTCTTGTGATTGCGTCGATTTTCCGTTTTTAAAACCAATATAGTGTTGTTTATCGGTCGAGCTCGTGGGGTGGTTCACCACAAAACAAAATGTCTCGCGAATCCCACTTCTGAGATGTAAACCTACCTCAGAAGGGAGTCAATGAATTTAAATAACAAACAAATCAACGCAATAACAATATTTATTATAAATTATTTAACAGTTTCTAGTACATTTTTACATTATTTTACTAACCTTAAAACTTGTCACTCCGGTGCCTCGTTCAAGACTGACTCATGTCGGCAACTTGTTAAACTGACAATTCACTTTTAATGTCAAAATGATTTGACAGTGACTTTTGAACGTTTCAAAATGACATTGAAGTAACTCGACTATAACAAGACTTATCCGTGGACTGTTTTCTATAATATTACTAATGTAAATCTACCCTCACATAGATAAGTCCTGTTACAGTAATTAAAAAAGTTATCATTTTAAAAACGTCGAATTTGGAAATAAATTCATTCATTAATTAATTCGCGGTTGATTTACTTTTGCTTTTGCATTGTCGTCTTTCACCATAATTATTGAACTACTATCATGTCGCTAACACCAAAAGAATGGAACTTTGACAATGAAACTACGAGTAATAATTTTTCCAAAATTTGGTCTTGTAGGTTAACTCGTAGGTAAATTATCTAAAACATACAGTTTCATTCATGTCGCCAACTCTATTATTTTAAGGGTAATTTTAGTTTTTCGTACTGACCCATATTATTTGTCCGCGAGTGTAGATCATATTGTTTTACATATTATTTTACAACTATTGGTTAACTTTGCTTATCCATCAGTGTTAGAAAGTTTTATTTTCGATGACCGCGTTTTATTTTCGTATGAATAATGTTTTTTCTCAGTAAACTAAACATAGAATAGAATAGAATACGCTTTATTATGTACACCATAAAAATTACAGATATAAATGTAGACATTTTACACAGGGTGACACAATGGGCGTTCTTATCGCTAAAAGCGATCTTTTACAGACATTCTTTGGATGGATTCAAGGGTGAAGGAGAGACAATAATGCAGGTAGTCAGTGGTGTACCATTTACATATACAACAAATACATGCATACATACATCCTATGGTGGTTTTGATGCTCTAAATTATGTAGTCGATGACTTTGGTGCACGGTAAAACTCTAATGAGTTTATGTTGGCACCAACTTAAATATATAATATGTATGTGTACTACTGAATAAATAAATAATAAATAAATAAATAAAATATACTTATCTACATATAATATATACAATAATAAACATGAAACAAGAGCAAGGAAACTAAATGACAACGATAAGACTACCAAAAGGCACAGAAATCCTTAGAAAGAAATACTACTTACTCCAGAACTTTCTCAGAACTGTACGAAAACCAGCTTGTAAACTTTCCAAAGTCGAAAAAGAAAGCATATCAAATTATGCCTAAGTCTTTAGACACAAGACGATAAACATCTTTGAAATAAACTCACTACGAAACAATTTATGTAGGTTAGGTACGAAATAGCCCAAATCAGTTTAAAACACCTTCAAAAGAGCTCACTTGAGGACGTTAAAAGCACCTTTATTTTAATATGTAAAGAGGTATTTGTTTAAATAAGTTATTAGATTTTGTAGGGACAGGACGGGCCTTTTTTTTGGTTGGGAAATCGTCAAAAAACTTCTCCCGCTCTGGGCTGAGCGGGAGGGCGTGTCAGACTTTTACTGACTAAAATCCACCTGTGTTCCTCCAGATGGAGGAAGCTTTTGTTTGTGGCGCGGGTTTAAAATAAAAAGTAACTTTTATATATCATGACAAAAAATAATCTGAAAAACTGTCTATAAAAAATAATTAATTTTATAATCAAATTAAACATAACTTCCATCGTCATAAGTTTCAAAATTCTCATCAAAATTCTTCCGGCTGAATCCAATTTAACGCTACCATGTCATTCAAGTAATTCTACACTAGAATACTAAAAGCTAATTGAAACGGTCTAAAAATACGCCATGCTGGCAACTGCGTGATTGACATATGGATGGACAGGTTTCTTTGTTAGCGACACTGCTACGTTCTCGTTGCGTCTTTACGGTTGTGAAATTCTAAATCGAGATACATGGAATGGAATATACGGGTTGAGCTTTTGGACGTGCACGCTGTAGTAGGGTAAGAGTTTCAAATAAGTTTTTTTTTAGGTATAGTTAGTGTAACATATGGCATTGTTCCAGTAATGGAACGTGCTTAGAATAGGCTAAAGATGATAAATAATATTATTGTACACTTGACAGGGACTGTCGTAATTGTAAGATAACTTAATCTATATATATATAAATGAATCCCTATTTCCCTTGGTCATGCCATAACTTGAGAACGACTTTACCCCAATTTCATCCATCTATTTTTGAATAGTTTTCTAATACTTTGTAGAAGGTCCTTACGAAAAAAAAAAAATGTGTTACTTGAACATCTATGACTAATTACAAAACAATACATGGCCGGGGTATTTCTCTTCAAATGGCTTCTAACTATATTTATGTATAGGCGAGTTGCTCTTTTAGTTTGTCTTCCCTCAAAGTCAACGTTGTTTTTGAACGTTTATTAATTATCAAAGTAATAATTACGATAATAATCAAAGTACAGTCACCAAAGGTGATAAGTAACCAGGGTTGTCGGATATAGTTGAAGTTTAGTAAGAAACTGATGGATCTTTTCGAATACAATTTAATTTAATTAATAGAAAACAAACAGTTCATTTACCAAATTAAATTTCATTCGAAAAAATCCATTGGTTTCTTATTAAACTTCAACTATATCCGACGCCCCTGGTTACTTATCTCTTTTGGTGACTGTACATTGCTAATTGAAAGACTGCATAGTTTGGTACAGAACCCCAATACCTGTCAAGTATCACTTATAAGCTGTTTATAAACAAAACGAGCACACATATGGGCATTGATAAAAGGCGCAATAAAATAATCCTGTCCTGCTCAAAACGCCGTCCTGTATATTTCCACTGGTAAGCAGAAACTACATTTCTATTTTATTAAAGACTAAAGGCTAATATGAAATCAGATATGACGTGTCACTTAACACATCTTCATGAGATCGGTGTTCGGAAACCGGTTTTTATTCGTTTTTCTTGCAGTGTTTTATTAGTAGAACATTTTAGTTCATTGTTTAAAAAATATATTCTGTTTAGCTAAAGATTCTTTAACAAACCACTCGTATTTCAACGAAGAAGAAGGAAACCTATAGAAGTCATGAAGTATGAAGATTCTTAGTATTCAAACCGATTAGTTTTATAAATAAAACTCCGTAGTAAATAAAGAAATGATAGGGTTATGATTTAATGACGTCATGAATACAGCATTATTCTTGAAATGTTTTCCTCGTGAGTATTATCTCCATTTTACATTCCTACGAGCTTGTAAGTTAACACGCTAGACCAAAAATAATGAATTTGTAATTAAAGATTTAAAACATAACCTCTTATGCCAGTCACCCACATTCGCACGAATACGCGAGCCCGCAAGTGTAGGACGACATTCGCACGAATACGCGAACCCGCAAGTGTAGGACGACATTCGCAAATTAATAATGCACAGTTTTTACCACATTCACGGTTGTCCAAGCCGTGTCGGTTTTGACGCACATCAAAGTGCGCGAACCCCGAACGAATTTTTTGCGCGCATGTGAGTGACCGGGAGCTACCGTGGCCCTGGCGCACAGGCAGCTAAAGGAACACGGATGGGTTTTAGTCAGTAAGAGTCCGACACGCCCTTCCGCTCCACCCAGAGCGGGAGAGGTCATATGATGATGTCCCACCCAAAAAAAAAATAATAAAAAAAAAATATAAAAAAAAGTAAGTGACCGGGGGTAGCCTAAATTCTGCTCTCAAATTAAAAAGACCTCAAAGTTTCGAATATCCCTTAAAATCGGAGGCAAAAACGATTTAAGTACGTTGTACACCCTTGAAAGGGTTAATATTCTAACGGGAGGCGTACACCTGATCCGTCATCGCCCGAACTATACTCATATGAAATGAAAGTGAGTGCGTAAACTACTTTAACGGACATCCTCCGATGACGTCCGATAACTAGGTGTACGCAATAACTTTCTTTTTAACCGACTTCCAAAAAAGGAGGAGGTTCTCAATTCGACTGTATTTTTTTTGTGTGTTAGCTCAGAACTTTTTTCTGGGTGATCCGATTTAGGTGATTCTTTTTTATTTGAAAGCTAGTGCTTCACACGTGGTCCCATTTAAATTTGATCAAGTTCTGACCAGCAGGTTTTGAGTTTTCCTTAATACTGCGGTTATTTATATATCAAGTAGTGGTTTACGAATGTGTGTGGGACAGGTACCACAACTAAAAAGTATAAAATAAAAAAAACACGTGTGGCACTCGGGGACTGCCGCGGTAAAGCTATTGCATAGCATTTTTTATCAACTTACGCATTTATAATTATTTATTTATTTTTTATTTATGCAGTATTTTTTTTTCTTCGATATTAATTCAAATACAGTCGTACCATATACATACACGTTAAGCGAACGCTCGGCCGAGCTACATGGTAGGCGGAGTGGGGGTGTTAGGTTTTATTTTCGTTACGGAATTTCTTGATTCGGTCGCCGCGCTCAAAGCCCGCGATAAAAGCAATAGCTTAAAAACATTTAAAAAAAACACAAAAAAACGTGAAAAATAACTTTAATTTCGGAAGTCGGTGGCCAAAAACGATAACACACAACCAAAGACACCGACTTCCGAAATTAAAGTTATTTTTCACGCTTTTTTTTTTTGGAAGTCGGTTGTTTTTTTGTAAAAATGTTTTTTTATATAATTATGTTTGGTGCGAACGGCCGAGTTCGGCCAACGACGTACGATTATAGTTCAGTCGATGACGGCTTAGGTGTCAGCGAGCCTTAAAAGGGCTCGATCTAATTTTGGTAATGTTAAACCCTACAGTTACCATCGCTAAATCCAAGATCATCGTCCTTGTAAATGTGAACATTACATAAGAGGGAATTAGGCAAGTTTCGGGTTTATCCTTTCTGGTAGAACATAGATTAGCTTTGTACTAACAATTTTCTTTGCGATGGGGGGTGGAACTTGATCTTTTAATCCTAGTGGGGAAGGTGTATTTGGTTCCTTATTTTAAAGGCTATTACCGAGAGAAAATTAGGCTTTTGAACACCTATTATACATATTAGTAGGTTAATAGTCAAGAAAATACTTTTGCCAATCGATTTAATAACCTACCTATGTGAAACATGAACGCCTGCCTTTCCAGTCAGCTTATGAAACCTTGACCATATAATGTTTCAGTGGAGTCTTGTCATACTACAGGTACGAGACAGCTGTTGGGGTGTAATTTTTTAAAATGATTTTGAAGTGTATAGAATGTAGCGAGACCTTTGCTCAAGAGCGGGACGAATAAGGCTAACAAAAAAATAATGCTTGCTTTTGGAACGAAATTCTTTATCGCGGCTTGCGATAGGAGTAAACTGGTAGAAATCGTCACGTAACGAAAATGCTTTATGCCCCTCCACGCGACTTTCTCTATCTCTGTCTCTGTCTATTCTACATAATAGGATGTGAGAGAGAGATAGTTTTCATGGTTTTCGAGGATGCTGAAGCCAATTGTGAGGTCAAAATATAAATCTAAGATGGCGGCTGCGGAAACTTTCATATTTTTCGTCAAGGGTGTCGTTTTAATTGTTTTTGAGGATGCTAAAGCCGATAGCGAGGTCAAAAGATGTCGACAACTTTATGAGAGCTTCTAAAAACTTATACTAGATGGCTCTGTATTAAAAACGCGTATTTTATACGAGTGTGTGCGTGCGAGTATCGCTAAAGCAACTTAGTTCCTGACGGGGGTTCCTCGACCCCAAACGTTTTTTTTTTTTGTTTGTGTTTATACCAACAAACGCATTTATCATATAGCGATTTCGAAAACGACGGGTCAATGACTTAAGTGATGGCTACATCGATTGACAAGTACTCTCAGTACAAATCAACTCACCCCATCGGCGCATACAAGCATGATGGTAAATCCAAAGGCTTGAGTTTAATTTATGACATGGTGACTAAAGTATCGCCACGTACACGAGAACAAATACTTTGATTAACAAAGTTACCCAATAACGTTCTTCCGTTTACAGATGAGAAGTATTTAAAATAAAGTAATGTTGGCAGAATGCAGCGAAAATAACAATGCAATCAGCTTGCCAGTCAATTGTATCGTTAATTGGATAAGTAATTATATTTTACTGTGATGCGGCGTTGGTATTCCGAATTGCTCTTGCAAATATCACATTGGTGATGTAAAAGAAAATGTATGCTGGATATCGTGAAATTTTCATCAATGTATTGTCGGTTTGTAATATTACTTATTACGTAAAGGTTTTCTCTGAAATCGTGCTCATGGCTGAACATTTTATGTCGCACTATTTACAAGCTTTATATTATTAGCTTGCTTCTTTCGTATGTGTTTCTGGTTACTCCCATTGTCATCCATTTTTCAAGCACTCCCTGGCATCCGATTGAGCTGAAACTTGGCATACTTATTTAACTTCGGTGACAACGCAAATATATGACGCAATGGAGGTGGTCTGATGATAGACACGGTAGGTGGCCCTAGGAACTCCTCAATCAAACAATATAGCATCATCGTGTTTGGACTCGTTGACTTTGTTAGACAAGTGCTAATACAGTAGGAGGTTTCCAGGGTCTAATGGTGGAGCGGGAAGGTGGCCATAGGAACTCCTCAACAAAACAAGATAGCACCATCGCGTTTGGCCTCATTGGCTTTGCCTTGACAAGTACTTTTGTTCAATGTTGTATCCAGGGTATATTATGATGGTGGAGCCGGAAAGTGGCCATAGGAACTCCTCAACAAAACAAAATAGCACCATCGACTTTGGACTCCTTGGATATGTTGTTGTATATAGCTTGAGGCGTGAACGTTCTTGGTACACTTAAAAACTTGGCCTCAAGCAGTAAAGAAAATATTAAAGTTCTTTTTAGTTCATTAAAAGCTTGTTTTTAAAAAGATTTTTAACTATATTTTATTAGCTTTTGCCCGCGGCTTCGCCCGCGTGGAGGTCGGAAATTATCCCACGGGGACGTACTACCTGGATAAAAAGTATCCTATGTGTTAATCCAGCTTATAAACTATCTGTGTTCCAAATTCCATCTAAATCCGTTCAGTAGTTTTTGCGTGAAAGAGTAACAAACAAACATCCATCTATCCATCCATCCATCATCACAAACTTTCTCATTTATAATATTAGTAGGATAGGATAGGATTGGATTAATAAACGTGGTCATTATAGTAATTGAACAGAAATTTATCGTTTACATGCTGACATAAATAAAGCTGTACCTATTTCACATATTCAAGTAATACATATTGGAATATTTTTTTATTTATGTAGAAATACGTAAGCAAGCAGTTCCCCTTCAGCAGTGCTCCTTCTGCGAAGCAGTAATGCTTGCGAAGGAGGAGGCGGAGCGCGTGAAGGTGAGGCAATCGTTGCGCCCTCGCTCCCTTAGTCGCTGCAGGAGACACCCTAAGCGTCGGGAGTCGATTGCCGACTCCCGGTCAGAGTAGGCGCGGGCTTGTGGACGGCGAGCAACGGGCAGCTCGCCGTCCAGTAAAGACCAGGCCCGGGTCGACGGCGCGTTGTGTTTCACGCACACCTTAAAGAGATGTTAGCACCATTGACGGGGTCCGATAGGGCCGCTGACGGCCGGGGTCGCGGATTGTTCGAAAGAGTTACCGTGGCCCTGGCGCACAAGCAAGTGAAGGAACACGGCTGGGTTTTAGTCAGTAAGAGTCTGACACGCCCTCCCGCTCCGCCCAGAGCTAGGTCATTTGATGATTTCCCACACAAAAAAAAAAGTTTTGTAATTTCAGTTTAAGTAGAAATTGGTTTAGAAAATAACTACGATAAGCGTTAAAATGAAGAAGATATTGTAACAAAGCGACATTATTGTGTAAGCCGCTTTTGCTTATCATTCGGCGGAAATTGTAAAAGTCAGTGAAAGGAAACCGGTTATAGTGCCAGTTATAGGAGATTGTCTACTACCCTTATTATTTATCTACTGTATTTATATTTTTCGCTTCATAGATAGATAAAACCATTTATAGAAACAGCACATTACGCCAAAGCACAATTAAAATTTTGCAAATGAATATGACAATAACACATACACGAATGACATACAAGGCGCCAATGTACAACAAAATCCGCCCAAGTGCGTGTCGAACCACGCACAAAGAAGGGTTCCATAGTTGGGATGAATTTATCCCAAAAACAAACTTTACGTTGTAGTTGAAAAACATGTTCTCCCATACATCGATATACGTTACAGTCAATTCTTTAACTGCAAATGTAAGTTTGTAATATTTTTAATATTATTTATAAGACTATAAATTAACGATTTTCGGAGGTTTTCCTATACTTGTGTTGCGAGACCATGCTTGCATGCTTTCTTGCCAAATTTCATGATTGTAGGTAGGTCAACGGGAAGTACCCTATAGGTTTTGATTTATTTGTGAGTATCAAATTCATCGCATAAATTTTTGGTGCGTTGACTTAGAAGCTTGATTTTTTTGTCTTGTTTTGGCCTTGACTGACAGACAGTCGGACTAAGAAGTGGACTTATAGGATTATAAGGGTTCCGTTTTTTCCTTTTGAGGTACGGACCCCAAAAAAACCTTTGTATCGGCTAAGCCTTCTTCTCCTTTTCGAGTCGATGGTAAATTGTTAAATGAGTTGAACCCATGCAGTAGGTGGCCGGCCACACAATCGCGGCATCAGTGGCGTTTTTTAGGCCTCCGAAGTGCATGTTACAAACATACTCGTACGAGGGTCTTACGAGGGGGTTTTTATATAACAGAATAAACAAAACTATCCCTGTTCATCAATACTCTTACGAAATGTGTAAAAAACAAATAACAAGCTTTCTAACTAATTTAAATTACGACGACACTGAATATCTGCTTACTTCACAATCATAGTGCCTTCTCTAACACTCCGTATCTAAACTCAACCTCTTTCCCTTCAGTTTACACACACACACACACACCACACTTAGATCACAAAAAACACACACAAACAGCACCTACATCACCAAACATACACATACTACATCACATACACATACTAACTCTTCACACCTTGTATAAGTTACCATACGTTTTGCAGTTCTGCACTTTATAGTCCTAAGCACTCCCTATTAAATTGTTTTTGTACTCCTTTTGTGGGAACCTGGGCTGGCGTACCTTAATACAGGTTACCATGTAACCTAGCTAGGACGTCAAATTCAATTCCGTTAATTGTTACTCCCTTTTGAATTTGTCCATAAATTGTAAAATTGTATTTATTGTAACAGACTGTACCACACTTTTTGAAATAAATAAATTATTATTATTATTATTCAATGTATTCTGGAAATGAGGGTGATTTACTAATGATGTGGGTAATTTGACTAATTAATCGTAATGACACTATTTAAGGCTATAAAGGTAAAATTTCATATAGTTGTGATCATTCGTATGCTAGTTACTCGTATCCTTAGTCAACGACGACTGGAATGGCTAACGTGAGAATGTTGAAGAAAATCGAGCACCGCGCTGTTATTAAATTCCTTACCAAAGAAGGAAAAACTCAAAAAACGATTGACGAAGAGATGGTGGTGGCTGTTTACGAAGATTCTGCAACTTCGTTATCTACGGTTTAAAAGTAGTCAAGTGAATTTAAAAGCGGCAGAGAGAGTATTGAACACGACAGTTGCTCGGGCGGCCCGGTTTCTGCCTCGACGGAAGAAAATGTGAAAAAATTTGAGAAGCTTATACTGGAGGATGCCCGAATGAAGATACAAATAATAGCAGAGATGACCCACCTCTTCGTTGGTATCGTGCACACTATTATTCATGAACTTCTTTACCTTTCACAAGTCAGTGCAAGATGGGTGCCGCGAAAGCTCATGGAGCTTAAAAACAAGTGCGAATAGAGTGCTATAGAGAGTTTTTAGAGCTCTGTGGTGAAGTTCCATCAAGTATTTACGATCGAATTGTTTCTGGAGATGAAATGTGGGTTCATCATTACGACCCTGAAAGTAAGCAGGGGTCTATGCAGTGGCACAAGAAAGGTACTGCGCCCCCTAAGAAATTCAAAGTCGTTCCGTCTGCCGGAAAAATCATGGCCAGTGTTTTTGGACTCAAAGAGAATTTTGCTGATTGAGTACACAAAAAAAGGTGAAACCATAACCGCAGCATTCTACGTATCCAATTTACGAAATTTACGGATGGCAATTAAATAAAAAAGACGGGGTAAACTGACCACCGGTGTGTTGCTTCTTCACGACAACGCCTCACACAGCGCGTGTTTCTAAGGCTGCTGTGCGACATTGTGGATTCGAAGAAATTAAGCATCCACCCTATAGCCCGGACCCCCCAACTGATTATTATTTGTTCCCTAATTTAAAAAAAGATTTTCGTGGGTAACGGTTTTCTAACAATGAAGAGCTCAAAGCGGCAATAAATTCGCATTTTTCAGAGAAAAAGGAAAGATTTTTTAATGGAAAAGTTAATTTCGAGATGTAATAAATGCATTGAGGTAATGGAGGATGATATAAAAAAAATTAAAAAATTGAATTTACGTTTTTTTCATGCCGATACCTAGAATACATTGAACGCCCCTCTTATATAAGACATGTTAGAGGTAGCAAGTAACGCTTTTAGCTAGTTGATAAGGGGCTCAAGGTCTTGTCTTAAATAGGAGATAACGTGTTAATTGAGTTTTTTGTTGACATCAGCTTTGTTTCCCGATCGCTAAGTCTCAGGATGAAAAATACAGTTTCCTTGTTTTGTGCAAATTAAAAACATGTTAGGTTTTATCATGTAGGATTGAATTAGTAAAACACACGACAAGCAAAGTTGGTTGTCTAGGTCTCCCTATGTTATCACTGTTCAAAATCCGCCTACTTTACCTACACATTACGCGATAAAGGAAAACTCACGTCAATACAAATTAAAAATACCCTGAAGATCACAATAAAAATAGGTATTTCCGGAATCTTCCAATCTTGCCGGAATCTTCCAATCATGTATTCATATTTAAATAGATTTCCATAAATAAGTGATGACAATTGACAACAATATTCAGAAAAATATCTCGGTAAAATATTTTTAGTAAATCAAACCTTTTCACGGACTGTAAATAGACACGACAAAAATAATTTCTTGCGAAACAACACAGAAAATCTTTCAACGCAATGTTGTGCTTTCATCTGCTGTCAATAGCAAATCTTTTTATGATTGTGAACTTAATTTATATCGTTTGGGAAATCAGTGAGAGCGAGATTTCTGATAACAAGTTTCTTTTTAACAGTGAAAATTCGGGTCTATTAACTGTCGGTGCGTGGGTCGGATTAAGCAAAACAGTGATTTAATTAGTTAAACAAAGGGTTTTGGGGGGAGAAAGGGATATGAGTAGGTACCTAATTAGAAAAGATGTACCTATAACAGCAGGGAGCAGTGGTGGGGGAGTGGTAAAGGCCGCGACTTACGTGTTGTAGAACCAAAGCAGGTACTTTACTTTGTGTAAATTATTTCATCACTACTGCTCTCAAAATAGTGAAGGAAAAAGTTGTGAGGAAACCGGCATGTCCTAGAACCAAAAATGCGAAGATACCTGACATCCGCCAACCGGCACTGGGCATGCGTGATGAATTATGGCCGACTCCATCTCACAGAGAGGAGACCTGTGTCCCAGCAGTGGGAACATTATAGGCTGATTTCTCTACCTATAACAAGAATAAGCAAGCTTGAAGCTTTGATCAATATTCATAGAGTTCAACTACTCAACTATTCAACTACTCTATTGTCTATTTCAACTTCTTTCTCAACGTCTCAAAATCAAATACCTACTATTAGGTATCTACATGGGGTATTGCCACCATCATCTGCACCTTCTAACATAAATTTCACAAACACTTTTCAATAACCATATCTACACAATAACCCCAATACATACTGTTTTTTATAATATAATTCCACCATAACATTCATTACCTAATGCGCCATATTAATTATTAGGTAAACAGTATGTCAAAACGTCAAACCTACAATTTTATGACAGCTGCGCGCACAGATTATTAAAAGCGGGCGCGTGAGTCGTTGCCTGAAATGTTACCATTTTATTATATATATTATTTATAAACATTTTAATTTGTTATTTTTATGCTGCACCGGTTGACGTCATCACGTCAACTCCGGCTGTCGCTGAAAACCAGCGCCGGGGCTCTGTTCGCATAGGGTCGTAGCATTATGCTGAGCGATGGCCGTTTTGCGTGGATGTGACGCATATTTTCCCCCAACTTGTTCTTTTTATGTGTTTGTGTTCTTTCTCTGCGTCATGTTTACCGCAAATAAACATATTTTCTTTCTTTATTTCTTCTACTCCTGCTAATTTCGCATAACGTACTTTACACTTTTTATTTGTTTTATTTTTCTTTTTTACTTGTAATTATACGTTGGAATGTGTGCTTTCTAGTCTGTGCTAAATAAATGTATTTTCTTTCTTTCTTTTCTATTACAGTTGAAATCACCTAAGGGCTAAAATATAAAAGTTAATTCATCACAAACTTCTCGATAGCGTCTTTATCTACCGATTTTGCTTAAAGGCTCGTACACACTGGCGCGACGCGACGCCCGACACAAAGGCACCGCCTGTCGCGCGACGAGCGGCGCCTTTGTGTAGCGCTGTCGCGTCGCGCCTGTCTGTTGGAGCCTTAATGTCACATCGAGCTTAGTTTTTAAATGGTTAGGTAAAAGATTTATAAATGATCTCTTTTTGTCTAAATCGGGATGCCCAATCTAGCTGCATTTGTACGCTGCCAATATCGGAAATCGGGTACGCTAGAATCACGACACGATCTCAAACAGCTTCCACAGCGCCTCTCCACAGAAAGAAAAGGAAACAAAACATCTTTCCTTCAGATAGCAAGGATACAAAAGAAGGTTTTATTCCCCGATCTAGACGTATTGTCTAGGCTGAATAGGTGCGAACCGAGGCTTGTGAGGATTTTGGGGGCCTCTTTTATTCATGTGGTTCCTAGATATCCCCTACTACGGGACAGTATCGGTTATTTGTTAACAAATACAATACCAAAGTCAAATTCAAAGCATATAATATAATTCAATTAAACAATTTACCTTTGATTACTTTTCAATTGTGTAGGCGTCGCGCCGGTCAGTCAGAAAGACGAAGCTAGTTGCCCATTCCAAAGTGTAGTAGGTTCCAATGGAGAAGAAAGGGAAAGAAACTCCATTGACACTATTTTAAATCATCTTTTTCATTTTTAAATTTTAATTCTATGGAATTATACACATAAACATCACGCCTATATTCTCCGAAGACTAAGGCAGAGGTGTGCCTATAGTACACCCACATTTCGCCAGTTATGGAATTACACACAATAAAATATATTTATAACCAGGATTCTAGTCTCACAAGTAATATGAAGCACTATTCATGTGATCATTTCATGATGATGAATCTACATTAGCAAATAATCGCATCGTATGGTATAGCTAGGCAGCTGAAGTAAGATGAGTCGCTATTGGAGCGGCATTTACAACACCACATGCAAATCACGCTTCACACTGACGTGACGTCAAGTCAAATCCTGCATCGCACAAGCAGAGTTATCCGCGCAGTAAGCATTATGTCATCCCGACATCACCCGTAGGGCAATATCCTCCACACAACACCTGCCTGGTTGGAGGACCCTCCGTTTTCAATCCCCCATTGAGGAACTTCCCACCTTGTAAGGTCCGACCGAGATCTCGGCCTCGGTCTCGGCCGTTCTCGGCTAAAATTCACGTCACGGTCTCGGTCTCGTTCTCGGCGAATATTTTAGGAGACTCTCCGCCGAAGCCGAGACTACGCAGCACTGGGGTACCAGTACTTATTGTATTTTAAGGTTACCGCGCGCTCTCGCTTGGTCGGCTGGTGAGCGCTGGTCAACTGTAATCGCTTAAGTGGAAATATGTGCCGATGCGCGCAAATTCATTTCATTATTCTCATAAACAACATACAAGCACGCAAGTTAATTTAGCTAGTCACTTGTCAAAATTGACAATTTATCATTTTGATTTATACTTTAAAATATTTTGAAATAACAGACGGGTACCTAAAGAGTCCGAGGCTACAAAGGAATGCCAATATTTTTGAGTACTGGCATTCGCCGCCTTGCAAGGTGTTAAGATCAACAGCTAACAAATTCTTCTCGGCACCACCAACAAGTGTTCCAAGTGAGCAGCTGTTTAGTAGGGCTGGGCAGTTGAATGATGAAAGGAGACACAATTTGAAAGGGCAGAACGCTGAAACATTATTATTCTTGACCTACAATATTACATTGTTTGATTTTGATTATTAAACTTTTAATTGATTCATAGTTTTTTTCAAAATGTATGTCTTTCAGTGGTATTTCCTGGTTGTTTTTGGTATTTTATCAATGCACGGTCTCTTGTATCAGTTTCAGCCGAGAATTTATTTTGTTCTCGATCTTGGTCTCGGTCTCGGCTGACATAGAAAAAATTGTGTCGGTCGAACCTTACCACCCTGTTACTCATACCTCCATTCTGGTGACCCCGAACTTGAACGCTAGCGCAGCCTTCGTTACTTCATAGTAACGTCATCATCAAAGCAAGATATTTTTATCAAATCATAAAGCATTGGTTTGTTGCCAACGACACCTTCAGGAAGAAAATGATATAGTGTTATTGCTTACGTACTTTGTCCGGAAAATCTATACCAAAATTATATCTCATGCTACTATACTTACTCGTGTATCAAAACTTAGTTTAACCTTCAAATTCTTGAACCAAACTCACAAAGATTCTCTAACTATCTCAAGATTGTTCAGCTCATTACCGAAATTCTCAGCGGTTTCTCTCACTAGTTTATCACTAGAACAAATGGTAGGTTCCTCTAGCCACCCCGCTTGATGGATAGCGTAAATATATAAACTGTTCGAACGAGGACCTTTACTTCTCGACTGAACGCTTGCTGTATTATGTTTATTTCCTTGATTTCTTCTGAGGAGCGGGTTCTGGTGTATATTTTTCTGATGGTTGAATATGTGAGTGGGTTTTCAGGTTCAAAGTGACTATACCCAGATGATTTGGAAAGCTGGATTACAAGTATTGGTCATGTGTGTCTGTAGGTATAGAAGATAATGGTGAAGTTTCTTGAACTAAATGCAATTATTGAAATAAAACGAAATCCCCCGACCCTAACCGAGATGTCATACAATGTGGATGACTGTACGTATGAACTTCGAAGTTTAAAATATCGATGTATTTAATTAAGAATGTTCATAATCGCGATGTACGGAACTTCGAAAGAATGTCATACTGAACTTCAAAGTTTGAATAGACATTCTTTCGAAGTACCGTACATCGCGATTTTGAACATTCTCAATTAAATACATCGATATTTTAAACTTCGAAGTTTAGACGTACAGTCAATGTGGATACAACAATACGACAATAAATGAAAACACTGGCAATATAAAGGCATAAGATTATTTTGGAACTACTAAATAAGTTACACTGAATTTAAAAAATGATTTTTTCAAACAAATTTATTATGAGTCATGGGCCGACTATGGATGGGATTTACCGATCTTTGACTAGCTATAATGACCAAACTATTAGATATATATTTGATTGCATTTACGTATGCAGACTAGTAACAATAGATATACGAAGTTATAATTATTGTTGTATCGTCGTCTCCACCTTGTATAGGCAATAAGTAATGATGTAGAGATGATCTTCATTTTAGTTTCCAAAATCAAAGAACGATCATGAATCGATCCATCAAGCGTAATCATCACGAAAATCTGATAGGCTAAACAGCAGAGCAAAATTTCTGACTAATGATAAGAGAACTGGAACCGCAAAGGCCAAATCAGATTGTACTAACAGATTAGGTGCAAATATAGGCACCACAAGACCAAGCATCATATATCAAAAAGCATTTCCAACCGCGGAACATTAATCACTGGATTTCTGACAAATTATTTGAAAAACTACGAAATATGTTAGAAAATATCGCGTGACTTGATCGTATTCATTGTATTGTGGAGTTCTAACCTAGCTTGTGATATGTCAGGGAAAGAATGAGAGATATTTTCTGTGCTAAATTATATATTGCCATACGTTTTGACAAGGGTATGGAATGAAAGAAAATTCGTTTACTTGCGGTATACATGACGCAGAGAAAAACACACAAATACAAAAAGGAACGAGTTGGGGGAAAATATGCGTCACATTCACGCAAAACGGCAATCGCTCAGCATAATGCTACGACCCTATGCGAGACAGAGCCCAGCGCTGCTTTTCAGCGACAGCCGACGCAAAAATGTAAGCAAAATAATGCTGTTTTCAATTTATACGTAGGTTCTATCAATATGCATGCGGTGCTATTGATACTATTTACTTGCGGTATACATGACGCAGAGAAAAACACACACATACAAAAAAGAACGATTTGGGGGAGCATATGCGTCACATCCACGCAAAACGGCCAATCGCTCAGCATAATGCTACGACCCTATGCGAGACAGACCCCAGCGCTGCTTTTCAGCGACAGCCGACGCAAAAATGTAAGCAAAATAATGTTGTAATTTCAATTTCTACGTAGGTTCTATCAATATGCATGCGGTGCCATTGACCCTCATAATATGACATCACCTAGTTAAGTTTCTGAACACCTTAAAAACTTCCTCAGCAATTCATAAAAAATGCTTTATTGAATATTTCCAATAATCACCACGCTAGCTCAATAAGTGTATGGTGGTCTTATTGTGATGGTATATTCGTCATCGCATTAAATACAAATACTACATACACATACATAAACTCACGCCGTCTTCCCATGCGGGTAGGCAGAATCTACATCATTGAGCTCCTTAAGTTTTGAGTTGAGCTGCACGATTACTGACATATGCGTGCACTGACTGGACAGGTCCACTCATTCTGTGTAATTTTTCCTCAAAAGACCATATGAGACACAATTCTACATGGTCTTCACATGATCTGACCAAGATTATGTCTGGACTTTAAAAGAGACTGTGACCTCTGAGTTTGTTTCGGCCTTTTTTCTCAGAGTAGTCAAATAGGAAACGCCGACCTCATCTAGTTTTAAAATATGATTGACGTATAAAAGTGTCTGTACAAACTTACTTACGGAAATAAAATCATTTATCATTTACAGAACGCCACCTGCTCCTTAACTACCCCTTTTGCCTCATAAAATACTACTATCCATAATTTTGACACAGCCTTAAAAGAAAACGGTACCTAACCGAATTCTTTGTAAAGCATCAGACGGTCACCGATTACTCTATGCTCTATTTGTCTTTAAACACCCTAAAAAGGTGATAAAGCATAATAATAGGTAAGTAGCCCTTAAAACCATTCCGTATCGATTTGACTTAAGCACACGAAAGTCGTCCAATCTTGCACCCTAATAGCGTAACACACTATCAATGAAAATCTGAATAATTTAGAAGGATATTGCTAAGCCAATGCCTCATATGTTCGAATAATTTGTCTGCTCAACAAAGTAAATAACAGAGTGAATGTTGTTGAACTGTCAAAAAGACAGCCATTCCTACAGTTAGTGTGTTACGCAATTACCCCGCTACTTAGATCAACACCCTAGTTTTCAAGTGAAAACCTTCAGATAAGTAGTAAAGTAAAATAAAATAATCCATAGCCGTCAGCTTTAGCTGGGCGCTGCAACAAAGCAAAGGGGTTATGGTTTTAATATAGTTTACGATAGTCTTACTAAAGAATAGTAGGTACAGAAGGCCAAATTCATACAACAAGCGAATGCACGCGCACGGACACTTGACGCGTACATACAGTTATGTCAAACGAATCTCAGTCGCGAGTGCGCTTGCACTCGCTATACGCGAAGCGTGCCTCATGTGTGCGAGCCTTTTCTCTTGCTGTATTTTTTTTCCTGCATTAATAAGAACTAAAGCCAAACCCTAAACAAGTGTGGGTTTAAGCCTAAGCTTAAACATATTTTTCTTTCTTTTTTTCCAAAGGTTTCCTGCTGTATTGCTTCGACATTCACATGGCGATGAAGTCTATTCAATTTTTGTTGGATAATGGTGGAGACGAGTTCCATTTGCATCATCGCCGTCATTTCTAATACATATACAATGGTGCATTAACAGCATCCCTGAGTACTTTTTTGGAATTGTATCATTTTATCATTCCTCCGTTTAGCACTGGTTGACGTCATCACGTCAGCGCCGGCTATCGCTGAAAACCAGTGCTGGGGCTCTGTCTCGCATAGGGTCGTAGCATTATGCTGAACGATTGCCGTTTTGCGTGAATGTGACGCATATTTTCCCCCAACTCGTTATTTTTTGTGATTGTGTGTTTTTACTTTGCGTCATGTTTACTGCAAATAAATGTATTTTCTTTCTTTCTAGTACAGCCCCAAAGTTGGATACCATACGTCCAAATCTCGTCTCGCTGAATGGAGCTGACCTTCTGTACCAACTATTCTGCGGTTTTACTCACTGTACAGTATGAAACATTAGCGAAATGTAGTTCATCGGTTTATGACTTTATAGACTCCGTTACAACTATGTAAGATATTAAAACAGTAGGAAACTCTTTAAACTAACCTAGAAATATATTTCATTTTACGAGTATATTGCTCTGAAACACGCGCTGTGAGTAAGCCTGATGATTACTGCTCCTTCTCTGTATGACGCGGAGGTTTTTGTCTTGATGTGGGACAATTGGTAACTGGTATTCATTTTTACTTTAATTAGTGATTATTTGGGTGTTGCCAGTTATATTCAATTGGTCAACTGAAACCGCACTATAAAACTGATAAATCGGAATTATTGAAATACTTACTTCTAAAATAATTTTGCGTCGTGCAATTTCAGGTAGATATTATACCTTTGGTTCATAAACCGGTCGAGGTGGCGGTACTTGGGGGAGGCTATGTCCAGCATTGGACGTCGTTCGGCTGAAATTATGAGAATGAGGATACCCTATGGTACCCAATTTATCTGTCGTATTTTCTTTTATTGCTATTGTAATTGCTAACTGATATTCATTTTTACTTTAATTTGACGTGTAGCTTGTCTTTTTAACCGAGGCCAATATTCAATGTGAAAGTTGACGATTTGATTAGATAACCCTTTGTCTGCGAACGGTATTTTAAATTGACACCATGACAGGGCTCTGAAAGTCTGTTCAAATCTGTTGGCAAATCTCACAATTCACAACAATGTCTATGATTGGTACTGTTGTCATTTCTGTCCAACAACCACAACATCTTTTAAGCAGAAATAATTATCATTTTAATATGGCTTTAAAAACCACAGGTTACGTTAATTTGTACCCAAATAATACAAAAAAATTATTAGATACTTATCACAAAATAAACAGTATTTTGGTAGTAAATACAAAATTAATTAAATGTTATTAAACCACTAAGGTTGGAGTAATAAAGTGTGAAGTAAGTTAACGCTGACTTCTCCGCTTTTATCTCTCACAAACTTGGCTAAGAGCCACTTAGAGATAAGCGATGGGACTACATAGGTGTGTGCCTTCATACAGAACTTAACTTCATTTCAGTTTTATTAAGTTTCGTTCTATGAAAGTTCTGTTTTATTGTCTACGCGGGATGCACTTAAAAACTGGTTTATGTAGCGTTTTCTAATGAGATTTTTGTATATAAGAAAAAAGGGGGGCTGAAGTTTAATTTGGTAATAGTGAAAATACGACAAATAAATTCGGTACCATAGGTATCATCATTATCATAATTTCAGCCGAAAGACGTCCACTTCACGAGATAGGCCTCTTCCAAACATCGCCACCTCGACCGGTTTATGAACCAAAGGTATAATATCTACCTGAAATTGCACGACGCAAAATTATTTTAGAAGTAGCTATTTCAATAATTTCGATTTATCAGTTTTACAGTGCGGTTTCAATTGATTAATTAAATATAACTGGCAACACCCAAATATTCACTAAGTATGCTTGTGATTTCTACTAAATTAACTCAATGTTTGTGAAACCTACATACTACAGACCCGACCTGACTGCAGAAGTAGGCCAAAAAGAACAGTAAGTCAGTAAGTAATATTACGGAATGCAATTAAAATGAACCCCTTGAAAGCCTCCCATAAAAGAGCTAAAAAAATAAAAAAACACTAAAACCCACTGCACTTGAAAAATGTACCGACTCCATTAAATTAAACACAGCCAAGTTGCAACCCGTCAGCTGCTGTGAAAAATAGCCAAGTGCGTTGTTTTTACACCAAAAGAATGTAAACATAATTAAAATTCTCCCGAGAGCGGGCGGCGAGCGGAGGGTTGTATATTTTCTTGGCCGGAGGAATTTCATAAAAATGAAAATTTTTCAACTGAAAGTTTTAGAGCTTGTTATTTTTCATGTGGGTCGCGGCCTAAGCTGGAGGGTAGTTTGTTTTATTTGCCGTTAAGTCGATGAGCTTCGTCAAGGGAAAACATTCTGCATATCATCTGCCCCTGTATTATTTTTTGCTAGTTTTCGCTAGCGCGGGAAATGGAGAGCAGAGGGCCTAGACAAAGTAACATTCGATTAGCGATGACGCTAGTGGAAAAGCCAAAAAATGTATGAGGTTGACATAAGCTATCGAAATGTCACGAGATCATAGGTCAACGAATAGAAATTAGCTAGACAATGCAAACATCATTCGATTCTATGAAACGAATCGAAAGCGCCGAACGATTACTTCCATAGAGATGCGTAGCCAAGTAGCACTTTTTTGACAAGAGTTATCGCTAGTTTTCGATTTTTATGATGGAAACATTAGCGAAAGCGATTGCGATTGTCGCCATTTTTCTAGGCCCTCAGAGCTGTTTCAAAGAAGTTTTATCAGTATAGCAGTACAAAAGCACTTAACCTTTGGTCGGCTTCGAATTTTCAGCAGCGTTAATATGGCACATCACTTTAGGTATTCAATGAACCATATTAGGCAGGATCCACATGGCACGATAATAAAGGTAAGTGAACAGTAATAATCTATCTATTTCTAACTCATAATTTGATCCAAAATACGTCGACAGCTGGATAGAATATCATACAAGGTATAATACATCCCATCACATAACCGTCATGTACATATTCTGTACATAAAATGATGTAAATTTGTACAAAAATAATTGTTGGGAAACGACTTTTAATTTTGCTGTGAAAAATCACTCAATCACGCAATGAAAAGCACGCAAAACATTGCGCGCATGGGTGTATATATCGGTGCAGAGGACATGTGGGTATTTAAAGTTAAGTTACAACATTTAAAACTTTTTTTAAGTAAAAAAAATGTCAAAAAATGTTGGAACATTGACCTTCAATATCTCTGTAACCAGAAGGTTCCCAGGTATGGTCCAGTACAAAATAAAAATCACAATGATGGGAAGACCATAAGTGACTTTCGTCTTCGTTAGGCGTCCATAATTACAATTTATTATTATTTAATATACATTAAATTATTTATTATTAGTAGAAATTTTTCGTCGGTTATAAAAAAGTACACTGTTTTGTACAAAAGTGCAACACCCTACACGTTCAAAATGACGTATGGACAGCATTTTTTTTAAATCTTTATAAATATAAAAATTACGTGTCACGTTGTTTATCCGCGATGGACTCCTAAACTACTGAACCGATTTTAAATTTGATTTGCACACCGTGTGCAATTAGAACCAACTTGAAAGATAGGCTAGCTTTTGTTTTATTGCATATTATTTGTCTATTATTTGACAGTCACAATTATCTGTTAGCTCCAAACGATTCTAACAGATGGCGATATCTGTTGACCGGATTGGGTAAGTATTCAATAGATGGCGCTATGTTAAAAATACAAACGTTTCATATAAGCTATATCAAACGAATAGATTAATTTCATATTTTCATTTTTTTTTTCATATTTTATAAAGAGAAAAGATATGATTGTTTGTTTGTATTGAATAGGCTCCGAAACTACTGAACCGATTTCAAAAATTCTTTCACTGTTGGGAAGTTACACTATCTCCATGTGACATAGGCTATATTATATTATGCTTTGCTACCCGGGCGAAGCCGGGGCGGGTCGCTAGTAACTGTATATAAATTTCTACGCTGGGGGTTTAGAATTCTGTACTGAATTCAAGGTAACAGTGCCCGTCGATGTTCCTGACAATACAGACTATTGTCCTGTTATACAAAGAGTATTGTTTATTTCCTGTTCAGTCTTCCGCATGACACCAGCTTTACGATCGTTAATGCCGTATTCTTTAATGACGCTTTGTCATCCCACGCACTGTTAGCGTTGACATTGTTGACACCATTTGACGCTCTTGTCACTTCGCGCTCGTAAAATATACCTACAACCATATTATTTATATCTATTGTGCAGTTAATAATGTGTTTCGGTTTTTTTTTAAGTCTGCTTTGATTGACAAAAAAATTACTTACAACGTTTGAGAGTAACTAAATAATATTATATATACAGGGCTGGATTTTTAAGATGGGGCAGCAAGGGCAGCTACCTTAACCGTTGCAGCTACTGGAAAACGGTCTTAGGAGACCTTCCTTTAAGAAATGTTGATGTGCATTCACAGATTTTGAAAAAATGTACTGTCAGCAAGAAAAAGGAAAATTTTCACAAAAAATCTTTTTTTATGCCAATCGATCTTGTTTCATATAAGGATCAAAAACCTCTATTGGACAAACTGAGGTTTGAGTTCTAGAAAAGTCAGAAATCGCAAAAACTTTTCCCATACATTTCGTAGGAAATGAGACTACAACTATATATATATATATATACGCTTGTAAACATACACATACTATTATAGCAAAAGAGTCGTGACGGTCAAAATTTTGCACTGTTTTTCGGTCTAACTCCATTCATTCATTTGTAAGAATATTTTGATTTAAAAGAGTGTCCGTTTTTCTCCATAGGTACCTACTACGATTTGGAACGGGCAACTAGCTTCATCTTTCTGACTAACCGACCCCTTGACAATTTAAAGTGCCTGTAATTGGTTTATTTGAAATAAATAAAAAACATTTAGTATCCGAATAAAAATCCATAAAATTAAAATACCTCGTTGGTCTAGTGGTCGCTAGCGCTACTGCTGAGCATGAGTTCCTGGGTTCGATTCCCGGGTCGGGCAAAGTGTTATTGGGTTGTTCCATCTGGAATTTCTCAGTAGCAGCCCGGAGTTTGGATTTGTGCCCGGTTGATAGCAATAGGCTCGCCCCCTATTACATGGGACTTAAACATAACTGGCGAAATGTGGGTGTACTATCGGTGCACCTCTGCCTAACTCTTCGAGGAATACAAGCATGATATTATGTTATGTCAAAATAAAAAGAAAATTTATGTTACAAAGCAAAAACAAACAAAATTAACTGTAACACTCATCAACGCTTTTTGCCTTCGCAGCCTGAATTGCCGACCCCTTACACAAATATACAGGTACCCAGGTACACAGTTCACAACCGCGTGTAACTGTAATATCCATGTCGGGTATCATATAACTTCATTAAGTTAAACGTACATACGTAACTCGTAGGCTGTGCTTTTATTTCATTTGTAACATTACACTCCGTAATTATTTCGTGCAAGGCATAAGCTTATAGCGGGTACAGGCATATTTTTGCCTTTGATCCTTTACGAAAAGGGCTCCTGGCTAAATAATAACAGACGCACTGAAATAAACGAAGAGTGTCAAATCTACGGACTACCGTATTACAAATGCAAAATGATTGTGCAATCGTACTTCCAAAATAAGTCATATGACGAAACAGAAAAAATCTAAAAATCTTAACATAAACAACATCGACAAGAAATCACAAACAAACAAACACACACACACACACACACACACACACACACACACACACACACACATACACGCACATATACACACGCACATATACACACGCGCGCACAATCACACACATACACACATTTATTTACCTTCAAATTAAAAATATTTTATTTTCACGTTTAATAAAACGTATCTTAACTGTAATTGTACATATCAATACTCCAAACTTGTAACAGTAACATTAGAAGCACTATGTTACCTTTACGTCATTATACCTTTGGGGACTGGACTGCTTCTCCTTAACACAGGTTTTCATAACCTAGCTAGGGGAGCAATGCTCACCCACACGTTTGTAAATATAGTACTTATTTTGTAAAACTGTATTTTTAACGTGTACAACAATGCTTTGTTTTTGAGTAAATAAACATTATTATTATAACTAGCTTTTGCCCGCGACTTCGCTCGCGTTAACTTAGACTTTGACTATCAATTCGGGTTATAATTTAATCATGATTCGAAAGACACGTGGCGCCATCTATTATCATAAGGACGTTATTGTTATTTTCCTCGGGAACAGTACTTTTCTGCGGGATGAAAGGTACCATATGTCCGTTTCTGTACCCCTGACAACGTATATGCAAAATTTCAGGATGATCGGTTCAGTGGTTTAGGCGTGAAAAGGTAACAAACAAACAAACTTACTTTCGCATTTATAATATTAAAGTTAGGATTATTATAAACTGGTCGATTGAAGAACCATCCATTACTTATCGAGACCCCTCCGTGTCTCGGAGAGCACGTTAAGCCATTTTTCTCGGCTGTGACCAACGGCGGTGTCATTCGTTCCTCTTTAAAAATCGTTACGTGTAGTCAAAAGCCCAAAAGTCTAACAACCATTCTTACCAAGGAGTATCGTATTACCCAGTAACTGGGTTGTAGAAGTCAAATAACCAGTCACTATAAGTAAAATATTGGTATTCAGCTGCATCGAGTTAAACTGGAAGCCGACACCAGCTAGGGAAAGAGCTAGGCAGATTGCTTGGTCCTTTAAAACCAAAGGTCCGTTATAAATATTATGTTTATATACTTTTTGAACTAGGTTATAGTGTATTTATTTTATTTCTTATTTTAATGTCTATTTTTAATTTTCGTATGCTGCACTGGTTGACGTCATCACGTCAGCGCCGGCTATCGCTGAAAACCAGCGCTGGGGCTCTGTCTCGCATAGGATCGTAGCATTATGCTGAGCGATTGCCGTTTTGCGTGAATGTGACGCATATTTATCCCCAACTCGTTATTTTTTGTATTTGTGTGTTTTTTCTTTGCGTCATGTTTACCGCAAATAAATGTATTTTCTTTCTTTCTTTCTTTACGAAAAGTGTGAAAAGATGAGAGGGTTTTGCTCTGCAATGAAATAATGCATGCGTGTATGAACGTGAACTAAGCAAAAGGAGTATGTAAAGATCGTAGAAGGTAGCGTTCTGTAATTTCTGCTTACCCCCAAGGACACGGCGTGAGTTCATATATGTTATGTATGTGAATTGTGATTCGATACTATTATAACGAGAAGAGAGAACTTCTTAATAATTACCTACCATGATCAAACAGTCCCCAATAGAGTATACAGAGATTATGAACAGGTAAAAAGTATTAGTCTCTAACTGAGACATGACATAACATAACATCACGCCTGCATTCCCCGAAGGTAAGACAGAGATGTACCTAAACCCACATTTCGCCAGTTATGTTTAAGTCCCATATAATAGGGGGCGAGCTTATTGAAAGAATTCCAGATTGAAAAACCCAATAACAGTTTGCCCGACCCGGAAAACGAAACCATGGCCTCATGCTCAGCAGTACCGCTAGCGATCTCTAGATCAACGAGGCATAATATAAAATAAGCAAGCAATAAAAAAAACTTTTTTACAAAAAAAAAAAAAACCGACTTCCAAAACAAATACAAAAAAACATGAAAAATAACTTTAATTTCGGAATTCGGTGTCTTTGGTCGTGTATTTTCGTTTTTGGCCACCGACTTCCGAAATTAAAGTAATTTTTAAAGATTTTTAGTTTTTTTTGGAAGTCGGTTGTTTTTTTGTAATAAAGTTTTTATTTATCACTTTTTAGCTGTGGTACCTACCACACATACATTCGTATACCACTATTTGATATGTAAATAACCGTGACAAGAAATTATTATAACAACATCAATATAAACTAAGTGGAAAAAATACGCATTATAACGATAACTCAAAAACTACTGGTCAGTACTTGATCAAATTTAAATGCGACCATGTGTGAAGCACCAGCTTTCAAATAAAAAAAGAATCATCCAAAACCGTTCAGCCAGAAAAAAGTTGTGAGCTAACACACATAAAAAACAATTTAAAAAATACAGTCGAATTGAGAACCCCCTCCTTTTTACGAAGTCAAAGCAGTAAAAGCTTTTTAAGTAAAAAGCAACTAACCACACCCTCCAGCTCTTACACTTACACCACACGACAAAATGAACTACGCTGAAATACAGAGTTTCAGTAATAACCGGCCTCACAAACTCAAACAAAGTGCGTTCATAATGACGTCCGTGTACAGCCTACGTTTCACTCGTTTTCAGCCATTTCAACCATTTTCACGGTAATTAAATGGCGTCTGGTAGACATCTTTCTTTACAGTTTACGGGCGAAAGAGTTTCGTTTGAGCGAACGGAATTAGTGTCGGAGTTTTGATTGGGGGAAAGGTAGGTGAAGACGAGTTGATTTTTTGATGAGGAATACGAAAAATTTAAATCACTGTTAAGGGAAATCTCGTTTTTCAATTTAGGACTAATAAAAATCTGAATTACCTACGATTAAAATGAAAATTTTGTCTGAAAAAAATTAGGTTTTAATAGCTAAATGAAAGCCGTGTAGCAGAAACTTGAAAATGATTTACATTTGTTGGCTTGTGTAATAAATTCCGTTAAAATGATTTTTAAAGATGGAAGGACCGAGAGTTAGGCGCAGTTTTCCTGGCATATGTGCAGCAAGGCTGAAATAGGCCGAATGTTGATTGGCCGAAAGGTGGAACTCCGTAATAAGATATGAAAGGCGACACTCCCTACATAAAGACCAAACCTGTCCCTACACTACCCAACAAAACTCAAACTCAAAGCATTTATTTCAATTAAACCATTTACAGGCACTTTTGAATTGTCAAAGAGTCGGTCAGTTAGTCACAAAGTTGAAGCTAGTTGCCCATTCCAAAACGTAGATCTCTATGGAGAAGAACGGGCAAAAAACTCCAAGGACACTCTTTTTAAATCAAGATATTACAAAATCTTGGGTACATTATTCTTGTTGCTTCTATATGTGAGAACAATAAAATAACATATATATATATATATTAAGAAACAATTCAAAATATAAGATTAATAATAAAAATAAGCCGTGGCAGTTAAGAGATGACCAGTCTCAACTGACGGCGCCCATTCACGAACATGACGCGTGGATCAGCACCATCCAGCTCAACCATTTTCTAGGGAACCGAATAGAAAGCAGTGTCCCATTCCCGTAATATCAAGCTACAAATCTGAGCAGAAAAAGCACCGGCGAGCATAAAGTCTGGCGTCTGAATCACGCCATGCGCGCCACAGTTCATGCGCAGCGTACCGGAGTCACAAGGCTATGGTTTCCCCCTGATGCTATCGCTAAAGGGTAGTGAATAGCTTGCTTGCTTTGGGCTCACACGGGTGCGATTTCCAATCGCACCAACGTAGATTACATATTTGGTTTGTTGATTTTCATGCGGTATATTATTCCATATTTTTACACAAGCGTGAGATTTTCAAATATAAAAAGCTAATACGAGAGAACATTTTGATATGACTTAGGCTAGAACTATTGAAATATAAAAAAAATTATCTATGGCTAGAACAGATACGAGTAAGATTTTAAACTAATCCTAACTAATATTATAAATGCGAAAGTAAGTTTGTTTGGTTGTTACGCTTTCACGGCTGAACGGATTTGGATGAAATTCGGCACACAGATAGACCATGACCTGGGTAAGGACATAGTGCTACTTTTCATCCTGGATCGCAGACGAAATCGCGGGCAACGGCTAGTCCTAACTATCCATACTTAATATTATAAATTTGAAAGTAACTCTGTCTGTATGTTACCTTTTCACGCCTAAACCATAAACGGATTTCGATAAAAATTGGCAAGGAGATAGATGGCATCCTGGGGAAGGACATAAGCTACTTCTGTCCCGCCAACACGTTCTCGTGGGATAATTTCCGACATCCACGCGGGCGAAGCCGCGAGCAGAAGCTAGTAATATTAGAAATGCGAAAGTAAGATTTTTTAATTGTTTGTTACGCTTTCACGCTAAAACGGCTAATGGGATTTGGATGACATTTGGCACATGGGTAAACCATGACCTGGATTAGGATAAAGGGTACCTTTTATTCCAATATTCCCACGGAATCCAGACATGCGGGTGAAACCGCGGGGCGCAGCTAGTTGTTTAATAATTTGATGGTTTCATGATTTTACATGAAATTATAATCGCTCTGCGAAATACTCAAAAGGGTTGGAGCTAATTAACCGCATATTTTTAGTAACGATTTGTTTGATCAATCGGAATAAGGGATCGTTGTTATTACCCTTTTGAATAGAAAATAGTTTTAGCCAGGAATTCATTTTATCAACGGTATTTTTGTTGAACCAGCCTGCCAACCTTTTATTTACAAGGAAGAATTCTTGACAAGCGAGGTGTGTTAAAAAAAAAACAATAGCCTTTAAATAAACACACGAATTTATACCTTATATTGAGAGTGATAAGAACCATAACAGTATAAAAATAAACTCACTCTTTGTCCCCAGGACAATAGACATCGGGCTTTCGATCACATACCTGAAACAAAAATCACATCAATTTAGTGAAAGGTTTTTTGTGCTAGGCTCGTGAATTTTAAACAATTTAGAAGCTAAAAATGTGTACAATAGATAAAAATACAATACGAAAACAAAAAAGAATAAGTAAAGGTAAAACAAATGACAAGGGAATATTGCGAAAATAGGTAACTTTGTGGAACGGTTTAGAGAATAGAAATAAACCAGTATTTTCTACAAACAAATAATATACAATCTAGACACAGTGGCGACGACAAACAACTTATCAAAATAAAACATTATAACAGAATTTTTTCACAGAATCAACAAAAAAGTTGCACAAAACCTATTACCTCTAGCAAAACATTACAAAATTGCATCAAGCTAATTTCAAAAACATTCGTTGCTCGGTTGCTTTTGCAAAATTAAAATTGTAATCAAAGTTTCCACGTTCGCGAAACACGAACACTAGATAGAGCAATTTAATGTTCGGAGAAAGGCACTGCATCGACCGTTCAGCGAAAAGTTCCGACGAATAGCAACAGAGTTGAAAAATAATCGGATATCGCTCATAAAGTTTTTGGCATGCCGACAGAGAGGTTGTAAATAGTGCAGACGCGATGTTTACCTCGATTCTAGATGAAAATTTACCTTTAGGTAAAAATCTAGACGAAAATATCGTTGAAAAACTTGTTAATTTGCAACTTTGTCTGTGAACGTTTGAATTTAAAAACAAAAGTCATCATACTTTCACGAAAAATTTCGTGTTAAACATTATTAATATTATAATAGTGAAATTAGTTACTAACTACTGATTTACTATAGGTACACCTCTGCCCAACCCTACGGGGAATACAGTCGTGCTGTTATGTTATGTTGTATCATTTTTATAGTAATAATAGTAGAATTTTTGATTCTTCAAAGTAATGTTTATGTAGTAGTTACTACATAAACATTACTTTGAAGAATCAAAAATTCATGCACACCGTTTGCCAAAAACACAGTACAATTTTCGCCATATTTGCCAATAAAAAACAAACGCAAACTCCAAATAAAATACACATTTGGTTAATATTCAACGTTCCAAAATATATTTTCATTAGGTAGGAGACAAAGAAATATCACGTTTAGGCCAGAAATCATAGTTATTTGGCAGTCGGGTACGGTTCGTATATTTTTGGGTCGTTAAAAATGGTATGAAATATAAGCGTTGTTTTGGCGACAAATAAATATTTTCTCGAAGGGCGAAAATGAAATAGAAATCTATGAACGTTGAATACTTTCTGTGTTTGTTTGTGGATTCGCAGCACATTTTTCTGTTTTCTGATTCGGTGTGCCTAAACAAAAGTGGCAACATAACTTATATAGCGTGATATGCAAGGAAAAGATTATTTTTTAAGCTATTGCATAGCTTTTATCGCGGGCTTTGAGCGCGGCGACCGAATCAAGAAATTCCGTAACGAAAATAAAACCTAACACCTCCCACTCCGCCTACCATGTAGCTCGGCCGAGCGTTCGCTTAACGTGTATGTATATGGTACGACTGTACTTGAATTAATATCAAAGAAAAAAAAAATACTGCATAAATAAATAATTATAATTGCATAAGTTGATAAAAAATGCTATGCAATAGCTTTACCGCGGCAGTCCCCGAGTGCCACACGTGTTTTTTTTTTTAACTAATACTAGCTTTTGCCTGCAACTTCGTCTGCGTGAAATTTAATTTACCCACCCTGTCGCATCGCATCGCCCGACCGCGGTATTACATACTTCGTTTTCGCTTAGCGTTCTTTCTGACTTTTTCTCTTTCTGCTCGACTCCAAACTGTCGTAGCGTGATGTTAAATAACCAACATCCTTCCTCAAGAATTGGGCTATCACATGCAAAAATAATTTTTCAAATCCGACTGGTAGTTCCAGAGATTACCCCCTACACACAAACATCAAAAAAAAAATTACCTCTTTATAATATTAGTAGATAAATGGATTGTTGCGATTAGTGATTGATTAAAATTAGTAGATGATTCTTCAAAGGCTAAAACGAATAATCTTCGCAAACCTAACCTGTGGCCTCACTAAGAATAAATTGAGGACAATGAACAGGCATCTTCTGGGTGCGCTCGTTCATTGGTAGACCTCATCCATCGCTGTCCACCAGGCGAGATCTTAGTCCAGAACAGAACCTTATTTTTAATCCGAAATTAATATATTGGTCCTTTTGTCCTATCTTCGTACAACTTCTATGATCTATGTTAACGGTGCTGAAAAAGCGATACACTCGGCACCCCTGAAGTGGTTCCGTGACAACGGATTATAAAATTTTGTAGAAACTAATTTCAAATGCGGGCTCCGCAAATAAAGGTGCAAACGCTGAACTTCGAATAAATGACGCCATGTTATATATAAAGCGGGGTTTACATTATGAAACTAGAGTCGTGAAGCTTATTAACTGTTCAGGGGGCATAGAGACAAAATCCCTTTTCTGTAAGCGTTAACGCCAACGGAAAAATCAAATTGTTTGGAGTTGACATTTGCTTACCACGTGACATTACGTATCTTTTACGCAGGTAATGTCATTGCCATACATTTTGACGTTAGCGTCTGGCGTTAACGCTATCAGAAAAGTTTTTGTCTAGGCCTACAGATTAGTTGGCTGAAATATTTTTTATTATTTCTCTACATAATATATGACAGCGTGTTAGTTGAATTTATCAGCTTATCAAAAACCGGGTGTTAGCTATAGCCCGAAATAGAACAGTCAAGCTACTGTTTCACGACACTAGTTTAATAATGTAAGCCCCGTTTAACTTTGATAAATGTTTCGATGTAATTTGACACGATAACGGCTTGTAAGTTATCGGGGAGAACTTATGTAGTCGTACATATTTCAATGTGAAATGACGTGTATTAAATCACTTTGGCTCTCTTGAATTGTGAGTTACAAACAAATGGAATGTAGACTGCAAAAGCCTTCAGGCTAGGTGGAGTAATGGTTTCGGGTGGCTGGTAATAGATGGATGAGAGTGGCCCAGGATTGAGCTTCGGCATCTACAACGCCACATGCGAGCTACGCGTCACTCAGACGTCACGCAAAATTCTGCATCGCGCAAGCAGAGTTTACCGCGCAACTAGCATATATACAACGTCCCGACATCAATCGTCGGGCAGTTGCCGACCAGACACGACGCCCGTCTGGGCGGAGGATTCTCCCTTTTCTAGAGAGGATGAGTGAACTTTACACCCTTTTCCTCATACTTCTATAAGCTCATTGCTGGTAATTGAGGCGGCTTATGTTTAGCAGTGAATGGGACAGGATGACGATGATAATTAATGATTACTTACTATTCAGTGTTACCTTTGGACATTGACTCAGCACTCAGCCCGGCTCACGCGCGGCCCAGTTAAAATAATAATTTTGTTGCATCTTACACGCATAGGACACAAAGATTTTGTATAATAGTGTGTGTCAAGGAAAAGTAGTATAGAAGCGATAACATATTGTAAATAAATCAGATTTGGATTTTATATACTTGTCTCATTACCCCTCACTGTGGCCAAGACACCTTTAGCCATCTCTGATCAGTCTCGTGAGTCTGCAGGACTGGCAGTGAGTGTACCCTTCCCGTACCTGGAAATCCTGTCTACTATCCGTATGTAACCTTAGGTCGCATGGTGCAGACATCCCGAACTTATGTATTTATTTATTTATCACATGCTAGGTATATGAGAGGGAAAAAAAAGAGCTGTAGGGCTTAGAGTCGTAGGGACTGTTAGGCTTGTACCTACAAGCCTAACAGTCCCCACGACTCTAAGCATAATAATCATAATGATAAGTTAAAGGAACCTACTAAGACCTCTTAGTAGGTTCCTTTAACTTATCATATGATTTCATGTACTGTCACACCCTTAACAGTACTGCGGCCTTAAGGTGACGTTCGTTAAGGGTGGATGTATACTTATTTAAGCCTAGTTCTAATTAATAACCACCTCAACACTCAAACTATAAACTCTAAAACGAATTTAAAAAGTCTATTTTGTTTGTTATCGTGTTTGAAATATTCAAATTTTTACGAGTCCTGTCTGTTTAAGTTATTTTTTCAAGAAAAGTTAGGAACGTGACTGAGCACGAAACTCCGCGTAAAAATGTTCCGTGTTCGTTATCTTTCGTTTTCATATTAATCAGGCGACATTGGCAAATAAAAGTGTATGTTTTCACTCTCTTTTAAGGGCGTTGAAAATATAAATATTTTGTAGGAAGAAACATGTTGGAACTTCGCACGAATTGGAATAAAAGAAAATCTTGTGAAGAGGATTCTACGTTTTCCGAAATTGTGAAATTGTTGAAAGTGTGCAAAAATTTAGGTAAGTTATCTTCTTAGGAACCTTTCTATTCAAAGCTTGATAAATATACCAAGATGAAGGTTTTTGACGTTTTTATGAGAAAAATAGTTTTCTGAATGAAGTTACTATGTGTGTCATATCAACAGCTTCGAACAAGGTTACAAATGAAGTATGTACAAACAGATGCATTAATTGAGTACCCCTCACATATTAAAATACTTAAGAACAAATATGTGAAACTATCCGTACTAAATGCAAAATTTAAAACAGATTGTATCTCAGTACTAAATATCCAATATCGTTGAAAACTTTAACCCAAACTGAGACAAATTAAGCCCCTCTACACCACAAACAGATTCCACCTGCACTCGATGATCTGCAACAACCATTGGTGCAAAACATTTCTGGAACAAGTCAGACAGAAACTCAAACGCATAACTGTGAACGATTCGTCGGTCGTTTGTCACGAGGAGCTACGAACGCTTCAGCGAGCAGTACCTGATGGGAATACCTTATTTATGAAACTACTCCGGAGTACTACCGGAATTCCGGGCGATGTTCCGATGGGTGATTGCACTTGACGTAGAAATATTTGTAGGTATATAGAAGAAGATTACAATGAATGAGTGAAAGGAATGGGAAAATGAAAATATAAGTAACACCTTCATTCCCCACAAACTTTGTTGCGCCATGACTGATAATAATCGCAAATCTATGAACAATACCAATATATCAGAGTCCGCGCACTACGGTAAAAAATCGCTTGAGAATTCGCTTGAAAAATTATTGTCGTTTGCGATTTTGTTTCGCAGTTTAAAAATCGTAACGATTAAAATCGTAGTGCGGACTTAGTCTATGTTTAACCTGTATTTAGTTATACATAATATTTGCTACTTATAATAAATAAACAGTTAGTTACTTCCAGCTTAATAAGCAACTTCAAAAAAAAGGAAGAGATTATACATTCGGCAATTTCTTTTTTCATGTACGTACACCGATTTTGTATTTTTTTTTTGGCAAAGCGTTAACTCAAGGCTCATTTTATTTTAGTCTCTGATGTCCCAATGCGGGTTATTAACAGCCTTTTCTTTTACTACACTACCCATAAAGGACTGTAGGTACCTACGCATCAGAATCCAGCCTTTACGAATTCCCTGTTGTAAACTAAACCCAACGTTTTTATATAAAATACTAACCACAGACTAGACCCTCATTAACAGCCAAAAACCTGAGGAAGAAATGAGGGAGTGACCACACTCATCGACGCGGAATCGGCTTGAGCCGATCACCACACATCTCGCATTTAGTTCGGCGCGGTGTCGAGTCGCGTCAGCCGTCCGAACTGAAACGTGGCTAATGATGTCTTTTTCACTTTTATTGCATAAAGCTTTTTATGACCGGCTCAAGCCGATTTCGCGTCGATAAAACAAAAAGTCACTCATTCTAATTAGGCTGAGAATATGCACTTTTTTAACGACAATATTACGTAACAGTCCCCCAAAACGCCCGCCCTTCATCCTCTTAGTGTTTTAGTTGGAAAGAAGTGGCGCAGCAAACTCCCCAGTAACACAGCTGTCTTTTAAGTTAAAAGAACTTGATTCTACACAATAGTGGGGTCACTCTGATCGATAAGTGCCTCACTCCTAAACACCAACCCAACCTTTAATTCAGCAAAGTTTCACGTCCAAAATCCGATATTTAACCACTAAAATGCCAACTATCCAACACAATTCCCTCTTGATGTTAACAAGTTTTCTCGCTACCAGTCACAGGTAATATAACGCAGCACCGACAAATTCAATTGGCGTTTGTGCGCAAAACCACTAATATGACAGGCGACTCTACAAATTTAATTTCCCGGAACGTATGCTGATGTCCCTTTGCTAGTTTGCACTGTTTACCGCTTCGTTTTATTGTGGTCTGTACTAAGGTACTTGTGCAATTCACGGACAGGCAAATTGCTAACGCCGCGACCTACTTTTCGCTACTCGATTTATTTACTTTTATAACTATAATAACTTAGTTGGCCAATAGCTGCCGTAGCGCTAGAACCGCGGATTAGCATCCAATGGAACTTTCATGTAACTTTTACGAATAAACTAAATTATCTTGAAGTCTGTGGTTTTTCGTCAACTCACATCCAACAACTCAACTGTTAGTAACTGGCTACCTCTGAGCCAAACAGTACTAAGCAGTGTTCATTGAAAAAAAGCCCATGTGCTATTTTTTTCCCCTTTATTAATAAGAACTAAAGTTCTTAATAATTTATTACAATCTAGCCTAATAGACTAACAAGCAACTTATCTTTAACTTATTATTATATGTTTACGTTATAACTAAGAATAGTGTCAATTTGCACTTTCACACAATTCTACGGAATTGTAGACTCTAGTGCTACGGCACTAGAGTCTGATAATTAATAAAAACCCTTTGTTTTTCACAATTTATACACTAACTCAAATGGTTTAGTTCTCTTTAGTCTACGCACTATGTCCGTGTTTTCTAGCAGCTGAATTGCCTCGACATTCACATGTCGGTGAAGTCTGTGTTCTTGGGCTTCAGCAAATTTTTGGATGACGGTGCTGACGAGTTCCATGTGCTATATGAACTTCGTGTTCCATCTCTTAAAGAATTTCATGACCAACCGATCAAGTCGTGGTGCAGAAGTTCAAGTTTAAGTGATGTGCTTGTAATCTTTGTTCTGCGCTTAGCAGTAGAATGCGCTCTCATTGCACTTACGTGACGCCAATTTGAAGCGAGCGTATCTGACAGCGGTAGAGGATATGCAAAGCGTTGTTTTGATTGAAACTACAACTCCACTGCAACTGAACTTTTCGAACTGAATTTTCTATACTGAACTCGAGTGTGGATGAAAAAATAAATATAGTAGTAACAGGTAAGAAAAGATTAGAGGGGCAATTCCCGAATTTTTAAGAACGTTGGCATTCTAATCTCAGTAATCTGCCAAAAGAACCTGTAATTTATCAACAAAAAAATATTTCATTTAATTACCGCTGAGAAGAGATTGCGACTTGAATTGAACGTTTTTTGGGCGAATTTTTTAAAGTAAAACAGTCTCTTATTCAGCAACGGAATTTTAACATAGATAGATATTATTCGAGAATTTCAAAATCTCATTGTGTTAACTTTACAAGAGCTAAACACGGCTATAGCACGAGAAATTAACCAATAGTACGGGAAATTATGAAGTTAGCAGTTCGTTTGTAATTAAAGTTAAATTCCTACCTGACAATATTTTCATGGCGCAGCGTTTTGTAACTGTCATAGCGTAGTTCCAAAGTTATTACTTTAGAAAACTTTACTGTCTATAAAATGGTAATTACTGTCATTTATTAACAAGTTTTACCAATTAGTAAGTTTAACGATTTATTTTGTGTTGTGGAGTTCTTAAATTTAGGTACATTTATTAATGTAGAAAGCCTAGCTTTCTCTACCTACCTAGAATAATATCTTAAGAGCCAATTCTCGTACTTAAAACCATCCAAATTCAAACCACAATATCATCACAGCGACAATGTCAACATCTTTAAAAAATCTAATAATAATAATATGTATTTATAATAGCTAATTATCTTTTTTGTATGCACGTGTTTTTGTGACAAATAAACCTATTTTTCTTTCTTTCTTTTCTTTACATAGTATAAAACAAAGTCGCTTCCCGCCGTCTGTACGCTTAGATGTTTTAGACTACGCAACGGATTTTTACGTGGTTTTCATCAATAAACAGAGTGATTCCAGAAGAAGGGTTATATGTATAATATACAAAAAAAAAGCTGAGAATTTCAAAGATTTGTAATGTGATGTCGTAAAAAACATATTTTTGTGCGCTCACATTGCAAAACGCTGGCTAAACCTTACGAGATATATCAAAATAATGTACGACGGAATTGTATATCTTAAAAAGCTATACAAAAAAGTCCACGATGGTATATATCTACATCCTAAGGATAACCCACAGTAACCAAATGTGGGTAAATTTGACAGATTAGAATGCGCTAGAGCTTCTGTAAAAATGGGGCGGGAATTTCCCCTCTACGTTCTGTATTTAGTATCTATCGATACCAAAATACCACGTAGGTTCTTAACTATTTGATCAAAAACTCAAATAACAGTGCATTTTGAAGAAACTTGCAAAGAGAGAATTCGATCAAAGCAATAAAATTGATATAAACTTACAAACTACCCGAAATAGATAAAGATAAATTCATAAGGAAGATAAATGAGGATGTGTAGAGATCGAAAACATTTGGCCGCAGCGGTAACGGAGATATTAACTTTGTAGTGAATGACGACGACTCCATATTCTTCTGTGTTCTCGATGATAAATCGTTCAAACGCAAACAAGACGTTAAACAGATTGAATTTTTGATGTGTTAATACACTTGTGGAAACCTCTTGTCTAGACTATTGTAAGTCGATTGGGGTATGATTCTATCGATACATGGAGATCTTTGCCCAGCAGTGGAGGAGTCTTCGACAGATATATCACGATGGTGACTAAATCAATATTAGAAGTGAGTAGGTGAAAATCAGGTTTTCAATGATGTTTCCAGCACCACCGATGACCACACATATCGAAGGAGTTGCTTTAACTCAGTCAGATGAACAAAATACTCGTAATATTGCTCATGGTTTACCTTTATCCAACTACTAACTGTTGCCCGCGAATTCGTCTGCGATCTAGGACAAAAAGTAGCTTATGCCCTTACCCAGATCATGGTCTATTTGTGGGCCAAATTTCATCTAAATCTGTTCAGCCATTTTGGCGTGAAAGCGTAACAAATAAACAATCTTATTTTCGCATTTATAATATTAGTTAGGATTATGACTACTGCACAAAAATAAAAGAGAATCTTTAGTAAAGTTGGTAAGGTAGGTACAAAGCACAGAAAACACAACATTATTATAGATGCCAAAACCAATTAGCAATACCAGTAAACGAAATTACGTAGCATTTATTATTCGGGAGTAATTTACAACTGCTAAAAGTTTTTCAAAAGTCGCGACTCAATTGGAGTTTCTGAAAGTTCTTTTGAGCTATCGAGAGCACTTATATCGGAAAAGTTGCAAATTGATTTACCAGTCATAAAGGAACATAGCTACAGTTGAATATTTAAAAGCTTTGGGGCTATAAATTTATTGGAATTTTTATTCGTCAGCAATTTTCGATTGTGTCTATCTAATACCCAATGTCACAGACCGTTATATTAATAATGCTGAAAAGCTTGTATCTCCCCCACGGTCGTAACTTAATTTTTGTAGCCAAGCTTAGAGTAACCTCTCTCCTCAAATATTTTTATAGATTCAACAAAATTGTCTTTCGAATATTTTAAAGGATTTCCAAAAATTTACATTTGTTAAAATAGAGACTTTTGAAACCAGACGATAGGTAATGTTTTCGTCTTCTTATGAGATTATTTTCGTTAAAGGTCCTGTTTAACTCTGAGATGGTTATAAAATGGAATTTTGATGAAATAAAATGCAAAGATGAAATGATGTAAAATGAAATGATGTTCAATTTCTGTAAGTAAATATTTTTAGACATAAACGTCGTTTTTTGGTCAATATTTTAAAACTAGATGGCCCCGGCATTTCTTAGCTGACTGATCCCAGAGAGGAAATGACGAAACAAACTCAGAGGATGATCTCCATTATTAAGATTGTATGTGAGTCTAACAATGTATGCCTATATCTTGAAGGGCCTTTTGCAGAAAGAGTCATTGCAGCTTTGAGTTGACCTGTCCCGGCAGACGGCATGCATGCATCAGTGATCGTGTAGCTCAACCCTATTTTAGGGAGCTCAACGAAACGTCACACGACGCTATTGCAGGACATTTGCGTAGGCCACATAAAAAATACTCAAAACCGTCAATTTCCCAAATCTTTGAAAGACCAGTCTAGCTAATATTTATTCAGCCTATCCAAAACCAGAACACGTCCAATCAATTCATAACAATAAAACACAAAATCCATGGAGACAACTTTCATTGAAAAATATAAATCTACTCTAGAAATAGACGCAGATCGTGACATCATGAAACTTACGGTTTATTGTATGATCGGGAGTTGTCACAAGTTTGGGACGAAGCCAAAACATGAAAAAAGTATGTAAATAAGTATTTGCATAAAGGAGACTCGTTTGAAACTTGTGCTGTGTGAGTTTATAGTGTTGTAAATGTTGAAAGATTTTGCTTTTATGGGTTTTGCATTGGCGAGAAGTGTTTTTTTTTTAGGTAGAGTGGTGCCAGTTTATTGTGGCGGGTACTTCGATTTGATAAACTGTTTTCTCTCCTTTGCAAGCACGCGACCAGTTGCTTCATCTATAAGGAGTTTCCTGTGAATAGTGAAAGCTGTTTGACCCCGTTTGAAAAGAAAACCTATAAGAAAAGTTTTTGATTGTGATCCTACAGTCGCTCGTATATCAGTGGTACTTAAGACTTGCACAACAAAAACTGCCCTTTTTGCTACGATATAAAGGCGTTGTCATTGATGTGCTGTTGACTGTACCAATACGCTGTGTTGACTCGTTAGTTTCCATGCTATTAAACACACACACTTACAATTACATTTTCTGTTTGGGATGCGCGGAAGGCCAATTTTCTATACATTTCTTGGCACTAACAAAAACCACGTGTCTACACCGGTAAAATGTAGATAACAGAAAACATTGAAACAAAATGCACTGCACAAAAAAATCTGAAGTGTCCACATTACGTCATAGGAATTCCCGGCTACGTCTGCCTTAACAGTAAACACTCCCGACTTACTAAACTATTTAAACGTACAATTATCTAGAGAATTGGCAACGTCCGAAATACGTGGAGGACTACGTCACAGAGAGATCTGGCAACAGCGTGACATTTCCAATTGAATTATATGCGATTGTTAGCGGATCCGTTTGTTAATGCAAGTGTTGGGACGATTAGTCGTGACTTGGTTGAAGTTTGGGAGATGTTGCGACTTGCTGTCGCATGGGAGATTTTTTAGACTGTGACATGGTTTTTGGGGAAGGTATGATATAAACTGGAGGTGTTCTTTTTTGTAAGTTTCTCTCTATGCTATTTGTATGTTGTCAAATAATAATACAATTTTTTTTGTTTAATCGGGCAGCGATGATCCATTGAGTGTTAGTAAATACTTAAAAATTATATTAGTAACCAAGAGCAATCGTGGCGTAGCAGAGCAGCGGTGGCCTATAGGTAACGTAACCTTGGTCATAGGTTCGAACCCTGACAGGCGCTTTAATTTGTGTAAATTATTTCATCACCACTGCTCTCAATACGACGAAGGAAAACATCGTGAGGAAACCGGCATGTCTTGGAGCCAAAACCTCGAAGACATGTGACATCTAACAATCCGCATTGGGCCCACGTGATGGATTACGGACCACTCCCTCTCATGGAGTGGAGGCCTGAGTCCCAGCAGTGGGAACATTGTAGGCTAATTATGTAAACATGAGAAACAAGAAGACTTAAAATTCTCAGAGTTTTGCTGGAATCTCTCAACATGCACCGCTAACCAACGCAGCGGTTCATATAGAAATAAATAAGCCGGCCCATTATCATCAACCTGACGCGGTTCTTTGATGATTGAACAAATGATTATTTGTTGACGTTTACTCTTTGACAGCTCTCCAATGAAAGAGCTTTCAAATCATTTTCAAAATAAAGTGGTTTATTATTTTTAAGTCATTGTTACTTATACTACACAGGATGGCATGGACATCGACGCGCAGACTGAAACCATGAATTCAGCACATGATTCTGAATCCCCTCCCTTTAAATATTCAGTCGATTATCAAAAAAAAAAAACTGCTGTTTCATAGAAAAGTGCAATACCTCCGCAGTCAAAATGTATGGCAGAGCAATTCTGTTTTTAAAATTTCGTACGAAAACTTTCAACGCAGGGCGGTTCAGAATCATGTTCTGTATCCATGGTATCAGGTCGTGTGTCGATGTCCCTGTCACCCTGTATGGATTGTGAGTTTTTGTAGTCTGAAATAAAGAATATATATGCTCGCGGTTCCGCCCCCGTGGATGTCAGAAATTATCCCACGGGAACGTACTACCGGGATAAAAAGTACCCTGTATGTTAATCCAGGTTATAAACTATCTGTGTTTCAAATTCCATCCAAATCCGTTCAGTAGTTTTTGCGTGAAAGAGTAACAAACATCCATCCATCCATCCATCCACCCATCCATCCTCACAAACTTTCACATTTATAATATTAGTAGGATATTATTACACTTAAGTTTTAAGTTGAGCTGCACGGTTACTGACAAATACATGCACTGACTGGACAGGTCCACTCAATCTGTGTGGTTATTTCCTCAAAAGACCATTTCAGACACCAATCTACATGGTCTTCACATGATCTGACCAAGATTATGTCTGGACTTTAAAAGAGACTGTGACCTCTGAGTTTGTTTCGGCCTTTCTTCTCAGAGTAGTCAGATAGGAAACGCCGACGTCATCCAGTTTAAAAAATATGATTGACGTGTAAAAGTGTTTGTACAAACCTACTTATAGAAATAACATAATTTACAGGCAGGCTTGATTTTGGACCCATTTATTAATACCACCCGAACAAAATTTAACCTATAAGCTTTAACGGACTTCCATTTTAATACTGATCATGGCTTTAGGACTGAAATGCTAGAGCTAGAAGATTCATGAGACTAGGTTCACTATCAAAGCTAGGCGTAGCTTCGTTAGCCAGAACAACAAGTTTGAAGCACGTGATTTGCGTGCAAATAGTGAAGTGATATGTATTTATGTATTTATTCATATAAAAAGTCACATTGTGTCTGAAATATTTTGTACATCAATTAACATAATAGATACAGCTAAACATAATAAATTATGAGTTTCAAACAGTAAATCAATAACATGTAGTAAATATTAAGCAATTATGTCCATAGAGCGTAAATCGATAATATGTCTATAAATTTTTAAATAGTTATTATATAAATGATTGTAAATATTATTGTGTCAAATGATTGTAAATATTATTATGTCAAATTATTAAAAAAAATAACAATGCTATATAATAAAACTAAAAGTAAGATAACATTTGTTGCATCAAGCCAAGATTTTCGAGATGAGGATATGATCGTGTAACCTTATTTTAACATTTGCAGATTATCTACAGTAGTTTTTTTGGGATTTACTTAAGTATAAAGTAATTTTTTGCAGTCAGTATTTTTATTGAGATTATTATTTTAGAATAACTACGAGCCCTTTGGGTAGAAGAAAAGTAAGTACCTATGTGACAAAAACAACCAAAATACAAAATTTTCTTTACATAAAATATCATACATTTCACATTACATGAAATCTTTCAACACTTAAACTACATTACAGCTATCACTTTAAATTCGTTCAAAATTCACTTACAAGTCGTGTTTTGAATGGGCCGCTTTATCTGGGCGCTTGGATGACGGCCAATGACTACGGATTGAAATATTACTAACAATATTCAATAACACATCCGTCGACACTTACTATAATAAAATTAGAGCTAACTTTATTATTTTGAAATAGTTATGTTAATAATTTTAATATAATTTAGGGTTTATAATTAAGACGTTCGCAGCCTAATTGCGTAACACACTCACAATTACAATCCGTTTCATTTTGATAGTTCAAAAATGATCATTGCGTTATTTACGTTGTCGAGCAAAATCATTTTTAAAACATAAGAACCAATGGATTGTGATCTCCTAAAAATTAAGGCGATTGCGAGTGGGTCACGCAATTGGGATGCTGGTCGAATAACTGCATACCTATACAATACAAATAAATAAAATGTATGTGTCTGTTTGTAATTCAAAATAACTTTTTACTGAATGCATATGAAAGTATATATATATAACAAAAAACGACTTTTTAAATTTTTTGTCTTTCTTTCTGTCTGTTTGTTCCGACGAATCTCCGAAACGGCTAGACCGATTTTGACGGGACTTTCACTGGCAGATAGCTAATGATATAATGAGTAACATAGGCTACTTTTATTTTAGAAAAATGAAAAGACGTCCGTGCAAAAAAAATACAACATAAAAAGAGCAAAAGGGTCCTTCCTTTTCAAAGGTACTTAGACCTTCTCTAAGGGACACATTATCGATACCCGACATCCCCGCGAACGAAGTCGCGGGCATAGCTAGTCGTATCTATGATTAGATAATGGACGAGACTTTTGTTAGCACACACATGCAAACTGGGTTTTAACCCATATGCAGGTTTAGAAATATCAAGTCTTTCGTTATTTTTTTTTTCCGGAATAAAATATGCGACGCGTAGCATAGGAGCCAAACGGTCAGCTGTAGCTCCAATCGTGCTGACAGACAACTTCATTTCAGACGACACTTGAGTAGTCAATACTTAATCAACATAAAGCTTTGTACGCACTACGCGACACTAGACATGAACATGTGCAGTTACCCGCAAATCATTGCTTCATTGGTAACACTTGCACTACGAAAATCACCCTTACTGCCACGTCATAAAGGCGCTGTCAATGTCAAATTATTACCAGTGATAAGCGGTTGACTGTAACACACTTTCCTGAAAATTTATTATCAGTGAGTCGTATTGCAAACTGCCTTCAGACCTGTTACCAAAGGCATTTGCCGATAGAAAATCACCTTACATTTTATTTTAAGCTCCAATACTCGCTTAGTCTCGAGCAATAGCGCGGAAGAGCTATCCATTCTATTTTAGCCTAAATAAAATGTCTCTTTCATTTTTGGGATTCCCAAATTATATACTTCGTTCGAAACTGCTACGGTTCAAAATAGACGAACCATCTGTTTTAACAGACAAGTGGCCCAGAAACTAAAATATACATTTAGAAATATTCTCACACATCGGCACGCGAGTTTGTCGCTTTTGTTCATTTATCTTCAAGCTTTGTGGCTTACGGGTTGGGCAGTGTTCCAACTGTCAATTTTTGATGTATGACAATCGTTAGTAGCTATTATGGTTACTAGAAACATGACATTAATTCTTGTTAATTAAATTGAGTTTTATTTATTTTATTGTTTTTTTTATAATCAGGAATTAGAAAGGATAACAGATATATACATAAAGTGCACGCTAAGGAATGATAGATAACATAAAATGCGAGTGTTAATGTAAGTCCCATAGATATAAGATATGTCTATGGACCATTAATGAAAGTCTCTTAAGGGGGATGCGCTAATAGCCCGCGAAATTCAAATTTTCTTTCGTATTTTGCAATTTGCAGGTCAGTGTCAGGTTGTACGTTGATTAAAATATGATTCGCGACCGTAATAAATATGGCTGAAGATAAGATAAGATAATATTTTTTTGCGTAAACATGTGTCATACATACAAGAAAGGACATGCATATAGGATGGTAACAACATTATTTAGGTAAAGACATGTTTGCCACATGATGTGACGTGCAAATGTCAAGAAATATTATTAATTAAAACATTTTCTTAAAATAACAATAAACTAAGAAGGTAATTAAAGAATAATAATAATATTGTAAGAAATTTGCTGAGAGAGACCTTGCTGAAACTATTTTCACTGTTGTATTAATTAGTGGATAAAGGCTCCACATACAGGCGCGACGCGACAGCGCAACACAAATGCGCCGTTTGTCGCGCGACGAGCGGTGCCTTTGTGTCGCGCGCGATTCGCGTCGCGTATCGCGCCTGTTTGAAGGAGCCGTAACGATTCTGGTTGCGTGATTACTTACGTGTTTTATAAAATATCTGTACCTAAATAATAAGCATTATTGAGCAATTGTTTGTTATCCTGAAAAAATAAAATAAAACAAAATTTAAAATAACAAAAAAACAGAATTATAATCAGCAATACAACTTCTTAACTTAGAATTGGCCTTAAATGTCATGATTTCATGAAATAGTCATTCAATAGGGTAATATGAGCTTAGAGAGATGTATTGATGATTTTATTTGTATAATTCTGTAAATAAATATTTGATACGGCCGCGAATCATATTTAGATCAACATACAACCCGATACAGACCTGAAAACTGCAAAAAACATAAGAAAATTTGAATTTCGCGGGCTACTCTGACGCTTTCGCCTTAACAGGCAATGTGAGTTGGCCTGAGCATCAGGCTTTTCTGTTTTCATCATCCCATCACGTGGAAACCGTCTTTTACTGTAAACAAATCACTACCCACGTTTTTCGTGTAATTGACAGCTCTTTACAAAGAATATTAAATATTTATAGAAAAATGGGGTAGTGGGTAGATGTCTCTTAAGATTTCCTCTTTTACTTGTCGGAATAACGTTTAGAGCCGGTCCACACAGCGCGTTGCGTCGACGTAGCGCTGTCGCTGCGTCGTTTTACATACTAATAACTATAATGTACACACGGTGCGCAGCGTCGACGCAACAACGCACTGCAGCCCCCGAGACGAAGCGGGAGGGGTGTACTCATTGAGACGCCGCGCCGGAGCGGCATGCAGCACCGCTCAATTGTTTGTGCGTTGATATGGGAGGAGACACAGACAAGCTCATTTCGTTTCTTTTACGTATTTTTGTATTCAGTTTTATTTGTAGTGTAAAATGAGTACCATTGAAAAAATTTACATGGATTACTTCATTGCATCAATTCAGAAAAGAGAAATTATATGGACTGTGCCTCGCCGCTGCGACGACGGAACGTTACGACTGCGTCGAAGCAATGCTGCGATGACGCAGCGCCTGAGTGGCCGGCAAAGCATCAAAATATTTGCGTTGCGACGACGCAACGCGCCGTGTGGACTGGCTCTTAGTCACTGAGGGAAAACTAAAGGCTAAGGTCATAAATCCGAAACTATTAATGTCAGTAGATCTTTTAAGACATTTTTTCACGTCACTATTTTGTTGTTGTTCATTATTTTAAAAACTAGATGGCGCCGGCATTTCCTAGCTGATCCCTGAGGCATTTCTTCATAATAAAATGTTTCGACTTTAAAAGAGTTTTAAAGTCGAAACATTTTATTATTAGGATTTTATGTGAGTCTAATAATGCAGGGCCATGTCTGGAAGTGCCTTTAGAAGAAAGAGCCATTGTGCAGCTTTGAGTTGACCTACCCCAACAGACGGCATGCATGCATCAGTCATCGTGTAGCTCAACGTCCCGTCACACGACAATATCAGATCTGCAGCACATTTGCGTAGGCCATATCCTACTTCCTATTAATGTTATACATGTGAAAGTTTGTGAGGATGGATGGATGGATAGGTGTTTGTTACTCTTTCACGCAAAAACTACAGAACGGATTTGGATGGAATTTGGAACACAGATAATTTATAACCCGGATTAACATGTAGGATACTTTTTATCCCGGTGGTACGTTCCTGTGAGATAATTTCCGACCTCCACGTGAGCGAAGCCGCGGGCGAAAACTAGTACGAAATACTTAGGTGCGTTTACAGATACATATCTAACACACACTTCCAACTCAAATACGTGAGGTGCTTTCTAGATTTAAATGTTTAAATCTTGAACAAAAGGATAAACGTTCATCACACATCGCTGCTCCGTGTTCTGTGTGAGGATTAACTAACATTTTTACCTCATATTTTTAAATTTTCTACTTCTCACATTTCATTCATCGTACATAATATGTTCCGTAGAAACAGAAAAATAGCTACTAGTATGACGAATGGAGAAGTTTGTTTGTTTGACATGAATATTGAAGCTGATATTTTCAAAAGAAAGATTCTATTGAATTATACCTAATGGAAAGGGAGGCCTTTGCCCAGCAGTGGGGTTTTGCGAGCTATATAGATACATAGATAGTATGGTAAAACCTAATACTATTTGGCCTGACCTGGGGATGGTTCCTTGATCAGCAACAAGTTATCTAGTTGCTTTGAATCTAAGTAAAACAATAATTATGTATAATGTATGTAAATATACGAAAGCAAAGGGTACAACTCAATTCTATCTAATTTTGTCAAATTTTATTTAATGTTATCTAATTTAACCTAATTTTACCAAATTTTATCTAATTTTACCTAATTTGATCTAATTTTACCAAATTTTATCTAACTTTGTCTAATTTTGTTTAATTTCATATAATTTCATCAAATTTTGTCTATTGTGTCTGTCTTAGTAATTCAACCTAATTTTATGATTGTATGTGTAATTACTAAACTATAATTACTGACCAATAACTTGCATGTGTGGTGCAAACTGTAAATATAAGTTCGTTATTAATAAATAAATAATTAAATAAATGAAATGTATCGATTGGGAATACATTCACCAAACTAAAAAAATATATCAAACAAATCTAATTCAATTTATTACAACTACTCAATAAACTTAATACCTACTATGCAAGCAAAACCACCGGTAAACCTAGTACACTGTAATGTAGAAAAGAACCGTTTTCCCCACTGCGGTCTGCGAATAGGAGAAAAACAAGTGACGGTTAATCCCGCTGAAATTGTTTGACAAGTTAGGGAAATTCTCGCTCGGAAAATTGTGCGAAATTACTGGGAATCTCGTATTTGAGACGTTTGAATTCAACCTTTTGTGTCATCAACCGGGCGAAATGTTTGAATGAAAATAATTGCTGATTATTTTTTGTGGTTCTCTCCTTACAAACCCAAGGATGTGACAGAATAGGATATAAACAACAAACCAATAAATAAAACGCTTTTATTATAAGTAAATTAATTTTAGTTTAAAGCAAACTTTGTATGAAAAACTTTTTATAACCAACATTTACGTATCTTTAATACACATAACTGGAGAAATGTGAGTGTTTTAGAGGTACACCTCTGCCCTACGCTCGGGGAATAGAGGCGTAATGGTATGTTATGTTACATATCGTTAATAGCCAACAATCGAGCACAACCTGGCCCTGCAGTCTCGACATTAGATAGCGACAAAAATCTGTCGCTAAGTCGTATCGATGTCAGATTCCTTTAATAAATTTTCAACTTTATTTCCAAAGCATAAGGTTGAAAATCTATTAAAGAAATTTGACATCGATTGGACTTAACGACCGATTTTCGTCGGTATCTATGTCGAGGCAGGCCCTGGTTATCGCAGTGAAACAGTAGCACTTGTCAAATACCTACGATGACTCATGGTATATTAATATACTTCGCCAGGTATAGCATTCCGAGACAGTGGTCACGTGGGTGACACAAGCCTACGTCATCACCGCAGTGTTACCAGTAGAGTGTAAGAATAACTCCCCAACCGCCTTATTATCTGTGCGAATCCGATAAAACAATGAGGTTTTAACTAACAATTACGTTGGTATATGTTCAAATTGAATTGTTTCGTTTGATTAGAAAAACGAAACGACAATTTAAATGCTTTATGTATATTTTTAATAGAATGGTGACTGAAAATGTTTCCATAATTCGTGTTTTGTTGCAATAAAGTGGCAACTGGATAGTGACGTAAGCGTGTGTCACTCCCGGAATGTCAGACCTTGTTGTTTTAGACCATGCGATGTCTTAAAAATCCAATCTATGTAGAAAATATCAATTAAAACGTGCCGTTAAACGGGTAAATAGGAATGCAGGGATGAATCGAGACGAAACTTTAAAAGAGATTTTAACACTGAAATAATATAGTTTATTGCCAAAAAGGACTAATGTGTTTATTGTATTATAATTAACGATTAAATGCCCTTGTTGGCAACAAACTATAATATTTCAATGTCAAAATCCCTTTTAAAGTTTCGTTCCAATCCACCCCTGCATCCCTATTCACCCCGTTTGATGGTACATTCCTTAGTTCTAATTAAACCCATCACTACCAGTAATATGCCACAGCACTTGGAGTGAACGTAGGCGTATGTAATACCCCAACGCCACCCCCTGCCACCTTGTACGATCGATCACAATTTGAGGATGTTGTATGGTGGGAAAGGTACCCCCATCATGATTGATTATAATTAATCAATGATCCATGGGGAAGCGTCAGCATGAATAGTTAGCACGCGAATCTGGTTCTTACGGTAAATAAAAACAATAACGTTTGGAGCAGGTAATCAAATGTAGGTATAAGACTGAAGACTGTAAAAAAGGATACCTATTATAATTTTATATTACTTATTCTTACTTACTTACCCTGCTATGCATGAGTGCAATGGTGACATGTCAAACATCATCATTTCTGTGCTTTACCTAAGTTTAATATCAACCTTCTGGAATAAAATCTCTAAATGATGGTGAAAACCGCATCAAAATCCGTTGCGTAGTTTTGAAGAACAACCCGGTCACACAGACAGACACGAAAAGCGATTTTAATTTATAATATGTATGAAAGTATATTCTGATCTAACAATACTGTATCGTGCCACTGCAGGGCAAATACATTCCTTTCCAAAAATGACAAAAAAGTACAAAAATATAGTTTTATTCCAAATAAAAAATCAAGGCATAGCACTGCGAACAATACAGTGAAGCATGCAAAACTACACCTTGCCCTGTGCATACACGCTCACACGCACACATTTACAACCCAATTTAAAGCCAAACTACACCTCACTAAGCGCACACATGTTTATGAAACCGGCCTGACGACAGCGCTATTTTTTGATTTTTATTTGGTCAGAGGTTAAATTAAGAAAATGAAAGACATTGTCTAGACAGTCCAAATAAATATTTCCTCAGGTTAATTAAACCAACATAGCAAAGAATAAGAGCATTTTATTTAAATTAACCGATTTTTCATTAAAAACCACTACAAAAATTCATGAAAAATGTCTGAACCTTTCTTTGTCAGTCTTGGATGATGTGACAGGGTGACGCAGTATAATATACTGAACACTATTTATTCTTTTGGCTCGCCAAATACTGTGGGAATAAATCACTAAAGTGCGCACAAGATAAGTCTACGCGCGTGTTTGACCTTCAAGACTATATCCCTGCTAGCACTTTTAATCACTTTCGGCATAGTGATGGCGATTATTTACTTTGGAGAACACGGAACACAGCACACTTTCTTGACACCTGATCTAAACGTCGAGATGGCGGCAAACGATTATTAGAATAGAATAGAATATAATAGGGGAGCAGTGGTGGCCAAGTGGTATCGGCCCCGACTTACTAGTTGTAGGTCGTGGGTTCGAACTCAGGCAGGCGCATTACCTTGTGTAAATAATTCCATCACCACTGCTCTCAAAACGGTGAAAGAAAACATCGTGAGGAAACCGGCATGTCCTAGAACCAAAAATTCGAAGACATGTGACATCTACCAAACCGCACTGAGCCGGCGTGGTAGATTACCGCCCATTCCCTCTCAAAGAGAGGAGGCCTGTGTCCCAGCAGTGGGAACGTCATAGGCTGATTATGCTACTTATTAGCCAGTTTGACACGTTACACTTTTAAGCGGGGTTTACATTATGAAACTAGTGTCGTGTAACAATAGCTTGACTGTTCTATTTCGGTAGTTAACTAACAGGCCTGTGTCCCAGCAGTGGTAACATTACAGGCTGATTATGCTTATGCTAGAATATAATAGAATACTCTTTATTATGTACACCATAAAAATTACAGATATAAATGTAGAAATTTTACACAGGGTGACACAATGGGCGGTCTTATCGCTAAAAGCAATCTTTTACAGACAACCTTTGGATGGATTAAAGGGAGAAGGAGAGACAATAATGCAGGTAGTCAATGGTGTACCATTTACATATACAATAAATACCCGATATTTCCGATTTCGGCCGCGCACAGACTTATATTGCGCGCGCACTCTATCGTCAAGCTGTAGACAGTTTACCTCACCTACGTGCAGCACAGGTGCAAAATCAACTCAAGCGCATAGAGCCCAAGAATACAATATAAGAGGCTTTCAGTAATCCTGTTAACTGTACAGGATTAACAGATCTGTGTGTCGAAATACGTCTCTTACGCAGTCGGTTAGAAACGTTACACGATTAGATTCTTTTGTAATCCTTTGCTCGTGTTTTTGCTTATTTTTTATTCCTGATGTATAAATGTTTCCTAGAAATGTGGGTAGTGCAATAAGAAGATTGTGACAGTATTATGTAAGCTAATGGTCTTCAAAAAATAACTTTAATAGAGTCGCCTTTTCTATTACATGGGAATTAAACATAATTGGCGAAATGTGGGTGAAAGTACTATAGGTATACATCTGCCTAAGCCTTTGGGAAGTTTTTCTCTGTGTTTGTCGTGTTAAAGATAGTTTTGGAATTGCCCCCACGTGCTACGTATCAGACGGCCCCGCTACGATCTTGGTGACCAGTTTTTATTTAAAGTTTTCCAGTTTTTTTAATTTGTTTTTGTTTTCAGTATAGTGTATTTATTTTATTTCTATTTTTTTTTTGTTTGATTTTAATTTTCGTATGCTGTACTGGTTGAGGTCATCACGTCAGCGCCGGCTATCGCTGAAAACCAGCGCTGGCACTCTGTCTCGCATGGGGTCGTAGCATTATGCTTAGCGATTGCCGTTTTGCGTGAATGAGACGCATATTTTCCCCCAACCCGTTCTTTTTTGTGTTTTTTCTTTGCGTCATGTTTAGCGCAAATAAATGTATTTTCTTTCTTTCTTTTTTTTCTTATTATTTTACCACGGCATGATATTGACTCACAGATAGTTTGCGTCAATTCGAGAAATGAAGAAATAGAGCTAAGCCAAATAGTTAATAAGGTACGATGAGGTTGGCATAGCCGTACTGATAAAAAACCCCTTTTGATACCAAAGAATAAAAAAATAAAAAATAAAAAAGGAGAGCTATGCAATAAGTATCTTATAAGACCTCTTTTGGTTATGTAACGCCTTAGTTTTTGTGTTAGGACAAAGATTGGTAGATAACTTCCATAAAATTCCCTACTTGACGATAACTACCGTACCTATGTACAGTACCTTTAATATGAAGCCAGACAAGTTCATCCAATACCTGCACATTACAATATTAATATAATCCAACTACCCACACTCTATACTCGTCTATTATACTAGTTGTGACGTCATAGGGGGTTTCAATGCCATCCATTACCAATCTATTAGAGACTGTTAATAGATAATAGGAGAGAACCCACGTCAGGAAGACATTGACAACGTACCTACATGACATATTTGAAATTACTTTCTGCATTAATTAGTGTTGCCTAGAATTGGCGTGATTAACTTCGAAGTTTGACTTGGAAATGCGAATAGTTTAAATTTCAACTGTTACTGAGGGTGTCTTTTAAATGTTATCCTAACTATATATATATATATATATATATATATATATAATATTATAAATGTGAAAGTGTGGGTGTTTGGATGTTAGTTACTCAATCACGCAAAAACGGCTGAACGGATTTGGATGAACTTTGGCACATAGGTAGACCATGACTTGAATTAAAACATAGGAGACCTACTATTCCGATATTTCATCGGGATCGAGACTTATGCGGGTGAAACCGCGGGGCGCAGAACGCAAAATGCGAAAGTAAGTTTATTTGTTACCTTTTCACGCCTAAACCACTGAACCGATCATCCTGAAATTTTGCATATACGTTATCAGGTGTACAGAAACGGACATAGGGTACCTTTCATCACGCAAAAAAGTACTGTTCCCGAGGAAAACAGCAATAACGTTCTTATGATAATAGATGGCGCCACGTGTCTTTCGAATCATGATTGAATTATAACCCGAATTGGTAGTCAAAGTCTAAATTAACGCGAGCGAAGCCGCGGGCAAAAGCTAGTATGTTATATTACCTAGGCCCACCACTCGCCTGCTAATGCGTACTAAAACTAAACGGTACACTTCACTTTACTTATGTCAGCTTAATTGTGACGGCTTGTCCCACATTTGGGACTATTTGGGACTCAGTTTATTGTGATACAACATGCAAGGATTACTTAATCTATTAGATTAATTTCCGAAGGAAAGGCTAAAATGGCGCTGAGAGTCGCTTGTTTCTATGAAACCTAATTATAACTTCAGCTCGTCGTCCGGTAAGGACCAGGCCCGGGTCGACGGCGCGTCATGTTCCACGCGCGCCTCAAAGAGATGTCAGCACCATTGACGGGGTCCGATAGGGCCGATGCCTGCCGGGGTCGCGGATTGTTCGAAAGAGTTACCGTGGCCCTGGCGCATAGGCAACTGAAGGAACACGGGTGGTTTTAGTCAGTAAGAGTTTGACACGCCCTTCCGCTCCGCGCAGAGCGGGAGAGGTCATTCGATGATTCCACATCCAAAAAAAAAGGCATTTATAACTTCACCATGTATGTGGTGATATTGTAAAGGCCACGTCCAGCAGTGGATGAGTTTTGGTTGACATGGTGATGATCAGTTTGAAAGGGTAAAAAAAACACACATGCGACATATTAGTGTAAATCCCTATAGGACTTACAAAGAAGAAAAATAATTATTATTTAATATTAAAATGATTGTGATACTTAATATAATGTTATACAAATTTAAATAGTATGATATAATATAAAATGTATGAATAATGATAATAATATAATATAATCGAAATTGTATAACTGTAATAAATATAGAGTATGTATTTAAATTACAATGCCTTAACAGGCAACTAAGTTCTAAGAACCTACCTATTGTTAACATCCTCAAAATTCTGTACACTTAGTTCGCAATAAATAATTTGAATTTGAAAGTACGAATCCGAATCGAATAGAGAGCTACAAAGACCTTTTTTTTTGGTGCCAAAATGACATTGACGTTGATAAACATTTGTGTAATTGTCAAAGAAATTGTATTGACAAAACAACATGGCGGTTTAGTTCCGATTTTCCCCACGCGCCAAAAGAACTTTGTGGCGTTGTAGTTACCGACTTATTTAACCGATAGAATCCCGGTGGCCCTCTGTAGGGCCGGGGTGGCGCCACCGGTATGGCGTGGAACAAGACCGTTCGCCAGCGCAAAAAAAGCCCTTACAGTGAAATGCTCAAACAAATGAAATTCCCAAACATACCTAACCTAACACAAAAACATATTTGAAAATGACTAAAACCATACAATCATCGATCAAAATTTTACATGCAAACGTCCCTTAACTAATTCAGCTGGACATGTCGCCACCCAACGGAACACCACTCCATAACGTAGTTATCGACCTCTGCCGAAAACATCACACAGGACTTCCACCCTTTACAACTTTCAGATAGGGTTGAGATTCCGTTGAAAGTGTGGAGCTGTTTTGACTGTAATTTGGTGGAAGACTGTACAGTACGGATAGATGTGTTACTCTAATGCATCAACTAGTAAATATTCCAATAGGATATGTCGGCAATGGATTGATAATATTATGTATTTGTGCTGTTTCCGTGAATTTTGGAGTAATATTGGACAGTATATTGATGAATGGTGTCAGTGGACTCATGTGGAATGGCTTATTCGGCATAGTTTTCAAAATTTAAATAATTATTTGTGTGGTGTACCCACATTATTATCTAATGGAAGACAATTTCAAAAATTGAACATAGTGTGTTGCCGTAGTGGTTTTATTATGGAAATGTGTTCAGTAGGGCGCGGGTTAATAGTACGCTAACTAATGTAGTTACGTAAAGCAACAGATTTTCGTCATTAAATACTATTTATTTATTTAAAACACATACAACTATTATCACAGGCTAACCTCATACAATAGTGTAGTTATAATGAACAACTGAGAGTAATTTTACAAAATGCGGCCCGTGTGAATTCACTCAGAGTACAATTGAAGCAGTACTGTCTTTTAGCAATACAAAATTTAATGATAGAACTATAAAATCAACATAAAAAAATGGACGGTTGATATATGAACGTCCGTCACCGAAAACCAATAAAAAAATCTGAAGAAGCAAAAAATTGCTCTGTTGCTACGGCGTAGCTGACGCGATGACGTCACAGCTACGCAAGCGTAGCTGTCGTAGCTAGTGACCGTAGCGGTGTAATGGCATTACTCCATTGGAACATGCTAATGCATAATCGTCTTTTTTGATAAAGGTTACCTATTAGAATAGTAACTTATTTACATACGGAAGGAGTGGTTCTTACAATTAAGAAAAGATTAAACCCAAAAAAGTACCTGCTTCAACAAATAAAGCTAAGTACGAAATAATATCATCAAGAAATTACAAGACGGTTGGAGCAAAAAGCGAACCATTCACAGAATTCCTTTGCGAATCTTCAAAATACAGTCTATTCAAAGACAGGGCTGAAAAAGGTGTATGCGGTTCACCGCAGGAAACGTCTCTGTAACCGCAGAGGGTACAGCAGTGTTTTGTTTATGTATTTCTGTAATTTTCGACGCTGTCTTTGAAGGTCACTGCCCTGGACCAAATTATGAGGAAGTGTAGACTGATATACTTATTTTTAGAATGCCCGTTGTTCGGATATGCAAATGTATCTCTAAAACCGTAAGATAAATTGTTTTTGACAAGCTTTTTTTTAACTTGCCTTGTTAGTTAGTCAGTTATTATGTATGGGTAAAATCTTGCAAGCTGAATTAAAATCACTTCCTCTTATCTTACGGAGTAGAAATTTTATATATTGATTCTGTTTCGAAGACAATGCATATTTGCATGAAGCGTGACCTGATTTTACATCATGGATTGGCTCCAAACGAGGGAACTCCTTAACGCTCAACAATAAAGACACGAAATTTAATATACGCATTTAATTATGTTAGTCCGTTATAAGTCCACCAAGACCAAGAACTAGCTGCTGCACCCAGGATTGGCTCCAAACGAGGAAACTCCTCAACAGTCAACAACAGAAACAATAAATTTTGTTATACGCATTTAATTATGATAGTCCGTTCTAAAGTTCACCATGATCTGGCTGCTGCACCCAGGATTGGCTCCAGACGAGAGATCTCCTCAGTGGTCAACAGCACAGGCACGAAATTTTGTATATGCATCAATTATGATAGCCCGTTTTAAAGTATAGCATGACTTGGATAGTGCAACTCGGTTGGCTTCACACCATGACTTGTGTAAAGGCGTGTTTGTGTTCGTTGGATTTGTCTTTACAAGTTACCTTTCAAGTGAAGGTGATAGATAGCACAGATATTCAAACAAATTCTAATGCTAAGAGGTTTTTTTTTGTTTTTCTTAACAGCTTTAGGCTAATCTTAAAGTTTAAGAAAGACGTTCAGGCCTCAAGCTTTTAAGAAAATATTAAAGTTCTACGTTTACGTAAGTTTTATTTTGATAAATGATTTTATTTCTGTAAGTAGGTTTGTACAAACACTTTTACACGTCAATCATATTTTAATACTAGATGAGGTCGGCGTTTCCTATCTGACTACTCTGTGAAGAAAGGCCGAAACAAACTCAGAGGTCACAGTCTCTTTTAAAGTCCAGACATAATCTTGGTCAGATCATTTGAAGACCATGTAGATTTGAGTCTGAAATGGTCTTTTGAGGAAAAACAACACAGAATGAGTGGACCTGTCCAGTCAGTGCACGCATTTGTCTGTAAGTTTGTACTTTTGATTTCATTAAAAGCTTGTTTCTAAAAAGGTTTTTACTTAAAGTTTATTGTTTATTAAAATAATTGATTGACATAGATATTAATTTTGGGATTTTATTTTTTCCTATTCATAGGTATAAAGTTGTAGTAAAACCTCTTGTACTGTACTGTTTGTATCTGGCTGGTTTTGATATCAATAAATAGATGTAATTTTAAAACAGAAAAGTAAAAACGATTTCCCGCCATTTTTCAGTTGTTTTTCTTTCCGCGAAAATGAGTGAATCTAACGAAGAAATTCAATACATTTTGATGTTTTATTACAAAAAGGGCGAAAATGTGCACAAGCCGCGAAATAAGTATGTGATGTTTATGGACTTAACGCAATGTCAGTAAGAGTAGCACAAATTTGGTTCAACCGTTTTCAGTCCAGCAATTTTGATCGGAACCCTAAAAAAATTTTACATGATTTTTCAAATCAATAATTTGTAACTATAAATAAAGTCGAATAAATAATTCGTGTTTTTTTAAATCCCCGGATTTAAATGTCATTATAATTATTCCGGGATTTTAGAGGAGGTATTATCCACTCTATGTTACTTACCTCGATGTTTAGGCAAAAATACTCTACTTATTCCGATATCTGCTAATAATATTACCACGAAACATATTCCTAGTAAGTACATACCTACATAGTGTTTTATGATAGTACCTAGATGAGGCTAGAGTTTATAGTTTCAGTACAAAATTATAGCTACATTGTATGGCTCAACGATGAGAGACTATAAGTACTGAGGGTATTGTTAGTCTCTAAAATAGTTCAGGTGTATTGTGGACAAATTGCCATAGTATATTTGACTTCCATGTATCTTTATATTACTATAACTAAGTAATAGAAATGTTAAACGTAATTTTATTGTGCGTAAGCACACACTGCAACTGTGCGACTTAAAACAAGAGGAAAGTAAAACATTCTCGACGTTTTTCAAACAGCAGAAAACGTCAGTGCACGTTCTCAAACACCATGATTCTTTCACCCACAAACACATTCAACCATACAGAACCAAACAGAGGAATATAACGTCCCCCACTTAAAGTTTCCTGTTTTTATTAATTTCAAACTACAGCCAAGTTGGGAATTTTCAAACTGCCGCACAGCATTCTTCATAAAGGGAATGAAAAGTGGAATTATTTTATGACGAACTTTGTCTGCGGATATTTTTTTCAGCCCCTGTGAACTGAGATATGCGATGACTAAATTCCTTTCGGAAATTGGAGAACTTACCATTAAAATGGAAGCCGGGGATAAAGTAAGTTTTTATGGCCTTCATTTATTTCCAATCACGTGAATCCAAGAGTTTGGCTGCGCTATGCATTGGTTATTAATTTGGCCGAAAAGCTCACGAAGGATATGTTTTGTTTTAGAAGCATAATTTAACAGTAAAAAGTGAAAAACATGACATGTTTACCATGCCACGTGAAAATGTCTCTAACTCAAACATTAATTTGAATATAATTTTTTAAACTATAGCTTCTTGCATCCAATCATTTTCTCTCATTATTAACTTCGATAATAATACTGAGTAATACCAAAATTAAATTAAAATTCCTACTACATAATTTACACGTTTTAAATTGCAAGCCCCCAATCCCGAAAACAAATAATACTAATCCGGAACCTGTTGGCGAGTGTGTAGAATAAAATACAGATTTTATTTTTCCATCGGTCAGCTGAATTAATTAACAGAGCGCACGTAAGCTCTTTTGTGAATTAATTCTTCAACATCATTAACTTTTGTTATTTTAATTTAGCTTGTGTAATGTATTAAATTATTACATCTGTGGTTTTATGATGACTTATAATAGGACGATACTTTATACCCTATGTTTACCATTATGAAACTAGTCTTTATCGCTCGTGAAAATCACAATTTACATTTTTATTTTGCCTTTAAAGTATTTTTGTGAACAAAATATTTTGTTTCACATAAATATTCATGGGCACTTAAGAAACGTCAACAGCTAGGTGCACGGTTCCAATTGGTCATTTCTTAAGGTGCAGAGACGGGAGGAAACTCCACGTTTACTCTTTTTAAAATAATGATGAATGGCTAAAAGCAATCGTCCTCACAAAACGAATCACCGAAACTCGCCGCTGTCAAAATTAACTTCATCAATTTAAACGACAAAGCACAAAGACTCAATAAACACTGTCAAATCAGTAAACCACACATAGAGGGTAGTTTGATCAACACGTTTGACTGACGTGGCAATTTGCGAGCGACGCACATGCCGTGATGACGTCAGTTGGCAAGGATTTGACGGAACCTGATGAGTGTTAAATGTCAGACATTTGTATTTGAATGGCTGACGTGTTAGTGACATGTTTGCACGGTTTAGAAAAAATCTTCGCTCTTGGGCTATTTAAGGCGAATATAGGACAATACATAGGGCAAAAGGAAGGATTACGATATGTCAAACTCGACTGATTGTTCTTATTTATTTATTTATTAAAACATTACGCACGCGTAAATAAAAAAAAAAGTACAAAGGTGGACTTATGTTTTAAGCATTTTCTCCCAGTGTACCTTAGAGTGATGCAGATACATTAACTAAAGCAAATAAATTTCAAAAATTTATTAGTAAACTAGCTTTTGCCCGCGGCTTCGCTCGCGTTAATTTAGACTTTGACTATCAATTCTGGTTATAATTCAATCATGATTCGAAAGACACGTGGCGCCATCTATTATCATAAGAACGTTATTGTTGTTTTCCTCGGGAACGGTACTTTTTTTCGGGATGAAAGGTAGCCTATGTCCGTTTCAGTACACCTGACAATGTATATGCAAAATTTCAGAATGATCGGTTCAGTGGTTTAGGCGTGAAAAGGTAACAAACAAACAAACAAACTTACTTTCGCATTTATAATATTAAATAAAGTTAGGATAGGATGAAACGAAACTCATGAAACGTTCAATAGGGGGACCCATGTTTTGTTGATGACCTGTTAATGAACGTCCAAGAAACAAGAAACTACAGAACTAAATGCTACGCAAGTTCTTCGATGATTAGCCACCACTTTTCATTCGTCGTTCTTGCGTAGTAACTTTCTACATGACTTTACATGCATTTTTATGATACATTCACTTCGAAGTGTATAAAGCGTATTCGTAAAATACGTAACACTATTTTAAATCGATCTACAGTCTAGACAAACTAGTTATAATATTATTTACAGCAAGGTTATGGTTTATCATAACTAAAAAGCCATCGCTAGTTTAACTTATAACGAAAAATACTTAACACTATGTTAAATATTGAAAAATCGGTCTAGACACACTAGTTAGTACATCATTTACAGCAAGGTTATGGTTTATCATTACTAAAAAGCCATCGCTAGTTTAACTTATAACGAAAAATACTTAACACTATGTTAAATATTGAAAAATAAGTCTAGACACACTAGTTAGTATATCATTTACGGCAAGATTATAGTTTATCATTCCTAAAAAGCCATGGCTAGTTTAACTTATAACGAAAAATACGTATCACTATGGTAAATATTGAAAAATCAGTCTAGACACACTAGTTAGTATATCATTTACAGCAGGGTTATGGTTTATCATTAGTAAAAAGCCATGGCTAGTTTAGCTTATAACGAAAAATACTTAACACTATGTTAAATATTGAAACATCGGTCTAGACACACTAGTTAGTATATCATTTACGGCAAGATTATAGTTTATCATTACTAAAAAACCATGGCTAGTTTAATTTATAACGAAAAATACTTAGGGCTATGTTAAATATTGATAAATCGGTCTAGACACACTAGTTAAGTAGTATATTATTTACAGCAAGGTTATGGTTTTTCATTACTAAAAAGCTATGGCTAGTTTAACTTATAAAACTTGTACGATGCTTTAAACAAAAAGGCTTATAATGACAGAATGTAACTGCGTACAATTACAGGCTTTAGACAATTATACGTAATCACAAAGCACTGGGGTATTGTAATGCATAGTAAAACATGTATCCTTCGTTTGTGCCTTTTAAAAACCTTTTAGAAAATATAAAGTCGAACAAAATCCTATCGAAACTTATTGTTTGTACCAATATATAAACTATTATCATAATATGCCTAGCCTTTTCCAACTACGTTGGGTTTGGCTTCCAGTCTAACCCGATGAAGCTGAATACCTGTATTTTACATGCGACTGCCTATCTGACCTCCACATCCCAGTTACTGGATATTACGATTCCTCTTGGTAATGTAGCGGTATCTACATCGCCACTTGCGAGCTACACGTCACACTGACGTCACGCAAAATCCTGCATCGCGAAATTAGAGTTTACCGCGCAACTAGCATATATACAACGTCCCGACATCAAATGTCGGGCAGTCGCTAACCAGACACGATACCCATCTGGTCGGAGGATCTTCCCTTTTCTATGGAGGTTTGAGTGAACTTTACGCCCTGTTCCTCATACCTCTATAGTAAGACTGGCTCTCAGACTGTTAGAAAATATTAAGTTGAATAAAATGTTATTAAAAATTATTGTTTGTACCAATGTATGAAATAGGTTATCTTAATCTATTGTACAGATTACTCAGTCAAAAGGATTAAAAGGAGTTGTGACCCACGGTGCTAATAGATAATTATATACATAGACTGATTCACCCATGTGGAAACAATGTTAATTCTTTAAATTCTTTCTTTTATTTTCTATTAACATACATACATAAGCTCACGCCTTCTTCCCATGGGGGTAGGCAGAAACTACAGAAAGCCACCTGCTACGATCCTTACATACTTCTTTTGTCTCTTTTACGTTCGTACATCTGGTCATACACGCACGCCGGTTGCGAGTACTACGCACCTGACCTTTCTAAAGAACATCACCAATAAGGTTACTATATGTCCTCCTAGGGCGTCCCCTCCCGCGGAGCACCGCCGTGTCCTCGTGGCGGCGATCGGCGGCGGCGACCTCTCGCGTCCGGCCCTGGTTCAGGCCATGGTACGGAGCGAGAGGGAATGGGAAGCCGTCACCTCCTTCTGCGAAGCAGTAATGTTCGCGAAGGAGGAGGCGGAGCGCGAGAGGGAGAGGCAATCACTGCGCCCTCGCGCCCCTAGTCGCCGCAGAAGGAGACACCCTGGGCGTCGGGAGTCGATTGCCGACTCCCGGCCACCGTAAGTGCGAGCTTGCGGACGGCGAGCAATGGGCAACTCGCCGTCCGGTAAGGACCAGGCCCGGGTCGACGGTGCGTCGTGTTCCACGCGCGCCTCAAAGAGATGTCAGCAAAATTGCCGGGGTCCGAGAGGACCGATGCCTGCCGGGACTGCGGATTGTTCGAAAGAGTTATAATAATAATAATAATATAATAATAATCTTTATTATCAAAAGCCAAATACAATTCGTCCATCTCAATCAAACATAAAAAGAAGTACAATGCTATGCATTATTTGAGACAGAGTGAACGTCTGTGTCTGTGCTAGTATAAACTGTGTTACAGACACAGGCGCCTTCCTCTTACAGTTCATTGAATATTTTCTGCACTTTCTTGGAGTTTTGGTAAACCTAAACCTTAGTGTAACATATTTACTTAACACTTATTAAAATGTATGTATGCAAGGAATGTGTGTATGTGTGGTGTGGGTGTATGTGTGGTGTGGGTGTATGTGTGGTGTGGGTGTATGTGTGGTGTGGGTGTATGTGTGGTGTGGGTGTATGTGTGGTGTGGGTGTATGTGTGGTGTGGGTGTGTGTGTTTAGTTGTGAGTTTCGAATATAACAGTATAAAATAGAGAATAAAGGAGCAATTTAGATCTGAATTTAGATGCGCTAGTAGGATTTTTTTGCAAAGAGTTGTTCAGTCTCATCGTATGTCAACTTTTGAAGAAAATTACCAACTACAGTCTTACATTTAAATCTAGGTAAAGAATATACGTTGCAGGTTTCGTTTATAGCGTTATAAAGGTGGCTGCTAAGACACGGGTAGCTTCGCCACGCCAGAGCAGTTTTGGTGGTGACAGGTGGGCATACAGGGTCTTTGCGTCGTTTATTCTGCTGCAGTAACCTTGGGTCATAGGTCAATGATGAGTGTACACGTAAAGTGATGTTAAGTGCACAGAGCTGTCGGACAGTGAGTACAGATGTGTCTTTATAGAGCTGGGTAGTCGGGTATCGATAAGGTTTGTGAAGCATGACTTTCAAGACAGCTCTTTGTGCCCTTTCAAGGCGAAGCAAATAGGTTTTATATGCACCACCCCAGACAGATATGCAATAGGTAAGAAGTGACTGAGCCAAGGCAAAATAAATAGTTTTTAACAGTCGGTCGGAAACTACTCTTCTTAGTTTTTTCATAGGAAACATTAGCTTACGAACACGTGTAACTGCCATACTGATATGCTTTTGCCAACTCAATGTGTTATCGATGTGCACCCCCAAGTATTTAACACAAGAGCTTCTATGTATAGTAGGGCAGCTGCAAGAAGTCAGTGTAGGGTGACAACTATGGGCTTTAACGTCGGGCATACTAGGCTGTGTAGCAGAGTTCGCTGAGAAAGGGACATAGTGGGTTTTAGAGACATTTAGCGTAAGTAAATTTAATGAAAGCCAATCCATCACTATGCCAAGAGCATTTTCAGCTGCGTGGTGAGCAGATTCCCATGTTTCTCCACTTATGATAAGCGCAGTGTCGTCTGCATATACAAATATCTTGCAGTTTGGGATTGACAGCTGACACAATCTGTTTACAAATAGAAGAAAAAGGGTGGGACCAAGCACGCTACCCTGTGGTACGCCAAAGGTTAGATTCACATCGTCACTGATGTAGTTGTCTACCTTAACTCGTTGGTTACGGTTTGTGAGATAGTCACGGAAGAGGTTTAGAGCGATATCTCTTATTCCCAAGCTTTCTAAACCACGTAGAAGGATGGGAGTAGAGACCGTGTCGAAAGCCTTGGCTAAATCAAGAAATATACCTATAGTTTTAGTCCTATACTCAAGATTCTTAACAATTTGGCTTGTCAGTTCAAGAACGGCATCCTCTGTTGATACGCCTCTCCTAAAACCGTATTGGTTTGGCGCAATTACGTTGTTGCATTCAAGATAGCTAAGCAATCTTTTGTTCAAAACCTTCTCCATAATTTTGGAAAGTGTGGTGAGTACAGATATAGGCCTATAGTTTTCGACACGGTCAGCATCCCCACCCTTAAATACTGGTGTGACTAATGCCTTCTTAAAAGTGTCGGGGAAAATACCTTTCACGATACATAAATTACAGATATGCGTAATTACTGGAACAAGTACATGTCTGGCAGACTTAATAACTGAGGCTGGTATTCCATCGTGACCTACTGCACAATTATGTTTTAAGTCTACAATTATATTATCTATTTCTGAGAAATCCGTTTCAAGTAATACGAATGAGTTACCGTGAGGATTTATTAGGCTGTCAAATTCAAAGTTTTGGCGAATTATACGCTGACCCTGCGCAACCTGCCTAGCAAGATCCGCTCCAACGTTTGCAAAATACTTATTTATAGCATTGACAGAGGAGTTTGGATCACTGCACATACTAAGGAGTTCTCCCGACTTACTTATGGGTGAAGTGTTCTTGTAGCTGATAGTTTTTATGACGTCCCAAGTTGCTTTGGGGTTACCATTGGCCTTCAGGAGTTCATTTTGGTCAAAATTGCATTTAATATTCTTCAGTAAATTGTTACAATAATTTCGGTATCTAGAATATATTAGATTAGCAGTAAGGTCTTTAGGATTTTGCATTGCTTTTTTATGGAGTTGGTCCCGATTTCGCACGCACCTCAGGAGGCCAGTGGTCATCCATGGTTTAATAGTCTGCTTCCGGTTAGGGATATTTTTTAGTGTACTGTGTTGACTTATTGCGTCTGATATAATGGAAATAAGTTGTTCCGCACTTTGATTGGGATCTGTGCTAGTTAAGACAGTCGAAAAATCAGAGTTTTCTAAGCAGCCAATAATACCTTGAAAGTTTAAATGCCGTATCACAGTTTTAGGTTTTGTATCATTGAGAGGGTTTCGTTCAGTGCAAAATAGGACAGGTGCATGATCAGTAAAAAATGAGTCGAGAACCAAAGTTGTGGAGGGTCTATCTGTTTTTAAAAAGACATGGTCCAGGCAGTTTTCAATGCGAGTGGGGAGAACGTGGGCAGGGAGGAGCCCATGAAAAGCCATTGTATTTAAATATTCTTCAGAGTTTGGGTCCTTATTATCTGGTATAATGTTTATGTTTAAATCTCCAATCACTACTACAGTTGTTATTGACGCCAGGGACTCTAAAATATTGTTTAACGAGTTAAGAAAATTTTCTATATTTCTGACGGAGGGTGAACGGTATATTGCGGCAATAGCTGTATCTAGACCTAGCCTCAAAATAAGACAGTTAGCGTCCTGGAAAACCGGTTCAACTAACTTATGAGTCACATCAGAACTCACATAAACCACCACCCCATCATTTTGGTTGTTAAATGAGGATCTAGCTGAGGTAAAGCCAGTTAATACAGGAATATCTGTCACTTTACTCAACCAGCACTCAGAGAGGATTACTATATCACACCTGACATCCATGGACTGTATTAAGACATTGAGGCCATCAAAGTTGCGATTTAGACTTCGTATGTTAACATGCAGTATGTTCAAAGTTGGTTGGGTAGCGCCTATATGCTTTAAACATTGGTCCGGCAAACTCACATACGACCGTGAGATATTAAATGATTCTACAGAATCAATAAATTTATTTAAGTTGTCCTTATCGAATTTATAATTTTAAATGTTAATGACCAGTTTAAGTTTGTGCTGCAGAGTATCGTTTGTGTAAGTACTATAGTGTAGAATTTGGAATTTTGTGTGTTTAGTCTATTTATAATAAGGAGTTTGTGGTAATGTTTGGCTTGATTATTTTGAGTGTGTAACTGCAATTGTGTTGTGTTGTGATTAATAACAAATTTAGTTTTATACGAGAAATTACATAAATTACGGTTGTTTACAAGGTGAACCATATCATAACATAGTGAAATACTGTGTAAGACAGCTTCTACAAGAACAGACTTTGGATATAAGTAACAATAATTATTAAATATTGGCTAACTATACTATTGAGATACACCATACAAGTTACCAGCGAATCAACAAGACCATTGACTCTAATACTAAACTTAAAATAGAAATAGTGTTTATTGAATAAACTGTGAGACATGACATTGAGGTAGTTTGTACAGGATAGTCAGTTTTTAGCTAAGAGTTTTAGATTTGTTGCGGATTCAATTCGAATTTGAGGCTCACCTTCGGTTTTACGCAGGAATATGGAACCACGTGAAGTCCAGCAGTACGTGTAACCATTCTCCTTTGCAAACTGTCGAGCTGCATAGAATAGTTTTTGCGCGTTAGGTGTTAGGGCTTCTGATATAAACACAGGTTTGACAAGTCCGGGTATACTGAGGTGTCCAGTATTTAATTTTTCTTCATTTGGTTTCTTTTTGTTGAAATTCTTGACCCCCTGTATTATTTGGTCCTTTTTTAGGACACTGTTCAGCTCAACTATGATGGGTTTACTGCCTTCTTTGTGGGTTTGGATTCTGTATATGTCTTTTATGTCACAGTCCTGAATTTCCACCTCGACAGCTTTCGACAAAGTTTTCACTATCAAACTGGCGTCTTGCTTCGACTCAAATTTCCTGTCATCTCGCAAGCATATTGGTACATTTCGTATCTCAAAGCTAGCCGACCTACTTTTACGCTCAAGAACTTCAATCTTTTCTTCCAATTTCTGAATGGTCTTCTTATCTTCTACTTTATCCTCTTGCAGGTTTTGAAGTGTGTTAAAAATTAAGTCATATTTATCTGACATAAATTGCAAACTTTCTTTAAGCTCTTCATTTTTCTGCTTGAGTTCAAGGAAGCTTTGGTCTACCTTAGATGATAAGGACGAGATCAACCCTTTGAGTTCCTTGATGTCATCATCGCCATGTCTACGTTTTTGTCTAACACTGACATTTCTGCTACCGCTTCTCTCAGATGCAGTATCCGATTCACATATCTCAGGCGCACATATCTCAGAGATCGTGGGGCCGGGCTCAGGGGCGGGCGCGGGAGCGGGTGTGGTAGGCGGTGGGGAGCGCTGAAGAGGCATGTTGGATGGTTCACTCGGTGTAGAAGTACCAGGCGTCCAATACTTATGAGCAGGTCTCACCGGTGCGAAGTGCGTAGGGGTCACTATACTGGTCGACGATCGAGGATTTAGTACACTTTTTGTATCCGCCAGCCTAACTTGACCCGTCCATATAATGGTACGCTGTTGTATTGCAAGCAGCGGAGTAGATGATGACGCGCGCACTCGCGGATGTTTTACTCCCGAGTCTTGCGCAGCACCGTTGTATTATGCGCGCCTAGTAATTTGTGAATTTTATAGCGATTTAATTTTATGCCAAAATCAATTGTATTTAATAAATATTCAAAAAACTGTATACGGGATTCACGTCCGTTCGCTTTCGCGGTCCAAAGGGAAGGGGAGAGTTACCGTGGCCCTGGCGCACAGGCAACTGAAGGAACACGGGTGGGTTTTAGTCAGTAAGAGTCTTACACGCCCTTCCGCTCCGCCCAGAGCGGGAGAGGTCATTTGATGATTACCCACCCAAAAAAAAAAAAAAAAGGGCGTCCCCTCCCAGCATTTCCATTTTCTATTAACTGTCGTAAAAAGTAACAAAAGAGTAGGTTAGTACCTACTTTTAACACTCGAATTCACAGCATTCCAATTAAAGACGTTCTTAAAACACAAAATGACAGGTGAGAAATAACGGTGATTTAAATTTAGTTACAATTGAGAATTCGACAACTGGTTCAAAATAAAAATTGAGTGTGTATAACACGCAATGCTGACTTTAAAATGGGTAACTATAACTAGACTCAATACGCAATCATTTATTTGCATTCCACTATGTGTACTTAGGTGGTAACTTAAAATTATATGTGATCATTATGGACCCTGTTGGACACAGGAAAATAGTAGGAGAGAGCAAGCTTTCAAAAACGTAGCTTTTCTCTTAACAGTCGTCTGAACTAAATATAATAATATAAACATATTATAGTTAACTGTACTAAACTTATTAAGATATGTTAGCAATTATATTTTATCGTTTAAATAATCGCTTATACAATAATAACATTTTCTTATTAAAAATTATTTTCGTTTTTATAGAAATATATTAATTTTGTCTTTTTTTTAAAATTAGTTTAGGTAGTTTGTTATATATTTTTATGGACATTACATAGGGATACTAAAATAGCGTCCCGGAAAGCTGGATATGTGGTGGACATTTAAGTATTACCACACGTGAATTTTATTTTAATTTGAATTTTAAACTAAACAATTATCAGCCTATATCTCACCGCATAACTCTGTGCCAACCTCACGATACATTTCATACCTTACCCCGGACCAGTTCAAATAAATCGCTGGTGCGTAAGCAGCCCGCACCCATTTCGCATACATCTCGAATCGAGTAGGCACGTGGGTGAATTTAATCCTACGGGTTCGAACCAAACGAGTAATGGATTGTGAAATTATATGCGGGTTTGCATTGACGTTTTATTGATGGGTTTGAAATTGAAATTAGAGAAAAGCATTTTTTTTTAAATCGGTATGTTCGCTGATGATCTTTGTGCTTATTGCAAGCGCGGTTGCAGAGCATAAAGTGTTATGGGTTTGGTTCCTACATAGGGCAAAAGGATAACCTACTGAGTTAAACTATTCTAAAACGGACTGGTATTCAAATTATATAACCGAAATATAGCAAGGCAATCCGACCGTGTCTTACGGGTTTAAAGAGACATCAAAAAAATTACAACGTTCTAACATTCTACAAATTCCTTTTCCGGGAAAACCGAAGTGAACTTAAACATACAAATATTTCTTCGCACACATATCCACACATGCGTAAGCTCATATTCTTTACTTCATATGTAAAAAGGTGTTATTTTATCGATTAACACGCCTAATAACACTTTCTTTTACGTATTATTACACCTTTGGCTGTTGCAAAACGTGCCAGCGTCTCATTTTCTGAGAAAAAATGTGTCACTATTTCTTTTGAACGGCTTAGGCTAATAAGATGAACGTATTAAAAATACGTTTTGCCGCTTTACGTGGGTTTATTTGCAGAAAACTTATAAAAACTGCCTCCTTGGTCTAATGAATGCCAGAAAAAAAGAAAGAAAATACGTTTATTTGCGGTAAATAACACACAAATACAAAAAAGAACAAACTATGCGTCACATCCACGCAAAACGGCAATCGCTCAGCATAATGCTATGACCCTATGCGAGACAGAGCCCCAGCGCTGGTTTTCAGCGACAGCCGGCATTGACGTGATGACGTCAACCAGTGCAGCATACGAAAATAAAAAAATAACATATAAAATAAATACACTATTCGGGCGAAGTGTGGTTGGATGTGCCCATCAGGAATTACTCAGTAGCTGTCGCGAGTCTGGATTTGTGCCCGGTTGATGGCAATAGGGTCGCCCCCTATTACATGGCAATTAAACATAACTGGCGCAATGTGGGTGTACTAAGTTACACCTCTGTCTAACCTTTTAAGGAATGCAGGCGTGATGTTATGTTATTTAACTTAAAAAACAATCTTTAGTGAGGTTCAAGGTTCAGTAAATTTGAATAAAAATTAATTTAAATTAATTTATAATACAATAAATTTAAATTTAAATTTAATTTTTTTTGCTAGGACACTGAAAATATTACTGAATTTGTGATTGATTAACAAGGACTGAAGAGCTGGCTTATCACCAGAGATCGGATATTCGGATGCATATTCACCTAAAGTTGAGGTGTTGGCTAAAATTGAATGCGCTTTTGTATCGAAAAAATCTTAGCTTTAACTAACACACACCACCCCTTCTCTTACATCCTAGATACACATATTTTCATCGGGGGCTAAACATTAATTTTAAATACGTATGCATCTGAATAGTTATGCAATCCAAGAACCCGGGGTTTAAAAAAAAAAATTGCGTACTATACACCCGACTAGTTATGCATTCCCGGTGTTCTTGGCATCCCGGGATTTTGTTTACAAAAAATATATTTTAAGAAGCCGATTTCATACTTTCATAGCTTTAAATTAACCTTAGGTTAATATGCATCCGAATATCCGATCTCTGCTTATCACACCTTATAAAGTTGTAAGTACTTGCTTAATATTCGATGTTTAAATTCCAGTGTTATAACATCTTTTTTTTTTTTTTTTTTCTTGGGTGGGACATCATCAAATGACGTCTCCCGCTCTGGGCGGAGCGGAAGGGCGTGTCAGACTCTTACTGACTAAAACCCACCCGTGTTCCTTCAGTTGCCTGTGCGCCAGGGCCACGGTAACTCTTTCGAACAATCCGCGACCCCGGCAGGCATCGGTCCTATCGGACCCCGTCAATGGTGCTGACATCTCTTTGAGGCGCGCGTGGAACACGACGCGCCGTCGACCCGGGCCTGGTCCTTACCGGACGGCGAGCTGCCCATTGCTCGCCGTCCGCAAGCCCGCGCCTACGGTGGCCGGGAGTCGGCAATCGACTCCCGACGCCCAGGGTGTCTCCTCCTCCTGCGGCGGCTAGGGGCGCGAGGGCGTAGAGATTGCCTCTCCCTCTCGCACTCCGCCTCCTCCTTCGCGAGCATTACTGCTTCGCAGAAGGAGGTGACGGCTTCCCATTCCCTCTCGCTCCGTACCATGGCCTGAACCAGGGCTGGACGCGAGAGGTCGCCGCCGCCGATCGCCGCCACGAGGACACGGCGGTGCTCCGCCCAAGCCGGGCAGACCTCCACCGTATGCTCCACCGTGTCCTCCGGTCGATCCACGCAATGATAACACCCGGGCGTTTCCTCCCGCCTTATCCGAAACAGGAACCTCCCGAAACAGCCATGTCCGGTGAGGACCTGCGTCAGGCGGAAGGTGAGGACGCCGTGGCGCCTCTCAAGCCACTCCTCAAAGAGGGGTCTTACCGCCGCAATTGTGGCGTGCCCTGCGCTGGGTTGCGACAGTCGCACTCTCCATGCCGCCATGAGATCCCGCCGGAGCTCTGTCCGCTGTGCCGTGATTTCTCGCGGCAGCGGAGTTGCGCCCCGGCGTTTCGCCTCCTCGCGCCACTCCCAAACGTGCGCGAGGACCTTTGCCTCCAGATCCCACGGCGGCAATCCGGCAAGGAGGCTCGCCGCCTCGCAGGAGACCGTGCGGTATCCCCGTACCATCCGGATGGCCATGACCCTTTGGGACGCTTTCAACCGGCGGGCTGGCCGGAGCCTCAACGAACGCGCCCACACCGGTGCCCCGTAAAGGGCCATGGACCGCACGACCCCCGCGTAGAGCCTCCGGCAGGAGGCGTTTGGCCCCCCCAGATTGGGCAAGAGCCGCTTCAAAGCAGCCCCGGCCCGCTGCAGTCTGGGAGCCAAACGTCGGAAGTGCTCGACGAAGTTCCACCGGCTGTCGAGGACGAGTCCCAGGTACTTCATCGTCGACTCGACACCGATGTGAACCCCTCCTACCGTTATTTGGGAGCCCGACAGTGGCGCGTTCCGAGGACCATGAAAACACATGGCCTCGGACTTGTGCAAGGCCACTTCGAGTCCCAATTGCCGGATCCTCTCAACGACTGTCGCAACCCCGCGTGTCATGAGTTCGGCCGCCGCCTGGTGCGACCTCCCCTGCGCCAGGACCAGCGTGTCGTCAGCGTAGCACACTACGCTGACGCCGCTAGGGAGGTCGGCGCGCAGCACCCAGTCGTAACCGTTGTCCCACAGATGCGGCCCCAGGACCGATCCCTGTGGGACACCGCACGACATCTCTCGCCGGTTCCATTCTCCCTGGTGACCGGGGTAGATTACCACCCTATCCGTCAAATAGGCCTCGACTAAACGACAGAGGTAGGTCGGCATCCGGTGATACCGGAGTGCCTCCCTGATGCAACTCCAGGGCAGGGTATTGAAGGCGTTGGCGATGTCTAGAGACACCGCCAAGACGACCCCACCCCGGGCCACAGCATCCCCCGTCGTGAGGGCTCGCACGCGCATGATGGCGTCCACCGTGGAGCGCCCCCTGCGGAAACCAAACTGGCTCTCCGCCAAATCCGGCCCCACCCGCACCAGCTGCCCGACGAGGCGGTCTGCAATGACTCTTTCAAAGAGCTTGCCCACCTCGTCGAGCAGCACGATGGGCCGGTAAGCGGACGGAGAGTCCGCCGGGCGCCCCGGTTTCTTAATGAGGACCAGTTTCCCCGTCTTCCAACGAAGTGGGAACTGGCCCTCCTCCAAGCATGCGCTTAGGAGCCCTCCTAGTGTTATAACACCTAAATAATAAATATGTAAAAATAGCATGTCGTGGTGAAAATATTTGCAAGGTTTTCACGGTATCTGTGTCAATGATATGCAGAATCCAGTATCGTCACTCGTTGACGAGGTTCTCATCTTAACTACATTTTTTTTTTCATAATTAAATAAATTATTTCCAAAACAAGTTATAAGGTACCGTCAAACGGGGTGAATAGGGATTCAGGGGCGAATCGGGACGAAACTTTAAAAGGGATTTTAACATTGAAATAATATAGTTGGTAGCAGTTAATCGCTAATTATAATACAGTAAACACATTAGAGTCCTTGTTGGCAACAAACTATATTACTTCAATGTTAAAATCCCTTTTAAAGTTTCATCTCGATTAAACCCTGCAACCCTATTCACGCCGTTTGACGGTACCAAAACTCATAAATATCAACGAAGAAATAATGAAAAAGCTCGCTTTCTAAAATAATTACAGCGAACAATTCGAAGCATAATCGCAACACACATAATATCACGACTTGTTTCCCCGAAAGGTTAGGCAGAGGTGTACCTATCGTAGACCCACATTTCGCCAGTTATGTTACCCCCACAATCCCCCACAATTAGTTTTCTCCACTTAAGGAAACTCCCAACCCCATGATTAGTCACTTTGCTAACTATGTAATCCTTTAGTAAGCCACTTTGTAGCCGCTTTTCCTACTTATCCAGTTTTCATTTGAACGAAGACATACCTACTGAAGTAATGACATAAGAAACTTACAAAATGATGAAATGGTTGTCTTCCGTTTCGTTGCTCTAATATATTGCTTATTTAGGCAATGTACAAATATATTTAAAATACTATAGAGAGGCTATCCGAAGAAATGTCGTAGAAAAACTGCGATTTCATATCTACTGAGATATGAAATCGTCACTGGACGCCGTCTAGCGTAATATAGAAAAACCGGCCAAGTGCGAGTCGGACTCGCGCACGAAGGGTTCCGTATCTATAAAAACGGCAAAAAAAAAATAATGTCTGTTGATACGGGAGGCCCCTTAATTATTTTGATTTTGTTGTTATAGCGGCAACAGAAATACATCATCTGTGAAAATTTCAACTGTCTAACTATAACGGTGCATGAGATACAGCCTGGTGACAGACGGACCGACAGCGGAGTCTTAGTAATAGGGTCCCGTTTTACCCTTTGGGTACGGAACCCTAAAAATTACTTATTAGCAGTGATGGCCCAGTGGTAACGGCCCCGACTCACGAGTTGTAGGTCGTGGCTTCGAACCCAGACAAGCGCTTTACTTTGTGTAAATTATTAAATCACTACTGCTCTCAAAACGGTGAAGGAAAACATCGTGAGGAAACCGGCATGTCCTAGAACCAAAAATTCGAAGACATGTGACATCTACCAACCGGCACTGGGCCCGCGTGGTAGATTACGGCCCACTCCCTGTCACAGAGAGGAGGCCTGTGTCCCAGCAGTGGGAACGTCATAGGCTGATTATGCTACTTACGACTAGTGTCGTGAAACAGTAGCTTGACTGTTCTATTTCGGGCTATAGTTAACTAACACCCGGTTTTTGAAAAGCTGATAAATTCAACTAACACGCTATCATATCTCATGTTAACTGCTCAGGTTAGTTTGCCGAAATAATTTGTATTATTTCTCTATATGTCAGAGGTGTATAGCAAGCGTCAAAGAAGGAAACCTGAGCGGTAAGGTGTTAGCAACATATGTTTCAAGTACTGTTCCAGCATCTGAAGAGATTGTACTGTCAGAGGCTCTTGAGGGGCCACATACTCGTACGAAACAACAGAACATTTCACGTGTTTTAATAATTACCAACCGTCAGATAATTTAATACAACTAAGCTTTAGCAGCATCATGCTGAGAGAGGGGCCTTTTGGCCTCGTACAGGACTTACTGTTGTTATTTTCATTTTAGTTTTGTTTTATTTTTTATGAGTGTGTTTAGTTTATTTTCTGATAATCCTGTGCGAGTCTCAATAAATACTTTTTCTTTCTTTCTTTCTTTATTTTTATTTTATCTAAATACTGGGTACAAAATACTTTCGAGAACAAACCGTGGTGAAGTGCAGTTATTTTACCACTACAAGATTTGCACTACCATAATACACAATTCGGCAGAACTTAACTGAGCGGGGGGCTCAACAAGTGTGTATTTGCAAGCATGTAGAGTTTGATACGAGTATTGTTCGCTTTGTCCCGAATATCGTAAGTATACGTAGATGTATTTGGCAAGCTAGTACGACTTTTGAGTATTCCCAGTGGACAAGTAGGCCTAGACAAAAACTTTTCTGATAGCGTTAACGCCAGACGCTAACGACAAAATTATGGCAATGACTTTACCTGCGGAAAAGATACGTAATGTCACGTGGTAAGCAAATGTCAACGCCATACAATATGAATTTCCGTTGGCTTTAACGCTTACAGAAAAGGGATTTTGTCTAGGCCCCAAGGGGTTTTGTTTCAGTCTACTAATACATACAAATAGATAGTTGCCAAAAGGTAAGTTAGATTAGAGTTATACCCAAATAAAGTTACTAGGCTAACGCTGTTCGCGAGGGTAGTATCATTCATCAATCAAGCAGGTTTTCATCATCATCATCATTTCAGCCGAAAGACGTCCACTGCTGGACATAGTCCTCCCCTAAGCACCGCTACTTGGACCGGTTCTGTGCTTCACGCATCTAGTGGATTCCTGCGGCCTTCACCAGGTCATCGATCAACCTTGCGGGCGGTCTTCCAACACTACATCTTCCGGTACGCGGTCGCCACTCCAGAACCTTTCAGCCTCAGGTTTTATAACCATCAAAATAGCACATCAGCTATTCTTATCAAGCTTAAATTGTGCCGACAAAAGATACAAAATTATTGAAGTACTTATATTCTCACCAGGCAGCAGGCTGTTCTTCACCATTCACTCAGTGTATTGTTCGTCAAAGTAAGCAATTTAAACTGATACTTACAACTTAAAAGGTGAAAGGATACAGAACCCAGATTCAACATAATAGTACCACACACACCGATTCTATAACTTAGTAATAAACATAAATGATAAATGATTTTATTTCTGTAAGTAGGTTTGTACAAACACTTTTACACGTCAATCATATTTAAAAACTAGATGAGGTCGGCGTTTCCTATCTGACTACTCTGAGAAGAAAGGCCGAAACAAACTCAGAGGTCACAGTCTCTTTTAAAATCCAGACATAATCTTGGTCAGATCAAGTGACGACCATGTAGATTTGAGTCTGAAATGGTCTTTTGAGGAAAAACCACACAGAATGAGTGGACCTGTCCAGTCAGTGCACGCATTTGTCAGTAATCGTGCAGCTCAACTCAAAACTTAAGGAGCTCAACGATTCGACGAACAATACCAAAGAAAGGACATTTGGGTAGGCCGCATAAATTATTCAAATTGCCAGACTATGATTAAAACTAATTAAGAAAGAAAAAAAAACAATGATCTACATAGTCTTAACATTCACAATAATTAAAATAATATACTATTTCACAAAGTAAATATTCATGTCATAATAACAACATGCCAACAATCCACATATCGGTCCTCGCACCCTTCAAAGACTTCGGTGGAAAAATCCACGCATGCAATTTGCAATAAAATGCCTATAACTTGCTTTTACGATCAGTCAGTCATCTTAACACTGTTCGTAGCTTCGAAAGGAATATCTGCAAACATTTTAAGTGATAGCCCGGAGGTTAAGGCATCCTCTTCTTGAGTAACTACACTACATGTTTAGAATCGTTGCCAGAGCGGGCTTTTAACCGACTTCAAAAAAAAGAATGAGGTAATGCATTCTCAGAGTTCTTTTTAGTTTGTATTTTAAAAATCACGGGGACGCGTGGCGCGGATTCTTTTATTCAGCATCCCAATTGCGTAAAACACTTTTAATCACAATCCGAAGGATTTGAAGTAAGTTCTTATAAAATTGCTTCTTAGGTTTGAAAAGTTCTTCTGCTCAACAACTTGAACAACGCAATTTATGTTGTTTAACTGTCAAAATTAAAGGCATTCCCATTGTAAGTGTATTACGCAATTATTCTGCTGATCCCGAACATCCATAAATTTTTTACTCTCTATATTTTGTTTGTTAATAACTAATATAGAAGGTAATTTATGTACCTATATAATTTGGGTATCAGCATAGTCAAGTTTTCTGGTACCATACACGATGTATTTTCAAACATCAAAAAAGCAATCTTAACGACCTCAGAGTCGATAGATTGCATTTAGGCAAAAGTTCTTCACAATGTGTAACTGAATTAAACCACATTATGAAAGTAGTTTGATCAGAATCGTTTACTGAATAGATTTCAGACATTTTTAATATAGGTAATTTTAGTAATTTTTTACCCTAAAAATGATTAAAACTGCGTAAATTACAGTCACAATCTGCTGTACAGTCAAAACAAATCAAAATGGATGAAGTACCTACTACGCTAGACCCTTATACGTGTGCGACTGTGTGCGTCTGTAGGATTTGTAATATGACCAACATTTTCTCCCACAATCAGAATAACTCATATAATAAATAAACAATGTTTTATGCATAATAGTAAAAATTCAGAGTATATATTATGATTATAACCTAATATTCTAATTGGGGTGTTTGGTGGTGTGTGGATTCCGGTACATTTTATATACACTTCACACATAAGTAATTGATTTATTTTAAAACTAACGACTCGACCCTGCTTCGTACAAATGCAATGGCGACATGGTAAAACATCGAGATTTCTGTGCTATACCTAAATTAAATACTAGTGACTCTGTGAACTGTAGACCTCGCGAGTCTGTATTTGCATAACTTAAAACCTAATAAATGTTCACCTTAAAACTAAAAGTGCTCGCAAAGAGCGCGAAATGGCTGAAATATGTTATTTTTACGTTTTCAACCCCCATATCACCGCCATTTTGAAAAATTTCGAAAAACTTAATAGACAAAAATAAACTATATAATTGTTGAACTTGCTCACAAAATTTCACGAGAATCGGTTGAGAAATGCGACCTGTAGAGGAGAACAGCCATCCGCCGGACATCCGGACATACGAAAGTATTTTTGCCCAAGCTGAAACAGAGACGCTTCGCTCGCGTTTCGCGCTCGCTCGGTCAAATATTAATGTAGGTACTATACACATAAACCTTCTGGAATAAATGCTCTAAATGATGCTGAAACCCGCGTCAAAATCAATTTTATTGTCTAATTTAGAAGATCTAAGTGGTCACATAGACAAACATGGAAAGCGTCTTCGTTTTATACTATGTATAGAGAACCATCAATTTCGAATTTCTAAAACTGCCATAATTACCGTAAATATCGTAATCCCACTAAAGTTTCCAATCGCCTGTTGATCACTCCACTAACCATGTAATGTGCTGAAGCCTTCAGTAGATATAAGTACAGCGAGTACAAGTACACAGCGCAACATCGAACGGCTGCCAAGTCACGACAAGGATATCGTCGTACGCTGCGAAGTTTCGAGCGAAGTTTGGAAGCACGTGTTGTACGAAATGTGCTGTAATGTATGTGTTTAAGGAGACTTTAAGTGGGGTCTTAAATAAAAGGGGTTTGATAACGAGGCACATTTTTATACATTTACGGGGTACTGCTGAAAGGTAATAGAAAAAGAAAATATTTATGACACGCACAGGAAATACAAACATTAAAAATAGGTAGTTGGGTTTTGTATCATTCTAGTTTTAATGCATATTTGCTATCTTACCTTCCACGTAAAGAAAGACAAGAAGGAAAAAAAGGTTTATTAAGGATATCGGAATAATAAAGCCCATTTTAAAATCGGCGGACTACTTAAAGGTAATTTGGCGTTCGCTGGAGTAATGCAAAAAGAGAATCTACGTACAGCAGACTTAAGCGTGTTTAATTAAAATTATCCTTAGAATTGATATTATTATTAATACGTTTGTTGCAATCATTTTAACTTCTGCAAAATATTTAAGACAAAAACAAAGACCTTTCAGCCGATCAGAAACGCTTTCAAACGCGAAATCTGTACATCCACGAAGCTTAAATAAAACGACGTTCATACATCCATATTTCAATGCTTTCCTTCCCCTCCCCGCTCCCCTTAGCTGTCAAAATTCTGCAACGTCGCCGACTTATTAGTGTCGCCGCGTCATTAGTCGTTAATAAGGCAAGCGGGGAGTTATATTAAACGTGTGAAATTTTGGTGCTTTCCTATATGATTTATAAGGAAGTAGGTGTAGGTACAGGGGAGATCAGAAGGCTAATTCCTGTAATTAAAAACGTTCAAAATCTTATTCAAATCTCATATCAGCGACGATCAATGTGAAAAACTTGTCAAAAATGTAATGAATTAGAAGTATTTTTGACAGATTGAGAATGAGATGAGAATGCGAATGATCTTAAAAAAACAAGAATTGCCTCTAAGACATTGTTGTGGGTAAGCATATTGGTTTTCGTCAAATTATAAGTAGGCGCTTTAAGAAATGTTTGTGGACAATTTACCATACATCAAAGTTGCAAGAAAAACATATTTAAACAAAAAAAAATATTTACCTACTGACTTCCAAAAAAAATACTACAAAGTGAAAAATAACTTTTAAGTCATTTTGGAAGTTAGTGGCAATCTACAAAAATACAAAACCAAAGGCACGAACTTTCGAAATTATTTGAGGTTATTTTTCACATAGTAGTGTTTTTTTTGGAAGTCGGTTATTAAACCAAAGACACCGACTTCCGAAATTACTTAAAGTTATTTGTCACTCTGTCGTGTTGTTTTTGGAAATAAGTTTTTCTTTTTTGAGAAAAAGTTTTTATTTTTTTACTTTTTGGTTGAGGTACCTACCCCACACAAATCCGTATACCACTACTTGCTATGTAAACAACAGTGACAGAAAGTTATTATAACATCACCAATATACACTAAGTGGAAAAAATACGTATTATTGAAGCTAACTGAAAAACTACCCAAGCAAAGTCAATAAAATGAATATGGAGCCACCCCTGAGGCATAACCTATCTATTATTAAAACAAAATCGAAATCGGTCCACAATTACCGGATATCGCGTAACAAATATGCAAAAAAAGAAACAGACGAATTGAGAACCTCCTCCTTTTGAAGTCGGTTAAAAACAGACCGGAGTCGCGCAGACACATATACAAATACAAAACCTACATCATTACTTATAGCACCACTAATACCTACCTACCTATACAATGTCGTGAGCGTGATGATACTGACATTATTTTTTCAGATTTACAGTACCTCTATTGTATCAGCTTATGTGGAGCTTCTTGACCATTCTTCTCTACACGAAACTATCTTTTGGAAGGGGCAACTAGATTCAATTCCATTTTTAAACGATTTCCAAAAAAGGAGGAGGTTCTCAATTTAACTGTATTTTTATTTTTTTATTTGTGTTAGCTCAGAACTTTTTTCAGGATGAACCGATTTGGATGATTCTTTTTTTAATTGAAAGCTGGTGCTACACATGTGGTCCCATTTAAATTTGATCAAGTTCTGACCAGTAGTTTTTGAGTTATCCTTACTAATACTGCGTAGCTAATACTGCGTATTTTTTCCACTTAGTTTATATTGATGATGTTTTAATAATTTCCTGTCACGGTAATTTACGTATCAAGTAGTGGTTTACGAATGTGTGTAGTACAGGTACCACAACTAAAAAGAGTAAATTTTTTTTTTTTTTACAAAAAAACAATTGACTTCCAAAAAAAGATCACTAAAAAACGTGAAAAATAATTTTTATTTCGGAAGTCGGTGGCCAAAAACGAAAATACACAACCAAAGACTTCCGAAATTAAAGTTATTTTTTACGTTTTTTTGTGATTTTTTTGGAAGTCAGTTGTTTTTTTGTAAAAATGTTTTTATTTTGTAAATGTTGACGTTCAAACGTGCCTTTAATGTGCCTCAAATAAATGATTTGACTTTGACTTGGCGATAGCCCCTTTTTTAGCACTTTAAAACGCAATTCCAACCTGAGACGAAGAACCTAAAAGATAACAACTAACTAATTTAATCTAACAACATTGCGTCAAAATATTAATCAAAAATTTTGCCCGAATCACTCCAAAATCAATTTGCACAGGAAAATACACAGGAACTTGAAGGCATCATTGAGTTAACTTCAGTAATAATTTATTTTGATGTTGAGAAATTGTTCGCGAAATTTCGCGAGGGAAGCTATAGAAATTTATTTAGTAGTTAGATACTAGTCAAAGGGAAAGTTGTCGAGTCACAGACTTGGGGGTGCGTTCAACTTCTGAATGAGATAAAATTATAGGCTCGTTAACTAAACAATTTAACCTTTCACGGAATACGGCAATCTTGCTTTTAAGCCTGCTTTACTCTGACGGTTTAGAGACGTGAATTTTACTTTTTAAGACCTTTCTGAAAACTCTTTATTTCTTATTGAAAAAAATCCACAATTGGGTCCTGTTGAGTAATTGCGTAACACACTAAATTATGACAGTGCCCTTTTTTGCCAATTCAACAACAATCATTACGTTATTTCCTCTCTCCTAATTTTGCTTTGCCTGACAAGGGTCCATATTGATCTTATACCTTGTTAGACCATCTATGTAATACATATGGAATGCAATAAAGAATTGAGTATTGAGTATTTACGTTGTCAGCAGGCAATTTTTTTTGCACAATTTTTAGGCACGATTTGGCTCCCGATGTGTTTTTCCCGTCCGTAAAAGTTAATTTATCGGGAGTAGGATTAATTTCGAAGTAACAAACTACTTTCGGATGGGCCCGTTTCTTCGTTGACAGAGTCAGAGAGTAGGCCCCCTACTTCGCACGGTTTTTACAGCTTGGCAAAACATAGATATTTCTTTATTATGTGAAAGTTTAATATTAATGTAATATACACATAATTCCTTTCCGGGATAAGTTCTCCAAATTATTGTGAAAACCGCATCAAAATCCGTTGCGAAGTTTAGAAGAACACCGCCATCACATACACAGACACGAAAAATTACGATTAATTTATAATACCTATATATAGACGGCACACTACCAAGTATTCTTAAATCCATAACTTGACATCGTAATTAAAACAGATCCTTGCTAACGACTTTGAGATGACTGAATTAAGTCTCATCTAAAATGATGTGAATAGGTAAGTACCTCACGGCTGTTATCTTCCTTGCTAACGGGAGATTGGTTGAAATGGGGACATCCTTATTAATTTTAGCACATACTAGCTTTAGCCCGCGGCTTCGCCCGCGTGTATGTCGTAAAACATCCCACGGGAACCCCTATGCGTTAATCCAGATTGTAAACTATGTGTGCGCCAAATTTAATACAAATCCGTTCAGCCGTTTTTGCGCCAATCCGGAACATACATCCAGACAAACGGACAAAAATTAATTGTTACTATTTTATTATATGTTACAGGGTGGCAGGGACACCGACGCACACACTGTAATCATGAATTCAGCACATGATTCTAGACCCGCAAGCGTAGAAACTTTTCGTCGATTATCAGAAAGAAATATCTGCTGTTTCATAGAAAAGAGCAATACCTACGCGGTCAAAATGTATGCAAAAGCAAATAGTATTTTTTTTAAATAACTGACGAAAAATTTCAACGCAGGGGTTCACAATCATGTACTGAACCCATGGTAACAGGTTGCTCGTCGATGTCTCTACCCCCTGTATATGTATAGATTTCATGAAGGTCCTAAAATGATACGTCACAGCCACCAGGTCCGACGAAAGGTGACAACCATTACTTATAAACATGCACAAGTGGACATACCCCTTGGCCTGGCTGATTCCATGACCTTGAGAATGACTGATCGAGACCACCAGGTCCGACGAAAGGTGACAACCATTACTTATAAAGATGCACAAGTGGACATACCCCTTGGCCTGGCTGATTCCATGACCTTGAGAATGACTGATCGAGACCACCAGGTCCGACGAAAGGTGACAACCATTACTTATAAACATGGACAAGTGAACATACCCCTTGGCCTGGCTGATTCCATGACCTTGAGAATGACTGATCGAGACCACCAGGTCCGACGAAAGATGACAACCATTACTTATAAACATGCACAAGTGGACATAAACGTTGGCCTGGTCGATTCCTTGACCTTTAGAATGACTGATCGAGAGAACTGATATAACGTTGAGCTCCTTAAGTTCTGAGTTGAGCTACACGATTACTGACAAATGCGTGCACTGACTGGACAGGTCCACTCAATCTGTGTGGTTTTTCCTCAAAACACCATCTCAGACACAAATCTACATGGTCTTCACATGATCTGACCAAGATTATGTCTGGACTTTAAAAGAGACTGTGACCTCTGAGTTTGTTTCGGCCTTTCTTCTCAGAGTAGTCAGATAGGAAACGTCGACCTCATCTAGTTTTTAAAATATGATTGACGTGTAAAAGTGTTTGTTCAAACCTACTTACAGAAATAAAATCATTTATCATTTATCATTTAACCAATCCACCACTGGCGAAGGTTCCTTACAACTCGATTCCTACTGGCTTCCCTTTGAAAAATGGCACAGTAAGTATTCTAACGACAAATATTATAATCACAACTCCGGCTTACCTCTTTCAAAAATTTACTCTTCGCTACTACAATCCACTAATGCGATAATTATGATAGGCAAGTCCAAAATGTATAAGATTGACATAAGTTACCGAAAAGCTTATGACAATCTTGTTGAAATTCGTTGGAGAAATACGAAACGCTTTGACAGCGATTGGCACTTGTCGTCTTCCGAACACCTTGTTTTGTATTATTTAATTATTATCATCATTTCAGCCGATAGACGTCCACTGCTGGACATAGGCCTCCCCAAAGCACCGCCACAGCGACCGGTTCTGTGCTTCTCGCATCCAGCGGATTCCTGGAGCCGTCACAAGGTCGATAGACCGATGACCTTATATTATTTATTAGATTGCAAAATGGCAGCAATTGAGTTCATCTTATAGACTTAGATATCATTTCTAATTATAACCAAAGCTTTCAATAATAACTGTGAAATACCGTCAACAGTAAATCGAACGACCATAACAAAGACTTGTCCAAGTGCAATTGGACATAAACAATAAAGTTTTACTGCTTATTCATGGCTTATAAAATTATTATATTCACGACAGGATCATTGACTGAATAAAATGTCGTAAGGAAGCTATGTAATGCCTATTTTAACATGTGTTCTTGTCTTCGGTCGTTTACAGTTTATTTGAATAACAATAGGTAGATATAAAAATGTGATTCAATGCGGATTATCCTTCTGGTAAGATTTCCTAGCTGACATATATGATATCCACAAGAATAAAACGTCTATTCTGGCCTTAATTGTGGAGGTATATAAGATCTGGTAATTGGGGAAGTATGCCACCAATTTTATTTACTGGTCTCAATTTTGAGATTTTCATTCTTCCTTATCAAGATTTGGAACTACCAAATCTAGCAATTTCCTGTCACATTCTCGCTACACTTCACTGAAACAGAATTAATTTCTTAATCTTGATCAGCGCACCTTTATCTCGAAAATTAATCCAAAAAACATATATATTTCCTAACTCAGTTCGACAATTAAACGAGAAAATAGCCTTCGGTAAGAAAATTGCGTACGAAAAACAGCTCAAGGCAAGATATTAATTTCGAACGCAAAATTTTAACTGTTCATTCAGCGTTGAATCCAACTTAATTTTCATCTGGCAAGGGTGCGTTCAGACAGACCGGCGGTAACGCCATTAAAACGCGACGCGGGAATCTAGGATAATTATTTACGTACGTAGTTGGATATGGGGAGAGAATGTGATTATGTATGATAATCGAGGAGGTTGTGTCGAATGTGGGTGTAAAGCTTTAGGCGTTGCGTAATATTACCGTCGGGATTGATTAATTTTCAAGGTCGATTATTACAGGGACCAATTTATGTTAGACAGGATTAAGGGTGACGATTACAGTAAAATAGGGATACGAGTAAATAAGGACTTAGATTTGTAACCGCATAAACCGGGGAGATGACTATAATGACTTGCCTCAGAGACGAAAAATAAATTTATATTGTGGAGTCCTGCGGGGTAATTACGTAACACACTAACACTAGGAATGGGTTTGATTTTGACAGTCCAACAACATTGATTGCATTATTTACGTTGTTGAGCCGTCAAATTTTTCGAACACATGAGCAATCAAAAATGATCAAAATGATTCAGATTTTGATAGATTGTGTGTTACGTAATTAGGGTACTCGGCCAAACAGGAAATTTAAATTACATTTGTCATTGACACGCTAAGAAGAAGCGACGCTTGCTGATATTTCTAAAACAAAACGACTTGTATTTGCATAGATTCGGTCACATTAAGAGAAAAAGAATCGTAGAAACAAATCGATAATCAATCACCTATTCAAGTTCAAAAAAGACCATCAAAAAAATTAAAAAGTACATATTTTTGTTTTTTGTTTTTTGCTTCTTTGTGCGCGCTCCCTTACTCATCTCCGAAAAACTCTAAAGAGATTGAGCATGGCAGCTTTTTAATCAAAAACATAAACCGGTGGTATATCACGTCATTTTGTGAATAAAACGTGTTTAATAAGCGAGTAGGGCGCGTTCTCAGGTTTTCATGTCAAACGCAGTGCGAAACGTTTGAGAGAAATAATGGGAATAGCGAGATAAGGCTCATTGTGTAAGAATTTTGGAATAAAACTCGTACGCATCCCTTTTTTTTGAAGGACTTGGGTGGTGTTTAACTTGTGTCTCTTTTATTAATTCCAAAAATGGATAATAATGGATTTATCGATGATCCAAAACAGAAATCATAAGAACACTAGCTTTTGCCCGCGGCTTCGCTTGCGTTAATTTAGAATTTGACAATCAATTCGGGTTGTTCAGGGAATTATAGTTAAGAGGATGAAAAACCGGTCTATCAACACTATAGACTCACAAAATGTATTAGGTACTTAAATTAAAAAAATAAACCTTAGCACACTACTAAAGTTTCTATAATAATATAATTCAACCATGATTCGTAAGACACGTGGCGCCATCTATTATCATAAGAACGTTATTGTTGTTTTCCTCGGGAACAGTACGTTGTTTCGGGAAAAAAGGTACCCTATGTCCGTTTCTGTACACCTGACAACGTATATGCAAAATTTCAGGATGATCGGTTCAGTGGTTTAGGCGTGAAAAGGTAACAAACAAACAAACAAACAAACAAACTTACTTTCGTATTTATAATATTAGTTAGGAAGTTAGGATATTAGTTAGGAAGTTAGGATATTAGTTAGGAAGTTAGGATATTAGTTAGGAAGTTAGGATAACATCACGCCTGTATTCCCGGAAGGGTTTGGCAGAGATGTACAACCACAATTCGCTAGTTTTGTTTAAGTCCCAAGTATGTTCTTTAACAAATGTTTAAGCTAACTACAGTAAAAAAAAAATGACAATTTGCTATAAAAGTTAACCGTGCGCAGACAGAGTAGTTAAAATTTGGCAGCTATTGACTATTGTCAAGTAACTAATTGTTAATTTGACTATTGGTCAAGTTTAACTATGTATCAAACAACGAGCCCTTAGTTCCATGTAATAGAGGGCGAGCCTAATGCCATCAACCGGGCACAAATCCAGACTCCGGGCTGCTACTGAGAAATTCCAGATGGAAAAAGCCAATAACACTTAACCCGACCCGGGTATCGAACCCAGGACCATGCTCATCAGAAGCGTTTGCGACCACTAGACTTACGACGCAGTCATCATAAGAAATGTTCTAAAAATAGTTGACTTTAGTTAATATAAGAATGTGATGTCATTTCGCGACACCTACGTTTATGACATACCATTATGTGGGTGTCTTTAGACAATACATTCGTGAGACTATCTTTACAAAACCCGTCACAGTCTAGACAAAGATCAGCCTGTAGACGTCAATAGTTGACGTCAACTGCCCTATAAGCTGACCTTACTGTTTACTGATCACAATACGACTGTATCGGGATAAACTCTCCACTTAACAAAAGCATTGCTATAGAAGTTTCTAGTCACCTAAAAGCACCACGATTGCGTAGCCCATTCGTATTCAACCCCCGTTTAGAAAATGTAAGCACAAAATTTATCGAGAAAATTATTTCGAAACAAACTGACCAAACTATACTCCAACTCAAATACTCAACGTTTGAAAAATAACTTTTAAAAGTTAATAAATGGAACGATTCCAAATACCATAAAAGAAAATGTAGGGCTTCATAAGATTCGGCTTACGCGGCCCGAGCCAATATTAATTTCGCGCAAATGCACAAGGAAAGGCAAACCGTATATTGGGTGACTCGGTACCGGGACGTGCCGAAAATTGCCGTACGTTACGATAACGGTTAATGAAATAAAAATGAAAGATTATGTGGAACAAATTATGGTTTAATAATGTTTGGGAGGGATGATTTGTTGTGTATGAATAAAGTCTTCGCAAGTCAGGATAGCATAAACTTATGGAGCGGTAATTCGGTAAAAAGGGATTCGGACAGAAAACTGAGCTGACTTATCTACTGTTTTTATGAATTCGTCCTTGAATAGAAACGTCGACCTATTTCCAAATGTGTGAAGGGTAGACATTTTTGGGACTGTCAGTCCCAAAAATGTCTATCCTTCTAGTATTCTAGGCTGTCTGTAGTAATTTTTGGATTACTAAAAGTATTCAGTAGATACTTAATATTGTGAAAATCTTTTTGCCAATCTTCTTGAAAGTAGTTAAGGATCAAACCAAGTTAAAATAACCACACAGTCAAGCTACACTTAGTACATAGTAGAGTGGGTAGATAAATCAGACGGATACAATACACTTCCATTAACAGGGCATGTCGCTATAATTGTTTTCGGCCACTGATTACCTACTGTTGGCAAGTCCTGAAATAACCTTTTATTATTATTTAAGTAGGTAGGAATAGAAAACCGAACACTACAGTCACTGTGGCAGTTTACGAAAGATATTAAATTAATAATTTTTTGTCACGTAATTTAGTATAGTTCATGCTTGTATCGCACATTATAATTCAGTGGTTCCCAACCAGTGGTCCGTGGACCACCAGTGGTCCGCAAGAACTAAAATATGGTCCGCGCAAGATTTCAAACAAAATGATAGAAACTGTAAGGACGCGTTTGAATCTCGTTCTTCGGAGCAGTTTTGGTGTATAAAAACAATTTCATACACTAAAATTGGAGAAATAGCAAGCTCAAAAATCTCATTGATATAAACTGAATTATTAATTAAAAAATAAGTGTTTTGTTAACTGGTGTTATTATTTAATTTAACGATTACGTATGTTAAACTTTTCGACCTAATGTTTATTTTTAGATTGATAGTTTATTTTTAACCTTGTGGTCCATACTAATAATAATGAAATCAAACTGGTCCCTGATAATAATAATGAAATTAACGTGGTCCCTGGTCAAAAAAAGGTTGGGAATCGCTGCTTTATATATATTAAGTATAAGAAAGAAGAAAAGAAAGAAATACATTTATTTGCGGTAAAACACGACGCAAAGAGAAAACACAAGAAGAACAAGTTGAGCATTCATTATTAATATGGTGATCATGATATTAATTTCATCTGTTTATGCTTTACAATATCTCTTTGCAAACTCGTATAGACACATACCATCAATATATCTTTCGTCAAACTAATTAAATACCGCACCGTCATATTCAATAGAAGCTTTATACGTCATAGATAATAAATACTCGATATGTGATATAACACTCCGAAATATATTGAGTCCGACACCATTGTAATATTGTCATCGAACATTCGAGATGTGTCCACTGATATTTATATAGAACCAGTGATTGCCGGGTATTCGGTTTTGATTTTTTGGACCAACATTGGATTTGCTTTATTAAATTTTCGGGATATTATTACAGTCATTAAGGGTAACACATTAAGGGTCAGTTTTTGAACGAAAATTATAGCATAATGAATGTGGCTGTGGCTAAAAAAATATTGGCTACTGATAAATCATTCAACCAATCAGAGCTCTTATTTTTGTTGGAGAAACTGTCCCTTTGTGATGTCTCAGTCTGTTATTTTGCTAGTTTAATACCGCATCTAGATTATGCTTGTCTGTCTCCAAGTCTAGAGCTTTTAGTACGAAAACTATATGTTTTTTAACCGACTTCGAAAAAAGGAGGAGGTTCTCAATACCACTGTACTTTTTTTTATTTGTGTTGCCTTAGAACTTTTTTCTAGGTGAACCGATTTTGACGATTCTTTTTTGATTTGATAGCTGGTGCTTCTCATGTGGTCCCATCTGATTGATCTAGATCTGACCAGTAGTTTTTGAGTTATTCTTTATTATGAATAACTCAAAAACTACTGGTCAGATCACTGGCGTATTTTTTTCCACTTAGTATATATTGATGATGTTTTAATAACTTCCTGTCACTGTTATTTACATATCAAGTAGTGGTAAGTATAAAAATTTGTGTGGAGTAGGTACCACAATTAAAAAGAGAAAAATAATTTAATTTCGGAAGTCTGCGGCAAAACACGAAAATACAAATCCAAAGACACCGACTTCCGAAATTAAAGTATTTTTTCACTTTGTAGTGTCTTTTTGGAAGTCGGTGGTTTTTTTTTTGTATTTCAATCTACTCAACATAATTATAACAGTCTATTGCTGGACATAGGCCTCTCCCAAGTTGCACCACAACACCCGGTTCACCACAACACCCGGTTCACCACCTTCTATAGCCAATCTATCCCGACCACGTTTCAAGGTCGTGAGAATTTTGTTTAGTAAACATAAACCATCCCTTGCCAAATTAAATAAAGCACACCTACTATAACATCGAAAACAAAACTTAACACCAAGAATAGACACAGTAACAGCAAATATAAAATTAATATTCAATGTGCGACGAAAGCTCAACGTATAAACTTGTTTACGAGAATATCAATTCTAATTTATGCTGGAGCGGTCAGTGAAACGATTTGCAGCTACAATACGGAGGTTTTATGTGTCTTTATTTTTACTCCATTTCCTTTGGGAGCTGTTTACTGATGGTTTTCTGTTTATAGTTCTTCGTTTATGGAGATTTTGGATGGAAATTGTAAGTGAACGCAACGTTTACGGTTTGGTACATAAGGTTTTGCACGCTCTCTTTGCTTGAATATCGTAAAAGGTGAACGAAATGTTTTTGAAATATAAGCAAGAGCATCAACTTGCTGCGATCTTTAATCCTGAGGGAATACTTAGCATGGTGGTTGATTTGATGGTTATAGTACCTACATTGATTACTACGCATGTGTCATGATTTCCAAATATTAATAAGATTTGTAGTGATTTTAAATACTAAGTATAAAATTGAAAGTATGTGATTTGCCTCAAAAAAATTTTGTATCAGCGAAGTTTAAAAATATCTCATTTGATAGTTACCGAATAAGTGCTGGTTTTTTAACGAAACGGAATGGAAATATCATGGTCTAAAAAAACAACGTCTGGTATTCCGGGAGTGACACATGCTTACGTCACTATCCAGTTGCCACTATATTGCAACAAAACACGAATTATGGAAATATTTTCAGTCACCATTCTGTTAAAAAATATATTTATAGCATTTAAATTGTCGTTTCGTTTTTCTAATCAAGTGAAACAATTCAATTTAAACATATACCAACGTAATTGTTAGTTAAAACCTCATTGTTTATCAGATTCGCACAGGTAATAATGGCTGTTGCGGGAGTTATTATTACACACTACTGGTAACACAGCGGTGATGACGTAGGCTTGTGTCACCCTGTGTCTCGGAATGCTATACCTGGCGAACTATATTATTATACTATGGGAATTATGATGTTTGGACCATCACCTAGTTTCTAAGTTAGTCCTCTTCGAACTTCGAAACCAAAAGGTTGTCTTCAAGAAGTCTATATCGATAATATGTTGAGTACCTAATTAAAAAGTTATTTATTAATTACAGTATTTACCATTAAAATATAATGAACTAACCTGACTAAAACTATTAACAAACTAAAATATGTCGTCGAAAAATTCCTCCGCATCGCTGTCGACTGGTAAAGTACCCAAGAGACTGGCGGCATTGCCACGTTGTATGGCAATGCTTAGCATCTCCTAATTAAATAGTTAGTTAAATATTGCTACATACCAAGTTTGTACGTGTGCAAGAATTTAAATATAAAAATGTTTATACTGAAAAAGGTGTATTAATTTCACATACAATAGGAATTAGGATGGAGCTGCTGAAAATTGGATTCATTTGAGGTTTTCAACAGACATTTTTGGGCCAAATAATTCGTAAAGCTAAACGTTTATATTCCAAATAACAACTTCTGAACTTGACATTATTTAATCACAAAAAAAAACATGTAACAATATCCCTTTGAATTAAAATGAAACGCTGATACGTCCGCCATCTTAATTTGTAAAGGCTTTGTTCCTATAGTTAGAAAAGGGACGTAAATAAACGTCTGCGAGGAAATCTTATTAGCAAGGTGTGTCTGAATGTAGAGCGTACATAAATAGTCGCTTAGATGAAATTTAGTAGGCTTTTTTGCGTGAAAGTATGTCTGGAATATGTTGTGCTTGAAGACGGGTTGAGTGATGAAAATAATAAAATAAGAGGCGCGAAAAGAGAAAAAAAAATACATACATACATACATAAACTTACGCCTTCTTCCCATGGGAGTAGGCAGAAAATATAGAACGCCGACTGATACGATCCTCTTTTTGCCTCGTGTGCAGTCACGAGCATTAATATGTCAACACTTGGCAACTTTAAATAGAGATTATTTTGTGAAACAACGAATGCAACATTGAAATACGACATATTACATAAACCTATGGGTTCGAAAATACTATGTTCGTACCAACATAAAATTTCATTAAACAATTAGGGAGAAAATCGCTTTTGAATTTAGCCAAGTATATACATATTTATTACGTTACGTTTTTTTTATTTACGTTCATTCATCTGGTCATACACGCACGCCGGTTGCAAGTATTTGTAAAATACAAAGTCAATACCAAATTTATTTATCCTATCCTAACTATCCTAACTAATCCTAACTATCCTAACTAATACTATAAATGCGAAAGTAAGTTTGTTTGTTTGTTTGTTACCTTTTCACGCCTAAACCACTGAACCGATCATCCTGAAATTTTGCATATACGTTGTCAGGGGTACAGAAACGGACATAGGGTACCTTTCATCCCGCAAAAAAGTATTGTTCCTGAGGAAAACAACAATAACCTCCGTATGATAGTAGATGGCGCCACGTGTCTTTCGAATCATGATTGAATTATAACCCGAATTGATAGTCAAAGTATAAACTAACGCGGGCAAAAGCTAGTACTAAAATAAAACCAAGTAGGTACTTTTCCAATGACGAACAATTTTCAACTATTGGTAGTAGAATATCGTTCGTCATCCGAAAAGCACTGGATAGTGGATGACAGTGAAGGATCGAAAAGCATTTCTGCATACATCGCGTCAGCAGTGGATACAGGAACAATACTACCTTTCACCTAAATACGATCAGGTACTATACTTAAATACATCACTCCTTACATACAAGCCTTCTTCCCATGGGCGTAGGCAGAAATTACAGAACGTTATCTGCTACGATTTTCGCATAAGTACTCCATTTCCTTTACCTCCTCGATCAGGTATAGATTCCTTTTATCTAAGTTCACGATACTCTCACGACGAACTAGCTATCAAGCACAAAATTTAAAACTTTAAAACTTAAGTCACGCGCAGATAATCTTTCGAATCCGTAAGGTGTTGCGTGTTTTATAATTCTTGAAATTACTTTAACTCAAACTCAAAGCATTTATTTCAAATAAACCAATTACAGGCACTTTTGAATTGTCAAGGGGTCGGTCAGTCAGAAAGATGAAGCTAGTTGCCCATTCCAAAACGTAGTAGGTACCTATGGAGAAGAACGGGCAAGAAACTCCATGGACACTCTTTTAAATCAAAATATGGTAACAAAATATTGGTTACATCATTCATGTTAAAATTTATGCATGTGAGAACGATGCAGAACGTTAAAAGCGTCCGTAATAAAGAGACTAAAACAATTCAAATATTAAATTAAATTAAAATAAGCCTCATAACACATCTTCCTGTATTCAAAAACCTTTAATTCATATTCAGTAACTTTATTTTCATATTTCCATTCATAGGTAAATTCAACATAATAGTCACTAAATATAGTCACGCCAAATGATTAAGACCCATGAAGACTCCAACATATTCTGCTAAAACGTCAACAAAAACGTGGTGTAAATATTGTACAGATACCCAAAGCGAAAATAGTAAACAGAGCATCAAAAAGACACGCGAAAACAATTTTATTTCAAGATGTTCGTCGCCCGACCATAAAAACGTCCATCAATCGTGCCGGACGATCGACAAGAGCGGAACACGAAAATTTTCATGTTCCAAGAAGATTATGATAAACAGTTTTCACTTGAGACTGGCGTAGATTGATCGTCCGTGGCCTTCTTCATTGCATATTTATTGGACGCTTAACTTGAAACATTCCGCAACATATATATGGTGTTTCGGATTGTATTCAATAAAGGACGAATTTAGTATCGGGTTGTCTCTGGTAGGATATAAAATGGTAGACGGAAATGAAATGAGTCGATGAAAAATTGCAATGAATGATCGTAACATTTCCTGAATACTTTCCGATCATACATTGCAATTTTTGTAAGAATTTGCTAAAGTTCTATTTAGGAGCTTACCAGGAATCCTATTTGAAGGGGCTTCTGTGCCCCAAAAATGTTGCTCTTAACAATGTTAAAATTATTTACATCGTCATCTTGGACTTGAACAAAAAACTTTCAAAATTCCTTAATAACGAACTCATCTTCAAACTCTTTAGACTCTCAACAAATTCTCAAACCATCATAAGAAAGTTTGCGTGAAAAAGGCGGAAGATTCTCCTTAATCGTTCGCTAACCTAAAAGATAATTGTCGCCAAAACTTCAACCGTTTGGAGCATCTGTCCGTTCTTAGGGCTCCTGTACAAGGTCGACATCATCGCTGAAAACTGTTTTGCTAGATCAATTATAATTAATGCAGCTTTAGCTAATCCATTTGAAGCATGGATGATACGTGTTTTTAAGTTATTTTTATGTAATTGTAGTTCAGATTCAGCTCAAGCAGAATTCTTATAATCACTTTATCATTCATCTACCTTCCCGTCTTCCAAGATTCCCTTTATATTAAGAACCATTTTGACTTTACGAGTATTCCGAATCATAAGGTAAGCTTACGAGAGTTTTATTAACTTATGTAAAATAATCAATTGTGCGCCAGTCTTTATTGCAGTAGCGCTTGAACATTAATGCATTCTTTCGTTTGATGGATGGTGAGAGGGACTGGTCTCCATTTTTCCATTTATCTCTGTCTGACGGAAGAGGAGACGAAATTCAGTGAGTGTTTGTATTTTGTCACGGTTTCTTTTTTATATGGTCAACATCATCATATAAATTATCCGTTTGTATTCCTCCATTGCTGGCCTTCTCTTTCGTACTTAATTCAGGAATAGATCCTTAGTTATATTACCAAATACTGTGTTAATTGTGTTAAATATTTTCAATAAAGAAACGTTGAGGTCTTTGATGATGAAAGGTTTTAGTATCTTAGAACTATAGATCAGTTCTATCTAACCACACTGTTATTCCAAAATTGTTGTCCAAACTTCTTCCATTGTGAACAAAGAACTAAAAGACCAACTTCGCCTTCTTAAATACGGTCTATTTCTGTCAAAGAAAGTGTTTTTCTCACCTAAAATATATTTTAACCACACAAGACCCTTGCCAATTTCAGAAAAAATATACAAAGTTCAGTAAAGGCCAATTTGCTTATAAATTTACTTTGGCGCGGGACCTTATTCGGCGAGCCAGGAACCTCTTGGGGAATTTTAATTATTTACTATGTAACAACTTTGAGGGTATCTATCAATGTCATTATTGATGGCTGGGGCCCTGTCGCGGTTTTAATGGCACCAACAATTTAGGTTATTGATGAACTTTGTCCTGGATTTAGGGCATGTAGTACTAAGAAATTAGGGTGTACATTGTTCGCGTTATTTTTGAGGTTTTGCCTGTACAAGCGTGATTAATTTAAATGTCACTAGGTTGGATATTTTCAGGTTTTTATAGCTTAATAATGCTGTGTTTTATAATAATAGATGATATGGCTAGAAAGGGAGTGACTATCGAGATGACGACTAATAGAGAAGTATGGAACAAAAAGACATTTTGCGCTGACCATAAACAAATTACCATAAGGACAGGAGAATGATGAATGATGAGAATGGTGAATAAAACTGGGCTTGAATAGTTTTCATCTATACCTAAGCTTTATCTTTAAGCTTTAACAAATAATACAACTATGATTTCACATTACCAGTATCAAAACGAAATCCTCGAAGCTAAACAAAATTGTCAAGTAAAGTTGGTAATAATAATTTAACATTCAACAACAAAAGGCACTTTTAGTGGCAATTTATAGAAATTAATTCACAGAAATCCCAATTAGATTTCCAGGACACGTTTAATAGTAAATTAAACTTCTTCCCGTTAATTATAAAACTCTAGGTAATTCTGCAATATTTCATTTTAAGATTGGGTAAAATTACTTACTACAAAATGACCTGGAATAACCACCAATTTTTTCTTTACAGGGGCAGAAATGTTTACAGCCAGAACGGGCGTTAATCTTCAAAGAGTTGTTATCAAGAGCGAATCTAGTTTGTTGCAATCTTCACTTAACTACGATGGTAGCACCATTCAACTTCTTCCAATTTCATTTGGGCTTAATGGAAAAGAAGAAGCAGAACCGTCTCAAGAGAACTGGAGTAATGATTCTGGAGACTCCAAATAAAGAAGAATGAATCAATGATGTTAGAATGAAAAGAATGAATACGTGAGCCAATAGCCAAAGCTTTATAGATCTCAGGATGACAAAGAACTGTAACAAGGAGTAGCTACCACCATCATTTGACCATAAAACAAATCTAATATAGAAATACGTACTTCCATACCACTTAAGTTGCAAATCATAATCGCATTAAGCCACATATCCACCTTTACTCTCCCGGGAATCAAACGCTAGAACACGGAAACGTACATCATTAATATTTATAAAACAACTTAGTAGATTATGTAATTTCGGGTTCTGTATATTATCTTACACGTCCCAAGTGACTGCCATTAATGCGGATTTGGATCAAGAGACGATCATTTGATATTGAATTGGGGTTTCGGATCTTGTATTATTTTTAAGGACTATTAGAGTTGGTATTAATACGCGAGTGTCTAACTAAGAGTAAATTGAACAGCAGATCAACCTATTAATAAAGAAAAGAACACGATCTAGTGGAAAAATGGAAAACACCACACGTAAAAACTAAAGACACTTAAAAAGACCACAAACTTAATGGCTACAAATAGTCCCATAAGATGATTACTTCCGTTATTCATTCGACGAAAACGTACTTAAAAGCAATAAAGACCAAAAGTGCCTAAAGCATCCTTAATTACAATAATCCATCAATAATTGACACCCACTTGCAAGAAAAATCAATCACTCCACACAAACACAAATGTCGCAAAAACAAAACACTGTCAGAACCAATATACAAAACAAAAGAACTTAAGGAAAAACAAAAAGGACAAGAGAACCCACTGCATTAACATGACACGATATTGGCACGAATTCGGCAGCCAATGCCAGTTACTGGCAAGCCTGCCAAGATTGCTGGCAGCTGACAGCGATTGGCACTATGATTGATGCCAAGACTGGCAGGTGAATCTATCGTGTATTCATCGAGAATTTTGGAACATGGAATCGGTAAGAATTGATATGGAGTTTGGGCCCGTTGAGTTCCGTGTTAGTTTCATTTGAGCTACGCTTTATTTTCGGTTTGTTTTGTATCCTGGTTTATAGATATGAAAATAAACTAAAACATTTTTTTTTGTATGTACCCAGAATGTTTTAACTAAAATCAATGTGAATACAGCAACGTTCTTTATAAAATCTGAAGTTTAATCACAACAAAAAAAAGTAAAGGTAAGTTTGTAGGCTATAAAAACAATATTTACACGAAGCCCCTTCCATTATCTTTATCTCTTTGTATTTATTTCTTAAAAAAGCAATTTATTACAGTTTCACATGGGGTGCTTCAGTGCCTCCGCCAATTTATTTGAAGGGATGTTAACGTGGGTTGCGTTTTAAAAAAAACATGTATGCAGTTCACACGCGATAGAAATGAAACCTTCAAAAGTATTCTATCTCATTCTCTCTCACGTTAAATCTTAAAGATGTATTTGTTAGTTTCTTTTTAATGTCGCTTTTTCGTTTCATCGGGTTTCAAATCAAAACGGGGCTAAAGAAGTTTTCACTTCAAAAAACTTACAATCGATTAAGTTCCTAATTTTTTATATCTAAACTAGCTTCTGCCCGCGACTTCGTCCGCGTGGAAGTCGTAAGACACCACAATATATTAAAATAACAGCCAGATTTCACGCCCGCATATTTCATTTTGCTCGGCTCCTAAAGGGTCGTAGCGTGAGTCGAGCGTGTTAAATAGCCTATAACCTTCTTCAGGAATTGGGCTATCAATTGCAAAAATATTTTTTCAATTCGGACTGGTAGTTCTAGAGCGCGTTCAAAAAAACAATGTGACTCAACGAAATGATAAACTATAATTTTTCACTTATAATAAATTGGATTTAGTATTAATATATAAGAATAAGTAAAATCTGAGAAAATTAGAGCATTTGAGTACTCTTAAACAACATTTGGAAATGCCCATCATGAATTATGCTACAATATTTGTTATTCAGATAGAGATCGAAATTGCATTTTTTTAAGTGTCAAGTCTCATAATAATACCAACAAATGGAGCTTTTTTTACAACTTAAAATAATGTATGTACTTCAAATGAGAGAAAAAAATATCTTTACATCTGTATGAGTTAAACCATTACAGGAATAAAGATTCCTGTCAAGAAAACTCGGAAGACCTCAGAAAGCATAAAATCAAGTATGTGTTAACCAAAGAAAACCTCTCTACAAAAAACCTTCTTTTAAATAGAAAGGGAAATCCTATTAGGTCCCAGACCGAACTTCTCAATTGTTGAGGCATTACTTTTCCCAAAATTCTGCGCTATTTTAGGCAAAAATCTTTCAGGTATAATACCTACTTTTTGAGTCCCCACACAAGCGAGCTGAAAAATACTTTCAATATAAATACATCTGACTAAATTGCTAAGTGAAAACCAGGTAGACGTTTTAACAATATTGAATTGGGCCAAAAATATTTGCGAACCAAATTGGAGTGGTAATTTAAACATGCAGGGTATGGTCCTGTTTTGAATACAGCCAGTAGATAATATTTTTCCTTTTAGAGACTAAAGTGACGTCTCAAATGCTGCACCAATTCGACGCTTTTCATATTAAAAGGAAACAAAAGACAAGCGTCAGAAGCTGTTTTTAACCCCCGACGGAAAAAGAGGGGTGTTATAAGTTTAATGTGTGTGTCTGTGTGTCTGTCTGCGGCATCTAAGCTATCAAACGGCTGAACCCATTTGTTTTTTTTTTTTGTTTGAATTTAGTTGACTTGATCGAGTCTTCTTAGCTAAAATTCTTAGCTACAATGACATGAGTAATTACTTGTAAAGTATTATATTATTTTAATTTTGTGAATGTGAAGACTATGTGGGTAATAGCTTTTTTTCTAATTTAATTTTAATTATGATCTGGCAGTTTGAGTAATTTATGCGGCCTACCCAAATGTCCTTTCTTTGGTATTGTTCGTCGAATCGTTGAGCTCCTTAAGTCCTGACTTCCTGAGTCGAGCTGCACGATTACTGACAAATGCGTGCACTGACTGGACAGGTCCACTCAATCTGTGTGGTTCTTTCCTCAAAAAACCATTTCAGATACCAATCTGCATGGTCTTCGCATGACCTGACCAAGATTATGTCTGGACTTTAAAAGAGACTGTGACCTCTGAGTTTGTTTCGGCCTTTCTTCTCAGAGTAGTCAGATAGGAAACGCCGACCTCATCTAGTTTAGAAAACATGATTGACGTGTAAAAGTGTTTGTACAAACCTACTTACAGAAATAAAATCATTTATCAAAAACAAAGAAAAATATCTGTTCAGCCGTTTTTAGAGGTTTTTGTTTGTGTCGGGGGTTTTTTTCTTAATATTTTCTTTCATTAAAAAATGTCAAAAAAAGGGCAAAGTTGAGAACAACTTGTTACACGCCTACAAAGATCTTTTGGCGCGTGGCTAAAATCGGAACTAACGCCGCCAATTGTTTTTTCACACAAAACAGCTGTACAAATGTTTGCCCACTAGCGACCCCTATCAACGTCTTTCGAGGGCCAAAACATCTTTGTAGCAGTGTAACTGGCCTTATTACACGAGAAAAATACTTAATTTGAGTGCTTTAAATATGTACTCTTACCAGCACCCTAATTGCGTAACACACTATCAATCACAATCTGAATCATTTTGAAGGATATTGCTAATCCATTGCTTCATTTATTTGAAAAAAAAAATCCGCTCAGCAACGTAAATAACGCAATTAATGTTGTTGAACTGTTAAAATGAAAGCAAATCCTACTGTTAGTGTGTTACGCAATCACCTCGCCGGGTTCCACGAGTGGTGATACGTTGCACTCGCACCCTGGTCAGTCAGCCCTACTTCCACCGCGCCGGCGGTCGTGGAATACTACTTTCACCATGGCATGGCTGTTTGTGACTCAAAACAATACAATAATTTATTTTAAATAAACCAATTACAGGCACTTTTGAATTGTCAAGAGGTCGGTCAGTCACAAATATTCTAGTTGCCCATTCCAAAGCGTAGAAGGTACAGTTAGCAAAAGAGATAAATATCCAGGGTCGCCGGATATAGTTGAAGTTTAGTAAGAAACCGATGAATGTTTTCGAATAAAATTTATAGAAAACAAACCGGTCATTTATCAAATTAAATTTCATTCGAAATCATTCATCGGTTTCTTACTAAAGTTCAACTATATCCGGCGACCCTGGATACTTATCTCTTTTGCTGACTGTACCTATGGAGAAGAACGTGCAAGAAACTCCACGGACACTCTTTTAAATCAAAATATGGTTACAAAAGGGGTTACAGGTTGTGCTATAGTTTATACTGATACGAAAGAAGATGAACAACTTTTCTGGACTTTCCTAACAACCAATGTTTGCTCAATGGTTAAAAAAGACTATTGATGAGCAAAATCATCTGCCTAGCCTTGTCCCAAGTATGTTGAGGGCGGCTGCTAGTCTAACCGGATGCAGCTGAATACCAGTATTTTACATGGAGCGACTGCCTAGCTGACCTTCATAACGCAGTTACTGGGTAATACGATAGCCCTAGGTAAGCCTGGTTGTCAGACTTTCGGGCTTCTGACGACTCGTAATGACTGTCAAAGATACACGAATGACAGCCGGGACCAACGGCTTAAGAGGGCCCTTCCCGGTCCGTCTATCGTCAACGCGAGCATGATTGAAAAGCTTGTTGTTTCATCCAACGCAATGTTTGAAAAAGAAGCAAGAGTGAGAACGTGATAACATCGAATGAAAATTGGCGCGCAAAGATGTCACGAAACTTATTCCAGGAAATACGTATTTATGAAAAAGTCTTAGAAGTTTTTGGAAAAAATGGTTGTGATTTAGAATCTCCATTACATGTGCAAGGTTTCTATGCAGATGTTCTCTTAACTTTTATAATTTATGAGTAAATTATGAACGGCCAAAGTTCAGGTAAAATTTGTGCAAAAAAGCAGATTTTTGGAGGCTTATTCTGCATTTGTTTCTCCAAATTTAGATTTTTTGCTTACATAGAAACCTAGATAAAGTGCAAAAGATACCTATTAGTTTAAAAATTTCAATGAAAGATGTGATACAACGACATAATCACGTACGAGCGTTTCTATGAAAAATATGACGGGTTGGCCGCTCTTAACGTGATTTCCCAGGCACGGAGGGGTCTTGGTATGTAAAGATGGTCACCTATCCATGGACCAACCGCGGCAAGCGTAGCTTAACCTGATCGATAGACTCGTGAGGCGGTTATTACTTTGCCACAAGCCCCCTAAGAGAGAATCCTTGTAGAGAACAAAATGCAAGGAAAAATATCGTTTCCACAGGACACCGCACTTCATTCATTCGAGTTTTCCAATTAATACCGTTTTATCTTCTACTTATATCATTAAAGTACTTTCAGCAAATGTAATTTGGGTTATCAGCAAACATTGGGGCCCTAATCCGGCTTAGCGGTCCCCAATTTACGTCCATAAACGAAATTGAGGAAGTTAAAATTTGTGATTCGTCGTATTAATGTTACATTTCCACATAATATCGGCGACCCTTTTTTGTATTAAGTATCAAATTTTTATATCGCTATGGAAGGAAACCTTTAAAAGTATTGATGATATTAATATTTCTATGAATTGAACACTGTAAAGATTACTTGACAAGAAATGTCTGACCTTTTAAGTTATAATTAAAATATAATGTCTGTCTTTTGGGTACAGACCGTATAGTCGATATATACAGGTATGTTGAAATCTATAGGTACCCTTAAATAAGACTGTGACAAATACCCAACTTGGAACAGCGTTTCTTTACAAATAACGTACTTAGAAATCTTTAAGTGAAATTCTTACAATCGCACAAGAGTTAGTACCAATAAAAGCAAAATACCTCCACAAGGTCACAACACCCAGGGTTTTAAAACCCCATCAATTGTTATGAGAAAGACGTAAAATGTCAGGCCATAACTTGAATTCCCACAAGAATTAACATTTTAACATAAAAACTTGTGCAAACGACATAGCTGGATAATTCTGTTTCACCACACGTTAAAATGTAATATCGGGCTAAAATTACTTAAGACAGTTGAGAGACAGGCTCGTCGCGTGGCGGTAAGTTTGAATGTGCATTTCCGACTTTTAGTCGCAACATACACAATTATTAGCTGGGGCTCTGTCAAGCATAGGGTCGTAGCATTATGCTGAGCAATTGCCGTTTTGCGTGAATGTGACGCATATTTTTCCCCAACTCATTATTTTTGTGTTTGTGTGTTTTTCTTTGCGTCATATTTACCGCAAATAAATGTATTTTCTTTCTTTCTATTAATAACATTGCATACATAAAATCACGCCTTTTTCCTACAGGGGTTGGCAGAAACTGTAAAGAGCCATCTGCTACGATCCCTGGATACCCTTTTTACTTCGTTTACATTATCATATATATATATATACATCTGGTCTTAGACGCAAGCTAGTTGCTAGTACCACGCACCTACTCATTCAGAAGAAAATCACCAATATGTTCAGCGTATGTCCTTCTAGGACATCCCCTCCCGATGTTTCCACTCACATCTGCTTTATAAATACTTTTTGTTGATCACTTAATAAAAGAACTATCAAAATGTTCCCTGTAAGGTACAGGCCAGCACTTTCCTGCATGTATGTGACGTAAAAGGCGGACAATATTACAAGAGGGGGCAGCAGCGTGTTCATGTTTGTTAATAATAATATAATTGAGATCACTAATCCATCTGCCAAGTTTGGTCATCATGGCATTATCCTCTGTAACTCTTTATTTGCAGCTACAAGGAGGCCCATAACCAATGGAGAACGAAGGTCTGACAGAAAAACGATTTTTTTTTCTAAAATGTTGCGCACACGATTTACTTTTTTGGGATGCTACAACTAGTTATAGTACAAACTGTCTCCAAGGAACTACACGGTGATAATAAAATAAACGTGAAGGTAACTGGAGTATACTAACGACATTCGGAAGTTGACTAACAAGTTAGAGATTAAATTGTTGCCACCGAACAGTGACTTTACTTTGAAGCAGTTTCCAGGTGTTGTATTTGTAACGGCTTCGGTAAAGTTCTGTCTTGTAAAGGATAAATTATTGTTACTATCAAGATATCTTTAAGAAATTATTTTAAACCAAACATCAGCTCTTTAGCAGCAGGATGTCAAAAAAAAATTACCGTCCCGATTCTAGACTCCAGAATAGTTATGGAAGGCACTGATTGTGATTGGTTGATAATGGCGGGAGATCAAAAACCACTGAAGTTTCTGGGTTTTCAAGCAGGACTAGGCCCTCCCGCTCACACGAACTAACTTTTAAAGTTCGTGTGACAATCGCAAGCAAGATTATACGATTGTCGACGATACTCACAACATGCGCTGATCCTTACGAAACACAAAGTTGTTTTAAAGAATTTACGTCGCCGAGTTTCGCGGGAATGCCCGCAATTTTGTACAGGGACGGAGGCACAGGAATCCGCCTTTGTCATAACATTTTCGTTGACAACGCGTTTTAAATACGCCTTTGTTTTGCGAAGTTATTATTTTTTTAGTTTTTGTAATCTGTTCTCAAGACCTTGAGATGAGAATGCAAAATGAGAAAAGAAAGAAAAATTTCTATCTGCTAGAAAGCATTTCTAAAATGACAAGGATGGTTGATTTTTGAAATTCTCTCTCACTAAGATTCAACTTTTTTCAATTTATTTATTCAGTAACAATTTACAAAACTCAAAGCATTTATTTCAATTAAACCATTTACAGGCACTTTTTAATTGTCAAAGAGTCGGTCAGTTAGTCAGTTAGTCAGAAAGTTGAAGCTAGTAGCCCATTCCAAAACGTAGATCTCTATGGAGAAGAACGGGCAAGAAACTCCAAGGACACTCTTTTTAAATCGAGATATTACAAAATCCTGGGTACTATATTCTTGTTGCTTCTTCTTACATTCTTACATTGCGTTCGAATATAATCCAGCATGAAACATTAACATTAACAAGAGTATTAGATGTACAAATATATATGAAACATGCTAATAAATTAAAATTAGAAAATGATTGAGAAATTGTTTAAATAAAATGTAAAATAGCATGCAAACAAATTATTAAACCATTATGTCAATAAATTAATTGAATTTAAACGAAAAAAATAATCAAAAAATAAAAGTCATACGAACACGGTACAAAACAAAATGAAATGAGGAGGAAAGAGGAGAGGAGGCTTGTGACCCAGCAGTGGGAACATAGACTGATTATGCAGTTAATTAACAGTGGGTACATTTTCTTTTCGTCAATTTCTTTAAAGGAATACCGCAAAACTTAGACCGAGCTGTATGTACTGAAATTAAGACCGAGCGAAGTTATTAATAAGCAGTGCATTACACCTACCTACTACAGCAAATCAAAATCAAATCAAAATATTTTATTTCACATCAACCTACATGGGCACTTATGAAACGTCAGAAGCTAAGTGCACGGTTCCAATTGGTTGTTTCCTATGGAGAAGAGCCCGCAAGAAACTCCACGGTTACTCTTTTAAAAATAAGGGGCTTTTACTATGTTTCAAATTACAGTGTTGATAGGTATGGGAGGACAGTGTAAGCCTGTCAGCAAGTAACAGGCATTCAACAAAATATAAAAAGGTCTACAAATCTACAGTCTACAAGTTAGGCCTACAACGTTCTCACATTCACAAAATATAGAAGAATCTATATAAAAATAAAAGCCTATTTAAACCAAATGACAGCGTTATTGTTCTTAAATTCTATAACACCTATTTTACCACTTACTTACACAAAATCTTTTACTACTAACCAAACAGTAAAATATGTTCTGGCACAAGACTTGCCAATTTAAGGCTATTCTACATGTAATAACTTCCAACACCACAGAATTGTGTCTCCATATCTTTGGCACGCATACAAAATGCATATTAATTGCACATATGGCTGGTAAACATCCGGGTGTACAAAATTGCAAATCACACGTTTCCTCCCGAGGGTTGCCTTTCGTCGGGAATTTTTGCGTTGAAAGCGGAAAATTCCTTGAGAATGCAGGGGGAGTTGAGCGTCCGGAAATTAAAGGTGAGATAAATCAGAGACATGACAATCTTGATAGGTGAATAAGCAAATATTTATACTCGAAAAGGGAGCGTGTATCCTGGGTGTGAATATAACGGTTGATGAATTAGGTTTATTAATCAAACACAGACTATGACTATAACAGCACATTATTCAAACAGCTACAAATATTAATCTAAGCTTTACGGCTGCTGGCTGACACATTATAATATGCTGCGCAAACTTCAATGTATGTACAACCCCCGGAATCTATAGCAAACATTTGATACATAAAGCCGCTGAACAATAAATTGTTGGCGGTCATGATTAGGTAGTTGACAAAAAAAATTACGTTTTTCCAAAAAAAACAACCGACTTCAAAAAAAAATACACTACAAAGTGAAAAATAACTTTAATTTCTGAAGTCGGTGTCTTTGGATCTGTATTTTAGTTTTTTGCCACGGACTTCCGAAATTAAAGTTATTTTTCACTTTGTAGTGAGTCAGTTATTAAAGCCTAACGTCAACTGCTCATCACCTTTTACAAAATATTCCTTGTCCCGATGCAGGGACGTTACTTGTTGAGGAGTTCTCCTGGTAAGAACTAAAAGAACTGGAGCTGATGGTGAAGCCACCATCAGCTGCATTTCACCATATATGCATTGTGACGAGCATAAATGGCTTAGCAACCATATTAAAGTAATTGAATCGCAACCCGTGAAATACTTATTATTGAGTAGTTCCGGTGGCCATCTCTGGTCTTCATCATCAGTTCTACTTCACCGAATGGTGCTTTCCGAAAGCAAATGCACGAGTTACTATAAAAAATTCCCAAATCGCTATAGGTGTGCCTATAAAATTTGAGGATTTCCCTCGGTTTCCATGGGATCTCTTCATCAGATTTTGACTTGGTGACAAAGGGACCATTTCGAGAGTATACCCTTTCAAAAAAAAAAAAAAAATTTGCGAATCCGTCTTTATATGACGGAATTATGCCTGAACATACAAAAAATAAAAATAGAAATATATATACTAGCGACCCGCCCCGGCCTTGCCCGGGTAGCAAAGCATAATATAATATAGCCTATGTCACCCGGAGATAGTGTAGCTTCCCAACAGTGAAAGAATTTATGAAATCGGTTCAGTAGTTTCGGAGCCTATTCAATACAAACTTACAATCATATCTTTTCTCTTTATAATATTATTTCACTGTATTTCGTTTATTACAAAATAAATTTAGGTTATACCTTAACCTGAGCAACACGTGGTGGTTATGCTATTAAATTGTAGCTTATATGAAACGTTTGTATTTTTAACATAGCGCCATCTATTGAATACTTACTCAATCCAGTCAACAGATATCGCCATCTGTTAGAATCGTTTGGAGCTAACAGATAATTGTGACTGTCAAATAATAGACAAATAATTTGTAATAAAATAATATTCCGACTATAAATTGAGATGTAAGCTATCCTATCTTTCAAGTTGGATCAATATGCACACGGTGTGCAAATCAAATTTAAAATCGGTTCAGTAGTTTAGGAGTCCATCGCGGACAAACAAAGTGACACGTAATTTTTATATATATAAAGATATAGATATATAAACATCCGAATTGATAACCTCCTACGTTTTGAAGTCGGTTAAAAACAATAACCAAATAACATTCTAAGTAGACATGCAATTTGTTAACATATTGACAAACTAATTAAGCTTTCAAAAATTCAGTTCATGTGCAAAAAAAGTGTAAATCTATCCATAGTAACCAAAGAGAATGTCACTTCAAAACTGCCAACCCTGTACCAGGACTACATAATGTAGCAGGAACGTATCCCAAACTGATTAGTGTACCGAATGCAACTTAGTAACCGAAACCGTGGAATATTTAGCGAAGGAGTGTATCAATAAGTTAACAGTTTGTAAGTGTGATTAGGTTATGTAATATGCAGGGGTACTGATAGACTGCAACTTGATTCAAACTTGCTTACACCTGAGATACTTGGGTAATCTCGAATTCGAGGAGAAAGTTTCGGGTGTGAGGATTGTTTCAAAATGTCGTGTGTTTGATTTACGGTGAAGAAGTTGAAGATTGAAATTCAAATAATTTATTTTCTCTTCACAAGCAACGAGATCATAATATTATTTAAAACAATTATAAAAACCGGTCAAATGCGTGTCGGACTACGCACAATGAAGGGTTCCGTCGTTAGGATGAATGTATTCCAAGAACAAACTTAACGTTGTAGTTGAAAAACATGTTCTCCTATACATCTCAACTGCAAATGTAACTTGGTCGACTATTACTCAAAAACTTGTAAAGCCTAATTAGCTATGATAGTTTTCCTGTTAACTCCGTTATATATAGTACTTGCGTGAATTTTTTCACATATCCAAAAACAACCATGTAGCTGACAGGGGGGCGACATTTGACGCTAACAAAATTAGCACTTTAAAACTTAATATTTCGCAAACGGATCCCTTAATCGAAAAATTGTTTTCACGAACACGCAATATTTTTGAAAGACCTATCCAACGCAATGACACCATATACTACGAGGTAGACAACAAAAAAACATCCCCACTTTACGTGTAGAGGTACCCTGAAAGTTATTTTTTCTATATATTATTTTACCACTTTGTCGACATGACTAATATGTATATCCATGCCAAATTACAGCTTTTTAGTACTAAGAGTCTCTGAGCTAAACTGCGGACAGACGGACGGACGGCCATGACGAAACTATAAGGGTTCCTTGTTGACTACAGAACCCTAAAAACTACAACCCTAAATGATTTTATCTCTGTAAGTAGGTTTGTACAAACACTTTTACACGTCAATCATATTTTAATAACTAGATGAGGTCGGCGTTTCCTATCTGACTACTCTGAGAAGAAAGGCCGAAACAAACTCATGGTGTCTGCACTCGAAATACCTGTATAGCAAATCACCAGGGTACCACCACACGGTATGTACCTAAACATAATTAGTTATTTTGTAATTGTGAAGGAGTAGGAGAAGATCAAAACCGTAAAAGAGGCACCTTAATATTTGTAGAATAATTGATACTAAGTGGCTATTTACTGTCAGTTTGACTTGCCCTGCAAATGATGATGGTAGGACCCCTGACTAAAGGCAGATCGTTCAAGAACAGCATTTTCTGGTAGAAGGAGAGGTATAATGTCCAGAATCAGATAGCTGATGCCTTATAATAATACACATAGCACAACACAACATCTTCATAATCTTTCTGAAACCTTCAAAACTTCCACCTTCACCATAAAGCAGAGGCTTCGTTTACACACCTAATGACGTCACATATCAAGATTAAACGTACGATTTGCGAGTTTGTATAGTAAATGGACGCCATTTGTAAGTACACGGCTGCCTCATTTAGCTGGGGTCGCACCTCATTAATATCGGCGGGAAATCTGCGGAGGTTTCTTTAATAACGAGGTTCTTTGTACCAAGTTTTAGCTGTGCCCGTGACTGCGTTCGCGTGGATGTTGGAAAATAATAATGTGGCTTTGTACTAATTATTTTTCTAAAATAAAAAGTAGCCTTAGTTACTCCTTATAACATCAGCTATCTGCCAGTGAAAGTTCCGTCAAAATCGGTCCAGCCGTTTCGGAGTATAGCCGGAATAAACAGACAGCAGGAAAGACAAAAAATTCGTTTTTTTTTTTTTGTAAAAAGCTGTTATTTTGGAATTACAAACAGACACTTCAATTTTATTTATTTGTGTGTATAGATGTGTGGGTAAAATTTTGTGTACTTTTTACCCGACTGCGCGAGAACAAAGAGAGGGTTATGTTTTTCATGCGTAACTTTGTATATGGGAATCTTAATACCCTCGAAGCATCCCAACGGCTGGATAGATTTTAATATATCGACTCCTCTAGGTTTTATTTTTATAAAATTAAAAGGGTAGTATTTAAACGCAAATCAAAAAATATCCCTTTTCTATGCAATAAGATTCCGAATTCCCATCAAAATTACTGATTGCACAGCAAAATATTCAACTCAAAATATCACTGAACACACTACAATTTATTTTCGCAGCGTACAGCGATTTTTCCTAAAGCAAAAGCTTTTTCATCAATTTATTTTCTATTCCCAACGAGTACCACATTTTTTTAATTGCGTTTTACCGAAATCTAGGGTAATCTAAATATAGGGTTAGGGTTAATAAGCTGGTCGACGGAGCCCCGCTTCGCGGGGCTCCTATTTCTGTCTAAAGGGTTTAAAGGAACCTAACCAACCGAACCTCGGGATGCCACTGACGTCGACCATCTAGGGTTAGTATTTTCGGGAACATTTATTATGTTTTCGGAAACTTAGTTCATTCTGGTTGATTTGCTGTGCAGTCAGTATTTAAATGATGGAAATAAATTGCTATGTGATTATTTATTTGATGTGCAATTAATAATATCCCAAATTAAAATGTCAGATTTTAGACGACCTACATGTTGACGTCAAAACAAAAAAATTGTAGGTGCCATGACCATGTGAGGTACCAAAATAAAGGGCTTTTAAAGAGACGATTCCGAAAATATAACACACTAAAGGGGAGAAACAAAAAACTCACTTTTCAACATGGCTAATGCACTTAGGGTTACCATATTTCTCAAAGAGATGTCAGCACCATTGACGGGGTCCGATAGGACCGATGCCTACTGGGGTCGCGGATTGTTCGAAAGAGTTACCGTGGCCCTGGCGCACAGGCAACTGAAGGAACACGGGTGGGTTTTAGTCAGTAAGAGTCTGACACGCCCTTCCGCTCCGCCCAAAGCGGGAGAGGTCATTTGATGATTTCCCACCAAAAAAAAAAGGGGTTACCATATTTGAATTTGTCCTGAGATCTTAGGATTTTTAGGCCCCTGGCAGGATTGCGGCCGGATTGAGGGATATCTCGGAAATCTCAGGATTTTGCGATATTTAAAAAAAAAAAGTATCTCTATCTAGATTTTTCAGTAAATTTTGTTTTATTGGTAAGTTACAATCAACATAAACAAAAATATAATCTTCTCTGGATAGTATCACAGCACAAATCACAAATCAACATAATTAACATCAACACAATATCAAAAAGAAACAATCCAAAAATAAAAAAACATCATGTGAAAAAAAAATGCGTTGTCGCTAATTACGTTTGCGACATAATCTCAGGACTTTTCAATTTTCCATATGGTAACCCTAAATGCAGTTGATGGTATCAAATCTGAGATTGATTTAAATAACTGCCACCAACTGCATCAGACTGCATTTGACTGCTTGAAAAATGAGCTTGTTTTGAACTTGTTAGTTGCAGTAATAGATATAAGTATTTCTATGGTTCCAGTCGTATTTTTTTTTTCTTTAAGTAGGTACTCTGTGTGGGGGACGTGGCGAAAGGCAACAATGACTATCAACAAAAGTAGGTTTCGTTAAAAGTGACCCAAATGGTGTAAGTAGACTAAGTTGGTCGGTACCCACAAAATTTTCTGCTCATTTTGGAAATGATCAATCCTAACTAATATTATAAATGCGAAAGTAAGTTTGTTTGTTTGTTACCTTTTCACGCCTAAACCACTGAACCGATCATCCTGAAATTTTGCAAATACGTTGTCAGGTGTACAGAAACGGACATAAGGTACCTTTCATCCCGAAAAAAAGTACTGTTCCCGAGGAAAACAACAATAACGTTCTTATGATAATAGATGGCTTATGTCTTCCGATCATGATTGAATTATAACCCGAATTGATAGACAAAATCTAAATTAACGCGAGCGAAGCCGCGGGCAAAAGCTAGTTTTTCATATAAATACTTTAAACACAAAAATGTGTGTTTGAAGACACAGAAGCGGACTTCATGCCATAGGCATTTTCTATCAGTCAACCTGACCTGATGCAGAGACAAACAGTGGTAGGTGCAATTTCGACAATAGATGGAGTTCTAATTTTTGATCATAAAGGCTCCCACCGACGGGCGCGACGCGACTCTAGGAGAACAATTTCTATGGAAACTTCTTGTAAATTGTTCTACCAGAATCGCAGCCATCGCGGCGCACCGTCGTCGCGTCGCGCTTGTCTGCGGGAGCCTTAAAGCACCCAGCATCCTTAAGTACTGAGAAGAAGTACTATTAAGAAGCGCGAGTAGGTACATATACTTACCTATTATCAAAACACTTGACTTCAACATTAAATTTATATGAAAAGGTCGTGTCAACAAAGGTTGTAGGTTAATTACTGTACGACCCAGCTTTATTATTTAATTACTAAGTCATTGTTCCAAGCTTTTAGTCATCATAGGCCATCATATCTTGTCATAAAGAACAAGCGTCAGGAAGGGTAAGTCTTGGTTTATTGATTAGGATCTATATGTTTACACAATTTTATGGAAAAATAAAACTGTTTGCTAGGTAATCAGTAGGAATCCATATACGAATGTGCTTTACTTGTAAGGAATTGAGTTTTTTACTATACTCTGACTCGGCACGTGATATACATTATTTACTTAGTTGGTGATTCCTCAACCAACAGAACTACGGTCAATACTATCCAAATTCCATTCAATACTCAGCGGTATAGCCATAACGAAAATACTTTAATCTGAGTGTGCACAGCAGGCTTTAGGTCGTCAGTAAAAATAAACAATGCGAAAAGTTAGCAACATTTATTACAGTAAAACTTACTGAACTTAGCGCTATCTAGCGAAAGCTTTATAAACTGCTACACAAGCTTTGAATCCCTGTAACGAAATGTGTAACAACGACATCTAACAATTTATATGCTAAGCCTTGAGCTCAACAGAACCACGGGTAGAACGTAGTTTGAATAACATCAAAGAGATGGCGCTAGTAATTCTACAGTTTGTGAGAGACCTTACAGAAAATGCAATTCTTAACTATAAGTTTCTATGAACAAAAACAACAGCAGGAACACCGGAAATACACAGTTTAAATAATAAAAAATTAATCAGTATAGTGTTAATATACCGCTCCTAAGAAGGCCCACTGACCAAACTTTCATACCTGTTCATCATCGCTGGCCGGAAAGGTCGCCTCCCAAAAATCCTGGATGTTCTCTGGATAGTCAGCCTCATTAGTTGGATCAGGGCTGAGGCACGCCTCCCGCGTCTTGAACACGAAGACCAAACCTCCATATTCCTCTTCAGGCCTCCAAGCCCCACACATAGTAGCCACTGTTCTTGTCACTACCGACTGGTCATCACTATCAAGCTTCATTTTTTTTATTGGCTCGTGATCCATTTTTAAATCGCTTTTACTTTTCTGGCTCTCACCGGCCATAGGTAATTTTTTTCCTAAATTGAAACGCGGCACAGGGAATTTAACTTTAAAACTAATTGCTCTACTTGCTATGGTTTTGAAAAAACTAAGCATTTAATTACAAAATAAACTACGACTAAACAAAATATTATTACTGAAGAAAACTAAGAGATAAACACACAAAACAATAAACAAAGGTTTATTTACACTACGTTAAAAATAACTTTATCATGAAACGCGCACACGCGGGTCATAAGACCCAGAATTGGGTCTTATCTACAAGTTTATAGTTGTTGACACTTGTTACACTCAAAATTAACAGTATTTTCACAAAAAAATCCAAAGATACGTAAGATTTTAACCTCAAAGCCGACGATTTTAGGTTATAATGCTCCTGCATCAAGCCATAAAACGTCAAACAATGACAATCAATCAGCTGTTATTTTATGTCAGTGAAGCATGTCAATATTGTTTTTTAATTTCGGAACCAAGTATTTTGAGCAATAAAATTGTATTTGAACGAACATCAACGAAATTTATTAATAAAATAAGTAATTATCTTAAAATAGATAATGTGGCACACAGATCGTGTTTTTGAAGATATAATTTACTGTTGATTTTGAGTTAATTTTACACTTTCTCCTATAGATGGCAGGATGATCGCAATGTGAACTTGGTGAGTTAGCGTTAGTATTTACCGTTCGAGTTCGCATTATTTTCTTATTTAGTTAAGCACCTACTCGCTAGATGTCAGACTGGTCATGGGTTGGATTTTATTCGACTATTTTTTACTAAATAAAAAAAAAGCATAATACGTATTTAGGTATTTAAAATCTATTTTGCTTATAAAAATCTACGTCACTGTTTTGCAGACTTGCAAAGTTATTGTCAAGCCCCCTTCCCTTTCCCTTCCCTTGTTAGATTTATGAACCCAAACCCACAGGATTAAGTTGGACTAATCAGGCCCGAGGTGGCCCGCTAATAAAAGGGCCAAAACAATAGATAATCAATTGTGTCTCATTAACGATGCTTGATGAGTTAAAGGTGCTAGGTAGTAGGTACCAGAAACGTGTGACTGACCGTACCCTTGTACTAACAGTTTTAATTATTGTAAGTACCTACTTTAGTAACTTATTGACCTATGACAAAAAGATACTTACTGGGTGGACCGTCTCGTCGTCCAAGTTTCTCATAATAATATATACTACTTATATGAAGATAACGGTGTCCAGTCATAATATTATAATTGTATAATTATGATATATCTACCTACCTACTGTTCAAGTTTTTTTTTTACTACCTGTTACCTGTCCCACTGTTCCAGTTGTTAACCACAGAGCATCATTATAATACGGGTGCGCCAAAGTTCACCTAAATTTTCAACTCCGATAATTGGAAATCCGAAAATGTTCTTCCTAACATTTTTCATCCTAACAATCACAATTCCTAACTACTCTGTCTCTAATGTTCATAATTCCGAAGCATTCAACTTCATAATGTCAGTAGCAATAAACATCTATTATACTTGTATTTGTCTTCCTATATTTTCTCAACATAACCATCTTATACACTATTATTCAAAGTCATATTTTTTTTGTTTAGATTTCTTTTTATTCATAATAATCAGATTATAATTTTGCGTAACTTTATTTTCACATAACATGTGTAACATATAAGAATAAAGCGTATTCTTTAATTTTATTTATAGCGGTGTGTACCTGCAAATATATCCATGGGTTAGGTTAGAACTGTGACCAACTACGCGCGAGCCGAGCGAGCGAAGCGAGCGGTGCCGCGGCAGCGGCCGGCGAGCGCTACCTCGAAATTGGTCGCGAAATTTTTCTAAGTATTTTTTTCATAGTGCCCCCAAGACGACACTCTGACCTGAATTTCATTCATTTAAGACAAAAATCAGTCAAACGACCTTTAATCATTCTAAACAGTTGGTTTAAAATATAGTGGGTAGGTTATATATAAGTTGGGTGAAAATATTATGGTAATTATGTTTAGGGATAAAAGAGTTATGATAAAAAACAGTAGGAGTTTAAATATATTTACATTAATGATATTATTAATTACAATTTTCGGAAACATGAGTGTTATGAACATCGCCGGTAGCACTACAAATAGTATGAATGAAAACTTTAGGATGAAAAATTTTAGGAAGAGTGATCATTCGGATTACAAATCGTTAGGAAGAACAATTTCGGGTAAAGAACTTTAGTTGAGCCAATATGGACCCTTATAATACTGTTATTAACCTAAACAAATGATTCAGTAAAAATGTGGTTTTATATTATTTTGTGTCTATGTACCTACCTACACTGTAAAGGTTGTCTGCAAAAGGCGACCGTATGTTGTGCAGGCTGGCAGAACAAATAACTCTGGTTGCATTCGACCATTCAGGCAAATTTAGAAAAATTCAAATCAAATTTTTAAAAAAGAAACAAAAACTTCAAACAAACTTCAACCTTCAACTTCAAACTTTGGCTTTTAAATTATTTTTAATAGTTAGGTTTTTGTTTCGAAAAACAACAGTGATATAATAGGTGCGTAGAAGTGAACTGGTTTCTTTGAAATAAACGGAATAAATATAACATTGTATTATTTAACGCCCCCCATAATATTACCGACAGTAATTATCCCTATTTCTCCTAGCATAAAATAATCTAACTCTCATTTGCAAACTTTCCTAAACACAGAATTTAAATAAGTAAGGACGTACCGAAGCATTCCCGTTATTTTTATTTCTTTCATCTCAGCCAGATGATTTAAAAACACAATCAACGAAAAGTAAAAGGTTTGGAGCAAAGTAAACATTATTCGCGTGGCTCCCATGTTTTCTATACAAACAGTCACCACGAACGGTGTGTGGCAACCCTATCGGTTGACACTTATTTACATCTAAAAAGGGGTTAGAAAAAGTAAAGGTTGTTGTAGAATGTTTCTGTGTTTTACTTTTGTTAGTACCTACTGATATATATTATCTAAAAAAATTGTCTAAAAAAACAAGATCTGGCACTCCGGGAGTGACACATGCTTACATCAGTATCCAGTTGCCACTTTATTGCAACAAAACACGAAATATGGAAACATTTTCAGTCACCATTCTGTTAAAAAATATATAAAAAGCATTTAAATTGTCGTTTCATTTTTCTAATCAAACGAAACAATTCAATTTATACATATACCAACGTAATTGTTAGTTAAAACCTCATTGTTTTATCGGATTCGCACAGGTAATAAAGGCGGTTGGGTAGTTATTATTACACACTACTGGTAACACAGCGGTGATGACGTAGACTTGTGGCTCCCACATGACCACTGTATCTCGGAATGCTATACCTGACGAAGTATATTATTATACCATGATTATGCCTATCTAGGATTCGCTCACCAAAGCACATGCTCGTAGCCTATATGTATTCGTAAGAAGCAGGAGGCCATACTCTCTAAGTCCAGCAACGAAACTACGGGCCCGACGAAAAGTAGTTCGATACTTAGAAGGGAACCCTACTCCCGATTAATTATCTTTTACGGACGGGCAAAATCACATAGGGAGTAAAGGCAGCTGTCAAATCGGTTTGTCATAAATTTTTAGTTTGGGCCCCGGAGTAATGTTATGTCCGAAACTGATACGGAATAGGAAGCAGCCGTAACTTCGGCTGAAACTACGGACTTCGTGCTTATAGAGTAGGCACCCAGAAACGGTCACCGTAGCCGAAACCGGCATGGGATTTAATATTTTATAGGTATCTAACAAAGTAGGTATGTACTCGCCTCTAAGTCAAGAGTTTTATTGATGATTCTAATTCTAATTATAATTCTGTAAATACGTATTTTTACGGGCGCGTCTAACTTTTTTTATCTCAATACATGATACAACCTGATAAATGCAACTTGCGAAAAACGTAAAATTTCGAATCTTACGATTTTTGTAATGTCGCTATTTCGCAGTTTTTTCCTGGCACTTTCGCCAATTAGTAAGTACATCCAGGGTACCAATACCATCTTCTCATGGGCCTGTAGAGTTGTAACCAGATGAGAAGATGGTGTAATGACGGTATACTGCTTAAAATTACCAGATCATTGGTGATTGACTCTCTTAAATCGATGCTTTTAGCTATCATTCTGAAAAAACACAACTGAAATGACACGGAAGATTGATTCTTAACACTATTTTCCTTCGATCCTGTATCCCAAAACCAATTCTCTGGCAAATAAAGCTATTCAGCGCTGTCACAGCAGGTGACGGTTCCCACCAAAGATTCTGCCTGATTTATGACTCGTTTCGACGTTGATTGCTTATTGTTTCTCGGCCTAGAGGTCCTCCCGTTAGTCAGCTTAATTATGTCTCTTGGACGTACGAAGCTCATTACGGCGTGATAGATACATTTTATGGGGTCGCCACTGTCATGTTCTCAAAGTTTCTTGTTTAAACTGTAGTGAATATCTAAAGCCCATTGAAAAAGCCTGTAGCCGAATTAAAAAGAATTAAAATTAAAAACAAAAGACACCGACTACCGAAATTTAAGTTTTTCTTTTCACTTAATACCTAGTGTTATTTTTTTGGAAGTCGGTTGTATTTTTTTTTTGGAAAAATGTTTTTATTTTTGTCTTTTTAGTTGTGAGACCTACCCCACAAACATTTGTATATCGCTACTTGCTATGTAACTAACAGTGACAGGAAGTTATTATAACATCATCAATATACACTAAGTGGAAGAAATACGTATTAGTGAAGATAACTGAAAAACTACCCAAGCAAAGTTAATACAATTCTTTTTAATCGATACACAATTGCCGGAGATGTCGCGTATCATAAATAGGTACAAAAAAATTAAAACACTGACGAATTGAGAATCACCTCCTTTTTAAGAAGCCGTTTAAAAATAACGGACTTATAAATAAAGAAAAGATATTTATCCTGCATTTTAAAGCAACCAAATAAAATAAAAAAATGATCATGTGTGTTTTTTTTGTTGGACGTTCATAGTGATAAATCCTTTAATTGGAACAACATGGCGTCCCATTATGAACCCGGACATATATTTACCAGTATCCTTAGACCTTGGAAAAGTCGGACGGATAGTAGCATAAAATCATACTACGTATCGGGCACTCTATGCCGTCAGCTTCTTTATGATTTTGTCTGCATGAGAGACAAATCTTCAATTACATTATTTGATAATAAATGAGGTTCTGGAAGTAGCGTCCTTATGCCACAGGAACTATTTCCCATTCTGACAGGATCCCTTCTGCCCACAGCAATGCCATAGGAACTATTTCCCATGCTGACAGGATCCATTTCCACAACTGCCAATTTCCACCATTACTTAGTGATATTTTACTCGTCCACTCTCTCGATTGGTCCACGAAAGTGGATCATAATCGCACTAGCGACATCTGTTGGGCGTCACCTAAACGATGCGCTGACGGGTGACAAATGAATAAACCTTAATAGCTGCCTACGTTAGGTGTTTAGTGGGGCTTGAAAGTTAGCGGAGTTTATGGATAATTCTGAGCAAATCATCGAAGTCATGACTAAATCGGCATGTCCTAGAACCAACAATTCGAAGACATGACGTGATATCCGCCAACCCACACTGGGCCCACGTGGTAGATTAAGGCCCACTTTCTTTTACAGACAGGAGGCTTGTGTCCCAGCAGTGGGAACGTTAAAGACTGATTGTGCATGGAAGTTGTTGGAAAACCAAGGTAAACCAACATAACCCAGAATAGTTACAGTGGCAGGGGACGACCTGGCTAAGGTCGCGCGAATTTGCTGGAAGCAGAAGGCACAGCACCGGTCTTTATGGCGATGCTTAGAGGAGATTTCAATGGACTCTTTCAACTGTATGATGTTGAAGAAATTGAAGTTATAGACTTGTCTGTTAACGCGAGAATTCTATTCCTGCATCAGAATAAAGGTACCTATGACTTGCCCTTTTATTTTGTTCAGAAAGTTTCAAATTCACAACGTTTGGGTGATGATTAACCAAATTTAGGCGTAGCTACGTGCGCATGAAGCAATTAGTTATAAACGATTTTAATTTCTCACTCAACATCGCCAAGCTCAACAACTTTCACTTCATCATTCTCACAATCAACCTTCGCAATATCTGTCTTCCAATCTCTAGACCCAAACAACTCACAGTAATCTTCGTCTGCCCCATCGCCGGCGGCACATCCAAGTCCTTCGGAATATACACGTGTCCGGAGTCAGCAACCGAGTTCATCTGAACTCGGTTGCTGACTCCGGACACTAATACTCCACAGTGTATCTACACTATGATTTAAAAAAAAAAACAGATCTCTAGTCCAATCCAGTGGGGTAATTTCGTAACACACTAATAGTAGGAATGGCTTTCATTTTGACAGGTCAACAACATTCATTGCGTTATTTACGTTGTTAAGCAGACATTTTTGTCGAACATATGAAGCAATGGATTAGCTATAGGCTTCAAAATGATTCAGATTGTGATTGACAGTATGTTACGCAATTAGTGTGCGGATTTGGTCATTTTTTTATAAACGCATTAACTCAGAGATACTGTCGCAGTATTTTAAAGCACTTATGTACTATAAAAGAAACGCTTCCTCCCACATTTCATGGCCCAACAATCCAGAAGAAACTCACAAACCCTGAATAGTGTAACATCACAGGCTGGATTCACACGTATATTTGTCACAGTCAATCCTCGTCGCGAGAGAGTGTGCAGCCCGCCTTACCCCGTCATACCAGGATTAATGTTGAGCTTTTTGTGGTCATCTGTTACTTTGATATAGACGATGGAGCTATTATATAATAGTTGGGTTTGTTACTGAAAAATTAAGTTGAGGTTTTCCTTGTGATGTAAGGTAAGGATCGTAGGTAATGTTTTGTAAAAACCTCAGTGATATCAATGATATCAACCACACTTATTGCAGTAAACGAGTCGTTAACAAGAACCCAAGTACTTACTCGTAGACTGTTGCAAATCCACTCTTGTCCAATACATAGCTTGGTTGGTGCTGTGGGCGTGTAGCCAAGGGATTATTTTTCCCAGCTTCATGGAGCGCGGGTCCAGTTACAATATCATACGTAAGGTAACATATGTATAAAGGAAACATCTGGGATTTGGTACGATCACCGCATTATGAAACCACGTGCGATCAGATAATGATTCATCTACTCCATTTTTGAACACAAAGACAATCCCTAAATGACCTAAATCCAAAACTATAACGACGCCACTAAAATCATCAACCCCAACCTGCAAAGCAATACATATGTAAATCGATTCAAACGTCCCTAATTAAATGCTTAACCCTGCGAACGCTACGGTAACAAACTCCGTGTCTATCTGAATTAGCGCCCGCCATAACTATCGGGCCGGGAGCCCACCTCGACCATAAATTAGACGCTGCTTGCCCACTACACGGGTTGAGTTTATGTCCAATGTCGCACGGGATTTTTGTGGTCATCTAACTTTTTTGTTGCAGCTACAGATCCATTAGTACTCAATTCGCAGTTTTTAGGCCTTTCAAGGATAATTAAAAAAAAGGGTGGATCTGCGTGATTGGACATGCATGTAACAATATCTTGGTATCAAAAGTTTCGTGTAGGTGGATTGCGACAGCATGCGATCTATTCTGGTGAAATTCTCACAGTGAAAACTTAAAGAGCTTGAAGTAAGCTGTCAATAGTGTCAATCCCTAGCATCAGTAATGCTATTCTGTGAAAATCTCACTAAAATGAAGTGAACTAGAAGTGTACTGTCATCCCATCTAATGCTAGGTATTGACAGTTGAAAAAAGAAAGAAAGAATATACATATTTTAGCACAGACTACAAAGCACACAACACAACATATGTAAAGTGCGTTGTGAGAAATTAGTAGGAAAGTGTGCCTCGCGGCTGCGTCAAATAGATCCAGTTAAGGCGGAACCTTCAGGGTAGCCCGTGAAATTCAAATTTACTTACGATTTTTGCAATTTGCAGGTCACTGTCAGGTTGTATTTTGATTAAAATATGATTCGCGGTCGTAACAAATATGGCTTTAAGGAATTAGAATCAGCAATACATCTCTCTGAGTTCATATTACTGTATTAAATGACTATTTCATGAAATCATGACATTTGACACCAGTTCTAACTTAAGGAGTTGTCTTGCTGATTCTAATTCTGTAAAGCCATATTTGTTACGACCGCGAATCATATTTTTATCAAAATACAACCTGACATTGATCTTCAAATTGCAAAAAACGTAAGAAAATTTGAATTTCGCGGGCTACCCTTGCGCTTCCCACTTAAGTCCAGTTCAGCAAAAATCTCAGACAACTAGTGCCTGATGCTAGTTTTCAACTTAACTTCAAGTGTGTGGTGACGGATGTAAATCAGTTTTATATACTGCAATGTGTGTATGTATGTATACTTATATAACAAAATAAAATATTGTAAGAGAATAATAATAACGAATATTTAAATAAAATTAGTATGATATTAAATAAAATTGCAAAACAAAACATAAACAAACTGACAAATAAATGAAACAGACGCATCAAGCTCACTTCACCGAAGACTTCACGGTAAGATTTTTGCAGAATAGACCATTATTTCTCCTCTTAACTCAAAGATCAGAAAGATTGACCAAGTACATCCCTTCACTTTGGAATTGGGTGAGTTTTAATATTTCAAATTTTCGAGTATATTACATAGATACAGGGTACGAGTATTTATTTTTCGAATTGGAATACCATCTTATTTTACAATTCAAGATGATCACTGAAGAAAAAAGAACACGTGAGGCACTCGGGGACTGCCGCGGTAAAGCTATTGCATAGCATTTTTTATCAACTTATGCAATTATAATTATTTATTTATTTTTTATTTATGCAGTATTTTTTTACTTTGATATTAATTCAAGTAAAGTCGCACCATATACATACACGTTAAGCGAACGCTCGGCCGAGCTACATGGTAGGCGGAGTGGGGGGTGTTCGGTTTTATTTTCATTACGGAATTTCTTGATTCGGTGGCCGCGCTCAAAGCCCGCGATAAAAGCTATGCAATAGCTTAATAATGAACTAAGTATTTATTAAATCCATGATATTACTTATGCTAAGTCAATGGGAATTACTATGAAAAAAAATGCCAAAACATTTAAGCAATGACTGCAAGCCTTGCACTACAAGCAGAGACATAAATATCCCACCACAAAAACACATAAAAACAATGGAAACGCTCTATAAAGCATGGGCCATAGACTTTTAATCAATCTGCACGAGCGGTACGGTGCGCAAAAATGGCCGTCCTACCGGCGGACGCGGCTTAATTAAAGCCATAAGGAAAATACGTTCAGTTCCTCTATGAGTTTGTATTTTTTTGTCATCGGTACATTGTTGGCTTGATTGTTATTGTTATAGTTGGCACAGAAATTTTATTTATGGGTAATGTATAGAAATACTTCCTAAATGCTGGTTTTGGAATGAGGAATTTAAGGAATATCTTCATAGATTTGTTCATGAATTTTTAGAACAGAGGGAGAATATCTACTCCCCAGCAGCCCCCGGCCTGCCTGCCTGTGTGATAACCCCGTGCCTCGGAAAGCACGTTGAGCCGTTGGACCTGCGCCTGATCTCTCTCCGGTCGTGTCGGATTGCCGTCCTATCGGACTATAAAAGTGAGGGAAGAGAGAGTGCACCTGTGTCTGCGCACACACTTGTGCACTATAATATATCCCGCGCCGGAGGCAAGTTTCCGTTGAGATTGGCTGCCATGGCCGAAATACGGTCTGGAGGACTATATTAGCCCCCTGGTACTTTACTGTATTTCTTTCAGATTTATGTCTACTCAGTTTGTCTCAGCATCATCTTCTGCCTCTGACGCAATGTTGTTTTAATATTCTCCTAAAAAAGTACTTACCTAATTTTATTAAGTATAAGTAGGTACTTACCACCAACCAAACTACTCGTAATAGCACAAAGCCATTATCACAGAAAAGTATTTCAATACGAAACCTATCATTTTCTGCGCAGACATTGAAAAATTGAGACTCCCCTTCCCAAAGGAATAACACAAGATATACCAAGGAATAAGCAAAAAAAACAATAAATAAAACAAAATATAACGTGTATGTTAATCTCCGGTTTAATCTTAGCAACAAATCGCGATGCCAAGAGTACGTTTCTTGCGAAATGGATTTTATGGTAATATTATTCCCATGAAGAAAGTAATCCTCCGCTGTAGGTTATATAAGAAAATGTATGAGATTACCAGTTATAATTCGTATTAAACATTAATGGCGATTTGAAAATGAAAGAAAAAGAGAAATAAGGATATACTTATACTTAAACTTTTATAAACACATTGACATGAATATTTACTTTGTAAAATAGTATAATATTTTAATTATTGTGAATGTAAAGACTAGGTAGATCATTGTTTTTTTTATCTTTCTTAATTAGTTTTAATCATGGTCTGGCAGTTTGAGTAATTTATGCGGCCTACCCAAATGGGCTTTTCTTTGGTATTGTTCGTCGAATCGTTGAGCTCCTTAAGTTTTGAGTCGAGCTGTACGATTACTGACAAATGCACTGACTGGACAGATCCACTCATTCTGTGTGGTTTTTCCTCAAAAGACCATTTCAGACACAAATCTACATGGTCTTCATATGATCTGACCAAGATTAAATCTGGACTTTAAAAGAGACTGTGACCTCTGAGTTTGTTTCGACCTTTCTTCTTAGAGTAGTCAGTTATGAAACATTGACCTCATCTAGTTTTAAAATATGATTGACGTGTAAAAGTGTTTGTACAAAACTACTTACAGAAATAAAATCATTTATCATTTATCACTTATGAATATGATGATGATTTAAGTATTTAAGTATTAATTCGTTATATTTCATGAAATTTTTTTGGACCATCCGTGAATGCGTAGGTTAGGCTGTTGTGGTCTTCGGTAGGCATTTAATATGAAGGCAAACTTAAGTCTAAGTAGCAGATGAGCCATTGCAGCCAGAATAAGTAAGTAAGTAGAGCGTCATTATGTAACTATGGATGTATTGAAAAGTGTGGTTTTTATAAAATTTAAAATTAATATTTTTTGCAGATTCCGAAAACAAGCTGTACAGTTGGACACTACCTGGCATAGGACAGTGCAAAAGCATAATCAGCCTATAATGTTCCCACTGCTGGGACACAGGTCTCCTCTCTTCGAGATGGAGTGGGCTGTAATCTATACCACGCGGGCCCAGTGAGGGTTGGTAGATGTCACGTGTCGTCGTCTTTTTGGTTCTAGGACATGCAGATGTTTTCCTTCACTGTTTTGAGGGCAGTGGTGATGAAATTATTAAAACAAAGTAAAGCGCTTGCATAGATTCGAAGCCATGATCTACTACTCGTTAGTCGGGGCCGTTAGCACCAGGCCACTACTGCTCTCAGGACAGTGGGCTGCGCAATACTCCAACTTTTTGTAAGAAAAGAAAGTCGAAGAAATTATTATTTGATTAGATTTATAGGTAAGCAGGGATACAGAAGCCCTTAGACAATGACTCTATTGCAAGATTAAAACCAACTTTTATTCTTTCTAGGTTAACAATAACACGAACTAAACCACATTCGATATTAACAGAAAAAGGTACGATTCAAGTGTTTAAAAAATGAAAAGCAAACCAAAGGCAGGAGTACACAGGCGCACGTTAGTTTGTGTAGTTGTGTCTTGTACTATGCATTATAAATGGCGACTACGCATGGAATACGCCGATTGCGTGAGCACTGGAACGTAGAAATGTGGATGAGATGTAATTTTTTACTTTTCTACAGCGCTTTGAGTTTTATAGTATTAACCACTAAAATCTAGGGTTTTCAGCAGTTTTGGGCAAGAATGTGAAGTACGCAACAATGAAGCCTCTTGTCCACAAATTGCAACATTTATCTTCTCGGTATCTAACTTAGTTGACGTGTATTGTGAGGTTCTGACGTTAGATGTTTAAGAAACGGTGAATACGCTACCTTTCCTGAAACAATCCTACTATCCTACTTCCTACTATATATATATCCTACTAATATTATAAATGTGAAAGTGTGGATGTTTGTATGTTTGTTACTCAATCACGCAAAAACGGCTGAACGGATTTGGATGAAATTTGGCACATAGGTAGACCATAACTTGGATTAAAACATAGGATACTAACTATCCCGATATTTCATCGGGATCGAGACTTATGCGGGTGAAACCGCGGGGCGCAGCTAGTGATGATATAAAGAATGCGTATTCTTTGCTGATAACGACAAGCAAAGACGTCTCTTAGTACTGCAATAGCAATACGAGTCAAATGTCTATTATGATGTCCAATCCAGCATACTTACCAATCCAGTGAACTGTCGTATTCAAAACAATCCACAGGCAAATAACCGATTCTCGGCCCCACGGGGGTCGTTCTGCGTCCGCTTTACTTTTTCACATTATTCCGACTGCGGCACGCCGACACGGGGCGACAGCGGGACGTCTGCGGGGCGGCAGCGGCAACGTGCGTGCGATTCCCATTACCTAAGTGTTTATTTTTATGAAATGTATACCGTATGCGCCCCGCTTTATAATACACGTGAGATTTTCCAACGATTTTTCAAAATGAAGGTTTTTTGGTGGAATTTCTAAGCTTTGTTTTGGGCTTGTTTATAACTGGTCCCTGTGGATGCATGGATGATAAGGGTTTCAGGGTAAGGTATGATAATTGTCGCTATTTGATTGTGCTGGCTAATATTAGTCGCGTGACTGACCTGAGCGATGAAGATAATAAAATCAATGTTTTTTACAGGAGAAAGAAATAAATAAATACAGAAAGAAAAAGTATTAACTAAAATAGGCACACTCTTAAAAACAGACAATAAAACAAAATTAAAATTAAAATAAAAACAAAAAGTCCTGTACAGGCCAAAAGGCCCCTATCTCAGCATGATGCTTTTTTTTTTTTGTTTTTTTTTTTTGGGTTTGAAATCATTAAATGACCTCTCCCGCTCTTGGGCGGAGCGGAAGGGCGTGTCAGACTCTTACTGACTAAAACCCACCCGTGTTCCGTCAGTTGCCCGTGCGCCGGGGCCACGGTAACTCTTTCGAACAATCGGCGACCCCGGCAGATATCAGCATGATGCTGAGACTATAAAAAAATTTTTTTTTTTTTTTAGTTTTGCGACTTTTAAAAATAAGTTTCACAGCGCTGGTATTCTGATAGGACAGGAGTAATAGTATTCTGTGGATAGGGCTCGCTGCTGTGATGTCATGGACAGATACAGAACTGAATAATAAATAAAATAAAATAAAAATTAATTATGTGTGAAGTAAAATATTATAAAAATAAAATATTTATTTAATAAATTTATCGTTATACGCGTGTCAGAACCCGACGTAGGCACATCAATTGCTTGTCTGAGAGAAGCAATTGCTGTTATGGCGAAACATGTTTTGTACTAGAATGAGGCTGCTTGAGTATGGGACTCGTAGATACACCAAACTGTTCAAGGCAGGGGGTGTACTCCTAAAGCACGGAATCCATAGTTTCGGTTGAAGTTACGGGCATTTCCTACTCCGTATCACTGGACATAAGATTATTTCAAGGCCCGAATTAAAAATGAATGACAACACGATTTGACACTTGTCCTTACTCCAGCGGGGTGATTACGTAACACACTAAAATTAAGAATGCGTTTCATTTTGACAGTTCAACCACATTCATTGCGTTATTTACGTTGTTGAGCAGACAATTTTTTCGAACATATGAAGCAATAGATTAGCAATAGGCTTCAAAATGATTCAGATTGTGATAGATAATGTGTTACGTAATTAGGGTGCTGATGTGTTATTGCCCGTCCGAAAAAAAAAATTAATCGTGAGTAGGGTTTATTCCAAAGTATCGAACTACTTTCGGACAGGCCGGTTCTTCGTAGACGGACTTCGAGAGTAGACCCTTGATTCGAAAACTCCCTAATTCCGTATTGCTTGTTAGTTTATCTTTCAGTTCTTCCAAATAAAGAGGTAAAATCTAAAGTAAGTCATACGTGAAACTTAAGTTAATTTTAGAGCTAGCAGCACTGTAGGCACAGTTATAGCACAAGATGCTTCTTAACATAGAGCCTCTCTTTGAAATCCTTCCGTCTGGCGGTATTCATAACAACGTTTGTGGCGATTTGAATCTCAAAGATTTCGAATTTAAGTTCCGCTACGCTCTCGGCTTTTGGGTGTGACGTAATTATGAAGCGATTAGCGATCAAGGATTGAATAATTGGAAAAGTTTAACATGTTCTGAAAATCAATCATCATTATCATATGTTTTGACGGCACGGTTGGCGCAGTGGTTAAGCGATTGACTGCTACGCTGCGTGTCGCGGATCCGATTCCCGCACGGAACAAATATTTTGTAAGACCTACAAGTAGTTGTTCCGGGTTTGGCTGTTTGTGTATGTGAGTTTTAATGTTTGTACACGCACCCACAATACAGGACAAATTCCTAGAGTGGGTTTAAAAAAAAAAATATTAAATGGTGTCTGTCCAGCTTGCTTTCATCTTCCTTACAATGTCTTGACAATGAGTATAAATGGAAATTATAGGAGTAACGCTACTAGACTTAACTACTAGAAAAAAAAAACTCCTGTTATTTCTGATGCACTGATGCCAACCTGAAGAACGTAACTAGAAAACACAGAAGCCTCCATATCTTCAAGGATTTGCTATTAAGGCGAAACATGGATAAGAAGATAAAGTTCCAAAGATTAGGATTTTAGTTAAACTAATTAGCTTTTAGTGTACCAGCCTCACAACCGACTTGTGCACCGTGAGAACTTACAACACACAAACAAACTTAGACTTATCTTTTTACTTGTTTTCTGCCTGCATCTTCGTCCGCGTGAAATTTATTGTTTCCTCGACCCACCCCGTCGCATCGCATCGCCTGCCCGCGCTATTACTTCGCTTAGCATTCTTTCTTACTTTTTGTCTTTTTACTCAGCCCTTGACGGTCCTAGCGTGATGTTAAGTAGCTTATAGGCTTCCTTAAACATTATTAGACTATCAAATACCTGACCTGAATATTTGACCTGGATCAAATAAATTTATTTTCTTTCTTTCTTTAAATGCTAAAATATTTTTTCAAATCCGAACTGTAGTTCTACGCGTTCAAACACACAAAGAAACCAACTCTTCAGCTTTATTATTATTATAGATATAGATGCACTTATTTTTATGTGTGCAATAAAACAATTTTTTCTTTCTTTCAAATCAACTTCTTAATTAAAATATTAGTTGGTAAGCCAATCTTTATATAAATTACGTTAACTTACTTGCCAGTTGATTAAACATCTACAACTTCCAGACCCTTATGACTTGAACCATCAGCCATCTTTTTATGCGCAATATTCAATTCTGATATCCTTTGAAGCATCATCTTTATGTATTAGCTAGTCAATCTGCTCGTTGTATCTTCATCTTAGTATAACTCATCATATAACTTATTATAACTCATCATATAGCCTAGCCGTTTCCCAAATATATTGGGGTCGGATTCCAGTCTGACTGGACGCAGCTGAAAACCAGTATTTTTCATGGAGCGACTGCCTATCCGACCTCCACAACCCAATAACTGGGAAATACGATACCCCTTGTTAAGTCTAGTTGTCAGACTTTCGGCCTTCTGACGACCCATAACGACTTTCAAAGATCCACGAATGACAGCCGGAACCAACGGATTAACGTGCTTTCCGAGGAAGGAGGGGTCTCGGTATGTAAAGACTAAAGATGGTCACCCATCCACGGACCAACCGCGGCAAGCGTAGTTTAACCTGAGCGATTGACACATGTCGCTGTTATAAATTAGCCACGGGCCCCTCTTATTATTTCACCCTTATTACCTCTCACCTTAGTATAACTGTAGTTTAAAATTATTTAATGTAGTCAAGAAGGCTTTGAAATGAGTGGGGCCTATGAATGTTATAAGGCTATGATTGGTTAGAACTCCAGAATTGAACTTTGTCTTGAATATAGATACAGATTAATGGTGTTAATAGAGTCGAGACTTATTTTTGTTATAATATATCTTTGTAACAAAGATCTGCACCCTAATTGCGTAACACACTATTATTCAAAATCTGAATCATTATGAAGGATATTGCAAATCCATTGCTCATATGTTCGAAAAATCTGTCTGCTCAGCAACGTAAATAACGCAATGAATGTTGTTAAACTGTCAAAATGAAAGCCATTCCTACTGACCGTGTGTTGCGCAATTACCCCGCGCCCTGACGTGTAGGTACTATTGAATATTGTTGTTTTATTTCAGAAAATGAAAGACCCAAATAATAATAGGAATAGATAAAAACTATTATAGGTCTATCATCGTTTTTATCTATTCCTATTATTAGCATACCAATATTATCTTAAAGAATAGCATCTTCTACATTCTGCTGTTTTTTATCACCCTGTCTATCTTTATACTCATTTATCTACATTATATAATAGCATGTATTTTTCCAGTAGGTACCTATTTATGTTGCCGAGCCAGAAATTGGTACAAAAATGATGGTACCACGTCGAGTCATTAGTTTTTGTTATAGTTTTATGAGTTACGAATTTGTTATTTTGACCAAATGATGCCATATGAGTCAACCAAAAAATCCCAAAAAAATAACATTTTAAAACTCCTAATCACAATGCAAAAAGACACCCACACTCTGTCCAATCTCACTTCCTCGCACATAACAATTAGCTGCGCGGGCGCAGTGACGTCACGCGCGTTAATGAGGAAGGAACGAACCTCGACCGGGATGCGAACAATTAGCGAGATCATAACAAATCCCCGGGAAGTGGTTGTAATCGGGACGCGAGGACATTAGCAATTGACTTTGTGATCGTATCAGCATCGCGGTTTTTGATGGAGCTTAAAGAGCGAAAGAAGATACGAGGTGGATGATTTGAAAATCTTTAAAAATTACATACCTAATATAATTATGTCTTTACAACATTAAACACTGCAATGGGCTGGTCACATCTCTCGCAGAACCGACAATCATTGGGGAAAACGAGTTCTAGATTGGAGACCGCGTTTAGGCAAACATAGTGTGGGACGCCAGCCGGCCAGGTGGAGTGACGACTTGCGAAAGGCGGCTGGCAGAGACTGGATGAGGAGAGCTGAAGATCGGGCTCAGTGGCGTTCACTAGGAGAGGCCTACGTCCAGCAGTGGACGAGTATAGGCTGATGATGATGATCACTTAACATCACATTTTATGTGCGATATTAGCAACAGAAGCAGTGCTTCGAGCTTACCGTTTTAAAACTAATTGTCAAGCATTTAAAGTGGATCCCGAATAAAAATCACCACGCGATTGGAGTCAAAGACTATCCAACAACCCAATAGATTTTTTAATTTTTGAACGAGTCACTTTGAGCAGTGCATGTGACGACCATGGTCAACAAAATATGAAATTCTGTTAACGTCTCTCAATCAAACTCATACTTGCTGAATGTACCTACAAACAAGATATTCTTTGTCTTTTATAATCCCCGAAATACAACATAAACCAATTACCTCTCAAAAAATCACACTTTAATCAAATCAGCAAATAAGGAAAACACTAAGCCTTCTTAGTGAATTAGACGTACCCTTAGAACGCATGTGTGTCGAAAGAGCTAAGAAATTGCTTCCTCTTTCGATCACTTTGGCCCAATCCATTGATTAACGAAAATCACGAGTTAACAGCCCTCCGCACCTGGGCACCCAATTCTGTTAAAAATGTCAAATAGGGCTGTGTGCTCTTTTGAAGTACTTTTTTTGGAGTTTTTTTTTCTAACCGAAGAGCTACTGATGGAGAAATGTGTAACACGTTACTTCATGGCAACTAGGATGATAGTATCATAATACCTTAGAACTAATAGAATTAAGAACTTTAACAGCTAGGCTCAACGTAGACCAAACATTAAATTGTGAATGGATATAATAACTATGACGTGAACATTATTGACGATATAGATGACGTTCTAATATATGAAAATCTTTTCAGGATGATGGACTCTGAAGTGAAGATTAAAACGGGAGGACTATTAATATAACTAGGCATCCTTTGTAATCACCTACTGGCAATGCAAAACTGTGCCAGTCAGAAAGCTAAAATATAACTAATCCTTCGCAAAAATATGTATAGACAACCCTACAAATCTAAAACCTAAAGCATTTATCGATGCTAGCGTACCCTCGTATGTTACGATTTTCGAACGCTGTGTCTCTCACGTAACTTCCTATAGAAGGTTCTGTAGTGACACGGGATACGTACAGGATACTACAGGAAATGATTTCAAACGGTACATTTCAGCTTTTGACCGCAAATTTATCGATTTTGTACAAGACTTGATTTTCCGTGAAAACTCCTTTAAGCTTTGAGGAAAGTGATTTCGTCATATTGTAACGGCTGTCATGAAAATCTATCCTTTTCACCAGTATTTGACAAAAACGCTCTGTGTTTGGACAGCCGTTTATTTATTTAACCATTTATGTACACACATATATAAACAGATTTGAAGAAAAGAACAGAAAAATAGGTAGAAAGGTGATGCTTATTTTTAAAGAAATCTCTGCCAGCATACCTGCGATAGATAAAGAGATGTAGACAGAGTGTGTAAGAATAAAAGAGAAAATAAAATACCTAAAATGAAAAACAATGGAATAGAACAGAATACTTTTTATTATGTACACCATACAGCAATTCACAACAACAACAACAACACACAATACAATTAACACAAACAATTCACGTAATAAAATAAAACAAATAATATGAAAATATGCTTACATACATACAAACATGAAGAGTTGAACTCTCTATCTGCGTCTGCGGTTCCGAACGCATACAAACCAAATCGCTTCAAAGTGAGAGTGAACAGGCTTCTTCTGGGCTCGCTCACTCCACCGTCGAATTTGTCTCTGTCATCTCTGACCTAGACTAGAGTCAATAGCAAAACCCATCCAAATAAAAATAAAAAAGATCATAATTCTGCGGCCGTTATTCTGTGACCGTTCCCTGCTTTCTTAAGAAACCTAAGCTTTAGAGATTTACTATCAACAAATCCTTCGTAAGGCATCATTATCTACCATCACCACCCGCAGCATATAATCTTTATTATCAATTCCATTTAAGTTTGGCAGTGCAGTTTTCAGTAGCGCACAGAGCATTAAATAAACAGCCCGGAGTCTGGATTTTCTCCCGGTTGCTGGCAATAGGCTCGCTCCTACACGCAGGGCCGGATTTAGGGGAGGGCATCCGGGGCAACCGCCCCGGGGCCTCCACAAAAGAGGGGCCCCCGCAATAGAGACTTCGGAAAAAAATCTTTCAAATTCCGACGAGTAAACACTAGTAAACAACTTTTCCTTTGTTATTTTTTTTCGCTGTTTTACACACGATGTGTAGGTACAACGGTTAAGGTACCTTGCTCTTACTAACCTATCTAAAAAATCCATCCTGTTTAAAAATGATTGAAAATGGTGTTTTTTTTTTTATCGTCTGTTCCACAATATTTCCTGGGCCTACACTTTTTGGTTGCCCCAGGGCCTCCACACGCTTAAATACGGCCCTGCCTACACGAGACTTTAAACATAACTAGCGACTTGTGGGTGTACTTATTAACACACACCTCTGCCCAACACTTCGGGGAAAGAAGGCGTGATGTTATGTCATCATCATAATCAGCCTATAATGTTCCCACTGCTGGGACACAGGCCTCCTCTCTGTAAGAGGGAGCGGGCCCTAATCTACCACGCGGGCCCAGTGCGGGTTGGTAGATGTCACATGTCTTCGAATTTGATGATGTTATGTGTATATAGGAAAATATCGTCTAAATTCCTTGTTTTTATAGTGGACTAGCTTCAGCCCGCGGCTTCGTGCGCGTGGATGTCGGAAATTATTCCCCGGAAACGTGTTACCTGGACAAAAAGTAGCCTATGTCCTTCCCTGGAATGCCATCTATCTCCATGCCAATATTTTTTTGAAATCTGTTCTGTGGTTTAGGGGTCAAAAGGTAATGTACAGACAGAGTTACTTTCGCATATTAATACTAGATTTTGCACGCGGCTTCGTTCGCGTTAATTGAGAATTTGACAATCAATTCGGGTTGTTCGGGGAATTACAGTTAGGAGGATGAGAAACCGGTCTATGGACACTCTAGACTCACAAAATGTATTTGGTACTTAAATAAAAAATAAAAAAAACTCTTAACACACTACTAAAGTTTCTATAATAATATAATTCAATCATGATTCGAAAGGCACGTGGCGCCTACTATTATCATAAGAACTTTATTGTTGTTTTCCTCGGGTACAGTCCTTTTTTTCGGGATGAAAGGTACCCTATGTCCGTTTTTGTACACCTGACAACGTATATGCAAACTTTCAGGATGATCGGTTCAGTGGTTTAGGCGTGAAAAGGTAACAAACAAGCAAACAAACTTACTTTATAAATATTAATTAATTTAATTAAATAATTAATACATTAATTAATTTATTTATAATTAATATTAATATATAATATTAATATTAATTATTATTACTATATATATTATTATATAAATATATAATATAAAAATATAATATAAATATAAAAATATAAAATATAAATTAATAAAGTTAGGAAGATAGGATGGATGGCTGTAATCAGGCACAAAACGGTTTTATAATGTTCCGATATTCTATGCGTATAAGACTAGTCATGACATGTGATTTTGATACACTTATAGCACCGACTTTAGCATCGTGTGGAACATGACATCAATTTGTGATTATGAGTTAGTTCGTGGGTGGTCTGGAGTTAAAAATAGATCAGATTAGTCTATTTTCATAACTTGAGTCACTCTTTTGGAGGCGAATGATTGAGTTGGGTGGCTCATGGTAAGACTCAAACGTTATTTGACACTAGCTGCCTCCCATGGTTTCACCCGCATAAGTCTCGATCTCGAAAAAATTGCGGGATGAATATTTTATGACCTAATCCAAGTCATGGTCTAACCATGTGCCAAATTTCATCAAAATCAGTTCAGCCGTTTTAGCGTGAAAGCTACGTTAAAACGCTAAAACGGCGTGAACATACGAGCATTCATAAAATCTAATCTTTTCTCATTATAATATTAGTTTAGATGACGATGTAGAGAAAATATAATTATGATCGTTCAAGTTAATATTATGCCTTTAAGTACTTTAAACTCACAGCCTGTTTTTTTCGACTTTCATCATAAACTCATCCACAATTAGAAAACCACGAAATAACCCTACTGTAACTCTTCAGCGTTCTATTTCCTTTTACCTTTTCGAAGACAGAATTAACACTACTCAGTTTAAACTCCCGGTGTTTCCCATATACTTTTTAAAACGCATTTCCCTCAAAAATTTCCAATTAAGTAGATTATACTTTGAAGCACGGTTAACTAGACCCGAAATGAGACAGAACAGAGTTCTGTTACAACAAATAACCGCTTTACCTCCAAATTGAATTACGTTCCGTGCTGGTGGAAACTTACGGGGGCTAAGTTGGTGATTAATCGCTGCAGTTACAAGACCTGGAAGTCTTTGAAGAAGCGCTAAGATTGACCACAACGGATAAAATAATACCTGCCTATTATTTCCCATTGCAGGGCAATAATCTCTTCTCAAACAGTGAAGGCACGAGCATTATTCACCACGCTTGCTCAAGACGGGTTGGAGTTTCAGATTTATATTAACTATAAAGTCCAGGTTTCCTCACCATGTTTTCGTTCACCGATGTCAGTAATGCCCAAGATAAACTCAGAAAAAGTCACATTGGTACTTGTGCGGATTGAAGCCCTGAACCCCGTGCATGAGAGGCGAGGCCTCACCCACTAGACCATCACGACATCACCGCAACGGATAATCGCGTTTATTAAAGGGTTCACGTTCTGGTAGATCATCTGAATTTTTTCATGATAAACAGGAGCAAAGCATCGATCCAATTTAAACGTTATATGGGAACCCTCCAAGTTGATCAAACAATTTTTCTCGATGCTGAACAATTGTTAATTACTTTATTTTTATCTTAGCGACTAGCTTTTGCCCGCTACTTCGTCTGCGTGAAATTTCTTGTACCCCCGACCCACCGACATCGCACCGCATCACCAGCCCGCGCTATCACTTCGTTTCGCTTAGCGTTCTTTCTGATTTTTTTCTTTTTCTCGGCTCCTAAGGGTCCTATTGTGATGTTAAATAACCTATAGCCTTCCGCAGGAATTGGGCCATTAAATGCAAACAGAATTTTTTAAATCCGACTGGTAGTTCAAGAGATTACCCCCTTTTTTTTTTTTTTTTTTTGGGTGGGAAATCATCAAATGACGTCTCCCGCTCTGGGCGGAGCGGAAGGGCGTGTCAGACTCTTACTGACTAAAACCCACCCGTGTTCCTTCATTTGCCTGTGCGCCAGGGCCACGGTAACTCTTTCGAACAATCCGCGACCCCGGCAGGCATCGGTCCTATCGGACCCCGTCAATGGTGCTGACATCTCTTTGAGGCGCGCGTGGAACACGACGCGCCGTCGACCCGGGCCTGGTCCTTACCGGACGGCGAGCTGCCCATTGCTCGCCGTCCGCAGGCCCGCGCCTACGGTGGCCGGGAGTCGGCAATCGACTCCCGACGCCCAGGGTGTCTCCTCCTCCTGCGGCGGCTAGGGGCGCGAGGGCGTAGAGATTGCCTCTCCCTCTCGCGCTCCGCCTCCTCCTTCGCGAGCATTACTGCTTCGCAGAAGGAGGTGACGGCTTCCCATTCCCTCTCGCTCCGTACCATGGCCTGAACCAGGGCCGGACGCGAGAGGTCGCCGCCGCCGATCGCCGCCACGAGGACACGGCGGTGCTCTGCCCAAGCCGGGCAGACCTCCACCGTATGCTCCACCGTGTCCTCCGGTCGATCCACACAATGGTAACACCCGGGCGTTTCCTCCCGCCTTATTCGAAACAGGAACCTCCCGAAACATCCATGTCCGGTGAGGACCTGCGTCAGGCGGAAGGTGAGGACGCCGTGGCGCCTCTCAAGCCACTCCTCAAAGAGGGGTCTTACCGCCGCAATTGTGGCGTGCCCTGCGCTGGGTTGCGACAGTCGCACTCTCCATGCCGCCATGAGATCCCGCCGGAGCTCTATCCGCTGTGCCGCGATTTCTCGCGGCAGCGGAGTTACGCCCCGGCGTTTCGCCTCCTCGCGCCACTCCCAGACGTGCGCAAGGACCTTTGCCTCCAGATCCCACGGCGGCAATCCGGCAAGGAGGCTCGCCGCTTCGCAGGAGACCGTGCGGTATCCCCGTACCATCCGGATGGCCATGACCCTTTGGGACGCTTTCAACCGGCGGGCTGGCCGGAGCCTCAAGGAACGCGCCCACACCGGTGCCCCGTAAAGGGCCATGGACCGCACGACCCCCGCGTAGAGCCTCCGGCAGGAGGCGTTTGGCCCCCCCAGATTGGGCAAGAGCCGCTTCAAAGCAGCCCCGGCCCGCTGCAGTCTGGGAGCCAAACGTCGGAAGTGCTCGACGAAGTTCCACCGGCTGTCGAGGACGAGTCCCAGGTACTTCATCGTCGACTCGACGCCGATGTGAACCCCTCCTACCGTTATTTGGGAACCCGACAGTGGCGCGTTCCGAGGACCATGAAAACACATGGCCTCGGACTTGTGCAAGGCCACCTCGAGTCCCAACTGCCGGATCCTCTCAACGACTGTCGCAACCCCGCGTGTCATGAGATCGGCCGCGGCCTGGTGCGACCTCCCCTGCGCCAGGACCAGCGTGTCGTCAGCGTAGCACACCACGCTGACGCCGCTAGGGAGGTCGGCGCGCAGCACCCAGTCGTAACCGATGTCCCACAGATGCGGCCCCAAGACCGATCCCTGTGGGACACCGCACGACATCTCTCGCCGGTTCCATTCTCCCTGGTGACCGGGGTAGATAACTGCTCTATCTGCCAAATAGGCCTCGACTACACGACAGAGATAGGTCGGCATCCGGTGATACCGGAATGCCTCCCTGATGCAACTCCAGGGCAGGGTATTGAAGGCGTTGGCGATGTCTAGAGACACCGCCAAGACGACCCCACCCCGGGCCACAGCATCCCCCGTCGTGAGGGCTCGCACGCGCATGATGGCATCCACCGTGGAGCGCCCCCTGCGGAAACCAAACTGGCTCTCCGCCAAATCCGGCCCCACCCGCACCAGCTGCCCGACGAGGCGGTCTGCAATGACTCTTTCAAAGAGCTTGCCCACCTCGTCGAGCAGCACAATGGGCCGGTAAGCGGACGGAGAGTCCGCAGGGCGCCCCGGCTTCTTAATGAGGACCAGTTTCCCCGTCTTCCAACGAAGTGGGAACTGGCCCTCCTCCAAGCATGCGCTTAGGAGCCCTCTTAGTCGAGGCCCGAGAGCCTCCAAGGCCAGGACCCAGGCTTTTCCAGGTAAGCCGTCGGGTCCTGGGGCGGTATTCTTGGCACTCAGCCTACGTACCGCCACTCTCAACTCTACCTCGGTCACCTCAGGAGCAACGTCGTCATCGTCGGGTCTGTGGTCCGCAGTTGGCACCGCAGGAGGCGGAGCCATGGGCGGGGGAGTATGCTCCCCCCGCGAGGGGAACAGAGCGCTCACCACGCCCTCCACGAGCTGGGGCCGGAGACTCTGAGTCAGCGGGGGAGCCCATGGGCGGAGTTTCTCCCGCACCACCTTATATGGGCGCCCCCACGGGTCCCTGTTCAGAGTCCCCAGCGACTCCTCAGGGGCCAGTCCCCTGGCCCGCAGGATCTCCGCTCGGAGGGCGATCTTCGCCACTCTGTAACCCTCGTACAGCTCCGCCTGAATGGCTTCCGTATCCGGAGGGCGGATACGGAGCCTACGGTGCCTGGTGTACAGGCGCCGCGCGGCAACGCACGCCTCGCGCAGAGACGTTAGTTCCGGCGACCACCAGTACACCTGGCGCCAGGCGCGTCCGGGCTGGACCCGGGGCATTGCCATGTCACACACTTCTGACATGGCCTCCCGGAACCACTCTGCCTCGTCGTTGATGTCAGCAGGCCTGTCCGGTGATGACACCCAGGCCTGCACGATCGAGGCTTCCAGGAGGAGCTCCCGGTCCAGCTTCTTCAGCGCCCACCGCGGACCACTCGGGGCCTGTCGGACCAGCGCGCTCGAGGTCTGGGCGGAGACGTCAAACCGGATGTACCGGTGGTCGGAGTACGTCTCCACCCCCTCCATGACACGCCAGTCAAGGACACGCGGTGACAGAGCGGGGCTGGCGAACGAGATGTCCACCACTGACTCGCCCCGCATCCGCACACACGTGGGGACAGAACCCCGGTTTAGGACGACCAGGCCTGTCTCCAGAGCCCAGTCCTCCACCATCCCGCCCCGTGTGTCCGTGTACCGGGAACCCCAAGCCGTGTTCTTGGCATTGAAGTCCTCGAGTACGAGCACGGGCAGGGTATGGTACCCGACGACGACGACTCTCAACTCCGCAAGGGAGTTGTGGAACTCGGCGAGAGTTCGGCCACAACAATCTCCCCGAACCGTGCTGCCACGCAACCCCGTCCCCTCTTGACTGCCTCAAGCGACGGGGTACCGGCGGCGGCCGACGAAATGAGGGTCACTGAGCCGCTCAGGTCCTCCACCCAGTCATCCCTGGGCGGGACAAAGTACGGCTCAGCGACCACGGCGATGTTGATCGACCACTGCGCCATGCTCTGGAGCAACAGATCCTGAGCAGCGGCGCAGTGGTTGATGTTCGCCTGGAGGAGGCGTAATGGGGCCATTATTGGCACTCCATATCAGCCCCCTCCCGAGCCCCCTGTGAGGGCCCTGCCGCGGTGGTTGCGGCAGCTACGACAGTAGGGGCGGCAGCGGCGGCGGCAGTGGCGGCGGGTGCGGCGGTGACGGCGGTGGCGGAGGGCTTGCCCCTGCCCCTGGCTTTGGCGGGTGGAGCGCAGGCCTTACTCCCAGCCCGGTGATCGGCCGGCTTGCCAGCTGCCGCACATAAAAAGCAGTGCGGCGTGGCATTGCACGAGCCGGCCTTGTGACCGGGCTGACCGCAGCGGAAGCAATGATCGCTGCGGTCCACCTCCGAGGTGCATTGCACTCCCACGTGGTTGCCCACTTGGCAGCGGAAGCACCTCAGAGGTCTGGGTTCCAGCAGTTTCACCTGCGCGGAAACCCAGCCCACCAGGAGCCTTTGGCCCTCCCCGGCGACTTTCCTGGCCGCCGCCACGGGGCAGCTCACCGTAACGGCTCGCATCCCCTTGTGGTCAGGACGGATGATGCCCGCTCTCACCTGTTCGGCAGAGCAACCCCCAGTCCTGACGACGGCGGCCACCACTTCAGCCTCCGTCACACAATCGTCCAGGCCCAGAATGCGCATGTCGATGCACTTGGTGGGCCTGGACACTCGGGCCTCGTCCGCATTTAGGGACGCCCTGAGCCTTTCAGCCAGAGCGTCAGCGGTTGGGCCGCTCGCCGCACCGGGCACCTCTAGCATCCGGGCCCCGGTCGCAGTGACCCTCATCCGGATGCCATTGGTGACGCCCAGCTCCTGCAGGTTCACCGCCGCCCTCGCCTTCGTGAGCACGTCGCGGTAGGACACGCCCTTCTTTTCCGCTTCCGGCTGTAGTGTTATCACTACAGCTGCGGACTTCGGGGCGCGGAGCCTAGCCGCGACGCTTCGCTCCTTGCGCCGCTGCCGCTTCTCCTTTCTTTTGGCCGCCCTCGATGCTTTACCCGCCTTCCGCTTCTCTCCGGCTACTTGCCATTCGCCTTGAGCCGGAGGAGCTTTAGGAGGCGGGGGGGGCGGCCGACTCGCCGCCGGGGCTAGGGCCCTCGCCGCCTGCTTAGCCACCCCACCCTTCTTGGGCTTGGGCGGTGCCGACTTAGCCAGGGGCGGCTTCGCGAGATCTGGTGCTGGCCCGCCTTTCGACCGCCCTACCGTTACTGGCTTGGCCGCAGCGGCGGCAAACGATGCCTGCCGGCTCGCCGCTAGCGGGGGGCGCAGGACAACGGCCTCCAGAGCGGAAAATCGGCTCTGGAAGGCAGCCAGCTCCCGCCGCACCAGGGTCAGAACCCGGTCCTCCGCAGGCACCGGCACCGGCCGGCCCTGCCCATGCTGCGCCCCCGCTAGTGGCACTTCTCGGGGGCCGGCTGCCCGGAGGCCGGCCAAATCCGCTCGGAGCTCCTCGTTCTCCTTACGGAGAAGCTCCATAGCGGCTGTCAAGCGGGCGACCTCAGCCCGCATCTCGGACATTTCATTCGACGGAGGCCCAAGGTGGAAGGCCTCCGCTGCCGCCATAATAGAGGCCGTGGCAGTGGGTATGACCTTGTCTTTAGAGGACTGAATCCTCTTCAAGGCCACACCCCTGATCGCAGCTACCACGGCCTCCTCAAATTTGGCCACCCGCTCTAACTTGGAGCCGCCAGCGGCGTTCGCCCCCCCGCTCGACAACTCCGAGAGTGCCGTCCTGCGACCGGCCCCTCCAGGGTCATGGCCCTCCGTGGCGAGCGTCTCGGCTGCTTCGGCCGGCTCGGCTGGACTGGCTCGGCCCGGCTCGCTGTCCTCCTCGGTATTGAGCTCTCTATGTTTTCGCTCATGAACCCCATCCTGCCGAGCTAGTTTTCTGCGAGCAGATTTCCTCCCGCCATCAGAGGACGACCCCTGGCCATCCCCTGGTTTGGGGCGCTTCTTCAGGAACTTTGAGCTCTTCCTAGCAGCCCCCACCACTACGCGCTCCGGGCTCTTGAAAGAGCCCCTAGCGCCCGACGCGGCATCGGACTCCGACCCCGCATCGCTCCTCTCCTCTCCACTACTTTTCTCTGTTATTATTTTGTTTTTAGAATTTTCCATACTTAATCCCACGAGTATGGGGGATATAAAATGTCATTCCCAGGTTCACCCCCTGTCCCTAGGCAAGTGTACATTTATAACCCAACCAGAGGGTCCACTGGTACTCTGGCTGGGGGTGCGCTAGCGACTGATGCGCTACCTACAACTGGAAAGTTGTAGATGACACTACTCCTCAGCCATTCATACCCTCGCCGCGCACCAGAACTTGATATTAGAGGATTTTTTTATAGAGGTTATCTTCCTCGCGGTCCGGGCGGTTAAGCCAAGACCCTCGACCCCCGTCAAAAGTCAGAGACATGACGTTGACGATCTTCGGGGCTACGAGACTAACGGTGGCAGAAGGAGCAGACTCCTTACTGCCTGCCCGGCGGCAGGGTAAGTGCACACCGAGCCCGCTCTTACTCCGCCGCTGTGCGTCTCTGCTTAACAGAGATACACACGTTGGAGCGTTCCTCCGACAGGATATTAGCGTACGGGCAACAAGACCCCTTAGGCACAGAGTACCTAATGGAGAGTTATTGCCCGCACCCCAGGGTGCACCGTCCCGGAGACTGGCCTTTCCCCCAGACGCATCCAAGGGAAACTCCAGCCCACGGACACACGGGGAGGTTTCCTGTCCTAGCACCCCAAGAGATTACCCCCTACAATCCTACATACAAACTTACAAACAAACAAATTTTACCTCTTAGTTATATTATAATTAGTACAGATTTAAATGAATAGTTCAATCATTTAAATCTATACTAATATAATATAATAGTAGCGATTCGTATTTAGACACTGTATTACCGATTCTCTACTGTTACTGTCCTCCCATACCTATTAACACTGTAATTTGAAAACATTGTAAATGCCAATCATTTTTAAAAGAATAACCGTGGAGTTTCTTGCCGGCTTTTCTCTTGGAACTATTCAATTGGAACCATGCACCTAGCTTCTGACTTTTCATAAATGCCCATGTAGGTTTATGTGAAATAAAATATTTTGATTTTGATTTTAATGTAACCCGATTTTATCGACTGACTGGGTATAAGTAAATATCTCGATAGAACTTTCCTCGTGAGATTTCTACAAGTCTTTGTCTGCTTTTGCGCAACCAAAACCCGTCGCAGGGCAGACCCAAAATAATTCACCGTAGAACCCGTCTCCAAGGCACGCGAAACAAAAACAGTGTGTGGCCAGTTTTAAAATTAAGTTCAATTTAGTGGAAACTGCGACGTGCATTGTGCAAGATGAGCTGTTTTGTGCAGAACGAGTTTTTGCACGAAATGAAAAACGTCAGTTTTGTGCTGTGATGAAATAGGACTTGTCTGTGGTATTGTATGGGGTAAGAAAAGTAAAATGAAGGAAGATAATAAGAAAATTGGAGTGAAAATGTGTTAATTATATTACCATTTCCAGCAGCAGGCCAGATCTATAGGTTTGTATTGGTGTGCTGGAATTCAACTGACAAGATCTTCGGTTAAAAATTCTTAATTTAAGGACAGGATCCCTTATTTTGCTCCAAATTTAAGCATCTCATCAATACCCTCAAATAAATAATGTATCGTCAAAGAGTTGAAACGTCACTTCACTAGAATTAAATAAAAAAAAAAAAAAAAAAAATCTGAGGTGGTCATTTTGTCATCGAAGGTAGTCAGATTTAGTTCAAATTGTTAAACAAAGCAAAGCGGACTAATATAAATTAGTCCGTACAGCTGAGATAAGGCAATTAAGAAAACTATAACAACCTGCATATTACCTACCTACTTCTTCAATTCCCAGCCTATAAAAATCAATACCAGCTGTACCATCAAGCCACACCTGCCAAAAAAATCCCATATTGCGCGATAATAACCTATAATTTAGCCCATAACAACATTATTAACACTAATCATAGCCTCACATTGCCGCCATCAGAAAATTTAATTATACGTCCTTGTCAGTCTTTGAGCCCCCTTTTTACGGACAACCCTACAAACTTAACGTTACCACCCCCAACTTACACTCACTCTTAAAGCTTAAAGATTAGAGTTGAAAATCGAACGTTTTCGAGTTATATAGGTGAAGGGCGTTGGAAGTTTTTCATAATGACGTCATTGAAGGATGTCCCAAGGCACTTTGGGTATTAAAATGACAAACGTAGGCCGTTATCGAGTATGGAAATCTTCCAATTTATTATACGATAGGTAGTTATTCTATTAGGTAAACAGCTTCGGGTTTAATAGAGTCATCGGGTTTATTAACTAGGGTTGGGTGAACTATTTTGTGTGAAGTGTATGTAATTTTTTATAGTTGGCCTATCTGAGCCAATTATGGGTCATAAGGAATTATGTCGGCTTTGAGTGGCAGGTCATCAGTCACGCTACGGTTTGTTTTGGGAGTTGCAGAGTGGCTCTTTTGAAAGAATAGTACCAGGTACGTAAACAGCCTGAAAATTAAGTCCGCACCATCGCTAATTCAGCACCTAATTAATAATTTACGCAGTAACCCTTTAAAAATACCACTCTGGTAGATTTTAGTCGCTTTCTTGAACAGATTTTAACAGTACTATGTATACACTAGTTTTGCCCGCGGCTTTGCCCTCGTGGAGGTCGGAAATTATCCCACGGGAACGTACTACCTGGATACAAAGTACCCTACGTGCTAATCCAGGTTATAAACTATCTGTGTTCCAAATCCCATCCAAATCCGTTCAGTAGTTTTTGCGTGAAATAGTAACAAACATCCATCCATTCATCTATTCGTCCATCCTCACAAACTTTCACATTTATAATATTAGGAGGATAGTATAAATTAAAGTGTATCTGTGCGACCGCGTTCTTCGAAACTTCGTAACGGATTTTGATGCAGTTTTCACCAACATTTAGATAATTTATTCCAGAAGGTTTATGAGTATAATATATTATATTAAACTTACATGTATTAAAGAAATCTCGATGCTTTTTCAAGTCAAAAACCGTGCGGAATAGGGGCGGTTCGCTATTTTTTTATTTCCGTACATTTTTGTCAAGTGATTGCTGAAAATATATTATTGAGTAATTGTTGTTAATAAACAAGAATTCTTATAAATAATTTTCAAAATAACTTTAAGGAGGTTCAGTGGCAATTTTAATAGACTTAATTGCAGAAGTGATAAGAAAACATATCAATTCAAAATCATCAAAAACGTTCAATTATTTCATTGTTTTTGGCAAATATCCGTCCAAACGTGGACACACGTTGGGGCCATAAAACCCGCGTGTGCCGACTGTACAAATATCGTTTGTTTTATTATTTAATATTCTACGGAAACAATGAGAACGTAATGGTCGGCATTGAAAAATTTAAACACTGGGCCTACCATTTGTTTCAACTCGATGAGGAGTCACCAATTAATAAAGTTTGCTCTATAGGTAAATGCAACGAGTTCAAAATATGTTGATGTGATACTTTCAGATGAGAAAAGTAACATCCGCATTTTAATTACACAGTGAATGCTGATTTTTTTATTTTATTTTGCTAACTATTTTAGACATGAATATTTACTGTAAAAAGTACTATATAATTTTAATTATTGTGAATGTGAGGACTAGTATGTGGGTCATTGTTTTAGTTTTAATCATGGTCTCGCAGTTTGAGTTATTAATGCGGCCTAACCAAATGTTCCTTTTTTGGTATTGTTCGACAAATCGTTGAGCTTATTAAGTTCTGAGTTGAGCTGCACTATTACTGACAAATGCGTGCACTGACTGGACAGGTCCACTCAATCTGTGTGGTTCTTTCCTCAAAAGACCATTTCAGACACCAGTGTCTAAATGTCAATGTCACCAATGTGATCTTCACATGAGCTAACCAAGATTATGACTTCTGAGTTTGTTTCGTCCTTTCTTCTCAGAGTAGTAAGATAGGAACCGCCGATCTCATCTAGTTAAAAAAATATGATTGACGTCTAAAAGTGTTTGTACAAACCTACTTACAGAAAAAAATCATTTATCATTTCATACCACTTTAGTTATTTTAAAGATAATATGATATAATAATGCATAAATTATATCTAGATAATTATGTTGTTAATGTTTGAGCTCTGTTTTTTGTGACATGAAACTTTATATAATTGAAACAAAACTTTTATGACCGTAAATATTTGTTTATTTTTCTTTGAAATCTCTATGCACTTTTAAGTACCTACTTACTAACCTCTAATTGCTCAAATTCATAGATTGCACAAAATACACGATCGAGTTTAATAATTACCTTCTCATCTGAACCGAAAATAAAAAGTACCCACCTAACTTCAAACAAAACAGGAAGCTATCGCGCTTAAACGGCATTTTCTTACAAAGTAAACAAATTTAAGTCCGATTTTTTACTGTTAAACGTCACTGGTCACCCCCGCGGCTGTTATTAGGGGCAATATATCAAAATATTGTAAAAATGAGGGTAATTTCACCCTTGTTTGCTGTGTCGCGGATAAATTTTTATTTACCCTCCCTTACGTGGAGTTTTTATGATAATAGTGTCATGCGCTACTAAACTCACTCATCGAAGCTTTTTGTCAATAATGAATTTTTTTATTGGTAACCCTTTGACTGTCCGAAATTGTGTAAGGTTTGGAGTATGATTCATTCGATTTATCGTTTTGTGGACGAGTTTGGTTAGAAAGTACTACTAGGGATGTATCAGGGAAGTATAAAAATAAGTTTCGTGTCAAAGTTTTCTGAAACATCTCTTGGTACGAGTTTTAATTGATTATTTTAGTAAGATGATGATTTTAGTGTTCCTTTCTTCTTGTCTGTTTATATATGTGTGTACATAAATGGTTAAATAAATAAATAAATAAGAGAATTAGGAAATTACGAAAAGAATGCAAATTGCATAAGTGATAAACTTTAAAACAAACGAAAAATTAAGAAAATCTACAGTTTATTTGGGTAATCTAATGCTTATCATTTGGCAGCTGTCATCAAATCAAATCAAAATATTTTATTTCACATAAACCTACAAGGGCACTAATGAAACGTCAGAAGCTAGGTGCACGGTTCTAATTGGTCGTTTCCTATGGAGAAGAGCCGGCAAGAAACTCCGTGGTTACTCTTTTAAAAATAAGTGGCTTTTACAATGTTTTCAAATTACAGTGTTAATCTCGTAGATATGGGAGGACAGTGTAGGCCTGTCAACTAGTAACAGGTACTCAACAAAATAGAAAAAGGTCTACAAGTTAGGCCTACAAAGTTCTCACATAAAAAAAGACTATATAAAAGATAAATAAAATAGTAAAAATAAAAGCCTATTTAAATCAAATGACATGATTGCCAGTACAACGGTAACAAATCGGAATTTAAATCCTCTCTACAAAAGTCATTAGTAAAGAGTTGAAATAAGAATTCGAGGTATATAATATCAAATAATGAGAAGATTATGTCAAAGAAAAACGTAAAAAACAAAAAAAAAATGTTTTTAAATAAACTTCTTAATTTGGCAGTAAGCCAAGCAAATAATAAGCAGTTAATAGACATTTACATAGTGCTGCCGTTAATGAGGTACCAGGGAAGCCACATGTGTAGACGGAATTATTGCCAAACTTCCATCATCACATGCCATCTTTTATACTATAAATTTCCTTGACTCTTTAGTCTGCTCGTCCCAGTAATGACATAATGATGAATGATGTAATGATGCAGTAGTGACTGCTTTCAGACTACGTTCGGGACATATTCCGTTGAATAGCTTCGCCTTTTTAATGAGAAAAAGTGATTCGCCCAATTGTTCTGAGTGTGATACGGTAGAGGATACCACTCATATTTTAGCGAAATGTGTCCGGAACGAGGGGAAGAGGAGTAACTATTTCATAGAAAACGGTTTTAATTCTATTAATGTTGGCTGTATCTTGGCTGCTCCCTGGTCCAGGACAGCCAAAAAACTATACAAAATTGTAAACCTAGGTATTAAATGTAGATAGACATAGAATGCCGCTATGAGGGTGACATGGTCATACTGATCAAACCCTCTATAAACTAATAAAGATTTTAAATATATATATATGTTTAATATCTTTTTCGATACATGACACGTTGATATTTGTATTTTTATTATAGAAATTTGACAACGATTGGACTTAACGACCGATTTTTGTCGGTATCTATGTCGAGACTGCAGGGCCTGGGCCGGCAGTCTCGACATAGATAGCGACAAAAATCGGTCGCTAAGTCGTATCGATGTCAAATTTCTTTAATAGATTTTCAACCTTATCCTTTGGAAATAAAGTTGAAAATCGATTAAAGGAATTTGACGTCGATACGACTTAGCGACAGATTTTTGTCGCTATCTAATGTCGAGACTGCAGGGGCTGCTTGCCACCGATAACTGTCGTAAGGAATTTGAACAAGGAATTATGGAAATATTAGGATACAACACTCGGCCTAAAACTTGTACCTACATACTTATCGTATTATAAACTCTCGTAGGCTGCTCTATTTTGACCTTACTCAATATTCAATTCAGATTCAGATTTCAGATTCAGATTCTTTATTTGTTAACATAGGTAGTTACAAACAGGTGTTACATTGTCATATGCGCTCTATGTTTTGCCATTTGGCGTACAAATATGATGATCAATTTTACATTTAATTATTAATTATCTACGTGCAACAAATACTTTTATGAGTTTAAATTATAAAAAACAAGAATGCTAAAGTGTAAGCGATTCATAAATATTTTCAAATTGTCAACAATAAAATTTAAGAAATACGAGTAACAAAAATAAAAATGTCAGGAAAAAAATAATAAAAAAAATATAGAAAATAATGTCAGTCATAAAATTTAAAATTAATACAGAAATGTCAAAACAATTATTAAACTATTCCTTCAGTGTCAACAATTAAATCTAAGGTAGAACATAAATGTTAAATGTATTATAATAATGTCAATGGATTGCAATGTGGATTAGTTAAAATAAATACAGTAATGTCAAAATAGATGACCTAACACTTATTATCTATAGGAGGCATTATAGAACTGTCGTCCAAATATTCCTTTAGCGAGTAGTAACATTTATCAATTAATATTTTCATAAGCACTCTCTTGAATTTGTCTAGGTTTAACGATTTCAATGTCTCAGGCAGCTTGTTAAATATTTTTGTGGCCATACAGAAAATGCTTTTATTCATTAAGGCTGTTTTACCATGTGTGATTTCAAGCTCTAACTCATTTTTGTCACGTAGTTTGCGATAGTGACTTTTAAAAGCTAATTTGTACTGTGAGATGTGTGTTTTGACAAATATATTTGTTTCGTAGATATACAGTGATGGTAGGGTAAGAATGTTCAGGCTTTTAAAGAACGGTTGACAACTATCGGTGCTATTTAGGCCACACATGGATCTAATACATTTTTTCTGAGCTCTAAATACAAAATCTCTATCGACGGAGTTGCCCCAATACATTATGCCATACCTAAGTGTTGATGCAACATAACCATGATAAGCCGTTAGTACAGATTCTAGGCTGACAGTCTTTGATAGTTTAAATAGAACGTATGCAAATCTATTCATTTTTTTACAAATTTCATCTGTTTGTGATCTCCATGTCAGATTATTATCAATTACGATGCCGAGGAATTTGGCGACAGTAGTTGACTCTATTGGACTCCCTAAATACTGAATTTCAGGGATCTTACTTGGAATTCTCTGGTAGAAATGCATGATTTTAGTTTTGTCTAAATTAATTACAAGATTATTATTGTTGAACCAAGATATTATTGTATTTAATGTCATATTTATTTCATTCTCATAAGTCATATTATTGTCACATTCAACTACTACTGTGCAGCTGTCGTCAGCAAATAGTACCATGGGATGGTTTATGTGTCCGGGAAGGTCATTAATGTATATTAAAAAGAGGGGTGGTCCAAGTACACTGCCTTGAGGTACGCCGTATTTTATTGTTCTACGTTTGGATCGATATTTATTCTCGTAGCCGTTATTAGTACATATTTGTGTGATTTCCACAAACTGTTTTCGATTCACCAAATAAGATTCGAACAGTTTAAGTACATTTCCTCTAATACCATATTTTTCTAGTTTGTTTAACAGTATTCCGTAATCTACATAGTCGAAGGCCTTGGTCAGATCCATAAAGATAGTACATACAGGATTTCTCTTGTCCACGTTTGATAAAACAGGGAGAAGAAGATCATGTATGGCCATATTAATTGTCTTCTGTTTACGAAATCCCTTTTGCTCTTTAACTAATATTTTTGACTTGTCAAGGTATGTATATAATGATTTATAAATTACTTTCTCAAATATTTTTGAGAAGACAGGTATCAATGCAATAGGTCTGTAGTTAGCCATATATTGCCTATCCTGTTTTTTGTATAATGGAACAATTATGGAAGTTTTTAGAGCTTCGGGAAAAACTCCATTAGAGATACTCATGTTGATGATGTGACTGAGATGTGGAGCTATATATTTAGCGGCTTCTTTTATAACTTTAGTGCCAATTCCGTCATAACCTACGCTATTTGTATTATTGAGTGAGTTAATATGGTAAATTATGTCTTGCGGTATAGTTGGTTCCATAAATAAAGAACTAGAGGTGTTGAAGTGTATTGGAATTTGTGGAATTGTATTATTTTTAGGTTCGGTAACTTGGTCAACATAAAAATTGTTAAAGGACTCGGCTATTTCTGACGGGTTTGTTATTTGTTTTGAGCCTGTTCGTATTTCTGTTATTGGCTCTTTAGGAAAAAAAGTTTTTGAGTTGTTAATTACTGTCCATGCCGCTTTCGATTTATTTTGCGAGGTCTTAATGTAATAGTTATTTTGTGATTTTTGTGTCAGTGATATAATTTTTTTAAATCTAGCTGAATATATTTTGAATGTATTTTTATTCTTTGAGGTGGGGTTTTTTCGGTATTGCCATAGCAATTGCCGTTTCCTTTTACTGCATTTTCTTATCCCGTTAGAGATCCATTTTGCTTTTTTGCTAATGGATATTGTTCTCATTTCATAAGGAAAACAGAGATTGTAAAAGCATTTAAATAGGTCTAGAAAATGGTTGTAGGCCTCGTTAACATCACTGGTGGTATAAATATCTGAAAAGGTGAGACATTTTATGCTGTTGTTAAATTTTTCTACATTTTCTTGGCAATAATTTCGTCTTTTAACTCGCCAGCACTTTAAAGCAAAAAAATATTCAATATAATTATTTATTGCATTTTACAACGTTGAACTTGATTAACTCATTATTCTCCTGCAGGCGTAGCATGACGCTTTCTATTTCTTGGAAGACAAGACATAGCTATTTCTATACAAAGTGACATTTCGTTTCTCCATTTTTGACATCGCACTGTAAAAATCCTTCTACAATCCGTCATTTTGTCTTTCGTTTCTACCGATCGTTGTCTAGGTCCTTTTATAATTATGTAGACTATTTCAGAAGAAAGTTTTCTATCCCAAACGTCAAAATTACAGTGACAACTGTCAGTTGTCTAAGGTAGTGAAGACCATTTGATTTTGTAATCGCCATGCTAAAGACAGTAGAAAACTTTTTATTCAACGGCCACAAAGTATAAAAATGGAATGGAAAAATACAATTTTTCACTTTTTGTATGGAACATGTGAAAAATTATTAACTACATGTTTAGTGTTAGAGGTTTAAGACTTTCATAAAGGGGGTCGAAATTTTCATTATTTTTGCGATAGGACACACCATTTTCGAGATATAAACAAAATCAAAGAAAAACGTGAATAACCTACTGAATTTCGTAAAAAGTGCAGTTGACTCTTTCTACTTTGCTGCCGTAGTACTGTTTCACGGAACGTCATTTTTGTCTATTCTTCCGTCGACAAAACCCGTTTCTATGATGATCATGCTACGCGTGTTGGAATGTCTCGCTGGTGGTGGCGTGTGTGTTGGATCATTAAGTTCCCTTCAAAATGGTTGAGCTAAATAGTGCTGATCCATACGTCATGTTCGTGAACGGGCGCCGTCAGTGGGGACTGGTCATCTCTTAGCTACCACGGCTTATTTTAATTTAATTTAATATTTAAATTGTTTTTTGTCCCTTTATTACGGACGCTTTTAACGTTCTGCATCGTTCTCACATGCATAATTTCAACACGAATGATGTAACCAATATTTTGTAACCATATTTTGATTTAAAAGTGTGTCCATGGAGTTTCTTGCCCGTTCTTCTCCATAGGTACCTACTACGCTTTGGAATGGGCAACTAGCTTCATCTTTCTGACTGATCGACCCCTTGGCAATTCAAAAGTGCCTGTAATTGGTTTATTTGAAACTAGCTTTTGCCCGCGGCTTCGCTCGCATTAATTTAGACTTTGACTATCAATTCGTGTTATAATTCAATCACGATTGGAAGACACGTGGCGCCATCTATGATCGTAAGAACGTTATTGTTGTTTTCCTCGGGAACAGTACTTTTTGCGAAATGCAAGGTACCCTATGTCCGTTTATGTACACCTGACAACGTATATGCAAAATTTCAGGATGATCGGTTCAGTGGTTTAGGCGTGAAAAGGTAACAAACAAACAAACAAACTTACTTTCGCATTTATCTCAGTTATCACTGCCTTTTTAGCCTTATATCAGCCTGTTTCACATAGTATATTCACAATATTAAAATGCCAAGACTTGGGACTTGCATAATCCTAGTGAAAAAAACTAAAAATCATATCCCCCAAATTAATCTAAAGTTATTAACAGATTACAGTCAATCCGTGTTATAAGTAAAACACGCAAAATTGACATCAGGGAGGGCCCTCTCTTAATCTATCCTAATGACGAGTGAATTGTCGTGATATTGTGATTACACGTAATATAACTAAGTAATTATTTATAGTGTCTGTAATTAAAACGTCTAGTTTTGTTGTTTCTGATAAGGGAATTTTGTGTGGATTGAATGACATTTTGTTTAGTTGTCTAAAAATTACATGTGATGAGGATGGTACTCATTGGGAATGTATGTATTTTGAAGGGATAGGTGATAAGGAAGAGGATTTAAGAGTACTATTTAAGACTACAGCGACGTTTCTTAGTCATAATGAAGTTTATTTTAAATAAAACAGTAAATGATAAATGATTTTACTTCTGTAAGTAGGTTTGTACAAACACTTTTACACGGCAATCATATTTTTTAAACTAGATGAGGTCGGCGTATCCTATCTGACTACTCTGAGAAGAAAGGCCGAAACAAACTCAGAGGTCACAGTCTCTTTTAAAGTCCAGACATAATCTTCGTCAGATCATGTGAAGACCATGTAGATTATATCTGAATGGTCTTTTGAGGAAAGAACCACACAGATTGAGTGGACCTGTCCAGTCAGTGCACGCATTTGTCAGTAATCGTGCAGCTCGACTCAGGAAGTCAGGACTTAAGGAGCTCAACAATAGGTCCTAATTGCCGTTTTGTTTGCAGTAGGTCATAAATCCATTCAGATTCTACAACTTTTTCGGTTATTGAATAAATGAACTTAAAGTCTACGTGACACAAAAACAACAAAGCAAAAAAAAATTAGTAATCTCTGAACTTCACACGAAAAGCAAAGACGTCACTCAAAAAAAAAACAAACAATACAAAAAACCCACACGAAGATTATTACAAATCGTCCTAAAACTGACACAACATAACCCAAAAACGACGATTTTATTCATCAGCCATCGCTGCTTGTCACTCAACAAAAAAAACCATTCATTAGCCCGTTCTAATGGGAATTGAACGCGACCGAACTAAAAAACAATAGCGTTTTAATACGCTCCGTTTTCCGCTTGAGTGATGGCCCCAAGAGCTTAAGCGACATATTAATTTTGTAGTGAAATATTGCCCCTAATGTCGTTTGGGCTAGTTAGCCTTCATAGAGACTAGAATGTGGGTTGGTGGGCTATAGTTAGAATGTGGAGTAATTTTTGAATTATTGAATGATGACTGTATTGCATCTTGTGTTCAAATTGAGTAAATAAAGGCAAGCGTACATGAAATGCACTTTGCCTAAGCACTTCTGTAATCCATTTGTATTGGAAGAACAGGTGATAATTTTATACATATGTATATCTTCTCAATAAAATTAGCAAAAGCGGCAGCCTAACTTAGGTCCCAATGTGGTAGGATAAGAGATATGATAACACAAAAAGAATGTAGCGTTGTGAATCATGTCATTTTGCGAGTTTCTTTCTATTGTCAAAGAGAGAGAATATTCATCAAAAGTATTAATGTACTTTAAGTGTCAGCCATTACATTTTAAATTCGTTTTTTGGACTTGTGCGCGCCTAAGCGATAAGTGCCCGCTTGGAATCTTCCTTTAAGGCGTGAATTTTTCTCAGCCTATCCAACATTTGAAGCAGCGTATAAACAAAATACCCCCGAATTGATTGTCTCATCAAGGGCTCTTAATAAGCAATCTGACACGTCACTATAATTAACTCTGTAATCAGTTTTAAGTGATAATAACGACATGCGGGTACTGTTTCATTGTTTGTTTTTTTGTAAACCGTACATTCACCCTTTTGTCTTTGGACTGATGGTGATTGGCCAATGAGTGGAGCTCGTCATTACAAAATAAGCGTAAAGGGGTTTGGTAATTATATCAATGGTATGCAAATAGTTACCAGCCTGGAAAGATTCAGACACGTTTGGATACTTGGGTGTCGTCAAAAAAGGGGAAAATGGTGCCAATTCTATTGTGGACAAGCTAAACTTAATTCCACCAAAAATATTTCACATGAAGTAGGTTTCCTAGACTCACATAACGCTTTCACTGTTCAAAAGTTATCAGATCTAATGTAGACCTAAGCCCCTAGCTCTACAAGGCCTCAATCTACAAAGCTTACATTTTTGTCAAAATGTACGGCTTGGCCGTTCTGCGGCCGTCGCACAAACACTAATATGGGCTTATGGTAAGAAATTAAGTCACTGGTTTCAAATGTCGTGTCATGCAATAGTTCAATGGAACAGCCAAGCCATACATTTTGACCAAGATGTAAGGTTTGTAGAGTTAGGGGCTTAACTCTACATTAGATCTGATAACTTTTTTACAGTGAAAGCGTTAGATGAGCCTTGGCAGCCTACTTTACAACTTTACATGAAATGTATTTGGTGGGATTTCATGGTAACTATTATCCGAAAGAAATACTGACTTGCAGTTGCAAGTCAGTATTTCTTTCAAACTGAAAGAAACTCCCCTTAAAGGGAGTTCCCTTTAAGAGGGCTGAAGGGTGAAAATTACAGGTTTCTTATTTTTTGTTTTGTTGTTTGTTTGCTAATCCTAGCCTGCATACCAAATTTTAGCTTTCTAAGACTGTGGGAAGTGCCCTAGACGTTTTGATGAGTGAATAAGTCGGTGTCTGAATCAGTGACACAATCAACGTATTTCAGGTATTAATCAAATCCAAAGTATAAATGCTAGACAAATGAAACTTAGTGTGGTTTGGTACTAGGACATGCCGGTTTCCTCACGATGTTTTACTTTACCGTTTCGAGAGCAGTGGTGATGAAATAATTTACACAAAGTAAAGTACCTGTCTGGGTTCGATCCTACGACCTGCAACTTGTAAATCGCGGCCGTTAGAACTGAATCACTACTTGACTGATGTCATTTCATTTTCATTTCCATCTGTTTTTCTATATAATAAACCAAAAAAGGGACGGACATTATAAAGGATGAAATTTTAACCAGTGCGCAAACTGTAACCATGAATTCAGCATAATTATGATTCTAGACCCCCTAAAATAGAAATTCTTCGTAGGTCATCAAAAAAAAATCTATTGCTTAATAGAAAATTGCAATACCTACGCGGTCAAAATGTATGGAATAATAATATTTGTTTTTATTACCGACGAAAAATTTCTACGCTAGGGGGAGTCTAGAATCATATGCTGAATTCACGGTTACAGTTTGCGCATTGATTAGAATTTATTTCTGCATTAGAGCTATAAATTTTAGTTGACCTACATCTTCCAATATAATAAACAAAATAAGAACGTATATACTAAAAACACAGCAAACTTCAAGGCATAAACAAAAGTGTCATCTAGCTCTAACTTAGGTCTCATGAGTCAGTAAGAGATGTCAAATCTCTAATTTGGTTTAGTTTGTGAACAAGGTAATAAATGGCTTCCAATACTTGGCTAAAAGTCGAAAATGTCAAGTACGGTTTTCCAGTGTCTGCTGACAGCTAGATCAAAACTAGTTTCAATAGGACCTTCGTTCCTTCGTTTTCTCCGAATTCAGTGATCAGTCTGTACAATATACAATTTTATTATGTAGATTTTGTAGGTTTTTTTTTTTGTACTCGCAACCAGGTCCTGCCTTTAAGACCAGATGAATGAACGTAAACGAGGCTAAAGGAGTATGTAAGGATCATAACAGGTGGCGTTCTGTAGTTTCTGCCTACCCCCATGGGAAGAAGGCATGAGTTTATGTATGTATATACTTTTTAGGATAAAAAAATGTATGTACAGTCACCAAAACTGATAAGTAACCAGGGTCGTCGATGAAGTTAAAGTTTAGTAAGAAACCGATGAAAGTTTTGAAATAAAATTTAATTTAACTAATAGGAAACAAACAGGTCATGTATCAAATTAAATTTGATTCGAAAACATCCATCAGTTTCTTACTAAACTTCAACTATATCCGATGACCCTGGTTACTTATCTGTTTTTGTGGCTGTACATACGCCAAAACATAATCCATACAGTAAGATGGATCCCCAAAATGAACTACCGATTTCAAAGCCAAAATGGCAGAAAAAACAAAAAGTCACCTTTTAACCCTTAAATGATTAACAACCCAAAAAATACTAGTGACAATAATTTTACACAAACCCAACCCTTACAATAATCGATTTACACAACAATAACACCATTTTACGACACCACTAACAAACTAACAAACATCAATTTATTCGCAATAAAAAAACGACAGTAACAAAGAAAATAAAAAGCGAGTTACCAACGATTTTAGTAGATTTTAAGATAGTTAAGCTTAATAAAGGAGTTGTAAAATTAATTATCCAATCGTTTGTTAAGAAAAAGGGAGAAAAACTCGTCGTGGTCATATGTACCCGTACGTTTAGTTTGAAAACAATAAAAATCGTGGACAACCAATGGGTCGTTGATTGAGAAAGATGACTGCTGGCTGTGACGCTGTGAGAACGAAGCTCGTCAGATTATAAGGGCGTTTTAGAGTTTACGATTGACATTAAAGTTTTAATTGAGTTTTTAAGTTTCTGACGGAGTGTTAATGTCGAATTGTACTATGATTTCGTTTGCTACTGTTGCATTGGTAGTATGGGCATTATATAAATGGAAGAAACTGAAGACAAAATGACAGATTGTAGAACGAGTTCTACGGCGCGATATCAAAATTCAAGAAAATAATGACTATTTGTTAAGAAAGTGATTTGTCTTCTCTTCGTAGACTAGAGATAGAAGTGGTCATGCTACGCATGCAGTTTTCTTTAAAGTGTCGAAACTGTCTGATCTATCTCCTGATGCTTGGCAAATCTATACTTTCATCAACTTCCATTGGCAAATGTACCGTCTGACGTTTGGCAGTTAAAACATTAATGCATTTAATATTACTTATTGTTTCTTGAGTATCAAATTGTATCGTTGACTTTACCTGTCTTGGGTTTTTATTCTCCAGATAATTATCTGTATTAAGGCATCTTTGAAATCTGGTCATTCTTGAGTTATTTTTTGCTCACTTTGTGGCATTCCATGATCAGTACGTCCTACCAGTTATGACTCATGGAACCGAAACGTGGACACTCACGGTGGGCTGGAGTTTAAAGTCGTTCAGCGAGCTATGGCGAAAACTATGCTTGGAGTCTCTCTGAAGGATAAAATCCGAAACGAAGTTATCCGCCAAAGAACCAAGGTAACCGACATAGCCCAAAGACACAAGCTGAAGTGGCAATGGGCTGGTCACATCTCTCGCAGAACCGACAATCGTTCGGGAAAACGAATTCAAGAGTGGAGACCGCGTTTAGCAAACGTAGTGTGGGACGCCCGCCGATCAGGTGGAGTGACGACTTGCGAAAGGCGGCTGGCAGAGACTGGATAAGGAGAGCCGAAGATCGGGCTCAGTGGCGTTCCCTAGGTGAGGCCTACGTCCAGCAGTGGACGAATATAGGCTGATGATGATGATGATGTGGCATTCCATAGACTTAAACTTCTCAAAGTCGTATCGGTATCGTCTTCTCTAAAGCTTAGTCTGAACCGATAGTTACATGAGTCACTCATTAGTCGCAAGCTGTGCTTTAATCAGTGAGAATAACGCGTAATTAGTTGATGTGGAGCAAGAGAGCGCTCTCACGGCGGTAGGCTTTGACTAGTTGACTTCATTGTCTGTTTGGCACATGCTAATTGTGATATTGGTGATAGAGAATATATGTAATAGTTACTAATGGCAGAATCTGCTTATTACACTTCATGATCATCATTATCAGCCAATGGCAGTTCCCTAGGTAGATAAGACTTAGACCTCTCCAATTTACCGTCATCTAGCTCGATCCTCTGATTCTCTTATCCAACTACTATCAGCCACCCTGCATCCACCACCTTGAGACATGCACAAAAAAATAAGACTCATGCACCGTGCAACTTAATTATTCTCCGATTAAATAATTATGACCATGCTGCCAACATTACGAATGAAAACAACAAAATACAGTTCGAAAAGACATTAGGTATGGGCCCGCTATGTAGAAAATGAGTGTTTGAAGATTGGTTAAATATTTTCGTTCTGTGAGTGTGCTTGTTTTAGCGAAACGAAAAGACATTTCTTTCTGTAAAGTAGGGGGCTTAGCAAAAAACAACGAAAAGAAGAATAAGGTAGGCCTAAGGAAAGTTAGTTCGCCGGTACTACAAAGTTAATAAACCATTCCAATCGCATGGTTCCCGTTTACGAATAACATCGCCCTTTCGCGCCCCACGGGGGTCGTAGGTGGCGACTAAGGTATTGTACTAGGGGGACGAGTGGCTGTCAAATAATGTCTGAACCGATCTAAGAAAGAAGTATACCTAAAGGGCACTTTGAGAATGTCTTATAAGTGAAGAGTGACAGAATTGTCCTATATTTTGTTTGAAGAAACCAACATATCAAATTAAACATTTGAAAGTAAAATGAACAATACATCGCTTTCCAGATTTGTATGTACTAATCACCTTGGTGTTGTAGGCTTTTTTTTTAACTTGCATTGTTCGTATGTAAGTTGTCCTTTTCAAAATTTGCAAGTGAAATTTGACCCACTTCCCGATTGTCGATTGAGCTGAAATTTGGCATAAGTAGGTAAAGTCGGTGACAATGCATTATTTGGGTACCATCGAGCTGATCTGATGATGGAGTCGGAAGGTGACCATAGGAACTCTATAACGAAACAACGCAACCCCATCGAGTTTGGGCTCGTTTGATTTGCCTTGACAAGTACCCTAATAGTAGATGATATCCAAGGTCTAATGATGGAACCGGAAGGAGGCCACAGGAACTCAGATGTAAATAATAATAAACCTCTAAGACTAAAAAGCTTTTATTGAAAAAAAATGTGAACTAAAAGGAAAAAAATACACTTTTGTGACATTTGCCATGTAGGTATGTATGTCTTTTTTTTTGGTGGAAATCATCAAATGACTTCTCCCGATCCGGGTGGAGCGGGAGGGCATGTCAGACTCTTACTGACTAAAACCCACCCGTGTTCCTTCAGTTGCCTGTGCGCCAGGGCCACGGTAACTCATTCGAACAATCCGCGACTCCGGCAGGCATCGGCCCTATCGGACCCGGTCAATGGTGCTGACATCTCTTTGTGGCGCGTGTGGACCACAACGCGCCGTCGACCTGGGCCCGGTCCTTACCGGACGGTGAGGTACCCATTGCTCGCCGTCCGCAAGCCCACGCCCTGCAGTTTCGACAAATATAACGACAAAAAGCGGCCGTTAAATCTAATCAATGTCAAATTTCTTTAATAGATTTTCAACCTTATACTTTCGAAATAAAGTTGAAAATATATTAAAGGAATTTAACAACGATGCGACTTAGCGACCGATTTTTGTCGCTGTCTAATGTCGAGACTGCAGGGTTGGTATGTATGTCTAAAGTAGGTATATTCTAGTTGCAGAATAAGCACTCTCTCGGTAACTTAACATCGTACTATAGGCGTACGTAAAGAGGTAAGTTCTAGTGACGACTTTTTTCTATTTTATTGAGAACCTGTTTCTTGTTGACAGGCCTACACTGTCCTCCCATACCTATTAACACTGTAATTTGAAAACATTTTAAAAGCCACTTATTTTTAAAAGAGTAACCATGGAGTTTCATGCCGGCACTTCTCCATAGGAAACGACCAATAAATTGGAACCGTGCACCTAGCTTCTGACGTTTCATAAGTGCCTATGTAGGTTTATGTGAAATAAAATATTTTGATATTGCTTTTGACGTATATAAATATATATGTTTTCAAAATGTAAAATGTATATAAATTTTAAAAGCTTGTGGCACTGATGTACACTATCCGTTATACTTACATATTGTATAGGAAACCTGTATAACGGATAGCGTACATCAGCGTCTCAAGATTTTATAATTTATATATATATTTTACATATTGAAAAGATCTATCTCTAATATACAAAAATCTCATGTCACAGTGTTTGTTATCGAACTCCTCTGAAACGGCTTGACCGATTTTCTTTTTCTTTTTTGTGTATATTCGGTAGGTCTGAGAATAGGTCGTAACGTATATTTCATACCGCTGCGGGTGAAACCGCGGGTCGCAGCTAGTATTTATATACGTCCCTAGAACTACGTACGTCTATATTGTGATGATGAGTTACCGAGAGATTGGTTATTCTGAACCTAGAATATACCTACTTAAGACACACATACCGACATGAAAAATGTCACTTTTTTTTAAATAAAAGCTAATTTTTTATATAAAAAAAATATTTGTATTTATTACAGAGAAAGTTCATTTACCGATTGCAAATAAATTATTATGATTATGATTATTTTCAGGCAAACCATTTGACTCTACAAATCTACACTCCAGGCTTTTCTTTACAAATATTGGTCAACAGTCTTTAAATGCCAATTATGTTGTAGATGGCAGTAGGTACAAATTAGGTATTTCAAGATTCAATTCCCTAGTTTTACGAGTATTTTAGCCTGGTAAAAGAATACTCCACTAATATAAAAATTACAGCCCTTATCTCTCCATAATTTCCCATTGTTATTGACACCAAATAACATTAAATAAATCATAAAGCCACCTTTACCGATACAGTTGCGCCTGCGCCGCCATGAAACAATACACATCAATGTTAACGATTTATTAATTACGATGCGACAGCACAGAGGGCGGAAGCCAAAGATTAGGTACAATGTAAAATAGATACGACATAATGTTGCCATTTTTAAAATTTCCCTGCCTTTACCTGTGGCAGTTAGTAATAATTAATAACGGTAGGAGGGTCGGGCCAATCAAGTGACACTTGACACATTAATATTTTTTTTCATCTTCGGAGACCTGTCAGTTAAAAGTCTCAAGAATCCATTAATTATCATCCACCAAATGTTGGTCCTTCGAGCCGGATTCATTTTTGATGATGCTACCTATCCGATTGCTTTTCTTACCTCAGAAGAATAATATAACAGTTACGACATAATTTTCAGTTATCACCTATTTAGTGCAACATTAGTTTTTTAAAGTGAGCAGTAACAATTTGTCACATTCGTATTTTTTTGATGTGAAGCCGCGGGTTAAACCGATTGTTGGCGTGGCGACGCATGCCGTGGCGACGCGTCGTCGCTACGCTATATTTTCTATCGATGTTTCACATCTGCCAGGCGTCCCGCGACGGCTTAATTTGTTTTTTGAGGACTAACACAAGTAATGTGCAATTGCTTCTCCCACATTCCCATACTCAAACCTTTATAGGACACCACAGGCAACATATTGCGGGTCAACCCGTCTCTTTCCCCACTTGATCTATGTCACCATTGCGTGTGCGCACATGCGGGCCCCAGCAGTTATCAGTCCATCTCTGCTACGGACAATTGGTAAACAGGCCCCCGACACTAAATTCACAGTAAATTGCTAAAACAGTTGAGTTTGATTCGTCCAATGCGTTTACGATTCCGTACGAAGATTAAAAAAGATTGCTCTTTTTAGTTAATGCGGGTTATTGGATTTTTTTGTGTTGTTTAACGTATTTTTGATTAAGTTAATAGGTATGGTGGTAATGTTTAAACAATCGTTTTCGATCGGTTTCTCCGTGGGGTAGTGTGAGGGTTTATCGCCAGATGTATCAATCACGCACAAAGCAAGACAAATGTATACGCATTGAATTCGAACTGTATTTAAAGATTGTAATCGTAATCATTGTGCACTGGGCCGGCAGTCTCGACATTAGACAGCGACAAAAATCTGTCGCTAAGTCGTATCGTTGTCAAATTTCTTTAATAGATTTTCAACCTTATGCTTTGGAAATAAAGTTGAAAATCTATTAAAGGAATTTGACATCGATACGACTTAGCGACAGATTTTTGTCGCTATTCATGTCGAGACTGCAGGGCCTGTCCTCCCATACCTATCAACACGGTAATTTGAGACATAGTAAAAGCCCCTTATTTTTAAAAGAGTAACCGTAGAGTTTCTTGCCGGCTCTTCTCCATAGAAAACAACCAATTGGAATCGTGCACCTAGCTTCTGACGTTTCATAAGTGCCCATGTAGGTTTATGTGAAATAAAATATTTTGATTGATTGTTTTTCTTAGAATCTAGGAGTTGTACTTTTCCCGTAAATTCGGATTGATGCCAAATGGATCCAGAAAATATTAATTCCCGCCCAATCAATAAAACTTCTGAATCGACTCTCATGAAATCAACTGAAATAATTACTTGCCATTTTGATAGAGTAGTCTTTGATAAAATATTGTAATAACTCGAAGGCTCTTTAAATAATTTTAAGCTCGCCATAAGCGTAAATCGATCACAGACTGACAGACAGAGCATTATTTATTTATAAGTTCAATAAAAAAATAACAAAATTTAATTAAAACCTCATCAATATACAATATCATTTGAATCTAACCCTTCGAATACGACCGTACAAATTAGAGGCCTCGAAAAAAAATTCAATAACCCTCCAGTGGGCACCGATCGGCAATATCAATGACGTTTAACCCTAAACATAATCGAGTCTGAATCGAAACTACCTCAGGGACATCGGGTCTGTTGTGCCCGTAAAATTGCCGAGTATTTTTTGCAATAAAATTGCTCCCTAGCTTTAAAGGGGGTCGTTCACGCCCCAGGCGGTTAAGGGTTACAGAGCTGTGTTGACGTATTCCGAATGATTTCGTGTAAGTAGGGATAATACTGTTGGTAACAGGTAAGCTATGTAAATGCGAAGCTTTTGTATGTTATCGATATTTTCTTAGCTGACGTTTTCGGATGTTATTTTAGTGATCGAATATCTGAATCTCTTTATAGTCGAAAAATTAAATAAGGTAAGATAAAATATGTTCGTCGTGATATCAACCGTAAAAGAAAAGATACGTTGTGAAGTCCTATAATACTAAGGCTTATGAGCTACCGTATATTTCTTTGCAAACAAAAAAAAAACATATGCATGATAAAATACGTTGAATAACACACAAAATATATTCAAAACTAACAAAATCTTCAAAGCACAATACTACATCAAAACGGTTAACCCTTACAATGCGAGAGTATATTTTCCGCGGGGCGATCCCGCGTGTCGCCTAAACGACCCCATAATTGATAAGTAAAGGAAAAGAAGAGTACCGCCTTATACATATTTATGAGATCCTAAAATTGCTACGGGACCATGCGAACGGGAGCACTTGCGCCCATCGCCGTCTCATTATGTTTTTAGGGTTCCTTTGTTATCGCCACTTTGATGTCTATAACAGAAATCGGCAGAAGGATTTCCTTTAGTTTGCATGATTTCGAAGTTTGGGGGTTAAATTGTGAGTGAAAAATTGCGTGTACCAGTTCTGCTTTTCGGGGAATTTTGTTTTACAAGTATGATTTTTGTATGCTGTGTACCTACGTGATCTGTGACTCCATAATTTTTTTAATTTTCTATGAACATAGATAAACTTATCTTAAATAATTTATAATCTTAATATTGTTTTATTATCAATACCTACTTACTTATTTAAGAAATAAGAAAGTATACTAGTATCCTTGAGTACCTATTTAAAGTTTTATAACAACTGCACATACATACATACATAAACTCACGCCTTCTTCACATGGAGGTACACAGAATCTACAGAACGCCACCTGCTACGATCCTTACATACTCTTTTTGCCTCGTTTACGTTCATACATCTGGTCATACACGCACGCCGGTTGCGAGTACTACGCACCTGACCTTTCTGAAGAACATCACCAATAAGGTCACTATATGTCCTCCTAGGGCGACATCTCCCGGCGTTTCTACTTACATCTGCGTTGTAAATACTTTTAGGTAGTCGCCTTTCATTCATCCTCTCAACATGACCAAACCATCTAAGCACACTCTTTTAGATTTTTGTAACAACTAATCAGTCAGTTTTCGTCAAATTTCAATGGAACATTGAACACAAAACCGAGCACCAGCAGAATAACAACGCAGCGTCTTAAGACAGTCCCCTACACCTACCATATTCTAACATAAAGCGAGTTTATAAACGCTGAGCTCGACGATACGTTCAAAAACCACAATAAACGGTAACTTTATAGGTAGAACAAGAACGCGACACTCACCTTACCTCTCTTTACGACAATAATCCATTGTTGAACGTTTTCTGTGCTCTTTTTATAATCCACGCTCGTTTTTGAACGTGCTAAATGAAACGTTTAGCGACGTTCTTATTTTGAATTGTTGGGGGATACAAAGGACGATATACGGTAATGTGGTTTAGAGTTTTTTGAGTCGCATTTGAGGGTTATTTTATTTTTAATGATCTGATCATAGAAACTCTTTTAGTGGCGTAGTGAAAATGTCAGTTGTGTTTGATAAAAAATATGTAGATAGCCGGTAAGCTAACCGGGGGGAAGATGTAGAATTCTAGTACCTTTTAAACTAAAATTACCTACACCCAGAAAGAGTACGATTATTCAAGTAAATAATAACGATGATTCATGAATATTTAATGAAGGCCAGTCCAGACTTTATACCTAAACAAGGAAGAGTGACCAATTCGTACGAAAAATTAACGTTCAAAACGACTTCATTCAAGCTTTTAATTCGTTGTACTATAAATACCATACAACGACATCGCAAACGTGACCAACTCATTGAAACTGAAACGTTAATAATAACAGCACAGTAAGTAGTAGGTACCTAATGAATGAACTCATATCAATTCGTATGAGACGACTTGGCACCACATGTCAATGATTCGCTTCCGTTCCTTCGTTTTGCTTTTGTTACGTCATATCCTATTGACGATGATTTGTTGGTTTGGTTAATAAATAAAATTACAATTCATTCTTGTACGAGATTCTAGAACTAGGTACATGAGAAATTAGGAATAGTTATAGTGATAGCGGGGCTCACTGCCCAAGGTGCACTAGATGTGTATACGTCAGTTTTGAAACCCGTGAGGAAACCTGGACTTATCCTACTTATAATAAAAATGTGAAAGTGTGTATCGTTGATCTCCTTAAGTCCTGACATCCTGAGTCGAGCTGCACGATTACTGACAAACGCGTGCACTGACTGGACAGGTCCAGTCAATCTGTGTGGTTCTTTCCTCAAAAAACCATTTCAGATACCAATCTGCATGGTCTTCGCATGACCTGACCAAGATTATGTCTGGACTTTAAAAGAGACTGTGACCTCTGAGTTTGTTTCGGCCTTTCTTCTCGGAGTAGTCAGATAGGAAACGCCGACCTCATCTAGTTAAAAAAATATGATTGACGTGTACACGTGTTTGTACAAACCTACTTAATGAAATAAAATCATTTATCATTTATGTTTGGATGTTAGGATGTTTGTTGCTCAATCACGCAATAAAGGACTTGGATGAAATTTGGAACATAGATAGTTTATACCCAGAACCCTAATTGCGTAATGCTCTATCAATTACAATTTAAATAATTTTGAAGCCTATTGCTAATCCATTGCTACATATGTTCGATAAATTTGTCTGCTCAACAACTTAAATAACGCAATGAATGTTGTTGAAATGTCAAAATGAAAGCCGTTCCTACTGTTAGTGTGTTACGCAACTACCCCGCTGGATTTTTTATCCCGTACCGACATCCACGTGGGCGAAACCGCGGACAAAAGCTGGTAGTTAATATAAGTCTGATATCGCCAATCCGTCTTGAGCAAGCATGGTGATCAACGATCGTGCCTTCTCTAGATGAGAAGAGGCCTTTTCCCAGCAGTGGGACAATAATAGGCTGGCATTATTATTTAAAACGTGAAGTCATTGGTGCTAGGGAGAGTTCTGCTTACAAGAAAATACTGATATGTTAAAATTTTATGCGTAAGTTGTACAAAAATAGTTTCCAGAGATGATAGAGATATAAGAGATATGCTTTAAAATGGGCGGTATGTGTCTCTTCAGTGAATATATTAAGGGACATCAGAGAATATAGTAGAGTTACAATCAATATCTACAAACACGAAAAGTAATTCTAGAACCATAAATAAAAAGCTTTCATATAGAGGAGGGAAACAAACGTAATAACCATAAATTCAAAATTTCAAAAAAAAAAGGAAAGAAAATCCTCTAAAAACGGCTGAACAGAATTTCTACCTTCCTTTTTCTGTTTTTTTTTTTAGCTAAGAATACCCTCGATCAAGTCACCTTTCATACAATAAAAAAAACTATATCGGTTCAGTCGTTTGGGAGCTACGATTCCGCAGACAGACATACAGATACACACGTTAAACTTAAAACTCCTCTATTTTTCCGTCGGGGGTTAAAAAATAGATAAAATAATAAAACATTAAAAGCCATTCCAAGACTAATTCCGCTCAAAACCAACTAACAAGAAACAGTAGTTACCAAGTAATTCAAATAAATGGTCTATACTCTATGCCACTCTATAGCGTGCACATATTTCAAGGAATATGTTTTATATCTGTTGAGCCGTCCATTCATGAGCTTCTTTTTAATAACACAAGTGTATAGCATTAATAAAGAATAGACGACGCTAGTTTTAAATATCGAAGAGTTTCGACCAAGCTGAATACAGGATATATGACATGGCACTATAAAATGAGATGATATTTCTTCATTCTTTTTTTTTTCAGAGGAGTCTGCCTGTTAGATCATTCACTCCTTGAAGATAGAATGGTTGACTGTAATGTGAGTCTTTACAAAAAAAACGATACAAAACTTTGCTTATTGTACACCGGTACCCCAACCTGACCGACTCTTTGACAATTCCAAACTGCCTGTAAATGGTTTAATTGAAATAAATGCTTTGAGTTTGACACATTAAGTACTAACCTCGCACCCTAATTGCGTAACACACTTTCAATCCCAGTCCGAGGGTTTAGGAAATTCCCAATACATTGCTTTATAGGTTTGAAAAATTCGTCTGCTTAGCAACGTAAATAACGCAATGAACGTGGCTGAACTGTCAAAATGAAAGCATAGCAATCAATTTGTCATTTTATGTCTTACGCAATAACTACGCTGGTCAGTGAACACGGCAAGATTATTATGAGCCATAGCTTTGCCCATGATCAACGTAGAGTTAACATTTAGGAAGCAAACTATTCCTTAACTTTTACAGATACAGTAGGTACCAACACACAAAAATATTTATTTATTTATTTGAGCACAATTTATTACCTTAAGTGTACTGTTGATATTACAATATATAATTAATTTATATTAATATATAATTTATATATATCATTTTTATGAGTTTTTATAAGCTAATTGTCTATTCTATCCGCAATTAGCTCTACGCTAAATAGTGTAAAACACTTGTAGCAGTTTCAGATCATTAGCGTCGCGAACATGTGTCGACTTATCGGGACAGACTGACAGACGGCGCGAACCACTTGTTATGTAACTGTGGAATACTTTGTTATATTTATTATTTTATTTAAAACAAGGCCCAGGGAATACAAGAAACATTTGAACAAAACTTATTTTATTGCTATAAGACCACGCTGACCTTCGGCTTTTTTTACTCCTGGCTCTGAGATATCTGAGCGCCAAGACAAAGTACCTAACATTCGATTAGCGATGACGCTAATAGAAAAGCCAAAAAATGTATGTGGTTGACATAGGCTATCGAAATGTCACGTGATCATAGGTCAACGAATAGAAATTAACTAGACAATTTTAACATCATTCGATTCTATGAAACGAATCGACAGCGTCGAACGATTACTTCCATAGAGATGCGTAGCCAAGTGGACCTTTTTTACAAGCGTTATCCCTGCACCCTAATTACGTAACACACGATCTATCACAATCTGATTCATTTCGAAGCCTATTGCTAATCCATTGCTTCATATGTGCGAAAAAATTGTCTTCTCAACAACGTAAATAACGCAATGAATGTTGTTAAACTGTCAAAATGAAACCCATTCCTACTAGTAGTGTGTTACGTAATTACCCCGCTGGTTTTCGATTCGTATGATGGAAACATTAGCGGAAACGATGGCGATTGTAGAAATAGAATCGCTCCGAAGCGAATGTCTATTCTCTAGGCCCTCAGAACTTCACTAAACTCAGAGCCATCTTTAGAAGAATACTTCTTAGAATACGGGTGTTAGTCTTTTATATCCGGATACCACAACACTCAGGTATTTTCTTATTTCCACAATAAAAGTGGGCAGGTACTGCTGTTTATATCACTAAACAGTAAACTTAATTGACAGGGATGTTCCTCCATTAATCTTCTTTACATCTAGCGATAAGAATATAAGGACCCCTCGAAAAATCAAGCTAAATATAGACACAAAAATCTAACATTAATCAAACCAAATCATCACTCGTATATCCCCCACTATGCACACCTAATTAACTAAAATTAATCTATCAACATTTATAAATATTTACCACAACGAACAGAAAAAAAAACATAATAAAAATTCTGGAAAAAAAACCGCTTGCAAGTTACACATGTTCTTAAGACTTAACCCTGCAAACGCAACATGTCTTGGTACAGAGATTAATTCCATTAAAAGCAATAGAATTATTCGCACATGTAAATAATAAAGCACAGGAAGTCTGTGTGACATGTGGTGGGGTGTCGATGACCCCCAGGCCCCGCTAGAACATCTAGACTTATGTTACAATTGCTTTTAAGATTATTCTTCAAGTTGAGAAAGTTTAGCGGTTGAAATTAGACATTTTTGTAAAGGAATTAGTTATGGAGCTTTTTGGATTTCAGAATAGTTTTTGTTATGGTAATTCCAGTTTTTAGAATCAAAATTGAAATGGACCGAATAAATATGCTTTTTTTATTATTATGCTTTTTCTCTAAAGAATAAAATATATATTTTAACACCGTCATTATTTTTACGGCACCTGCACAACCTTGTTTATTAGACAAGTCAGTTTTAGTTTAAATACTTTGAAAAGTTTTAAGGTGCCTATGTTTTTATGACACAAATAAATTTTTATATCAAAATAAAAGCTCCATAACAAAATTTATATTTTGATGATTTTAAATTCCATTACTTAAACAATATTTTATTCAATAAAAAACATCATAAAAATTTTTCATTGCAAATGAAAATTGTAGTTAGGTACTTCATTAGAACAGAAAAGCTTTTTAGCCAAGCAAAGTTTTGATTGAGCGTATTTAAAAACATTCCTAAATGATACACATTCAACACATAATAAATTAATCTACTCACAAAGCCAATAACCCTAAAACAGCCGCCCAAAAATAACCCTACAAATTCTACCGGACAAATTCGTCTCTAATTTGTTCACCTACCCGCTGCAAAAAGATAAAATTGTTCCTACTAATGTCACATCTAGATGCAAATTGTTTCGGCCCGGGGGTATTTATTTTAATTCTAATTTCCCGCGGTAAATACCGCAAGGGCGGTCGTTCAGCCGCTTCTCCGCTAGAACGTTAAAACTTTTCCTTTTTACACTTTTATTAAAGTCCTGTTAAAGTGACGTCCGGAGTACGCTCTTTAGTTAAATTTGTTGTAAATGTCGTTGGGAAACGATATTGACAGCGTTTACAGGATTATTTCATTTGCGAAGTTTATAAAAACGTTTTTTTTATAAAAACATTTTTATAATAGTTATAACTGTTATTTATAAGACAGGACTAGTAATTTGGACAAAAAATAATACTAGTTTAGGAACTACCGTTTAAGTTTCCAGATTAGTTTAGTAAATAGTTATTTATTCCCTGTCACGTCTGAGTATCACTTTTCTACTGCTTCTACAGCAACTTGTATTATGACAAACATGCAAAAAAAGAAATGTCATCTGCAACTTTTTTCGACAAGGATGTACAATAGGAAACACCAAAAGATCTAGCAGTACATAAATATGGTTCAATACAGTAAAGAACAACAAAGTTACTGCTGAAAGAAACAACAGCAACTTCGTCACTGCAGCGCACTAATTTCAAGTTGTTAATGTCTTAGAAACAAGTTAGTTGTGACAAAACTTCCTCCTTCACTTTGAACACTGCAGTTGCAAAAACTACAGTTTTGAGGACAGTAAATTGTTGCTTTAGATAAGAGAAAATTAATAGGTCTTTACCCGATATATTTTTAAATAATTATAGTATATTCTTAGTGCCGTTTATTTAAAAATAACTTTGGCCTGCAATGACAGTGGTGCAAAAACTAAACTACTATTCGTGTCAAAAATTAAACAAATTAAAATCATAAAATGTAACAATATTTTCCTTTTTAGGATTTCCTTTCACTTTATCACCAAAGAGCGCTCTAATTTACTGAAAGCGCTTAAATTACAGGAGCCAGTTGAAATAAAATTTTGACTGTGAATTAAAAGTAAACATTAGAACCGGGTAATTCTGTAAAACGCCTCTCGTAGGCGAAGACCAAATGATTTTTGAGAGAACTACCTGCTTGTTGTTAAGCTTTTGGGGTAATTGTGGGGCCACGGTAACCGCGATTTGGATGAAATTAGTAAAAATTCAACAAAAAGGGGGTGTGTGCGTATGACTACACGATAGAAGTGAAAACTTACGACTGGAACCAAGTATAAGCGATTCAGCGACCCGAGCGTGACGATTCCGTTTCGTCCACTGTTCAGGAAGAGCGCAAAGTACGTCTAAAGAAATGTTCACTTCAAAAAATATGTTTCTTCAAAACATGCTATACATTGAGTTCCATAATGTAACAAAAATACAAGTGGTTACATCAGTCCTAATCAAAGTAATGTCACCCTTACCTCGCCAAATTGCAGGACAAAGCAGGTTACCACCAAAAAAGTTATCGTACCGACCCTCTACCCAATCTGTAGAAAGAAAAAAGAAGAAATAAAAAATAGTTTATTCTGCACAAACAAAACACACATTACAAATAAATGACATAAATGAAAGACATACAAAGTAGCCAAAAGCCTCGTATTCAAGCAATAAAAAAACAAACCGTACCAACGTGAACCGTGTAAAAAGTAAAAAAAAAACAAACAAAAAAAACATTGCAAACCGTTACTGGAGAATATCAAAATTGGTTGGATTAGTTACTATAGACTTTTCATCGATAGTAGTAAATTACATAGTGTACACCTTCCTCCGTAACAAACTGCGGGGTAATTGCGTAACACACTGACAATGTCAATACCTTTCATTTTGGCAGTTCAACGACATTCATTGCGTGATTTACGTTGCCGAGCAGACGAATATTTCAAACATATGAAGCAATGGATTAGATATTTCCTTCAAAATGCGTCGGATTGTGATTGAAAGAGTGCCACGCAATTGGGGTGCTGGTTTTATTTGAGCAAATTTCTCAGAATGTATGGGACATAGCCGCTTTTTCTCTCGCTGTTTTTAAAGCCTGAGTCGTAATGTTTCGTATTAATTAACTCAGTATAATTAAAGTGGTATGCGCAACACTGGCCCGGTCGCTTTTCCAACGTTTTTTGATCCGGACACTGTGCACGGTCCGTACCCGGTTTTACATAGGTAAGGCAGGTAAGTTCGCGAAGTTCTGCTGTAATTAGGTTGAAGTAAGAAAGTTAGTGTTTAGTTTAATGCGATTAGTAATTTTAGCGTGGGTGGGCGTTTGTAGGGTTAAGTTGTATTCAGATGCAAAGCGTTCTTAATTATTTAGGTAACAAATGCTAACTATTCATACCTATAACCTACCTACATGAGCAGAGCCGTAATAGCTTACTGTCAAAGTTTCCCCTTTTTATTTTATTTATATTACTTACGATCAAAAGATTCCAAGAAAAAGTTGTCTAATTCTTTCTCTTTATCTATCAGTACTTACTTTAATTATTTTATACACTTTCCAGATAAGTTTTCAAGCAGCATCAAATTCACGAATGAAAATACAGCACAGAACAAAAATAAATAAAAACACGTGTGGCACTCGGGGACTGCCGCGGTAAAGCTAATGCATAGCATTTTTTATCAACTTATGCAATTATAATTATTTATAATTTTTTTATTTATGCAGTATTTTTTTTTCTTTGATATTAATTCAAGTACAGTCGTACCATATACATACACGTTAAGCGAACGCTCGGCCGAGCTGCATGGTAGGCGGAGTGGGGGGTGTTAGGTTTTATTTTCGTTACGGAATTTCTTGATTCGGTCGCCGCACTCAAAGCCCGCGATAAAAGCTTTGCAATAGCTATAAATAAAAAATACCAGCTTTTTTTTCTAATTTCAATACTGCACAAAAACTTAACACAGTGTCCAGTTGGAAAACGTAGCGAGTACCCTTCAAAACGGTAGGGTTAATAAGCTCTTCGTCTTTATAGCCCCGTACAAAATTGCTCAGAGTTTCTGACACTCGCTTTTGAGTGGCCATTTGTGTAAATGACCCTCAGATATTTTGAATTTTAAACTGTATTAAAATTAGCAAAGGATTGGGCGACCAGGTTGATGGTTTGCGCTAAATTTTATTAGCAGAACTGCGGTTGTAAAGGGTTGGTCGTTAAAATCTTATGTTGGTAATTAAAACATAATTAAAAATATTTTTTCACACTTTTAATGTCTTTTTATTTGTATTTTTTTTAGTAGCTAGGATTGATTATAATTATCACTTACTTATTGCGCAATGTTTTTAATATAGGTTTACATTAATATTGTTTTGTGGTCCTTAGATACAAAAAAAAACTGCAGTCGAAACAAAATCACAAGAAAACAAAGATCTAAAAAAGAAATAGAAACCTTCCGTCCTAATAAATTCTGATTTCTGACCGCGCCAACTTTTACGACTAAAAATCCCGAAAATCAAACGTCCGAAGAACGAATTACGATTACGATTTTCATATTCCACGTTTTTTCCGAGCTCCCCGACTACAATCGAGGGGATGATCAGAATAATGGGATTTAGCTACGAGATTATGCCAGGATTATTTTGCACTGAGTACGTAGTAAAATTTTTCCCTACCTCAGTTGAAATAAGGGATGTCGCCAGTTCAAAAGTAACCCTACAACTGCTGACGTAAGGTTGGAATTGGAATTGGGTAGAACGGTTGAGAATTTCATTTTGTCCCGAATAAAAATATCCCATACGACGGCTTTGCTTTATCATTGCGAAGTGGAGGTGTAATTAGTTTTCGCAAAGCAAGCTCTGCTTCCTTATTCTGGGATTTACGGTGCCCTTTGTCCGATATTGTTATATTTTTTCTATTAAAGAAATAATTTATTTATAAAGTACTTTGGGGAAAAATGTAGATTTAACCGTGGGTTTTCTACATTATGATGGTAAATGGCAACTAGAAATTCCCTAATTAAAAATTATAAGATTGTTTCTCTACAAAAATCCTGATAGCAATGTGGATTTAGGTAAACGCACAAAGTAGGCACGACGTAGACCGATAAAAAAAAAATGAGTTGTATGTTTTTAATATGTTAATATCAGCTCTCTAAAAATCTCAATATAAACGAAAATTAATCATTCATATGACAGTACAAGTTTATCATATTTTTTATCTACAAAAAAACGCACCCAATCAGAATACGCGTGCGTAGGCGCGTCGGGATTAGCAGCCCGTATTCGAGGCCATCCGCTGTGAAAAATTGAAGCTTTCATTGTTTTAAATGTCGGATCGTGACGGTGAGCTTACTGCGCCTGTCCACGGATAATTGTATCATCTTTTGACGAATTCGCGAATTCACTGCGTTATTAAAACGGATACGATTCGCGTTTGTTTTCGAAGTTGGTGATTTTTGGAACCGGAATTATAGAGTTAGATGGTATAGCTGCGATGGGAAGGCGATTGAATGCTTATTATGAAAATAAAGTTTTTTTTGTCAGAAAAGTACAAAAATATTTTTTTTTTTGCTAAAATAAGAGCGCACGCACACAAAGTACAATTAAAAACGCTGCTCAGTTTTAATTTTGGGTTAGAACAAAGACGTTTCAATTATGTACATAGATACTTTACAATCCCTGTCTCTTATTTAGTACTTAACTGTTTAAAAACATGTAAAACTAAAAATGTAGGAACATTTGCAAATCTAGTAAACCGACAAGAGCAACGCAAGTCAGCTTATAAAAAAAAAAAAAAAAAAAAATACGTCTATAAACTTCACCTTTTTATTACAAAGACAGCACTGAAAAAAAAAACAATATCTACTGTTGTTAAGTAATGCGGACCGCCCATTATTAATTAATAAGAGAACAAAAGATCGATTTAAAACGACTCTTACTGAGTGATAAAGAAAAATTTAATTAATAGGTCTTCCATAACCTACCAACTTAGGTATTATAAAATAATTGACATGTAAAAAAATGCCTAAATATGTATTTGTGGAAATATTCAGTTTATTTAACAAAAACATAAATTCGTAGTAAACAATTTCTTTTATTTTTCTTAATACTTTTTAGTTAACTGAAAAATTACGTGTCCAAAAAAACTATACCTTGGTAAATAAGCTGTTTTTTTTCATCAATTAAAAATAGAAACTTGACTGAATGGATTCATATTCATAGTATCAAAAATAATACAGCTAACAAATATGTCACACTTCTCCATTCATATCAATATCCATATACTTATAAGCGCGAACGCGAAATTTTTTTCCAGCGAAAAATTGCTCGCCTATAAATGCATCCGTAGCACAATAAAATCCATCACGAATCATATTATTGTGTTACCTATACAAAGTGATTGTCACTCGGGGCACATGGCGGCTTGCGACGCCCGAGGCGGGGCTTATCACACCACGCCCACAGAAAAACGGCTCAAGCGATAAGGTCGAAATCACTATGGAGATTCTAGAGATTTTCGGCTTTACAGAACAGAAAGCCGCGAGAGCGCGCCACGAGTGTGTGTCTGCCTTAAAACATAGTCGCCACCCGCGCCGGGCGCACGCTCGCCATTCCAAATTCGAACTCGAATTTTATAAATTCGGTATTCCAAATTTTGGCCGTTTGATCGAAAGTCGGTTCATAGAAATTAAAAGTCGGTTTATAGGTTTTGAGTGTTATGCGTCGGAGGCCTTAATTTTTTTGATCATGGAAGTAAGTGCGATGCCTCCGATGCCCCTGGACTTCTCAATGGTGAGGAATGGAAGTGGTTCACCTGGTTCGCTGCGGGAGGGATCCCCGAGGCCTGTCTCCAACAGCGCGTTCAGAGTTGTCACCCCGAAAGGTAGAAAAAATCTCTTTAGTAGCTGCTTGTACAATGTTTTGTTTTTGTTTTGATTTTTCTTATGAATATTGTATGTGATTGTCACGGAAAATTACTTTAAAATCATCAGGCAATCTTCTTAAGAACCTCAGGATCTACAAAATAAACGACGTTGAAAATTGTACGGCTAATACTACGCGGGAGTTCCAAAAAAAATATTTACTTTCTGCCGCTTTTCTTTTTTTTACAGCACATTCTTGATAGTAAACCAACAAAATGTTTGTAAAACAAGCAAAAATTATAAACGTTTCATTTATTATGTGCTTACATGATATTTTGTTCCAATTTTGTAAAAAATAAATCAGTAGCAACTTAATAGTAGAAGCATAGTTTCAAAACATAGACTGTTTTGTGTTTAGAACTAAACATGATGTAAGTCAATTGAAATGGCAATTTTACTTGCCTGAGTTATGGAAAATAATGAGTTTTTCTCGGAAAATGGGGACATGAAAAGCTTTATTAAGCTTTGAAGAAAAGCGATTCCATTCTGATCAGATTCTAATCGGCTTTTCTATGAATAAAATATTGAAAAACTTCTATCGACAACTACTAAGTATTTAATAATCCTGAGACTATTTTCTTAAGTTTTTAACTTGTTTATTGTACCAGAATAAAAAATAAAGGTTTTGTACCTAATTATCTGCCCCAAAACCGTTCAAAATAGATCTTTAGTGTTTTAGTTTAAGTTTTGTGATTTCAGAAGTTACCTTTTTAAATACTTTCATTGATTTTGTGTTTCAATGAACAATATTTGTAAAAAAATGTCACTAAATTGATTCTAAAAGCTTTAGTATCAGACCAAACAATTCCAGACATAATAAATTTCAATAAAAAAAAATGCTGCACAATAAGTAATGGTTGCAGTAAATTCCAATTATTATTTTCAAATTATGAAGGAAGATGCAGTACCATTGCAAATATAAAAAAAAAAAATATCCGCCTAGTATGGACGGTCAGAAGATTACTTTCAGAAAAAAAAAATGCCTAAATTGGATAAAAGGACCAATTTTAAATTGATATTCTATTCAAAATGATCCAATTTATCTATGAGCTAGCTGATCACATAATCAATACAACTGTCAAAGGGAACTTAATTGTCACCCCTCGACCCTTGACAAATGACACCCGACCACTATTATTATGAGGTTATTGGGTGCAGCTATACTTTTAATTAAGTTAAAACTTGATCTATTGGGAATTCAAACCGTTATCTAAATATTAGTACTTAGTTGTAGCATTTGGAAGTTTATTTTCTGGTATTTGTAGCATGCATATTTTTTTCAAACTGATGTTTCATATTTTCAATATTTTTCATCCTCTACTATGGCTGTATTATATTATTATGTGACTGATTTGAAAGTTTTGAAACGGTTTTTTTTGTATGTTGTATACAAATGTTTATATTTCAAAGAGTATCAGAAATGCCTATTAGATTTTTATAAATCCCAAAGGTCTAAAAATAATCCTGAATCTCTTTAAAGTATGAAAATAATAGTTTTAAGAAACGGTAACCGTTCAAACCTTTGATTTAGATAGCTTAGGTACCTGAGTTAAGTTAATATTTTAAGCTAAGCTATAACTGTTTTACTTAACTAACAGGAAAAGGTTTTCTTCTATAGTTTGCGTTCAAAATAAAAATTTTGCAACAACAAAAAGTTTCACGTGGCCAAAGCAATGAAACAAAAAGGTTTCAAACCCTATTGATAAGTCAAAAAACCGTTTAATTGGGACATAGTTTATACAAAAATATACCTATTTCTGAATAATTCAAAATTAGCCGCACTATGAATGAACATCTTATAGCTTATCAAAATGGCTACATTTCCCTTCACAAGCTACATACGTTCACAGACGGACCCTCTAATTCTGATTGGTCAAAGGAAATTAAAGTTCTCACACGATACCTGAATACCAGAACACAAAGGAAACGATACCGGATACCGATACTCTATGCAATCCAAATATTAATTCGGAATTTCCATTCACCGTTTATGGAAGATGCGAATTTTTATCCTAGAATTCAATTATTTTAAATTGCTGGAATTTGAATTGGGTAGAATTAGAATTGGAACAAGATTAAAAATTATAATTTTTCGTTATCCAAAAATTTATTAATGGTTTCGTTATTGGTAACAATCAAAAAAATAAAACACGTTTTAGAAAATTATCGGTTCCTACACTTGAAACTGGACCCTACATTTGACAGTATAATTAAATAAATAAAGAAACAACAGAACCGGTTAAAATATTTCAAGTGTTTTTAGCAGTGTCCTAAAATATCTTAAGCGGATATTAAGTAAGTAGGTACAAAAAATTTAAAAACTAAGAACTCTTCATAGAGCTTCATATTATTATTCTGTTCCTAACATAGCTGGACGTTCACCAATTAACTATTATTTCTATTTTAATTGATTAAGCTTTAATTAGCGGTGGACCATACAAAAAAACATTGCTGAATTTTATTTTTTGCCGTTTCATACAAAAAATATAATACTTTTAAAGATAAGCCTAACTATTTATTATTTATGTTAATCCTAGGCGTATTATTATTTCATAATTTTAATAGGTATGTATAAGGAAAATAACAATAATATCAGAATAATTAACATATCACAACCATAATATCGTGTGCTAGTCGTCATATTGTGATGAATTCAATAGCGGTTTCGTGGTAAATCAAAAATAATTTTAATATTAATTGTTATAACAAATAATTGCGACATTACATAAAACAGAAATTATAGATAGGAAAATAATTTACTACACGCATTGTGTATGTACTATTTTAAATAATTACATGTAATTAAAAATATTATAAAGTTTATAAGTCATATCGGAAATTAATAATCAATCCCAAAATCAATGTAACAATTTAAAAATACCAAAAAATTAAGGATTCAGAAAAAAGACAGAAACGACACCCTTCTTCATTCGCTCTGACACAAAAAATAATGCAAAATTTAAAACAAGGATGTCCCTCAAACAGCACTCCGATCAACCCGGCACAGACCACGAAAGGGCAAAAAGTACCCAAAGTACAATGGCACCGTAACAGTAATCCGGCGGGTCCCTTAGACCCGGCACGCGCCTAACCCTCTGCATTCTAAGTGTTAGCTCGATTGTTAAATTACGAACATTTTTAGCGGATTACAAAATAGTAATTGTTTTACGCGTATTTAAACTTTTGATAAGGAAGAAATTTAACATACGTTTTGGTATTTTAATAAGGATTTAATAGATGAAGTTAAATGTAATTAATCATAGTTTTCGAACGTAAAACTATCATCATCTGCCTAGCTTCTTCCCAACTATTTTGGGTCGGCTTCCAGTCTAACCGAAAGTGGCTTAATTGGCATTATTACAAAAAATACAACTATATAATTTCAAATAGCTTTTGAATAGATGCAGCCGTTTTTCAAGAAGTTACAAACTTTTAATAACTAGGCTAAAAAAAAGCTAAAAATCTTTTAACCTGCCTAGCCAGTTCCCAACTAAGTATGTGGTGGTCGGCTTCCAGTCTAACCGAAAGCGGCTGAATGCCGGTATTTTACATGGAGCGACTACCTATCTGACTTCGGCTGCTGCCGGTGCGGCTTTATCATTTAGCCACGAACCCCCCAAAAGAATCCTAAAAATATGAAACTAATGATCGCTCTTTTGATACTCATTCTGTTCATATTGAAATTATTATAAACAACTTGCCGTTTTGTTTCAAAATATTCACAGTAGTCCCTCATAGGTACACGAGGTAGAAACAAGATTCTAATAAGTAAACAGAGAAACCACACAATCTCATTAAAATCAATGTCTAGTTGCGTGTCGTACAGAAATAATGGCAAACCCAATAATAGCCGGTGTTCGATCAGCCAAATCCGATTATGTCTGGGATCAGATGTCTCGACAACCAACGTGGATATTATACACAATCCGGATAATATCCTCTTAGATATTAATTGTTTTCTGTAATCTGTTTGCAAGATTTCGTTGTGATGTTGTAGTTAATGTCTTGGTAGGTAGGTAATGTTTAAAACAGCGGGGTAATTGCGTAACACACTAACAATTGGAATGCCTTTCATTTTGACAATTCGACAACATGCATTGCGTTATTTAAGTTGTAAAACAAACGAATATTTCAAAGATATTAAGCAATGGATTAGAAATTCTCTTCAAAATTCTTCATATTGTGAAAAAAAGTGACGCAATTGGGGTGCAGGAAAAATTAGAAGGTATTGATCATAAGGCGGAAACGGGAAAACATTTAGATTTCCTTAACTTCAGTATTTGCTATATTTGGTAGGTAGTCTAGGTAATTTTTGTGTGCCAATTTTTCCTTTACGCACGTGTCGATCAACAAATTATGTACTTCGGCAACATGCAGTACCAACGATTTCAGATATTTGTGTTAAATGTTCATGCAACTCTAACATCGTCTATTTTATAGTTCGGAAGATATTTGTTAGTAGGCTGCTACCCAGAGTCTGGATTTGTGCCGGTCGATGGCAATAGGCTCGCCCCATATAACATGGGACTTAGACATAATTGGCGAAACGTGGGTATACCTCTGGCTAGCCCTTCGTAGATTACAGGCGTGATGGTATGTTGTATGTTATTGAAGATTTTTTTTATCTGTAAGTCTAAACAGATTTATTCATCACAACACAGCTGCTGAAACTTACGCACAGATAGTAGGTATGAAGACCTGATTTCTGTGCGCGGAAGTGCACACCGCACAGCCGATCCATCATTCTGGATGGAAATCTAATTTGTTACATTCGGCACTACTAGCAGCCCCCCTAAATGAATTACCGTCGACACGAAACGCTACTGAGCTATGCGATTTATTTTTACCAATGTCATATGTGATGTTACGCATCTGTGCGAAATAGAAATGCGTGTATCTTGTGTGTAGGTATTCTTTGGTAAGGTTTTTGAGGAAAAAAATGAGATAGAATCGGAAATTAACACAGTTAGTCAAAATGATACCTACATTTTGAAGGCGTTTACTAAAAGAGGCAGTAACAGAGCTTCTCGTAGGAGAAATATAAGTAAATGGATATTCTTTTGTACGATTAGGTTCTTATTAATAAAAAACCTTTAAGCCTCTGATAATAGGGCATACATTTCGATAACTAAAACATTGTTTAATAACACAAAAATAGTTTCCAAAAATACATAACCCGTTTTCCTCTTCATCGTTGCATTTGGGGAAGAACTCTAGTGAGTAGGCATACAAAAATAGCCACTAATTCATAGTAGAAATTAAATATTTCATTCACGACATTTTAATTGCAAAGCTTCCCATCTAAAATAAACATCGCAAACATCCACGTCTATTACACCATTGACAAACAACAAAAAAAAAACATGCGAGCATCAATTGTGAAGCAGACGAACATGTGTTGCCCGCAACAAAACGACGACATTAAAATCGCACGACCTTGGCAACATCCTACATCCGCTTCTCACAGTTAATACTGCACGCATTAAATCATTGCGTTACGGTCATAAAAATTATAATTCATGTACGGTGTGACAAAGAAGAAGTCGAAATTCTAAAGGGTTTGACAAACCTGTTGTTGATCATACTCTTATCAAACATAGACAAAATCGGATCAATGATACTTACATTAAAAAGTCTAGGTTTTTAATGTTTAAAGCTTATGTCTATCTTATATCCTACATGCCGATATAGCTCATTTATAATAGCGTCATACATATTATTTTAGCGACCATACCAAAATTAATAGGCATAGCGTACTTGTCTTCGTTGTCATTAAATTGATTATAACTTACACAATATAATTATTGCCAAACATAAGAATAAAAGCTGAAATCGAAAATTTCGTCCCATATTTAAAAGCGACTTCATCGCAGGATTAGATAAACGATAAAGATTCCAGGGTCGCCATTACGCTAATGGAGCACACGTGGCCGGATTGGCAAATCCCTTCGTCGTGTGAAGGCGATTTAGTACCCAAATTAATTATTAATGGACCCTTTGATGCGGTTGGCCCAACAAACAGATGATTTCTTGATTGCCGAGAGATTTTTAGATACTCGAGATTTCACACATTTTACTGTTCAGGTTGTCCTCACCTATACTTATATATTGTAAAACAAGCTCGCATTTCGTGTATGTTCGTGTATCAGTTTGTTGTATCTTCTCATATTGCGCAATGGATTTTGATGCGGTTTGCACCATCATTTAGTTCATTTATTTCGGAAGGTGTATGTGTAAAAAATATTTATATTAAACTCAAATATTTATATTATATCAAACAAAACTTCGATGTGTTGTCAAAACGTAGAAACCCTGCGAAGCAAGGGCGGGTCGTTCATTTGTTATATTTTAAATAGTAGTAACAATTGCAGGTCCGTAAGGACAATGTTGTGTGTAGGAAATTGACGAAACAATATTCAAATTAAATAATTTCGCATCCCATTAATTAAAATTGAATAGTACTAACTTCCGTGTTTCTGTTATGATCACAACCTGCTAAATGCTGTGTTCATTCAGTATTTCCCGCTGAAACGAGAATAACACCATCCTAAATTTAACATATTTCATTTCCATGTTATAAAATTCACCATCATCATTCTCCTAACCTTATCCCAATTTATTTGAGGACAGCTCAACATGTCCATGTCTTCCATACTTCTTATTAGTCATCTCGGTAGTCACCCCTTTTCTAGCCATATCATCTTTCACACAGTCCATCCATCGTTTCTTGGGTCTTCCCCTACTTTTATAGCCATGCACATTAATATTCTAAACTTTCCTCACGACATCATAAGATATCTTATTATGGTAACTTAAAATGCAAAACGTAAGCTCAAAGTCTATTTTCAATTAGATTATCGTCAACTTTAAAAAACACACAGTTTCACCCCACAATTACCATTAATCATTCAATTCCATACTTCCATCGAGTCCAAACTCCATTCCTCATTGACCCTAAAGCTTTAAATCTTAACCTTATTAGAATCTTCCTGTGTCCAATTGTTGCGAAACGGGCGGCTGACATCAAAGCGCAACTGACCAATGAGCGCAATGAATCATAGGCAATGGAATTGATTGAAACTGTTTTTATTATGCCGACTACTGGCGGTTTAGTCAAATTGGTTGACTTTGTAGATAGGTTTAGATTGGATGAAACATTTTTAGTGTATGGCCAGATAGTTAGAAAATTTTGATTAATACATTTTTTTTTGTTTGAATATGTTGTTTTGGGCGTATGAATTCTGATTGGAACTTTTTACTGGCTAAAATAATCAATATGAATATTTTTGGGTTTAAATTATAGCAGTACTACAATACCCCTCCACCCATTCGTTTGGACATCAAATACTTCAGAACTAATCACTAAAATAATGTTACATACTTCCATAAATAAAATTGTCAGTTCTAAATAAGATGTTCTAAATATTGTAAGTTGACAATAATATGTGTTTTAACGTTTTTCATCTAGTGTTAACGTGGTCTTTACTTCCAGAGGTCTAAAGCATAAGAATAGCGAAGTGTAACACTATCCGAATGGCGACTTTGACCCCAATTCAGTTGGGACCAGTCTCACGAGTATATGTTTCTGGCGGGATTTTAATATATCAGTTTTCATAAAAGAAATAGTTAAAAGACTTTGATCCTTCTTACCAAGAAGAATTTGGTTTTAATAAATATTTAAAGTTAGATTTTTCTAGAATTATATTTTTCTGTGGATGTCATTACAAATCGAGTCAACTACCCATATTTAATTTATTACATTTGACTATTACAATTTTAGGCACCGCAACAGAATTTTAAACTTGAAGAAAAAACAAAAACCATTCCAAACGAAATATCTAATTCCCTACGAACAAATATTAATAAAAAATAGATAAGAAACCTTTTCTTCTATAAAAAAGCTGCACCAGACGAAGTAACAATTGCGTCCAATTTAAATTCTGCCCTGAGAAAACATTCAATCTCGCACAATTAACACCTCTTAACCCATTCCGGCGTTCGCACGCCAATCACCAGCCAGAAGATTGTACAATTTAATCGCTGCCACACTGTTCTTGTGCCAGATACAAACATCGATGGGCTAGGATCTCAAAAATGTAAGGGTTCTTGGGGATTTAGTAACGGGGAGACTTGTAGGGGTTAAATTGGAAGTGAATTCTGTGGTGAAAGATAAAATTGCCGCAATTATTGTGCAAGTAGTTGTACTTGTAGTAAAAGGAGATTTTGTATAGTAAGCAGATGCCCCTAAACCTGGAGATCTAATGATTTAACTGTTTCAACTGGAATATTCGTATGATTTCACATACACTCAAACAGTCAACGCCATGAACATGGACCATGAATCAAAATCTCAAGTGACAAATCATCACCAATTACATTAACCTACTTTTAATATTCAATAAACGCATCTGCATCCATGCATAGTCAGGCCAAGGCAAGCCAAGGCCATTTCTATCGCGAATACTTAACAAAAAAAATATTCACACACTCGACCATTACGAGCCACGATTTAATTTACGACTAGATCTCTTTGGATCAATTAAAGTGGCAGATGACAAACAGTGGACATGACTATGACTAAGAACACGCGTAGGTGGCGTGGTTCCGTGGGAAACGACCAATGACTTGATTTTGACAGACGTGTGCATTAAATTTTATATTCTTAAATTAATTAAAGAAGTCACTTATGGCGTGGGTACATATCAGTTTTAAAGAGTAAGAATATTTATAGTATTAGGTCTTATTGTGCAAAGTTTAGTCACAAAGGTATGGATGAAACGGAATCTTTTTAACCAAACTGCTTATGATGATGAGAGTTTATAAGCATACTCTGCTTTAATAACTGTTTACTTATTAGGATGTGATATTACGAGTACAAAATTGAAAAAATTGAACACTGCAAAGAACCTGTAATTTTATAAAATCTCGAAGAAATTAACTTCGATACCAATCTTGACCTTCCTAAAGTAAGGAAACTCGTTGATTGGATATCACGGACGTTGCATCTGAAAACGGAGGCTGTGGGCGGAGTGAACGTGGGAACTCTTAGTGGACTAGTCAACAATGCGTCAGGAGTGACTCATGTAGGACAGGCGCCATGCCACTGCGGTAGATGTGATAATAGGAAGAATTGTTATACAAAATGTATATATTGTAGAAGGTGAGAATATTGAAGAAGACTCTAATAACTAAAAAGCTAATAACCTTATAAACAAAAAATAATAATCTTATCAAAAGAAGTAGCATAAAATAATTAATAATAATACATCCCATGTCAATTTCGGCTACCGTGACCGTTTTTGTTTCCGACAACTATAGGTTACGGGCGTGTCCTCTGATGTGGCTAATGCAATTTATTTTGACTGTAAAGGTACGTGTAGAATGCGGACACGTTAGAATGATATTGTGGTAATGATGTTGTATGTTGGAGGGTAGATTACTCTTGAGGTGATCTCGCCTGCTGTCGAGATCTCTCCTCCGCTGGTCTTCAAAGTCATAAACATTTTGTTTTACCAAACGCCTCCAAAGAAGTTTATCATTTGCCAACACTTCCCAATGAGGAAACTATATTGTATCTCTTCTTACGTGTTTTCTGAATGTCTTTGTATCTGACGAACTGGCCGCTTTGTACCTAACCATGTGTAAAGCGGAAAAAGCAATTCGTCATAAATTGGAACTAGGTGGGTTTTTTGATATCCGGTTAACTAGTAGTAATTACCCATTCTCAATAAGGGTTACATACCATATTTAGAAGAAAAAAAAATGGGTCACCTTTCCTCTGCAAATCATAGTTCGTTACTAATCCGTCCTTTGTTATTCCCATCTGACCCATTTAGAATTTAGCGAGCAACAATCAGAATAAAAATAATTGGGTACCAACGTTCCTAATCAACGACTTCCTCCGTTAGTTTCCAAGCTTTATTTTAATTAGCAACTTTGTTATCGTTAACAAAAAATATTTTTCTGTTGCTAATCAGTGAGGAAGCAGAGACCCCGCTGACCTAAGGACCAGCGTGTTTTGCAGTTAAAAATGAAAGATTCTTTATACCGTACAAAAGCTTAGTGTTACAGATATCTGGGTCTTGTAGACCGCCTGTCTCCAGATAAGAATGTCATTCGTTTCTGTTTATCTTGTTTTTTATGTTATTCTTTATAATGAACTGAGTATTCTGATGAATTTCTTTGTATTTAGTAATTGGTTGGTAGCTAGAATTTTTTGTTTCAACTGGATTTTTATTAAAGTTATTATGTTGCATTTCTCTTAAAATTATGAAAAAAATCAACTCAAATGAACTATTTTTACCTTTTATTTTTTTGTTACATCAGCCTGTTACTTCTTGTGCAATTGATAAGAGCAAGTTACCCAATCTGTCTTTTTCTAGTCAAGTAGTACCTATACATCTTTACCTACCTAGTCTTATCTTAACTTCTATTATACCATATTTTTCTACAAAAGATGTTTGTGATTCCATAATATTGGCTACTAATAAACATCCTTCGTTATCCTTTTGACAAAGAAAAGATCCCCTATTATTAGGGATATTTGCCTATTTTTGTCAGGGTACCATTCTGTGGAAACAAAACTGTATCACCACCACACCGCATGATCGAGATTTACAAAGATTCTATAGCAGTCTCAAATGAAGGGCTATCAACAGTAAACGGCCAACAAACAAGTGTTATTAATATAATATTAATATAATCATGACATAACATCGATCAGTTTCCGTTGAGAATTCTCTAGATTGTAGATAGTCGTGCGTTGTTCTTGGCCAATTATAATAATGTACTGTACGCGGCCACCCAGGACGGTAACGCAACACCCGGATTAGAACTCGGTGGCTTTGGAGTAACTGCATTTGGTTTTGTTGCAGTTTTCGGGGACTTTTTGGATGCTAGCAAGGCGTTGAGATTTGGCGATTAGTAACGTGTCATTGTGGGTTATTATACTAAACTTGAGACATGAAGACTTGGTGACAAAGATTTCTAAAAAGTCCGATGCACTCAATATTTTTATGGGAATTGAAATGCGATGCATGACGCGTGATAGAAAATAGCCATGGTAATGCACTTGGATATTTAATAAATAGGTATCACACCAAACTACAAATTATACTGGTAAAAATAATTAATGAAATTATCAATGGAGGAAGGAATTCCAACCTCAGAAGGTTAAATATCCGCAATGTTTTCCCGGATAAACACCACATCAAAAACTTTCACAAACCCATCAATCGACTCTATTCATCTCTCTAACCTGTCGAACGATTGAACCACATTACTATCTAATAATACGCGAATGAATGGCCGCCGTCCATTGAGTGAAGTATTGTTCGACGGACACTAATTGATGCTGAGCGGCAGCCTTTTGTGATAACACGAATATCTACGAGTAGTGATGCAGCTGGTTTTAATATAGGTACATTTTGATGTTATGGTGATTTTATTTCTCTTTGATAATAAACTGGACGAAAAAGAAAATGTTAATAATAATGACTTATTAACTGATTCGGGATTAGGATACAGTGATTTGGATTAAGATAACAATACTGATGGTGTACAGTTCAGTGAAGATGTAGACACTAACGTGTTGGATACTGAATTTTGAACAAATACGAAGAACAGTGATCCATGGAACAACAATAATTTGAAATTAAAGCAGTCTGTTGAATATCGACTGTACAAATTAATATACCAAGACACCTATAGTGCAAATGACTGATGAAAAAATACTGAAAAAAAAATTAAACAATGATAGAGTTACTTACATGCATCATTTTGATTAATGTGAAATTAAATATTCATTTAATGACGTCACTGCAACATTAGCACTTCTGGCTGTAAAAGCTTTTTTCCGACATTGATATACGAATTCGAAGGAGACATAATACGAAAAATTATTCAATAAAGCACAGTCTGACACTCGATCCACAGTAGCCGGACGCGTGTCATTTGAGGCGCCGAACCTCAGGCGCCTGCCCGCCGACATGATTTGATGCGATATTATATCTAGCTTTCTTATTTTAGGTGCTAATGTGTGGTCTGGTTAGCTGATATGATTGATACATTAATGAGTGTTCGTAGTTGTTTTATTGGAAGCAGATATTGGGGCGGCGTTGCTTACAGTTTATGTTTAGAAGCTGAATTATGATGTTACACTTATCTGCCCTCTCAAATTATTACTAACATGAATACATATCGAAAGAATTCAAGTAATTCCTCAAACAACAGTAGTTTTAAATCATAAATCTGATACCCAAAATCTGATAGTCAGTTAGGTAATTTGATTGAACAAGATCTTTTTGCACCTTGCAAAAACCATGAATGATAACATTGATAACATGGGGTACTTTTCATGATATCCGTGATTAAAAAACCATTACTTTAACACAGAATGGAAACCTTGCAATGACGCAGAATCTGTTACGTATATCAATAAAGAAAAAGAGTAAACACCACTTAGAATTGCAGCTAAAGAATCATTGGGACATCGCAGACAGTATCAATTGCAAATTGCAACAGCATAAGTGATATAAAGCTAACAAACACTTAATGCTTAATGTATGATCCGAGCCGTATTAAAGTAATGTCTGAGATAAATCCCTGTTATATTTCGACATGGAAGAATCAGCACGCGACACTTTAAAGGCTTATGTTGGAAGCGACAGCGTGTATTTCACCTTCGTAGACCTCTACAGCTTTGTTTAAAGGTTCGACTAAATAGTTTTCTTGTCTTACGTCTAATCTAACACACTATTATTAGCTATCCGTTCAGATTATTCATATCCATTTTTTATACCGTTTTTATCATTAAAAGGAAGTATTTCCCGAGTTCTTACGAGCTCCTTGTTTGAATCGATTGTATCAATAAATCAATCTTGGTAATAAACCATCAATTGTTTTTTTGTCTAAATCCCTTCAGAATTCAAGTACACATTGTTGCATCGTTTCTATATGCTAAGATTACAAGGCGTTTCTGTAGAGGTTTGGCTACAAACCTCTTCAGAAACGCCTTGTAATCTTGTCGTGTAGCTTGCATCCCTAACCCATTAAACTTTGGGTCTGGTGTCCCGCTTTCATCCCATATCTTGTCCTACCTCTCATCACAGGAAGCGATGTCACAATTGGCGTGGCGAGCGTCAATTTAATGATCTGCTTCGCCCGGACGACGGTCATTGATTCTCGTAACATTGGCGCCGTTCGGCGACTCTTTTGTTTAAACTTTGTGCTCAAGTATGGGAACTTTAACAGTATTTTTGTGTGATTTTGATTTGACTTTGAAAGGGTAAGCTCTAACCTTTATGGTTGCAGCTATGTTTTTCTTGTGATATGTGGTAAGAAACGTTTTGCGAAGTCAATGGTGTTAGGAGATGAAATGAGTTAGCATTGGCATTTTTGGGCTGAAATGTGTAAATCAGTAGCACTCAAATAATAAGATGGCTTACCTATAATGCTATGTAATATCTGGTTCCTTTCCTTTGATGAGTAAGCAGTTGAAATGCTTTGTCGGTTTTACTCCGGTAGGTAAACTTATTTTAGTGCAATTATGTATTTGATATCTCTTTCTCCCGGGGCTATGTAGGTACTCATGTGCATGTCAGCAAAGCTTTTTCCGATCGACAAGTTAAGTTTATTTTATCATAGTTGAATAATTGGTAAATACTAGTTTTATGTTCAAACAAACATCCGTATTTCCTAGTTTCACATCATGATTCACTGCTGCAATGACACATTTGGCCATTTATAAATAGGTATCCCTGTTCACACAGTGACGATCTATTTCTATTTATAGTAATTGATGTACTCCAAATTTTACCAATTTCGTTGGACAGTCTGCGGCATTGAGTTCATTTGATGGTCTTAATTTTTTTATTGTTTTAGATGTTGCAAGAACAAGAAAAGAACTTAAGTTTACTGAATGAACGTCGTGCGTTAGATTTATCTTCATTGTTAGGTTATTTTTCTATGAATTTTTATCCAATATGTAACGTAATGCAAAGGATTAATTAAATTATAAATCTTGAGTGATGGTTTGATAATTATTCATATTTATTGAAGCCGCTGTACATCTTACTTCGTAATCATAATAATATTGTTGCCAAGTGAATTTCGATTAATATAACTTTCTTCATTTCTTAATCATTGTTGAAAACAATTTAAGTTTGATAGAAATCCAATATGTACATTTCAATTTTAATTCCAAAGCGGACCAAAGGACCAACCCAAGAATGTTCTCTCGCAAGACATACATTCTGTAGACGGATGTTACCATAGCATTCATGTACCTACTGTACAACCGGTACCGGTGGCATATGATTTACCCGACAGCCGACCTTAACACTAGCTGGCGCCACCGAATCGCCCTCTTCCTTTGCACTGATTGTCCTTGCCGGTTTTGTTCCTATTCTGTTTAACGCTCGTCTATATGGGTAGGGCAAACGGGCACCGTGTGGTTTAGACATGTTGTCTCATAAAACAACTTTTAGATCGAAAATAACACAATATTAACTTTTTGGGAACTTATAGCCAGTAGAATCACATCGCTAGATCACTCTTATACAGACGATATTTAACAACTTCCAACCTATGAAAATAGCTAAAGTAGCTTTTGCATTTCTTCAGTGACACATACCTATGGCAAATCTTTAACAAATTAACGGTTTTTCAGTACACAGCCCCCGGTCTTTACATCCCCGTTTCTCATTAATGTGCTTTTACAAGACATTTCGCTTTTCCATATAGTTGTTGGAATCTTCTGTCTATCTACCCAAAAATGTTCAATATCATTCTCAACCTAAACAGTCGTTGGCGCCACCGAATCGGCCTCTTCCTCTGCACTGATTGTCCTTGCCACTTACTTAGTGACTGTTCTTATCCTGTCTTGTCGGTCCTAATTCATTTGGAAGGGCTTTTGGTTTAAGCATGTTTTTAAATTTTAGAGCTGGTTGTGGTAATGTATGAAAGAGCCAGGCCGATGCCCTTTATAATCTTTAGCTATTTAAACTACCGACATATCTACACAATACACACCTCTATCGGAACAAAATTAATTAGATGTAAACTTCAATAAAATGGTTTCTCTGATCTGATTGTTTCAACATTTAAGCCACTAGTTACTTCACCAATGACGCTGATTAGGGATACTTACAGAGTCCTCTTAGAATCACAGAAAATAAAATTGTAAATAATATAGATAACAGTTCCTTTATTCAGGGTTCTCACTAACTTCACTTAACCCATCAGCTATTTCAAACGTGATTTTCTCCACATATCAGTACCATCTAATAAGATATATTGTTCCATCTTCCCGTCAGTATGTTTGTCCGTTAATGCAGATGGATGGCCGACCACGTGATGATTACATACGGATGGCTGTAAGTGAGACAATCAGTGCTCGAAAGGAAGAGAACGATTCACTGGCGCCAGGCGACCCTAGCTAAAATTGCGAGTACGATGTATGCTTTGGGTATCCATATATTTTTAAGAGTATTGGATTGTTGTTCATTGATATTATAGGTTCTGAAAACATAAACGATGTTATACTTGAAATATATAGTTTTAGGTAGCCAGACTAAGTACCGCTTAACTTATAGTTTTTATTAGCAACTAGCTGCGCCCCGCGGTTTCACCCGCATAAGTCTCGATCCCGTGGGAGCGGTATGAAGTATACTTTACGATCTATTCTCATACCTACCAAATATACTCCAAAAAAATCATAAAAATCGGTCGAGCCGTTTCGGAGGAGTGCGACCACAAACACCGTGATACGAGATTTTTATATATATAGATATATTCGAGTTGATATGTTTCTGATACAAATTCTACTTCTATCCCTATTATCACCTCAGCCTTTGTGAGTAGTGGGTTCAGACTTACTTAAACTACAATTACCTTGACTACTTGAATTTTAGTAAACACTTTGGATAGTTTTCCATTTTTAGATTTAAGAATACTTATTGACTAAATGAAATAGTAGCTTTCTTCCGTTTGCTTAACAACTTGCAAACCAGTACTGATACATTTTTATAACCTCTATCATCATGATAAATAAATGGCCTTCTACGCACGTAAATAAAAACGTCCTTAGTCCATATTTACAGTAACAATAAAACAATATTTATTTATTACTAACAGATAATTCGTTACGTAAAATATCAAAGCTATGTGTTTGACGAAGGTTATTGTTGATATCAGGAAATTCGTAGAAACTTAAATTGGGGTCGCCATCTTGTTGCATGGTTTCTGGTAAAAAGTAGGCAGATACATACAGTTACTCCTACTTCCTATGGCTGTGGTTTTGTTATCAAAATAATGATAATGCAGAGGAAAACGGCATACTAATTAATATAGTATTAACAAAATTGCAACATAAAATAAACGCATATTTTGTGTATTAGTAGGTAGTGAATTAACGGATATAAGAATATCCGAACATTTCAGTGTTAGGAGACCAAAATGTATTAAATTACACATATATGTAGGTCTGTAGTTATTTTATATTATATTACAAACCTGATTTGGGTACCAAAATAAAGCAGAAATAATTTAAACTCCATAAAACTAAGCAGCGACACATCTAACAATAGTAAAATCGTAAAACGTACAGAAAAACAATTATATACTTAATCAAGCTTCCTATCAGAATTACATGGAATAAATGTAATCGATAACTTAAATATCTTGTAACAACCGCAGTGATTACCTAAATACATGTTCAGATAATTGTTATCGATAATCCCTTCGGAATTGTTCACGATATAATCGATGTAAAAATCATAAATTTTTACTTGTTATATTTGTTTTTTGAAGATTGTTATGTAAGAGATATTTTAAATCTAGAACAAGCGCCTACCTATATTATACATGAAGAAATTTTAACCAATGCGCAGACCCATAGAATATGATTTGTAGGTCGGTTATCAAAAAAAAAATCTGCTGTTTCTTAAAAAAGTGCAATATCTGCGAGATTAAAATGTATGGAACAAACATTTTTTTCATTACCGACTAAATATTTCTACGCTAGGTGGGTCTAGATTATATACTGAATTCACTGTTACAGTTTGCGCACTGCTTAAAATTTCTTCCTGTACGAGTATATATTGGTCCTTTATATTATATGAAAAGACCAATAATGTTTTTTCCAATTAACTTTTTGATTACGGAAACTACATATGGTAGGGTTATACAAGTAGAACATGATTCCCTACACCGAAGTGAAAATTATGCTATGTTTTCTTTTATGATTAAAATCACTAATTTAATTTCTTTTGAAAGCATCACCAAAAGACGGTTCATTTTGGGTCTACGAATCGTCTATTATTTCTTTCAATTCTCTAGTCTCTGTTTAAACATTCAAGCAGCACGCAGATAAACCCAACTAAAACCTCATTACTTTTCATTCTCCGTCCAAGAAGTTAATGACGAAGAGATTCCAAGAATTAATATCACGACAGAAGAAAGTGTACGGATGCAATAGAGTCGTTAAGCTAAATGTCTTGTGACTTGCTACCAACGTGGTACTAAGGGCATGAGCCAAATCATAACTGACCATTTCATTGATAAGACCAACATTCAATTGTTTGATGTTAAGTGGGCCGCTAAAGTGTTGCTGGAGTTTGGAGAAAGGGCCGATGTCTTTAGCACATCGCGACATTATAAGGAAAACTAAATAAAAAACAGAAAAATAAATGTCTAATAGAGAAGAGCTTTATCATCCAAATCTTTTAGCTTCAGGAAAATTATATTTTCTTAGTTCGGAGAAGATCTAGGCAGCAGTGCGTGTGTGTGATGACATACTGTATAACTATGCAGGGTCCAATTAAATTAGCTAGCGAAACTCCGCAGACGTGACGGGTATCGATATCTGATCATAATAAAACTAAAAAAATATTAATTCGATGGTATTTGTTATGGAGTCATTAAGCGCAATTAGTGTAGTCACTTGAAATATCAGTTAAAAAAATACCGGACAAGTGCGAGTTTAACTCGCATGGAGAGGGATCCGTACGATGAATATATTATGTTACCCGCCACAAAAATTTCTTGTAAAGAAGGTTACCAAGTCATACATAACGCTTTCATTGTTAAAAAAATATCAGATCTAATGTAGAGTCAAGCCCCTAACTCTACAAGGCAAGACTCTACAAATCTCACATCTTGGTTAAAATATAAGGCTTCGAAACTGTTTATTTTAAAATTAATTATACAAAAAATATATTTGATATCCTCACAACAAGTCCTTTCATTTGATATGTCACGCGGTACAGTTTGCAAAACTTTTGTATTTAATTTTCAACTTTGCTCTTACCAAAAGTGATCCCATATTCAAAATGCACTTATTTACGTTACACGTCCATGTTTGGGTCACAGAAATTCATATGTTTACCAAATTTCAACTTAATCAGTCAAGTATATTCAGAGCAAATTGGCTGTGACAGACGGACAGACAAACAGAAACACGAATGATTCTGTAAGGGTTCCGTTTATTCATTAGGACGTACGGAACCCTAAAAATCGGTTTATTTGTGTATAAACTTCACAGACGTAATAGAAAAAACAAAAGAAAACCGATTCTCTCAACTCATACTTCAAGTAGCAATACTACCAGCGCACGTTGATACCCCAAAAACAAACATCAAATATTTATTTTATTTTATTTTGTCAAGTTTAGATATCGATGCCCATAACGTCTGCAGAGTTTCGCTAGCTAATTTAATTTGAACCTGTATAGGTTTTTAACGTGACACTATAATAATCTTGTCCATATTCTAAGGAAAACCACCCCTTACAACGTCCACCGAAAACCCAAACGGTCTTACTGTCTGCATTGTATAGTTTTGTTTTCTATGTTAGTTAATGTAATTGGTATTGTACCGTGTTAATTAACTATAAATAAATAAATAAATAATTAAAAAACAAGGTTTTTCTTTTGACATGGTTTAACGTTAAAACATCGAGCCTGATTTTGAAATAAGAACCTAACAGAAATCGAAATACAGTTCCTTTTACAAAACTGACAACTTAGTCCGGTCTTAGGTTGTCAATTTTGTAGCAAGAATTTTACTAAAGTCGGCAAAATTCAAACTACAAAAACTGGCTCGAAGGTCAGCCTGAAGCTCGAGGCTCGGGCTAAAGTTAAATTGTTTTTTGTAATAAGACGAAAAGAGTTTAGGCCATCCATATTTCACCATGACATTGTTAAACCCCTACGCAACAGCTACTAAGCGCCATTTTAGCGTCTCACTAACAACTTTGACTCCTACTGGATCAACACTTTGTTTGTAAGCTTCGCACGATGTCTGCTCTCTCTATATTTAGAACCTTTGATTAAGATTGATTGAAGTGTTATTTCTTAAGTTTCGTCCAGATATGTTCTTTTAGCCGTACCGTTCCTCAGTTCCGTATCCGCGTCGCGATCCAAGAACGCTAGTTTGGACACGAGGGATCGGGGCGTACCTCGATACGTTCCGAGGCGCCGTAATGCCGTACCGTTCCGAACGGCGTCCAAACTAGCATTCTTGGATCGCGACTCGGTTATGGAAGAAGATTTAAGTAGGTGTAACCAGTGGCAACTTTTTTGTTTAAGTATGTACATTTATTTTTGGCTATCTCTCTCCAGGAAAAGCAAATAATATCATATCCTTTCTGAAGTTCACTAAGAATATTTATTGCGCGTTTTTTTTTGATGCATTAACATTTCACGAATAACTTCAATGCTTTTCTGGGTCTGTCATACCCCGGATGGACAACCCCTACAATTTTTACCGACTGTCATCTGCCGGTAAAGTAATCTCCATCTTTCCATCACGGCATGTAACCTAAAAGCGGAACAGCATATATTCTCATATAGCTTAAAGAAGACGAATTCTTAGGCAATATACTAAATAAAATCCCCAGATCAATTTCCACATAGGCCCGGCAGATGCGCGTGAGTCACATAGCTCGCGTTCGTGTAATTACGGTGAGACCGTAATGAGGAAGTGTCCTACTGATGAATATTGACTGGTTTACCCTCATTGTCGTAGCGGTCGCCGATTTTCAGCGAATTTTAGCGTTTTTTGTCCGTTTTCAACACTTGTTTTATCTTAGAGAACCTACAAAAACTTTAAATGACTCAAACTCAAACTCAAAGCATTTATTTCAATTAAACCATTTACAAGCACTTTTGAATTGTCAAAAAGTCGGTCAGTTAGTCAGAAAGTTGAAGCTAGGTGTCCATTCCAAAACGTAGATCTCTATGGAGAAGAACGGGCAAGAAACTCCAAGGACACTCTTTTTAAATCAAGATATTACAAAATCCTGGGTACATTATTTTTGTTGCTTCTATATGTGAGCACAATAAAAAAAAAAGTATATTAAGAAACAATTCAAAATATAAGATTAATAATAAAAAGAAGCCGTGGCAGTTAAGAGATGACCAGTCTCAACTGACGGCGCCCGTTCACTAACATGACGCATGGATCAGCACCATCCAGCTCAACCATTTTGTAGGGAACCGAATGATCAAACACACGCGCCACCAACAGTGAGACATTTAAGTGAGCATGACATAGTCTCAACTGCCATGCTGTCAAGTCAACATACATAATAATGATATAATAAACGAATCCATGGTACTCACATTCACAAAATTGAAAAAATGCTTCTAAATTATACAAAACTATAGTTTGCTATGTATTTGAGCGATGAATAAAATTTTACTACATAAAAGAAAAGACAATCATTAAAATATATATTGGAGTATTCAATAATAAAACATATTTTATAAAAAATAAACAACCGACTGACTGACTTGATTGAAAAGCAAGAAACGACAAACATACAAGTGTTCCCCTTTACTTATAAACGCTGTTTAAGTTAAGTAATGATTAACCACCGTTAAACCGATCTATTCCCATCCAATACCAAGAGCTAATACCATTTGGTATTAGTTTATTTCCGAATTTATTTTCTATTCCCAACGAGTACCACATTTTTTTAAATAAAAAATCTATTACTAACGAATACCAAAGCGTGACTTTTTGTACACTCAGCTACACAAAGTTTTATTTAAATTGCGTTTTACCGAAATCTAGGGTAATCTAAATATAGGGTTAGGGTTAATAAGCTGGTCGACGGAGCCCCGCTTCGCGGGGCTCCTATTTCTGTCTAAAGGGTTTAAAGGAACCTAACCAACCGAACCTCGGGATGCCACTGACGTCGACCGTCTAGGGTAAGGATTTTCGGGAACATTTATTATGTTTTCGGAAACTTAGTTCGTCACACAAAGCATTTTAATTTTACTGAACCTGACTGTATCTGATTTCTTCAAACTTGTTTTGGTATTGGTTTTAAAATGTGGTACTCGTTGGGAATAGAAAATAAATTCGGAAATAAACTAATACCAAATGGTATTAGCTCTTGGTATTGGATGGGAATAGAGCGTTAAACCATACATTTTTGACGTTTCAACGTCTCTTAACTTTAATCATCAAATGATGATAAAATATAAATAAACCCCTTAATTTTCAAACAAAACACATCTTAAGTTTTTTTTTTGCATATTTAAAAGGTGTTTATTCTATGCCTTAAAGAATGAACACTACCGTCCGAACCACTACCCTAATCACGGTCTGACAGTTTAAGTAATTTTTGCGGCCTACCCAAATGTCCTTTCTTTGGTATTGTTCGTTGAATCGTTGAACTCCTTAAGTGATGAGTTGAGCTGCACGATTACTGACAAATGCGTGCACTGACTGGATAGGTCCACTCAATCTGTGTGATTTTTCCTCAAAAGACCATTTCAGACACAAATCTACATGGTCTTCGCATGATCTGACCAAGATTATGTCTGGTCTTTAAAAGAGACAGTGTCCTTTCGGCCTTTCTTCTCAGAGTAGTCAGATAGGAAACGCCGACCTCAACTAGTTTAAGAAATATGATTGACGTGTAAAAGTGTTTGTGCAAACCTACTTACAGAAATAAAATCATTTATCATTTATCATTCGTCACTTTTAAAAACATCCACACCCTTCCATTCTGCCACAAAAATGGTCAATTATTTCGTTTGTAAAAACTCTGACTTTCTTCTTTCCCAGGGGTAACAGCCAGTGAAGCACTACGAAATGGACTGTGCCAATCACTTTGGGGAGCCTCGGCCAGTCGGTCAGGGCCCAGGATCGCATCACCCCCACACAGCCATGATACTCCGTATCCTGTGAGAGGTAAGATTTTTATCACAAATAGTGTAAAAATGCTGCATTATAGAAGCCTTATCAGTAAAATGTCATGGTACACTCGTCTACACATGATGTCCAGTATAAGCTGACCTCTCATTGTACGGAAATCCTATACAATGCGAAATCAGCTTATACTGGAAAAATATAGCTTGATATGTAGCCGTGTATTATTAACTATTTGCTAATTGGGTTATCTTTTCAATAAAAGAAGAAGATGGCCTATTATCTCTATCCGTCTGAAAGTCTTATTTAAATAGAATAGAATAGAGTCATAGAGTAAATTACAGGCAGATTCCAAGATTAATGTAGTCAAATTGAAGTAAATGCCAGCTTTTTTGTATGAGCAAATATCTTATGTATCATTCTGACTTAATCTTTAAGTCGCCTTATACGATATCTACACTACTTACCCCTTATTTATAAACGTTACTTAAAGTTAAGTTAAATAAGAGGGATAATGTGGCAAAAGAATTTTATGTACCTACCAAAAACCTCAACCTCCACATTGGGAAAGGGAAACTCCAAATCTTTTATTTGCAAAGTGTCAAAACGTCATATAAGGCAGTAATCCTATTGCGAAATCAGCTCTCTTGCGCTCCTTTGAGTTAGCCGAAATTATCTAGATCTCAAGTGTCCCGCCAAACAGACTGATGTTCACGTATTTGCACAATGCTGATAAAATTGGCATGCAACTGAAAGCACCCAAACAGATTACTTAAAGTACCTTACCTAAGAAAGAAGTCTTGATCGCAAACAATGACAGTTTATTTTCCGGTAATCAATCAAAAACCAGCAAGTCCCTGTCCAAGAAACCCTTGTTAGAACGATTCACGGGATGAATCTTGAACTATCTTACACAGTGCACCTGGTAAATCCTTCATCTGCCTTTTATGAGTGTATCTTCAGTGACTCAGGCTATAATTATGTTGGCTGTCAGTCAGTCACAGTGTCCTGTCCTGCGGGTTTATTGCGTAACACACTAATAGTAGGAAAGGCTATCATTTTGACAATTCCACAACATTCATTGCATTATTTACGTTGTTAAGCAGAAAAAAGTTTCGAACATATGAAGCAATGTATTAGCTATATCCTTCAAAATTGTTCAGATTGTGATTGATAGTGTGTTACGCAATTAGGGTGCTGATCCCATTAAAAAATACCCCATAAGCAGCCTAGAAATTAGGTTTGTGGATAGGCTCGCTATCAGAATCTATTTATTACCAACATGGGTCTTACAACATAACTTGTAACATGTGGGTGTAATAAACACCTTTGCTTACCCCTTTTGGAATACAGGCTTGACGTCACACGTAAATAAAACTGCTGCCAAACTCATTCAAAACACCGTCCACTATCTATATTACAGTGCAGGCCACATAAAACGACCTAAAATTAATACCAACATTTAATAACCGGTAGAAACTCCAATAACATTTGGTGTCTAAATCCCACGGCTTCAGATTTAGGGTTGACGTATCTTATCGGTACGTCAACTCATATCACTGGCAAAATTACCTTGTTTTATGACTTTGATTTTGGCGGTACGACAAAGGTGAGATATCGATATCGATAAGAGGATATCGACAGTTTAAACGTGCATGTTATGATACTTGTAATTTTTGTGTCGAACAAATTTCGATGTAGATAAGGTAGGGATAGAGAATTAGTGTCGTGTTATGAGTTTATTTATAGCTTTATGGGTGGTAGCCATTTTGGGTTGATAGGCTTACACACACACACACACAGTACACTTAGGGGTTTATTTATAAACGTTGCTTAAAGTTAAGAGGCGTTTAAACATGAAAAATGTATGGTTAAACAGTCGCTAATCACTACTTAACTTTAAGCAACGTTTATAAATAAAGGGGTTAGTTTGCAAATAAACTTTTGACTTTTGTATAATGCTGTTTGGGCAAAATGTTTTTGCCTTGAGATAGGGCTGTAAAAATTACACTTTTTGATATAAAGAAACGCTTTTTCTGTTGAAAAGAGTAATAATGGAAATTAACAAACAAAATACGCATAAGAATTTAATAAAATAATGTGGTTTTATGGAATACGATATCACGTTTGCTCAATATTACAAATGCTGCCCAGTCACTCTTATTTTCTTAAATAAAAATCTCCAAGAAATGAAGCCATTTCGCTGCTGACCGTCCATACAGTTGTCTCGGCGTTGTAAATCCGATTTGGACATGTGTACACTGGTAAGCAAACATTAGCCGACCAGATAACGGCTTGTTGTGTTTAAAATGAACAAACTGTATGGGGCCATTTCCAATAAAACATCTTGCGGTGACACGAGTTTTCGATTTTGAATTTTTATGGTACCTTATGTCGACTTGTTGACGACTCGGACAGTGTTCGAATTGACACATTTTAATTGTATTATTTTTTTCACTGACAATTCGGACACCATCAAATTATTGAAGCTGTTTAGTAGAGTCAGATAAAAGTTTTAAAATATAATTTGTGGAAATAAACCGATACCAAAACTATTTTAGGGTGGCTTTAAGGCGGCATCTTTCGGTAATAAATTGTTTTGTGGACGAGTATCACTGTAAGTCACCACATATTGGACTATATTACATACATGTTGAAAAAAAAACACACGTACATGTTTATGTGGGTTTGTTGTGAGTGAGTGTATTTATTAAAAACGGCTGCTTTCGTTAAAATCCAGTTAAAACCAGTTTTTTTACAACTACAGGCTGGGCGGAGGACGTATTTCTACAGTTACGGTATCGTTGGAAGTTTATTATCTGGCTGTACATTACAGCTTTTTTAATTGGTGTCCGAATCATCAGTGAAAAAAAATCGGATTCGGACACTGTGTCCGAATATATTGTGTCTGAGTCGTCAGCAAGTCCTTGTGTCTTTGGACGATAGTAAAATGAAGATGCAGAATACTAATATGCATACATAAATTCACGCCTTCTTCCTTAGGGGGTAGGCAGATGCTATAGAACGCCACCTGCTACGATCCTTACATACTCCTTTTGTCTCGATACTAATATACTAATATTATACTATTTTTGATACTAATATTTGTAAGACTTTTTGGAAATGTCCTAAGTGTGAAGACAATGGTCCTATTCAGAAAAGCTTTGAGTACGTTAGTGACAGGTCATCTTAGTGGTAAGATAAAAATTCAATTAATCAAAATTAATAAATCATTATTTCATATTGGTTTTGAAATACCAAATAATATCTCTTAAAACTTTCATGACGTAACTGAATCCCACAACTTACGAAATATAATTCTAGGTTGAATACTATTCACAATTCCATTTCCAAGTAAAATCAAGTGACACCCAACCCTCAAACGCGACATGCAATTCTAAATGACAAAATAGCCAAGTTTTAACCACAAAGCTCGATCAATCAAAGGGTAAAATTCGTGCCAGGTATAACCGTCAATATTTGCCAAGCGGTCACGACACCGCTTGGCTGTTTACCCTATTATTCACTACTCTGTTTGCCAAGTCCAGCCAAGTCGCGCCAAGTCTTGATAACCTTTGTTGGCGTGACTTTTGCCTGTGGTTATTGTTTGATGTTTGTCTCTTTTGACATTATTCTGTTTTGTTATTTGTTTGCCAAGCTTGGTGGGGTGACTAATCTCAAAAATCTACTGCCTACCGTGTTTGTAGAGTGGGGCTTTTGTGCGTGAATCAAAAAGAGGCTAGAGGTGGTAGAATTATATCTTTATGAAATTGACAGTGGAAAGATTTCTTTTAGCTCAGGATTTGGAAAAGAAAATCTAGAAAGAAAACACAAATAAACGTCACTTAATAAGGCACCTAAAAACACTGTCCAATTAGCATCATTCTTTCAAACTATCCATGTTTTATTAGCAAGAATTAAGTTTGTGAAATTAACCTCAATCACACACGAGGGGCCATTAAAAAATAAACCTTGTAAACTGGCCATAATCACAAATCTTGGCGCTTTGTTGACTGGCAATTATCAAACGAGAGTTTAATCTCAAAGACACCGCGGTTTCGTCAACGTTTACAGACAAACAAACATTCAAACGGCATCTAACTCATGAACTGACGAGGTAATTTCAACCTTAACCCTTGACTGTAGGGTTAGAATTTAAAGTGCTTCTGTATACTGCACTTTTAAGTTGGTATGCATCACAAACATGAAGCGTGCTATTGTTTCAGCAAATAATTCCTAGAAACATTACAAAGAGAAATCGGGGCACGCACACAAAGTCGCCGCCGAGATAACGCAGGGTCACCCTAGAGTTGATAACCGTACTGAGGTAGAGGTTAATGAATAAAAAACTTAGAAATAATGGAAAAATGTACGGTTATGATTTCAATTTGGAATTCATTATCTTTTTAATTTCAAAGCATTGCAAGACATTGTGTTCAGGCTATTAGATGATTTGCGGTTATAAGGACCACATGCGTCTTACACAATTTTAAGTCCTTTCTATTTCTTGCAATATCCATAGAATTAAATGCACTTTAAAAAAGTCTATTGACTTATTCTTCTTAGCGATTCAATGGCAGAAAGATCATAATAATATAATATGTTTGGCCCAAAATTTTGCTACGTGAACTGTCATGTAGCTAAATTTTGGGCCAAACATATTGTTACATGGCTTTTTAATAACTCAGTGACTAGTGACTGCACTAGTCACTGAGTTATTAAAAAGCCATGTCATTAAAACTTAGAAGTATGAGTGAGTACACAATATACTCTTCTCTATCTTAGGTAGTTCAGTAAGGAAACTATAAAGGCAATTTCTTGCCCGTTCTTCTCCATAGGTACTATCGGCCAAACTTCTGCATGCTCACCTCTAAGGCGATAATCGCATAGCACGGCTCACGACTCGATCGCACAATGCACGAGTTTTGACCAATAGGATGCACAAAGCGTATTTTAGTGGTGTTCGTATTAGTATAATCATGTATAGAATGTGTGACACTCACACTAGGAGAGTACTATGCTCACTTGTTTCTGCTAAGAGACGAGTTTTTAATGGGCACGGCCAGCGCGGCGCGGCGGCGGCGTGAGCTCTTTGTTATTGAATTGAATTGTTTTTTTATTATGGACAAGAATTAATTTTAGTACTCATATCTTCTGTTTGTTTGGTTTAGAAAATGTATTATTGATATTGCAGTATTTACAAAAATAATTTGTAATAACTAATAAACTACAATTTATATGTATTAATCCACTTTAATATTTTCCTCTCTCTATCGGGTCTATAGATATAGGTTATTTATGAACACTTTCACTGCCTCTCCAATTTTCACCATATCCTATGTGATGCCGCATGCCGCAGCAACCGCACCATATTCCCTTCACAATAAGATGAGACATTGAAACGAACCGTTTTATTACAGTCCGTTCCACCGATTTTGACTTCTATTCCGTAGGCTTATGGATGGCATTAAAGGCAAAAAAGTGGTTACAATACCAACTGTTTACTGCAGCTGCCATTTGTCATGCCACCAACACAATAGCATTCAAAATCGATTGAACGGACATTTATGGTTTGTTTACCTTTTATCTCACGGCTCCCTGAATACGTTAGGTATAGGTGCGTTGACCGGCACTGCATGAAGGTATCAAATGTTTATATTGAAATTTTTTGTGTTTAATCGACTTTATTAAAAGTAAATAACTATCTAAATTTCTATGTGTTTGTTTATACTTGGGCAATTTGGGAATACTTGAAAATTACAGTAATATTTGAACCAATACTCTGCGCAGTTCATACAATGTTATCAGAGCTTTTTGTTTGTAGCTAACGCAAGGCCGCAAGCCGCACAACTCTTGCAACTGAAATAAAAATAAGTTCATTATCTAAGACCCATTGTTATTTAGTGGGAATGTCTGGAAATTCGGTTAAACAATAGAGGACGGCTTAATACAAGGGCCATACGTTTTTTTATTACCTTAGGATTATCTCAAATGTTTTGCAGTTGTTCCTTGTATTGGCACTGCCGCGCTCTAGCTAATGTTTGTTATTTTATGTTACTCGCTCATTACTCACACAAATGCATATTGTCTCTAATTGGGGGAAACTAAGAAGGGGTGTGGTTTGTCACTAGCTGCGCTCTCGCAGGAATATTTTCTTAAGTGAGCATGCTTAACTTGGGCCGATAGTACCTACTAAGCTTTGGAATGGGCAACTAGCTTCATCTTTCTGACTGACCGACCCCTTGACAATTCAAAAGTGCCTGTAATTGGTTTATTTGAAATAAATGCTTTGAGTTTTGAGTTTGAATGACTTTTATGTAACAACTTACAACCTGTAAGTTGTTATTAACTCAAATACCGAACCTAAGATCAGGGGAGAAGATCATTTGATTTTTATCAGCACGTAGGTGAGTGTCGGATTATTGATTAAATATTTTCCTGATGTGGAAAAACCTAGTACATAGAGTTAGGTTAAAATTACACGACAATACTTTTCTTGTCGTATTGAAATCGAAAATCGGGAAATTTCTCTGATAACTTTTATCAGCTTCACAAACGTGACGTATCCGTGATATCTCCCCAAACCTCTAGGTGTGACCACCATAATCCCCATCGTGATATCACATTTCTCAGACCGTATCGAAAGACCAGATTTATCATATTTATCGTGGGGTATAAAGTGACATTGTTAATACCATTGATATGTGACGTAGCAAGTTGAAATCTGTCCTTGGCTGACGTTTACACTCAAACTGACAAGACAAGCCGGCTTTCATTCATCAGGCCATGACGGGAAAAACTCTGATAAAATGTTAACTATACCCCAAGTCTCTAATTCAGATAATAATTTATGTAAACAAAGGGCTAATAGGCAAAAAAATATTTACTTAATGGCAATTCACAAAAAATTGCGACAAAAAGTTAGGTTTTCTTTTTAAGTACTGATTTACGAAATAATAACTAAAAAAATATCATACCGTAATAATTTTTATAATTTTTCGGTTTTAAACAAAGTTATTAAAAAAGGAGGTTTTCTGGTATAAAATATTTTATGATACTGGTAACACTGCAGGTGTTCTAAACATTTTCAAATTTCGTTTGACAGAATTTCAAAGTCGCGTCTTTTCAAGTCATTCGTTTTCTTTCCTTGCTCAAGTTATTCGCTGCGTGTTTGTTAATTTTGTTATTGTGCTTTATTTTCATCGTATTAAATGTTTAATCTTGGTGTTGGTTGTTATATTTATTTGTTGTGTTTTTTGTTAAGTTGTATTTGTTCTTTGACCAATGGAGCCTCGGCCACCCTCGAAGGCCGTCGCCACCGACAGTTTGTTGCCTGTCAAAATGTGTATGTTTTATTTAGCTACTTACATATTCAACAACACACGTTATTACAACTCGCATTCATAGATTTATATTGCAAGTGGCATGTCTTTCCACATGTTGGATGAAAAGGGCAGTAAACTATTCCGAGTGGAAATCAATTTTGGGAGGCCTATGTCTAGCAGTGGACTTAAAAGGGCTGATTATGATGATCATAAGCCGCGTCTCCGCCACACTACACAATTCAGCATAGTTCTTAACATTAATTAACTTTAATTTTATAGATGATTACTTATTAAAAATTTAATGATAAAATGTTTTGTGCCAATGTCCTGTCATTTTGAAAGTGACATTTCTTGACGTTTCTTTGTATACATAAATTATCTGATTACTTGGGATATACGTGATTCAAACTCAAACTCAAAGCATTTATTTCAATTAAAGCACAAGCACTTTTGAATTGTCAAAGAGTCGGTCAGTTAGTCAGAAAGTTGAAGCTAGTTGCCCACTCCAAAACGTAGATCTCTATGGATAAGAACGGGCAAGAAACTCCAAGGACACTCTTGTAAATCAAGATATTACAAAATCCTGGGTACATTATTCTTGTTGCTTCTATATGCGAGAACAATGAAAAAAATATATATTAAGAAACAATTCAAAATATAAGATTAATAATAAAAATAAGCCGTGGCAGTTAAGAGATGACCAGTTTCAACTGACGGCGCCCGTTCACGAACATGACGCGTGGATCAGCACCGTCCAGCTCAACCATTTTGTAGGGAACCGAATGATCCAACACACGCGCCACCAACAGTGAGACATTTAAGTGAGCATGACATAGTCTCAACTGCCATGCTGTCAAGTCAACATAATTATATAACAAACGAATCCATGGTACTTAGATTTACTCCTGGACAATCAATTACCAAGCTCCGAATTACTGACATTGACAAAATAAGCAGCACTTTGAAGGTTGAAAGATATTTCTTTGTAAAAACAAAGCCGTAAGGATAAAATGAGTTGATAACGGAATCAATAGGTAATATTAAGGATATGTCGCTCGCCGATTTTACAGTGGCACATGTAAAACTAGATTGGTTTTAAAGAAACCAGAGGAATTTTCTTTAAAAATTAAGCGTTTATATTAGCTGGTATGTAAACTTTTCACTTTGTCAAAGTCAAATAATTTTTTTCAAATAGGCAAATAAAAGGCACATTTAACGTCAAAATTAAAAAAAAAAAGATATGAATTGATTATAGTTGCCCCTTCCAAAAGGTAGTTTAGTATAGAGAAGAATGGGCAAGAAACTCCACCGTTAAGATTCCTTCAAACAGGCGCGACACGCGACGCGAATCGCACGCGACACAAAGACACCGCTCGTCGCGCCAAAGGCGCCAAAGGAGCCTTTACTCTTTTAAAATATTTTACAATATCTTTTATACATTAATTATATAATTATATGTGAAGACGATGCACCTAGAATAAAATAACTATACGTATCAATAGGCAATTTTTTTTTTTTACAGCGTAGACAGCAAAACTATGTGATAGAAACATTGTGCTCACATGTTCACAGATATTGTAAAAGTAGATGATTTCCCTAAAATTGTAACAAGAAATAATTTAGTGTGTGAGTTAAAGTAATTAAAGAATGTAAAATCTGTCGTAAAAATTGTCACCACAATCACCAAAATAACACATACCATACCTATATAGACTTATTTTAACTCCTTTCAAATATTTATAAAAATATCTATATATTATAAATTTATAATACTTATAAACGTAACAATACCCTTCTTTATAAAATGTGGTGACGACAATTCGACAATAAATTAAAACACTAGCAATACTGATGCATAGGAGTATTTTGAAACCAACCAATAAATCCTAACAACGAAAATGAAAGGGTTTTTTATCGAACAAACTAAATATGATGATGGAACTATGGGTTTTGCAATCTTTGACTAGCTATAGTGACTAAACTATTGGATGTATTTGATTGAATTTTTGTATGCTGACTGAGAACGGCATTAGATATACGAAGTTCAATTTAGTATCATCTCCGCCTTGTACAATTTTTTTTATTAAATTGATATTACAACTAGGTACACAAATTGCAACATTATCAGTAAATTAAATTATTTTGTTTAATTTTAATTTAATTTATATTGTATAACATAAATTAAAAAACTTATAGATAAAAAAAAAAAAAAAAATTTGATTTATTAAATGTTCTTAAATTTTATTTTATTTTGTTACATATTCTTAAATTTTATTAAATTTTATTTTAGGAGTATTTTGAAACCATCCAATAAATCCTAACAACGAAAAAGAAAGGGATTTTTTCAAACAAACAAAATATGATGATGGGACTATGGCTTTGGCAATCTTTGACTAGCTATAGTGACTAAACTATTGGATGTATTTGATTGAATTTTTGTATGCAGACTGAGAACGGCATTAGATATACGAAGTTCAATTTAGTATCATCTCCGCCTTGTACAATATTTTTATTACATTGATATTACAACTAGGTACACAAATTGCAACATTATCAGTAAATTAAATTATTTTATTTTAATCTAATTTAATTTATTAAATTTTAATTTGATTTATTAAATTTTCTTAAATTTTATTTTATTTTATTACATATTATTAAATTTTATTTTATTTTATATTTTTTATTATTATTATTTATTAACTCTTAAATTAAAATATTAAAGAAACATCTCTCGTCACCGCCTTGTATAATATTACAGCTACACAAATTGCAACATGATCAGTCAATCCACAGCTCTTAAATTCTCAATAATTTCGAGTTATGCCACTACACCTAGGGAAGTGTAGGTAATGAAATAACTCACTGTAATCAATCGTAGACCTTCGGCTAATAACTTTGATTAGTAATCCACACCGATATTGATTACAACAACAAATCCTATGAGATTACACCCGAGGTTTAGCGAGAACTGTAGGTAATGATTTTTTAATATAGCATTTTTTGGTGGCAATGGGTTGGCTCTGGTTTCATTTGTTTTCACTCACGGACTAGAAAAAAAGGACTCCGCGCCACGCGTATCGAAAGTGCAGCACTATAAGTATGCGGCGGATCGTTTGTACAAACATGCCTCACGCACACATTTGCATCATAAGGTGCCACCAGCTGCCATTACGCGGCACTACGGCGTCATTGTAGGTACTGTTTACGTCAAGTAATAAAATAATGCCTTCTTGTGTTGTGAAATGGTGTAAAAATAATTCTACATCCCAGAAAAAGTGTTAAGGAATAACTTATCACAAGTAAGACACTTATTTACACACACATACATCGGTACGGTGCTTCACTTTCGATATGCGTGGCGCGAAATGCTTCTTTTTTTTCTAGTCCGTGGTTGCACTGTAGGATATGGAAAGGGGTAGATACCTACTAGTTTTCTTTTTTGTTTGGTGATTTTCTAGATCTAGCCCGAGGTCTGAATTCGTGTCCGGTTGATGGCAATAGGATCGCCCCCTATTACATGGGACTTAAACATAACTGGCGAAATGGGGGTGTACTAGATGCACCTCTGCCTTACCCTTGGGGGAATACAGGTGTGAAATTATGTTTTATCTTATTTCCTAGATACTGAGATTGAGAATCCATTTACATTCATAAAATTATCATGAAAGAAAATTTTACTAACGAGTGAAACATAGTTATGTTCGTCCTGTACAGCGGGGTAATGCATAAAACACTACGGGATGATTTCCATCAAACGGCTCGCATCGCATCGGATCGGATAAGATACGAACGGATGCGGCGACAGCCGATCGCGTCCGGCAGGATGTCGATGCATACGATCGGCTCTATACCGTCGCTTGCGAACGTATCCGTTTCTGTGCCTAGTCAAATAGTTTAATTCCTACCGTGTTCTAGTTCGGATGAATGTGTGATCGGATACGACGACAGGCGAATGGAGCCGATCGCGCGTCGCTGCATAGTTATGGCTACGATCGCGTGTCGCGGAAGACGTCCGCGGTCAAGCTGCTGTGCGCGGCTTGGTAATATAGACTTTAAATACTGTGTACACGATTTAATATCGTTTAATGATTGTAAAATCTATTCCGATCCCATGCGATGCGAGCCGTTTGGTGGAAATCATCCTGTACAGTAGGATTAGCTTTCATTTTGACAGTTCAACAAAATTCATTGCGTTATTTACGTTGTTGAGCCGAAAATTTTTTCGAACATATGAAGCAATGGATTAGCAATAAGCTTCAAAATTATTCAGATTGTGACTGATAGTGTGTCACGCAATTAGGGTGCAGAAATAGTTTTCACCCAACTCTGTACATACACACGTATTGTGACAAGATTGTTGTCACTTAATACATATTTAACTATTATATGATTCAAAATAACATCAACTTACCTAGTCTATGAAAATAAATTAAATTAGCCTTTTTCATCCGACTAAATCAAATCATCAAGTTCTTGCGTTTCAATTCCTGAAAATTCTTGGCTCATTTTCAAATCAGGTAAATTGAAATTTAACTGGATTATCCTGAAATTACGCCGTTTCTTCTTACAGCGTGTTACTAACGACAGACTTGCGTCATTTTGTACAATCTGTATTTTGTGGTTATATTGGCCAAATCCCGAATTACCTTTAATTAAAACGACCATTGAAAGATCCATGTTTGGCAGCATGTAGGTATTTTCTAGCTGATATGTATGACGCTACAGTTTTCTGACATGTTTTAATGACATTTTGTACAATCTGTATTCTGTGGTTATATTGGCCAAATCCCGAATTACCTTTAATTAAAACGACCATTGAAAGATCCATGTTTGGCAGCATGTAGGTACTTTCAAGCTGAAATGACGCTACAGTTTTCTGACGTTTCAATTAAAGTTCCTAAACATTGGGATATAACGTCACAGATATACGTAGCAAAATTGATCGTCAGCCTTTTAACATAACATGACAATATTAGTAATATTAATATTTTAGTGATATTTATTTTAGAAATATGTATGTATGTAAGTATATTCTCATGTATGTATGTTTATATTTAAATTGGAAAATCATTTCAGATTTTATGTATTTTGTTTTCCCTTCTACTCTTACACACGTTGTCTACATCTCTTTAATATACTCTCCTATCTCAGATATGCTGGAAGAGATTTCTTTAGAAATAAGCATTACCTTTGTACGTATTTTTCTGTTCCTTTCTTCTTGTCTGTTTATATATATTTGTACATAAATGGTTAAACAAATAAATAATAAATATTGAAAGAAAGAAAACGAAAGAAAATACGTTTAATCATTACATCAGTTAATAGAATAGAATTGAATACTCAGTATTGTTTATGTCTTTGTTAAGTAATATTTCTAACCCCCGACGCAAAAAGAGGGATGTTATAAGTTTGACCGCTATGTGTGTGTGTGTCTGTCTGTGGCACCGTAGCTCTTAAACGGGTGAACCGATTTGGATGCGGCTTTTTTTATTTGAAAGCAGGTTTTCTAGCGGTAGTTCTTAGACATGTTTTATTAAAATCGGTTCAGCCGTTTCAAGGTTATCAGCTCTTTTATGTGTCGGGAGTTTTTCAATTTTAGTATTATTATCTAGATAGATTAATTGTGTCGTTACCAGCAGCTTGAATAGTTATCTAGACTATAAGCAATAAATACTCAATCTGCCTAGCTTTTTCCCGACTATGTTAATGATAAATGATTTTATTTCTGTAAGTAGGTTTGTACAAACACTTTTACACGTCAATCATATTTAAAAAACTAGATGAGGTTGGCGTTTCATATCTGACTACTCTGAGGAGAACGGCCGAAACAAACTCAGAAGTCAGTCTCTTTTGTTCCACCAACAAGCACTTTTACGACACATTAGAACACATCACATTACACACACACACACACACATCACATTTGAACATTAGTTTATAAGTTGTTTGTATACTAACCCAAATGGACTCATAATGGTCTGAATTAAATGTTTTTTTTTTTTTTTATCCTGCTGCCTCAACATAAATAAATGAAATAGGGATAATAATTATCAGTGTGTACTAATCAGGGGGCTTACTCTCTAAAGATATGGATAGAAGTAAACCCTACTCGCGATTGATTCACTTTTTCGGACGGCATACACATCGGGAGCAAGGACTGTCAAATCGTGTGGTCATACATTTTTAGTTCGAGCCCCGGATTAATCTTATGTCCGTAAGTGATAAGGAGTAGGAAACACCCGTAACTTTGAACGAAACTACGGACATCTAACATAAGTTTTTAAGCTATTGCATAGCTTTTATCGCGGGCTTTGAGCGCGGCGACCGAATCAAGAAATTCAGTAACGAAACTAAAACCTAACACTCCCCACTCCGCCTACCATGTAGCTCGGCCGAGCGTTCGCTTAACGTGTATGTATATGGCACGACTGTACTTGAATTAATATCACAGAAAAAAAAATTACTGCATAAATAAATAATTATAATTGCATAAGTTGATAAAAAATGCTTTGCAATAGCTTTACCGCGGCAGTCCCCGAGTGCCACACGTGTTTTTTTTATTAGTATTATACGCAAGTAACATAATAATAAAAAATATTACAGTGTGAGTGACTCAAATAAAACAAATCGTTAAGACGGTGGTAGATTATTTACAATCGTTGATTTTGTTAATCTTTACCGATAAAGGGTATTAAAATCATATTATTACGATTGATAAAAGGTATTACAAGCGAATGATAACATTTGATTTATGCATATGTACCTACTTGTGACAGATTTAATACTTAGGTACATACATCACGTACAGTCACAAACATAAGTACCTTACAGTTACGCAACAAGATTATCTCTGGATTTTAAAAGAGACTGTGACCTTTGAGTTTGTTTCGGTCTTTCTTCTCAGAGTAGTCAGATAGGAAACGTGGACCTCATTTAGTTTAAACAAATATGATTGACGTGTAAAAGTGTTTGTACAAACCTACTTACAGAAATAAAATCATTTATCATTCAAAGGCGGTTTTCTCCTAAACGTATTGATAGAAATTTTATGGTGTTACAAATACAGTATTATCAAAGCCATACTATTAAAAAAAGGTCTTTACTTAAAGTTGCAACCGTTATTTCAAGAGAAATCGCTTCTGAATGTTGCGTAACTGTAAGGAATTTATGCTCGTGACTGTACAACAGATTACTTTTACTACGTTTTACTTACTTTATCTTGAAATGATGAAAATGATGACGGCTATGATCGAGTGCTTGGTCTGATGAGCAAGCACTGGAAAACTGCTTCAACAGCTTCAACAGCTAAAGCCCTGTCGGACTGCAATCTGCATAGCAAAGAAAGAGAAGCGCGATGACACAACGCTGGTAATGTATTGCAAAATATGAAGCAATAATCTATTTACAAAAAATCTAAAACTATTACTAAAATAAACTACTAAAATATTAAAACACTTTTACGTTAATATGTTGCTTGTAGAATAATCTGACAAAAAAACACAATGATTGCATGTATATTAGTATGGTTCTTGAGGGGACTACAGGACCTAAACGAAAGTTTTATAATGCCTAAAAGTTTAAGATTCACTGCAGTAAACAAAATCAGAAAAATATATGATATTCTTCAGAATATATGCTAGTTAGATAGTGTGTTGAAAACATAATACAACTTATTTGATACGATAGAAAAAAATCACGATGATACCTCTTTTTTTTGATGATTAACTGTACCTTGTTTATGAATTGCCACGTTTTTACGGTTAGATACAAAACAGAACATTTTTAGACTGACTCTATATAGTTTGTCTGTCACGGTAGATGTCTTGATGTTTTTGTAAAACCTACCACTTTTTTTTTTGAAAAAACTATAATAGAACCTACCACATTAGTTCACATTGTGAAAAGCAATAAATTATATTCAGTAAATATTGTCTGAAACTGTTTCACTTATTTTGCAAGCACATTAAATTCTTTTATAATTGGCTTTACCATGCTATACAAATTATTAAACAATTTTTTGGTCCTTTTGCCACAGAGAACTAAACATTTATCGGTTTAGAGCCAACGTTCAGTTCACTTTTTTAAATATTATGTAATCGCTTCAATCAACATTTGGACAACGATAAATCACAAGAAAGTCCAAAGTGCATAACTATTTAAACTATTGATAAACTAAAATCTTTGATTATCAGTATACCTAGTTGTAAATAATATTATCTTTACATTCATCACAGCGCCTGCGCCCGCCGCAGCCGTTATCAAAAATGTTTTAAAGATAAATTATACAAGGTATTAATCTGTTTTTTGACTAATTGTGATAACCAGTATTAAGTAGTTACCTATGTTATTTTATTCAGGTACATTATGTACCTATGACTCAATGTGAAATTCGTCTGAATACGCTCATTACCTAAGAGGAATCGCGATTACATGGTCGTTGGCGTTCATTCCAGACGTAACGTATTCCTCTGTTTGCTCCCTGGTTAATGATACTAGTCCGAGTATTTTTTTTACGATATAATGTATATCTACCACTGCTACGTCTCTATGTTTTGCTTTTTGGCGTAATTACCAAAATTAAAGACAAATATAGCTAAAAAAAAATCAGTAAATGTTTTCAATATGAAAAAAGACTGTTATAAACAAATACCTAAAGGTACGCACGACGACATATCAAGCTATACATTTCCAGTATAAGCTGACTTGTCATTGTATGAAAAGCCTATACAATGCGAGGTCAGCTAAAACTGGAAATGTGTAGTGTGATATGTTGTCGTGTGCACTTACTAATAGAAGTTTTTCGTAACAGAGTTGGTTTTTTGGTTTAAAAAATTTAAAAGCTCGTAAATAAGTTATTTTTGTTTTGTCTCTACAGGTTACTTCTAAAGTTTCATAATTTTGACAAACAATCGATTCCTATTGATATTTTTCATAAACTCAATTTTTTTATTTGAGCAAAATGACAGCCTTTTATATGACATCAGTCCGCTTCTCATATAGTTCGTGCAAGTTGCTGTTGACTACTACATACATTCGTATATTCTTCAGTAAACATATTCTACACATTGACAGGTTTTCCATCTTTGAACTCCAAACGTTTCTTTTAAAGTTATTATTTTGGTCTAGCAAATGAAAAATCTGAGTAAAGTTGTTTTATTTATACTACTCACATACTAAGTCCACTTGCACCACGTATTTAAAACATCATTCTGTCTCTGTCATCTTCAAACAATTGAAAGAAACAGATTTAGCGCTAAATGCATTTATTGATTTGTGGTGCAATTGAGTTTAGGTATGTGCAAGATGGTTAAAGCAGGACATCGCAAGAATAAAAGTGATTACACATTTAACACTTCTAATTCGCACTGGGGTCAAAAAGACCCGAGTAATATAATAAAATTTGTAATATCCGACACGGTCCCCGTATGATTTAGTTTCACTTGTACAAATCTTGATTAACGATTCGGACGTGACTTTGCATTTTATTTTATAAACTCATAATAAACCTATAATATGGTATGAATTGGTATTTAATTCACTTGTGTTTTAAAAGGTAAGTAGACAATAATGCCATATTGATGATATAAAAATGTTGTACTACTTGGATTGCTGGCCGACCCAAAACTATAAAAAAAAAAGCTTGGTCAAATCTGAGGCGAAAATGACGATACGCAATCAAAAAACAATCTTGACACTATATTAATAAGATTCATTTGACATTTTTTTAAAAGAGATGGAGACGTCATAGTAAATAGTTTTGGATAAAAAAAAATCATCAATGTTGAGGTTTTTCCGGCATGCGTCATGTTGGATGATAATATCTTTAAAAAAATATTCTGTAATAAACATAACAAAATAATCCTCAATTAGAAAAACGATTATAATGAATAATCGTTTTTCTAATTGAGGATTATTTTCAGAGGTAGGTTTTAAATAATAACATTATTTAAAATGTTTTATGGGTAGGTATCTACCTCTAAAATAATATTATTGTTTCCCTTTGTTGATAGAACCAGTGACTCATTAAAATAAATCAATAAAGATGACCAACGTCATATTACTTACGATATTTTAAACACTCTTTTTCTAAAGTCGGTGTCGAAAAGCAAAGCCTTGTTTTATCATTAAAGAAAAAGGCTATGGGTAATAAAGGAAGTTAAATTCTCTAATACACAGATCAAACTGACCGTGACGAGCAAATGAAATGTAGTTTACTTACTGTCCTAGGCTATATTTATAACATTAGAACAACTGCATGGTGTGTGCAGTATCCATTATAATTACATACCTAAGTGCATTAATTTCCCTTTTTATACCGCTATCCATTTTTCACCACCTAAGCGACATTTCCGCGATCGCGCATTATCATTTTACAAAAAAAAAATAACGCTCACAATAAATCGTCCACACACATACGCAATACATATTTTTAATTTGTTAAAAGCTCTCAGAAAAATAACAATCTGAATGCATCGCTTGCAATTTGCGGCGAGCCTCGCCTTTTATAATTAAAATTGCATTAAGCCTGCAAATAGTCCGACATTAATGACGCTAATGCTCTGTTCGGATAGAAAAAAATGCAGACAGACAGCTTGTAATCCAATTTGCGGCTAAAAATGCCTTAATTCGATTGCAGTTGATAGTGTTCCTGTGTTTGTCTTACGTCTGGCAGGTTGACGCCAAAATAAGGTTAATAAGACACTTTGTTTGACTTGTATAAGTACTGTTTCATGGTATTCGATGTTTGAGTTACCTTGAGTTTTGTGTCGTGCTTGTTAATTTCTATGTGGGTACATTTTGTTGCGGGTGCATTTTAGGGTTAAGGTTTTTTTAAGCACATCCAAAATGTAAGAATCTTTTTCTGTTGACTTCATAGGTCAGAAATAAATGCGAATGACCGTAACTGATGCCTATTACTGACACACATTGCCAAAATTATAAATCAAATCGCAAAATTATATCGCATAATTACGATCCAACAATAGACCGCCTTTCATACATTCATTGAGGGTCTCATTCAATATTTGGCACTGCCATAAATTCGAGCATACTGTCGGGGCGTAACAATGAATCTAAATAACCATTAATATGTAATAAATACTATAGGGTGATAAAGCCGTGTCGGTAGGGAACAAACAAACAAGTGTAGCAGCAACCCTTAAACGCTGGGCATTGTTAAAAGAGGCCCGAGCGTGAAATATTCGTAGGGGACGGCCGATGACGAAGTCACTGCCGAATTTTGCCGAAGTCCCCCGATTGGTTCCGCTCCAAATGCCGACAGCTGCTGCGTTTCAGATGGGGGTCGCTCTTCATTAGTGGAGCTTGTCTCGACTCGAGATGGATGTTTGTTTTTGGACAGCACGAGGTGTTGATGGTTACTTGATGATGTATGAAGTTTATTCTGTGGGACATCGTGTGTAATCTTGTTTTAGATATTCTTTTGGACACGTGTAGCTATTTTGTCATGTGTTTAGTTTTGATTGTCATGTGCGTGGTCCACAGAAATTATTATTACTAAAACACACTAATGGTACTTTGTATAAATTACTTACAGAAACTAAGGATATCTTAGAAAATCCAATTTATTTCTACGTTTAAAAACTGATCTGGTTCTGCCTGTTGATTTGTAAATTATCTATGACATATTTGGAACGGTTCAATGTCAATTTCAGTTGTTGACCAAGCAAACAACCAATAAACCCAAACAATGTGCTTTTTGACCAATGAGCCAATTTACCCACAAACATAGTTATAAAACCAACATCTTTTTGACACCAGCTTAAACACCATCAAATAACTTCTATTCACACTCCAATCCTTAATCAAACATTGAACAATAACAACAAAGCTAAACAAAACTGTACAGCAATAGTTACATTTAGTCGCGCCCGCGGATTAGTGAACTGTAAAAAAAGATTGGGGGTCGAAACGACCCGACGTGTTAATTACGGGGGTTGGGCTTCGAGGGTTGAACAGATGAAAGTCAATTTGCTCCAGCGACATGATACGGCCCATTTCGTTCGGAGCGACAAGTGTGGCACCTGCGCAGTGGGGTCTTTATGACCCAAACAATTGTAGGGTTAGATGCATTATTTGCATCAGTTTCGATGATGACCGCTTTTGTTCGGGACAAAAGCTGAATGATTAAAAAGGAAATGGCTTAATTTTAAATAATACAAACAAAATTCCTCATTCTGATGTTTAAAAGGACATTCGAGTGCGGAACATTTCAAATGGTCTAGTAAAATAATACTTATCTAAAATTAAATTTCTTTGTTTACAGAAGAAATCAAATTCGGCATCAACCGCTTAGTCAGCGAGAGGACAGACAGGACAGAAGATGAAGAAGAAGAACACCACCACAATGAGACCCGACCTGAAGGCATATCACCAGCCTCTCGTTGCGGCAGCCCCTGCTGGGCACCATCACCCCAATCCCCACGATCAGTTCGCTCCAGTTCTCCTGAGCTCGAAGTTGATTCCCCTCCATCTTCTCCAAGAAGACCCCCAGACACTTCACCTCCACCGAAAAGATCGGAAGCTTTCTCCGTCAGTGCGTTGCTACGACCTGACGCCCCAAGAGTGCAACCACAGAGACCATTCCTATATCCTCCGCTACCTTTCGCGGAGTTCCTGAGAGATGCTGGAAGCCTTGGTCTTCCTGGCTGGGGAGGGTACAGCAATCTATACCTTCATGCTGTTCAAGCCGCTGGTCCGGAATTATTGCGACTCCGTGCAGCGGTCCTTGGAGCACCTGGTCCTCTATCCAGACCTTTGCCGTTAGGAGATGTGTACTCTTGCGTCAAATGCGAGAAGATGTTCAGTACCCCTCATGGTTTGGAGGTGCATGCTAGACGTTCTCATAATGGGAAGCGCCCATTTGCTTGTGAGCTCTGCAGCAAGACGTTTGGACACGAAATCAGTTTGAGTCAGCATAGGTGAGTATCTAAAATGTATGTCGAAAAGATGGGAGTTGGTTCTTTGTTTTAATTTTTGTTCAATTAATGATGACAAAATAAGGATTACTGTAGTTTGGTACAGTTGAATTTAATTTGCGTTTTGGAGCATAAAAGTATAGAACCGTAAACATCATTTAGGTCCAGTCATACTCTAGCTGATGATAACAGCCCAGTTCATAAGCTCCTATATCTTTTTCAGTACAAATCCTTCATACCTGTCTTCCAAATATAACATTTTCTCCCTCTCTACCAGGGCTGTGCACAGCGTTGAGAAAGTCTTCGAATGCAAACAGTGCGGGAAGACCTTCAAGCGATCAAGCACGTTGTCCACCCATCTTCTGATTCACTCTGATACCAGGCCCTATCCCTGCCAGTACTGCGGGAAACGATTCCACCAGAAGTCAGATATGAAGAAGCATACTTATATTCATACTGGTGAGTGCTTGACTATTAATATTTTTTAACGGACAGTTTAGATCGAAACTTATACAGGGTGGCAGGAACATTTGACACGCAACCTGTACCATGGATTCAGTGCATGATTCTAAACCGCCGATTCCAACCGATTCCGCTTTTCGCAACACCAATAGTAATTATTCGCGTATTGATCTCATCTGCTCGACGTCCGTAGGTCACTACAGGGATCCAGCAGAATACCAGCGTCAGGTATATTTGTCTGATACATGCTGAGATGGACTCCCATTTGGTGCCACTCTGAGACGCACACCGCACTTTTGTATTCCACCGCACGTTGTTTTCATTTGTGACACAAAGTGTCATCGTCACTATTTTATGTCTTCTCTTCTTTGTTTTTCCCTTGTTGTATATTGGCACTTTGTACCTACTTAACTAAATTGTAATCACGTTAAATTATTATTTAATCGTGCTTTGTATGTTGTGTCTTGTGTTCACCAAATAAACGATTTATCTATCTATCTATCTAAACCCCCCTGCGTTGAAATTATAGGTCGCTTATTTAAAAAGAAAATGCTGCTCCATACATTTGGACCGCGTAGGTATTTCACTATTCTATGAAACAGCAGATTTTTTTTTTGATAGCCAGCCAAAAATTTCTACGCTTGGGGTCTAGAATCATGGGCTAAATTCATGGTTTCAGTTTGCACGTCGATGTCCCTGCCACCCTGTATAATTTTGAAGCACCGATACAACGATCACAGTTCAATGAAAAAAAGGTTAACCATTTTAGGCGATGTAAAAATGAAGTTCCTTGTAAATCTATTTAGGGTTAATCGAAATTGGCACTTTCATGTGCTGCAGTTTCTATAAAAATCATCATGACAGTGATAAGCAATGACATGTTACACCAGACTAGCAAACACTTAACTTTTACTCTCACTGTCACCTTATCTAAAGACAAAGGACCAAAACAGCTTTAGACACAACCTTTCCGCACCACACTTTTAATATTTAATATGGGTCCGGAACACTATTGTTAACACACAATCAAGTCTGTTGTGGAAGTGAGAACGGTCAAATGAAATCGCAATGGCACTTAGGTACCACAAAGTCCCAGCGAATCTTATCCGCGGACTTAAGTGCTAGCGAGACGCCCACGTATAGTGTTGTGGACCGCAGCATCTTACATTCATGAAGGGTTCAGAAATAGGGGCGTGAAGTTCAGCGAGCAAATCGATAACGTTCGAACTGAGTTCTGTGAAATTCAGTACACTGTGATGATAATAAATGTTTATTTAGGCCCGTGTTTAAATTTATACTCATGAATTTGATTCGAAAGAAAAAAATAAAGTGGTCTTTCAAAAAACCTTTTTTTTTGCTCGTGTAAGATTTTCTATCCGGAAAATAAAATTGAGTTAAAAAGCTTATAGGCTTATAGGGATGTCTTCTATAACCATATTGAATGGTGTAGATGGCGAGAAAATATATAACAAAGTCAATTTTCCGCAGTCTTCACAGTTTACATTCTATCTAAGCAATGAGGGCTACCGCGCTTGAGATCGCCGCTAGAGGCGCTAGTGTAGAGTAAGGTCTCTAGATGTCAAAATATGTACAGAACGTTCACTGTTTGCGGGATTTTTTAGCACGGATTTTATCGAATGATTCATAATAGCTGTAATGGTTGTGCTATTCTTGATTAATTATGGCTTAAGACTTTAAATAAAAAGTTAGGATCTAATTTGGTAGCACTTGAAGGAAGAATAAGATTTTTCTACTTCATGCTTGCCAATTGTAGGAATATTATAATCTATTCTATTCTTTAATATGAATATAAGGGTACTTAAACATATCCAAAACATCAAATAAAAGTACTGCAACAGGACCTTACTCGACAATAGCGCCACCTGGTGAGCACAAAAACGATTGCCCCCATTAAACCTATTCAACGTCATGTCATCATTCTCTAAAATAAAATAGACTTTGTATGCTTTAAAGAACATTGATATAAAAAGCTTATAGGTGTGATTTTTATAATTATTGTGAATGACGAGAAAATTATAACGAAATCAAGTTACGTCATCGTCACCGCTTACATTATTTCCAATCAATTAAACCTATTCTACGTCGTGTCATATTTTTTTCACTTTAGTATTAACTAGATTCAAAATGAAACCTTCGAATTGCGCCCCATCCTTCCCGTCCTTATGTAGCTGTAACCCAATCGCTTCATAATGTAACCGCAACATTACGCGATTATTATAAAACAACAGAAACTCATCTTACATTAATTATGTGGAGGGTTGGTTAAGATGTTTTGACAGCATAACTCCTTGAATTATGTTGGATAAGTAAATGGACTCGGGAAGTGCCGCGGTGAATTATTGTCTTGTAATTTTCGGTTTAAGTTCGTACTTGAGTCATTTGAAATGTAGGATGACTGAAAACTTAAGAAATATGAATTTATTTTTAGACTTGAAATTGGATTGGAATACTGATTGGATGTTCTACACTTCTAAGTTTATTAGGTGTCAAACGATAAATAACGTCGTCAATAAGCAAAGTAAGTGCTTGAATAGTTATCGGAAATGATGATTAGTTTGCCCTCATTGTCTATCAATACAGCTGATCTATTATAAAGCAATTTGTGTAACAGCGGGGTTCACTCAGCACTTGGTATTACGTGCTATTTAATCTAATACCAGTTGTACTGTGTTTATTGCTCTACTGTTTTTACAAGTAAGCTGTGAATATTTTATCTACTACTAGATTAAAGTCTGTAGCTTCATTTATATCATTTGGTTCTTTATTAGTATTAGCTAATAAATATTCCCCAATTATTAGGTTTAATTCTGTTTTACTAGTACTATCTGCAATTCTGCACCTACATAGCTCTCTGTATATCCCACACAAACTATATATACTACTCCCACATACACACCTACATTGTGGAAAACATCCCTTACAGTTAAAAAGACGTTTCTTCCTTCACCAGTACCTACTGTTCTCCCCAGTTCATTTAAGATAAGGGTGGGGGTGCGATATTCCGTGATTCAGACGCATAGATTCGCCGTTTTCATTGCTTTGACAGTGGGTGCGAGTGGAACAGCAATACATTTTACAATACGTGCGAAAAGGATGTAACAGAAGGGTTGGGTTAGTTATTGGGCACATGTTTCTGCTATAGGGTGGTCTGCAGATAGTGATGAATAAATTTTCATATGAATTTTCTTGGAGAAAATTTTAAAATGATTCAGTTTTTTTTTCTTTTTCTTTGTAGATGCAACAAACTTTAAACTTTTTTTATTTTCATGACTTATTTAAGAAATATAACAGTGTCCTTAAATCACTTTTATCACTTGTGAATTCACCGTGATCAAAAACCAGATGCTTCCACTATGTAATTAAATATTTCTTCAAACTCAACTGAATCAACCAAAGCATCTACAAGTCCCTTGAGCCCATATCCCACCAAGGTCCTTAGCCAAAAATTCCCCGTACTTCCATTTACATCACTAAAATTCCTCCTTTATCCAACAAACTGCTTCTAGTCTGCGCACCAAATAAATTAAACCACGCATCACACCTGATCTCACCCTAAAGCCTACCCTCAACGAGTAAATTATTAACGATATCAACTTAGCAAATAGTTGGACGAACGGTATTTTAATCAGTGTCCCAACTTCTTGATTAATGTACCCTAGCACAATTTATCGTTGAAATTTTATTTATAATTACGCCAGCTAAATTAAACGGGTGATTAGTCAACGTCAAGGATGACTTCGCGATTTGTCACCTCAAGAACTGAATTTGAGTGTAATTGGGCACAGAAGTTTGGCTCTACCTGCAGTTGGCTCCAATTTTAGAGTTGCTAGTTTCGAGTTAGTTGGGGCTATTAATTGGGAAGTTAAATTATTCATTTAGTCTAACTGTTGTAGTTGAATTCAGGATTCCTTATATAAATGCACGAATTGTGTTCTTCACATAAGCAGTGTACTACACGATTATGAAAAAATACACTGCCTGATTTAGCTGAAAAAAAAATAAGGGGCTGAAGCCACCTCCCTGCAGCACTCCATGTTTTAAAACACTTATCAAAACTTTTCTCATCATAAAATTGGCCACCCATTAACAGAGATTAAGAAAATAAAAATTAAAAAAGAGGAAACCTGTAACACAATTACGCAGACATCTCTCACTCCAATTCATGAATATTTGACTCACTCAAAAGCTGAACTGAAGTATTAAAAAGAAAACTCTTCCTTCTCTTAATTAGTCGGCGAATAAACAAGTGGCACATTAGCTCTCGAAATAATTACACAGTGGCTGTTTTTGAGCCTCTTTTATTTTCTTTTTATCCAACATTACTTCCCCAGCCTCGGCATGCGGTGAAGAATTTAAAAAGCATTTGGAAAATTAGTTTGGTTTGAGATAGCATTTAAAATGCAATTAAAACGTAAAGCTGGAAACTGAATGTGGGGGCGGTATATTTTTGTTGGTTAGATAAAAGTAAGCATTAAGTCTACTATTAGAAATATTTTCAGTGTGGACTCAATTAATTAGATATTTTCTGATGTTAGTCAATTACCATACAAATTAAAAAATATTTCCTAAGATACGCGTTTTACTTTAAAAAGAAAGCAGTTAAAACAAGAAAGATTCTCAAAAAAAGATTTCAAAGAACAAAATGAGAAACCATAAAACTCTTCATTATTGTCTGAGCCGAGCCAAATGTTCTTAACTTTCTGTTCACAGCCCCTTTGATTACTTTTTAAAGCCTTTTCACACTCAAAAATAGCAAAGAGACATCTTCAAAGTCCAAAGCGGCTTGCTTTCTTGTAATTGAATTCGTAAGGAGCAATTTTCAAGATGAAATTGTAGAAAAATGCAAATGAGAAAAACGCCCATGATTTTTTCTCTGTAGTTGTAATAGACTTTATAATTGCTCTAATTGTTTTTTATGGGAGTTTAATATATACTCTGTTGGAGACTGAGGTGACATTGTTATTATTGATTCTAAGTCATTCTGTCTTTGTTTAATTTCAATTATTCGGTGTGAAACATGCAGCTAGCATAGCTCTGCACTTTCTAAAGGAATGTTACATTTCCTCTGATTACGTATAAATAACCCTATGTTCTCACGGATGTTGATAAAATTCCAGTCCATTCATTCATTCAGCATTTGTCTCAGCGACAATTTGCTTGAAAAGTTTAGTTTTATCTTTAGATAATTCCATAATATTGGATTTCTTGGGTTTCATGTCAGTGATATCATTGATACTTATAGAAATTTCTCAATCACACATCCGGCTTTTTGTCGTAATTTTTACGGGTACTAAAAACAGCTTTTTCCAACCGTTCCAACAAAACAAAAACTAACAGCTATAAAACTAACTGTCCAATCTCTCGAAACCAATTCTTCGTACAAGATTCAGGACTTCAAGTATTCCATCCACACAACCTGGGGGGAGGAAATCTAAGCGGTCCATAAGGAAAGGGGGGTAGCCGGGGGTGGGGGTTAGGTGTCGCTGCCCGGGGGGACTGAATCAAGGAGTGCTACGTGCTTTGAGTTTAATTAAGGATCTGGATCTTAGAATGCTTCGATTTTAGTGGCGTTTTCTTTTAATACCTTAAAACGTTTTATTAAATGGAATTGTGTGAGGAGTTAAGCGGTTGATGCGTTGGTAATATTAATTACTTTCTTTTGGATATCTTTGTTGAGTCGATGATGATTATTAAAAAATTAATTGTGTGATCAGAGCATTCGCAATTTTCAATTTTGTTCGAGAATATAATTAGAAATATCTACCTAAGTTCGATACGCATCGTCTAAAGGCTCCCACAGACAGGCGCGACGCGGCAGCGCTACACCAAGGCGCCGCGCGCCGCTCGTCGTGCGACACGCGGTGTCTTTGTGTCGGGCATCGCGTCGCGCCTGTGTGTACGAGCCTTAAAGCTTAACCTACATTATGTTCTAAATATGACTGGTTTAGAACATACTGCGTTCGAACATAATATTTATCTAAGTTTTTTAACTCTTACATATGATATGATTTACATCCACAATCTTCAACATCGCAACTTCTATCTCCACGTCAAATCCCTAAAAAGAAACATCACAAATCCAGATTTGTATTATATATTTTTCCACACGCAACTTGATCTCACAGGGGATGCCAACAGAAAAAATCAGTTTTGCGAGATTTTTTTCTCACGCGAAAAAATGACAGTTGAATTTGTATGCCGGGAGGTCGCCTCACTCCCATATAATATTAGACGCTCCCAAGAGAGGTGGATAATTAAATTAATGTCCTCAGCCCTCTTTTGCCCCACGTTTCGTAGCCAGTAATCCGACACCTGCATTGTTTTCACTCAGTATCGTTGTAGTTTTATTTTCTTATATTTTGTTTGGGAGAAAAAGAATGGTCCTAGGAGCCGCGTGGATAGACTTGTTTCTAAAAATCCTTTTTTAGCCAGTTTTATGTAGTTGATAAGAGTTGTTTTCTGTTTTTATCCGCATTCTAAGCTCTGGAATTTTTAATGAAACAGGAAATTATGAGAAAATCCCATTAATAAAACCCTGATTTTTAAGGAATTTCCAGTATGGTGGTAATTCCTCGATAGAAATTATCAAGGCAAGGTCATCAAACCGCATTTAAATACGGTCGCCTATAAATAACTTTGCTATCGGTTTTAACTACCTATTATGTACGTACGTACATTCTTTTCAAATACTTTAGGCATTTATTTCATCCACGTTCTAAACCCAATACTGAACCTAAATAAAATCTCAACAAACATTTTCTAATCCATTACCAAAGCTCAAACAACTACCCTATAAACTCAAAAAAAGAGGAAATCAAACCGCACCTTCAATCTATCACTCATAACGAGTAACCACTTAACTGATCTAGCATGTGCAGGAGTCGACGCGTGGCATCGCACGCGCCGCGCCGGTAATTCAATAAACACATTATCGCGATTAGGTCCCGCGCCCCCGCTGCGCACGAAACGACCCGAGCGGCCCCGAAGTACTCCCGAAGGGACGACAGATTTCGTCGGCTGATTTCGGCCATATTAATGATTAGTTCTTTATTCTAATTTGTAGGGTTGAGTCTAACTGCAGGAGGTTGGGATGCGTTGGTCAATGAGAGCTTTGAATAACTTTTACATACAAAGGTCAGAGGGGGTGGATAACCAAATTTTTTGCAGGCTATCGAACTTAGAGCGTTGCAGAAGATGAGAGCTATCAATAACAGATAACATTTAGGAATCGTGTTCAGACAGTACCTTCTTGTGTTCTAAGGAAATCAATGACTCTACTTGATTGCCGGGGGTCGAAGGTCCGGGACGATTAATCAGCGTAGAAAAACCTCGGAAAAACCGAACGCCAGCTTTTCAGCTCAATAAGCTCACCGATTTTTATGACACCAAAGGCCCTTTCAACAATATCTGTAAAAACTGACTCATTATTTTAAAGCAGAGAGGCTAATAAGTATTCATTGTTATTACGCCGGTCGGTATAAAAGTTGTTGGTATCGCCCGCACCATACTTCCTGCCGTAAATCCATTACAATTTACAACTTATTAACAAACATGGTGATTAGGGTAATTGTTGCTACCACAGTTAAATAACGAGCACATGTTTGGAACACGAGGAAATTAAGGAAATCTTTAGAGTGGTAAAATCAAGAATTGGTCCTTTCATACAGGAAGGACCAGTGTCTTAGATAAGTGTTTTGGTCGATCCATTTCAAACGGAAATTTGTAATATTGATCTATAAAGACAGCTCTTGTAAAAAATACATAAGAAACTGACAGTCTATCACATCAATAGCTCCTTCCAGACGAGACTACATAAAACACATTTTGACATTACTTTACCTACAAGAAACAACGATGACTCAAAAAGTAAGAAACATTTTGTGGGCCTTGAATTTACCTAAAAGGTACACACTATGATTCAGAAAGTGATAGTTTAACAAAGTAGTGCATTTTCTTTTGATTTCTATTGGTCTCTAGAACTCGAACGTGAAAACCTAGAGTACCCAACGTGGGATTCGGACTTAGTTACTCAATACTTGCTACTACTAACCCTCTACGGAGCCTGGTGGAGAGCTATTCCATTGACTAAAATGTTCCCTCGTGATAAAAAAGCCAAATTAACCTGAGCTGTCGTACTTAACATGTTGCAAAGAAGTAGAGGTCAAGAAAAACTGGTGTAATGCACACGCCTGTACCCGCGCATCGACAGGATGTCATTATTTAAACAATAATTTAATTTGAAATGAGTTCCCATCCCTGTCTCTTTATAATGCGTAAGCTAAACTAGGATGAGAGTTGACAAACATTTTATTTTTTACTTTTTACTTATTTTTTACGATAGAGCATATTATTAGGTATATTACTATCAAAACAATTAAATTATCTATCTCATAGGGCGAAGCAGGATTTCCAATTATCCAAAAAACTATAGTCAGAAGCCTAAGGCGAAAATACCAGCAAGTTATTGATTTTTTCGCCCTGAAACTTATAACACCTAAGCGAAAATGAACCAACTCATAAAAAACCCTCTAAGTGCACTATAGTTTTAACTATACTAACATTATAAATTGCAATTGCCAAGTTCGCGTGAACATTAATTGATGCAATCCACGATTGGCACTCATTGGCGGGGTGTGGCGGCGCGGCGCGTGACGGCCGCGTGGCAATGGCGCTTTTTTTTTGCGTTTTTTCAGCTTTTTGTGCAATTTTGTTAATTTAGAGATTAGAGGATTACTTGCATTTTAATGTACCTAATTAAAGGCACTTGTTATAAAATGGTAATGCGGTTCTTGAGAGTGTACTCTAAAATGTGTTTCCATAAAATTGTCGGAATCTTTTCAATAGGTAAATGCCTGCTTTGACTAATATATTTCTAAGCACAGTTCATGCTAGTTATCTCTCCAAAACCAGTCATAAAAAAAATTGCAAACGATAGACAGCGTCTATCAGAAAGGTGTGGTCAAATTTAAGGGTGTAGTAGTAATGATGTGTAGAGACCATCAAACTGAATTACTTTCTCCATTGGACCAACGTCGTAATCGAGAAAAATTATCAGCTTGGGTCGAGTAGGTATTAAAGTTTTTTTAACAATTACGATACGTCATCGTACCGCAATTACGAAAAAATCGCAATTCATCGCACCAACACACCTTTCTGATACATGCTGTACATACGTACAACAGGACCACAAAGAGACATGCCTTCACTAAAAATATTCAAATATTTAAACCAAAAATTAAACACACGCTCGATTCGATTTTCAAAACAGCCCGCGTATAAAATCAAATTACCTCTATTTTGATTGGCCAGTGCTCCACTTCGCGCGCTTTCTGAGTGTTTTGATTTGACGGTGCGACAATGGCGCCAGTTGTCCAAGTGTTTTAGCAAACCGAGCGCTTGCCAAGAAAACAAAGAACTGCTACTGATTTTAGACCCTATGTGGATGAAGTTAGGGTTGAGAGTTGAATGGAAGGTAGTTCGAATTTAGTCTGTAGTAGCTCTTTCTGCAGAGCGGGTGCAATTTGAGTGTAAAAATAATACTGACAAATGTGATGCATTTGTTGAAATAACCTCAAATCGTGTTAGGTCAAAATGATAGTTGAGTTTCTAAAAAATAAAGGATTTTAGGTTGATACCTCAATGTCGACGTACCTATCGAATTGGGAATTTTGTTGATCTTTCATGAAACTATTTTTCATTATTACGTTTAAATTGACAAACCAACAACAAAATCGTATTAAGGAATTGTTTAAACTTTACATAGTTTTTGACAGGTTATGAACAAGGGTTGATTTTTCATTAAAAAACCCTTTTAAAAAAAATCTTTATTCAGTTTGTATAGTAAATTATCTCATCATTCTCATCTATTTTTACAAAGTAATCCACCAAAAAACTTGATAATTTAAATCTTATCAAGTACTATTGTTTTGTATTCCACATTCGAAATTGACTAGCTATAACAGACTATCCTTCAAATCTTATAAAAACAATATCACCGTAAGAGTTACTACATTTTAATATTTTCTAACGACTTGCCTGGCACATGGCATCAGATATCACACAGAAATTATGCAAAGCCACCGGTCTGGCCACTCACCACGATCCCCAATAACTGTCATATTAGATTTATAGTTGTAATCGTCGGACGATTAACCCTTTACATGCGATACGGGGACGATACGACTGTCAAAAATATTATGTACTTGTGATTTTTGAAGTGAAAATTTCTATAGGCGCACTTTGCGCACTTTCTTAACAATGAACGAAACTGGGGGCCTAAGTCGCAATCGCAATCGAATCGCGTATACAATACTCGGTTCCAGTCGTAAGTTCTCACTTCTATTGTGTGGTCATAAATACACAGTGTCTTTTTTAAGTTTAAAGATGATTTTCGTCGTTTTAGGGAGCAAAGTCAAAGTCAAAGTCAAATCATTTATTTCAAATAGGCACATAAAAGGCACTTTTGAACGTCAAAATTTACAAAAAAATAGAATTGATTCTAGTTGCCCCTTCCAAAAGGTAGTTTCGTATGGAGAAGAATGGGCAAGAAACTCCACCGTTACTCTTTTAAAATATTTTACAATATTATGCAAGTTTACATTAATTATGTAATCATATGTGAACACGATGCACCTAGAATAAAATTACTATACCACAATAGGTAAAAAGAATTAAATATAATGCAAAGGCAGGTAATTCTATATTTCGCGTATGTATGGTTAGTTCTACGAATCGTCGCAGTACTAGGATTACTGTTATTTAAGGACCAATCACCTAAATCTGATGCACTGAAAAAAAAAACTGGTCCTTTAATTAGTGGTGGGTCCGATTTGAGGAATAAACTGGAAGCGAACTCAAAAATTCAATAAACATTATTAAGATTAGCTTTTCATGAAAACAGGAAAAGTTGGCTACTTATAGGTACAAATGTGCCAGGTGGACCCACACAAGCAAACCTTGACCTCTTGATTTGAACAATCTCTTATAGGAACCTAAACTAAACATCAGTCGCCACGATCAGCATCCATAAATCAAATATACAGCGTGTATCAGAAATGTGTGGTCATATTTATAAGTGTGGTACAGACCATCAAACTGACCAACTTTCTCTATGGGACCAACATCGTAATCGCGAAAAAATAACCAGCTGTCCCATACAAAACTTTAATACCTACTCGACCCAAATGTACGGGAAAGTTGATTATTTTTTCGCGATTACCATCTTGGTCCTACTACTACTAGCTTCAACTTTCTGACTAACTGACCGACTCTTTGACAATTCAAAAGTGCATGTAAATGGTTTAATTGAAATAAATGCTTTGAGTTTGAGTTTGAGTCCCATGGAGAAAGTTGTTCAGTTTGATGGTCTGTACCACACCTTTAAATATGACCATACATTTCTGATACACGCTGTATATTTGTTTTAGTTGATCGTGGCGACTCATGTTTAGTTTAGGTTTCTATAGGAGATTGTTCAAATCAAGGGTTCAAGAATTGCCTGTGTAGGTCCACCTGGCACATTTGTACCTATAAGTAGCCAGCTTTTTCCTGTTTTGATGAAAAAGCTACTCTTAATAATGTTTATTGAATTTTTGAGTTCACTTGCAGTCTGGTCCTCAAATCGGATCAATCACTAATTAAAGGACCAGTTTTTTCCCCCAACATGACCCCTCAACATGACCACACATCTCTGAAACACGCTGTATAGTAAACGACAACAAATTGAAGCGGTTTCAATCAACAATCGCGCTATATCGTGGGCAGTAAAAGCACTCGCTTATTACGAGATAATCCGTCTGAATGATGCCCAACCCTTGCTATTGTCTATTGCATTTGAGTACCAATTTATTTATGTCATATTCTTCTATTGGATTTTATGATACATGGATTATGGGGATAAATGTCAATGATGATATTTTATGATGGAGAATATTAATAGGTATCATGTAGTTTTTCTGATACTCGAATCTTGTTCTTTGGTCCTTTTCTTTTCAATAATAATACTTAGGTAATGTTTTTAACAATTTGTTTCAGTGAATGTCGCGTAGTGCAAAGATTTTTTAAATCTTGCCTGCATACTAAATTCTTTTGCTGCGGGTATGACATAGGTAGGATAAATATGAATTGAATAAATGAGTTAATAAAAAAGTATCATGAGGCACTTTCATTTTTACAGTTGATTGTGCTTTAATTCTTGACCAATAGCGTATTTGGCAAATTTCATAATTAGACAAACAGACGATTTAACTAAACACAGCTTTGACCAATATCAAATTTGACGAATTGCCGATTTGACGAATATCCGACTTGACCAATGTCGTTCAACCCGTATGTAGGTAGTGTCAAAAAAAATCAGTTAACCTTGACTTAAATAAAATTATCCCACAAAACATTATTACACTGCTCTAACTAGCCTATTTTATACGCAATATATTTGGAAATTTTTAACCTTAAAACGCGACAGTAAACTACACTTAACAATTAGATCACTTATTGTCAACACGGTCCACTTAATTCAAGTGTACTCCAAATCACTTGAAACCCTCTTCACATTATGTCAGCCACTTATTAAATAAATATTTATTGTTCGCATTTGGACCTGTTTGTGGAAACCTGCTACTGTATTGGTGGGTTGATATATAAGTAACATGTTTTATTGTTTTGTAAGTGAACTACTTATTATTTTTTTTACTTAAAAAGCCATATGGCTTACTTATCTTTTAAGTCCATTTGAAGTAAGATTTTGTCACTGTCTTTGCAAAATTCAATCAGAATTTGTTCAGAAAAAGCTTTATCTAACTACATTTAAAGTTAAAAGAACAATAACTCAAGTGTTTTATGTAAAATAAGTAAAACATAAAAAAATATTTTTTGTAAAATTTTAATAAACTGTGTTGATAGCACTAGGCTATAGAACAGATACGGATTCAGATTGACAATGGCCCCCGAAAACAAGGCAGGGTGGGCCCCGGGCCCAAAACTACAAACATCAATTGTCACCGAGCAATAAGCGCGGTGACTCTCGCATTCTTGAAGGTTCTGTTCCACAGTACTTTGGCAGAACTGCGAAAAGATTAGAGTCGATTTCGTAGAGATTTCAAGCTTTACTTTTAAACCAAAATATAAAGTTTAAATTGTTGTTTATGTGTAATTTTGCGCATGTGCCTATCTTTTACGCCGTTGTCGATAACTGAATCATAGAAATAGACATCACAGTGATACTAACGATGTAATGCTTCAAGTCTGTTATCAAACTGAGATTAATTACATAAGAAAAATATACAGGGTGGCTGGGACATCGACACACTACCTGTAAGTGTTACTCAGTACCTTGAAATTTACAGCCGGGTTTAAAAATAAATCTGCTGCTCCATACATTTTGACCGCGAAGGTATTGCACTTTTGTCGGAAACAGCAGTTTTTTTTTAAATAACTGACGATAAATTTCAACGCAGTGGCGTCCAGAATCATGTACTGAATCCATGGTAAACAAGTTGTGCGTCAATGTCGGAAGGCCACCCAGTATACTCAATCCGTTTTTTCCCAGTAAGGATCCAAAATTTGAAATCGATTGTCAAGCTTGTTTGAACGAAGCTACATGTTCTATGCCAAATTATTGACTCTAAAGCCGGCGGGGTAGTTACGTAACACACTAATAGTAGGAATGGGTTTCATTTTGACAGTTCAACAACATTCATTGCGTTATTTACGTTGTTGAGCAGACAAATTTTTCGGACATAAGAAGCCATGATTAGCAATGGGCTTCAAAATGATTCAGATTGTAATAGATAGTGTGTTACGTAATTAGGGTGCGGGTAATTACGTAACACACTAACAGTAGGAATGGGTTTCGTTTTGACAGTTCAACAACATTCATTGCGTTATTTACGTTGTTGAGCAGACAATTTTTTCAACGTACGAAGCAATGGATTAACAATAGGCTTCAAAATGATTCAGATTGTGATAGATAGTGTCTTACGTAATTAGGGTGCGGGTCCACGTTATGATCATTTGCCCGATCCGATCACCGTATCCGTATCGTTCGACGCGTACACTTTCCTGTTAATTTCTCACAACGCACTTTACACTTTTTATTTGTTTTGTTTTTTTACTTACATATGTTGTGTTGTGTGCCTTAAATCTGTGCTAAATAAATGCATTTTCTTTCTTTCTTTTTTTTTGCATCAACTCATAAAGGTCCACTCCCAAACATACCCTACGTAAATAGGACACATCAGATCAGGCCCAAAGTAAATGACTCCACAATACTTCTTAATCCACAATCCAGAACAAAAGAACTATCCTCCATAAATGAGAACACTCTCTCAAAACGCCAATCCTTAGGGGTGTCCCCTAAAAATCCAACATTCCTCCGTCTAACACGGCGCAATAAACGTAGTGACAGTGGCATTCCGGCCGATTCCGGCAATCCGGCCGGACGGCAATCTGCCGCATTCCGCGCCAACTGACCGACATTGTGGAAGAATAGTGCTCTGTTTACTTATGAGACCTTGGGCTTTTGTTTACTGGGTTTTTACTTTCTAATTTGAACCAGAGGGCCTGACAACGTGACATTCTATTAGCAATAACGATGACGAAAAGTAAAAATTGTATTAGATTGAATTAATCCACCGATTATAATGTTCTGTTGAAAGTCGTTGTAGAAACATAAAACTCTTTAAAAGCAATTGCCACTTTTCTAGGCTCTTCGAACAACCAAAAAATCTCACTATTCCTTCTTTTATTGAGTATCAACTTCAGACTCATCAATAGTCTTCTTGTATTTAAAACTCATCCCTAAAATTATCAGAGACTAGGAGGAAATATTTAATCACGGAGAAATAGCACACTTCTAATGTCGCGACGGAAATAGGTCAGACATTTACAGTTTTCCCTGATGAATAAGAAAGCAAGAAATATCTTATTCGCTCATGATTTCTTACTGGTATTCTTTGAAATACGTGGTAGAAAACCTCAGATTTTTTATGAGTTCAAATGATTTGATCACACACCGACACATGAACACTGTGCGGATAAACATATTATTTGGTGAATTTTGACCAAAAAGATGTTTATCCGCACAGTGTTCGAAAAACGTTATTTTCTTGGGCAAAAACATTCTATATTTTCCCATGTGTACCCCACCCTCGGAGGGTCGAGGGGCGGAATTAACGAATTTGTCAACTGTCAACGGAAGACCTTATGAGTTTTTCTAAGGGGTCACGATGATTTTCACCGCGGCATGTCAATTATGTTGGCGTATCTTATTTTATTGGAGGTGATTAAAACGGGTCATTTGTCTTTAGGAAATTGGAGAGACGAATTAGGTATGTATGTGTGTTAATGGTCAACTTTAAATCAAAAGAAACGATTATTTTGTACTTTTTTGCTCGACAAATATAAGCAATATTACTTAGTATGTGACTTTTTACAATCTTCCTTTAAAATATTTTTACGTGCTTTATTCAAATAACAGGAAACTATTATTTTCGTTAATTACGTACAAGCGATACGTTATTTTGTTAAGTTTAATTAAATATAACCCCGTAGATCAAATAAGGAAATACCTTAACCTATTTCCGTGAAACTCTAACCGCGAACTTTTCTATCACCATTTAAAAAAATATTGCATATAAAAACTGGCCACGTTTTCAGCGTAAAAAACTTGCTCATGTAGGCAAAGAGCTCCAGTAGCCACTACAATAAATCTTTCGTCTAAGTGGCATTTACACAACACATATATTTCGAGTAAGAGGCAAATCGTAAATGTCTACTACGTGAAGAGCTTAGACCCGTTATGTGACCCAACTTTAAGTTCTGTTTGTATGGATAAAAGGAAATGTAATGTTGTGTTTTATGTGCTTTGAATTGTTTTATGTTTTTCTATGGTTATTACAACAACTTTTAAACTGGATGAATCTTATGTAATCGATTTTCCAATTTAGTGACATATTTTCCACACTGACCTTACACAGTGTTCAAAAAAAATTAACCGTTGGACAAAATGTATTCCCATATTTTTACATCTCTGATTTTTAGCCGATCAAAACAGATACAACAGATGAAAACATTTCACGGACGCATAGTAAAGTAACAATTTGATTTTTTCTCCTCTCTCGGCTTTGAAACAACATTTTTTCGTCTCTCAATTTATTATCCCACAATTACAAAGCAGTTTTCCTTAACGAAAACCGTTGAGAATTTAGTTTTGTTTTTCGAACAAAGATGGCGTCTGTTTGCGAAGATCTTGAGGCAAGATTGTGCCGTATTTTCCATTAGAGCCCAGAATCTAGTGTTGTTATAGAATGTAGAGAGATTGAATCGTTGTTACAATGTTTTTAGAGGCTAGAGGTTTGTTAGCTCAATCAAAATTCTTGAGATTGGTACTGGGATGGATTTTCTGAGTGGGTAGGGAAATTTTAGTTAAATGGACTTTTGTTTTTATGGTAGAATCGGTTTTAGAATCTCTTTTTATGGGTTCAGCTACTGAAACTTGAACACAATGCAAGTGCATTGTTTTTGCCAATGATAGTTATGACATTTTTATTTTAAATTACAGACAGACTTTGCAGTATGTTTAACTTACTAAGACCAATCCAAAATTCCGAATAAAAAATTCGACAATCAACACCAAAAAGTCTTCACACCCAAAAACATCAGAAAATCAGAAACTACATCCATCTTTAACAAAATAAAGGCAGATAAAAACATTATCTCCATCAATTCTGTCCGTTAAAACGTCTAGCATATACGTATACGGTCATCCCTCCTCGGAGGGTGTAGGGAGGTTCGGTCGTAAACCGGGATTCTCCCGGAGAAAATCCGCACTTCACTACCGACCTCGGTAATCACGCCGGCATCTCAACCCGTGTGGATTTGTTGAGATATAACGATATATGCTCGTACATATAGTTTGTATCAGCAAGAACAGAGTTTCAGCAGTATTTTTTGAAGTCACGTTGTCTTGTGATTGTTACTGAGAATTGTAGCGTTCGTGATACAAGAATTTGGGGCCTTGTTTGTAAATCCGCCTGGGCTAAGAAAGTAATGAATTTACTACTTACTCTACAAGCTTCGATATTTTCTAGTCTGCAATTGCTTATCGTCCTTTCTGCGCTGTTCAAGACCGTAATCTATATTTTATTCATCAGTCTAAGCTTTCACATATAATTCAATTACGTTGCTTTTTAAGCTATTGCATAGCTTTTATCGCGGGCTTTGAGCGCGGTGACCGAATCAAGAAATTCCGTAACGAAAATAAAACCTAACACCCCCCACTCCGCCTACCATGTAGCTCGGCCGAGCGTTCGCTTAACGTGTATGTATATGGTACGATTGTACTTGAATTAATATCAAAGAAAAAAAAAATACTGCATAAATAAAAAATAAATAAATAATTATAATTGCATAAGTTGATAAAAAATGCTATGCAATAGCTTTACCGCGGCAGTCCCCGAGTGCCACACGTGTTTTTTAGACAGTTTTTCTCGCTTCTTATAGGTTTTTTTTCTTCATATCCATAGACTGATCTATTTTATGCTTCGTCAAGAAACCATCCTTACCTTTTCTTCTATACATCCTTAGAATAATCTAGATCGTAGATCGCTTTCCCTCTAAACTGAAAGACCGTGACAACACATACATAAAGGCTGAATTTATCACCGTGTCAGTGAACACTAGCTCTCGGCTAGTTTCCTTAAAGCCTGTACTTTTAATCCAGCACCTGGTTTCAGTTAAGTGCAGTTTGCGCTCAATGGTTAACGCAAACCGACGTTGCTGTGTTTTCCAGCTGACACACTGTGTTTGGTCTTGGTCAATTTTGGCGTACTGTATCTTCTAAGATTACTTTTGAGCTTCAAGGATCTGTTTCATAAGGCATTTCGATATTGGCTGTTTAATTATTTATATCGTTATATTTTTCAGATGATACCTAGGTACTATTTAATAAGATGAACTCCATTAACTAAATATTATCATCAACCTCATCATGGATCTGCTCTTTTTTCTCGTCTCAAGAATTTTTATAACTCTGGTGAAACTTTACTAAATCTTCTAATTCTTCCATGTTGACGTTTTCCAACAGCGTCAATATTTAACACAGAGCTCAACATAATTTATTTGTACATCGACACAGTGTCCCGTGTGTCTCCACAGGAAAGCGCGGTGAATAATCAATGAGAATGTAAATGCAAGGTGAATTCACGAGCTCCCCCCACCCCCAATTTGCTCCGTTTTTTATAAGTCGTTGAATTATTAAGATAGAACAAGTAGTCGCTTAAGTTACTGTTACGGTTTTCTTGGGATGTACCCATTTGAACGTTGATTTACTTGATCACAGTCAACTGATCATAAATAGAAAAACTAATAATTTTCCTTTTTTGCATGAGCAGTAACACGTCATATGGTTGCTCAAGAAAACCATTACCAGCACATAAATCCCTGTCTCATAAGACCAAACTATAGTAACATAGAACTATTGCAAATAATTCAACAGAAGGCTTGTGTGTGTCACAGCATAGGTAGTCACGAAACAAAATATGTTTTCGCCCAACCACCCTAAAAAATCCTAACACCGAAAAAATCTTCCAACCGCACACACAACGCAATATTTCGTAAAATCTCACTCAAGGAAGCACTTTAAGTTTGTACCATCGTATATTTAATTCACGACCATCTAAAGTACGTCCCCATAAAAATCCAGGCAGATACTGTGCAGATGAGCCTTGCCAGGGACGCATTCGCAATCATTTTAATTGTATTGTCCTGTTTTACTGCGAATCTCGTTATACGATTATGGGCTTTGTGATTTCCTGAGATCTGGTGTAATTTTATCGATTGGTTTATTTAATTATCGGGGCTGGGGGTTGTGTTTGATTTGGTGGTAAAGAAAAGGTTTTTTTGCTACCAGCAGGGTAATTGCGTAACACACTAACAGTAGGAATGACTTTCATTTTGACAGTTCAACTTCATTCATTGGGTTATTTACGTTGTTGAGCAGATAATTTTTTCGAACATATGAAGCAATGGATTACCAATAGGCTTCAAAATGATTCAGATTGTGATTGATAGTGTGTTATGCAATTAGTGTGCTGTTTTATGTGTGTAGATGTGAAATATTGAGCATAGTTAGAAGCGTATTTGATTTTAGTATTCATACTCAGCCAAAAAATTATTTAATATGAAACTGGTAAGACTCTTATCGGGCTTTCTGAGAAAATATCTTGTAATTTCAGTACTTACTTGGCACGATATTTACAGCGTGGCAGGGACATCAACGCGCAAATTGAAACCATGAATTCAACACTATCATGATTCTAGACCCCTTAACGTAGTAATTTTTCATCGGTTATAACAAAAAAAAACAGTTGTTTCATAGAAAAGTGCAATACCTACACGGTCAAAATGTATGGCAAAGCTAATAATTTTTTAATAACCGACGAAAAATTTAAAAGCTGTTGGGTTCAGACTTATGTACTGTATCCATGGTAACAGGTTGTGCGTCGATGTCCCTGCAAACCTGTACAAATTTTTTGGTACCTTTATTTCTTATGTCCTAAATTATAACAGAATACTCTGTATTAAGTAAGTATACTATACAGGGTTATTTGTAAAACACCAGCAACCTCTTAAGGGGTAATTGTATTCATCATTATAAACAACTTTTACTACGGATCAAACCAGAAATCGCGAAAAAAATATCACCTGTTCCCTACGTTTTGACGTGTTATGCTAATATAAATGTAGGGAAAATCTGTTTTTTTTTCGCGATTTCTGGTTTGGTCCATAGTAAAAGTTGTTTATAATGATGAGAACAATGACCCCTTAAGAGGTTGCTGGTGTTTTACAAATAACCCTGTATAAATTACAGATACAAATGTAGAAATTTTACACACGGTGTCACAATGGGCTGTGCCGCTAAAAGCGATATTTTAAAGTAATAATGCATTTATCAACGTTTTTTTTTTCCTTAAAAACTAAACTATCCTTACCATTTCGGGATACCCGGATACCTCCCTGTATCCCGGTTCAAGATCCGTATACCCAGGATTTACGGTTATCGCTACCCGGGTTGCGTTCAATCACAACCTGGGAACTTAATACTTAACGCGTCTATTGCAAGCTCATACGTTTTTAGTGCTCAATTATTTATGTATTTTATTTTTATTGATCACGCTGAACGTGATTTGAAAGAAACGTGGTAAAGCATGGTTCAGTTTATGGTTGCAGTTCCTTTTTTTTGGCATTGCTTTTCTCGCGTTTTGCACACTGTAAAATTTCACCATTTAAAAAAGGGAAAGTATTTACCTATTTGATGTTTTGCTTTTTAAAATGCAACAAACAAAACTAGTGCTTTCAAAAAAAAAAAAAAACCTAGGATATATAGGTAAAATCAATGATACAAATATTTTCATATCAATTTGGTTTTCTTTTTTGTTATTCAAATCTTACCTTTCTAACGTAATTTCTTTCGTTCTCCCAAATGACCTTTCAGTCAAAGGTCACGCCGAAAAAGCCCAGCAATCAAAAACATAACGAGTGTTGTTAAAATCTGTGAACATTTTCTAAGATCGTAACACTTTACCTATTTCTAGTTTATCATCCATAACGTCTGGAAGCGCTATACAAAAGTAAATGTTCTATAAAGAGCTTAGATGAAATTTTTTATTATGTATTGAACGAATTTTGTAGTTTCAAGTCGTTTTTCGTAGCCTATCGAAGACATAGTCATCATGATCACACACACACACACACCACATACACACACGTATACACCCACACACACACACACACACACACACACACACACACACACACACACATCACCTAGTCAAGACAATGTCTCGACTTTAAAAGAGACTGTGACCTCTGAGTTTATTTCGGTGTTTTTTCTCAGACTAGTCAAGAAACATTGATCTCATCTAGTTTAAAAAATATATTTTTGAAGTGTAAAAGTATTTGTACAAACCTACTTACAGATATAAATATAATTTATCATCAGCATTTTTCAAACGTCCATTGTTGAGAATTAAGTCTCCTTTTGACCACTAGGCAAAGAGAAAATTGTCACTTGTCAGGCAAAAATTAAGTTGTCATTAGTAGTCATGAGGATGCTGCTGCCTATCCCTTTAGCGCAATTCCTAAGTCACCTAGTAGTACTTAAAACAAAGGTGATTCATCTTTTACGCGTTTAAGAGCTATAATTACGGCTTACAGAAGTACAGGTACAGAGCGTGGGTGTTCAATACAATACACACAATGGTCTGTACGAAAATTCTTAGTAAAAGATCAGATATCGGAAAATTGTGCAAAGATCAAAGGCTTTAAAACATTTTCAGTCAAATGATACTCTAGCAACAGAACACCATCTAACAATCCCTGTAGAGGACTAGAGACTACAAACACGAAAATGTACATTTGGACAACCAGCCGTAACACTGAACCTGTAGCCCTACCCATCCCCTGAAATCGACCTTTCAGCATTCCACCAACAAATCAATCTAAAACTTCAGCACCAAATCAATAATTCATATCTATAGTCTATGTATCTTGAATTCATTCTCCCCTTGAGATGCCCTCGAAAACAATTAAGGCCCACTTCGCACCCTTACCGCCGTATTGCGCGTAATTACGCCGTTACGTCGGCGAAGATTTTACGCTAAGGAAGGACTTACGTGTTACGAGTGGTTACGACTTACGGCCCGTAATAAGTTCGCGTAATGCGTAATGTTTTGGTTGTTGGTATGTTTTGGGGTAAGTTTTTAAGTGGGAATTGTGTTTTAAAGATATTGTCGAGGGGTGATGCTTAAAATAATGCCTTATGAGTTGAGAAGTAGAGTTGGTATTAGATTCTTGTAGGAAGAGATTTTAGATTTTATATGGGTAGGTGGGTAATGACTTCTACCGTTATGAATTTGATAATAATATAATGAAAATTATTAAATGTGTCCAAGAAATATAGCAGCATGTGAATTTAGTTTTCAAAGAAGACATTGCGTATTTCCTAAACCACTTTGTAGGTGGGTACTGCAAATACTCGTACAAAATACCTACACCAAAATTTGATAACGACTACATCGCACAATCAGGAGCGGAGCTCAGAACTTAATGCCCAACAATTTATGCCCCCACAAATTTATTCACGCTGCGTATAGGTAGTTGAAAAGGGGCAGAATCTCAAAACATCACAATTTGCGAGCGCCACAAAGGGAACATCTTTCGCCACAGTAAAAATCTGTAGAGTATCGAGAAGATGGAGATACTAACGAGGTGGCCTTGCTACTCTGATTTCCAATTCAAAGGAAAATTGCGATGGAAAGGGTCGGTGGGGGGGTTGGGAAGAGTGGGGGCCCCCCTCCCGTTGCTACGCGACGCGGGGTGGAGCCGCCGCAATCACGGCCCAATGGCACGACTGTTATAAATTGCTCTGCCGTCGCGACATAGCGGTCGGAGCGAGACGGACTAGCCTCCCGCTCGCACTAATGAAGTCGACTCTCTGTAGCCCTTGATTGACTGACTGGCCCTTTTTCGGTCCTACTGTTAGGCATCGATGCCGTGCCGTGATTTGCTAGTAATAAAGGTGTGGTTACATTTTCCTGTTGTGCATTATATCACGTGGCCATATAATGCGATACGACGTTAGGTATATTTATGTACATGCCAATTTATCCGCTCTCCCACTTAAGATGATTCAGACTTTATGTACCAATTAGGTGCATTGAAAATAATGTTCCGTTGAATCGGGTTAGAATATTATTGCAGAAACACCCACAAGTTGAATCATGCTCAGAAACATAAAACAGTTCATTGGTTCAGTAGTTTCTGAGAATATCCGTACTGACATGCGTACACATATTTATAAGTAGGTATGTTCTATGACGTCAGAAGTAATAAACTTCAAGAGCATTTATTGTATGTACCTAAATATACTTAGTTGTCTCTAGGAACTTGAAATTACTCATTATTTTAATAACATAATTAGTAACATGAAGTAGTAAATTGTTATAGCCATCAAAATTAAATATATAATTATTGTCTGAATATTTTCTTTTTACCATATTATATTAATAATAAATATTTATTATTAATATAATATATATATATTATTTTTTTAAGTTATTATTAATATATTATATTATATTTCGTTATTATATTAATATGTTTCTAAGCAATCTCTGAGACGGCATTTCTCTAAACAAAAGATGGTGACAACAAAGGCGATATTAAATTCTTGTCTCGTAGGAATCACGATAGTAATGAAGTTTTAGTATTATATCTCAGTAGCTGCGCCCCGCGGCTTCACCCGCATTAGTCTGGATCCCTTAAGAACATCAAGATAAAAAGTATCTTGTGTCCTAATCCAGGTCATGGTGAACCCATGTGCCAAATTTCATCCAAATTCGTTCAGCCGATTAAGCGTGAAAGCGTAACAAACAAACATACAAAAACTGAAATATTTTCACTTTCATAGGTATAATACTAGCTTTTGCCCGCGGCTTTGGTCGCGTTAATTTAGAATTTGACAATCAATTCGGGTTGTTCGGGGAATTATAGTTAGGAGGATGAAAAACCGGTATATCGACACTATAGAGACACAAAATGTATTAGGTACTTAAATAAATAAAAAAACCCTTACCACACTACTAAAGTGTCTATAATAATATAATTTAATCATGATTGGAAAGACACGTGGCGCTATCTATTATTATATGGACGTTATTGTTGTTTTCCTCGGGAACAGTACTTTTTCGGGATGAAAGGTACCCTATGTCCGTTTCTGTACCTCTGACGGCGTATATGCAAAATTTCATGATGATCAGTTCAGTAGTTTAGGCGTGAAAAGGTGACAAATAAACAGACAAACTTACTTTCGCATTTATAATATTAAGTTAGTTTAGACGCACAGGCCTACCAGAACAGAACTTTCCGACTATCTCAAAATGAGGTAAGAAAAAATTATTGGTTTTTGCACTGTTGTGTATGTTCTGTAACACAAAAATCTAACGAATTACAATTAACTTTCTGCTTCTTCTGTTTCCATACCTGCCGTAATGGGTTTAAGCTTGGAAGTCAAACTCGTTACGAATAATTATTCATAGAATCAGAAGACATTAATAAAGTTTAGATAATGCTTGGAAATCATATAAAAGACTTATATAGTTTTCCATGCCAGCTAAAGAAATACAAGTCCAGAGGAAAGTATGAGAGGAATGCGTAATAAGAAGCGGACTGCGCACAGATTACGCGGACGTGTGGATGATATACCTACCTACCTAATATAGTCCGTGTTTGTGTAGTCTCTACTATGGCATAATATCTAGAGACTTAGAAAATAATGTAAAAGAGACATTTCATTAAGGCGCGGCAAGAAGCAAATTTTGATGTAATTGACAATAGCGCTTCGCGGCAACAAATAGGGTTCAAAACAGCGATGCGTTTGAGGATAGTTGAATCGAATGACCACCACAATAAAAGTAATTTTGCAGCTTTAATTAAATTAAAAAATAAATGCACGGCTCTGTGGGATATTTTTTTAGGTATTTCTTTAGTTGATTGAATTCCCTTTATTATTATTACATAAAATATGAGAGTTTACGCTCAAAATGTTGAGAATTATGCGACGAAGAAAATTTTTTTTACCTCTGTTTTACGATTTTTTTATCATGATACTATTTTATTTTTAAGAAATATTTTTGAACAAGTCCTTTCTTTGAACATTTGACAATACACAATTTTTTTTCTGGCTTATAGTATTACCAATACGCCTAACTGCAGCAAGAAAGTGAGCGTTTTACGGTGTCCTACGTTTGGGCAGCGCCTTAAAGCCTCGTCTCTCTTGCATTAGGTTCTGCACCCTAATTACGTAACACACTATCTAACACAATCTGAATCATTTTGATGCCTATTGCTAATTCATTGCTTCATATGCTCGAAAAATTCTTCTGCTCAATAACGTAAATAACGCAATGAATGTTGTTGAACTGTCAAAATGGAACCCATTCCTACTCTTAGTGTGTAACGTAATTACCCCGCTGGATTCAAATCCGGACAGGTGCCAATGTTACTTTTTCAATTCATATTATGTATTTTTTAAAGGAGAAAACCTGGATTTGTTATTAATATTATAAGTCTGAAATCGCCAATCCGCCACCGCAAGCGTGATGGTGATCAATGCTCATGCCTTGTCTGGATGAGAAGAGGTCTTTGTACTTCAGTGGGATAATAAGGCTGATATTATTATATTATTAATAGGAAATAATCTACTCAGCAAACTTTGTGATCATCCATTACGTAAATATACAAATATTAATTTCTTTCCTTCTCTAACTACACAAAAATTGATATTACTACGATTGTATAATAACCTGCAATCGCACGCCAATATTATTTCGTTAAATATGGAGCCAAATTTTAAGTTGTACCATATCAAAGAAATATTTGCAAAGGTGTAATAACTATATTATCTCAAAAAGTCTCAATTTATAGGTACCTATTGGAACACAGTATCAGAATTAACACAAGGCCACAATATTAACGAACCAGATTACGCGTTTATAACAATTTGTGGTAATATTGACGCCGAGTTTTCCGCAAAGGTAAGAAATATCATAAAACAATACATAGATTTTATTATTACCTTTGATTCTATTGCGACGCAAAATAAAGTTGTAAACAGCACAGATTCTGACCACGTTTAGGTACACAATCGTAAATTGTATACCTAACCTACCTACATCTATAGATAAACTTAGGTAGGAATAGGCAGGGCTGCCAAATCCATAAATTGTAAAGACTTAAGGCTCCCACAGGCGCGCCGCGACAGCGTGACACAAAGGCACCGCTCGTCGCGCGACACGCGGTGCCTTTGTGTCGCATTGTCGCGTCGCGTTAGTGTGTACGAGCCTTAAAGGCTCCTTCAAACAGTCGCGACACGCAACGCGAATCGCACGCGACATAAAGGCACCGCTCGTTGCTCGACAGGCGGTGCCTTTGTGTTGCGTCGCGTGTCGCGGCTGTTTGAAGAAACCTTAAAACAGTTGAGTTGCTCAATCCTCTGAAATCCGTGCCGAAGTTTGGGATACATACTGAAAAGTTGACTATCTTCTGTATGGGTACATGTAACAAAAAGCCTTTAAAACAAAACTTACAAGCAGAAACACCTAACTTACCTAAATCGGAACAGAACTATTATTCTACATATTAAGGCTCCCACAGACAGGCACGACGCGACTCTTGTTGACTAGAGTTGCGTCGCGCTATCGCTTCACGACTTTTTGTGGGAGCCTTTATACGGAAATCAGACCCCAGGATGATCAAGCCAATCCAACGATCCGCTTGTTTCACTGAAAATTCATTCTAAACGCGTTCCACTACTTCTAAATCATCACAAAAGAGTACATAGCACGCTCTCCACCATATATCTTTTCCACATACGCTCATACAAACTATTTACCATTCGATAAAAGCAGAGCGAACAGCCAGATTCCCCGGATTTATCTCCTTACAGACGATATTGTGAGCCTCTGTCTGTATAAATAGGGCTAACCCTACATACTTATAATATACTACGAAGTAGGTAGCTATAGTTCAGGGCTGCCTCTCTATAAATCGTATATGTAATACGGAGCAGAGAGAAAACTGCGAACAGATTCCGCAAAGGTTTATTAACACGGTATAGCTAGGGTTGACAGGCACGTGTTTTCTATAAATTATTTTCCTTCAAAAGGAACTCTTGCTTTATTTGTAAGTTGTCAAATCATCATCTGCAACTATTTTAGTATTTATTTCTCATACTTTAACATAACATCGCGCCTGTATTTTCCAAAGGGCTAGCCAGAGGTATACCCACATTTCTTCAATTATATTTAAATCCCATGTAATAGGGGGCCAGACTATTGCCATCAACTCAAACTCAAAGCATTTATTTCAAATAAACCAATTACAGGCACTTTTGAATTGTCAAAGGGTCGGTCAGTCAGAAAGATGAAGCTAGTTGCCCATCGCAAAGCTTTCTTACCCGTTCTTCTCCATAGTAGGTACCTATGGAGAAGAACAGGCAAGAAACTGAGAACCGGGCACAAAGCCAGACTCCGGACTGCTATTGAGATATTCTACAATAATATTCATACTATAATAATATTGTTTACTAGCCCGAAAACCAAACAGATCCTACAATAGCGTTACTTTGATCCTAAATTAGAACAGCACCTTTTTAATAAAGCCCCTGCTGGATGACAATCGTCTCATATGATTTAAGTTGCGAGCAATGGAAAATGTTGCGCAGTAATTAGGATGAATTTTACATAACATTTTCATCATTGCGAACTTGCAAAACTTGGTCTCTTACATCCGCCTCCCCTTCCACGCAAACTCCTATATACTTCGTAATAGTAAACACAGCCAACCGATTGTCTCGCAATCGACAACCCTATCAGTATTGCAGGGTCGCGCGTCACAGCGGATCGATATCGTGGATGTGGCGCGGATTACCATTGGAAATGCTCCACGATTACCCGGATCAACCATACTTTTTGCATTGGTTACACAGACGCAGTTTATGTAGACATTTTTGGGAAAAGCCAATGATCTATGGGGAAAACAACGTTATTTATGGAAAAAGCGAAAATCTGAAAGTATTATTTTCAGAATTGGTATCCAGACCCAAACAGGTAGTCAGAAAAGCGTGATTTTGAGACCCAAATATCAGTTTTTTCTTCGGTCACCGTCTGGGTCTAGTTTTGTTGCAAAATAGTCAATGCCTTGCCCAAAAATAGATGTTTGGCCAGGTTTATCGATCTCCAACGAAGCAGTCTCGTTACAATGTCTAGCTTTCATACTATACTTCAATCTTTATCTACGAATACTCTCGATACAGCCTATTCATTTGAACTTAACTAAGATTCGGAGACTCAGATTTAGGAATGTTGAAATGTTTCGCTCAAGATCTATTTTAATTGGCAAGAAAGAAAAGAAAGAAAATTATTTTATTTGGGACAGGCACAGGAAATACAAAGAGGATATTTTTTTTTTAAAGGGGCATTTAAATCTAACAAAATTAACAATACTTAATAAAATTTAAAAAAAAAAAACAACAATAAATAAGTAAAAAACCTGTGCGAGGTCAAAAAGGCAGCATCAATGCAATACAATGCAATCTCAGCATAACGCTGCGATATTTAAAAAAATAAGTATCGCAGCGTTGGTATTCTGATAGGGCCCGCTGTGATGCCACGGACACACCTACGGACATCTTTATATCCCACTAGGGGATTATTAATAAATAAATAAATAAAAAAAATACTAATCAAATTGCGAGCAAGCGCAAGCGGACTGTGTCATTACGATAACCAGTTTTTTTCAACACTATAAGCCATTTTCTCTTGTCCACAGGCGAGAAACCCCACAAATGCCAAGTCTGCGGCAAAGCCTTCAGCCAGAGCTCAAACCTGATCACTCATTCCCGAAAGCATACCGGTTTCAAGCCCTTTGCCTGCGAGCTCTGTGGAAGAGCCTTCCAACGGAAGGTGGATTTGAGGAGACATAAGGAAACCCAACATGCTGATCTGAGGCCTCCCCAGCCGCCGCATATGCAGCCACATACTGACGTGCATGGCATGCATCCTACTGACATGCATGCTGTTGCTGAACAGCATCGGATAGGTAAGAATCAAAGATTTAATTATTAAATGGTCCAGAACGTTTTGTATGTGGTTTAATAAGAAAGAACTGATCACTGAAAACGTTACTTCGTTCCTACTCGTTTAATATCACATAAACGAGGGTCTTAGATTTCCATTCTTTTCGTGTTTAAAATATCCAACGACTAGTCAGTCAGCAATGAGCAATGCTAATGTTGTCTACTGGGATTAGGTTTTTGGTCTTTACGATCAACTTTTCATTAGAAATAGGATCTCTAGTTCTTGGCCAATAAGACCAACAATTTTTTTAAGGAATCATTTTATTTAGAAACCAATTTGAAAGAAGAGAAACTCGTCGTAGACTCTTCTAGAACAATATCCATGAAGTTTTCATAGAAATTGTTCTACTAGAGTCGCGTCGCGCTGTCGTGTCGCGCCTGTTTGCGGGAGCCTTTACGTCAAATTGGTTTCTAAATAAAATTATCCCTTCAAAAAATAAGTTGGTCCTGGGAGCCTTTAAGCTCGGCCTTTGCTTTCTTTGTACTTGAAATGAACAGTGTTTTTCATTGTCCTACAGATCTCCGTCCCCCCCACCCTGACTTACGCCAGCACCCAGACTTCAGGGCCCACATGAGCACCGCAGTGCCACCCCTGCAGCCGCTGCCCTCCTGAACTTCAACCGCCTTCGCGCCCCCCGGCTGGCGTTGAGGCTTGATGATGGAGAGGATCCAAAGACAGTGGAGCGATGTGGTAGTGAAAGATTCTTGGTGATTTTTTCGTTGTGATTTTGAAATTACGTGCAGCCAGGCTATTTTGTTATTACTGACTATCGAACTATACTCGTCGCTTAACTGGCGATGACAGTAGCTGGTAGCCGCGCCGTCATTTGTCAAACTGCGGATACAGGGACGAACTCGGTAGTGAGTTTTGACAAATTAGCAATTGCTGCTATTATTGATATAATTATTATAAGAAAACGACATTGTGGTGGCTTTTATGAAGAAGTTCATAGTTGAAAATTTTTATGCTATTTTGGGCCAGTTTTTTTTTAATGTTACAAACCGTGATATGTTTATTCTTACTTTTTATTCCTTGTAAAATACTCAAAAACAAATAGCTAACCATATATATTGGTCTTCAGCTAAATTGTTTATGTAGGTAAATCCATACAAATGAATAGTAGATACCTATGCTGTATATGTGGGCAAAAATCTTATATACGTTTTAGTGGACCTCGATTCAGTAAACGAAGAGGGTTATTGAATTCATTCCACATCGCTTCACAGAGCTGTATACAGCATGTATCAGGAGGGTGTGGTACAGACCATCAAACATCAAACTGAACAGCTTTCTCCACGGGATCAACATCGTAACCGCGAAAAAATTATTAACTATCCCATACAACACTTCCAAGTCTTCAATACCTACACGACCCAAATATAGAACGGCTGATCATTTTTCCTCGATTACGATGTTGGTCCCACGGAGAAAGTGGTTTCTGATACAAGCTGTATATTTATATATTAGACATAGTATACAAACACCTAAGACATATTAAAGTTACCGCAGCCCAGGTAGTTAGGATTTAAACTATTGTAATTAATGTGTATACGCTTTGTAATTGTGAGTTTTTGATCTCAAAGTAAACTACAGAATAAAGTAAAATTCTTGTAAAAATTGTTTGTGTTGCGTAAAATGTATAAATTAAATGATTATAGATTATTTACGTTTTATATCAATAGTAAAAAAAAATGGACGGAAATGGTATTAAAAACTAATCCACAAAAATACTCAATATGTTTTCAAATGCAACATAAACAATTATTTTAGCGGTAATTATCCAAAGAGCACAAAATAATTATTTAAAACCATTGTAAGTTTAGGCACCTAATTATAAAGTCACAAAATATATTTAATGGACTGATGGAATCATTCCAAATGTTTTTCCAATAATTATTTAGACATGAACAACTTAATTTTAAGAAATTACTTTATTCAGAACTTCTATGTTTATTCCAATTTTATTGTTTTATTTTGTTGTTGTTTGACATCATTCCGTGTTATTGTTTGACAAAAATATAAGTAATGAGATATTGAATAATTACCACCAGATTTAGCATCGACCCACATTGTTTACAAATTGAGGGTTGGAACAAAAATAAACATAATGGCAACAGTAATAGATTTAAATTAAAAAAATATATATATATATATCAAAGCACCATTCCCAGCAGTATACATACAACCAATATAATAATTATGTGTCATATTAAAGTCATAATAACTTCATTAGATTATAATTATAGTAGACAAATACTCGCATATCAATATCATATTCATATAATTTTAATTATATCAAAATGAAATCGAATTATGTAAAATATTTAGCAGATATAGGTTAAGAATTAGTATAAAATGTACAAAAAATGTTGTCTATTTTTATGGCTGTAATCTTATGTAATAGCACATAGATATAATCCAGTGTATTTTAAAAATATGTTGAGTTGAAAATTATGGTTAATCTTATTTCAGTCGTTAGTGAGCATAAAGTAAAAACCTAGCTCTAGAAAAAAACACTCCTTTTTGTAAATATCCTTATAAAATTTAATATTAAAAGTAATTCACAAATTAAATTAAAATATTATGTGAAATCCATCATGCCAAAGTCATATTATAGAAAAATAGAGTTTCACAATTTATTAGAAACACCACAGTATTCCTTAAGAATAACCATTCACATTCCGTAGATTTGTGTGCGCTTAAAAGACAAAATAATAGATTTTATAATAATAAATCAAGACCTTATCAGTTTCACATTCCATTTTAAAATAATAGATTTTCTTATGGAGGTGGTTTTTGTATAATTGACAACGGTAATCAAAAAACATACTGCATCTACATCTATGTTGTGTATTATTTTTATAATTATGTGTTTTTTGACATAATGTGTAATATTAATATCAAATTATAAAGCTATAACATTTCCTAAGTTCGATACCAAACAAATACCAATATTTCTTTGCGTAGCTAATTATCAACCATGCAACTGAATCAGTGTATACCAAATTTAAAAAAAAAAAATGTTAAACCTAATTAAATTTTATTGTTTTTGATCAATGTAAATAAACATTTAAAATGTATTTTAACAATTTCTCGTCGAAATTTTTAAATAAATTGTATGTTATTATATATTATGTAAACTCATTGTAAATATTGTATAAAACTTTTAACTAGTTATGTTAACGATCCCAAAGAAAAACGTGCAATCCAATGGTCGTAATTTACGAGTTATTATTATAAGCAACTCACTTCAATAAATATGATGATATATAAATGTTGTCTTTCTTTTTATGGTACTCACACATACCTTCATACATAAACTCACGCCTTCTTCCCATGGGGATAGACAGAAACTACAGAACGCCATTATTATTTTTTTCTTTGATATGTCAGCTCATAGTTGTGACCTCTGAGGTCCTGGCTACTTAACCGAACTATCTTGTGGGTGCCTTAAGATTTGACTCAAAAAGCCTCCAGCCTAGGGCATAAGAACGCCACCTGCTACGATCCTTATATACTCTTTTTGCTTCGTTTACGTTCATACATCTGCCGATCTATTCTGTAAAATTCTCACCGTGAAAACATAGGTGAAGTGAGCTGTCAGTCCGCCTGATGCAAGGGCTTGCCACTATTGACAACTCACTCCACGCTCACTTCGCCTAAGTTATCACGGTGAGATTTTTACAGAATAGATCTGCTGGTCATACACGAACGCCGGTTGCGAGTACTACGCACCTGACATTTCTGAAGAACATCACCAATAAGGTTATTATGCGTCTTTCTAGGGCGTTCTACTCACATCTGCCGTGTAAATACTTAGAAATACATAGAAATACCTACGCCATTATTAAGATACAAAACCTTTTTCCAAAAAAAAGACACTACAAAGTGAAAAATAACATTAATTTCAGAGGTCGGTGGCAAAAAAAGAAAATAAATCAAAAACCAAAGACACCTACTTCCAAAATTAAATTTATTTTTCACTTTGTAGTGTTTTTTTGGAAGTCAGTGGATTTTTTTTTTCGAAAATGTTTTTTGTTTTTCACTTTTTAGTTGTGGTACCTACCCCAAACAAAGTCGTATACCACTACTTGCAATGTAACAATGTGCAACATGGACAAAGTTATTACAACATCATCAAGATGAACTAAGTGGAAAAAATACGCATTATTAAGGATAACCCAAAAACTATTAATCAGATCTTGATCAAATTTATATGGGACCACATGAGAAGCATCAAAAGTTTTCAAATAAAGAACGAATCATCAAAATCGGTTCACCTAGAAAAAAGTTCTGAGGTAATACAGATAAAAAAAAATACAGTCCAATTGAGAATCTCCTAATTTTTTTGAAGTTGGTTAAAAAAGGAGCCCAAATCCTTTCTACATCCACTGATCCACCAATAGGTTGTTGCTGTTGCTGTGTTGCACTTTGACGGCTAATAAACTTAGTAAGAGGAACAAAACACAGAAAAACAAATACATATACAAAAATACTGTTGCAAAGAGGTAGGCAACGTTTGGTAATTGATAGGTACAATATATATTTGGAATTTTTTGTTCTGAGTGTTTCATAAGGCATTGTGATCTATTCCCATCCAATACCAAGAGCCATTTGGTATTAGTTTATTTCCGAATTTATTTTCTATTCCCAACGAGTACCACATTTTTTTAAATGAAAAATCTATTTCTAACGAATACCAAAGCGTGACTTTTTGTACACTGAGCTACACAAAGTTTTATTTAAATTGCGTTTTACCGAAATCTAGGGTAATCTAAATATAGGGTTAGGATTAATAAGCTGGTCGACGGAGCCCCGCTTCGCGGGGCTCCTATTTCTGTCTAAAGGGTTTAAAGGAACCTAACCAACCGAACCTCGGGATGCCACTGACGTCGACCGTCTAGGGTTAGGATTTTCGGGAACATTTATTATGTTTTCGGAAACTTAGTTCGTCACTCAAAGCATTTTAATTTTACTGAACCTGACTGTATCTGATTTCTTCAAACTTGTTTTGGTATTGGTTTTAAAATGTGGTACTCGTTGGGAATAGAAAATAAATTCGGAAATAAACTAATACCAAATGGTATTAGCTCTTGGTATTGGATGGGAATAGAGCGGCATTCTGTGCCTCTAAAAGCGAAACAAACTTTTTTGCTTTACCTATCTATCTACCCATGCTCACTTAAATGTCTTACTGTTGGTGGTGCGGGTGTTGGATCATTCGGTTCCCTACAAAATGGTTGAGCTGGATGGTGCTGATCCACGCGCCATGTTCGTGAACGGGCGCCGTCAGTTGAGGCTGGTCATCTCTTAACTGCCACGGCCTATTTTTATTATTAATCTTTTATTTTGAATTGTTTCTTAATAAATTTTTTTTCATTGTTCTCGCATATAGAAGCAACAAGAATAATGTACCCAGGATTTTGTAATATCTTGATTTAAAAAGAGTGTCCTTGGAGTTTCTTACCCGTTCTTCTCCATAGAGATCTACGTTTTGGAATGGGCAACTAGCTTCAACTTTCTGACTAACTGACCAACTCTTTGACAATTCAAAAGTGCCTGTAAATGAGTTGAGTTTGAGAGTGGAGTTTAAGTTTGAAAACCCAATGTAACCCAGGTATATAGTATTATTAAACTATTGCGGTTTTTTTTCGTTCGTCATTTAATTAGGGACTTTATGACGGCAATGCGTACGCCAGTCCCATCGTACCCTAATTATTATTACGGGTATACATACTGCTACAGATTATATTTGGGCCATGAATCTGAACAGACTCTTCATATCATCACCATTTCGTCGAGACAAAATTTTATGAAATATGCCCATATCAAGTCGGTTCAACCTCAATACCCCAAACAGATCATTTCTTTGAGACTCATATCTAACACAATCCATTAATAAGTGATGTAAGTCTTCCACAACTCCACACTCCATCTTACGGTTAAGTATGTCTGTCAAAACGGAAGCTTAAATACCTACTATTATTATACTACTACGATTAAGTGTGTCTACAAAAATTGAAGCTTGAATACTAATATTATACTATTACGGTTAAGTATGTCTCTAAAAATTGAAGCTTGAATACTAATATTATACTATTACGGTTAAGTATGTCTGTCAAAACGGAAGCTTAAATACCTACTATTATTATACTATTACGATTAAGTATGTCTCTAAAAATTGAAGCTTGTATACTAATATTATATTATTACGGTTAAGTATATTTCTAAAAATTTAAGCTCTCCCTATTTACAAAGATGAAGAACATGAAAAAAAATGGTTTAAAGTGACATAACCTAACGAAACATCTTTAAATAGCTCTGTTGAGCTATTCTTGGAACTTACTTCTAATTCAAAGCTCAGCAGAGAAGATGAACTCAAACTCGAAGCATTTATTTCAATTAATTCATTTACAGACTTTTGAATTGTCAAGGAGTGGGTCAGTCAGAAGTATGAAGCTAGTTGCCCATTCCAAAGCGTATTAGGCTATTGAGAAAAACTAGTAAAAAACTACATGGACAGCCTTTTAAATTATATTATTACAAAATATTAGTTACATCGCCGAACCGGAATATTACAGTGTATCCGCAAAAGAATCACACAGTAATATAGGACTCATCTACACTGCTTCTGATCAAAACAAAGACATTGCACCATTTCAAAATATACAACAGGCTAAAATAAAAGCCTATCTAAATAATTATGTAAATATACCCTGAAATGTAAGACTGATCTTAATTCTATTTCGCCATTATCTCGAGGCGAGGGAATAGGATTTAATATCGGAGAGACGCTTCTAAAGTTACAGAGGAGACAACGAAATATTTTGAATAATAATTCTTGAATAAATTAGAAGATGTTGCCAGTCAAGATCTTGTGACCGAAGTTAAGGCTAAATCAAAAGATAGACCAGAACGGTAAGGGCAAGTAGATACTTAACAATTTAATAATTAATAATAATAATTATTATTTTAATTTAATAATTATCGCAAAATTAATGTGACAAATTGTCAAGCGTGCGTAAACTGCTGTGATTGGTTGAATGATATATCAACAGCCATTTGTAACAGTTTACGAGCGCTCTACAATTTGTCGCATCTATGTTCAATGATACATCAGACCCACGGACTAGAAAATAAAGAAGGACTCCGCGGCACGCGTATCGAAAGTCAAGCACTATAAGTAGCTATAAGCCGCTTGTACAAACATGCCTCACGCACACATTTACATCGTACGGTGCCGACCGGCCGCCATTACGCGGCACTACGGCGTCATTGTAGGTACCGTTTACGTCAACTAATAAAATAAAATAATGTCCTCTTGTGTTGTCTAATGGTGTAAAAATAATTTTACATCCCAGAAAAAATGTCAAGGAATAACATATCACAAGTAGTCTACACTTATTTACACACACACTCATAGATCGGTACGGTGCTTCACTTTCGATATGCGTGGCGCGGAGTCCTTTTTTTTCTATTCCGTGATTAGACCTTACAAAGCAGTCATGTGTTCTAGGTCTCAATTAGTCCCCTATAATGAACACATTTCAATTTCCAACAAATATATAAACTACTTTAAAGATAACTAAGAGAATAATAATCTCAATGACTCGCTATGCTACTTGCTTGCTAGGCTTTGCTACGTGCTTGCATTATTACTGAAAAAAATATTTTGCGATAACTTTCGTTCGAGAAACTGGCCCTAAGTCTGCCGTAAAGTGAAGTTTAAGATTAAGAGGGCCTTTCCCGGTCCGTCTATCGTCTATCGTCTATAGAAAAGCTTGTTGTTTCATCCAAGGCAATGTTTAAAACAAGAAGCAAAATTGAGAACGCGATAACATCGAACGAAAATTGGCGCGCGGAGATTTTACAAAACTTGTTGAAGGAAATACGTGTTTTTTAAAAAACCTTACAAATTTTTGGAAAATATGTTTGTCATTTAGAATCTCCATTACATGTGCGAGGTTTTTATGCTGATGTTTTCTTTTCGTTTATAATTTATGAGTACATTATGGACGGCCAAAGTTCAGGTAAAATTTGTGCAAAAAGCAGATTTTTGGAGGCTTATACTGAATTTTTTTCTCCAAATTTTGAATTTTTGCTTGCATAGAAACCTAGATAAAGTACACAAGACACCTATTAATTCAAAAAAATAAATAAAAGAAGGGTTACAACGCCATAATCACGTACGAGCGTTTGTATGAAAAGTATGACGGGTTGGCCGCTCTTAAGTAAACGCCATAAGCAGTGCACTGGTGATGAATATTGAAACAAATTGATGAAAGCCCAAAGTGACGTGTTAAGAAAAGGAAGCCAATAGAAATCATAATAAGTTTGCTACAGCCTCAGTTATGCAGACCAGACAAAAATAAATTTTGCATTGTTGTAATGTAAAATCGTATTTATTAAATACATGAGTCCAATTAGAAAGGAAAGTATGACGTGATTTTTGAGTATTACTTTTAGGTATTTTACAAATAGGACGTTTTGCTGATAAGACAAACTGATCGTAGAACGATTTGCTAATAGGACTATTTGCGTTTAGGACTTTTTTTTTTTTTTTTTCCTTGAGGCTGGCACAGGAGCGTTCGGATGGGTACAAGAAAAGAGAGGCCTATGCCCAGCAGCGGGTAAAGTTGGGCTGTGAATGATGATGATCCACCCCTAAAACTTTTGGTAACCTCCACAAATTTTTTCAAATATATTTTTTGGAAATTTCCGCTTACGTAAGGCTTAAACAAGCCCAATTTTTCCGCAATATTATTCAAACACTTCAATTTCACCGCGGAACCCTAAATTAATCCAATTAACTGGCACCCGATTCCGTACTAACAGTATGTTTGTCTATAACCGGCAATGTTTGCGACGCCATGATCGATTGATCATTAACGTAATGGCCGATGTATCGAGCATTTTTATTATCATTGCTTTCCGTAGCTACACTTTTTAGATTATCAGCCTTGATACGGCTCTGTCCTTGTTATGTCATTTATCTGATATTTTGTAACAATATTTTGTTATAAAAGAGTATCCGTGGAGTTTCTAGCCCGTTCTTCTCCATAGGAACCTAACTACGCTTTGGATCGAGCAACTAGCTTCATCTTTCTGACTGATCGACCCCTTTTTTTTTAAATAAATGCTTTGAGTCTTTTTTAATGCTTTCATTCAATTTTAAGTTGCATCAATTTGGAATTAGAATCTCATTTTTCATTCAGTCTCATCCTTTTTCCGGCGTAATTTTCATTTATTGGTTGTCATGGGTACACAATAGATTTTTTCCAGGCTTTTACTTTTCAGCTTTTAGCAGTTCTTTCTTGGAAATTACAGCCTTCGCTTAACTCATCTATCTTTCCTTTGGTCTACCTTTACTATTACGGTCATCCCCATTCATATTCAAAACTCGTTGTTTTATTAGTTGGCTACCTTCATGCAATCCATACACTAGAAAACTACTCGATAGACTCTACTTTCAACAAATTTTGTTAACAACCAACTTTGTCCCGCTTTGTCTGGCTGATGGCAATAGGGTCGCTTCCTATTACGTGGGACTTAAACATAACTGGCAAAATTTGGATGTACTATAAATAATAAATAAAATAAAATCCATTTATTTCAGGTTCTCCCATATTACAATCACAAGTATTACAATAACAAACACGAAATAAATACAAATCACAATATAAAAATACTAAAAATACTATACAAGGTCAAATTAAATTAGCTAGCGAAATTCCGAATATTTGATGGGTATCAATGGACAGGGATATTGGTTATATGTTGGTAATCTGTTAAGGGGATGCAGGTGAGGCAATTTGCAACCGAATGACCCGTGATGACCCCGGTGCAAATGTCAACCATTTTCAAGTAATTTGACGTTTAATATTTTTTTGAAGATATCTGGTATCTTATTGTATCTCGTTGGATAGCTGAGATGTTGTACCTACATATTTTTGGAATGTTCTGCCAATAAAGTACTTCCTCATTTTTTTGCAGATATCGACTATTTTAGTCAAATAACCTGCTCAAAATGATAGAAGATTGTAACGATTTGTAAAACTTTCAAAGATAATTTTCATTTTATGGTTGATTTTTATTATGTATTGAAGTAGAAGCAGATAATAATATTTTTTAAAAAAACACGCATTGTTTTTTTTTTAACAAATTTTCAAAGTTGTGTACACCAAAAGAAAAAAACAGATTATTCGAAAACGGTTGACATTTGCATAGAGGTCATCCGGGGTAATTTGATTGCAAATGACCTCTCCTACATCCCCTTAATGGATTGCCGAAATATAGCCAATAACCTTGTATAAACACGATAAAATAAAAAAGACTTGATGTTCTTTTTTCTGTACCTCTGCCTAACCCTTCGGGCATTACCGGCGTGATGTTATGTTTGTCCCCGCCTCTGCTGAACAAACATGAACAAAAAAGGTCAGTAATACCTACACAATTTGCTATATACACCAGAACAAAAGCCGTAACTCCATTCTGTATTTGATTACGTTACACAAAAAACCTAGTTAGATTTGTAGTAAAGCGGCAAGGAGCCGGTCCCAGGGGTACAGACGAACGCTAAACGCCTGTTAGCACGCACTGTGGGACGAACTGCGAGTTGGACCGTTGTTCTATGCAGGGAAGGATTCCGAAAATGGAAATTTGGGAAGAAAAAAACAATAAAAATGTTGGAGTTCAAAGGATTAGCAAAAGGCCCGTCTATCGCTAGTCCTTTGACCTCCCAATTCTTTTTTCTTTATCTAATTTTGGGCCTGATGTCGATGCAATAATGACAAAAATATTTATTTCAAATCTTATACTTGGCATGAGACCACGTACGCACGGACGCAAAAATATCGCGTCAGGATTATATCGCGTATTGAATTTTCAACTCTCGGTGTAGAGCCGAGCATTAAGAATCAGAAGAAAAACAGAGTACATCTTAACGCGTCGAAAAATCACACTGTTGGATTTTCAAGTCTCGGCGCTAAGCAGTGTGTTCGACATTTACTGACAGCTATACAGTCGAAACAGTAAAAGGAATCTGTGGCTCTATAAACTAACAGAAGGTAATTAAAACAAAATCATCTGAAACAAAACTTAGTGGTTATTATTATTTACAACTAGCTTCTGACCGCGGCATCGCCGGCGTGGATGTCAGAAATTATCCCACGGGAACTTGCTTCTGGGACAAAAAATAGCCTGTCAAAATCAGTCCAGCCGTTTCGGAGATTAGCCGGAACAAACAAACAGACGGAAAAAAATATAAAAAATTGTTTTTTTCTTATAAGTACATCAGTATATACTTTCATATCCATTTAATAAAAAGCTGTTATTTTGACATTTCAAGCAGACACTTCAATTTTATTTATTTATATGTTAGATGCCACATATGTTTTAATAGTTAAAATATTCGGTTCCATGATGTAATTGTTAGCACTCCGGACTTTGCATCCAGCGATCCATGTTCATATCTCGGTAGATCCTGATTTGAAGCTATTTTTACCCCCAAAGATTCAAGAGTTTCTATGAAATAGAATCAAACAGACTATAAATGCCATAGACCAAAATAAAAAAGCGGCAAAAAAAATCTGGGAGCATATTTTTTTCATAAGTAACAAATAAAATCTGCCCCAAATCCGTTCCCTGACGGGTCAGCGTCATATATAATTCATTGGTATCCACATGCGTCTCGGACGCAATCAGTATTGTGAATAATTGATGGCCAGCCCGATGATTGTGCGCCCCGCGAGATTGAAGAAGATTTGCGCGTCCAAGTCCGGCTCTGGTGGATTTACGCCATTATTATTTGAAGTAAAAAGGTAAAACGGATTTCGTTGTTAAATAAAAATAATTATTAATGTCATGAATTGTTATTTTCAAAAATTAAAAGTAAGGAACCACTTTAAAGAAGTCAATTTGTTATACCTACATATTTCATAGATTTGATAAGATTATTGGATTTCAGAGAAATTCTTAGTTCCATTCAATACTCTAAAATGCAATCGATAAATGTATGTAATACATAAATAGTCCAGTCATTAAAGGGGGCTCACCTCGGAAAATCGAGATACCCAGTATATTATTACGTAAAAACTTGTATTTTGGCATCCTAAAAGTATTCTTAAAATTCGAAAATAATTGGAAGTCCGCATGTTTTAAAATCAGGGGTCAAAGGTCACAAAAATCGATTTTTTCTACTTTTTTTGCATATATCTCGGTTTCTATGGGTTTTATGCTAATTGTATCCACTATCAATATTGTAGAGAATTAAATTCTCTACAACTTTTGTATTTAACATTTTTTCATACCTTGAATTGTTTTCGAGATAGAGGGCGGAGAGCGCGCGGTCAAGGAATCATATGAGGTCAACTGATAGTCCCGATCAAAAACTTGTAATATTAAGGTTATAAATTATTGTTAAATATATAATTGTCATTATTTATTTACTTTTCTATTAAAAAAAAATAACTAAATCCTATAGGTACAACAGTAGACAGGCAATCTTGATGCCTGTCTACTGTTGTACCTATAGGATTTAGTTATTTTTTTTCACGAATCGTGTAATATGAGTTTCATCGCGAAAATTGTTTAATATGACGGGTAGAATCATCCCCTTAACGGATGCAGGTGACTAAATCGCCACTCTATATATGTCCTTCTAGGGCTTCCCCTTATAAATATTAATAATTATTGTATTATTATACCTATACATATAAGCATTCAGTTAAATCAAATCAAATCATTTTTATTTCAGGAATACACCCATATTGAAATTAAAACAGATTACAAATTATTTTTTCATTTAATTAATACAAAACAATAATATAAAATAAAATAAATTAAATACTACATTACATAACATATATATCAATGTATATAAGTAACTAAATTATTCTATCACAAAAAGTTAACAAATTATTTAGTACACGGTTTACACCTTTTACCTATACAAACATGTATTGTTTGAACGTTACATGTTAATTTCACATTTAGGTTGGTAAATGTATGGTATGAGTCAATCAACTCACGATTCGACTGCAAACAAAAATCATTCGTACTATCGTACGTGGGGATAAGATTATTATTTCACAGGCAATAAAGTTGATAATTGCGTGAATCAATACAGAACATTAGAGTTGATGACGCAAGCGCCGCGTCGCCGGTTCGCGGGTCATACCGAACGACGCACTATTTCGCAACCCACGTCAAGCGGTTCCATGGTGTAATGGTTAGCACTCTGGACTTTGAATCCAGCGATCCGAGTTCAAATCTCGGTGGAACCTGATAGAACTTTTGTTTATTGATCAATTTAATATCCGTTATCGGTTATTTATAATATTGTCGTTCTCATAAATGCTTATGTTACCTTTTTACATTTATTTACCAATAAGATTAATATGATATGTGATTATTTAATCAATGAATGTTACCTATAATCGCCTGAAACACAGGATTACCTAGTTCAGGCACAAATTATGTTTTAACTTGATATAAATTTAAGAAAAACTGTATTTAACGTTATACCTTATATTTTAGAACAGATTTTTTTTTTTAAATATTATTTAATGTTTTTTTTTTCTTTGTTTAAGTTAATTACATTTAAGAATTTAGCTAGATAGCAAGGCAGAAGACTATAAATAAAAAATTAAAAAATCTTTGGATCCCCCCCCCCCAACTAGCCCAAATTAGAAAATGAAAGATAATAATTCTGTCTTTTAAGTGGGTATTTTAGTTATTGGTGAGGCATAATCTATGTAACTAAAAATCAATTGCCGCATGTATGAAAGAATCATTACTCGAGAACGGCTTGACCGATTTAGCTGTTTTTTTTTTTGTTGTGTTCGTAATAGTCAGGACAACGTTTGTATGAAAGAAAATTTTTGGAAAATCCACCGGAAAAGTCGGAAAAGGGTTCTAAATTTTGTGGCATATCCGACCCGCCGCGCGCTGCCATTTTTTTTTTCAAAGATTCCTGACACGATAAATGTAGTACCTATATATGAGTAGGTGACACTTATACAAACAAAAAATATCAAGTGATATGGTACCGTGAAATGTCACGTTCCCGATTTTTTTGGAGGTAAAGATCCCCATATGAGAACTATGAAAATCATAAAAAATGCCCAATTATGGCACCTTATGGTATAGAGGCTTTTTCGTGCAAATATTTATACTGTCTTCTAATAAATAGTAAAGTCAACCTGGTAACTATTATTTGAATTCAATGGAATTCGTATACACACGTAATTTCTGCATTTTTAATGATTGTCATAGTTCTCATATGGCAATATTTACCTCCAAATATATCGGAAATGTGACACTATAAAAAAGGGTACCATATTACTTGACATTTTTTGTTTGAATAAGTGTCCCTACCCATATATATTTCTTTCACCGTCCGCGAAAACTGAAAGAAAAAAAAATGGCGGCGGGTGATGCCAGCTTCCATAGAAAAATGTTCGGACGCCTTTGGATGGTGTTCGTATAAAATACCAATTTATTAAAAAAAAAAATTGACGTTCAGTTTGACAGTTCAGCTGTCACATGTTTTCATAACAAGTAAACCACTGGAGATAGAGACGAGAAATTCACCAGCACCCTAATTACGTAACACACTATCTATCACAATCTGTATCATTTTGAAGCCTATTGCTAATCCATTGCTTCATATGTTCGAAAAACTTGTCTGCTCGACAACGTAAATAACGCAATGAATGTTGTTGAACTGTCAAAATGAAACCCATTCCTACTGTTAGTGTGTTACGTAATTACCCCGCTAGGCGACGCGCGACGCCGGGCACGAACAGTCAGTTATCTAAATAATTATAACTGTAAAAGGTTGAGTAACTAAATTTATAAAAAAAGTATAATAAGTATAATATAATTAATATTTCAATTGGAAAATTACTTAAGATTGTATGTATTTTGTTTTCCCTTCTACTCTTACACACGTTGTCTACATCTCTTTAATATACTCTCCTATCGCAGGTATGCTGGAAGAGATTTCTTTAGAAATAAGCATCACCTTTGTACGTATTTTTCTGTTCCTTTCTTCTTGTCTGTTTATGCAATGTGTGTATTATATGGTTAAATAAATATTTTTTTTAAACATTCTGTCCTACAAAGGGCAGTAGGCAGTTAACAGACTTAATTATTAAACTTACAGGTAATTAAAACATGTAAATCGTTATCAATAAGTAAATCCTTGACATTCCTAATCTTAGGTCATATTGATAACAAATACATGTGTTTATTATTATTCAAGGCACATTAATATCGATGACCGAAGCTTAAGTACTTGCTCACAATATATACTAATATTATAAATGCGAAAATCTGTCTGGCTGTCTGTCTGTTACCGTTTCGATGAAAGTTGGCACACAGGGAGACCTGCGCGGTAATTGCGTAACACACTAACAGTAGGAATAGCTTACATTTTGACAGTTCATAACAAAATACAGAGAAAAAAAAGAGTATTCTATTCTATTCTATTCATTGCGTTATTTACGTTGTTGAGCACATGGTATAATAATATACTTCGCCAGGTATAGCATTCCGAGACACAGTGGTCACGTGGGAGACACAAGCCTACGTCATCACCGCCGTGTTACCAGTAGTGTGTAATAATAACTCCCCAACCGCCCTTTTTTATGTGCGAATCCGATAAAACAATGAGGTTATAACTAACAATTACGTTGGTATATGTTTAAATTGAATTGTTTCGTTTGATTAGAAAAACGAAACGACAATTTAAATGGTTTATATATATTTTTAACAGAATGGTGACTGAAAATGTTTCCATAATTCGTGTTTTGTTGCAATAAAGTGGCAACTGGATAGTGACGTAAGCATGTGTCTCTCCCGGAATGGCATACCTTGTTTTTTAGACCATGGTTTAGCAGATAAATTTTTCGAACATAATTTATTTTGAAGAAATGTATTAGTAATAGGCTTCAAAATGATTCAGATTATAATAAATAGTGTGTTACGCAATTAGGGTGCTGGTTAGGACATAAGTCGCTACTCAAACCTCCACGCGGGGGAAGTTGCGAGCAAAAGCTAGTCTTACAAACATTGATTTATTTATTGCTATTGCTTATATTTAATGCTTACAAAGAATGAAAATGTTGCGTTTTCTAGTGATCAAGCGAAGTGAACAGACACAGTGTTAACTAATTTATTCAATGTTTAAAAATCAATAAATTTATCTTGCAATTTAGTTTTATCATGGAAAGGAACCATTAATGATGTAGATACGGTCAGCAAAAAAAATATTAAGAATGTGAACGGCTTACTTGTGTAGTAAAAGTGTGAAGGTATTTAATTCTTGCTTTGAGCCCTCCGTAATTCTTTTGCTAACTGTACGATAAGCAAATCAAACTATTTAGAACGTCGCTTTTAGTAGGTACCGTCAAACGTGGTGAATAGGAACGTAGGGGTGAATCGGAACGAAACTTTAAAAGGGATTTTAACATTGAAATAATATACTTTGTTGGCAAAAACTACTCTAATGTTTTTAATATATTATAATTAACGATTAAGTGCCCTTGTTGGCAACAAATTATATTATTTCAACGTTAAATTCACTTTTAAAGTTTCGTTCCGTTTCATCCTTGCGTCCCTATTCCCCTCGTTTGACGGTACCTACTAAAATAGTTTTATTTGCTTATCGTACAGTTAGCAAAAGAATTACAGAGGCCTCAAAGCAGGAATTAAATACCTTCACACTTATGTATACTACACAAGTAACCCGTTCACTTTTAAAGTTTCGTTTCGATTCATCCCTGCGTCCCTACACCACACACCCACCACGTCACACCGTTTGACAGTATCTGAAATGTAATTTTCGAAAACCTCTTCATCCGTTCCAATCGTAATGCCATAAAGGTTCACAGTACTCATAAAATAAAGTCAATTCCGAAGTCTTGATAATCCGCAATGGAAGCCAATTTCATCACGACAGATATCACTTTCCAATATCATTTCACCCTTCCACAATGGTTGGTAGGAACCATCAAATATATTCAAATTGTGCCTTGTCGCGACCACAGCAGTGTCGCACCTGCTTTATATTCACCACACGGGAAAAAACACCTTTAGTCTAAGAGGTTAGAGTTTAAAGTTGAATAGAGAATGGTCTACCAATTTCGAACATTGCAATTTATAGATAGATATTCTTATTCCACTCAAAATAACATACGTTTCTTCTTAGCAGAGGTTCGATGGTTCCTTCTGGTTGTTGCTAAGGCAATTTCGATGGTGTTTCAAGGGAGTTAAGGTTGGTTTTTGATTGGAGTGTAGTGTATGCAATATGAAGGAGTAAAGCGAATTGAAAACGTCTGCAGTCTTTTGTATTGAAGCGCTTAAAGACAAATACGTGATCGGTTGACATATTTGATAGGTATATGTGTAAGGTGTCATTGGTCTGGGTTCGATTCCCAGCCTGTCAGGTAGGTTGCCGGGGCTGCGGATTGTTTGAAACAGTTACCGTGGCCCTGGCGCACAGGCAACTGAAGGAACACGGGTGGGTTTTAGTTAGTAAGAGTCTGACACGCCCTTCCGCTCCGCTCAGAGCGGGAGAGGTCGTTTGATGATTTCCCACCCAAAAAAAAAAATAAAGCCTGTCAGGTAGGTACAGAAATATCATAATATAGCAACTTTCAAATTATGATTTGAATTCACAAAACTATGTAGTACTGATAAAATGATAAATGATTTTATTTCTGTAAGTAGGTTTGTACAAACACTTTTACACGTCAATCATATGAAAAAAAAAAGATGAGGTCGGCGTTTCCTATCTGACTACTCTGAGAAGAAAGGCCGAAACAAACTCAGAGGTCACAGTCTCTTTTAAAGTCCAGACATAATCTTGGTCAGATCATGTAAAGACCATGTAGATTTGAGTCTGAAATGGTCTTTTAAGGAAAAACCACACTTATGGGACTTAACTGGCAAGACACATATGCCACCAGAAGTTAGCAGAGCGGTGGCAAGCTCAAGTGAAAGAGCCAAGATGGTTTCCGGAACACGATACCCTTTGCACGATAACTTCCTCGTGTCACAAACTCTGAAAAGCCGCAATAGCTTTTTAAAGGGTCTTCTCCCACTCACTGGCAAACGGTCTAAGGAAAGGCTAAAGCTGTGACAAGATTGTGCTTCCCTACCAAACCCATTCGGTGCACCTGCTGAAAATCTCGCATGAGTTGCCTTGGCTTCCCTGGAAGTCTTTAAATAGACTTCGGACTCAGGGAGGCCGACGCAAAGAAAACCTGCTCAGTTGGAGATTCACAGATGACTCCACCCTGTAAATGTGGTGCTATTCCACAAACAATGAGGTACTTAAAGTCGCGTCCAGCGTGGCCTGTTGTGCGCACGCTGCAGGAGTTGATGGAGGCTACTGAGGGGTCGTCTCGTGGCCGATTTCTAGGCTGACTGTACATAGATTTCCATAGACACGCTAAGAAAAAGAACTGGGAAAATGAGTATACTACCCCTAAGGAGAATACAAGCAAATATTATTTAAAGTGCATATAACTAACCCATGGAAAGCAGTTCTACATTCTCATGCTACGCTTCATCTTGTTCCACTGCAAAGTCACCTGAATCACCTGGAAAATCTTATAAACATAGTTACAATGATGAGCGATTATTAAATAAACTACATTGCTTTTTATCTATACAGGTTTCCTCGCTTCAGTAACTACGTAGAGCAAAGAAAACACCCTTTTCTTCCCATTAGAACAGATACACCCTAAGACAAGAGTCAATTTTCAAATCAACGAACTCACAGACTCAATACCTCTCTAGAGGTACACAATACGAATGGAAGTCTCCCGCAAAGTAAAGTTGGCACAATTTACATAAAGATGTCGAGTTTCAGCATCAGAATCGAGTTAGGAGGATACTTTAAAACTGTCGCTTAGCACAGACGTCGAATCCGTTTAGAGTTTTCGGGAGTTCCAAGATGGTTAGGAATGGGAAGAGTTAGATGTAGAGATATCGATGTTTGATTTATCGACTCTTGAAAATTATGTTTTTCTGCTGATGTGTCGCGAATAGATCATCATCATCTGCTTATAAGCCTTTTTCCAACTGTAGTGGGGTCGGCCTCCAGTCTAACCGGATGCAGCTGAGTACCAATATTTTACATGGAGCGACTGCCTATCTGACCTCCACAACCCAGTTACTGGGTAATATGATACCTTGGTATGACTGGTTGTCAGACTTTGTTGCTTCTGACTACCCGTAACGACTGTCAAAGATCCACGAATGACAGCCGGGACCAACGGCTTAACGTTGTTTCTGAGGCACGGAGGGTCTTGGTATGTAAAGATGGTCAGTCATCCACGGACCAACCGCGACAAGCGTAACCTGATCGATCGACCCGTGCTGCTATTGTTACTCAGCCATGAGCCCCCCTGACGAAAATAGCTCATGCCGTGATGAAATAATCTACATTCAACCGTTTTAATAGACAACGGTCCCCGTATGCTTAAATATCTGACCTTAGTATCTCTTGGCCATTCGTAGCAACTCTTTTAATTAAATGTTATTTTTTTAATATTCTTAGATCTATTCTTATTTCTTTGACTGCAATAGCATTTTAACAACGCTTTATTTAAAGATTGTTATCCCGGAAGAGGACATGTTTAAATGATTCAAAATTCACGTTTCTGGGATTTGAAGATTTGCGTGATTTTTATTTATAATAGTGTACCGATTGAGCTCCTGATATTTAGAAGCTGCGCTATAAATTGCAAGCGCAATAACCACAAGGTGACTTTCGACAGCTACTCTTCTTATTGTTTCGACGGTACGTTTTTACGTTTCATGTTTATTGTGGCGTCGATCGTCAAGGGTCGATGTGAACGGATAGCTACTATCAAAACTATCGACATCTCGTGTCCCATCCCTACCCGCCACTAGGGGCGTCCAAGTTGCGTATTGAGTTACGCGCCCTTACACCGGTCCAATCGCATCAGGCGGCCTCGCAGGCCATTATGATATCCTGTTTCGAGACGATCGTAATCTTCGTATTTACATAATAGTACTCTTGCGCTGCCTATCCTCGTTTGTGTGACGGGCTAGGCCGTAAATGGGTTAGGTTTAGTTTATGATAATTTTTCTTAGAGGTTTTGGGATTCGGTGGGCCTAACTAATCTAAAAAGTACCATCCACAAAGAATATGGGTGTCTAATTTTGAGTGGTATTTGGGTAACAGTAAGTTGATCCTAGTACTTGCCTAAGTTTAGAAAGAGATCAACAATCTCTTTCGAAAGATTATATTTTTGGATGATAGTACATTTTCCATTAGAGGCTTTACTTATTTTTACATTTACATGCTCCATTAAACGGTTTCCTGTAAGGTACCAATAAAATGGATAACTGCAGTAGCTAAGCCTGTGACAAGATTTGTACTCCAATCATGCAAAACCCCCCTTCCACAAAACTTCACCGAAATAAAGACCTCTCTTTACCCTACAGCGGAAACAGACTACCTACACAGTCCCCCAAACTCAACGATTTGATTTCCCCTCTCACGTACAATACGTCTCCGCGACTCACTTATATCAATTTAATCGTTCAAATTGAAATTCAAAGAGCAGTCTGCGAATCAATTACAGATGGGAGATCGGCAGCATTCAAATATCTTCCCGCTGATAGAAATGTCCTTACTCCTTAAAGAATGTGCGTGTGGAGAAATGTGAGCCAATATGCAAAGACGTGTTGTGCTAGGTAATGTGGGGGGTGACGGGAATCTATAACGTCTTTGAGATGTACCTAGTCGTTGGTGTGGTTCCGTCTTTTAGACCTAGATAGAGGTTATGGGCTTTGTTTTTTGTTTTTATGTAGTAATTATTTGTGGGTTAGCTTTATAATAGTCATATGGGATAGGAAAGAAGCTGGATTCGTGTGCTAGCTTATGTTGGCATTACATTTATTATTTAGAAACTTTGGACATTTGTGCTGAAAATCACATGCTGGAACTAAACGAGGTTGAAAGTGACCTTACAATTTTTCTTTGCTTTTCTCTTGTCATAATTCAACAAAATTAGTTTTTTTTTTTACTTTACATCTACCTAACACGTTTTGAATAATTTTATGAGAGTTATTGATCTACTTTTGTACCTATACAGGGTATACTAAAAAGGTGTGCTCAAATTTAAGGGTGTGGTACAGACCATCAGACTGGACAAATTTCTCTATGGGACGAATATCGTAATGACGAAAAAAAATTCAGCCACATTTGGGTCGAGTAGAAAGAACCTATTGTAGTTTTGTATAGGACACCCTGTATTATCGTAAACCTGTAGGTAGGCTTTGAAACGGAGTAGAAAATTAAGAAAGAAAAATGTATGATTGGTGCAAAAAATGTCGTGCACGAGGATTTTATCAGTGTAGATAAGGTAATCATAAAAATATAATATGAAAATATATTTTTTTCGTAACCAAAAAATACGGTCATATAAAACCCGCAATACAAGTGGCTAATATGAAAAGTGATTACTGCAGTAAACCTTCGTTCTCATACTTTACGTTCCCATAAATATGACAAAGTAAACTTTGGTATAATTTACGATAGCAATACGAGACTAAGTGATAGAGAGATAAAATTTATTCTCGTCTCCGGCGTCACCCAATATTATTACGATATAAAAACGAGAATCAAATGGTATAGGATGATTATTGAGTTAAGAGTACTTTGGGTTGGGTTGAATTGGTAGAAAAGGGTTGGGTTCGTCATTTAATGTTGATTTGAGAGGGTTATTATAAGTAGTTATATCTGAATAGATAAATGATACGATTTTGTATCTGAATACAGAACCGTATTCTGAAACAGTTAAAGAAACATTAAAAGAACAATGTGAAATCCGGATATAAAGGTTGAAACGCCTGTCAGAAGTGTAAACGCAATAGAACGCATAATCGATATCAGAAAAAAAACTAGAGTTGAGTTGTTTTTAAATGCCCACTAAGAACGAAACATATAAGATTTTACAATAGACCACACCGAAATAATTCAGTATCAAGTCATTACCTAATTAAAGAAAAATAAAGAAAGAAAGAAAATACATTTAATTAGCACAGACTACAAAGCACACAACACAACATATACAAGTAAAAATTAAAAATAAAACAAATAAAAATTCAAAAACTTCTAGTAATTCTGCTGCTGTCAAAAACTTCTTCCTCTAAAATTCTTACATGAGCGTCGCCATTTTTTCAGCGACGTCCCTCATTTTTGAGCCACCAATCTCCATATCAAAACATAAAAACCGGTATATAAAACTATCAATAAAAATTCTCTGCGTATACATAAAAAACCTTAGTACGATACACTCAGGGAATCAAGGTGCTCCGATCCAGAAAATTATGCAAAAAGCCTTCCCTGGTCATCGGAGAGTGTTTGAAAAAGGGAATATTTTTATGACGAAGACGCATCAATATTTTATGCGACATCACGTCAGAGCTATATAGAATCAATCATTCCGATCGCACGAGGTACTTTCTATTCAAATAGCGTATTTTTATCGTATTTTTGCCTGACTGTACTTGAATTACCTATGTGATGTTGAGTTTTTTTTTGGGTTTGGTTCGGTGGGTGTATTTTAATGGAAGGTTTTGTAAAATGATCTATATATAGAAAATATAGGTAACTATGTAACAAGAAAGATTGAAGAAGCACGAAGGTTACAATCTGCTTCGCTGCTACGGCGTGGTACTGAAGATGAATATAACAGGATGGCAGGGGGGACATGGACACGCAACCAGCGGGGTAATTACGTAACACACTAACAGTAGGAATGGGTTTCATTTTGACAGTTCAACAACATCCATTGCGTTATTTACCAACGTAAATAACGCAATGGATGTTGTTGAGCAGACAAATTTGTCGAACTTATGAAGCAGTGGATTAGCAATAGGTTTCAAAATGATTCAGATTGTGTTAGATAGTGTGTTACGTAATTAGGGTGCTGTTACCATGGATTCTTTACATGATTCTGAACCTCTCTGCTTTGAAATTTTTCTTCTGTTATTAAGAAAAAAAAATCTGTTCCATACATTTTGACCGCATAGGTCTTTTCTATGAAACAGCAATTTTTTTTTTTTGATAACAGACTAAAAATTTCTACACCGGAGGATCGAGAATCATGTGCTGAATTCATGGTTACAGTTTGCGCGTCAATGCCATCCTGTATTATATAATTTGTAGAAATTATAAATCAATACCTACGGCTGAACATTTTCCTGTAACTTGCATAAAAAATATGATTGCACGCGATTAACATGCTCACAAGTATTGAGAAGGAAGCCATGTGCACGATGGGATTTCCCATCGGCAAATATACGACGAATTTCGATACAAATTTTAATCCTTTATTTAACCCCTTTAGGGAGTGAATTTTCTTATACTTACAGGAAAAAAAATAACCAATGCGCAAACTGTAACCATGACATTCAGCATATGATTCTAGACCCCACCAGCGTAGACATTTTTCGTCGGTTATCAAAACAAAAAGTCTGCTTTTTCCTATAAAAGTGCAATACTTACGCGGTCAAAATATATGGAACTTTTTCTTTCAAAGTATTTAGATAATGAATACTCGTACAGTCTTATGAACAGAGATCGGATATTCGGATGTATATTCACTTAAACTTGAGATGTTGCCTAACATGGAATGCGGGTTTGCATCGATTTTTTTTTCTTGTGTCTAACACTAACCACCCCCCCCCCCCTTCCTTTAACACCCTACATACACATATTTGCAACGGTGTTAAACACACGGGGACTGTGCCGCGGTAAAGTTTTTGCATAGCATTTTTTATCAACTTATGCAATCTGCTTACGTATTCGTCCGATTTCGGAGCAGCTCGTCTCGATCCGTGCGAGCTTCGTACAGTCGTACCATATACATACACGTTAAGCGAACGCTCGGCCGAGCTACATGGTAGGCGGAGTGGGGGGTGTTAGGTTTTATTTTCGTTACGGAATTTCTTGATTCGGTCGCCGCGCTCAAAGCCCGCGATAAAAACTATGCAATAGCTTAAAAATAATTTTAAATAAATAAGCATCTGAATAGCTATGCAACCAAGAACCGCGGGTTTTTTTTTTACAAAAAGTTGTTTTATGAAGCTGCTTCCATTTTCGTGGCTAAAACTAAACTTTGGGTAAATGTGCATCCGAATATCCGATCTCTGTTTATGAATGTCGTAAACCAGCTACATGTTTTTTAGTTCTCCTTACAAAGACCAAATATGTACTCCTTGCATACACACATATTGAGAAGACTTGGTTTGGTAATCCAGCATTTCCTTTATTCGTATCGATCCTCTTACTAACTATACTTTTTCTCTATACTTAATTCGACAAGCCACTGACAAACAGACGTACTTAACGACTAGAAAGCTCTGAAACTTTAATATCATTCGGCCAATTATCTGGTGCAAATTGTGACGGATGGCAGTGAGTGGCCCATTCACGTCCAACTAAACAGTTATCACGAATAATTGATCTCGGAAACCTCTCGGGGAACGACGCATTGCATTTTAACATGCGAAGTTTGGTAGATTTTAAGTTAATTTTTTGTTGGACTCAGTTGAAAAGCATTGCCCTTTTGCAGACTTCTGAGTAAGGATTTTTTTATTTTTTTATTTGTAGTCAAAATACTAGGTAATGTCTTTTTATTTTTACATTTCCAAGTTTATCTTCTGGAGAAGTACCTACAGGTCAGACACAAACAGCCGGCAAGGGCATTGTGGCTTTGATGATCAATATTAGACATTCATGTACGCCTGCAAAAAGTTAAAAACAAATTAAAATCACCCTTGATATTGTTTTGTCAGACCTAATAGTCGCATTCAAGATCATTGCTTAAACAAAAATAGCAGGCGCCAACAAAAATACACACAATTGTCATAGTTTTACTAACAGGTATTCTATTCTACATTCAACAGTATATGTGTATTTGAATAAAATAAAAAATAAAAAACTTATTAATGCATCACTTCTTATATTTTTCAGTCTATAACTGCCTTACTAATACGCCAGACATGATCGCGTGCGTCCCGCTATCTAGCGGCCACTAACGAAGATTTAATGTGAGCGGGAGATTTTGCTAGCCCACCACAATTTGCCAACATTGATTTGTGGCCGGCAGATGCTGGTTTTATAGCCAATTAAAATGCCATTATGTTGAAAAAATAATTGTTGTTTATGCTTTTTTTGGGATTGATTAGAATGAGTTTTTATTTTCATAGGTTTCTTTCTACATAATTACTTGCAGATCAATCTATTCATTATTTAGGACTAAGGCGAGAATCAATAACAATTAATAAATGTACTAATATCTTGATTTAGTAAGCTGTACCTTATGTACTTAATCTACCTAAAATTAATTAGTAATCATTGTTGAAAGTGCCTACACGTAGTTTCATAGCAACATTTCAATCAATCAAGTCAGCCTGTCACAGTCCACTGCTGAACATAGGCGTTTCCCAGGCAGCATACCAATATCTATGGTTATTTATTTATGGTGATCACTTTGTCATTCTACTGAGCATTTAGCCGAACCTTTTAGCTATAAGCACAGAAAATAATCATATCTTTATTGCTAGGAACATTTGGTTACACACGGATACCTACATATCAAGCTATACATTTCCAGTTTTAGCTGACCTCGCATTGTATAGGCTTTTCGTACAATTAGAAGTCAGCTTATACTGGAAACCTATAGCTTGATATGTATATATCACTCATTTGGAGAAACATCGACGTAACTACTGCTTTTAAAATTTTACAAGACAGTGATTTAAAATAGTTTTTTTTTTTTTGTTATCTATTACCGTCACATTCTGAAATGTTGATAAATCCCAAAACCATATTAAATATTTCACGCTAAATATTTCACGCCTCTGCTCCTCTGAAATTTTTGTATAGCACAATATATATCGACCACTCAATTTGGAAAAACTACATTTACGTCGTTGTTTCTCCAAATGAGCGATATGTACGTACAAATATATAAACATGTGCGTACATATGACAAACCTTTTTCAAGTACCTTTGGCAGTAGACCAACAACTCTATTCACCCTGTTACCAAACATGGCCGCTATATTTGTATCAACATTTTGACGATTGTAGGTACATCTCAATTCTCAATATGCACCTCGATGCAGCCGCCCGAAACATGCAAACAACATTAAACGTTATAGGCCATAAGGAGTTCCACCTTTACGACGAAGGCCTATGGCTTTATAAGGTGCTTTTCATACTGGCGATTTGTTGGACTCAAGGGTTTTCTAAGATACCGAACAGAGGGCCTAGACTAATGGCATTCGCTTCGAAACGATTCTATTTCTACAATACCTATCGCTTTCGCTAATGTTTTCATCATACGAATCGAAAACTAACGATAACGCTTGTCAAAAAGTGCCACTTGGTTACGCATCTCTATGGAAGTAATCGTTCGATGCTGTCGATTCGTTTCATAGAATCGAATGATGTTAACATTGTCTAGCTAATTTCTAATTGTTGACCTATGATCACGTGACATTTCGATAGCTATGTCAACCCCATACATTTTTTGGCTTTTCTACTAGCGTCATCGCTAATCGAATGTTACTTTGTCTAGGCCGTCTGAACAGCTACACACCGCATAAGAACTCTTGCCTGAAGGTCAAAGTTACTAACTATAATGGTCGGTGATCGTCATGAAATAACTTTCTTCAGTTAAATTTTATTTTTAACATTTATTTTAACAGTCTGCGTATGTTTGTACGGTTTGACTCAAGTGCAGTTTTGGAATTTTCCTACTACTTAGTCTTCAACTCAACCAGAGTCTTTGGGTCAAGGTAACCGAATTAGGGTAACCCGACACTTAAGGTAGATATTAAATTTACGCGACGTTACGACATTAACAAAAGCTGCGGAGATTTTTAGTATTTGTAGCAGTTTTCAGTGTGTCATCATTCTCTCTGCGTGTCCTGACTGGACAGGGCCACTCAATCTGTGTGGTTCTTTCCTCAAAATACCATGTCAGACACCAATCTACATGGTCTTCACAAGATTATGTATGGACTTTAAAAGAGACCGTGACCTCTGAGTTTGTTTCGGCCTTTCTTCTCAGAGTAGTCAGATAGGAAACGCCGACCTCATCTAGTTTTAAAAATATGATTGACGTGTAAAAGTATTTGTACAAACCTACTTACAGAAATAAAATCATTTATCATTTAACTTACCCTTATTCCAATTTATTTGGGAGTCGGCCCAGCATATCTTTTTCTTCCATACTTCTCTAGTAGTCATCATCTCAATAGTCATCCCATTTCTGGTCATCATCTTTCACACAGTCCATTCATCGTTTCTCTGCGCCTACTTTCATACTCAAAATTTTCCTTTCAGCACATGTTGTATTTCTTTAATTGAAAAACTATTCCTTCTTGGAAAAGTTGAAGCGCATTCTCCTACGACGCAAGTACGTAAATCGTGTCGCAACCGTCCCGTCACCAACAAACTGCCCCCATCAACACTAACCGTTCGATAATTATCGGCAATACGACATTTGACGACGCCCCCGGGTGTCGTACGGCACGACACGACACGAACACTTTGGTACGATGTAAATTTATTTTTATTTTCGCAACCGTCGGCAGCCATTAAGAGAATTGCTTTCGATTTACTTACCAATTTTATGTTATATAAATTGAAGTGGATCTTCTATTCGAGAACATCAAGTTATCTTTTGATCTTAGAGCCTTGAGTTTGAATGTGTTGGTTGATGGTTTTCCATAACTTACGAAGCGTTGCGGTTAAAATAATGATTGCCTTTAAAGAAAATGTATCCGTAACGTAGAGTAGACTATATAGAAACAAAAGATCATAATTATCATAGTATGACAGATACCTCGGTTCACTAATGTATCACCAAAACACATTGACAAATTTTTAGTTTACAACCAACTTTTCGTATACTCTTTATTTCACAAACAACTTATTTCGCAATTGTTTTATTTTATAAACACTTGCTTTACAAATATTTATTTGGCAAATGCTTCTCTTTACAAATGTTTCGGATGATATTTAATCATTTTTCATTTATTATTTAGATTCTTTTGGAAAAATCACGTTTATACTAAATATAATTTTATAATACATTTTCTAAACCTGTGATACAATATTTGAAATAATTATGGAATATGGAGCAGCAAATAACATAGATTTAAACCAAGAGTTTGCATTTTAGATTTTGAAAAAGCGGGTTTCTTAACCTTGCGATTAAATTTTGAAAAAGTAATCCTATATGGTTTCAATTTCCATTTGGTTCAAATAATTTACAAGCAAGTACTGAAGTTCTTTAATCCTACTGCAAGTATTTTAATTCTATATAATCTAGTACGGCGGCTCCGCTCGGTTCGCTCGCTCGGCTCGTAAATGATAAATGATAAATGATTTTATTTCTGTAAGTAGGTTTGAACAAACACTTTTACACGTCAATCATATTTTAAAAACTAGATGAGGTCGGCGTTTCCTATCTGACTACTCTGAGAAGAAAGGCCGAAACAAACTCAGAGGTCACAGTCTCTTTTAAAGTCCAGACATAATCTTGGTCAGATCATGTGAAGACCATGTAGATTTGTGTCTGAGATGGTCTTTTGAGGAAAAACCACACAGATTGAGTGGACCTGTCCAGCCAGTGCACGCATTTGTCAGTAGGTCGTGCGTAGGGGGTCACAGTTTTAACCTAACCTAACCTTTTTTTTAAATTATTAACCTAAAAGTTTTTATTCCAAACGTTGTTTTACCAGATAAAATGAAAAAATAAAAATTGGTTGTGAAGTAATAAGTTATTAAAAACAAGTTTATCGAATAATTATTTTCTGAAGTGAATTATTTGGCAAACTTGTTGTTGTATACTGATGCAATGACAAATCATGTGTTTGTCAATCGTTGCTTGTCAAGTAATTTGTAAGTAAGTATATAATTTTTTGGTGAACAGGGGGCCTAGACAAAATCCCTTTTCTGTAAGCGTTAACGCCAACGGAAATTCAAATTGTATGGACTTGACATTTGCTTACCACGTGACATTACGTATCTTTTCCGCAGGTAATGTCATTGCCATACATTTTGACGTTAGCGTCTGGCGTTAACGCTATCAGAAAAGTTTTTGTCTAAGCCTACTGACAGGACACCCAGATTCCTCTGAACGCTTATTGCAAGAAACAGCTTGATATTTATTAAATACTCCAACTATCTCTGTTGAGCAAAATAATTAGGTGATACGAAAATACTACGCATGTGCAACAGGTGTTACAAGTTACGTATGAATAAAATAAAATTTAAAAAAGGAATTAGGAGGATAATTAGACGGCACGGTTGGCGCAGTGGTTAAGCGATTGACTGCTGCGCTGCGTGTCACGGGTTCGATTCCCGCACGGAACAAATATTTGTATGACCTACAAGTAGTTGTTCCGGGTGTGGCTGTTTGTGTATGTGAGTTAAATGTTTGTAAACGCACCCACAATACAGGAGAAATTCCTAGTGTGGGGCACCGTTTTAAAAAAAAAAAAAAATTATAACCAACACTTCCTGAGATTGCATATTATAATATTCTAATGCTCCCTTTACACGTTGGCCCAACATGCGCCAATATGTATAAGCCACAGAATATCTATATATTACAACGATAAGTTTACGCAAATAACGGTAGTTCAATGTTCTGATAATAATTTAAGTATACTGTGGCGTACATTGGCTTACGTTGGCCCAACGTCTAGAGGAGGCTTAAGGAAAACATATGACATGATAGATTGCCACTGAAAATCGACGTCTTCGGACTTCAATTACCTATATTGTAAGATAAGTTATGGAATCAGGCGTTACTTTGCGAAAATCCAAGACAGTATACCTAATTTTATGTAAAAATATTTAGTTTTAATACCTGGATCTAGTTTTTGCGGTATTAAAACTAAATATTTTTACATATTACTTCCTATTCATATTCATTTATTTGCGTTCCACAAGGTAAAATCCTTTATTGTTCATGAAAAGTGCAACTAACCTAAGTATATAAGCTTAAAGAAACAAGCCTATTTAACTAGTAGAGCTATTAAAAGCACAAACAAGCAAACAAAAAAAACAAACAAACAAATAGACCCCCTACGTAAAATATGAGCACATTTCACTGTTCATTTGGCAAACGCGGCCAATATTTGAACAAACCTCCCCAAAAGGGTCATTCGAATAATAATCTCGTTATTAACTACGCACAATACGCGATTTCAAATAAACGGTAAGTACTGAAAAGACCTACGCACTTTATACTAGATTTTCTAAACGTTATAAATATTGCTTAGAAAATATTACAATTTCAACTTTGTATCCCTAAAATTAAAATCGAAAATGAATGATAATGATAAGCAAAAATTCAAAAAAAGAATTCACTATTGCACCATCACCGCAATCTAATTCACTAACCAGTCCGAAATGCACCTTAATATAAGTGAAATATGGGTCAAAATCCCTTGCTACAAAACGTCGTTGTATTTACAACAAGGGTGCTCCGTAAGCCGTAGGCCTATTTGTGTCGGTTTCACACTTACAACAATAGTGTCATGATTCGTGATCCCGGATTATCCGGGAACAATCCCGGGATTAGGTCGCGTTGCGGCAAACAAATGGAGTCGCCTAACGAGTGGAGAAACAAGTGTTCATACTAATGGGGTGTTCGTATTTCTAATTGTATTTATTTTTTGCGGTTTTGTATGTGTTGGCCTGAAGGCCCGGTTTGCCCGACAGCTATTTTATCCTGACTACTTAACTCACTTTTCACTTACTAATAACTTTAAGTGAATAATGACGTCCAATGGAAAATATATACCTTATATCGGGCATTGAAAATGGGGTTAAAATGAACGTGCTTGTTTACTTGCCTAATTACAAAGTGGTGGAGGCAATATTCATGTTATTCGTCGCCTGATAACATTTTCACTCTGCGCTTGCACTTGACAAACATAACTGCCGTCCACTAACTAAAAGGCTGTTAAGCCACAGTTGGTCGTTTGCACTTTATAATGTAGTCTTATACAACTTTCGATGCTCTATCTTTTGGTGTAAGAATCATTTTTCTATGATTTATAGTTTTAGAGATACAGAACATTGCTGAGCTGTTAAACCACATAAATTTCGTTACTCCCTTAATTAAAAAGCGGCTAAGCCACAATACTTCTCTAGAAAGACGTTAACATACTTTAACGGCAAATTGATGTATCATTTTTTTCTAAATTACTTACCTAAAAGTATGTCAAAAAGACTATGCCTACGTATAGAACTTTCAACCTTGTTCCTAGGTACCATACTTTTCAAGAGACATCAATTCCCACTTATTTTTGCGATTTCTCGAAAACTACTTTTTGCACTTAGCTGCCTTTTAGTTGGTGGACGGAAGTATTGGTGCCGTACCTCTTAACAAAATCCCTAAATGGTGTCATTTGATATCTTGATTACAGTTTCTTAATTTCTTACGTCAATTCAACGCAAAAAATACAACAGTAATTTATCAAGAAACCAACCCACTATCCCACACAAACACTTGTGCTCACACAAACCAAATACAATATCTTTTAATCCTATTGTCATGACGTGTCATAGGGTATTTAGTCTGATTAATTACCTGACAACAGCGTATGCAAAACCAAGATTGTCTGACCTCCCACCCCTTGCAAACACCATACATTTGACGACGATTCAGGAGGGAATGGAAATGTTTGACAGGTCTTTATAAATTGGTGGTGATTCACAGGTTGCTGGCAAGGTGAATGGAACAATTAATGGCGCTAATGAAACTACACTTGAAGACAGTTTTGTAATGATTAAGTGTGTTGTTAAATCGTTGAGTTGTTAGTTAATAATTTAAGTTCAAAGACCTTCGTAGCGTCTCTCCTTAGAAATTGGCAAGGTAATGGACGTTTTCTTCTGTTTTTTTATTGTTGCTGTTGAGAGTCTTGTTGTTGTGCTCTTGGCTAAATAACTAGTGGCTCATTCAGCTGTAGACCTCGCGAGTCTATTTTTGCGTACCTTAAAACAAAAAGCGCGAAATGGCTGAAATATGACTTTTTTTTATGTTTTGAACCCCCATATCTCCGCCATTTTGATAAATTTCGAAAACCTGAATCGACAAAAAAAATCCATATAATTATCGAACCTGCTCACATAATTTGACGAGAATCTGTTGAGAAATGCGACCTGTAGAGAACAGCCATCCGGACATACGAAAGCATTTTTGCCAAAGCTGACACGGAAACGCTTTGCTCGCGCATCGCGCTCGCTCGATCAATCAATAATAGCCGCACGAGTCGATCAAACGTTAAGCTACGCTAGCCGCGGTCGGTTCGTGGATGGGTGACCATCCATGACATATTAAGATCCTCCGTGCTTCGGAAAGCACGCTAAGCCGTTGGTCCCAGCTTTCATTCCTAAATCTTTGTCAGCCAGTACGGATAGTCAGAAGTCTGACAACCAGTCTAACCAATGGGTACCGTGTTACCCAAAACTGGATTGTGGAGTTCAGATAGGCAGTAGCTTCATGTTCAAGTCGGCTTCCTGTTCAGCTGCATCTGATTAGACTGGAAAGTGACCCCAACATAGTTGGGCAAACGCTGGGTAGATTGATATTGGTAGTTGTTCAGCGCCTTTTTCTTAGCATTTTAATGAAATTAGATAATATGTACTTACGTCTAGTTTCTTACTGTTTTGTATTACAATCCACGTATGCACACACACTCGCATTACATTTTGTAAAACACTAACGGTTGGAGTGTAGCCTTACGGGCGCTATGGAGCGAGTACTGAATAAAAGTTCATATATTTAATTTTTTCTCGGAAATTTGACAATTTTATCGGATCGGATCGGATTAAACTTGCTTATACAGGGTTATTGGTAAAACACCAGCAACCTCTTAAGGGGTCATTGTACTCATCATTATAAACAACTTTTACTATGGACCAAACCTAAAAATCGCGAAAAAAATAAACAGATTTTCCCTACATTTATATTCGCATAACACGTCAAAACGTAGGGAACAGCAGATATTTTTTTCGAGATTTCAGGTTTGGTCCATAGTAAAAGTTGTTTATAATGATGAGTACAATGACCCCTTAAGAAGTTGCTGGTGTTTTACCAATAACCCTGTATAATAGCTTTTGAGAAGCATGGTTCTACGACGCACCGTTTCCGAGAAATAGGCCTATGAAATATGTCTTCGACCAGCCGTTTGTCGTAAAAATGATGTCGAAGGGATTCTTTTAGAACTTAGGATGCAGAAGCGAGCGAAGCGAGCTCGGTACTTGGGGCACCCCGACTCGGACAGGTTAAGTTCGGGTAGGTAATTTTTTTAAACCGTTCGGGTAGGAGCCCTGCATAGTGGGGCTCTATCTACTACGCCTACGTGTGTCGTACGGACTTGCTATTCAGAACCGAAATGGTTTCTATGGTCAAGATTAACCCGATACGAGTACTGTAGGTAATAGAATAGGTAAATTTCCGAAATATTTTTTTCCGAAAAATTTACTAATTCCAAGGAAAATATTATTAACGAAATTTTAGTTTTTTGTTTTTTTGCAGCTCATAGTGCCCCTAAGTGTATACTAACTCCTACTACTCCACCCTTAAGACGACCCACTGACCCACTAAACACTTTCATAATAAGATTTTATTTTACTTTTGGTTTTCTCGATTCCTGTCCTGAAAGAGATCCAGCTTAATATTAACCTCAGATACACTGTCTGACATAATTATGCAGATCTGGATACTCAAAGGCAAACCAAACCACACGAATTCAATGACGAACAAATTAAAAACTACCCACTAAAGTGTGTTTTTTTTTTGTGTGATATAAAATACTTAAGTACTTGGAGATTAGCTTTCTTTAACAATTTTTTTTTTAAATTATTTTTTAAATATGACAGAACCGACACTTGCATTTTATATGTTAGTGTGAATTGACTAGGCAAATAAATAGCGAGGAAATAGAATACAGTCATTTATACCTACCGAATGAAAAACAATCATTTCCACGTCAACAAAAACGAAAAAATCTAACAACCCACACACAAATCCCTTTATTTACTTCACAGAAAAGATCCTGGAAAATAAATTCACATCCGATTTTCCATTACGGTCTGTCTACTGAAACCGCTAACGATTCGAGCGTCCGATTCTCTACACTCTTCTAACTTAAATATTTTTCTATAAGTCTATCCCTTTTACACTCTAGTGTGAAATCAGTCCGACAAATTAAATCCCGCCTCAGATTATTACATAGCTCAGTGAATGTTCATAAATAACCCGTAGGGAGGAACGCGGGAATGTACTGAACGCACCCGTTACAATGGCGGGTTTATTTGAATTTAGAATTTTCTTTTTTTAAATAACAGTGCTTTGAGCTGTAATCGATGCCAGCTTTGAATCGATCTGAAGCATTCGAATCTGTGACTGGGAGCGTAGCGTCCTGTAATCCGGCTTCTCGGAGGTCGGGCACGGAGGATGGTTTGAGGTCGGGGTCCTGGTGCTGAGTGGCCCATGTTGACTGGACGTCCACACTAAGCCCGGTGTTGATATGGATCCCCCGAAGGAGTTCGGGGGATGCAGGTCTACTAAGGAGGGGCGAATCGGGACAGGGGGGAAACCCAGCAGCCAAAAGTTCCCGCATCCGGCAGTAGTGGGATAGCGGCCGGGAGTGGGCGCTCAGTATCAGCCTGACCAATATAATCAAACTGCCGGGGTCGCGGATTGTTCGAAAGGGTCACCGTGGCCCTGGCGCACAGGCAACTTAAGGAACACGGGTGGGTTTTAGTCAGTAAGAGTCTGACACGCCCTTCCACTCCGTCCAGAGCGGGAGAGGTCATTTGATGATTTCCCACCCAAAAAAAAATACATTCAAATCTGTGGTGACTGTAGGTTGGTTGTGGAAGTTGCCGGTAACGGTTGCTAAACTGAGTTTTACACCCTTATTCATAAACGTCAGTTAACGTTCAGTTAAGAGACGTTTAATCGTTAGCGCTAATCACTACTTAACTTGAAGCCACGTTTATAAATAAAAGCTAATTATGATGTAGTTACTTATTTAATTTGATTCCATTTTCAAATGCTCACGAGCTTGGCTGAGAAGGTTACAAAATAAGTAAGAAAAGTTGCACTTTCAGCTGTTGTAATAATCATAGCCAAATAAAGAAATTGTGGGAAACTTTCGAGGTACAAACTTTTTGATTAAGCTTTTGAACAAAAACTAAATACGTTCTTCACAATAGTTAACTACATCATCCATATATACTTAACCTCAAAAATTGTCAGATTAGTTTGACTTTCAATATTTTGTGTAAGTAATAATAAGTTTCCCATTCCATAATCTATCTCATAATTGCTTACTTGCAACTGCATCAATAAAAATATTCAATAAAAATTAATTACGTCAAATGGCACTATCCGAGTAATCCACGATTAAGCTCAATCGTTAGTAAAGCTATATTTTATAGAGTTCTATATTTGAAATATAGGCGGCAACCGGTTCAATTAACGGAGTACCGTTATTAATGGGACGCTCCCGGGCGTCCGATTATACTCAATCTCCGGTAATCCGCGGTGGTGCGGCCGATTATACCATGGGTGGTTAAAATTAATTTAAATACCTATTATTTAATTTTAGTTTTACGAATGCAATAAATAGGTACCTAGTGTAGTGTATCTATTTAATAGATATGTAAACACTATCTCATGCACATCAGTAGTGAGGCAGCTGTCACTAATGTCAACTGTCAGTTCACCAAGAATGGCAGGTAATAGTGAAAAGTGAAGCATGTCTGCATGAAAGACTTGGTGTGGTGATGAGCTAGTATAGTGATATAATCAGCTTAAATACAGGACACTATAACACTACAGGTAGTAAAGACAGACTATAATAATTACCACTAGAGTTGACTAGTCTTCACTGGGTCATCATGTAAATACATCTGTGTAAACGGGCTATTGAAACTTATTCTCTGCACACACACAGGTGTGAGCCCAATAAAAGTCCTACAATGGTACATGAGATATACTCGTATGCTAAACTACATATTATGTAAATTGTTACTTAATTAAAAAGACTCACTTTTAACCACCGCTACGCGATTGTTACTGGCCTAGTAAAGGATGAATTTGAAAACACTACACTACGCTACTAAACATGAGTTTGGTGTTCAAATTCAAAATTCAAATATTTTTGTTTGCAGAATATGTTCTACAAATGTTGGTGATGTTGGCTGTGTATGGCTTCCACTGAAAGATGGTTAAACTAAAACAGTTTCTTAAACTTTTGTAACAATTTAGTCTGACATAAGGGTGCAAAACTAAAGAGAACTAAGAAAGATTTTTTTTTAAATCGATGAAATTAAACACATCAACATTTCGTTTGACTATAGTTACTTTAATCTCCAGTTAACATCATGCAACCCGCCGTAAGCCCTCGTTGAAGGCACGCACTAATTACCGACGAGAATTCGATGCTATAAATCACGGACATAATATAGCAGAGCGTCGCGTCGCGTTGGAATGCACGCCCCAAATCCAATGCTATGCCCCCTATTTGAATTTTGTGTAGTATGTACTTACTACCCTATTTGGTATCCGGTATATCAACCCTTTGTTGTGTTTGACCAGTCCGGGTCAAATTTTAAAGGATAAAGCTACGGTTTCTTAGAAGAGCGGTGACCGTCATTTAACGACCGTCATGAAAATCTGTCATTTACACCTGTGGGGTAGTGGCGTAACACTAACGGTAAGAATGGCTTTCATTTTGACAGTTCAACTACATTCATTGCGTTATTTACGTTGTTGAGCAGATACATTTTTCGAACATATGAAGCAATGGATTAGCAATAGGCTTCAAAATGATTCAAATTGTGATTGATAGTGCGCAATTAGGGTCTAATTAGGTCAGTCTAACGGGGTCAAATCGCACGATCTCGGTGGCCAGTTCACACCATCTCCACGTGAAATGACCATGCCTTCAAATCTTCATGCAGAATGTCCAATGTGGCATGAGCTGTGTGGCACGTGGCGCCATCCTGTTGAAATGTTGAAACCACATGTCGATGGTGTCCATATCATCCAATTCAGGACAAAAACAGTTGGTAATCATCGACCTATAGCTCTCGTAATCCTGTGGGCGAAGCGCCCGGTACGTTGCCCGAACAGAACACCCATTTTGATAAAACAATTTTATCATTTGCACGTGTTGTTGAACGTTATATCCGTCCATGGTGATTTTGCAATATAGACTGAATAAATGACAGCCAATTTGACAGATGTAGCTTCAGCAATATGGCTGCTATCAACTGTCAAAGTTCGGAAGTCCTTATTGGAAGACCATTTACTTCCAAAATTGGAAAACTGTAACATAAAAAGTGGTTTAAAATACAAAAACATTCACTTCAGAACTTGCAAAGCCAATAATTATGATTAAAAAAGCTAAATAGATACCTGCCCGAAAGATCAAAACATCCTCGAATTTCTGCTAAAATTTTATTATATTTTTTAATACTAGCTTCTGCTCGCGGCATCGCCCACGTGGATGTCGGAAATTATCCTACGGGAACGTGTTACTAGGGTAAATAGTATCCTATCATTAACATCCATTCAGCCGTTAAAGCGTGATAAGGTAACAGACAGACAGATAAATCAATGCAAATAATCTTTGTTATTCTTATTAAATTGTTATAAGCTTATGATACTAAGCACCAATTTCACCAGACTCAGCTGTTTCTAAATGCTATGCTAAGCATTTTGTCGGACTATTTTTCGTAGTGAGACAATCCATCAAATGGCATAACGGGACATTTAAAATAAACACAGTGTGGTGAAACTGGCCCTAAATGTCTAACTTTAAAATAATAATAATTAATTTTAATATTATCATCATTAATTTAAAATTCTCCAGCGCCGCCATTGACCACGTATTACTTAAATATTAGCTAAGTTATTTTATAATTTCAAATTGGTAGACCGATTTAAATTAAATAAATAGTAAAATAAATAATACCTCATGATACGGGTTCTGACTACATTTTCAATTCCTTAAATCTCGTAAAAAGAGTTACACATTAATTTGAATAATCATGTGAATTTTAAAATCATCCCCTGTTTTATCCCCTTGGGGGATGATTTTACAAAAACGTTGAAACAAATATTTTTTATTTGCATATATTTAATTATCATAACTTAAGAAATGCTAAGTTTCCCATACAAACTTTCACCCCGTTTTAGGATTATTTTTGAGACAAAAAGTAGCCTATTTCCTTTCTCAGAATGCCACCTATCTCCTTGGCAAATTTTATCGAAATCCGCTCAGTAGTTTAGGCGTAAAAAGGTAACATACAGACAGACAGAGTTATATAAATAAATATGTAGTATGTAAATATTAGTATATGTATGATAGTACCGATTAAGGCCAAAAAAACGTGGTACATATATATAAAAAATCCTGTGTGTAGGAGAGCTAATGTGATTGCGCTCAGGTGTGTGAGAGCTGAGTATATTGCTGACTGGCCTCTAAAATGTGCCTCACTGGCGAATGAGTAGAGATTTTTGGCAGTGAAACATGGCCCACGATTGCTGCTACGAAATCCCATTATACGAATATCGCAATACGAATACAAATACGCTAGAGTTGACTATTGTATCAAACGGATTGTTTTCTAGTGGTTTGAGCGACCGGAGTATCCGTAACTTGTGTAGGCATTCTTATCAACACGCCATCTCTTAACAGCCACGGCTTATTTTTATTATTAATCTTACATTTTGAATTGTTTCTTAATATATTTCTTTTTTTTTCATTGTTCTCGCATATAAAAGCAACAAGAATAATGTATCCAGGATTTTATAATATCTTGATTTAAAAAGAGTGTCCTTGGAGTTTCTTGCCCGTTCTTCTCCATAGAGATCTACGTTTTGGAATGGGCAACTAGCTTCAACTTTCTGACTAACTGACCGACTCTTTGACAGTTCAAAAGTGCCTGTAAATGGTTTAATTGAAATAAATGCTTTGAGTTTGAGTTTTGCTTCTCTAAAGCTAGGGCATCTTAAGACTACGGTGGCTGTCACATAGCGTCCACAATGTAACGTCGAATGACATCGCTGAAACTTTATTTATGAATGTAAGTCCGTGTGTTTCTCGAGAGAGCGTTTTTTGGCACCGTAAAGTCAAATCCCGGTGCCGTCATTTTCATGACGGCCGTTATGTGGCGGCCACCGCTATCGTAGGAAACCCATGTTTAACTTAATTAACCTGGATCGAAGTATCAATCAGTCAGGAGAAGTGTAGGTTAGAATAACCAGCGGGGTAATTACGTAACATACTAACAGAAGGAATGGGTTTCATTTTGACAGTTAAACAACATTCATTGCGTTATTTACGTTGTTGAACAGACAAATTTTTCGAACATATGAAGCAATGTATTAGCAATAGGCTTCAAAATGATTCAGATTGTGATAGATAGTGTGTTACGTAATTAGGGTGCAGTTATTAACACCTAGCCAGTAGTCTAAAAATGATTAAAGAGCAACCTGTAAGAAAATTTAAAAAAGTACCTTAAAAATTTACTAATTCAAAAATGTTGTTACTCTGTATCAGATTTTTTAAATGATAAGACTATTGAATTTACAATGTTCATATATTAAGTAATAAATAGCTTTTAGTAAATAGAATAATCGTAGGATAAGTCAAGAAAAGTTTTGCATGCCATGAGGCAGAATGTATAAGGATTCAAAAATATTGTAACACCTAATTGTATTAATTACCTAAATTCTACGCAAATAAATAAATCTATATATCTACTGTCAAAAAAAAACAACCATTGATAACGATGCTAGCTGACTGTGCTTCAGAACTCAGCCAATCACAGTCCACTGCTTAAAACAGATCTCCAAATTATCCGCCATCTTGAAAACCAATTCGCCTAACAGCACAATCTTAGGCACCCGATCACGTTACCGCTTCCCTTTATAAATCATTCTGCTGTCGCTAGCTATTGGATTAAGATTTCCTTCGATGTATTGGTACTCATCTCACAGAGTGACGTCATATCAGCATTGATGTATGAATTTCCCTAGAGATGTCTTACGTGGTGGGTAGTGAAATGTATTGGTATAGAAAAGGGGTAGGTTGGAGATTTTAAGTGTGTTTTGTTAAGTAAATATCTGGAATATGTGTTATTATAATTCTTTCATAGTCTTGGGCCTGGAGAAAGACGTAGACTGATACAAAGTTATTGTGGTCAATTTTGACAAGAACGACAGGTCAGAATTTGAGATTCCATTGTCTGCCAATGCAGCGTACTACTCGTAAGTAAAGGCTCCCGCAGACAGGCGCGACGCGACAGCGGTACACAAAGGCGCCGCTCGTCGCGCAACACGCGGTGCCTTTGTGTCGGGCGTCGCGTCGCGCCAATGTGTACGAGCCTTAAGACGGAGTCGCGTTACGTCCGGCACGCGTAACGTCCGTTTATGGCCCTATTGTATTCTTGAAGGTGCGTTTTTCTCGGATCAGTCGCGTTACAGCCGTTCTACCTAAAGTATATTTAACGCTAGAAGTGCTTGTGATTAGAAAACAAATCACACAGACCAAATCAACATTTTAAATCGACTTCAAAAAAAAAAAGGAGGAGGTTCTCAATGCGACAGTTTTTTTAAATTTATTTTTTTATGTGTGTTAGCTCAGAACTTTTTTCTGGGTGAACCGATTTGGATGATTTTTTTTTTATTTGAAAGCTGGTGCTTCACATGAGGTCCCATTTAACTTTGATCAAGTAATGACCAGTAGTTTTTGAGTTATCCTTAATAATGCGTATTTTTTCCACTTAGTTTATATTGATGATGTTATAATAATTTCATGTCACGGTTATTTACATATCAAGTAGTGGTATACGAATGTGTGTGTGGTAGGTACCACAACTAAAAAGTGAAAAATAAAAACTTTTTTACAAAAAAACAACCGATTTCCAAAAAAAAACACTAAAAAACGTGAAATATAACTTTAATTTCGGAAGTCGGTGGCCAAAAACGAAAATACACAACCAAAGACACCGACTACTACTACTAGATACTTTTTGTTGTGAACATTGTTGCGTGTGTGTGGGCGACAAAAAGTATCTCGTGATAAGTCTGCTCGCCTATTACCATGCTTCACAAAATGTTAAATTGGTCTGTGTGGTGGTTTTTTTCTAAATACAAGCACTTCTAGCGTTGAGTGTACTTTATGTAGAATGGATGTAACGCGACTGATCCGAGAAAATGCACCTTCGAGTATCCAATAGGGCCATAAACGGACGAGGCGTACCGGACGTAACGCGACTCCGTCCTAAGTAACAGCGTAAGCAATCGAACCTACCTACCTAACTTCATACGTATATATTATAATCCCTATGTATAAACCAAAAACTTAAAAGGTTTTAATTTAATTAACGTCACCAAGAGTACTTTCTGACTGACTGACAGTGGCCAGTTGCAGTGGCAGTATCCTCACTCTACAATCGAATAAAAAAATGTCATAACAAATAAGGGAACACGCAAAATCTAAAAATAATTTAAGGAAAATGTGTAAAAAACTATCAAGATGTTAGTTTGTCCTACTTATCGTGATGAATCGGATTTCCAATAAATAAACAGCACCCTAATTACGTAACACACTATCGATCACAATTTGAATCATTTTAAAGCCTATTGCTAATCCATTGCTTCATAATTATGTTAAAAAAAATTGTCTGCTTAACAACGTAAATAACGTAATGAATGTTGTTGAACTGTCAAAATGAAACCCATTCCTACCGTCAGTGTGTTACGTAATTACCCCGCAGATTGAGGTAGATTTGATTGATTGATTTAGTTTTCAGATGACACTGATAACAATAAGTTATCTAGACAATTCTATAAACAGCTCATCTAATCTCGAAAGATGAAAAAAAATGTAAATAAAAATAAACTCCAAAATCACACATCACCTGCCTTGCCTTTTCCTAACAATGTTGGGGTTGGCTTCCAGTCTAACCTAATGCAGCCGAATACCAGTATTTTACATGAAGCGACTGCCTATCTGATCTCCACAACCCCTGGGTAAGAAAAAACTCCAAACTATTAAATCGAAAAACTCAGGAGCAGAGAGACAAATCGAAAAAGTTACAACTGAGTACGTAAGTACTGATAGCAAGATTATTGTGGCTATGTAATCCGTTTTGTTAGGGATGAGACTTAGATATATATAGAATAGAATAGAAAAGAATATTCTTTATTATGTGCACCATAAAAATTACAGTTATAAATGTAGAAATACATTAAATACATTTAAAAAAATTATATATAAGGTCTATCTATTCATACACGAAATCTCTTAAGGGGTAATTCTATTCATCATTACAAACAACTTTTACTATTATGGGACCAAACCTGAAATCTCGAAAAAAAAATCTGCTGCTCCATACATTTATGTTCGCAGAACTCGTCAAAATGTATGGAACAGCAGATTTTTGTTTTGCGATTTCACGTTTTGTCCTATAGTAATAGTTGTTCATAATAATGAGTACAATGACCTCTTCAGATATTTCGTGTATAAATAGATACACCTTATATATAATAAAATATACATAAAAATATATATATATATATGACGGAGAAGGTACATCTCTCGTTATCATTAGCCATATTTTAACTACTGTGGGCGTACTATGGGTAGTGTTGGTTATTGCGCAATAGAAAAACCGTTTGCAGCTCAAATCAAATTATAATTAGGGAACAAATTAATCACACTAGCGAATTACACACTGTAGGTACACGACACAACTATACAGAACGCGCGACAGTTTTTAAACGTGTTCACTGCTTAACTGCCAACAACAAAACTCTGCTTCTACTCTGATCAAGCGTTATGTTATAGACTCTGTCGAAAACCACCTGGTGGTGCTGGCGTCCCGATTAGTCAAAGTTAAACGATTGATTTAACGTATTTCCGACATATATAATTGAAGCAATGTCGATTTGTATGATCATCTAAGATTTTCTTCTCTATCGTGTGACAATCCATGTGCCCGATAGAATTTTCTACTGACAAAATTTCATACTTTTAGATCTAGGCCCAGCGGTTTAGGTTAGCATTATCCGTCAGTAAATTTAAGATTTTTATAAACTAGAAGATAGTGTTTCCCCCTTCCTTATTTTGTAATACAGAGGCTCTGATCCATTATCTTTAATTTCAGAGAGCCTATGCCCTGCCACTTCTGCCAGTGTAGCATTTGCTACTGATCTTTATTGACAGCTAGTACTTGGATCCTGTGTGTCAAAATAGCTACAAACTTCACTTTCATCTTCGATACGATCTGCACCTTAATTACGTAACACACTATCAATCACAACCTGAATCATTTTGAAGCTCATTGCTGATCCATTGCTTCATATGTTTGAAAAATTTGTCTGCTCAACAACGCACGTAAATAACGCAATGAATGTTGTTGAACTGTCAAAATGAAAGCCATTTCTAGTATTAGTGTGTTACGCAATTATCCCTATAATCCGATCGTCTTTTTTCTGTATCCCTTGAGAAAGTAATTGAGTCGACTTCTATAGCGCAAATACCGGAGGATGTGTGCCCATGCTCATAGAATCTAGTCTAGTCATAAGTCGTTTCCATGTGTGACGTCTAAAATCCAGTGACTAAATCGACGACAAAGAAATACTACAAGCAACAATCGAAGTCAACCTGCAAACAAAACACGCTCCAACCAAGAAGTCGCTCGCAATAAACTCAAAGTCGATTTACAAAGTGTAACCAGCTCATCCCTATTCTCAGTAAATATTTTATTAAAAGGGCGACGCCGCGGTGTATCATCAGTCTTGTCGCGCAATATCGCGGGAGACGGCGGACAAATCGTTCTATGCGGTTGTCGCCTTAGCTGTTGTGTTTTGGATGAAAGGGTGGTAAGAAGGAGTTCGATTCTGAAAGAAATTTAAGCTTGGGATGTTGTCTTTTTTGATAATGAAGAAGAATTTAATACTGAACTTCCAACAAATGACATCGGGTTAAGTGATGATGCTTAGTTTCAGATCGTGAGAAATAAACAAATTGGATCTAGTGTTCGGGTTATACAACCTCATGAATATACCATAATACTTGAAGGCAATGTTAATCAATAAATTGCAACAGGTAAAAACATGACACATTACCAAGAGTTAGTTTGACGATGGAGTAAAAACAAAGCCAATTTACGACTGACTTTATGGATGCATATAAATATATTTATCCAATTATTTAATTAAATACCAATACATCCCCATTTTATTTTAATACAAAAGTATTCAAACTCTGTCTACGGCTTGAATGCTTATTTTTATAGCACACAAAACGACAGAATTCTGTTCTTCTATATTTAAATATAAAACAAAACAACGACCATATAAAAAGAAAAAGAATAAAGCTACGGAAAAAAAATATGAACGGGACAAACGAGGTGGAAACGTAGTCAGGTCCGAACCTCATTTGTCGCTCGTCGTTTAGATTACATTTCAAATGAAAAGTGGGTAGTTTGCAAAGTTTCTTTTTTCAGCCCTGCGTCGTAAATACTTGTCAGAGTGACAACCGTTTCGAGGTGTCAAGGCGGTGACTGATTTGTTAGAAAAATACCCTTTTTTTCGGGAGTCGTCTTGGAAATTAGTGAGCTTTTGTTGTAGTAAATTGTTTTATTTTTATTAGGTTTTTTTTTCTGGATTTTTTTGGTGATCAAGGAATTAAGTTGGAAGGGGTCTATTGCGGGTTTGGTGAGGGACACCATTAGACTGAGAAGTTTCTTGACTTGAAACATGGTTTGAAATCTACACGACAGTTTCAGTTTCAGATAACAATGGACTCTTTGGCCTATTACTTAGCATATTTTATCATATGAATAGAATATACTATAATAAATGGTTATTGTCTCCAGTATAAAACCGAGTGGTAGTAGGTATATAAAAAAAATTATAATACCGGAAGTAAAAGGTTCTAGCGTCAGCATTATGCTCAGGTCCCCCTGGCGGGTTGCTAAGCCCAGCATGGTTTTTGCCTTAAACCCTTGACTCCTGCGAGGTAATTGTGTAACACATAATAGAAGGATTGGCTTTCATTTTGACAGTTAAACAACATTCATTGCGTTATTTACGTTATTGAGTAGGATTTTTTCGAACATAATATGAAGCAATGGATTAGCAATAACCTTCAAAATGATTCAGATTCTAATTCATAGTGTGTTACGCTATTAGGATGCTGCTTATAAAAATAAAGATACATTTTAGCAAGAAAGGGTATACTTTAACGATAATAATATGATGATCATATATTAATATAGATCAGCCCGACATTAGACAGCGACAAAAATCGGTCGCCAAGTCGTATCGTTGTCAAATTCCTTTACTAGATTTTCAACTTTATTTCGAAAGTATAAGGTTGAAAATCTATTAAAGAAATTTGACATCGATTAGACTTAACGACCGATTTTTGTCGTTATATTTGTCGAGACTGCAGGGGCTTATCTTGTTAAGGTTTTTATTTCTAGCAAAGCAAGGACGCAATTATCACACCTTACGTTTTGTGTATCGTCAGTACTCACGAGGGGTGACTGCAATGGAGGCTCCTTCAATGCACCTTCATGTGAATTGAAAATTCTGCGATCCACTTAAACAAAATAAATAATGTTATTCATATTTTTCCATTTCACTCGGAAAAACATAATATATTATTTGTCATTAAACATATCGAATCAACAAGCCAATATACTACGTTGCTACACTGGGGTTATTTTTAAGTTCCATTGACAGTTAAATTACCCGGCGAAAAATATTTTGCGTACAAAATGAGTAATGGACGGAGAAGTGTGACACTTGGATAAATAGTTTTCAATGAGTTTTTGACGTCATAATGTTAATTGTTATATTAAAATTACGTTGGTAAGTTTTTATTGCAGTGTTTTGAAGAAAATTGTGTTTTGATCGAAGAATTGGCTTGGTTTAATAAATTCTTGTGAATATTAAGTAAAGTATTATTTTGGAACACAGTGTGGCTTCATTACCCTACTTTGGAGAATGATAACATTCATTTTCGTACATTAGGTGTTAAATAATGCGTAGTTCTTTTGACGAGTCGCTGAATTTTACCCACTACGATTTAACCTGTAGGTACAACTGTAAACATTAATTTGTGAAGGATGACATTGGCGCCGATTTTGTTGTCACAAAATTCCTTAAACTAGACTAAACATCACCAAAATTTTGTTTATTCCTATCAAACTACGTTTCCCATTCTGAATTTGACTAAAGTGACACAACTTATTATCTATTATATAGTTTGACAGCACTAATGTCATTTTAGTTATTCAATTTAGTGAAAATGGGAATTTTGCTATTCTGAATTTGACATTTTCCTCCTAAAATTTTGAGTGTCAAACTAAATCAGACTATTTTTAATCGCGATTAAAAAGGTGTGGAATAAAATTAGTTGTCATGAACTAAAATATACAAAGCACATTTCTCTTCTAGTTCTTAAAAGTTTGCATGCTTGTGAGTTTAGAAATCATTAAGTATGGAAGCTTATGTGATTGCAGCTATTGTCGATTCACGACATAACAAACAAACAGGCTCAGAAAAAATCAAGATGTCCTTGATAGGGCTTTCCTACGGCGACGAGAATATCGGAGAATTCCAACTTAGGTACTGAACGAGAAACCGGATTATCTTTTCTTGAGATCACATTTTTATTAGTAAACTAGCTTTTCCCCGTGACTTCGCCCACGTGGTGTTCGAAAAAAATCCCGTAAATCCGTCTCCATTAAAAATACATATAAGTACATAACCTATGTGCCAACTTTCATGGTGTTCGGTCAAACAGTGTTGGAGTTCACTTTAGACTCACAAAATGTATTAGAAAAAATAAAAGCTTTATACAGTACTAAAGTTTCTAAATTATAAATCAATCATGATTCGAAAGACACGTAGCGCCATCTAGCGTCTTAAAGCAAATGTGACCGTCGACCTCGGGAACAGTATTTTTTCTGAATGAAAGGTACCCTATGTCCTTTTCTTTATCCCTGAGAATGTGTATGGAAAATTTCATTATTTTATTTAATTGCAATATTTCATTTTATTGCAGAAATTTTCACTTTCACATTTTTAATATTAGTTGGGATTAGGATTGGAAGTTAGGATTAGGTTTATTACGCTGAAATAAATAACACGATAATAATTCTACCTTAATCAACTTTAAAATGCTCTAGTTTACTCAAATTAATGTTTCTTTTTTTATTATAGAAAAACAAAAAAATAACGCCGAAGTTACACTACGAATACGTTACCGAATATAGGTTATTACACCTTAATTTATTAAAATAGACATTTATATAGTTTTACGCCGTCATTAAGCTCTCTGTGTTTCATATAATTATTAATAATCAATTAAAGATAATTGCTTGATTTTACTCAGGTTTTTTTTGTACTTCGGATCATTTCGTTCACTCTTCATTTAAATTTCCGACAAATCTTTGTCTATGGTCTACGCAACTTAGCGATTGTCAAACTCGATTATAGTTGTGTCAAAATTGTTTTTAAGTATAGAGAATCTTGTCTGCAGAATAGATTTTAAGATTCTCTTAACCAAAACTAAGAAATTATAGTGATAGTTTAGTTTAGTTCGGTATACAAGAGAATCGGCACCAGTGTCTCAAGAACAGCTAACCAGTGGAGAAAACGCTTCAGTACTTATGATATGTAACTTTTAACAAATAATGATAGCTTCAACGTGGTAAATACAGTCGACAGTGGCCATGATATCCTTTACAATTATATCCTTGATAAGAATGCTTGGAAACATGCTGGTCCTGCCCCATAGAACAATCTAGAGTCTAGACAAAATCAAACTGGTTGCTAATTTAATTGTATAATTTATAATTTTTATGACATTGATTTTTACGTTATGTTCTTAACTACTTTAACTCACACACTAAATTATTACTTGTTAAAATTTTGGAAATATAAACTACTTTTCAATATTTGTAAATATGTGAACACCATGTATCTACCACATAATTAATTTACCTGTCATTGCATTATATTTAATTATTTTTACCTATTGTGGTATAGTAATTTTATTCTAGGTGCATCGTCTTCACATATAATTATATAATTAATGTGTACCTATATAATATTGTAAAACATTTTAAAAGAGTAACGGTGGAGTTTTTTGCCTATTCTTCTCCATACGAAACTACCTTTTGGAAGGGGCAACTAGAATCAATTCTATTTTTTTGTAAATTTTGACGTTCAAAAGTGCCTTTTATGTGCCTATTTGAAATAAATGTTTTTTTTGACTTTGACATGTTAAAAAAATTACATGACCTATTTGTTGTAGCTATACCTTCAACGGTTTTCGTAGTTCAAGTGTTACCGCTTACCACAGACGTGCGGTTAATCATGACATTTTAAGTTTAACATAATCAGCCTATAATGTTCCCACTGCTGGCTTCGAGAGGGAGTGGGCTGTAACCTACCACGCGGGCCCAGTTCGGGTTGGTTTTTAAGTTTGATAGTATTTTATTCTTGTTTTTTTTTTGTTTTTTTACTATACAACCATCGTGCGTTATCCGGTTGTGGACTTCCCAGCTAAAATACAAGGAAGCGGTTAAGGGTTATCATTTGATTGCTATCATAAAAGTAGGCTACAAACTCATTAATCTAAGGCCCGAATCACAGAACTTCACTTAAGACGCTACCCCGCGCAAAATCTTGCGATAGTGCGATATTCAGAGGCTATTTAATCATTAATAAATTTAAGAGGAATAACTACATCTAAAAGCACATTTTTAATGTTCGATATGCTATCATCACTTTGAATGTTTTTATTTGTATTTATGTGTTATAAATACATTTAAAATATCCTCGTAAAAATATACTAAAATTATTGATTGCATGCATCTTGTACTAAAGGTGACGTTCTATTAATTTGGGCATTAAACTATTGTATATATCATCAAAAAATCGAAATAATTCACGTTTTATTTTATTTCTAAAGATCGGTTTTCTTTTTTCATTAAAATAATTCCAAAAATTGTATGAATTTTATGATAAAGGGGCGTGCGGAGGGAGCGGGACAGAGTGGATCAAAGCGGCGCGGCGGCGGGACAGAGAAGGACCGAACGCTCAAGGTCGTTTTCTCGGGGAAGCGCCTTAAGTCTCAGGCATTACTTAAAACTAGTTTGAAGCCATTTGATTGGTTGTTACGTACTAATTTTAACTATTTTAAGTAATACTTGAGTCTTAAGTAAGGTTCTTTAATACGGGCCTAAAGCTACGGTTTCCTAGAAGAGCGGTGGCCGCCACATTACGGCCACCGTGACGGCTGTCAAGAAACATGATAGCAGCGCGACAGCGGGGTTTGACTTTACGGTGTCAAAAAACGTTCTCTAGGAAAACTCACCAACTTAGGCAACTTAATTTCATAAATAACGTTCCAGTGACGTCATACGCTGGTAAATTGCGGACACTATGTTGCGGATTTTGGCAGCCACTGGTTTCCTAAGATACCGTAGCTTAAGGGAGATGCGCTCAGGTAGACCGCGAAATTAAATAATACTTACGTTTTTTGCAATTTGCAGGTCACTGTCAGGTTGTGTGTTGATTGAAATATGGTTCGCGGCCGTAACAAATATGGCACACAGAACAGACAGATACACAGAATTATAATCATTAGAATCAGCAATACAAATCTTTAAGTTTGAATTGGGCTCAAATGTCATGATTTCATGAAGTAGTCATTCAATAGCATAATATGTACTTAGAGAGATTTATTGATGATTTTTATGATTATAATTCTATACATAAATATTAGATACGGCCGCGAATCATATTTAGATCAACATACATCCTGATACTGACCTGCAAATTGCAAAAAACGTAAGAAAATTTGAATTTCGCGGGCTACCTTGGCGCATCCCCCTTAAATATTTCGGGTAAACAATTCCGACTTTTCACAAACAAAAGAAGATCACATAACTTTCTATAACCCACTTTTGACTTGTAGAACTTCAAAACTGATAAGTACATGCCACATCCAGCTCAGCGTCCACGTAGAAATGGGTTAGTATGAAATATTCAGATCCGTCAATCAATATATGAGCTCCCCGGCTCCGGTTGCCATGGTCCACGTTTTCATATTTCAAATTGCCACCTACACTTGGATGTTGTTTAGGAGCTAGAGTCGCAAAGGAGTTTTTGTTTTATGTCATTTATAAATCTTGATACCAGCCATGGTATAATAATATACTTCGCCAGGTGTAGCATTCCGAGACACAGGGTGACACAAGCCTACGTCATCACCGCTGTGTTACCAGTAGTGTGTAATAAAACTTCCCAACCGCCTTTATTACCTGTGCGAATCGGATATAACAATGAGGTTTTAACTAACAATTACGTTGGTATAAGTTTAAATTGAATTGTTTCATTTGATTAGAAAAACGAAACGACAATTTAAATGCTATAAATATATTTTTTAACAGAATGGTGACTGAAAATGTTTCCATAATTCGTGTTTTGTTGCAATAAAGTGGCAACTGGATAGTTACGTAAGCATATGTCACTCCCGGAGTGCCAGACCTTGTTTTTTTAGACCATGATACCAGCAAAGTGTTGCAAGATGTTTTATAAAGTAAATTTTACCTTACTCCGTAGGTCAAGCGTCAAAAACCCTAGGATATGGTAGACGAGAGGTGTAGACGAACCTACTTCTTAAAGAAGTAAGCTGAGCTAAACTTGCTTTTGTTAGTTGACCTGACCCTGCTTTCCTCCCTAGATATCCGTAATCACGTGGATAACGAAGCCTTTAAGTGAAATGTAGGTCTGATTTTCTACATGATTAATTGTAAGACTTGATCTGTAATTCTGTGTTTAAAACTCTTTTCTTCTTTAGTTTATTATGTTGCTAATGCTGAGCAGCTTTAAACATAGCTACAAAATGTAAATTTGTTTATGATACACCTCCTTAAAATAAATTGATGATGTACGATCATCAATTTATTTTTAGGAGTGACCCCCAAAATTAAAATACTTTTGTTTCCCACAGGCCGCTCACAGGCAAGTTGTACCAAACTACTGGTACGAAAATAACTAAAATCATGATATTTTTAACCCTAAACTGCAGTGTATCATTATATTCGGCAAATGTGTAACGTTGCAGATAGGTAATGTTGCAAATAAGGCACCGCAAGACTTCGTAATCCAAAAGTAGGATATCGTAAAAGGCTTCGTTTTTTGTCGCACAGTTGCATTGGTACATATTACAACCCAGAAAAAAATTGAGTGTGTTGTCAAATGTTCAAAGAAAAGACTTATTCAAAATATTTCATAAAGAAAATTTTATTTTTGTCCCCTCTATTCAACTAACATCTAACACATCGCTGTTTGGACTCTTATTTGTCGCCGCGACACGCTATTGTCAAGTACCTAAAACCTTACTTCTTATCGCGCCTTTTAATCCTCTCTTCGTCCAAAAGAATGTCAAAATTATATACAATCTTCGACAACCGGGCTCCTGGCCTACTCAGTTTGTAGATGTAGTCCCGGTCGAAATATTGGTAAAAAACAATATTTTATAGCGGTCGCTAAGCGACTTCGCAAATGTATGCCCGAGGACGTCGCGCTCCGGATATAACATGAGATTAGGGTCGTGGGATTTGTCTTCAGCTTTATTAATATTTTGGCAATTTTTGAGGGTGTTCTGTTTTTCGGGTGGGAAAGAGCTTAGTGTGTTCTCTTGTCTAGAAAAAATTACAATAGAGATTGATCCTATTCAACCCAAGCATCAACTAGAAATGATATAAAAGATTTTCTTTCGGACTATTTTTTTTTTTAAATTATGTTGATTGTCGTTTCAAACAAAGTCAAATAAACCTTGTAAACGTGGCTGTTTTCTATAAAGTTGGCGGAAAACTTAAATTGTTGGATATAACATCTCCTTCAGCAAACTTTAGATTTTTGTAATGCTTATTGCTTACAAAACTCAAACATCTCAAGATGACCAACCATATTCGAATATATTCCGCCCGTTCACGTATACCTCCTCACATCACATTAACTATTGACAAAATAAAAATGTAAAATGGCGGACGACGCGCCCGTTACAACCGTCGGTTACTCCAAGGAGCCATTCCATTTTCGAATGTTACCCGCCAATAAATATGTTATAGAGTTACAATGAGGGATAAACGTTGTGGGTCGCTTCACCACTTCCATGTAACTTTATATTTGACATATCTGTGTCTTTTTGAATTTGGAATGGACGTGCGTTTTTAGAGTTAGGTTGGTAACGGTGACCCTGGGGAAAATTAATTTAAATGGTTTCTTGAGTTCCGAATTTGATTAGTAGGTGGTTTTATGCGATAAAATGAAGCCAAGACAAGGTGAGAATTTGAAAATCTGTTGTAGAATATACTTATCTATTATTTAAAATCTCATGTGATTTTTCAGATAGCCGTGTGGCCGCAATTTCAGTACTGTGTATTTCCCCAATAATAAAATTCCATACGAGATCAATACTCGTAATCATGATAAGCTGTTGATATTAACATATTATTGGTAAAACACAAAAAGTAGGTAATCTTTCAAGTTGGTCAAGATTATCCTAATCATTTGATTTCATGAGAATTTTATCATGGCGCGTAAATTATTCAGTTACTAGCTTTTGCTCGCGGCTTTGCACGCCTGAAGGACGGAAATTATCCCACGGAACCGAAATAAAAAGTAACCTATATCCTAACCCAGGGCATGGTCTAAATGTGTGTTAAATTTCATCCAAATCCGTTTAGCCGTTTTTGCGTGATTGAGTAACAGACATTCAAACATGCAAACTTTCACATTTGTATTAATATAATAATTAATAATTTGTAATATTTTAAACTTTCAAATTGTTATGAAAATTATCCACTACATAACGGAAGCGGAACCCACTTTTTGCATAAACAATAAAACCACCCACTTTGAAAACAATGACATAACTTTGACAGGTGCTTGTCAAAAAGATCCATAGAGATTCAATCCTTACCAAACCGTATAAAGTTTAAAAATGATCCACAAGGAATTTAAAAGTTTTCCACCTGAAACTTTCAATATTTCTGTTATCTGAAATTTTACCTTCACAACTATATTTTGAATAAAATAACAAACATAGTTTTGAAGCCTGTGCCAAATAGTTTTATCAAGATGTCTTTCTGTTGAGATGTTATGTATTTGTGCGCAAAATATATTTGTGCCGATTCTCTTGTACAAAGAACTAAACTAAACGATCACGAAAATGTCTTATTTTTGGTTTAGAAAATCTTAAAAGCTCTGCATACAAGATTCTCTAAACTTAGGATCAATTTTAACACACCTAATTATAATCATAGTAGACCATAGACCAAGGTTTATAAGAAACTAGCTTTTGCCCGCGGCTTCACTCGCGTTAATTTAGACTTTGACTATCAATTCAGGTTATAATTCAATCATGATTCAAAAGACACGTGGCGTCATCTATTATCATATGGACGTTATTGTTGTTTTCCTCGGGAACAGTACTTTTTTGCGGGATGATAGGTACCCTATGTCCGTTTCTGTACCCCTGACTACATATATGCAAAATTTCAGGATGATCGGTTCAGTGGTTTAGGCGTGAAAAGGTAACAAACAAACAAACTTACTTTCGCATTTATAATATTAGTTAGGATAGTTAGGATTAGGATTAGGAAGTTAGGAAGTTAGGAAGTTAGGATTAGGAAGGTAGGAAGTTAGGATTAGGAAGTTAGGAAGTTAGGATTAGGATTAAATTATGGAGTGAACGAAATGACCCGAAGTGCAAAAAATAAATCTGAGCGAAATCAAATAATATATAATTGTTTATTAATATTTATTTTAATGAAATACATGGAGCTGGGAGCGGGAGACACTGAATCGCATTCCATGTGTATTTGATTTAGTGTTTTTGTGGTTGACTAAAATAGTTCTTAATTACTTACTAACACAATTATGGATGATCATCAGTAATGGATGTTCCGAAATAAAGTTATTATTATTAATGACGGCGTACGACTATTAATAGTAATGTTTATTTTAATAAATTAAGAGGCAATAACCAATATTCAGTAATGTATTCGTAATGTAACTTCGGCGTTATTTTTTAGGTTTTCAATAAGAAAGAAAAACAATAATTTGATTAAAATCGACAATCTACAACATTTAAAGTTGATTCCGGTAGCATGATTATCATGCTATTTATTTCACCGTAATAAAGCTAATCCTAACTTCCTACTCCTAATCCCAACTAATATTATAAATGCTAAAGTAAGTTTGTTTGTTTCTTATCTTTTCACGTCTAAACCACTGAACCGATTATCATGAAATTTTGCATACACGTTGTCAGGGATACACAAAAGGACATGGAGTACCGTTCATCAAAAAAAAAAATACTGTTCCCCAGGGAAAGAACAATAACTGTCGACGAACACAATTGCCTTAGCACGCTAGATGGCGCTACGTGTCTTTCGAATCATGATTGAATTATAAGTATTAGAAATTTTAGTAGTGCGTATAGATTTAAAAAAAAAAAAAAAAAAAACATTTTGTGAGTCTAGAGTAAACTCCAACACCGTTTGACCGAAAACCATGAAAGTTGGCACATAGATTAGTATATATGTATTTTTAATAGAGACGGATTTACATGATTTTCCGACCTCCACACGGGTGAAGCCGCGAGCAAAAGCTAGTTTACTAATAAAAATGTGATCTCGAGAAAAGATAATCCGGTTTCTCGTTCAGTACCTACCTAAGTTGAAATTCTCCGGTATTCTCTTCGCCGTAGGAAAACCCTATCAAGGACATCTTGGATTTGTCTGAGTCCGTCTGTTTGTTATGTCGTGAATCGATAACAGCTGCAATCACATAAGCTTCCTTAATGATTTCCAAACTCACAAGCACAAGCATCCAAACTTTCAAGAACTTGTAGAGAAAATAATGTGGTTGGTAAATTTTAGTTCATGACAACCAATTTTATTCCACACGTTTTTAATCGCGATAAAAAATAGTCTGATTTAGTTTGATACTCAAAATTTTCGGAGAAAAACATCAAATTCAGAATAGCAAAGTTGCCATTTTCACTAAATTGAATAACTAAATTGACATTAGTGCCGTCAAAGTACATAATAGATACTAAGTTGTGTCAATTTAGTCAATTTTAGAATGGGAAACGTAGTTTGACAGGAATAAACTAAATTTTGGTGATGTTTAGTCTAGTTTAGAGAATTTTGGGACAAGAGAATCGGCAATTCGGCACCATTATCTTTCTTTCTTATAATTTCTAAACGGTACGGAAAGATGCAGATTGCATACAGTGTACATAATGAGCTTTATTCCTTCTTATTTTTAACCTTTTAGCAATTAGGTACTTAGATACAATCTATACAGGTTGACGCACCATGGGTTACATTATATTATATATAGTAATACAAAAATACGACTGAACATTTCGTTCGTTTAATGTTATTTTTTATAGAATTGAATGAGATTATGAGGGATGCACTTTTGTTTTTTTTTTTTTAATACGTGTGTTTAAGCAACTTTTTGATTCAAATATTAAAAACTATAAAAATTTAAAAAAAAATTCGCGTCCTGTAAAATCATGGTTTTGTAATTATTTATTAGATATTGATACTACACCGTCGATATGATGATTATGAGAATGACACGACGAAGTAGCGTTATGATAATAAACTTCGTAATATGCTCTAATTACGATAATAACTTTATTATACCTATTCACGGGTCACTTATTAATTGTTCAAAATGTTCAATGATTTAATTTATTATTCCGATTATGTTATCTCTTGCTTCAATAAAATTATGAAAGACGTAGTCTTTGCAGATTTATTGTTTTGTAGATTTGAATGAAAAATTTCTGGAAAATAGGAAATGTGCATTTTAGGAACTATGACTGATATTTTAGGTAGGTCTGCAATAGGTACCTAGTAAGTAGGTATAATTATATTTTATAAGTATAACCTACAATTCAATGCAGCCATAAATTCCATCTCTAATAGGTACGTATTTAAAAAAGAATTGTCACATAAAATACATAAGTAACGGTGTGGAAATTACGTAATTTAAGTTTTACTGGTATAAAATTAGTCTGCCGTGGTCACAATAATGTTTTACGTCTACTGCACGAACATTGGCTTCAAAGATGCCTAGTCTTGGTACAGTTACATTCTCTTCCAAAAATAAAACGCTCACAGATCACACACATTCTTTTTAGACGAGTTTCTAGGTCATGGGCATCGTTCGGACAAAATTAGCTAAAGGTGAAAGTAGTATTCGGATACCACAGCTTAAATTCGACAGCTCTCTCATCGGTTCCATGGTGTAACGGTTAGCACTCAGGACTCTGAATCCTGCGATCCGAGTTCAAATCTCGGTGGAACCTGAACTTTTTGACTTCTTTTTTGGGGTTTTTGTATAATAAAAATGTTTATTAGTGATGTTGGTTGACTTATTTTGATATACAGTATTTAAAATGAGCTACTTTTTGACCCTGTAATTTTTTATGTTATGTAAATATTTAGTTTCTTCAAGTAGATTACTAAATATTATGGTAGGTAGGTACTTTATCGAGTTATTGTTTTTCTCAGTTTGACCCCTACTTCGTTTATAACAATTATTTATCTATTCTCGGTATCCTATTTTATTCGTTTTGCGTTTCATTCTGGCGTAAGTAAATTAGAAAACAACAAGATAATTAATTAAAAACAGCAATGAACTAGGTACTTATTTAGTTAGAAAGAAAGAAAAGAAAGAAAAATAGGTTTATTTGTCACAAAAACACGTGCACACAAAAAAGATAATTAACTCTGGTACCAATGTAAAATAAAAATAAACAAAATAGATCTATAATCACGAGCACAAAACAGAAATAGTCGACAGCTGCACGTCATGACTGTGACAAGAAGGCATCCACTCAGCATGACGCTGTGCTATGGGGGACCCACAGCACAGCGCTGATTTTCAGTGGTTACCCAAAAAGGACGTACGGAAACCAAGTCAGGTTTAATGTTTGGTACTATAGATAACAAAATAAAATAAAACAGTAATTAGAACATTACTTTTATTGTCTTTTGTTTCTCTCCTTTCTAATAGGTTAGTCCTATTGGCTATCAATTGGCAATAGGGTCGCCCACTATTACCTACATCAAATTACATGACTACTTCACTAGACTAGACTAAACTACTTTAACTCACACACTAAGTTATTACTTGTTAAAATTTTGGAAAAATCATCTACTTTTCAATATTTGTAAATATGTGAGCACCATGTATCTATCACATAATTAATTTACCTGTCTTTGCATTATATTTAATTCTTTCTACCTATTGTGGTATAGTAATTTTATTCCAGGTGCATCGTCTTCACATATAATTACATAATTAATGTGAACCTACATAATATTGTAAAACATTTTAAAAGAGTAACGGTGGAGTTTCTTGCCCATTCTTCTCCATACGAAACTACCTTTTGGAAGGGGCAACTAGAATCAATTCTATTTTTTTGTCAATTTTGACGTTCAAAAGTGCCTTTTATGTGCCTATTTGAAATAAATGATTTGACTTTGACTTTGACATGGGACTTAAATATAACTGGCGAAATGTGTAGGTAGGTAGGTAGGTACACCTCTGATCAACCCTTCGGGATAACAAGGCGTGATGTTATGTTATGGTATCAATTTCTTTATAGATAACTAATCAAAACACGTATCGTCTTTGATGATACCCTTCATCAATTTATTGTTGTTTATTCATCGTTCTGTATTACTAAGATTATTTTTTTAAATTGCCACTCGAAAACAGGGCATTTGAGTCATCGATAACAGTGAATAAAACTGGATTTTAGTCATTGAGTGCATAAAAACATTTTGAATTTGGAACAAGCACGAATTATACGAATTATGTCGAAAAAATAAGTAAAACGTGCTGAAAGTACCTACTGGCTGGCTAAATGGAGCTGTTCCATAGAGCTATACAAATATTTTTTTTTAAGTACCGTAGTCAAATCGAAAACTGTTCTAATATCACAATATTTTTTTTTATTGTTTATATTTAAGCCTTTGTTCTCATATTACTGATTAGATCATAAAATGTGATAAATTTAAATACTATAAGTACTACCATTTATTTTCTCGCAGTCAATGGTAAAAAGTAGAGTACACAAATCGTGAAAAAAAAATCGTCTCGGTCCTTGTATCCCTCGAATTAAATTCCCTTTTGTTTCACTTGTTGTACGTATAATCTACTATTGATTAAGAAATTAAATAATAAAGCCACACCTGTGATCCCTCTTTTTTATCTGTCATTCATTCCAATAATTATATCAATGAAGAATCTTATCGCCATTCATTTTGGGTATTAGGTAATTCATGTAATTCTAATCTGCAACGGTGAATCCCCGACCACAAAATAGTCCGTCAAAATCATACTTAATATTTTAAATGTGAAAGTTTGTGAGGATGGATGGATAGATGGATGTTTGTTACTCTTTCACGCAAAAACTACTGAACGGATTTGGATGGAATTTGGAACACAGATAGTTTATAACCTGGATTAACACGTAGGACACTATTTATCGCGGTAGTACGTTCCCGTGGCATAATTTCCGACCTCCACGCGGGCGAAGCTGCGAGCAAAAGCTAGTCCTCAATAAATAACATAATTTAACATCACGCCTGTCACCTGTAATCTCCAAAGGGTTAGGCAGAGGTGTCGGTACCTATAGTACACCCATATTTCGCCTTTTATGTTTACGTCCCATGTAATAGGGGCGAGCCTATTGCCATCAACCGGGCACAAATCCAGACTCCGGGCTACTACTGTGTAAATCCAGATGGAAAAGCCCAATAACACTTTGCCCGACCTGGGAATCGAACCCTGGACCTCATGCTCAGCTGTAGCGCTTGCGACCACTAGACCAACAAGGCAATGGTAACATGACGTTTACTTCAAAAAGTTTGGTGTCATTAGTCCTTTAAGTGACAGGTCGTGATAGCATGAATTTTAAATTGTATTCAGGGATTGAAAAGGTTCCTAAAATACCGGTAAGAACCGGTTTTTAGTGGTTCAGTTACTAAAACCCGAACCAGAACAGGCACCTAAATTGGAACCTTTAAGAACCTTTATTGTACCGGTTCTTTTTCAAAGCGAGTCCGAACGAGTTCATACGATCCCGCTCAGCGCAGGATGAAGCTTTGTACAATATCGGCGAGGTACGGGCGGCCGCCGGCGGGGGAAGAGGTTGGAGTTTTTGTGAGGGGGGAGAGGGGCACTTTTGCTTTGGTACATCATGTGGTAGTTCTTTCTTATAGAACCTTTAAATAGGATGGCACGGAACCGGTATATTGGAATCTTTATTTGGAACCAGATCCAAACCGGGACCGTACCGAAAAGAATTTTGTTTTAAGAACCGAAATGAAGAACCGGAACCAAATTCGTACCGGTTTTCAATCCCTGATTCTATTGCATGTATTGAGAATTTATCAACATAAAGTTACCTCAAATTAAAGATTGTAATTTATCTGAAATAAATGAATTGAATTGAATTGAATTGAAATAACTCTCTTGAGAATACGTGTCGGTCTATTCTTTATATATCTTATCGTAAAAACTTAGCTAAAGTGACCTGTCAATAGTTTTAATCCCCAGCATCAGCAGGCTTAGCACGAGCACCGTTTTGTCGACGAAAGAATAGACAAAAATGACGTTCCGTGAAGACAGTACGACGGCAGCAAAGTAGAAAGAGTCAACTGCACGTTTTTACGAAATTCATTTGTTTATTCTCGTTTTTCTTTTATTTTGCTTATATCTCGAAAACGGTGTGTCCTATCGCAAAAATAATTAAAATTTCGAGCCCCTCTTTGAAACCCTTAAACTCCTAAAACTCAACATGTAGGTAATAATTTTTCACTTTTTCGATACAAAAACTGAAAACTTCCATTTTTCCATTCCATTTTTATACTATGTGGCCGTCAAGTAAAAAGTTTTCTACTGTCTTTAGCTTGACGATTACAAAATCAAATTGTCTTCACTACCTTAGACAAGTTTCAGTTGTCAGTGTGATTTTGACAGTTTGGGATAGAAAACTTTCTTCTGAAATAGTCTACATAAAAAAGGACCTAGACAACGATCGGTAGAAACGAAAGACAAAATGACAGATTGCAGAAGGATTTTTACGGTGCGATGTCAAAAATGGAGAAACGAAATGTCACTTTGTATAGAAATAGCTATGTCTATTCTTTCAAGAAATAGAAAGCGTCATGCTAAGCCTGCAAGTGGAATGACATTTCACTTAAAGCTCACTCATCTCACTTCAGGTTTTCACGGTGACGTTTTTACAGAATAGACTTTAAAAGATTTAAAATTAAGGCACTTATCTAAAACTGTCATCTTCCGTGTCGTCCACTATTTGTTAACACCAATCTCTATCTACTTCAAAATCAGGGCCGAATCCCTCATAATTCCAAAATCAAAACAAAAAGGTGGAGCTTTCCAATTTATCAGTTAACGTTAAGCCCCTGATACACAGCGATATGGTAAACCCTTGCTAATTAGCATATGTTTAAGCATTCATACGAAGTCTGGCCGCGCCCTAACGAATTTACTGATTACTTTAATTAAAAAAAGCGAACTCTTTCGTTGCTGGCGCCTTGGGAGTTCGAGCGTGAGTATGTGGATTAAAAATCTATGTGTCGGTGGCACTGCGGATAGAAAAGTTAGCGTTAACTAGGGTTAATTTAATTTAATTGTCAAAGTTTTATAGAATAGTAAGTTTAAGTACTTTATTAAGCCTTTATTGCTGAAGAACTAAACATACGTATAATCTAATAGTATTAGAAACTTAAATCTAACACATCGGGTTTTCCGGCTTAGTGATCGGCGTGTCCTGTGACACATAGGCCTCTTCCAGCTGTTTCCACTAATTTCTGTCTCTAGCTTTTCTGGACCAGGTAGCGTCTCCAATATTCATCTATCCATGTCTTTGTCTCTCTTCCCCTTTTTCTTTTGCCATCGCGTGGTTGCCACTCTGTTATAATTTTTATCCATTTTAACATACTATCTCTCGTCATGTATCCTGTCCATCTCCATTTCAACAGTATTACTTTCTTTATTATATCTTCTACGAGTACTTTGGTTCTGGATCGTATTTCAACTGCTCTTAACCGATCTTTTTTAGTGACACCAATCATGCTTCTCTCCATTCCCCGCTGCCATGATCTCAGTTTTAAAAGATGTTTTTGATTTATGGCCCACGTTTGGCTCCCATACGTCAGACAAGGTAAGACGCCCGAGTCGAGGACTTTTCTCTTAGCTGCCATGGAAAAGTATTTGCTTTTAAGTATCTCCTTCAGGTTTAAGTACTTACCAAAAAGTAAATGTAAAATATGTTTCAACATAGGGATGTAGAAATTATTTTTATTTAGTAACATAGTAATGTAATACCTACTTTAGCGGGACATCACTATGATTAGTCGGTGGTGTCACGGTGAATGTTGATTCCGTTCATTCCCCGTGACACCACCGCTGCCCTGGCGGTGGTGTCAATCAGGTGATGTCATGAGGGATTAACAAATTCGATTACAATTAAGATAATACTACTTGGAGTGTTGCTTTTTGTAATAACAATACTTAAGTATAAAAACGTATATACAAAGATACTAACACTGATAACTAAAAAAAACATTACAATATCTATTAGGTATTTTTCCTGCCGTTTCATTACTACCTAACTACGATTTATTAACTAGTATTTTTAATTTAACTCAAATAGTTTTCTTTTTTGCCTCCTAGATCCTAGTGCCTTCATTTATTATTAACTTTATAAAATGTATTCTTCAATTAACTTTACCTTAGCTAAGAGTCGTGTAACCCGCCGCAGAACTAGGGCTGCCACTTCAATTGTGTAAGTAAAATATCATTATAATAGAGACTATAATCTAGTATATTATTGTCTAATAGCTTAGTATAAATTACTGAAGAAATGCTTGATATTTAATACTCGTAGGGAGCTCGCTCTCTGCTATTGCCACTTATCAGTGGCCAGTGCCAATGAACTTTTTAACGTTCAACTTGCCCAAACGTAATTCAATAAAAAGGAGATACACTCGTGTCATCAAAAAGGCTCTGTCGAGGCTCTGACAATGGTATTTTGGGCCATCAGTATTTATGATGAATTATTGGTATAAGCAGCAGTGGTGGCCCAATGGTTTCAGCCCGACTTACGAGTTGCAGGCCGTGTGTTCCAGCCCAGGCAGGCGCTTTGCTTTGTGTAAATAATTTAATCTCCACTGCTCTCAAAACAGTGAAGGAAAACATCGTGAGGAAACCGGCATGCTCTAGAACCAAAAATTCGAAGTCATGTGACATCTATCAATCCGCACTGGGCCCGCGTGATAGATTACAGCTCACTCCATCTCGAAGAGAGGAGGCCTGTGTCCCAGCAGTGGGAACATTATAGGCTGAATATACTACGCTTATGCTATGGATGATTATTAGTTAGCACAGCAAATATGTCGGTTATTAGCATTATACTGCGATAAGTTTAGTATATTGTGCTATCTAATGCCAAAAAGAACCAATTGGCTTGCCTTCCATAAATCTTGTCCTAACTGTGGGTTACTTATTTAAATTAAAGAACTGCACCCTAATTGCGAAACACGCTTTTAATTAGAATCCGAATAATTTTGAAGGATATTGCTATTCCATTACTTTATACGTTCGAAAAATTTGTTTGCTCAACAACGTAAACGACGCAATGAATGTTGTTGAACTGTCACGATGAAAGCCATTCCTAGTGTTAGTGTGTCTTAATACTATTCACAGATCGAACTTGATACGGGCCGGACAGCTGACATAGTTCGGTTCGTACATTTGTTCATCTTAATAATAATTATTATCGCAAGACAGCTCTGTGAAGACGAACAGATTTTGTACGGAGCGCTACCGCATCCGCTGCCCGGCCCGAACTAAGTTCGATATCAGGGGATCTATTCTGTAAGTGCGTCAACGTAGATACGGGGCCGTCTGAAACTAGTTAGATACTTCAGAATGAACCCTACTCCCGATTAATTAACATTTTTGGACGGGCAAAATCACATCGGGAGTAAGGACAACTGTCAAAAGGTATTGTCATTCATTCTTAGTTTGGGCCTCGAAGTAATCTTATGTCCGTAGGTGATACGGAGTAGATAACTCCCGTAACTTCGGCCGAAACTACGGGCATCGTGCTTCTCTAAGCACGATGCCTGTTAATGCTATACAGCTACGATTTCCTTGAAGAGTGGTTCCGTCAGATTATAATGGCCATCATGGAAATCTGTAATTTTCACCAGTATTTGATATTAAGTATCCAGGAAACCGTAGCTTTAGACCCGTATTAAAGAACCTTACTTAAGACTCAAGTATTACTTAAAATAGTTAAAATTTGTACGTAACAACCAATCAAATGGCTACAAACTAGTTTTAAGTAATGCCTGAGTCTTAAGAGGGCCCTTCCCGGTCCGTCTATCGTCAACGCGAGCATGATTGAAAAGCTTGTTGTTTCATCCAACGCAATGTTTGAAAAAGAAGCAAGAGTGATAACATCGAACGAAAATTGGCACGCAAAGATTTCACTAAACTTGTTCCAGGAAATACGTGTTTATGAAAAAACCTTACAAGGATTTGGAAAAAAAAATTATCATTTAGAATCTCCATTACCTGTGCGAGGTTTCTATCACGATGTTTTCTTTACTTTTACAATTAATGAGTACATTATGAGCGGCCAAAGTTCAGGTAAAATTTGTACAAAAAAGCAGATTTTTGGAGGGTTATACTGAGTTTGTTTCTCCAAAATTTGATTTATAACTTGCATAGAAACCTACATAAAATGCACAAGACACCTATTAGTTCCTAAATTTCAATGAAAGTTGTGTTACAACTCTATAATCACGTACGAGCGTTTGTATGAAAAGCATGACGGGTTGGCCGCTCTTAAGGTGTTAAAAAACGCTCTACATATGGACAGTCATTATTGTGGGACCGTTCACCTTTTCTTAGGAAAAGCAAAGCTTTAACCCAAGACCAATGGCACATTAGTAAGGAGAATAAATAAAATTTAATTATAAATATTAATAATGTAACTTCCGTGCCAACCCTACACATAACCCTTCCGATTACGAGCGATGTTTATCGTATAGAACTCACGCGCTGCCCAGTCTACCCACATTACTAGTGAATTATTATTTCTGATTAATAAATTGTGCGTCCCGAGAGACGTCGAGCTCGACACTGTCACGCCTTTTCACGGTGGTGTTGCCAGAAGAAAAAAGAAAATGGTAGGAAAATTGGATGAAAAATTAGGGAAAGCAGACCGTTTGATTACTAAAGTCTCTGAGATAAATGTGTGTATTTTTGGGGGCCTTTATCCTACGTATGCCTTATCACTTTTTTATATTGTAGTTTTTAGTTACCCGGGGTTATCGGACAAAAGTATTTTTATGAAAGAAATAACAAATGCTTGATAATGTTTCTGAGTAAAATGGAATCTTTATTTTTATGAAGTGGAAATTCCCTTACTATACGTAAGAAGGAAGAATAATAAGTAGATTAATTAACTAATTAATAACTAACTAATTAATTAACGAATTATTGTTATCACATTTAAAATTTGTAAAAGTAGATGGTTGGTTTTAGTACTCCTTTGTTTGGTAAAATATTATTTATTTAACCATTTATGTACACACATATATAAACAGACAAGAAGAAAGCAACAGGAAAATACGTACAAAGGTGATGCTTATTTCTAAAAAAATCTCTTCCAGCATACCTGCGATAGGAGAGTATATTAAAGAGATGTAGACAACGTGTGTAAGAGTAGAAGGGAAAACAAAATACATAAAAAATTCAATAATAATAGGTATTTTACCGATCAAGACACTGATCTCTTGAGACGAATAGCCGAATAGTGGAAGTAGGCATGACTTTTTGTTCCATACATCTATCAGCTTCATCTCCTTATTCATCCTCTTTCTAGCCATATAATCTTCCAAATATTTGTACCGTTCCTTTGGTCTTCTCCTAATGTCTTGACTAAAATAACCTGCCCATTTTCAGCAACATAACTTTAATATTTTTTACCTGGCAACCCATCCCCACCATGTCACCCCGTCACACCGTCAATTACGTTATTTGATGCTTTTTCATTAAAGTAATACGATGCCCAGGAGGCTTCTGGGCGGGACTGGGTTAGTTGGGTGTGATCGACGGCCGAATAATCTGGGGACGTATTTAATACGAATTATGGGCACTTAGTGGTGTTGTTTTGGCAAAACTTGGCTTGTCAGGCGATTTTTTTATGTTCTAAACCTTGGCTATTAGTAATGAAATTGTATTTCGTGAATGTATTTTGTTTTTTTGCTGGTAAATAGGTTTTTAGGGCTACAATGTTTGAAAACGTTTTTTTAATAGGTGTACCGTGTAGCTATATGAAGGACTACTGAGTCTTCTTCTTCTTCTTCGTCGTATCTATGATTCCATTTATCTGTTTTAAATAAGATTCGACCAGAATTCGTCCGCTTCGACAGCGTTATCGTTGGCCTCACAAAGATCTTCCATAGTGCAACGGGGTAGTTGCGTAACACACTAACAGTAGGAATGGGTTTCATTTTGACAGTTCAACAACATTCATTGCGTTATTTACGCTGTTGAGCAGACAAATTTCTCGAACATATGAAGCAATGGATTAGCAATAGACTTAAAAATGATTCAGATTGTGATAGATAGTGTGTTACGTAATTAGGGTGCAGAATTCGTCCGCTTCGACAGCGTTATCGTTGGCCTCACAAAGATCTTCCATAGTGCAACGGGGTAGTTGCGTAACACACTAACAGTAGGAATGGGTTTCACCCGTATTATAATACTCATTGGTTTCATTTTGACAGTTCAACAACATTCATTGCGTTATTTACGTTGTTGAGCAGACAAATTTTTCGAACATGTAAAGCAATGGATTAGCAATAGGCTTTAAAATGATTCAGATTGTGATAGATAGTGTGTTACGCAATTAGGGTTATTGCCCAGAGACCATGACAAGAGGTGAGGTATCGTTTGCGATGTGGCTCCACAGTCGCACAGTGGCTCATCAAAGTATCTCCACCTGATTGAGTCATCAATCGTCTCTCGCCTGCCAATGTTCAATTGGCTGATTCATATTAGATGTCATGTTACCCAATTTATAGCACTTAGAACGTTAGCGTGTCTTTAATTTTTCATAAATTAATGGAAGGCAGCAAGACGGCAAGAAAAACGTGTGTTTACATAATTAAGGCTCCTTCAAACAGGCGCGACACGCGACGCAAATTGCGCTCGACACAAAGGCACCGCTCGTCGCGCGACGAGCGGCGCCTCTGTGTCGCGCTGTCGCGTCGCGCCTGTCTGCGGGAGTCTTTATGACCTTATGGGACTGGTTTTGTTTCCTAACAATATGTTGCTTCCTACACCAGCATTTTAACTGTGAATCTGTCAGTGTGCAAAAGTTTAAAATGTTTTATTTATTTGAAAATTACAAAAAAAAAAAACCGCATAAAAGGTTATAAAATATCCTACTTATTATTTTACTAAGTATAAAATACATATATAAAATTTCTTACCCAAAAAAAAATAAGAAAAACACATACTTACTCAAGTTTATTACAAAAAACCAACTATCCACAATAATTTGACCAAACAAAAATACTTAAAACACTAAAAAGAGCGCCCAGGTTCCACCGAGATTTGAACTCGGATCGCTGGATTCAAAGTCCAGAGTGCTAACCATTACACCATGGAACCGAATGGGATGGGACAGAGTAATCGAAATTAAGTACCACTATCTACAAAGATTATAACATTGTAATCATTAAAATAACAGCATAACAATTGTTAATCGCAATTTTACAACAATAAACCTTATCATATCCCACAAAAACAGTTAATTATATAAAGCAAAGTTGTTGTTTCTCTACGTGTTTTTATTTTAAGTCATTATCCTAATATAAAATAACAATTCACGTATTTCTAAGAATTATGAATGTTTAATTGTAACTTTCCAGTAGGTAATTAAACTATTAACTGCGTACAAAATTTAGATGACGTGTCATATTATTTTAGTTCGATTAGGAATGAAATAAATCCACTACTGAGCTCATTAATCAATTAGGTAGGTATTTAAGTATCTAATTAGAATTTATTTTTGCGATCAGAAACAAAATTTGGTACCTACATTAAAACTACTTAGTCAAAGTTGACACGAAATGATCCGATAAACTACTTTTCTGAATTTCAAAATATAAATACTTAATAGCTACGATATAATATTCTACTAATTTTAATTCTGTTCCTATTTTTACCCGACTGCGCGACGTAAAAGGGGGTAATGTGTTTATCAGCCTATGTATGTATGTTTGTTCCTTTGTGGCGATCTCGAGACCAGACACGTGGGCCGATTTTGATGGTTCTTACGTCAATCGATATGTCTTAATCTTGTGAGTGTCATAATTCAATATGGCGACAACCAGACGCCATATTGTGAAAAAGAAAAATTTAAAGTCGACGAACTAGCTCAAGAGGGGGGGGTATCGTCTTTGAAAATCATTTTTAATTTTCTGTAAGTAATAAACTAGCTTTTGTAAATCTCCCAGTCGGCATGATTTTTTCCGACATCTTCGTATCACGGACAATCATCGTCATAGTTCAACCTTTACACAAAACCTAATTTAATTGTAGGTACACCGAAACCTTCCTCATGAATCACTCCATACATTGGTGAAAACCGTATGAAAATCCGTTCGGTAGTTTTTGAGTTTATCGCGTTCAGACAGTCAGACGTGGTGGAGGGACTTTGTTTTATAATAGATTATGTAGTGATTAAGCTCAATATCTAATACAGATATTATTGACTAAAGTGGTAATAGATTTTTGTTGCTGAACTTATTTTGATCACAGCAAAACTTGACTAGTGATGGCAGAACTATAAGAAGAATTATAACATACTATAGCTTTTGCCCGCGGCTTCGCCCACGTGGAGGTCGGAAATTATCCCACGGGAACGTAGTACCGGGAAAAAAGTATCCTACGTGTTAATCCAGGTTATAAACTATCTGTGTTCCAAATCCGTTCAGTAGTTTTTGCGTGAAAGGGTAACAAACATACATCCATTCATCCTCACAAACTTTTACATACAATATTAGTAGAAAGAAAATAAAGTAAGAAAAAATGCTTTTATTGGCATTGCAGCAACAAAAATACACCTTAAAACTAAAAAAATACGGAAAATAATCTAAATAATAATAATAAATAAAAATACGGTTATCGATAGTAGCAGACGCCGCTCTGCAGTCTCGACATTAGATAGCGACAAAAATCTCAAATTCCTTTAATAGATTTTCAAACTTATACTTTGGAAATAAGGTTGAAAATCTATTAAAGGAATTTGACATCGATACGACTTAGCGACATATTTTTGTCGCTATCTAATGTCGAGACTGCAGGGCCTGGCGTCTGCTACTATCGATAAAACAACGCATTAGGCACATTCGATCCATTCATGAAGTTGTTTTTTTCCATTGTTTTAGTGGTTTAAACTCATCTTCGCATTGTTGCCTTTCTAATAAAACCGGTTTAGGGCACATCGCATCGGTTGGATGATTTCAAAGTCTATAACTGACAGAGGTAGAAACAATTTTTGTGTTTTATATATATATAGATTGTACACTTTTAACTGCGTGGAATACCTACATAACGTTATGTAAAGCTACTAACTTATATTTTTTATTTTTTTATCCTTTATTAATAAGAACCACTTTCTTAATAATTAATCACAATCTAGCCTATAAGACTAATAAGTAATTTCAAGGAAACTTAATTTTTTACGTGATAAGTATTTTAAAACTTAGAACAGTGTTGGTTGTACTTTACAAGTCCGTTCCACTTTCTTAAGAGTCTGATATAACAATAAAAACACTTTGTTCATGTGTTTGATTCATGTGTGTCATTGTCACTATTAACTTAAAGCGCTACCCCGAGCAAAACCTTGCAATAGTGCGTTATTCCGCGGCTATTAACTCATTAATTATCAGTAATAAACTACATCTAAAAGCACATCATTAATGTTCGATATCCTATCATCACATTGCACGTTCTTATTTGTTTTTATGTATTATAAATACATTTAAAATCTTGTAAAAAAGTGACTAAAATTCTTGATTGCATGCATCTTTTGTTAAAGGTGACGCTCTAATAACTTGAGGATTACACTAATGGATAGGTCATATAAAAATCTCTATAATTCACGTTTTATTTTATTTCAAAAGATCGATTGTCTTTTTTTATTAAAATAATTCCATTTTTTTAATGAATTCTTTGATAATTTGGGCGTGCGCAGGGAGCGGGACAGAGTGAGACTCTGCGACGGAACAGAGAAGGACCGAACGCTCAAGGTCATTTGGTCGGGGAAGCGCCTTAAATAATTAAATTCAAGGAATGTGCTCCACAAGTAAAAACAACAACACGTTGTTAGTGACGTCACAATAGTTCTTACTAATTGGTGGAATGTAAAACAGCTGTGTACATAATATACACAATAGAATAATGAGTATACGATGTAGGCACGTGTTATAGCCAGATGAATATAAGTTCATAGTTCCATTAAAACCTAATGGCTTGGCACGCGACGATGGCAAGAGACCGGACGGCATGTCTTTATTTCCTTGGAAGGTGGGTAGGCCTTTAGTGTGGGACGCAACATGTGTCGATACTCTTGCGCCATCCCATCTTCCGTCTCGGCGTGCTGTGCTGGCGCGGCTGCTGCGGCTGCAGAAAACCTCAAGCGGCGTAAGTATAACAACCTTGTCAGTAATTATATTTTAGAGCCGTTTGGGGTTGAAACACTCGGGCCGTGGGGTCCGAGTGCCCATGTTTTGTTCAAGGAAATCTCCAAACGCCTGTTTGACACTTCCCGTGACCCAAGGGCTGGCTTTTACCTTGGCCAGAGGTTAAGTATTGCCATACAACGTGGCAATGCCGCCAGTCTCTTGGGTACATTACCAGTCGACAGCGATGCGGAGGAATTTTTTGACTTCATTTTTTAGTTTGTTAATAGTTTTAGTCAGTCTCATGTAATAGGGGGCTAGCCTATTGCCATCAACCGGGCACAATTCCAAATTCCGGGCTGCTACTGAGAAATTCCAGGTGGAAAAGCCCAATAACACTTTGTCCGACCCGGGAATCGAACCTCATACTCAACAGTAGCGCTAGCGACCACTAGATCATGACGAGGCATTAAAAACAAAAAAGCCATTTTTCGCCTTCATTAACAAAGAAATTAATTATCCTCAAAAAAGATGACCAATTGTCCTTTAAATTACATTAAAGGAACTTAAAATTTCCTCAATACCGTGTGTAGTTCTCAAAATTCAAAGAAAAATACCTCAAGCAGGATGCGGTTGTGACGTCAGACGTCAGAAAACTTGCGAGTTCTTGCGGTCAAGAGTCATGATCACTTGTGGTACAATATCGTCATCTAACTTGCGTAGTACGATGTTGATGTCTTAAAATGGATTTCATGTAATTAGTGATTTATTTATAGGCCTGTATTGTAAACATGAACCTTAATTACTTATTCTGCTAAGTTTTATTATATTACTCGCAGGGTTAACTTATTTTTTTTTTGATAGTGCGAATAGAAAAAAAAACCGGCCTAGTGCGAGTCGGACTCGCGCACGAAGGGTTCCGTACCATTATCTATAAAAACGGCAAAAAAATCATGTCTGTTGTATGGGAGCCGCCTTAAATATTTTTATTCTGTTTTTTAGTATTTGTTGTGATAGCGGCAACAGAAATACATCATCTGTGAAAATTTCAACAGTCTAACTATCACGGTTCATGAGATACAGCCTGGTGACAGGCGGACAGACGGACGGACAGCGGAGTCTTAGTAATAGGGTCCGTTGGCACCCTTTGGGTACGGAACCCTAACAAGGCAGATGTGAGTGGAAAGCTGGATGATGATATAGTAACCTTATTGGTGATGTTCTTCAGAAAGGTCAGCCCCTGCAGTCTAGGCTAAGTCGTATCGTTATCAAATTCCTTTAATAGATTTTCAACTTTATTTCGAAAGCACAAGGTTGAAAATCTATTAACGAAATTTGACATAGATTAGATTTAGCGACCAATTTTTGTCGCTGTCTAATGTCGAGACTGCAGGGGCAGGTGCGTAGTAGGTACTCGCAAACGGCGTGCGCGTACGATTCATACATCTGTATGAACGTAAACGAAGCAAAAGGAGTATGTAAGGATCGTAGCAGGTAGCGTTCTGTAGTTTCTACCTACCCCATAGGACGAAGGCGTGAGTTTATAAATAAGTTTCAATTTGAGTTGAGCTGCACGATTACTGACAAATGCGTGCACTGACTGGACAGGTCCACTCAACCTGTGTGGTTTTTCCTCAAAACACCATTTCAGACACTAATCTACATGGTCTTCACATGATCTGTCCAAGATTATGTCTGGACTTATAAAGAGACTGTGACCTCTGAGTTTGTTTCGGCCGTTCTTCTCAGAGCAGTCAGATAGGAAACACCGACCTCATCTAGTTTAAAAAATATAATTGACATGTAAAAGTGTTTGTACACACGGCTACACATCAAGCTATAGATGTCTAGTATAAGCTGACCTCTCATTGTACGGAAATCCTACACAATGCGAGATCAACTTATACTGGAAATGTGTAGCTTGATAAGTAGCCGTGTGTACAAACTTACATATAGAAATAAAATCATTTATCATTTAATTCAATATTTTGAGTACAGAGTAGAGTACAATATTTTGAATCGTTTATAATCGTTCAGATGTGAAAGCGAGTAAGTAATAATACTATGTAAGTATAGCTAGTCGATCTCGTAATTACATTACCACCCTAAGATTAAATGTCACTTGCGTCAAAAAATTTCAAGGTCCATTTTTTTCTTATGTGACAGTTAGATGGTTTCAACCTTAGTGAAAATTTAATTTACTTGGACCTTATGTCAAAAGTGGTAAAGGAATTACGAGGCCGACTTTGTCAAAAGTGGTAAAGGAATTACGAGGTCGACTGTTCCTATGGGCTTAGTTGAGGCTCTTTCAAACAGGCGTGACACGCGACGCGAATCGCTCGCGACGCAAAGACACCGCTCGTCGCGCGACAGGCGATGCCTCTGTGTCGCGCCTGTTTGAAGGAGCCTTTACTCACTTTCACTATTACAATCAATAATCCCCCGATTATCTCTTTCGACCTTCGTTATCATAATATCAATGAAGCAATTCATAACTTCCAATCAGCTGTTCATAATCCCCGGTAATAGTAAATATAATTATGAGAGAAAGAGACAGAGAACCTGATAAAATGATCATGCGCATTATATCAAGCTCTCTCTTATAATTATTTAGTACCTAATTATATTGCATTTTTTATGAAATTGTATCAAGTACCTAATAGCTGGACTGCAAAGTACAGTCAACATCAAAAATAAGTAATAATCGTAATGACTCTATCTAACATCTCAACTGAATACTTGGTATTTTCTGTAAAATAATAATTGTAAAAGATGAAAAATAGATAGGTCTGTAATAAATAAATGACTGAGAAGGTACGTCTCTCACGTTATCATCAGCCATATTTTAACTAGGTACTGTGGGCGTACTATGGGAAGTGTTGGTTATTGCGCAATAGAAAAACCGTTTGCAGTTCAAATCAAATTATGATTTACGAGCAAACTAATCAGAATCACACTAGCGAATCACACACTAGGCACACGATATAATTATACGGAACGCGCAACAGTTTCTAAACGTGTTCACTGCTTGACCGCCACCGACCCTGCTTTTACTCTGGTCGAGCGTTATGTTATAGACTCTGTCGAGCGCCGCATGGTGGCGCTGGCGTCCCGATTTGTCAAAGTCAAACGATTGATTTAACGTATTTCCAACATAAATATAATTTTTTAAACTAGCTACCTATTTAAAATAAAATAAATAAATAAATTCATTTAGGAAAACAGCACCCATTGCCAAAACATAGATGAATTGAAATTATATACTTAAAATAAAATAAAATCAAAGTAAATCAACAATTGCTAATTTACAACAACAATCATAAAACTAAACAATTAAATGAATTAGCCTGCTCACACTGAAAACCCGACCAAATTTTAAAGTAAGTTGTAAACTGACCTATCATATTGAATTACATTACAAGTTTCGCCTTTCTAAAATTATCATGTTTTCATTTATTATTTATAAATACCTCAATACTACGTATTGAGTATTGCCCTATAAATATCTAGTTTGCTTATGCTTACTAAGATATGACCAATTTCGACTCCACAATTATCGGTTCCATGGTGTAACGGTTAGCACTCAGGACTCTGAATCCTGCGATCCGAGTTCAAATCTCGGTGGAACCTGAACTTTTTGCATTTTGTTAATTGCTATAAAACATTTTTTTTATTCATTATTTGACCATTTTCTAATTAAAAATTGTTATTATTTTTGAATAATGTCGTTAAAGAATTATAAATATTTGATTTTAGCAGGCTGGTGCTGGTGAGACCAGATTTTTTATTAGTAAGGCGAAAGCGTCAGGGTAGACTGTTCATTGAATGACTATTTCATGAAATCGTGACATTTGAGGCCAATTCTAACTTAAGGAGTTGTATTGCTGATTCTAATTAAGTATTATACTTAATTCTGTAAAGCCATATTTGTTACGGTCGCGAATCATATTTTAATCAACATACAACTTGACACTGACCTGCATATTGTATAGAAACGTCAGAAAATTTGAATTTCGTGGGCTACCATAACGCTTCTGTCTGGTTGGTAATAGTTTTTATTTGTGGTAGATACTTTTCGGACTCACATTCATCGGTTCCATGGTGTAACGGTTAGCACTCAGGACTCTGAATCCTGCGATCCGAGTTCAAATCTCGGTGGAACCTGAACTTTTTGCGTTTTTAAAAATTTAATTTTGTGATTTATTCAATTATCGAGCACTGTCTAACATAAATTATTATTATCAATGATAAATATTTTTATTTTAAGTTGTAGTAGGTACTTTGTAATAATTTATTTTCTTTTATGTTGCAGGATACATTATTTCTAGTTACGCTATTGGTTTATTTTGAAATAAACCCCACTTACATACAAAATTACTAACTACCACAAAAATATCACAATCTAAATGGCTTACAAAGTGGGGGGCAATTATCAAAAGTCGTCCAAACGAAGCGATTGAATCGACCCGTTATCAGTTACAGCTGGATAACCAGTTCATATTCCAAATGGACGCGGTTAGATACCGATCAAGGTAAAGTACAGTTAGCAAGAAAAGTTTTAAACCGTCATTTTTAAAAAGGGTTAAGTTCGTTCAAATCTTACGATGAGGACATCGTAACCATCATACCGCCCGAGCGTACCTGGGCTTATAAGTTCCTAACAGAACTTATAAGCCGAGGTACGCACGGGTGGTATTTTATCGCTGAGATATTTTTTTGCGCGAACTGGATTTTCAACACTGTTCAGCGCCGAGAGTTGAAAGTCCAACGTAAAATAAAAAAAATCGCCCGTACTTGAGCTAAATATGTATAGAGGACGAAAACGTCAAAACTACAAAACTAAGACCGAAAAATATTTTTTTATAAAATATTATGAATACAGCCTATAATGAACATTAGCTCAAAAGTTCCCAAAACCCCAATGAACATTTGCCTATTGCCTACTACTTAAAAATAAATTAAAGACATGATAGTAATTTAAATGTAAGATTTATGGTTGAATCAATGCCAACTTTTGGGAACGGGTAATTTTTAAATCGGTTTTTCCGAGACATTTGCCAAAGAAGAGCAGATTAAGACCAAGACTCTCAGAATCGACCTATTTTTGATTCAACATTAAACAATCAAATATTCTTTGTTGTGTGTGATGTGTTAAATATTTGCGAGAAACGATCAATACATTATGATGTTGGTTTTCCGCTCGTGTTGCTACACTGTCAGATCCAAGAAACATTATTACAAATAAAAACTTTCCCGGCCACATTTCAGCATGCATTTAATTTAATCGAACCTTAAATAATTCCCTTCTGCTTTCCTAGAAATATTATTGAACACTCTAGGATAATGAATGCGCCTCTTCTTGTAAACCTCAAATAATTGCTATTTTGGAGTCCTAAAATACTAAATAGCCACGTAACTGCTACATCCTGCGCATTAGATGTAGCGGTTAAATATTTCCCATTTATTAATGTAGGTAACTGCCACGGACTAGAAAAAAAAGAAGGACTCCGCGCCACGCGTATCGAAAGTGAAGCACCGTACTGATCTATGTGTGTGTGTGTATAAATAAGTGTCTTACTTGTGATATGTTATTCCTGGACATTTTTTCTGGGATCTAGAATTATTTTTTACACCATTACACAACACAAGAAGGCATTATTTAATTTAATTACTTGACGTAAACAGTATCTACAGTGACGCCGTAGTGCCGCGTAATGGCGGCCGGTCGGCACCTTATGATGTAAATGTGTGCGTGAGGCATGTTTGTACAAACGGTCCGCATACTTATAGTGCTTCACTTTCGATACGCGTGGCGCGGAGTCCTTTTTTTTCTAGTCCGTGGTAATTGCTTACAGTTTGAAACACTGGGAACAAAGCAATTTGTTTGACTGTACCGGTGGTTATGGTAGGCTATGGTATGTTATGGTTAATCGTGTGCATTCGAGTGGTTGTCTACCCATTTACCTAATAACTGCCGTAACAAGTGGTGTATAGTGACCATCATTCTTTCTGGATAGTTTTTTTATTTAGGTACTTGTAGTTAGTTGATAGAACTAGCTTCATCTTTCGGACTGACCGACTCTTTGACAATTCAAAATGGCTGTAACTGGTTTCGTTGAAATAAATGCCTGAGTTTGAGTTTGTTTGTTTGAGTTTGATATGTCCATACCTATCTACTCACTATAGCGGGGTAATTTCCTAACACAAAAAATGGCAACTGATCGCCATTTTTTTCCATTTTGACACTTCAGCCACATTCATTGCGTTATTTACGTCGTTGAGCAGACGAATTAATTAAACATATGAAGCAATGGATTTGAAACATCCATCAAAACTCTCGGATTGCGATTGAAACTGTCTTACGCGATTCGGGCGCAGGTAAACAAATTACCATAAGGTTTTTTTAACTCTTTGAGAATTTTGTAGTCTAAGAAAGAAAGAAAGAAGGATAGAAAGATAATACGTTTATTTGCCGAAAACATGACGCAGAAAAAAACACATAAATACAAAAAAGAACGAGTTGGGGGAAAATATGCGTCACATCCACTCAAAACGGCAATCGCCGTCTAATGATTGTATCTCATTCAAGTGCACAATTTTAATGCAAAATAGATGACTCTATTGGATTTTACCCTTACCTATACCTACTACAATCATTATTCATCATATCGCTCCGAATATCTCTATTACTGCACACTATCAATCACAATCTGAATCATTCTGAAGCCTATTGCTAATCCATTGCTTCATATGTTCGAAAAATTTGTCTGCTCAACAACGTAAATAACGCAATGAATGTTGTTGAACTGTCAAAATGAAAGCCATTCCTACTGTTAGTGTGTTACGCAATTACCCCGCTGATTGTAATTCGATTCAAATCTATTAGATACTGAAGTTCCCGGAGAAAATAATTATAAATTATCTGGGGGCACGGTAGTGCCCCCGCCAAGTCGAGCACGGCCTTTCCATCCTTTTCTCGAATAACCATTAGTCAACCACTAGCACCATACGTCACACGTGGCAACTATTTGGGCCTAAGACCACACACACGTTCGTACGGGCCTTAAAATACCGTGCACTGGATTTTCAACTCTCGGTGTTGAACTGAACATTGATAATCCAACAGAGTGCACCCCAGCGCGTCGAAAAAACACTGTTGGATTTCCAACTCTCGACGCTAAGCAGTGCGTTGGAGATCCAGTGCGCGAAAAAATCCCGTCGCGTTATTTTTACGTCCGTGCGTACGTGGGCTTATTATGGTCCAAGCATTGCAGTGCATAGTGCATTTACCTATGTTGACTCATATAACATGCACGTCGCAAGTAACGCACGTTTTTTTAGCACATTTTATTTTACTGGAAATAAAGTGAGTAACCACATTATGTAATCTGAGGTTCAAACAATCAGTAACATAAATGATTTCATAAAAATCGTGTGTTAAAATTCTTTAGACTTGACTCAATTATTTTGCGTAAGTCCTTACTTTTATAAACCTAAATTACTTAACCAGTAGTAACGTTATCTTTATATTTTTAACTGCATTCTCCAAAATCAATGTCAAGTTTTCAGTTACCAACCTCTGAGATAACAATGCTAAACATTCTGATAAGAACAATAAGATACATTTCTGTAACAACCCATATAACGCTTGCTCAAACTTTATCAAGAGCCACGTAACACCTTATTAACAAGAAATGTATATCGTGTTTGGCGAAATTTTTGAGTCTGTAATGAATCGACTGAAAAACTGTTATGGCAATTTTCTCAGAACATTTTTGTTTGGATTATTATTCATAGTTATCGCCTGACAAATTGCTACCAGTAATGTAATGTTTAAAGAATTTGCTGAAATATGTGACGACAATTTCTTTCGTTACACAAATCATGTTATCATCAAATCGGTAGCAAAATTGAGGAAAAAAGCCATTTAATTATTTAACCGTATCAGAATTGAGTGAACGATGACCTTACATAAATAATTCGGTACATTTAACTCGTGGGTGAGGACGATAGCGTTACTTATTATTATAGAGGTAATATTACCAATAGCTCTCGTAAAAGTTATCTAGCACGGGATAAAGAAGCTCAAATTCAAGAACTAGGGCAGGGTTTCCCAAACTGTTTTGGGCACGAGACCCCTTTTCCAAAATGAACTGATACCTCAGACCCCCGTAGCCAAATAACCTACTTTAAAAATTCTATCTCAATTTTTTTTTCCTTTTGATACCAATTTAAAAACTTTGCGGTTGGTTAAGTGAGTAAACTTGACATAAGTTACTCACCAAAATTAAACAAAATAAATAGGCATAAAATTCAGTAAATATCAAGTGTAATTAATAATTATTAATGCAAATTACGTAAAAATACTTAAGTAGATAATTATTTAAAAAAAAGCATTACAATCGCAAAGTAAAGACACAAAAATTAATAATTGAGTGTGACGGATGTAACACTTAAGTTAACACAACTTATACAGTATCTTGAAAGTTTTAAATAAGAACTTGTGTTAATTAATAGCGGTCGATTTTTAGACCTCGTTGACCACCCAAAGTTTTCGTTTATATCGACCCCTGGGATCACTTTGGGAAATCCTGAACTAGACGTTGGAACAATGGAACTCCAACCAGACACGATTAGCACTAAGAGTAGGTAGTTCAGAGAACGTAAGTTTTGAGTTGAGCTGCACGATTACTGAGAAATGCGTGCACTGACTGGACAGGTCCACTCATTCTGTGTGGTTTTTCCTCAAAAGACCATTTTAGACTCAAATCTACATGGTCTTCACATGATCTGACCAAGATTATGTCTGGACTTTAAAAGAAACTGACCTCTGAGTTTGTTTCGGGCTTTCTTCTCAGAGTAGTCAAATAGGAAACGCCGACCTCATCTAGTTTTAAAATATGATTGACGTGTAAAAGTGTTTGTACAAACCTACTTACAGAAATAAAATAATTTATCATTTATAACGAAAATACAATAAAAATCCCCCAGACGCGTGTGGACTAGTTAAGGCCAGCTTCCATCCGGCTGACACATACAGCTCCATCTTTAAATTGGTCATTTCGGACATCCGGATTTAAACCAAGGTAAGGACAGACCAGACGGGTTAATTCCTCACATAAAAATACCGATGTGTAAGGTCTTTCATAAGCAGGCTGTTGATATTAAGTTAAATAATGTTGTGTAAGGTGAACTGAAGGCTGTAGGGGAATTACCTGGAGTGAAAGGTGCAAAGGTGAAAGCTGGAAATTGGGACGAGGCTTTAAACCACCGAAATTACTGTTATTTTTGTAGGTATCCATTAGTGTCCTTACGTGCAAGAATTTAGAGTTAGTTTGCTATAAGAAACTGACCCTTTCTGTGTTTCGGATAGTTACATAATTTCTTATGGGTTTTGTCAGATTGGCGATTTAAAACTGCCAAGTAGTATAATGGATCGACAAGACTGTGGCAGTACTAATCTTAACACTTGCATTGACGTCACGCCCAGAAGCGTATTTTTTTTCGTGTTTGATATGACGCCACGCCCACAGACGGTTAATTTTACCCAGTCAAAACAGACAAATCGCCTATAGCCGTGTAAACTTGCGTACATTAATAAGAAGCCATGTGATCCAGTGTCGTATTGAACGCACTTAATTTTTTCTAGTATCATATTACAGGTACCTTGACTTGTTCGTTACGGCAGTCCGGCTTTAGGCGATGTATTATTTTGTATGAAAATTTTTATTGTCAGTTTCAGAATTTCAACTTCATCTCAGTGTCCGTGAAAGTGTTAAGAGTTATAAACTCACAGTAACAATACCTAGAATTATTACCACTTTACAAGACGCCACTCAGGAGATCGCATTCTTCATCAATTGATGAAGGCTAATTCGCCGTGGAACCGGACTAATAAAAGTTCAATACAGTCCCGACACTGTTTTTAAGAGCGGCCAACCCGTCATATTTTTCATACAAACGCTCGTACGTAATTATGGCGTTACAACACATCATTAATTGAAATTTTTGAACTAATAGGTATCTAGTACACATTATCTAGGTTTCTATGCAAGTCAAAAATCAAAATTTGGAGAAACAAATTCAGTATAAGCCTCCAAAAATCTGCTTTTTGCACAATTTTTACCTGAACTTTGGCCGTTCATAATGTACTCATAAATTGTAAAAGTAAAGAAAACATCTTCATAGAAACCTAGCATACGTAATGAAGATTCCAAAATACAAATATTTTTTCCAAAAACTTGTAAGGCTTTTTAAACAACACGTATTTCCTGGAATAAGTTTTGTGAAATCTTTGCGCGCCAATTTTTGTTCGATGTTATCGCGTTCAAACTCTTGCTTCTTTTTCAAACATTGCGTTGGATAAAACAACAAACTTTTCAATCATGCTCGCATTGACGATAGACGGACCGGGAAGGGCCCTCTTAATTATATCAATTCTCAAGCTTACCCACCAACACCATTCCCCATTTTGTGGACCAACTACAATAGAAGTGCCGCTTTCAACCGTGACCACAGAGTTCCTCATTTATCTCAGAGCTCATGATCGTGACCTATTACTTTTGTGGGATTTCCCGTTGCCGCGTGTCTATTAACTGTGTGTAATTACTAGGCATCATCATCTATTACTAATATTACAAACGTGTGGGTTTGTTATTCAATTTCGCATAAACGTCTCAACTGATTTGGTTGATTTTTTATATCTAGATAGACCATGTCCTAGAACAAATGATAGAATAATTTTTATCCGGGTACATGAAGCAGTTTCTTTAGAATTTGAGTAAAACAACAGCTAGTTACGAATAGATTTGCCCACAATCATCTTGTCACGCAGCTGGAGAGTGATCCAATTGCAATCCGTAATGGAATATTATACAAATCTGTAAATGTCCACTGTTGATTGTAGGAGTAAAAATATTATTACAAACATTGATCCAATGAATTGATATCGGAACAAATCCGCTGGCTGTTATGTGTCAAGTTTTGTACTAAGGTTATACTTTGCTATGCTATCAATTTATTGGACTAGTCACCTAGAGCTTTTTGTTTCTTAATTGTCACGTTCAAATCCAAATTCTGTGATGTCTTAACTGTCTGCTAGTATTAATGATGATGTTTCTTCAGGCCTGTCATGATTTGTCGTGAGGGTCGCAGTACCTTACTACCGTGTTTCGCTAAGATATTATTAATCTCCGGTAGCTATACCGTTTTCAGGGCCGGCAGTCTCGACATAGATAGCGACAAAAATCTGTCGCTAAGTCGTATCGATGTCAAATTTCTTTAATAGATTTTCAACCTTATGTTTTGGAAATAAAGTTGAAAATCTATTAAAGGAATTTGACAACGAAGCGACCGATTTTTGTCGCTGTCTAATGTCGAGACTGCAGGGGCAGGACAGGACACACATTTCATCTTTGCACTATGTACCTTCTATAAAGCTACCATTTACTGGGTTCGTCTTTCATTGACTTCAATGTGCCCTGATGTCTGAAAGTATGTCATGCTCACTTAAATGTCTCGCTGGTGGTGGCGTGTGTGTTGTATCATTAAGTTCCTTTCGAAATGGTTGAGCTGAATAGTGCTGATCCATACGTCATGTTCGTGAACGGGCGCCGTCAGTTGGGACTGGTCATCTCAGCTTAGCTGCCACGGCTTATTTTAATTTCTAAATTGTTTATTTATTATTTTGCCTTTTTGATTACGGTCGCTTTTAACGTGCACGTCTTTCTACATCGTTCTCACATGTATAATTTCAACATGAATGATGTAACCAATTTTTTGTAACAATGTTTGGATTTAAAAGAGTGTCCGTGGAGTTTCTTGCACGTTCTTCTTCATAGATACCTACTACGCTTTGGAATGGGCAACTAGCTTCATCTTTCTGACTGATCGACCCTTTGACAATTCAAAAGTGCCTGTTATTGGTTTATTTGCAAAAAAAAAATGCTTTGAGTTTGAGTTTGCTGTGTTCTTTAGCTGTTTTTTACGACACCCAAAGTTTGTATAATTATTGATTCTTCGACTGGATCTCAGACTGGACGATGAAAGTATTTTACAATACCTACAATTTCCTTCTTGAGGGACAGTATCGGTTTTACCCTTATTTAAGGCCACCCCATTCACTGTCACGGCACTAACTTTACTGTAATTATAGTAAATGTGTTAACTATGGTGGTTGAATTGACGCTAGTCACGTGATGGCTTTATTCCATAGACGGACAGACCTATTTTTTTGTATGATTGATGTATTGTCATAGTTTTTTAAATAAGTGATTGGAACGCAGGCAATAGGGCGGAAAACGGGCGAAGCATGGAAATATGTTAGGGATAAGTTTAAACAGGAACCAGCACCCTAATGCATGACACGTTTTCAATCTCAATCCAAGGGTTTTGAAGGAAATTCCTAATCCATTGCTGCATATGTTTGAAAAATTTGTCCGCTCAATAACGTAAATAACGGAATGAACGTGGCTGATCTGTCAAAATGCATTGCGATAAAAGAAAACAAAAGAAAGAAATATGTTTATTTGCAGTAAACATGACGCAGAGAAGAACGCACAAATACAAAAAAGAACGAGTTGGGCGAAAACATGCGTCACATCCACGCAAAACGGCAATCGCTCAGCATAATGCTGTGACCTTATGCGAGACAGAGCCCCAGCGCTGGTTTTCAGCGACAGCCGGCGTTGACGTGATGATGCCAACCAGTGCAGCATACGAAAATGTAAAAATAACAAAAAAATAAGAAACACAATAAATCAATTTTATTAAATGATAAATAATTTTATTTCTGTAAGTAGGTTTGTACAAACCCTTTTACACGTCAACCATATCATTTCATATCGTCAATATTGTCATTTTATGTCTTACGCAATTACTCCGCTGTATGAGACTGAATTTAAAGAGCTATTGAAATCACAGTCTCAACCACTGTTAACCTATCTGATGCATCTTTCAGTTATCAGCATCGCTGTAACTAGCAGCCATGCTGACTGGGTCTCTGGCACCTTTATAACACGGTTACACGGCATGAGCGATTTGTAGATCACTCATGCTGACATGGAGAAAAAAAATGTAACTTATTTGATTTTATTGTTATGAATAACTGGGACATGAGAAATACTGTTCAGTCATGTATTAAAGCTCCTTCGAACAGGCGCGAAAAGCGACGCGAATCACGGGATACCTTTCTGTCACGTGCGATTCGCGTCACGTCTCGCGCCTATTTGAAGGAGCCTTTATGTCCAAATGATACTTGTTTCAGAATGCACATGCTTTGTGACTACTTGAATTTCTTTCTAGCATAAGCCAGGGTTCGTGTTCCGTCTTCGTCTTCTCCACTTCGATTGGTCTTCATTGTCCTTCAATGAGAGGTTGACAGCTTTCAGAAGATTCCTGATCTTGATATTAACGGCCTTTCTGAAGTGCCCAGCTATGTACGTCAATAGACACACGCCAAGGTTAATTTCAAGTATTTGCTTGTTGATGCTACACGTGATTAAGTGCCAGTTCTTATCGTACGTAATATTGTGATAAATTTTAATTACTTACCTACTCATTCATAATCATAACTCATGTAATTCATAAATGAAAACTTTAGCCCTTTATGTGCGTCATCAGCGTCATGCTCCTGTTCGCGTGTGCATTTTCTTTTCGTTATAGTGTTTATGTCTGTATTTCTATCCATCCTCATACGTTGTCTGGCACTGGCCCATTATAATGGGCCAATGCACAAAAAGCACACATAGTACAAACTAAACTCTAGTTTTATTTGTACTATACTGTTTGTGTGTACTGTTAACCAAGTTATAAAGATAATATATAATATTATATCTGCACCCTAATTGCGTAACACACTATCAATCACAATTTGAATAATTTTATGGGATATTGCAAATCCATTGCTTCATACGTTTGAAAAATTTGTCTGCTCAACAACGTAAATGACGCAATGAATGTTGTTGAACTGTCAAAATGAAATCCATTCCTACTGTTAGTGTGTTACGCAATTACCCCGCTGATCTATCTACGTCAAGAGAACAGGTAGCAGCATCTTTAGACATTCGCATAGCTTTTGCAAGTTAACGGTCGTTTTGTTATTTAACCAGGGAGGTGACTGAATCATAGATCCATGTGCTAAATATTCTTCATGGAGCGACTGCGGCCTATTTGCATTTATAATATTAACTACAGCAATTGCCAATTGTCGTCTGTAAAGTGAGGCAACCGTTGATATTCTGAACTACGAACTCAAGGATACAGATGACTCTAAAAACTCTTCAAAATCAAAATCAAAATATTTTATTTCACATAAACCTACATGGGCACTTGTGCACGGTTCCAATTGATCGTTTCATAAGGAGAAGAACCGGCAAGAATCTCCACGGTTACTGCTTTACTATGTTTTCAAATTACAGTTTTTATAGGTACGGGAGGACAGTGTAAGCCTGTCAACAAGTGCCAGGTACTTAACAAAATAGAAAATGGTCTACAAATCTACAGTCTACAAGTTAGGCCTACAACGTTCTCACATTAACAAATTATAAAATAATCTATATTTAAAGATAAATAAAATAATAAAAATAAAAGCCTATTTACACCAAATGACATGATTGCCATTACAATATTATCAAATCTGAATGAAGATCCTGTCTACAAAGCCATTAGTAAAGAGTTGAAATTAGAATTAAAGGTATACTTATAATGTCAATAAATCTATTTTCTCGTGAAAAGGACTGACTAAAAGAGAAGCTAAAAATAAAGTGACTGACTAAAGATTATGGTATTTTAAAATAATAATTAGATACTCTTTTTCGGAGCCCGCAATGAACTCTTAATAGAGTCAGTGAAAAGTAATGTTATTTCGTGGTTTCTTTGCAATGCTAAGTGGTACACAAGCCGATAACACGGTTATCATCAACAGCATATTTTTGACTATCAGATTCTTTTTAGAATTCACCCTAAAGAACCTCTTTCATAGTAAGATTGTTTGGTTGTCAGGTTGTTTTCTGTGTTGGGATAGGAGTTATCTTTTGGGTGTAATTGTAGTTAAATGTACAAATTTATGTGTATCTGTGTCTACTAAACACTATACAGTGTAGGTAGCTGTGTTGTGACTACCTACTCTTCCTAATCTGAACCTCAAAAATCAATTTCATGAAACCTCTTTTCAGCTTTTCGTTTGCTATAAAATAATATACTATTGATATTTGTAGGGGCGGATTAGAGAAAATAAATTTTGTGCAATAAAAACATAAGAGACAAAACTGTAAACAGATGTTACATGAGATGTGTGTTGTTCGTGTTGGCTGAAGGAGTATGTGTCAAAAATAACTAAGATGGTTTCATAAAACTTTAAACTGTGCCCATTTACATTTCAATAGCCAGTACGAAGATTGATGTCTGCATAGAAAAAGCAACGTTACTGTTATTATTGAGATGAAGGTGTCATCCGACTCTTTCATCTCCAAGCATTAGAGCGAGATAAAACAAATCCATTCTAACGACCTAAGCTCAGGGGAATAACATCGAACCAATTGGAATTCCAATGAGAAAAAAACTGTTAAAGTAATATTCAAAGCATTTATTTAACACAGCACAGGACATAGAATAGGACAATTCCTAGATATTCTATGGCGGAAAACTCGTTTACCTCCATACTTATGACGAATGACGATTCTACTTTTCAGAATCAGAAGGCGAACTGACACAAGAAGCTATTCACAGCACTTAAGTCCAAAATTCACTATGGTTCCATCACCGCATCACGAATGTGAAGATAGATTCAATCACATCATCCAGGTCTTTGCTGAATGGCGAAAGCTGGGCTTCGTAGTTTCCTGTGCTCTTCTCCTTGCCAGCTACCATGAGGTGGCAGTTGGTACCGAGCAGCTGGACCCTGTCGCCTTTCCATCGTTTGCTGATGATCACCATGCCGTTGCTCCCCACTAAGTTGATCACTCCGTGGTTGTCGGTCACTTCAATGCGGCAGTCGTTGCCGATCACTTCAATCTCTCCCTGGTTGACAGCAACGCGCACGATGCAATTGTTCCCCACAATCCTCAGCTGCGTAGGATTCACCTCCATGGTGACTTTCTTCTTGTTACCGACGATCGAGTACTTCTTCATGTTGATGTTGTTTTTTTCTTTTTTCAAATTAGATATGATGAGAGAATTCTAATTCAGAATTCAAAGTTGTAACCGGTGAAATTATTTTTATTGGAATTTAATTGATGAAATTCCGATATTTTTATTTGGCAGTTGTGTTACTCGCGACTGTTGCTCACTGTTAGCAGTATGCGAATGAATGAATTCGTACCGCGCTCGCTTTTATAAGCGCACGCGCATAGCTTCGTTGTTTGATAGGGAGTCCCCTATGCGTCACTCATTCACTGCAACGTGAATCGGCCGGTGTTCTATCGTTCACCTGACTTACCGCTATACCTAGCAATAGTAATTCCCCGAAAGTGGGATTTGGGTGAAATACTTTTTTAACGGTATATGGGATTTGATTCGGTTTTCGAATTGAATTGTTGAAAGTGTTATGTAAGTACCTGCCTACTATGCGGTCTACCTGAGTAACCGTTTCCTAAAATAGGAGTTGTATGTTTGTTTAATTATATTTTCAAACCAATTGTGTTTGAAAGAACTTTAGTGGAGTTAGTTTACTTATATTTAGTTGACTGAGTTGAAAATCAACATTCATAATGATTTTGTTCCTCGTGATTTTCCACAACAACTGTTAGATAAAAATCAGTAATTATGAGACATCTTTTCTTTGTTTAGATACCTATCAGCTTGTAGGAGCGCTGACACATCAGTATTGTATTCGTTGTACGTGCGGCGCTCGGCGACAACAGTTCGCCCGTAACCACCGTAAACTGTAGACGCGCTCCCAACCTAATTAACTACTCATGTGTACTATTAATAACGAGTTATAAGTAAAGTAATAATAGAACTCCGCAGCATTTGATTTCTCTCCGTACACACAACCCTAAAGGCATAACACACACGCACACTAAATTGGTGACCCCGACGTGATCGAATAAAAGACGTGATGTTGTGATTTAAAAACTAATAACGTGATTTTACATCAGTGATTTTTAAAGACATTGCATTGTGTGTACGTGATCGAGAACGGGCAACTCACTTACCATCAGCGCTCCTACAAGCTTCTTCTAAAGAAAGAAAATATGCACAGTCTTGTGAACCTTTTTAGTATTAGTACTTAATATTTTTTTTAAACAGGTACACGTGGCCAACATTCTAAAACAATGAATAATAATGTGATGAGGTTATCTTTTATTATGATAAGTGGTTAAAGTAACTATGTACCATTAAAATAATACAAATAATATTTTATTATTATAGATAAAAAATAAGCTACCTATCTCCACTAAGTACACAGGAAGGTATTATGTATATAATTTAAAATTGTGTACATAATATAAATAATTTCCTACTTATATTCTAATGATTAGGGGCAGGCCCGTAAGTATATAACAATTATGTACAAAACAAATAATTTTACTTGTAAATATAAAATTTATTTTTAGTTACGGTCGACCTTCGAAGTATGTTATCTATATCGTGTTATGTAATTCTAATTACTTGGGTAGGTACTTTGATAGTGAATTGAATATCTATATATTCTATTCTATATTATATTATATTAATACGTGAAGCAAAAACTTTGTACCCCTTTTTACGAAAATAGAGGAGTATGAAATTTCGTAGTCTTATAGTTTATATATGTAGAGAAGGAGTGCAGAATGCTAATAATTTTTTTTAAATTTTGCATTAAAAATACATTAAATCAATAAAAAAAACATTACAAACACTACCATTTATTTGACACACACGCATGTAATGCCATGTAAACAAACGGTTGCTATGGATTCAGATGACCAAAGTAAAGGTTTATAAAAAATAAAGAGTAGAATGAAACATATTTTCTTTATCCTACAATTTGTCTAATAGATATTTGTGCTTTATTTATAATGAGTTAAGGTCGAATTTCGACCAATGGGCGACCTCTAGTTTATATAACTATTTAATTCTATATACTAATATATAAGGAGGTAAAATTTGTTTGTTTTTATGTAGAGGGTAATCTCTGGAACTACCAGTCGGATTTGCAAAAATCTTTTTGCATTTGAAAGCCCAATTCTTGAGGAAGGCTATAGGCTTTAAAATCACACTATGACCCTTAGGAGCCGAGCAAAGTAATAAAAAGTCAGAAAGAACGCTAAGCGAAAACGAAGTGGTAGTGCGGGTAGGTGATGCGACGCGACGCGACGGGGTGGGTCGGGGAACAAGAAATTTCACGCGGACGAAGTCACTGGCAAAAGCTAGTAATTGATAAGTATTATAGATTTTTATATTTTATAAATATCGAGGATTGCCAAGCATAGAACTTACGTTTATGAGATGGGCAGTAGCAGGTGTTATGCCAATTCCATTCAAGTCATTGACCTTTCTGCTCTAGTAAGTATGTAACTAGGTAAGTAGGTACATGAGGTACAATTCTACACTAGCCGACGAGATATACAATCTCCTAGACACAATGCCGTCACTGTACCGAGTCTAAAGTCCACCAAATTGGTGTTTTGTTTGGCCCCTAATGATTCTTAGAACATCTGGGGACAAAACCGGGCAAATTACCTGATTTAAAACTCGTTTACATATCCAAATGATATTATAATGACGTAGTCTGAAGTTCAATGATTTTGTTTGTAAACAATTATGTAGCGACTATGATTTATACTTATGTTGAAGATAATGATCACGCTGTATTAATAAGCTATCCTAACGTCCTAACTAATATTATAAATGCGAAAGTAAGTTTGTTTGTTACCTTTCACGCCTAAACCACTAAACCGATCATCCTGAAATTTTGCATATACATTGTCAGGGGTACAGAAACGGACATAGGGTACCTATCATCCCGAAAAAAAGTACTGTTCCCGAGGAAAACAACAATAACGTCCATATGATAATAGATGGCGCCACGTGTCTTTCGAATCATGATTGAATTATATTGTTGTAGAAACTTTATTAGTGTGTTAAGAGATTTTTTATTTAAGTAATTAATACATTTTGTGAGTCTAGAGTGTCGATAGACCGGTTTTTCATCCTCCTAACTATAATTCCCTGAGCAACCCGGATTGATTGTCAAATTCTAAATTAACGCGAGCGAAGCCGCGAGCAAAAGCTAGTGCAGAATAAAAATTGTGTTAAAAAGGTAACTTTCCGATGAAATTAATGATAAAAGAAAATCGTTGTTTATTAGATATAGATAATGAATGAGTTATGTAATAATTGTTATTATCGACTGATATTTATGCTGCACTAGCTTCCGCCCACGGCTTCGCCCGCGTGAATTTTGGAAGTTAACCCACAGGAACGTGCAACCGGGACAAATAGTATGGCCTATGGTAAAGTGCTATGTCCTTCCCCAGCGGGGTAATTACATAACACACTAACAGTAGGAATGGGTTTCATTTTGACAGTTCAACAACATTTACTGCGGTATGTACGTTGTTGAGCAGGCAAATTTTTCGAATATAGGAAGCAATGGATTAGCAATAGGCTTCAAAATGATTCAGATTGTGTGTTACGTAATTAGGGTGCAGGATGCCATCTAAAATTTGGCAAGGATATAGATATCCTTGCCAAATTTTACAAGTTATAAGTTCTCTTGTAACCGTTAAACGCCGCATAACCGCATAAAAGAGATCATTATAGCCTACTTAAAGCAACTGTATATGAGTTGAAATAACCACTGTTATTCTACTTAAAGTTCTGGTGATAGAGGTAATAAGAATTCTTATACAGACTGAAGTTCCAGAAAAGCAATAAATATTACTAAATCATACTTTGAACTGTAGAAATGGGAGCAATGCTTCCTTGAGTAGTATAAGAGAGTCAACCAGAGAATATAAAGCAGAGAATAACCCAAATGGTAAGTTAAGTTCCATAATTACGGGTGAGGGTTCCGCAGGTAGATTTTATTGAACCAATTAATAATGATGAATTCATTATTGATGAGACGTAATTAAGTGTTGGTGTATTATAATTAATTAGAGCAACATTTTGAGAAAATTTTGGAAATGAAATTGATACATGTATAATGTACGCTACACTACATTATCTAAGTAAGTAGTTAGTACAAGGATATCCCGACCATTTGTTAATTTTTCATTTTGTATTTTTTAATCCAACTTTTTAAAGTCTATTTTGTGTTTGTTTTTAGAAATTTACAAGAGACGTCAAATGAGACGTCAAGTTATAAATATACAGACGAGAGTCCTGCAGATGCAGCATTTTAATCAGCTATTATTAGTTGAGTAAAATTAAAAAATTGTTATCCCATGCATCTCCAGTCACTTTTCTATGAAACAGCAGATTTTTTTTTTTTGATAACCGACTGGAAATTTCTACGCTAGGGGTCTAGAATCATATGCTGAATTCATGGTTGCAGTTTGCGCACTGGTTAATTTTTTCCTGTATATGCACAGTAAACTTGGAAGCGTTTTTAGCCCCCGACATAGGTATATCACGAAACAGTAGTGTATGTAATTTAAACTTTACAAATAATATTTTGATGAAGGCTGATGGTTGATCGTAATAAAAACCCCTCACCATTTGATTTAACGAACACACTCAAAATACTGAACTGGAATCTCATAAAGTACATTCATTCGTTCATTCGCGGTCACATAAGAGCGTTAGTGTAGCGTTAATCGTTCATTGCAGCACTCGAGGAACTTTGGTGCCTCTGTTGTGCAATTGAAATGGAACTGAGAGCTGAACTAATTGCGCCCAAAATAGCGCTACAGTTGCTGCGTTAGGCCTACATAGCACGCTCTATCACTTGGGTCTTAGCACCTTAGGGAATAATCGGGTTGCCTCCAAAGCTTTTATACAGCAAATTTGTGTTACTTGGGTAGCGTCTGGTGTTTATTTAAATATCCCAAACAAGAATTATTCACTTATCAGAAAATAACATGACCGTGTTTCCTCTATCTTATTTATGTAGATTATTATTCCTTATTTAGTAAACGTGTCTGTGGAGTAATAGTGGCCTTGATCATGTATAAGTACCTAAGGTAAATTACATAGGTACATAAATACGAATACTCTATTTGAAATAAGATTAGAAATTTAAATAAACCTGTTTTACTGCCCGTTCAACCGATTTTGACTTTTATTGCGTTAGTGGCATGACAAATGGCAGCTGCAGCAAATAGTTGGTAGTGTACCCACGTTTTTGCTTTTAATGCCATCCTTATGCCCACGGAATAGAAGTCAAAATTGGTTGAATGAACTGTAAAAAAGGTTTATTAACATTTCAAATGGAGTATAGTAAGGTGTTTAGCATGTGTTAGTCGTAGTACTGACGCATAATTAACATGTTAATAAAGAGGTACGTTGTTTTCTTATGAGATTATTTGAACAAATATTTTATCCGATAAAATTATCTCGACCAATGGTGTTTTAAACCTACATCACCACCAACGTACATCACCACCTAACCTCCCATAAGATGCAGTCAAAGTGACCTCTGCGCTGCCGCCTGCCACCAACGAGACCGACACCGTCGAAGTGTCGCAATTTTGGGCCAGCAAGATCTGAACTTCGTCAGGTAAAAAGGTCAAGGTTGGTCAATAATCATCAATTTAATATGAATCTTCATAATTTGGAAATTTGTTCCATCGAAGAATTTTTCTGAATATTTCATATGAAAATTCAACAAATGGAAATTTCAATAAATGGAACATATTTCCAAAGTTTGACGATGGATATGAAATTGTTGGATAATATTCAGTAAATATATCATTCCTACAGTCGCGAATCGTACTTTGATCAACGTACGACGTAAAGCAGAGCTGCAATTTGCAAAAAACCAAAGAAAATTTGAATTTGGCGGGCTACATCTGAGGATTCACCTTAGTAAGAATTGATGTCATTGAACTGCCAGCACCCTAATTACGTAACACACTAACTATCACAATCTGAATCATTTTGAAGCCTATTGCTAATCCATTGCTTCATATGTTCGAAAAATTGATCTGCTCAACAACGTAAATAACGCAATGAATGTTGTTTAACTGTCAAAATTAAACCCATTCCTACTGAGTGTGTTTCGTAATTACCCCGCAGTTCTATGTACCTATGTTTATCTAAAGTTAGTTATTTGTTTTGAGTTTGTTCTCAAGTTTACAAGTAGGTACCTACTAGGCACTTAGATAGTAGGTATTTTATCGGTTCCGCCCCCAGAATGAGGTTATTTATTAATTACCTGTTCATGCAAGTGGGTTTCTGTATCTTTAAACAATTTAAGTAAGTATCACACTTTCATGTCTTATTGTTTTCATTCGTGATTAACTATGACTAACATAATCCTTATTATGTCATACAAACAATCCCATATTGATATAAATTATGTATTAATTATTATAATGGCAGGTGAGGTGGGTTACTTATTCAAACCACGAGGCGATTTAAAATAAAATTATGGCAACTTGTCCTCATAATTACCACATTTGCCTTTCATATCAGTGATTTATGATAGGGAAAATCAACAAAAATTAAAATTAAAGAAATAGAAGAAAAATGTTTTTTTTGCATTTTGTCAGTGTTAGGTTGTTGATAAAAATATGATTCACGATGGTAAAATTACATGTACAGTCAGCAAACGAGATAAGTATCCCGTATCGCCGGATATAGTTGAAGTTTAGTAAGAAACCGATGAATGTTTTCGAGTGAAATTTAATTTGATAAATACTCAGTTTGTTTTATATTAATTTAATTAAGTTTTATTCGAAAACATTCATTGGTTTCTTAGTAAACTTCAACTATATCCGGCGACCCTGGATACTTATCTCTTTTGCTGACTGGACATATTCAAAGGATTACAATCATTAGAATTATCAATACAACTTTCTAAGTTAGAATTGGCCTCAAAATGCCTCAAATGTCATGATGGCATATATAGTCCTAAGACCGTATTTCGGCCATGGCGGCTAATCTCAACGGAAACTAGCCTGTCATCAATAGGGTAATTTGAATTTCTGCCTTTACTTTCTGCGTCAGTGTAATGTGTTCATTGTTTTTATGTAATAGAGGCTCAAATGGGGGACCCTGTATATTATGTTATGTATAAGGAAGACTGATCAATAAACTCGATAAAATATAGACTGTGTCATTAAAATGATCATTTGAAATAACTAATGACAGTTTGATTTTCCTTACTTACGAGTGCCTCCTCACTTCCTTACGTTCATACATTTCTTTTAAAAGATAATATTTCTTCGTAATAAAAAACACTATCATGATAGATTTAAGTGATTCATAATTATGTATTACAGAAGTTGTATGATTTTCCCTAAAATTCATATTTGCATGACTGTCTCTTTCCGACGGGTGAGAAAGAGAGGGAGGGGAATAAAACTCAGGCGCAGGTGAATCATATTGTGAACTGAACTCTTACTAAATTGATGTAAGGCAAGAGTGAGTCATCCATAGTAATGTAACCTGAGTCGAGATATGCCGGCAGTCGGTCTCATAATATAGATTAAGATGTTATGCAGATGCGATGCGATTGTAAAAGTCAACCGAACTCTTAAATATTTTTATAAGTATTTACAGGTTATTTTATGCATAATATTTTGAATGTTGACTCATGCATGGCGACACTTTTAGCATGCTTTACATGTCTAGATTTAAGATTGTGTAATCAGAAATATTGGGAACACGTTTCATTATTCATGTATACATATTCTTTGGACTTTCAACAGGTGATTTAATAAGTTGCAATTCTTTCTTTTGAGGAGGAGTTTTGAGTAATTATTTGAGTACCAATCTACCTACTTCTTCTTCGTTTCTTCCAAAACTACTCTTTTATATTTCAACCATAGGTACTTACAAAAAAATAATTACTGACCGCTACTATGACAGTAAAACGCTAGCGACACCTAGATTTCTAAAGGATATTGCACAATCGTGAGATCCGTCAATCCGCAAACGTAAGAAAGGACGCCCTCAGGCTAGGAAGTGGCAGCAATCTCTGCAGGATGGCAGACGTAGCAGCTAAAAGAGAGTAGCCGAGGATCGAAAAAGAAATGGCGTGCAATTGGAGAGGTCTATATCCAGCAGTGGACTGTTATAGGCTGGAGGCCTATGGCCAGCAGCAGACTGCTAATATAGGCTGTCAATAATAAGTAATCCGTCGCATCTGCTTACTAATCTAGTCAAGGGCCGCCGGCCGCATCGAATGTCAGGAACGTTTCAACGATGCCAGACGCGCCGGAGCACGCCCCCGTGAGAACTCGCCGCTATGAATCATGCGCAAACGCATAGCACGCGCCAGTTAGCAGAAATTGTATAAGAAACGGATATAAATTCTACGCATGTTTTTCTTCGTAAAATGACGATTGGGGACAATTTTTTTTTGTGGTTTATATCTATTTCGATCGTTTTGTCGTTTATTTCATAGAAATGCTGAGTTTGTTTTTCTTTGTAAATACTGTTTGGTTTTTCAGACTGTTTTATAATTTTAGTCTTATGCTGCGTCAATTCACAGACACGTGACTATGGTTTAGCACGCGCCTGTGAGGTCTTGATATGAATCATGCGCATAATTATTTGCATCGCACGTGCCAATTGAAATATTCATAGATCTTATGAAAAGGATTTACCAATTGGTGTAAATTCTAGGCATGTTTTCCTATTTAAAATAACGGTTGTATTTTTTATTTAGATCGTAGAGTTTATTTCACAGAAAAGTAGCCAAGTTTTTCTTTGGCTGTTATTATGACTACGCATAAATTTTGTTTTTCTTCGTAAAATCATGTTTTAGCGACTTCATTCCCGAGATAATTTAAGTAATTTAGATCGGTCGCCGTACAATTCATAGAATTTGTAATTTTTCTTTTACCTACTTTTTCAACACTGTTGGTAAAAATAATATTCTGTAAACTACGTAAGTTCTGAAAACGAATGTATAAGCATCAAACCCATGTTTGTTTTCCTTCTAAATGACGGTGTTTGACGGTCACTGCCCTAATCTAATTTATCATGTGGCGCGTCGAATTGCAGGAACGCTTCATTTCGCGTCGGTGCACGCCCGCGCCCCCGTGAGAACTCAACCAACATGAATCATGCGCCTACGCATTAACTTAAATAAAGTAAGAAATTTAAAAAAATATAAACTGTCGGTTGTCTGTAAAAGATCGCTTTTAGCGATAAGACCGCCCATTGTGTCACCCTGTGTAAAATGTCTACATTTATATCTGTTATTTTTTATGGTGTACATAATAAAGAGTATTCTATTCTATTCTATTCTATAAACCTATAATATGTACCGTTACTCTGGACCAGAATCTAGATTTTCCTCATAGAATGACAATGTTTTGAGTACTTTTTATGTAATTTAATTAGTACCTATCTGATCTATTTTAGTCAAGGAGTCACTTGTTCAGAGAATATTGGACGGGTTTTCTATAATAACAATCTTTTTTTATTATTTTCTTGAACTATTTTCTTACGTAGCAACAATCAATGTCAACATCTGCTTTTTATCAAGAGGTTGACGCCCAGACTAGGCAAACCAAAACAGTTTACATTTTATTTTTTCCTGTGACATTGACCGACTTTTGGATACTATTTTCATTGAAAACAACTCACTACTTTTGTCGTTCTGTGAAAGGGGACATCCCACTTGTCAGTTGGTTCAAAGAAATCTTTGCCGATAATAATACACTAGGTAAGGATTTGGCCCAGGCCCTGCAGTCTCGACATAAGATAGTGACAAAAATCGGTCGCTAAGTCGTATCGTTGTCAAATTCCTTTAATAGATTTTCAACTTTATTTCGAAAGTATAAGGTTAAAAATCTATTCAAGAAATTTGACATCGATTAGACTTAGGTAACGACCGATTTTTGTCGTTATATTTGTCGAGACTGCTGCCCCTGAAGCGAGACAAGATAGCAAGAAAAGATTAGATGCGGAAAGCTCAAGGTATTAAAAAACATAATGCTCATGAAGCTCCCATCAGGATTCTCCAATATGTCTATTAAAACTCATTGAAGAAGCAGACTTAACAAAAACTGAATCATATTCGGTTTTGCTTTTTTTTATTGCCGAATGGGTCTGCTCTTGACCTCGATCACGACTGATGGAAAGCGATGGATGAGGTCTATGATGGAACGAGCGTGGCCAGAAGATGCCTGTTCATTCTTGCTTTAAAGGCAGACGTATTATAATTAAGTATATGTGCTCCAGGTCATGTACACCGTCTATATGACGTCGTTGCGTGACGTTGTGGATAAGAACCTTTTATTTGAGGATCAAAATGTACGTGGGTATGTACTTATAGGGAAAATTAATTCTGAACTGACTAAGACTGACTGACTAATAAATTCAACTGCCCCGTTGGTCTCGTGGTTGCAAGCGCACCTGCTGAGCGTGGGGTCCTGGGTTCAATTCCCAGGTCGGGCAAAGTGTTATTGTGTTTTTCCAATAGGAATTTCTTAGTAACAGCCCGGAATTTGGAAGTCGGCGGTGTGATACCTCCGTTCCTCGGAAAGCACGTTAAGCAGTTGGTCCTGCGCCTGATCTCTCTCCGGTCGTGTCGGATTGTCGTCCCATCGGACTGTGGGAGAAAGGGAACAGAGAGTGCACCTGTGTTTGCGCACACACTTTTGCACTATAATATCTCCCGCGCCGAAGGCTAGTTTCCGTTGAGATTGGCCGTTATGGCCGAAATACGGACGTGAGGACTATATAGGGAAAATTAATGACTCTTATAATTACGTAGATATCTATTGTAAGTATCGCCTCCATTGTTCTTTTCTACAGGTCTTTCCTTCTATTGTCACATCGTCCGATATTGGGCGAGTCCAAGTTCAAAATCTGCCATAATTGGCAAGTAGGTGATAGACAAAATGGTGACAGGCGTGACAGCGTTTTGTTGGTCACCTACTTAGGTAGGTAATTAGTTTACAGGTAAAGGCTATTGAAATAATGAAAGGGAATGGATCTACGATCTAACGACCTTGTTTGAATTGACCGTGCAAGGGTGCCTTCTTATAACACTCAGACGGGCAATCCCAACAAAAGGTTGACTATTCAACACAAGCATTTGGGATAAAAAAAAGTATCGTTGAAGCCGCTTGCGTAATTAAATAATTATATTTATTATCTCTGTAGTTTACACTACCTAACTCAATCAAATCTGCGTTTGCAAACGACCAATTAAGTACGTCTGGCAAATAAAACAGAGCCATCAGCGAATATCCAAACATTGTGGCAAAAACTGCACCAACTATCTATCTCACAAAATAAAAACTTTATCAAAACAATTGGTGGTTCCCCTTACTAACGTACCTATCTGATAATAACGTTGTGATTAAAATAGTACTTTATCTGTATAATAGAAAATGTCACAGATTTATCGAACGGTATCGAAATGTCCATTTTATCGATTGATCAGTATCAACATCGGAAGACTTGAGGTATATATATCTACGGGACTTTTTACGTGTATTGACGTAAAAGTTTCAAGAGTTCTAGTGCGTGAAGTGGGTCTACTTCAGCCTTATGTAATAGAACGTTAGGTAATTTTATCATCATGTGGTGTAGTACCGAAATGAAGTACCTATGTATCTAATTAATTTCTCACATACCTACGCAAGCCGCCAATTAACTTTTGACGTCTGTTGGGTGAGCGACTTCTCGGTGTAATTACATACAATCAACAGAGACGCAGGTAAACAAATTAAAATCAAGGCAAAACACACAACTAAGTAATAATACGGCAAATCTATCACAATGTGGGTCCCAGAAAACGTCTGGCAACATCGAGACAGACCCAGGAAAACATGACGAGCTTGACAACTAGGTGCAGGCAGGATTGGTCCACACTAGATCAAGACAGAGAGGAGTGGAAAGGAGAAAAGGAGGCCTTTGCCATGCATATGGACATCATTGGCTAAAATAAAAAATACGGAAAATACTAAGGTAGTTTTTCAGCCGAAGCAGTCGCAACGAAAACTTAAAGCAAGCAAAATACCAGACTTAACATCAATATCTACCAATTAAGACCACTTGCAGTACCGTAAAACGGGGTGAATCGGGACGAAAGTTTTAAAGGGATTTTAACATTGAAATAATATAGTTTGTTGCGAACAAGGGCACTTAATCGTTAACTATAATACAGTAAACACATTAGAGTCCTTTTTGGCCACAAACTATATGATTTCAATGTTAAAATCCCTTTTAAAGTTTAGTCTCGATTCACCCCTGCATCCCTATTCACCCCGTTTCACGGTAGCTAGGCACCTAAAGAAGGTAATTTCTTTGTTTTTGAAGCCAGATTTGTAGTCGACTAGTCAAACCCTAGTTGCTAACGAACAGAAGAATGCAGTCGGAATATATCAATGCAAAAAAGGAGACGAGAGACGTGACGTAGGTAGTTCGAAAAAGGCTTCTGCTCAAAACTAAACTTAGATTTTTTGCCACTAAATATATGAAATTCCAGCGCAATTGATTCATGGGCAAACCCCATTATTCCCATGGCTTCTTATGGCGTAAAAAACTGCATAGCGACATCAACGGATGCGGCATGCGTATGAGTCACACAAGAAAGGCAACAATCATGTATTCAAAAAAGTAAAAGTCTAAATAGGTTTTATTAGCGATGACGTCATTGTGTTATGGTGAATGGTCACTGGCTGGTCGAGTGAACTAGCCTGCAGCTTTGCTTAAAGGGGATGCGCTAATGTAGTTTTGCAATTTGCAGGTCAGTATCAGGTTGTACGTTGATCTAAATATGATTCGCGGCCGTATCAAATATTTACATATTTATAGAATTCTAATCATAAAAATCATCAATACAGCTCTCTAAATTCATATTACCCATGGTCTAAATAAACAAGGTCCGACATTCCGGGAGTGACACAAGCTTACGTCACTATCCAGTTGCCACTTTATTACAACAAAACACGAATTATGGAAACATTTTCAGTCACCATTCTGTTAAAAAATATATTTATAGCATTTAAATTGTCGTTTCGTTTTTCTAATCAAATGAAACAATTCAATTTAAACATATACCAACGTAATTGTTAGTTAAAACCTCATTATTATATCGGATTCGCACGGGTAATAAAGGCGCTTGGGGAATTATTATTACACACTACTGGTAACCCAGCGGTGATGACGTAGGCTTGTGTCACCCTGTGTCTCGGAATGCTATACCTGGCGAAGTATATTATTATACCATGATATTACCCTATTGAATGACTATTTCATGAAATCATGTCATTTGAAGAGTTGTATTGCTGGTTCTAATGATTGTAATTCTGTAAAGCCATATTTGTTACGGTCGCGAAACATATTGTAATTAACATACAACCGGACACTGACCCGTAAATTGCAAAAAACGTAATTAAATTTGAATTTCGCGGGCTATCTTAGCGCATTCGCCTTAAGCCTTTTTGGTGATGATGTAAAGGCATTACATCTTACATCATGCCTTGAAGACTATAAATGTCAGTGGTCTGGCAAAATAAAATATGCTTTTAAACAGCCTATCTATTCTGTAAAAATCTCACCGTGAAAACTTAGGTTAAATAGGTTAGGTAGGGTTTTTATAAACACTAGCTTTTGCCCGCGGCTTCGCTCGCGTGGATGTCTAAAATTAACCCACGGGAACGAGCTACCGGGATAAATAGTATCCTATCATTCAAATCCATTCAGCCGTTAAAGTGTGATAAGGTAACAGACAGACAGATATTAAATGCAAATAATCTTTTTTATTAAACAGCTAAATGACTAACTAAAAAAACATTTTAATATTATTATTTTTTATTTGAAATACTTTAGCGTCGCCATTGACCATATATATATTTATATATTATACCTACATATTAGCAAAGTTATAAGGAGTTTCCCACATGGAATGTATTAGGTAATTACACTTAAAAATAAAAACATTTTTAACTCATGAATATTCATTTGAGTAGCATAACATATTTCCGTAAGCTCATAAAAGATGATTTTACTGCAGCCAGAAAACAGGTTTAAAGACGTGCGAAATATGGATATTGACCAAAACACAAACATACCAAGCAAGTTATTAACACTATAATTTGAAAACATTGTAAAAGCCACTTATTTTAAAAAGAGTAACCGTGAAATTTCTTGCCGGCTCTTCTCCATAGGAAACGACCAATTGGAACTGCGCACCTAGCTTCTGACGTTTCATAAGTGCCCATGTAGGTTTATGTGAAATAAAATATATTGATTTTGATTTTAAAATACGACAGATTTGGCAACCATGTTAAACGATTTGACAGAAGAGAGTAAAAAAGTTACATTACAAAAACCAAAATAATCACAAACTAAAGAAAACGATCCTATAATGGCCGATGCGATGGTCAGAATGTAGAATTGGTCAAAGAATACATTTATTTAGGTCAATCAGTTTCATTTGATAATCTCACTGAAAATGAAGTGCAGAGAAGAATCGCCATAGCATGGAAAAAATACTGAAGATTAAAGGAAATACTGAAAAATAAATCAACACGTAGGTATTAGTTTAAGAGAAAGGTCTTTTAAATAGCAATCCTTCCGTGTCTGAAGTACGGTTGTCAAAGTTGGTCGCTAAGAAAACGTGAGGAAGACAAGCTAAGAATATGTCAACGAAAAATGGAAAGAAGCATGTTGGGAATCAGACTATCAGACAAAATTAAAAACCAAGACATTAGAATACCTAATAAAGTGAATGATAATGTTGAGAGAGTGAGAGCACTAAAATGTAACTGGGCTAATGATTAGTAATGATAGATGTATCAAAATAATTACAGAATGGGTCCCAAGAGAAGGAACAAGGTCTAGGGGACGCCAAAGGAAAAGATGGGCATACCTATTTATACATACAAAGACTAGGGCCGAACTAGATGACCAAAGCCAGAGACTGACACTACTGGAAAGAAATGTGGGAGGCCTACGCCAAGGAGACAACTACTACTAATTTAATTAATTAATACTTATTATAAATAAATTGTTACAACATAAAATGAATAAACTTACAATTTAATTTAGCACTATCATACAATTAGAACATTAAAACTTAAATAATTTAAAGTGCACCGAACCAAAAATTTAATTTTGCATGTTAAAATTTTATTGTGATATATATTTTATTTAAGTATACGCATATTAAAAACATTTTGTAAAGAAATTGTAAGTGGGTAGTAGAGCAAATGGCTTTATTTTTATTATGGGTTAAGCTAGGTCAGAGCATACGAAACGGGGCACTATGAAAAAAGGACCCAAAATTTCACCAAAAACCATCGCCTAATCAAGCCTTCGGGACCTGATGGGATGTGGGAGTAGCAGGATGGGGGAACACCACGGGGCGCCTCAAGGGCATTGACCTTGAACTCAGTGTCATTGACCTTGAGGTCTGGTAGAACAGACGAAACCTTCAACGACACGAGTCATATTCAAATTACCAAAACCAATCGTGAAACACAGCTGTATTAACATAAGTTGTACACGATAAGTCAACCAATAAGTCCCGATAAAGGTAGTCGCACGCAAGTACCTAATGCCCGAACCAAGTTATCAGCTTACGGAACAAGATAATAGATAGTTTGATTACACTACTCGTATGACTAATACTTGCCTCTTAGAATGTTGAGTAATATCTGATAACAGAAATAAACATGATGGGGTTTTCGTTTCTTACCTTATATGGTCAGGTAAACGAAGTATCTAAGTAGGTACCTACTCCAAAAATGCTATCACTTCCTGAGGAAGTTGTTAATGACGTCTATAGAGTATGCTGTCATGGAAATGACTGATAGTAGGCATTCTGTTATCATTTGCGATTAAATTACACGAAGCGTCATTTAGGAGAATGTCTCAAAGATCAATTGTTTGATGCCGTAAGATCTCCTCATAACCAATGATTTCAACCGTAAATTCGCCCGACCGCGTCTAAGATGGTCGCATTGCTGTTTCGTTTTGACCCCTCTGACATCCACAATGGCGCAGAAACTTGACTTGACATTCATGGAAACGCCATTATTATTGTGTGATGTCACTCATCTCAGTATTGACACTGACTTTTACGTGCAACGTAGTAAGTAGGTATCTACGGTGAGGGCAAATCTAACGATTTAAATCTTTGCTCATAACTAGAAAATATATTGGGGTTGAAAGAAGATAGGTCACAGAAAGAAGTCGGAATAAACTTTTGTCATACTCGTACAGCATTTTGAGTCTGCTAAAGTAGCTTCCACGAGAGACTAATTTCTGATAAGAGTATGTAAACGAACGCCGTTGCTTGTCTACGAAGCACTTTATAACTTTATTTACACTGCAGAATATCTGTTTACTTTCTCTATTGATTCTAGCTCTCTTATTTTGTCTCTGATAAGACTTAGTATAGTTAAGAGTCTAACCCAGGGGTCGGCAACCTGCGGCTCGCGAGCCACATGCGGCTCTTTGGATGTGAAGCTGCGGCTCTTTAGTTCCTTACGCAAATATTACTTATTTTTATAACATATAATATATGTTATCTAATTTGTTGTGAAAAATAAATAGATTATTTTTTTTTTTCAAAAAACTTTATTCATGCAGTACTATTTATTTTATATTATATTTATATAGTACTATTAATTATTGTCAAGAAAAAAAATTTTGGCTCTTTAAAAACTTTGAAATTTTGTAAATTATAATTTTTGACTCTTCCGTCTCAAAAAGTTGCCGACCACTGGTCTAACCAGCACCCTAATTACGTAACACACTATCAATCACAATCTGAATAATTTTGAAGCCTATTGCTAATCCATTGCTTCATATGTTCGAAAAATTTGTCTGCTCAACAACGTAAATAACGCAATGAATGTTGTGGAACTGTCAAAATGAAACCCATTTCTACAGTTAGTGTGTTACGTAATTACCCCGCAGATCATCATAGCTCTTACAGAGCAGCTTGCAGCATATATATATATATTTAAATCAATTATGTCATGAGACTTTTAAAGAAAGTTAAGATTTGATTCCGAAATCGTTTTGGATAACCTAACGAATTGATAATAATTAATGAATTATGTATCCGATGAGATCATCAGTCTAATGATTTGATAATATACCTATCTCAAGATAAATGGTCATAATCGTGACAAAATCTACATAGTTAATACCGTCATTTTATATTTTTAATATGCTAATAACAGCACGTTTACATATATTAACAAATAGATATGATGATGTATTTAAGGAAGAATGTGCATTACATAGTTATCTTTTACTGGTCATAATGTTACATTTCTGAAATGAAATTGTTTATTTTGTAAATAGGATATCAGAATCACATTTTCACGTCAATTTAAAAAATATTAAAAGACTAGCTTTTGTTCGCGGCTTCGCCCGCGTGGTGGTCGGAAATTATCGCACGGAAACGTACTACCGGGATAAAAAGTATCCCACATGTTAATCCAGGTTATAAACTATCTGTGTTCCAAATTTCATCCTAATCCGTTCAGTAGTTTTTGCGTGAAAGAGTAACAAACATCCATCCATCCATCATCACAAACTTTCATATTTGTAATACTAGCTTTTGCCCGCGGCTTCGCCCACGTGATGTCGGAAATTATCCCACGGGAACGTACTACTGGGATAAAAAGTATCCCACATGTTAATCCAGGTTACAAACTATCTGTGTTCCAAATTCCATCCAAATCTGTTCAGTAGTTTTTGCGTTAAAGACTAACAAACATCCATCCATCCTCACAAACTTTTATATTTATTATATTATATTAGTAGGATAATTATGCTAGATGGAGTTGACATTTCCTATCTGACTACACCTGAGAAGAAATGGCGACACAAAGTCAGGGAACATGTAGCTTCTAATTAGGTATTTACCTACCAAAAAGGTGTAAAAAATTGTAAACAAAAAATTTATTGCTTTAAAATATGACCGTAGAGACGTTATTTCCCAAAAACCGGAGATTGCGTGTGCATTTATAATTAAACTTTTGACTTAACGAATGCCTTTGATTAATCCCATTTCAGATCCTTTTTAGGGTCCTCTACCTGCATAACAAAAACGGAACCCTCATCATGATGTTTTTGTGGAGAAGCAGTTATTTTAGATGCAACTAAAAATTAAACTTTCTGAAGGGACTATACAAGGCCGGTTTACGTCCGGTTCTACATTCAGGCAGTCTTTATAGGTGTGTCGAAAACAGTAAGGTGGGGACTTGACCAACTATAAATTTGATGGCCAGACGGAATTATTGGATTCATCAAAAACAGGAAAAAACCAAAAAAAAGTAAGATCTCTGTCCGGGTTTTTTTTTCCAAGTACTGTTACACATTAAGAAATCTCCAGTTCTGACGACACAATCTTAGGTACATAACCTGTGATTTTATGCATGCAAACGTATAAAACCGTTCCACATCCGTTTCGTGACCTAGTGACAAATTGCACGATTGGTGCTTGCAATTTATTTATTTTGACAACCAATTTATTAAAATTGCACATCAAATATAGAAATCTATTTAAAGAATTCCGGTTGGGGAAAACTAAAAATAAATTAAAACACAAAATATAGTAGGTATAAAAGTTTATTATTACTTACGTCACTAGTAAAACTATTACACACATTAATAAAATTATAAATTATGATGAATTTGAACTGTTTCAGTTGTAAAAATCTTACTAAAAAAATACCTGCGGGGTGATTACGTAACACACTAACAGTAGGAATGGGTTTCATTTTGACAGTTCAACAACATTCATTGCGTTATTTACGTTGCTGAGCAGACAAATTTTTCGAACATATGAAGCAATGGATTAGCAATAGGCTTCAAAATGATTCAGATTGTGATAGATAGTATGTTACGTAATTAGGGTGCTGGTGTAGATTGTCGCAGGCAGTAGCTTCTGTTAAGTATATTTTAAATCTATCACACGTTTACAAAGTCACCAGAATATTTGAACAGAAATTACATTAGGACATTTTGGGGTGTTAGTTTTAAAACTAATTTCATTTGAGCTACGTTATACATGCATATTTCATAGATATTCAAGACCGTATTTTGGCCATGGCGGCTAATCTCAACGGAAACTAGCCTTCGGTGCGGAAGATATTATAGTGCACAAGTGTGTGCGCAGACACAGGTGCACTCTCTCTTCCCTCACTTTCACAGTCCGATGGGACGACAATCCGACACGACCGGAGAGAGATCAGGTGCAGGACCAACGGCTTAACGTGCTTTCCGAGGCACGGGTGTATCACACCGCAGTCTTCCAAACTCCGGGCTATTACTAAGAGATTCCTAATAGAAAAACCCAATAACATTTTACACGACCTGGGAATCGAAGTCAGGGCTCACGCTGAGCAGTCGCGCTTAAATATAGCTTAATTAAATATAGCAGCGTATGCATATCGTTTGGTCTTACCCAAACTATCTTTTCTGTGATAGGCTTAGCATATAGCAGATTAGCTATGGAAAACTAGCCGAATGGCCGACTAGTTGGTTGCAAAAACCTGACAAGTCGCGAAGTTGATCATTGCTTCACACATCATTGTTCCTACTCCTAGATTATATTGCAAATTGTAAGGTTAACTCTATAATAATAAAAAATAACAATAAAGGATCCGATTTAATTTCAATCATCGTATTTTTTAAGCTTAGAAATATGAAAAAAGTAGAGCCCAATTTATAGTCCGACTTGCCGGCTTTTTGCCGACTAGTTGGTACATGTCTAAAAATGATACTGCGACAAAATATACAAACTCGTTTGGTACTGTAGCGGTATCTACATCGCCACATGCGAGCTACACGTCACACTGACGTCACGCAAAATCCTGCATCGCGCAAACAGAGTTTACCGCGCAACTAGCATATATACAACGTCCCGACATCAAACGTCGGGCAGTTGTCCACTAGACACGACACCCGTCTGGTCGGAGGATCCTCCCGTTTCCATAGCGTATGAGTGAACTTTACACCCTGTTCCTCATACCTCTATAGTACCAATAAAATTGAAAAATATCAATATGCTTTTTACCACACATTTTTTACGACAAACAATACATCAGATAGTTAATAAATAAATAAACATGAGGCAATCTTGTATGAATTACTGCAAATCAAGAAATCAATAGATTATTTCACACATATTATTTCAATTGAGTCATTAAATATTATGAGATTGCATTAATGAAGACTATCCAGATCTCAAAGATTACTTATTAAAATTGTGAAATAATTACGCTAATCTTTCTCTGCTGGACGGCTTTCTGAAGATTTTGCGACGGCCAGAATTTTTTTTTTAATATATAGATAAACCCGAACATAATTTAGGATCCGGAGGAAAAAAAAATGATACACAAATATTCGGTAGGACAAGGGCATAACTGACAAAAAATCGAAAAATTACTTAAGTATGCCAAAGTGCTTTAAAAGTCCCTTATATCCGGAGGAACAAAGACCCGTATTAATACGAGCTTAATGCCGCCAGAGGGCAACAGTGCCTTTGTTATATTGGTTCATTTTTTGACTATCTTGGCGCGGCAAGATCTTAAAATGACCCCTGTAAAATCACTGAAAGGAAGTTATGCCCTTGTCCTACCGAAGGTGCGATAGATTCTCAATTGATCATCGAATATTTTGTGTAATAATGCGATAATTACATTAAAATATTTCAATAGAATCAATTGCTTTCATATAAAAATTAATAGGATGAAAAATGTTAATAATAATTATTAGGCCTAAAAACTACTGGTGCTTCGTAAAATAAATCACACGTGGTTTGCACTCAGTTAAAACTATCTAAAATAATGTTTAACAACTAAATATAAATTACATTCTATTCAAAGCTATGGGTTTGTTCATGTACAGTCGCTAGCACATCAAGTTATCACAAACTGTCAGATTTATTCATTCGATTTTGAACTTAATCATCAACATTTTAAGGTTTAAAATTGTTTGGAGAAATTTGACAGTTTCGTGTAGCTTGACCTGCTGGCGAATGTACAAACTAAGGTTAGTAAAATTACATTCCAATTTTTTTAACGAAGTTCCTTATCGCACGGTACGGACTTGGCGGATGGGGGCTAGGCGAAAAAAAGTGTAAACGTTTTCCGTCACGACCCTTTCTTTAGTGTAGACGGTTATCCATAGCGCGTATGCTATTGGCTGTGCCCAGTCATAGGTGCGCGCTTATTGGTTCAAGTCATTTATCTGTATTTGTTAATCAATAATATAATACGTTTATCAATAATAATATACAACGAAAGGAACTTCGTTCCAACCGAGTGTTCCACGACACTCACGTTTTTATTTTATTTAACTCGTAAGATCAAAAACTGCAATTTAAAAAAACTGTGCCGGTTACCCTTTGGTTTCGTCATGTAATAACAGCTGTCATAAAAACCTGTCATTTTTAAAAGTATTTGACATGAAGGTGTCAAAATACGCTCTGTATTTGTATAGCCGTTATTGTGTGACCATTCAGCACTGTCTTAGAAAACCAAAGCGTGCTTTAGAAGAACTAGCTTGTAGCCTTCATATTCATGATTTAGGGTGATTGTGCGTATAAGGTTCATGTTTAAAAATATCACATATCACTGAATGCAATAAGAAAAAAACACGTGTGGCACTCGGGGACTTCCGCGGTAAAGCTATTGCATAGTATTTTTTATCAATTTATGCAATTATAATTATTTATTATTTTTTTATTTATGCAGTATTTTTATTTCTTTAATATTAATTCAAGTACAGTCGTACCATAAACATACACGCTAAGCGAACGCTCGGCCGAGCTACATGGTAGGCGGAGTGGGGGATGTTAGGTTTTATTTTCGTTACGGAATTTCTTGATTCGGTCGCCGCGCTCAAAGCCCGCGATAAAAGCTATGCACAAGCTTAAAAATGTTGTCAGTGGGCAAAATAAGGTTGAAAACCTATGTTTTAAACCATGAGTAAAAGAAAAATCTTGTTTTGTAATAACATCGTATAAGCTACACGAATTAATATAACTAGATTGATGGACATGTAAAAGCTGAATTGACAATATTATGAGTCACTTGCTCCATACATCTACATTTAAAATTAGTAGTACGAGTAATTAAGGCTTTTTTTAGTACATCGTCGTCTATTAACACAATGCAATTTTACATCAGAAATTTTGAAAAATTTTATACCTTCACTATTTTAAGATTATTAAATTAATAAACTTTTGGCATTTACAGGAACAGTTTTGTAGTATTAAACATGCGAGAATATTGAGCATACAAACAGTAAAAAAACGCATAAAAACTAATTTAAAAAGTTTTAATTGAATTCTATTTCGACTTAATTCTATCCATGCTTATTAAAAAAAACTATAAAAATCGAGATACAATATTTCGAGAAAGCTTATTCACTTCACTTTGTATCGCTACAAAAATAAAATAAAATAAATTACATATAATTATGTAAATTGTATAATTTGGCTACTTAGAAAATATTTTTTCTAAAATTACCGATCACTTTTTAACTCGTTTTGAATTATAATTATCCAAAAAAGTATTTTAATTTTTTTTCAGATCTAATACAAACGGTACAATGGGAGTTTCATGGTTCCATCGACGTACCTGTGCGATCAACCATACCGTATGTAGATAGTTAGAGAGTTATAAACCTTATTGTGAAGACATTAAAATTGATTTTCTTTTATTTTTATCATATTTTCATCCAACATTAGGTATTCGCCTATGGTAGAGTCGATGAAACTTCTGGCTCGCGCTATTCTGTATGGTTGAATTCCTCAACCATAGAAAGTTTAAAAAATGTCTTGAGTCAACTTCTGTTACTATAGTTTGACCGATACCGCTGTACTGCGCCTTAAGAATGCGCGGCGAGGCGGGGGGCGGGACGCCGTGAGCGTTGACGAATGAGCGGCCTGCACTAAACTCCCGTCTCGCCGCGCACATACCTAAGGCGCGGTACAGCGATTTCGATCAAACTATACCTACCTATTTTTCGACTACCCTCGTTCTCCCTTTGCTGCTAATCTAAGAACGGTAGCAAACAATCGTCAACAATACTGACATTCATATGCCAACTAAAATGGTTCACTCCTGGAACCGTCACTATGTGCAGACGACCACTCTCGTCCAGGGTCCGAAGACCTATCCTGTCTTCCATGTAAATGTCCTGGCCTTTCATCTCGACGATAGTCTCGTTGGCACCATAGTAGCCGAATTGACTGGAATTTTAAGATTTTGGTTGAGCACAAAAGTTTAATATATTGTAGGGTTTATGGAATTGAAAATGTCCGCACATTCGTTAAAAACAGTTTAATGATCGTAAAACACATAGTTTACGCAATATTTTTAGCAATTATGTAGCAGGAAATTATAAAAAATGGCGTCGGGAAGCAAACGGGCGCATACGCGTGCGTATCCATTGATTTTCCCCGCGAAAGACAGCGAGAGGGGTATGAGGCGCGGGTGACAGGACGCGGTTGTTAGGTTGGCGTCCTGGAGGCGCGCTCGCTGCCAACTTTGCGGCGCTGTGATTTAAGTTTGGAGACGTTTGGAAACGGTGCGCGCTACAATATTGATTTATTAAAATCTCCCTTACAACTATCATTACAGGTGTATGTACCCAATGCGACAGAGCGGTAATTTTTACAAATCTATATCTATTAACTAAACAACCAAACTTATAATACTACTTAACTTTTAACTTAGCTTTTATTTTCAAACTTTTAACGTTTTGAATACGAGGCTTTTGGCTACTTTTTATTAGTGTATATATTTCGTCTATTTTTGTTCTAATGTGCGTCTTGTTTGTGCAGAATAAACAAATTTTCTTTCTTTATTGTTTCCTTTAATTTTCTAAAAAGTAAGCCCACGTTCGCAAGGACGTAAAAATATCTAATAATCTAATAATTTTCAACGTTCTGCTTAGCGCCGAGAGTTGAAAATCCAACAGTGTGTGTACATTTGTCACAATGTTGTCCTTCTTACCCAAAGGTATGACTGGTAGAGAATGCCTTGTGGCATTTAGTCCCCCATGTACAACTACTGTAGGTACAGTCGCTAGCACAACAAGTCACCACAAACTGTCAGATTTTCTCAACAGATTTTAAACTTAACTGTCAACATTTTAAGATTTAAAATGGTTTGGAAAAATTTGACAGTTTGGTAGCTTGACCTGCTGGCGACTGTACATGTAGTTTAAATCAATATTAATTATTATTTACCTGCTCTGCCAAGGCGTGATGACATTATCATCAGGACCACCAATAAGCACTAGTCTTTTCAGCCTCAGCAAATTGTTCTTGAAGTCCGTAGATTTCGCTGACCTGAAATTAACGTAGAACACATTCAGTTTTATTTGTAAATACCTACCACAGGTAATGGGACTACAAGTCATGTTACTCCTGCCCTTATGCCAATAATATTACTACTAATACAATTCTTGAACTAGTTTACCACTACAAGTATAGCGGGGTAATGGGGGCTATCGTTTTTGTGCTCACCAGTTGGCGCCACTGTCGAGTAAAGTCCTGTTGCAGTACTTTTATTTGGTGTTTTGGATATGTTTAAGTACCCTTATATTCATAGTATGTTTATTTTATTACATTTTAAAACTTCAAATGAATATTTAGATTATAATGTTCATAAAATTGGCAAGCATGAAGCAGACAAATCTTATTCTTCCTTCGAGTGCTACCAGATTAGATCTTAACTTTTTACTTAAAATCTTAATTCATAATTAATCAAGAATGGCACAACCATTACAGCTATTATGAATTATTCGTTAAAATCCGTGATAAAAAAATCCGCAAACAGTGAACGTTCAGTACATATTTTGACATCTAGATACCCATCTCTCTCTGCCACTAGCGGCGAACTCAAGCCCGATAGCCCTCATTGCGTAACATACTAACAGTCGGAATAGCTTTCATTTTGACAGTTCAACAACATTCATTGCGTTATTTAAGTTGTTGAGCAGACAATTTTTTCGAACATATGAAGCAATGGATTAGCAATAGGCTTCAAAATGATTCAGATTGTGATTGATATTATGTTACACAATTAGCGTGCAGAACTAAATACTGCCACTGTATACTCTGACTATCTCTAAAAAATACAAAGAAAGTGAAACTGAAAGTGAAAGAAAACTGAGACAAAGTGTCATTCATAGGTGTTATCTAAAACCTAAAACTAAGATATTAAACAGCAAATTATAATAACATAATAATTGTATACATTCGCCAATAATCTTCGAGCCTAAAGTAGGTACCTACTTGAAAGTAACAAAACAGAAATATCGCAAAGAAATACTTAAATAAAAACATACCTACAAAAACATTGTAAAAGTATGTATAATTAAACTGCATCGTCATCTTTCATCAGCAAAAAAAAAAGGCGTTACGTCAGTCAAATGCAAAATTATTATTCTTGGAATGTACTTAAGTAGTTAATTGTTCATGTCATTAATCTTAATGATTAAAAACTGCAGTTTTTAAAAGAAAACAAATGCATTGTCAGTTAGTACCTACTTATGTTTTTTAAACAATTATTTTACACAAAAAGCAAATAAAGTTCCGTCGGCCTTAACATAGGATAGGATTTTATACAGCTATAGTCCACAGACTCATTCCCTTAGATAATGCACTTCACAAAAATTGACATTTATTCAGCCAATATAAAATATACTTTACATCGATTGACATAAAGTTTATTTTAAAATAGAAAATTCGAGAAAAAATTACAAAAAAAATTGTGTTGCCTCTGTCCGATTATTACAAGATAAATTAAATAACAATGTTAATCTATACTTACTTACCATTAATTTAACGATAGCATAAAACATTCTTATTAATAATTTTATTGACGAGAGATTTATTATGAATGACGCGTTTGTATAATGTTGTCCTCGTTCAGAAGTATGACGCAAGCGGCGATTATTAGTTCCTAAAGTCCTAGTACGCAAAAACCTAAAGTTAAAAAAAAAAATTGATAGTAAATATTAATAATAACTATAACAAGCATTGTTTTCATTTTAATTTGCAGAATTTTGTTTTAGTAAGAAGTTGAATGAATAAAAAATGTTTATACAAAAAAAAAACACGGTTTTTATTAATAAAAAAGCAAGCAAAAATTAAATAAAACTGAAAATATGCTTCAAGATGATATTTAAAAACACAAAAAGTTCAGGTTCCACCGAGATTTGAACTCGGATCGCAGGATTCAGAGTCCTGAGTGCTAACCGTTACACCATGGAACCGATGAATGTGCAGACGAAATTCACGTTGTGTATCTGACATTTAATTGAAAGATTATAAACATGCTATTCTAATTGACGATTACGGTTCGATTACGTAAAGATTATTTTTGCATAACCACAATAAATACCGCTAAGCGATTTTTAAAAGATAAACTATCTATGCTGCTCAATAATAATTTACATTAATAACAAAACGAACAATAATATCACAACAGATTTTCTTTGTAATACTTAGATAAATAAATAATTTACGTCTTAAAAAGAAGAAAATAAAAAATTATTAGTGCAAATATTTCATCATAATAAAAACTCATTCCCTTGGACTAGTTCACGCCCTCGTATGAGGAAATGAATAATTGAATAGTAAATAAATGATAATAATGTCGTGCTCTTGAACGATAAGTCGGTCCCTATCATTATTAGCACACGGTCGTGATCTTCAACCCCGCGTTTATTTTCTATTACAAGTGGCTTCGAATTTGGAATAGTGCCGATACTTTAATACATAAGCACATTTTTTTTTTGGGTGGAAAATCTTCAAATAACTTCACCCGCTCTGGGCAGAGCAGTAGGGCGTGTCAGACTTTTACGGACTAAAACCCATCCATGTTCCTTCAGTTGCCTGTGCGCCAGGGCCACGGTAACCCTTTCGGACAAACCCGCGACACCGGCAGTCATCGGCCCTAACCACAGAAATCTAAGTACGCCTCTAACTCATCTAAGTCTCGCCGCCACGAGGACACGACGGTGCTCCGCCCAAGCCGGGCAGACCTCCACCGTATGCTCCACCGTGTCCTCCGGTCGATCCACACAGTGGTAAGTAGTAGAGTGGAGTAGGGGAATGGTATAAGTATGTATAATGGTAGTGGTAGGTAGTCTGAAATTCATTCAACATGGTTTACCCTCAGACCAAATGAAAAATCAAGACAGCGCTGCGAACAATACAGCGAAGCATGCAAAACTACACCTCATTAAGTGCAGACAGGTTTACGAAACCGGCCTCAGGTCACTGTTGACAGCGCTATGTCTTCATTTCTTATTCGGTCTGAGGGTTTACCGTACGCATAGTCACTATTTTATGTGACTACCTAAGTTTAAATTGGTAAACGTCAAAGACAAAAACGTTTACGAAGTAGGTATGTGTGCAAACACAAAAAAAAAAAAACAAATCATTTTAGGCAGCGAAAGAACGCGAAATTCAATTTTTATTTTTAAAAAAAGAACGCGCTTGTAATGATACATTTTATAAAAATCTTCAGTATTTCTTTAGTATTTTTCTTCTAGTTTTTCGCGGGCTACCTTGAGAGTTCATTTGTCTATAATAAAACATACTTATAGGTAATTTAACCTCGCATATTAATGTAATAATAGAATTGCAATGCTAGGTACTCACTTTATATGATTATTTATATACGGCAGGTACACGCTATACGTCTCGTAGAGGCTCTGATGGTACGGATCGTTCCAGTAGTTACCAACGGATGTGTGTTGGCCTACGCGCGAGTAGAACAGCTCGTAGACTGTGTCTTTGACCAGGCCCGGGAAAACAAGGTGGAGGAAGCCAGCTGAAACATTTAAGAAAATTGGTTGTGGTTTTAACACATAACAATACGCCTATTTTCCCCGAAGGATTAAGTAAGGACATGGGCATACCCAGTTTTAGGCCCAGGGGTTGCAAATCAGAAATTTCTTAAGCGGAAAGCGCAAGGGTAGCCGCGAAATTCAAATTTTCTTACGTTTTTTGCAATTTGAAGGTCAATGTCAGGTTGTATTTTGATTAAAAATATAAAATTCGCGACGGTAACAAATATGGCTTTACAGAATTATAATCATTAGAATCAGCAATACAACTCCTTCCCTCCTAGGCAGGGGTCCACCTAGTAGGTATAAGTTTCAAAAGTTAGAATTATTATATAAATTATGGTTTATTAATTGTTCTTCAAACCTCATATTGAGACATGAGATTTTTATCCATACGCATAATGATCCATTGCTTATCTAGACAAGTCAAAACGTCTCAATTTGACTTACTGCGCCTGCGTAGGTAACAGTAAGGGCAGATTTCGTACTTCGAGTGATAACACCGATGTGAGGTTAACCATACCAACAATTTGAGATGAGATATGTACTAAAGGAGAACAGTATAGTGGCCTAGTGGTATCGGCCCCGACTTACGAGTTGTAGGTCGTGGGTTCGAACCCAGGCAGGCGCTTTACTTTATGTAAATAATTTCATCACCACTGCTCTCACAAAAACGGTGAAGGAAAACATCGTGAGGAAACCGGCATGTCCTAGAACCAAAAATTCGAAGACTTGTGACATCTACCAACCCGCACTCGGTCTGCGTGGTAGATTACAGTCTTTTCCCTCTCAATGAGAAGAGGCCTGTGTCTCAGCAGTGGGAACATTATAAGCTGATTATGCAAGTACTAAAGATTGTTCGTAATTCTGTCAAATCGCCCAAATGGTGTTGTTAGTCTCTATTATTTTGTTTCTCTGCTGGAAGTTTTTGCTTGCGGTCGGTATGTTGTATTGGTATTTACTATCACAACAAGCATTTGCATCATGTCAGTGGCATGTACATTGCATGCCAATCAATTTGCGCTTGAATCATATTTATGTTGATGTTTTTTCTTATTTCTTTGTCTACATTTTAGATACTTATGATGACTTATTATGGCAATAAATAAGTATAATATATTTACCTCCATATTGTCCAGCTTGTGGTGAGCTTAGAGATATGAATGTGCTAACTGACACATTGGGAAACGTCTCCACTATGCCGCGCGCGATCAGACCTCCTTGGGAATATCCTGAAAATCACAATTTTAAATAAAATAAATATTGTAGAAACATTATTTAAGTAGGTACTTTTGATCTATTACGGAGTTAAATAATGCCATCAGTTAATGTTGACTCTCAATGATAAAATATTAATTTCGATTTTAGGTGTTTTATTCGAGTTAGAATCTACCTATTATGTCCACAAGCATGCTCAATTACACCTCATTCTTTGCTAGAAGAATAAGGAGTAATTGACCAAGCTTGTGTCAAGGCGCCCCTTCACCTCTGGCGCCTGCAGAGTACTTTTGTTTTAGTTCGTTTGGAGTTAGAAAACCAAAAAAAAACACGTGTGGCACTCGGGAACTGCCGCGGTAAAGCTATTGCATAGCATTTTTTATCAACTTATGCAATTATAATTATTTATTTATTTATATTTATGCAGTATTTTCTTTTGTTTGATATTATTTCAAGTACAGTCGTACCATTTACATACACGTTAAGCGAACGCTCGGCCGAGCTACATGGTAGGCGGAGTGGGGGGTGTTAGGTTTTATTTTCGTTACGGAATTTCTTGATTCGGTCGCCGCGCTTAAAGCCCGCGATAAAAGCTATGCAATAGCTTAAAAATGTTGTGATATTTCGCTTGCCGACATTCCATGAATTTTCAAACTTTTCTGCATAAGCTGACAAAGTAACTCCTATTTCTTTATGAATGAACAAAGGAAACCTAGGCGGATTGCTGAAATTTGTCGCTCCTCTCTACTCTCCAAGATGGGACAAGGGCGCCGCCGCCGAAATTTCGCTCTGGCCCTGCAGTCTCGACAAATATAACGGCAAAAATTGGTCGTTAAGTCTAATCGATGTCAAATTTCTTTAATAGATTTTCAACTTTATTTCGAAACCATAGGGTTCAAAATCTATTAAAGAAATTTGACAACGATACGATGTCGAGACTGCAGGCCCAGGCCCTGCAGTCTCGACATTAGATAGCGACAAAAATCTGTCGCTAAGTCGTATCGTTGCCAAATATCTTTAATAGATTTTCAACCTTATGATTTCGAAATAAAATTGAAAATCTATTACTTAAAGAAATTTGACATCGATACGACTTAGCGACAGATTTTTGTCGCTATCTAATGTCGAGACTGCCGGCCCAGGGCCAGGGCGCGTGTAATGTTAAAACCGACACTGATATTCTATTCTCAATTTGTTCATAAACTAGAATCAAAATGGATGTTTCATAGATTTTCTTCTTGTGCCTACCAATAAGATTAATTCCTTCAGGATGCTTAGCAGATATGTTGGCGATATCCAGGCCAATCTCCAGCACCTGGTGCCACATGGTCTCCAAACTGGACCAGCTCTCGAATCTGTCCACATTGTAAATTACTGTGCCAGGATGTTGCTGTAATTGAAAATTGAAATTATTGAAGTATTAATAGTTAATGAGAGACATTGAATACAGAATTAATAAGTGTTTTGAGTTTTATTTTATTAAACACTAGCTTCTCCCCGAGACTTCGTCCGCGTGAAATTTCTTGTTTTATCGTAAAATATATCCTATGACACTCTAAAATATTGTAACTTCCCATTAGTGAAGGATTTTTTGGGAACGGGTCAGTAGTTCCAAAGATTACCCCCTACATTCAAACTCACAAATTATAGCTCTTTATAATATTACTGCATAAAGATTTAAGGGGGAAGCGCAAGGGTAGCCCGCGAAATTAAATTTTTTTTACGTTTTTTGCAATATGAAGGTCAATGTCAGGTTGTATTTTGATTAAAATATGATTCGCGACCGTAACAAATATGGTTTTACAGAATTATAATCATTAGAATCAGCAATACCTAGCCTTTTACCAACTATGTTGGGGTCAGCTTCCAGTCTTATCGCATGCAGCTGAATACCAGTATTTTACACGGAGCAACTGCCTATCGGACCCTCACAACCCAGTTACTGGGTAACACGATACCCTTGTTAAACTGGTTATCACACTTTCGGGGTTCTGACTATCAGTAACGACTGTCAAAGATCTACAAATGACAGCTGGGACCAACAGCCTAGCGTGCTTTCCGAGGCACGGAGGGCTCTCGATATGTAATGGACCGACCTCGAAGCGTTGCGTTGATCGACAAAAGCGGTTATTCTTCATCTCTTAACTGCCACGGCTTATTTTTATTATTAATCTTATATTTTGAATTGTTTCTTTATATATTTTTTTCATTGTTCTCGCATATAGAAGCAACAAGAATAATGTAGGTACCCAGGATTTTGTAATATCTTGATTTAAAAAGAGTGTCCTTGGAGTTTCTTGCCCGTTCTCCTCCATAGAGATAGTACGTTTTGGAATGGGCAACTAGCTTCAACTTTCTGACTAACTGACAGACTCTTTGACAATTCAAAAGTGCCTGTAAATGGTTTAATTGAAATAAATGCTTTGAGTTTGAGTTTATTATTTAGCCACGAACCCCTTTCTTCATTAATTTATACACACATTCATTCATTTTACACATTTACGAAATTATGAAATTTCGTAAATGTGTGAAGTAATGGTGTAAGTAGTCATGAGATGCTGTTGGAAAGCCCATAAAAATCTTGAAATATTAGGTACATTGTCACAAGGAATGTAGAAGCAGAAAATGTTCAAACAAACATGAAAAAAAAACTGTACACAGTGAAATTTATAATAACCGCTTTGATAAGAAATGTATATCCAATTAATAGTTAATAAGTACTTTTATCAAGTGACTATTAATGAATTGACTTTGTATTAATTATCTTTAAAACTTATTACAATAAAAATATTATGAACATGTGATGATAAATAAAAGCATGCTTCTATTGCACGCAGGAAATTAAAACAACAATCCATTGTTCAATACTTGTTTCTGTATTCAGTAATTATGACACAATGGCCCAAGCTAAATGAAGTACCTACTCATTCTCTTATAAACTTTACTACCTACTCGGTTAAGACTGCTAAAGCTGTATTTAATAATAATTGATGGTGTGCAAGACTTTCAAGATAACATAAGGTCGAATGTATCTTCTTCTGTTATAAAAATGAAATGCTGTTCGTTGGTAAGCACATGACTTGAGAATGCCTGGGCAGATTTGGCTATATTTTGCTTTAAAATGTTCATAATAGCCCTAATAAGGGTTTTAAGAAAAAAAAAAATCAAAGTATTGCCAGGAAAATAGGAAAATTTAGGGAAAAACTGAAAGTGCATATTCTATGGGAATTTTGTATGAATTATCGAAATTAGGACAGGGCAATGTCTGTTGGGTTAACTAGTACCTATAATATAATAAAGCAGTTACTTTGTTTTTTTGTTCGAACACACTAATCTCTGGAAATACTGGTCGGATTTACAAAAATCTTTAAGCATCTGATAGCCTTTTTTTTTCTTTCGCAAACACGTTGTTTTTAACACGGTGGGTTTTAGTTAGTAAAAGTCTGACACGCCCTCCCGCTCCCCCCAGAGCGGGAGAAGCTATTTGACGATTACCGATCCAAATAATAAAAAAGCATCTGATAGCCCAATTCCTTTTTCCTTTTGCATAACTGCCATCAGTCCTTTCTGGACTATTATCAGTTTGGCTGCGTGAATACAGTTGGCGTTTCAAGTACAGGGGCCATTGCCACTGCTACCTCTTTAGATTACTTGACCTCTCTTAAGTCGATTGACAGTTTCGCTGCTGTTCACCAATTTAGCAGCCAGAGGATTTGGGTGGATGGCTAGACAATCAGCATAACGCTTTTTATGTTAATTAGTTTCCTCAAGAATGGTGGGAGTGTTGTTGGACGCACATTATGTTACTTTTGCTGGCCACTCCCCATAGTTGGATGCCGTATGACTATATAGGTTTTAATAGCGAATTGTACAGCAGGAGATTGTTGTCCATAGATAAGACCAAGAGTTTCCCCAACCAAGTAACCAATACAAGTTTTTTATATTTGGCGTTTAGTTCTTGTCTTTTTTGTTTATGTGTCTTCCAGGTAAAAACCGAGATGCTTATCACAATCTGTGTGTGGTAGAGTTGTATCCCCCAATAGCCCATTTCTTGACGAAGGTAGGAAGGAAGGACGGCTATATATCATACCGCTACGACCTTTATGAATTGAGCAAAATAAAAAAAAAACAAAAGTACGCTAAGCGAAAATGAAGTAATTTATAAATAATACGATTTCTTTTAACGGTGGGTGAAACCGCGGGCCACAGCTAGTGTATTAAATAGGATGTATAAATTTTGATTTGGCCATCTAAAAAGCCATCTGTAAGAGTGGGGATTGACCAAATGACGGCAAAAACGATTCAAACAGGGTTTTTGATTGTGCTCTCTTAAATTAAGATGAAATTATCGTAGGGCGAAGTAATAGCATGGATTTGTTAAAATGTGGGTCTACCCCTTAACAATTGTAATGTATGGGTCATTAAAGACATAGTCAATAGACAAATAGGCCCTGGATAAATGAACTTGACCTTGGCTTTGCTAGATTAACGAGCAAAAAATCAATTAATAAAAACATTCAAAGAAAAGAACTTACCTCTTCAATCCTTAATTTTATTACTTCCATACTAGCACTCCCAGTCATAACCCCATGGATTAATACCACAGGTTTATAGGTTAATATAGGAGCAATAAATAATAGGACAGCACAAAATATAATTTTCAATGCCATGTTTATAAAACACGAGAACAAAGAACTTTACTCTTAGAATATTCAACGATTACTGAGTACGCACATAAACGCGCATAACAATAACAATACGTATATGTCATAGCTTACACATTATTAATTAATAAATATGTACTTAATTGATAAAACTCAATAACATTATTTACGTAAATTCCACGCAAAATCCTTGAGATTTGTAAACAAAATCATCTGGTGAAACTGCAAAAGTTGGCAAAAGTCAAACTGTCCGTCAAAAAGCCAGTGTCATTGTCAGTGTTGCTAGATTAAGCTCCGTCACCCAAATTCAGTTACTGGTTTTTGTTGCCACTTTGTGACTTCTAAATATAAGAATAATACTCATGCTAAAAGTTTCTGTATTCTGAGGCTAAACATGTAAAAAAGAAGCTTGTTCGTTGAGTAAAAAAATCAGCAAATCAATCATGACTAAAGTATATGGTACTATGTGTGAAAACAGAATAACAAGTACTGTGTAACGAAGAAATTTGTAAACTAAACGTAATCTCAAACTGTCAATGTCAATCAAGTTTGACAATATTTGACATTGACAATTGACATTCTCCATTCCAAACTCTTTGAAGCAAGTTGTAAACATTGAGTTCGAATTTCCACGTGCTCGTGGGACTTACTTTTAATTTTGTGTGAATAGACAATTATAAGATATAAGTGAGACGTTACGAATAGATATTACCTCTCCATAAATGATAAATTGGTACGTATTTATTTTCAGCATTATATCATAACCTTTATTTTGTCGCGGCATGGTACTTACCTTTATTTTTGCGGCCGCTTACAGATAAAAACAAACAAGACAGACCATGGCTGCTACTTCTTTAGCAGAGCAGCTCAAAAAGCTAACAGTACCTCAATCAACAGTTTATAAAGATGACAGCAAAACAGTTTCATTGCTCTTCGATCCGAAAGAAGCCGCCAACAAGGATCGGGACACGTTCTATGAAATCGGTATCAGTGGGTTGAAAGAACTCATAGCTCTGTATGAAGGATTCCGTCTTTTTGAAGATTCACTATTCAGCTTATCCTCAAAGGACTTTGAAAGAGCAGTGCAATCCAAGGATATTAATCAAAACCTTGATCAGACCATAGAGAAGTTTCTTCTTCAGTTATCTCCTTACCTTCTTTTACAATCATCGCACAAAGCCCTAGAATGGTTGATCAACAGGTACCACATTCATGAGTACAATCAAGATGCTGTCATGGCACTCATTTTGCCGTATCACGGTACAAAAGTATTTGTCCGTTTTGTTCAGCTGATGGACATCAAATCAAACAATAATAGATGGAACTGGCTTATGTCTATTCACAAACACGGCATTGCATTAGCCAATCAGGTTTTGTTCAACCAATGTGTGTCTAATTCAGGTACTTTACAATTTATTGCAAAGACAACATTGAAATATGTGAAAGAGTTTGGTGATAGAGCAACACAGCTCAATACCGTGTTTGCATTTTTCTGCCAAACAGCGATTGGTGTTATTGACACTAGCAAGAAAGTTACCGAAGGAATCATCAATGCTTTGTTGCCAACTGTAATTAAAGCTATTGAGTCACCAATCCCGGATTTCAGAGCTGCTGCTTATATTGTACTTGGATATCTGTTCACAAAGACAAGTCTAAAAGAGGATACTTTGAATGAAATAGTTCTTAAACTTTTGACCACAGAATTTGATATTTCATTCGATGTTGCAATTCTGATTACTATGATGTACGAGAATCAGGACCATGTGACAAGAATGTCTGAAGACATTTTGAATGATATGTCCGTGGATATAATGACTGCATTATGCGGTCATATTAAAAAGTTAGCTGAAAGGGGTAACAACATCAGGGCGTTTCTGATGGCGTTTTTGTCTAGTGTCCTGCCATTGATACAAGGTGAAGATTTTTGGAGATACTGTAAGCTGCCAGAAATATTGATTGGTGAAGTAGATTTGAAGCAGCAGAAGCCTGAATTGATTATCAAGTAAGTTTTTTTAATGCTTTTATACCTTTGTAAGAATTCTTAACAGCACATTAAAAATAAACAATTTGATTCAATGAACTGTAATTGCCTGTATTTGCATGGTTATAAATATGGTAGAAAGACACAGGATAAACTAACACCACAAATGCTATTAGTTTGCTTAATTTGTTACTGACTGAAGGTTTAATTTATTAATTAATTGCCAGTATTTTACACTTGAATAAAAATACTATTATTATTACACTTAATATTTAAATATATTATGCAGTCCCAGTATTATTTTGTAGCGAGTTTTGTTAAATAGTTTTGCTACATAAAATTCCTCTAATTTTCAGGTGTGTCCTCGATTCTTTCCAGCCTGAGAGCTCAAACACTATGGACGAAGGTGATGATGGTAATGAAAGTGATGTAGAAATAATTGATGAAGATGATGCCTCCAGTAAAACTCTCAACTGGTTTGCACTGTTTTTGAAGAACTTAGAGTGTCAGTACCCTGACGCGTTTGATAAAGTTATCAAAGAAGAAATGAGTTCTAACAGTAAGAATTCATCAAAAAGAAGGAACCATCTATCTAAATTGTTAGGTTTTAAACCTGCAATCGCACATAAGGTTGGTGGCACATATCTCTTTGAAAATCTTAACCATGTCAACGCAAAATTGCGTATAGAAGCTATCAAGTATATTGCAAAAGAATTTGAAGCATTGAAAACTGAGAATGCTGATTTTGTGAAAGAGTCTATGGTAAACAGACTCAACGATGACACCCCTGAAGTGGTTAATGCAGCTTTGGACATCCCTGCTGAGTATTTAAAAGAGGTTCTAAATGAAACCGATGCCACCAACACTTTTGTTGCTATTATAGGAAAGGGTTCTAAGAAATGGAGACATATTGTCAAAAAGGCAATAACAAAGTTTTGTTCTATCAAAATCCTGCCTGTTAACCAAGAAACGGTTTTAGCTTTAGTCCCATACCTTTTCCCGACTGATGTAGAGTCAGCTAAATTAACATGGCAAATACTTACTTCGGATTGGGGAAAGAAATTCGGACTTGCTAATAAAACAAAAGAACTTAAAGGATCCATAAAAGAAGACCCTGCAAAACTATGCGAAGTTATTTTCAAAGCACTTTTTGTTGATAGAACAGTAAAATTGGACGAGATACTTGATGAACATCTATTGAATAAAAATAATACTTTGGATGTCTGCTTCTATATGCTGTTAAAAATCAGTTCACTCAAAAACGCCACAGTTGAAGAAGTCTCGGCTATATTAAATCTACTCCTTGAATCAGTGGAAAATAGATCCATAGTTCACAGTTCCGAAGGGCAAGTATTTTCGAGCCTCATAATGCCTGAATTTATAAAACTCTGTCGCCAAAATAACATGCTCTTCCAAATCATTGAGTACATTTTCTCCAGAGTAATTGAAGACATGAATATTAGCGATATACCTAAACCTTGGTGTGACGTGTGTAAAACTCCAGAAACGATACTTATAAGGAGGCTTTATGAAATTTGTGTGATCGGATGTGCAATCCCAAGTTACGGAGAAAATTACGTTGCTCTCCTCCAAAAACTTCTCGACAAGTTCTTCAAAAATGCTAGAGAGAAATTCGAGTTTATTGCTAACTTTGCTTGTGGACATATTCTGTATGCAATAGATCCTAAGGACGTCATTGGGCCCGAACTTCAGCTAAGAAGCCTCAAATTGCTGTCCAATTTCTTAGCTGCACAAGAAACTGAAAAATGGTTGTTTGACTCTGACGTAGTTGTATTAACTGTTCTATTTTGCCTCAACAATCCGATCATAGCTATTCGCGAATGCGCCGTTGACATTGTGAGCAAATTCCTAAGAGAAGAACCAGACAAGAAACTTATTTATGTCCAACTGTTTGAAGAATTAATGGCACATAAGCAAGAATTGTTACTCGACCAAAATCAAGTAAAACAGGTGTTGAATACTATACTGACACAGAAAGACCAGAAAAAATTGTTCAGACGTAATTGTTTGTTGAAACTTGTTGGTATACTGAATTCTGATGCCCCATCTCACATAAAGTCAAGTTTCCTGAAGATTTTAAGCGAAGTTAACAATGCTATCGCATTCCCGCATTTTGTACAATCTCTGAAAGCTTTAGAAGAAACTTTGAAACAAAATACATTAAATACAAGATTCACATTTGATATCTACGAGTCTAATATGTTAAAAACTGTATACAGTCACATAAATGAATCGACTATTTCGACATTCTCGAAGGAACAAGTTTGGAACTGTATAGCAGTAGGTATGAAGGAGTATAGAGAGTGTATTTTACAGGAGGACCAATCATTTGTTAGTCCAGCGGGTTTGATAATGAAGCAGATAGACGAGAATGTTTTTAACAAAGTTCCGGAAGAGAAATCTAAAGAACTTGTGTACTTGATTGCGTGTGCTGGTGCCGTGAGCAATAACCCGACTATATCGAGTGTCGCTTCCAGAATAATGAAGAAGATCCATCTCAAATTCAGTCATTTCAAGCCTATTTTAGAGAAAATGTTACATGCAATAGATCCTGCTGAGAGCGTTTCCAAGAAAAAGAAGTCTACCGTCTCCATGTTGTCTTATCAAGTGACGGAGACAGATGAATGGAGATTGGGAGTTGCTTTCCTTGAATTCGTTCAGAGCAAGAAGAAAATGAAGTTGGACAATACTTTTGTCTCACTCTTGTTCCAAATTCTAAACAAATGCCTGAGATTCGAAGAGCAGTCTTACGTGGAGTATACAAAACAGCTGATACTGTCATCTCTCTGGTATTATTGTAAGAAATTCGTTGATGAAAAAGATAAGGATCAAATGAAGTCTCTCAAATCCGTTTTTGACGTGGAATTGGCTGTACAATGTATCAGGGGTACTCAAAACCCTCAAACTCACCACCATGCTCTGATCCTCTTGTCTCATGCTGCGTTCATGTTACCAGAGCAGGTCCTTCATCATACAATGGAAATCTTCACATTCATGGGTACCTCAGTCCTGAGACATGATGACGCTTACAGTTTCCAAATAATCATAAAGATTATTGAGACCTTGATACCAATTTTGGTAAAATTAGACAAGAACATTGAAGATTATACCGAAAAGGAACTTCAAAAATTACAGAATCGTGTAGTTCCAGTTTTGCGTATCTTTGCTGACTGTGTATTACATGTTCCGGAGCACAGAAGGCTTCCATTATTCAAAAAGCTAATTGAAACACTTGGACCGAGTCAGTTCCTTTGGGTATTCCTAGCTTTGCTTCTAGAAACTCATGTTGCACACTTCAGTGAAGACAAGAAAATAGACAAACCTCATTCCCGAACTTTAGCAGACCAAGAAGCGCCTATCAATAGAATTGATTTTGGACAAAGCATTGTTTTAGAATTCCCACCAGAAGTTGCTCTAGAAAACTTCATAAAACTGATTATTTACATCAAATCCCTACCCTTACAAAAGGATGAAAACACGATGGATGCTGATGTTGATCCTGGTGACATTTTTAGCGTTGTTGGACATACTCCATTGCAGCTACGGCACTACAAGTACATGATCATCACCTTTATGAACACCTGCTTAGCGTCATCCAGGTTTATCCAGCACAACAGTCAGGCAACTGATGATAAAGCTATGGAAACTAACTACAAGACCTTCATTATTAATATACTGACATTCATTCAGACAATATCTAAAGTATCTGATGACAAGACTGCTAAATATTGGCGTGTGATGTTGCATCATAGTTATGACTTACTTGACCATACAAATAATTTGCTAACGGCGCCTATGTTCTTGTCTGTGGTAAGAGGTCTTTTGAAACATACCCTGCAGACTGTCAGAAGGAAGTCTATGGAATTGCTCAACTCCAAAATCCAGTTCAGTCCAGAATTGTTTGAAGGTGTCGATAAGGACCTACTGTTTTCTTTATTACCTCCTCTATTGGATATTGTTAAAACAATAGAAGTCAGAGATGAGAGTTTAAGCGAGATTGCTTCACAGGAACTGGAGTTGAACCAACAAACTGCTCTTCTGTCATTGAAGTTGTTAACAAAAATGCTGGCTTCACAGAATCCTGAGGCTTTCAAGAATGTTCTGGAAACTGTCACTGATTATACTTGCAATCCAAACATTCCTGGTAATGTCATGGCCTCAGTTGTTTTATGTCTGGCTGAGTTATGCAGTAACTTAAAGGCACATGCATTGGCTAGTCTGCGGAAATTTATGCCAGCTTTAATCAAAGTACTCAAAAAGCAGCGTAAGGCAGAAACGCAAGAATTGGTCTTGCTCAGCACAGTAACAGCAATTGCAAAAATAGTCGAAAGTCTCCCTCTTTTCCTGAGTCCTTATTTACAGAAGATTCTTTACGAGTACTCAATTTTGTTAGCCAAATGGCAGAGCCAAGATCAGGAGTGCAGCAAAGTGTCGGCAATAGTCTCGAAGCTTTTGACTATCAAGAAGAAAATCGCTGGGTCAATACCACCTAGAGTGTTGATCCCTGTTGTGAACCAGACTCATCAAATGCTTTTGGAGAAGGAAGACTTTGATGCTGTTGGTCCTGTGATGTCGGTCTTGGCTGACAGCTTCGCAAATGTCACGACAGCAGATTTTACTGCTCTACAACAGGACTTAACATCATTCTTCTTAAATGCACTGCAATTAAGAAGTGATGCTGTGGAAAAAGATGTGGATTCTGACGTCATTGACAGGGCAGAGGACGAAGTGGTGAATGCACTGGTATGTCTGGTGTTGAAACTGTCAGAGACTAGCTTCAGGCCGTTTTATTTCAAGATCTATGACTGGGCGATAAGGACTAATGTTGAAGGACATAAGGACCGGACTATTACTTTCTACAGGTATGATTATTATTTATTTAGTTGTTGCCGATTTTTCCATCGACAAATATCTGTTATCCGTGACATAAAATTGATGTGAGTTGTCGTATGGTAAATCTGTAAAAAAATACAAATTATTCCTCGGATAAACGATATCTGACGATGAAAAATCTATAAGAAAAAGCAGCCCTTATTATTGTTAAAATTGTAGTTAAAGTTATGATTCCAATCAAATCAAAGTATTTTATTTCACATAAACCTACATGGGCACTTATGAAACGTCAGAAGCTAGGTGCACGGTTCCAATTGGTTGTTTCCTATGGAGAAGAGCCGGCAAGAAACTCCACACTTCAATAATACATCTGTAAATTATAAGCTAAAATTACTTCAATCAAATTATCTTAACCTTTTTCAGACTAAGCAGTGCTATCGCTGAAAAGTTGAAAGGCTTATTTGTTCTCTTCGCTGGTCACTTCATCAAGAATGCCTCAGACCTCCTCGACTCTTGTAACAATAGCAAAACTGAAGACCTATACTTTGATTCCGAAGACAAATGCTTGATGCTGATCAAGTACATCATCAAAACACTTCATACAGTGTTCCTTTACGACAGCCAGAGTTTCCTGAACAAAGATAGGTTCGAAACTCTAATGCAACCTGTGGTGGACCAGCTTGAGAACACGATGGGTGGTGTTCAGAGCCTTAAAGCAAGGGCTACAGAGTATATAATCCCGTGTGTGTCTCAGTTTGCCGTTGCTACTGCGGACGATTCGTTGTGGAAGTTGTTGAACTATCAGATATTGTTGAAGACGAGACACAATGATGCTGAAATAAGGTAAGTGTTACATATTTTTATGGAAACGTCAATATTTTCGTTGTAAATTAATGTACGTAAACAAGTGAAGGTAGGATAAACAAATAATTGCCAATTTATATGCCTGATAACAACTAAACACATTAAATTAAAAATAAAAACAAAAATAAACAAATGGATGAAAATATTTATACATGATAAGTATGTAACATTTTGGTTTTTTTTTTAAATTAATTGAATTGGTACAGTAAACATAAATCCAACTCTCAATAGTCGTCATGGTGACTCTCAAAGAATAGAATAGAATAGAATTCTCTTTATTATGTACTTCATAAAAATATTTAATAAAAACATCAAAGACATCCATCATAATTATTCATAATCACATGAATTTATTATTTACAGGTTGACAGCCCTGGATTGCCTCGTCGCTATGGCAACGCAGTTGGGCAGCAGCTGGTTGCCTCTCCTGGCTGAAAGCGTTCCATTCCTCGCCGAATTGCTTGAAGATGGTGACTCCAGAATAGAAACATCCACTAAAGATGCGATTAGGAAGCTCGAACAAATATTGGGAGAGCCGCTTGAAAAGTACTTCTAAGTTTATTGGAAATGTGTACTGATGTATGCTAATATTAAAATATGTTGTAATGTAATTATTTTTTATTTACTTTAATTGAAACTTCAAATAGCGCCATCTATCATTAATGGTTAGAACTACAATGACGTTGGTAAATAGCGGTAGTTACGCATCTAGCGACAGCTAGGTGGCAGCACTGGTTACTTTAAAATACTAACAGATGGCTCTATCAGCCTTCATTCCGAGCCTTTTTCGGTGTTTTAAAATGCTTCAATAATTTTTTAGCATTATGAAACTAGTAAATATTCTTATTATTTCGTAAAAACTAGCAGATATTCATAATATTTTTATGAATATCTGCTAGTTTTTACAAAAATATATTCATCCAGGGACAACCTGTATTAGGGTATCTACAGAAGTATAGGTACATACGTAACCATCCCTCCGACACTCCATACATTATATTCGACGAAAACAGCATTATGAAATCAATTTCGAATTTGTCCTCTCGACCTGTGTCACTCTCAAAAAGTCCTTTGCAAACTTTATTTGACGAGGTGCTATCTTTCATCATACGTAATGAAACTTTTCCATTTCGTAAGTAAATAAGGCTAAGTAAATATCATACATAAATATTTGGCGAGATACGCTATTTCACGAGTTGATAGGCACTTTTACTTTTGCTGTGTTTCGTAAAATTTATTTTCGTTTTTTTGATTGATGATGTTGGGAATGCTTGAGAGTAGGTTACATCGGCAGATTTTTTTCGCACAAGAAATAATTATAATATAATTTATTGTAGGTATATAACATACATTTCCAGTATAAGCTGATTTCGCATTGTAGGATTTCTGTACAATAAAGAGGTCAGCTTACACTGGAATTGTGTAGCTTGTTAATTATGTAGCCGTGTGTACCTACTTTAATGTACCCCTAATTGATTTTCTTTCTTTTCTTGGTGAGAAGTGTCTAGCTTTTCAACAAAAAACACTTATCTCGACTGCCTACACTCACTACCTACACAAATCACAATATATTAGATTGTTATACAAGGGTCGAAAATAATAAATTCCCTTATCCGAGTAGGAATTGATGACTTCCATTCCGTGTTAAACACTCCACTAGTCATTTCGAATACTTATTGGTAATGAAAGTAAAAGATAGTAGTTTTTCTAAAATATTTATTGATAATAATAACATGATACACATTTTTAATCAAATATTAGTCATATATTTTAAATTTCGGTACAGCTTACAGAGTTAGTAGGTATCCTGCCAAATTATATAGTAGGTATTTAAAAAAAAATTAATATAAAGAAAGAAAGTTAGAAAATACTTTATTTGGGACACGCACAGGAAATACAAAGCGTAAAAATAAAAAAGAAGCATTTAAAACTAACAAAATTAACAATAAAAAAATAACAACAATAAACATGTAAAAAACCCGCGCGAGGCCAAAAAGGCTCCTATCTCAGTATAATGCACCGATATTTAAAAAAAATAACTACCGCAGCGCTGGTTTACGGAACACACCGCGTCAAAGCCGCGGGCCGTCCCGCTTAATTTTTTTTTAATTCACTCTGGCTGTTTATACACTCATAAGACCGCAGTATTTTTTTTGTTATTTTAATCGATATCTTTCTTAATTATGTAAAAAATTTCGTAGCCGACTACCTAACCAAATTTAGTTCTATTTTTAAAATTCATTCCCGCTCTAAAGAGGGAAGCAAGTATTAAAAGTCTAAAGATGGGGAGTAGCGTCTTCCACCCGCTACTCGGATCATACAAACACTACTTTCCGAGCATGGTCTAAAAAAACAAGGTCTGGCATTCCGGGAGTGACACATGTTACGTCACTATCCAGTTGCCCCTTTGTTGCAACAAAACACGAATTATGGAAACATTTTCAGTCACCATTCTGTTAAAAATATATTTATAGCATTTAAAGTGTCGTTTCGTTTTTCTAATCAAGTGAAACAATTCAATTTAAACATATACCAACGTAATTGTTAGTTAAAACCTCATTATTTTATCGGATTCGCACGGGTAATAATGGCGGTTGGGGAGTTATTATTACACACTACTGGTAACACAGCGGTGATGACGTAGGCTTGTGTCACCCGGTGTCTCGGAATGCTATACCTGGCGAAGTATATTATTATGCCATGTTTCCGAGTATGAGAAATGAATAGGTATTTTTCTCGGCATAGGTAATTCTATAAAAATTTGCCTGCCAATTATTTTCCTACAACTTATCTGCTCATAGTTTGAGAGACCGACTGCAAGACACATAAGCCAAAAAAAACTCGTTTTGAACGGCACGGGGGGTGCTGGGGGTGAGTGTTGTTGAATTTTTCGTATTTCTTCGGCGCGGCGCGTGAGTCGACGCATCGGTATTTGAGTAGTCCGTCCGACGCCCCGCGCCGGTGTTCTTGAGGGTAGTTCACGTCTCCTAATTCGCGCACACGCCCTTTTCAGTTTTTATTGTTGTTTTTTTTTTTTTGTTTTTGTGAACATTTTTAAGTTTCTTGTTTTGTTTACCATAGTAGGATACGTTAATTAAAACGATAACAATAAGTGTAGCTTAGTGATGTGACCGTGATGGGTGGACTGTTCGTGCGAAATTACTTGAAGTTGGCCTCCTTTTTTTACTGTTTGTTTTATATTTATTTCATGTTTGGAATGTTAAAAATTTAATTAATCGAACTGAGTCTCGTGTTCGACGACAGGGTCGAGTAGGCGTTCCAACTTCGAATGCTGTGGATTGAGTTTGCTGTAGCGCCGGCGCCGCCACGCCTTGACGATGGACGGATGCGATGTTGCCGGGGTCAGGGGCGCCTTTTAAGATAAAAAAGTGGTGTCTTTTTGTTTTTTGTATTTATTTGTATAGTTAGTCATTTAATTTAGTAGGTACCTAGTGTTAATAGATATTGATGTGTAAAAGTGTATGTACAAACCTACTTACAGAAATAAAATCATTAAGTAGGTATCATTTAATTATAAATAAGTACCTATAAAAAAGAAATTAATCGAACAGATAACAGGTGATTATTAAATTTGAGTGATATTGTGATGAGTGATTATTTGGAAAAACAATACTACCTGCTGTTACACCCACATGACAGAAGAACCTTTGTCGCAGCTGCGTACGCGCAGCGCCGCTCGCCCTCGCCGCCGCGTGTTTCTGCCGCTCTGTTACACAGGTCAGTAAACTAATATTAGGTATAAAGGCGGTTATTTCGTATAAATTTTTACGCTATCTATTTATTATGTTTTTTTTTGTGTTAGTAAGTAAGTATATAAATCCCCTGACCCGCTGTACCATTTCATGTGATAACCTCATCGACGCTCTATATAATGTTCTGTACTCAATACTTAATTAGCCTTTGCGCGACCGGAGGACACGGTGGAGCATACGGTGGAGGTCTGCCCGGCTTGGGCGGGGCACCGCCGTGTCCTCGTGGCGGCGATCGTTACATTACATACTGGCCTATTCGAACTCATAACGGGAAATAAAAAATAAAAAAAACAACACGTGTGGCACTCGGGGACTGCCGCGGTACAGCTATTGCATAGCATTTTTTATCAACTTATGCAATTATAATTTTATTTTTTATTTTTACTTATGCAGTATTTTTTTTTCTTTGATATTAATTCAAGTACAGTCGTACCATATACACACACGTTAAGAGCGGGTAGTAACCAAAATTGCCTATCTTCAATTTAATTTTTCATGAAATTCATAAGACGTAGGTGTAAAATAAAAATAATATGAGTAACTACATGATATTTTGAAACTTTTTGTGGAACAGAAACACAATACGTTAAAATTTTCTCGATAAAATAACATCACGAAGTTACCCCTAATTTTCACGTTTTTTCAATTTGTACTTAATATGCTAATGACTAATAGGATAATTTTTTAATGATTATCTGTATCAAGACAAGGCGAAAAAAATTGTGCAGGCATTTTTTGAAATTCCTTTCATTTTTGGTTTTATTACGAATAGAAGCTTAAGCACTTACGACGTTTTTAGTTCGTGGAAGAAGTCATCTTCCGTCGCACGTTGCGGGAACTTCAAGCATATTTTTGTTTCACAAATCAGTCGCCGTCGCTCTGTTGAGACGAGAGGACTACGCTTGAATTTTCTGCTGCTCTGCGATTTAATTTATTTGCGTAAATAATATATTCGTAATTTATCACATTGTTGGAACGAAACTGTGAAATACAAAACATGAAAATATCACTAAAACCACTTCCGAAACGATTATTAAAATCGTTAAGAATTGATAAACCAAATAAATACCGCGGCTAAACTATAAAATAAAAATATTATAATAATTTCATGTTGATATTTGAAAACTCAAGATGACATACAATTATTTGACAGATTTTTGACTGGTATAGTACAACCAGCGCCACTGTTCTGCACTTCGGTCAATTTTCTTGCGGAGAAAATTTACAACATAGAGTTCGTGCTGGAGATTTTAGATCTTATTACTATTAGGTAAAGAACCAAATTCGTTTACTCCCACTTTCGTTGACAAACTTCGTGTAAGGGTAACCTTAGACGAACCATTTCGAGCGATTTTTGACCAACCCCCGAATCAAGTTGAAACATATGTAGGTTATTGGTATACAAATATTATTGGAGTTTAAAATAAATAAATCGGTAAACTTAAATAGGTTTATGGGTTTTGGCGGACACAAGTACGAAACGGTGTGCACGGTACATGACGGACATGACTTGCGGACGGCGAGCAATGGGCAGCTCGCCGTCCGGTAAGGACCAGGCCCGGGTCGACGGCGCGTCGTTTTCCACGCGCACCTCAAAGAGATGTCAGCACCATTGACGGGGTCCGATAGGGCCGATGCCTGCCGGGGTCGCGGATTGTTCGAAAGAGTTACCGTGGCCCTGGTGCACAGGCAACTGAAGGAACACGGGTGGGTTTTAGTCAGTAAGAGTCTGACACGCTCTTCCGCTCCGCCCACAGCGGGAGAGGTCATTTGATGATTTCCCACCCAAAAAAAAAACTCATATTGATATTTCTATAAAATAACAGCGATTATATTGCAAATTGAGCGTCTTGCTATTGACGATTTCCACTATAGAACCGATTTCTAACGCAATAATACAGCAAATTACTCTAAAATTCACAAATTATATCCACAGCGCAAGAGCATTTGACTGTTGATGAACCCAACTTTGTTACAGTCGCCAGCAGGTCAAGCTACACGAAATTGACAAATTTCTCCACACGATTTTAATCCTTAAAATGTTGATTGTTAAGTTTAAAATCGAATGAGAAAATCTGACAGTTTGTGGTAACTTGATGTACCAGCGACTGTACCAAACAGCGAGCGGATAAAATGGCGACCCGGCCGCAAATAGGTATTTCAATGACACTAGGAATGAAGGGTTGCCATTATAGTTAGTGTCAAAAACACTATTATCCTTTTTCACTTACGCAAAATTAACAAAGTTAAAAAGAGATACCAGTATTTTTATGATTTTGGCGTCGATAGGCCTGATATTTGTATAACTTTTTTTTTCTATAGGCAAACATTTCAAGTACATATAATTTGATGTCAATGTTTTCATGACACATGCCAGTTGACTTTGCACAATACAGTGCAAAATCCACCATACCAATATTATTTTTTACTTGGTATCACTGTTGCTAATTGACTTTGCACAATCCTGCAAAGCAATTTCCATGATATACCATTATATTTTTTTACTTGGTTAACACTGGTTTCCACAAATACGTCGTGAGGTCCAACTTGTACAAGGCCCTAAATAAAATTTGGTTTCATTGGAATTTGAACTTTGTCACGCTAGCATTGAGTTTCTAGTTCCAAAACATGACTATGATCTAAGATTCTGAATTCAAGCTTAGCGTATAGTATAGGCAAAATAAACAGATGTTTTACCAACTGAAGAATTTCATTGAAAATAAAGGGAATGGACGATGATCATAATTCGTTTAAATATTGCAATTGAAAAACCATTCGAGGTACCTATTTGTGCTGTGAGACCTTGCATCTTGCCAAATTTCATGATTCTAGGTCAACGGGATGTATCCTATGGATTTTAATTTATTTGCGAGTGTTTATTGTCTTAGATTTAGAATTCGTTTTCTCAAAGTAAAAAAGCGGAAGGTAAGTGATGCGATTATAATTATATGCTTTTATATCGTCAAAAAAGTAATTTTATCGAAATTGTTTTCACCATCATGTAGGTAGTATCATGAGTGTCTAGTATTACAGTACTTGGATGGAAGTGTTTTGCTTTTTAGAGTTCGGTACCTCAAAAGAAAAAATCGAAACCCTTATGGGATCACTTTGTTATCCATCTTTCTGACCGCTTTTCTCAGGAATGCGTGAGGGGTATCAAGTTGAAATTGACATCAAATACTTAGATAAACGGTCCTTTGGAGCTGTAAAAAAAAACGGGCTTCTAAGACTTTGACTTAGTATCTTGGCATAAATTGCCATTCATTTCGCATATTTTGACACTCGTAAATAAATTAAAACCCATAAGATACATGTCGTTGACCTAGAATCATGAAATTTGACAAGAAGCAAGGTCTCACAGCACAAATAGCTACAGGAAAATATCTGAAAATCGTTCATTTGTAGTTATGTTACATAATGTATGGAACGATATTTTTTCAACTACAACGTTAGGTTTGTCTTTCAATACGGAATCGAAAATTTATAGGCCATATCTTAAAGTAACATTTAGTCTTTATTTCATTTAAGTCGGTCTACTCTCCAATCTAACAACCTACCAGCATCGGTTACAGATTCACGGACATACAATAATATTTAATAATATACCTACTTGTACACAGCAATCATACATAGGTACATTGAATAGAACAGTTTCATCTGATTATTTTGCGTATACATACTACACACAAGATTCAAATTCAAATGCCTAAATATACGCCGGGCGAAAAGTTTCTGCTGGCGGGAAGGGATTGTGTTTTGTTTTTGTCGTGTTTGATGAGAGGGGTAGGGAAAGAGGCGCGGGTGAAACTTGATTTTTTTCTGTCTTACTGCGCCCTCTTAAGCGAACGCTCGGCCGAGCTACATGGTAAGCGGAGTGGGGGGTGATAGGTTTTATTTTCGTTACGGAATTTCTTGATTCGGTCGCCGCGCTCAAAGCCCGCGATAAAAGCTATGCAATAGCTTAAAAATGTTGTCTCGTTTCATTGTTTTGGATTACATAACATTGAATACTTTTGTTTTCACGTTGATTTTTACCTTTGCGTATCGATTTTTTAACTAAAAGTGCTTACGGCAGACATGGACTTGTAAATAAAGGTATCATCATGCCTTTCTCACCCGAGGAATGTACCAGGATCATTAGCATGATGCCATTGGGGAGATCCCAGAGACAAACGGTCAAAACAATGGGTGTGAGACGTTCTACTGTCCAACAAGTGCTTGGGAGGTTTAGGGAGACTGGACTTAACCTAAGAAGACCAAGTAATGGCAAGTCAAAGTGCACAACACCCCGAGAAGATCGATTCATTGTGTCAATGATGTTAAGAAATCGACATCAGATGGGAGTTGCGATCCAGCAACAACTTTTTGACGGGTCCTATGGTATACATACTAGTACTACGTATATTCAATTATAGAATCCTCCGCTTACTCGGGATTCAAAATGAACACTCGCAGCAAAAATCAATTTTGCTCTCTTGTTGCACAAATAACTATTAGTTTCGAAGATACAAACATGTAAACTGAATTTTAAATCAAGCAATAGTCAACACTGATGTAAGATACTTGCACTTGTGATCCATATGGCATGCGAGCACAAAGTGACCCTAGGCCAGGGCCGGCAGTCTCGACATTAGATAGCGACAAAAATCTGTCGCTAAGTCGTATCGATGTCAAATTCCTTTAATATATTTTCAACTTTATTTCCAAAGTATAAGGTTGAAAATCTATTAAAGGAATTTGACATCGATACGACTTAGCGACAGATTTTTGTCGCTATCTGATGTCGAGACTGCTGGCCCTGAGTTTTTCCTACGCTGATGTTGGTCGCGTACGGTCGGTCGCGTATCAGTCACAGCAACGTACGCGCCGTTCACGGCAGCTTCGCAGTGTGGTGCTTTATCGAAAATAATGTACATATATATTCGTACACGCGACCGACATCAGCGCAAGAGGAATGCAGGCCTAAGTCCAGTATGCGCGCGGCGACACTTTACTGCGCGCACGTCCTACGCTGGCATAACTGCATATGTGATGGTCTTCAGGTATTCGGAGCTATATGGTATCTAAGATTGTATGAAAAATCCATATGCGAGAATCCGTTGGCATGAATACTTAGCTAAAGAAATAGAAAAGTTTGTCATCATAAGATTTACAAAACTACCCCTCGAAAAAGCAATAAAATGAAGTTGGGTTGATGTTTGCATGAAACATTCATAATGCGATTCGATTAACTCGGAGCTAACAAATATCTACAATTAACAAAAAAAATAAGAATAACATGTTTTAGGGTTTTTCGAAAATCAATCCTTAACAGGGTTAAGAAACCTGACGAAGTTTGTTGAATAGGATTTTATTGCGAAACCTGAAAGATTATTTTTTAAATATTGAACGTAGGTATGAACTGAATTTTCAAAACTCACCCCCTATCTGGGCGAAAAGAGGAAACAGTTTATTGAAACATCTGATTCCGTTGGTAAAATAATTTAAAACTTGGAAAGTATACTAATCTAAGAATATTCTAAGGATACCTAGTTTTTAAATATGGGGAGTAAAAATAAGTTCGGTTAGAACCACAGTGAGACATTTCTTCAAACTAGACTAAGGATCAGCACTTTTTGAACGTCAAAATTACTTAAGACAGTCCCCCAAAACACTCCCCCTTCACCACTTCCTAGTGCTTTAACTGGAAAGAAGAAGTGGCAATAAACTCCCCAGTCACAGAATCTGTCTTCTCAGTTAGAACTTGATTTTTAACCGCCTTCAAAAAAAGGTGGAGGTTCTCAATTCGACGGTATTTTAATAGTATGTACAACTAAATAAAAATAAAATAAAAAAGAAAGAAGGAAAAGAATCATAGGGCATCAAAAAATTCTTCTGCATCGCTGTCGACCGGAAAAGTGCCCAAAAGGCTGGCAGCATTGCCACGTTGTATAGCGATGCTGATTCTTTGGCAAAAAAATAGGCCAACCCTCTGGTCACGTGAAGAGTCGACCAACCGCTTAGCGATGTCTCCAAAAACCAAGTGGGCGCTCGGACCCCACGGCCCTATTGTTTCAACCACAAACGGCTCGAACATATAACTCCCAATAAGATTCAATTATTATTTATTTAATATATAAAAAATATTTTTTTTACGGTATTTTTATTTTTATGTGTGTTAGCCCAAACTTTTTTCTAGGTAAACCGATTTGGATGATTCTTATTTTATTTGAAAGCTGGTGCTTCATATGTAGTCACATTTAAATTTGATCAATTTCTGACCAGGAGTTTTTGAGTTATCCTCAGTACTGGGTATTTTCTCCACTTAGTTTATATTGATGATGTTTTAATAATTTCCTGTCACTGTTATTTACATATCAAGTAGTAGTATACGAATTTGTGTGGGGTAGGTACCACAACTAAAAAGTGAAAAATATAAACTGTTTTACAAAAAACAACCGACTTCTAAAAAAAAACACAAAAAAACGTGAAAAATAACTTTAATTTCGGAAGTCGGTGTCTTTGGTTTTGTATTTTCGTTTTTGGCCATCGACTTCCGAAATTAAAGTAATTTTTTTCGAAGTCGGTTGTTTTTTGTAAAAATGTTTTTTATACATTAGTATGCAAAGTATATATACATAGTTTTATACTAATAACTAACTTTAAACTATACATAGTTTTATAGTCTAGATACTTAGGTCCTAAACAAATACCGATGTCACACTTTCTAAGCTGCACTTCCAAAATTCAGACCCTTTTCATACCATTTAAAAGTCCCGAGGGAACATAAAAGAACAAACAAATTAAATATTTATTTCTTCTCATTTTTTACGATAACAGCCCTGTTTTTACAGGCACCATTTAGTAAGAGTAAATATCTAAGTTTACAGTTAACGACAGTTCTTAAGAAAACATAATATATATTTTTGTTACCCGGCAGAATTATTAATTCTTTTGAGAACATTATTTGGAATAAGCGTTTATTTTATATTTAAATCTTTATATATATAAAAATTACGTGTCACGTTGTTTGTCCGCGATGGACTCCTAAACTACTGAACCGATTTTAAATTTGATTTGCAAACCGTGTGCAATTTGATGCAACTTGAAAGATAGGATAGCTTACATCTCAATTTATAGTCGCAATATTATGTTATTGCAAATTATTTGTCTATTATTTGACAGTCACAATTACCTGTTAGCTCTAAACGATTCTAACAGATGGCGATATCTGTTGACTGGATTGAGTAAGTATTTAATAGATGGCGCTATGTTAAAAATACAAACGTTTCATATAAGCTACAATTTAATAGCATAACCATCACGTGTTGCTGAGGCTAAGTTATAACCTTAATTTATTTTGTAATAAACGAAATACAGTGAAATAATATTATAAAGAGAAAATATATGATTGTTTGTTTGTATTGAATAGGCTCCGAAACTACTGAACCGATTTCAAAAATTCTTTCACTGTTGGGAAGCTACACTATCTCCGGGTGACAGGCTATATTATATTATGCTTTGCTACCCGGGCGAAGCCGGGGCGGGTCGCTAGTATTTTTATATAATTTACTTGTTGTCTATATCTACATATTTTATTTCGTTAATAATGTCTGAAATACTGACTAAATAATAAGTACCTACCGACTAAACGTATACCTAACTAAGTAAATTGAGATGAGTTCTATTTTTATTTAGTTTTTTATTATTGTTAGACGGTGAAGTGTTTGATAAGTACGTCAAAATTATTAGGAATAAAACTTTATTTTGTTTATTTATTAAAAAATTGTTTCGTTGCCCACAAAACTAATCAAGTTTATTAGAGTTATAGACGTATGAGGAACAGGGTGTACCTAAAGCTCACTTATACTCTATAGAAAAGGGAGGATCCTCCGACCAGACGGGTGTCGTGTCTGGTGGGCATCTGCCCGACGTTTGTTTTTTTTTTTGGTTTTTCTATTTTTTTTTTTTTTGGAGTGACAACTCGTAGTTTTGACCTTTACTCTAAAGGGCCTCCAGCCAGGAGCGGGAAAATTTAAAACTAAACTTACTAAGGGCACCCCCTGTGGGGTACGGACCTCGGCTTAGGGCGTCACTGAGGAGGGCAGCGCGATTGGGGACGGGCTGGATCAAAGGGTTTATAATTTCATGATTATTAACGGGAAAAATTAAAGCTACAGGCTCAGCTACGGCGCGGGCTGAGGCCTCATCGGACTGGGGACGGGGGGAACGGATGCGGGGGGGTCGTCGCGTGGGACCTCGTCGGCGAGGTCGGAACGATGGCGGTCTGTGTTTGTTCACTGTACTGGTGGCCATACTGCTCTCCTGGAGGAGGGTTATGGGGTCATCGGGGTCGACTAGGACATGCCGGGGATGGCGGGTATGACTGATTCGGGAGGGGACGTAACGGGCGGCCGCGACAACCAGAGGGTTGCGGTGAGTGGCGGCGGAGTCGAAGAAACGCTTGGATAGGCGTTTCATGAACTGACTGATGGTCGGGATTCTGAGATCGAGATGGAGACTTTCGTTCCGAACGAACCAAGCCCGACGTTTGATGTCGGGACGTTGTATATATGCTAGTTGCACGGTAAACTCTGCTTGCGCGATGCAGGATTTTGCGTGACGTCAGTGTGACGTGTAGCTCGCATGTGGCGATGTAGATACCGCTACAGAGTAATACATAGATAACAGGTAGGTCCAAATAGTTTATCAGTACTTAGTAAATTGGAGCAAGCGTTAAAGGTAAATAAAGGTTTTTTTTTTCTAGTGTAATAATCTTTAACAATGTTTGCCAAAAGATCAGTACACTACTCGTATAAACAGGTACAAGTGGCCGCTTGTACCTGTTTGTGTTTTAATACTTACATGATGAAAAACAAGCTACACAATGCAAGTGACGCTATTTTCTAAAGTAAAAAAATATTTTAACCCTTAATTATACAATCTTCTTCTAAAAATATTCAAGTATCAAAATTTCAAATACTTCTGTCAAACAATGTCAAAGTTACAAGCTTTAGAACCTTTGAATCGCTGTCCTGTAAAGTTGTGTTTTTGCACTTGCACCAGTATACGTAGGACCCGTCGTTTTTAAGACCAGAAAGGACGCAATCAGTGAGTACAGTGAGACAGTGGATAGTCAGGAAACGCATTGCAGAAGCCGAAAGAAAATTAAAAGCCGATTTAAAGCCTTACCGGCCAGCAAATGCCCAAAACTTGCAAGGTATCATAAAGTTGCAAGATTTACATATGCCCGTGAGCACATCGAATGGGGTGACGACGGAAGGGGCAGAGTAATGTTCTCTGATGAATAGAAATTCATGTTGTAAAATCATAACGGGAGACGTCGAGTGTACATGCGGCCAGGAGAACGATTTACACAAGCATGTGCACATTGTGCACAAGCACAAGCATGTTTCCAATAACATTTGTTCATATACGGGGGAGGTTTTGTGCACGTGTGGGCTGGTATTTCATGAGATGGTCGAACGTCACTAATGCCGATAAAAAATGGCAGTCTTAGAAGTAGCCCTGTCTATGTGAAGCATAGGCAAATACCTACTTACGTTATACAGACGGAGCGGCAGCCGTCCTGTCTTAAGGCTCCCGCAGACAGGCACGACGCGACTCTGGTGGATTTTTTAAAATGAAATCTTCATGTAAATTGTACTACCGGTGTTGCGTCGCACCGTCGCGTTGCATCAGTCTGCAGGAGCGCTTAAGATGCGGCGAATATGAAAGTAGGACCTATGAAAAGACGTGAACGGAAATAAAATACCTTCCAATTCACGTTCAAATATAAAACTGATTTATTTGAAGAACGGAATACTATTCAGTCGGAATATCAGGTGATTTTCAAACATATTCCAACATCCGCCGATCTATTCAGAAATCTCACCGTGGAAACTTAGGAAAAAGTTATATAAATCTTAAACTTAAACTTAACTTAAACTAAGTGAGCTTGAAGTTAGCTGTCAAAGTGTCAATCCGTAGCATCTAGTGGAATGACAGCTCACTTCAAGTTAAACTCACGAAAAAAAAACATCGTGAGATTTTTCCTGAATTGACCGGCTATACTTTACCTAATTTGACTACTTTACTAACATTACGTAAAACTCTGCGTAGGGGGCGACACTAGCACAAACTGTACACAAACCGCCACGATCATCATGTCATATTTATTAGTAACAAATAATTAGTGAAAACGTGTTAAAATACTCGTATAATAGTTTTATTATTATTCATGTATTAAAAAAACACGTGTGGCACTCGGGGACTGCCGCGGTAAAGCTATTGCAAAGCATTTTTTATCAACTTATGCAATTATAATTATTTATTAATTTTTTATTTATGCAGTTTTTTTTTATATTAATTCAAGTACAGTCTTACCATATACATACACGTTAAGCGAACACTCGGCCAAGCTACATGGTAGGCGGAGTGGGGGGTGTTAGGTTTTATTTTCGTTAGGTACCTACGGAATTTCTTGATTCGGTCGCCGCGCTCAAAGCCCGCGATAAAAGCTATGCAATAGCTTAAAAACCTGTACTGTGATATTATGGCATCCTACGGACATTTATAAACTCTTTACGGTTTGTGCTAGTGCTGCACTCTGGCGGCAGAACATTGCAGTAATACTCCCTATTAACTCATTGAGTTTTTTTTTTTAACAGAGACTTACAGGAATAATAATTAAAAGTTACTTTAAAGCCACTTAAAATGCAAGCCAATGAAAGGGAATAAAAGAAAACGCGTCTTGAAAAAACCTCTTTCCTCGGATAGATCATTAATTTCGTTTCTGAATAAAGATTCTCAGGCGCTAAGTGCCTTACTAAATGGTGCCTGTAAAAACAGAGCTGTTATCGTAAAAATTGCAAAGGAATATATGTTTGAATTGTGTGTTCTTTTGTTTCTTTTTGGGACTTTTGAATTGTATGTAACGGGTCTGAATTTCGGAAGTGCGGCTTAGGAAGTGTATCATCGCTATTTGTTTAGGACCTAAGTACCTATTCTATGAAACTATGTATAGAATTACTTTGCATACTATTGTATAAAATCAAGTTCTTCTAATTGAGAATAGAGATGTGCGGCTGGGGAGTTTATTGCCACTTCTTTCCAGCTAAAGCACTAGGAAGTGGTAAAGGGCGGGCGTTTTCGGGGACGGTCTTAAGCAATTTTGACGTTCAAAAACTGCTGATCCTCAGCCTAGTTTGAAGAGAAGAAATGACTTAATTTGATTTGATATAGTTTCAAAATCAAAATTAAAAATCAATATATTTTATTTCACATAAACCTACATGGGCACTTATGAAACGTCAGAAGCTAGGTGGCGGTTCCAATTGGTCGTTTCCTATAGAGAAGAGCCGGCAAGAAACTCCAAGGTTACTCTTTTAAAAATAATTGGCTTTTACAATCTTTTCAATTTACAGTGTTAACAGGTTGTTTCAGAAACTATATTTGTGAGCACGGTTGAAGAGTAATACATACAGTTGCTGCCTATCTATGTAAAGACTATGTGGGTAATTTTTTTTTCTTCTCAATTAGTTTTAATCATGGTCTGGCAGTTTGAGCAATTTATGCAGCCTACCTATGCCTATGCCTGCCTATTTATTTTGTCTTTGGTATTGTTCGTCGAATCGTTGAGCTCCTTAAGTTTTGAGTTGAGCTGCACGATTACTGACAAATGCATGCACTGACTGGACAGGTCCACTCATACTGTGTGGTTTTTCCTAAAAAGACCATTTCAGACATAAATCTACATGGTCTTCACATGATCTGACCAAGATTATGTCTGGACTTTAAAAGAGACTGTGACATCTGAGTTTGTTTCGGCCTTTCTTCTCAGAGTAGTCAAATAGGAAACGCCGACCTCATCTAGTTTTAAAATATGATTGACGTGTAAAAGTGTTTGTACAAACCTACTTACAGAAATAAAATCATTTATCATTTATTTATCTGCTTTATCTTTCCATAATAACCCAATAAAGTAGCCGTGGGTACCTAGCTGTTAAGCTGAACAAAGAATTAAGAATATTTATAATCAGGATAATATATTTATAGGTATGAGTTCTCTTTGTAATAATATGACGGACTCATAGGAGTTGTTTTTTACGTGTATACATACTGTTAGCGATTACCTACATCATAGAAAGTGGTTAAGTCTCCAGCTTCCCTCTTCCTAGCTTTAATTACAAAATTGATTGAATAGACTTATGTACAAAATTAGGTAGATGCACATCTGCGGGATAATAGCTTAACACACTAACAGTAGGAATAGCTTTCATTTTGACAGTCCAACAACATTCATTGCGTTATTTACGTTGTTGAACAGACAATTTTTTCGAACATATAACACAATGGATTAGCAGTAGGCTTCAAAATGATTAGATTGTGATAGATAGTGAGTTACGCAATTAGGGTGCCAATTTCACCAGCACTTCACGAAGCATTGCAAAGTTTTCAGATCGAACTACCTAATGCAGATGGGCACACAGGCACAGTTTTACGGGAATTAACATAAAACCCTAACTAAAAACTATTAAAATCAAAATGCATAAACCATAAACCGGGTGCACAACAGCGGAGTATTTTTAATTAAATTGAAACAGCGACTCGTAAAGATATTATATTTTTAGAGATCCTTAGCGTCGGAACGCGATCCGTATTTATAAGGAGGCCAGACTAAATGGCTTTGGGTTTAAAGGGGATAGAAGAAGTTATTGAGAACCAATTCGATTTCTGTTGTACTTGTTGGAGGATTGTGTATAGTTTAGAATATGGTGTGGTGTGGTGTGGTGTGGTGTGGTGTGGTGTGGTGTGGTGTGGTGTGGTGTGGTGTGGTGTGGTGTGGTGTGGTGTGGTGTGGTGTGGTGTGGTGTGGTGGTGGTGGTGGTGGTGGTGGTGGTGTGTTGGTGGTGGTGGTGGTGGTGGTGGTGGTGGTGGTGGTGGTGGTGGTGGTGGTGTGGTTTGGGTTTTGTGTGTTTGTGTTTGCGTGGGGTGTGTTGTTTGGTGATTTTTTGGTGTTTGTTTGTTGTGTGTGTTTGGTTTGTTGAAGTTTGGCGTGAATCATCCAAACACTAGTTTGGATTGCAATAACTTTGTTTAGTTGAATTTATACAGTAAAATTCTGCTATTACATTTTAGAATGTCTACATACAGGAAGGCGTTTCAGTTGCCCGCAGTTTTACACACTTAGACATTTATTCTTGATTGAGTAATAGACATCTTCACAAACTGTTAGCATAGGAAAGAAAAATTAACTCATTTATAACCATAACTAGCGACCTGCCCCTGCTTAGCACGGTTTTTACGACATAGCAAAACATTGAGATTTATTTATTATATGTAAGTTAAATAGTAAAGTATTATACACATGAGCCTTATGGAATAATTTTTCTAAATTATGGTGAAAACCGCATCAAAATCCGTTGCGTACTTTAGAAGAACAATGCGGTCACGCAGATATAATATAAAAGCTATTTTAATCCATACTAATATTACAAATTCGAAAGTAACTCTGTGTGTATGTTACCTTTTCACGTTTAAACCATGGAACGGATTTTGATAAAATTTGCCAAGAAGATGGATGGCATCCTGGGGAAGGACAAAGGCTACTTTTTTTCCGGTAGCACGTTTTCGTTGGATAATTTCCGACAGCCATGCGGGCGAAGCCGCAGGCAGGATCCTAACTTCCTAACTAATATTATAAATTCGAAAGTAAGTTTGTTTGTTTGTAACTTTTTCACGCCAAAACCACCGAACCGATCATTCTGAAATTTTGCATATACGTTGTCAGGTCTACAGATACGGACATAGGGTACTTTTATCCCGAAAAAAAGTACTGTTCCCGAGGAAAACAACAATAACGTTCTTATGATAATAGATGGCGCCACGTGTCATGATTCGAATCATGATTGAATTATATTATCATAGAAACTTTAGTAGTGTGCTCAGAGTTTCCTTATTTTTTATTTAAGTACCTAATACATTTTGTGAGTCTAGAGTCTAGAGAACTATAATTCCCCGAACAAACCGAATTGATTGTTAAATTCTAAATTAACGCGAGCGAAGCCGCGGGCAAAAGCTAGTCTAGTTTATAATATGTATATAGATGATTTTACATATTCTCGTTTAGTTCAATTTCATAAGCTTGGAGTTAGTTTCTGACATCTTAGAAACCTTGAGAAGGCAAAAGGGATCATGGTGAGTAACCTGCGAGCTCAAATAAACTTGTGACGTGTTAATATCCTGAGTGTGGTAACAGAAAATAACGCTTCTCACACAGTCGGAAATCTGCTCATCTCAAATATGATGTAGTTGTATAAAGGTAACTTAGCTTTCCATCTAATTTCTGACTAAAAGTTTGTGTGATCACATCCGTTGTTACTTTATCGTATGCCTGTGATAGCGTTGTTGGATACTGATAAAATACTCGTCTATTTTATGTTTAACCCCTTTTGACTTGATTAATGTTGGTTTTCATCAGAGTCCGACATAATAAGTCTGATATACAGATGATCATTCTGTTGGTTCTTGAAATGATATTGGATCTTATTTCCTGAAATCTTAGTAGGTATTGCTTTTTCTTTGTGTTATTAATTGAGAACGTATCTAAGTACTGTATTAAACTGACGAGCAATATAAATAAGCCAATTGCAAAGTGCCTACAGAAATCGAAATATCTCCTAAACCAGACAAGTTAGTTTCATGAAGTAAAAAAAACGTAATTTTATGGCACATTAAAACCTTATTAGGCACGTACTGGCCTGTTCGAAGTCATGGATGGAAAACAGTAAAAAAAAATTGTCTCGTTTCATTATTTTGGATTTCATTACATTGAATACTTTTGTTTACACGTTGATTTTTACCTTTGCGTATCGATTTTTTAACTAAAAGTGCTTACGGCAGACGTTGACTTGTAAATAAAAAGAAAATAAAGAAAGAAAGAAAAATATTTTATTTGGGACACGCACAGGAAATACAAAAAGTAAAAATAAGAAAAAGGAGCATTTAAAACATTTTGCAGGAGCATTTATTTTTTATTTTTTTATAAAGGTATCATCATGCCTTTCTTACCAGAGGTATGTACCAGGATCATTAGCATGATGCAGTTGGGGAGATCCCAGAGACAACCGGCCAGAACAATGGGTGTGAGACATTCTACTGTCCAACAAGTGCTTCAGAGGTTTAGGGAGACTGAACTGAAACTAAGAAGACCTACCAATAGCAAGCCAAGGTGCACGACGGCTCAAGAAGACCGATTCATTGTGTCAACGATGTTAAGAAATCGACATCAGACGGGACTTCCGATCCAGCAACAACTTTTGCAGAACCGGAGGGACACAATCAGTGAGTGGACAGTCAGGAGACGTCTTGCAGAAGCCAATTTAAAGCCTTACCGGCCAGCAAATGGCCCAAAACTCGAATGGCATCATAAGTTGGAAGATTAAGATATGCCCGTAAGCACATCGAATGGAGTGCGTTGACATGCGCATCCTGGGCCTGGACGATTGTGTGACGGAGGCTGAGGTTGTGGCCGCCGTCGTTAGGACTGGGGGGTGCTCTGTCGAGCAGGTTAAGGCAGGCACCATCCGCCCTGACCACGCGGGGATGCAAGCCGTGACGGTGAGCTGCCCCGTGGCGGCGGCCAGAAAAATTGCCGGGGAGGGCCGAAGGCTCCTGGTGGGTTGGGTTTCTGCGCAGGTGAAACTGCTAGAACCCAGACCTCTGAGGTGCTTCCGCTGCCAGGTGGGCAACCACGTGGGAGTGCAATGCACCTCGGAGGTAGACCGCAGCAATCACTGCTTCCGCTGCGGTCAGCCCGGTCACAAGGCCGGCTCGTGCAATGCCACGCCGCACTGCTTTTTATGTGCGGCAGCTGGCAAGCCGGCCGATCACCGGGCTGGGAGTAAGGCCTGCGCTCCACCCGCCAAAGCCAGGGGCAGGGGCAAGCCCTCCGCCACCGCCGTCACCGCCGCACCCGCCGCGACTGCCGCCGCCGCTGCCGCTCTCAATGTCGTAGCCGCTGCAACCACCGCGGCAGGGCCCTCACAGGGGGCTCGGGAGGGGGCTGATATGGAGTGCCAATAATGGCCCCATTACGCCTCCTCCAGGCGAACATCAACCACTGCGCCGCTGCTCAGGATCTGTTGCTCCAGAGCATGGCGCAGTGGTCGATCAACATCGCCGTGGTCGCTGAGCCGTACTTTGTCCCGCCCAGGGATGACTGGGTGGAGGACCTGAGCGGCTCAGTGACCCTCATTTCGTCGGCCGCCGCCGGTACCCCGTCGCTTGAGGCAGTCAAGAGAGGACGGGGTTGCGTGGCAGCACGGTTCGGGGAGATTGTTGTGGTAGGGGTATACTTCTCCCCGAACCGAACTCTCGCCGAGTTCCACAACTCCCTTGCGGAGTTGAGAGTCGTCGTCGTCGGGTACCATACCCTGCCCGTGCTCGTACTCGGGGACTTCAATGCCAAGAGCACGGCTTGGGGTTCCCGGTACACGGATACACGGGGTGGGATGGTGGAGGACTGGGCTCTGGAGACAGGCCTGGTCGTCCTAAACCGGGGTTCTGTCCCCACGTGTGTGCGGATGCGGGGCGAGTCAGTGGTGGACATCTCGTTCGCCAGCCCCGCTCTGTCACCGCGTGTCCTTGACTGGCGTGTCATGGAGGGGGTGGAGACGTATTCCGACCACCGGTACATCCGGTTTGACGTCTCCGCCCAGATCTCGAGCGCGCTGGTCCGACAGGCCCCGAGTGGTCCGCGGTGGGCGCTGAAGAAGCTGGACCGGGAGCTCCTCCTGGAAGCCTCGCTCGTGCAGGCCTGGGTGTCATCACCGGACAGGCCTGCTGACATCAACGACGAGGCAGAGTGGTTCCGGGAGGCCATGTCCGAAGTGTGTGACGTGGCAATGCCCCGGGTCCAGCCTGGACGCGCCTGGCGCCAGGTGTACTGGTGGTCGCCGGAACTAACGTCTCTGCGCGAGGCGTGCGTTGCCGCGCGGCGCCTGTACACCAGGCACCGCAGGCTCCGTATCCGCCCTCCGGATACAGAAGCCATTCAGGCGGAGCTGTACGAGGGTTACAGAGTGGCGAAGATTGCCCTCCGAGCTGAGATCCTGCGGGCCAGGGGACTGGCCCGTGAGGAGTCGCTGGGGACTCTAAACAGGGACCCGTGGGGGCGCCCATATAAGGTGGTGCGGGAGAAACTCCGCCCATGGGCTCCCCCGCTGACGCAGAGTCTCCGGCCCCAGCTCGTGGAGGGCGTGGTGAGCGCTCTGTTCCCTTTGCGGGGGGAGCATACTCCCCCGCCCATGGCTCCGCCTCCTGCGGTGCCAACTGTGGACCACACAACCGACGATGACGACGTTGCTCCTGAGGTGACCGAGGTAGAGTTGAGAGTGGCGGTACGTAGGCTGAGTGCCAAGAATACCGCCCCAGGACCCGACGGCTTACCTGGAAAAGCCTGGGTCCTGGCCTCGGAGGCTCTCGGGCCTCGACTAAGAGGGCTCCTAAGCGCATGCTTGGAGGAGGGCCAGTTCCCACTTCGTTGGAAGACGGGGAAACTGGTCCTCATTAAGAAGCCGGGGCGCCCAGCGGACTCTCCGTCCGCTTACCGGCCCATTGTGCTGCTCGACGAGGTGGGCAAGCTCTTTGAAAGAGTCATTGCAGACCGCCTCGTCGGGCAGCTGGTGCGGGTGGGGCCGGATTTGGCGGACAGCCAGTTTGGTTTCCGCAGGGGGCGCTCCACGGTGGATGCCATCATGCGCGTGCGAGCCCTCACGACGGGGGATGCTGTTGCCCGGGGTGGGGTCGTCTTGGCGGTGTCTCTAGACATCGCCAATGCCTTCAATACCCTGCCCTGGAGTTGCATCAGGGAGGCACTCCGGTATCACCGGATGCCGACCTACCTCTGTCGTGTAGTCGAGGCCTATTTGACGGATAGGGCGGTTATTTACCCCGGTCACCAGGGAGAATGGAACCGGCGAGAGATGTCGTGCGGTGTCCCACAGGGATCGGTCTTGGGGCCGCATCTGTGGGACATCGGTTACGACTGGGTGCTGCGCGCCGACCTCCCTAGCGGCGTCAGCGTAGTGTGCTACGTTGACGACACGCTGGTCCTGGCGCAGGGGAGGTCGCACCAGGCGGCGGCCGAACTAATGACACGCGGGGTTGCGACAGTCGTTGAGAGGATCCGGCAGTTGGGACTCGAGGTGGCCTTGCACAAGTCCGAGGCCATGTGTTTTCATGGTCCTCGGAACGAGCCACTGTCGGGTTCCCAAATAACGGTAGGAGGGGTTCACATCGGCGTCGAGTCGACGATGAAGTACCTGGGACTCGTCCTCGACAGCCGGTGGAACTTCGTCGAGCACTTCCGACGTTTGGCTCCCAGACTGCAGCGGGCCGGGGCTGCTTTGAAGCGGCTCTTGCCCAATCTGGGGGGGCCAAACGCCTCCTGCCGGAGGCTCTACGCGGGGGTCGTGCGGTCCATGGCCCTTTACGGGGCACCGGTGTGGGCGCGTTCTTTAAGGCTCCGGCCAGCCCGCCGGTTGAAAGCGTCCCAAAGGGTCATGGCCATCCGGATGGTACGGGGATACCGCACGGTCTCCTGCGAGGCGGCGAGCCTCCTTGCCGGATTGCCGCCGTGGGATCTGGAGGCAAAGGTCCTCGCGCACGTTTGGGAGTGGCGCGAGGAGGCGAAACGCCGGGGCGTAACTCCGCTGCCGCGAGAAATCACGGCACAGCGGACAGAGCTCCGGCGGGATCTCATGGCGGCATGGAGAGTGCGACTGTCGCAACCCAGCGCAGGGCACGCCACAATTGCGGCGGTAAGACCCCTCTTTGAGGAGTGGCTTGAGAGGCGCCACGGCGTCCTCACCTTCCGCCTGACGCAGGTCCTCACCGGACATGGATGTTTCGGGAGGTTCCTGTTTCGAATAAGGCGGGAGGAAACGCCCGGGTGTTACCATTGTGTGGATCGACCGGAGGACACGGTGGAGCATACGGTGGAGGTCTGCCCGGCTTGGGCGGAGCACCGCCGTGTCCTCGTGGCGGCGATCGGCGGCGGCGACCTCTCGCGTCCGGCCCTGGTTCAAGCCATGGTACGGAGCGAGAGGGAATGGGAAGCCGTCACCTCCTTCTGCGAAGCAGTAATGCTCGCGAAGGAGGAGGCGGAGCGCGAGAGGGAGAGGCAATCACTGCGCCCTCGCGCCCCTAGCCGCCGCAGGAGGAGGAGACACCCTGGGCGTCGGGAGTCGATTGCCGACTCCCGGCCACCGTAGGCGCGGGCTTGCGGACGGCGAGCAATGGGCAGCTCGCCGTCCGGTAAGGACCAGGCCCGGGTCGACGGCGCGTCGTGTTCCACGCGCGCCTCAAAGAGATGTCAGCAAATTTGACGGGGTCCGATAGGACCGATGCCTGCCGGGGCTGCGGATTGTTCGAAAGAGTTACCGTGGCCCTGGCGCACAGGCAACTGAAGGAACACGGGTGGGTTTTAGTCAGTAAGAGTCTGACACGCCCTTCCGCTCCGCCCAGAGCGGGAGACGTCATTTGATGATTTCCCACCCAAAAAAAAAAAAAAAAAAGCACATCGAATGGGGTAAGGACAAATGGGGCACAGTAATGTTCTCTGCTGAATCGAGATTCGTGCTGTGTAATCATGACGGGAGACGTCGAGTGTACAGATGGCCAGGAGACCGTTTTACGCAAGCATTTTTCTAATAAAAAGTCCTATACGGGGAGGTTCTGTACACGTTTGGGCCGGTATTCCATCAGATGGTCCCACGGTACTAGTGCCGATAGGAAACGGCAATCTGACCGCTGTGAGATACGTAAATGAGATTCTCAATGAACATCCGGTCCGTATTTCGTCAATATGGGCGACAATGCATTGTTTATGCATGAGAAGCCCTGACCTAAATCCTATTGAACGCCTGGGACGGGCTTGGCAGGTGTGTTAGAAGCCGAAATCTACCTCCACTCACACGTCATGCCTTGAAAAATGCAGTTATTGAAGAATGGGAGAATATTCTTCAGCATATGCTGAGAAATCTGGTACTCACTATGCCAAATCATGTAGAAGCCGTATTGAGAGCACGCGGAGGCAATGCAAAATATTAAATAATTTAAAAAAAAGACGTTCTCTAATACCTTAGTAAAGTATATAAATTATAAATTGTTAAAATTACTACAAAATAATAAAATGTTAATGGCTATTATTTATGTGTAAAACTCGAGGGGTTTGTCGCTGATAGCCGAAATACAGGCTCTGCCTAGTTCGGCTACAGATGAGCACACCACATAAACTGACCTAAATTAGCCTGTTAAAATATTTTGTAAATGATGTCTAAGTTATCTTTAAATAAACATTAATATTATTAAAAAATTACGTTTCAATTTCATAAACCCAGTTTTAGAGTTAATTATTTGTGGTCCAAATGGCCGTACTTTTTTTCCTTCTTTAACACATTAATATATTTTTTTTCTTTTAGTTTGTTGTTTTTTAATGCGTTATTAAATACATTTGAATCCTGCTCTTCACTTCAGGAAGTTATCTTGCAAGATTTCGCAAATATTTCACGATAAGTTAGTGGCTTTTTTATATTGCTCGTCAGTGTATTATTAAGAGTTAAGAGGGCCCTTCCCGGTCCGTCTATCGTCAACGCGAGCATAATTGAAAAGCTTGTTGTTTCATCCAACGCAATGTTTAAAAAAGAAGCAAGAGTGAGAAAGCGATAACATCGAACGAAAATTGACGCGCGGAGATTTCACAAAACGTGTTCTAGGAAATACGTGTTTTTGAAAAACTATTACAAGTTTTTGGAAAAAGTGTTTGTCTTTTAGAATCTCCATTATATGTGCCAGGTTTCTAAGACGATGTTTTCTTTACTTTTACAATTTATGAGTACATTATGAACGGCCAAAGTTCAGGTAAAATTTGTGCAAAAAAGCAGACTTTTGGAGGCTTATACTGAATTTGTTTCTCCAAATTTTAATTTTTTGCTTGCATAGAAACCTAGATAAAGTGCACAAGATACCTATTAGTTAAACAAATTCAATGAAAGATGTGTTACAACGCCATAATCACGTATGAGCGTTTGTATGAAAAGTATGACGGGTTGGCCGCTCTTAAAGTTTGTATGTAGGAGGGAATCTCTGTACTACCCGTACGTATTTTTAAATTTTTTGTTCTTTATTAAAAAGAACCAGGTACTTAATAATTAATTACAAATTAGCCTATAAGACTAATAAGCAATTTTAATCTAACTTGATTAGGGTTCCGTACCCAAAGGGTAAAACGGGACCCTATTACTAAGACTCCGCTATCCGTCCGTCTGTCTGTCCGCCTGTCACCAGGCTGTATCTCATGAACCGTGATAGTTAGACAGTTGAAATTTTCACAGATGATGTATTTCTGTTGCCGCTATAATAACAAATACTAAAATTAAGAATAAAATAAATATTTAAGGGGGCTCCCATACAACAGACATGATTTTTTTGCCGTTTTTATAAACAATGGTACGGAACCCTTCGTGCGCGAGTCCGACTCGCACTTGGCCGGTTTTTTTTACGTGATAATTATTTTAAAACTTAGAATAGTGTTGATTGTACTTTACAAGGCCGTTCCACTTTCTTAGAGTCTGGTATAGTGATATATATAATGTTACTAGCGTAGCTTCGTAGCTATAGTGTAGCTTCCCAACAGTGAAAGAATTTTTAGGTACTTATTATTTAGTCAGTATTTCAGACATTATTAACGAAATAAAATATGTAGATATAGACAACAAGTAAATTATATAAAAATACTAGCGACCCGCCCCGGCTTCGCCCGGGTAGCAAAGCATAATATAATATAGCCTGTCACCCGGAGATAGTGTAGCTTCCCAACAGTGAAATAATTTTTGAAATCGGTTCAGTAGTTTCGGAGCCTATTCAGTACAAACAAACAATCATATATTTTCTCTTTATAATATTATTTCACTGTTTTTCGTTTATTACAAAATAAATTGAGGTTAAACCTTAGCCTCAGCAACACGTGGTGGTTATGCTATTAAATTGTAGCTTATATGAAACGTTTGTATTTTTAACATAGCGCCATCTATTGAATACTTACTCAATCCAGTCAACAGATATCGCCATCTATTAGAATCGTTTGGAGCTAACAGATAATTGTGACTGTCAAATAATAGACAAATAATTTGCAATAACATAATATTGCGACTATAAATTGAGATGTAAGCTATCCTATCTTTCAAGTTGGATCAAATTACACACGGTCTGCAAATCAAATTTAAAATCGGTCCAGTAGTTTAGGAGTCTATCGCGGACAAACAACGTGACACGTAATTTTTATATATTGTATAAAGATAATAATGTACCGTACTGTGAAGTACTGATCCGATTTCAAAAATAATTCCTAGTCGAAGAATTTTCGAAATCGGATCAGTACTACAGTAATAGTAGTAGTAGTAGCCGAGTTCTATAGGGTATGTTTTATAATATAGTTGATTACTACGCGGGTGAAGTCGAGGGCAGGAGCTAGTGATAAACAAGGCCGGGATTAGCTACACTGTACCATGAAAATTATGACGCCCACACGTGTCTCGATTGGTAGTAAAATCAAGAGATTTCTAAGTAACATTCTCGTAAAAGGTAGACAGTGTAATGTACCTTTTCCTAATTAGCGATAGACTAATTTGTGAAGCGAAGGATAAGGACAGTGAATATCAAAGCGTAATGATTAAGGCTAGTCACCTAATAAAGTGTTATTTTACTTACTAATTAGGTTCGTAGGTATTCTACCTGTGACATAATGCTGAAAGATACGTAAAAAGATCACAGTATTTATTTAAATCTTTTCTTTTTTTTCTATTCCGCTCATCCACCGCCCATTGTGTCATCCTATGTAAAATTTCTACATTTATATCTGTAGTTTTTATGGTGTCCATAATAAAGAGTATTTATTCTATTCAATTTCTATTCTATCTCTTTTTTAACTTTTTTTATCTTATTCTTTTTTTTAACTTTTTTTTTTCTTATTAGTTTTCTTTCATTTACATACATACTTTACTTTAGCTATATACCAAGACCCCGGAAATAATAACGTAATATTACCTTATTTCAGGCAATTTATCTATATCTGGGTACCCACTAGGAGAAATTCCTGTAAGATTTTTGGCAAGTCTCCGGAAAACCACTACAACAATGATCTAAAGAAAGACGAATCGACGATCGTAATTTGTTATTAAAAACAAGTACTGCAGGAGAACGCTGCTCCCGGGTTTTTTTACCATGTACCTACCTGCACGATCTTTCCAGCAAAAAGATTTATTTTAATAATTATGTACTTAACATTTGCGTAGTTTCGTGCATAAAAATGTTAAATGCTCGGTACCAATTACCTAAAGCGGGTTCTGGCTTTACCATTTCCATATCCCCGAGGCTCATAGAGAGAAATCCAATTGAACTAATGCATATGTCTGCAGGTATTACCTACGTAAGCAGGGTAAAGATTAAATGCATTTTATGTACGGAACTCTGTTTACCATCGTTTTAATGCACGTAACCCTATTTATTCCAGCTTTTAGATTAATGAAGATGCGATGTTTAAGTTGTGGTTGGTTTGTATATATCTGGGTGTGATATAAATACTTTAGCAGCAATTTTAAGTCGTGTTTGCCCAGACCGGAGGTTGAAGACATGAAATGAAGTGAAATTGCATTGTTTATTCTGTAAATAGGATATCGGAATTACTTTTAAACGTCATATTAAAAAAAATAAGCCAGATAGAGTTAACGTTTCCTATCTGACTACTTACTTTTTTTTGGGTGGGTAGTCGTCAAATAACTTCTCCCGCTCTGGGCGGAGCGGGAGAGCGTGTCAGACTTTTTCGGACTTAAACCCACCCGTGTTCCTTCAGTTTCCTGTGTGCCAGGGCCACGGTAACCATTTCGGACAAACCCGCGACCCTGGCAAGATCTGACTACCCCTATGAAAAGAAATGGCGACGGACATTATTTTGGTCTAATCATTATGAGGACCCTGTAGATTAGTGTTTGAAATGGTATTGTCATGAAAGAATCACACAGATTTGTGTGGACCTGTCCAGTCAGACGCGATAGGTACGGTGCATCATTATCATTATCAGCTACAGTATAGTCCATGGCTGAACGAACTGATGAATAGGCCTCTGAAATCTATGACCCTCTCCGTTTGACTCAATCCTCAGCCGTATCGTGCTGGTATCGGCCACCCTGCGAAGTAAAGCGTTTCTGAAACGGATACTCCTATGTTAGCAAAGGATCTCCAGGTAAGCTAGGTTTTTACTATAGCCAACTAGAGTTTAACTATTGTAAAGAATAAAGCCCTTCTATCTTAACAGACAGCTGTGCTTCTAGGGACTTTGTTGCGCCACTTCTTCTTCCCTGCTAAAACACTATTGCTACTACTATTAGCTGGCATCATCCCACTGCTGGGCAAAGACCTCTCCCCATGACTTCCAGCTCTTTCTATCCAGGATTAAAGTGGAGCACTGTGTGAGGGCTCCACGTTGTGGTTATTTTGGCCCACTGCTCCTTGGGCATGTGGCAGACGTGGCCAGCCCAGTCCCATTTAAGCTTAGCAGGTTTTTAAGCATCTTTAGTAATCTGTGTTTTGGAGCGCAGTGTGGTGTTGCAAATACGGTCTGTCAATTTGACGCCTAGATTACTGCGTTCCATTAGAGGTTCCATTGCACGTTGGCAAACCCTGAGTTTGGATTTTTGAATGTTTGTCAAAGACCAAGTCTGGGCTCCATAGGTCAAAATGGGAAGGATGCACATGTCCATAATTTTTTGCTTTGGTGACCCAGGAACGTTTCCTTTCATAAGCTCTTTCATAGACCTGCAGTAGCTCTTCCAGGCATTTTCGGTTCATCTTAAGACTTCCTTGTCTTGTCTGGACTGGAACGAGACTAACTGGCCCAAGTAGATGTATACATGGACATATTGCAATTCCTCATTCATGGACATATTGCAATTCCTCTAGCTAAAACACTAGGAAGTGGTAAAGGACGGACATTTTGGGGAATGTAATTTTGGCTTTCAAAAAGTGTTGATTATCAACCTAATTTGAATAAATGACTTTTGATTTGATTCTATGGTGAGGATCAGTGTCCATCTTCATCCATTCGCGTTTCGCTGGATGATTTTCGTCATTACTAGACACTGAACACAATTAATGTGAATGTTAATAATTCATGTTAATAATTAATGTTAATTTTAATGTTAGTCTGAATACTGTCGTTAGCATGCGCATGATAAAAACACACTTGTCCTAATTTTATGCCTGTTTGCCGCAAACACTGAATAGACGCGGAAAGCTAAACGGATGTGTACAGTCACGAGCACTAATATGTCAACACTTGGCAACTCAATAGCGATTATTTCGTGAAATAACGAATGCAACATTGAAATGCGACATATTGCATAAACCTATGGATTCGAAAATACTATGTTCATAACAACATAGAATTAAATTTTAAAATTAAGGAGAAACTCGCGTTTGAGTTTAGTCAAGTGTATACATATTTATGCTCGTGACTGTATGCATCTCCATTCAAAATCATTGTTTTCTATGGACAAAAGCTGAACAGGGCGTAATAATAATTTGTTTCCTCGAATATCGGACATTGTAATACGAAATCGCCGGGATAACAGTAAACTTCATGTTCAGCCATCTAAGACAGCGCTACTTTATAAAAGTGTTGTGTGCAGAGCGCCGATAATTTATAATAATATCCCTAAATGCCTAAAACATCTAAACACAGACCAGTTTAAGAAAACATTTAAAAAAATACTGACGGAAAAAGCATATTATAATATTGATGAATTTTTAAATGACAAATCGCTCTGAAAATACAATTTAAATTTATTCTATTAATTTTGAATCGCTTGACTATTTACCAATTTTTTTATTTTTTTTTATTTTGATTTTAATTGTTGATTTATTTGTATTATTATTCTTTGTATTTTAATTGTGATGAAATCTTATGGTCTTTCGACCTAATTTGTACACCAGCCATGGTCAAACATGTTGAGGCAAAGATATATCTTAACACCTATAATGAGCATACAATGTAAATTATCTACACGTGTTTTTGCAAAAAAAATAAAAATAAAAAAATATATAAGTGTGTAAGTCCCTTACCGGTGTCGACGCTACAATGCTTATTGGTGTAGATCTTAAAATTATTGACATCGTTTGAAGAACTGCCTATTAAGATTACTTCCCTTCTTATGCGTTGGGCCACTGCGAGTTTCCCAAAGATAACATAACATCACGCATGTAATCCCCAAAGTGTTAGGCAGAGGTGTACCTATAGTAATACCCATATTTCGCCTCTTATTTTTATGTCTCATGTAATAGGGGACGAGCCTATTGTCATCAACGGGGCACAAATCCAGACTCCGACCTGCTATTGAGAAATTCCTGATGGAAATACCCTAAAACACTTTGACTGACCTGGGAATCTAACCCACGATGTCATGCTCAGGACAGCTTGCCACCACCGAGGCAGTCAGTCTCATAGATTCATAAAGTCACGCAATTAATTTGTGTGTATATTTTATAACAGTCACAGTTCTAATGAAGGGTTTCAATTAATTCTAGATGTTAGAATTAGCTTGTAATCCTATGATTCACTTGAATAAGGCCTATTGTTGAAAAAAAAAAAACAAGTTTTAATCTACATGTCTAGTAGTACCTAAAGTCCTGAATTAAACCACCCAGTACAGAATTATTTCATTTAAGTAGTTGGGACACACAGCTGGTTAAAGTAGCGAATACGAGTAATTTTAACAATTTCCACTCATGTTTTCTGCCGGATGCCTTTCTTCGTTATAACTTCATTACATGGCGAAAAAATACATAGATATTTCATAAAAATAACAATATAATATCCTAACTTTATTAAAACTATTAACAAACTAAAATATGGCGTCAAAAAATTCATCCGCATCGCTGTCGACTGGTAATATACCCAAGAGACTGGTGGCATTGACACCTTGTATGGCAATGATCTAGCCTCTGGCCAAGATAGAAGCCAGCCCAGTCACGGGAAGTGTCAATCAGCCGTTTGGAGATTTCCTTACAGAGACCATGAGCACTCGGGACCCCACGGCCCGAGGGTTTCAACCCCAAACGGTTAGAAAATATAATTAGCGATTAGCTATATATATATAAATATGTCGGAAATACGTTAAATCCATCGTTTGACTTTGACTAATCGGGACGCCGAGTCTACATACAACATAACGGTCGAACAGAGTTAAAGCAGAGTTGGTCGGTGACGGTCAAGCAGTGAACACGTTTAGAAACTGTCGCGTGTTCCGTATAGTTGTGTCGTGTACCTACAGTGTGTGATTCGCTAGTGTGATTAATTTGTTCATAAAATAATAATTTGATTTGAACCGCAAACGGTTTTTCTATTGCGCATTAACCAACACTTCCCACAGTACGCCCACAGTAGTTAAAGTATGGCTGCTCATAACGAGAAAGACGTACCTTCTCCGTCATATATACATATACTTACTTACTTGTTATTTGTGTACATTTCATTTAAATGTGCCTACCTACTTATATTGATTAATTAGGTATTACAGCGGATGTACAAAGTTGATAAGCGTTGGAATGACCTTTGGTATTCCATAGGTCCATCCACCATCATCATCATTCTCCTGCTGTTATCCCAATTTATTTAGGATCGGCTCAACACGTCTTTTTCTTCCATTCTTCTCTATTAGTCGTCATCTCGGTAGTCACCCCCTTTCTATCCATATCATCTTTCACAAAGTCCATGCATCGTTTCTTTGGTCTTCTCCTACTCTTATATCCATCGACATTGATACTCAAAACTTTCCTCACGACATTTTCCTCATTCCTCCGCATCACACGCTCATACCATGACAACCGATTTCCACACAACTTTTCATATACCGGTTCCACTTTTAGACTTCCTCTTATGTACTCATTGCTTAATCTATGCATTCGTGTAACACCAGATTAATCGTCATCTTATTTGTGGCTTTTGAGTTTCCTTCTTAATTTTCTCTCGTAGTATAACAAAAAACCATAGCATTAGCATAGCATACTTAATCAGCCATGTTTTTACTGCTGGGACAAGGTCTTCTTCCGTGCTGGAGGGAGTGGCCTTAATCCACCACGCGGGCCTAGTGCCTTAATCCTCCTGTCACTATATTTTCTCATTTTTGGCTAAGTATGATAAATGATATTTCTGTAAATTGGTTCAAAAAAACTTGGTGGACAGTTTCCTTTACCGTTCTGATGTGATTTAATTTGTTATGTTAGCTACTCGTAAGCGAATGAGCGACGAGTGTTGTCAAGATAAAAAAATAAATAAATATTGTTGTTATAAATCAACAATTGATAAAAGTAGGTAATGATTAAAATACCGCATCTAAACCGGTGACGTAACTATGTCGGTATGATAATATATCTTATCAGTCTATGATACAACTATTCAAGGTGAATCGCGTTCACGAATTTACTTTTAAATTTTAGTTATGTTGTTGTCAACATAGTCGTACAAATATTTATTAGTGATAACAGCAGTGTTGTGAATGCGAGAACAATCTGTGTAGTGACTAGTGCCGATGTACTTTCACGTCAAGTGGCTAGTGTTGTGGTCGCTGTGGGCTGCGCGATTCGTCCGCCAGCCCACGTTGACACGACAACTGCACGATGGATCGTTAGTGCGGGGACAATTCTCGGCAGATGGCACTCATCAACGGTACTCCGGTATTCCATACGCCAGCTCGGAATACAAGTACAGATTCCAGGTACTTGCTCGCCTACAATCTATTTTTATTATAAGCTGACTATATCTAGAAGCATCAGGTAAATAATAACCATTGTTTCAGGCTCCCGGCCCCGCACCGAAGTGGGAAGGGGTTTTTGAAGCTATCAGGGAGAACATACGGTGTCCACAAGTGTACAGCAAGTCGGTAATTTTGGGGTCGGAAGATTGCCTCACTCTGAACGTGTACAGTCCTAACCACGCTTGGGATGGCGCTCCCCTACCCGTCATGGTGTTTATCCATGGCGGAGGGTTCAAAGAAGGCTCTGGGTCAGCCCTGCTTTACGGGCCCGATTATCTTGTGTCACAAGGAGTCGTCCTCGTCACTTTTAACTACAGAATAAACGTCCATGGTTTCCTTTGCTTGGGCATAAAGGAAGCTCCCGGGAATGCTGGACTTAAGGACCAAGTGGCCGCGCTCAAATGGGTCCAAAAAAATATCCGAGCGTTCGGTGGAGATTCCGACAATATCACGTTATTTGGTGAGAGTGCTGGTGGCGTGTCAGTTTCCTACCACTTGCTATCACCGATGTCCAAAGGACTGTTTCATAGAGCTATCATACAGAGTGGCTCCTCTATCGCGTCGTGGGCACGACAGAGAGATCCGATGACACCGGCTGTCACTTTAGCGAAAGAATTGGGACATAATGTTGAAGATCCCCACCAGCTTTACAGAGTTTTTATGAACACGACTCTGACTGATTTAGTTGGTACACAGTTACCGAAGCAAAAGGGACAATTGATGTTTAGAAATCTGCCATTCGTGCCGTGCACTGAGCAACCAATAGACGGCGTTGAACCATTCCTCACTGATGCACCCTATAATATACTTACTAAAGGAGATTATTACAAAGTACCTGTAATTATAGGTTCTAATAACAACGAAGGATATTTTTTCGCTTCTTTTGATACTGATGAGTCATTGAGAAATGTAAACTTTGAAGCCATATTAGAAGATTTTGATTTAGAGTTTCCGTCGGATTTAGAACGGAAAGAAGCTGCTAAAGTTCTAAGGAGTCTTTACATGGGTGACGATGAGATGTCATGGGGGACTATACTAAAACTTTCAAGATTACATGGAGAACCGTACTTCAACCTGCCTGCATATATTGAAACTGAGCTTATTTTAAAGACTAGTGATAAAGCTGTATACAATTATGAGTTTCAGTATAGTGGTCATAGGAATTTGCCAAAACTTATAGCGGGTCGTACATTCTGGAATGCACCGGGTGCTGCGCATGCAGACGAGCTGTTCTACCTATTCAATTTGTTTCCTATTCCATCAATGTTCGAGACCAAGATGATTAAAACAATGACAACGCTGTGGACCAATTTCGCTAAATACGGGTTAGTATCTTGACATCATCAACTTCTTTTATCAAACTAGGGAATTAGAGCTTTCCAAAATGGTCGCGCTGATGCACATAAGTGACCATCCACTTATGTGTACACTAGATGGTCATTCCACTATCTGGTCATCGTCAGGGCTTCTTCGGTAGTGACGCATGTTATAATGACGTTTGGTGCATCAGCTCCAACAAATTGTAAATCGTATGTTAGCAAAGCGTGTTTATTGATCGATCTCCACATACATTTTTCAAATTAAACTTTTCCTGACTTTCAAGCCAGCTTCCAACTGATTCGCAATGTGCTACTGTTTTATAGACGGTCTTTCTTAGTATGTTCCGTGTTTCCAAATCCATGTTAATACACTCCCGGGCTCCTAAATCCAGCCACCGTGTAATTCCATGTGAGGTGTAACGGCCTAAAACAAAAAAAAAAAAAATGATGAACCAAAGAAAAGTTTTTATGCCGACATCATTTTAGTGTCGTCATTGTTCCGAGTTTGAATTCATGACCGTTTAAAAAGTTATAGACTTCTAAACAAAAAGAGTAGGTTGGCTCGATTTAGATTTGATTCCAGCGGCGTAATTGCGTAAGACACTAACAGTAGAAACAGCTTACACTTGGACAGTTCAACAACATTCATTGCGTTTTTTACATTGTTGAGTAAACAAATTTTTCGAACATTTGAAGCAATGGATAAGCAATAGGCTTCAAAATGATTCAGTTTGTGATAGATAGTGCGGTACGCAATTAGGGTGCTGGAGTGTTATCATAAATGCGAAAGTAACTCTGTCTATCTGTTACCTTTTGACACCTAAACCTCTGATCCGATCATTATGCAATTTGACAGATAGCCTGGGGCCTGCGGAAGGACATAGGCTATTTTTCATCCACGATATTTGGAAAAAAAAAATACGAAATACAAAATACACGCAGACGAAGTCGCGTGCAGCAGCTAGTACCAATTTGCTAATATGGTTGTGTTTACAGCATGCCTACTCCTGAAGGCAGCGAGGTGCATTGGTCTCCTACGTCCCTGACCTCACCCCTAAGACTGGAGCTGAACGAGCGGCCTACCATCGCCACCGACACTCACTCTGCGAGTACGCTGCAATATTGGAGACATCTCTATGATAAATATCGAGCAAAGTAACGTGCAGTTGGTTGTTGTTATGTTTCTTTAAGTATATAAAAAGTTTACAACAGTTTTACCTACCTACCCCGATACCTCATTGGCAGAGATGTACAAAATGGTTTTAAAAAAGCATTTAAATACAAAATGCAAAATACTTTTCAGATTTACTATTTCAAATGCAAAATACCAAATAGTTTTGCGTTTTGTACTTCAAATGCTAAATGCAAAATAGGTATTATCAAAATACTTTTTCAAAATAAAATACCTTTTTACCAAGTTTCAGAAATTTTTATTTATTTTAGGTATTTATCATGAGAAATAGAGACACAATGCCGTTTTTTGCTAGAATTGTTAGACACCAGCACCACACACCAAATCCACCATCAAATCAAATCACTAACCACTTCACCAGCACCAGCAAACAATAAATCCGTAAAATCAAATCGTCGGCGTCAGCGGCGTTGCGTTTCATAGCCATAGATAATGTTCGTCGTTTTCGTTTGCCATTGACACTAGTCAGACATAAGGCGCGCACCGTAGACAGAGTATTCTACTGTCTACGGCGCGCACTCTGACCAAAGAAGAAAAAAGGGCGCGCATGGCTAGCAGGCGCCTCTATCGGTCAAATTCGGTAATAGAAGCGTCATTCGTTCATTTCATTTTGTTTGACTGGTGATGTTGGCTAAACATATTTCAAATAAAATACAAAATGTTTTTTACTAAAATGCATTTAAATGCAAAATACAAAATAGGTATTTTGCATTTTGTATTTGCATTTTAAATAGAAGTATTTCAAATAAATCGCATCTCTGCTCGTTGGCTACCTCGATGGAATGGCAGCTGGATGTAGATGTGGAGCTATGTCGCAAACTATGCTCCACCTTCTATCTTGCCCTCTGTGTCCCAAAACTTGCAGTCAAAGTGACCTCTGCGCTGCCACCGATGACGCCGTGGAAGTGGCGAAGTTTTGGGCCAACAAAATATGAGAAAACTCGTACCAGAGACACGAAGAAGAAGAACAGTCTTACTGATACTAAAAAAGTAAAACTATGCTATAACTATAAGTACTACTACCCAAAAAAAAAAAAACCGTTTTCACGGTTTGTCTGTGGTGGATGGTTGAGCGAACACGAGTGTGTTTATAGATTTTTATGCTGTGAGAGTTTATTATTGTTTTTTGAAATATTATCAGGTTGTGTGATTGTTATTTGTTACGATTTTAATAAAAAAATATGAATACAATTTTTAATTAGTGTGATTTATCTGGCATCTTCTCGAACCAACAATTCGAAGACCTGTGACACCGAGCAACCCGCACTTGGCCCACGTGGCAGATTACGGCCCACCCCCTGTCAATGATAGGTCTGTTTCCCAGCTGTGGACACATTAACACAACATAACATCATTTATGTTTTCCCCGGAGAGTAAGGTAGAGGTGTACCTATAGCACACCCATATTTTGCGAGTTATGATTAAGTCCCATGTAATAGGGGCGAGCCTATTGCCATAAACCGGGCACAAATCCAGACTCCAGGCTGCTACTGAGATAACATGATAGGCTGTTTATTAAACCTGATCTATCCGTTATTTGATTAAACCTGACTTAACCGTACGGTTTCGCATTTAATCGTAACTCTCCCTTTCTGTCGCTCAAACTTTGTACAACTTTCCAACTTGTAGTATACTCACTATGTCAGTATGTCAGATATTTAAAACGAATCCTGTCATGCGCCGTCAAGCAGAAGCTCTTCGCAGCATTGGAGTCAGGACAACCGCAAATCTGATAATGAGTACAACAGATTGCGATACGTTGAGATGTAACACTTGATCTGTTTTATGTTACGTGGCTCATTTTGAGCATGGTCTAAAAAAACAAGGTCTGGCATTCCGGGAGTGACACAAGCCTACGTCACTATCCAGTTGCCACTTTATTGCAACAAAACACGAATTATGGAAACATTTTCAGTCACCATTCTGTTAAAAAATATATTTATAACATTTAAATTGTCGTTTCGTTTTTCTAATCAAACGAAACAATTCAATTTAAACATATACCAACGTAATTGTAAGTTTAAACCTCATTGTTTTATCGGATTCGCCCAGGTAATAAAGGCGGTTGAGGAGTTATTATTACACACTACTGGTAACACAGCGGTGATGACGTAGGCTTGTGCCTCCCACGTGACCACTGTGTCTCGGAATGCTATACCCGGCGAAGTATATTATTATACCATGATTTTGAGTAGGTTTATTTTCATTTACATTTTTCCCGGACGGTGCTGTTTTTAAGTAAATTTTCATTAGTTTGGTATCCGCTAACTTTGAATTCATTGGCATGAAACTAACCTTAATTGAAGGCTCAATGCTCGTGTGTTCTCTTTATAAGATCAGGCCTTTGCTCGCCAGTGGGATAATAAGAGGCTGGTATTATTATTATAATACCTTTATTACGAAACCTTGAACCTTGAGCCTTTATTTACTATATAATAATAATAATTCATTTACTGTCAGGCAACAGAGACCCATAGATACAATACACAAAATACACAAATTACTAAAAAACAAACTAATCCTAATCCTAACTTCCTAACTTAATATTATAAATGCGAAAGTAAGTTTGTTTGTTTGTTTGTTACCTTTTCACGCCTAAACCACTGAACCGATCATCCTGCAATTTTGCATATACGTTGTCAGGTGTACAGAAACGGACATAGGGTATATTTAATCCCGAAAAAAAGTACTGTTCCTGAGGAAAACAACAATAACGTTCTTATGATAATAGATGGCGCCACGTGTCTTCCGATCATGATTGAATTATAACCCGAATTGATAGTCAAAGTCTAAATTAACTCGAGTGAAGCCGCGGGCAAAAGCTAGTACATAATAAATTTAAAAGTTGTGTTAATAAATATTGCTTACAACTATGTTAGTAGCACTTCACAAGCTAATTGTCCTTGTGTTGTCCTGTGGTATTTGCCCGCGGAAACGACGGAACACCACGTCCTGTGGCCAAAAGTCTTCTTCCAAGACGACGGACAAGTCACAATTTGGTACTCGCACCACGAACGCTTTGAAGTTGACGTATACTGATTATATTGACTATATTTATCTATTTTAGTCCAGTGTTATTACTAACGTGCAATCGACCGAACTAGTGGTACCTTCAGTTTATTCTTTTGAATAAACTTCATATGAAAATGCACAACCTTTTAACGTAAAAATAACTACCGCTTATAAAATTTGCACAATCACGGTATCCCATTCTCTGCAATTAAGGTGAAAATAACCTCAATATGAGGCCCAACCTCATTCCCCGGGGCAAGTTGATCCCTGGATGTTTTCGGGAGAAATTAATTTGATCCCATACAAGCTTGGACCGCATCACCACCTGTCAATATTGATGGCTTAACTGAATAACTTCGGATTTATGTACTTATAAGTATTTTTTAGTTGAGTCTTCTTGTGGAGTTTTTGTGTATAGTTGTCATTGGGTTTTATTATTAAACTAGTTTTCGCCCTTGATTTTGCGCAGCTATATAACTTCAGTTAGATTTGACTCGGGTTGAGTTTAACAAAGATGCATATATCTTACCTACTTTCAAGTTTTTAGGTATTCGGCCATGGTATTGTTTTACATGATAATTATGTTAACAACAAAGTTTACTTAAGATTCCTTACAGAAATCCTGTTGTTTTGACACATTCAAAGGTAAATACTGTTTTACTCGTGTAACGTATGCTGAAAAAACGGAATAATTTTCTTGTGTGGTTTTCTTTTACAATCCCATCTAAAAAGAGTATGACGCCATATGTGAAATAACATGACATAAAAAATGAAGTGCCAGTCATACTGCAAATCTGCGAGTGTAAATAGCTGAGAGAGTAAATTAGGGATAACGGACCTCAATTTATTCGTACGACTACAGCCACCGTGTTTTTGGGAAATAAGCTACCCTACAACCCTGCTGCAATTTGTCTTAAGAACCTTAAATCTAAGAACGTACCTTTGCCAGCCGCAAAGGTGATGAACCTCAAACCAACAAAAATCGTCGAACAAGGAGTCGAGGTAAGAATAGAATAGAAAAGAATACTCTTTATTATTTACACCGTTAAATTGTAGAAATTTTACATAGGGTGACACAATGGCCCAATGGGCAATGGGCAATAGGTGGTAAATTTAAAGATTAGATCAAAGCGGTTCTAAGACAATGCTATTTCACAATACCGTCAAACGGGGTGAATAGGGATGCAGGGGTGAATCAGAACGAAACTTTAAAAGGGATTTTAACATTTAAATGATATAGTTTGTTGCCAACAAGGGCACTTAATCGTTAATTAAAGTACAATAAACGCAGTCCTTTTAGGCCACAAACTATATTTTTTCAATGTTAAAATCCCTTTTAAAGTTTCGTCTCGATTCAACCCCTACATCTCTATTCACCCCGTTTGACGGTACTTGGTGTTTGTGAAAGTATAGAGCTGCACGATTACTGACCAATGCGTGCACTGACTGGACAGGTCCACTCAATCTGTGGGGTTCTTTCCTCAAAAGACCATTTCAGATACCAATCTACATGGTCTTCACATGATCTGACCAAGATTATGTCTGGACTTTAAAAGAGACTGTGACCTCTGAGTTTGTTTCGGCCTTTCTTCTCACAGTAGTCAGATAGGAAACGCCGACCTCATCTAGTTTAAAAAATATGATTCACGTGTAAAAGTGTTTGTACAAATCTACTTACAGAAATAAAATCATTTATCATTTATAAGTTTAAGTATATATTTGATCTTAGTGAGACCACATAGGTACGAAACTCGGCTTGTAGTGGTGGCGACTTTCATTTGTTTTTACCATATGTACCTATCTATGTATACAGGTACAGGGTTTTTTTTTTTTTTTTTTGGGTGGGAAATCATCAAATGACGTCTCCCGCTCTGGGCGGAGCGGAAGGGCGTGTCAGACTCTTACTGACTAAAACCCACCCGTGTTCCTTCAGTTGCCTGTGCGCCAGGGCCACGGTAACTCTTTCGAACAATCCGCAGCCCCGGCAGGCATCGGTCCTATGGGACCCCGTCAATTTTGCTGACATCTCTTTGAGGCGCGCGTGGAACACGACGCGCCGTCGACCCGGGCCTGGTCCTTACCGGACGGCGAGCTGCCTATTGCCCGCCGTCCGCAAGCCCGCGCCTACGGTGGCCGGGAGTCGGCAATCGACTCCCGACGCCCAGGGTGTCTCCTCCTCCTGCGGCGGCTAGGGGCGCGAGGGCGCAGTGATTGCCTCTCCCTCTCGCGCTCCGCCTCCTCCTTCGCGAGCATTACTGCTTCGCAGAAGGAGGTGACGGCTTCCATTCCCTCTCGCTCCGTACCATGGCCTGAACCAGGGCCGGACGCGAGAGGTCACCGCCGCCGATCGCCGCCACGAGGACACGGCGGTGCTCCGCCCAAGCCGGACAGACCTCCACCGTCCGCTGTGCCGTGATTTCTCGCGGCAGCGGAGTTACGCCCCGGCGTTTCGCCTCCTCGCGCCACTCCCAAACGTGCGCGAGGACCTTTGCCTCCAGATCCCACGGCGGCAATCCGGCAAGGAGGCTCGCCGCTTCGCAGGAGACCGTGCGGTATCCCCGTACCATCCGGATGGCCATGACCCTTTGGGACGCTTTCAACCGGCGGGCTGGCCGGAGCCTTAGCGAACGCGCCCACACCGGTGCCCCGTAAAGGGCCATGGACCGCACGACCCCCGCGTAGAGCCTCCGGCAGGAGGCGTTTGGCCCCCCTAGGTACAGGGTACAGGTATCCTTTTCTATTTTGTGAAGTACCTGTTGATTGTTGACAGGCCTACACTGTCCTCCAATACCTATCAACGCTGTAATTTGAAACATTGTAAAAGCCCCTTATTTTTAAAAGAGTAACTGTGGAGTTTCTTGCCGGCTCTTCTCCATAGGGAACAACCAATTGGAACCGTGCACCTAGCTTCTGACGTTTCATAAGTGCCCACTTAGGTTTATGTGGAATAAAATATTTTGATTTGATTTGACAGGGTGGCAGGGACATCGACGCGCAACTTGTTATCTTGGATTCAGTACATGATTCTGGTTGTTTACTTTTGTATGTAACAGTTGATTTTTTATGATAACCGATAAAAAAATTCTACGCTAGGGGGTGCAATCATGTGTCTATCTAGAAACCCTGTCAATGTCCTTCTAGCCACCCTGTATATATAAAAATCAATTGCCGTGCGTTAGTCTCACAAAAAACTCGAAAACAGCCCGACCGATTGTGATGAAACTTTGATAATTTGATGATTTAACACCGGAAAAGGTTCTCGTGAAAAAAAATGGCATTGCAACGCATGCCAGGCATTAGTTTACACTTTTACAAACTTTATCGACTTCTAGTACACTTAAAAACTTCTTAGCTCACCGAAACTTGACGTACTGCCTCTTACGACAGCATAATGCCATCCACTCATATTGTTCTTACTACAGATACACGCTTGATATGAGAACATGAGTACGAATCTCGAATCAAAACTTCGGCCATTAAAAACTAATTAGCAAAGTGTTCGGTTCTGCGCATCTGTGGCGTTCATTAATCAATTGATCAGTTGTTACTTGTGCACTGGGTTGTATTATATTATATTATATTGGATAATTAAAGGTTTGTTTGAAGTCGCAGTTAAATCGTCGTTTTAAAGTGCAAATTTAAAAGCAAGATGAGTTCAGATGAAAATCGTAGCACTTCCTAGTATTGCCTAGCATCTCCTAGTTGCGTAGCGCTACGAAACAAGCGTAGCCTAGCGTAGCCTTGCGTAGGCTAGCGTAGCTACGCGTAGTTTTGCATAGCACAGCATATTTCTGTGTAGACAAGATTAGTTTTCCAACAATCTGCAACAATAAACAATGGTCTAAGAACTTCGCAAATATAAATTACTTTAGCATTTGAGTTCTGCATCCCCGATGTTTACATCGAGTGGTTTAGTATATAAAGGTATAGCTAAAGTAGGTTATACTTGTATGTATAGAATAGAATAGAATACTCTTTATTATGTACACCATAAAATTTACAGATATAAATATAGATATTTTACACAGGGTGACACAATGGGCGGTCTTATCGCTAAAAGCGATCTTTTGCAGACAACCTTTAGATGGATTCAAGGGAGAAGGAGAGACAATAATGCAGGTAGTCAGTGGTGTACCATTTACATATACAACAAATACATATATACATAAAACATGTACTATAGTACCGTACGTGCCCACGGTACTTTACATAAGGTACGTAGGTACATGCCGTGCAATCATGTTTCACGCTAATGCACTAAGCTAGTACGCGAGGTACTTATCGGGTGTCATGGCGGCGGTACATCGTGGTAATGGGTTCAAGATTGTAGCTGACATACTGCACCGACCTTAATTGTGTACGGTTATTTATTGGATGATACATTTGTTAATTGGTGATGCAATTTATTGCTCATGTACATCATTATTTGCCAAGTACGTATTGCATTTGTATGCTGACGTTTGGCTGCAGAGCGTGACTAGCCAAGAAGTATTCTTATTTTATCAAAAAACCGGCCAAGTGCGAGTCAGACTCGCACACGAAGGGTTCTGTACCACCGTACAATATTCTTTTTAAATGTTTCTTGTATAGGAAACTAGGAAATAGGGTCTTCCTTTAATGGACAACATTGTCAATCTTTTAACGTTTTGATTACGATGCTTTTGGCTACTTTTTATTAGTGTACGTATTTTGTCTAGTTTTTTTTTATGTGCGTCTTGTTATGCAGAATAAACAATTTTTCTTTCACTTTCTTTCTATCTTACTTTACTTGATTTTTTTAATTTATGTTATTTCTGATATTATTTTGTTGTTACAGCGGCAATAGAAATACTCACTCTGTGAAATTTTCAACCGTCTATATACGGTTCATGAGATACAACCCGTTGACACACAGACGGACGGACGGTTACCGGAGCCTTATAATAGATTCCATTGGCACCCTTCGGGTATGGGAGCCTAAATACCGGTTCTAAATTAGCTTATCGTAAAGTCTACCTGAATTATAGTATATTTTTTTTTTTTAATTCTTTAAAAAAATTGGGGTTGGCCACCTGTCGCTAGTCTTCAAAGGTATAATATGCACTCACGGTTCATATCTGCCTGCCTACCCCTTCCAGCAATACCAGCGTGATATTTAAAGAGCCTTAGCATCAGTTTCACTAAAATCTCCTGTTACTAAATACTTTGTTCAGCATTTTGACGGACTATTTTTCGTAGTGAAATAATCCGTCAAATGACTTTTTTAATAAATAGAGTGTGGTAAAACTGGCACTTAGATGATAAGCTCTAATAACAACCTCTATATGTCTTATCTTTTCAACGCGGTATGTAGCTAGTCTTGCATAGCTCGTACAGACAAGAGTGAAAGCGTGAAATACTGGGTAGATAAGGAAATAACGGAACCCTAATAGGAGCACTTCGTTGTCCGTCCATCCGTCCGTTTGTTTGTCTGTCTCTTGAGACCCCTTTTCTCATGAACGCGTGGAGGTATCAAGTTGTAATTAATATCAATTACGTAGGTCTACGGTCCCTATGACCTCTAAAAAAATCAAGCTTCTAAGTCAACGCAATAAAAAATAACGGCCATTTATGCGACATATTTTGATACTCGCGAATAAATCAAAACCAATACGGTACTTCCCGTTGACTTAGAATCATGAAATTTGGCTAGAAGTAAGGTCTCACAGCACAAGTAGGTAAAGCAAAATATCCGAAAATCGTTAATATATAAACTCAACTAAAACTCAAACTCAAAGCATTTATTTCAATTAAACCATTTACAGGCACTTTTGAATTGTCAAAGAGTCGGTCAGTTAGTCAGAAAGTTGAAGCTAGTTGCCCTTTCTAAAACGTAGATCTCTATGGAGAAGATAGTATATATAGTAGTAGTAGTATACAGTTTTATCTTTTACAAAGTTAAGATTGTTCTTGGGATAAATTCATCCCAACTACGGAACTCTTCACTGTGCGTGGTCCGACATGCACTTGGCCGGTTTTTATTATAGACTAGCTAATGCCCGGCATGCGTTACAATGCCTTTTACTTATTTTTTGCTACACCCTCTGTATTAGAGCGAACAAAACAAAAAAATATTCAAATCTGTCAAGCCGTTTTTGAGATTAAGCGAGACTAACGAACAGCAATTGATTTTTATATGTAAAATATATAGATAGATAAATAAATAGATAGACAGCCCGCTACAAAAATCAGAAACCAAAAAGCTTTTCCCACATAAGTCTAAACGTTCTAAATTATAAAAGTGTATTTTTTTTTGTCAGAAATCATAAGCAACAAACTATAAAAATCTGTGTTAAAAGTATATATATGTAATGCTCAATTGTTACATTAAAATACGTATTTAAAAAACCAGTGCTGGGGCTCCTTCTCGCATAGGTTCGTAGCATTATGTTGAGTCATTGCCGTTTTGCGTGATGTGAACCCCAACTCGTCTTTTTTGTATTTGTGTGTTTTAATCTGCGCCATATTTACCGCAAATAAACGTACTTTCTTTATTTCTTTCTTTTATCCCAAAAAACAGGAAAACGTGAACTCAAACTCAAAAAACGAACACCATAAATATTTCAAATAAACCAATTACAGGCACTTTTGAATTGTCAAAGGGTCAGTCAGAAAGATGAAGCTAGTTGCCCATTCCAAAGCGTAGTAGGTACCTATGGAGAAGAACGGGCAAGAAACTCCATGGACACTCTTTTATTTAAATCTAAATATGGTTACAAAATATTGGTTACATCATTCATGTTGAAATTATGCATGTGAGAACGATGCAGAACGTTAAAATCGTCCGTAAAAAAAAGACAAAAACAATTCAAACATTAAATTAAATTAAAATAAGCCGTAAAGAAAGGAAACAGAACCGAATGTAAGAAAGGTCCAAGTTAACTGGTTTTATCGCTAACAGATCATTATAACTTTAAGAGGCTGCTATTTGAAAAGTTAACCCAAAGGCGGGTAGATTTCATAATTAACTAAATAAACTGAAAATTGTTTATATTTTGCCCCTTATTTATAAACCTTGCTTAAAGTTAAGGCACGATTAACGTCTATTTATCCTTAATTTTTTTGCTGTTTAATCGTCTCTTAAGGAAGGAATAAGGAAGTTTATGTTTTGAAAAGACTGATGTTCTTTATGTATTGTTTTATAGTACATTATCATAATCATTTATTTGCAATAGGTATTTGTACAGTGTTGGTCTTAAAGTTCCCTAATACATAGTCATACATTTGAAACGAAAAACATTACAATATACACTGCCGAGCAATATAAAAAAGCCACTTGCAAATTGCCAAAAGAAATCTAAATATCTCTTAAACCACACAAGTTAGTCTTGTAAAGTAAAACAAATCTTGAAAACAGGATTATGTTTTAATGCGATATTATATGCATTTGAATGTTGCTTTTCACTTCGAGAAGTTATCTTGCGTGGTTTCGGAAATCTATATATATACATCGATACAAATAAATAAAATTGAAGTGTCTGTTTGTAATATTAAAATAACCGCTTTTTACTAAATGCATATGGATGTATACACTGTACAGCATACCAAAACAACATTTTTTAAAATTTTTGTCTGTCTGTCTGTTTGTTCCGGCTAATCTCCGAAACTCCTGGACTTTCACTGGCCAATAGCTGATGTTATAAGAAGTAACATAGGCTACTTTTTGTCCCAGTAGCATGTTCCACGTGGGCGAAGCCGCGGGCAGCAGCTAGTATTTCATAAGTTAGTGGCTTTTGTATATTGCTCGTCAGCGTATAATGCTAGAGTATATAATATGTTTGTCCAATATTGGCATGTTTAAATGATAGTTTCTATTATTCATGAATTTTACAACACATTCAATATTAATTATCAAAAAATGATAAATAAATGTAATGTTTAATGTGTGTGTAACGTTTTAAATTAAATATGTTTTATACCGACATTAATTTATAGAATAAAAAATAGTTTTTCCAGCAGCCTTAATATTAAATAAAAAATAAATATATGACGGAGAAGGTACGTCTCTCGCGTTATTATCAGCCATATTTTAAACTGCTTTGGGCGTACTATGGGTAGTGTTGGTTATTGCGCAATAGAAAAACCGTTAGCAGTTCAAATCAAATTATAATTTAGGAACAAATTAATCACACTAGCGAATCACACACTGTAGGTACACGACACAACTATACGGAACGCGCGACAGTTTCTAAACGTGTTCACAGCTTAACCGCCAACATCAAACTCTTTGCTTTAACTCCGGTCCAGCGTTAGCGTTATAGACTCTGTCGAGCGCCACCAGGGCCTGCAGTCTCGACATAGATACCGACAAAAATCGGTCGTTAAGTCCAATCGATGTCAAATTCCTTTAATAGATTTTCAACTTTAATTCCAAAGCATAAGGTTGAAAATTTATTAAAGAAATTTGACATCGATACGACTTAGCGATCGATTTTTGTCGCTATATTTGTCGAGACTGCAGGGTCTGGTGGTGCTGGCGTTCCGATTAGTCAAAGTCAAACGATTGATTTAACGTATTTCATATATATACGTATATATGTAATATATATATACTTATTTACTTACATAAATTATTATGCACTTAACTCTTTAAAGTTATTTGGTATATTGTTATAGATAAGTCCACTCATATGATAACAGTTCTTTTTACACAGAGAAGTCCTTGGTGCCTTAAGAAGAACTATTTTATCTGGTTCTCTAACTTTTCGAGCGCAACGGTCTTGAGCCAACGATTGTGCTTCATGAATGGGTATTAATAGGTTAGGGTGCTTGCATAAACATGCGGGTTCCCGGTAAAGACAAGTTGGTACCGGTTGGTGCGGGTAAAGTAGCCCCGTATCAACTTATGCGTTCATACATAGAGACCACCACCACCTAACCAACCATTCCCTTCCGCCCCCTTAAACTAGAGGTGCACTGCGAGAGAGTCGGGAGGTGGTTACGGAGATGGCGAGTCTTGGAAAAATATACCTAAAGTGTTCTACGTTAGGTATCTTTTTTCCAAGACGCTCCATCTTCGTAACCACCATAGGAAAATTACTGCTGCGTTTCACTAGAAATCGCGAAGTAGGTATCACCAGTGGAACATCCTGTGGTGCTCAGGATATTTAGACTGTGGCTTTTGTCGGTTGAACAAAGACAAAACTCCGCTTGATGAAGACGGAAAAGATTTCCGCCAAAAAGTCTGAACCCTTGAAATCTAAATCGCCAAACGCAAAGACACCTCATCTACCTAACATTATACACCGTGTTTATTTTTATTTGCTTTGACATAATGCTTGGTACATTTCTTGTAAAACCGGATTTGTTAAATAAGAAAAAAAAATGTTTTTCTTTGTCCTACTAAATAAATAAATATTGATTTGATGACCATTGTCAAAGGCACTTTTGAGTTAGGCAAAAGTTAGTGTCAACTATGGCAGTGTTTGAATTATATCCATGACAGCTCATTAAAGGTAATATCAAACGGAATCATTATCTTTGACCTTCTTGTCGGAGGATATGTAAGAATTGAAAACTCTTTACTTAAGAACGAAAAGCAAATAATATTTTCTTATGGATTAAAAAGATTTTACACTGGTTTAACGTACATAAGTGATAAAATTAATGTTTTGTATAGGTATTTAAAAAACGGTATGAGTTAGAACATTAGTTTCTTAGAGAAAATTACTTAATTAGACCTGAAGAATATTCCTTGGAAGTAAAAGCAAATACAAAAAAAAACAGTGTATATAAAACTAAAAAAAACCTATAAATAATCTCAATCTCGCATCATTACGTCCACATTTCGAGTACTTCATCCATCAGCCTTCACTTCAGAGGACAGCCACGTGCGAGCTGATAGCGAAGTAATAAGCACACGTCACGAAGTGTGACATGTTATGAAAAAACTTTATTGTTCCCTTGCGTAGTTACGTGACACGTATGGGGATGGATGTAGGGGGTTAATTTTAGGGTGGATACACCCACACCATGGAAAAACTACGCAGATGATGATGGCACACATGACAGGTCATGCTGTATAAGTTTAGGGGATTATTGTTTACAGTAATTAAGCAAGACACTGGAAGACAACTATACTCAGATGGTAACGTTCTTCTCTCGTATGACGAAGTATACGACGGTTTAAATTACTTAGTCAGCCCGAAACTATGAGAGCCAGTCTTAGCAAGGGGTATAATACCCAGTAAATGGTATGGACAGGTCATATACAGGCAGTCGCTCCATGCAAAATACTAGTATTCAGCTGCATCTGCTTACACTGGTATCTGATCCCAACAAGGTTGGGAAAAGGCGAGGAGATCGATGATAAATTAGCAGTGTGTAGTAAATAGAGTGCATTGCCTGTTCTTAAATATCGTCATCCTTGGAGGCTGTTTTAATGCATATGTCATGGAAAATATTCATATTTTTATATTTACCTGTAAAGTTTTTGGCTAAACATAAACCCTATTAAACACTACAAAAGTCTTTGGCTATAACGAACTGATCAATCACAAGTGTGTTGTGTTTAAAAAAATATATTCATAATGGTTATGTTATTGTGGGAAATGAGTGTTGGGTGTGGCAATAAAATCATGAAAGTAGAATAATGCTGTGGAAATGCGTTCCTTGTGAAGCATGTGTGGTGTGACTATGAATGATAGGCTGAGGAATGATGTGATAAGGCAACGGTGTGGTTTAAAAGAAGATGTAGTGACAAAAAATTAAAAGAGTATGCTTAGATGGTTTGGTGATGTTGAGAGGGTGAATGAAAGGCGACTATCAAAAGGTATTTAAAAGGCAGATGTGAGTGGAGGGGTCGCTTTAGGAGGACATATAGTGACCTTATTGGTGATGTTCTTCCGAAATGTCAGGTGCGTAGTACTCGCAATCGGCGTGCGTGTATGAACTGATGTATGAACGTAAACGATGCAAAAGGAGTACGTAAGGATTGTAGCAGGTGGGGTTCTGTAGTTTCTGCCTAAGGCGTGAGTTTATGTGTATGTGTATTATGGGGGTATTATAAGGGTTTTGTTAGCAACACATTAACTGTATAATCACTATACTTGGCAAACTGTTTTCTGATCACAATTTGTTGTTATTTTTAGACTGTAAGATGTTACTGTCCATCCTCATACTGATATTCATTCGTTGCCTTTTATGACACAAGAAGGTCCTCGAAATAGCCATATTTTTAAACACAAACGAACAAACAATTTTATTTGTTATATTCCTACCTGGGCACTTATTAAACGTCAAAAGCTAGGCGCACGGTTCAATAACTCAAACTCTATTGCCATAAGCATTCAATACCTATGCTACACCTAGAGCTAGCTATAATAATCCTCGACTGGCCGTACCCCAAGGCGTTTCCCGGGTTTACATGAAAATCATTGTTCGGTCGGCTACATTATACTGTTCCATGGGGTTGTCAAATTAACAAAATTCATCATTGTACCTGCTATGGCATTGTTGTCAGCCCCGCAATATTTGGTGGCTTTGAAATACCTGCTAAAGTTATAGTAGGTAAAATGTATTTTTAGCATCGTTTATCAGCCATTTTGTTTAAGTTATTGGACAGATTTTGTTATATTTGTGAAGATATTAGCTATTATTAAAAATATAGACTTCATAAATAAATGAATACCTAATTTATTTTATCATCAAATTGGTTAAAATGTCGATAACGTGACCGAATCTCCAAGGTATGGGAGACGCTTTCATTCAGAAATAGCTAAAAATAATGTTGAGCTTTACCAAATATTTCGATTAAAATACCTAATAATTCGCATTTTGTTGGTATCGTTCTATTCAAAATTAATGGTTTATCCTTTCGTTATATCTTTAGAACGATAACATTGTCAGTTGTAAATTGTGAAAATTTTATAACTTGAACGCGAGGCTTTTGGCTATTTTGTATGTCTCTAAATTAATGTCGTTCATTTGTTAGGTGCGTTTTGTTTGTGCAGAATAAACTATTTTTCTTTCTTTTTTCTATTTTAGTTCCAGGTACATATTAGAGCGAACATGCTGGCTCGCAGGTTTGCACGATGCTCACTTCCCGTTAAAATCACGCTCTTTCGAGCCTACTGTACTGTTTTTTACACGTGCAGCCTGTGGGCTAGATAAACGCAAAGATCGTACAGCGCTCTCCGCGTTCTATATAACGATGCGTTTAGGATACTGGTAGGGTTGCCCCGTTTCTGTAGTGCGTCAGGGATGTTTGCAGATGCGCATGTAGATTGCTTTTATGCAACAATGCGTAAAAGGTGCGCTTCCGTGATGCGCAGGGTGCGGGGTAGCTCCAACAGTGTCTTAAGCATGGTTGCGAGTCGCCTGGACTGTGTTTACGTGGGTCACTGTTGTGCCGTCTCTCATGGAATGTCGCTACGGTGCCCAAACATTATTTCTTGTTTTGTTTTTGTTTAGTGTCTCTGTTTACTAACTCAGTCCTAAGTTTTACTAATAATCTTGTTGAGTCTTGGTTACTCGAATAAAGAAAATTCTATTCTATTATCTTAAGTATATCATTAGTTTCTATACTTACTTTTCTCTATAAAAAGGCTTTACCGTAACTAGAAAACTTGTAAGTCTTAAGTAATGTTTTACGAAGTTGTTCAGTTCTTTGTTAAGCCGGTCTTCGGTTTGCTTCGATATTTATAGGCCGGATTACTCTCAAGACATTTTCTTGCAATGTAAGCAAAAAATGGTTTAATTTATAGAGTCTTTTAAGCCGATTGTTTTTAAAAGTTACGTTAGTTAAGAGGGGTACTTATTTAAATTTTATTAGTAAATCGTATTTACTCATTATTGATAGTGTTTTAACGTTGCTTTGTTCAGTGAAAAGTTCTTATCAGGTGAAGTAGTCTCCCTCTATTAGGTTTAAAAACTAAATTTTTCATACCTGCTTGATTTACAAAAGTTCTCATGACGAGCCTCCAAACATCCATTGAGAATTTAACTTCATAAAGGATGGAGTATATATTTTTATACGATAATATTTTCAAAAAGACCCTAGAATTATTAAAAGCCAGCAACGCAACCTAGACTGTCAAATGAAATTATATGAAACGGCATGAAGGGTTTTCTCTCTACACGAGAATTTCAGGTAGTATTTTAAACAAAACAATGACGCTCAAAGAGGTTCGAACTCCGACTGACAGACACAGGCCTTAGACATGCAGGGAACTTTGTGGAATGTCGTATGCACATTTTAACCACATCGCACACTATGCGACAAGCGACTGCGACCGCATGCGTAGCATGACCCCTATAGAAACGGAAGACAAAATGACAGGTTGTAGAAAGATTTCTACGGCGCGATGTCAAAATTAAAAAAAATAATGAGTTTTTGTTAAGAAAGTGATTTGTCTTTTCTTCGTAGAGTTGGGATAGAAGTGGTCATGCTACGCATGCTGTTCGACGACAAGTCGCTGATATGTCGGGTTAGACTAACGTTAACCTAAGGATAGGTTAAGGATGGGTACCTATCCTTTGTGTGGTGGATATCGGGAATAATCGAAATTATATGGGGGACAAACCGGAGTAAAAAATATATTTTTATTTTTATAAAAAACGTTGTCCCACACTAGGAATTTCTCCTGTATTGTGGGTGCACTTACAACCATTTAAAGGACATCGACAGAAATGGCCCCAGGACCAACAAACATCTGACGTACATAATAATTATAAATATTACGTATTATACTAATTGAGAATATCTCTATTAAACGGACATTCTGCGTCCCATAATGAATAATTAAAAGGGCTGTAATGATTCACGACGTCACATCAAAAATTATCCCATCTTTGACCACAGATTACTAACATGTAGCAAGCTTTTGACTATTAGATTTGACACAGCAATTAGTGATGCCCAATCTTTCATTTCACACATCGATATCGAGATTACTTGAGTGGACCACCAGCTCACGGATGTCTTAAGCATCCGTACTTACGTACTTTCCTTTTCAATCTTTTTTGCTCTAAGGTATGACACTTCTGTAGTGACTTGTGCGATGTTTTTATTAGCACCATACACCTTAGGTGCGAAAAGAATTCAACAACAAAACCTATTTTCATATCCTAATCCAAGCATCCTAAATAATTAATTATATTTTTCTATACAATTACTACACATAAGGGCATTTGTACACTATATTCGATTCATATTCTTGTTTTTTATGAACTGCATAAAAACAGATCAGAAATTCACAAATGGGCGCTGTGCATTCAATCGCAGTCGATTCGTATTCGTGATTCGTTTTGGGTAATTTTTCATCATTCGTTTTAAAAATACGAATCGAATACGAGAGTCTACGGGCAACGATCCGAGATTTGAGTATTCACTAAAAACATTTCTTATGCAGAGATCACGTTTATAACGTGTGTAGCATTTCGCGCTCACTCATATAACACGAATACGAACTAAATACGAGGTAGTGCATAAACGCCCTAAGTGAGATGCATTGTAATATTTCAAATAGAATAACTCGCTGGGTACTGAACGGTATCGATTTTGTGTAAAATATATCGATACGGATCTAATGTATTGGCATCCCTAATCCTTGTCATGTCATGTCAACCAACTGTCAAGTTATTGCACTGGCTGCATTCCGAATTACGCCATAATCGCTCATAGCGCTCACATCAATAATTTGCGTTCCGATTTAAATATCACGATTATGACAGCTGAGAGCTGTCAACAATTCGGAACGCTCGTGAACGCGCTCACAGTGTTTGCTCAACGTCAGCTCCCAAACCTTTCACAAGAAAGAAAGACCGGCAGGATGTTTTTTTGAAAATGAAAGTTCTACTTATTGGCATTTCTGTTTTGATGGTTGAGATGTATGAGATCAAAGATGCGACTCAAAACAACTTAACAGCACAACGGACAACTGTCATTTTTGACAGCTCTCACGATGATATTAATTTAAGGCATGGTCGGCGTTAACGCAAGATGGCGCATGTCATGACGTCATCTATGGTGATTCACAGGACATCGTTATCGCGCTTACACTAATTCGGAACGCGTGTGAAATCGATTACAGTGCAATTCGGAACGTACTCTTGTTTCTTACTAAATATAACCTCAAAAACTTTGCTTTCTTTTTAAATAAATGCTTTCTGCATGTTGTCCGTCATTAAACTTTGCCTTCATGGGCATATACTTGTAATTTAGAACACGCAAAGTAATTTTGCCTCGATGTTGATTCTGGGGCGAAAGATGTATGGGTGCAGAACAATCTACTTTACATACACAAACAGCCAGACTCGGAACAACTACGTGTAGGTCATACAAATATTTGTTCCGTACGGGAATCGAACCCGTGACACGCAGCGCAACAGTCAATCGCTTAACCATTGCGCCTACCGATCATTGCCATATCATCTGTCCCCCTATCACTAGGAGTGTATAAAGTTCGAGCTGTCCCCTCGTTGCTAACAGGCGGACAGATCAATGTTTTTTTCCAATCTGTTCCCCTAAGGGGACAATGCAGGATCGGAATAATTCCTTGTATATGGCAAGAGTTGATAACAGTGGTGATACCTAGCAGTTTGAGTAATTTATGCGGCATACCCAAATGTCCTTTCTTTGGTATTATTCGTCGAATCGTTGAGCTCCTTAAATTCTCAGCTGAGCTGCACGATTACTGAACAATGCGTGCACCGACTGGACAGGTCCACTCAAGCTGTGTGGTTCTTTCTTCAAAAAACCTTTTCAGACACCAATCTACATGTTCTTCACATGATCTGGCCAAGATTATGTCTGGACTTTAAAAGAGACTGTGACCTTTAAGTTTGTTTCGGCCTTTCTTCTTAGGGTAATCAGATAGGAAACGCCGACCTCATTTAGTTAAAAAAAAATTGATTGACGTGTAAAAGTCTTTGTACAAACCTACTTACAGAAATAAAATATTTTTTCATTTACCACTATTATTGAATTGATGACCAAAAACAATAACATGCTATCATAAAATTATCGTAAATGTAATAAATAGTCATCATAACACTCAAAATCTACTTTAAACTACCACACAACACACTGCATAAAAATAAAACAAACAAATATTCACTTACCTGAAATTTGAACTTAACAAATAGTCGCGTGGGGTGTTTTACACCCCAAACGCGCTCTCCTGACACAGCTAGATGACCGAGTGCTGCTTTCTACTGGATCATAAAGTTATACGTTTTTACGAAGTTAACGGGAACATCAGCGCAGTGAATTCAAAATTTTGAGAGTTCTAAACCTCCTTCTAAACTTTAAAAAATATGATTGTCATGTAAAAGTGTTTGTACAAACCTACTTACAGAAATAAAATCATTTATCATTTATCCAAAGATGCACTGGGGTGTGTCACACCCCACTCGACCAATTAAGTGCTAGGAAATGGTCCAGAATCAAGCGCTGAATTCATGGTTAGAGTTTGCGCGTTGATGTGGGATGTCACCCTGTCTATGAAAATTGTCGGCCTCAGCCTATCGTTGCGTCTAGTCGCCGAGCTAGTGTGCGCCTTGTCTAAATGTCTTTGTGTGTATTATGTGTTTTGCGAACCATCATTAGTTCTCATAGTAGTGCTCTTTGAGTAGAAGTACTACCACCATCCATACTTATTCCTGCCAACAAGCCGCGTTCTTATTTTCCAGTTCAATGGGCATATGCCTGTGAAAGCACACGAGAAATTTCAACTTTGCATCTGGAATGGCAACGCATCTGGGGAGCCCTGATTTTTGTGGATGTCCGTGGCGTTGACCTCTTTCCATCATTAGAATACGTTTAAAAACAAAACCATCTATCTATACAATATAAATTAAAGTCACTTTTGCGTGTCTGCCTGTGTGCTCGCAATGGTCTAGTAAACTACGCAACTGATTTTAATAAGGTTTTCATCCTCATTTTGATGAATTTATTCGGGAAGGTTTGCAGTATAATTCTCTGATATAGAAATATCGATGTTTTGACAAGTCGCTATTAAAAGAAAGAAAGAAAGAAAAATAGGTTTATTTGTTACAGAAACACGTGCATACAAAAGAGATAATGAGCTTTGATAATAATGTAAAATAAAAACAAACAAAACTTTTTTACAAAATAACAACCGACTTCCAAAAAAAACACAAAAAAAGTGAAAAATAATTTTAATTTCGGATGTCGGTGTCTTTGGTTTTGTATTTTCGTTTTTTGCCACCGACTTCCGAAATTAAAATGATTTTTCAAATTGTGTGTTTTTTTTTGGAAGTCAATTGTTTTTTATTTTTGTAAAAAAGTTTGTATCTTTCACTTTTTAGTTGTAGTACCTACCCCACACACATTCGTATAGGTACCACTACTTGATATGTAAATAACAGGGACAGGAAATGATTAAAACATTATCAATAAACTAAGTCGAAAAAAATACGCAGTATTAAGGATAACTCAAAAATTACTGGTCAGAACTTGATCAATGTTATATGGGACCACATGAGAAGCACCAGCTTTCAAATATTAAAAGAATCATCCAAAACGGTTCACCTAGAAAAAAGTTCTGAGCTAATACACATAAAAAAATTAAAAACTTACGCTCGAATTGAGAACCTCCTCCTTTTTTTGTAGTCGCTTAAAAATAGATCTATAGTCACGAGCACAAAACAGAAACACCCGCATTGCACCCGTGTGAAGCAGGGGCGGAGCGCTAGTTAATAATAATATATTTCACAATTCACAATGCCTAGCAGTCCCAATAGGATTGTTAAATTAAGTTTAAGATTCTAAATTGCAAAAACCTAAAGGGATTTGCTTGATAAAAGATGAAAGTGAAATTATCTCCGAAAGATGATTATATTTTCGCGGTTCTGTCAAATTTTCTGAAAGGATTAGTTTGAGGGACCGCACAGACAAAAATAAAATGAAGTTCTTTTCATGAGACTAAAGCAAAAAACGGAATTAATTCCAAAACCATTTCTTGATTTCAACAGAGGACACACAACATGGTAAATCGTAGTAAGATTTAACTCATATGTTGTAATTAAGTAGTCTTATCTTTCTATCTATATCTACACACACATAAACTCACGCCGGGAGGGGACGCCCTAGGAAGACATATAGTGACCTTATTGGGGATTTCTAGAGAAAGGTCAGGTGCGTAGTACTCGCAACCGGCGTGCGTGTATAACCAGATGTATGAACGTAAACGAGGCAAAGGAGTATGTAAGGATCGTAGCAGGTGGCGTTCTGTAGTTTCTGCTTACCCTCATGGGAATGCGTGAGTTTATGTTTCTATATCTAAAAACACAAAAATTGTTTCTACTTATGTCCTCTATAGACTTTGAAACCATCCAAACGATGTGCCCTAAACCGGTTTCATTAGAAAAGCAATAATTCGAAGACAATTATAGAAAACTGAAAAAAAATACTTTTTTTTTGCCAACAAATGAACAAAATGTATTTCTTTTTTTAGCGTAGTAGCACACGCCGGGAATCCGCTAGTTATTTATAGAACTTTTAAAACTTAAAATGACACACACACTACACGAGTATCTAAAGTTTACAAACGATAAAACGTTATTCTATTCTATTCTATAACATAACTTCAAGCCTGTATTCTCCGAAGGATTAGGCAGAGGTGTAGTACCTATTGTACACCCACATTTCACCAGTTATGTTTTAAGTTCCATGTAATAGGGGACAAGCCGATTGCCATCAACCGGACGCGATTCCAGACTCCGGTCTGCTACTGAGGAATTCCAGATACACTTTACCCGACTCGGGAATCGAACTCGGGACCTCATGCTCAGTAGTAGTGTTGCACTCACTAGACCAAAGAAGCAAAAGTTATAAATACCTAAGTATATCAAGGTTTTCTTTTCAAAGAAGAACATTTTTATGTATTAAAGCATACACATATTACACATCGATCAATCACTTAAAGATTTAAAACAAAATATTGTTAAAAATTCTAACAAAAAACATTATTACATTTTCAAGACAACTCAATCAAATTCGAGAAAGGTTCAGGGCCGGTGCAGTGGGGTGACAATAACGTGTGTGTAAATTGTGCGGACAAATGAGAGGGCAAGGGTAACCATCATTCTTGTTTAGCCCTTGACAGGTGGATTCTTTCGGGAAATAGAAATGTCCTTTTCCGCGACCGTATTTACTGGCATGTGGGAAATTTGTAAATATATTGTCACAGAATTTTTGTGGATGTGTCAAAAAAATGTTTTGCTACCAATTTTCACGTTGTTTGAACGCTTTCATGTTATCTTGTTTCCTCAAAATTATAAGGATGGGGTTCCAACGTGAATTAAAATGCTCTATATCTTCTCAATCTACATAATATAAAATAAAGTTGCTTTTCGGCTCTGTCTGTCTAACCGCGTTCTTCTTAACAACGCAACGGGTTTTTGATGCGGATTTCACCATCATTTTTAACCGACTTCAAAAAGGAGAAGGTTATCAATTCGGATGTTTATTTATGTCGTGGATAACGATATTGTTTTAATAAAAGTTGCTCAATTGATTAATGTAGTAGTGGGGAAAACGCCGTGACGTTATTTAGTAATGGCGGCACGTGGACAGAGTGGTTTTGGAAAGTGGGGATTGTCGAACGGGCACTTCGCAACCAGGCGCGGACCAAGTCACTTCTCCAAAACGAAACTGTCAGTTTGCCTAGTTAGATTGATTTATGTGTAGTGTGTTTATTCGATTAATAATAGTGAATTTACATTTACACTTCGTGTTATTCAACGCCACCTACGAAATGGACCCTTTACCACCGAACCAAGATGGTGACGACCCTATCGCTCCGCTGTCGCTGACGTCGTCATATATATATATATATTTTTTTTTTTATGTATGTTCGGGCATAACTCCGTCATATATAGACGGATTTGCGAAATTATTTTTTTGTTTGAAAGGGTATACTCTCGAGGTAGTCTCATCGTCACCAAGTCAGAATTTGATGAAGAGATCCCATGGAAATCTAGGGAAATCCTCAAATTTTATTGGCACACCTTTAGCGATTTGGGCATTTTTTATAGTAACTCGTGCTTTTGCTCTCGAAAAGCACCATTCGGTGAAGTGGAACTGATAATGAAGACCAAAGGTGGCCACCGGAACTACTCAATACTAAGTATTTTACGGGTTGCGATTCGATTACTTTAATATGGTTGCTAAGCAATTTATGCTCGTTACAATGCATATGGTGAAATGGAGCTGATGGTGGGTTCACCATCAGCTCAACTTCTTTTGGTTGTTACCAGGAGAACTCCTTTTTTTTGTATGCACGTTTTCTGTGACAAATAAACTATTTTTTTTTCTTTTCTGAACAATCAACGTCCCTGCATCGGTAAAAGGAATATTAAATAAAAGGTGATGATTAGTTGACATTAGGCTATTGTAACTTAGGTAAATTAATAACCGACTCACAAAAAAGTGAAAAATAAAAATCTTTTTTACAAAAAAGAAACAACCGATTTAAAAAAAAAAGCACTACGATGTGAAAAATAACTTTAATTTCGGAAGTCAGTGGCAAAAAACTAAAATACAGATCCGAAGACACCGTCTACCGAAATTAAAGTTATTTTTCCCGTTGTAGTGTTTTTTATTTAAAGTCTGTTGTTGTTTTGAGATCTTATTTAGAAAGGTTTTGTGTAATACATAAGTCGTAAAAATCTTCCGTAGCAAGGGCGGGTCGCTAATCTCAGATAAAACAAAATCTTCATCAAGCTTCTATCACCAATAACAAAACAAAACTAAATTCATGTAACTCCAATTTTTTAGAACCGCGTTCATGGGTCTACGCTCGAATAACTTCATCTCACGTGAACTCTCTAAAACAAATATACAGGCTACCGCATAAAGATAAATAGAACAGTCCAGTGAAGCCGTGTCAATTAAACTTAATTCACATTCTATGATTTTAAGCCCAACTCGTTATTACTACGAGTTTCTCTAAAGTTACAGCTATTCAATGAATAGATAGAATGAATACTGGTAAAGCGAGGGAAATTATTTGTTCACTAAATAGACCGCCTACTTAAATTGGCCGTATATTAAAATCACAATTGTCATTCTTTGACAGTTGTTTGAAATGGCTATAATCGGAGTCGGTGTTGGGGCTTGTTGACCCCTTGCCCGAGGCTGCGGTCTCTCGGTCCACAGACTTGGAGACCCGTCCTTGGATTTTTCAGCCCCAGGGGAGAGGAGGGGTGGGAGTGCTTCATTGTACACCTAGCCGCTGAGTAGCTGAGTGAGGGTATACCTCCCCTCAGCTTTCTGTAGTGTGTTTCTGGGGGTGTGACTGTGGGAGCGCCTGAAGTGCTTCACGACGTCCGTGTGACCAGACCCCTGTCGGATGAGATCCCTAGTTCCCTAAGGGGGCCCAGCTAGAGCCGATCAAGCAACAAGGGCGTCGGCTTTGGTTGGCGCTCACCTAGAGTGGCGGCTGTAACGCCCCATGATTGATGTCGGGACGTTGTTTATATCCTAACTAGCTGCGCCCCGCGGTTTCACCCGCAGAAATCTCGATCCCGTGGGAATAAAAGTATCCTATGTCCTAATCCAGGTCATAGTCTACTCATGTGCCAAATTTTATCCAAATCCGTTCAGCCGTTTTAGCGTGATTGAGTAACAAACATCCAAACATCCACACTTTCACATTTATAATACATATTAGTAGGATATAGTAGGATTTATAATATTAGTAGGATCGCGCGGTAAACTCTGCTTGCGCGATGCAGGATTTTGTGTGACGTCAGTATGTTGCGTAGTTCGCATGTGGCGTTGTAGATGCCGCCACAATAGGAACTGCTCATGCCCTTTCGCCTTTTATGATACCCAGATACAATTTATTCAATACCAGAGGGTCTAGAACAGTGGCAATCGCTTTCAAAGTTTCGTATTTCTACAACGAGTCCCGATGGGATTGATATAAGATTTTAGGTAGCATAAGACGATCCAATACATTTTTTACTTTTCTACCATCATTATCGCTGGTGGAACTTCACTTTTTCTAGGCCCTCAGGAAATCAACTCTCCTTTACCAGTCTGGTTTTGCTAGTTTCAAGAACGAGGCTGTTATCAACTGCCCGTCTTCAATTCCTCATTTATCAAATTTGGCTCAAACCTATCTCCTAACTACATTCTAATAATCCAACAAAACCTATAGATTTTCTTGCACATAACGGGTGTTACGTACAAAAACTTGACATTATTGTACAATTTGACGTATCGCCCGGACATTAGGCCGTGCCGAGGCGGCCGTTATTGGGAAACACATCTATCATGCCGGAAGGAGGGTGCATCCAATATGGTGGGTAGTTATTTTCACGTCTATCCGTAGTAATTGATGGGATAGTTAGCAATGATGGTTAACTTTTCTTGGGTGTCACTATTTGGTTAATGATCAAAGTTAATATATGGTTCTGTATTTGTTGTTTTTTTTTTCACCAAATATGGATGGTTTTTGGTATAATACATAGTTCTAAATATACCTCAATGCTGTGCTAGAATAATTTCCAAAACAGACAAAAAGTTACACGTTCTTGTGGAAACTTAAAATAAAAACAACCGTGTGCGGTCGGGGGACCCCAGCCGGTAGCGTCATATTGCATTTTGATTTTGACTCCAGTTTTGTTATCAGCAACCTCGAAAACCATGAAAATAACACGCATGTCGAAAATAAATAAAAAGTATAAAATAGAAAGACAGAGAGAGAGAGAGAGAGAGAGAGAAAGTGGAATGGAGGGAGCATAACGCTTTTTCCTGACGTGACGCTTTTTACTAGTCTACTCCTACCATAAGCCGCGTTGAGGAACTTCGTTCCAAAAAGCCTTATCGCTGAAACTTTTTTCTTTCAGACAACCTTTATTTAAATAGGTACCTGAAACTAATTAAGTAACATTCTAGAATTCTAGGTACTTATTTATCAAGTTTAATTAAATTAAAATAATTCGGCCCATGAATTATAAAATGAAAACTGTGTAGAGTATCGTTTTAATGGAATTAAACCTAAGAAATTTAAATATTATTGTTCAAATATTGATTGGACATTCACATTACCTATGTTTTATTTTTTGGTGTTCAATGAATTATCTAAGCTTTAAATTATAATTCGCAACCGGCGAGCATGTATGACCAGCGGGGTAATTGCGTAACACACTAACAGTAGGAATGGCTTTCATTTTGACAGTTCAACAACATTCATTGCGCTATTTACGTTGTTGAGCAGACAAATTTTTCGAACAATGAAGCAATGGATTAGCAATAGGCTTCAAAAGGATTCAAATTGTGATTGATAGTGTGTTAAGCAATTAGGGTGCAGATGTATGAACGTAAATGAAGCGTAAGTATCGTAACAGGTGGCGTTCTGTAGTTTTTGCCTACCCTTATGGGAAAAAGGCGTTAGTTTATGTGTGTATCTTGAAATTCTAAATAAAAAAATACATAAACCTGGGATTTGCTCTCAAATATTCCAAAACCTAAAAGTCACAGAGTATCATATATAGTAACCAACGAGAAAAGCCACAGGGTAAAGCTTTGTAACAGTATACCAAGCAGTATAACAATAGCATAGAATACTCTTAAGAAAAACACACACAAAAACAAAAAACATAAATCACACTTGACCTGTTCTCTAACATACGCACACGATAAAATACAACGTGTGACCTAATAACTTGTACGATAAATTTTCCGTAGGCCACCTCTCAAATCTGCCGAATAAATACAAAATTGTCGGATATACTGGGACTTAGAAATACAGGAAGCGGTATTTGGAGAGGAAGCGACGATAGACAAGGTGCTGAGAATGCTGTGAAGAGTGAAATAATTCATAATTTGCAGACAGATAGAGATAGTTATGATACATACTTTTTTTATATAGATACCATGTTTTGAAGTGTTGTAGATTTATTGGAATGAGGAAATAAATTTCAATTCTGTATATAGTCATCTTCACCTGAAACGTCACTGTTCCTTGCTCTTGAAGCAATGTTCTTCTGTTTACTCATACTCTCGCAAATGAACGATATTATGAACATAGTATGTGTTCATAATATCGTTCATTTGCGAGAAGCTTGACATAATTAAAAGAGAGAAATTTTTGAATATGATGATTTAAAAATCCAAAAGTATTGGAAAGAGTGCGACGAATCATAAACTCACATCTTTCCTAGTTCCCTCATTTTTAGGCTTTAGTGTAACGTCGTTTGTGTAGCAAAAAGAATACAATTTGCTGCGTTCACCTCAAAATTGCTGATTTTTTAGTTATGTCACCCTTGTTGCCAATGAGCGATATCACCAATCCATCTCTTACTAGCCAAACATGGTGCATTGCTTTGGTACTATATTTTTGTACCCAGTGTTACACATTGTTAGCAAGAAAAACATGATGAAAAATACTTTCGGTCATGAAAGTAGTTTTTCTTGCTCTAATGAGGTAATTAAAATAATGTGTTTCTTAAGCGTTTTGGTACCGAACGGCAATAAAGCTAAGGCATAAGCTAAGGCAATAAAGCTATAAGTTTCTAAGCACAGGCACGTTCACACCATAGTTCCGTGGCCGGTCGCGCATGAGTCGTTGCCCGGAATGTTACCATTTATAAATATTATGTTTATATAAACATTTAGAAATAGGTATTGTATATTTATTTTATTTCTTATTTTTTGTTATTTTTATCTTAGCGTATATGCACTGTTTGACGTCATCACGTCAACGCCGGCTGTCGCTGAAAACCAGCGCTGGGGCTCTGTCTTGCATAGGGTCGTAGCATTATGCTGAGTGATTTCCGTTTTGCGTGGATTTGACGCATATTTTCCCCCAACTTGTTCTTTTTTGTATTTGTGTGTTTTTCTCAGCGTCAAGTTTACCGCAAATAATCGTATATTCTTTCTTTCCATATATTTCGAAAGTTATCGACTGGCCTTCCGTATTTTCCTGTCATTCCTGCCGCGAGAGTAATTTATTTGAGTAAATAAATACTGTCGGCATGTGAGAACTATAATTTAGTTAGGAGTTATTTATTTATTTACTTATAATATACTTTATTTACTTTATTTGTAGTTATTAATATTAAAGACTGTGGTTGATCTTATTTTACGTCAAATTAGTAGTCAAATATTTGTATAATTTTTTATGTGTTTGAACATTTTCTGCCGTTTTTATTAATGAATTAAAACACAATAACGAAATGGTATTTTTTTTAAAGCTTTTTGCAAAAGTAAAATTACAGAACCCAATCATTATGATGTCATCAGTACTCATTCACTCATTCACATGACAATAACAAACCATCCTTTGTAGACTCTCTTTCAACAAATCAGTCGCTACTTCAGTCTGAGAAACCAATCAATGTATACTTCCGCTCAAAGCCCATGCATAGAACAAAAGATTCCCAGTAGGACCAAAATTGAGCCACAGACAGATGCAGGCAAGCCTGATAAAGTAGCAAAAGCAATGCATCCGAATGCGGAAACCACTTTGTATTCACCCGGGAATCGATCCTAGGGCCCTTGAGATGCAAATACGGTGACAAGATTGGAACTGGAACTCTGTCATTTGTGGCTTGGAGTATGATTGATGAATATAGAGCGCGCTTTGAAGTCAGTAACGTATGGTCTATTCCAAAAGTATTTGATGAAAATGTAAACAAATGAATCAGAAAACCTACCTGTGGATGCCAATTGTATGTGCCACTTATAAATTATGAAGATAAGTATGATGCATATACCAGAAAAGGCGCCGAATAGGGCTAATGATGAGGGTTTCGTGACGTTGCAAAGGAGAAAACGCCGATCGCGTACGAACAAGAACTGCTGCGGCAATGCTCATACGGAGCTCGAAGACAGCAAAGCCGAACACATTGGTGTACATCTCCTGCCTACACTACACTATTAAGGCGTAAGACACCAGAAGACGAAGTACACGCCGAGGGTGCAGTTACTGGAGTTGCATCGCAGCGTCAACTTCAAGGCGTTCGTGGTGCGCGTACCGAATTGTTATCTGTCCGTCGTCATGGAAGAAGACTTTTGGCCGCAGGACGTAGTGTTTCGTCGCTTCCGCGGACAAGTAGCACAGGGCCGGCAGTCTCGACATTAGATAGCGACAAAAATCCGTCGCTAAGTCGTATCGTAGTCAAATTCCTTTAATAGATTTTCAACTTTTTATCGAAAGTATAAGGTTGAAAATCTATTAAAGTTTGACTACGATACGACTTAGCGATGGATTTTTGTCGCTATCTAATGTCGAGACTGCCGGCCCAGGACAGCACAAGGACAAGCTAGTGAAGTGCTACTAACATAGTTTTAAGCTATATTTTATTAACACAAGTGTTGTTTTATACTTTATATATGTTAGTTTGTAAGGTATATGTTGATGGGACACTGTCGCCTGAAATAAATGTTTTCTTATTATTATAAATTGAGTGCAATTTGATTGGAATACTTAAACCCGAAATATAAAACATTTATAATTCTGACTTAGCACTTTATGAACGTCACGCAGTAAAAGAAGTACCCAAAAGGACGTCCAACTACCCGGAAAAATAATTAATTAACGCAATCTAAGTTTAGAAAAGAACTCAGTTCCTGTTTAATTTAATTAAACATTAAAGAAACGAAGTTCTGACGGATTTGTGACGCGCCCCAGCGTCGCACAGCCGAAGACAATTCATGGGTGGCTTATAATTCAAATAATTGAAAACGATATTAAATTATCAATGATGGTGAAACCGCATCAAAATTTATCAAGCAGTTTAGAACTTTTTAGTTCTTTCTGTTTATTATTTTAAAAGTGGTGCGAAGTTTCTTTAGTAATTCAATTCATCAGCGCTCTATTTCCAAATTCATACTCTAAAGTTTTTGTCAGAGAAATAGCGAGCCAATTTGTTGTTTGTGATTGTCAGGTTCAAATTATGTTTTGATATGCTACGCTTATTAGTCTGCGCTAGTAATAAGGCTTAGTTTATTTAAATATAACCTTAGTTATTTGTTCTAAAGTGCGTTTGTTTTTTATTTTTATTTATTTATGAGTTTAAAGGATTCTTACGTAGGTAACACAAATGGACCGGTCAATCTTATTGTGTATTTGACCTTGTAATTGCTTTATCATTATCACCGTCTAGTTGGTTACGAAAAGGTCTATTTATCTATATGAAAGTTAAGTAGTCCCAACCTTAGTGAAGATTCAATTTAGTGGGAAATTTCTTAAAGGAAAGAAATAAACATATTTTCACATAATAGAAACATAATGCTACGGGTTGCTAGTTGTTTAATATTATTAAACAACTAGCAACCCGTCCCGGCTTCGCCCGGGTAGCAAAGCATGATATACTATAGCCTATGTCACCCGGAGATAGTGTAGCTTCCCAACAGTGAAAGAATTTTTGAAATCGGTTCAGTAGTTTCGGAGCCTATTCAATACGAACAAACAATCATATCTTTTCTCTTTATAATATTATTTCACTGTATTTCGTTTATTACAAAATAAATTTAGGTTATACCTTAGCCTCAGCAACACTTGGTGATTATGCTATTAAATTGTAGCTTATATAAAACGTTTGTATTTTTAACGTAGCGCCATCTATTGAATACTTACTCAATCCAGTCAACAGATATCGCCATCTGTTACAATCGTTTGGAGTTAACAGATAATTGTGACTGTCAAATAATAGACAAATAATTTGCAACAAAATAATATTGCGACTATAAATTGAGATGTAAGCTATCTTGTCTTTCAAGTTGGATCAAATTGCACACGGTGTGCAAATCAAATTTTAAATCGGTCCAGTAGTTTAGGAGGCCATCGCGGACAAACAACGTGACACGTAATTTTTATATATATAATAAAGATAATAAAAATAACCAGCCAAGTGCGAGTCGGACTCGTACACAAAAGCTTTCATACCACAAAGCTAAAAACGCCGTAAAAAAAACACGTTTTTGTATGGAGACCTCTTTAATTTTTAACCTTATTTTATTTTTATTATTTTTTGTTATAGCGGCAATAGAAACACACATTCTGTGAAAATTTCAACTGTCTGTCTATTACGGTTCATGAGATACAGCCCGCTGACAGACATACGGACGGACAGCGGAGGCTTAGAAATAAGGATCCGTTGACACCTTTTAGGTACGGAACCCTATAAAAGAGCATTAAAACTAACAAAATCATGAAAACAAAAAAAAAAGGATCCGTTGACACCTTTTAGGTACGGAACCCTATAAAAGAGCATTAAAACTAACAAAATCATGAAAACAAAAAAAAAATAACATTAAATTACATGGTGGACTTATACATGGATGACCTCATAATTGTATCAATCTCAATAAGTAATCGTGTAGCTTTACAAGAAAAATACCTATTTCCTAAAATGTAAACAAAGGCAAGAAACATTGAAAATTATTAAGAGTAGATAGGAAGGATAGGGAGTAGGTATATTTATAGCCTGAGACTTTAAGGGCGGCCAACCCGTCATACTTTTCATACAAACGCTCGTACGTGATTATGGCGTTGTAACACATCTTTTATTGAAATTTTTGAAATAATAGGTATCTTGTGCAGTTTATCTAGGTTTCTATGTAAGCAAAAAATCTAAATTTGGAGAAACAAATTCAGTATAAGCCTCCAAAAATCTGCTTTTTACACAAATTTTACCTGAACTTTGGCCGATCATAATGTACTCATAAATTGTAAAAGTAAAGAAAAATCTTCATAGAAACCTCGCGCATGTAATGGAAATTCTAAATGATAAACATTGTTTCCAAAAACTTGTAAGGCTATTTCAAAAACACGTATTTTCTGGAACAAGTTTTGTGAAATCTCTGCGCGCTAATTTCGTTCGATGTTATCGCGTTCTCACTCTTGCTTCTTTTTCAAACATTGCGTTGGATGAAACAACAAGCCTTTCAATAATTCTCACATTGACGATAGACGGACCGGGAAGGGCCCTCTTAAGGTAGGGATTCAAGATGAAAATTGAAACTGGGACAACGAGAACGGGACGAAAATTGTCCGAGAGAAAAGGTCTTAAAGGTGGATTTGGAAAAAAATAAAAATATTTGAGTACTAGCAAAACATTTTTTTTTTGCGCAAAGAGAAAGCTGTAGTTAGATACCTATTCCGTCATCAATAGATGAATGACAATATTTTCTGAGCTAGCCGTATCGAAGTAATTTGTGCTGACAAATGTAAAATAAACTAGGTCAGGCTTTGCGGACTTCTCGTTGCAAGTATTTTCTTTTCACAAATTCATTTCCAATGAAATGCCCTCTCTCATCACAGTCACAAAGAAAGCTTCCCAGCTAGTTCGAAATAGAGTTTTTATTAAGACGTCTGTCATTAGCAAACAAATATGTTGTGGTTTTACCCGACTTTGTGACGCAACGGAGGGTAATGCGTTTATCAGCCTATAATATGTATGTTTGCTCTTTTGTGGTGCTCTATATGCCAAACGCGTGGCCGATTTTGACGATTTTACGTCAATCGATTTGTCTTAATCTTGTGTCAGACATGACAGTAATCAATATTCAATATGGCGACAACCAGACGCCATATTGCGAAAAAGAAAAAAAAATAAAGTCGACGAACTATGTCAAGTGGGGTCATTAAATAGATCTTTAAAAAATATCAGTTAGGTTTCTCTCATCATTTTTCATTTTAATGACCATTTAGCATCTATAATAATTTTAAATTGGTTAGCGACCATTCTGACTAAAATTTTCAAAACTTATAATAAAACTGTGATAAAGTTCTTAAATAATCGTATAATAAGATCTTATTAATATGACCACCATTTTCTCACACAATCAGTATAACTAATTTGATAAATAAACAATGTTTAATGCATAAAAGCTCCTTCAACAGGCGCGACACGCGACGCGAATCGCACACGACACAAAGGCACCGCCTGTCGCGCGACGAGCGGTACCTTTGTGTTGTGTGCGATTCGCGTCGCGTGTTGCGCCTGTTTGTAGGAGCCTTAATAGTAAAAATTCAATTTATGCATTAAGATTATAACATTATATTCTAATTTGAGGTGTTTGGTGGTGTGCGTTAATTCCAGGACATGTTGTAATATTGTTTAAATTTTCATTCAATAGTCCCATATCGAAAACTCACCTATCCAACCAGAGTACGTCATTAGTGTCAAAATCAAATCTACTTAATACTAACATGATAATAAAAAAGTTTACAAACATACTTCCTGTGTAGACTTGTCTATTATTAAGTATGTTGCAAGTTCTCTTCACACACATATCGCACTTTCGGTAGGACAAGGGCATAACTACAAAAAATCTAAAAATTACTTAAGTATATCAATGTGCTTTAAAAACTCCCTTATATCCGGAGGAACAAAGACTCGTATCAATATCAGCTTAGTACCGCCAGAGGGCAAGATTGCCTTTGTCCGATTGGTGCATTTTTTGACTATCTTGGCGAGACAAGATCTTAAAATGACTCTCTTGTAAAATCACTAAAAATGCAGTTATGCCCTTGTCCTACCGACGATGGTGCGACATTCATTCCCGATGTGCCCTGTCTTATCATCGACACAAAGAAAGCATCCGAGCTAGTTCGAAGCAGAGTTATTAAGACGACGGTCATTAGCAAACAGGAAAGGTGTTTCTGGCTTACAAAGGTAGGAGACAAAGACACCAAGCTTCATACTTCGATGAATCTGTATTGTCGTGTGTGTTTTTGTTTTTGTAAGGTCTTGTGTTCGAGATGCTTTGGGTATGGAGATTTTTAATTGGAATTTTGGAAATGGGTTTCAGTTAGAATGCTTTTTTAGGGTTCTGTGCTCAACAAGGAACCTTGATAGTTTCGCCATGTCCGTCTGTCCGCAGCTTAGCTCAGAGACACTTAGTACTAGGTCGAGACCGCGTCCACTTTATTCTAAATACGGAATGGCAGTGCCCACAAGGAGCGGGCATCACTCCCAGTCCTACCAATTACCGTACATACATACATATATATAGTGAGAGTCAATACAACAACCATAAATAATATTCAAATCAAAGATAATTAAATACAATTATAATATATAAATAAACAAAAATTACTAAATGTCATATTCTGGTCCTTTAAAAATTACGTACGTAGATGCTCACATGTATGTAATTCCCACTTTTAAAGTTTGCTATCTGAATTGCATCCTTAAATTCAGACGCGCCTACATTATTCACTCTACAGAAAAAAATGATTAGAATTTTATTAAATATCGAAGATACAGACACCTGTAAGCCCCACTTTACAGATCTAAAAAGATTAACCCTACCCTGCCTCTACATACTTGAAATTTGTACATTTTTACGAAAATATCCGCAATTCTATACCAAATGAGGAGATATCCAAACAAAAATTGTACTTAGACATAAAAGCAGATTAAACATACCCACTTCACGATTAAAAATGCACTCTTCTAGTGCATTTGTTATGTCCATTAAAGGGTCATGCGCAGAAAATATGTACATTTGGAGATTTTTTATGTCCCATGAATTCATTACTAGTTTTTTTTTTTTTTTTTTTTAAAAACGTTACCCCACGCTAGGAATTTCTCCTGTATTGTGGGTGCGTTTACAAACATTTAAACTCACATACACAAACAGCCAGACCCGGAACAACTACTTGTAGATCATACAAATATTTGCTCCGTGCGGGAATCGAACCCGCGACACGCAGCGCAGCAGTCAATCGCTCAACCACTGCGCCAACCGTGCCGTTAAGTTTGAAAATATACTATCTAAAAAAATGCATACTTTTGCATTTTTATCGTATTATAGAGGTCTATGGTAGTATAATTTTGGTTTTTTATTTATAGTTTCATTAACAAAATTGACGCAATAATTTTTCAAACATAAGTTGCAACTTACCTGTCATACATTTTATTAATGTCCCAATTGATACTTGTCTGTCTTCCGTAGCTTGTTGTTACGAGTTTGTATCCGTATTTTTGAGCTTGGTTGTAATTTTCTTACTTTTATTAAGCTTATCTACAATATGTGTGCCTTTAATAATATAGTTTTCAAACGTAAAATGATATTTTTACAGCCATATAAACATATCCCAGAAATCTACAATTTCGTTACTCTGGTTTAGTAACGAAAAATTATTCTGAACACATTGCTTTAAAAGCTGGCACTGTATTATTTAATATTCTGGCAGTTACACGTTAGCATCTGTGAAAATCATTCGATAACGAGACAATTTTGTTGTCAAACGAATTCGGAAGTTTTCTTGCTGAAAGTGGTTTTTGTACGAAAAATCTCAGCGTGATTAACGACAGTTACTTTATGTAAAAATTTGTTTATCTAGTACTAATTTATCCAGTAATTATAGTTTCGCTCTACATATTTACAAATACACCCAGTTCTCATAGATACAACACGCTGTTTTAATGGAAATAATTTATGAGTTTATAATTTCTCAGCTTTTGTCCTCAGTTTCGTTATATTTCGTAACGTTAAGAAACTGAGAAATTGTAAAGCTTAGTTTACACATTTAATATAACATTTGTTCTGTCACTCGGTTGTGAGTATCAATTGTAAATGCCTGTGCTTGTAAAGTTTAGCATTGTAATCGGTTTAATCATTCGTTTATATTTCATTGAAATATCAGTAGAGTTGGATAGAGAGAGACGCCATTATATTGTACCTATCGCTCTATGTTTACTATACCTTATGACATCAGTTTCGTGACAGAGATCCTCAGTAACGTTACCTATCAGTTTAGTTACAAATTTAAAATGTACACTTTTTCTGAGTAAGACTCTAAAATATACAATAAGTTGCCGGAATATATCAAAAGTATAAATCAAAATAATATCGTTATCAATAAATTAAAACAATTTCTAATAATCAAAAGCTACTACACTATTGACGAATATTTTAGCGATAAATTCCAACAACAATAAAAACTATTTAACTTAATACCTATATTTCATTTTACATTTTCACTTTGAATATAAATTTATTTTAAAACACAAAAATACTCTTAATTTAAAAATGAGTGTGCTAAACAGTGCACAATTATTAATAATAACAGTCTACAAGACTAAATATAATTCTAAATATTTATTTTATTGTTATGTTATTGTAATCCTTCTAATATCCTTCTAATATTATAAATTTGAAAGTGTGGATGTTTGGATGTTTGTTACTCAATCACGCTAAAACGGCTGAACGGATTTGGATAAAATTTGGCACATGGGTAGACTATGACCTGGATTAGGATATAGAATACTTTTTATCCCGATATTCCCACGGGATCGAGATTTCTGTGGGTGAAACCGCGGGGCGCAGCTAGTTTATAATATTAATCATGTAAAAATATATACATATAACTTAAAACCAAATATACAAATACTTAAATAAAATATAAATACCCGAAAAGCAATTTATACTATTTTAATTTAATATATATATTGTTTAATTTTTTTCTTATCAAAAAGCGCCTTCATCCTCTCTCCTATAAAAAATTTACTTTGCTGTGCCCGACAGGGTCCATAATTGATTCGATGTTTTATTCAACATACCAACTATTTTTATGTACATGTACATGTATTTTTGTGTATTGAGTATTGAGTATTCTGTATAGCTATTGACAATTATTGAAATTCAACAAGTAGGTAGGTACATACCTATTTTGTAACCCGGATACGGAGCTTATAATCCTGAAACACCGAACACATAAAAATAAAAAAATTCATAAACCTTAATAAAAATCTATATTAATACCATCCCAAAAAATCCAAAAGATTTTAATTACTTGGGCCCACCGTAAAAAACGTTAATCAAACAGGTATCAGCCGTTATAAAAAGGTAAAATTTCCTTTGTAACGTTAAAATTTCTTTAATCTTCGCCATCGCATAGAAATTTGATTAATAATCCCGGTGTTTGGTGACCGTGAAATAAATTTTTATTTTACGGGAAGTTTTAGGTTGTTCGGTACTTATTTTCGAAATCACTCGATATTTTACGAATACGTGACTGAAATTAATTGTGCCTACGTCATTAAAATTGTAACCTAAGATCATTATTGTATACATATATTTCAAACAAAAAACGTTGAGATACCCTTAAAGAAAGAAAGAAAAGAAAGAAAGAAAATACTTTTATTTAGCACAGACTACAAAGCACACAACACAACATATACCTACAAGTAAAAAAGAAAAATAAAACAAACAAATAAAAAGTGTAAAGTGCGTTGTGAGAAATGGACTAGGATTTATAGGGCCCGTGGCTAAATGATAACTGCCACACAGGTCGATCGAAGGTTAAGCTATGCTTGCCGCGGTTGGCTCGTAGATGGGTGACCATCTATTACATATCGAGACCCCTCCGTGCCTCAGAAAGCACCTTCACCCGTTGGCCCTGCTGTCATTCGTAGATCTTTGACAGTCGTTTCGGGTAGTCAGACGCCCAAAAGTCTGACAACCAGTCTTACCAAGGAGTATCCTGTTATCCAGCTATTGGGATTTGGAGGTCAGATAGGCAGTCGCTTCATGTAAAATGAAGCTGCATCGAGTTAGACTGGCAGCTGACCCCAACATAGTTGGTAAAAGGGAGTTTTTTGACACTAGGATTTCTCCTTTGGTGGGCGTCCTGTTTACAGACCACTTAGCTCACCTACGAGTATACCCGGAACTGTAGATCATAAAAATATTTATTTCGCACGGGAGTCGGGCCGGCCGCGACCATGACCGGGATCGATCAGCAGTATCAATTTTGTGTGCTAATAACACTATATTGCGAATTGCAACCGCCATTCTACCTTTATTGTCCCATATGTGGAACATTCTATTAAAAGCGTGCGATATTGCCTTTTTATGGGGCCCTCTTCCTACAGTGAAAATTGATGGCACACGAGAATTTGAACGATGAAAATTTACGATTGTGTACAGAATGTAATACCATGGTTAGGTAGCAAAAGACAACGACAGTAATTACTTTACTTATTAAGTAACTATTTTTTGTTATGACCATACGGAGTTTGAAAAACTCTTGATTATTACATGGGATACTTTTCATACCGGAACATTAGGAACCCTTAGAAGTTTTCACTTGGCTGAAGCAACTGCCTCTGATGAGGCAATATAATTTATAAAAGACATGATTGTCTTTTATAAATTATTTTTTTCTAACATAGAACGAATACTTACCTACAGTAGAATGTCTACTGTCGAAGTATAAAGGAAACATTCTAAAATGTCCGTATTCGAGAACGAAGCATTTGGATGGATCTCGATTTCTATCTAGATTTGATTAAACTTGGGTACAAAGGTAGGTTGGTGGGTGTCCATTCTTTGACAGATTGTTCTGTCAAAGAATCGAAGTTCGTGCCAGAATACGGCTCAGAGGTTTTAATTAAAGCCAAAGTTATTGTTGACAGGCGAAGGTATTTTTATGTGCCATTTGAGGTTTAAGTTTAACCCTTTTGAAGCAGATGTGCTGCCATCTAAAATTACGACTAACTTGTTATTATTGTAATTTTATACAAAAAGTTAGTAATTAAGCTTTTTATATCTTTTGTTTTATTGTTTCTGTTTGAATTGCCAAAATGGACAGATTAACTTTAACAAAGCTATAGTTTTTGTTCGTGCAATATCACAAAGTTTTACTGGAAGTATTGGATCCTGTTGAAAGAAAATAACATTCACAACTAATATTGGAAAAGCTGGTTATAAGACAATTTAACTTTGTCTATATCTAAGTTATAATGTTTATTATTATCACAGATTTATAGAAGCAAAGTGACAGTAATTTAATTCTTACATTATTATTATCTTCAGTTAATGTGCTTAAGAATGACTTGAAAAGCACTTAAAGTAAACGCGCCTTTTCCAGTATAAATATTTCTGTATTTATATACTTGAACACATACAACCTTGGTATATAGCAATATTTGATAAACTTTTTAATTAGGTACTCAATATAATATTAATATAGACTTCATGAAGACAACCTTTTGGTTTCGAAGCTCGAAGAGAATTGACATAGAAAGTAGGCCATCCAAACATGATTCCGTTTCGTTAAAAACCAGTACTTTTACGGTTACTGTCGAATGAGATACTTTTAAACTTCATAACTACACCAATGATACTAAAATCATTTGGAGCAAATCACATACTTTCAATTTTATATTTAGTAGTTAAAATCTTTATAAGTCTTATTAATATTTGGAAATCACGACACACTTATCCAATTCACGTGACTTATTTACAACTAATACTTCATTTTCTCTGACTTTGTGAGTAGAACTGTGTTCAAATAGTTTAGTAAAACATAGGTCTATTTAATTGTGAGGGTCGATCAATAACTTAATAAAGGTTTCTTAATATGAAGAAAGAACAATAAAAAAACCTTCTAAAAAGTAATAACATCGCGCTCAACAAACATGAAAAGTATATTACAGAAAATCGTATCACGAAATAATTCCCTAGACAGTCGATATCTCCAAAAGCTCGAATTAAACTCCCATATCACAAATGTTAAGGAAAAAATTCCGTAATAACAGATAACTTTGACGTAATCCTTACATTATTGGATGAATACTCGTTAAGCGTGACGGATCTATGTCGAACGGGATCAATAATAAGCCGTGAAAGACGACAATTTGAGAATAGTCCCTATTCTTTTTCGGCGTAGACGTGATGGAATCTATTTTTGAATTAAGTGTTCTTTTTATAAATTTATGATAAGTATCTAACGTTTTCTTTTTTAACTTGTTGAATTTAGAACGTCTTCATTAAATCATAATATCTGGTAAATCTAAAGACCCGGCTATCTATATATAGATCTAAGTACAAAACAAGATCCATTTGTTTTGTCTCTTGGAAAAATCATAAATAGGTGGGTCTAAACCGTTTTTTGTTCCGTGTTTGGTTATATACGTATACAATTTCAGCGTGTTTCTTAACTTTACTATAAAATAATGTGAACACCCTATTATTATTATGAAGGAAACATCAATTGCTTTCCATATTTTCAAAGCTCTAAGGTCTTAAAGAAAGACAATTTAAGTACACTAATAAAATCAGTTGCATCAAAGAATATCAGACAAAGAATAATTGAGTTGAGAAAGTGCTGAATGTCGTCCGTAAAATCACAAGAATACCACACCGGGGAACTTGAGAATTGGAAACATTTGGATGCAGACTTTGATCAAAAACGCAGCGTTTTTAACGAACCTGTAGAATCCTGTTGATTCAGTATTTATGTTGATTATATCACTAACTGGCTCACTAGAGCCAGTTAGTGATATAATCAACATAAATACCGTGATAGTTCACACCAGGTCCTATAGTGCAGGCCTGTTTTACCGTGTACCTTTTCCCGCCATTCCTCCTGACTGACAGATGACATTAGTGACAGCAACAGTGTTTACATAACTATTAAATAGGTACCCTTTTTTATTTTTGGGTGGGGAATCATTAAATAATTTCTCCCTCTCTGGGCGGAGCGGGAGGGCGTGTCAGACTTTTACTGACCTCCGGGCGATTCACACAATGGTAACACCCGGGCGTTTCCTCCCGCCTTATCCGGAACAGGAACCTCGCGAAACAGCCATGTCCGGTGAGGACCTGCGTCAGGCGGAAGGTGAGGACACCGTAGCGCCTCTCAATCCACTCCTCAAAGAGGGGACTTACCGCCGCAATTGTGGCGTGCATAAAATATGGTGGTATGGTGGTAAATATCGTGGTAAAATATGGTACCTATTCGTGATATTCTTCAGAAAAGTTAGGTGCGTAGTACTCGCAACCGGCATGTGTGTATGACCAGATGTATGAACGTAAACGAAACAAAAGGAGTATGCCTACCTCCATAGTAATAAGGCGAGAGTTTATGTATGTGTGCTAGAACCTAGAAACAGTTGTGCAATAACAGGCCCAAGCAATGTGATAATTACAAACTGAATTCCTTACCCAGCAATGGGGGGGTTCTCAGATTAGTCGGAGAAGGCATTCAATTTGTGTGATTGGAAAGACTAAAAGATGTCTAGTGCAAGAAAAGCCATCAGCTGTATATTGAGTCGCAAATATATTAGGTCGAGGAAAAAGTTCTTTCGTATTTTATATATACAAATTCAAGACTAAGAGCTCGTGTGGTACCCAAACATCGAGCTTTATTGTATACCCAGACTTGTTCTAATGGGGCACAACTGTTTTTTGATCAACCCGTAACTGTTTAGCTATGTCGTAAGTACTATTATGCCGATTTTGCTCCACTTTTTCAAAAATGGCATTGACTTTGTCCGTAACAGGGCGACTAGAGCGAGCTGCATCTTTGACATCAAAATTCCCGGACTGAAAATGCTTGAACCAACTATGTGCTACTCTTACTGAAACTGCTTTAAGTCCTTAAACGTCACATACTTTTTTCGCTGCTTCTGTCACACTTTTCCCTTTTTTGTAATAAAACTTCAAAATTTATCGAATATCTTCGTTAGATTCACTCATTTTGGCGGACAGAAAAGCTATTGATAAATGGCGGGAAATCGTTTTTACTTTTTAATTTCTTATATAAATGTCATCTATTTAGGTAATGGTATCAAAACCAGCCAGATACAAATAGGACCGACTATAAAATACGAAAAAACTTTCTCCGATCTTTATACAGGGTTATTGGTTATATGTCGGCATTCCATTAAGGGGATTTAGGAGAGGTCATTTGCAACAAAATTACCCCTGATGACCCCTATGCAAATGTCAACCATTTTCGAGTAATTTGACATTTTATAATTTTTTTGCGGTAAGTACACAAATTTGAAATTGAAAAAGAAAAAAAAAATGCATGATTTTTTTCAAATTATTATTATAAAAAGAAAGAAAGAAAGAAAATAAGTTTATTACCTGCTTATACTTCAATACATAATAATCAACCATAAAATGACAATTATCTTTAATAGTTTTACAAATAGTTACAATTTTCTATTATTTTTAGCAGGTTATTTGACTAAAATAGTCGATTTCTGCAAAAAAATACGGATGAACTTTATCAGCAGAACATTCCAAAAACATGTACGACTTCTCAGCTATCCAACAAAATACAATAAGATACCAGATATCTCCAGAAAAATATAAAATGACAAATTACTCGAAATTGGTTGACATTTGCATAGGAGTCATCAGGGGTCATTCGGTTGCAAATGACCTCTCCTACATCCCTGTAACGGATTGCCGACATTATAACCAATGACCCTGTATAAATTTGACGTCTAACAACGTTTGCTTTTACAAAAGCATCGGTTGACCGGAAGAGGAATATCTACAAGTAATTAATATATTTTCTTTTTCTGAAAAATTATACTTAAGTGGTACCTACCAGCCTCAAGTCCACGATCCAATAACCGCAGTATAATCGTTATTTCAATCGAACTACTGCTGGCCATAGGCCTAAAAATCAAATCAAACCAAACGTTTATTTGCTAGAAATACTTTGTTTTGGTGAAGGTGCCCAAGCACCGCCACTTCGACCGGCCCTGTGCTTCTTGCATCCAGCAGAGTCCTGCGGCCTTCACCGCAGCATATCCGCTCACAATTCTCTCCCGTGTATCCCCACCATCTACGGCTTGTTAAATAATGCCCTATTGTAATCGAGTTGACGTTTCATCCCTCACCGCGACCCCGGCGACGTTATTAATCGATTCTTTACGAGAACACAATTTTATCGAGTGCTGGGCAGCCGCTATTTTGTTGCTGTATTTTTTCAATAAATTCGGGGAGTTTTTCAAATCTTAGTTTTTATTTTTACACGTGTTTTTGCTGTGAAATATTTAGTTGAGGTTCTTTTTGTTGAGTTTTTTCAGTTTTAGTTGATAGTTCTGGTAGCTTAGATTTTGTTTTTTGTGTTGGGACTTTTTAGAAAGGTAAACGTTTTAAGGATAATCAAGTTTCTAATGGTTTTAGATTTGCCCTTTCATATTATCATTAATAATATTAATGATTACGTAGGATACCTACTCTTGAAGGTATACTTAATACGTGATAACTGCTATATATATTTTTTATTTGCATTTTAATGGCAAAAGCAATAACACTTTATATTGTCTTAATCCGTACACAATCGTAACGTTCAATGTTGCATTACGAATAAAATATTTAAAACTAAAACTACTATACTACTATTATGTAAAACTTTTAACCTGTTTTTTTTTTGGCCAAAATAATACCATGTGTCATCAACGAGATACAGTTTTAAAATAGGATGTATTTAATCGGACCTCTAATAATTCCAATTTTGCGCTACTAAAAATATTATTGAACACTCTAATATTATGATTGCGCCTCTTTTTGTGAACCTCAAATAATTCTTAATTTGGGGTCTTAAAAATAATAAATAGCCAAGTAAGTGCGACCAACTTGGATGTAGCGCGGTTGGTCACAGTTCTAACCTAAGCTAACCCATTTGGTCAGGGTGCCCTATAGCTTAGTTACCACGACCAACTTAGAGAAAAGGCCAAAAATATAAAAAGAGGGTCAATTATTTAAAAAAAGTGTGCATCATTATAAGATCAATAAGTTTTTAGAGGATCAGTTAAATATTTCCCTTTTAAAACATCAATATTTCAAAACTACCTTACTTACGATAAACTTCAACAAAATATTCTGTAACACTTTTGTTTTACTTGCTATCAACGAGGAATGCTAGCTTTTATATTTCAACTTCAGACAAGACACAGAAAATATGTTTTGAAATATTATAGTTGTCCCAACTCTTGAATGGATGGCTTCATTTGTTACGTTAAAAGGAACTGCTGAAACTCGGGGTATGCTGCAGCAATAAGTAGGAACCTACCTAATATTTCATATTTTGTGGCATAAGTACTAAAAATATAAGTAGAAAAAAGAAACAGGAAAATTTTACAGTTTTTACACAGATTTCAAGGTATGACTTTTTTTCTTCGTTTCAAATTATAAAGCAATTCAAATACAGAGTATTAAAAAACCCAGAAAATAACCGACGACTACGCATTCTGTACATCAAACTTAGTAACATTGCACAGAAATAATTTCTGGGAAACGACTTTAATTTTTGGTGTGAAAATTTGCTGTTTGCGGTACTGCGCAATGCAATACACTTCAAACATTGTGCTTATGGGTGCATGCAACGGTGGAGGGGTCGGAAGGGTATTTAAAGTTGTATTATAATATTAAAAACTTGTTTTCGTAAAAAAACGTTAGCTAAAGTTGGAATTTTGACCTTCAATATCTCCGTAACCAGAAGGATCCCAGGTATGGTCCAGTCCGGAGGACACAGCATACGGTGGACGTCTGCCCGGCTTGGGCGGAGCACCCCCGTGTCCTTGGTGGCGGCGTTATCACGCGTCCGGCCCCGGTCCAGGCCATGGTCCTGATCGAGAGGGCATGGGAAGCCGTTACCTTCTTATGCGAAGCAGTAATGCTCACAAAGGAGGAGGGTGAGGCAATCGTTGCGCCCTCACGCCCCCAGTCGCCGCAGGAGGAGACTCCCAGGGCGTCGGGAATCGATAGCCAATTCCCGACCACCGTAGGCGCGGGCCTATGGACGGTGAGCAATGGGTAGCTCGCCGTCCGGTAAGGACCAGGCCCTGGTTCACGGCGCGTCGTGTTCCACGCGCGCCTCAAAGAAATGTCAGCACCTTTGACGGGGTCCGATAGGGCCGATGCCTGGCGGGGTCACGGATTGTTCGAAAGTGTTACAGTGGCCCTGGCGCACAGGCAGCTGAAGGAACATGGGTGGGTTTTAGTCAGTAAAAGTCTGACACGCCCTCCCACTCCGCCCAGAGCGGTAGAAGGCATTTGACGATTTACCACCTAAAAAAAAGGTATGGTCCAGTACAAAAAAATAACTACAATGACGGGGAGCACAAGTGACTCTCGGCTTTGCTACGTGTCATTTTACATCCGTTATAAAAAGAAGGCCCCTGAGAAACGTGAAAAGATGACTTTTTGGTATTAAACATTTTTTGTTTGTATTCCTTATTTAAAATTTTGAGCAATGAGAAACGGAAATGATAGTGAATGCCAGTCACTCACTATCAATACCATTTCTCAGTAAAAAAAACGTGGTTTTAAAGCCAGCTTCAACGTTTTTTTTTCTTTGTATTTCCATTTTTCAAAAACATAGAGACTTTTAAACAAAAATATGCAGAGTGGCTCGATTCAGGTGTCAGTAGTGTATTTTGGGGTCAACTTCTAGTTTAACCAGATGCAGCTGAATAGCAGCATTTTATATGGGGCGACCGCCTATCTGACCTCCACAACCCAGTTACTGGGTAACATGTCTGACTATCCTTAACGATGTCAAAGTTCTATGAATAACAGCCGGGACCAATGGCTTAACGTGCTTTCCGAGGCACGGAGGTTCTCGATATGTAATGGATGGTCACCCATCTACGATTCGACTGCGGCAAGCAAAGCTTAACCTTCGATCGACCCACGTGGCAGTTATCATTTAGCTACGAGCCCCCCCCCCCCGTAACACCCTGTATTCAAAAATAATTTCTATGTTCAGACGCGATTTAATCTTCGTTTAGCAATAAAGCGCAACAGCAAATAATGTGGGATATAAATTGCGTATGTTATAGCTGTGAATATAAAATTATATCCGACAGTAAATCATATTAGGTGTTACCCCGCGTTTAGATAAAACATTAAACCCTGTTTATATGCGTAAGATACATTAGGGTGTACACAGGGCGTGTGAAAAAAGGTTGTTGGTACATTTTTTAAGAGTAGAACATTAATTTGACGTTAACCAATTTAAAAATAAGTTTCTGTTTCAGCGATATTTTATTTATGGGCGTTTAATACAACATATCAGCATCACGCCTGTAGTCCGCAAAGGGTTAAGCATAGAAGTGCCTATAGTATGATCCACATTTCGCCAGTTATATTTTAAGTCCCATGTAATAGGGGGCGAGCCTATTGGCATCAACCGGGCACAAATCCAGAATCCGAGCCACTCTAATCTCTAATCTCTAATCTATCTAACGCAAATGGAATAAAATTCTTATAATGCGAAGCAGCTTTATGGGTTGATCCCCAACAAGGTATGGTACTACGGCTTACCCCTTGGGAGCAAAGAGTTCTTGAGAGGTGACCGCGTACAGGAAGGAGCCTTATGGGTTGATCCCCAACAAGGTATGGTACTACGGCTTACCCCTTGGGAGCAAAGAGTTCTTGAGAGGGGACCACGTACAGGAAGGATCTTTATGGGTTGACCCCCAACAAGGTATGGTACGACGGCTTACCCCTTGGTACCAAAGAGTTCTTGAGAGGTGACCGCGTAGAAGAATGAGGTTTATGGGTTTACCCCACACAAGGTATGATACGTCAGCTTACTAAAAAGTTGTCGCGAGAGACTAGTGGCCATCGCTTTCAATAGGATCGATATGAGCTTTTCGGTGGCTTACGTCAGTCCCGTAAATTTTTGACTTTTTTACCATCTTTTTCGCTGATAGATTATCACTTTGTCTGGGCCCTCAGGATTGTGCTTCTGTGCTTCTGATCAGACCATCCTCCACTTGCTGGAGGGTCCTAAATGTCTGTTCTCTTGCACCTTTGGTGACGTAAAGAATGCCACTGATGCCGCTATCAACGTGGGCATCTACTGGGCTCAAATAATATAAAAGCAAAGTACTATCGACAAGAAGGAGACGAAGTACTGTATATTGTGGCGATGGATGTTCAAGGCCTATGTGGCATGGCAATGGACGTCATCCGGTAGATATGATTATGACAATATTACTTGCGACTTGTATAGAATAGAATAGAATTTTCTTTATTCGAGTAACCAAGACTCAACGAGATTATTAGTAAAACTTACGACTAAGTTAATAAACAGAGACACTAAACGAAATTAATACAAGTAATAACGATTGGTCACCGTAGCGATATTCCATGAGAGACGGCACAACAGTGACCCACGTTAATACGGTCTAGGCGACTCGCAACCATGCTTAAGAGGGCGCAGTAAGACAGAAAAAAATCAAGTTTCACCCGCGCCTCTTCCCCTACCCCTCTCATCAAACACGACAAAAACAAAACACAATCCCTTCCCGCCAGCAGAAACTTTTCACCCGGCGTATATTTAGGCATTTGAATTTGAATTTTCTCGTAGTGTGTATACGCAAAATAATCAGATGAAACTGTTTTATTCAATTTACCTATGTGTACAAGTGTAGGTATATTATTAAATAATATTGTATGTTCGTGAATCTGTTACCGATGCTGGTGGGATGTTAGATTGGAGATTAGACTGACTTAAATGAAATAAAGACTAAATGTTACTTCAAGATACGGCCTATAAATTTTCGATTCCGAATTGAAAGACAAACCTAACGTTGTAGTTGAAAAAAATATTGTTCCATACATTATGTAACATAACTACAATTGAACAATTTTCAGATACTTTCCTGTACCTATTTCTGTACCTTGCTTCTTGTCAAATTTCATGATTCTAGGTCAACGACATGTTGTGTGGATCGACCGGAGGACACGGTGGAGCATACGGTGGAGGTCTGCCCGGCTTAGGCAGAGCACCGCCGTGTCCTCGTGGCGGCGATCGGCGGCGGCGACCTCTCGCGTCCGGCCCTGGTTCAGGCCATGGTACGGAGCGAGAGGGAATGGGAAGCCGTCACCTCCTTCTGCGAAGCAGTAATGCTCGCGAAGGAGGAGGCGGAGCGCGAGAGGGAGAGGCAATCTCTACGCTCTCGCGCCCCTAGCCGCCGCAGGAGGAGGAGACACCCTGGGCGTCGGGAGTCGATTGCCGACTCCCGGCCACCGTAGGCGCGGGCTTGCGGACGGCGAGCAATGGGCAGCTCGCCGTCCGGTAAGGACCAGGCCCGGGTCGACGGCGCGTCGTGTTCCACGCGCGCCTCAAAGAGATGTCAGCACCATTGACGGGGTCCGATAGGACCGATGCCTGCCGGGGTCGCGGATTGTTCGAAAGAGTTACCGTGGCCCTGGCGCACTGAAAGAACACGGGTGGGTTTTAGTCAGTAAGAGTCTGACACGCCCTTCCGCTCCGCCCAGAGCGGGAGACGTCATTTGATGATTTCCCACCCAAAAAAAAAAAAAAAAAAAGGTCAACGACATGTATCTTATGGGTTTTAATTTATTTGCGAGTGGCAAGATATGCGAAATGAATGGCAATTTATGCCAAGATACTAAGTCAACGTTTTAGAAGCTCGTTTTTTTTACAGCTCCAAAGGACCGTTTATCTAAGTATTTGATATCAATTTCAACTTGATACCCCCACGCATTCTTCGAACTCTAAAAAGCAAAGCACTTCCATCAAAGTACTATAATACTACATACTCATGATACTACCTACATGATGGTGAAAACAATTTCGATAAAATTGCTTTTTTGACGTTATAAAAGCGTATAATTATAATCGTATCACTTACCTTCCGCTTTTTTACTTTGAGAAAATGAAATCAATTGAACAAAAATGTCAATAAAATAAGAAAATAAACATTCGCAAATAAATTAAAATCCATATGATACATCCCGTTGACCTAGAATCATGATTTTTTGGCAAGAAGCAAGGTCTCACAGCACAAATAAGTACCTCGAATGGTTTTTCAATTAAAATATTTAAACGAAGTATGACCATTGTCCACTCCCTTTATTTTCAATGAAATTCTTCAGTAGGTAAAACATCTGTTTATTTTGCCTATACTATACGCTAAGCTTCAATTCATAATCTTAAATCATAGTCAAGTTTTGGAACTAGAAACTCAATGCTGGCGTGACAAAGTTCAAATTCCAATGTAACCAAATTTTATTTAGGGCCTTTTACAAGTTGGACGTCACGACGTCTTCGTGGAAACCAGTGTTAACCAAGTAAAAAAATATAATGGTATATCGTGAATATTGCATTGCAGGATCGTGCAAATTCAATTAGCAACAGTGTTACCAAGTAAAAAATAATATTGGTATGGTGGATTTTGCACTATATTGTGCAAAGTCAAATGGCATGTGTCATGAAAACCTATCCTGCGCGGAGCGTGAGTACAAAAAAGTCCTCGCCGAAAACATTTGTGAAAAACAGGCCAATTTCGGAACAAATAACTAGGGTACATTATTCGGCTTTATCGACAAAATAATTGGCATCTATTTATATGGGTGCCAAAGAAAGTCGAAAGTTTATTAGGTTCCTCTTTTGTAACTGTTGAAACTTTAGCTTTGAAAAGCAAGCCGACAGTCACAAACATTGTGATCCGTCACAATCTTTACTCATCCCCACCATAAGAAGGGATCTAGTCAGGAGAACACTATCCGTATGAAAACTGTCATGTCCCGTGCACACCGTTTCGTACTTGTGTCCGCAATAAACCCTATTTTAGTTTTCCGATTTATTTATTTTGTAAACTCTAATAATATTATTATACCAATAACCTACCCATATGTTAAATTTTGAGTTTCAACTTGATTCGGGGGTTTTGGTCAAAAGTCGCTCGAAATGGGTCGTCTAAGGTTACCCTTACACGAAGTTTGTCAACTAAAGTGGGAGTAAACGAATTTGGTTCTTTATTTAATAGTAATAAGATCTAAAATCTCCAGCACGAACTCTATGTTGTAAATTTTCTCGGAAAGAAAATTGACTGAAGTGGAGAACAATGGCGCTAGTTGTACGATACCAGTCAAAAATCTGTCAAATAATTGTATGTCATCTTGAGTTTTCAAATATCAACAGTGAATTATTATAATATTTTTATTTTATAGTTTAGCCGCGGTATTTATTTAGTTTATCAATTCTTGACGATTTTAATAATCGTTTCGGAAGTGGTTTTAGTGATTTTTTCATGTTTTGTATTTCACAGTTTCATTCCAACAATGTGATAAATTACGAAAATATTATTTACGCAAATAAATTAAATCGCAGAGCAGCAGAAAATTCAAGCGCAGTCCTCTCGTCTCAACAGAGCGACGGCGACTGATTTGTGAAACAAAAATATGCTTGAAGTTCCCGCAACGTGCGACGGAAGATGACTTCTTCCACGAACTAAAAACGTCGTAAGTGCTTAAAGCTTCTAGTCGTAATAATAACAAAAATAAAAGGAATTTAAAAAAATGCCTGCACAATTTTTTTCGCCTTGTCTTGATACAGATAATCATTAAAAAATTATCCTATTAGTCATTAGCATATTGAGTACAAATTGAAAAAACTTGAAAATTAGGGGTAGCTTCGTGATGATATTTTATCGAGAAAATTTTAACGTATTGTGTTTCTGTTCCACAAAAAGTTTCAAAATATCATGTAGTTACTCATATTATTTTTATTTTATACCTAAGTCTTAACAATTTCATGAAAAACAAAATTGAAGATAGGCAATTTTGGTTACTACCCGCTCTTAAGACACTGTTGGAGCTGCCCCACACCCTGCGCACCAGGGAAGCGCACCTTTTGCGCATTGTTGCATAAAAGCAATCTACATGCGCATCTGCAAACATCCCTGACGCACTATAGAAATGGGGCAACCCCACCAATATCCTCAACGCATCGTTATATTGAACGCGGAGAGCGCTGTACGATCTTTGCGTATTATCTAGCCCACAGGCTGCACGTGTAAAAAACAGTACAGTAGGCTCGAAAGCACGCGACGCGACGATACTATCCTGCCTTCTAAAACCACCCTAACACACGTCGCCTTGAAAAATTTAACAGTTTTATTTATTCATAGCCACACCAGAGTAAAAGGTTATGGTTTGTGGTCATACATATTGTATCAGGATTACGAGTTTTTGTGGCCAGCCCCGAACCGTGCGCTGTTATATTTAATGTCTTTGGTTTAATCTCCGTGTTTTGAATGGGATTATGAATTATTTAAAATTTGATTACATGTTTACTGGATATTGTGCCGTGTTTATCGTGAAGGTAGGTACTATAAGGAGAGTTGAAATTTTATCTTTTTCTTTCTTGCTGTTATAATAGAAAGTTTTGTTTTCAATAAAAACTAGTACGACAAGTCTCTGTTTTTTATAGCTTTGAGCTTATATCTGATAGCATTAAACTCCAATTGTAGCGTTAAAACTGTTGGACCTTGCGACCTGCGGAGTAGTATGCGTAACACACTAACAGTGGGAATGGCTTTCATTTTGGTTGTTCGACAACATTCATTGCGCTATTTACGTTGTTCAGCAGACACATTTTTCGAACATATGAACCAATGGATTAGCAATAGGCTACAAAATGATTCAAATTGTGATTGATAGTGAGTTACGCAATTAGGGTGCCGATCTAATCACCCTTCATCCTGTATGTTTATTATAAATAGATACTTTCTAGTTTAAACTATGACAATATTGCTAGTTATTTTCAGCAACAATGAATGTCAAACTTTCATCATAATCCGCTTAGCCTTATTTTCCTAATTATGTTGGGGTTTTATTAATTATAAAATTTTACACACTGATGGTAACAATTCGTATGATAATGATTTTATTTCTGTAAGTAGGTTTGTACAAACACTTTTACACATCAATCATATTTTTTAAACTGGATGAGTTCGGCGTTTCCTATCTGACTACTCTGAGAAGAAAGGCCGAAACAAACTTAGAGGTCACAGTCTCTTTTAAAGTCCAGACATAACCTTGGTCAGATCATGTGAAGACCATGCTGATTAGTGTTTGAAATGGTCTTTTGAGGAAAGAACCACATAGATTGAGTGGACCTGTCCAGTTAGAGCACACATTTGTCAGTAATCGTGCAGCTCAACTCAGAACTTAAGGAGCTCAACGATTATAATATAATTGCCTATAAGAGAGAACATTCAGGTAACTATGTATGAATATATAATAACGATGTTAATTATATTATTACCGAAGTAAGAGGCTTAAGAGTCATCAAACAGATTCATTAACGGCAGCTGGCAGGCGAGATGAATTTATTAAGTACGTCTTTCGTTCATTTATCTACTTTAATATTAATGAAGTCACGTCAATATTGAGAGAGTGAAACAAATACAATTAATTGTACAAGAGTTTATGGGTCTGCAGTCAGTTTTTTTCTATGAAAAACAACAAATAATAATATTCTTGAAAGTGGGTCACTGTGAGACGTACTTCAAATTGTTCATACGAATTTGGAATTTCATTCAAGGCTTTAAAATATTCAAAGTCAAAGTCAAATCATTTATTTCAAATAGGCACATAAAAGGTACTTTTGAACGTCAAAGTTTACAAAAAAAAAAATGAATTGATTCTAGTTGCCCCTTCCAAAAGGTAGTTTGGTATGGAGAAGAATGGGCAAGAAACTCCACCGTTACTCTTTTAAAATGTTTTACAATATTATATAGGTACACATTAATTATATAATTATATGTGAAGACGATGCACCTAGAATAAAATTACTTTACCAAAATAGGGTAAACGAATTAAATATAATGCAATGACAGGTAAATTAATTATGTGATAGATACATGGTGCTCACATATGTACAAATATTGGAAAGTAGATGATTTTTCCGAAATTTTAACAAATAATAATTTAGTGTGTCAGTTAAAGTAGTTAAGTCCATAATGTAAAAACCAATCTCATAAAAATTATAAATTACTAGCGACCTGCCCCGGCTTCACCCGGGTAGCAAAGCATAATATAATATAGCCTATGTCACCCGGAGATAGTGTAGCTTCCCAACAGTGAAAGAATTTTTGAAATCGGTTCAGTAGTTTCGGAGCCTATTCAATACAAACAAACAATCATATCTTTTCTCTTTATTAAATTGTGGCTTATATGAAACGTTTGTATTTTTAACATAGCGCCATCTATTGAATACTTACTCAATCCAGTCCACAAATATCGCCATCTGTTAGAATCGTTTGGAGGTAACAGATAATTGTGACTGTCAAATAATAGACAAATAATTTGCAATAAAATAATATTGCGACTATAAATTGAGATGTAAGCTATCCTATCTTTCAAGTTGGATCAAATTGCACACGGTGTGTAAATCAAATTTAAAATTGGTTCAGTAGTTTAGGAGTCCATCGCGGACAAACAAAGTGACACGTAATTTTAGATATATTATATTTTTTTTTTTTTTTCAGATATATTATGTAAATTAATGTGTACACAAGCCTGAAAAAAGTCCGGAATAATAACACTATAGCTGGTAGGTTGGCAGGGACATCGATGCACAACCTGTTACCATGGATTCAGTACATAATTCTGAATCCTTTTTTTTTTTTTTTTTTTTGGTTGGGAAATCATCAAATGACCTCTCCCGCTCTGGGCGGAGCGGAAGGGCGTGTCAGACTCTTACTGACTAAAACCCACCCGTGTTCCTTCAGTTGCCTGTGCGCCAGGGCCACGGAACTCTTTCGAACAATCCGCAGCCCCGGCAGATAATTCTGAATCCTGCTGCGCTGAAATTTCTGATCGGTTATTTTTAAAAAAATTGCTGTTCAGTACATTTTGACCGCGTAGGTATTGCACTTTTCTATGAAACATCAGATTTTTTTTTTGATAATCGACGGAAAATTTCTACGATAGGGTGTCTAGAATCATATGCTGAATTCATGGTTACAGTTTGCGAGTCGATGTCCCTGCCATCCTGTAAAGGCCGTGTTGTCGGATGTTGGCTGATGCAAAAACGGATGCAAGGGCAAGAATAGGGGTTAAAAACTGTGGTAGAAAGATGCTGTAGAGAGTAAACTTAGAGGTGGAGAATGGAATGTTACTTTTTCTGCTTCGCATTTAAAAAAGGTAACTGTTTCTTACAGTCGAGGAAATCGTAAGACATAACAGTTAGGTTTCTTCAATTTAAAAAAAGTGGAGTAGGTTCCTTAACGGGGAAGCGCCAGGTTGCCCGCGAATTTAAAAATTTTCAGACGTTTTTTGCAATTTACTAGTCAGTGTCAGGTTGTATGTTGAACAAAATATGATTCGAGACCGTGACTAGTAAGTTCATAAAATCTTATGGAAGGACAATTTCACCCGTTGTCGAATTTCTACATTTATATCTGTAATTTTCATGGTGAATATAATAAGGAGGATTCTATTATATTTCATAAAATATCAATCAATAGGATTATATGAATTTAGAGGGTTGTTCGATGATTTTAATGATTATTATTCTGTAAATACATCCTTGTTGCGGTCGCGAATCGTATTTTGTTCAACATACAACCTGACACTGACCTGCAAATTGCAAAAGACGTAAGAAAATTTGAACTTCGCGGGCAATCTGGCGGTTTCTCCTTAAAATTAATTCCCCAAAAATTAACAGTCCCAAAAGTACAAATGGTAATGTTATATCACATCAAAGATGTTAAACATTTTACAACAATTCTGTTTCTGTATAGATGGGCAGTAAACCTGTGTACGTTATAAAATACAGGGTCGGACCTGCGGGGTAATTACGTAACACACTAACAGTAGGAATGGGTTTCATTTTGACAGTTCAACAACATTCATTGCGTTATTTACGTTGTTGAGCAGACAATTTTTTCGAACATAATATGAAGCAATGGATTAGCAACAGGCTTCAAAATGATTCAGATTGTGATAGATAGTGTGTTACGTAATTAGGGTGCTGAGTTTTGTTACAATTTTGTTATATTTCTTACCACTTGCAAGCAGTGTGCTGTGCACACTTCGACTTCGACTTCGTTCGCAAGTTGTTGAGAGTACTCAACCCTGTGGTTGTTAAAGCATAGTGCAAAAGTTACTCTTCGCAAACATCTGGCTTTTGTAGTAAGTAGTACTTAGGGCATAATAGTACTCCTTCTGACAAGTAGTGTTTTCAAGTAAGGTGCCATGTTAATAGTACCTATGAAGTGTTCGCGAACGCTATGTGATCACGTACTTTTAACAGTTTACCATCCTCAGTAACGGTGAAAATATAGTAAGAGTACCTACATAATTTAAAAGTCTAAAAAAAATATATGTAGAAGTATATAAAAAGGGGAGGGGGAAAGGATCATGATCATCAAAAAATACGTCCGCATCGTTGTCAACAGGAAAAGTGCCCAAAAGGCTGGCAGTATTGCCACGTTGTTTGGCAATGCTGATTCTATGGCCAAAAAATAAGCCAGCCCTCTGGTCACGTGAAGAGTCGCCCAACAGATTGGAAATGTCTCGAAAAACTAAATGGGTACTTGGAGTAACTTTAAGAGTTAAGTTAAATAAGTGCAGGTTTGGTTCACGGAATAGACTAGCTCATTTATACTTAAATCTTTTGATATTCAATCCACCCCTGTTAAAACGCACAATGTTTCATACTTTGTCGTACAAAACGGTCTTTATATCGAGCGTAAAAGCGGTTTACGACTATCTTCCGTAGTGGGGGGGTAACTGGAGGGGAGAATTTTAACAATAATCACTGGAAATAATGATGGAACCCGGGAACAGCTTTTAGCTGCTTCATAAAGTGAAATTGTATTGTTAAATAATAGATCTGTCTGTTTTTATGAGTTGTGTAGGTATGGTTTTAGACAAATGTAGGTATAACAGCTTACGTGCTTTTCTTTTGCTGGGTATTCATTTTCGAGCAAGGTGGTTTTATACTGGCGAGGCGACGCGTGGATAAGATAGGCGAGACTTGAAATCACGCCCGGAATGTCCATCGCTATACCGCGCCGTCTCGCGATGGCCAGCGCTGCCTCGTGTCGGCTCGCGATGTCACGCGTCGGCCATCTGCATCGCTACCTCGCGCCGGCTTGCGCTATCACGCGCCGCCCGGCCAGCCGTGTCTTGCGTGCCTACTACGTTTTCTGGAGAAAAAGCCAGTGCTATTCCGTTCGTATTGTGCGATCAATGTTCGGCGGTATGTTTTGTGCAATGTTTCGTCATTACTTATTAAATATGTTAATGGAGGAAGAAGAATCGGAAGAAGATATTAGAAGAAGAAATAATCTTCTACTTATGTCAAGAAAACGAAATCGCGGTGTTTGGATTAGAAACCACATTAAATACCATAACGACATGTAAGTAGCACTGGGAGCTGGAGAGTATAGTATGCAGCGATGTCTCGCGATGTTTGGAGCGAGTTGGCGCGTGCCAGCGCGAGACATCGCGAGTCAGCACTTGACGGAGAGAGACCGTGCGGGTCCTCGATGGCCGGTGCGAGATTTGTATATCCATTTTACAAGATAAATAAATACTCTATTGTAACAGCAATAAAGTTCAATATTGTGTTAACAAATATTTCAACTCTCACCTCTCACATCCTCGCACATCTAGACCTTTTACACCAAAGATGAGCAGAGCGTGGATATAATTTGTTACATACAAATTTCAATTCTCGCCCATCTCATCCACGTCTTGCCTCGCCGGTGTTAACGACCTTAAAACATATTGTAAATTAAAGTCGTCTTTCATGTCTGTCTGTGACCGCATTTTTTTATTTAAGTACCTAATACATTTTCTGAGTCTAGAGTGTCGATAGACCGGTCTTTCATCCTCCTAACTATAATTCCCGGAACAAACCGAATTGATTGTCAAATTCTAAATTAACGCGAGCGAAGCCGCGGGCAAATGCTAGTAATAATTATTTGCTAAACCCCGAGCGAGGAGTCATCTTTGGAAATATATTATCTACATTTCTCGTGTTGTCAAGTATACCTACCTTAAGCATTTCTTGATAAATGATTGGGTTGTCAAGAAGAGACAATAAAAAAGCCTTAAAAAAAGTTCATTATTAGGATATTAATATATCGGGTATAGTTCATTTAGAGGTACTTTTTCGAAAGTAAAAAAAAATAAAAATCAAGTTTGTCGGATTATCTATAGTATCATACAAAAGAACCATTCTTTACAATTTTTTTTAAGATTATGTCTTTCAAATGTTGACCATAACTGCGGTTAACATGGTCCATTCTGATGTTCTAATTTTCTATGATGCATCCGAGCATTTAGAGTGGTATTTGGCGAATAACGTGAGTAATTTTGGCTTCTAATTCCTTAATCGTACCCGGCTCATCCATTTAGTCTTTGGACTTAACATAGCCCCAAAGGAAAAAGTCTAGAGGCACGATATGACACGATCTAGGCGGCCAATTCACGAGTCTGAAGCGAGAAATTAACTGTGCACCGAATTGATCTTGCAATAAAGCCATGGTTTGACGGGCTGTATGGCACGTAGCACCGTCTTGTTGGTACCAAAATGTCCTGAAGATCACGGGCTTGAATTTCAGGCAGATAATAGTCCGTTATCATGGAGAATGAACCAAGAACCCAGCCTTACCAACTTCAGAATAGACCAAGTTAACCGCAATTACGGCCAACATTTGAAAAAAAAAAGAAAAATAAAGAAAAATCAAGTATGGTTCTTTTGTATGATACTAACGATAACCCGATAAAATTGATATTTTAATTTTATTTTTACTTTTGAAAAAAGTTCCTCTGAATGAATCACCCATTATTTAACGATTCTGCATTTTCAAACACGTTTTAACAAGAACCTCGATTAAAGGTTTTTTTTTTCTAATACAAAAACTCTCAAATTGTTCAATTCTCTAATCTTTTCGCAACTTTATTACAGACATTTCGAATTTAATAATGTTAACTTGAAAATAAATTCACCATTTCAGATTATTCTAATGTCTTCACTAGATATTTAAATTGTTGAAAATCTCAATTCAAAATAGGTTCCAAGGGAGTGATTTAATAGTACTAATGTTGATCTTAACTCAATTTGTTTAACATAATTATTCCAATTACTTAACTTGGTGAGGGCAAAATAAATAGCTTACTAAATGATATTCTATAAAGTACCTTGACGGGACCCTTGTAATAAATACGTTAAAATACTTGTGTGTCTAAATTACATAGTTCAATTTTTGGTATACAATTTAGCATTAGTATATTATTACTTTGTTGTACAGTTTCCTCACGATTTTTTCCTAGAACCTGAACCGAGCTGGCCTGTGTGTCCTGCCTACCACAAGTTAAACCAAAGAACACAGAGTACGGAATTACAGAATAAAATTTATATCGCACTGGCCCAGTCTGTAATTATTTATTGTGTCTCGGTATGGGGGGAGCAGCTAAGACGTATTTTTTAGATCTAGAGAGGGCACAGAGATCCTTGATTAAAGTCATGTACTGTAAGCCCTACAGGTTTCCTACTGAATCTCTATACTCAAGCTCTAAGCTGCTCTCCGTCAGGAAACTCCACATCCTATACCTTGTACTCAGATACCATAAAATTCTACCCTTTAGCCATGCCAAACTTAAAAAAAGACGCTGTGATATAGTAGCCCCTACATACTCAGCACGTTCAATTTTTGCTAGTCGCCAAACTGTAGCTCAAGCCCCACGCGTTTATAATAAAGTAAATCGCATACTTAATATTTACCCTATGCAGCTGTACGAGTGTAAGAAGATATTGAAGGAATGGCTCTTCACACTTAATTATGATGCCGTGGAAGACATTTTGGTTACACAGGGGTGATTGTCACGCATACACACACACTCGCATACACACACACTCACACACACACACTCACACACACCATCTCACTCACTCACACACACTCACATACACTCTAACTCACACACACACACCCACTCAAAAACACACACACATACACACAAAATATACTTTCACACGCACATAAACACACATTTACACTTTCTGCCATATGCACGATTAAATTCATTTTCATTTTTCTTTTTCTTTTTTCTTATTGGTTTGTTTTTATTGGTTTTTAATTTTTATTGGTTTTATTAAAAAAATGTGTAACTTATACCTAATTAGCACAACGAAACAATTAAACTAATCGAGGAAGAGCGAGGTTTATCCCATCACAAGTATCTTCGGATTACTTTCTGGGAAGCCCCGGCAACTTAAATGTATCTAGATTTAAGATAATAAACACATTTTTTTTTTTTTTTTTTATCTGGTGGTAGTCGCGAGCATCTGCTGGATGGGAGAAGCATAGGACCGGACGATGTAGCGACGCTTGGGGGAGGCCTATGTCAAGCAGTGGAAGTCTTTTAGCTGAAATGAACTGTGGATATTAATGCTCGTTCCTTATCTATATCATACGCGGAATTTGCCTAGTAATTACAGGCTACTGTTATGATAATCCCCAGTACATGTTTCTATAGATAATTAATTGTATCTACTACGTAGTCAGTGCGTAGCTGCGTACTTAATGAAGATCATTCACCTAGGTCACGCACGTATCTGAATCTCATTTCATTTGAATTCAGTAGCAATCTGAATTAGTAATTAATTTACTCGTACAATCTCGATTCTAGAGAATGATAAACAATTGAATTAGTGGAATTGTTTTTGAATTTAATTCTAATTTGTTCAGTTTATTTACCTATTTTTGGTTTCAGCTTAATTTGCCTTTCTTTTATAAATTAATCTAGACAAATACATGTACGTTGGTTAAAATAATACCTATTGTATAATTTGAATTAGTTGATAAAATAGTTAGCTAGCTTCGGCTGAGCAGTTTTTTAATCAGCTAAAATAATAAGATAATTAGCAAATTCCATCTTTGCTTGCACTATCGACTGTTTAATCGGCACTTCTGTATATTTTTTTTTACTTTTGTACCTCGTTAGATAGCTGATTAAATGAAGATGTCTCCCCCGTAATTTGAACGCTTAATGCCATACTAAAATTTTAAGATTACTGGTGTCAAAGTTCATGAACGTATATGATTTTTGAAATTTTTTGATATACTTCTTCCTTTAACTTTTAAATGTTTGATGATTTAGAACATTTGGATACATCGAAAGGTTTGTTAAGTTATTGGGTACCCAATAGTACAGCAATGAAGGCTATTCAATTTGACAGTTTAGAGGAAAGTGTTAATTACTGGCGAGTACCGGGGAATTTTCCAAAATACATAAAAATTAGGTTTTCTGGAATTCCATGAATTTTCGTCTAGGCTTTATGGGGTGCTTAATTGTTGCAAATATGTCATACTATCATGGCCTGGAAAGAATACGTCAAATTACAAGTCACCATGTATAATAACTTAACATAACATCACGCCTGCATTCCCCGAAGGGTTAGGCAGAGGTGCACCTATAGTACACCCACATTCCGCCAGTTATGTCCATGTCCCATATCTTCTTTTATATAAATAAAAATCAATTGCCAAAAATGTTTGTTCGCGCATCTCTTCAATGCGGCTGCACCTATTCGGCTAATTCTTTTTTTTTTGTTTTGCTTGTAATTGTTAGGACAAGGTTTGTATGAAAGTTTTTTTTTGGCAAATCCACATGGATGGTCGGAAATTAGGATGCTATTTTTGTATGAAATTCACCTCGGGCGACGCTGGGCACGAACAGCTTGTTGATGATACAGGCTCCCGCAAACGGGTGCGACGCAACTCTAGTAAAACAATTTCTATGAAAACTTCATGGAAATTGTTCTACAAGAGTCGCGTCGTGCTGTCGCGTCGTGCTGTCACGTCGCGCTGTCGCGTCGCGATGTCGCGTCGCACTGTCCCGTCAGGATTTCGCGTCGCGCTGTCGCGTCATGCCTGTCTGTAGGAGCCTTAATTCTTGTAGTTCTATAACCTAACCACTAGCGGTGTACATACATTCGTAAGTGTAAACTATCTCGGAACAAATTCCTAAAAAGCAAAAATAAGCAGCCAACTAACAAATGTTTTTGATTTTTGTTTGAACGTTTGTCAAATGTAGCATGGAACACCTAGGAAGAGATCGTCTAATTTAAAACTGCACGCCCCTCCACACAAATTTATATATAAACATTTGAAATGTGTATGCAACAAGCAGTGGAGGGACGTGCAATTTTAAACTGGACGAACTCTACCCACATATCGTTAGCGCCACCTTGTTGTTCAGTTCAGTCAGCCTCAAAAATATGGATAGGTACATCGACAAGAATTCATTTAATTGTCTACAATATTTGTTCCATAACATTGTAGCAATGTGTAGCCACAAAACTTATTACAAATTGAGTACTTAACTGAAGCTACACATTAATACAGTATTATGGAACACAAATTGTAGACAGTCAAATGAGTTCTTATCGATGTACCTATAAATCTTTTTGATGCTCACTGTACCATAACTTACTGGGTTCGATTCTCAGGTAGGGCAAAGTATTGAGGCGCCAACCAGCTCGCCGGATGGACGCGTCCCAGAGGGTCATGGCCATCCGGCTGGTCCGGCGATACTGCACGATCTCTTGCGAGGCGGCGAGCCTCCTTGCCTGATTGCCGCCATGGGATCTGGAGGACAAAATCTTCGCGCACATTTGGGAGTGGCGCGAGGAGGCGGAACGCCCGGGGCGTAACTTCGCTGCTGCGAGAAATCGCGTAACAGCGGACAGAGCTCCAGCGGGATCTCATGGCGGCATGAAGAGTGCGACTGTCGCAAACCAGTACTGGGCACGCCACAATTGCGGCGGTAAGTCCCCTCTTTGAGGAGTCCCCGATTGAGAGGCGGAACGGCGTCCTCACCTTCCGCCTGACGCAGATTTCCACCGGACATGGCTGTTTCGGAAGGTTCCTGTTTCGGATAAGGCGGGAGGAAACGCCTGGGTGTTACCATTGTGTGGATCGACCGGCGGACACAATGGTGCATACGGTGGAGGTCTGCCCAGTTTGGGCAGAGTACCACCGTGTCCTCGTGGCGGCGATCTCTCGCGTCCAGCCCTGGTCCAGGCCATGGTACGGAGCGAGAGGGAATGGGAAGCCGTCACCTCCTTCTGCAAAGCAGTAATGCTCGCGAAGGAGGTGGAGCGCGTGAGAGTGAGGCAATCGTTATGCCCTCACGCCCCTAGTTGCTGCAGGAGGAAACTCCCAAGGCGCCGGGGGTCAATAGCCGACTCCCGGCCAACGTAGGCGCGGGCTTGCGTACGACGAGCAATGGGCAGCTCGCCGTCCGGTAAGGGCCAGGCCCGGGTCGACGGCACGTCGTGTCCCACGCGCGCCTCAAAGAGATGTCAGCACCATTGACGTGGTCCGATAGGGCCGATGCCCGCCGGGGTCGCGGATTGTTCGAAAGAGTTACCGTGGCCCTAGTGCACAGGCAACTGAAGGAATACGGGTGGGTTTTAGTAAGTAAGAGTCTGACACGCCCTCCCGCTCCGCCCAGAGCAGAAGTCATTTGATGAATTCGTGATTGATTGACGCTTATTTTCCCAACTAGTTCTTTTTTGTGTTTGTGTGTTTTTTCTTTGCATCATTTTTAACGCAAATAAATGTATTTCCTTTCTTTTTCTTTTCTTTACACAAAAAAAAAGTTAGGGCAAACTGTTAATATGTTTTTACATCTGGAAATTCTCAGTAGCAGTCAGGAGTCTGGATTTGTGTCCGGTTGATGGCAATAGGCTCGCCCCCTATTACATGGGACTTAAATATAACTGGTGAAATATGGGTGTACCTAATAATGTACACCTCTGCCTAACCCTTCGGGGAAACAAAGCGTGATGCTATGTTATGTACAATAACTTCAAACGATACTCTATAAAATGAGTATCATGGACGAAGTTGATTACATCGCTGGCACGACAAACACTTGAGCACTAATTTGATGAAGCTGGAATATTCCAGAAATAGTTTCTACCTTAGGTTACGTTAGTTAGGTTCTAGTTGTGTTATCTATGCTTATAGTTGGGTGACGTAAATCAACATGATGAGATTACACCTTTGATTGGAAATGTTGAAGCTGGGATTTGAAAATAGACTTTTGAGGACTTGTCTATGGTTGTCGTATTTTAGCATCGTAATAGCGGTCATTGACCTTTTCCTTATATCTCTCCGTGGGAACCCAAACAATGAACTATTCTGTTCAATGTTTTTCGTTAATGAAACATGTTGGATAACACGATACATATTGATTCAGGACGTTAACGAACTTTATTTCAGTTTTTTTTTAAATAAAAACTGCTAGAAAATGTAGGTAAATAAATGATAAATGATTTTATTTCTTTAAGTAGGTTTGAACAAACACTTTTACACGTCAATCATATTTTAAAAACTAGATGATGTCGGCGTTTCCTATTTGACTACTCTGAGAAGAAAGGCCGAAACAAACTCAGAGTTCACAGTCTCTTTTAAAATCCAGACATAATCTTGGTCAGACCATGTGAAGATCATGTAGATTTGTGTCTGAAATGGTCTTTTGAGGAAAAACCACACAGATTGAGTGGATCTGTCCAATCAGTGCACGCATTTGTCAGTAATCGTGCAACTCAGGTAGGTCACTGACCGCTATTGCCATGCTAAAATGCCACAACTATAGCTTTAATGAGCCTCAAAAATCTTAAAGAGGTCAGCGCAAAAACGATGGCTGGACTATGTGAAATGGCCATGGTTAAAAAGCGAAAAAAAAAGGAAAGCTATCGTGTTATCTATGCCTTATGTTGCACTGTTCATGTTTTGTCTCTGCATCACTTTAAGGTTGACTGGAAAAAAATACTTGAGGCAAGTCCGCCTTTGTACGAAATTTTTTTACTTGTGTATAAAGTTTTAATAAATAAATAAAAAGGGGGTGATATATACTAAGATGACAGCTAATAGAGATGTATGGAAGATGTTGCGCCGACCCTATAAACTGGGATATTGCCCGGAGGATGATGACGTCACATAAAGGCAAATAGGCGCGACGCGATTCTAGTAGAACAATTTCTATGAAAACTTCATTGAAATTGGTTTACAAGAGTCGCGTCGCGGTGTCGAGTCGCGTCTGTCTGCGGGAGCCTTAACACTTGTATTTACCGACGTTGTGGGCAGAGGTACTTCACCTACCAATTGTTCTTTAAGGCTCCTATAACCTAACGCGTCATGCGACGCGACACAAAGACACCGCTCGTCTCGCGACAGGCGGTGTCTATGAGTCGCGTCGCGTGTCGCGCCTGTTTGAAGGAGCCTTAAAATTAATATCAAGAGGTCGAAATAAATGTCTTTTTCACTTTACTGAACAACTCCATCATAGGTTTTTGTATCAATCCTATAAGTTTCACTAAACGAGCGTTTTTACTCATTTTGGTTTACAACAAAATATACTCTATCTACCTATCCACGTGTCTATAGGTAATTTCTATCAAAATTCTAGGCATCACGATTCATAAACATTGAAAAATAAATACTATTTTATATTCTTTGGTACGTTTTTCTCGGTAATGGACCCCAGACGTTTGCTACTTACAAATAAATTGAATTGTATCGTATACGTTATCAAATAAAATATAGTGTGAATGTCAAAGTGTATGATCTTCAGCGAAGAGACAGGATCATGCATATTACATGAGAGACTGTTAGAGGCCACGAAGTAGACTTACGCTACTCTCTCTCTCGTCTCTGAATTGAAATGTTGAAGATGGGATCTTATCAAACTCTCCTAATAGCATCACTTAGGGTGATTCTTTTAATGTAGCCCGCGATGCGGATTTTAAATTTCGCAGGCTTTTCTTTCTTCTTTTTAAGAAAATACTTTGCCCCACACTAGGATTTTCTCCTGTATTGTGGGTGCGTTTACAAACATTCAATCTCGCATACACAAACAGCCAGAACCGGAACAACTACTTGTAGGTCTTTCCCTAAGTAATGCGCTGTAAGTAGGTTTGTACAAACACTTTTACACGTCAATCATATTTTTTAAACTAGATGAGGTCGGCGTTTCCTATCTGACTACTCTTCGAAGAAAGGCCGAAACAAACTCTGAGGAGTCTCTTTAGTTTAGACTTTTCTAAAGAAGAGTTTGATAAGTTTATAAATTCACCTTCTCAACTCAGAAACCGGGTGTAAGTCAAACAATCACCACGAACGACATAAGATTAATTATATGCTTTGTATTAGAATACTGCGACTTGCTCCAAAAATTATACCAAATTGTAAAGTTCCAGTTTTCAGAGTTAGGTATCTATCTATCTATCTATTTTGACTGTGATGGTCAAGAAGGAGGCCGCTGAGCGGGATTGGGAGAGGGCTGATCCTGCTCGGAGAAGGTGGCGTCTGGGAGGCAACCGCCTTGGCGCCTGATACGCCGAAACCGCTTACCAATCAAGGTAGGTGGACCTTTGGGGTCGTAGGTGCACAGAGTGGGGACTCTGTTCGCCCACCGAGTGACCCCACGGAAGACGGTGGCACAGTGGTCACGTGCTGCCGTGCATAGCAAGGCTCAGGGGAGGCCCCTTTACAGTTTACCCAGCGATGTGCCTTACAGGCGTTGCACAGGCGGGGTTCCCGAATTGGTATTTTAAGAGGAACCAGGGCCCCCTCTATGTACTGATGGTGATTACCGGTGTGGTTTTAGTGAGGTAAAAATCCCACACTCCCCGACCTGATCCCCAGAGGTCGGGTGCCTTTCGAAGGTATCCCGCCGAAAAAAAATATGTATCTGATTACAAAACTTAACGCCATACAATAATGGAATAGGCAGATGTGTTTCATATGCAGCAGCTACACCCATATTCCACCATCTATAAATCTATATTATCTATGTAGCATTATGTATGTATGTATCGTGTTATAAAGGGTGACACTACGAGTAGTGCTATTTTCCATTATGCTTTTGTATTTTTTTATATAACGGGTGTACAAAGACACCTAATAATGCCGGGAGTCCGTTCTACTCCCCGTCGTTGTAATGATTTTTTGGTGCTGGACCATACCTGGAAACCTAGTTACGGAGATATTGAAGGCCAAAATTCCAAATTTTACTGACGGTTTTTACGAATACAAGTTTTTAATATTATAACACAACTTTAAATACCCCTACGACCCCTGTACCGTTGCATGCACCCATAAGCACAATGTTTTGCGTGTGTTGCATTGCGCACTACCGCACAAATGCCAATTTTCACACCAAAAATAAAAGTCCTTTCCCAGCAATTATTTTCGTGCTACTTAGTTCGATGTACAGAATGTGTAGTTGACGGCTATGTGGTGGGTCTTTTTACAACCTCTATGTTGGGTTGCGGCAACTAGATCAGCGACTTAGAAAGTCAAAGGGTACCTATAAGATATTACGAAATCGCTCTTTTGTCCGCTATTTTTCAGTCCTCGAACACGCCTTTCGTGGGAACAAGTCACGCTTAAGCAATAAGATGAAAATTTTATTCTTTTTGTTCTACCTATAATGCGATACAACGACGTGTCGCGTATTGTATCACGTTATCAGGAGGAAATTACGTTTCTTTACTCTTTGACATATTTTTGGAGTAGGTAGGGATGTAATGGAATGTATAGATGTGCCTACATATCGACTTACATATTTGGAACGAAGTTCTGCGGTAAGAGTAAACTGGTAGAAATCGTCACGTAACGAAAAATCGGTATGTGCCCCCTCCATGCGGCTTTCTCTAGCTTCTCCCAGCGACTTCTTTCGCGTGAATTTTCTTGTTCTCCCGACTCACCCTGTCGCATCGCATCGCCTTCCCGCGCTGTTACTTCGTTTTCGCTTGGCGTTCTTTCTGACTCTTTTTCTTTTTGCTCGGCTTCCTAGGGTCCTAGTGTGATGTTAAATAGCTTATAGCCTTCCTCAAGAATAAGGATATCAATCGCAAAAACATATACTCAAATCCGACCTGTAGTTTCAGAGATTACCCCCCTACATACAAAATAACAAACGTAATTATAATATTATTAGTATATTAGTATTAGGATAGACTTTTTTTTTTTGTTAAATAGGGTACGGAAGCCAATAGTGAGGTCAAAATGAAAATCAAAGATGGCGGCTGCAAACATTTTGAAATTTTTAAACATGGGTGTCGTTTTCATGGTTTTTGAGGGTGCTAAAGCCGATAGTGTGTTCAAAATGAAAATCCAAGATGGCGACAACTTTATGAGAGCTTTTAAAAACTTATACTAGATGGTTCTGTATTAAATACGTGTATTAAATTTACACTTTAATACTGTCTCTGTCTCAAAATTTTGTTTTTGCCAATAGTGTGCATTGCTCCAAACCCCACATATATAGTGTTTGATTTATTTATTGATTGAAGGTTAACCCTAAAAAGCGCCAGGCAATCAAATTGTTGTCTTTATAACTCACACATCTCTACCACAATCAAAATAACATTCTCTTTCCTTTCTCAAGTACGCACAGCGAAAACAAACATAAAAACCCAATGATACACCGACCAATGATAGCACAGATCACCAACCACAGATAAAATAACAAAGAAAGTAGTACTTAATGGATACAATAACAATGAAACGCGTTGTTATCATGAAAAAGGCTTGAAGATTAAAGACGTATAGTAAAAGGATGTATGGTGGATTGGCGTGTTTGAGGAGTGAAGATTTTATTGCCTAGTTTTTGAGTAAGTGTTTTTAGTAACAGTGGGTACTATATTTATTGCTATTATAGTATGTGTCTACTTATTATTTTAGCACACAAATATTTGTGTTGCTCTGCTGCTACTGCTTCTAATAGGTACCTCGCCTAGACGCAAGCTTTTACGCGCGTTTCTCGTTCGTAACCCGGAGTCTGGAATTGTACCCGGTTGATGGCAATAGGCTAGCCCCCTATTACATGGGATTGATACGTAACTGGCGAAATGTGGGTGTACTATAGGATAAGTACACCTCTGGCTAACCCTTTGGGAAACCATAGCCCAGATTCCAAATAGGTACTAGGAACCAATACATTTCATTTGCATGCACGCAGTTTTATGAAAGTTATATTTCTTCGAAGCAAAAGGAGTGCGAAAGGATTGTAGCAGGTGGCGTTCTGTAGTTTCTGCCTACCCCCATGGAAAGAAGGCGTGAGTTTATGTTTGTGTATATTTCTTATTCATGCACGAGGGTTGTCCAACGATGCAATTTTATTGGAAAAGGTATCCCGCGTTGTAAGTTATAAATAAAAGATAACCGGCTACGCATGCAAATTAATCGTTTGAAACAAATTTCATATGCACGTAGCCCCGATAGTACTCGAAGTCGGATCACGAAATTCATCGTCGGATATCTACCTCCTATGTGTCTTCTGAGGAGCTTCTCCACGAATTTTCGAGACTCATAATCACTATACAGAGTGACGATTAGGTTATCACATTAAATTATACCACGTATACTACATGGTATACTTCGAAGATCTATTATTCCATACATTTTGAAAATCTTGAATCTTGAATTTTATGTAAATCTTGGCAAATTAATTTACATGAAATGTTTTTGGTGTGATTGACTAGTACCGGCCTTTCTTCTCAGAGTAGTCAGATAGGAAACGCCGACCTCATCTAGTTTAAAAAATATGATTGACATGTAAAAGTGTTTGTACAAACCTGCTTACAGAAATAAAATCATTTATAATTTTTCCGGTTTTTTCAAGCAGGAAATACTCACAAAATACTCAGCCAATCACAACGCGAGTTTAATCTCACGTAAAAGGAAACTGTCGTTGTAATAAAAATGCAAAACAGGCGACATTTGTATCGTGCGTACCAGTTAATTTAATATTTATACATATTGAACGCGAAAGCCTCGTTACATCTGATAAATACTTGCCTAAAATTGTTGATAACTTATTAAAATGTAAAGCGAAATGTTCGTACACAGTTAGACGCGAATATTCATGAGAGTTCAACCAAATAGACGTGCTTTGATGGTAAAATGCGTGTAATTTTTTTATCGAAGTTATCAAAAGAATGCATTTATTTGTACCCAGCCTTATGGCACGATTTTTTTTAAGGACCTATTTTTTAAAAAGTACTTTCGTTTATTTCAAAAGCCCAAAAGTCTGACAGCTGGTCTTAGCTAGTGGAGGTCAGATCTATATGCAGTCGCTACATGTAAAATACTGGTATTCAGCTGCATCTGGTCAAACTGGAAGCTGACCCCAATTATCTTGGGGTCAGCTAGACTAGACTAGGCTGATAACTTTCGTTTATATTAAGGCGCATAATATCTATTGCCTTATTAGTAATCAATCCTGATGAAAAATAAGCTCGATGTGCAAAAAAATTACGGCCGGGGTACTTGTATGTCGAGTAACCACGGAGTTTCCCACCCGTTCTTCCCCAGAACCTACGCTGTAATGAGAATATAACTTTTTAACTAATTTTCTGATAACTGTCAAACTTTTTGACAAGTCAAAAGAGCCTGTAAATGGTCTAATTGAAATAAATTGCAGACACTTACTTATTTGCCTTTAATTTTGTTTAACAATTTAATTTTGGAACATTTTATTGCTTTTGTCTCAATGGTATCCAATAATCATCTGCCTTAAATAACGCGTAATTAACCTCCCGTTAAGAGGCTTACAAGAGCTAAAGCGCGGTCACTGTCGGACTGCATAGAAAAGAAAGAGATGCGCGATGACACAACGCTGGTAATTTATTGCAAAATATGAAGCAATTATCAATTTACGAAAAATCTATTGATTGGATTAAAAAATTAAAACACTATTACGTTAGTATGTTGCTTGTAGAATAATCTGACAAAAAATCAGAATGATTTAATGCATAGTAGTATGGTTTTTAATCGTTATAAGAAATTTTTAGAGATAATCGTGACTTTTTTCGATCCTATCAAATTAGTTGTATTATGTTTTCAACACACTATCTAATTAGCAAATATATGATATTGAAGAATATCATATATTTCTCTGATTTTGTTTACTGCAATGGATCATATACTTTTAGGCATTATAAAACTTACATTTAGGTCCTGTAGTCCCCTTAAGTCGAATGTAATCATACGGTTATAGCTAACGCGTGTTTAATCTGACGTAAAAGAAAAGTGTTGTCGTAATAAAAATGTAAAACAGCCATCATTTGCGCCGCGCCTTATACCGGCTAATTCCATTCTCATGCATATTTCATGGCTTAACTGAATAACGTACGACAATTTCAGGTCACGGCTCTTTTGTAAACATGTTTTGTTTATTGGGAAGCTGATTTTAATAATTGATTTTTAATTGGTTTGTTGGTTAAAATTTTATATTTGAATTGTTTTTGATACCAGTTTCAGGATAAATTTTTAGTTACGACGACTATTAATTAATTCAAGTCGATTAGTATTTAGTGGTGAGATTTTCTTAATAGAATTGAGTTTTATTTCCAGCATCTACGAGTAATAATAATAGAAATAAAGAAAATACACTTAAGACATGTGTGTTGTGCTTTACATTTTAAATTTACATTTTTATTTTATGTTTTTAATTTTTTTTTGTTTCATAATGTTAGGTAAGTACTGTCATGGCCGATTTCTAAACTTTGCCAAATATGAATATCATAAAACAGTTTTTTTTTTGTTAGTGTTCTAGTCGAGTCACATATAAAAGTATAACATACAGAGTGGTAGCGACATCTTTGCGAAAACTGTAACCATGAATTCAGCACAGGATTTTTATTAGACCCCCTAGCGTACAAAGTTTTGGACGGTTATCAAAAAAATATCTATAGTTTCTATAGTTTCACAGAAAAGTACAATACCTACGCGATCATAATGTATGGAACATCTTATTTTTTTTTTTAATAACCGACGAAAATTTTCAACGCAGGGTGTCCCTGCCACCCTCCGTTAATCACAGGAGATCTCTCACTGTGGACTTCAATCAACTCAGCCTATCGCAGTCCACTGCTGGACATAGGCCCCTCCCATGCTGCGCCACAACACCCTGTCCTCCGCCTTCCGCATCCAGTCTGTCCCAGCCACTTTTTTGAGGTCGTCGGTCCATCTAGCTGGGGGGCGTCCCACACTACGCTTACCGATACGCGGTCGCCACGCCAGGACTCGTCTGCTCCACCGGCCATCGGTCCTCCGACAAACATGGCCAGCCCGCTGCCACTTCAGCTTGCTTACTCTGCAAGCTATGTCGGTAACTCTGGTTCTTTTCCGGATAACTTCGTTTCTGATTTTATCCTTCAAAGACACCCCGAGCATAGCCCGCTCCATAGCGCGCTGAGCGACCTTAAATTTGTGGACCAGCCCGACCGTCAGGGTCCACGTTTCGGCACCGTATATACTACTATAGTAAATACTTGGACTTAATGAAGTCCATTCCCCATTTCATCTCATCTGCAGTAAGCATCTCCATTTAATTTATATCCCCAATAATTTATAATTGTACGAGTTAACCCTCAAACGACACGTGCCGTGACGCTTGTGTTTGTGCCGTCATGACGCGTCATCGTGGTTTAATTGGGGTCAGTAGTCGTTTGTTTGTGCCGCTCGATTGTTTTTATTGCGGTCCAAGATGTGAGCGTAAAGTTTATTTGGATAGAATTGGTTTTTGTAATGTCCGTGGGCCCACTCCTTTTTTTTTTTTTTTTTGGGTGGGAAATCATCAAATGACGTCTCCCGCTCTGGGCGGAGCGGAAGGGCGTGTCAGACTCTTACTGACTAAAACCCACCCGTGTTCCTTCAGTTGCCTGTGCGCCAGGGCCACGGTAACTCTTTCGAACAATCCGCAGCCCCGGCAGGCATCGGTCCTATCGGACCCCGTCAATTTTGCTGACATCTCTTTGAGGCGCGCGTGGAACACGACGCGCCGTCGACCCGGGCCTGGTCCTTACCGGACGGCGAGCTGCCCATTGCTCGCCGTCCGCAAGCCCGCGCCTACGGTGGCCGGGAGTCGGCAATCGGCTCCCGACGCCCAGGGTGTCTCCTCCTCCTGCGGCGGCTAGGGGCGCGAGGGCGCAGAGATTGCCTCTCCCTTTCGCGGTCCGCCTCCTCCTTCGCGAGCATTACTGCTTCGCAGAAGGAGGTGACGGCTTCCCATTCCCTCTTGCTCCGTACCATGGCCTGAACCAGGGCCGGACGCGAGAGGTCGCCGCCGCCGATCGCCGCCACGAGGACACGGCGGTGCTCCGCCCAAGCCGGGCAGACCTCCACCGTATGCTCCACCGTGTCCTCCGGTCGATCCACACAATGGTAACACCCGGGCGTTTCCTCCCGCCTTATCCGAAACAGGAACCTCCCGAAACAGCCATGTCCGGTGAGGACCTGCGTCAGGCGGAAGGTGAGGACGCCGTGGCGCCTCTCAAGCCACTCCTCAAAGAGGGGTCTTACCGCCGCAATTGTGGCGTGCCCTGTGGGCCCACTCCCTAAGCTCGAAGTCCGCAGTTTCGGCCGATGTTATGCATTTTTACTGCTCCGTACCACTTTCAAATCGATCAATCGCAAAACGGTTTGACAGTTTGCCCGTACGAAAAAGTTAATTAATCGGGAGTATGATTGGCTTCTGAGTATCTAACTACTCTCGGACGGGCCCATGTCTTCGTTGACGGACTTAGAGATTAGGCCCCTAGATTCGTGCAGCTGCGGTTAGGTAGGTACATGTACAAAATAATTAAAGACTTTATTCTTACATGAAAACGAACACTAAACGAAATTTAAGTTATTGAAAGAGAAAGAAGAAAGAAAATACGTTTAATTGCGGTAAACATGACGCAAAGAAAAAACACACAAACACAAAAAAGAACGAGTTGGGGGAAAATATGCGTCACATTCACGTAAAACGGCAATCGCTGAGCATAATAGTACGACCCTATGCAAGACAGAGCCCCAGCGCTGGTTTTCAGCGATAGCCGGCGCTGACGTGATGACGTTAACCAGTGCAGCATACGAAAATTAAAAATTAAATATGAAATATATGACATATTGAAAGATATGATATTAATATTATTAAAACCGAAATGAGAAAGAAAAAGAGGGTGTGTGCCTAAGACCATACGATAGAAGTGAAGACTTACGACAGAAGCCGAGTTCGCGATTTAGCGTCACCGACCCGAGCGCGATAGTTCCGTTTCATTCAAAAAGTTTGCCTGAAGAAAGTTTTCACTTAAAAAATGCGTTGCATTTATTTTATATCTATATACTAATAATAACGCTGAAGAGTTTGTTTGTTTGAACGCGCTAATCTATGGAACTACTGGCCGGATTGGAAAAAATATTTTTCTTTTTGTTAGCCCTATTCTTAGGGAAGGTTATAGGCTCTTTAACATCATGCTACAACCCTTAGGAGCCGATCAAAAAGAAAAAAAGTCAGAAAGAACGCTAAGCGAAAACGAAGTAATTGGGGGCGGGTGATGCAATGCGACGGGGCGGGACGGGGGAACAAGATCGGGATTTAGGAGTAGGTAAAAACTGGTCTGATCGATTTGGGGTGGCAGTTAACCCTAACAAGTGTCAAGCTATCTTTGTGGGGAGCCCCCACAGTATGAGGAAGCTAAATGGCTTAACAGTGCCACCTGTAATGTTTGACAACGCAGTCATCCCGTTTAGCTCCGATGTTAAGGATCTTGGTCTACATGTCGACACTTGTCTTGACTGGCGTAAACAGGTCACGACTGTTAGTAAAAAAGTCACCGGCACGTTACGGTCGCTCTATCGGTTGAAAAACCTCCATACATAAAGGCAATGCTTGTACAGTCCCTAATCTTTCCCATAATTGACTATGGTGATGTGTGTTACTATGACCTGAATGCTGATCTCCTCAATAAACTTGACCGCCTTCTAAATAACTGCATTCGATTCGTTTTCAATCTTCGTAAGTACGATCATGTGTCCGTGCACCGGTTACTTTTAAAATGGTTACCCATTCGTCAGCGCAGAGAGTTGAGGGCTCTGTTTATGCTGTTTTCTATTCTTGACAAACCTATTTCTCCTTCTTACCTCACTTCACATGTTCAATAATTATGCTCCGCGCATAGTAAAAATCTTCGTTCTACTAACAATCGTCTTCTTAGATGTCCTTCCCACTGCTCTGGTTTCATTCACTCTTCTTTCTTTGTCCAGGCGGTCTTTCTTTGGAATGCGCTCCCTCTGAACATCAGGACAGCAACCAGTCGGTTTACTTTTAAAGTGAAGGCACGTGAACATATTCGTAAGAAGTTGGCAGAATCATCCCAGCGCTGATTTGCTGGATTCGTTTTTTCCTCTTCCTATCGTTATTTCTCTTGACTAAGTTTATTTTCGTTATATGTATGTATGTATGTATCTATGTATTAGTATTTATTATTTTTCAAGTTATCTATCCCTTATGTTGCACCTGCCATGTTTTGTCTCTGCATCACCCTAAGGTGGTAGAAAATGCCTCAGGCATTAAGTCCGCCTTTGTACAGTATTTTTTTTACTTGTGCATAAAGTTTTAATAAATAAATAAACAAGAAATTTCACACGGATGAAGTCGTGGGCAGTAGCTAGTGTGAAATAAGCAAAAGTTCCCAACATACGCATTACGGGTAAGGAAACTGCGCAATATAGAAGTAGGTATAAGCAACAGAAAAAGCTTAGCGTTAAGATTATATACTATACTACTTATATATACTAGGTATAACTCCCGGATACCGAAAACTTTTGCACTTCCTGGGCCGGCAGTCTCAACATTAGACAGCGACAAAAATCGGTCGCTAAGTCGTATCGATGTCAAATTTATTTAATAGATTTTTTACTTTATTTTGAAGGCATAAGGTTGAAAATCTCACCAAGTCACACACACACAACTCTTTATACTTATAAAGAGTTGTTAATACTCTTTTAACTTAATGTAATTTATTTTAAAAATGGGAGGAAACTGATGAAACACGAAGGTTGCCGAGGGACATTAAGAAAATAGTTGTATTGTACTCTTTCTTTTTAATATTGTAACGCTTTAAATACAATTATTTACTTTACCTGGCGTGTTTGGTCTCCTACACATTCCGTGCCTTAGTAGGAGTGTGACGGACGGAGGGCAAACGAACAGACCTTGTAGCTGTAATTTTGTGAAATATGCTTTTACTGTAGTTGTCATCCGTTGTAGTTGCTGTCCGTTGTTGCTACTCATGTTGTGCGATTATGCTCTGGGTAATAATCAGATCGAAACCTATAATGTGAACCTAGTGATTGTCACCTGTTGTAGTTGCCTTGTGAATAAATAAATAAATAAAATAAATATATCTAGGGACGAGAGCAATAAAATTGTACTTGCATTTTTTACTCCATCTAGGTAGTCACATACTATTATTTATTGAACACGTAAAGTATGTGTATGGTAAAATTATACATTGCATGGAAGCCTTCTTGGTCTAGTGGTCGCGCTACTTCGATTGGTTGGTTCGATTCTCGGGTCGGACAATATTTTATTGGGTTTTCCATCTGAAATTTCTCAGTAGCAGCTCGGAGTCTGGATTTGTGCCCGGTTAATGGCAATAGGCTCGCCCCCTATTACATGGGACTTAAACATAACTGGGGAAATGTAGGTGTACTATAGTGTACATCTCTGTCTAACCCTTCAGGAATTAAAGGCGTGATGTTCTGTTATGTTATTGCATGAAAGGTATGTTTATTTACGTATTACAAAACGCTTAGCTTGCAACTTGGGCCAAGCTGTCAAATATGATGGGGAACGACATTAATTTCGGCACGAGGTAGTAGTCGCCATGTTGTAGGAATCAGCCAAACGTTCTGATAACGTTGCGAATTTCTGTTTACTTGGTATTCACATATCGACATATATTTTGTTATTAGTTACCTATGTTAAGGTATGTAGACGTTGGAAGGGTTAAGGGTAATTTATTGAAATATCTGATACGATTTGTTTCGAAATATTTACACGTGAAAGAAAAACAATATACTCGTACGCGTGTTTTTTTGTTTTGTAATACTTTATTTACTTGAGTGTTTCTGCAAATCACATTTTTATTAATACAAGATTTGCCGTTTCAATCAGTCAAAAGGTGATGTTCTTAGAAATACAGTAAGAAAGTAATTTATTATATTACTTACTCCAATTCTTTTTCTAAAAGTAATTCAATGTTTTACTGTAACTACATCCAATTTTATTTCAATTTATGTGTCGTCTGAAAGGTTTATTTGGCAAGGTCGGAAAACGATCTCTTTTTCATCAGAAAATACTAACGAAAACAACAGCATTTTCTGAATAAAACATTATGATATTTAAGTAGTCCAAAATAATTAAAACAGGGATCCTAGCGAAATAGAACAATGTTTTTTTAATAAATTTGCAAAACCAATGAAAAAAGCAACATTTATAATTTTTCAAATAAAAAACATTACACATTCAAATACAAATTAACACTATATGCCAAAACCGCTAAATTAATAAAATTCCATTAAATTAAGTTAAAAAATAAAGTAGCCGCTAAATTAATTAAATTCCAAACGATATTTAAAATACAAATAAATTAACGAATTCCTTAATTAGGGGTAAGTATTACCCCGGGTTTATTTGAAAGCTTCATACGGTGAGCGGTCAAAGGGTTGGAAAAGCAAAGGCAGACGGCGCCCGACCAATTACAGTTTTAATAATTAATAATAATTTGCAGCGGGGTCTTTTTTACCCCTGCGCGTTTACAGTGTTAGAATGAAAGAAAATTAGAATTTCTACGTGGAAAACCTTTGATGTGACGATGCTTAGAAATCTTCGTTATTTATTAAACGAAATATTTATAACTGGTTGCGTGTTCTTTGTAGATGTGTACAGACGTAGTCAATTTCGTATTTTTAATAGAAATTGATTTTTTTTCCATAAGTGTCGTAAGAGAGAGTAGAGACCTATGTGTACGGTCACCGAATGTGGTAAGTAACCAGGGTCGTCGGATATAGTTGAAGTTTAGTAAGAAACCGATGGATTTTTTCGAATAAAATTTAACTTAATTAATAGAAAACAAACAGTTCATTTATCAAATTAAATTTCATTTGAAAACATCCATCGGTTTCTTACTAAACTTCAACTATATCGACGACCCTGGTTACTGAATTGTGAATGGCTAGTTGATTGGAGTATTCAATTTGTATGTTCACTTTTGATTTAGGCCTAATTTTGCAATAGTCAGATAATTTTTATCTGAATATTAAATAAGACAGTTTGACATATTTCCTACACAAAAGCTGTCAAACCGCCATATTTATTCCCCAAATAAAACTTGTCGGAAGCTTGGAAAATCGGCCCTAACACAATTAAATTACTGGCACATAATTACGTTTTTAAGCTATTGCATAGCTTTTATCGCGGGCTTAGAGCGCGGCGACCGAATCAAGAAAATCCGTAACGAAAATAAAACCTAACACCCCCCACTCCGCCTACCATGTAGCTCGGCCGAGCGTTCGCTTAACGTGTATGTATATGGTACGACTGTACTTGAATTAATATCAAAGAAAAAAAAAATACTGCATAAATAAAAAATTATGATTGCATAAGTTGATAAAAAATGCTATGCAATAGCTTTACCGCGGCAGTCCCCGAGTGCCACACGTGTTTTTTTTAATAATAAATTCGTGGTGTTATTATTTATAATAACATCCGCATGGGTCGATCGAAGGTTAAGCTACGCTAGCCGCGGTCGGTTCGTGGATGGGTGACCATCGATTACATATCGAGACCCCTCCGTGCCTCGGAAAGCACGTTAAGCCGTTGGTCCCGGCTGTCATTCGTAAATATTTGTCAGTCATTACGGGTAGTCAGAAGCCCAATAGTCTGACAACCGGTCTTACCAAGGAGTATCGTGTTACCCAGTAACTGGGTTGTGGAAGTCAGATAGGCAGGTGCTCCATGTAAAGTACTGGTATTCAGCTGTGTCTGGTTAGACTGGAAGCCGACCCCAACATATGTAGTTGGGGAAAGGCTAGGCAGATTGAAAGCCATTAGTAAGTTATTGCAATGTAACTTCTCATTGCAATCTAAAGGTACTTATTTTAATTAAAGTCACTCTTCGTGCCCGTCTGTGTGTCCGCGTTGTTGTTCTAATGGGTGATTCCTATAAGTTACGGAACGTTATTTGGTTAAAATTAAGACTCTTGTATCTTTACCAATAATGAAGCAAATACCTCACAGCTTTGCATAGTAGACCCCCTTAGGAAAGTAGCTATCACGGGTAAAATTAGCTTACGACTCTATTTATATGTCCAGTTTGTCAATAAAAATTGCTACCATTGGTAAGCAAAACGATTCGGTTTTGTTTATAGGAACCGAGCATAAACCGTAGTTTAGAAGAACAACGCGGAACCGCATCAATATTCATTACGTATAATTATATAATTATAATTATTATAATTAATTAATAATTATTATAATTACAATTATTATAATTAATTAATAATTATTATAATTAATTAATAATTATTATTTCATTATTATAATTATACCTTCAATTTTGGTGCGATATTCATTGTCATTTTATTCCGGAAGATTTATAACGTGTATTTTTTAACATTTTAATATTTAAGTTCCATATTATATTGAAGAAATCTCAGTGTTTTGTCTAGCTGTAAAAACCGTGTGAAACAGGGGCGTGTCACTAGTAAAGTATAAATTAGAATGATGCCGTGAGTTTAATACAACTTTGGCAAGTAAAGTACCGTTAAACGGGGTGAGTAGGGATGCAGGGGTGAATTGAGACGAAACTTTAAAATGGATTTTAACATTGAAATTATATAGTCTATTGCTAAAAAGGACTAATGTGTTTACTGTATTATAATTAACGATTAAGTGCCCTTGTTGCTAACAAACTATTATTATTTCAATGTTAAAATCCCTTTTAAAGTTTCGTCCCGATTCACCCCCTTCTTTTTTTTGGGTGGGAAGTCATCACTTCTCCCGGTCTTGGCAGAGTGGAAGGGCGTATCAGACTCTTACTGACTAAAACCCACCCGTGTTCCTTCATTTGCCTGTGCGCCAGGGCCATGGTAACTCTTTCGAACAATCCACGACCCTGGCAGGCAGCGGCCTTATGGGACCCCTTAAATGTTGCTGACATCTCTTTGAGGCGCGTGTGAAACACGACGCGCTGTCGACCCGGGCCTGGTCCTTACCGGAAGGTGAGCTGCCCATTGCTCGCTGTCCGCAAGCCCGCGCCTACGGTGGCCGGGAGTCGGCTATCGACTTCCGACGCCCAGGTTGTCTCCTCCTGCAGCGGCTAGTAGCATGAGGGCGCAACGATTGCCTCTCTCTCACGCGCTCCGCCTCCTCCTTCGCGAACATTACTGCTTCGCAGAAGGAGGTGACGGCTTCCCATTCCCTCTCGCTCCGTACCATGGCCTGGACCAGGGCCGGACGCGAGAAATCGCCGCCACAAGATTCGCCGATTCACCCCGTTTGACGGTACGTTAAGGATAGATTTTCGTGTCTGAGTCTATTATATCTACTAACTGAATAAATTATAGAGTGGGTAACATTTACTAAAAACACAACATTTTACACTCCATTCGATCTACTCTACAACATCAACCCTTTCGGATTAAAAACTAAAACATAAACACATGAAAGGCACACTTAACACTCCCATGCCGGGTCAATTTGACCGGTCGACTTATCTTAAATTACGACAGTGAAATCACTTATTAACTATTCAAAAATCAAAAAGCAGTCTCAATCTTAAAACATAGATTTTTAGACCATACCAGCGACAAGCCTCTGCTTCGCACGGTTTTTACAACTTGATAAAACACTGAGATTTCTTTATTCAATGTAAGTTTAATATTAATGCATTTGACACTTATGTGTCAAATGCATTAATAACATAACAACAACAACACACACACACACACACACATTAACATTTTTTGTGCATGCATTTGCTTTATTTAGAGTATTTATTCCGGAAGGTTTATACCTTCCGGAATAAATATTCTAAATAAAGGTGAAATACGCATCAAAATCCGTTGCGTAGTTTAGCAGAACAACGCGGTCACACGGACAGATACGAAAAGCGACTTTAATTTATTATAATCGATAGTGGAAAGGTAAAATTGCTAAAGCGCGAAAACCTGAAATCTCAAGAATGAACTTTAAAGTACCTAATAAATCTAAAATTCATTCTTGAGATTTCAAGTTTTGGTGCTTTAGCCATTTTATCTTTCCACTGTCGATATGTATAGATATAAAGGATTAATTAAAAACAAACCAATCGCAATCCTAAAACATAGATTTATATGTCGATTTCAAAGGTTGAGCTTCCCTTTGCAATCGACAATTTAGTAAATTAACCCTTCAAATCGGCTTTAAACTAAACCATAAAACATACAAAATCGACTTCAAAACGGAAGCCTAACCCCTAAGTGAAGGCACACTTAACACTCCCGTGCCGGGTCGATTTGTCCCGGCGACCTATCCAACGGGACGTCACCGAAGCCGTTTATTATACAACCGCACCCGATTTGTACGGTAAACGAAGTCATATACCGTAAATCGACACATCAGTCTGTTGCGAACTGAGTCCGGTTTGTGTTATTATGTTGCGAATATTGTTTGTGTAACTTTGTTTACTTAAGAAGCGAAATTCTTCTATGTTTTGTGAATGTGAGAATGTTGTGGGCCTAACTTGTAAACTGTAGATTTTTAAACCTTTTTCTATTTTGTTCGAGTATCTGTTATTTGTTGACAGGCTTACACTGTCCTCCCATACCTATTAACAGTGTAATTTGAAAACATTGTAAAACTTGTTTTAATTGTTATTTTTAAAAGAGTAACCGTCGAATTTCTTGCCAGCTCTTCTCCATAGGAAACAACCAATTGAAACTGTGCACCCAGCTTCTGACGTTTCATAAGTGCCCATGTAGGTTTACGTGAAATAAACTATTTTGATTTTGATTGATTTTGAAAATGTTAATCAATTTTCAAACAAATTCCTTTCTTACATAACGGGCCCATGTCACCTTTTTGAACTGTCACTTTCATTCAAAACGTAGTCAGTTCGTAGTCGAAAAACTAATAGACTACAAGTAAAAATATTTACCTAGGTAATAGGGCTCGATTCACTGAAACTTATTGAGTTTTGGCAAGTTTTTTTTAGATTTTTTGAAGATCTTCCAAAGCATAAACCTTATATTTTGGTCTACCCGTATCATTGCTGAAAAGTTCTACTTGCCTAATAGCATGAGGTATATAGACATTTTTAGCTGTTCCAAGTGTAACAGATTATCCGATCTTTCCTATTCGTTCGAATATACGTAGAACAAAATATTTAGTAAATATGATAAATATGATAGCTAGATAAATAATTGCATAGTTTGTTTATTATAGTCAAAAAAAGCACAAATACATACTCTTATTATTATTATTATTGTGTTGTAACGGGTACGATTAAAACGTAAGGACAATATAAACAGTGAGTTTATTCCAGGTCACAATATATGCTTATGTAGGTACGACGGTAAATAAAACTACACAGTACGTTCCCAGCCAGTTCGTGACACGTGATGTGTCGCGAAACAAGTAGGATGCGTCACCGCGGGGCGCGAGGGTAGAGGGGTGTCTAGACTAGGCGAGCTCTTCCAATGCGTGGAAACAGCGGCGCGCTAGTGCAGATTTGGTATGGCAGCTCGTAGTTTTGACCACTGAGTTCCTGGCTACTTAACCGAACTGTCCTGTGGGTGCCTTTAAGATTTTACTCAAAAGAACCTCCAGCCAGGAGCGGAATTTTTAATACTAAAACTTATATTTATATGACCGCACGCTATGGGCACCCCCTGTGGGGTACGGACCTCGGCTTAGGGTGTCACTGAGAGAGGGCAGCGAGTGGGGACAGGCTGGATCGAGAGGTTTATAATTTCATGATTATTATTCGGGGAATTTAAAGCTACAGGCTGCTCAGCTACGGCGCGGGCTGAGGCCTTATCGGACTGGGGACGGGGGGAACGGTTACGGGGGGGTCGGAACGATGGCGGTCTGTGTTTTTGCACTGTACTGGTGGCCCTACTGCTCTCCTGGAGGAGGGTTATGGGGTCATCGGGGTCGACTAGGACATGCCGGGGACGGCGGGTGCGACTGATACGGGAGGGGGCATAACGGGCGGTCGCGACAACCAGAGGGTTGCGGTGAGTGGCGGCGGAGTCGAAGAAACGTTTGGATAGGCGTTTCATGAACTGACTGATGGTCGGGATTCTAACATCGAGATGGAGATTTTCGTTCCGAACGAACCAAGGGGAACCGGTCGCCCTGCGGAGGAACCGGTTTTGGACTGCAGGCCACGACGTCGGCTTCTTATATACGCGAGGTGGCCTTACGTTGTGTGCGTGAGTGTCGTCCTGACACAGCAGTGATGTGTGGCGCGTGGCTGTAGACTTTCGGTGGTGCTACAGTGTTACAATTATTATTATTATTATTATCCTTTATTTCATATATATATACATATAAATTATATTTTTAAATATTAGAATAAAAACATTTAAAAATATAAAAAATAGTGGCCCACCGGTATCGGGAACAGGGTCCAAGCTACCGGCGGTCAGGGCTCCAGAGAGAGAAACCTCCTAACAATGCGGGCCGTGTCCAATAGTACCGCCTTCTGAATCAAGCCCTTGATCCAGCTACCCAACGAGAGCCTCCTCAGGTGTTGGTCGAGGCTCTTGGCTATTAATCCATTGGCTGTCACGACTATCGGTACAATGATCGCTGAGTCCACATCCCACATGTCGACAACCTCGCGAGCCAAGTCAAGATATTTGATTTGTTTATCTTTCTCGGCTTTCACGAGGTTCCCGTCATGTGGGACCGTTATGTCAACAATCATTGCACGCCGCTCTAATCGATCCACCACCACTATATCAGGCTTATTGGCAACAATAGTCCTGTCAGTGATGATGGATCGATCCCAGTACAATGTGATATTTCCATTTTCGAGAACTGGGTCGGGCACATACCTGTAGTACGGCACTTCCGATTCCACAAGGCTGTATTTGAGAGCAAGTTGCTGATGGATAATCCTGGCTACAAGGTTGTGTCTATGCAAGTATTCTTCGTTAGCTAGACTAGAACATCCGGAGATAATGTGTCTGATTGATTCACCCGGACGGTGGCATGCCCGACAAATGTCAACCGTGCCGTCTTTCACAATAAATCTCCGGTAGTTGTTTGTCATCATAACTTCGTCCATAATTGCACAGACAAAACTTTCGGTTTCTCCAAAGAGATCACCGAAACGCAGCCAGGCTACGGACGCTAGTTGATCTATATCGGGTCCATGTAGGGCCCGAAAAAAGCGTCCGTGAAGCTCCTTACTCTGCCATACTTCCATGCGATCATTAGTGTCAAGCACTACTGGCTTGCGCCAGTTCTCTTTAGCCAAGGAGAGCGGGGTGAGGCCCTTGTCCACTATGACCACATCTCGATGCATCCCCACGTCGGCCTCTAAGAAATATTCCCTGAGACTGCATATCTCGCGATTGTGGAGGTTTTTAGCATTTAAAAAGCCTCGACCTCCACATTTTCGCGGGATATACAGCCTCATTACCGATGACCGTGGATGATGCATTCGATTTGCAGTCAGCAGTGTACGGACCTTCCTATCCAGGGCGTCGAGTTCGGTCTGAGTCCATTTGAGTATGCCAAAAGAGTACATCAAAACCAGCATGACCCAACCGTTAAAGGCGCGTACCTTGTTTCCGCCTGATAGAAGACTATTAAATACGTTTTTCAGGCGGCCAAAGAAGCGTTCCTTTAACGATTGCTTCATGTCAGTACCATTGATGCCCAATGCTTCCGACATACCCAAATACTTATAGGTTTCGGATGCAGAGAGGGTTCTAAGGTTTATGGAATCCGAGAGTTGGGTTCCGACGGATTCCACAATCTCCCCTCGCTTTACATGCATGACCGCACATTTGTCCACACCAAATTCCATTCTGATGGCACTACTGAACATTTCAGTTACATTCAGTAGCTCCATCAGTTGCAAATTATTGGGGGCAAAGAGTTTTAGGTCATCCATGTAAAGGAGGTGTGATATAACCTGACCACCTCTCCTCAGCCGATAGCCTAGACCTGAATCTTCCAGCAGTGTGCTTAGAGGATTCAAGGCTAAGCAAAACCAAAGCGGACTCAAACTATCACCCTGAAATATGCCTCGCTCGATCCTTATCGGTTCGCTATTCCTCTGGACATTTCGACATCCTGGATAGTGAAGGACCGTTCTCCATTGCCCCATACATGACATCAGGAAGGTGCGCAGAGTTGCATCTACTTTATACAACTCCAGCACCCTCATAAGCCATGTATGTGGCACCGAGTCATAGGCCTTCTTGTAATCTATCCAACATGTCGAGAGATTCTTTCGGGAACGACGAACTTGTTGGCTAATGGCCATATCAATGAGGAGTAGCTCCTTAGTACCACGGGACCCGTTCCTACATCCAATTTGAGAAGGAGACATGATAGAGTTGGTGTCTATATGTTTGTTAATTTTAGCTCTCAAAATGGATGTAAGAACTTTATAGACCGTCGGTAAACACGTGATCGGTCTATAATTTTTGGGTTCCGCAGTGCTACCTGACTTATGGAGCAAGTGGGTAACTCCTGTGGTTAGAAACTGGGGTAGCGAACCAGACTCCAAAGCAGTCTGGTACTGAGCCGCCAAGCGAGCGTGCGACCCAACGAACCATTTGATCCAAAAGTTTTGCAGTCCGTCCGGTCCTGGAGACTTCCAGTTAGGCAGCGGACGGACTGCACGAGTTACATATTATTATTATTATGTTGCCGTGACCTAACCGGGTTTTATGCTGGAACTTACTTATATTGTAACAACTAAATGTAATGAAATGAATGCAATGAAGATTTTGAATTTTAAATCTATATACGTGATTACCAGCTAAAAATGACTAGCAGCAACAGGAAAACATTCGTTATGGAAACATAACCAATGTGTTCCTGTTGCATGTTGCTGTAATTGAAAGCTACTGTAGTTGAAATATTAACACATCGTGCTCCGTTAGTCCTAAGTTCTGAAAAACACATAAATGAAGCATACGAGTATGACATGTATTTTTGATGACTTTTAAAGAGAAAACTGTCTGTGAATGTGAGTAGCATGCAGGCTACATTGAATATATGATTATTATTTTAATATTGTGAATGTGAAGACTATGTGGGTCATTGTTGCTTTTTTTTTTCTCCTCAGTTAATTTTAATCATGGTCTGGCAGTTTGAGTAATTTTTGTGGCCTACTCAAATGTCGTTTCTTTGGTATTGATCGTCGAATCGTTGAGCTCCTTAAGTTCTGAGTTGAGCTGCACGATTACTGACAAATGCGTGCACTGACTGGACAGGTCCACTCAATCTGTATGGTTTTTCCTCAAAAGACCATTTCAGACACAAATCTACATGGTCTTCACATGATCTGACCAAGATTATGTCTGGACTTTAAAAGAGACTGTGACCTCTGAGTTTGTTTCGGCCTTTCTTCTCAGAGTAGTCAGATAGGAAACGCCGACCTCATCTAGTTTTTAAAATATGATTCACGTTTAAAAGTGTTTGTTCAAACCTACTTACAGAAATAAAATCATTTATCATTTATCATTGACATACATATACCAGAACATTTACATTTTATTTCCAGCCTACTGCATATGAAAATTAAATTATATTCCTGAAATCACAGAAGCGGACTTAGACAAGCGTAAGAATCATGTAAATTAAAATTACAGAGAACCTTTATAACGTTGTATGTGTACAGTCAGCTTCAATAAGATGTATACACGGTCAAGGATTTATTTTATTTTCTACAACCATTCTCCCATAAAACTGTATCAATGTATACCTTAAATCAAGTACACAAAAAAAAAAACTGGTGTCCCATACAAAACTTCAATACTTACCTACTCGAACCAAATGTATAGGACAGCTGCGGGGTAATTACGTACACACTAACAGTAGGAATGGGTTTCATTTTGACAGTTCAACAACATTCCTTGCGTTATTTACGTTGTTGAGCAGACAAATTTTTCGAACTTATGAAGCAATGGATTAGCAGTAGGCTTCAAAATGATTCAGATTGTGATAGTGTGTTATGTAATTAGGGTGCGGGTTATAATTTCACGATTACGATGTTGGTCCGATGGAGAAAGGTGTTCAGTTTGATGGTCTGGTACCACACTTTTAAATATGACCACACATTTCTGATACACGCTGTATATACATTGATTATGGAACAAAGATTGTCGACAGAAAAATGAATCCTTACCTGCGAATACATCTTTTTGAGGCTGGGTATAACATCTTATGTTACACTGATTTTTGCCTTGTTTGTGTATTTTTGTAATTAGATTTTAAAAACTTGATCGATTTTGTTCAAGTGATGGTACTGATTGAAAGTCTTGAACGTTATAGTTGCGTCTGAACCTCTTAAAAAATAGGTAATGTAAATGTTTCTATTTCCTGCTTTATTTACATTTGTAAATTTTATTAACCTTTCAGCCCCTGCCTTTACTCCTGCCTCATAAATTGTCGCCAACGTTAAAACGAACGATCTTTAAAAACAGAACTTTGGGATCGTGTGGTGAAATAATAGGATCACTTTGATGTAAACTTCTATATTTAATTTAAAAAAAACAATAAAAATAAAGAAAAAGAAAAAACAAAACAACAACAATAACACAACACAACAAACAATACAAACAAACGTCAACAACCACAACAAACAACAACAAAACTACAACAACCAACAACAATAACAATTAACAAACTACAATTATAAAGAAGAAGAAGAGTTTTTTTTTAACAATTATAAAGAAAACTTGAAAAAACTTATGCTAACGCATCTCACCTCGTGTATCGTCCCCTGCACGTCTCGCCATCTTACTTTTTTCTCTCTCTCTCTTACACACCTATACACCTTTCACTCCCACATCTGCATACGTTCCCTTCTACTAAAAATTCATTCCACAGACCTGTTTTGCAGGTTCAATTGAAAACCAGAGTCAGGCACTAGTTGACTGACTTTTTGCTGAATTGGACCTATTTGGCGCAGCCGCGAGGTACACTATCTTGCTAATTTCTCACAACGCACTTTACACATTTTATTTGTTTTATTTTTTACTTGTATATTTGTGTTGTGTACTTTATAGTCTGTGCTAAATAAATGTTTTTTTCTTTCTTCTTTCTGAAAATCTCACCGTGAAAACATAGGTGAACAGAGTTGTCATTCCACCTGATGACATCTCTGTTAACCTATGTTTTCACGTTGAGATTTTTGTACAAAAGATCGGCTGTTTCACTTTTCTAAGGGTGATATTTTGAATTTCTTTTCTTGACGATAACTTAGGAGTTAAGAGCAAAGTAGGTACGTGCCAAATAACAAGTTTGTGAGCTTATAGTTCCGGAGATTTTGTAGTTCGCGAGTGAGCGGTATTTTGTTTTTGTAATATCATTATGTAGTAAAATTTCGTAAGCCGAAACTTCTTTCTTCTGGATGCGTATTGCACGTCAATTTTGTTTGTCATATACGTGGTTTGAAGACAACTTTGTCATGAAATTTAATTAACTAACATAACATATAGTTAACCCCTTAACGGACACTGAGATGAAGTTGACATTCTGAAAGTGACACTAAAAAATATATCATACAAATTAATACCACGCCCATAGCTAGACTGCCGTAAAAAAAAACAAGTCAAGGTACCTGTAATATGACACTAGACAAATGTAAGTGAGTTCAATACGACACTGGATCACATGGCTTCTTGGTAATGTACGCAAAACACGGCTCTAGGCGGTTTGTCTGTTTTGATTTGGTAAAATTAACCGCCTGTGGGCGTAGCGTCGTATCAAACATGAAAAACGCCTGTGAGCGTACCGACATATCGAAGACGAAAAAAAATACGCATCTGGCTGTGACGTCAGTTAAACTGTTAATGTATACAAGATATTGTAAAACATTTTAAAAGAGTAACGGTAGAGTTTCTTGCCCATTCTTCTCCATACGAAACTACCTTTTGGAAGGGGCAACTAGAATCAATTCATTTTCTTGTAAACTTTGTCGTTCAAAAGTGCCTTGAATAAGCCTATTTGAAATAAATGATTTGACTTTGACTTTAACAAGAAAAATAAAATACGGCTATCACCATACAGTCAACCAAGCTAGTCAGCAAAAACCAACTTTAGATTATGCATTAAAGCTCTTAAAATTTAGCATCTGTCTTATCAGTCATCTTAAAATTAATCTCTAGCACGACTCGTAGTACCTACAGTATTTTTACAGTAAAAAACTTCATCAAATGCTTTGACTGTTCAAACACAAATCCTACATGTTACTTAAAGATAATCCTCTCAGATTGTCTCAGTACAAAATGTCGACAACACTCGTGTACTATTGTCAGGCACAACTTTTTAGGAGTTTCATTTACGAGCAACGTATAAAATAAAGGAAGTCGACACGCCCGCGGCTAAACTAGTAGTTTAGGGTTGAAGCCACAGAGTAAATAAGTATAGTAAGTTCAGTGCATTTTACGTCGTTTCCTGTCTGTTACATTTGTTGTAGCGACTCGTGGCTAAATCATAACAGCGGCACGGTTCGAAGGTAAAGCTACGCTTGCCGCAGTCAGTTTGTGGATGGGTGATCAGACACATCCGTGCTTTGGAAAGCACGTTAAGCCGTTGGTCCCGGCTGTCATTCGTAGATCGTTTACAGTCGTTACGCATAATCAGAAGCTCAGAAGTCTGACAACCAGTCTTACTAAGGTGAATCGGTGTTACCCAGTAACTGGTTTGTGGAGGTCGGATAGGGCAGTCGCTTCATGTAAATTACTGGTATTTTATTTTAATTTTTTTACAATGAATAACTTCTTCCACGGACACTTGTCTATATCAAAATAATTTCTGATTTATAAAACCACAATCATAAAAAACGTGTGCGGTCGGGAGACTCCCGTCAGGAACGAAGTTCCTTACGCGATACTCCAACGCACACACTCGTATAAGTATAATAGAAAGAGACACAGAGAAAGTGTGAATTTAATACGCGTTTTTAATACAGAGCTATTTAATATATCAAATCAAATCCGCCAAAATCAAGCCGAAGTACCCAAGAGAAGGCAAAAGGAAGCGAGGACCCCGATACGAGTGCGGGACGACGATCATAAGGCGACAGCGGGAAAACGTGGCAGAGAGAAACCCAGGACCGGGAACTATGGAAGAATATAGGGGATGCCTAAAAATCTTCTGATACCGATGTCTGTAGAATAAATGAATAATTTTTCTTATTGACTAAATAATATACCTAACTAGATTGTAATAAAGGCTACAATTACTACGAGTATTAGGTACTAACGGGCCTCTGCGAGATGGCTTCGGCTCCTCGTACGCCTTTCAAAGGTCCGGAGCCCCGGGGTCACGAGAAATGGCAAGAGACGTAAAAGTAACTCCACTAAAATCCTATCTACCATTTTACACCACGCCAATCTATATCAGTCAAACAACCTTCACTCAAATTTCACCATTTTGCAAAACTGGTACCCAAAATCGTGTACTCTTTTATTTTAGTTTCAGGATTCATCACAGTATGTACTTATTAATTAAAAAACCTCTGATTGATATAGTAACAGCGAGTAGTTATTTTTACACTGAAACACTTTTTACCGACGCAACGCGAATAATCAAAAAGTCCGCGGCGGCGAATGGGTTAAAATTGGATATGGAGATTGCCTGACCGAATTTGATAATATATTTGAATAAAAACAGTAAATATTAAGCTCCTTTTATATCGAAACTTTTTTATTGATAATGGTAAATGATTTTATTTCTGTAAATAGGTTTGTACAAACACTTTTACACGTCAATCATATTTTAAAACTAGATCAGGTCGGCGTTTTCTATCTGACTACTCTGAGAAGAAAGACCGAAACAAACTCAGAGGTCACAGTGTATTGTGAGCTATATATTAAAAAAGTGAGGTCAAGTTTTTGGGAAAATCACCCATGTATTTTTCCATCTAAGAATGTATTTATATCAAACACAGAATTCAATGAGCTTTGTAAAGATTAATTATTTCATGCTTCATGCTGGATTATATTCGAACGCAATGTGAATTGTCATTGGATAAATTGAATTAAATTATACTCACTGGAATATGAAAATAGAAACCAGTTACTATGGAGATCAATTACGCCTTTCTGATATTGTTATTTTGTAAATGTATTTACCCTGTTTAATTTTATCTGTAGGTATGTGATGTACGTTTGCACGTTAACTGTTCGGTGCGTAATTATAGACTCGACTTTATAATTAAGAAGTGACTCTATTGATTATTTTATTGTAATCACTGCACTTGGTAGAACCACAATATCAATGATTTTTTTAAACTATTGCTGTCAATTTTATTACCTGTGTTTGGTGAAATTTATTGAGAAGGAGTTTCATAAACGTGAACGGAACGTTGCATAATGAAGTGGTAACGTCAAACGGGGTGAATAGAGACGCAGGGGTGAGTCGGAACGAAACATTAAAAGGGATTTTAACATTGAAATAACAAGGGCACTTAATCGGTAATCAAACACACTAAAGTCCTTTTTGGCAACAAACTATATTATTTCAATGTCAGAATCCCGTTTAAAGTTTCGTTCCGACTCACCTCTCGTCCCTATGCACCCCGTTTGATGGTACCACTTCATTATGCAACATTCCGTTCACGTTTATGAAAATCCTTCTCAATAACGTTCACCAAACACTACACAGAAAACGAGAATCCAACAGTAAATCAATAATACCCACATTTCACAACTCATAATATCACAGACACCCACTAACCCTACTTTATGAGAACCATAACATTTGTTTGGAACACGTATTGTCCTCGTTTAACATCCAACAAAAGAAGGTTTAGAAACGAAAACTAAAAACCATTATCCGGCTGAAAGTTCCCATTGTGAGCCGGATAAGTGTTGACTCATTGCATAAAATGAGAGTCACTGAAAATATTGGGTTTGCGGTACAGTAAAAGCGATTTGAGGCGATGTAAAGTCACGGAAATTAATTGCTATGCAAAGGATACTGGACAAAAGTGGTTTATGGATCAATAGAGATACGGTTTTGATATTTGTGTAGGGATACCTCATCTTAACCCTTGTAAAAAAGGGCATCGAAAGACCCCGGCAATTTTGAGAGAAATACACTTTTTTATATCAACTGCCTTTTACCAAAAATGTTGGGGACGGCTTCCAGTCTAACAGGATTCAGGTGAATACCAGTATTTTACAAGAAGCACCTGCCTATCTGACAACCACAACCCAGTTACTGGGTAATACGATACTCCGTGGTAAGACTGGTTGTCAGACTTTCGGGCTTCTGACCACCCGTAACGACTCTCAAAGATCGATAAATGACAGCCGGGACCAATAGCTTAACGTACTTTTTGAGGCATGGAGGGTACTCGGTATTGTAAAGATTGTCACCCATCCACGGACCAACCGCGGCACACGTAGCTTAACCTGATCGATCGACTCGTGTTATTACTGAGCCACGAGCCCCTCTTTTTTATACAGGGTATTCGATATAAAATTATATTTACTACCAACTTAAGTTGTCCGTATATTCAGATAACAACTATCGTTCTTTGACAGTTGTATGAAATGACTAAAGCACGGCACATTGACGTAGGGTGTCAATTTGCTTAATAATTAATTAACCTGAGTCCATTTTATATTTTTCTATAGTCCATACTATCACACACCGGCGGGGTAATTACATAACACACTAACAGTAGGAATGGGTTTCATTTTGACAGTTTAACAACATGTTGTTGAACAGGCAAATTTTTCGAACATATGAAGCAATGGATAGGCTTCAAAATGATTCCGATTGTGATAGATACTGTGTTACGTAATTAGGGTGCTGGGTAAAGGTATTTCCCAAGTCCTTCTATGCGCTGTTTTCCCGCGCCAAATCGGGATATTTTACCGAAATTTTTTAAAAATGAATCAACGCTTCCATCATTCATGTTTTGGATTGTTATGGTAACAGTATGCTCCGATTAAATATTATTCTTGTCTCATAGCTTAATGACATTATAATTGGAGTTGTGGACGTCTGCATTCGAAACTTTTGGATGGCTTACATTTTACAAAATGTTTTTTATAACGTGTCATAACAAGTTGGCTAAGAAAAGTGATCTTTAATTCTTATAATGTTTCGATGTGAGCTTTATAAGAATATTAGCTCATGTCGCGGGATGAAGATAGGGTATTTAGTAAGTTGATATCGTAGATGACGGGTGACGGCTGACGGCGCGACACAGGGTACGCCGAACAAAGGATTAGTGGAGTGCAGTCCGCTGTTGAGGCTCACATTGTTCCACCCTTCCAATTAAGTTTATACCCTCAAAAATTGTAGTTACATAGTGTCGCATATCTCGCACAAATCGCATAGCTTTACAAACACTCATAGCTTTCACCGAATCCTCCATTAAGCTGGGCAACGTTATGAAAAACATTATCTAGCGCACGCTGTCGGTCTATTGTACCCCTGCATCCTGAATAGCGCAGCTTTGTGACCATCTGTTAGACTCAATCTAGGGCTAGCACTGATAGTTTTTAGATTTATTTTTAAAAGTATCATCCTATGCCTGCCTTTTTTCAACTATGTTGGGTTGGGGTCGGCTTCCAGTCTGACCGGATGCAGCTGTATACCTGTATTTTACATAGAGAATTTTTTGAAGGTATGTTATCCAATTAATATAGTGATCAGTAACATATCTTTCAGTATCATCATAATCATCGTCATAATAAAAGGTGTATCTTTTACGCCTATAACTGGTAAAAATCTATAAAAATGAATATATGTTTTTTATCTATATGTTTTTTATTTTACGTAATTATTATAATTTTAAAACTGCTTGAGACATTTTGCATAAAACCTTTACCCTCTATTCTTTGAATGACCCACCCGATGCGGCGAGGGCGGCGGCGAATGCACGGCGCCCGCGCCGCCCCGCCGCTGCGTCTGTCGAGGCGTCTCGTCTATTCTGTGTCGAACAGCGTGTTGGTGAGGTTGTGTTCGCATGCATGTCTCCGCGCGACCGCGCAAGCATGATAGTCACTTCGCATCATGACGGTTACCGCACTCCACAGCCTGTGTGGTGCCGGATGCAAAAACCTGCCTGGGACCTAAAAATATCACTGGTAAACTGTAGCGGACATACGAAAATACACCTCTGGAAAGCAGGTGTGATGATGTAAATAATAAACTTTGGGGGACCAAGTAGGCCTGGCCTGAGGCAAGTGCAGCGGTAGCGCAACTTGCCTATGTGTGTGGATGCGTTGGTAAATTATAAATGTGAATTTAAAATACAAAACCGCCTAAACCTAAGTAGGTATATTATTAAATTCCCTCCTTAAAGTTTCACGAAAATTAACCTAGGTGCGATTAAAACAAATCCTAATGTACAGTACCTAGGTATCTGTAAACTAGGTAAGTACTAATACTCGTAAATAGCTAACGGGTGCAATTCAAATTCGCATAGGTCAATGACCTCTGTGAGGTTACGAGTGCGTCGAGTCGTATCCGTCAGCTGATTGTTGGTTGTCTACCTACCTACTCGTACATATGTGAACTGTAAGAAGTCTAAGTGCGTAGCGCAGATTTATTTGATCAAAAATCTTCCCAAAGATAGACAGTAGTGCACATTACAACTGTTGTAGGTACACGCTGTTTTGAGAATTTCCTTACCTACAGAAAACCCAATGTCGTTGCCCAACCGAACCGGAGGAATCACATCACGATCGGCACTCGCAAGGTAAGTACTTAGTGCCTCCCTATAATAATTGTTATTGTAGCACACCACCATGTTTTGGTACTCCTTGTTGGCATACCTATAGTTTGGCATTGTCGCCCGACGCCCGACGCGTGTCAGCATAGGCGCGTGCGGTGCAATACGTGGATCGTGCGGGACTGAAGAGGCGCGGGGGAGGTAGACGCGCGTTCGGCGCGCTCGCGTTCTATTCTTTGGATCATTAGTAAAAGCCGCACGCCATCTTAATGTGCCGCCCTCGCCATGCCGCCACCAGCTTCAGTGACAGTAAATACTACGTAGAAACTAGCGATGATAAAAAATAAGGAGCCAGTATTTATTATGTGTGTCGGATATCTATGGTGTCAATTTTTTTTTTTTTTTTTTGAAATAACATACCTACTTAAATTTAAAAAAAAACACAAACTCTTATGGCTTCTTTACCAGCTCAAGGTCTGTTAAAATATTTCATTTATGGAATAGATACACTTTATACATATATCAGCCGAAATATGACCCCAGAATATCTACATAATCCTGTAATTAATTAGAGGAGCTATCTTAACAGAGGTGAATTTCCCTTAGTGTTAAAATCTTAATACCAGTGCAAATTAATACCTTCTCGACAAGTTAAAGTCTATGGAGGCCAGCAGCATTGTATTCGACCATTGTACCGTTTGAATGAATGAATGAATGTAAAAACAATGACCGCTACATCGGTAGCGGTCATTGTTAAACTTAAAATAGTAAAATTTTGTTGAAACCATCGATGCATCATTCTGCTAGAATGACTACCAGCTAGTGTCACTTTTATCCGATCTATTGGGTAATTCCAGTAAGTTTGTAACAAAACTAGATGGCACCACTTGCTGCGCCGTCAAATGCATATTTAGCCTGTTTAATTAAAATAATAATTATTATGCACGTACGGTCATCAAATGTGATAAGTAACCAGGGTAGTCGGATATAGTGGAAGTTTAGTAAGAAACTGATGGAAATTTTCAAATGAAATATAATTTCATAAATTACCTGTTTATTTTCTATTAATAAAATAAAATTTTCTAAACTAAATTTACTAAACTTCAACTATATCGACGACCCTGGTTATCCTCTTTTGGTGACTGTACATACAAATTTAAATTTGGAAATCAATTTCCAAAATTCTAATTGATTCCGTGTATTCCGTACTCATTAAACTTAATGTTGACTTATCTAATAGTTTACAACTCCAAAACTACTGGTCTGAAGTTCACGTAACTACTCGTGGGTACTTCAGTTACAAGTAGTTATAATAAAGTTACATAGAACTTGAACCAATTTCCGGTAAATACTTTGATGTAGTTCGGAGATAAGTAATTGCTATTATGCGGTTGGTGGTTTTATAAACTTTCTGGTGTTATGGGAAGACTAGACTATATCAAGCAATCTGCCCAGCCTTTTCGCAACCATAAATGATAAGTGATTTTATTTCTGTAAGTAGGTTTGTACAAACACTTTTACACGTCAATCATATTTTTTAAACTAGATGAGGTCGGCGTTTCCTATCTGACTACTCTGAGAAGAAAGGCCGAAACAAACTCAGAGGTCACAGTCTCTTTTAAAGTCCAGACATAATCTTGGTCAGATCATGCGAATACAATCAGATTGGTATCTGAAATGGTCTTTTGAGGAAAGATCCACACAGATTGAGTGGACCTGTCCAGTCAGTGCACGCATAATAAAGAGTATTCTATTCTATTCTATGTCGCTTCTAGTCTTACCGATTGCAGCTAAATACCAGTATTTTGAATGGTGCGACTACCATTACAATCCAGTTACTGAATAACACTACACCTCTCGGTAAGACTGGCTGTCAGAGTTTTAGGCTTCTGACTACTCGTACTGACTGTCAAAGATCTACGAATGACAGCTGGGACGAGTTTAATGTGCTTGCCGAGGTACGGAGGAGTCTCGATATGTAATTAATGGTCAACCATTCACGTACCGACCGCGGCAAGCATATTTTTTTTTTAAATATGTTTTTTAATGTTTATTTGTTTGTTTATGTTTTTTGTTTGTATATGTTTTTTGTTTGTTTATGTTTATTGTTTGTTTATGATTTTTTGTTTGTTTATTGTTTGTTTAAATAAACCTATTTTTCTTTCTTTTCTTTATTTCATAATTATTATTCAATGCAGGCTGTGTGTTTTTGGCAGTCGGTCCTACCTACAGTCGGCAGTCGGAACCTACCTACTTAGCAAATTATTAGGTTGCTTGCTCCACGTTACATTTAATACCTATCGGAAATTCAACATACGTATGTAATCATGATCTAATTACTCGCTCTTACTAATGAAGGCGACGACCGGTTCCAAATCTTAGTCTTGGAAATCGGCCAGATATTATAGAATGGAGGAAAAGGTGATTATAAAAAGATTTCAGTAGGATTTCTTTTTGATATGCTGAACATAATTTTGTAGGTAGATAAGTCATTTATTCATTTGTTTAATGTAGGAACAATAATTCTATCTATAAATGAATTGCTGTTAGTTAGTCTCGCTAAAACTCGGAAACGGCTTGACCGATTTGAATATTGTTTTTTTGTCTTATTCACCTCTGGGGTGGTTTAAAAGAAAAAAACTATAGGAAAAACTCAAAGGAAAAAATTTGACAGGACAACGTCTGACGGGTCAGCTAGGTAGATAGCGAGGTAGAGTAGGTTGGTAGGTAGGTAGGTAGGGTAGGTAGGGTAGGTAGGTATGTAGGGTAGGTACGTAGGGTAGGTACGTAGGGTAGGTACGTAGCGTAGGTAGGTAGGGTGGGTAGGTAGGTAGGGTAGGTAGTTAGGGTAGGGTAGCTTGGTAGGTAGGTAGGGTAGGTAGGTAGGAAGGTAGGTAGGATAGGTAGGTAGGTAGGGTAGGTAGGTATGTAGGGTAGGTACGTAGGGTAGGTTCGTAGGGCAGGTAGGTAGGGTAGGGTAGGTTGGTAGGTAGGTAGGTAGGGTAGGTAGGTAGGTAGGTAGGTAGGTAGGGTAGGTAGGTAGGTAGGTATGTAGGGTAGGTACGTAGGGTAGGTACGTAGGGTAGGTACGTAGGGCAGGTAGGTAGGGTAGGGTAGGTTGGTAGGTAGGTAGGTGGGGTAGGTAGGTAGGTAGGTAGGGTAGGTAGATAGGTAGGTATGTAGGGTAGGTACGTAGGGTAGGTACGTAGAGTAGGTAGGTAGGGTAGGTAGGGTAGGTAGGCAAGCAGGGTAGGTAGGTAGGGTAGGTAGGGTAGGGTAGACTAGGTAGGTAGGGTAGGTGTTAGATACTTAGTGCTACCTGTGCGAAGCCGGGCCGGGTAAAGCTAGTAATAGATAAAAAAGAATGAAGAGTGCACTATGTTATGCCAAAGGGCGTACAAAAGTTTGTAAATAAGTAATCAAGTAATTATAGATGTTAACGCCTCGCATATGTGTGCAAGGGCATGCGCACAATCATATACAAACGACGTATGTAAGCGCATAGTATAATAATATACTTCGCCAGGTATAGCATTCCGAGACACAGGGTGACACAAGGCTACGTCATCACCGCTGTGTTACCAGTAGTGTGTAATAATAACTCCCCAACCGCCTTTATTACCTGCGCGAATCCAAAATAACAGTGAGGTTTTAAGTAACAATTACGTTGGTATATGTTTAAATTGAAATGTTTCGTTTGATTAGAAAAACGAAACGACAATTTAAATGCTTTATTATATATTTTTTAACAGAATGGTGACTGAAAATGTTTCCATAGTTCGTGTTTTGTTGCAATAAAGTGGCAACTGCATAGTGACGTAAGCATGTGTCACTCCTGGAGTGCCAGACCTTGTTTTTTTAGAACATGTGTAAGCGTAAAAGATTCCAGAAGTTAGCACAAGCGATGCGCGAAAACGACAGGCGCGCTCTCTTTAGTTTTATCACTGAAACTACGATATTGACAAGAAAGATGTCATATTATTTTCCATGAATTACGTTATCTTTAAATAATAACGGTTCGCAATAAAATAAAAAATAAATTATTTTTTATTTTATTGCGAACCGTTATTATTATTGACTTCTATTCATTGCCCCACAACGAGCATCACTGCCCGCACAATACGTATATTACAGATACCTACTACACAATCATTAATAATTATTAATACATATATTAATTGTAGCTTCTTTGGGAACATTTGAAACTACAGTATTTACTAGTTATGAATTAAACAAAATCCATTTAATTTGATGGTGTTTTTTTTTGCAAAGAAATTGTCTTCCTAGGCTCTACTGTTTATAAGAAAATAACTCCCTAACTACACAAAAAGTTATAAGCTTTTTAACTAAACCAAGTCATTACACAAACTAGGGCTCAACTACCGAAATATATTGCAAAAAATCCTGGCGGCAGTAAAAATAAAGTAGGAACCGGAACGGGCTCCTGACGTCACTACATTTATCATAGCCCAAGGATTTACCGCATTCAGCCTTGTAACAAAGCCAGCGGTGATTGTAATCAGGAAAAAATGACGGATGAAAGATGGGATGCAAGATAACTTTGTTAGACCAAGAAATGCTGACATTCGTCCGAATGTAAGAGTTACTTTAAATGGATCTGTGTGGAAGGTATTTATTATATTTGAAATTTTGCGCGTTGCCTTTGGTTTATTTTAAGCGACGTCTCTGTTAAGAAAGAAAGAAAAAAAAAAATTTTATTTGGGACAAAAAAGGAATATATAAAACTAACAATATTATTTTATTTTTTTCGTTCGAAATTACAGAAAAAATACCTGTGCGAAGCCAAAAAGGCTCCTGTCTCAGTATAGCATAATGAGCCTATAATGTTCCCACTGCTGGGACACAGGCCTCCACTCTTCGAGAGGGAGTGGGCTGTAATTTCCTCGTAGGCCCAGTGCGGGTTGGTATCTCAGCATAATGCGCGATATTCAAAAAATAAATACTACTGCTAATTATGTAATGTTAAAGGGTTTTTTTTTGTAAATCTGACAACTTTTTGTACCTTATTACTTTACGTCCGCCGCTATAAAAATCTTTCTATTTTAGTTGAATAAATCCACACATTACGCCACTCTAAAATGTGGCTTTTACTAAATACTTTCGTCAAAAAATACTGTATGTAGAGCCCGTTTAATTTTTTAATTTATTTTATTTGTATTATTTGTTTTTATAGCGGCCATAGAAGTAAACACTCAAAATTTCATATGTCTACCTATTACGGTCCAAAAGATACAGCTAAGATAGACGGACGGACGGACGGACAGCGGAGCCTTAGTATCAACACCCTGGGTATTCCACTTTGTAATAAAATATGAAAATTGCTTTACCACAGAAAAACATAACAAAACATAAATTTCCACAAAAAACTACAAAATATTTTTGACACCCCTGAACGCGAACTAACGTTGTTATTGCGTTTTATTTACGATAATTTGCGATTCAAAATGGACGGGATACAGCAGCACGGCACGGGTTATTAAATTGTACTATTTGAATCATGGTGATTTGTGAGCTTTTCTGCAGTAATATGATATAACCTTAACTGAAGAGATAAACAATAGTAAAGAAAATATTAACAGTAAAAAAGAAGAATGATTAAACATTATTGATGACGAACAAGCTCAAAATCTTGCAGAAAGAATGTTTGAAAGTAGGAAAGGTAAATGGTATGACGATTATGGCATTTTCGGGATGATAAATAATCTGCCACAAGCTGCGAAATACTAAGAGCGTGTGAAAATATGTCAAAAAATGTCACATCCAAAGACATTGTAATACTTTGTCGTGGTATATATGACATGAATGTATACAAATAGGTGACGAAATTAAGTAACATATTATACATATTTTGAAAGCAAAAGGTTTTCATAACAAATGTACAACACAATCCATATCTTAATTAATACATGCTCAATAGACAGTTGTATCTGATTGTGAAAAGTTATGTTAAATTAATTCACAACAGAATAGTTCTTTTTTTAATCAAATTAATGACTTTACGAGTAGGCTTAGTTCTAAGCTTAATTTAAAAATAGATTCTATGATCTACAATGAAGAATTCTTGACTTTTCCTATTAAAATAAAATACCTATTACAGCCAGGTATTTGCCGTCCATATCCCAAATGCCAGAGAAAAGTAAAAAGCTTACCATTCTATACTATTTCAAACCTAAAACCCAAATACCAAATGAAAAACCACAAATACCATTTAAGAAAGGAACTATCCCTTTTTCATGCAATGAAATGAAAATGACTAGTCAGTCAAACATAAAAGAACCTTCCCTTAAATCAAAAACACCATTTTTTCGTACCTCACAGTAAATCTAGTTTCGATACTGAAACACTTCCTCTCTCCTTAAACATCATCATGTCAAACGGGGTGAATTGGGATGCAGGGGTGAATCGCAACGAAACTTTAAAAGGGATTTTAAAATTGGAACAATATAGTTTGTTGCCAACAAGGGCAGTTAATCGTAAATTATGATACAGTAAACACATTAGAGTCTTTAGTGGCAAAAAACTATATTATTTCAATGTTAAAATCCCTTTTAAAGTTTCTTCTCGATTCACCTCTGCATCCCTATTCACCCCGTTCGACGGTACATTTAGTTTCCTTGCTCTTGTTTCATGTTTATTATTGTATATATTATATGTAGATATGTATATATTTTATGTATGTATTTATAAACTGTATATGTAATTGGTACAACACTGACTTCCTCCATTATTGTCTCTCCTTCACCCTTTAATCCATCCAAAGGTGGCCTGTAAAACCTCGTGTCGCTTTTAGCGATACGACCACCCTTTGTGTCACACTATGTAAAATTTCTACATTTATATCAGTATTTTTTAAGGTGTACATAATAAAGAGTATTCTATTCTATTCTACTGTTTTGTCAAAACATTGCAGGTATTTTTAATAAAATAGACGAAATAACGATGGCACTTAGTGAATTCTCTCTGAATTCTAAGGAAATTGACGTAATTTGTTTAAGTTTAGGTGAGTCATTCATTAAAAGTACCTAAATCAGAATCACTTCTTAAGATTCCTGGTTACAAACTCATCGCTTCATACTGTTAAAATACTAAACGAGGTGGGACGGTCACCAAAAGTGATAAATAACCAGAGTCGTCGGATATAGTTGAAGTTTAGTATGAAACCGATGGCTGTTTTGGAATTAAATTTTATTTGAAAACGTCTATCGGTTTCTTACTAAACTTAAACTATGTGTATATCCGATGACCCTGGTTACTCATCTCTTTTGGTGACGGTACATCAAAGAACTATGCATGCTAGTAAAACAATATCCGCACTATTTTTGCATGCAATCAGAAGTAACAAAAAGGCTTCTGCTAGAAATAAGTATAAATATGACTTATAAATACCTCAATGAAGATTGCAAATATTTAGGAGGAATGTATAATTATGTTAATGCCATTCAGGTGTATAATAAGTTATCTAACTCATTTAAGGAACTTGACATCCCCATGTTCAGGAAAAGCTGGCAAGTAATAATAATTGCTTTTATGACATTGGCGAATACAATATGGAATATTGTACAAAATCCAAGTTGACATGTTCTTAATTTTGACATTGTTATTAAAGTAACGATTACCTAATTCTAATAATATTAATTCGTAATGGACTTATTGTAAAACACAAATCTTAAAATACTAGTACTTAGTTATCTAAAAATGACATTAGAATGTTTGTACACCATAAGTTGTGGTAGCATATATACAAATAAAAAAAAATATTAACACCATACTATGTAAAACTACATTCTTACAAACAAATCAATTCTAATTCTAAAAATATTTGCATAAATCAAATAAAAAATCAAGACTACTTAAACATTGAAAATGTCGACGTCGAGAATTATGAAAATTCATTCAAAAACATGAAACGAATGAGAGAGAAAAATCTCAAAGTTATTTCGTTGCGAGTCCCTTTGATAGCCGTACGGCATTTCAATGAAAGCATTTGAATATATTATACATAAATATCTTTATGTTTATGCCTATCTTTGAGAGCAGAGTGCATTCCTGCTCATTTGATCAGCTTCTTGGATTATTAATAAACCTTAATTTACCTACAGCCGGAAGTTCAACCAGAGAAGAATCCAACATTGATCTCAAAACAAACGTATTTTATTGTTACTGAAATATATTATTCGGTTTATGAACCTTTTGAAGGCCCCCCTACAATAGAGTACCTAAACTTTTACCTACTTTCTTTTTCACAAAATCTGTGTGTGTGCGTGCCCATTTTTTTCATTCCATAAATTAGTCAGAATTTCTTGTATGTATGTTTTCTGTTTATCCGTGTGAGGATATATTCTTTTTATTTACCTATTGTTTTATTATTGTGTAAAAAGTACCTGTTCAACCGTGAACATGCAACAACAGCATCGCACCGTCAGCGCTAAGAAGTGACCTACTGAGATCTTCGCCTCATCGGCTCGATACATATAAACACACATCTAAATAAGTATCGATGTGTATGGACCATAAAATTAGTATATAATTAAGTTAATTACTGTAATAAACTAGTCATCAAGCTGGAGTCGAGTGTGATTTATCTCCTGTACTTCCTCTTACTGTGGCCAAGACACCCTTAGCCGTCATCGATCCTATGAGTCTGTGGGATCGGCAGTAAGAAAACCATTTCCTGTGTACATTGCACGACGTACACAAACCCCTATTCCTTCCCAAATTCCGTCTGTTACCGTAGGTCTCCTCGTAACAGACTTCCCGCACGTATAACCAACGTAACTCACGTTTGGTATGGTTTGTATGGTAAGGGTAAGGGTGTTAGGATAACTAGGGTGCTAGGTCAATTTATACGGCTAGGTTTTTAGTCATTAGGGTCGTAGGTAGCTATTCGATACCAGCCTCGATTGCCTTAAACATAGCCACACTGTACGCATTTGGGATAAGGCCGTACTAAGTTAAGTCCTGGTGCGTACATGTGGTCCTTCGAGCAAGTTTTTTAGGGAAACCAGGGTAAGGTTACTAATCGGTATTTTAACATTGTAACATTTAAATAATAATATTAAAAAAGTTCTTCTTTTTGACTTGCGCTAATACTGACTGACTGACGTTTAGACGTACTTCAAACTAGCGTACACAACAAGCGCTTGGTTGTTGTATGTAAAAAGACTGACATACTTGCACGCCATTTGTACGATAGCGGATCGGAAATCGGCACCGACAATTGGGTTCACTAATATTCAGAGAAATCGCACTTATTGTATCAAAGGGCAATTAGGTCACGGTTTTAACAAACAATACTATTAGGGACAGTTAGGGAAAATGGACATACAAGAAATAAACGAAGTCATAAAAAGCCAAGAAGCAGATTACAATGAACTAAGACAAATATTCACCAACATCAAGAAAGACTCAGCATCAAGGAAAACTCTAAAATATATCACGGAGAGAAGAACTCGACTCACAGAAATATATACTAGAACGTCAAAAAACCACTCACGACTAGAAAACCAAGATGTGTTGTGTGATCACAAATACATCACGACCAATTATTTTGGTTCTATCACTACACATTATACGCAGGCTATTGAATATCTGTTGAAGTGTGAGAAAAGACTACAGGTGGTAAACCAACTGTATGAACCAGAAGATATAGAACCAGAAGAGGAAGAAGGCGTCAGCTCACCGAAACTATTTATTCAATTATTTCGGATTAACCAGATGCAGAAAAAGTTACACTCGGCTACTCAATCGATGACTGGAGAGAAAGCGAGTTGGTATTTAGAATCTGTAATGACGAATTTACAGAAACAGTGGCAAGAAATTGAAGAAACACATGTACTCATTCTAATGGAAGATAGTACGTTGGAACATAGCTATTTTCAAGAAAAGATGTTTGAACAAACACAAACGGAATTCGATCTTGTGATGGAAAAGTTAGTTGCAATAGTAGGTCGAAAATCGACACACAACAACCATAATACCTCGGTTAAGTTACCAAAAATAATAATACCAACATTTAGTGGAAGTTATGAGTCATGGAATTCTTTTTATGATTTATTCTTGAAAATAGTACACGAAGAAAAATATTTAAGTGACACAGAAAAAATGCAGTATTTAAAAACGCATGTTCAAGGTGACGCCGCTAAGCTGATCAAGCATTTAACAGTTTGTGATGCTAATTACATAACTGCATGGAATCTGTTAACAAGACGATACAAAAATGAAAGAATAATCATTACTAAGCATATCGACATCATTCTAAGTATGTCGAAAATAAAGAAAAGTAATGCCTCGAACTTAAGAAATCTGCATGATACATTCAACGAAAACCTGGAAGCATTGAAAAATCAGAACATCAACATTTCATCTTGGGACCCTATTTTGACAAGAATACTTAGTAGAATATGGGACTCCGAAACTGATGAAAAATACGAACATCAGTTAAAAGAGCCTAATAAATTACAAGAATTGTCAGCAATGATGCAATTCTTAGAAAAAAGATTTAAGTGTCTGGAAACTTCAAGCTCGTTGAGGGAAGAATCTGTAGCTCACAAATGGCGCCATGAGTCACCAAGTTCGATAACCAAACAATTAGATAAACGCGTATGCTGGTTTTGCCAAAATCACGAACACAGCATTTACCAATGTACTAGTTTTAAAATGCTGTCAGTGCAAGATCGCAATAAAATCGTACACGAAAAACAGATGTGTAAAAATTGTTTGACTCATGAAACGTCAATACCATGTTGCAGCAATAAAAGTTGCGGATACTGTGGGAAAAGAGGTCATCATTCCTATTTACACCAAAACAACAATAATATTACCATAAAACACGCAAATAATGAACCAAAAAAGTTCGGCTTGTCGACCCCATCGACAAGTAAATCCATGACGAGAACTGTATCTAACGTGTCTACTATTAACAAAACTAATATACCAAAAACTACACTACTAGCAACGGCCCTAATAAAAACTCACTCGTCGGATGGGACATCACATTTACTAAGGGTGCTATGTGATCAAGGTTCAGAGGCATCATTCTGCACAGAAGAGGTTGCCCAACTATTGTCATACCCACGTGTGAAGATACATACCGAAGTGGTCGGGATTGCTGACGAGAAACCTAAGACATCGAAAAACTCCATCAATGTCATGCTACAGCCTAGATTTCCGAGTGAATATAGGTTACCTGTCTCACTTATAATACTACCAAAACTAACTGGTTGTTTACCAGAGAAAAATTTACCAGAACTAGAATCAGATTGTTTACAACACAAACTATTTGCCGATCCTACGTACTACAAAAGAGGACCAATAGATATGATATTGGGGGCACAAGAATATAGTAACTTACTACTAAATGGGTTACACAAGGTGCAAGACGGAATAATCGCTCAAAATACCGAATTTGGGTGGATTCTATCCGGTATTTGCGGCGCTACTACCAATACTAACACAGTTATTAGTATGATGACACGTACTGCAGAAGTTCAACAACTAAACAGATTTTGGGAATTAGAAGAAATTCCTGAAAAGTACCAATTATCCAACGAGGATCAGATTTGTGAAAATTACTACCGAGAAACTACTATAAGAAATCCAGATGGAACATACACAGTGAAACTCCCATTCAAGAATTCCGACTTAGATTACGGGAATTCACGCAAAAAAGCTATTGCAAGACTATTACAATTAGAACGCAAGTTTGATAAAAACGATAATTTACGAAAAAAATACCAAGACTTCCTCAATGAGTACTTAGAAATGGGCCATATGAGGAAAGTTACTAGAACTGACTATGACCAAGGTAAATACTACATACCACATCAACCAGTAATCAGGGAAGATTCACTAACTACTAAGCTACGAGTAGTATTTGATGCGTCAAGCAAGTCAAGTACTAATATGAGTCTAAACGATAATATGTTTACGGGACCAAGACTACAGCAAGATTTGGCAGTTATACTATTACGTTGGCGTAAACACAAAATAGCATTTATGGCGGACATCGAAAAAATGTACCGATACATAAATGTTAACGAACAAGACTGCACATACCAACGAATAGTATGGAGGAAGTCTCCGAAACATGCTATCGACGAATACGAATTAACTACTGTAACGTATGGAACTGCAGCTGCCCCATACTTAGCGATTAAGACACTGCAACAACTCGCTATTGATGAGAAGGCGAACTACCCAATAGCCAGCCAAAAAACTCTCCAGGATTTCTACGTGGACGATGTATTGTCAGGAGATGCTAGTGTTGAGTCAGCAAAAATGTTACAAGAAAGCTTAATAAAAATGCTACGGAAAGGCGGATTTAATTTACGAAAATGGTCGTCAAACAGTACTGAATTGTTAGAAAATATACCTAATGAAAGCAAGGACGACCAAGTGATGAAGATACCGCTAGATGAAGCTAGAAAATCATTAGGGGTATTATGGTCACCATTAGAGGATAGGTTCGGTTTTCAGATTACTATTAATCACAATGAAAAACCAACAAAACGTTTTATTTTATCGGAAATCGCTAAGATATTTGATCCTCTGGGATGGTTAGCACCTGTCATCATAAATATGAAACTCATGATTCAGGAACTTTGGACAAATGGTTTAGAGTGGGATCAGCCCGTAGAGGAAACTATTAAAACAAGATGGATTGAACTACAAAAACAACTAAAAACAATTGAGAAGATTTCCATCCCAAGATGGTGTCATTTTTCAAATAATTCGAAAGTCGAGCTTTATGGGTACAGTGATGCTTCTGAAAAAGCCTACGGTGCAGTGATTTACTGTCGGATACAAAATAATAATATATTTAACGTAACCCTTCTACAAGCTAAATCAAAGGTAGCGCCAAAAAAGCAAAAAACTACATTACCAAAATTAGAGTTATGTGCTGCAGTATTATTAGCCCAACTGATGGAAAAAGTTGTCACGGGAATGGAAATGCCAATCGCGAATATCTATTGTTGGACGGATTCAATGATTACTCTCGGCTGGATCAAAGGTGAAGCTGAGCGATGGAAGACGTTCGTAGCTAACAGGGTATCCGAAATACAAAGAATATTACCAAAAGCTAAATGGAATTATGTGAATACATTACAAAATCCAGCAGACCTAATTACAAGAGGAGTTTCGCCAAATAAATTACAAGATTTATCTCTGTGGTGGAATGGACCAGAATGGTTAAAAAGTGATAACATTCCTAGTACAAAAACTGTACCAGAGATATGTGAGGAGATTAAACGATGTTATCATATAACTATTATACCAAAGAACGAAATCTGGATAAGGTTTTCAAGCTTCCAAAGGATGATACGAGTATTATCTTATTGCTACAGATTCGTAAATAAACAAGAACACACAAAACCATTAAGTTGTTTGGAAATTAATTTAACAACTAAAAAAGTCCTTTTTCTAGTACAACAAGAGGTATTTTCTGAGGAGTACAAAACCATTAAAATTGGACAATCATTGAAGAAAGGAAACAGGTTATCATGCCTTGATCCGTTCATTGATGATGAGGGTTTACTGCGAGTGGGAGGAAGACTTCAAAACTCCAGTCTACCATATGATCAAAAACACCCAATTCTGTTATCTCATGACCATCATGTAACACTAATTATAGTTCGTGATGCCCATTTAACCACATTACATGGAAGTAATAGTTTGACCTTAGCGTACATACGACAGAAATATTGGATACTTGGAGGAAAGCGAACAGTGAAGAGTAGCATTAGAAAATGTGTAAAGTGTACTAGATACAAATCATCTACCGCCTCACAAAAAATGGGCTCATTACCAAAACCAAGAGTGACGGAATCGTACCCATTCAGTCACACAGGCGTGGATTATGCTGGACCAATATCAGTGAGAACCATGAAAGGTAGGGGCCACAAATCATACAAAGGCTACATTGCGATATTTGTTTGCCTATCCACGAAAGCGGTACATTTGGAGCTGGTAGGCGACTTATCAACAGAAACGTTTATAGCAGCACTACGAAGGTTTATGGCACGCAGAGGTCCAGTATCACACATGTACAGTGACAACGCGACGAATTTCGTAGGCACTGCCAATTACTTGTATAAAGAAATGTTAGACATAACCCAGTCTGACGACTTTAAAAATACGTTGACGAACATTGGAACACAATGGCACTTTATTCCTCCATTATCTCCCCACTTCGGAGGGATTTGGGAAGCAGGAGTAAAATCTATGAAACACCATTTGCGTAGAGTGATAGGAGAGCAAACACTCACTTATGAAGAAATGAGCACATTTTTACAACAAACTGAAGCATGTTTAAACTCAAGACCATTATGTGCACTAAGTGAAGATATAAACGACAACATCGTGTTAACACCTATTCATTTCTTAATAGGAAGAGAAGCAGTAGGGGTACCAGACCCGCTATCGGAAACTAATACAGACCACATAAACAGATGGAAACAGATCCAAAAAATGAAAAAGGATTTCTGGAAAAGCTGGACTACAGATTATTTACACCAACTACAACAGAGGTACAAATGGAAAACTAATCAAGGAAACTTGTCAATTGGAACTCTAGTAATTATAAAAGACGAAAAAGTTTCTCCTAGCAAATGGCCGCTTGCAAAAATAAAGGAAATACATACGGGTAACGACGATTTAACCCGAGTGGTGACACTACAAAAATCGACAGGAACAATTCAAAAACGGTCAATCCACACATTAATACCATTGCCAATCGGTACGAATATGTGTAGTGATAGTAATAGTAATGAACCTGTGCATGCAATACTAACTAATACCGCTACAATCCGAAGAAATAATAAAACTAATCAACCCAAACGATGTAATAAAATATCCAAATGGTTCACGTTGCTTTTCATCATTTTACAAATGTTGGGTTCAGCAAAATCAACCACAACGACATACTCGTTAAAAACAGTACAACCAGGATTTTATGTTGAACAAATAGGAACGGCAAGCGTTGACAGAGGAATATTCAGGATAGAAATAAATTATGAAAAACAACATCTAGAGCAAGACTTTGTCAAAATAAAGACAATGACGTCACAATTTAGTCAACTATGTACAAATGTAGAAAAAATAACAAATTCCGCATTTTGCAAGCAATTACATCACCATTTGTTAGAAGAAGAATCCAAATTTGAACGAACAAAAGAATATTTGACAGAAGTGAACCAAACTAGAAAGAAAAGGGGTATATTGGGACAGTTACTCACGTCGATCTTCGGAGTGAATGATGAGGCATACCGAGATATAGAGTCTTTAAATTCAAACCAAAAACAATTAATTGAAGCTGCCAATCATCAAACCAAATTTATGATATCAACAATCTCACAAGTCAACAAAACTGAAGAAAGAATAAAACAGAAACTCATAGGATTTCAGAATAAACTAAACCAAGTTATAGGTTACATGGAAAGTTACAACCATTGGTTCAGTACAGTCGATCACAACAGTGTAAACATACGCATTATGCAGACTTACCAATTAGCATGTAATTACATGGAAGAAATCATGGATTACTATAACGGATTGTTAGAAATATACTTAACCAAGGCAACAGTATATAGTGTTTTAACACCAAAGAACGTCAGTGACCTAATATCATCAGCAAACAAAAAGCTACCTCCTAATTTAAAAATCGTTCAACAACAGTTACTGGACACCAAGATATCTGAAAACCATACTCATATAAAAGTCTACTCCTATTTTTCTATACAAGAGATAACCAAATATACATTAATGTATATTACACCAGTTCCAAAGATACACTCTGATAAAACTGCTCAAAGTCTAGAAGTACCTAAATCTTACATAGGGTTAGATTACAACAACGAACTATATTTTGACTTAAACTATGAGGAGTTCAAACGCTGTTTAGAATGGACCAACCATTTTATTTGCTTTCCTGGGGCCGTGAAAAACATGCAATTAAATGAAAATTGCATTGTTGATCAATTGTTTAAAAACCAAACACATACGAAATGTCCTACCAAAACGTTCTATTTATCAAATGAAATAATATGGAAACAACTTCACATGCCAAACACTTGGTTATTCATTGTAAGAGATCGGGTTACCACTTCAATACTTTGTGATGGACAAAGAGAAGAGCTTGAACTTCAAAATGTTGGTGTAATACGAATCGCAGATAACTGCGTCATTAAAACAACAAATAACATACTAACTGCCAAAAGAGTTGTTTCAGTACCGATTGTAACATCATACTCAAAACAAATAGATTTTCCCATTAACACGCATGTGATGACCAAATCCATGCTAAACATTACGAAAGAAGAAGTTATAGATAACTCAAAAGAGATTTTTCAACATTTAATTAATAAAGAAAGTGCCTTACAAACCGAATTAGATAGTACTGTTTGGAGTCAAATTACGTCTCACACATACTTAACAACTACATTATCTTGTGTAATCATGTTTTTAATCTTTATATTTTTAGTGTGCTACGGTCCAGCAATACTGAGATGGATTGGAGCCACAATGCAGCACAAGACCACAAGAACAGGTACCGAGCCAGCTAAGCAACCAGCAAGAGAACCAAACCTGCTCGCTATCAACGGAACATCTACCCAACGAACAACAGGCCAACCACCTATCACAACGGAACCGATATACAGTTTACCACACCAACACGAAACTATCGAGCTATACCAACTGGAGTCCAGGTCCTGAGAGGCGCCAGAATGTTCAACCGTGAACATGCAACAACAGCATCGCACCGTCAGCGCTAAGAAGTGACCTACTGAGATCTTCGCCTCATCGGCTCGATACATATAAACACACATCTAAATAAGTATCGATGTGTATGGACCATAAAATTAGTATATAATTAAGTTAATTACTGTAATAAACTAGTCATCAAGCTGGAGTCGAGTGTGATTTATCTCCTGTACTTCCTCTTACTGTGGCCAAGACACCCTTAGCCGTCATCGATCCTATGAGTCTGTGGGATCGGCAGTAAGAAAACCATTTCCTGTGTACATTGCACGACGTACACAAACCCCTATTCCTTCCCAAATTCCGTCTGTTACCGTAGGTCTCCTCGTAACAGACTTCCCGCACGTATAACCAACGTAACTCACGTTTGGTATGGTTTGTATGGTAAGGGTAAGGGTGTTAGGATAACTAGGGTGCTAGGTCAATTTATACGGCTAGGTTTTTAGTCATTAGGGTCGTAGGTAGCTATTCGGTACCAGGCTCGATTGCCTTAAACATAGCCACACTGTACGCATTTGGGATAAGGCCGTACTAAGTTAAGTCCTGGTGCGTACAGTACCTCTATAACATTCATCTACGAATGTTGTAGATACTTTAAAAAAAAAAGTAACTCAATAAACGTATTTTCTTTCTTTTCTTTACTTTTTATTTTGACGAACTTAAACGCTTGCTCGCTGTGTGATGAAGTTTTCTAGATTTTCTTCAAATTGTAGTTGTGTCGTCAAAATCATTATGGCATTTTCTTATATTTCGTCCTTAGTAAATATCACATAACTTTTGCATACAATGCTATTCTGCTTCAAGCCAGCCTGCAACTTTAAAAAATAACCTATAATACCTTTATAGATGTATGCTTTCGGCTGCGGCCTCGACATATTGAAAAAGAGAAACTGAGGCGTCCCGCCGCCGAAGGGAAACCGACTAGCTATCAACAACTTTCTCGCTCAAGAAACTTACAAAAGATTGAAAGTCCCGTGTGAGTAAAAGAGATATATATATATTAATAGTTGATCGCTTACTGTTCGCACCACCGGCGAGTACTCGTTTGTCGCAGCGACAAGACGAGCTATCAAAGAGAGTACTCGCTCAGCGACGCTTGCTTAGCTGGCAGAACACTCGCTGGGAGACTCACCCTTGATACATACGCATACCAGCGAGTAATCGTTCGTCGCCGCCGCGCACTTGCTGCACGTTGCTCGCCAACTTGTTTTTAGGCGCTAGTTCTACTCATCATCAGCCTACAGCAGTCCACTGCTGGACATAGGCCTCTCCAATTGCAAGCCATTTAGCTGGATTCAGGGCAACTCTCATCCAGTTGCTACCAGCCACGCTGCGAAGATCGTCGCTCCACCTAGCCTGAGGGCGTCCTACCTTACGTTTGCCAATTCGCGGTCTCCACTCAAGAACACGTCTACCCCAACGGTCATCGATTCTACGGCAAATATGGCCGGCACACTGCCACTGCAGCTTGCTTCGCTTGCTTGCTTTATTTCTACTCGTTTCTCGTTAATCGCGCGCGGTGGAACAGGAGCCTTAAGTTCGAATTTACAGTGATAACACTGACAAAGTCTCTTTTGAAATGAACCTGTCTTGTTAATTAACATGTATCGATTATTTCAGACAAAGTATTCTGAGAGCCTAGACAAATGGCATTCGCGTCGGAGCTATTCTATTTCTACCATCGCTGTCGCTTTCGCTAATGTTTCCATCATACGAATCGAAAACTAGCGATAACTCTTGTCAAAAAGTACCACTTGGCTACGCATCTCTATGGAAGTAATCGTTCGACGCAGTCAATTCGTTTCATAGAATCGAAGGATGTAGACTAATTTCTATTCGTTGACCTATGATCACGTGACATTTCGGTAGCTTATGTCAACCCCATAGATTTTTTGGCTTTTCTTCTAGCGTCATCGCTAATCGAATGTTACTTTGTCTAGCCCCTCGGTACCGATTAGGTAAGTACCTACAGGCTACAGGCCGAGAAAATATTAACATAGGGTTTATTAATTTGAACTAATAACTGTTTAATCCGGCTATGTTTCGCACGGCTTTTACAACTTGATAAAACATCGAGATTTCTCTACTATTTGTACGTTTAAAATTAACATTGTTATCTATCTATATGAATGGAACGATTTGGCTTTTTCTTTTTTAAATTTCGTAGTAGTCTGAATTAGCTTTTTATGGAAATAATTTTTTTAAAGTTACCTGGAAAGTTTTAAACTTTTAGCATGGGATTTTTGTATACCATGCTACAAATTGCTGTAGGTTGAAAAAAAAACACAGGACGACGTCTGTCTGGTCAGCTATTATATATATATATATATATATATGTCTAATAGCAACATCAGTGGTATTTTAATTAAAACTAAAATCTACATAATATCTATCTCAATTCCAATAACCTCAAGAGCCACTACAAACTAACTGAACACAGCAGTGTGGGAGTTCAATTGAATTGAACTAATTTGCTCGCGACGGATTATATTGGATTTTCGACTGCAAAGTCTGCTCATGACGTCACGATACGCGGTATTATTTAATTGACACAACTAGCAGTTCTCTCTAGAGAGTACTGGTTACATTTTCATATATGAAATGATATTATTTTGTTAGTTTGAATCCAGATTCTATTTTCTAATAATAATTTGACACTAGTATATGGCTCGTGGCTAAATAATAACAGCCACACGGATCGATCGAAGGTTAAGCTACGCTTGCCGGTGGTCAGTTCCTGGATGGGTGACCATCCATTAAATATCGAGACCCCGCCGTGCCTCAGAAAGCCTTTGATTTCGGCTGTCATTCGTAGATCTTTGACAGTAGTAACGGGTAGTCAGAAGCCCAAAAGTTTGACAACCAGTTTTACCAAGCGGTATCGTGCTACCCAGTACCTGCGTTGTGGAGGTCAGATAGGCTGTCGCTCCATATAAAGTACTACTATTCAGCTGCATCTGGTCAGACTGGAAGCTGACCCCAACATAGTTGGGGAAAGGTTGGGCAGATTGATTGACTGATTGGTATTTTTACTGTAGTTAGTATTCGTATCCTATGCCTATGTAGAGAACTGACACACGTACAAACGTCAAGAACTACTTTGTTTTTATCGTTTTGAACTATTTGTCTACCTACTTCGCTTTGACAAGAAATTATTTGAATGATGAATAAATGCAATATGCAACGTCACATATAAAAACAACCCAAAGGTTGTCAAAGAAAAACGTAATGGAACATCATATAATTAGCGATCCCATTACCTAATGTACATTTTAATAACAAAATGACAACAAATACACAATTTTGTCGTCCTAACATAATTAAATCGAAGGCACATCTCAGAATTCCCCTATTATTAATACGTGACAATGGTACGGTCTACAAATAGGATTCCATTGGTATTCAGTACGGAATCCAACTAATATTGATTAGTCGAACAATCCTCATCGCGCTCCACTGACGACATCGTATGAATTATTATCGATAACTCCGTATATCCCCACTCAATTATCGATAACTTGGTGTATTATGTCCCTACTCTATTTAATCATAACTAAAATGCTTCTGAATAGTGTTTCTCGTTATTGAAATGAGTATGACGTTATAATTTGACAAGCATTTGTGGATGACGAAGTTTTATGAATGGTTAATTGTATTTCATTGATTAATATGAGAGACTATTAGGAAATAACTTGGTAGATACATGTGATTGTATTGTATTGCAGTTAAATGAAAGAAAATTTAAAACTCATATAAAAAGTACACTTTGTAAACAAGCAGATTACAAATTAGAGGATTATATCCTAGATAAGAATGCTTGGAAACATGCTGGTCCTGCTCCATAGGACAATCTAGAGTGTAGACAAAATCAAACTGGTTGCTAATTTAATTGTATAAATATAATAAATAAGAAATTTTTATGACATTGATTGTTATATTATGTACTTAACTACTTTAACTCACACACTAAATTAATACTTATTAAAATTTTGGAAACATCATCTACTTTTCAATATTTGTAAATATGTGAGCAGCATGTATCTATCACATAATTAATTTACCTGCCTTTGCATTATATTTAATTCTTTTCACCTATTATGGTATAGTAATTTTTTTCTAGGTGCATTGTCTTCACATATGATTACATAATTAATGTGAACTTACATAATATTGTAAAACATTTTAAAAGAGTAACGGTGGAGTTTCTTGCCCATTCTTCTCCATACGAAACTACCTTTTGGAAGGGGCAACTAGAATCAATTCTATTTTTTTGTAAATTTTGACGTTCTAAAGTGCCTTTTATGTGCCTATTTGAAACAAATGATTTGACTTTGACTTTGACTTTGATTCGTGACCATCATTTGAAGTCGAACTGAGCGATAAGGCTCAAAAGGGACGAGACAATAGTGGTCAAGAATTGTGTCCATTTGTGACACTGTCTCCTCACTTTTTTTATTCATATCTTAGGAGCATCAAGCAAGATTATAATATATTATTGTAGATGTTGAGTTTGAAGGTCGCCGTGAATTAAGTTCATAGAACAAAAACATGAAAAATCTTTCAAGATTTTATTCACCTAGTGTGCGACGGCACTTACAATCCGAACTAATACTCATAGACAATACTATCTCACTATCTACCTACCCATCCAGCGACGCCATGTGTTCCACACCCAAATTACCATATAAATTAAAACTAACAATAATTGATTGAAACTCAATTCAATTGTTTTCTCTAAACAATCCATATAGGACTGAAAATACAAAAGATTGGTCCTTCGATTCACAAAAGATTGGTCGTTTGGCTCACAAAAGATTGGTCCTTTAGTTAAAAAAAGATTGGTCCTGGAGCACAAACAATGTGTTCTCAACTGAAAGTCGACGTGACTGATTGGGACCCGATCCAGATTTAATTTGGGTTCTCGATAACATCTCGCTTGGTATATTGTAAGGATTTCGTTTGAGAGGACTGTAGATTGAATTTGATGATAATATAGAGATATGATTTTTGGCGGAGTGTTTGAATTTAAAATTGAATTTGCTTCTTATCGTAAATGGCTTTTGTCAAGAAGAAGGTATCTGTCTTCTTCTTGACAAAAGCCAATTATGACAAAAAGAAAATTAGCCAGCAGTAATTTCTCTTGTCTTCGTCAATCATTAAACGTAGTACCTAGTTGACGTTAACGAGTTATGATGATTCGAATGTATACTTATCACAAACAAAAATATGAAAGACGGAAAATTAAAAGAATGTAAATAACAGAAAGAAATACACACCTAATTAAAAGTTACATTGCCAGTATGAAAAACGAATACTAATTTTAATCATTGTATTCATTCCCTTAGGTATTTCTAATAAATAATTCTATTGTTATGTAAATACAACGACAAGCTTTACAAATTGTTGTGCTATACAGATGAATATTTATTAATAATTAAACTAGGTATAAAATATTAACTTAGATGATATTGTAGCTGTTTGAAATCTATTTTAAATGAGAAACAGTTTCAGTTATGGAAATCTCGGGATCTGTAATTGAACAACTTTTAGGCCCATTGTCCACGACGCTACTTCAAAGTACCTGTTACAATATAGAGGAGGAGCATGAGGAACATGGTGTAAAGTTCTTCATCCTCCATAGAAAAGGGAGGAACCTTCGACCAGACGGGTGTTGTGTCTCATCAGAACACCCGTTGTTACAACAGCCCACCGGCAACTGCCCCGACGCACGACGGTTGATATTTCTGTTTTTTTTTTGTGAATGGCTTCTCGCAGGTCAACTTAGGAGGTTGTCGGCTGCTTAACCGGACATGCCTGTAGATGCCCTACTAAATTAAGGCCCCAGCCAGGGTTTCAAAACTTACAAACTAGGCGACAATACGCTAAGGGCACCCTCTGCGGGCTACGAGCCTCGGCTTAGGGCGTCGCTGCGAGAGGGCAGAAAGGGACAGGCTGGATCGGAATTATTATTGTTAGGGTACGAATTTAAAGCTACAGGCTCAGCGGCGCCGGCTGGCACGAGCAAAAATCGGGGCGGAGATTGATATCTGGACGTTGTACGTACTTCAATACTAGTAGCGTGAGAGGCCAGCGCACACTAGTGGACGGCGGGGGACGGCATTGAGGAGGATTTGCCGCCGGCCAGCGCACATTGATGATTTGCGATGCCACCGATCCACCATGGTGGATTTGGATTTGGTGTTACTATTGATTTTCGCAGACGAAGAACAGGCACATGCGATCATATACATATATATCATCGATCCAACGACCGTATACTCGCGGACTTCGGCGCATACAGTCGCATGCCTTCGCGTTTCGCCGCATGTCGTCACATCCCGCTTCGGTATTCTCTAGCGCGCTCTTCAATACCCCAGAAAGAAATCCCTTTTGATGCTGTGGTCGGTCTCTGAGCTTTGGTACGAGTATATATAATCCTGTTACCGTTAGATACGTATGAATTTATGTTGGTAAATTTAAAATACCCTGCCTCGCCGTCCGTCGATGTGCGCTGGCATAACTTTGCTTGCGCGATGCAGGATTTGTGTGACGTCAGGTCTTTGATGCGTAGTTCGTTTTTGGTGTTGTAGATGCCGCAACAAGCAACTGAAATCACTAGTAATTTTTGATTGATTGCATCGTGAACAGTCCGCCATTGAAATACTAGACAGTGCTGTAACATTCTGGGTACTTATTGGTGATTTGAATTTCTTACGGCTTACTTTCGAGTAGCGTCGTGGACGAAGTGCCTAACTGTACTATTTCTTAGTTGACAAAGTTTCTAGACAAAGTTTAGTTATTAGTTGACTGCTGTATCGAGTTCTGATCTTATTGAGTTGAACCTTCACTATCCGGGCTCATCTTTACTCTCAAGTTGCTTCCCAGTTCATCTACATCTTCAGCAGTACAACTTATATTAAAACGATACTTAATGTGGAGACGAAGATGAATGAAAACCCTAGCAATACTAATGCATAGGAGTATTTTGAAACAGTTAAATAAATTCTAACGTCAGCATTAAAAAAGTGTTTTGTTAAATAAACTAAATTGTAGTGATGTTGATGTTGACCAGAGATCGGATATTCGGATGCATATTTACCTAAAGTTCATTTTTAGCTATGAACGTACGGAAGCGGCTCTTAATATATTTTTTTCGTATAAATAGGGATGGGATGCCAGTAACACTGGAAATGCATAACCAGTCGGGTATATAGTATGTGAGCGACTTCTAAAAAAATATTTATTTAAAAAAAAATCGCGCGATTCTTGGATTGCATAACTATTCAGATGCATATTTATTTTAGATAAATGTTTAACTGCCAATGCAAATATGTGTATGTAGGGTGTAAGAGGTGGTGTGTGTTAGGTAAAGTTAAGGTTTTTTCAATACAAAAGCGCATTCCATATTAGCCAACGTCTGAACTTTCGGTAAATTTGCATCCGAATATCTGACCTCTAATGATGACCAAACAATTGGATATATTTGGTTGAATTTTTGTATGAAGACTGGAAACGTCATTGGATATACGAAGTTTAGAGTATTATCGTCTCCACCATGTTTAACTGTCTCACTCATCATGAAACCTCAAAAGGATTTTATAGCTTAGGCATACGCCTGGTAGGCGCGGGCGTAAGGACCAGGCCCGGGTCGACGGCGCGTCATGTTACACGCGCGCCTCAAAGAAATGTCAGCATCATTGACGGGGTCTGAAAGGGCCGATTCCTGCCGTGATCGCGGATTGTTCGAAAGCGTTACCGTGGCCCTGGTGCACAGGCAACTGAAGAAACACGGGTGGGTTTTAGTCAGTAAGAGTCTGACACGCCCTTCCGCTCCGCGCAGAGCGGGAGAGGTCATTTGATGATTTCCCAACCAAAAAAAAATATAAGAAAAAAAAGGCATACGCCTTGAATTTGTAACTTTTTGTTGAATAAAGGAACAAAAGCGTAATCCTGGCAAAATGCTGTTGTAACCGTGATAGCCAATAAATCTTCTCTCTTTCTTCTCTCATCTCTTCTTTCTTCTCTTCTTCTTTTCTTTTTTCTTTTTTTTTTCTTTTTCTATTTTCTTTTTTTTTCTTTTTTTCTTTTTTTCCTTTTTTTCTTTATCTATAATATCCACTTTGATTTATTAATTTTAGCGGTAATTGAAAGGTTATTGTTAGTCTATACTAATATTATAAAGAGGTAAAATTTGTTTGTTTGTTTGTAAGTTTGTATGTAGGGCGTAATTTCTAGAACTACCAGTCGGATTTCAAAAAATCTCTTTGCATTTGATAGCCCAATTCATGAGAAAGGCTATAGGTTATTTAACATCACGCTAGGATCCTTAGGAGCCCAGTAAAACGAAAGAAAATCAGAAAGAACGCTAAGCGAAAACGAAGTGACAGCGCGGGCAGGTGATGCGATGTGACGGAGTGGGTCGGGGGAACAAGAATTTTAACGCGAACCAAGTCTCGGGCAGAAGCTAAGATATATGTAAAAAAAATATACCAATCCCTATAGAAATTGCAACAGGCCGTAGTAACTACATTTTAATGCATGTTGGCTCACTAAGATATAGTGCACCTGTAAAGGCTAATAGAATATACTGTAACAATACATACACGTCTACAGTAGCACTCCTGAGAGACGTAATTAAGTTGCTACCATTGTTAGTTCTACAAATTGCTTTATTATCCCCTTGACTCGAACAGAAATGTTGTGTTAAAAGGTATGCTGTACTTTTAAATCAGTAGGAAAGATACGATAATCAACTTGCTTTTATAATTTTGATAAGCTTTTATTTTTCATGATATGAAGTTTTAATTTTTTGAATAATAAAATTGGCTATAAAGAAATATACGCTCGTTTCGTAGAAAGCTCAAAGTGTCGTAGCGGGCTTAACAATCTGCTACGCCGTAGCCAGTCGTAGCGGGCTTAGCTATCTACTACGCCGTAGCCATGCGTAGCGGGGCGAAGGCGAACGCTCAGTGTGAAACTAAATTGATAAACTACCAAAAACTGTTTCTGACAAGTTTATTGCATTCTGAAAAATAGCAGCCACACCGAACTCAATGGGTTTCGCGGAAAATTGTCACCTCTTTTTCCTGTGGCCGTTTTTTATACCGAGTGGAGAGGTCCTTCAAAAAACATTTTTCTAACGATTCACTCTCCTTTGAGGATAAAAAAAGCTTCTTCAAAATTGGTTGTAGAGGTTCTTTTGTGGGGTGAAAGGGTGAGAGAAAATACATGGTTTATGTCAGGGTTACTGGAATATGTTCTGCGTGAATTAAAATGAATGAACCATTCTCTGATAATGATTTATGGGTGACCAGAATATTAGAATAATGAAGTAAAATGTGAGCAATAATTGAGGAGGTCGGGAAAAAAGTTTCATTTACGAATCCGGCTCGATTGTTTTTTTTTTTATTCGGACTCAAAACCTTAATTATTATTATTATATTGATACGTGAAGCAAAAACTTTGTATCCCTTTTTACGAAAACTGCGCAGGCGGAGGAGTATGAAATTTCCCACACATAGTTTATATAGAGAAGGAGTGCAGAATGCTAATATTTGTATATAATAATGCATTAGAAATATATTACTTTTCCTGTTAAAACTGAACGTAGAATCAAGTGATAAGAAAAAATGTGATGCACAGAACATATATACTCTTAGGGAGATATAATGCCATGTAAACAAACGGTTGCTATGGATTCAGATGACAAAAGTAAAGGTTTATAAAAAATAAAGAGTAGAATGAAACCTATTTTGTTTATCCTACAATTTGTCTAATAGATATTTGTGCTTTATTTATAATGGATGAAGGTCGAATTTCGACCAATGGGCGACCTCTATTTTTAATAAATTTCTGAACAGATTTGGTTCAATTAGTGACTTATTTCACGAGAAAATGGCATTTAAAAGGGGTATTCTGAACAAAAGGTAAGATTTTACATTCGATCGTGCATATTACATTTTCCTCGGTTCCTGAGAAAAAGAAAAGTGTAAATGTAAATTTTTGTTCCTTACCTCTTCAATTGTGAGTACTAAATTAATTGCAATTAGCTGTTGCCCGTGGCTTCGCTCGCGATCCCACGAGAAAGTACTACAAAAATAAAAGGTGTTCTATGCCTTTACCATCATCATCTATCCGTCATGGTTAGGTCTATCCATGTGCCAAATTTCATCAAAATTCGTTCAGCCATTTTTGCCTGATTGAGTAACAAACATACAAACTGTCACATTTATAAAATTTACTGACTTCTGCTTGTGGCTTTACCGTCGTAGATGTCGGAAATTATCCTACGGGAACGTGCTACCGGAACAAAAAATAGCCTATGTCCTTCCCCAGGATGCCGTCTATCTCCTTGCCAAATTTTATCGAAATCCATTCAGTTCTTTAGGAGTGAAAAAGTAATATACAGAAAGAGTTACTTTCGAATTTATAATATTATTATTATAGTATTGTTTAATGTAGTATGTAGTATTTACAAAATAATCATTTTTACTTACACATACCTACATATAATTAGACTGATACTGGTAACAAACTGTTTGAGAGCCGAGAATATGCGAGACCTTACAAAGTGGAGACATTTTACATTTCGACTCCGACAGAAATTGCGACACAAGTGTACGCCGTGTTGCAATTTATTTCACTCTTTTCACACTAGAAGAAACACACGGAAATATTATTTATTTGAGACAGCCGTTTAAAGGAAAATGGTAGGTTGTGTTTTTCTTTTAACTTTTTTATTATTTGGTGTGCTGCGTGTTTTCTATATTTACATACATACATACGGAAACTCACGCCTTCTTCCCATGGGGTAGGCAGAAATTACAGAACGCCAGCTACTACGATCCTTACATAAAATTATATGTAGGGATAATCATCCTTTCTATATTTATTTACTGGAAAATCAATCCGACTTCCGAAATGATGGCTAATAGAGAATGTTAGTCGTCATTTCGGGAGTCGATCGGTCGCTGGATGACTGTATGAAATGTGATGATATGGTTTGAAAAGAGGCGTCTACCGAGATGACGACTTAGGGCCCGTTTTTTGATCAGTAGTCAAACATACTAATAGTTAAAATGCGTTAGTCAAACTAACAATTTGTTAAAAATGACAGAAGTATGTTGTTTGACAAATGGTCAAGCTAACTAAAGTTAAAAAAACTTTTACAGATATTATGATAAATGATAAATGATTTTATTTCTGTAAGTAGGTTTGTACAAACACTTTTACACGTAAATCATATTTTAAAACTAGATTAGGTCGGCGTTTCCTATCTGACTACTCTGAGAAGAAAGGCCGAAACAAACTCAGAGGTCACAGTCTCTTTTAAAGTCCAGACATAATCTTGGTCAGATCATGTGAAGACCATGTAGATTTGAGTCTGAAATGGTCTTTTGAGAAAAAAATACCACACAGAATGACTGGACCTGTCCAGTCAGTGCACGCATTTGTCAGTATGTATTGTATTTGTTGTATTGACTATTGTCAAGTGACTAATTGTTAAATTGACTATTGGTTATGTTTAACTATGTATCAAACAACGGGCCCTAAGAGACTAACCACGCTTATTCAGCTCTGTTCAGCTTTTGTACATAGAAAACAGAAATTTTGTATGAAGATGCGTACACGTCCGTTCAGTATTCCGCGTCTAATCAGTTTTCGCGCCAAACAGGCGAAATTGGGCAAATTAGGAAAAGTTTGTTTTTATCATGCGCATGCTAACGACACTGTTCAGACTAACATTAAAATTAACAGTAATTATTAATATTTACATTAATTGTGTTCAGTGTGTAGAAATGACGAAAATCGTCCAGCGAAACGCAAATGGAGCTGAATAAATGTAGTTACTCCTTTATAGAGAAGGATGGAAAAAAAAACATTTTGCGCCGACCCCTAATAAATTGGGTTAAAGGCAGGAGAATGATGATTTACTTGAAAATCACTAAGTCCCGTATTACTGAATGTCACTCAATACTCAAGCATTACTTAAAACTAGTTTCAACTAATCAAATGGCTGGAATCTAGTTTTAAGTAATGCTTGAGTATTGAGTGACGTTCTGTAATACGGGCCTAAGACTCACTTGCACAAACCACTAAATACATTTAGTGCTAAACTCATTAAAAACATGGGTTTGTTTCTGTCAATCAATCGTTTGAAGAAGGCAGAGACAGAATGATATTTTAAACATGTTTAGCGCTTAACACTTTTAGTGATTTGTGATGAAAGCGGTCCTAAGTATTTGTCATTATTGAAGACGTTCAAATTCTTTCTATGTTATCTAGGTACATAATAGACGGAGAACAGATACTATCTCAAATAATACTTTACTTTAAAATTGTTGCAAATTGCAGGTTAATATACCTAAATAGTACATTACTGCAGCGGCCGACAACAGAAGCATTGATAGACGAACGCGCCGAGGTACACATACGAGAGTCCACCAATGCCTGGTTGCGGTTAAGGCTTGTATAGTATTTTTCTCAAATAATGCGCGGAAATTCAAACTAAATTAATTAATTATAATGACGTACAACTATAACTTTCTTTGCGCCAATATGTTCATTTGTTTCTTTTTCAGTCTAAATAGCTCTATTTGCTAAGCCAGTTCGAGATTTAAATAAAATCTTTGATAAGTTACCTCCTTGGTTGCCATGGGTCGAAGTAAAGACTTCGTTCCATTTTTTAATTACACGACAGATATGAGTTTTCATCGTATGTATTATCTATATCTTCATGGTATGTATGTATGTAAGTATGGATTACATTACTTACATTGCTGGCCGCTGCTTGCATGTATTTGAGTAGTACAGCATTTTCGATTTATCTCGAAGAAGGTTGTTAAAATAATGCTCGAATTTCCGAACATGAAAAAATTGATTTCCAAAATCATGCTAAAAATTTATTGACTTTATCACCACTCTTTGCTCACAGGGCTAGGGCCTAATACTATTCACCAAGCAGATAGAAGGACGCTATATTGCCTAATAATCTAACCATGTTAATTAGCTAGTCAGGCCCGAGGTGGCCCGCTAGAGGGCCAAAACAATAGATAATCAATTGTGTCTCATTAACGATGCTTGATGAGTTAATCACCGTAATTTCTAGAACTAATTATTAAAAGACATTTAAAAGTCTCTAAATCTCTTTAAAACCAAATGTTATAAAATCCATACAAATATTATAATTGCAAAAAAAAGAGTTGTCTGTCTGTTACCTTTTCACGCTTTAACTTCTGAACGGATTCCGATGTTTAGCATGACCTGGGATAACCCAGATCATTGAAATACCGCACATGATATAGATGATTTCTGACCTCGACGCGGGCGATGCCGCGGTCAAAAGCTATTCACAATTTTTTTAGAACACTAATAAAAAACACTTCATCTACTCTAAATCCTATCAAGACACATCCAAATTGCTATTAAATTATAAATAAATAAACGAGGTAGGTACACAACAAACACAAATATTTATTTTCGCAAGTGTTAGCACAGTAAACTCGAACGATTACTAAGAAACGGTAATGAAATATAAACAAAGTTATGAAAATTGTATTTTCCTATACAAATAGTCTGTAGTCGGGTTTGGTAACATCGGCGTTGTACTGTAGTTTATTTTGGTGTAATCAAAATATTTGGTATGGTAATACGGGATTAAAGAATAATAGTTTTACAAACTAGATGTTCTAAATTAAAACATCCACTGTATTTATTACTGTTAGAAAGAAAGAAAGAAGAATAGGTTTATTTGTCACAGAAACACGTGCATACAAAAAAGATAATTAGCTCTGGTAACAACGTAAAATAAAAAAAATAAAAATGTACAAAATGGATCTATAATCACGAGCACAAAACAGAAATAGTCGCCAGCTGCACGTCATGACTGTGACTAGAAGGCTTCCACTCAGCATGATGCTGTGCTATGATCTTGTGGATCTATAATAGATCTAGTCTATTTGAGACTACATGAGCAATAGTGGCCCCGACTTACGAGTTGTGAGTAGTGGGTTCGAACGCAGGCAGGCACTTTAATTTGTGCAAATAATTTCAACACCAGGGCCCCTAAAACGGTGAAGGAAAACATCGTGACGAAACCGGCATGTCGTAGAACCAAAAATCGAAGACATGTGACATCTATCAACCCGCACTGGGCCCGCGTGGTGGATTACAGCAGTGGGAACATTATAGGCTGATTGTGATTATGTCACTCCAACCCGTCCCGTATGTGGTGCCGACCCGTCTTGAGCAAGCGTGATGATAAATGCTCGTGCCTTTTCTGTACGAGAAAACGCAAAGGTCTTTTGGTATTAGAGGTATATTTTGTATTGTGAAAAGTCACAATACAAAAAAAAATACCAGCCTATTACTACCCACTGCAGGGCAATATTTCACTCGTTAATTGGGTAGCTTGCCATCAGTGATTTTTTTTTAATTGGATCATTATTTTTAGAGATTTTACAAAAAGCTTTACTTTGCTGTTAGAACAAATAAGATTAATTTCTTCAAGAAATTAAGGTTTGTTGTAAGGATCGTAGCACATGGCGTTCTGTTGTTTCTACCTTACCCACATAGAAGAAACGCGTGAGTTTATTTATCTATATAGCATATCCAGGTATTAACGCACACCACCAAACACCCGTTAGAATAATATGTTTTACACTGAATTTTTACTATTATGTATAAAACGTTGATTTTTTTTTTTATTTGTTTTTGTTGCTAATCATCAAATGACCTCTCCCGGTCTGGGCGGAGCGGAGGAGCGTGTCAGACTCTTACTGACTAAAACCCACCCGTGTTCCTTCAATTTTCAGTTGCCTGTATGCCAGGGCCACGGCAGGCATCGGCCCTATCGGACCCCGTCAATGGTGCTGACATCTATACAAACTTAGTTAGTTATACAGACTGTGGGAGAAAATTGTGGTACATTACAATACTACGCACGCACACAATCGCTCACGTATAAGGGTCTAGCGTAGTAGGTACTTCATCAATTTTGGTTGTTTTGACTGTACAGCGGAAGTGTGACTGTAATATAAGTAGGTTTAATAATTTTTGGGAATAAAAATTACCCATGTTAAAAATAACAGGTATCGATTCAGTGACCAATTCTAAAAAAAAAAAAAAAATCGTAATGTGCATTAATTCAGTTACACATTGTAGAAATATAATGACTCTTACTTCGAAAGAATGTCTATTCAAACTTCGAAATTCAGTATGACATTCTTTCGAAGTTCCGTACATCGCGATTATGAACATTCTCAATTAAATACATCGATATTTTGAACTTCGAAGTTCAGACGTACAGTCTTGAATTGACTGTATTACTGAACTTCGAAGTTTAAAATATCGATGTATTTAATTGAGAATGTTCATAATCACGATGTACGGAGCTTCGAAAGAATGTCTATTCAAACTTCGAAGTTCAGTATGACATTCTTTCGAAGCTCCGTACATCGCGATTATGAACATTCTCAATTAAATACATCGATATTTTAAACTTCGAAGTTCAGTAATACAGTCTTAATTCAAATCACACCAAAAACAAGATACTAAGCAAACTGACAACCATCACCCCATCAACATTGAACCGACAAACTGACAACCATCACCCCATTAAAATTAAACCGTGAAACTATAATTATTACAACAAACAAACCACGGCCACGGAAGTTTATGTCTATAGAATTTGTTAATTAAGAGTATAGGACGTGTCCTGAATGAGATTACAGTTCGGAACTAGTGTAAAACTACCCCAGGCGAACAAAAGGGGTGACAGGCTTTGTGATTCAGTTATACGGGACGAGAAGAGTGACGGGAAATTTTTAGGCGAGTTTTTTCCCCCCGGTTATTTGTTTTCCTTGATAGTAGGGAATAAAGATGGCCGCTGTGAAGGGTTTGCGTTTTGAGGTGAATAAATAATGCGACAAATTGGGTTACGAGTATTTTAGAAAACCTTTGTTATTTTTTAAGAAATATGGTAAGCAGGTAAGTAATCTATTTAAATATTTTCAATCATATCTTTGACGATACCTCGTGCTGTCGAGAGAGAAGATAAAAGAAGACCACTTAAATATCCATCTGCCTAGCTTTTTCTCAATTGTGGTGGGGTTGGCTTGCAGTCTAACCGGATGCAGCTGAATACCAACATTATACATGAAGCTTCTGACTACCCATAACGACTGTCAAAAATCTACGAATGACAGCCGAGACCAACGGCTTAACGTGTCACCCATCCACGAACCGACCGCGGCAAGCGTAGCTTAACCTTCGATCAACCCGTGCGGCTGTTATCATTTAGCAAGGAACCCCTCTCCACTAAACCATTTAAGTATAAACACTTAAAAAAAAACCTGTAATTTTCATTAAAATAAAGCATAATCAGCCTATAATGTTGCGAACATTGCTGCTACGACATAGGCCTCCTCTCTGTGAGAGGGAGTGGACCATAAACCACCATGCAAGCCCAGTGCGGGTTGGCGGATGTCACATGTCTTCCAATTTTTGGTTGTAGGACACGCCGGTTTCGTCACGGTGTTTTCCTTCACCGTTTTGAGAGCAGTGGTGATGAAATAATTTACACAAAGTAAAGTGCTTGCTTGGGTTCAAACCCACGACCTACAACTCGTAAGTTGCGGCCGTTACCATTGGACTACCACTGCTCACGATTAAAACTACACTATTTAAATAAAGCGAGAAAGCAATCATCTATAACTACTTTAATAATTCATTGATGTTTCCTAACAAATTTTATTATTACTATTCCTACGTATTTTAAGAAACAACTAATCATGCATACATACATACATAAACTCACGGCGTCTTCCCATGGGGGTAGGCAGAAACTATAGAACGCCACCTGCTACTATCCTTACATATTCCTTTTGCCTCGTTTACGTTCACACATCTGGTCATAAACGCACGCCGGTTGCGAGTACTACGCACCTGACCTTTCCGAAGAACATCACCAATAAGGTCACTATATGTCCCTGTACCTGTATGTCTATGTTGTATCTATGTATGTGTGGTAAATAAAAATTGAGTCCTCAAGTTCCTACTTATTTAATATTCTTATTTCATACGGCATCATTAGGATATAAAACTATTTCTCATACCCCAATTTGGCCCAGCTATAGAATTACGGGCATATCAGTAAAAATCGCTTTTCTATGTAGTTTCCTGCCCCATTCGGACATACAAAAGTAAATACGGGCAAAAAAAAAAGTTAAACTCATTGTCCAAATTATAGGAGACTATTATACTCGTATGTCTCAAAATAGATATCTATTCTACAAGAATAATAAGAGTTTGGACATTGTTGAGAATTTCTTTTGTAGAACTAATAACGAGGACACTAAAGAAATAAGTTTAGAAGTCCCAGTTAGTAAAACTTAACATAGAATAGAATAGAATACTCTTTATTATGCACACCATAAAAATTACAGATATAAATGTAGACATTTTACACAGGGTATCGAACCCAGGACCACATGCTCAGCAGTAGCGTTTGCGACCACTACACCAGCGGGGCAGTACTATATTTATAAAAAAAAAAAAAAAAATGTGTTTATTATCTTAAATCTAGATACATTTAAGTTGCCGGGGCTTCCCAGAAAGTAATCCGAAGATATTTGTGCTATGACAAAAAAACCCGGACAAGTGCAAGTTGAACTCGCGTGGTGAGGGTTCCGTACAATGAATACGTTATCTACCATGTTTTGACGATAAACATCTTTAACCAAAACATACCAGGCCCTGCAGTCTCGACATTAGATAGCGACAAAAATCTGTCGCTAAGTCGTATCCATGTCAAATTCCTTTAATAGATTTTCAACCTTATACTTTGGAAATAAAGTTGAAAATCTATTAAAGGAATTTGACATCGATACGGCTTAGCGACAGATTTTTGTCGCTATCTAATGTCGAGACTGCCGGGCCCAGGGCCCTAATTCACTATGACCACTTAACGTTTTTTTTTTTTACCAAGCGCGTGACCCCGTTCACCCCATACAACATTGAGTACTTACCTAACAAGAATAATAAACTATCAGCTGTATTAGATACTAATCCCTTTTTACAAACAAAATTATTTCACTTTTACCATGTATTATTATTTTTTCATTCATGTACCATGAGACAGAACGGGATCAAGGGATTAACAGCTGATAGCACGCGCGCGGTCCGGACGGTTGTTAAATGAATGAAACAAGAATAATGCATATTCAAAGTGGGATAATTTTGTTTGTAAAAAGACATTAGTAACTAAATTAAATTACAGCTGATAGTTTATTATTCTTGTTAGGTAAGTACTCAATGCTGTATGGGGTGAATGGGGTCACGCGCTTGGTAAAAAAAAATCGTTTCTTTGGGAAACTTGTTTGTTATGATGAGCACAATCATGTGTTTAGGTATCAGTCACTAATTACCAGTCACCCTATATATGTAATTACAGTTATGAGAACAAGATCACATGTAGGATCACGAGTCTTCATTTATTTGTCCCCGTATCTAACGCGTACCGGTAAGCGTGGTGTGGGACGCCACTAACTAGATGGACGGACGACTTTACAAAGGTGGCAAGGACAGATTGGATGCGGAAGGCGAAGGTCAGGGTGTTGTGGCAAAGCTTGGGAGAGGCCTTACTCCGGCAGTGGACTGCGATAGACTGAGTTGATTGATTACCGTATCGCACTAGGCTCTCATATTAAGACCACGGTTCCTAACCTAGGGGTAATTATTCCTGCGTGGGTAAAACTGGTGTTCTGCGGGGGTAATATGCTGGTAACATGTAACAAAGATTTGACCAATAAGACCGAATCTATGTAGCTCGCCAGTGCATTGCATGCCCTTGCTGTGTAATGTGATTGTAAGAACTTACTCAATATTTTTGTGCAATTTTTAAATGCCTAATAAAGTCAATTTGTATTTAAATGTACTATATTCATTGATAACATGGGGGGGGGGGGGGGTAAATCAGTTTCCCTAGCTAAGTCATAGGGGTGACAAGATCGAAAAGGTTAGGAACCACTGTATTAAGAGTTACATGAACCTTCTGATATGTTTTTGCTGTCCAGACTATGGGGAGATAAAAACTAAATTGTGTAATGAAACTTCTTTATTGTTTGAGCATAAAGTGAACTGTTTTAACTATACCTTTGAAGGTAATACTTAAGTTTGAAGACTTGTTATGAAAGTCTTACAAAAATTGCTCGGTTATTATTCAAAATTAAATGGCAAGTTAAAAACTAGCCAAGTAGGTACAAGAAGTATTTGAGGAATAGTTCTGTGTAGGTACATACATAGGATGTCTCAAAAAAAAAACTAACTTTTGTGGATGCATAAAAAATTTACAAATATATTAATATAAACACGTTAAATTAAAAAATCAGAAACTGATTTAAATAACGTTATTCAAATGTCGTCCTTCGCGGCTCTGGCACTCTTCAAAGCGATCTCTTACATTCATGAAAACGCGCTCGCCCGGACTTCACACCTCCGGATTTTTTCCTAACATTCATGGAAACGCGCTAGCCCAGACCTCCAGACCAGACACCTACGGATTTTTTCCTCTAGGGTTATCTGAAGAATCGGGTGTACAACAGTAATCCATCAACCATATCTGAAAATATTAGACAAGAAATCAACAACATTCCTACACAACTTCTGAGGCGCATTTTTATGAATGTTAGAGATTGCTTTGAAGAGTGCAAGAGCCGCGAAGGACGACATTTGAAGAATGTTATTTTCAAAAAGTAATTTTCCCAATTCTTTAGTTCATGATTTTGTAATTTAACGTGTATATATATATATTTCATTTTTTATGCATTCTGCAAAAGTTAGTTTATTCTGAGAGACCTTTTAGAATAATAGACTTAGTCTATTATTCTAAAAGGTCTCTCAACTCGTTATTTTTTGTATTTGTGTGTTTTTTCTTTGCGTCATGTTTACCGCAAATTTATTTTCTTTCTTTCTTTCTTTCAAATATAAGAAAATTACCTTAATAAATTTGAAGTATTCTTCAGTCTAGAGTAAATTGTGTGTGGATGTTGGACAGAGTTACCTACTTCATCATTATCCTACTCTTATCATAATTTATTTGGGGTCTGCACAGCATGTCTTTTTCTTCTATACTTCTCTATTAGTCGTCATTTTGGTAGTTGTCCCCTTTCTAACCATATCATCTTCCACACAGTTCCTCCATCGTTTCTTTGGACTTCCCCTACTCTTATAGCAATCTACATTCACATTCAAAACTTTCCTCACAACATTTTCCTCATTATACCGCATCACATGCCCATAACGATTTCCACACAACAACAAAGACAGAGCTACAGAGTCATCCCAAATACCCAACAAATTGAAATACTCAAATGTTACATAACAAATAGGATTCAAAGACGACCAACTTTGCTGTCGTAATTAATAAAGATTACACCGCTAAATACCAGTAAGTGTATTTACCAACCTAATTAAGCTTAGCTTGAATAAGACATACAGCCACATAAGACATACATATATACAAGAATATACAGTACAACTATTTTCTTTAAGTCCCTCGGCAAACTTCGTGTTTCTCCAGTCGTCGGATTTCTATCAGTAAATTACATTATGTTAAAAGAGTGTTAACAACTCTATATACTTCTAAGTCGATTGAGAGCGTCCAGTCTGCACCAAGTGCAAAGAGCAACTGATAGAAATCCTACGGCTGATGAAACACGAAGTTTGCTGAAGGACATTAAGAACATAGTTGTACTGTACTGTCTTATTTAAGCTACAACTGGACTGAACTTACGGCATAGCGGGTAGGATTCACCTCTCTGCTTGTCTGTCAATTTGTCACCTTTAGGCACCACCCACCGCCGAAGAGGAAGCGACTAGATATAAACGACTTTTTCGCTCAAGAAACGTACAAAAGATCGTAAGATCCGTGTGAGTAAAAGAGACACGTATATTAATAGTTGATCGCTGACTATTCGCGCTTGCGAGTACTCGTTTGTCGCATTGTTAAGAGCTATCAAAGAGAGCACTCGTTCAGCGACACTCGCTTGGCGGGCAGGATACTCGCTGAGAGATTGACGTTTGGTACATACGCATAACAGCGAGTAATCGCTCGTCGCAATCGCGCACTCACTGCTCGTTGCTCGCCAACTCATTTGCTAGCTCTACTCGCTTTTCGTTTATCGCTGGCGCGGGGTGGTGGAACAGTTGCTTAAAAAGAATTTTCCATTTGACTTTAACATAACTCCTGGAAACAACCTACACACAAATATGAATAAACTTTAAGCTTCCAACCTTAAACAATAAATTAATTTAGTCCAACTCGTGTTAACAACATTCTCACTTCACAAATAACTTAGTGAATATTCAGTGAGTCGAAAACTCGTTCGAGTGAAAGTCATTCGTGTTTGTGTAGTTGCACTTTAAAGATTTCTTGTTGACGTGTAAAGTGATGGCTTATGTTGGTTGTGTGTTGTTGCATTTTGTTATATTTTTATTGTTACTGTTCTTTTTAGGGTTCCGTACCCAAAAAGTAAAACGGGACCCTATTACTAAGACTCCGCTGTCCGACCGTCTGTCACCAGGCTGTATCTCATGAACCGTGATAGTTAGACAGTTCAAATGTTCATAGATGATGTATTTATGTTGCCGCTAGAACAACAAATACTAAAAACATACTAAAATAAATATTTAAGGGGCCTCCCGTAGAACAGTCATGATTTTTTTCCCGTTCATATCGATAATGGTACGAAACCCTTGGTGCGCGAGTCTGACTTGCACTTGACCGGTTTTTTTCCGAGCACGCGGTTAGTTTACCTGTAAAAGTAAGATCTTTTCATGAAATCTCCAGCTGTGAAAGAGGATATGGCTAGAAAGGGGGTGATTACCGAAATGACGAAAGTGCGTGACTAATAGAGAAGTAAGTATGAGAGAATAAAACATGTTGCACCGACCCTAAAAAAATGGGATCAGGGCAGAAGAATGAACAGAATGATGATGATTTCCAATTTTACAAACTTGGCTCTATTAGTTCTCTAAAGCTTCACAATATATCGCATTTACAATAATTCATATAAAGGCTTTGTTTCTGTTGTGGCGGCATCTACAACGCCACATGCGAGCTACGCGTCACACTGGCGTCACGCAAAATCCTGCATCGCGCAAGCAGAGTTTACCGCGCAACTAGCGTATTATATACAACGTCGCGACATCAAACGTCGGGCAGTTGCCCACCAGACACGACACCCGTCTGTTTGGAGGTTCCTCCCTTTTCTATACAGTATGAGTGAACTTTACACCCTGTTCCTCAAACCTCTATGATTTCTATGAATAATTAATAAGTGCCATAACGCCTTTTTATTGGGATAGGTGCTAGGCAGCGTTGTACGTCCATATTTTAGTACGTATGTGGAAGTATTTACAAACTACCACTTTATACTCGTATTAAAACACATCCATACATACATTGACTACAGTACATTGACTCGATCGACTGCCTCGTTGGTATGGTAATCGTAAGCGCGACTGCTGAGCATGAGGTCCTAGGTTCGATTCCCTGGTCGGAGAAAGTGTTGTTGGGTTTTTACATCTGGAATTTCTCGGTACTAGCTCGCAGTCTGATTTTGTGTCCGATTGATGGCAATAGGCTCGCCTCCTGTTACTTGGAACTTAAAACATAACTGGCGAAATGTGAGTGTACTTTAAGTACACCTCTGCCTAACGCTTCAGGGAATACAGGCGTGATGTTCCGTTCCCAACTAAAATATTTTTCTTTCTTTCTTTTCTTTATGTTAAAAACGGAGAATTCCTCATCCAAAAACGTTTATTCATACAATTACGGCTATTCATTGCAATGCAAATATTATAATAGCTCAAATAAAAACATACAATTTTTGAGTGAAAATTCAACGCGTTCACACATTCTTGCATTTTACAGATTTTTTGCGTAAAACCCGGGTTACGTGAAGCTTTTAGTAACATTTGGTAATCCTTTTTCTCTTGTGGTATCTTTTATCTCACTTGACAGGGGGAAATGGGTTTAGTGCGAGGGAGATAGAAGAGGACTTAATGATAATATATGGGAAGATTTTGTGTATATTTGTTATTAGGATTATTACGCATGCGTTGACTGCTTTGTTTTTTCCTTATAGATTTAAGAAATTGAATGCAATCTTGTTCTTCTTCTATATTGCAGGCAATAGCATTGATGGTAGCGGGCTTGGTCTAAAAAACCAAGGTCTGGAATTCCAGGAGTGACACATGCTTACGTCACTATCCAGTTGCCACTTTATTGCAACAAAACACGAATTATGGAAACATTTCCAGTGATCATTCTGTTAAAAATTATGTATAAAGCATTTAAATTGTCGTTTCGTTTCTCTTATCAAACGAAATAATTCAATTTAAACATATACCAATGTAATTGTTAGTTAAAACCTCATTGTTTTATCGGATTCGCACAGGTAATAAAGGTGGTTGAGGAGTTATTATTACACACTACTGGTAACACAGCGGTGATGACGTAGGCTTGTAGGCTTGTGTGCTTGTGCTCCCACGTGGCCACTGTGTCTCGGAATGCTATACCTGGCGAAGTATATTATTATACCATGGTAGCGAGTTTAAATTTCTCTATGCGCCTGATCAAATGATACAATCAAGAGAAAACTTGGTATATGGTTGTTAAATTTTTATACGTTTTATTTATTCTAAATGCTAAACTTTACTGTAGAATACTTTGTATGAACATTGCGGGTGCTTACATAATATCACTCCGCACATTCCGCTTTTCACAACACCAATAGGAATTATTCGCATATTGATCTCATCTGCTCGACGTCACTACAGGGATCCAGCAGAATACCAGCGTCAGGTATATTTGTCTGATACATGCTGAGCTGGACTCCCATTTGGTGCCACTTTGAGACGCAAACCGCACTTTTATATTCCACCGCACGTTATTTTCATTTATATTTTAATTTGTGACACAAAGTGTCATCGTCACTATTTTATGTCTTTCTTTCTTTATTTTTTTTCCCTTGTTGTACATCGGCACTTTGTACCTACTTAACTAAATTGTAATCACGTTAAATTATTATTTAATCGTTCTTTGTATGTTGTGTTATGTCTCTTGTGTTTACCAAATAAACGTTTTATCTATCTATCTTATTGGATTGATTAATTACGGTTATAATAATAACCTAGCTGTAACTAAAGTTGAAACATGGAGCAATATAATACAAAATAACGGGTATACCAAATGGAAAATGACACTTAAGGAATCTCGAATCTTTTTAAAAGATTGCTTTGTTGTTTGTTATTATTTCGAAACTACCTTTTGGAAGGCAACTAGAATCAATTCTATTTTTTTGGATTTTTTTACGTTCTAAACTGCCTTTTACGAGTATGTGCCTATTTGAAATAAATGATTTGACTTTTTGACTTTCACTTTTGTTGTTATTTTCATTTTACTTTTGTTTAATTTATTATTTTTATATTTTTATGTTTATGACTGTGTTTAGTTTAGTTTCTGAGAATCCTGTTAGAGTCTCAATAAATACTTTTTCTTTCTTTCTTTTGAGGTGCAAAGGAGAAATTTGGTCTAAATTGAACAGAGGTTCGCCTGCTTAGTAGGTCCTTCTATATCTAAAGCATGTCATATAAAACAGAGTCACTAAAGGTTCGCCCGTTTAGAAGGTACTACTACTATCTCTAAAGCAGAATTTTATAAAGACGGTAACATAATGACAATATTTCACTACACAACATCTCACTTGTCCATTTCCTTACCCAAACATGGTGACCTACTTCTGTAATTGAATATAACACACAATTATACAAGTACAATCACGACCACTAATATGCTCAAACTCAAACTCAACTCAAAGCATTTATTTAAATTATACCATTTACAGGCATATTTGAATTGTCAAAGAGTCGGTCAGTTAGTCAGAAAGTTGAAGCTAGTTGCCCATTCCAAAACGTATATCACTATGGAGAAGAACGGGCAAGAAACTCCAAGGACACTCTTTTTAAATCAAGATATTACAAAATCCTGGGTACATTATTCTTGTTGCTTCTATATGCGAGAACAATGAAAAAATAATATATAAAGAAACAATTCAAAATATAAGATTAATAATAAAAATAAGCCGTGGCAGTTAAGAGATGACCAGTCTCAACTGACGTCGTATGTCAACACTAGGCAACTTTCAATAGCGATTTTTTGTGAAATAGCGAACGCAACGTTGAAATACGACATATTACACAAATCTATGGGTTTGAAAATAGTATGTTCGTAACAACATATAATTTCATTCAAAAATTAAGGAGAAAATAGCTTTTGTTTTTAGCCAAGTGTATACATATTTGTGCTCGTGACTGTTCACGTCACGTACGTACCTGATGCAGAGTGACAGATGGTGGCACATGTTCAGAGAACCAGAACTACGTGTTTGTAGATATCTTATATGTATACATCATGTATTATAAAGGTGTGGTACAGGCCATCAAACTGAACAATTTCCTCCATGGGACCTAACTCTAATCGTGAAAAAATGATCAGTCGTCCCATACACTACTATTACTGACAAATGCGTGCACTGACTGGACAGGTCCACTCAATCTGTGTAGTTCTTTCCTCAAAAGACCATTTCAGATACCAATCTGCATGGTTTTCGCATGACCTGACCAAGATTATGTCTGGACTTTAAAAGAGACTGTGACCTCTGAGTTTGTTTCGGCCTTTCTTCTCAGAGTAGTCAGATAGGAAACGCCGACCTCATCTAGTTTAAAAAACATGATTGACGTGTAAAAGTGTTTGTACAAACCTACTTACATAAATAAAATCATTTATCATTTATCATTTACATTTGGGTCGAATAGGAATTGATTTTTTTAATGGGACATTTGATAATTTTTTCGCACACTCTTAAATATGACTGCACCTTTCTGATGCAGGTTGTATAGAGAGAGTGCCGATTATATTAACACATTAAATAGTACAGCGGTTATTACAAGTTGTCATCAGTCTGTTAAAATAATAAAATAAACAATTTCCCACCGGATTTTCCCAGTCGCCTATAAGACGGATGCTCTTGTCATCCGCTTATTTTTTCTTCTAAATATGTTCTACTTTTTAATTTGTTTTTCTATTTAACATGCGTTTGTTTTCCTACTCCGATGTCACTTGTGGACAATAGTGTGGGTTATTCGTTTTTTGGACTGTAAAATGACTACTTTTTGTAAATGATGTAATGTATAACAATCTTTTGTCCCAAATAAACAAAATAAAATAAATACAATTTTACAAAAAAATTAAAACTTAATTTTTGCAAACAAAATAAATAGCGTAAAAATTGGCACGTAATAAATCACCCTTGATAATACGCCACTAAACACGCGCGGGGCGATGATATCAACAATTCAACACAAACGTTATGGTATTGTTACCAAATAATCACAATTTAATTGTATACGTTTAAAATACGTAGTATAAAGAAAGAAAGAAAATACATTTATTTACGGCAAACGTGACGCAAAGCAAAAACAACCAAACACAAAAAAAAATATAGAATACGTAGTTTCAATTAATGTGATAACTTAATTGCCACACTGTATATTATTGTAGTATGTGTGAGCGGTAACAGCCGTAAGCTGTAGGAGTGGCGGGAGGCCGCGAATTTGGAGCCCATCTGGCGCACTATTGATGTGACCACCAACATAATAAAAAAGTAAGTTGGAGGAATTGACAGGAATAAGATACAGTACCATCGACTATTCAGCCCCACAGTGATTTTCACATTAGTAGATAAACTAAAAAAAAAAGCGGCCACGTGCAAGTCGGACTCGCACACGAAGGTTTCCGTACCACAAGGCAAAAAACACCGGAAAAAACATGTTTCTTGTTTGGAGACCCTTTTTAATTTTGAAGTTTACTTTTTTTGTTGTTATAGCGGCAATAGAAATACACACTGAAAATTTCAAATTTCGCCTTGCGAAAGGCGGCTGGCAGAGACTGGATGAGGAGAGCCGAGGACCGGGCTCAGTGGCGTTCACTAGGAGAGGTCTACGTCCAGCAGTGGACGAATATAGGCTGATGATGATGATGAAAATTTCAACTGTCTGCCAATAGGTAGAAAGTTGAAATTTTAACCGTAATAACGGTTTATGAGATACAGCCCGCTGACAGCCGGACAAACGGTTGGACGGACCGACGGACGAACGGACGGACAGCGGACGATTAGTAATAGGGTCCCGTTGGCACCCTTTGGGTGTTGAATCCTAAAAAGAAAAAATCTGTTAAATTTTACTAGTGATCCGCCCTTGCTTCGAACGAGTGCAATTCCTTTATTTTTTTGGTTTGGATATCTTCAAATAATTTTTCCCGCTCTAGGCGAAGCGAGAGGACGTGTCAGACTTGTACTAACTCAAACCCACCCGTATTCCTTCAATTGCCTGTGTGCCAGGGCTACGGTAACCCTTTCGGACAAACTCACGACCCTGGCAGTTATCGGCTCTAACTGACCCCGTCAATGTGTGCTGACATCTCTTAATGTGGTGACATGTCAAAACCTCAAGACTTCTGTTCTATATATAAGGTAACACACACACACGCACGCAAACTCAAACTCAAACTCAAAGTATTTATTTCAATTAAATCATTTACAGGCACTTTTGAATTGTCAAAGAGTCGGTCAGTTAGTCAGAAAGTTGAAGCTAGTTGCCCATTCCAAAACGTAGATCTCTATGGAGAAGAACGGGCAAGAAACTCCAAGGACACTCTTTTTAAATCAAGATATTACAAAATCCTGGGTACATTATTCTTGTTGCTTCTATATGCGAGAACAATGAAAAAAATATATAGAGAAACAATTCAAAATATAAGATTAATAATAAAAATAAGCCGTGGCAGCTAAGAGATGATCAGTCTCAACTGACGGCGCCCGTTCACGAACATGACGCGTGGATCAGCACCATCCAGCTCAACCATTTTGTAGGGAACCGAATGATCCAACACACGCGCCACCAACAGTGAGACATTTAAGTGAGCATGATATAGTCTCAACTGCCATGCTGTCAAGTCAACATAATTATATAATAAACGAATCCATGGTACTCACATTTATTAAAATTGAAAAATGCTTCTAAATTATACAAAACTATAGTTTGCTATGTATTTGCTATTTTACTACATAAAAGAAAAGAGTCATTATAATATCTATTGAGTTATTCAATAATAAAACATATTTTATAAAAAATAAAACAAACATTAAGTTCGCAATGTCAGAATAATAAAAGGTGGAATAAGAAAAGACACATACACATCATCCTTCTGGAATACATTCTCCAAATAGTGGTGATAACCGCATCAAAATCCATTGTGCAGTTAGAAGAACGAAACGGTCACAAATACAGACTCGGACAGGGACTTTATTTTATTTATTAGTGAAAACAAAAAGTGACACATTATATTTTGTAGAAAGAAATACTAAAAAGATACGGCCAAATGTGTAGCCAACAACATTTTCCACGGAATACACATAAAAAAATATCTTTACAAACCATGCTTTTTAAACTAAAATCTATAAAATACAATAGTTTAAGTTAAGAATACATTATTTTTTGGCTGCTGTTTGTAAACAAAAGTAAATTTAGTAAACAAAGAAAAACTCATCAAGGCATGTTTTAGTACAATATTTTTGAATCTACCAGCAGAAAGAGCAAACACATGAACATGATGTAATTGAAAGAAAGAAAGAAAATACGTTTATTTCGCTTGTTTTATACGTACTATGTATATATAGATTGGTGTCAAATTACCACTTCATGAATATTTATTCTAATAAATAAGAAAGAAAGAAAATAAAGAAAAATATTTAATAATAATATCCTCCTGACCGATTTCGGTCACGGTGGCCAATCCCAAATGGAGATTAGTCAGGTATGCAGGAGATATTATAGTGCACAAGTATGTGCGCAAACACAGGTGCACTTTCTGTTCCTTCACTCTCATAGTCCAATGGGACACACCCGGCACGACCAGACCACGACCACCACGACCAGAGAGAGATCAAGCGCAGGACCAACGGCTTAGCGTGTTTTCCGAGGCACAGGGTATCACACAGCCAACTTCCAAACTCCGGACTGCTACTGAGAAATTCTTAATAGAAAAACCCAATAACACTTTGCCCGTCCTGGGAATCGAACCCAGGACCCCATGCTCTGCAGTCGCGCTTGCTACCACGAGGTCAACGGGGCAAATAAATAACGTGGTTATTAAGGTTCAAAAAAACCAATACTCGGTTGGAACGAAGTTCCTTGCGTAATATATTCAGAACATCCATAGAACAAATTTAATTACCATAAAAAGGGTTATACTGAGTGAACCTTAAAAGATAGACATATGCTGTCCCGGACTTTGTTTTAGAACTTTTAAAGAGAAATGATTCCGTTATACATGATTTTTGTGTAACTTTAACCGCTTAAGCAGCGCACGCAAGCTCTCAAAAGGAATATTTTTTTCCCGTTTTTGCAACGTTTTTCATTTATGCTGCATTCCTATTGGTTGTAGCGTGATGTTACTCGTACATAGCCTAAAGCCTTCTTCGATAAATGGAATATCCAACACAAAAAGACTTTTTCAAATCCAACCAGTAGTTCCTGAGGTTATCGCGTTCAACCAAAAAAACAAATAAAGAAAGGGTCGTGACTGAAAATTCTTATACTATTTTCGCCAAGTCCGTACCGTACGGTAAGGAACTTCGTTCCAAAAAACATGCCACGGAGTAAGCAAGAGTAGTGATCGAAGTTGCTACATGGGCAGTTGCCTGTTTTCATTACCTTATATATATATATAAGGTGCAACTTAATGTAATAAGCCCAACGAAACCAATTCTGGCAACTTTGTGATAATTACTTGGGAAATATTTCTATTGAAACAAGTAATTACATTAGACGTGTCTTCCTAACCATGTTACGGACGCCTTTCAATCTAATCAAGTGTGTTTCATTACGGTTTCTCGGAATCGGAACGGTCGCAAGAGAATTTCTAAAGACTGTTGCCAGACGTTAGAGTAACGCCGCAGGAGGAGACACCCTGGGTGTCGGGAGTAGATAGCCGATTCCCGGCCACCGTAGACGCGGGCTTGCGAATGGCGAGCAAAGGGCAGCTCGCCGTCCGGTAAGGACCAGGCCCGGGTCGACGGCGCGTTGCGTTCCACGCGCGCCTCAAAGAGATGTCAGCATAACTGACGGGGTTCGATAGGGCCGATACCTGCCGGAGTCGCGGATTGTTCGAAAGAGTTACCGTGACCCTGGCGCACAGGCAACTGAAGGAATACGGTTGGGTTTTAGTCAGTAATAGTCTGACACGCCCTCCTGCTCCGCCCTGAACGGGAGAAGTCATTTGATGATTTCCAACACAAAAAAAAAGACGCTAGCTTAAAGCAAGGTTTTCCTAGAAGAGCGGTGGCCGCCATATAGCGTCCGCAATTTACCGGCGAATGACGTCACTGAAACGTTATTTACGAAAGTACAGTACAACTATTTTCTGTATGTTCCTCGGGAATCATCGCATTTCCGAATACAAACGAATACTAATTTCCATGTCCATCAATTATTTGATTTATCGTGTATAATAATTTGAATTCAGAACTAAGTACTATAAAGTTGTTTTGTTTGACGTAACAACAATTAAATTACTTAGTTCTGAATTTAAATTATTAAACACGATACATCTAATAATTAATGGCCATTCGTTTGTATTCGGAAATGCGATGATTCCAGAGGGACATTAAGAAAATAGTTGTACTGTAAGTTGGTGTTTTCCTAAAGAGCGTTTTTTGACACCGTAAAGTCAAACCCCGCTACCGTCGTTCTCATGATAGCCATAACTGCATCCGTTATGTTGCAGCCACTACTCTTCTGGGAAACCGAAGTTTAACGAAAGATAAAATAAACATTCTGTATCGAAAAACCACCAAAACTGAAGTTTATTCAATCGGATCGTCATTTATAAAAAAAACCTGCCAAGTGCGTGTCGGACCACGTACAATGAAGGGTTCCATAATTGGGATGAATTTATCCCAACTTAACCTTGTAGTTGAAAAACATGTTTTCCCATACGTTCCAACTGCAAATGTAAGTTGATCGACTATTACTCGTAAACTTGTAAAGCCTACTTAGCTGTGATAGTTTTCCTTTTAATTTCTTTACTATCACAGTATACTACTGCCGTGAATTTTTTCACATATTCAAAAGCAACCATTTTGCTGGCAAGGGGGGGACACTTGACTCAAACAAAAATTAGCAATTTAAAGCATAATTTTACGTAAACGGATCCCTGAATCGTTAAATGCTTTTAACAGACCCATGATATTTTTGAATGGCCTATCCAACGATACCCCACACCATGGGATAGACGAGAAAAAAAAACATCATGGTACAGGAGGTACCCTCATTTTTAATTTTTATTTTACCAGTTTGTCGGCGTGATTAATGTGTATATCCATGGAAAATTATAGCTTTCTAGTACTAAGAGTCTTCTACTAAGAGTCTTGTTTAGGCCTTCAAAAAGCCCTATAGATTAGTGTACCTGGGTGTTTCAAATTTCAAGTTTACCATCTGTCACTGCTTCTTCTACCTCCTCAACCAAATAATAATCATTAACTACGCGTCATATTTTACCTCACATAATGATTTTCTAAAACCATACATCAACGCAAGTATAATGTTATTATTTCACTGAGATGAAATTCTCACTTCTTTAAACACAATTGCACTTCATAAAACGACAATCACTTCGTGCACATGAGAGCTCTATTTTACTCAAACACTTTGCAAACGAAAACCCACCTTATTTTGAAAGTTTTAGAGTAGAAACTCCCTTGGACAGAAATAACAAAATGGCTGACATAAGTCAACAAAATGAATGCCCTCGTGACAAGATGGCGGTGATATTTCAAAAAAATTACGCCACGTAACGAGATTAGCTGCGGTTTTTACACGAGTTGCGATAAAATTGTATTTTTTTGTAATATTTTTAAATGGTGTCTGAAAAAGTTTTGTATATTTTTTCCTAGAGGTAAAATGTTTGTTTAAAGCGTGTCTGGAGGTCGAATCTGTTGTTGAATGTTGAATGCTCTGAAAATATTCAAAAGTTTCGATAGTTTTTTTATAGCAACGGTTTGCCACAATTGCAAGTTTTTATTGCAATTTTTTTATTTACCGTTATGATTCCACATAGCTGCTCAAAGATCAGTACCATGATTATAGTACTTACGTACTCAAGAAACACCATTCTTCACCCTTGCTGTCATTTCATACCTACATTTAATCACATTAAAGTCTTAAGTCATCACTTCCCCCACTTTACATTTCACTCAGCACTTACCTTTATAATATGTAGATGTCGCAGTGACAATGAAGAATACGACATGTGGCTAAAAAAACTACCTACATTCATTTTTTAGTTTTGTTGTTGGAAACTGACATATTAGCGTTCAATAGCCTTTTCAGATTATCAGAATACCAGCCCGGGCCTATCAGGATACCAGCGCTGCGGTAGTTATTTTTTTAAATATCGCAGCATTATGCTGAGATAGGAGCCTTTTTGACCTTGCACAGGTGTTTTACTTGTTTATTGTTTTTTTTTATTATTGTTAATTTTGTTAGTTTTAAATGCTCCTTTTTTATTATTATTTTATTTTTATTTTTTTACTCTTTGTATTTCCTGTGCGTGTCCCAAATAAAATATATTTCTTTCTTCTTTCTTTTAGAAAAAGGGGGTTAGTCTTAAACACACGTCAACATAGAAACATTTTTTTTTGTTTTATTATGAGCCTGTAAGTATTCCACTGCAATGGCAAACACTCTTTCAATACAGAGAAGAAACGACCATTAATAACCATGCTAACGCACTAAAATTTGGCGATTCGAGAGAAATAACTTTAAATGTCTTTACTACCCTTTACCATAAATCACTGGTGCTTATAAACTGAGAAAGAACAAAAAGACTAAACCATAGAGCACGGAAACGTTTCGCTGGTCGCTGCTAATGACGGCGTTGTCAACACATTTCATACAAAAGAAGCTTCACCGTTTACTTGAACTACGACACAAAAGAACAGACGACTTTGAAAGCGATCCGTGACATAAGTAATGCACTCAATGCACTTTTGACGCCACAAATTTCAATTCTATTGCCATCTGTAAGTGCTGCTGTTGCGGCGATTCCGTGCTCTGTGGACCAAACAATTTTTAATCATTTTTTTTCTTTCCAGTTTTTTATCCAGATGTCATCTTTCTCTAATTCGCTGCGACATAAATACTTTCTAAGCTGGTAGCATAATTTATCACTATAGTAAATGGAACCGTGCTTCCATTTCCTCTTGTAATACAAAACTGTTTATATATAAAATATTTTTACGGAATATAGCATGTGGCAGTTATGATGGGACATAATGCTTCGGTATTGTTCGTGAAGAAAGGGTTATATTGTCGTGGTATTAGGCTTCTATATTTACTACATTTTGCGTTACTGTTGTGATCTAAATGGTTCCTACTTCTGAGGAAACCATTATAAGACCAAATTCAGTTCAGTATGGGCACTGAGTTTTCTGTATTTTTTAACCGGCTTAAATATATATGCTGTAAAACATCACAAACGATAAATTTCAATTTACAAAATCATCACACTGAAATTATCCGGATTACATTACACTATTGATTATCAAACAAAACACGAAATAACATGTTGATTGCCAATCAAAATAATTAGGTAATAACACTATTTTAATAGCAAATTTCGTAAAAGCCTGATTTGGCAAATATCGAGTTAATTTATTCGAAATATCTCTAACAGCAAAATTGTTACTATCATGTCATTAAAAGCTTGTAATTAGATTTAATGAATGTTTTACGTAAATCCAATTAAATGGTTGTGCGTTGAGAGGGGCTCGTGGCTAAATGATAACTGCTAGACGGATCGCTCGATGTTTTTCTTTATTGTTTTTTACTTTCTTCTTTGACATAATTTTCTCATTATTTGACCTTATATACTTACAATTCTTATTTCTTTAACTTTAACTCTTTACTTATAGCTTTTGTAGACAGGATTTTAATTCAGATTTTGTTATAGTTGTAATGACAATCATGTCATTTGGTTTAAATAGGCTTTTGTTTTTATTATTTTATTTATCTTTTATATAGGTTTGTGAATGTGAGAATGTTGTAGGCCTAACTTGTAGACTGTAGATTTGTAGACCTTTTTCTATTTTGTTGAGTGCCTGTTACTTGTTGACAGGCCTACACGGTCCTCCCATACCTATTAACATTGTAATTTGAAAACATTGTAAAAGTCCTTTATTTTTAAAAGAGTAACCGTGGAGTTTCTTGCCGGCTCTTCTCCATAGGAAACGACCAATTGGAACCGTGTACCTAGCTTCTGTCGTTTCATAAGTGCTCATGTAGGTTTATGTGAAATAATTTATTTTGATTTGATTTGGTTGAACTACACCTGCCGCGGTTGGTTCGTGGATGGGTGACCATCCATTATATATCGAGACACCTCCGTGCCTCGAAAAGCACGTTCCGCCGTTGATCCCGGCTGTCATTCGTAGATCTTTGACGATCATTACGGGTAGTCAGAACCCCAAAAGTCTGACAACCAGTCTTACCACGGGGTATCGTGTTGCTCAGTAACTACTCACTCCACCAACAACTCTATATAGGTCAGATAGGCAATCGCTCCATGTAAAATACTAGTATTCAGCTGCATCCGGTTAGACTGGAAGCTGACTCCAAAATAGTTGGCAAAAGGCTAAGCAGAATGATTGACAAATATAAAATACTTGGTACCTACATCAACGCCTAACATTTGCAATTTTCCAGGCTTATTTATTCACTGTTTAAAGTTAATAATTCGCTTAAATACGAGTATGATAATTAGTTAATAACCATGTAGCAAATGCTACGGCGTAGCACATGCCTACGCAGCTCGTAGCGAGAAATTAAATTAGCTGCGGGCAATTATGCACTACTGCGCACACTACATTTTACTTATTAAAACCACTGAATTCATTTATTTTGCTACAAACATAAAATGTATTGTTTGTTTACGTTATTTACATTAGTTTTTGTTGCATTACAAAATTAGCTATAACAATTCTAATTTTGTAAAATGGTAAGGGCTATTTATGGCTAATATTAATAACAATGTTGTTGTTGTTGTTTAATGTTAATGTTTTAATCTTTTTGTTATATTATTTTGAATGAAATTTTTGTTATCATTATTGTTACGTGCAAATCACCAAAATTATTGAATAACTTTAATTGTAAATGTCCTTTTTGGCTTTATATTATTATGTTAAACCATTTTATGGTGCATGTTGTGTTAGTCTGTAAGTGATTGTTGCACTTATTGTTGCACTTAATATTGTTGCGTTTAATTATTGTAAATGTATTGTGTAAACAATTGTTGGCTAACCCAAATAAATAAATAAATAAATAAATAAACAATAATTTACGATTACACGCTCCTTTTGCCTCGTTTACGTTCATACATCTGGTCATACACGCACGCCGATTGCGAGTACTACGCACCTGACCTTTCTGAGGAACATCACCAATAAGGTCACTATATGTCTTCCTAGGATGTCCCCTCCCAGCATTTCCACCCACATCTGTCTTGTAAATACCTTTTGTTAGTCGCCCTTCATTCATCCTCTCAATATGACCATACCATCTCGGCATACTATTTTCAATTTTTGTCACTACATCTTCTTTTAAACCGCACCGTTGCCTTATCACATCATTCTTCAGCCTATCATTCATAGTCACACCACACTGTAGTGTGGGTGTCATAGAACTATGTCTATGTTTGTATGTGTAAGTAGTCTAAGTCTATATATTGAATGGTTCGCTAATAAAGACCAGTATTATTATACATCAATTCGTGTACTCAATTACACCTATCCCTACAACACATGCACGAACGCATTTCCACAGCATTTATATGTTATTTCTGTAATTTGAAAAAAAGAACGAAAATACGTGTATTTGCGGTAAACATGACGCAAAGAAAAAACTCAAACACAAAAAATAACGAGTTGGGGAAAAATATGCGTCACATTCACGCAAAACGGCGATCGCTCTGCATAATGCTACGACCCTATGCGAGACAGAGCCCCAGCGCTGGTTGTCAGCGATAGCCGGCGCTGGTTTTAGTTCTGTAGTTTCTGCCTACCCCCTTGGGAAGAAGGCGTGAGTTTATGTATGTGTATGTTTTATGTAATATACGATTATTTATTAAATAAGTATTAAGCATGTTTTTGTTGTATTGAAAACTCCTGCACTAGGTATGAATAATTTTAGCAAAATCAATGGGCACCTTTCAACTACACCAAAAGTTGTGAAAATATTAATGAAGAAAAAAACATACTTCTCTGCTTTTCGGATTATCGCAAAGTATTGTTCGAGTTTAACTTTAAAAGTTAAAAGTTGAACAGGACCCTTCAGTAATAAATAAGTAATTTTTGACTACAAATTGATCGTTTCGTCGAAGTTCATAAAAGGAAATTAAGGTAAAATGTTCAAGTTACATAAATCATTATTTTGGGACTTCGATACTCTCAAGTTTTACTTAATGGAGCTCATTTTAGTTTAAGGGTCACATGATCTTTATCTTAGAGATAAGATAGTCTATTCTAGTCTAGTCTAGTAGTCTCTAGTAGTCTCTAGTCTACTAGTCTCCTATAGTGAGTGTTGTTTGAGTAAATATAGTATTTTTTTGCGTTTTCATATCTCGGAATCATGTGGTACTTTGAAAGCCTTACAAGGGGCCAAAGCCAATTTGCAGAGGCCGTTTAGAAAAATTTAAATGAAATGTGGCACCAACCAACGATTAATATTATAGAAGTCGTCATAGGCGACGTCGATGCCTTAAGAGGATAGTAAGCAAAGTATTTTTTGTACGTAAAGCCTGATTTACATAGTGCTATTTAATTGCCTGTGACATACAATAAATGGAAGCAATCATAAAAAAATGCACCATCTAAACAGTATTCAGACGGGGCAAGCCATTAGTAGCAAGAAACTAGCATCTTGTAATCGGCACTTTAGTGGTAAAACCACTACTAAGTACCACTATACGCCTACCAGGCCTATTGATTTTAGTAATTTTATCGATAACTAGCTGTTGCTTGCGACTTAGTCTGCGATCCAGGATCAAAAGTAGCCTATGTCCTTTTTCAGGTTATGGTCTAACCATGTGCGCAATTTCATCAAAATCCGTTCAGTCGTTTTAGCGTGAAAGCGTAATGAACAAACCAACAAACTCACTTCCTCATTTATAATATTAGTTAGGACTGTGAAGGCTTATATTTAGCAGACGCTGGTAGGCTGAAAGACATTGTTGCCATCGCGGGTAGAACCTAGATGAAGCTGGAACAGGAGCATTCGGATTGGCACAAGAGACCCTATGTCCCGCAGTGGATGAATTTAGGCTATACACGATAATGATGGCGGGCTGAAAAAAAAAATATTTTGAAAGGGAAAAGCTTCATGCCAGTCGATTGCTAAAATATTAACACAGAAAAAAATTGTTGAAGACATGTACAATAGCAAAAAATGTGTGGAAGAAGGGGGACATGTGAGAAAAGAAGGAGGGTGGGGAGAGAGAGACCTTTGCCCAGCAGTGGGATCTCATAGACTGAACAGATACATACATAATATATAAACTCACGCCTTCTTCCCATGGGGGTAGGCAGAAAGTCCAGAAAGCTACCTGCTACGATCCTTATATACTGTACCTTTTGCCTTGTTTACGTTCATACATGTGGTCATACGCGCACGCCACGCCGGTTGCGAGTACTACGCACCTGACCTTTCTGAAGAACTAAATAGATATTATAAGATACAAAGGAATCGTGTCATATATATGTGGCTAAAAACTTTACTAATATGACCTAACAGCTTCCTACTATAGAACGACAGCCCATATGATAAATGATAAAATAATGATGTACCTTGTAGCGGTATCTACAACGCCACATGCGAGCTTCGCGTCACACTGACGTCACCCAAAATCCTGTATCGCGCAAGCAGAGTTTACCGCGCAACTAGCATATATACAACGTCCCGACATCAAAACGTTGGGTAGTTGCCCAGCGGACACAACACCAGTCGGTCCTGGTCGGAGGATCCTCCCATTTTCTATGGAGGTATGAGTGAACTTTACACCCTGTTCCTCATACCTCTATATTTTTTACTCGTCTCTAGAATATAAATCATCTACTTACCTCACGTTACAACATTGAGGTAACGACAGTTGCTAGCTCATTACGTTTGGAAATATTTATGTTTGCGTGACGTCATCGTGATGACGGCGCCCTCTGGCTTTATTACCGCCGTAATTAATTATAAAGCTTTTTTTAGATGTGGCCGACACGCCCTGATATTACAAGGAAAATGCGTTGTTAGTTAGTAAAAATATTTCAATAATGAAAGGAATTTCATATAACATAGTGATTGTCGTTGATTCACACATACACACATAAACTCACGCCTTCTTCCCATGGGGGTAGGCAGAAACTACAGAACGTACCTGCTACGATCCTTACATACTCCTTTCGCCTCGTTTCGTTTTTCGTTGATTTCTTTATCGTAAATAATAAACTGTCCTGAAGTTTTCGTATAAAATATAAACTTTAAATTATTAAGATTTTATTCCTTCTGCTAATAAAAAAAAAAGTGATTGGCGATCCATTTGCAGTTATGACGTGCAGCTGTTGAATATTTCTGTTCTATGCTCGTGATTATAGATCTATTTAGTATCTACGTTTTTCTGTGACAAATAAACCTATTTTCATTTCTTTTAAAGCATGGTGATTAAGACCATTTTATTCTTTGATCGATCATTGTGGCAGTCGTTGTGAGGCCCTTCTTCAAATAATTTAACTTTTTTGAGGTGCTTAGCTACAGTTTGTTGTCAATATATCAACAGACACAAAAGAGAATTCCACTGTCATAGTAGCCTTTTCTCTGGCGTCTGACTAAAAGGTAATTCTAAGAGGACAGTCAGTTCTACTTTCTACCCTCTTCACCTCTCTCTTCTTCCCCTCCTCTATTTTTTCTCCTCCTTCTCTTCTTCTTTCTCTTTAGTTACTTTCTATGACACCTGAGCACTTAGCACCTGTCGACTGCTGAGCGTGGAACCCTGGGTACGATTCCCAGGTCTGGCAAAAGCTTTTTGGGTTTTCCCTTAGGAATTTCTCAGTAGCAGCCCGGAGTTTGGAAGTTGGCTGTGTGATACCCCGTGCCTTGGAAAGCGCGCTAAGCCGTTGGTCCTGCGCCTGATCTCTCCTCGGTCGTGGTGGATTGCCGTTCCATCGGGCTATGAGAGTGAGGGAAGAGAGAGTGCACCTGAGTCTACGCACACACTTATGTACTATAATATACGAACTATTATATAATGCACTATTATATAATATACGTTCTGCATCGTTCTCACATGCATAATTTCAACATGAATGATGTAACCAATATTTTGTAACCATATTTTGATTTAAAAGAGTGTCCATGGAGTTTCTTGCCCGAACTTCTCCATAGGTACCTACTACGTTTTGGAATGGGCAACTAGCTTCATCTTTCTGACTGACCGTCCCCTTGACAATTCAAAAGTGCCTGTAATTGGTTTATTTGAAATAAATGCTTTGAGTTTGAGTTTTGATATCTTCCACGCCGATGGCTGTTCTTCGCTGAGATTTGCCGCCTTTGCCGAAATTTGGTCTGGAGGACTATAATGACACCTATGGAGATAGGCTACTATGATACTGGATACTGGCTCTTTAGCTCCCGCTTACCACATAAATATCCATGTAGATACATACATATTTTATGATTGAAGCACAACGGTTGAGCAGGTGGCTTACCTTATATTATACTCCGCTAGAAACACATTAGATCGTAAAATTTTCAACGAAGCCGAGCTATCCGATGGCAACTGAAAATTAGTTTCATCTCAACAGGGATGCGGCAAAGGGCCTGAATACCCAATAAACCATTTAATGAAGGTTTTGCCTGAAAGTTATAGTGGAGTTGTGAAAATAGAGGTGCTTTTATTAGTCGGCTTCATTTTAGAGGTTTTAGCTAAAGAGCTTTTATGTTATATTAGTAACAATATATAGGTACAGCGTATATCGGAAACGTGTTTTCAAATTTAAGTGTGTGAACTGTACCATCTAAAACTTCAATACCTACTCGACTCAAAAGTATGGGACGATTGATAAATATTTTTTCTTGATTACGATGTTGGTCTTATGGAGAAATGGATGGTTGTTCATTTCGATGCCCTGCACCACACCCTTAAATTTGACCCCACCTTTCTAATATACGCTGTGTATCATTTTGCTGGTATTCATTAATGGGATAGGCAGAGGTATACAGGGTGGAAAAAAGCAATGGGTCCTGAAGGGAAACCACTTTGAATCCTTAAGATAGATTATTTTACTTAAAGTAAACATTCCTTTACTTTTAAAAAGAAACAAAACTGCATTCATATATTTCTCGATTAATGTTTCTTGGCGAAATGTTATCTTTAGCATTGACTGTATCGACTAGTGAAATAAAATAGCGAGTGTTTATTTTTTAATTTTTAGCTGGTTCGGTTCCCGGTTTAGACGTGCTTGTCGAGAAATCTGTGAATGCAGTTTTGTTTCTTTTTAAAAATAAAGGAATGTTTCCTTTAAGTAAAATAATCTATCTTAAGGATTTAAAGTAGTTTCCCTTCAGGGACCATTGATTTTTTCCAGCCTGTATAGTACACCCTGATATATTGTCTGTTACTTTGGTAAAGTTTAATGTAATAGGGTGTAAGCTTAAACCCAATAAGATAGCCCGAGCCGGGGATCGAATCCTAGAACTTTCGCACGGTAGTAGCGCTTACAGCCACTGCATTATCGAAGTAATCTAGCATCATAAAACGCACAAAGGCAGTCCACAAGTCGCATATTGAAGGTAGATTATCTAACCTTTGCAAGTGAACGAATCTTTTAAGCAAAACTTTGGGATGAGATCTTCTTTTTTATCTTAAATAGCCCCAATTAAAACTTTTTAAATTTTTGAATATTGTAGACTAGTTTCAAGATAATATACTTTGGAAAAGATTAAACTTGTTTCGAAAAAAAAAACTCGATTTTGATCGGAAAAACGTCATATTTATTAATTGACTTCAAAACCCTCGTAGTAGGTTTGTTTACTAAAGAACTTTTAACTTATCTGGCTTGCAAATTTCTTGGCGAATACTACATGTCATGTGCCAACTCCCAAGCTATTACAAACTTTATGACGTCGAGGCTAAAGTTGAAATCGAGTTGTTCGTTTTGGGAATTTTGTTTTTCTTTGAGAGATCAATCTTGAGGCAAGCTGTGCCCAAACTTATGATGTTAGTCGACGTCTAGATGAGTAAATAGGATATGAATGATATATGGCCATTAGATAAGAGTGAACGCGGAATATCATGTAAAGTTACGTTTTCTTTGGAAGTAAAGTTTTCGCGATATGGGAGGAAAGAATGTGTTCGGTATCTTAAGTTGTTCTGTGTTTGGAAAGTCAAATTCAAAAGCGTTTATTCAAAGTTCTCTTGTGTCGATATCTTTGTGATTGTATAAGAGGTTTGAACTACTTATAAACATGTTACCTACCCAATGGGCTTAGCAGGATCGCGCGGGGTAAACGAAACGTAAATTCGAATGAATTTAAAATACTCGTTTCGCACAATGGTTTTTGCTTAGAGTTTTAAGGTTTTATTCTATAGTTATGATAGTAAAAAAAATATATTCTGCTATTAATACATTTTGACCGCGTAGGTATTGCACTTTTCTATGAAACAGCAGATTTTTTTTTTGATAACCGCCGAAGTAATTCTACGCTAGAGGGTCTAGAATCATGTGCTGAATTCATGGTTTCAATTTGCGCGTCGATGTCCCTGCCAACCTGCACCCTAATTACATAACACACGATCTATCACAACTTAATCATTTTGCAGCCTATTGTTAAACCATTGCTTCATATGTTCGAAAAATGTGTCTGCTCAGTGACGTAAATAACGCAATGAATGCTGTTGAACTGGCAAAATGAAACCCATTCCTACCGTTAGTGTGTTACGTAATTACCCTGCTGTATGTATAGATTACAAAAAAAAACTCACAGAATATTTAATAAACAAAGAGCGACGTTACGTTTTATATAACTATTTTAGGTAAGCTTAGCTTTGAATCATTTAATGGCTTCCTTAATTCAAAGTCAAAGTCAAAGTCAAATCATTTATTTCAAATAGGCACATAAAAGGCACTTTTGAACGTCAAAATTTACAAAAATATTGAATTGATTCTAGTTGCCCCTTCCAAAAGGTAGTTTCGTATGGAGAAGAATGGGCAAGAAACTCCACCGTTACTCTTTTAAAATATTTTACAATATTATGTAAGTTCACATTAATTATGTAATCATATGTGAAGACGATGCACCTAGAATAAAATTACTATACCACAATAGGTAAAAATAATTAAATATAATGCAAAGGCAGGTAAATTAATTATGTGATAGATACATGGTGCTCACATATTTACAAATATTGAAAAGTAGATGATGTTTCCAAAATTTTAACAAGTAATAATTTAGTGTGTGAGTTAAAGTAGTTAAGTACATAATGTAACAATCAATGTCATAAAAATTATAAATTATACAATTAAATTAGCAACCAGTTTGATTTTGTCTAGACTCTAGATTGTCCTATGGAGCAGGACCAGCATGTTTCCAAGCATTCTTATCTAGGATATAATCCTCTAATTTGTAATATGCTTGTTTACAAAGTGTATTTTTTTTATGAGTTTTAAATTTTCTGTCATTTAATTGCTAATTAATTAGATTCCAGGAAACACAAGTCAAATAAAATTAATTCAAATTCGTTTATTCATCAAAGAATAATGAAAATATAAGATTACTCAAAATTGAAGGATGAATGAAATATTCTAATGGATAAGAAAGTAAGGTTGATACTTTCACAAGCTTCAAAGACTTGAAGCAACCCTTTTAAATTAATTATTAATTAGTACACGGGAGACTTATTGACGGACGAAGTTGGATTTTGAACAAATTCTAATTTAAAAAGAATTTCTCCTGTATTCACAGGAATTCCTTATTTATTGTTGAGATGTTAAACTGTTCTGTTTTAAAAGGTATTTTGTATTAGGCTTAATTGTTAACATCACGCTTGTGATCCCCGCAGGGTAAGGCAGAAGGCAGTTATGTTTAAGTCCCATGTATTCATGGGAACTGGCGAAATGTAAGGGGCGAGCCTATTGTTGAATTGAGATGAATGGTGCTGATCCATACGTCATGTTTGTGAACGGGCGTCATCAGTTGGGACTGGTAATCTCTTTGCTGCTACGGCTTATTATTTTTTGTTACTATTTGCTGTAATCTGGACGCTTTTAACGTGTACGACTATTTCTTTTTCATCGTTCACATGTAATTAATTATAAGTTCAACATTAATGATGTAATTATTTTTGTAACAAAATAATTTCAAAGAGTGTCCATGGAGTTTCTTGCCCATTATTCTTCATAGATACTTACTACGCTTTGGAATGGGCTACTAGCTTCATATTTCTGACTGACCGATTCCTAGACAATTCAAAAGTACGTAGTAAAGTACGTAACGTACGTACGTAAAGTACGTAGTAAGTAAATGGTTTAATTCAAATAAATGCTTTGAGTTTGAGTTTGACTCAGAAATTAGAGTAGGTACTTATGTACTAACGAAACGTTTTAATGTTATATCTGCCTTGTTTAGTTAATATTAGACAGCATTTAAGGAAAAAACATCTTAAGGAATTCTAGAGTTCATGATCTGAAATCATCATCATTTTCTTATCCTAACCCCATTTTTTTTGAGGCTGGGGTAACATGTCCTTTTCTTCCCTACTCCTTTTCTTAATGATCCGAAATAGGTAGTTCGAATGTTGCACAAGGGTGCTCTTTCCCTATCTGTATGAGAGGAGAAGGCTTTTCCCTTGGCAATGGAAAAGAGGTTAAAACCGAACCTCTAATAATTCCCATTTTACGCTCCTAAAAATATTATTAAACACTTTAAAATAATTTTTGCGCCTCTTTTTGTGTACCCCAAATAATGCCTGTTTTGCGGTCTTAAAAATAATAAATAGCGAAGACTGATGATGAATTAATTTTAAAAAGCGTCCATCATTAGAATTTCGATAACTTTTTAGAGGATCAGTTAAATATTTCCCTGAGATAATTACAGACTTATTATATTCTAACAGTAACTCTTCAACTTCTACGAAAATAATCCACAACCCTAATGTTCTGAATGTCACCAACAATGTTAACTACATCAAAACTTTTGCAAAAGCCCAGAGGTTCACAAAAACAATTCCTTTGCCGACAAACAAAAAAATAAGTAACATTTTTAAATGAATTTCGTAATACAGTTTTGGGGACTTGAAAAAGTTACGCTAACGGGGTTGTTTGCGAAAAGTTAAATTAACGCTAAACCAACAGTTTTACATCAAAGTGTGGTCGTTCCGTATATATCTTTTTGTTTAAAAAGTTAAGAGGTTTATATGTTAGTACACTTTGTTGTGTAGAGTTGTACCTATCATCGCTACTTTGGTAAGCCCATGGTATAATAATATACTTCACCAGCTATAGCAGCTATAGCATTCCGAGACACTGTGGTCACGTGGGTGACACAAGCCTACGTCATCACTGCTATGTTACCACTAGTGTGTCATAATAACTCCCCAACCGCCTTTATTACCAGAGCGAATCCGATAAATCAATGAGGTTTTAACTAACAATTACGTCGGTATAAGTTTAAATTAAATTGTTTCGTTTGATTAGAAAAACAAAACGACAATTTAAATGCTTGATATATATATTTTAACAGAATGGTGACTGAAAATGTTTCCATACTTCTTGTTTTGTTGCAATAAAGTGGCAACTGTATAGTGACGTAAGCTTGTGTCACTCTCGGAGTGCCAGACCTTGTTTTTTTAGACCATGGGTAAGCCCACAAGACCGTACGTAGTATCAACATTATTGAATGAGCTACCCCCAAAACTGATATACAAAAACCATACCTACACAATCACCCAATAAAAAATACATTCTTTAGTTTTTAATATAATTCCTTCATAACATTCATTACCTAATGCGCCATGTTATATAATACTTAATCAATATGTCAAAATGTCAAACCTATAGTTTTATGACAGCTGCGCACACAGATTATGAAAGGCCGGCGGCGCATGAGTTGTTACCTGGAATGTTACCATTTTATAAATACTATGTTTAGGTATATAAAAAATTAGAACTAGGTATATGTAGTGTAGTATAAATTTAATTTCTATTTTTTTTGTTATTTTTATATTTTCGTATACTGCACTGGTTGACGTCATCACGTCAACGCCGGCTGTCGCTGAAAACCAGCGCTGGGGCTCTGTCTCGCATAGGGTTGTAACATTATGCTGAGCGATTGCCGTTTTGTGTGGATGTGTCGCATATTTTCCCCTAACTCGTTCTTTTTTGTATTTGTGTGTTTTTCTCTGCATCATGTTTACCGCAAATAAACGTCTTTTCTTTCTATATCGCATTTTAAGTCCAAGGACCAACTGAAAAGAGTTCTACAAAAACATTATCTCTCACTGTGTCCATAGCTATGTTTGTAACAAACCTCAAGATTGCAAAAATGCCTTTATGTAAAATGTGAGATTTTTGATCTCGACTGGAGATATATAATTTTATAGTTTAATTAGCATAATTAATTTTAGCACATTTATTTTCAAAATTTGTAATCCATTGCTAGACGAGAACAAATGCTGACAAATTGTTATGCAGTTTGGCAGACTATATATATGTTATTGTTAATACAGATTTTGAATAAAAAAAATAAAAAAAACATTTTAGTGCTTAGTACGTAGAAGCAAATTGGAAGAACAACCTTAGACGAGGCAATAAAGGAATGATAAATGATTTCATTTCTATAAGTAGGTTTGTACAAACACTTTTACACGTCAATCATATACTCGTATATTAAACTAGATGAGGTCGGCGTTTCCTATCTGACTACTCTGAGAAGAAAGGCCGAAATAAACTCAGAGGTCACAGTCTCTTTTAAAGTCCAGACATAATCTTGACAAATGTGTATTTATTTAATTATTTAAACTTCTCGCACATAATAAATACAAAAGCGGCCTTAATGCCTTAGGCATTCTCTACCAGTCAACCAAGGGTGGTGTAGAGATAAGATGGCAGGTGCTCTGCTTAACAGGCGTTAATAATAATAAAAAAAATCAAAAGATAACATAATTAATTATAAATAAAATAGGTATACAAGTACCTAAGTAGGTTATGAACTAATAATACACATACATATATATTTACTATAATATTTACGTACATTATATATACTATATAATAGGTCTTTACCTATGAAATTGCCGTTTTGTATGAAAAAATTTAAACGAATTTTTTTCATGAATTTTTTATTTGTATTAATCGAAGTAATCACCCATGCAATCAATGCATCTTTGCCATCGCAGTGGCAGTTTATTGATGCCCTTCTTAAAGAAATCAGCTGGACGGGAGGCAACAAATTCTTCAAAGGCATTTTGTACTGCCTCTCGGGTATTAAATTTTTTTCCCGCCAAGAAGTTATCCAAATTCTGGAAAAAGTAGTAGTCTGTAGGCGCAAGGTCTGGTGAGTAGAGCGGATGACGGAGAGCTTCCAACCCCAGTTCTTGCAACTTGGAGACCGTCTGCTGTGCAGTATGAGGTCGCGCGTTGTCGTGCAGGAGCAGCGGAGACGAGCGATTGACCAATGCTGGTTGGAGATGCGCCAGCTTCTCCATCATTGTGTTCAGTTCTTCACAGTACACATCTGCAGTAATGCTCACCCCGTTTGGTAAGAAGCTGTGATGAATCACACCGGCGCTAGACCACCAAACAGTGACCATCACTTTTCTAGGGGTAAGTTTTCGTTTAGGGCATTGTTTAGGTGCTGAACCAGGATCCAACCAACTTGCTGAGCGCTTACGGTTATCAAACAGAATCCATTTTTCATCGCAGGTAACAATGCGGTTCAAAATTCCTTCATTTGTGTGTCTGTTGAGCAGTGCAAGGCACGTCTCGACGCGTACTTCGCGCTGGCGATCATTGAGTTCGTGGGGCACCCATTTGTCAAGCTTTTTTACCTTGCCAATTTGACGCAAATGGACCAATATTGTTTTGACGCTAACGTCGAAAGCTGCTGCTAATTCAGCCGTAGATTGTGTATCATCAGCTTCCACAATCGCCTTTAATTCGTCATTGTCGACCAAAGTCTTCGGACGACCGCGAGGTTCATTTTTCAGGTCGAAATTTCCAGAACGGAAGCGAGCAAACCAATAACAGGTGGTGCGTTGGTTTGTAGAGTTAGCTTCGTAAACGTCGTTGATGTTGCGTGCCGCTTGTGCCGCGTTGCTGCCACGACGGTACTCATATTCCATAATTACTCGAATTTTTAACGTATCCATGATGACGAAAAAGATTGAAATGCGATGAAAATGTAACACTAATCAATAAAGAAATGACTACTTTTAGAAAAAAAAATCCATGTTTTTAAAATAAAATTAATTTGAAATTAGAATTCATAGCCAAACAAAAATTATTTTGATTTGAAATGGCCAGTACTGCAGAACGGCAATTTCATAGGTAAAGACCTAATATATATATATACACAAAAAGGGAAAGAGGTAATTGAGATGACTCTACGCTATTTATTTTGAAAATAATTGCAATTTTCGCTTAAATGCATACCGACTGCGTGTATATTTTTTTTTTTTTTTTTTTTTTTAAACGTTTCCCCACACTAGGAATTTCTCCTGTATTGTGGGTGCGTTTACAAACATTTAAACTCACATACACAAACAGCCAGACCCGAAACAACTACTTGTAGGTCATACAAATATTTGTTCCGTGCGGGAATCGAACCCGCGACACGCAGCGCAGCAGTCAATCGCTTAACCACTGCGCCAACCGTGCCGTCAATATATTGTCGTATATTGAATGAATGATTATAGTATATCATAATATAACATCACGCCTATATTCTCCGAAGGGTTAGGCAGAGGTGAACCTATTGTACACCCACATGCCGCCAGTTATGTTTCAGTCTCATGTAATAGGGGGCGAGCCTATTGCCATCAACTGGGCATCCAGACTACGGGCTGCTACTGAGAAATTACTGATGAAAAATCCCAATAACACGTTGCCCGACCAAGGAATCGCAACCAGGACCTCATACTTCACAGTAGCGTGCGCAAGCGGTGCGCGTCTTTGGTGCGCAGGGTGCGGGCTAGGTCCAACACTGTCCTGGCGATGATAGCTCAGCGACTGGATTGCCCCTAAGTTGGGCATTGTTGTGGCAAGCATATTGCTGGTGCTTGATTTTTAATTTTATGTAACTATACTATAATTGATGACTTTTAAAGAGAAAACTGTCTGTGAATGTGAGTAGCATTCAGGCTACATTGATTATCATTTTAATATTGTGAATGTGAAGACTATGTGGGTCATTGTTGCTTTTTTTTCTCTCCTCAGTTAATTATAATCATGGTCTGGCAGTTTGAGTAATTTTTGTGGCCTACCCAAATGTCTTTTCTTTGGTATTGTTCGTCGAATCGTTGAGCTCCTTAAGTTCTGAGTTGAGCTACACGATTACTGACAAATGCGTGCACTGACTGGACAGGTCCACTCAATCTGTGTGGTTTTTCCTCAAAAGACCATCTCAGACACAAATCTACATGGTCTTCACATGATCTGACCAAGATTATGTCTGAACTTTAAAAGAGACTGTGACCTCTGAGTTTGTTTCGGCCTTTCTTCTCAGAGTAGTCAGATAGGAAACGCCGACCTCATCTAGTTTTTAAAATACGATTGACGTGTAAAAGTGTTTGTTCAAACCTACTTACAGAAATAAAATCATTTATCATTTGTATGGATATTGTCATTTTTGCTTCTGATATAACTTCATTTACTAATTTAATTCATTGTCCTATTTAATTTATTTTTATTTTGCTTTGTGCTTTTCACATTAATTGATTTGATCTGACATTTATCTGTTACTCATATTTTTACGACATTTAATTAATATGGGTCAAAGACCTGAAATAAATGAATTTTAATTTAATTTTAAAAGTAGCGCTTGCGACCACTGATCCAACGAGGCAGTAGTATTACATAAATATGTATTAAACTAAATTACGTTGTTGTTGTTGTTTGTTGTTAGTGATCCCACAGAGAATACAAGATATTTTTCGGTAAATTAGATTACACAATATTTTTTTTGTACTTGTTCATTCGTACGAGGCAGTGGTTCGCTGTAAAAGTTAGTACCGAGAAAATCACATTAGGGTGAATCCTCAGCTGTGGCTCGCCAAATTCAAATTTTCTTCGGTTTAACTTTGGAAATTTGTTCAACCTAAGAATTTTTCAGAATTTTTCATATGAAAATTCTTAGGTGGAACAAATTTCCAAAGTTTGATGTTTGATATGAAATTGATGATTATTATTCAGTCAATACATTCCTACAGTCGCGAATTGCATTTTGATCAACATTTGACGTAAAACAGGGCTGCAATTAGCAAAAAACCAAAGAAAATTTGAATTTGGCGGGTTACAACTGAGGATTCACCTTCAATATTTTTTTGTAGTTGTTTATTCGTACGAGGCCATTGCTCGCTGTAAAACTTAGGACTGAGAAAATCAAATAAATATAATCAAGTAAGGGATGATTTTACCAAAGTCAGTTACCTTTTATTCGTGTAGTTAAATTGACGTCTGACAGTTCTAGCATGGAAAAACTGTAAAAAAAAAAAAACTCAGGACAATACTTATTCTAGGTATAAATATTTGGTGGAAATCGCCTTAAGTACTATTAGATAGGTATTATTATTTGTTTTATATTTAAAAATTAATGCCTTAACTTGATCTCAGTCATGGTCTAAAAAAACAAGGTCTGGCACTCTGAGAGTGACACAAGCTTACGTCACTATCCAGTTGCCACTTTATTGCAACAAAACAAGAAGTATGGAAACATTTTCAGTCACCATTCTGTTAAAAAATATACATCAAGCATTTAAATCGTCGTTTTGTTTTTCTAATCACACGAAACAATTCAATTTAAACTTATACCGACGAAATTGTTTGTTAAAACCTCATTGATTTATCGGATTCGCACAGGTAATAAAGGCGGTTGGGGAGTTATTTATTATGACACACTACTGGTAACACAGCGGTGATGACGTAGGCTTGTGTCACCCACGTGACCACTGTGTCTCGGAATGCTATACCTGGCGAAGTATATTATTATACCATGATCTCAGTGTTTTGGTATTTTATTAGTCTGTCAGTAGTGTCATCATAGTATCCGTCCAAAACATAAAAATAATTGATCTCATTGTACCTTTTATGTAATATAATTATACTTTTTATTAACTAATTAATTCTGTTAATTAATGTTAAGCAATTAGTGCTCTAATATTATTCTTAAATAATTTGTGATAATCCTAACTTCCTAACTAATGTTATAAATGCGAAAGTAAGTTCGTTTGTTACCTTTTCACGCCTAAACCACTGAACGGATCATCCTCAAATTTTGCATATACGTTGTCAGGTGCACAGGTGCATCCGGATGGTACGGGGATACCGCACGGTCTCCTGCGAAGCGGCGAGCCTCCTTGCCGGATTGCCACCGTGGGATCTGGAGGCAAAGGTCCTCGCGCACGTCTGGGAGTGGCGCGTGGAGGCAAAACGCCGGGGCGTAACTCCGCTGCCGCGAGAAATCGCGGCACAGCGGATAGAGCTCCGGCAGGATCTCATGGCGGCATGGAGAGTGCGACTGTCGCAACCCAGCGCAGGGCACGCCACAATTGCGGCGGTAAGACCCCTCTTTGAGGAGTGGCTTGAGAGGCGCCACGGCGTCCTCACCTTCCGCCTGACGCAGGTCCTCACCGGACATGGATGTTTCGGGAGGTTCCTGTTTCGAATAAGGCGGGAGGAAACGCCCGGGTGTTACCATTGTGTGGATCGACCGGAGGACACGGTGGAGCATACGGTGGAGGTCTGCCCGGCTTGGGCAGAGCACCGCCGTGTCCTCGTGGCGGCGATCGGCGGCGGCGACCTCTCGCGTCCGGCCCTGGTTCAGGCCATGGTACGGAGCGAGAGGGAATGGGAAGCCGTCACCTCCTTCTGCGAAGCAGTAATGCTCGCGAAGGAGGAGGCGGAGCGCGAAAGGGAGAGGCATTCTCTGCGCCCTCGCGCCCCTAGCCGCCGCAGGAGGAGGAGACACCCTGGGCGTCGGGAGTCGATTGCCGACTCCCGGCCACCGTAGGCGCGGGCTTGCGGACGGCGAGCAATGGGCAGCTCGCCGTCCGGTAAGGACCAGGCCCGGGTCGACGGCGCGTCGTGTTCCACGCGCGCCTCAAAGAGATGTCAGCACCATTGACGGGGTCTGATAGGACCGATGCCTGCCGGGGTCGCGGATTGTTCGAAAGAGTTACCGTGGCCCTGGCGCACAGGCAACTGAAGGAACACGGGTGGGTTTTAGTCAGTAAGAGTCTGACACGCCCTTCCGCTCCGCCCAGAGCGGGAGACGTCATTTGATGATTTCCCACCCAAAAAAAAAAAAAAAAAAAAAGGTGCACAGAAACGGACATAAGGTACCTTTCATACCGAAAAAATGTACCGTTCCCGAGGGAAAACAACAATAACGTTCTTATAATAATTAAATACATGGCGCCACGTGTCTTTCGAATCATAATTGAATTATATTATTGTAGAAACTTTAGTAGTGTGTTAAGAGTTTTTTTATTTTTTATTTAAGTACTTAATACATTTTGTGAGCTTAGAGTGTCGATAGACCGCTTTTTCATCCTCCTAACTATAATTCCCTGAACAACCCGAATTGATTGTCAAATTCTAAACTAACGCGAGCGAAGCCGCGGGCAAAAGCTAGTAATAATATAATAATAAATTCTTCTATTGGCATAAAAAAATGTATACAAATAAAGTGAAGCCCTGACTCCTGCGCTGGATAAAAACACCTGTGTTACAGGAGCCAGTGTTTTTTCCCAATCAGTAGGTTCTGGATTTTATGCAGTATACATCGTTTATATTTACTTTAAGACAAACAAAAATAATAATTAACACATACATATACTCACGCCTTCCTCCCATGGGGGTAGGCAGAAACTACAGAACGCCACCTGCTACGATACCGACATACTCCTTTTGCCGCGTTTACGTTAATACATCTTGTCATACACGCACGCCCAAAGAGTATAATAATAATATCGCACGCCGCCGCGTGCCGCCGCACGCTTTTTTAATAATAATTAAAATAGCGAAATTGAAGTAACATTAATTATTAAAATAAAAGTTAGTGTAGTAACATTTATTTTAATAATTAATGTTACTTCAATTTAACTTAAACTTTCAATTTAATTTAATTTTTTAAAATAAATGTATAAAACACATGATAAAAAAGAGAAGTAAAAATTATGATAGCAATTATTGATTTACTATAATTATTGTCGTTATACATGTGTGTAAGCGTGAGTGTGAAGTGTAAAGAGTGTGTGTTTAAAATAAAATGGACTGTAATATTATCTGAAATAAAAGATTTATTTACACTTACTATCACAATAAAAATTAACATCATTACAAGATCACCCAATCCCCTCAAGAAAACCCACGATGAACAATTTTTCTCTTAACTTTCATTATCCACTCAAACACAACATTCCCTCTCGGTGAACTTTGACGTATCACCGTCAACACTTCGGCGACAGCACTTCCTGACCCTTAAAGAATTACATCCATCAAAAGGTTGGTGATTGATGGCCCATGATAGCCCAGTGTCGTTTTACGGTCTGTAATGGCGAAAGGCTTTATCGTGTGTGTGTCAAGTGTGTTGATGGGTGAATCCTTCGGTTTGAAGGATGAATAAGTGACTTTTTAATGCCAAAATTTATGAAATATTCGATGACGTTTTCACTGCCTTACCGTGAAGGAGGATTTTGTGACAAAACCTGAACTTAGTTGTCTGAAAATACCAGAAAAAAATCTGCCCACCTTTTTCGCAACTATGTTGCGGTTGGCTTCCAGTCTTACCGGTTGCAGCTGAATGCCATTATTTTACATGGAGCGACTTCCTCCACAACCCAGTTACTGGGTAACACGATACCCTAGGTAAGACTGGTTGTCAGACCTTTGGGCTTCTGACTATCCGTAACGACTGTAAAAGATCTACGAATGACAGCCGGGCCCAATGGCTGAACTGCTTTCTGATGTACGCAGGGGTCTCGGTATGGTGAAGTAGCGTAGCCCCTGTTGTCTGAAGCTCCTAGAAACTAATATTAATGATGAATAATAAATGATTTTATTTCTGTAAGTAGGTTTGAACAAACACTTTTACACGTCAATCATATTTTAAAAACTAGATGAGTTCGGCGTTTCCTATCTGACTACTCTGAGAAGAATTAAGGTATAAGATTATAAATGCTTGTACCTTAAGAAGAGCCCCACAGTAGAATAATTAATAGGTTTCTAATGAGTTTCACCACAACGACTGGTCTACACGCGTAGCATGACCACCACAGAAACGGGTTTAGTCGACGTAAGAATATACAAAATGACAGATTGTAGAATTTGTTTGGAAATCTGACAACAATCAGTCATTTGTCTGTTCTTCCGTCGACAAGACCCGTTTTTATAGTGGTCATGGTAAGCGTGCTGGCGCTACCTATATCCAGCAGATTCCCGCAATCTTCACTTGGTTGATGTAGTAGTCTGTCTGCTAATAATACGATGATATAGCGTGCGGCAAAATGTAAACTTTATCATGGCCACCCAGAGTGCTTCTCCGGCCGCCCGTCAAAGCGCGCCCGCGCAAGCTCCCGTAAGTTTTCATGGTAATCGTCGGTCAAGTAAGTTACCAACCTGTGAGCGAATGTGCACGCAAATTGACCTAAAGGTTCTTTTAGATTGTAATTTTTGAGATCTAAGTGATTTTAGTGTAACTCCTAAGCAACTGCGTTTCTCTTACAACCGTTCCCCGGCTATAATCCTAACTATCCTAACTATATATAATTATATATTATATATTTATATATTATATATATTATATTATATTATTTATATTATATATATATTATAAATAAATGCGAAAGTAAGTTTGTTTGTTACTTTTTCACGCCTAAACCACTGAACCGATCATCCTGAAATTTTGCATATACGTTGTCAGGTGTACAGCAACGGACATAGGATACCTTTCATCCCGCAAAAAAGTACTGTTCCCGAGAAAAACAACAATAACTTTCTTATGATAATAGATGGCGCCACGTGTCTTTCGAATCATGATTGAATTATATAACCCAAATTGATAGTCAGTCTAAATTAACGTGAGCGAAGCCGCGGGCAAAAGCAAGTGAAGATTATATTTATTTAATATTCCTCTACTATCATCAATAAAACTACATTACATAACATCACACCAGTAATCCCCGAAGGGTTAGGCATAGGTATACCTGTAGTACACCCACGTTTCGCCAGTTAAGTTTTTTTAAGTCTCATGTAATAGGCGGCGAATCTATTACCATCAATCGGACACAAATCCAGACTGCGGGCTGGTACTGAGAAATTTCTGTTGGAAAAATTTAATAACACTTTGCCGAACCTGCGAATCGAACCGAGGACCTCATACTCAGCTGTAGTGCCCACTAAACAACTGAGCTAGTCTCAATGAAACTAATATACAAGAGAATGATATACAATGTCTTATTATAAAATATTGTTTTACTTACTTACCTTTTCGTATGCCACCCACACAATATTATAATCGATCTACTTACAAAGGTTCAAGGCTAAATATTTTACCTAAATATTTTCAAACTTTCAGTCATAAAGATAAATGGTATGGCCGGATGCGGTAACAGCTTCTTTAGAATATTGCCCAAAAAGGTTGCGTACCGATACGCACGGACGAAAAATAAGCGTACTTATCATAATACAAGATTGCTACGAATTTTATAAAATTAGATTAGGATTTGTTTACATTATATTTGTGGGCGATGAGATAACAAAGGGATAAAAATGGGTTAGATTTTAATATTTGGGTGAGATTTACACTTTAAGGCTTTCATTCTCGTTCTATTATTTCCGTCTTGTTTTCTCGGAGAACACATGCCCTTTTATATTATATACAGATGTCCTATCAATAATGGATCATACGTTACGGGTAGGCCGCTCACCTGATTCCCAACAACTAATTTGAATAGTTTTTTTTATTTTTTTTTATTTGTCTTTGATTAGTAAAAAAAAAAAACTTTTCTATTTAAGATATTTTTTTCAAAGGCAAATAAAACGTTTTTTACAAAAATGGTATCTTATTACATTAGTAAGCTATTCAGAAATGTTCAACAAAAATCATACCAAAAACGTTATCATTTGCAGCGACAGCATTAAAAAAAACTGATTTCTGGTAGAGACAACGGTAAAATTAGAAAAAAAAAATGTCTTGAATAAAAAATTTATACCTGTAGCTGTTTTTTTTTAAGCTATTCAAATTAGTTTTTGCAAATCAAGTGAGCTACCTACCGGTTACGTTTGATACATTATTTACGGGACATCCTGTACACTAACTGAGCCGACAGACAGCGGTCGTTGACCCCAAAAAAATACATCAAATCATTTTCTTTTTTTTTAATTTATCGTTTTTGGATATCGATACCCATAAAGTCTGCAGAGTTTTGGTAGCTAATTTAATGTGACCTTGTAGATAAACAAGTAATCAAGTAATCATATAACATTCCTCACATACTCTATATGACTCAGGGAACCATGTCTGATTATGTTATATTGCCATATTCAGGTACCAACCGTGATACTAAGTAGTAAGCTTTTTCAGCATTTTAATAGCTTCTACGGTTTTCGTTATACTACTATGATTTTATAGACTAAAGTAACGGAACAAGCAAGACTTTTGTTTACCCCTAAACACGCGATATGGCGTGATAGCACGGCTATCAAAATGAAAGTAAACTTTTTTTTTGTGATAAATAAAGAATCGTTTTGTCAATAATTTCATTGGAATTTTAGGTTATGACGTATTGATTTCCGCTTCGGTTTTGCTATGATTTTTGCTAATGGTGCCTTGAATCTTTTAATATTTCACTATTGAGATATCTTTATTACAACACTAGCTTTTTCGCACGGCTTCGCCCGCGTGCATGTCAGAAATTATCCACCGGGAACGTACTACCGGGATAAAAAGTATCCTGTGTGTTAATCTAGGTTTTATACTGTCTGTGTGCCAAATTTCATCCAAATCCGTTTAGCCGTTTTTGCGTGATTGAGTAATAGAGATACATACTGTCACATTTATAAAATTAGTAAGATTGTGTAGATAACAGTATAGTTATTAACAACAATCCGACAGATTGTCGAATTGAAAATGTCACATTTTCAATTACCGTCAAACGAGGTAAATAGCAATGCAGGGATGAATCGGAACGAAACTTTAAAAGGGATTTTAACATTGAAATAATTTAGTATGATGCGAACAAGGGACTTAATCGATAATTATAATACAGTAAACACATTAAACTCTTTTTTGGCAACAAACTATATTATTTCAAAGTTAAAATCCCTTTTAAAGTTACGCCGTGACTCACCCCTGCATTGCTATTTACCCCGTTTGACGGTACTAATTTGCCTTGCCCCCGACAGCAAATAGCTGTCGGAAGAATGGCGGTCGTCTATTTGATTGAAACTGACAAAATTTTCGCGTTTTGGATTGGTAAACCGCCATTAGAGGATTCTTTTAATAACATTGCTTGATTTTAGATTCAGCACGGAAGCGTATCGAATGGTTATGATAAGCTAATGCTGTAGGTCTCTCTATTTCTGTTGTCTACACAATTCTACTAATAAATCCTGCGGGGTAACTGCATAATACACTAACAGTAGGAATGGCTTTCATTTTGACAGTTCAACAACATACATTGTGTTATTTATGTTGCTGTTGCAAACAAATTTTTCGAACATATGAAGCAATGGATTAGCAATAGGCTTCAAAATGATTCAGATTGTGACGAATAGTGTGTTACCTACGCAATTAGGGTGCTGGTAGATCCTGAGTCATTCACGAATTAATATAATATTAATATTGAATATTACTTCAAATGTTCAGTTAAAACTTTTGACAAAGGTTCAATAAGGTAGACAGATTCGTTGGCCGATCATCATAGAAATAGAAGCAAAGTACTTTAACTCAAATTAACTAAGTATCACAATTAATTAAAATAATACTTTTACCAATTTGAAAAAAACGCATTGAACCGTTTATATAAATACTCGGTTATTTACCAATTAATTTTCTTTTTCGAGTTTCTTTTGCAATGAAAACATTCTATGGTACAATGCAAGTTGTCCCAAGCCGCACCGCCATGTAATTGGCACACTAATGGCGGATGCCATAAGGCGAGGCAAAATTAAATTCCACCCGACTTGTCACTTTACTGTAAGGAGCGCCGTTCTCTCGAAGACGCCGTGTAAACACAATATTTTGCTTTTCTACCATCTGGCTAGGAACTGTATTTAATTATTTATTTAATACTTAGAGCAAACAATCTTCTAGGGGTCTAGCTGTTGGTGATGGAGAGACAAACAGTAGTAGGAGCAATTTCGTAAAATTAAGAATAAATATTTATTTTAATACTAGCTTTTGCCCGCGGCTTCGCCCGCGTGGAGGTCGGATTATATCCCACGGAAACGTACTAACGGGATTAAAAGTATCCTATGTGTTAACCCTGGTCATAAACTATCTGTGTGTCGAATTTCATCCAAATCGTATAAGAAGCATAATTTTATTAATACTAATGATTGAAATACTATCGTGAATTCATGCAACCCTAGTACTTTTTGTTAGGTTTCTGGTTAGACATTATGCAGAACGTGTCGGGAATAGAATACCGTCTTGTATGCATGCAGCGTAGTTACCAGGATAAAAAGTATTATCTTTATATATATAAAAACTAGCTGCCCGCCCCGGCTTCGCACGGGTTGCGGTACTTATCTACGGCGTACCCTACCTACCTACCTACCTACCTACCTACCTACCTACCCTACCTACCTACCTACCCTACCTACCTACCCTACCTACCTACCCTACCTACCTACCCTACCTACCTACCCTACCTACCTACCCTACCTACCTACCTACCCTACCTACCTACCCTACCTACCTACCCTACCTACCCTACCTACCTACCCTACCTACCTACTCTACCTACCTACCTACCCTACCTACCTACCTACCCTACCTACCTACCCTACCTACCTACCTACCCTACCTACCTACCTACCCTACCTACCTACCTACCTCCCTAACTCCCTACCCTACCTACCAAAAAAAAAAAAAAAAAAATATAAAAAAAAAATAGACGTTGGCCGATTCTCATAGATACCGGATAAGCACAAAAAATTTCATCAAAATCGGTTAAGCCGTTTCGGAGGAGTATGGCAACGAAAACTGTGACACGAGAATTTTATATATTAGAGATTACGTGTCACGTTGTTTGTCCGCGATGGACTCCTAAACTACTGAACCGATTTTAAATTTGATTTACATACCGTGTGCAATTTGATCCAACTTGAAAGATAGGATAGCTTACATATCAATTTATAGTCGCAATATTATTTTATTGCAAATTATTTGTCTATTATTTGACAGTCACAATTATCTGTTAGCTCCAAACGATTCTAACAGATGGCGATATCTGTTGACTGGATTGAGTAAGTATTCAATAGATGGCACTATGTTAAAAACACAAACGTTTCATATATAATATTATAAAGAGAAAAGATATGATTTTTTGTTTGTATTGAACGGGCTCCGAAACTACTGAACCGATTTCAAAAATTCTTTCACTGTTGGGAAGCTACACTATCTCCGGGTGACATAGGCTATATTATATTATGCTTTGCTACCCGGGCGAAGCCGGGGCGGGTCGCTAGTCTATATATATTTAGTAGTTTAAAACCGTCTTCGGATTATTGCCTTTCTAGTGAAGCTGGTTTGAGGCACATCGGTTGGATGGTTTTAAAGTCTATAACGGACATAGGTAGAAACAATTTTTGTGTTTTATATACATATATAGATAAACATAGGTGCTTAAATATACGGTACGCAACGTACCTATATTTACTTAAAATATAGTTACAAAAATCTTTTATTCTATCCGTGTACTCTATTGATAGCTATACTGTGATGTTTAACGATAGAACGAAAACAGAAAATAAAATAACAAAAACCGATAGGCAGAATTCGCTTCATTGCACTGCATATAAAAAAAAAAACAATTAGAACCTTGGATAGTTACGTAGGATATAACAACAGACAGTCGCTAAAAAGTATCGTTTACATAGAACAACATAACATAACATGACGCTTGTAATCCTCGAAGGTTTAGGCAGAGGTGTAGGTACCTATAGTATACTACTATTGCCATCAACTGGGCACAAATCCAAACTACGGGCTGTTACTGAGAAATTCTAGATGGATAAACCCAATAACACTTTGTCCCACCCGGGTATCGAACCCAGGACCATGTTCAGCGGTAGCTCTTATCTTACGACCACTACACCAAAGAGGCAGTCCAACATAGAATACTTCCTTTCCAAAACAATGTCAAAGGTTTTGTAAGCATAAACTTTTTACGTTACTTTTCCACACATATTTCCAATAGATATATAGAGGTATGAGGAATGTAAAGGAGGAGGAGTGTAAAGCTCACACATACCTCCATAGAAAAGAGAGAATCCTCCGACCAAACGGGTGTCGTGTCTGGTGGGCAACTGCCCGACAAAAGATGTCAGGACGTTGTATATATGCGAGTTGCGCGGTAAACTCTGCTTGCGCGATGCAGGATTTTGCGTGACGCCAGTGTGATGCGTAGCTCGCATGTTGCGTTGTAGATGCCGCTACAGATAAGGCCGTTATTTGTATAGGCCTAGGGTAATTTCGTTATAAGTTATTCTGAGAAGAAATAATCTATAATTCTCCCCTACCCCCTTCCCCCTACCCCCGTACCTACCTACCTATTCATTATTTAATATGGTTAGGTACATGGACCATAATTGGATTGCTAGTTCCCTTCAAAGACTGAAACATCTTATTTATTTGGCTTTTACAAATATCTATTGATAACGAGTTTCCTTGAATATCTTTAGACAAATAAATCTGGGTATTTCAAGACAGATCACGTACCAAAAATGAGGACTGATTTTTGATATAATTATCGTCGTATGTATACAGCGTGTATCAGGAATGTGTGAACAACATTGAAATCACGAAAAAATATAATCAGTTATCTGATACAAAATTTCAATACCTACTCGAACAGTTGAGCCAAATTTATGGGGCAGCTGAATATTTTTTCTTTTTACCATTGATTAACCAGACTCAAGTTATTAAGTGGGACCAAAGGAACTTCAAAATGAAGATACTCAATTATTCGCGTTCGTCCCACTAACAAAATCAGTGGGACGCACGGGAATAAATTGAATGCTATTTATTAAATTCCCCTTCGCCCCACCAGTGCAGGAGTGGGACAACAGCAGTGGGATGAACAGAAATAAACGCATTTCACCAGTGTTGTTTTTTTTTATTTATTCCTAACAAATACATCATTACAATAACCACGCCATTAAACATTAAATTCACACAAAGCCTTTGTGTCGAATACTTACCATAAAAATAAAAATGTATCCCGCAATCGAGTCGGTTGCAAATAAAAATTCCTTTCAGATCTTTTTAAAGGCAGTATTCAGACGTCTGAAAGGTACGTCAATTAGATGTTTTCGCTCATGTACCAACGCTATTCATAAGGAATTAAGCTTTTAAGCTATTGCATAGCTTTTATTGCGGGCTTTGAGCGCGGCGACCGAATCAAGAAATTCCGTAACGAAAATAAAACCTAACACCCCCCACTCCGCCTACCATGTAGCTCGGCCGAGCGTTCGCTTAACGTGTATGTATATGGTACAACTGTACGAAGCTCGCACAGATCGAGACGAACTGCTCCGAAATCGGACGAATACGTAAGCAGATTGCATAAGTTGATAAAAAATGCTATGCAATAGCTTTACCACGGCAGTCCCCGAGTGCCACGTGTTTTTTTTTTATTTCTAAGCGATTTCTTGTAATTGGAAACGTAATTTTGTAGTAATTTTGGAAAGAGAAGCTACTGAATAGGTATATCGTATTTGCGTTACTATATTTATTTTATACTTTTAAGCACATAAACGTACAGAGGCGAACTTAATGCCGTATTAATTTGTTACAAAATATTTTAAATTTTATGTTTCAAACAAAGTTTTACTGACAGCCAAGACATCCATACTAATATTATAAATGCGAAAGAAAGTTCTGTCTGTATGTCTGTTAACTTGTCAGGTCTTAACGGCTGAACCGATTTTGCTTAAATTTAGCACACAGGTAGACCATGAATAATAACTATAATATATATAATAATAATAGTAATAAACCCGCAGGGCAGTATGTAGCGAGCTGTTGGGCAGTAGCGACCCCACGGACCCTATCTCCCGGGAGAAGTCTTGTTCCTCACCTCTGGCTTGCATTTATTCGCCGGCTGAAGTGAACAATGATGAGGAACAGAGCTCCCACCTCTTTCTTGCCTTAATTGGCTAGCTTGAGTGGAGATTCGCAAGAGCAAACGTGCTCGGAGGAAGGAAGTATTTCAGTAAGTGCTGGTAGGAATCTTGACCATCTTCCGGGCTCTGGGATTGTTCTAATAGCCGTGGGATACCTCTTCACTCCTCAAGCATCTCAAGAAGTGTTGCCCCTTAGTCGCTACGTCACTATGTGCTTGCGACGGTTTCCGTTGCCCATTATTGCGTGTGCAAGTCACCCCTTGCCATTTTATCCGTGTATATATAAAACATTGATCAGGCAGGGGTCATAGTCCTTCCATAGTTCTAGGTAACTAGTCCACTCTAGGCACCCAAACCCATAGTCCAATATTCTTTTTTTTTTCCATATCCTGCAATAGTCCAACACCAACCGGGGGTTGTCCTTGGGTGCACTTGCACAGTGCATACAGGGATAACCGCCGGCTTATGCTTCATTTCCTTTACTTATAGATTCTAACGGGCCTCTGCGAGTTGGCTTCGGCCCCTCGTATGCCTACCAAAGGTCCGGGACCTCGTGGTCCCGAGATATGCGAAAAGCTTGAAAATAAATAGTAATAATAAATCTATCTATCTCGCATTGTTAGGAGGTTCCTCTCTCTGGAGCCCTGACCGCCGGTAGCTTAGACCCTGTTCCCGATACCGGTGGGCTACATTTTTTTTTATTTTTAAATGTTTTTATATTCTAATATTTAAAAATATAATTTATATGAATATAATGAAATAAAGGATAATAATAATAAAAAACGTTTATTTTCTCCACCACATAATGAATGACGTCGGTTAGGACATAGGATACTTTTTATCCCGGTAGTACAATCCCGTGGGATTATTTCCGAACTCGATAGGGCAAAAGCTAAAATAAAAGATAAACTATAAGTATATTTCTCTAATAAAAGCTATAAAAACTTGAAAGCATTTAAGAGGTTTGCATTCATCATGAATTCTAGCCACTTTGGTGCGGATTAGAGGATAAAACCCGGGATTAGCTTTATCTGGAAGTGAGAGATTTAGCAGTTAAATTGCTCAACCAAGAAATTTACTGAGTTGAGCTTGTTTATTTCTTAATCTGTAAAGGTGCATCCATACCGCAGTTAACTTTTGTGGAGCAACACTGCAACACGGTAACCTTAGGTAAACATCTGTAACTTTTTTGTGGCTACTTGTTACTATTTGTTAAATGTTACTTATTGCAGCCATATGTTCTGAGTTGAGCTGCACGATTACTGACAAATGCGTGCACTGACTAGACAGGTCCACTCAATCGGTGTGGTTTTTCCTCAAAATACCATTTCAGACACAAATCTACATGGTCTTCACATAATCTGACCAAGATTATGTCTGGACTTTAAAAGAGACTGTTACCTCTGAGTTTGTTTCGGCCTTTCTTCTCAGAGTAGTCAGATAGGAAACGCCGACCTCATCTAGTTTTTAAAATATGATTGACGTGTAAAAGTGTTTGTACAAACCTACTTACAGAAATAAAATCATTTATCATTTTAGCACACCGCCAGTAACTTAAATTAACAAAATATAACAAAGAGTTAGTTTCAGCAACAAACGAGTTGCACGGTATATGTTCTCAACATGTCTCATTCTCTAACAATGTTACAAATGCAAAGCTCAGCTTAGAACTCGCGGACTGTATCAATTGTTACCACATGTTGACTGTTTTCAAAAGTTAGGCAACATTATGTAACATAGGTATACTAACATGGCAACAGAATATAATAACAATAAATACATTTTTGCTATCGGATGTTGCTCAGTAACACTTGGCAACAAAAAGTAACTGCGGTGTGGATGCACCTTTACTGTTTTTATTTCCATTCGCAAAATACCGCAGTTCAATAAAATTTAAATATTTTTATTCTGTCTGCAAAGTGATAATATTTTTATCTTGCAATGACAAAAAATTCGCAATTACGTAAGTGAACGAAGCCTCGTCGGTAAAGAGTGGTCGCGCACTACTGATGAGCATCCTGTCGGTCCTGGGTGCGATTAATAGGTTGAGCAAAGTGTTATTGAAAGAAAATAATAGGTTTATTTGCGGTAAACATGACGCAGAGAAAAACACACAAATATAAAAAATAACGAGTTGGGGGAAAATACGCGTCACATCCATGCAAAACCGCCATCTCTCATCATAATGCTACGACTCTATGTGAAACAGAGCTCCAGCGCTGATGGCATTGCGTTTTTCCATCACGAATTTCTCATTAGTAAGCCGGAGTCTGGGTTTTTGAAAGGACAGGACAACGCGCTGGTTATTTTGTTACTTGAAGTTTGAGTTGAGAAAATCTGTTTTCTTTTGTTTAATTGTGTTTAGATATCGAAACCCCTCACGTCTATGGAGTTTACAAAAATAAAAATAAAATTCAACTAATATTCGAAGTGACTATACTAACTGCGGCCGATAAACCCACAAAAAAAAACCATAAAATTTATTTATTTTTGGTTTATCGTTTGGTGAGAAAACTGACATGTCTCAAAACGAAAATTCGAAGACGTCATCCCTACTACTATTATAAGTACCTGATAGATGGCTACAGCTGTTTACTTCTTAACCGACCTAAAAAAAAGGAGGAAGTTCCCAATTCAACTGTATTTTTTTTGTACGTTTGTAACCTCATAACTTTTTTCTAGGTGACCGATTTTAATAATTAATAATATTTGAAAGCTTGGTGCTTCTCATGTGGTCCCATATAAATTTGGTCAAGATCTGACCAGTAGTTTTAGAGTTAAGGCTCCTACAGACAGTCGCGACGCGACAGCGCTACACAAAGGCGCCGCTCGTCGCGCGACACGCGGTGCCTTTGTGTCGGGCGTCGCGTCGCGCGTGTCTGTGGGAGCCTTTATCCCTAATAATGCTTATTTTTAACACTTAGTATTATATTGATGATGTTTTAATAACTTCCTGTCACAGTTATTTACATGTCGAGTAGTGGTATACGATTTTGTGGGGGGTAGATACCATAGTTAAAAAGTGAAAAATAAAAATATTATTACAAAAAAAAAACAACCGGCTTCCAAAAAAACACTACAAAGTCAAAAATTACTTTAATTTCGGAAGTCGGTGGCAAAAAAAGAAAATGCCAAACGAAAGACTTCCGAAACAAAAGTATTTTTTCCACTTTGTAATGTTTTTTGAGGAAGATGTTTTTTTTTTTTTTGTAAAAAAGTTTTTTTTAATTCTACAGTATAAAATAAAACAGTTAATACCCACACGCTTTTTATAGCAGCCGTAGGCGATTATAAATAATGTCATAAATAAGTTCCATTGGGAACCCCAAAAGTAACAAAATCCCCGTTCGTTGACTTTATAACTATCGTGGGAAGATAAACAGCTGAAAGTAAAAGAAAATGTGAATGAATTATATCGCCAATATCATCGCTATTCATAAATTATACACTTAAGGTTCATATCTACTATCTATCTATCTAGAAATAAGAGTTATCATAAAAAAAGTAAACATAAACATAATCAGCCTATAATGTTCCCACTGCTGGGACACAGGCCTCCTCTCTTCGAGAGGGAGTGGGCTGTAATCCACGCGGGCCAAGTGCGGGTTGATAGATGTCACATATCTTAGAATTTTTGGTTCTAGGACACGCCGGTTTTTTCACGATGTTTTTCTTCACCGTTTTGGGAGCAGTGGTGATGAAAGAATTTACACAAAGTAAAGCGCCTGCCTGGTTTAGAATCCATGACCTACAACTCGTAAGTCGTGACAATTACCTTTGGGCCACTACTACTCTAAAAAAGTACGTATCTACATAATTATGTATGTATGTATGTGTATTTTAATCATAGCACTGACTGAAGGCAAAGTAACACGGTCGATTTATTGAAATCCTTGTGAACGATTCTTTATAAAAAGAAACATGACGTCTAAATCAAATAAATTCAATAAATAATAAGTACTTAGAAATTCTTGATGAAATCCTTTTGAAATTTCAACCAGTATAACTTGAATTATTCAAACCAGCGGTTATTAGATTGGAAACTTAATAAAAAAGCTTGTGGTTGTTGAAAATTTGTATTTGCTCTATAATTGTTTTTTTTTTTACAAATTATTGTTCGAGAAACTCTAGAGTCTAGCACCTACCTATGTTTTAGTGGTTGTTTTTTTTTTTGGGTTCTAGTTACTGCTAGGCTTTGTACATAAGCAAAGATAACAATAGAGGAATAGGAATAAAGAACCTACAGTCCGGCCGTCGAGAAAATGCGTTCCTGACACCAGTCATTGCGACAATTCTTGTAACTAATAAAGATTAAATTCGCCAAACACGTATTCGTTTGTATAAAACTGACAGATGTCAAGAACGCATTCTCTTTACAGCCGGACTGTAAGTAGGCTTAAAACTGATAAACCTGCACCCTAATAATAATTGCGTAACACACTATCAATCACAATCTGAATTAATTTGAAGGATATTGCTAATCCATTGCTTCATATGTTCGCAAAAATTGTCTGCTCAACAACGTAAATAACGCAATGAATGTTGTTGAACTGTCAAAATGAAAGCCATTCCTACTGTTAATGTGTTACGCAATAACCCCTCTGTGCGCAGTACTTGTATTGTTGTCAAGTGTCTCCAGAAGATAGTATAATAGGTATATGATTCCTTAAATTTATTTATTTATTTATTAAAACTCTATGCACAAGTAAAAAAAAAAATACTGTACAAAGGCGGACTTAATGCCTGAGGCATTTTCTACCAGTCAACCTAAAAATTATATTGTATTATTATTGTTGTTCTTAATTTGTTTAAGTAATACTAACAAAATTATGGGTAATGTGTGTCTGAATGAAATATTAATAAATAAATAAAAACACAATGAAGGGTTCCGTAGTTGGGATCAATTTATCCCAAAAACAAACTAAACATTGTAGTTGATAAACATTTTCTCCCATACATCGGTATACGCCACGGTCAATTCTCCAATTGCAAATGCAAGTTTGTAACGCGAAAAAAATGTTTTTTCTGGTGAAACTACAAATTAACGTTTTTCAGATTTTTCCTTTACTTAAGAATTCTTGCCAAATTTCAAGATTGTAGGTCAACGGGATTGTACTCTATAGGTTTTGATTTATTTGCCAGTATCAATATTCAAATTCAAAATTCAAAATAATTTATTTGCAAATATGGGTAAACAATGAGCAGATGTTTTAAATAAAATAAATAAGTAAAATAAAAATCATTTAATTCAGACCATTAGTCCATTTGGGTTAGTACACAAACAACTTATAAACTAATGTTAGTACTTAAATTCTACCAGAAGATAATTATAAGTTTATTATTACATACTACATGCACTCAGTGGCGTGTAGGCGTATCCAATGTCCCAGCATTGGGCTGTTCCACGTGCACGGCCTGCACCTACTGTCCTGTTTTGCATTGATATAATCATTGTTTATCACAGTCACCACCACCATATTACCATATCACCACCACCACCACCACCATATTTTACTTAATTATTACTACTACTATTAATATTTTTTTTTTTTGGTATTACCATATTTTACCTTTCGGCATGCAAAGTACATAAAAAGAAAACACATTATTTTTTAAACTTATCAAGAAAATAAAATTAAGAATGAAATCAATGTGTCGCATAAATTACCGTATTTTATTATTGCGTTGACTTAGAAGCTTGATTTTTGTTAGAGCTCAAAGAGACCGTAGACCTACGTATTTGATATCAACTTGATACCCCCACGCGTTCCTGAGAAAAAGCGTCTTGACAGACTGACAGACGAACAGACAACGAACCCTATTAAATAAAAGAGAGCAGAGAAACTAGAACAAGAATGACAATTATTTTAATAGGACTTAATTAATTTAAATAGAGTAGAGTATGACTAAAAGGGCCTCGCGGCCAGCGGTTTGCTATTGAAGTCGTTTTAACGCGTTTTAGTTTTAAAGTTAAAATAATAATGTACATTTACGAAAAAAACACTTCAAATTATTTATACGATGCAATATTTTTATTTGATAACGTGACTCGAGCGTTTATTAGATCTGTAAGTTAATAAAAATGCAGCGCTCGGTCAATAACCTAAGCGAATACCAGCACGGCTCTAACTCAATATTATTCTGTTATAAAAAAAGTGATGAGAATAAATCGAATTTGAAGCTGGAAAATTTCTAGTTTATTGGATTTTCAATTTACTGTTATATCAATCATTTTATGTTGAGCTTTGAAATTGAATTTTTACTTTTTAACTAACGTGCTATGTAGGTACTGTTATACCTTTCTCAATATATGAAAGTGGAGTAAGAGAAAGGAAACTCTATTTAATGTTTAACTAGATTATTGTAATTTATCATGGAATTTTACTAATACACCGGCAGGCCCTAGCCCTGCCCATGGTATAATAATATACTTCGCCAGGTATAGCATTCCGAGACACAGGGTGACACAAGCCTACGTCATCACCGCTGTGTTACCAGTAGTGTGTAATAATAACTCCCCAACCGCCTTTATTACCTGTGCGAATCCGATATAACAATGAGGTTTTAACTTACAATTACGTTGGTATATGTTTAAATTGAATTGTTTCATTTGATCAGAAAAACGAAACGACAATTTAAATGCTTTATATATTTTTTTTAACAGAATGGTGACTGAAAATGTTTCCATAATTCGTGTTTTGTTGCAATAAGGTGGCAACTGGATAGTGACGTAAGCATGTGTCACTCCCGGAATGCCAGACCTTGTTTTTTGAGACCATGGCCCTGCCTATCTACTTCTATAAACATACTACCATCACTTTTCCTTCCAAAGCTTATTTCAAACTTGCTTGACTGTTCGGGAGTAACCATCGATAATATATTACCAGCCAGTCAACATAAGGTTGACACATGCAGATAACCTCTACAGTACCTATTTGTTAAACATTTGAAGTGTGTTCTAGGCTTTTAATAACTTCGTAGTTAGGTATTATTAGTATTTAAATTTTACAGAAATATAACGTTTTAAATCTAGTTTCGCCTTGTGAATCGTTCGACTTTTCAAGCACAAAAGCCTAAGCAATGACTTGTTTATGTAACGACGTAAGTTTAGCCAAACACCATTCAAGATAATTATAATAGGTAAAATTAAAAAAAACCCGACATAAAAAAGAGCTGCTGACTTTGAAACGGCTGAACCGATTTTGATAAAACATGTCTAAGAACCACCGCTAGAAAACCTGTTTACAAATAAAAACAACTGAATCCAAATCGTTTCACCCGTTTAAGAGCTACGGTGCCACAGACAGACACACATACATTATAGCGGTCAAACTTATAACACCCCTCTTTTTGCGTCGGGGGTTAAAAATTAGCTTTTTAACTTATAAGACAATAAAACAAGGCAGATTGAGGTACAGGCATATGTGGTAAATTCTATTTTAAAAAAGACCGCAAAAAAGCAATCTTATTACATACCTCTACTTTTATATAACATAACATCACGCCTGTGTTCCCAAAGGGTCAGGCAGAGGTGCACCTATAGTACACCCATATTTCGCCAATTATGTATAAGTCCTATGTAACAGGGGGCGAGCCTACTGCCATCAACTGGGCACAAATTCAAAATCAGGCTGCTACTGAGAAATTTCAGATGGAAAAACCCAATAACACCTTGCCCGACCCGGGAATCGAACCTAGGATCTCCTTCTTAGCAGTAGCGCTTGCTACCGCTAGACAAACGCGGGAATACTTACATTTAGAGTGACTTAAATTTTTCGTTAAGAAAAGTAAGTAGACCAATTATAATGTCTCTGACACCCTGGTAGAAAATTCTGGGTTATTCCGTTTATCCACCCTAAAACAGCCACTCTAGTGTGGATTTTCGGAAACGCGTGTTTATGTGTTCACCCCAGACGGGGTGGATAATCGGATTTTATTTCTGATTGTTCTCCAGACTTTTCATCCCAAGTACAGTCATCATCAACAGTACAACAGTAAATATACCTACTCATACACTTTAATACAACAGTAATTATGTTTTAATAACCACAAACTTAAACAATCATATTATCACGGTTTGCATTTAAATCAAATTAAACTTCCTCGTTTTAAATAACATTAATATGTACTTTATAAATTCTAAAATATGTCCAGGAAATGAGCAAAACTAATTTCTTTATTGAGTGTATCCTGGATAAATTCGTCTCTTTTAATGTATGCAGGGACATTTGCAATCGTTTGCAAAATTTCTTTGCTACAACAGACGTATTAGCGAAAAACATAGTATGCTAATGTCTAGTATCTTGGGCCAGTTTCTATCATGCTTCTATAAATGAATGTAAGTACACCGCCTAGGGAGAAAATCGGAAGAAAAATAATATATGAATTCCGATTATCCACCCCGTCTGCGGTAGATAGAGGAACACGCGTTCCCGAGTATCCACCCTAGGGTGGGTTTAGGGTGGATAACACAGCCTCAATAAACATATCTGTAGGTGAGTACAAACATTTACATAGAAAGTGTAAATAAAAAGCAATGTGTGTGTACTAAAATCGTGACTTACTATTTTTATTTAGGTATCCACGAAAGATCCGGAGGTGTATGAGGCAGTCGATTGAATAAACATTATCGAGTGACTAGGTCGTCGGGTCTCACATAAACCCTATAAATCTAAGGAACCTAACCCTTTGCTAAAAAGCTATCTTTAAGAATGTGAAGGCCAAGTAAAGAAAAAATGGCGATTTTGAAAGGACAAGAATTTATTGGTGATGTTCTTCAGAAAGGTCAGGTGCGTTGACTCGCGACCGGCGTGCGTGCTTGACCAGGCCCTGCAGTCTCGACAAATATAACGACAAAAATTTGTCGTTAAGAGGGCCCTTCCCGGTCCGTCTATCGTCAATGCGAGCATGATTGAAAAGTTTGTTGTCTCATCCAACACAATGTTTGAAAAAGAAGCAAGAGTGAGAACGCGATAACATCGAACGAAAATTGGCGCGCAAACATTTTACAAAACTTGTTCCAGGAAATACGTGTTTTTGAAAAAGCCTTAGAAGTTTTTGGAAAAAATGTTTGTCACTTGGAATCTCCATTACATGTGCGAGGTTTCTATGAAGATGTTTTCTTTACTATTACAATTAATGACTAAATTATGAACGGCCAAAATTCTGGTAAAAATTTGTGCAAAAAAGCAAATTTTTGGAGGCTTATACTGAATTTGGTTTTCCAAATTTAGATTTTTACTTGCATAGAAACCTAGATAAAGTGCAAAAGATACCTATTCATCTAAAAATTTCAATGAAAGATGCAATTACAATGCCATAATCACGTACGAGCGTTTGTATGAAAAGTAAGGCGGGTTGGCCGCTCTTAAGTCTAATCGATGTCAAATTTCTTTAATAGATTTTCAACCTTATACTTTGGAAATAAAGTTGAAAATCTATTAAAGGAATTTGACAACGATACGACTTAGCGACCGATTTTTGTCGCTGTCTAATGTCGAGACTGTAGGCCCAGATATATGAACGTAATCAAAGCAAAAGGAGTATGTAAGGATCGTAGCAGGTGGTGTGCTGTGGTTTCTACCTACCCACATGGGAAGAAAGCGTGATTTATGTATACTCGTAATTTTCCATGTACTGGGTTTGCAAAGAGGCAAGTGCCAATTTAAAGGTACAGCGTGACCTTTAAAAACGTAGCTACTGCTACATAGTTGCACATTATATGCACACCTGGCGAGACGATTTTCGACCTTAATTCAAACATTGCAATGTTGATATTTGTTTAGCAATGACATCCGCGCTGCGCTTTGGCAGATGTGCGCCGGCTCTTAGTGTATGAAAAGTGGCTATTGCTGACCACTAGTGATGGTCGGGAATGGTCAGCGTGCGGTTAGCCTCAATACGCGTTCTTGAAACACGTTTGTGCCGAATAATCCAAAGAGCTGTTTTTCTTCATAGATTTATTATTCAGTAACAAAAATTTGTGTCTGAATTTACACGAAATAAATGAAATAAATTGAATAAGATAGATAAATAACAAAAAACCATTACACACAAACCAGAAGACTACAATCCGTTAACATATGGTACATTACACGCACATAATCAAATTGTTCGTTATGCATACAACTTAGTTAACAGGATACTGCTATTGTAATTTAAACAACATAATTAATGCCGCAGGGCGTCTGTTTCAACGTTTTTGTGCGTTTGTAGTTTGTGTTCGACATGCCTAGTAGTAATTAGTTTGAACTTGTACAAAGTTATTCAATAAACCTACAACAAACTGCGAATTAATCGGATAATTTTCTATGGAATGAATTCTATTTTAGTTCGGTTTAAAGTCTTTGGTCTGTCTGTATCAAAAAGTCGTGTTCATCGACCGTAAGACCCTATACCAACTGATTTGAATTATACAGGGTTATTTTAAATTAGCTAGCGAAACTCCGCAGACGCGATGGGTATCGATATCTAAACGGCTTCCAGTCTAAACGGATGCGGCTGACTACCTTTTTTTTTTTCTTGGGTGGGAAATCTTCAAATGACCTCTCCCGCTCTGGGCGGAGCGGAAGGGCGTGTCAGACTCTTACTGACTAAAACCCACCCGTGTTTCTTCAGTTGCCTGTGCACCAGGGCCACGGTAACTCTTTCGAATAATCCGCGACCCCGGCAGGCGTCGGCCCTATCGGGCCCCGTCAATGGTGGTGACATCTCTTTGAGGCGCGCGTGGAACCCGTCGCGCCGTCGACCCTGGCCTGGTCCTTACCGGACGGCGAGCTGCCCATTGCTCGCCGTCCGCAGGCCCAGGTATGTATGTCTAAAGTAGGTATATTCTAGTTGCAGAATAACCACTCTCTCGGTACTTGAATTATAATATGTTTTTAACGACTGGGTGCTGAGGTACCCAGGAGTTATACGTCACATACCTAACTCATAGAATTAACATAACATAAAACATAACATCACGCCTGTAATCTCCGAAGAGTTGGGCAGAGGTGTACCTTTTAGTACACCCACATTTCGCCAGTTATGTTTAGATCCCATGTATTACGGGGCTAGCATATTGCTATCAACCGGGCACAGACCTACTCCGTGCTGCTACTGAGAAATTCCTGATGGAAAAACCCAATAACATTTTGCCTGAACCGGGAATCAAACACAGGAAGTCCAACCAAAGTAACCAGGAGTCCTGCGCTTGCGATCATTAGACTAACGACACAGTCATAGAAATAATTACTTTCTAAATACTAAAATGTAGCAATATAACTCGCTTTACGGTGTAATGAGATTTTAATACACGTTGAAACATTAGAATAATACAAACAAAGGTACCTTAAGTCACCTTTACGCATAAAATCTGCCTAATTAACCCTAATTAAGCGATGAGAATTAGTTCTACTCGAAAATCTAAGTTCGACATTGATATATGGCAAGAATACTTAGCTTTTGTGTTATTCAAAAGAGACCCTATTTTATCACTAAAAGCTTTGCATTTCATCGCCTACTTGGAGATACTACTTGGCATCATTTTTACTATGATTGATGTGACACATGCAAAAACCATCTCTAACGTTTTTTTTTAATGAACGACGTGGTGACTTTGAGAGTAAACGAAAGCAAAAGAAAGAAAATATATTTATTTAGCAAGACTCACAGACAGCCAGACAGACAGTTCCTTAACTGGCGCACAGACAACTGAAGGAACACGGATTGGTTACACTACAAGGTACACAACACAACATAAATAAAATAAAATATATTTTTTTTTTTGAAAAACATTGCCCCACACTAGGAATTTCTCCTGTATTGTGGGTGCGATTACAAACATTCAAACTCACATACACAAACAGCGAAATAAATAAATATAAATAAAGGAAAACAAAAAAAAAGTGTAAAGTGCGTTGTGAGAAATTAGCAGGAAAGTGCGCCACATAGGCCCAGTTCAGCGAACATGCCAGACAACTAGTGCCTGACGCTGGTTTTCAACTAGACCTGTTGTGTGAGGTGACGGATGTAAATCAGTTTTATACTGCAATGATGCAATTTTTTTTAAGTAGCAAACAAACGCGGCCCACCAGATGGTAGTGCTCTAACGGCTAAACAGAGAAGGAAAAATGTGTTTATTGGCATTATTTACAGCAAAAAAAAACTTAAAACAACATAAAACGATGAACGGATTTGGATGAAATTTGCACACGGATAGAACATGACCTGGGATAGTACAGACGTCAAGCTCAAAGCATTTATTTCAAACTAGCTGCCCGGCGCGACTTCATTCACGTGGTGTTCTATCCCTAACCTGCCCTTAAACCTTCGCGGGCGTATGCAGAAAAACTCACCAAAATTTCATCAAAATCGGTCCAGCCCTTTCGGAGTCGGAGTTCGGATTTTTATTTATATAGGAGATAGATAAACCAATTACAGGCACTTTTGAATTATCAAGGGTTCGGTCGGTCAGAAAGATGAAGGTAGTTACCCATTCCAAAGCCTAGTAGGTACGGGGTACCCATGGAGAAAAACGGGCACTCTTTTAAATCAAAATATAGTTACAAAATATTGATTACATGTTGAACATATTTATTTATTTATTTAGATTAGCCCACAATTGTTTACACAATACATTTACAATAATTTCCATAATAGTATATGCATGTGAGAACGATGCAGAACGTTAAACGCGTCCGTAATAAAAGTATTAAAACGTTTTAAATATGAAATTAAAATAAAATGTATGTAAAAAACCTTTAAAAAAAAGCTTTTAATGAACTAAAAAGTATCAAATACACCTTACGTTAAGGGGACTACAGGACCTAAACGCAAGTTTTATAATGCCTAAAAGTATATGATCCACTATGGTAAACAACATCAGAAAAATGTATGATATTTTTCAGGATATACGCTAGATAGGTAGTGTATTGAAAACATAATACAGCTAATTTGATATAATATAAAAAATCACGAACATAAGTTTAAAAAATTCTTTTAACGATTAAAAACCATACTAATATACATGCAATCATTCTGATTTTTTGTCAGATTATTCTACAAGCAACATATTAATGTATTAGTGTTTTAATATTTTAGTCCAATCTCTAGGTTTTTTGTAAATAGATAATTGTTTCATATTTTGCAATTAATTACCAGCGTTGTGTCATCGCGCTTCTCTTTCTTTTCTATGCTGTCCGACAGTGACCGCGCTTTAGCTGTTGTCAGCCTCTTAACATAAAACTTTAATATTTTCTTAGAAGCTTGCGGCTTATCTTAAAGTGTAAGAAGGACGGTCACGTATCAAGCTCTTAAAAATATATTAAAGTTTTATATAAACGTAAGTTTTATTTAGTACTTTTTAGTCAATTAAAAGCTTGTTTTTAAAAAGTTTTTGTACTTACATTTTATTTTGTACTTTTTAGCATTAGAATTTGTTTAAATATCCGTTCTATCACCTTCTCTTGAAAGGTAAAGACAAATCCAAATAACCCAAACGTGCCTATACGCAGGTCATGGTGTGAAGCCATCCGAATTGCACTATCGAAGACATGCCACACTTTAGAACGGGCTATCATCATAATTTAATAAATACTTATACAACATTTCGTGCTTGTGCTGTTGACCACTGAGGAGTTCTCTCGTATGGAGCCAGTCTTGGGTGCAGCAGCCAAAACATGTTAAACTTTAGAACTAGCTATCATAACTGTATGCGTACCTATATCAAATTTTGTGTCTCTGCTGTTGACCGTTGAGGAGTTCCCTCGACTGGAGCCAATCCTGGGTGCAGACACCAGGTCATGGTAGACTTTAGACGGAACTACCATAATTAAATGCGTATATTAAATCTCGTATCTCCACCGTTGACTGTGACTGTTAAGGAGATCCTTCGTCTGGAACCAATCCTGGGTGTAGAATCACAAGTCATGAATCATAAAAATGCATTGTCATCAAAACAGAATCAACGTATAAAATTTCAACTCCGTAGGATAAGAGGAAGTGGTTTTTTTTTCAGCTTGCAAGATTTGCCCAGAACATATATGCAAACATTGCAAGTTAAATAAAAGCTTGTTAGGATACTTCTGGTGGACCTGATGGTAGTGAGTTACCGTTGCCTTTTCTGCAAGATCAGCGTCATCGCGGTAGCGTTGCTATTCTAGAAAAGAATCTGAAATATCTCATACTAGTTTATGCACGAGACTTCTCCCACCTGGAGGTCACAAAATATCCCACGGGAGCGTACTATCAGGATAAAACTTCGGGTCTTTTGCATTTATATGTAATATTAATACGGTAGCATGGATTGCTGTACATACGGTACATACCTTTCAAACTAAAACTATCTTCAAAATGTACTAGTTCACCAACTAAAAAACCTGATTACAGCCATGCGAGAACTTTCTTTCAGCCTTCATTGTATAAATAAAGTAAGAAAAGAAAGATCATACTAAATTCGACCAATGTTTCCTTCTTTTAAAATATTTTTGCTCAGTATATTTTACGAGTAATCTCGGGGCATACCTGCAGACACTACAGTTTGTAATTTCATACTACAACAGGAAAACTGAGGCTTAAAATATTTAATTAAAAAATTCCTTCTCGTAACTTTTTTTTTACAAAAAAGAAGCTATAGGTAAGTACAATCTAGTTATTCTTTAAGGTGCTTATATTAAATTATCTTTGGATGGTAATTCTCTTATTTAATTAATTAAAACAATTAATTACGTGACCAGAGGGCTGGCCTATTTTTTGGCCAAAGAATCAGCATCGCGATACAATGTGGCAATACTGCCAGCCTTTTGGGCACTTTTCCTGTTGACAACGATGCGGACGAATTTTTTGATGTACCTATAATTTTCTTTTTATATACATGTACAATTGTACAACATTATTATTATTTAAATTTTTGAATTTTTTTTCTCTTATATATAGGAGAGTACAAAAAACTTGCACACGGGCCGACACCAACAGCCTTACTAATAAAAATATTTAAAACACTCGTTTAACAACTGTTTACTTATACATTGTATAAGCTATGGATAAGAGTTACACACTCCCTTTACCAATAATGGGTGTGTAAGCATTGTATAGTTATAAATTCGTTATAACAAAAGTCACTGGCAACATTCTACGGAAACGTTTTGAAACTTGATGACCAAATTGTAGAGACATTTAGAAAACCTTGTAAACAGCATAAAAAATGATTATTTTTAATAAATACTACAAATTGTGCCCAAAATGTTGTTTGTAAATGTATTTAAAAATAATTTTACGTTTTTTACGGTAAAATGAAAGAAAAAAGTAAACATATTTTGTTTGTCATTTAAGAACGCACCTTTCAAATGTCAAACTAGTGTCCCAATTTAAATATGTGTGCAATCGATCGTGTGGGTGTATGTGGTGTGTTTTTTTTTATAGCACCAATCATATTTCTGAAGCCACAAATATTTCTAAATCCAGAAACTACTTGTTCTTGCTCTTCAAGTGACCCAGGCATGCGTATAAATTGTGCCGCTTTATTTGCCAAAGCGTTAGCCACTCTTCGACATACATTCGTAATAGACTGTTGGTTAAAAGTCTGTCTCGTTAAAAGTAAAAGGATCGAAACGATTTTTGTAACATTTTCGTTTTCTTGGTAGTTCTTCACGATCCATTTTTATCAAAAATAACGAAATAATGCAAATAATCCATCATTGAGACTGAGATTTGAATACGAACGTTCTTAAAAGTTAGTACAATAGCCCGCCAGATGTCCGGCTACTTCGGTTACACGCTCACTAAACAAGGGTTGAGGACTGAATAACAGTTGTGTACTTTCTCATACAAAAAAAACTCGCCGTATACCAGATGTGTACAACTGAACTGTCAAATATATTTTATTGGTAGAGTAAACGTTATAACTCCGGTATACGTCGTGTGTAAATCTTTATTAGTAAGGCTGCAAGTGTGTAAGGAGGAATTTAAATAGAGAACGTTGATGATATTGTGGAAGTAGTAAGGAACTCCCGGCTGATGCGACAGGTGTTGAGAATTGTGGCTTTTTGTATCAGGTGAAGGGTATGTAGGGCATGTGTAGAGTGTTAAGGCTTTGTGTAAGGTATTTTGATAAAACGATCCGCAACGGCATCCTACACAATAAAAAAAAAACGGGAAATATTTATCTGTGAAGTGGTTTTAATAAGCTAGTACACATAAGCAAAGGTTTAAATGTTACACGATAAATCATGTAATGATGCTTCAATGCAATTTCATTCAAATGAATAAGGTTGAACGAGACCTGTGCAGGAGCTTACTAAAACCTTCTGTTGATATTATTGACCGTATTTTCCATTTTAAAATTCTGGTACTACTGCAACAAAAGAATAATAAAAATAAGAAAGTGTTTGATGGTGAAAAAGGTTACGTCACCCAACTGTGAAGAATGTGGAGTAGTTAAAGATGTGCAACATGTTTTGATGGAGTGTGTGCGGAATGAAGCTTTGCGATTTAGCTTACTTGGTCCAACAAATAAGTATGATATTGGAGAGTGTAATGCTATCCTGGCTTTTCCTCTACCGGAACAAGCTAGGATACTGTACAAACTGGCATTTTTTATTAGAGATTATAGACCTACCTATTTGATATTAATTTCAACATCATACTTGAACGCTTTCCTGAGAAAAAGGGTCTTGATTGACAGACAGACGGACAACGAAGTGATCCTATAAGGGTTCTGTTTTTCCTTTTGAGGTACAGAACCCTAAAAAATTCACTATCGCTACCGCTTCTAACATAAAACCCCCACATATTTGGGTCTACAGACAACCGCATTATAAAACTTTAACAGGTCAGCCTACCCTCATCACACAGTCAATGGACTCCGCCGGAACTTATTTGATTCCTAAAAGTATTAGGACAACATAAAGTAGGGTTACATGAATAGTTTGTTGACACTTGATCTTGTTATGAATGGGATAAGTGCATTGTGAGAAGGTTGTAAGCAGGGAACTTACTGACAATAGTTTTCGTTTTAGGTTTTTTATTATTATTTTAGTTATGACTGGATTTTATGATGTATGTTGCTTAAATTCGACCCCATTGCATGAATGCTGTAATACTGGAGCTGACTGAAATCACTCCTCCAGAAATTCGCAGGACTATAGCCAGTCACATCGAAAAGGCGAAGCAAAGTCAAATTCAAATCATTTATTTCAAATAAGCACATAAAAGGCACTTTTGAACGTCAAAATTTACAAAAAAATATAATTGATTCTAGTTGCCCCTTCCAAAAGGTGGTTTCGTATGGAGAAGAATGGGCAAGAAACTCCACACCGTTACTCTTTTAAAATGTTTTACAATATTATATAGGTACACATTAATTACCTATATAATTATATATGAAGACGATGCACCTAGAATAAAATTACTATACCACAATAGGTAAAAAGTATTAAATATACTGCAGTGACAGATAAATTAACTATGTGATAGATACATGGTGCTCACATATTTAAAAATATTGAAAAGTAGATGATTTTTCCAAAATTTTAACATGTATAAATTTAGTGTGTGAGTTAAAGTAGTTAAGTACATAATGTAAAAATCAATGTCATAAAAATGATAAGTTATACAATTAAATTAGCAACCAGTTTGATTTTGTCTAGACTCTAGATTGTCCTATGGAGCAGGACCAGAATGTTTCCAAGCATACTTATCTAGCATATAATCCTCTAATTTGTAATATGCTTGTTTACAAAGTGTACTTTTTATATGAGTTTTAAATTTTCTTTCATACGCTACGGAAGCTACGGAATGACCCACGTCACGCAATGCCCAACTTTAATCCAGTGCCACAGAGGATTAAAACCCGTAAAAGTTTTCTTGGGTGCGTGAGTCCAGCCGATGGCAGCCCCTCCACTAGAAGATGTAGGTACACTTTAGTAAGAGTTGCTTAAACCTCCTGATTTCTTTATTGAACTATCAGAGAGCCTCCCATCCGGGCTCAAGTTACCTTGACCTGCTTGTAAAACCTTAAATAAACTTCGTACCCAAGTAGGCCGCAGCAATGACAACCTCCACAACTGCTCAGATCTCCGGTGCGTATGCGGCGTCTCTCCATAGACAATCGCCCACCTCCCACCCTGCACACGTGAGGACCTAATGGCTGCGTCAGAAAACCGTATTCACTTGCTGAATTTGGGCCGAACAAATCTAACTCCTTTTTTACATTAAAAAAAATCTAAATTTGATTTTTCTTTTTATTTTTTGCATCGACACGCTAACAAGAAGATGGTGTATGTAGGTACGCTTTTATTTAAAGAACATTATTTTGGACAAAAGTACATCTTGGTTCATGCCTACAGTGACGGTTTCAGGACTTGAAATTATAGTTTAACACCTAATTATGGTGTGTGATTATGAATGACAGAAATTAGTAATTTGTTCATGTTCATTCTTGTCCTACTTGACGTGTTTATCACAGCTTTCCGTGACTTCTGGTCTAATTCTATCAACAAAATACAAATTTCACGTGGACTTAGATCGCACAGTTCCTTCAATATATCAAAACACAACTAACAAAACAACACACGGTTCATTAGTCTTCTCAACATAGTAAGACAACGAACCAAAACCGCAAAGCTTATAGTGTACCTTTCATTTCTATTTTCTCTCCACCATTAGGTTTGGGGTACAAAGCGACACGTCCACATTACCTCTTCGGACCTCACTCAAAAGCTTCCTGCGGTTTAAATCTGGGTGTGTCCTTACCACGACATTAGTCACGACCCTACGGCTGTGTCTTCGGTGAGAGCGATGAGCAGAGTGGGAGCGATGGCGAGGGGGTAGTGAGGTAGAGAGGGACGGCTCCATATAAGTAGTGGGTCAATCTACATGGCGGTGGAAGTGGCTGGAAGAGAAAGGAAGGAAAGTAAATTCATTTCGATGCGCGAGAAGGCGCGCGTAGTCGGGAGAATGCTCGCCAATTCACGCGATTGCGTCATAGACGCTAGAAACCGCACTGCTCAATGCCGATCTCTTCATGCCACTTCTCGTAGATTCCCTCGATGTCGCTAACAGTAGTCGTGAGATGAGAAGACGTGCTACCCGTGTTTGTTCTCATGTATAATTTGTATATGTTACATAATGGAGATAAAATACCAAATCAAAAACCAATATTTTTCTTCCCTTCCCTTCTTTTCTCCCGTTTTGTGAATGGCCTCTAAAAGTTTTCCGCTTTCGCTCCGGTCTCCGCTATCATCAAGAGCGTGGCCTATTGGTGACGAAACATGGCTTGAATTAATTATTAGAATTCGAATCACTTTACTTATTTTCCGTACGTAGTAATTATTTTAATTACTATTTAATGATATTGTAATTTAATTTATCGCTAATGTTGTTCTTGAGTCAATTCTATCAGAAAAGTTTTTAGGCGTTAAACGTTGAAAACAATAATAATATTTCATACTTCTGCTGTAATAATTGACTTTCATTTACCTTGGACAGTCTGCTATGCAGCTATGATTCAAATCAGTGCAGCAAAAAACTGCTCCTTGATACTTTTTACTTTTAGATTTACATACATACGTCTACCTATGGGGGTAGGCAGAAAGTACAGAACGCCACCTGCTACGACCCTTATATACTCTTTTTACTTAGTTTACGTTCATACATCTGGTTATACACGCACGCCGGTTGCGAGTATTACCCATCTGACCTTTCTGAAGAACATCACCAATAAGGTTACTATACCTATTATGTCCTTCTAGGGCGTAATCTTGGTTCACCCTTGTTTGATAGAACAACGTTTGATATAATATTACTAAATCGAATTTTAGTTGCAATAAAGTCATTTCGAAGAATTATTCATTTGACCGAATAATTCATTGGTAAATTTTTATTTAGCGTAATTATTTATTTGAACTAATTTCATTTGAACTAATTTCATTTCGCCGAATTTTCAAATGCACTAATTTTATTTAAACTAATGTTTCACTAGACTAATAATAATTTAGTCAAAAGATCGTATCGAATATTCAGTTCATTAATAATTCGTTTCCTTTCATTGTCTATAAACTAATATTGTTTCTTCACCTACTGAATTCATTCATTCATTATCAATGTACTGCAGCGGCAAAACGAATAAACGTAAAAATAGAAGTATACCTACATTTAAATTCATAATTCTTAATAAGAAATCATTTGTGATTATAAATTTGATTAGTTATGATTTCTGCGAGCAACTTGGAAGTAGCGCTCGCCGGCCGCTGCCGCGGCACCGCTCGCTACGCTCGCTCGGCTCGCGCGCGGTTGGTCACAGTTTTAACCTAACCTAACCTATTTCACTCAGTTCAAAATGACGAATCATACAATTTGCCTGCGAGTGGATAATTAGACAATGGTAAAACATTTCTGCGGCAGATTGTATGATTCGTAATTTTGAACTGGGTGAAATAGGTTTGGTTAGGTTAAAACTGTGACCAACCGCGCGCGAGCCGAGCGAGCGTAGCGAGCGGTGCCGCGGCAGCGGCCGGCGAGCGCTAGTTCCAAGTTGCTCGCAGAAATGTTTTGTTGCTTTGTTGTAATTTGATTAGTAATGATTTGATATTTTAAAATTACATCTAGCAACTTTTGATCAGTCGTTCATTTGATGTCACATACATTGGGATTTTAAAAATTTTCTAAATAAAACATTTGGTCATTTAAATTTTGTTATTTCGTTTATCGTCCTTTTGAAATTTGCTCGAGAAAGTTTTGATTTTCTAATATGCAACCGATAAAATACGGGTTATACCACCTGAACACTACATCAAATGAACATTATACCTTTTGATCAATAGCGCAAATGTTGTTATCGCAAATAAATATTCGATGAACTGAAAATTCTTTCAAACGATATTATACAAAGTGATGATTTTCTTAAACGTTGTTCGATTTAGTAATATTATATCAAATGTTGTTCTATCAAACAAGGGTGAACCCGTAATCTTCACTTTTAGATTTGTGTTCTCAAAAGGGCTCTGGGAGCAGTGTTACCCCGTAGGCCTTTCAAAGCTTCAAGGAAACTAAATGAGAGAAAGTAAAAGTGCTATAATTCTTATTTCTGACAAAGTTACGCAATAACAGTGAACAACCACATTTTCTGCTGCAGTAAATAGTCAAGACTTCATAATAAAGCACTCCATACTGCACTGAAAGGTCAACAGCGGAACCTACACAGCAGTAGAAAGGGGTAAATGTAGGAACAGTGCAAAGTTCGCGCGGTTTGCGCGCACCAGACTGAGCGTTTGTTACGACGTCATTATGTTTGAGTCACAGCCGCTCAATACATGTTGTTGCGATTAATATTATGATATGAAAAAAAATCGATGCATTGATAACTTATTAAAAACAGTTGAAACAAAAGGTATGTGCCAAAAAATACTAACCATCCTTCGAAGTCTACCATAGTATTGGAGGTAGAAATATGACTGCGAACGACCTTTACTAGGTGTTTACTGCATTTGCGATTGTCGACGCCATCTAGCTTTTTATTTAAATACTAGCTTCTGCTTTCGACTTCGTCCGCGTGAAAGCAGATGGAAACAATTACATACAATCTTGGGCCTAAATGTAACGAGATTAAAATGTTGTGAATTAATAGATTCAAAATTACCAGTTCCTCGCTGAACATTTTGTAAATTTTGACAATTTGAGAGCTGAGTTATTATAGGTTTAGTAAAAGTAAGGTTAGTTACAATCTGTAACTAACAAATGATTCCTGAAGTGCAAAAGATGTTCTTTAAACACTAATGTTTATTATACTTAGTGGATAATATTTGAAAAGTCATATGAATGAACGTCAATGACTTTGAAGTCATAGGTAGGTACCGGATACCTGTACCAGGTATGGAGTTATGGAAAGGACGTCTAGAGTAAAAAGTCGTCGGCCTAATGTATTGCGGTGACTAGTTGCTATCCCACAGTTCACAGAGTGATCCATAGTTTCAAAAATATCCAATCCACAAGGCGGAGGTAAAATCTAAAATAACAATTCCAAGTCAAACGTGTAACCGACCTTTGGCGTCCAGTGTGAAAGCAAGGGTCGTACAAGATAGGCAGAGTCAGAATTTGTAAAAAACAAAACAGTGGTCGTTGAAAATAAAAAAAAATAATCTAGAAAGCACTCAAAACGCTCGGAGAACACGAAACGAGTGAGTAAACAAGAGCAGTCGGCAACTGTCTAGTGTCAATGTCAGTCAGCTGTCATACCAGTGACAAAGACTAAAAATATAAAAAAGATTTTAATTGATATGAAATCGACAGTTATTATATTGGTTATTCAGTAATTAATTGATATTTTATTTATTAATATGACTGTAATTAGAAGCACTATATTGTGTATAAGTATATTTAATTAATTTTATTTAATTACCTAGTGCTACCTAGTGCGAAGGTATTCTTTTTTAATTGTGTAATCGATTAAGTAATCGATAATGTTATATATGTAATGTTAATCGATAATCTCACGAAAACTCTGTTTCTTATATTTCTCCGCTTCAAGATTGAGAACTGAACAGATTATTTTTATATTCTCAGTAAAAAAAATATGATTAATTTTTTACATGATAGGTACTAATTACATTTGGCCCACAGTTTTCGATCTCCTTTCTTGTTTTAACATAAAATATATCATAAGACACTCTACAATATTATATAACTATAATTTGCGTAATCGGATTCCAAAGATTACCCCTACATACAAACTCAAAAATATTAGCTCTTTATTATATTAAAGTAATTTCGATATTCTAGTTGCAACGTTTAATAAAAATATTATATTCATTCACTGACAGGCTACACAATGCTAGGGCACGCCACAATTGCGGTGGTAAGTCCCCTCTTTGAGGAGTTGCTTGAGAGGCGCCACGGCGTCCGCACCTTCCGCCTGACGCAGGTCCTCACCGGACATGGCTGTTTCGGGAGGTTCCTGTTTCGGATAAGGCGGGAGGAAACGCCCGGGTGTTATCATTGTGTGGATCGACCGGAGGACACGGTGGAGCATACGGTGGAGGTCTGCCCGGCTTGGGCGGAGCACCGCCGTGTCCTCGTGGCGGCGATCGGCGGCGGCGACCTCTCGCGTCCGGCCCTGGTTCAGGCCATGGTACGGAGCGAGAGGGAATGGGAAGCCGTCACCTCCTTCTGCGAAGCAGTAATGCTCGCGAAGGAGGAGGCGGAGCGCGAGAGGGAGAGGCAATCTCTACGCCCTCGCGCCCCTAGCCGCCGCAGGAGGAGGAGACACCCTGGGCGTCGGGAGTCGATTGCCGACTCCCGGCCACCGTAGGGTCTGGCTTGCGGACGGCGAGCAATGGGCAACTCCCCGTCTGGTAAAGACCAGGCCTGGGTCGACGGCGCGTCGTGTTCCAGACACGCGTCAAAGAGATGTCAGCATCATTGACGGGGTCTGAAAGGGCCGATGCCTACGGGTCGCGGATTGTTCGAAAGAGTTACCGTGGCCCTGGCGCACAGGCAACTGAAGGAACACGGGTGGGTTTTAGTCAGTAAGAGTCTGACACGCCCTTCCGCTCCGCCCAGCGCGGGAGAGATCATTTGATGATTTCACACCCAAAAAAAAAAAGGCTACGCAATGCCGCCACCGGTTTCAGTTTTCTAGAAGCTTGAAATTTTGCATGAGGCTTTCTTAAATAGCGAAGTTGAGCATTAACGTAGGATTTTTGGAAAATGATCTACGACGGAGTTAAATAGGGGATGGAAATTTGTATGGAAGCTCGTCATTTTTTGCCCATGGGAAATCGCATCGGAAACACGGTATGTTTACGTAACAAATAATTTAATTTTAATCCCAAGAATCACTGGCATTCACTGACCAATAAAAACTGCAATTGAAAACCTTTTGGGAGCAGAATCAGCGTTCTTTATTTATTCAGATACAGTTAAATAGTCAATAATATTGACTTGTGCCAATTACCACTGAAATTACTCGTATTGTGGTTAGTCGATTGAATGTACCAATTGATTACGCAATCGGACCATAATTGACTTATGTGGTGTATGGATCGGATTTAACTGTCTATGCCTTGATAAGTAGTCTATTTTCTTTACTGATACCGAGATACAGAACACAAGGTTATAAGGGCAGCTTCAAATATGGAACAATACACCACCTCCCTTTCGAAGCACTAAAAACACAATCAATCTCAAACAAATATGTGAAATATTAGTCTTTGGATAGCAAAAAATAGCACAAAATTACTATAAAAGATGCCCGATGTTGTTCAGTGATTGATTCTATCTATATTTTCTTTTCTTTTTCGTTTTTATTGATAACACAGCCAATCGTGTCCAAAAAAAAAATTAAAATCTCTTTATTTTTTCTAATTCAATTATGTATCATCATCATATAATTATCAATGTGTATACTAATCCGTTGTTGCTAAATGTACCTCTTTTTTTTTGTAAACTGGAGTCAAGGGTTTAAGCTGAAAACCAGCGCTTAGTAACTCACTAGGGGACCTAAGCATAATGCTGTGCCTCCGATATTATAGTTTTGTGTATGTAATTTATTACTACTTGCTGTAATACTGGAGACAATTTAATAAACGTTATTCTATTCTATTCTATACTTAAGACCTACGCAAATGATGAATTTCTATACAAATAATAAAATAGTCTGACGCCGATTATTTTTTTTAATTTCTGTCAATTTGTCTGTTTATCTGAATGAACCTATGTTCCGGATTGGCCCAAAAACAGCTGAACGGATTTGGATGTTTGGCACTTTTAATCCCGGTGGTACGTTCCCGTGGGATATTTTTTTCATTGATCTTCTCAACATGATCAAATTATCTAAGCATACTATTTTCAATTTGTGTCACAACAACCGCACCGTTGCCTTATCACATCATTCCTCAGCCTATCATTCATAATCACAGCACACTTGCTTCGCAAGAAATGCATTTAAACAGTATTTATTCTACTTTCATGCTTCTTTTCCACACCCAACATTCACATCCATACATAAGCGTAGGCACCAGCATACCCAGTTAAGCATTTTTGGACACCAACTGGTTAGTCACAATCGCATGTGTAGCACCATTTACTTTATTTCCCACATCTCCTCTCCTTTCCACATCTTCATCAATCTTTCCACTCCTTGTTAACAGACTCTGCAAGTCTACGAACTCACTTACTTGCTGCACACTCTTATCATTTATTTTCACATCACACACCGATACATCCTCTTCTCTCTCAAACACCATGACTTTCATCTTATTCAAATTTATATTCATCCCTTTCATCTCATATGCATCATCCACAACAGTCACCATGTCTTGCAACTGTTCTGCTGACGATGCAAGTAGAACTTGATCATCTGCGTAGAGAAGGCATTTGACACTCGTTTATCGTCAATCCACACTCACTATCCTTCAAATCTGTCAAATAACTATCCATGTACAAGTTGAACAGCCACGGTGACGTTACACAACCCTGTCTACTACCCCTCGAGACGCATAACCAGTTCGTGTATGCCCCATTTATCCTAACAAAAGCACTGGAATCCTTGTATAAAAAATTCAGTGCCCGCACCAAGCGCCAGTCCACACCGTACAAGAATAGTGTCGCCCACAGTTCTTCCCTCCACACACTGTCATAGGTCTTCCCCAAGTCAACGAAAGCTAAATATATATAGTTTATCTATAAGCCGTAGAGTGAGCAACAAATTATATTATTTCAATGTTAAAATCCCTTTTAAAGTTTCATCTCGATTCACCCCTGCATTGCTATTCACCCCGGTGACGGTACTCGTTTTCACGAAAACAATCACGGGTTCTGTGTGTTAGACCATGCGAGCGTAGCCGCAGGTAAAAGCTAGTTCGAAATAAAGATGCTTTACACCTAAATAAAGTCAACATTGTTATAAAAAAAAAAACGGCCAAGTGCGAGTTGGACGCGCACACGAAGCGCTCCATACCACCGTACAATGTTCAACACTACTTTTTTTTTATTCTTTAAAAAACATGTTTTTGTGGCATGAATACGAGGCTTTTGGCTATTTTGTATGTCTCTAAATTAATGTCGTTCATTTGTTAGGTGCGTTTTGTTTGTGCAGAATAAACTATTTTTCTTTTTTTCTTTTCTTTCTTTGTATGGGAGTAATTTTGTTTGTTACTATAGCGGCCATAATAGTACACACTCTGAAAATTTCAAGTGTCTACCTATTACAGTTAAAAAGAAACAGCCCTGTCCGCCCGTTCGTCCGTCTATCACAATAGACGGACGAACGGACAAACAGCAGAGCCTTAGTAACAGGGTCCCGTTAGCACGTTTTGGGTATGGAACAATAAAAAGTCACATGAATAATAATACACGAACATAAGGTTTCCCAGAAGAATATAAACAAGGCAATGTCATATTTAATTAAATAGGCAAGAAAGTAAAGCCCTTGAATATTTCTAAAGCTAACAGCCACGCCAGAGTATCTAATATCTACGTACTTGTTTTCTTTAAAAATAATATACTAGGCACTCCGCCCTGCTTCGTACGAGTTGAAAAATTTCGACATTTTTCTATTATGTGTAAGTTTATAGCCCACCAGATACAACATCCGTCTGATCGGAGGATCCTCCTATTCCATGGAGGATAGGGAACTTTACACCCTTTTCCTCATACCTCTACTGGTGACCCCAAACATGAACGTCAGTGCAGTCATCGTGCACCTACTTCAGCGTGACGTCATCATATAAGTGAATTATATACATATCGGAATAAATTCTCTAAATTATTACGAAAACCGCATCAAAATACGTTGCGGTTTAATTAATAATTAAAAGAACAACGCGGTTTCACAGACAGACACGAAAAACAACTTTATTTCTGAATATGTCTAGATATAGTAGCATATATATATTATAGAAGTGACATTTAAATGAAATACCAGATTTAGGAGACAAAGAAACAATCAAATGTGAGAATTCTCTTTGTGATTTTATTTCGCTATTTTTGACTAATAAAATATTTAGCCCACGCCTTGTGATTAAAATGTTTCGTGGTTTGGGTTTGGTGTTTGGTACAATAAATATATCTTTATCTTTTTAAATGACAAACTTACTTTTTTAATTAATAATAATATATATATGTCGGAAATACGTGAAATCAATCATTTGATTTTGACTAATCGGGACGCCAGCGCCACCAGGTGGCGCTCGACAGAGTCTATAACATAACTCGTGACGAAAAGCAGAGTTTGTTGTTGGCGGTTAAGCAGTGAACAAGTTTAGAAACTGTCGCGTGTTCTGTATAGTTGTGTCGTTTACCTACAGTACGGGATTCGCTAGTGTGATTAATTTGTTCGTAAATTATAATTTGATTTAAAATACAAATGCTTTTTCTATCGCGCAATAACCAACACTTCCCACAGTACGCCCACAGTAGTTAAAATATGGCTGATAATAACGAGAGAGACATACCTTCTCCGTCATATACATATATACAGTGTGGCTCTACAATGGCGACATTAATTGAACGGCTAGTGGCCAGTAACAATAAAAAATATAATAAGAAAAATAAATCGTAAATAGAAAATAGAAAATTATAATTTTTGAAACAAACTAAATAATAAAAAAGTAACCAACATTGGTGTCACTCTGAGTACAGATTCATTCATGAAGCTACTTACGTTCTACTCAGAGCGGCAACGCCTCACTTCGCACGGAGGCAACCACGCAACGCGCGTGCTTTGTTCGATGCTTTGACGGCATAATATAAAATTAGCCGAGCGGCGCAGGTACCACTAATCATTTATCATCATCTCTTATCAGTTATTACCACTATCACAAATCACAATCACAATTAATCACAATTTTTATTGTTTTGGCAGACTTTAAAAAAAAAAAGGTTTCAATGTGGCCACCGTGCTCGCGGACACAAATGCCTAAACGGCGCGTGCATTTCATGTTTTCCCGCACTTTTGAAAATAAATTTTCAGGCAAAGCAATTTCCCTCAAATTCTGAAACGCCATATCTGTCGCGATACATCCTTATCGCAAGGGATGCTGTTTGATAGGCTTCTCCGTAAATTATTATATATTATTATGTTTATTATTATATTACTATGTTGTATATGTTCGCATATTCGGCTGCCGTGTAGTTTGGTTGTGTATTTGCTATCACGGCGATAGTATTTATTTTTCGTTTTAATTTCATTGATGCAATGGTATGATCTGTGACGCCGGCAAATGATCTCTCCGCAACTTACAGGTTGCTCCAAGATGGTATTTTAGAAAATTATAAATAAATCAATAAATAATAACGTTTAGTGACATTAAAATTTCGCCTTATAATGAAAACGCGAAACCGTATACGTGTGTTAAATTAATGTCGCCATTGTACCGCCATGCTGTTTATATTAACTTTTGTTTTTATTATAATAAGTTTAATTATTCTGTTTTTTTATATTCGTATTAGTTATTCCGCTTTTATATATATATACATATATTTTATTTTTAATAAAAAATATGAATTATCCTCCCCTAAGACGACCCACTGACCATTGGGCTCGCCCTTTATTAAATGGGACTTAAACATAACTGGCGAAATCTGCATGTACTGAAGTTGCAGGTATGCCTAACTTTTTGGAAATCACAGGCGTTGTGATGATATCACAAGAGCCTAAAACAGTGTATCAAAAATAATTACGAGTCCATATTAATTAACATACTCATTTAAAAAGCCAATAACGGCCGCTTCACACTTCATTGAACCGAGGTTTCGATGACAGCTACTCACTTTATTCGATATCGTTGAAACTCGAATGACAGAGTGTTAAACAAAATAAATGTATTATTTCTGGTTTATTTACCGTTTAGTTCAAATCTTGTTGATGAAAATGAGTGCAATTGAGTGATTTTAAATAACAACATGCTGTATATTGTTACGGATAACTCGCTTACTTTTTGCAGTCGTATATTTTATAACCATAACATAACATCTCGCCTTGTTCCTCCGAAGGGTTAGGCAGAGGTGTACCTAGGTATAGTACACCTACATTTCGCCAGTAGGTGTTTAAGTTCCATGTATTAGGGGGCCAGCCTATGCCTGCCGGGGTCGCGGATTGTTCGAAAGAGTTACCGTGGCCCTGGCGCACAGGCAACTGAAGGAACACGGGTACGTTTTAGTCAGTAAAAGTCTGACACGCCCTTCCGCTCCGCCCAGAGCGGGAGAAGTCATTTGATGATTTCCCACCCAAAAAAAAGGGGCACTATTCCAGACTCCAGGATGCTACTGAGAAATTCCAGATGGAAATCCCAGTAACGCTTTGCCTGATCTGGAAATCGATCCCAGAACCTCATGTACCACTAGACCTATGAGGCAGTCATTGAGTCAGTTTTATGACCGTACTGTTATTAAAAAAGATTATAATTAATTTAGAAAACTAAATTGGTGGATATAAAAATCACAATTAATTTAATTCCTCTGTCAAATAACCAGAACACATTTTTTTAATACGTTTCTCACTAAATTATCCACATAAAAATAACTTTGCAAATTTGTATCATCATCGTTTCCGCCTAAAGACGTCCACTGCTGGACATAGGCCTCCCCCAAGAACCGCCACTTCGACCGGTTTTGTTCTTCTCGCAAACAGCGGGTCCTTACGGCTTTCACAAGGTCATCAGACCACGTTGTGGGAGGCCTTCTAACGTTACTTTTTAAGGTAAGCGGTTGCCACACAGAACCTTTCGGCCATCTGATCTGCAAGCAATGTGCCACTGCCACTTAAGTTTGGCAATTCTTCGGGTTATGGCGATTACCTTGGTTCTCCTGCGAATCTCTTAATTTCTAATTCAACTTCGTATATTTCTACACAATATGCTTCAGTAACAAAAAGTCCTCGTATGTGTAAAATGAAGTATTAAAGCTAGCGCAAACAGGCGCGACGCGACTCTAGTAGAACAATTTCTATGAAAACTTCATGGAATTTGGTCCACAAGAGTCGCGTCGTGCTGTCCCGTCGCTCTTGTCTGCCTTTATACAATAGACGAAACACATAACCTCCGCCACAGATGTTGACAATCTTCGCAACACATTTTCGCGCCAAATGCGACGACATGTTACAACATTTTATTCTTCTAATCCAGATGTTTTTTCCTGTTTCTGTCAAGACCCTAACATAAAAATATATAGCATGTATCATATGAAAAGGTGTGGTACAGGCCATCAAACTGAAAAATTAAATCTTAATGGGACCAACTCTCACGAAAAAGTATCAACCGTCCCATACAAAACTTCAATACTAACTCGACCCAAATGTGTGGAACGGTTGATTATTATTTCGAGTCTTTTCGCTACACGCTACGACCCTCAGGAGCCGAGCGAGGCGGATGAAACCGCGGGGCACAGCTAGTATAATATATAAAGTATGGATGTAATATTAACATTGTTGAGGCACCTAGTCAAAGTATTATTTCACTATCATTATCTATATCCAACAAAAATATTATACGAAAAAACTAACCTACTAAATCTCTCATAACTCTTCACACAGGTGTTACACCTACATTCTCATAAAAATAATCACCACCTATTCCGTACAATCAAACATACACCAGCTCTGGGAGTCTGTCTCGCATAGGGTCGTAGCATTATGCTGAGCGATTACCGCTTTGCGTGGATGTGACGCATATTTTCCCTCAACTTGTTACTTTTGTGTTTGTGTGTTTCTCTGAGTCATGTTTACCACAAATATTCGTATTTTCTTCTCTTTTTTTAATTTATACTAATTACGTAAACTGCAGACGGTGGATCGAAGAAAAACCCAAAGTTATTTTAAAACTAATTTATTTAAAGGGAAATTATTACAATTAAAATTGGTGAAACCTATTCGATGCTAGAATATGGAATGACAAAAATATGAATTAAAATAACTAATAGTTAATGTCGAATTTCGCTGCGTCGGCGGCTCGTGGCAGGACAGACGTCAAAAATGCAGTTTCTATGCGCTCGGCGTAAACTGAAGGAATTGAAAAGGTCGGCGATATCCATTAGGGATCCGTACTTAACATACTACTACATAAAAAAACAATAACATACAACACAAGAAGTAATAAAAAGTTTTTTTACAAAAAAACAACCGACTTCGAAAAAAAACACTACAAAACGTGAAAAATAACTTTAATTTCGGAAGTCGGTGTCTTTGGTTGTGTATTAAGGTTTTTGGGCACCGACTTCCGAAATTAAAGTTATTTTTCACTTTTTAGTTGTGGTACCTATCCCACATACATTCGTATACCACTACTTGATATGTAAATAACAGTGACAAGAAAATAATTATAACATCATCAATATAAACTAAGTGGAAAAAATATGCATTATTAAGGATAACTCAAAAACTGCTGTCAGTAATTGATCAAATTTAAATGGGACCACATGTGAAGCACCAGCTTTGAAACAAAAAAAGAATCACCGAAATCGGTTCACCCAGAAAAATGTCTAAGCTAATACACATATACACACAAAAATACAGGCGGTTAATAACAAGTTTCAACTAATGATTGCAAGTGCACGAACTAATTACGGCAATTACAACAACAACAACAACAACAACAATATTGGTTGGGGAAGCCCAACTGCTCAATGATTTACCGGAGGAATTAAAGAACTGTGGTAGTATAAACATATTTAAAACAAAACGTAAGAAACATGTATGTACCCTGTAACGTCGCCAACACCGCAGAGGCAAATATGATACTATTATATAGATGTAAGCACTTTGTATTTCTTTTTATGTGAACTGTTATTTAAGTTCTTATGAGGAATAAATTCTCTTTAAACCTATCTACAACGCCAAATGCAAATTACGCATCACACTGACGCGTGACGTCACGCAAAATCCTGCATCGCGCAAGCAAAGTTTGCCGTGCGACAAGCATAATTATACAGGATGGCAGAGACATGGACGAGCAAACTGTACCCATTCATTCAGCACATGACTCTAGACCCCCTAGAGTAGAAGTTTTTCGTTGGATACCAAAGAAAATGCTGTTTCATAGAAAAGTGCAATTCCTACGCGGTCAAAATGTATGGAAAACCTATTTTTTGTTTAGTAACTGACGATACATTTCAACGCTGTGGGGTTCATAATCATGTGTACTGAATCCATGGTAACAGGTTGCATGACGATGTACCTTCCTATAGAAAATTGCCCGACAGTTGATATTACAACTGTCGGGCACTAGCCCACCAGACACAACATCCGTCGGGTCGTAGGATCCTCCCTTTTCTATGGAGAATGAAGAACTTTGCACCATTTCCTCATCATTCATTTCATTTAACATCACAATTTAACTGTCTTTGTGTGATTATTTAAGTCTTGCAATTTACCACAGTGTCATCTGATGGGTAAGTAATAGATGATATAACAACAAAATCTCTAATATTAACAACATATATAAATCGGAACCTATAATTTTATTTAATATAGCGGTTAGTTAATATGTTGTTATATGTTGTTAATATTAGAGATTTTGTTGTTATATCATCTATTACCTACCCAGTTTCAATTGCTGCTTGTAATTAAAACACCGGGGCATAAAAAACAAGCTTTACAAAGTTGTTTTATCGAAGAATGCAATTACATTTAAATTCTGTCTCGTTATGTTAACTAGATACTCTTGAAATACAATGTAGAATCGTAATTAAATGTATTTAAAACGCTTTAAAGAACTCTTCTGTCATTAACATTGTTTATACGATTATTTGGACCTGAAATTACTTTACACATTTAGGTATAAGTTGTGATAAAAACTTTTGGTGACTTAGTTTACAAACTCAACTATTTAAGATCCTAACTTTTTCAAAATACCTTCTACCTTATTACGTAATTTATATTCAAATCCTGGGCACAATCACTCAATTTGTCTCGCCTTTTCCCGACTATGTTGGAGTCATCTTTCAGTCTTCCATCTAGCATCTGAATACCAGTATTTTACATGGAGCGACTGCCTATCTGACCTCCACAACAGTCTGGGTATCCTGGACACATATTATAGCAAATTAAAACAACATTGAGTACCCTAGGCTTGATGCTCTAAAACATCACTAATACCATACGTACCTTGCTTTAAATAAACAGTTGGTATGATCTGATCACTCTAAGTACAATGCCCTATAGTATTAAATTGCGAAAAAATCACTTTCAGCCTGACATGGTGAGACATTCTACATTATGCATCATAGATTAAAACTTTCACGGCTCTTGCAATGTGGCTGTAAAATTCGGTATTCAGACACCTAAAGAAATTCCTAGGCGTGCAGGCGACAGAGTAGAGTGGGGCAATTATAATTGGGCAGTAAAATATGTCGTAATCGCCCGCGAGATTTGGCTTGCTGCCATCGTTGGCAAGATTTTTATATAAGACTTTGAATTTAATATTTTTTTGATAAAAATGATATTTTCTAGTTGATATGAGATATAAACCGAGTTCAAGATAGTCTTTAGTTTTATTTTGTATTTGTTTTCTAATCGTGATTTTGCAATCTGTTCAGTGCGAACATTCAGCATAACGTTAGGAATTTATCAATTGTCTTGAAGGACAGTCAGTCCAGCGACGTGCCCCCTTTTTATATAATATTTCTAACATCTCTAAGGGCCTTTCTTTTTAGCCTTTTGAATGTTGAATTACTATTCATTACGTACGTAGCTAGTATGTTTGGATGATTGTCTAGTCTGTTCCCGTATGGTTTCATTGAGTGTTTAATCTCGTCTTGAACTGTTCTGATTTCTAGTTCGTGGTGAAATTGTTGGTTTGTTGTGAACCAAGGAGCATTAGTAACTATACTAAGCATTTTGGACTGGAACCTCTGGAGTATCTCTAGGTTTGAGTTAGAGGCAGTGTCCCAGAGTTGAACTCCGTAAGTCCAGATTGGTTTCAAGATGCATTTGTATAACAGCAGTTTGTTTCCCAGCGACAACTTTGATTTTTTGCCGAGTAACCAGTACATTTTTCTTAGTTGGATTCTCAGTGCTTTTCGATTTGTGAATATATCTTTTTTCTAGCTAAGATGACCATCCAAATAAAGTAATAATAATAATAATAAAAATGTTTATTTGCATCTTCAAAATTAACAGTTAACAGAGTAACAGAAAGAAACAAGTTTAATAAAATAGGCCGAAAGGTAGTTACATTATCTTACAAGTTAGAGTTGCAACTAATACCTAAGCTAACTTAATATCTTGTAATATACGTATCAGCGCCCACCCTTATTTGCATTCACATAATATTAATTATACAGTAGAGCCAAAAACTAAATATAGTTTTATACTTAATTTAAGAAATTAAATTCCCGGTTTAATATTTAACAAGATAAGGAGCATTCTAAGTACAAAAAAAACCAGGTAAGTTATTTTTTTTTTTTTTACTTTTTTTAATTTTTTTTTAAATTTTTAATTTTCACACTTTGTGTTCTTCCGGATAAATAATTTTGAAGCAATTTCAGTTGATTTCCTCGAATGAATTGAATGATTGAAATGAAATTTCCTTGATGTAACTTGTTAACTAGTTTAAAATAATTCGTCTCTGTCTAGCCCGGCGAACAGGATCAACAGCGCGTGAGTCACTACATCATAACATAACCATTTCGAATTGTCTTGCGTTTATACCTAGCTACCTGCTATACTACACAAAATGACAAATAATTGCGCAGATTGTAACAGGATCATTAGATTGGTACAACAAATAAAATGCTTGAAATGCACCGGATACTATCACACAGTGTGCGTTAACGTGTCCAATATTCGTAAAATGACGGAAGAAATGAAAGCAAACTGGGCTTGCCCGCAATGTCTATGTAAAGAGCCTAAAATCGACAATTCAAACACGCCCATTAGGTCGTCCGCCCCTCACAGTGGCAGCGGAAATATGCCCCCGGAATCCACGCCGCAGAACGTCACCGCTCAATCTCAAACTCAAGTCATCGGTCCCAGCTCCATCGCACCAAACTCCGCCGCGCTTGGCTCCATTGTGCCCATCTTAGACCCCGCCCCTACGCCAAACATCGAGGCAATAAGTGGCTTGACCGTCGAGATAAAATTGCTCCGCGAAGATGTAGGCGTTATAAACACAAACATTACGTTCTTAACCGAACACGTCAAACAATGCAACTCGCGTCTTGAACATCAGGAGTCAAGCTTAAAGCGCGCAGAGGAAAGATTAATTTCTCTCGAACGGCGCGAATCCGAAATCGCAATCCTACAGACTACAGTCGCTCAACTTCGCGAGCAATTAAACTTACGAGATCAGGCTAGTTTAAGGAACGAGGTGGAAATTTTGGGCATAAACGAGACTGCCAACGAGAATACAATGCATATGGTACGCATTATTGGCACTAAGATTGGGGTCCCACTTGCAGATGAAGACATCGACTTTATAAAACGTCCAGATCCGCGTTGTCAGGAAGCCGGAGAAACTCAATCAGCAGTTGAAATCTTCCGCGCCCATTGGTAATCCGATTTGTCCGTCAACATAAAAGAGACGAATTTCTTCGCGCGGGTAAAAGTAGACGCAACATCACATGCTCTGACGTCGAAGTCTCAGGCACCCAACGAAAAATTTATTTCAACGAGCGTCTTACGAAAGTTAACCGCCAGTTATTTGGAGAAACTAAAATTCGCTCCAAGGAGGCTGGCTTCACTTTCTGCTGGATTAAAAGTTGCCTCATCTATATCAAGAAACAAGAAGGAAATCCTGCTATCGGAATCAAATCATTGGAAGATCTTTGTACCCAAGTGGGTCCAAAACCGACCCAAAATTTTGAAGACCCACAACCCCTCATCACTACGGATAACAGTGCGACCGCTTTCCTCAACTGCTCGCATTCTCACTCCGGTCCAGTGGATAATATTCTTATACTATAACAGAAATTACTTCCAATTCCTACTGACGATAAGTTTAATTGTCTCACTTTCACTTTTTATATTTACTTTGTCAATAACTTTTTTTTATCTTACCTCTTCAAGGTTACTATGATATAATCACCCGCCACATGTCACAGTCCTACTCAATCATAATGAATCTAACGAGCTCACCTTACAAGTACACCCACACCCACACACCTACAATCACTACCTACATATTTCTGGCACTTACCACCCCGTACCTGCATGCAACCGAATTATTGAAAGATAGTTTCCCGTCAAAAACGAGACCGCTAAGCTCGCTCTTTGCAAATAACAAAAATGGCGTTACTTGACGTTCTAGATAACTTAGACAACACAGCCGAAACACACTGTCATAGCTGCGACTCTGTAGAAACATGCAAGACTTATCTTAACGGCTCAAAATTTAACTTTAAAATCTTGTCACTTAATATAAGAAGTATACAGCGTAACTTTGACAACTTATTGGTTACACTAAAGCGCCTGGACTCTGCTCTGGACATTATTGTACTGACAGAATGCTGGTTGTCCGACGGAATTTTACTGAACACCCTACCCGGATACAATGTGTTTCGCTCCTCAACACCCTTAAACATAAGTGGCGGCGTAGTAATTTATATTAAGACATCTCACCGAACCGAGTTGCTGAAGCCAACAATAGTAAATGCAGACCATGTAATATTCAAAATTAATGACACAGTAACTTTATTGGGCATCTACCGCTCTCCGTCTATATCCAATATTAACCCCTTCCTGGATTCCCTTGACTGTACTTTGACGAACTTAAAACATAGCTCTTCAGTAATTCTAATCGGTGACATCAATATTGACATCTGCTCTCCGCTCGACGGCTGCAATAGTGAATACTTATCTTTTATGGCTTCGCACGGTCTGTTACCGGCCATAAACAAATCTACTGGGCGAAAAGCATGTCTAGACCACATCTTTATAAAATCTAAATCTAAAACTTCTAGTATTGTATGCAAGTCATCAGTGACAGACCATGACATTGTTGTCGCAGGTCTACTCCTACCTAAACGCTTCACGGCAAATGTAAACACTCGTTTAAAACAGAAAACCGACGTCGAGGCTGCCACTTGTGACGTTGCAAAATCAATAAATAACGCAACAAGTGGCGACATCTTGTGTCAGGCATTAGCATGGCTGTCAGCGTGTTCTCTGTAACACTAGAGAAATTATGTCATGTAAATTATATACAAGAGTATTAGTTAATTTAAATAAATAAACATACAGACATAATTTCCCACATTTTATTTAAAACAATGCCTAAGAAATGGAAAATAACCAATAGACAAGAATTCTATTTAGTCTATGGTGGTGGAAGCTTCTCGAAGGTTGGTGAAATTGATCCGAAGGGGAAGACCCGCAACGTGTGTGACACGATATGAATAGGATTTGGAATAGGGACTTAGTTCTGGAGGAACAGACTGTACCCAAATAACCCGATGGGTTTCCAATAAGTCCCATTCGAAGCTGAATCCGGTCTGGCTGTTTATGCTAGCCTTTTTTCTTGTACGATCTGCTCTAATACATAATTGAGACGTGATGCTTTGGAGTAGCCCCGTGGTCTGATGATTGGAATGGATCCGGGTGCAGGCAATCTTTGAGGTGTGGTCATCCGTTTGACAGGAAGGCTTAACTTAACCGATATCGGTGATGAGGGAAGTTCGCCGCTCCAGGTAACGAAGCGTCATTATTAACCCGTAGGCCACGTAACGTGCAAACACAGGGGTACACTGTGTTTGATGCCAAGGGTCGTAGTCCTGTCAAGTGAAGGAATTAGTACTGAGAGATCACCGAGAATAATCGGTAAGGTAGCGATTTAGTCTATGAGAGAGTTAGGCCTATTGTATGGACTGGGTGATGAGACCAGTTGCCATAAAGTGTTGTGTCGCGGATTGCTTAGCATAATCTTATGTTCCCGTTGTTAGCACAACCTTGATAGGTAGGTACTTGTATGATTGAGCTAGTATCTATTAAGTGGTTCACCTCACGGATTCGCTATAGCGACTCTGAGTTATTGTAATAGTCTCATTGCAGGTCAATCCGCCAATATAACTAGACCCGAGACTGGTAGTACTGGTCTGGAAGCCCAGGTGTATGGGGGAAGGTATGTGGCCAGCCACATTCAATAATGTGAACCTTCAATTGCGAGTTATTGTAATAAATATTTCATTGTATAAGAAGGTACTTATTTAATTGAATCTTTCCCTAGCAGCTTATTATACCCTACAAATTTACTTTAGCACGGTGGTGAGTAGTACAACACCAAAGAAGACCATCAACATCTAGTCTCCTAACCAATTCTGTACAACTCCGAGGGCCGGGTTACACACTGCCGAAATTAATAAGTCAGACAGGTCTCCTGTGACCAACAGCCCTTCGTTAAACACTGCAATCGGCAACTTCGTTTCAATAATGTCCGAGGCATGTGAGAAACACACACGAACAACTAAAGTGAGCCGAAATATGATAAATATAAAGCCATGGATAACTCCTGGGTTAATTAGATGCTCGCATCACAGAGATAGACTTCACAGTTACTCAAGGGCTCACCCGGATGATGCTATCAGTAGGAAAGTTTACAGCCGTTACCATAACTTCTACAACTCTCTTCTCCGCAAAATAAAGAAAGATTATAACGCTAGCCTAATATCAGATTATAGTTCAGATCCAAAAAAGCTTTGGAAATCAATCAAAATCCTCAGTGGAACCTCAAACCGTAACAATAACAATACCGAATTACTACACAGTTGTCAAACCACTGAGTCTTCATTAAATAACTGCAATAACCACTTTGCTTCGGTTGGGAAAAAACTGGTCGATAAAATACTCTATAAAATATCAGAAACACAAGAATCAGTAGTATCTAAATACCAACCTGATAACACGGTAGAGCATACGCTTTTTCTTTACCCTACTGACCCATACGAAATAAGCAATATAATCACTCAGCTCAAAGATGACAGTTCACCGGGCCCGGACTCACTAACAGTCCCGCTCATTAAGAAAACCCTTAATTTCATAGCTGTACCGCTAACGTACATTTTCAACCTGAGCATAGAGACTGGCACATTCCCTGAATGCTGGAAAGTAGCGGCCGTTACCCCAATTTATAAAAATGGTTCCAAAAAAAATCCAGAAAACTATAGGCCAATTGCTCTTCTTAACACCTTGTCCAATGTACTGGAAAAAGTGGTTAACACTCGTCTGGTTAACTTTCTAGAAAAACATCGTCTGGTCTCAGACAGACAGTTTGGGTTTCGCAGGGGTAAGTCCACCGAAGACGCGGTAACACTTATAGTTAATGGAATAGCGTCTCACACGAATAACAGAGATAAGTGCCTTGCGGTCTTTCTTGACCTGGTAAAAGCGTTCGACGCGGTGTCGGTGGATTTGCTTCTAAGAAAACTGGAGACGATGGGAATCCGAGGAGTAACTTACAACTGGTTCAAAAGCTATCTCACAAATCGAGCACAATTTGTAAAGATAGATAATCACCGTAGCCAACAGCTCCCTATAAACTATGGAGTCCCCCAGGGCAGCATACTAGGCCCCACGATTTTCACGCTATATATCAACGACATCTCTAAACTAGAATTAAACAATACCGAAATAATAACCTACGCGGATGACACAGTGATCCTATTTCACGACAAGTCGTGGGACATCGTGTTCTGTCGTGCAGAGGAGGGTATGTATTTTATTGCAAATGTACTCGATAATAACTTACTCTCACTTAAAACTGAAAAAACGAACTACATCGCCTTCTCGAAAACTTCAGCCTCTAGTCCTCCAAACGACCTACTACTGACAATACACTCCTGTCCTCCTTTGTCAGGTCCAAAACCTGCAAACTGCACATGCCGCCCGATTGAACGCACCTCGTCAGTTAGATATCTGGGCGTCACTATTGACTCAAGGCTTTCCTTCTGGCCACATATCGCCGCTTTGGCTGGCAGAACAAGGAAATTAATTTACATAATGAAGAATCTTCGTGATTGCCTGCCTCCCGATCTTTTAAGAAAGGTCTATTTTGCTATCTGTCAGCCCATAGTACAGTAATGCGTCTCTGTTTGGAGAAGTGCCGGAAAAAGCCACATGATTTACGTTGAGAGAGCTCAGAAGGCACTTCTGAAAGTCACGTTTAGGAAACCATTCCGTTTCTCAACTGACAAGCTCTACAGAGACATCCAAGTCCTCCGCGTGAGGCAACTTTTCATTGTAACTGCAATCGTCCGCACTCACAAGACCCTCACCAAAAGAGCTGATTAAAGTGAACTTCTGTTAAAGCGGCTGTTTAGTATCCCAACTCTGCCTGCGAAGTCCGTTTTGGCCAGACGGAGCCCAGCTTACTATCACCTGCACACATTTAACAAGGTCTGCAAATCTTTGGACATCAAAGAATTGTTAACCGCTCGAGTAAAAAGTGTACTAAAGAAATGTCTTCTGGAACTAACATACACCGAAACAGAATCATTTCTCTAACAATTGTCGACAAGCCAAAATGCCAGCAAACAATATTCCTCTCTCACACTTTCATCCCCACAGACTCTCACACAAACACACACTCACTACATAATACACGCTTTACTCAACTAGCCTTCTAAACCGACATATTTCTTTCTGCTCACTCGCACTCCGACCCCCAAGATACAAGCTCTGCTTAGTTTGGGGATCAACGGTCAAACCAAAAAATTGTGATGTACAAACTTAACTGTGTTAATGTAAAATTACTGTCTGTCATCACCTTTTCTTTTAGCCAATAAAACTTTTTGTATTTTGTATTGTATTTTTGTATTTGCTTGGAATATCTGTAGTCTGTGGAGTGACACAGGGGACATGTTTCGCATCGCGTTGTGAAGGTCACAACTTGGTCTCATTTGCTTTTATCCGCCAGGTCATTCCGTGATGTTGTCTACGGAGCGTTGAAGCATGTTACTTACTTGTGCCGGTTCTTCATGAGCAGTTAAGGTTGCTGTATCATCAGCAAAAGTGCCGAGCACGACGCCGTCTGTCATGGGTAGGTCTGAAGTAAAGATCAGATAGCAAATCGGACCAAGCACGCTTCCCTGTGGCACCCCTGCATGAGCCTGTATGTAAAAAAATCTGTTGGCAAGATAAGATTTTAAGAATATGTAACAGTTTGTCGGGAGTTGGTTTTTTATCTTGTATAATAAACCTTCGTGCCAAACTCTGTCAAAGGCCTGGGAAATATCTAGAAATGCTGCACATCAATATTTCTTGTTTTCGAAAGCTTTGTGGATTTCTTCTACAAGTCTATGCACCTGCTCTATCGTGCCATGACGTTTTCTAAAGCCAAATTGGTGGTCAGGTATGGTTTTATTTTCTGCTATTACTTTGTTTTACCGCTTTAAATAAAGTATTTCCATAACTTTTGACAGAATGGGTACAAAGCTGATCGGTCTGTAGTAAGACACATCTTCAGGAGCTTTACCAGGTTTAAGGATCATTTTAACTTGAGTTACCTTCCATTGAAGTGGGAAGATGCCTCTGATCAGTAAGCAGTTAAACAGGTATGTCAAAAAATTTATTCCTATTTCAGGTATTCCTTTCGCGGAGTATTTTAGCAGTAATCAAATCGTATCCAGGGGCATTGTTTTGATTTAGATTTCTAATAGTTTCCATGACCTCGCGTATCTTAATCCTTTCACCTGGCAGGTCGATTGGATAAGGTTCATTAAGGGAGTTAATGAGTTCTTCACAGTTGGTTTTCGGTGAGTTCTGGGCTATGTTTGGTAAAAAATCATCGGTTAGATAAGAGCCAAATGCTTTCCCTTTCTCAAGGTCACTTTTAGCGTATCAGCGGATTAGAAGCAATGGGTATTTTGAGTCTTTTGGTTGCTTTTCAAAGGGAACAGTCGCTAGCAGCGATAGCATCTAGATTACGCAGATCTCTCTGTACATTTTCATTTCGTTCAGTATGCATAAGATTTTGAAGTTTATCCGTTAAGTAGTTCAGCCGTGTTTTGCCTCTGGGGAATCTAGTAGTTTGCCACAATTTACGAGTTTGTTTTTTCTGGCTACTAGACCACGGATGGGCTTCGAGCAATCTGGTTCCGCGTATTTCTTGGCAGCAGGAGTGCTATCCCAAGCAACATGTTGGACACACTCATTGAAATATTCAACTGCTACTATAATATCCTCGTGTTTATTCGACGGGTTACATCCTCATTCACGCGCGCATCAGTTGTGAGAATAGCCCCGAGATATTTAAAGCGGTTGACTTTAGGAAGAGCCCTATCATTAACTTGTAATTTAGCTCTTCTGTCCTATCTAGCTCACCTTTTATATATTCTGTTTTCGTACGACTAATACCCAATCCGTGCTTTTCGAGATTTTCATGCCATGTGTTGCAGATGTTTTTTTTAGCTCCATTGCAATTTTTGTAACTAGGAGGATGTCATCCGCATACAATATGCACCAGGGGATTTCTGACTGTAAGTCTCTCATGATATAATTCATGCTCAGGTTAAATAGCCATGGACTCAATGCAGAACCCTGATGGACGCCAACTTTTACCTGGAATGGATCAGTGATACCGGCAGGGCTTCTGATTTGTATGATTACGCCATTATACATATCCTGTCTTATAGAGGCATAGGTCTGTGGTATATTCTTCGCCCGCATTGCTTGCCTTGCCACACTAGTTTTCTTGGGAACCCTATCAAATGCCTTTTCTAAGACGAATATACACTGTCACAGTATAATAAAGTAATCAGTATTACGTCTCGGCAGTGTCCTTGAAATAATTACCTACGACCGCTCGGTAGATAAATACGAAAATATAATAGTGTTGCCCACTGACTGTCTATTGGGTTGTAACTTTACGTTATAAGTTTGGTTATAAAGAAGAGCATTATTTTTTTAAATGTTGCGATTTGTGGAAGGTATAGTATGTCCTCTACCAAAAATAAACAACGTCATATACACCTACGTACGGCGGACCAAATAAGATAAAAAAACCCAATTATTAGGAAACCATATAATGTTTTTCTTAAGTATTTGTTTCTATACACAAGATAGCACGAACTCATTTTCTTAAAAATTCTTTGATCTACACAAATCTAAGTTACCAAATTCAGAATAAAATCCAGCTTCATTCCGTTTTGGGTGCTAAAAGCCAAAATATGGTTTCATCTAAACGTTTGGGATCTAATCGGATAAGGCTTACGGTACGGTGGCTACAAATCGACCAGCCACTACTGTGACCACGTAAAGTGCCGAACTTGCAAAAAATTGAGTTTTGTTTTTTAGATTCTATACTTGTAAATTGAACGAATTGCCCTTTTTGTTTCACAAAAAAGGGCAATTCGTTCAATTTATAAATTAGGTCCCAGACACTCCCTCAGAGATAAATTTAAAGAGATTAATATTATTACTGTGCCTTCTCAGTATATTTATGAAAACCTTTTGTATGCACATAAAAATATTAATCTGTTTAATAAATACAGTGATATCCACAATATAAATACTAGGAACAAACACAAATTTGTTGTTCCTACAACCAGGCTCAAGAAAATAGGTGGCTCGTTTAGATGCCAATGTATACGTTTTTATAATAAACCTAGCCACATTCAAGATCTAAGCTTTAATAAATTCAAATCTTTTATAAAGCGGAAACTATGCCAGAAAGCCTATTATACTGTGAAAGATTATATTGAGGGCAAAAAGACTTGGGATTGAGCTGCTCCAATAAATTTACATAGTGAATGTTGATTTTATTTTGCTAACTATTTTAGACATGAATATTTACTATAAAAGGTATTATATTATTTTCATTATTGTGAATATGAGGACTATGTGGGTCATTGTTTCAGTTTTATCTGGATCTAGCAGTTTAAGTAGATTATGCGCCCTACCGAAATTTCCTTTCTTTGGTATTGTTCGTCGAATCGTTGAGCTCCTTAAGTTCTGAGTTGAGCTGCACGGTTACTGACAAATGCGTGCAGTGACTGGACAGGTCCACTTTATCTGTGTGGTTCTTTCCTTAAAAGACCATTTCAGATACCAATCTACATGGTCTTCGCATGATCTGACCAAGATTATGTCTGGATTTTAAAAGAGACTGTGGCCTCTGAATTTGTTTGGGCCTTTTTTCTCAGAGTAGTCAGGTAGGAAACGCCGACCTCATCTAGTTAAAAATTATGATTGACGTGTAAAAGTGTCTGTACAAACCTACTTACAGACATAAAATCATTTATCATTTATTTTAATTAAGCAGGTAGGGACTGCAAAAATTAATTAGAGCTCTTTTAATTTTTTGAATTCTTATTCAAAATATTTTATTTCGTATAAACCTATTTGGGTACTTATGAAATGTCAGAGGTAGGTGCACGTTTCTAATTGGTCGTTTCCTATGGAGAAAGAAACTCCAGGTTTGCTTGTCATTTGTTAAGTTTTTCAAGTTATAATCTTTATTTTCCATGATTAATTAATGTCAAAACACAAACTCAACTCAAAGCATTTATTTCAAATAAACCAATTACAGGAACTTTTGAATTGTCAAGGGGTCGGTAGTTGCCCATTCCAGATTATAATAGGCACCTATGGAGAAGAACGGGAAGAAACTCCATGGACACTCTTTTAAATCAAGATATGGTTACAAAATATTGGTTACATCATTCATGTTGAAATTATGCATGTGAGAACGATGCAGAACGTTAAATGTGTCCGTAATAAAGAGACAAAAACAATTGAAATATTAAATTAAATTAAAATAAGCCGTGGCAGCTAAGAGATGACCAGTCCCTACTGACGGCGCCCGTTCACGAACATGACGTATGGATCAGCAGCATTTAGCTCAACCATTTTGAAGGGAACTTAATACTATTGTAAGTACTAACGTAGGTATCATGCATAATACCTACATTTTTATTTTCAGTTATAGTATTCGGTAAAAATAAGAAAAATACATAAATTTAGACAGTTCGGCCACTAGAGTCAAAACGGACAAAACAATTTCTCAGTCGAATTTTTAAAATGAGAATAATTTGCGCGCGTGCCAACATTGTTTTCATATAGCGATAATCTGTCTAAAGACAATTTTCATTCAGCGGGGTAATTCGTAACACACTAACAGTAGGAACGGCTTTCATTTTGACAGTTAATTAAGATTCATTGCGTCATTTACGTTGTTGAGCAGACAAATTTTTCGAACTTATGAAGAAATAGATTAGCAATATCCTTCAAAATGATTCAAATTGATAGTGTGTTACGAAATAAGGGTGCTGGACTTTGCACCGCCTTAGTATTAGCGTTTATTTTTAAATTTTATCCATAAAAATTGTTTTAGATTTCCTCCCTTAATTAGTTTATTTTTCTATACTTAGTTTTGCAGTCACGAAGTTGTCATTCTTGGATCTTTGACAGTCGTTATGTGTCGTCAGAGGGTGCGTCTCATAAGGTATAAACTCATTTGTTCTAATTTCATTTTATTATCGTTCATAAGATATAATCAACCTGAGATATACCAACTGTTGATATAATTTCTTTACATATAGCATTTATTTATTCTAAAACTTTATTAGTATAACGTTGTTTGATATAACGTTTATGTAATCGAAAATCATTTGGTCTAACGTTTAATATGTATATTGTTTATTTAATCGAAAATCATTAGGTCTAACATTTAATATATATAAAAAACGTCATTATGGTTAACACCCCGACTCAGAGTACCCCGACTCGGATAGGTCCGCTTCGCTCCCGCCTTAGTCTTCGTGGTTATTTTTTTTTAAACCACCCAGAAATAGGAGCCCCGCAGTGCGGGGCTCCGTCGACCTATCTTAGCGCAGGTGGTAATCAGTTACTAGTTATGTTTAATATCTACTTAGGTTACTATTACCTATAACTACGATAGAACTTACAAAGAATAAAACAAAGAAAAAATACTTTTTAAGTAGGCGTTTTCATCATATTAGACCAAATAAGTTTTATATCTTTTGAGTGGTATGTCAAACGATTTTATATTTAATGTATGTTATGTCAAACGATGTTATATTTAATGTATGTTATGCTTATAAAAATTTGTTATTTTAAAATTATATCAATCGTTCATTATATTAACTAATCGCTATATTAAATAAAATTATAGGTTCCGTTGTTATATGTTGTTAATATTAGAGATTTTGTTGTAATATCCTCTATTACTTACCCGTCGTCAGTAGCCCGATAGTCTGAAAAGCAGTCTTACCATGGGGTATCGTATTACCCAGTAACTGGGTTGTGGAGGTCAGATAGGCAGTCGCTGCATGTAAAATACTGGTATTCAACTGTATCCGGTTAGACTGAAAGCCGACCCCAACACAGTTTGAAAAAGGCTAAGCAGGTGATGAGTCTCGTAGTGGCTAACTAGTTTAACTGTGGCCAACATTCACAAAAAAAAAATGCATTATCGTGCCTAAGTTACAGGCTGTGTCTAGTTTATGACCAACGTTATCTCCATATTGTAATTTTAATATTCAAATAAATGATTTTTACTTTATTTTTCGTTTGGCATTTTCGATGGTTTTCATAAGGACAGTAGAAATATCGTCGGGAACGTATATCCGACTGCGATCTCATTACCGTTCGCCAGATTTACAAATTGAAGCAACAATAACACGAGCCTCGCTTCACATTGGTTTAGCTATAAGTTCCAGGCATCTTGTTAAATCCGACAAGTGGTAAAATGACTAGAGACAAAGTAGTATTTTTTGTCGTCTGTGAATTTTACAGCTGATGTCTTCAGCTTCTGCTGGCGAATCCGTCCGCGTGGAAGCGAACTATACCATAAAATCTATATAAATAAAAATTAATCGCCGAAATGTATGTACGCGTATAACTTCCGAACGTCTGCACTAAATTTCATAATTCTTTTTTTTGTGTTCGTTATTGTCCGAACAAGTTTTGAATAAAAGAAATTTTAATAAAAGTGAGTGAATGAGACAGAAGAGGTAGGGACGTGGGTAGGTAGGTTGGGTAGGTAGGTAGGGTAGGTAGGGTAGGTGAGTAGGGTAGTAGGTAGGGTAAGTAGGTAAGGTACGGTAAGTAGGTAAGGTACGGTAAGTAGGTAAGGTAGGGTAGGTAGGAAGGTAGGATAGGTAGGTAGGGTAGGTAGATAGGTAGGTAAGGTAGGTAGGGTACGTAGGTAGGTATGTAGATAGGGTAGGGTAGGTGGGTAGGTAGATAGGGTAGGTGTTAGATACTTAGTGCTCCCTGTGCAATGCCAGGCCGGATAAAGCTAGTATTATCATAAATATAGCTCCTGGGAATTTTGTAGCTTTGCATGATTGCAAAGCTACAAAATGATGCTTTTATGATTAAAAAGATTTTTTGAAATCGGATGAGTAGTTTCGACGTCCAAACTCTACCTCTAACATTACCTCTTTCTAAAATTATTATTAATTATTATTAGTGTAGATGACGGAAAAACCCACAAAGTAAGTGACATCACCACAGGGCTGTAATGGAAGATGTATGAAAAATGTTAACTTTCTGTTTATGCTTTTGTCTGAAAACCACACGCCGGTTTCAATAACGATAACCTTATTTTGGCGTTGGCAATGACAATGGACCTGATAGCATTATGTCCGAGCGCGATGGTTACATACAGTAGGGTAGTTATTTTCAGCGAGGGGGCACCAAGTTACAGAGCCCGGCTAAATAATAACAGCCGCACGGGTCAATCTTTAAGGTTAAGCAACGCTTGCCGAGGTCGGTCCGTGGATGGGTAACCATCCGTTACATACCAAGACCCCTCCCTGCCTCGGAAAGCACGTTAAGCCGTTGGTCTCTGCTGTCATTTTTAGATCTTTGACAGTCGTTACGGATATTTAGAAGTCTGAAAGTCTGGCAACCAATCTTGTGGAGGTCAGATAGGTAGTCGCTCCATGTAAAATACTGGTATTCAGCTGCATCCGGTTAGACTGGAAGCTAACTCCAAAATAATTAGAAAAAAAGTTTTTTACGAAAATTCAACCGAAGAAGAAAGAAACTGAAAAGCCAAAAAATAAACCTTTCAGTCTAACTAAGCTCTTAAATTAATGTTAATTACTAATTTTATGTCGGCGTCCAACATATTATACGTACTTAAAGGCACCAAGAAAACTTATGGTAGCCTGACTGATCGTCGTTAATTGATCGGCGTTGATTGTTTGTTTGGCGGCGACTCAACATTAGTAATTTACTTTAGTTAAAGAGCTTATTTGGTTTTTACTTTTCAGTTTCTTTTTTCGTCGGTTTTATTTTTTGGTAGGTTATTCAAGTAAGTTCAGCAGCGACGCGCGACGCCCTTTTTTTTTTTTTTTGTTCCAGGGTGGAAAATCCTCATGGATGTCCTCCGCCCTGGGGGGGCGGAGGGGTCTGTCAGACTCTTACTGATTAAAAACCACCCCGGTGTTCCGTCTCACACCTACGCCGGGGGTCGCGGGAACGTACAAATCTTCCGCAACCCCCGGCCGGTGCCGGCCCGCCTCTGCGGGCCCCGTCCGGTCGAGGGAGGGAGTGAGGTGTTTGACTCCCCCCGCGACGTCTAAGAGGGGCGCGCGTGGAACACTACGCGCCGCCACCTCGGGTCCTGATGTATGGGGGGCGACGGACGTCCCCGAGTCCGTCGCCCCTGGACCCCTTTAGGGGGGCTGGAAGAGGGCGTTGTCCGCCCTCCGCCGACGCCCGGTGCGCCTGCTGCGGGATGGGTGAGAGGATGAGATCTCTCGCTCCCTTTCTGCAGCCTCCTTCTGCGAGATCACTGTTTCGCAGAAGGATACCACCGCGTCCCAGGACTCCTCGCCGCCGACCATCGCATTCACAACGGCCGGCAGCGAGAGGTCACTGCCTACTCCTGAGATGAGGGCACGGCGCGGCTCCTCCCAAGCGGCACACTCTGCCAGCGTATGCCGCGCCGTGTCCTCCCGGCAGTCGACGCAGTGGTGACACCGGGCGTCCGGCTCCCTGTTTATGCGACACAGGTACTTCCCGAAGCAACCATGCCCCGAGAGCACCTGCGTCACCCGAAACGACAGGGAGCCGTGCCTCCTCCCGAGCCAGTGGTCGAGCACCGGCCGGACCGCCTCGATGGTGACGAGGCCGGCGGTAGGCCGTGAGAGCCTGTCCCGCCATTCCGCCACCAGGACCTCGCGGAGCTGCGACCGACGCTGCTCCATTTGTCGCCGCATCGGTCGCTCGCCCCGCGCCCGCGCTTCCTCGCGCCACCGGTACAGTGACGCGAGCACCTTCGCCTCCAGGTCCCAGGGCGGGGATCCGGCCAGTGACGCACAGCACAGCTGCAGTGGGCAGTGATCGCGTGACGCCCTGGGCCAAGGTGCATACTTTCATAGCCGTAAGCATTGTTACTCTAGCTGGAGGTTTGTTTAAGATATCGTCAGTAGTGATTTAAGAGATCGTAAGGGTCGTAAGTATTGTTACTCTGGCTGGAGGTATATTTAAGAGATCTTATGTTTGTTTCAGCCTTTCTTCTCAGAATAGTCGAACAGGAAACGCTGACCTCATCTAGTTTTATGATATGATTGACGTGTAAAAGTGATTGTACAAACCTACTTACAGAAATAAAATAATTAATCATAAAAATATAAAAAAATATAAACCAGACGAACATTACAGGTAATCTTTATTGGATTATTAAAGAAATATTCCATATATTTTTCCGACAAACTAAGAAAAATAATACAAAGAAGATAGAGACAACACTGCACTTGGAATGAACGTCATCATTTGGTATTTGCTCATGACCTCCCAACTGCTTTCTGAAACGTATATGCTGGAATGTGGTGCCACAGTAAAAATAAAAAGACAAGAGGTGTCGTAGGACACCGTGAGGTTCCTTTCGCTGTATATTAAGTATTAAATAACAGGCACAATGACATAAATTAACAACATTGGAGGATAATTAAAAATAAAATGAAAAAAATAAAACATCAATATTAGAACCTGATAGCTTTCCATCATTATTAGTACCAGATTTTTAGCTATATAACCCATTTTAATACTTGTGTAAACCGCATCAAAGTCCGTTGCGAAGTTCAGTAGAACAACGCGGTCACACAGTCACACAAAAAAAAAAGCGATTCAGACTCCAAGGTATCCGGTCTTTACGATATGTAAAAAAAACCATGTCCAATCTGTGAGGGTGCTAAATGTCCATTCAATTGGTAATTTTAAGTAAAAAAGAGAAAAGTAATTACCCCGAAAGAGGAGTTTTACCTGAGGATATCATTATGGGGCGCGGACGACCGTTGTTCAGCTCAGTCTACAAGACGTAACTGTGACCAATCAATAACCTGTTGATTTGCAAATTTTTGGAGCAACTGCCTATCTGACCTCCACAATCCAGTTACTGGGTAACAAGATACCCCTTGGTAAGGCTGGTTGTCAGACGTTTAGGCTTCTGACTATCCGTAACGACTATCAAAGATCTCTACCAATGTCAACCGGGACAATCGACTTAACGTAGTTTCCGAGGCCACAACACATAATCCAGTGTTATTATTGCAATTTATAATCCAAATTTAAGTGCAAAACAGGGCGATTCTTTATCATTTATTTTAGTAATATTTATTAATTAACGAAAACAGCGAAATATTTAACTGCTTCCTGCGACGTTATCAGTTTTCAGAATACATAATCTTAATTAAGGTTATGGAATTGGTAAAGTTTTAATGTCTATATTTTAACTATAATAATAATAATAACCATCGGTGATGAGACTGTACATACCGCGGAAGTGCGGGGGTCGAGGCTTTTTGAATGCAAAGACCCTCTAAAACCGCGAAGTGTGCAGTCTCAGGGAATATTTTTAAAAGCGGAAGTGGGTATGCACCGTGATGTGGTAGCAGTGGACAAGGGACTCACCCCGCTCTCCATGGCTTAAGAGAACTGACGCAAACCTGTGGTACTTACTCCGATGACCGCAAGGAGGTATGGCAAAGCAAGGAACTTTACGGACGCTTCTATCGGGCTCTTCATGAGCCTGGTGTAGATTTCTTAGCGTCCGTTTCCTGGCTACGTTTTGGTGACTTTTTCGGGGAAACTGAAGGTTTCGTCTGTGCAATTATGGACGAAGTTATCTTCACGAATAACTACCGGAGACATATTGTGAAAGACGGGACGGTTGAAGTGTGTCGGGCGTGCCATCGTCCGGGTGAGTCCATCAAACATATTATCTCTGGTTGTTCTCGTCTAGCTAATGGCGAGTACTTGCACAGGCATAACCAAGTAGCCAAGATTATTCACCAGCAACTTGCTTTAAAATATAAACTAGTGGATTCTGAGGTACCGTACTACAAGTATGTGCCCGACCTAGTTCTCGAAAATGACCATATCACGTTGTACTGGGATCGGTCTATCATTACTGACAGTACTACTGTCGCCAATAACCCTGATATAGTGGTGATAGATCGATTAGCGCGTGTCTTTGGTTGTGTATTTTCGTTTTAGGGCACTGACTTCCGAAATTAAAGTTATATTTCCCGTTTTTTTGTGTTTTTTTTTTGGAAAATGGTTTTTATTTTTCACCTTTTAGTTGTGGTACCTATCCCATACACATCCGTATACCACTACTTGATATGTAAATAACCGTGACAGGAAATTATTATACTCGTAACATCATCAATATAAACTAAGTGGAAAAAATACGCAGTATTAAGAATAACTCAAAAACTACAGGTCAGAACTTCATGAAATTTAAATGGGACCGTATGTAAAGCACCAACTTTCAAATAAAAAAAAGAATCATCCAAATGGGTTCACACAGAAAAAAATTCTGAGCTAAGAAACATAAAAAAAAAGCGTACAGTCGAATTGAGAACCTCCTCCTGTTTTTGAAGTCGGTTAATAAAGGAAATAATTGTGACTTAGAAAGTTCATAGATGAATAGGGAATGGAAGGCCAAAGAAAAGTTGAATAGATTGTGTGTGGTACTCATATATGGAAGAAAAGGGAGCGAATTATAGTGTGACAGTTATCAGGGAAGAATGGAAGAAGAAAATGTGTTGCGCCGACCCCAAGTACAGGGACAAGGGCAGGAAGATCATGATTGTGACTTAGTTTTTTTATTTTTTCTTTTGCTTGCTCAAAAAGTCCGTCATTGTAGCGTAACAGAGCGGGGATAAAATAGCATATTTTCCTCTAGGGGAAAAACTATTTTTTTTTTACTTTTTGTCTTTTACCAACGAGCCTACAAAAACGAAAAGTCTTTATTCAAAAGTAGAATAATCATGAACAAAGACTCGACTTATTACTGTTTCATAAAAAAAAGAACATTGTGTTTTGGAAAATGGACCTAAAAGCGGCGATCTCTTCGGTAGAATGCGTGCATTGCGTTGCGGATGCAGAAGAAATTTAAAAAGGCATTGGCGCGATAATTATCTTCAGAATATTTCTCTAATTACAAATTGAATTGGTCACCGTAATGAATTTTTTATATTGTATTGGATTATTTTATTTTCTCGCAATCGTAGTGAAAAGTAGAGTGTAACACGCGGCGCTAAAAACCCATTATAACTCGGTTTCTATTTACTCCCTCACTGAAGCTCGGGAGAAAAACTACCTCGTATATAATGAGTCATTTTAGCCCTTTTTATTACAATGTACTATTAATTTTAATTATAAATCTACATAATATTTGCCGATTATTATTAAAAGTATATGACATTAAAATCACTATAAAGATAAATACTTGGAAGATGTTTAATAAACGCAAAAACTTATTCCATTGCCGTATCCCCCAGTGTAGCACAAGTAAATGAAAGCGAAATTAACATTTTAAATATAAGTTTCGTTGAGTGTATACGAATTAAATAGTAACTACAATAGTACGGAGCTAACTTAAAAGTCATTAATTAATTATTGCCATCCTATAGAGATAGGACTCGTACCATCGACTGCACTCGTGGTACCATCGTAGCATTATCACTAGTGGTAACATTTGCACTACCAAAATAGCTACGATATAAAGGCGCTGTTAGTGTCAATTTGTTAGCCCTAATGTGCAGTTGACTGTACCTATCGTTAAGCTCGACTGGAGTCTTTAGTTCCGTATGCAAATGGTGAATACTAAATAATCAGTATATTATGATCTCACTGGAACAACAAAAACAAAAGGTAACAAAACGCCTTGTAAATAACAAGGCAGATATGAGTGGAGGGGACGCCGTAGAAGGACATAATAATATACTCACCTTATTGGTGATATTCTTCAGAAAAGTCAAGTGCGTAGTACTCGCAACCGGCGTGCGTGTATGACCTGATGCATGAACGTAATCGTAGCAGAAGGAGTATGTAAGGACCGTAGCAGGTGGCGTTCTCTAGTTTCTGCCTACCCCCATGGGAAGAAGGCGTGAGTTTATGTGTGTATGTACAGTCACCAAATGAGATAAGTATCCAGGGTCACCGGATATAATTGAAGTTTAGTAAGAAACCGATGAATGTTTTCCAATGAAATTAAATTAAATTAGTAGAAAACAATCTGGTCATTTATCAAATTTAATTTCATTCGAAAACATTCTTCGGATTCTTATTAAACATCAACTATATCCGATGACCATGGATACTTATCTCTTTTGCTGACTGTACATATGCAACATAATATGATTATCTAGGTAGTTGAAATCACAGAATACGTTTTACTATGACTTCTACCATGGTTAATATTTGCGCAAAATAATGCTTTCAGTGCGCAAGTCCGAGCCGCACTTGGCCTTAGTTTCTTCTCGAATTACTTATAACAATCAGCTAAAGCCAATTTGCTCTTTTTTTTTTCATAGACCGTCTAATATCGAGTTTTGTAGTCCCGAATTGCTCGATCGATCGTCACTGTCAAACGTTTCTGTCGATCACAATAGATCGACAGAAACGTTTGACAGTGACGATCGACACAAATTGATCTATCGTCTGTCGATTAGACGGTAGGCCGCACGTCACTAACAAAACGAGTATAAGCTGCGGGGTAATTGCGTAACCCATTTACAATGGCAATGCCTTTCAGTTTGGCAATACAACAACATTCATTGCGTAAATTTTTCAAAAATAAGAAGCATTACATTAGCAATTTCCTTCAAAATCCTTGGGATTGTGATAGAAATAGTGTTACGCAATTAGGAGTACAGGACTCTTATACTATTGAAAGTCAGTGCTACTCTGGGCCAGCTCAAGGTACCGAAGTGGTACCACTGACGAGTAACCTAGTAAACGTTGCCGTAGCAATAACTGACGTACCTTTTGTTGTATTGTTTCGGTGTGAAACCTTCAAGCTCACTAAAACTACCCTGGTGGTCACTATTTGCACATGGAAGGGACACCATTACCTCTCAAAAGACGGATCTGCACACACCTGTTACGGCACATCCCTGGGGAGACTGTAAAGGGGCGTCCTCATAACCTAACTGTGCAAGTGTGCAAGGCAACACGTGACCACTGTGCGCCATCTTACCTACATTTCGACTAACGAGGAAGGTATATACCTATCGGTGTTAATTAGTTTTTTCAGGAAATGTTCCTATTTCACAGTGGACCAAAATATTAATATGAATAACTAACTGTTTCCGTTGCACGCAATAAACAAACCGATTGCTAATTATGGTTGTTATCTGTGTCCTTCGTTGCAGTTTATTCGTTATTTCACAGAGTACCTATTTCCTGTTTACCCAAAATAGTTATATACAGCTTGGGATAAAACGATTGGGTTTAGCCGCTTGCATCACCCTGTGTTCCCTTTTAAGGAACCATGTCCATATTAAACTGCAGGAGGTATTTCCACAAGTGGTAATTTTTTTTACCGTTTTATAGGCAGCAACTCAACTTACTCACGTTTTAACTTGGATATATATATTAAAAAAAATATTGAATACCAAATACAGCAACAGCTTATTAAGTAACTATTCATATAATGTCGACTTGTCGACAAACACCTTTTAAGTTTGATATAGAAAGAGGTACCTAGGCACAGTCACGAGCAAAAATATTTTACACTTACCTGCGAAATTTTCTCTTAAACTATTGATATTTGATGGTGTTACGAACATACCCAAGTAGCACAGTAATGTCTTAAAAAATGGATTGTAGATATCTTCGTTTTAGTGTTTTTATTACGGAGCCGCTTTTTTTTTTTTTGTAAATAGTTGTTTTTGTCTGGATACAATGAAAAAATAAAATAAACATATTTTCAGGATCATTGTAGAATCCTTCTGGTGCCCTGGCGGCCGGCAGTAGTGTATCTGCGTGTGGTAGCCGAGAACATATTCCCGATGAGGGTGGGCTGTTGTTTTTAAAACAACAACTTCAGCTGGCTTAGCGTAGTACAAAGGTTTTAATAGATAAGAGGCCTTTTATTTTTGTGTGGAAAATCCTCAATTGACTTCTCGCGCTCTGGGCGGAATGGGAGGGCGTGTCAGACTCTTATTGACTAAAACCCACCCGTGTTCCTTCAGTTGCCTGTGCGCCAGGGCCACGGTAACTCTTTCGAACAATCCGCGACCCGGCAGACATCGGCCCTATGGGACCCCGTCAATGGTGCTGACATTTTTTTTTTGTTACCGTTGTCGTGAAGCCTACTGTACTAAATTCCATTACCTTTTTTAGTGCTGTCATATGGACATCATAACGACATTTAGACATATTATTTTTCAGAATTTTATTGTAATGTGTTTTAACAAGTTTTAACTCAATTTATGTTATTTTAACGTTCATATACTCAACAGTAGCAGTGCCCTGACAGGTTTCATGTACAAAAACCGACAGTTCATTTATAGTAAAATGTGTGATGTGCATGAAAGCAAATAAAAAACGACACAATGTACCAACTAAACCTAAATTACTTACAATTACCAACGCATAGAGGATACTGAACTACCATTTTAACTCGGGCAGAAATTCACTTTAAGCTCTCAAACGCCATTGTACGCTTACATGATAGAAATTACAGCCGCCATCTTAGATTCTCATATGCAATGTCGGTAACAAAAGGATTGCTATCGCCATATTCAATTCCGTTCTTGTTAGTCGTGCGAAGTAATTACTTGAGCCAGTCGAGCATGTGGTGGAGCTTAGTAAGAGTGGATTGAAATATTTAGTTGTATTGTACTTTAGAGATATTTATTTTCCCATAGATACAGTTTAAATACTCTTTAAGGACTAGAGGGACTCATCGCTAAATACATGGGTCGATTTTCAAGGTTAAGCAACGCTTGCAGAGGTCGGTTCGTGGATGGGTGATCATCCATACCAAGACCCCTCGTGAAAGCACGTTAATTGCACGCCGTTGCTCCCGGCTGGCATCCGTAGATCTATGGTAGTCGTCATGGATAGTCAGAAACCCGAAAGTATGACACCTAGAGGTATCGTGTTATCCAGTTATTGGGTTGCGGAGGTCAGATGGGCAGTCGCTCCATTTAAAATACTGGTAGTCAGCTGCATCTATTTGGTCTGAAACCTGACCCCATCATAGTTGGGAAAAGGATAGGCAATGATGAACGTAGAAATACTTTATTCGTGAGAGTAGATATAGCTTTGACATAATAAAATATTTTTCCGTCAAAATATTGAATTGAAATGTGGTAATTTAATTAATACATTTTCAATTACCTTGTATAATATTTATTTCAAAATTCTGATACGTTTATCCATACCTATTTCCTGTTGATTATTACTACACCGTCCCCCCCCCTTTACGTTTCCTTTTGTAAGAAATAAGTTATTTAATTTGGCCTCTGAAGGCCAAATTAAATGCTGGAAATGCTGGAATTGGATGCTATGTCTAAACTCTGAAGTTCAGACATAGCATCTCCTAAGTTTCACCATTAATACCCAAACATTCGCCTTGAGCATGCAGTTGGTATACCTCTTCATCTTTCTTCAGGTCTTCCTAGTCGAGGAACGTTACAGGCTATGTTAGCAAAAACCAATATTAGGTTTACCTACTCTAGTCAATCCTGAGTCGAGCTGCACAATTACTGACAAATGCATGCACTGACTGAAAAGGTCCATTCAATCTGTGTGGTTCTTTCCTCAAAAGACCATTATAGATACCAATCTACATGGTCTTCACATGATCTGACCAAGATTATGTTTGGACTTTAAAAGAGACTGTGACCTCTGAGTTAGTTTCGGCCTTTCTTCTCAGAGTAGTTAGAAAGGAAACGCCGACCTTATTTAGTTTAAAAGATATGATTGACGTGTAATAGTGTTTGTGCAAACCTACTTACAGAAATAAAATCATTTATCATTTATCATTTTTTCGGATATAGGTTACCTGATTTTATTTGCTCGTAGGACTATTTGCTAACATGTTGGTCATTTTCCTAAAGTGTCGTTTTAATAATAGGACGTTTTGCTCTAGGACTATTTGCTTTTAGAAGTTTCTGATACGGAAGGATTTTAACTGCCCCGTTCGTGCAGTGGTTGCAAGGACTACTGCTGATCATAACGTTCTGGGTTTTGATTCCCGCGCCGGGAAAAGTATTACTGGGTTTTCCATCAAACATTTTTCAGCAGCAGCCCGGAGTCTGGATTTGTGCCCTATGATGGCATTTGACTCGCCCCCCTATTACATGGGGCTTAAACATAACTGTCGAGATGTGGGTGTACTATCGGTACACCTCTGGCTAACCCTTCGGGAATACAGGCGTGATGTTATGTTTTCCTTTTAAATTATTACTAAAACCAAATTAAAATAATAAACCTGAAATCATTTAATTACAGCACAATGTACTGACCAGCTCTGATTAATCCTAAATATCCTGTCTAAAAACAGGACAAAATAAATATTTTTGTTACCGCTTCACTGGCGTGAGGTATTTTCAGTGGTAATCAAAACCGTTGGATACCTAACAGGAATTTTCGTTTATGATATCAAAGCAAACGATAGGTTTTTAATATCAACGGTGTATCACTAAACTGTGTTCGGTGAACTATCCAATGTTATTTTGATACAAAACTGACACAATTTATTGTTGGCAGCCATTTTATTTTTACTAGATTATAACTTTTTTTGCTGTCATGGTTTAGAGGTTAGGAGTTTAGGACGCTCGCTGCTGCATAAGGACGCGGGTTCGAAACCTGTCGAGTACCAATGTGACTTTTACATACATAGATAAACTCACGTCTTCCTTCTTCCCATGGGGGAAGGCAGAAACTACAGAACGCCACCTGCTACGGTCCTTACATACTCCTTTTGCTTCGTTTACGTTCATTTCTGATACCACTGACATTCGTTTATAAAACGTAAATGGGTATTCATAAATTTATAAGAAAACATATGCACAATCACTATACATTTTCAACCAAAGTAGGTACCTAAACAATAAAATAAAATCACTTTAATGAGTTGTTATCAGATATGTCATTATAATATACACGTTGGCAGGGAAAATTTGGTAGATGATTCTGAACCCCCGTGATTAAATTTAAAATAGGTTATTTAAAAAAATAATTGCTGTTCCATACATTTTGATCGCGTAGGTATTACAATTTTGTAGGAAACAACCGATTTAAAAAAAAAAACCGTCGAAAAATTTCAATGCATGGGGGTCCAGAATAGGGAGAGGCAATCTCTACGCCCTCGCGCCCCTAGCCGCCGCAAGAGGAGGAGACACCCTGGGCGTCGGGAGTCGATTGCCGACTCCCGGCCACCGTAGGCGCAGGCTTGCGGACGGCGAGCAATGGGCAGCTCGCCGTCCGGTAAGGACCAGGCCCGGGTCGACGGCGCGTCGTGTTCCACGCGCGCCTCAAAGAGATGTCAGCACCATTGACGGGGTCCGATAGGACCGATGCCTGCCGGGGTCGCGGATTGTTCGAAAGAGTTACCGTGGCCCTTTCGCACAGGCAACTGAAGGAACATGGGTGGGTTTTAGTCAGTAAGAGTCTGACACGTTCTTCCGCTCCGCCCAGAGCGGGAGAGGTCATTTGATGATTTCCCACACAAAAAAAAAAAAAAATGGGGGTCCAGAATCATGTACTAAATCCAAGGTAACAGATTGTACGTCGATGTCCCTACCACCCTGTTTATTTACAATGCACGTAATTAAAATGAAAAATTAGTAATCTGCGTCCAAAACCGATTTAATAAGTTACAAAAACATGCTTTGACAAACATACCAACTTGTAAACATAGATAAGAAATAATTGTTTTTGCCGTTTTTAAAGGTAAGAGACCAATTCCCGCGAAGGTCAAAGGCATTAGGACTCGACGAAAGGGTAATAAGGGCACGATAGAGTAACGGGGAACTGACGTGACGACAACGATGCGTGCCTGTGTAACCCTGTAGTAATGTATGGTGAATGGTGACGTGTCGTTCCGAATTCCGGCACACGGTAGGCAAGATTATGAGCGTGTTTACTAGCTAGGGATGTACCGTAAAGTTTTTACTCGAGTTCGAAGGAAAATTAGAGTATTGACAACTGTACGGTACTTCTCGCTGGATCTACTGGATTCCACTAAACGTTAATCGATGACGGAAGGGTCAGATTTCTATTGTACACTATTATCGTTGATTTTTACTGTACCTATTTTCAAAATAAGTAAACACAGTCCATATCCTTCCAGTACTGGGCAAAGTCTTTCATCAAAATACCTTAAAATATCAAAAGGGGTTTCTATTAACAGTTCCTTATGTAGCAAGAGTTTAGTTACCTAACAAACGCAACATAAACATAGACAACCTAAAATTTTCCCACTGCTGGGACACACGCCTCCTCTCTGTGAGAGGGAGTGGGCCGTAATCCACCACGCGGGCCCAGTGCGGGTTGGTAGATGTCACATGTCTTCGAACTTTTAGTTCTACGACATGTCGGTTTCCTCATGATGTATTCCTTCACCGTTTAGAGAGCAGTGGTGATGATATAAATTACACAAAGTGAAATGCCCGCCTGGGTTCGAACCCACGACTTAGAACTCGCTGGGCCCCCACAAAACTTAACAAAAGATGCTAAAATTATAAATGCCAGTTACTCTGTCTGTCTGCTAGCTTTTCACACCTCATCATCATTCTCCTGCTTTTATCCCAATTTTTGTGGTCGGTGCTACATGCCTTTTTCTTCCATGCTTCTCTATTAGTCGTCATAGCCTTTCTAGCCACAACATCTTTCACACAGTCCATCCATCGGTCTTTCTCTTCACGCCCAAACGATGGAATGGGTTACATCCGTTACACTCAACGAAGTTACACTGACGCTGGCTGTCTGGCGTTTTGCTGAACCGGGTCTATTTGGCGCAGGTTTCTTTCCAAAACCACTGAATCGACCATTAAGTTTGATAAACAGGTAGCCTAGGACAGGACGGAGGACACTTATCATCCTGGATATTTGTATTAAAGAATTATGAAATACAAAATACACGCAGACAAAGTCCGGCCAACAGCTAGTTAATACATAAATCCGAAATACGTGCATTTGTCGCATCACTAGAAAATTCCTCTTAAATTAAAGATGTTAGATCCTACTGCTGAAGGTAGTAAAACCTGTAATGTATGTTATTTAATTTCAACTAATTTAAGAGTTAACACAGAACTATTTTATAGCCATTTTGTACGTTCGAGTTTTCTTGTTTTGTTTAATCTTGAGTTTTACCTTTTGTAAACAGGTTAAATTAAATGTGAAGGAAGATTAGTAATTTAAGCGATTGCGTTTAAAATTCTCATCAGTTTAATTTCACGTTTAACATAGGTTCGCCCTAAGAATTTTAGAATTAAAATGTATTGCAAAAAGGCACGGGGAATGCTTCGGCATTATCAGTGGTAGAGAATACAATCTCGATTTCGAGGCTTTTTTCGAGATTAAATGTCGTTGGAAGACAATCTCCTTCTTGAAATCTCAGAGCGCTCGTCTCCGCGTACTATGCACGCATTCATATAACAATTAATGTATTTATGGTGAGCGTGATGTGTGTGGTGATTTGTTACGTTAGGTTATATTATAACTTAAATAAACGTTATTTTTTTGTTTCGAGATTCGTTTCATTGTTTTATTTTTCACTAAATATAACAGGGTAAAATAAATATAACAATATAAATTAAAACTACACCTTCATAAAGTTATAACCTTAAGAAGGTGTAGTTTTCATTTAAATAAAGTTTAAGATTTTTTATTAGAAATAACACATTATTTCTACAAATAGACTAACACTCGATCTCGAAAATCTCGAAAACGAGATCTCGCTTGATTGCCGGCGAGATCTTGAATAGCCACACTCGATACAAGACTAAACATGCGGGACCTTGAGTTGTCAACCCCGACTCGAGATTGCATTTTCACTTATGTGCCTATAATTACATAAGCACCCATACTCTCAAAGCAGGCACATAGACGCGGCTTGGCGGCAGCAATAGGTATGGTGGTACTGCTTTCTTGGAAGAACCCCTTTGGTTGAGTTAGGCAAATTCGTGTACCTAAAATGCCATTTACTCTTACAATAGGCAGACTACAAATGAGATCCATTGTGTTAGTAACAATCTTACTTAGCCTATGTTAGTACTTGATAACTAAAACAGATCTTGTTCGATCGGCTAACACCCACACAATCCCACTACCTGCCCGGGCGGCTATCGAGTGTAGAATGATGGTAGGATTGTCACGCAACCTGCGAAGTAATGAGGCAGATTTCTAGCGCCATACTGCATCAAAGCTGTCAGTGCGCGCCTCGGCAAACATCGCCGACGCACTGCAGAAGCGTGGCAGTCGCAACAGAACCCTGAACGCATTGTTATATTGGATACGCAGAGCATTGCAAGCCCTTTGGGTATATCTGAACCACAGGGTCCCCGCGTGCAGTGTTGTGCAATACGCCTTAAAAAGGGCAATTTTAACTGCGACTGTACATCGAGAGAACCTACGGGCCAGCATGTTGGCCCGGACTGACCTCTACAACGCTCCCGCTTATGACACGAGTACACATTGTAGTTGTGGTATGCGGGCAGTAGGTACCCACTTTACTAAATCCAGTTACGACTACATAAAACGAAATGACAGGGATTTCCTTCCTAACATTACTCTCGTTTATGTTTAGTAGATAAGTACAAGTCGAGTAGGTACTAAGTTTAGTAAGATAATATTTTAGGGAGTAATTTGGAGAGAGAAATTTGCATATAGGATCTATGAATCATGTTTATGTATCTTCTGAACATGATTTTACTAATCAATGTATTCATAAAATTCGCCTATATTCCCCAATTGAGTGTGGTATGTTTCTAAAGTATCCAATGAAAATTAAAATGTAAAAAAAACACCCCCGACACAAACAAAAACCTATAAAAAGTTTTTGAAAAAATTGGCCCTTTTTTACGTTCTAGAGGTTTTTTTCTTAATTTAAAAAATATTTTTTATTTCCTGCTTTCTAACTTTATATATATATACTAGCGACCCGCCCCGGCTTCGCCCGGGTAGCAAAGCATAATATAATATAGCCTATTTCACCCGGAGATAGTGTAGCTTCCCAACAGTGAAAGAATTTTTAAAATCGGTTCAGTAGTTTCAGAGCCTATTCAATACAAACAAACAATCATATCTTTTCTCTTTATAATATTATAGCAGACCCGGCCACGCGTTGCTGTGTACATATTTTAATTAAAGAGTTTTAAACAATGAAGCACTAATAATTAAAAAGCAGGAATAATTTCACTGTATTATCTTCACTATAATATGAATTTAAGTTTTGAGTTGAGCTGCACGATTACTGACAAATGCGTGCACTGACTGGACAGGTCCACTCATTCTGTGTGGTATTTTTTCCTCAAAATTACCATTTCAGACTCAAATCTACACGGTCTTCACATGATCTGACCAAGATTATGTCTGGACTTTAAAAGAGACTGTGACCTCTGAGTTTGTTTCGGCCTTTCTTCTCAGAGTAGTCAGATAGGAAACGCCGACCTCATCTAGTTTTAAAATATGATTGACGTGTAAAAGTGTTTGTACAAACCTACTTACAGAAATAAAATCATTTATCATTTATCATTTATCATTTAATTTAATTTATACTTCAGTCTACTTAGACTGAAGTATAAATTAAATTCTACTTCTACTTTTTCAATATTTCGTGTTAGCATAGCCGGCCACGTGTTACTTAACACGTGGCCGGCTATGCTAACACGAAATATTGAAAAAGTAAGAACAATTGAATTTCACTGTAATTCGTTTATTACAAAATAAATTTAGGTTATACCTTAGCCTCAGCAACACGTGGTGATTATGCTGTTAAATTGTAGCTTATATGAAACGTTTGTATTTTTAACATAGCGCCATCTATCGAATACTTACTCAATCCAGTCAACAGATATCGCCATCTGTTAGAATCGTTTGGAGCTAACTGATAATTGTGACTGTCAAATAATAGACAAATAATATGCAATAAAATAATATTGCGACTATAAATTGAGAAGTAAGCTATCCTATCTTTCAAGTTAGATCAAATTGCACACGGTGTTTAGGAGTCCATCGCGGACAAACAACGTGACACGTAATTTTTATATATATAAAGGTTACTAGCAGACACCCTACGATCGACGCGTGCCTCGCTGAAATCTGCGCAGCTGTTCGTATTTTTCCCACAGTGAATGTAGTTACGAATGATGCTTATTTTGGTGCCCCCCACCATTAGCCATGTGTAATACACTGTTGGATAGCTCTTTTTAAACGTAATGGAAGTTACTCTGGCGCCTAATTTCAAATCTTTGTCCGTTCAGAGTTATACTGTACCAAACATGTCACTCTTAGGAATACAATAAAGTGTAAGAATTAACGTTTTTCTAGCTGACTGAACCATTTTTCCAAAATCTGTGAATGCAGTTAACAATTACTCAAGAAGTTAAGGACAGTCTCCTAAGACCGCTTTTCTGTATCTTCAACGGTTAAGGTTTCCCTTGCTGCCTCGTCTCAAATTCCATTGTATTACTCAGATCGGACAAGGAATCAAGACAAGTGTCATTGGAATTCTTGTACTAAACCTTAATACCTTTCTAATGATATATCATTTACTCTCATTGGAGCGGGTACCAGTTTTCATACATTTCGTGGCATCATCCTGGTCTTTCATAAGACCCTGATCACCATCTATCTATAACCTATTCTTTGAGATCATTCCAATGATAACAAACACGATACATCTGCTTAAGTTCTCTCCTAACTCTCCTAATACAGGCACTATCAGCATAAAAGGAGGACCTAATCAGAACATTTTGAAGTCGGCTTCCAGTTTAACCGGATGCAGTTGAATATCAGTATTTAACAGAGAGCGACAGCCTATCTGACCTCCACAACCAAGTGGGTTATTCCGTTTGTCCACCTTGAAACAGCCACTCTAAGGTGGAAACTCGGAAACGCGTGTTCATCTGTCCACTCCGGACGGGGTGGATAGTTGGAATTACCTATCATTCAATGTGACATAATTTCAATTATAGTTTTATTGGAGTAGGTATAGAATAATTAAAAATCAATAATAATGAAATTACTGTTGGTCACTTCGTGGACAATTATTGCAGAATTTATAATTTGTTTCTGATTATTATTTAAAATGATAAAGTTTAATTTGATTTAAATGCAATACGTAATATGATTTTTGATTGTTTATGGTTATTAAAATTAATTAACAATTTGAGTGAAATTAATTAACAGTTGTTGATGATGACTGTATTGGGGGTAAAAGCTGGAAGAACAATCAAAAGTGAATTTCGATTATCCGCGCCGTCTTGGGTGGACAGATAGAAATTGAAATTGTTTATTGAAATAATTGATGTATACAAATTTTACAACGTTAGGGCCTTAAACTAAAGGTATATTATAATTTGATTCTACCTGAACTAGGAATAAACCTGTATCTCAGGTATCTCACTCAAGGTATACATAAAAAAATATCTAAAATTCCTTAAACAAATACTTAGTAAGTTACTTATCTGACTATAAACTATGGTTTTATTCAAATTAAAATAGTTAGCTTACTTAACAACTTTCCTGCTTCATCGTAGGTAACTAAGACATATTTTTCAACCATGTTCTTTGATGATTTTTGCAATTAAGCAATTTTTAATATATAGGTACAAACAAGATCGCTTTTATTTCGTTGTACAGAATTTGCCGTGTCAATAAAATGTACGAATTGCATAATTACAATTTGTAAAACGAGTATCTACCATAGGGTGGCTGTTTTAGGGTGGCCAAACGGAATAAGCCAACCCAGTTACTGGGTAACATGATACTCCTTGGTAAGACTGGTTGTCAGACTGTTGGGCTTGTAACTACCCGTAACGACTGTCAAAGATCTGCGAATGACAGACGGGACCAACGGCTTAATGAGCTTTGATACATACCTATAATTATAAACTCACGCCTTACCCCATGGAGGTAGGCAGAAACTATAGAACGCTACCTGTTACGATCCTTACACTCCTTTTACTTCATTTACATTCAAATCAACAGTTCCATAAATTGTGTCTAGTTATGCGAACGTAAATGTCAGGAGCAGCTTATTTCAGGGTTGGCCCCAACGTAAAAGTTGTTCATAATGGTGAGTGCAATGACTCTTTAACAGGATTTCAGTTATTTTAATTGGGTTCCCTCTATCTGGCAGAATTTTGATGCTCCGAAATTTATTTGGCATAACCCACTTGGCATAATCTTCTTTAAACGAATATATATGGCATAAAAATCATTTAATATAATTATTGTTTGGCCGAATGTTTATATGTCCGAATTTACAAAGGCATACTTTTAAGATGGCAGAATTTTATTTGGCATAATTACTTTTGGCAAAGCTTAATTTCGCATAATTTCGTTTCACATAACGTTTATTTAGAGCGACGATTATTTGGAATAATTTCACTTGGCATATTAAGAAGATGGCAGAATATCATTTGGAATAATTTTATTAGGCATAATTATTGTCATTTCTATAAAATGTAATCATATTCTTAACCTTAAATTAAAATTAAAATATTGTCTTAAAAAGTCAATATGTTGTACTACAAAAGTTAGTGAAGTGACAGAAACCATGCCTGCTGCATGTTGCATGCTTGCTTGCATGCTGCATGTTTGCTTGCATGCTGAATGCTTGCTTGCATGCTGCATGCATGGTGTGTGCTTTTTTGCATGTTTGCATTCTACATGCTTGATGCATACATGCATGGTGTGTGCTTTTTTGCATGTTTGCATGCTTCACTCATGCTTCATACAAAATTATTCTAACTATGAATTTTCCGTAATGTGATAGGTCTTTCAATTATTATGGATATGAAAAGTATGCCAAAAGATGATTCTAATTATAAACTTTCTGAGATATGATAGTTCTACCTTTTAATGACTATCGATATGAAATGTATGTATGCCAAAAGACGATTCTGACAGTGAACTTTCTGCAATATGATGGTTCTACTTTTAATTATTATGGATATGAAATTTATGCCAAAAGACGATTCTGACAGTGAACTTTCTGCAATATGATGGTTCTACTTTTAATTATTATGGATATGAAATTTATGCCTAAAGATGATTCTGACTAACAAAATTATGCGTTTTTAATGTATTATAAATGAGTGTATGCCAAACGATTTTCTGCGAAATGAAGTTTATGCTATGCGCTGTTATGCAAAATAATATTATGACATAAAAAGTTCTGCTATAAAGGGTAGACCCATTTTAATTACACCCAGTAAAATGCATCGAGACGGTTGACGAACACCATAAATTTTAACGACTAACATCTGTTTACAATTTCGGATTGCTTTATGGAAAAACTGTTTATGACAACCCCAATATTTTTGAATGACCTGTCTATTCGACAGTAGCCTGTACCCAAAAGGTATTTTTTTTTAAATTAGGCTTTGATTCACCACTTTTTGAATGTCAAAATTACATGAGAAATTCGTCAGTCCCCCAAAACACCCGCCATTCACCACTTCCCAGAGTTTTAGCTGGGAAGAAAAAGTGGCGTAACAAACTCCCTAGCAACACATGTCTGTTGTATTAGAAAAACTTGATTCTGTACTATGTATGCGAAGTATAGATGTAAGATACACTAAAAATGGCGGTGGGGGAATGATACCGTTACTAAGTTTTTGATATTAGCCGATATCTATATCTTTATTATATATATAAAAATTACGTGTCACGCTGTTTGTCCGCGATGGACTCCTAAACTACTGAACCGATTTTAAATTTGATTTGCACACCGTGTGCAATTTGATCCAACTTGAAAGATAGGATAGCTTACATCTCAATTTATAGTCGCAATATTATTTTATTGCAAATTATTTGTCTATTATTTGACAGTCACAATTATCTGTTAGCTCCAAACGATTCTAACAGATTGCGATATCTGTTGACTGGATTGAGTAAGTATTCAATATACGGCGCTATTTTTAAAATACAAACGTTTCATATAAGCTACAATTTAATAGCATAACCACCACGTGTTGGTGAGGCTAAGGTATAACCTAAATTTATTTTGTAATAAACGAAATACAGTGAAATTCAATTGTTCTTACTTTTGAAATTTTTGGTGTTGCCATAGCCGGCCACGTATTACTTAGACTGAAGTATAAATTAAATTAATTTAATTAAGCTACACTATCTCCGGGTAATATAGGCTATTATATTATGCTTTGTTACCCGGGCGAAGCCGGGGCGGGTCGCTAGTCTATTATAAATTCAAGTCGCTTTTTGTGGCTGTATTTGTGACCGCGTTGTTCTTGTAAACTGCGCAACGGATTCTGATGCGGTTTTCACCATAATTTAGAGAATTTATTCAGGAAGGTGTATGTGTCAATTACACTTAATAACGATTATTATCTAAAAAATGTTATTTCTTTGTTAATCTTAATTTTATTGTTATTATAGAATTTTATTTTATTTTTTACTTTTTGCTGTGCCCTACGTGGGCCTAACTGTAACTAAATATCCTTGTCACATCCTATTAACATTGCGGAATGCAATTGTGGATATGAAATAAATATTAAACTACCATAATTTTATTTATAAAATCACGATAAAAAAGCAGGGTCGCGTCGCTGGTTAGAGATAAATGACTACATTTATCCAAGTGCTTAGGTACCAATACTTGGATGCTACCTTCCTGTAAAAATATACGAATGTGCGTACATTCGTATATTTTTAGCCTGCTAATGAAACTAAATATGGAAACAACCCAAATGCGTATTTGGGTTGTTTCCATATTTAGTTTCATTAGCAGGCTTTCCTGGTACTCCTACTGGTATAAAACGCGACTGCAAGTAACTAATTGATTGAATTCAAATTTAGTATTCCGTGTGTTCGATTACTCGAAAATTATAATGAAGTCCTTAATGGCTAATTTGGTTTTGGTCACGTTGTTTATCTGTTCATCAGTTAAATATGGTGAGTCTAACATAACTACAGTACTGATATTATTCATAATATTTTTTTTAAATATTAAATTTTATTAATCATTATTATTATAAGCTATCCATACACCCTAACTTATAAACGTTGCTTACGAGGGTGTTGACAACATCACAAATTACGGTAAAATACTTCTCTATTTTGATTAATTTTTCAACAATAATAAATCAAATTATAAAATATTCTTCTATAGGGCACTAAAATATTGATTATGAATTGCAGTAATAACACTTAATTAGATGTTGTAACAGTTTTAGGTGAGAAACAAAACCAGCAATTGGAAAGATTCCAATAGCTCTTGTTACACCTAGAACTAAGTATTCAGTTTTAGGATATTAAATTGTTGCAATTAAATCAATATGTCAGTGAACGACAGAGCAATTTTTTATAATGTCAATCCTATCCTACTTCCTACTAATATTATAAATTTGAAAGTTTGTGAGGATGGATGGATGTTTGTTACTCTTTCACACAAAAACTTCTGAACGGATTTGGATGGAATTTGGAACACAGATAGTTTATAACCTAGATTAACATGGAGGATACTTTTTATTCCGGTAGTACGTTCCCGTGGGATAATTTCCGACATCGACCCCGGCAAAAGCTAGTCAGTAATATTGACAACGGTGAACGATTTGCACTCTCTTCAGGTTCAGTTATGGTTAACGTCTGGTCAGCCATACATTTTTTGACGTTTAAATTAGTGTTAACTTTAAGCAATGATTATAAGTAAGGAGGGCAGTGTTTTTTGGGATATTGTGTCTTTCTTTTGTGTGTCAGCATACAGTGACCAGCAAAATACTCGAGCAATTTTTCTCAAGTAAAAGAAAGTTGAAAGCATCGTGTAAGAGATGTTCGCGTATGCTCGCGTATACCTCAAGTGTTTATTATTATATTTTTTATAATATTTTAATATGCTCAATTATTTTGCTAGTTTTTTAGTAATTTGCTGACCGTTAGTAGAAGATTAATATTAAGAACGATTTAGCCGTTTTTTACACACACACGGTTGCAGTATTTATAAACGATTCTGTGACGGATTATAATATATTAATTTATAATAATTATACAGGGTATAATTGAAATAACTGAAACCCTCTTATATGTGGTCATTCTATCATTACGAATAACTTTTACTAAGGAACGCGAATGAAAATCTGCTATTCCCTATCTTTTTTTCGAGTTATGCGTTCATAAATGACTGATGATGCTGATTTTTTTCGCGATTTCTGGGTTAAGAAGCTTTTAGGGTAAATGTTCGCCGTTTAAGGAAAAACCATAGTATGAGTGTGAAAGCCCGCCTAAGTTCGGGTAAATTAATCAGTTGCACTTATTAATTTATTGATTATAATTTTGTACATTCCAGCCTCATCAATTGAATGCTACGTTTGTGACTCCGCCTCAAATGCAAAATGCGCGGATGATTACTTCGACTTGAAACAGAAATGCGAAACCAACGTTTGTAGCATTACGACGGGTGATTATATATTTTTATTATACCCATAGGTTGTGTTGCGATCGTTATGCCAAAGTTAAAATCAAATACTGACCTGGGCCTGCAGTCTCGACATTAGATAGCGACAAAAATCTGTCGCTAAGTCGTATCGATGTCAAATTCCTTTAATAGATTTTCAACTTTATTTCCAAAGCATAAGGTTGAAAATCTATTAACGAAATTTTACATCGATACGACTTAGGGACAGATTTTCGTCGCTATCTATGTCGAGACTGCAGGGCCTAGCCTTTAGTCTTTTTTAGAGTACCATACCCAAATTCCGAAAACTGGACCTCATAACCTCCCAAATCGAGGCTGTCTGTCCGTCCATCTGTCTGCCACGGGGCTTTCTCCTTTAGTGTATCTTCTTTTTTATCTTGATTTTTTTATATCCGGTATTCAATTGGCCTTTCCACAGAATACGTGTTACTATGGCCTCTGTCATGGAAAGTAATAAAAATAAAGTAAGCAATATAATTTTGCGATACGAACCCTTATTGCGCGAGTCTGACTCGCACTTGACCGGGGTTATTTTTGGCCTGAATTGCAATCTTTGAAAATGATCTGTAAATACAGTAAAAAAATTCTAGCTGAAGTATTTGCATTCGGTATAGCAAAAAGTTCAAACTTGATTTTAATATTATACTTAAGAACCTCGGTACGTTGTAATAGTACCCCGTTGATCTAGTGGTCGCTAGCGCGACTGCTGAGCTTGAGGTCCTGGGTTCGATTCCCGGGCCGGGAAAATTGTTATTGGATATGTAATAAGGAATTTCCCGGTGGCAGCCCGGAGTCTGGATTTCTGCCCGGTTGATGGCATTAGTAAAATCAGCCTATAACGTTCCCACTGCTGGGACACAGGCCTCCTCTCTTCAAGAGGGCGTGGTCTGTAATCCACCACGCGGGCTCAGTGCGGATGGCAATAGGCTCGCTCCTATTACATGGGACTTAAACATAACTGGCGGAATGTGGGTGTATCTACTACGGGTACACCTCTGCCTAACTCTTCGGGGAAACAAGGTATAATGTTGTGTGTTATGTTAAGTACGTTGTCAGTTGGCAACATAAAGACTTTGTTAAAATAAAGAACAAACAATTTAACTTATATATTTTCTCTTTTTTTTTTCTTCAAGGTGATAAGGGATTTATGATCCGATCATGTGGTCCGGATAAAAAAATGCTAGAAAAAGGCAAGGAAGGGAAGGAGAGTGATCCGCTATTGGGAACAACTTACTGGAGCCATTGTGAGACAGATCTGTGTAACTGGGGGGTTATGAACAAATTCCAAATGATGACGTTGATTGGAAGTGCTATGTTGTCTCTGTCCTTTTATTATAAATTTTAATATTTTTTTCGACTATACAGAAGGAAATTGTAGTTGCCTAGTTTTTATCGAACATACACATACATACATCAACTCACGCCTTCACCCGTGGGGCAGAAGGTGGCGTTCTGTAGTTTCTGCCTGCCCCATGGGAAGAAGGCTTCAGTTTATGTTTTTACCTAGTGTAGCAACACAATGATAACTAAAGTTTTCATGCAAAAGTTTGGCGAACCTTTTAATATTTTATGTAATATAACTATGAGTAACACCTATAATCTTAAGAGTTTTTGAGATGGAAAAAAAATGTTTCCTTCAATGAAAAATTATTTTTGTTAAAAAAAATATATATGATGTTGATTAAGCGCGCCACATGTCCTGAATTTAATTTTGACCTACATTTCCATCACAAATACTCACCCTGTATGTGTACTATATATTTATGTCACTTGCCAGCCTAAATAATGAAAACATGTTTAATGCGTCATGGATCCAACTAAATTAACGTAGCGAAACAAAGTAACAATGTCGTCATGACAATGATATTGAATGGAATTAAGTGTAAATAACAAAAAAAAAAAAAAAATCAAGTATAACTAATTCCAACTATTTTTTAGTTTTGTATAGAGATACAGATAGAAGTTTAAGTGCGAAAAATACAAAAAAAAAAAAAAATATTTTAAATCTAACCCATTCCAATTATTTCGTAGTTTTGAATAGAAATACAGACAGACGTGTTGCTGAGGAGTTTTTGCGCCCCGCTTCTTCTTCTCAGCTTAAACACTGGAAGCGGTGTGCGAGTGAGAGACCTTCTTAAACCTCTCACACGCACACTCTCCGTCTCTTGTAACCTTCAAATTGTTTAATGAAATATGTGATTTTTGATTAATAAAACTTTTGAAACTTTGTCTGTGTAACTGTTACTCTGATATTTCAGTGATAAATCATTTTATTTCTGTAAGTTGGTTTGTACAAACACTTTTACACGTCAATCAGATTTTTTAAACTTGATGAGGTTGGCGTTTCCTATATGACTACTCTGAGAAGAAAGGCCAGAACAGACTCAGAGGTCACAGTCTCTTTTAAATTCTATCTATAATCTTGGTCAGATCATGTAAAGACCATGTAAATTGGTGTCTGAAATGGTCTTTTAAGGAAAGAACCACAAAGATTGAGTGGACCTGGCCAGTTAGTGCACGCATTTGTCAGTAATTGTGCAGCTCAACTCAAAACTCAAGTAGCTCACAATCAATGGTAGTACGAAACTTGCGCGAAAGACATTCCCCCGAATGAAATTTTGCGTGAATGGACACTTGCACAAATGGATCTGCGCGAATGGACACTTGCACAAATGGATCTGCGCGAATGGACACTTGCACAAATGAAAGAAACTTGCGTAAAAGACTTGCCAATTCAACAATAGCCCGTGCGATGCAAACTGAAATAAAAATGGCATTTTATATAATAGAAGAGATAAGGATACTAGCCTTGTCGGTCTAGTCGTCGCAAGCGTTACTTCCTGAACTTGCTCCGCTTTTTCAAAAATGCAATCGACTTTATCCGTAACAGGGCGACCAGAGTGAGCAGCATCTTTGACATCAAAATTCCCGGACTGAAAACGCTTGAACCAACTTTGTGCTACTCTTACTGACACGGCGTTAAGTCCACAACCATCACATATTTTTTTCGTGACTGCTATCGCATTTTTCCTTTTTTCGTAATAAAACTTCAAAATGTATAGAATAGCATCGTTGGAGTCACTCATTTTGGCGGGCAGAAAAACAATTGAAAAATGGCGGGAAATCGTTTTAATTTTTTTTAAATGTGATCTATTTAATGGTATCAAAACCAGCCAGATACAAACAGTACAGCCAAAGAGATTTTACTATAAATTTATACCTACCTATGAAATACGAAAACACCTTTTTCCTGACATTTTATTTATGTATATCTTTTACTTACCCTACCTATATTCGTTTTCTCGTTGTGTCCTTGTCGGCGGTGGGACAGATGCCATGCGGTTCTAACTGCGAACTCCAAAAAATATTTGTTTTACTTGTATAATTAGCAAAGTATTATCACAGTTTTAACTGTGGCATTACTATAGTCACGTTTTAACAAACAGGATAACTGCCAAATATTTTTTGCTCGGCACTATTGTTTCGAAAAACTGATTCTGCTATGACATTAGTAATAAAATTCAATCAACAATTTCTTAGTAAAGGTTTAATAATTTCCATGTAAATATAAATAGAACAAAAATTGATCAATTTAGGACATATGATCGTAAGCGAGAAAAACTTAACATGTAAAACCTCTATTAGAGACAGAGGAAACTACTTTCCTGGGAGTTGCATTTGACGGCTACTTCTCCTGGAAACCACACGTATAAAAAGTATGCAACAAATTGAACAAATTTGTTTATGTTCTCTACACACTGCGAAAGACCTCGTCACAGAGTACGGTGTTGACTGCGTATCACGGCTGCGTGGCATCGACTCCACAATATGGCCTTATACTAAGGGGTAACTCAACAGACGCAGAAAAAGCGTTTAGGGTACAAAAAAATGCATTTGACCCATTTGTGGCATTCCACCATGGCAATCTTGTAAAACATTGTACGTCAAATTAACGATTTTGGCAATTTTGGGTAATCACTGCTACACACTGCTGATTCTTCTTCTTTTCGTGTCGATAGTGCTTTGTTTTTGTATTGTTTGAGCCCAGTAGGTGGCCACACTGAATGCGTGACCAGTGCCGATATTTAGGTCTTCTCTACTGCAAGTAAACGGGCACTTAGGACACTCCAGCAAGTGAAACATGGTCTGATCAGAATCACCGTACTCGCACTGGGTGCGAGTCGGGCGATGTGTCAGTAACCCCGCAATTCATCAGATTGTGTTTACTACTAAAACTAGTACAAAAAAATGCATTCGAGCCATTTGTGGCATTCTACCATGGGAATCTTGTAAAACATTGGTTATAAAATTGCATTATCTAGTACCTATGTCTATTTTAGAATGTGTGAAATTCTTCCGACAGCACTTTGACCTGTTTAAAAAGGCTCAAGACCGTGGCCCTCGAAAAGTTAGAGATCTAGATATAATAGTTCTGCCTAGAGCACCAAGGACTTCTCTGTATAAAAATAACTGTTATCATATGAGTGGACTTACCTATAACAAAATACCAAAGAACTCTGCAGAGTTAACAAATAATTTATTGTTTATATAGTTAAAATTATAACTGCTGGAAAAAACTATTTAATTGTATTGTAAAATTAATTAATAATAAAAACTAGCATTTAAAGCATGCCATGGGACATCAATTTTATACTCTAGCATTGAATGTTTTGCATGTGAAATGTCTGACTATGTATTAGGTAACTTAATTACTAACTTTAAGACAATCACCGTACCAATACCTATTGCAAATAAATGATTATGATTATGAATATAATAATTTGAATTTCCTGCAGTATTTCCTAGTTTAAGTAAATAAATAAATACCCCGTCCGCGTGCCATATTTGGCCCAGTTCATATTTGGTAATCAGTTTGATCGGTGAAAATCGGTGAAATTGATACTAAATTCCATATTATCTAATTTGTTCGTGGTGACGTTGGTAGTCTGTTTGTCTGCTAAATATGGTGAGTATTAAAAATATAAACTTTTATGTTTAAATTAGATAAATGTTTGTTGGAAATGAAAAAGTAAATAAAGCCAAAGTCGTATGGAAAGTGGTCAGGACTAATTTTGCCCAGTCTCCTTTGGGGAGATTTAGGCTTATAAGCATAGGTTGTTTTGGGTGTCAAAATGACAATCCCTTTTCTCTTTAAACCAAATTTCAAGTTATTTGCAATATTAAACCTACTAACATTAGTGGGTTTAATATTGCAAACAACTGGAAACAATAGTAGGTACTTTGAATATTGCTTTACCCTATATAGGGCAGAAACGAAATTTGTAGTTGACTAGGCCAACTTTAAGATCGATTTATCAGTAAAAAATCGACCTTAAAGTTAGACTAGTCGGGTGGTTACGAGTACACAGGCACTGTACAAATTTCGTTTCTGCCGTATAAAGGGTTCAAGAACCCAATATTGTCTTAGAAATTTACTATAAAATATTTATTTATTTACCATTTTCTTTCATTATAGTGTCATCTATAGACTGCTACAAATGTAACTCCGAGGAATCCGAAGAATGTGATGAGGTCGACAAAAGTATGATCGAGGAGTGCGATGAGCTCTTTTGTGGCATTGTGAGCTTAAAACGAAGTGAGTATCCATTTTATAACCCTACAGTCCACTGCCGTCATCATTATTTCTTCTTATCTTATCTTACACTAGCGACCCGCCCCGGCTTCGCACGGGTGCAATGTAGATACCAATGTGGTGTCAGTGTAAACCAATTAACCAATTAAGTTCCTGTAGCTGTAGTTAGTTTCCTGTAGTGTGTCTGATGTGTGGATGTTTATAGGCCTCGTGACCAAAGGTAAGCACGGGCAAAAAAACCGCCAATCGACAGCTGGACTAGAACCAAAAAAGAAAATAGACACTAGCGTACAACCAAGAGAGCTTACCTTTGGTTACGAGGCCTTTAAACTTCCACACATCAGACACACCACAGGAAACTAACTACAGCTACAGGAATTAATTAAAACTCGGGATTAATGTATATTTTTGGGGAGAGAATAAAACAGTCGGTAATTTTATATAGTTACAGGGTAATCTTTAAACAATATTATAGGTACAACACTTAAAAAATAGAGAATGCAAACTGGATGGAGTATTGTCCACAACACAGCGCTAGGTTCTCGGAGAATCCACTTTCTGCGGAGCGAAGGAAACTAGTGTACCGATTCGAAAGAAAGAAGTGGTGTTCAACTTAGTTGGATTCCAGTATCTGTAAATAACAATGGTGACACGGGGATAAAAATATGTTTGCTCCATCGGCCCCTGCTGGTCATTCATAGAATTGGGAGTATAGGTTTTATGCAAAGTGTCTCATTTATAATACTAAATAAGTTAAATATAGTAGGGTTGAAGCCCAAATTAGACTAATCTAGTAGGTATTAGTCGTGGTATTTGTGTGTGTTTTTAGTTCGACTGGGTGAGTCTTTCACTATGATGAAATAATTTAATTATGATGAATCCTAGGCTGATATAGTTATTAGTTAATTGGTTCTTATAACTTATCAGACAGAGACTGTTGCTGGGGAGTTTGTTGCGTCACTCCTTCTCCCCAGCTCAAATACTAGAAAGTGGTGGACGGTGGGCGCTTTGGGACTGTCTATACACCTTCAAGAGAGTTGAGCCACAACTCTATTAATTAACAATTCTTGAGTTTTGATTCTCTACCCTTATCTTATACCTAACTCTTGAATTTTGTATTCTTTGGCTTCGACCAATAATTATTGGTCGAAGTCAAAGAATACAGCTAAAGCTAAAAGAGATAATCTCTCTTAAAGCCCTGATTATAATCAGGGCTTTAAGAGAGATTATCGAAAACTCTATTAAATGATTCTTGAGTTTCGATTCTCAACTCTATTATCTAGTAATTCTTGAATGTTGTATTCTTTATCTCAGACCAATGCATCGGTCAGACTGACATGAACCCGTGTCTTGCAGATATGCTTGTTGTGCAACGAGCATAGCAGTCTGTAACGGTTTACCAACACTCGATTGGTCCATGAACTCATTTGGTGAACAGAATCTTTAAACCATTAACTTTTCATCCAAAGTACTTTTCACCCACGAACGTTTCGCCAACATCACGGTAGACGTCAGTGGCATCCCGAGGTTCGGTTGGTTAGGTTCCTTTAAAACCTTTAGACAGAAATAGGAGCCGCAAAGCGGGGCTCCGTCGACCAGCTTATTTAAACCATTAACTTTTTATCCAAACGACTTTTCCACCCGGGAAAAAAAAAGTTAAGTTAGTTATGTTGGCGAAACGTTCGTGGGTGAAAAGTACTTTGGATGAAAAGTTAATGGTTTAAAGATTCTGTTCACCAACCACATGTATAAAAAGTATGCAACAAATTGAACAAATTTGTTTATGTTCTCTACACACTGCGAAAGACCTCGTCACAGAGTACGGTGTTGACTGCGTATCACGGCTGCGTGGCATCGACTCCACAATATGGCCTTATACTAAGGGGTAACTCAACAGACGCAGAAAAAGCGTTTAGGGTACAAAAAAATGCATTCGACCCATTTGTGGCATTCCACCATGGCAATCTTGTAAAACATTGTACGTCAAATTAACGATTTTGGCAATTTTGGGTAATCACTGCTACACACTGCTGATTCTTCTTCTTTTCGTGTCGATAGTACTTTGTTTTTGTATTGTTTGAGCCCAGTAGGTGGCCACACTGAATGCGTGACCAGTGCCGTTCATTAGGTCTTCTCTACTGCAAGTGAACGGGCACTTAGGACACTCCAGAAAGTGAAACATGGTCTGATCAGAACCACCGTTCTCGCACTGGGTGCGAGTCGGGCGATGTGTCAGTAATCCCGCAATTCGTCAGATTGTGTTTACTACTAAAACTAAAACTAAAATGCATTCGAGCCATTTGTGGCATTCCACCATGGGAATCTTGTAAAACATTGGTTATAAAATTGCATTATCTAGTATGTCTATTTTAGAATGTGTAAAATTTTTCCGACAGCACTTTGACCTGTTTAAAAAGGCTCAAGAGCGTTGCCCCGAAAAGTTAGAGATCCAGATATAATAGTTCTGCCTAGAGCACCAAGGACTTCTCTGTATAAAAATAACTGTTATCATATGAGTGGACTTACCTATAACAAAATACCAAAGAACTCTGCAGAGTTAACAAATAATTTATTGTTTATATAGTTAAAATTATAACTGCTGGAAAAAACGATTTAATTGTATTGAAAAATTAATTAATAATAAAAACTAGCATTTAAAGCATGCCATGGGACATCAATTTTATACTCTAGCATTGAATGTTTTGCATGTGAAATGTCTTGTATTAGGAAACTTAATTACTAACTTTAAGACCATCACCGTACCAATACCTATTGCAAATAAATGATTATGATTATGAATATAATAATTTGAATTTCCTGCAGTATTTCCTTGTTTAAGTAAATGCCCCAAGTAAATGCCATATTTGGCCCAGTTCATATTTGGTAATCAGTTTGATCGGTGAAAATCGGTGAAATTGATACTGAATTCCAAATTATCTAATTTGTTCGTGGTGACGTTGGTAGTCTGTTTGTCTGCTAAATATGGTGAGTATTAAAAATATAAACTTTTATGTTTAAATTAGATAAATGTTTGTTGGAAATGAAAAAGTAAATAAAGCCAAAGTCGTATGGAAAGTGGTCAGGACTAATTTTGCCCAGTCTCCTTTGGGGAGATTTAGGCTTATAAGCATAGGTTGTTTTGGGTGTCAAAATGACAATCCCTTTTCTCTTTAAACCAAATTTAAAGTTATTTGCAATATTAAACCTACTAACATTAGTGGATTTAATATTGCAAACAACTGGAAACAAAAGTAGGTACTTTGAATATTGCTTTACCCTATATAGGGCAGAAACGAAATTTGTAGTTGACTTACAACAAACTCCCAAGTCTTGTTAAAGAACTGAGCCTCAATAAATTTAAATCATTTATTAAACAGAAACTCTGTCAAAAAGGTTTCTATAAAGTTAAAGATTACTTGGATGACAAAAAGGCTTGGGATTAACTAAGCCACTTCAATGTACCCCTAAGCAACAATCCATTTTATACTGTGAATGAGTGTTTTAGAATTGATGATGTCCTTATATAATAACTTATGGTATTTTTGATGACTTTTAAAGAGTAAACTGTCTGTGAATCTGAGTAGCATTCAGGCTACATTGATTATCATTTTAATATTGTGAATGTGAAGACTATGTGGGTCATTGTTGCTTTTTTTTCTCTCCTCAGTTAATTTTAATCATGGTCTGGCAGTTTGAGTAATTTTTGTGGCCTACCCAAATGTCTTTTCTTTGGTATTGTTCGTCGAATCGTTGAGCTCCTTAAGTTCTGAGTTGAGCTACAAGATTACTGACAAATGCGTGCACCGACTGGACAGGTCCACTCAATCTGTGTGGTTTTTCCTCAAAAGACCATCTCAGACACAAATCTACATGGTCTTCACATGATCTGACCAAGATTATGTCTGGACTTTAAAAGAGACTGTGACCTCTGAGTTTGTTTCGGCCTTTCTTCTCAGAGTAGTCAGATAGGAAACGCCGACCTCATCTAGTTTTTAGAATATGATTCACGTGTAAAAGTGTTTGTTCAAACCTACTTACAGAAATAAAATCATTTATCATTTATCATTTACTAGGCCAACTTTAAGGTCGATTTATCAGTAAAAAATCGACCTTAAAGTTAGACTAGTCGGGTGGTTACGAGTACACAGGCACTGTACAAATTTCGTTTCTGCCGTATAAAGGGTTCAAGAACCCAATATTGTCTTACAAATGTACTATAAAATATTTAGTTATTTACCATTTTCTTTCATTATAGTGTCATCTATAGACTGCTACAAATGTAACTCCGAGGAATCCGAAGAATGTGATGAGGTCGACAAAAGTATGATCGAGGAGTGCGATGAGCTCTTTTGTGGCATTGTGAGCTTAAAACGAAGTGAGTATCCATTTTATAACCCTACAGTCCACTGCCGTCATCATTATTTCTTCTTATCTTATCTTACACTAGCGACCCGCCCCGGCTTCGCACGGGTGCAATGTAGATACCAATGTGGTGTCAGTGTAAACCAATTAACCAATTAAGTTCCTGTAGCTGTAGTTAGTTTCCTGTAGTGTGTCTGATGTGTGGATGTTTATAGGCCTCGTGACCAAAGGTAAGCACGGGCAAAAAAACCGCCAATCGACAGCTGGACTAGAACCAAAAAAGAAAATAGACACTAGCGTACAACCAAGAGAGCTTACCTTTGGTTACGAGGCCTTTAAACATCCACACATCAGACACACCACAGGAAACTAACTACAGCTACAGGAATTAATTAAAACTCGGGATTAATGTATATTTTTGGGGAGAGAATAAAACAGTCGGTAATTTTATATAGTTACAGGGTAATCTTTAAACAATATTATAGGTACAACACTTAAAAAATAGAGAATGCAAACTGGATGGAGTATTGTCCACAACACAGCGCTAGGTTCTCGGAGCATCCACTTTCTGCGGAGCGAAGGAAACTAGTGTACCGATTCGAAAGAAAGAAGTGGTGTTCAACTTAGTTGGATTCCAGTATCTGTAAATAACAATGGTGACACGGGGATAAAAATATGTTTGCTCCATCGGCCCCTGCTGGTCATTCATAGAATAGGGAGTATAGGTTTTATGCAAAGTGTCTCATTTATAATACTAAATAAGTTAAATATAGTAGGGTTGAAGCCCAAATTAGACTAATCTAGTAGGTATTAGTCGTGGTATTTGTGTGTGTTTTTAGTTCGACTGGGTGAGTCTTTCACTATGATGAAATAATTTAATTATGATGAATCCTAGGCTGATATAGTTATTAGTTAATTGGTTCTTATAACTTATCAGACAGAGACTGTTGCTGGGGAGTTTGTTGCGTCACTTCTTCTCCCCAGCTCAAATACTAGAAAGTGGTGGACGGTGGGCGCTTTGGGACTGTCTATACACCTTCAAGAGAGTTGAGCCACAACTCTATTAATTAACAATTCTTGAGTTTTGATTCTCTACCCTTATCTTATACCTAACTCTTGAATTTTGTATTCTTTGGCTTCGACCAATAATTATTGGTCGAAGTCAAAGAATACAGCTAAAGCTAAAAGACATAATCTCTCTTAAAGCCCTGATTATAATCAGGGCTTTAAGAGAGATTATCGAAAACTCTATTAAATGATTCTTGAGTTTCGATTCTCAACTCTATTATCTAGTAATTCTTGAATGTTGTATTCTTTATCTCAGACCAATGCATCGGTCAGACTGACATGAACCCGTGTCTTGCAGATATGCTTGTTGTGCAACGAGCATAGCAGTCTGTAACGGTTTACCAACACTCGATTGGTCCATGAACTCATTTGGTGAACAGAATCTTTAAACCATTAACTTTTCATCCAAAGTACTTTTCACCCACGAACGTTTCGCCAACATCACGGTAGACGTCAGTGGCATCCCGAGGTTCGGTTGGTTAGGTTCCTTTAAAACCTTTAGACAGAAATAGGAGCCGCAAAGCGGGGCTCCGTCGACCAGCTTATTTAAACCATTAACTTTTTATCCAAACGACTTTTCCACCCGGGAAAAAAAAAGTTAAGTTAGTTATGTTGGCGAAACGTTCGTGGGTGAAAAGTACTTTGGATGAAAAGTTAATGGTTTAAAGATTCTGTTCACCAACCACATGTATAAAAAGTATGCAACAAATTGAACAAATTTGTTTATGTTCTCTACACACTGCGAAAGACCTCGTCACAGAGTACGGTGTTGACTGCGTATCACGGCTGCGTGGCATCGACTCCACAATATGGCCTTATACTAAGGGGTAACTCAACAGACGCAGAAAAAGCGTTTAGGGTACAAAAAAATGCATTCGACCCATTTGTGGCATTCCACCATGGCAATCTTGTAAAACATTGTACGTCAAATTAACGATTTTGGCAATTTTGGGTAATCACTGCTACACACTGCTGATTCTTCTTCTTTTCGTGTCGATAGTGCTTTGTTTTTGTTTTGTTTGAGCCCAGTTAGTAGGTGGCCACACTGAATGCGTGACCAGTGCCGATCTTTAGGTCTTCTCTACTGCAAGTGAACGGGCACTTAGGACACTCCAGCAAGTGAAACATGGTCTGATCAGAATCACCGTACTCGCACTGGGTGCGAGTCGGGCGATGTGTCAGTAATCCCGCAATTCGTCAGATTGTGTTTACTACTAAAACTAGTACAAAAAAATGCATTCGAGCCATTTGTGGCATTCTACCATGGGAATCTTGTAAAACATTGGTTATAAAATTGCATTATCCAGTATGTTTATTTTAGAATGTGCGAAATTCAATCGACAATAATTTCACCTGTTTAAAAAGGCTCAAGACCGTGGCCCTCGAAAAGTTAGAGATCCAGATAGAATAGTTCTGCCTAGGGCACCAAGGACTTCTCTGTATAAAAATAACTGTTATCATATGAGTGGACTTATCTATAACAAAATACCAAAGAACTCTGCAGAGTTAACAAATAATTTATTGTTTATAAAGTTAAAATTATGACTGCTGGTAAAACGATATTATTCTATAAATTAATTTATAAATAATGATAAATAATCTGTTTTAAATGAATGTGACGATAATTAATATTTAATGTATTGTAAAATGAATAAATAATAGAAACTAGCATTTAAATCATGTCATTGGACATAAATATTATACTCAAGCATTAAGTATATTGTAATGTTTTGCATTTCAAATGTCTAATTATGTATTAGGAAACTTAATTACTAACTTTAAGACCAACACTGTACCAATACCTATTGCAAATAATTGATTATTACCTAACGTTTATTTAGAGCGACGATTATTTAGTACAATTTCACTTGGCATACTCGTACTATGAAGATGGCCGAATTTCATTAGGAATCATTTTATTTGGCATATTGCCATTTTTATAAAGTAGCATTTTAAACCTTAAATTAAAATTAAAATATTGTCTTAAAAAGTTAATAACTACAATAGTTAGTATCAGAAACTAATCGCTGCAAAACCGACTTCACGTAGTCTTGTCTGACCCACCCCTAGAGTGTAATTAAGCCCGCGTAGACGCGGAGAGGCGAGGCGGCTGGCGAGCTGAGAAGCAGGTGGTTTGCGTTGAAACCATCTGCGACGATAAGCTCGCGTGGGACCGCCGGAGCTCCGCAGCGCCGGAGCCGTGACAAAAACCATGCCTGCTGCATGTTGCATGTTCGCTTGCATGCTGCATGCTTGCTTGCATGCTGTATATGCTTGTTTGCATGTTTGCATGCTGCATGCTTGTATTTTTGTTGTTGTAATGTGATAGATGCGTCTCTCAATTATTATGGATGACGGATGTTCGAGCGGCTGAGACACCACGTGTCGATGCTGATCCGTCATCTGTTGTTCCTTCATCACGGGCGTGTACGTGTAGGTGTTTGGAAAATAATACTCGCAAAATAACGCACATAATTTACTATCAAATATCGCAATGAGACTTAACTATACATTTAAATGATTACAATGATTATTACTGATTAAGTCTAATCACAACAATTGTTAAACTTGCATTTAGAGCCAATGGATTTGTGCGTGTGCACCGCTTGACGATCGAATCACAAAGTGCTCGCCATCGCTGCCATGACACTCACAACCCCATTCGGTGTTACCCGCTCTAAGTTAAAAATACCAATAAAGAAATATAAATTCTAAACCACAGAGTAAAAATAATCGATTACAACTTTTAAAAAGTGTTAAAATAAATTGACTAAATCACCGCACGCCGTCATGGATATGAAATGCATGCCAAAAGACGATTCTAACTGTAAACTTTCTGAGATATGATAGTTCTGCCTTTTAATGACTATTGATATAAAACGTATGCCAGTGGAATTTTTGCGATATGAGGGTTCTATTTTTTAATTATTATTATAGATATGAAATTTATGCCTCAAGATGATTTTGACTTACAAAATTATGAGTTTTGTCTGTATGATAAATGTGTGTTTGCCAAACGAGTTTCTGCGAAATGCAGTTTATGCTATCCGCTGTTATGTAAAATAAAATTATGACATAAAAAGTTCTGCTGTAAAGGGTAGACCTATAAATGACACTATAATGAGAGAAAATTGTGAAAAACTATATATCTTATTGTAAATTTGTAAGACAATGGGTTCTTTAACCCTTTATCGGGTAAAAGCGAAATTTGTACAGCGCCTGTGTAACCACCCGACTAGTCTAATTTTAAGGTCTTTTTTTATTGATAAATTGACCTTAAAGTTGGCCTAGTCAACTATTAATTTTGTGTCTGCCCTATAAAGGGTAAAGCAATACCTATTCAAAGTACCTACTTTCAATTTCTGTATTTGAATTAAACTAAATTTCGAGTTGTTTGCAATATTAAACCTAATAATATTAGTAGGTTTAATATTGCAAATAACTCGAAACTTAGCTTCAAGGGAAACAGGATAGTCATCACTCCGGTTACCTATCATAAGTTCGAAAAATATTTGACCGAATTTCATTTCACCTAAAACTTCTCAACTATTATTGTTTCGTTTTTAAGCTATTGCATAGCTTTTATCGCGGGCTTTGAGCGCGGCGACCGAATCAAGAAATTCGGTAACGAAAATAAAACCTAACACCCCCCACTCCGCCTACCATGTAGCTCGGCCGAGCGTTCGCTTAACGTGTATGTATATGGTACGACTGTACTTGAATTAATATCAAAGAAAAAAAAATACTGCATAAATAAAAAATAAATAAATAATTATAATTGCATAAGTTGATAAAAAATGCTATGCAATAGCTTTACCGCGGCAGTCCCCGAGTGCCACACGTGTTTTTTTACTACATCGAAGTCACGTCTCCCATTGTATCAGTTGACCTATTTATCAATTCAATTTTTTTCGTTACTCCGACGTTTCATTTGGTCGAAAAACTTTATACCTAAGTTACACTTAGCCGAAATAACATTTTTTCGAAGTATTATGTTTCCGAACATTCATTATACCACTGCAGCACTGTTTTAATTACCATATTTTCATTTCACCAAACGCAACAGTTGATTATGAACAAAAGTGGTTTTAAGTGGTCCCAGTAAGATGCATGCAAGCGGATGCTTGCTTCAAGTATGCAGCATGCGAGCAGGCATGCAGCGTGCAAGCAGGCATGCAGCATGCAAGCAGGCATGCAGCATGCAAGCGAGCAAGCAGCGTGCAAATAAGCATGCAACATGTAGCAGGCATTGCTTGTGTCACGGCTCCGGCGCTGCGGGGTTTGCGCGGCCCCACGCGAGCTTATCATCGCAGATGGTTTTAACGCTCACCACCGCAGCTTCGGCTTGCTGGCCGGCCTCGCCGGCCAGCCTCAGCCGCGGCGTCGGGCCTTCAAACCACCTGCTCCTCAACTCGCGGGCCGCCCCACCCCTCCGCGCCTACGCGGGCTTAAATTACGCTCTAGGGCAGACAAGACTGCGTGAAATCGGTTTTGCAGCGATTCGTTTCACACAAAATTATGTAACACAATATATTGAAGTTTTATGACACTATTTTAATTTAATATTGAAAATGCTACCAAGTCACCGGCTATATATTTGTGACCAAATAATATTCCGTAAAAGGTGGTTTCGGTGTGGTGAAAGTATGGCTAATAAATCATTTGGTAAATTAAAAAGTACAAAAGAGGCTTCGGCCAATAGCAAAAAGTTATTTTGTAAATCGGCAAGATATAGTTCGTGTTATGTATGAAGTATGGTGTGAACGCAGCCATAGCTGGGATTGGTTGAGTTGAACTGTCAGGATGACATAAACTCGGCCCTGTTGTCATCCTGTTAAGAATAAAGCGTCAGTGCGTAAACCACTTCCATATGTGTATTACTTGCCTTCCTCCTACAAACTTAACAGTTCGGTAAAGTAATACCTATGACACATGATACTTCGATGATCTAAAAATATGTCAAATAATGCATATAGTAAAAAAGAGGTCGGTCAATAGTTTTCGGTAAAATGAAATTCGAACAAAAAACATTCGGAAAAGTGATTGGTTCCCCATCACCCCACTTAGAAGTCTTTGGCACCCAAAGCACCCTTTACTTTTTCATTTCCAATAAACATTTAACTAATTTCTATATAAGTTTATATTTTCAATACTCACCATATTTAGCAAACAAACAGACTGCCAACGTCACCACGAACAAATTAGACAATATGGACTTCATTACCAATTTCTTGTTGTCAACGATCAAACTGACTACCAAATGTGAACTGTGCCAAATATGGCACGGGGACGGGGTTTTTACGCATTTACTTAAACTAGGAAATACTGCAGGAAAATCAAATGATCATACTGCATATAAAACACACTTAGTTTCATTTGTCTAGCTTTTTATACTTTGCATTTTATTAATACCTAAAATTCGTCTTTTTCATCAATGACTTACTCATTTACTTACGCATCAAAACCTCTAGGGCACTTAACGTAGTCCTAGAAAGCCAAAGTTTGGTATGCAGGCTAGGATATGCACACAAACAACGATAAAAAATAAGAAATCTGTAACTTTCATCCTCCGACACCCGTAATAAAGAAGGTAGGTCTGTAAATAAAATAAAACCTGCAAGGTACTTCTCGAAGTTCTGGAAAGCTGTTATTTGGTATGCAAACTAGGATTTGCACACAAACAAAAAAAAAAAAAACTGTAACTTTCCCCCTCCAACTCCCTTAAAGAGAGGTGCAAGTCTGTATTTCTTACGGATAATAGGTATACCTACTTCCATTTTAAAGAAGAAACTCCTTTTCCTTGGCTATGAAGAAAGTAACTGATGGCGTGCAAGAAATACCTTTTGAACCGACTATGCTAGAAGTAAGGGTTATGATTTTAACATGTATATGTAACATCAGTACAATATAACCGCTTAAATAAAAAGAAATAGAGCACCCTACAAAAAGAGATGAAATCCCACCAAAAACATTTCATGTAAAGTAGGTTACCAAGAGGCCGTACTTTTGATCTAAGATTTAATAAGGTTTGTAGACTTAAGCCTTGTACAGTTAGGGGGCTTGGCTCTACATTAGATCTGATAACTTTTTAACAGTGAAAGCATTAAAAAGCTTTATTGGCAACGTACTCTATATTAAATGTTTTTGGTGGGTAACATATTCATCGTGCGGAACCCTCTCCACGCGAGTTCAACTGGCACTCGTCTGGTTTTTAAATTAAGAACAGCACACTTGCTTTTCTAATTCACTTTAGACATTGGCAGAATGGTCGACATCGGCTTTGCTTGCCAGAATAAAAAATAAGGTAAGTCGTCGTCGTCGTGGTAGTCGTTTTAGTTAAGGTATGCCAATATAGGACTCTCTGGTCATTGTTCTTTTGGATTTAGTACCTGCTAGGCTTATAAAGAAACACCAAAAAATACTGAAATTATTAATTTTATTTGTTTTGATTATGTACTGCATTTTTTTATTTCATAGCAAACATTAAAAGCACAAGTACAAATTGAGTGGCACGCACGGTTCCCAAAAGTATAAAAGATAGATAAAGTTCTAGCCACACTGAAGTGAATCCCGCGCGGCACGTGGGACGTGATTTCACGCGACTGCGCGCGTCTATCGTTTTAATGATTAGGAAGTCATGCGCCAGTTCGAACAACTCCGTGTAAGTTAGTTGACACAATCGACTCAAGGGCATTTTGTCCCGCATCCCGCGCGGGATTCGCTTCAGTTTGACCAGAGCTTATCTACCCATTGTCTACCTACTCCTATGGAGAAGACCGGTAAGAAACTCCATGGACTTAATTTACATTATTTAGCGTGTTTGACTGGCTTAAAAACGTTTCATCGAACCAAATATTTGAAAGATTACATTATCTTTTGCCAACACACCTAGAGTCATAAAAAAGATGGTTATATCATTATTATTATAAATTAGTAGGTAGGTACATAAATTATCAAATTATTACCAAATATTTAAATGAAAATGTAAGATTTTATTCAGTGAGTTCGGTTAGGAGGGGTTAAACGAGGGACATGCTTTCAGGGCCAACAAATTTTACTATGGGACCAACCCTAATTGTTTTTTTCTTTTTAAACCAGCTGTTCCAATCATTTTGATCGTTTTTGTATTGTACTGTTGTATGGACAGCTGCTGCTTTTTCATTTTCATGATAATTACACTCCGTGACAGTATGTCTCTCATTTAACCTAACACTACATAAGTACCTAGAATGCTCGAAAACTCTCGGCAGTAAATTACAATATCTGCCAACCTATACTGTCAAACTCTCACCGTGAAAACTAGGGTGAACTGAGCTGTCATTCCACAGCAATTGACACTAATGACAGTTCACTACAAGCTCACGTCAGCTGGTGATATTTCGACAGAATAGATAGGCAGTACTATTTAAAAAAAAAAACTAAAAGATCGTGCAATAGACAGATAGAGACAACATTGCACTTACAAACAACGTCATCATTTGGTATTTGTTCATAACCCCCCAGTTACACAAATTTGTGGTACATCTGCTCCAGGCTACAGTTATTCCGAAACGGGTGATTTCGTCACTTTCATGATTCTTTTTCGCTTCTCGTATCATCTCTGTAATCTCCTTGTTATCACATGTGCGTAGTATAATATAGTCTCCTTGAACTGTTTGCAAAAAAAGATAAAGGTTGTAGGTTGTTGTTCTCATTCTCAACAATGTTTTTTAACGTTCATGTAAAGGTGTGCTTAAACCAAACGAACATAGAATATAAGACTAGTAATACTTGTAGGCTGCGTTGTAACCAAAGCGTTCTCGCCGCGAGAGAACGCGACCTTCCCGCTCTTTTATATGAATATGACATACTCTATCGATCAATATATAATACAAGTTGTCTGTGAATATAATTCAATCATGATTCGAAAGACCCGTGGCGCCATCTATTATCATAAGAACGTTATTGTTGTTTTCCTCGGGAACAGTACTTTTTTTTCGGGATGAAAAATACCCTATGTCCGTTTCTGTACACCTGACAACGTATATGCAAAATTTCAGGATGATCGGTTCAGTGGTTTAGGCGTGTGTTTGTGAAAACATCAATTTATATTTCCGTTTACACTGAATGAGAACAATTGAACGAGAATTCGTGAAGATATTTATTCGATCTAATCGTTAGAACACAAGAACAAGCCGATGCGCTACGGTAGGCGGCGAAATTCTTTTACGTTTTTTGCAATTTGCAGGTCAGTGTCAGGCTGTATGTTGTTCAAAATAATTATGATTCGCGACCGTAATAAACATATATTTTCAGTATTAGAATAATTAATACAATTCTCTTGGCTTCAAACGTTTTTTTTTTCATGCAATAGTCAGTTATATTGATGATTTTAATGATTATAATTCTGTAATGTTCTGTAAATACATTTCCAAGTAGCAAAATTCTCCTATAGTCACCGACTTATAAATAAAACGCCTTACAGAAATCTAATAGACGCTTTGATAAAGATCATTGATCTTACAACGGCATCCTGTAAGACGATTTGCGCTATAAGTACTTTATGATTCTATTATTAGTTTTATAAACGTTTACAGTATTACTTTATAAGATTCTTACTAGAACTTGCAGTCTTATAAGCGCATGTTATAAAACTAATTAGCAAATTGTCGCTTTTGATTTTTAACGTCTGGTTTCATTCTTCTATAAGACATGCACTTTTATAAACGTCTTTGATACAACTGCTATAGGTCAAAAATATTATAGGATTGATTTGTCTTAGTCGTGACAAAACTAGCATGATTTCCTTTTTATAGGTAACATTCTACTTATGTATCCTACAGTTGCTATTACTAGAGTAATCGGCCTGGAACCTTAAAACTTAAATGTGGTGGCGAAGTTGGTATGTCCTGTTGTAGTAGTCTTAACTTTGACTAAATTGTATTAAAAAAGTTTATATAATGCAATATTATGGCACGTGATCCAGACGGTATGGCGGCTTAAGTATTTGTTAATTATTATATCGAATAAACAAATTATAAATATGTTTCGTTTCAAAGGGGTATGATGTTTTTAAATAAATTAATTTCACAAGTTGAGTAGCCATTCATTACACAACAGTCAAAAGACAAAAGTTACTTATATATAATATCTACATATTATGCTAATAGATCAGATATTATAATGTGGATTTCTTACTCTTTAAATATATTTATTTTTTAAGACACCAGCCCGTCACCGTTACAAAAATAATGAAGAACGAATCCTCTAGTAATGGCATAACGCTGACAATTGTTGCCTCAATTACACCAGTAAAAGCACTTAATAAGATAATTATAAAATCGAATTGCACTTTACCGGACTGTAACCAAAACCAGTATTAGGAAGTAACAGTCCTATAACCTGCGCCCAAATGCGGTCCTATAAACGTTTATAGGATTTCTATACTGACTTCGAAATTAAAAAAAAAATTAAGAAAATTTTAATTTCGTGGTCAAACTTGGCCCTTTCGCCGTAAAGAGATCGCTCAGACGAGGCAGTGTGTCTGAGCATGAAAGAACGCTCTAGAGTCAAGACAGTAGCGTACCGATTTTAGGATTTGGCGCCCCGGGAAAAATAAGGTTTGTCACCTCGCAAATTAACAAAAACAAAACGAAAATCTTGGTTACCACGGGAGTGGTAGTAATTTATCGGTGATTTTGCAAAAATAACCAATAATACGAAGCGAAGCAACCTTCAGAAAACGTAAGTAAAAGTTGCAATTTTGACCTTCAATATCTCCGTAACCAGAAGTTTCCCAATTATAGACCAGTACAAAAAAAATATTACAATGACGGGGAGTACATGTGACTCTAGGCTTCGTTATGTCTCCATTTACACCCGTTCTAATAATTATATTTATATTATGTATAATAAATTCGCATGGAGGGGGCATAACGGTTTTTTGTAACGTAATGATTTCTACCAGTTGACTCCTACCGCAACCCGCGTTAAAGAACTTCGTTCCGTTAAGTTAGGCACGAGTACCCTGGCACGAGTACCCTGCTGCCCCGGACCTTGACTCTCTTGGCCATGGGTTAAATATGCCACTGGCTTAAGGCAACTGTTTGCACACTCGGCCACACAGCAAACGACCAAATATAGAGCAACGAAAGAATGCTTTTTCCCTGTTTACACAAAAATTATTTGACAGTATGATCCCGCTCGCTTGGACTTAACTAAACCCACCTTTATACACGGTGGAACATTGTCGGGTGACTCAAACTCTTTCTATTCAGTACATTGTAATGATTCCTAATTTTTTATTTTATTTATAAATCATATTGGGGTTTGATAGGAATAATGATAATTATTGAGAAAAAAAAAGGTAAAAAACCGACGTCAAAGCCGAGAAAACATGTAGGTACTGAATCCATGAAGTTTGTGTCACGATTGTGAGACTCACAATGTAGTCCACCGTTTATAATAGACATTATTATTTACTATGCTGGTGTCTCGATAAAACTTTAAACAGAAAGGATTCATTATACTCACAAGTAGTTTTAATAACTCTGCAAGCGCCGGAATTACAAGCTTTACTCTCCATATTGACTTCCTTGCATGTTTTATCATCAGCATCCAATGGATTAGTAAAGCAATTATAGCAATGGATTAATTTGCCTCCTGCAACGTGAGAACACAGTAAAGATTAAATAAAGCCAATTATTTTTTAAAGACGGCTAAATCTAACTTTTTATTGCTATATTCCTCTAAGGGCTTATTTTTCAGCAGTCTGATAACTTAGGCCCCGTTCACGGCCTCGGGCGATGTGACTTGCGACGCGACTTGCGTCAAGCGACACGCGAGCTTATAAGGCTGACTTTGTGTGGTTCTATGACAGGTAGGCTAAGTTCAAACCAAGCGCAGGAATGGTGTTTTAGCGCATTTTATTCGGGCATTTTTAAATAGAACAAAAACTACAACAGTGATGTTGTTTGATTTTGATTTTGTTTGGTACTTATTGACATTTTATACATAAAATTGTAACTATTACAGCTGCTTATTTCCCTTCACCATCTGCCTAGCCGTTTCCCAGCTATGTTGCCAGATAAAATCAAGCAAAATATTGCTAAATAATATCACCAATTTGAACGTCGGTGGTCAATGATCTGTTAGATACTGAAACCGTTAAACCAACATAATAAAAAATAATGCTATTAATCCGTAATAATAATAGTCCTCCAGACGCGGAAGATAATATAGTGTAAAAGTGTGTGCGCAGACCCAGGACCACTTACTCGTCCTTCACTCTCATAGTCCGATGGGACAGGAATCTGACACGACCGGAGAGAGATCAGGCCCAGTAACAACGGCTTAACCTATATAGGTACATACTAAAAATATTGACGTAAAGAGAAAGACATTTGCACTAGGTAATACTAAAGAACCACATTGACGGTCATTTGGCACGATCAGTTTGCGTGGCTTCCTGTCAAAAAATGAACGCGCTAGATTCTACTCTCATGATATTTTTTTTGACATGAAGTAAGATTATGGCGCCATACAAAACCACGAATCCACCGTAATCCACGGCCTCATGCCATCACTCCAATTCGACGAAAATTCCAGTTTATTGCTTATTACAATGTGAATCACATCACATTGCAAGGAGTTTACTATATTGGAGTGATCAATCCAGTTTGTCACTCACTCTAAATACCGTATTTATTACATTGACGCAAGAGTCACATTGCAAGAACTTTACTATTTGGAATTTTGTGAATTGCCAGCCCAGCCGAGCCGGCCCAGCCAGCCGTGAGGCTCGCCACAGAAGGGCACGACCCTGGAGGGGTTGGTCGCAAGGCGGTATTCTCGTAATCGTTGGGCGGTAAGCCAGACGCCGCTGACGGCTCCAAGTTGGAGCGAGTGGCCTAGTTTGAGGAGGTCGTGGTAGCCGGTGGCCGGAGAGAAGAGGAAGGCGGGTAAGGCCTCAAGGGCGGCCAAAAGGAAGGAGAGGCGGCAGCGGTGCAAGGAGCGAAGCGTCGCGGCTAGGCTCCGCACCCCTAAGTCCGCAGCTGTAGTGATTACACTACAGCCGGAAGCGGAGAAGAAGGGCGTGTCCTACCGCGACGTGCTCACCAAGGCGAGGGTGGCGGTGAACCTCGAGGAGCTTGGCGACACCAATGGCATCCGGGTAAGGGTCACTGCGACTGGGGCCCGGATGCTGGAGGTCCCCGGTGCGGCCAGCAACCCGACCGCTGACGCTCTGGCCGAAAGGCTTAGGGCGTTCCTAAATGCGGACGAGGCCCGAGTCTCCAGGGCTACCAAGGGCATCGATATGCGCATCCTGTGCCTGGACGACTGTGTGACGGAGGTTGAGGTGGTGGCCGCCGTTGTCAGGACTGGGTGGTGCTCTGCCGAGGGCGGGCACCATTCGTCCTGACCACACGGGGTTGCGAGCCAGGAAAGTTGCCGAGGAGAGCCGAAGGCTCCTGGTGGGCTGGGTTTTCGCGCAAGTGAAACTGCTGGAGCCCGGACCTCTGAGGTGCTTCCGCTACCAGGTGGGCAACCTCGTCAGAGTGCAATGCACCTCGGAGGTGGACCGCAGCGATCACTGCTTCCGCTGCGGTCAGCCCGGTCACAAGGCTGGCTCGTGCAATGCCACGCCATACTGATTTTTTATGTGCGGCAGCTGGCAAGCCGGTCCATCACCGGGCAGGGAGTAAGGCCTGCGCTCCACCCACCAAAGCCAGGAGCAGCGGCAAAACCCTCCGCCACCACCGTCACCGTCGCATCCGCCGCCACTGCTGCCGCCGGCGCCGCTGCCGCCTTAACCGTCGTCGCCACCGCAAACACCGCAGCTGGGCCCTCTCAGATGTCTCGGGAGGGGGTTGATATGGAGTGCCAATAATGGCCTTTCTCCTTTACCTCCTTCTGCGAAGCAGTAATCCTCGCGAAGGAGGAGGCGGAGCGCGTGAGGAAGAGGCAATCGTTGCGCCCTCCACGCCCCTAGTCGCCGCAGGAGGAGACATCCTGGGCGTCGGGAGTCAATTGCTGACCCCCGGTAAGGACCAGACCCGGATCGATGGCGCGTCGTGTTCCACGCGCGCCTCAAAGAGATGTTAGCATTATTGACGGGGTCCGAAAGGGCCGATGCCTGCCGGGGTCGCGGATTGCTTGAAAGAGTTACCGTGGCCCTGGCGCACAGGTAACTGAAGGACCACGGGTGGGTTTTAGTCAGCAAGAGTCTGACACGCCCTTCCGCTCCGCCTAGAGCGGGAGATGTCATTTGATGATCTCCCACCCAAAAAAAAAAGGCCTATATTTCTGTCATCCATCCATTTGAATACAGCAGAATGGAGTTACGCCAAAACTGATCATGCCATCTGACTTTGACTGTAGTACTTTCGCGATGACCGTGAAACTGAACTTACCATGGACAGGAGTATCATCATTAGGATTGATTTGTAAGAAATTTGTGGCATAATTGTGGATTTGGCGACGGATTCGGTGTCCGTGTGTAATGTCCCAGTTGCACATATCTGTGTTACAAGTGCTCCAAGAAAAATGAGCTCCGCTAGCGGTGTACTGACCATGATCCTCACCACTGTTTACCTCTCCATCGATCAAAGTTCCGTTCGTGTCCAACCCACATGAACGTGTTATGAAACCTTCCCCATTCTCTGCAAACAAAGAAAAAAACAAATTCTTACTTAGGTATCTTAAGAGGGATCTTAGCTGTAGCCCGCCAAATTCATATTTTCTTTGGGTTTTTGCAAAATGCAGCTTTGTTTTAGGTCGTATGTTGATCAAAATGTTACTCGCGTCTGTACGAATAGGAATGATATATTTACTGAATAATTATCATCAATTTCATATCAATCGTAAAACTTTCGAAATTTGTTCCACCTAAGAATTTTGCAAAAGACTGTTGTCAGACTTTTGGGCTTCTGACTACCCGTACCGACTGTCAAATACCTACTAATGACAGCCGGGACCAACGGCTTATCGTTCTTTTCGAGGCACGGAGGTGTTACGATATGTAATGGTTGATCACCCATCCACGTGGCTTAACCTTCGATGGAACTGTGCAGTTGTTATTATTTAGCCACGAGCCCCTTTCTCTCTTTTTAAACCCGTTATAAAAGAATGTTACTCACCCTTTGTCTTAATAACAACGCTACATACGGAGGCCAAGCATTGCTTGCATTTGGGATCATCAGTGCCATTCAGTGGGGTGGTTGCACAATCATAGCATTTAATACATGACGCTGGAAGGGCAAACAAAATAAATAAAAAAAAAGAACGCCTTATGTTTTCGCCGCCACAACTACCTGAATAAAATTAAAAATATTACAATCAACCGACCGACTTCAAACAAACACTGCCTACAAAGTGAAAAATAACTTTAATTTCGGAAGTCGGTGGCAAAAAACTAAAATACAGATCCAAAGACACCGACTTCAGAAATTACTTCGAATTATTCCGAAGTTACTCTTTAGTTTGTAGTGTTTTCTGGAAGTCGCTCGTATCTATCATCACAAGTTGCCCTATGCGATAGTTAAGTCTACATTTAAATCTCCATACTTTTTAATTATTAAAATAAATAAACTACCTATTATAAACTTTTACAATAAACAAAACAAACATAACACCTAAATTTAACTTAATTATAACATAACACCCTACAGGTCGCCAGAGCAAAGTCGTTCAGAGAACAAGTAATTTTTATCCGCTACCCTGTTGAGCGTGCAAAGCGCGCGCGTTTGTCGTGCGCGCGGTCGTCACCACCAGCAGCCGCGGTCACCGCCACGCGCTCCTTGCTCACATACTCATCTGGTACGCACAGCGGTATTGACTGTAGTATGGCAGAATTTTAAATGTTACCCTTCATTGAATGGAACAAGTATGTGACTATTACTAGTTCCCGCTTAATTTCTAACTTATAATATCCAACCATTCCCAAAATAAAAAAGGTTTGAAACAGCAATGGGTATCCCGGATATACTCCATGTAATCTCAATTATATAAACCTAATATATTTGTTTTGTATCCGCTCTAGCATCGCCCTGTATTTAGCTTCACCCCAAATACACTCAATCTGTAAATGAAATGATTTTCCTGTCGCAAAACAAACTCTAGATTGCGGGTATGCCTTTTTGCAAACCTCTACGACATGTTTGCTGAAGTGCATATTCGTTATAAAATGAATACCCAAATCTTTGACCTCCATGACACGCTGCAGCAGTTTACCTTCGATGTAGTACTCATAGGGGTGCTTTAAGGGGGTGTGGGTTTGGGGGGTGGGTCTCCATACAAGCAACGTGTTTTTTTCGGCGTTTTTTGCCTTGTGGTACAAAACCCTTAGTGTGCGAGTCCGACTCGCACTTGGCCGCTTTTTTAATACGTTGACTTAGAAGCTTGTTCTTTTAGAGCTCCAAGGGACCGTAGACCTACGTATTTGATATTAATTTCAATTTGATACCTCCAACCAGGGACTTAAAAACACCTTCATAAAGGTTACAGAATTATAAGTGTTACATATTGAATGTATAACAGAATCAAATATGTAACACTTTTATATGTGTTTTTTAAAGTGTTAACCCAAAACACTTACGAAAGTGTAACCGTAATATATCTGTTACAGATACGAAAGTGGTAAAGGCGACGTTGCCAAACTTACTATGTATTTATGGTTGATAAGCATTAGACAGACGCAATCCAGTCGCCGTCTTTTATGTCCGTGTAAATCACTTACTCGAAGTATTTAAAATATTCGCTTCAGAGGATCAATCAATCCTTTCTTTAAAAAAAACCTCGCCTGGATGAGTTAAGAAAAAAACACGTCTGGACGTGGAGGAACACCATCCTAAATCTGGTTACATATTCTAATATCTAAGCGTATTCTAACTATTTTCGAGATAACTGTAAACGGTTGATTAACATAATGTTCATAACGCATATTAGTCGAGTCAAGTACTGTTTTTCTTAATTTTGATTAAACTATAATTAATCACAGTAACGAACGATTAATCTAATGATTTTTTTAAATATTGTATATTTCAACGGTATATTATTAATCGCACATCAAATAAATAATTACCTATGAATTTATTTCCATCATTTAAATACTGACTGCACAGCAAATTAACCAGAGCGTACATACATAATACTCACACTCGGGATCGGTACAAAACGCAATATTACTGCACTAGGAGAATTTAGGATGCAAGAGAGAGCGAAGCGAGTTCCGCACTTGGAGGACTCCGACTCGGACAGGTTAGGTTAGAAGGGGATGGCGGGGTCTGAAAGACCCCGCCATCCCCTTCGTGGTTATTTTTTTTCAAACCACCCAGAAGTAGGAGCCCCGCCAAGCGGGGCTCCGTCGACTACGCCTTATCGTTACTATCGCCATTCAGAAATAGGAGGCCTCTCCTAGTAGATAGCGGTGCCCCACGAATATAAATTGTTGCTTATTTCGTTATATTTTGAGTTGAGTATTTTACTGTGCAATTAGTAATTTTGATGGGAATTCGGTTTATTTTTGGATACAGAAAGTTTTTTTTTTGATTTGCGTTTAAATAGTACCCTATTTCAACTATGTATGAAATACCTAAGGGACGACTCGCCTACAGTTTATTATGGCTAATTATTTTCCAGGCGACCTACAACTTAAAGGGCGAATAACTATTTGCTACTAAAAAAATAACTATGCAGCAATTAAATATTTTAGTAATGAATATATTAGATGAACTTCAAAAAGCAAGGAATTATAAAAAATAAATAATGGCTGCTACTTTAAGGTAGCGAAGATACTAAACAGGGCCAATTGAAATCATAGGCGAGGTACTATAAATAATGACATGGCGACTAATATTAACAGTGGGATACGATGCAAGAGCCAGCGAAGCGAGCTCGGGACTTGGGGAACCCCAACTTGGACAGGTTAGGTTAGAAGGGGATGGCGGGATCTGAAAGACCCCGCCATCCCCCAAAGGCCTTATATTACTTTTTTTGTAAATTGTCTCCCGGGCGATCATTAATAATACGTGGTAATAAAATTAGATAAATTAGTATAAGAAATTTATTATATTAGTGTTCTATGGTATAATTTCATATAATTCATAATATTCTCAAAACTTACCATGTTTAACAGACAAGCACACTAACAATGTCACCACTAACAAATTAGATATCAAGAACTTCATAATTACTTTATTGTAACCTACAGTCTATTTGCTTGTAATATGCGCGCCGAATTACATGGGAACCGGCTTTTATAGATTCTGAATAAGGAAAGCATACGAATTAATCAGAAGAGTTTCATGGATTCGTTTCTCATTATAAGGCAATAACTATATGTGAAGATATAAAATATATTTCTTTTTTTCAAATATGTAACATGTTTCATTAACTTTTTTAATACCTAGACTTTAACCAGCAGTTTAAGTGTAAATCGTTATTTTTCCTTGTTTTATGATGAACTAGCTTTTGCCCGCGGCTTCGCTTGCGTTAATTTAGACTTTGATTATTAATTCGGGTTATAATTCAATCATGATTCGAAAGACACGTGGCGCCATCTTTTATCATAAGAACGTTATTGTTGTTTTCCTCGGGAACAGTACTTTTTTTCGGGATAAAAGGTACCCTATGTCCGTTTCTGTACACCTGACAAAGTATATGCAAAATTTCAGGATGATCAGTTCAGTGGTTTAGGCGTGAAAAGGTAACAAACAAACAAACAAACTTACTTTCGCATTTATAATATTATATATAATATATATATATATATAGTATTATAATATATTATATATTATATTATATTATATATGTTATATGTTATAATTATATATATATATATATAAGTTAGGATAGTTAGGAAGTTAGGATTGTTATACTGCGTTATTTTTTTTGTGAAATAGTTAGTACTTCTTTTATAATGTGCTTTTGTCAAAACAGTTCTAGACAATAGAAAACTATTTTAGAAAAAATACTAAATTATTACTCTTAAAACGCTACAAGGTAATTTTGGCGCGAGGTCAAAAGCGTAACTAACGCCGCCATCTTGTTTTGTCAATACACAACGACAGTGACAATTTCACGATGTTTACCAACAATGCCCCCTTAACAATGTCATTCAGGCGAGATCCATATACTACTTTATCTATCTGTCTCTCTGCGGCATCATAGTTCCAAAACGGCAGAACCGATTTTGTTTTTTTTGTTTTGTTTGAAAGGTGACTTGATCGAGAGTGTTCATAGCTAAAAAAAAAACGTTTGTGTCGGGGTATTTTTTTCATTTTAAATTTAACTTGTTAATATCTTACGCTAACTTAATTTTATTAAACTATAAGGTAAAATGGTAGCATTCCTATGAAAAACATTGTGGTAAACAATATGCCTATTGAGAATTTTATTTAATTAAAATTTATCACGATATTCTATAACTTATTAATTAACTATACATATTACAATATCCTTGTTTCTATTGATTAGATAGGGAAATAGAGTTTGTTATAACTATTTATTATTTGGAAATATTTCCATATTTATTCTAATATTTATAAATCTCGTGTCACAGTGTTTGTTATCGAACTCCTCCGAAACGGCTTGACCGATTATTATAAAAAAATTGTGTATATTTAGTAGGTCTGAGAATAGGTCATACAGTATATTTAATACCGCTACGGGTGAAACCGTGGGGCACAGCTAGTAATATATAATTATGTTAACTCCTACCGCAAGCTGCGTTAAAGAACGTCGTTAAACAAAATACTGTTTTCCATACAAAAGTGCAATACTAGCACGCTCCAAATGTATGGAACATCTGTTTTTTATTTCATATTTAACACATTGTTTATGCATGCACTACTAAAATATTTACTAAAAGGTATTGAAAATACTAATGTATGGTGTTGTGATTGTATTGTGATTTATTTAAGTTTTTTCTCTCCTTTTTTATATATTGTGTGTACAGTCACGAGCACTAATACATTTTTATTTCTTATTTATATAAATGACTTGCCTTACCTCATAGAGGATAAACATTATATAGATTTGTTTTGTGCAGACGACACTTCACTTTTATTTAAACTCAAACGTCAGCAGCTGGTTACTGACAATGTAAATAGCGCTCTCGTAATAGTAGTTAACTGGTTTAATGTTAATAACCTACTTCTTAACGAGAAAAAAACGAAATGTATTAAGTTTACGATACCTCATGTTAGACAAGTAGAAACTAGTGTTCTCATAAAGGGTGAAGTGTTGAAACCCGAAGATACCACAGTATTCTTAGGCATAACTTTGGATGCCAAGCTTCAATGGGGCCCCCATATATACAAATTATCGAAAAAGCTTAGCTCTGCAGCATACGCCGTTAGAAAAATTCGTGATTTAACTGATTTAGAGACTGCCCGTTTAGTATACTTTAGTTATTTTCATAGTGTGATGTCGTACGGTATTCTGTTGTGGGGAAATGCCGCCGATATTCAGACAATTTTTGTTTTACAAAAAAGGGCAATTCGTTCAATTTATAAATTAAGTCCCAGACACTCCCTCAGAGATAAATTTAAAGAGATTAATATTGTATTACTGTGCCTTCTCAGTATATTTATGAAAATATTTTGTATGCACATAAAAATATTAACCTGTATAAAACCAACCTCCTACAACCAGGCTCAAAAAAATAGGTGGCTCCTTTAGATGCCAATGTATACGGTTTTATAATAAACTTCCTAGTCACATTCAAGATCTAAGCTTTAATAAATTCAAATCTTTTATAAAGCTGAAACTATGCCAGAAAGCCTATTATACTGTGAAAGACTATGTTGAGGACAAAAAGGCTTGGGATTAAGCTGCTCCAATAAATGTACACAGTCAATGTTGATTTTAGTTTGCTAACTCTTTAAGACATGAATATTTACTATAAAAAGTATTATATTATTTTCATTATTGTGAATATGAGGACTATGTGGGTCATTGTTTCAGTTTTATTCTTGGTCTGACAGTTTAAGTAGTTTATGCGGCCTACCCAAATGTCCTTTCTTTGGTTATGTTCGTCGAATCGTTGAGCTCCTTAAGTTCTGAGTTGAGCTGCACGATTACTGACAAATGCGTGCACTGACTGGACAGGTCCACTCAATCTGTGTGGTTCTTTCCTCAAAAGACCATTTCAGATACCAATCTGCATGGTCTTCGCATGACCTGACCAAAATTATGTCTGGACTTTAAAAGAGACTGTGACCTCTGAGTTTGTTTCGGCCTTTCTTCTCAGAGTAGTCAGATAGGAAACGCCGACCTCATCTAGTTTAAAAAACATGAGTGACGTGTAAAAGTGTTTGTACAAACCTACTTACAGAAATAAAATCATTTATCATTTTTTCGGATATAGGTTACCTGATTTTATTTGCTCGTAGGACGATTTGCTAACATGTTGATCATTTTCCTAAAGTGTCATTTATCAATTAACACTTGGCAACTTTCAATAGCGATTTTTTCATGAAATAACGAATGCAAAGTTGAAATGAAACATATTGCATAAACCTACGGGTTCGAAAATACTATGTTCGTAACAACATACAATTTCTTTGAAAAATTAAGGCGAAAATTGCTTTTGAATTTAGCCAAGTGTATACATATGAATGCTCGTGACTGTACTTGTCATGAGCCAAATAAAAATGCTTCCTTTCTTTCTTATTTTTCTTTTTCCAATAATGTAGACTCACAGACTATAATAAGATTGTCAATTCAACAATATCTCTAGCACATATTTTTAACGCCAGCAGCACCGACATCAAAATCTCGAAGACATGCGGAAGGCACGATTGCACACGTTGGAAGTCGGAGATTATCTTCAACTCGTGGTTCGATCAGTATATTTATTCACATTGGAATAACTTGCGTAGTTTCTTCTAAACAGTATAAAATGCAGAGGCTTCGAAGCTGTAAGATATTATTTTATTGTATATTGGAACACATACCAGTAAAGTATGACAGAATAAGATGATTGTAATAGATGAATTTCGATCAGATCATATCTTGTATGCTTTAAACTACAATCGTTGCCTAAAGAAAATTATTAAAAGAACTTAATTGATGCAAAAATATTCAATAAATGTGAGAATACGGAAACGGTTGTCACTGTTATGCAAGCTACGCTGTCGGCTACGACAGCGTAGCTTGCATAACAGTGACAAATTGCTAAATTTGCTACGGCGTAGCTGGGTGCTTCGTACCGATATGGAAACATTATTAACTACGAGCGGTTTTCTATTAATTTGGTCAATTTCTAGTAGGGATAATTAATCAAATATGAAAGTCAGTGTAAGGAAAAAGATCGGGTCCCTGTGTGGTTATAATTACTCTAATTATTCTAAAAAAGGATTAACTTTTTTTTTTTTTTTGGGTGGGTCATTATTATATAACTTCTCCCGCACTGGACGGAGCGAGAGCGCATGTCAAACTTTTACTGACTAAAACCCAGCCGTGTTCCTTCAGTTGCCTGTGAGCCAGGGCCACGGTAACCCTTTCGCACAAACCCGAGACCCCGGCAGGCTAGGACCAATGCGGTCACATAAAAAAAAAGGCATTGGTCCTGGCGGACCCCTTCAATTAGTGCTGACATCTCTATGAGGCGCACGTGGAACACAACGCGCTGTCGCCCCGGGCCTGGTCCTTACCGGGTGACGAGAAAAGATGTACCTGTGCTGTATTTAAAAAAGCAAAAACCGTTGTTAAGATGTATATTTTTTACAAATGCCTATTGACTTAAGGAAACCACCCTCAATTGTTTAGTATTTCGAAGTTTTGTATCTAGAAGTTTCCGTGAAATATATGTAAAAGTTTTCAATGCGTGGTAAGCTTTTGGGTTGTTGTTTCGAAGAAATCTGTGCTTTACCTACATCAACTTTAACTTAGGAATAAATAATTATTGTCTTGTCTAAACTTCCAATTTAATTTTATTAATATACTGTATCTGTTTAAGGGGGATCCGTCAAGGTAGCCCGCGAAATTCGAAACTTCCAAAACTGTATTAAGTTATATTTAGATCAATATTCAATAACATTTTTCTGTGAAAATTATATTATCGTTGGTCAGGCAGGGGACATAGTCCTTCCATATTTCTAAGTGACCAATCCACTATAGTCACCAAAACCCATAGCCAAATATGTTTGTTTAGTTACCGTGGCCCTGGCGCACAGGTAACTGAAGGAACACGGGTGGGTTTTAGTCAGTAAGAGTCTGACACGCCCTTCCGCTCCGCCCAGAGCGGGAGAGGTCATTTGATGATTTCCCACCCAAAAAAATTATATATTTGTTTCCATGTTCTAACATAAGCATCCTCTTGCTTGAAAGGTGATCTCCAACTCATGTGTGTAAGACAATTTTATGTAATTGCAATAAACATTTTTATTTTTATTTTTTTATTTATGTTCTGCAATAGTCCTGCACCAACCGGGGGTTGTCCTTGGGTGCACTTGCATAGCACATACAGGGTAATAGTCGGTTGGTGCCTCATTTGATTAAAATTGTCTAAGTGCCTCTGCGAGTTGGCTTCGGCCCTTCGTACGCCTTCCAAAGGACCGGGACTCCGTGGCCCCGAGAAAGCTAATGATAGGAAAAATTTAAATAATAAACTGCCTGCATTGTCCCTAAGCAAGGCAAATGCCTCCCATTCCCTCTTCCACTCAACTCGATCAATTACTTATGATGAAATAATTACTAAATTTTAAAATCAATAATTTTAATCTTCAACCTGAAATTATATTTTATGGAAATAAGACTGTTTAGTGAAAATTTATGTCGATTTAACGTTTTTGACGAATTATTTGTAGCGTTGTAATTATTCTATCGTTTATTTAGTGTCGTTGGCAATAGCAACTTTCGTCAGCAATCGCCAGGCCACTAGTTGACATCATTTTTCAGCAGCCCTTTATGTCCTACTTCACACCCTCCTGCTACTTATCCCTATCTTTAACTGTATGTGGCCAATCTTTCAGAAAATAATCGATTTTGTACCGCTATCTCCACCTGGGGCTACCGCATTACCGTTTGCTGTTATTTGGGATCCGTTGGTGTGGTTATTTTAGTCAATAGTTAGCCATGAATCGCTAAATTCATCACGTATGGCCATTCCTCGTAAGGCCATGACTTGTCTTCGTTGGAAAGTGCTCATTAAACTACTGACATTGTTCGGTACAATATTCGCGACCGAACAGCTCAGCACTTTTGCCTGCATGCATTTCCATAAATGCGTGTATCGCAACTATGACCAGTTAGTTCGTGTCCGACTACCAATCGCGTAACTCAAACCAAACCAAATCAAACCATCTTAGTGCTAATTTAGCTTAAGTTTACCATTCAATGTTATCATAATTTGTAGTATCTAATATACCCTTTTTAAACCATATTAATTTCGTATCATTAAGTCAGTGATCGTAAACCAACACCCAAACCGTAACCATTGTAGTATATTACCGAATCCACCAAATTAACCAAATATCAACCAACCCAGAAGTTAGTGCTAAACCACGCAGGTGCTAACTTCTACAGACATATTATTTTTACGTGAAAAACATTACAATTGGAAACCATAAGTGATCACGAATACTTACCTAATTATTTTCAGAACCTAACACAAATTTTCGATAATTTCAAAGGATTTTTCAAAGGATTTTCAAACTCAAAACTCAAACTCAAAGCATTTATTTCAATTAAACCATTTACGGGCACTTTTGAATTGTCAAAGAGTCGGTCAGTTAGTCAGAAAGTTAAAGCTAGTTGCCCATTCAAAACGTAGATCTCTATGGAGAAGAACGGGCAAGAAACTCCAAGGACACTCTTTTTAAATCTAGATATTACAAAATCCTGGGTACATTATTCTTATTGCTTCTATATGCGAGAACAATGAAAAATATATATAAAGAAACTATTCTACATATAAGATTAATAATAAAAATAAGCCGTGGCAGTTAAGAGATGACCAGTCTCAACTGACGGCGCCCGTTCACGAACATGACGCGTGGATCAGCACTTCAACATATATTATACCTAAATTAAACGTCAAATTAAGTTATCTACAATTCTATAGGTATCTCAAAATATTAGATTTAGTGTTCTTTGAGTTAAAGTGAAAACACTTTAACTCAAAGAATGCTAAATCTCTTCAATAATGAAATTGTACTATCGAACTTTTTACTTGGCAATTTTCAATGAAGAAACCCCAGCATATTATATTTTTATTCATAATCTTCTTTGACCAATACTCCTTTGTGAATTTTTATAAAATTAATACTTTCTGGGTTGTTCGACTTTTAAATATTCCGGAAAGCCGTCCTTCAAACCATGTTGATTCAAGATGGAGGAAAAATATTGAATTTATTTAGCTGGGCCCTTGTGGGATGTTTAAATACTCTTCAGATGATGGAGTGGCTCAACATTTGTCGAGTCAAATGGGAGTTCAGGTGGAGTATGTACTTTTTTCGCAGAATTGTATTTACATAGAATAGGTTTTTGCAGACATTACGAGTATTATCAAGATTATGAATAACCCTTTTAGTCTAACTAAGCTCCTAAATTAAAGTTAATTACTAATTTTAAGTCGGCGCCAAACAAACAAACGGTAGATCAATTAACAAAGATCAATCAAGTGGCCGGTCATTTTACTTAGCGCCTTTACGTTTGTTTGGCGCCGACTCTAAATTAGTAATTTACATTAATTTAGGAGCTTAATTAGACTAAAAGCACACCACATGGGTTAGCACAATACGGGTTGTGGGCGTAAGTTTTAGATTTATGAAAGTCTTGTCCGACACACTGGGCCATTATCAGTTGTCCGTTAATCGCCGATGAGCTCTGATGGCCCATCAAACGAGGCCCATAGTTGCCCAAGATAATACTTTATTTGTTAAAGGATAATGTTGGATAGAGGTGGGTGTGGTTTTTAATTTGCTGTGAATGGGAAAATTTATTTAAATACCATTGTAAGTAATTTATTTTGAACTCTACAAGTTACTGGAAATTAATTCCTAAAAATAATAAATTTATGGAAAAATAAATGGAGCTCATTTCGAGCAACTAATTAGATTATCCTTCTTTTATCGTTCAATTAAAATAAGTTAAGATGTTATCGTTTTCCCTTCATTTAATCTTTGTTTTGTTTAAGGTTTGTTAGAGAGATTTGGTCCTTATGATTGACGCCTAAAAAGCACAGGATGTTATTTTTTCAAATTTTAGCCGATTCGATTCCCGAACGTGGCAAGCGAATTTTCAAAAATAATTGAATGCAGATTTGTTAATGTGTGTTAATGTGTTTGCAGAATAATTGAATGCAGAGTGGGAAATGATCAAATGACTTCTCCCGCTCTGGGCGGAGCGGAAGGGTGTGTCAGACTCTTACTGACTAAAACCCACCCGTGTTCCTTCAGTTGCCTGTGCGCCAAGGCCACGGTAACTCTTTCGAACAATCCGCGACCCCGGCAGGCATCGGCCCTTTCGGACCCCGTCAATGATGCTGACATCTCTTCGAGGCGCGCGTGAAACACGACGCGCCGTCGATCCGGACCTGGTCCTTACCGGACGACGAGCTGCCCGTTACTCGCCGTTCGCAATCCCGTGCCTACGGTAGCCGGGAGTCGGCAATCGACTCCCGACGCCCAGGGTGTCTCCTCCTGCGACGACTAGGAGCGTGAGGGCACAACGATTGCCTCTCGCTCACGCGCTCCACCTCCTCCTTCGCGAGCATAACTGCTTCGCAGAAGGAGGTGACGGTTTCCCATTCCCTCTTGCTCCGTACCATGGCCTGAACCAGGGCCGGATGCGAGAGATCGCTGCCACGAGGACATGGCGGTGCTCCGCTCAAGCCGGGCAGACCTCCACCGTATGCTCCACCGTGTCCTCCGGTCGGTCCACACAATAATAACACCCTGGCGTTTCCTCCCGCCTTATCCGAAACAGGAACCTCTCGAAAAAGCCATGTCTGGTGAGCACCTGCGTCAGACGGAAGGTGAGGACGCCGTGGAGCCTCTCAAGCCACTCTCAAAGAGGGGACTTACCGCCGCAATTGTGGCGTGCCCTGTGCTGGGTTGCGACAATCGCACTCTCCATGCCGCCATGAGATTCTGCAGGAGCTCTGTCCGCTGTGCCGTGATTTCTCGCGGCAGCGGAGTTACGCCCCGGCGTTTAGCCTCCTCGCGCCACTCCCAAATGTGCGCGAGAACTGTGGGACTGACCCTAAAATAGCGAAAAAAAAAAGATTAGTCCCATAGTAAAAGTTCGTTTATAAAGATGAGTATAATGACGTGTTTAAGTATCGGTCACTAATAACCAGTCACTCTGTATAATAAATAGGAAGAACGAACACAAAAGAATTTAAGATTTTCCTTACCATATTATGTATAAGTCTCGCGGCCAGCATCTGTGCTAATCCACATATAACACGACAGCCTTCAAGCAAGGGAGAACAGGCATCTTCTGGGCACGCTCGTTCTATTGTAGACCTCATCCATCGCTTTCCGTCAGGCGAGATCGAGCGGTCAAGAGCAGGCCCATTTGGCAATAAAAAAATAGTTTGGTAACCAAAAACGTCCACACTTGAAGTTTCTCGAGGTGCCTTCTCGTGACAAAGTCTTTTTTTTTTGTGGGAATTAATCATCCAAATTCTCATTATTTCTAATGAACCAGTTTTATGTCAAGTAGGTAATTCCTTCTGGATTATCAATACTTTTTAAACAAAACTACAATACCAAAAACGCTTAAGAAAAAAGAAAAAGCTTTTCCCTACTTTTTACGCAATTTGATCTCTAAGACTTACGTAGGTACTTACTTACAAATACATACGTCTATCAAATACTCGTAACATTAGCCACTTGACCTTTTTATAAGTATCAATTTCACGTACGAATCAATCAGAATGAATTCGGTTTACCTTCAAGTAAGTAGGTACCTACAATAATACCGCACCTGGGCGATCGAATTCAGCTAATGTAAATATTGAATGTTAAGGGACCACTCAAGGAGCCAGGAAGTAGAAAAGGGTAGGAAAATGTTTACTTACGCTATATTTGGTTTACATTAATAGGTCCGACGTCGAGGATAGGGATTTGTCGCTGACCGATTTTTTACTAACAACGGCCGACTTCGGTCTTTCATCTGTTAGCGTGTGTTCTCTCTCATCAATTCTTGTCTCGGACAAAATCAATGACGAAATGTGTCGATCACAATTGCAGCCAAAAGTCCCCCGCATACAACACGTCCGTGCTGTGTCGTCGTCGCCCGCATGCAGTAGATTCCCACGACCTTCACTAGGTCTTCGTTCTGACTTGTGGGTACTACTTATGGTGCGCTTTCGAACACGCAATTATCCATGTTGGGAATCGAACCCAACTAAACGGTCTACACGCGTAGGCAGCGTAATCAGCGCGTCACCGGCCAGCAGTGGCGCGGCGTGACGGCGACACGACCCGATGACCACTGACTTCCTCGGACTCCACCGCCACGGACGATTCACCTCTCTAACTTGACCATTTCATTGTTTTTATCCAAAACAGCGGGGTAATTACCTAACACACTAATAGTAGGAATGTGTTTCATTTTGACAATTCAACAACATTCATTTCGTTATTAACGTTGTTGAGCAGATTTTTTTTTCGAACATATGATGCAATGGATTAGCAATAGGCTCCAAAAATGATTCAGATTGTTATAGATAGTGTGTTACGTAATTAGGGTGCTGGTTTATTATTTTAATAAGCACGTCATTAAACCATTGCCTATTTCATACAGTCTACTTCCTTTATTTCCTCCCCGGGCTAATATTGGTCCTTCGAGCCGGATTTTCAATGTTAGCGCGGGGAGTAAATAAAGGAAGTGGACTGCATAAATGGTCAAATTAGAGAGGAGAATCGTCCGTCACGGTGGATTCCGAGGAAGCAAGTGTTCATCGAGACAGGTCGCCGCCGCGCTGCGCCTCAGCTGGCTGATGACGCGCTCATCACGCTGCCTACGTGTACATATTGAAATCAAGAGGCTATTTGGATCGAACACATTTATTAACACCACAATTATTATAATATACAACGACTTTTTCTCCTTGACGGAACAATTTCAAGTGACATATTCTAAACGGTTTTTACTCGAATATTAAAACACTGTCATGTAGATATACAACCTCCATCAGTACAGACCACGTGCAAAGTCTTGTGTTGGTTTCGATTCAAAACAATCCACGACTTGGCAACTTTCCGATCCCATCGACCAATTATTCTACGAGCAATATTGCATAGATACCTACATAAAAAATACATTTATAATACCAGCCGAATAACCACCACCAGCCACCGCAGAGAAAAGGCCTCTTGTCATATAGAGAAGGTACGAGCATTGATCACCACGCTTGCTCAAGCCGTGATTTCGGACTTAAATCTTCACTTTAGTCTATAAGCCAAGTTTCCTTATGATGTTTTGCTTTCACCGATGTCAGTAATGTCCCAAATAAACTCAGAAAGTACATGTTATTATGATTCCAAACACATAGGTACTTGCCTCGATTTGAAATCACACCTCGAGCATGAGAGACGGGACATAATAAAACAGGCCAAGTGCGAGTCGGACTCGTGTACGAAGGGTTCCGTACCATTGACTAGGTAAACAACAGTAAGTACACAAATTAGAGGCCTACCTATTACCAATTATTGATATCGAGCAAATATAGGCACAAAATGTCGTTTTTTGTATGGGAGCCCCTCTTAATTATTTATTTTATTTTAATTTTATTATTTGTTATTAAAGTAAAAATACAACTGAGTATTTTGTGAATATTTCAAGTGCCTACCTGTTGCCATTATTGATATTGAGCAAAAAAATCGCGTTTTTTGTATGGGAGCCCCCCTTAAATATTTATTTTATTTTTAGTATTTGTTGTTACAGCGGCAACAGAAATACATAATTTGTGAAAATTTCAACTGTCTAGCTATCGCGGTTCTTGAGATACAGCCTGGTGACAGACAGACAGACGGACAGACAGCGAAGTCTTAGCAATAGGGTCCCGTTATAACCCTTTGGGTACGGAACCCTAAAAAAACAGGATAAAATAAAAGGCCATTCCACCAATATTCGTACATCTACCAGTTCAATGGTACTTACATAGTAACCCTGTCTGAACAAAATAAATATTCGCCGACCTTTCTCGAATCGTGGGCCAACATCAATTGACCTGCCTTCACAGTTCGTATTTAAATAACATTACCGTTAGTAAACTGCTGGACGGAGGGACTATCATTATGATATTGTTAACGTTTTGGTTACTATCAAAACATTTCCTTCCGCTATTGTATCAACTTAATGTTTGACCAAAATGGTGTTATCATAATTGAAAGTTAAGATTTCATTAAGGCACAGTTTTATCAGGACATGAAACAATCTGCCTAGCCTTTTTCCAACTGTTGGGATCAGCTTCTAGTCTTACCGGATGCACCTGAATACCATAAGCTACATGGAGCGACTACCTATTTATCAGGACATGACTAAGGCATATTAATGTCCATTTTCACTAACTAGGCGACACTTAAATGTAATGCCTAAATATTATTGCGCGTTTGATTTTTAATTCTCGGTGCGTTGAAAATCCAACAATGCGCTTTTGTTTAGAATAATCAGCCTATAATGTCCCTACTGCTGGGACAAAGGCCTCCTGTCTTCGAGAGGGAGTGGACTATAATCTACCATACTGGTCCAGTGTAGGTTGGTAGATGTCACACGATGTGCGCTTTCGTTTAGGTCTATATTATATTTCTTGCCCATTCTTCTCCATACGAAACTACCTTTTGGAAGGGGCAACTAGAATCAATTCTATTTTTTTGTAAATTTTGACGTTCAAAAGTGCCTTTTATGTGCCTATTTGAAATAAATGATTTGATTTTGACTTTATAACATTTAGTTGCCACCAATTGTTAGGGAAAACGGGTATAAATGCCGACTATTTTCAGGTCTGGAATGAGATTAGTTCAGAAATATGTTGATCATAGTGCGGATGAGGTGAGGAGAGACAAGAAACGAGGATATAATACTCAGCGTATTTTTAACCGACTTCAAAAAAAGGAGGTCCTCAATACGACTGTGTTTTTTTTTTATGTGTGTTAGCTCAGAACTTTTTCCTAGGTGAACCGATTTGGAAGATTTTATGAAGCTGGTGCTTCTCAGGTAGCCCCATATAAATTTGATCAAGATCTGACCAGCAGTTTTTGAGTTATCCTTAATACTGCGTATTTTTCCCACATAGTTTATATTGATGATGTTTTAATAATTATCTGTCACTGTTATTCACAAATCAAGTAGTGGTATACGAATTTGTATGGGGTAGGTACCACAAAAAAAGTTAAAAATAACTTTAATTTCGGAAGTCGGTTGCAAAAAACGAAAATACAAAATTAAAGACACCGACTTCGGAAATTAAAGTTATTTTTCACTGTTTTTAGTGATTTTGTTTTGGAAGTCGGTTGTTTTTTTTTTCAAGAGCAAAATCATTCCTATGTCGTCAAAACGAGAACAGATCACCTTCCTAATATTTTCATAAATGGTTTATAAGACAATAAGATGTATATCATATACATTTTATTTATAGATGGAGCTTATAACTTTTGACAATTTGGATGGTGGTTGGCGGGGTTCAAGTTACATGGACACAAATTAAATCACAGAAAAAAGCGGAGTTATTCCAATACAGATTTTTGAAGACCCTCAGTCGACGGCAGGTGGTAATGACTTTTCAATTGGTCTATTTTATCTTACTTGTTCTAATTGTTCTCTTTTTCTGGGTTCCGTACTTGAATGGCGCCATTGGGATCCTTTTCCTAACCCTATTTCTGTCTCTTTGTTAAAGGACTTAAGTAAAATATAGGAATGCCATTTTAAACAATTTCAATGGCTTACAACAAAATGTGGCGAAATATTTTGTACGTAAATATGAAATAACATTTGTATAGTTATCAATGTGATTTTCCTAAACATATTAAACATTCTTGACTTAATTTGATTTGACCGTAACTGACTTTTGTTGCTAACTGTGCCTACCAAATACCAAAGGTTACCCGGCTTTAGAATTAATTTAATTTAATTATTTATTTTTTTCAGACATAATTTTCATCCATAATTTTACACTTATACATTTAAATTATAAACTATATTAAATTCTAAATAGATAGAAATCCAAAATAAAATTGTGATTAATTAAATTTAAATATTCAACAACTTAGATTTTTTTTTACAAAATAATATAAAAATGTTAGAATCGTATAAAAAATTAAATGTCAAATATAAAGTTGTCAAATTATAAAATGTTATAAAAATGTCAAAATATTAAAACATAAAAATTATAAAAATTATATAAATTGCAAACAAAATAATTAAACCATTGCTTTAAGAGACAAGAACTAATTCATCTTCCCAAGTCGTAAAAATGCCTTCGCTGCTAAATATCTTGTTAAGCGAAGGTCGGTAGGACTTTATCAGTCAAAAGGCTCTACTTGGGTGCTCCTTACGTCGCATAATAGTGGGTAGTTGGTTTATAAGCTTGTAGATTGGAGGCAATACTGAAGTACTGATATAACATCTTACAAATATAGGAAACAGTAGGTTAGATGTGCACAATTGTTGATAATAGAATCTTTGTTGGTTAAATATTGTGAATTTAAAGACTATGACTGTGGATCATTGTTTATTTTTTTCTTTCTTAATCAGTTTTAATCATGGTCTGGCAATTGAGTAATTTATGCGGCCTACCCAAATGTCCTTTCATTGGTATTGTTCGTCGAATCGTTGAGCTCCTTAAGTTTTGAGTTGAGCTGCTCGATTAATGATAAATGCGTGCACTGACTGGACAGGTCCACTCATTCTGTGTGGTTTTTCCTCAAAAGACTATTTTGGACACAAATCTACATGGTCTTCACATAATCTGACCAAGATTATGTCTGGACTTTAAAAGAGACTGTGACCTCTGAGTTTCTTTCGGCCTTTCTTCTCAGAGTAGTCAGATCGGGAACGCCGACCTCATCTAGTTTTAAAATATGATTGACGTGTAAAAGTGTTTGTACAAACCTACTTACAGAAATAAAATCATTTATCATTTAAACCTATCTTGAAGGTAAGTTTAATTCGAAAATAAATCAAACAAATCATAAAAAATATAATCTGATTGCTGTCTTCGATTTTAAATTTAAATTCATATTTATTACTTAAGGAATAACATAGTACTAAGTGCTACTAACACCTGTTGTGGACCAAAATAGTTTCTAATAAATAAATATATTATTACTATTTAATTATATTGGATGTTGCAAATACTGCTATGTTATAAGTCACATAAAATTACCACCAACGGCTCCTACTGGGAAACCCCAATAACACTTTGTCGATCCTGGTATCGAACTCATGCCCCAGCCTAATTATTCTCTAGGTAGAATAGAATAGAATACTCTTTATTATGTACACCATAAAAATTACAGATACAAACAAACAAAGATACAACAAACTAAGATACGACACACAATGACACTATACATTATACTACCATTGTAAGAACTTTTGTAACCATATTTATCTGCAAATAAATCTTTGACTTTAACTTTGACTTTGACTTTGAACAACAACACAACACACACAACAACAACATAAACAAAACACAACAACATACACACCATACAACATATACAATTAAAGATACAATCACAGATTTATTACTGCAAATGTGCCAGTCTGTTTATTTCAAACTTGACCTACTGAGCCTAAAAACACTAGATTCGTTTATCTATTTTGAACAGTGAATCGTAAATTGTAATATTGTCAACACGTATCGACATTACCTGTAGGATCGTTTGTCCCTTTCGAGAACTGAACGTTTTGCAAACGTGCTCATTAAGTATCAAAAAATGCCTTTGTGAATACTTCAAACGTGTATTTTCCACATTCAATAATATGGAGGTGTGTACCTACAGCCTTTATGTTGTAATAACGAAACTTGTTAAAGCAGATATAATTTTTTCTATTTCGCAAGACAAAGGCATCTTTACGGTGGAGGTCTGCCCAGCTTGGGCGGAGCACCGCCGTGTCCTTGTCCAGTGATCTCTCGCGTCCGGCCCTGGTTCAGGCCATGGTACGGAGCGAGAGGGAATGGGAAGCCGTCACCTCCTTCTGCGAAGCAGTAATGCTCGCGAAGGAGGAGGCGGAGCGCGTGAGGGAGAAGCAATTGTTGTGCCCTCATGCCCCCAGGCCCTCACGCCCTCAGGCATCGGGAGTCGATTGCCGACTCCCGGCCACCGTAGGCGTGGGCTTGCGGACGGCGAGCAACGGGCAGCTCGCCGTCCGGTAAGGACCAGGCCCTGGTCAACGGCGCGTCTTGTTCCACGCGCGTCTCAAAGACATGTCAGAGTAAGAGTCTGATACGCCCTCCCGCTCCGCCCAGAGCGAGAGAAGTCATTTCATGATTTACCACCCAAAAAAAAAAGACAAAGGCATCTTGCAGCTTTAATTTGCTAAAAACCGTTCGTTTATTGCCAGTCTTTGAAAAGGACTCTTAGTGAAAATAATGGTCGTATATTATTTTTACTAAAAGAGTCCTTTTTCTAGCGGTCAACCGAGCCGATAAATGCTCGTGCATTGATCACCACGCTTGACCGCTACGAGCATTTATAATTTTGTGATATACGTCTATGATACCTACTGTATTTTTACCCCTTTACCAGGCCTCAGAGAACTGCTGTAGCAACAATGTTTATTTAAAGGATTCGTATACTTATAAAGGCTTTGTTTCATATTGCATCACTGAAACTGAAAAAGTGGTGAAAACATTTAATAAATCATGTGGGAAAACATAATCCCACCCGCCTGCAGATAGTGATTGACTATACATTTATATGAAAATGAGTCTGTCTTCATTTTATTTTTATTTTTTATTTATGCATAAATCATTAGAATAACTCAAAAACTACGACATATAAAAAAGAAACAAAATTTGGCGGGCTACCTTAATTGATTTGAATTTCGAATTTCGCGGGCAACATTAATTGATTTGAATTTCGTTTTTCGCGGACTACCTTAATTGATACCCCCTAAACAGATACAGTATATTACAAACATTCCGATGATAGTTTAGACAAGACAATTATTATTTGTTTCTAAGTTAAAGTTGACGTTGGTAAAACACAGATTCGTGTTCGAAACAACAACCCAGAAGCTTCAACTTTAAAAGTTTTACGTATATTTCACTGAAACTTTTATATACAAAACTTCGAAATACTGAACAATTGATGGTCGTTTCTTAAGGTCAATAGGCAAATGGTTAGGTTAAGTTTACTATAGGTAAATAAACTTTTTAAAAACAAAGGTTTTTACTTTGTAAATACAGCACAGGTGCCTCTATTTTGAAGTCGTTAGAGTAGTATAATAAAGACACAGGGACCCGATCTTTTAGGAGTAAATTAATTATACCATGCGATTCATCACAGAAAGAAAGAAAGAAAAATATTTTATTTGGGGCACGCACAGGAAATACAAACAATAAAAAAAGAACATTAATTCCAAGTTTTTTTTTAGTTTATTTTGTATTTAGATTCTTCTATATTTCGTGAATGTGAGAACGTTGTAGACCTAACTTGTAGACTATAGATTTGTAGACCTTTTTATATTTTTTATATTTTGTTGAGTGCCTGTTACTTGTTGGCAGGCCTACACTGTCCTCCCATACCTATCAACACTGTAATTTGAAACATTGTAAAATCCCCTTATTTTTAAAAGAGTAACCGTGGAGTTTCTTCCCGGCTCTTCTCCATAGGAAACAACCGACTGGAACCGTGCACCTAGCTTCTGATGTTTCATAAGTGCGCATGTTGGTTTATGTGAAATAAAATATTATGATTTTGATTTGATAACAAAATCATGAAAATGATAAAAAAAGAACATTCAAACTTTTGAGTAAGATTTAACTAATATTAAAACTAACAAAACAGTGAAAAAAAAGAGAAGATCTGTGCGAGGCCAAAAAGGCTCCTATCTCAGCATGATGCTGCAATATTTAAAATAAAAATACCGCAGCGCTGATATTGATAGGGCCCTGCTATAGCTGCTACTATCAATTGACCAAATCAATAGAAAACCGCTTGTAGTACACGTAATGTTTCCATATTGGTACGAAGCACACAGCTACGCCGTAGCAAGTTGCTACGACAGCGTAGCTTGCGTAGCAGTGACAACCGTTTCCTTATTGAGAACCTTTGTTGAATATTTTTACATTAATTAAGTTCTTTTAATCATTTTCTTTAGGCAAGTATTGTAGTTTAAGACCTACAAGATATGATCTGATCGAAAACCATCTATTACTATCATCTTATTTTGTCATAAAATAATGACAAATGATTTTATTTCTGTAAGTAGGTTTGTACAAACACTTTTACACGTCAATCATATTTTAAAACTAGATGAGGTCGGCGTTTCCTATCTGACTACTCTGAGAAGAAAGGCCGACACAAACTCAGAGGTCACAGTCTCTTTTAAAGTCCAGACACAATCTTGGTCAGATCATGTGAAGACCATGTAGATTTGAGTCTGAAATGGTATTTTGAGGAAAAAACCACACAGAATGAGTGGACCTGTCCAGTCAGTGCACGCATTTGTCAGTAATCGTGCAGCTCAACTCAGAACTTAAGGAGCTCAACCATTAGACGCACAATACCAAAGAAAGGACATTTGGGTAGGCCGCATAAAGCACTCAAACTGCCAGATCATCATTGAAACTACCTGAGAAAGTGAAAAAAAATAAAACCTCACATTCACAATAATTTGATAACAATGTTATACTTCAGAAAGTAAATTGTCATGTCATTCTATATGTAATAATTATCAAATGTCAAAGTTTATGTAAAATACAAATTAAAAAATAGCAAAAATTAAAATTATAAAAAACATTCAGTATGCATAAAAATTGGAGCAACTCAATCCCAAACCTTTTTGTCCTCAATATAATCTTTAACGGTATAAAAGGCTTTCTGGCACAACTTACGTTTAATGAATGATTTTATTTATTAAGGCTTAGATCTTGAACGTGGCTTGGAAGTTTGTTATAAAAGCGTATACATTGACATCTGAATGAGCCACCTATTTTCTTGAGCCTTGTTGTAGGTACAACAAATTTATGTCTGTTCTTAGTATTTATATTATGGATATCACTGTATTTTATAAATTATTTTATATTTTTATGGGCATATAAAAGACTTTAAAAATATATTGAGAAGGCACAGTCATTAAATTAATCTCCTTAAAACTTAATACTTAAAATTGTATTGGAAACTGTTATAATATGTCCCAATAAAGTAATAGTTTTTTATGCAACTGTTGTTTAATAAGGTGTATTTAGTACCTAATTATATACCGTTGCATATAAGGCTCACATGATATGAATCCTCTGTAAATGGTTCTGAAACCATAGGGTGTTGTACAGTGTTGTAAGAACTATGTAAATTCATGGAAAGTTTAATTGCCGAGTACCGAATACAAATAAATATCTGGTGGAGTGTTGTCAAAGCTTTCATCACTTATTTTTGTAAACAACAAAGTAATACATTTTTGCAATGCTAATATCGAACAAAAATGGCGGGATACGACGTAAATTCGAATAACCCATAAGTTTTTTTTTTTTTTTTTGTTGCTGCCTTTTGTTAATGAAACGCGCGTGCATGACAATGTTCCTTTTTTTTTTAAAAGAGTTGCATAATGAAATTTAGTACAAAACATTATAACACTCGTTTGGATGATACTATGGTTACTATGACACTGGTTGTTTTAATGTTCGCAATAAGCTAACTGTTTCAGAAACTTTTATAGAGGGTTTATAGCATGGGTGTAGATAAAATAAAATCTAACAGTTCGTGATGTTCGTGAACGGGCGCCCTCAGTTGAGACTGGTCATCTCTTAACTGCCACGGCTTATTTTTATTATTAATCTTATATTTTGAATTGTTTCTTTATATATTTTTTTCATTGCTCTCGCATATAGAATCAACAAGAATAATGTACCCAGGATTTTGTAATATCTTGATTTAAAAAGAGTGTTCTTGGAGTTTCTTGTCCGTTCTTTTCCATAGAGATCTACATTTTGGAATGGGCAACTAGCTTCAACTTTCTGACTAACTGACCGACTCTTTGACAATTGAAAAGTGCCTGTAAATGGTTTAATTGAAATAAATGCTTTGAGTTTGAGTTTGAGTTTTCGAAGCCACTACATTGTATATTGTTTCGTAGAAAATATACAGTAAATCTACCAAGAATAAGTATACTAATCGAAAACAAAATCTTTGTTCATCAGATGATCGCCTTATTTACTCTTCCTTCTTCGTTCAGTCTATCTCTTTGTGGAATGCGCTCCCCTTGGAAATCCGGACGACAACCAACCGATTATCCTTTAAAAGTAAAAGTTCGCGAGCACATTCGTAAAAAGCTGACAGTATCTTCACAACGTTAATGTTTTCCCATTATTTGTCTTATTTGTTTTAGTATATTCGTGTATTTATGTATATTTATTTGTACTTATATTTAATTAGTCCACTCCCTCTCACTAAGAGGAGGCCTTTGTCCCAGCATTGGGAACATTATAAGCTGATTATGTGTATATATTATATGTTTAGTTTATATATAACGGCGCGTGATGATTTAGTCAATTTATTGTAACACTTTTTAAAAGTTGTAATCGATTATTTTTACTCTGTGATTTAGAATGTATTTCTTTAGTGGTAATTTAACTTAGAGCGGGTAACACCGAATCGGGTTGTGAGTGTCATGGCGGCGGTGGCGAGCACTTTGTGATGCGATAGTCACGCGGTGTACACGCACAAATACATTGGCTCTAAATGCAAGTTTAACAATTATTGTGATTAGACTTAATCAGTGATAATCATTTAAATATCATCAAATTTATATCATAAAAAAATCATATCAATTCATATCATTAAATTTTATAGTTAAGTCTCGTTGCGATATTTGAATGAAGCCCATGATGAAGGACCAACAGATGACGGATCAGCAACGACACGTGATGTCTCAGTCGCTCGAACATTCCGTCATATATTTGTTTCGTTTTTATTTTTATAGTATAAGTATATGTGTATTTATATATTTAAATAAATATTCATTACAAAATTTTTCTTAATTGCACCAATCTGTGTTTGTCTCTGCACCACTCAAAGGTAGACTGGTAGATAATGGCTATGGCATTAAGTCCGCTGTATATTTGTGTGCTTGAAGTATTAAATAAATAAACACGAGTTGGGGATAATCTCAAACTTCCAACGTGTGCAAACGTGCCTTCCGCATGTCTTCGCCATTTTGATGTCGAAAGCTGGTATTAAAAAGATATGCTAGAGATATGGTTGAATTGACAATCCTATTATAGTGTGTAAGACGACATTATTGGAAAAAGAACAATACGAAATTAAAGAAAAAATGTACGTATTTCAGTGTTCTATCTTGCTTTGAATGCTGACGGGTTGTTCAAATTCAAATTCAAATTAATTTATTGTAGAACATAGGTAAAATAATATTCAAATTAATTTATTGTAGAACATAGGTAAAGTAAGATGTTACAATATATTTATGCATATAGGTCTGCTATGTCTCGCCATTGAGGCATACAAAATTCATAATACGTTACAGATAAGAACAATTAAACACTAAGTAATTTAAAATACAACAATAATGATCCAGTATATTGACATTTATTCTTTAAATATACAATTATTTGAGAAATTGTGGTTTATTATTATTATTTACAAATTATTCATTATTATATTATGTCAGATTACGTGTCATATTGTATGTGGAATAACACAGACGCTGGCAGGGAGACTGATAATGAATATCTTGGTTGTTTTTTGTGATCCTTATTAAATTACTTAGTAGTTATTAATTAGTGTGACTGGTAATTAGTGACCGATACTTATTATTTGATATTATTATGAACAAAGTTAATTAACGGGCCAACCTTTTTTTTCTCGGTTTCAGGGTTAATCCAACTGTAAAAGTTGTGGTATTTCAAACTCAAACTCAAACTCAAGCATTTATTTCAAATAAACCAATTACAGGCACTTTTGAATTGTCAAGGGGTCGGTCAGTCAGAAAGATGAAGCTAGTTGCCCATTCCAAAACGTAGTAGGTACCTATGGAGAAGAACGGGCAAGAAACTCCATGGACACTCTTTTAAATCAAATTATGGTTACAAAATATTGGTTACATCATTCATGTTGAGATTATGCATGTGAGAACGATGCAGAAACAATTCAAATATTAAACTAAATTAAAATAAGCCGTGGCAGCCAAGAGATGACCAGTCCCCACTGACGGCGCCCGTTGACGAACATGACGTATGGATCAGCACCATTTAGCTCAACCATTTTGAAGGGAACTTAATGATCCAACACACGCCACCACCAGCGAGACATTTGAGTGAGCATGACATACTCTCAGCCAGGGCACATCAAGTCAATGAAGGACAAACCTAGTATATGGTAGCTTTATAGTAGGTACATATATGTATATTTCGTTTTATCGAAACCGTGTCTTTAGTTTATTTATTATATATTAAAAGGGGCTGTTCGTGTACGAACAATTCTTGTACCTGAAGCTATTACAGAACACTCACTCGACTCATACACTATCTGAAAAACAAACCTATAACTATCATTCCCTATTTTTACCTTCAATTCTGTATTTCATAACATCAATTTCATCCTTTTGTAATCTTAAAATATTTTTATACATTGACATTTTTATTAAAAATAAAAGAAAATAAAGAAAGAAAAGGTATTTATTGAGACTCGCACAGGGTTATCAGAAACTAAACTAAACACACTCATAAAAAAAAAAGTAAAATGAAAATAACCACAGTAAGTCCTGTACGAGGCCAAAAGGCCCCTATCTCAGCATGATGCTGCGACATTAAAAAAAAAAATAAGTGTCGCAGCGCTGGTATTCTGATAGGGCCCGCTGCCACCGCCGCCAAATTGTCACGTGTCAGTTTTATTTTTCTATGTAGCTAACTTGTTAAAGCCAGTGATAATAAGATCAGGTTCTCTTCCGAAAACCTCTTTATTAATGCTGGCCATTTAGTAAACATGCCATTTATAAAGTAACTAAATTATTTTTTAAATGTGAATGTCCATCATGGTGTAAATACAGGCCTCTGAGCCAAATAAAAGTCAGTCTAAGTCTGGAGTTCCATTTTCCACCATACCTGCAGTTTTATTTACATCCCCGAGAGCACCGGCAACCAGTTCAGGTATACATCCCGGTGAGCACCAGAGACCAGCTCAAGTATACATCCCGGTGAGCACCGGCGACCAGCTCATAAAGTCCACCATGCTGCTGGAGGTTCCTGGTCTACCATGTTGGTGGAGGTTCCTGGCCTACCATGCTGTCTGAGGTTCCTGATCCGCCGGAGGTCCCTGATCTTCCGTGCTGCTGGAAGTTCTTGTTCCGCCGTGCTACTGGAGATTCCTGGTCCACCGTGCTACTAGATATTCCTGGTCTACCGTGCTGCTGGGGATTCCTGGTCCGCCGTGCTACTGGAGATTCCTGGTCCGCCGTGCTATTGGAGATTCCTGGTCCGCCGTGTTGCTGGAGATTCCTGGTTCGCCGTGCTGCTGGCGGTCCCTGATTCGCCGTGCTATCGACGATTCCAGTTTCGGCATTCTGTTGGCGATTCCTGATTCGGCGTGCTGTTGGCGATTCCTGATTTGCCGTGCAACTGGCGATAGTTGATTCGCCGTACTGCTGACGATTCCTGATTCATCAACCCGTTGAAGATCTATTTATGTTACTACACTTTGATTTATATAACTTTCGTCTAATTAAAAATAATGTGACTTACAGTTAGCCCTCCGATAAAATTACAAGAGGGTTACCCGTAATGTTACAAAGTCCCGGGATTAAGTGTCGGTAACTGATTACCAGTCATCATACTGTCAATCTGTTACTGCTTTATCCATTGGTCTCCATTTCCATCCAATCTGTTATTTGAAATTTGTATAGGTTGGTTAAGAATATATATGCAGGCTTATTGAGATCAAAAGAAATTACTTACAATATTATTTAAAAAAGAAAAACCTATTATAGCAAATTAAAACCCCCACCCACCTTTATCCAACACAATCCTTTAACAAAGAAAGTATTCTCATGGGCATCTATGGGCCTCGTTCGTCTTTTCGGCATCTATGGGTTCGTTCGGCCTCGTTATGGGCATCGTCGATTAACGGACAACTGATAATGGCCCAGTGTGTCGGACGAGGCGTCCATTAATCTAAAACTTACGCCCACAACCCGTATTGTGCTGTTAGCCTTCGTAAATATTAGTTAATCGTGCGGGACTTTTATAGCTCGTTTACATGGAGACAATTCCTCGCCGTAAATAGGCGATTTTGAAGAAAGTTGACTGAAACGTGACAGTAATAATTTCATAAAAAATTGTTCTTTATTCTTTGGGTAGTATATGTATAAGCTAACAGGCTTAAAATTATATTAATAGTATGTACAAATTGCCGCATGACCACCATAAGGCTGCATTTCGTGTGCAGTGACCAACGGCTACCTGCGGCGTGCTTGGTTTCGTCAACCAATAGTATTACGTTAAACCTACGTATTTGTTTGTTCAGAAATATAATAATAAGAAGAGTTTTTTTGGAGAAACATGGCTACAGGGATGTTAAGTTATATTGTAGATATAAGACGAAATAGCATTTCTGACAGCACCTTTTCTATTTCTATTCTAATAAACTTTTAGGCACATGATTATAATACTTGTGGTCCCTTAAAGAAAGACTGACTGGCAACAGATTCTGTGCTTATGATTTTTTTTTTTTATAATTTTGAAAGATGATGTGATGGAATGTTACGAAAATTATTTAATGTTAAGCGGGCATTATTATCATGTTGCAAAATGTTGCTCCAAAAAAAAGGAGCTTCGGTGTGGATGCACTATAAGAGAACATATAATAATAAGTCAAATAATACCGAATATGTCACAATATGTCATGAAATAAAATACTTATTAAGAAAATTTATATTAAAAGATAAATTAATTTCAAATTGTGAAGAGCGGGAAACCCCTTGCAGGCAGAAACAAAAAACAGAAACAATTTTTGTCGTCACGTTTACTGTCACAGTGCCGCCTGACGTTTGTTTACGTTACGTTTTAAGATTTATGTCTGTTAAATGCGCACTCACCCTTATTGTAAATAATATCGAATAACTCTAAATATTATAATGGACAGGCGGCGTTTTAGATCGTAGATCTCCTGAGTCAAGTGTTAAGCACACCATGGTTATTTTTTCATCATTTGCTATTGTGGCCGGCACACAGTCTGTCAGTCACAAATTAAAATTAAAAAGTAAAAGTGAAAGTTCCTGAGATGTCGTGGTGAGTACTCTAATTTAACAATGCTTTTTACTTTTAACACATTCACAGTCTACTACCGGACATAGGCCTTTCCCAAATGGCGTCAGATAATATTTTAATCTAATAACAATGTTTTAACTGCACGCCTGGTCTAGTGGTTAACACGAAACAAATATTTGTGTAATCCATAAGTGATTGTTCCGAGTCTAGGTGTAAATTGTGTCTATTAATTTATACATATGTTTGTAAAGTCCCCGCGACAAAGGGCGTGTATCCTAGTGCGACATATGTCCTTAAAATAAAAAAATGTAATCTAGTAACGAATATTTTTTTATTACAGGTTACTGTGTTGTTTTAAACGCACAAGTGGTGGAGGCACCTCGAGTGGCCCAGAACCCTCCAGATCCAGCCCTCCATTGAGCTCGACGAGCTGGAGGCAGAGCTGGAGCCAGAGCTGGAGCCAGTGCTCGAGCCAGAGCTGGAGCTCCATATTATCGAGACTACCACCGCCACCAGCACCGCCGCCATCAGGCCCACATGTTGACCATAATTCTGCCGGACTCACTATTTGGCAGAACATTCTTTGGCTCGTAGCGCGTATTATTCACACGCCATAAATGCCGACGACCAACCTGACTGGACTTAAAAGTCTTTTCGTCAGAAAATATGGCGTGTGAAAAATCAAAATCCCTGTAATCTCGTGCAAAACGAATCCTTGCCGCTTTGTGAGCATCCGACAATACAAATTTTCTGGCCGGAATTCTATGCCGAATGCCTGCCCGGCGTAAAGCCATACGAATTGCTTGCAGACTGCAGTCAAATTCGTTTGCATACATTCGCGTAGGGGTAAATGGCTCCTGCTCGTATGTGGTCACCATCCGGTCCAAGCGGTCTTGTGTGATCACACGTGGAGGCATCACCCGTGCTCTAGACTCGACGTGCCCCTCGTTGTCAAAGCGAGCGAGCCACAGCTTGACAGTGTTTCTCTGTAAAAAATAAAGCAAACAATGAGAGAGTGCGTTAATATTTGGTATTGCAAACACGTTTTTGCTTTCAATGTCATCCTTATGCGTAAGGAATAGATGTCAAAATCAGGAGTAAACTGCAAAAAGGGATTTCTAATCTTATTTTGAAAAGAGTTTAGTTCGTAACCCACTCTTTAATTTAACATTTACAGGTTTGAAATGATATTAATAAAAATAGTTCGATACTTAATTATTTTGACGCATAAAAGAAAATCTAAATTATTTATCACTCACCGACATATTCAGCTCTTGAGCTATTTGGCTTATATTTGCTCCTGTATCTCGCAGGTGAATGATGCTGGTGCGCTCCAGATTACTAAGGTTCCTACGCGAACTCATGGCTATCAACAAAATATCTCACAGACAGAAATCACTCAGATACAATAAAAACGTCGCGGAAGATGTGCAAGATGCAACTGAGGCGTGATACCCAAAATTCAGACAACTGACTAAGATTTTAAAAGTCATAAATGTTATTCAAGCATGATTTATAAAAAAGGGCTTTGTCTCAACAAATGGTTTTCGTCCGCCCATTACCTTGTTGCCCAATGAGATGAAAACCATTTTAAGACAAAGCCCTTTTTGTAAAACCATTGGACGACATCATAATGGGCGGGTCGAGGTCTGCTTGACAACTTGCAGACGAAAATGTTTCGAAACTGATCATGCGGGAACGTTGTTGATAGTACATGTAAATAAAAACAAAAAAAAGAAGGAAAAGAATCATAGGGCATCAAAAAATTCGTCCGCATAGCTGTCGACAGGAAAAGTGCCCAAAAGGCTGGCAGCGTTGCCACGTTGTATGGCGATGCTAATTCTTTGGCCAAAAATAGGCCAGCCATCTGGTCACGTGATGAGTCGACCAACCGCTTGGCGATTGTCTCGAAAAACCAAGTGGGCACTCGGACCCCACGGCCCTAGTGTAATTAATGGCGAGTAATTAATGTAATTATTGTGTGACAGTAATTAATTCAAAATCAAAAGCATACTTACGTGTGTAAACGGGTTTCGAGTTTTAATATTTATAAAAGTTGGAGAAAATTGCCGGACGTATCTCAGTGTATCATAATCGTAGGCGAGTATTTATCTGTAGCTTTAGTGTCAACTCATGAGCGCGACTTTCGCCTGACGAGTCTCGAATATAAGAGACTCACACAGATGTTTTGTGTTTTAGTGTACAATAAAGCATATTCAATCTTGCCATCTGTCTAAATCTTCGTCTCTTGGCGGGCGAGAAACTCACCTTGTGTAATTATTATTATTACATTAATTTATTTCAGATAATTATAATCCATATAATCATAATCAAAATCATTTATTAATTTGCGAATATGGATACAAAAGAAAAGGTCTTAAACAAACAATAGTGTCCATTAGCCATATCCTACCGTAAGGCATGCTTTACACACATTATGTAATATGTTTATCCTGTAAATATTCAGTGACAGAGTAATACACTTTTTTAGTAACGGTGTTTTGATATTGTTTTTAAATATACTTATATCACTTATCTCCAGGAATGAGTTTGGTAAATTTCTATATATGCGTGGAACCATACATAATATACTTTTATTTAACAACGCTTTTATTAAAAGGTAATACATTTAAGTAAATTTTAATCAATTGGTACACATACACTAACATTACATAAAATTAAATTAAAATCAATTTACACAATACAGTTAACATTACATTCAATTTAATAATTTACAATAAAATCAAAATCAAAATTGTGTTAGCATAATTATGTCGTAAACAATGTGTCATTGAGCGCCCAAAAATTACTTCGGAGTGAAAATATTGACCGATACTTATCTGTTATTGTGTAATTATTGAGGCTATTCCGTGGGTAGAAAGGTTAAAGGACGGTGGACTCGACAGTACTGTTTTGTCATTAGACTGATTGCTTTATATGAGAAAGGAACAATAATCATCAGTTTTATAAGTAAATCTATATCCATTTATCCGCTTAGATAACTGACCCACTTCAGTACGCCTGGGAAAGGAAACCGACTAAATCCTCATATAGAAGCCCCACGATCTCTGGAGCGTAAAATAAAATATCTATAAGTATTTATAAATATAATAACTGTCTATGACTGCCTCATGAGTCTAGTGGTCACTAGCGCTACTGCTGAGCATGAGGTCCTGGGTTCGATTCCCGGGTCGAGCAAAATGTTATTGTGTTTTGCCATCTGGAATTTCTCAGTAGCAGCTCAGAGTCTGGATGTGTGCCCAGTTGATGGCAATAGGCTCGCCCCCTGTTACAGGGGACTTAAACATAACTGGCGAAATGTGTGTACTATAAGTGCACCTCTGCCTTACCTTTCGGGGAATGCAGGCGTGATGTTATATGTGTTACGTGTAAATATAATAAAATAGTAACGAATTCAAAACAAGCCACCCAAGTTGCACTATCCAAGTCATGCCATTCCTTTTTTTTTTGGTTGGAAGATCACCAAATGACCTCTCCCGCTCTGGGCGGAGCGGAAGGGCGTGCCGGACTCTTACTGACTAAAACCCACACGTGTTCCTTCAGTAGCCTATGTGCCAGGGCCACTGTTACTCTTTCGAAAAATCCGCGACCCCGACAGGCATCGGCGGATTGCCATACCTTAGAACGGGCTATCATCATAATTTAATGAGTTCTTATACAAAACTTCGTGCACATGCTGTTGACCGCTGAGGAGTCCCTTCGACTGGAGCCAATCTTGCGTGCAGCAGCCAGATCATGGTAGTCTTTAGAAGGGACTACCACAATAAAATACCAACGTTTATTAAGTTTTTGTGTCTGGAACCAATCCTGAGGTAGAATCAGGTCATGCATCATAAAAATGCATAGTCTTTAAAACAGAATCAACGTGTGAAATTTCAACTCCATAGGACAAGAGGAAGTGGTTTATATTCAGCTTGCAAGATTTGGCCCGAACATATGTTCGGGCCAAATCAAACATTGCAAGTTAACTAAAAGCTTGTAAAAACTAATTGCTACGAGGTATGAGAACGAGTCTGATGCTGAATATATAGTTTTTAGAATTCTTATCCATTTGTCTGTTAGTCCTGCTTGCCGCAAAAAAAGAAAGAAAGAAAATGTAGTTATTGGGACTCGCACAGGATTATCACAAACTAAACTAAACACACTTATAAAAACAAAACAATAAAACAAAATTGAAATGAATATAACGACAGAAAGTCCTGTACGAGGCTAAAAGGCCCCTATCTCAGCATAATGCTGAGACATTTAAGTCACAGCGCTGGTACTTTGATAGGGCCCGCTGCTGTGATGTCACGGACAGATACAGAAATAAATAATAAATAAAACAAAAATTTGCTATTTGTAACATATTATAAAAATATAATCAAAATATTTATAATTATAAACGCTGAAAGGATAAAATTGGGCACACAGATAGTTTATAACCTGGATTAACATAATAGGGTACTTTAATCCCGGTAGTGCGTTCCCGTGGGATATTTTCCGACGTCCACGCGAGCAAAACCGCGGACTAAAGTTAATTCTGAATAAAAACAAAATTCAAAGCCACATTTTCGCATTTAGTTTGAGAAAAATATCTCAAATATCAGACGAAGCCATTTGTTTCAAACAAAACACAATCAAAACGAAGCCAGAGAAATTACCTCAGCTCCACTCAAAACAATATTTTGTGAAATATCGCAGTGTGGCCCCGACTAAACATCCTAGTCGCTTGCGTTAGGCAGACGGACGATGACGTGTATCCCAATACTTTGAACCGGAAAAAGTAACCTAGCCTTTGACAGATTACTAGCAATGGCAAGAAACCTCTTTACCTACGTAAACCAGCATAGATTGAGTAGGTACTATAATAACTTTCGGAGCGTACGAGGTAAAACAATGTTATAATTAATTATTACGTTTCTTCCAAGCGTTGGTGTTTACATCAACGCGCCTATTTTTATACTGTGTTTTTTTTTCAAATAAGAACCTGTTTCGAATAATTCGAAAGCTCATTCTAAATTCGATTGACTGTTCGCATATAACCAGAGTAATTGTACTGCCAGTCTGTACAACATAAGGTTACATTGTTTTTTACATTATGTAACTAATTTAACTCGGAACCTAAATGATTACTTGTTAAAAATTTTGGAAAAATCATCTACTTTTCAATATTTGTAAATATGTGAGCACCAGGTATCTATCACATAATTAATTTACCTGTCATTGCATTATATTTAACTCTTTTTACCTATTGTGGTATAGTAATTTTATTCTACGAGTAGGTGCATCGTCTTCACGTATAATGATATAATATTGTAAAACATTTTAAAAGAGTAGCGGTGGAGTTTCTTGCCCATTCATCTCCATACGAAACTACTTTTTGGAAGGGACAACTTTCATCTATTTCATACAAAAGTTCAATACCTACGCGGTCAAAATGTATGGAACAGCAAATTTTATTAATAACCTACGAAAGATTTTATCACAGTGGGGTCCAGAATCATGTACTGAATCCATGGTAACAGGTTGCGCGTCGATGTCCCTGCCACCCTGTACATTGCAAATTGTTGTCAAACGTAATAAAACAATTACGAGGTAGACTATTCCTATAGCAGGTATTCATTACGTTGGGCACGCCACAAATGCGGCGGTAAGTCCCCTCTTTGCGGAGTGGATTAAAAGGCGCCACGGCGTCCTCACCTTCCACCTGACGCAGGTCCTCACCGGACATGGTTGTTTTGGGAGGTTCCTGTTTCGTATAAGGCGGGAGGAAACGCCCGGGTGTTACCACTGTGTGGATCGCCAGAAGAATACGGTGGAGCATACGGTAGAGGTCTGCCCGGCTTGGGCGGAGCACCGCCGTGTCCTCGCGGAGGCGATCAGCGGCGGCGATTCCTCGCGTCCGGCTCTGGTCCAGGCCATGGTACGGCGCGAGAGGGCATGGGAAGCCGTCACCTCCTGCGAAGCAGTAATAGTCGCGAAGGAGGAGGCGGAGCACGTAAGGGCGAGGCAATCGTTGCGCCCTCACGCCCCTAGTCGCCACAGGACGAGACGCCCAGTGCGTCGGGAATCGATAGCCGATTCCCGGCCACCGTAGGCGTGGGCTTGCGGACGGCGAGCAATGGGTAACTCGCCGTCCGGTAAGGACCAGGCCTGGGTCGATGGCGCGTTGTGTTGCACGCGCGCCTTAAAGAGATGTCAGCATTAATTGACGGGGTCCGATAGGGCCGATGCCTGCCAGGGTCGCGGATTGTTCGAAAGAGTTACAGTGGCCCTGGCGCACAGGCAACTGAAGGAACACGGTTGGGTTTTAGTCAGTAAAAATCTGACACGCCCTCCCGCTCCGCCCAGAGCGGGAGAAGTTATTTGATGATTTGCCACCCAAAAAAAAAGAAGGTATTAATTACGTATTAAAAAAGGCCCTAGAATAGGTATTTAGGTAGTTTTAAAATGCGCAAGTAAATCTATATCCCGAACAAGAGATTCCTTCTAAAATTATTTACATAATCTTTATATTAATGAAAGCACACACTCTACCTGAACTTCCATTTGACTCGACAAATATTTAGTCATTCCATCATCTAAAGAGTATTTAAACATCCGACAAGGGCTTCAGCTAAAATATATTCAATATTTTTCCTCCACCTTGAATCAACATGGTTTGAAGGATGGCTTTCCGGGAACATTTAAAAGTCGAAGAACCCAGACAGTATTAATTTTATAAGAATTCGCAAAGGAATATTGGTCACAAAAGATTGTGAATAAAAATATAATATTCTGGGCTTCGTTCATTGAAGATTTCCAAGTAAAAGTTCGATAGTACAATTTCATTATTGAAAAAATTCAGTGTTCTTTGAGTTGAAGTGAAAAGATGACGAGATACCTATAGGATTGTGGGTGGCTTAGGTTTTACTTTGACGTCTTACGTTCAATTCAACAGAAAGTCTAAAAATCCTTTGAAATTATGAAAACTTTTACAAAGTTTTGAGAAGAATTAGGTACTTATTTGTGATTATTACTAATGATTACCAATTATGTATTTTATCTAAAAAAATGTTAGTGGTTATGAGCACTTTCCAAAGTTGACAAGTCGTGGCCGTTCAAAGGCTTGCGGCCATACGCGATGAATTTGGGGATTCGTGGCGTTAACTATTTGTGCTAAAATATCCATACTAGTGGGTCCTAAATAGCAGCAAATGACAACGCGGCTGTCCCAGGTGTAGATGGCGGGACGAACTCGGCCCTTTTAACTAGTGGCTTTGTGACCTGTAGACCTCGCGAGTCTCTGCTTAGCTTAAAACTAAATAAATCGAAATCCTTAACACAAAAAGCCCACGCAAAGAGCGCGACATGGCTGAAATATGAGTTTCAATACGTTTTCAAAAAAAAATGAAATTTGTGAAATTTTTTGAAAAACTAAATCGATAAAAAAACACCATATTATTATAGAACTTGCTCACAAAATTCAACGAGAATCGGTTGAGAAATGCGACCTGTAGAGGAGAACAGCCGTCCGGACATTCGGACATACGAAAGCATTTTTGCCCAAGCTGAAACGGAGACGCTTCGCGCTCGCTCGTTCAATAAAAGCCATAGATAGGGAAAACTGAAAGGAGGAAAGCCATTGCCCTGCAGTGGGACACAAAAGGCTAATGATAAATTATGTTAATTAGTGGCCTAAAGATAGTTGCCATTTCCAACAAAACTAAATAACATAAGCATAAAATCACGCCTGTATTCCCCGAAAGGTTAGGCAGAGGTGTACCTATAGTACACCCATATTTCGCCAGTTATGTTTAAGTCCCATCTAATAGGGGGCGAGCCTATTGCCATTTCCCATCAACCGGGCACAAATCCAGACACCGAGCTGCTAATGAGAAATTCCAGATAGAAAAGCCCAATAACACTATGGCCAACCCAGAAATTAAACCCAATATCACATACTCACCAGTAGCGAAACTAAATAAATCCCAGACTAAATACAACGTAGAACATTACATGAAAATTTTCTGTTACCGCTACATATTTACCGATATCGCATGTCTTTGGTAAATAAACGTATTAACGTTTGCTTACATTTTATTTTGTGTTACTTCCACTGAGAAAACAGGGATAGACATCAAAAGAATGCGCTAAAATATGATTGCCCACCCTCGCACTGTGAGCACCATGAGTCTTGATTGTTATGAGGAATTCCGGAAAATATGCCACAGTTTATAAAGTGAGCAGTAGGACAAAGGCAATCAATCAGCCTAGCCTTTTTCCAACTATGTTAGGGTCGGCTTCCAGTCTATCCAAATGCAGCTGAATATCGGTATTTTACCTGGAGTGACTGCATATCTGACCTTCATAACACGGTTACTGGGTAACATGATACCCCTTGGTAAAACTGGTTGTCAGACTTTTGGGCATCTGACTACCCGTAACGACAGTCAAAGATCTACGTATGACAGCTAGGACCAAGAGCTTAACGTGCTTTCCGAGACACGGAATAAAAAAAATACAAGGAATGGAGACCCGTATTCAGACGTAAGCATTACTTACCTACTTTATGTATTTGTAAGCAGAAGACACCCAAATTTCGCGAAGTATGTTTTAAGTCCCATGTAACAAAAGTAGAAATACATAATATTGTGTAAATGAAATTGTTGTTGTGATTTTGTTGTTGTTGTCTTTAATTGTTTTCAATGGTGCAGTTTTGTTTCTATTTTGTTGTTTAAGATATGAATTCTTTTATAAACTACTGCTCAATATGCAATGCACGTTGCTGATGCATCGCTGAATCCGTAAATTTGTATTTTTTCATTGCTGACAGCTATTGCACCAAGCTATCTCTCTAATTTTATTTTCTGGGTTTAAAACAGGCTGCGGCCTGCTATTGAGAGTTTTAGTTAATAAAAAGAAAAATTAGAATAATAAACAATTAAAAATGTTTTCCGGACAAAGTTTTAATAGGTATCATTTTATATACCTGTCCTAAATCCCATGGAAATCCTAGCCAACATACTCTCACCGCTTTGGCGACACGATTATATTCGGGAGAAGAATTCTCTTTGATGCTATCACAAATCTTTTTATAAATGATAGAAGTCTCTCTTCATGTCTTCTTACGCGTAAAAATTGGTCTCCTAAGAAAACGCTTTTGGTAGTCGGAATCTAACTGATCTTACGGCTTCTGAAGCCTGCTAAATAGCGCTTTGTAAGTGAATTGGACACCGGTTTTGTTATAATTGGTCCCCGCCATTTTGAAATCTTGTTTTGACAGTCGGATAATGAGGCGACAGTTCGTTTTTCGGGTTTTTAGTTTTTTCATGACGTTATGTGGGCTTTTATTATTTTTAACATGACGCTCACGTCACGGCATCGGCATCACGATAACACAAGGAAGTAAAATGTATGGAAATAATATTATGACGCTTATAAATTTCCGTCTATGATAACGTTATAACGTGCATGTATTTCCATACATTTTATGGACATGGACGGGGACGGCGATAATATCGTGGCGTTAGAAATGATAGAAACGCACATTAAGGTCCACTTGCACCGCCAATCACTAAATACGTTTAGCGCTAAATGAGTTTTAAACATCATTCTGTCTGATCATCATTTTAATTTAGGATATGATTATTTATTTAAGCATTGACTGTAGTAATTACTTCATATTGTGACATTTTATAATTTTTGTTTTTTTTATCATCATACTATTAATTTTGACATACCTACCAAATAATTTGTGTTTACCTCTCGCATGATTTATATTTTTTTTATATTTCGCATGCAACCATATATTATTCGCCTCTTGGCATAACATAGCGACCTATTTTTAATTTAATAACTGTATTCATTACCTATGTTACACAAATAAAATTGATTTGATTTGATTTGATCTGTGTCATCTTCAAACATTTAACAGAAACAGAATTTTGTTTTAAACCCGTTTAGCGCTAAACTTGTTTAGTGATTGGTGACGCACGTGGACCTAAGTTTCGTGTGTAAAACGGATAAGGATTAATAATATGGGAAACACATGTTTTTTTTTCTTATATTTGCTATAACCGCCGCCTGTGCCGTCACTTCCTTATTTCATTTAGGTACCTAACTTGACATACTGTACAATATTTCCTCTTAGGTATTATAAACTTTATTTAACAACTAGTAATTATTGCATTGGATAAAGCTGTCAGCTTGCGCAATAATTGTTTTTACTGATGTTTAAATAACCACTAAACTCGTAACGCACTTGTCCACACGACGCAAGTGCCATTCCTACTAAATCCTAACCTAACTTTTATGTACTAAATACTAACCTAATTTTAACTATTTTCCCTTGCTACATCAATTACAAATACGTGTTTTAGTTTAATGCTAACGCTGCCTAGTTTGGGGACCACTATTTACCTAATTATGTTAAAAATACAACTAACTAGTTACTAATGTGTCATTCTAAGTGGGTCATTTTTTTTTTTTTCAGTTTTATTCTTGGTCTGGCAGTTTAAGTAGTTTATGCGGCCTACCCAAATGTCCTTTCTTTGGTATTGTTCGTCGAATCGTTGAGCTCCTTAAGTTCTGAGTTGAGCTGCACGGTTACTGACAAATGCGTGCACTGACTGGACAGGTCGACTTAATCTGTGTGGTTCTTTCCTCAAAAGACCATTTCAGACACCGATCTACATGATCTTCAAACATTATTGCCGAATTTATATATACACATTGACATTGATAAATTTTATATATACAATGACATGAGTATTTACTTGTAAAGTATTATATTATTTTAATTTTGTGAATGTGAAGACTATGTGGGTAATTGCTTTTTTTTTTTTTCTAATTTAATTTTAATTATGATCTGGCAGTTTGAGTAATTTATGCGGCCTACCCAAATGTCCTTTCTTTGGTATTGTTCGTCGAATCGTTGAGCTCCTTAAGTCCTGACTTCCTGAGTCGAGCTGCACGATTACTGACAAATGCGTGCACTGACTGGACAGGTCCACTCAAACTGTGTGGTTCTTTCCTCAAAAGACCATTTCAGATACCAATCTGCATGGTCTTCGCATGACCTGACCAAGATTATGTCTGGACTTTAAAAGAGACTGTGACCTCTGAGTTTGTTTCGGCCTTTCTTCTCAGAGTAGTCAGATAGGAAACGCCGACCTCATCTAGTTTAAAAAACATGATTGACGTGTAAAAGTGTTTGTACAAACCTACTTACAGAAATAAAATCATTTATCATTTATCATTTATCATTTAATATCCATCATGTTAAGTATGGTTAAAAAAATGCCGGTAACAATGGTGTAATTTTATTCTTATTATAGTAACCACACTCAAACCTAATCTACCAAACACTGAAAAGGTAAAAAACCCGTTATGATAAAAAAAATACAAAAAACAAACAAACAATTCCATTTTCAAATCACATTAGGAAACCGACGGTACCTTAAAAAGACAGAAACTGCATATTTCCAGTTTCTCTTCTATAGGTATTGACAGCCACAATACAAATAATATTCCCAGTCTGACTTCCATAGGTATTGACAGGCACAATACAAATAATATACAAACGGGTGCTTCTATTATATTCGCTCTGAATTCTGAATGTACTTTTATTCGGTCGTTCACATTCAGTCGTTCAATCGATGTGAACAGGTGAACTACTTACGTCAGTAACATTTTTGCCTTTAGATGTTTGAGCTCAATTCGTACTTGGAAAAGTTTGAATTTTATTGTGTGCTGACGTGTATTAGGATATGAGATGATTGAACGCAAAGTCGTTTTAGGAATTTCAAACAAAAAGCAAGCACTACTGCTGAGAAAGAGGTCCTGGGTTCGATTCCTGGGCCGGCAGTCTCGACATAGATAGCGATAAAAATCGGTCGCTAAGTCTTATCGATGTCAAATTCCTTTAATGAATTTTCAACCTTAAAGTTAAAAATTTCTGACCGATTTTTGTCGCTATCTAATGTTAAAACTGCAGGGGCTGGGTCGAGAAAAGTGTTTGCATCAGAAATTTCTGAATAGCCGCCCGGAGTTTGGATTTGTACCCAGTTGATGGCAATAGGGTCGCGCTGTTTAATTGATATGTAATAGATGGGACTTAAACATAACTGATGAAATGTTGGTTTTCTATATGTACACTTCTGCCTAGCCTTTCGGGGACATAGTAGCGTGATGTTATGTAAAGCCATCTATATATGTTATTATACATAGATCAATCAGCACAAAATATACAACAAGCACTTTAAACGTAATATTTACAACTTTTCGGGGCTTCAAGTGACATTTTGTTGTTCAAGTATCACAGGGTTTTTTTTAATATTATTCACTACGGTACCCTAAAAAACACAAAGTAAACTAAACCATTACATTGAATGTTTTGCAAAATTGAATACGTCACAAATGGAGGCATCTAAGCGTAATGGGTACGTTTCCACCCTACTACGTATCACAAATAAAGCCATTTTGTACAGATACTTTCATTTTGTTTCAGTAGTAGTGCTATTTTGTTTGCGAAGGAGCTTTTTCTCGAGTGTAATACAACCATACCTACCTATTTCTGCCTGCAAGCAACCAAGCGTTGCTTTTCCATTATTTTTCTTTATTTTTAAGGTTCCGTACCTCAAAAGGAAAAAGCAGAACCTATAGTCTCTCTTCGTTGTCCGACAGTCAGACAAGACCCTTTTCTCAGGATCGCTCGGAGGTGTCAAGATCGAATTTGTATAAAATACGTTCCCTTGGAGCTATAAAAAAATCAAGTTTCTAAGTTCTAACGCAATCAAATAATACGGCTATTTATACCGCTTAATTTGACACTCACAAATAAATCTTAACTTTTAGGGTAGTTCCCATATATCTAGAATCATGTTTGGCAAGAAGCAAGGTTTCACAGCACAAGTAATACATCCGAAAATCGATAATTTGTAATTATAATATCACAATAAATATTTTTTACGATTACAATAAATTTTACTTTTACAGTTGGAGAATTGACCGTGACGTACAGCGATGTATTGGGGAAAGTTTTCTCAACTACATGATTAAAAGTTTGTCCTTCAATATGAAATTGAAAACTTATAGGCCGTATCTTGAAGTGACATCTAGTCTTTATTTTGTTCAAGTGAGTCCATTCTGCACTCTATCAAAAGTTTTTTTAACTGCAAAGTTCTTTGTCCTTCAATCCAGAATTGGAAACTCACAGGCTGTGTCACATGAGTGAAGTCGCGGGCAGACGAGAACAGCTTTAAGACGGAACCCTCAGGGCGCGAGTCCTACTTGTACTGTCGTCTTAACGAAAAACAGCACAACTAATTTTTTTTCCGAAATGTAGTTAAATACATATTCGGAATCAGAAAAAAAAACAGTTATTTTTTATAATTTTTTATGAGCAAGATTTTCAGAGATTCTTTTAACTAAAAAGGCATAAGAACACCATTTTTCGCATTAAGATACCGAAAAAGGACTCATTTGACTTTAATTATGTACTTGTCTGATTTATTCATTTTCAAGCACTTGAGACATTTCAGCTTCGTCTGTGAGATAGCTGCGCACCTGCCATGCCTCTGGCAATGCACATGTCCATAGGCTGCAGTAACCACTTACCATTAGATGGATGGTCAGTTTGCTTAAAGCAATTAGGTAGTAAGATCCACAGACCAGACTTTGCCTTTAGTATACTTTCCTATTTAGCCGTCTCATACGAATATGGACTTTATTTGTACATCGGTAATGTTCGACATAGCCCGAAGAATTGCCAAACTTAAGTGGCAGTGGGCAGGGCACATTGCTAGCAAAACAGATGACCGATGGGGCCGAAAAGTTCTGAAGTGCGAAAACGTACTGGAAGACGTAGCGTTGGAAGATAAGTTAGACCAATGACCTTGTACTCACACTCATACATATATCAATTGGAACCTCATTGTGATACACTGTCTCTTAAGATACAGGATACCCTAGTTTAAGAGACAGAGTTCAATCTATTGTGTACAGATTTCTGCAGCATCCAAATGTTTTATGTTTATGTTCTCTACCATAAATTAAAAATTGTAAACCTATAGTGCGATTTTCTGTATATGTTTTTGGGAAATAAAGAATTATTATTATTATATGGTTAGTTTCAACTGCAAAAATGTCAAGCGGTCAAACGAAAGTATTAGGGATCTGTGCAAAACCTGTGACATTATAGCCTTACAAGAAACATGGCTATTGCCCGAGGAGCTCTCGTACCTAGGCAATATAGATATAGAATTTGGCAGCACTGGAACATCAGCAGTGGACACCTCGGTGGGAATGCTGGTCGGTAGGCCATATGGAGGAGTAGCAATTTTGTGGCGGAAAATTGTGTTCAGTGAGGTGTCAGTGATACATAGCGATAATCCAAGGGTATGTGCTATCAAAATTGTATCTAATAATAGGGCCATAATAGTGATGAGTGTTTACATGCCTACTGAAAGGGCTGAAAATATAGTGGACTTTACGGAATGCCTGGGACTGGTGAGTGCTATAATGAACATTGAGGATGTTGAATCTGTGTTTGTCCTAGGTAACTAACTCTCACCCAAGTGGACTATTTTTCGGCGAGTTGACTCATTCTTGTGCCGAACATGAACTGGTTTGTGTAGATGTGGACAAGTTGGGTGTGGACTCAGGCTCCTATACTTTTATAAGTGACGCTCATGGGACGTCAAGCTGGTTAGACCATTGCTTAGTCACAAAATCAGCATTTAATGCTGTCATTGATGTTAGTATCAATTATGATACACTGTGGTCTGATCACTTTCCTCTACATCTGGAGTGTAAATTTGACGCCATTGTTCCTGTATCTAACTTGTATGATGCAAATAAACAAGATGTAAATGGTGAAGTAAGGTGGGGCAATAGGAACTTTAATCAAATACAGGAATACAGGGAATATTGTCATGAGCAATTGAGATTAATTGATTTTCCGCTAGATTTTATTCAGTGTGGGGACAAAATATGTTGTAACCAGAATCATAAACATTTACTGGATGAAATGTATTGTAATATAGTGGCCGCCCTCCGTGAATCTGCGAAGGCTACTTATCGAGGAAATAGGCAACACAGAGGTAAGTGTGTAATAGGGTGGAACAGGCATGTGAGTGAAGCTCGCGGGACGGCTAAGCTGATGTTCCGGGACTGGGTTGATCATGGCAAGCCGAAAACGGGAATAATATATGATGCGATGTGCGAAAGTAGAATATTTTTTTAAATCACGCTTAAAGTGGTGTCAAGATCATAAAGAACAAATTAAAATGGATAGGTTAGCGACACTGTGTACAGATAAGAATTTCTCTACTTTTTGGAAAGACACTAAAAAATTGAACTGTAAGCCTGGCCTTCCCGTGAGTGTTGAGGGTCATTCAGATCCAAGGCACATAGCTAATAGATTTAAGGAGCACTTCTTTGTTAGGTCACCATTAGGTCCGTCGGTGTCAATGCTCAGTACTGGGTCCCATGGTGTGGGGTTGAACCTTAAGATTTCTGCAAAAGTTGTGGCTCAAGCTATTCGACAAATGAGAAGAGGAAAGTCTCCTGGCCATGATGGTCTTAGTATTGAGCATCTGCAACATGCCGGACCTCACATTGCACGAGTACTAGCAATGTTTTACTCGTTATGCATAAGTCACTCTTACTTGCCTGAACAGTTAATGAAAACTATTGTAGTGCCCATAGTTAAAAATAGAACGGGAGACATCTCCGACAAAAACAATTATAGGCCAATATCTTTAGCGACTGTGGTAGCTAAAGTGCTTGACAGCTTGCTGGATGCACAATTGGCTGAATCTATAGTTCTGCATGACAACCAATTTGGTTTTAGACCTCAGCTGTCGACGGAAAGTGCCATATTGTGCATGAAGCATGCTGTCAGGTACTATACCCACAGGGGCACACCTGTGTATGCCTGTTTCCTCGATTTGAGCAAAGCTTTTGACTTAGTCAGTTACGATATCCTATGGAGAAAGTTACAAGAAGTAGGGCTACCGTCTGAACTTGTGAATATTTTAAAGTACTGGTATAGCAATCAAAGTAATAATGTGCGGTGGGCGGGCACCCTCTCGGAACCATACAAATTGGAATGTGGCGTGAGACAGGGTGGCTTGAGCTCGCCCCGTCTTTTTAATTTTTATATAAATGCCCTAATCGAGGAGCTCAGCAGCCAGCGGGTTGGTTGTCGCATAGATGATATATGTGTCAATAATCTTAGCTATGCGGACAACATGGTGTTGCTGAGCGCCTCGGTTTGTGGCATTAGGAAACTGTTGAAAATCTGTGAAACTTATGCAAATGTTCATGGCTTGATATATAATGTGAAGAAAAGCGAGTATGTTGTCTTTAAGGCCGGTACTAAGTGTCCCACTAGCGTGCCCCCTATAAAGTTGAATGGAGATGAGTTGGCTAGGGTTCGTCAGTTCAGATACCTGGGTCATCTAATTACCGAGGACCTTAAGGACGACATGGACATTGAACGTGAACGTAGGGCACTGTCCGTGAGAGCAAACATGATTGCTCGCAGGTTTGCCGGGTGTACAAATGTGGTAAAAATCACTCTCTTCAGAGCCTTCTGTACATCTTTTTACACCTGCAGCCTGTGGGCAGTCTATACTCAAAAAGCGTACAGTGCCCTACGGGTACAATATAATAACACGCTTAGAACGATGTTGCGGCTGCCCCGTCACTGTAGTGCATGACGTATGTTTGCGGAGGCGCGCATCGATTGCTTCTACGCTACTCTGCGCAAGCGGTGCGCGTCAATGCTGAGCAGAGTACGGGCTAGTCGCAACAGCGTTTTATGTATGATAGCCAGTAGACTTGACTGTCTGTACATTGGTCGATGTATTAATGCTCACATAAGTATTGATACTTCGACTCATGGGTCAGGCAGGGGGCGAGTAGCTTAATGTTGTATTACTAACACTAGTTATAAGTTATTGTACTACTAACAAATTGGATCTTAGTTATCTTAAATAAACGTTTATTATTATTATTATTATTGTGAAGGCCATAGGAATTTGCTGGAGGCGAGAAGCACAGATCCGGTCGAAATGGCGGTGCTCGGGGGAGACCTATGTCCAACAGTGGACATATTTTCGAAGTTCGTTCGTATTTGTATTAAACAGTTGCTCACTTTCACTTCTACGAATATGAACCTTAATTGAGTAAGAATAAGGTTGATCTTCTAATATATAAAAATCTCGTGTCACAGTGTTTGTTATCGAACTCCTCCGAAACGGATTGTCCGATTTTTATGAATATTTTTGTGTACTTTTGTTACGTCTGAGAATAGGTCGTAAAGTATATTTCATACCGCTCCCACGGGATCGAGACTTATGCGGGTGAAACCGCGGGGTGCAGCTAGTATTTGTATAAACAGCTTACTTTTCTAAGCCAAGTCGAAATGCCGTATGCGAATTTTGTCAAAACTACCTACCTACATAAAAAACAATCTATAAGTAACATATTTTTGTCCAAATATATAAGAATAAATTTATAAATAAAACAGGAAAACATGAACTGAATTAGTTTATCTTTGAGGAAATAAGTCAGATGATTCTTGGGCATTGTTAATAGTTGCGTATACGATCAAAGGAAAAACCCACAAATCTAATAAGCAATAATTATGTTGATCAATTAAGGAAGTTATACGTGCAACATGAACTGGACTTGTTAATACACTGACGAGCAATATAGAAAAGACACTAACTTATCATGGAATAAGATTTTCGAAACCACGCAAGATAGCTTCTTGAAGTGAAAAGCAACATGCAAATGTATATAATAACGCATTAAAAACAACAAATCGAAACAAACAAAATTTATATATGTCGGAAATACGTTAAATCAATCATTTGACTTTGACCAATGCCACCAGCGCCACCAGGTGGCGCTCGACAGAGTCTATAACATAACGCTTGACCAGAGTAAAAGCAGGGTTTGTTGTTGGCGGCTAAGCAGTGAACGTTTAGAAACTGTCGCGTGTTCCGTATTGTTGCATCGTGTACCTACAGTGCGTGATTCGCTAGGGTGATTAATTTGTTCCTAAATTATAATTTGATTTGAACTGCATACGGTTTTTCTTTTGCGCAATAGCCAACACTATCCATGGTACGCCCACAGTAGTTAAAATATGGATGATAATAATGAGAGAGCCATTTAGACAAAAAACAATTAACACGTAAAGTGGGTTTACGAAATTGAAACGATTTTTTTAAATTATTCAATATTTCGTATTGCCTCCGCGTGCTCTCAATACGGCTTCTACACGATTTGGCATGCTGAGTACCAGATTCCTCAGATATGCTGAGGAATATTCTTCCATTCTTCAATATGTGCATTTTTCAGGGAATGAACTATGACTGGAGTTGGATTTCGGCTACTAACACTTCTGCCAAGCTCATCCCAGGTATGTTCGATAGGGTTTAGGTCAGGGCTTCTCACTGGCCACTCCATTTGATGGATTCCCACGTCTTGAAGGTACTCGTTTACCACATGCGCTGTGTGGGGCCGGACATTATCATGCCCAAACAATGCATACTGCATTTTCGCCCATATTGACCAAATACGGATGTTCATTGAGAATCTCGTTTACGTATCTTACAACGCACAGAGGTCAGATTGTCATTTTCTATCAGCACTAGCGCCGTGCGACCATCTGATGAAATACAGGCCCACACGTGTGCAGAACCTTCGCCGTATGGGAGATTTTCTTCGAAACATGCTTGCGTAAAACATTCTCCTGGCCGTCTGTACATCTCCCATCATGATTATACAACACGAATCTCGATTCATCAGAGAACATGGCTCTGCCCCCATTCATCCTCACCCCATTCCATGTGCTTACGGGCATAGCTGAATCTTGCAACTTTATGATGCCGTTCGAGTTTTGGGCCTTTTGCTGGCTGGTAAGGTTTAAATTGGCTACTGCAAGACGTTTCTTGACTGTCCACTTACTGATTGGGTTCCTTCGGGCTGCAAAAGTTGTTTCTGGATCGCAACACCCGTCTGATGTCCATTCCTTAACGTCGCTGACACAATTAATCGATCTTCTCAGCCGTTGTACACCTTGGCTTGCCATTGCTTGGTCTTCTTCGGTTATTTCCAGTCTCCCAAACCTCCGAAGCACTTGTTGGTCAATAGAATGTCTCACACCCGTTGTTCTGGCCGGTTGTCTCTGGGATCTCCCCAACTGCACCATAGTGATAATCCTGGTACATTCCTCGGGTGTGAGGGCATGTTGATACCTTTATTTACAAGGCAACGTCTGCCGTAAGCACGTTTAGATAAAAAAATCAATACGTAAAGGTAAAAGCAATAATTAAATCAACATGAAAATGAAAGTATTCAAATGTACCTAATCGAAATTATGAAACGTGGCAATTTCTTTTATTTACTTTTTTATATACCTTTTTTTTTTTTTGGGTTGGGAAATTATTAAATGACCTCTCCCGCTCTGGGCGGAGCGGAAGGGCGTGTCAGACTTTACTTTTTGACTTTACTTTAATTTTTTATATCCCTGAGTTCGAACAGGCCAGCATGTAATAGGTCTTTCAATGTGCAATATAATTATTATAATACTATTTTCAAGTTTTTTTTTACTTTATGAAACTAACTTTGGTTTAGGAGATACTAAGATTTCATTAGGCACTTTGCAAGTGGCTTTTTTATATTGCTCGTCAGTGTAGTTTTGTAACTAAAGGTGTGTGAGTGAGGAAATAAATATATTTGGTGAGAAAAAACGTCCTGTTGGGATTTTCAGTAGCATACGGTGTTTGGGTTTGTGTCCGGCACGCCTACTTTATGATATTTTTTTTTTTTTTTGTGTTGCAAACCATCAAATAACTTCTCCGTCTCTGGGCGGAGCGGGAGGGCGTGTCAGACTTTTGCTATCTAAAACCCACCCGTGTTCCTTCAGTTGCCTGTGCGCCAGGGCCACTGTAACTCTTTAACGCGAGTGGAACACAACGCGCCGTCGACCCGGGCCTGGTCCTTACCTGACGGCGAGCTACCCATTGCTCGCCGTCCGCAAGCCCGCGCCTACGGTGGCCGGGAGTCAGCTATCGACTCCCGACGCCCAGGGTGTCTCCTCCTGCGGCGACTAGGGGCGTGAGGGCGCAAAGATTGCCTCACCCTCACGCGCTCCGCCTCCTCCTTCGCGAGCATTACTGCTTCGCAGCTATTTTGTGATACATGGAATTTATAACATAACTGTTGGTGGTAACAAAATTTGCTACCTACTCTAGTGCTTTACATCTCTGCTTACCTGTTCAAGGAATACAGGCGTGATTATATGTTATGTAAAATTGGTAAGAAAACAATAAAAATAATAAAATCAACCAGTTATTGTACCACTGCAGGGCAAAGGCCTCGTACAGAGATGGCATGACCATTGGTCACCACTCTTGCTCAAGACGGGTTGGCGATATCAGACCTATATTATCTATAAGATCAGGCCTCCTCACGATGTTTTTCTTTCACCGATGTCTGTAAATAATGTCCAAGATAAACTCAGTAAGTAAGAAAGAAAAGAAAAAGTCTCATTCGTACTTGCCCCGATTTGAACCCACAACTTAGTGCATAAGAAGCGAGCCCTTTACCACGGGGCCATCACGACAAGAAAATAATAATTATGCATAAAAAAAGTTTCAATAAGAAACGAAACCTTTTCATAAGAAACTGTTCGTATTTTCATCGTTTCTCAAAAATCGAGAGATATTTCCATTTAAAATAATTCTGCGACTCTTTAAGTACTCTCATACTCGTTTATGCCAAGGTAGGATTTTTGCTAGTTACGCTAAAAATGATGTAGGCACGTCAAACATTTTTGAGGAAAAGTTTTACCGGTATGATAACGTCGTGTACTCTTTAAAGCTATGGTTTCTTAGGCTCAATTTAGACATAACATATACATATAAATAGTATAATGAGTTTTATGTTAATTGTGTAACGCACAAACTACATACGAGCTTGTGACTGCGGGAATTTCTGAGAATGCGCGAGAATTTTCCTGAAGACGTGCGACCTGTTATTTGGCTCGTATCTAGTTTATACGTTATATTATTAACATAAAGTTCATTATGCTTTGTACAAAGAAAGTCGCTTCCATTCCATTTCGCGGCGGTGTAAATTGAGCTTTAGAAAAACGGTTCCGTCATATTAAAACGGTCATCATGGAAATCTGTTATTTACACCACAATTTCATGTCAAGTTATCAAAAAACACGGTCTGTATTTGGAAAGCCGTTATTGTGTGACAGTTCATCGCTTTCTTAGGGCACGAAAGCTTTAGTTTTAGACGATAATTATTATAATCAGTCGTAGGTATCCGGTTTCTTTATGTTTTGAGTCGGGGAAAAGTTATTTCGTATTTTATATACAAACAGACTAAGACCTCGTGTGGCACCCAAATATCAAGCTTAATTGTATACCTAGACTTTTTCAAATGCATAATAACTGTTTTGTGGTCTACCCCTAGGTAACTAAGATGAGATAATGATTTATTTCTCACCACAATATATTAGTACATTTTCAAATTAATAAGAACAATACATAATTGGTTTAATTATACTGTGGGAGACTGGTGCCTAAGCTAGGCGTAGGGTCTGTATTTCAGGACACCAGGTCTCCACCCCTTTGGAAGCAGTTATATTTAAATCAAATTATGCGCTCGTACACAAATGCGGTAAGTTATATAAAACCTGAACAAAGTATTACATTATCGGTTTTTACTTATTCTAGGGTTAGTACAGTGAAACCTGGTTAATTGGGATCTCAAGGGACCAAGGATTTTGTACCATTTAAAGAGGTTTTCATTTATCCAGTTTTCCAATTAGAGAGGTTTTAAATTATCGTTGTCTCATTTACAGAGGCCCCCGCTTATAGAGGTCGAAATGTACTGTTATTCCATTTATAGAGGTGGAAAGGTTAATAAAAATGCGTATTTTCGGTGTTATTTGTTATTGTTACGTGTCGAACCCTGTCCCAACCTGATAAATGTCTCACTTATACAGGGAATTGAGCTACAGACTCCCAATTATAGAGGTAAACATCGAAAAAATCCTAGAAATCAAATCTTATTTAACCAGGTTCGTAAAGTCCCATTAACAGAGGTAATTGGATGAAAAAGTGCCGGGACCTCATTGAAATTCTCAATAATAGAGGTTTCTCACTTATCCAGGTCCCACTTAACCAGGTTTCACTGTATCTGTATGTGTGTGTGTTTATGAGTGTGTGTGTGTGTGTATGAACTCTTCAGCTATGTCGTAACTAATATGGCATCTTGCTCCACTTTTTCAAAAATGGCACCGACTTCATCCGTAACAGGGCGACCAGAGCAAGCTGCATCTTTGACATCAAAATTCACGGACTGAAAACGCTTGAACCAACTTTGTGCTATTCTTACTGATACTGCGTTAAGTCCACAAACGTCACATACTTTTTCGTGGCTTGTATCGCATTTTTCCCTTTTTTGTTATAAAATTTCAAAATGTATCGAATTTCTTCGTTAGATTCACTCATTTTGACGGACAGAAAAACAATAGAAAAATGGAGGAATATAGTTTTTATTTTTTATTTTTTCAAATGTCATCTATTTAATGTTATCAAAACCAGCCAGATACAAACATTACACCCAAATAGAGATTTTACTACAACTTTATACCTATAAAATAAGAAAAAGTTCTTCCCTCAACCTATTATTTATTTCAGTTATTTTTAAGGCTTGCGAATAGTTACACATTCTATTGTCCGCGATTTATAATAACATATTTCGCCATTACGTACCTATTTATTTTTATAGAGGATAAAAATATATACACTGGATAAACTTCTTATACCTAATTAACTATAAAACTATTGAAATAAAAATGTAATAACCTTACCTAACTAAAACTATTAACAAACTAAAATATGGTGTCGAAAAATTCCTCCGGATCGCTGTCGACTGGTAACGTACTGACTGGCGGCATTGCCACGTTGTATGGCAATGCTTTAGCCTCTAGCCATGGTAACAGCCAGCCCTTGGGTGACGGGAAGCATCAACCAGCCGTTTGGAGATTTCATTGAACAAACATGACCACACGGACCACACGGCCTGAGGCTTTCAACGCCAAACGGCTCGATGATATAATTACCGATAAGGTTATTTATTATACTTTTGCTGCTTGAGGATTTCCGTAGCCGCAGCAGCAGCGCCAGCACAGCATGCCGAGCCAGGAAGATGGGATGGTGCAAGAGTATTGACACACTTTACGTTCCACACTAAAGGACCACCTTCCCTGGAAATAAAGATATGCCATTCGGTCTCTTGCCATCGTCGCGTGCCAAGCCATTAGGTTCTACTACAGCTGGAACGCCCACGATGACAAGAGGTCTTTGGATGATGTCATTCATGTTCGTATGCCACGCCAAGCGGCCCACACTTCGGCTGCAAGGCAGGCCGTGGTTTCCAAGACTGTTGACAATTTCGCCACAGTGACAGCGTTGGGAGATCGACCAAGAGCTCTTAGTCGCAGAGAAGCAGCGAAGCGGAAAGTAGTGTCATCGAAAAAAGTGCCTATGTTCGATGACGGAAGAGCATGAAGGCAAAGACCCGACTCCCGCTTCTCCACAGTCAGCAGGCGCGTACGCTCTGCAGTAGTAGCAGACGTGTCAAGTAAACTGTTCTGTACTACTCTGCAGAGCGGCTCATCCGACCGTCTCTGGGAAGATGGATTGTCCGGTGAATTTGAATTCGGGCAAGCGAGTCTCCAGGCATTCATAGCCTCGGTGAAGCACGGCATATTAAAATGAATCGGTGGGGAGGCTAGGAGTTTCCTGATTAATTTCTCATTGCCATAGACCGAGGATATGGAAGCCGGTAAACTAATACTAGAAATTTTGCGGACGCCGAGGCCGCCCATACGAATAGGAAGAGTAGCTTGTGTCCAAACTCAGTCGTCATGGCCACATTTAAAATCGAAGTTAATGTATGCCGGATACTCGTAATTCGGTACATTTTGCCTAATAGGTGAGTGTGCTACCATATATGGGAAGCGCGAAGGAAATATGTTAATTTAGGGCCGAAATAGCAGTAACGGATTAAGGTTATGGCCGAATGAATGTTAATTTGAAACAATCTTTCTGAAACGTCATTGAAATTTTGTATTTTTTCCTCAATAAAAACGGGAAACGAATTCTCAATGATTGGAGACCCAAGGAGACAAAGAGTGATTTTTTCAATAATATTGATTTTTGGGACTATTGCGTTAAATTTGGGAATTGTTAGATGTCTGTCAGTATTGTTTGTTCACATTTCGACGGATTGAGATCAAGGCCAATGTAATGAAATTATTTTTTTCTGTTTCTACACCGCCTCCCAAGGTTCCAAAATCAAGATATCAAACATTTTTGCTATAGAATAATTGGATGAATGGTTAAACTTAAAATCACTGGGCCGAGGGGATCACCTTGTTTACAGCCAACAGCAGATTCCACAAGAATGTCCCGATACAGTAATTTAGAAAGGTGTCTTAGATATCTGTTTATAGATTTGGGGTATTTCTTTTTTAGTTTCTGCCAACAATGTGTCCCTATTAACAGAATTGAAGTCATTCTTTATCTCAACCTTCAGTGAGTGAGTGAGTGGTTTTTTTATTGGGTATTTTATTTTTGTTGTGCGTTTTTTTTAGATTAAAAGAAATACAAAATTTATGTTTAGGAACAGGGTTTGGCAGTATGATGAAACAAAACTGGCGTTCTACTTACATAATACATAGCTAGGGTTCTTAAAATTTGATTTTCTTTGTCAAAACTACATAGTCGCTTTTCAGAAAATTAAGAGGGTTTTGTAATTAGGTGCGCGTTATTGAATGACATCAAAATATACATCAATAAATTAAGAATTAATTATAATTAATATTATTAACAAAAATTCATAATCGCTTTTTTTGTAATAGTAAGAGCGCCAAGTAATGCTACTAGGTGCGTGGTGTTATCGAATGGCGTGAAAAATAGAGGAAAAAAAGCAAAAAAGTAACTTTCATTTACAAAACTTCATAGTTTCTTTTCATAAAACACAGACATTTATTTTGTAGAACTATTGGACCCAAATATTTTGTACGTTGTGGCTCTATTTCCGAATTTTATGTTATGTATATTTGACTATACCCATTGCTATCTGTTTTACCCCGGGGTATACTCGACATACAACACAGTCACAAAAATACATACAACTTTGTTTTCAGTTTTTTCCGCGATAATGGTCGTTGCAGGTAAAACGAATTCACGTGGGCCGTTCCGTTTTCGTTTTTCGTTATGTTGCATATCAGCAGCAACAGCATTCTAAAGGTTTTTCCAGATAGGTTAGAAAGGCCTACAATGGCTAGGTTTATTAAGCTACATGTCAGACATGGGGCTTGATAGCTCTTCCTCTAATTGGACGCTGTGTTTTTTTTTGCACTCTTGTTTGTTACTACTAACATAGTTTGTAAGTTTTTTTGGTAATACTAACACGCTATGGGCCTTCGATGCCTGAAAATAAACGATTTTTATTTTTATTTATTATTATATCTTATATAATATTTAAAAAAAAACTCAAAAAGGCGTAGATAAAGTATGCTATAAATTGGCTGTCAGCGTATGAGATAGCTATAGTATTTGTTTGACAGTCATTGTAAACTGGTACTATCGAATTTACTTTGGGAATACTTTATAAGGAAATCGTAACTGGTGATAGACGTTTTTTGGTTGGGCGTCAGTCTATGCAATGGGTAACCACTGGGCGACACAAAAGGTTTGTATCCGCGAAGGAATACAGAAAAACTTATATTTCTGCCTCGTTCACACTTACTACTGGATCTAATAAGTGTGTCCTTATCATTGCCATTATTATTATTATTATTTAGTAACTTGTCTATTGCTATACCCATGGTATAATAATATACTTCGCCAGGTATAGCATTCCGAGATGCTGTGGTCACATGGGTGACACAAGCCTACGTCATCACCGCTGTGTTACCAGCAGAGTGTAATAATAACTCCCCAACCGCCTTTATTAACTGTGCGAATCCAATATAACGATGAGGTTTTAATTAACAATTACTTTGGTATATGTTTAAATTGAATTGTTTCGTTTGATTAGAAAAACGATACGTCAATTTAAATGCTTTATGTATATTTTTTAATAGAATCGTGACTGAAAATGTTTCCATAATTTATGTTTTGTTGCAATAAAGTGGCAACAAGATAGTGACGTAAGCATGTGTCACTCCCGGAGTGCCAGACCTTGTTTTTTTAGACCATGGCTAGATATACCCTACCTACGATTGCTTATCGTTCGAATATTATTAAAAATATATAACATTAATTAATATATTATAAATTATAGTCGCTTTTCGTGTCTGTCTGTGTGACCGCGTTATTCTTCTAATCGCGATTTCCACCATCATTTAGAGAATTTATTCCGGAATTTTTTAGTATGTTACACATTAATATTTAACTTACATATAATAAAGACATTTTGATATTTTGTCAAGTCGTAAAAACCGTGCAAAGCAGGGGCGGGTCGCTAGTTAATTATAAGTCCAGGTTTCTTCACGAGCTTTTCCTTCAGCGATGTCAGTAATTTTTTTAGTAACAACAGTTGTTAGTTTGTTCGTAACAATGTACGGTCACCAAATGTGATAAGTTACCAGAGTCGTCGGATATAGTTGAAGTTTACTAAGAAACCGATGGATGTTTTCGAATGAAATTTAATTTGATAAATGACCTGTTTATTTTCTATTAATTAAATTAAATTTTATTCGAAAACATTCATCGGTTTCTTAACAAACTTCAACTATATCGACGACACTGGTTACTTAGCTCTTTTGGTGACTGTACTTAAAAAAACTAATGTTAGTAGGTATTGGCAACAAAATTAAATTACGACATGAAGCCGCACCCACCTTTGCAATGCCCAAGATAAACTCAGAAAGTACATATAAATTGAAAAATTCACAGTAGCACTTGCCCGGATTTGAATCCACTATCTCGTGCATGAGAGATTAACCTCTGGGCCACAACATTTTTTTTTTAAATGTGATACTTGTTGGCTGTGGCCCGAGGGGTGTTTGGGAAAGTTGGAAAAGTCTGCTCTGTTTTAGCGACATCTGTATGAAACACAAACCAAAAAAAAAAAAAAAAGTCCCATTATGCGGTTAATCTGTATCGTTTTATTTACTTGTAATACTCGTCATTAATCACTTCACTGTATTAAATGATTTGACCAATTACCTCGTTATTGTAACCACAATCTATTGGATTGAATTATTGAAACATGAATAATCATAATCATTTATTTGTTCAGACTACAAATGAGGTCCATTATGTTAATAACAATCTTACTTAGCCTATGTTAGTGTAGCGGCATCTACAATCGCCACATGCGAGCTACGCGTCATACTGACGTCACGCAAAATCCTGCATCGCGCAAGCAGAGTTTACCGCGCAACTAGCATATATACAACATCCCGACATCAATCGCCGGGGCAGTTGCCCACCAGACACGACACCCGTCTGGTCGGAGGATCCTCCCTTTTCTATAGAGTATGAGTGAACTTTACACCCTGTTCCTCATACCTCTATACTGGTGACCCCGAACATGAACGTCAACGCAGCCTTCGTGCATCTACATCAGCGTGACGTCATCATCACTTCCTTTAAGCTTTCGAGCGGCGAGTCACACAGCCAGCCAGCACCCACGGCTTCAACGGGTATCCTGACCACCAGCATGCAGCGGCCGCGCATACCTGGTCATCACCCTCAGCCTCATCAGCAACCTTGGCACAGCACACTGCACTCTCGGCCGGTCCACAAGCAGAGCCTTCAAACCCTCTCCTGGTCGACGCCAGCAGTCAGCCTCAACCTGGCGCTGTACCACATCCAACGCACTGGAGCATAACGCAGCGCCACCCCGACTCACTGGGGAATCTTCGCAGACAGTTCCGACTCACCGCGAACTATGCGACACCCGGTTCCGACTCACTGGAACCTCAACTGGCCCTGGCAAGCATCACAAGATACAAGACTCAGCCCACTATCGACCTCCGGTCTCCGGGGGGGAGTGATGTAGCGGCATCTACAATCGCCACATGCGAGCTACGCGTCATACTGACGTCACGCAAAATCCTGCATCGCGCAAGCAGAGTTTACCGCGCAACTAGCATATATACAACATCCCGACATCAATCGTCGGGCAGTTGCCCACCAGACACGACACCCGTCTGGTCGGAGGATCCTCCCTTTTCTATGGAGGTGTGAGTGAACTTTACACCCTGTTCCTCATACCTCTATATTAGTACTTAATAACTAAAACAGATCTTGTTCGAGCGGCTAACGCCCACACAAGCGGACTATTTTCCCGGGCGGCTATAGAGTGTAGAATGATGTTGGGATTGTCACGCAACCGGCGAAGTAACGAGGCAGATTTCTTGCGCCATACTGCGTCAAAGCTGTCAGTGCGCGCCTCGGCAAACATCGCCGACGCACTGCAGAAGCGTGGCAATCGCAACAGCACCCTTTCTTTTTTGGGTTAGAAATCATCAAATGACCTCTCCCGCTCTGGGCGGAGCGGAAGGGCGTGTCAGACTCTTACTGACTAAAACCCTCCCGTGTTCCTTCAGTTGCCTGTGCGCCAGGGCCACGGTAACTCTTTTGAACAATCCGCGACCCCGGCAGGCATCGGCCCTATCGGACCCCATCAGTGGTGCTGACATCTCTTTGAGGCGCGCGTGGAATACGACGCGCCGTCGACCCGGGGTCATCCTTACCGGACGGCGAGCTGCCCATTGCTTGCCGTCCGCAAGCCCGCGCCTGCGGTGGCCGGGAGTCGACAATCGACTCCCGACGCCCAGGGTGTCTCCTCCTGCGGCGACTAGGGACGCGAGGGCGTAGCGATTGCCTCTCCGTCACGCGCACTGCCTCCTCCTTCGCGAGCATTACTGCTTCGCAGAAGGAGGTGACGGCTTCCCATTCCCTCTCGCTCCGTACCATGGCCCGAAACAGGGCCGGACGCAAGAGGTCACCGCCGCCGATCGCCGCCACGAGGACATGGCGGTGCTCCGCCCAAGCTGGGCAGACCTCCACCGTATGCTCCACCGTGTCCTCCGGTCGATTCACACAGTGATAACACAAAGGCGTTTACTCCTGCCTTATCCGAAACCGGAACCTCCCGAAACTGCCATGTCCGTAAGGACCTGCGTCAGGCGGAAGGTGAGGACGCCGTGGCGCCTCTCAAGCCACTCCTCAAAGAGGGGACTGACCGCCGCAATTGTGGCGTACTCTGCGCTGGGTTGCGACAGTCGCGCTCTCCATGCCGCCATGAGATCCCGCCGATGCTCTGTCCGCTGTACCGCGATTTCTCGCGGCAGCGGAGTTACGCCCCGTCGTTTCGCCTCTTCGCGCCACTCCCAAATCGCGCACCCTGAACGCATTGTTGTTGAATAGGTTTATTATTATTATTACCAGCCGTTTGTATCCCACTGCAGGGCAAAGGCTTCCCCCCCTCCTTCCACTTATCTATATTCCCTATCTACTACTGTGTGAGACCAATCCTTATGACAAAAGGCGAGTTCTTCCCACCATCTCCTCCTAGACCTGCCACGTTGCCATTTGCTTTTGTTTGGGACATGAATAGGTTTAATTAAACTAAATGTAAAACAACAATTAGTTGATAATTATAACGTAAACAGCTGTTTTGTTCATAATTCTGCAATTTACTGAATCCATGTTATTTCCGGAAAGGAATAAATAGCTATTTTACGGCTATGTGCGTGTAGTTGTAGTAGAACAGTATAACGACAAGAAGATGACGATTAGTGTAATTTCTTCTACTAATAGAAAGCACCAATCCAACAGCCAAGCATGGCGATTGACTTAAATTCTTAGGACGTACATTGTAGCAGCTATTGAAACAGACATATATACATAAACTCATGCTTTTTTCCCATGGGAGAAGTCAGAAATTATGGACCGCCACCTGCTACGGTCCTTACATACTTGTTTTGCTTCGTTTACGTTCATACATCTGACTCGCACGCCGGTTGCGAGTGCTACGCACCAGAACTTTCTTAAGAACGTCACCAATAAGGTATATGCGTGTGTAATAAATAATAAAGCAATGAAAAACGATAAAAAAAAATTACGGACATATCATGATAATTATAATTATGTAGTCAACCCATAGTGAGAATTTGCTCTGTTCAAACTTTACTGAAGCAGTAATTTGAATGTTGGAAATCAACACAAATGTAAACGCGATGTTGAGCTCCGTAAGTAGCACGATTACTGACAAATGCGTGCACTGACTGGACAGGTCCACTCAATCTGTGTGGTTTTTTCCTCAAAAGACAATTTCAGATACCAATCTGCATGGTCTTCGCATGACCTGACCAAGATTATGTCTGGACTTTAAAAGAGACTGTGACCTCTGAGTTTGTTTCTCGGCCTTTCTTCTCAGAGTAGTCAGATAGGAAACGCCGACCTCATCTAGTTTAAAACAACATGATTGACGTGTAAAAGTGTTTGTACAAACCTACTTACAGAAATAAAATCATTTATCATTTATCAACATATGAAGAAACGAAATTAACAGGAAAAGTTAAATAGCGTGAACTGGCAACATTATGGCAAAGTAAAGTATCATAACGGCATTAAGTTTTTATCTTCGTCCGCAAAGAAACGATCGGAGCCGAAATGTTTCCTCCGGAACACATAAACGAAAAAAAATATCTTAGAACGACACGACTTATTTCAGTCAACATCTGCCTAGCTTTTTCCCAACTATGTTTGAGTCACTTTCCAGTCTGACCAGATGCAGCTGAACATCCGTATTTAACATGGGGTGACTGCCTATCTGAACTCGACAACCCAGTTACTGGGTAGCACGATACCCCTTGGTAAGACTGGTTGGCAGAATATTGAGCTTCAGTAGCCGTATTTCGACGTGTTAATACCATCATGGGTCCATTGCGAGAAAGGGATAGTGGTCATATATAGCTCCGTCTCTCTTTCACGCTGGAACAATGATGACTTTATCACGTCATAGTACGGCCGCTGACTACCCGTAACGACTGTTGTTGGGGTTTTACCCTTTGTACCTTACCCCACATAGGTACTTTTACAAACACATAATAACGTGCTTTTTCTAGTAGTAAGTAGTTTTCTTAATAATATTATACTGTGCTCGTCATACAACTACTGTTAATTGTTCAAATTATAGGCGAGGACGCTGGCACCCTAAACACAAGTTAAATCTTACTCTGGGTGCCAGAGTTCATCGAAAACACTCTTTATAGTTAGTTGTTACCCTGCATAGTGTTTAGCTAAGTGTTTATGTACAATGGAAGATAATAAAAAAACTTTTCTTTTCTTTCTTTCTTTCTTTGTATTATATGTAGTGGATGCTGTTTCCAGGTCGAGGGATTCGTAGTAGAATTGAAAACCTCACGACGTTCACAATAATTACATTTTATTGCAAATAGCACACAGAACAACGTCGTTACAGTATCAGTTTTTATAGGCAAGAAGGACAGTGTTGCCATGAACAAATTAATATAGAAATCAGTGTTGTCAATAAACAAAATTAATATTAACAACAACAACTGACAAACAACAACAACAACTGTGAATTAATAAAGATCTAAAAACGGCAGCTGGAACCAACGGCTCAACACGCTTTCTAGGAGTTAGTTTATACCTAAATAGATGCCTAAATTTAGCTTGATATGTAATCGTGCGTATGTAAGGAAAAATGTACATCATTTTAGTAAAACATGTGAAAGACACGATTATAACACTAGATACTAATTGAATAATCATTTGTAAATATGATAAACTAATTGACTAGCATTCGCTGTCACAAATCTGTCAAAAAAAAAATACAAGCCTACTTGGAGAATTTATCTCTTCTCGGCCCCTCTACACAAGTAGACAATTCGGAACCTCAAACAAACAAACAAAAAACATACATCCAATGTTTTTCCCATTTCTTGCAAGAGACATTAATCATACAAAAAAATATATTTTTCAATGCTAAGTAGGATAATAAATATTGTAACATTTGGCATTTAAACTGGTACAAAGCTAAAGTATTCCCGGGTTTATTGAATGGTACAAAAAGTGCAGGAAACACACTCAGATACCCATTGTGTGGATGTCGAGTCGGTGAATTATGGCTGTTGCAAAGAGCTTTAGATTTTTCAAATTCGGGACAGACTTTATAAAATATTACTTTTTTTAAGTAAAAAATATCGTGTGAAATGTGAGGTTCTTTTCTGGCGTAGGGTATTTTATACCATTACGGACAGTGTTGACAAATTAAAATAGAGTCTTTTTAAGCTATTGCATAGCTTTTATCGCGGGCTTTGAGCGCGGCGACCGAATCAAGAAATTCCGTAACGAAAATAAAACCTAACACCCCCCACTCCGCCTACCATGTAGCTCGGCCGAGCGTTCGCTTAACGTGTATGTATATGGTACGACTGCACTTGAATTAATATCAAAGAAAAAAAAATAGTGCATAAAATGTATATGGTACGACTGTACTTGAATTAATATCAAAGAAAAAAAAATACTGCATAAATACTGCATAAATAAATAATTATAATTGCATAAGTTGATAAAAAATGCTATGCAATAGCTTTACCGCGGCAGTCCCCGAGTGCCACACGTGTTTTTTGTTTTTTTTTACTTGTCTTTCAGTGTGACATCTTTTTATATGACTGACTGCCTCTTGGTCTAGTGGTGGCAAGTGCTCCCAGGTCGGGTAAAGTGTTATCGGGTTTTTCTTTCTGGAATTTCTCAATAGCAGCTCGAAACCTGAATTTGTGCCCGGTTGATGGCAATAGGCTCGCCCCCTATTACATGGGACGTAAACATAACTGGCGAAATGTAGGTGAAGGTACTATAGGTACACGTCTGCCCAACCCTTCGGGGATATACGGCGTGATGTTATGTTATGTTATCTTTTTATATTCCGATCGTTTTCTTTATTTTTTTAACCCTCGTTAGAAAAAGAGGCGTGTTATAGGTTTAACGTGTGTATCTGTGTATCTGTCTGCGGTATCGTAGCTCCCAAACGGCTGAACCCGTTTTGTTTTTTTTTTTGTTTTGTTGGAAACGTGATTGAAAAAAAGAATGAAAGAAGAAAATCTGTTCAGCCGTTTTTAGATGTTTTTGATAGTGTCGGGGGTTGTTATTTGATTTTGAATTTAAAAAAAACCTGTTATGCAAACATACATGCCTATAGGCACTTAGTGTACAGTACAATACTCTAATTAAAAATTATTGTTAAATCACCTTTTATTCTTATTCAACTTTCGAATCCGTAACGTGTGACGTCAGAAATAATGAATGAGTAGAAGACGATACATTATTAATAAGCTAGAAATGCTAATTAGAGACTCACGTGTAAGAAATCTTGTTACGAATTAGTGAGTCTTGCCAGAATTGCTCTTGCATAAATAATTATATATGTACTCGTACATACAGGTCTGGCGGAATTATAAGTAAATTTTGTATTCGCCTGACGACTACGTATTTCTTCTGTATCTACCTACTCATTACTTAAACTTTACTCTTTATTTTATTACTTAAGTAAACTTACAACTAGGACACAGATACTCAATACTAAATACTCAATCATTTATTGCATTCCACAATGTGCTTAGGTAGTAAGTAAACATTAGTTGTACCAATCGTGGACCCTGTCGGGCACAGCAAAATAAAAATTTGAAGGAAGAGGACTTATTTATACAAGCAAAACAAAAAAAAAAATTGTTCTATTTAAAATGAAAAGTAACATTTTGTTAATTAAATTAATTAAATCTAAATATTTATTATTCATTTATATTATTGTGCCAGTTCTATGGATTTTTTAATTAAATATTCGTTTATATTGTAATAACGTTTATTTAGTATTTTTTTATTTTATTTATTGGTAAAAATAGCAATTTTTCCCTCATTTCTAGTAGACAGTGAAAGAAGGCCAATTAAAAGTTTTCACAGACAATATTAGGGTAGCCCAAGAAACAGTAAGTAGACAGGCAAGAGAAAGTAAGAAATAAGCACTCGTAGAGAATTAAGAAAAGACTGAACAAGTTTCAGTGATCTTCAAAGAAGTTTTTACATAATATTTTTTTTAGTTTAGGAACACTGGTCTTTACTTAGACTTACTTATTACTTCCTCGTTGATCTAGTGTTCATAAGCACTACTGCTAGGCATGAGGTCCTGGGTTCAATGCCCGGGTCGGGCAAAGTGAGAATGGGTTTTTCTATCTGGAATTTCTCAGTAGCAGTCCGGAGTCTGGATGTGTGCCCAGTTGATGGCAATAGGCTCGCTCCCTGTTATTTTATTTTATTTATTAAGGGATAATAAACAACTACAACATATATAATACATAAGGTTAACAAAACTTTAAGTAGTAATGTTGCAGTCCACTGCATTATCCGCAGATAAGACATATTTATAGATCAGTGGTATGGTGGTGGTATTTATATGGGACTTAACCGTAATTGGCAAAATGTGGGTGTCTACTTTGAGACACTGGAGCTTGGTGCTCAATAAAACGTAGTAGTTTTACTTATAATAATAATAATAATAATAATTCCTTTATTGTCAGGCAACTGAAGCCCATAGATAAAATACACAAAATACAAAATATCAAACTAATACATAATAAAACTGAAACTTGTGTTAATAAATATTACTTAAAACTATGTTAGTAACACTTCACTTCACTAGCTAATTGTCCTTGTGCTGTCCTGTGGTATTTGCCCGCGGAAGCGACGGAACACCACGTCCTGTGGCCAAAAGTCTTCTTCCAAGACGACGGACAAGTAACAATTCGGTACTCGCACCACAAACGCCTTGAAGTTGACGTTGCGGCGCGACTCCAGTAACTGTACCCTCGGCGTGTACCTCGTCTTCTGGCGCACATACTCCACGATGTCCTCCGCCTTAGTGCTGTAGTGGAGGCGGGAGATGTACACCGGTGTGTTCGGCTTTGCGGCACGCAGGCTCACTCCGGAATCCGTAGGAGCTTTGCCGCAGCGGTTCTTGTTCACTCGCGAACGGCGCTTCCTCCTTTGCACCGTCACGAAACCCTCATCATCAACCCTATTCGGCGCCTTTTCTGGCGTTGCCTTCATACATGGAGCGCCTGGGGCACTCGCGGTGACGCTAGCGAAATCCTTTTGTAAGGGTTTCGCCAGGGCTGCTGACACTGGCAGCGGGACGGGGCGAGGGGCTCGGGTGGCGCTGCGTGGAGGAGCCGCAGTGATGGGCGCGGGGCTGCGGGGCACGCAAGCGGGGCGCACTGCAAGCTCAGCAAACGACGCTTGCGCTGGCGACGAAACTGCTGACGCGGAATTCGACGACGATACATCGTGGCAGGTTCCGCGACACATGTTTACGTTAGACGCATCGACTAATGAATTAACTATAACAATGAATTTAATTTAATAACGGTAGCAAAAGTTACACTTTATTCTAATAAGAATTTAATAGATTTTAGTTTAAAACGACGGGATATATTATATAATTTACACTCGTACAGATCGATTTCGTCCTTCTACTTGAGAATATATTTTTCCAACTACAATTATCCAAAAGTCAGGTAGATTTCTTTTTCTTGGTCAATTTATTTTGCGCGTGATCTACCGTCACCTATGTGCCTTATCATAAACACTTAGCAGCAATTTATGTGGACACTATAAGTCACTGAAAGATCAGGCGCGAACATCTTCCCCGCCGTTAAAAGTCTCCGACTTTTAACTCTCACTCGATTAGGTGCTCCGTCGCTGGCAGAGGGCAGAGTCGCTTGAAGGGCCTTCGGTAACTTCCCTGTGTTGTTTGAACATCTGCTACGCGACATACTCCATCAGGACCAGGAAAGAGTTTGCTGATTCGGCCCATTCGCCAGCACAATGGTGGTAAGTTGTCTTTCTGAAGCAGCACTAGGTCGCCAACGTTCAGTGGAGTATCATTGGTGCGCCATTTTGATCTTTGCTGCAGCTCCGCCAGGTACTCCCTCTGCCATCTCCTCCAAAAGTGCTGCCGGATTTGTTCAAGTCATTGGTAGCGCTTCAGTTGAGTAGAATTGCAGTTTTCTAGGCTCGGTGAAGACAGCGCAGTTAGCGGCCGTCCAAGCAGGAAGTGGCCTGGGGTGAGGATAAGGAGATCATTTGGAGACGAGGACATGGGGTAAAGTGGGCGACTATTTAATATGGCTTCCACTTGTGCGAACAACGTGGATATCTCTTCAAAATTTAAATGCGTGTTGCCCATTACACGTCTTATATGATACTTAGCGGATTTTACCCCGGCCTCCCAGATTCCACCAAAGTGTGGAGCGTAAGCAGGTGAAAACAAAAATTTAATTTCTTCCTCGTTAGAAAAATCTATAATTGCTTGGCGGTGGTGCTTCAAAAAGTTGCCAATTTCTTTTGCAGCGGCCACAAAGTTGCGGCCGTTGTCACTAAAAATTTCAGTAGGCTTACCCCGACGAGATATGAACCGACGCAAGGTTAGAATGAAAGCGTCCTTCGAAAGATCACTTACCGCCTCCAAGTGTACACACTTGTACCTTAAGCAAACAAAAATGCATAAATAGCATTTTGTGACTCTTGATCCGCGACCCTTTCTATTTGAGACAAAAAAGGGTCCGTCAAAATCTATACCAACACTACGAAACGGGAAATCCACCGTAACGCGCTGTGAAGGCAAGTTCCCCATTAACGGTGTTAAAGTCTTGCCTTGTAACTTTCTGCACATGATGCAGTTGCGCACAGTTCTCCTAGCGAGGTCTCGCCCATTGATAGCCCACACGTATTGCCTGACACTAGCGAGGAGAAGTTGTGGGCCAGCGTGTAAATTGTGTAGGTGTTCCCGCTCAAATATTAACTTTGTCAAATGTTGAGAGGAATGTAGTAGGATAGGGTGTTTGCTACCAAATGCAGTAGCCGAAGCATCGAGTCGGCCTCCTACTCGTATCAACCCATTTGCGTCCATGAAAGGTGTAAGCGCTATGATGGGTGATTTCGTACTAATTGATTTTTCTTTAGATAACAAATTGTACTCAACAGGAAAGGATTCATGTTGTGCCTTGCGGCATAAAAGATGAAATGAATTTTGTAATAAAATTCTTCCAAAGTAAGGGCATTAAGACGCCTAGAATTAGGATTGCGCAAATTATAAAAATATCTTAATGCATAAGCATAATCTTGCTTTATCTTATGTAATTTATTATATTTATGAAAAGGAATAATCGAAGAATTATCTAGCTTAGCAACAATATTCGATTTTATTTCAGGAATTTCAGATTCATGTTGGAGTTTATTTGGTAACGTAGGCCAAGAAGATTCGCCTTGAAGTAAAAAATCAGGCCCTGACCACCACAGATTATGACATTTAAGCTCTTCGGGATACACGCCGCGCGAAACGAGATCAGTAGGATTTTGGGAGGTAGGTACATAACGCCAACAAGAAACATCTGACAGTTCCAGTATTTCTGCTATTCTATTAGCCACGAAGGTCTTTAACCTTCTGGCTCTAGTATGCAGCCAAGCAAGGACGACGCTGGAGTCACACCAATACAATTTACGTGTTAGTGTGAACCTCAAGGAATCGACGGCGGCCTTGCAGAGTCTGACAGCTAGTAATGCGGCACACAGCTCCAAACGTGGTATAGTACAGGCCTTGATTGGTGCCACCTTTGACTTGGAACACAAAAGGTTAACATGCACGATACCTGCTTTATCAATAGACCTTATGTAGACGCACGCGCCATAAGCCCTTTGGGAGGCGTCGCTGAACATATGTAGCTCTGTAACAACAGGTGAGTTACATAGAACCTGCCTCGGCAGTGTAAATGTAGCTAGATAAGATAAATTATTGGAAAACTTACGCCAAGCCTTTTCTATTTCATCTGAAAGAGGTTCGTCCCAGCCAACCTTGTCTAGCCAAAGTTGCTGCATTATTAATTTAGGAATAACAATACAGGGGCTGACAAAACCGAGTGGGTCAAAGATTTTAAATGATGTTGATAAAATATAGCGCTTCGTGATTTTATCATTGATAGGAGGAATTTCGAAAGAATAATGTAGACTATCAGTTGTAGGATTCCACCCCAAACCGAGAGCATTTGAGGACTCGCTAATAATAAGCGTGTCTGTAGAGTTTTTGGAGCAGACTTCAAGAACGCTAGACGTATTAGATTTATATTTTCGTAGATTAAAACACGCTGCCTTAAGGGCTTCTGATACAGATTTTTGAATATGTATAAGTTCCTCCTCAGAATTACAGCCCGTAATTAAATCATCTACGTATAGATCATGTTGTATAATTGTTCTAATGAGTGGATCCTCGCACTCCTCACCCGACTGTCAAAGACAACTTGTGCTCAAAAAACTTGCGCTTGTGAAACCATAAGTCACCGTATTTAAACGCAACGTTTTAAGAGGCTGACGCTCGTCTTCTCTCCATAGAATAAGCTGAAGATTTCGGTCTGACTCTTCCACCAATATTTGACGAAATAATTTTTCTACGTCTGCTGCTAAAAGATATTTATAAAAACGAGCTCGAATTAATATAGAGAAAAGAGAGTCTTGAATTCGAGGCCCAACCATTTGTATGTCGTTGATAGAGAGGCCTGAGAAAGTGCGAGCCGATGCATCGAAAACGACGCGAATCTTTGTCGATTCGCTATTTTCTCTAAATACAGGATGATGAGGTAAGAAATGGCATAAATTAGAATTTGAGATATTTAGTGCAATTTCAGAAAGATGACCTAATTCTGCATATTCTCTGATAAATTCAATATATTGCGACTTAACTTCAGGCTGTCTTCTTAATCGCCGTTCTAAATTGTAAAACCTTTTCTTGGCCATGTGGTAGGAGTTGCCGAGACAATCCGGTGATTGAATGAGAGGTAACTTGACAGGAAATCTGCCGCCTTCTAAGCGGCGGGTGTGCTGCAAAAAATGCGTTTCACATGCCTGCTCGCTTTCACTTAGATAAGATGTAGATGGGATTTCTTCAAGCTCCCAAAATCTATTTAATTTTAATTCTATGTTTTCATCATAAGAAAAATGGGTAAGTACATGATTGCATTTAATATCCTTGGTTCGTTTATGTTGCAGGGGACCTCCAATCAACCAGCCCAACTTTGAGCCGTATAACTTAGGATAGTTGGGGCCTAATGACCGCTGCCCACAACCTATAATGTCCCAAAATATGTCTGAGCCTATGAGAATGTCTATGAAAGAAGGCTGATAGAATTTAGGGTCTGCCAAGATAATATCCTTGGGAATATTAAACGATCTAATATCAATTACCGCATTGGGAAGTAAAGATGTTAGTTCCTTCATAACATAAAAGTTAGAGATAACGTTGAATGGTGTATTTACCGATTTTAATTGGGCAATGCAATATTCAGTTATCGTACCTGCATCATTATTGCCAAAACCGGTCACCTTTACAGCATTAATAGGGCAGTCCTCTAATAATAACCTTTGTTTCAGGCCTAGACTTATGAAAGAGGATTGACTGCCACAATCAAGTAATGCGCGCACTGTTTCACATTTTTTAGTCTTGGGATTGACTATTTCAATCAAGGCAGTACAAAGAAGAGCATATTTGTTACCTTGATTGTTACAGTTAGCTAACGTCTCAGAAGGATTGTTGGCGCCGTCAGCTGTACCAGTAGGAAGGTGCAATATAGAATTGTGTCTTTTTTTGCATTCACGACAACGGCCCAGACGACATTTAAAACTAGGGTGACCCGACCTTAAACAATTCAGACACAATTTCAATTTAGTTGCCTCAGCTATACGCTCGCTTATGCTCTTTGCCTTGAACGATGGACAATCAAATATTTTATGATTAGCATTACAGCATGGACAGAGGTACGACGAGGATGATTGTGTTTGTGGTTGGTTACTACTACTAATGTATGCACATGGTTTAGTATGACGTATGTGGTCCAGTTTTTTTGAATGGCCTTCTGCACGGTGTTTATCAGTATTAGTTTTAAATGTGTTGTCTGACCTGCTGCGGTGCAAGGACTCAAGCACGGTTGCACGATCGTTTAAAAATTTATAAAGTTCCTTAAGTGTGGGAGTGTCTGTTGACAACGCGTTACGGTGTTCCTCCCATTTCACGAAGGTGTTACTGTCCAACTTGGAGGCGACTAAGTGAATGATAAGGACATCCCAATGCTCAGTAGCTTGTCCTAAGTTGGAGAGGGCACGTACATTTTTAGTCACGTGGTCAACCAAGAAACGCAACGATTTTTCAGACTCCTTATTTATTGAATTAATGTTAAATAATGCACTGAGATGATGACTTATCAACAAACGTTTATTGTCATAACGTTCAAGCAATAGGTTCCAAGCTTCCCGATAATTATCAGCAGATACTTCTAGATTTGACACTGTTTGTGCTGCTTCACCTTCTAAATAAGAAATTAAATAATGAAACTTGTTTACTGGTCTAATTCTACTATTTTCATGTATTAACGATCGAAACGTATCACGAAATTCCATCCATCGAAAGTATGATCCGTCAAACTTAGATACCTGTATCAAAGGTAGCTTGAAACCCATTTCATTATGATCTACAGCGCAATGAGTTATATTGTGAGGACTGCTTGATTGTGGACGTCCTCATCCCTATCGTGCATTTGTAATAACTCCTGAGCCATTACAATATTAGTAATGAATTCCTTCTCAATATTTTCTCGTTCTTCAAGTTCATCCTCCAACCCACCAGAATTAAAGATTTCAATTTGACTTTGTAAGTCATCAAACCTTGAAGATAGGGTTTCAAATTTACTAAGTTTGAGTGTAAGTTCCGCCTTATGTGTTGTGGTAAAAGTGTCTAACCGTGATATTTTTTCTAAATAATTTCTGAATTTTGTTACTTGGCCCTTGACGGAACTACGTCTAACATTTAATTCCGCCAAGTTCTTGGCATCATTGCCTAAACCCATTATGATTGTTTATTTCAAACAAAATTCTCACGAAAAAGAAATTAAAATTATGTACGGGTAAGATTGAAGTAGACTCAGGAAAAACTAATGTTAAAATAAACCAAATAACATAAAAGAATACGCTCACGCCCCTGATTGGTGGTCTTTGCCGCACGGGAGGCCGAAGTCGCAGGCACCGGTCTGCGGACAGCCTTAGGCTGCACGGACACTGCGCGGGCGCTGCGCACTGCGGCAACGACGCTCAGCGATGTACGGGAAACTTGGACAAATCTGAAATGTTTGGCGGAACGATCTTTAAACGGAACTAGATAGGCACGGCAGCCTGTGGAATTAATTTCCTAAAAGAAATACGACCAAAGGCGAAACAAAAGAATCTAAGTACGAATAACTTTAGGTATGTAGGTACTTCGAGAATTGAAATGTACTTGAAAAGATCCGCTTGAAATTCACCAAAACTGTAAACAATTAATAATATACAACGTAGTACTCTTGCGAATCGTTAATAACACTAAATAATAGCGGGATTATGGAAATATAAAGAAAGAAATATCACCTATGAAAGTATGACGCAATACTGTAACCTTGACAAAGGTGACTATAAAAATTATGAAATCGCACAAGTGAAAAAACCATACAGAAATTGGATGAGGACGTAGGCTAGTTTAAACGGAAGTTTAGGAATTAAGGAAGGGCACTTAGCTGCAGAGATACTGCTGCGCTGCGGTGTGACGCTGTATTTAGCATCAAGGTGCTAAGAGCTGCTCGTATTCTTCCGATATGTTTGTTTCTCCCAAAGGCTGGATGCAGCGCGGTGCTGACCAACTGATAGATGCGCGCGGTGCTGGCCAACTCCAGCTAGACCTTGGTAATCCGAAGATTGCAGGTTCGTGTCCTGTCACGGTCGCCACTATGTCTACTGTGAGACACTGGAGCTTGGTGCTCAATAAAACGTAGTAGTTTTACTTATAACAATGAATTTAATTTAATAACGGTAGCAAAAGTTACACTTTATTCTAATAAGAATTTAATAGATTTTAGTTTAAAACGAAGGGATATATTATATAATTTACACTCGTGCAGATCGATTTCGTCCTTCTACTTCAGAATATATTTTTCCAACTACAATTATCCAAAAGTCAGGTAGATTTCTTTTTCTTGGTCAATTTATTTTGCGCGTGATCTACCGTCACCTATGTGCCTTATCATAAACACTTAGCAGCAACTTGATGTGGACACTATAAGTCACGGAAAGATCAGGCGCGAACAGTGGGTGTACTACAGGTGCACCTCTGCTCGAAGGTTATTGCGTATTCATGTATGCAGCGGTCTGATATGTACATTAAAGAACTATGCATGCTAGTAAAAAAATAACCGCACTATTTTCGTATACAATCAGAAGTAAACAGTCAGCCACAAAAAGGCTTCTGCTAGAAATAAATATAAATTTGAATGAAATGTACCACAATGTAGATTGCAAATATTCCATGTTTAGGAAAAAGCTGACAAGTTGGTTATTGGATAATTGCTTTTATGACACTGGCGAATACATGGAATATGGTTAAAATTCCAAGATGAATTGTACTTAATTTTGACATTGAAATTAAAGTAACGATTACCTAATTATAATAATATTAATTCATATTGGAACTATTGTAAATCAGAAATCTTAAAATTAATTGGACTTAGTTATTTAAGAATGACATTTGAATATTTGTACACCGTATGTTGTGGTAGAATGTATAGAACCTAAAAAAATATTAACACCATACTATGTAAAACTACATTCCTACAAATAAATACATTCTAATTCTAATTCTACATGAATGCACCCTAACCCTTCAGGGAATACAGGGGTCTACTCCCTAAGCATTAAATCCGTAGTTTCGGCCTAACTTACGGGTATATCCAACTCCTTATCACTTACGGACATATGATACCTTTGTGGCCCGAAGTAAGAATGAATGATGATCATGACAACACGTTTAACTGTTGTCCCTACTTCCGATGTCTAATTTCCCGTCAGGATTTTTTTATATGACGCTGGTTTTCACGTATCAACTACTTTCGGACCGGCCCGTACGTTCACTGACGGACTTAGAGGGTAGAGCCTCTGGCGTGGTGTTATAATCTTACGTTATTACTGGGAAGAAAGGCTTGGTAATAAATCTACGATTCAATTTCAACTTGGTTGCGGAATAAAAACTCTAGGCAAATTCTTCGCCCGCAATAAATACAAAACATGAACAGCGACTCAATCCTAAACGTAGGACCAGTTACGTTTTGAATTTCTTGTAACTCAGGAAGAACACTGATAAGTGATAAATGATATTTATTTCTATAAATTAGTTCAAAAAAACACTTATACACTTCAAAAATAACTTACGTTTCAAAACTAGATGAGTTCGTTGTTTCCTATCCGACTACTCTGAGAAGAAAGACCGAAACAAACTCAGAGGTCACAGTCTCTTTTAAAGTCCAGACATAATCTTGATCAGACCATATTTAAACCATGCAGAGTAAGGTCTGAGATGGTATTTTAAGGAAAGAACCACAGATTTGAACGGACCTGTCCAGTCAGTGCACGCATTTGTCGGTAATCGTGTAGCTCAACTTAGAACTTAAGGAGCTCAACGACTCGACGAAGAAAACCGAAGAAAGGACATTTGAGTAGGCCGCATAAACTTTGTTGTAAGTTTGTTTGTAGGTTGACGGCACGGTTGGCGCAGTGGTTAAGCGATTGATTGCTGCGCTGCGTGTCGCGGGTTCGATTCCCGCACGGAACAAATATTTGTATGACCTACAAGTAGTTGTTCCGGGTCTGGCTGTATGTGTATGTGAGTTTAAATGTTTGTAAACGAACCCACAATACAGGAGAAATTCCTAGTGTGGGGCAAAGTTTTAATAAAAAGTAGTCAAAGACTGCCAGATAAATTATCATTAAAACTAACTGAGAAAAAAAAAACCCTCATAGTTCTTACATTTACAATAAATAATAATAATATAATACGTGTTACGTGAACCGCGTGTCTGTTACCTCTCAAGCAAGGAGGAATAACGATCGTCACGTCGCAAGGAAGCCGTTAGTAGCAAGAAAGTAGCCGAAGATCGAGTTCAATAGCGTGATATTAGAGAGGCTATCAGTACGTAGACTTAATAAAGTGATGATCATATAAAAGAAACCTCTAACTAGATTCAATATTTTTATCAAATCCACTTTTCGTACTCTCTTCTCGAACAGTAATCAACGTCCCCGCAAAATTAAATGAGCATAAAATTAAATATCATAAAACAGTACACACAAATAATAATTAATTTAACATTAATTACCGCCAAATTAATTGCTCCACACATTTTGTTAACACCAAATTGCAGCGGTACTAATGAGGGGTAATTCAACAAACAAGGTAATTTACCCTCTCGCAGTACATAACTGAAGGGTAAACTAGGGTAAGCAGAGCTTTAGCGTGCGCTCGTTCATTAGTACTCGATTGTTAAAATAAACACGGTTTGAATACATATCATGTTGCTGGCATTGTGTTGTTTCGGGTGTATTCGGAGGATTCTGAAATTATTGTTGTTTTGCAGGCCTGTAACTTGGTGCCATCATGATCTGCTTTTTTTTTTTTTTTTTTTTTTCGACGAAAAAAAGGAGGAGGTTCTCAAGTCGACGCGTATACATATATATTTTTTTATGTATGACCACGCATAACTTTTTACAGAGTAGTCAGATTTTGATGATTCTTTTTTAATAGAAAGGGTATAACCTCGAAGTAGTTCCCATTTAATTGAATAACGAAATCTACCCATGAAGGTAGAAAAATAGGGGTTATATGATTTTTCACCTACTGAATGTTCACTTGCGGACCGACTCTGTTGAAACTTTGGCACATATATGTAGTTCTAATGACGCTTCAACAAAAAAGAGACCTAGAGATCATCTGATGATGGAGACTGAAGACAGTTGAGAGAGCTCCTAGACAGATTACAGCAGGTACATCGTGTTTGGGCTTATTTCATTCATCTTGATGAGAACTTTAGACCTAGCTGGGATAGGACTGTCATCCAGGGTGTGATGTTGGAGACGTAAGGCTGTCGAGGGAAGTTCCAAATATTAGCTGTGAGATCATACTCAAAAATTAAAAAGCTTAGAAATGAACAAAGGTAATATTTATTACAGCTTGCGGTGCGATGTTAGTGAGTCCACTTATGCTCACATACAGCCAATCCTTAACTTCTGGCATATTGCTTTTAAAATGGAAAATTGCAATGTTGGCGTCTATAAATAAATCGGATAAAAATGACAACATAGAAACTATAGGTCCATCTCAATTCTTTCAACCTGTGCCAAAGTATTTGAGTCACATCTCTGTCCGCATTTCCAAAACCATGTAAAGCTATTCATTAGCGATCACCAGCACAGATTTGTTGGATTAGGAACAACAAGTACTACTCTGGTTCCAATTATGGAACTTTTAATAATTGATGCTGGTCATCAGGCTGACGTCATATATATAAATATATATAGTCCTCCAGACCGTATTTCGGCCATGGCGGCCAATCTCAACGAAGACTAGCCTACGGCATGGGAGATATTATAGTGCACAAGTGTGTGCGCAGACACAGGTGCACTCTCTCTTCCCTCACTCTCCTAGTCCGATGGGACGGCATTCCGACACGACCGGAGAGAGATCAGGCGCAGGACCAACGGCTTAACTTCATAAATATTGACTTAAGCAAGGCATTTAATAAAGGTTCCCACAAAAACCTTTCTTATAAAATGCGTGCTTAAGGCTCTCAACTGGCAGCTTACTTGAACGGCTGATTTCATATTTAGCAGATAGATCTTTATTTAAAAGATTGTCAATCTTAAGTATAAAATATCTCCCCTGGAGTCCCACATGGCTTACATTTGGGGCCAATTTAATTAAAGAATTTCATTAATGACATTCCTAGCTGTTTTCGGAACTCTGAAATTTTTATGTAAGCGGATGACTTAAAGTTTCTCAGAATAATTAAGTTTGTGCGAGACTCCTCGTTCTTACAGATGGATCTTAATAGTCTCATTTAATGGTGCAAAAATAATGAAATGTATTTGAACGCAATGAAATTTTACCACGTTAAATATACAATGACTAATAATCTTATGAGTAAAGGCGGAGTAATACGAGTACATTAATGACGACAAAGTTACTTAAATAGATACTGTACGTGAGCGCGGAGTTCTATTTGATCAAAAATTTACATTCATTTGCACCATACCTACACCACAATAACTAAAAAAGCGTCCAAGATGCTGGATTTTTGTCATAAGATAGTGTACTTTACTGTAGTTGGTATGTAGCAGAATACTTTAACATGGTGTTGCGGCCACACTATGCTACGAATAGTTTGCGTCTAGAACACGTTCAAAAACTCATCGTTTGACATCTAGCTGTTTCTGATGGCATAGCTAAATAAAAACTTAAAAAAATAGAATGAAGTTCTTCAACTCTTTAGAAGAACGAAGATGTTTGAACGACGCAATGTTTGTATGTACATTTTTTAAAGCAATTTTCGACTTGCCTCCACTGCCTGATCGCACTCTATATCGTGCGTGCTCCGTCAGTCATGAATTCCGCGTAGACCTGTTACTGCTCTTTGTCCCCCACAGAGAAAAACGGTATAGCACATAACTGTCTATATCAGTGGTCGTCAAACTGCGGCCCCCGGGTCGCATGCGCCCCGCCGCTGGTATTTGTGCGGCCCGCGACAAAACCAAATAATTTTACAAACAATACTAATTATGTCTACGATTATTTGTATTGACTATTCAGAGCAATGGCACAGAATAAATATAATAAATATTAGTACAATTACATTTCACAAGTGTGCGGCCCTCAGTACTATCTCACATTGTCCTATGTGGCCCTTGACAAAAAAAGTGTGACGACCGCTGGTCTATATGCTAGGTTTTGCAAGGTTTTATTATGTAGTAGCATTCTAATCAATTTACACTTTCGTTCCCTAACTAAGCAGAAATCTAAAATTCTTAACTGTTTTTTTTTATTTGATAAGAAGCCTATTAGATTTTTTATATTTGGCATATATTTTTCCTTAGTTGACCGAGCGACCGAAGCGTCTCCGTTTCAGGTTGGGAAAAATGCTTTCATATGTCCGGATCTCCGGCGGATGGCTGTTCTCCCTACAGGTCGCATTTCTTAACCGATTCTCGTCAAATTTTGTGGGCAGGTTCAATAATTATATGTTTTTTTTTGATGATTCAGTTTATCAAAACTTTTCAAAATGCCGGATATATAGAGGTTACAAATGCAAAAAAAACATATTTCAGCCATTTCGCACTCTTTGCGCGCACTTTTTGTTTTAAAGTGCGCGGTGAACATTTATTCAGTTTTAAGCTATGCAAAGACCGACTCGCGAGATCTACAGCTCACAGAGCCACTAGTATTAAGTTTGTTTGAAAACTTGTCATGTACCCAAGCTGTCAATTAACATAATTAAATTTTGGTGATATGGTGTTTATCTTAAAGTAATTGTTCCACTGTACTAAGTTTTAATGTTTTTTTTTAAGATGTCAGTAGTGTAAGTCGTTGTTGGTAGCCCTAAATAAATAAATAAGTTCATATTTGAAGAGGACACTGAAAAGCGAAAAAGAAACACTTTTTACAAAAAACTAAACTGAGGAAAAAAGAAACTGAAAAGCAAAAAATAAACCTTTTAGTCTAGCTAAGCTCTTAAATTAATGTAAATTACTAATTTTGAGTCGGCGCCAAACATACATACAGGCGAGGCGCCAAGAAGACTTATGGCAGCTTGATTGATCAACGTTAATTGATCTGCGTTGATTGTTTGTTTGGCGTGGACTCCAAATTAGTAATTTACGCTCAATTTAAGCTCTTAAATTAATATTAAAAAGCTTAGTTAGACTGAAAGCTTTATTTTTTGCTTTTCAGTTTCTATTAATAGCTTATCGCTTACAATAATAGTAAATGTGAATTTAAAATACAAAACCACCGAAACATGAGTAAATACATTATTAAATTCCCTCTTTAAAGTTTTACGAAAAGGAACCTACCTAGGTTCCTTTTCGTAAAACTTTAAAGAGGGAATTTGTCCAGCAGTGGACTGCTGTAGGATGATGATGTACCTACATCATCATCCTACAGCAGTCCACTGCTGGACATAGACCTCTCGAATTGCACGCCATTTAGCTCTATTTCCGGCAACTCTCATCCAGCTGCTACCAGCCACCCTGCGAAGATCGTCGCTCCACCTAGCCTGAAGGTATCCTACCTTACGTTTGCCGGTTCGCGGTCTCTACTCAAGAACACGTCTACCCCAACGGTCATCAGTTCTACGGCTAATATGGCCGGCCCACTGCCACTTCAGCTTGCTTATTCTGTGAGCTATGTCAACAACTTTGGTTCTCTGCCGGAGCACCTCATTCCGGATTCTATCCCTCAGAGGGACTCCAAGCATAGCTCGTTCTATAACTCGTTGAGCGACCTTGAATTTAAGGACCAGCCGTGTCGTGAACCTAGGTACGATTAAAACAAATCCTAATCTACAGTACCGACACATCTGTAAACTAGGTAAGTACTAATAAACAGCTTATGGGTGCAACTCAAATTCGCATAAGTTAATGACTTCTGTGAGGTTACGAGTGCATCGAGTCGTATCCGTCAGCTGATTGTTGGTTGTCTACCTACCTACTCGTACAGATGTGAACTGTAAGAAGTCTAATTACGTAGCGCGGATTTATTTGATCAAAAATCTTACCAGAGGTAGGCAGTCGAGGACATACCTACTATTTTAGGTACACGCTGTTTATGCGAATTTCCTTACCTACAGAAAACCTTGTTCCTTGCACCATATTTTGGTACTCCTGGTTGGTAACTATAGTTTGGCATTGCTGCGTTTGTTGCCCGAAGCCCAACGCGTGTTAGCAAAGGTGCGTGTGGTGCAACACGCGGATCGCGCGGTACTGAATGGGCACGGGAAAGGGTCCGTATATGAACACCTTATAAACGACACAATATTTTTCGTTTTGAAATAAACCAATAATCGTAGTTCTATAGGTACGAAGCCCAACGTATAAATATTTTGTAGGTCTGGGAAATAGAGTGACTAAATTATTACTCTTAAACCTAAAACGACTTTTTGATATCCTGCCCTGATTCAATTAAGCTTATCAAAGGAAAAAATATGTTTGCTACTGCAAATTGGTATGAACATAGTTTATTAGGTCATTTTACGCAATTATAATTTAAGCAGGATAATTTAATCACAATAGGTGAAAATCATGAGGAAAATACGCAAATATAATTTAAGCAGGATAATTTAATCACAATAGGTGGAAATCATGACGAAAATCTTCATACTATAAATGCAGCTCCGAATGACATTCAGTTCACATTTAGAATTTCAAGTGTTTGTAGAGTTGACAAAATTTTGGCCAGAATAATTGTAGAAAAAAAAAATGAAGTCCTCCATATTAAATATTATGTTTGTTGTGACGCTGTTCGTGTGTGTGTCTGTTAAATATGGTGAGTTTTTAAATATTATATTATTATGTTGCTCTGGTGAATTAATGGTCTCGTATTTTGTAATTACTATAAATACTTTGCTGTTTTTTGGCTCCCGCACCCTAAGGGTGGCACTCACGGAATCCTATTATAAAGTCAACGCGCCGCCTGTCCATTTGTATGTCACAAGGCAGTTTCTATTTAACCGTAATTGGTAACCAGTTGCAATTACGGGGTTGGGTCTTATATCAATTCGCCTGAGTTTGAGGAGTCTGTCACTGTGGGGCGGTCAAGGGGGCTTATCTCAAGCTCCCCATGCAATTTTAACTGCCGGAGCAGCGTCAAAATATTTAAAATTATTTTCTAAAAGTATCGGGTAAATCACTAAGGCCCGCGTTCATAAGTTGTCCTAAATAACTCGCAGTTAGCAGCTAAGTCAGGGTTAATCAAATAATTCATCTTGGTCCACCAAGAGTTAGAGGTAAACCTAGAGTTCAACTTTGAAATATTAAACCCACCGATGTGGGCGAGTTAAGTCGCTAAACTCTGGGTTAGTGTTAGTAAATGTCAAAATAAATTACCGTTATGAAGTACCGCTGATAACTATTGTTTTATTTTAAATTGCTCGACGTTGTAGTAAGTGAAAATTCGGTACTATATTGGCAGGCAATATATTCATGAACTCATATAAAAATAAATACAAATTATAAAAAAAACTTAAAACATATTTTTACTAACCGACGTTTTCGTCAATCAATAAACGACCATGGAAACCACATACAATACGATTAAAATGAAATGTCATGTTATAAAATATAAAAGCAAGAAAGTATTACGTATCGTAATGGAGCGTAAAAGAAATCGGTATACAATATTTCCGTTCATTGTTCGTTCATTTTTTTTTTTTATCGGATTACATAAATCATCATATTTCGTCGATTGAACTACAATGTTAACAGTAATGTCTGGTTAACTAACCCAGTGTTACTTTTTAGTGGCGCAACGCGTAATAGGAATTAAAATGTTAATTACTTAACTCTGAGTTTACAAACTATTTAAATTATTTATAACTAGCTGCGCCCCGCGGTTTCACCCGCATAAGTCTCGATCCCGATGAAATATCGGGATAGTAAGTATCCTATGTTTTAATCCAAGTCATGGTCTACCTATGTGCCAAATTTTATCCAAATCCGTTCTGCCGTTTTAGCGTGATTGAGTAACAAACATCCAAACATCCACACTTTCACATTTATAATATTAGTAGGATAATAAATAATAATAATTAAAATTATTCATTAAACCCGACTAAACGCGCATGTGGGCCTAACTTAGCTTGAGACAGAACTTAAATGACATTGAATTCTTACGTTTTTTAAGTTGCGTCTGTCAAAATGCGTAAAATGAATTGCTAGGCCGCCATTTTGTTTAAACTGACTGTGATAGATATATTCGACTTTGCGTCATTCCGTTGCTTCCGAGTTTATGTGAATGTCTGTTTTATTAGCTGCAAGAGCGAGCGAAGCGAGCACGGGGCTTTGGGCACCCCGACTCGGGCAGTTTAAATTCGATGTTTTTTTTTTTAAACCCTATAGAAATAGAGGCCCCACGAAGCGGGGCTCCATCGACTACGTCTTGTTATTATTGCTTGCTTCCCTGCCCCCTCTATTAAGGCGATTTTTGTAATTAATTTATTTTTGAGATTATTGGCTAATTTTAATTTTATTTTTCTTCACCTTACTTCCTGAATCAGAAAAATTCGTATAAAAACACGTTCGTGTGTAGTTATTTGAGTGTACGTTAAGTATTTCAAGTGGTCGCAGGTAACACTAAAATTATTGTGAAGTCCGTATCTAATTTGTTTGTGGTGACGTTGTTCGTCTGTTTGTCAGTTAACTGTATGGTGAGTTTTAGAATTTTCGAGCTATTGATGATTGTCAATAACTGCTGAAGTTATGACTAATACTGGAGAGAGGTTGGCTTAAATTAAGTGTTGTGAGAGTAACGGAGGAGTGACTAGAAGCATTGCCGCGAGGAAAACGTGCTGCATCAGGATTGTATAGCTTAGACCATGCGGCACCGTGGTCTCGTCGCGGCACTTGGTGCTCTCTCGCTTCCAGCCGTGGTTCAGTCCATGTTCGGGAGGGAGAACGCGAATATGTGATCCTGTCCCTGTCACTCCAAACGCATCAGAAGACCTGCAGTGCAACGAAAAGCGCTCCGCGATATTCGAGGTTTAATACTCGTGAGTGAAATCATTTTTGCTCCGGCAAATATGGTTTCTACGAGTATGTGTTTTTTGATTGCTCTGGTGTCAATTTTTAATTACCTTTTTCATTACTTCGAGGATTTACTAGAATTTTACTAGCTCTTAATGTATTCCGTCGCTCTCTGGTTTTCAGTCAGTAGAGGACAGCAATATTTATAAATTTTGACACTTTCAGCCTGATTCTACAAACCTAGTTTAATGACTATGCTTGCACATTACAGCGTCATCTATTGAATGCTACGATTGTACTGATAAGCAGATTCTACACAACGGCCACACTGATCAACAATGCCAAAGTGGTCACGTCTCCGCCACGGAGGTTCGGTATTGCCCGGGCTCCTCTTGCGGCATTACTAAGCAAGAGAGTAAGTAGAATCAAGTTTAAATCCTTTAGCACTAGCAACTAGCAAGCACGTATGGTGGGTGCCAGTTTGGTACATTTTTTGGCCACAGTTCTTTTTTTGTTGTGTATATTTTTTTGTTTTTATTGTGATTTTTTTTGTTTGTTTTAAATGCTCTTATTTTTACTGTTTGTACATATTTCCTGTGCATGTCCCAAATCAAATATTTTGTCTTTCTTCTTTCGTTCTAAAAGAAATATAATGTAAATATCATGAAGACTTAAAATAAAATGTTTTAATAAGAACAAAATGATCTTACTCTTTCTTTTCATTCAGAGAATGGTGACATCACCATTAGACGCACATGTGGGACAACAATGCCTTACAACATTAAAGGAAGTCGTGGCATCAGCTATGGGACATACAGCGATGATCTAGAATGGAGCACTTGTTACACAGACCGTTGTAATGGTGGTGATGTCAATAGTAAGTGTTTTCTTTATTATTACAAGCTTTTTTTATAACTACCAGACCGACAGACGTTGACTTGTCCTTTCAATAATTCATACCAAAATCCCATAGAACGGACGTCCAGTTGTCCCGATTTTGAGAATGCCGGGAATTTTTTCAACTTTTCTTTCCTTAAAAACCTAATTCGGTCTAATACAAACATTTTAAAACAAAAATAGCCAAATCGGTCCAGCTGTTCTTAAGTGAAGTGATGCGCTTACCAACGAACAGCATTTCATTTTATTTATATATTTAGGCATTGATAAATACTAGCTGACCGGACAGACGTTGTCCTGTCCTTGAATCGTAAGTTATAGTTTTAAGTTCATACTAAAATTCCATAGAAAAAGGACGTTCAGTTTTTCCCGAATTTGAATACCTATTTAATTTTTATTTATATTCATAATTTTTAGTTTTACTACATTATATTACCGGCCTACCATTGTTCCACTGCAGCAGGCGTAGCATGACGCTTTCTATTTCTTGGAAGACAAGACATAGCTATTTCTATACAAAGTGACATTTCGTTTCTCTATTTTTGACATCGCACCGTAAAAATCCTTCTAAAATCCGTCATTTTGTCTTTCGTTTTACCGATCGCTGTCTAGGTCTTTTTATATGTAGACTATTTCAGAAGAAAGTTTTCTATCCCAAACGTCAAAATCACACTGACAACTGTCAGTTGTCTAAGGTAGTGAAGACAATTTGACTTTGTAATCGCCATACTAAAGGCAGTAGAAAACTTTTTACTCGACGGCCGCAAAGTATAAAAATGGAATGGAAAAATTGAATTTTTCACTTTTTGTATGGAAAATGCGAAAAAGTATTACCTACATGTTTAGTTTTAGGGGTTTAAGGGTACCATAAAGGGAGTCGAAATTTTCATTATTTTTGCGATAGGACACACCATTTTCGAGATATAAGCAAAATAAAAGAAAAACGTGAACAAACTACTGAATTTCGTAAAAAGTGCAGTTGACTCTTTCTACTTTGCTGCCGTTGTACTGTCTTCACGGAACGTCATTTTTGTCTATTCGTCCGTCGACAAAACCCGTTTCTATAATGGTCATGCTACGCGTGCAGGGAAACACTACATACAGAGAAAGCACCATCATTAATCTTCACCCTTAACACATAGGTGTTGGCCATTTCAGAGGATTTTTTTATAAATCTACGCTTTAGACTACCCGTTGTTGTGTTGTTGTTGATTTGATCATTGGGACAGTTATTGGGTTTTCGTGTTTGGTTTCATGTACTCACCCAACCGTTCGTTTGACGAATGTACGTACGTTGCGTAACAAACGTTCGCACAACGAATGTTTCTGTAAAAGTGCGTCTAGACAGTGCGACGTATGAGCCGCAAATGCATTTTTTTAATGTCACAGGCATGGCTTACCTTTCGTAGCAAATGCCTCGCACTGCGTGGGCGCACGAGTCTCTAAAATAATTTGGCAAAGCGATAGCTCCCGGTGAGTATCGTCCTTAAAGAGTATTCCGTATTTCTGGAAAATAAAGCATTCGGCATTTATAAGATGATGCAAAATAATTGTGGTCCTTTTATTTATTTATCCTTACATTACAGCATTTAAATCGATTCACTGCTACCGATGCAACTCCGAGATTGATAAGAAATGCATAGATGCTGTCGATGACAGCCTGAAACATAAATGCATAGCCGACGTATGTAGCATTACGAATAAAATCGAGAGTGAGTATCAATGCTATATCCGTGCACATAATGACACATCAAGCTATACATTTCCAGTATAAGCTGGCCGAGCACTGCATAAGCTTTTCGTAAACTGACGGGTCAGCTTTCACTGGAAATATATAGCTTTATTGTGTCGTCGTATGTGCAACGAATGGTATAAGATCCAACGCAAAAGCGGAGTATCACCTAGCTATTCTGTCCCTCGTTCCGATTATCTTTTTTGGATACCTATTGTAATCGAAAGAATTTCATTTCCACATTTTATTAATTGAGTTAATAATTATTCTTCATTAGATAAGTTCAGGAGTGAATCACATCTCTAACAGTGTCTGGGGATACTCTTTATACGTGAGACCGAAATTTGTCAGCCCGAATAACTGCATCCCAAAAGAACGCAGTCCCGAATCACTTTATCCCGAATAATCGCTAAAGCTACGGTTTCCTAGAACAGCGGTGACCGCCACATGCAAAAGTCAAAGTCAAAGTCAAATCATTTATTTGAAATAGGCACATAAAAGGCACTTTTGACCGTCATAATTTACAAGAAAATAGAATTGATTCTAGTTGCCCCTTCCAAAAGGTAGTTTCGTATGGAGACGAATGGTCAAGAAACTCCACCGTTACTCTTTTAAAATGTTTTACAATATTATATTACAGGTACACATCAATTATATAATTATGTGTGAAGACGATGCACCTAGAATAAAATTACTGTACCACAATAGGTAAAAATAATTAAATATAATGCAATGACAGGTAAATTAATTATGTGATAGATACATGGTGCCCACATATTTACAAATATTGAAAAGTAGATAATTTGTCCAAAATTTTAATAATTATTGTGTGAGTTAAAGTAGTGACATAATATAAAAGTCAATATCATAAAAAATATAAATTATACAATTAAATTAGCAACCAGTTTGATTTTGTCTAAACTCTAGATTGCGGCCGTAATCTCCAAATACCGAGCGTTTTTTGTCACCTTAAAGTCAAATTCTGGTGAAAATGACAGATTTTCATGACGTTCGTTATGAATATGACGGAAACGCTCTTCTATCCCTAAATCAATTTACAAATATCGTCACTTCATATGGTTTTAGGGATAGCGTTCGTTGGGCATAACGTTATTAAGGGCTTGCCTTCTGTACAACGTGAGCCCGGGATTAAGAATTTCGGCCTAACGTAACATGATCATCATCTGCCTAGACTTATTCCAACTATATTGGGGTCGGCTTCAAGTCCAACCGGATGCAACTAAGTATCAGTATTTTACACAGAGCGACTGCCTGTCTGACCTGCACAGCTCAGTTACGGGGTAATGCGATACCCCTGGGTAAGACTGGTAGTCAGCCTTTCGGGCTTCTGACGACCCGTACCGACTGTCAAAGATGATAAATGATAAATTATTTTATTTCTGTAAGTAGGTTTGTACAAACACTTTTACACGTCAATCATATTTTTTAAACTAGATGAGGTCGGCGTTTCCTATCCGACTACTCTGAGAAGAAAGGTTGAAACAAACACAGAAGTCACAGTCTCTTTTAAAGTCCAGACGTAATATTGGTCAGATCATGTGAAGACCATGTAGATTAGTGTCTGAAATGGTCTTTTGAGGAAAGAACCACACAGATTGAGTGGACCTTTCCAGTCAGTGCATGCATTTGTCAGTAATCGTGCAGCTCAACTCGGAACTTAAGGAGCTCAACGATTCAACGAACAATACCAAAGAAATCATATTTGGGTAGGCCGCATAAATTACTCAAACTGCCAGATCATGATTAAAACTAACTGGAAAAAAAAACAAAAAGCAATGACCCACATAGTCCTCACATTCACATCAATTAAAATAATATAATACTTTACAAAGTAAATACTCATATCATTGTATATATAAAATTCATCAATTCCAATGTGTAGGTATATAAAAATTCGGACATAATCTTTGACTAGCATGTAGATTGGTCTCTGAAATGGTATTTTGAGGAAAGAATTAACAGATTAAGTGGATAGTCCAGTCAGTGCATACATTTGTCAGCAACCGCGCAGCTCAAATCAGAACTTGAAGAGCTCAACGATGCACGAATGACAGCCGGGACCAACGGCTTAACGTGCTTTCCAAGGAATAACATATATGGAGTCTTTATTTAGAAGTAGTTGCAAGTTACTGTCTGTATAACAAAATAGCTTGTTCGTCTGAACATGTTTGTATTTTTTTCTCTATACTCACAGAATCTGGAAAAGTGATAATAGAACGAGCCTGTGGTATGACATTCGATAAGATGAAAATAGAAGGTGCAAATCACGGAGAATTTGTAACTGATGAAGAAGCGAAGGTTTCGTGGAGCACTTGTAATACAGATTTGTGCAACGGAAATCTATCTGGTACTAATAATGATGGTAAGCTATCAGGTACTAATAACTATGTTTTATTTTTTTCATTATATTTATAATTATTCTCCAATGTTGTTAATTTATTTCACTGTGCCTGTTATTTAATACTTAATATACAGCGAAAGGAACTTCTTTTCAACCGGCACCTGCAGTGTCACACGACACCTTTTGTCTTTTTTATTTTTACTGTGGCACCACATTCCAGCATATATATACGTTTCAGAAAGCAGTTGGGGGGTCATGAACAAATACCAAATGATGACGTTGATTACAAGTGCAGTGTTGTCTCTATCTTCTTTGTATTATTTTTCTTAATTAGTCGGAAAAATACATGTAATCATTTTTTAATAGTTCAATAAAGATTACCTGTAACGTTCATCTGGTTTTTTTTAAAAATATTTTTTATAATTAATTATTTTATTTCTGTAAGTAGGTTTGTACAAATAATTTTACACGTCAATCATATCATAAAAATAGATGAGGTCAACGTTTCCCGTTCGACTATTCTGAGAAGAAAGGCCGAAACAAACATAAGATCTCTTAAATATACCTCCAGCCAGAGTAACAATACTTACGACCCTTACGATCTCTTAAATAAATTCTTAAGATATCTTAATCAAACCTCCAGCTAGAGTAAAAATCCTTACGGCTATGAAAGTATGCACCTTGGCTCAGGCCGTCGCGCGTCGCTGCTGAACTTACTTGAATAACCTACCACTACCTGGGGGGGGTAACAGGGGAGAAAAGGGACCACACCCTTCAAAGGAAAACAAAAAAATTATGGACAAGACAAAGGGAAAAACACTACCCCAGGGCGGTACTGGCTGCTCAGCAGCCGGAGAATCCGCCAAGTTCCCATCGGGAACGTCATGCCCCTCGTATTCTGGGGGGGGGCAACCAATGTCTTCCGCTTGCCGATGGCAACATGAGCCGAGGAGGCTCATCACGTTCTCAGTCATCCGAGGACGTGATTAATTTTAATGCCGACACCACCGGCCAGCGAGAAAAGGAGCTTCAAGAGCACCTGAATCCCCTCCGTAACAGCGGTGGCGCACAGCCGCCAGGTTTTGGATGGCGTGGATGTCGTCCTGAAGGTTGCCACCAAATCGGGCAACCTGAAGGGTACATTCACCCGTGCCCTAAAGGAGGCGGCTGACGGTATTAAGGAGGCGGTTGAGGTCCTCCTTAACCGTACTAGCACGGAGGAGACGGCGAAGTTATGGGAGGAGAATGGCCGTCTCCGATCCGAGTTGGAGGACCTCAAGCGGCAGTTCGCCGCCCAGAGGGCAGTTCCCGCGGCCACCGGCCCCTCTTCCGTCGCGGCCCCATCGTCGGCTCCATTGCTGGTCCCGGCTTCGACCCCTGCACTTGCAGATGCGGAGATCGAAAAGATCGCCCGCATCTGCATGATGCAGTGTGGAACGATGGTGGGTGCCAGCTTCGAGGCCATAGAGGCAACGCTCCTGCCGGAGGAAACCCTCCGCCTACCGCTCGCTGCGGATAAGCGGAGAAAGGAGGGGCCCGCCAGGCAGGGGCCAGTGATAGCCGCGGCGGCAGAGGCAAGCCGCTCCGGGAGTAGGACCAAAAAGCCCGCTAAGGGTGCATCCGTGCCCACTTCCCGGGTTGCTGCACCACTGGCGATTGCGCCACCGGCGCCTGCACCACAAGCGGCCGCGCCCGGGCCTTCCACGGAGGCCTGGACGACGGTCGTCAAAAGGGGCCGCCGTCACGAGAGGAAGACGGCACCACCGACACCCGCTGGAGCACCGGCACTGGCAGCGAAGAGGGCCCAGGGACCGCCTAAGGTCAGAGCCCCACGCTCCGCGGCTGCAGTGATCACATTGCAGCCCGGAGCCGTCGAGAGGGGCGTCAGTTACAAGGCGGTCCTGACTGAGGCGAAAGCCAAAGTCGCGTTCCCCGACCTTGGCACACCGTCCGGCTTCAGAATGAGGCCGGCGATCACGGGGGCGCGGCTGCTCGAGGTGTCGGGTGCCTCTAGCGACGAAAAGGCGGACATCCTGGCCGCCAAGCTTAGAGAGGTCCTTAACCCGGAGGACGTCCGGGTGTCCAGGCCGATGAAGACCGCTGAGCTGCGCGTCGGTGGCCTGGACGACTCGACAACCCCGGCTGAGGTTGTGGCGGCTATCGCCCGAGTCGGTGGATGTCCGCCCGACGATGTGCGGACGGGCGACATCCGCGTCGACGCTTCCGGGCTCGGCACGATTTGGGTGCGGTGCCCGGTGGCGGCGGCGAACAAGGTCGCTGTCGGTGGACATCTGTTGGTGGGATGGGTTGCGGCGAGTGTCAAGCTGCTGCAGCCCAGGGCCATGCGGTGCTACCGGTGTCTTGACATTGGGCATGTTAGGGCACGGTGCACCGCCAGAGTGGACCGCAGCGAGCAGTGCTATCGCTGCGGCCAGCCCGGCCACAAGACGGCCCAGTGCTCCGCGGCGCCAAACTGCAGCCTTTGTACAGCTGCAGGGAGGCCCGCCGGGCACAGGGCGGGCGGAAAGGCCTGTGGCGTACCCGCCAACAAAAAGAAGAGAAGGGGTGCCAAGGCTGCGGGGGGCTCTTTACCCCTCCCCCCCCTCAGCCTGGCTGCCCTTCGGCCGACTCCCGGCCTAGGAATGATGCGGAGGGAATGGATTGCGCATAATGGCGCTCTACCATTTCCTCCAGGGCAACATCAACCACTCCCCCCCCGGGATAACTGGGTGGGAGACCTTGACGGCTTGGTGGCCATCATCGGCGGGGCTCTCGCCAACCCGTCCCGAGGACACGGCTGGGTGGCCGCCCTCGCGGACGGCATTGGCGTGGTTGGGGCGTATTTTTCGCCCAACAAGAGTCTCGCCGACTTCGAAAGCTTCCTTGTCGAGTTAGGTGCGGTCGTGGGCCGACTCCACCCTCGCCCCGTGCTGTTGCTAGGGGATCTCAACGCCAAGTCTGTGGCGTGGGGATCTCCGGTGACCGATGCTAGGGGTGAGGCGCTGGAGGAGTGGGCGGTCACGACCGGCCTGGTCGTCCGCAACGTGGGCTCGGTCCACACGTGCGTGCGGCAGCGGGGCGGGTCAATAGTGGACGTATCGTTCGCTAGCCCTGCTGTCGCGAGCCGTGTTCGCGACTGGCGTGTCGCCATGGAGGTGGAGACGTTGTCGGATCACCGATACATCCGTTTCGACGTCTCCGCCCAGACCGCCGGCGGCCGCAGTTCATTGGGCCCGCGAACGGACGGCCCGCGCTGGTCGCTCAAGCGCATCGACAGGGAGTCTAGTCGCCAGTCGCCAGCTTAGATAATTGTCGTGACCTAGCACCGACACTTATCGCTTAATTTTTTCTTAAATTTAGAAACTACGACAATAAGCCATAACTCCAATCAAATTTGATAAAGAAGAACATTTAAAAAAAAAATTAAGCTTTTAAAATGCTTGTATGCATCTTAACTTCTTCTAGACGTGTAACAAGATGTGTTGGTCTTTTGTGTTCTATTACCGGTTCCCTTAAGTAATTAGGACCTTCCCACCAAAGCGAACCATCTTTAAGTTCCGATGAAGAAACTCCGCGTGAAGCATAATCTGCTGGATTTTGCTTGGATGCTACATGGGCCCAGTGATGCGTGTCCAAGGTGGTCAAAATGTTGGAAACTCTGTTGGCAACAAAAGTTTTTCACCGACTTGGGTGACAATTCAACCAAGCTAACATCCCATCGTGGGATCTTATGCTAACTAGAGAAGTTAAACTATTGCGGTAAGTCTCCCATTCTTGTAATAAAATATTTGGAATTTATTGATCCCATTCCAACCCTGCTGACCATAATTTTTGAATGAACATTTTTGCCAAAACAACGCTTGGTGCTAACCATCCTAATGGATCAAATAAACGTGAAATGTCCGAGATAATTTTTCTTTTTGTTATAGGTCCAGTTTTCGGCGTGAGTTCCAGAGAGTTTTGAAAACAATCATCGCGTCCCAGGTAAGTACCAATATTTTTGTTACTTTGTCTATTTTTATTTTTAAGTCTTCATCGTTTCCCTCTCTAATTTTATTCAATAATTCCTTGCAATTGCTTGCCCATTTTTGCAATTGAAATCCTCCTTTAGCTAGCACTTGAGATAATTCCGTGTAAATTTTAAACCCATCTTCTATATTTTGAGCTCCTGACATCAAATCATCAATGTAAAATTCATTTAAAATTACAGCTTATTTAATATTTTTTATTATAGCTATGCCTGAATTATCCCCGCACTCATCATAGACTAACTGTTGTAGTGCCCGTACAGCTAAGTATAGAGCCGAGGCCGTACTGAAGGTAACAGTTATCAATTCATACTCCTGTAGTTCCTTTTCAGGACTATCTCTCCAAAGTATCCGTTGATATGGCGTATCTTGCCTATCCACTAAAACTTACATACATTTTAACAATATCCACCACTATACATATCCTATGTGCTCTCCAGCGCATTACAATATGACGGAGTTCGTCTTGCAAAGACTGACCAATCATTACACTAAATTATTACTTGTTAAAATTTTGGAAACCATCTACTTTTCAATATTTGTAAATATGTGAACACCATGTATCTATCACATAATTAATTTATCTGCCTTTGCATTATATTTAATTATTTTTACCTATTGTGGTATAGTAATTTTATTCTAGGTGCATCGTCTTCACATATGATTACATAATTAATGTGAACTTACATAATATTGTAAAACATTTTAAAAGAGTAACGGTGGAGTTTCTTGCCCATTTTTCTCCATACGAAACTACCTTTTGGAAGGGGCAACCAGAATCAATTCTATTTTTTTGTAAATTTTGACGTTCAAAAGTGCCTTTTATGTGCCTATTTAAAATAAATGATTTGACTTTGACTTTGACTTTGACATTAGATCATCATTTAGTGACATACCATTAGTTCCCTTAGAGGAAACATTAAACACGACACGCACCTTTGTAGTGTCTTTATCGTCACGAACTACTGCGTGATGAGGTAAGTAAACAGCCCTCTGATTATATTTTTCTTGATCTGTTACTTTTACCATGTGGTTAAGCTTTAAATATTCTTGCATGACATTCGCGTAGTCTGCTTTTAATTTTAGGTTTTTCTTAACCTTACTTCTAACACCTTTAATCTTTTTTCAGCAATCACTTTGGATTCACTGCACCTGCCGATCAGGTTTGTTTCGCGCAGGTTTGGTTCAAATATATATTAATTGATTTAAAATCACAATTTAATCAAGTATAATTTTCACTGTCGCTACACATAACCATTGTTAATTTTAAATACGAGGTATCGGTAGTTAAATTAATTAAAATCTTATGTAGCCACATTCAGCATTTATAACATCTTGCAGCCTTTCCCGCATTGACGAAACCATATTGTAACATACATTATTACGTCTAAAACTATCCCATATCTCGTGGACGTGTCTAATCAAGGCTTCTCTGGTTCTAGCTTGGTTGCTGCCCCACTTTTGGCCCATCAGCCCCCACAAATTCTCAATAAGATTGAGGTGAGGGCTTTTAGGCGGCCACGGCAACGAATTCACGAAATTTCGGTTGCGATTGAACCAGGCCTGAGTGAATCGAGAATTATGGACCCCTGAATTGTCCTGCACAAAATCAATAGGCGTCAATTTGGGAAAGTATATCTGCAGACTAGGCAGTAAAACTTCGTCTAAAATACTGGTATATTGCTCGCTATTCATTCGATCACTGATCTCGGCCAATTCACCGGGTCCACTGGCTGCCATCCAGCTCCAAACGCCGAAGCTTGTCCGGCCACTTCTTCTAGATGGCAGTATATTTCTTTCTAAATAACGAGTGTTATTAGGCCGCCATAAAGACAAACCTCCATCAGCAGAAGAAACAAACACTTTTTCATCAGAAAAAATGGCTCTGCTAAAATCGTAGTTTAGATATTCTCGAGCAAATTCTAGTCGCTGTTGTTCATGGCATGCAGTTAACGGAATTCTGTGACTTATGCCAGCTGTGCATAGGCGACGTCGAATCGTTGAAGATTATATGCGATAGGAAAATGATATGTCCTGGCCCTGCAGTCTCGACATTAGATAGCGACAAGAATCTGTTGCTAAGTCGTAACGATGTCAAATTCCTTTAATAGATTTTCAACTTTATTTCCAAAACATAAGGTTGAAAATCTATTAAAGAAATTAGACATCGATACGACTTAGCGACAGATTTTTGTCGCTATCTAATGTCGAGACTGCAGGGCCTGAATTCGCACAAATCCATAATAATAATCCATAATTATAACGATCCTGTTCACGATCTACCTATCCTGCGCCGCGGAAGTTTTTCGTGGATGACCACTACTTTTACAACTAACAACGTCACCTTCATCTTCCCACCGCTTGAGCTACAAATATACGGATTTTCTCTGAAAAAATAAAAAGGCATTTAAGTAAACTGTTACTTATTAAGTGATTTAAATATAGAAACACTAGTTTTTGCCCGCGGCATCGTTCGCGTTAATTTAGAATTTGACAATCAATTCGGGTTGTTCAGGGAATTATAGTTAGGAGGATGAAAAACCGGTCTATCGACGCTCTAGACTCACAAAATGTATTAAGCACTTAAATAAAAATAAAAAATAAACTCTTAACACACTACTAAAGTTTCTACAATAATATAGTTTAATCATGATTCGAAAGACACTTGGCGCCACCTATTATCATAAGAAAGTTATTGTTTTTTTCCTCGGGAACAGTACTTTTTTTCGGGATGAAAGGTACCCTATGTCGGTTTCTGTACACCAGACAACGTCTATGCAAAATTTCAGGATGATCGGGTCAGTGGTTTAGGCGTGAAAAGGTAACAAACAAACAAACTTACTTTCGCATTTATAATATTAGTTAGGAAGTTAGGATTAAGATAAAAACGGCTGCGCAACGCGCGGCACCCTAAAAAAATGATAATTCAAATTTAAAGAGATAATAACATTATTTGAATATTTTATTAAATAAAAAGTCTATAAAATAAAAATAAAACAACAATTAATTGCAAACTCACTCACAACAAACTCTGCGAGAGTGAAACAAGCTTACGTCACTATCCAGTTGCCACTTTATTGCAACAAAGCAAGAAGTATGGAAACATTTTCAGTCACCATTCTGTTAAAAAATATATATCAAGCATTTAAATTGTCGTTTTGATTTTCTAATCAAACGAAACAATTCAATGTAAACTTATACCGATGTAATCGTTAGTTAAAACCTCATTGATTTATCGGATTCGCTCAGGTAATAAAGGCGGTTGGGGAGTTATTATGACACACTACTGGTAACACAGCAGTGATGACGTAGGCTTGTGTCACCCACGTGACCACTGTGTCTCGGAATGCTATACCTGGCGAAGTATATATACCATGGGTAAAATCACAATTTGGGTTCCTTTGCTTTAATGTGCGTTTTGTTTGAGTAGAACAACCTATTTTTTTTTCTTTTTCTTTTCTTTCTTTTGAACCCAAATTGCGACCTATTTCCGAGCTCAAGCTGCTTGAAACTGGTACTTTGTAATTGTTTACATAATTTTGAAACTATATTGTAAACATGTTTTTGAAACTTTGGGTACATAATTACGTAACTAAAAGTTAATAGAATTTTTTGGTAATCTATTTTTAACGAAAATTTGATAAAAATGTGTAGTTAATTTTGACACAATTTAACGTTTACATAATTATTGGACAAAGTAAACGTAAAAAAATAAGTATGCTACTTATTTTTGCGATTTAATGTTGCTACATGAATTTGAATTTTAAGGGCGTTTCTATGTTATTGCTCGTGACTGTACACTACACAACCCTACACCTGACCAGTGTTTTCCTGATGCTAATTATAATTTTAGTTTTATTCATCATTTTTCCTGAAACAGGAACATTCGTATAAAAACACGTTCGAGTGCAGTTAATTTAGTGTACGTTTAGTATTTTAAGTGGTCGCAGGTAACACCAAAATGAAGTCCATAACTAATTTGTTTGTGGTAACGTTGTTCGTCTGCTTGTCTGTTAAATATGGTGAGTCTTAGAATTTTCGAGCTATTGATGATTGTCAATAACAGTTGAAATTTTGACCACTACTGGAGAGAGGTTGGCTTAAATTAAGTTTTTTTGGAGTAACGGAGGACTGACTAGAAGCATTGCCCCGAGGAAAACGTGCAGTATACGTTTGCACCGGCAAATATGTTTCCCGTGTGTTGTTTGATTGCTCTGGTGTCGATTTTTAATCACTTTATTAATACTTCGAGGATTTACTAGAATTTTGCTGCCTCTTAATGCATTCCGTCGCTCTTTGGTTTTCAGTCAGTAGAGGACAGCAATATTTATGAATTTTGACATTATTAGCCTGATTCTATAAACCTAGTTTAATGACTATGCTCGCACATTACAGCGTCATTTATTGAATGCTACGATTGTACTGATAAGCAGATTCTACACAGTGGCCACACTAATCAGAAATGCCAAAGTGGTCACGTCTCCGCCACGGAGGTTCGGTATTGCCCGGGCTCCTCTTGCAGCATTACTAAACAAGAGAGTAAGTAGAATCAAGTTTAAATCCTTTAGCACTAGCAACTAGCAAGTACGTATGGTGGGTGCCAGTTTGGTACATTTTTTGGCCACAGTTCTTTTTTTGTTGTGTATATTTTTTTGTTTTTATTGTGATTTTTTTTTGGTTTTAAATGCTCTTATTTTTACTGTTTGTACCTTTTTCCTGTGCGTGTCCCAAATCAAATATTTTGTCTTTCTTCTTTCGTTCTAAAAGAAATATAATGTAAATATCATGAAGACTTAAAATAAAATGTTTTAATAAGAACAAAATGATCTTACTCTTTCTTTTCATTCAGAGTATGGCGACATCACCATTAGACGCACATGTGGGACAACAATGCCTTACAAAATTACAGGAAGTCGAGCCATCGGCTATCTGACACACAACGATTGTTACACAGACCGTTGTAATGGTGGTGATGTTGATAGTAAGTGTTTTCTTTATTATTACAAGCTTTTTTTATAACTACCAGACCGACAGACGTGGACTTGTCCTTTCAATAATTCATACCAAAATCCCATAGAACGGACGTCCAGTTGTCCCAATTTTGAGAATGGCGGGAAATTTTTCAAGTTTTCTGTCCTTAAAAACCTAATTCGGTCTAATACAAACATTTTAAAACAAAAATAGCCAAATCGGTCCAGCTGTTCTTAAGTGAAGTGATGCGCTTACCAACGAACAGCATTTCATTTTATATATATACTAGCGACCCGCCCTGGCTTCGCCCGGGTAGCAAAGCATAATATAATATAGCCTATGTCACCCAGAGATAGTGTAGCTTCCCAACAGTGAAAGAATTTTTGAAATCGGTTCAGTAGTTTCGGAGCCTATTCAATACAAACAAACAATCAAGTCTTTTCTCTTTATAATATTATAGCGAACCACCCCGGCTTCGCCCGGGTAGCAAAGCATAATATAATATAGCCTATGTCACCCGGAGATAGTGTAGCTTCCCAACAGTGAAAGAATTTTTGAAATGGGTTCAGCAGTTTCGGAGCCTATTCAAAACAAACAAACAATCATATCTTTTCTCTTTATAATATTATAGTGACCCGCCCCGGCTTCGCCCGGGTAGCATTTAATTTATACTTCAGTCTAAGTAACACCGGCCACGTGTTGTGTGCTATGCTAACACCAAAAATTGAAAAAGTAAGAGCAATTGAATTTTACTATATTTCGTTTATTACAAAATAAATTTAGGTTATACCTTAGCCTCAGCAACACGTAGTGGTTATGCTTTTAAATTGTAGCGTATATGAAACGTTTGTATTTTTAACATTGCGCCATCTATTGAATACTTACTCAATCCAGTCAATAGATATCGCCATCTGTTAAAATCGTTTGGAGCTGACAGATAATTGTGACTGTCAAATAATAGACAAATAACTTGCAATAAAATAATATTGCGACTATAAATTGAGATGTAAGCTATCCTATCTTTCAAGTTGGATCAAATTGCACACAGTATGCAAATCAAATTTAAAATCGGTTCAGTAGTTTAGGAGTCCATCGCGGACAAACAACGTGACACGTAATTTTTATATATATAAAGATAGAGGCATTGATAAATACTAGCTGACCCGACAAACGTTGTTCTGTCCTTGAATCGTAAGTTATAGTTTTGAGTTCATACTAAAATTCCATAGAAAAAGGACGTCCAGTTTTTCCCGAATTTGAATATCTATTTAATTTTTATTTATGTATATTGATAATTTTTAGTTTTACTACGTTATATTACCGGCCTACCATTGTTCCACTGCAGGGAAAACACCTCATACAGAGAAAGCACCATCATTATTCTACACCCTTAACAGATATGTACGTGTTGGCCATTACAGAGGTTTTTTTTTATAAATCCACGTTCTAGACCGCCCGTTGTTGTGTTGTTGTTGATTCGATCGTTAGGACGGTTATTAGAATTAGTTTTTCGTGTTTGGTTTCACGTAGTCACCCAACCGTTCGTTGCACGAATGTACGTATGTTGCGTAACAAACGTTCGCACAACGAATGTTTCTGTAAAAGTGCGTCTAGACAGTGCGACGTATGAGCCGCAAATGCATTTTTTTTAATGTCACAGGCATGGCTTACCTTTCGTAGCAAATGCCTCGCACTGTGTGGGCGCACGAGTCTCTAAAATAATTTGGCAAAGCGATAGCTCCCGGTGAGTATCGTCCTTAAAGAGTATTCTGTATTTCTGGAAAATAAAGCATTCGGCATTTATAAGATGATGCAAAATAATTGTGATCCTTTTATTTATTTATCCTTACATTACAGCATTTAAATCGATTCACTGCTACCGATGCAACTCCGAGATTGATAAGAAGTGCATAGATGCTGTCGATGACAGCCTGAAACATAAATGCATAGCCGACGTATGTAGCATTACGAACAAAATCGAGAGTGAGTATCAATGCTATATCCGTGCACATAATGACACATCAAGCTATACATTTCCAGTATAAGCTGGCCTAGCACTGCATAAGCTTTTCGTAAACTGATGGGTCAGCTTTCACTGGAAATATATAGCTTTATTGTGTCGTCGTATGTGCAATGAATGGTATAAGATCCAACGCAAAAGCGGAGTATCACCTAGCTATTCTGTCTCTCGTTCCGATTATCTTTTTTGGATACCTATTGTAATCGAAAGAATTTAATTTCCACATTTTATTAATTGAGTTAATAATTATTCTTCATTAGATAAGTTCAGGAGTGAATCACATCTGTAACAGTGTCTGGGGATACTCTTTATACGTGAGACCGAAATTTGTCAGCCCGAATAACTGCATCCCAAAAGAACGCAGTCCCGAATCACTTTATCCCGAATAATCGCTAAAGCTACGGTTTCCTAGAACAGCGGTGACCGCCACATGCAAAAGTCAAAGTCAAATCATTTATTTCAAATAGGCACATAAAAGGCACTTTTGACCGTAAAAATTTACAAGAAAATAGAATTGATTCTAGTTGCCCCTTCCAAAAGGTAGTTTCGTATGGAGAAGAATGGTCAAGAAACTCCACCGTTACTCTTTTAAAATGTTTTACAATATTATATTACAAGTACACATCAATTATATAATTATGTGTGAAGACGATACACCTAGAATAAAATTACTGTACCACAATAGGTAAAAAGAATTAAATATAATGCAATGACAGGTAAATTAATTATGTGATAGATACATGGTGCCCACATATTTACAAATATTGAAAAGTAGATGATTTTTCCAAAATTTTAATAATTATTGTGTGAGTTAAAGTAGTGACATAATATAAAAGTCAATATCATAAAAAATATAAATTATACAATTAAATTAGCAACCAGTTTGATTTTGTCTAAACTCTAGATTGCGGCCGTAATCTCCAAATACCGAGCGTTTTTTGTCACCTTAAAGTCAAATACTGGTGAAAATGACAGATTTTCATGACGTTCGTTATAAATATGACGGAAACGCTCTTCTATCCCTAAATCAATTTACAAATATCGTCACTTCATATGGTTTTAGCGTTCGTTGGGCATAACGTTATTAAGGGCTCGCGTTCTGTACAACGTGAGCCCGGGATTAAGAATTTCGGCCTAACGTAACATGATCATCATCTGCCTAGACTTAGTCCAGACATAATATTGGTGAGATCATGTGAAGACCATGTAGATTAGTGTCTGAAATGGTCTTTTGAGGAAAGAACCACACAGATTGAGTGGACCTTTCCAGTCAGTGCATGCATTTGTCAGTAATCGTGCAGCTCAACTCGGAACTTAAGGAGCTCAACGATTCAACGAACAATACCCAAGAAATCATATTTGGGTAGGCCGCATAAATTACTCAAACTGCCAGATCATGATTAAAACTAACTGGAAAAAAAAAAAAAGCAATGACCCACATAGTCCTCACATTCACATCAATTAAAATAATATAATACTTTACAAAGTAAATACTCATATCATTGTATATATAAAATTCATCAATTCCAATGTGTAGGTATATAAAAATTCGGACATAATCTTTGACTAGCATGTAGATTGGTCTCTGAAATGGTATTTTGAGGAAAGAATTAACAGATTAAGTGGATAGTCCAGTCAGTGCATACATTTGTCAGCAACCGCGCAGCTCAAATCAGAACTTGAAGAGCTCAACGATGCACGAATGACAGCCGGGACCAACGGCTTAACGTGCTTTCCAAGGAATAACATATATGGAGTCTTTATTTAGAAGTAGTTGCAAGTTACTGTCTGTATAACAAAATAGCTTGTTCGTCTGAACATGTTTGTATTTTTTTCTCTATACTCACAGAATCTGGAAAAGTGATAATAGAACGAGCCTGTGGTATAACATTCGATAAGATGAAAATAGAAGGTGCAAATCACGGAGAATTTGTAACTGATGAAGAAGCGAAGGTTTCGTGGAGCACTTGTAATACAGATTTGTGCAACGGAAATCTATCTGGTACTAATAATGATGGTAAGCTATCAGGTACTAATAACTATGTTTTATTTTTTTCATTATATTTATAATTATTCTCCAATGTTGTTAATTTATTTCACTGTGCCTGTTATTTAATACTTAATATACAGCGAAAGGAACTTCTTTTCAACCGGCACCTGCAGTGTCACACGACACCTTTTGTCTTTTTTATTTTTACTGTGGCACCACATTCCAGCATATGTATACGTTTCAGAAAGCAGTTGGGGGGTCATGAACAAATACCAAATGATGACGTTGATTACAAGTGCAGTGTTGTCTCTATCTTCTTTGTATTATTTTTCTTAATTAGTCGGAAAAATACATGTAATCATTTTTTAATAGTTCAATAAAGATTACCTGTAACGTTCATCTGGTTTTTTTTTTAAATATTTTTTATGATTAATTATTTTATTTCTGTAAGTAGGTTTGTACAAATAATTTTACACGTCAATCATATCATAAAAATAGATGAGGTCAACGTTTCCCGTTCGACTATTCTGAGAAGAAAGGCCGAAACAAACATAAGATCTCTTAAATATACCTCCAGCCAGAGTAACAATACTTACGACCCTTACGATCTCTTAAATAAATTCTTAAGATATCTTAATCAAACCTCCAGCTAGAGTAAAAATCCTTACGGCTATGAAAGTATGCACCTTGGCTCAGGCCGTCGCGCGTCGCTGCTGAACTTACTTGAATAACCTACCACTACCTGGGGGGGTAACAGGGGAGAAAAGGGACCACACCCTTCAAAGGAAAACAAAAAAATTATGGACAAGACAAAGGGAAAACACTACCCCAGGGTGGTACTGGCTGCTCAGCAGCCGGAGAATCCGCCAAGTTCCCATCGGGAACGTCATGCCCCTCGTATTCTGGGGGGGGGCAACCAATGTCTTCCGCTTGCCGATGGCAACATGAGCCGAGGAGGCTCATCACGTTCTCAGTCATCCGAGGACGTGATTAATTTTAATGCCGACACCACCGGCCAGCGAGAAAAGGAGCTTCAAGAGCACCTGAAGCCCCTGCGCGTCGTGGTCACGCCGATTGCTGTCTCCGACAGCAACAAAAGCCGAGGAGGCTCAAGTCCTGATAGGGACCGGTCCGACAGGGAGGACACTAGGAGGAAGCGCAGCCTCTCCTCTAGTAAGGAGAACCTGTTGGCCGCGAAGGTGCCAACGGCACAGAGAGGGCGAGGTCGTGTGGTGGCGGGCGGAGTTCCCACTCGGCTGCCGGAGCGTGACGGGCGGGGTCGCTTCAAGCCAATACGCCGGACCAACACGCCAGCTCTAGTGGAGCGCGTGGAGAGCGCGGAGAGCGGTCTCGAGCCCATGGAGGCGGACCTAAGCGGGGACTCCACACCCTCCCTGCTAGGGTCCAACAGAGCAGAGGCGAGCGCTGCGAGGCGGGCGCAGCGAAGGACTGTCGCGGCTGACGAGGTTAGCGAGTTAGCTCGACAGGCCCGTGAGCGGCGCTCTACCCGGATAGCTGCCGGGGGGTCCGTAACAGCGGTGGCGCTCAGCCGCCAGGTTTTGGACGGCGTGGATGTCGTCCTGAAGGTTGCCACCAAATCGGGCAACCTGAAGGGTACATTCACCCGTGCCCTAAAGGAGGCGGCTGACGGTATTAAGGAGGCGGTTGAGGTCCTCCTTAACCGTACTAGCACGGAGGAGACGGCGAAGTTATGGGAGGAGAATGGCCGTCTCCGATCCGAGTTGGAGGACCTCAAGCGGCAGTTCACCGCCCAGAGGGCAGTTCCCGCGGCCACCGGCCCCTCTTCCGTCGCGGCCCCATCGTCGGCTCCATTGCTGGTCCCGGCTTCGACCCCTGCACTTGCAGATGCGGAGATCGAAAAGATCGCCCGCATCTGCATGATGCAGTGTGGAACGATGGTGGGTGCCAGCTTCGAGGCCATAGAGGCAACGCTCCTGCCGGAGGAAACCCTCCGCCTACCGCTCGCTGCGGATAAGCGGAGAAAGGAGGGGCCCGCCAGGCAGGGGCCAGTGATAGCCGCGGCGGCAGAGGCAAGCCGCTCCGGGAGTAGGACCAAAAAGCCCGCTAAGGGTGCATCCGTGCCCACTTCCCGGGTTGCTGCACCACTGGCGATTGCGCCACCGGCGCCTGCACCACAAGCGGCCGCGCCCGGGCCTTCCACGGAGGCCTGGACGACGGTCGTCAAAAGGGGCCGCCGTCACGAGAGGAAGACGGCACCACCGACACCCGCTGGAGCACCGGCACTGGCAGCGAAGAGGGCCCAGGGACCGCCTAAGGTCAGAGCCCCACGCTCCGCGGCTGCAGTGATCACATTGCAGCCCGGAGCCGTCGAGAGGGGCGTCAGTTACAAGGCGGTCCTGACTGAGGCGAAAGCCAAAGTCGCGTTCCCCGACCTTGGCACACCGTCCGGCTTCAGAATGAGGCCGGCGATCACGGGGGCGCGGCTGCTCGAGGTGTCGGGTGCCTCTAGCGACGAAAAGGCGGACATCCTGGCCGCCAAGCTTAGAGAGGTCCTTAACCCGGAGGACGTCCGGGTGTCCAGGCCGATGAAGACCGCTGAGCTGCGCGTCGGTGGCCTGGACGACTCGACAACCCCGGCTGAGGTTGTGGCGGCTATCGCCCGAGTCGGTGGATGTCCGCCCGACGATGTGCGGACGGGCGACATCCGCGTCGACGCTTCCGGGCTCGGCACGATTTGGGTGCGGTGCCCGGTGGCGGCGGCGAACAAGGTCGCTGTCGGTGGACGTCTGTTGGTTGGATGGGTTGCGGCGAGTGTCAAGCTGCTGCAGCCCAGGGCCATGCGGTGCTACCGGTGTCTTGACATTGGGCATGTTAGGGCACGGTGCACCGCCAGAGTGGACCGCAGCGAGCAGTGCTATCGCTGCGGCCAGCCCGGCCACAAGGCGGCCCAGTGCTCCGCGGCGCCAAACTGCAGCCTTTGTACAGCTGCAGGGAGGCCCGCCGGGCACAGGGCGGGCGGAAAGGCCTGTGGCGTACCCGCCAACAAAAAGAAGAGAAGGGGTGCCAAGGCTGCGGGGGGCTCTTTACCCCCCCCCCCCCCCTCAGCCTGGCTGCCCTTCGGCCGACTCCCGGCCTAGGAATGATGCGGAGGGAATGGATTGCGCATAATGGCGCTCTACCATTTCCTCCAGGGCAACATCAACCACTCCCCCCCCGGGATAACTGGGTGGGAGACCTTGACGGCTTGGTGGCCATCATCGGCGGGGCTCTCGCCAACCCGTCCCGAGGACTCGGCTGTGTGGCCGCCCTCGCGGACGGCATTGGCGTGGTTGGGGCGTATTTTTCGCCCAACAAGAGTCTCGCCGACTTCGAAAGCTTCCTTGTCGAGTTAGGTGCGGTCGTGGGCCGACTCCACCCTCGCCCCGTGCTGTTGCTAGGGGATCTCAACGCCAAGTCTGTGGCGTGGGGATCTCCGGTGACCGATGCTAGGGGTGAGGCGCTGGAGGAGTGGGCGGTCACGACCGGCCTGGTCGTCCGCAACGTGGGCTCGGTCCACACGTGCGTGCGGCAGCGGGGCGGGTCAATAGTGGACGTATCGTTCGCTAGCCCTGCTGTCGCGAGCCGTGTTCGCGACTGGCGTGTCGCCATGGAGGTGGAGACGTTGTCGGATCACCGATACATCCGTTTCGACGTCTCCGCCCAGACCGCCGGCGGCCGCAGTTCATCGGGCCCGCGAACGGACGGCCCGCGCTGGTCGCTCAAGCGCATCGACAGGGAGTCTAGTCGCCAGTCGCCAGTTTAGATAATTGTCGTGACCTAGCACCGACACTTATCGCTTAATTTTTTCTTAAATTTAGAAACTACGACAATAAGCCATAACTCCAATCAAATTTGATAAAGAAGAACATTTAAAAAAAAAAATAAGTTTTTAAAATGCTTGTATGCATCTTAACTTCTTCTAGACGTGTAACAAGATGTGTTGGTCTTTTGTGTTCTATTACCGGTTCCCTTAAGTAATTAGGACCTTCCCACCAAAGCGAACCATCTTTAAGTTCCGATGAAGAAACTCCGCGTGAAGCATAATCTGTTGGATTTTGCTTGGATGCTACATGGGCCCAGTGATGCGTGTCCAAGGTGGTCAAAATGTTGGAAACTCTGTTGGCAACAAAAGTTTTCCACCGACTTGGGTGACAATTCAACCAAGCTAACATCCTATCGTGGGATCTTATGCTAACCAGAGAAGTTAAACTATTGCGGTAAGTCTCCCATTCTTGTAATAAAATATTTGGAATTTATTGATCCCATTCCAACCCTGCTGACCATAATTTTTGAATGAACATTTTTGCCAAAACAACGCTTGGTGCTAACCATCCTAATGGATCAAATAAACGTGAAATGTCCCAGATAATTTTTCTTTTTGTTATAGGTCCAGTTTTTGGCGTGAGTTCCAGAGAGTTTTGAAAACAATCATCGCGAGCGTCCCAGGTAAGTACCAATATTTTTGTTACTTTGTCTATTTTTATTTTTAAGTCTTCATCGTTTCCCTCTCTAATTTTATTCAATAATTCCTTGCAATTGCTTGCCCATTTTTGCAATTGAAATCCTCCTTTAGCTAGCACTTGAGATAATTCCGTGTAAATTTTAAACCCATCTTCTATATTTTGAGCTCCTGACATCAAATCATCAATGTAAAATTCATTTAAAATTACAGCTTATTTAATATTTTTTATTATAGCTATGCCTGAATTATCCCCGCACTCATCATAGACTAACTGTTGTAGTGCCCGTACAGCTAAGTATAGAGCCGAGGCCGTACTGAAGGTAACAGTTATCAATTCATACTCCTGTAGTTCCTTTTCAGGACTATCTCTCCAAAGTATCCGTTGATATGGCGTATCTTGCCTATCCACTAAAACTTACCGATACATTTTAACAATATCCACCACTATACATATCCTATGTGCTCTCCAGCGCATTACAATATGACGGAGTTCGTCTTGCAAAGACTGACCAATCATTACACTAAATTATTACTTGTTAAAATTTTGGAAACCATCTACTTTTCAATATTTGTAAATATGTGAACACCATGTATCTATCACATAATTAATTTATCTGCCTTTGCATTATATTTAATTCTTTTTACCGATTGTGGTATAGTAATTTTATTCTAGGTGCATCGTCTTCACATATGATTACATAATTAATGTGAACTTACATAATATTGTAAAACATTTTAAAAGAGTAACGGTGGTGTTTCTTGCCTATTCTTCTCCATACGAAACTACCTTTTGGAAGGGGCAACCAGAATCAATTCTATTTTTTTGTAAATTTTGACGTTCAAAAGTGCCTTTTATGTGCCTATTTAAAATAAATGATTTGACTTTGACTTTGACTTTGACATTAGATCATCATTTAGTGACATACCATTAGTTCCCTTAGAGGAAACATTAAACACGACACGCACCTTTGTAGTGTCTTTATCGTCACGAACTACTGCGTGATGAGGTAAGTAAACAGCCCTCTGATTATATTTTTCTTGATCTGTTACTTTTACCATGTGGTTAAGCTTTAAATATTCTTGCATGACATTCGCGTAGTCTGCTTTTAATTTTAGGTTTTTCTTAACCTTACTTCTAACACCTTTAATCTTTTTTCAGCAATCACTTTGGATTCACTGCACCTGCCGATCAGGTTTGTTTCGCGCAGGTTTGGTTCAAATATATATTAATTGATTTAAAATCACAATTTAATCAAGTATAATTTTCACTGTCGCTACACATAACCATTGTTAATTTTAAATACGAGGTATCGGTAGTTAAATTAATTAAAATCTTATGTAGCCACATTCAGCATTTATAACATCTTGCAACCTTTCCCGCATTGACGAAACCATATTGTAACATACATTATTACGTCTAAAACTATCCCATATCTCGTGGACGTGTCTAATCAAGGCTTCTCTGGTTCTAGCTTGGTTGCTGCCCCACTTTTGGCCCATCAGCCCCCACAAATTCTCAATAAGATTGAGGTGAGGGCTTTTAGGCGGCCACGGCAACGAATTCACGAAATTTCGGTTGCGATTGAACCAGGCCTGAGTGAATCGAGAATTATGGACCCCTGAATTGTCCTGCACAAAATCAATAGGCGTCAATTTGGGAAAGTATATCTGCAGACTAGGCAGTAAAACTTCGTCTAAAATACTGGTATATTGCTCGCTATTCATTCGATCACTGATCTCGGCCAATTCACCGGGTCCACTGGCTGCCATCCAGCTCCAAACGCCGAAGCTTGTCCGGCCACTTCTTCTAGATGGCAGTATATTTCTTTCTAAATAACGAGTGTTATTAGGCCGCCATAAAGACAAACCTCCATCAGCAGTAGAAACAAACACTTTTTCATCAGAAAAAATGGCTCTGCTAAAATCGTAGTTCAGATATTCTCGAGCAAATTCTAGTCGCTGTTGTTCATGGCATGCAGTTAACGGAATTCTGTGACTTATGCCAGCTGTGCATAGGCGACGTCGAATCGTTGAAGATTATATGCGATAGGAAAATGATATGTCCTGGCCCTGCAGTCTCGACATTAGATAGCGACAAAAATCTGTTGCTAAGTCGTAACGATGTCAAATTCCTTTAATAGATTTTCAACTTTATTTCCAAAACATAAGGTTGAAAATCTATTAAAGAAATTAGACATCGATACGACTTAGCGACAGATTTTTGTCGCTATCTAATGTCGAGACTGCAGGGCCTGAATTCGCACAAATCCATAATAATAATCCATAATCTAACGATCCTGTTCACGATCTACCTATCCTGCGCCGCGGAAGTTTTTCGTGGATGACCACTACTTTTACAACTAACAACGTCACCTCCATCTTCCCACCGCTTGAGCTACAAATATACGGATTTTCTCTGAAAAAATAAAAAGGCATTTAAGTAAACTGTTACTTATTAAGTGATTTAAATATAGAAACACTAGTTTTTGCCCGCGGCATCGTTCGCGTTAATTTAAAATTTGACAATCAATTCGGGTTGTTCAGGGAATTATAGTTAGGAGGATGAAAAACCGGTCTATCGACGCTCTAGACTCACAAAATGTATTAAGCACTTAAATAAAAATAAAAAATAAACTCTTACCACACTACTAAAGTTTCTACAATAATATAGTTTAATCATGATTCGAAAGACACTTGGCGCCACCTATTATCATAAGAAAGTTATTGTTTTTTTCCTCGAGAACAGTACTTTTTTTCGGGATGAAAGGTACCCTATGTCGGTTTCTGTACACCTGACAACGTCTATGCAAAATTTCAGGATGATCGGGTCAGTGGTTTAGGCGTGAAAAGGTAACAAACAAACAAACTTACTTTCGCATTTATAATATTAGTTAGGAAGTTAGGATTAAGATAAAAACGGCTGCGCAACGCGCGGCACCCTAAAAAAATGATAATTCAAATTTAAAGAGATAATAACATTATTTGAATATTTTATTAAATAAAAAGTCTATAAAATAAAAAAAAAACAACAATTAATTGCAAACTCACTCACAACAAACTCTGCGAGAGTGACACAAGCTTACGTCACTATCCAGTTGCCACTTTATTGCAACAAAGCAAGAAGTATGGAAACATTTTCAGTCACCATTCTGTTAAAAAATATATATCAAGCATTTAAATTGTCGTTTTGATTTTCTAATCAAACGAAACAATTCAATGTAAACTTATACCGATGTAATCGTTAGTTAAAACCTCATTGATTTATCGGATTCGCTCAGGTAATAAAGGCGGTTGGGGAGTTATTATGACACACTACTGGTAACACAGCGGTGATGACGTAGGCTTGTGTCACCCCCGTGACCACTGTGTCTCGGAATGCTATACCTGGCGAAGTATATTATTATACCATGGGTAAAATCACAATTTGGGTTCCTTTGCTTTAATGTGCGTTTTGTTTGAGTAGAATAAACTATTTTTTTTTCTTTTTCTTTTCTTTCTTTTGAACCCAAATTGCGACTTATTTCCGAGCTCAAGCTGCTTGAAACTGCTACTTTGTAATTGTTTACATAATTTTGAAACTATATTGTAAACATGTTTTTGAAACTTTGGGTACATAATTACGTAACTAAAAGTAAATAGAATTTTTTGGTAATCTATTTTTAACGAAAATTTGATAAAAATGTGTAGTTAATTTTGACACAATTTAACGTTTACATAATTATTGGACACAGTAAACGTAAAAAAATAAGTATGCTACTTATTTTTGCGATTTAATGTTGCTACATGAATTTGAATTTTAAGGGCGTTTCTATGTTATTGCTCGTGACTGTACACTACACAACCCTACACCTGACCAGTGTTTTCCTGATGCTAATTATAATTTTAATTTTATTCATCATTTTTCCTGAAACAGGAACATTCGTATAAAAACACGTTCGAGTGCAGTTAATTTAGTGTACGTTTAGTATTTTAAGTGGTCGCAGGTAACACCAAAATGAAGTCCATAACTAATTTGTTTGTGGTAACGTTGTTCGTCTGCTTGTCTGTTAAATATGGTGAGTCTTAGAATTTTCGAGCTATTGATGATTGTCAATAACAGTTGAAATTTTGACCACTACTGGAGAGAGGTTGGCTTAAATTAAGTTTTTTTGGAGTAACGGAGGACTGACTAGAAGCATTGCCCCGAGGAAAACGTGCAGTATACGTTTGCACCGGCAAATATGTTTCCCGTGTGTTGTTTGATTGCTCTGGTGTCGATTTTTAATCACTTTATTAATACTTCGAGGATTTACTAGAATTTTGCTGCCTCTTAATGCATTCCGTCGCTATTTGGTTTTCAGTCAGTAGAGGACAGCAATATTTATGAATTTTGACATTATTAGCCTGATTCTACAAACCTAGTTTAATGACTATGCTTGCACATTACAGCGTCGTCTATTGAATGTTACGTGTGTAAACATAAACATAAACAGATTCTACACAACGGCCACACTGATCAACAATGCCAAAGTGGTCACGTCTCCGCCACGATGCTTCGGTATTGCCCGGGCTCCTCTTGCGGCATTACTAAACAAGAGGGTAAGTAGAATCAAGTTTAAATCCTTTAGCACTAGCAACTAGCAAGCACGTATGGTGGGTACCAGTTCTGTACATTTTTTGGCCACAGTTCTTTTTTTGTTTTGTATATTTTTTTTGTTTTTATTGTGATTTTCTTTTTTTAAATGCTCTTATTTTTACTGTTTGTACCTATTTCCTGTGCGTGTCCCAAATCAAATATTTTGTCTTTCTTCTTTCGTTTTAAAAGAAATATAATGTAAATATCATGAAGACTTAAAATAAAATGTTTTAATAAGAACAAAATGATCTTACTCTTTCTTTTCATTCAGACAATGGCGACATCACCATTAGACGCACATGTGGGACAACAATGCCTTACAACATTAAAGGAAGTCGAGGCATCAGCTATCTGACATACAACGATTGTGACACAGACCGTTGTAATGGTGGTGATGTCGATAGTAAGTGTTTTCTTTATTATTACAAGCTTTTTTTATAACTACCAGACCGACAGACGTTGACTTGTCCTTTCAATAATTCATACCAAAATCCCATAGAACGGACGTCCAGTTGTCCCAATTTTGAGAATGGCGGGAAATTTTTCAAGTTTTCTTTCCTTAAAAACCTAATTCAGTCTAATACAAACATTTTAAAACAAAAATAGCCAAATCGGTCCAGCTGTTCTTAAGTGAAGTGATGCGCTTACCAACGAACAGCATTTCATTTTATATATATACTAGCGACCCGCCCTGGCTTCGCCCGGGTAGCAAAGCATAATATAATATAGCCTATGTCACCCAGAGATAGTGTAGCTTCCCAATAGTGAAAGAATTTTTGAAATGGGTTCAGCAGTTTCGGAGCCTATTCAAAACAAACAAACAATCATATCTTTTCTCTTTATAATATTATAGTGACCCGCCCTGGCTTCGCCCGGGTAGCAAAGCATAATATAATATAGCCTATGTCACCCAGAGATAGTGTAGCTTCCCAATAGTGAAAGAATTTTTGAAATCGGTTCAGTAGTTTCGGAGCCTATTCAATACAAACAAACAATCAAATCTTTTCTCTTTATAATATTATAGCGAACCACCCCGGCCTCGCCCGGGTAGCAAAGCATAATATAATATAGCCTATGTCACCCGGAGATAGTGTAGCTTCCCAACAGTGAAAGAATTTTTGAAATGGGTTCAGCAGTTTCGGAGCCTATTCAAAACAAACAAACAATCATATCTTTTCTCTTTATAATATTATAGTGACCCGCCCCGGCTTCGCCCGGGTAGCATTTAATTTATACTTCAGTCTAAGTAACACCGGCCACGTGTTGTGTGCTATGCTAACACCAAAAATTGAAAAAGTAAGAGCAATTGAATTTTACTGTATTTCGTTTATTACAAAATAAATTTAGGTTATACCTTAGCCTCAGCAACACGTAGTGGTTATGCTTTTAAATTGTAGCGTATATGAAACGTTTGTATTTTTAACATTGCGCCATCTATTGAATACTTACTCAATCCAGTCAATAGATATCGCCATCTGTTAAAATCGTTTGGAGCTGACAGATAATTGTGACTGTCAAATAATAGACAAATAATTTGCAATAAAATAATATTGCGATTATAAATTGAGATGTAAGCTATCCTATCTTTCAAGTTGGATCAAATTGCACACAGTATGCAAATCAAATTTAAAATCGGTTCAGTAGTTTAGAGTTAGTCCATCGCGGACAAACAACGTGACACGTAATTTTTATATATATAAAGATAGAGGCATTGATAAATACTAGCTGACCCGACAAACGTTGTTCTGTCCTTGAATCGTAAGTTATAGTTTTGAGTTCATACTAAAATTCCATAGAAAAAGGACGTCCAGTTTTTCCCGAATTTGAATATCTATTTAATTTTTATTTATGTATATTGATAATTTTTAGTTTTACTACGTTATATTACCGGCCTACCATTGTTCCACTGCAGGGAAAACACCTCATACAGAGAAAGCACAATCATTAATCTACACCCTTAACACATATGTACGTGTTGGCCATTACAGAGGATTTTTTTTATAAATCCACGTTCTAGACCGCCCGTTGTTGTGTTGTTGTTGATTCGATCGTTAGGACGGTTATTAGAATTAGTTTTTCGTGTTTGGTTTCACGTAGTCACCCAACCGTTCGTTTCACGAATGTACGTACGTTGCGTTACAAACGTTCGCACAAGGAATGTTTCTGTAAAAGTGCGTCTAGACAGTGCGACGTATGAGCCGCTAATGCATTTTTTTTAATGTCACAGGCATGGCTTACCTTTCGTAGCAAATACCTCGCACTGCGTCTCTAAAATAATTTGGCAAAGCGATAGCTCCCGGTGAGTATCGTCCTTAAAGAGTATTCTGTATTTCTGGAAAATAAAGCATTCCGCATTTATAAGATTATGCAAAATAATTGTGATCCTTTTATTTATTTATCCTTACATTACAGCATTTAAATCGATTCACTGCTGCCGATGCAACTCCGAGATTGATAAGAAGTGCATAGATGCTGTCGATGACAGCCTGAAACATAAATGCATAGCCGACGTATGTAGCATTACGAATAAAATCGAGAGTGAGTATCAATGCTATATCCGTGCACATAATGACACATCAAGCTATACATTTCCAGTATAAGCTGGCCTAGCACTGCATAAGCTTTTCGTAAACTGACGGGTCAGCTTTCACTGGAAATATATAGCTTTATTGTGTCGTCGTATGTGCAACGAATGGTATAAGATCCAACGCAAAAGCGGAGTATCACCTAGCTATTCTGTCTCTCGTTCCGATTATCTTTTTTGGATACCTATTGTAATCGAAAGAATTTCATTTCCACATTTTATTAATTGAGTTAATAATTATTCTTCATTAGATAAGTTCAGGAGTGAATCACATCTGTAACAGTGTCTGGGGATGAGCATCCCCGTATACGTGAGACCGAAATTTGTCAGCCCGAATAACTGCATCCCAAAAGAACGCAGTCCCGAATCACTTTATCCCGAATAATCGCTAAAGCTACGGTTTCCTAGAACAGCGGTGACCGCCACATGCAAAAGTCAAAGTCAAATCATTTATTTCAAATAGGCACATAAAAGGCACTTTTGACCGTCAAAACTTACAAGAAAATAGAATTGATTCTAGTTGCCCCTTCCAAAAGGTAGTTTCGTATGGAGAAGAATGGTCAAGAAACTCCACCGTTACTCTTTTAAAATGTTTTACAATATTATATTACAGGTATACATCAATTATATAATTATGTGTGAAGACGATGCACCTAGAATAAAATTACTGTACCACAATAGGTAAAAATAATTAAATATAATGCAATGACAGGTAAATTAATTATGTGATAGATACATGGTGCCCACATATTTACAAATATTGAAAAGTAGATAATTTTTCCAAAATTTTAATAATTATTGTGTGAGTTAAAGTAGTGACATAATATAAAAGTCAATATCATAAAAAATATAAAATATACAATTAAATTAGCAACCAGTTTGATTTTGTCTAAACTCTAGATTGCGGCCGTAATCTCCAATACCGAGCGTTTTTTGTCACCTTAAAGTCAAATACTGGTGAAAATGACAGATTTTCATGACGTTCGTTATAAATATGACGGAAACGCTCTTCTATCCCTAAATCAATTTACAAATATCGTCACTTCATATGGTTTTAGGGATAGCGTTCGTTGGGCATAACGTTATTAAGGGCTCGCGTTCTGTACAACGTGAGCCCGGGATTTAGAATTTCGGCCTAACGTAACATGATCATCATCTGCCTAGACTTAGTCCAGACATAATATTGGTGAGATCATATGAAGACCATGTAGATTAGTGTCTGAAATGGTCTTTTGAGGAAAGAACCACACAGATTGAGTGGACCTTTCCAGTCAGTGCATGCATTTGTCAGTAATCGTGCAGCTCAACTCGGAACTTAAGGAGCTCAACGATTCAACGAACAATACCAAAGAAATCATATTTGGGTAGGCCGCATAAATTACTCAAACTGCCAGATCATGATTAAAACTAACTGGAAAAAAAAAACAAAAAGCAATGACCCACATAGTCCTCACATTCACATCAATTAAAATAATATAATACTTTACAAAGTGAATACTCATATCATTGTATATATAAAATTCATCAATTCCAATGTGTAGTGTATAAAAATTCGGACATAATCTTTGACTACCATGTAGATTGGTGTCTGAAATGGTATTTTGAGGAAAGAATTAACAGATTAAGTGGACAGTCCAGTCAGTGCATGCATTTGTCAGCAACCGTGCAGCTCAAATCAGAACTTGAAGAGCTCAACGATGCACGAATGACCGCCGGGACCAACGGCTTAACGTGCTTTCCAAGGAATAACATATATGGAGTCTTTATTTAGAAGTAGTTGCAAGTTAGCTGTCTGTATAACAAAATAGCTTGTTCGTCTGAACATGTTTGTATTTTTTTCTCTATACTCACAGAATCTGGAAAAGTGATAATAGAACGAGCCTGTGGTATGACATTCGATAAGATGAAAATAGAAGGTGCAAATCACGGAGAATTTGTAACTGATGAAGAAGCGAAGGTTTCGTGGAGCACTTGTAATACAGATTTGTGCAACGGAAATCTATCTGGTACTAATAATGATGGTAAGCTATCAGGTACTAATAACTATGTTTTATTTTTTTCATATTATTTATAATTATTCTCCAATGTTGTTAATTTATTTCACTGTGCCTGTTATTTAATACTTAATATACAGCGAAAGGAACTTCTTTTCAACCGGCACCTGCAGTGTCACACAACACCTTTTGGCTTTTTATTTTTACTGTGGCACCACATTCCAGCATATATATACGTTTCAGAAAGCAGTTGGGGGGTCATGAACAAATACCAAATGATGACGTTGATTACAAGTGCAGTGTTGTCTCTATCTTCTTTGTATTATTTTTCTTAATTAGTCGGAAAAATACATGTAATCATTTTTTAATAGTTCAATAAAGATTACCTGTAACGTTCGTCTGGTTTTTTTTAAAATATTTTTTATGATTAATTATTTTATTTCTGTAAGTAGGTTTGTACAAATAATTTTACACGTCAATCATATCATAAAAATAGATGAGGTCAACGTTTCCCGTTCCACTATTCTGAAAAGAAAGGCCGAAACAAACATAAGATCTCTTAAATATACCTCCAGCCAGAGTAACAATACTTACGACCCTTACGATCTCTTAAATAAATTCTTAAGATATCTCAATCAAACCTCCAGCTAGAGTAAAAATCCTTACGGCTATGAAAGTATGCACCTTGGCTCAGGCCGTCGCGCGTCGCTGCTGAACTTACTTGAATAACCTACCAAAATATTAAACCGACGAAAAAAGAAACTGAAAAGTAAAAAATAAATAAGCTCTTTAATTAAAGTAAATTACTAATGTTGAGTCGACGCCAAACCAACAATCAACGCCGATCAATTAACGACGATCAGTCAAGCCACCATAAGTTTTCTTGGCGCCTTTAAGTACGTATATGTTGGACGCCGACTCAAAATTAGTAATTAACATTAATTTAAGAGCTTAGTTAGACTGAAAGGTTTATTTTTGGCTTTTCAGTTTCTATCTTCGTCGATTGATTTTTTGTAAGAAAGTTTTTTACCGGTTATATTGGAGTTAGCTTCCAGTCTAACCGGATGCAGCTGAATACCAGTATTTTACATGGAGCGACTACCTATCTGACCTCCACAAGATTGGTTGCCAGACTTTCAGACTTCTAAATATCCGTAACGACTGTCAAAGATCTAAAAATGACAGCCGAGACCAACGGCTTAACGTGCTTTCCGAGGCAGGGAGGGGTCTTGGTATGTAATGGATGGTTACCCATCCACGGACCGACCTCGGCAAGCGTTGCTTAACCTTAAAGATTGACCCGTGTGGCTGTTATTATTTAGCCGGGCTCTGTAACTTGGTGCCCCTCGCTGAAAATACTCCCTACTGTATAAATATATGTGACCATCGCGCTCGGATATAATGCTATCAGGTCCATTGTCATTGCCAACGTCAAAATAAGGTTTTCGTTATTGAAACCGACGTTTGTTTTTCAGACAAAAGCATAAACAGAAAGTTCAAACTGTTCTTGCATGCTCCATTAAAGTCTCGTTGTCCTGTGGTGATGTCACTTACTCTGTGGGTTTTTCGGTCATCTACACTAATATTAATTTTATAAAGAGGTAAAGTTTGTAAGTATGGATGTCGAAACTACTCATCCGATTTCAAAAAATATTTTTATGGTAGCAAATCTACACTATTGCCGAGTGCTATATTTATGATATACTAGATTTACCCGGCCCGGCTTCGCACAGGCAGCACTAAGTATCTAACACCTACCCTATCTACCTAACTACCAACCCTACCTACCTCTTCTGTCTCATTCACTCACTTTTTTCAAAATTTATTTCATACAAATTTGTCCTGACAATAACGAACACAAAAAAAAGAATTATGAAATTTTGTGCAGACGTTCGGAAGTTATACGCGTACATATATTTCGGCGATTAATTTTTATTTATATAGATTTTATGGTATAGTTCGCTTCCACGCGGACGGATTCGCGGGCAGAAGCTGAAGACATCAGCTGTAAAATTCACAGACGATAAAAAAGACTACTTTGTCCCTAGTCATTTTACCACTTGTCGGATTTAACAAGATGCCTGGAACTTATAGCTAAACCAATGTGAAGCGAACCTCGTGTTATTGTTGCTTCAATTTGTAAATCTGGCGAACGGTAATGAGATCGCAGTCGTATATACGTTCCCGACGATATTTCTACTGTCCTTATGAAAACCATCGAAAATGCCAAACGAAAGATAAAGTAAAAATCGTTTATTTCAACATTAAAATTACAAAACAAACTAGGCACAGCGTGAAACTTGACCATTATGTAATTTTTTATTTTTTTATTGTAAAAGTTGAAATTGGCAACAGTTAAACTAGTTAGCCTCTTCGAGACTCATCACCTGCCTAGCATTTTTAATCTATGTTGGGGTCGGCTTTCTGTCTTACCGGATACAGCTGAATAACAGTATTTTACATGCAGCGACTGCCTATCTGAACTCCACAACACAGTTACTGGGTAATACTATACCCCTTGGTAATACTGGGTTACAGACTTTCGGGCTTCTGACGACACGTAACGACTGTCAAAGATCCAAGAATGACAACTTCGTGATTGCAAAACTAAGTATACAAAAATAAACTAACTAAGGGAGGAAATCTAAAAACAAATTATTATGGATAAAATTTATCCATAAATGCTAACACTAAGGCAGTGTAAAGTCCAGTACGTACCTAACTTCGTAACACAGTATCAATCTTAATAATTTTGAAGGATATTGATTTTGTTTTTTTTAATTTTTAATTTTTATTTATATGGTGTACATAATAAAGAGTATTCTATTCTGTTGCTAATCTATTGCTTCATAAGTTCGAAAAATTTGTCTGCTCAACAACGTAAATAACGCAATGAATGTTGTTGAACTGTCAAGTTGAAATTTGTCAAATTGATTTGTGTCAAATATTCAGTAAATTTTAGAGTACAGCTGAATTATATGAATACCGTCAAAGAATAAGATGATAGTCCCCTGCTATAATAATAATATTTTTGCAAAATCCTTCAACTGACTTGTTTTATCAATAGTTTAAAATAAAACAGTGGTTTTTTCTTTTGTGTTACGATTTATTTTTGTGACGAATTTTTTACCCCAAAGCAACTATTTAAAGAGCCGAAGTGCACAATGCAGTATTAATATGGCAACACTGTCATCGAAAAAATTACAAAAATGAAGCCACCGTATTGTTTCACTAGTGAAGGAGCCTAAAGTGCGCGTCACGTTATAGTTTGTATGGACAAAAATTTAGATTTATTGATCTCTGAGGTAAGAAACAGATATTTTAATGTTATTGTATTATATTTGTTGGCGATGAGGTCAAAAGTATACTTAAAATCGCCCATTAGTGCCTTTTTTTTTTTTTTTTTTTTTTTTTTTTTGGGTGGGAAATCATCAAATGACGTCTCCCGCTCCGGGCGGAGCGGAAGGGCGTGTCAGACTCTTACTGACTGAAACCCACCCGTGTTCCTTCAGTTGCCTGTGCGCCAGGGCCACGGTAACTCTTTCGAACAATCCGCGACCCCAGCAGGCATCGGTCCTATCGGACCCCGTCAATGGTGCTGACATCTCTTTGAGGCGCGCGTGGAACACGACGCGCCGTCGACCCGGGCCTGGTCCTTACCGGACGGCGAGCTGCCCATTGCTCGCCGTCCGCAAGCCCGCGCCTACGGTGGCCGGGAGTCGGCAATCGACTCCCGACGCCCAGGGTGTCTCCTCCTCCTGCGGCGGCTAGGGGCGCGAGGGCGTAGAGATTGCCTCTCCCTCTCGCGCTCCGCCTCCTCCTTCGCGAGCATCACTGCTTCGCAGAAGGAGGTGACGGCTTCCCATTCCCTCTCGCTCCGTACCATGGCCTGAACCAGGGCTGGACGCGAGAGGTCGCCGCCGCCGATCGCCGCCACGAGGACACGGCGGTGCTCCGCCCAAGCCGGGCAGACCTCCACCGTATGCTCCACCGTGTCCTCCGGTCGATCCACACAATGGTAACACCCGGGCGTTTCCTCCCGCCTTATTCGAAACAGGAACCTCCCGAAACAGCCATGTCCGGTGAGGACCTGCGTCAGGCGGAAGGTGAGGACGCCGTGGCGCCTCTCAAGCCACTCCTCAAAGAGGGGTCTTACCGCCGCAATTGTGGCGTGCCCTGCGCTGGGTTGCGACAGTCGCACTCTCCATGCCGCCATGAGATCCCGCCGGAGCTCTATCCGCTATGCCGCGATTTCTCGCGGCAGCGGAGTTACGCCCCGGCGTTTCGCCTCCTCGCGCCACTCCCAGACGTGCGCGAGGACCTTTGCCTCCAGATCCCACGGCGGCAATCCGGCAAGGAGGCTCGCCGCTTCGCAGGAGACCGTGCGGTATCCCCGTACCATCCGGATGGCCCTTTGGGACGCTTTCAACCGGCGGGCTGGCCGGAGCCTAAACGAACGCGCCCACACAGGTGCCCCGTAAAGGGCCATGGACCGCACGACCCCCGCGTAGAGCCTCCGGCAGGAGGCGTTTGGCCCCCCCAGATTGGGCAAGAGCCGCTTCAAAGCAGCCCCGGCCCGCTGCAGTCTGGGAGCCAAACGTGGGAAGTGCTCGACGAAGTTCCACCGGCTGTCGAGGACGAGTCCCAGGTACTTCATCGTCGACTCGACGCCGATGTGAACCCCTCCTACCGTTATTTGGGAACCCGACAGTGGCGCGTTCCGAGGACCATGAAAACACATGGCCTCGGACTTGTGCAAGGCCACCCCGAGTCCCAACTGCCGGATCCTCTCAACGACTGTCGCAACCCCGCGTGTCATTAGTTCGGCCGCCGCCTGGTGCGACCTCCCCTGCGCCAGGACCAGCGTGTCGTCAGCGTAGCACACTACGCTGACGCCGCTAGGGAGGTCGGCGCGCAGCACCCAGTCGTAACCGATGTCCCACAGATGCGGCCCCAGGACCGATCCCTGTGGGACACCGCACGACATCTCTCGCCGGTTCCATTCTCCCTGGTGACCGGGGTAAATAACTGCCCTATCCGTCAAATAGGCCTCGACCACACGACAGAGGTAGGTCGGCATCCGGTGATACCGGAGTGCCTCCCTGATGCAACTCCAGGGCAGGGTATTGAAGGCATTGGCGATGTCTAGAGACACCGCCAAGACAACCCCACCCCGGGCCACAGCATCCCCCGTCGTGAGGGCTCGCACGCGCATGATGGCATCCACCGTGGAGCGCCCCCTGCGGAAACCAAACTGGCTGTCCGCCAAATCCGGCCCCACCCGCACCAGTTGCCCGACGAGGCGGCCTGCAATGACTCTTTCAAAGAGCTTGCCCACCTCGTCGAGCAGCACAATGGGCCGGTAAGCGGACGGAGAGTCCGCAGGGCGCCCCGGCTTCTTAATGAGGACCAGTTTCCCCGTCTTCCAACGAAGTGGGAACTGGCCCTCCTCCAAGCATGCGCTTAGGAGCCCTCTTAGTCGAGGCCCGAGAGCCTCCGAGGCCAAGACCCAGGCTTTTCCAGGTAAGCCGTCGGGTCCTGGGGCGGTATTCTTGGCACTCAGCCTACGTACCGCCACTCTCAACTCTACCTCGGTCACCTCAGGAGCAACGTCGTCATCGTCGGGTCTGTGGTCCGCAGTTGGCACCGCAGGAGGCGGAGCCATGGGCGGGGGAGTATGCTCCCCCCGCGAGGGGAACAGAGCGCTCACCACGCCCTCCACGAGCTGGGGCCGGAGACTCTGAGTCAGCGGGGGAGCCCATGGGCGGAGTTTCTCCCGCACCACCTTATATGGGCGCCCCCACGGGTCCCTGTTCAGATTCCCCAGCGACTCCTCACGGGCCAGTCCCCTGGCCCGCAGGATCTCCGCTCGGAGGGCGATCTTCGCCACTCTGTAACCCTCGTACAGCTCCGCCTGAATGGCTTCCGTATCCGGAGGGCGGATACGGAGCCTACGGTGCCTGGTGTACAGGCGCCGCGCGGCAACGCACGCCTCGCGCAGAGACGTTAGTTCCGGCGACCACCAGTACACCTGGCGCCAGGCGCGTCCGGGCTGGACCCGGGGCATTGCCATGTCACACACTTCTGACATGGCCTCCCGGAACCACTCTGCCTCGTCGTTGATGTCAGCAGGCCTGTCCGGTGATGACACCCAGGCCTGCACGATCGAGGCTTCCAGGAGGAGCTCCCGGTCCAGCTTCTTCAGCGCCCACCGCGGACCACTCGGGGCCTGTCGGACCAGCGCGCTCGAGGTCTGGGCGGAGACGTCAAACCGGATGTACCGGTGGTCGGAGTACGTCTCCACCCCCTCCATGACACGCCAGTCAAGGACACGCGGTGACAGAGCGGGGCTGGCGAACGAGATGTCCACCACTGACTCGCCCCGCATCCGCACACACGTGGGGACAGAACCCCGGTTTAGGACGACCAGGCCTGTCTCCAGAGCCCAGTCCTCCACCATCCCGCCCCGTGTGTCCGTGTACCGGGAACCCCAAGCCGTGTTCTTGGCATTGAAGTCCCCGAGTACGAGCACGGGCAGGGTATGGTACCCGACGACGACGACTCTCAACTCCGCAAGGGAGTTGTGGAACTCGGCGAGAGTTCGGCTCGGGGAGAAGTATACCCCTACCACAACAATCTCCGCGAACCGTGCTGCCACGCAACCCCGTCCCCTCTTGACTGCCTCAAGCGAAGGGGTACCGGCGGCGGCCGACGAAATGAGGGTCACTGAGCCGCTCAGGTCCTCCACCCAGTCATCCCTGGGCGGGACAAAGTACGGCTCAGCGACCACGGCGATGTTGATTGACCACTGCGCCATGCTCTGGAGCAACAGATCCTGAGCAGCGGCGCAGTGGTTGATGTTCGCCTGGAGGAGGCGTAATGGGGCCATTATTGGCACTCCATATCAGCCCCCTCCCGAGCCCCCTGTGAGGGCCCTGCCGCGGTGTTTGCGGCAGCTACGACAGTAGGGGCGGCAGCGGCGGCGGCAGTGGCGGCGGGTGCGGCGGTGACGGCGGTGGCGGAGGGCTTGCCCCTGCCCCTGGCTTTGGCGGGTGGAGCGCAGGCCTTACTCCCAGCCCGGTGATCGGCCGGCTTGCCAGCTGCCGCACATAAAAAGCAGTGCGGCGTGGCATTGCACGAGCCGGCCTTGTGACCGGGCTGACCGCAGCGGAAGCAATGATCGCTGCGGTCCACCTCCGAGGTGCATTGCACTCCCACGTGGTTGCCCACTTGGCAGCGGAAGCACCTCAGAGGTCTGGGTTCCAGCAGTTTCACCTGCGCGGAAACCCAGCCCACCAGGAGCCTTTGGCCCTTTCCGGCGACTTTCCTGGCCACCGCCACGGGGCAGCTCACCGTAACGGCTCGCATCCCCTTGTGGTCAGGACGGATGGAGCCCGTTCTCACCTGTTCGGCAGAGCAACCCCCAGTCCTGACGACGGCGGCCACCACTTCAGCCTCCGTCACACAGTCGTCCAGGCCCAGAATGCGCATGTCGATGCACTTGGTGGGCCTGGACACTCGGGCCTCGTCCGCATTTAGGGACGCCCTGAGCCTTTCGGCCAGAGCGTCAGCGGTCGGGCCGCTCGCCGCACCGGGCACCTCTAGCATCCGGGCCCCGGTCGCAGTGACCCTCACCCGGATGCCATTGGTGACGCCCAGCTCCTGCAGGTTCACCGCCGCCTTCGCCTTCGTGAGCACGTCGCGGTAGGACACGCCCTTCTTTTCCGCTTCCGGCTGTAGTGTAATCACTACAGCTGCGGACTTCGGGGCGCGGAGCCTAGCCGCGACGCTTCGCTCCTTGCGCCGCTGCCGCCTCTCCCTCCTTTTGGCCGCCCTAGATGCCTTACCCGCCTTCCTCTTCTCTCCGGCCACTTGCCATTCAGCGTCGGCCGGAGGAGCATTAGGAGGCGGGGGGGGCGGCCGTCTCGCCGTCGGGGCTGGGGCCCTCGCCGCCTGCGTAGCCACCCCACCCTTCTTGGGCTTGGGCGGTGCCGACTTAGCCAGGGGCGGCTTCGCGGGTGCCGGCACGGGCCCGCCTTTCGATCGCCCCGCTGATCCTGGCTTGGCCGCAACGGCGGCAAATGAGACCTGCCGGCTCGCCGCTAGCGGGGGGCGCAGCACAATGGCCTTCAGAGCGGAAAATCGACTGTGGAAAGAGGCCAATTCCTGCCGCACCAGGGTCAGTACCCGGTCCTCAGCAGGCACCGGCACCGGCTGGCGTTTCCCGTGCTGCGCCTTCTCCTGTGGCACTTCCCGGGGGCCGGCTGCTCGGAGGCTGGCCAGGTCCGCTCGGAGCTCCTCGTTCTCCTTTCGGAGGAGCTCCATAGTGGCTGTTAAGCGAGTGATCTCCGCCCGCATCTCGGACAACCCGTCCGATTGAGGCCCGAATTGAATGGCCTTCACTGCCTCCATTATGGAAGCCGCGGCAGCGGGTATGGCCTTGTCTTTAGAGGACTGAATCCTCTTCAAGGCCATACCCTTTAGCGCAGCTACCACGGCCGCCTCCAGCCTGGCCAGTCACTCTGATTTGGAGCCGCCAGCGGCGTCAGGCTCACCGCCTGACGACTCGGAGTGTTCCCCTCCAGGGTCGTGCCCCTCCGTGGCGCGCCTCTCGGCTGGCTGGGCCGGCTTGGCTGGGCTGACTAGGCTCGGCTCGCTATCCTCCTCAGTGGAGCGCCCTTTGCCCGTACTCCGCTCGTGTACCCCATCCCGCCGAGTAATTTTTCTGCGGGCTGCTCTCCTCCCGCCATCAGAGGACGACCCCTGGCCATCCTCTGGTTTGGGGCGCTTCTGGAAGAGCCTTCGGCTCTTCTCAGCATCTCCCTTGACCACGCGCTCCGGGCTCTTGAAAGAGCCCCTCGCGCCCGACGCGGCATCGGACTCCGACCCCGCATCGCTCCTCTCCTCTCCACTGCTTTGTTGTTTCTTTTGATTTTGTTTTAGATTTTCCATATTGAATCCCACGAGTGTGGGGGATGTAAAAGGTCCATCCTAGGTTCACCCCCTGTCCCTAGGTAAGTGTACATTTTTAACCCAACCAGAGGGTCCACTGGTACTCTGGCTGGGGGTGCGCTAGCGACTGATGCGCCACCTACAACTGGAAGGTTGTAGATGACACTACTCCTCAGCCATTCATACCCTCGCCGCGCACCAGAACTTGATATTAGAGGATTTTTTTATAGAGGTTATCTTCCTCGCGGTCCGGGCGGTTAAGCCAAGACCCTCGACCCCCGTCAAAAGTCAGAGACATGACGTTGACGATCTTCGGGGCTACGAGACTAACGGTGGCAGAAGGAGCAGACTACTTACTGCCTGCCCGGCGGCAGGGTAAGTGCACACCGAGCCCGCTCTTACTCCGCCGCTGTGCGTCTCTGCTTAACAGAGATACACACGTTGGAGCGTTCCTCCGACAGGATATTAGCGTACGGGCAACAAGACCCCTTAGGCACAGAGTACCTAATGGAGAGTTATTGCCCGCACCCCAGGGTGCACCGTCCCGGAGACTGGCCTTTCCCCCAGACGCATCCAAGGGAAACTCCAGCCCACGGACACACGGGGAGGTTTCCTGTCCTAGCACCCCGCCCATTAGTGCCTAATTGTAATAACTAACCGAAATATATGTAACCTAAAATTTTTCTATAAATTTTGCTTTTGTGTTGCATTTATGACACTTTTGTGTTACGTGTTTGTGATAGTGTAACACAAAAGTATGAGTTACGTTACACAGTAGATCTATAAAGCCACATGCATAGTGGTATTTGGACTGATTTTTTAAAGTAAGTAATGTAAATGCCCTTTACTGCCGCAAAACGACAGAGAAGATATCGTGAAAAGTTAAAAAATAAGAATCCTGAAAAAAAAACTACTCGTTTTGATGTCTATTTTGCTAGTCTTTTATAAAATTTCCTAAGATATTTTGAGACTATGTTTTGTTAAGTACAAAGTGCTCAAATACATAACAAACTATAGTTTTGTATAATTTAGAAGCATTTTTCAATTTTGTAAATGTGAGTACCATAGATTCGTTTATTATATAATTATGTTGAATTGACAGCATGGCAGTTGAGACTATGATGACATAGTCTCAACTGCCATGCTGTCAATTCAACATTTAAGTGAGCATGAGTTCACTTAAATGTCTCACTGTTGGTGGCGCGTGTGTTGGATCATTCAGTTCCCTACAAAATGGTTGAGCTGGATGGTGCTGATCCACGCGCCATGTTCGTGAACGGGCGCCGTCAGTTGAGACGCCACTCTCGTCTCTTAACTGCCACTGCTTATTTTTATTATTAATCTTATATTTTTAATTGTTTCTTTATATATTTTTTTCATTGTTCTCGCATATAGAAGCAACAAGAATAATGTACCCAGGATTTTGTAATATCTTGATTTAAAAAGAGTGTCCTTGGAGTTTTTTGCCCGTTCTTCTCCATAGAGATCTACGTTTTGGAATGGGCAACTAGCTTCAACTTTCTGACTAACTGACCGACTCTCTGACAATTCAAAAGTGCCTGTAAATGGTTTAATTGAAATAAATGCTTTGAGTTTGAGTTTGAGTTTACAAGACCTTCGTTAACGCCTTTATTTTTAAATCTTATTTTTTTTTATGTCGTTAATACAATTTGTTTAAAATTTGTATTGAAATATTTGTCCTATTTTGGATTGGCTTTAATTTGTAAGGATTATAAAACTATTCGTTTTAGCGTTTATTTTGTTAGTTTTTTAGACCCATATTTTTAACACTTCATGAGAAAACAAATGTGAAACAAATTTTATGTTAAAGCAATTTATAACCACGAGGCTTTAGTTACCACCTTTTAGGTTATATTTTGTGCTTTTTAATTATTTTTTTTTGTTATTGCAATAAAGACTTAAAAATTAAAACAAAATATATCTAATTATATAAAAAGATTTTAAAAAAGTGAAGTTATTTAGGTATAACTATTACATTTAGCTCTTTGATAACCTAAACATACCGCCCACCAAGGATATTATTGCCGAATTTCCTTCAATACCGCACACCGTGCTCAATAATGAAAAAATATCTTGAATGCCCTGAAATTTAAAACTTAGTACATCCTTGGTAAGAAGTAATTACAGAAATATTTAAAAAACCCTTGACATATTTAAAGTTTAGATCCTTAAAACTAATAACAATAAATCAACTTGACAAACAGTTAAAACAATAAGTTCGACATGTTGCTGATAATTCATACAATAGTGTTTCAATTACATACTGCTAATACACATAATTTAGACGTAGGTCTTTTTATAGTAGACGACTGTGTTCGTAGAGTTACGACACGAGGAAGAACGTCAGAACCAGGATGTTTCTGTTCAATCCTACCTAGTAACCACTTGCCAGGAGGCATATCGTCCTCTTTAACTAGCACTACTTCACCCACAGATGGTCCCGGAATTTTATAATGCGACTTATTTCGTTGCAAAAATTGGTGAAGGTAGTCGTGCGACAACGTCGCCAGAAATCTTGCATCATTTTCTGATGAAGTTCCCATCGCCTTAAACTATTAACATTTTTCTTTTCATAATTTGAATCGAGCGTTAAAACTAGTGACTCCCCTATCAGAAAATGCCCAGGAGCTAGTATCGTTAATTTATCCTGATCCACCACATACGATAAAGGCCAATACTGTGATCATCTCGTCAAAGGTAAGAGTTGAATTTCCTATCACCCTCTTAAGGTGATGCTTAGTGGACTTAATCCCTGCTTCCCACAGACCTCCGAAATTTGGCGAATGAGGGGGGATGAAGTGTCACTCCGTACCATTATTCCCTAATTCTTCTGCTAATTCAGGGTTACAGGCTGAGATTTCTTCATTAAATAAATAAAGTAATTCGCGCGCTGCCCTTACGAAATTAGTCCCATTGTCGCTATACAGTTTTGCATATCGACCACGTCTAGATACAAACCGCTTAAAAGCAGCCAAAAAGCCTCTAGTGCTTAAATCACTGACTGCTTCTAAATGCACAGCCTTTTGGCCATAAATATAAATAAAGCAACATAGCCCTTGTAGGACTTATTAACTCGACCTCTAGACACTCGAATACGTATCGGACCCGCGTAATCTACTCCGCTACACAAAAAGGGTTTTTTCGGGATTACTCGAGAGGAAGGTAACTGCCCCATAAGTTAAGTCCTTACTTTTGCCGTATATTGGATGCACCTCACACAGCTTCTTACATACTTCTTTACCAAAGCCTATACTCCCATGATCATTGGACCAATATTATCTAATATAATATCAATATAATTTTATCAATACTTGGAGCGTAAGTATGTAATCATTAATTGCGGACCACCGTGCATCGTTTTCTCATGTGCGTCCGCTAACAAAAGATTTGTTAAAAACGATTCCTTTGGTATTAGTATAGGATGCACTCTTTCATAAGCTAATTGTGACATTTCAAGCCATCCTCCAACTCGAATTATTCCCTTGTAATCTAGAAACAAGTTCAATTAATCTAATTTTGCATTTTTTCTCCCTAGCTTATGATATTTTAATTCCTCCAATTCATTGGTAAATCCTTCTTCTTGACACCTCTTTACACACATTTCTGTTGTATCTTCTAGTTCCAGTTTAGATAATTGTCGTGACCTAGCACCGACACCTATCGCTTTATTTTTTCTTAAATTTAGAAACTACGACAATAAGCCATAACTCCAATCAAATTTGATAAAGAAGACCATTTAAAAAAAAAATTAAGCTTTTAAAATGCTTGTATGCATCTTAACTTCTTCTAGACGTGTAACAAGATGTGTTGGTCTTTTGTATTCTATTACCGGTTCCCTTAAGTAATTAGGACCTTCCCACCAAAGTGAACCATTTTTAAGTTCCGATGAAGAAACTCCGCGTGAAGCATAATCTGCTGGATTTTGCTTGGATGCTACATGGGCCCAGTGATGTGTGTCCAAGGTGGTCAAAATGTCGGAAACTCTGTTGGCAACAAAAGTTTTCCACTGACTTGGGTGACAATTCAACCAAGCTAACACCACTTCACTGTCTGTCCATGCATACCAGTCAGTCTTTGGTATAGTCATTACCTCGCCTACTTCCGCAATCAACTTTGCTGTGAGAACCGCGCCACATAATTCTAATCTCGGGATAGACACCTGTTTAATGGGTGCCACCTTTGTTTTAGATGTGATTAAGGATATATGAATATTTCCCATGTTATCAATCACTCTATGATAAACCGTGCCTGCATAAGCATTTTTTGATGCATCGGAAAATCCATGCAACTCCGTCTTCCAAATATTGGAACCAAGATTTAACCATCGTGGGATTTTATGCTAACCAGAGAAGTTAAACTATTGCGGTAAGTCTCCCATTCTTGTAATAAAATATTTGGAACCATTCCAACCCTGCTGACCATAATTTTTGAATGAACATTTTTGCCAAAACAACGCTTGGTGCTAACCATCCTAATGGATCAAATAAACGTGAAATGTCCGAGATAATTTTTCTTTTTGTTATAGGTCCAGTTTTCGGCGTGAGTTCCAGAGAGTTTTGAAAACAATCATCGCGACCGTCCCAGGTAAGTCCCAATATTTTTGTTAGTTTGTCTATTTTTATTTTTAAGTCTTCATCGTTTCCCTCTCTAATTTTATTCAATAATTCCTTGCAATTGCTTTCCCATTTTTGCAATTGAAATCCTCCTTTAGCTAGCACTTGAGATAATTCCGTGTAAATTTTAAACCCATCTTCTATATTTGAGCTCCTGACATCAAATCATCAATGTAAAATTCATTTAAAATCACAGCTTATTTAATATTTTTTATTATAGCTATGCCTGAATTATCCCCGGACTCATCATAGACTAACTGTTGTAGTGCCCGTACAGCTAAGTATAGAGCCGAGGCCGTACTGAAGGTAACAGTTATCAATTCATACTCCTGTAGTTCCTTTTCAGGACTATCTCTCCAAAGTATCCGTTGATATGGCGTATCTTGCCTATCCACTAAAACTTACAGATACATTTTAACAATATCCACCACTATACATATCCTATGTGCTCTCCAACGCATTACAATATGACGGAGTTCGTCTTGCAAAGACTGACCAATCATTACACTAAATTATTACTTGTTAAAATTTTGGAAACATCATCTACTTTTCAATATTTGTAAATATGTGAACACCATGTATCTATCACATAATTAATTTATCTGCCTTTGCATTATATTTAATTCTTTTTACCTATTGTGGTATAGTAATTTTATTCTAGGTGCATCGTCTTCACATATGATTACATAATTAATGTGAACTTACATAATATTGTAAAACATTTTAAAAGAGTAACGGTGGTGTTTCTTGCCTATTCTTCTCCATACGAAACTACCTTTTGGAAGGGGCAACTAGAATCAATTCTATTTTTTTTGTAAATTTTGACGTTCAAAAGTGCCTTTTATGTGCCTATTTGAAATAAATGATTTGACTTTGACTTTGACTTTGACATTAGATCATCATGTGACATACCATTAGTTCCCTTAGAGGAAGCATTAAACACGACACGCACCTTTGTAGTGTCTTTATCGTCACGAACTACTGCGTGATGAGGTAAGTAAACAGCCCTCTGATTATATTTTTCTTGATCTGTTACTTTTACCATGTGGTTAAGCTTTAAATATTCTTGCATGACATTCGCGTAGTCTGCTTTTAATTTTATGTTTTTACTTAACCTTACTTCTAAAACCTTTGATCTTTTTTCAGCAATTACTTTGGATTCACTGCACCTACCGATCAGGTTTGTTTCACGCAGGTTTGGTTCAAATATATATTAATTGATTTAAAATCACAATTTAATCAAGTATAATTTTCACTGTCGCTACACATAACCATTGTTAATTTTAAATACGAGGTATCGGTAGTTAAATTAATTAAAATCTTATGTAGCCACATTCAGCATTTATAACATCTTGCAACCTTTCCCGCATTGAAGAAACCATATTGTAACATACATTATTACATCTAAAACTATCCCATATGTCGTGGACGTGTCTAATCAAGGCTTCTCTGGTTCTAGCTTGGTTGCTGTCCCACTTTTGGGCCATCAGCCCCCACAAATTCTCAATAAGATTGAGGTGAGGGCTTTCAGGCGGCCACGGCAACGAATTCACGAAATTTCGGTTGCGATTGAACCAGGCCTGAGTGAATCGAGAATTATGGACCCCTGAATTGTCCTGCACAAAATCAATAGGCGTCAATTTGGGAAAGTATATCTGCAGACTAGGCAGTAAAACTTCGTCTAAATTACTGGTATATTGCTCGCTATTCATTCGATCACTGATCTCGGCCAATTCACCGGGTCCACTGCCTGCCATCCAGCTCCAAACGCCGAAGCTTGTCCGGCCACTTCTTCTAGATGGCAGTATATTTCTTTCTAAATAACGAGTGTTATTAGGCCGCCATAAAGACAAACCTCCATCAGCAGAAGAAACAAACACTTTTTCATCAGAAAAAATGGCTCTGCTAAAATCGTAGTTTAGATATTCTCGAGCAAATTCTAGTCGCTGTTGTTCATGACATGCAGTTAACGGAATTCTGTGACTTATGCCAGCTGTGCATAGGCGACGTCGAATCGTTGAAGATTATATGCGATAAGAAGATGATATGTCCTGGCCCTGCAGTCTCGACATTAGATAGCAACAAAAATCTGTCGCTAAGTCGTAAAGATGTCAAATTCCTTTAATAGATTTTCAACTTTATTTCCAAAACATAAGGTTGAAAATCTATTAAAGAAATTAGACATCGATATGACTTAGCGACAGATTTTTGTCGCTATCTAATGTCGAGACTGCAGGGCCTGAATTCGCACAAATCCATAATAATAATCCATAATCTAACGATCCTGTTCACGATCTACCTATCCTGCGCCGCGGAAGTTTTTCGTGGATGACCACTACTTTTACAACTAACAACGTCACCTTCATCTTCCCACCGCTTGAGCTACAAATATACAGATTTTCTCTGAAAAAATAAAAAGGCATTTAAGTAAACTGTTACTTATTAAGTGATTTAAATATAGAAACACTAGTTTTTGCCCGCGGCATCGCTCGCGTTAATTTAGAATTTGACAATCAATTCGGGTTGTTCAGGGAATTATAGTTAGGAGAATGAAAAACCGGTCTATCGACGCTCTAGACTCACAAAATGTATTAAGCACTTAAATAAAAATAAAAAATAAACTCTTAACACACTACTAAAGTTTCTACAATAATATAGTTTAATCATGATTCGAAAGACACTTGGCGCCACCTATTATCATAAGAAAGTTATTGTTTTTTTCCTCGGGAACAGTACTTTTTTTCGGGATGAAAGGTACCCTATGTCGGTTTCTGTACACCTGACAACGTCTATGCAAAATTTCAGGATGATCGGGTCAGTGGTTTAGGCGTGAAAAGGTAACAAACAAACAAACTTACTTTCGCGATTTATAATATTAGTTAGGAAGTTAGGATTAAGATAAAAACGGCTGCGCAACGCGCGGCACCCTATAAAGAATGATAATTCAAATTGAAAGAGATAATAACATTATTTGAATATTTTATTAAATAAAAAGTCTATAAAATAAAAAAAAAACAACAATTAATTGCAAACTCACTCACAACAAACTCTGCGAGAGTGACACAAGCTTACGTCACTATCCAGTTGCCACTTTATTGCAACAAAGCAAGAAGTATGGAAACATTTTCAGTCACCATTCTGTTAAAAAATATATATCAAGCATTTAAATTGTCGTTTTGATTTTCTAATCAAACGAAACAATTCAATTTAAACTTATACCGATGTAATTGTTAGTTAAAACCTCATTGATTTATCGGATTCGCTCAGGTAATAAAGGCGGTTGGGGAGTTATTATGACACACTACTGGTAACACAGCGGTGATGACGTAGGCTTGTGTCACCCACGTGACCACTGTGTCTCGGAATGCTATACCTGGCGAAGTAATATTATTATACCACGGGTAAAATCACAATTTGGGTTCCTTTGCTTTAATGTGCGTTTTGTTTGTGCAGAATGAACATTTTTTTTTTCTTTTTCTTTTCTTTCTTTTGAACCCAAATTGCGACTTATTTCCGAGCTCAAGCTGCTTGAAACTGCTACTTTGTAATTGTTTACATAATTTTGAAACTATATTGTAAACATGTTTTTGAAACTTTGGGTACATAATTACGTAACTAAAAGTTAATAGAATTTTTTGGTAATCTATTTTTAACGAAAATTTGATAAAAATGTGTAGTTAATTTTGACACAATTTAACGTTTACATAATTATTGGACACAGTAAACGTAAAAAAATAAGTATGCTACTTATTTTTGCGATTTAATGTTGCTACATGAATTTGAATTTTAAGGGCGTTTCTATGTTATTGCTCGTGACTGTACACTACACAACCCTACACCTGACCAGTGTTTTCCTGATGCTAATTATAATTTTATTCATCATTTTTCCTGAAACAGGAACATTCGTATAAAAACACGTTCGAGTGCAGTTAATTTAGTGTACGTTTAGTATTTTAAGTGGTCGCAGGTAACACCAAAATGAAGTCCATAACTAATTTGTTTGTGGTAACGTTGTTCGTCTGCTTGTCTGTTAAATATGGTGAGTCTTAGAATTTTCGAGCTATTGGTGATTGTCAATAACAGTTGAAGTTTTGACCACTACTGGAGAGAGGTTGGCTTAAATTAAGTTTTTTTGGAGTAACGGAGGACTGACTAGAAGCATTGCCCCGAGGAAAACGTGCAGTATACGTTTGCACCGGCAAATATGTTTCCCGTGTGTTGTTTGGTTGCTCTGGTGTCGATTTTTAATCACTTTATTAATACTTCGAGGATTTACTAGAATTTTGCTGCCTCTTAATGCATTCCGTCGCTCTTTGGTTTTCAGTCAGTAGAGGACAGCAATATTTATGAATTTTGACATTATTAGCCTGATTCTACAAACCTAGTTTAATGACTATGCTCGCACATTACAGCGTCATTTATTGAATGCTACGATTGTACTGATAAGCAGAGTCTACACAGTGGCCACACTAATCAGAAATGCCAAAGTGGTCACGTCTCCGCCACGGAGGTTCGGTATTGCCCGGGCTCCTCTTGCGGCATTACTAAACTAGAGAGTAAGTAGAATCAAGTTTAAATCCTTTAGCACTAGCAACTAGCAAGTACGTATGGTGGGTGCCAGTTTGGTACATTTTTTGGCCACAGTTCTTTTTTTGTTGTGTATATTTTTTTGTTTTTATTGTGATTTTTTTTTTGGTTTTAAATGCTCTTATTTTTACTGTTTGTACCTTTTTCCTGTGCGTGTCCCAAATCAAATATTTTGTCTTTTTTCTTTCGTTCTAAAAGAAATATAATGTAAATATCATGAAGACTTAAAATAAAATGTTTTAATAAGAACAAAATGATCTTACTCTTTCTTTTCATTCAGAGTATGGCGACATCACCATTAGACGCACATGTGGGACAACAATGCCTTACAAAATTACAGGAAGTCGAGCCATCGGTTATCTGACATACAACGATTGTTACACAGACCGTTGTAATGGTGGTGATGTCGATAGTAAGTGTTTTCTTTATTATTACAAGCTTTTTTTATAACTACCAGACCGACAGACGTTGACTTGTCCTTTCAATAATTCATACCAAAATCCCATAGAACGGACGTCCAGTTGTCCCAATTTTGAGAATGGCGGGAAATTTTTCAAGTTTTCTTTCCTTAAAAACCTAATTCGGTCTAATACAAACATTTTAAAACAAAAATAGCCAAATCGGTCCAGCTGTTCTTAAGTGAAGTGATGCGCTTACCAACGAACAGCATTTCATTTTATATATATACTAGCGACCCGCCCTGGCTTCGCCCGGGTAGCAAAGCATAATATAATATAGCCTATGTCACCCAGAGATAGTGTAGCTTCCCAACAGTGAAAGAATTTTTGAAATCGGTTCAGTAGTTTCGGAGCCTATTCAGTACAAACAAACAATCAAGTCTTTTCTCTTTATAATATTATAGCGACCCGCCCCGGCTTCGCCCGGGTAGCAAAGCATAATATAATATAGCCTATGTCACCCGGAGATAGTGTAGCTTCCCAACAGTGAAAGAATTTTTGAAATGGGTTCAGCAGTTTCGGAGCCTATTCAAAACAAACAAACAATCATATCTTTTCTCTTTATAATATTATAGTGACCCGCCCCGGCTTCGCCCGGGTAGCATTTAATTTATACTTCAGTCTAAGTAACACCGGCCACGTGTTGTGTGCTATGCTAACACCAAAAATTGAAAAAGTAAGAGCAATTGAATTTTACTGTATTTCGTTTATTACAAAATAAATTTAGGTTATACCTTAGCCTCAGCAACACGTAGTGGTTATGCTTTTAAATTGTAGCGTATATGAAACGTTTGTATTTTTAACATTGCGCCATCTATTGAATACTTACTCAATCCAGTCAATAGATATCGCCATCTGTTAAAATCGTTTGGAGCTGACAGATAATTGTGACTGTCAAATAATAGACAAATAATTTGCAATAAAATAATATTGCGACAATAAATTGAGATGTAAGCTATCCTATCTTTCAAGTTGGATCAAATTGCACACAGTATGCAAATCAAATTTAAAATCGGTTCAGTAGTTTAGGAGTCCATCGCGGACAAACAACGTGAAACGTAATTTTTATATATATAAAGATAGAGGCATTGATAAATACTAGCTGACCCGACAAACGTTGTTCTGTCCTTGAATCGTAAGTTATAGTTTTGAGTTCATACTAAAATTCCATAGAAAAAAGACGTCCAGTTTTTCCCGAATTTGAATATCTATTTAATTTTTATTTATGTATATTGATAATTTTTAGTTTTACTACGTTATATTACCGGCCTACCATTGTTCCACTGCAGGGAAAACACCTCATACAGAGAAAGCACAATCATTAATCTACACCCTTAACACATATGTACGTGTTGGCCATTACAGAGGATTTTTTTTATAAATCCACGTTCTAGACCGCCCGTTGTTGTGTTGTTGTTGATTCGATCGTTAGGACGGTTATTAGAATTAGTTTTTCGTGTTTGGTTTCACGTAGTCACCCAACCGTTCGTTTCACGAATGTACGTACGTTGCGTTACAAACGTTCGCACAACGAATGTTTCTGTAAAAGTGCGTCTAGACAGTGCGACGTATGAGCCGCAAATGCATTTTTTTTAATGTCACAGGCATGGCTTACCTTTCGTAGCAAATACCTCGCACTGCGTGGGCGCACGAGTCTCTAAAATAATTTGGCAAAGCGATAGCTCCCGGTGAGTATCGTCCTTAAAGAGTATTCTGTATTTCCGGAAAATAAAGCATTCCGCATTTATAAGATGATGCAAAATAATTGTGATCCTTTTATTTATTTATCCTTACATTACAGCATTTAAATTGATTCACTGCTACCGATGCAACTCCGAGATTGATAAGAAGTGCATAGATGCTGTCGATGACAGCCTGAAACATAAATGCATAGCCGACGTATGTAGCATTACGAATAAAATCGAGAGTGAGTATCAATGTTATATCCGTGCACATAATGACACATCAAGCTATACATTTCCAGTATAAGCTGGCCTAGCACTGCATAAGCTTTTCGTAAACTGACGGGTCAGCTTTCACTGGAAATATATAGCTTTATTGTGTCGTCGTATGTGCAACGAATGGTATAAGATCCAACGCAAAAGCGGAGTATCACCTAGCTATTCTGTCTCTCGTTCCGATTATCTTTTTTGGATACCTATTGTAATCGAAAGAATTTAATTTCCACATTTTATTAATTGAGTTAATAATTATTCTTCATTAGATAAGTTCAGGAGTGAATCACATCTGTAACAGTGTCTGGGGATACTCTTTATACGTGAGACCGAAATTTGTCAGCCCGAATAACTGCATCCCAAAAGAACGCAGTCCCGAATCACTTTATCCCGAATAATCGCTAAAGCTACGGTTTCCTAGAACAGCGGTGACCGCCACATGCAAAAGTCAAAGTCAAATCATTTATTTCAAATAGGCACATAAAAGGCACTTTTGACCGTCAAAATTTACAAGAAAATAGAATTGATTCTAGTTGCCCCTTCCAAAAGGTAGTTTCGTATGGAGAAGAATGGTCAAGAAACTCCACCGTTACTCTTTTAAAATGTTTTACAATATTATATTACAGGTATACATCAATTATATAATTATGTGTGAAGACGATGCACCTAGAATAAAATTACTGTACCACAATAGGTAAAAAGAATTAAATATAATGCAATGACAGGTAAATTAATTATGTGATAGATACATGGTGCCCACATATTTACAAATATTTAAAAGTAGATAATTTTTCCAAAATTTTAATAATTATTGTGTGAGTTAAAGCAGTGACATAATATAAAAGTCAATATCATAAAAAATATAAATTATACAATTAAATTAGCAACCAGTTTGATTTTGTCTAAACTCTAGATTGCGGCCGTAATCTCCAATACCGAGCGTTTTTTGTCACCTTAAAGTCAAATACTGGTGAAAATGACAGATTTTCATGACGTTCGTTATAAATATGACGGAAACGCTCTTCTATCCCTAAATCAATTTACAAATATCGTCACTTCATATGGTTTTAGGGATAGCGTTCGTTGGGCATAACGTTATTAAGGGCTCGCGTTCTGTACAACGTGAGCCCGGGATTTAGAATTTCGGCCTAACGTAACATGATCATCATCTGCCTAGACTTAGTCCAGACATAATATTGGTGAGATCATGTGAAGACCATGTAGATTAGTGTCTGAAATGGTCTTTTGAGGAAAGAACGACACAGATTGAGTGGACCTTTCCAGTCAGTGCATGCATTTGTCAGTAATCGTGCAGCTCAACTCGGAACTTAAGGAGCTCAACGATTCAACGAACAATACCAAAGAAATCATATTTGGGTAGGCCGCATAAATAACTCAAACTGCCAGATCATGATTAAAACTAACTGGAAAAAAAACAAAAAGCAATGACCCACATAGTCCTCACATTCACATCAATTAAAATAATATAATACTTTACAAAGTGAATACTCATATCATTGTATATATAAAATTCATCAATTCCAATGTGTAGTGTATAAAAATTCGGACATAATCTTTGACTACCATGTAGATTGGTGTCTGAAATGGTATTTTGAGGAAAGAATTAACAGATTAAGTGGACAGTCCAGTCAGTGCATGCATTTGTCAGCAACCGTGCAGCTCAAATCAGAACTTGAAGAGCTCAACGATGCACGAATGACAGCCGGGACCAACGGCTTAACGTGCTTTCCAAGGAATAACATATATGGAGTCTTTATTTAGAAGTAGTTGCAAGTTAGCTGTCTGTATAACAAAATAGCTTGTTCGTCTGAATATGTTTGTATTTTTTCTCTATACACACAGAATCTGGAAAAGTGATAATAGAACGAGCCTGTGGTATGACATTCGATAAGATGAAAATAGAAGGTGCAAATCACGGAGAATTTGTAACTGATGAAGAAGCGAAGGTTTCGTGGAGCACTTGTAATACAAATTTGTGCAACGGAAATCTATCTGGTACTAATAATGATAGAAATCTATCAATAGTGACGGTATCAATCCATCGATCTATCAAAATCAATGGTAATAATAATGATGGTATCAGCTATCTATTTATGTTTTATTTTTTTTCATTTTATTTTTAAATATCCTCCAATGTTGTTAATTTATTTCACTGTACCTGTTATTTAAAACTTAATATACAGCGAAAGGAACTTCTTTCCAACCGGCACCTCACGGTGTCCCACGAAACCTCTTGTCTTTTTTATTTTTACTGTGGCACCACATTCCAGCATATATATACGTTTCAGAAAGCAGTTGGGGGGTCATGAACAAATACCAAATGATGACGTTGATTACAAGTGCAGTGTTGTCTCTATCTTCTTTGTATTATTTTTCTTAATTAGTCGGAAAAATACATGTAATAATTTTTTAATAGTTCAATAAAGATTACCTGTAACGTTCATCTGGCTTTTTTTTTAAATATTTTTTATGATTAATTATTTTATTTCTGTAAGTAGGTTTGTACAAATAATTTTACACGTCAATCATATCATAAAAATAGATGAGGTCAACGTTTCCCGTTCGACTATTCTGAGAAGAAAGGCCGAAACAAACATAAGATCTCTTAAATATACCTCCAGCCAGAGTAACAATACTTACGACCCTTAAATCTCGATCTCTTAAATAAATTCTTAAGATATCTTAATCAAACCTCCAGCTATAGTAAAAATCCTTACGGCTATGAAAGTATGCACCTTGGCTCAGGCCGTCGCGCGTCGCTGCTGAACTTACTTGAATAACCTACCAAAAAATTAAACCAACGAAAAAAGAAACTGAAAAGTAAAAAATAAATAAGCTCTTTAATTAAAGTAAATTACTAATGTTGAGTCGACGCCAAACCAACAATCAACGCCGATCAATTAACGACGATCAGTCAAGCCACCATAAGTTTTCTTGGCGTCGTTAAGTACGTATATGTTGGACGCCGACTCAAAATTAGTAATTAACATTAATTTAAGAGCTTAGTTAGACTGAAAGGTTTATTTTTGGCTTTTCAGTTTCTATCTTCGTCGATTGATTTTTTGTAAGAAAGTTTTTTACCGGTTATATTGGAGTTAGCTTCCAGTCTAACCGGATGCAGCTGAATACCAGTATTTTACATGGAGCGACTACCTATCTGACCTCCACAAGATTGGTTGCCAGACTTTCAGACTTCTAAATATCCGTAACGACTGTCAAAGATCTAAAAATGACAGCCGCGACCAACGGCTTAACGTGCTTTCCGAGGCAGGGAGGGGTCTTGGTATGTAACGGATGGTTACCCATCCACGGACCGACCTCGGCAAGCGTTGCTTAACCTTAAAGATTGACCCGTGTGGCTGTTATTATTTAGCCGGGCTCTGTAACTTGGTGCCCCTCGCTGAAAATACTCCCTACTGTATAAATATATGTGACCATCGCGCTCGGATATAATGCTATCAGGTCCATTGTCATTGCCAACGTCAAAATAAGGTTTTCGTTATTGAAACCGACGTTTGTTTTTCAGACAAAAGCATAAACAGAAAGTTCAAACTGTTCTTGCATGCTCCATTAAAGTCTCGTTGTCCTGTGGTGATGTCACTTACTCTGTGGGTTTTTCGGTCATCTACACTAATATTAATTTTATAAAGGGGTAAAGTTTGTAAGTATGGATGTCGAAACTACTCATCCGATTTCAAAAAATATTTTTATGGTAGCAAAGCTACACTATTGCCGAGTGCTATATTTATGATATACTAGATTTACCCGGCCCGGCTTCGCACAGGCAGCACTAAGTATCTAACACCTACCCTATCTACCTAACTACCAACCCTACCTACCCTACCTTACCTACCCTACCTACCCTACGTACCTACCCTACCTTACCTACCTACCCTACCAACCTCTTCTGTCTCATTCACTCACTTTTTTCAAAATTTATTTCATACAAATTTGTCCTGACCATAACGAACACAAAAAAAAGAATTATGTTTTGTGCAGACGTTCGGAAGTTATACGCGTACATACATTTCAGCGATTTATTTTTATTTATATAGAGTTTATGGTATAGTTCGCTTCCACGCGGACGGATTCGCGGGCAGAAGCTGAAGACATCAGCTGTAAAATTCACAGACGATAAAAAAGACTACTTTGTCCCTAGTCATTTTACCACTTGTCGGATTTAACAAGATGCCTGGAACTTATAGCTAAACCAATGTGAAGCGAACCTCGTGTTATTGTTGCTTCAATTTGTAAATCTGGCGAACGGTAATGAGATCGCAGTCGTATATACGTTCCCGACGATATTTCTACTGTCCTTATGAAAACCATCGAAAATGCCAAACGAAAGATAAAGTAAAAATCGTTTATTTCAACATTAAAATTACAAAACAAACTAGGCACAGCGTGAAACTTGACCATTATGTAATTTTTTATTTTTTTATTGTAAAAGTTGAAATTGGCAACAGTTAAACTAGTTAGCCTCTTCGAGACTCATCACCTGCCTAGCATTTATAATCTATGTTGGGGTCGGCTTTCTGTCTTACCGGATACAGCTGAATAACAGTATTTTACATGCAGCGACTGCCTATCTGAACTCCACAACACAGTTACTGGGTAATACGATACCCCTTGGTAATACTGGGTTACAGACTTTCAGGCTTCTGACGACACGTAACGACTGTCAAAGATCCAAGAATGACAATTTCGTGATTGCAAAACTAAGTATACAAAAATAAACTAACTAAGGGAGGAAATCTAAAACCAATTATTATGGATAAAATTTATACATAAATGCTAACACTAAGGCAGTGTAAAGTCCAGTACGTACCTAACTTCGTAACACAGTATCAATCTTAATCATTTTGAAGGATATTGATTTTGTTTTTTTTTATTTTTAATTTTTATTTATATGGTGTACATAATAAAGAGTATTCTATTCTGTTGCTAATCTATTGCTTCATAAGTTCGAAAAATTTGTCTGCTCAACAACGTAAATAACGCAATGAATGTTGTTGAACTGTCAAATTGAAAGCCATTCCCGGGTAAGGCCGCCAAAACTGACAATTTTTTGTGTGACTTTTTTTTTTTTTTAGTGTCTTATAGTTAAAATATTCAGTAAATTTTAGAGTACAGCTGAATTATATGAATACCGTCAAAGAATAAGATGATAGTACCCTGCTATAATAATAATATTTTTGCAAAATCCTTCAACTGACTTGTTTTATCAATAGTTTAAAATAAAACAGTGATTTTTCTTTTGTGTTACGATTTATTTTTGTGACGAATTTTTTACCCCAAAGCAACTATTTAAAGAGCCAAAGTGCACAATGCAGTATTAATATGGCAACACTGTCATCGAAAAAATTACAAAAATGAAGCCACCGTATTGTTTCACTAGTGAAGGAGCCTAAAGTGCGCGTCACGTTATTGTTTGTATGGACAAACATTTTGATTTATTGATCTCTGAGGTAAGAAACAGATATTTTAATGTTATTGTATTATATTTGTTGGCGATGAGGTCAAAAGTATACTTAAAATCGCCCATTAGTGCCTAATTGTAATAACTAACCGAAATATAACCTAAAATTGTTCTATAAATTTTGCTTTTGTGTTGCATTTATGACACTTTTGTGTTACGTGTTTGTGATAGTGTAACACAAAAGTATGTGTTACGTTACACAGTAGATCTATAAAGCCACATGCATAGTGGTATTTGGACTGATTTTTTAAAGTAAGTAATGTAAATGCCCTTTACTGCCGCAAAACGACAGAGAAGATATCGTGAAAAGTTAAAAAATACGAATCCTGAAAAAAAAACTACTCGTTTTGATGTCTATTTTGCTAGTCTTTTGATAAAATTTCCTAAGATATTTTGAGACTATGTTTTGTTAAGTACAAAGTGCTCAAATACATAACAAACTATAGTTTTGTATAATTTAGAAGCATTTTTCAATTTTGTAAATGTGAGTACCATAGATTCGTTTATTATATAATTATGTTGAATTGACAGCATGGCAGTTGAGACTATGATGACATAGTCTCAACTGCCATGCTGTCAATTCAACATTTAAGTGAGCATGAGTTCACTTAAATGTCTCACTGTTGGTGGCGCGTGTGTTGGATCATTCAGTTCCCTACAAAATGGTTGAGCTGGATGGTGCTGATCCACGCGCCATGTTCGTGAACGGGCGCCGTCAGTTGAGACGCCACTCTCGTCTCTTAACTGCCACTGCTTATTTTTATTATTAATCTTATATTTTTTATTGTTTCTTTATATATTTTTTTCATTGTTCTCGCATATAGAAGCAACAAGAATAATGTACCCAGGATTTTGTAATATCTTGATTTAAAAGGAGTGTCCTTGGAGTTTTTTGCCCGTTCTTCTCCATAGAGATCTACGTTTTGGAATGGGCAACTAGCTTCAACTTTCTGACTAACTGACCGACTCTCTGACAATTCAAAAGTGCCTGTAAATGGTTTAATTGAAATAAATGCTTTGAGTTTGAGTTTGAGTTTACAAGACCTTCGTTAACGCCTTTATTTTTTTTTATGTCGTTAATACAATTTGTTTAAAATTTGTATTGAAATATTTGTCCTATTTTGGATTGCCTTTAATTTGTAAGGATTATAAAACTATTCGTTTTAGCGTTTATTTTGTTAGTTTTTTAGACCCATATTTTTAACACTTCATGAGAAAACAAATGTGAAACAAATTTTATGTTAAAGCAATTTATAACCACGAGGCTTTAGTTACCACCTTTTAGGTTATATTTTGTGCTTTTTAATTATTTTTTTTTGTTATTGCATAAAGACTTAAAAATTAAAACAAAATATATCTAATTATATAAAAAGATTTTAAAAAAGTGAAGTTATTTAGGTATAACTATTACATTTAGCTCTTTGATAACCTAAACATACCGCCCACCAAGGATATTATTGCCGAATTTCCTTCAATACCGTGCTCAATAATGAAAAAATATCTTGAATGCCCTGAAATTTAAAACTTAGTACATCCTTGGTAAGAAGTAATTACAGAAATATTTAAAAAACCCTTGACATATTTAAAGTTTAGATCCTTAAAACTAATAACAATAAATCAACTTGACAAACAGTTAAAACAATAAGTTCGACATGTTGCTGATAATTCATACAATAGTGTTTCAATTACATACTGGTAACACACATAATTTAGACGTAGGTCTTTTTATAGTAGACGACTGTGTTCGTAGAGTTACGACACGAGGAAGAACGTCAGAACCAGGATGTTTCTGTTCAATCCTACCTAGTAACCACTTGCCAGGAGGCATATCGTCCTCTTTAACTAGCACTACTTCACCCACAGATGGTTCCGGAATTTTATAATGCGACTTATTTCGTTGCAAAAATTGGTGAAGGTAGTCGTGCGACAACGTCGCCAGAAATCTTGCATCATTTTCTGATGAAGTTCCCATCGCCTTAAACTATTAACATTTTTCTTTTCATAATTTGAATCGAGCGTTAAAACTAGTGGCTCCCCTATCAGAAAATGCCCAGGAGCTAGTATCGTTAATTTATCCTGATCCACCACATACGATAAAGGCCAATACTGTGATCATCTCGTCAAAGGTAAGAGTTGAATTTCCTATCACCCTCTTAAGGTGATGCTTAGTGGACTTAATCCCTGCTTCCCACAGACCTCCGAAATTTGGCGAATGAGGGGGGATGAAGTGCCACTCCGTACCATTATTCCCTAATTCTTCTGCTAATTCAGGGTTACAGGCTGAGATTTCTCCATTAAATAAATAAAGTAATTCGCGCGCTGCCCCTACGAAATTAGTCCCATTGTCGCTATACAGTTTTGCATATCGACCACGTCTAGATACAAACCGCTTAAAAGCAGCCAAAAAGCCTCTAGTGCTTAAATCACTGACTGCTTCTAAATGCACAGCCTTTTGGCCATAAATATAAATAAAGCAACATAGCCCTTGTAGGACTTATTAACTCGACCTCTAGACACTCGAATACGTATCGGACCCGCGTAATCTACTCCGCTACACAAAAAGGGTTTTTTCGGGATTACCCGAGAGGAAGGTAACTGCCCCATAAGTTAAGTCCTTACTTTTGCCGTATATTGGATGCACCTCACACAGCTTTTTACATACTTCTTTACCAAAGCCTATACTCCCATGATCATTGGACCAATATTATCTAATATAATATCAATATAATTTTATCAATACTTGGAGCGTAAGTATGTAATCATTAATTGCGGACCACCGTGCATCGTTTTCTCATGTGCGTCCGCTAACAAAAGATGTGTTAAAAACGATTCCTTTGGTATTAGTATAGGATGCACTCTTTCATAAGCTAATTGTGACATTTCAAGCCGTCCTCCAACTCGAATTATTCCCTTGTAATCTAGAAACAAGTTCAATTAATCTAATTTTGCATTTTTTCTCCCTAGCTTATGATCTTTTAATTCCTCCAATTCATTGGTAAATCCTTCTTCTTGACACCACTTTACACACATTTCTGTTGTATCTTCTAGTTCCAGTTTAGATAATTGTCGTGACCTAGCACCGACACCTATCGCTTTATTTTTTCTTAAATTTAGAAACTACGACAATAAGCCATAACTCCAATCAAATTTGATAAAGAAGAACATTAAAATAAAAAATTAAGCTTTTAAAATGCTTGTATGCATCTTAACTTCTTCTAGACGTGTAACAAAATGTGTTGGTCTTTTGTATTCTATTACCGGTTCCCTTAAGTAATTAGGACCTTCCCACCAAAGCGAACCATCTTTAAGTTCCGATGAAGAAACTCCGCGTGAAGCATAATCTGCTGGATTTTGCTTGGATGCTACATGGGCCCAGTGATGTGTGTCCAAGGTGGTCAAAATGTCGGAAACTCTGTTGGCAACAAAAGTTTTCCACCGACTTGGGTGACAATTCAACCAAGCTAACACCACTTCACTGTCTGTCCATGCATACCAGTCAGTCTTTGGTATAGTCATTACCTCGCCTACTTCCGCAATCAACTTTGCTGTGAGAACCGCGCCACATAATTCTAATCTCGGGATAGACACCTGTTTAATGGGTGCCACCTTTGTTTTAGATGTGATTAAGGATATATGAATATTTCCCATGTTATCAATCACTCTATGATAAACCGTGCCTGCATAAGCATTTTTTGATGCATCGGAAAATCCATGCAACTCCGTCTTCCAAATATTGGAACCAAGATTTAACCATCGTGGGATTTTATGCTAACCAGAGAAGTTAAACTATTGCGGTAAGTCTCCCATTCTTGTAATAAAATATTTGGAATTTATTGATCCCATTCCAACCCTGCTGACCATAATTTTTGAATGAACATTTTTGCCAAAACAACGCTTGGTGCTAACCATCCTAATGGATCAAATAAACGTGAAATGTCCGAGATAATTTTTCTTTTTGTTATAGGTCCAGTTTTCGGCGTGAGTTCCAGAGAGTTTTGAAAACAATCATCGCGAGCGTCCCAGGTAAGTCCCAATATTTTTGTTAGTTTGTCTATTTTTATTTTTAAGTCTTCATCGTTTCCCTCTCTAATTTTATTCAATAATTCCTTGCAATTGCTTTCCCATTTTTGCAATTGAAATCCTCCTTTAGCTAGCACTTGAGATAATTCCGTGTAAATTTTAAACCCATCTTCTATATTTTGAGCTCCTGACATCAAATCATCAATGTAAAATTCATTTAAAATCACAGCTTATTTAATATTTTTTATTATAGCTATGCCTGAATTATCCCCGCACTCATCATAGACTAACTGTTGTAGTGCCCGTACAGCTAAGTATAGAGCCGAGGCCGTACTGAAGGTAACAGTTATCAATTCATACTCCTGTAGTTCCTTTTCAGGACTATCTCTCCAAAGTATCCGTTGATATGGCGTATCTTGCCTATCCACTAAAACTTACCGATACATTTTAACAATATCCACCACTATACATATCCTATGTGCTCTCCAGCGCATTACAATATGACGGAGTTCGTCTTGCAAAGACTGACCAATCATTACACTAAATTATTACTTGTTAAAATTTTGGAAAGATCATCTACTTCTCAATATTTGTAAATATGTGAACACCATGTATCTATCACATAATTAATTTATCTGCCTTTGCATTATATTTAATTCTTTTTACCTATTGTGGTATAGTAATTTTATTCTAGGTGCATCGTCTTCACATATGATTACATAATTAATGTGAACTTACATAATATTGTAAAACATTTTAAAAGAGTAACGGTGGTGTTTCTTGCCTATTCTTCTCCATACGAAACTACCTTTTGGAAGGGGCAACTAGAATCAATTCTATTTTTTTGTAAATTTTGACGTTCAAAAGAGCCTTTTATGTGCCTATTTGAAATAAATGATTTGACTTTGACATTAGATCATCATTTCGCACCCTTAGTAATATAAAGGCTTAAAACAAAAAAGTAGTTTTTTGGGAATATGTGTTTAAAGATTCTGAATTATAACATTCCAGCTTATTTTTCTAATAAAATGCTTAATATTTTAGTTATAAATGTGATTTTCTTCATATTTATTCGTTTGTTTATTTATTATATTATTTCCTTTATTTCGTTTTGTGCCCTTAGCATTCAAAATCAAACTGTACAAAAATTTTGACTTGAGCCCTTATATTATTAAGGGTCCGATTTAGTGACATACCATTAGTTCCCTTAGAGGAAGCATTAAACACGACACGCACCTTTGTAGTGTCTTTATCGTCACGAACTACTGCGTGATGAGGTAAGTAAACAGCCCTCTGATTATATTTTTCTTGATCTGTTACTTTTACCATGTGGTTAAGCTTTAAATATTCTTGCATGACATTCGCGTAGTCTGCTTTTAATTTTATGTTTTTACTTAACCTTACTTTTAAAACCTTTGATCTTTTTTCAGCAATTACTTTGGATTCACTGCACCTACCGATCAGGTTTGTTTCACGCAGGTTTGGTTCAAATATATATTAATTGATTTAAAATCACAATTTAATCAAGTATAATTTTCACTGTCGCTACACATAACCATTGTTAATTTTAAATACGAGGTATCGGTAGTTAAATTAATTAAAATCTTATGTAGCCGCATTCAGCATTTATAACATCTTGCAACCTTTCCCGCATTGAAGAAACCATATTGTAACATACATTATTACATCTAAAACTATCCCATATGTCGTGGACGTGTCTAATCAAGGCTTCTCTGGTTCTAGCTTGGTTGCTGTCCCACTTTTGGGCCATCAGCCCCCACAAATTCTCAATAAGATTGAGGTGAGGGCTTTCAGGCGGCCACGGCAACGAATTCACGAAATTTCGGTTGCGATTGAACCAGGCCTGAGTGAATCGAGAATTATGGACCCTTGAATTGTCCTGCACAAAATCAATAGGCGTCAATTTGGGAAAGTATATCTGCAGACTAGGCAGTAAAACTTCGTCTAAAATACTGGTATATTGCTCGCTATTCATTCGATCACTGATCTCGGCCAATTCACCGGGTCCACTGGCTGCCATCCAGCTCCAAACGCCGAAGCTTGTCCGGCCACTTCTTCTAGATGGCAGTATATTTCTTTCTAAATAACGAGTGTTATTAGGCCGCCATAAAAACAAACCTCCATCAGCAGAAGAAACAAACACTTTTTCATCAGAAAAAATGGCTCTGCTAAAATCGTAGTTCAGATATTCTCGAGCAAATTCTAGTCGCTGTTGTTCATGGCATGCAGTTAACGGAATTCTGTGACTTATGCCAGCTGTGCATAGGCGACGTCGAATCGTTGAAGATTATATGCGATAGGAAGATGATATGTCCTGGCCCTGCAGTCTCGACATTAGATAGCGACAAAAATCTGTCGCTAAGTCGTAACGATGTCAAATTCCTTTAATAGATTTTCAACTTTATTTCCAAAACATAAGGTTGAAAATCTATTAAAGAAATTAGACATCGATACGACTTAGCGACAGATTTTTGTCGCTATCTAATGTCGAGACTAAAGGGCCTGAATTCGCACAAATCCATAATAATAATCCATAATTATAACGATCCTGTTCACGATCTACCTATCCTGCGCCGCGGAAGTTTTTCGTGGATGACCACTACTTTTACAACTAACAACGTCACCTTCATATTCCCACCGCTTGAGCCACAAATATACGGATTTTCTCTGAAAAAATAAAAATGCATTTAAGTAAACTGTTACTTATTAAGTGATTTAAATATAGAAACACTAGTTTTTGCCCGCGGCATCGTTCGCGTTAATTTAGAATTTGACAATCAATTCGGGTTGTTCAGGGAATTATAGTTAAGAGGATGAAAAACCGGTCTATCGACGCTCTAGACTCACAAAATGTATTAAGCACTTAAATAAAAATAAAAAATAAACTCTTAACACACTACTAAAGTTTCTACAATAATATAGTTTAATCATGATTCGAAAGACACTTGGCGCCACCTATTATCATAAGAAAGTTATTGTTTTTTTCCTCGGGAACAGTACTTTTTTTCGGGATGAAAGGTACCCTATGTCGGTTTCTGTACACCTGACAACGTCTATGCAAAATTTCAGGATGATCGGGTCAGTGGTTTAGGCGTGAAAAGGTAACAAACAAACAAACTTACTTTCGCATTTATAATATTAGTTAGGAAGTTAGGATTAAGATAAAAACGGCTGCGCAACGCGCGGCACCCTAAAAAAATGATAATTCAAATTTAAAGAGATAATAACATTATTTGAATATTTTATTAAATAAAAAGTCTATAAAATAAAAAAAAAACAACAATTAATTGCAAACTCACTCACAACAAACTCTGCGAGAGTGACACAAGCTTACGTCACTATCCAGTTGCCACTTTATTGCAACAAAGCAAGAAGTATGGAAACATTTTCAGTCACCATTCTGTTAAAAAATATATATCAAGCATTTAAATTGTCGTTTTGATTTTCTAATCAAACGAAACAATTCAATGTAAACTTATACCGATGTAATTGTTAGTTAAAACCTCATTGATTTATCGGATTCGCTCAGGTAATAAAGGTGGTTGGGGAGTTATTATGACACACTACTGGTAACACAGCGGTGATGACGTAGGCTTGTGTCACCCACGTGACCACTGTGTCTCGGAATGCTATACCTGGCGAAGTATATTATTATACCATGGGTAAAATCACAATTTGAGTTCCTTTGCTTTAATGTGCGTTTTGTTTGTGCAGAATGAACATTTTTTTTTTCTTTTTCTTTTCTTTCTTTTGAACCCAAATTGCGACTTATTTCCGAGCTCAAGCTGCTTGAAACTGCTACTTTGTAATTGTTTACATAATTTTGAAACTATATTGTAAACATGTTTTTGAAACTTTGGGTACATAATTACGTAACTAAAAGTTAATAGAATTTTTTGGTAATCTATTTTTAACGAAAATTTGATAAAAATGTGTAGTTAATTTTGACACAATTTAACGTTTACATAATTATTGGACACAGTAAACGTAAAAAAATAAGTATGCTACTTATTTTTGCGATTTAATGTTGCTACATGAATTTGAATTTTAAGGGCGTTTCTATGTTATTGCTCGTGACTGTACACTACACAACCCTACACCTGACCAGTGTTTTCCTGATGCTAATTATAATTTTAATTTTATTCATCATTTTTCCTGAAACAGGAACATTCATATAAAAACACGTTCGAGTGCAGTTAATTTAGTGTACGTTTAGTATTTTAAGTGGTCGCAGGTAACACCAACATGAAGTCCATAACTAATTGGTTTGTGGTAACGTTGTTCGTCTGCTTGTCTGTTAAATATGGTGAGTCTTAGAATTTTCGAGCTATTGATGATTGTCAATAACAGTTGAAGTTTTGACCACTACTGGAGAGAGGTTGGCTTAAATTAAGTTTTTTTGGAGTAACGGAGGACTGACTAGAAGCATTGCCCCGAGGAAAACGTGCAGTATACGTTTGCACCGGCAAAAATGTTTCCCGTGTGTTGTTTGATTGCTCTGGTGTCGATTTTTAATCACTTTATTAATACTTCGAGGATTTACTAGAATTTTGCTGCCTCTTAATGCATTCAGTCGCTCTTTGGTTTTCAGTCAGTAGAGGACAGCAATATTTATTAATTTTGACATTATTAGCCTGATTCTACAAACCTAGTTTAATGACTATGCTCGCACATTACAGTGTTGTCTATTAAATGCTACGATTGTACGGATCAAAGTTCTCTACACAGCGCGAGAGGTTACACTTATCAACATTGCCAAAGTGGTGACGTCTCCGACACGGTGCTTCAGCATTGCCCGGGATTCTCTTGCGGCATTATTAAGCAAAAGCGTAAGTAGAATCAAGTTTAAATCCTTTAGCACTAGCAACTAGCAAGCATGTATGGTGGGTGCCAGTTTGGTACATCTTTTTGGCCACAGTTCTTTTTTTATTTTGTATATATTTTTGTTTTTATTGTGATTTTATTTTATTTTAAATGCTCTTATTTTTACTGTTTGTACCTATTTCCTGTGAGTGTCCCAAATCAAATATTTTGTCTTTCTTCTTTCGTTCTAAAAGAAACATAATGTAAGTATCATGAAGACTTAGAATAAAATGTTTTAATACGAACAAAATGATCTTACTCTTTCTTTTCATTCAGATAATGGCGACATCACCATTATACGCACATGTGGGATAACAATGCCTTACAACACTGAAGGAAGTTTTGGCATCAGTTATGGGCCATACAGCTACGAATGGAGCACTTGTTACACAGACGGTTGTAATGGTGGTGATGTCGATAGTAAGCGTTTTCTTTATTATTACCTATAACCTTTTTTATAACGAGCTGGCCTGACAGACGTTGACTTGTCCTTTCAATAATTCATAGGTACCAAAATCCCATTGAAAAAAGAACGTTCAGTTTTTCCCGAATTTGAATATTTCATTTTTATTCATACAGGCTGGGTAAAAAATCGTGGATCTAACAAAACAGGGCGATAGTTGGGGTTATTTGCAGTTAAAAATATCTCTGTGCCAGAGCCCAAGCTTGATCTCCTTCAAAGTTATAACTATGCCAGTGTTTTATTTTTTTAATTACAAAATTTGTAACAAATAGGCAATTAGAGTAAAATGGGTCAAAGTCACAGTCAAAAGTTTATTTGCAAACTAAGTGTACATTTTGGTGTTATTTTATAATGTAGATACTTACAACTTAGCGGCCTTTTCCAGGCATCGCAAATTTGAGGTTAATTTAACATAAAAAATTAAAATAACTGTGCTATTTACATTATTTTACATGAATAATTTCAATGATTTAGTATTACTCATCCAAATAAAAATATATACACATTTTTATAATTCAATAATAATATAAATACATTTTTATTAATTAGATCGCCTTATTCATTTATTTAGAATAGGAAGTAATATAGGTAGTGATGTAAGTGTGAATAATGTGTGTGTAGCAGTTATTGATTTATTTTTGGTGTAATTTTTTTTCAATTGAATAGTTTTTTTTTTTAAAGGTAGCTTTTTAATTTATTGTTAAATGCAGCACGCCTGGTTTCATTTTTAATCTCTTGAGGCAGCTTATTGTATATTCTTATTGCCCTGTATTGTGGGCTTTGGTGTAACATTTTTAGTCGTGACGGTGGTTGGTATACATAGGTTATGTTTTATGCCGAGTGTTGTAAGTGTCCTGTACTTTAGTGAATGTGTGCATGTTTTTACCTATTTTAAAACAATAAATGGTGTTAAGTTGCTTCTAGGAAATGTATCATCACGACAAAAGTGCTTTTATGACAGTGCGTACCATGATTTCTGAGTATTTTTCAATTATCAATAAAGCGAAAGAAAACGTTATAACGTTATAACGTTATAGCGAAAGAAAACGTTAAACATAACAGAAACGCATTTCGTAGGTTGCGAAGTAATTTTATTAGACGATGTCGTATGTGTATTGTCACTAGAGGATGGCATTTCGAACAATTATTATAAGTAGATTTATTGTGTTATTACTAAATATTTTTTTTGGAATTCTAATAGCTGTTTTTGTCTATCCTCTGCTTTACTTTAATTTAGACCTTGCTATGAAAAAATTAACAAAAACAAATATTTTGCTACAAACAGCTATATTCGTCATTAAATAGGCAAGTGTTTTTTTAAATACATGGTAATTTTTAGTAGTACATTTTTTTTACAGTAAGTTTCAAAAGTTACAAATAATTTTTCGTGACACTTAAAATATATTGAAAAAAGTGCCAAAACTCATAAATCATGGTACCCACTGTCATAAAAGCACTTTTGTAGTGATGATACATTTCCTAGAAGCAACTAAACACCATTTATTGTTTTAAAATAGGTACCCATTTAACTGTAATTGCCTATTTAGTACAAACTGTGATATTTTCTTAAAAAAAAGTCAAGAATATTTATAAATTTTAAGGACATCAAGTAAGGGCTCTACTACAGATATATTTTTTACTGCAAAAAAACACTAAATATCGCCCTGTTACATTACATCCACGATTTTTTACCCACCCTGTGTAGATTATTTTTAGTTTTACTACGTTATGTAAATAACTTTATTCAAACTACACGTAAACAATAATTATAACTTTATTTTTTTATTTTGTTTAGAATATAACCGCACTTATTTAATAATAAATTCTGGAGATGTTACTCGCACTGTATCCAACGACCAATTGCCGATCACCTCTTCCAATGTTCGTGTGACAAGTGTCGCCCCCCCATTGATCCGGAAGTTCGCAACGGAACAATAATGGCGCCACACCAGTGCTGCCAACCTAAATATTAATCGAATAATATGTTTAATTTTAAATAGTGAACGTATTCATTTTGAGTAGCCCTAAAAAGGTTATTAATTAAATATGTTTTTAACAAATTAATCAACTAATAATTAAATCAGAAAATTGTCTTTGAAGCGACAACAGTTATGTTACCGGGCTACCATTGTTGCACTGCAGGGCAAACCCCTCATACAGAGAAGGCACGATCTTTAATCTACACCCTTAACACATATGTACGTGTTGGCCATTACAGAGGATTTTTTTTATAAATCCACGTTCTAGACCGTCCGTTGTTGTGTTGTTGTTGATTCGATCGTTAGGACGGTTATTAGAATTAGTTTTTCGTGTTTGGTTTCACGTAGTCACCCAACCGTTCGTTGCACGAATGTACGTACGTTGCGTAACAAACGTTCGCGCAACGAATGTTTCTGTAAAAGTGCGTCTAGACATTACGACGTATGAGCCGCAAATGCATTTTTTTTTAATGTCACAGGCATGGCTTACCTTTCGTAGCAAATGCCTCGCACTGCGTGGGCGCACGAGTCTCTAAAATAATTTGGCAAAGCGATAGCTCCCGGTGAGTATCGTCCTTAAAGAGTATTCTGTATTTCTGGAAAATAAATCATTCGGCATTTATAAGATGTTCTCAATGTTTATACATAGTTTGGTACAGTCGTCGCCCAAAATAATTGTGATCCTTTTATTTATTTATTTATTTATCCTTACATTACAGCATTTAAATCGATTCACTGCTACCAATGCAACTCCGAGATTGATAAGAAATGCAAAGATGTTGTCGATGACAGCCTGAAAAATAAATGCATAGCCGACGTATGTAGCATTACGAATAAAATCGAGAGTGAGTATCAATGCTATATCCGTGCACATAATGACACATCAAGCTATACATTTCCAGTATAAGCTGGCCTAGCACTGCATAAGCTTTTCGTAAACTGACGGGTCAGCTTTCACTGGAAATATATAGCTTTATTGTGTCGTCGTATGTGCATCGAATGGTATAAGATCCAACACAAAAGCGGGGTATCACCTAGCTATTCCGTCCCTCGTTCCGATTATCTTTTTTGGATACCTATTGTAATCGAAAGAATTTCATTTCCACATTTTATTAATTGAGTTAATAATTATTCTTCATTAGATAAGTTCAGGAGTGAATCCCATCTCTAACAGTGTCTGGGGATACTCTTTATACGTTAGACCGAAATTTGTCAGCCCGAATAACTGCATCCCAAAAGAACGCAGTCCCGAATCACTTTATCCCGAATAATCGCTAAAGCTACGGTTTCCTAGAACAGCGGTGACCGCCACATGCAAAAGTCAAAGTCAAAGTCAAATCATTTATTTGAAATAGGCAATAAAAGGCACTTTTGACCGTCAAAATTTACAAGAAAATAGAATTGATTCTAGTTGCCCCTTCCAAAAGGTAGTTTCGTATGGAGAAGAATGGTCAAGAAACTCCACCGTTACTCTTTTAAAATGTTTTACAATATTATATTACAGGTACACATCAATTATATAATTATGTGTGAAGACGATGCACCTAGAATAAAATTACTGTACCACAATAGGTAAAAAGAATTAAATATAATGCAATGACAGGTAAATTAATTATGTCATAGATACATGGTGCCCACATATTTACAAATATTGAAAAGTAGATGATTTTCCAAAATTTTAATAATTATTGTGTGAGTTAAAGTAGTGACATAATATAAAAGTCAATATCATAAAAAATATAAATTATACAATTAAATTAGCAACCAGTTTGATTTTGTCTAAACTCTAGATTGCGGTCGTAATCCAAATACCGAGCGTTTTTTGTCACCTTAAAGTCAAATTCTGGTGAAAATGACAGATTTTCATGACGTTCGTTATGAATATGACGGAAACGCTCTTCTATCCCTAAATCAATTTACAAATATCGTCACTTCATATGGTTTTAGGGATAGCGTTCGTTGGGCATAACGTTATTAAGGGCTCGCGTTCTGTACAACGTGAGCCCGGGATTTAGAATTTCGGCCTAACGTAACATGATCATCATCTGCCTAGACTTATTCCAACTATATTGGGGTCGGCTTTAAGTCCAACCGGATGCAACTAAGTATCAGTATTTTATACAGAGCGACTGCCTGTCTGACCTCCACAGCTCAGTTACTGGGTAATGCGATACCCCTGGGTAAGACTGGTAGTCAGCCTTTCGGGCTTCTGACGACCCGTACCGACTGTCAAAGATGATAAATTATTTTATTTCTGTAAGTAGGTTTGTAAAATATCCTCCAATGTTGTTAATTTATTTCACTGTACCTGTTATTTAAAACTTAATATACAGCGAAAGGAACTTCTTTCCAACCGGCACCTCACGGTGTCCCACGAAACCTCTTGTCTTTTTTATTTTTACTGTGTCACCACATTCCAGCATATATGTTTCAGAAAGCAGTTGGGGGGTCATGAACAAATACCAAATGATGACGTTGATTACAAGTGCAGTGTTGTCTCAATCTTCTTTGTATTATTTTTCTTAATTAGTCGGAAAAATACATGTAATCATTTTTTAATAGTTCAATAAAGATAACCTGTAACGTTCATCTGGCTTTTTTTTAAAATATTTTTTATGATTAATTATTTTATTTCTGTAAGTAGGTTTGTACAAATAATTTTACACGTCAATCATATCATAAAAATAGATGAGGTCAACGTTTCCCGTTCGACTATTCTGAGAAGAAAGGCCGAAGCAAACATAAGATCTCTTAAATATACTTCCAGTCAGAGTACCAACACTTACGACCCTTACGATCTCTTAAATCAAATCAAATCAAAAGTCATTTATTCAAATTAGGCTGAGAATCAGCACTTTTCGAACGTCAAAATTACATAAGACAGTCCCCTAAAACACCCGCCTTTCACAACTTCCTAGTGCTTTAGCTGGGGAGAAGAAGTGTCGCAACAAACTCCCCAACAGCACAGCTGTCTGTTCAGTTAGAAAAAAAAAACAAGATTCTTTACAATAGTAGTTATGCAAAGTAATTAACATTACCAGACACAGAACATTAAATTAAATTATTTGCCATAGGTCAGCTAGCGACGCCAACATATCAACAAATACAATAAAAAATATAGTCAAGCTAAAAAATTTAAAGTAAACAAAACTTGATACCTACATAAAAGCCTCCAGGCATAAAGGGCGTGACAGCTTACATATGCAATGCTGGATTATATTCACATACCTGTAACTCGAAGTCACAAATGATAAACTAGGACCAACGAAGTACAATTAATAAGCAGAACAATTATTAATAACAATAACAAAACCATTGTCACCAAGACGACCAGTCACTACAAGCAGCGCCCGGTCACGAGCATAACGCAAAGATCAGCCAGCCCACTACCCCCGGCTGCGGATTGTTCGAAAGAGTTACCGTGGCCCTGGCGCACAGGCAACTGAAGGAACACGGGTGGGTTTTAGTCAGTAAGAGTCTGACACGCCCTTCCGCTCCGCTCAGAGCGGGAGAGGTCATTTGAAGACTTCCCAGTCAAAAAAAAAAGAAAAAAAAAGCCCACTACCCCCCTCGCCATATTTGAGGGAAGGAGGCTACCCAACCCCCGACGCTACCGCAAGCAGTGACATCTCAGGGAACATGACGAACTTGCTGCCGCTTGCTCAGGCAAGAATAAAAAGATAAATTGTCGAGGTCGCTAGCTAACCACATATTGCAATACAACTCATACAAAAATATGTAATGAGTGGATCATGTCAATAATAAATGAACATAATTAGAATACAGACTTATACAGTCAAATAAATAAACAATTATATGAACTCATATAACCTATCAGTAGGTAAGCTAATTCTGGAGAATCAATACTTACGATATCTTAAATACACCTCCAGCCAGAGTACTAGAGATAGAGAGAGCTGGAGATACTTATTTTATATTATGATATTTATTAAGGGATAATAAACAACTCCAACATATATATAATACATATCGCACACCTAGACAAAGGGTGGCACAACTCAAAATAATCCAAAATCGAGTTATAGCGATTATCGGAATCTGTATGTTGTTGTATATTATTTTAACAAGATATTAATTGAGCAAATTAATATCTTAGTCAAATAACATACAACATCGTACAACAATAATTTTAAATCGGTCAAATAGAAATCGAGTAAAACGTTTTTTGCTGTCCCTGAAAAAAGAGATATTTTGAGTTGTGTTAGTAATGTTGCAGTCCACTGCATTATCCGCAGATAAGACATATAGACCAGTGGTTGCCACTAGACAAGCATACTAAATTTAACAAATATTTCGAAATAATTCAATAAGTTATTATAAAGCTAACTACAAAAGTATGCACCTTGGCGTCAGGGCGTCGCTGCTGAACTAACTTGAATAACCTACCTAGCAGACTTGAACAGCTGCCACCTCAGCTACAAGTTCAGATTTTTTGTACTAACATAACTGTTATTTTCATATTACTTTCTACTAAATAAATGAAAATTGAGCCATCGCAGGACGCCTGGCAAATGTGAAACATCGAAACAATTTTGTATAGATAATATGCATTAAAGGACGGTTTACTATAGGAAAAAAAATGGCATGATCAAAAACAAAGCATTCAGATTTAAAGAAAATATTTATTTTTTATTTAAAAAATACATATTAATTTAATACCAAAATTAAAAATTAAAACACCATTTCAAGCCCAAAAAACGACACTGAAAGCTTCGAAACTCTAAATCTTCGAAACTCTAACTTCAACCCAGTGTACGTCGCGTTGCCACGGCAACAGCCGGTCTCACCCGACGCATTAAATGATTCACTTCAAAAAAATATCCTGTTCCATACATTTTGATCGTGTTAGTGTTTAACTTTTGTATGGAACTACTGTTTTTGGGGTTCCGTACCTCAAAAGGAAAAAACGGAACCCATATATATCACTTTTTGGTCGGTCTGTCTGTCTGTCCGTCTGTCTGTCAAGACCCTTTATATCGGGAACGCGAGGAGGCATCGAGTTAAAATTAAAACCATATACTCAAGTCTACAGACTCTTGAAGCTGTGAAAAAATCAAACTTCTAAATTACCGTTAAAAAAAGATATGGCCGTTTATGCCGCAAAAAACTTATATTTCGACACTCTCAAGGGAATCAAAATGTATAGGGTACTTCCCGTTGACCTAGAACTATGAAATTTGGCAAGTAATATCGACTTACACTACAAATACAGGGTAAAATCTGAAAACTTTACATTTACAGTTAAATCATAAAAATATAGTGTATATAATAATCGTAATTGTATGGGTGAACAAATCTTTTTGTAGATTTTTTTAAACATTTACTAATTTGTACAGAAGAGAAAAATGTAAAAGCCATATATTTTTAATTAAATCACAAAAAAACAGGGTCTTTATGCAAGGAACGGGGTTCCAAATTTTTAAGTGAGTTAACCGTGTCATGTGGGGTATCGTATGAAAGGGTTTCATTGGCACAAGCTTACATAGATTTTTAATTATTGTTATTATGTTTTCGATTTATGACGAAGAATAAAAAAAAAAACAAATACCTTTTTCCTCTTTTATTTGTATTGGTACCTAATAACTTTGGTGTATATAGTACATAACAGTTTGCAGTGTTATGCGTACTTACTTAGTCCTTTTTTTAATTTTGTAATTAAACATAATCCGAAATAGGTACCTACCTACTTAAGTGACTTGTACTTAGTAGTGTTATACATATTATATTTTAATAGGATATTAAACAAACATAGGTTACATTCAGTTCACATAGAAAGCAGACAACAAACGTTAATATAGCCCTAGATTCAATTATTTTGTATGTTAAGCACCTAACAATAAATTATAAATTAGTACATAGGTAGGTACTTGTACACTTTATTTTTTATTATTTGGGTGGGAAATCATCAAATAACTTCTCCCGCTCTGGGCGGAGCGGGAGAAGTGTCAGACTTTTACTGTCTAAACCCACCCGTGTTCCTTCAGTTGCCTGTGTGCCAGAGGGCCACGGTAACTCTTTCGAACAATTCGCGACCCCGACAGGCATCGGCCCTATCGGACCCCGTCAATGGTGCTGATATCTCTTTGAGGCGCCCGTGGAACACAACGTGCCATCGAACGGGACCTGATCCTTACTGGACGGCGAGCTAGCCATTGCTCGCCATCCGAAAGCCCACGCCTACGGTGGCCGGGAATGAGCTATCAATTCTCGACGCCCTGGGCGTCTCCTCCTGCGGTGACTAGAGGCGTGAGGGTGCAACGATTGCCACACCCTCACGCGCACCGCCTCCTACTTTGCGAGCATTACTGCTTCGCAGAAGGAGGTGACGGCTTCCCATTCCCTCTCGCTCCGTACCTGGCTTGGACCAGGGCCGGACGCGATAGCTCGCCGCCGCCGATCGCCGCCACGAAGACACGGCGGTGCTCTACCCAAGCCGGGCAGACCTCTACAGTATGCTCCACCGTGTCCTCCTTACGCCTTATACGAAACAGGAACCTCCTTAAACAACCATGCCCGGTGAGGACCTGTGTCAGGCGGAAGGTGAGGACGCCGTGGCGCCTCTCAAGCCACTCCTCAAAGAGGGGATTTACCGTCGCAATTGTGGCGTGCCCAACTTATTATACACTAGCACAATTATAAATTAGTATATAGGTAAGTACTTATTATACACATTTTTTTTTTTTGGGTAATCATCAAATGACTTCTCTCGCTCTGGGCGGAGCGGAAGGGCGTGTCAGACTCTTACTGACTAAAACCCACCCGTGTTCCTTCAGTTGCCTGTGCGCCAGGTCCACGGTAACTCTATCGAACATGCCGCGACCCCGGCAGGATATACACTAGCAACGTAAATATTTAAAATCGTTTGAGTACCTACCTTACTTTTTCGAGGTAAATCCTTACAAATAAAACTCAAACCTTCCCTCTTTATAATAATAATATAAAAGTAGATCTATATAGATAAATAATATTAAATATAACTTAGGTATGAACTGTTAGTATAACGACAATTTATTTATAAAACACAGTAATGTAAGTAATTATAGGTTTTGGAAACCGAATTTCGGGAAAAGCTCGAAAAAAAACTGCGAGACTCGATTCCTGAACAATGTATAACAATTATGTTAAGTACCTACAAATTTGTACGGAACCCTCAGTGAGCAAGTCCGACTCGCACTTGTCCGGTTTTTTTTAATATTACAGATTGTAAAAATTGTTCAGTTTCACGAGTACTATACTCCCTGAAAGTATGTCCCTCATTTTAAGTAACACACTGTATAAAAACTTAAATGTTCATTTATATCATTTATTTAAATATCTACCTACCTACCTACGTTTACTAATTGCAATAAAATCATTTTAATCTATTGTCTTGGTGTGTTGGCAAATACAATATGTATAAAGCTGAACGCACATTTGTCAGCATCGTAAGCGCCGCCCGCGCCGGACGACCCGCATTTTATATTTTTATGTATTACATCTTATGGAACTTCGCACACTTCACCCTCACCACATGCGCTGTATTTTCGTTAGTTTTTCACCGTACGGTGCTAACAAATGTGCGTTCAGCTTAAGTAGTCTAAAACTTAAAAGTGACTAAAATCTCAGCGCGTCGCTGGTGAATTATACAGGCTAGGGCAAGTTCAGATGCTTCTGACGCACTGCGCCTGCCTCGTCTTCTATTTCTTTTTGTGACCTGCTGCGTTGTGGATGAAGGCGCGGGCACTCCCCCGCCTCCTAGCCTGAGGTAGTTGGAAGAACATCGTGTGGTTTTAGTCAGTAAGAGGAACCCAACCCCCGCCCCGAAGGACACCAATGGCCTCGTCTCGGTCTCGGTCACCATACGAAAAAACGTACAGAATATCAGGGTTGAATGTGGAGGCTGAGTCCTGGCCTGCTCAAGAGAGGGATGGGGTCGGCAAGTATGTGATCGTATCCTCCGTGGCGAGTACATTATGGCACAACCACATAAAGTTTCTGGTATGATGCTAGTAGCCCGCATACTGCCATCTACGAATAAACACCTTTGCCTTCTTGTGCAGAAATAGTTTCTAGACTTACATTATGGTCAACGCGTAACGAACGGTTGGCAAGAGTCTGCGCGCAAAGGAGGTCTGAAAATCAAAATCCAGCCCGTATCGTAAAGAAAACTGAAGAAATAACGGCTTTTTATGGCCCTTACATGTGACACGCTTGATTCTATCCATCGTACCTTAACACGAAGGCACTTAATTATAAACTAAAATCATCGTAATTAAACCAATAAACGACCTTTGGTGTGGGATGCAACGTGTGTCGACACCCTTGCGCCATTTCATCTTCCTAGCAAGGCGGGCTGTGCTGGGGCGGCTGCTGCAGGTGCGGAAAACCTCAAACGGCGAAAATATTCGAATCTTATTGGGAGTTATATGTTCGAGCCGTTTGGGGTTGAAACACTAGGGCCGTGGGGTCCGAGTGCCCACTTGGTTTTTGGAGACATTGCCAAGCAATTGGTCGACTCTTCACGTGACCAGAGGGCTGGCCCATTTTTGGCCAATGAATCAGTATCGCTATACAACGTGGCAATGATGCTAGCCTTTTGGGCACTTTTCCTGTTGACAGCGATGCGGAAGATTTTTTTGATGCCCTATGATTCCTTTCCTTCTTTATTTTTTTTATTTTTATTTATTGTTATTTAGTTGTACATACTATTAATATTATTTGTAGAATTCATAATTATTATAAACTGTTGATTTCAAATAACAAAACATTGGCCAGCAAGACGACCAGTCACCACCAGCCCTTTCGCGATGATATCGCAAAGATCAGCCAACACCCCCGCCATATTTGTGGACAAGACCTAAGATGGATGGCGCCGCCGAGGTTCGCCCTGGACGAGGGAGTGAAAATGAAATTGTGATACCCAAATTTAGATTAACCTAAATTTCATTTCATTTCAAATTTCACAATTTCACTTTCACTAAGTTAACTTAAACAAGCAAATCATTTCTTATAAGCAGTATCCGCTTTTATAACAAGTTGCCAAAGTCAGTTACAGAACTTAACGATGGAAAGTTCAAAACCCACATCAAACGTATCCTTATCAAAAATGCATATTATAAGATTAAAGACCACGTTGAAGACAAGGAAGTTTGGCAATAATTCCTTCTGCACATGTGGTTTCCCTGGTACCTCATTAAAGGCATACTATGTAAATGTCTATTAACTGCTCTCAAATTACGAAGTTTATTTGGAAACATTTTTTTTTTGTTTTTACTTGATTCTTTGACATACTCTTCTCATTATTTGATATTATATACCTCCAATTCTTATTTCAACTCTTTACTTATGGCTTTTGTAGACACGATTTTAATTCAGATTTGTTACAGTTGTAATGTCAATCATGTCATTTGTTTTAAATAGGCTTTTATTTTATATAGATTCTTCTATATTTTGTGAATGTGAGAACGTTGTAGGCCTAACTTGTAGACTGTAGATTTGTAGATCTTTTCTATTTTGTTGAGTACCTGTTACTTGTTGACAGGCACACTGTCTACCCATACCTATCTCTGTCTGTAATTTAAAACATTGTAAAAGCCCTTTATTTTTTTAAGTCTAGCCGTGGAGTTTCTTGTCGGCTCTTGTCCATAGGAAACAACCAATTGGAACGGTGCTCCTAGCTTCTGACGTTTCATAAGTGCCAATGTAGGTTTTTGTGAAATAAAATATTTAGATTTGATTTGTAAAATTTTGCGCAGGAAGCGCAGGAAAAAAATACTGGGAAGGATTTGTGGGAGATCTATGCCCATAGATGGGGATAGTAAAACACTGAGTACTATGAATAATAATAATATCTTTATGTCACACACAGTCCATAAAAGTGTTACAGAGAAGGTGGTAAGTAGTAGACTTGTTATAAGTACACAAAAAAAATCTACTACACCATACTATGTGTATTATTAAAATCTTTAATTTACCTCCTCCAATAAATTGGCCTTGCCCTTTGCCAATCACGTAGGGGTCAGCTTCCAGTCTAATCGACTGCCTATCCGACCTCCACAACCCAGAGACTGGATGACACGATACCTGTCCTGACTGTCAAAGATCTACGACTGACAGCCGGGACCGACGCCTTAACGTGCTTTTCGTGGAACGGAGGGATTTCGATATTTAATGGATGGTCACCCATCCACGAACCGACCGCGGCAAACGTAGCTACACCTTCGATAATCGACCCTAGCGACTGTTATCATTTAGCAACGTGACCCTCCAGACCTTACCTACTCTATCAATCAGAAATCATTCATTCATAATAACAAAAGACAGCATTCAAATATCTTAGGGATGCTACACACATGTTCGGGTCGGCACATTCGATTCGGCAATCTTTAGTGATCAACACAACCGACATGAACCAATTACTACACACATTTGGCTCGTGCCGATCGACAAACTTCATTCAGCATCTATCCTCGCTTAATCATGTTCTGGTCGTCTCGGCACCATTCGAGCTAAGCCGAACGGCATTTTGCCAAACAAATATTAAATAAATATTCGATTTTGCCGCCCGGCTGTGCCGATTCACGCCAAGCCGAGCATGTTTACCGCAAATAAACGGTCGTATTTTCTTTCTTTCTTCTTTATCTGCGTAGAACACTCTGTTTTTTCTATTCCGTTCTCACACTTCGCCGCTTCCAGTGTTTTAGCCGAGAAGAAGAAACGGCACAACAAACTCCCCAGCAACACGTCTATTTTAATATATAAAACTACACTATGGTTAAAACAAAAATCTTCACAAAGTTACAGCAATTTAATAGGTAATGTTTCACAGATTACTTAGATTCATAAAATAATTAAATAATCGCCTACTATTTACTTCAAAACGTTAGGTGTTATCTATACACGGTAGAAGGGATATCGTGTACTTTTATCTTGGTTTCAGTAGGTACATACATTATTCTAAATCCCCAAGCATTGATAATTTTAGTTGAAAAACCTGTTATTCCATGCAGTTGATCGTGCAGGTAGCCAGGTACTGCAACACCTATTCCATCCACCGTGTATACAATGTTTAAAATCTCTCAGCAGTAAAAAAAAACTAAAATATTGTGCAATAGACAGATAGAGACAACATTGCACTTATAAACAAAGTCATAATTTGGTATTTGTTCATGACCCCCCAATTACACAGATGTGTGGTGGTGCAAATGCTGTGAGAAATTTTGTCTAAATCAGATACTTTGATTTCCTCCCGATCCGCTTGAACAGTTTCCCACTGATCCCTTATGCTTTCCTCTTCTACACCACAAGCTCGTCCTATTTCTACTTTTCCATTTTCTGCGGGCAAAAAAAAAGGTGTGATATTTAAAACACCAGTGACCTACATAAATATTTAACTGATTTAATTAAAACTGTCAATGCGACATATTTGTATGAAAACGGTCTAGAGCGAGTTGGGCTCATAAAGATTCCGAAACAAAGTAACAGAAAGCAGTCTGTAGAACGGTCTCTGGCCTGCTGTAAAAAAATACTGTATTGTGCGTTATTGATAAACCGGCGCTAGCTCCTAAACTATGCATTTAAATGACCTAAATGATAAATGATTTTATTTCTGTAAGTAGGTTTGTACAAACACTTTTAGACGTCAATCATATTTTAAAACTAGATGAGGTCGGCGTTTCCTATCTGACTACTCTGAGAAGAAACTCAGAGGTCACAGCCTCTTTTAAAGTCCAGACATAATCTTGATCAGATCATGTGAAGACCATGTAGATTTGTGTCGGAAATGGTCTTTTGAGTAAAAACCACACAGAATGAGTGGAGCTGTCCAGTCAGTGCACGCATTTGTCAGTAATCGTGCAGCTGAACTCAAATCTTAAGAACCTCAACGATTCGACGCATAATACATGTGTGCATGAAGACGAGTAGTGTCAGCAAATAACACACACACTTCCGACTTCGTCATTGTCTTGGTGGTACTGAGAGCTCCCGCGCTTATACACACATAAGCGCGGGAGCTCTCAGTACCACCAAAACAATGACGAAGTCGGAAGTGTGTGTGTTATTTCCTGACACTACTCGTCTTCATGCACACATTCAAAGCGTGTTTGTACATTTGGTTACCAACCGCATCGCTTCGTGAGATAAAAATACTGTAGCGTGGATCGAAAATGTTTCAGGAAAACGCTAACAGAATTTATTTAATTATTTCCCGTAATAACAATATTATAATTATGATTGGTCCGTGCATTTCCTGCCTGGCAACAACGAATGTTACACCCTCATCTCACTGAGTGGCCTTCTATCAAATCTGTGATTGGTCTGTCGATAGATGCACTTCGAACCTCGCATCTCGCCATGGGACCAACGTCGTAATAAAACAGAAAATTATATAAACTTAACATGGTAGTGGAAAAAAAAAATGAAATGAACCGATAAACAAAGCAGCTTTTTTTTTTGGGTGGGATATAATCAAATGACATCTCCCGCTCTGGGAGGAGCGGAAGGGCGTGTCAGACTCTCACTGACTAAAATCCACCCGTGTTCCTTCAGTTGCCTGTGCGCCAGGGCCACGGTAACTCTTTCGAAGAATCCGCGACCCCGGCATGCATCGGCCCTTTCGGACCCCGTCAATGATGCTGACATCTCTTTGAGGCGCGCGTGGAACACAACGCGCCGTCGACCCGGGCCTGGTCCTTATCGGACGGCGAGTTGCCCATTGCTCGCCGTCCGCAAGCCCGCGCCTACAGTGGCCGGGAGTCGGCAATCGACTTCCAACGCCCACGGGGTCTCCTGCGTGAGGGCGCAACGATTACCTCTCCCTCACGCGTTCCGCCTCCTCCTTCGCGAGCATTACTGCTTCGCAGAAGGAGGCGACGGCTTCCCATTCCCTCTCGCTCCGTACCATGGCCTGAACTAGGGCCGAAAGCGAGAGATCGCCGCCGCTGATCGCCACCACGAGAACACGGCGGTGCTTTGCCCAAGCCGGGCAGACCTCCACCGTATGCCCCACCGTTTCCTCCGGTCGATTCACACAATGATAACACATAGGCGTTTACTCCCGCCTTATCCGAAACAGGAACCTCCCGAAACTGCTATGTCCGGTAAGGACCTGTCTCAAGCGGAAGGTGAGGACGCCGTGGCGCCTCACAAACCACTCCTCAAAGACGGGATTCACCGCCGCAAATGTGGCGTGTCCTGCGCTGGGCTGCGACAGTCGCACTCTCCATGCCGCCATGAGATCCCGCCGGAGCTCCGTCCGCTGTGCCGTGATTTTTCGTGGCAGCGGAGTTACGCCCCGGCGTTTCACCTCCTCGCGCCACTCCCAAATGTGCGCGAGGACTTTTGCCTCCAGTTCCCATGGCGGCAATCCGGCAAGGAAGCTCGCCGCCTCGCAGAAGACCGTGCGGTATCCCTGGACCTGCCGGATAGCCATGACCCTCTGGTACGCGTTCAACCGGTGGGCTAGTCGGCGCCTCAATGAACGCGCCCACACCGGTGCCCCGTAAAGGGCCTTGGACCGCACGACTCCCGCGTAGAGCCTCCGGCAGGAGGCGTTTGGACCCCCTAGATTGGGCAGGAACCGCTTCAAGGCAGCCCCGGATCGCTCCAGCTTGGGAGTCAAACATCGGAAATGCTCAACGAAGTTCCACCGGCTGTCGAGGACGAGACCCAGGTACTTCATCGTCGACTCGACGCCAATGTGAACCCCTCCTACCGTTATTTGGGAACCCGACAGTGGCGCGTTCCGAGGACATGGCCTCAGACTTGTGCAAGGCCACCTCAAGTCCCAATTGCCGGATTCCCTCGACGACTGTCGCTACCCCGCGTGTCATCAATTCGGCCGCAGCCTGGTGCGACCTCCCTTGTTCCAGGACCAGCGAAACAAAGCAGCTTGGAATTTATTTCATCTCTCTCGAAATCGGAGTGGATGGAGTGCGCATATACAACGTACCCACATCGTAATCGCGAAGAAAATATCAGCTGTCCCAAACTGCATTATTTCTCGGTTCTTGATTATTTTTCATCCACAATATTATTCATGTATTCATGATTCAGTACATGTTTCTGAATTGGTTGAAAATTTCAACGCAGGGTGCGTTGAAATTTATCATCAGTATTTTTTTTTTAAATCTGCTGTTTCATAGAAAAGTGCAATACGCGGTCAAAATGTATGGAATAGCTAATGTATATAACTTTCGTTTACTGAACAAGCTTTGTAGAAAATTGTAGACACGCTGTAGATCAGTTGATATCAAAATGCGTGTAAAACAAAAATATCACCATAAAATAGCCAAAAAAGGAACGTTTACCCAATATAAACAAAAAACTTCGTATCCACAACAGTTTAAAAAGAAACTCGCTAATCCGACGGCCGACTGAAACTTGAAACTACTAATTGCTGGATAAATCTTGAGAAAGTTACACAAACTACAAAGTACGGTTTAATTGGGATGTCTGTTTGTCTGCCTGTGTCCTCGATTTGCCTTCACTTTGTAGTGACAATTAGCGGAGCTGTAATTGGCTTAATGAGGATAGTCTTGCAGTGTCTAAGGTAAGTGTTGTGCTAAAGAATGCGTCATTATTTGTTTGGCATAAAACTTATGGCGCAAAAGGGCTACAGTCTGTAGCCCTTTTGCGCCATAAGTTTTGTAGCCTACAGATGAATGGTTCTCTTAATTGAAAATACCTTAACATCATCAAAATACGTCAGAAATATAATTTCTTTGCGGCATTTTGTAAGTATAGAACGTAACATAACATAACATAACATCACGTCTACTTCCCCGTAGGGTAGGCAGTAGTGGAAGGTATACCCATATTTCACCAGTTAAGTTGCCACTTTTTCCAACAAATATTGTTGGAATAATGTTATTAAATCATAATTGAAAAATAATTGACGACAATTGAGGTTACCAAATTAGCAAATTTTCAATTGAAAAACTTCTTTAATTGAATATAAAATTAGCATTTTTCGGTATGTGTGTTCAATTGTAATCAAAACAAAGCACTCGGTTTCTAAGAGGCACTACAAATTGGCATCCACACGTACCTTCGTTTTCTAATCCATTTGTTTACATTTTTAACCCCCGACGAAAACAGAGGGGTGATAAGTATAACGTATGTCTATGTATCTGTGTGTCTGTCTGTGACATCGTAGCTCCGAAATGTCTGAACCAATATTGAACATTTTTTTTTTGTTAAATTATTTTCTGATCGGAAGCGTTCTTAGCTAAGATTTAAGAAAATTGTTTCGTCTGTTTGAAGATTATCAGCTCTTTTGTAGTTAATGAATGGATGTGAGCATCTTCCACAGGTCTGATCTAGTCGGAATTTGGTATTCTGTTACTTCAATGATATTAGAAAAACAAAGTAACCTTGAACGGATGCTGCAGAATCACCTGGAATTTGCAGGATACCCAACTCCCTAACCAACTTACAGCAGATGTATCGTGTTGGGCTTATTGGAATGATCTCAATGAATTGGTTATAGATAGATGGTGATCAGGGTCATATGAAGGAGCGTGAAAGAGAAATGAGGATGATGCCATGAAATGTATGAAAGAAAGCTAATACTTACTCCAATAGGAATAAATGATATATCAATACTCAATACTTTATTGCATTCCATAATGTGTACATAATAACAGTTGGTATGTTTAATAAAACATCGAATCAATTATGGACCCTGTCGGGTACACCAAAGTAAATTTTAAGAACCGACCGAAGGTTCGGTTTTGGTTTCGGTTTCGGCCAAAAAATCTAGTTTTGGCCACAGTTTTGGTTTCGGCCAATAATAGGCCGAACCTTCGGCCCCGCCGAAACTCGTGAATTGTCGCGCATCATTCGGCTAACTTCGAGTGAGTGAACGTGATTGCCAGTTGAGTTCGCTAGCCAGCGCGATCATGATCGTAAAAGTACTTGATTTTCGTACAAAATATACTCATCTTTATTGATACTGATAAATATTAATTATCACTGATAATGAATTATAATGGTAAGATAATTATTTAAATACTAAGTTAAATACTAGATCTCATTAGAAAATAACAACACAAGTTATCTAATCATTAAGACTATTGTAAACATAAGCAATTAATGTTGATTTTTGAAAAAGTTTGACATTTGTCAAACTTTTTCAAAAATCAACATTAATTGCTTGTTAAAAAAACACAATCTACATATTTATGTAGATTGTGTTTTTTTTAATTTAAATTGTTAATTTTACAAATAAAGAACTATTTTGTTAAGTACATACTTTAATTCTTGAATTTTTTTTTTACACGTGTTAACTGTCTACATATGCGTAAAAATACAATAGATTTAACGTGCTATAAAAATTCAAATAAGTTTCGGTTTCGGCCGAAACTGAGACCAAGACTGAAGGTTCGGTTTCGGCTGAAAATCCTGTTTCGGTCGGACACTAGTAAAATTTTAATAGGAGAGAGGATGAAGGCGCTTTTTGATAAGAAAAAATACAGTAATATATATATATTAAATTAAAATAGTATCATTTGCTTTTCTGGTATTTATATTTTATTTAGGTGTTTGTATATTTGGTATACGTATACATTTTTGTATGATATATTGCACGATTTACATTATTAATATTATAAATTTCCATAAAATAACAATAAAATAAATATTTAGTAAAAATAAAATAAAAAATATTTTTTTATTTAGTCTTGTAGATTGTTATTATTATTAATTGTGCACTGTTAAGCACATTCATTTTTAAATTAACAGTATTTTAGTGTTTTAAATTAAATTTATATTCAAAGTGAAAATTTTAAATGAAATATAGATATTAAGTTAAATAGTTTTTATCGTTAAAGATAAAGAAAATTTATTTGTTATACATGCGTTTACAAAAACTGACTTAATCAGACATGCAAGGTATTGAATTAATAGATGTTGTGTACGTCAAAATAAAAAAATACCTAAATTTATCGCTAAAATATTCGTCAATAATGTAGTAGCTTTTGATTATTAGAAATTGTTTTAATTTATAGATAAAGATATTATTTTGATTTACACTTTTGGTATATTCCGGTAACTTATTGTATATTTTAATGGACATAACAAATGCACTAGAAGAGTGCATTTTTAATCGAGAAGTGGGTATGTTTAATCTGCTTTCATGTCTAAGTAGAATTTTGTTTGGATATCTCCTCTTTTGGTATAGAATTGCGGATATTTTCGTGCAAAATTACAAATTTCAAGTATGTAAAGGCAGGGCAGGGTTAATATTTTTAGATCTGTAAAGTGGGGCTTACAGGAATCTCTTTTTTTGGGTGGGATATCAACAAATGACCTCTCCCGCTCTGGGTGGAGCGGAAGGGCGTGTCAGACTCTTACTGACTAAAATCCACCCATGTTCCTTCAGTTGCCTGTACGCCAGGGCCACCGTAACTCTTTCCAAACAATTCGCAACCCCGACAGGCATCGGTTCTCTCGGACCCCGACAATGGTGCTGACATCTCTTTGAGGCGCGCGTGGAACACGACGCGCCGTCGACCTGGGCCTGTTCCTTACCGGAAGGGAAGCTGCCCATTGCTCGCCGTCCGCAAGCCCACGCCTACGGTGGCCGGGAGTCGGCAATCGACTCCCGACGCCCAGGGTGTCTCCTCCTCCTGCAGCGGCTAGGGGCGCGAGGGCGCAGTGATTGCCTCTCCCTCTCGCGCTCCGCCTCCTCCTTCGCGAGCATTACTGCTTCGCAGAAGGAGGTGACGGCTTCCCATTCCTATCTCAAAACTTGAAGGAACTGTTTATTTATTAGCTCACGCACACTAATTGCAAAAATGTTTAAAGATTAAGCCGATCAGAACAGATTAGAATTGGAAACGCGGTAAATTCGATACAGCACGTGGTGACAATAGAAAACACGACCGTTCGCCTTTGCGTCTCACAGAATAATGAATTCCCGCTCTAACCGTCACCGTCATATACTGCAGGATGACAAATGTCGGTCACTGACAGATGTCTACCATCATCATGTGACGGCTGTCAATTAAATGTCACCACAACTGTATCGACCTTATCCAAGTGTAACACTTGACGTTTCCGTTTGATTGATTTAAATTGACGTAGCTTCTTAGTTTCCCAATCAAAATAAAAGATGGAGCCACGGTGAGTCCATCGCTGCGACACATTAATTGTTATATGAATGCGTGCATAGTACGCGAAGACGAGCGCTCTGAGATTTCAAGAACGAGATTGTCTTCCAAGTACATTTAATCTCGAAAAAAGCCTCGAAATCGAGATTGTATTCTCTACCACTGATAATGCCGAGGCATTCCCCGTGCCTTTTTGCAATACATTTTAATTCTAAAATTCTTAGGACGAACCTATGTTAAACGTAAAATTAAACTGATGAGAAATTTAAACGCGATCGCTTAAATTACTAATCTTCCTTCACATTTAATTTAACCTGTTTACAAAAGGTAAAACTCAAGATTAAACAAAACAATTAAGAAAACTCGAACGTACAAAATGGCTATAAAATTGTTCTGTGTTAACTCTTAAATTAGTTGAAATAAAATAACATACATTACAAGGTTTACTACCTTCAGCAGTAGGATCTAACATCTTTAAATTAAGAGGAATTTTCTAGTGATGCGACAAATGCACTTATTTCGGTTTTATGTATTAAGTAGCTGTTGCCCGCGACTTCGTCTACGTGTATTTTGTATTTCATAATTCTTTAATACAAATATCCAGGATGATAAGTGTCCTCCGGCCTGTCCTAGGCTACCTGTCTATCAAACTTAACGGTCGATTCAGTGGTTTTGGAAAAAAACCTGCGCTAAATAGACCCGATTCAGCAAAACGCCAGACAGCCAGCGTCAGTGTAACTTCGTTGAGTGTAACGGATGTAAACCATTCCATCGTTTGGGCGTGAAAGGAAAGAACGATGGATGGACTGTGTGAAAGATGTTGTGGCTAGAAAGGCTATGACGACTAATAGAGAAGCATGGAAGAGAAAGGCATGTAGCACCGACCACAAAAATTGGGATAAAAGCACGAGAAGGATGATGAGGTGTGAAAAGCTAGCAGACAGACAGAGTAACTGGTATTTATAATTTTAGCATCTTTTGTTAAGTTTTGTGGTGGCCCAGCGAGTTCTAAGTCGTGGGTTCGAACCCAGGCGGGCACTTGACTTTGTGAAATTTATATTATCACCACTGCTCTCTAAACGGTGAAGGAATACATCGTGAGGAAACCGACATTTCCTAGAAACAAAAATTCAAAGAAATGTGACATCTACCAACCCGCACTGGGCCCGCGTGGTGGATTACGGCCCACTCCCTCTCACAGAGAGGAGGCGTGTGTCCCAGCAGTGGGAACATTTTAGGTTGTCTATGTTTATGTTGCGTTTGTTAGGTAACTAGACTCTTGCTACATAAGGAACTGTTAATAGAAACCCCTTTTGATATTTTAAGGTATTTTGATGAAAGACTTTGCCCAGCACTGGATGGATATGGACTGTCTTTACTTATTTTGAAAATAGGTATAGTAAAAATCAACGATAATAGTGTACAATAGAAATCTGACCCTTACGTCATCGATTAATGTTTAGTGGAATCCAGTAGGTCCAGCGAGAACTACCGTACAGTTGTCAAACCTCTAATTTTCCTTCGTACTCGAGTAAAAACATTATAGAACATCCCTAGCTAGTAAACACGCTCATAATCTTGCCTACCGTGTTCCGGAATTCGGAACGACACGTCACCATTCACCATACATTACTACAGGGTTACACAGGCACGCATCGTTGTCGTCACGTCAGTTCCCCGTTACTCTATCGTGCCCTTATTACCCTTTCGTCGAGTCCTAATGCCTTTGACCTTCGCGGGAATTGGTCTCTTACCTTTAAAAGCGGCAAAAACAATTATTTCCTACCTATGTTTACAAGTTGGTATGTTTGGCAAAGCATGTTTTTGTAACTTGTTAAATCGGTTTTGGACGCAGATTACTAATTTTTTATTTTAATTACGTGCATTGTAAATAAACAGGGTGGTGGGACATCGACGTACAATCTGTTACCTTGGATTCAGTACATGCTTCTGGACCCCATTGCGTTGAAATTTTTCGTCAGGTTTTTTTTTTTATCAGTTGTTTCCTACAAAAGTGTAATACCTACGCGATCAAAATGTATGGAACAGCAATTCTTTTTTTAAATAACCTATTTTAAATTTAATCACGGGGGGTTCAGAATCATCTACCAAATTTTCCGTGCCAACCTGTATATTACAATGACTTATCTGATACCCACTCATTAAAGTGATTTTATTTTATTGTTTAGGTACCTACTTTGGTTGAAAATCTATAATGATTGTGCAAATGTTATCTTATAAATTCATAAATACTCATTTACGTTTTATAAACGAATGTCAGTGGTATCAGAAATCATAATTAACGTAAACGAAGCAAAAGGAGTATGTAAGGACCGTAGCAGGTGGCGCTCTGTAGTTTCTGCCTACCCCCGTGGGAAGAAGGGAGGCGTGAGTTTATGTATGTATGTAAAAGTCACATTGGTGCTCGATAGATTTCGAACCCGCGTCCTTGTGCAGCAGCGAGCGTCCTAAACTCCTAACCTCTAAGCTATGACAGCAAACAAAGTTGTATTCTAATAAAAATAAAATGGCTGCCAACGATAAATTAGTGTTAGTTTCGTATCAAAATAACATTGGATAATTCACCGAACACAGTTTAGTGATACACCTTTGATATTAAAAACCTATCGTTTCCTTTTATATCGTAAACGAAAATTCCTGTTAGGTATCCAACGGTTTTGATTAGCACTGAAAATACCTCACGCCAGTGAAGCGGTAACAAAAATATTTATTTTGTCCTGTTTTTAGACAGGATATTTAGGATTGATCAGAGCTGGTCAGTACATTGTGCTGTAATTAAATGATTTCAGGTTTATTATTTTAATTTGGTTTTAGTAATAATTTAAAAGGAAAACATAACATCACGCCTGTATTCCCGAAGGGTTAGCCAGAGGTGTACCGATAGTACACCCACAACTCGCCAGTTATGTTTAAGCCCCATGTAATAGGGGGGCGAGTCCAATGCCATCATAGGGCACAAATCCAGACTCCGGGCTGCTGCTGAAAAATGTTTGATGGAAAACCCAGTAATACTTTTCCCGGCCCGGGAATCAAACCCAGAACGTCATGATCAGCAGTAGTCCTTGCAACCACTGCACGAACGGGGCAGTTAAAATCCCTCCGTATCAGAGACTTCTAAAAGCAAATGGTCCTGGAGCAAAACGACCTGTTATCAAAACGACACTTAAGGTAAATGACCAACATGTTAGCAAATCGGCCTACGAGCAAATAAAATCAGGTAACATATATCCGAAAAAATGATAAATGATTTTATTTCGGTAAGTAGGTTTGTACAAACATTTTTACACGTCAATCAAATTTTTTTAACTAGATGAGGTCGGCGTTTCCTATCTGACTACTCTGAGAAGAAAGGCCGAAACAAACTCAGAGGTCACAGTCTCTTTTAAAGTCCAGACATAATCTTGGTCAGATCATGTGAAGACCATGTAGATTGGTATCTGAAATGGTCTTTTGAGGAAAGAACCACACAGATTGAATGGACCTTTTCAGTCAGTGCACGCATTTGTCAGTAATTGTGCAGCTCGACTCAGGATTGACTAGAGTAGGTAAACCATATATTGGTTTTTGCTAACATAGCCTGTAACGTTCCTCGACTAGGAAGACCTGAAGAAAGATGAAGAGGTATACCAACTGCATGCTCAAGGCGAATGCTTGGGTATTAATGGTGAAGCTTAGGAGATGCTATGTCTGAACTCTGAAGGCTAAATTAAATAACTTATTTCTTACTAAGGGATACGTAAAGGGGGGGGGGGGGGGCGGTGTAGTAATAATCAACAGGAAATAGGTATGGATAAACGTATCAGAATTTTGAAATAAATATTATACAAGGTAATTGAAAATGTATTCATTAAATTACCACATTTAAATTCAATATTTTGATGGAAAAATATTTTATAATGTCAAAGCTATACCTACTCTCACGAATAAAGTATTTCTACGTTCATCATTGCCTCGCCTTTTCCCAACTATGATGGGGTCAGATTTCAGACCAAATAGTTGCAGCTGACTACCAGTATTTGAAATGGATATTTTAGATGGGCAGTCGCTCCATCTGATCTCCACAACCCAATAACTGGATAACACGATACCTCTAGGTGTCATACTTTCAGGTTTCTGACTATCTATGACGACTACCATAGATCTACGGAAGCCAGCCGGGAGCAACGGCGTGCAATTAACGTGTTTTTACGAGGGGTCTCGGTATGCATGATCACCCATCCATGAACCGACCTCTGCAAGCGTTGCTTAACCTTGAAAATTGACCCGTGTATTTAGCGATGAGTCCCTCTACTACTTATAAAGTATTTAAACTCTATCTATGGGAAAATAAATGTTCCCAAAGTACAAAACAACTAAATAGTTCAATCCACTCTTACTAAGCTCCACCACACGCTCGACAGGCTCAATAAATTACTACGCACGACTAACAAAAACGGAATTAAATATGGCGATAGCAATCCTTTTGTTACCGACATTGCATATGAGAATCTAAGATGGCGGCTGTAATTTCTATCATGTAAGCATACATTGGCGTTTAAGAGCTTTAGTGAATTTCTGCCCGAGTTGAAATGGTAGTTCGGTATCCTCTATGCGTTGGCAATTGTAAGTAATTTAGGTTTAGTTGGTACATTGTGTTGTTTTTTTATTTGCTTTCATGCACATCACACATTTTGCTATAAATGAACTGTCGGTTTTTGTACATGAAACCCGTCAGGGTACTGCTACTGTTGAGTATATGAACGTTAAATTAACATTAATTGAGTTAAAACTTGTTAAAACACAATACACCAAAATTCTGAAAAATTATATGTCTAGATGTCGTTATGATGTCCATGTGACAGCACTGAAAAAGCTAATTGAATTTAGTAATTTAGCTTCACGATAACGGTAACAAAAAAGAAATGTCAGCACCATTGACGGGATCGGATAGGGCCGATGCCTGCCGGGGTCGCGGATTGTTCGACAGAGTTACCGTGGCCCTGGCGCACAAGCAACTGAAGGAACACGGGAGGGTTTTAGTCAGTAAGAGTCTGACACGCTCTCCCGTTCCGCCCAGAGCGGGAGAAGTAATTTGAGGATTTTCCACACAAAAAAAAGGCCTCTTGTCTATTAAAATCTTTGTACTACGCTAGGCCAGCTGAAGTTGTTGTTTTTAAAACAACAGCCCACCCTCATCGAGAATATACTCTCGGCTACCATACGCAGATACACTACTGCCGGCCGCCAGGGCACCAGGAGGATTCTACAATGATCCTAAAAATATGTTTATTTTAGTTTTCATTGTATCCAGTCAAAAAAACCTTTTAACAAAAAAAAAAAAAAAACGACTCCAAAAAAAAAAAACACTAAAACGAAGATATCTACAACCCATTTTTAAGACATTACTGTGCTACTTGGGTATGTTCGTAACACCACCAAATATCTACTTATCGAAGCTTAGGAGAAAATTTCTTAGGTAAGTGTAAGATATTTTTGCTCGTGACTGTGCCTAGGTACCTCTTTCTATATCAAACTTAAAAGGTGTTTGTCGACAAGTCGACATTATATTAATAGTTACTTAATAATCTGTTGCTGTATTTTGTATTTAATATGTTTTTAAATATAAACATCCAAGTTAAAAAGTGAGTAAGTTAAGTTGCTGCCTATAAAAAGGTAAAAAAAAAATCCACTTGTGAAAATACCTCCTGCAGTTTAAAATGGACATGATTCCTTAAAAGGGAACACAGGGTGATGCAAACGGCTAAACCAAATCGTTTTATCCAAAGCTATATATAACCATTTTGGGTAAACAGGAAATAGGTACTGTGTGCAGTAACGAATAAACTGCACCAAAAAACACAGATAACGACCATAATTAGCAATCGGTTTGTTTATTGCGTGGAACGGAAACAGTTAGTTATTCATATTTATATTTTGGTCCACTGTGCAATAGGTACACTGCCTGAACCAAACTAATTAGCAGCGATAGGTATATACCTTCCTCGTTAGTCGAAATGTAGGTAAGATGGCGCACAGTGGTCACGTGTTGCCTTGCGGTCTTGCATAGTTAGGTTATGAGGAGACCCCTTTATAGTCTCCCCAGGGATGTGCCGTAACAGGTGTGTGCAGATCCGTCTTTTGAGAGATAATGGTGCCCCCTTCCATGTGCAGATAGTGACTACCAGGGTAGTTTAGTGAGCTTGAAGGTTTCACACCGAAAACAAAACAACAAAAGGTATCTGAGTTATTGCTACGGCAATTTTTACTAGGTTACTCGTCAATGGTACCACTTCGGTACCTTGAGCAGGGCCGGCAGTCTCGACATTAGATAGCGACAAAAATCTTTCGCTAAGTCGTATCGATGTCAAATTCCTTTAATAGATTTACAACTTTATTTCGAAAACATAAGGTTGAAAACCTATTAAAGAAATTTGACATCGATTGGACTTAACGACCGATTTTAGTCGGTATCTATGTCGAGACTGCGGCCCTGGGGGCCTACTCTCTAAGCACGAAGTCCGTAGCTTCGGCCTTCGTTACGGGCGTTTCCTACTCCGTATCACCTACGGACTTACGATTAGTCCCGAACCCGAACTAAGAACGAATGACAACACGATTTGACTGTTGACCCTACTCCCGATGTGTTTTCGTCCGTCCGAAAAGATGAATTTGACACTTGTATGGACGGATCGTTATGTCATTTGATACGACATCAAAATAGTTATCGTGCTGCCTACGAAAGTTAAAATTTGTCAAAAACTTGAACCTATGGCTGTTTTTTTGAATGCTCGATGAAGCTCTACAAGAAGAGCGGAGGCGATGCCGATTATACTTGCGCCAAAACTTTCGGTTGGCGAGTATTCCCGACGTTGAGTTCTTAAAAAACTAAAGGCTAGAATTATTTGAAGACTTGTGTGAGCATATAGTACCTCTTTTGCCTCAGCAAATACGACGAAATGGTGTGGATCCAATAATGAAGGTAATTGTTTGATATAAGAATGAAGGACTAAAGCTAAGGTTATACTTATTTATTGAAGATTCTGCAATTAATTGAGTTGTATTTACTTTTAGATCCTTGCTGCACTCAATTTTTATGCTCAGGGGAGGTATCAAGGTGCAGTGGGCCTTAGCAGACTTACATTTGGAATTTTAAAAGGCTGATGGAGATGCCTCTTAGCAGCTAGAGAGCTGCTTTATAAACCCATCACAGCAGTTATTTGTCACAATTTACACTATAACTATATTTTTCCTTATAATGCATTGAACAGATGAACAGTATTTTTTTCATAAATTTCAGAGCAAATATTATTTTTGCTGGTAAAATTGTCATTGCCTGCAGTCTTACACAATATGTGTAATCGGGCAGGTTTAGAAGCAACTTCCCTCTCTGACTCTCTGAGGAAGACCTACAATTAGAGTGCAGTATACAGGGAGGGCAGCGATATGAGTCTATGCCCGCTCATCAAGCTCTTCAGCAAGGGCAAAGAGCGAGAGACAGATTACCGGAATTGCTGGACAGAAATAGGTACTTATGCAGTCTCACAAGAAAACTACTCTACTAATAAAACATGTCAATAAATACATAGGATGTTTGTATCTATAATATTGATTTGAGTATTTATTTTACAAACTGTTTATTTTGCTTTCAGGACATAATGGGTGTTGGGACTGGCACGGGACGATTCTGACATAAGAAAAAGATTTCCACAATAAAAGTATTGTTTTTATAAACAAAATGTTTTCTTTTTATTTAGCACCAATCAATTTGAAACAAAAAAATACATTCAACAACACAATGTAACAAACAAAACATAGATTTTCTTTTATTCATCTATGTAGTCTGAAATTATTCCTAGGAACTTAGTTTCTCTTACTAGTCTACTTCAATATCAAATACCTAATATCTGAATAAAATTAACAATCAACAATACACTATAACAATGATAACACAGTTTTTTTATGTATCTATTGAAGTCTTAATTTATTACTAGGAACTTAGTTTCTCTTACTTGTCTATTTCAGTCTCAAATACCTAATATCTGAATAAAATTAACAATCAACAATACATAGATTTTCTTTTATTCTAGACTAATCTCAAATTAAGAATCAACATTATATAATCAAGATTTTTTTTTAACCAATCAACACATACCATTTTCTATTACTTGTATAATTGAATCTTAAATAATTGCTGGTAACAGACAAGCTTTCATTCAGTGAATTATTGAGTTGGAAGACCAGACTCCAAGCAACAAAAGAGATGAGGAGCTCGGGAAATAACTGTTGCAACATAGTGAACAATGTTGCAATTATAGAGCAACGGAGAAAAAAAAGATATGTTACTGCCTGCATCATCCAACTCCTGGGCAAAGGCCTCTCCCTGTGACTTTCAAGAGTTATATGTATAGCTAGCAATTTAAATGTTTCTAGTTATGTACTAAGTTACAAAGTTCCACAATGACAACCCTTATTTCATCAGGCACCACATTTCTCCCGGATTCAATTAGTAGTCTTTGTTCTTCCACCTCAATACTTCGACTTCTTGCTGAGTCCGCAGTGAGGTGTTGCCGAACTCGTGGATGTGCACGACGAGAATTTAATGCTGTAAACAAATTAAAATAAATCTCAGTCAGTTTTAAGTAATTTTCTGAAACATGACTTACATAATCTCTTTTCTACTAAACAATAATACTTACTTCACTAATTATGCATTGGCAGCCCCCGCTCCAGTGCTTCAGTGGATATTGAGGGTTGCTCTTGGGAAAGTGGGTTGGCAGGTGTAGCAGCAGATATTTGGGTGGGTGTGATGGCTGCTGGGTCTTGTCTTACAGGTGGACCTACAACAAAAACCAAAATATCATTGACGGGTACAACAAATATATAATTATGTATTTGTTATTTATTGTTATTGAATTTTTTAAAGTCATGGCAAAGACTCCATGCAATAGCATTATAAAAACATTAATGCTGTTGTTTTTACCATTCAAACATACTATCATAAATTATAAATTTAATTATTACTTACCAGTGGAAAAGCTGGCACTCTTGCCTTGGCTTGTGGCTGTCCAAAACCCTCTCCCATAATTAATAATATCCTCAATTCTACTTGGGAGAGGGTTGTTGCTACCGATGGGACTCCACCTGTAGCACATGCTGAACGTCTGGCAGCTTCAGCAGCTTTATTGGCTAAATATTTTTTATCAGCCTGCACCTAAAAGTTGGTTAATTTTAATTACATAAAAACGATATACAAGCCAGTATACTCCTACAGATAATCATTTGGAGGATGACTGATTATCATTGTATGCACTTTACTGATGACAAGACTTAAAAATCAAATTAATATTGCCTTTGCCACTGCTCCACAGACTTTGTGCAACTTCCCATTGAATTAAGGGAGTTACACAGGTTTTCCCACAGCCTTTTGAACGAATTCTTTCGTCAGCACCCCTCAATAGTCCGCGTGCCAACTCATTATTCTCACTCATGAAATTGAGGAGGGCCTCTATTTGCGCGTGAGTTGCTGCTGGAGCGATTGGGGCCATTTTACAACATTAATTAATATTTAATAACGAAAACATCCCGTGTCGTGTTAATAAATTGCGAATTGATGCAATTATTTAGTGTGGTTGTAAATAATAATAAACACTGACATGACATTTCATTTGAAAATTGTCGTCAAAAAGAAAAAAGGCAAAGGTAATAACAGGGTAAAGCTACAATCCTGACAAAAATGGCCAAAATAGTTCAGTTCTACATTTGGAAACATAATAAACAGTTTATTGTTAAAAATGTGGTAATTTTATAATGATAACAATATTATTTTTTGTTTATTAAGCTTGAAAACCATAAAGTAAGTAAACCGGTAATCGACCGGTAAAATAGCGCAACTCTATCGTCATGCTCCATTCGTTTACGAATAGTGTCTATGATTCCGTTAAAAACCTAATAGTCCGAAATCCATAGGGAGTTGGGTTTACTGCATCGTATCGGACTACCTTCGGACGGGCCCGTCTCGTCGTTGACGGAGTTAGAGAGTAGACCCCCTGGGCCGGCAGTCTCGACATAGATAGCGACAAAAAACGGTCGTTAAGTCCAATCGATGTCTTTAATAGATTTTGAACTTTATTTCCAAAGTATAAGGTTGAAAATCTATTAAAGGAATTTGACATCGATACGACTTAGCGACAGATTTTTGGGAGCTGCCAATGCAAAATTAGTGAAGTAAGTATTATTGTTTAGTAGAAAAGAGATTATGTAAGTCATGTTTCAGAAAATTACTTAAAACTGACTGAGATTTATTTTAATTTGTTTACAGCATTAAATTCTCGTCGTGCACATCCACGAGTTCGGCAACACCTCACTACCGACTCAGCAAGAAGTCTAAGTATTGAGGTGGACGAACAAAGACTACTAATTGAATCCGGGAGAAATGTGGTGCCTGATGAAATAAGGGTTGTCATTGTGGAACTTTGTAACTTAGTACATAACTAGAAACATTTAAATTGCTAGCTATATATATAACTCTTGAAAGTCACAGGGAGAGGCCTTTGCCCAGGAGTTGGATGATGCAGGCAGTAACATATCTTTTTTTTCTCCGTTGCTCTATAATTGCAACATTGTGAACAATGTTGCAACATTTATTTCCCGAGCTCCTCATCTCTTTTGTTGCTTGGAGTCTGGTCTTCCAACTCAATAATTCACTGAATGAAAGCTTGTCTGTTACCAGCAATTATTTAAGATTCAATTATACAAGTAATAGAAAATGGTATGTGTTGATTGGTTAAAAAAAATCTTTTGATTGTATAATGTTGATTCTTAATTTGAGATTAGTCTAGAATAAAATAAAATCTATGTATTGTTGATTGTTAATTTTATTGAGATATTAGGTATTTGAGACAGAAATAGACAAGTAAGAGAAACTAAGTTCCTAGTAATAAATTAAGACTTCAATAGATACATAAAAGAAAATATGTGTTATCATTGTTATAGTGTATTGTTGATTATTAATTTTATTCAGATATTAGGTATTTGATATTGAAGTAGACTAGTAAGAGAAACTAAGTTCCTAGTAATCATTTAAGACTTCACTAGATAAATAAAAGAAAACATATAGTGTATTGTTGATTGTTAATTTTATTCAGATATTAGGTATTTGATATTGAAGTAGACTAGTAAGAGAAACTAAGTTCCTAGGAGTAATTTAAGACTACATAGATGAATAAAAGAAAATCTATGTTTTGATTGTTACATTTTGTTGTTGAATGTATTTTTTTTTTCAAATTGATTGGTGCTAAATAAAAAGAAAACATTTTGTTTATAAAAACAATACTTTTATTGTGGAAATCTTTTTCTTATGTCAGAATCGTCCCGTGCCAGTCCCAACACCCATTATGTCCTGAAAGCAAAATAAACAGTTTGTAAAATAAATACTCAAATCAATATTATAGATACAAACATCCTATGTATTTATTGACATGTTTTATTAGTAGAGTAGTTTTCTTGTGAGACTGCATAAGTACCTATTTCTGTCCAGCAATTCCGGTAATCTGTCTCTCGCTCTTTGCCCTTGCTGAAGAGCTTGATGAGCGGGCATAGACTCATATCGCCGCCCTCCCTGTCTACTGCACTCAAATTGTAGGTCTTCCTCGGAGAGGCGGAGAGGGAAGTTGCTTCTAAACCTGCCCGATTACACATATTGTGTAAGACTGCAGGCAATGACAATTTTATCTGCAAAAATAATATTTGCTCTGAAATTTATGAAAAAAATACTGTTCATCTGTTCAATGCATTATAAGGAAAAATATAGTTATAGTGTAAATTGTGACAAATAACTGCTGTGATGGGTTTATAAAGCAGCTCACTAGCTGCTAAGAGGCATCTCCATCAGCCTTTTAAAATTCCAAATGTAAGTCTGCTAAGGCCCACTGCACCTTGGTACCTTCCCCGAGCATAAAAGTTGAGTGCAGCAAGGATCTAAAAGTAAACAAAATCACCAGTAAATACAAATCAATTAATTGCAGAATCTTCAATAAATAAGTATAACCTTAGCTTTAGTCCTTCATTCTTGTATCAAACAATTACCTTCATTATTGGATCCACACCATTTCGTCGTATTTGTTGAGGCAAAAGAGCTACTATATGCTCACACAAGTCTTCAAATAATTCTAGCCTTTAGTTCTTTAAGAACTCAACGTCGGGAATACTCGCCAACCGAAAGTTTTGGCGCAAGTATAATCGGCATCGCCTCCGCTCTTCATGTAGAGCTTCATCGAGCATTTAAAAAAACAGCCATAGGTTCAAGTTTTTGGCAAATTTTAACTTTCGTAGGCAGCACGATAACTATTTTGATGTCGTATCAAATGACATAACGATCCGTCCATACAAGTGTCAAATTAAACTTTTCGGACGGGCGAAAACACATCGGGAGTAGGGTCAACAGTCAAATCGTGTTGTCATTCGTTCTTAGTTCGGGTTCGGGACTAATCGTAAGTCCGTAGGTGATACGGAGTAGGAAACGCCCGTAACGAAGGCCGAAGCTACGGACTTCGTGCTTAGAGAGTAGGCCCCCAGGGCCGGACGCGAGAGGTCGCCGCCGCCGATCGCCGCCACGAGAACACGGCGGTGCTCCGCCCAAGCCGGGCAGACCTCCACCGTATGCTCCACCGTGTCCTCCGGTCGATCCACGCAATGATAACACCCGGGCGTTTCCTCCCGCCTTATACGAAACAGGAACCTCCCGAAACAGCCATGTCCGGTGAGGACCTGCGTCAGGCGGAAGGTGAGGACGCCATGGCGCCTCTCAAGCCACTCCTCAAAGAGGGGTCTTACCGCCGCAATTGTGGCGTGCCCTGCGCTGGGTTGCGACAGTCGCACTCTCCATGCCGCCATGAGATCCCGCCGGAGCTCTGTCCGCTGTGCCGTGATTTCTCGCGGCAGCGGAGTTACGCCCCGGCGTTTCGCCTCCTCGCGCCACTCCCAAACGTGCGCGAGGACCTTTGCCTCCAGATCCCACGGCGGCAATCCGGCAAGGAGGCTCGCCGCCTCGCAGGAGACCGTGCGGTATCCCCGTACCATCCGGATGGCCATGACCCTTTGGGACGCGTTCAACCGGCGGGCTGGCCGGAGCCTCAACGAACGCGCCCACACCGGTGCCCCGTAAAGGGCCATGGACCGCACGACCCCCGCGTAGAGCTTCCGGCAGGAGGCGTTTGGCCCCCCCAGATTGGGCAAGAGCCGCTTCAAAGCAGCCCCGGCCCGCTGCAGTCTGGGAGCCAAACGTCGGAAGTGCTCGACGAAGTTCCACCGGCTGTCGAGGACGAGTCCCAGGTACTTCATCGTCGACTCGACGCCGATGTGAACCCCTCCTACCGTTATTTGGGAGCCCGACAGTGGCGCGTTCCGAGGACCATGAAAACACATGGCCTCGGACTTGTGCAAGGCCACTTCGAGTCCCAATTGCCGGATCCTCTCAACGACTGTCGCAACCCCGCGTGTCATGAGTTCGGCCGCCGCCTGGTGCGACCTCCCCTGCGCCAGGACCAGCGTGTCGTCAGCGTAGCACACTACGCTGACGCCGCTAGGGAGGTCGGCGCGCAGCACCCAGTCGTACCCAATGTCCCACAGATGCGGCCCCAGGACCGATCCCTGTGGGACACCGCACGACATCTCTCGCCGGTTCCATTCTCCCTGGTGACCGGGGTAGATTACCGCCCTATCCGTCAAATAGGCCTCTTCTTCTCCGCTTCCGGCTGTAGCGTGATCACTACAGCTGCGGACTTCGGGGCGCGGAGCCTAGCCGCGACGCTTCGCTCTTTGCGCCGCTGCCGCCTCTCTTTCCTTTTGGCCGCCCTTGAGACCTTACCCGCCTTCCTCTTCTCTCCGGCCACTTGCCATTCGGCGTCGGCCGGAGGAGCATTAGGAGGCGGGGGGGGCGGCCGTCTCGCCGCCGGGGCTGGAGCCTTCGCCGCCTGCGCAGCCACCCCGCCCTTTTTAGGCTTGGTCGGCGCCGACTTTGTCGGGGGCGGCCCCGCGGGTTTCGGCACGGGCCTGCCTTTAGACCGCCCTGCCGTTCCTGGCTTGGCCGCAGCGGCGGCAAACGATAGCTGCCGACTCGCCGCTAGCGGGGGACGCAGGACAATAGCCTCCAGAGCGGAAAACCGACTCTGGAAGGCAGCCAGCTCCCGCCGCACCAGGGTCAGAACCCGGTCCTAAGCAGGTATCGGCACCGGCCGGCCTTGCCCATGCTGCGCTCCCTCCTGTGGCTCTTCCCGGGGGCCGGTTGCTCGGAGGCCCACCAGGTCCGCTCGGAGCTCCTCATTCTCCTTTCGGAGAAGCTCCATGGCGGCTGTCAAGCGGGCGACCTCAGCCCGCATCTCAGACATTCCATCTGACGGAGGCCCAAGGTGAAAAGCCTCCGCTGCCGCCATAATAGAGGCCGTGGCAGTGGGTATGACCTTGTCTTTAGAGGACTGAATCCTCTTCAAGGCCACACCCCTGATCGCAGCTACCACGACCTCCTCAAATTTCGCCACTCGCTCCGACTTAGAGCCGCCAGCGGTGTTCGGCTCACCGCCTGACGACTCGGAGATGTCCGCCCTGCTTTGCGTGTCCTCCTTGGCGGACCTATCAGCTCGCTGGTCCGGCTCGACTGGGCTGGTTTGGCTCTGCTCGCTGGCCTCCTGAGCAGCGAGCCCTCTGCCCGCAGCCTTTTCGCGGACTCTACTCCGCCGACAGATCTTCCCGATTTTACGGGCGGAGCTCCTCCCGCCATCAGAGGACGACCCCTGGCCATCCCCTGGTTTGGGGCGCTTCTGGAAGAGCCTTCGGTTCTTCCCAGCATCTCCCATGACCACGCGCTCCGGGCTCTTGAAAGAGCCCTTCGCGCCACATGCGGCGTCGGACTCCGACCCCGCATCACTCCCCTCCTCTTCGCTACTTTTTTGTTGGTGTTTGTTAAAAATTGGTTCCATATTAGTTCCCACGAGTATGGGGGATATAAAAAGTCATTCCCAGGTTCACCCCCTGTCCCTAGGCAAGTGTTAATTTGTTACCCAACCAGAGGGTCCACTGGTACTCTGGCTGGGGGTGCGCTAGCGACTGATGCGCCACCTACAACTGGAAAGTTGTAGATGACACTACTCCTCAGCCATTCATACCCTCGCCGCGCACCAGAACTTGATATTAGAGGAATTTTTTATAGAGGTTATCTTCCTCGCGGCCCGGGCGGTTAAGCCAAGAGCCTCGACCCCCGTCAAAAGTCAGAGACATGACGTTGACGATCTTCGGGGCTACGAGACTAACGGTCTTGATCTTGTTGAGCGTATCTAATATTCTGTCCCTTCAAAACCTCCCAGACATCCCATCACCGGGATTTTTCACATCCCTTTCCGCAAATCCAATCTTGGTCTTAACGGTCCTTTGCTCTGAATGTGCAGAAATTTCAACAGTTTTTGTAAATCATCAGAAACCGACTTCCACGGTGTTACTTAAAAGATCAGTCTCAGAGGTACGGGAGTGCATACACTGAATATTCTTAGATATCACTCACACTCATACCCTCATACCTTCCACCTCTTGTGTTAACATTTTGTATTCACTTATTTTGAATATTAATTTCTAATTGTAATTTATGTTTTTATATGTATTTTTTTTTTGTTAATTACGACGTTGTTTTGTGGTGAATGCTGTGTATATCTATAATAGGCATACATACCAGTAATTTTATTATGTTATTGTTTTGTTTTAATTTTTTGAATATACTGCTGTTGGTGTACGAAATAAATAAATGAACCCATATATTTATTTATAATAATAAGTTTAAGTTTATTAGTACATAAAAACATAAAAACAACAACACAATACATAGCATGGAATCAGAGGGTTGTACTACCAAGTTTAAAATTAGTCAGCTTTTCGGGTTTCTAAACTAGGTACGCAGACCTGTATCTTAGGAGTCGGAGATTTTGCGGCTTCAATTTATAAAATTATTTGATAAAATATATTACATCAATTATATTACATAATAAAAGTATTATACCTATACTTCACAATTACTGATAGGAACTATCAATACTCGAATATCAAGTACTTACAAATGGTGTGCTTGTACGCAATAAGTGGTGACAATTTACGGGAAGCAAGGAGATTATTAATAATCCTAATAATCTAGAAATGTTACCCAACCGCGGTGTAGTTATCATAAGCATCAATTGCTTTGCCTTTTCTAATCTATGTTGGGATCGGCTTCCAGTCTAACCGGATACAGTTGGATACCAGTATTTTATATGGAGCGACAGCCTATCTGACCTCCACAACCCAGTTATTGGGTAATACAATACCCCTTGGTAAGACTGGTTGTCAGACTTTCGGTCTTCTGACAACCAGTAACGACTGTCAAAGATCCACGTGTAAAAGACATCCATTGACGTGTAAAATTGTTTGTATAAACCTACTTACAGAAATAAAATCATTTATCATTTATCATTTATCACGAATGACAGGCAGCAGTACATATTGCAGTGATATGATTGCTAATGTTGCTAACTCTGTTGAATTAGCAGAAAATGTGTAGCGCCATTTATCACTTTGAGCACGAACCACTGCCTGGTGCGACGTCAATCATCTATGGCTTTGAATGACATATTAATTCATACCTACAAGTGTTGATATACTAACATAAGATTTTTATCGTTTTTATTTTTGAATTATAATAATGCTCACTTGCTTTTCCAATTCACTTTAGACATTGGCAGAATGGTTGACATTGGCTTAGATTGGCGTAATAAAAAAATTGAGCCGTCGCCGGACGCCTGGCAGATGTGAAACATCGAAAGTATTTTGTACAGACAATATAGCGTGGAGATGCGTCGCCACGGCATGCGTGGCCACGCCAACAATCGGTTTTACCCGCGGCTATAGATGTTTCACATAAAAAATAGAATACAAAATATCATCACGCCTGTATTCTCCGAAGGTGTAGGCAGACGTGTACCTACTACACCCACATTTCGCCAGTTATGTTTAAATCCCATGTAATAGGGGCGAGTCTATTGCCATCAACAAGCACAAATCCAGACTCTGGGCTGCTGCTGAGAAATGAATTCCTAATGGAAAAACCTAGTAACATTTTGCCTGACCTGGGAATCGAACCCAGGACCTCATGCTCAGCAGTTGCGCTTGCGACCACTGAACCAAGGAAGCAATCATATCTGACATACTAGGACCTAGTACATTGCCTGTCAGAACAGGTATGTCAAACTTACGTTACGTACCCGTCCTACGACATACCTACCTACCTATTATCTAGTTACTACAGCTCTTAGGGGTTCAGTCGGAGAATGTACCTTTCACAAAATGCTCCCCATACGCAAAACATACCATTCTCAAAATGCACCTTTTTCAAAATGACCGTTTCTCAAAATGCACCTTTCTCATAATGCTCCTTTCTCAAAATGCACCTTTACCTTTTTCTACATTAACTCTTTTACAGTGGTACAGGTAATGAAACGTCAAATTAGGGATTGATATTTGTATTTATAATCAAACAAATTTAGATCTTAGGTCATTAAGAGGGAGCGCAGGGCTCTAGTGGTCCGGAGCAATATGTTGTCCCGTAGATTTGCGTGGTGTACAGACCAAGTAAATGTAACACTTTTCAAGGCTTATTGGCACCGACGGCTTCTATGCAATTATACGCAAAAAACAGCAATTATACGCAAAAAACTGCGTCGCTACTGAGGACAGTGAGGGGCAGTCGGAACAGCATCCTGAAAACCGTAGCCGAGAGCTTCGGTTCTCGGATTGTACAGCAGTTTGTGCGGAGGTTGATTTTTACTAACACTAGGTAATAAGTTATTTTTAGTATGTTACTAACACTATATGGATATTTGTGTCCGAAATAAAGCGATTATTATTATTATGCTGTTCGCGACTTCGTCCGCGTGGATTTTGGATTTTTTATTACATAGAAGTTTTTTTTTCTGAAAGACCCAAAACCCTAATTTGCTATCTCAGGCTGTGCTTTCATGTCCAGTTTCTGAGATGATTTACAGGCTATCATAACAAGTAGGTATTGTTTAAAATGACAATTATTACAGTTAATAAAAATGTTTTAACAAAAAAAAACAACCGACATCCGTCAAAAAAACACACCACAAAGTGAAAAATTACTTTAATTTCGGAAGTCGGTGTCTTTTCCCTTTTTGGTTGTGGTACCTGCCTCACACAAATTCGAATACCGCTACTTGATATGTAAATAACAGTGACAGGAAGTTATTAAAACATCATGAATATATATTAAGTGGAAAAAATACGCATTATTAAGGATAACTCAAAAATTACTGGTCAGATCTTGATCAAATTTATATAGGACTACATGAGAAGCACCAGCTATCAAATAAAAAAAGAATCATCAAAATCAGTTCACGTATAAAAAAGTTCTTGGATACAGTCAGTTCTTGGCTTGAGTCTCAATAAATACTTTTTCTTTCTTTCTTTCCTTTCTCTGCATAACCTGACCCTTCTTCCCCTCTTCTTCACACATAAAACACAAAAAAACTACCGTCGAATTGAGAACCTCCTCCTTTTTTGAAGTTGGTTAAAAAGAAACAGCAATGTGACAGCGTAGGGTCCCGTTGCGTTGGCCCTTCACATTATCGTCATCATTGGCAGCCTTGTTCTACCCACTGCTGAGTATTGTCTGCCCCCTTTTGTGCCACACTTCACTAGTCTGTGCGAGTCTTATCCATAGGGCCCAGACAAAGTAACATTCGATCAGCGATGACGCTAGTAGAAAAGCCAAATAATGTATGGGGTTGACATAAGCTATCGAAATGTCAACTGATCATAGGTCAACGAATAGAAATTAGCTAGATAATGTTTACATCATTCGATTTTATCAATCGAATCGACAGTGTCGAACGACTACTTCCATAGAGATGCGTAGCCAAGTGATACTTTTTGACAATAGCGTTATCGATAGTTTTCGATTTGCAAGATGGAAACATTAGCGAATCCGATAGCGATTGTAGAAATAGAATCGCTCCGAAGCGAATGCCATTTGTCTAGGCCCTCTGGTTTTCCCCGCGATCTTTTATAGGTCGTCCACCCATCTGGCTATTGATCTGCCAACACTCCTTCTACCGTCTCTCGGCAACCATTCCGTTAGAGCTCTGCTCCACCTGCCAGCACTACGACTAGCCAAGTGTCCTGCCTACCTCTATTTCAGAGCTGCTACCCTTAGTCCTACGTCTTGAACCTTAGCTCAATGTATCTGAGTTACAGACTCGGTTCCTTTGGGTGGCTTTGGGCACGGGCCCTTAAAAATGCATTATCTACAAATGTTTCGTTTTATAATTCTCATAAATAACAGATAATAAACAAATAGTTTAGAACACGTAACGATCGATCACAAAGCTATCAAATTTTATAAAAGCTTAAAATAACCAATGACAGCACCATTAACATTGATATCGCATCCCTGCAGCTGATTGGCTATAAAATAAACTTGCTAAGAGCATCTGTTACCGGTCCGTTATTATTTATGAATATTTATAAAGACAGTGTATGATAATGTCTAGTGTACACGTTATTTTATGCGCCTGAGCAGTTTAGGGTTAATAAGATTTATTAATCAAATGTGTATTTTATGTTTCTGATAGAAAAAGTATTCGTTAAGCTTTGGTTTCATAAGAAAGCGTTGAAAGGTCACACATTATCGGCTGTCTAAATACAGAGAGTTTTTTGACACCTTAGGGCTCGAAAACATGTGCCACAACCACACCACAACTACACCACGTGGAGGGGCGCTAATTTGTTTGAAAATGAATAGTCTATTCACACGGACCACATTTGGCCGTCAAAATAACCGTGTGGTCGATATCGACCACATCAAAGCAACGTCGTCGCAGTCACAACGCAGCCACAACGTTGCGTCAACGCGACAACACTTCTTCTTAGCGTGTCGATGGCAGCTTAAATGGACTCGGCCCAGAATTCGGTTACGTGTTTGGCGCCATCACTACCGTCCATCAGTTCCTGCAATGTACAGACGACAAGAAACGCAGAACACAATATTAAGTGTCCCATCGTTTGTGGAACAGCGTCGCATTTGCAATCCTAGGCGTAGTCGTCTATGAATCTCTATCTGAACAGGGTTTCCTTGCTTCAGCCAACCTGGGTTTGGAGTCTATTTATAGAGTTCCAGGTTGGCCAAAGCAACTCGTGTCCAGGTGGGAGATCCTCAGAAAGTCGAACAAATGGTATGGGTAAAGAAGTACGTCTCGCCACAGCTTCAGTCTATCTTTTGATCGTTCGTCAGTGAGTGAGATGACACACTTTAAAAAGCTATTTCCACTTTTAAGCCTTTGTGGCACAAGGATGTTGTCGTGCAAAGGGTGTCGAGTATCGGAGACCATGTTGGCTCTTTCGCTGGAGCTTTCCACCCGTCTGCGGACTTCTGGTGGCGCTATTCCTAATATTGCGACACTATCACAGCCGGAGTTAATCTGTCTGCAAACACTAGCCAAAATGTAACCATATCGCAACTACTAGAGACAACGCAACCACATCGAAATTTTCTACCACAACGCAACTGCAAGAAGCTGCCGCGACCCTATGTAAATTTTAATTAAATTAATAGAAAACAAACTGGTCATTTATCAAATAAAATTTCATTCGAAAACATTAATCGGTTTCTTACTAAACTTCAACTATATCCGGCGACTCTTCATACTTATCTCTTTTGCTAACTGTATACGTAATCACTACTTGCCCACATTTTGTCGCTGCGATGTGGTGTGGTTGTGGTACGTGTATTCGGGGCCTTAATGTCAAATGACAGAGTTTGATGACAGCCAATATAATATGATGGAACCGCTTTCCTAGGAAACCAAAGATTGATGCATTTGTTTTTATATCGATGAATATTTTATTGAAAAATAACAAATTTAAAGTGTGTATTCATTTATCAAACTATATTATTAGTACCTACGTTATCACTGTTATCAGTAATCATGACCACATCCAATATTACACGTCCCTACATCACATCCTTACAAACACGTACTGCTAGTACGTAAAATATACCGTCAAACGGGGTGAATAGGGATGCAGGGGTGAATCGAAACGAAACTTTAAAAGGGATTTTAACATTTCAATAATATAGTTAATTGCCAAAAAGGACTCTAATGTGTTTACTGTATTATAATTAACGATTAAGTGCCCTTGTTGGCAACAAACTATATTATTTCAATGCTAAAATCCCTTTTAAAGTTTCGTTACGATTCATTCCTGCATCCCTATTCACCCCGTTTGCCGGTACCTATATTTACTTATCACAATGAATCATACACTTTATCTACATGTTACAGGAAATCATGAGTGGGTAGGCAGTTATTTATTAAAAGGATTATCGTCAAAGCTACGGAAGGTAGTATAGAGAAGTCAGTGAAAAAAGACTGTAAATTGTATCTTATTATAAAGAGGTAAAATTTGTGAGTTTGTATGTAGGGGATAATCTTCGGAGCTACTGACCCGATTTTGAAAATTCTTTTACTAATTGGGAGCTTCAGTACTGCCGAGTGACATAGGATACATTTTTTGTTGAACCAAAAAAGTCCACGCCGTCGAAATCGCGGGTAAAAGCTAGTACTTATCAATCATCGATTCATCGTTCGTTACATCGGTCAAGTGATCGAATCAGGTTATAGAAATCGAATATAGATACGTTTTTTCATATTTTGACCGCGTAGGTATTGCACTTTTCTATCTATGAAACAGCAGGTTTTGTGACAGTTTGAAATTTCAGCCTGTATAGTACACCAACATTTCGCCGGTTATGTTGAAGTCCCATGTAAAGGCTCCTACAAACAGACGCGACAAGCGACGCGAATCGCGCGCGACTCAAAGGTACCGCTCGTCGCGCTGTCGCGTCGCGCCTGTCTGCGGGAGCCATAATATGGGGCGAGCGTAATTCTGAGAAATTCGGGCAGCTGAGAAATTCCTGATAAAACCCAATAACACTGCCCAATCTGGGAATCGAACCAATTACCTCATGCTCGGCATCACCGCTTTCGACCAGTAAACCAACGAAACAGTCACAATACGACATCATCATTCTCTTATTCCAATTTATTTGTTGTCGACAGAACATGTCTTTTTCCTCCACACTTCTCTATTCGTCGTCAAAATCAAATCAAATCACTTTTATTTGTTAACACAGGTAAAGAGATACAGATCTTATATTTGATGAAAGAGCGCTATGTTATGCCAGGAGGCGTACAAATATGGTGTGCATCTAGTAGCTCGAGATAACAAATTAAAGTTTCTAAAAATATATTTGAAAATCGTATTCAAATTGTATTTAATTAGCAAAATGTATATAATTTTTTTTAACACTTTATAAAAAATATATCTAATTCAATATAAAAATAATTAAAAATGTCAAAAAACATTAAATGTCACCATCGTCATCTCGGTAGTGAACCCCTTTCTAACCATATCATCTTTCACACAGTCCATCCATCGTTTCTTTGGTCTTCCCCTACTCTTATAGCCATCCACATTTAAATTCATATCAAATACTCAAGTCTACTGTCCCTTGGAGCTGTGAAAAAATTAAACTTCTAAGCCAACACAATCAAAAGATACAGCCGTTTATGCCGCAAATTTCCGCTCTCGCAAGGGAATCAAAACCTACAGGGTACTTCCCGTGAACTCAGAATCTAGAAATTTGGTATGAAGCAACGTTTTATAGCACACATAAAGGGAAAATTCCGAAAACCTTAAATTTTTAGTTACATCACATAATAAGATTCAAATTTAATACTTAATTAGTATTTTTGAACCAGATTTCTAAATAGTGACTAAAAACTTTGTAAATAAATAATTTTGATAAAAGAACTTTTGCAAGGTTGATGCAAGGCTAGTCTAGGTATTTCAGTTATATTATAAAATAAATGATATGTGTTAATATAAAATAAAGGATTACTGAAACGATAAAGAGACCTTTGTCTTAAATTTATGCTCCTCCAGCTTTCCACATTGTAATGTTATGGATTTCATTTAGCAATAAAAATAACATAACTTTTACTTATATACCTACAGGTTTGTACGGAATCCTCGGTGCGCGAGTCCGACTCGCACTTGGCCGGTTTTTTTATTTTTATTACTTGTACATAGTGCAACGTAGAGCTGGCTGCTAACACGCCGGGGACTCGAACCCCGGCGTGAGGTAGCTAAAAATCAAACTCACACAGCTGGTACACGTAAAATAAACTACTATACTATACTTATTATTAAAAAGAACATCTGAAATAAATAAGAAATAACAAGTCAAAAAATGTAAATATTCAGTCGTTGGAAATTGTAAAAGGCTACCAAAAAAAATATATCACAAGAAGATTTTCGGAGAAAAAACTTATGGATGTTTCCAAATATTTAGGAATCTAAGTATAAAGACGAATTTAAATTCGATTGCAATCGTACGAAATTCGTGCCGCTCTATAAATTATTTAACACAAATAAGCTCAAGATTAAGGTTTTTCTTTACATAATTTCGTTAATATAAATTTTAAAGAGAACAAGATCTGATATTGAGAATTTAGGAAAGCACCTTAAATTTAAAATGTCACACGACGGTATAACACAGAACACTTCTATTATATTGATGGTTGGGCGTTATTGCGCCACACAAATGACTTATTTAGCACCTGATGTGTCCGTTAGGCACCTGTGTCGTCGACCTTGCTCGGCAACGATCCTGCGCTTCTCTCCGCAAGCTCGCTCGGACTTCGGCGGCCGGCAGACGAAGGAAGAAGACAGGCGAACAATAAATGGCAGGGTAAGGCCAAAAAAGGTGGCCTTTCAAACAATCTAAGAAAAAGGAAATCTTCTTAGATTAAAGAAGAAGGCACAAGTAACAAGAATACGGAACCTATAAAGGGATTACTCACCAAAGAAAAAAAAGTGACGAGAAATTCCAGGGAACGTACAGTCGATTTATCCGCTGACTACTCACAAATCGTGGTTAAAAATTTGAAATTCACTTTAAAAGAAAGATTCAATATTATTGAATAAAATATCCACTCAGTAGGAATTCCAACGACAGAATGCGTTAATTTTTTTTCTTCTTGACAATGTACAGAACAATTGTCAATTTTTGAATAATCCAAAAAAACACGAAAATGTAAAAAAGCTGACCGAGTGACTCGTAAAAAGAATTTAATCGAAATGACAGCAAAAAGTATCTAATTGCAGGAATTATACTGCAATGTATATTAAATATACGAGTAGTTTATAATCGATAAAAAAATTTTTTAGAGGTACCTTCGTGATTTTTTTCTATTGTATTGAATTAGTTGTATTATGTTTTCAACATATTATCTAATTGGCATTATATCCTGAAGAATAACTAATGTTCCCCTTAAAACTACTGAAGCTTTAAATTCCTCACCCGCGCTTTCTGCTGCCTTACTTTAAAATAATGTAAAGGCATGCCCTTTGGAGTTTAGGTTTCAGCATACAAACCCCCAAGCTTTTATAAAAGTTTTTAAAGATCTTAAAATTAAATCAACAGAGGATCTCTGGGGAATTTCTGTAAAAGTCTGTAGATCTCTCATCGAAACCATTGCACCCTATTTAGTTTTCATATTTTACACCAGTGTTGCCCAAGGAGTCTTTCCGGATCTTATGAAAAACAGTAAAGTAGTTCCATTATTCAAATCCGGTGATAGTAAAGAACCCAACAATTATAGGCCTGTGACAATTCTGCCAGTTCTCAGTAAGGCGTTTTAAAAGTTATTGCTCAATCAAATATTACGTCACATTAAGAAAAATTCAATCTTTCATGAACAACAGTACGGTTTCACCAAAGGGCGTTGTACCACTGACGCTGGTGTCATTTTAATAAAGAACATTTTTAACGCCTGGGAAGAAGCACAAGATGCCATTGGAATCTTTCGCGACCTCTCTAAGGCGTTCGATTGCGTAAACCATGAGACACTTCTGCTGAAACTAGAGCACTATGAGATTAGGAATACAGCTCTTGATCTACTGAGATCATACCTGAACGATAGAAAGGTTAAAGTTCGAGTAAACGGCATGACTCATTAGGGTCTGAAATGACAATGAGCGTTCCTCAAGGTTCGATATTGGATCCATTGCTCTTTTTAGTTTGCATGAATGATTTACCCCATTTACTGCAAAATCAACCGAATATGGAATTATTTGCAGATGACACATCATTGATCTTTAAATTAGACCGATGATGACAAAATCTTGACGACGAGAATAACTCTATTCTTCAGGTCCAAGATTGGTTTACGGTAAATAAATTGGGCCTAAATGAAAAAAGAAACCAAATGCATTAGATTTAAATTATCTAATGTGAGAAGTTGCGGATGTGATATCACATTGAATGGAAAAAACTAGAATATATTAATTTATTAATCATATGGTTTTCCTGGAAATCACGCTAGACGAGAAATTACAATGGGGACCCCATATAACATCTCTTGCGGGGTGGCTAAGGTCGACCGCTGTTAGGAAAGCTGCTCCAGGCAGGCTGCTGCTGCAAAAGCTCATCCAGGACAGCAAATTCAGTTACAACAAACAAGAATCATTCAACATGTATTGTTATGGCAGCACCTTCGTCCCTAAGAAAAGCTACTGTGCCTGCGTACATCAAAGGTATAAGAGCAGAAGCGCTCTTAGACACAGGAAGTTCCGTTTCTTTTATCAATGACAGCTTCTCCAAACTCTGTGGACTTAAAACAAAGCCTAGCTATCAAAAAATTTCAATGGCCTCACTTAACCATGTTTCACAAGTAGAAGGCCAAACTTTTCAAACAATTAACATAGGAGATCACAAATACGAAAATGTGAATTTCCTTATCGTCAAAAATCTTTGCGCCGATATAATAATCGGTCATGACGTCCTCGGAGAACATGCGTCACTAGAATTCTCTCTCATTTGGTGGACCAAAGAAGCCACTTCACGTGTGTAATGTAGCTGCAGCATCTGTGCCGGCCGTACCACTTTTTGCAAACGTCTCTCCTAAATGCAGACCTATTACTGTAAAATCCAGGAAACACAGCGATGAAGATACCAAATTTATTAAAGACGAAATCGACAAACTTTTAGTGGAAGGTGTGACTGAGGAGAGTAAATCACCGTGGAGAGCCCAGGTCCTCATAATGAAAAATGAAACGCATAGGAAACGGCTTGTAATTGATTATTCGCAAACAATCAATCGTTATACTGAGCTTGACGCATATCCACTACCCAACATAGAGGACTTAGTCGCTAAAGTAGCCAAAAACTCAATGTTCAGCTTAATAGACTTGAAAAGTGCTTACCATCAAGTTACAATTTTGCCCGAAGAAAGAAAGTATACTGCCTTCGAAGCTATGGGTAATTTATATCAGTTTAGGCGCATACCTTTTGGAGTGACAAATGGTGTCTCAAGTTTTCAACGAACAATCGATTGGATAACTAGAAAAGAAAAACTTCAGAAGACGTACGCTTATCTTGATGACATCACCATTTGTGGCCTTACTCGTGAAGAACACGACCAAAACTTAGAGCGCTTTATGACTGCGGCCAAAAAGTACGGTCTGACATTGAGTATGCAAAAATGTAAATGTTCTCAAGACTCTATTAATATTCTTGGCTACAACATTCACAACCACATTATCAAACCTGACAGTGAGCGCCTCAAGCCACTTATTGAATTACATTTACATTACAAGACATACCGACACTCAGACGTACACTTGGTATGTTCGCTCACTATTCCAAATGGATTCCTAAATTTTCAGAACGTATTCACTCACTTGTTAGGACAACATCTTTCCCTCTTAGAAATGAGCAAAAACAATGCTTTGAGAGTCTGAAAAACGACATTGCTAAATCTTCAATTCATGCTATCGATGAAAATGTGCCTTTTAGTGTTGAAACTGATGCATCAGGCCATTCAATCGCAGCAGTGCTAACGCAAGATTCCAGGCCTGAAGCATTCTTTTCAAGAACCCTGAATCCAACCGAACAAAATCATTATGCTATAGAGAAAGAAGCTTACGCTATTGTAGAATCATTAAAGAAATGGCGACATTACCTTATTGGTAAGCAATTTCGTTTGGTCACCGATCAACGCTCGGTTGCTTTTATGTTTAATATGAAACACTCAAGCAAAATTAAAAATGAGAAGATTCAAAGATGGCGGTTGGAACTTGCTGCTTACAAATTTGAAATCGTGTATAGACCCGGCAAAGAAAACTACGCTGCTGATGCTCTATCTAGAGTTTGTGCATCTACAGAATCTCGCACTGCCAAACTTATATCACTTCATGAAGCTCTCTGCCATCCCGGTGTTTCACGTATGTTCCATTGGATACGTTCTAAAAATCTACCATATTCCCTTGAAGAAGTCCGAAATATGACAAGCTCTTGTCGGACATGTTCAGAAATAAAGCCAAGATACGTACGAAATACCAGTAATGAACATAGAAGACTTATCAAAGCAACGGCACCCTTCGAACGCTTGAGCATAGATTTTAAAGGCCCAGTTCCAACGAATACAACTAACAGATTCATTTTAACTGTAATTGACGAATTTTCTCGATTTCCATTCGCTTTTCCATGCTCAGACGTCAGCTCAAAAACAGTGGTCAAACACCTCAATAATTTATTCATGATATTTGGTTTTCCATCGTATATTCATTCGGATCGTGGCACAGTTTTTCTTTCTGCCGAGGTACAAGAATTTCTTCATGAAAGAGGTATCGCCACAAGCCGAACTACTGCCTACAATCCACAAGGCAATGGGCAAGTGGAGAAATTGAATTCTACACTCTGGAAAACAATACTTTTGGCACTAAAAACTAAAAACTTATCAGTTGAGAACTGGGAGCAAGTTTTGCCGCAAGCCTTACATTCTATTCGCTCCTTACTTTGCACGGCTACTAATTTCACACCGCATGAGCAAATGTTCAGACACCAACGGAGATCTACTAACGGAATTTATATTCCAACTTGGCTCACGAATTCCGGCCAAGTATTACTGAAGAAATTAAACAGGAGTAACAAATATGAACCAATTATTGAGGAGGTGGAACTATTACATAGTAATCCAGATTACTCCTATGTCAGATATCCCGATGGAAGAGAGACTACAGTGTCAAATCGTTATCTAGCGCCGCTGGGTTCAGATGACATAGCTCCCCAGGAAAATGAAACTGATTCTTTTGTTACACCACCTACATCACCGGTAATTGAGAACCGTAACATGACACCTTCTTCATCTACAGAGGCAAAAGAGCCGGTCTCTGACAACAGTGGAGGACGAGTGTCTCAAGAACGACTGCCGCTATCTCCACCACCGGAGACAATTCGTAGATCCAGTCGTGTGTGCAGACCACCAACATTTTTAACTGATTATGTTACAGACTAGCGCGTGGGAATGATATAAACTCTTTACTTCTTCCGTCTCTATGCAACATTTTCTTTTTATTCAATTGTCAGTTTATCATTGACAAGATATGTGTCTTCTTTATTATCGCATTATTAAGCATAATAAAACCTTGTATTACGTAAAGGTTTTGTCTGTTATTTCAGCGACCTATGTACTTTCTATCAGCCCTGTGCTTTATATGGAAATTTACATACTTTTAAAATGTGCAAGTCATGTCGTGCTTCTCACTTTAATTTTTGTTGTAAACTCCGTACTGATTGTGACAACCACACACCACCTTCATTAGTGCACTAGTACATCTCACTTTGCTTATGCCTTGGTATCACAATCGGGTGTATAATATATGGCATAATAACAGATAGTATAATATCACTTCAAATAACGTTCACATGACATAATTTTCATATTATGCTATAAAAACAAATAACCTACTGTCATGTGATCTAATGTGATATTTCATATAACCTTTTGCTCTAATAACAGTTAGTATAAAGTTAACCTTTATATATATAAAAATTACGTGTCACGTTATATGTCCGCGATGGACTCCTAAACTACTGAACCGATTTTAAATTTGATTTCCACACCGTTTGCAATTTGATTCAACTTGAAAGATAGGATAGCTTACATCTCAATTTATAGTCGCAATGTTATTTTATTGCAAATTATTTTATTGCAAATTATTTGTCTATTATTTGACAGTCACAATTATCTGTTAGCCCTCAACTATTCTAACAGATGGCGATATCTGTTGACTGGATTGAGTAAGTATTCAATAGATGGCGCTATGTTAAAAATACAAACGTTTCATATAAGCTACAATTTAATAGCATAACCACCACGTGTTACTGAGGCTAAGGTATAACCTAAATGTATTTTGAAATAAACGAAATACAGTGAAATAATATTATAAAGAGAAAATATATGATTGTTTGTTTGTATTGAATAGGCTCCGAAACTACAGAACCGATTTCAAAAATTCTTTCACTATTGGGAAGTTACACAATCTCCGGGTGACATAGGCTATATTATAATTATTATGCTTTGCTACCCGTGCGAAGCCGGGGCGGGTCGCTAGTTTTATATAATTTTCAATATGTCTAATGCTCGTTTTGTACAAAGTTCAGTTGACCTAATTTTCAGCCAAAATTCTGTAATTAATAAGTAAATATCAGGAAATATCATACTGTTATAACCTCATCTAACCCAAATGATTCGCCAACAATAGAGGGGACTGGCGCTCTACGGCCGCTCCCGCGGCACGCCGCTACGCTCGCTCGTCTTCGCGCGTTAATGGTCACTATTCTAACCTAACCTAACCCCATGGTTTAAAATCTAATCAGTTTTTGCTAAAATATACAAAACAAAGTAGACTTTTCTAAATTATATTAAACGTTACTTATAGATTTTGAACATTATAGTGACTGGATATTATACTAATTGAATATTAATTCAAATGTGCATTATAGAAAATGTTCTTTATACCATATAAAATTAGGTATTATGAAATTATATCGATAATTCACTATATTATTTCATCGTTATATTAAAAAATAGTATATTAAATGAAATTAGGTCATTTGATCATTAGAACTTTTGTTATTATTTCAAACGTTACACACCCATCACAATCAGCGGAGATGACCATAATTGACCATCTTGTGACACGCTGGAGGTTATATTTCCAAGGTCCAAAGTTCCGGCTTACCATCTGCCCAAGTTCATCAGGATTTACCGGAGGCATCTGAGCGCTATGTTCCGGGCCGCCGCCTTCCGGCAAATCTGCGATAGAACGAGCTCCGCGCCGGGTACCTATTTACCCGCGTGGCCGCGTCGAGCTCGCTCCAAGGGTCTGGCAAGACCATCCACTACCATCACCTTTCCTGGCGTCTGCAGCGTGGCACACCGCTGCACCGCACCGCACCGCTGCGGGCATCATCACATCAGGCTGAGCCAGGAGAGTACTGCGCAACTCCCAAGGGAAATATAGGGAAACTTGTGACCATAGACCTACCTACCCCCTTTTCTAATTTTTACTTAATATACTATTTATGTTGACAAGGTACGTGGTCTTATTTAAATCCACCATGTAAACCTCTTCCGTCACAAACAATAAAATTAAAATTAAGAAAGAGATAACAATTTTTAGATAATAATCGTTAAATTGTGTGTTTAACATAAACCTTCCTGACTTAATTCTCTTCAATGGTGAAAACGGCATCAGAATCCGTTGCGCAGTTTAAAGGAACAACGCGGTCACAAAGACAGACACGAAAAACTTTTTAACAAAAAATTTACCGACGAAAAAAGAAAACGAAATGCAAAAAAAAAAACCGTTCAGTCTAACTAAGCTCTTAAATTATTGTAAATTACTTAATTTAAGTCGGCTCCAAATAAACAATCAACGCAGATCAATTAAAGGTGATCAATCAATCTTGACATTAATATGACAAGAGTATTCTATTCTATTCTAATCGTCTGCCAAACGGACCGCGACAATCACAGTATTTTTTAAAACGGACCTCCAATGAAACTAATTGGTGATCCCTGATTTAGATGTTAGTCGTTCATATTTATGGTGTTCGTCAACTTTTGTTAAAGCATCAGTCCCACTGTTGGCTCAAATTAACTCGGCGCAGTTTGTAGACAGTAAGAAATTAGCTATAAGTATTTTATCAGGCGTTAATTTTATTGTCCTTGCATTGTTTTTCAATGTCATGTGTGTCAATTAAAAAGTCGTTCTGTGCGTGCTACATCCTGAGTTTTTTATTTCCTAAATTTCCTAAGAAGTTTCCTCATTTTTATACATGGTCCATACGAAGCGGATAATTTAATACATTATTATCTACATACCAGCAAAGTGGAATGGATATTCTGGAAATTGGATTTTTAATGAGTACCGGAGTGACGAGGTGACGAACACTTTTTTAAGCTATTGCATAGCTTTTATCGCGGGCTTTGAGCGCTGCGACCGAATCAAGAAATTTCGTAACGAAAATAAAACCTAACACCCCCCACTCCGCCTACCATGTAGCTCGGCCGAGATTTCGCTTAACGTGTATGTATATGGTACGACTGTACTTGAATTAATATCAAAGAAAAAAAAAATACTGCATAAATAAAAAATTATAATTGCATAAGTTGATAAAAAATGCTATGCAATAGCTTTACTGCGGCAGTCCCCGAGTGCCACACGTTTTTTTTTTTTTATAGTGGATCGGACATTAAGTGAAATGAAACAGGAAGCATTTATGCATTATAATATTAATATTCACCCAACACTTATTAATATTAATTCAGGTAAAAAAAAATAGGAATTAAGTATTGATAATAAGAACTTCAATAAGGTTAGTAAAATATTTTTATATTATATTTACAAAGTTATTCACTTATGTTTATTCTTTTGTGTATAGATGTATATTTCCAAGAAATTAATCACATTTGCATAATATAGTTGACGTGTGCTTAAATTAAAATACAGTACAGTGTTATTGTCGACCTGCATCAGTTAGCTATTCATTTATCAATAAAAGTACAAATATTATGTTGTAATTTAAACCTATAAAATTGATTGTTGCATTGTAAACCACTTAAAAAGTAGATAATTAATTTGATTGTTACGTTATTTCTTTAAAATAGTAAACCTTACATACTTTCCAACGGTAGTTATTATTATTTTTGCAGTGATACAATTTAAAAGTCAAGTACAATTAATAACTTAGGCAATTTTTTGCTTAAAGTCTCATTAGTCACTACGATAGGTATTTTTGTTACAAACAGTTTCGTTATTTAACATTATAATTGTACAATTACATGTCCACGACACTCCCCTTCCGAAATAACTGAGATTAAAGAACTTAAAATAAGCGAAGCAGTTATAAAGGAAGATTAACAGTATTTGGAACCTATTTAAGTACTCTAAGTCCCGTATTACAGAAGGTTACTCAATACTCAAGCATTACTTAAAACTAGTTTCAACCAATCAAATGGCTCGAATCTAGTTTTAAGTAATGCTTGAGTATTGAGTGACGTTCTGTAATACGGGCCTAAAAGATGCTGAGATAACCCCCTTTCAGGTAATGGAGTTGCAGTTGCGTGTTAGAAAATTAGATAAGAAAGAAAATAACGAAAATACATTTATTTGCGGTAAACATGACGCAAAGAAAAAACACACAAACACAAAAAATAACGAGTTGGGGGAAAATATGCATCACATTCACGCAAAACGGCAATCGCTCAGCATAATGCTACTACCCTTTGCGAGACAGAGCCCGGCGCTGGTTTTAAGCGATAGCCGGCGCTGACGTGATGACGTCAACCAGTGCAGCATACGTAAATTAAAAATAAACATTAAAATAAGAAATAAAATAAATATACTATACCTAGTTCAAAATGTATATAAAACATAATATTTATAAAGTGGTAACATTCCGGGCAACGACTCATGCGCCGCCGGGATGATCTTTTTAATTAATTTAACGAAGTTCAATTGACATTAGAATACATGTGTGATAATATTGATACTGAGGCACTCGAAAGGACTACAACTGAATCTTAATATTATGGATTGCTAGCTCAAGCTAAATTATGTTAAGTTACTTTTCAAAATTTGAGCAAGATGAAGTAAAATCGAATTGCAGTACTGGTAAGCGTCAGCTCGTCAAGTTGCCTACAATCCAATTACCCAAATTTACGGAATCGTATGTTAATTGGCACGAATTTCGTGATACCTTCGAAGTCTCATACATGACAATGACGATATAGACGAGATTCATAAATTTTATTACTTGAGGTCATCATTAGCAGAATCTGCTGCTGTCGTGCTCCAGTCAATTGAGTTTTGTGCTCAAAACTACAATGTGGCATGGGGACTTCTATGTGAGCAATTCGATAATGGAAGATTATTAATTATATCCATAATAATTGAAAGACTCATCTATCACATTACAACAACAAACAAACAAGCATGCAGCATGCAAACATGCAAACAAGCATGTACCATGCATGCAACAAGCATGCAGCAGGTAATGCCGATGCCTGCCAGGGTCGCGTATTGTTCGAAAGAGTTACCGAGGCCCTGGCGCACAGGCTTCCGTACAATTTTTACTCGAGTACGAAGGAAAATGAGAGGTTTGACAACTGTACGGTAGTTCTCGCTGGACCTACTGGATTCCACTAAACATTAATCGTTGACGGAAGGGTCAGATTTCTATTGTACACTATTATCATTGATTTTTACTGTACCTATTTTCAGAATAAGTAAAGACAATCCATATCTTCCCAGTGCTGGGCAAAGTCTTTCATCAAAATTCCCTAAAATATAAGAAGGGGTTTCTATTAACAGCTCCTTATGTAGCAAAAGTTTACTTACTTAACAAAAACAACCTATAAAGTCCCACTGCTGGGACACACTGCTCCACTCTGTGAGAGGGAGTGGGCTGTAATCCACCACGCGGGCCCAGTGCGGGTTGGTAGATGTCACATGTCTTCGAATTTTTGGTTCTAGGTTTATTGATTTGATTGGTTTAGGGTTTCCTCACGATGTTTTCCTTCACCGATTTAAGAGCAGTGGTGATGATATAAATTACACAAAGTGCCTGCCTGGGTACGAACTCACGACTTACAACTCGGTAAGTCGGACCCATTACCACTGGGCCGCCACAAAACTTAATAAAAGATTCCATCCATGCTGAAATTATAAATGCCAGTTACTCTGTCTGTCTGCTAGCTTTTCACACCTCATAATCATTCTATCCCAATTTTTAGGCGCTAGATGCCTTTTTCTTCCATGCTTCTCTATTAGTCGTCATAGCCTTTCTAGTCACAACATCTTTCACACAGTCTATCCATCGTTCTTTCTCTTCACGCCCAAACGATGGAATGGTTTACATCCGTTACACTCAACGCCGTTACACTAAGGGCCTCTTTCACCACCCTCAAGTAAAGGGTCAAGTAGGCTAACCGCCAGTTAAAGTCACCCGTAACTGCATGTGCGGATTTCACGACGTTCGAGTAGAACTAATCATAAGATTTAACTGACCCGTAACTTGCCACGACATCTGCCCAATAGCGTATTTACTTTACAGTTAAAAGTTGTCCGTTGTCAAAAAACGACAACGGGTAGGTAATTATCAGATATACCAACGATTATTTTAAAATGTATTAATAAAAATCGATTTATTTGACTTGATTGGTCACCAATTGGATGAATTAAAATATTCTACAGCGCAACGAGTACCTTGGATTCGAGTGTTTAAATTCCGTGTTGATTATTTTATGGACCTAGAGGAGACTTTTTTTTTTTTTGCTTAATTTCGTCTATCGAGGTGTGCAATAAACCAAGTGCTTAACTTTATAAAACACAAAATAATCCCTAAATCGCAAATGTGAGTGGTATGTTTTTCATTATTCAAGTGATATTACTATTAACAAACAAACCAACACAAAAAAAACCCCAACAAAAAACAACTTTAAAAAAAAAACTACCGAACTTCTAAACAATAGGTAACCATATGTTTAATCCCTTCTACACCCTGAAATCGATTTCTGTTACGTCACTAACTAATAAAAAATCAACCAATGACGTTTGACGAGTAACATTGACGTATTATTGAACGAATGTAACGTATGATTTGTTACATCATTCACTTAACCAGTAAGTTGTTACTCGAAGCTTTATTTTCGTTTGGGAAATTGACAAAAGATACTCGTAACTTTTACTTGCCAATTAACGTTAACCGGGAAGTAACTAATCAACGCTTTACTTTGAGATGGTGAACGAGGCCCTGAAGGTGGCTGTCTGGCATTTTGCTGAACAGGGCCTATTTGGCGCAGGTTTCTTTCCGAAACGACTAAATCGACCGTTAAGCTTGATAGACAGGTAGCCTAGGACAGAAAGGAGGTCACTTGTCATCCTAGATATTTGTATAAAAAAATAATGAACACGCACGCAGACGAAGTCGCGGGCAACAACTCGTTAATACATAAAACCGAAATACGTATATTTTTCACATCACTAGAAAATTCCTCATAAATTAAAGATGTTAGATCCTACTGTTGTTGCTTTTTTTCTCTCCTCAGTTAATTTTAATCATGGTCTGGCAGTTTGAGTAATTTTTGTGGCCTACCCAAATGTCTTTTCTTTGGTATTGTTCGTCGAATCGTTGAGCTCCTTAAGTTCTGAGTTGAGCTACACGATTACTGACAAATGCGTGCACTGACTGGACAGGTCCACTCAATCTGTGTGGTTTTTCCTCAAAAGACCATCTCAGACACAAATCTACATGGTCTTCACATGATCTGACCAAGATTATGTCTGGAATTTAAAAGAGACTGTGACCTCTGAGTTTGTTTCAGCCTTTCTTCTCAGAGTAGGCAGATAGGAAACGCCGACCTCGTCTAGTTTTTAAAATAGGATTGACGTGTAAAAGTGTTTGTTCAAACCTACTTACAGAAATAAAATCATTTATCATTTATCATTTACTGCTGAAGGTAGTAAATGTAATTATTTAATTTCAACTAATTTAAGAGTTGACACAGAACAATTTTATAGCCATTTTGTACGTTCGAGTTTACTTAATTGTTTTGTTCAATCTTGAGTTTTACCTTTTGAAAACAGGTTAAATTAAATGTGAAGGAAGATTAATAATTTAAGCAATCGCTTTTAAATTTCTCATTAGTTTAATTTCACGTTTAACATAGGTTAGTTTTCAAAATTCTAGAATTGCAAAAAAGCACTGGGAATGCCTCGGCCATATCAGTGGTAGAGAATGCAATCTCGATTTTGAGCCTTTTTTCGAGATTAAATGTCGTTGGAAGATAATCTGGGGGCACGGTAGTGCCTCCGCCAAGACGAGCCAAGCGAAGCCCAAGGGCACTACCTACCTTTTTTCGAAGTGTTTCGTCGTTTTTTTGAACCCTTATAGAGTTGGTTTCCGATGTACCAGATAGTTCATATTCTCAGGATATGATGTCAATAATAGACTAATTAAACATACAAAGTCTCAATTGAATAAAAAAAAAAAAAAGAGTTTATTTCATATAACTTTTTGGCTTAGCATTGCATGTCGAGGAGTCTCCATTTAAGCATAGCAATGCCTGTAGTTGAAGACTCCGCTCTTCCCTTATATTATAAACGTACAAAGGCATACAAATAAACAATAAAAGGAAAAAAACAAAATCAATATTAGGATACATTTTTACAATTGTGTGTGTGTGTGTGTGTGTGTGTGTGTGTGTTTGTGTGTGAGTGTGTATGTTTGTGTATGTGAGTGAGAGAGATTTTGAGTGAACCTGAGTGACTAAATGAGCAAATAAAATAACTCTAATAATATACATTATTAAGTAACACGCTGCAAAAGTAACTCTGTGTCATCATAATCTAAACTGTGAAGCCATAATATTAACTCTTTTTTACACTCAATTATTTTTTTATTATAAATATATATTATTTTATTTATTTTATTGTATAAAAAAGCTGAGCGGTTTTTATATTGTCTGCTGGCAAATTCTGTCCTAGCTATGGAAACGTTTACTATGTTGTGTTTATTTCTTTTTCTTAGTATTTTAGCATCATACGGTATCTCTTTGTGCTTTTTGAGGATGCTATGAAGGATATACAATTTTCTCACTGACAGCAGATTACATAATTCATAAAGCTTGTCAGTAGGGAATCTTCTTTTTTTGAAGTACATCACCTTAAGTATCGCTCTTTGAGCGCGTTCTACCCCTAGAAAACTAGATTTCGCTGCCCCACCCCATGCAGTTATACAATATACTGTAACAGACTGGACTAAAGACACATAAATTTCATTTATTAGATTTCTTTGGTTATTCTTATTTACATGTATTCTCCTTGGTACAACATATCTCAGCTCTTTGAATATATATATAAGTTTCCTTACTCGACTCATGACTTGTTCCAGTTGAGGATACCAGGAAAGACGCTGGTCAATAGTCACTCCCAGATATTTTGCTTGGGTAACTTGTTGGATAGTTGGGCAATTGCAGCGAGTTCTATCTGTAACAATGTCGCACGTGTGGATTCTTAACTTAAATTTCTTATCAGGTTGAACCCGATTATAAATATTAAAGCAAATGTAGTTGGTTTTGCTAGCGTTCAAGGTGAGTAGGTTAGCTTTTAACCAAGTTGCAACAAGAGCAAGCCCTTCTTCTGCACTTTTTTTAACATCAGCCCATGTTTCCCCTGTGAAGACGACAGCTGTATCATCGGCGTACGAGAATACTTCGGCATTATTAATATTCATGTTGCAGAGGTCATTTATGTAAATTAAAAATAGCGTAGGTCCTAGTACACTTCCTTGAGGTACGCCGTATGATACATCTGCATCCTCACCGACAATTTGTCCAAGTTTAACTTTTTGTGTTCTACCAGAAAGATAATCCTTAAACAGTGCCAGCGATATTCCACGAACTCCAATAGCCTCAAGCTTGCGTAAAAGAATGGGAGTAGAGACAGTGTCAAAGGCTTTTCTTAGATCCAGAAAGGCTGCCATACATTTATTTCCTTTATCGAGCTGTTCGGTTACTAGTGAACTTAGTGCTATAACAGCATCTTCAGTTGACTTTTTTTGCCTAAATCCGAATTGAGAAGGTGACAGAATATCAAACCTATTTAGATACTGCAAAAGGCGAGTATTTATCAATTTTTCTATAATTTTGGAAATTGCAGTTAAAACAGAAATAGGTCGATAATTGTTGACATCGTCTCTACCACCGCTCTTATACACAGGTGTAATAATGGATTTTTTTAATGGGGCTGGAAAAACACCTTTTTTGAATAGCTCTAATACTTTAGATTTTATTGATATCTTAAATATACCGATTTCATCACTGACACACTGATGATCATCAAAATGTTTGGCTACTTCCTGAAGTGCTAGAAAGCTGAAATTTGGTATGTAAACTAGGTTTAGTATACAACCAACAAAAAAATTCATAACCTTATAACTTTCGCCCCCCATCCCCTAAAAGGGGGGGGTGGAAGTTTGTATGAGACTTCAAAATGTTAGGGTACTTCCTGAAGTGCTAGAAAGCCGAAATTTGGTATGTAAACAAAGTTCAGTATATAAAAAAACACTACCGTGCCCCCAGATAAACTTATAGCTTTCGCCCCTCATCCCCTAAAATTGGGGGGTGGAAGTTTGAATGAGACTTTCATCAATTTTACGAATTAGGACATGAAAGTTTACACGGGACTGTAGACAGTAACTAAAAAAACCTATTAATAAGTACTTACAAGAACCTCCGCCTTAATCAAGAGTCTCATGGTAGGTCTCAGTTATTTACGCCCTTTGACGACGAGGTGAGCAAATCGACTGTAAGTACTTAATTAATACGATAAGATATAATACTAAAGTTAGGTATATAATTAAAATAATTTTATTAACCAGCACTGCTGATGTGCAAAAAAGAAGAAAAAAATAAACACTAAAAAGACTGCCTAGCAACTTACAAAAAGAACTGAAATCGCACCAAAAACATTTCATGTAAAATGTTGCCAAGACGACCACATAAGGTTTGCCCTGTGAAAAAGATATCAGATCTCATGTAGAGCCAAGCTTCTGAATCTACATGGCCTACCACTACCGACCCTAACTTCACAAATTCTACATATCAGTAAAAATGTATGGCTTGGCTGTTTCGTTACTTATTTCAGAAACTAAATATTCGCATCACCTCCACGACGGTAGCGAAACGGCGAAGCCATACATTTTACTGATATGAAGAATTTGTGAAGTTAGGGTCGGTAGAGTTAGGCCGTGTAGATTCAGAAGCTTGGCTCTACATGAGATCTGATATCTTTTTCACAGGGCAAACCTTATGTGGTCGTCTTGGCAACATTTTACATGAAATGTTTTTGGTGGGATCTCATTTTTGAAATCTCGTTAGGGATTTCAAGACTCAGAGCGCGCGTCTTCGCATACTATGCTTCTTGTAACTCATTTTTAACCCGCGACTCAAAAAGAGGGGTGTTATTAATATAATAATTAATGGATTTATGCTGACCGTGATGTGTGTGCTGATTTGATACGTAATGCGTAGTGCAGATGACTATTACTTAAATATACCTTTTTGTGTGGTTCAAGATTCGTTTCATTTATTTATTTATTTTATTATTTATGTACACACAGTAAAATAGATACAGATTGTTCTTATTTTTTACTAAATATAACACGATTACCTTAAGAAGGTGTAGTTTTCATTTGGCTGCAGTTGCTTCTGCCGTTGGCAACGTGCCGCTCGTGTATATGAGCACAAAGAATATAAAGCAATTAAAATGCTATGATTTTCATTTAAATATGTCCCTAAAATATTTTTGTAAGGATTATTTTGTTAAATTGTAGCACGATGTTGATGCGTGTTGTTGACAACATAGTTGATTACATGTTGCCTAATAAAAACAATTTTCTTGACTTTTATGTTTCCTTCCTTTCTTTTTGTTTTCTTATTTTCCTTTATTATTCATTAACTAGCCTTCCCTAAAATATTCTGGACCTAGTAGTAGTACTGATTAAGGTTACAGCTTGATGCTAACGCCTTATAAACTAAATAATTTATTGACAAAAACTATACGTTAGTCATAATCAATATTTTAAATGTGAAGTAATGCCTCATTCCCATGATACACCCAATTTATTCGCTCTTCAGCTAGTTTTAGTTCCGCTTTATTTCAAATGAACAGCTCGTTAGAAATATTCATTTACTCTACGATTATTATTAAGTGCATTTGCATTTGTAATTCTGACAGTAAGCGTATTTAATTATATGTAATACGACAGTTTTTTCGACATAATAAATTTTTGCTAGCTGTAACTTTTTTTTAAAGTTACAGCTAGCAAAACCCTTTGATTTTTGATTGCTTATGCGACATTCACCTCGTAATGGTTTTACAGAAATCATTTATAAATCACATCTTAGGCAAAAAATGCGATTTATGAGAATATCTTTGAAATAAAGATTTTATTGTACAATTTATAATTTTTTTTTATTTTAAAATTTATTCCTGATATTTCAGGTTTTGGCGGTTTAGCCATTTTACCTTTCCCCTGTCGATATACTAGGAAATACGTTAACTCAATCGTTTGACTTTGACTAATCGGGACGCCAGCGCCACCAGGTGGCACTCGACAGAGTCTATAACGCTAACGCTTGACGAGAGTTAAGCAGAGTTGGTTGTTGGTGGCTAAGCAGTGAACACGTTTAGAAACTGTCGCGTGTTCCATATACTTGTGTCGTGTACCTACAGTGTGTGATTCGCTAGTGTGATTAATTTGATTGTAAATTAAAACTTGATTTGAACTGCAAACGGTTTTTCTATTGCGCAATAACCAACACTTCCCATAGTACGCCCACAGTAGTTAAAATATGGCTGATGATAACGAAAGAGATGTATCTTCTCCGTCATCTATATTACTAGCAGACACTCTACGATGGACGCGTGCCTCGCTGAAATCTGCTCAGCTGTTCATATTTTTCCCATAGTGAAGCTAGTTCCAAAGAATGTTGCTTATAAAAAACGATGATACAAATAACTTTTACTTGTATACAGAAGTCTAACCAGCCAACTTTCTAAATTCAAAAATAACGAACTTTCATGCAAAGTTTCATCGCTTATTTAGGCAAGGCACCAGACCCACTGCCGGCGATTAAAGAGAAACGAGTAGAATTAGCAACAAAAACTGTGTTGGCGAGCAACGAACAGCGCGCGACGGCGACGAGCAATTACTCGCTGCTCGTTGGTAAGTATGCGTTCCTATGAAGCAAGAGCCTCTGACCGATTGCTCGGCTCGCCAAGCAAGCGTTACTGACCGAGTACTCTCATTGATAACTCCTAGTCCTGTCGCCATGACAAACGAATCTGCCGTCAGTGCAGTGGTGTGAACAGTCAGCGATCAACTACCTAATAATATATTTTGCCCTTTTCATTACACGGGACCATAGGCTATGGACTATGGTCTAGACTATGCTATAGACCATACGCATTGTATAAGCTTTTCGTACAATGAGAAGTCAGCTTATACTGGAAATGTATAGCTTGATATGTAGTCCTGTGTACGTTTTTTGAGCGAGAACATCGTTGATAGCTTGCGATTCCTCCTCGGCGCGGCGGCGGTGGGGCAGGTGTCTCTGGAGATGCATTTTCAAAAATCCTTCGTTAGTACTCACCTTCATTGTATTATATAATGAGGTCTTGTGCATAATTACACGCTTCAAACCAGACCCATTGGTTTTGACTGTGCAGTATTTGTCAGCGGATTTAAGATCAGTAGACTTTTATCAGACTTTTTTTTTTTTTTAAATAAGATCTTGAAAAAAACACTCAAGACCCCAAAAAATATCGCTTTACATGTTTTGATTAGGCTTGTCACATTTTATCACAGGAATCTCACATTTTTCATCATCATCACATAAAAGTACGAAGTATATAAAGGAGACGGTACCCTTCTAGCGTCGTAACATTCATTTTATGATCCCAAATAAAAAAAACATAAACCCTGAGTGATGAATCATGTGTCTTCTAAGTGAATTGATATTATTATTTCCTTTTAGCGTAGAGAGACCGCTATTCAAAGTGTCCGTGATAGTTCAATTGGACGTAGTTAAACGAAAAGGATCCAACCCACAAATGGCCTAAAATGAAGTGAAAACACACATACATTGGTATCACAATTCATTTTCGGCCATTTGTGGGTTGGATCCTTTTCGTTTAACTACGTCCAATTTTAAGATGGCGTCGCGAGTACAGATATAGTATTTTTATCTCACGAAGCGACGCGCACTTCACTTGTGTTTACCAAGTGTACAAACACGCGGTGAAAAACTCAAACTCAAACTCAAAGCATTTATTTCAAATAAACCAAAAACGGGCACTTTTGAATTGTCAAGGGGTCGGTCAGTCAGAAAGATGAAGTTAGTTACCCATTCCAAAGCGTAGTAGGTACCTATGGAGAAGAACGGGAAAGAAACTCCATGGACACTCTTTTAAATCAAAATATGGTTACAAAATATTGGTTACATCATTCATGTTGAAATTATGCATGTGAGTACGATGCAGAACGTTAAAAGCGTCCGTAGTAAAGAGACAAAAACAATTCCAATATTAAATTAAAATAAGCCCTGGCAGCCAAGAGATGACCAGTCCCCACTGACGGCGCCCGTTGACGAACATGACGTATGGATCAGCACCATTTAGCTCAACCATTTTGAAGGGAACTTAATGATCCAACACACACGCCACCACCAGCGAGACATTTGAGTGAGCATGACATACTCTCAGCCGCCAGGGCACATTCAAGTCAATGAAAGACAAACCTATAAAATGGTAGCTTTATAGTAGGTACATAGTACTCACACGTGTGTGAGTGAAATGAAAGTGTGTGTAAGCGCAGGACCTCGGTACCGTCCGAGACAATGGCGAAGTCGGAAATGTATGAGTGTGTGCGTGTCTGTGTTAGGAGCTAACGCTTCTCGTCTTCACTCACACATTTACAGTGTGTCTGTAGACTTAGTTATAACAAGTAAAGTGCGAGTCGCTTCTTGAGATAAAAATACTGTAGTAGTTTTTTCAGATTTCTGGTAAATTATTTTAAAGTAAAGTTGTGGTCAGGTAGATGTTTAGTGTACAAATATAATTGTAACTATCTATAACCATAGTTCTTTTTTATTTAAAAGCGATAATCGGCGTAGTACCGCTCCGAATTTGTGAGGTATATCACAGCTCGATTTTAAAGTGATCCAGCGGGGTAATTACGTGGTTAATTTCCTTTTTTATTTCGCTACAGCTGGTTCGCTACGCTGCAGTTGAATAACAATATTTTACATAGAGCGACTTCCTGTCTGACCTCCAGAATTCAGTTACCTACTGGATAACACGACACGGGGTTGTTACAGTTATCTGTATAATGAAGACAAAATATACGTTCAAGAAATATTTCCTTACTAATATTTATTAGTGAGGAAATATTTCTTGAACAGATATTAAACTAAAAAAAAAAACATTTATTTTAGACCGAACACTTGTACACATTTCATAAACCTGCCAAACTACGTGACAGTTTGTCGCCAGGATTAGTGCTCATGGTCGGGATAAGGACACGTTTGATGTGGGTTTTGAATGTTTCATCGCTAAGTTCTGCAAACTGACTTTTGCAACTTGTTATAAATGCGGATACAGCGCGGTAATTACGTAACACACTAACAGTAGGAATGGGTTTCATTTTGACAGTTCAATAACATTCATTGCGTTATTTACGTTGTTGAGTAGACAAATTTTTCTAACATATGAAGCAATGGATTAGCAATAGGCTTCAAAATGATTCAGATTGTGACAGATAGTGTGTTACGTTATTAGGGTGCAGATCGAGAAGGTCGCATGTATACGTAGGAGGAACGTATTTTTTTCAGGGCTTGTTAACGTTACCAAATAACAAAATAATTACCGTTAAGTAACGTTAATTTCAATGTGAGACCTTACTAACGTTACAAAAATGTAACGTTACTTTTTTAACTTAACAGTAATTTAACGTTAATTAACATTAACGTAAAATACACAAGTAACGTTAATTTTACCGTTAATTTAGCTACGTTGCTGTTCCGTAGATTTACATTTTTGTGCGCTCGCTTTGACATAGCATTGGATCCGCGACCCCGGCTGGCATCGGCCCTTTTGGACCCCGTCAATAGTGCTAACATCTCTTTGAGGCGCGCGTGGAACACGACGCGCCGTCGAACCGGGCCTGGTCCTTACCGCAAGCTCGCGCCTACGGTGGCCGGGAGTCGGCAAGCGACTTCCGACGCCCAGGGTGTCTCTTCCTGTGGTGCCTAGGGGCGCGAGGGCGTAGCGATTGCCTCTCCCTCACGCGCTCCGCCTCCTCCTTCGCAAGCATTACAGCTTTGCAGAAGGAGGTGACGGCTTCCCATTCCCTCTCGCTCCGTACCAGCACGCGCCTGAACCAGCACGCGTAGCATGACTATTATAGAAACTGGTTTTGTCGACGGAAGAATAGACAAAAATTACGTTCCGTGAAGACAGTACGATGGCAGCAAAGTAGAAAGAGTCAACTGCACTTTTTACGAAATTCAGTAAATCGTTCACGTTTTTCTTTTATTTTGCTTATATCTCGAAAATGGTGTGTCCTATCGCAAAAATAATGAAAATTTCGACCCCCTTTATGAAGGCCTTATACCCCTAAAACAGAACATGTAGGTAATAATTTTTCACATTTTCCATACAAAATGTGAAAAATTCAATTTTGCATTCCAATTTTATACTTTGGGGCCGTCGAGTAAAAAGTTGTCTAAGGTCTTTAGCATGGTGATTACAAAATCAAATTGTCTTCACTACCTTAGACAACAGTCAGTTGTCAGAGTGATTTTGACGTTTGGGATAGAAATCTTTCTTCTGAAATAGTCTACATATAAAAGGATCTAGACAGCAATCGGAAGAAACGAAAGACAAAATGACAGATTGTAGAAGGATTTTTACGGTGCGATGTCAAAAATAGAGAAACGAAATGTCACTTTGTATAGTAGAAATAGCTATGTATTGTCTTCCAAGAAATAGAAAGCGTCATGCTACGCCTGCAGGGTTGGACGCGAGAGGTCACCGCCACGAGGAGACGGCGGTGTTTCGCCCAAGCCGGGCAGACCACCGTATGCTCCACCGTGTCCTCCGGTCGATCCACACAATGATAACACCCGGGCGTTTCCTCCCGCCTTATCCGAAACAGGAACCTCCCGAAACAGACATGTCCGGTGAGGACCTGCGTCAGGCGGAAGGTGAGCACGCCGTGGCGCCTCTCAAACCACTCCTCAAAGAGGGGACTTACCGCCGCAATTGTAGCGTGCCCTGTGCTGGGTTGCGACAGTCGCACTCTTTATGCCGCCATGAGATCCCGCCGGGGCTCCGTCCGCTGTGCAGTTACGCCCCGGCGTTTCGCCTCCTCGCGATCGGGGGATGCCTGAAATGCGTAAATGTAAGCGCTCATACATACGAACGGCACGCGGCGGTCGGTGACAACAGTCGACATGCCGTGGCGGTGCGTTAGACTATTAGATCCTGCATGTTTACAACGACTATTGTAATAACTATAAATAAGTAAATTAAGTACTTTGATTATTGTCTTCACTCCTCTTGATATTGGATAAATTGTCAGTTATCACACTTATCACTGACTAAATCAGCTCACTATACTACTCACGCGTAAGAATCAGACAATGTTTTTATCGGTACGGCATCACAGTGACGCGTGAGAGGGCCACAGCGGCGCGGCGAGCGGCCCGCTGCGCACCTCCGCCCCCATTACTTCCACTTCTCAAGATAACAGTTAGAAAATAACGGTAAAATTAACGTTATTTAACAATTAACGTTACTAAAGATTAACGTTAAAATGTAGCATAAGTAACGTTAAATCTATTACCGTTATTTAAATATTAACGGTAACTCTGTCAAATAGAGGTAACGTTACGAACATTTTACCGGTATTTAAAGCCCTGTTTTTTTTCAATTCTTTTACTCATATATACTATATTTAGCTTTAAGAAGCTTTTCATTAAAATAATTTCTGGATCAACTTGAAATTATGTGATATTGCGTGCATCCCTATTAAAAACTCTCTCATCAAAAACCAACTTACTATATTTCATACACAAACTACCCCACAAGGAGCTACCATAAAGATGTACGAGCAAAGGCCAATTTCAGCACAAAAGGGGCCAATTATAAGGCCCATTATACAATCATTTTCCTCTCATACCCAGATGGCGCTGTCGCCACAGTAACAATAGCTCCGTCATATTTAATTCTTTAAAATATTCATAGCAGTAATTAACATTATTTGATAGTTAATTTAGTGAAAGTGGAGTATAATAAATAAGTGACATTGTTATCTAGTGACAACAATCACGGGTTAACAAGTTAAATACTGTTAAAAACCTAGTGCTCTGTGTCGATCAAAATAGAACGAAAACTGTGTTAATTATGGTGAACTAGTGACAATTATTCAACACTTAGTGACATAAACCAATTCAGTGTTTAAAACTAACTTTAATAAAAAAAACAAAAACAAAATATAAAAAAATAAAATCTACCGTCAATTCAAAATTATAAATAACGGAAATCGTTGCAACTACGCGCCTATAGAACCATCATTTGAAACCACATATTAATGTCTGCGTGGTCGAGCGGTTTGCGTGTTGGATTTGAGCATTAAACACGTACCGTGGCAAGTTCGAGACCAGTTTGAAGAGATTCTTTTTCCATTTTTGAATTCATTCTAATATTGATATCTGTCACTTAGAATGAATTTCTTTGAGAACATAACGTTTAGAAAACAACAAAGACACTCCACAACAGAAATATCGTTTGATGGAGCGAATGCAAATAGTACAACAGTAGATGGCAGCACCAGTAGTTTACCGAATATATCAGCTGACGAGAATACTTTACTAATACAACAACTTAAATTACAAATAGAAGATCTCACCTCAAAACTAAATTCCGCACACGAAGAAATTAATAATCTTTCTTTAGAAAACGGCGATCTGAAAAATAGGTTGAGTGAAGTGACATCCAAAAACGATGTCCTTAAAAAAGCAACATTTAAACTTACAAATGAGATTACTCCCAGAAAGAATTCGCGATCGTCAACTCCACGTAGTTGCTCTCATAAGAACAAGCCTCCTAAACAACAAAGTCAACAAACAGACAACCAAACAACCGAACAAATTCGGTCTACATCGACGCTTTCAAAACAAAAAACAACTTTAATATGCGAGAGTGCAAGACCGTCTCAAAATACATCGGTCCAAAAAGAAAAAACAGAAATTAGTGATATGAAAATCCGGAAAAATCAAATTTGCATCATTAGCTCTAATAAAAATAATGATGTTTTATCAATTGCCGAGGAAACGTTTAAATTTTCGCAAGTATGTCATTATGTCACACCAAATTGTGGAACCATTCATCTTATTCGTAATTTGGATCAAAAAGTTAAAGATTTTTCAATGGACGACTATTGTATAGTCTTAATAGGAGAAGAAGACTTCAAAAGAACTGAAAATTATGTTGAGATTGTAGTAGCACTTAGAAATGAATTGCAAAAGATACAACATACTAATGTAATATTGTGCGTACCAACTTTTAAATTAAGCAATTATTCGACAATGTTTAACTGGCGCATAGAAACGTTTAACAGTTTACTTGATTTGGATTTGCAGTGTCATAATTACGCCATGGTATTGGACTCTAATTTAGATCTATTATACGATTTTACTATGTTTTCTAAGTATGATAGAAAATTGAATAATCTAGGAATGAAAAACGTTTTTGATAATTTATTGCTACTTGTTAACAACAACAAAGCTGTCCAACCGCAAGACAATGTAATTGATCTGAATTCTAACCAGTTTTTTCTCTAATAATTTATGTATTTTTCATCAAAATATTGCTGGACTTTTAAACAAGTCAGATCTTTTGACTGTATATATTCAAGAGTTGTCAAGCGAAAAAATATTGATAGATGTTATATGCATAACTGAGCACTTCATAATGTCAGGTCAGGAAAAGTTACTTTATTTGCCGAATTATAAACTTGCAGCGAGTTATGCAAGGAGTAATATAAAACGAGGTGGTTCCTGTATCTTGGTCAAAAACGGTTACGAATTTAAAGAATTACCAGAGATTATGAATTTCTCTATAGCGGGAATAATTGAGTGTTGCGCTATTGAACTTACGCAACAAAAGTTGATTATAATTTGTGTGTATAGACCCCCCAAGTTTACAAATATAAATAAATTTTATGAAATTTTAGATGCCATTTTTAAAAAAATATGTATTAAAAATAAAAAACTAATTATATGTGGGGATTTCAATATCGATATTTTAAAAAATAATAGACATTCATTGGAATTTGAATACTTTCTCATAAGCTACAATTTGAAGTTACAAATTAATGAACCAACTCGACTTGCTAGCAATACCTGTCTTGATAATTTTGCTCACAATTTTAAACAATGTGGTCAATATAAAATAAAGGATTTTGGATTGTCAGATCATACTGCACAAATTATGAATGTGAAAACTAACAAAACTTGCTTAATAAAATCTTGGCACATTATGCAAAGAGATATTTCCAAGGAAAATCTTGAAACTTTTAGAAATCATCTCAAAAATTTATCATTTTGTGACGTGTACAACGTAGAAGATCCTGATGAATCGTATAATAATTTCATGGATATGTTTTTCTTATTACACAATTTATGTTTTCCTTTTAAAAAAGTCACAATAAAATCTCAAAAAAAGATCACTTGGTTATCACGTGGCATACGTATTTGTAGCCGGAAACAACGACATCTACTTTGGCAACAGAGATTAAAACCATCAAAAGAAAATAAGATATTATACAATAATTATTCGCGTACTTTTAAGAAAATTATAAAATTAACTCAAAAATCGCAAAATAATTACTTAATTAATCAATCTAAAAATAAACCTAAAACAGTCTGGCAAATAATAAATAAAAATAAAAGTATAAGTGTTCCTATCTCGCAAATAAAACACAATAATACAGTCCTATCTGATCCTTATGTCTTAGCAGAATCTTTTAATAATTTTTTCGTTGATCAAGTTGCTACAGTATCACAAAGTGAGTTTAATAATGTTGTGAAGGAAAATTCACACTCTATTTTTATACCTCCAGTAATTCCTCAAGACATCATACGCATAATTAAATCTTTGAAAGACAAAAAAAGCTTTGGCTATGATGGTGTCTCCACAAAGGCAATTAAATATGTCGATAGTTATATAGCCGCACCTTTGGCTCATATAATTAATGCATGCATATCAGCTGGCAAATTTCCAGAACAACTTAAAATCGTTAAGGTAAAGCCTATATATAAAAAGAACGCCAGAGATGAAATCACAAACTATAGACCAATTTCGTTAATTTCAATTTTTTCCAAAATAATAGAAAAGATAATCTATAATTCAATTTACGCCTTTTTGACAAAATTTAATATCTTATGTAACGAGCAGAAAGGTTTTAGAAAAAACACTAACATTAATATGGCTATTTTCGACTTTCTGAATATCATAATGCCAAGTATTGATAAAAAAATACCTATATGTGCATTATTCACGGATCTGTCAAAAGCTTTTGATTACGTAAATCATGACATCCTTTTAAATAAAATTCATAGATACGGTATACGAGGAAATGTGCATAATCTTATTACAACTTATCTAAAAGGACGCAAACAATTTACAGAAATTTCTAGAGTTTGCGCAAAAACAAAAAAAGAAGAAAAGTACACTTCTTCCAGCAGAAATATTAAATTTGGTGTCCCACAGGGCAGCGTTCTCGGCCCCTTATTATTTTTACTGTATGTAAATGATCTACCAAGCCAAATACCAAACCCAATGGTCCTTTTTGCTGATGACAGCACTTTACTAATTAAATGTAACGATAAAGATAGTTATGAACCTAATATCAATAGTACGCTTAATAAATTCGTGAATTGGCTGGATGAAAATAATTTAATTATAAATTTAGACAAAACAAAAGTAATGCATTTCTATCAAAGAATACTAGACACAAATATGAATATAAATTATAATGGACAAACAATAGAGAAGGCCAATGTTACAAAATTTTTAGGAATATCAATTGATAGCCAACTGACTTGGAAAACTCAAGCAGATGACGTATGCAAAAAATTAAGTTCAGCCGCTTACGCATTATATAGTTTATCAAAAAAAGTTAATTTACAGACAGTATTGATAGCATATCACAGTCTAGTTGTTTCTGTATTGAGGTTTGGTATAATATTCTGGGGCAACTGCAGTGAAAGAGAAAATATTTTTAAGGCGCAAAAACGCTGTATTAGATGTATTTTTGACCTTAAAGTAACCGACAGCTGTGTACCTGTATTTAAACAAAATAATCTGCTTACTTTTACATGTCTATATATATTAGAAATGGCCATTTTTGTTAAAACAAATGCTCACTTATTCCCGACTTTGAAAAATACTAGAAATAGGACTACAAGTTTAAGAACCCAATACGAAGACAAGTTATGCTTAGGTAAATATAAAACTGCTTTATTGAGGAAAAGTGTTATGTGTATGGCTCCTCTTATTTATAACCATATACCTAGAAATATTAAAGAGCAACCTCTAAGAATATTTAAAAAGTACTTGAAAATATTACTAGTAAAAAAATGCTATTACTCTATACCAGATTTCTTAAATGACAAGTCTTTTTAATAACTATGTACATGTATTAAACAAATAAGTACCTCTAAATAAATTAAATAATAAAAATAGTAAATAATATATTGTATAAGAAACTGTAATAAGTTAATAATTAATTTATATACTTAAGCAATAAAATTTTTGCATGCCATGAGGCAGAATGTATAAGGATCTCAAAATATTGTAACACCTAAATGTATTCGTTACCTACATTCTATGCAAATAAATAAATCTTATCTTATCTTATCTTATCTTATCTCTACTATTAAATGCAAGTCTAAGTTAAACGTAGCGCAGGAAGTGAACCGGCGACCCTTGTGATGCAAATGCAGTGACAATTTGCCGTTTGAATGTGGCCGGAAGCTAGACGGAGTTGTCTGTACCTACCCGGCTTCAATTTACAATTCTGTACCTTTTTGTTCTTTGAAAGTAGAACTGTGAATAGTTTAAGGGGGAAGCGCAAGGGTAGCCCGCGAAATTCAAATTTTTTTACGTTTTTTGCAATTTAAAGGTTAATATCAGGTTGTATTTTGATTAAAATATGATTCGCGGCCGTAACAAATATGGATTTACAGAATTATAATCATTAGAAGCAGCCTTGGATTTTATAGCGGCTACTATAAAACCCGATGAAGTGATTACTAGCACATTCAGTTTAATTGTGGCCAAAGCCGAACGTTGGACAGTTCGACGACTCTGCCTGTAGTCTAACATCAAGTCTTTTTAGCCTTTTGGCTCGACTGTTGTACATTTGAATAACCTGGTTAGTTTTTGGAATAGAAAATATTTTATCACGCTATTTGATTGTAACTTACTGACATTTTACTTAAGGTTTGAAAGAAGAATTAGCTTTTTAAACTTAACTTCTTCATTCGTGCCCAGGTCCTGCAGTCTCGACATAGATACCGACAAAAATCGGTCGTTAAGTCCAATCGATGTCAAATTTCTTTATTAGATTTTCAACCTGATGCTTTGGAAATAAAGTTGAAAATCTATTAAAGGAATTTGACATCGATACGACTTAGCGACAGATTTTTGTCGCTATCTAAAGTCGGGACTGCCAGGCCAGGCCTGACCGTAGTGACTAGTTTCAAGTCGATTAAAACTGCAAATTGTACACAAATCATCTTAATTGACACTATAATTATTTGATACGTTGTATTTCAGCATTTTGTATAATTGCTGAGTTAACATTCTTTTAATTGTATTTCTGTTGCGATGTAACTAAAAATTATTGCTTAGCCGTTAAGATTTTCAAAACTGAAGTGTTAATCGATTGTTATCGCTGACTTTATCAATTTCAAAATGTTTAAAACCTTACTTAAGGAAGTAGACATATAAAAAAACCTTAGCTATAGGCATTTTACTTCTTGCAAATAATACTTTGAATTAACAATTTTTCTAAAAATAGTTATGCCAACACAACAGTGATATTTCTCTACGATCACTTACATTGAACCGCTCACTTTCATTGTTCAAATAATATGTTTATTTATAAACAGTACTCCGTTATTCTATTGCTATAAATAGAAGTAAACCAACAAGATGACAACGAAATCAATAGTACAACAGTCTCAAATTGTCTCCATATTGAATATCAGATGATATACATAGTTATTAGCAAAGATTTAGATCTATAGATGTGCCCTTACCGTAATAAGGACGCGCCAAAAAGTGTGAACACAGAAAAATTGAGCTCACACATCCCGCATGGAATGACTGATACGATTTTCAGTAAGAGAGAGCGAGACAATACTATTCAAATGTCATTGTCAACGAAACTGAACCGTTTTCTCTTGACGCGGTAGATCGAATTTAACGATTTACGTCTTTGGTTATCTATACAAATAAATAAAATTGAAGTGTCTGTTTGTAATGTCAAAATAACAGCTTTTTACTAAATGCATATGAAAGTATGCGGTACTTATAATAAAAAAAAACAATCTTATATTTTGTTATCTGCCTGTCTGTGTGTAAGTCTGTCAGTTTGTTCCGGCTAATCTCCGAAACGGTTGGATCAATTTTGACAGGACTTTGACTGGCAGATAGATTTCGTTATTTTATTTTTATTTTATTTATTATGGGACAATAAACAGCTACAATATAAAATCTTTACAAATAGCAATAATATAGGCTCATAAGTAGTTTTAACAATATTGCAGCCCACTACATTATCCGAATGTTAACAAAATTAAGATTAGGTAAAAAGTGCTACTAGATTAGCATTACTCAGATGTACAAAATAAAAAAATTATTGATAAGGACTAACATACTTTTTTGTCCCGGTAGCACGTTCTCTTGGGATAATTTCTGATATCCACGCGGGCGAAGGGGCGAGTACAGCTTGTTATAGAATATAGATAATCGGATGATGGAATTCAATCAGTGGAGTCTCGATTGTTAGGCTTACGTAGGTATCTATTTGGGAATGGGCTATAGAATAGAATAGAATTTTCTTTATTCGAGTAACCAAGACTCTACAAGATTGTTAGTAAAACTTACGACTAAGTTGGTAAACAGAGACACTAACTGCTTACTGCACTACACTAACTGCTTACTGATACTAAACTGCTTACTGTTTGTTTTATTTTATTTCGTTACATATACCTACTACCAATCATTAAACCTGACTTGGTTTCCGTACGTCCTTTTAGGGTAACCACTGAAAATCAGCGCTGTGCTGTGGGTCCCCCATAGCACAGCATCATGCCGAGTGGAAGCCTACTTGTCACAGTCATGACGTGCAGCTGTCGACTATTTCTGTTTTGTGCTCGTGATTATAGATCTATTTTGTTTGTTTTTTTATTATTTACATCGTTACCAAGAGCTAATTATATTTTTTGTATGCACGTGTTTCTGCGACAAATAAACCTATTTTTCTTTCTTTCTTTCTTACTAAACAAAAACAATACAACAAATAACGATTGGTCACCGTAGTGACATTCCATTAGAGACGGCACAACAGTGACCCACGTAAACACAGTCCAGGCGACTCGCAAGCATGCTTAAGACACTGTTGGAGCTGCCCCGCACCCTGCACACCAGGGAAGCGCGCCTTTTACGCATTGTTGCATAAAAGGAATCTACATGCGCATCTGCAAACATCCCTGACGCACTACAGAAACGGGGCAACCCCACCAGTGTCCTAAACGCATCGCTATGGCTAGACTGAAGACAGTCTGATTTAAAAAAGAAATCATTATCATGAGGAACGCAAACAGTTCACGTAAAATTATGAGATATACAAATAAATCATACAGTTACAGCACAACTTACAGAACATCACGCCTGTATTAACCGAAGGGTTAGGCAGAGGTGTAGTTTAGTAGACCCGCATTTCACCAGTTATGTTTAAGTCTCATGTAATAGGGGGCGAGCCTATTACCATCAACCGGGCAGAAATCTAGACTAAAAAAAGATATTCCTAAATCAGTCCACCTCCTGTCTTCGGGTAATCTGTGAAACTAAATATTAAAAAAGAAAAGATTCCGATGAACTGAGAATCACCCCCTTTTTTAAAGTTGGTTAGTAACGAAAAATATACTGAAATTCGGTACTGCTGAGGTGGCAACTGACTTTCTCTAGCAGAGAAACACATTAATTAATTATTATAAAGTCAGAAATAAAAGTTAAAACATTTTTAAAATAAAAATGTAGCATAAAAATATGTATTCTAAAATATTATATTTCTCAAAACTGCCGGGGTCAGATTTTGATGCCACTTTGTACAAGGGTATAGTTGAGGTATCCCCACAGAAATACTACTACAGTATCGCTATTAGTTCATAGACCACTTTTAATCAGTCTCTTTTCCTCATAGTTTTAAATGTTTGCAATACAGAGGAACTCATTTATCCGACAAATTAATGACTAAAATCGCAAATTTTTCATTTCCTTGATAGTTATTTTCTAAATGTAGTACACCCACACACAAACACCAACGGAGAGTTTAACTTCACAGCATCACACAGTCACAAACACTCCTCACAATTAACTTTTAAGCCCATACAATAAATATGTACTCGTAGGTTAACATCAGAGTTATTACGCGATTACAAATATTTTGTAAAACGTGTCTATCCCACTAAAGTACACTGTCCTTCAAAATACTGGATTTTCCTAGTTCGAAGGGCAGAGGTCTTACTCATCGGTAATAGCCATACCCATCCTTAATCGAAACAACACTGATGCCTGGGCTAAGTCGTTTGGTAAATACTGCTAATACTTACTTACTTATGTCATTAGTTCGACAAACAGGTGTGCGACATGTCATTAGTTCGACAAACAAGTGTGCGACATGTCATTAGTTCGACAAACAAGTATGCGACATGTCATTAGGTCGACAGGTCGTTAAGTCGATAGGTCGTTAGTTCGACAGGTCATTCGTGAGACAAGCAATGAATGCTTAACAAATATGACTACTAGGTAATACGGTGCTCGATACCGATGGGGCTATCTCTTTTTTATATAGAAATCGCTTTATACATATACGAGTATAAAAGGAAACCGTGACTGACTAACTGATCTATCAACACATAGCTCAAACCGATGAACGGATTGGACTTCGTATTTTTTTTTCTGGTGGGTTTCATCAAATGACTTCTCTCGCTCTGGGCGGAGCGGAAGGGCGTGTCAGACTCTTACTGACTAAAACCCACCCGCGTTCCTTACCGGACGGCGAGGTGCCCATTGCTCGCCGTCCGCAAGCCCGCGCCTACGGTGGCCGGGATCGGCAATCGACTTCCGACGCCCAGGATGTCTCCTCCTGCGGCGACTAGGGGCGTGAGGGCGCAACGATTGCTTCTCCGTCACGCGCTCCGCTTCCTCCTTCGCGAGCGTTACTGCTTTGCAGAAGGAGGTGATGGCTTCCCATTCCCTCTCGCTCTGTACCATGGCCTGAACCAGGGCCGGACGCGACAGATCGCTGCCGCCGATCGCCGCCACGAGGACACGACGGTGCCCCGCCTAAGCTGGGCAGATCTCCACCGTATGCTTCACCGTGTCCTCCGGTCGATCCACACAATGATAACACCCGGGCGTTTCCTCCCGCCTTATCCGAAACAGGAACCTCCCAAAACAACCATGTCCGGTGAGGACCTGCGTCAGGCGGAAGGTGAGGACGCCGTGGCGCCTCTCAAGCCTTTCCTCAAAGAGGGGACTTACCGCCGCAATTTGGGCGTGCCCTGAATGGATTGGGCTAAAATATGGCACAGAGATAGTTATTATGAACTTAGGCTTTCGCTACGAACGGGTTTTTGGAAATCCGACCTTTACGGGTGTGAAAAGGGGGATTTTGTTCGACGATCTTATTCCTTGTGTTAATAAACTTGAAACTTGGCACGAATACATATCTAAGTATATAAAAAAGATTGGCAAACCTGGACTTATTGTATGATCCCTTGATAGACTATACATTACTTTTAGATGAGAGATGAATGGAATGAAAGAAGGTTAAGTATAAAAACACTACTGTATTGTTCCAAAGGTACTTAAAGTAAAATGAGCTTAATGGACTGATGGTGTGGAAATGAAGTGAGTGACGCGGCCCTTATTGGCGGTAACGAGAACGTCTGGCTGCCTTGATAGCCCAACGCGACCTGAACTAATTATTGAGTTGAAATGAATAATGTGCTGCGTAAACTGCTCAATTGGAGAATGTGCGGTTGCACCGTACACTTATAATGAATATAAGACTGAAATCGCCAACTCGCCTTAAGCAAGTGTATGCCTTCTCTATATGAGAAGAGGTCTTTGCCCTGCAGTTGGACAATAATAGGCTGTGCAGCGTGAGCTCTGCGGTTACAACCTACTTTTCTAATTAAAATATCGACTCATCAATCTTTTTAGTAAGAATTTTTCAAATTTTTACGTTGACGAACAAAACATTTGATGAACATAAAAAAAATCTGTTGAGGAAAAATAGAAATCAAGACGAGTTGATTTTCATAATTTTCCAGTTATTTTTCAATATTAATGGAGTCATAGTGCGGACTAATCCCTTATCAAATTGCTGCAAATGTTTAACAGTCTACCAAGTCGCCAAACAATTTGTGCATGACATTCTTCGGATCTGGTACGTACTTTTCCTGATCTGCTCTCTCAGCGGAAGTCTTAGCCTTTTTCTCTGTGGTAATACGCTATTTTATTTGTTGTAGGTGTAAAACAAGTTGAAAGGGCTGCTTCTGGTCCTTTTCCGGGTACCGAATTATTCACCAGGCTTGCAGTTCTATTGTGTCGCTTTTGCCAGCCGCATAGAATCACCCCTTTATGATCCACGACACTTGATCGTCGAATCACCTGCGATTCCGTCGAGGCAGCTGTGCTTCGAGGCCGCGGTTCGCCAGGGTCCAGGAAATACCACCTTTGCCTATAATTATAATTAACCCTTACGAGTTTAATACCTTAATGCTAGTCAATCTTTAACCATGACTGTTATTATCGGGATAACTTAGGTAATCCTTAAGAGATAAAATTAATTTTAAAGCCGCGTAATTTAGTGGTAACGAGCCTAAAACCAGATTGCAATGGATTCCCTAGTTCGTAAACCGACGTAACAAAGATTTACCATCCAATACACTTTAAGGTTTTTCGTATTCTCGTAAAAAATGTTGGCCAATTTACCTGTTCTGCAACAATTTTTTTTATAATATTTAATTTTAACATTTTATACTTAAACTAGCAGCGCCCCGCGATTTCACCCGCAGAAATCTCGATCCCGTGGGAATATCGGGATAAAAAGTATCCTATGTCCTAATCCAGGTCATATTGTACCCATGTGCCAAATTTTATCCAAATCCGTTCAGCCGTTTTAGCGTGATTGAGTAACAAACATCCAAACATCCACACTTTCACATTTATAATATTACTAGCTTTTGCCCGCGGCTTCGCTCGCGTTAATTTAGACTGACTATCAATTCGGGTTATAATTCAATCATGATTCGAAAGACACGTGGCGCCATCTATTATCATAAGGACGTTATTGTTGTTTTCCTCGGGAACAGTACTTTTTTGCGGGATGAAAGGTACCCTATGTCCGTTTCTGTACCCCTGACAACGTATATGCAAAATTTCAGGATGATCGGTTCAGTGGTCTAGCCGTGAAAAGGTAACAAACAAACAAACAAACTTACTTTCGCATTTATAATATTAGTTAGGAAGTTAGGATAGTTAGGAAGTTTGGATTAGTAGGATAGGATTAGTAGGATTATGTGATTTTTTATAATAATAAAGTGTACGTGTTTAAGTGGTGAATTTCCTTTTTTATTTCGCTACAGCTGGTATTTATTAGTGAGAAAATATTTCATGAACAGATATTTTGTCTTCATTAGACAGATGACTGTAACAACCTCGTGTCGTGTTATTCAGTATGTAACTGAATTCTGGAGGTCAGATAGGAAGTCGCTCTATGTAAAATATTGTTATTCAGCTAAATTCGGTTAGGCTGGACGCGGCAGGCTTCCAGTTGGAAAAAAAACATAGTTACAAACATATTTAGGTTAAGGCTAGACAGATGATGATACATACAATTACATTACATTGTTTTTTTTTTAAGCTATTGCATAGCTTTTATCGCGGGCTTTGAGCGCGGCGACCGAACCGACCGATCGAGACGAGCTGCTCCGAAATCGGACGAATACGTAAGCAGCTGTTTGTGAGAAAGTATATAGGTGTTTAGGTATCTATCATATCTTTATAATGCCACACTCACCGCATAAAAAATAAAATAAAAATATTTTAAACGGTATTAACTTCTCATTTATTCAATAAAAGAAAAAAAAATGTTTTTTTATCGGTCACCATGCTCAAAAAGTGTAACTTGAATTAATATCAAAGAAAAAACTTGAATTAATATCAAAGAAAAAAAAATACAGAATAAAAAAATAAAAAATTGCATATTTGATAAAAAATGCTATGCAATAGCTTTACCGCGGCAGTCCCCGAGTGCCACACGTGTATTTTTTTTATTTTTTTTGTTGTTGTTTCACAAATACGTGTACCACTAGGTAAATGCTCAGCAACGTTATTTCATTTTCCGTACGATAACACAATCACAATTTCTGGTGTATACTGTTCGCCATTAACTACTAACAACCCTACTAACGCTTTCATACACATGACCTAATCGAGCAGTTTCCGCTGATATACGAGGGGATAATTATATGTTATAATATGGAAAATTTAAAAATAATAAATAGTTATAACTAGGGACCGGATTATATGCATTTGCATATTTGAAAATGCATTTGCATATTTAAGTTATCCTCAGCGGTAATAGCATATTTTACCTAAGATCTAGTTATGATGCATATTATCGGTACATTTACAATAATTTTTCCGAGTGCAGTGCACTCACCCTGCGTACCGAAATACGATAAAAGTATTCGGTATATTATCCTTTTCACTGCATTTCGAAACGCAGGGTCCACTCAAAGGCGGGGTCAGTAGCCGCGCGCGTCTTTTGTTTTGACAGTTACGATAATAAAATGAAAGAGACAGAAGAGCGTCGCGCTCGCCTACTGCAAAGTCGTCTCACCTATTAAGCATATAAATTGTTACTTGTTCATACTTGACGTGCGTGCTCATTGATCTGCAGTTTAGTTTTTAAGCTATTGCATAGCTTTTATCGCAGGCTTTGAGCGCGGCGACCGAATCAAGAAATTCCATAACGAAAATAAAACCTAACCCCCCCCACTCCGCCTACACCTAGCATGTAGCTCGGCCGAGCGTTCGCTTAACGTGTATGTATATGGTACGACTGTACTTGAATTAATATCAAAGAAAAAAAAATACTGCATAAATAAAAAATAAATAAATAATTATAACTGCATAAGTTGATAAAAAATGCTATGCAATAGCTTTACCGCGGCAGTCCCCGAGTGCCACACGTGTTTTTATTTATTTGTGTGAAATTTGATGCGTACCATGCCTCCGGAAAAAAAAAGATGTGTCTTCGTGGATAACTGACTTTCCTAGCACATTTACATACGACAGATAGGTTTTATACTGTCATATTCTGCCAATTTTCGTGCATATTTCAAGCATGTTTCATGCATATAACAAGTTTTTTTTTATGTTGCATATAATCCGGTCTCTAGTCATAACATAACAAACTGTATTTCCCTATCTAATCAACAGAAACAAGGATATTACAATATTGTATGGTTAATTAATACGTTATCTATATTATCCTGATCCTGATATACAAATAAAGAATAATGCAACTTTTCCCTTGCGTACTGGGCTCATTTTTGTTACATGCTGCCCACATATAAAACCTATACCAAATAGTAGATATAATTAGCGCTAGTAACTTTCGATATGGCGCCACAAAAATCGCACCACGGGATGTTCTGTTTTGGAGGTGTTCAAAAATTCAACTGAGACAATATAATTAATAAACAAATTATTTTGTGATTGGGACAATACAATAGATTCCAGGTAGCGCAAATACAGAGCAGAGAGCAGGTAGCAGTGTCTACTGCAAGAGTCTCTAAAGAGTCGGTCAGTTAGTCAGAAAGTTGAAGCTAGTTCAAAACGTAGATCTCTTTGGAGAAGAACGAGTAAGAAACTCCAAGGACACTCTTTTAAATCAAGATATTACAAAATTCTGGGTACATTATTCTTGTTGCTTCTATATGTGAGAACAGTGGAAAAAAATATTAAGAAACAATTCAAAATATATGATTAATACTAAAAGTTTGCCGTGGCAGTTAAGAGATGACCACTAACATGACGCGTGGATCAGCACCATCCAGCTCAACCATTTTCTAGGGAACCGAATGACCAGTGAGACATTTAAGTGAAAATAAACAGTTTAAAAAAGAAACATTAAGTTCGCAATGTCAGAAAAAATAAAAGGGAGTATAAAAGGGAAGCATCTCTTCCAAAAATTCAAATTTTAACTAGTGAGCCCAAGTGGCTGTGGAGCAGGACCAGCATTAAGCCAAGTATTTTTATCAACGATATAATCATTGAACTTATAATATGCTTGTCTATATAGTGTGCATATAATGCATGTTTTAACTTTCTTCTCATTTAGTTGAAGAATATCGAGTGGTACATTTTACACAGTACCCAATAAAAGAAGTATGTACTTTAGACAACCTGAAACGTGGTTGATCTAATTTGTTCCTATTTCTAGTGTTGAAATTATGCCTGTCACTTATCTTACTAAAAAGATGTACCTAGATTTTTTCGAACATACTTACATAATGTTTTCATATAGTTATATATTGACAAGGTACCGTCATAATGTTATATTTTTAAACAGTTCCCTTAAAGATTCGCGTTTGCAGATGTTGTAGATGGCTCTGACAGCATTCTTTTGCAGAATAAAGATAGAATCAAAATCTGCAGCCCGTCCCCACAGCAAAATACCGTAAGACATGATGATATGAAAGTAACTAAAATATACTAGTCTCGCGGTATCCAACTTGGTTAATTGAAGGATTTTCCAAACAGCATAAGCGGCTGAACTTAGGCGCCCTGTTATTGATGTTAACCGAGGACCCCACTGTAGCTTTGAGTCAAGCGTGATCCCCAGGAAAACCGTTTTTTCGACGAATTCTAGTATCTCCTTATTTAATACAACGTGACATTTACTACTTCTAACAATATTCGGTAACGCGAATCTTATACATTTAGTTTTCCTCTCACTTAATACCAAATTATTTACTGTTAACCAATTATGAACCATAAGCATAGCGTTATTTACGTCGTCAAGCTCCTGTGCATGTTTGTTTTATTTTAAAAATCAGTGATGTGTCATCAGCAAATAACACCATTTGTGGTCGGTTTTTCAGGAAATGAGTTAAATCATTTATATATACTGAAAAGAGGACCAATAATAATACCCAGATTTCTTTACAAAAAGAGAGGACATACAAAAGAAAATTGTTCTAAGGCACAAAAACAGACTAAACTTACCACTATCGCGATTAAAAATGCACTCCGATAGTACGTTTGTCATGTCCATAAAAATTTATAATAAGTTACCCGCAATAATTAAGAATTTAGATAATTATAATATATTTATTAATAAATTAAAAATCTTCCTTGAAAGTAAATGCTACTATAGTATAGGCGAATACTTAGATGATAAATTATAAATATGAAATAAATGACTTACCCCTGTAGGATAATAATATTAATTAAAGTTACTTTAAATAAAATAAAATATAATAATTAATTATTTACGTAGTAAATAAAAATAATAATAACTAAATACCTTAAATAATTGATAAAACTAATAATAAATAAATTACTGACATAATAAATAAAATTAATAATAAGTATATAAAACAATAATTAATATTTTTAAAAGTAATTAGTTTACAACATTACTAATATTTTTAATAAATACATGTATAAACTCATAGTTGGACTTATTAAATGCCAAGCGTTCTTCCTCCTCTCTCCTACTTTTATCTATGCTGTGCCCGACAGGGTCCATAATTGAGACTGATGTAACTGTTTTTCCCACCAACAGTATACATTATGGTACGCAATAAAGAATTGAGAATTGAATTGAGAATTGAGGAACGAACCCAATATTGAACCCTGCGGTACACCCATTTTGACTTTTAAGCCCAATGAATTCACACCGTTTATTTGCGTGACCCTGGCGCACAGGCAACTGAAGGAACACGGGTTGCGATTTAGGCAATACGTCCGACACGCCCTCCCGCTCCGCCCAGAGCGGGAGAAGTCATTTGATAATTTACCAAAAATAAAAAAAGGGGGCGTTGTTGGTAAACATCGTGAAATTTTCACTGTCGTTGTGTGTTGACAAAACAAGATGGCGGCGTTCATTCCGATTTTGGCCACGCGCCAAAATGACCTTGTAGCGTTGTAAAAGTAATAATTAAGTAAATTTTCTAAAATAGTTAGCTAATCTAGAACTGTCAAGAGAAAAGCACATTATAAAAGAGGTACTAACTATACTATTCGCCAAAAAAATTAGGCAGTATACCAATTCATCATAAAACAAAAAAATTACGATTTTCACTTAAACTTCTGACTCCCTGTACATGTGTCTAGGTAGGTATTAAAAAAGTTGCATATTTGAAAGAAAGAAAGATATGACAAGGAAAGGAAAATACCAACAGTACAATCAAAGGAACATTTATAACTAATAAAATTGCACCCATATATATATTTTAAGAAAACGTTGACCCACACTCGGAATTTCTCCTGTATTGTGGGTGCGTTTATAAACATTTAAACTCACATACACAAACAGCCAGACCCGGAACAACTACTTGTAGGTCATGCAAATATTTGTTCCGAGCGGAAATCGAACCCGCGACACGCAGCGCAGCAGTTAATCGCTTAACCACTGTGCCAACCATGCCGAAGTTTAGTTATTAGATACCTCATAAGGAGAAACGAATTCATGAAACTGTTTTGATTAAATGATAACTAATTTTATTTCTGTAAGTAGGTTTGTACAAACACTTTTACACGTCAATCATCTTTATATATATAAAAATTACGTATCGCGTTGTTTGTCCGCAATGCACTCCTAAACTACTGAACCGATTTTAAATTTGATTTACACACCGTGTGCAATTTGAACCAAATTGAAAGAAAAAAAAGACCGCAAAATTGCTAGTATTAGTTTACCGGCTTACATATCCTCGGTTTACGGCACTGAGAAATTAATCAGGAAAATCCTAGCATCCACACTGATTGATTTTGATGTGCCGTGTTTCACCGAGGCTATAGATGCCTGGCGTCTCGCTTGCCCGAATTCAGATCCACCCGACAATCCATTTTCCCAGAGACGGTGGGATGAGCCGCTCTGCAGAGTAGTACAGAATAATTTAATTGACACTTCTGCTACTACTGTGGAGCGTGCGCGCCTACTGGCTGTGGGTAAATGGGAGTCGGGTCTTTGGCTTCATGCACTACCGTCATCGAACATAGGAACTTTATTCTAGCTCCTTTTTGTTCTCCTCATCGCTGTCACTGTGGAGAAGTTGTCAACAACCTCGGACATCACGGTCCGTCTTGCAGCCGTAGTGCGGGTCGCATACCGCGGCACGCGAACATTAATGACATCATCCGACGAACTCTTGTCACCGTCGGCGTTCCAGCTGTATTAGAACCTAATGGCTTGGCACGCGACGATGGCAAGAGACCGGACGGCATGTTTTTATTTCCTTGGAAGTTGGGTAGGCCTTTAGTGTGGGATGCAACATGTGTCGATACTCTTGCGCCATCCCATCTTCCTGTCTCGGCGTGCAGTGCTGGCGCCGCTGCTGCGGCTGCAGAAAACCTCAAGTGGCGTAAGTATAACAACCTTGCCGGTAATTATATTTTCGAGCCGTTTGGGGTTGAAACCCTCGGGCCGTGGGGTCCGAGTGCCCATATTTTATTCAAGGAAATCTCCAAACGCCTGTTTGACACTTCCCGTGACCCAAGGGCTGGCTTTTACTTTGGCCAGAGGCTAAGCATTGCCATACAACGTGGCAATGCCGCCAGTCTCTTGGGTACATTACCAGTCGACAGCGATGCGGAGGAATTTTTTGACGCCATTTTTTAGTTTGTTAATAGTTTTAGTTAGGTTAGGTTAATTAATTAGATGTAAGTTGTTCATGTACTTAAAATTTTAATTCTACAAATAAATTAATAACCCTTAATAACTTGAAAGATAGGATAGCTTACATCTCAATTTATAATCGCAATATTATTTTATTGCAAATTATGTGTCTATTATTTGACAGTCACAACTATCTGTTAGTTCCAAACGATTCTAACAGATTGCGATATCTGTTGACCGGATTGAGTAAGTATTCAATAGATGGCACTATGTTAAAAATACAAACGTTTCATATATAGTATTATAAAGAGAAAAGATATGATTGTTTGTTTGTATTGAACAGGCTCCGAAACTACTGAACCGATTTCAAAAATGATTTCACTGTTGGGAAGCTACACTATCTCCGGGTGACAGGCTATATTATATTATGCTTTGCTACTCGGGCGAAGCCGGGGCGGGTCGCTAGTATTTTAAATAAAAACTAGTTGAGGTCAGCTTTTCCTATCGGACTACTATGAGAAGAAAGGTCGAAACAAACTCAGAGGTCACAGTATCTTTTAAATTCCATCTATAATTTTGGTCAGATCATGTGAAGACCATGTAGATTTGTGCCTGAAATGGTCTTTTGAGGAAAAACCAGACAGATTGAGTGGACCTGTCCATTCAGTTCACGCATTTTTTAGCAATCGTGCAGCGCAACTCTGAACTTAGGGAGCTCAACGATTTGACAAACCCAAAGAAAGGACATTTTGGTAGGCCGCATAAATCACTTAAACTGCCAGACCATAATTAAAACTAATTGGGAAAAAAAAACAATGACCCACATAGTCATAGTAAAAACCACCACAGATTGAGAAATAATAATAACATAATAATAATACATTTATTTGCATCATAATAGTACAACCATATAATTAGGTAGTTTTATCATTTGGTAGTTAGACACTACAAACATAAACAAATAGGTTTCTGCACTTAAATACTAACCAATAATGTGATATGTGATTTCTTACATTTCTAACGTCTTCTAAATTTTGTTCGTTAAGTACTTTCGTCACATAATAACCATTTAGTACGTATTTAAGCACTGATACACTTAGGTACTGACAGCCAATAATTACTTACACTGATATTGTTTTTTAGGTTGTAGCATTCGATTCACACTATCTTCCGTACTAGTCGAAACTGTATCACGGTAGGACAGTCTTCCTCTTACACAATTAACCAGTTCTAAACACAAAATTAGTATTCCACTATTATTTCACAGTATCATAATTTAGTATCTATGATATTATGTTCCAATGTTAACAGGTGGGTATCAGAACATTTTGCATTATCTACGAACAGAAGAGTACAGGTAGTGTTAAAATAATTTTAGTGTAAGCAAAACAGACAATCGTTAGGTTTTTATCCTCTATGACTTAAATTATGATTTTCGTAGGAACTAATATAAATATAGTTAATAGCTGCAGGCACAAATAATAAGTTTAGAATTTTTAATTTTACGAATAAGTTAATGTTTAAGCTAGTGATATGAGTGTGTGTGAGCGTGATAATTTGAATATGGTTTTAGATGTTTGTAAGGTGTGGTGAGGTGTGGTGTGGTGTGGTGTGATGTGGTGTGGTGTGGTGTGGTGTGGTGTGGTGTGGTGTGGTGTGATGTGGTGTGGTGTGGTGTGGTGTGGTGTGTGTTGTGGTGTAATGTGGTGTGGTGTGGTGTGTGTTGTGTGTTGTTTGTTCGTGTGTGTGTGTTTGTTTAAGTCAAGCTTTTCAATAGCTTTTCCGTTTTATCATAGTTAAGTTGTTTTAAATATTCAACAAGAACTTTCTTACAGGCAAATGAAGTCATATTTCGTAGGTTGACGTAGTGTGATATCTTATTGTATAAGAATGGACCTAAGTATTGCATAAATTTACAAGCAAATGTGGTTTTGTAAAATGGGACTGAGTATACTATGTAATTTCTTCGTCTTCCTGTGTAGTGGGGGGGAAAATTGTGTTGACTTAGTGTAATACTTAATATAAATAACTGTCTCACTGTTAATACAGGCAATTCACTGTATAGTAATTCAGTTTAGAATCTATACCTCTTAAATGCATAACTTTCAGTATCGCACGCTGTGAGCGTTCTATGCTAATCATTGTTGACTTAGATGAGCCTCCCCATGTGGAGATACAATATGTTAAAATTGATTGACAAAGTGCATAATAAACTGTTAGTAGTCATTTTCTGTTACAAAAGTAGCGGATTCTTTTAAAGACATATATCATCTTTCTGACTCTGGCCGTTGAGGTCATAATGTGTTCATTCCAATTTAGATTTTGATCCACAATTAGTCCTAGATATTTAATTGATTGTGTTTTAGAAAGAGAGTAGCATGAGCAGGTGGTGGATTGGCAGCATGTGTGATATTTGATATGATAGGTATTTAATGGTGGTTATGTTTTATTTTGGATACTAAAGGCTATGTATTTTGTTTTTTGTGTATTTAAAGTTAATAGATTACGGTCGAGCCATGTAGATACCAGGGTAAAATCTTCATTGGCTAACTTGTATACATCCTTCCAGGATTTTCCTTTAAATAGTAGAACTGTGTCGTCCGCGAAAGTAATTATTTGACCTTGATTCAATTGCAAGTTACACAAATCATTAATGTATATTAGGAACAATGTAGGACCCAGAATACTTCCTTGGGGTACACCGTAAAAGCATTTTTCCGGTTGATTCACGTATTCACTCAGTTTTACGCTCTGTTCCCTGTCAATTAGGTAGTATTTTAGAAGTTTGAGAGTAATCCCGCGAATACCAATTAATTCTAACTTCCTGAGAAGAATGGGAATGGAAACGGTATCGAAGGCCTTGGCTAGGTCGAGAAAGACGCCAATAGTGTTTTCTCCCTTGTCTAGGCTATCTACTATGAAAGAGGTTAGCTTATGCGCAGCATTTGCAGTTGATTTTTGTGCTCTAAAACCGTATTGATTCTCAGAGAGAATATTGTATTTTTCTAACAATACTTACCAAAGAAAGGACATTTGGGTAGGCCCCATAAAGTACAGTAAATAATAATATTATATTTCACTCAGTAAATTTTCATGTGATTGTATATATATAATAATCGTCAAAGTGTAAGTAAAATAAAATAAAAATAAAAATAGCAAAAAATAAAAATCTTTTGGTGTGCAAAAATTGGAGTAACTCAATCCCAAGCCTTCTTGTCCTCAATATAATCTTTAACGGTATAAAAGGCTATCTGGCACAACTTACATTTAATGAATGATTTGAATTTATTAAGGCTTAGATCTTGAACGTGGCTTGGAAGTTATAACTATAAAAACGTATAAAATGACATCGGAACGAGCCTTCGTAAAGGCGGGTTACTTTAGCTATTTTTTTCAAATAATTTTCGAATAACTCCATGAACTTTATCGGTGAAAAACCGCCCTTGATGGTTTCTTTGGCCACTGATGCCAAAGAAACCATCAAGAGCGGTAAGATTGAAGATCCAGGAGAGGTTTAATATAAGAAAAAAGTTAGAAATAAATTAAAATACGATGGAAAATAAATAAAAATCCAATTAGAAAAGTTACCAAAATACAGCATTACACATCAAAGTTTGCAGCAGAAAAATACGCCGGTGTTACTGTCAAAACTTCAAATGGCGCGAACATGTAGCGACGTGCACTCGAGTCGGTAAAACAGTTCCGCAAGTACACGTCTATATCGCCATCTATTAGTTACCAAAGGAACTACGAAGTTCGGTTGTGTAGTCGCGACACGGCGGGCAGTTCAAACATTTTCTCGATTTGAGCCAAAGTTATGCCCAGGGTCAAAGTGGGTGCCTCTACAGCACCTATTTTCTTGAGTCTTGTTGTAGGCACAACAACTTTGTGTTTGTTTCTAGTATTTATATTATGGATATCACTGTATTTTTTTAACAATTTTATATTTTTATGGGCATATAAAAGATTTTCAAAAATATACTGAGAAGGCACAGCCATTACGGTTGGGTACACTTCGATTTGCGGGCCCTCATTTGACGCGTGAGTTGGCTTTATTGTACAATCTTTGTCTGAGTCATGCGTGTATACCCTCGCATATGTTGAAAACAGTTGTAGTGCCTATAGCTAAAAATAAAACTGGACTATTGACTGATAGGAATAACTATAGACCTATTTCACTGGCTACGGTTGTGTCTAAGGTATTGGACAATAATGCGCAATTAAATAAATATGTTCAATTGCATGACAACCAGTTTAGGTTTCGACCTAGGTCGTCTACCGATAGTGCCACATTGGGCTTTAAGCATGTTGTGGAGTACTACACACGCCGTAGCACTCCGGTTTATGCATGTTTCCTCGACCAGTCGAGTGCTTTTGATCTGGTTTTGTATGACACTCTCTGGAAAAAGCTTAATGATACGAAGCTACCACCTGAAATCATAAATATTTTTAAGTTTTGGAACGGAAACCAGGTCAATAGTGTTAGGTGGGACGGGGCTTACTCGAGTCCATAATGGTTTTGAGTCAGGTGTGAGGCAGGGCTCAGAGTTCTCCTACACTCTTCAACCTGTACATGGACCAGTTGATTGGGGAGCTGAGTAGCACCAGAGTCGGATATTATATTGATGGCATATGTGTCAACAACATTAGCGATGCAGATGACATGGTGCTGCTCAGTGCCTCAGTCTGTGGCCTGAGGAAACTGGTGAGTATGTGTGAGAGGCACGCCAGTGCTCATGGCCTGTTGCATAATGTGAAGAAGAGTGTCGTGATGGTGTTTGGGGCTGGTGGAAAATGTCCAGAAACGGTACCTCCGGTATTGATGAATAGTGTACCGTTATCGAGAGTGCACTCATTCAAGTACCTTGGGCATGTTTTGACCACTATCCTTAAGGACGATGACGATATTGAGAGAAACGGAGGGCGCTGTCAGTCAGAGCGAATATGATTGCCCGCAGGTTTAAGTGTGCTTCTACGGAGGTTAAAAAACACTTTTTGGAGCCTTCTGTTCCTCTTTTTACTCCTGTGGTCTGTGGGTACATTTTACGCAGAGATCGTACAGTGCCCTTCGCATTTAGTACAATAATGCTTTCAGGGTGTTGATGGGGCTGCCTTGCTTCTGTAGCGTATCAGGGATGTTTGCGGAATTGCGTATTGATTGCTTTTATGCATGAATGCATAAAAGATGCATCCTTGGTGCGCAGGGTGCGAGCCAGTTTCAACAGCGTCCTGGGAGTTATTGCTGACAGGCTGGACTGCAGTATTGTAAATCGTTGCTCCAGTATCTCAGCTGGAATGCTGAAGCAGTGATTATTTTGTTGTGTGTGTTTGTATATTTGTTGTTGTAACTGTATCACTAACATAGTTATAAGTTTATTTGATTGTTACTAACACTGTATGAGTCACATGGTTACTCTCAATAAATAATTTATTATTATTATTTGGTTTTTTCGTTTTTGATTTATTTATCTTTCGATCGCCAACAGAGGCTATACAATTACATGCATGTTCACATAAACAGGAACAAATAACAGTGTGCGCCTCCAATTATAAGATACCATATAATTCCCTTAATATCTAGGTAGGTACAAAAAGTTTTACAAGGACGAAAACATTAAAATAAATCAAAAGACAATCACACAAAAAAAAAATACAAAAATTACATAGCAACATTTTCGAAAAACTCAAAAAAATAAAAATTCAAAAGATTAAAAAAAAAAAAAAAAAATAATAATCTTTATTATGAAACACACAAGAGCAGATGTACAAAAATAACATGGTATATCTACATAAATCTACACAGATCATGTAACCCTGTCTCCTAAACTAGGTAGTCCTGTATCTTAGGAGACAGTGTAAGGCCATACAGGTCGACTAGACATGTAGGTATAACAGCAGCCAGGGTTATGTAATACATTTAATAATTTGTGTGCCGAAGTGTTAATGTGTTTGAGTGTAAGTGAGTGAGTGAACACAAGTATGTGTAAGTGTATGAGTGGAGAGTATGGAAATGTGTGCGTGCCTCTAAGGGTGCGCGTGAGAGAGAGTGAGTGAGTGTATGGAGTGTGAATGAGTGATAGTGTATTGAGTATGAGTCGTGTAGTGTAATGACTTTTTTGGGATTATTCTATTAGTAAAGACTCCGTGAATGAGTAGTCTTTTTGCAGGGTTCCCTCTATCTGGCAGAATTTTGATGCTCCGAAATTTATTTGGCATAACCCACTTGGCATAATCTTCTTTAAACGAATATATATATGGCATAAAAATCATTTAATATAATTATTGTTTGGCCGAATGTTTATATGTCCGAATTTACAAAGGCATACTTTTAAGATGGCAGAATTTTATTTGGCATAATTACTTTTGGCAAAGCTTAATTTCGCATAATTTCGTTTCACATAACGTTTATTTAGAGCGACGATTATTTGGAATAATTTCACTTGGCATATTAAGAAGGTGGCAGAATATCATTTGGAATAATTTTATTAGGCATAATTATTGTCATTTCTATAAAATGTAATCATATTCTTAACCTTAAATTAAAATTAAAATATTGTCTTAAAAAGTCAATATGTTGTACTACAAAAGTTAGTGAAGTGACAGAACCGAATCGCTGCAAAACCGACTGCACGTAGTCTTGTCTGCCATACCCCTAGAGTGTTATTTAAGCCCGCGTAGGCGCGGAGGGGCGAGGCGGCCCGCGAGCTGAGGAGCAGGTGGTTTTAACGCTCGCCGCCGCGGCTGAGGCTGGCCGGCAAAGCCGGCCAGCAAGCCGAAGCTGCTGTGGTGAGCGTTACGACCATCTGCGACGAGAAGCTTGCATGGGACCGCCGGAGCCCCGCAGCGCCGGAGCCGTGGCAGAAACCATGCCTGCTGCATGTTGCATGCTTGCTTGCATGCTGCATGTTTGCTTGCATGCTGCATGCTTGCTTGCATGCTGCATGCATGGTGTGTGCTTTTTTGCATGTTTGCATTCTACATGCTTGATGCATACATGCATGGTGTGTGCTTTTTTGCATATTCTACATGCTTGATGCACGCATGGTGTAAGCTTGTTTGCATGTTTGCATGCTTCTCACAGGTAAATAAGAACTACATAAATGTTCACAATCAACTGTTTAATTGAGTTCAGTAAGTAATACAAAGTAATACACGCAGAAAGATAATTAAATAAGCATTTAAACAAAAAACTTTTTACAAAAGATCTAGCAATAACCATTATCGTCGTAAGTCCGTGGCGAAAAAAAAATAGTGTTCAATCAATGGTAAGAAATACAAAATTATTCTAACTATGAATTTTCCTTAATGTGATAGATGAGTCTTTCAATTATTATGGATATGAAAAGTATGCCAAAAGATGATTCTAACTGTAAACTTTCTGAGATATGATAGTTCTACCTTTTAATGATTATCGATATGAAATGTATGTATGCCAAAAGACGATTCTGACAGTGAACTTTCTGCAATATGACGGTTCTACTTTTTAATTATTATGGATTTGAAATTTATGCCAAAAGACGATTCTGACAGTGAACTTTCGGCAATATGATGGTTCTACTTTTAATTATTATGGATATGAAATTTATGCCTAAAGATGATTCTGACTTACAAAATTATGCGTTTTTAATGTATTATAAATGAGTGTATGCCAAACGATTTTCTGCGAAATGAAGTTTATGCTATGCGCTGTTATGCAAAATAATATTATGACATAAAAAGTTCTGCTATAAAGGGTAGACCCCTTTTTGCAGTAGCCATTCAGTCAATTTGTTTTTCAAGTTGTGGGAGTTAAGCTCCATTATTTTTATTTTATTATTGATTTTATTGTAGAGATAGGAACCAAGAATGTAAAATTGGTGCCGAGCGAAAGTGGTTCTGTGCTGGGTACTGGGCACGATTTGAGTGCGTTTATTCCGGTCTGGAGGTGGGAGATACTTATGTATCCTTAGTATTGCCTTAAACACAAAGAGCTGCCGCACTGTTAGCACTTTACAGTCGGCATAGAGGTCAGATGTTGGATATCTAAAATGTTTTTTAGTCATTACTTTAAGAATTGCTCCCTGTGCTCTTTCTATTCTAAGAAAAAAGGTTTTAGCTGCTCCACCCCATGCAGTTATACAGTACCCGAGTATAGATTGGCAGAGGGAGTAGTAAATCATCTTAAGCGTGGCACTGTCGGCAGAATCTCTGAGGGACATAAAAATGTGGATTAGACGCATAGTTCTTGTGGTGAGGGTATCAATTTGCTTGTCCCACTTTAGTCCGCAATCGATCTGTAGACCCAAATACTTAACAGTGTCTGAACGTCTTATCGTGGGACAGGCACAAGGTACCGTGGGGTCAGGACAGGAGTGAGCACCAAGGGTGAAATCTGGTCCAGGAATATTACCACGTCTTAACCCGAAAGGAATGTAAGTCGTTTTATTTAGGTTTAGCGTCAGTAGATTAGAGTTTAGCAATATCATTATTTTAGACATTGCAGCTTCAGCATTAGCTTTTTTTTTATAATGAAAATTAACCACAGATGTCAAAGGAAAAACAATAACAAAATATTATACCTTGCATATTATGTGATTAATGCGTAACTTTTCCCTAATTAGAACGTATAAAAGCTGGTTTCTGGGTAATTCGGCGCGCATTTTACAAGCCCGTAGACTGTAGGTTACAATAAAGTAATTATGAAGTGCTTGATATCGAATTTGTTTGTGGTGACATTGTTAGTGTGCTTGTCTGTTAAACATGGTAAGTTTTGAGAATATTATGAACTATATAAAATAATACTCTAGAATACTAATCTAATTTAAATTTCAAATTAATCAAATTTTACTACCGCGTATTAATAATGATCGACCGAGGGCTATTTAAAAAATATATAAGGGCTTTTTATATAGCATTTTACTAAAATTGAGAAACTTAAAACGAAATTAAATTTAAAATCTCTATTTATTCTGTAAATTAACCTTAAATAAAGTAACACATCACAATACACAATCTATACTAATAAAAGATGTAAAATTTGTGAGTTTGTATGTAGGGGGTAATCTTGGGAACTACTGATCCAATTCCGAAAATTCGAATGGGAAGCTACAGTATTGCCGAGAGTTATGTCAGTATATATTTTATGTTAAAACAAGAAATTTCACGCAGATGAAGTCACGGGCAGAAGCTAGTCTTTTATTAAAACAATAATTGCACATCTGAGAGTTGATTTTTATAGAGATTATTAGCGACCCGGCCCTGCTTCGCACGGAGCGCCACCTATCGAGCCCAAAACTATCCTAATTTTGAAGGTGGAACCAACCGTATACACATTTATAAAATTTAATTGAAATCGGTTGGATGGTTTAGGAGCTTAGTGTCTACACACGGCTACATATCAAGCTACATATTTCCAGTGTAAGATGATCTCGCATTGTATAGAATTTCCGTACAATGAGAGATCAGCTTATACTGGAAATATATCTTGATATGTAGCCGTGTGTACCAATATAGTGACACGTGATTTTTATATATTAGAATAAAATATAATGTATGAAGTATGGAATGCGTAACAAAAAGTTATAGGTACTAGCAAAAAAAAAAAAAAAATCGTTTTTTTTTTATATTTAATTGTTCAGGCTAAAAACCCGATACTAATATAGAATCTCAGACGATCGCATAGCCAAAAGTTTCGGTAACGGTGTAAGCTAGCCAGGCGCGGGATTACCTTCCAACGCATTGCGGGTATCCTAAGTTGGCACGAACGTGCAACCCGATGCATCCCTGCAATTTCAAATTAACCAAGAAAAACCGACTGCAGGCGACCTCTCAGGCGACGCGCGATAATTAGTACTCAAGGGTTTAAGTTTTTCTTATAAAATATGTAATTTAGTAGTAACTTATTATTATAATAACCTACTCGTTTGTCTAAGGTATTGGACTATTATTATTATTTATTATTATTATATGGTATTGGTATTGTATTACTTTGGACAAACGAATAGGTACATTTACAATACATTACATACACATTATTATAAATTTGTAAAATGTGTCTGTTTTTAGGGTTCCGTACCTCAAAATGAAAAACGGAACCCTTAAAGGATCACTTCGTTATCCGTCCGTCCATCTGTCTGTCTGTCAGTCTGTCAAGACCCTTTTTCTCAGGAACGCGTGGAGGTATCAAATTGAAATTAATATTCCTCTGTATCCAATACGATCAAAATTGTTGTATCTTGAATTAATGATAGGAAGATGATTATTTTAAGTCTGAAAGAATATTCCTTATTAATGAAAATTGAAAAATAACGTGAAAAAGCCGTGTAGAACCGCTTTCATAAATATAGAATTTTATGAAAGCGTTTCCCATTAAATTTTAAGGAAATAAAAAAACATAATTATATAACTCGAAAACTATCAAGAATCGCGGAACATACATGGGGTATTTTCGGATACCCCTGGGCATGAGTAATCTATTTTTTTTATGACGTCACTATTTGGACCATTCTGTATATTTTAGTTTAATTTCGAAGATTCTAATATTTTCAATTTTATTTAGGTACTTGTGGCTGAAGGCGAAAAGATACGGCGTTTTTTTAAAAAATATTTTGTTTTTCCCTTCCAGCGTCATGTATTAAATGCTATGATTGTGCAACCACCCCACTGAATGGCACTGATGATCCCAAATGCAAGCAATGCTCGGCCTCCGTATGTAGCGTTGTTATTAAGACAAAGGGTGAGTAACATTATTTTATAACGGGTCTAAAAAGGGCTCGTGGCTAAATAATAACGGCCGCATGGTTCGATCGAAGGTTAAGCTACGCTTGCCGCGGTCGGTTCATGGATGGGTGATCAACGATTACATACCGAGACCCTTCCGTGCCTCAGAAAGTACGTTAAGCCGTTGCTCCCGGCTGTTACTAGTAGGTCTTTGGCAGTCGTTACGGGTAGTCAGAAAGAAGCCCAAAAGTTTGACAAACAGTCTTATCGAGAAGTATTGTGTTACCCAGTAATTGGGTTGTGGAGGTCAGATAGGCAGTCGTGTTTTTAATTTTATGTTAAAACTAATCCTAATCTCACGCCCCTCGTTCCGTTCTATACCCGCAAGCACATCTTCTACGTATATTAGGTATCTACATTGCGCCGTAGCAGCCGAACAAAGGTTTTTCTCAAATTAAAAGTCATTTTCCAGAAATTCCTGTAACTATTTCAGCGAACGTTACCTACAAGGATAGATATACAGAATTCGAGAATTTTGACTTTGTGATGGATTTTTTAAATCTCGTACGTATCTCTATGCACACTGTGGAAACACAACATCACCATGCGGCTATCTGCAATATGACAGTAGCGTGCCCTCAGCTTTTTTGGATATATTGTGCGTTCACGTTGCGTTGTCTGGAAAGGCTCAAAATACTGAGTTGAGTGGAAGGAAAGCGCGCTCAAGGCAGAGCACCAGCAAGATGGTGAGGCGCGATCCAGAACGCTATTGGAGGCAGCATTTACCGAGCGGTCCATACTACAGAAGACCGCATAACTTGGAGATGCGCCGTATGTGGTCGTGATCCTCAGTATTGAGGGAACGACGAAGAAGAAGAATGTCCCCACACTTTCACGGTTTTTATGGACCCTTAAGATAAGTATTTATGTTTTTCTTTTTTGCAGAAAATGGGGAAGGTTTTATAACACGTTCATGTGGGTTGGACACGAACGGAACTTTGACCGATGAAGGGGTAAACAGTGGTGAGGATCATGGTCAGTACACCGCTGGTGGAGCTCATTTTTCTTGGAGCACTTGCACCACAGATATGTGCAACTGGGACATAACACACGGAAATCGAATCCGTCGCCAAATCAACTTTTATGACAGTAATTTTTACAAAAGCCTTCTTTATGGTGGTACCCCTCTCAAAGGTAAGTTCAGTTTCACGGTCATCGTGAAAGACCCACATTCACAGTCAGATGGCATGATCAGTTTTGGTGTCACTCCAATTTGCTGTAATCAAATGGATGGATGACAGAAATATAGGCCTACGGCTTCATTCCAAATGACAATACTCCAAATAAAGTTCTTGCAATTCTTGCGTCTGCTTCTCTGCTGCTTGCGTCATTGTAATAAATATGGTATTTAGAATGAGTGAGGAACTGGATCTATCACTCCAATATAGTACACACACATTGCAAGGAGTGCCTTGCAATGTGATTCTTATGACATTGTAATAAGCATTAAACTGGAATTATCGACGAATTGGAGTAATGGCATGAGGCCCTGGATTACGGTGGATTCCTGGTTTGATATGGCGCCATAATCTTACTTCATGTCAAAAAAATGATTGTGAGAGTAGAATCTAGCGCGATAATTTTTTGACAGGAAGCCACGCAAACTGATCGTGTCAAATGACCGTGAATGTGGTACTTTAGTATTACCTAGTGCAAAAGTCTTTCTCTTTTCGTCATTATTTTTAGTATGTACCTATGTAGGTTAAGCCGTTGGTCCTGGGCCTGATCTCTCTCCGGTTGTGTCAGAATGCCATTTCATCGGACTATGAGAGTGAGAGACGAGTGAGTGGTCCTGTGCCTGCGCACACACTTTTACACTATAATATCTCCCGCGTCGATGGCTAGTCGCCGCTGAGATTGGCTGCAATGGCCGATATTCCATCTGGAGGACAATTATATAATTATTTATTATTATGTTGGTTAAACAGTTTCATTGTATACCGACCACTGACCACCGACTTTCAAAATGATTTAACAATATTTTATTTTACTTTATCTGGCAACATAGCTGGGCAAAGGCCAGGCAGATTATGATGGGAAATAAGCAGCTGTAACAGTTACAATTTTAAGTATAATATGATAATAAGTACCAACCAAAATACCTGGACAAACAACATCACTGTTGTAGTTTTCGTTCTATCAAAAAATGTCCGAATAAAATGCGCCAAAACACCATTCTTGCGCTTGGTTTGAACTTAGCCTACCTGTCATAGAATTAAACAAAGTCAGCCTTATAAGCTCGAGTGTCGCTTGACGCAAGTCGCGTCGCAAGTCGCATCGCCCGAGGCCGTGAACAGGGCTTAAGTTATCCGACTGTTTAAAAATCAGCCCTTAGAGGAATATAGCAATAAAAAGTCAGATTCAGTCGTCTTTAAAAAAATAATTGGCTTTATTTAATCTTTACTGTGTTCTCACGTTGCAGGAGGTAAAACAATCCATTGCTATAACTGTTTAACTAATCCATTGGACTATGATGATAAAACATGCAATGGAGTCGATATGCTGGCTCTTCCTTGTTATTCCGGCGCTTGCAGAGTTATTAAAATTGATTGTGAGTATCAATGTTGAATCCTTTCTGTTTAAAGTGTTGTCGAGACAGCAACGTAGATGGTAATAATATGTATTATACACGGTGGAAGGGACATTGTGAGTCTCACACTCGTGACACAAACTTCATGAATACGGTACCTACATGATTTCCCGGCTTTGACGTCGGTTTTTTACCTTTTTTTAGTTAAAATCGTTATTCCTGTAAAAACCCAATATGAATTATAATTAACCAATAATTTAAAAATCATTACAATGTACTGAATGGTGTGTAATTAGACAATGTTCCACCGTGTATAAAGATAGGTCTAGTTAAGTCCAAACGAGCGGGATCATACTAACAAATAATTTTTGTGTAAATAGAGAAAGAGCATTCTTTCGCTCGATATGCTTGTCGCTTGATATGCAGCCGAGTGGGCGAATAGTTGCCTAGAACCAGTGGCGTATTAAAGAGTCATGGCCCGGGGCGGCAGAGTACCTACTCGCTGCCTTACTTATTGGAACAAAGGTCTTTAATGCGGGTTGCGGTAGGAGTAAACTGGTAGAAATCGTCACGTTACAAAAAAGCGTGATGCCCCTCCTTGCGACTTTATTATACATAATAGAAATATAATTATTATAACGGGTGTAAAAAGACGCATAACGAAGCCGAGAGTCACGTGTACTCCCCGTCTTTGTAATTGTATATAATAGAAATAGACGTAGAGAGATAGTTTTCATGGTTTTCGAGGATGCTGAAGTCTTATTGGCATCAGCATCCTCTTGAGGTCAAAATGATAATCAATGACGACGGCTGCGAAAATTTTAAAATTTTTCATCATGGGCTTCGAGGGTGCTACAGCCGATCGTGAGATCAAAATATAAATCCAAGATGGTACTTCGAAATAAAAAAAAAAAAACATCGTATGTGTTGTTTTCATGGTTTTCGACGGTGCTGAAGCCGACAGTGAGATCAAAATGAAAATTTAAGATGGCTTCTTCAAACTTATACTAGATGGCTTTGTATTAAAAAGACATATTACATTCACACTTCCTATCTATCTCTGTATCTTTCTATTATATACAAGTGTGTGTGCGTGCGAGTATTATGTAACTTTTACCGCCGCCCCGTTACTTTTACATGAATGTGGTAAAAAACAAATCTAACCAATCTGAGGCTGGGTGCAAAAATTTTCGAGCTTGCTTCGTTTCATATTATTGGTTTTCAAAATCACCGTTAAATGAACACGACGTTTGCATATTCGCGCGGCGATCAATTTCGTTACAACGGGCCTAACCCCGCGTCCTAACCAAAAGCGATTGTCGCGCGAGTACGCGATCGACGCGATCGTTTATATTAATTATGACGTATAATCGCGGTGTGATTGATAGAGCGAGTGAGTCATATTATATGTTATATTATATATTGATCGAGCGAGTATGTCATATTCATGTAAAAGAGCGGGAAGATCGCGTTCACGCGCGGCGAGAACGTTTGGGTTACAACGCGGGCTACAAGTATTCCTACAGCTCTTGTTCTGTGTTCGTTTGGTAAAAGCACACCTTTACATGAACATTAAAAAACATTGTGGAAATGAGAACTCACAAACTTTATCTTTTTGTTTTCAAACAGTTGAAGGAGACTCTGTTATAGGACGCATGTGTGATAGCATGGAGATTACACAGATGATACCAGCGAAAAATGATCGTGACAATGACAAAATCAAACGTTTCGGAATAACTGTATCCTGGAGCAGATGTACCACAGATCTGTGTAACTGGGGGGTTATGAACAAATACCAAATGATGACGTTGTTTGTAAGTGCAATGTTGTCTCTATCTGTCTATTGCACGATCTTTTAGTTTTTTTTTTGAAATAGTACTGCCTATCTATTCTGTCGAAATATCACCAGCTGACGTGAGCTTGTAGTGAACTATCATTAGTGTCAATTCCTGTGGGATGACAGCTCAGTTCACCTTAGTTTTCACGGTGAGAGTTTTACAGTATAGGTTGGCAGATATTGTAATTTACTGCCGAGTTTTCGAGCATTCTAGGTACTTATGTAGTGTGTTAGGTTAAACGAGAGACATACTGTCGCGGAGTGTAATTATCATGAAAATGAAAAAAATTACGGCTGTCCTTACAAAAGTACAATACAAACACGATCAAAATTAGCAGAACAGACGGTCTAAAAAAATTTTTTTTGCTTGGTCCCACAGTAAAATTTGTTTGCCCTGGAAGCATGTCCCTCGGTTAACCTCACCTAGCCGAACACACTGCGTAAAAACTTACATTTTCATTAAAATATATGATAATAATTTAATATACCTACCTACCCATTAAGTAAATAAGATATAACTATGTTTTGTATTACTTTAGATGTATTGGCAAAAGATAATGTAATTTTTCAAATATTTGGTTCGATGAAACGTTTTTAAGCCAGTCAAACACGCTAAATAATGTAAATTAATATTGCTCATTTAATTGCACGGTTGGTGATATTCATTGTGTTATGTGCCTTCCCGTTAAAAATTGTTTTTTCTGTACGCTTGTTATTTAAACATAAATTGTAAATCTTGTTTCTCAGTAAGTGAATTATTGTTAATTCTTATGAGGAAATAAAGTTCTTAAACCAGAATTAAGCCCATGGAGTGTCTTGCCGGTTCTTCTCCATAAGAGTAGGTAGACAAATGGGATGCGGAATGAAATGCGCTCGAGCAGTGTGACCAGAATTTTATCTATCTATATATATTTTCGGGGACCATGCGTGCCATTCAATTTGTACTTGTGCTTTTAATGTATACTATGGAACAAAATCTTTGCGGTACATAATCAAAGCAAAATAAAATTAATGATTTCAGTATTCGTTGGTGTTTCTTTGTAAGCCTAGCAGGTACTAAATCCAAAAGAACAAAGACCAGAGAGTCCTATATTGGCATACTAAAACGATCTAACCTATTCTATTTTTAAATCTGGCAAGCAAAGCCAGTGTCGACCATTCTGCCTATACCTAAAGTGAATTAGAAAAGCAAGCGTGCATTGTTATAAATTAAAAAAATCAGTCAAGTGCGAGTTGACCTCGCGTGGACAGGGTTCCACACGATAAATATGTTACCCACTAAAAATATAGTCATGTAGAGTCCGTTGCCAAGGACTTACACAACGCTTTCACTGTTAAAAAGTTATCAAATCTAATGTAGAGCCAAGCCCCCTAACTGTACAAGACTTAACTCTATAAACCTTAAATCTTGACCAACATGTACGGCCTCTTGGTAACCTACTTTACATGAAATGTTTTTGGTGGGATTTCATTTCTTTTTGTAGGGTGCTCTATTTCTCTTTATTTTAGCGGTGATATTATACTGATATTACACATACATGTTAAAATCATAACGCTTACTAGTTACCATAGCCGGGTTAACAGGTATTTCTTGCACACCAGCAGTTACTTTCTTCATAGCCAAGGAAAAAGAGTTTCTTCTTCAAAATGGAAGTAGGTATACCTATTATACGTAAGAAATACAGACTTGCACCTCTCTTTAAGGGTGTCGGAGGGTGAAAGTTACAGATTTCTTATTTTTGTTGTTGTTTGTGTGCCTTTTCTAGCCTGCGTAATAAAATTCAGCTTTCTAAGACTTTGGGAAGTGCCCTAGAGGTTTTGGTGAGTAAGAGAGTATGTCAGTGATGAAATCGATGTATTTTATGTCTTAATAAAATCTAAAGCATAAAAGCTAGACAAATGAAATTAAGTGTGTTTTAAAAGTCCGCTAACTAAATTGTATACTGAGCATTTAAGCTCTCTAGCATTATCCAGGCCGAAGCTATGAGGATATGAAAATACGGGGAAAAGTTTCGAGAAAAGGTAGGTAGTACCCCCTTTTTTTTTGGGTGGGAAATCATCAAATGACCTCTCCCGCTCTGGGCGGAGCGGAAGGGCGTGTTAGACTCTTACTGATTAAAACCCACCCGTGTTTCTTAAGTTGCCTGTGCGCCAGGGCCACGGTAATTCTTTCGAACAATCCACGACCCCGGCAGGCATCGGCACTATCGGGCCCCATCAATTATGCTGACATCTCTTTGAAGCGCACGTGTAACACGACGCGCCGTCGACCCGGGCCTGGTACTTACCGGACGGCGAGCTGCACATTGATCGTCGTCCGCAAGCCCGCGCTTACGGTGGCCGGGAGTCGGCGATCGACTCCCGACGCCCAGGGTGTCTCTTCCTGCGGCGACTAGGGGCGTGAGGGCGCAACGATTGCCTCTCACTCACGCGCTCCGCCTCCTTATTCGCGAGCATTACTGCTTCGCAGAAGGAGGTGACGGCTTCCCATTCCCTCTCGCTTCGTACCATGGCCTGAATCAGGGCCGGCTGCGAGATTTCGCCGCTGCCGATCGCCGCCACAAGGACACGACGGTGCCCCGCCCAAGCTGGGCAGACCTCCAACGTATGCTCTACCATGTCCTCCGGTCGATCCACACAATGACAACACCCGAGCGTTTCCTCCCGCCTTGTCCGAAACAGGAACCTCCCGAAACAGCCATTACCGGTGAGGACCTGCGTCAGGCGGAAGGTGAGAACGCCGTAGCGCCTCTCAAGCCACTCCTCAAAGAAGGGATTTACTGCCGCAATTGTGGCGTGCCCTGTGCTGGTTTGCGACAGTCGCACTCTCCATGCCGACATAAGATCCCAAAGGTACTCTGTCCGCTGTGCCGCGATTTCTCGCGGCAGCGGAGTTACGCCCCGGCGTTTGGCTCCTCGCGCCACTCCCAAATGTGCTTCTGCGTTTTGTTTTTGGTTCGTCTCGGCGAACAAGAATCCAAGAACAGACTTGGCATTGTAGTGGAAAAACATGTTCTCCCATACATTTCAACTACAAAAGTAAGTTTGTCAGCACAATATTGAAAGATTTTCCTGTTATTTTACCATAGATTTCTTATAGGTTTTCCTTTAATCTGTAAGTAAAGAACTAATCGTTTTTTCAAAAAAATTGTCTCATTCGTTTCGCAGACAAGGAGGGGGTATAGTCAAGTTTTATATATTTTCTTAAATAAATGCAGAACTTTTTATTTTAAAATTATACAAAAATATATTTTGAGACCCTCACTAGAAATCCTTTCATTTGATATGTCACACGGTACAGTTTGCAAAACTTTTGTTTTTAGCTGTCTAGTTTGCCCCCAATACTGACCTCTTTATTCAAAATGTATTTGTTTACGTTACACATCCCTATTTGGGTCACAGAAATTCGTATGTGTACCAAATTTCAGCCTAATCGATCCAGTAGATTCGGAATAAATTGACTGTGACAGACGGACAGACAGACAGACACACAAGTGATCCCAAAAGATTTCCGTTTTTCCATTAAAACTACGGAACCCTAAAAATAAATAAGTATAAAGATAAAAATCTTCGATCTACAGTTGAACTTAATGTAGATTTTGTGAGGTTAGTACTGGACTGAAACAAACAAAAAATAATAATTTCATAAATATTATAATTATTGATATATACCACATCCATACAAACAATATTTAGGGAAGTAAATCATTATTTTATATGACTGTGCCAATGACAATCTTTAGCGCCACAAGCAGTTCTGGAATATGTTAAAAGGGAGGGGAAATTAATCCGAAGAGGGATCTTTAATTTAGGCAGACGGTTAAAAACTAAAACGATCGTGTACCCATTGAATTGTCCCGGTACCGACTTGAGCCCTGCGTTGCTTGTCCTGGAACATTTATTGTCGGCGCGCCACGGGGCGCCCCGGCATTTATACATGTCTAGTAAACAAAAGATTTTTATGAACAAATAGTAAACAAATGACTGTTTTCTTTTATGGAAAGACCAGCGGGGTAATTACGTAAAACACTAACAGTAGGAATGGGTTTCATTTTGACAGTTCAACAACATTCATTGCGTTATTTATGTTGTGGAGCAGACAAATTTTTCGAACATATGAAGCAATGGATTAGAAATAGGCTTCAAAATGATTCAGATTGTGATAGATAGTGTGTTACGTAATTAGTGTGCTGGCCTAATTATGCAACAGGTTTTAGAACAATAGAAACTTAAAAAATAAACTTTTTTATTATAAAAAATAAACTCGTTTTATTACCGTTTATTACACTTTTTTTTTCGAAAGCTATTACTCTATGTTTTTTTTTGCCTAAAATGAAGTTCCACTCATTAATTAAACAATGAAATCTTAATATTTACCATGGTTCTTTCAAAGTTTTGAAATATAAATAATTTAAAGTATTAATTGACAGAACGCACGACCGCAGCTCAGATTACACACTGATTTTCAACCACAGATAACTTATTTCATAATTCCCGATACACACGCATGGATTGTGGTAAAAATGTGGTACATTTATCCACCTTTCAAAAGAACCTGGAACGCAAGAGGTAGGTCCACGCATCAAATTCTAAAAAATAAAAACTAAGAGGCGGGAACGCGCGGTCCGCTGTCATTTTGAAGTGGTGAGTTTCGTGTGTTCGGACATTCTAGGGTTTCTGACGTGGTGAGTTTGTAGTTTCGGACAGTTCAGTGGGAACTAAAGCTACACATGTTGTATTTAAAAGCGCATTTGGCCTAGATTTTGAAAGAATTCCCCCTTTTTTATTTAAAAAAGCAGCTGTTTGTATAACTGATACCAAAAAAATACTTTTCAGTAGTAGGTACAAAGCTTTGTACCTACTACTGAAAAGTATTTTTTTTTCAATTGTTTTTTTGACATGGTGAGCCCACCATGTCAAAAAAACAATTGATTGCTAATTATTTTCTGTCATGTGTTTTTATACTTACACAATTATTTCACTATCGAATTTCGATTTAAACAAGAATTAACGTAACCTAGTAGGGCTTGGCTAGCTTTAGCAACATAAATAACAAAATATTGTAAAACTAACCAGTAGGTCTAGCAGCGGCTGGAACCAGCTTAAAATGCACCAAGACTGGTGAGAACTATGTATATTTTTAAAACCTGAGAATCGAGCTGCCTTTCCATCCGATGTGTGAAGTCGCTAAGCGGAGAAGCTAAGCTACGAAATTATGTGTACTTTTCAATTAACCTATTGGATACACATTCATCGGTATGCAGCTTAGCACATCTCTGAAAACTGTCTGTGAATTTGAGTAGCGTGCAGGCTACGTTCAATACATGGTTATTATTTTAATATTGTGAATGTGAAGACTATGTGGGTCATTGTTACTTTTTTTTCTCCTCAGTTAGTTTTAACAATGGTCTGGCAGTTTGAGTAATTTTTATAGCCTACCCAAATGTCCTTTCTTTGGTATTGTTCGTCGAATCGTTGAGCTCCTTAAGTTCTGAGTTGAGCTGCACGATTATTGACAAATGCGTGCACTGACTGGACAGGTCCACTCAATCTGTGTGGTTTTTCCTCAAAAGACAATTTCAGACACAAATCTACATGGTCTTCACATGATCTGACCAAGATTATGTCTGGACTTTAAAAGAGACTGACCTCTGAGTTTGTTTCGGCTTTTCTTCTCAGAGTAGTCAGATAGGAAACGCCGACCTCATCTAGTTTTTAAAATATGATTGACGTGTAAAAGTGTTTGTTCAAACCTACTTACAGAAATAAAATCATTTATCATTTATCCTTTATTTATCATCTGGTGGAAAGGTTATATTAGCTATACCTTACGTTATAAATATCTGGAGTGCGCTTACCAGATACTTATAATTTACTAGCTTCTGCCCGCGGCTTCGCTCGCGTGGAGGTCGGAAATTACCCCACGGGGACGTGCTACTGGGATAAAAGTATCCTATGTCCTAACTCAGGTCATGGCCTATCCGTAACCTACCTATCATCCAAATCCAGCCGTTAAAGCGTGAAAAAGTAACAGACAGACAGGCAGATAATATAAACGATACTTAAATATTACCTCAAGATACGGACTCTGTCTAAATTCTAATTCCTTTAATCTTGAGATCCATCAGGAACAGATTGTAAAGTTCAGTCAACCTCCATAGAAAAGGGAAGACCCTCCGACCAGACGGGTGTTGTGTCTGTTGGGCAACTGCCTAACGATTGATGTCGGGAAGTCTTATTTATGTTGATCGCGCGGTAAACTCTGCTTGCGCGATGCAGGATTTGTGTGACGTCAGATCTTTGATGCGTAGTTCGCATGTGGCGTGGTAAAGCCACCACAAATCTTAAAGAAGTGGTAAATAAAATATGCAATAATCTTGTGAATTCTAAAATTATACCCTATTTTACCAAACGCTGTAACACGTAATTTTTCATTTCTTACCAAAAGCTTAAATCTGAGTTTTCATATCCAATCAATTTGCCTAGCCTTTTCCCAATTACGTTGGGGTCAGCTTCCATTCTAACCGTATGCAGCTGACTACCAGTATTTTACATGGAGCGACTGCCTATCTGACCTCCACAAACCAGTAACTGTGATACGATACCCCTTGGTAAGACTGGTTGTCAAACTTTCGGGCTTCTGACCACCCGTAACGACTGCCAAAGATCCACGAATGACACCCAGACCAAGGACTTAACGTTTCCAAGACACGGAGGAGTTTCGATATGTAAAGATGGTCACCCATCCACGGCCCAACCCTGGCAGGCGTAGCTTAACCTGATGGATCTACCCGTGCGGCTGTTATATATAACTTATTCACGAGCTCCTCACATGTACTTACTTATAACATAACATAATATCACGCCTAGTTTCCCTGAAGGGTAGGGCAGAGATGTACCTGTAGTACACCCACATTTCGCCAGTTATGTTTTAAGTCCCATGTAATAGGGGGCGACCCTATTTCCATCAACCGAGAACAATTCCTGACTCCGGGCTGCTACTGAGAAATTCCTGTTGGAAGTTCTTAACACTCTCTCTTCTATTATTCTGTTATTTTCTTATTTTTAATCTATAGATATTTTTTTTGTCCGTTCTTTTATACATTTTTTCTACCATAGGAGCGTTTGGTCAAGCTAGTGATCTACCACTGCGTTTGAGTGCATTCTCTTCTTTTATCGGCTTGTAATTTTTCTCATGTCTTCAATCTTTCAATTTTTTTCATGGTTCTCATCCTCTATAATTTGTCTTAGTGTACGGCCTGAGTGCCCGCTTAAATCGAGCGTCCAGCGGGACGCGGCGTGCAGCGTTCTTGTCAAACAGATGTAATAACACGTAAGTGTCCGCTGTCCACACGAACGCCGAGCGTGCACTAAGGCCGCTCAGTGAACGCGCTCTCGACTGCTCCCCGCCCCGCTGATCGCCCCGCCGAACGCATATTCACTCAGGCCCTACACTAAGGTGTATACCGTGATATAACAAGCCGAATATCGGTTCCACCCTCGGGGCTAAATCCTAAGCCGGTGAACACAATAGGTGTGTTTTCTCAAGAGCGTCGAAGATCCCGTCACACCAGCCGAAATTCCAACAACTGGACTGTGGATAATTGAAGATATTTATGATTTAATTATTTCTAATGTATTTTAATTCATTCTAACTATATAGATCTTTTCCATGTGTTACCGTTACAATTATATTATAAAATAAAATTTTAAGATTGTTCTATGACCACGGATCTACTTAGCGCTACAGCTTAAGAAAACTCTTATTTTTTGGTAAGAGTCCCTATTAAACCGATTGCAATCGAACTTTTTAGGTCAGGCTCGGGAATATTATACCAAGGGATAAATTAAATTCACGTGCGACTAGGTTTACCCATGCATTTTCTTGTTTTAAATTTTTCACATAGTTTTTCTGCAATACCCACATTTACCCAAAATTATATTTTATTGTTTTAAAAGTGGCTGACGTCTTATTTCTTATTATTTCGCTACAATAAGGCGCCCGAACTTAAAAATAAGTAAGTTGTAACATTCGTTATTACTGACATAAATATTTTTTTGTGTTATTTCGTGTGTGGTGCTGCCTCGGAGCAAAAATATTTTTATTCCCGCGTCAACATTGTTAATTACTGATACTAGAAACCAACTAAGTTTAACACCACTTCTTTCTTTCGAATCGGCACACTCCTTTCGTTCATTCCGCAGAAATGGGATTCTCTGTGAAACTAGCGCTGTGCTGTGGAAAATCCTCCAACTAGTTTGCATTCTTTATTTTTGAAGTGTTGTTCCTATAGAGGTATGAGGAACAGGGTGTAAGGTTCACTCATACTCTATGGAAAAGGGAGGATCCTCCGACCAGGCGGGTGTCGTGTCTGGTGGGCAACTGCCCGACGTTTGATGTCGGGATGTTGTATATATGCCAGTTGCGCGGTAAACTCTGCTTGCGCGATGCAGGATCTTGCGTGACGTCATTGTGACGTGTAGCTCGCATGTGGCGATGTAGATACCGCTACATTCCTTTAATATTATTTAAAAATTACCCTGTAACTATATAAAATTACTGACTGTTTTATTCTCTCCCCAAAATATATATTAATCCCGAGATTTATTTGATTCCTGTAGCTGTAGTTAGTTTCCCGTAGTGTGTCTGATGTGTGGATAAAACTGACAATTATTTTAGATTAGTTACTAGTATTAGGAACATATTAATAATTATTTGCGTAGGGATCTTTGTAAAACATTCAGACACAATGTAAATTGTTATTGAATAAATGAAATTAAATATTCTTTGGGGTTCAAAAAATAATAATAATAATATATTTATTTATTTATTTATTTCTAAAAACATAGCTTATTACAATTTTGGTTTTAGCCACCCAACAAAAACCTCTCAGGGTTTATCTGTGAGCCGGCGAGCCGTTCATTAACATTTTATGATGATAATTATTATTACTTGAATTATTATACACACATACTTTGGGAGAAATTAAGTAAGGAAACGCTTAGATTTATACTTAAAACTTTTCGAACTCGTTTTGTATAACGTTTGCAAGTCTTCAGGGAGTTTATTAAGAAAAAAAGGTACTAAGTATTCAGCAACCCTCATCCCGTACACATTATTGAATTTTGGCTGGATGTATTTATGTTTAAGTGGTATCGTTCTCAAAAAATCAGGTCTCGTTTTTTCGGTTAGCAGCTCAGGTCTATTAACTTCCGCGAGAGTAAAAAATTCGACCTTATTGAACACATTCATAACATTACAGTATTTAAAGAGATCGTTGTCACTGTTTTTAACTTTCTTGTTTATATGTTTTGGCGTAATTACTCTTAATATTCTTCGTTGTAACTTATAAATCTGTCAGGTATGTGTGGTAAGTTCTCCCATAGCTGCTGAGTCCGTAGTTGATAACGGAGTCTGCTAGGGCCATGTATAACATTCTAAGCGTTTTGTAAGGCAGTTTATATTTAAGTATGCTAAGCTTACCTAAAATAGACCTCAGTTTGCCACACACGTAATCTTTGTGCGGTCCCCAACAGAATCGGCTATCAACCATTACACCGATATACATGTGTTTATCGACTACTTCTATCAACGGGCATTTGCAAGGCTTTGGCGAGCTATGTAGGCAAGTGTGTTCGTGTGCTACAACTGTAGGTATAGTGGAGCATTTATTGTGTGATGAATGTATGTGAACAACTTTTGTTTTTGTTGCGTTTATTACTAATCCTACGTCATGAGCCCATTTACACATTTGGTCGAAGTTACGTTGTAGGCATTCCTCGGCGTCATGGATGTTTTTATTAGCGACCAATATACACGTGTCGCCTGCGAATTGGTATACAAAACCAGAATCTATAGCATTAATCATGTCATTAACATAAAGTAAGTATTCTGTCGGACCTATAATTGAACCCTGGGCCGTTCCTTACGTGGATGGAAGCTTAGTACTATACTCATTTTGTATTTTAACTGTGTTGTATCTGTTTGTGTGGTAGTTTTTTATTAATTCTAACAGTATATATATATAATCAAAGATGTAAGGTATAACGTTAAATACAGTTTTTCTTAAATTTATATCAAGTTCAACCATAATTTGTGCCTGAACTAGGTAATCCTGTGTTTCAGGCGATTGTAGGTAACATTGATTGATTAAATAATCACATATCATATTAATCTTATTGGTAAATAAATGTAAAAAGGTATATAAAATTATAATATCTTAACTTAACTAACTAATTAAAAAATAACAATAATACAAACTATATTTACTTTAGCACTAGTAATAACTTCTCTGTATCTTCATAGGACATAGTTTGAAGAGTTTCCTTAAGGATTTTCTTGCAGTTACTATGATTTATGGAGTAGATGTTTCCTTTTTCATTTCGGTCCGAGGTACATATAAAATTTGGCCGTGAAAGAATGTTTTGTACTTTTTTGAGGGCAAACTATATCTTTTCGTCTCCTTTTAGTAAATTCAGTGCTGTATGGAAGTGCTGTATGTTGTTTTAGTACGGTGCTCATTATAAATAACTGTCGAACTGTTAGTACTTCACAATATTTATACAGGAGGTTAGTGGGGTCTTTCCTATACCCCACTAACCTCCTGTATAAATATTGTGAAGTACAAGTAAGTAAGGCGGCAAGTAGCCACCTTAAGAATAGCTCTTTGAGCTCTTTCAATGGGCAATAACAAAGTTTTCTGGTATCTATTTATTTTTTTATTCTTAGCACAGTTGTTCCTTTGGAGGCTGTTTGCTATTATCTATTTGTCTTTTGATTCTTAGCTCAACTGTTTTCTTTGTTGTTGTGTAGCCATAACATTCCTTCCTCAGCCATAAACCTCAACATGGTCACTTTCCATCTACGTACAAGCAGACTCGTGTAATTTTTTTGTATTTGTCTTTTTTGTAATCTAACAGGGTAGACTTCGGCTTCTACCTTTTTGTTGCCACTTCGACGTCTGTGCTGTGACTAGTCCAGTGTCGACGAATCACACGCCTTTCATACGGACCTACATTGCCTCACAGGGGTTCTCAAATTTTGAGCTCGTTTTAACTCATCAGTTTCCCTAAGCCGACATCTTTAAAGCCTTTATTTTAATATATTTTTATCTGAATCCCTTACAATTTTTCCTTATCCTTAATCATATTCAACAAACATTTAAACTATATAAACTTCGTAGAACATAAACTCAAAAATGTTAGTTCGGTAGATTTTTCCTTGACACAAATTTCTTAATAACTTCGAAACACGTTTTCCAACTTGCTTGAATCCAACTGGAATATTAGTTTTGTTCATAATTCTACTCTATGGAACTAAAATAATCAAAATATTGCCATAAACAAAAAATCGAATGAAATTATACGACAATCTTTACATTATTCCATTTATTTTTAAACTTACTTTAATCAGTCTTATTAGACCATATTATGAAAACTAATTACAAAACTAAGCTGGATAAACTAATAAGAAACGACAAAAATCATAAGGAACAAAATTTCTTTAAATTCTAATTTATTTATTTATTTAGTTTGTTTAAAAACGTTGAGCCACACTAGGATTTTCTCCTGTATTGTGGGTGCGTTTACAAACATTCAAACTCACATACACAAACAGCCAGACCCGGAACAACTACTACTAATTAAGGACTTAGTAATTATTATTTTTTACTCACGACTCTATACCATATAGAGAGAGCGCGCGCATAGCGGAAGGTAGTTCTATGGGTGAGCCACAGTTTTTACACACAACTTCCTTAAGTTTTGTAGGGAAGTCCTTGAATTCTACCCGTGCGTATGGTCAGACACTAAGGCCTCGTTTCTGGAGACGCGTGGCTTCGAGCGTCGCGTGCGGAGGCGCGACCCGCACTAAATTCAAACTTACGGCGTTGTATGAGAGCGTTTACGGAGAGGCGTTTTTACACGCGTTTGTTTGAAATGTAGCATTATTTGCGGATGACGACGCCGCGTCGCACGGGGCGTCGGTCGCAGCGCCGCACGCGGCGTCTGTCGCAGCGTCGTACGCGGCGTCGGTCGCAGCGTCGTACGCGGCGTCGATCGCAGCGTCGTGCGCAGCGCCAGCTTTCTTGTGTCCTGGGCAGTCTTGTTCGAATAGTAACAACGAACAAACGTGTGTGTAAATATGGACGATTTAGACTTATTATTGCTCGAAGACAATAATTGCTTAAAAAGTTTGTTATTTACCGTTAGAGCAGCACCTAGATTTACATTAGGCGAACGGACACAATTTGGAGAATATGCAACTCTTTACCAATCAGCTCCTCCCCCTCCCCTTTCTACCCCCCGCAGGGTTAGCCGCGTCCACCGCCGCGTCCGCAGCTACACTTCACGCGACGCGCCATGACCCTCGGCTCCATGAACGAATTCGTACTTAATCATATGTTTGTTTTTGTGCGTGTGAAGACGCGGACCGCTGCACGCGCCGTCTCTTTGTGAACGCAAAAAACGTCCAACGCAACGCTAGACGCCACACTGCACGCGACGCGCGAAGCCACGCGTCTCCGTAAACGAGGCCTAAGCGTCAATTTAGCTGAAAGTTGGGTTCAACATGCGGATTATTTTTCAATCCCTTGCCGAGCATTTCTCTCAACGTTGATGACACTGTATGGAGACGAAATTTTTCTAGATCTTGTGGCGCAGATTATTTTTACGGAAAATTGGCCCCTCAATTTAATAAATGTCGTGTCACTAGAGTCATTTCGAAAACCACTTATGTCCTTCATGATTTTGATATTTTTAAATGATTCTCTTATTACATCTTAACGCGTTGTCCCATTTACGTGGTTCGAATCGGAAAGTTGGTTTTACATTTAATTTTATCCCTAGTAATCTAAATTGCCAAAACATTTACTCAAACTAAAAACCTCATTTTTAAATATTTATTACGAACATTTTGTTATTTTAGGCGGAACATTGAGAGGGACATTACGAGCATAGTATGTTGGCCCTCAATATTATTACGAAATAGGTCTTGTCCTAAAGTTGCAATTGTAATTTCGCTAGAAAATTAGGTACTTTTAAATTTTGCTAAAACTTCGGCTCCCGTATTATAATTATACTCTGTGAGGTACGGTTTCCTAGAAAGGCGGTGGCCGCCATATTAGAACGACTTTCAGAAAAATCTGTAAGTTTTACCAGTATTTGACATACTGGTGTCAAAAACCATAGATTTAGTGTATACTACTAGCGTATAATACTAGATCTATACAGAAAATGTTCTGAATTTGGACTGCCGTTGTTGTGTACCTGCACCGCTTTATTATGAAACCAATATATATATATTTATTATATGATATATTTATTAGTGCTCGTGACTATACACTACTTTCATTAAACTTTATCTATTTCTCAATCACGATAACACAGGGAAGTACATATTTATGGAAATGTATAAATAATAAATGATTTTATTTCTGTAACTAGGTTTGAACAAACACTTTTACACGTCAATCATATTTTAAAAACTAGATGAGGTCGGAGTTTACTATCTGACTACTCTGAGAAGAAAGGCCGAAACAAACTCAGAGGTCACAGTCTCTTTTAAAGTCCAGACATAATCTTGGTCAGATCATCTGAAGACCATGTAGATTTAACCACACAGATTAAGTGGACCTGTCTAGTCAGTGCACGCATTTGTCAGTAATCGTGCAGCTCAACTCAGAACTTAAGGAGCTCAACGATTCGACGAACAATACCAAAGAAAGGACATTTGGGTAGGTCACAAAAATTACTCAAACTGCCAGACCATGATTAAAGTAAACTGAGGAGACAAAAAAATGCAACAATGACCCACATAGTCTTCACATTCACAATATTAAAATAATATGAAATGAATAATAAATATGATGACGCTATAAATTTCCGTCCACGATAACGATGAAACGTGCATGTATTTCAATTAATTTTATGGACGTGGACGTGGAAGTCCACGATAATATCTTAACGTTAGAAAAGATAAAAGCGCACAATGTCTAGACACTAAATTATGTCCTGCCGTTCACCAAAAGGTGAAAACTCACTTTCTTCCTCTGAAAGGGTTTAGAATAAATCTAAATGTTTCTTACAAAAGCAAAGTCGCTCGTGTTTATACCTTCCTTCACGGCGTAAAGAGGGTTACCCCATCCTGAGTGGGAACCAAAAATAGCCCCATTAACACTGCATTGGGGTAGTTTTATGGGCTACAATTCATTCATTTGTGAATCACATACTGAGAAGTAAGTTCAGACTTAATACAAACGTGATGTCGTTAAGATAACAGCTCTAGCTTTGTATTTATTACAACGGTTAGCAATGAATGTTACCTTTAACCGTATGAGCTGAGCCGCCAGGAAATTGCCAGTAAAGGTTGAGAATGTTTTACGCGATCACGATCTATCTTTGTTTTTTTTTTCGTTACCTCATACTTTTTAACCTTCTTGTATCGTGTAATATACTGAAAGAGGGTCAACGTGTCATCATACTAATGCCCGTTTTCACTAAAAGAAGGCGACACCCCAAGGAATGCCTAAATATAAGCGTGCTGTTGGGTTTTCAACTTTTGGTGCTAAGCCGAGCGTTGCTAATCCAACAGCGTGATCTTATTTATGCATAAAAATTAGGTGTCATATGGTTATTTACCCACTATAGGCTGTTATGTCAGTATCAATCCCTTTCAGGATGACTGGCTAATCTTTTTTCAACGGCTTGATTTATTGAAATATCTACAGCTCGTGATGCTTGTTGAAAGATGAAAAGTTAAAGTCATGTATTAAAGATAGATACAAAACGTCGTTCTGATATAAAAAAAAACCAATCCTTTATACTTTGCATGCATTGAAAATTGTACGTCGATTTCAAAGCTTTCAAAGACTCACTAAAAGCGACACCATTGCATTTTATAGTTACGATTCTTCGAAAGCTGTTACAGCAAGTGGTCCAACCGGCTTAGCGTCTATAGTCCTTGTAAGGATTGTCAAGGAGGTAATTTTATGTCCTGAACCTAGTAGGTAGAGTCGCGCACCTACTGTAGATAGGTAGAAATGACTTCAATACATATAGCAGAGTTGCTTTGTATAAGAAAGAAAAAAAAAGTCGAGACATGTCGTGAGCCACCCGATTGGAACGAAGTTCCTTTCGATCTATATTACATATAACAGGCATATTAAATATAATAAACTAATTAACTTTAATTTATATTATATATAATAAATTAACAAAGTTTGAGTGAACCTAAATGAAAAAAAATCACAAACTGTTGCAAAATTGGTCGAAAGACAGTCAAAATGTTTCACTTTCTTCGGTCTAGCTCTCATTCACCAAGTGTGCAGATTATAGGTAACGTGCGATAAGGAACTTCGTCCCAAAATATATTTGAACCAGGTATTAAAGTGCTGATATGTTATTTTCGGTTATGATAATACCTGCACGCGCAAGTTAACCACAGCCCTTAATTATTTCGGCCGGCGCGGCGTTACCATTTTGTTGAAATGCGATGTACATACAAACTGCAGCGTAGAGCTAGCTGCTAACACGCCGGGGACTCGAACCCCGACGTGAGCTAGCTAAAAAATCAAACTCACGCAGCTGGTACACGTAAAATTTATTAATAAAAAGAACAACCGAAATAATTAAGAAATAAGTCAAAAAATTTAAATATTTAGTCGTTGGAAATTGTATAAGGCTACCAAAAAAAATATATCACAAGAAGATTTTTGGAGAAAAAACTTATGGATGTTTCCAAATTTTTAGGAATTTAAGTATATAGACGAATTTAAATTCGATTGCAATCGTACGAAATTCGTGCCGCTCTATAAATTATTTAACACAAATAAGCTCAAGATAAAGGTTTTTCTTTACATAATTTCGTTAATATAAATTTGAAAGAGAATAAGATCTGATATTGAGAATTTAGGAAAGCACCTTAAAATTAAAATGTCACACGACGGTATAACACAGAACACTTCTATTGAATTGATGTTTGGGCGTTATTGCGCCACACAAATGAGTTATTTAGCACCTGGTGTGTCCGTTAGGCACCTGTGTCGTCGACCTTGCTCGGCAACGATCCTGTGCTTCTCTCCGCTAGCTCGCTCGGACTTCTGCGGCCGGCAGACGAAGGAAGAAGACAGGCGAACAACAAATGGCAGGGTAAGGCCAAAAAAAGGTGGCCTTTCAAACAATCAAAGAAAAAAGGGACGAGAAATTCCAGGGAACGTATCCGCTGGCTACTCACATATAGTGGTGGTTAAAATTTGAAACTAACTTTCGAAGAAAGATTAAATATTATTGTATAAAATATCCACACAATAGGAATTCCAACGACAGAATCCGTTGCATTTTTTTCTTCTTGACAATGTACAGAACAATTGTCAATTTTTTGAATATTTCAAAAAAAACGAAAAAGTAAAAAAACTGACCGAATGACTCGTAAAAAGAATTTAATCGAAATGACAACAAAAAGTATCTACTTGCAGGAATTATACTGCAAAACGTACTATGTATTTATGTACCTATGTAAGAGCTCCTTACAGACCTTCATGAGGTCATTTGCCAAAATACATTATTACGTGTGGGAACTAACATGAAGAAACGAATGTGGGAAAACTTTCGCCTTTGATATTGTGGCTGGCTTTATTAATATAAATATTTTTTTATTTAGTTTATCCTGGATATCACTGACATCAGTAAAGGCAAACATCGTAAGCAAACCTGGACTTATAATAAATAGAAGACTGCAATCGCCAACCCGCCTTAAGAGGGCGCAGTAAGACAGAAAAAAATCAAGTTTCACCCGCGCCTCTTTCCCTACCCCTCTCATCAAACACGACAAAAACAAAACACAATCCCTTCCCGCCAGCAGAAACTTTTCGCCCGGCGTATATTTAGGCATTTGAATTTGAATCTTGTGTGTAGTATGTATACGCAAAATAATCAGATGAAACTGTTCTATTCAATGTACCTATGTATGATTGTTGTGTACAAGTAGGTATATTATTCAATATTATTGTATGTCCGTGAATCTGTAACCGATGCTGGTAGGTTGTTAGATTGGAGAGTAGATCGACTTAAATTAAATAAAGACTAAATGTTACTTTAAGATACGGCCTATAAATTTTCGATTCCGAATTGAAAGACAAACCTAACATTGTAGTTGAAAAAATATCGTTCCATACATTATGTAACATAACTACAAATGAACGATTTTCAGATATTTTCCTGTAGCTATTTGTGCTGTGAGATCTTGCTTCTTGTCAAATTTCATGATTCTAGGTCAACGACATGTATCTTATGGGTTTTTATTTATTTGCGAGTGTCAAAATATGCGAAATGAATGGCAATTTATGCCAAGATACTAAGTCAACGTCTTAGAAACCCGTTTTTTTTTACAGCTCCAAAGGACCGTTTATCTAAGTATTTGATGTCAATTTCAACTTGATACCCCTCACGCATTCCTGAGAAAAGCGGTCAGAAAGATGGATAACAAAGTGATCCCATAAGGGTTTCGATTTTTTCTTTTTAGGTACCGAACTCTAAAAAGCAAAGCACTTCCATCAAAGTACTATAATACTACATACTCATGATACTACCTACATGATGGTGAAAACAATTTCGATAAAATTACTTTTTTGACGATATAAAAGCGTATAATTATAATCGCATCACTTACCTTCCGCTTTTTTACTTTGAGAAAACGAAATCAATTGAACAAAAATATCAATAATCTAAGAAAATAAACACTCGCAAATAAATTAAAATCCATATGATATATCCCGTTGACCTAGAATCTTGAAATTTGGCAAGATGCAAGGTCTCACAGCTCAAATAGGTACCTCGAATGGTTTTTCAATTGCAATATTTAAACGAATTATGATCATTGTCCATTCCCTTTATTTTCAATGAAATTCTTCAGTTGGTAAAACATCTGTTTATTTTGCCTATACTATCGCTAAGCTTGAATTCAGAATCTTAGATCATAGTCATGTTTCGGAACTAGAAACTCAATGCTGGCGTGACAAAGTTTAAATTCCAATGCAACCAAATTTTATTTAGGGCCTTGTACAAGTTGGACCTCACGACGTATTTGTGGAAACCAGTGTTAACCAAGTAAAAAATATAATGGTATATCATGGAAATTGCTTTGCAGGATTGTGCAAAGTCAATTAGCAACAGTGATACCAAGTAAAAAATAATATTGGTGTGGTGGATTTTGCACTGTATTGTGCAAAGTCAACTGGCATGTGTCATGAAAACATTGACATAAAATGATATGTACTTGAAATGTTTGCCTATAGAAAAAAAAAGTTATACAAATATCAGGCCTATCGACGCCAAAATCATAAAAATACTGGTATCTCTTTTTAACTTTGTTAATTTTGCGTAAGTGAAAGAGGATAATAGTGTTTTTGACACTAACTATAATGGCAACCCTTCATTCCTAGCGTCATTGAAATACCTATTTGCGGCCGGGTCGCCATTTTATCCGCTCGCTGTTTGGTACAGTCGCCGGTACATCAAGTTACCACAAACTGTCAGATGTTCTCATTCGATTTTGAACTTAACAATCAACATTTTAAGGATTAAAATCGTTTAGATTTTTTTTCAATTTCGTGTAGCTTGACCTGCTGGCGACTGTAACAAAGTTGGGTTCGCCAACAGTCAAATGCTCTTGAGCTGTGGATATAATTTGTGAATTTTGGAGTAATTTGCTGTGTTATTGCGTTAGAAATCGGTTCTATAGTGGAAATCGTCAATAGCAAGATGCTCAATTTGCAATATAATCGCTGTTATTTTATAGACATATCAATATGGGCTTTTTTTTGGGTGGGAAATCATCAAATGACCTCTCCCGCTCTGGGCGGAGCGGAAGAGCGTGTCAGACTCTTACTGACTAAAACCCACCCATGTTCCTTCAGTTGCCTGAACGCCAGGGCCACGGTAACTTTCGAACAATCCGCGACCCCGGCAGGCATCGGCCCTATCGGACCCCGTCAATGGTGCTGCATCTCTTTGAGGTGCGCGTGGAACACGACGCGCCGTCGATCCGGGCCTGGTCCTTACCGGACGGCGAGCTGCCCATTGCTCGCCGTCCGCAAGTCATGTCCGTCATGTCCCGTGCACACCGTTTCGTACTTGTGTCCGCCAAAACCCATAAACCCATTACCTATTTTAGTTTTGCGATTTATTTATTTTAAACTCCAATAATATTTTTATACCAATAACCTACCTATATGTTTCAACTTGATTCGGGGGTTGGTCAAAAATCGCTCGAAATGGTTCGTCTAAGGTTACCCTTACACGAAGTTTGTCAACGAAAGTGGGAGTAAACGAATTTGGTTCTTTACCTTATTAGGTACTATTGTAATAAGATCTAAAATCTCCAGCACGAACTCTATGTGTCTAACCGAAGTGCAGAACAATGGCGCTAGTTGTACTATACCAGTCAAAAATCTGTCAAATAATTGTATGTCATCTTGAGTTTTCAAATATCAACATGAAATTATTATAATATTTTTATTTTATAGTTTAGCCGCGGTATTTATTTGGTTTATCAATTCTTAACGATTTTAATAATCGTTTCGGAAGTGGTTTTAGTGATATTTTCATGTTTTGTATTTCACAGTTTCGTTCCAACAATGTGATAAATTACGAAAATATTATTTACGCAAATAAATTAAATCGCAGAGCAGCAGAAAATTCAAGCGCAGTCCTCTCGTCTCAACAGAGCGACGGCGACTGATTTGTGAAACAAAAATATGCTTGAAGTTCCCGCTACGTGCGACGGAAGATGACTTCTTCCACGAACTAAAAACGTCGTAAGTGCTTAAAGCTTCTATTCGTAATAAAACCAAAAATAAAAGGAATTTCAAAAAATGCCTGCACAATTTTTTTCGCCTTGTCTTGATACAGATAATCATTAAAAAAATATCCTATTAGTCATTAGCATATTAAGTACAAATTGAAAAAACGTGAAAATTGGGGGTAACTTCGTGATGTTATTTTATCGAGAAAATTTTAACGTATTGTGTTTCTGTTCCACAAAAAGTTTCAAAATATCATGTAGTTACTCATATTATTTTTATTTTACACCTACGTCTTATGAATTTCATGAAAAATTAAATTGAAGATAGGCAATTTTGGTTACTACCCGCTCTTAAGCAAGTGTGCTGATCAATGCTTATGCCTTCTCTGTATGAGAAGAGGTCTTTCTTTGCCCTGCAGTCGGACAATAATAGGCAGTGCAGCGTGAGCTCTGCGGTTACAACCTACTTTCCTAATTAAAATGTCGGGACATCAATCTATTAAATCAGAATTTTTCCAATTTTGACGTTGATGAGCAAAACAATTGATTAATACGAGAAATTGAATTAATACGAGTCGATTTTCGTAATTTTTCAGTTTTGTTTTTCAATGTAAATGGAGTCCTAGTAAGGCCTAAACTCTTATCAAATCGCTGCAAATGTTTTACAGTCAACCAAGACGCCACACAATTTGTGCACGACATTCTTCGAATCTGGTACGTACTTTTCCTGATCTGCTGTCTCAGCGGAAGTCTTAGCCTCTTCTCTGGTGTAATACTCTATTTTATTTGTCGTAGGTGTAGAACCAGTTAGAAAGGCTGATTCTGGTCCTTTTCCGGGCACCGGACTATTTACCAGGCTTGCGGTTCTATTGTGTCGCTTTTGCCAGCCGCATAGAATCACCCCTTTATGATCTACGACACATGATCATCGTATCACCTGCGATTCCGTCGAGATCTGCTGTACTTCGAGGCCGCGGTTCATCAGGGTCCAGGAAATACCACCTTTCCCTATTATTATCATTAACACTTACGAGTTTGATACCTTAATGCTGGTCAATCTTTAACCGTGACTGTTTTTATCGGGATAACTTAGGTAATCCTTATGAGATAATATTCATTTTAAACCCACGTAACTTAGTGGTAATGAGCCTAAAAACCGATTGCAATGGATTCCCTAGTTCGTAATCCGGCGTAACAAAGATTTACCATCCAATATACTTTAACTTACTTACTTTACTGTACTTTCTTTTTTTTTTGCAGTATAAATAAGTATCTTCCTTTAAATTTTTATTTTGCAGCGCCCGACAGGGTCCACGATTGGTACAACTAATGTTTACTTACCACCTAAGCACATTGTGGAATGCAATAAATGATTGAGTATTGAGTATTGAGTAAGTTTTTTCGTATTCTCTTAAAATTTTGGCCAATTTACCTGTTCTGAAACTGTGATTTTTATAATAATTAACTTTAACATTTTATACTTAAATGGATGTGATTTTAATAATAATAAATTATAGGTGTTTAAGTGGTTAATTTCCTTTTTTATTTCGCTACAGCTGGTTCGCTACGCTGCAGTAGAATAACAATATTTTACATAGAGCGACTTCCTGTCTGACCTCCAGAATTCAGTTACCTACTGGATAACACGACACGGGGTTGTTACAGTTATCTGTATAATGAAGACAAAATATACGTTCAAGAAATATTTCCTTACTAATATTTATTAGTGAGGAAATATTTCTTGAACAGATATTAAACTAAAAAAAAAAACATTTATTTTGGACCGAACACTTGTACACATTTCATAAACCTGCCAAACTACGTGACAGTTTGTCGCCAGGATTAGTGCTCATGGTCGGGATAAGGACACGTTTGATGTGGGTTTTGAATGTGTCATCGCTAAGTTCTGCAAACTGACTTTTGCAACTTGTTATAAATGCGGATACAGCGCGGTAATTACGTAACACACTAACAGTAGGAATGGGTTTCATTTTGACAGTTCAACAACATTCATTGCATTATTTACATTGTTGAGCAGACAAATTTTTCGAAAATATGAAGCATTGGATTAGGAATAGGCTTCAAAATGATCCAGATTGTGATAGATAGTGTGTTACGCAATTAGGGTGTTGTGTATTAGAAATGACTTGCTAGTTTTAGTTAATCTAAATTTGGGTATCACAATTTCATTTTTATTACGTGTGTTTTTACATATTATGGAAATCGCTTCTTTGAAAAGTCCCAAGTTTTTGCGAACATACAAAATACCTTCAAGAACAATTAGATACAAAGAGAAGGCAGGATAGTTTCATTATCTATCTTCGAAGGTCTTGATCAGATTTTTAACATCATTCGAAAGAATACTCTTCCAAACAAAAAAAGAATCATCAAAATCAGTCTGTTAACAATTTGCGAAGATTTCGCTGAACGTACTTACAAAGAAAAAACATTTAGTCAAATTGAAAACCTCCTTCTTTTTGAGGTCGGTAAACAAAAGTTTCAGACTTGTAATATGAAAAGTTATCATTAACATACGTACGTAAATACTATTTGTCACTGGTATTCACCTCATACTCTTTAAAACTATGGATGATGGCATCTAAAAGCGACCACAAATTGGGGCGAAACAAGCGAAATAGAATAAACCTTATACTATTGTAATGAGGGCTATCGCGGTAGAATAAGCCGCTAGAGGCGCTAGTGTAGAGTAAGGTCTCTATAAATGTTATATTTATGTTACTGAACGTTCAATGTTTGCGAGATTTTTAGTAATTATTCATTATTGTTGTAAAGATTGTGTTATTCCTGATTATTTATGACTTAAGATTTTTAGTAACAACTTAGGATCTAATTTTGGTACCACTTGTCTACTAAAAGAATAATATTTGTCTACTTTATGGTTGTTCATTATAGGTTATATAATTATGTAAAAATTCATTTGAAATTTTAAAATGTAATAAGATAAACACTATACAAAGTTCTGGGAACAAACGTATCCAGAAAATATCAAATAAAAATACCGACAGGACCTTACTCGGAAGTGGCGCCAACTGGTGAACTCAGAAACGATAACCCCCGTTATATCCAAACTTTAATTTTAGTAACATGATAGAAACGGATCAGCTTAATAAAACTGCTGCCCAATAATAAATACAAAGAATGGTTCAGTTGGAAAGAAAAACAGTTGTTTGGCTGGAAAAACTAATACTAAAGTAAACTACTGCTAGATATTACCTGCAATACAAAGGTACTTAGGTAACTCGGAACACATAACTCTTTGCACTATCCGAGACCTTATCTCCTGTCGTGGTAGTTCTAAAGCTCTAATAGAAGCACGAGTTCTTGAACAAAGATTTTCAGTTCGATTCCTGTGTTAAAACCTATCTTTAAGCTCTTTCTTCTTTGTGGATGGGCAGAAATATATCTATACTAATAATAAAGCTGAAGAGTTTGTTTGTTTGTTTGCTTGAACGCGCTAATCTCAGGAACTGCTGGTCCGATTTGAAAAATTATTTCAGTGTTAGATAGCTCATTTATCGAGGAAGGCTATGGGCTATATATCATCATGCTAAGACCAATAGGGACGGAGCACCAATGAGCAATGTTTCAAAATCGTTGGGTATTTTTTCCTTTTGGGAGCTTCTGCTGCGTGCGCTGCGTAAACGGTTAAAGTTTCGCAAAAATCATGTATTACAGAATTGTTCCCCTTTAAAAGTTCTAAAAAAAAGTCTGCGACAGCTTATGTCTATCTTTTAAGGTTGGCTCACTATAAGCTTTTTTATGCTAACCAAATTTGTTCTAAAATAATGCATTATTTGTGAAGTGTTTTTATAAACATGATATTAATCCTTATCCATATAAATACGTTATTCATCACAAGTATTTAATTTAAAACAAAATTGCCCTTTACATTATTTGATTTCAATGAATATTTTAGGAGATATCGCAGTTTTAAAATAACATCACAGCAAAATAATGTTGCTAGGCCGGCGGGCGGTCATGAGGGGGAAGGGCGGTAGCCCCACTTATCTCTGCGAGATACCATGCCGGATGGAAACAAAACTAAAAATATAGTGTACGCAGAAGTACTTTAAAATAACATTAGTTTTGAGTTTTTTTTTTAGAATAACCCACAATCTACATGATATAAGATTATAAGACCCAGTACTTTTTACCTAACGTTTTAAAGTTCCACTCTTACACGGAGAAAAGATTTCTTGAAATATTCCAGCAGACTTAGCACGAGCACCGTTTTGTTGATGGAAAAATATACAAAAGTGACGTTCAGTACCCCAGTAAAAATTTAATCGGTAACCCAGTAAAGTTTCTAAGCCCTTATTTTTTTTTTTCCCCATATTTGTACTGGATAACTCGGTAAATTTTCTTGGGTTTGCGCATATGGTCCCGCGTTATGCAGAGCCCCAGTAAAAATTCATAAATAATAATTCATTTAATTCAGACATAGTCCATACATTAATTATAAAAATAAAATGATAAAAACACATTACATTAAAATAACCAAAAACAAATTTAACAAAATTACACATACACATTAGAATTGAATGAAAAGCACATTGAAACAATCAGATAATAAAATTAGACATACACAATTATAATTATAAAAAACTGTCAAATAATGCGAGGAGAAGCGCTAACATGAAGCTGCATCCCCGTCTGTATCGGGGACAGGTCCCACCGCTCGGACAACACCCTCAGAAACTGTTCGAGCTGCTTCGTAGGCTACTTAATAGTGAAGCGCTCCGCTTCCTTATGATCGCGAAAAAATCATCGGTCCGCGCCTCAGCAAAATAAACTCCCCAGGAATATTTTAAGAAATCTTTTCTCCTTGTACAGATAAAAGCGTGATGTAGGTACCTAAAACAGCTCCTTAACGTACGTATTATTTAAATATATTTTCACCCTCTACGTAAACGAAGTCGCGGGTTAAAGTTAGCGTTAGCCCAAAGTAACTATTCCACGCGGACGAAGTCGCGGGCAGAAGCTAGTATATAATATACTAATATGATGGCATTTAATGCCATCATATTAGTTTTAGTTTAGTTTCACAAATTTTGTGAAATACTATAGAAAGACATGGCTTAAGGATGAAAATTATGTGGCTGTTTGGAATTCATTCGTAGTGCTTCACAGTACTACTAATTTATTGGAATCTTGGCATAAAACAGTTTCAAATGAAGCCAAGGACAAACATCCAATATAGTAAAGTTTTTGGAATGATTGCAGAAAAACGCACAGTTTTTCGCTAATACGTCTGTTGTAATTAAGAAAACGATTGCAAATGTACATTAAAAGAGACAAATATATCCAGGATATACATACTCAATAATGAAATTAGTGTTGGTAATTTACTGGACATTATTGCAGAATTTATAAATTGTTTATTAACATTATTTAAAACGAGGAAGTTTAATTTGATTTAAATGCAATACGTAATATGATATTTATTTAAGTTTGTGTTTATTAAAAAAATTATTAGTAATTTATTCAAATGTATGATATTAATTTACTTTTATATTGTTGATGATGATTGTACTTGGGGTGAAAAGTTGGAAGAACAATCAAAAGTGAATTCCAATTATCTACCCCATCTGGGGTGGACAGATGAACACGCGTTTCCGAGTATCTACCCTGGGATATTATGGACGTACCCCGTTATTATGGATGTACCCCGGCTCAACTCACGAGAAAAGTACCTACAGCAGGTTTCAAGCTCGCCCTACGAAGTAAAACAACGTCGGTGAATTACTCGTCAAAAAATACCACAAGTTACACAGATAAACGCTGAGTTGGCGAAAAAATATTTGGCAAAAAGCAAGCGGAAGGCAATTTTAATTATTTACATAAATACCTAACAGGACAGAATCGGTCCGTTAATTTCCTCTGTTATAGGCTATTTTGCAATTCAATATTGTGATAGTACTTTCATGTTTTGAGAACATAACAAACAAATTCCTTTTAAATCTAGGTATTGATATTCTACTCAATATCATCTACGAGAATCTATATCTCCAAACGGCTGGTTGACACTTCCCTTGACCTAAAGGCTGGCTTTTACCTTGGCCAGAGGCTAGAACATTGCCATACAACGTGGCAATGCGCTCAGTCTCTTGGATACTTCACCGATTCGAGAGCGATGCGGAGGAATTTTTCGACGCCATATTTTAGTTTTTTAATATTTTTAGTTAGGTTAGGTTGTTATATTTTTTATTTTAATACTTTGTTAGTTAATTTAGTAAAAGAAGTTTATCCAGCGTATACATTTTTATCCTCTATGTATATATTTTAATTTGATTACTTATTAAGTGTGAGTTGTTACTGTTGCTTAGGTATTTATATACATTTCATTTTAATTCTGAATAAAATCTATGATGACTGTATTACTGAATTTCGAAGTTTAAAATATCGATGTATTTAATTGAGAATGCTCATAATCGCGATGTACGGAAGTTCGAAAGAATGTCTATTCAAACTTCGAAATTCAGTGTGACATTCTTTCGAAGTTCCGTACATCGCGATTATGAACATTCTCAATTAAATACATCGATATTTTAAACTTCGAAGTTCAGACGTACAATCATATATGATCTATCTATAGGTATCTATACATATTATAAAACAAAGTCACTATTCGTGTCTATCTGTGTGTGATGTTCTAAACTCCACAATGGATTTCGCCATAATTTAGAGAATTTATTGCAAAAGGTTTATGTGTTTTTCGTTTACTGATACACAATGCACAACCTAAAGTCTAGAAGCATGTCATTTTGTACAAGATTTCCTTATGTAGTAAAAACCGGCCAAGTGCGTGTCAGACCACGCACAATGAAGGGTCCCGTAGTTGGGATGGATTTATCCCAAGAACAAACTTAACATTGTAGTTGAAAAATATGTTCTCCCATACGTTCCAACTGCAAATGAAGGTTGGTCGACTATTATTCGTAAACTTGTAAAGCCTACTTTGCTGTGATAGTTTTCCTTTTAATTATGTTATATATACTACTGCCGTGATTTCTTTCACATATCCAAAAGCAACCATTTAGCTGGCAGGCGGACCACTTGACTCTAACAAAAATGTTAAGCTTAATTTTACGCAAACGGATCCCTGAATCGAAAAGTGGTTTTTATAGACCCATAATATTTTTTAATAGCCTATCAAACGATACCCCACACCATGGCATAGACGAGAAAAAAAAAACATCCCCACTTTACGTGTACACGTAAAGTGGGGATGATGGAAAAAATCATGAAAAATATTTTATTTTCATGATTTCGTTTTACCACTTTGTCGGTGTGATTAATATGTATAACCAAGCCAAATTATAGCTTTCTCGTACTAATAGTTTCTGAGCTACTCTGCGGACGGACAGGTGGACATGACGAAACAATAAGGGTTCCTTGTTGACTACGGAATCCTAAAAAAGCACAAAGTAAGGATTTTTTTGAATTCATCCCCTGAACCGGAAGAGGTTAAATAGGGTATGACAGTTGGTATCTAGAATTTCGTCTTTTTTGCCGATAAGTAATCCCCTCGAGCATTTAAGCTTTAATTAAGATTTAGCACAGAAATCTTGATGTTTTGAAATGTCTCCAAAACGTTACATTGCACTTAACTATCCCTAATTTATTCATAAAACAGATACAAACCAATCTGCCTAGCCTTTTCCAACTATGTTGGGGTCAGATTCCAGTCTAACAGGATGCAGCTGAATACTAGTATTTTACATGGAGCGACCGCCTATTTGACCTCCACAACTCAGTTACTGGGTGACACTAGGGTAACACGATACCACTTGGTAAGACTAAGACTGGTGGTGGGTCAGATTTTCGGGCTTCTGACTACCCGTAACGATTGTCAAAGGTCTACGAATAACAGCCGGGCCCAAAGGCTCAACGCGCTTACCGAGCCACGGTGGGATCTCGATATGTAATGAATGATCACTCATCCACTAACCGACCGCGGCAAGCGTAGCTTTACCTTTGATTGAACCTTGTGGTCTGTATGAAACAAATTACATAAGTAATATACAGGGTTATTAGTAATACGCCGGCAATCCATTAAGGGGATGTATGGGAGGTCATTTGCAACCAAATGAGCCCTGGTGACCTCCATGCAAATGTCAAACATTTTCGAGTAATTTGACATTTTATATTTTTTTGGCGGGACACAACTTGGAAAATTTATTTTAAAAAAAAACACTACGCATGTTTTTTTACATATTATTACCTGCTTCTACATCAACACATAATAATCAACTATAAACTGACACTTAACTTTAATAGTTTTTAAATCAGAGCTACAATATTCATCATAATGAGCAGGATATTTGACTAAAATAGACAATTTCTGCAAAAAAAAAACTCGGTAAACTTTATCAACATGTACATGTAACATGTACAACTTTTCAGCTATCAAATGAGATACAATAAGATACCAGAACATTTCAAAAAATATTTTTTGTCAAATTACTCGAAAAAGGTTGACATTTGCATAGAGGTCATAAGGGGTCATTTGGTAGCAAATGACCTCCCCTACATCCCATTAATGGATTGCTGACGTATTACTAATAACCCTGTATATTTATCTTTAACTTAAGATAAGGTAACAGCGTCGTTGTAATCCCCGAAGCACAGAACAACTATGTATATAGTTTTATAGTTACGTGCTATCTTTTCCCGAAGGGGCATTGTTGTACAACTGCAATTTCCTGATAAGTTTCTGGTTTTAAGTTTTGATCGTTTTCTAGACCAGCACCCTGATTGCGTAACACACTATCTATCACAATCTGAATCATTTTGAAGCCTATTTCTAATCCATTGCTTCATATGTTCGAAAAATTTGTCTGCTCAACAACGTAAATAACGCAATGAATGTTGTTGAACTGTCAAAATGAAAGCTATTCCTACTATTAGTGTATTCCGCAATCACCCCGCACAATATTTACGCTAAGAGGTTATCGAGAAATAGGCCGGGGAAATTAGGTTTGAACCCTGCACTAAATATTAACAGCGATTTTTTTATAAATCGTGTTTTTGAACTTAGCTTTCAAATAATATTAAAAAATTAAACATTTTCCAGGACCGCATCAAGAAAATAAAAATAATAGCGCATTTTAGTGAATAAAAATTCAGGGAAAACCGTTAACAGAAAAATTTTGGTTACAATATGTAAAAACCGGTCAAGTGCGTGTCGGACCATGCAGAATGAAAGGTTCCGTAATTGGGATAAATTTATCCCGAGAACAAGCTTAATTTGTAGTTGAAAAAATGTTCTCACATCCATCTATATACGTCACGGTCGATACTCTAACTGCAAACGTATATTTGTAAAGGCAAAAAAAGAAAAAAAAATGTTATAATACTTCTTTGTGGATTTTTTCTTTTACTTGTGCTCTGAGACCTTGCTTCTTGCCAAATTTCATGATTCTAGGTCAACGGGAAGTACCCTATAGGTTTTGATTTATTTGCGAGTATCAAAATATGTCGCATAAATGGCCGTATTTTTTTTTGCATTGACATAAGGTCGTCACTCATTATACGAGCACCGCTCCGACACAGCAAATAACTTGTCATTCAAGCTAGGATTTTAATTCCGCTGAATTAAAGTACATTTTACGATGACGATACAGAATAGTGTATAGCTCGCGGGTAGGGCGCTGCCCGCGAGCTGTCCACTATTCTGTATTGTTGCTGCCACACGTCACGCCACCGGTGAGGTGACAGCTTGTTGTTCACGTGCCGCTTACTAGTTGGCAGCTCACCGTCCACGCGCTAACAACGGCTGGTTTTCAGCTTTCAGATCGGTTTGCGAACAGTAAGAGCGTATGTAAGCTCGCTTGAGAAGCACGCGTTTCTACGTTATGTCTTTGTTTACTTTAAGCGAACTGGCAATCATAGATATTGCACTCGACGAAGAAGCAAATATTTAAAAAAAAAGAAAAATTCTATATTGGTAGCGCGCGCGGACACCGAGGCGCAACCAATACCGCTTGTAGGCCTTTCTTCGCCAGAGAGTAAGCTGCTCGCTTAAAACGCGCGGTCGGCGCAACTTGTGACGTCACGCGGGCAACACGCTGCCCGCGAGCTGTCAACTGTTTTGTATTGTCATTGTAAAATTTTCTTTAATGTATTTGATTTAAAATTCTAACTTGAATTATAAGTTATTTGCTGTATCGTGGCGGTGCTGTTATAATGAGTGATGAGCTTTAGAAGCTTGATTTTTTAGAGCTCCAAGGGACCGTAGATCTACGTACCTATTTGATCTTATTTTCAACTTGATACCTCCACGCGTTCTTGAAAAAAAGGGTCTTGACAGACAGACAGACGAACAGACGGATGGAAACGATGTGTTCCAGTGAAAAACAGAACCCTTACAGGGTTTTTCCTTTTGATGTACGGAACCCTAAAAATTGGTAAAATCAATATATTTTCTCAGAATGAATCATTTTCGTCCACGGAAGTCTCGATAAAATTACGACATTTTTAAATTGTACTTCAAGCAAAAATATTAACAGCGGTTTTTTTTTCATAAAATTACCTTATTAAGTATTTGAATATGATAACCAACAAAATTAGTCATATTGTAGTAATGCAAGATTTATATTATTATGAAAAGTTGTTTTGCAATAGTAGTTCAGGCAAAAATGTAACAGAATTAAATTAAGCTTAGTATTTGTCGAAGAGATTGGGTATTATAAGTAATACCTAATCTATCTACCTACCTACCTATATTACCTACTTGTAATACCTATACACGGTGGCAGGACATCGACGCGCAAACTGAAACCATGAATTCAGCACATTATTCTAGACCCCCTATAGTAGAAATATTTCGTTGGTTATAGAAAAAAAAAGTGCTTTTTGATAGGAAAGTGCAATATCTATGCGGTCAAAATGTATGGAACAGCAAATATATTTTTTTTATAACCGGCGAAAAATTTCAACGCAGGGGGTTTTTAGATCGTGGCGGCGATCGGCGGCGGCGACCTCTCGCGTCCGGCCCTAGTTCAGGCCATGGTACGGAGCGAGAGGGAATGGGAAGCCGTCACCTCCTTCTGCGAAGCAGTAATGCTCGCGAAGGAGGAGGCGGAGCGCGAAAGGGAGAGGCAATCTCTGCGCCCTCGCGCCCCTAGCCGCCGCAGGAGGAGGAGACACCCTGGGCGTCGGGAGTCGATTGCCGACTCCCGGCCACCGTAGGCGCGGGCTTGCGGACGGCGAGCAATGGGCAGCTCGCCGTCCGGTAAGGACCAGGCCCGGGTCGACGGCGCGTCGTGTTCCACGCGCGCCTCAAAAAGATGTCAGCGCCATTGACGGGGTCCGATAGGACCGATGCCTGCCGGGGTCGCGGATTGTTCGAAAGAGTTACCGTGGCCCTGGCGCACAGGCAACTGAAGGAACACGGGTGGGTTTTAGTCAGTAAGAGTCTGAGACGCCCTTCCGCTCCGCCCAGAGCGGGAGAGGTCATTTGATGATTTCCCACCCAAAAAAAATAAAAAAAAATAAAAAAAGGGGGTTTTTAGAATTGGGTACGCTACAATTGCGGCGGTAAGTCCCATCTTTGAGGAGTGGATTGAGAAGCGCCACGGCGTCCTCACCTTCCCATGACGCAGGTCCTCACCGGACATGGCTGTTTCGGGAGGTTCCTGGTCCGGATAAGGCGGGAGGAAACGCCCGGGAGTTACCGTTGTGTGGATCGCCCGGAGGACACGGTGGAGCATACGGTGGAGGTCTGCCCGGTTTGGGCGGAGCATTGCCGTGTCCTCACGGAGGCGATGGGCGGTGGCGATCCCTCGCGTCTGCCCTGGCTGGACCAGGGCCAGACGCGAGGGCATGGGAAGCCTTCACCTCCTTCTGCGAAGCAGTAATGCTCGCGAAGGGTTTGCTTTTTTGTCCGAAAGGGTTACCGTGGCCCTGGCACACAGGCAACTGAAGGAACACGGGTGGGTTTTAGTCAGTAAAAGTCTGACACACCCTCCTACTCTACCCAGAGCGGGAGAAGTTATTTGATGATCTACAACACAAAAAAAGGGGGTTTCAGAATCATGTACTGAATCCGGGGTAACAGGTTGCACGTCGATGTTTCTGCCATCCTGTTTAATAAAGGTATTGCAAATAGGTCAGTAATTGTTATTACAAGTACTGACCTACTTGCAATATTTGCAGTCTTTGTAAATACTCCATACAAACATGGCTGGTAATATTTTTTCTACCAAGTAAAATTTATATTAGATGTTTTCTTAAAAGAAGTACACGCGGGTTTGAACTTTTACTGGTATACATTTTAATATACTCCCTGTCACTATCCTGAACGATAAGTGAAAAATCATTATTTTGAATAAAGTAAAGTTAGCCTAAAATTCGGTGTGAATTCCCCGGGCTTATTAGCCCCGGGAATTCCGGCCATATTTGGTTGGCAGCCAAAACCAAACCAAGCAAACCAACTAAATCAAACCAACCAAACCAAACCAACCAAATTAAACCAACCAAACCAAACCAACCAAACCAATCCAATCAAGCCAAACCAAACAAATAAAAACTGAGCTTTACTTATACTAAAACAAATTTGAGGTGAAATTTTATACACTTTTGCTACCTGTTAAGTGCCAAAGCCACTATGATCCAAACTTCATAGTGGGGGATCGTCCTTACCTTAGAGAAACTTTCAGCTTTTATAAAATAACGAAGGTCTGATCGTCGTGGGCTCTTGCTCTATTTACTAACGTTGAAAATATTTAATTGTCACATAGACAATCAAATAGACTTGAACAAGACAAGTGTCAATCGCTTTCAAAGCGTTTCGTATTTCTACGACGAATCTCAACAGGATTAACTTAAGTTTGTCGCTAGCTTATGTCAGTCCCATACATAATTGACTGTCTCATCATCTTTGTCGCTGACAGCATATCACTTTGTCTAGCAAGTGACAATCAACCGTAGGGTGGTAAAGCATAAAGATGTCGACTATACCTATTAAAGCAGTTTAAGCAGTATGGTTATGGAATACCTTGCCCGTGTCGATGAGGCGTGCTCAAACTTTGTCCACTTTTAAAATTCTGGTTAACAACACATCTTCTCTCTTTAAACATCATCATTACATTTAGTTTCCTTGCTCTTGTTTCATGTGTATTATTGTATATGTATGTAGATAAGTATATGTTTAATGTATGTATTTATTGTATATGTAAAGGCTACACCACTGACTCGCTGCAGTATTGTCTCTCCTTCTCACTTTAATCCTTCCAAAGTTTGTCTATAAAAGATCGCATTTAGCGATAAGACCGCCCATTGTGTCATCTATGTAAAATTTTTACATCTGTATCTGTATTTTTTATGGTGTACAGAATGAAGAGTAAGGTGAGTGGGGGGAAGATGAAAAACGGGGTAACAAAAAGTTGTCCATAACGCCAGACTTAATGCAGTTTTTGCAGTGATGGTAACATTATTAAGATCGCCATTTTGTTACGTCGCACGTCTCAGTCAGCGTTCGCCGCTTTGAGTTAATGGCTGTGTGAAAAATGCAAATGTCTGCGCAGCGACTTATACGCAAATTAATCGAGTGTTTTAATCTTACCCCGTGTCCTGTAACTTTACTTACGAGGTGGGTACGAATGTTTTATTGGAATATCTACTCATTATTTTTAATTCTTAGTAGTGTTATTACATCCAAATATGGATATTTTTCGTAATTTAGGATTTATTTCAATTTTTCATCTTTACCCACCAATATTTGACGGGGTAAGAAGAACATATAAAAGTTTCGCCTTACCCCGTTTTCAAAAGTCATATTAATAGACAGATGTTCTCAAACTGTTGTGATAAGTATACGAAATAAAATAATAGGTAACTACCCTTTTATGATTTTATGATGTTCATATAGAATATCGGTTGTGCAAATTTTGAATTAATTAATTTTGTGTATAAGTGATTAGTGATTACATACTGTCTTTGAAATATTTAATTAGAATAAAATTATTGTTTTGTTTCAGCCAATATAACGGATGCACAGTAATAAACTGTCAGCGAGACAAATTCGGCCATTTATATCTAGAAGTACTTCCAAATATTATTATTATAAATACCAACTTAGGACTACCGAATGCTAGGACAGGAAACCTCCCCGTGTGTCCGTGGGCTGGAGTTTCCCTTTGATGCGTCTGGGGGAAAGGCCAGTCTCCGGGACGGTGCACCCTGGGGTGCGGGCAATAACTCTCCATTAGGTACTGTGTGCCTAAGGGGTCTTGTTGCCCGTACGCTAATATCCTGTCGGAGGAACGCTCCAACATGTGTCTCTCTGTTCAGCAGAGACGCACAGCGGCGGAGTAAGGGCGGGCTCGGTGTGCACTAACCCTGCCGCCGGGCAGGCAGTAAGGAGTCTGCTCCTTCTGCCACCGTTAGTCTCGTAGCCCCGAAGATCGTCAACGTCATGTCTCTGACTTTTGACGGGGGTTGAGGGTCTTGGCTTAACCGCCCGGACCGCGAGGAAGATTATCTCTATAAAAAATTCCTCTAATATCAAGTTCTGGTGCGCGGCGAGGGTATGAATGGCTGAGGAGTAGTGTCATCTACAACTTTCCAGTTGTAGATGGCGCATCAGTCGCTAGCGCACCCCCAGCCAGAGTACCAGTGGACCCTCTGGTTGGGTTAAAAATGTACACTTACCTAGGGACAGGGGGTGAACCTGGGAATGACATTTTATATCCCCCATACTCGTGGGATTAAGTATGGATAAAATTACAACAAAAACCAAACCAACAGAAAGAAGTAGTGGAGAGGAGGGGAGCGATGCGGGGTCGGAGTCCGACGCTGCATCTGGCGTTAAGGGTTCTTTCAAGAGCCCGGAGCGCGTAGTGGTGGGAGATGCCGAGAAGAGCCGAAGGCTCTTCCAGAAGCGCCCCAAACCAGGGGATGGCCAGGGGTCGTCCTCTGATGGCGGGAAGGGCGTAACCCGCAGAAAAATTACTCGGCGAGGTGGAGTACACGAGCGGAGTACCGGCAAAGGGCGCTCCACCGAGGAGGATAGCGAGCCGAGCCGAGTCAGCCCAGCTGAGCCGGCCCAGCCAGTCGAGAGGCTCGCCACGGAGGGGTACGACCCTGGAGGGGCCAGTCGCAGGGCGGAACTGTCCAAGTCGTCAGGCGGTGAGCCGGACGCCGCTGGCAGCTCGAAGTCAGAGCGACTGGCCAGCCTGGAGGCGGCCGTGGTAGCTGCGCTAAAGGGTGTGGCCTTGAAGAGGATTCAGTCCTCTAAAGACAAGGCCATACCCGCTGCCGCGGCTTCCATTATGGAGGCAGTGAAGGCCATCAAATTCGGGCCTCAATCGGACGGGATGGCCGAGATGCGGGCGGAGATCACTCGCTTGACAGCCACTATGGAGCTCCTCCGAAAGGAGAACGAGGAGCTCCGAGCGGACCTGGCCGGCCTCCGAGTAGCCGGCCACCGGGAAGTTCCACAGGAGGGCGCGCAGCATGGGAAAGACCGGCCGGTGCCGGTGCCTGCGGAGGACCGGGTTTTGGCCCTGGTGCGGCGGGAGCTGGCTGCCTTCCAGAGCCGATTTTCCGCTCTGGAGGCCGTTGACCCGCGGGGCCGCCCCCGGCTAAGTCGGCACCGCCCAAGCCCAAGAAGGGTGGGGTGGCTACGCAGGCGGCGAGGGCCCCAGCCCCGGCGGCGAGACGGCCGCCCCCCCCGCCTCCTAATGCTCCTCCGGCCGACGCCGAATGGCAAGTGGCCGGAGAGAAGAGGAAGGCGGGTAAGGTCTCAAGGGCGGCCAAAAGGAAAGAGAGGCGGCAGCGGCGCAAAGAGCGAAGCGTCGCGGCTAGGCTCCGCGCCCCGAAGTCCGCAGCTGTAGTGATCACGCTACAGCCGGAAGCGGAGAAGAAGGGCGTGTCCTACCGCGACATGCTCACGAAGGCGAGGGCGGCGGTGAACCTGCAGGAGCTGGGCGTCACCAATGGCATCCGGGTGAGGGTCACTGCGACCGGGGCCCGGATGCTAGAGGTGCCCGGTGCGGCGAGCGGCCCGACCGCTGAAGCTCTGGCCGAAAGGCTCAGGGCGTCCCTAAATGCGGACGAGGCCCGAGTGTCCAGGCCCACCAAGTGCATCGACATGCGCATTCTGGGCCTGGACGACTGTGTGACGGAGGCTGAAGTGGTGGCCGCCGTCGTCAGGACTGGGGGTTGCTCTGCCGAACAGGTGAGAGCGGGCTCCATCCGTCCTGACCACAAGGGGCTGCGAGCCGTTACGGTGAGCTGCCCCGTGGCGGCGGCCAGGAAAGTCGCCGGGGAGGGCCAAAGGCTCCTGGTGGGCTGGGTTTCCGCGCAGGTGAAACTGCTGGAACCCAGACCTCTGAGGTGCTTCCGCTGCCAAGTGGGCAACCACGTGGGAGTGCAATGCACCTCGGAGGTGGACCGCAGCGATCATTGCTTCCGCTGCGGTCAGCCCGGTCACAAGGCCGGCTCGTGCAACGCCACGCCGCACTGCTTTTTATGTGCGGCAGCTGGCAAGCCGGCCGATCACCGGGCTGGGAGTAAGGCCTGCGCTCCACCCGCCAAAGCCAGGGGCAGGGGCAAGCCCTCCGCCACTGCCGTCACCGCCGCACCCGCCGCCACTGCCGCCGCCGCTGTCGCACCCGCCATCGTAGCTGCCGCAAACATCGCGGCAGGGCCCTCACAGGGGGCTCGGGAGGGGGCTGACATGGAGTGCCAATAATGGCCCCATTACGCCTCCTCCAGGCGAATATCAACCACTGCGCCGCCGCTCAGGATCACTTACTCCAGAGCATGGCGCAGTGGTCGATCAACATCGCCGTGGTCGCTGAGCCGTACTTTGTCCCGCCCAGGGATGACTGGGTGGAGGACCTGAGCGGCTCAGTGACCCTCATTTCGTCGGCCGCCGCCGGTACCCCGTCGCTTGAGGCAGTCAAAAGGGGACGGGGTTGCGTGGCAGCACGGTTCGGGGAGATTGTCGTGGTAGGGGTATACTTCTCCCCGAACCGAACTCTCGCCGAGTTCCACAACTCCCTTGCGGAGTTGAAAGTCGTCGTCGTCGGGTACCGTACCCTCCCTGTGATCGTACTCGGGGACTTCAATGCCAAGAGCACGGCTTGGGGTTCCCGGTACACGGATACACGGGGCGGGATGGTGGAGGACTGGGCTCTGGAGACAGGCCTGGTCGTCCTAAACCGGGGTTCTGTCCCCACGTGTGTGCGGATGCGGGGCGAGTCAGTGGTGGACATCTCGTTCGCCAGCCCCGCTCTGTCACCGCGTGTCATTGACTGGCGCGTCATGGAGGGGGTGGAGACGTACTCCGACCACCGGTACATCCGGTTTGACGTCTCCGCCCAGACCTCGAGCGCGCTGGTCCGACAGGCCCCGAGTGGTCCGCGGTGGGCGCTGAAGAAGCTGGACCGGGAGCTCCTCCTGGAAGCCTCGATCGTGCAGGCCTGGGTGTCACCACCGGACAGGCCTGCAGACATCAACGTCGAGGCGGAGTGGTTCCGGGAGGCCATGTCCGAGATTTGTGACGTGGCAATGCCCCGGGTCCAGCCCGGACGTGCCTGGCACCAGGTGTACTGGTGGTCGCCGGAACTAACGTCTCTGCGCGAGGCGTGCGTTGCCGCGCGGCGCCTGTACACCAGGCACCGCAGGCTCCGTATCCGCCCTCCGGATACGGAAGCCATTCAGGCGGAGCTGTACGAGGGTTACAGAGTGGCGAAGATCGCCCTCCGAGCGGAGATCCTGCGGGCCATGGGACTGGCCCGTGAGGAGTCGCTGGGGACTCTGAACAGGGACCTGTGGGGGCGCCCATATAAGGTGGTGCGGGAGAAACTCCGCCCATGGGCTCCCTCGCTGACGCAGAGTCTCCGGCCCCAGCTCGTGGAGGGCGTGGTGAGCGCTCTGTTCCCTTCGCGGGGGGAGCATATTCCCCCGCCCATGGCTCAGCCTCCTGCGGTGCCAACTGTGGACCACACAACCGACGACGACGATACTCCAGAGGTGACCGAGGTAGAACTGAGAGTGGCGGTACGTAGGCTGAGTGCCAAGAATACCGCCCCAGGACCCGACGGCTTACCTGGAAAAGCCTGGGTCCTGGCCTTGGAGGCTCTTGGGCCTCCACTAAGAGGGCTCCTAAGCGCATGCTTGGAGGAGGGCCAGTTCCCACTTCGTTGGAAGACGGGGAAACTGGTCCTCATTAAGAAACCGGGGCGCCCGGCGGACTCTCCGTCCGCTTACCGGCCCATCGTGCTGCTCGACTAGGTGGGCAAGCTCTTTGAAAGAGTCATTGCAGACCGCCTCGTCGGGCAGCTGGTGCGGGTGGGGCCGGATTTGGCGGAGAGCCAGTTTGGTTTCCGCAGGGGGCGCTCCACGGTGGACGCCATCATGCGCGTGCGAGCCCTCACGACGGGGGATGCTGTGGCCCGGGGTGGGGTCGTCTTGGCGGTGTCTCTAGACATCGCCAACGCCTTCAATACCCTGCCCTGGAGTTGCATCAGGGAGGCACACCGGTATCACCAGATGCCGACCTACCTCTGTCGTGTAGTCGAGGCCTATTTGACGGATAGGGCGGTAATTTACCCCGGTCACCAGCGAGAATGGAACCGGCGAGAGATGTCGTGCGGTGTCCCACAGGGATCGGTCCTGGGGCCGCATATGTGGGACATCGGTTACGACTGGGTGCTGCGCGCCGACCTCCCTAGAGGCGTCAGCGTAGTGTGCTACGCTGACGACACGCTGGTCCTGGCGCAGGGGAGGTCGCACCAGGCGGCGGCCGAACTCATGACATGCGGGGTTGCGACAGTCGTTGAGAGGATCCGGCAATTGGGACTCGAAATGGCCTTGCACAAGTCCGAGGCCATGTGTTTTCATGGTCCTCGGAACGCGCCACTGTCGGGCTCCCAAATAACGGATAACGGTAGGAGGGGTTCACATCGGCGTCGAGTCGACGATGAAGTACCTGGGACTCGTCCTCGACAGCCGGTGGAACTTCGTCGAGCACTTCCGACGTTTGGCTCCCAGACTGCAGCGGGCTGGGGCTGCTTTGAAGCGGCTCTTGCCCAATCTGGGGGGGCCAAACGCCTCCTGCCGGAGGCTCTACGCGGGGGTCGTGCGGTCCATGGCCCTTTACGGGGCACCGGTGTGGGCGCGTTCGTTGAGGCTCCGGCCAGCCCGCCGGTTGAACGCGTCCCAAAGGGTCATGGCCATCCGGATGGTACGGGGATACCGCACGGTCTCCTGCGAGGCGGCGAGCCTCCTTGCCGGATTACCGCCGTGGGATCTGGAGGCAAAGGTCCTCGCGCACGTCTGGGAGTGGCGCGAGGAGGCGAAACGCCGGGGCGTAACTCCGCTGCCGCGAGAAATCGCGGCACAGCGGATAGAGCTCCGGCGGGATCTCATGGCGGCATGGAGTGTGCGACTGTCGCAACCCAGCGCAGGGCACGCCACAATTGCGCCGGTAAGACCCCTCTTTGAGGAGTGGCTTGAGAGGCGCCACGGCGTCCTCACCGGACATGGCTGTTTCGGGAGGTTCCTGTTTCGGATAAGGCGGGAGGAAACGCCCGGGTGTTACCATTGTGTGGATCGACCGGAGGACACGGTGGAGCATACGGTGGAGGTCTGCCCGGCTTGGGCGGAGCACCGCCGTGTCCTCGTGGCGGCGATCGGCGGCGGCGACCTCTCGCGTCCGGCCCTGGTTCAGGCCATGGTACGGAGCGAGAGGGAATGGGAAGCCGTCACCTCCTTCTGCGAAGCAGTAATGCTCGCGAAGGAGGAGGTGGAGCGCGAAAGGGAGAGGCAATCTCTGCGCCCTCGCGCCCCTAGCCGCCGCAGGAGGAGGAGACATCCTGGGCGTCGGGAGTCGATTGCCGACTCCCGGCCACCGTAGGCGCGGGCTTGCGGACGGCGAGCAATGGGCAGCTCGCCGTCCGGTAAGGACCAGGCCCGGGTCGACGGCGCGTCGTGTTCCACGCGCGCCTCAAAGAGATGTCAGCAAAATTGACGGGGTCCGATAGGACCGATGCCTGCCGGGGCTGCGGATTGTTCGAAAGAGTTACCGTGGCCCTGGCGCACAGGCAACTGAAGGAACACGGGTGGGTTTTAGTCAGTAAGAGTCTGACACGCCCTTCCGCTCCGCCCAGAGCGGGAGACGTCATTTGATGATTTCCCACCCAAAAAAAAAAAAAGGACTACCGAATGACTATTCAATAAATGCATTTTGCTAATTCAGAATCACCATGTCACGTAACTACGTCCGGAAATCTCCACGCGCAACTTCCTACACTCATGACGATGTTGCTAACACCATAGAGTAAGTAAAACGGAAGGAATTGACATTATACGGTGCGGAAAAACATTACAATATACCTATTGCTACTCTTCAAACTCTCTGTTTTGTAATATCTTGGTATTAGGATAGAGTAAAATAAAAATATATCGCACCTACGGTGCTATAACGTCACTTATGTATCTAACGTATTTTTTCAGGAGAAGCGTTTGAAAATTGAACATCCTATTAAATTGTATAGTTTTACTCGACTAAAAAAATAAATTGATAATATTGAAACTAAACCATTAAACCTTACTTTAACATAAAAGCAAACATTTCACTGTTTACTATTATGAAGATATAAACGTTTAAAAATTACAACCCTCGCAGAAGTGACGTTATGGGTCTAGAAAATAATTTATTCGTCAATTATGTCAAAGCAAATAAAACACGTCATCATGCATTTCTAAAAAATATTTATTCAAATAGCAAAAAAGAGTAACAAAATTTCTGAATTCTAAATAGTAACTTTTATATTAATCAGACTTTTTAATGACAGATTATCTTCTTACTGCCTAAACTTGAACAATCGTAATTGCAATTATCCATAGAACTTAACTATTGATTAGTCTATTAATCACAGTCATTGTACCCTTATTTGACTCTTATTAATTAATAATCAACAGTAGGTATCACATACCAATAAAATTACTTCACTTATCCTATACCTACAAAAAAATACTGTTTACTTTTAACTTAGAATCACAGGCTTGGTAAACCTTAAGGTAAAATACAAAAATTAAATTAAATCATTATAAAAACTTTCATAGTATCTTGGCACAAGATTAGCGTCCAATAATTGCAATAAATCACGCTTTTTACGTTCTGAAATTGGTATTTTGTTGTTGTAAGCTTGCTTCAATGTAATTTCGTCTATTTTTCGATTGCCTCTATTGCCGCGTAATTTTTTGGGTGGAGGGCCAGGCCTGTATTCATCTCCTGAATCAGTGCCGGAGAAATCGCCTGTTTGAAAGTCGATACCCTCTTGTTCATACGATTTATTAGTCGCAAATAAAATAGATGGAGAGTTACCGGGGTTCTCGAAAGTAGTATCATCCTGCTCTGGAGTAGTTGTTGTTGGGTCTTCTAGGTTGGATGGTGATACTGGACACTCGGAATTTGTAAGAGATAATGCATTTTCTGGTTTTGAATATGGTAATTTTGTAGAGTTGGCTAAATTTTGAACTTCAATCGAGTTTTTGTTACCATCGGAAAGTGCAAGTAGCACTAGGTGTTTGCTGCGTTGGTTCATTCTGAAAAAAAAAGAAAATACAAAATAATGATAATAAATAGGTGCTCAATAAAAAAATATGATAACGAAATAAATTATTGACTGATTTATCAAAATTAAGATTTTAAATTCCCATGAAATAATTACTTATTAGATTGCTTAAAAGCAGTGACGGCTGTCCTTTTAGTGCGCCAAACCACCACATTAATAATACAAATAGGTACTAATTATAATACAATTTCAAACGAAACAAACTGATCACTTTAAATTAAAGAAAATCAATAAAATAAAATTGTCTTAAAATTAGCGGGACCGACAATTTAACGCAGGAATGTAATTTCAAAATCTAAACATCTCACATCAACTAAACAACTTATTTAAAAATTCGGGATAAAAAAGAGAAAAGATGTCATATTCATACTATTATCTATTTATCATGTTGGAATAATTATCATAAAAAAAATAATCAAAAACAATAATCCTACTACTATACTGGAGCAATATCGTCACAAGTGTTAATCTAACGTTAAACTTTACACCATGAAATACAAATATAGGGGAAATAACGTCATTACTTCACTACCTCACTACACAAGTGTCGTTATTGCTCCAAAAACATAAAAAATAATTTTCACAATTACCTTAGTAACGTTGTAGCTCCAGAAGACAACTACTCGTGCGGGGGGCCGCGCGCAACTGACCAATGAAACGTTGTTTCTCCCAGTGCCGTCCAGATTCGCGCCAAAACCGTAACGACACTAATGCCCTCACGAGGAAAGTTTGCGTACTACACAAATGACAATAACGCACCAAGTAAAGAGGTGGATTTGGAGTATTTTCTCATAATCAGTTAAGTTTTGACAAAAATTGCATAAGTGACGTTATTGCACCGTAGGTGCGATATATGTGATTGATACCGATGTTTTATTTTCAGTATAACCTTAAGCAATTAAAGTGGAAAGTTTGAGAACCTCTATGTCAATCTCCCCCGGTTGGGGTAAGATTGAAATATAAAAAAATACAAAAATATTATATCTTTGTTAACTAAAGGTATTTTGACACTTCAGGCAGTTCTCAGTTTTTATCGCACTTCAAACTATAGACTAGTGACAACCAACAGCGTCTGATAATCATTTGAACGATTAGAAACTATTTCGATCTTTCCCCATCACCTTTTCGTCTTCCCCCTGTTTCATTCTCGTGATAAAAACATTTTATTTAATTTTTTTTAATGCTTTGGAACAGATTTAACAGGATGTTATCAATATGATAGAAAAATATACTCTTTGCTCTTTACTCAATACAAATAAATTTTTAGCATAAGCTAATATGAACTGTTCTACAAGACTTCAAATACAACACTGCTCATCTCATCAAAAAACCGTTCGATCTTGCCCCCACTCACCTTATTCTATTCTATTCTATGAAATCTTGTATAGTTTTAAATGATTTTCAGCGTCAAGTTGCAGGAAATTTTCTCTTTCACAGAACTTTATCCTCTGTACTTCAGTATCAACCTACTGAGCTCAGAGTTTTGAACTTCAGTCACCGATTCAGGAAGCAACGTACAGAAAGACGAGTCTTTTAAATTTCTTACTACCTGTACGGTTGTAATGAAATTATGGCTTTAACATAATTTTGGCAGGTACTTAATCTTTGGTTACCTACAGTGTATTTTCATGTGACACTGTTCCTCATTCCTGATGCGATCAGGAAAATATGAGAGAAGCATAAGCAAAATTGAAAAACATATTGTTTATTAATAGCGACCCGCCCGCCCCTGCCTTGAACGGTTTTTATCATTTGACAAAACATTGAGATTTCTTTTTTTATATAAGTAATTTTAATACCTTCCGGAATAAATTGGTTAACGAATTGTAAAACAGCATCAAAGTCCGTTGCGAAATTCAGAAAAACAACGCGGTCACATAGTCAGACACGCCAAGATATCCTGTCTTTACGATATATAAAAAATCCCTGTCCAATCTGTGAGGGTACTAAATGTCTATTCAAGTGGTAATTTTAAGGAAAAAAAAAGAGAAAAAAAAAGCCCAGAAAGAGGAATTTTACCTGAGGATATAATTATGTGGCGCGGACGACCGTTGTTTAGCTCAGTCTACAAGACATAACTGTGACTTATCAATAACCTGTTGATTTGAAAAATTTTGGAGCCTATCTGACCTTCACAATCCAGTTACTGGGTAACACGGTACCCCTTGGTAAGGCTTTTTTTTTTTTTTTTTTTTTTTTTGGGTGGGAAATCATCAAATGACGTCTCCCGCTCTGGGCGGAGCGGAAGGGCGTGTCAGACTCGTACTGACTAAAACCCACCCGTGTTCCTTCAGTTGCCTGTGCGCCAGGGCCACGGTAACTCTTTCGAACAATCCGCAGCCCCGGCAGGCATCGGTCCTATCGGACCCCGTCAATTTTGCTGACATCTCTTTGAGGCGCGCGTGGAACACGACGCGCCGTCGACCCGGGCCTGGTCCTTACCGGACGACGAGCTGCCCATTGCTCGCCGTCCGCAAGCCCGCGCCTACGGTGGCCGGGAGTCGGCAATCGACTCCCGACGCCCAGGGTGTCTCCTCCTCCTGCGGCGGCTAGGGGCGCGAGGGCGCAGTGATTGCCTCTCCCTCTCGCGCTCCGCCTCCTCCTTCGCGAGCATTACTGCTTCGCAGAAGGAGGTGACGGCTTCCCATTCCCTCTCGCTCCGTACCATGGCCTGAACCAGGGCCGGACGCGAGAGGTCGCCGCCGCCGATCGCCGCCACGAGGACACGGCGGTGCTCCGCCCAAGCCGGGCAGACCTCCACCGTATGCTCCACCGTGTCCTCCGGTCGATCCACGCAATGATAACACCCGGGCGTTTCCTCCCGCCTTATACGAAACAGGAACCTCCCGAAACAGCCATGTCCGGTGAGGACCTGCGTCAGGCGGAAGGTGAGGACGCCGTGGCGCCTCTCAAGCCACTCCTCAAAGAGGGGTCTTACCGCCGCAATTGTGGCGTGCCCTGCGCTGGGTTGCAACAGTCGCACTCTCCATGCCGCCATGAGATCCCGCCGGAGCTCTGTCCGCTGTGCCGTGATTTCTCGCGGCAGCGGAGTTACGCCCCGGCGTTTCGCCTCCTCGTGCCACTCCCAAACGTGCGCGAGGACCTTTGCCTCCAGATCCCACGGCGGCAATCCGGCAAGGAGGCTCGCCGCCTCGCAGGAGACCGTGCGGTATCCCCGTACCATCCGGATGGCCATGACCCTTTGGGACGCTTTCAACCGGCGGGCTGGCCGGAGCCTTAGCGACCGCGCCCACACCGGTGCCCCGTAAAGGGCCATGGACCGCACGACCCCCGCGTAGAGCCTCCGGCAGGAGGCGTTTGGCCCCCCCAGATTGGGCAAGAGCCGCTTCAAAGCAGCCCCGGCCCGCTGCAGTCTGGGAGCCAAACGTCGGAAGTGCTCGACGAAGTTCCACCGGCTGTCGAGGACGAGTCCCAGGTACTTCATCGTCGACTCGACGCCGATGTGAACCCCTCCTACCGTTATTTGGGAACCCGACAGTGGCGCGTTCCGAGGACCATGAAAACACATGGCCTCGGACTTGTGCAAGGCCACCTCGAGTCCCAATTGCCGGATCCTCTCGACGACTGTCGCAACCCCGCGTGTCATCAGTTCGGCCGCCGCCTGGTGCGACCTCCCCTGCGCCAAGACCAGCGTGTCGTCAGCGTAGCACACCACGCTGACGCCACTAGGGAGGTCGGCGCGCAGCACCCAGTCGTACCCGATGTCCCACAGATGCGGCCCCAAGACCGATCCCTGTGGGACACCGCACGACATCTCTCGCCGGTTCCATTCTCCCTGGTGACCGGGGTAGATAATTGCTCTATCCGCCAAATAGGCCTCGACTACACGACAGAGATAGGTCGGCATCCGGTGATACCGGAATGCCTCCCGGATGCAACTCCAGGGCAGGGTATTGAAGGCATTGGCGATGTCTAGAGACACCGCCAAGACGACCCCACCCCGGGCCACAGCATCCCCCGTCGTGAGGGCTCGCACGCGCATGATGGCATCCACCGTGGAGCGCCCCCTGCGGAAACCAAACTGGCTCTCCGCCAAATCCGGCCCCACCCGCACCAGCTGCCCGACGAGGCGGTCTGCAATGACTCTTTCAAAGAGCTTGCCCACCTCGTCGAGCAGCACGATGGGCCGGTAAGCGGACGGAGAGTCCGCCGGGCGCCCCGGTTTCTTAATGAGGACCAGTTTCCCCGTCTTCCAACGAAGTGGGAACTGGCCCTCCTCCAAGCATGCGCTTAGGAGCCCTCTTAGTCGAGGCCCGAGAGCCTCCGAGGCCAGGACCCAGGCTTTTCCCGGTAAGCCGTCGGGTCCTGGGGCGGTATTTTTGGCACTCAGCCTACGTACCGCCGCTCTCAACTCTACCTCGGTCACCTCAGGAGCAACGTCGTCATCGTCGGTCATGTGGTCCGCAGTTGGCACCGCAGGAAGCGGAGCCATGGGCGGGGGAGTATGCTCCCCCCGCGAAGGGAACAAAGCGCTCACCACGCCCTCCACGAGCTGGGGCCGGAGACTCTGCGTCAGCGGGGGAGCCCATGGGCGGAGTTTCTCCCGCACCACCTTATATGGGCGTCCCCACGGGTCCCTGTTCAGAGTCCCCAGCGACTCCTCACGGGCCAGTATCTGTATTTTTTATGGTGTACAGAATGAAGAGTATTCTATTCTATTCTATGAAATCTTGTATAGTTTTAAATGATTTTCAGCGTCAAGTTGCAGGAAATTTTCTCTTTCACAGAACTTTATCCTCTATACCTCAGTATCTACCTACTGAGCTCAGAGTTATGAACTTCAGTCACCGATTCAGGAAGCAACGTACAGAAAGACGAGTCTTTTAAATTTCTTAGTACCTATACGGTTGTAATGAAATTATGGCTTAAACATAATTTTGGCAGTTACCTACATAACCTTTGTTTACCTACAGTGTATTTTCATGTGACACTATTCCTCATTGCGAATGCGATCAGGTAAACATGAGAGAATCATAAGCAAAAAGGAAAATATATTGTTTATTAATAGCGACCTGCCCGCCCCTGCCTTGAACGGTTTTTATCATTTGACAAAACATTGAGATTTCTTTTTTTATATAAATAATTTTAATAACTTCCGGAATAAATTGGTTAACGAATTGTAAAACAGCATCAAAGTCCGTTGCGAAATTCAGAAAAACAACGCGGTCACATAGTCAGACACGCCAAGGTATCCTGTCTTTACGATATATAAAAAATCCCTGTTCAATCTGTGAGGGTACTAAATTTCTATTCAAGTGGTAATTTTAAGGAAAAAAAAGGAGAAAAAAAAGCCCAGAAAGAGGAATTTTACCTGAGGATATAATTATGTGGCGCGGACGACCGTTGTTTAGCTCAGTCTACAAGACATAACTGTGACTTATCAATAACCTGTTGATTTGAAAAATTTTGGAGCCTATCTGACCTCCACAATCCAGTTACTGGGTAACACGGTACCCCTTGGTAAGGCTGGTTGTCAGACTTTTAAGCTTCTCACTACCCGTAACGACATCTCTGCCAGTGTCAACCAGGACAAACGGCTGAACGAGCTTTCCGAGGCCACAACACATAATCCAGTGTTATTATTGCAATTCATAATCAAAATGTTAGTGCAAAACAGGGCCATACTTTATCATTTATTTTAGTAATATTTATTAATTAACGAAATCAGCGAAATATTTAACTGCTTTTTGCTACGTTATCAGTTTTCAGAATATATAACCTTAATTAAGGATATGGAATTGGTAAACTTTTAATGACTATAATTTAACAATAAGAATAATAATAATTGAAATTATCGGAGATTTACTGTGAAAGACGGCACGGTTGACATCTGTCCGGCATACCACCATCCGGGAGTATCAATCAGATACATTATGTCCGGGTGTTTTCGTCTAGCTTACGAAGAGAACTTGATTAGACACAACCTTGTAGCCAGGATTATCCATCAGCAACTTACTCTGAAATACAGCCTTGTGGGTTCGGAAGTTCCGTACTACAGGTATGTTCCCGATCCAGTTCTCGAAAATGGAAATATTACATTGTACAGGGATCGATCCATCATCACTGAGAGGACTATTGTTGCCAATAAGCCTGATATTGTGGTAGTGGATCGATTAGAGCGGTATGCAAAATTATCTTATTGACATAACGGTCCCGCATGACGGGAACCTCGTGAAAGCCGAGAAAGATAAACAAATCAAGTATCTGGACTTGGCTCGCGAGGTTGTCGACAAGTGGGATGTGGACTCAGCGATCATTGTGCCGATCGAGTCGTGACAGCCAATGGTTTAATAGCCAAGAGCCTCGACCAACACCTGAGGAGGCTCTCGTTGGACAGCTGGATTAAGGCTTGATTCAGAAAGCGGATTAAAAAGGGGTTGGGAGATTCCTCTCTTTAGAGCCCTGACCGCTGGCGCCGGTAGCTTACACCCTGTTCCCGATACCGGTGGGCTATTATCTAATATATAAAATTCTCGTGTCACAGTTTTCGTTGCCATACTCCTCCGAAACGGCTTAACCGATTTTGATGAAATTTTTTGTGCTTATCCGGTATCTATGATAATCGGCCAACATCTATTTTTTTTTTTTTTTTTGGTAGGTAGGGTAGGGAGTTAGGGAGGTAGGTAGGTAGGTAGGTAGAGTAGGTAGGTAGGGTAGGTAGGTAGGGTAGGTAGGGTAGGTAGGTAGGGTAGGTAGGTAGGGTAGGTAGGTAGGTAGGGTAGGTAGGTAGGGTAGGTAGGGTAGGTAGGTAGGGTAGGTAGGTAGGGTAGGTAGGTAGGTAGGGTAGGTATGTAGGGTAGGTAGGTAGGGTAGGTAGGTAGGGTAGGTAGGTAGGGTAGGTAGGTAGGGTAGGTAGGTAGGGTAGGTAGGGTAGGTAGGTAGGGTAGGTAGGTAGGTAGGGTAGGTAGGTAGGGTAGGTAGGTAGGGTACGCCGTAGATAAGTACCGCAACCCGTGCGAAGCCGGGGCGGGTCGCTAGTATTTTATATTTTTAAATGTTTTTATAATTTTTATATTCTAATATTTAAAAATATAAATTGTATGTACATATATAATAAAGTAAAATAAATAATTGTAACTTAGAATGTTGATGGATGAAGAGGGATAGGAAGGCCAGAGAAAAGTTGAATGGATTGTGTGAGGTATGATATGGAAGAAAAGGGAGCGAATTATAGTGTGACAGTTGACAGGGAAGAATGGAAGAGGAAAACGTGTTGCGCCGACCCCAAGTACAGGGACAAGGGCAGGAAGATCATGATTGTGACTTAGTTTTATTGTTTTCTTTCTTTTGCTTGCTCAAAAAGTCCGTCATTGTAGCGTACCAGAGCGCGGATAAAATAGCATATTTTCCTCTAGGGGAAAAACTATTATTTTTTACTTTTTGTCTATTACCAACGAGGCTACAAAAACGAAAAGTCTTTATTCAAAAATAGAATTATCATGAATAAAGACTCGACTTATTACGAGTACCGTTTCATAAAAAAAGAACATTGTATTTTGGAAAATGGGACTAAAAGCGGCGATCACGTCGGTAGAATGCGTGCATTGCGTTGCAGCTACAAAAGAAATAAAAAAAAAGACATTGGCGCGATAATTATCTTTAGAATATTTCTCTGATTACAAATTGAATTGGTCACCGTAATGAATTTTTAATATTGTATTGGATTATTTATTTTCTCGCAATCGTAGTGAAAAGTAGAGTGTAACACGCGGCGCTAAAAACCCATTATAACTCGGTTTCTATTTACTCTCTCACTGAAGCTCGGGAGAAAATCTACCTCGTATATAATGGGTCATTTTAGCCCCTTTTATAGCAATGTACTATTAATTTTAATTATAAATCTACATAATATTTGCCGATTATTATTAAGTGTATATGCCAATAATATCACTACAAAGATAAATACTGGGAAGATGTTTAATAAACGCAAAAACTTATTCCATTGCCGTATCCCCCAGAGTAGCACAAGTAAATGAAAGCGAAATTAACATTTTAAATATAAGTTTCGTTGAGTGTATACGAATTAAATAGTAACTACAATAGTACGGAGCTAACTTAAAAGTCATTAATTAATTATTGCCATCCTATAGAGATAGGACTCGTACCATCGACTGCACTCGTGGTACCATCGTAGCATTATCACTAGTGGTAACATTTGCACTACCAAAATTGCCCTTACAGCTACGATATAAAGGCGCTGTTAGTGTCAATTTGTTAGCCCTAATGTGCAGTTGACTGTACCTATCGTTAAGCTCGACTGGAGTCTTTAGTTCCGTATGCAAATGGTGAATACTAAATAATCAGTATATTATGATCTCACTGGAACAACACAAACAAAAGGTAACAAAACGCCTTGTAAATAACAAGGCAGATATGAGTGGAGGGGACGCCGTAGAAGGACATAATAATATACTCACCTTATTGGTGATATTCTTCAGAAAAGTCAAGTGCGTAGTACTCGCAACCGGCGTGCATGTATGACCTGATGCATGAACGTAACCGTAGCAGAAGGAGTATGTAAGGACCGTAGCAGGTGGCGTTCTCTAGTTTCTGCCTACCCCCATGGGAAGAAGGCGTGAGTTTATGTGTGTATGTACAGTCACCAAATGAGATAAGTATCCAGGGTCACCGGATATAATTGAAGTTTAGTAAGAAACCGATGAATGTTTTCCAATGAAATTAAATTAAATTAGTAGAAAACAATCTGGTCATTTATCAAATTTAATTTCATTCGAAAACATTCTTCGGATTCTTATTAAACATCAACTATATCCGATGACCATGGATACTTATCTCTTTTGCTGACTGTACATATGCAACATAATATGATTATCTAGGTAGTTGAAATCACAGAATACGTTTTACTATGACTTCTACCATGGTTAATATTTGCGCAAAATAATGCTTTCAGTGCGCAAGTCCGAGCCGCACTTGGCCTTAGTTTCTTCTCGAATTACTTATAACAATCAGCTAAAGCCAATTTGCTCTTTTTTTTTTCATAGACCGTCTAATATCGAGTTTTGTAGTCCCGAATTGCTCGATCGATCGTCACTGTCAAACGTTTCTGTCGATCACAATAGATCGACAGAAACGTTTGACAGTGACGATCGACACAAATTGATCTAACGTCTGTCGATTAGACGGTAGGCCGCACGTCACTAACAAAACGAGTATAAGCTGCGGGGTAATTGCGTAACCCATTTACAATGGCAATGCCTTTCAGTTTGGCAATACAACAACATTCATTGCGTAAATTTTTCAAAAATAAGAAGCATTACATTAGCAATTTCCTTCAAAATCCTTGGGATTGTGATAGAAATAGTGTTACGCAATTAGGAGTACAGGACTCTTATACTATTGAAAGTCAGTGCTACTCTGGGCCAGCTCAAGGTACCGAAGTGGTACCACTGACGAGTAACCTAGTAAACGTTGCCGTAGCAATAACTGACGTACCTTTTGTTGTATTGTTTCGGTGTGAAACCTTCAAGCTCACTAAAACTACCCTGGTGGTCACTATTTGCACATGGAAGGGACACCATTACCTCTCAAAAGACGGATCTGCACACACCTGTTACGGCACATCCCTGGGGAGACTGTAAAGGGGCGTCCTCATAACCTAACTGTGCAAGTGTGCAAGGCAACACGTGACCACTGTGCGCCATCTTACCTACATTTCGACTAACGAGGAAGGTATATACCTATCGCTGCTAATTAGTTTGGTTCAGGCAGTGTACCTATTGCACAGTGGACCAAAATATAAATATGAATAACTAACTGTTTCCGTTCCACGCAATAAACAAACCGATTGCTAATTATGGTCGTTATCTGTGTTTTTCGGTGCAGTTTATTCGTTACTGCACACAGTACCTATTTTCTGTTTACCCAAAATGGTTATATATAGCTTTGGATAAAACGATTGGGTTTAGCCGCTTGCATCAACCTGTGTTCCCTTTTAAGGAACCATGTCCATATTACACTGCAGGAGGTATTTTCACAAGTGGTAATTTTTTTACCGTTTTATAGGCAGCAACTTAACTTACTCACTTTTTAACTTGGATATTTATATTTAAAAAAATATTAAATACAAAATACAGCAACAGATTATTAAGTAACTATTAATATAATGTCGACTTGTCGACAAACACCTTTTAAGTTTGATATAGAAAGAGGTACCTAGGCACAGTCACGAGCAAAAATATCTTACACTTACCTACGAAATTTTCTCCTAAGCTTCGATAAGTAGATATTTGGTGGTGTTATGAACATACCCAAGTAGCACAGTAATGTCTTAAAAATGGGTTGTAGATATCTTCGTTTTAGTGTTTGTTTTTTTGGAGTCGTTTGTTTTTTTTTTTTGTAAAAAGGTTTTTTTGGCTGGATACAATGAAAAATAAAATAAACATATTTTTAGGATCATTGTAGAATCCTTCTGGTGCCCTGGCGACCGGCAGTAGTGTATCTGCGTATGATAGCCGAGAGTATATTCTCGATGAGGGTGGGCTGTTGTTTTAAAAACAACAACTTCAGCTGGCCTAGCGTAGTACAAAGGTTTTAATAGATAAGAGGCCTTTTTTGTGTGTGGAAAATCCTCAAATTACTTCTCCCGCTCTGGGCGGAACGGGAGAGCGTGTCAGACTCTTACTGACTAAAACCCTCCCGTGTTCCTTCAGTTGCCTGTGCGCTAGGGCCACGGTAACTCTTTCGAACAATCCGCGACCCCGGCAGGCATCGGCACTATCGGACCCCGTCAATGGTGCTGACATTTCTTTTTTGTTACCGTTGTCGTGAAGCCTACTGTAATAAATTCAATTAGCTTTTTCAGTGCTATCACATGGACATCATAACGACATCTAGACATATAATTTTTCAGAATTTTGTTGTATTGTGTTTTAACAAGTTTTAACTCAATTAATGTTAATTTAACGTTCATATACTCAACAGTAGCAGTGCCCTGACAGGTTTCATGTACAAAAACCGACAGTTCATTTATAGCAAAATGTGTGAAGTGCATGAAAGCAAATAAAAAAACAACACAATGTACCAACTAAACCTAAACTACTTACAATTGCCAACGCATAGAGGATACTGAACTACCATTTCAACTCGGGCAGAAATTCACTTTAAGCTCTTAAACGCCAATGTATGCTTACATGATAGAAATTACAGCCGCCATCTTAGATTCTCATATGCAATGTCGGTAACAAAAGGATTGCTATCGCCATATTTAATTCCGTTTTTGTTAGTCGTGCGTAGTAATTACTTGACCCTGTCGAGCGTGTGGTGGCGCTTAGTAAGAGTGGATTGAACTATTTAGTTGTTTTGTACTTTGGGGATATTTATTTTCCTATAGATACAGTTTAAATACTTTATAAGTAGTAGAGGGACTCATCGCTAAATACACGGGTCAATTTTCAAGGTTAAGCAACGCTTGCAGGGGTCGGTTCATGGATGGGTGATCATGCATACCGAGACCCCTCGTAAAAACACGTTAATTGCACGGCGTTGCTCCCGGCTGGCATCCGTAGATGTATGGTAGTCGTCATGGATAGTCAGAAACCTGAAAGTATGACACCTGGAGGTATCGTGTTATCCAGTTATTAGGTTGTGGAGGTCAGATGGGGCGACTGCCCATCTAAAATATCCATTTCAAATACTGGTAGTCAGCTGCATCTATTTGGTCTGAAACTTGACCCCATCATAGTTGGGAAAAGGCGAGGCAATGATGAACGTAGAAATACTTTATTCGTGAGAGTAGGTATAGCTTTGACATTATAAAATATTTTTCCGTCAAAATATTGAATTTAAATGTGGTAATTTAATGAATACATTTTCAATTACCTTTTATAATTTTTATTTCAAAATTCTGATACGTTTATCCATACCTATTTCCTGTTGATTATTACTACACCGCCCCCCCCCCCCCTTTACGTATCCCTTAGTAAGAAATAAGTTATTTAATTTAGCCTTCAGAGTTCAGACATAGCATCTCCTAAGTTTCACCATTAATACCCAAGCATTCGCCTTGAGCATGCAGTTGGTATACCTCTTCATCTTTCTTCAGGTCTTCCTAGCCGAGGAACGTTATAGGCTATGTTAGCAAAAACCAATATATGGTTTACCTACTCTAGTCAATCCTGAGTCGAGCTGCACAATTACTGACAAATGCGTGCACTGACTGAAAAGGTCCATTCAATCTGTTTGATTCTTTCATCAAAATACCATTTCAGATACCAATCTACATGGTCTTCACATGATCTGACCAAGATTTTGTTTGGACTTTAAAAGAGACTGTGACCTCTGAGTTAGTTTCGGCCTTTCTTCTCAGAGTAGTCAGATAGGAAACGCCGACCTCATGTAGTTTAAAAAACATGAGTGACGTGTAAAAATGTTTGTACAAACCTACTTACCGAAACAAAATCATTTATCATTTATCATTTTTTCAGATATATGTTACCTGATTTTATTTGCTCGCAGGACTATTTGCTAACATGTTGGTCATTTTCCTAAACTGTCGTTTTCATAACAGCAAGCGTAGCATGACGCTTTCTATTTCTTGGAAGACAAGACATAGCTATTTCCATACAAAGTGACATTTCGTTTCTCTATTTTTGACATCGCACCGTAAAAATCGTTCTAAAATCCGTCATTTTGTCTTTCGTTTTACCGATCGTTGTCTAGGTCTTTTTATATGTACATAGACTATTTCAGAAGAAAGTTTTCTATCCCAAACGTCAAAATCACACTGACAACTGTCAGTTGTCTAAGGTAGTGAAGACAATTTGACTTTGTAATCGCCATGCTAAAGACAGTAGAAAACTTTTTACTCTACGGCCGCAAAGTATAAAAATTTAATGGAAAAATGGAAATTTTCAGTTTTTGAATGGAAAATGTGAAAAGTATTACCTACATGTTTACTTTTAGAGGTTTAAGGGTGTGTTAAAGGGTGTCGAAATTTTCATTATTTTTGCGATAGGACACACCATTTTCGAGATATAAGCAAAATAAAAGAAAAACGTGAACAAACTACTGAATTTCGTAAAAAGTGCAGTTGACTCTTTCTACTTTGCTGCCGTCGTACTGTCTTCACGGAACGTCATTTTTGTCTATTCTTCCGTCGACAAAACCCGTTTCTATAATGGTCATGCTACGCGTGCTGGTCGTTTTGCTCTAGGACCATTTGCTTTTAGAAGTTTCTGATACGGAGGGATTTTAACTGCCCCGTTCGTGCAGTGGTTGCAAGGACTACTGCTGATCATGACGTTCTGGGTTTGATTCCCGGGCCGGGAAAAGTATTACTGGGTTTTCCATCAAACATTTTTCAGCAGCAGCCCGGAGTCTGGATTTGGTGCCCTATGATGGCATTTGACTCGCCCCCCTATTACATGGGGCTTAAACATAACTGGCGAGATGTGGGTGTACTATCGGTACACCTCTGGCTAACCCTTCGGGAATACAGGCGTGATGTTATGTTTTCCTTTTAAATTATTACTAAAACCAAATTAAAATAATAAACCTGAAATTATTTAATTACAGCACAATGTACTGACCAGCTCTGATCAATCCTAAATATCCTGTCTAAAAACAGGACAAAATAAATATTTTTGTTACCGCTTCACTTGCGTAGTGAGGTATTTTCAGTGGTAATCAAAACCGTTGGATACCTAACAGGAATTTTCGTTTACGATATAAAAGGAAACGATAGGTTTTTAATATCAACGGTGTATCACTAAACTGTGTTCGGTGAACTATCCAAGGTTATTTTACTACGAAACTAACACTAATTTATCGTTGGCAGCCATTTTATTTCTATTAGAATACAACTTTGTTTGCTGTCATAGCTTAGAGGTTAGGAGTTTAGGACGCTCGCTGCTGCACAAGGACGCGGGTTCGAAATCTGTCGAGCACCAATGTGACTTTTACATACATACATAAACTCACGCCTTCCTTCTTCCCACGGGGGTAGGCAGAAACTACAGAGCGCCACCCGCTACGGTCCTTACATACTCCTTTTGCTTCGTTTACGTTAATTATGATTTATGATACCACTGACATTCGTTTATAAAACGTAAATGAGTATTTATGAATTTATAAGATAACATTTGCACAATAATAATAATAATAATATTGGTTTCTCTCTCTGGAGCCCTGACCGCCGGTAGCTTGGACCCTGTTCCCGATACCGGTGGGCCACTATTTTTTATATTTTTAAATGTTTTTATATTTTTATATTCTAATATTTAAAAATATAATTTATATGTATATATCTAAGAAATAAAGGAAATAATAATATAATATAATATCCAGGTGAATCCATCAGACGCATTATCTCCGGATGTTCTGGTCTATCTAACGAAGAATACTTGCATAGACACAACCTTGTAGCCAGGATTATCCATCAGCAACTTGCTCTCAAATACAGCCTTGTAGAATTGGAAGTGCCGTACTACAGGTATGTGCCCGACCCAGTTCTCGAAAATGGAAATATCACATTGTACTGGGATCGATCCATCATCACTGACAGGACTATTGTTGCCAATAAGCCTGATATAGTGGTGGTGGACCGATTAGAGCGGCGTGCAATGATTGTTGACATAACGGTCCCACATGACGGGAACCTCGTGAAAGCCGAGAAAGATAAACAAATCAAATATCTTGACTTGGCTCGCGAGGTTGTCGACATGTGGGATGTGGACTCAGCGATCATTGTACCGATAGTCGTGACAGCCAATGGATTAATAGCCAAGAGCCTCGACCAACACCTGAGGAGGCTCTCGTTGGGTAGCTGGATCAAGGGCTTGATTCAGAAGGCGGTACTTTTGGACACGGCCCGCATTGTTAGGAGGTTTCTCTCTCTGGAGCCCTGACCGCCGGTAGCTTGGACCCTGTTCCCAATGCCGGTGGGCCACTATTTTTTATATTTTTAAATGTTTTTATATTCTAATATTTAAAAATATAATTTATATGTATATAAATATGAAATAAAGGAAATAATAATAATATTTCTTTATTGACATAAATATTTTTACAAAAGTAGTGAGGCCCTGACTCCTGCGCTAGGTATAGTACCTGTGTTACAGGAGCCAGTGTCTTCTCCCAATAATTATGAGTCGAGTTTTATGCAATAAGAATTAATCAAAAACACAAGTACAGAAATTAAAGTAAAAAATAAAAGATAAAAGAGAAAATTATAAACACGAGAAACATTTCCCAACTTGGAGTAATTTAAAAGAGTGTTAGTGGTATAGTGTATGAATATGGTGTGTAGTGTTTGTGGTGTGTGAATGTGTAATGTAGGTATGTGGTGTGTGATGTTAAAGTATATACTATTTTAAAAGGAGTTCGGTTTGTTCATAGTCATGCGTAAGTAGCCATGATTTAACCTTACTTTTAGCTTCCTTCATTGTGAGAGGATTTATTTTAATGGTGACGTGTCGTTCCGAATTCCGACACACGGTAGGCAGGATTATGAGCGTGTTTACTAGCTAGGGATGTTCCGTAAAGTTTTTACTCGAGTTCGAGGGAAAATTAGAGGTTTGACAACTGTACGGTAGTTCTCGCTGGACCTAATGGATTCCAATATACATTAATGGTCGACGGAAGGGTCAGATTTGTATTGTACACTATTATCGTTGATTTTTACTGTACCTATTTTCTAAATAAGTAAAGACAGTGCATATCCATCCAGTGCTGGGCAAAGTCTTTCATCAAAATACCTTAAAATATCAAAAGGGGTTTCTATTAACAGTTTCTTATGTAGCAAGAGTTTAGTTACCTAACAAACGCAACATAAACATAGACAACCTAAAATGTTCCCACTGCTGGGACACACGCCTCCTCTCCGTGAGAGAGAGGGCCGTAATCCACCACGCGGGCCCAGTGCGGGTTGGTAGATGTCACATTTCTTTGAATTTTTGGTTCTAGGAAATGTCGGTTTCCTCACGATGTATTCCTTCACCGTTTAGAGAGCAGTGGTGATGATATAAATTACACAAAGTCAAGTGCCCGCCTGGGTTCGAACCCACGACTTAGAACTCGCTGGGCCACCACAAAACTTAACAAAGGAATCCATCCAAGCTAAAATTATAAATGCCAGTTACTCTGTCTGTCTGCTAGCTTTTCACACCTCATCATCCTTCTCCTGCTTTTATCCCAATTTTTGTGGTCGCTGCTACATGCCTTTTTCTTCCATGCTTCTCTATTAGTCGTCATAGCCTTTCTAGCCACAACATCTTTCACACAGTCCATCCATCGGTCTTTCTTTTTACGCCCAAACGATGGAATGGTTTACATCCGTTAAACTCAACGAAGTTACACTGACGCTGGCTGTCTGGCGTTTTGCTGAACCGGGTCTATTTGGCGCAGCTTTTTTTCCAGAACCACTCAATCGACCGTTAAGAGGGCGCAGCAAGACAGAAAAAAATCAAGTTTCACCCGCGCCTCTTTGCCTACCCCTCTCATCAAACACGACAAAAACAAAACACAATCCCTTCCCGCCAGCAGAAACTTTTCGCCCGGCGTATATTTAGGCATTTGAATTTGAATCTTGTGTGTAGTGTGTATACGCAAAATAATCAGATGAAACTGTTTTATTCAATTTACCTATGTGTACAAGTAGGTATATTATTAAATATTATTGTATGTCCGTGAATCTGTTACCGATGCTGGTGGGATGTTAGATTGGAGATTAGACTGACTTAAATGAAATAAAGACTAAATGTTACTTCAAGATACGGCCTATAAATTTTCGATTCCGAATTGAAAGACAAACCTAACGTTGTAGTTGAAAAAATATTGTTCCATACATTATGTAACATAACTACAATTGAACAATTTTCAGATACTTTCCTGTACCTTGCTTCTTGTCAAATTTCATGATTCTAGGTCAACGACATGTATCTTATGGGTTTTAATTTATTTGCGAGTGTCAAGATATGCGAAATGAATGGCAATTTATGCTAAGATACTAAGTCAACGTCTTAGAAGCTCGTTTTTTTTTACAGCTCCAAAGGACCGTTTATCTAAGTATTTGATATCAATTTCAACTTGATACCCTCACGCATTCCTGAGATAAGCGGTCAGATAGATGGATAACAAAGTGATCCCATAAGGGTTTAGATTTTTTCTTTTGAGGTATCGAACTCTAAAAAGCAAAGCGCTTCCATCAAAGTACTATAATACTACATACTCATGATACTACCTACATGATGATGAAAACAATTTCGATAAAATTGCTTTTTTGATGATATAAAAGCGTATAATTATAATCGCATCACTTACCTTCTGCTTTTTACTTTTAGAAAATGAAATCAATTGAACAAAAATGTCAATAAAATAAGAAAATAAACATTTGCAAATAAATTAAAATCCATATGATACATCCCGTTGACCTAGAATCATGATTTTTTGGCAAGAAGTAAGGTCTCACAGCACCTCGAATGGTTTTTCAATTAAAATATTTAAACGAAGTATGACCATTGTCCACTCCCTTTATTTTCAATGAAATTCTTCAGTACGTAAAACATCTGTTTATTTTGCCTATACTATACGCTAAGTTTGAATTCATAATCTTAGATCATAATCATGTTTTGGAAATAGAAACTCAATGCTGGCGTGACAAAGTTCAAATTCCAATGTAACCAAATTTTATTTAGGGCCTTGTACAAGTTAGACGTCACGACGTCTTCGTGGAAACCAGTGTTAACCAAGTAAAAAAATATAATGGTATATCGTGGATATTGCATTGCAGGATCGTGCAAATTCAATTAGCAACAGTGTTACCAAGTAAAAAATTATATTGGTATGGTGGATTTTGCACTGTATTGTGCAAAGTCAAATGGCATGTGTCATGAAAACCTATCCTGCGCGGAGCGCGAGTAAAAAAAGTCCTCGCCGAAAACCTTTGTGAAAAACAGGCCAATTTCGGAACAAATAACTAGAGTACATTAGTCGGCTTTACCGACAAAATAATTGGCATCTATTTATATGGGTGCCAAAGAAAGTCGAAAGTTTATTAGGTTCCTCTTTTGTAACTGTTGAAACTTTAGCTTTGAAAAGCAAGCCGACAGTCCCAAACATTGTGATCCGTCACAATCTTTACTCATCCCCACCATAAGAAGGGATCTAGTCACGAGAACACTATCCGTATGAAAACTGTTATGTCCCGTGCACACCATTTCGTACTTGTGTCCGCAATAAACCCTATTTTAGTTTTCCGATTTATTTATTTTGTAAACTCCAATAATATTATTATACCAATAACCTACCCATATGTTAACTTTTGAGTTTCAACTTGATTCGGGGGTTTTGGTCAAAAGTCGCTCGAAATGGATCGTCTAAGGTTACCCTTACACGAAGTTTGTCAACGAAAGTGGGAGTAAACGAATTTGGTTCTTTATTTAATAGTAATAAGATCTAAAATCTCCAGCACGAACTCTATGTTGTAAATTTTCTCCGCAAGAAAATTGACTGAAGTGGAGAACAGTGGCGCTAGTTGTACTATACCAGTCAAAAATCTGTCAAATAATTGTATGTCATCTTGAGTTTTCAAATATCAACATTGAATTATTATAATATTTTTATTTTATATATGGGCTGTTGCCCGTCATTATCAGAATCGGCCATGTCTTCAATAAGTGGTAATGTGGGTAGGAACCAACAAAGAATCACTTGAGTCACAATCAAAGTTGTTTAATCGCACAAAATATGTTCCTTACAGAATTTCACTAAAATCTATTCACTAATAATTAGGAAATCACTAAATCAATCGGTTTTAATTATTGTTTAAACAAAAAAGGGATAAGATTACGCGGAACAAAAGCGATTCGTCGGATACGTGGTGCGCTTGCGTTGACGTCGGTAAAAACTGACGTTCAATATGGCCGCGCTGACCATCGCTTCGACGCTCCGCCAGACTGACAGTTGTCAAATCTCGTTCCGACGTATCTCAACAGATGGCGCTAGCAATGCGCCGTCACGGCCGGACTGACTTTCGACCGTCCTCGGGCGGATCAGATTGCAGTCCTGTAACAATCACACAATCAATCGAACGAGTGTCAGTAAATCTACCCGCTCGCCCAACCTGACAAACTATGACTGCTAAACATAACATTACTCTCATACTGACTGTAAATGTCTCAGAATAAAAGAAAGCGTGTGTCCCTTCGACCATTTATAGACCGGACGGCACCTTTCTCTAAACAGTTAACACGCAATGCACTCAAAACTCGATCAGCATGTCCTATCAACCAACCCTCAGGTCTGGCCCGGACGATACCGTCGTGTTGCGATCAACTTTCCACACAATATTAACCTGGACTGGACGGGTGTGTCCTTTCGACCAGCCACTCGTGCATGGCCCGGACGACACTGTCCCTTCGACCAGTGAACACTTAAGGTTGGACCGGATGAATGTGTCCCCTCGACCAGCCGCTATCAGCTGCATGGCCCGGACGACATTATCCCTTCGACCACCTTCACGTTATTCGATAACTGCTCCCAACGTCCCAACATAGTCAACATAGCAAATAATGATTAGAGATTACACATACCTATAAGTTATGGACTGTCTTGCTCTGCGTGAAATTGGACTTCATGCTCAATGATTTCATGATCTGAGATGTTACTAAGGGTATCAGACTCTGCTGTAAGTGTGTCTGATCCTGCGGAAAGGGTATCGGAGCTTGCTGTTAATGTTTCAGAACTACTTAGTCTGTCGAGGTGACCGTTATTGAGTTCAACGTTTTCCGGCGCCGTCATGGCCTCCTCCTCAATCATCAAACTAGTAGATATTTCAACTAACCCGTCATGGCCCCGAGGTACTGCACGCAAGTTCTCATGCGCGTATTTAAAAGTACGATGTGAACCAATTATACTTTTTAACTCGTAACGGTCATTGTCTAATACTGCGGTTATTACATAAGGACCCCTAAACTTCCTATCTAATTTGGTTTGGTTTCGTTCGCTACTTTTGATAAATACGAAATCGCCTTTAGAAAACGGCTTGATGGTGGCTCGACCTTGGTTAAATCGTATAGTATCGGATGCGGCTGCCCTTTGTATGTTATTAGACGCATCTTGCCTAGCTGAGTCAGGGTCGATTCGTTGTTCTTGTTCTGGATCTGGACTGGAAGACCTAATTTTCGACATACCTAGCGATTGGGAACGGATACCGAACATGAGTTCTGTTGGCGTAAATTTGGTGACTGTAGACTTAGTACTATTAAGCGCTAACTGAACATTTCCTAACTCGTCACGCCACGCTTTATTGGGATCGTTCTCGATAATCGTTAGCAAACTTTTCAAGGTGCGCATCACGCGTTCTACTTGTCCGTTTGCCCTGCTGGACCCCGTTGCTATAAAATGCAGCTTAATATTATATTCTGAACAAAAGTGCTTAAAATCCTGGCTAATGTAACACCTGCCCTGATCGGCTATAATGCGCTTAGGTGCTCCAAAAAGGCAAACGGCATTTTTAAGGGCTTGGACTGCACTGGCTGCGTCCAATGAAGAGGTATGCTCTAATAACACGTATTTAGTGAACGCGTCAATAATTACCGAACAATATTCCTTACGGTCACTCTTTCCACTTAGTTTCCCGGTGAAGTCTATATGAATCGTGTGCCACGGTACCGCAACTTTTGGAATGGAATGTAGCTGCATAGGCTGAGCACCTGAGGGACCTTTTGATGCCTTGCAGACAATGCAAGAGTCAATAAATTTCCTAACGCACTTGGACATCTGAGGGAACCAGTACTGTTCATACAGTTTGTCCAGTGTTTTATCATTACCCAGATGTTGTAATTCATTATGAACGTGATTGATCAAGGTCCATACTAAGGAACGAGGGACAACTGGCAGCCATGAAATGATCTTGTTTCTTACAACCTTCCTATAAAGAATGCCATCCCTAACGTCATATGTCTGACCAACCGTTTCAGGAAAATCGTTATTATTATGCTTGTTGATCAAGTCTTGGATCTCTGCATCACGTTTTTGTTCTACAGAAAGCCAACCCTGATGCAATTCTACAAAATGTATTGTCTTGGCTGTGGGTTTTGAAGAAACTTGCAATGTGGAAGCTAAGCTATTAGGGTCTGGCAAGGGATTTCTAGAGAGGTAATCCGCGTGTTCCATGCCACGACCTTCGCGATATACGATGTCGAAATCGTAGGCTTGTAAAAACGCCCACCAGCGATGAACACGTGGGGTTAGATCAGTTTTAGATTTCGATGCTTTCAGTGAGTTGCAGTCCGTGAAAACCTTGAAACGTCGGCCGTATAAATAATGCCGAAAGTGTTCTACCGCTCGTACGACTGCCAGTGTTTCTAGTTCGTACGAATGGTAGCGGGACTCTACTTCAGATGTACGTCGGCTAAAGTATTCTATAACATGAGGCAGGTCTTTCTTTTTTTGCATTAGGATTGCCCCATAGCCTTCGGAGCTGGCGTCGCAATGCAACTCAACGGGTAAGTCCGGGTTAAAAATCATCAGAACTGGTTCGGAGGTAAGTATCTCTATAACGGTATTACGGATCTTTTCATGTTTCTCTTCCCATTTTACAGGACCTTTCAGTTTTGTTAAGGGATACAACGGGCCAACAATGTTTGTAAATCCAGGGATGAATTTTCGGAAATATGACGCAAGACCTAAAAATTGACGTACTTGCGTCGCAGTTTTAGGCTGAGGAGAGTCTATCAGAGCCTGTATCTTGCGCGAGTTTGGTCCCACCTCTCCGCACTGGAGAGAATAACCCAAGAAATCAATTTTCTTTTTCATAAACTTACATTTTTTAAGGTTTAATGAGAAACCAGCGGTAGAGAGAGCATTTAAGGTTTCATTTAGACGTTTAAGACCCTCGGTTATGTCATCAGAATAGCACAATACGTCGTCTATGTAAATCAAAGGCTTATCCTTCAGCTGATGGACAGCCCTTGTGATGCAGCGTTGATAAACTGAAGGAGCATTGCGTAACCCGAAGGGCATCGCGAGATATTCGTACTGCCCCTCGGGTGTGACAAACGCTGTCTTTTCTACTGAGTCATGGTGTATAACAATTTGATGAAATCCTGATGCCATATCTAAGGATGTGAAATAATGGGCACCACTGAGCTGATCTATTTGTTCCTCAATACGAGGGAGGGGGTAGTGTTCAGGTCGTGTATTTGAGTTAAGCTCCCGATAATCGACACACATTCTCTCGGTGTTATCTTTTTTCTTCACCAAGAGAATTGGACTGGCGAATGGTGATGAGCTTTCCCGAATTACACCCGCATCGAGGAGCTCTTGAACCTTTTCCCTAACAATTTGCTTTTCAATTGGTGCTAACCTATATGGGCGTCTTTGTACAGTTTTATGTGGGTCTACTAAAACAATTTCCAACTCTCCACTGTTCACGCGCCTATGGGGAACACCTTCTACGAAGCAGCTAGCATATTGGTTCAATAGTTTAATAAGGGCGTCTCTATCATCACCTGTCAAATCGGTATCTATCTGGGTAAAGTCTGGCTGGGTAGCAATCTACTCACAAACATTAGCTTGTTCCTCCAAGTGAAATGTTAAGTTATCATTATTAATTTTGACGCTCACACCTTTTTCTAAAATGTCCCTACCTATTATAACAGGGTCTATAAGACAAGAGTCTGGTACTACATGAAATGTCAAGATTTGTAAAATTTCTCCAAGATTTACCTCACTCACAATTTGTGACGTACATTTTATTTCATCGCCGCCAATGCCTGTAAGATACACGAGATTATTGTGCACAGTACCTGGGAACTTACTAGAAAAGCTTTCTTTTATCAACGAGCAAGACGATCCGCTATCAAATAAAAAGGAGACTGGCTCACCAGATGACGTCCTCAAGGTACCCATCGACAACCGTTTCTCGCAGAGATTGACCTCTTTCCTTGCAGCAGCTCCACCACCCTTCCCCTTTTCTTGACAATTCGTTGCTATGTGTCCTGGATTACCGCAACTATAGCAGGTTACAGTCGAAGTCTTCTCGGGAGCACGTGCGGCAGTTGAGGGATCTTGCTGTTTAGTCTTCACAGAAGAATCTTCTCGTCGCTTTCTACAGTCGGCTTGCCGATGTCCAGGGATTCCACACCAATGACATTTACCGGGAAATCTTGCGTCCGTAATTCTAGGTCGCTTGAAATCAGGTTCTTGGATTTCAGTAACCTCCGATCTTCGCTTTAGTGAAATGCCACTCAAGATTCTAAATAGCTGAGCTTTGGTAGTGACAGCATGTGCATTTAACTCGCGGCGTATCAAACCATCCTTCTGACATAAGACCGATATGACAAATCCGGTTATAACATCTTCTGGCATTCGGGTCTTAGGTATAGATTCGATCATATTCCACAAGCGTAGGCCAGTTTCTGATGCGGTTTCCTTTGCTCCAATTTGAAACCTTAATACTTCATCAAAGTAGTCTTGAAATAATTTCGGTCTACAAAATCTGGCCAATAAACTTTGTTTTACAGCCTCCCATGTAAGCTCATTCAAATTTAACTTGGTCAAGCAAGAGGCTGCGCGGCCTTTTAGTGCACCAGTAAGAGCGAGAAGCAAGTCCACACCTTTTAGATGTCTACTCATGACTATAAGTTCTGTAATCTTGCACCAACCTTCTATATCCGCGTCGGCATCTTCTGGATTAAACTGTACGAGCTGCACTGCACTGGACTGGGCGCTAGCACTTGCCACTGGCGGTTGCGACGTTGCTAATATACGAGTAAGAAGGGTTTCCATATTACTCAACAACCGCAAGGCGCTATTTTCGTCAGGCGGTCGTTTTTCCTCGGTCGGTAGCACATGGGATCCCACTTCTGATATGGGCTGTTGCCCGTCATTATCAGAATCGGCCATGTCTTCAATAAGTGGTAATGTGGGTAGGAACCAACAAAGAATCACTTGAGTCACAATCAAAGTTGTTTAATCGCACAAAATATGTTCCTTACAGAATTTCACTAAAATCTATTCACTAATAATTAGGAAATCACTAAATCAATCGGTTTTAATTATTGTTTAAACAAAAAAGGGATAAGATTACGCGGAACAAAAGCGATTCGTCGGATACGTGGTGCGCTTGCGTTGACGTCGGTAAAAACTGACGTTCAATATGGCCGCGCTGACCATCGCTTCGACGCTCCGCCAGACTGACAGTTGTCAAATCTCGTTCCGACGTATCTCAACAGATGGCGCTAGCAATGCGCCGTCACGGCCGGACTGACTTTCGACCGTCCTCGGGCGGATCAGATTGCAGTCCTGTAACAATCACACAATCAATCGAACGAGTGTCAGTAAATCTACCCGCTCGCCCAACCTGACAAACTATGACTGCTAAACATAACATTACTCTCATACTGACTGTAAATGTCTCAGAATAAAAGAAAGCGTGTGTCCCTTCGACCATTTATAGACCGGACGGCACCTTTCTCTAAACAGTTAACACGCAATGCACTCAAAACTCGATCAGCATGTCCTATCAACCAACCCTCAGGTCTGGCCCGGACGATACCGTCGTGTTGCGATCAACTTTCCACACAATATTAACCTGGACTGGACGGGTGTGTCCTTTCGACCAGCCACTCGTGCATGGCCCGGACGACACTGTCCCTTCGACCAGTGAACACTTAAGGTTGGACCGGATGAATGTGTCCCCTCGACCAGCCGCTATCAGCTGCATGGCCCGGACGACATTATCCCTTCGACCACCTTCACGTTATTCGATAACTGCTCCCAACGTCCCAACATAGTCAACATAGCAAATAATGATTAGAGATTACACATACCTATAAGTTATGGACTGTCTTGCTCTGCGTGAAATTGGACTTCATGCTCAATGATTTCATGATCTGAGATGTTACTAAGGGTATCAGACTCTGCTGTAAGTGTGTCTGATCCTGCGGAAAGGGTATCGGAGCTTGCTGTTAATGTTTCAGAACTACTTAGTCTGTCGAGGTGACCGTTATTGAGTTCAACGTTTTCCGGCGCCGTCATGGCCTCCTCCTCAATCATCAAACTAGTAGATATTTCAACTAACCCGTCATGGCCCCGAGGTACTGCACGCAAGTTCTCATGCGCGTATTTAAAAGTACGATGTGAACCAATTATACTTTTTAACTCGTAACGGTCATTGTCTAATACTGCGGTTATTACATAAGGACCCCTAAACTTCCTATCTAATTTGGTTTGGTTTCGTTCGCTACTTTTGATAAATACGAAATCGCCTTTAGAAAACGGCTTGATGGTGGCTCGACCTTGGTTAAATCGTATAGTATCGGATGCGGCTGCCCTTTGTATGTTATTAGACGCATCTTGCCTAGCTGAGTCAGGGTCGATTCGTTGTTCTTGTTCTGGATCTGGACTGGAAGACCTAATTTTCGACATACCTAGCGATTGGGAACGGATACCGAACATGAGTTCTGTTGGCGTAAATTTGGTGACTGTAGACTTAGTACTATTAAGCGCTAACTGAACATTTCCTAACTCGTCACGCCACGCTTTATTGGGATCGTTCTCGATAATCGTTAGCAAACTTTTCAAGGTGCGCATCACGCGTTCTACTTGTCCGTTTGCCCTGCTGGACCCCGTTGCTATAAAATGCAGCTTAATATTATATTCTGAACAAAAGTGCTTAAAATCCTGGCTAATGTAACACCTGCCCTGATCGGCTATAATGCGCTTAGGTGCTCCAAAAAGGCAAACGGCATTTTTAAGGGCTTGGACTGCACTGGCTGCGTCCAATGAAGAGGTATGCTCTAATAACACGTATTTAGTGAACGCGTCAATAATTACCGAACAATATTCCTTACGGTCACTCTTTCCACTTAGTTTCCCGGTGAAGTCTATATGAATCGTGTGCCACGGTACCGCAACTTTTGGAATGGAATGTAGCTGCATAGGCTGAGCACCTGAGGGACCTTTTGATGCCTTGCAGACAATGCAAGAGTCAATAAATTTCCTAACGCACTTGGACATCTGAGGGAACCAGTACTGTTCATACAGTTTGTCCAGTGTTTTATCATTACCCAGATGTTGTAATTCATTATGAACGTGATTGATCAAGGTCCATACTAAGGAACGAGGGACAACTGGCAGCCATGAAATGATCTTGTTTCTTACAACCTTCCTATAAAGAATGCCATCCCTAACGTCATATGTCTGACCAACCGTTTCAGGAAAATCGTTATTATTATGCTTGTTGATCAAGTCTTGGATCTCTGCATCACGTTTTTGTTCTACAGAAAGCCAACCCTGATGCAATTCTACAAAATGTATTGTCTTGGCTGTGGGTTTTGAAGAAACTTGCAATGTGGAAGCTAAGCTATTAGGGTCTGGCAAGGGATTTCTAGAGAGGTAATCCGCGTGTTCCATGCCACGACCTTCGCGATATACGATGTCGAAATCGTAGGCTTGTAAAAACGCCCACCAGCGATGAACACGTGGGGTTAGATCAGTTTTAGATTTCGATGCTTTCAGTGAGTTGCAGTCCGTGAAAACCTTGAAACGTCGGCCGTATAAATAATGCCGAAAGTGTTCTACCGCTCGTACGACTGCCAGTGTTTCTAGTTCGTACGAATGGTAGCGGGACTCTACTTCAGATGTACGTCGGCTAAAGTATTCTATAACATGAGGCAGGTCTTTCTTTTTTTGCATTAGGATTGCCCCATAGCCTTCGGAGCTGGCGTCGCAATGCAACTCAACGGGTAAGTCCGGGTTAAAAATCATCAGAACTGGTTCGGAGGTAAGTATCTCTATAACGGTATTACGGATCTTTTCATGTTTCTCTTCCCATTTTACAGGACCTTTCAGTTTTGTTAAGGGATACAACGGGCCAACAATGTTTGTAAATCCAGGGATGAATTTTCGGAAATATGACGCAAGACCTAAAAATTGACGTACTTGCGTCGCAGTTTTAGGCTGAGGAGAGTCTATCAGAGCCTGTATCTTGCGCGAGTTTGGTCCCACCTCTCCGCACTGGAGAGAATAACCCAAGAAATCAATTTTCTTTTTCATAAACTTACATTTTTTAAGGTTTAATGAGAAACCAGCGGTAGAGAGAGCATTTAAGGTTTCATTTAGACGTTTAAGACCCTCGGTTATGTCATCAGAATAGCACAATACGTCGTCTATGTAAATCAAAGGCTTATCCTTCAGCTGATGGACAGCCCTTGTGATGCAGCGTTGATAAACTGAAGGGGCATTGCGTAACCCGAAGGGCATCGCGAGATATTCGTACTGCCCCTCGGGTGTGACAAACGCTGTCTTTTCTACTGAGTCATGGTGTATAACAATTTGATGAAATCCTGATGCCATATCTAAGGATGTGAAATAATGGGCACCACTGAGCTGATCTATTTGTTCCTCAATACGAGGGAGGGGGTAGTGTTCAGGTCGTGTATTTGAGTTAAGCTCCCGATAATCGACACACATTCTCTCGGTGTTATCTTTTTTCTTCACCAAGAGAATTGGACTGGCGAATGGTGATGAGCTTTCCCGAATTACACCCGCATCGAGGAGCTCTTGAACCTTTTCCCTAACAATTTGCTTTTCAATTGGTGCTAACCTATATGGGCGTCTTTGTACAGTTTTATGTGGGTCTACTAAAACAATTTCCAACTCTCCACTGTTCACGCGCCTATGGGGAACACCTTCTACGAAGCAGCTAGCATATTGGTTCAATAGTTTAATAAGGGCGTCTCTATCATCACCTGTCAAATCCGTATCTATCTGGGTAAAGTCTGGCTGGGTAGCAATCTACTCACAAACATTAGCTTGTTCCTCCAAGTGAAATGTTAAGTTATCATTATTAATTTTGACGCTCACACCTTTTTCTAAAATGTCCCTACCTATTATAACAGGGTCTATAAGACAAGAGTCTGGTACTACATGAAATGTCAAGATTTGTAAAATTTCTCCAAGATTTACCTCACTCACAATTTGTGACGTACATTTTATTTCATCGCCGCCAATGCCTGTAAGATACACGAGATTATTGTGCACAGTACCTGGGAACTTACTAGAAAAGCTTTCTTTTATCAACGAGCAAGACGATCCGCTATCAAATAAAAAGGAGACTGGCTCACCAGATGACGTCCTCAAGGTACCCATCGACAACCGTTTCTCGCAGAGATTGACCTCTTTCCTTGCAGCAGCTCCACCACCCTTCCCCTTTTCTTGACAATTCGTTGCTATGTGTCCTGGATTACCGCAACTATAGCAGGTTACAGTCGAAGTCTTCTCGGGAGCACGTGCGGCAGTTGAGGGATCTTGCTGTTTAGTCTTCACAGAAGAATCTTCTCGTCGCTTTCTACAGTCGGCTTGCCGATGTCCAGGGATTCCACACCAATGACATTTACCGGGAAATCTTGCGTCCGTAATTCTAGGTCGCTTGAAATCAGGTTCTTGGATTTCAGTAACCTCCGATCTTCGCTTTAGTGAAATGCCACTCAAGATTCTAAATAGCTGAGCTTTGGTAGTGACAGCATGTGCATTTAACTCGCGGCGTATCAAACCATCCTTCTGACATAAGACCGATATGACAAATCCGGTTATAACATCTTCTGGCATTCGGGTCTTAGGTATAGATTCGATCATATTCCACAAGCGTAGGCCAGTTTCTGATGCGGTTTCCTTTGCTCCAATTTGAAACCTTAATACTTCATCAAAGTAGTCTTGAAATAATTTCGGTCTACAAAATCTGGCCAATAAACTTTGTTTTACAGCCTCCCATGTAAGCTCATTCAAATTTAACTTGGTCAAGCAAGAGGCTGCGCGGCCTTTTAGTGCACCAGTAAGAGCGAGAAGCAAGTCCACACCTTTTAGATGTCTACTCATGACTATAAGTTCTGTAATCTTGCACCAACCTTCTATATCCGCGTCGGCATCTTCTGGATTAAACTGTACGAGCTGCACTGCACTGGACTGGGCGCTAGCACTTGCCACTGGCGGTTGCGACGTTGCTAATATACGAGTAAGAAGGGTTTCCATATTACTCAACAACCGCAAGGCGCTATTTTCGTCAGGCGGTCGTTTTTCCTCGGTCGGTAGCACATGGGATCCCACTTCTGATATGGGCTGTTGCCCGTCATTATCAGAATCGGCCATGTCTTCAATAAGTGGTAATGTGGGTAGGAACCAACAAAGAATCACTTGAGTCACAATCAAAGTTGTTTAATCGCACAAAACATGTTCCTTACAGAATTTCACTAAAATCTATTCACTAATAATTAGGAAATCACTAAATCAATCGGTTTTAATTATTGTTTAAACAAAAAAGGGATAAGATTACGCGGAACAAAAGCGATTCGTCGGATACGTGGTGCGCTTGCGTTGACGTCGGTAAAAACTGACGTTCAATATGGCCGCGCTGACCATCGCTTCGACGCTCCGCCAGACTGACAGTTGTCAAATCTCGTTCCGACGTATCTCAACAGATGGCGCTAGCAATGCGCCGTCATATAGTTTAGCCGTGGTATTTGTTTAGTTTATCAATTCTTAACAATTTTAATAATCGTTTCGGAAGTGGTTTTAGTGATTTTTTCATGTTTTGTATTTCACAGTTTCATTCCAACAATGTGATAAATTACGAAAATATTATTTACGCAAATAAATTAAATCGCAGAGCAGCAGAAAATTCAAGCGCAGTCCTCTCGTCTCAACAGAGCGACGGCGACTGATTTGTGAAACAAAAATTTGCTTGAAGTTCCCGCAACGTGCGACGGAAGATGACTTCTTCCACGAACTAAAAACGTCGTAAGTGCTTAAAGCTTGTAGTCGTAATAATAATACCAAAAATAAAAGGAATTTCAAAAAATGCCTGCCCAATTTTTTTCGCCTTGTCGTGATACAGGTAATCATTAAAACATTATCCTATTAGTCATTAGCACATTAAGTACAAATTGAAAAAACGTGAAAATTAGGGGTAACTTCGTCTCCCTAGCGGCGTCAGCGTAGTGTGCTACGCTGACGACACGCTGGTCCTGGCGCAGGGGAGGTCGCACCAGGCGGCGGCCAAACTCATGACACGTGGGGTTGCGACAGTCGTTGAGAGGATCCGGCAATTGGGACTCGAAGTGGCCTTGCACAAGTCCGAGGCCATGTGTTTTCATGGTCCTCGGAACGCGCCACTGTCGGGCTCCCAAATAACGGTAGGAGGGGTTCACATCGGCGTCGAGTCGACGATGAAGTACCTGGGACTCGTCCTCGACAGCCGGTGGAACTTCGTCGAGCACTTCCGACGTTTGGCTCCAAGACTGCAGCGGGCCGGGGCTGCTTTGAAGCGGCTCTTGCCCAATCTGGGGGGGCCAAACGCCTCCTGCCGGAGGCTCTACGCGGGGGTCGTGCGGTCCATGGCCCTTTACGGGGCACCGGTGTGGGCGCGTTCGTTGAGGCTCCGGCCAGCCCGCCGGTTGTACGCGTCCCAAAGGGTCATGGCCATCCGGATGGTACGGGGATACCGCACGGTCTCCTGCGAGGCGGCGAGCCTCCTTGCCGGATTACCGCCGTGGGATCTGGAGGCAAAGGTCCTCGCGCACGTTTGGGAGTGGCGTGAGGAGGCGAAACGCCGGGGCGTAACTCCGCTGCCGCGAGTAATCGCGGCACAGCGGACAGAGCTCCGGCGGGATCTCATGGCGGCATGGAGAGTGCGACTGTCGCAACCCAGCGCAGGGCACGCCACAATTGCGGCGGTAAGACCCCTCTTTGAGGAGTGGCTTGAGAGGCGCCACGGCGTCCTCACCTTCCACCTGACGCAGGTCCTCACCGGACATGGCTGTTTCGGGAGGTTCCTGTTTCGGATAAGGCGGGAGGAAACGCCCGGGTGTTATCATTGTGTGGATCGACCGGAGGACACGGTGGAGCATACGGTGGAGGTCTGCCCGGCTTGGGCGGAGCACCGCCGTGTCCTCGTGGCGGCGATCGGCGGCGGCGACCTCTCGCGTCCGGCCCTGGTTCAGGCCATGGTACGGAGCGGGAGGGAATGGGAAGCCGTCACCTCCTTCTGCGAAGCAGTAATGCTCGCGAAGGAGGAGGCGGAGCGCGAAAGGGAGAGGCAATCTTTGCGCCCTCGCGCCCCTAGCCGCCGCAGGAGGAGGAGACACCCTGGGCGTCGGGAGTCGATTGCCGACTCCCGGCCACCGTAGGCGCGGGCTTGCGGACGGTGAGCAATGGGCAGCGCGCCGTCCGGTAAGGACCAGGCCCGGGTCGACGGCGCGTCGTGTTCCACGCGCGCCTCAAAGAGATGTCAGCAAAATAGACGGGGTCCGATAGGACCGATGCCTGCCGGGGCTGCGGATTGTTCGAAAGAGTTACCGTGGCCCTGGCGCTCAGGCAACTGAAGGAACATGGGTGGGTTTTAGTCAGTAAGAGTCTGACACACCCTTCCGCTCTGCCCAGAGCGGGAGACGTCATTTGATGATTTCCCACCCAAAAAAAAAAAAAAAAGTTTCTGTTCCACTAAAAGTTTCAAAATATCATGTAGTTACTCATATTATTTTTATTTTATACCTAAGTCTTATGAATTTCATGGAAAATTGAATTGAAGATAGGCAATTTTGGTTACTACCCGTTCTTAAGTTTGATAGACAGGTAGCCTAGGACAGGACGGAGGACACTTATCATCCTGGATATTTGTGTTAAAGAATTATGAAATACACGCAGACGAAGTCGCGGGCAACAGCTAGTTAATACATAATACCGAAATAAGTGCATTTGTCGCATCACTAGAAAATTCCTCTTAAATTAAAGATGTTAGATCCTACTGCTGAAGGTAGTAAACTCTGTAATGTATGTTATTTAATTTCAACTAATTTAAGAGTTAACACAGAACTATTTTATAGCCATTTTGTACGTTCGAGTTTTCTTAATTGTTTTGTTTAATCTTGAGTTTTACCTTTTGTAAACAGGTTAAATTAAATGTGAAGGAAGATTAGTAATTTAAGCGATCGCGGTTAAACTCATCAGTTTAATTTCACGTTTAACATAGGTTCGCCCTAAGAATTATAGAATTAAAATGCATTTGCAAAAAGGCACGGGGAATGCTTCGGCATTATCAGTGGTAGAGAATACAATCTCGATTTCGAGGCTTTTTTCGAGATTAAATGTCGTTGGAAGACAATCTCGTTCTTGAAATCTCAGAGCGCTCGTCTTCGCGTACTATGCACGCATTCGTATAACAATTAATGTGTCGCAGCGATGGACTCACCGTGGCTCCGTCTTTTATTTTGATTGGGAAACTAAGGAGCTACGTCAATTTAAATCAATCAAACGGAAACGTCAAGTGTTACACTTGGGTAAGGTCGATACGGTTGTGGTGACATTTAATTGACAGCCGTCACATGACTGATGGTAGATATATGTCAGTGACCGACATTTGTCATCCTGCAGAATATGACTGTGACGGTGAGAGCGGGCATTCATTATTCTGTGAGACGCAAAGGCGAACGGTCGTGTTTTCTATTGTTTTCTATTGTCACCACGTGCTGTATCGAATTTACCGCGTTTCCAATTCTAATCTGTTCTGATCGGCTTAATCTTTAAACATTTTTGTAATTAGTGTGCGTGAGCTAATAAATAAACAGTTCCTTCAAGTTTTCTGAGTATTATTTTTAATCTACGGCCATGTGTGACCACACTGATAGCGAAGCGCCCCATCTAACCTCGTTAAATGTATTTATGGCGAGCGTGATGTGTGTGCTGATTTGTTACGTTAGGTTATATTATAACTCAAACAAACGTTTTATTTTTTTAGTTCGAGATTCGTATAATTGTTTTATTTTTTACTAAATATAACATGATTACCTTAAGAAGGTGAGATTTCATTTAAATTAAGTTTAAGATTTTTTATTAGGAATAACGCATTATTTCTACAAATAGACGAAATCTCGATTTCAAAAATCTCGAAAACGAGATCTCGCTTGATTGCCGGCGAGATTTTGAATAGCCACACTCGATACAAGACTAAACATGCGGGACCTTGAGTTGTCAACCCCGACTCGAGATTGCATTTTCACTTATGTGCCTGTAATTACATAAGCACCCATACTCTTAAAACAGGCAAATAGACGCGGCTTGGCGGCAGCAATAGGTATGGTGGTACTGCTTTCTTGGAAGAACCCCTTTGGTTGAGTTAGGCAAGTGCGTGTACCTGAAATGCCATTTACTCTTATAACAGACAGACTACAAATGAGGTCCATTGTGTTAGTAACAATCCAACTTAGCCTATGTTAGTACTTAATAACTAAAACAGATCTTGTTCGATCGGCTAACGCCCACACAATCCCACTACCTGCCCGGGCGGCTATCGAGTGCAGAATGATGGTAGGATTGTCACGCAACCTGCGAAGTAACGAGGCAGATTTCTTGCGCCATACTGCGTCAAAACTGTCAGTGTGCGCCTCGGCAAATATCGCCGACGCACTGCAGAAGCGTGGCAGTCGCAACAGAGCATTGATACGCAGAGCATTGCAAGCCCTTTAGGTATATCTGAACCACAGGGTCCCCGCGTACAGTGTTGTGCAATACGCCTTAAAAAGGGCAATTTTAACTGCGACTGTACATCGAGAGAACCTACGGGCCAGCATGTTCGCCCGGACTGACAACGCTCTACAACGCTCCCGCTTATGACAACGAGTACACATTGTAGTTGTGGTATGCGGGCAGTAGGTACCCACTTTATTAAATCCAGTTACGACTACATAAAACGAAATGACAGGGATTTCCTTCATAACATTACTCTCGTTTATGTTTAGTAGATAAGTACTAAGTCGAGTAGGTACTAAGTTTAGTAAGATAATATTTTAGGGAGTAATTTGGAGAGACAAATATGCATATAGGATCTATGAATCATGTTTATGTATCTTTTGAACATGATTTTACAAATCAATGTATTCATAAAATTCGCATATATTCCCCAAATGAGTATGTTCCAAAAGTATCCAATGAAAATTAAAAGTAAAACGACCCCAACGCAAACAAAAAACATAAAAAAAGTTTTAAAAAAAATTGCCTCCGTTTTTACTTTCCAGAGACTTTTTTCTTAATTTTAAATTTACATTTTATTTCCTGCTTTCTATCTTTATATATATATATTACTAGCCGACACCCTACGATCGACACGTGCCTCGCTGAAATTTGCGCAGCTGTTCGTATTTTTCCAATAGCCATGTGTAATAATACACCGTTGGATAGCTCTTTTTAAACGTAATGGAAGTTACTCTGGCGCCTAATTCCAAATCTTTGTCCGTTCAGAGTTATACTGTGCCAAACACGTCAGTCTTAGCAATACAATAAATTGTAAGAACTAACGTTTTTCTAGCTGACTGCAACATTTTTCCAAAATCTGTGAATGCAGTCTCAAAGAGATGTCAGCACCATTGACGGGGTCCGATAAGACCGATGCCTGCCGGGGTCGCGGATTGTTCGAAAGAGTTACCGTGGCCCTGGCGCACACGCACCTGAAGGAACACGGTTGGGTTTTAGTCAGTGAGAGTCTGACACGCCCTTCCGCTCCTCCCAGAGCGGGAGAGGTCATTTGATGATATCCCACCCAAAAAAAAAAAGATTCCTGTAAGCCCCACTTTACAGATCTAAAAATATTAACCCTGCCCTGCCTCTACATACTTGAGATTTGTAATTTTACACGAAAATATCCGCAGTTCTATACCAAAAGAGAAGATATCCAAACAAAATTGCACTTAAAAACAGATTAAACATACCCACTTCTCGATTAAAAATGCACTCTTCTAGTGCATTTGTTATGTCCATTAAAATATACAATAAGTTACCGGAGTATACCAAAAGTGTAAATCAAAATAATATCTTTATCTATAAATTAAAACAATTTCTAATAATCAAAAGCTACTACATTATTGACGAATATTTTAGCGATAAATTTAGGTATTTTTTTATTTTGAAGTACATAACATCTATTAATTTAATACCTTGCATATCTGATTAAGTCAGTTTATGCAAACGCATGTTTGACAAATAAATTTTCTTTATCTTTAACAATAAAAACTATTTAACTTAATATCTATATTTCATTTAAAATTTTCACTTTGAATATAAATTTAATTTAAAACACTAAAATACTGTTAATTTAAAAATGAATGTGCTAAACAGTGCACAATTAATAATAGTAACAGTCTACAAGACTAAATAAAATTACAAATATTTATTTTATTGTTATTTTATGGAAATTTATAATATTAATAATGTAAATTGTGCAATATATCATACAAAAATATATACTTATAACTTAAAACCAAATATACAAACACTTAAATAAAATATAAATACCAGAAAAGCAAATTATACTATTTTAATTTAATATATATACATATATTACTGTATTTTTTCTTATCAAAAAGCGCCTTCATCGTCTCTCCTATTAAAAATTTACTAGTGTCCGACCGAAACAGGATTTTCAGCCGAAACCGAACCTTCGGTCTTGGTCTCAGTTTCGGCCGAAACCGAAACCTATTTGAATTTTTATAGCACGTTAAATCTATTGTATTTTTACGCATATGTAGACAGTTAACACGTGTAAAAAAAAATATTCAAGAATTAAAGTATATACTTAACAAAATAGTTCTTTATTTGTAAAATTAACAATTTAAATAAAAAAAGCACAATCTACATATTTGTCAAACTTTTTCAAAAATCAACATTAATTGCTTATGTTTACAATAGTCTTAATGATTAGATAACTTGTGTTGTTATTTTCTAATGAGATCTAGTATTTAACTTAGTATTTAAATAATTATCTTACCATTATAATTCATTATCAGTGGTAATTAATATTTATCAGTATCAATAAAGATGAGTATATTTTGTACGAAAATCAAGTACTTTTTTTACGATCATGATCGCGCTGGCTAGCGAACTCAACTGGCAATCACGTTCACTCACTCGAAGTTAGCCGAATGATGCGCGACAATTCACGAGTTTTGGCGGGGCCGAAGGTTCGGCCAATTATTGGCCGAAACCAAAACTGTGGCCAAAACTAGATTTTTTGGCCGAAACCGAAACCGAAACCGAACCTTCGGTCGGTTCTTAAAATTTACTTTGGTGTACCCGACAGGGTCCATAATTGATTCGATGTTTTATTAAACATACCAACTGTTATTATGTACACATTATGGAATGCAATAAAGTATTGAGTATTGAGTATTGATATATCATTTATTCCTATTGGAGTGAGTATTAGCTTTCTTTCATACATTTCGTGGCATCATCCTCATTTCTCTTTCACGCTCCTTCATAAGACCCTGATCACCATCTATCTATAACCAATTCATTGAGATCATTCCAATGAGCCCAACACGATACATCTGCTGTAAGTTGGTTAGGGAGTTGGCTATCCTGCAAATTCCAGGTGATTCTGCAGCATCCGTTCAAGGTTACTTTGTTCTTCTAATATCATTGAAGTAACAGAATACCAAATTCCGACTAGATCAGACCTGTGGAAGATGCTCACATCCATTCATTAACTACAAAAGAGCTGATAATCTTCAAACAGCCGAAACAATTTTCTTAAATCTTAGCTAAGAACGCTTCCGATCAGAAAAGAATTTAACAAAAAAAAAAATGTTCAATATTGGTTCAGACATTTCGGACCTACGATGTCACAGACAGACACATAGATACATAGACATACGTTATACTTATCACCCCTCTGTTTTCGTTGGGGGTTAAAAATGTAAACAAATGGATTAGAAAACGAAGGTACGTGTGGATGCCAATTTGTAGTGCCTCTTACAAACCGAGTGCTTTGTTTTGATTACAATTGAACACACATACCGAAAAATGCTAATTTTATATTCAATTAAAGAAGTTTTTCAATTGAAAATTTGCTAATTTGGTAACCTCAATTGTCGTCAATTATTTTTCAATTATGATTTAATAACATTATTCCAACAATATTTGTTGGAAAAAGTGGCAACTTAACTGGTGAAATATGGGTATACCTTCCACTACTGCCTACCCTACGGGGAAGTAGACGTGATGTTATGTTATGTTACGTTCTATACTTGCAAAATGCCGCAAAGAAATTATATTTCTGACGTATTTTGATGATGTTAAGGTATTTTCAATTAAGAGAACCATTCATCTGTAGCCCTTTTGCGCCATAAGTTTTGTGTCAAACAAATAATGACGCATTCTTTAGCACAACACTTACCTTAGACACTGCAAGACTACCCTCATTAAGCCAATTACAGCTCCGCTAATTGTCACTACAAAGTGAAGGCAAATCGAGGACACCGACAGACAAACAAACCTCCCAATTAAACCGTACTTTGTAGTTTGTGTAACTTTCTCAAGATTTATCCAGCAATTAGTTGTTTCAAGTTTCAGTCGGCCGTCGGATTAGCGAGTTTCTTTTTAAACTGTTGTGGATACGAAGTTTTTGTTTATATTGGGTAACCGTTCCTTTTTTCGCTATTTTATGGTGAAATTTTTGTTTTACACGCATTTTGATATCAACTGATCTACAGCGTGTCTACAATTTTCTACAAAGCTTGTTCAGTAAACGAAAGTTATATACATAAAGTAATATAGGCAAAAAAAAATATTGCTATTCCATACATTTTGACCGCGTATTGCACTTTTCTATGAAACAGCAGATTTAAAAAAGAAATAACTGATGATAAATTTCAACGCACCCTGCGTTGAAATTTTCAACCAATTCAGAAACATGTACTGAATCATGAATACATGAATAATATTGTGGATGAAAAATAATCAAGAACCGAGAAATAATGCAGTTTGGGACAACTGCTAAGTTTGATTTTGCATTTGGCTTTGGTGAGGTTATAAATTGGGATTGTTCTATTTATATTATTATAAAGAAAGCGACCAAGGTAGCAAAAGAAGCGATTGGAGGAAACAGTCGAAAGCCGGGTGTGATATCGGACAATGGGATCAAATCGTCTAATATTGTGGGATAGTGAGGGGTTGAAGGTAGTGAGGCCATGTTGTTTTAGAACTGTTTGCAATATGAACAGCTGCCGAACAGTTAGTACCTTTGCTTCCTTATATAACAGAACTGTTGGATATCGGAAGGGTAGGAACAGAGATACTTTCAGAATGGCTCTCTGAACTCGTTCAAGTTCCAACATTGTATTCGTTGCAGCACCACCCCAGGATGTTATGCAGTAGGTTAGTAAGGACTGGGCAAGTGCCAGGTAAACCATTTTTTTAAGCTTTACGTCTGCCACATGTCTTAGTGTCTTGAAGACAAATATAAGTTTGCGTAACCTACTGCTGAGGGTATTAATATGCTTTTTGAAGCTTAAGGTGCTATCTAATATTACCCCTAGGTACTTTGCACTATCTGTTTTCTTAATGGTCGTGGTGCAGGTGCAGTTACTTAAATTATGATTTATACATGTATGGGCTATTATAGTATATAATGAGTTCATGTGTGTGGTTTGCGTATTGTTTTTTAGAAAGAAAGGCATGTAAATGGTTTTTTCCGCGTTCAAAGTGAGAACATTATTGCGCAGCCACTCCGTCACGACTCCGAAACCATACTGAGCTTTCATATATACTTCAGGCCATGTATTACCACTAAAGAGAAGGGCAGTGTCGTCTGCGAAGGTTATTATCTTACCTTTAGGAAGAGTAAGCATACCCAGCTCGTTAATGTATATGAGGAAGAGTGTAGGGGCGATTACACTGCCCTGAGGCACGCCGTAGGTGACAGTGCGTTCTTGACTAATGGCATCATCTATCCTAACGCACTGGGTACGCTCACTCAGGTAATCCTCAAAGAGTTTGAGCTGAACATCCCTGATTCCTATGGTTTCCATCTTACGAATCAGAGTCGGGACAGACACCGTGTCAAACGCTTTGGCAAGATCTAGGAAAATGCCTAAAACCTTCTGACCAGCATCCAGGTTTGTGATGACATAATTAGTCAGATCATGAACTGCATCGGCCGTGGATTTGCCAGCCCGAAAACCATATTGTGACGGTGAGAGGATGTTAAACTTTTCTAAGTAATCCACAAGCCTATTGTTCATGATTCGCTCAAGAATTTTAGATAGAGTAGGAAGTACTGCTATGGGTCTATAATTGTTGACACGGCCTCTATCCCCACTCTTAAAGATCGGGTGTATTATGGCTTTTTTGAAGTATTTTGGAAATTGACCGGATGAGAGCGCAAGGTTGCAGATATACGTGAGCGGTGGCACAATAATGTCTAAGTGTTTCTTTATGAGCCCGCTGGATATTCTGTCCCAGCCCGCGGCAGTGTCGCTATGTAGGGACATTATCAATTTGGCAACTTCTGTTTCGTCAGTGGGTAAAAGAACCATTGATTGCGTGACCTCATGATTAACGGTAATACGCGCGTGATTACATGACCTATTAGGTATCTTTTCGGCTAGATTTTTGCCGACTTCTGCGAAGAATTTATTGACTAGGTTAACTGATGCCTGGGGAGTAGCATGCATGTTCAGCAGATCTGATGCGTTGTCTTTCTTTTTAGTTCTGTTTGAGATTGAGTTTATGGCTTCCCAAAGTTTTTTGGCATTATTACCAGCTTCACTGATTTCCTTCTTCTCATAGTCTTTTTTTGTTTTTTTTAATAGTTTGTTGCAGTAGTTTCTGTATCTAGTATAGGATGTTTTTAAAATTTCATTGTCGGGTGTCTTTTTAAATTGTTTGTGCAGATTATCTCTATGTCGGACGCATCGAAGAAGACCCGGAGTGAGCCATGGTTTAATAATTTTTTTCCGGTTAGGTATTTTAACGGTTTTGGAACTTGACTCAATTGCCTGTGTAATGAGATTGACCATTATCTCTGCTGCCTCATGAGGGTTTTGTGTGCCATAAACTTGATCAAAATTAAGTTGTTTTAGCTCAGAGTGGAGCTGATCATGGTTAATGCGGGTGGCTGTTTTTTTAAGAATAGTTTTAGGGAGTTTTTTCACTAGGAAAAACAGTACCGTTTCATGATCGGTTAGTGCAGAGTGGGCCACAAAAGTGAAAGCTGGCAGAGTAGATTTTAACATCAGATGGTCAAGGCAAGCTTGGAGACGCGTAGGCAATGTGTGGGCAGGCAGAAGACCGTGTGAAGCTAGTAAATTTAGGTAATTACGTGAGGCTGAGTCGAGACATTGGTCGTGAATGTTTATGTTTATGTCACCGGTGATAATAATATTTTTATAGTTTTTGTGATTTGTCAGGAGCAAATTGAGTGAGTTAAGAAATTTATTAATGTCTTTATACCCCGGTGGACGATATATTGCTATGAGAATGGTATAGGCGTCGATTTTTATTAGTAGACTGTTGGCTTCTATATGCTTCTTCTTCTATGTGCGCACTCCATCCACTCCGATTTCGAGAGAGATGAAATAAATTCCAAGCTGCTTTGTTTCGCTGGTCCTGGAGCAAGGGAGGTCGCACCAGTCTGCGGCCGAATTGATGACACGCGGGGTAGCGACAGTCGTCGAGGGAATCCGGCAATTGGGACTTGAGGTGGCCTTGCACAAGTCTGAGGCCATGTCCTCGGAACGCGCCACTGTCGGGTTCCCAAATAACGGTAGGAGGGGTTCACATTGGCGTCGAATCGACGATAAAGTACCTGGGTCTCGTCCTCGACAGCCGGTGGAACTTCGTTGAGCATTTCCGACGTTTGTGACGTCATATAATGAAATGAAACAACTTTTTATATACTATATGAAATATGAGGGTAGTGTGCATCTTGTTGATTAATATTTTCACACGCAACATGAATGCTAAAACGATAAACGCCCTAATATCAATGATAAATTGCCAAACTTACCGCAAACTATTGATGTAAACAGCAACATTTCAAACCGCAATAGATAGCGAGCGGATTTCCGTTTTCTGACTTATCACATTTTTACTAATCACTCCGAAAACCGCAAATATCCGCAGCTTTTTTTATTTGATTATATTTGTGGATAGCTAGGCTACAAATTAACATTAAATGTAAAGCAGGGGTAAACGAGGGCAACTGTCAAAAGTCTCGATGAACTTTAAAAAAACCTTTTTTTCACCATATTTTATTTTGCAATTATTTTAAGGTAAACGTTAACATAATATTAAATACATATTAGTTGTTTCATATTCTTCAAACGACGAGGTTTCCAGAAATATATAACAATACCTTTTCCTGTAACGTATAACATTAAAATCAATTTGAAAGTGATGAAGTGAACGGGCTTAACATGGACGTCCGTCAAAACTATAAAGTTTATGGTGTTGTAAAAAAATCATTTCATATAATATGTATAATTTTTTGATATTATAGTCTAGTTTGGTCCTTAAACTATTGAGTAAAATAAAAAAAGCCTGCTAGTAGCGACTTTGACAATAACCATTCTTAATCAGCAGTTGTTCTACGATTTTCCACAGTGCGCTCGTCGCGTGACGAGTGGCGCCTTTGTGGCACACTGTCGCGTTACGCCTGTCTGCGGGAGCGTTAATTTAGTGTTAAAACGGAAGAGCCGTAAAATTATAATTGATGTCGTTTTTAAACTAAAATAGTAGCAGAATGAGCAAGATATCTCTAATTAGATAGTTTGTTTAAGATAATAACATAACATCACGCCTTTATTTTTCGATGGGTTAGGCAGAGGTGTGTCTACAGTACACCCATTCATTTAAGATAATATTAGACGATTAAAAGATAGTGCGCTTCTGATGGTTAAATATCGATTTTATTTACTTGATGTTGAATTGTAAAACATAATCATAGGTAAAAACGATCTACAGCATTTTAACAAAAACTTTATTTAAAAAGTTTTTTATTTTATTTAAGTAAGATTTTTTATTCGCTCGGCTCGCGCGCAGTGAATCTTACCTAACTCGTTTAGTCGGGGTAGCCAAACTTCGTTACTGCATCCAAGAGCTGTGAAAAAGAGGCTCATTTATTTAAAAAAGTGTGCATCTTAAAAATACCAAAAAGCTTTTAGCGGTTCATTAATTAAAAAAAGCGTACCTAAGTTACCGTACCGTCACTAAGTTTTTAGAGGATCAGTTAAATATTTCCCTATTTTAATCAATGGAAACGTACGCCTACCAAAAACGCTGTCTACACCCCTGTCTAGAGGGTCGCTCCCTTCTGAAAGTATTTGTTGTACACACAACGACACATCATGCTTTACATATCCAGTATAAGCTGACCTGTCATTGTTTAAGCTTTCCGTACAATAAGAGGTCTGCGTGTACTGGCAATTTATAGCTAGATTCTCGTCGTGCGTATGCACTGAATTGATTTCTACAAGCTTCCCTTCAATTTTTCGTTAAAATAAGAGTCTGGTTTGACCTGTATTGTTCTTAGAGTGCCTCGGGGGACGACAGGTTGCCTTTATTAGGCAATATTTATATGTATATATGCTTACTTCAAATAGAAGGATTTTTGTGTTTTTTGATGGAGCGTGTTAGTGAGAATGCAATGGCAAATTGCCAATTTCAGTTGCATAAGAATTGTCAAGGTGAGTTTGATCGGATTTCTGTGTGAAAATCGAAACATTGCTAAAGAGCAAGTGTAAGGCTTGCTCGTCGAGAAAAAGAAGAAAAATATTTATGGTTTCTGTGCTTGCGAAATGTGGGTGTACTAGGTACACCTCTGCCTTACCTTCCGGGAAATACAGGCTTGATGTAATTTTATTTTATGTGTAAATAGATGGCAGATTGTGTCTATAACGGATACAGGGAAACCCGGCCCTAAGTCTAATCATAGCCTTTCAGGCAATTGCCTGAAAACTAAAAATAAAGTTATTTTAATGGATACTGGGCAAGACTATTGTTGTATTACAAGAAACAAGTTATTTCCAAATTAGGCTTTACTATCACCATGCAGTTTACCGCCAAATTATCTAATCGCTCGATGCAAAAATGAGTCATCGTCCAACGTCGCTGCAGATTATTGCTACAAGTTGTAACTAGCTTATATTTTGTTATTTAAACAGCAGTGTTTAAATATAATGCTGCACAGAGTACAGCGCTAGTTCCCATTCAGACACCATACTTACCAGACGTGCTATAAAAGAAGTCAGTGAAGTTGTAAAAAGTGAAATATTTACTGCGGTCATTGAAAGTTACTTCATAAATTAAACACGTTTGTACATTATATCATTTACTGATATAATGGCACAAGATAGAGAAGGTCCAACTCCAACTAAAAAGCTCAAAAACGGTATAAACCAAGAAGAACAAGACGAGGACGCAAGGTTGGTGAAATGGTTATGCGAGGATTTGGGACCTTATGGCATACTTGACTATAATGGCTGCCGAAATTATTTTAAAGAAACCATTCCTAATTATACCTTGCCATCCATGAAGACATTCTTAGAAGAACTAGTTCCCGAACAATACAGAATAGTATCATCGCAGTTGAAGATAACGTTGCAATCCGTCGATCACGTAGCGATTTCAATGGATACCTGGAAATATGCCATCGATCGAAAACGTCGTAGTATGTGGACTGGGACTGTACACTATGTTCATGAAGGTAAATTGGTATCTCAGATTTTATTCACAAAAGAGGTGAAACCACAGCCAAGACCAAAAGAAGAAATTATAAAAGATATATTAAGCAAATGGGGCCTCTCAGATAAAGTAGTCTGCTTTGTAACTGGGCATGAAAGGAATGAAAACCTTCTACAAATAGTTAACCATTTGCAAATACCCAACATATTTTGTGCAGCTGCTGCATTACGTTTGACTTTTCAAGAATGTTTAAATTATTTAACAACTAATGAAGAATTTAAGAAGAAGTTTCAATGCTCTTTAGACGCGTTGAAATTAAAGAAAAAGAAAGAAGAACCCTTTTGTTGGCATAACCAGTTTATTGTGTTACAAAATATGAGTGAAACTACCCCTGGCGAAAAAAGAACTGAACTAACTGAACTAACTGAATGCATTGAAATTTTAAAACCTTTTGTGGATTTAGCTAACGAGTTGTCTAGGCAGCAATATGCAACCTTATCCAGTATTAACCCTCTAACTTTTGGTTTGCAAATCAGAATAGACAGATGCTCCCCTTCCACTGATCGGGCAAAAGGTCTTAAGAATATACTTTTGGAAGCAATTGATTCACATTTTGGATATTACGAAAACGAACCGCTCGCATATAAAGCAACATTTATGGATCCCAGATTTACAAAACGTGCCTTAAAGGAGGAAAAAGCAAGTTTTGTGGAAAAGGAAGTGATTGAAGAATTATATGGACAGACTCCAGGAAATCCTTTAAATTCTTCTAACCCTTGCGATCAAATGGAACCCACAGCTTCAACTTCTAATAATCTACTTGAAGAAAATGTACTCGCAAATGACTCTGAAATGGACAGCACATTCTCTTTTTTGGATGACGTTAAAACTGAAATGACACATAACGAAACGATGATAGTGGTAGATAAACTTAATATACCGAAAATAAACACAACTGAAAACCCTTTTAAATTTTGGGAAAAGTATAAAAGTTCTAATGAGTATACACATTTATATAGAATGTCTAAAAAATATTTGTGTATTCCTGCGACAGCAGTACGTGCTGAATCTATTTCTGGAGAGTTTCTTTGGGGGGAACCTGTTTTAAACAATCAAAATTATAATGAACGCAGGAATCAATTAAAGTTTAAAAATGTTAATGAAATATTGTTTCTGCACAGTTATTATTCTAGAAATTGAGGAAACAACAATAGTTTGGTAAGTAATTAATTATCTTCTTCGCATGTAACCAAATTATGTTTTAGGAGGATTTTTTGTTAATAATCATTGATTTAAATACGTTACTTACAGTTTTATTTTGTATTTTGAAATGTATCGTTTTTTGCCATAGTAACAGCATTATGTCGTATTATGTCTCCTTCAAACAAGCGCGACACGACAGCGCGACACAAAGGCACCGCTCGTAACGCGTCACGCGGTGCCTTTGTGTTGCGCTGTCGCGTTGCGCCAGTGTGCACAAGCCTTTGCATGTAAGTGACTTAAGCCACGTACACACTAGCGCGACGCGACAGCGCGAAACAAAGGCACCGCCTGTCGCGCGACGAGCGGTGCCTTTGTGGGAGTTTGCGCGCTTGTTTGTGGGAGCCTTTAATCATACGTTATGTCCATACTTCTTTTACCGACTGGTACGCGTAGGTATAAGCATCAAAATAATGTTGTATTGAACGAGGGTTCGGTACCTACTCAGGTAGGACATTCACGACAGACATAAAACCATTAGTAAGTCATTGAAATGTAAATTTTATCTCGGTAAAGTAAGGTATACATTAGAATGATTCCCGAGCGGTTTATCAAGCTCACGGCATCTTTCTAATTTATACTTTTTAACAATGAGATAAGATTGCAATTACTTAGTAATGGTTTTACGTCATTCAAATTTGATCGTGTATACGCTGCTTTCAGGCTGTGCGACGCTACTCTTGTAGAACAATTTCCATGAAGTCTTCATAGAAGTCGTTCTACTTGAGTCGCATCGCGACTGTTTGCGAGAGCCTTTTCAGTTCCGTGGTTTTGCGTGACACCAAAGTTATACTTCATTATTTGACACTCACGTTCAGTTTTTGGCAGGACGCCATCGCCATTCAAACGATCAAACCAAATGGCCGTGAATGTTATACTTAAGGGCGCACCGAACTTCTGGCGCTAATTAAAATAGCAGCATAGAAGCTAAAACGTGCGGTTCGCGCGCAAATTAAGGTATTTCCTTCGTATTATTAAAACAAATACACATTTTGAAAATGTGTAGTTATAACGTAAACATTTTAAATTTTTTATAGAATATAAATATATAATCTACATATTTTGTATAGAAAACATGTAGATTTTTTATTATTAAAAAACTGATGACTTTCCGTGAAGTATTTACGCCATACTAAGGTTTTATTTAATTTTTTAGATTGTATTGGAGATTACTTTGGTTTTTTTTCTATAGAGGAAACTACAAGTAATCGTATGTCTAAAGTGTATGATTTATAGAGTGAATCCTTAAATATCTTACATATTAATTGCATAACGATGCAGCAATGGATCAAACGAATTTAATTATTTCGCAATTACGTGTCGGAAGTTTGCTTCTAAATTTCTAAAATACACTGGCGTGCAAAAAAATCGGCTCACCCTGTCCTTTCAATTTGAGAGATGATATCTAAAAAATCTTAATGAATATAATTTATTAATTTATATTGTGTGAAGGTAGATAAGGTACAGTATATTTGCACATACACTATATTTGGATACAAGCAATATTCTTGACAAGATCGACTCAATTTTTCAGATGTCCTCATCGCTCACTTTTGCTCGGATAAAGTGTGTGACTTTTGTTTGCTAATGAAATTGACATAAGAATAATTTTGTTTATTTCTGTTCGTTTAATGAAAATTTAACTTGCTTTTTTTATGGACTTCAAAAAAGGAGGTTCTTTATTCGAACCCCCATGTTTGTAAGTTCGTGATTTTTTCATGAACTTATAAATTAGTTTTGATAATTCTTTAACTAACGTAATCTCCATATTTTCAGGAAGGTTTTAGTATACAATATATTAGGTTATTGTTAGTAAACCTTGTTGAATTATACATATACAAATAAGGAGAGCACGGGGTGGGTAGATGTTATTGCACGCCAGTGTATATTTACTTCAAATACTAAGCATAGTACATTTTTTTTTTTTTTTTTTTTATTATTATTCATTTAATTTTATTATGTGAATAACAACGTATATCTAATTAATTAACCTAACCTAGTACTAGTATAGTACTTAAGATAATAATATTATTATTTTGCTTGTATTTAACCATAATATTAATGAAACGTGTGTCATGGTGATGTCATGTACGTTTTAATGGAACGAAGTTAAAATGTTGCAATTGCTTATTTTGTATGACGTGTTCTTGTTGATAACTGTAGATTATTCAAATACCTATCGTTGCCGTGCAGTGAAAACTTCGTGATTGCAATAAACGTTTTTTTACAGGGGAAGTTAAAAACTGTCAGAAAAATGGCGGTCATTGGCGTTTCCCGAGGTTCTCATTATCATCAATAGAAGGCTTTATTTGAAGCATCCTAGAGCTGTGTACGATTTTTCTAAATATGCAATACGAGCTTTTCTACAAAACAAATAAATAAAAATAAAAACAATAAATTTTCATTACGCGGTTTTCTCTGCTCGGCGACGCTGTACCTAGTTTATATTTTTTTACTTTTTGGATATTAAGGACTTTTAAAACTATGTATTATGTATGTTAAAGGAATGTTTTATTTTTACTAATCTTTAAAGGCGAATGTAGTGAGTTACTACTAAGGCATTCGTTAAATATAACCAGTTATCACTTTTCTAATCGAATTGTTTATTTTAGTGTTCAATATGTTTGCTGTAGGTTAGGTGTGCTAAATACAATAAATATTAAACCACTTCAAACTTACGCTTTCATTGCACCATATCTGTTGGTACATCGATGTCCCTTACACCGTGCGTCCGTATAATTTGTACCGCCTTAAGGCTCCTACAAACAGGCGCGACACGCGACGCGAATCGCGCGCGACAAAAAGGCACGGCTCGTCGCTCGACTAGCGGCGTCTTTGTGTCGCGCTGTCGCGTCGCGCCTTTCTGCGGGAGCCTTTAAAGCACCTTCAAACAGGCGCGACACGCGACGCGAATCGCACGCGACACAAAGGCACCGCTCGTCGCGCGACAGGCGGTAACTTTGTGTAGCGTGCGATTCGCGTCGCGTGTCGCGCTTGTTTGAAGGAGCCTTTATTCGTTTAATTTAATTGCATTGACACAGCATGTATCAGAAAGGTGTGGTCATATCTATGGGCACACCCTTAAATATGACCATCTACCACAGCACAGATCATCAAATTGAACAACTTTCTCCATGGGACCAATATTGTAATCGCGAAAAAATAATCACTCGTCTCATACATTTTGGTCGAGTAGGTATTGAAGTTTTGTATGGGACAGTTGATTCTTTTTTTTCCAGCAGTGCACGTCTTTCGGCTGAAATGATGGTAGGAATTAATTAAACCAGGACTGTTTAACCACATTTGCTTTGTATGGGTTGTAAAAAAAAAACAAAGTCATTTTACTGGAAGCATAGGGCAAAAGTAACAGAGATAAATATTTCGTCTGTGTGTCCACCATGGCATATATTATAGAATGGTACCTATCGTACAGTACAACCATTTTCTTGTCCTTCGGGAATCATCGCATTTCCGAATACAAATCCATATCCATCAATTATTCCATTTATCGTGTGTAATAATTTGAATTCAGAACTAAGTACTATATTGTTGTTTTGTTTTGACATAACAAACGATAAAGTAGTTCTGAATTCAAATTATTATACACGATAAATTCAATAATTGATGGACATGGAAATTTGCATTCGTTTGTATTCGGAAATGCAACGATTCCGGAGGGAGATTAAGAAGATAGTTGTATGTACTTCTGCTGTCAAAAAGCATTGCTATGCTAGGGTATTCCCGGTGAAATCGCAGTTAGACTATCACTCTTTGCTCAATGCCAATGCCGATAATTCTGCCATCGTCAGAGATAAAATATAATCAGTCAACCACCTTACGAAAATATTGATCACAATTAGACTTTGTGAAATTAAACTTATCGATTGATGTAGCTGTCTTTACGACTTGTTTAATTATGACGTTAATGACGCGTAATTTTTGCCGTCACTATTTGTTTCCGTAAGAGATTTTTGAGAAGATTACGCTGGAGAACCAAGGTAACCGCCGTAGCCCGAAGAATTTCCAAATTTAAATGGCAGTGGGAAGGGCACTTTGCTCACAGAACAGGTGGCCGATGGGGCCGAAAGGTTCTGGAGTGGCGAGCGCGTGCAAGACGTAGTGTTGGAAGACCTTCCTCAAGGTGGTTCGGTTAGTTTGTGAAGGTCGCAGAAATCCACTGGATGCGAGATACAGCAGGACTGGTCGATGTGGTGACGCTTATGTCCAGCAGTGAACGTCTTTCGGCTGAAATTATGCTGAAAGGCTGTCATTTTTCATGGGCCGACGACGGTACTTAAGTGAAACTCTTAAACACTATTTTTGATAAGCACATCTTAGGTTGTATGTACTGTTATACCTTTCTCAATATATGAAAGTGGGGGCGTATGAGAAAGGAAACTATATTTGATGTTCTAAATCATTATATTTTATCAAAGAATTTTCCTAATTACATTGACAGGCCTAGCCCTGCCTATCTCCTTTCTAAACGAACCATCATCACTTTTCCTTCCTTATTTCAAACTTGCTTGACTGTTCGAGAGTCACCATCGATAATATATTACCAGCCAGTCAACATAAGGTTGACACATGCAGATAACCTCTACAGTACTTAGTCAAAATCAAAAGTAATGTATTCAAACTAGGCTGAGAATCAGCACTTTTTGAACGTCATAATTACATAAGACAGTCCCCCAAAACGCCCGCCCTTCACATCTTACTAGTGATTTAGCTGGGACAAAGTGGCGCAATAAACTCCCCAGTGAAGGCAGTGATCATCTATCAGTTTATCTGTTACGTAGGTAAGAATAATAACATATCCTCGCGCCTGTATTCCGCGAAGTGTAGGGTAGAGGTGTATAGTAACATAAAACCCACATTTCGCCAGTTATGTTTAAGTCCCATGTAAAAGGGGGCGAGTCAATTTCCATCAAGCATGATATTTTCAGTTTTTTTTCGAATCAAGTTCCACGAATCGGGGCTTCTACAGTCAGAACATTCTGGGAATCGAACCCAGGACCTCACGACCACTGCCAAGCAATCAATTGATCAGTGTAAGTATAATATAAATAATCAATTGCACGTAAAAGAAATAAAAGTAATTTGTAATACAAGACAATCTATTACATCTCCTTTGCTAGTAATAGAACCAATTATCTCCATCGAAAAGGGTCCAAAATTCAGTAGCAACCTGCTCCCTAGTCGATAAACAGGATCATAGTATCCTGGGTCGCCCCAAAACGGACAACATCGTCTAGCACACCTTCAATAAGTAATTAATTAAGATTGCACTTTAATTGCTCCACTTAAAGTTTCATTTGCAGTAATCAAAATTTATTGGAGACCAATCTAAGTTGAGCTGTGTTTGTTTGTTAATCCCTTCTATTTTCGGAGTCTACTGGAATGATTTGAGTGGTCCGACAGATCAATAGTAACTGGTGCAATAAAAACAGCGTTGTTTTGAATCGTTGTCATGGCAACGCTTTTTTTTTTTTTTTTTTTTTGGTTGGGAAATCATCAAATGACCTCTCCCGCTCTGGGCGGAGCGGAAGGGCGTGTCAGACTCTTACTGACTAAAACCCACCCGTGTTCCTTCAGTTGCCTGTGCGCCAGGGCCACGGTAACTCTTTCGAACAATCCGCGACCCCGGCAGGCATCGGTCCTATCGGACCCCGTCAATGGTGCTGACATCTCTTTGAGGCGCGCGTGGAACACGACGCGCCGTCGACCCAGGCCTGGTCCTTACCGGACGGCGAGCTGCCCATTGCTCGCCGTCCGCAAGCCCGCGCCTACGGTGGCCGGGAGTCGGCAATCGACTCCCGACGCCCAGGGTGTCTCCTCCTCCTGCGGCGGCTAGGGGCGCGAGGGCGCAGAGATTGCCTCTCCCTTTCGCGCTCCGCCTCCTCCTTCGCGAGCATTACTGCTTCGCAGAAGGAGGTGACGGCTTCCCATTCCCTCTCGCTCCGTACCATGGCCTGAACCAGGGCCGGACGCGAGAGGTCGCCGCCGCCGATCGCCGCCACGAGGACACGGCGGTGCTCCGCCCAAGCCGGGCAGACCTCCACCGTATGCTCCACCGTGTCCTCCGGTCGATCCACACAATGGTAACACCCGGGCGTTTCCTCCCGCCTTATTCGAAACAGGAACCTCCCGAAACAGCCATGTCCGGTGAGGACCTGCGTCAGGCGGAAGGTGAGGACGCCGTGGCGCCTCTCAAGCCACTCCTCAAAGAGGGGTCTTACCGCCGCAATTGTGGCGTGCCCTGCGCTGGGTTGCGACAGTCGCACTCTCCATGCCGCCATGAGATCCCGCCGGAGCTCTGTCCGCTGTGCCGCGATTACTCGCGGCAGCGGAGTTACGCCCCGGCGTTTCGCCTCCTCGCGCCACTCCCAAACGTGCGCGAGGACCTTTGCCTCCAGATCCCACGGCGGTAATCCGGCAAGGAGGCTCACCGCCTCGCAGGAGACCGTGCGGTATCCCCGTACCATCCGGATGGCCATGACCCTTTGGGACGCGTTCAACCGGCGAGCTGGCCGGAGCCTCAATGAACGCGCCCACACCGGTGCCCCGTAAAGGGCCATGGACCGCACGACCCCCGCGTAGAGCCTCCGGCAGGAGGCGTTTGGCCCCCCCAGGTTGGGCAAGAGCCGCTTCAAAGCAGCCCCGGCCCGCTGCAGTCTGGGAGCCAAACGTCGGAAATGCTCCACGAAGTTCCACCGGCTGTCGAGGACGAGTCCCAGGTACCTCATCGTCGACTCGACGCCGATGTGAACCCCTCCTACCGTTATTTCGGAACCCGACAGTGGCGCGTTCCGAGGACCATGAAAACACATGGCCTCGGACTTGTGCAAGGCCACCTCGAGTCCCAATTGCCGGATCCTCTCGACGACTGTCGCAACCCCGCGTGTCATCAGTTCGGCCGCCGCCTGGTGCGACCTCCCCTGCGCCAGGACCAGCGTGTCGTCAGCGTAGCACACCACGCTGACGCCACTAGGGAGGTCGGCGCGCAGCACCCAGTCGTACCCGATGTCCCACAGATGCGGCCCCAAGACCGATCCCTGTGGGACACCGCACGACATCTCTCGCCGGTTCCATTCTCCCTGGTGACCGGGGTAGATAATTGCTCTATCCGCCAAATAGGCCTCGACTACACGACAGAGATAGGTCGGCATCCGGTGATACCGGAATGCCTCCCGGATGCAACTCCAGGGCAGGGTATTGAAGGCATTGGCGATGTCTAGAGACACCGCCAAGACGACCCCACCCCGGGCCACAGCATCCCCCGTCGTGAGGGCTCGCACGCGCATGATGGCATCCACCGTGGAGCGCCCCCTGCGGAAACCAAACTGGCTCTCCGCCAAATCCGGCCCCACCCGCACCAGCTGCCCGACGAGGCGGTCTGCAATGACTCTTTCAAAGAGCTTGCCCACCTCGTCGAGCAGCACGATGGGCCGGTAAGCGGACGGAAAGTCCGCCGGGCGCCCCGGTTTCTTAATGAGGACCAGTTTCCCCGTCTTCCAACGAAGTGGGAACTGGCCCTCCTCTAAGCATGCGCTTAGGAGCCCTCTTAGTCGAGGCCCGAGAGCCTCCGAGGCCAGGACCCAGGCTTTTCCCGGTAAGCCGTCGGGTCCTGGGGCGGTATTTTTGGCACTTAGCCTACGTACCGCCGCTCTCAACTCTACCTCGGTCACCTGAGGAGCAACGTCGTCATCATCGGTCATGTGGTCCGCAGTTGGCACCGCAGGAGGCGGAGCCATGGGCGGGGGAGTATGCTCCCCCCGCGAAGGGAACAAAGCGCTCACCACGCCCTCCACGAGCTGGGGCCGGAGACTCTGCGTCAGCGGGGGAGCCCATGAGCGGAGTTTCTCCCGCACCACCTTATATGGGCGTCCCCACGGGTCCCTGTTCAGAGTCCCCAGCGACTCCTCACGGGCCAGTCCCCTGGCCCGCAGGATCTCCGCTCGGAGGGCGGTCTTCGCCGCTCTGTAACCCTCGTACAGCTCCGCCTGAATGGCTTCCGTATCCGAAGGGCGGATACGGAGCCTGCGGTGCCTGGTGTACAAGCGTCGCGCGGCAACGCACGCCTCGCGCAGAGACGTCAGTTCCGGCGACCACCAGTACACCTGGCGCCAGGCACGTCCGGGCTGGACCCGGGGCATTGCCACGTCACAAATCTCGGACATGGCCTCCCGGAACCACTCCGCCTCGACGTTGATGTCTGCAGGCCTGTCCAGTGGTGACACCCAGGCCTGCACGATCGAGGCTTCCAGGAGGAGCTCCCGGTCCAGCTTCTTCAGCGCCCATCGCGGACCACTCGGGGCCTGTCGGACCAGCGCGCTCGAGGTTTGGGCGGAGACGTCAAACCGGATGTACCGGTGGTCGGAGTACGTCTCCACCCCCTCCATGACGCGCCAGTCTATGACACGCGGTGACAGAGCGGGGCTGGCGAACGAGATGTCCACCACTGACTCGCCCCGCATCCGCACACACGTGGGGACAGAACCCCGGTTTAGGACGACCAGGCCTGTCTCCAGAGCCCAGTCCTCCACCATCCTGCCCCGTGTGTCCGTGTACCGGGAACCCCAAGCCGTGTTCTTGGCATTGAAGTCCCCGAGTACGAGCACGGGCAGGGTATGGTACCCGACGACGACGACTCTCAACTCCGCAAGGGAGTTGTGGAACTCGGCGAGAGTTCGGTTCGGGGAGAAGTATACCCCTTTTTTTTTTTTTTTTTTTTGTTCCGGGTTGGAAAATCCTCATGGATGTCCCCCGCCCTGGGGGGGCGGAGGGGTCTGTCAGACTCTTACTGACTAAAAACCACCCCGGTGTTCCGTCTCACACCTACGCCGGGGGTCGCGGGAACGTACAAATCTTCCGCAACCCCCGGCCGGTGCCGGCCCGCCTCTGCGGGCCCCGTCCGGTCCAGCGGGGGGAGTGAGGTGTTTGACTCCCCCCGCGACGTCTAAGAGGGGCGCGCGTGGAACACTACGCGCCGCCACCTCGGGTCCTGATGTATGGGGGGCGACGGACGTCCCCGAGTCCGTCGCCCCTGGACCCATTTAGGGGGGCTGGAAGAGGGCATTGTCCGCCCTCCGCCGACGCCCGGTGCGCCTGCTGCGGGCCGGGTGAGAGGATGAGATCTCTCGCTCCCTTTCCGCAGCCTCCTTCTGCGAGATCACTGTTTCGCAGAAGGATACCACCGCGTCCCAGGACTCCGCGCCGCCGACCATCGCATTCACAACGGCCGGCAGCGAGAGGTCACTGCCTACTCCTGAGATGAGGGCACGGCGCGGCTCCTCCCAAGCGGCACACTCTGCCAGCGTATGCCGCGCCGTGTCCTCCCGGCAGTCGACGCAGTGGTGACACCGGGCGTCCGGCTCCCTGTTTATGCGACACAGGTACTTCCCGAAGCAACCGTGCCCCGAGAGCACCTGCGTCACCCGAAACGACAGGGAGCCGTGCCTCCTCCCGAGCCAGTGGTCGAGCACCGGCCAGACCGCCTCGATGGTGACGAGGCCGGCGGTAGGGCGTGAGAGCCTGTCTCGCCATTCCGCCACCAGGACCTCGCGGAGCTGCGACCGACGCTGCTCCATTTGTCGCTGCATCGGTCGCTCGCCCCGCGCCCGCGCTTCCTCGCGCCACCGATACAGTGACGCGAGCACCTTCGCCTCCAGGTCCCAGGGCGGGGATCCGGCCAGTGCACAAGCCGCCTCGTAGGAGATCGTGCGGTATCCCCTTATGACTCTGACGGCCATTGCTCTCTGCGGCTTTCGCAATACAGCAATGCTGCCGGCCGTCAGGTCAGCCGCCCAGATCGGGGCTCCGTAAAGGGCCATCGACCGCACGATCCCCACGTAGAGCCGCCTACAAGCGGCGCTCGGGCCCCCCAGATTGGGAAGCAGCGTTGACAGCGCCCCGGCCGCGCCCAACAACTTGGGCGCCAGCTGCCGGAAGTGGGGGCCGAAATCCCACCGGCTGTCGAGCACCAACCCAAGGTACTTCATGGTGGGCTCGACAGCGATTCGAACCCCCCCCACCACAATGTGGGATCCGGATGGTGGCGCCCGCCGGGGACCATGAAACACCATGGCCTCCAGAAGTATACCCCTACCACAACAATCTCCCCGAACCGTGCTGCCACGCAACCCCGTCCCCTCTTGACTGCCTCAAGCGACGGGGTACCGGCGGCGGCCGACGAAATGAGGGTCACTGAGCCGCTCAGGTCCTCCACCCAGTCATCCCTGGGCGGGACAAAGTACGGCTCAGCGACCACGGCGATGTTGATCGACCACTGCGCCATGCTCTGGAGCAACAGATCCTAAGCAGCGGCGCAGTGGTTGATGTTCGCCTGGAGGAGGCGTAATGGGGCCATTATTGGCACTCCATATCAGCCCCCTCCCGAGCCCCCTGTGAGGGCCCTGCCGCGGTGCTTGCGGCGGCTACGACGATTGGGGCGGCAGCGGCGGCGGCAGTGGCGGCGGGTGCGGCAGTGACGGTGGTGGCGGAGGGCTTGCCCCTGCCCCTGGCTTTGGCGGGTGGAGCGCAGGCCTTACTCCCAGCCCGGTGATCGGCCGGCTTGCCAGCTGCCGCACATAAAAAGCAGTGCGGCGTGGCGTTGCACGAGCCGGCCTTGTGACCGGGCTGACCGCAGCGGAAGCAATGATCGCTGCGGTCCACCTCCGAGGTGCATTGTACTCCCACGTGGTTGCCCACTTGGCAGCGGAAGCACCTCAGAGGTCTGGGTTCCAGCAGCTTCACCTGCGCGGAAACCCAGCCCACCAGGAGCCTTTGGCCCTCCCCGGCGACTTTCCTGGCCGCCGCCACGGGGCAGCTCACCGTAACGGCTCGCATCCCCTTGTGGTCAGGACGGATGGTGCCCGCTCTCACCTGTTCGGCAGAGCATCCCCCAGTCCTGACGACGGCGGCCACCACTTCAGCCTACGTCACACAGTCGTCCAGGCCCAGAATGCGCATGTCGATGCACTTGGTGGGCCTGGACACTCGGGCCTCGTCCGCATTTAGGGACGCCCTGAGCCTTTCGGCCAGAGCGTCAGCGGTCGGGCCGCTCGCCGCACCGGGCACCTCTAGCATCCGGGCCCCGGTCGCAGTGACCCTCACCCGGATGCCATTGGTGACGCCCAGCTCCTGCAGGTTCACCGCCGCCCTCGCCTTCGTGAGCACGTCGCGGTAGGACACGCCCTTCTTTTCCGCTTCCGGCTGTAGTGTAATCACTACAGCTGCGGACTTCGGGGCGCGGAGCCTAGCCGCGACGCTTCGCTCCTTGCGCCGCTGCCGCCTCTCCCTCCTTTTGGCCGCCCTAGATGCCTTACCCGCCTTCCTCTTCTCTCCGGCCACTTGCCATTCGGCGTCGGCCGGAGGAGCATTAGGAGGCGGGGGGGGCGGCCGTCTCGCCGCTGGGGCTGGGGCCCTCGCCGCCTGCGTAGCCACCCCACCCTTCTTGGGCTTGGGCGGTGCCGACTTAGCCAGGGGCGGCTTCGCGGGATCTGGTGCTGGCCCGCCTTTCGACCGCCCTGCCGTTACTGGCTTGGCCGCAGCGGCGGCAAACGACACCTGCCGGCTCGCCGCTAGCGGGGGGCGCAGGACCACGGCCTCCAGAGCGGAAAATCGGCTCTGAAAGGCAGCCAGCTCCCGCCGCACCAGGGCCAAAACCCGGTCCTCTGCAGGCACTGGCACTGGCACTGGCACCGCCCGGCCTTGCCTATTCCCTTCCTGCGGCACTTCTCGGGGGGCGGTTGCTGCTCGGAGACCGGCCAGGTCCGCTCGGAGCTCCTCGTTCTCCTTTCGGAGAAGCTCCATAGTGGCCGTCAACCGGGTGACCTCCGCCCGCATCTCGGACATCCCGTCCGATTGAGGCCCGAATTGAATGGCCTTCACTGCCTCCATAATGGAAGCCGCGGCAGCGGGTATGGCCTTGTCTTTAGAGGACTGAATCCTCTTCAAGGCCACACCCTTTAGCGCAGCTACCACGGCCGCCTCCAGCCTGGCCAGTCGCTCTGACTTGGAGCCGCCAGCGGCGTCCGGCTCACCGCCTGACGACTCGTATAGTTCCGCCCTGAGACTGGCCCCTCCAGGGTCGTGCCCCTCCATGGCGAGCCTCTCGGCTGACTGGGCCGGCTCGGCTGGGCTGACTCGCTTCGGCTCGCTTTCCTCCTCGGTGGTGCGCACTTTGCCCGTACTCCGCTCGTGCACTCCACCCCGCCGAGTAATTTTTCTTCGGACGACACTCCTCCCGCCATCAGAGGACGACCCCTGGCCATCCCCTGGTTTGGGGCGCTTCTGGAAGAGCCTTCTGTTCTTCTCAGCATCTCCCACCACTATGCGCTCCGGGCTCTTGTAAGAGCCCTTCGCGCCAGATGCGGCGTCGGACTCCGACCCCGCATCGCTCCTCTCCTCTCCACTGCTCTCTTTCTGTGTTGTTGTTTTATTAGATTTTTCCATAGTAAATCCCACGAGTGTGGGGGATCTAAAAAGTCCATCCTAGGTTCACCCCCTGTCCCTAGGCAAGTGTTCATTTGTTACCCAACCAGAGGGTCCACTGGTACTCTGGCTGGGGGTGCGCTAGCGACTGATGCGCCACCTACAACTGGAAAGTTGTAGATGACACTACTCCTCAGCCATTCATACCCTCGCCGCGCACCAGAACTTGATATTAGAGGAATTTTTTATAGAGGTTATCTTCCTCGCGGCCCGGGCGGTTAAGCCAAGACCCTCGACCCCCGTCAAAAGTCAGAGACATGACGTTGACGATCTTCGGGGCTACGAGACTAACGGTGGCAGAAGGAGCAGACTCCTTCCTGCCTGCCCGACGGCAGGGTTAGTGCACGCCGAGCCCGCTCTTACTCCGCTGCTGTGCGTCTCTGCTGAACAGAGAGACACACGTTGGAGCGTTCCTCCGACAGGATATTAGCGTACGGGCAACAAGACTCCTTAGGCACAGAGTACCTAATGGAGAGTTATTGCCCGTACCCCAGGGTGCACCGTCCCGGAGACTGGCCTTTCCCCCAGACGCATCCAAGGGAAACTCCAGCCCACGGACACACGGGGAGGTTTCCTGTCCTAGCACCCCGTCATGGCAACGCTGGATCCGAATTCGTAACACGATGGGGTGTTGTGTGCAAGTAGGAGGGAAATATGGGAATTAGTGTGTGTGAAAGAGACAAAATATAGGGGTTGGATGATGCACTGCGCAGTTGGTCTATGCATGATTAAATTGCATTAGATTCGTGAATTCGCAATCTGTTAGATTTGGGAATTTTAGCAATCTTTAGTCGTTTTATCATTACTATGTTCGTTTGGAGGATTTTCTTTTTGTATTGACAGTATTAAAGCTGTATCTTAGTGAAGGCGATGAAAAATGGACTGTAGGAATTAATGGTTGGTGGAATAAAATAAAACTAAAGCTTACCGTGATTTTAGTGGGAAATATAACATAAAAATGCAAACACAACCAAACCTTTTGACAGATACAAGACAAGGAAATAACAAAAGAATAACATTCAAATTAAAAAATATAAAAGTCTTCTAAAAAGTTTATTATAGCCAAGGAGTTTGCAACACTTAGAGTTGTTGGAACGAATTTCTTTATCGCACGTCATAGGTACGCACGACTACATATCAAGCTATACATTTCCAGTATAAGCTGACTTCTCATTGTACAAAAAGCCTATACAATGCGAGGTCAGCTAAAATTGGAAATGTATAGCTTGATATGTAGCCGTGTGTACTACTGTATGAGCTTTACCAAAAAAAGTATACCATTTTGTTCGTCACGTCACTTTTGTTTTTCATTTAGTTACTCTAAAACGTTGTTAATTTATTTCACTGTGCTTGTTATATAATACATAATATCCAGCGAAAGGAACTCCGTTCCAATAGGGTGTGCCACGGCCACGGTCTCTTATGTCGGTTTCTTATGTCAGAATCGTCCCGCGCCAGTCCCAACACCCATTATGTCCTGAAAGCAAAATAAACAGTTTGTAAAATAAATACTCAAATCAATATTATAGATACAAACATCCTATGTATTTATGTATTTATTGACATGTTTTATTAGTAGAGTAGTTTTCTTGTGAGACTGCATAAGTACCTATTTCTGTCCAGCAATTCCGGTAATCTGTCTCTCGCTCTTTGCCCTTGCTGAAGAGCTTGATGAGCGGGCATAGACTCATATCGCCGCCCTCCCTGTCTACTGCACTCAAATTGTAGGTCTTCCTCAGAGAGTCGGAGAGGGAAGTTGCTTCTAAACCTGCCCGATTACACATATTGTGTAAGACTGCAGGCAATGACAATTTTATCTGCAAAAATAATATTTGCTCTGAAATTTATGAAAAAAATACTGTTCATCTGTTCAATGCATTATAAGGAAAAATATAGTTATAGTGTAAATTGTGACAAATAACTGCTGTGATGGGTTTATAAAGCAGCTCTCTAGCTGCTAAGAGGCATCTCCATCAGCCTTTTAAAATTCCAAATGTAAGTCTGCTAAGGCCCACTGCACCTTGGTACCTTCCCCGAGCATAAAAGTTGAGTGCAGCAAGGATCTAAAAGTAAACAAAATCACCAGTAAATACAAATCAATTAATTGCAGAATCTTCAATAAATGAGTATAACCTTAGCTTTAGTCCTTCATTCTTGTATCAAACAATTACCTTCATTATTGGATCCACACCATTTCGTCGTATTTGTTGAGGCAAAAGAGGTACTATATGCTCACACAAGTCTTCAAATAATTCTAGCCTTTAGTTCTTTAAGAACTCAACGTCGGGAATACTCGCCAACCGAAAGTTTTGGCGCAAGTATAATCGGCATCGCCTCCGCTCTTCATGTAGAGCTTCATCGAGCATTCAAAAAAACAGCCATAGGTTCAAGTTTTTGGCAAATTTTAACTTTCGTAGGCAGCACGATAACTATTTTGATGTCGTATCAAATGACATAACGATCCGTCCATACAAGTGTCAAATTAAACTTTTCGAACGGGCGAAAACACATCGGGAGTAGGGTCAACAGTCAAATCGTGTTGTCATTCGTTCTTAGTTCGGGTTCGGGACTAATCGTAAGTCCGTAGGTGATACGGAGTAGGAAACGCCCGTAACGAAGGCCAAAGCTACGGACTTCGTGCTTAGAGAGTAGGCCCCCAGGTCATACACGCACGCCGGTTGCGAGTACTACGCACTTGACTTTTCTGAAGAATATCACCAATAATGCCACTATATATTATTATGTCCTTTTACGGCGTCCCCTCCACTCATATCTGCCTTGTTATTTACAAGGCGTTTTGTTTCCTTTTGTTTGTGTTGTTCCAGTGAGATCATAATATACTGATTATTTAGGATTCACCATTTGGAAACGAAACTAAAGACTCCAGTCGAGATTAACGATAGGTACAGTCACCAGCACATTAGGGCTAACAAATTGACACTAACAGCGCCTTTATATCGTAGCTGTAAGGGCAATTTTGGTAGTGCAAATGTTACCACTAGTGATAATGCTACGATGGTACCACGAGTGCAGTCGATGGTACGAGTCCTATCTCTATAGGATGGCAATAATTAATTAATGAGTTTTAAGTTAGCTCCGTACTATTGTAGTTACTATTTAGTTCGTATACACTCAACGAAACTTATATTTAAAATGTTAATTTCGCTTTCATTTACTTGTGCTACACTGGGGGATACGGCAATGGAATAAGTTTTTGCGTTTATTAAACATCTTCCCAGTATTTATCTTTGTAGTGATATTATTGGCATATACACTTAATAATAATCGGCAAATATTATGTAGATTAATAATTAAAATTAATAGTACATTGCTATAAAAGGGGCTAAAATGACCCATTATATACGAGGTAGATTTTCTCCCGAGCTTCAGTGAGAGAGTAAATAGAAACCGAGTTATAATGGGTTTTTAGCGCCGCGTGTTACACTCTACTTTTCACTACGATTGCGAGAAAATAAATAATCCAATACAATATTAAAAATTAATTACGGTGACCAATTCAATTTGTAATCAGAGAAATATTCTAAAGATAATTATCGCGCCAATGTCTTTTTTTTTATTTCTTTTGTAGCTGCAACGCAATGCACGCATTCTACCGACGTGACCGCCGCTTTTAGTCCCATTTTCCAAAATACAATGTTCTTTTTTTATGAAACGGTAATAAGTCGAGTCTTTATTCATGATTATTCTATTTTTGAATAAAGACTTTTCGTTTTTGTAGGCTCGTTGGTAATAGACAAAAAGTAAAAAATAATAGTTTTTCCCCTAGAGGAAAATATGCTATTTTATCCGCGCTCTGGTACGCTACAATGACGGACTTTTTGAGCAAGCAAAAGAAAGAAAACAATAAAACTAAGTCACAATCATGATCTTCCTGCCCTTGTCCCTGTACTTGGGGTCGGCGCAACACGTTTTCCTCTTCCATTCTTCCCTGTCAACTGTCACACTATAATTCGCTCCCTTTTCTTCCATATCATACCTCACACAATCCATTCAACTTTTCTCTGGCCTTCCTATCCCTCTTCATCCATCAACATTCTAAGTTACAATTATTTATTTTATATTATTATATATGTACATACAATTTATATTTTTAAATATTAGAATATAAAAATTATAAAAACATTTAAAAATATAAAATATAATAGCCCACCGGTATCGGGAACAGGGTGTAAGCTACCGGCGCCAGCGGTCAGGGCTCTAAAGAGAGGAATCTCCTAACCGCTTTCTAATCCGCTTTCTGAATCAAGCCTTAATCCAGTTGTCCAACGAGAGCCTCCTCAGGTGTTGGTCGAGGCTCTTGGCTATTAAACCATTGGCTGTCACGACTCGATCGGCACAATGATCGCTGAGTCCACATCCCACTTGTCGACAACCTCGCGAGCCAAGTCCAGATACTTGATTTGTTTATCTTTCTCGGCTTTCACGAGGTTCCCGTCATGCGGGACCGTTATGTCAATAAGATAATTTTGCATGCCGCTCTAATCGATCCACTACCACAATATCAGGCTTATTGGCAACAATAGTCCTCTCAGTGATGATGGATCGATCCCAGTACAATGTAATATTTCCATTTTCGAGAACTGGATCGGGAACATACCTGTAGTACGGAACTTCCGATCCCACAAGGCTGTATTTCAGAGTAAGTTGCTGATGGATAATCCTGGCTACAAGGTTGTGTCTAATCAAGTTCTCTTCGTAAGCTAGACGAAAACACCCGGACATAATGTATCTGATTGATACTCCCGGATGGTGGTATGCCGGACAGATGTCAACCGTGCCGTCTTTCACAGTAAATCTCCGATAATTTCAATTATTATTATTCTTATTGTTAAATTATAGTCATTAAGATTCTGATTTTCAAGATACAGGTTTTTACCTAGTTTGGAAATCAGGAGTTCATTTAGGTTAGATGCCTGTTATAAGTTATATTTTTAGTATTGAAACTGTAGTAGGCTAAGTTCTGATTTTGTCCAATAAACGTTATTATTATTATTGTTATTAAAACTTTACCAATTCCATATCCTTAATTAACGTTATATATTCTGAAAACTGATAACGTAGCAAAAAGCAGTTAAATATTTCGCTGATTTCGTTAATTAATAAATATTACTAAAATAAATGATAAAGTATGGCCCTGTTTTGCACTAACATTTTGATTATGAATTGCAATAATAACGCTGGATTATGTGTTGTGGCCTCGGAAAGCTCGTTAAGCCGTTTGTCCTGGTTGACACTGGTAGAGATGTCGTTACGGGTAGTGAGAAGCTTAAAAGTCTGACAACCAGCCTTACCAAGGGGTACCGTGTTACCCAGTAACTGGATTGTGGAGGTCAGATAGGCTCCAAAATTTTTCAAATCAACAGGTTATTGATAAGTCACAGTTATGTCTTGTAGACTGAGCTAAACAACGGTCGTCCGCGCCACATAATTATATCCTCAGGTAAAATTCCTCTTTCTGGGCTTTTTTTCTCCTTTTTTTTCCTTAAAATTACCACTTGCATAGAAATTTAGTACCCTCACAGATTGAACAGGGATTTTTTATATATCGTAAAGACAGGATACCTTGGCGTGTCTGACTATGTGACCGCGTTGTTTTTCTGAATTTCGCAACGGACTTTGATGCTGTTTTACAATTCGTTAACCAATTTATTCCGGAAGTTATTAAAATTATTTATATAAAAAAAGAAATCTCAATGTTTTGTCAAATGATCAAATCAAATCAAATCAAATCAAATCATTTATTTCTTTGCAAACATGGGTATAGTAAGTACATAAGTAGGTGTTTTTATAATGAAGTTCTCCATATTTTACCGTCACATGGGCATGCAAAGGTTTACATTTCAACATAAAAAAATCTAAAATATGTGGCAGATAACTGGAATTACAAAAAAAAAAATTAAAAAAATACAATAAAGATGTCAGTGTGGTCACAGGATTAAAATAAAATAAGACTATATAATGTCAAACGGAAACAAAAAAGTAATTGAACCAGGATCACAATAATTATGTCAATCAGAATAACAATCTGTCAATCAGTTAGTGAATCATCATTAAGAAAATCGTCAATAGTGTAATAGGTTTTCATAATTAAATATTCGTTTAGCGCCCTTTTAAATTTTAATGTAGTCATATTTTTTATAATATTAGGTACTCTATTATATATGAGTGGAGCAATACCAAACAAACTTTTTTTCATAAGTGCGGTTTTACATTTTACTTGACATAATTGATTAATGTATTGAGTGCGTATTGGATTTTTTCTGACCTCTGATAATTTTTTAAATAGATGTGGATTACATTTCACAAACAAAGCCGTTTCTATTATATACAAACAAGGAAAAGTTAAAATTTTTAACGATTTAAAATAGGGAACACAGCTATCAGTTGTCTTAAGACCGCACATTGACCTGATGCATCGCTTCTGCAGTCTAAATACCAGCTCCCTATCAGTAGACTGCCCCCAGAAAACAATGCCATACCGCAAAACAGAGGCAACCAGTCCATGGTACGCTGTTAAAAGAGCCTGACTGTTAACTTTCTTTGAGAGTTGAAAAAGAGCATATGCGGATTTGCTAAGTTTCTTACATAGTTCTTCAACATGAGGTTTCCATGTAAGTTTGCTATCAATTATAATGCCTAAGAACTTAGCCTCATTTGCTTCTTGAATATCACATCCCTTGTAGGAAATTCGAACGTTTGGGTTTTCACGGCGTTGATAAAAATGCATGACTTTTGTTTTGCTCAGGTTTATAACCAAATTATTATTATCTAACCAATTTATAATGTCACATAAGCAAGTATTAATCTCATTCTTATAATTATTGGAGTTAGTACATTTTATTATAGCTGTACTGTCATCTGCAAAAAGAACCATTTTGTTGGTTGTTGCTTTCGGGAGATCATTTATATATATCAAAAAAAGTAGCGGACCCAATACACTACCTTGTGGGATGCCATATTTTACATGTCTTGGTTTTGATACATATATGGTTTCTAATTTAGTTTTAGGACATATCCTAGAAATTTCCGCGCATTGAACTCTATTACTCAGGTATGATTTTATTAACTTTAAGATGTTCCCTCTTATACCATAACTATTTAATTTGTGCAACAGAATCTTATGGTCTACATAGTCAAAAGCCTTGGTCATGTCAGTGTAAATTGCACAGACTGGATTTCTTTTATCCACAGATGACATGATGTTAGCTAGCAAGTCAAATAGTGCCATATTAATTGTGGTGTTCTTACGGAAACCCTTTTGTTCTGTGCAAAATAATTTATACTTTTCGAAATAGGCATATAAAGAGTTATAGATTACTTTCTCGATAATTTTAGAAATAATTGGAATTTTTGCAATAGGTCTATAATTATTAAAATCTGTTTTATCATCTTTTTTATATAGGGGTTTTATAATTACTTTTTTGAGCTTGTCTGGAAAAATGCCATCAACTATACACAAATTAATTATATGAACTAATGGAGGTGCTACTAGTTCTTTGGTAAACTTCAATACTTTTGTGGAAACTCCATCGTATCCAACAGTATTTGTGTTTTTAAGACTGCAAATTATTTGTATTATATCGTCAATTGTTACAGGTTGCATGAATAGTGAATTTAAAGTTTGATTGTTTATATTTGAATTATTAAATGTGATGTCAGCTTTAACATTTTTCTCAATTGTGTCAATAAAGTAATCGTTAAATTCGTTTGCAATGTCCACGGGGTCTGTAAATGTCAAATTATCTCTTTTCACGCTTATTACAGGCTCTAATGGCAGACAAAATTTGGATTTATTTATAATTTGCCAGGTAGCTTTTGATTTATTTTGAGCGATATTTATGAAATGATTATTTTGTGCTTTTTGTGTTAAGTTGATAATTTTCCTATAAAGTGTGGTGTAGTTTTTAAGAACCAATTTATTTTTGAAATCTGAATTTAGTCGATATTCCCAAAGTAACTGCCTTTGCTTGTTACTACATGTTTTTATTCCGCGTGATATCCATTTCGTTTTCTTGCTAGTTTTAATGGTTATAATTTTCTCCGGAAAACATAATCTATATAGAAGTATGAAATCTTCCATGAAATTATCAAAAGCTTCATTCGCGTCCTTAGCTTCATGTACTCGCATAAAAGAAAGAGAGCTGAGATGTCTTTTAAAAGTAATTAAATTTTCCATACATGTGTCCTGCTTTTTTGTTTTCCAATATTTTAAATTGCAAGTTTTGTTTATTGGTACTTTAAGTATCTGTGATGTATGGTCTGAAAGGATCAGATCTACAACTTCAGCTTTACATGCTTTCCGATAGTTATGAGCAAAATTGTCAATACAGGTTTGACTTTTTAACCTAGTGGGAGTACAAAGCGCTAGTTTTAAATTGTACTTCATAAGAAAGCATTGAAGTTCTAGTGTAATTTTATTTCTTTTCAAAACGTCAATATTAAAGTCACCACACAAGATGATTTTCTTGTTTGAAGATAGACAGATTTTATTTAAAATATAATCCAGTTTATCATAAAATATTTCGTAGTTATATTTTGGTATTCTATAAATACAAATAATAACAATTTTATAAGCTATTATTTCTACAGCACAGCATTCAAAGATGCCTGAAACTGATTGTTTTGCTATTTCCGATATTTCTGTAAACTGCAACCCTACTCTTACGAAAATACCTGTTCCTCCTCTCTTTGTTTTTCTAGAAAAGAAGGCAGCTGGACAAAAATTCGGAATGTGTAATAAATTTTCATATCCTGTTTGTATGAAATGTTCTGTAACACAAAGAACATCTATAATAGTTCCCTTGTTAATTAATTCGACTAATTTTACAGTCAGTGTATCGGATTTATTAATTAGACCAGCTATGTTTTGGTGTAAGATGTTAAGGTAGTTAACGAAAAAACTGAGAATTTGACTGTTGTGAATTATCAGAAAAATCGTGTTGACTATGATTAATTTGAGGGTGGCAGTTCACTTCTGAGTACGTAGCATTCAGGCTGCATAGGCTAAGAATCAGGTCTTGTAAATCTGATATAACTATATTTAAGCCATTGTTATTTAAGGTTCCATAGCGTTTGCTGTAAGTATCACAGTCATAAGATAGATTCAGATTTGAGTCAAGTAAATATGCATAGTTACGTGTGTTTATATCCAAGTAAATTAGGTTATTGAATGTTTCTACGCGGCTGTTATACATTATGTTAGCATCTATCATATATTTAAACGTTGGTAAGCAAATTATAAAATTAGTATGACTCAATTCTATTAACTTTTCTCTAACAAACATGACTAATTCCAAGTAGTTGTGTGTTTTCTGAAAGTCTTCCTCTCCAATGTAAATAACGCAATAGTCTGAGTGCGTAAAGTTTTGCACTTTTCCTTCAATTTTGTGAAGAATTTGCCGCAATCCGCACGTGGGTTTTCTATAATGACAGATTTCATAATTACGTAAATTAGTTCTTTCGGCAATTGTATATAACCTGTTAGATGTTTCGCTGCTTATCAGGCATATTTTATGTTTTAAGGAAGGTTGTTCTACAGTTGTTGCGGCTCGTATGTTTTGATTTGAGTTAGATGACCTTACGTTGCTGCTGGTGCTTTTAATTATATTTGTTTTCGTAGGTGACGAGTGGTCTTTTTCAATGGTCTGAATAGTCTGTGTTTGTTTCGTCATCGTATTTTTTTTAGGCGTCATTAATGTTGTCTTCGCTTTAATTTTTCCTGGACTGTTAACAATTTTTTTATACATGTCATTTCTTTTATTATATTCTCCATTTAATTTCTTTAAATTACTGTTTTCCAGTGATAATAATTCGATTTCTTTATGTGCACTAGTTAGCTGAGATGTTAGTCTGGCGATCTCATCTTTTAATATTTTTAATTGTGGAACGTCTTCGTCTTCGGATATGTCAGGTAAACTACTTGTCGTACAGTTTAATGTTTGAGATATAATTTCGCTTTCATCATCATTAGGCTCAGATCGTGTGCGGGTCCGCCGGAATGTTATATTTTCTAAGAAATTCATGTTTAATTGCAATTAAGAACTTTAACCCAAATCAAAAATAATTTGTAGCTAGTGAGATTTGAACTTGCGTCTCGGTGGTTCACATGTACGGGCGGGCGGTTGGGCCTCCAGGTCAGACGGAACGTGAACGTATAATTTAAATTGATGTTCGTATCGTGATAGGGGCACATATATTTTTTCTTTACGGTCAATAGATGTCTCTAAACACAATTTTAATTTAGGCATTTCTATAAATTTGCTCTGACAACATTGTTTAGGTGCTGGTAACAATTATCTTGGTTCTTGAATGTGACTTAAGATGGCGTTGCGTTGTCGTCATGCAGTTTCAAATAAAAAACGATTTCTTTTTCGTCAAATTTAGTAAATCACTTATATCTGAGTATTTGAAGAATGTTTTTATGGTGTCTGTCTGAACTTTTGAGTCAGAATGTCATAATCTGTCAAAGTATTAGTACGTAAACAAACTTACGAACGTCCAGTATCGTAAATATGAAAGTCACTGGGGTAAACTATTTTCACTATTTTATTAGTTGTTAGCGCACTTTAACCATTGATAACACTGCCACAGTTAGTTTATATGTCCAGTTTCACTCTGATGTGCATTACACAGTCCGTACTTAAATTTGACTATTTCTTTAAATTATAAAAACAGGAGCACAAATCAATGTTATGTTTACTTGACAGCGCCACCTAGCGGTCAGTATGTGATAACGATAATGATAAAAACCGTTCAAGGCAGGGGCGGGCAGGTTGCTATTAATAAACAATATATTTTCCTTTTTGCTTATGCTTCTCTCATGTTTACCTGATCGCATTCGCAATGAGGAACAGTGTCACATGAAAATACACTGTAGGTAAACAAAGGTTATGTAGGTAACTGCCAAAATTATGTTTAAGCCATAATTTCATTACAACCGTATAGGTACTAAGAAATTGAAAAGACTCGTCTTTCTGTACGTTGCTTCCTGAATCGGTGACTGAAGTTCATAACTCTGAGCTCAGTAGGTAGATACTGAGGTATAGAGGATAAAGTTCTGTGAAAGAGAAAATTTCCTGCAACTTGACGCTGAAAATCATTTAAAACTATACAAGATTTCATAGAATAGAATAGAATACTCTTCATTCTGTACACCATAAAAAATACAGATACAGATGTAAATTTTTTACATAGATGACACAATGGGCGGTCTTATCGCTAAATGCGATCTTTTACAGACAAACTTTGGAAGGATTAAAGTGAGAAGGAGAGACAATACTGCAGGTAGTCAGTGGTGTAGCCTTTACATATACAATAAATACATACATTAAACATATACTTATCTACATACATATACAATAATAAACATGAAACAAGAGCAAGGAAACGAAATGTAATGATGATGTTTAAAGAGAGAAGATGTGTTGTTAACCAGAATTTTAAAAGTGGACAAAGTTTGAGCATGCCTTATCGACACGGGCAAGGTATTCCATAACCATACTGCTTAAACTGCTTTAATAGGTATAGTCGACATCTTTATGCTTTACCACCCTACGGTTGATTGTCACTTGCTAGACAAAGTGATATGCTGTCAGCGACAAAGATGATGAGACAGTCAATTATGTACTCGTATGGGACTGACATAAGCTAGCGACAAACTTAAGTCAATCCTGTTGAGATTCGTCGTAGAAATACGAAACGCTTTGAAAGCGATTGACACTTGTCTTGTTCAAGTCTATTTGATTGTCTATGTGACAATTAAATATTTTCAACCTTAGTAAATAGAACAAGAGCCCGCGACGATCAGAGCTTCGTTATTTTATAAAAGCTGAAAGTTTATCTGTATATGTCCCCAATACAGGTAAGGACGATCCCCCACTATGAAGTTTTGATCATAGTGGCTTTGGCACTTAACAGGTAGCAAAAGTGTATAAAATTTCACCTCAAAGTTAAAATATAAGTAAAGCTCAATTTTTATTTGTTTGGTTTGGCTTGATTGGATTGGTTTGGTTGGTTTGGTTTTGTTGGTTTGGTTTGGTTGGTTTAATTTGGTTGGTTTGGTTTGGTTGGTTTGATTTAGCTGGTTTGTTTGGTTTGGTTTAGTTGGTTGTTTGGTTTGGTTTTGCTGTTCCATACATTTTGACCGCATAGGTATTGCAGTTTTCTATGAAACAGCACTTTTTTTTTCTATAACCGACGAAATATTTCTACTATAGGGGGTCTAGAATAATGTGCTGAATTCATGGTTTTAGTTTGCGCGTCGATGTCCTGCCACCGTGTATAGGTATTACAAGTAGGTAATATAGGTAGGTAGGTAGATAGATTAGGTATTATAAATGATAAATGATAAATAATTTTATTTCTGTAAGTAGGTTCGTACAAACACTTTTACACGACAATCATGTTTTTTAAACTAGATGAGGTCGGCGTTTCCTATCTGACTACTCTGAGAAGAAAGGCCGAAACAAACTCAGAGGTCACAGTCTCTTTTAAAGTCCAGACATAATCTTGGTCAGGTCATGCGAAGACCATGCAGATTGGTATCTGAAATGGTCTTTTGAGGAAAGAACCACACATTTTGAGTGGACCTGTCCAGTCAGTGCACGCATTTGTCAGTAATCGTGCAGCTCGACTCAGGAAGTCAGGACTTAAGGAGCTCAACGATTCGACGAACAATACCAAAGAAAGGACATTTGGGTAGGCCGCATAAATTACTCAAACTGCCAGATCATAATTAAAATTAAATTACAAAAAAAAAAGCAATTACCCACATAGTCTTCACATTCACAAAATTAAAATAATATAATACTTTACAAGTAAATACTCATGTCATTGTATATATAAAATTTATCAATGTCAATGTGTATATATAAATTCGGTAATAATGTTTGAAGATCATGTAGATCGGTGTCTGAAATGGTCTTTTGAGGAAAGAACCACACAGATTAAGTCGACCTGTCCAGTCAGTGCACGCATTTGTCAGTAACCGTGCAGCTCACCTCAGAACATAAGGAGCTCAACGATTCGACGAACAATACCAAAGAAAAGACATTTGGGTAGGCCGCATAAATTACTCAAACTGCCAGACCAAGAATAAAACTGAAAAAAAAATTACCCACATAGTCCTCATATTCACAATAATGAAAATAACATAATACTTTTTATAGTAAATATTCATGTCTAAAAAGAGTTAGCAAACTAAAATCAACATTCACTGTGTAAATTTATTGGACCAGCTCAATCCCAAGCCTTTTTGTCTTCAATATAGTCTTTCACATTATAGTAGGCTTTCTGGCATAATTTCCGCTTTATAAAAGATTTGAATTTATTAAAGCTTAGATCTTGAATGTGGCTAGGAAGTTTATTATAAAAACGTATACATTGGCATCTAAAGGAGCCACCAATTTTTTTGAGCTTGGTTGTAGGAACAAGAAATTTGTGTTTGTTCCTGGTATTTATATTGTGGATATCACTGTATTTTTTAAACAGATTAATATTTTTATGTGCATACAAAAGATTTTCATAAATATACTGAGAAGGCACAGTAACAATATTAATCTCTTTAAATTTATCTCTGAGGGAGTGTCTGAGACTTAATTTATAAATTGAACGAATTGCCCTTTTTTGTAAAACAAAAATTGTCTGAATATCGGCGGCATTTCCCCACAACAGAATACCGTACGACATCACACTATGAAAATAACTAAAGTATACTAAACGGGCAGTCTCTAAATCTGTTAAATCACGAATTTTTCTAACGGCGTATGCTGCAGAGCTAAGCTTTTTCGACAATTTGTCTAGGTATATGGGGGCCCCATTGAAGCTTGGCATCCAAAGTTATGCCTAAGAATACTGTGGTATCTTCGGGTTTCAACACTTCACCCTTTATGAGAACACTAGTTTCTACTTGTCTAACATGAGGTATCGTAAACTTAATACATTTCGTTTTTTTCTCGTTAAGAAGTAGGTTATTAACATTAAACCAGTTAACTACTATTGCGAGAGCGCTATTTACATTGTCAGTAACCAGCTGCTGACGTTTGAGTTTAAATAAAAGTGAAGTGTCGTCTGCAAACAACACTATATCATATTTATCCTTTATGAGGTAAGGCAAGTCATTTATATAAATAAGAAATAAAAATGGGCCAAGAATTGAGCCCTGGGGGACCACCATTCTTACTACAGATCCGGCTGAACGTTTTCCGTCAACATCAACTCTCTGAATCCTATCATTTAAATAAGAAGTAAGAAGATCCAGAGAGGCGTTTCGGATTCCGTAGTGGTGCAGTTTCCTGATTAATGTTTCAAGAAGAACACAATCGAATGCCTTGGACAAATCGCAAAAGATTCCCAAAGCATCGCATTTGTCCTCCCATGCATTATAAACATGTCCTAAAAGTTCAACTCCGGCATCAGTAGTCGAACGACCCCTTGTAAAACCGAACTGTTTGTTTTGCAGTAATTTGTGTTTATTAAAAAATCTTTGCATTTGATTCAAAATAAGTTTTTCAAAAATTTTACTAAAAGTAGATAGCACTGAAATGGGTCTATAATTAGTAGGGTCTGATGAACTACCTGATTTAAACAACGGTATTATTTTACTGTTTTTCATAAGATCAGGAAACTCACCACAGTCAACACACTTATTAAAAATACCAGCTAAAGTAGGTGATACAATGTTTATAATCGACTTTGCAACGTCCACAGAATTGCCCCATAGATCTGCGGTCTTTTTAACATTTAACGTTTGAAAGGTTTTAATTATATCTTTACAGGTGACATATTGGAAATGAAATTCAGAATCACAAACAGGGACGTTTTCTTTAAGTAAAGACTCTGCAGCAGTGGGTGATGAGTTTAGAGATTTAGTAGTGGATACAGGAATATTTGTAAAGACATTTTCAAAGGCCACGGTGACTTGTGAATCTGATTTAATTATACTGTCATCAATATCAAGGGTGTAGTCACTACATCGGTTGCATGACCTTCCCGTTTCGCTATTAATGTTACTCCATGTCATTTTAATTACATTACTACTATTTTTAATTTTTGAACTCAAATAACGTGACTTGGCCGTACTAAAAACTTTTTTAAATAATTTAGAATAATTCTTAACATATAAATTGAATTCAGCAGTGTTTATATAAGTCCGTTCATCATATAGTTCATAAAGCCGTTTTCTACTTTTATGTGTATCAATGGTGGCCCAGTCACTGAAGGAAGCGTTACTATTCACCGAGAAAGTCTTTGGAATGAATGTGTTATCAAATTGTTTACAATACATATTAAAAAAATCATTATATTGTTTATTAGGGTCATCATTAGTCGACAAAAATGGTAATTTACTTAAAAGTTTAGTTTTAAATGTTTCCAAGCGATTATTAGTTTTTGGGTTAACAGTGATATCTTTTTTAGTCATTTTTTTGTTTATATTTGGAATAGTGATCAATTGTCCGCAATGATCCGAGTCTATTAAATTAATAATTTCTTTGTGGGTTGGTATAATATCTGTATAAATGTTATCTAGGCATGTGGCACTGGTGGGAGTTATTCTAGTGGGCTCCAAAAATTAGTTATCAAGATTGTATGACTGAAACAAACTTATAATTTTAGTACTTAATCCAGAATTCTCTAATAAATTAACATTAAAGTCACCACAAGTTATGATAGACTTGTTTGAATTACAAATTTTGTGCAACACTTCATCCATAACCTTTTCAAAACAATCATACAATCCTGAGGGTGGTCTGTACACGCTTAATATAATGAACTGCTCCAATTCTACACAGGCTATTTCAATTGTCCGCTCAACAGAGAGGCTCACAATATCCTTGCGGTCTTTAAATTTAAGCTTGTTATTTACTATAATTAACGAGCCACCATGTATAGCATTTACTCTGCTAAACGAACTACCAACCTGGTGATTACTAAAATTAAACATGAACTGGTGGCTTTTGAGCCAATGTTCTGTCACACAAAGAATATCTATATTGCTATAATTCAGGAATAATTCTACTTCTAAATCTTTCTTCAAAAACCCTTGAATGTTTTGATGCACCAGGTTGATACTATTTGAATTTTTTACACTTTTATTTGATTTATTATTTGCCTTTGTTACATTTTTGCAAGAGGCTACCTCTATTGTCTTAATTTCTAATTTAAATGATGATCAATGTCATTAATGTTGTCCAAATGATTGGCAGAATTTATTAAAAAGATTTTGAGATTACTTATAATACCCAATCTCTTCGACAAATACTAAGCCTAATTTAATTCTGTTACATTTTTGCCTGAACTGCTATTGCAAAACAACTTTTCATAATAATATAAATCTTGCATTACTACAATATGATTAATTTTGTTGGTTATCATATTCAAATACTTAATAAGGTAATTTTATGAAAAAAAAACCGCTGTTAATATTTTTGCTTGAAGTACAATTTAAAAATGTCGTAATTTTATCGAGACTTCCGTAGACGAAAATGATTCATTCTGAGAAAATATATTGATTTTACCAATTTTTAGGGTTCCGTACATCAAAAGGAAAAACTCTGTAAGGGTTCTGTTTTTCACTGGAACACATCGTTTCCATCCGTCTGTTCGTCTGTCTGTCTGTCAAGACCCTTTTTTTCAAGAACGCGTGATGGTATCAAGTTGAAAATAAGATCAAATAGGTACGTAGATCTACGGTCCCTTGGAGCTCTAAAAAATCAAGCTTCTAAAGCTCATCACTCATTATAACAGCACCGCCCCGATACAGCAAATAACTTATAATTCAAGTTAGAATTTAAATCAAATACATTAAAGAAAATTTTACGATGACAATACAAAACAGTTGACAGCTCGCGGGCAGCATGTTGCCCGCGTGACGTCACAAGTTGCGCCGACCGCGCGTTTTAAGCGATCAGCTTACTCTCTGGCGAAGAAAGGCCTACAAGCGGTATTGGTTGCGCCTCGGTGTCCGCGCGCGCAACCAATATATAATTTTTCTTTCTTTTTAACATTCGCTTCTTCGTCGAATGCAATATCTATGATTGCCAGTTCGCTTAAAGTAAACAAAGACATAACGTAGAAACGCGTGCTTCTCAAGCGAGCTTACATACGCTCTTACTGTTCGCAAACCGATCTGAAAGCTGAAAACCAGCCGTTGTTAGCGCGTGGACGGTGAGCTGCCAACTAGTAAGCGGCACGTGAACAACAAGCTGTCACCTCACCGGTGGCGTAACGTGTGGCAGCAACAATACAGAATAGTGGACCGCTCGCGTGCAGCGCCCTACCCGCGAGCTATACACTATTCTGTATCGTCATCGTAAAATGTACTTTAATTCAGCGGAATTAAAATCCTAGCTTGAATGACAAGTTATTTGCTGTGTCGGAGCGGTGCTGGTATAATGAGTGACGACCTTATGTCAATGCAAAAAAAAATACGGCCATTTATGCGACATATTTTGATACTCGCAAATAAATCAAAACCTATAGGGTACTTCCCGTTGACCTAGAATCATGAAATTTGGCAAGAAGCAAGGTCTCAGAGCACAAGTAAAAGAAAAAATCCACAAAGAAGTATTATAACATTTTTTTTTCTTTTTTTGCCTTTACAAATATACGTTTGCAGTTAGAGTATCGACCGTGACGTATATAGATGGATGTGAGAACATTTTTTCAACTACAAATTAAGCTTGTTCTCGGGATAAATTTATCCCAATTACGGAACCTTTCATTCTGCATGGTCCGACACGCACTTGACCGGTTTTTACATATTGTAACCAAAATTTTCCTGTTAACGGTTTTCCCTGAATTTTTATTCACTAATATGCGCTATTATTTTTATTTTCTTGATGCGGTCCTGGAAAATGTTTAATTTTTTAATATTATTTGAAAAGCTAAGTTCAAAACACGATTTATAAAAAAATCGCTGTTAATATTTAGTGCAGGGTTCAAACCTAATTTCCCCGGCCTATTTCTCGATAACCTCTTAGCGTAAATATTGTGCGGGGTGATTGCGGAATACACTAATAGTAGGAATAGCTTTCATTTTGACAGTTCAACAACATTCATTGCGTTATTTACGTTGTTGAGCAGACAAATTTTTCGAACATATGAAGCAATGGATTAGCAATAGGCTTCAAAATGGTTCAGATTGTGATCGATAGTGTGTTACGCAATCAGGGTGCTGGTCTAGAAAACAATCAAAACTTAAAACCAGAAACTTATCAGAAAATTGCAGTTGTACAACAATGCCCCTTCGGGAAAAGATAGCACGAAACTATAAAACTATATAGTTGTTCTGTGCTTCGGGGATTACAACGAGGCTGTTATCTTATCTTAAGTTAAAGATAAATATACAGGGTTATTAGTAATACGTCAGCAATCCATTAACGGGATGTAGGGGAGGTAATTTGCCACCAAATGACCCCTTATGACCACTATGCAACTGTCAACCTTTTGACAAAAAATTTTTTTTTTATTGTTCTGGTATCTTATTGTATCTCATTTGATAGCTGAAAAGTTGTACATGTTATATGTACATGTTGATAAAGTTTACCGAGTTTTTTTTTTGCAGAAATTGTCTATTTTAGTCAAATATCCTGCTCATTATGATGAATATTGTAGCTCTGATTTAAAAACTATTAAAGTTAAGTGTCAGTTTATAGTTGATTATTATGTATTGATTTAAAAGCAGGTAATAATATGTAAAAAAAAAACATGCATCGTGTTTTGTTTAAAATACATTTTCAAAGTTGTGTCCCGCCAAAAAATATAAAATGTCAAATTACTCGAAAATGTTTGACATTTGCATGGAGGTCACCAGGGCTCATTTGGTTGCAAATGACCTCCCGTACATCCCCTTAATGGATTGCCGACGTATTACTAATGACCCTGTATATTACTTATGTAATTTGTTTCATACAGACCACAAGGTTCAATCAAAGGTAAAGCTAGGCTTGCTGCGGTCGGTTAGTGGATGAGTGATCATTCATTACATATCGAGATCCCACCGTGGCTCGGCAAGCGCGTTGAGCCTTTGGGCCCGGCTGTTATTCGTAGACCTTTGACAATCATTACGGGTAGCCAGAAGCCCGAAAATCTGACCAATCACCAGTCTTAGTCTTACCAAGGGGTATCGTGTTACCCCAGTTTCACCCAGTAACTGAGTTGTGGAGGTCAAATAGGCGGTCGCTCCATGTAAAAGACTAGTATTCAGCTGCATCCTGTTAGACTGGAATCTGACCCCAAAAATAGTTGGAAAAAGCTAGGCAGATTGGTTTTTATCTGTTTTATCAATACGTTGACGTTTTGGCGACATGTCAAAACATCAAGATTTCTGTGCTAAATGTTAATTATAGCTTAAAATGCCCGAGGGGATTACTTATCGGCAAAAATGACGAAATTCTAGATACCAACTTTCATACCCTATCTTCAGGTCTATCCCATCTTCAGGTTCAAGGGATGAATTTTTCAAAAATCCTTACTTCTAACTCTAACTTAATCCTACTTTGTGCTTTTTTTAGGATTCCGTAGTCAACAAGGAACCCTTATTGTTTCGTCATGTCCGCCTGTCCGTCCGCAGCTTAGCTCAGAAACTATTAGTACGAGAAAGCTATAATTTGGCTTGGTTATACATATTAATCACACCGATAAAGTGGTAAAATGAAATCATGAAAATAAAATATTTTTCATGATTTTTTTAGTACAGGAGCTACCTCCTGTACACGTAAAGTGGGGATGTTTTTTTTTTCTCATCTATGCCATGGTGTGAGGTATCGTTGGATAGGCTTTTCAAAAATATTAAGGGTCTGTCAAAACCATTTTTCGATTCAGGGATCCGTTTGTGTAAAATTAAGCTTAAATTTTTTGTTAGATTCAAGTGGGGGGACCACTTGACTACCAGCTAAATGGTTGCTTTTGGATATGTGAAAGAAATCACGGCAGTAGTATATATAACATAATTAAAAGGAAAACTATCACAGCAAAGTAGACTTTACAAGTTTACGAATAATAGTCGACCAACCTACATTTGCAGTTGGAACGTATGGGAGAACATATTTTTCAACTACAATGTTAAGTTTGTTCTTGGGATAAATCCATCCCAACTACGGGACCCTTCATTGTGCGTGGTCTGACACGCACTTGGCCGGTTTTTACTACATAAGGAAATCTTGTACAAAATGACATGCTTCTAGACTTTAGGTTGTGCATTGTGTATCAGTAAACGAAAAACACATAAACCTTTTGCAATAAATTCTCTAAATTATGGCGAAATCCATTGTGGAGTTTAGAACATCACACACAGATAGACACGAATAGTGACTTTGTTTTATAATATGTATAGATACCTATAGATAGATCATATATGATTGTACGTCTGAACTTCGAAGTTTAAAAATCGATGTATTTAATTGAGAATGTTCATAATCGCGATGTACGGAACTTCGAAAGAATGTCACACTGAATTTCGAAGTTTGAATAGACATTCTTTCGAAGTTCCGTACATCGCGATTATGAGCATTCTCAATTAAATACATCGATATTTTAAACTTCGAAGTTCAATAATACAGTCATCATAGATTTTATTCAGAATTAAAATGAAATGTATATAAATACCTAAACAACAGTAACAACTCACACTTAATAAGTAATCAAATTAAAATATAAATATTGAGGATAAAAATGTATACGCTGGATAAACTTCTTTTACTAAATTAACTAACAAAGTATTAAAATAAAAAATATAACAACCTAACCTAACTAAAAATATTAAAAAACTAAAATATGGCGTCGAAAAATTCCTCCGCATCGCTCTCGAGTCGGTGAAGTATCCAAGAGACTGAGAGCATTGCCACGTTGTATGGCAATATTCTAGCCTCTGGCCAAGGTAAAAGCCAGCCTTTAGGTCAAGGGAAGTGTCAACCAGCCGTTTGGAGATATAGATTCTCGTAGATGATATTGAGTAGAATATCAATACCTAGATTTAAAAGGAATTAGTTTGTTATGTTCTCAAAACATGAAAGTACTATCACAATATTGAATTGCAAAATAGCCTATAACAGAGGAAATTAACAGAACGATTCTGTCCTGTTAGGTATTTATGTAAATAATTAAAATTGCCTTCCGCTTGCGTTTTGCCAAATATTTTTTCGCCAACTCAGCGTTTATCTGTCTAACTTGTGGTATTTTTTGACGAGTAATTCACCGACGTTGTTTTACTTCGTAGGGCGAGCTTGAAACCTGCTGTAGGTACTTTTCTCGTGAATTGAGCCGGGGTACATCCATAATAACGGGGTACGTCCATAATATCCCAGGGTAGATACTTGGAAACGCGTGTTCATCTGTCCACCCCAGATGGGGTAGATAATTGGAATTCACTTTTGATTGTTCTTCCAACTTTTCACCCCAAGTACAATCATCATCAACAATATAACAGTAAATTAATATCATACATTTGAATAAATTACTAATTAATTTTTAATAAACACAAACTTAAATAAATATCATATTACGTATTGCATTTAAATCAAATTAAACTTCCTCGTTTTAAATAATGTTAATAAACAATTTATAAATTCTGCAATAATGTCCAATAAATTACCAACACTAATTTCATTATTGAGTATGTATATCCTGGATATATTTGTCTCTTTTAATGTATATTTGCAATCGTTTTCTTAATTACAACAGGCGTATTAGCGAAAAACTGTGCGTTTTTCTGCAATCATTCCAAAAACTTTACTATATTGGATGTTTGTCCTTGGCTTCATTGGAAACTGTTTTGTGCCAAGATTCCAATGAATTAGTAGTACTGTGAAGCACTACGAATGAATTCCAAACAGCCACATAATTTTCATCCTTAAGCCATGTCTTTCCATAGTATTTCACAAAATTTGTGAAACTAAACTAAAACTAATATGATGGCATTAAATGCCATCATATTAGTATATTATATATTTATATATTTCTGCCCATCCACAAAGAAGAAAGAGCTTAAAGATAGGTTTTAACACAGGAATCGAACTGAAAATCTTTGTTCAAGAACTCGTGCTTCTATGAGAGCTTTAGAACTACCACGACAGGAGATAAGGTCTCGGATAGTGCAAAGAGTTATGTGTTCCGAGTTACCTAAGTCCCTATGTATTGCAGGTAATATCTAGCAGTAGTTTACTTTAGTATTAGTTTTTCCAGCCAAACAACTGTTTTTCTTTCCAACTGAACCATTCTTTGTATTTATTATTGGGCAGCAGTTTTATTAAGCTGATCCGTGTCTATCATGTTACTAAAATTAAAGTTTGGATATAACGGGGGTTACTGTTTCTGAGCTCACCAGTTGGCGCCACTTCCGAGTAAGGTCCTGTCGGTATTTTTATTTGATATTTTCTGGATACGTTTGTTCCCAGAACTTTGTATAGTGTTTATCTTATTACATTTTAAAATTTCAAATGAATTTTTACATAATTATATAACCTATAATGAACAACCATAAAGTAGACAAATATTATTCTTTTAGTAGACAAGTGGTACCAAAATTAGATCCTAAGTTGTTACTAAAAATCTTAAGTCATAAATAATCAGGCATGGCACAACCTTACAACAATTATGAATAATTACTAAAAATCCGCGATCAAAAATCTCGAAAACATTGACCTTACTCTACACTAGCGCCTCTAGCAGATTATTCTACCGCGATAGCCCTCATTACAATAGTATAAGGTTTATTCTATTTCGCTTGTTTCGCCCCAATTTGTGATCACTTTTAGATGCCATCTTCCATAGTTTTAAAGAGTGTGAGGTGAATATCAGTGACAAATAGTATTTATTTACGTATGTTAACGATAACTTTTCATATTACAAGTCTGAAACTTTTGTTTACCGACGTCAAAAAGAAGGTTTTCAATTCGACTGAATGTACTTTCTTTGTAAGTACGTTCAGCGAAATCTTCGCCAATTGTTAACAGACTGATTTTGATGATTCTTTTTTTGTTTGGAAGAGTATTCTTTCGAATGATGTTAAAAATCTGATCAAGACCTTCGAAGATAGATAATGGAACTATCCTGCCTTCTCTTTGTATCTAATTGTTCTTGAAGGTATTTTGTATGTTCGCAAAAACTTGGGACTTTTCAAAGAAGCGATTTCCATAATATGTAAAAAAAACACATAATAAAAATGAAATTGTGATACCCAAATTTAGATTAACTAAAACTAGCAAGTCATTTCTAATACACAACACCCTAATTGCGTAACACACAATCTATCACAATCTGGATCATTTTGAAGCCTATTCCTAATCCAATGCTTCATATTTTCGAAAAATTTGTCTGCTCAACAATGTAAATAACGCAATGAATGTTGTTGAACTGTCAAAATGAAACCCATTCCTACTGTTAGTGTGTTACGTAATTACCGCGCTGTATCCGCATTTATAACAAGTTGCAAAAGTCGGTTTGCAGAACTTAGCGATGAAACATCCAAAACCCACATCAAACGTGTCCTTATCCCGACCATGAGCACTAATCCTGGCGACAAACTGTCACGTAGTTTCAGGTTTATGAAATGTGTACAAGTGTTCGGTCCAAAATAAATGTTTTTTTTTTAAGTTTAATATCTGTTCAAGAAATCCTCACTAATAAATATTAGTGAGGAAATATTTCTTGAACGTATATTTTGTCTTCATTATACAGATAACTGTAACAACCCCGTGTCGTGTTCTCCAGTAGGTAACTGAATTCTGGAGGTCAGACAGGAAGTCGCTCTATGTAAAATATTGTTATTCAACTGCAGCGTAGCGAACCAGCTGTAGCGAAATAAAAAAGGAAATTAACCACTTAAACACGTATAATTTATTATTATTAAAAATCACATCCATTTAAGTATAAAATGTTAAAGTTAATTATTATAAAAAACACAGTTTCAGAACAGGTAAATTGGCCAAAATTTAAAGAGAATACGAAAAAACTTAAAGTATATTGGATGGTAAATCTTTGTTACGCCGGATTACGAACTAGGGAATCCATTGCAATCGGTTTTTAGGCTCGTTACCACTAAATTACGCAGGCTTTAAAATGAATATTATCTCATAAGGATTACCTAAATTATCCCGACAAAAACAGTCACGGTTAAAGACTGACCAGCATTAAGGTATCAAACTCGTAAGTGTTAATGATAATAATAGGCAAAGGTGGTATTTCGTGGAACCTGGCGAACCGCGGCCTCGAAGTACGGCAGGCCTCGACGGAATCGCAGGTGATACGATGATTATGTGTCGTGGATCATAATGGGGGGATTCTATGCGGCTGGCAAAAGCTACACAATAGAACCGCAAGCCTGGTAAATACTCCGGTGCCCGGAAAAGGACCAGAATCAGCACTTTTAACTGGTTCTACTCCTACGACAAATAAAATAGAGTATTACACCAGAGAAGAGGCTAAGACTTCCGCTGAGACAGCAGATCAGGAAAAGTACGTACCAGATTCGAAGAATGTCGTGCATAAATTGTGTGGCGTCTTGGTTGATTGTAAAACATTTGCAGCGATTTGATAAGAGTTTAGGCCCTACTAGGACTCCATTTACATTGAAAAAAAAACCTGAAAAATTACGAAAATCGACTCGTTTTAATTCAATTTCTCGTATTAATCAATTGTTTTGCTCATCAACGTCAAAATTGGAAAAATTCAGATTTAATAGGTTGATGTCCCGACATTTTAATTAGGAAAGTAGGTTGTAAACGGAGAGCTCACGCTGCACTGCCTATTATTGTCCGACTGCAGGGCAAAGAAAGACCTCTTCTCATACAGAGAAGGCATAAGCATTGATCAGCACACTTGCTTAAGGCGGGTTGGCGATTTCAGTCTTCTATTTATTATAAGTCCAGGTTTGCTTACGATCTGTGGCCTGGGGTAGGGTCGTCTTGGCGGTGTCTCTAGACATCGCCAACGCCTTCAATACCCTGCCCTAGTGTTGTATCAGGGAAGCACTCCGGTATCACCGGATGGCGACCTAACTCTGTCGTATAGTCGAGGCCTATCTGACGGGTAGGGCCGTCATTTACCCCGGTCACCAGGAAGAGTGGAACCAGCGAGAGATGTCGTGCGGTATCCCACAGGGATCACTCTTGGGGCCGCATCTGTGAGACATCGGATACGACTGGGTGCTGCGCGCCGACCTCCCTAGCGGCGTCAGCGTGGTGTGCTACGCTGACGACACGCTAGTCCTGGCGCAGGGGAGTCGCACCAGGCGGCGGCCGAATTGATGACACGCGGGGTTGCGACAGTCGTCGAGAAAATCCGGCAATTGGGACTCGAGGTGGCCTTGCACAAGTACGAGGCCATGTGTTTTCATGGTCCTCGGAACACGCCACTGTCGGGTTCCCAAGTAACGGTAGGAGGGGTTCACATCGGCGTCCAGTCGACAATGAAGTACCTGGGACTCGTCCTCGACAGCCGGTGGAACTTCGTGGAGCATTTCCGTCGTTTGGCTCACAAACTGGAGCAGGGCGGGGCTGCCTTGAAGCGGCTCTTGCCCAATCTGGGGTGTCCGAACGCCTCCTGCCGGAGGCTTTATGCGGGGGTCGTGCGGTCCATGGCCCTTTACGGGGCACCGGTGTGGGCGCGTTCATTGAGGCCCCGACCAGCCCACCGGTTGAACGCGTCCCAGAGGGTCATGGCCATCCGGCTGGTCCAGGGATACCGCACGGCCTCCTGCGAGGCAGCGAGCCTCCTTGACGGATTGCCACCAAGGGATCTGGAGGCAAAGGTCCTCGCGCACGTTTGGGAGTGGCGCGAGGAGGCGAAAGGCCAGGGCGTAACTCCGCTGCCGCGAGAAATCGCGGCACAGCGGACAGAGCTCCGGCGGGATCTCATGGCGGCATGGAGAGTGCGACTGTCGCAACCCAGCGCAGGGCACGCCACAATTGCGACGGATAGTCCCCTCTTTGAGGAGTGGCTTGAGAGGTGCCACGGCGTCCTCACCTTCCGCCTGACGCAGGTCCTCACCGGACATGGCTGTTTCGGGAGTTCCTGTTTCGAATAAGGCGGGAGGAAACGCCCGGGTCTTACCATTGTGTGGATCGACCGGAGGACACGGTGGAGCATACGGTGGAGGTCTGCCCGGCTTGGTCGGAGCACCGCCGTGTCCTCGTGGCGGCGATCGGCGGCGGTGACCTCTCGCGTCCGGCCCTGGTTCAGGCCATGATACGGAGCGAGAGGAAAAGTGGAGGGGAAGCCGTCAACTCCTTCTGCGAAGCAGTAATGCTCGCGAAGGAGGAGGCGGAGCGCGATAGGGAAAGGCAATCTCTGCGCTCTCGCGCCCCTAGCTGCCGCAGAAGGAGACACCCTGGGCATCGGGAGTTGATTGGCGACTCCCGGCCACCGTAGGCGTGGGCTTGCGGACGGCGAGCAATGGGAAGCTCGCCGTCCGGTAAGGACCAGGCCCGGGTCGACGGCGCATCGTGTTCCACGCGCGCCTCAAAGAGATGTCAGTACCATTGACGGGGCCCGATAGGACCGATGCCTGCCGGGCTCGCGGATTGTTCGAAAGAGTTACCTTGGCCTTGGAGCACAGGCAACTGAAGGAACACGGGTGGGTTTTAGTCAGTAAGAGTCTGACACGCCCTTCCGCTCCGTCCAGAACGGGACGATGTTTTCCTTTACTGATGTCAGTGATGTCCGAGATAAACTAAATAAAAAAATATTTATATTAATAAAGCCAGCCACAACATCAAAGGCGAAAGTTTTCCCACATTCGTTTCTTCATGTTAGTTCCCACACGTATTCAATAATTTATTTTGGCAAATGACCTCATGAAGGTCTGTAAGGAGCTCTTACATACATAAATATATAGTACGTTTGTATGTACAACGCATTTCAACAAAATGGTAACGCCGGCCGAAATAATTAAGGGCTGTGGTTAACTTGCGCGTGCAGGTATAATCATAACTAAAAATAACATATCAGCACTTTCCTACCTGGTTCAAATATTTTTCAATACACTTCCTCGAAAACTGGTTCTTATCGCACTACGATTAGGTTCAACATGCAAGCAATGTATTTCACACGCGTGCGTTTTTTTCATTTACCAACACATGTGCGGAAATAAAATTGTCACAGATAACTATACCTATACTCAGACCAAATTGGTTCAATGCCTATAGTCGGCGGTAAATGATAAAAGATAATTGATTTTATTTTTGTAAGTAGGTTTGTACAAACATTTTTACACGTCAATCATATTTTAAAAACTAGATGAGGTCGGAGTTTCCTATCTGACTACTTTGAGAAAAAAGGCCGAAACAAACTCAGAGGTCACAGTCTCTTTTAAAGTCCAGACATAATCTTGGTCACACCATGTGAAGACCATGTAGATTTGTGTCTGAAATGGTCTTTTCAGGAAAAACCACACAGAATGAGTGGACCTGTCCAGTCAGTGCACGCATTTGTCAGTAATCGTGCAGCTGAACACAAAACTTAATGAGCTCAAAGAAAGGACATTTGGGTAGGCCGCATAAAGCACTCATTGACGATTGCTTTTTTAAAATCTCGGCAAAGAGATATGCGTCTTAACGGCGTTATCAATTTTTGAATATGTAAATTATGTTTATAAATAGAATATCATCAAAAACCACGATTATTACAAAAAAAAAATCGTCTATGAACAAATTAACATATATTTGTATTCTAAACTCAAAAATACTTGAATTTTCCTTTTTTCATATTAGGCTGTTAAGCGGCTTTATACCTTTGCCTCTCCTTTAACCTGCGAAGGCAAAGCGCGGAAAAAAGCCAATTCAGTCTTATTAAGTTCGTTCTAATCGGGTGGCTCACAACATCTCTCGACTTTTTTTTCTTTCTTATACAAAGCAACTCTGCTATATGTATTGAAGTCATTTCTACCTATCTATAGTAGGTGCGCGACTCTACCTACTAGGTTCAGGACAGAAAATGACCTCCTTGACAATCCTTACAAGGACGATAGACGCTAAGCCGATTGGACCACTTGCTGCAACAGCTTTCGAAGAATCGTAACTATAAAATGCAATGGTGTCGCTTTTAGTGAGTCTTTGAAAGCTTTGAAATCGACGTACAATTTTCAATGCATGCAAAGTATAAAGCATTGGTTTTTTTTTATATCAGAACGACGTTTTGTATCTATCTTTAATACATGACTTTAACTTTTCATGTTTCAACAAGCATCACGAGCTGTAGATAATTCATTAAATCAAGCCGTTGAAAAAAGATTAGCCAGTCATCCTGAAAGGGATTGATACTGACATAACAGCCTATAGTGGGTAAGTAACCATATGACACCTAATTTTAATGCATAAATAAGATCAAACTGTTGGATTAGCAACGCTCGGCTTAGCACCAAAAGTTGAAAATTACACGCTGAAAATAAACAGCACGCTTATATTTCGGCATTCATTGGGGTGTCGCCTTCTTTTAGTGAAAACGGGCATTAGTATGATGACACGTTGACCCTCTTTCAGTATATTACACGATACAAGAAGGTAACAAAGTATGAGGTAACGAAAAAAAAACAAAGATAGATCGTGATCGCGTAAAACATTCTCAACCTTTACTGGCAATTTCCCGGCGGCTCAGCTCATACGGTTAAAGGTAACATTCATTGCTAACCGTTGTAATAAATACAAAGCTAGAGCTGTTATCTTAACGACATCACGTTTGTATTAAGTCTGAACTTACTTCTCAGTATGTGATTCACAAATGAATGAATTGTAGCCCATAAAACTACCCCAATGCAGTGTTAATGGGGCTATTTTTGGTTCCCACTCAGGATGGGGTAACCCTCTTTACGCCGTGAAGGAAGGTATAAACACGAGCGACTTTGCTTTTGTAAGAAACATTTAGATTTATTCTAAACCCTTTCAGAGGAAGAAAGTGAGTTTTCACCTTTTGGTGAACGGCAGGGCATAATTTAGTGTCTAGACATTGTGAGCTTTTATCTTTTCTAACGTGAAGATATTATCGTGGACTTCCACGTCCACGTCCATAAAATTAATTGAAATACATGCACGTTTCATCGTTATCGTGGACGGAAATTTATAGCGTCATCATATTTATTATTCATTTCATATTATTTTAATATTGTGAATGTGAAGACTATGTGGGTCATTGTTGCATTTTTTTGTCTCCTCAGTTTACTTTAATCATGGTCTGGCAGTTTGAGTAATTTTTGTGACCTACCCAAATGTCCTTTCTTTGGTATTGTTCGTCGAATCGTTGAGCTCCTTAAGTTCTGAGTTGAGCTGCACGATTACTGACAAATGCGTGCACTGACTAGACAGGTCCACTTAATCTGTGTGGTTAAATCTACATGGTCTTCAGATGATCTGACCAAGATTATGTCTGGACTTTAAAAGAGACTGTGACCTCTGAGTTTGTTTCGGCCTTTCTTCTCAGAGTAGTCAGATAGTAAACTCCGACCTCATCTAGTTTTTAAAATATGATTGACGTGTAAAAGTGTTTGTTCAAACCTAGTTACAGAAATAAAATCATTTATCATTTATACATTTCCATAAATATGTACTTCCCTGTGTTATCGTGATTGAGAAATAGATAAAGTTTGATGAAAGTAGTGTACAGTCACGAGCACTAATAAATATATCATATAATAAATATATATATTGGTTTCATAATAAAGCGGTGCAGGTACATAACAACGGCTGTCCAAATTCAGAGCATTTTTTGTATAGATCTAGTATTATACGCTAGTAGTATACACTCAATCTATGGTTTTTGACACCAGTATGTCAAATACTGGTAAACATTACAGATTTTTCTGACAGTCGTTCTAATATGGCGGCCACCGCTCTTCTAGGAAACCGTACCTCAAAGAGTATAATTATAATACGGGAGCCGAAGTTTTAGCAAAATTTAAAAGTATTTTTCTAGCGAAATTACAATTGCAACTTTAGGACAAGACCTATTTCGTAATAATATGAGGGCCAGAATACTATGCTCGTAATGTCCCTCTCAATGTTCCGCCTAAAATAACTAAATTTTCGTAATAAATATTTAAAAATGAGGTTTTTAGTTTGAGTAAATGTTTTGGCAATTTAGATTACTAGGGATAAAATTAAATGTAAAACCAACTTTCCGATTCGAACCACGTAAATGGGACAACGCGTTAAAATGTAATAAGAGAATCATTTAAGGATATCAAAATCATGAAGGACATAAGTGGTTTTCGAAATGACTCTAGTGACACGACATTTATTAAATTGAGGGGCCAATTTTCCGTAAAAATAATCTGCGCCACAAGATCTAGAAAAATTTCGTCTCCATACAGTGTCATCAACGTTGAGAGAAATGCTCGGCAAGGGATTGAAAAATAATCCGCATGTTGAACCCAACTTTCAGCTAAATTAACGCTTAGGCCTCGTTTACGGAGACGCGTGGCTTCGCGCGTCGCGTGCAGTGTGGCGTCTAGCGTTGCGTTGGACGTTTTTTGCGTTCACAAAGAGACGGCGCGTGCAGCGGTCCGCGTCTTCACACGCACAAAAACAAACATATATGATTAAGTACGAATTCGTTCATGGAGCCGAGGGTCATGGCGCGTCGCGTGAAGTGTAGCTGCGGACGCGGCGGTGGACGCGGCGGGCTACGCGGCTAACCCTGCGGGGGGTAGAAAGGGGAGGGGGAGGAGCTGATTGGTAAAGAGTTGCATATTCTCCAAATTGTGTCCGTTCGCCTAATGTAAATCTAGGTGCTGCTCTAACGGTAAATAACAAACTTTTTAAGCAATTATTGTCTTCGAGCAATAATAAGTCTAAATCGTCCATATTTACACACACGTTTGTTCGTTGTTACTATTCGAACAAGACTGCCCAGGACACAAGAAAGCTGGCGCTGCGCACGACGCTGCGATCGACGCCACGTACGACGCTGCGACCGACGCCGCGTACGACGCTGCGACAGACGCCGCGTGCGGCGCTGCGACCGACGCCCCGTGCGACGCGGCGTCGTCATCCGCAAATAATGCTACATTTCAAACAAACGCGTGTAAAAACGCCTCTCCGTAAACCCTCTCATACAACGCCGTAAGTTTGAATTTAGTGCGGGTCGCGCCTCCGCACGCGACGCTCGAAGCCACGCGTCTCCAGAAACGAGGCCTTAGTGTCTGACCATACGCACGGGTAGAATTCAAGGACTTCCCCACAAAAATTCAGGAAGTTGTGTGTAAAAACTGTGGCTCACCCATTGAACTACCTTCCGCTATGCGCGCGCTCTCTCTATATGGTATAGAGTCGTGAGTAAAAAATAATAATTACTAAGTCCTTAATTAGTAGTAGTTGTTCCGGGTCTGGCTGTTTGTGTATGTGAGTTTGAATGTTTGTAAACGCACCCACAATACAGGAGAAAATCCTAGTGTGGCTCAACGTTTTTAAAAAAACTAAATAAACAAATAAATTAGAATTTAAAGAAATTTTGTTCCTTATGATTTTTGTCGTTTCTTATTAGTTTATCCAGCTTAGTTTTGTAATTAGTTTTCATAATATGGTCTAATAAGACTGATTAAAGTAAGTTTAAAAATAAATTGAATAATGTAAAGATTGTCGTATAATTTCATTCGATTTTTTGTTTATGGCAATATTTTGATTATTTTAGTTCCATAGAGTAGAATTATGAACAAAACTAATATTCCAGTTGGATTCAAGCAAGTTGGAAAACGTGTTTCGAAGTTATTAAGAAATTTGTGTCAAGGAAAAATCTACCGAACTAACATTTTTGAGTTTATGTTCTACGAAGTTTATATAGTTTAAATGTTTGTTAAATATGTTATTGAATATGATTAAGGATAAGGAAAACTTGTAAGGGATTCAGATAAAAATATATTAAAATAAAGGCTTTAAAGATGTCGGCTTAGGGAAACTGGCGAGTTAAAAATGAGCTCAAAATTTGAGAACCCCTGTGAGGCAATGTAGGTCCGTATGAAAGAAGTGTGATTCGTCGACACTGGACTAGTCACAGCACAGACGTCGAAGTGGCAACAAAAAGGTAGAAGCCGAAGTCTACCCTGTTAGATTACAAAAAAGACAAATACAAAAAAATTACACGAGTCTCCTTGTACGTAGCTGGAAAGTGACCATGTTGAGATTTATGGCTGAGGAAGGAATGTTATGGCTACACAACAACAAAGAAAACAGTTGAGCTAAGAATCAAAAGACAAATAGATAATAGCAAACAGCCTCCAAAGGAACAACTGTGCTAAGAATAAAAAAATAAATAGATACCAGAAAACTTTGTTATTGCTCATTGAAAGAGCTCAAAGAGCTATTCTTAAGGTGGCTACTTGCCGCCTTACTTACTTGTACTTCACAATATTTATACAGGAGGTTAGTGGGGTATAGGAAAGACCCCACTAACCTCCTGTATAAATATTGTGAAGTACTAACAGTTCGACAGTTATTTATAATGAGCACTGTACTAAAACAACACACAGCACTTCCATACAGCACTGAATTTACTAAAAGAAGACGGAAAGATATAGTTTGCCCTCAAAAAAGTACAAAACATGCTTTCACGGCCAAATTTTTTATATGTACCTCGAACCGCTACTCTATAACAGGCTAAATGAAAAAGGAAACATCTACTCCTTAAATCATAGTAACTGCAAGAAAATCCTTTAAGGAAACTCTTCAAACTATGTCCTATGAAGATACAGAGAAGTTATTACTAGTGCTAAAGTAAATATAGTTTGTATTATTGTTATTTTTTAATTAGTTAGTTAAGTTAAGATACTATAATTTTATATACCTTTTTACATTTATTTACCAATAAGATTAATATGATATGTGATTATTTAATCAATTAATGTTACCTACAATCGCCTGAAACACAGGATTACCTAGTTCAGGCACAAATTATGGTTGAACTTGATATAAATTTAAGAAATACTGTATTTAACATTATACCTTATATCTTTGATTATATATATATATATATTATTATTATTTTTTGAACCCCAAAGAATATTTAGTTTCATTTATTCATTAACAATTTACATTGTGTCTGAATGTTTTATAAAGATCCCTACGCAAATAATTATTAATATGTTCCTAGTAACTAATCTAAAATAATTGTCAGTTTTATCCACACATCAGACACACTACGGGAAACTAACTACAGCTACAGGAATCAAATAAAATCTCGGGATTAATATATATTTTGGGGAGAGAATAAAACAGTCAGTCATTTTATATAGTTACAGGGTAATTTTTAAATAATATTAAAGGAATGTAGCGGTATCTACATCGCCACATGCGAGCTACACGTCACAATGACGTCACGCAAGATCCTGCATCGCGCAAGCAGAGTTTACCGCGCAACTGGCATATATACAACATCCCGACATCAAACGTCGGGCAGTTGCCCACCAGACACGACACCCGTCTGGTTGGAGGATCCTCCCTTTTCAATAGAGTATGAGTGAACCTTACACCCTGTTCCTCATACCTCTATAGGAACAACACTTCAAAAATAAAGAATGCAAACTAGTTGGAGGATTTTCCACAGCACAGCGCTAGTTTCACAGAGAATCCCATTTCTGCGGAATGAACGAAAGGAGTGTGCCGATTCGAAAGAAAGAAGTGCTGTTAAACTTAGTTGGATTCTAGTATCAGTAATTAACAATGTTGACGCGGGGATAAAAAGATTTTTTTTTTTTTTTTTACACACGAAATAACACAAAAAAATATTTATGTCAGTAATAACGAATGTTACAACTTACTTATTTTTAAGTTCGGGCGCCTTATTGTAGCGAAATAATAAGAAATAAGACGTCCGCCACTTTTAAAACAATAAAATAAATTTTTACCATAAACTTGTTAAAAATTAAACCAGTGGGTATTGCAGAAAAACTATGAGAAATTTTTAAAACAAGAAAATGCACGGGTAAACTTAGTCGCACGTGAATTTAATTTATCCCTTGGTAAAATATTCCCGAGCCTGACCTAAAAAGTTCGATTGCAATCGGTTTAATAAGGACTCTTACCAAAAAATAAGAGTTTTCTTAAGCTGTAGAGCTAAGTAGATCCGTGGTCATAGAACAATCTTAAAATTTAATTTTATAATATAATTGTAACGGTAACACATGGAAAAGATCTATATAGTTAGAATGAATTAAAATACATTAGAAATAATGAAATCATAAATATCTTCAATTATCCACAGTCCAGTTGTTGGAATTTCGGCTGGTGTGACGGGATCTTCGACGCTCTTCAGAAAACACACCTATTGTGTTCACCGGCTTAGGATTTAGCCCGGAGGGTGGAATCGATATTCGGCTTGTTATATCACGGTATACACCTTAGTGTAGGGCCTGAGTGAATATGCGTTCGGCGGGGCGATCAGCGGGGCGGGGAGCAGTCGAGAGCGCGTTCACTGAGTGGCCTTAGTGCACGCTCAGCGTTCGTGTGGACAACGGACACTTACGTGTTATTACATCTGTTTGACAAGAACGCTGCACGCCGCGCCCCGCTGGACGCTCGATTTAAGCGGGCACTCAGGCCGTACACTAAGACAAATTATAGAGGATGAGAACCATGAAAAAAATTTAAAGATTGAAGACGCGAGAAAAATTACAAGCCGATAAAAGAAGAAAATGCACTCAAACGCAGTGGTAGATCACTAGCATGACCAAACGCTCCTATGGTAGAAAAAATGTATAAAAGAACGGACAAAAAAATATCTATAGATAAAAAATAAGAAAATAACAGAATAATAGAAGAGACAGTGTTAAGAACTTCCAACAGGAATTTCTCAGTAGCAGCCCGGAGTCAGGAATTGTTCCCGGTTGATGGAAATAGGGTCGCCCCCTATTACATGGGACTTAAAACATAACTGGCGAAATGTGGGTGTACTACAGGTACATCTCTGCTCTACCCTTCAAGGAAACAAGCCGTGATGTTATGTTATGTTATAAGTAAGTACATGTGAGGAGCTCGTGGATAAGTTATATATAACAGCCGCACGGGTAGATCCATCAGGTTAAGCTACACCTGCCAGGGTTGGCCCGTGGATGAGTGACCATCTTTACATATCGAAACTCCTACGTGTCTTGGAAACGTTAAGCCCTTGGTCTGGGTGTTATTCGTGGATCTTTGGCAGTTGTTACGGGTGGTCAGAAGCCGGAAAGTCTGACAACCAGTCTTACCAAGGGGTATCGTATCACAGTAACTGGTTTGTGGAGGTCAGATAGGCAGTCGCTCCATGTAAAATACTGGCAGTCAGCTGCATACGGTTAGAATGCAAGCTGACCCCAACGTAATTGGGAAAAGGCTAGGCAAATTGATTGGATATGAAAATTCAGATTTAAGCTTTTGGTAAGAAATGAAAAATTACGTGTTACAGCGTTTGGTAAAATAGGGTATAATTTTAGAATTCACAAGATTATTGCATATTTTATTTACCACTTCTTTAAGATTTGTGGTGGCATCCACCACGCCACATGCGAACTACGCATCAAAGATCTGACGTCACACAAATCCTGCATCGCGCAAGCAGAGTTTACCGCGCGATCAACATAAATAAGACTTCCCGACATCAATCGTTAGGCAGTTGCCCACCAGACGCAACACCCGTCTGGTCGGAGGGTCCACCCTTTTGTATGGAGGTTGAGTGAACTTTACAATCTGTTCCTGATGGATCTAAAGATTAAAGGAATTAGAATTTAGACAGAGTCCGTATCTTCAGGTAATATTTAAGTATCGTTTATTATCTGCCTATCTGTCTGTTACTTTTTCACGCTTTAACGGCTGGATTTGGATGATAGGTAGGTTACGGATAGGCCATGACCTAAGTTAGGACATAGGATACTTTTATTCCAGTAGCACGTCCCCGTGGGGTAATTTCCGACCTCCACGCGAGCGAAGCCGCGGGCAGAAGCTAGTAAATTATAAGTATCTGGTAAGCGCACTCCAGATATTTATAACGTAAGGTATAGCTAATACAACCTTTCCACCAGATGATAAATAAAGGATAAATGATAAATGATTTTATTTCTGTAAGTAGGTTTGAACAAACACTTTTACACGTCAATCATATTTTAAAAACTAGATGAGGTCGGCGTTTCCTAGCTGACTACTCTGAGAAGAAAGGCCGAAACAAACTCAGAGGTCAGTCTCTTTTAAAGTCCAAACATAATCTTGGTCAGATCATGTAGATTTGTGTCTGAAATGGTCTTTTGAGGAAAAACCACACAGATTGAGTGGACCTGTCCAGTCAGTGCACACATTTGTCAATAATCGTGCAGCTCAACTCAGAACTTAAGGAGCTCAACGATTCGACGAACAATACCAAAGAAAGTACATTTGGGTAGGCTACAAAAATTACTCAAACTGCCAGACCATTATTAAAACTAACTGAGGAGAAAAAGAAAGCAACAAAGACCCACATAGTCTTCACATTCACAATTTTAAAATAATAATCATGTATTGAGTGTAGCCTGCACGCTACTCAAATTCACAGACAGTTTTCAGAGATGTGCTAAGCTGCATACCGATGAATGTGTATCCAGTAGGTTAAATGAAAAGTACACATAGTTTCGTAGCTTAGCTTCTCCGCTTAGCGACTTCACACATCGGATGGAAAGGCAGCCCGATTCTCAGGTTTTAAAAATATACATAGTTCTCACCAGTCTTGGTGCATTTTAAGCTGGTTCCAGCCGCTACTAGACCTACTGGTTAGTTTTACAATATTTTGTTATTTATGTTGCTAAAGGTAGCCAAGCCCAACTAGGTTACGCTAATTCTTGTGTAAATCGAAATTCGATAGTGAAATTGTACGGAAACGTACACTTTACCGACTTACGCGCCGTGCATTCTGCACACACAGCATTTTGTACCTATTATTACAAATAATATGTAAAAATATATATCAATAACGAACATTCACGGCAGTCGGTTTTATTTCATCATCCCAATAGAATCGCCCCGTTATCATATCACTAAGTGTAGGGATCCCCTACAGAAATAACTGTGTAAGTATAAAAACGCATGACAGAAAATAATTAGCAATCAATTGTTTTTTTGACATGATGAGCTTTGTACCAACTACCAAAAAGTATTTTTTTGGTATCAGTTATAGAAACAGCTGCTTACCGCGCGTTCCCGTCTCTTAGATTTTTAACTTTTAGAATTTTATGCGTGGACCTATAGAGGTATGAGGAACAGGGTGTAAAGTTCACTCATACCTCCATAGAAAAGGGGGATCCTCCGACCAGACGGGTGTCGTGTCTGGTGGGCAACTTAAAAAGAAAAAAGAAAGAAAAATAGTTTATTCTGCACAAACAAAAGGCACCTAACAAATGAACGACATTGAACACGAACTGCCCGGCGATTGATGTCGGGACGTTGTATATAAGCTAGTTGCGCGGTAAACTCTGCTTGCGCGATGCAGGATTTTGCGTGACGTCAGTCTGACGCGTAGCTTGGATGTGGCGTTGTAGATGCCGCTACAGACCCACCTCTTGCGTTCCAGGTTCTTTTGAAAGGTGGATAAATGTAACATATTTTTACTATAATCCGTGCGTGTGTATCGGGAATTATTAACTAAGTTATCTGCGGTTGAAAATCAGTTTATAATCTGAGCTGCGGTCGTGCGTTCTGTCAATTAATACTTTAAATTATTTATATTTCAAACTTTGAAAGAACCCTGGTAAATATTATGATTTCATTGTTTACTTAATGAGTGGAACTTCATTTTAGGCAAAAAAAAAGAGTAACCGCTTTCGAAAAAAAAAGGGTAATAAACGGTAATAAAACGAGTTTATTTTTTATAATAAAAAAGTATTATTTTTTAAAGTTTCTGTTGTTCTAAAACGTGTTGCATAATTAGGCCAGCACACTAATTACGTAACACACTATCTATCATAATTTGAATGATTTTGAAGCCTATTTCTAATCCATTGCTTCATATGTTCAAAAAATTTGTCTGCTCCACAACGTAAATAACGCAATGAATGTTGTTGAACTGTCAAAATGAAACCCATTCCTACTGTTAGTGTTTTACGTAATTATCCCCCTGGTCGTTCCATAAAAGGAAACAGTCATTTTTTTACTATCGGTTCGTAGAAATCTTCTGTTTACAAGTCATGTATAAGTGCCGGGTCGCCCCGTGGCGCGCCGACAAAAAATGTTCCGGGCAAGCGACGCACGGCTCAAGTCGGTACCGGGACAATTCAATGGGTCTACGATCGTTTTAGTTTTTAACCGTCTGCCTAAATTAAAGATCCCTCTTCGGATTAATTTCCCCTCCCTTTTAACATATTTCAGAACTGCTTGTGGCGCTAAAGATTGTCATTGGCACAGTCATATAAAATAATGATTTACTTCCCTAAATATTGTTTGTATGGATGTGGTATATATCAATAATTATAATATTTATGAAATTATTATTTTTTGTTTGTTTCAGTCCAGTACTAACCTCACAAAATCTACATTAAGTTCAACTGTAGATCGAAGATTTTTATCTTTATACTTATTTATTTTTAGGGTTCCGTAGTTTTAATGGAAAAACGGAAATCTTTTGGGATCACTTGTGTGTCTGTCTGTCTGTCCGTCTGTCACAGTCAATTTATTCCGAATCTACTGGATCGATTAGGCTGAAATTTGGTACACATACGAATTTCTGTGACCCAAATAGGGATGTGTAACGTAAACAAATACATTTTGAATAAAGAGGTCAGTATTGGGGGCAAACTAGACAGCTAAAAACAAAAGTTTTGCAAACTGTACCGTGTGACCTATCAAATGAAAGGATTTCTAGTGAGGGTCTCAAAATATATTTTTGTATAATTTTAAAATAAACAGTTCTGCATTTATTTATGAAAATATATAAAACTTGACCATACCCCCTCCTTATCTCCCGAGCCTAAAGTTTTGAAAAAAATACAGACTTTAGCTCTTTACTTACAGATTACAGGAAAGCCTATAAGAAATCTATGGTCTTAAAATAACAGGAAAATCTTTCAATATTGTGTCGACAAACTTACTTTTGTAGTTGAAATGTATGGGAGAACATGTTTTTCCACTACAATGCCAAGTCTGTTCTTGGATTCTTGTTCGCCAAGACGAACCAAAAATAAAACGCAGAAGCACATTTGGGAGTGGCGCAAGGAGGCAAAACGCCGGGGCGTAACTCCGCTGCCGCGAGAAATCGCGGCACAGCGGACAGAGTACCGGCGGGATCTCATGTCGGCATGGAGAGTGCGACTGTCGCAAACCAGCACAGGGCACGCCACAATTGCGGCAGTAAATCCCTTCTTTGACGAGTGGCTTGAGAGACGCTACGGCGTCCTCACCTTCCGCCTGACGCAGGTCCTCACCGGTAATGGCTGTTTCGGGAGGTTCCTGTTTCGGACAACGCGGGAGGAAACGCTCGGGTGTTGTCATTGTGTGGATCGACCGGAGGACATGGTAGAGCATACGTTGGAGGTCTGCCCAGCTTGGGCGGGGCACCGTCGTGTCCTTGTGGCGGCGATCGGCGGCGGCGATATCTCGCAACCGGCCCTGATTCAGGCCATGGTACGAAGCGAGAGGGAATGGGAAGCCGTCACCTCCTTCTGCGACGCAGTAATGCTCGCGAATAAGGAGGTGGAGCGCGTGAGTGAGAGGCAATCGTTGCGCCCTCACGCCCCTAGTCGCCGCAGGAAGAGACACCCTGGGCGTCAGGAGTCGATCGCCGACTCCCGGCCACCGTAAGTGCGGGCTTGCGGACGGCGATCAATGTGCAGCTCGCCGTCCGGTAAGTACCAGGCCCGGGTCGACGGCGCATCGTGTTACACGCGCGCCTCAAAGAGATGTCAGCATAATTGATGGGGCCCGATAGTGCCGATGCCGGCCGGGGTCGTGGATTGTTCGAAAGAGTTACCGTGGCCCTGGCGCACAGGCAACTGAAGAAACACGGGTGGGTTTTAGTCAGTAAGAGTCTAACACGCCCTTCCGCTCCGCCCAGAGCGGGAGAGGTCATTTGATGATTTCCCACCCAAAAAAAGGGGGTACTACCTACCTTTTCTCGAAACTTTTCCCCGTATTTTCATATCCTCATAGCTTCGGCCTGGATAATGCTAGAGAGCTTAAATGCTGAGTATAAAATTTAGTTAGCAGACTTATAAAACACACTTTATTTCATTTGTCTAGCTTTTTTGCTTTAGATTTTATTAATACATAAAATACATCGATTTCATCACTGACTACTCACTTACTCACCAAAACCTCTAGGGCACTTCGCAAAGTCCTAGAAAGCTAAATTTTGATACGCAGGCTAGAATAGGCACACAAACAACAACAAAAATAAGAAATCTGTAACTTTTACCCTCCGACACCCTTAAAGAGAGGTGCAAGTCTGTATTTCTTACGGATAATAGGTATACCTACTTCCATTTTGAAGAAGAAACTCATTTTCCTTGGCTATGAAGAAAGTAACTGCTGGTGTGCAAGAAATACCTGTTAACCCGGCTATGCTAACTAGTAAGGGTTATGATTTTAACATGTATGTGTTATCATTACAATATAACCGCTAAAATAAAGAGAAATAGAGCACCCTACAAAAAGAAATGAAATCCCACCAAAAACATTTCATGTAAAGTAAGTTACCAAGAGGCCGTACATGTTGGTCAAGATTTAAGGTTTATAGAGTTAAGTCTTGTACAGTTAGGGGGCTTGGCTCTACATTAGATTTGATAACTTTTTAACAGTGAAAGCGTTGTTTGTGTAAGTCAACGGACTCTACATGAAATATTTTTAGTGGGTAACATATTTATCGTGTAGAACCCTCTCCACGCGAGGTCAACTCGCACTTGACTGATTTTTTTAATCTATAACAATGCACGCTTGCTTTTCTAATTCACTTTAGATATAGGCAGAATGGTCGACACTGGCTTTGCTTGCCAGATTTAAAAATAGAATAGATTAGATCGTTTTAGTATGCCAATATAGGACTCTCTGGTCTTTGTTCTTTTGGATTTAGTACCTGCTAGGCTTACAAAGAAACACCAACGAATACTGAAATCATTAATTTTATTTTGCTTTGATTATGTACCGCAAAGATTTTGTTCCATAGTATACATTAAAAGCACAAGTACAAATTGAATGGCACGCACGGTTCCCGAAAATATATATAGATAGATAAAATTCTGGTCACACTGCTCGAGCACATTTCATTCCGCATCCCATTTGTCTACCTACTCTTATGGAGAAGAACCGGCAAGAAAACTCCATGAGCTTAATTTACATTATTTAGCGTGTTTGACTGGCTTAAAAACGTTTCATCGAACCAAATATTTGAAAAATTACATTATCTTTTGCCAACACATCTAGAGTAATACAAAACATAGTTATATCTTATTTACTTAATGGGTAGGTAGGTATATTAAATTATTATCATATATTTAAATGAAAATGTAAGTTTTTACGCAGTGTGTTCGGCTAGGTGAGGTTAACCGAGGGACATGCTTCCAGGGCAAACAAATTTTACTGTGGGACCAAGCAAAAAAATTTTTTTTAGACCGTCTGTTCTGCTAATTTTGATCGTGTTTGTATTGTACTTTTGTAAGGACAGCCGTAATTTTTTTCATTTTCATGATAATTACACTCCGCGACAGCATGTCTCTCGTTTAACCTAACACACTACATAAGTACCTAGAATGCTCGAAAACTCGGCAGTAAATTACAATATCTGCCAACCTATACTGTAAAACTCTCACCGTGAAAACTAAGGTGAACTGAGCTGTCATCCCACAGGAATTGACACTAATGACAGTTCACTACAAGCTCACGTCAGCTGGTGATATTTCGACAGAATAGATAGGCAGTACTATTTCAAAAAAAAAACTAAAAGATCGTGCAATAGACAGATAGAGACAACATTGCACTTACAAACAACGTCATCATTTGGTATTTGTTCATAACCCCCCAGTTACACAGATCTGTGGTACATCTGCTCCAGGATACAGTTATTCCGAAACGTTTGATTTTGTCATTGTCACGATCATTTTTCGCTGGTATCATCTCTGTAATCTCCTTGCTATCACACATGCGTCCTATAACAGAGTCTCCTTCAACTGTTTGAAAACAAAAAGATAAAGTTTGTGAGTAGTTGTTCTCATTTCCACAATGTTTTTTAATGTTCATGTAAAGGTGTGCTTTTACCAAACGAACACAGAACAAGAGCTGTAGGAATACTTGTAGCCCGCGTTGTAACCCAAACGTTCTCGCCGCGCGTGAACGCGATCTTCCCGCTCTTTTACATGAATATGACATACTCGCTCGATCAATATGTAATATAACATATAATATGACTCACTCGCTCTATCAATCAAACCGCGATTATACCTCATAATTCATATAAACGATCGCGTCGATCGCGTACTCGCGCGACAATCGCTTTTGGTTAGGACGCGGGGTTAGGCCCGTCGTAACGAAAGTGATCGCCGCGCGAATATGCAAACGTCGTATTCATTTAACGGTGATTTTGAAAACCAATAATATGAAACGAAGCAAGCTCGAAAATTTTAGCACCCAGCCTCAGATTGGTTAGATTTGTTTTTTACCACATTCATGTAAAAGTAACGGGGCGGCGGTAAAAGTTACATAATACTCGCACGCACACACACTTGTATATAATAGAAAGATACAGAGATACATAGGAAGTGTAAATGTAATGTCTTTTTAATACAAAGCCATCTAGTATAAGTTTGAAGAAGCCATCTTAAATTTTCATTTTGATCTCACTGTCGGCTTCAGCACCGTCGAAAACCATGAAAACAACACATACGATGTTTTTTTTTTAAATTTCGCAGTACCATCTTGGATTTATATTTTGATCTCACGATCGGCTGTAGCACCCTAGAAGCCCATGATGAAAAATTTGAAAATTTTCGCAGCCGTCGTCATTGATTATCATTTTGACCTCAAGAGGATGCTGATGCCAATAAGACTTCAGCATCCTCGAAAACCATGAAAAATATCTCTCTCCGTCTATTTCTATTATTTACAATTACAAAGACGGGGAGTACACGTTTTTTTTTTTTTTTTTTTTTTTTTTTGGGTGGGAAATCATCAAATGACGTCTCCCGTTGTGGGCGGAGCGGAAGGGCGTGTCAGACTCTTACTGACTAAAACCCACCCGTGTTCCTTCAGTTGCCTGTGCGCCAGGGCCACGGTAACTCTTTCGAAAAATCCGCAGCCCCGGCAGGCATCGGTCCTATCGGACCCCGTCAATTTTGCTGACATCTCTTTGGGGCGCGCGTGGAACACGACGCGCCGTCGACCCGGGCCTGGTCCTTACCGGACGGGTAGCTGCCCATTGTCCGCCGTCCGCAAGCCCGCGCCTACGGTGGCCGGGAGTCGGCAATCGACTCCCGACGCCCAGGGTGTCTCCTCCTCCTGCGGCGGCTAGGGGCGCGAGGGCGCAGTGATTGCCTCTCCCTCTCGCGCTCCGCCTCCTCCTTCGCGAGCAGTACTGCTTCGCAGAAGGAGGTGACGGCTTCCCATTCCCTCTCGCTCCGTACCATGGCCTGAACCAGGGCCGGACGCGAGAGGTCGCCGCCGCCGATCGCCGCCACGAGGACACGGCGGTGTTCCGCCCAAGCCGGGCAGACCTCCACCGTATGCTTCACCGTGTCCTCCGGTCGATCCACACAATGGTAACACCCGGGCGTTTCCTCCCGCCTTATCCGAAACAGGAACCTCCCGAAACAGCCATGTCCGGTGAGGACCTGCGTCAGGCGGAAGGTGAGGACGCCGTGGCGCCTCTCAAGCCACTCCTCAAAGAGGGGTCTTACCGCCGCAATTGTGGCGTGCCCTGCGCTGGGTTGCGACAGTCACACTCTCCATGCCGCCATGAGATCCCGCCGGAGCTCTGTCCGCTGTGCCGTGATTACTCGCGGCAGCGGAGTTACGCCCCGGCGTTTCGCCTCCTCGCGCCACTCCCAAACGTGCGCGAGGACCTTTGCCTCCAGATCCCACGGCGGCAATCCGGCAAGGAGGCTCGCCGCCTCGCAGGAGACCGTGCGGTATCCCCGTACCATCCGGATGGCCATGACCCTTTGGGACGCTTTCAACCGGCGGGCTGGCCGGAGCCTTAGCGAAAGCGCCCACACCGGTGCCCCGTAAAGGGCCATGGACCGCACGACCCCCGCGTAGAGCCTCCGGCAGGAGGCGTTTGGCCCCCCCAGATTGGGCAAGAGCCGCTTCAAAGCAGCCCCGGCCCGCTGCAGTCGGGGAGCCAAACGTCGGAAGTGCTCGACGAAGTTCCACCGGCTGTCGAGGACGAGTCCCAGGTACTTCATCGTCGACTCGACGCCGATGAGAACCCCTCCTACCGTTATTTGGGAACCCGACAGTGGCGCGTTCCGAGGACCATGAAAACACATGGCCTCGGACTTGTGCAAGGCCACCTCGAGTCCCAACTGCCGGATCCTCTCAACGACTGTCGCAACCCCGCGTGTCATGAGTTCGGCCGCAGCCTGGTGCGACCTCCCCTGCGCCAGGACCAGCGTGTCGTCAGCATAGCACGCTACGCTGACGCCGCTAGGGAGGTCGGCGCGCAGCACCCAGTCGTAACCGATGTCCCACAGATGCGGCCCCAGGACCGATCCCTGTGGGACACCGCACGACATCTCTCGCCGGTTCCATTCTCCTTGGTGACCGGGGTAGATCACCGCCCTATCCGTCAAATAGGCCTCGACTACACGACAGAGGTACGTCGGCATCCGGTGATACCGGAGTGCCTCCCTGATGCAACTCCAGGGCAGGGTATTGAAGGACACGGTGGAGCATACGGTGGAGGTCTGCCCGGCTTGGGCGGAGCACCGCCGTGTCCTCGTGGCGGCGATCGGCGGCGTCGACCTCTCGCGTCCGGCCCTGGTTCAGGCCATGGTACGGAGCGAGAGGGAATGGGAAGCCGTCACCTCCTTCTGCGAAGTAGTAATGCTCACGAAGGAGGAGGCGGAGCGCGAGGGGGAGAGGCAATCTCTACGCCCTCGCGCCCCTAGCCGCCGCAGGAGGAGGAGACACCCTGGGCGTCGGGAGTCGATTGCCGACTCCCGGCCACCGTAGGCGCGGGCTTGCGGACGGCGAGCAATGGGCAGCTCGCCGTCTGGTAAGGACCAGGCCCGGGTCGACGGCGCGTCGTGTTCCACGCGCGCCTCAAAGAGATGTCAGCAAAATTGACGGGGTCCCATAGGACCGATGCCTGCCGGGGCTGCGGATTGTTCGAAAGAGTTACCGTGGCCCTGGCGCACAGGCAACTGAAGGAACACGGGTGGGTTTTAGTCAGTAAGAGTCTGACACGCCCTTCCGCTCCGCCCAGAGCGGGAGACGTCATTTGATGATTTCCCACCCAAAAAAAAAAAAAAAAAAAAAAAGGGCAGGGTATTGAAGGCGTTGGCGATGTCTAGAGACACCGCCAAGACGACCCCACCCCGGGCCACAGCATCCCCCGTCGTGAGGGCTCGCACGCGCATGATGGCGTCCACCGTGGAGCGCCCCCTGCGGAAACCAAACTGGCTCTCCGCCAAATCCGGCCCCACCCGCACCAGCTGCCCGACGAGGCGGTCTGCAATAACTCTTTCAAAGAGCTTGCCCACCTCGTCGAGCAGCACGATGGGCCAGTAAGCGGACGGAGAGTCCGCCGGGCGCCCCGGTTTCTTAATGAGGACCAGTTTCCCCGTCTTCCAACGAAGTGGGAACTGGCCCTCCTCCAAGCAACGGGGAGTACACGTGACTTTCGGCTTCGTTATGCGTCTTTTTACACCCGTTATAATAATTATATCTCTATTATGTATAATAAAGTCGCAAGGAGGGGCATCACGCTTTTTTGTAACGTGACGATTTCTACCAGTTTACTCCTACCGCAACCCGCGTTAAAGACCTTTGTTCCAATAAGTTAGGCAGCGAGTAGGTACTCTGCCGCCCCGGGCCATGACTCTTTGATACGCCACTGGTTCTAGGCAACTATTCGCCCACTCGGCTGCATATCAAGCGACAAGCATATCGAGCGAAAGAATGCTCTTTCTCTATTTACACAAAAATTATTTGTTAGTATGATCCCGCTCGTTTGGACTTCACTAGACCTATCTTTATACACGGTGGAACATTGTCTAATTACACACCATTCAGTACATTGTAATGATTTTTAAATTATTGGTTAATTATAATTCATATTGGGGTTTTACAGGAATAATGATATTAACTAAAAAAAGGTAAAAAACCGACGTCAAAGCCGGGAAATCATGTAGGTACCGTATTCATGAAGTCTGTGTCACGAGTGTGAGACTCACAATGTCCCTTCCCCCGTGTATAATACATATTATTACCATCTACGTTGCTGTCTCGACAACACTTTAAACAGAAAGGATTCAATACTGATACTCACAATCAATTTTAATAACTCTGCAAGCGCCGGAATAACAAGGAAGAGCCAGCATATCGACTCCATTGCATGTTTTATCATCATAGTCCAATGGATTAGTTAAGCAGTTATAGCAATGGATTTTTTTACCTCCTGCAACGTGAGAACACAGTAAAGATTAAATGAAGCCAATTATTTTTTTAAAGACGACTGAATCTGACTTTTTATTGCTATATTCCTCTAAGGGCTGATTTTTAAACAGTCGGATAAGTTAAGCCACGTTCACGGACACTGTTCACGGCCTCGGGCGATGCGACTTGCGACGCGACTTGTGTCAAGCGACACTCGAGCTTATAAGGCTGACTTTGTTTAATTCTATGACAGGTAGGCTAAGTTCAAACCAAGCGCAAGAATGGTGTTTTGGCGCATTTTATTCGGACATTTTTTGATAGAACGAAAACTACAACAGTGATGTTGTTTGTCCAGGTATTTTGGTTGGTACTTATTATCATATTATACTTAAAATTGTAACTATTACAGCTGCTTATTTCCCATCATAATCTGCCTGGCCTTTGCCCAGCTATGTTGCCAGATAAAGTAAAATAAAATATTGTTAAATCATTTTGAAAGTCGGTGGTCAGTGGTCGGTATACAATGAACCTGTTTAACCAACATAATAATAAATAATTATATAATTGTCCTCCAGACGGAATTTCGGCCATTGCAGCCAATCTCAGCGGCGACTAGCCATCGACGCGGGAGATATTATAGTGTAAAAGAGTGTGCGCAGACACAGGACCACTCACTCGTCTCTCACTCTCATAGTCCGATGAAATGGCAATCTGACACAACCGGAGAGAGATCAGGCCCAGGACCAATGGCTTAACCTACATAGGTACATACTAAAAATAATGACGAAAAGAGAAAGACATTTGCACTAGGTAATACTAAAGTACCACATTCACGGTCATTTGACACGATCAGTTTGCGTGGCTTCCTGTCAAAAAATTATCGCGCTAGATTCTACTCTCACAATCATTTTTTTGTCATGAAGTAAGATTATGGCGCCATATCAAACCAGGAATCCACCGTAATCCACGGCCTCATGCCATTACTCCAATTCGTCGATAATTCCAGTTTAATGCTTATTACAATGTCATAAGAATCACATTGCAAGGAGTGTACTATATTGGAGTGATAGATCCAGTTCCTCACTCATTCTAAATACCATATTTATTACAATGACGCAAGAAGCAGAGAAGCAGACGCAAGAATTGCAAGAACTTTATTTGGAGTATTGTCATTTGGAATGAAGCCGTAGGCCTATATTTCTGTCATCCATCCATTTGATTACAGCAAATTGGAGTGACACCAAAACTGATCATGCCATCTGACTGTGAATGTGGTTCTTTCACGATAACCGTGAAACTGAACTTACCATGGACAGGAGTATCATCATTAGGATTGATGTGGAAGAAATTTGTGGCATAATTGTGGATTTGGCGACGGATTCGGTGTCCGTGTGTAATGTCCCAGTTGCACATATCTGTGTTACAAGTGCTCCAAGAAAAATGAGCTCCACCAGCGGTGTACTGACCATGATCCTCACCACTGTTTACCCCTTCATCGGTCAAAGTTCCGTTCGTGTCCAACCCACATGAACGTGTTATAAAACCTTCCCCATTTTCTGCAAAGAAAGAGAAACATAAATACTTATCTTAAGGGTCCATAAAAACCGTGAAAGTGTGGGGACATTCTTCTTCTTCGTCGTTCCCTCAATACTGAGGATCACGACCACATACGGCGCATCTCCAAGTTATGCGGTCTTCTGTAGTATGGACCGCTCGGTAAATGCTGCCTCCAATAGCGTTCTTGATCGCGTCTAACCATCTTGCTGGTGCTCTGCGCTTTCCTTCCACTCAGCTCAGTATTTTGAGCCTTTCCAGACAACGCAACGTGAACGCACAATATATCCAAAAAAGCTGAGGGCACGCTACTGTCATATTGCAGATAGCCGCATGGTGATGTTGTGTTTCCACAGTGTGCATAGAGATACGTACGAGATTTAAAAAATCCATCACAAAGTCGAAAATCTGGAATTCTGTACATCTATCCTTGTAGGTAACGTTCGCTGAAATAGTTATAGGAATTTCTGGAAAATGACTTTTAATTTAAGAAAAACCTTTGTTCGGCTGCTACTGCGCAATGTAGATACCTAATATACGTAGAAGATGTGCTTGCGGGTATAGAACGGAACGAGGGGCGTGAGATTAGGATTAGTTTTAACATAAAATTAAAACCAGGACTACCTATCTGACCTCCACAACCCAATTACTGGGTAACGCGATACTTCTCGATAAGACTGTTTGTCAAACTTTTGGGCTTCTTTCTGACTACCCGTAACGACTGCCAAAGACCTACTAGTAACAGCCGGGAGCAACGGCTTAACGTACTTTCTGAGGCACGGAAGGGTCTCGGTATGTAAAGGTTGATCACCCATCCATGAACCGACCGCGGCAAGCGTAGCTTAACCTTCGATCGAACCATGCGGCCGTTATTATTTAGCCACGACCTCTTTTTACACCCGTTATAAAAGAATGTTACTCACCCTGTGTCTTAATAACAACGCTGCATACGGAGGCCGAGCATTGCTTGCATTTGGGATCATCAGTGCCATTCAGTGGGGTGGTTGCACAATCATAGCATTGAATACATGACGCTGGAAGGGAAAAACACAATATATATTTTTTTAAAACGCCGTATCTTTTCGGCTTCGGCCACAAATACCTAAATAAAATTAAAAATATTACAATCTTCGAAATTAAACTAAAATATACAGAATGGTCCAAATAGTGACGTCATAAAAAATAAATAGATTACTCATGCCCAGGGGTATCCGAAAATATCCCATGTATGTTCCGCGATTCTTGATAGTTTTCGAGTTATATCTGTTTTTTATTTCCTTAAAATTTAATGGGAAACGCTTTCATAAAATTCAATATTTATGAAAGCGGTTCTACACGGCTTTTTCATTTTTTTTTCAATTTTCATTAATAAGGAATATTCTTTCAGACATAAAATAATCATCTTCCTATCATTAATTCAAGATACAACAATTTTGATCGTATTGGATACAGAGGAATATTAATTTCAATTTGATACCTCCACGCGTTCCTGAAAAAAGGGTCTTGACAGACAGACAGATGGACGGACGGATAACGAAGTGATCCTTTAAGGGTTCCGTTTTTCATTTTGAGGTACGGAACCCTAAAAACACACACATTTTACAAATGTATAATAATGTGTATGTAATGTATTGTAAATGTACCTACTCGTTTGTCCAAGGTAATAGCAATACCATATAATAATAATAATAGTCCAATACCTTAGACAAACGAGTAGGTTATTATAATAATAAGTTACTACTAAATTACATATTTTATAAGAAAAACTTAAACCCTTGAGTACTAATTGTCGCGCGTCGCCTGAGAGGTCGCCTGCAGTCGGTTTTTCTTGGTTAATTTGAAATTACAGGGATGCATCGAGTTGCACGTTCGTGCCAACTTAGGATACCCGCAACGCGTTGGAAGGTAATCCCGCACCTGGCTAGCTTACACCGTTACCGAAACTTTTGGCTATGCGATCGTCTGAGATTCTATATTAATATCGGGTTTTTAGCCTGAACAATTAAATATTAATTTTCTAGTTTTTTTTTTTTTTTTTAGATAGTACCTATAACTTTTTGTTACGCATTCCATACTACATACATTATATTTTATTCTAATATATAAAAATCACGTGTCACTATATTGGTACACACGGCTACATATCAAGATATAGTTCCAGTATAAGCTGATCTCTCATTGTACGGAAATCCTATACAATGCGAGATCATCTTACACTGAAAATGTAGCCGTGTTTACACACTAATCTCCTAAACCATCCAACCGATTTCAATTAAATTTTATAAATGTGTATACGGTTGGTTCCAGCTTCAAAATTAGGATAGTTTTGGACTCGATACGAGTAGGTGGCGCTCCGTGCGAAGCAGGGCCGGGCCGCTAATAATCTCAATAAAAATCAACTCTCAGATGCACAATTATTGTTTTAATAAAAGACTAGCTTCTGCCCGTGACTTCATCTGCGTGAAATTTCTTGTTTTAACATAAAATATATACTGACATAACTCTCGGCAATACTGAAGCTTCCCATTCGAATTTTCGGAATTGGATCAGTAGTTCCCAAGATTACCCCCTACATACAAACTCACAAATTTTACATCTTTTATTAGTATAGATTGTGTATTGTGATGTGTTACTTTATTTAAGGTTAATTTACAGAATAAATAGAGATTTTAAATTTAATTTCGTTTTAAGTTTCTTAATTTTAGTACAATGCTATATAAAAAGCCCTTATATATTTTTTAAATAGCCCTCGGTCGATCATTATTAATACGCGGTAGTAAAATTAGATTAATTTGAAATTTAAATTAGATTAGTATTCTAGGGTATTATTTTATATAGTTCATAATATTCTCAAAACTTACCATGTTTAACATACAAGCACACTAACAATGTTACCACAAACAAATTCGATATCAAGCACTTCATAATTACTTTATTGTAACCTACAGTCTACTGGCTTGTAAAATGCGCGCCGAATTACCCAGAAACCAGCTTTTATACGTTCTGATTAGGGAAAAGTTACGCATTAATCAAATAATATGCAAGGTATAATATTTTGTTATTGTTTTTCCTTTGACATCTATGGTTAATTTTCATTATTTTTTTTAATCTTTTGAATTTGTATTTTTTCAGTTTTTCGAAAATGTTGCTATGTAATTTTTGTATTTTTTTTTTTGTGTTATTGTATTTTGATTTATTTTAATGTTTTCGTCCTTGTAAAACTTTTTGTACCTACCTAGGTATTAAGTGAATAATATGGTATCTTATAATTGGAGGCGCACACTGTTATTTGTCCCTGTTTATGTGAACATGCATGTAATTGTGTAGCCTCTGTTGGCGATCGAAAGATAAATAAATCAAAAACGAAAAAACCAAATAATAATAATAAATTCTTTATTGAGAGTAACCATGTGACTCATACGATGTTAGTAACAATCAAATAAACTTATAACTATGTTAGTGATACAGTTACAACAACAAATACACAAACACACACAACAAAATAATCACTGCTTCAGCATTCCAGCTGAGATACTGGAGCAAAGACTTACAATACTGCAGTCCAGCCTGTCAGCAATAACTCCCAGGACGCTGTTGAAACTGGCTCGCACCCTGCGCACCAAGGATGCGCATCTTTTATGCATTCATGCATAAAAGCAATCAACACGCAATTCCGCAAACATCCCTGATACGCTACAGAAGCGAGGCAGCCCCATCAACACCCTGAAAGCATTATTGTACTAAATGCGAAGGGCACTGTACGATCTCTGCGTAAAATGTACCCACAGACTACAGGAGTAAACAGAGGAACAGAAGGCTCCAAAAAGTGTTTTTTAACCTCCGTAGAAGCACACTTAAACCTGCGGGCAATCATATTCGCTCTGACTGACAGCGCCCTCCGTTTCTCTCAATATCGTCATCGTCCTTAAGGATAGTGGTCAAAACATGCCCAAGGTACTTGAATCAGTGCACTCTCGATAACGGTACATCAATACCGGAGGTACCGTTTCTGGACATTTTCCACCAGCCCCAAACACCATCACGACACTCTTCTTCACATTATGCAACAGGCCATGAGCACTGGCGTGCCTCTCACACATACTCACCAGTTTCCTCAGGCCACAGACTGAGGCACTGAGCAGCACCATGTCATCTGCATAGCTAATGCTGTTGACACATATGCCATCAATATAATATCCGACTCTGGTGCTGCTCAGCTCCCCAATCAACTGGTCCATGTACAGGTTGAAGAGTGTAGGAGAACTCAGACGCCCCTGCCTCACACCTGACTCAAGACCATTACGGACTCGAGTAAGCCCCGTCCCACCTAACACTATTGACCTGGTTTCCGTTCCAAAACTTAAAAATATTTATGATTTCAGGTGGTAGCTTCGCATCATTAAGCTTTTTCCAGAGAGTGTCATACGAAACTAGATCAAAAGCACTCGACAGGTCGAGGAAACATGCATAAACCGGAGTGCTACGGCGTGTGTAGTACTCCACAACATGCTTAAAGCCCAATATGGCACTATCGGTAGACGACCCAGGTCGAAACCTAAACTGGTTGTCATGCAATTGAACATATTTATTTAATTGCGCATTATTGTCCAATACCTTAGACACAACCGTAGCCAGTGAAATAGGTCTATAGTTATTCCTATCAGTCAATAGTCCAGTTTTATTTTTAGCTATAGGCACTACAACTGTTTTCAACATATCCGAGGGTATACACGCATGACTCAGACAAAGATTGTACAATAAAGCCAACTCACGCGTCAAATGAGGGCCCGCAAATCGAAGTGTACCCAACCGTAATGGCTGTGCCTTCTCAGTATATTTTTGAAAATCTTTTATATGCCCATAAAAATATAAAATTGTTAAAAAAATACAGTGATATCCATAATATAAATACTAGAAACAAACACAAAGTTGTTGTGCCTACAACAAAACTCAAGAAAATAGGTGCTGTAGAGGCACCCACTTTGACCCTGGGCATAACTTTGGCTCAAATCGAGAAAATGTTTGAACTGCCCGCCGTGTCGCGACTACACAACCGAACTTCGTAGTTCCTTTGGTAACTAATAGATGGCGATATAGACGTGTACTTGCGGAACTGTTTTACCGACTCGAGTGCACATCGCTACATGTTCGCGCCATTTGAAGTTTTGACAGTAACACCGGCGTATTTTTCTGCTGCAAACTTTGATGTGTAATGCTGTATTTTGCTAAGTTTTCTAATTGGATTTTTATTTATTTTCCATCGTATTTTAATTTATTTCAAACTTTTTTCTTACATTAAACCTCTCCTGGATCTTCAATCTTACCGCCCTTGATGGTTTCTTTGGCATTAATGGCCAAAGAAACCATCAAGGGCGGTTTTTCACCGATAAAGTTCATGGAGTTAAAGTAACCCTTTTCTAAGAACAACTTTGGCCCAAACTTTAATTTAAAAAAAAACAAATTACGCTTATCATATTTCTAAAATGCACTTCGCATCTTGTTGATTACATCCTTGAGCTTCTTTATGACATGTAAGAACACTAAAATATAATACCAATATAAACTACAGATCAAATTCGACAATTATTTGAAAAAAATAGCTAAAGTAACCCACCTTTACGAAGGCTCGTTCCGATGTCATTTTATACGTTTTTATAGTTATAACTTCCAAGCCACATTCAAGATCTAAGCCTTAATAAATTCAAATCATTCATTAAATGTAAGTTGTGCCAGATAGCCTTTTATACCGTTAAAGATTATATTGAGGACAAGAAGGCTTGGGATTGAGTTGCTCCAATTTTTGCACACCGAAAGATTTTTATTTTTTGCTATTTTTATTTTATTTTACATACACTTTGACATTTGATGATTATTATAATATATATAAGCAATCACATGAAAATTTACTTTGTGAAATATAATATTATTATTTACTGTACTTTATGCGGCCTACCCAAATGTCCTTTCTTTGGTAAGTATTGTTTCTCAATCTGTGATGGTTTTTATTTTGACTATGTGGGACATTGTTTTTTTTTTTCAATTAGTTTTAATTATGGTCTGGCAGTTCAAGTAATTTATGCGGCCCCTACCCAAATGTCCTTTCTTTGGGTTCGTCAAATCGTTGAGCTCCCTAAGTTCAGAGTTGCGCTGCACGATTACTGAAAAATGCGTGCACCGAATGGACAGGTCCACTCAATCTGTCTGGTTTTTCCTCAAAAGACCATTTCAGACACAAATCTACATGGTCTTCGTATGATCTGACCAAAATTATAGATGGAATTTAAAAGATACAGTGACCTCTGAGTTTGTTTCGACCACGGAACAGATAAATGAGGTTGGAATGGTAATGTGGGCGTGGCAAGCGCGCCGCAATTATGATTCGACGATCATAACTTGACCGATTCATTTGTTCACTGCGTTTAGTGTGTTTCGGACTACTTCGGAGAACTGAGCTCTGCATTAAAGTGCCTTGTTGTGCAATTATAACTTGTAAGACAAAAAGTCAGACCTAAGTATAGAGCGAGGGGGTATATCTTTTGATCGGTAAGTCGAAAATAACATTTAATTACAATATTATTAGTAAAAAACATAAAAATATACGGATCACTATGAAATTCCAAACATTAACAACAATATCGCAACAAGTTGCAAAAAATATACATTGCCCGATGTGTACTCGCTAATCAACGCAATGACCGAGTTCGCTTGCAATGTACTGCATACATTGCATCCTCTACACTTCTTCAACTATTGACGTTTCGACGTTTGCCGTGATTGGCCGTGATGCACGGCGCATTTCTATCGATAGTGAGGTGACAATGTGTTTAAATAAAATCATCGATAGAATTCTCGACTATAATATGTACGTTTGCCAAAGATTATTTTTGAAATACACTCGAGAGCAATGAATCCGGGTCACTTAAAGAATCCTAAAAATCTCGGAAGCTAAAAATGCTAGGTTAATGCAATAAATTGTATTTAATAGACAATGTAATACTCCTTAAATGAAGGTATTAAAACTTCTTAGTTATTGTAAAGTTATATCATAAAAAAATCAAATTTGAAAAAGGGCCACTTTCGAAGATGGAACTACGAAATTACAGCATTTGGTTTTGCTTTTGTTTGTAATCTGTCATTTATGTGGGTACATAAACCATGTTGATAGTGCTCTATATTCATTATTCAAGCTGAAATTATGTCGCTTACGCCTGAAGAATGCACCAGAATACTTACAATGCTGGAAACCGGCCGGAGTCAGCGCGATACAGCCAGGACTGTCGGTGTGTCGCTGTCAACAGTACAAAGAGTTCTCCGACGTTACGAAGAAACTGGTTCTAACCTACGCAGACCAGGAACGGGCAGAACCAGGTGTACCACAGCACGAGAAGACCGATACTTGGTGAACACCATGCTTCGAAATCGCTTTCTCACAGGAACTGAACTCACAAATCAGTTTCGACGCCTCGGAGGAAGTAACCCAAGTGCATGGACAGTAAGACGTCGGCTTGCTGAATCTAACTTAAAACCCCTTATACCTGCAAACGGCCCTAAACTGGAGCGTGGGCATCGTATTTCAAGACTAAGATATGCCCAGAGCCACGTAAATTGGAGTATTGAAGATTGGTCAAAAGTTATGTTCTCCGACGAATCAAAATTTATGCTCTACAAGCACGATGGAAGACACAGAGTGTATCGAAGACCAGGGGAAAGATTCAAGCAAGCATGCATCGAAGAAAAAGTAGCCTACGGTGGTGGGTCTGTACTTGTGTGGGCCGGAATTTCTTCTGAAAGTCGCACAGAGCTGGTGATCATAGAAAACGGCTCTTTAACTAGCGTAAGATATGTGGAAGAAATCCTCAATGATCACGTTGGTCCATTTATGGTCAATTTAGGTGAGGATGCTATATTTATGCATGACAATGCCCGACCTCATACAGGTAGGATTGTGAATGACTACCTTCAAGAGATGAACATTACTCGTATGGAGTGGCCAGCGCGCAGCCCGGATATCAACCCGATCGAGCATGCTTGGGACGAGCTAGGCAGATGCGTAAAACAACGAAACCCTCCCCCAATCACGCTTCGTGAGCTCAAAATTGCTCTCACAGAGGAATGGGAGAATATTCCCCAAAATCGTATAAGGAACTTGGTGTACAGCATGCCAAACCGCGTAAACGCAGTAATGGAAGCACGAGGAGGCAATACGAAGTATTAAAATTCAAGAAAATCGTAATAAAGTTCAAAAATTTCATGTTTCCTATTTTTGTTTTAAGGAGAGATCAGCAGTTTTTTTCTTTATGTAATTTTGTGTTAATAAAATGTATGGTGACTCATATTTTTTTTACTTTCATTTAAGGAGTATTACATTGTCTATTAAATACAATTTATTGCATTAACCTATCATTTTTAGTTTCCGAGATTTTTAACATTCTTTAAGTGACCCGGATTCATTGCTCTCGAGTGTATTATAAATTTCATTAATGATAGTATATTTTTATTTAGATGTATGTTCCGCATATTAAATATTATATTAATCATTGAATGAATATGACAGCATGATATAAAGGGACATGTAGACATACCACCTACGAGTATTTACTATATTTTATTTAGTATTAAAATCTAAGTAAAATTCAATTTGAAATTCAATTTCATTAGCCATATTGCAGGATACATAGCGCATATTTTAATTAAGAAATTAGATTGCGATATATGCATTGGAGCGCTATTGTCCAATAGCGTAAATGAAGATCATAAATTTATAGTTGCTAAGGATAAGGGTGGTCTGTTATACCCATCAAAAGATTTGATACAGATCTGTAAAATGTCAGAATCTGTTATCAAAATATATACGGAAAACCTTCAAAATATCAATAAAAAAATGTAGGTGACAAAAATTATGCATCACTTTGTAGGGAGTGAAATATTCCAAAATATAATTTATCATCAAATTGGCCAATACCCTACAGCAAACCACGTAACAGACCTCTCCTAAGCAATTATTGAAAAATATATTAACGTAAGGATACACTTGATTTTGAAAAACTCCTTAGCAATTGATAGCAAGCGCCAATTGCTTAATAAATACGTTTTGTTCCAAGGACAGTGATTATTTGTAATTAATAAAAGTAAAATAAAATTATTTCTTGGATTTTATTTCATGTTCCATTTTCCCGATTCAATATTTAAAATTACACAACAATTAAACAGACTGAGAATTTATCGATAAAAAATATCGTCTTAATCAAGCACTAGCGTATATGAAAAAAATTATTGCTTTTTTTGCGTGTAGTGTCCATTGCCTACGGGAGCTTAGTGCTAGTGTGCAAACGAATAGCTGCCCTGAGAATTATGTGTGTGTGATTTGGTTGTGTGCGAAATATTTGTAGATATAGTATTGCGTATGTGTAAGAAATTAAAATAGAGGGAGTCAAGCGGCGACACTGGTCCTAATACAAAATTGGAGCGAAGGCCTTTCCAACCTTATTTATCTGTTCCGTGGTTTCGACCTTTCTTCTCAGAGTAGTCCGATAGGAAAAGCTGACCTCAACTAGTTTTTATTTAAAATACTAGCGACCCGCCCCAGCTTCGCCCGGGTAGCAAAGCATAATATAATATAGCCTGTCACCCGGAGATAGTGTAGCTTCCCAACAGTGAAATAATTTTTTAAATCGGTTCAGTAGTTTCGGAGCCTGTTCAATACAAACAAACAATCATATCTTTTCTCTTTATAATATTATATATGAAACGTTTGTACTTTTAACATAGTGCCATCTATTGAATGTTGACTCAATCCAGTCAACAGATATCGCCATCTGTTAGAATCGTTTGGAGCTAACAGATAATTGAGACTGTCAAATAATGGAAAAATAATTTGCAATAAAATAATATTGCGACTATAAATTGAGATGTAAGCTATCCTATCTTTCAAGTTGGATCAAATTGCACACGGTGTGTAAATCAAATTTAAAATCGGTTCAGTAGTTTAGGAGTATATTGCGGACAAACAACGCGACACGTAATTTTTATATATATAAAGATGATTGACGTGTAAAAGTGTTTGTACAAACCTACTTACAGAAATAAAATCAGTTATCATTTAATCAAAACAGTTTCATGAATTCGTTTCTCCTTATGAGGTACCTAATAACTAAACTTCGGCACGGTTGGCACAGTGGTTAAGCGATTAACTGCTGCGATGCGTGTCGCGGGTTCGATTTCCGCACGGAACACATATTTGTATGACCTACAAGTAGTTTCCGGATTCTCTTAAGAAGGCCATTGTAAGCCCAAACTATAAGGGAGGGAGCAGGAACTGTGTTAATAATTATAGGCCAATATCTGTTCTACCCTCGCTCTCGAAAATACTGGAAAAGATTTTAAATAATAATCTTAGAAGCTTTTTGGACAGGTACAAAATTATTGATGACAACCAGTATGGTTTTAGGTCTGGTGTCTCCACTGAAGATGCCGTATTAGATCTAACTCAAACTATAGCAAAGACACTGGACAATAAAACTAAGTGCCTTGGCATATTTCTGGACTTATCCAAGGCTTTCGACACAGTTTCTGTTCCCAAACTAATAGCTAAGTTAGAGTGTGTGGGCGTTCGTGGCATAGCTTTGAAACTCTTTACTGATTACCTGACAAATCGCACCCAGCGAGTTAGGATAGGCTCGAGACACAGTGATGATGAATCGGTGTCTTTCGGCGTACCTCAGGGAAGCATATTAGGCCCCACTCTCTTTCAAATCTACATAAACGACCTTTGTAGTATGTCAGTACCTGATGGTAAGATCTATGCATATGCCGATGACACGGCGATTTTAATTAACGGGCTTACGTGGGACGATGTGCAAACTAGGGCTGAATCTGCACTATCCTCCGTGATGAACTGGCTCAATCACAACTTGCTGACGTTAAACCTGGATAAGACCTATTATATACCCTTTGCGATCAGACGTAACACCCTACCCCCGAATACTTTTTCGATTACAGGTCACTCATGCCAAAATCGGCTGATATCGTGCTCTTGTGCTACCATCGTTAGAACTAATAACGTAAAGTATCTGGGGGTGCATATAGATGCGGGATTGAGGTGGGACAAACAGCTTGAAACTATAACTACTCGAACTATCCGTCTGATACACATTTTTAAATCGCTGCGAGAATCGGCTGATTTGAACATTCTCAAGATGGTTTACCTCACTCTGTGCCAGTCAATCCTCGGATACTGCATAACCGTATGGGGTGGAGCAGCGAAGACCTTTATTCTGAGAGCAGAGAGAGCTCAAAGAGCCGTACTTAAGTACTTACCAGGAAACCATTTAGATACCCTACCGCACAGCTATACTCTGACTGCAAAGTTCTAACGGTACGTCAGCTATTTGTCCTTCGATCTGTCCTCAGAGTACATGGCTGCCTACCCCTGCCTGACCCAGGGAAGCGAACATACGTCCCACCCGGTGTACAGCACAAAACCTCGTTTGCAAAACACCATTACTACGTGTTAAGTATTCACGTATATAAAATAATACAAAAGAAATTAAACATAGTAAAGTTAAATAAATTCAATATCAAAACTATAATTACAGACTGGCTCATAAAATAGGACTACAATAACACACCGAATCTCTACTGGCATACATCGCTTAATAAATCATTATTAAATATGAACACAAAACACTACACACAAATATTAACACCTCATAACACACTACATACACACCCATACAACACAACTAACATTACACTCACAAATATGAACACACCTCTATTCCATTTACACCCACACTATTTCTTCATACCTATCCTTTATCCTTTATCCATGCTCAAAATATATCTAAAATTACTTAGTCAGCTAACTCACATTTTTGTATTGTGTTAGATTAACATCTAGGGTCCATCATTAATTTAATTTACTGTTTAGCTCGGTCGAATCATTGTCTCCTAAGATACAGGTCACCCCTAGTATAGGAGACAGGATTTAATTGTTGGTTCATATAGACAGTTATTTTGTTTTCTCCCCTTGTGTCCATTGTTAGTTGAATAAGTCTTAGCATGTAACTATTATACAACCTGTGTCTATGTATATCTCTCTGGATAAATAAACTTATTATTATTATTAGTTGTTCCGGGTCTGGCTGTTTGTGTATGTGAGTTTAAATGTTTATAAACGCACCCACAATACAGGAGAAATTCCGAGTGTGGGTCAACGTTTTCTTAAAATATATATATGGGTGCAATTTTATTAGTTATAAATGTTCCTTTGATTGTACTGTTGGTATTTTCCTTTCCATGTCATATCTTTCTTTCTTTCAAATATGCAACTTTTTTAATACCTACCTAGACATATGTACAGGGAGTCAGAAGTTTAAGTGAAAATCGTAAATTTTTTGTTTTATGATGAATTGGTATACTGCCTAATTTTTTTGGCGAATAGTATAGTTAGTACCTCTTTTATAATGTGCTTTTCTCTTGACAGTTCTAGATTAGCTAACTATTTTAGAAAATTTACTTAATTATTACTTTTACAACGCTACAAGGTCATTTTGGCGCATGGCCAAAATCGGAATGAACGCCGCCATCTTGTTTTGTCAAAACACAACGACAGTGAAAATTTCACGATGTTTACCAACAACGCCCCCTTTTTTTATTTTAGGTAAATCATCAAATGATTTCTCCCGCTCTAGGCGGAGCGGGAGGGCGTGTCGGACTTATTGCCTAAATCCCAACCCGTGTTCCTTCAGTTGCCTGTGCGCCAGGGTCACGCAAATAAACGGTGTGAATTCATTGGGCTTAAAAGTCAAAATAGGTTTACCGCAGGGTTCAATATTGGGTCCGTTCCTCTTTTTAATATATATAAATGATTTAACTCATTTACTAAAAAACTGACCACAAATGGTGTTATTTACTGATGACACATCACTGATTTTTAAAATAAACAGACATGCACAGGAGCTTGACGACGTAAATAACGCTATGCTTATGGTTCATAATTGGTTAACTGTAAATAATTTGGTATTAAGTGAGAGGAAAACGAAATGCATAAGATTCGCGTTACCGAATATTGTTAGAAGTAGTAAATGTCACGTTGTATTAAATAAGGAGATACTAGAATTCGTCGAAAAAACGGTTTTCCTGGGGATCACGCTTGACTCAAAGCTACAGTGGGGTCCTCGGTTAACATCAATAACAGGGCGCCTAAGTTCAGCCGCTTATGCTGTTTGGAAAATCCTTCAATTAACCAACTTGGATACCGCGAGACTAGTATATTTTGCTGTGGGGACGGGCTGCAGATTTTGATTCTATCTTTATTCTGCAAAAGAGTGCTGTCAGAGCCATCTACAACCTCTGCAAACGTGAATCTTTAAGGGAACTGTTTAAAAAATATAACATTATGACGGTACCTTGTCAATATATAACTATATGAAAACATTATGTAAGTATGTTCGAAAAAATCTAGGTACATCTTTTTAGTAAGATAAGTGACAGGCATAATTTCAACACTAGAAATAGGAACAAATTAGATCAACCACGTTTCAGGTTGTCTAAAGTACATACTTATTTTATTGGGTACTGTGTAAAATGTACCACTCGATATTCTTCAACAAAATGAGAAGAAAATTAAAACATGCATTTTATGCACACTATATAGACAAGCATATTATAAGTTCAATGATTATATCGTAGATAAAAATACTTGGCTTAATGCTGGTCGTGCTCCACAGTCACTTGGGCTCACTAGTTAAAATTTGAATTTTTGGAAGAGATGCTTCCCTTTTATACTCTTTTATTTTTTCTGACATTGCGAACTTAATGTTTATTTATTAAACTGTTTATTTTCACTTAAATGTCTCACTGGTCATTCGGTTCCCTAGAAAATGGTTGAGCTGGATGGTGCTGATCCACGCGTCATGTTAGTGGTCATCTCTTAACTGCCACGGCAAACTTTTAGTATTAATCTTATATTTTGAATTGTTTCTTAATATTTTTTTCCACTGTTCTCACATATAGAAGCAACAAGAATAATGTACCCAGGATTTTGTAATATCTTGATTTAAAAGAGTGTCCTTGGAGTTTCTTACTCGTTATTCTCCATAGAGATCTACGTTTTGAACTAGCTTCAACTTTCTGACTAACTGACCGACTCTTTGACTTAAAAAGTGCCTGTAAATGGTTTAATTGAAATAAATGCTTTGAGTTTGAGTTGTGTTGACTAGCAACGGGCGACTGCGCGAGCGCAATAAACAAGGGGACTAGGGGAGGGCAAAAAAGAACAAGATTAGACGAGAGAGAAAGCAATATTGTCTAAGTGCAGTAGACACTGCTACTTGCTCTCTGCTCTGTATTTGCGCTACCTGGAATCTATTGTATTGTCCCAATCAAAAAAGAATTTGTTTATTAATTATATTGTCTCAGTTGAATTTTTGAACATTAATGTACACCTCCAAAACAGAACATCCCGTGGTGCGATTTTTGTGGCGCCATATCGAAAGTTACTAGCGCTAATTATATCTACTATTTGGTATAGGTTTTATATATGGGCAGCATGTAACAAAAATGAGCCCAGAACACAAGGAAAAAGTTGCATTATTCTTTATTTGTATATCAGGATCAGGATAATATAAATAACGTATTAATTAACCATACAATATTGTAATATCCTTGTTTCTGTTGATTAGATAGGGAAATACAGTTTGTTATGTTGTGACTAGAGACCGGATTATAAGCAACGTAAAAAAAACTTGTTATATGCATGAAAAATGCTTGAAATATGCGCGAAAATTGGCAGAATATGCGAAATTAAATGAACAATTTTCGGAACCCAAAACAAAAGAAAAAAATAAGTTCTAATTTTTTTGTGCTCGAAATATTTTTCTCGCAAACTCGACAGTATAAAATCTTTCTGTCTTATGTAAATGTGCCAGGAAAGTCAGTTATCCACAAAGACACATCTTTTTTTTTCCGGAGGCATGGTACGCATCAAATTTCACACAAATAAATAAAAACACGTGTGGCACTCGAGGACAGCTATTGCATAGCATTTTTTATCAACTTATGCAATTATAATTATTTATTTACTTTTTATTTGCAGTATTTTTTTTTTATATTAATTCAAGTACAGTCGTACCATATACATACACGTTAAGCGGACGCTCGGCCGAGCTACATGGTAGAGGGAGTGGGGAGTGTTAGGTTTTATTTTCGTTACGCAATTTCTTGGTTCGGTCGCCGCGCTCAAAGCCTGCGATAAAAGCTATGCAATAGCTTAAAAACTGAACTGCAGATCAATGAGCACGCACGTCAAGTATGAACAAGTAACAATTTATATGCTTAATAGGTGAGACGACTTTGCAGTAGGCGAGCGCGACGCTCTTCTGTCTCTTTCATTTTATTATCGTAACTGTCAAAACAAAAGACGCGCGCGGCTACTGACCCCGCCTTTGAGTGGACCCTGCGTTTCGAAATGCAGTGAAAAGGATAATATACCGAATACTTTTATCGTATTTCGGTACGCAGGGTGAGTGCACTGCACTCGGAAAAATTATTGTAAATGTTACGATAATATGCATCATAACTAGATCTTAGGTAAAATATGCTATTACCGCTGAGAATAACTTAAATATGCAAATGCATTTTCAAATATGCAAATGCATATAATCCGGTCCCTAGTTATAACTATTTATTATTTTTAAATTTTTCCATATTATAACATATAATTATCCCCTCGTATATCAGCGGAAACTGCTCGATTAGGTCATGTGTTTGAAAGCGTTAGTAGGGTTGTTAGTAGTTAATGACGGACAGTATACACCAGAAATTGTGATTGTGTTATCGTACGGAAAATGAAATAACGTTGCTGAGCATTTACCTAGTGGTACACGTATTTGTGAAACAACAACAAAAAAAATAAAAAATACACGTGTGGCACTCGGGGACTGCCGCGGTAAAGCTATTGCATAGCATTTTTTATCAACTTACGCAATTAAATATATATTTTTTTTATGCTGTATTTTTTTTTTCTTTGATATTAATTCAAGTTTTTTCTTTGATATTAATTCAAGTTACACTTTTTGAGCATGGTGACCGATATTTTTTTTTTTATTGAATACATGAGAAGTTAATACCGTTTAAAATATTTTTATTTTATTTTTTATGCGGTGAGTGTGGCATTATAAAGATATGATAGATACCTATACACCTATATACTTTCTCACAAACAGCATCTTACGTATTCGTCCGATTTCGGAGCAGCTCGTCTCGATCGGTCGGTTCGGTCGCCGCACTCAAAGCCAGCGATAAAAGCTATGCAATAGCTTAAAAAAAAAACAATGTAATGTAATTGTATGTATCATCATCCGTCTAGCCTTATCCTAAATATGTTTGTAACTATGTTTTTTTCCAACTGGAAGCCTGCCGCGTCCAGCCTAACCGAATTTAGCTGAATAACAATATTTTACATAGAGCGACTTCCTATCTGACCTCCAGAATTCAGTTACATACTGAATAACACGACACGAGGTTGTTACAGTCATCTGTCTAATGACGACAAAATATCTGTTCATGAAATATTTTCTCACTAATAAATACCAGCTGTAGCGAAATAAAAAAGGAAATTCACCACTTAAACACGTACACTTTATTATTATAAAAAATCACATAATCCTACTAATCCTACTATCCTACTAATATTATAAATGTGAAAGTGTGGATGTTTGGATGTTTGTTACTCAATCACGCTAAAACGGCTGAACGGATTTGGATAAAATTTCACACATTGGTACAATATGACCTGGATTAGGACATAGGATACTTTTTATCCCGATATTCCCACGGGATCGAGATTTCTGCGGGTGAAACCGCGGGGCGCAGCTAGTTTAAGTATAAAATGTTAAAATTAAATATTATAAAAAAAATTGTTGCAGAACAGGTAAATTGGCCAACATTTTTTACGAGAATACGAAAAACCTTAAAGTGTATTGGATGGTAAATCTTTGTTACGTCGGTTTACGAACTAGGGAATCCATTGCAATCTGGTTTTAGGCTCGTTACCACTAAATTACGCGGCTTTAAAATTAATTTTATCTCTTAAGGATTACCTAAGTTATCCCGATAATAACAGTCATGGTTAAAGATTGACTAGCATTAAGGTATTAAACTCGTAAGGGTTAATTATAATTATAGTCAAAGGTGGTATTTCCTGGACCCTGGCGAACCGCGGCCTCGAAGCACAGCTGCCTCGACGGAATCGCAGGTGATTCGACGATCAAGTGTCGTGGATCATAAAGGGGTGATTCTATGCGGCTGGCAAAAGCGACACAATAGAACTGCAAGCCTGTTGAATAATTCGGTACCCGGAAAAGGACCAGAAGCAGCCCTTTCAACTTGTTTTACACCTACAACAAATAAAATAGGGTATTACCACAGAGAAAAAGGCTAAGACTTCCGCTGAGAGAGCAGATCAGGAAAAGTACGTACCAGATTCGAAGAATGTCATGCACAATTTTTTTGGTGACTTGGTAGACTGTTAAACATTTGCAGCAATTTTATAAGGGATTAGTCCGCACTATGACTCCATTAATATTGAAAAATAACTGGAAAATTATGAAAACCAACTCGTCTTGATTTCTATTTTTCCTCAACAGATTTTTTTTTAAGTTCATCAAATGTTTTGTTCGTCAACGTAAAAATTTTAAAAATTCTTACTAAAAAGATTGATGAGTCGATATTTTAATTAGAAAAGTAGGTTGTAACCGCCGAGCTCACGCTGCACAGCCTATTATTGTCCAACTGCAGGGCAAAGACCTCTTCTCATATAGAGAAGGCATACCTACACTTGCTTAAGGCGGGTTGGCGATTTCAGTCTTATATTCATTATAAGTGTACGGTGCAACCGCACATTCTCCAATTGAGCAGTTTACGCAGCACATTATTCATTTCAACTCAATAATTAGTTCAGGTCGCGTTGGGCTATCAAGGCAGCCAGACGTTCTCGTTACCGCCAATAAGGGCCGCGTCACTCACTTCATTTCCACACCATCAGTCCATTAAGCTCATTTTACTTTAAGTACCTTTGGAACAATACAGTAGTGTTTTTATATTTAACCTTCTTTCATTCCATTCATCTCTCATCTAAAAGTAATGTATAGTCTATCAAGGGATCATACAATAAGTCCAGGTTTGCCAATCTTTATTATTTACTTAGATATGTTTTCATGCCAAGTTTCAAGTTTATTAACACAAGGAATAAGATCGACGAACAAAATCCCCCCTTTTCACACCCGTAAAGGTCGGATTTCCAAAAACCCGTTCGTAGCGGAAGCCTAAGTTCATAATAACTATCTCTGTGCCATATTTTAGCCCAGTCCGTTCAGGGCACGCCAAAATTGCGGCGGTAAGTCCCCTCTTTGAGGAAAGGCTTGAGAGGCGCCAAGGCATCCTCACCTTCCGCCTGACGCAGGTCCTCACCGGATATGGTTGTTTTGGGAGGTCCCTGTTTCGGATAAGACGGGAGGAAATGCCCGGGTGTTATCATTGTGTGGATCGACTGGAGGACACGGTGGAGCATACGGTGGAGGTCTGCCCGGCTTGGGCGGGGCACCGCCGTATCCTCGTGGCGGCGATCGGCGGCGGCGATCTGTCGCGTCCGGCCCTGGTTCAGGCCATGGTACAGAGCGAGAGGGAATGGGAAGCCGTCACCTCCTTCTGCGAAGCAGTAACGCTCGCGAAGGAGGAAGCGGAGCGCGTGAGGGAGAAGCAATCGTTGCGCCCTCACGTGAACCCCTCACGGAAGGGCGTGTCAAACTCTTACTGACTAAAACCCACCCGTGTTCCTTCAGTTGCCTGTGCGCCAGGGTCACGGTAACTCTTTCGAACAATCCGCGACCCCGGCAGGCATCGGCCCTATCGGACCCCGTCAATTGTGCTGACATCTCTTAGAGGCGCGCGTGGAACACGACGTGCCGTCGACCCGGGCCTGGTCCTTACCGGACGGCGAGCTGCCCATTGCTCGCCGTCCGCAAGCCCGCGCCTACGGTGGCCGGGAGTCGGCAATCGACTCCCGACGCCCAGGGTGTCTCCTCCTGCGGCGACTAGGGGCGCGAGGGCGCAATGATTGCCTCTCCCTCTCGCGCTCCACCTCCTCCTTCGCGAGCATTACTGCTTCGCAGAAGGAGGTGACGGCTTCCCATTCCCTCTCGCTCCGTACCATGGCCTGGACCAGGGCCGGACGCGAGAGGTCGCCGCCGCCGATCGCCGCCACGAGGATACGGCGGTGCTCCGCCCAAGACGGGCAGACCTCCACCGTATGCTCCACCGTGTCCTCCGGTCGATCCACACAATGATAACACCCGGGCGTTTCCTCCCGCCTTATCCGAAACAGGAACCTCCCGAAACAGCCATGTCCGGTACGGACCTGCGTCAGGCGGAAGGTGAGGACGCCGTGGCGCCTCTCAAGCCACTCCTCAAAGAGGGGTCTTACCGCCGCAATTGTGGCGTGCCCTGCGCTGGGTTGCGACAGTCGCACTCTCCATGCCGCCATGAGATCCCGCCGGAGCCCTGTCCGCTGTGCCGCGATTTCTCGCGGCAGCGGAGTTACGCCCCGGCGTTTCGCCTCCTCGCGCCACTCCCAAACGTGCGCGAGGACTTTTGCCTCCAGATCCCACGGCGGCAATCCGGCAAGGAGGCTCGCCGCCTCGCAGGAGACCGTGCGGTATCCCCGAACCATCCGGATGGCCATGACCCTTTGAGATGCGTTCAACCGGCGGGCTGGCCGGAGCCTCAATGAATGCGCCCACACCGGTGCCCCGTAAAGGGCCATGGACCGCACGACCCCCGCGTAGAGCCTCCGGCAGGAGGCGTTTGGTCCCCCCAGATTGGGCAAGAGCCGCTTCAAGGCAGCCCCGGCCCGCTGCAGTCTGGGAGCCAAACGTCGGAAATGCTCGACGAAGTTCCACCGGCTGTCGAGGACGAGTCCCAGGTACTTCATCGTCGACTCGACGCCGATGTGAACCCCTCCTACCGTTATTTGGGAACCCGACAGTAGCGCGTTCCGAGGACTATGAAAACACATCTGATCTTAACCTACGAGTACATATTTATTGTATGGGCTTAAAAGTTAATTGTGAGGAGTGTTGGTGAGTGTATGAAGCTGTGGAGTTAAACTCTTCGTTGGTGTTTGTGTTTGGGTGTGCTACATTTAGAAAATAACTGTCAAGGAAATGAAACATTTGCGATTTTAGTCATTAATTGGTCGGATAAATGAGTTCCTCTGTATTGCAAACATTTAAAACTATGAGGAAAAGAGACTGATTAAAAGTGGTCTATAAACCAATCGCAATACTGTAGTAGTATTTCTGTGGGGATACCTCAACTATACCCTGGTACAAAGTCGCATCAAAATCTGACCCCGGCAGTTTTGAGAAATATAATATTTTAGAATACATATTTTTATGCTACATTTTTATTTTAAAAATGTTTTAACTTTTATTTCTGACTTTATAATAATTAATTAATGTGTTTCTCTGCTAGAGAAAGTCAGTTACCACCTCAGCAGTACTGAATTTCAGTATGTTTTTCGTTGATAACCAACTTTAAAAAAGGGGGTGATTCTCAGTTCATCGGAATCTTTTCTTTTTTAATATTTAGTTTCACAGATTACCCGAAGACAGGAGGTGGACTGATTTAAGAATATTTTTTTTTAGTCTAGATTTCTGCCCGGTTGATGGCAATAGGCTCGCCCCCTATTACATGAGACTTAAACATAACTGGTGAAATGCGGGTCTACTAAACTACACCTCTGCCTAACCCTTCGGTTAATACAGGCGTGATGTTCTGTAAGGTGTGGTGTAACTGTATGATTTATTTGTATATCTCATAATTTTAAGTGAACTGTTTGTGTTCCTCGTGATAATGATTTCTTCTTTAAATCAGACTGCCTTCAGTCTAGTCATAGCGATGCGTTTAGGATACTGGTGGGGTTGCCCCGTTTCTGTAGTGCGTCAGGGATGTTTGTAGATGCGCATGTAGATTCCTTTTATGCAACAATGCGTAAAAGGCGCGTTTCCCTGATGTGCAGGGTGTGGGGCAGCTCCAACAGTGTCTTAAGCATGGTTGCGAGTCGCCTGGACTTTTTTTACGTGGGTCACTGTTGTGCCGTCTCTCATGGAATGTCGCTACGGTGACTAACCGTTATTTCTTGTATTGTTTTTGTTTAGTGTCTCTGTTTGCTAACTTAGTTGTAAGTTTTACTAACAATCTTGTTGAGTCTTCGTTACTCGCAAAAAGAAAATTCTATTATATTCTATAGCCCCTTCCCAAATAGATACATACCTACGTAAGCCTAACAATCGAGACTCCACTGATTGAATTCCATCATCCGATTATCTATATTCTATAACAAGCTGTACTCGCCCCTTCGCCCGCGTGGATAACAGAAATTATCCCAAGAGAACGTGCTACCGGGACAAAAAGTGTGTTAGTCCTTATAAATTATTTTTTTATTTTATACATCTGAGTAATGCTAATCTAGTGGCACTTTTTACCTAATCTTAATTTTGTTGACATTCGGATAATGTAGTGGGCTGCAATATTGTTAAAACTACTTATGAGCCTATATTATTTCTATTTGTAAAAAAAAAATATTGTAGCTGTTTATTGTCCCATAATAAATAAAATAAAAATAAAATAACGAAATCTTTCTGCCAGTGAAAGTCCTGTCAAAATCAGTCCAACCATTTCGGAGATATTAGCCGGAACAAACAGACAGACGGACACACAGACAGGCAGATAACAAAATATAAAATTGTTTTTTTTTTTAATTATAAGTACTTACTGTGTACTTTCATATGCATTTAGTAAAAAGCTGTCATTTTCACATTACAAACAGACATTTCAATTTTATTTATTTGTATAGATAAACAAAGATTTAAATCGTTACATTCGATCTACCGATTCGTGGTTGTCAACGACAATGGCATTTGAATATAGTCTCGCTCACTATTATAGAGGTATGAGGCACAGGGTGTAAAGTTCACTCATACTCTATAGAAAAGGGAGGTTCCTCCGACCAGACGGGTGTCGTGTCTGGTGGGCAACTGCCCGACGTTTGATGTCGGGACGTTGTATATATGCTAGTTGCGCGGTAAACTCTGCTTGCGCGATGCAGGATTTTGTATGACGTCAGTTTAACGTGTAACTCGCATGTGGCGATGTAGATACCGCTACACTCTTACTGAAAATCGTATCAGTCATTCTATGCGGGATGTGTGAGCTCAATTTTTCAAAGTTCACACTTTTTCGCGCGTCCTTATTACGGTTTAAATGATAAATGATAAATGATTTTATTTCTGTAAGTAGGTTTGTACAAACACTTTTACACGTCAATCATATTTTAAAACTAGATGAGGTCGGCGTTTCCTATCTGACTACTCTGAGAAGAAAGGCCGAAACAAACTCAGATGTCATAGTCTCTTTTAAAGTCCAGACATAATCTTGGTCAAATCATGTGAAGACCATGTAGATTTGAGTCTGAAATAGTAATTTTGAGGAAAAAATACCACACAGAATGAGTGGACCTGTCCAGTCAGTGCACGAATTTGTCAGTAAAGGTAAGGGCACATCTATCGATTTAAAGCTTTGCTTACAACTATGTATATCATCTGATATTCAATATGGAGACAATTTCAGACTGTTGTACTATTGATTTCGTTGTCATCTTGTTGGTTTACTTCTATTTATAGCAATAGAATAACGGAGTACTGTTTATAAATAAACATATTTCTTGAACAATGAAAGTGAGCGGTTCAATGTAAGTGATCGTAGAGAAATATCACTGTTGTGTTGGCATAACTATTTTTAGAAAAATTGTTAATTCAAAGTATTATTTGCAAGAAGTAAAATGCCTATAGCTAAGGTTTTTTTATATGTCTACTTCCTTAAGTAAGGTTTTAAAAATTTTGAAATTGATAAAGTCAGCGATAAAAATCGATTAACACTTCAGTTTTGAAAATCTTAACGGCTAAACAATAATTTTTAGTTACATCGCAACAGAAATACAACTAAAAGAATGTTAACTCAGCAATTATACAAAATGCTGAAATACAACGTATCAAATAATTATAGTGTCAATTAAGATGATTTGTGTACAATTTGCAGTTTTAATCGACTTGAAACTAGTCACTACGGTCAGGCCTGGCCCGGCAGTCCCGACTTTAGATAGCGACAAAAATCTGTCGCTAAGTCGTATCGATGTCAAATTCCTTTAATAGATTTTCAACTTTATTACCAAAGCATCAGGTTGAAAATCTATTAAAGAAATTTGACATCGATTGGACTCAACGACCGATTTTTGTCGGTATCTATGTCGAGACTGCCGGCCCTGGGCACGAATGAAGAAGTTAAGTTTAAAAAGCTAATTCTTCTTTCAAACCTTAAATAAAATGTCAGTAAGTTACAATCAAATAGCGTGATAAAATATTTTCTATTCCAAAAACTAAACAGGTTATTCAAATGTACAACAGTCGAGCCAAAAGGCTAAAAAGAGTTGATGTTAGACTACAGGCAGAGTCGTCGAACTGTCCAACGTTCGACTTTGGCCACAATTAAACTGAATGTGCTAGTAATACCTTCGTCGGGATTTATAGTAACCGCTATAAAATCCAAGGCAGTGGCAATTGTTTTAATCCTAAAACCATATAATTTGACGGCTTTTTTATTTAGCCTATAATGACGCATCCGGATAGACTAAAATCTTGGCAGATGACGAATGCTGGGCGAAGTCCTCTCGACAAATTCTTCCAGCTACTCTTTTCCTACTTTGAGTGATTTTTAAATTTATTTCGTGAACGCAAAAATCCATTTAGTTACATAACTACTAAATATCTACAAACGCAAATCAATGTGATGGATTCTGATTGAATTGAGTCGATACACGGAACAACGGGAAGTGTAGTCTAGATTCCAGTCGCTGTCATCGGCACACAATCCCTCAATCGCCTTTCTTGGCATTGTAGAATTAAAACTATACGGATTTTCAAGGAAATCAATTATAGTATTTTCCTTTTCAAATGGTAAACTTTTTTGTAAACTGACATTTACAAAGAAACGTTATTATTATTTAGCTAGTAAGGCCTCTGATTGAGTTCGAAATTAATAGGAAAACCTCGAAACTTAAGTGCGAAGTACGTGACTAAAAGCTTTAAACCATTATTGAAATCGATCTAACGATACCGTCACCTGAAAAAAAAATCACCTGCCGAACAACCAAATAATAAATTCTCTTAAGGCGGAACCTTCAGGGTAGCCCACGAAATTCAAATTTTCTTACGTTTTTTGCAATTTGCAGGTCACTGTCAGGTTGTATTTTGATTAAAATATATGATATATATTTAACTACTATTTAACAACTCCTTAAGTTAGAATTGTTGTCAAATGTCATGATTTCATGAAATAGTCATTCAATACAGTAATATGAACTTATAGAGATGTATTGCTGATTCTAATGATTATAATTCTGTAAATCCATATTTGTTACGGCCGCGAATCATATTTTAATCAAAATACAACCTGATATTCACCTTCAAATTGCAAAAAACGTAAGAAAATTTGAATTTCGCGGGCTACCCATGCGCTTCCCCCTTAAACTATTCACAGTTCTACTTTCAAAGAGCAAAAAGGTACAGAATTGTAAATTGAAGCCGGGTAGGTACAGACAACTCCGTCTAGCTTCCGGCCACATTCAAACGGCAAATTGTCACTGCATTTGCATCACAAGGGTCGCCGGTTCACTTCCTGCGCTACGTTTAACTTAGACTTGCATTTAATAGTAGAGAGGAAAATGATTGTATAATGGGCCTTATAATTGGCCCCTTTTGTGCTGAAATTGGCCTTTGCTCGTACATCTTTATGGTAGCTCCTTGTGGGGCAGTTTGTGTATGAAATATAGTAAGTTAGTTTTTGATGAGAGAGTTTTTAATGGGGATGCACGCAATATCACAGAATTTCAAGTTGATCCAGAAATTATTTTAATGAAAAGCTTTCCAAAGCTAAATATAGTATATATGAGTAAAATAATTGAAAAACTACCGTTCCTTCTACGTATACATGCGACCTAATCGATCCGCACCCTAATAACGTAACACACTACCTGTCACAATCTGAATCATTTTGAAGCCTATTGCTAATCCATTGCTTCATATGTTCGAAATATTTGTCTGCTCAACAACGTAAATAACGCAATGAATGTTATTGAACTGTCAAAATGAAACCCATTCCTACTGTTAGTGTGTTACGTAATTACCCCGCTGGATCACTTTAAAATCGAGCTGTGATATACCTCACACATTCGGGGCGTTACTACGCCGATTATCGCTTTTAAATAAAAAAATCTATGGTTATAGACAGTTATATTACAATTATATTTGTACACCAAACATCTACCTGACCACTACTTTACTTTAGAATGATTTACCATAATCTGAAAAAACTACTACAGTATTTTTATCTCACGAAGCGACTCGCACTTTACTTGTGATAACTAAGTCTACAGACACACTGTAAATATGTGAGTGAAGACGAGTATCGTTAGCTCATAACACAGACACGCACACACACACATACATTTCCGACTTCGCCATTGTCTCGGACGGTACTGAGGTCCTGCGCTTACACACACTTTCATTTCACTCACACACGTGTGAGTACTATGTACCTACTATAAAGCTACCATTTTCTAGGTTTGTCTTTCATTGACTTGAATGTGCCCTGGCGGCTGAGAGTAGGTATGTCATGCTCACTCAAATGTCTCGCTGGTGGTGGCGTGTGTGTTGGATCATTAAGTTCTCTTCAAAATGGTTGAGCTAAATGGTGCTGATCCATACGTCATGTTCGTCAACGGGCGCCGTCAGTGGGGACTGGTCATCTCTTGGCTGCCACGGCTTATTTTAATATAATATTGGAATTGTTTTTGTCTCTTTATTACGGACGCTTTTAACGTTCTGCATCGTACTCACATGCATAATTTCAACATGAATGATGCAATCAATATTTTGTAACCATATTTTGATTTAAAAGAGTGTCCATGGAGTTTCTTGCCCGTTCTTCTCCATAGGTACCTACTACGCTTTGGAATGGGTAACTAGCTTCATCTTTCTGACTGACCGACCCCTTGACAATTCAAAAGTGCCCGTTTTTGGTTTATTTGAAATAAATGCTTTGAGTTTGAGTTTGAGTTTTTCACCGCGTGTTTGTACACTTGGTAAACAAAATTGAAGTGCGCGTCGCTTCGTGAGATAAAAATACTATATCTGTACTCGCGACGCCATCTTAAAATTGGACGTAGTTAAACGAAAAGGATCCAACCCACAAATGGCCGAAAATGAATTGTGATACCAATGTATGTGTGTTTTCACTTCATTTTAGGCCATTTGTGGGTTGGATCCTTTTCGTTTAACTACGTCCAATTGAACTATCACGGACACCTTGAATAGCGGTCTCTCTACGCTAAAAGGAAATAATAATATCAATTCACTTAGAAGACACATGATTCATCACTCAGGGTTTATGTTTTTTTTATTTGGGATCATAAAATGAATGTTACGACGCTAGAAGGGTACCGTCTCCTTTATATACTTCGTACTTTTATGTGATGATGATGAAAAATGTGAGATTCCTGTGATAAAATGTGACAAGCCTAATCAAAACATGTAAAGCGATATTTTTTGGGGTCTTGAGTGTTTTTTTCAATATCTTATTTTAAAAAAAGCCTGATAAAAGTCTACTGATCTTAAATCCGCTGACAAATACTGCACAGTCAAAACCAATGGGTCTGGTTTGAAGCGTGTAATTATGCACAAGACCTCATTATGTAATACAATGAAGGTGAGTACTAACGAAGGATTTTTGAAAATGCATCTCCAGAGACACCTGCCCCACCGCCGCCGCGCCGAGGAGGAATCGCAAGCTATCAACGATGTTCTCGTTCAAAAAACGTACACACGACTACATATCAAGCTATACATTTCCAGTATAAGCTGACTTCTCATTGTACGAAAAGCTTATACAATGCGTATGGTCTATAGCATAGTCTAGACCATAGTCCATAGCCTATGGTCCCGTGTAATGAAAAGGGCAAAATATATTATTAGGTGGTTGATCGCTGACTGTTCACACCACTGCACTGGCGGCAGATTCGTTTGTCACGGCGACAGGACTAGGAGTTATCAATGAGAGTACTCGGTCAGTAACACTTGCTTGGCGAGCAGAGCAATCGGTCAGAGGCTCTTGCTTCATAGGAACGCATACCTACCAACGAGCAGCGAGTAATTGCTCGTCGCCGTCGCGCGCTGTTCGTTGCTCGCCAACACAGTTTTTGTTGCTAGTTCTACTCGTTTCTCTTTAATCGCCGGCAGTGGGTCTGGTGCCTTGCCTAAATAAGCGATGAAACTTTGTATGAAAGTTCGTTATTTTTTCATTTAGAAAGTTGGCTGGTTAGACTTCTGTATACAAGTAAAAGTTATTTGTATCATCGTTTTTTATAAGCAACATTCTTTGGAACTAGCTTCACTATGGGAAAAATATGAACAGCTGAGCAGATTTCAGCGAGGCACGCGTCCATCGTAGAGTGTCTGCTAGTAATATAGATGACGGAGAAGATACATCTCTTTCGTTATCATCAGCCATATTTTAACTACTGTGGGCGTACTATGGGAAGGGTTGGTTATTGCGCAATAGAAAAACCGTTTGCAGTTCAAATCAAGTTTTAATTTACGATCAAATTAATCACACTAGCGAATCACACACTATAGGTACACGACACAAGTATACGGAACACGCGTCAGTTTCTAAACGTGTTTACTGCTTAACCACCAACAACCAATTCTGCTTTACTCTCGTCAAGCGTTAGCGTTATAGACTCTGTCGAGCGCCACTTGGTAGCGCTGGCGTCCCGATTAGTCAAAGTCAAATGATTGAGTTAACGTATTTCCTACATATATATCGACAGTGGAAAGGTAAAATGGCTAAAGCGCCAAAACCTGAAATCTCAGGAATAGATTTCAAAGATATTCTCATAAATCGTATTTTCTTCCCTAAGATATGATTTAGAAATGATTTCTGTAAAACCTTTACGAGATAAATGTAGCATAAGCAACAATAAATCGAAATAAAAATTTTCTTATGTCCAGAAAACTCGCGTATCACATATAATTAAATACGCTTACTGTCAGAATTACAAATATTTTATATATCTGAGATTTGATAATGCACTTAATAATAATCGTAGAGTAAATTAATATTTCTAACGAGCTGTTCATTTGAAATAAAGCGGAACTAAAACTAGCTGAAGAGCGAATAAATTCATGGGTGTATCATGGGAATGAGGCATTACTTCACATTTAAAATATTGATTATGACTAACGTATAGTTTTTGTCAATAAATTATTTAGTTTATAAGGCGTTAGCATCAAGCTGTAACCTTAATCAGTACTACTATTAGGTCCAGAATATTTTAGGGAAGGCTAGTTAATGAATAATAAAGGAAAATAAGAAAAAAAAAAAAGACAAAATAAAAGTAAAGAAAATTGTTTTTCTTAGGCAACATGTAATCAACTATGTTGTCAACAACACGCATCAACATCGTGCTACAATTTAACAAAATAATCCTTACAAAAATATTTTAGGGACATATTTAAATGAAAATCATAGCATTTTAATTGCTTTATATTCTTTGTGCTCATATACACGAGCGGCACGTTGCCAACGGCAGAAGCAACTGCAGCCAAATGAAAACTACACCTTCTTAAGGTAATCGTGTTATATTTAGTAAAAAATAAGAACAATGAAACGAATCTTGAACCACACAAAAAAGTATATTTAAGTAATAGTCATCTGCACTACGCATTACGTATCAAATCAGCACACACATCACGGTCAGCATAAATCCATTAATTATTATATTAATAACACCCCTCTTTTTGAGTCGCGAGTTAAAAATGAGTTACAAGAAGCATAGTATGCGAAGACGCGCGCTCTGAGTCTTGAAATCCCTAACGAGATTTCAAAAATGAGATCCCACCAAAAACATTTCATGTAAAATGTTGCCAAGACGACCACATAAGGTTTGCCCTGTGAAAAAGATATCAGATCTCATGTAGAGCCAAGCTTCTGAATCTACACGGCCTAACTCTACCGACCCTAACTTCACAAATTCTTCATATCAGTAAAATGTATGGCTTCGCCGTTTCGCTACCGTCGTGGAGGTGATGCGAATATTTAGTTTCTGAAGTAAGTAACGAAACAGCCAAGCCATACATTTTTACTGATATGTAGAATTTGTCTTTTTAGTGTTTATTTTTTTCTTCTTTTGTTGGGGTGTATTTTTTGCACATCAGCAGTGCTGGTTAATAAAATTATTTTAATTATATACCTAACTTTAGTATTATATCTTATCGTATTAATTAAGTACTTACAGTCGATTTGCTCACCTCGTCGTCAAAGGGCGTAAATAACTGAGACCTACCATGAGACTCTTGATTAAGGCGGAGGTTCTTGTAAGTACTTATTAATACGTTTTTTAGTTACTGTCTACAGTCCCGTGTAAACTTTCATGTCCTAATTCGTATAATTGGTGAAAGTCTCATTCAAACTTCCACCACCCCTCTCAATTTTAGGGGATGAGGGGCGAAAGCTATAAGTTTATCTGGGGACACGGTAGTGTTTTTTTGTATACTGAACTTTGTTTACATACCAAATTTCGGCTTTCTAGCACTTCAGGAAGTACTCTAACATTTTGAAGTCTCATACAAACTTCCACCCCCCCATTTTAGGGGATGGGGGGCGAAAGTTATAAGATTATGAATTTTTTTGTTGGTTGTATACTAAACCTAGTTTACATACCAAATTTCAACTTTCTAGCACTTCAGGAAGTAGCCAAACATTTTGATGATCATCAGTGTGTCAGTGAGTGTGTCAGTGATGAAATCGGTGTATTTTAGATATCAATAAAATCTAAAGTATTAGAGCTATTCAATTGAGACTTTGTATGTTTAATTAGTATATTATTGACATCATATCCTGAGAATATAAACTATCTGGTACATCAGAAACCAACGCTATAAGGGTTCAAAAAAACGACGAAACACTTCGAGAAAAGGTAGGTAGTGCCCTTGCGCTTCGCTTGGCTCGTCTTGGCGGAGGCACTACCGTGCCCCCAGATTATCTTCCAACGACATTTAATCTCGAAAAAAGGCTCAAAATCGAGATTGCATTCTCTACCACTGATATGGCCGAGGCATTCCCCGTGCTTTTTTGCAATTCTAGAATTTTGAAAACTAGCCTATGTTAAACGTGAAATTAAACTAATGAGAAATTTAAAAGCAATTGCTTAAATTATTAATCTTCCTTCACATTTAATTTAACCTGTTTTCAAAAGGTAAAACTCAAGATTGAACAAAACAATTAAGAAAACTCGAACGTACAAAATGGCTATAAAATTGTTCTGTGTTAACTCTTAAATTAGTTGAAATTAAATAACATACATTACAGGGTTCAGACCTTCAGCAGTAGGATCTAACATCTTTAATTTATGAGGAATTTTCTAGTGATGCGAAAAATACACGTATTTTAGTTTTATGTATTAACTAGCTGTTGCCCGCGACTTCGTCTGCGTGTATATTGTGTTTCATATTTTTTTTATACAATACAATACATATCCAGGACGATAAGTGACCTCCTTTCTGGCCTAGGCTAGCTGTCTATCAAGCTTAACGGTCGATTTAGTCGTTTCGGAAAGAAACATGCGCCAAATAGGCCCTGTTCAGCAAAATGCCAGACAGGCACCTTCAGGGCCTCGTTCACCATCTCCAAGTAAAGCGTTGATTAGTTACTTCCCGGTTAACGTTAATTGGCAAATAAAAGTTACGAGTATCTTTTGTCAATTTCACAAACGAAAATAAAGCTTCGAGTAACAACTTACTGGTTAAGTGAATGATGTAACAAATCATACGTTACATTCGTTCAATAATACGTCAATGTTACTCGTCAAACGTCATTGGTTGATTTTTTATTAGTTAGTGACGTAACAGAAATCGATTTCAGGGTGTAGAAGGGATTAACTACTAACGGGAATGTTGGGAGTTGCGAATGACTCCGTGGAAAGCTTTCGAGCTGCGGAAAGGAATGTTCCTATTTTTATAACGAACGTGCACAAAAGCGCGACAGAGGCCGATATAGTTAATTATATTATGAGGAAAACGCAAGTCTCTGTTAAATTAGAGAAAATAAGCGCCAAAAGACAGTCTGAACACTATGCCTACAAATTCTTTGTGGCACAATCGAAGGTACAAACATTCCTTGACGATAAGTTGTGGCCTAAGGGCATAATATTTCGGAAGTTTGTACACTTTAAACCGAAGTCAGCAGCGCAAGCTAGTTGTACTGGAAACGGCTCAATAAACAGGGTAAATAATGGATAGTCAGACATGCAAGTTGGTTACATTTAATTGTAAAAATGTAAAACGTTCGGCAGATTACATCAGAGGCTTGTGCAGCAGTGTGGACATAATTGCACTTCAGGAAACATGGTTGCTGACTGAGGAGCAGTCATATTTGGACACCATTAGCTGTGAGTTCAGTTCGACGGGTACGTCAGGCATGGATTCAGCGTCACGGCTAATACGTGGAAGGCCCTACGGGGGTGTGGCTATTTTGTGGCGAAAAGTAATGTTCAGTAATGTGTCGGTTATCAAGTGTCATAATCCACGCGTTTGTGCTGTGAAGATTGCGCTAAGTAATAAATCTGTACTAGTGGTGAGTGTGTATATGCCAACCGATGACATTTCTAACCTGGCGGAGTTCGCGGACTGTCTTGGTTCGGTGAGTGCAATTATTGACAGTTGTAACTTAGAATGTTGTTATGTCTTAGGTGATTTCAATTCGCACCCAACGGAATTATTTTATACGGAACTGTCAAGTTTTTGTGTTGAACAACAATGGACATGTATTGACACTGAGTTGTTGGGTCTCGGTTCGGATACCCACACGTTTATTAGTAATGCTCATGGATCGCAGAGGTGGCTTGATCACTGTTTAGTCACAAAGGCGGCTGTGCCTACTGTTAGGCATTCTTATGTAAAATATGACGTGCAGTGGTCGGACCACTTTCCGTTGATTATTATGTGTGACCTTAGTTTTGTTCAGATTCAACAACCAAATGTTAGCATTGAAGTGAATAGGGTGATCTGGGGAGAAAGAAGTCAAGAACAGATTCGTGCTTATAGCATTAAATGTCATGAGAAGTTGCGACTTATTGACTTCCCGGATGACTTTAGAGCATGTAGTGGTCAAACTTGTAATGACCCTCACCACTTTCGTGTAATAGATGCGATATATGGGAAAATTGTTACTGCGTTGTCCGAGTCGGCCACTGAGACAATAATTTATGGGGGAAGTCCTAGAAAGCGAGGAACAGTCGTGGGCTGGAACATGCATGTGAGCGGCGCTCATAGGGAGGCTAGGCGTAAGTTTTTATGCTGGCTAGGTACTGGTATGCCGACATCGGGACGTATTTTTGAAGAAATGCGTGAAGCTAGAAAGATATTTAAGTCTCGGTTGAAGTGGTGTCAAGATCATGAGACTCAAATTAAAATGGATATTCTGGCTTCACAGCATTCAAAGAACGATTTTCGATCTTTTTAGAAGCATACAAATAGACTAAAGGGCAAGCCTGGCCTCCCTGTTTGCGTCGATGGCGTGAGTGATGCTAGACAAATAGCTGACCTTTTTGTAGACCATTTCAGTGTGCAGTCACCATTAGGCCCATCTAGGTCGACGCTCAATGTTGAGCCACGGAAAGACCTAGGAGTTAAAATAACAGCTAAAATGCTCTTGAACAGAATTAACGCGATGTGTCGAGGAAAATCTCCTGGTCATGACGGTCTCAGCATTGAGCATCTCCGATGTGCTGGTCCGCATTTGCCAAGAGTGTTGGCTATGCTTTTTACTTTTTGTCTGGATCATGCTTATATGCCGAGTGATATGATCAAAACAACAGTGGTACCTATTGTCAAAAATAAGACTGGTGACATGGGTGATAAGAACAATTACAGGCCAATATCTCTTGCCACAATCATGTCGAAGGTGTTTGACAGTGTGCTTAACGCTCAACTTAGCAGTCATATACATGTTCACGATAACCAATTTGGTTTCAGTTCTGGATTATCCACTGACAGCGCTATATTGAGTGTGAAGCATACTGTGAAGTACTACACGGATCGCCACACTCCAGTTTACGCATGTTTCCTAGACTTGAGCAAGGCTTTTGACTTGGTTTCCTACGACATTTTATGGAGAAAGATGGAAGAGGTAAATTTGCCACCAGAGGTGACAAATACTCTAAAATACTGGTATGGAAACCAAGTCAATAGTGTGAAATGGGCTGGTGCCCTGTCTAGGCCGTATGGGTTGGAGTGCGGGGTGAGGCAAGGGGGGTTGTGCTCACCAACGCTATTCAACCTTTATGTGAATGATCTGATTGACGCGCTTAGCAGCATGCGTGTCGGGTGTCATATTGGTGTGTTGTAATAACATTAGCTACGCCGACGACATGGTGCTGCTGAGTGCATCAATCTGCGGGCTAAGGACACTCGTAGCCACTTGCGAGCAATATGCCAGACTACATGGTCTGGCATATAATGTTAAAAAAAGTGTAGTCATGGTCTTTGGGGCCAGGGGTAAATACCCAGAAGCAGTGCCTTCAGTGAAGTTGAACGGTATGCCGCTTGTGAGGGTAGACCGATTTAAATATCTGGGTCACTTATTGACCACTGACCTCAAGGACGATGAGGATATTGATAGGGAGCGGAGGGCGCTGTGTGTGAGAGCTAATAAGCTCTCACACACAGCGCCCTCCGCTCCCTGAATGAGATGCACGCCTGAATCTGCAGGCCATCATATTTGATGGCCTGCAGATTCAGGCGTGCATCTAATGAGGTCAAGCGCACTATATTTACTGCTTACTGCACGTCTTTTTACACTTGCAGTCTGTGGGGTCATTATACTCAAAAATCATACAGCGCCCTTCGCGTCCAATACAATAACGCATTCAGGGTGCTGATGGGGTTGCCCCGATACTGCAGCGCATCAGGGATGTTTGCTGAAGCTCACGTAGACTCTTTCTACACGGTGTTGCGGAAAAGGTGCGCATCCTTGGTCCGTGGGGTACGGGGCAGCGCCAACAGCATCCTGTCTATGATTGCAAGTAGGCTTGATTGTGTGTTTGTGAACCACTGCTGCAAGGTTTCGGCTGGGCCTGTCACCTTGCAGCAATGATGTCACAATCTGTTTTCTGTTTTGTTTTGTTTGTAAGTGTACTACTAACATAGTTTGTAAGTATATTGTTACTAACACTATGAGTCCTGTTGCTCGAAATAAATGATTTATTATTATTATTATTATTAAACATATGGTTACCTATTGTTTAGAAGTTCGGTAGTTTTTTTTTTAAAGTTGTTTTTTGTTTGGGTTTTTTTTGTGTTGGTTTGTTTGTTAATAGTAATATCACTTGAATAATGAAAAAAATACCACTCACATTTGCGATTTAGGGATTATTTTGTGTTTTATAAAGTTAAGCACTTGGTTTATTGCACACCTCGATAGACGAAATTAAGCAAAAAAAAAAAACTGTCTCCCCTAGGTCCATAAAATAATCAACACAGAATTTAAATACTCGAATCCAAGGTACTCGTTGCGCTGTAGAATATTTTAATTTATCCAATTGGTGACCAATCATGTCAAATAAATCGATTTTTATTAATACATTTTAAAATAATCGTTGGTATATCTGATAAGTACCTACCCGTTGTCGTTTTTGACAACGGACAACTTTTAACTGTAAAGTAAATACGCTATTGGACAGATGTCGTGGCAAGTTACGGGTCAGTTAAATCTTATGATTAGTTCTACTCGAACGTCGTGAAATCCGCACATGCAGTTACGGGTGACTTTAACTGGCGGTTAGCCTACTTGACACTTTACTTGAGGGTGGTGAAAGAGGCCCTCAGTGTAACGGCGTTGAGTGTAACGGATGTAAACCATTCCATCGTTTGGGCGTGAAGAGAAAGAACGATAGGTGGACTGTGTGAAAGATGTTGTGGCTAGAAAGGCTATGACGACTAACAGAGAAGCATGGAAGAAAAAGGCATCTAGCACCTAAAAATTGGGATAGAATGATTATGAGGTGTGAAAAGCTAGCAGACAGACAGAGTAACCGGCATTTATAATTTCAGCATGGATGGAATCTTTTATTAAGTTTTGTGGCGGCCCAGTGGTAATGGGTCCGACTTACCGAGTTGTAAGTCGTGGGTTCGTCCCCAGGCAGGCACTTTGTGTAATTTATATCATCACCACTGCTCTTAAATCGGTGAAGGAAAACATCGTGAGGAAACCCTAAACCAATCAAATCAATAAACCTAGAACCAAAAATTCGAAGATATGTGACATCTACCAACCCGCACTGGGCCCGCGTGGTGGATTACAGCCCACTCCCTCTCACAGAGAGGAGCAGTGTCTCCCAGCAGTGGGACTTTATAGGTTGTTTATTTTTATGTTGTTTGTGTTAAGTAAGTAAACTTTTGCTACATAAGGAGCTGTTAATAGAAACCCCTTTTTATATTTTAGGGAATTTTAATAAAAGACTTTGCCCAGCACTGGGAAGATATGGATTGTCTGATACAAACTCAATAAAGTGATTTTATTTTATGGTTTTGTGCCTATTTTGGTTAAAAATCTATAGTAATTGTTCACGCGGTTTTTTTATAAATTAATAAAAAACCATTCACGTTTTATAAACGAAAATATTTTGCCCGCGGCTTCGCTCGCGTTAGTTTAGAATTTGACAATCAATTCGGGATGTTCAGGGAATTATAGTTAGGAGGATGAAAAACCGGTTTATCGACACTCTAGACTCACAAAGAGTATTAAGTACTTAAATTGAAAATAAAAAAAACTACTAAAGTTTCTACAATAATATAATTTAATCATGATTCGAAAGACACGTGGCGCCATCTATTATCATAAGAACGTAATTGTTGTTTTCCTCGGGAACAGTACTTTTTTTGGGATGAAAGGTACCCTATGTCCGTTTCTGTACCCCTGACAGCGTTTATGCAAAATTTCAGGATGATCGGTTCAGTGGTTTAGGCGTGAAAAGGTAACAAACAAACAAACTAACTTTCGTATTTATAATATTAGTTAGGATTAGGAATTTAGGATGTCAGTTATATCCAATATACCTCAATAAACTTAGAAAATACTTAAATAAATGTTGTCACAATTAAAAGTCACATACACGTAAACGAAGCAAAAGGAGTATGTAAGGACCCGTAGCAGATGGCGTGATGTAGTTTCTGCCTAGCCCCATGGGAAGAAGGAAGGTGTGAGTTTATGTATGTATGTAAAAGTTACATTGGAACTCGACAGGTTTCGAACCCGTGTCCTTGTGCAGATGCCTCCTAAACTACTAACCTCAAAGCCATCATGGCAAACAAAGTTATAATCTCGTAAAAATAAAATGGTTGCCAACGATAAAGTTTCAGTCTCGTATCAAACTAACATTGGATAGTTCACCGAACACAGTTTAGTGATAAACCTTTGATATTAAAAGCCTATCGTTTCCTTTTATATCGTAAACGAAAATTCCTGTTAGATATCCAACGGTTTTGAGTACCACTGAAAATACTGTACATTGTGCTATAGTTAGATGATTTTAGGTTTATTATTTTTACTTTGTTTTTAGTAATAATTTAAAAGAAAAACATAACATCACGTCTGTAAGGGTTAGCCAGAGGTGTACCGATAGTACACCCACATCTCGCCAGTTATGTTTAAGTCCCATGTGATAGGGGGGCGAGTCAAATGCCATCAACTGGGCTCCGGCATCCAGACTCTGGGCTGTTACTGAGAAAATTTTGACGGAAAGTCCAATAATACAAATAAAATCAGGTAACCTATATCCGAAAAAACTGAGTGGAGTAGATAAACCTAATTTTGGTTTTCGCTAACGCTTGGAAAGTTCCTCGGCAAGGAAGACCTGAAGAAAGCGGCAGAGGTATACCAACTACATGATCGAGGCGAATTCTTGGGTATTATGGTGAAACTTGGGAGATGCTATCTCTGAAGGCTAAAATAAATAACAATTTTTTTTGCAAAGGGGTACGTATGAGGGGAGCGGTGTAGTATTAATCAACAGGAAATATGGATAAATGTATCAGAACTTTTAAATAAATATTAAGGTAATTTAAAATGTATTGATTAAATTATCACATTTAAAGTCATTAGGTATTTTGACGGGAAAATATTTTATTATGTCAAAGCTATACCTTCTCTCACGAATAAAGTATTTCTACGTTCATCATTGCCTCGCCTTTTCCCAACTATGATGGGGTCAGGTTTCAGACCAAATAGTTGCAGCTAACTACCAGTATTTTAAATGGAGAGACTGCCCATCTGACCATCACAACCCAATAACTGGATAACACGATACCTCTAGTTGACATACTTTCCGGCTTCTGACTATCCATAAGGACTACTATAGATCTATTTTATTTTATTACTTAAGAAAACTTACAGCTAGGATACAGATAGTTGACAGTTAGTGAAAGAAGGCCAATCAAAAGTTTTCACAGATAATATTAGGGTAGCACAAGAAACAGTAAGTAGACAGGCAAGAAAAAGTAAGAAATAAGCACTCGTAGAGAATTAAGAAAAGACTGAACAAGTTTCAGTGATCTTCAAAGAAGTTTTTACATAATATATTTTTTAGTTTAGGAACACTGGTGGAGAATAAATCAAGGTCGTCAATACTCTGACACATTGTGTTGTATGCCCTGCTAGCTATTATCATATAAGAGTTCTGACGATAAATGCACCGCACAGAGGGAACATACAGAGGTTGATGATTCCGTAAGGTGAAGGATGGAACACGCGGCCCAATTTTGCTCATGAGTTCAGAACAGTCAGTTGAACCATTAGCTAAATTGAACAGGAATGCCATATCGGCAATTTTTCGCCGCTCAATTAGTGGAAGAATGTGAAACTTCCTGCAGCGGCTGTAATAGTTAGGTAAATAGGTTTTGGATCTATATTGAATGTACCTCAAGAATTTCTTTTGAATACTTTCGATGCGATTGACGTAAGTATTGTAAATCGGATTCCATACTGGTGAGCAGTATTCGAGATGACTGCGTACAAATGCACAGTATAGAATTTTGAGTGTTTTGATATTTTTAAAATATATATTTTTTTTAATTTTAATTTTAATTATTTTTAATTTTTTTTTCTATGGATGCCAGCCGGGAGCAACAGCGTGCAATACACGTGCTTTCACGAGGGGTCTCGGTATGCATGATCACCCATCCACGAACCGACCTCTGCAAGCGTTGCTTAACCTTTAAAATCGAGTCCCTCTACTACTTATAAAGTATTTAAATTGTATCTATCGGAATTTAAACATCCTCAAAGTACAATACAGCTAAATAGTTCAATCCACTCTTACTAAGCTCCACCACACGCTCGACTGGCTCAAGTAATAACTTCGCACGACTAATAAGAACGGAATTGAATATGACGGTAGCAATCCTTTTGTTACCGACATTGCATATGAGAATCTAAGATGGCGGCTGTAATTTCTATCATGTAAGCATACAATGGCGTTTGAGAGCTTAAAGTGAATTTCTGCTTGATTTAAAATGGCAGTTGAACTGGTTCCGTAACTTCTATGCGTTGGTAAATTGTAAGTAGTTTAAGTTTAGTTGGTATATTGCATGGTATAATAATATACTTCGCTAGGTACAGCATTCCGAGACACAGTGGTCATGTGGATGACACAAGCCTACGTCATCACCGCTGTGTTACCAGTAGTGTATAACAATAACTCCCCAAACGTCTTTATTACCTGTGCGAATCCGATAAAACAATGAGGTTTTAACTAACAATTACGTTGGTATATGTTTAAATTGAATTGTTTCGTTTGATTAGAAAAACGAAAGGACAATTTAAATGCTTTATTTACATTTTTTTACAAAATGGTGACTGAAAATGTATCCATACTTGTTTTGATGCAATAAAGTGGCAACTGGATAGTGACGTAAGCATGTGTCACTCTCGGAATGCCAGACCTTGTTTTTTTAGACCATGGTATATTGGATCGTTTATTTATTAGCTTTTATGCACATCACACATTTCACAATACATGAACTTCACTTTTTCTACATGTACCCTGTCAGGGCACTGCTTTTTTTTTTTTTTTTTTTGGGTGGGAAATCATCAAATGACGTCTCCCGCTCTGGGCGGAGCGGAAGGGCGTGTCAGACTCTTACTGACTAAAACCCACCCGTGTTCCTTCAGTTGCCTGTGCGCCAGGGCCACGGTAACTCTTTCGAACAATCCGCAGCCCCTCGGTCCTATCGGACCCCGTCAATTTTGCTGACATCTCTTTGAGGCGCGCGTGGAACACGACGCGCCGTCGACCCGGGCCTGGTCCTTACCGGACGGCGAGCTGCCCATTGCTCGCCGTCCGCAAGCCCACGCCTACGGTGGCCGGGAGTCGGCAATCGACTCCCGACGCCCAGGGTGTCTCCTCCTCCTGCGGCGGCTAGGGGCGCGAGGGCGCAGAGATTGCCTCTCCCTTTCGCGCTCCGCCTCCTCCTTCGCGAGCATTACTGCTTCGCAGAAGGAGGTGACGGCTTCCCATTCCCTCTCGCTCCGTACCATGGCCTGAACCAGGGCCGGACGCGAGAGGTCGCCGCCGCCGATCGCCGCCACGAGGACACGGCGGTGCTCCGCCCAAGCCGGGCAGACCTCCACCGTATGCTCCACCGTGTCCTCCGGTCGATCCACACAATGGTAACACCCGGGCGTTTCCTCCCGCCTTATTCGAAACAGGAACCTCCCGAAACAGCCATGTCCGGTGAGGACTTGCGTCAGGCGGAAGGTGAGGACGCCGTGGCGCCTCTCAAGCCACTCCTCAAAGAGGGGTCTTACCGCCGCAATTGTGGCGTGCCCTGCGCTGGGTTGCGACAGTCGCACTCTCCATGCCGCCATGAGATCCCGCCGGAGCTCTGTCCGCTGTGCCGCGATTACTCGCGGCAGCGGAGTTACGCCCCGGCGTTTCGCCTCCTCGCGCCACTCCCAAACGTGCGCGAGGACCTTTGCCTCCAGATCCCACGGCGGTAATCCGGCAAGGAGGCTCGCCGCCTCGCAGGAGACCGTGCGGTATCCCCGTACCATCCGGATGGCCATGACCCTTTGGGACGCGTTCAACCGGCGGGCTGGCCGGAGCCTCAACGAACGCGCCCACACCGGTGCCCCGTAAAGGGCCATGGACCGCACGACCCCCGCGTAGAGCCTCCGGCAGGAGGCGTTTGGCCCCCCCAGATTGGGCAAGAGCCGCTTCAAAGCAGCCCCAGCCCGCTGCAGTCTGGGAGCCAAACGTCGGAAATGCTCGACGAAGTTCCACCGGCTGTCGAGGACGAGTCCCAGGTACTTCATCGTCGACTCGACGCCGATGTGAACCCCTCCTACCGTTATTTGGGAGCCCGACAGTGGCGCGTTCCGAGGACCATGAAAACACATGGCCTCGGACTTGTGCAAGGCCACTTCGAGTCCCAATTGCCGGATCCTCTCAACGACTGTCGCAACCCCGCGTGTCATGAGTTCGGCCGCCGCCTGGTGCGACCTCCCCTGCGCCAGGACCAGCGTGTCGTCAGCGTAGCACACTACGCTGACGCCGCTAGGGAGGTCGGCGCGCAGCACCCAGTCGTAACCGATGTCCCACAGATGCGGCCCCAGGACCGATCCCTGTGGGACACCGCACGACATCTCTCGCCGGTTCCATTCTCCCTGGTGACCGGGGTAGATTACCGCCCTATCCGTCAAATAGGCCTCGACTACACGACTGAGATAGGATCCGGTGATACCGGAGTGCCTCCCTGATGCAACTCCAGGGCAGGGTATTGAAGGCGTTGGCGATGTCTAGAGACACCGCCAAGACGACCCCACCCCGGGCCACAGCATCCCCCGTCGTGAGGGCTCGCACGCGCATGATGGCGTCCACCGTGGAGCGCCCCCTGCGGAAACCAAACTGGCTCTCCGCCAAATCCGGCCCCACCCGCACCAGCTGCCCGACGAGGCGGTCTGCAATGACTCTTTCGAAGAGCTTGCCCACCTCGTTGAGCAGCACGATGGGCCGGTAAGCGGACGGAGAGTCCGCCGGGCGCCCCGGTTTCTTAATGAGGACCAGTTTCCCCGTCTTCCAACGAAGTGGGAACTGGCCCTCCTCCAAGCATGCGATTAGAAGCCCTCTTAGTCGAGGCCCGAGAGCCTCCAAGGCCAGGACCCAGGCTTTTCCAGGTAAGCCGTCGGGTCCTGGGGCGGTATTCTTGGCACTCAGCCTACGTACCGCCACTCTCAGTTCTACCTCGGTCACCTCTGGAGTATCGTCGACGTCGGTTGTGTGGTCCACAGTTGGCACCGCAGGAGGCGGAGCCATGGGCGGGGGAGTATGCTCCCCCCGCGAAGGGAACAGAGCGCTCACCACGCCCTCCACGAGCTGGGGCCGGAGACTCTGCGTCAGCGGGGGAGCCCATGGGCGGAGTTTCTCCCGCACCACCTTATATGGGCGCCCCCACGGGTCCCTGTTCAGAGTCCCCAGCGACTCCTCACGGGCCAGTCCCCTGGCCCGCAGGATCTCCGCTCGGAGGGCGATCTTCGCCACTCTGTAACCCTCGTACAGCTCCGCCTGAATGGCTTCCGTATCCGGAGGGCGGATACGGAGCCTGCGGTGCCTGGTGTACAGGCGCCGCGCGGCAACGCACGCCTCGCGCAGAGACGTTAGTTCCGGCGACCACCAGTACACCTGGCGCCAGGCACGTCCGGGCTGGACCCGGGGCATTGCCACGTCACAAATCTCGGACATGGCCTCCCGGAACCACTCCGCCTCGACGTTGATGTCTGCAGGCCTGTCCGGTGGTGACACCCAGGCCTGCACGATCGAGGCTTCCAGGAGGAGCTCCCGGTCCAGCTTCTTCAGCGCCCACCGCGGACCACTCGGGGCCTGTCGGACCAGCGCGCTCGAGGTCTGGGCGGAGACGTCAAACCGGATGTACCGGTGGTCGGAGTACGTCTCCACCCCCTCCATGACGCGCCAGTCCATGACACGCGGTGACAGAGCGGGGCTGGCGAACGAGATGTCCACCACTGACTCGCCCCGCATCCGCACACACGTGGGGACAGAACCCCGGTTTAGGGCGACCAGGCCTGTCTCCAGAGCCCAGTCCTCCACCATCCCGCCCCGTGTATCCGTGTACCGGGAACCCCAAGCCGTGCTCTTGGCATTGAAGTCCCCGAGTACGATCACAGGGAGGGTACGGTACCCGACGACGACGACTTTCAACTCCGCAAGGGAGTTGTGGAACTCGGCGAGAGTTCGGTTCGGGGAGAAGTATACCCCTACCACGACAATCTCCCCGAACCGTGCTGCCACGCAACCCCGTCCCCTCTTGACTGCCTCAAGCGACGGGGTACCGGCGGCGGCCGACGAAATGAGGGTCACTGAGCCGCTCAGGTCCTCCACCCAGTCATCCCTGGGCGGGACAAAGTACGGCTCAGCGACCACGGCGATGTTGATCGACCACTGCGCCATGCTCTGGAGTAAGAGATCCTGAGCGGCGGCGCAGTGGTTGATATTCGCCTGGAGGAGGCGTAATGGGGCCATTATTGGCACTCCATGTCAGCCCCCTCCCGAGCCCCCTGTGAGGGCCCTGCCGCGATGTTTGCGGCAGCTACGATGGCGGGTGCGGCAGCGGCGGTGGCAGTGGCGGCGGGTGCGGCGGTGACGGCAGTGGCGGAGGGCTTGCCCCTGCCCCTGGCTTTGGCGGGTGGAGCGCAGGCCTTACTCCCAGCCATCAGGGCACTGCTGCTGTTGAATTTAGGAAAATTAAATTAACATAAATTGAGTTAAAACTTGTCAAAAGAGAATACAAAAAAAAAAATGTCCTTTTAACAGCACTAAAGAAGCTTATTGAATTTAGTAAAGTAGGCTTCACGACAACGGTAACAAAAACAGTGAAAGCGGGCCTTTTATCTATTTAAAACTTTGTACAACGCTAGGCCAGCTAAAGTTGTTGTTTTAAAAATTTAACAGACAAAAAATAAACTGAAAAGCAAAAAATAAACCTTTCAGTCTAACCATGCTCGTATATTAATGTAAATTACTAATTTTGAGTCGGCGCCAAACAAACAATCAACGCAGACCAATTAACGACAACCAAACAAGCTGCCATAAGTTTTCTTGGCGCCTTTCTGTAAGTTTGGTGCCGACTCAAAATGAGTAATTTACATTAATTTACAAGCGTAGTTAGACTGAAAGGTTTATTTTTTGCTTTTCAGTTTCTTTTTTCGTCGGTGTAATTTTTTGTATTAAACTTTTTTTTATTTTTCACTTTTCAGTTTCCTTTTCAAATATAAACTTATTTATTTATTTATGGCTACCAACAACGGCTTACACTACTGACATCTTAAAAAAAAACATGTAATTAAAACTTAATACAGTGAAACAATTACTTTAAGGTAAACACCACATCACCAAAATTAAATTATGTTAATCGACAGCTTGGGTACATGACAAGTTTTCAAGCAAACTTATCTTTTGTCGACCTCGTCACATTCTTCGGATTCTTTGCGGCCACATTTGGTAGCAGTCTATAAATGACGGGTTCTCTCTATCTGGCAGAATCTTGATGCTCCGAAATTTATTTGGCATAATACACTTCTTGGCATAATCTTCTTTAAACGAATATTTTTAAGGCATAAAAATGAATTAATATAATTATAGTTTGGCCGAATGTTTAAATGTCCGAATTTACAATAGCATATTTTTAAGATGGCTGAGTTTTATTTAACATAATTTCGTTTCGCATAAAGTTTATTTAGAGCGACGATTATTTGGTACTACTCGTATTTCACTTGGCATACTATGAAGATGGCAGAATTTAATTTGGAATAATTTTACTAGGCATATTGCCATTTCTATAAAATAGCATGACGGCGCGACACATGACATTTTGGCGTTTGCTGTCAACGTCGGAACAGAATAGCAGCGTGACAGATGTCAGCTGTCATTCTAGCGGAACGTCACTGGTGGGAGCGAGGCGGCCATCTTGGTCACTTTGGAATCGAGAGCCGCCAACGCACCACGCGCTCGACGGATCGCTAAATACCGACGCCATCTTCTACCTTTTTTTGTTTCATTTGTTATAATATAATAGTCAGTGATTAGTTAAAGTGTGATTGAATATTATTTTGTTAATTAAGGAATAAATCATTGGAAGATTAATTATTTGAGACTTTGTTCGAGCATCTGACCCACGTGAAGATGGAAAATTCTGATATAAGCCATCCTGAGTCAATAAGCATTTTAACCTTAAATTAAAATATTGTCTTAAAAAGTCAATATGTTGTGCTACAAAAGTTAGTGACAGAAACGAATCACTGCAAAACCGACTCCGCGTAGTCTTGTCTGGCCTAACCCTAGAGTGTAAATTAAGCCTGCACAGACGCGGAGGCGCGAGGCGGCACGCGAGCTATGGAGCAGGTGGTTTGCGTTAAAACCATCTGCGACGATAAGCTCGCGTGGGACCGCCGGAGTTCCGCTGTGCCGGAGCCGTGACAGAAACCATGCCTGCTGCATGCTTGCTGCATGCATGGTATATGCTTGTTTGCATGTTTTCATGCTGCATGCTTGTTTGTTGTTGTAATGTGATACATGAGTCTTTCAATTATTATGGATCTAATTAATAATCTTCCATTATCGAATTGCTCACATAGAAGTCCCCATGCCACATTGTAGTTTCGAGCACAAAACTCAATTGACTGGATCACGACAGCAGCAGATTCTGCTAATGATGACCTCAGGTAATAAAATTTATGAATCTCATCTATATCGTCATTGTCATGTATGAGACTTGCGAAGGTATAACGAAATTCGAGCCAAATAACATACGATTCTGTAAATTTGGGTAATTGGATTGTAGGCAACTTGACGAGCTGACGCTTACCAGTACTGCAATTCGATTTTACTCCATCTTGCTCAAATTTTGAAAAGTAACTTAACATAATTTAGCTTGAGCTAGCAAACCAAAATATTAAGATTCAGTTGTAGTCCTTTCGAGTGCCTCAGTATCAATATTATCACATATGTATTATAATTTTAAATGATCTTCGTTAAATTAATTAAAAAGATCGTCCCGGCGGCGCATGAGTCGTTGCCCGGAATGTTACCACTTTATAAATATTATGTTTTATATACATTTTGAACTAGGTATAGTGTATTTATTTTATTTCTTATTTTAATGTTTATTTTTAATTTACGTATGCTGCACTGGTTGACATCATCACGTCAGCGCCGGCTATCGCTTAAAACTAGCGCCGGGGCTCTGTCTCGCAAAGGGTAATAGCATTATGCTGACCGATTGCCGTTTTGCGTGAATGTGATGCATATTTTCCCCCAACTCGTTATTTTTTGTGTTTGTGTGTTTTTTCTTTGCGTCATGTTTACCGCAAATAAATGTATTTTCGTTCTTTTCTTTCTTATCTAATTTGCTGACACGCAACTGCAACTCCATTACCTGAAAGGGGGTTATCTCAGCATCTTTTAGAGTACTTAAATAGGTTCCAAATACTGTTAATCTTCCTTTATAACTGCTTCGCTTCTTTTTAAGTTCTTTAATCTCAGTTATTTCGGAAGGGGAGTGTCGTGGACATGTAATTATACAATTATAATGTTAAATAACGAAACTGTTTGTAACAAAAATACCTATCGTAGTGACTAATGAGACTTTAAGCAAAAAATTGCCTAAGTTATTAATTGTACTTGACTTTTAAATTGTATCACTGCAGAAATAATAATAACTACCATTAGAAAGTACGTAAAGAAATAACGTAACAATCAAATTAATTATCTACTTTTTAAGTGGTTTACAATGCAATATTAAAGGTTTAAATTACAAAATAATATTTGTACTTTTATTGATAAATGAATAGCTAACTGGTGCAGGTCGACAATAACACTGTAGGTACTGTATTTTAATTTAAGCACACGTCAACTACATTATGCAACTGTGATTTAACATAATACTCTGTTATTAATTCCTTGTAAATATACAGCTATACACAAAAGAATAAAAATAAGTGATTAACTTTGTAAATGTAATATAAAAATATTTTACTAACCTTATTGAAGTTCTTATTATCAATACTTAATTCCTATTTTTATTTTATCTGAATTAATATTAATAAGTGTTGGGTGAATTTAATTAATATTATAATGCATAAACGCTTCCTGTTTCATTTCATTTAATGTCCGATCCACTTTTCTCCAAAAAAAACATGTGTGGCACTCGGGGACTGCCGCGGTAAAGCTATTGTATAGCATTTTTTATCAACTTATGCAATTATAATTTTTTATTTATGCAGTAAGTATTTTTTTTTTCTATGATATTAATTCAAGGACAGTCGTACCATATACATACACGTTAAGCGAACGCTCGGCCGAGCTACATGGTAGGCGGTGTGGGGGGTGTTAGGTTTTATTTTCGTTACGGAATTTCTTGATTCGGTCGCCGCCCTCAAAGCCCGCGATAAAAGCTATGCAATAGCTTAAAAAAGTGTTCGTCACCTCGTCACTCCGGTACTCATTAAAAATGCAATTTCCAGAATATCCATTCCACTTTGCTGGTATGTAGATAATAATGTATTAAATTATCCGCTTCGTATGGACCATGTATAAAAATGAGGAAACTTCTTAGGAAATTTAGGAAATAAAAAACTCAGGATGTAGCACGCACAGAACGACTTTTTAATTGACACACATGACATTGAAAAACAATGCAAAGACAATAAAATTAACGCCTGATAAAATACTTATAGCTAATTTCTTTCTGTCTACAAACTGCGCCGAGTTAATTTCAGCCAACAGTGGGACTGATGCTTTAACAACGGTTGACGAACACCTTAAATATGAACGACTAACATCTTAATCAGGGATCACCAATTAGTTTCATTGGAGATTCGTTTTTAAAAATAATGTGATTGTCGCGGTCCGTTTGGCAGACGATTAGAATAGAATAGAATACTCTTGTCATATTAATGTCAAGATTGATTGATCGTCGTTAATTGATCTGCGTTGATTGTTTTTTTGGAGCCGACTTATATTAAGTAATTTACAATAATTTAAGAGCTTAGTTAGACTGAACGGTTTATTTTTTGCATTTCAGTTTCTTTTTTCATCGGTAAATTTTTTGTTAAAAAGATTTTCGTGTCTGTCTTTATGACCGTTGTTCCTTTAAACTGCGCAACGGATTCTGATGCCGTTTTCACCATTGAATCAATCAAATCAAATCAAAATCGTTTATTGCAATCCATAATTTAGTCAGGAAGGTTTATGTTTAACACACAATTTAACGATTATTATCTGACAATTGTTATCTCTTTCTTAATTTTAATTATATTGTTTGTGACGGAAGAGGTTTACGTGGTGGATTGAAATAAGACCACGTACCTTGTCAACATAAATAGTATATTAAGTAAAAATTAGAAAAGGGGGTAGGTAGGTCTATGGTCACAATTTTCCCTATATTTCCCGTGGGAGTTGCGCAGTACTCTCCTGGCTCAGCCTGATGTGATGATGTCCGCAGCGGTGCGGTGCGGTGCAGCGGTGTGCCACGCTGCAGACGCCAGGAAAGGTGATGGTCGGCGGATGGTCTTGCCAGACCCTTGGAGCGAGCTCGACGCGGCCACGCGGGTAAAATGGTACCCGGCGCGGAACTCGTTCTATCGCAGGTTTGCCGGAAGGCGGCGGCCCGGAACTTAGCGCTCGGATGCCTCCGATCAATCCTGATGAAGTTGGGCAGATGGTAAGCCGGAACTTTGGACCTTGGAAATATAACCTCCAGCGTGTCACAAGATGGTCAATTATAGTCATATCCGCTGATTGTGACGGGTGTGTAACGTTTGAAATAATAACAAAAGTTCTAATTATCATATGACCTAATTTCATTTAATATACTATTTCTTAATATAAGGATGAAATAATATAATGAATTATCGATATAATTTAATTTTACCTAATTTTATATGGTATAAAGAACATTTTCTATAATGCACATTTGAATAAATATTCAATTAGTATAATATCCAGTTACTATAATGTTCAAAATCTATAAGTAACGTTTAATATAATTTAGAAAAGTCTACTTTGTTTTGTATATTTTAACAAAAACTGATTAGATTTTAAACCATTGGGTCCGTCCCGAGGACACGGCTGGGTGGCCGCCCTCGCGGACGGCATTGGCGTGGTTGGGGCGTATTTTTCGCCCAACAAGAGTCTCGCCGACTTCGAAAGCTTCCTTGTCGAGTTGGGTGCGGTCGTGGGCCGACTCCACCCTCGCCCCGTGCTGTTGCTAGGGGATCTCAACGCCAAGTCTGCGGCGTGGGGATCTCCGGTGACCGATGCTAGGGGTGAGGCGCTGGAGGAGTGGGCGGTCACGACCGGCCTGGTCGTCCTAAACGTGGGCTCGGTCCACACGTGCGTGCGGCAGCGGGGCGGGTCTATAGTGGACGTATCGTTCGCTAGCCCTGCTGTCGCGAGCCGTGTTCGTGATTGGCGTGTCGCCGTGGAGGTGGAGACGTTGTCGGATCACCGATACATCCGTTTCGACGTCTCCGCCCAGACCGCCGGCGACCGCAGTTCATCGGGCCCGCGAACGGACGGCCCGTGCTGGTCGCTCAAGCGCATCGACAGGGAGCTTCTCGAGGAGGCCGCTATTGTCCAGGCCTGGATCCGGGAGTCGGCAATGAGCGGACCCGTCGACGTCGAACAGGAGGCGCTGTGGTTCCGCGGGGCGATGACGCAAATTTGCGACGCGTCCATGCCCCGGGTCCACACACAGTCAGAAAGGCGCCAGGTGTACTGGTGGTCCGCCGCGATCGCGCAGTTACGCGTCGCGTGCGTGGCGGTGAGACGCCAGTACACCCGATACCGGAGGAGACGTCGTCGGGTCCCTGACGAAGAAGCCGCGCTGTATGAGGTGTACCGCGCGGCTAAAGAGACTCTGTGGCTGGCCATCGGCGAGGCGAAAACGCGAGCCAGGGAGGAGATGCTGGAGACTCTAGACGGGAATCCGTGGGGGCGCCCTTATCGAGCGGTTCGGGGGAAACTTCGAGCCGCGGCGCCTCCACTTACGGAGAGTCTTCAGCCAGAGCTGCTGGAGGAGGTAGTCGCAGCCCTCTTCCCGGCAAGAGCGGAGCATACTCCGCCGCCGATGGCTTTGCCCACAGCCGCAGAGTCTACAGAGGAGAACGCCATTAGCGTCCCAGAGGTGACACAGGCAGAGATGAGGGCGGCCGTGATGCGGCTCCGGGCCAAGAACGTGGCTCCGGGGCCCGACGGGATCCACGGTCGTGCATTAGCCCTCGCTCTGAAGGAGCTGGAGCCCCAGCAGAGAGGACTCTACACAGCGTGCCTCGAGCAGGGCCAGTTTCCCACTTTGTGGAAAACCGGTCGTCTGGTCCTGCTCAGGAAGGCGGGGCGCCCTGCGGACTCGCCGTCCGCGTACCGGCCCATAGTGCTGCTAGACGAGGTGGGTAAGCTGCTGGAGCGGATACTCGCAGCCCGCCTCGTCGGCCAATTGAGCAGAGAAGGGCCGGACCTGGACGAGAGCCAGTTCGGTTTCAGGCATGGGCGCTCCACCATACACGCTATATCGCGGGTGAGAGTCTTGGCGGAGGAAACGGTGTCCCGGGGTGGGGTGGTGGTGGCGGTGTCGTTGGACATCTCCAACGCCTTCAACACCCTGCCCTGGAGTTGTATTCGGGAGGCACTGCGTTACCATCGGGTGCCTCTCTACCTCCGCCGTATCGTTGGGGCTTATTTGACGGAGAGGTGTGTCACCTACGTGGGACGCGATGGCGTCAACCAGCGCAGCATGTCGTGCGGTGTTCCACAGGGCTCGGTCCTGGGCCCGCTCCTGTGGAACATCGGGTACGACTGGGTGCTGAGGGGCGAACTCCAACCGGGCGTCGACCTGACGTGTTACGCGGACGACACGCTGGTCACGGCTCGGGGGAGTTCGTACAGGGAGGCAGCGTTGCTGACGACGGCTGCGGTCTCACAGACGGTGAGCCGCATACGGCGCCTCGGCCTGGAGGTGGCCCTCAACAAGTCGGAGGCCATGGTGTTTCATGGTCCCCGGCGGGCGCCACCGTCCGGATCCCACATTGTGGTGGGGGGGGTTCGAATCGCTGTCGAGCCCACCATGAAGTACCTTGGGTTGGTGCTCGACAGCCGGTGGGATTTCGGCCCCCATTTCCGGCAGCTGGCGCCCAAGTTGTTGGGCGCGGCCGGGGCGCTGTCAACGCTGCTTCCCAATCTGGGGGGCCCGAGCGCCGCTTGTAGGCGGCTCTACGTGGGGATCGTGCGGTCGATGGCCCTTTACGGGGCCCCGATCTGGGCGGCTGACCTGACGGCCGGCAGCATTGCTGTATTGCGAAAGCCGCAGAGAGCAATGGCCGTCAGAGTCATAAGGGGATACCGCACGATCTCCTACGAGGCGGCTTGTGCACTGGCCGGATCCCCGCCCTGGGACCTGGAGGCGAAGGTGCTCGCGTCACTGTATCGGTGGCGCGAGGAAGCGCGGGCGCGGGGCGAGCGACCGATGCAGCGACAAATGGAGCAGCGTCGGTCGCAGCTCCGCGAGGTCCTGGTGGCGGAATGGCGGGACAGGCTCTCACGCCCTACCGCCGGCCTCGTCACCATCGAGGCGGTCCGGCCGGTGCTCGACCACTGGCTCGGGAGGAGGCACGGCTCCCTGTCGTTTCGGGTGACGCAGGTGCTCTCGGGGCACGGTTGCTTCGGGAAGTACCTGTGTCGCATAAACAGGGAGCCGGACGCCCGGTGTCACCACTGCGTCGACTGCCGGGAGGACACGGCGCGGCATACGCTGGCAGAGTGTGCCGCTTGGGAGGAGCCGCGCCGTGCCCTCATCTCAGGAGTAGGCAGTGACCTCTCGCTGCCGGCCGTTGTGAATGCGATGGTCGGCGGCGAGGAGTCCTGGGACGCGGTGGTATCCTTCTGCGAAACAGTCATCTCGCAGAAGGAGGCTGCGGAAAGGGAGCGAGAGATCTCATCCTCTCACCCGGCCCGCAGCAGGCGCACCGGGCGTCGGCGGAGGGCGGACAACGCCCTCTTCCAGCCCCCCTAAATGGGTCCAGGGGCGACGGACTCGGGGAAGTCCGTCGCCCCCCATACATCAGGACCCGAGGTGGCGGCGCGTAGTGTTCCACGCGCGCCCCTCTTAGACGTCGCGGGGGGAGTCAAACACCTCACTCCCCCCGCTGGACCGGACGGGGCCCGCAGAGGCGGGCCGGCACCGGCCGGGGGTTGCGGAAGATTTGTACGTTCCCGCGACCCCCGGCGTAGGTGTGAGACGGAACACCGGGGTGGTTTTTAGTCAGTAAGAGTCTGACAGACCCCTCCGCCCCCCCAGGGCGGGGGACATCCATGAGGATTTTCCACCCCGGAACAAAAAAAAAAAAAAAAAAAGGTTAGTGACCATTGGCGGCTGGCGCCTAAGTTGCTGGGCGCAGCGGGCGCGCTGTCAACGCTGCTTCCCAATTTGGGGGGCCCAAGCACCGCCTGCAGGCGGTTGTACGTGGGGATCGTGCGATCCATGGCCCTGTATGGGGCCCCAGTGTGGGCAGCTGACCTGACGGCCCGCAGTATCGCAGTGTTGCGAGTACCGCAAAGGGTGATGGCCGTCAGAGTCATCAGAGGGTATCGCACGATCTCCTACGAGGCGGCTTGCGTACTGGCAGGATCCCCGCCGTGGGACCTGGAAGCGAGAGCCCTCGCGTCACTACATCGGTGGCGCGAGGAGGCGCGGATGCAGGGCGTGGTACTGGTGCAGCGGCAGATCATGCTGCGCCGGTCCGAGTTCCGTCAGGTCGTGGTGGCCGAATGGCGGGACAGGCTTCTGCGCCCTACCGCTGGCCTCGCCACCATCGGGGCGGTCCAGCCGGTGCTCGATGACTGGCTCGGGAGGAGGCATGGCTCCCTGTCATTTAGGGCGACGCAGGTGCTCTCAGGACACGGCTGCTTCGGGGGGTACCTGCATCGCATAGGCAGGGAGCCAGACGCTCGGTGTCATCACTGCGTCCATTGTCGGGAGGATACGGCGTGGCATACGCTTGCAGAGTGTGCAGCTTGGGAGGAGCCACGCCGTGACCTCGTTTCGGAAGTGGGAAGTGACCTGTCGCTGCCGGCTGTGATTAATTCTATGGTCGGCGGCGCAGCGTCGTGGGACGCGGTGATCTCCTTCTGCGATAATGTCATGTCGCAGAAGGAGGCAGCGGAAAGGGAGAGAGAGATGTCGACTGCTCTCCCGGCCCGCAGCAGGCGCACCGGGCGTCGGCAGAGGGCAGATAATGCCCTCTTCCGGCCCCCCTAAATGGGTCCAGGGATGGCGGACTCGGGGACGTCCGCCGTCCCCTATCATATAAGACCCGAGGTGGCGGCGCGTAATGTTCCACGCGTGCCTCTCTTAGACGTCGCGGGGGAGTTAAACTCACTCCCCCCGCTTGACCAGACGGGACCCGCAGAGGCGGGCCGGCACTAGCCGGGGGTTACGTTGAAGAGTGCTTATGTGTCCCCGTAGCCCCCGGTGCAAGTGTGCGAGGGAACACGGGGTGGTTTTAGTCAGTAGAAGTCTGACAGACCCCTTCGCCCGCCCCAGGGCGGAGGACATCCATGAGGATTTCCACCCCGTTAAAAAAATAAAAAAAAAATAAAAGGTTAGTGACCATTAACGCGCGAAGACGAGCGACCGTAGCATGCCGCGGGAGCGGCCGTCGAGCGCCAGATCCCCTCTATTATTGGCGAATCATTTGGGTTAGATGAGGTTATAACAGTATGATATTTCCTGATATTTACTTATTAATTACAGAATGTTGGCTGAAAATTAGTAAATATGAAAATTAGGTCAACTGAACTTTATACAAAACGAGCATTAGACATATTGAAAATTATATAAAACTAGCGACCCGCCCCGGCTTCGCCTGGGTAGCAAAGCATAATATAGTATAGCCTATGTCACCCGGAGATAGTGTAGCTTCCCTACTGTGAAATAATTTTTGAAATCGGTTCAGTAGTTTCGGAGCCTATTCAATACAAACAAACAATCATATCTTTTCTCTTTATAATATTATTTCACTGTATTTCGTTTATTACAAAATATATTTAGGTTATACCTTAGCCTCAGCAACACGTGGTGGTTATGCTATTCAATTGTAACTTATATGAAACGTTTGTATTTTTAACGAAGCGCCATCTATTGAATACTTACTCAATTCAGTCAACAGATATCGCCATCTGTTAGAATCGTTTAGAGCTAACAGATAATTGTGACTGTCAAATAATAGACAAATAATTTGCAATCAAATAATATTGCGACTATAAATTGAGATGTAAGCAACCCTATCTTTCAAGTTGGATCAAATTGCACACGGTGTGCAAATCAAATTTAAAACCGGTTCAGTAGTTTAGGAGTCCATCGCGGACAAACAACGTGACACGTAATTTTTATATATATAAAGATAAAATAATATTGCGACTATAAATTGAGATGTAAGCTATCCTATCTTTCAAGTTGCATCAAATTGCACACGGTGTGCAAATCAAATTTAAGATCGGTTCAGTAGCTTAGGAGTCCATCGCGGACAAACAACGTGACACGTAATTTTTATATATATAAAGATTAACTCTATCTGTTATTAGAGCAAAAGAAGGTTATATAAAATATCACATTAGATCACATGAAAGTAGGTTATTTGTTTTTATAGCATAATATGAAAATTATGTCATGTGAACGTTATTTGAAGTGATATTATACTATCTGTTATTATGCCATATATTATACACCCGATTGTGATACCAAGGCATAAGCAAAGTGAGATGTACTAGTGCACTAATGAAGGTGGTGTGTGGTTGTCACAATCAGTACGGAGTTTACAACAAAAATGAAAGTGACACGACATGACTTGTACATTTTAAAAGTATGTAAATTTCCATATAAAGCACAGAGCTGATAGAAAGTAGGTCGCAAAACAATAATAGGTAACACAGAAGGCATAACAATTTCAAACAATAAGTGGTAATCAGCAAAACGGCACACGCCCTACGATAACCTGGCTATGTAGGTACACAAAATAAAACTTAATTAGATGTTCAACACTTACACAATATGGGGTTAAGAAAACACAGATTATAATAAGGTTAACTAATAGGAGACAATAAAACTGTTGCCTGCTTTAGGCTTTTTAAAATGGTAGCAACCATGGTATACTAATATACTTCGCCAGGTATAGCATTCCGAGACACAGGGTGACACAAGGCTACGTCATAACCGCTGTGTTACCAGTTGTTTAGCCGCACAGAGACAATTTACCCAGTTCAATCGCGATCGTTATGTCAACTGTTCGAAATTTGTTAATTAACTCGTCACTAGATGGCGTTGCTCCATTTCGATCGAATTGTACATCGCGGTGTCAAGATTCTCCGCCGATAATATAAGGTCTTTGTATTAAGATAGCTTTTTAACCACTTCAATTCTAAGGTGTAACCACTACATCTACGAATAAACCAGGCTTGAGGATAGTGTCGGTTTTTTGGTCCGCACTCCCAAGTAAAAAGTGAAATATTCTTTCAATTAACCCCAGTGTACTAACCCCCAAGTCGAGGGTTATTCATGGTCCTTCGAGCCGGATGTGCCAAGGGCTGCTCCAGCGGTATCAGGTGTGTTCTCCTAATTGGACGGAGAATCATCAACCCCATACGCTCCTGCTGAGTGATCTTGGAAGGTGAGAGAAGGAGATAGCAATACCGGATCCAGTTGCGGGAGGTACGGAGGAAGGAGTACCAAACAGCGGCAAGCAAGCTGCAGACGACTAAGGTCGTAAGGAAGTGAGTGATAGTGCCGAAAATCGTGAGTACTTTGTGAATTATTATGTGTCAAACAAAAGTGAACTTTATTGCCTAGAAGATTTAAACTTTAATTTAGTAAATTTGAACTTAGAATAATTTAATGTGTGCATGTTTAGACTTAGGTAGATTTAAGCCAATTGTGTTCAGACGGGGAATGTATGCCCGATTTTTTGTAAAGTTTAAAGTGTCAAACACTTAGAAAAATTTCTTTGTTTACATCGACTTGTAAAATTTTCGATAACTTTTAGACTTGTAGTTTTTTAAACTTTTCTCAAACACTTAGAAAAATTTCTTTGTTTACATTGACTTGTAAAATTTTCGATTACTTTTTGGACTTGTAATTTTTTTAACTTTTTGTCAAACACTTAGAAAAATTTCTTTGTTTACATCAACTTGTAAACATTTCGTGAATTTTTTGGACTTTTAGATTGTTAAAGTAACTTGTTTTATAAATTGTTTGGATTACATACTAACTTCAAAATGTCTTTGCAATCACATGTTAAAGTACAGGATGATATTTACGCTCGGTTGTTAAGAGCTAAAAGTAATTTTAAAAAGTCGCCAAAGGATAGAATTACCAAGCAGTATATAGAGACCAGGTTGGAAATTGTTGAAGAGTTGTGGGCGCAATTTAGTTTAACACATACACAAATTGTTAAGGATTTTGAACCTAAGGAATTGATATCTTCACCCTACTCTGTAAAAGAAGTTTATTTTAATACTGAAGAGTTATATTTAGATTTAAAATGCGAGTTAAAAACTGCATTAAATGACATAAAGGGTAGTGATGTTTCTCCGGTTGCGGGGTCATCATCAAATAATGTTTCCGAAGGAAAAGGCACATACATAAAGTTGCCCAGAATAACTATCCCAACATTTTCGGGGAAATATACTGAATGGCCGACTTTCCGAGATTTGTTTGTATCGGCAATACATAAAAACAGCACTATTGATAATGTTCAAAAGTTACACTATTTAAAAAGTTATTTGACTGGGGAAGCCGAGCAGCTCTTACGTCATATACCAATTTCAGAAGCAAATTATGACAGGTGCTGGACTCAATTGGAGACCAGGTATAACAATAAAAAATATTTGTCTCACTGTATTTTGAAAACTTTGCTTAGTCAAAAGAATATAGTACAAGAGTCAGCTAGTGCTTTAAAGGAATTAATGGACACAACATCAGATTGCCTAAATGCACTTACTAATTTAGATATTGATATAGCTTCATGGGATATTTTGATCATTCATATCATAACGTTGAAACTAGATTCAGACAGTAGAAAGGACTGGGAACTAAAGGTAACTAGCAACACTGATTCAGATAAGCTGCCTACATTTGAACAGTTTAAAGATTTTTTAACAAGCCGTTATAGGGCATTTGAATTCCTAGAAACTAAATCAAGTAAAAATAATGTTAATGTTAGTAAGGCAAAGGTTTTTCACACGGCAACCAATGCGGCCATGGTTTGTCCGCTTTGTAATAACGAGCATAAATTAAGAAATTGCAAGCAATTTGTTAGCCAGGATGTGGACACTCGGCGTAAGTTTGTGCAAACTCACAACTTATGTTTTAATTGTTTGGGGCACAACCACTCTGCCAGGTTTTGCAAATGTACAGCCACTTGTCAAGTATGTAAGCGTAGACATCACTCCTTGTTGCATCCTAAAGGTGAGCAGGAGTCTAAGGGAGAGAAAGGAAATTCGTCTAGCGATAGTGTTTTGCAGACGAAAGAACATACAATTGGAGTAGAAGCTGAAAACAAGGTAGTAACTTGTTTTTCTAAAGGTACAGCGAATAACCAGGTCCTATTAGCTACGGCTCTAGTGAGGGCTGTATCGAAAAATGGGGCTAGGTATACAATCAGAGCCTTGTTAGACCAAGGCTCACAGGCCTCTTTTGTGACAGAACATACTGTCCAGAGTTTAGGATTACAGAAAAAACCAGCTAAAGGATTAATAACTGGTATAGATGCTAATAACAAATTATTACTGAATTCGGTTGTTGAGGTTACAATTCAGTCTAGGGTCGATCCATCGGTTGAACTTGTAGTCAAAGCATATGTTCTCAAATCGATTACGTCTTTATTACCTGGTAGGGAAACGGTATATTTAGATTGGGCACAAGTTAACGATATACAATTAGCGGATCCTAGATATAATAGACCGGATAAAGTGGATATGTTGTTAGGAGCTGAAATTTATAGTCAAGTTTTACAAAACGGGTTAAAGAAAACTCCTGGTGGTAGCACTCTAGCTCAATGTACTTCATTGGGATGGATTTTATCAGGAACAGTAGCTTCCGCTGCTCAGAGTACATCAAATATTACAGTGATGCATGCTCACCTTGGTGATGATGAAATCCTGAAAAAATTCTGGGAATTAGAAAGGGAACCACAAAATAAGAAACGTATACTTACCGAAGAAGAAACACGATGCGAAGAGATATTTAAGGCTACAACTGTAAGAGACAATGACGGTCGTTACGTAGTTAACTTACCATTCAAAGGTCAAGGTCCGTCCTGTAAATATGGCGAAGCAAGAAAAGTAGCTATTAACAGATTTTACGCATTAGAAGCTAAACTTAGTAAAAACACAGATTTAAAAACAAAATATGAGGAAGTGATTAACGAATACTTGCAGCTCGGTCACATGAGGCCAATAACCAAAGCAGAAGAACAAAATCAATACGCAGTGTACTTGCCTCATCATGCGGTTGTACGGAACGATAAAGACACAACCAAGGTTAGGGTTGTCTTTGATGCTTCCTGCAAGGGAAAAAATGGAATATCACTCAACGATGACCTAATGATTGGTCCAGGGCTGCAACCAGATCTGAGACATTTACTGATTCGTTGGAGAACGCACCGTATTTGTCTAGTTTCAGACATTATCAAAATGTACCGAATGGTGCGCGTGGCCGACCACCATACCGATTTTCAACGCATCGTGTGGAGAGACAACAAAAAATCTTCAATTAAGGATTATAAATTACTTACGGTTACATTTGGTACCTCTTCGGCGCCCTATTTAGCAGTTCGAGCGATGCAACAAGTAGCGCACGATGAAGGAGTTAAATATCCACTAGCAGCTGAAAGAGTACTTAAGGACTATTACATGGATGATCTTATGACTGGTTGTGACTCGATAGAAGAAGGCATGCAGATCTATAGCCAAATGAATAAGTTATTAGCAAAAGCAGGATTCACCTTACAAAAATGGTCAAGCAACAGTAGTGAATTACTAGAGAAGATCATCGGTGAAAGGCACTCGTACAAAGGACAGGATGGTGCAGAAAGGGAGATCAACATAAAACAGGATGAAATATTAAAAACGTTGGGACTTACCTGGAACCGAAGCTGCGACACCTTCCAGTATTCTGTTCAGTTGCCTCTGCTGCAGGAACCTGTAACTAAAAGGAAAATGTTATCAGATATAGCAAGACTATTTGATCCTTTGGGATGGGTCGCTCCTGTGATCGTAGTAGCAAAAATTTTAATTCAAAAATTATGGATTTCTGGAATTGGCTGGGATGAGGAAATTCCATATGAAATAAAAAAGGAATGGTTTACTTACCGGCAGGAGTTGAAAGGTTTAACGGAATTTTCAATACCTCGATGGTTGAAAATGAAACCAGGTGACAAGCAGGTTGACTTGCATGGATTTTGCGACGCGTCAAAATCAGCATACGCTGCGGTAATTTATGCACGGGTAGTTGATACTGACGATAGTGTTTATGTTACTTTGATCACGGCGAAAACTAATGTCGCACCTATAAAAACAGTATCAGTGCCTCGATTAGAGTTGTGCGGAGCAGTCCTCCTAGCAAAGCTGCTTTCTGAAGTCTCCGAAGTGATGGGAATCGGTAAATCTAATTTGTACTATTGGACCGATTCAGAGATCGTGTTAGCGTGGCTAAATAGTCATCCCAACAAATGGAAGACATTCGTGGCTAATCGCGTTTCTGAAATTTTGAGCATCAGTGAACCACAGCAATGGAATCATGTTCAGTCAAAAAGCAATCCTGCAGATTGCGCTTCACGAGGTTTATATGCGTCGGAATTTGTAAATTTCAAGTTGTGGGTAGAAGGTCCTGAGTTTCTGAAGGATAAAATTAATCTATATGGCAAACGCAAAGCAGTAACAACTAATATAGAAGAACTAAAGGTGCATGTAATATCAGACGATAATTTTATTTGGGATAAATATTCATCACTTACCCAATTAGTTCGAATGGTAGCATATTTAAGACGTCCTTTAGAGTTGAGAAAACCGAAAGCTGAAAGAAGGTGTCTTAAATTTATAACGGCAGAAGAATTGAGATTGGCGTTGGAGACATGTATCAGGGTATGTCAAGGTCAAAACTTCGAAGCGGTAATTCTGGATCTGCAAAAAGAAAAGCCTCAAAGAAAGATGTTCAAGTCTTTAAATCTTTACCTCGATTCTGTTAAAATCCTGAGGGTGGGCGGCAGATTGGAACGTTCCGATCTTGACATGGATCGTAAAAATCCAATGTTAATCCCAAGTAATAGGTATTTTACCAATCTTCTTATTGCCGACGCACATAATAGGAATCTTCATGGCGGTCCTCAATTGATGCTCAACTACTTATGCACGAAGTATTTTATTCAGGGAGCTAAGCGGTTGGTTACTGCATACGTGCGAAAATGTGTAATTTGTTTGCGTTATGCAGCTTCTACTCAACCTCAATTAATGGGTCAACTACCACCTGCACGGGTTACACCAAATAGGCCGTTTAGGAGCAGCGGGGTAGATTATGCTGGTCCTATTCAGTTAAGGGCATCAAGGGGTAGGGGTCACCATGCGTATAAGGGATACATTTGTTTATTTGTCTGCATGGTGACTAAAGCTGTCCACATTGAGGTTGTAAGCGACCTAACAACAAAGGGGTTTCTTGCCGCTTTCAAAAGGTTTGTGGCAAGACGCGGTCAATGCAAGGATATATGGAGTGATAATGGAACAAATTTCCAGGGTGCTTCTAAGGAACTAGACACATTACTTCGCTCGGAAAATTCAGGTATAGCTAGGGAAATTGCTGCGGCCTTAGCTACTGAGGGTACCACATGGTATTTTATTCCACCACATGCTCCGAACTTTGGCGGATTATGGGAGGCCGGAATAAAATCATGTAAGAAACATTTGAACAGAGTAATAGGTAGCTCTACTTTAACTTTTGAAGAGATGTCCACTTTATTAAGCCAAGTAGAGGCATGCTTGAATTCGCGTCCCTTGTGTAGACTGACCGATTCGAACACTTTTAACGCATTAACGCCAGGGCATTTTCTTGTGGGCGAGCCAATTGTCAACGCGCCTGACCACAACTATGAAGAGGCTAATATTTCCAGCTTGAAGAGGTGGCATTTAGTCCAACAGATGACACAACATTTCTGGCGTCGCTGGTCCAACGAATACTTGACCACACTGCTCCATCGTTATAAATGGTCTAAGCAAAATCCTGAACCGAACGTAGGCGATATCGTTTTAATTAAAGAGGACAACTTACCTCCTTGTCGGTGGCTTCTTGGCAGGGTGGTTGAAAAACATCCGGGGTTGGACAATCTTACACGAGTGGTCACACTTCGCAGTCATGGTTCCATTTTTAAAAGACCAACGTCGAAACTGTGTGTCTTGCCTATTGCCTAAGAAGCTGTTAGTAGTTTTAAATCATAATTTTTAAGCATTGTTTAGACATGTAAGTAATTGTTTATGTTTAAGGTTATATGTATATTGTAAGGGTAATGTAAACTGTTTAATTAGCAATTTAACATTGGAAGGACATAATGTTTCTCAAAATGTCCTTGGTGGGCGGAATGTTTAGCCGCACAGAGACAATTTACCCAGTTCAATCGCGATCGTTATGTCAACTGTTCGAAATTTGTTAATTAACTCGTCACTAGATGGCGTTGCTCCATTTCGATCGAATTGTACATCGCGGTGTCAAGATTCTCCGCCGATAATATAAGGTCTTTGTATTAAGATAGCTTTTTAACCACTTCAATTCTAAGGTGTAACCACTACATCTACGAATAAACCAGGCTTGAGGATAGTGTCGGTTTTTTGGTCCGCACTCCCAAGTAAAAAGTGAAATATTCTTTCAATTAACCCCAGTGTACTAACCCCCAAGTCGAGGGTTATTCACCAGTAGTGTGTAATAATAACTCCCCAACCGCCTTTATTACCTGTGCGAATCCAAAATAACAATAAGGTTTTAACTAACAATTACGTTGGTATATGTTTAAATTGAAATGTTTCGTTTGATTAGAAAAACGAAACGTCACTTTAAATGCTTTATGTATATTTTTTAACAGAATGGTGACTGAAAATGTTTCCATAGTTCGTGTTTTGTTGCAGTAAAGGCAACTGGATAGTGACGTAAGCATGTGTCACTCCTGGAGTGCCAGACCTTGTATTTTTAGACCATGGTAGCAACCACATATGTAAGGTCACAAGTGATTCTGGATCAAGTGAACGTGCGTCTTCGTCTGGAGCAGGATTTCGAAAGTGCTGGTCACCGTGAGTGAAAATGACAGTGTCGCACGCGTGGTTAAAGGCCCTCTGAATACGTTCGGATATGCCAACCGCGCACGTCACTAGTATTCACAGCTAATTATGTTGTTTAGTAACCTAGAACGTCCCTAATATTATTTCGTCTGTGGTTTGACTTGACATTTTATTGTTGTTATTTTGTCATTTTATTGAAATTAACGATACAACGTTACATGTTATTTTAGAATTTTATTTTATTTCTTACTTTTTGCTGTGCCCTACGTGGGCCGTAATGGTACAATATCCTTGTAACATCTAATTAACATTGCGGAATGCAATTATAGATATGAAATAAATATTATAGTAAGATAATTTTATTCAAATAACCACGATCATAGAAAGCGCGCGATAATAGAAGTCGCGTCGCTAGTTTGAGATAAAATGACCGCATTTATCCAAGTACGTAGCAACGCTTGGTTGCTAGCAGGAAATATATTCCTATGTGCGCATTTGGGTTGTTCCTATATTTAGTTTCTATATCAGGCTTTCTTGGTTCTGCTACAAGTATAAAAACACGATTACATGTAACTAATTGATTGATTTCCAATTTAGTATGCCTTGTGTTCGTCTGATGATTACCCGAAAATTATTATGAAGTCATCAATGGCTAATTTGGTTTTGGTCACGTTGTTCATCTGTTCGTCTGTTAAATATGGTGAGTCTAACATAACTACACAGTCCTTATATTATTCATAAGATATTTTTTATAGACATTTATTATTAATATTTTATTCAATCAATCAAATCAATCAACTCATCCTATCGCAGTCCACTGCTGGACATAGGCCTCTCCCTTGCTGCGCCACAACACCCTGTCCTCCTCTGTAAATATTTTATTATTAATTATTATTATAACCTATCCATACACCCTAATTATAAATGTTGCTTAAGAGGGTATTGACAACGTCGCAAATGACGGTAAAATATTTATCTATTTTGATTAATTTGTCAACAATAATAAATTTAGTTATGAAATATGGCTCTATAGGGCACTAAAATATTGATTATGAATTGCAATATTAACACTTAATTAAACTTAAGCACACAAATAATAGCGTCCTTTCGCGAAATTGTTGAATTCAATTCTAAAAGTATTACGGGCCGAAGTCACCACAGCAACGCAGAGGAACTTAAAACTCAATTTGACGCACTTTCTGGAAGATTTCACAACCGAAATACAAACGAACAATGGAAAAGATCTACAAAAATGCACACACTGAGAGTAGCTACCATTTTGAAATTTGAATTTGCTTGGACTCCATTTTGATTACATTCTTATTTTGAAAGTTACCAGCTTAAAAAAAGACCAGTTCATAAATAATATATTATTCATTTGCAAAAGCTCAATTTTATTAATGAACGTAAAATAAATATTTTTATAAAATGTATAACAATGTTTTTTTTTTTTTTTTTTTGTATAGTTACATCTGTTGAGATGCTATACTTATTACGTATCCTAGTTTTATAGATACAACATATTATAGATGGAGCCACCATCTTTTCATCCAAGCCAAATATATGCGACTGCCCCCCTCCCCCCCCTTGACTGAAACCCATCATTATGAATAAGTTTTACTAAGGAACGCGAATGAAAATCAGCAATTCCTTATTTTTTTTCGAATTATGCGATCATAAGTGTATGAAGCAGCAGATTTTTTCGCGATTTCTGGCTTGAGAAGCTTTCAGGGTAACTGATCGCCGTTTAAAGAAAAACCATAGTGTGAGTATGAAAAAAGGCCTAAGTTCGGGTAAACTAATCAGTCGCACCTATTAATTAATTGATTATATTTGTTCATTCCAGCCTCAACACTTGAATGCTACAGTTGTAACTTCGCCCAGCATAAAGATTGCATGGACAATTACAAAAACTTGCAAACGACATGCAGCAGCGACGTCTGTGGCATTGTGCAGGGTGATTATATTTTTACTAGCTGTGCCCCGCGGTTTCACCTGCAGTGGTATGAAATATACACTTCACTACCTATACTCAAACCTACCAAATATACACAAAAAAAAATCATAAAAAATCGGTCAAGCCGTTTCGGAGGAGTTCGATAACAAACACTGTGACACAAGATTTTTATAATTATATTAGACTAGCTTTTGCCCGCGGCTTCGCTCGCGTTAATTTATACTGACTATCAAATCGGGTTACAATTCAATCATGATTAGAAAGACACGTGGCGCCATCTATTATCATAAGGACGTTATTGTTGTTTTCCTCGGGAACTGTGTTTTTTTGCGGGATGAATGGTACCCTATGTCCGTTTCTGTACCCTGACAACGTACATATATGCAAAATTTCAGGATGATCGGTTCAGTGGTTTAGTCATGAAAAGGTAACAAACAAACAAACAAACTTACTTTCGCATTTATAATATTATATAATATATATATATACTAGCTGCGCCCCGCGGTTTCACCTGCATAAGTCTCGATCCCGATGAAATATCGGGATAGTAAGTATTCTATGTTTGAATCCAAGTCATAGTCTACCTATGTGCCAAATTTCATCCAAATCCGTTCAGCCGTTTTTGCTTGATTGAGTAACAAACATCCACACTTTCATATTTATAATATTAGTAAGAAGTAAGATATTAGTAAGATTAGTAAGATTATACTAGCTGCGTCCCGCGGTTTCACCTGCATAAGTCTCGATCCCGATGAAATATCGGGATAGTAAGTATTCTATGTTTTAATCCAAGTCATGTTCTACCTATGTGCCAAATTTCATCCAAATCCGTTCAGCCGTTTTTGCTTGATTGAGTAACAAACATCCACACTTTCATATTTATAATATTATAGTAAGAAGTAAGATTATATATTATATTATATTATTATATTATATATTATATATTATATAGTAGGATAGTTAGGATTATACCCATAGGTTGTGTTGCCATTTTTATGCCAAAGTTAAGATCAAAGACCGACCTGGCCTTTGGTCTTTTTTAGGATGCCGTACCCAAATTCCGAAAACAGGACCTCATAACCCACTAAACCTAAGCTGTCTGTCCGTCCATCCGTCTGACACAGGGCTTTCTTTTTAATCTTTTTTTTTTTATAGCTGGCATTCAATTGGCTTTTCCACAGAATACGTGTTACTATGGCCTGTGTCATGAAAAATAATAAAAATAAAGTAAGCAATATAATTTTGTGATACGAACCCTTATTGCGCGAGTCTGACTCGCACTGGACCGGGGTTATTTTTGGCCTGAATTGCAATCTTTGAAAATAATCTAAATACAAATAAAAAAAACACGTGTGGCACTCGGGGACTGCCGCGGTAAAGCTATTGCATAGTATTTTTTATCAACTTATGCAATTATAATTATTTTTTTATTTATGCAGTATTTTTTTTCTTTGATATTAATTCAAGTACAGTCGTACCATATACATACACGTTAAGCGAACGCTTGGCTGAGCTACATGGAAGGCGGAGTGGGGGGTGTTAGGTTTTATTTTCGTTACGGAATTTCTTGATTCGGTCGCCGCGCTCAAAGACCACGATAAAAGCTATGCAATAGCTTAAAAAAAATTGCTGAAGTATTTGCATTAGTTACAGCAAAAAGTTAAAAACTAATTTTAATATTATAAGTACCTACCTCGGTACGTTGTAATAGTGTCTCCTTGGTGTAGTAGTTGCAGGCGCTACTGCTGAGCATGAAGTTCCGGGTTTGATTCCCACGCCGGGAAAATTGTTATTGGGTTTTTTCATAAGGAATTTCGCAGTAGCAGCCTGGAGTCTGGATTTCTACCCGGTTGATGGCAATAGCATAATCAACCTATAATGTTACCACTGCTGGGACACGGGCCTCCTCTCTTCAAGAAGGCGTGGTCTATAATCTACCACACGGGCCTAGTTCGGATGGCAATAGGCTCGCTCCTGTTACAAGGGACTTAAACATAACTGGCGGAATGTGGGTGCATCTACTCCGGGTACACCTCTGTCTAACTCTTTAGGAAAACAAGGCACGATGTTATGTTCTATGTTAGGTACGTTGTCAATCAGCAACATAAAGACTTTGTTAATATAAAGGACAAAAAATTTAACTTAAAACTTTTCTCTTATTTAACCGACTTCAAAAAAGGAGGAGGTTCTCAGTTCGACTGTATTTTTTTTATGTGTGTTAGCTCAGAACTTTTTTCTGGGTCAACCGATTAAGATATTTTTTTTTAATTTGAAAGCTGGTGCTTCACATGTGATCCCATTTAATTTTGATCAAGTACTGACAAGTAGTTTTTGAGTTATCCCTAATAATGCGTATGTTTTCGACTTGGTTTATATTGATGATGTTATAATAATTTCCTGTCACCGTTATTTACATATTAAGTAGTGGTATACGAATGTATCTGGGGTAGGTACCACAACTGAAAAGTGAAAAATAAAAACTTTTTTACAAAAGAAACAACCGACTTCCAAAAAAAACACTAAAAAACGTGTAAAATAACTTTAATTTCGGAAGTCGGTGGCCAAAAACGAAAATACACAACCAAAGACACCGACTTCCGAAATTAAAGTTATTCTTCAGGTTTTTTTTTTTTTTCTTTTAGGTGAAGACATGATAATACGATCATGCGGTCTGAGTAATTCTTTTATGGAAGGAGGCGCGGATCACGGGAAGATAAGTGATCCATTACTTGGAACAGTACACTGGAGCATTTGTAAGACAAATCTGTGTAACTGGGGGGTTAAGAACAAATTCGAAATGACGACGTTGATTGTAAGTGCAATGTTGTCTCTGTGCTTTTATTATAAATTTTAATATATTTTTTTCAACAATGTAGAAGGAAATTGTATTTGCCTAGTTTTAACCGTACATACACATACATAAATAAACTCACGCATTCTTCCCGTGGGGCAGAAGGTTGCGTTCTGTAGTTTCTGCCTGCCCCTATGGGAAGAAGGCGTGAGTTTTGTTTTTACCTAGTGTAGCAACATAATGATAACTAAAGTTTCCATGCAAATGTTTGGCGAACATTTTAATATTTTATGTACCTGCGCCCTAATTAAGTAAAACACTATCTATCACAATCTGAATAATTTTGAAGCCTATTGCTAATCCATTGCTTCATATGTTCGAAAAAATTGTCTGCTCAACAACGTAAATAACGCAATGAATGTTGTTGAACTGTCAAAATGAAAGCCATTCCTACTGTTAGTTTGTTACGTAATTACCCCGCTGCTAATGTAACTATGAGTAACCCCTATAATCTTAAGAGTTTTTGGAATGGAAAAAATGTTTCCTTGAATTAACAATGATTTTTGTTCACTAAACCCTTTTAGTGAAAAAAATATACATATACAATGCTGACTAAGCACGCCACATATCCTGAATTTAATTTAGACCTGCATTTCCATCACAAATACTCACCCTGTATGTATACTGTGTATATGTCATTTGCCAGTCGAAATAATGTAAAGATTTTTAATGCGTCATGGATCCAATTATAATAACGTAGCGAAATTAAGTACTAATGTCATGATGTGTACAATAATAATATTGTATCGAATTAAGTGTAAAAATACAAACATAAAATGTTTTTTCAAATCTAACCATTCCAAGAATTTTTTAGTTAGATACAAGTTTAAGTGTGAAAAATACAAAAAAAAAGTTATTTGAAATCTAACCAATTCCAACTATTTCGTGGTTTTGTATAGAAATACAGACAGAAGTGTTGCTGAGGAGTTTTTGCGCCCCGCTTCTTCTTCTCAGCTTAAACACTGGAAGCGGTGTGCGAGTGTGAGACTTTCTCAAACCTCTCACACGCACACTCTATGTCTCTTGTAACCTTCGAATTGTTTAATAAAATATATGATTTTTGATTAATAAAACTTTTGAAACTTACTCAATCTGTGTTACTGTTGCTCTGGTATACAATGATAAATTATTTTATTTCTGTAAGTAGGTTTGTACAAACACTTTACACGTCAATCAGATTTTTAAAAGTTGATGAGGTTGGCGTTTCCTATATGACTACTCTGAGAAGAAAGGTCGAAACAAACTTAGAGGTCACAGTCTCTTTTAAATTCCATCTATAATCTTAGTCAGATCATGTGAAGATCATGTAGATTGGTGTCTGAAATGGTCTTTTAAGGAAAGAACCACAGATTGAGTGGACCTGTCCAATTAATGCACGCATTTGCCAGTAATTGAGCAGCTCAACTCAGAACTTACGTAGCTCACAATCAATGGTAGCAGGACGCTTGCACGAAAGACATTCCCCCGAATGAAATTTTGCACGAATGGACACTTGCGCAAATGGATATGCATGAATGGACACTTACACAAATGAAAGACACTTGCGCAAAAGACCTGCCAATTCAACAATAGCCTGTGCAATGCGTACTGAAATAAAAATGTTATTTTATATAATAGGAGAGGTAGGACACCTGCCTCGTTTGTCTAGTGGCCGCAAGCGCTACTTGGGTCATACACAATATCGAGTCTCATAAAGTTTAAAAAAATGTAAGTCACTTAGTGATTTGAAGTTTGATATTTATTTAACAGTAACCGTTAACGGCCTTATAAAAATATCAAAATGGGTCAGTCATCATTAATTTCGTCAAAAATCTTTTTTTTTTAATATTCTCTGTCTACAGGTGAGATCGCTTAGTCTACAGAAAATAACAGAAATATACTTTAATTTAATATCTTATATAAAACAATCATTAAAATACTTATTTTTCTTAATCATAATCATTCATAATATAAGCTAAACAATCAAGATAGGAACAATAAGCTAAATACAGAAAAATGTACTGGCATTGCATATTTACCCTTAAGGTTACAGTACAATATATTAACACTAGTTAGTATAAGTGTACGACAACGATGTGAAAGAGCGGAGCCTTCTAATACAGGCATTGTTTGCTTAAAAGGAGGCTCCAAACGCGTTTAAATGTAATGAAATTTTCTATTTGTCCCAATAAACTATTTCGATTTTTTTTTTCAAAAAACTAAAAATGTCCACATAACAGACATATCCTCCTATACAAGAAATATTAAAATATGGCCTCATCGTCGGAATCATCCCATATTTTAGAAATTGGTCGCTTTTTTGGGGGAAATGTTCCATTGATGAATTACTCTTCTGATGCTACGATTAGCCGAGCTCTTTTGATAGGTCTAACATTTTGTATAAATGCGTCAGTTGTGTCATTGATTCTTTTGTAGACAAGTGAATCTACAGAAAAGATTTCTACAGGAGTGATATATACATAGTTAATAAAAGATAGCGGGCTATTTTTAAGGTTAGAAGTCCAACAAACAAGCATTTGCACATCACTCCTTAAAATATACATCGCCGGTACAATCAACATTTTTAATAATTGTACTTTTCAATACATCACCAAGGAAAGACGCACTGAGGTTTAACAAAAACTTGTGTGATTGATTAAAAATATGTTTTTGTAATGATTTGCTCACGCCGCGCCGTTGTAAAACTTTTAATCGATGACTGATAGAAACAACAATGCTGCCTACCTAAAAATTAAAAACTAAAATTCGTTCCTTTAAATGCGGATTTTTGACCTATTTTATGCGTCTAAAGGAAGAGACCAAGAAATTGAGAACACATCGCACATCGACTACAAGAGAGTCACAACACAATCAATTTAGTTTTTGGGAAATCGCTTGGGGAATTTTATTCATCGCTCTAATACAATTTGCATTACATACACACACACACATTACACATTAGGTTCACTAATTTTGACGAGTAGGAAAACAATTGAAAAATGGCGGGAAATCGTTTTTATTTTTTTAAATGTCATATATTTAAAGGTATCAAAACTAGCCAGATACAAACAGTACAGCCAAAGAGTACTAGTAAATTCTACTACTTACTTCTACTAGTACTACAACTCCTAAATCTATAAAATACGAAAAACTATTTCCCCGACCTTTTATTTGAGTACCTATATCTTTTACTTACTCTATCTATAATAGTATGTACGTTTCTTAAGGGAGAGTTGTGTCCCTGATGCGCCGCATACGAGGCAGTTCCTATAGCTACCTTCAGCTGTTTGCATGGAGAATGGATCTGGATCTGGATTGCCCAATAATGCGGTACTGGACTAGGCTGCATGATGAACATTCCGGATCCAAACCTAAAGTGAAACATAATGCTTGTTTACAAAATGTACTTTTAATATGAGTTTTAAATTTTCTTTAATTGAATTGCAATAAATCACAAGGTATTTTTTTGTAACATTTTTTTACTTTGTACTTTAGATAATCTGAAAAATGTTTGATCTATTTTATCTTTATTTCTAGTATTAAAATTATGTCTATCACTTATTTTATTAAATGATGTAGATTTTTTCTTCCATACATAATATTTTCATAAATGAATTGGCAAGGTACCGTCATAATATTAATCTTTTTAAGTAGTTCCCTAAGAGATTCGCGGCGACGTAGAATGTAAATGGCCCTGACAGCTCTCTATTGCAAAATGAAAATGGATTCAATGTCAACAGCCCGACCCCACAGTAAAATGCCATATGACATTTCTGCGATTTCTACATCTATTAACTGTCTTATCTTCCTAACAGCGGTCGACCTTAGCCACCCCGCAAGAGATGTTATATGGGGTCCCCATTGTAATTTCTCGTCTAGCGTGATTTCCAGGAAAACCATATGATTAATAAATTAATATATTCTAGTTTTTTCCATTCAATATGATATCACATCCGCAACTTCTTACCGAAGACCTCAAAGACAACATGGATGTGGAGAGGGAACGTAGGGCGTTGTGCATCCGCTGTAATATGTTGGCTCGCAGATTCGCTCGTTGCAGTGAACAAGTGAAGGTCACACTATTTAGGGCATTCTGTCAGACCTTCTACACGTGCAGTTTGTGGGCTAAATACACGCAGGGGACGTACAACGCCCTGCGTGTACAGTATAATAACGCGTTCAGGGTGTTGATGGGGCTGCCGCGCTACTGTAGCGCGAGTGGCATGTTCGCAGAAGCGCACGTGGACGGCTTCCATGCCATCATGCGTAAGCGCTGCGCATCGATGCTGGCGCGGGTGCGTGGCAGCCCCAGCGCCATTCTGGCCGTATGTGCCGGCCGCTGGGACTCGGTACTGATGGCACATTGGATGAGCCTTCACGCGAGACCAAGCGCCTGACTACTTTGTACCTTTACTAACACTAGGCTAAGACAATGTTACTAACCACTTTAGATTTGTATTGTTACTAACACTAGGTTAAGAACATTGTTACTAACAAATTTATGGACCAAGTCTGAAATAAATTTTATTATTATTATTATTAGATAATTTAAATCTAATGCATTTGGTTTCTTTTTTAATTTAGGACCAAATTATTTACCGTAAACCAATCTTGGACCTGAAGGATAGAGTTATTCACGTCGTCAAGATTTTGTCATCATCGGTCTAATTTAAATGACACCAGCGTCAGTGGTACAACGCCCTTTGGTGAAACCGTACTGTTGTTCATGAAAGATTGAATTTTTCTTAATGTGACGTAATATTTGATTGAGCAATAACTTTAAAACACCTTACTGAGAACTGGCAGAATTGACACAGGCCTATAATTGTTGGGTTCTTTACTATCACCGGATTTGAATAATGGAACTACTTTACTGTTTTTCATAAGATCCGGAAAGACTCCTTGGGCAACACTGGTGTAAAATATGAAAACTAAATAGGGTGCAATGGTTTCGATGAGAGATCTACAGACTTTTACAGAAATTCCCCAGAGATCCTCTGTTGATTTAATTTTAAGATCTTTAAAAACTTTTATAAAAGCTTGGGGGTTTGTATGCTGAAACCTAAACTCCAAAGGGCATGCCTTTACATTATTTTAAAGTAAGGCAGCAGAAAGCGCGGGTGAGGAATTTAAAGCTTCAGTAGTTTTAAGGGGAATATTAGTTATTCTTCAGGATATAATGCCAATTAGATAATATGTTGAAAACATAATACAACTAATTCAATACAATAGAAAAAAATCACGAAGGTACCTCTAAAAAAATTTTTTATCGATTATAAACTATATTTAATATACATGCAATAATTTTTATGTTTTGTCACATTATTCTACGGCTAATTATTTTCGAGGCGACTAACTATTTGCTACTAAAAAAATAACTTGGCAGCGATTAAATATTTTAGCAATAATTATATTAGATGAGCTTCAATATGCAAGGATTTATAAAAACTAAATAATGGCTGCTACTTTAAGGTAGTGAACATATTAAACAGGGCCAATTGAAATCATAGGCGAGGTACTATAAATAATGACATGGCGACTAATATTAACAGTGGGATAGGATGCAAGAGCGAGCGAAGCGAGCTCGGGACTTGAGGCACCCCGACTCGGACAGGTTAGGTTAGTTTTTTTTTTAAACCAACCAGATGTAGGAGCCCCGCCTAGCGGGGCTCCGTTGACTACGCCTTGTTATTATTGCCATTCAGAAATAAAAGGCCTCGCCAAAACAAAAACTAGATGCCAGTTTAAATTAAAACAAAGTAACAACTGATTACAGCTGCTATACTTTCTACTTAAAATGATTATTCACTGTAGTTGCCAACATACTATTTTTACTACCGGCTTTAATTATTTTTTAATCCCTAATTCAGTTTAATTTGTCGCCGCGTTAAATAAATGCCTTACTCTACAGGCAACATACCTATTATTAACGTAAAAGTGTTTTAATTATTTAGTCCAGTCAATTTTTTTTTGTAATTGAAAATTATTGCTTCATATTTTGCAATAAACTGCCAGCGTTGTATTATCGCGCTTCTCTTTCTTTTCTATGCAATCCGACAGTGACTTGTTAGCCTCATAATACACAGAAACAAAACTTACCGCAACATTTTTTTTTGTTGTTAAGTAAAAGCAGCAGCAGTGAGCTTTTGTTCTTGCAAAATGATCCACAGTTTTCTTGTAACCCATGGTAGCGTAGGTCAATCACAATATCACACTCGTATTGACTTCTATGTTGTAGTTTAACGAATAACGTCCGCATTTCCGTAATTTATTAAACATGCGCACGCGTCCTCACAGGATCTGCTGATACAAAATCAAGCCGGCCGCCGGCGCGGCTTCTCCCCGCCCCTTACCACAGTCCGTGCATTCGTTCACAGGGAGCAACAAACGTGCCTACTTTTTTACTATCTACAAAAAGTCCGTGACCGCTCGCTGTAGGGAGCACGAAATTATAAAGAGAAATGGAACAGTAAACATAGTTACACATTTAAAAATAAGTTTTTCAAATTACGATTTTTGAGTTATATGTATCACTAGCTTCTGCCCGCGGCTTCGCCCGCGTGGAAGTCGGAAATTACCCCACGGGGACATGCTACTGGGATAAAAAGTATCCTATGTCCTAACCCAGGTCATGGCCTATCCGTAACCTACCTATCATCCAATCGCATGTGGCGTTGTAGATGCCACCACAAATCTTAAAAAACCGGCCAAGTGCGTGTCGGGTCACGCACAGTGTAGGGTTCCGTAGTAGCCCGTTATCACAACATAGTACGATTCTGTTGTTCTTTATTCTGAATATAAGTAATGGTAAAGATACAATTTATGATAAGGGTGTCCAGAGTAAAATAAAACTTTAACACATAAAGTAACCGCGGAGGTCATACCTTGCAAAAAAATCTTAACACCGCGATCTACAAACATGACGTCACGGCACAATGCCATCTGTTATCGAATAGCGATACTAAACTAATGACAAAATAATAATAATAATATTTATTCATAAAATTACAAGGTATTCATTTTTTTTACAGTTTGGTTGAATGTAAATTATATTTCTAAGATTTACGTGCCTGAACTAGGTAATTCTGTGTTTCTGGCGAAAAGTGCTAAAATAGTCATAAAATTAATAAAATAATCTAAAAGTTGACAATAGACAAATAAATTATACTAATGTTGAATAGCTCTTTAACTCTTAGTTTTTACATTTGATATATACTTATCGTAGGTGAGTATACATAATATTTACTTTGACACAGTTAATAAATTCTCTGTATCTTTGTAACACATTCTTTGGAGAGCCTCCTTGAGAATTCTCTTACAATTTATGTAGTTCAGGGAGTGAATGTTTGCTTTTGCGTTTAGTCTATTATAGAGAAGAAGACCGAGGTACAGGTAAAATTTGGATATAAAAGCATGTTTTGTTGTAATTTGTAGGCAGACTATATCTTTAGGTCTTTTATTAGAAAGTTCAGTGCTGTAGGGTAGAGCTGTGTGTTGTTTTAATACAATGCCCATTATAAATAGTTGCCGAACTGTTAATACTTCACAAGATTTGTATAGGAGGTTGGTAGGAAAAAGGAAATGGCGGAATGTAGACACTCTGAGAATCGCCCTCTGAGCTGTCTCGATGGTTAGTAACCTTGTTTTACCCGCTCCACCCCATGTGGTAATACAGTAAGATAATACCGATTGACATAGAGCCAAGTAAACTTGTCTAACTATTTTTGGGCAGCAATATAGCGTAACTTTTTAAAAACCAATTGCAACTTGAGAATTCTATTATTTAAAGCTTCTTTAAGTTGTTAGAACGAAAGTGTTTCATCTATTATGACACCAAGGTATTTTGTTATATTTGCCATTTTAATTTTGGGACAAATATATTGGTTACCTGTGGGAATTGAGTAGTAATGAGCATATAATGTTGTGGTACTAGTTGATGTTTGCTTGCGCATCGAAAACTTAAAGTAATTTGTCTTGTCCGCATTTAATGTTAGTGAATTACTCTGAAGCCATTTGTTAACAACATTGAATCCGTGTTGCGCAAACTTGTAGACATTTTTTTCTGAGTCAGCCGAAAAAAGAAGGGCAGTGTCGTCAGCATAAGAAACGATTTGTCCATGATTTAGATTTAGATTACAAAGATCGTTTATATAAGTCAAAAATAGTGTAGGCCCTAAAATACTTCCTTGGGGAACTCCGAAAGACGTGTTTTTTTCATCATCGCTGAGAACATTACCAATCCTTACACATTGGGTACGGTCCTCTAGAATCCTCGTCTCTAGTCCTCTAAAATGTTGATTCTCGAAGATAATTATTTAAACAGATTAGACATTAACTAATAATAACCACTTTCTTCCTGCTAAAGCTAAAAAATAAGAGTACGATTGCTGCCAAGTTATTATTTCAATTCACACAATTGTAATTAAAAAATTAAACAAAGTTCGTTTGTGACTTCTACAGGTAAACGAATGAAAACGTAACCCGTTGGTACAGCGTCATCTAGCGGCAGTATTGTGCAACTTATGATAACTTATTATGTTTTTTTTAGTTTTTTATTTCATATTTTGTTTTTCAATGCAAGTCTTTACCCGTTATAAACAAGCAACTACTTCATCATAGTCACTTTAAAGGATTAATGCTAAGGATTTTGTATTTAGTACAAAATTATCCAACACCCAAGTTCAACGACTATTACTGCTAAACTAATAAAGTTATCTTAACCGCTATAATTTTCCTTTAAAGTTCATAAAATGCACTATCATTGTGAATCTTTCCAGATTTTTCAAGCCAGCAGTTTAGCTTTTAGAGGGAGGGGGGGCGCCCTACTGGAACAAAAATTTGCACTTTAAAGTTTAATATTTCGTAAATGGAGCATTAAATCGAAAAATAATTTTAGCAACCCCGAAGTCACTTTAGAAGACCTATTCAACGATGCCCCACACGATGAGGTAGAAAAAATATTCAACCCCACTTCACATGTAGGGGAGCTACCCTAAAAAAAAATATCTTCCAAAATTTTATTTTACCACTTTGTCGACGTAGTTAATATACACACTCCTACAAAATTACAGTTTTCTAGTACTAACGGTCTCTTAGCAAAACCCCGGACAGACACAGACGGATATGACGAAACTATAAGGGTTCCTTTTCAGAACTACGGCACCCTAAAAAGTGGTAAATAAAATTTTCAATAATCGTGTGAATTTTCAAATCGTGCCCTATTTTATAAAACGCTAAAACACGCTGAAACGTTGAACTTTAATACCCTGTATCACCCCATTTAGGATTATTTTTGAGACAAAAAGCCAATTTCTTTCTCTAGGATGCCATCTATATCCATGTACGTATGTACGTTCATCTGTTCTCTCATAACTTCTAAACGTCTCATCATAATTTGACAAATGAGATATCGTTGGAAGCGTGTTGATTTTCCGCGGTCGTATGCTACCTACCCAAACAAAATAATACATTCTAACATTAGTAAGCGATCATAAGCTTTATGTCAAAGTGGATAACCACGGCTAAGGTTATTCATAGTGATGTTCAGAGGACTGAACATCACTATGAATAAGTAAGTATTAAATACAATTAAATCTGGAGTCCCATGTATTAGGGCAGAAATCGAACAGATTACGTGAGACTTCGTCTTTTTAATTTGTCTGTCTGTGATGTCTTATTTATATCTTTTTAGTTGACTTTTTTTCCTAGTTGTGTTTTGGTTTTTATATCTTTTATTTTTTTACTTAAAAAGTTGAATAGGTAATAAGGAATATTTAGTTAGTGTAAGCATTTAATTTTATTTAATACATAAACAAACACGTTTTTTTACACGTACTTAAGTACTTCAAAAAATCAATCTGTCTAGCCTTTTTCCAAACTATATGTTAGGGTCAGCGTCCAGTCTAACCGAATGCAGCTGAATACCAGTATTTTACATGGAACGACTGCCTAACCTCCACAACCCAGTAACTGGGTAGTACGATACCCCTTGGTAAGACTGGTTGTCAGACTTTCGGGCTTCTGTTGACCCGTAAAGACTCTCAAAGATCCACGAATAACAGCCGGGACCAACGGCTTAACGTGCTTTCCGAGGCACGGAGGAGTCTCGTTATGTTAAGATGGTCACCCACCTACAGACCAACCCTGGCAAGCATAACTTAACCTGGTGGATCGACCCGTGCTGCTGTTATATATTACTTAGCCACGAGCTTCTCACAGGTACTTACTTATAAGTTGAAAATAAGAACATGAAAGAAGCTCGTGTTATGTTATGTTATAAGTTATAACATAACATAACATCACGCCTTGTTTCCCCGAAAAGTTGGGCAGAGGTGTACCTGTAGTACAACCACATTTTGCCAGTTACGTTTTAAGTCCCATGTAATAGGAGACGATCCTATTGCCATCAACCGGGCACAATTCCAGACTCCGGACTGCTTCTGGGAAATTCCTGTTGGAAAAACCCAATAATACTACCCGGAATACCCGACCTGGAAATCGAATCCAGGACATCATGCTCATGCTACCGCTACTTACTTATTAATGGAAATATTAGTTCATAGTAATATCAGTTACATATTTGATACATCTTGATACCTTGGTTGACATTGGACACCCGTGACGAAAATAATTCATTAAATCTATTTATAGACATAAGTATACTGGCATTATCACTGTCGCATATCACGAGCCAACGCGAAAATCGGGATGTCACATATTACAGATACACCTCTATCTCAGAAAAATCCAATTTGACCTAGTTGGGGGATGATTTTGGAAAAACTGCGGTACACGTGTCTCATAATTTTAATTGAAAAGTATGTATACCAATTTTCGAGTCAACCGACACAGAAAATAAAAAGTTTCACAGAAAATTCAACCCCCATTTCACCCTCTAAGGATTGGATTTCGCAAAACCTTTACTTAGTGGACACTTACTGTTCATAAAGAATACACCCTCCAAATCGCATGTCTCTAGGATCAGCGGTTTAGGCTGTACGTTGATATATCAGTCAGAACTTTGAATTTTATATATATATAGATTTTGGCTCATAATTTACCTAAACAACGACATAGAATGAGGATAGTGATATTTATACACGACTTACAACAACAACTTTTCAATATTTTTGTCATAAAATTTTCCGTAACCGACATAAATTGTTGCTACTTACGACAACGTGTATCACAACTTTTAAAATAATATTTTTAGACAGAATGCCGTAATGGACTGAATTTTATGACATGGGACTACTTACGACAGTGTCAACTCAATTTTTTAAACATTTTTATAAGACTTATAAAACGTGCGCTACGTACGTACGTACGTTTCGATTTATACGTTGTAAACAACGTATAAATCTAGCAGATAAAGAGACTTACAACGTTGCATAAAATCGCAACAAAGTTAGAACGTAAAGTTTGAACCTTGCGACATAAAGTTACACAATTTTTGTTACTTACTACAATGTGAAGGTCATCATAACTCCTTCATTTGAAGAGATATCAAAATTTCAATTATACATATTTATAGAGGATAAAATTTTCCATCCAACGGTATATACGACCTTACGACGGAATTGTTCCTTACGACATTTGAGATTTCCACCGTCGATATGATTGACGTGTAAAAGTGTTTGTACAAACCTAGTTACAGAAATAAAATCATTATTACATATATTTTTCTGACAAACTAAGAACAATAATACAAATAAGATAGAGACAGCACTGCACTTAGAATGAACGTCATCAGTTGGTATTTGTTCATGACCCCCCAACTGCTTTCTGAAAAATATATGCTGGAATGTGGTGACACAGTAAAAATAAAAAGACAAGAGGTGTCGTGAGACACCATGTGACATCATGAGGAGCTAGTTGGATCGAAGTTCCTTTCACTGTATATTATATTGTATTAAATAACAGGCAAAATGAAATAAATTAACATTTGAGAGTAACTAAAATTAAATGAAAAATAAAACATCATTATTAGTACATACCTGATAGCTTTCCATCATTATTAGTACCTGATAGCTTTCCATCATTATTAGTACCAGATAGATTTCTGTTGCACAAATTTGTATTACAAGTGGTCCACGAAACCTTTGCTGCTTCATCAGTTACAAATTCTCCGTGATTTGCGCCTTCTGTTTTCATCTCATCGAATGTCATACCACAAGCTCGTTCTATTATCACTTTTCCAGATTCTGTGTGTATAGAGAAAAAAATACAAACATGTTCAGACGAACAAGCTATTTTGTTATACAGGCTAACTTGCAACTACTTTTAAATAGACTCCATATACGTTAGGGTCTCGGAAACCAGGTTAAGCTGTTGGTCCCAGCCGTCATTCGTGCACCTTTGTCAGTTGGTACGGGTCGCCCGAAAGTCTGACTACCAGTCTTACCCACGGGTATCGCATTACCCAGTAACTGGTTTATGGAGGTCAGATAGGCAGTCGCTCTGTGTTAAATACAGGTATTCAGTTGCATCCGGTTGGACTTGAAGCCGACCCCAATATAGTTGGAATAAGTCTAGGCAGATGATGATCATGTTACGTTAGGCCGAAATTCTAAATCCCGGTCTCACGTTGTACAGAACGCGAGCCCTTAATAACGTTATGCCCAACGAACGCTATCCCTAAAACGATATAAAGTAACGATATTGGTAAATTGATTTAGGGATATAAGAGTGTTTTCGTCATATTTATAACAAACGTCATGAAAATCTGTCATTTTCATCAGTATTTGACTTTAAGGTGACAAAAAACACTCTGTATTTGGACATTACGGCTGCATGTGGCGGTCACCGCTATTCTAGGAAACCGTACCGTTAGCGATAATTCGGGACTGCGTCCTTTAGGGATGCAGTTATTCGGGATGTCGAATTTCGGTCTAACGTATAAGAGTATCCCCAGATACTATTACAGATGCGATTCACTCCTGAACTCATCTAATGAAGACAAATAATTATACACCTAAATTAATAAAATGTTGAATTGAAATACTTTCGATTAGAAAAGGCAGCCAAAAAAAAAAAATTGGAATGACGGAAAGTATAGGCTAGATGACACTCGGCTTTTACGTTGGATCTTATACTATTCGTTGCACATACGACGACACAATAAAGCTATATATTTCCAGTGAAAGCTGACCTGTCATTTTATAAAAAGCTTATGCAGTGCTAGGCCAGCTTATACTGGAAATGTATAGCTTGATGTGTCATTATGTGCATGGATATAGCATTGATACTCACTCTCGGTTTTATTCGTAATGCTACATACGTCGGCTATGCATTTATGTTTCAGGCTGTCATCGACAGCATCTATGCACTTCTTATCAATCTCGGAGTTGCATCGGTAGCAGAGAATCGGTGTAAATACTGTAACGTAAGGATAAATAAACAAAAGGGTCACAATTATTTTGGGCGACGACTGTACCAAACTATAAACATTGAGAACGTCTTATATGTGCCAAGTGCTTTATTTTCCAGAAATACAGAATACCTCCTCTTTTAAGGACGGTACTCACCGGGAGCGTTCGCTTTGCGAATTTGTTTTGGAGTCTCGTGCACCCACACAGTGCGAGGCTTTTGCTACGAAAGGTAAGCCATGCCTGTGACATTAAAAAAAATGCATTTGCGGCTCATACGTCGCACTGTCTAGACGCACTTTTACAAAAACATTTGTTGCGCGAACGTTTGTAACGCAACGTACGTACATTCGTGAAACGAACGGTTGGGTGAGTACGTGAAACCAAACACGAAAAACTAATTCTAATAACTGTCCTAACGATTGAATCAACAACAACACAACAACGTGCAGTCTAAAGCGTAGGTTTATAAAAAAAAATCCTCTGAAATGGCCAACACGTATGTGTTAAGGGTGAAGTTTAATGATTGTGCCTTCTCTGTATGAGGTGTTTGCCCTGCAGTGGAACAATAGTAGTAATAATCAATATAAATTAAAATTAAATAGGTATTCAAATTCGGGAAAAACTGAACGTCCTTTTTTCAATGGGATTTTGGTATGAATTGTTGAAAGAACAAGTCAACGTCTGGCAGGTCAGCTAGTTATAAAAAAAGCTTGTAATAATAAAGAAAACACTTACTATCGACATCACCACCATTACAACGGTCTGTGTAACAAGTGCTCCATTCTTGATCATCGTTGTATGTAACCCCATAACTGATGCCATAACTTCTTTTAATGTGGTAAGACATATCTGAGCCACATGTGCGATTAATGGTGATGTCGCCGTTCTCTGAATGAAAAGAAAAAGTAAGATCATTTTGTTCGTTTTAAAACATGTTTTTTTTTAATCTGCATGAAACTTAAATAAGTTTATTTTAGAAAGATAGAAGAAAGAAAGAAAATCTATTTTATTTGGGACACGCATAGGAAATACAGTAAACTGTAAAAATAGAAGCATTTAAAACTAACAAAATTCACAATAAAAACAAAAAACGTAACAAAAAGAAGAAAAGAACTGGGGCCAAAAATATGTACTAAACTGGCACCCACCATACATGCTTGCTAGTTGCTAGTGCTAAAGGATTTAAACTTGATTATACTTACGCTCTTGCTTAGTAATGCTGCAAGAGGAGCCCGGGCAATGCTGAACCTCCGTGGCGGAGACGTGACCACTTTGGCATTGTTGATCAGTGTGGCCGTTGTGTAGAATCTGTTTATCAGTACACACGTAACATTCAATAGACGACGCTGTAATGTGCAAGCATAGTCATTAAACTAGGTTTGTAGAATCAGGCTAAAACTGTCAAAATTAATAAAGATCCTCTACTGACTGAATACCAGAGAGCGACGAAATACATTAGGAGCCAGTAAAATTATAATAAATCCTCGAAGTATTAAAAAAGGTAATTAAAAATTGACACCAGAGCAATCAAACAACACACAGAAAACATTTTTGACGGAGCAAACGTATGCAGCACGTTTTCTTCGGGGCCATGTTTCTAGTTAGTCCTCCGTTACTCCCTGAACACTTAATTTAATACAACCTCTCTCCAGTAGTGGTCAAAACTTCAACTGTTATTGACAATCATCAATAGCTTGAAAATTCTAAGACTCACCATATTTAACAGACAAGCAGACGAACAACGTCACCACAAACAAATTAGTTATGGACTTCATTTTGGTGTTACCTGCGACCACTTGAAATATTTAACGTACACTAAATTTACTGTACGCGAACGTGGTTTTATACGAATGTTCCTGTTTCAGGAACTTTGATGAGGAAAAACCAAATTATAATTAGCTTATGGATAAACCATTTAAATATAAAAACAGGGAAAAACACTGGTCAAGTGTAGGATTGTGTAGTGTACCTAGCGAAAAAATAAGACATCCGCCATGTTAAATCAATAAAATATATATTTACCATAAAATTGTAAAAAATTAAAACAGTGGGTATTGCAGAAAAACGACTCTTATACTTACGTTAACTTTATCAAAAATTTAAAACAATAAAATGCACGGGTAAACTTAGCCGTGAATTTTATTTATCCCTTGGTAAAATATATTTGAGTCTGACCTAAAAAGTTCGATTGCAATCGGTTTAATAAGGACTCCTACCAAAAAATAAGAGTTTTCTTAAGCTGTAGCCCTAAGTAGATCCGTGGTCATAGAACAATCTTAAAATTTTAATAATATTTTATTTTAATATTATTATAACACATGGAAAAGATCTAAATGGTTAGAATGAATTAAAATAAATTAGAAATAGTTCAATCATAAATATCTTGGATTATCCACAATCAAGTGTTGGAATTTCGGCTGGTGTGACGGGATTTTCGACGCTCCTCAGGAAACACACCTATTGTGTTCACCGGCTTAGAATTTTGGGCCCGAGAGTAGAACCGAAATTCGGCTTGTTATATCACGGTATACACCTAAGACAAATTATATAGGATGAGAACCATGACCCAAGCAGAATTTTAAATAATACAGAAGAAAATTGAAAGATTGAAGACAAGAGAAAAATACATACGGATTTTTATCCGTACGTATTTTTTCCCTTGTCTCAACATCAACGTTTGCGAGAGATGCTCGGCAAGGCATTGAAAAATAATCCGCATGTTGAACCTGACTTTCAGCTAAATTGACGCTTAGAATCTGACCATATGCACGGGTAAAATTCATAAGGACTTCTTGGTATAAAACCTGTGCCTCACCGATAGAACTACCTTCCGCTATAATAATAATAATTCATTTAATTCAGACATAGTCATAAAAATTAATAAAAAAAAATATCATTAATTATTCATTACTCATATAAATTAATCATTAAGACATTAATTATAAAAATAAAATGATAAAAACACATTACATTAAAATAATCAAAAACAAATTTAACAAAATTACACATACACATTAGAATTGATTGATTTAGCTCTCACTATAACGAATAGAGTCGTGAGAAAAATAAAAAAATAAATACTAAGTCCTTAATTAGAATTTAAAGAGATTGGATTCAATACGATGTTTATCTTTTTAGTTTATTTATTTTAAATATAAATATTTTTTTTGAATAATGTAATAACGTATGTAACGTATGTAATAACGTATGTAATAACGCATGTCGTATAATTACGTAACTTGAAAATGTGATTTTTTGTTTATGGTAATATTTTGATTATTTTAGTTCCATAGGGTAGAATTATATACAAAACTAATATCCTAGTTGCTTTCGAGCAAATTGGAAAACGTGTTTCGAAGTTGTTAAGAAATTGGTGTAAAGGAAAACTCTACCGAACTAAAATTTTTGAGTTTATGTTCTACGAAATGTATAACTAGTTACAATTGTGAGGATTTCAGACAAAAATACATTAAAATAAAGGCTTCAAAGATGTCGGCTTCGGGAAAATGGCGATTAAAAACGAGCTCAAAATATGTACACCCCTGTGAGGCAATGTAGGCCCGTATTAAAGGTATGTGATTCGTTGACACTGGATCAGTCAAGCTTCCCACAGACAGGCGCGACGCGACAGCGCTACACAAAGGCGCCGCTCGTCGCGCGACAAACGGTGCCTTTGTGTCGGGCGTCGCGTCGCGCCAGTGTGTACGAGCCTTCACTGCACAGACATGGAAGAGGCAACAAAAAGGAAGAAGCCGAAATCTGCCCTGTTAGATCACAAAACAGACAAAACAAAAAAATTTAACGAGTCTCCTTGTACGTAGCTGGAAAGTGACCATGTTGAGGTTTATGGCTGATGAAGGAATGTTATGGCAAAGAAAACAGTTGAACTAAGAATCAAGAGACAAATAGATACTAGCAAACAACCGCCAAAGGAACAACTATTTACGGCATTAAAAAAAAAACTATAAAAAAAAACCGCCTATGAACAGTTTGACAAGAACCAAAAAAAAATTGACACTAGCGTACAACCAAGCATAAAAGAGAGCTTACCTTTGGTCACGAAGCCTATAAATATCCACACACCAGATACACACTACGGGAAACTAACTACAGCTACAGGAATGAAATAAAACTAGGGATATTTTTGGGGAGAGAATAAAACAGTAATTTTATATAGTTACAGGGTAATTTTTAAACAATATTATAGGTACAACACTTCAAAAATAAAGAATACAAACTGGATGGAGTATTGTCCACAGCACAGCGCTAGGTTTACGGAGAACTCGCTTTCTGCGGAGCGAACGAAAAGAGTGTGCCTATTCGAAAGAAAGAAGTGATGTTAAACTTAGTTGGATTCTAGTATCAGTAATTAACAATGTTGACACGGGGATAAAAATATTTTTGCTCCGTCAGGCCCTGCTGGTCATTCATAGAATAGGGATTATAGGTTTTATGCAGTGTCTCATTTATAATACTAAATCAGTTAAATATAGTAGGGTTGAAGCCCAGATTAGACTAATCCAGTAACTGCTAGATTAATCTAATCTGGGCTTCAACCCATTAAACGTAGTATTTGTGTGTGTGTTTTTAGTTCGACTGGGTGAGTCTTTCATTATGATGAAAGACTTTCATTATTATGTATCCTAGGCTGATAGAGTTATCAGTTAATTGGTTATTGGTTCTTGGTTGGTTGGTTGGTTTGGTTTTGGTGGTTGCTGGGGAGTTTGTTGCGCCACTTCTTCTCCCTAGCTCAAACACTAGGAAGTAGTGAACGGTGGGCGCTTTGGGACTATCTATACACCTTCAAGAGAGTTGATCCACAAGATAAGATAAGATAAGATAAAAATTTATTTGCCCAAACATGTGTATACATACAATAATAAAAAGTGCATGCAGGATAACATAATGAAAAATTGGTTCAGACATGTTTGCCATACTACGGCGTAAACAACAACTCTATTAATTAACAATTCTTGAGTTTGGATTCTCTACTCTTATCTTATACCTAACTCTTGAATTTTGTATTCTTTGGCCAATAATCAGGGCTTTAAGCGAGATTGTTATCATTATTAATGATTCTTGAGTTTCGATTCTAAACTCTATTATCTAATAATTCTTGCATGTTGTATTCTTTATCTCAGACCAATAATTCGGTCAGACTGACATGAACTCGCGCACGTTTGGGAGTGGCGTGAGGAGGCAAAACGCCGGGGCGTAACTCCGCTGCCGCGAGAAATCGCGGCACAGCGGACAGAGCTCCGGCGGGATCTCATGGCGGCATGGAGAGTGAGACTGTCGCAACCCAGCGCAGGGCACGCCACAATTGCGGCGGTAAGTCCCCTCTTTGAGGAGTGGCTTGAGAGGCGCCACAGCGTCTTCACCTTCCGCCTGACGCAGGTCCTCACCGGACATGGCTGTTTCGGGAGGTTCCTGTTTCGGATAAGGCGGAAGGAAACGCCCGGGTGTTGTCATTGTGTGGATCGACCGGAAGACACGGTGGAGCATACGGTGGAGGTCTGCCCGGCTTGGGCGGAGCACCACCGTGTCCTCGTGGCGGCTATCGGCGGCGGCGACTTCTCGCGTCCGGCCCTGGTGGTTCAGGCCATGGTACGGAGCGAGAGGGAATGGGGAGCCGTCACCTCCTTCTGCGAAGCAGTAATGCTCGCAAAGGAGGAGGCGGAGCGCGAGAGGGAGAGGCAATTGCTGCGCCCTCGCGCCCCTAGTCGCCGCAGGAGGAGACACCCTGGACGTCGGGAGTCGATTGCCGACTCCTGGCCACCGTAGGCGCGGGCTTGCGGACGGCGAACAATGGGCAGGTCGCCGTCCGGTAAGGACCAGGCCCGGATCGACGGCGCGTCGTGTTCCACGCGCGCCTCAAAGAGATGTCAGCATCATTGACGGGGTCCAAAAGGACCGATGCCTGCCGGGGTCGCAGATTGTTCGAAAGAGTTACCGTGGCCCTGGCGCACAGGCAACTGTAAGGAACACGGGTGGGTTTTAGTCAGTAAGAGTCTGACACGCCCTTCCGCTCCGCCCAGATCGGGAGAGGTCATTTGATGACTTCCAAACCAAAAAGAAAAAAAAAAGACTGACATGAACCCGTGTCTTGCAGATATGCTTGTTGTGCAAAGAGTTTTCCAGTATTCCAGTGGTTTGGATGACCACATCCATATCATATCCAGCCTAAAGACTGCTTGGGACCATGCCTACAAAAGAGCATGATGCCGACGCAATGTCCCTGAAAAGCTACGTGCGTCTCTTTAAGGAAGTGTTACTCTGGGTACTCCGAGTGTAAATGTGAAGTATCGTGTGAGTTACGACTGACCAAATACCTGTAACGCTAGCGTATGAGTAACCTACAAGTATAAATTATAATATACTTTTTATCCCTCTATTATTTAGATTTCTAAAACCACATTGAATGTATTTTCATAATTATGAATTCGTAAGTCTTATTTACTATTAGTTTCAATCCTTTTCCTGATTTATTAATGGGACAAGGCAACGAACTTCTTCCTATTTGGGAATTCATTTAATCTCTATTGATGGGAGAGTGACCAATCTGGAGACGAGCTCTACAGGGCCGTACGGCGATGGAGTGCGGCTTTTTCCCCTAAGGAGGAAACCAACCTAAATACTAATATTAATATAATTAGGAAAAATGGCCAAATTTTTCCAAACCAGCCTGGGGTTATTTACGTACAGTCACACATGCAAGGTAATCTCATTTCGTTCGTTCATACGTCCGGCTGGAGATCAGTCGCAGCGAAATTTAGAAAAACTTCCGTCATATAAAATGAGTCTCTTTACGCCCGCATGCTGTACTTACAGCAGCTGTCTGTAAAGTGTTGATAATCTTTGTATGAAATGGAACTATGAAAAGTATTGTTCACGACACGGTTCTCATACTGCCGACAAAGTAGTAAAAACTGTATCATGAGAGAAACAATAGCGCCTAATAAAACTTTCATACAACCTACGTGACTCAATTTATTATCACTGTAGCAAATGATTGCTATTAATAGCAAATAAGGCGCTTTTACTTATAGATATTTATGATAAGATGTCTAATAGGTATCGAACAGTTATCTGCAATGTGTACAGCTACACCATTTTATTGGATTTGTTTTGTCTATTGACTTCCACAGCAACAACAACAGCTTCAACACCCTATTAAAATATTTCATTAATCTGGCGAAATCATTATGACAAATTAACGATTTTTGCAATTTTGGGTAAAACTACACACTGCTTATTTTTCTGCTTTTCGTGTCGATAGTACTTTGTTTTTATATTGTTTGAGCCCAATAGGTGGCCACACTGAATGCGTGACCAGTGCCGATATTTAGGTCTTCTCTACTATCTGCAAGTGAACGGGCACTTAGGACACTCCAGCAAGTGAAACATAGTCTGATCAGAATCACCGTACTCACACTGGGTGCGAGTCGAGCGATGTGTCAGTAATCCCTCAATTCGTCAGATTGTGTTTGCAGCGGCTTACCTAAACCCTAATTGCGTAACACACTATCTATCACAGTCTGAACCATTTTGAAGCCTATTGCTAATACATTGCTTCCTATGTTCGAAAAATTTGTCTGCTCAACAGCGTAATTCACGCAATGAATGTTGTTGAACTGTCAAAATGAAAGCTATTCCTACTTTTAGTGTGTTACGCCATAACCCCGCTGGGTACGCAATCGATTGAGAGCATTCCCCATAGTCCATTGCAGAACACACCCACTCCTTATTACAACTGCTAACATGAGACTGAAAAGCAGACCTAAATACTGATCAGACTTGATCATACTTTCAGAAAACGGGCACAAGCCTGCACCCTAATTACGTAACACACTATGTATCACAATCTGAATCATTTTGCAGCTGATCCATTGCTTCATATGTTCGAAAAATTTGTCTTCTCAACAACGTAGGTACATAACGCAATGAATGTTGTTGAACTGTCAAAATGAAAGCTATTCCTACTATTAGTGTGTTACGTAATTACCCTGCTGGCTAATGGATTAAATATAGGACATAGGTTTCTACTAAAACTATTACCACATAATGGTTTATTGACCATTAACCCAGCTAGTTGATGAAGCACTTTCCAAACTGCTAAATAAAACTGTTCCCTAGGAAGTAAAGTTACTAAAGCAAGTTACGAGTTAGTTCAGACCTGCGCTTAGCTCGCTAATAATTTATTAAACTGAGTTGCCCTTAGTTCGATGTGAGTAGTTTTAGTAATTATGTATGTTGGTGTAGCTACGTGTGTAGTTTAAAGGAATTTAGGGACTTCCAAATATTTTAGAGATAGTGCGAAAGATTATTGATTCTCTCTACCCCTTCTAGGAATTCATCGTGTCCTATTTGAGTCATCAGATGTTTGTCGTAATCCTTGATTAATAAATCTGTCTGTAAAACTACATACATAAACTCAGGCCTTCATCCCATGAACAGACAGCCAGAAACTACAGAACGCCATCTACTGACATAATCCTTTTTCTTCGTTTAAGTTCATACATCTGGTCATACACGCACGCCGGTTGCGAGTAGTACGCTCCTGACCTTTCTGAAGAACATCACCAATAAGGTCACTATAATAAATATATTAATAATATATAATATTAATGTAACATTTTCGATAAGTAAGCTTCTTTTCACACGCAGAAGGAGAAGAGTCTACCATAATATATGGGCATCATGTGTCGGTTACTTTACAAAGCGGTCCTTCACTCCTTCGTCGTTACAGTTAATCGTGTCGCACGCAGAAGGAGAAAAGTGTAACCTACGGACATCGTTTTGTGTCAGTTCCTTTACGAAACGGTCCTTCCCTCTTTGGTCGTTTCAATTGATCGCGTCTTAAATAACTCAGACAGTATTTTCACAACAGATAGTCATTGTAAAGCTACACTTGTTCAGGCCAGCATTTAAACATAAATAAAACAATACTCGTAGTTCTTCCAATGCCATTAAGCGTGCACATGTAATTTCTCCGAAAACTCGGTAATTTACCCTATTGCTTCACAGCGCTTACCATGGAACTCCTAGTCTACGAGGCGTAGCAAAATGAAGCGTCGCGTCGTCTGTTCTATGCTCTACCAATGAGGACTATCGCGCTTGAGTTCGCCGCTAGAGGCGCTAGTGTAGAGTCAGGTCTCTAGCTGTCAAAATATGTACTGAACGTTCACTGTTTGCGGGATTTTTTATCACGGATTTTAACGAATGATTCATAATAGCTGTAATGGTTGTGCCATTCCTGATTAATTATGGCTTAAGATTTTAAGTAAAAAGTTAGGATCTAATTTGGTAGCACTTGAAGGAAGAATAAGATTTGTCTGCTTCATGATTGCCAATTTTAGGAACATTATAATCTAAATATTCATTTGAAGTTTTAAAATGTAATAAAATAAACATACTATGAATATAAGGGTACTTAAACATATCCAAAACATCAAATAAAAGTACTGCAACAGGACCTTACTCGACAGTGGCGCCAACTGGTGAGCACAAAAACGACAGCCCCCATTATAAGCATGATGCGATATTGTCCAGAACTTTTAAAATGCGTGTGCCTTACACCACGCCTTTATATCCCCTAAGGGTTAGGTAGAGGTGTACCTATACTACATCAAGATTTCGTCAGATATGTTTAAGTTCCATGTAATTGGGGGCGAGCCTATTGCTACCAACCGGGCCCAAATCCAGACTCCAGACTCCTGATGGAAAAACCCAATAACCATTACTTAACGTGTTAAATGCTTTTTAAAAGTTTGTCCAGACTCCTGATGTTATATCTAATGTCCAGCAACCTAATTGTGTAACACACTATCTATCACAATCTGAATCAATTTGAAGCCTATTGCTAATCCACTGCTTCATATATTCGAAAAATTTGTCTGCTCAGCAACGTAAATAACGCAATGAATGTTGCCGAACTGTCAAAATAAAAGCTATTCCTACTGTTAGTGTGTTACGCAATTAGCCCGCAGTTTGGCATAAATTCCATTAACTGTTATAAACCGTATACCTACCCACTTTGTAACTTGGCCTTGAGTTTTTCCTTTGATATGTAAATAGGAACTTAGAAAAGTAAAAGCAGACTTTTTCTTTCGACTTTGGCAGTTAAACGTGCTTAGAAATGTATTCTACAGTTTCTTAGTAAACAATAAAGACCCACTTCCACCGCCAATCACTTAACACGTTTAGCACTATACGAATTTTAAACATCATTCTGTCTCTGTCATCTTCAAACATTTAACAGAAACAGAATTATGTTTTAAGCTCGTTTAGCACTAAACGAGTTTTAAACATCATTCTGTCTCTGTCATCTTCAAACATTTGACAGAAACAGAATTATGGTTTAAGCTCGTTTAGCACTAAACGAGTTTTAAACATCATTCTGTCTCCGTCATCTTCAAACATTTGACAGAAACAGAATTATGTTTTAAGCTCGTTTAGCACTAAACGAGTTTTAAACATCATTCTGTCTCTGTCATCTTCAAACATTTGACAGAAACAGAATTATGTTTTAAGCTCGTTTAGCGCTAAACGTGTTTAGTGATTGGCGGTGCAAGTGGGCATAAGCTAAACTGAAACAAAAACACAAATAATATTTAACCCTTTTTGTAAACACGTTACCCCTATAAACGATGGATATAGGTACCCCATACCTCGGAGATAAAAGTTCTCTTAGTAGGGAGGTTTTGTTACGAGTTCATTATTAAGAGGGCGCACACGGGTCTACTAGCGCCACTCCTTTAAAAAAATATTATCTCGTGACTGAGAAAGAATTTTGGATAACGGCTTAATCAGCACCCTCGGTAAGTGTGTCTAGAATTTTCTAATACCTTTTTTATACTTTCATATTGAGACACGAAGCAACAAAATTCGATCTAAAGAAAAGCAACCACATTCCTCTAGATCGTTTTTTGTTGCTTCGTGTCGTGGTGAAGGGTGCAATTAGCCCCTAAGTTGGTATTTCATATACAAGTTAATTATTGGAGGGATTCCACTGATGTTTTTTTAAGTCTGAAATAGATGCCCGAGATTCTGAGTAACTTTTTTATTGAAAAAAATATGTGTAATCAAATCACTTTCATGATTGCTTTTCCTTTTTATGGATTAGTTTTCGGTTAACTCAATTATTTTGCCCCTTTAACTTATCTGTAGCTTAATGCATAACATACCATCACGCCTGTATTAACCGAAGGGTTAGGCAGAGGTAATGTAATGTAATAAATGTAGTTATACCTATAGTAGGTGCACCCTCATTTCGCCAGTTATGTTTAAGTCCCATGTAACAGGGGGCGAGCTTATTGCCATCAACCAGGCACAAATCCAGACTCCGGGCTGCTACTGAGAAATTCCAGATGAAAAAACCCAAATAACACTTTTCCGGGAATCTAGCCCAAGACCTCATGCTAGTTTAATTTACTGTACTGATATTTGGTATTAGGGGAGATTTTAGCTACATAATTTAGGTTTTACGAAGTTAGGTTAGAAATTCAAAAGAAAACTTAAGTCAGTTTTAATTCGGGAGGTATTCTTTCGCAGGTAAATAGTTAATAATGGACCGGAGGAAAGTTACAGTTATATTCAAAAGCTAGAAATAATGAGGGCTCACGTGCTTGAGTTCGCCGCTAGAGGCGCTAGTGTAGAGTAAGTTCTCTAATTATGTCAAATGTACTGAACGTTCACCGTTTGCGGGATTTTTTTATCACGGATTTTAACGAATGATTCATAATAGCTGTAATGGTCGTGCCATTCCTGATAATTTATGGCTTAAGATTTTAAATAAAAAGTTAGGATCTAATTTGGTAGCACCTAAGAAAGAACAATATTTTTCTGCTTTATGCTTGCCAATTTTAGGAACATTACAATGTAAATAAACATTTGAAGTTTTAAAATGTAATAAAATAAATTTAATATGAATTTATAGGAACTAAACATATCAAAAACATCAAATAAAAAGTACTGACGGGACCTTACTCGCCAGTGGCGCCAACTGGTGAGCACAAAATCGATAGCCCCCATTGAATGAACCCAGAGTTTCAGGATTAATTCAGCCCAATCACTGTGTAATAAATCTATAATGCCTACACCATATACTTACCCATATATGCCACCATTTACCTATATCATGTGCGTAGAACAAAGACCTCTGGACGATATATCTTTTGTTAGAACCCGACGACAAAAAGAAAGATTTACGTTAATTGACTACAAATAAGAAAGCATCTTTCGGGACAATAACTAATACGAGTACACAACTAACTATTACATTCGGAAGTAAATTGAACTGTTCTACTATAAGATTGCGATTTATTTAAAATTGTAGTATGCGTGTGATTGATCTATTCCCATCCAATACCAAGAGCTAATACCATTTGGTATTAGTTTATTTCCCAATTTATTTTCTATTCCCAACGAGTACCACATTTTGTAAAATAAAAAATCTATTACTAACGAATACCAAAGCGTGACTTTTTGTACACTCAGCTACACAAAGTTTTATTTAAATTGCGCTTTACCGAAATCTAGGGTAATCTAAATATAGGGTTAGGGTTAATAAGCTGGTCGACGGAGGCCCGCTTTGCGGGGCTCCTATTTCTGTCTAAAGGGTTTAAAGGAACCTAACCAACCAAACCTCGGGATGCCACTGACGTCGACCGTCTAGGGTTAGGATTTTCGGGAACATTTATTTTGTTTTCGGAAACTTAGTTCGTCACTCAAAGCATTTGAATTTTACTGAACCTGACTGTATCTGATTTCTTCAAACTTGTTTTGGTATTGGTTTTAAAATGTGGTACTCGTTGGGAATAGAAAATAAATTCGGAAATAAACTAATACCAAATGGTATTAGCTCTTGGTATTGGATGGGAATAGAGCGTGTGATTGCAGACAAGGAATATTATCTACCTATCTGTGGCTGTTTCATGAGGAGACTCAGGGATTACGTCAAGAGAATGCCAATCAGCTTTCTCCTGCAAACTTTTATTAATAACAAACTACTATCAACCATCCTTCTATCTAGAAATGTGATAATTTTGTTATTCCATTCAAACATTCGTTGAAACAGAAAATGTTACAGCCAAAGTAATAACCTAAGTTGAAAAATGCTTGATAAATAAGTTGCAGTAATTCAGGTAGGTACATGAACATGTTCCTATGGCTCCCAAACCTATGTAAAATGTCCACTACCTAGCTGTTCAGTTAATTAAAAAACTTTTTTACAAAAAAACAACAGACTTCCAAAAAAAACACAAAAATACGTGAAAAATTACTTTAATTTCAGAAGTCGGTGTCTTTGGTTGTGTATTAGCGTTTTTGGCCACCGACTTCCGAAATTAAAGTTATTTTTCACGTTTTTTAGGGCTTTTTTTGGAAGCCGGTTGTTTTTTTTTTTTGTAAAAAAGTTTTTATTTTTCACTTTTTAGTTGAGGTACCTATCCCACATACATTCGTATACCAGTACTTGATATGTAAATAACCGTGACAGGAAATTATTATAACAACATCAATATAAACCAAGTGGAAAAAATACGCATTATTAGGGATAACTCAAAAACTACTAGTCAGTACTTGATCAAATTTAAATGGGACCACATGTGAAGCACCAGCTGTCAAATAAAAAAGAATCATCTAAATCGATGCACCCAGAAAAAAGTTCTAAGCTAATAAACAAAAAAAAAAACTGTCGATTTGAGAAACTCCTCCTTTTTTTGAAGTCGGTTAGAAATAAAGCACCTCAGTGAAGAGCAACCTTCATCTAAAATATGTCTACCTACCTAACAAGTTAGATATTGCCATCTGTCTCTAACCCCTCAATAGTTAGGAGACCTAAGTTTATATTATACATTTAATATTGCCAGTATTAAGGTTGTCTGCTCAATCCCTTCGTCCTCTTGAACAGCACGTTCGGGTCAAATAGGCCTATAAGCCTATATATTTGAACTTTAGGAGCTTCCGTTACAATTAAAAGGAAATAAAAACAAATAAAGAAAGAAATAATTAAGGAAACAAAACAAAAGAAGCACTTTATTATTCGTTACTCTGTTCTCTTTATTCTGGCAATAATTGTAGTGGTATAGACAATGAATCGTTAGTCGATAGTAATCTTTTAAAATGGGTTACGAAATAATCGATTGCTGAAAAAAGATTAAATTAATTACGCCTCCAGACTCACCTACATTCAATTTTCTGATATAATCCATTTGTTATAGGGTTGTCGCAAAAGTTTCAAATATTATGCAGTTAGAATTTTGTTCGTGAACGTATTTTTCAGCTCACAGTTCCATCATTAAAACTTATAGCGGGAGTGTTCACAGTAGGGACTTATTGCAATAAGTCCCTATCTTTTTGTATAAATTTAGGAAAAAAGACTCCCTGTATAGAAACCGCAAACCAACATGTAAAGGACCCGATGAGCAAAAACGTCCACTATAGCAAGTAGTTAAGTGGATTATGCAGCTGTGGACCGCTATTAAAGCATCCTTTGTATGCAAAGCTATTATTTATTAGCGAAGCAATTATAAAAAGAAGTACGTATCCTTTAAAATTAATAACAGATTTCTGTAGTTATACTTATTAAGGCGCTTCCCCGACCAAACGACCTTGAGCGTTCAGTCCTTCTCTGTACCGTCGCTGAGTCTCGCTCTGTCCCGCTTCCTCCGCAAGCCCATTTATCAAAGAATTCACAAAAATATTGGAATTATTTTAATAAAAATGACAAGCGATTTTTTGAAATAAAATAAAACGTGAATTATTGAGGTTTTTAAATGATCTATCCATTAGTGTAATCCCCAAATTATTAGACCGTCACCTTTAGTAAAAGATGCATGCAATCAAGAATTTTAGTAACTTTTTTACAAGGAGATTTTAAATGTATTTATAACACATAAAAACAAATAAGAACGTGCAATATGATGATAGGATATCGAACATTAATAATCGGCTTTTAGATGTAGTTTATTATTGATAATTAATGAATTAATAGCCTCTGAATAACGCACTATTGCAAGGTTTTACTCGGGGTAGCGCCTTAAGTCAGTTTTTGTACTTGATATTGCAAGTGACATGCCCAATAAACGTGTTGTTAGTGCAATACTTATGGCTTTCTTTTTCTGAGCACCATTTCTATACAGTAATGTGTACATCTCAGCGACGAACATGTTCAGCGTGTGTCTGAAATATGTGGTGATATAAATTTAGTGGTACCTAGATCATCAAACGGAACAACTTTCTCCATGGGGTCAACATCGAAAAAATAATCTGCCGGTCTATACAAAATTGTTTTTTTAAGCTATTGCTTAGCTTTTATCGCGGGCTTTGAGCGCGGCGACCTAATCAAGAAATTCCGTAACGAAAATAAAACCTAACACCCCCCACTCCGCCTACCATGTAGCTCGGCCGAGCGTTCGCTTAACGTGTATGTATATGGTCCGACTGTACTTGAATTAATATCAAAGAAATAAAAATACTGCATAAATAAAAAATAAATAAATAATTATAATTGCATAAGTTGATAAAAAATGCTATACAATAGCTTTACCGCGGCAGTCCCCAAGTGCCACACGTGTTTTATTTTTTTTAATATATGTTGCACACTAGGATTTTCTCCTGTATTGTGGATGCGTTTACAAACATTCATCAAACTCACATACAGAAACAGCCAGACTCGGAACAACTACTTGTAGGTCATACAAATATTTGTTCGGTGCGGGAATCAAACCCGCGACACGCAGCGCAGCAGTCAATCGCTTAACCACTGCGCCAATCGTGCCGTCGTCGTTGAACCTACTCAACCCATTTTTTATGGGACGGCAGTTTTTTTTTTTTGTTATACACGCTGTTGTTAAATGATAAATTAGACGACACAAACCTCTGCCATCGCAAAACATATGTCATACTTTAAACCTACTTAAAACAGTCACCTGCAAAAAAAAACACGAAACCAAATTCGATGAAAAATCCCTTACGAAGTTTATTGACAACCCTAAATTACTTTAACAGAGAGCCTATTACACTTGATCGCAGATAGCGGCCAAATTAAAAGTGTTTGCTTTTGGCATATTTATTCGAAACCCATTTACAGAAACAGGGATTCGATACTGACAGGTGAATGAGAAAAAAAAACAGAGGAATGATAAATACTTCCCCTTGAGTGAAGTGAAATGGAGTGGGCTGGATTTTCTCTTGATTTCAATTTATTAAAATGGTTAACCAGCGGATTTCAGTTGAGTTATAGATTGGACTTATTAATGAGTTTTATATTAACAGGATCCTCTGGATTTTATTTTAAAAGGGTTGCAATGATAAATTGGCGATTAGTTTTTCAATACAGGTCAATCGTTTTTTTTTTTTTTTAATGTTGACGTATAAGAAATATTAAGCCCTGACTTCGCCTTCTCGCTTTCATTGGAACTGGAATTCTCCTTTTTGAGATTTTTGCAATTATCTCAAAAACTGGCCTAACCAGGTGAAAAATAATGAAATTTTCAGCTCGCCCTTGTATAAACCCCCCTGGAATGCTTAGAATGTCAGAAGGATCTTGGAACTAACCAGATCAGTTTGAAGAGCTTTCTGGATTATCGCATCAAGTTGAATGTCTCATCTGGGTCTTAGAAGACTAGGTATATAGGCAGCACACGATAATTTGCCACTGTTAACGCTTCCTATGACGTGATGACTCAGGTATAAGCACTACAGTAAGAGTATGATCCGAGTCTCAAACCGCCTGTCGCCGCTTTGTTTGGACTAGGGTAATAGGTAAATAGGTAATTAATTAGGTCTAGGGTATGCAAATTTGACGGGCCTTGTTCTTGAAATCGAAGCTTGAAAAGAGTCAGCCCTTGCCCTCTGGAGGAAGTCGTCCAATTTGCTATCTTGACCACTTTTTTATACCGTCCATATTCCCAACTCATCCACTTCAATTATGTAATGGCCTGTACACGTTCTGTCCAGTTGCTAATCTGTCCAGCTGAGAAACTGTCCAGCTGAGAATCTGTCCAGTTGCGAATCTGTCCAGTTGCGCCGGAGGGGTTCAAATGTTCGCCGAGTAAAATGCTATAAGTTATCCCCGTCCACATTATGCATAACATGCTGGTCACTTTTTTGGGAGAGTTCTTGGCGTGTTTCTCACCAGTGGGGACATAGCTTCACCACAGCAGGTAGGTACTTGCTGTTTGTTTTTATTTATTTTATTCATACTTTCACGAATATCTTCATACAAAGTGATTGAAAGAGGAATGAAGAGGGTCCTAAGTTTAGCAGACGAATGATACACGCTATCACTGTGAGTCAGATGATTGAGAAAATGGAGGTTCATGTCACATTCAAACTACCCAAAATAAAACAAACACGAAAGATAAAGTGCTTTTTATTCAATACAGAATTTTATACATACTCCGCCAAATACAAAAACATCAACAATTACAGAAGAAATTATAATCTCAAGGTACCTATGAGCATAGACTAGCCTACAGCAATCAAGCCATAACATTAGGTACTTAATTGACGTACTCATGATAACAGAGGCAGTGAATGTGTGCGATAGAAACAAAAAAAAAATCTAATAGAGTATATAACACTATCAGTCCTTACTTAATACCTAAAAGGGTCCTAAGAAAGATTAAACTTGGACTATTTCGCGATCTATTTGAGTCTAACGAATAAATAAGGTAAAATAAATTAGCCTGCCGACAGACCGTCGGCACAACTGCCGTACCGCTGGACCACAAAATCAATAGGTACAGAGCTCAGCTCCATGCGACAAGTGAAAACGTAGGACACATAAGCGCGTACGTATACGGAGATCTTAAAACTGTCTCAAACCAATATGTCTCAGTCGTGAGTGCACCTGCACTCGCTGTACGTGAAGCGTGTCTGCGTGTGCGTGCGCTTTCGCTCAATGTATGGAGCCGGCCTTCCGTACCTATCTACTCTGTGGCTGAACTGTCAGTAGCCTCACATTCTTTAAAGTTCAAATAAATTAAGGACGCTGCACGCCAACGACAATTATCGTCTTTAAGTGACGCTGCTGGATTTATAATTAGTTTTCCAAAGCGTTGCACGAAGGTAATTTTTTACCCCTAAAGTAATTATCTCGTTTTATATTAAGTAAAGACATAATAAAACTTGTATCTTTCTTGTTACACAATTATCTTTTGAATGCATTTGCATAATCGCTTTGGTATTGATAGCTAGACTTGGCGACAAGATAGTACTGTTTAATCTTCGCCATTTATTTTTAATATTTGGCTTATTTACACTTTAAAAGTGTGTTAATAAATAAAATTAAGTAGAACTCGTTGTGGTGACTTACGTATAAATTGTGAAGTTTTAGTTTTCATTCGTAATTCCTATCTCTACACCATACAACAAATTTAGTGACAGTTCGAATGAAATCTAAAATTTCTCATAGTTACAATAGCATAGCGCTCTTGTAATGATTATAAACTTACGACAAAATCTGTGAGACGTGCCACCATAGCACATGCAAGTCTTGCATGTCACATTTAAACTTACAAAGTACTGTAGACTTCTTGTAGTAAAAGAAAATTATAATTTAAAGGTTGAATGTCAAAATAAACAATAATCTTGTCATGTTAGTCTTAACTAAGCCGCCTTTCCACTCTGCAAGAGCGCACGCAAGTTACAAATACTTGCGTTATGGAAAGATTACTTGCAAGTTGTAGTAATATTACTTGCAGTGTGGAAAGTTTATTTGCAGAGTGGAAAGTTGCTTCAGTCGTTGGCGTGCAGCTGTCCTAAGTTGAAAGATGGCTAAACTGCGTTGCCCGCACTATGAACGTTGCCGTTCACACTTAGTGGAATGGTGTTAAACTCGTCCTCGATCTCATCGCCTTCTTTCCTGTGGAACAAAGAAAGAAATTAGTATTGTGGAAAGTTGTTACTGGGCGCAATACAGTTTTACAGCTGGATAAGTGGATACATTTAGGCGCCTGGATTACCAGGATTAAGTTGAATAAGACCGCCTTTTGTGTTAAGGGTAACACAAAAGGCGGTAAAAAAAATACAGATATAAATGTAGCAATTTTACACAAAGGGTTGTGTAAAATTTCTACATTTATATCTGTATTTTTTTTTTGGTGTATGTAATAAAGAGTATTCTATTCTATTCTATTCAAAGGGCATTAGGAACATTACAAATTATTATCGACACATAAAGCCTTCTTACGAACACTCATTATCTGCCCAGCCATTTCCCAACTATGTTGGAGTCAGCTTCCAGTCTAACCGGATGCAGCTGAATATCAGTATTTTACATGGAGTGACTGCCCATCTGACCTCCACAACCAAGTTACTGGGTAATACGATACGCCTTGGTAAGAATGGTTGTCAGACTTTTGGGCACGACCCGTAACGACTGTCAAAGATCCACGAATGACAGTCGAGACCAACGGCAACGGCTTAACGTGCTTTCTGAGGCAGGGAGGGGTCTCGACATGTAATGGATGGTTACCCATCCACGAACCGACCGCGGCAAGCGTAGCTTAACCTTCGATCGACAATTGCGGCTTTTATCATTTAACTACGAGCCCACTGGTTCATTTGAAGCACTAAGTGCGGAAACCAAAATCCTAAAGAAGAAGAAGACTAAGAAGACAGCCGGGACAACAGTTTTACGTGCTTTCCGAGGCACAACGGGTTCTTACGAATACTATGGGGGAAATTAAATGAAATACAATTCAGTGAAGTACAAAATTAAATACAATGGAAACAAACGTACCTAACGAAACTCGTAAGTACCTAATTAAATTCTTTCGTTTCTACTACACAATACAAAATACATTTGAAGTAAATTGTTTTATTTGAGTCTACAACAATATACATACTAAACAACGTATATTTATACTGAATGAACGGAAGTAAGAATAATATTTTGTCTATAAAAAATGAAAATAGTATTTTAAATATCATGTGCATGATATGTAGATATATTAAGGCTACATTGACAATGATGCCTTTGACTCTGCTTTTACTCTTTGTGCAATGAAATTCCAATCGGGAATATCTGACGTGTTTTTTTTCAGTTCAGATTTTTTTGTTTTTTGTATTGTTGTTGACGTTCAGTTGGCAGTTGCTCAGTTGACGTGTTTTATTTGCGCTCTTTCTATCAAACGAAACCATTTCATCTATCTGTCTGGGTAAACAAAAACTTTAGTTACGAAAACTATTGTTCCTATCCTGTGTCCTAATGGTTTTTCTTTTGCTTAGTCCCAGTTTCTGAAAATCTAGTCATTTCTCAAAACAGGTTAATTCAGCTGTCACAACTCATGGTAGTTCATTAATTAGTTGAAATAAAAAAAGACAATCACCACAGTACCAGAAAATTTGCAATAAATCATAGATAGGCTTACAGCAGGCGTAGCATGACGCTTTCTATTTGTTGGAAGACAAGACATAGCTATTTCTATACAAAGTGACATTTCGTTTCTCTATTTTTGACATCGCACCGTAAATATCCTTCTACAATCAGTCATTTTGTTTTTCGTTTTACCGATCGTTGTCTAGGTCTTTTTATATGTAGACTATTTCAGAAGAAAGTTTTCTATCCCAAACGTCAAAATCACACTGACAACTGTCAGTTGTCTACGGTAGTGAAGACAATTTGATTTTGTAATCGCCATGCTAAAGACAGTAGAAAACTTTTTACTCGACGGCCGTAAAGTATAAAAATGGAATGCAAAAATGGAATTTTTCACTTTTTGTATGGAAAATGTGAAAAAGTATTACCTACATGTTTAGTTTTAGGGGTTTAAGGATCTCATAGAGGGGGTCGAAATTTTCATTATTTTTGCGATAGGACACACCATTTTCGAGATATAAGCAAAATAAAAGAAAAACGTGAACAAACTACTGAATTTCGTAAAAAGTGCAGTTGACTCTTTCTACTTTGCTGCCGTCGTACTGTCTTCACGGAACGTCATTTTTGTCTATTCTTCCGTCGACAAAATCCGTTTCTATAATGGTCATGCTACGCGTGCAGGAACCGAGAATATAGACATGAAAAATAGACACAATAAATTACTTAACTTAGTGTTCGACCTAAGAGACAAGTCATTATTATTACCGTGTCCCATTTTACTAATGATCATTTGATCAGCGCTAGGCTCACGCTAAACAAACGCCGATTGCGAAAAAACGGCCCTCTTGTAGTGACGAAAATAATAACGAAATTATGAAATGTGTTCTCAACATGACCTAAAAACAATAAGCCTTATCTTTTAACTTTTACATGGTTTCATAATGGAATCTCTTCAAGGTACACGTTTTAAATAGCGATTTAGTTTCATCTTTATGGTTTTTTTTTTTTATCGGACCCATAATTATAATTCACGTTTTTGTCTTCATACAGCGCTTGACCGCATGTTCCATTTTCCAAAAATTTTTTTTTTGCGCATCATTTACATTTGGCTAGATTTGCAGAGGTTTAAGAAAGTTAAAACTACTGCAGCCTCGCCTTAATTTGAGATAAGACACTTAGATATGACATGAAGCCTGATAAATTCAAAAATCTTTGAGATAATTATTATTTATTAATTATTTTAAGCCAAATATAATGTAAATTACATAGGCCTTTTCCCTTGAATTTAAGATCCCTTTTTAAGAACGGGTCTAAACTTGTATTATCTTAAATCGAGATAATCAGACAGCTAGGGTAGTTGCAGATTAGATCACTGACAGAACTTTGTGAATACTGAATTTCAGTTCTTTGAAGTAAAACAGTTACTTACGTAACTGATTACCAAGTTTTAGGATTTACAGAGGCTGGGGTCATTGTTAGTATTGTTTATATTTAAAAAGTTTGAATAAACTAACATTTAAACTTTTCAAGTAAAATAAATCAGGCTGTTGTTTTTACTTGTGATTTAAACACAGTCTGTTTCTTTTAAAGAAAGAGAGTTAAGGCTTCTGCAAACAGGCGCGACACGCGACGCAACACAAAGGCACCGCGTATCGCGCGACGAGCGGTGCCTTTGTGCCGCATGCGATTCGCGTCGCGTGTCGCGCCTGTTTGAAGGAGCCTTTAAACTAAGTATCTCTTTATCTAGCCTTTACAGAATAAATTTTTTGCAAAAATATCTATTGGTTTAATATGTAGATACGAGAAAAAGATACCAAATTATTTTTCATTAGTCTTCTCAACACGTGGCTTTCGTAAATATGGAGATAGCATAAGAAGTTTACGGTTGGATTTGAATTACAATTTTGGTAAGAAAAAACAGATAATATTTTTTTTGTACTTCAAGTTCAATCATAATCACTAGTAATTAGTTTAATACTTTAATCATAGTACGGGTGGACTTTGAACTACCTGGAATAAATATATTAATCTGGACAGCTCGGCAATAATATCTGACTTCCAGATTCATCCATTGATATATATCGCCAAGATGACAGTAAATATATGTGATCATTTGTGGAAGCCATATACAAGTGGCAGCTCAAATATTATGTGACATCGAAGGAACACCAAAACTATCTGATGAGACAAGTGATGCCAAAATATTTAATGGTGAATCGGCTTCAAAAAGATGTGTCACCTCTTAGAATGCTGAAAACTGAGCCGATATCGACTTTTCAGCCAGTATCAATTACTCGTCATAAAGTAGCTAAGTATCAATTTCATACTTGATACTGGCAGAATAGCCGACATGAGCTCAGTTGTCAAAAAGAAAAAAAAAATGTTTATTATTAAAACTAGTGTCAATTATTACCGTCAGATATTTATGCTGCCAGTAGGATGTCACATTTTGTTGCAACATAAACGGCACTAACTGCGATATAGAAATCTTGAAACATTATACTTTCAGGATTTTAAACTGCCTAAGTGATGTCCGATCTTTTTAATCACAACGAGGTATCACATTCTTCTGAATTTAACTAAGTAGGCGACGGTAGGTGACACGTCTTTTTGAAGCCAATGCATTGTATTTTGGCGTCGCTTGTCTCGTCAGATAGTTTTGCTGTTCTTTCGATGTCACATATTTGTGCTGCCACTTAAAAATTATGCCTTCCAGAAATGATCACATATATTTGCTGTAATCTTGACGACAAATATTCATGGATGAATCACAAAATCAGATATTATTGCCGAGCTATTCATGGATATATATTTATGCTCGTGACTGTACATTAATGTTGGTCCTAATATGCCTTCAATTTACATCTAATACATAGTGTATAATAAGAGGCCAGTGTAACCTTGTCTTTAGTTTTCATTCTTGGGCCGCATTTGATCATTCTTCGGAAGATTTCTGCGATAAAGATTGACAAGAAAGGTTCGACACATACGGTGGATTTTCATCGGGCTCCGATTTGTCGGTCCAATCATATGTAGCCGGTTAAAAATCAATTTTAATGGACTCATCGTTTTTCTCTTGGCACGTTTGCACAATACTTTTAGACTATTACAACAATCAGTAACATCGATGAGGTACTACTGGGCGGCGCTGCGCAAACCAACTTTTTCCAGAATCCACCGTATAGAAGCCCATAATCCTGCGCCAGATGGGTCTTGATCTTGAAACTGACTAAACAAAAGTGAAACATTATTAATTAAAGAACTTTCGTGAAAAAAACAACCGTCCTTCGACACAGTCGCGTAAAGAGGTACTTATCTATATAAATAAAAATGAATCACCGAAATGTATGTACGCGCCTAACTTCCGAACGACTGCACTAAATTGCATAATTCTTTATTTTTTATATTCGTTATTGTCAGGACAAGGTTAGGTAGGTAGGGTAGGTAGGTAAGTAGGATAGGTAGGGTAGGTAGGTAAGTAGGATAGGTAGGGTAGGTAGGGTAGGCAGGTAAGGTAAGTGTTAGATACTTAGAGCACTCAGTGCGCTAGTCTACTTAATAAAAATCTTAAATTCATTCATTCACAGACAAACAACGCACTGCCTAAACCGCTGGGTCTAGAAACATTAAATTTGCACAATAAAGTTCCTTTCATAAAGAAAGAGAGCACAAAAGAAGGATTTTTGAAAATTCATCTATTATAAGGGATAAATAGGGGATGAAAGTTTGTATGGATTTTTTCATTTCTGTCAATGGGAAATGCTATATATGGGGGGGGGGGGGGGGGGCTTAAGATGTGTAACCAAATAATTATGTTTTAAGCGCATTCCATGTTGTCACGTGTTTATAGGGGGGATGTGATTGTATTGTCATGCGGATTTACTCACGCACGAGACATTAGCCCGCGTGTGTGACATATATTTGTCTTTGTTGGGTATTGAAGTAGTAAGAAATAATTGCCCATTTAAGCTACATTGAAATCCACTTTCCCAATTGATGTTATTTCCACATAAAGGAATATCAACATTACACTAGGGTAAATAAAGTTGACTTCAGGAAGAAAAAAATAAAAAAAGAATTAGTTTATTTGTCACAGAAACACGTGTATCCAAATAATAAGTTAACTCGAATATTAAAGAAATATAAAATTTAAATAAATACATCTATAATCACGAGCACAGTACAGAAATAGACGGCCGCGCTAAACAATGAAACTGAACTTTATAATTATATGGGTTTTAAAGTTCTTTTACCAAAACCACATGATAGCTTACATGCGTGACGAAATCCGCATGACAGTAAAATCGCCCTTATATTTAGAATAAATATAGTTTATTCTTGTTCAACCAATGTAACTTCGTCCTAAACGTTTGTACGACAGGCCGTCGGTTGTCAAATCAATGCTAATGGAGCGACTTCCCGTCGCCCGCATGCTAACTAGTGCGCATGAGTGGACAATGTAACGATTCATGTGTACCCACGGCAAAGGAATCAATGAGATAGAATACTTGAAGACTGGTACGAAATATCGTTTGGATATAATAAAGAATATTCAAAGAAAACGACATTTTTCTGAATACTTTAGAATGTTGTCGAAAATAGGTGAGTTTATATTTTATACATTGATTGGCGCTGATATGCATCCGAAACTAGATATAGAAAGTTCCAAAATACGAAAATTGGCCTTCTATGGAACGACCCACCTGGTGGAAAGTGGTTACCACCAGCAATAGGCACCTGCGTTACCAAAAGGATTACCGAAACATTGCCCATCATATAGAATAGTTGAAACCACTCCCTGATCGTGTGATTTCCCTGGCACCCAAATTCTTCAAATTGGAGCACAGCAACGCGAGCAACACTGCTATATTTCAGTTTGAAGAATACGGCTGCGGCAGAAATACGAACCCTGGACGAGGTCTTTTCTTCGACTTCTTTCCATTCTGCTACTGAATTTACAGGAATGACCTGCTTAGACTTTTCCCAACTATGTTTCTTGGCTTAACTTCCAGTCTAACTGGATGCAGCTGAATACCATATCTTACATTGAGCGATTGCCCATCTGACCTCCACAATCCAGAGCCCAGTTACTGGGTAACACGATACCCTTGGTAAGACTGGTTATCAGACTTTCGGGCTTCTTGACTGGCGTAATGACAGAGCTCACAAAGCATATTAGGTAGGTAAGGATAAGAAGAGAGAGGGAGAAGAAGAGATAAGAATATTAGGTTACTCACCGTTTTCTGTATTTGTATATGATGAGTACGATTAAGGCGTTGCCGACGAACAGCGCTGCTATGAGGAGCGATGGTATGACTATGTCTGGAAAGAAAAAGAGGGGTTAAATGTCTTGAAAAAATAAATAAAATGGTCCACGCACAATGGTCCACATGAAGGACTAAGTGCGGAAACCATAAACCTAAAGTAGAAGAAGAAACAAAATGGTTGCCTAAAATAACCGCGATTATCAACACGTTTTCAATATACAGAACATAATGTATATTCATGCATTGTTATTTATTTGATACTAGCTGCGCCCAGCGGAACCCGCATAAATCTCGAGTTCTTAAATTTTCAAATTTTCCGTAGTATTTTTTTTCCGTAAGAACTTTCTACAAAGTATTAGAAAACTTTAAAAAAAAGATGGATGAAATCGGTAAAGTCGTTCCCAAGTTATGGCGTGACCAAGGGAAATAGGGTTTCATTTTTACATTATATAGATGGTAGAATTCATAGTCACACGTAGGTATTCAGTGAAGAACACCACTGGCTGCCTATAACGATAAAAATATATAGACCTGCGAGCCTGTAGCAGACAGATTGACGGACTAATTTGTAGGCTTAGTATTGTAGGTACTTTGGGTAAGAAATCCCTTCAAGTAGACGTTTAAATCTGAACGGTATCGGGAATAAACACACAATTATATTAAATGTAGCTATCACACTTTTCAGGAAATACCAAACAAATATATTATTGTATTTTCTAATTCTTATTGTGACAGGTAAATAAAACTCCACAGTCTATAAAAAAAACAACTGACGACACAAATCGTTAAAAGAAACCATTGTTACAAATGACAAAAGCATTTTCTTTTTTCAAGTTATTATGTGGAAATCTTCGGTGTTAAGAAAATATCCACGATTTCATTTTATCAAATTGCCCCTGTCAACTCCTTGACAATTTGTGTTCAGTCAACGAAGTATATTTGCTAATATTTTAAGAATATAACGCAATGTAATAAATGTACGAGAATTTCTGAGTTTTCAGGAGTATGAGAATGTATGTAAATATAACTGGAAATATTTTCTGGGACGAAGTTCTTTAACGCAACTTGCAGTAGGAGTAAACTTGTAAAAATCGTCACGTAACGAAAATTTTAAAAATCGCCACGTAACGAAAAAGCGCTATCAAAATACAATGGTATAACAAAATGGAATAAAAACAAGCACTAAAAATATTAATTTTTGGGAACCGAACTTAAGTTTGCAAAGCAGTCGTCTAACCTTTAAGTTATTCGTTTTGTTGGAAGTTGACTAAAATAGCCGTTCTTATAATTATTATGCCATGATTGACTGCTTAGCTCCGTAAAGGTATCATCATCATCATCATCATCTACACTCCGACTTCATCACTGATGAGCTTATGCCTCTCTTTTCTTGTGCCAACTCCCACGCTCACGTGCCAGCCTCAGCCAGGTTCTACCCACGATAGCAACAATATCGTCCGCCCATCTCGCCGCCGGACGACCGACACTTCGTCTTCCAGTCCTTGGACGCCACTCGGCCACTGCCTTACTCCACCTGTTATCACTGCGCCTTGCCAGATGTCCTGCCCAACTCCATTTGAATTCCATAACTCGTTTTCCGATATCGAAAACTTTCGTACATCCTCGGATGTCGACGTTTGGAACTCTATCTATAAGCTTTACGCCAAGTATGGATCGCTGTAACAGAACAGCGTCCCGCGTGAGAATCCACGTCTCAGCACCGTACGTCATGGTGGGCAGAACACACTGGTTATAGAGGCGGGACTTCAAACGTTGTGGAATTTTGGCTGATTTCAGAATGTCGTCCAATTTGCAAAATGCAGCACACCCAAGCTGTATTCTTCTTTATATCTCTGTTTGTTGATGCTATTTGCCAAATCAAATAATATGGCCGACATACTGATCAACCATCTCCAACGTTTCATTTCCGACTAAATTATTTGAATTGCTGAAGATGTTTGCCAATACCTTCGTCTTGGTCATATTCGTAAAGGTATAGCGGGATGTGAATAATTTAAAATCTGTAACTATCTGCTATATTCGTTCACTATTCATCCCAGTGAAGTTATGTATTAATTCTGACAGATGTCATACACTGGTATATTGTGTTCTCTCTCAACTCCGTCTCATTTCCTATGAAATGTATAGGAAGCTTTTTGCGATTTCTGACTTTTCTACTTTTCAAACCTCAGTTGGTCCGATAGTTTTTTGATCCTTATAAGAAACAGGATCGATTGGCATCAAAAAGATTTTGTGAAAATTGCCCATTTTCTTGCTGATTGTAATTTTTTTTCCAAATCTGTGAACGCGGTACAAAATTTTACAAAAAGTTCAGGACTGTCTCCTAAGACCATTTTCTTGTAGCGACTACGGTTCAGGTATGTACTGCCCTTAGTGCCCGATCTCAAATATCCACCCTGTATACTCGTAATATGTTATGATTAATTGCTTAGCTCCATAAAGGTATAGTGTGATGATCATCATTTGAAAAGTTAAATCTATAACTATTTGCAATATTCTATACTTTTGGCTCGTCTTTTTACAATTTGCGGTAGAAGAATACGAACAAATTGCAATATTGCTCATCCCCACTTATCAAATAGCGTGATAATTTATAGCCTACAGACCTGTTTTTTCTGTTCCGTGCTATAGACTGACCAGACTTATAGAGAAAATCCATGGAAATTTTTAACAAAATCTATCCAGTAGTATTTGCGTGATGTTGGAGCATACATTCAAACGGACAAGAAGACAAAAAAATTAAAAAAAAAAACTACATAACAATCGTTCCCAGACCTCGCAAAAATAACGTACAAAAAAATATTCGATGTACAGTTTTGACTTCGCTACGATTTTATTATATGTATATTTAAATCAATCGTTTGACTTTGACAAATCGGGACGCCAGCACCACCAGGTGGCGCTCGACAGAGTCTATAACATAACGCTTGACCAAAGTAAAAGCAGAGTTCGTTGTTGGCGGTTAAGCAGTGAACACGTTTAGAAACTGTCGCGCGTCCCGTATAGTTGTGTCGTGTACCTACAGTGTGTGATTAGCTAGTGTGATTAATTTGGTCGTAAATTATAATTTGATTTAAACAGCAAACGGTTTTTTTATTGCCCAATAACCAACGCTTCGCATAGTACGCCCACAGTAGTTAAAATATGGCTGATAATAACAAGAGAGACGTACCTTCTCTGCAATATATATAACAGAAAGAGACTGAGAGAGACAGAGAGAGAGAGAGAGAGAGAGAGAAGTAGAGTGAGAGTGATAGATAGTTTTCATGGTTTTCGAGGGTGCTGAAGCCAATACTGAGGTCAAAATGAAAATCCAAGATGGCAGCTGTGAAAATTTTCTAATTATATTGAGTTGAGATTCATATTATATTATTCTATCGAACAATCAATATGCCTTACCTTTTCCCAAGTATGCTGGGGTCGGCTCCCAGTCTAACCGGATGCAGCAGAATACCAGTATTTTTCATGGAGCGACTACCTGTCTGGCCTCCACAATTCAGTTACTGTGTAATACAATACCCCTTGGTAAGACTGGATGTCAGACTTTTGGGCTTCTGACCTACCCGTAATGACTGTCAAAGGTCTATGAATGACAGCCGGGACCAACGGCAACGACTTTACGTGCATTCCGAGGCACGGAGGGGTTTCGATATGTAATGGGTGGTTACCCATCCACGAACCGACCGCGGCAAGCGTAGCTTAACCTTCGATGGACAAGTGCGGCTTTTATCATTTAGCTACTAGCCCCCCTCTAATATTCTTTAGAACAGCATTAACTATTTAATTATTTATCACGTGAACCACTTTTCCTGTATGTATTTATTATTCAAGGAAGATTAACCCACATTTGTAATGACTGTGTTAATGTAAATGTAAGTAAAATCCCTCATAAGCTTATAAGTCATCATGTCCCGGTCGACACAGCATCGTGTGGAAACCCATTTCCAACCCAAAGTGAATAGTATAAGGGGAGGTCAACGCTCGTTTCTTCGCTGCTACAGAGAAAAAACGAGCGTACCTATAGGAAGAGATATTTAAATTGTAAAAGCATAGCCACTAGAGTTCGACCGAATTTCGTTTTCGGTTTTCGGCAGTTTTTGGCGGAAATATCCATTTTCGGCTATTTTAGTTTTCAGCCGAATATTATTTATTATTACCGTCACAGGCTAGAAAAAATTAAGTTCCGGAAAATCAATACCTACTAACATTCAATTCAATTTTTCAGAGACATTTCTTCGTAACAACAAATAAAAGTACAATAACGGAGAATATGCCGTTTTTTATTTCTCACATATAATATCAGATCGTTTAGCAATAATTATGCCTTTGAGAAAAATATAAAGGTAATTTTAGAGTGATTTAAGTTTAAATGGCCTAAATTCAATGACTAAAATATTGACCCCATATTTAATTTACTTTTACCAAACAAAAACCCAATGGCAAAAAAAACGGTTTCGTTTTCGGTTTTAAGCCAAAAATTATAATCAGGCCGAATTTGGTTTTCAGTTTCGGCCGAAAGCAAAAATAAATTTTCAGTCCGACGCTAATAGTAGACACTGACATAATATTAACACCATTTACATAAGCTCAAATTTGAACCACCCAGGGACGGTGTCCTGTCAATTCACCAAAAATTAATTCACAAATTTTTACTTGACAAGCAACGATTGGCAAACACACTATTTGTCATTTCATCATTATACAACAACAAGTTTGCCAAATAATTCACTTAAAAAAATAATTATCCGATAAACTTCTTTTTAAGAGGGCCCTTCCCGGTCCGTCTATCGTCAACGCGAGCATGATTGAAAAGCTTGTTGTTTCATCCAACGCAATGTTTGAAAAAAACAAGCAAGAGAAAATTGGCGCGCAAAGAATTCACAAAACTTGTTCCAGGAAATACGTGTTTTAGAAAAAGCCTTACAAGTTTTTGGAAAACATATTTGTCATTTAGAATCTCCATTACATGTGCAAGGTTTCTATTCAGATGTTTTCTTTTCTTTTACAATTTATGAGTACATTATGAACGGCCAAAGTTCAGGTAAAATTTGTCAAAAAAGCAGATTTTTGAAGGCTTATACTGAATTTGTTTCTCCAAATTTTTATTTTTTATTTGTTTAGAAACCTAGAAAAGTCCACTAGCTACCTGTTAGTTCAAAAATTTCATTAGAATATGGGTTACAACGCTATAATCACGTACGAGCGGTTGTATGAAAAGTATAACGGGTTGGCCGCTCTTAATATCGTATTATTTGAGCAAACAATTCATTTCTTTGTCATTTTATCTCATAAAACAACGTTTGGAATAAAAACGTTTTACTTATTAACTTGTTAAATAGGCAAAAAATAGGCATTAAGTTAGTCATTTAATTTAGTACCTAGTGTTAATAATTAATTGTGTTAAATACTGTACAAGTTTTTATTTTTTAATTACATTGCAGTTGCGGAATAAGTTGTTTGTGAAATAAATAGTATACGAAACGTTGGTTGTAAACTAAAAATTTGCCAATGGTGTTTTGGTGAAACATTTGTGAACCCCCAGGGACATTTATCAGCTCACTGCTAAACAACTCATATACTCGTACAAAAGTAAAGAATAACAAAAAACAATACCAGAGCACATCATCAATTTAATATATTTTCTTCTGACGTTACAAAGGCCGAAAAAATTTGACGTTTCAAGAATAAATGTGCGTCGGTGGAATCTTTATATCCAACATAAAAGTACTGAGTCAAAAGGATCTATTAATCATCCCCCCTCCCCCTATTTCTATTGCCAAAGTCCTCCTGTAGGTATGTATAGAAATCTTAATATCCCTTTTATGTCTAGACTGAATTATGGGTTAGGTATGTCTCGCTCAATTGGTCTTTGATTTAGTTGAAACGTGTATTCAATTTTCAGGGTTTTTGTTCGAAGATTTTGGATTTCTATGCTTACTTAGCTGGAGTCTTATGTGTACTATGTTTACAACTGATGTTACTCGCTTGCAGAAGATCCCTATACTTAAAGAAATGCATGTAATAAACGAAGTGACTGCCGCCTACTAACGCTGTTTTCAAGTCTTTTATAAGACTTCTGTTTCATATATTGATATTGTTTCAGACATGTATTGTAAACTATTTTGTTAATCTTATTGACATTTTTGACAAGTTTCCTACAAGTATTTAATACAAATAAGTCTTTGCAACTTGTTTTAGATATAAACAATAAACTAAAGAGCAGCAAGCTTATCTGCCCCGGTGGCTTAAATTGGAACTAACAATATCACTATGCAAAGTGACAAGGTCGGTCATTCTTAGTTTACTGACAGCGCCACCATCACCAGGGCAGATAAGTTTGTGGCACTCTAAAACAGTAGGATACAAGGTCTATATCTTGTTTAAAACGCGGCGGTAGAATGAAACTTGCTCTTTAGTCAACTATAGATTTTACTAAATGATTGAATATAATCCGATTATGACAAAATGAACGTCCGATAAACAACGAAGGGACAAAACGGATTACTTACCGATAGCTTTCAGCTGAAGATAGTTACCTCTCCCTAAGATATCCTACAAATCAGATAGGGCCCTAGCAAGAACTATCGAAACATTGGCACAACCTAAATCCCACGTTAATCAAGAGAATTTATCACTGAAACCTATTTCAGACTAAAATCTAGATTCTAAATCCTACCTGGCTTCAAGGAATATCTAATTAATACAACTAGGAATATCCCAGACCGGATTGACCGCCATATTTGACGTATAGCTTAAGTTAGTCTTCAGTTATGACGGCGGTAACCTTCAAACTAACTAAGGGTTGGTCAAGGTCCTAGTGGGACCTTGACAAGCCCGTAACGAGGCGTAACCTCACAAGTTTAGAATTAATTACCCTTACAATATTTGTATAATATGAAGCTTGTTTGTTAAAGACTGATTTTTAGCTTGTAACTTCTCTAAAAATGTGATGGTCAGGAATGCGGGATATGACATGAAATTTGTATAAGTATGAATGGTTATATGATTAGGGGATAAAAGAACCATAATTTTGTGGATGGTGTGTAAGATGATAAAGGCTAAATAGGGGGCGAATGGGTACTACAATCACAAATAAAGGCTCCCGCAGAAATTCGCGCCGCGACTCTTGTATAACAATTTCCATGAAATTGTTCTACAAGTGTGCGTCGCGCCTATCTGCAGGAACCATAATAGAGATGTACGGAAGAAAAGGTCGTGCTGCCTTCAAGTAAATTAAAATAAAAAGGATAATGAAGCTTCTCTTAAATGAGGAAAAAAAAAACAAATTCTGATTCTTTCATTGTACAGCGGATTTTTCTCTACAGTAGAATAACTTCATACCTACAGGTCTACCAGACATACCTATATCATAATATTATTATTAACGCACAGTCCGCGAAGTAGATAAAAAATTGTAAATCAATTGCCTTGATCCATATGTGGGTCACTACACTGGGAAAGGATTAAGACTCGTTTAGATAAGAGAAGAACAATGTGCCCAACCAAATTTTTGTTATAAATTCATATGGATGGAAGTAAACAGATGCAAGTATGCGGCCTACCCAAATATCCATTATTTGGTATTGTTCGTCGAATCGTTGAGCTCCTTAAGTTCCGAGTTGAGCTGCACGATTACTGACAAATGGGTGCACTGACTAGACAGGTCCACTAAATCTGAGTGGTTCTTTCTTCAAAAGACCATTTCAGACACTAATCTACATGATCTTCACATGATCTGACCAAGATTATGTCTGAACTTTAAAAGAGACTGTGACCTCTGAGTTTGTTTCGGCCTTTCTTCTGAGAGTAGTCAGATAGGAAACGCCGACCTCATCTAGATTAAAAAATCTGATTGACGTGTAAAACTGTTTCTGCAAAAGTACTTATAGAAATAAAATCACTTATCATTTACAGAAAGCTAATCCCCTCTGGATCCCACAGGATCTTCTAAAGTACTCTCTGTGGGTAAACTTGTTGAAAGGAGTTGATACAATAAGGCAGCAGGATATGTTGCGTTAAATATTTTAAGACAGCTTTTGTCAATCCCTTAACAATTTACAGAATGATGATAGAAAACGAAAATTAAATTATCGAATCCTCTCCAAATCTAAATTGTGAAGTTCGTTAAACTTTGAATGATACAATTATTAAGTTTCCTTACATTTTGTGTTAGATATTCAATTTGCATAAATACGACCCATTGTCACTGCTTCAAGATAAATGTATATTAAGGCTGTGTTTTAACTATAACCGAAACTTCGGATGAAACAGAATATTATACAATGTTGGTACTGACAAAGTGGAATAGAAGAGGAATGTTAATAAGTATTGGTTTTGACAAATCAATGCTCGTCAGATAAACACAATGGTTTTAGAGGATTTAACCATTTAAGAGCGGCCAACCCGTCATACTTTTCCTACAACCGCTCGTACGTGATTATAGCGCTGTAACCCATATCTTACTGAAATTTTTGAACTAACAGGTATCTTGTGCACTTTATCTAGGTTTCTATGCAAATAAAAAATCAAAATTTGGAGAAACAAATTCAGTATAAGCCTCCAAAAATCTGCTTTTTTGCACAAATTTTACCTGAACTTTGGCCGTTCATAATGTACTCATAAATTGTTAAAGTAAAGAAAATATCGTCATAGAAACCTCGCAAATGTAATGGAGATTCTAATGATAAACATTTTTTTCCAAAAACTTATAAGGCTTTCTCAAAAATACGTATTTCCTGGAACAAGTTTTGTGAAATCTTTGCGCGCCAATTTTTGTTCGATGTTATCGCGTTCTCACTCTTGCTTCTTTTTCAAACATTGCGTTGGATGAAACAACAGGCTTTTCAATGATGTTCGCGTTGACGATAGTCGGACCGGGAAGGGCCCTCTTAAGCGCGAGCCACAGAGATGGGTCACAGACGCGGCGTCCCTTTCACTATCTTCTTTATTCTTAATATAAAATGTATTAACGCGATATTGCACAACACATACGGAAAGGATAAGCCGCAGGTGCATCTCTTTTCAATCTGCATACTATTGCCCCGTCTATTTCCCGTCCTCGTCTCATCTCCCTTCTGTGTGGCTCGCCCCGACTACATTCTTCATCAAGTTTAACAGAGATACAATCAGAGTAAAGCCTGATTGATGCACACGGAGAGATATAATTGCCTAAGGCACACCATTAAGGTTAACAATAAAGGTCGCACCATCTAAACAGTGTTTAGACTATGCTAGTCATTTGTAACTTCAATTGTATTATATGCCACAGCACGGGTAAGAAACGTGCATCATGTTAATGGGGCGTAAATTATTTTGAACAAAACGCTTCATCGCAAGCAATCTCTTTTCCTCAACTTTTGCTAGTATGTTTGACATTGTAATTAATTGAAGGGATGTTTAGATACTCACCAACCATCATGTCGGGGACGTCGTGTGGCGCCAGGTCGTTATATTCTTCGTCACTTCTAGGGAAAGAATCTCTATCGACGGCTGGAACAACCGTCTGGCTTGCCTCTTCTGGAAGAAAAGAAATAGTTTCTATTATTTCTTCAGTAGTCAAAACTATAAGCATTTCTTTAAAAGGTTTTTTTTTAACCTGGTCTCACTGGTTTTGGCTCATTTCTGCAAAGATCAAAGACGTATTTTCTATTAGAAATGCTTCACATTTTATGGAATAATATACTTCCAAGCCTTCAAGTCAAGTCAAGATTATCTAAATGGATCGCGAGGTGTCGACATATAGTAAATAAACTGAGCAGTCATTGTGCCGATAGTCGTAACAGCTAATGACATAATAGCCAAGAGGCTCGAACACCAGAGAAGGCTCTTATAATCAAGGGATCAAGGGTTTGCTTCAGAAAGCGGTAGTAGCTACCTACTCCTGACTCCTGAAGATAGTGCGTACTGTTTGGTTTCTATCTTTGAAGCCCTGAACGCCGCGGTAGCTTGGACCCTGTTCTCGATAGCGAAGGGATCTTTGTATAATATTTTTAAACGTTTTTATTTACATGCTACATACATATTAACTAACTGCTCCATTAGTCTCGTGGTAGCAAGCGCGACTGCTGAGCGTGGGGTCCCTGGTTCGATTCCCAGGTCGGGCAAACTGTTATTGGATTTTGCCATTAGGAATTTCTTAGTAACAGCCCGGAGTTTGGAAGTTGGCGGTGTGATACCCCCGTGCCTTGGAAAGCATGTTAAGCCGTTGGTCCTGCGCCTGATCTCTCTCCGATCGTGTCGGATTGCCGTCCCATCGGACTATGAGAGTGAGGGAAGAGAGAGTGCACCTGTGTCTGCGCACACACTTGTGCACTATAATAACTCCCGCGCCGAAGGCTAGTCTCCGTTAAGATTACACGTCATGGCCAAAACACGGCCTGGAGGACTACACATACATATTTTATCCCGCGGCTTCGCCCGCGTAGAGATCGGAAATTATCCCATCGGAACTTACTACCGGGATAAAAAGTATCCTATATCCTAACCCAAGTCAGAGTCTACCTGAGTGCTAAATTTTATCCAAATCCGTTCAGCCGTTTTTGCGTGATTGATTATCAAAAATCCTAATATACAAACTTTCACATTTATAGTAGGACTTAGCTTCTGCCCGTGGCTGCGCCCGCGTGGAAAGTATCCCACGGGAACTTTCGACCGGGATAAATATTATCCTATCACACAAATCCATTCAGCCGTTAGAGCGTAAAAAGGTAACGGACAGAAAACAGGTTTTTATGATTAAAAACAATAATAATTCATTTTAATATTACATAACATTATTAATTTGAAATACTCTACCGTTGCCATTTACCATATATTAGGTCTTTACCTATGAAATTGCCGTTCTGCAGTACTGGCCATTTCAAATCAAAATAATTTTTGTTTGGCTATGAATTCTAATTTCAAATTAATTTTATTTTAAAAACATGGATTTTTTTTTCTAAAAGTAGTCATTTCTTTATTGATTAGTGTTACATTTTCATCGCATTTCAATCTTTTTCGTCATCATGGATACGTTAAAAATTCGAGTAATTATGGAATATGAGTACCGTCGTGGCAGCAACGCGGCACAAGCGGCACGCAACATCAACGACGTTTACGGAGCTAACTCTACAAACCAACGCACCACCTGTTATTGGTTTGCTCGCTTCCGTTCTGGAAATTTCGACCTGAAAAATGAACCTCGCGGTCGTCCGAAGACTTTGGTCGACAATGACGAATTAAAGGCGATTGTGGAAGCTGATGATACACAATCTACGGCTGAATTAGCAGCAGCTTTCGACGTTAGCGTCAAAACAATATTGGTCCATTTGCGTCAAATTGGCAAGGTAAAAAAGCTTGACAAATGGGTGCCCCACGAACTCAATGATCGCCAGCGCGAAGTACGCGTCGAGACGTGCCTTGCACTGCTCAACAGACACACAAATGAAGGAATTTTGAACCGCATTGTTACCTGCGATGAAAAATGGATTCTGTTTGATAACCGTAAGCGCTCAGCAAGTTGGTTGGATCCTGGTTCAGCACCTAAACAATGCCCTAAACGAAAACTTACCCCTAGAAAAGTGATGGTCACTGTTTGGTGGTCTAGCGCCGGTGTGATTCATCACAGCTTCTTACCAAACGGGGTGAGCATTACTGCAGATGTGTACTGTGAAGAACTGAACACAATGATGGAGAAGCTGGCGCATCTCCAACCAGCATCGGTCAATCGCTCGTCTCCGCTGCTCCTGCAGGACAACGCGCGACCTCATACTGCACAGCAGACGGTCTCCAAGTTGCAAGAACTGGGGTTGGAAGCTCTCCGTCATCCGCCCTACTCACCAGACCTTGCGCCTACAGACTACTACTTTTTCCAGAATTTGGATAACTTCTTGGCGGGAAAAAAATTTAATACCCGAGAGGCAGTACAAAATGCCTTTGAAGAATTTGTTGCCTCCCGTCCAGCTGATTTCTTTAAGAAGGGCATCAATAAACTGCCACTGCGATGGCAAAGATGCATTGATTGCATGGGTGATTACTTCGATTAATACAAATAAAAAATTCATGAAAAAAATTCGTATAAATTTTTTCATACAAAACGGCAATTTCATAGGTAAAGACCTATTATTACCTGTATGATTAACTGTATAAATAACTAATATTGTATAGTTACAGTATTGTATATAAGTTATTTTATAACTTCAAATTGTAATAACTTTTAAGCGGTTGGACCGATTTAAATGAAATAAATACTAAAATAAATAATACTTCAAGATACGGGCCGACTATATTTTCAATTCCTTAAATATCTTAAAACGAGGTACAAAATAATTTAAATAATCATGTGAATTTTAAAATCATCCTCTATTTTACCCCATTGGGGGATGATTTTACAAAAGCGCTGATACAATTTTTTTTTTTTTGCTTATCAAAAGTATACATTTTAATTTTTATATCCTTAATTTAAGAAATGCTAAGTTTGACATACAAACTTTCAACCCATAACACGGTTTTAGGATTATTTTTAAGACAAAAAGTAGCCTATGTCCTTCCTCAGGGAGCCATCTATATCCTCCTTTCAAATTTTATCGAAATCCGTTCAGTGGTTTAGGCGTGAAAAGGTAACATACAGACAGACGGACAGAGTTACTTTCGAATTTATAATATTATTATTATTGTATGAATAATAATAATAATTATAGTAGAATTAAAATATAAATGTTAAGACAGTAATTAAACGGAACAATATTATTAAGATATGAATACCTTTATTTGGGCCGTATAAATCCAAAATAACCATGGTTTCAATGCTTCAAGAAATACACAGATCACTAAATTACTCGAAATTACTGGGATTCTAGAGAAATAACAGCTGCTGTGAGAGAAACAGAAATACATACTTATTTGTCAATGTCAAGTTGGAGCTTGTAGTTTTTATTTTATTTTATTTAAATGGTACCATACTACAATTTGCTGACCACACATTCACATGAAGGTTGGTTTCGATTTTGAATTATTTAAGAAGAAAGAAAATCGACTTGAGAATTTCCTCCTTTTATTTCGTCGGAAAAAAGAAAAATATTTTGAAATCGCGAACCCATCTCGAGCAAGTGTTATGATAAATGCTCGTGCCTTTTCAGTATGAGAAGAGGCCTTTGCCCTGCAGAGGACCAATAATAGGCCAGTATCCTACTTCCTACTAATATTATAAATGTGAAAGTTTGTGAGGATGGATGGATGGATGTTTGTTGCTCTTTCACGCAAAAACTACGGAACGGATTTGGATGGAATTTGGAACACAGATAGTTTATAACCAGCACCCTTATTACGTAACACACTACCTATCACAATCTGAATCATTTTGAAGCCTATTGCTAATCCATTGCTTCATATGTTCGAAAAATTTGTCTGCTGAACAACGTAAATAACGCAATGAATGTTGTTGAACTGTCAAATTGAAACCTATTCCTACCGTTAGTGTGTTACATAACTACCCCGCTGGATTCACATGTAGGATACTTTTTATCCCGGTAGTACGTTCCCGTGGGATCATTTCCGCCCTCCACGCGGACGAACCCGCAAGCAAAAGCTAGTCTATTATATGTCTTATTTCGAAAGCTTTGTCCATACTGAAAGCAGCACGTGTATAAAACAGCATGTGTTAATAAACACGTCACGTATTTACACAAACATCGCTTCACAAACGAACGTGATGCAAATAAAACTGGATTTAATGACACCTGTAAATTGAGGTGCAATTTTACTCATGCTAAAAAATATCCCCTTTTCCCGCATTTCATGATAGAATTTCTATATGCATATTGGTGACATCAATCGTTAATAACAAATAATAATATGTGTTCCAGAGTGGAAGAGGACGTCCTCAAACTAGGTGAAGCGACGAGGTAGCAGGGTGGCTGGTAGCAGCTGCACGAGAGATGCTGAGAATCGAGTTCAATGGCGTGCAATTGGAGAGGCCTTTGTTCCGCAGTTGACAGCTGCAGTCTGACATTAATGTCAGACTACAGCAGCTGTCAACTGCGGGTCACAATTGATGAATGAAATCTGTATTTACTTTGTAGATTTAAGGCCCTTACAAACAGGCGCGACACGCGACGTGAATCGCACGCGATACAAAGGCACCGCTCGTCGCGCGACAAGCGTTACGTTTGTGGCTCGTGCGATTCGCGTCGCGTGTCGCGCCTTTTTGTAGGAGCCTTTATGGAGCCAGCAGAAAATAAGCACATCATCTGCCTAACTATGTTGGGGTCGGCTTCCAGTCTAACCGGATTCAGCTGAATACCAATATTTTACATGGAGCAACGGCCTATCTGACCTCCACAACCCAGTTACTGGGTAATACGACACCCCTTGGTAAGTCTGGTTGTTAGACTTTCGAGCTTCTGACGACCCGTATCGACTGTCAAAGATCCACTAAAGACAGCTAAGACCAATGGCTTAGCGTGCTTTCCGAAGCACGGAGGGGTCTCGGTATGTAAAGATGGTCACCAATCCACGGATCAACCGCAGCAAGCATAGCTTAACCTAATCGATCGACCCGTGCAGCTGTTATTACTTGGCCACGAGCAGAAAATAAGCACATGAGGTAAAAATAATAGGTAAACAATTAGATCTATGTCACTTAACAAAAGACCAAAGGCTCCCGCAGACTGGCGCGACGCTACAGCACGACGAGACTAGTAGACCAATTTCTATAAAAACTTCATAGGAATTGTTCTACCAGAAACCCGTCGCGCCTGTCTGTGGGAGCCTTAAAGCGTGATTACAACAAGTATAAAAATTTAATTTGTATAAAATTCAACATTGCATTGCAAATTGTTACACAAGGAAAATATACGCAAAGAACTCAGCGAAAATAGGATTCCTTATCGCTAAAAATATAAGTTTCCTTTATTCAGTGTTGAACCAAATATGTCACCAACGAACAAACTTACACACGTGTTATTTATGTGTAAGGATTTATTATAACACTGCTAATGTTACTGCGTACGTGTAAGCAGGACAAGGTAGTTTACTTTTGGGAGCGTTGTCGGAGGACTTTGGAAGTAAAACGAGGAGTCTTACTCAGATGGTGGTTTCCTAAAACATATTAATTACAGTAGTTTACTTATCGCTAATCATTCTTAACCTATGTCTGTCAACACTAATTGGCAGACCTTTAAAAACTCGTGGAGTGCCAAGGGAACGAAATAGTGCAATCATTATCGCGGCGATGGCACTTAAGTACAGGTGGGCCCCTTTTAACACAACCAAACGAATTATTGCTAACACAAGGGCGAGATGCATAACTAGGTAACCAATATTTTCGTTGAGACCAACTTGTTTGGGAATAATATTTCCAACGTTGTGTGGATATTTTAGTCACACGCAGAATACGTTTAGTCAAAATGTTTATTTTTATTGTGGGTAGGGTAGGTACCACTAAAGACTGGAACTTATCTCCAAAATGTCTACTTAACATGACACATTAAAAATAAAACATAAAATAGCATCACGCCTGTAATCCACGAAGGGTTAGGCAGAGGTGTACCTATTAATAGTACACCCACATTTCGTCAGTTATGTTTAAGTCCCATGTAATAGGGGGCGAGCCTATTATTGCCAAAATTATCTGTTTCTCAAAAACAACCTATATGTTACTATACGGAGTGTTTTGTTTTTAATTAGGACAGTATGAGGATACCCTTATCTATAAGAGATACGAGGAAACTGTCTTAGAAGAAACTACCAGCTCGTTTTTCATGAAAAAAAATTTACATTCTTATTGCTTTGGTCAAGTACGACTTGCCAAGAAAAATTAAAAAGAAAAAATATGCTGAACTACGCAGTTTAATGCAAGGAAAAGGTTAAAATCATTAGAATGTAGGTACGTTACGCTTAGGTACTATGCTGTAAAACAAACGTGTACCAAACCCAGTTTGACGTAAGTGGAGTAAATACAATGAACTCACAGAAATAATGCTAGAGTTACACATTTTATCAGCAAATCCTGTTACGCTTCCACAGGTTTACTTAGAATTATGTTTATCCATCCCGTTCAACCAATGAGCATCTGTGTTTTTATATGTAGGTACATGGCACAACCAACCAATCAGATAATTTCTAAGCAGTCACTTATTAAATAAATAGGAAGGCCTTCACCAATCCAAATGAAGTAAAATGAAAAACGGAAAAACGTGAAAGAACAAATTAGGTGACAAAACAACTATATGTAAAAACAACCAAGCAATAGGGAGGTAGTAGGAAACCCTGAATGAAAAAGATTTTTAAGTTAGTGTATTTTAGAGTATGTGTATTTTTAAGTTAGTGTATCATTAAGAAAATGTATTTTTAAGTTAGTGTATTTTTAAGTTAGTGTAATTTTAAGTTAGTGTATTTTTGTGGGTTTTTTTTCGTGGGCTAAACTTGTTATAATTTCTGTTATCCTTTATACCCCTATTTGCAAAATAAAATTATCTATCTCTATCTCTGTCTACAACTGTAATTACGTGACACCGAAATATATCACAGTCTGGTGACCTAACCTATCAATTAACTATACCTCATTAACGGTCTCTACTGAACATTGACCTACCAATGACCGCTACATGGCTCACCACAATTGGTAGTTTGACTAGTAATCGCAATGAAATTAAGAACAGAAAACTTTGCATAACATAAAGTGTTCCCGCAAACGCCTACAGAAATTTGAATAGTTGAATGTTGAGGCTACGCAGATTGTGGCTAATCGTTTTTATTTTTAACGATTGTCGACTGGCTACCCACTACATCTGTGATATATTCAGAATCAATTTGCACGTTCACATCAAGCAACGTATTTTTTAATTATTCCCGTAATTATACCTGGATCAATTCCGCACATAAAGTCACGCCTGTATTCACCGAGAGGTTGGTCAGAGGTGTACCTACATGACACTTTCATTGTGACAGTTATGTTAATTACGTCTCATGTAATAGGGGACGAGCCTATAGCCATCGACCGTGCTCAAATCCAGACCCCCGGCTGCTACCGAGAAATTCCAAGGACCTCATGATCAGCAGTTCCTTGCGAACGCTAGATCAACGAGGCAGTCCATTATGGTCAAACATCTTATCTTATCCACCTTTTCCGATACCAAAATATTGGTTCCCTATCCATTTGTATAAAATTTTAAGACCTAATATAACTTAGCATAATTTTGTTTGGCATAATTATATTTTCGCATAATATAATTACGCATAACAGCTTACGCATAATTTTTTTAAACATAATTTCTGTAACCATAATAATGATGAAGCATAATATTCTAAAGCATAAATTTACTAAGCATAAAGTTCTAAAGCATAACTTTTTTATGAACAATTTTGTGGGTTTTTTTTTTCGCTGTGGGAAGCATGAAGCAAGCAAGCATACAGCATGCAAGCAAGCATACAGCATGCAAGCAAGCATGCAAGCAAGAATGCAGCAAACAAGCAAGCATGCAGCATGCAAGCAAGCATGCAGCATGCAGCAGGCAGGGTTTCTGTCACGGCTCCGGCGCTGCGGGCCTCCGGCGGCCCCACGAGTGCTAATCGTCGCAGACGGCTTTCGCTCACCACCGCAGCTTCGGCTTGTTGGCCGGCTTCGCCGGCCAGCCTCAGCCGCGGCGGCTCGCTCGCAGCCGCCTGCTCCTCAGCCCGCGGGCCGCCTCGCCCCTACACGCCTACGCGATTTTAAATTACACTCTAGGGGTAGGACAAACAAGACTACGTGGAGTCGGTTTTGCAGCAATTCGGTTCTGTCACTAACTTTTGTTGCACAGCATATTAAATTTTGAACCAACAGTATTATGCTAATAGTCATTAGGCCTACTAACGTTATGCGAATTAAATTTATGCCAAAACAAATTAGTCTTTAAGATGATTATGCCAACATAAAATGTATGCCTAAAAAAATTATGCCGAAGTATTATTATGCCAAAACAAATTGTGCCAAAATCGTTCTGCCGAAGTATATTAGGACAAAGAACATTATGCGAAAAGAAGGGATCCCCAAAATATTTCCACGTGTAAAAGATAACTTAAAAAACTTCATAGGAAAGCTCTCTAGAGCATATTTCATACAAAAAATACCCGAACCTTTTCATCACGAAACAAAAAGCCTTGGGCGGTAAACTAGAAAAACTATCTTCGCATAGATTGGTTTTTATTAAAAAATCCAGTACAAAAGCCCGAGCAATTTATAATTACAATGGTATTAAAAAATAATTATTCATTAAACGACGCGACGACGATAGAATCTCCTGGCTACTACGGTTTCACAATAAAAAATACAAAGCGGGCAGGAAAAAAAAACAATTTAGTCTCTGTCCTCGGTCTATGTAAATTCTACGTAAATTCAATTCTGTGCCGAGGATGGTCGAAGCAAAGCAATCTTGTGGCTTCTCAAGAGACCAGGGGACGCAGAAAAATGTCTGATAAATAGCCTCTTTTAATATAAGTCCGATTCTCTTTGAAAATATCATGTAAATTTTCTTGTCGCAAAGAATAAGGAGTAGTGTATAAAGGTAGGATTTCAGGAAATCCGGGAGACTGTATAAGTAATGATAGAGGAGAGTTTTATTTAAAGGTGGGTGCATACTTTGCAGTGGCGGATGTTGCATTTTTGGGGATTTAAATAAGCCTACCTTGTGACTTATTCTGTTAAGTAAAAACCGCGATAGTAAGAAAATATAAAGAGTAATAGAGGAGCAAGTTGATTTTAAGAGTTTTTCTGTATGTGATCTATTGAGGCTGAGAATCACCTTCGTCTGTCGAAATCATAGTAAATTTTATTGCATAGCCTTTTTTTATGAAAAGCTAATAGACGAAAATTGGTCCTTTTAAACACCATAAAAACTTGGTTTCATAAATTGGTATTAATTAACTTAACCATTGGCAGGCATTACCAAATAGAGCATGGGAACTTACAGTTATTATTTTCACAAAACACAGAATCCATATTCACGACTATTCGTTTAGAGCAGTGGTTCTTAATCGGTTTTCTGTGGACCACAGGTGGTTCCTGGAAGCAGCCGAAGTGATCCACGAAGCCATCCAAAAGACATTAAAAAGTGACAACGAGTCGACACAACGACGCGCGGTGCGAGTCGAGGACCTAGCCGGGGCGAGGTGAGCGCGGTGCTGTGCGTGCCACGTGCAGCGAGCGAGCAGCCATTGTCTCCTCTCACTCGGCTTGGTTAATGATAGTCGCAACTTTCGTTGTTTTGTTCTGAGTGCTTGCTTATTTTCAATTTTAAGGCTCCAACAAACAGGCGCGCCACCCGACGCAAATTGCGCGCGATACAAAGACACCGCTCGTCACGCGACACGCGGTGCCTTTGTGACACGTGCGAGTCGCATCGCGTGTCGCGCCTGTTTGAAGGAGCCTTTAGAGTTCGACGGCTAAGGGCAAATATCGTTGGCCTACGAAGATATTTATAGTAAATAACTGCTCCAGATTTTAATACGTAAGTAAAATAAACCTTGTTTGTTTTGTTTATGTCACAAGTTAATTCTAAATAGGTACTGTGAATACTATTTTGAATTTAACCTTTTTCTTCATTACATCACATTACCGAATCTACTAAGTTTCTTTTTAATTGCGATTTACTGTGTACCCTAGTTCCAGGGGTTTGTCATTAAAATTAGATATGTTTTATCCGTATTTTTTTGTGACCACTTTCAATTATTATAATATATTTCACTATTACAGTAGTATACTACATAGGTTACTAAGTAGGTGGGAATAATAATTATTATTATGTTTTTTGAAAAATGCCACCGAAACGAAACTATGACGGCGTTTATACTAAACAGGACTTCAACTTGAAAGATACATTCGGAATAGGAATTAATCTTGAAGATTTTTGGAGCCAAAAGGCAATTTATTTCCCAAAGACTCAAGAAATTGCTATACGTTACCTAAATTTGTTTCATCGACATATCTATGTGAACAGGGTTCTCGGCGCTTCTGATAATTAAAAACAAGCACAGAAATCGATTGGATTGCAGTGCCGACATGCGTTTGGCTTTGAGTAGCTCTGAAACAAGGATTCAGAACTTCGTAAAGAGTATAAAGTCACAAAATTCGCATTAAAATAATTATAATTTCAAATGTAAATCTTCCGTTAAAAAAAAACTGTTGGCTTTGAACAATTTTATGCCTGTTTTATTTATAGATAGAACAACCTTTTATTCATTTAAATTTACTGTATTAGGTGCCTCCAAACAGTTGGTAGTCGGTGGCAAAACTGAAATTTTATCAAATGGGCCCTCATTACTAAAAGGTTAACAACCACTGGTTTAGAGAGTAAATTGACAAGTTAAATGAAGTGTGAACATCGCGATGACAGCCTCCATGTAACGTAGGAATGTAATATTCTACAGAGTATTACGTATGGCAGGATAATAATACTAAGTTTACTTGACAAGTGAGTTCAGTGGTGAAACTGAAACAGAATCCTCAGGGCTTATGTCTAAGTGGTTTTTTGCACCAAGTTCATATCAAGCAAGAAATAGGGTTCGCTGTTTGTTCGTGTAAGTTTGAAATCAATTGTAGCTACATTAAGGGGTACTTTGCTGGTTCTACATAACATAACATCTCGCCTGTGTCCCCAAAGGGTTAGGCAGAGGAGTACCTATAGTACACCCATATTTCGACAGTTATGTTTTAAGTCCCATTTAATAGGTGGCGAGCCTATTGCCATCAACCGGGCACAAATCCAGACTCAGATTCCAGATGGAAAAACCCAATAACACTTTGCCCGATCCGGGACTCGAACCTAGGGGGGCCTGATGCTCAAGAGTAGCGTTTGCAACCACTAGGCCATGGAGGCACTCGTTTTTAGGTCAGGGCTTAGTCGATAGCATTATTTTTTGAGTTATTATTAAGTATATGCTCTCAAAACGGTGAAGGACATCGAACATCGGAAACAGCGTGAGGAAACCGGCATGTCCTAGAACCAAAAATTCGAAAACATGTGACATCTACCAACCCGCACTGGGCTCGCGTGGTGGATTATAGCCCATTCCCTCTCGCTGAGAGACGGCCTGTGTCCCAGCAATGGGAACATTATAGGCTGATTATTCTTATGCTATTAAGTATCAATTTTCAAAGTATTAAACGATCGAAAGCGCAGTTTTAAACCAAGTATCTTTCACCAAAGTCCCTTCAAGTTTCAACATAATTAAATTCAAACTCTTGCTCTCCACAAAATTAAATCAAACTGCTTTAAAATTCATAGCACAAAGCACTCTTGGATCCGATAATAAATTTGTAATTTATTACACCATTGAGTTCAATTGTACTGTGAAGCCCCAAAGGGCTAACCGGGAAGATAATTCAGTTCGTCCGCCTGGGTACAAAACTAATGTGACGTATGACCCTCTAGGGAAGGTAGGGTTGCCCAAACTTTGGCCTCGAGATGGCTGTTACGTTTGTCATTTAGAAGGACTGGCCATCGATTATTCTAAATTTAAATTTTAACAGTGATTTGAATATCTATCCAGAAAAAGTTTATTTTTAAACGCGAATATCGTTGGACCCACGATGGGTATTAACATTTCTGTAGCAGTTTCATATTCAAAATTTCTTTCCAATGGCAATCACCATAAATTCAAGTTTAAATTATACATACAGCTCTCATAAAGTGGAGTCGTCTGCACAGTCTGAAAAACGGAGGAAAAAAAATGTGAAGCATTGCTACCGAACTATTGTTTGTATTGTCTCTATTCAAAGCTGAGTAAACACGTACGGGCAAACAAAACACGGGACACGCAAAGTACGGGTTGAAAAACGGTGAAACAACGGAAAAAATCTCCTTCGGTTGACTACCCCGACAGTGTAAACTCTTTGGTAAATATACCATGATAAATCGCAATGCCGATCCATCATTATAAGCGACGTAATACGGATTGATGGTCTCTAGGAAATAAAAATGTTGCTTCCGCGTTTTTTTTTTTTTAGCGTAGTTATTAAAATGTATAAAGACCATTTGGTAGGTACTACTATTAGCCTTATATTTCGTTAAATAATAAAATGCATAACACAATTTGCAGGGTAATTCAATATCTTGTTATACTGACTTTAGATTAAGAAAACAAAAATACATTGGGCACAGTGTTTTTCCTTAAAGGCTGCTACAGACAGGCGTCACGCGACTCTAATAGAACAATTTCTTTGAAAACTTCAAAAAATTGTTCTACAAGAATCGCGTCGCACCGTCACATTGCGCCTGTATACAAGAGCCTTAAAACCGCACCCTAATTACGTAACACACTATCTATCACAATCTAAATCATTTTGAAGCCTATTCCTAATACATTGCTTCATATGTTCGAAATATTTGTCTGCTCAACAACGTAAATAACGCAATGATTGTTGTTGAACTGTCAAAATGAAACCCATTCCTACTGTTAGTGTGTTACGTAATTACCCCCCTGCAATATCCTGAAAAACGCAACTACGAAGTACACTCGAGAGCAATGAATCCGGGTCACTTAAAGAATCCTAAAAATCTCGGAAGCTAAAAATGCTAGGTTAATGCAATAAATTGTATTTAATAGACAATGTAATACTCCTTAAATGAAGGTATTAAAACTTCTTAGTTATTGTAAAGTTATATCATAAAAAAATCAAATTTTAAAAAGGGCCACTTTCGAAGATGGAACTACGAAATTACAGCATTTGGTTTTGCTTTTGTTTGTAATCTGTCATTTATGTGGGTACATAAACCATGTTGATAGTGCTCTATATTCATTATTCAAGCTGAAATTATGTCGCTTACGCCTGAAGAATGCACCAGAATACTTACAATGCTGGAAACCGGCCGGAGTCAGCGCGATACAGCCAGGACTGTCGGTGTGTCGCTGTCAACAGTACAAAGAGTTCTCCGACGTTACGAAGAAACTGGTTCTAACCTACGCAGACCAGGAACGGGCAGAACCAGGTGTACCACAGCACGAGAAGACCGATACTTGGTGAACACCATGCTTCGAAATCGCTTTCTCACAGGAACTGAACTCACAAATCAGTTTCGACGCCTCGGAGGAAGTAACCCAAGTGCATGGACAGTAAGACGTCGGCTTGCTGAATCTAACTTAAAACCCCTTAGACCTGCAAACGGCCCTAAACTGGAGCGTGGGCATCGTATTTCAAGACTAAGATATGCCCAGAGCCACGTAAATTGGAGTATTGAAGATTGGTCAAAAGTTATGTTCTCCGACGAATCAAAATTTATGCTCTACAAGCACGATGGAAGACACAGAGTGTATCGAAGACCAGGGGAAAGATTCAAGCAAGCATGCATCGAAGAAAAAGTAGCCTACGGTGGTGGGTCTGTACTTGTGTGGGCCGGAATTTCTTCTGAAAGTCGCACAGAGCTGGTGATCATAGAAAACGGCTCTTTAACTAGCGTAAGATATGTGGAAGAAATCCTCAATGATCACGTTGGTCCATTTATGGTCAATTTAGGTGAGGATGCTATATTTATGCATGACAATGCCCGACCTCATACAGGTAGGATTGTGAATGACTACCTTCAAGAGATGAACATTACTCGTATGGAGTGGCCAGCGCGCAGCCCGGATATCAACCCGATCGAGCATGCTTGGGACGAGCTAGGCAGATGCGTAAAACAACGAAACCCTCCCCCAATCACGCTTCGTGAGCTCAAAATTGCTCTCACAGAGGAATGGGAGAATATTCCCCAAAATCGTATAAGGAACTTGGTGTACAGCATGCCAAACCGCGTAAACGCAGTAATGGAAGCACGAGGAGGCAATACGAAGTATTAAAATTCAAGAAAATCGTAATAAAGTTCAAAAATTTCATGTTTCCTATTTTTGTTTTAAGGAGAGATCAGCAGTTTTTTTCTTTATGTAATTTTGTGTTAATAAAATGTATGGTGACTCATATTTTTTTTACTTTCATTTAAGGAGTATTACATTGTCTATTAAATACAATTTATTGCATTAACCTATCATTTTTAGTTTCCGAGATTTTTAACATTCTTTAAGTGACCCGGATTCATTGCTCTCGAGTGTATGTGCTCTATTACGCATAAAACATATGGATAAATATCTAGAATTCCAGACTCAATCCTAACTAATATTATAAATGCGAAAGTAAGTTTGTTTGTTACCTTTTCACGCCTAAACCACTGAACCGATTATCCCGAAATTTTGCATATACGTTGTCAGGTGTACAGAACCGGACATAGGGTAACCTTTAATCCTGAAAAAAGTACTGTTCCCGAGGAAAACAACAATAACGTTCTCATGATAATAGATGGCGCCACGTGTCTTTCGAATCATGATTGAATTATAACCCGAATTGATAGTCAGTCTAAATTAACGCGAGCGAAGCCGCGGGCAATAGCTATTAAATATAATAAATCATGATGTTAGATGCAGCATTTGCATTGTTTCTTTCTCATCATTAACTAGCATAGCATTTTCAGAACTATTTTGAGTTCAGCTTCCAGTCTAACCCGATACCGGTGAATACCAGTATTTTACATGGACCGACTGCCTATCTCACCTCCACAACCCAATCACTGGGTAACACAATACCCCTTGTGAAAACTGCTTGGTTGTTGTTTCTTTCAATGCGTCATAAATTCATAAATATAAAATTTAACACTTGCGGGGTAAATGCGTAACACACTAACAGTAGGAATGGCTTTCATTTTGACAGTTCAACCACATTCATTGCGTTATTTACGTTGTTGAGCAGACAAATTTTTCGAACATATGAAGCAATGGATTAGCAATAGGCTTCAAAATGATACAGATTGTGATTGATAGTGTGTTATGCAATTAGGGTGCTGTACTAAGCGTTACATACAACTATAATTTAAATAGTCTTTAGCAGATTTGAATTACCTATTATTTAATAAGTAATAAAAAAAACACTGATGGTCCAATCATAACAGGACATGAAAGATCTCTTAAATCATGCATTTATTGGCACAAACAAAAAGTATACTAGTCTATTTATTTGTTGACTTAAAAACAAGCTCATCGATATTCTGAACTTTTCCTTTATTAAAATTTGTAACTTAAAAACTTCAACATCGACTCAAGTATAAAAGAGAGAATATAAACTTTGCTAATCCACCCACATACCAAAAAACTTTCCTAAACTTGAAGGGTTCTCATAATGCTTGCAAATTTACTACAATCCCTTGTTATTTTCTACAATACCAACTGTATCTATTTAAAAATACGTTTTTCTTTGTTTAAAGAAAATTCAAGGATTTTTGGAGAAGCTCCTTTAGGTAAGGGTCACTAAATATTCAATGTATTTTTTTTATCTGTTCTATTTTCCTTGGGCCGAAAGACCAGAATTAAGGTTGAATTTAGAAAATGTTTACCAGATTTAAGGGAGACGGATTAAATTAATAACATAATGTCACGCCTGTATTCCCCGAAGGGATAGACAGAGGTATACCTTTAGTACACCCACATTTCGCCAGTTATGTTTAATTCCCATGTAACAGGGGGCGAGCCTATGTGATTTAGTTAAATCAATTTAGTTGCCCGTGAATATTTTATTTTTAGGCCTATTTTTCTGACAACCCTAAGTCCCTAACTCTTTTAAGTATACGTCCTCCCTTTTCCTACAGCATGTACACTGTAGATTGTACAGTCACGCAAAACAGTCTCGACTGTGACTTAATGAGTTTAAATAACGTCGGCGGCTGTACCTATTACCTAGACTGCGTAGACACCGTCTGTTGCATCTACACTGCTCTACAAGCATCTTCGGCACTCGAATGACTTCATCTTTTGCCGCTCGAATGACGTTGACAGGGGTTGGTAAACATTTGTGAAATGTCACTTGAAATGTATGCAATAAACAAGATGGCGGCGTTAGTTCCGATTTTGGCCACGCGCTGAACCTCTAGTCTGCTGCTTCTGTTGGTGTCTGCAGCTTTAGTATTATTGAAATTGGTGTAAGGATGAATAGAAAAGGAGTTTCTGGAGAGAGACTTAACTTAGGGTAGTTGTTCATTGAAAATTTTAGTTGACCATAAATTGCGTTTTTTTAAAGTGAAAACTTCTTTAGACGAGTTGAGGGACTTTTAGTAGGGGATAATCTTATGGGTTTACGTCACCGACATGCCAATGTTAACAGTTCCTGTATCTGTAACTACGAGTACTTACTTATGACGTATTGCGCTTGGCAAGCAGTAAAATTTATAATTAATCATTTTAATTTTTCACTAAACAACAAAATTTTAAAAAAAGAACACTGCTATTTCATAGTTTTAAGTTTTCACTTCTGTCGGCAGTCCCCATGACTGCCTTTGTTTTTTTTAAATAATATGTAAGTTGTTCCTTGTGTAGGTACCCATCTAGATAAAGGTACCACGACGTAGTGAAGAAAGAACATTGATCATTAATTGCATTACCATTTTTACCAACAATTAGGTACTATTTGACATTTTACTAACACCAAGTCTCTCTATCCGTTTTATAAACTTATTAACAATCCAATTAATTATCAGTACTTATCAGTAGTAGGTCGGTACAACTGCGGAGGTCGAAGATAAAAAAAAATAACATTGACACATTTTCATACATACTCACAATAATAAAGATGCCCATGCATAAGTACTGTGTTGCCACCGGACACTGATAATGTCGTCACACCTTATCACTTCACTAAATTGATAAAACATATGTACGGATAGCATTATTAATACATATATAGAGCATTCACGATTCATATGGTTGCCCGGGTGTAAAATTAAAAGGAATGAACGAACAGACTGTGATACTATGGGCAGCTCGCCGTCCGGTAAGGACCAGCGGGGTAATTACGTAACACACTAACAGTAGGAATGGAGTTCATTTTGACAGTCCAACAACATTCATTGCGATATTTACGTTGTTGAGCAGACAATTTTTTCGAACATACGAAGCAATGGATTAGCAATAGGCTTCAAAATGATGCAGATCGTGATAGATAGTGTGTTACGTAATTAGGGTGCTGGTACGGGTCGACGGCGCGTCGTGTTCCACGCGCGCCTCGAAGAGATGTTAGCATAACTGACGGGGTCCAAGAGGGCCGATGCCTGCCGGGGTCGCGGATTGTTCGAAAGAGTTACCGTGGCCCTGGCGCACAGGCAACTGAAGGAACACGGGTGGGTTTTAGTCAGTAAGAGTCTGACACGTCCTTCCGCTCCGCCCAGAGCGGGAGAGGTCATTTGATGACGTTCAACCAAAAAGAAAAAAAATATACAGGGTGTAAAAAGACACATCACATAGCCGTCAACTACGCATTCTGTACATCAAACTAAGTAACATTGCACAAAAATAATTGCTGTGAAACAACTTTTATTTTTGGTGTGAAAGTTTGCTGTTAGCGGTAGTGCGCAATGTAACACACGCAAAACATTGTGCTTACGGGTGCATGCAACGGTACAGGGGTCGTAGGGGTATTTAAAGTTGTGTTTTAATAACATAAAAAACTTGTTATCGTAAAAAAACCTCCGTAAAAGTTGGAATTTTGACCTTCAATATCTCCTTCACCAGGTTCCCAGGTATGATCCAGTACAAAAAAATTATAAAAATGAGAGGGAGTACAAGTGACTCTCGGCTTCGTTAAGTGTCTTTTTACACCAGTTATATTCATATTCATACTACATACAATTCAATAACAGGATAAATATTCACAATTTAACATAATCGGTCTATTTTAAAATGAAACATTATGCAAAGTAATTGCCTAAAACACTAACAATTACAATGCCTTTCATTTTGACAATTCGACAACATTCATTGCGTTATTTACGGTGTCACGCAGACGATTTTTTCTAACATATGCAGCAGTGGATTAGGAACTCTCTTCAAAATCCTTCGGATTGTGAAAGAAAGTGTATTACGCAATTGGTTGGGGTGCTTGTCCTAGTGGTCGCAAGTGCGCGATTGCTAGGCTGGGAAATGGATATGTATAATTGTGTTTTCCCACTAGGAATTGCTCAATAGCCGTCATTAGCAGCTTGTAAGTCAAGATTTATGCCCATTTTGTGTCTTTAAGCTCGCCCTCCATGACATATCTTGGGACTTCAACACAACGGGCGAAATTCGGGTGAACTATTTGCCTCTGATGACCCCTCGAGGAAAACAGGCGTGAAGTTCTATATTAATCAGGTTTTGAATCGATACCAACAAAACCAAGACTAATAAGAAAATTAATGAACTTGCTAGACGGAGTTAGAGTAAACGACTGATTAATGGTTAGTTTTGTTACGTAAGAGAAAATTTCCTCGCCAATGAGAGAAAACCTTGGAGACGGAACGTGTCCACACAGGACGGGCTCGTACTTCCTAGTTCCGTGACATCGCACAGGTCACGACACATGTCGTCGACGGTCTAAACACATGGATATACCTATGTACAAAAATGTCCATGGCAACGCGACTCGTGTCGTAAAATGTAGCTACATGGTTGTTGAGTTTTGGACATGGGTTTGTATAGTATTAGTCACATCACCACATTTACAGTCTGGGAAATAAATTGTTAAGCAAATTGACACCCTACGCCAATTTGCCGTATTATAATAATTTCATACAACTGTCAAAGAATGACAGTTGTGATTTTAACATACAGGCAATTTAAGTTGGTAATCACTTTGTTTAGCAATTAATTTCCATGACTGTACCATCGTGGACTTTAGTGGTGGAGCAATTTTCAACCTTATTACTAAGGGCATATGGGTGAAAAGTGGTCAACCGCCATTGTCCGCGGTTTTACATTTCAAAACTTTTCGGTTTGATTAATGTAGCTGTTAGCGATAAAACTGTATATTTTTGAGGTCTGCCCCTGCAGTCTCGACATTAGACAGCGACAAAAATCGGTCGCTAAGTCGTATCGTTGTCAAATTCCTTTAATAGATTTTCAACTTTATTTCGAAACCATAAGGTTGAAAATCTATTAAAGAAATTTGACATCGATACGATTTAGCGACAGATTTTTGTCGCTATTCATGTCGAGACTGCAGGGCCTGTGCAAAGATTGCCAAAGAGCAAGGTTTGTGCAATCAGTCTGGTAGCTGTCTGTCTTTTTTTGATGTTTGTACAATCATAAAGGTAGATAGAATATTTTAAAATATTAGGTCGGGGAAAAAGTTCTTTCGTATTTTTTATACAAATTCAAGACTAAGAGCTCGTGTGGTACCCAAATATCGAGCTTTTTTGTATACCCAGACTTTTTTAAATGGGTCAAAACTTTTTTGTGGTCAACCCCTAACTCTTCAGCTATGTCGTAACTACGAATATGCCGATCTTGCTCTACTTTTTCAAAAATGGCTTTGACTTTATCCGTAACAGCCCCTGCAGTCTCGTCATTAGACAGCGACAAAAATCTGTCGCTAAGTCGTATCGATGTCAAATTCCTGTAATAGATTTTCAACTTTATTTCCAAACCATAAGGTTGAAAATCTATTAAAGAAATTTGACATCGATTGAACTTAACGACCGATTTTTGTCGGTATCTATGTCGAGACTGCCGGCCCAGGCCCTGCAGTCTCGACATTAGATAGCGACAAAAATCTGTCGCTAAGTCGTAATGTTGTCAAATTCCTTTAATAGATTTTCAATTTTATTTCCAAAGCATAAGGTTGAAAATCTATTAAAGAAATTTGACATCGATACGACTTAGCGACAGATTTTTGTCGCTATTCATGTCGAGACTGCAGGCCCAGGGCAACCAGAGCCATCTGCAGCAAAATTCCCGGACTGCAAACGCTTGAACCAACCTTGTGCAACTCTTACTGACACTACGTTAAACGTTATGCCGGTCACTCACATTCGCACGAATACGCGAACCTGCAAGTGTAGGACAACGTTCGCAAATGAATAATGCACAGTCTTTACCACAACGGCACGGTTTTCCAAGCCGTGTTGACTTTTGACGCACATCAAAGTGCGCGCACCTCGAACGAATTTTTGCGCTCATGTGAGTGACCGGCACCCTAATTACGTAACACACAATCTATCACAATCTGAATCATTTTGAAGCCTATTGCTAATCCATTGCTTGATATGTTCGAAAAAATTGTCTGCTCAACAACGTAAATAACGCAATGAATGTTGTTGAACTGTCAAAATGAAACCCATTCCTTCTGTTAGTGTGTTACGTAATTACCCCGCAGGTTTACATATTTTCGCGTCTTGTGTTGCATTTTCCCTTTTTTGTAAGTAAACTTCACAATATATCGAATTTTTTCGATAAATATTCACTCATTTTAGTGGACAGAAAAGCAATTGAAGAATGGCGGGATGTCGTTTTTACTTTTCTTTTTTTAAATGTCATCTATTTAGTGGTATCGAAACCAGCCAGATACAAACAGTACATCCAATGAGATTTTAGTACAACTTTATACCTTTAAAATACGAAAAAACTTTTTCCCCGACCTATCATTTCACGTCCGTTGACGTTTCTTCGATTACCTTAATTTATTAATTTCTTAATGTGGCCAAAAGCAAACCAAGCTATTTCAGAATAAGTTCCAGACTTGAAACAAACTTTACTTATCTTTCAAAATGTGCTCCTGAATGTTTTAAAGACGGACAAAGAATGTTTGAAATGACATTCGCAAGACCGAAAATAGACTGTCTTCAAATTCCAAAATTTGTCACAAATCTGGGACTTCAGATGAAATGCTTCGGGCATACCATGTGGGCAATAAAACGTTCGAACAAGAAATGGATCAATAACAATGCTTTTACAGCCGTTGTAAACAACTTGTATGCTGGCTGATAAACATCTGTTATCCATCGTATCGCTATGACTATGCCTACATGCACTACTACTCTCGATTTTATGGGAATTTGAATCAAGCGCAAAAAGGTGAAATTTCCGTTCACTTTGAGAGACAATTAATCATATTTTCATTCTGTTTTACGTTATTTCCTAACTTTTCTCAGAAATAAATCGCGTCAGGTTCACTTCACTATTCACTATTAAAAATGTATCATCACTCAAAAAAAGTAACAACAGAAGTTCGAAATGTCAAATTTCATATTTCGATTCAACAGCGCGCCAACACTTCGAATACAAAATGGCCGTCTGTTTGCTTTTTTTTGGTCGTTTTGGAAAACGTCCAAGCATTTTAATGGAGAGTTTTTATTTTCTTTTTTTATTAATAGAAAAGTTTGCGTGAAGCGTGAGCGTGACGGGTGCGTGTCGATACGCATCGATTGCGTATACAAACGTGTAATTGCTATTTACCACGAAGATAACGTATAATACAAAATGAGGTTGGTATTAGATTGAATTAACCTCATTTGTGAGTGAAAGCAGTCTGGTTTCATGGATATTTTATTTATCTTTAAATAGTTCGTTAATTGCAAACATTTTCATCTATATCTTAGATCAATGATTTGTTAATAAAATCATTGCCCGTTGTCTACAAGATAAGCCACATGGGCCAATTATTTTCAGCGTTTCTATTCTACATAATATTCGTAAGTAACCTGAAGAAAATCCATCATTGGTAACGGCTATTGGAATGTGGCCAACGTTGTCCATCGAATACTATAAAGAAATGACAAAACACACGCAAAAGGAAGTAGCTGTCCTGACACACTTTATGTCATTCGTCATGTATCTGATCATGACTCAGCAGATCTAATTTGTAACATCTGCTTAAGATCACATACGTCATACAGAAGTCATGGGAAAAGTTTGTCTTTTTCTTCCTCGACTTGTCGCAACACAGGTCGATTATTAAATAATTTTCAATGGGTCCAATTTGGTTTACCACTGAAAAATGTTACGTATTGTTAGGAGTATATTCGATTTTAAAGTGCGTTAATAATACTTATATGTTAGTATCTAAAAATAGCATAATAATTATAACATTTTGTGCTACAAAACGAATGAAGTGTTAAAATATTGCAGGTTTGAAAACTGTATCTAGGTTTAAAGTCATATCTTTCTTTACCTATCCAAAATCTATTAAAATATTTGACAAGAAAAAGTTTTTATTTACATTATACAGGATAGGAGGGACATCGTCGCAGACGCACAACCTGGATTCCGTACATGATTCTAGACTCCCTAGGGTAAAAAAAATTCGTCGGTTATAAAAAAAAAATGCTGTTCCATATATTTTGACCGCGTACGTATTGTACTTTTCTATGCAACAACATATTTTTTTTTTTGATAACCTACCAAAAATTTCTACACTAGGGGTTCTAGAATCATGTGCTGACTTCATGGTTACAGTTGGCGCGTCGATTTCCCTGTCACCCTGTATTTAACTATGTATCGTGTAAAGGGCACATAGGTAATTAAATCGCAATACATTAATTTGTCGCATGTATACGGAGGCAATTTTTTTTTTGTATAGTTTGTTTTTTGTTGAGATCGTCTAATTTAAAAATTGCTCGCCCCTCCACTAAATTTAATGACAAATGTTTGAAATGTGTATGCAACAAGCAGTTAAGGGGCGTGCAATTTTAAATTAGACGATATCTACCTATCTATGTCAGTACAAGTAGTAAGTAAAAATTCATCAGTACCTATGTAAGGATCGTAGCAGATAGCGATCTGTAGTTTCTACCTACCCCCATGGGAAGAAGGCGTGAGTTTATGTACTTAAGTATGTAAAAAATCATCCGCATGAAATTTCTTGTTTTAACATAAAATATTTATCATCTATGAGGTCCTTGGTTCGATTCCCGGGTCGGGCAATGTGTTATTGGGTTTATCCATCTGCAATTTGTCAGTAGCAGCCCCGAGTCTGGATTCGTACCCGGTTGATAGCAATAGGCTCGTCCCTATTACATGGGACTCAAACATAATTGGCGAAATGTGGGTGTACTATAGGTACACCTCTGCCTAACCCTTCGGAGAATACAGGCGTGATGCTATGTTATATGCTATGACACTCGGCAATATGTAGCTTCCCATTAGTGAAAGAATTTTCGGAATCGAATCTGTGGTTCCTAATTTTACCATCTACCATACAAACTCACTAATTTTAACTCATTATAATTTTATATACACATTATAGGATATGAGTACCGTCAAACGGGGTGAACAGGGATGCAGGGGTGAATCGGAACGACCCTTTGCAAAAGATTTTAACATTGATATAGGTGCATCATCTTCACATATAATTACATAATTAATGTGAACCTACATAATATTGTAAAATATTTTAAAAGAGTAACGGTGGAGTTTCTTGTGCATTCTTCTCTATACGAAACTACCTTTTGGAAGGGGCAACTAGAATCAATTCTATTTTTTTTGTAAATTTTGACGTTCAAAAGTGCCTTTTATGTACCTATTTGAAATAAATGATTTGACTTTGACTTTGAAATAATATAGTTTTGTTGCCAACAAGGTCACTTACTCGTTAATTATAATACAGTAAACACATTAGAGTCCTTTTTAGCAAAAAACTATATTACATGTTTCAACGTTAAAATCCCTTTTAAAGTTTCGTCTCAATTCACCCCTGCATCTCTATTCACCCCGTTTGGCGATATAGATTTCTATAGCGACACCACACGCAACTAAATTTATGATAACTATCTGCAGCAACTTAAGTACCTGAATGTGGTGAGGATCGAACCCAACTCTATTGTTATTAACAATTAAATTGCCCCTGGATCGTAGCAGGTGGCGTACTGTAGTTTCTTCCTACCCCCTTGGGAAAAACGCGTAAGTTTATGTACGTATGTGGGTAGAGTTGCCCCTTATAAAATGGGACTTAAGAGGCTGACAACAGCTAAAGCGCGGTCACTTTCGTACTGCATAGAAAAGAAAGAGAAGCGCGATGACACAACGCTGGTAATTTATTGCGAAATATGAAGCAATTATCTATTTACAAAAAATCAATTGATTGGACAAAAAAATTAAAACACTATTACGTTAATATGTTGCTTTTAGAATAATCTGACAAAAATTCAGAATGATTGCATGTATATTAGTATGGATTTTAATCGTTACAAGAAATTTTTAGAGGTATATTCGTGAATTTTTTCCATCGGACAAATTAGTTGTATTATATTTTCAACACACTAGCTAACTAGCATGTATCATGAAGAATATCATATCATTTTTTGATTTTGTTTACTGCAGGGGATCATATATTTTTAGGTATTATAAAACTTACTTTTAGGTCCTGTAGTCCCCTTAACAATATGTGGGTCCAAAACACCTCTGCTAACCTTTTCCGCCAATATTTTTTTTTTTGGTCGGTAATCTTCAAATGACCTCTCCCGCTCTGGACGGAGCGGAAGATCGTGTCAGACTCTTACTGACTAAAACCCATCCGTGTTCGTTCAGTTGCCTGTGCGCCAGGGCCACGGTAACTCTTTCGAACAATCCGCGCAATACTGGGGTGTTAATTGTTAAATAATGAATGTTCTAATTCCAAATTAGTCATTCACATCATGCGGTTTTTGTATGATTACATAGTTTTGTCACGTTATAGGTATCTACATATTATGATTCAAATTATCAAAAGATTACTAATTTTCCATTGTTAAAAAGGAATGAAAATCTAGAGTACCTAAGCATACACCGAATGCATTGCGTTTGAATAAACAGTTTTTGTTGGTAAACTATTCTGCAGACCTCGCGACATAAGGTCCAGTTGAAAACCAGCGTCAGGTACAATTGCCTGGCATTAATGCTGAACTGGGAAAACTTGGCAGCCGTGACGCACAGCAAACGGTTATAACTAACCTTTTTTCATATATTTTTTGTTCCATAAACTGATTCAGATAAATAAATTTTCGGTCTTTATGTATTTTTCTTAAGAAAAAAAAAAAATTGGTGCACCAACGATTGTTTACACAGGTTCTAACTAAAGGTTACATGCAACAATTTGTATGCAACAGTGCAACAATCACTTATAGGCAAACTCTGCATGCATAAATAAGTTGTATTGTTGTTGTTGTTTGCAGTTGTAGTTGTGTTGTAGTTTCTTTTTCTTTCTTTCTTGTACAAAAAATTATGATTAATCTAGTTTTAAATTACTGTTGATAGGTAGGTATACGAGTACAAATCAATCTCAAAAACTGCAACAATGAACCAATATTGGTATGTCTACACCACAGACATGTGTAAATAAAAGTCTGCGGGTACCTTAAGAGGGCCCTTCCCGGTCCGTCTATCGTCAACGCGAGCATGATTGAAAAGCTTGTTGTTTCATCCAACGCAATGTTTGAAAAACAAGCAAGAGTGAGTACGCGATAACATCGAACGAAAATTGGCGCGCAAAGATTTCACAAAACTTGTTCCAGGAAATACGTGTTTTTGAAAAAGCCTTATAAGTTTTTGGAAAACATATTCGTCATTTAGAATCTCCATTACATGTGCGAGGTTTCTATCCAGATGTTTTCTTTACTTTTACAATTTTGGAGTACATTATGAACGCCCAAAGCAGTTTTTTGGAGGCTTATACTGAATTTGTTTGTCCAAATTTTGATTTTTTACTTGCATAGAAACCTAGATAAATTGCGCAAGGTACCTATTAGTTCAAAATTTTCAATAAAAGATGTGTTCCAACGCCATAATCACGTACAAGCGTTTGTATGAAAACTGACGGGTTGGCCGCTCTTAAGCCTCAAGGCTGAGAGCCTGTGACGCAAGCTTGCTCCAGACAGACTTTACACAGTTAAGTCTGGGGAACACAAAGTCTGATAAGTACTTTTTGCAAAGGAGTTACCTAATTGTTTGTTATAGACTCGCCTCCTGTTACATGGGACTTAAACATAACTGGCGAAATGAGGGTGTACTATAGGTACACCTCTGCCTAACCCTTCGGGAAATATAGGCATGATGTTATGCTTAAGTGATGTTACCTACCATTGTGCGTATAATTATATTGTCAATTTGGACAAAATGTATGCAACGGTTTGTTCATCGTCCACCTGCGTAGACCAAAGGGAGAATAACATATTCAGAGCTCCTGCCATCTTATCTCTACACCACCCTTGGTTGACTGGTAGAAAATACCCAAGGCATTAAGTCCACCTTTGTATGTTATTGTGTGCGAGAAGTTTAAATAAATAAATAAATGTCTTTGGCGTAGATTTATAATAACAGACGTATTCTTCTATTTCAAACAAGAAGAACCAAGAAGAAGAAGACTAATTGATGATTACATACAGTACCTTACCTACGTGTTCATTTGCAGACACAAGGACGCTGCCCATAACCTAATGGCCGATTACTATAATTTACGGACCGTTATTGGTTAATATTAAGACTCTTGTATCATTACCAATAATGCAGCAAATACCTCACAGCTTTGCACAGCAGACCCTCCCATATGGAAGCAGCTATCAGAGGTAAAATTTGCTTACGAATCTATTTATTGGCAATCAAAAATGCTACCATTGGTAAGCAAAACGATTCGTTTTATTTAGAGGAACCGAGCATAATTCGCCTTTACACCTTGCTTAGACCAAGGAGCTTTAAATGAAACTTAATTCCCACATAAAATTATAAAAAAATAATATTAAAACTATCGACACAATAGCCCTTATCAGTGTTTACCTAATAACAGCACAAATATTTAACACCGATAAGATATCGGACTCGTGTTCCCGATAAAAACTTTCTATATCCGCTTTATACAAGGTGGAGACGTCAATACAACAGTAAATTAAACATACATAATTATTTTCTTATAACGTTCCGAATCCACATACAAAAAATCAACTAAATATATCCAATAGTTTAGTCACTGTAGCTGGTCAAAGATTGGCAAAACCCATAGTCGGCTCATCGCTACTATTTTTAATTTCAATGTTAGTATTTGTGTGATAGTTCCTAAATACTCCTGCGCATTAGTGTTGCTAGTGTTTTCATTTATTCTCGTATTTTCGTTTCCACATTTTATAGAGCTCTGTTTACACAATTAACTAACGCTTGAAGAAGTATTGCAACATTTATATATTATGATGAAGTATTAATTGTTCGCACATTAACTTCTTTAATACTATGACAGAATAGGAACGACACGTGCCTATAAATTATTGAATATTCAAATCGGATTTACGCACACACAAAATACGTACCTACTTATTTGGAAGGGACAGCAATACATATAGAAGTAGCTATGAAAGTATATTAGCAAAATAATAAACTTTGAAGTTTTGAAAATCCTGAATTTTGGAGGGAAATAATGAGCTGACTCTACCGGGATATAACAGAAAAAACAGCACTAATGTGCATGCTACAATGAGATATTTGTCAAATTGTGTAGCAGCAATAATATTGCAACATTTAGTACATTTTAAAGATAATACAATAAAAATATTAATCATCAACAAAGTTCACGTTATACCTAACCAAATATCCCCACATTAGCTTACCGCGGCTTTACTGAAAACTCCACAAAAATCACTGAAAAATTATAATAAAACTAAAACACACCTAATAATCACATCTATTTAAATATTTCTACTATATAAACACAAGAAATATTTTAAACTCACTTTGGCAGAAAACACGTGTTTCCCTCGACACGAGAAATGATAATATTCGTATTTCGAACTTGCCGAACGCCCTCGACGGCGACCGAAGACCGAATATCCTATTTACTGGAACGCGAGCGACTGATCACTGAAGTGATGTGGAGAAGCCCTTTACTTTACGATGAAAATAATAACTACACACATCAATCAAAATTGATCTTTATCACCTATGTATTAAAGTCAAAAGTTGACATGTATCATTATAATGTAAATAATCGTGGACTACCTGAAGTGAATGTTGCTGTCTCGTTTGCTCTTATGTGATATGGGTTGTGGGAAAGGGAGGAGAGATGGAGAATTCGCGCATGTGCCACGCTTCCCCACGAAGACTTTGAAATGATTCGAAGAAGTTTTTATGGGGAGCGTTTATTGTTATCGACAAGTTTTGTGCTACGCCATGATATTTTATGAGCTATCTGCTTTATGGCAAGATTGGCAAGGCTATAGGAAGTTCTTCCAAACTGATTTATGCTATATTTCTTGCTATAAACATTTTTTATGAAAACTCGCTAACCATGAAAAAGCTTATTTATTTTCAAGGTACGGTCTACAAAAGCATTTTTTATCATTATTTACCTACTATATAGTTTCGTTAGTTTACTAAGAATACGGCATGGAGCCAAAACATCTTGATATTCAATTGATGCAAAGATAAATAACTAACAGCATCTTCAAGCTTAACAATTCCTACAGAATCCAACATACCTTCCCCCTTATGATCCATATCTCTAACTCAAGATCTCTATCTAGTTTATAGCTAATTTCATTCGGTTTATTTCATTGACTTCAGTTCCTTGAATTTCAATAGACTTTGAACTTACCGTCCAAAAATAAAACTACGATGATTGATACAAAAAAACTTACCAACACACACAGGCACCGTGTCGTTCCATCTATTGTCGTCGTAGCACCATATTAAGCGCGCCCTCTGTCGCGTATCGACGAAAACAAAGTTGACGTTGCACATGTAGTGGGCTACGTCCTCGTTGCGGTACACAAGGTAGCCGTTAGATGGCGCTAGTAGAGTAACACAACCTACACCTGTTGGCGAGAGAAAATTCCGTTAGATGGCGCTGTTGTATATTTCATAGTTTGCAGGAAATTTTGGTAGCAGTAGATGGCGCTTGATTTCCGAAAAACTAATAATTTACCTGTTTTATACATTTTACGGTATCTAAATGATAAGGCGCTCCCAAAAGCACAAACTTGCCAGTATTTATAAATTTATTGAGCAAGTACTAAGTGTTAGGGGTCTTACTTTTATAATGCAGCAGCACGCCTCTTTTCGGGTACGCTCCCTTAGACTTGACTTCCACCGTTACATCAACTACATTGGTAACGGAGGTGAGCCTCAGAGGAAGTTCCACTTGCTCGCAGGAAGACAAAAGGGCGTCTCCATTCTGGTCCTGAACTGTCACATAGTCTGTACAGCGGTTTTCGAAGGGACCTATACCTGTGGAGAAAGAAAAAGAAATAATAAATTTTATTTGTAAAACAATAGATTTGTCAAAAATGTTGGGCTGCTTTTGTACACTGTTGAATGTTGAAAATAATCAGTACCTACTGATCTAAAAGATTGGTAAAATCTAAATATCAAAATACAAACGATCCTAAATCCTGAAACAATATAAAATTCCCGTCTCTTAGCTTCTTCTAATTTAATATCTCCCGCGTCCATGAAATATCAAATTATAGCTGCCAGTTACATAGAACTGTTACTGTCTGAGTTAACGTCATACAAGTTTAAAACTAAATCGCCAGCGAGATTTAATGACTCGGTAATGCAAGATAGTAAAGTATGTAGTTCGCAAGAAGACTTTTTCTTTGTCGGGACAAAGAATAGACAAACCCCATCGAAAATTTGTCAGGAAGGATCAGGCCCTGCAGTCTCGACATGAATAGCGACAAAAATCTCTCGCTAAGTCGTATCGATGTCAAATTTCTTTAATAGATTTTCAACCTTATGCTTTGGAAATAAAGTTAAAAATCTATTAAAGGAATTTGATAACGTTACGACTTAGCGACAGATTTTTGTCGCTATCTAATGTCGAGACTGCAGGCCCTGTTCGACCGCCTTTGCTGTTAAAAAAATTCGATAGATAACTGATGCGGACACAGCTAGAATTTTTTATTTTCATAGTATTATGTATTTATGTCATATGGGATTTTTCTCTCGGAAACGTGTGCGGACATTAAAAACTAACTTTGTTTTACAGAAAAGGGTTATTCGAGTCATTTACAACCTAGGTCCAAAGGATTCCCTTCGAGAAAAATTCAAAGATTCCGATGTTCTGACTGTAGCCTTACAATATATATTTGAATCTCTATTGTATGTTCACAAAATATATCTTTTACGAAAATGTCTGATATTCATAGTTTAAATACCAGCAATAAATTCACACTTGCTGTACATCGCAATCGCCACCAAAGAGTAGGCAACTCGATCATGGGTCAATGTGCTTTTACAACAAACTTCCCATTGACATTCGAAACTTACCCATTAATTGATTTAAAAGCTATATTATAACCAAACTTCGTAAAAAAGGGTAGGTACCGTACCTACTATAAAATTTATATTTATTTAGGAGACAAAAAGTCTGGAATTGAGCTGCTCGCTCTGCTAAGCCTTGTGATAAAACCATAAAACTTGACATTTTAACTATCATGCAGAATCATCATTATACACCACTTTATATATACATTGACATTAATGAATAGGTATTATATAAAAAATTACATGAATATTTACTTTGTAAATTATTACTTATTTTACTTTAATTATTGTGAATGTAAGGACTATGTGGGTAATTCTTTTTTCTTCCTCTGTTAGTTTTAATGTTGGTCTGCCAGGTGGAGTGCTTTATGCGGCCTACCTAAATGTCCTTTTGTTGGTATTGTTCGTCGAGTCGTTGAGCTCCTCCAGCTCTGATTTGAGCTACACGATTACTAACAAATGCTTGGTCTGACTGAACCGGTCCACTCAAATCTGTGTAGTTCTTTATTAAAAGACCATTTCAGACACTATTCTAAATGTTCCTCACATGATCTGACCAAGATTATGTCTGGACTTTATAACAGACCTTTGAGTTTGATTCGCCATTTCTGCTCAGGGGTAGTCAAATAGGAAATGTCGACTCCATCTAGCTTATTTTTTTATAATATATCGTGTAACAGTGATTCCGATATCCTATGTATTTACAGAATAAACAATTTCATTTCATATATTTTTCGGGTATTGTAAAAAGTGAATAACAGAATTGGGAATTGACATAAATTTAAAAAAATTATATTGCGCACACGCATAAATAGCCATTTGATTTGTTAATTGCTTTTCACCGAAGCGATTTATTGGTGACTAGTCTGATTGAGGTTCCGAACGGACAAGAATTGAAATGGCATCATCGTTGTAATTTGAATTATGATGCAAATAATACAGAGACTTGCGAGATCATAACCATAGAGTTCATTCATAGCGTAAACTACAACGTTCAGGGGGATGAGCTAAGGAAACCCGCGAAATAAAATTTTCTTAGAATTTTCGCAATTTGCAGGTTAGTGTCAGGATGTATGTTAATTAAAATATGCCATCCAGCCATGAAGCTCATCTGTTTATTATTGAAATTTATAGTCACATAAAAGCCAAAGCTTACCAAATCTCGAATTTACCAATCCGAATGAATGGGGGCTACCGTTTTTGTGTTTACCAGTTGGCGCCACTGTGCACTGGCGATTAAGGTCCTCTCAGTACTTTTATTTTAAGTTTTGGATATATTTAAGTATCCCTAAATTCATATTAAGTTTATTTTATTACATTTCAAACTTCAAATGAATATTTAGATTATAATGTTCCTAAAATTGGCAAGCATGAAGCTGACAAATATGATTGTTCCTTCAAGTGTTACCAAATTAGATCCTAACTTTTTACTTAAAATCTTAAGCCATTGGATTAATCAGGAATGGCACAACTATTACAACAATTATGAATCATTATTCATTAGTTAAATACCGTTATCAAAAATCCCGCAAACAGTGAACGTTCAGTACATTAGACACTACACTAGCGCCTCTAGCGGTGAACTCAAGCGCGATAGACCTCAGATATTTTAATTTGAAGTCTTTATTGGACTATCAGGTTTTAAAAGGGAGTTTTCCGATATATTCCTTTGCAACAACGATAACCCATTAATACAGGCGTCAGAACATCATTACTTACTTCTCAAACTGACATCCATGAGCGTGACCCTAACCCTTTGCTCAGGGTTAACCCTCAGTCGCCAGCGGCACTCGTCGCCGACGTAGTAGTGGGGGTACCCGGGGGAACGGATGTACCCTTCGCTGTCTTCACCCAATTCGGCCACCTGCACTTCCCTGTTGCAGTAGTGGACCGATAACGTATCTGAAAAGAAGAAATTGTGTGATTTTAGTAAAATGTAAATTGGGTAATTTTGGTTTTGTATTTTGTGTATTTTATCTATGGGCTTCAGTTGCCTGACAATAAAGGAATTATTATTATTATTAAAAGATAATTCTAGAGTGTTTGTGTATGTTTTTTCGGTATTTCGTTTGTGGATTTACCCACACGCAGCAGCAGCAGGCGCAGGCAGGCGGGGTAATTGCGTAACACACTAACAGTGTGAATAGCGTTTATTTTGACAGTTCAACTACATTCATTGCGTTATTTACTTTGTTGAGCGGACAAATTTTTCGAACATATGAAGCAATCGATTACCAATAGGCTTCAAAATTATTCAGATTGTGATAGATAGTGTGTTATGCAATTTTGGAGCTGGTTTAGGAGCTTTTATTCCAGTATTGCGTTCCCGTGTGATACCGATTCTGACCTCCACGCGGGTGAAGCCGCGCGCAAAAGCTGTAATATAAATCTACAAATGTAATTTCGTTTTTGTAATTAACCGAAACATACGGGACGCAGTCGGAAACTGTTTTATTTATTATTTAGCGATTTCTCATTTGCACAACATGGAATTCATGAAAATCTCTTGATATTCATATCAAGGCCATAATTACTCATTTTTAGCACAAGTTTATTTCAACAGGACAATTTCTAACTTAGAATCGAAAGTATTTGCTTCACCAATTTTATTAGCTTCACTTATTTAATTAATGTACTTAATCAATAATTTTGCATGCTAGTTTTAGCGAATTGTTTTAGAAAATGTAAAAAACCCGATCATCTGTAATGCACTACAATTCTTGCAATTAATTTCACTTCATTTAAAATCTAATGGAAATATGAACACGAAAGTTTACCTTACATAAATACCTTTTACGATTTTAACTTTGAGCCGTAACTTGTCTTTAAACCGCTTGTACTTTATAACAAGTGAAATAGCATATGGCAGCTGCATATAATTTGCCAGGGCAACAACTAGTAATAAACATATAATTTTGTATAAGCCAATGCACATAAAAACACAATTATTGTCAGAAATGAGTTCCCGTAATAACGGCGAAGCGAACGGTCGTTGACCTGAAAAATTGCTGGAAATAAAAATGAACATGCGACTGAATACAATAAAGCAAAAGTTAATGTCTCTATGAATAATTACTCGACTGCCCCAGAAAGAAGGTAAGTAGGTAATGTTTTTTCTCTATAGAATTGAAAACTGACTGTTGTATTTTATAGAAAACTAGTTATTGCCCGCGACGTCGTCTGCGATACAAGATGAAAAGTACCCTATGGCCTTACCCAGGTCATGGTCTATCTGTGTGCCAAATTTCATCCAAATCAATTCAGCCGTTTTAGCGTGAAAGCGTAACAAACAAACAAACTTACTTTCGCATTTATAATATTAGTTAGGGCGAGTAAAGTCCGAATACAGGAAAACTAACTGAAAACTATCTTACAAAAAAATATACGCGTCGGCTTGAGAACCTCATCCTTTTTTTCGTCACTTAATGTGACGACTAGTGTTTGTCATATTGAATTTCAAATGCTCTATCGCTTCTTCATGAAGACAAATTCTAAACTACTTCATTTGTTGCTCTAGAAGAGGCAAGGTAACAAACTACAACAAATTAAATCCACAAAACCATGTATTTAATGAAACGACAAATGGTTCCCATAAAATATTAATGAACACTCTAATATAATGAATGCACCTTTTTTTGTGAACCTCAAATAATTCCTATTTTGGTGTCCTAAAATACTAAATAGCCAATTAACTGCTAACCAACCAAGCACTTGTTTGAATGTAGCGCCAACACCAACTTGGAAGTAGCGCTCGGCCAGCTCGCTTCGATCGCTCGGCTCGCACGCGGTTTGTCTCAGTTCTAACCTAACCTAACCCATTTGGTCGGAGTGTTCTACCTTAGTTACTGTGACCAACTCGGCTCGCGAGTGGTTGGTCACAGTTCTAACCTAACCCGTTTGGTCGGGGTACCCTAGTTAGTTACTGTGACCAACTGTTTGAAAAAGCCAGAAAAAAAGACAAAAGAGAATCATTTAATTAAAAATGCGTGTATCATTAAAAGCCCAAGAAGGTTTTAGAGATATATATTTATTTGAAAGAGCTTGCATGATTAGAAGATCAATAAGTTTTAAGAGGGTAAATTAAATAGGACCCATTAAAAAATACCAAATTTTATGCCTCAGTCGTTACAAAAGGCAAAGCGAACTTTCGAGAGAGTTGAAACAACAACATCTCAAATTCCTATTCATGTTTTCTATTTTAACTTTTACGACTATTTTCCATTAGGTAAAGAAATAACACGTAAATTTCCTTTTTTTTTCTAAGTGCATCACCACAACTATAAGAGAAACACACAAAATTGTCGCGATGTCGACTGCTACCTAATGATCAAAATGTTTTAGCTATAAAATAAAATTTACGAGAAAATAAACGGGCCAAAATTTGTGCGCCTGTTGCTTCTGTGATTTTTCTTAAGGCTCCGTGCACGAAAAAGAACGCTCTTTTGTTTTTCTAATTATGAGAAAACTTGAATGATAGAATAATTATGTCTCGTGTAACTATAAGAGTTCAGTTTTCGTGGCGCTAAACCATTCCTGTCAGTCACAGCATCTGTTAATAGTTTCATCAAATCAGCACTTTTGCGCTCTCGAAAATATCGTTTATTTTACCTTTGATTTACTTAATTAAGATATTGTTTTATCATAAAATTAAATTTCTATTTTATTTTCAGGATAGCTTATGATTAATGTGTGATTTTTAAATTCCTTGCAACGGATTGCTTAATAATAGGAAAATCTAATATATAAAAATCTCATGTCAAAGTGTTTGCTATCGAACTCCTCCAAAACGGATTAACCGATTTTTATGATTTTTTTTGTGTATATTTGGTAGGTCTGAGAATAGGTCGTAAAGTATATTTCATACCACTGCGGGTGAAACCGCGGGGCGCAGCTAGTATATATAAAAATACATTACTGATCCCTTTTTTTGGGTGGGAAATCAAACGTCAGTATGGTTTTTTTTTTTAATTGTATTATCCAACATTATTTTTCTGCTATTTTTTGTATTGAAGTTGGAAAAGTGATCCAGCCACGTGCAATAAGACCATATAATGATGTTGATGATATTTTTTTAAACTTCAAAATTAAACGTAGTTTCTAGTAAAAAAAATATATCAAACGTCAATTTCGTGGGTTTGTCTTAGTGATTTCCCAGGATTACTTTATTTATTTGAAAAATCCCATTCAGCCACATGCGAACTCGACTTTTTAAAACACAAATAGTTTTGTTTAAATAATTTTTCAAAATTTATCAAAATCAGTCATCTTAGTGCACGGCACCTTAACGAAACTTTACTATTGGTAAAAATGTCTTTTAGTAAAGCATCTTAATTATACAAGGTCAAATAAAATTGACTAGTGAAACTGCACAGATGTGTTAGGTATTTCTAACGAAGAAAAAACATTATACTCATCAATTCAAGTAGCTGCTTAGGTATCCGTAATCAGCAAAATACTTTCGTTAATAATATTTAACGAACAGCCACGATCAAGACGTATATAAAACGTCAAATCATCCACAAGGCCATTAACGTGGCTAAAGATATTAACCCGCCACTACTCACTGGATAATGGGTACTCGTAACAAGAATGTCTTTACTTTCTTGTTTTTTTTTTTAGTTGAGTTTTATTTTCTATGGGCCGCCGTCGACGGTTTGTTCAAAAAATTACTGCCACTGAAAGGCTGAATATTCATTACTTGAATAAGTGAGTACACGCTTCGAATTTGAGCTTTTATAAAATAAAAGTAGGTTTATAACGGAATGAAATATCATTTTGTAACTGACAAGTAAAGGTACCTTTTACGAGGCTTACCTTTTTATTTTATACTCACTCGGTTTTATGTTAATAATTTAGTTAAAAGCCATTTAAGCATTGAATTAAAACCTAACAAAAATAATAATCTGATCCATTAAAAAGTTATCTTTATATATCTTGATCCACAGCGTCGTTAATAATGAATGTGATATAATAACCTAAGTAACAATGAAGAATTATGTTCTTCTATTAAAAGAAAACATTAATTAACCAACTTTAATTTCAAGCATAATAGAAGAAGCCACAAATTTTCCTTTTTTATAAGTATTCATTTTACGGAAAATCTCATCAAGGCTACCTTACATAATATATTTAATATACAAAAACTCATATTTTTCACGCAGGTAAGTAGGACGCCCACCCAGTAATTTATCGTTTAATAAGATGGCCGGAAGCGATGTTCTAATAACCTTTCTCATGAGAGAGAAAGAAAAGAAAGAAAGAAAAATTGTTTATTCTACACAAACAAGGCGCATATTAAAAAAAAAAAAACATGTGTGGCACTCGCGGACTGTCGCGGTAAAGCTATTGCATAGCATTTTTTATCAACTTATGCAATTATAATTTTTTATTTATGCAGTATTTTTATTTCTTTGTTATTAATTCAAGTACAGTCGTATCATATACATACACGTTAAGCGAACGCTCGGCCGAGCTACATGGTAGGCGGGGTGGGGGGTGTTAGGTTTTATTTTCGTTACGGAATTTCTTGATTCGGTCGCCGCGCTCAAAGCCCGCGATAAAAGCTATGCAATAGCTTAAAAAAACTAGACAACATACACACACTAATAAAAAGTAGCCAAAAGCCTCGTATTCAAAACGTTAAAAGTTTGACAATATTGTCCATTGGTTGTCCAATAAGTTACCTTTTACACGACGAGTCTTTAGTTATATTAAAACTTAGGTTGAAATATTTTTAGATAAAAGAAGTGTTGTTTATGCCTAAATTATGTATGTTACAGGAACTGAAAAATGGTTGGTAATTAAAATAATAATAAGTAATTATTAAAAAAATAATCAGCCCAGCCTGTTCCCAACTACGTTGGGGTCAGCTTCCAGTCTAACCGAATGCAGCTGAATACCAGTATTTTACGTGGAGCGACTGCCTATCTGACCTCCACAACCCAATTACTGGGTAACACGATACCCTTTACTAAGTCTGGTTGTCAGAGTTTTAGGCGTCTGACGACCCGTAACGACTGTCAAAGATGTACGAATGACAGCCGGAACCAACGGCTTAACGTGCTTTCCGAGGCACGGAGGGGTCTCGATATACTCAAACTCAAACTCAAAGCATTTATTTCAATTAAACCATTTACAGGCACTTTTGAATTGTGAAAGAGTCGGTCAGTTAGTCAGAAAGTTGAAGCTAGTTGCCCATTCCAAAACGTAGATATCTATGGAGAAGCACGGGCAAGAAACTCCAAGGACACTCTTTTTAAATCAAGATATTACACAATCCTGGATACATTATTCTTGTTGCTTCTATATGCGAGAACTATGAAAAAAAAAATATAAAGAAACAATTCAAAATATAAGATTAATAATAAAAATAAGCCGTGGCAGTTAAGAGATGACCAGTCTCAACTGACGGCGCTCGTTCACGCGTGGATCAGCACCATCCAGCACAACCATTTTGTAGGGAACCGAATGATCGAACACACGCGGCACCAACAGTGACACATTTAATGGATGGTCACCCATCCACGAACCGACCGCGGCATGCGTAGCTTAACCTTCGATCGACCCGTGCAGCTGTTATCATTTAGCCACGAAACCTAACGGTTGGTAATTAATGAGATAATATTATGTGCTTAGTTTGATCCTAATATATGACCTCATTTTAGCGTGACTGAAGTCTAATTTCATTTCTTACTTAAAAATTCACAAACATTCTGTTCATACCATTTAAACAAATTATTAAACAAAAAAGGCCAGGGTATATTACATAATGGTCTTGTAATTTAATGTTATGGTAATGCGTCCCGCCCGCCCAATGCCGCCCAAAACCGCCCAACAAAGAGCTCTTTTGACCGCCTCTCGTAACATAAACTACAAGTAATTAATTACCTACTACAATTTCTTTTGTATTGTGTATATATAACACGGTATTAAATTAAACCGTATTAATAATTTTCGAGGGTTTCTTTACTTCGTTAGGGAAATTGAAAATGGGAAATATTTAACTGGTCGTGACCCTTTAATGATGGACACTTTTTTAAGTTAATGAGCCTCTATAAACTTTTTGCGCTTCTAACGATGCACACTTTTTTTAATAATTGAGCTTTTTTAACTTTCTGATCTTTTCTCACAGTTGGGAGCAGTAACTAAGCTAAGGGTACTCTGACCAAATGGGTTAGGTTAGGACAGGACTGTGACGGGGGATCCCCCACAGCGCATACTTCCACGTAGTTTCCCCCGGGCAACGCCGTGTCTGACCACCGTAACGGAGTGGCAGACCGGCGGCTAAAGTGCGCTGTGATTCGCAGATAATAACGCGGTCCTCTGCGAATATGACGAAAAAGCCAAGCCGTGACGCCTCTGGGCGCTTTTATTCGAATCACTCCTCCCAGGGTGATTCAAACGGCCCTTCTCAGGGCCAACCCGACGGCCCTTCTCAGGGCCAAACCAATGGCCCTTCTCAGGGCCAATCCAGCGGCCCTTCTCAGGGCCATGCCGGCGGCGCTTCGGCGTCGGAAGCTGACCGCGCACCATCTGCGGCCAGCTTTTTCAGCAGGCCGGACGATTTGTCGGACGCCGACGAGTCCAATATGGACACGTCGGCGGCCGAAAACGACCGCCCCAAGCGGAAGAGGGCCGGCATGAGGCTCGGGTCCGAGGGCTCCTCGGAGTCGGTCGGATCTAGGGCGAAGAAGAAGTCGAAGTCTAAAAAGGCTTCAACTTCTCCTTCGGCTTATGCTCACGATGTGGGCTTGGTGGACGCCGAGCGCCAGCTAAACCTGGCGAAAAGGGCGCAGCTCCAGGAAGACCTGGAGGAGAGGGTCGCAGCCAAGGAGCGGCAGGCGCAAGCCGCCAGGTCGAGGGCTGGCTATGGTGCACCCAATGTGCTATATGCTGACCACTCCCTGGCGGAATTGGAGCGCATGGCAAAGGAGGACAAGGAGGAAGTTCTGGAGGTCGCCTCAAAGTCCTCCAACTTGAAGGGGACCTTCCAGAAGGCCCTCAAATGCCGGGCCGCCAGCATGCACGGCATCGTGATGGAGCTGGTGAAGCGGACGGCCACGGACGAGACGCGACAGCTGCAGGCGAAGGTCGATCGTTTGCAGGCGGAGGTCAGCCAGCTGCACCAGAAGCTGGCTGAGGTCACGGCCCGACCTGCCCAATCTGCCCCAGGTGCGGTGGTGGAGGGCTCCTTTTCCCCTGCCAGCCTTGAGGCAATTATCCGTGGGGTTGTCATGGAGGAGAGGGCCTTCATCAGAGGCTGCTTCGCGGGCATCGAGGACCGACTCTTGCCGGAAAGGCGGCTCCGCCCGCCGCTAGCGGCGGATATGAGACCACCGCCGACGGAGCCGGAACCTGCGCCTCTGGGAGGCCTGGCATCGGGCAAGCAGCCCCGGGCCCCAAAGCCCTCCAAGGGCAAGGGCAAGGGCAAGGGGACCACGGTGCCCGCTCAAACGCCCACCACGAGCGCGGAGGGAGCGTCTGGGTCGTCTGCCACTCCAGCAGCCCCCCAGAACTTGCAGGGAGAGGACGCCCTTCTTCCCTCCACCACCCCGTCCAACCAGCCGTGGACGAAAGTGGTAAAGGGGGGAAAAGGGAAAAAGTCGACCCCCAAGCCCGCTGCGACTGCTCCTGCAGCGAAAAAGGATCCAGCCGGCGGGAGGAAGCTGTTTCCTCCCAAAACCGCGGCCGTCGTGGTGACCATCACCCCGGAGGCCGTGGAGCGGGGCGAGACGTATGAGTCCGTCCTAAGACGGGCTCGTACCAACGCGGATCCCTCCCGGCTGGGGATCGGCAACATCACGTGTCGCCGAACCCTAGCCGGGGCTCGAATTTTCGAGTTCTCGGGGGAGCAGCGCGGCGCAAACGCGGATCTCTTCGCGAAAATGGTGCAAGAGGTCATCGCGGATGCGGCAACGGTCGTCAGGCCTGTAAAGACCGCAGCCTTGGAGGTGGCCGATCTAGATGATTCGGTCACTAAAGAAGACGTGGTGGCGGCCGTTGCGGCAGCTGGAGGCTGCGACGCTGGCGTGGTGAAAGGTGGAGCCATCAGGCTCGGCCGCCGCGGCATGGGCACCATCCGCGTCGAGTGCCCGGTCGCCGCGGCTGGGGCCGCCCTTACTGCGACCAAGGGACGGCTGCTTGTGGGGCTCAGTTCAGCTGTGGTCCGGCCGCTTGAAGAGCAACCTACGCGCTGCTTCAAGTGCTTCGCGTTCGGCCACACCCGAGTCACGTGTCCCTCCAAGTTCGACTGGGGAGACTCATGCTTCCGATGCGGGCAGGAGGGACACAAGGGTGCCGCTTGCCGCGCTACCACGCTGCGCTGCGCGGCGTGTGCCGCCAGTGGCCGCCCCGCGGACCACATGATGACGGGCAGGAACTGTAAGCCTCCCGCGAGGAAGGGCATAGTGCCGGCGCAGGTTCGCCCTGCTGCTGCCACCACCGCCGTCGTTGTCGCCGCTGCAGCTCCAGCGGCGGTAGCCGAGGAGGGATGTGCGATGTTGGAATAATGGTTTCCAACTACCGCATCCTCCAGGCGAACACCAACCACTGTAGGGCGGCCCAGGACCTGGTGGTGCAGGTTATGGCCGAGTGGTTGGTGAACGTAGCGGTGGTCGCCGAGCCCTACTCAGTCCCCGGCAGCTGGCTGGGTGACGAGGACGGCTTGGTGGCACTAGCGGCGCGGTCTTCCACAGACTCCCCTCCCCTCTCGCTATTAGAGAGGGGACCGGGATACGTGGCCGCCGCGTGGGGAGAATTAGCCCTTGTGGGCGTCTATTTCTCCCCAAACCGCCCTCTTCAGGATTTCGAGAATTATCTCGCAATCCTGGCCGCCGTGGTCGGCAGGGCGGTGCCGCGTCAGGTCTCCGTACTGGGAGACCTGAATGCCAAGTCGGTGAACTGGGGCAACCCGGCCACCGACGCTCGCGAGAGGGCAGTGGAAATGTGGGCAGCCTCCTCTGGACTCTCCCTCTTGAACAGAGGAAGCGTCCAGACATGCGTGCGGCGGCAGGGTGGTTCAATAGTGGACGTCACTTTCGCCACCCCTGCGTTGGCCGCGCGCGTGTTGAACTGGCGGGTGGACCTGGTGGAGACTATGTCGGACCACCGCTACGTACGATTCGACATCTCCACCGGTGGCCCCGGAGAGTCGCGGCCCCTCTCGGTGCGATCACCGTTCCCGCGGTGGGCTCTCACCCGCCTGGACAGGGAGGCAGCGGTGGAGGCGGCGTTCATCCAGGACCGGTTTTCAGCGCCTTCCGCCGGCCTGGATGTGGACACCGTGGCGGGGCACCTGAGGGAGTCTCTGACCGAGGTATGCAACTCTAGCATGCCTCGGTCTAGCCGACCACCACCCAAACGCGCCGTGTACTGGTGGTCGGTGGAGCTGGCGGGGCTTCGAACAGCGTGTGTGGAGGCAAGGAGGGCCTACACGCGAAGCCGAAGGCGGCGTCGACGAGACCACGCCAACGAGGACCACCTCTATGAGCTGTACATTGAGGCAAAAATGGTCCTCGATAGGTCCATCGCCGCCGCCAGAGACTCGGCAAGAGCGGAGATGCTGGAGGGTCTCGACAATGACCCCTACGGGAGACCATACAAGACGGCCCGCAAAAAATTGCGCCCCTTTGGTCCCCCGGTGGCCGAGACCCTGGAGCCCTCATTTCTGGATGGGGTGGTTCAGTCCCTGTTCCCGTGCAGGGACAGTAACTTCGCCCCGCCAGTGATGGGGGCCACGTTGAGGATAGCTCCGCCAGCCGAAGAAGAAGAGGAGGCCCCTCCGGTCACGGAGTCGGAACTCGGCGCGGCGATTCTGCATATCCGCGCCAAGAAGACGGCTCCGGGCCCCGACGGTGTTCCGGCAAGAGTGGTGGCCATCGCTGCCACTCAAATGGAGGAGAGGTTTCGGGACCTCTTCAGCGCATGTCTTGCGTGTGGGAGGTTCCCGAAACCGTGGAAGGAGGGGCAGTTGTGCCTCCTTCGCAAGGAGGGCCGCCCAGCAGACTCCCCCTCGGCATACCGGCCCATCGTGCTGCTCGATGAGGTCGGAAAAATGTTCGAGGGGATAATCGCTGCCCGCCTGAAAAGTCATCTGCGGCGTATCGGGCCGGACTTGTCGGACGCTCAGTTCGGTTTTCGGGCTGAGCGTTCCACGGTGGACGCGCTGGCCCGCCTTAAGGGCCAGGTGAAGGGGGCGATGGAGGCGCGGGACGGATTGTTGGCTGTGTCGTTCGACATAGCCAATGCCTTCAACTCCGTTCCCCACTCCACCATCATAGAGGCGCTCCGATTCCACGGAGTGCCTCGATACATGCGTCGTCTGCTGGCCAGCTACCTAGAGCATCGGACGATCGTCCTGGCGAATAGGACTGGCCAAATCCGGCGGTACGCCGTCGAGGCTGGCGTTCCGCAGGGGTCAGTCATAGGACCTCTCCTCTGGAACATCGCCTATGATTGGCTCTTGCGGGGAACTCTCCTCCGGGGCACGAGTGTCATCTGCTATGCGGATGACACTCTCCTCACCGCCCGGGGGGGGTGTTTCAGGGAGGTGGCCAACCTGGCCTCGGCGGGCGGATCCTTGGTCGCGGGGAGGATCCGCCGCCTAGGTTTAACGGTGGCGCTGCACAAGACCGAGGCCGTATTCTTCCACGGAGCTCGGCAGCGCCCCCCACCTGACGCCCACATCTTCGTGGAGGGCGTCAGAATTGAGGTGAAGGCCCAGATGAAATATCTGGGCCTTGTACTCGACAGCAGGTGGCGCTTCGGTCCGCATCTTAGCGGGCTGTCGTCGCGCCTGCTGAAGGCCGCAGGCGCGCTCTCGTGGCTGCTTCCCAACCTGGGGAGGCCCAGTGCGCGATGCCGGCAACTTTACGCCGGCATCTTGAGGAGTATGGCCCTTTACGGGGTCCCTATCTGGGAGGACTCCCTCCGAAGGAGGGAGAACGCCGCCGCATTGCGGGCACCCCAAAGGGCCATAGCCCAGCGGGTGGCGCGGGCCTACCGCACGGTTGGCTTCGCAGCAGCATGTGCTCTGGCCGGCACCCCTCCTTGGGAACTCGAGGCGTGGGTGCTCGCCACAGTATATGAATGGACGGCGGGGCGGAGGGCGAGAGGAGAACGCCCAGCCCTGGAAGAGCGGGAGGCCGTCCGGCGGGAGGCGAGGGACGCCATCGTCGTCCATTGGACGGGGGAACTCGCCACCGCAGCCTTCGGCCGCCGAACCCTCGACGCGATTGGGCCTGTCCTGCGAGACTGGCTCGAGCGGTCGCATGGGTTCCTCTCGTTCCGTCTGGTGCAGGTGCTGTCCGGACACGGTTGCTTCGGATCGTACCTGCACCGGATCGGACGGGAGGAGACGCCGTCGTGCCACGACTGTGGCGCGGCGGAGGACACGGCGCAGCACACCCTCGAGGTGTGCCCCTCGTGGTCCGAGACGCGCCGCAGTCTCATCGCGGTGATCGGACCGGACCTCTCACTCCCTAGCTTGGTTAACGCCATGTTGGGGGACGAGGGGTCCTGGGCGGCAGTCGCCTCCTTCTGCGAACACGTCATGTCCCGGAAGGAGGCGGCGGAGCGCGCGCGGGAGGAGGATCCTCACGCGGCGCTGCTCCGAAGGCGGAGGAGGGGTCGAAGAAGACGTCAGTATGATAGTCATCTCCGACTCCTCCCGGGTGGAGACCAGCAGGCAACGGGTGCGGGGGCACCCTTGCCTGTATTGCACAGGCCTCCACCAGTGTCGGACGGGAGTGGCCAGGTGTTCCCGGCCATTCCCGTAGCCCCCCAGCCTGGGGGGCATGCGGGGCCCGCCAGCTAGGCGGGCAAGCGCCGGGAGGGTTGTGGATGTAAAGGCTGAGCCGGTTTCCCATGGCCCTCCCACCACGGCGATGTGGGAACACCGCTGAGTTTTAGTGGGTATACTGTCATTCGGACAGGAGTCCCACATACCCCGTCTCGACCCCCGACGAGCGGAAGTGCATAAAGCATTTCTCAGCGACAAAAAAAAAAAAAAAAAAAAAAAAAGGACAGGACTGTGACCAACCTACAACCAAGTTGGTCACATTTAGGTACTTGGCAATTTACAATTAAAATGTAATAACCTAACCTAACTAAAACTATTAAACACCTAAAAATTGGCGTCGAAAAATTCCTCCGCATAACAATAATATTTTTTATTTGTTACTTGGCTATTTAGTATTCTTAGGTCCCCAAAATGGGAATCACTAGATGTTCACAAAAAGAGGCGCAATCATTATATTAGAGGTAGGGTAATATTTTTAGCAGCGCAAAATAAGTTATTATTAGAGGATCAATGAAATACATCCCATTGAAAATTCATTACCTCATTGATCATTGATCCTCCATATACCCAAAAAAGGATTAAACTAGCACATAGCTATATTACGATATCGTTCCGCCCCATTGCCCGCAGACGGCAATACGTCCTTGAACCCTCTGCCCCACTGACGTCGACTGTCTAGACTGGTCTAGGGGCGGCAAAATTTGTTTTATAATTATGTATATTTTTATAGTTTTTGTAAACGTCATTGTGATTTCATGAGTATTTCGGCGACACGGGTAAGCCCTTGTTTATTTTTTCTTTTGTAATCAAGGAGATCCTGAATTAGAATTAGAATTTATTTATTTGTAAGAATGTAGTTTTACATAGTATGGTGTTAATATTTTTTTAGGTTTTATACATTCTACCACAACATATGGTGTACAAAGACTAGTGAAGAGAGAGAGAGAGAGAGAGAGAGAGAGAGAGTGAAGAGAGAGAGAGTGAAGAGCATTTGATTAGTATTCCATCGGATAATTGAAACAGTCTAAACTCCTATTTTCTAAAACATTTCAGCGTAACTTTAATAGTAGTTTGACATCCTACTAATAGTATAAATGGGAAAGTTGGTATGTTTGGTTATTATTCGACTGAACGCATTTGGATGGCACACAGATAGTTTATAACTTGAATTAACACATAAGATACTTTTTATCCCGGTTATACGCGGGCCAAGCCGCGAGAATAAGCTAGTTCACAATAAACTTTAAAGTGACGCTCGTTTTACAATAATTTCTTTTTTATTTATGTAAAATCTTTAAATACTTTTTCTTTTATACCTTAAAATTATTTGTATAAACTAGTTTTGTATGATAGGATTTAAATTCATACAACCCTAAGCTAGAAAAAAATATATTATGCGCATTGCGGTTTACTTCAATGTAAGTTTATTTCAGGTGCTGAAAATTTTACAGCATAAGTTATTTATAATAAACTCTGAGGAAAGTCAAGCGTGCAAACAGAAGACGTTTTACGATCAATTACTGAGATAAAGTTGGGTAATATTTCTGTTTATAAACCACCTAAAATATGAAAGAAGAATAACTTTAAAAATCTTTTACCCAAGTTTTGTCTCTTGGTCCACGCCGAACCCTTAATGAAAGTACGCACAGGAGCTATTGATGAATAAAAATAGTACGAAATAATGCTACGTTGTATTTTTACTAATATCATAAGTACGACTATTTTTGAAATGACGTTACCTTTGATAAACTTTGACCTTAATAATCCCGGGAAAATCTGACAACACGATACCCAAACCTAATGACAACAATTTAGCAATGTAATTAGTGGCGTAGCGATTCGTAGAATTTGCGTAGGCCTTCGTAGCTTTTCGTAGCAAATTATGCCTACGCCGTAGACATAAAATAAATAAATTGTGTTTTAGTGTCCTAAGTCGCGGCGGCGGCCGCGACTTATGAGTCGTAGGTCGTAGGTTCGAAACCTGACAGGCACTTTACTTTGTGTAAATTATTTCATCACCACTGTTCTTAAAATGGTGAAGGAATACATCATGAGGAAGCCGGCACGTCCTAGAATAAAAAAATCGAAGACATGTGACGTCTACCAACCCGCACTGGGCCCGCGTGATGGATTACGGCCTACTCCCTCTCACAGAGAGGAGGTCTATATCCTAGCAGTGGGAACGTTATAGGCTGATTATGGTTATGGTATGGTGTTTTATTGCAGGTAAAATACCCATATACATTTTTTTTTTCGAAATAGTAAAAATATTACACTTGGACACTCACGGTACGGCTGGTCCACAAATTCAAGGTCGCTCTACGAGCTATGAAACGAGCTATGCGTGGCGTCTCTCCGAGGGATAGATTCCAAAATGAGGTGATCCGGCAGAGAACCAAAGTTGTCGAGGTAGCTCACAGAATAAGCAAGCTGAAGTAGCAATGGGCCGGCCATATTAGGCGTAGAACCGATGACCGTTGGGGTAGACGTTTTCTTGAATGGAGACCGCGAATCGGCAAACGTAGGTAGGACGCTCTCAGGCTAGGTAGAGCGACAACCTTCGCAGTGTGGCTGGTAGCAGCTGGATGAGAGTTGCCGAGAATCGACCTAAATGGCGTGGGATTGGAGAGGCCTATGTCCAGCAGTGGACTGCTGTTGACTGATGATGAGAAACATTACAAATCAAGACGTAGAGGGATGATAGGTAAATACATAAAACGGGTAGATATATAAGACAAGATTAAAACAAAAGTAAGTAAGTTGCTAAACTGTCCATATATAGTCCGACGCGTTCGGCTGCTTTCAGCGCATTGTGCGATGAAGTGCACGGATTAATAAATTAGAATAACAATGTCAGGAACAGACTTCCAGTCTGGCATCGCTCAAAACAGGTTTTGTTCGATTCGAAATAATTCTAGATATTATGTCACGGGCCCGTCTCATTTATTTATGTTTTTTTGTTTTTATTTCTTCTGCAATTTTAATTATTATCACACTAATTATTTCAATATTTGTTATTATTATTATCTTACAACCATTTATTTTATTTAAGTATGCATACATACATACACACACTGCAGTATAAAACTGATAAACATCCGTCACCTCACACTTCAGGTCTAGTTGAAAACAAGCGTCAGGCACTCGTTGTCTGGCATTTTTGCTGAACTGGACCTATTTGGCGCAGCCGCGAGGCTGACTTTCCTGCTAATTTCTCACAACGCACTTTACAGTTTTTATTTCTTTTTGTACTTGTAGTTTAATGTGTTGTGTTGTGTGTCTTGTAGTCTGTACTTAGTAAATGTGTTTTGTTTATTTCTTTCTCTCTCTAGGTAGGTACACGTAGTATGCAAAAAAAAACGGACTTAGATGTTTACGAAGATTTTTCGTCGCCTTCCATAATAAATGTACCACTATGGATCAAGATCATCTTTTTCCTTCCGAACTGAATCTCTCGTGTTATTGCTGATAACAGATACAACTTACATTTTCAGTAAAAATATCAGATTGTAGGATACGAAATATTTTAGTATCTATTCAATATAGATCTACAATAACTTTACTGTGTCCGGTTGCCGTCACAATTTGTGGAGGGTTTGTGGAAGAAAGAGGAGGGGGGTTGAGGTGGCTAGCAGTAGGTACACATCTCACTCACAATCTTAAACAACTTGCTTAACAGCTTGTTTAACTTAGCCTTGTCTACCTGATTTTAGAACTAAGAGGGGTAGGTGTAATATATAAGATTGTACTATAGCGAAACAAAATTAAGCAGTGGTGCCAAACCTGATGATTACAGCAACAAGTCCGTTTAATGGACGGTCATTGACAGGCAGGTCCATAATATATGTATTTAGAAGTACATAGATATACTTTATCATTGAGGTTTGGAAAAAATCAACAAAATCCTTGATGTTGCAGGTAAGGCGGTGGTAAACACTGCTCATGGCGAACTATCAATCTGTTTGCTAACTCATTACAGAATAGGTCTAAAGCTGTGCTCACCACCCGCTTTCTCACAGGCCACATCGCGCCAAGCCAGGCCGACTGGCCGTGGAAACCGTTGCATCCGATGAGGCTTCCGGTGGCCTATCGTCGCCCGTCCGATCCGTCGGCAGCCGGTAAGTTCAAAGTTCACATTTCTTCTGCTTTTTTTTGCATTGATTATCAAATATTGACCACTGAATAAAACCACAGCGGCTGCACACGCAGCCATGTGCTCCATATCACTTGACATGTTGGAATAGCGGCTTATAGGCCGCACCAAACCGAATGTGCGGCATGAACCGCAACAGGCCTCGGCAGGCGTGACAACATCTGGCGCGGCCTATCTGTTAAACGGGCCGTGGGACTGCACTTTCACCATAATTGCATTTTTGTCGCTAATTGTTCACACGATTTCACATACCTACAAATTTAGTAAACACAACACTTAGCAACAACACTAGCATGCATAGCCAGCCCTAAGGCTACACACAAGCCATCAGATATTGGATAAAGCTAATCTTTCAAGCAAATCATCTCGTGTCTAGAGCCTATTCTGTTGAAGGCGGCCGATAACGAGCCAGTCTCGTGAGTTATATGGCCTTATAAGTAACTAGTATTAAGCTGGTACCTATACATAGGCTATTTAGTGTATTAATTAGAAATATTGATGTGTTGAAATGAAAGCTAAATTAATGTTCTGAGACATAAATGAGTTGGAAACGAAGGAAGATCTACATGGTCTTCACATGATCTGACCAAGATTATGTCTGGACTTTAAAAGAGACTGTGACCTCTAAGTTTTTTTCGGCCTTTCTTCTCAGAGTAGTCAGATAGAACACGCCAACCTCATCTAGTTTTAAAATATGATTAACGTGTAAAAGTGTTTGTACAAACCTACTTACAGAAATAAAATCATTTATCATTTATCTTGTCAAACTCTTTCACGCCTGTGTGTTACCCGTAAGTACTTTTTTATTTTTTTTGGGTGGGAAATCATCAAATGACCTCTCCCGCTCTGGGCGGAGCGGAAGGGCGTGTCAGACTCTTACTGACTAAAACCCACCCGTGTTCCTTCAGTTGCCTGTGCGCCAGGGCCACGGTAACTCTTTCGAACAATCCGCGACCCTCGAACAATCCGCGACCCAACCCGTGAGTACTTAAATTATATATCTATGAACGTGATGAATGAACGTGTGTCTACGAATGTGGTTGTTCCATAGATACACCTTTACCCAACCCTGCCGAGAAACAAGGCGTGGTGTTATGGTATGTTATTTATGTACTAAACATTGCCATTCTCATATAATGTAGTTTTTAAAGTTTGTTTTTTGCAGCTAGTTATAATGTGAAACGATTATTGCTTAGATTTGCAGAATGGCAACTAAATAAACCAATTGTGTTTCATTACATCCTAACTAATCCTAACTTCCTAACTTCCTAACTAATATTATAAATGCGAAAGTAAGTTTGTTTGTTTGTTTGTTACCTTTTCATGCCTAAACCACTGAACCGATCATCCTGAAATTTTGCTTATACGTTTTCAGGTGTACAGAAACGGACATAGGGTACCTTTCATCCCGCAAAAAAGTACTGTTCCCGAGGAAAACAACAATAACGTTCTTATGATAATAGGTGGCGCCACGTGTCTTTCGAATCATGATTGAATTGTAACCCGAATTTATAGTCAAAGTCTAAATTAACGCGAGCGAAGCCGCGGGCAAAAGCTAGTAGTAATTATAAATCATTCCGATTTTTTTCCGCAACAAAAATCAATTAGGTATTATATACGTAGATTCTTTTCCGCAACAAAAAACAATTATTATATATGAAGCGAATTCTTTGTTGTTACGGTTTCAATGTAAATACCGAAATGGAACAATGACTAACAATTTCATACAAAATGGTTCGATGAAAAATTGTAGTAAACTGTCAGCATTTTGTGTTATTTTGATGTTGGCAACGAATTCAAGGGAATGACTTGAGGATTTCAGCAAGACCTTCCCGATGATTGACGGCACGGTTGGCGCAGTGGTTAAGCTATTGACTGCTGCGCTGCGTGTCGCGATTTCGATTCCCGCACGAAACAAATATTTGTATGACCTACAAGTAGTTGTTTCGGGTCTGGCTGTTTGTGTATGTGAGTTTGAATGTTTGTAAACGCACCCACAATACGGGAGAAATTCCTAGCGTGGGGCAACGTTTTATTAAAAAAGAAAGAAAGAAAGATGATGGTAATAATTTATTTGCGTGAAGGGTGAATATTTTCAGAAGAAAAAGCGATATAAAAATAACATAACAAAACAAAACATCACGCTTGTTTTTCCCGTAGGGTTGACCAGAGGTATACCTATTAGTACACCCACATTTCGCCATGCTTAAGTTCCAAGTAAAACGCGGCGAGCCTTTTGCCATCGATATAAAAATGTGTGCAAAAATTCATCAAAACCATTTGTAATTGGCCAGATGAGAAAGATAAATTAAAACATTTGACCGTAAACTAGTTGGTTTCCTATATTTTGGGGACCGTTTGATATCTAGTGCAAAAAGCACTTTTTCGGTATTTGAAAGACACATACGAAAAATTTTATGTCATTTTCTTCACCATAAGTGTAAAAGCGTAAACTTTCTGTACCGCACTGCGTACGTTTTTTTAGGAAAATATCTTCAATATTGTGACCTAGAACTTAAGACAAAAGCCGACCGATCTTTTTATATCGGACCCGTGTCGTTCTAGAAATAAACTTCGAACGTGTTCAAAATAAATTATAATGCTTAGAATATGTGAAAAGCCTTGTTATAATAATATTACCTAGAATAGTGCGGTAAGAACCTAGTAATGAAAAAATACTGGTTATCAATAAAACTAGCGGGTTACATGAACTGATCCATGTATGGTCGAGGTGACCTTTATAAGTATTCTTAATGCAGTGTTCAAAGACTCAATTGTATGAATATTAATTTCAGTTCAAAATGGGTAAATAAAAAATATTTATTTCCTTTTGGTTTTATTTTGCGCTTCAGTATAAATAATACACACAGGCCGCATTACTTTTCTAACACTCCACAAATTACGTAGATTGATGCCACGATAATTTAGGTTACTACTTACATAACGTAGGTGATTAAGTACTCTTTAGTCTTAGAGCGAATTTCATCAATGAAATTGAACGCAATCACCACAGCTCCTTAAGTTCCAAGTTGAGCTGCACGATTACCGACAAATGCGTGCACTGTCTGGACAGGTCTACTCAATCTGTGTGTTTCTTTCCTCAACAGACCATTTCAGACACAAATCTACATGGTCTTCACATGATCTGACCAATATTATATCTGGACTTTAAAAGAGACTGTGACCTCTGAGTTTGTTTCGGCCTTTCTTCTCAGAGTAGTCAGATAAGAAGCGCCGACCTCACCTAGTTTAAAAAATATGATTGACTTCTTAAAGTGTTTGTAGAAACCGACTTACAGAAATAAAATCATTTATCATTTATCACTTCTAAACTGCGTTCAAGATCTGTCAGTGTCAATATTCTACAACAATGATGACACCGTTAGCTCTTGAACGTGGTTCATATGTTGGTTGGTTGGTGAAATTTGCCCTCTACCCGAGATTACTTGAGTTTTGGATACTGATATTCAAAGCAACTAATGTTTACGACATTACGTCCAGATTTTTCTAAAAGATACAACATATATATATAACCTTTGAAACCGCCTTACACAAAGACAGAAAGCTGAAATTGGGTTACCAATTGTGATAGTTGTAGGAAATAGAGAGGATCACGGTTTCCTGTTAGTAACAGTTTAAACAGTATTGAAGTTATCTTCGCGCATAAAATTAGCATTCGTGTAGCAAATTAATTATATTTCATTATAATGTTCCACCGTTTAACTACAGCAATTTGCTAAGTTTTAACATAAAATCCAAATTACAGACAAATTACTGACTGTTTTTGGCAAGCTTGAAACGATATCATAAAACATTTTCTTTACTTTTAATATTGCTTAAAGTAAAATTACTGCTTTTTACTTTTGTGGAATTAGGGTTTACGTATACAAGAAAAAGATTTGTTTTTTATTATTATTCTTGAAGTAAATCTTGCAAAATTACTTTAAATATGATGGGGCATCTGACTAGATAAGAGAATGCCACTAATTTTACTGAAGAAGTTACCGTTCAGACTACATAAATAGTTCAGTCAGCCGCAAAAAGACCATTCATCAACAATAACTTATTTTATTGTCTACAATTTGTGTTCCATAAACTGTATCAATGTGTTATTACAATAAAGTACCCAATCTGTTATATGTTTTGTGACTACACATTGCTACAAGATTATGAAACAAAGCTTGTAAACAATTAAATGATTTCTTGTGACCATGGGCGCCAGGAGCGGGGTGCAAGAGGGTGCAATTGCATCTCCCTGGCTTCTTAATAAAATATAGGTGCAAAAACATTCAGAACTAAAAAAAAATCTGAAAACGCCTAATACTAATAGACAACTCAACTATTCGAAGCGAGATCCAAAAATTTTTGAGCTCGCTTCGCTCGCTCTAAGATTCTGCAATCTCTCAATTCTTAAGGTTTTGTGCACTAGTCGATAAAGTACCGAATTCCTATTTCCGAAAATTTTATCGACCCTAGGCGGTGTGCTTACATTATCGAGCTAGCTTCGCTCGCTCTTGCATCCTACTCTATCTTAATTTTTTTAGCTTCTTTGTATAAATCGACACAGTTAGTCCTCTTTCAGTATGAATAGACAAAATAAAACCCATCCCATTCGAAGCGAGATGTAAAAATTAACAAGCTCGCTTCGCTAGTTCTTGTATCCTACGTTCTCTTAATTATAATTTTTTTCTGCATAAGTCGACAAAGTTACTCCTTGTATGAATGGACACACGATAACCTAACGTGTCCGAGGCGAAGTGCAAAAAAAATCGAGCTCGCTTCGTGGAGCTGAAGTTGTATCCCCCTGAAAATAAACTTGCCGACGCCCATGCTTGTGACTGTACCCAAATATAACTTTAATTTCGCCACAACATCCATAAATCTAATTATAATCTTTCTGTTATCAGAAACCGAATCGGCTTCGCAAAATTAATCTCATCGACAGATTCGCTCCGGAGAGATCCCCTTGATAGATTAATGGTCCGTGCTCGGGGATTACGAATCAGTCCAATCAATAAGTATAGAAAATATCCAGCTTTATATGTACTGGGTTTATTTGGACACCTGGAGTTTGTTCGCGGTTTTTTTCGAGTTGATCAACCTTTTTTTGTTTTGGAATGTTTCATGCTCGAAATTCTACCGAAATGAAATAACCGTTCCTATACAGTGTGGCGATTAGGTTAACACATTAATTGAAACCACGTATTCTACATTACGTATTTGAAACATACACAATTAAAATATTTAATAAAAATTAACATTCCAGCCGTGGGACCTTATTTTGTAGTTTTAGTATTTAACAAAATTAAACTTAATTTGTGTTTGTATTGAACTGTTGATACCATCGCCCCGCGCGCGTCTAGTGCCTTATTATCAAGGGTGCTTTATTTCGTACCAATTTTTACGCTATATATTTTGTTTGCAAAATTCACTTTTCTATATTTAGTAAAATTGTTGATTTTATTATTTTAACAGACTGATAACAACTTGTAAGAACCACTTTACTATTTAATGTGATTACCTAATCGCCACTCTGTAGATGCCTATATTTTAACACCAATCGTTACAAGTTGCAACTAGGTATAACTATTTTATAGAATAAACGCGTCTCTTCTGTAAAAATCTCACTATGAAAACGTAGGTAAAGTGATCTTGAAGTGAGCTGTCAATAGTGTCAATCTCTAGCATCAGGTGGTATGACAGGTTACTTCAAGCTCAGTTGATCTACGTTTTCACGGTGAGATTTTAACTTTTTTTAAATCGTTATTTTTATTTAAAACTTAAAATAGATCAGCAAGTTACATCGTCGCTCGCATGACTAAAACTCCTATCTCATTTTTTAGCTAATTTGAGTAAGGACAACTACACTTTTACAACACAAACATACATTTTACAAAATTTTTTTCGAGTTATTATGAGACACGTATCCTTTCAAAATGGTTAAATTTTGAGATCCAAACAACATAGAGAAACGACGGTTACCTAGTGAAAAATTTAAAAAATCACGAATAGAAAAATGTAGTTGTCCTAACTCAAATCAGCTAAAAAATGAGATACGACTTTTAGTCATGCGAGCGACGACATATCTAATTAATCTTTGTTCTATGCAAGTGAGTTTCATAAAACCCCCGACACAAAAAAGTGCTGATGATCTTGAAACGGCTGAACCGATTTTGATAAAAACATGTCTAAGAACCACCCCTAGAAAACCTGCTTTCAAATAAAAAAAACCGCATCCAAATCTGTTCACCCGTTTAAGAGCTACGGTGCCACAGACACACACACATAGCGGTCAAACTTATACCACCCCTCTTTTTGCGTCGCGGGTTAAAAATAAGACTGAGTTTATGCTAACGGGTAGGTATAACATCAAGGCGCCGCTCCACAGAGCCCACGGCAAAACTACGCACATGTACTTAGCGTCGCTTTGTATGAAAATGTAGGTGGGATCGTCCATTGCTGGGAACCCTCGGCTACGCTACGCACGAATGAGTGGCTCGCAAATAAATAGACTGCGCAGTTAACGTGGCAAACCTCTCCGGGCACATCCTACGTAGCCGAGGATGGTGGAGGTGGTGGGGATGTCGTGGAGGGGGTGGTGGTGGGAATTTATTGCCAAGCGTCGTGACCATTTCGCTTATAATCTTTCACTGTTAGAAATTTACTATTTGCGAGAAATATAATAGGTATTCAATTTTCTTAGCCGAAATAAACGAAGATTTCAAAAAAGTGACAGAAAACTTTTGTGATGTGTCAAAAGGAAAACGTCAAACAGAAATCACAATGTTGCCAGTTTCGAAAAGTAACATTTCGTTTAGTTACAAGGAAATGTGAATATTTTCAGTTCCTAAAGGAAACAACTAGAGTTTTTACTGTATGAAACGAAAACTATCTAGATTTATGAAGAAATATTGTGTGTAACAATTGAACTACATTCAGTTATCGACTTGTTACTCTTTGGGGATGGTGCGTAATCTTTTTGGGAACCATTTCTCATACTTATCTCAAACTCACTGAATTTCGGATTATTTACTCTTTGGAACTGATCAAATATGATGATCAGACACTAGATGAATCAGGAAGTTTGAGGGTGGCTTACATTATGCACACAAACATTTGGTACAATTTATATTAAGTATGTTTATCGTTTCCAAAATCAGCGTGGGATCAAACAGACTATAGTACTCGTAATACGAATGTAATGGCCGTTTGGTATGTTGAGGGAGGGACAGAAACCAATTATCGTTACAATCCCCACAAGTAAAATGGTTTCTGGAGCAATTACATGTGGCACATAGGTTATCAAGCTGCAAGGTCGAAATCAATGAACACGTTAAGGCGGGAGTACACGACAATCTATTAGAGCTTCTATTGTAAAATATCCATGAAATAATGTAAGTAGCAGTCGCTTTTCGTGTCCGTATGTGAGACCGCGTTGTTCTAGTAAACTAATCAACGGATTTTGATGAGGTTTTTAATTTTGTTAATTATCTATGCTCCTTTTTTTACTGTGTCTATGTCCTGTGCGTGTCCCAAATAAAATATATTTCACTAGCTTTTGCCCGCGGCTTCGCTCGCGTTAATTTAGACTTTGACTATCAATTCGGTTTACAATTCAATCATGATTCGAAAGACACATGGCGCCATCTATTATCATAAGAACGTTATTGTTGTTTTCCTCGGGAACAGTACTTTTTGGCGGGATGAAAGGTACCCTATGTCCGTTTTAGTACACCTGACAACATATATGCAAAATTTAAGGATGATCGGTTCAGTGGTTTAGGCATGAAAAGGTAACAAACAAACAAACAAACTTACTTTCGCATTTATAATATTAAAAGTTAGGAAGTTAGGATTAGGATATTTAGGATTAGGATTCTTTATTTTTTCTTTCAATTTATTCCAGAAGGTATGTGTAGGTATGATAGGGGCATAATATTTGATGTCATGGTTTTTTGATAATATGTCACCACATCAGTAGCACCCGTGCGAAGCAAGAGCGAGTCACAGTTCTAAGTTGGCAAAGAGAAAGCTATTGTTAATAACCTTGATAATATTATATAAAAGATTATATGCTTACATGCCACTAAGAGCGGTTCTGCACTGCATCCGATCCGAATCCGAATAAAAGATCCGAGTTCAATCCGAATTGGGAATGTTCTAAATTCGGACAGACAGAGTTCGGATCTAGTGCGCAACCCCTCGTACAAATAGTACCATAGCTACATCGGTCCGACATTTATCGGATTCGGATCGGATGCAGTGCAGAGCCGCTCTAAGTCAATAGTATTACAGAATATTGCATTTTTTTTTTTAAGGCAGGCTCCCGCTTGATCAAAGACATAACAAAACTTCGGGATTTTTTTATTATATGAGTTTAATATTAATGTATTATACACATAAACATTTTGGAATAAATCCTCTAATTGCAGGTACCCTATGTGAGATTGTCAGTAACACCAAGTCTTTGCTGGCCTTCCTCGAGGAGCTGGGGTGGATCGAATAATCGATTTTCCCACCCGTACGCAAAATACGCTCATTGACGTGGAGTTGCGGACACCGGCCTGTATTATCTATTACCTATCCTATCCTACTAACATTATAAATTTAAAAGTTTGTCTGTTTAGATGTTCTCATGTTTGTTACTCAATCCCGCAAAAATAGCTGCACGGATTTGGATGAAATTTGGCAGACAGATAGTTTATAACCTAGGTTAACATATAGGATACTTGTTATCCCGGTAGTACGTTCCCGTGGGATAATTTCCGACATTCACGAGGGCGAAGCGGCGGGCAAAAGCTAGTCCTCTACATGATGGTGAAAACCACATCAAAATCCGTTGCGTATTTTGAAAGAACCACGCGGTCACACAAACAGACACTAAAAGCGACTTGAATTAATTATATGTTTAGATGATTGTGTTCATAAAATAATATGACTAGTGAACGAATGCTTCTAAATAAAGTTTTCCTGTTGTAGGTAGGTACGTGCTCATGGTTAATCCGTGCTGTCATTGTCAAAACTCCGTGTAATTATTTAGTTATATTATTTTAAATCCGGGAAAAAAATAGAAATAATTATAATTAAAGAAGAACAAAAATTAAATACAGTCATAAATAAACTAAAATCATTTCTAGTATGTATCTAAATGCTATTATAATATGAACAAAAATATTAAAATTATATTTATAAATAAATACAAAAATTAAATTAAAATGAAATGATAAATTTTAAATTACATAGTTTTATAAAATAAATATACATAGTATGACAAATAAGTAGTCAAATAAAAGCCCTCTTCCTCCCTCCTAGTTTTGCTGTGCCCGACAAGGTCTACAATGAATATCCTTGTAAAAACCTACCACCTTAATTCACATGTGGAAGCAATCAATATAATTATTTAGTATTGAGTAAACTCTGACAGGAAATACCAAATGCTATCCGACCACAATAGTACTATCAATACTATACCATATATGACCATGATTCAAATTCACCATTGTTTTATGCATGAATAAATCCGCCATACAAGATAACTATAGGTAGTAGTGAACCATATTCCTCTCCAATCGACATGGCTTTTGATGAGAGAATACGTTCCTAACAACTGTCAGTTATATGTCTAATATTATTAATATATATTACTTCATTATTTTGTTAGAATAATTTGTGTATTTTATCTATGGGCGTTAGTTACCTGACAAGAAAGAAATTATATTATATATACCTTTACATATATAAAAATTGCGTGTCACGTTGTTTGTCCACGATGGACTCCTAAACTACTGAACTGATTTTAAATTTGATTTGCAAACCGTGTGCAATTTGATCCAACTTGAAACATAGGATAGCTTACATCTCAATTTATAGTCGCAATATTATTTCATTGCAAATTATTTGTCTATTATTTGACAGTCACAATTATCTGTTAGCTCTAAACGATTCTAACAGATGGCGATATCTGTTGACTGGATTGAGTAAGTATTCAATAGATGGCGCTACGTTAAAAATACAAACGTTTCATATAAGCTACAATTTAATAGCATAACCACTGAGGCTAAGGTATAACCTAAATATATTTTGTAATAAACGAAATACAGTGAAATAATATTATAAAGAGAAAAGGTATGATTGTTTGTTTGTATTGAATAGGCTCCGAAACTACTGAACCGATTTCAAAAATTCTTTCACTGTAGGGAAGCTACACTATCTCCGGGTGACATAGGCTATACTATATTATGCTTTGCTACTCAGGCGAAGCCGGGGCGGGTCGGTAGTATATATATATATAATAATAGATATATATTTATATATATATATTACATTCAGTGCTTTCACTGTTGTTTTACATCTGACAGCAAGGACAATAAAGATCACTGTGATGCAAAATCAGAGGTAATAAAATGTGAAAGGACTGCAAACGCTAAATGCAACAGAATATGTGTTTTACGAATTTAAACTTTAGAAGCCACACGCCCGATGGGATTCGCCATCGGCAGAAATGACGAACTTTCCTCCCCTATTTAAACCCTTTATGGGATGATTTTTTTATACTGCCTCGTTGGTCTAGTGGTCGCTAGCGCTACTGCTGAGCATGAGGTCCTAGGTTCGATTCCCGGATCGGGCAAAGTGTTATTGGATTTTTCCATCAGGAATTTCTCAGTAGCAGCCCGGAGTTTGGATTTGTGCCCGGTTGATGGCAATAGGCTCGCCCCTTTTACATGGGACTTAAACATAACTGGCGAAATGTGGGTGTACTATAGGTGAACCTCTGCCTAACCCTTCGGAGAATACAGGCGTGATGTTATGTTATGTTATGCTATGTAAAAAATATTTTCTTTGTGCTCACCTTTGTAATATAAAGAATTCGTGTGCAAAAAATGCTTCAAGACAAGCGGTTTTGCTTGTATACATTGTCTGTCAGTGAATATAAGATTTATATTACGTAGATTATTTCCTAATCATGTCCAACTGACAGCTGTCAGGAACGCATTCTCTAGGTGGCCGGAATATAGTCAGACTCTGCCCATTGACCTTGCTTGCCTTCACATAATAACCATCTATTTCGCCTTAACTTGATAGCACTTCAAGAACTTTATTACAAAAATCCACTTGCATGACCGACTAGTGACTACGCAAATAACTACCCTGTATCGAAAGCCAACAAACTACACCACACAATCAAAACTACATCCCTTTGTGCCCGCAAAATATTTACATAACAATACGAAATCCTAGCACACTTTTCGATAAAAAATAGTTCATTGATTTTTCGGTTATACCAAAAAAAAAACAGAAGTAGGGGTGCGATCAAAGCATTGTGCTGCCAATCAGGGTTGGCACTGCAACGCACGTGTTCAGAATTCGACACACACAACATGTCGATATGTTTTTTGTGAGGGTGCATCACTAGCGTACTGCTTGCACATGCCGCGAATTAAATGATAAATGATTTTATTTCTGTAAGTAGGTTTGTACAAACACTTTAACACGTCAATATTGTTTTTTAAACTAGATGAGGTCGGCGTTTCCTATCTGACTACTTTGAGAAGAAAGGCCGAAACAAACTCAGAGGTCACAGTCTCTTTTAAAGTCCAGACATAATCTTGGTCAGGTCATGCGAAGACCATGCAGATCGGTGTCTGAAATGGTCTTTTGAGGAAAGAACCACACAGATTAAGTGGACCTGTCCAGTCAGTGCACGCATTTGTCAGTAACCGTGCAGCTCAACTCAGAACTTAAGAAAATTATGAAATGATTTTTATTTTGCAAGTAGATCATGTAAGACACTTTTACACGTATTTTTGTCGTGTCAATGTAGTTCGTGCCCGCATTTCCTAGCCAACTGATCCCTGAGAAGAAATGCAGTAACAAACTCAGAGTTTATGGTCTCTTTTATATTGATATTAAAATCAGAATTATTACGCAATTACAAATATTTTGTAAAACGTGTCTATCCATAAAAGTACACTGTCCTTCAAGATACAGGATTGTCCTAGTTTGTAGGGAAGGGTCTTAGTCATCTGTAATAGCCATACCCATCCCTTAATGAAACATTGATGTTACCTAGGCTAAGTCTGTTGGTAAATAAATTATTACTTACTGTCTTAATTAATAGTCCAATCATTATAATTATTAAGATATTATGCGAGTGTAACAATACAGGATTTACCTGTCCGGAAAGACGGCACTGATTTTTATATGATTTTGCGGCTGTATTTTACAATGCACCTTAAGCTAGTAAGCCGGGTAAAGAAGCCATAGAAAACTGCAGTAGGTCAAGCAAGGATTGATACAAAAGGTAGATAGTTGGAAAACTTAAGAAATACTGCAAATTGCGCGGAATTTTATTTGTGTAAAAAAGTTGCTTTTCTAAAAAGTGCGTTAGCGTTTTGTTTTGTATCTATCGAATTTTTCTTTAATATTTTGCTATTTATAGGAGCTTAGATCGATAAATTATTCTGGAGTTGTTAACCTAAGCCCCATTTACACGATGTGAGTTTATTTCTAGTGGCATACAATTGTAGCGGCATCTACAACGCCACATGCGACCTACGCGTCAGACTGGCGTCACGCAAAATCCTGCATCGCGCAAGCAGAGTTTACCGCGCAACTAGCACATATACAACATCCCGACATCAATCGTCGGGCAGTTGCCCACCAGACACGACACCCGTCTGGTCGGAGGATCGTCCCTTTTCCATAGAGTATGAGTGAACTTTACAACCTGTTCCTCATACCTCTTCACAATAAAATTGAAGCATCAAATGACCTCGTATAAACACTGTTTAGATGGTGCAACTTTTATTGTTGCTTGAAATAATGGTATGCCACAGGCAATTAAATCGCACCGTGTTATCAGGCTTTATGTACCGTACCTAAATATGTAAAAAATACCAAATAGAAATCAAAATGAACCAATAATAATGGCTACGCCTCTAATAACCAGAACAATGATTCTACTATTCTCATCCCTAAACGAAATATCGATATTATTCACAATAACCTCGCTATACCAATCACTTTCTGTTAATGACCATTATGGCCGAAAATAAAGGCCTTATTATACACTAGTAACAAAACGACCATGCTTTGGAAATATATTAAATTATGAATGTGCGATCTGACCTACATATATTTTAATAGGTTATGGCCTTCATTACTTACGATTTCGTATTTTATAAACATACCCTAAACTCACAACAAAATGCTTTATAAAATTTAAATACATCGGTATCTTTTGAAGCGTAGGCATAGTTGATAGAATCGATGAAACTTGCAGAGTCATTATTTGTCTTATCTTGTGGAAACCTGCCTGAAGCTTCATGGTAATTTTTTAATTGTCCGTTCAGAATACGGCGTCCCACAGAGTATACATTTTTTTTATAGCACTGTGTGACCTAAACCCACACTTAAGTCACGCTTTTCTGTGACTTAAGTAATCCATTTTTACACCGTGCGAAAATCAATCAGCTAACTTCACAGATGCATAATAAACAATAAAGGATACTTCTAAATATTCTTCGACACTTAGAAATTCACAGCACACAAATCTCAAAAGAGGTTAGCATTTCGCCTAAAAACAGTTTCATGCTGTAGAAAATGTTACAACGCAATTTCAGAAACGCTAACCTACGAGTACCACTTCTAGGTCTGGTTTTCAGTTTGTAATATCATGTTAAACCAAATGTAATGTCATGTTTTCATTTGACATTGAGTTGCTTGTTTTTATTTGACATTGTATTTATAATTTGATGACATTGTATTTGACGGCGCGACACATGACATTTGGCGTTTGCTGTCAACGTCGGAACAGAATAGCAGCGTGACAGATGTCAGCTGTCATTCTAGCGGAACGTCACTGGTGGGAGCGAGGCGGCCATCTTGGTCACTTTGGAATCGAGAGCCGCCAACGCACCACGCGCTCGACGGATCGCTAAATACCGACGCCATCTTGTACCTTTTTTTGTTTCATTTGTTATAATATAATAGTCAGTGATTAGTTAAAGTGTGATTGAATATTATTTTGTTAATTAAGGAATAAATCATTGGAAGATTAATTATTTGAGACTTTTTTGAGCATCTGACCCACGTGAAGATGGAAAATACTGATATAGGCCATCCTGAGTCTATATCAGAAGTGGGATCCCATGAGCAACAAACGGGGAACACGCAACCTGCTGAAATCATCTCTGCGACGAGAATATTGTCGAATATGGAGGCGATGTTCGCCCGGGTATTTGCGATGTCGCAACCATCAACTCCTATTCTAGATTCCCTGGAAAGTGTCATTGGTGTGGCCTGTCAGGACATCGACAGGTTGACTGTTGGAAGCGAAAGGAGGACTCCAAATCATCGAAGTCCCAAGTTCCATCAAGTTCTACAAATAATCAAGACAAGCCGTCTATATCCTGCTACACGTGTGGAAAACCTGGTCACACGTCTACAGCTTGTCCAGAAAAAAAAGAATGGAGGGAGGTCGGAGAGGAAGGAAGTCAACCTTTGTGATCATCGACTTTCTAGATCTACGTTGGAGACATCAGCTGGTGAGAGATTTCCATTTTTATTCGATAGCGGATCATCTTGCTCCCTTTTAACTGAAAGTTTTCGCTGTCAGTTTCCGGGTACTGTACGCAATAATCTAGTTTATCTTACTGGTATCGGAGGTGATGACGTAAAATGCACTTGCCAAATTATAAGTACTGTAAAAATTGGAGATGTCTCGGTTGACCTTGTGTTTCACGTCGTTCCTGATTCAGTAATTTCTGTACCAATTATTGTAGGTAGAGATATCTTAGACAAAGGTTTTTGCGTGAAAATTGATAACGACAAACTCTTGTTTATGACCAAAGAGCGAACTAACTTTTGCGAAACGAAATCGGTAGTTTTTGATATTTCTTCTATCGATACCGACTTAGAAGGAGAAGATAAAATGTTGCTGTCAAAAATAATTAGCAAATATTCAGATTATTTCATAGACGGTATACCTACTAGGCGCGTTACTACAGGGCAATTGAGCATTAAATTGATAGATCCTCATAAAATAGTTCGGAGGTCGCCTTATCGACTAGCACCTATAGAGAAACAAATAGTCCGCGAAAAAATACAACAACTATTAGATGCTGGTATCGTTCGTGAGAGTTCTTCCCCTTTTGCGAGTCCGATACTCCTGGTAAAGAAAAAGGACAATACCGATAGAATGTGCGTAGATTATCGGGAACTCAATTCCAACACACAACCCGAACACTATCCCTTGCCTCGCATCGAGGAACAGATAGACCAGCTCAGTGGCGCCAACTACTTTTCTTCATTAGACATGGCTAGCGGATTTCACTAAATTTTAATTCACCCTGATTCAATTGAGATGACTGCATTCGTGACTCCGGAAGGCCAATACGAGTACCTTGCGATGCCCTTCGGTTTGCGCAACGCTCCTTCTGTTTACCAGCGATGTATTACAAAAGCACTGCAACACCTTAATGACAGGCCTCTCATTTATATGGACGACGTTCTGTGTTATTCCTCCAATATTTCGCAGGGTTTGGACCGCCTAGATGAGGCCTTACAAGCCCTGACTGCAGCAGGCTTTTCGTTTAATCTTCAAAAGTGTAAATTCATGAAACAAAAAGTAGACTATCTAGGTTATTCTTTGCAGTCTGGCGAAATTAGACCCAATACCCGCAAAATTCAGGCATTAGTTGAAGCACCATCACCATGTACAGCTACTCAGGTACGTCAGTTTCTCGGGCTCGCGTCATATTTTAGGAAATTTATACCCGGGTTTACAAATGTTGTTGGACCGTTGTACCCTTTAACTAAACTGAAAGGACCTATTAATTGGACTGACAAACATGAGGATATCCGTAGAAATGTAGTTAAAATACTTACTTCGGAACCAGTTTTAACGATCTTTAATCCTGATTTGCCGCTCGAGTTGCACACAGACGCGAGCGCCGAAGGTTATGGCGCAATCCTTATACAGAGAAAGGATAACTTACCCCATGTTGTGGAGTACTTTAGCCGGCGTACATCTGAGGTAGAATCTCGATACCACTCGTACGAATTAGAGACCTTGGCCGTCGTACGAGCGGTAGAACATTTTCGGCATTATTTGTACGGCCGACATTTTGTAGTCTACACTGATTGTAATTCGCTCAAAGCATCGAAATCCAAGGTTGATCTGACGCCTCGCGTGCATCGTTGGTGGGCTTTCCTACAAGCCTTCGATTTTGAGATCATATACCGTGAAGGCCGTAGTATGGAACATGCTGATTTCTTTTCCCGTAATCTCCAGTCGGATGCTGGCGCGCCTTCGACCCCCCAAATCCCTACTACTAAACGTGTTGAGTTTGTTGAGTTACAACAAGGATGGCTTTCAGTTGAACAAAAACGCGATAGCGAAATCCAAGACTTGATCACTAAACATAACAATAGTGATTTTCCGGAAGCGGTAGCACACACCTACGATGTTAGGGATGGTATCCTGTATAGAAAGATTGGGCGCAACAAAATTATTTCTTGGTTACCGGTCGTTCCACGCTCCTTGATTTGGACACTTATCAACCACGTCCATAACGAAATTCAACACCTTGGTAGTGATAAGACGCTAGATAAACTCTACGAACAATACTGGTTTCCGCAAATGTCTAAATGCGTGCGTAAATTTATTGATTCTTGTATAGTTTGCAAAGCATCGAAGGGACCATCGGGCGCTCAACCCGTTCAGTTACACTCAATCCCAAAACTGTCTGTGCCATGGCACACAATCCATATAGATTTTACCGGGAAACTTAGTGGTAAGAGCGACCGAAAAGAGTATTGTTCGGTGATAATAGACGCGTTTACTAAGTATGTTCTACTAGAGCACACAATATCATTAGATGCAAGTAGCGCAGTGCGAGCTCTAGAAAGGGCTGTTTGTCTTTTTGGGGCTCCTACACGCGTTATTGCTGATCAGGGCCAATGCTATATTAGTAGTGAATTTAGAAACTTTTGCAATAATTATAAAATTGATCTGCATTTTATTGCAACCGGTTCGAGCAGGGCTAACGGGCAAGTTGAGCGAATAATGCGAACATTAAAAAGCTTGCTCACGATAGTTGAAAATGACCCTAATAAGACATGGCGCGATGAGTTAGGCAATATCCAACTTGCGCTTAATAGTACAAAATCGGCCGTTACTAGGTACTCACCTACGGAACTGATGTTTGGAACACGTGCAGAATCATTAGGTATGTCCCAGATATCTTCACATTCAGACGAGCGAAATGACCGTTTAGATTTAGAATCCATTCGAGAAAATGCGTCGGAAAATATTCAAAAGGCGGCCGCGGCGGATACTCTAAGGTTTAACCGTGGTCGTGCTAACATCAAACCATTTACTCAGGGCGATTTTGTTTTTATCAAGAATAGTGAACGAAATCAAACTAAACTAGATAGGAAGTTTAGGGGACCGTTCGTTATTACCTCCGTATTAGGGAATGATCGGTACGAACTAAAAAGCGTAAGTGGTTCACACCGCACTTATAAATACGCACACGAGAATTTGCGTGCAGTACCTCAGGGACATGCCGGGTTACTTGAAATCACTACCAGTCTCTTGAACGATGAGGAGGCCGAGACGGCGCTAGAAGATGTAACTTCTAATAGAGATGACGCATTACTTTCAAACGACTGTGATACTTTGACCGTATGCTCGGATACTATTTCCGCCGACTCCCGGACAATATCAGCCGGCTCAGACACTCTCAGTGTACACTCTGATCCAGAGACATGGGATATACAAAATGAAATAGAAATTTATGCTGAACAAGATAACCTGCAATTATAGGTATACCATTACGTTTTTATGTTATGTATGTGTTTGCTTAAGCTGTCGATCCTGGTGGATAGTGACATCCGGGTTCGCTGAACGAGAAAGGATTCACTAGTCCAGCCCAGATGTAAGGTAGTTTATCCTGGTCACAGTGTGTAGTCTGGGCCAGAAGTAATGAAGGTTGTCTATCCTGGTCGAGGTGTGTCGTCCGGGCCGTACCTGAAGGGCTCGGTTGAAGGGATGCACTCGCTCGGTCCAGATGTATTGCGTTGGTTGACTGGTCGAAAGGACAGCGTCGTCCGGTCCATGCTACTTTTACGTCTGGTCGAAGGGACACGCTCGTCCGGTCCATGTTTTTTGGTAGTGAACGTCTGATAATGAGTCGGTCGCAGGGACAGTGCCGTCCGGTCCATGCCATTGAAGCTGGTCGAAGGGACACACTTGTCTAGACCCTGCTGTGAACCGGTCGAAGGGACAGTGCCGTCCGGTCCATGCCATTGGGGCTGGTCGAAGGGACACACTTGTCTAGACCCTGTCTGTGAACCGGTCGAAGGGACAGTGCCGTCCGGTCCATGCCATTGGGGCTGGTCGAAGGGACACACTTGTCCGGTCCGGGTTATGTTTGGGTAACATAACGGGATTGTGAGATGTCATCCGGTCCATTACTCATAATGGTCGAAGGGATACATGCTTTCATATCCTGCTTATGTAGTATGTTAGGATAAGTGCTATGCTGTTTTTCAGGTTGGACGAGCAAATAATCAAATAATGAAATTGCCTGTTTTAAGGACAACGTTAGATCTACGCCCGAGGACGGTCGAATGTCAGTCCGGCCGTGACGGCGCGACACATGACATTTGGCGTTTGCTGTCAACGTCGGAACAGAATAGCAGCGTGACAGATGTCAGCTGTCATTCTAGCGGAACGTCACTGGTGGGAGCGAGGCGGCCATCTTGGTCACTTTGGAATCGAGAGCCGCCAACGCACCACGCGCTCGACGGATCGCTAAATACCGACGCCATCTTGTACCTTTTTTTGTTTCATTTGTTATAATATAATAGTCAGTGATTAGTTAAAGTGTGATTGAATATTATTTTGTTAATTAAGGAATAAATCATTGGAAGATTAATTATTTGAGACTTTTTTGAGCATCTGACCCACGTGAAGATGGAAAATACTGATATAGGCCATCCTGAGTCTATATATTTATTTTTATGTTGTGATTTGTATTTATCTCGTGTTTGTTATTGTAATACTTGTGATTGTAATATGGGAGAACCTGAAATAAATGGATTTTATTTTATTTTATTTATTTATTTAAACCAGTTTGGGTTTCGTGGGTAGCCATATTTTTTCAGTGTTAACAATGTGATTTTAACATGAACCATTGAAAGAGTGAATTACGTGAAGATGAGAGTATAATATTGTCCCAGAAACATTTAGAGAAATTACCAAAAATGTAACATTGAATTTGTTGCTTAATTTATCGAAAATATTGTATACATCAGCATACAACACAATTCATCATTCATTCATCATCATTCATTCTTTTTTGACATATTTTTCCATTAATTAAAAAGATGGCGGGTTTATATAACCCGAGCTACAAAATAGTACGCGATACTCGTGACTTAAGTAAAACTTTGGAAATTTGTTCCACCTAAGAATTTATCAGAATATTTCATATGAAAATTCTTAGGTGGAACTCCAAGGTTTGACGATTGATATGAAATTGATGATTATTATTCAGTAAATCTGTCATTCCTACAGTCGCGAACCGCATTTTGATTTTTTTTTTTTTTTGTTTGTTTTTTTTTTTGTGTCGGGCGTCGCTTCGCGCCAGTGTGTACGAGCCTTAAGGCGTTTAGCACCGTCGCGGACTACTTAAGTCACAATATCGTAATGTACTATTAAGGCTCCCACAAACAGGCGCGACGCGACAGCGCTACACAAAGGCGCCACTCGTCGCGCGACACGCGGTGCCTTTGTGTCGGACGTCGCGTCGCGCCAGTGTGTACGAGCCTTTAGTAGTCTTGCTACCAAAATATGTAAACCGCTGTATCTATGCTGCTAATCTTTTGAACTAGTAGTTTGTTTAAACTGCAGTTTGTTTGACACGAGCACAAGGTGCAGCTAGTGCATTACGGTCAAAACTTTGTACATTATTCTTGTGTAATCTACGTGGCTTTGAAAACTAACTTATGTATGGGTAATGCATACATTATATCGAGCAAACATTGCTCCTTATTATTATTATGGAAAGAGACTTGACAAAGTTCTTTACCCAGCTTTTGGCTAGCTTTTGATAACTGTTTCGCACGCGTGGAGTTCAGGATTTTTTTCACAGGAACGTACTACCTGCACGCGTAGCATAACCACCATGGAAACGTGTTTTGTCGACGGAAGAATAGACAAAATGACAGATTTCTAAAGATATTTTTCTACAATCTGTCATTTTGTCTATTCTTCCGTCGACAAAACCCGTTTCTTTGGTGGTCATGCTACGCGTGCAGGATAAAAAGTAGTAAATATTATGCCTTAACCCAGGCCATGATCTACCCGTGTGCCAATTTCATCGAAACTTGTTCAGCCGTTAAGGCATCACACGGTAATAGGCAGACAGACAGAGTTACTTTCTCATTAATAATAATTATACAACATGAATTAACGCACACCACCAAACATACCAATTAGAATATTATGTTATAATCATAATACATACACTAAAATTTTAATATAGTGTATACAAAATTAAATATTTATTTAATTAAAAATGTATTTATTTATTTAGTTATACTGATTATGGGAGAAAATTGTGGCCACGCAAGTTTATGGGTAGCGTAGTAGGTACCTCGTCCATTTTGGTTTGTTTTGACTGTACAGCAGAAGTACCCGTAGTAGCAGATTACCTATATAAAAAAACTAGCTGCTGCCCGTGGCTTCGCCCGCGTGGATGTCGGAAATTATCCAACGGGACCGTGCTGCCGGTACACAAAGTAGCCTATGTTACTCCTTATAACATCAGCTGTATGCCAATGAAACTCCCGTCAAAATCCGTCCAGCCGTTTCGGAGATTACCCGGAACAAACAGACAGACAGATAAAATAATAAATAAATAATAGATAAAAAAATTGGTATTTTGTTATAAGTCCCGTATATACTTTCATATGCATTTAGTAAAAAGCTTTTATTTTGACATTACAAACAGACACTTAAATTTTATTTATTTTTATAGATGTATAGATGACAGAAATCGATTCAGTAAAAGATTCTGAAAAAACTACTTTCATAATGTGCATTAATTCGGTTACACTTTATATTAATTACTTACTTTTTATATATATTATAATATATAAGTATGGATGCATGATGGTTTTATCCACTATTTCTTTCAAAATCCATAGAATAAGTTATATTGATGCTCTTTTGGATCCCGTACAACATTATCTAATTTGAAATTTCATACAAATTCCCACCGTAACACAATACAGAGCTGGCGAGTGCATCCCCTTCAAACAGTTTACGGAGACCAATTAATCGTACAATTCCTTTGAAATCGAGCGCACGTGACGACAAAGTGTTGCCGTACTCCATTAACTGCGCCCCAACTTACTGATATTTTACGTTTCGGGGTAAAATGTGTCAATTCTATGGCAAACACATTCACCAACATAACGTGATCTCCCACCCCCTTCTAGAGACCGACAAAAATCGAAGACGGAAGGAAAAATTAGGAGCAGTTATAGGTCTTAGTAAATTGGTTACGGGATACAATGGGATCCATACACATGGGATTCCCAAGGGGGAGTTCTATAGTGTTTCAATAGTTTATAGCTTCCAAATTGTAGTCACATAGTGTTGAAAAGTAAAGTTAGATTGACGGATATCCTCGCTGACATGATAACTATTTGTATTGCTGGGAGTTCGTAACAATTGCATTGGATTTTTAAAAGATTTTTTCTACTGAGTATCGCTTGTACCAAAAATCAGTTCAAACTCAAACTCAAAGCATTTATTTCAAATAAACCAATTACAGGCACTTTTGAATTGTTAAGGGGTCGGTCAGTCAGAAAGATGAAGCTAGTTGCCCATTCCAAAGCGTAGTAGGTACCTATGGAGAAGAACGGGCAAGAAACTCCATGGACACTCTTTTAAATCAAAACATGGTTACAAAATATTGGTTACATCATTCATGTTGAAATAATGCATGTAAGAACGATGCAGAACGTTAATAGCGTCCGTAATAAAGAGACAAAAACAATTCAAATATTAAATTAAAATTAGCCGTGGCAGCCAAGAGATGACCAGTCCCCACTGACGGCGCCCGTTCACGAACATGACGTATGGATCAGCACCATTTAACTTAACTATTTTGAAGGGAACTTAATGATCCAACAGACACGCCACCACCAGCGAGACATTTGAGTGAGCATGACATACTCTCAGCCGCCAGGGCACATTCAAGTCAATGAAAGACAAACCTAGTAAATGGTAGCTTTATAGTAGGTACATAGTACTGACACATGTGCTATGCAATTATACAATACTAAAAGATTGAATTTATACAATGTAAAGATAGTTTTTTAAATAAATGCGTTTAGCGTCAGGGCTCCTATAACGAGGCGCGACACGCGACGCGAATCGAACTCGACACAAAGGCACCACTCGTCTCGCGACAAGCGGTGACTTTGTGTCGCGTCGCGTGTCGCGCCTGTTTGAAGGAGCCTTTATACGTTTGAAAATTACAGAGACAGAATAATGTTTTATATAACGTTTATAAGAAGACACTTAGCGAAGCCTAGAGTCACTTGTACTCCCCGTCATTGTAATTTTTTTTTTTTTGTACTGGCCTGTACCTGGAAACCTTCTGGTTACAGAGATATTGACGGTCAAAATTCCAACTTTTACTGACGTTTCGTACTAAGTTTTTAATGTTATATATAACACAACTCTAAATACCCGCACGACCCCTGTACCATTGCATGCACCCATAAGCACAATGTTTTGCGTGCGTTACATTGCGCACTACCACAATTTCAAATAAAATAAAAAAGTCGTTTCCTAGCAATTATTTTAATACAATGATACTTAGGCCCGTATTACAGAACGTCACTCAATACTGAAGCATTACTTAAAACTAGATTCAAGCCATTTGATTGGTTGAAACTAGTTTTAAGTAAAGCTTGAGTATTGAGTGACCTTCTGTAAAACGGGATTTAGTTTGATTTACAGAATGACTAGTTGACGGCTATGTGATGGGTCTTTTTACCCGACTACGGTGAAGCAAAAAAAGGGGGATTATGATTTTGACAGGTATGTATGTATGCGGGTATGTATTACGTATGTATGTCCATCTGTTCCCTCATAACCTCTAAACTACTTATCATAATTTGACAAATGAGGTAGCGCTGGAAGGGTCTTGATCGTCCACTGGTTATAGGCTATGTGACGTCACAAAAAATCCAACATGGCGGGTAAAGCAGATGAAAAATATTGGCGAAAAAAAAAGTTTAATATATCGTGTTTGGTATCTAATGAAAGGTCTTAAGGACTACTTTCTGAAAATTTATTGGTTATCTATAATTATATACCTACACAGAAATCCCAAATTTGAATTGTCCCCAGTGGGTAGGAGGTAACTACCCTCAACGATCCCAAACCCCAAAATAATTTAAATAAAAATAAAATTCAATAGAAACTAAAACCCAACTACGACAAAAACAACAACTAAAACGTATAAACAAGTTATCACAGAAAGACAAACTAAAAATCCGAAGTCACACGTAAACTGTTCGATTTATGCCTTAATTACATGACGTGTGCTCAGGATTTTTAATTTGTCTGTTTTAATCTTTTTAGTTGTTGTTTTTGTCGTAGTTGGATTTTAGTTTTTATTGATTTTTATTTTTACACCCTGTATATTTAGCGCTAAACGAATTTATTGATGCGTTATTTCAACAACGAAACACGGTCTGCCTTAAAACTAAATCTAATCGGGCATGCATGGCAGGCAGTCAGCACCAGCTTTTAGACTGGATCATAACGGCGCAAACAGGCGCGACGCGACAGCGCGACGCGACTAGTAGAACAATTCCTATGAAAACTTCATGGAAATCATTCTACAAGCGTCGGCGTCGCGTCGTGCTGTCGCATCACGTTTGTCTGCGAGAACCATAATTATAACATTTACCGCATAAGCGGCTATTTTCATAGAGTCCGTGCCAATAAAGAAGCGCCTCCGTAAAAGCATTTATAAGGTAGGATATAGACCTAGACCGAACGCGCGAAACAAATTAACTGTTTTTAATTAGAACGTCTTTTTGAACATAACACATATTTAGTTTGAAGTCTTTGGGTTTCTATGGGTGATAGATATCTACTAATTATGCTTGTTGCATTTTAAACAAAAATTCTGTACAATAGTTTATTTTCGATTAAAAAATGTTTCGAATTAACGTCACGTTTATGTAAACGAAGCAAAAGGAGTATATAAGGATCGTAGCAGGTGGCGTTCTGTACTTTCTGCCTACCCCCATAGGAAGAAGGCGTGAGATTATAGATACATAAACTCGTATGTTTAATACGCGCATTCGCGCTAAGCCTACTGGTGAACCATAATGGCCTACTTTTCATATCAATATCGCTTACAACAGACTACAGCTACACTCTATCAAATTCAATAAAATCCAACCTCTTAACATACAAAGCGACAAATTAAATGAGCAATTTACACCCCAAAGGGCACTATATTACATATGGCATGTCCTATAACACTTTAAAAGGCGTGATGTCCCTACAGCTGTCCTACTGATAAAAATAAATCAATTTCACGCCTTGAAACACCATGTGTTCAATATGTAGCGGTAGCTTTAATATTTTTATGGCAGCGATAATTAATTGATTAAATTAAAGTGGTAGCACTCTAACTAAATAAAGTCATTATGGTTGAAGGGTGACGTTGTAAACAAAAAATTGCATTATATCGGATGATTTTGTGAACTTCAATTTTGAATCGATTGGGATCGAAACGCTCGGGTCGTGGGGCCCGAGTGCGCGTCTTCTCGCCGACTCGTCGACACTTCGCATGACCAGAGGGGTGGCTCGTTCTTTGGTCAAAGAAGTAACATTGCCATTCAACGTGGCAATGCTGCCAGTTTATGGGCACGTTTCCGGATGACAGCGATGTGGACGAGTACTTCGACACCAAAGTGTCCTTTTGTTTTTGTATTTATTTGCATTGTTACTTAGTCATTTATAGTAAATTACTGCAGCGGCCGACAACAGAGGTATTGATGGACGAACGTGAAAATGTGGGCCGAGGCGAAGCCGAGGCACACATACGTGAGTCCATCAATGCCTGGTTGCGGCAAGGTTTGTATAGTACTTTTTTTCAAATAATTAATTATAAATTTCAGAATCAAGGACGAACAACGATAACTTGTCTCGCGCCAATATGATAATTTGTTTCTTTTTCACCATAAACAGCTCTATTTGCTAAGCCAGTTCAAAATTTAAATAAAATCTTTGATAAGTTACCTCCTTGGTTGCCATGGGTCAAAGTAAACAGCTCGTTCCATTTTTAAATTACACGACAGATATGAGTTTTCATAGTAATTTATTCGGCCACTAAATACAACTGATATGCATTTTCATACTAAAATTGCCGGCCGCTGCTCACATGTATTTGACCAGCACCCTAATTACGTAACACACTATCTATTACAATCTGGATCATTTTGAAGCCTATTGCTAATCCATTGCTTCTTGTGTTCGAAAAATTTGTCCGCTCAAGAACGTAAACAACGCAATGAATGTTGTTGAACTGTCAAAATGAAACCCATTCCTACTGTAAGTGTGTTACGTAATTACCCCTCAGTTTCCTGGTAGGTTTTTGACGCAGTATTTAGTTAACTTTCCTGTTGGTCTGCGGGTTGTCAGGAATACATGAATGCAAATGATTTCAATCCTTTTTGGCGTTCAATGAAATGAATGACAAAAAGATTTGTCTGAATTTTAGTTTTTAGTTTTATGTGACAGGATAATTCCATGCAACAGTGTTGGCATATAGGTAATTAATTATTCATCACATAACATTATCACACCTGGATTCCCCGAAGGGTTAGGCAGACGTCCAACTATAGTATTGAGAAATTCCAGATGGAAAAACCCCTTGCAATGGAAAAACACTTTGCCCGACACGGGAATCTAACTCAGGACCTCAGACCAACGAGACAGTGATTGACACCCACGAGCGGTTGGTCACGTAGGACACCACAATAGAGGATCATTGTTTGGTCCATTCGCGCCGCTTCACTTCGCGATCGCGTTCGCGTTGAATTGCCTACGTAGGACACAGCGTTAGGGCTAAAATACATACACACGAAACGACGTCGCATCGTAGCACGTTGCGACGTCGTGTCGTGGAAATCTACGACATGTATCGTAAAAATTCACGACACGACATCGCGACCTAGTACGATGCACGGCACGTCGTTGTATCGTAAAAACTGATGATGCAATCCTGCGCCGGTGCCACATTTGATTTTCTAATAATCATTTCAGTTTTCAAACTTTTTTGACCTTCAATTAAGTTTTAAAGTGAACGTCATAGGCAAGTAGATGTTGCGCATCCTAACACGCACATGGCCGGTTTTAAATATTGTAGAGTTGAGTTACGCAACGCTCAAACCTTTGAGTTAGCTTTGACTTTACGAATGCTTCTAAACGTAGCTGACACTCAACTAAGTCTGAAGAAATCAGAAATCATATCGTATGTCGTAACAGCTGGCTAGCTAGAAATCTTAATTTGGTACTTATGGTGTTAATTTTGATTAGAGTTGAGTTGCGCAACGACCCTTCTTGCGAGTTCGCGTTGACGTCACGAATACTTCTAAACTTAGCTGAAGCATATCAAAGTCTGAAGAAATTAGAAAACTTTTAAAAAGGGGTTGATTTCATATGTCGTTACGTCATTAGCGTCACCAATCGTCTTGAAATGCTTTCTGATTCCTTCAGACTTTCAAAGCTTCAACTAAGTTTAGAAGAGAACGTTAAAGGAGGACAGGAGTGTTGCGCAATACTCCAACTCTCCAGTTTATTCATGACGAACAATTCAACGAACACAGTAAACGAAGATGAAGCTCAGCAAAGTCTGAAGAAATCAGAAAACATTTTTTGTTGATTTATGTCGCAACAGCTGTTTAGCTACGAATAAAAATGAGCAGAAATGTTATTTTGGTAACATTGTTGTCCACATTTCTTCCACACTTATTGTGAATGCATCTAAACTTTAGAGAATATAACACTGGAGAAGCCTTACGAACACTTCCTCCTCTGTAAAAGTACAAGAACAAATGTTCTAGTAAGTTCATAAAAATTACTGTCAAATCAATTTTAACGCACTTCGGAAATCCTTTTCAAGAAGCGCTGAGCTCCGTGAAAATACCTGGCTGTGCTGTTAAATCCTGTAAAAAGCGTTAAAATACGTCAAACTTACATAAAGAACGGAATAACCTTCCATAATGTATATATTTTTTTAATAATATTTAGTAATGGTTTGATTGGAATTCAAAATCCTAACCTCATAATACATTTTCATGTACTTACATCAAGTTTATGACTGGAGCAAAAAATGGAGGATTAAACTTAATGAATTCAAATCTGTTCACATAAATTTTACCAACAAAAACAACAGTATTCTCCAGTTTACATTAATAATAAACAAGTCCCTTATGAGAATACAGTCAAGTATCTCGGTATAACCCTCAACGCAAAGCTACGCTGGAAAGCCAACGTCAAGAAGAAAAAAGATGAAGTCGACCTCCGATTCAAAAGAATGCATTGGCTGCTTGGAAGAAACTCCATGCTATACGTGCAAAACAAATTGTTGCTCTACAGACAAGTCCTGATGCCAGTTTGGACTTATGGAATTCAGCTATGGGGCTGCACCAAACAGATCCATATATTAATTATACAACGATTCCAAAACAAAGTGCTAAGGGAAATTGTAAATTCACCGGGACCTAAAAGTTGAGTTCATCGAAAAAGTGATCCAGAAACTTGCAGAAGGTCATGAAAAGAGACTTCATCAGCATGTGGACGTCGAGGTAATCCAGCTTCTCGACCACACACACATAGTACGAAGACTAAAAAGAACAAAGCCGTTCGAGCTGGTGTTTAGTGTTAGTGAAGTGAACAGTGTAAAGTACAAAAGTGCTAAACAACAGTGTAAAGAACAAAGTGTATTCGTAACAGAGACAATAAGAAAAGTGCTATTGGACACATTCTTAGTAAAGACAATTTAATAGCTTAGGTTTTAATTAAATTACTTATGAGTCTACTTATAAGGTTAGATTGTAATTAGATTAGGGTCCATCCTATTATTAAACCATAGGACAAGGACAAGGGAACAGAAAATAAAAACACATTTTGATGTTTCATGCGAGAAATAATGTTTAATTATTTATAAGTACTCTAAGTTCTAAACTTAGCTGAACCTTTACAAAGTCTGACGGAATCAAAAAACTTTACAAAAGGGTTAGGACCGTGGGGTTTGATTGCCCACATAGTTTTTCGAGACATTGCCAAGCGGTTGGTCGACTCTTCACGTCACCAGAGGTCTGCACAATTTTTTGTCAATGAATCAGCATTAATTGCTATACAACGTGGCAATGCTACTAGCCTTTTGGGCACTTTTCCTGCTGACAACGATGCAGACGAATTTTTTGATGCTCTATGATTCTCGCCCCTCTCTTTTTTATATACTTGTACATATTATTATTGTTATTATAAACTGTTAACTTATAAATTATACAAAAGGGTCAATGTTGATTCTGATATTGTATTTTCAGGCTGGCTATGTTACATCTCAAGAAAATTAATTAGTAAAAATGTTATTTTTAATAGAGTTGAGTTACGCAACTCTTCTTGCGAGCTCGCTTTGACGTTACGAATAGGTTCTTCTAAACTTAGCAGAAGCCCAAAAAAGACTAAAGAAATCAGAAAGCTTTTCAAAAGGGTTGATGTTGGTATGTCGTAACAGCCAGCTATTACGACATAATCAACATCAACCCTCTTGAAAAGTTCACTGATTTAGATGATGCACGACTATAGCACGGGACGCTCTTCCACTAGGGATATTACGGTAAACGCGGGTTAAGTCGACAGTGACCCAGAAGTCGTCAAATTATAAGTAAGTTTCTACGATACGACATCGCATCGTGGCACAACATCGCATCGTGACACGACGTCATAACGTGCCACGATGCGACGTCGAATGGTGTGTATGTGTTTTGGCATTTTCATTACACATAATAAGGAACTCTTGTGCAAAATTTCATGACCCAGTGGTTTTGACTGTGCGTTGACTATCAGTGACTGAATGAATATATGATTTTTATCTATTAGATTAATTTATGTGTCACCTAGTATTCATGAAAACGGGCATTAGAGTGAATAGAATCTCCCCATTGCAATAGGTATGCGTGTCAGCTTTAGCTAAAATTGTTTCTACAGTAAATAAATAATGTCGTAACTTACCATCAAAACAAGCGTATTTAATGAACACTACTCCTGGTGACCAACTCTTGGAGGGGGGGAAGTCTTCAGACAGCAGGAAGTTGCAGTGATTGACGCCTGTACATCTGTAAGCAATGAAAATACATCATTATAATATATTCTACTAGCTGCGCCCCGCGGTTTCACCCGCAGTGGTATGAAATATACTTTTCGAGCTATTCTCAGACCTACCAATTATACTCAAAAAATGTCATAAAAATCAGTCAAGCCGTTTCGGAGGAGTTCGATAACAAACACTGTGACACGAGATTTTTATATATTAGAAGATTACCTTATTGAGTTTACCTTGGACGTTACTAATATCGATACAGGAAAAACATAGTGAGGAAACCTGCGGAGTAATTGTGTAACACAGTAGGAATGGCTTTCATTTTGACAGTTCAACAACATTCATTACGTTATTTTCGTTGTTGAGCAGACAAATTTTTCTAACATATGAAGCAATGGATTAGCAATAGGGTTCAAAATGATTCAGATTGTGACTGATAGTGTGTTACGCAATTAGTGTGCTGGGCTATAAGTCTAAAATCGCCAACCCGTCTTGAGCAAGCGATGGGGATCAAAACTTGTGTCTTCTCTGTATGAGAAGAGGCCTTTGCCCTGAAGCCATAATAGACTAGTATTTTTATCTACGAGTAAAAAAAAAATTGTTTAGCTTACAGACTTCTGACCCATCAGACAAGAAATTTGAATAGGAGATTCTGTTTTTTATTTTTAAATAGGTAGAAACATAATATAGACAGCCCGCAACGAAATTAAGTAAACATTAAAAAAAATCATAACTGTAAAGAATATCGGTAGGTACTTAATATATTTTTTACACTAAATGACAAATTATTTCTGTAAGTAGGTTTGTACAAACACTTATACGTCAATTCCATATTTTAAAAACTAGATGAGGTCGGCGTTTCCTATCCGACTACTCTGAGAAGAAAGGCCGAAACAAACCCAGAGGTCGCAGGCTCTTTAAAAGTCCAGACATAAGCATAGTAAGATCATGTGAAGTCCATGTAGATTTGTGTCTGAAACGGTCTTTTGAGGAAAAACCACACAGATTGAGTTGACCTGTCCAGTCAGTGCACGCATTTGGCAGGAATCGTGCAGCTCAACTCAGAACTTAAGGAGCTCAACGATTCGACGAACAATACTAAAGAAAGGACATTTGGGTAGGCCGCATAAACTACTTAAACTGCCAGACCAAGAATAAAACTGAAAAAAATTACCCACATAGTCCTCATATTCACAATAATGAAAATAATATAATACTTTTTATACTAAATATTCATGTCTAAAAAGAGTTAGCAAACTAAAATCAACATTCACTGTGTAAATTTATTGGAGCAGCTCAATCCCAAGCCTTTTTGTCCTCAATATAGTCTTTCACAGTATAGTAGGCTTTCTAGCATAATTTCCGCTTTATAAAAGATTTGAATTTATTAAAGCTTAGATCTTGAATGTGGCTAGGAAGTTTATTATAAAAACGTATACATTGGCATCTAAAGGAGCCACCAATTTTCTTGAGCCTGGTTGTAGGAACAAGAAATTTGTGTTTGTTCCTAGTATTTATATTGTGGATATCACAGTATTTTTTTAAACAGATTAATATTTTTATGTGCATACAAAAGATTTTCATAAATATACTGAGAAGGCACAGTAATAATATTAATCTCTTTAAATTTATCTCTGAGGGAGTGTCTGGGACTTAATTTATAAATTGAACGAATTGCCCTTTTTTGTAAAACAAAAATTGTCTGAATATCGGCGGCATTTCCCCACAACAGAATACCGTACGACATCACACTATGAAAATAACTAAAGTATACTAAACGGGCAGTCTCTAAATCAGTTAAATCACGAATTTTTCTAACGGCGTATGCTGCAGAGCGAAGCTTTTTCGACAATATGCCTATATGGGGGCCCCATTGAAGCTTGGCATCCAAAGTTATGCCTAAGAATACTGTGGTATCTTCGGGTTTCAACACTTCACCCTTTATGAGAACACTAGTTTATACTTGTCTAACATGAAGTATCGTAAACTTAATACATTTAGTTTTCTTCTCGTTAAGAAGTAGGTTATTAACATTAAACCAGTTAACTACTATTGCGAGAGCGCTATTTACATTGTCAGTAACCAGCTGCTGACATTTGAGTTTAAATAAAAGTGAAGTGTCGTCTGCAAACAACACTATATCATGTTTATCCTTTATGAGGTAAGGCAAGTCATTTATATAAATAAGAAATAAAAATGGACCAAGAATTGAGCCCTGGGGGACCCCCATTCTTACTACAGATCCGGGTGATCGTTTTCCGTTAACATCAACTCTCTGAATCCTATCACTTAAGTAAGAAGTAAGAAGATCCAGAGAAGCGTTTCGGATTCCGTAGTGGTGCAGTTTCCTGATTAATGTTTCATGAAGAACACAATCGAATGCCTTGGACAAATCGCAAAAGATTCCCAAAGCATCGCATTTGTCCTCCCATGCATTATAAACATTTCCTAAAAGTTCAACTCCGGCATCGGTAGTCGAACGACCCCTTGTAAAACCAAACTGTTTGTTATGCAGTAATTTGTGTTTATTAAAAAATCTTTGCATTTGATTCAAAATAAGTTTCTCAAAAATTTTACTAAAGGTAGGTAGCACTGAAATAGGTCTATAATTAGTAGGGTCTGATGTACTACCTGATTTAAACAACGGTATTATTTTACTGTTTTTCATAAGATCAGGAAACTCACCACGGTCAACACAATTACTAAAAATAACAGCTAAAGTAGGTGATACAATGTTTATAATCGACTTGGCAACGTCCACAGAATTACCCCATAGATCTGCGGTCTTTTTAATATTTAACGTTTGAAAGGTTTTAATTATATCTTCTTCTTCTTCTTTAGGGGTTTTGGTTTCCGCACTTAGTCCTTCAAGTGGACCATTGTGCGTGGGCCATGGTGGCCGTCGGTGGTTACTCCAACCAGCCCACCTCCCTCCAGAAGTTGATGATGTCTCCTGGTCTGTTGAGAACATCTGTGTAGGATCTGGGTGCCCCGAGGGTTTGTGACCTAATCTGGGTGACGCCTGTGCATTCGAAGAGCACATGCGCTACGGTTTCCTCAGCCTCCATGCAAGCCCTGCACAGAGGACTGTCCGTTATGCCTATTGTGTGAAAGTGTTTGTTTAGTGAGCAGTGTCCCGTGATGGTCCCCGTCAACAGGCGCAGGCCGTTCCTGTCCAGACGTAATAGGCGTCTGGTTAACTTGCCATCCAAGGATGGCATGGCGTTCTTGGACTGCCTGCAGCCTGTTGTCGAGGTCCACCAGGTCTCCGCTTGTGTGTGGGTGTACTCCTGTAACCATCTTCGTAGCTGGTTGAAGGGGATGGGCGCGATGGGTTCGGGTCCACAGACTGACGCGCTGGATGCTCTTCTGGCCAGCTCGTCAGCTGCGTCGTTACCCAGTGATCCACTGTGTCCTTTAATCCATTGCAGTGTAACTGTGTTGCGATAAGATACCGCTACACGTTCCAGAGCATTGTGACATTCAAGTGTTATGCTCGACGTAATATACTTTCTCCCCAGGGATTGGAGGACTGAGGCGCTGTCGGAGAGTATACGTATATGGGTGTCCGTGACTCTCCTGGCCTCTATGGCGTGCACCGCTTTTATGATGCCCACACACTCCGCCTGGTAGACGGTGTTGAACTTTCCTAGCGGGCTGGATATGTTTATGTTAAGGTCGTGCGAGAAAACTCCGACTCCGGTTCCGGAGTCGGTCTTAGATCCGTCGGTGTATACTCTCAGCTCTCTCGGGCCTGAGTGGTCACAACGTTCTTCTGTAAGTGTTATGTTGTAATGCCTTTGGAAGTAGTGTAGTTTCGGGGCCTTGTCACAGGGTGATGCCATCATCGGTTGTCGTTTGATCGCAGTTTCCCTGATGCGTATGTGCTTGACTCTACAGTCTTTGCTTAGAGTCCCTGATATATGCAGCCTAAAGGTAGCCAGGGCGGCCTCCTCTTGCACGATGAGGTGCAGAGGTGGTAGTCCAACCATCGCCTGTAGGGCCGCAGTGGGTGTGGTTCTCATGCAGCCAGTGATTGCTACACAAGCAAACCGTTGTAGTTTTTCAAGGTCTCTCTGGGCTGTACTCAAATCTGTCCTGGGCCACCAGACTATTGAGCCGTATGTGATAATTGGTCGGATGACTGTGGTATATAGCCAGTAAGTGACCTTGGGGCTAATCCCCCAATTCCTGCCAAGCATTCGCTTGCATTGCCACAGAGATATACTGGCTTTTGTAGTAATGTAGTTAGTATGTTCTGCCCAGTTCAGCTGTTTGTCCAAATAGATGCCCAGGTATTTGGTTTCAGTTGAGAGGCTTAGGGTAGTTCCAAAGAAACGAGGTAGTTGGAGTACCGTCAATTTCCTCCTTTTTGTAAAGAGAATTAATTCGGTTTTTGTGGGGTTCACTGATAGCTGGTGTTTATTGCACCAGACCTCTACTATTTTCAAGGCTTGGCGCATGAGGTTGCATAGGGTGTTTTCGTGGGTACCATTTATTATTATAGTTATATCGTCGGCGTAACCTACTGTGAAGTATCCTTTGTTGTTGAGTTCTTTGATGAGGCTGTCTACGACTAGGTTCCATAGAAGCGGCGAGAGGACTCCCCCTTGCGGGCAGCCTTTCGCTACAATGGCCCTTGTAGTGTCGTTTAATTTAATTATATCTTTACAGGTGACATATTGGAAATGAAATTCAGAATCACAAACAGGGACGTTTTCTTTAATTAAAGACTCTGCAGCAGTGGGTGATGAGTTTAGAGATTTAGTAGTGGATACGGGAATATTTGTAAATAAATTTTCAAAGGCCACGGCGACTTGTGAATCTGATTTAATTATATTGTCATCAATATCAAGGCTGTACTTACTATATCGGTTGCATGACCTTCCCGTAAGCCCGATAGCCCCCATTCTCGTCGGCGAAGCCGCAGACATAAGCTAGTACGGCATAGATTTAATCTATGCATCTCCATTCAGGAGGCTTTGACAAAAGGTACGAAAAAGAAACTTCCCCATGTTATTTTTTTTGTGGTACAGCTACTTTCTAAATCGAGGGGTAAGCCATTAAAAATTTAAAAAAAAATAGAAAAATTGTTGGGACTAAGCATTTTCTACATCATATCATAATCATCATCTAAGAGCTTACATAGATACTATTAATCCCTGAACAATCACACAAAGTCTCTTAATATCTTCAAGTAACTCTCCTATATTAAAGCTCTCAGCATTAACTCTGACTTCAATATGAGACAGTATATCGCTCTGTAAGCTTTAATTAAGTGCTTCATGAAGGTTCATTACAAGTGCTTGAGTAGAATTTACTGTTCGCAAATGAATTAGAAGATTACGTTGTGAAAAACTTTATATTACATTGCTTTTTTATTTCATTGCCTAGGTAGGTACTGTCAGGGAAATTATTTGTTAAGCTAATTAACACTACGTCAATTTGCCGTGTTATAGCCATTTCATACAATTGTCAAATACGATGTCAATGTTGTGATAGTGAATATACGGACAGTTTAAACAGGTAGTCAATTTGCTTGATAATAAATATCCCTGACTTTACTATCGCTTCTTAGGCCCGTATTGCAGAACCTCACTCACAACTCAAACATTACTTAAAACTTGTTTAGAGCCATTTGATTGGTTGAAACTAATTTTAAATAATGCTTTATAGAGGTATGAGGAACAGGGTGTAAAGTTCACTCATACTCTATGGAAAAGGGAAGATCTCCGACCAGACGGGTGTTGTATCTGGTGGGCAACTGCCCGACGTTTGATGTCGGGATGTTGTATATATGCTAGTTGCACGGTAAACTCTGCTTGCGCGATGCAGGATCTTGCGTGACGTCATTGTGACGTGTAGCTCGCATGTGGCTATGTAGATACCGCTACAGCTTGAGTCTTGAGTGAGCTTCTGTAATACGACCCTTAGTCTCACTCATTTTGTACCTATTACAAGTTCAAATCTACATAAATAAAATTTAAATGCTATTCGTTGGTAAGCGCATCACTTAAGAAAGGCTGGACCGGTTTGGCTATTTATTGTTTTAAAATATTCGTTATAATCCAAATTAGGTTCTTACGGAAAGATAAAGTTTAAAAGTTTCCGGAAAATGGGAAAAAGTGAACGCCATTTATGTACGAAATTTTGAAATTTTGACAGGACTACGTCAGTCGGGTCTTGTAGTGTCAAATATTTTGTGATAGGGTAGTAAACAAGTGTCCGGTATTGGATTGTATAGTTGCCAGTTGGACGTGATTTATCGACCCATAACGGCTTTTAAAATCTAGAATAATACTTATGGGAAATGGACAGGATTTACTGAGTCCTTACTACTGGAACAATGGCTTATGGAACTCGTAGCTGTCTCACCAAATGTAGAAGAACTTAGATATTTTTTCTGTTATATTATAACATAACATTGGGCAGAGGTGTACACACGGCTAGATATCAAAATATCAAGCAATACATTTCCAGTATAAACTGACCTCTCATTGTACGGAAATCCTATACAATGCCAGGTCAGCTTATACTGAAAATGTATAGCTTCATATATAGCTGTGTGTTCACCATGCACATTTCACCATGTTTTCAGTTATCTAGACAATTATTATCTAACGCGAACGTACATAATAATAATGTTTTTTACCCTCTCTCTAAAAGCTTAGGGTAATTCTCAATACGTACTTTATTTATTCTCTACATTAAGCAAAAGTAGGTAGATGTAACAAAAACCATTTAATTATACTCTCTTACAAAAGCGACATGACGAGGGTAGTCGTAAAATTCTACGATCTCATAAAGACGCCATTGTTATGAATTTCCAACACATATGTGTTAGCAAAATTTTGTCTAATTTCGTGTTAATTTTCCTTTGTTAGTAACTAGGATACTGACACAAAAAAGGGATATGCAGAAGGTTTCTTCCATACAATCGATCTGCGTATCTTTTTGCCAACCATGTTGGGGTCGGCTTCCAGTTCCGGATGCAGCTGAATACCAATATTTTGCATGGATCGACTGCCCATCTGAACTCTGCAAACCCTTTGGTAACGATACCCCTTGGTAAGACTGGATGTCAGACTTTTGGGCTTCTTACTACCTATAACTAGTGAGACAGAAGATTCATTTCATACAATACACAATAACAATACGAACACGAACATGTCCAAAATACGCAAGCCATCGAATTATCATTTATTTGAGCCCATTGCTGACTACAATTTTGAAAGAGAGAAAAAAAAACTATTTATTGGGACTCGCTCAGGATTATCGCAAACTAAATAACACACTCATAAAAACAAAAATATGAAAATACTTAAATAAAAACAAAAGTAAAATGAAAATAACAACAGAAAGTCCTATACGACGCCAAAAGGCCGCTATCTCAGCATGATTCTGCGACATTTAAAAATATAAGTGTCGCAGCGCTGGTTTTCTGATAGAGCCCGCTGCTGTGATGTCACGGACAGATACAGAAATAAATAATAAATAAAATAAAATAAAAATATAGCTATTTTTGAGTAACATAACTAGAATTTAAAAAAATATATAAAAGAAATTATAATTATATTATACATTATAACTTTTTATATTTTGAAACTTCTGCATAATAATTATTTGATTTTCGATAGACTCTGATTTCCGTACATTTTTGCGGTATAGTAACACCCATTTGTGATTAGCTACCAACAAAACAAAACAGAAAAAACAAAAAAAAAGATGAATGAAAGGCGACTAACAAAGGGTATTTACAAGGCAGATGTGAGTGGAAACGCCGGGAGGGGCCGCTCTAGTAGGACATATAGTGATTAGTGATGTTCTTCAAAAAGGTCAGGTGCGTAGTACTCGCAACCGGCGTGCGTGTATGACGATGTATGAACGTAAACGAGGCAAAAGGAGTATGTAAGGATCGTAGCAGGTAGCAGGCAGGCAGCTGTAGTTTCTGCCTACCCATGGAAAGAAGGCGTGAGTTTATGTTTAAGTGTAAAACGAAACTACTTTCAACGTTAGTTTCTATTTGGAACTGAATGATCGAAGTACCAATGCTGCATCGTTCGTCAGAAAGTAAAATGCGTTTATTGGTATTGCAGCAACAAAAATATAAAAAATACGGAAAACAATGATTATTATGCCAATGGGGCCTCAGCTCAGCATAATGTCAGATGACAACACAAGGTGTACCACCTGACGCCGATTTTCAGCTGCAACCCACGAGTGCCATACGCTAGAATAATAAAAAAAGAATGGGGACGTGTGTGTCCGTTCTAATAAAATAAAAGTGTTGTGGCATGGGTGTGTGTGTGTTGTGTTGTGATTAATGAAAAACTAAAATAAATACCCAATACCTGCGTACATTAAACTAATTAATCTATAAATAGAAAGTCCCTAGATCTAAAAGGTAAAATCGTGCGACTGGGTTGTCCTTCTTAACTACGAAACGGATTTTCATGCGGTTTTCATTTCCATTTATGGTACAAACAATAATAATTGACTAATAAAAAATGAAAGCTAATTGAAATTTAAATAGAAAAAAATTAAATAATAATGATGAAATCGATAAAATTGGTAAAATTTACTAAAAAACAGTATTAAATAATTTTTTCATAAGGCAGAGATGTCGGCTCGAACGTTTTCAAAATGTTTTTGAAGGTTTAATAAAAAATCTTTTAATTTTAATTTGAAAGTCGAGCAACTTTGACTAAATACTGCATTCTACATACTTTTGTATAAAGTGAGCCTTTTGTAATTCTTTATTATGTGGCACATTCTGTTAACTAGAGTCTCGTATTTGAACATAATTAAATGTTACATTGTAAATTATTATATTTTTAATTAAATAGCGCGTGGAAAGGAAATTAAAGCTTTGCGAACAGTGATTTTTCATGTTGATCGTTTACCAAGTTAAATTGCAACTTGTAGGTAGAGAAAATTTTACCTTTTGGTGATTAATTTTTTAACATCTTATTCCTAAGCGCTAAAGAGAAGGGTAGTGTTGAGTATCAAGCTCCAGGTGTGCTGCTGGTGGTCTTGACTGAATGAAACTATTTGATTCCGATGATGACTGTATTTCTTGGGTAGGTACCGATTATAATGTTTTTTGAACGACCGACGTGTGCGCACGCTCAAGGTGTCGGCGAACGAGTGAAAGGCAGGAGCATGGTATTATAATATACTTCGCCAGGTATAGCATTCCGAGACACAGTGGTCACATGGGAGACACAAGCCTACGTCATCACCGCTGTGTTACCAGTAGTGTGTAATATAACTCCCCAACCGCCTTTATTACCTGTGCGAATCCGATAAAACAATGAGGTTTTACCTACCAATTACGTTATTTTATGTTTAAATTGAATTTGTTTCGTTTGATTATAAAAGCGAAACGACAATTTAAATGCTTTATATATATATTTTTATTAGAATGGTGACTCAAAATGTTTCCATAATTTGTGTTTTGTTGCAATAAAGTGGCAACACTGGATAGTGATTGTTTTTTTAGACCATGGGCAGGAGGAAGCCCGTGATCGCGGTGTGGTGTGTGGCCCGATGTGACATCAGGAACCGTTAGCTTATATCCTGATTTTCTTCAAGACTACCCTTTTTTTTTTTTTTTGGGTGGGAAATCATCAAATGACGTCTCCCGCTCTGGGCGGAGCGGAAGGGCGTGTCAGACTCTTACTGACTAATCCCACCCGTGTTCCTTCAGTTGCCTGTGCGCCAGGGCCACGGTAACTCTTTCGAACAATCCGCGACCCCGGCAGGCATCGGTCCTATCGGACCCCGTCAATGGTGCTGACATCTCTTTGAGGCGCGCGTGGAACACGACGCGCCGTCGACCCGGGCCTACAACAAGCTACCCTTAGAATTTAAAAGCATAAATAGCGCAAACTTATTGAAAAACAAAAAGAAGACATATTTATTGAGTAAGGGCTATTACAGCGTCGATGAGTAGGTACCTAGAAGATAAGCGACAACCGAAATATTATTTTTTCAGATTGGAATTAATTTTAAATGATATGTTGACTGTTATTATTATACATATAGTACAACTATACATTTTTATCTCTGACATTTTTTTTTTTTACAATTATTTGACATCGGAACTGATGTCGATAAATGAAAACTTTTGACATCATTTATAATTTTAAATCTCTTGACATCATATTTAAAACTGTTTGACATTATATTTAAAACTGTTTTGACATTATATTTAAAACAGTTTTGACATTGTATTTTGAAACTGTTTGACATTATATTTTAAAACTGTTTGACATTATATTTTAAAACTGTTTGACATTTTAATTAAGTATATTGTTTTAAAACTGTTTTTGAAATTGTAGTTTAAAATTGTTTGACATCATAATTATACTATTTTTGAACCGTCTAGTAGTATTTAAAACATTTTCGACATTATATTTGAAACTGTTAGGCACTATATTTTGAATTTCTTGGAATGTTAATTAATAATTCATAGTTCTTATAATTTTATGTAAATTGCATGTATATTCAGCACAATGTAAATTGTTCACGAATAAATGAACTGAAATGAAACAAGCCAAACCGAACAGTCATGGCAAAATAACATACCTATCAAAGTAATGAGAGAAATTAATAAAGTACAGCACCTACAACTATTTTCTTAATCTCCCTCGGAAATCATCGCATTTCAGAATACAAACGAATGCTGATTTCCATGTCCATCAATTATTAGATTTATCGTGTATAATAATTTAAATTCATAACTAAGTACTTTAGTATTGTTGTTTTATTTTGACGTAACAACACAATAAAGTACTTAGTTCTGAATTCAAATTATTATACACGATAAATCTAATAATTGATGGACACGGGAATTAGCATTCGTTTGTATTCGGAAATGCGATGATTTCCGAGGGACATTAAGAAAATAGTTTGTACTGTAGGTACCTATTTCAATTTATCTTTCTATGAAACTTATTATTCCTTTAGTTCAAAGTTCGTTTGAATCAATAGTTTAAACAAGGCCAAAATTGTTACTCTTAGAGCAAGATTCACAGAGTGCACTATGACTTTAATAACTAATGTTAGCGTTTCATACGAATCTTAACCTTGTTCCTGTGCATATAATGCTCATATTTATATAAGTCAATGTGAGCAATCATATTACACGAATATGGACATTAATTGTATTCAAATAATGTTCATATTCGAATGAGACGCTTACTTTACTACGAAAAGTCAAAGCGCGCCCGGTAAATCTTACCCTAAGACTAACTTACCTATGTAGGTAAGATTGTATACCTAGCTATTTTGACCCATCGCTTCCAATCAACAAAGGTACACTCAAATGCAATGATAAGCACTTCTATACACTCCCCTCTCCACATAATCCACTGCCCTTACTGTCCATCATTCTCTCCTTCCTGCCTTTAAATTCACTAGAATTTATATTTGATCAATAAACGTACTTCACAGAGCCCCATTTAATGTTGCCAACGAAAACTGCATTCAAATTACATCATGCATAGCTGATAACATCAGGTAATATCCACCTTCGCCCCTGCTAAACGTAGTGAGGGGACACGCTAATGTGAATTAGGTACTCGATAGTCGATAGTTGACATCGAAATAGAGGACACATTGTCCATGGATGTTTACGGATTTAGTTACATGTATCTATTGGGTATGATCTACTCCGTCAACTACTTTTTGGACTGGATTGAGGAATTTATTCATGAGTTTCTGATGGGATATGCCAAAAATGAGCACCTGTGAAAACTGTCCTAAATACATAAGCGAATTGTTTTAAAAATCGGATTAAAAGGAAATTCAAATTTTCTTACGTCTTTGCAAGCTGCAGGTCAGTGGCAGGTTGTGTGTTGATTAAAATATGATTCGCATCGGTAACAAATATGGCTTAACAGAATTATAATCATTAGAATCAGCAATACAACTCCTTAAGCTAGAATTGGCCTCAAATGTAATGATTTCAAGAAATAGTCATTCAATAGTGTAATATGAACTTCGAGAGATGTATTGATGATTTTCATGATTATAATTCTATAATTAAATATTTGATACAGCCGCGAATCATATTTTTATCAACACACAACTTGATACTGACTTGAAAATTACAAAAATCTTAAGAAAATTTTAATTTCGCGGGTTACCCCGACACTTTTGCCTTAAAGTATAAACATCGAGGTTTTAGAGGAAGTGTGCGCACATCACTAGCACTCGATAACCGTACCTGCCGACATTGCACCATTTTGAAGAAGGAAATGACTGGCGAGTGCTTTTTGTGATTAATGACGTTAACTACGATTAGACGCTTAAATATTTGACAGCGCATCAGGCTGGATGGGTGATCGAAGATGTGTTTATATCCATTAGGCAATTTACTGAGTAAACAAAAATAAACTCTTGTACTTATTTCACCGAGTTTACATAACCGTTTCGGTTATGTAAACTCGACCACGTAACACTTCCGAGTCCCTATAAGACTATTCTACTTGATACACAAACACAAAATTACTCGTACACCTGCAAGTTTTAATGTATAGTGTTAAAAATATCGCGCCTTGGAAAGCACGTTAAGCAGTTGGTCCCGGCTGTCATTCATGAATCTTTGACAGTCCGTACGGGTCATCTGAAGCACGAAAGTCTGACGACCGGTCTTACCAAGGGGTATCGTGTTACCCAGTAACCGGGTCGTAGAGGTCAGATAGACAGTCGCTCCATGTAAAATACAGGTATTAAGCAGCATATGGTTAGACTAGAAGCTAACCCCAACATATTTGGGAAGATGATGAGTATTGAAAATACCGTTTGTGAATGCCTAACACGTTAATTCGTTTGCTAAACAAATGCAAAAATCAAAGTGCGATCCACCGATTTAAAAAAAAAGAAGGACTCCACGCATTGCATATCGAAAGTAAAGCACTATTAGTACCTATGCCGGACCGTTTGTACAAACATGCCTCACGCACACATTTACATCATACGGTGCCGACCGGCCGCCATTATGCGGCACTATGGCGTCATTGTAGGTACTGTTTAAGTCAAGTAATAAAATAAAATAATGCCTTCTTGTGTTGTGAAATGATGTAAAAATTATTTTACATTCCAGAAAAAGTGTCAAGGAATAACATATCACAAGTAAGACACTTATTTACACACACACACATAGATCGGTACGGTGCTTCACTTTCGATATGCGTGGCGTGGAGTCCTTTTTTTTGTAGTCCGTAGTGCGATCAATACTTTTTATACTGTCAATCAATATTCTCGATAACATCTGTAGGTTAACAGCCCTCTTTACGTTCACCTGGCGATAATAGTTATTATTATAACACTCTGAATTATTCAATGACACGCTCCATCGGCTAAACAAACTGTATTTGGTACCATAAAGTTCGCTAAATAGTTTGGTTTCCTACCATGTCTTGTTAAGGATAATTGGAGGGTATTTCGAGATTATTATTCAAACAGAAACTGTTTTGGATGATAAATGATAAGGGTCTCCGGCGTCATTCGCAATAGAGATAACGGACTCTGAGAGTACTAATGTATAAGTAGGTATATTTATGCGGTGGCCAAGCTGGGTAGAATTATCCGTATTTTTGCGTCGTTAAGAGCTAAATAATTGCTGATCGCAGGATTGTGTTTTTAGAGGATAGGAGGACGGTGCAGAAAATCCTTGAGCCATCTTTTAATTTACGAAATAAATACAGGATAAAGACGCGACAACGCGACACAAGGGCACCGCGTGTAGCGCGACGAGCGGTGCCTTTGATTTGCGCTGTCGCGTCGCGCTAGTGTGTACGAGCCTTTATTCAACGATCCATTAAAAAAAGATGGTGTAGGTAAAACATTTTTTACCCGTCTACGCTTCAATAGTTTTTACACCAACACTATCGAAACCTATTTAAAACGCGTTTTCAACAAATAACTATTACCGACAACATTACCTGACCATTTATTAACATGTCATAATTTAAAATCGCAGACACTATTCAAATTAGCGGCTGCCAAGCGCGTGCGCAGGTCAGCCGGAACGCGGCGTTTATCAAACATGGCGCCGTTTCCGGTTAGTCACGTCACGCGTCCGACACTTCCTGTCTGTCCTACACCTGTTAAGGGCTGATGTGACCTATAAACGTGTAATGAGTTGATTATCCTTTACTTTATGAGAAAGAAAATCATCTAACTCAATAGAAACTGTATGAATCAATCTTCACAGATTGATAAAACAACCCTAATAACATTAGGGTAATCCAGCACAGAAGATGATCCGGCAGAGAACCAAAGTTGTCGACACAGCTCACAGAATAAGCAAGGTAAAGTTGCAATGGCGGACCACATTGGTACAATCGATGACCGTTGGGGTAGACGTGGTCTTGAGTGTAGACCGCGGATTGACAAACGTAAGGTAGGACGCCATTTGGCTAGCTGGAGCGACGATCTTCGCAGAATGGCTGGTAGCAGCTGTATGAGAGTTGCCGAGAATCGAGCTGAATAGCGTGCAATTGCAGAGGCCATATCCAGCAGTGGACTGCTGTAGGCCAATGATGATGTTAATGATTAGCTTTAGATATACTTAACAAAGACTGATAAGTAAATTTTTAAGGCTTCCTCTCTCCTGCTATTTTGCTGTGCCCGACAGGATTCTAAATGATTGAGTGTTGATTATGTCATTGAGAATTTGATGTCACGTCGAGACTACCGCAAATCACTCGCCCGTGGAGATTTAATTAGTTGTATGATGATTTTAATGATTATTGTTCTGTGAATACTCTCGGATCCGTCCCATTTACATGGACTTAAATATAACTGGCTAAATGTGGGTGGCTCAGCCTAATCTTTCGGGAAATAAAGGCGTGTTTTATTCTGTGATTAGGATTACATAATATTTTTTATGTTAATGTCGTCTCATTGTTTTTTTAGCATACTGTCTGTGCCCGCGACTTCGTTTGCGTGGATGTCGGAACCAATAATGTGTCTCTTTACTATTTACTTATTATTTTTTTAACATAAAAGTGGCCTGAGTTACTCCTTATGACATCAGCTAGCTGCCAGTGAAAGTCCCGTCAAAATCGGTACATCCGTTTCGGAGATTAGCCTAAACAAACACAGACAGACAAAAAATTCAAAAAATGTTTTTTTGTTACGAGGATAAGTACCTATTTTATACTTTCATATGCAGCATTTAGTAAAACGCTGTTATTTTGAAATTACAAAGAGACACTTTAACTTTATTTATTTGTAGTCATTGCAGAAAACGTAAGGAAAGAATTTCGCGGGCTAAAATTACGTTTTCGCCTTAAAAAGTAACGGTAACATGCATTTTTATTTAGAGTATCCTTTTTATTTATAATCTTATTACGTACACCTTTTTTTTTTGTTTGGGAAATCATCAGATTACCTCTCCCGCTCTGGGTGGAGCGGGAGGGCGTGTCAGACTCTAACTGACTAAAACCCACCCGTGTTCTTTCAGTTGCCTATGCGCCAGGGACAACTCTTTCGAACAATCCGCGATTTCGAACCTTGTAGAGATACTTTTTACAAGTTCTTATTTAACTTGCAATGCTCGTATGCAATAGTAAGTTAGTTGTCCGTTTAATTTTGACCACCTTTATTTTATTAACTACACAAAACAACATCACAGTAAGTGTGGCTTGTGACTAAGTCATAACAGCCGTATGCGTCAATCGATCAGGTTAAGCTACGCTTGCCGCAGTTGGTACGTGGATGGGAGACCACCTTTAAATATCAAGACCCTTCCGTGCCTCGAAAAACACGTTAACCCCTTGGTCCTGGCTGTCATTCGTGAATCTCTGGCAGTTACGGGTCGTCAGAAGCCCGAAAGTCTGACAACCAGTCTTACCAAGGGGTATCGTATTACTCAGTAACTGGGTTGTGGAGGTTCGATAGGCAGTCGGTTCAAGTAAAATACTAGTATCGAGCTACATCAGCACCCTTATTACGTAACACACTATCCATCACAATCTGAATCATTTTGAAGTCTAATGCTAATCCATTGCTTCATACGTTCGAAAAATGTGTCTACTCGACAACATAAATAACGCAATGAATGTTGTTGAACTGTCAAAATGAAACCCATTCCTACTGTTAGTGTGTTACGTAATTACCCGCAGGTTAGACTGTAAGCTGACCCCAACATAGCTGAGAAAAGACGGGGCAGATGATGATACAACAACAGCAAACAATATTATCCAATTCCATTTTATTAGATAGATGGATAAACTGATTTATTTGGTGCACAGATGGACGAACAAAAAAAATCGGACGGAACTCCGCTAAGACAAAACTGAGTCCCGCTTATGTATCAAAACTTAAACTCAAAGCATTTATTTCAATGTAACCATTTACAGGCACTTTCGAATTGTGAAGGAGTCGGTCAGTCAGAAATATGAAGTTAGTTGTCCATTCCAAAGCGTAGTAGGTATCTATGGAGAAGAACGGGCAAGAAACTCCGAGGTATTCCATGAAGCACACCCAAACGAAGCACACCCAGACGAAGCACACCTAAAGTATTCCACTTAGCACACCTGTAGGTGGGCGTCAAATAAAAATTTAAAATAATTAATTTCCTATTCCACGAAGTACACCTACGAATATCACTCGCATAGTGCGGGGACTAAGAAATAAAAATGTCGACGAGAAAATATGTATTATTTAAAAGACTAACTTAAATTTCTAACATCATTCAGTTTCATTATAATAATGTGACACAATATTTGTCATTTTTGTAATCTTACTATTTAAAATCACAGATTGTTTCATAATTATCTTTCCAAAAAAAAGTATTATTTTTTATTTTTTAACTATTTTTCTATTATGTTCCTTTTTTGTGTTCTTAATAAAATCAGAGATTGTTTCATAATCATGCAATAAAAACTTGGACAAATATCAAAAACATTGTAAATATAGTTTTCCATAGAGATCTATGTTGAAGTTTTCTTATACCTGTTGAGTGGATAATAAAAATACTCTACTTTAACATAAACAATCACAGATTCTTTCATAATTACAATAAAAACTTGGACAAATATAAAAAAACATTGTAAATATAGTTTTCTATAGAGAATACATAATAATTAATAGATGGGTTAAAATTTCTACTACTTGGACCTGCCGTCGGCTCCATTATTTTGTTTGAATAAATTGCACGAAAAACAGTAAAAATAACAATAACAAGACCGGCGCACAATTGCATATACTCAGCCCGTGACGTCACGATAGTGTAATGAGAACTAAGCATGTAAACAAGTTCCGAAAACGCTCGGCTAAATTCGGGTTGGCTCGGGAATTCAGTGGCGGGCGCACGCGTTGACTATTAGCGCATCATGTATACGTCTTATCTATGGGATTTATATATGAACACTATGAAAATGACAAGTATTGTATCACATTATTATAATGAAACTGAAAGATGTTAGATATTTAAGTTAGTCTTTTAAATAATAAATATTTTCTCCTATTGACATTTTTATTTCTTAGTCCCCGCACTATGCGAGTGATATTCGTAGGTGTGCTTCGTGGAATAGGAAATTCATTATTTTAAATTTTTATTTAAAGCCCACCTACGGGTGTGCTAAGTGGAATACTTTAGGTGTGCTTCGTTTGGGTGTGCTTCATGGAATACCTCGAAACTCCATCCATGGACACTCTTTTAGATTATATTGTTACAAAAAAAAAATAGTTACATCATTAATGTTGAACTTATAATTATATGGTGAGAACGATGTACAAAAGAACTTACCTACACGTTATAAGCGTCCAGGGTAAAGCAAATAATAATTTAAAAAAAAACAATCCAAAAATAATAGTAGCACAAGTAGTAAGTAAGTAGTAGTAAGTAGTATAGTTACACAAGGGGCTAAAATGACCCGAATGAATGATGATGAATGGGAATGAGGGGATGAATGAATACAGGTGGATTTTTGAGATGGGGCAGCAAGGGCAGCTACCTTAACCGTTGTAGCTACAGGAAAACGGTCTTAGGAGACTTCCCTTAACTTTTGAGAAATTTTGATATGCATTCACAGATTTTGAAAAAAAAATACAGTTAGCAGAAAAATGGGCAATTTTGACAAAAAGTTTTTTTATTGCATCATATTTCATATAAGGATAAAAAAACTCTATTGGACCAACTGATGTTTGAGTACTGGAAAAGTAAGAAATCGCAAAAAACTTTTCCCATACATTTCGCTACAACTTACTTTTTTATTTGTTTCTTCAGTAGCCGCAACGCAATGCATGCGTGCATTGCGTTCTACCGAAGAGATCACCGCTTTTAGTTCCATTTTGAAAAATAAAACTTTCTTCTTTTTTTATGAAACGGTAATAAGCCGTGATTATTCTACTTATGAATAAAGACTATTTTGTTTTTGTAGGCTCGTTGGTAGCAGATAAAAAAAAACTTTTTCCCCTAGAGGAAAATATGCTATTTTATCCCCATTCTGGTACGCTACAATGACGGACTTTTTAAGCAAGAGGAGTGAAAAATAATTTAAATAAGTCATGTAAGCTAAGAAATGATGATGAATGTGAATATGTACTTTGTGTGAGTGTTGCCATTTGCGCGCGTAATGGCCGACTGTCGCGTCCGCTGCGTCAGCCAACTAATGTGTTAATGTGTGCGTGCAGCGGCCTGTACGTACAGCGAGCTGGCTGACTTGAGTGACACAGTTTTTTGCTAGCGAGAATCTGTCCGACTTTTTGTTTGTCCATCGGTGCACACAAAAGAAATAGCCACAACACACAATTGAAATCAACTCTTTAGGGACAAACACATACAAAAAAATTCATTATAAAGGAAGTATAGGAAATAATCGTGTAAAATAGTTATAAATAAATAAATTGCTTTGTTTTCCTTGTAAGAAAAAAAAATATGGTACTGGGCATACATCTCATTTAGTTTACCTCTAGCATTCCTAGTGTTCGCTTGGTCGGCAAAAATTATTATGAAACCCATAATTTTACCTTATTCGTTTGCGGTGACGTTGTTCATCTGCTTGTCTGTGAAATATGGTGAGTTTTGAAAATATCTCTTGTTCTGCTAATAAATTAATGGTCACGGTTTTCACTGGCTACATAATGTTTGATATACTTTGAAGACTCTGTAAGCCTAGCACGAACGCGTAACTAAAAAAGAACTCGTTTTGCTCATAATATTTACTTACTTAAGATTGTATTCATATCTACGGTTGATCCTATTGTACTTGTCGCAAGGATTTTTGAATTTTTCGAAGCTATCCTGTAGCATTTTGGTTTAAATTCCAATATACAATAAATCCTTTTAATATACGTTGCGTTTAAATCGCGCGTTCATGCTAGGACCTCTGTGTTGAATGTCGTGACGCGACGACGCGCGACGGTGATGTAGCCAAGACGTTGCTGGCCCCACCCTTCCAGTGCACCGTTTACTGCGCTCGTGCCTTGTGCTTGGGGCAGTACCCACCCACACTTCCGACATTTTGTCCCTTAATATACTTGAACCGTACTCTGTGATATACATCATATTTCACCAACAAACCGTGGCTAGTCAGCAACACCGTCAGTCGGACCTACTGAGGGCGCCAAGTTTGATACTTCTGAAGGTCGGGAAAAAAGATTTTTCGTATTTTATAGGCATAAAGTTGAAGTAAAATCTCTTTGGGTGTACTGTTTATCTCTGACTGGTTTTGATACGATTAAATAGATGACATTTAAAAAAGGAAAAATAAAAAGGTAAAACGATTTCCCGCCATTTTTCAATTTTTTTTCTGTCCGCCGAAATGAGTGAATCTAACGAAGAAATTCGATAAATTAATTGAAGTTTTACTACAAAAAAGGGAAAAATGCGACGCAAGCCGCGAAAAATATATCGTTCATTTGCGAGAAGCTTGACATAATTCAAAAAGAGCAATTTTTGGATATGATGATTTAAAAGTTTAAAAGTAGCGGGAAGAGTGCGACGAAGCATAAACTCACATCTTTCTAGCTCCTTCATTTATAGACTTTAGGATAATGTCGCCAATGTAGCAAAAAAATAAAATTTGCTGCGTTCAGCTGTATACTTAACTCAAATTTACAGATGTTTTACTTATGTCACCCTTCTTGACAATGGGCGATATGTGACGTTGATGGACATGTGACATTAAATTTTAGTTTATTTAATTTAAATTTAATTCACATTACTATTGAAGCAGTTTATAATTAAATTGTAATTATAGTTAATCAATCGTTATTATTGACATTGTGTAACTTTATTATTATGTACTTAGTGTCTCTCGTATATCTGTTGTTTTGCATGCCTTCTGGTGAAATATGGCTGTTGCTAATTATATGTTTTATGTCACCGTGTTTTGCACCCATATTTGCGAAATAAATATCTTATCTTATCTTATCTATGGACTTAACGCGGTGTCACTAAGGGTAGCACAAAATTGGTTCAAGCGTTTTCGTCCAGGAATTTTGATGTCAAAGATGCAGCTCGCTCTAGTCACCCTGTTACGGATTAAGTCGATGCCATTTTTTTTAAAGTGGAGCATTTGTTAGAAGTTACGACATAGCTGAAGAGTTAAGGGTTGACCACAAACAGTTTTGACCCATTTGAAAAGGTCTGTTTAAACAAAAATCTCGATATTTAGGTGCCACACAAGCTCTTAGCCTTGAATTTGTATACAAAACACGAAAGACCTTTTTCCCCGACTTAATATTTCATGTACAGTCAGTCTCAAAAAATCTAGCTATACAACGACCAGAATTCATTTGATTGTTGACAATTTGTGTTCTACAATACCGTTTCAATGTGTAGCTATAATTAAGTACCCAATGTGTTATACAGGGTCACTTTTCAAAGACCTGCCAAAATTTTAAATTTTAAATCCCTTAAGTAATTATATCGTTATTGTGTGTCCATTACAATCAAATAATAATAAAAATAAATGATAACATTCAACTGAAAATGTCCAATTTGCTATCTTAGCAACACACGACAAGGATAATGTGACCTCTCTCGCTAGGTTCGCAGCGCGGTGGAGAGCGCGAATGTTGAGTAGGTACTACTAATCTAGTAGGCACATAAATTAATAACAATACTTAGTAAATTAATCATAAATTGACTAGGTATGTACTAAAAATACTACAATTTTTATTTTTCTTGTATTGAAAATATTATCGATTTTCTGAATCATCTCTGAATATTTGGCAGCTCTTTGAAAACTAACACTGTGTTTTTTTGTGGCTTCCCATTCATACAATATTATGGAACAAAGATTCTAGACAATGAAATAAAATCATGTTGATGTATACATCTTTTCGAGGCTGACTGGTCCTTCCTATGGTAAATATTATAAGATATTTTTAGTTCGGTATAATCGATGCTATTTTAACTAAGGTCTCTCTTTCCAGCTTCCTCTCTTAGTTGCTACGAGTGCGACAGTTATAGCTCTGCCATTGATGATGATACAGCATGTATAAAGTTAGACCCTAGCATGATCAGAAAATGCCCAGAGTCTCAGAGTTCTGTGTGCCGCACTTTGAAGGCGGAAAGTAAGTACAAACTGTGTGAAAATCTTAAATTATATTCATTCATTCATTCATTCACTCACTCATTCATTCATTCATTTACTCACTGACAGACAACACACAGTTTAAACCACTGCACATAGAAACATCAAATTTTGCACAAGATTATATACTTTTATATCTAAAGTGAGCAACAACGCGCGTGCGTGTTGCTGAACGCCCTGATTGCTCAGGAGCCCGATGTTAACATATTTATGTATAGCAGTATATCAAATGTACGTGTTCAATGTTTGCGGCTTGCTGCGCGCTTTGGTGTTTACTGTAAGTGGAGGCAATTGTTATTTAAATAAATAAATAAGGTAGGATTATTAAAAATTCATCCCCTAAAGGTTTGCATGGAAGTACGTCATTTTTGCCGATTTGAAATCCCATCGGGCACATGGCTTGTTTAATCTAATCAATAAAAATCTTAAATTCATTCATTCATTGACTGACAGACAACGCACAACCTAAACCCAGCGGTTTAGGGTGTGCATTGTCTGACCGTCAATGAATTAATGAATTAATTTAATTTTTGCAGTTGTGCATTTCATGCTTACCCAGCGGTAAGCATGAAAAACACAATAGCTCCTTATATAACTTAGGTGAGCACTTATGGGGGATTCACTAAGGTAGCCCGCGAAATTCAAATTTTCTTACGTTTTTGCAATTTGCAGGTCAGTGTCAGGTTGTATGTTGAATATAATATGATTCACGTCGGTAACAGATATGGCATTATAAAATTATAATCATTAGAATCACCAATACAACTCTTTAAGTTAGAATTGGCCTCAAATGTCATGATTTCATGAAATAGTAATTCAATAGGGTAATATTAACTTAGAGAGTTGTATTGATGATTTTTATTATTATAATTCTCCAAATAAATATTTGTTACGGCCGCAAATCGTATTTAGATCAATATACAACCTGATACTGAACTGCAAATTGCAAAATACGTAAAAAAAAAAACGAATTTCGCAGGCTACTCTGACGCTTTTTCCTTAAGAAGGATTTTAGAAAATTCATCTCCTACAGGGGTTAAATAGGCGTGTGTATGGAATTTAGTCATTTTGCGGATGAGAAATGCCATCGTATATACCTTTTTTTTTTGGGTGGGAAATCATCAAATGACCTATATCCCTAAGAACCTTAATTTGGATAGACAGATTAAATAGGTACACTTTATTGTACAAATGTAGGTACATCATTTTAATGCACATCTTCTTACATCGTTCTCACATAATAATTATAAATTCAACATTAATGATGTAACTAATATTTTGTAACCATATTATATACAAGAGTGTCCATGGAGTTTCTTGCCCGTTCTTCTCCATAGGAACCTACTACGCTTTGATATGGGCTGATATGGGCTGCTTTGATCTGGCTTCATCTTTCTGCCTGACTGTCTGACTCCTTTAACAATTCAAAAGTGCCTGTAAATGGTTTAATTGAAATAAATGTTTTGAGTTTGTAATTTTTTTTTTCTCTGCATAGATTCCATTTCGGGGATCGCTTATATAAAACGTTCATGTGGGACATTAATGTATGAAAACATCGAAGAATTCGTCGACCCAAACAACAACATATTGAAGTTTAAGGAGGGTGTTCCAGTAAGCTCGATGGTTTGTAACACAAATATGTGCAACGGGGCCGGGGGCGTCGGCAACCCTTCTACAATATTGATTTTGTTCATAAGTGCAATGCTGTCTTTATCTTTTTATAAGTATGTTTATTGATAAACTGAAAATATAGTCGATTGGCGACAATTTCGGCTCAATAAAATATTTAATTTATATAGGAAGAAATTTTAACCAATACGCAAACTGTAACCATGAATTTAGCATGTGATTCTAGGCCCCTTTGCATATAAATTTTTTGTAGGTTATCAAAAATAAAATCTGCTATTCCATAGAAAAGTGCAACGCCTACGCGGTGAAAATGTATGGAACAATTTTTTTTTTTTTTTATAAGAGTCGAAATTTTGCTACGCTAGGGGGCCTGGAATCATATGCTGAATTTATAGTTACAGTTTGCGCACTGGTTAAAATTTCTTCCTGTATTTAATTACGAATATTTAGAAAAATCTAAGGCTGGAAATAGTGTTACGCTAACGTTGCCTGGTCGCATACCGTCGGTAATGCGTACAGTCAGCCTCAAAAAGATGTATACATCGGTATGAATTCATTTAATTGTCAACCATCTTTGTTCTATGATATTCTGTCAATGAGTAACCACAAAATATATAACACATTGGGTACTTAATTGTAACTACACATTCTTATGGAACACAAATTGTAGACAATTAAATGAATTTTCGTCGATGTACCTATACATCTCTTTGAGGCTGACTGTTGTACTAACAGTCCTCTTGACCTAATTTCGGTCATGGCGGCTAAGGTCAGCGGAAACTATAATGCACATGTGTATGCGCAGACACAGGTGCACTCACTCTCATAGTCCGATGGGACGGCAATCCGACACGAAACGAGAGAGTCCAGGCGCAGGACCAACTTCTTAGCGTGCTTTCCTTGGGGTTTGGATCGACAAACATCTTTCTTGGGGTCCTCAGTTGCAGGACGTAAGTCGCAAAATTTTTGCATCTGGTTAGTCCCTGAGACGATTGCGGAACTTTCTTCCGACTGCCACTAAAACTGCGCTTGCACAATCCCTTTTACTTCCCATCCTTGACTACGCTGATGTCAGTTATCTCGATCTCACTGAGGCACAACTAGATAAACTTGAGCGACTTCAAAACTTTTGCATAAGGTTTATATTTGGCCTGCGCAAATATGATCACATTTCTGATTTTCGTACAAAGCTCAATTGGCTTCCCATACGTCTTCGCCGGAATTCACATATCTTGTTTCAGCTCTACAGTATTCTATTCAACCCTAAAACCCCCTCTTATCTTAAAGAACGTTTCAAGTTCCTTCATGACACACATAATAGATATCTTAGGTCATCGGAAAACTTAAGACTAGAGATGCCGATGCATTCCACCAGCTTTTATGACAAGTCTTTTACAGTTCAAGCAGTACGGTTATGGAATGCCTTGCCCGAGTCGATAAGGCGTGCTCAATCTTTGTCCACTTTTAAAATTATGGTTAAAAAACACTTCCTCTCTCCTTAAACATCATCATTACATTTAGTTTCCTTGCTCTTGTTTCATGTTTATTATTGTATATATTATATGTAGATAAGTATATGTTTTATGTATGTATGTATTTGTTGTATATGTAAATGGTACACCACTGACTACCTGCATTATTGTCTCTCCTTCTCCCTTGAATCCATCCAAAGGTTGTCTGTAAAAGATCGCTTTTAGCGATAAGACCGCCCATTGTGTCACCCTGTGTAAAATGTCTACATTTATATCTGTTATTTTTTTATGGTGTACATAATAAAGAGTATTCTATTCTATTCTATTCTATTCTATTCTTTCCGAGGCACGGGGGTATCACACGCCTACTTCCAAACTCCGAGCTGTTACTGAGAAATTCCTAATAGAAAACCTCAATAATTATAGGCTGGCGATAAATGGACGTACATAGTGTTGCACTGACGGTGAACGAGCTCGGGTCCATAATAAATCGGTAAAAAGAAAAACGACAGTAGCGATTGACGTCAAGCAACGCTATTTCCAGGATAAACAAATATTATTTTCTCCTTTTTTTTCTTATTTTTCTTTTTATCATTTACATTTTAATCACCTATATTTTTATTTAAAAAATGAAAACATTTTAATAATAATAATAGATTAGACACAATTTTGGTATTACAATAAAATTATTATAGTACATTCTCTGTATGTACATTTCGGCTACCACAACAGAAAAATTTCCTATACCTATTTACTATTTTGTTCATAATTTTATTTTTGTTTCCTTATTTATAATGTTTGTATGCCACTTCTTTTTAATGTTGTAACACCTTCCTATGTGGACGAATAAAAATATATATATTTAAAATGGTTTTATTTGCAAAAAGAGGGCTGAGAGTAAAGTTATAAATGATAAATGATTTTATTTCTGTAAGTAGGTTTGTACAAACACTTTTACACGTCAATCATGTTTTTTAAACTAGATGAGGTCGGCGTTTCCTATCTGACTACTCTGAGAAGAAAGGCCGAAACAAACCAGAGGAGGACAGAGGTCACAGTCTCTTTTAAAGTCCAGACATAGTCTTGGTCAGTTGTATTCCTTTGAGCATGGTTAATATTTTAAGCTACATACCTAGAAAACTGTATAGCTACATAATTTGCGAAATGTGGTTGTACTATAGTTGTACTAATGTGTATTCAGTGACAATAGGTGCACCTCTGCCTAATCCTTTGGAGAATACAGGCATGATGATATGCTATCGATAACTACAAGTAACTAAAATTGAAGAGTCTGTTTGTAATGTCAAAATAACAGCTTTTTACTAAATGCATATGAAATATTATGGTACCTACTTACTTCACAAAAAAGAAACATTTTTTTTTAATTTTTTGTCTCTCTCTGTCTGTTTGTTCCGGCTAATCTCCGAAACGGCTGGACAATTTTGACAGGCCTTTCACTGGTAGATAGCTGAAGTTATAAGGAGTAACTAAGGCTCCTTAAATTTAAGAAAAAGAAAGAAAAGCAAAGGTATTAATGTCACGCGAAAGAAATCGCGGGCTGCAGCTAATGGGTAATATTTAAACTACTTCCCTTCCTGTGACCGTTTTTAATTTAAATAGGTAGGTATAATTTCTACTAGAATTATTCGGTTTTTTTTTTGTTATTTAATCACTTTTTTAAAGTAATTAGGTACCTACCTACCTGGCAGAGCCGCACAAATGTACAGTCAAACAAAGATAACAGTATACGATGTTTGCCACATCGTGAGGAAACCTTCTGAAATCACCATCACGTCTTGAGCAAGCGTGGTGATCAATGCTCTTGCCTTCTCTGTATGAGAAGAGGCCTTTGCCCTGCAGTGGAACAATAATATGCTGGTAATATTACAAGTGAAAAACTGTACTAAACCATTACTGTATTTTTTTGTTGTTTAAAATCAAACAATTTCCATAAACGGTGCGATTTAATTGGCTGTGGCATACCATAACTTCATGCAGTTTTCACCATCATTTAGATAATTTATTCCGCATTTTTTTTGTGCACAATACATTAATTAAACTTTATAGAATACTAGCTGCGCCCCGCGGTTTCACCCGCAGAAATCTCGATCCCGTGGGAATATCGGGATAAAAGTATTCTATGTCCTAATCCAGGTCATAGTCTACCCATGTGCCAAATTTTATCCAAATCCGTTCAGCCGTTTTAGCGTGATTGAGTAACAAACATCCAAACATCCACACTTTCACATTTATAATATTAGTAGGATAGTAGGATAATAGAATACTCTTCCTTATGTACACCATAAAAATTACAGATATAAATGTAGATATTTTACACAGGGTGACACAATGGGCGGTCTTATCGCTAAAAGCGATATTTTACAGACAACCTTTGGATGGATTCAAGGGAGAAGGAGAGACAATAATATAATATTAATATAATATAATATGATTAAAAAATCTCGATGTTTTGCCAAGTCGTAAAAACCGTGTGAACTAGGGCCGGATCGCCGGTAAATTGTACAATGTGAAGACAACAATACGACAATGAAAATAGTGGCAATAATAACAATAGTCCTCCAGACCGTATCTCCGCCATGGTGGCCAATCTCAACGGAGACTAGCCTTCGTCGCGGGAGATATTATAGTGCACAAGTGTGTGCATGGTATAATAATATACTTCGCCAGATATAGCACTCCGAGACACAGTGGTCACGTGGGAGACACAAGCCTACGTCATCACCGCTGTGTTACCAGTAGTGTGTAATAATAACTCCCCAACCGCTTTTATTACCTGTGCGAATCCGATAAAACAATAAGGTTTTAACTAACAATTACGTTGGTATATGCTTAAATTGAATTGTTTCGTTTGATAATAAAAACGAAACGACAGTTTAAATGCTATATATACATTTTTTGACAGAATGGTGACTGAAAATGTTTCCATAGTTCGTTTTTTGTTGCAATAAAGTGGCAACTGGGTAGTGACGTAAGCATGTGTCACTCCCGGAATGCCAAACCTTGTTTTTTTAGACCATGTATGTGTGCAGACACAGGCGTACTCTCTCTTCCATAGTCCGACGGGACGGCACGCAATCCGACACGATCGGAGAGAGATTAAGCGCAGGACCAACGGCTTAACGTGTTTTCCGAGGCTCGGGAGTATCACACCGCCAACTTCCAAAGTTACTAAGAAATTCCAAATGGAAAAAACCGATAACACTTAGCCCGACCCGGAAATCGAACGCAGGACCTTATGCTCAGCAGTCACGCTTACAACCTCGAGACCAACGGGGCAGTCTAGTGCTAGTCTAACACTAGAGCATAGGAGTAATTTGAAACTATCAAATAAATCTTTAGAAAGAATTTGTATTTTTTTTTATCAATCTGAATTGTCTTCAGGAGGAAGCATTAAATTATGTAGTTAATACTTTCCTCTCAGCATAATAATGTTCCCACAATAACTGAACCCATTACCGCTGCAGGACCATCACTCAATACATTAAATGCATGTAATATCATAATCTCTATACGTCACGAGACCTAACATATATCAAACTGATTTATGTCTGCAACTTAATCCTTTAGTACTAATCTTAGTAAGTTCGTCATAAATCAGTAATGCTGAAGATGTAAGCAATGAGGCAACGGAATGGTTTATTTCTTTACGTTTGGTTTATTACTTACGGCCGCGAATCATATTTTAATCAACATACAACCTGACACTGACCTGCAAATTACAAAAAATATAAGTAACTTTGAATTTTGCTAGCTACCTCAGCGCATCCCCCTTAAGTATTTTTTGTTCAAGGATGATGATGACAGGTTTAATGTGGCCTCACTTCTGTCACGGTTTGCGACTCAGATCTGTGCAATGGTGCCGTCGATAACCCTTCTACGAAAATAAATTTGTTTATAAATGCAATGTTCTCTATCTTATTGTGGTAATGATTAAAATTTTGATACCGTAATCGAGACGAAGTATCCAGCAATTCTTTAGATTATTCAAAATTAAATTAGTAAGTTGCAATTTAATTACATTCCTCCTTTGAAGTCTGAGGAGTGATAAATACTTTTATTAAGCAGTACATTACTTTTGTAGAGAGATTAAAGAAAATAATGGTACATACTTCTATAGCTACAACGCTGTGACTTCATCTGTATGTTTAATATACACTTTTTTTTTACAATATATAATATAATATTATATAATAATTATAATATTTTATTACAATATAATATATATTTATATTACATACATAAACTTACGCCTTCTTCCCATGGGGGTAGGCTGAAACTACAGCACGCCACCTGCTACGACTCTTACATACTCCTTTTGCCTTGTTTACGTTCATATATCTGGTCATACACGCACACCGGTTGCGAGTACTACGCATCTGACCTTACAATATATTCGGAGATAAACAAAATGTTTGACCAAAATGCATTTTTACACCTGACAAAACAAATAGGAATAACCATATACACCATTTTCTTTCGCAACATGTCAGTAGGGCATTTCTTGTTTTTCTTTAAAAAATCTTTCACAGACAGAATTTCTAAAAATAAAGCTGTGAACAGACTCGACTCATTAGTCTTTGTAGTGTCTAGACTGTCGGAAACGAATCGGGAGTGTCTTGTGTGTCAAGTATTGCTTAAACAAATGTTCTTTATTTTTGCAACTGTTCGTTAAGCTGGACTGCTTCGAATTGGAAGTGTGTGTTTTGGGTGGGAAATCATCAAATGACCTCTCCCGCTCTGGGCGGAGCGGAAGGGCGTGTCAGACTCTTACTGACTAAAACCCACCCGTGTACCTTCAGTTGCCTGTGCACTCAGCACGCGTAGCATGACCATTATAGAAACGGGTTTTGTCGACGGAAGAATCGACAAAAGTGACGTTCCGTGAAGACAGTACGACGGCAGCAAAGTAAAAAGAATCAACTGCACTTTTTACGAAATTCAGTAGTTTGTTCACGTTTTTCTTTTATTTTGCTTATATCTCGAAAATGGTGTGTCCTATCGCAAAAATAATGAAAATTTCAACCCCCTTTATGAAATCCTTAAACCCCTAAAACTAAACATGTAGGTAATACTTTTTCACATTTTCCATTCAAAAACTGAAAATTTCCATTTTTCCATTCAATTTTTTATTTTGCGGCCGTCGAGTAAAAAGTTTTCTACTGTCTTTAGCATGGCGATTACAAAGTCAAATTGTCTTCACTACCTTAGACAACTGACAGTTGTCAGTGTGATTTTGACGTTTGGGATTGAAAACTTTCTTCTGAAATAGTCTACATATAAAAAGACCTAGACAACGATCGGTAAAACGAAAGACAAAATTACGGATTTTAGAATGATTTTTACGGTGCGATGTCAAAAATAGAGAAACGAAATGTCACTTTGTATGGAAATAGCTATGTCTTGTCTTCCAAGAAACAGAAACCGTCATGCTACGCCTGCAGGGCCACGGTAACTCTTTCGAACAATCCGCGAACCCGGCATCGGCATCGGCCCTTTCGGACCCCGTCAATGATGCTGACTTCTCTTTGAGGCGCGCGTGGAACACGCCGCGCTATCGACCCAGGCCTGGTCCTTACCGGACGGCGAGCTGACTTAACTTATATTTCATTTTTTTTACCTATTGTGGTATAATAATTTGATTCTAGGTGCATCGTCTTCCCATATAATTATATCTTAATGTATACCTACATAATATTGTAAAACATTTTAAAAGAGTAACGGTGGTGTTTCTTGCCCATTCTTCTACATACGAAACTACCTTTTGGAAGGGGCAACTTGAATCAATTCTATTTTCTTGTAAATGTTGACGTTCAAAAGTGCCTTTTATGTGCCTATATGAAATAAATGATTTGACTTTGAATAATTAATCTCCCACAACAGGATCCCCTAATATGTCCATATGTGGATTTCAGAATGCATTATCATCTAAGTACCTTTTTTTTTGTGTTTTCGGTGGGAAACCTTCAAAAGGCACCCGACCTATGGGAGGAGGGAGGGGGGAGGGAGGTCGGGGTGTGTGGGATTTTTACCTCACTAAAACCACCTCGGTGATCACCATCAGCTGCTGCTTTTCCAGCTCATCGTTTACTATAATCACTTCATCGTCTTAACTATCTAACAACACTTGCACAATTCCACAAACAATTCTCGTATTTTCCCAGTTTTTGTCATCTGAGTTGTTAAACAAATTCATTTCGGTATTTCCACTCGGACAGAGCTTCATGCAGGAAAAGCAATAAGGATAGGTATGTTAACTACTCTACATAGTTAGGTACTGCATTTGTTTGTTGCGTTTTGAAATCTCAGTTTCAGATGGACTTTTATTCACAGACAAATATGCAGACTTTTAGCACAAAGAGTAAGAGAAAAACTCTTGCCTTAATAGAATTTCTGTTCAGAATTTAATTTGAACAGAAGCTGATTCGATTTTCAAAACGATTGGCAAAAGAGCTTTAGAACAACACATAACATCACGCTTTGTTTCCCTGAAGGGTTGGGCAGAGGTGTAAGGTGTATCTCTAGTACAGGTACATTTCACCAGTTTTGTTTAAGGCGCTACCCCGAGCAAAACCTTGCAATAGTGCGTTATTCAGAGGCTATTAACTCAATAATTATCATTAATAAACTACATCTAAAAGCACATTATTAATGTTCGATATCCTATCATCACATTGCACTTTCTTATTTGCTTTTATGTATGATAAATACATTTAAAATCTCCTTGTTAAAAAGTGACTAAAATTCTTGATTGCATGCATCTTTTGCTAAAGATGACGCTCAAATAACTTGAGGATTACACTAAAGGATAGGTCATATAAAAATCTCTATATTTCACGTTTTATTTTATTTTAAAAGTACGCTTGTCTTTTTTTATTAAAATAATTCCATTTTTTTTTTGTGAATTTTATGATAAATGAGCGTGCGCAGGGAGCGGGGTCAGAGCAAGACTCAGCGACGGGACAGAGAAGGACCGAACGCTCAAGGTTGTTTGGTCGGGGAAGCGCTTTAAATCCCATGGGGCGAGCCTATTGCCAGCAACCAGGAACAAGTCCAGACTCCGGGCTGCTACTGAGAAATCTATATAGAAAAACCCAATAACACTTTGCCCGACCTGGGATTCGAACCCAGAACCTCATCCTCAGCAGTCGCGCTTACGACCACAAGACCAATGAGGCAGTTAGAACAAATGTATAAATTAAAAAAAACAGTTTTGCTTTATGGATAATGGAAATGTAGAAAGGGTGGTGCTTTAGATAAGTAATGAATGTTGTTTATGGCAACACAAAATTAATTATTCTTAGTCTGTGTTAAAAGCAACGTCAAAATCTCAGGTCAAGGGCTTGGTACTCGCTACCGCCAAACGGGCAGATGAAGGATGCAGGGGTGAATCGGGACGAAACTTTAAAAGGGATTTTAACATTGATATAATATAGTTTGTTGCCAAAACGGACTCTAATGTGTTTACTGTATTATAATTAACAATTAAGTACCCTTGTTGGCAACAAACTATATTATTTCAATGTTAAAATCTCTTTAAAATTTCGTCCCGATTCACCCCTGCATCCCTATTTACCCAGTTTGTACAGAACCTAACGTGTTTTGTGTGTGTAGTTGTATCAGTGAATAATAAAAAGAGTTATTAATTAGCAAATTCAATCAAGCTACCAACAATAATACAGTCCACCGAATGAAATACAAGAGGTTAAAGAAATGTTAACTATGGACGCTTAAAGGAACAACTGGCGAGGCGCAGCGCGGCGCGGCTGTCACTGCCAAACAAATGTCAACGTTGCGTGCCTAAAAAAAAAGTTGAGAATATATAATTTGAGACGTGCGCCTCTTTCCCCTTAGACGCGCTCTCGAGCTAATGGAAATTTATTTATTTCAACTAACGCAAGGTCGATATTTGAATGGCAGTGACAAATGCGCTGCGGTGCGCCTCGCCAGATGTGCGCCAGCCCTAAGGCCAAAGAGTTTTGGGCGACCATAGTCGCCCGGAATTTTGAGTGGTTAAAAGTGTATGTAAGTAACTTGTAAACACCTCCTACCAGCTCTTCAATTCGAATAAACCAAAATAACAAAAAATTACAAAGATTCCTGACATTCCAAGATTCTGGCATCTTATATTATAACAATACTGTAGTGCCATCTACAACACCACATTGACGTCACGCAAAATCCTGCATCGCGCAAGCAGAGTTTACCGCGCAACTAGCATATATACAACGTCCTAACATCAATCGTAGGGCAGTTGCCCACCAGACACGACACCCGTCTGGTCGTAGGATCCTCCCTTTTTTATGGAGGTATGAGTGAACTTTACACTCTGTTCCTCATACCTCTATAATAAAATACTTTAAATTAGGTTTTTACCTTTTAAATCATCATTTTCCTAACCTTTTCCCAACTATGTTGGGGTAGGCTTCCAGTCTACAAGTATGGGAAGGGAACACCGGGGTGGTTTTTAGTCAGTATGAGTCTGAAAGACCCCTTCGTCCGCTCAAGGGCGGAGAACATCCATGACAAAATTCCACACCGGAACAAAAAAAAATGGCTGCCAGTCTAACAGAATGCAGCTGAATACCAGTATTTTACACGAAGCGACTGCCTATTTGACGACCAAAAACCCAGTTACTGGGTAAAACGATAACCCTTGGTAAGACTGGTTGACAGACTTTTGGACCTTTTTACGTTTTTTCCCTACAAACTTTATGTTAAAGATAACAGCGCAAGCAATTTCATATAAAGCAGCATACCATGCACTATTATAGTTATTATTTTCCTCGCTTCACCTGGGCCGGCAGTCTCGACATAGATACGGACAAAAATCGGTCGTTAAGTCCAATCGATGTTAAATTTCTTTAATAGATTTTCAACCTTATGCTTTGGAAATAAAGTTGAAAATCTATTAAAAGAATTTGACATCGATACGACTTAGCGACAGATTTTTGTCGCTATCTAATGTCGAGACTGCCGGCCCTGTATAGAACTGCATTGCAGTTATTGGTAACATTCGGTAACAATGGATTATGTTTGACAACAGTATGTGAACTGCGAATGATTGCTCCGGTATAGCACTCGTGAGAACAATACTTGACATAGTTAACGAGGTATAAAGGTATGATACAGGTATACTTTTAATGAGCAAGATATAAGGCTACTGAGGGTTGCAGTATCTTACATTCATAACATCACACAACTCCTGTAATCTCTGAACGGGTAAGCAAAAGGTGTAGTTAGTTACTATTTTTTTTAGTTCTTACTTTGAGGTTCGTGGCTAAATAATAACCGATCAAGGGCCGAAGTCAGTCCATAGATGGGTGACCATCCATTTCATATCGAGACCCCTCCGTGCCTCGGAAAGCACGTTAAGCCGATGGTCCCGGCTGTCGTTCCTACGATCTTTGACAATCGTTTACGGGCAGTCAGAAGCCCGAAAGTCTGACAGACACTTACCAAAGGGTATCGTATTATACCCAGTAACTGGTTTGTGGAGGTCAGATAGGCAGTCCACTTAAAATAGTGTTGTTCAGCTGTATCCAGTTAGACTGAAAGTCGACCCCAATAGTTGGGAAAAGACTAGGCAGAATGACCAGTAATTATGCACCTTCTTTTTTTGGAACAACACTTAAAAAAAAATTACAGCTCCGAACTTTGGCCTATTTCATAAAATTATCTGTTTTATGTGAAAATAAAAAATCAAAGAAATAAATATTTATTATAAGAATATAATATAATATAAAAATAAATATATATTATATCACAAACCAAAAGCAATGCCAATCATCGAAATCAAGTAACAAATTCGGGGTAGGAACTTAAATACAAGACTCAATTAATTTTGGAAACCTTGCCGTGAACGTAACACAAGAATACTTTATCTGTTCAACAATACTTTGGATTACCAAACAGATACTTGAGTCAAACCTAGTTACTGTATCATTTAAATCCTTAAACCAATCAATATCCAACCTTACTTCCCTACTTCACGGTTCAAAACAGTCTGACTCGGTTTCGAAGTCAGGTCGCAAATTGGTGAAGTGCTGAAAGTTAAACAACTCGACTGAAACAGGCTTCCTTTACGTAATTGCGTTTTTACACAGTACAACCACTTTTTCTGTGCGACCCTGTTTTTAAAGCTCAATTATTTATTATACGGACGAGGTTTGATTGTAAGCGGGAAGCTGGAAAACAGCGAAAAAGTTGAAATAAACGTGTTAAAAAAGATTTTCCATAGCAAGAAAGACGCTGAACATAACAGCTAACATAAGAGTCCATGGAGTTTCTTGCCCGTTCTTCTCCATATGTACCTACTACGCTTTGGAATGGGCAACTAGCTTCATTTTTCTGACTGACCGACCCCTTGACAATTCAAAAGTGCCTGTAATTGGTTTATTTGAAATAAATGCTTTGAGTTTGAGTTGAGTTTGAGTTTGAAGATATAACAAAGAAAAACTAGATTTGCGTCATAAGATTAGCAAGTTTAGTGAAGCCAACGTAAATTCAGGAGGACTTCGGTATCAAATGATAAATGATAAATGATTTTATTTCTGTAAGTAGGTTTGTACAAACACTTTTATATCTTATCTTTATATATCTATATATCTTATCTTTTATAGGTATCTTCCGGGTAATTGCTTTCCTCATGCAATCTTCCAAAGTTTAGGATCTTCTAAGAACTAAACACTATACTAAACTAACTAATGTTGTAAAGTGTTTTGTAAGACGTTATCCTCTGTGCTTACCTAACGTAAAAAAATATGTAGGTACTAAAACATTTTGTTTAGCCCGAGAACGATTCACAGTTCCAAAAACTTTGGAACGTATTTAGGATTGCCTACTTTTTTAAATATCAAATTTTGTATGTTAAAGCACATTGCCAAAATAGGAGATAGGGCAAAAAAAAAATTGTAGGTATTTCTTTTAATGTACATTTTTTGCTTTTTTGAACCTTTATTAACAGGAGTTTATTTTTTTTAATGACTTTTAAATATTATTTCACTCTAAATTAAGGTTACAAAATACCAGTAATTCAGCTTTTATGAAATTATTAATTTAATACTGGCCCTATTGCACTTATTTCGCCATTTTGTATTGAAATGAAAATATAGTAGTTTCGCCTACTATATTTTTTTTATATAGTATTTAGGCCTCTAATATAGTAGGATACTATTATAGAGGTATGAGGAACAGGATGTAAAGCTCACTCATACTCTATGGAAAAGGGAGGATCCTCCGACCAGACGGGTGTCGTGTCTGGTGGGCAACTGCCCGACGATTGATGTCGGGATTTTGTATATATGCTAGTTGCGCGGTAAACTCTGCTTGCGCGATGCAGGATTTTGCGTGACGTCAGTATGACGCGTAGCTCGCATGTGGCGATTGTAGATGCCGCTACACTATATTGTACAGTAGGGTTGGCAACCCTAAACATATCCAACGTACCGTAGTTTCTCGAGTTAAAAGCGCACTAATGAATAGTTTTTATTAATACCAAATATTTTACAGGTGGCACCCGGCCGTACTATGATACAATATTTAGAAAACTTACGTTCTGACGAAACTAAAGCAAATCCCGAGCCGGATGCGAGACGAAATTCGCTCTCGCCGATTGTGTCAACTAACTTGTATGTAGGTGATCAAACTGAGGCAGGTAGTCGCGCGACTTCCTAATCATTGGAAAAATCAACGCGCGCATTCGCGTCACGTGTCCCGCGCGGGACTCGCTTCAGTGTGGCCAGAACTTAGGGTAAGTGCGCACGAGCCACCGGCCACAACTACCGGTGGTTGTCGCCTTTTGCTGTAGTATTGAATACTGCTGTAGCGAGTGGCCGCCACCGGCCACACGTGTGCTAGGAATCCTTACAAAACGTATGAAGAAGCATGTGAACTACTTGTCGCTAGGCTACCGGTGGCTCTGTATCGGCATCTGCAACGCCACATGCGAGCTACGCGTCACACTGACGTCACGCATAATCCTGCATCGCGCAAGCAGAGTTTACCACGCAACTACCATGTATACAACGTCCCAACATCAAACGTTGGGCAGTTGCCCGCCAGACACAACACCCGTCTGGTCGGAAGATCCTACCTTTTCTATGGAGGTGTGAGTGAGTCTTTATCACTCCTACCTGCGCAACAATATGTTTTTAAAGCTTGATGTATCATGTCTACGTCCGGATATAGTACACTGCTGCCAAGATCTTGGCACTCGAATGCAACTAACAGAGGGGCGCTGTTGGTAAAAAATTGTGCAATTGTTTTGTGAATTTTATTGAAATAACCGGCCAAGTGCGTGTCGAACCACGCACAACCGTAGTTGGGATGAATTTATCCCAAGAACAAACTTAAATTTGTAGTTGAAAATATGTTCTCCCAAGGTCACGGTCAGTTCTCCAAATGCAAATGTAAGTTTGACATAGCAAAAAAAAAAAATTAATAAACCTTTCGATTTTCCTTTACTTGTGCTGTGAGACCTTGTTTCTTGCCAAACATGATTCTAGGACAACGGGAAGTACCTTATAGGTTTTGATTTATTTGCGAGTATATGTCATATAAATGGCCGTATTTTTTTATTACGTTGATTTATATACTTGTTTTTTTTAGAGCTCCATGGGACCGTAGACCTACAAATTTGACGTATTCCCGAGAAAAAGGGTCTTGACGGACTAACAGACGGATGGACGTACGGACAACGAAGTGATCCTATAAGTGTCTAAACACACTATGCGGAAGATCCGCGACGGAAGTTCGGCATGATTACGCCTGCAATGCTATTTGAATTACAGACGACACATTATGCCGAAATTACGTTGCTTTATAGCGTACACTTCGGCCAAAATAAAAAATAAAAATGTTTGAATGTCTCTAAATTTTTTTAAATCAGCCGCGGAACTTCCGTCGCGGATCATCCGCATAGTGTGTTTAGACACTAAGGGTTCCGTGTTTTCCTTTTGAGGTACGGAAACCTAAAAACAAGATGGCGGCGCAGTTTCGACATAAGCCACGCGCCAAAAAAGGTGTGTAGCGTTATGTCATATTTACACGCGAATACTGTGGGTACGAACCTATGTCGGGATGTAGCTCATGCATAAATCGGTCACATATTCAAGCCATTTGCATGTCGGTCATGTGGGGCAACACTTCGATATAGTGACCGTCGGCACTATCAGTTGGCGACGTTCCAACAGTATAACTACCCGGGTGTTCTGGGTGACCCGGAAATATGGGTGAAAAGCAAGCTATGTTTATAAGGCATGGGGTTACTAGGGAAGCGGTCAATAGTCCTTCTGATGGAAAGTGAGCGCGCTTAAAGACACCTTTTTTTCCCGTGGGGGAATCCTCATGGATACCGTCCGTCTGGGAGAATCGGAGGGTTATGTCGGACTCCTACGGACTAAAGCCCGACTGTTCCCTCTACTACCCGGGCTTCTGTTGGGGGCCCAGGAGATTTGTTGGGAAATACAGTAACGAGGCGTTTGACAAGTAGTCAATATTAAAATTAAAGTTGAAAGTACGGAATGAGCTACTATATAACCATATTTCAATTTGTTATAGCCCGGCTATGTTCAGATTCAAACATGCTGCGAAAGTTTGACGTGGATCTAGAAATCAAAGAAAAATCTTCAATTTTTTCTCATAACTATTTAAAATAACGGATAAGTAAGAAAAAAATATCCTATCCTACTTGCTACTTATCCTACTATTAATATTATAAATGTGAAAGTTTGTGAGGATGGATGTATGTTTGTTACTCTTTCACGCAAAAACTACTGAACGGATTTGTATGGAATTTGGAAGACAGTTTTATATTTAACCTGGATTAACATGTAGGATACTTTTTATCCCGGTAGTATGTTCCCGTGGGATAATTTCCGACCTCCACGCGGGCCAAGCCGCGGGCTAAAGCTAGTTCTAAATAACCTTTCAAAAGTTAGTTATCAATTCTACAAATTGTTTGACGTCATAATTCCCGCTTTTCCTATCACCAAGGCCTCAGCTTGCACAACGGAGTCAAAGATTAACTATTTCTATTCAAGAGTATAAGTAACCTCTGCCCTTGATATCGTTAAACCAATGACTCATTAGACTTCAGGCACGCGACGCCCTCATTAACGAAGTTTCCTTTAGTTATAAGGCTTAGTATTTGCATATGATTTGGGAATAGGGCTGTCTAGTCTTCTGGGAATGTTTGACGAATCATACTGATCCTATTTCAAGGGATGTAATCATGACCCCAATAGAAACGAAAGACAAAATCACAGATTGAAGAAAAAATACGCTGAATAGAACAGAAAGAGATATGTAAAGTTTTTCGTAGAAAGGAGATAGAAGTGGTCCATTCTACGCGTGCTGAAAATGGGCCTTTTCGTACGATATGAGACAAGTTAGGTGGAGTGACTATCGTCGCAGGGTAGCTAGTAGCAGTTGAATAAGAGTAGCCGAGAATCGAGATCAATATCATGCAATTCGAGAGCCCTATTTCCACTAATGAACTGCTATAGGTTGATGCTGGTGATTCGACCCAGATCTATTCTGTAAAAATGTCACCGTAAAAACTTAGGCGAAGTGAGATGTCAATACTGTCAATCCTTAGTATGAGGCGAAATGACAGCTCACTTTAAACTCACTGCACCTACGTTTTTACGGCGAGATTTTTACAGAATAGGCCGGCTGTAGATAATAATACAAAAACTGCCATGCTCTCCAGAGGATACGATTCAATAATTTTTAAAGGGACTGCGGAACTGGTGTTTACGATTGCCTACAAAGCCTTTGCTACACACAGCTTTGGTGATGGATACATATAAAACCAGGAACGTAGCTCCAAAACAGAAATACAACAAAAAGCAAACACATTAATACAGACAAAATTAATATTAAATAAAATTTTACCTGTATTAATTTAATTTAAAGTTTTGTAGGTAAGTACAGTCCCCAGCAGGTCAAACTACACGAAACTGTCAAATTTCTCCAACGGATTTTAAACCTTAAAATGTTGATGGTTAAGTTTAAAATCGAATGAGAAAATTTTACAGTTTGTGGTAACTTGGTGTGCTGGCGATTGTACACTGCTACAAGGATGTTTCGGCGCTCGAATGACATTGTGAGGGCGCTTTGGCAAACATTTGTGCAATTATTTTGTAAAAACAAGATGGCGGCGTTACCGCTGATTTCGGCCACGCGCCAAAATAACCTTGTCGCGCTGTAGGTAATTTAATCCACTATGACTGTCCAATTTTTATTATAGAATTCAGCAAAATTTGACCCAACATAATCAGCCTATAATGATCCACTGCTGGGACACAAGCCTCCTTTCTGTGAGAGGGAGTAGGTCATAATCCACCACGCGGGCCCAGTGCGCGTTGGAAGATGTCATATGTCTTCTAATTTTTGGTTTTAGGACATGCCAGTTTCCATACGATGTTTTCCTTCACCGTTTCGAGAGCAGTGATGAAAAAATTGACAAAAAATAGAGCACCTGTTTGGGTTGGAACCTGCGACCTACAAATCGTAAGTCACGGTCATTACCACTGGGCCACTACCGTGAAACGGGGTGAACAGGGATGCAGGGGTGAATCGAAACGAAACTTTAAAAGGGATTTTAACATTGAAATAATATAGTTTATTGCCAAAAAGGCCTCTAATGTTTTAACTGTATTATAATTAACGACTAAGTGCCCTTGTTGGCAACAAATTATATTATTTCAACGTTAAAATCCATTTTAAAGTTTCGTTCCGATTCACTCGTGCATCCCTATTCACCCCGTTTGACGGTACTGCTCAATTTAACCCAACCCTCGCACAAAGTAAATTCAGCGCAGAAGACGTTTTCTTACGTACCACAAACGTTACTGTCGTGAAGATTAAAAGCTGTTTATAATGTGAAAGAGTAATGATTGCGCGGTTCTGTGTGAGACATTCATTTGCATAATTACTAAACATGGAAATATATTAGAGGTAAATTCCTTAAAGTTTGTAAAGGAGGTTGCAGTCTAAGAGATCTAACATGGTGAGTCGACTAAGGCTCGATTATGAATAAAGTCTCCAAAAGACAGGCGCGACGCGACAGCGCTACACAAAGGCGCGAAACGCGGTGCCTTTGTGTCGGGCGTCGCGTCGCGCCAGTGTGTACGAGCCTTAACTTTACGACACTCATATCCGGTAAGTTGCAAATTTGGCAAATAATTTTATTTAATGTTCTGTGTCTTGTAATGTTAATTACTTTGCATACCTACTATTGTATAGGATCAAGTTTTTTTTTTCTAACTAAAGTTACTGCTGTGCTGCTGGGGAGTTTGGTGGGCCACTTCTTCTCCCCAGCTAAAGCACAAAAGCACTAGGAAGTGATGACGGGCAGCCGTTTTGGGGGACTGTCTTATGTAATTTTGACGTTCAAAAATTGCTGATTGTCAGCCTAATTTGAATAAATTACTTTTGATTTTGATAAAAATCAAGAAATCGAATCTATTGTTGTCAACAGCCTGGGACACCACGGCCTGTCTTGCAGCCGAAATGCGGGTCGCTTAGCGCGGCACGCGAATATTAACGACGTCATTCGACGAGCTCTTGTCACCGTCGGCGTATCAGCTGTATTAGAATCCAATGGCTTGGCCCGTGACGATGGCAAGAGACCGGACGGCATGTCTTTATGTCCATGGAAGTGGGTAGTACTTTAGTGTGACGCAACGTGTGTCGATACTCTTGCGCCATCCCATCTTCCTGGCTCGGCGTGTTGTGCTGGCGCCATTGCTGCAGCCGCGGAAAACCTCAAGCGGCGAAAGTGAAACCCTCGGAACGTGGGGTCCGAGTGCTGTGACACTTCCCGAGATACAACGTCTGACTCTTTCCTTGGCCCGAGGCTAAGCATCTCCATACAACGAGGCAATACCGCCAGTCCCTTGGGTACATATTACCAGTCGACAGCGATGCGGATGAGTTTTTCGACGCCATATTTTAATTTCATAATAGTTTTAGTTAAATTAGGATATTATATTGTCCTGCCGGGGCTGTGGATTGTTCGAAAGAGTTACCGTGGCCCTGGCGCACAGGCAACTGAAGGAACACGGGTGGGTTTTAGTCAGTAAGAGTCTGACACGCCCTTCTGCTCCGCCCGGAGCGCGAGAGTCTTTTGATGATATCCCACCCAAAATAAAAGAATAAAATAAAAAAAGGATATTATATTGTTATTTCTATTAATTAATTAGGTATACGTTTTTATACATGTACACATTATTTTAATCCTGAATATATTGCCACAGAAATCTACTTGGTAAAAATGGTAAATTCATACAACGCACAGCGCAAACCGCTAAAGAGAACAGTAAAGAAGGATTTAAAAAATTCACCCCCAAGTGGGGTAAAATACGAGATGAAAGTACGATGGAAGTTCGTATTTTTTTCCGAAGGGAAATCCCATCGGGCACACGGCTTGAAAACTACGAAAATTACAAGATAAAAATTGTACTTATTGGATTATTGCTTTGAGCGAGTCGAGAAAACTGGGTATTCTTATCCCGCCATGCGGTTCCCAGCTCCTTATAATTTCATACAGTTGGACATTATGTACACATAGCTACTAACTTATACCATAACCAACCTATAATGTTCCCACTGCTGGGATTCAGGCCTCCTCTTAGTGAGAGGCCGTATCCACCACGCGGGCCCAGTGCGGGTTGGTAGATGCCACATGTCTTCAAATTTTTGGTTTTGGTTCTAGGACATGTTGGTTTCCTGACGATGATTTCTTCCACCGTTTTGAGTGGTGATGAAATAATTTCCACAAAGTAAAGTACCCGTCTGGCTTCGAACCTACGACCTACAAACTCGTAAGTCGCGGCCGTTTCTAATATACCACTTTTATTTTCTCATTTAATTTTAATCATGATCTGGCAGTTTAAGTGATTTGTGGGGCCTACCCAAATGTCTTTTCTTTGGTATTGTTCGTCGCATCGTTGAGCTCCTTAAGTCCTGATTTCCTGAGTCGAGCTGCACGATTACTGACAAATGAGTGCACTGACTGGACAGGTCCACTTAATCTGTGTGGTTCTGTCCACAAAAGACCATTTTAGATACCAATCTACATGGTCTTCACAAGATCTGACCAAGATTATGTCTGGACTTTAAAAGAGACTGTGCCCTCTGAGTTTGTTTCGGCCTTTCTTCTCAGAGTAGTCAGATAGGAAACACCGACCTCATCTAGTTTAAAAAATATGATTGACGTGTAAAAGTGTTTGTACAAACCTACTTACAAAACCAATCTTATCAGCTAACAAAGTAAATAACTTTTTTGTAAATATTGGAAAAATCCTTGCCGAACAGATTCCGAAATATTGCGACCAACTACTTTTTCAAAATTCAGACAATAGCTGTTACCCGAAATCTTTTGCTATGTTGGACACTGATGAAGATGAAATAACCCGAATCATTTCTGGGCTAAAGGATGACTGTGCAGTTGGATGGGATAATATAAGCAATAAGATCCTTAAACTCTTTAAGCATATTTTGCTCCTCCCTTAACGCATATATTTCGAATCTGTCTTTCCGAAGGAATTTTCCCTAGTTGTCTAAAAAAGGCAGTTGTAATCCCTATCTTTAAATCTGGAAGTAAAGACGCAGTTAATAATTACAGGCCAATATCCTTACTCCCCTCAATGTCAAAAATACTAGAGAAAATCATAAACAGTAGACTAGTTAATTACCTAGAAAAAAACAACATCTTATCCCCTGCGCAATTTGGTTTTAGAGCCAAACTATCGACAGCCGATGCGGTGCATAGCCTTACTGATTATATTTCAAAAGAACTCGGTAAAGGAAACCAGACCCTGGGAATCTTTCTCGGTTTGGCCAAGGCCTTCGACACGGTGTCTGTTTCTGTTCTTCTGAATAAATTAGAGACCATAGGAATAAGGGGAACGCCGCTGAAACTTTTTACTGACTATCTAAACGGCAGGTACCAATGTGTTAGAATAGATAATATTACAAGTGCTGAACAGAAAAATACTGGTTTTGGTGTTCCTCAGGGAAGTATTCTAGGCCCCACCCTATTCCTGATTTATATGAATGATTTGTGTAATTTAAATATTAAAGACGGCAAAATTATATCATATGCCGACGACACGGCGTTAATATTTACCGCTAAATCCAGTAGCGAACTGTTTGAAATCGCTCAACTAGGTTTTAATACTGTGACTAATTGGCTTCAAAGCAATTTACTAACATTAAATGCCGACAAGACAAAATATATTAACTTCTCCATGCGCAAGCCTCAACAAAACATTACTAACCCTCATCTACATGCCCATCAATGTGGAAACCGTACAGGCAACATGTGTATTTGTCCTTTTATCCTCAAAACGAGGAACATAAAATACCTGGGGGTAATAATGGACGACACACTTTCTTTTAGAAAACATATTGAAAGCCTAGTTAAAAGAGTGCGCAAACTAATACATGTTTTTAAGAAATTGCGAAAATTAGCAGATTCAAAATTAATCACACAAGTTTATTTGGCCCTATGTCAATCTATAATTCAATACTGTATCACTTCTTGGGGTGGCGCACCAAAAACTAATTTGCTTCCTCTTGAAAGAGCTCAGAGAGCTATTTTAAAGGTAGCAAACTTCCATCCCTTCTTCTTTCCCACAGATCTGCTCTATAAATCCTGCAACGTACTGACAGTTCGCCAGCTTTTCATAATGCACTTGGTATTAAAACAGCACAACATGCTTACCTACAATGCTGACAATACTAACAAGAGACGGAATGATATAGTATGCATATCTAATGCCCCCTCAAAACATGTCTTTGTTGAAAGATTTTTCACATTCTTAGGCCCATTTCTGTACAATAGATTAAATAAAAAACTAAGTATCTATAAATTAAATTACTATAGCTGTAAAAACATTATACTTAAGTATTTACTAACCATCAATTATGCACAGACAGAAGATCTACTTGTTGTCTGCAAATAGAAACGCTAACATGCAATTTTATTTTTATTTACCTAAGTTTTATTTTAGTTGTAACTTTATACTCATTGTTAATTTATTACATTATGTATTTATGCACTTTCTAGCCTGAAGCACAGGTTCAACCTAGTTCAGGCAATTTAGCAACTGTGCTCTATTTTAATTGTAAAGGTATTTATTGTAAATGTGTCCCTCTTATAAATAAACGATTTTTATTATTATTATTATATTAAAAATAAAATCATTTATCATTTATCACTGCTGTACTTACATAAACAAAATTACTATATCAAACACATCGTTAACACCTCGTTCGAACATTATATTACCAAGACGGCTTTCCGAAATGATTGAAAGCGTGTCACTGTGTGATCATACCGCGGCTTTGTTTACGAATACATTAATTCACGTAGTTTCGTAGAGGTACTTATCGTCGGCTTTTATCAAATATTATGGCGAAATGAATATTTATGAACAACGTATATAGTTTTGGGAAATGAAATATAAATAATGTATATATTGTCTCAATGATGTGATAGCGGATCCTTTGATAGAATTCAGTTTTTGGCGCCAACGTTTAAATGGATATTACTGATGAAACGAACCTCCCTATCTCTGTACAGTACAACAATTTTCTTAATGTCCCTCGGCAATCATCGCATTTCCGAATACAAACGAATGCTAATTTCCATGTCCATCAATTATTAGATTTATCGTGTACAATCATTTGAATTCAGAACTAAGTACTCTACTTTTCCAAGGGACATTAAGAAAATTGTAGTACTGTATATGACTAGACTTTACTAAAACATAAATAATAATATCAGCCTCTTATTGTCCCACTGCAGGGTAAAAGCCTCTTCTCTTAAAGAGAAGGCAAGAGTATTGATCACCACGCTTGCTCAAGACGGGAATGCGATTTCAGACGTATATTAACTATAAAGTCCAGCAGGGTAATCGCATAACACACTAACAGTAGGAATGGCTTTCATTCTGACAGTTCATTACGTTCAGTTCATTCGTTCGTTGTTATTTACGTTGTTGAGCAGTCAAATTTTTCGAACGTATGAAGCAATGGATTAGCTATAGGCTTCAAAATTATTTAGATTGTGATAGATAGTGTGTTACGTAATTAGGGTGCTGGTTTCCTCACGATGTTTTCCTTCACCTATGTTAGCAAAATCCAAGATACACTTAAAAAATGCAAGTGAATTGAAAAAATCACATTGTTACTTGCCCGGATTTGAACCCACAACCGCGTGCATGAGGGGCCATCAAGTTAAATACTTTACTTTACACAGCCAAGCAAAGTTATCAATGAATGCCAGACGGTACACAAAACTAAAAGTTATTTTGTGGAGGTGACCGAATTTGGCAACTTAGAAATTAATAATACAGCATTTCTCAAACTCCAAGCATTTATTTCAATTAAACCATTTACAGGCACTTTCGAACTGTCAAAGAGTCGGCCAGTTAGTCAGAAAGTTGTTGCTAGTTGCCCATTCCAAAACGTAGATCTCTACGGAGAAGAACGGGCAAGAAACTCCAAGGACACTCTTTTAAATCAAGATATTACTAAATCCGGGGTACAGTATTCTTGTTGTTTCTATATGTGAGAACAAAGTAAAAAAAGAAATGAAGAAACAATTCAAAATATAAGATTAAAAATAATCCGTGGTAGTTAAGAGATGACCAGTCTCAACCGACAGCGCCCGTTCACGAACATGACGCATGGATAAGCACCAACCAGCTCAAGACAAATTACCATAGAAACTAATAAAATTCCGTACTTTTCCAAACAAAACAAATTTTTCCTCTTGCATAGTGCTCAATTCCCCTATAAACTTCGAATGGATCCCATAACAAAAACTTATGAAAGAAAATATTAGGGAAGGAATTCCCCAAACCATCAACTTTATAAGAACTTTCCTGCAAAAGTTCTCATAGTTTATGTAAACAAATGTGCGATCACACGAAAGAATGTTTGTCTCTAAAAGTATCGTGGCACTAAAATAGCACCCTTGTTTACTATGCAGGACAAACTTTGCCTATTCGTGACCCTTGCCTAGAAAATTATGTGTTTGCTACCAAGTTTCTGCAAGTGGAAGAGTGTTGAAGACCAAATCAATACAATAAAGATATAATGTAATTTTATGACTTAATGACAGCCGTGGAGCCCAGTGGTAACGGCTCCGATTTACGAATTGTAGGTCGTGGGTTCGAACCAAGCCAGGCGCTTTACTTTATATAAATAATTTTATCACCACTGCTCTCAAAACGGTAAAAGAAAACATCGTGAGGAAACCGGCATGTCCTAGACCCAAAAATTCGAAGACATGTGACATCTACCAACCCGCACTGGGCTCGCGTGGTAAATTACGGCCCACTCCCTCTCGAAGAGAAGAGGCCTGTTTCCCAGCAGTGGGAACATTATAGGCTGATTAGGTAATAGAAAGAAAAGAAAGAAAGAAAATACATTTATTTGCGGTAAACATGACGCAAAGAAAAAACACACAAATACAAAAAATCAGAACGAAGAACTTTATTGTTGTTTTGTTTTGACGTAACAACACAATAAAGTACTTAATTCTGAATTCAAATTATTATACACGATAAATCTAATAATTGATGGACATGGGAATCAGCATTCGTTTGTATTCGGAAATGCGATGATTCCCGAGGGACATTAAGAAAATAGTTGTACTGTACAAGAGTAAAATTTAATTTTATTATCAATAGATCGACGGATCGGAGTTAGAGGCGGAGTAGAGGGACCAAAACTTACTTGTCAGATATGTGAAGAAACAAGCGTAACCAAATAATACCTTCTCTTCCCTTAATAGACGAGGGTTTTAATCACCAAATGCACAAAAAAATTGCTTCTGCTCGCGACTTCGTCGGCGTGAAAATTCTTGTTATATCATAAAATAATATCCTGTCAAGGCTCCCGCAGACAGGCGCGACGCGACGGTGCGACGCGATTCTGGTAGAACAATTTCCATGAAGTTTTCATAGAAATTGTTCTACTAGAGTTGCGTCACGCCTGTCTGCGGGAGATTTTACACTCGGCAATACTGCAGCCTCCCATTAGTGAAAGAATTTTCGGAATCGGATCAATAGTTGCGAAATTTATCCCCTACATGCAAACTCACAAAACCTCTGTGTAACATACTTGCTGCGCCCCGCGGTTTCACCCGCATAAGTCTCGATCCCGTCGAAGCGGCATGAAATATACTTTCCGACCTATTCTCATACCTACCAAGTATACTTTAAAAAAATCATAAAAATCGGTCGAGCCGTTTCGGAGGAGTGCGATCACAAACACCGTGACACGAGTATTTTATATATAAGAAAAGAAAAACATTCTTAGAAAAGTTTATTGTATCGCTGAAATAATAAAGATTATTACGCTACATGCTACTCGGCACAGTGACATTAATCTTTTCAGAATCTCACTAGACTAAAATGAAGAAGGCTTAGCAAAATGGACCCGGTCCGAAATGATAATGCCAACAATATAATACTCGTAGGTTTGGTTTTCTTATTATTCGAAATAAACTGTGTACAGTCGGGGAAATTAATTGTAAAGCAAAGTCAAAGTCAAAGTCAAATCATTTATTTCAAATAGGCACATAAAAGGCACTTTTGAACGTCTAAATTTACAAAAAAATAGAATTGATTCTAGTTGCCCTTTCCAAAAGGTAGTTTCGTATGGAGAAGAATGGGCAAGAAACTCAACCGTTACTCTTTTAAAATGTTTTACAATATTATGTAGATTCACATTAATTATATAATTATATATAAGCAAATTGACACCCTACGTCAATTTTCCGTATTATAGCCATTTCATAAACTGTTGTTGAATGAAAGTTGTGACTTGATTATACGGACAGTTTAACTAGACAGACAATTTGCTTGACAATTAATTTTCCTGACTTTTAAAATAAAGAAATGGATAGAGAAAAAGATACTTTCTAGAAGCAATTTATCGTTAGTGACACGGTGATAGCATTCGTATATACATATATTGTAAGATGTAGGACAATATGGCGGGTTGTGTCTATTCTTTTGTTCTAAATGTTTATTTGACCCAAAGGCCTAGACAAGTGGCAATCGCTTTCAAAGCGTTCGTATTTCTACAACGCCTTTAAGGGCTTTAGCACACCTCCGTCGCGAAAATAATGTTGCGAAACCGCTACACAAATTCTGCTGCGAAACATTACTACATTATGTCGCGATTCGAGTAGTGGCACATCATGCGAGTCAGCTGAATTAATAATTAATAATCGGAGTGAAATGTCGTCGCTTTCGAATGAGTAAATACAGTATAGGTCTACTTCTCAACTCTTGGATTTGTTTTTCCGTAAAATCAACATCCAGTTTACATAAAATAGATGTTTTGCTTTATAAACTTGCCGACTGCCACGGATACGAGCGAAACAAACGCGTCACCGCAACAAGATTGCGGACTGAGCACGGAGATGTAACTTGCATCCGATCAGATCCGCCAAATTACGCGGGAAAGAGATAGAATCATAATCAAATCTGTACATTAGAGCAGACACTTTCGCTTCTATTTCGCTTGTCGTACAACGGCCAAGTCATAGCGGAATTACTGCGATTTCGCTGCTATGGTTTCGCGGCGGAGGTGTGATACCTGCCTGAACGATTGACGTCAGGTTTTCGATAGCATAAATGTCTGTCCAATATATTTTTGACATTTCCATCGTCGTTATCGCTGATAGAGTGTCACTTTGTCTTAACGCTCAAGATCCATTTCAAAGATTTTTTCACTTATGAAATTCGTAAGTCGTAACCAATGTGTTTTGGCACTTTTGGCCTATATTAGCATTAGATGAGGAATATACTTCTGTGCTACGTGTCCAAGATTCCATTCCAAAAACAATTATGTAGCGCTCCGACATTCAGGCGCGGCTACAGGGGAAGGGGGGGCAACGGGTGCAGTTGCCCTTGGCTTCGACCAAAACTGAGTCTAAAACTCTCAATTGGACATAAGTTTTATAACTGTCTTTTTACTTTAAGATATAAAAATCGTAGTCATCTTCGAAAAGGGGGGCACATTGTAGAGTTTACAGAAAAAAGGTGCCAGTGGTTGTTTTTTAAACGGCTTTCATGGCTTGAGACATTCATCCTCCCCGTCCCCCCTCCTCCCAGAAAGAAACATATGCCTCCCTTTGAGCGAAAACCTATATCTGCGCCTGCCCACATTTGTTCCAGACCTGCCGATTTATTATGTAAAAATATCGGAGTGAAAACTAAGGTAGAGTGAGCTCAAAGTAAGCTGTCAATAGTGACAATCCCTAGCAAGGGGAATGACAGCTCACTTCACTTCACCTAAGTTTTCAAGGCAAGAATTTAGCAAAATACGGGTACCGGTTCTCTTGTGCAAACACATACAGTATTTGACAAATTTCTCTTTACGATTTGACCGTTAGGTATCCCACACGACCTCGCGGAGGCGATCGGCGGCGGCGATCTCTCGCGTCCGGCCCTGGTCCAGAATGAGAGAAAGAGTTACCGTCGCCCTGGCGCAGAGGCAACTGAAAGAACACGGGTGGGTTTTAGTCAGTAAGAGTCTGACACGCCCTCCCGCTCCGCCCAGAGCGGGAGACGGCATTTGAGGATTTCCCAAACAAAAAAAAAAGGCTCGAGTTGACGGCGCGTTGTGTTCCACGCGCACCACAAAGAGATGTCAGCACTAATTGACGGGATCCGCTAGGGCCGATGCCTGCCAGTTACCGTGGTCCCTGGCACAGGCAACAGAAGGAACACGAATGGGTTTTAGTCGGTAAAAGTCTGACCAGAACGGGAGAAGTTGTTTGATAATTCCCGACCCGAAAAAAAAAAGAAAAGACAAGGTATCCCACACGAATTTAAAAGAAAAATCAGGATACTCGATACCGGATCCATAAAATATGACTCATCTACCTGGTATAGCTACTACTCAGCACTCCCAACCTTCAGACCGGATGAGGAGACTTATTCTCAGCCGATGACCACAACGCAGCTGAGTCAGTGATGACATGGAATGGACGTGATTCACAGAATTATATATTGGAGGGTAATTTGTGCGCGACAGTATTTATTAGTTCTTGCAATTGTTTCGATCTGAATCTGTATTAATTGGATATGTCCAAAGTAATTCTGCGAACAATAATATACACAGACACACTTCTAAGACTTAACTGAAATGGGGAAGGCGTAAGTTTTTATACCGGGTGTATAAAGACACATAACGAAGCCGAGAGACACTTGTAATCCCCGTCATTGTAAGTTTTCTTTTGTACTGGACCATACCTGGGAATCTTCTGGTCACGAAGATATTGAAGGTCAAAATTCCAACTTATACTGATGTTTTTTTACGAAAACGAGTTTGTAATGTTATAACTCAACTTTAAATATCCCAACGACCGCTGCTGTACCGTCGCATGCACCCATAAGCACAACGTTTTGCGTGCGTTACGTTGCGCACTACCGCAAACAGCGATCATTCATAAAATTCGCTTCCCAGCAATTATTTTTGTGCTACGTTACTTAGGCTACATTCCAAATTACGCCATAATCGCTCAAAGCGCTCACAACAATAATTTCCGTTCCGATTTAGATATCACGATAAATGACAGCTGAGAGCTGTCAACAATTCGGAACGCTCGTGAACGCGCTCACAGTGCTCGCTCAACGTAAACCCCAAACCTTGCACAAGAAAGAAAGACCGACTGGATATTTTTTTGGAAATGGAAGTTCATAGCACTTCTGTTTTGTTGGTTGAGATGTATGAGAACAAAGATCCGACTCCAAACAACTCAACAGCACAACGGACAACTGTCATTTTTGACAGCGCTCACGATTATATTAATATAAGTCATGGTCGGCGTTATCGCAAGATGGCGCATGTCATGACGTCATCTATGACGATTCACGGGACATCGTTATCGCGCTCACGCTAATTCGGCAGGGATTTGAGCGCGCTCAAATCGATTACAGTGCAATTCGGAACGCACCCTTAGTTTTATGTACAAAATGCGTAGTTGACGAGTATGTGATCTGTCTTTTTACACCCGTATGTCCTAATTGATACATTGAGCCATGACATGTTACTGAAACCTTGTTCAATTCCAGATAAATTTTGTCCCGAAACTCGATATCCAAAGTAGGTAAATAAACAACACGAATGCGCTCTTTGGCGAACAAGCCATTCCATTTCTCATTAGCTTGCCCGCGGCTTCGCCCACGTGGATGTCGGAAATTATCCCACGGGAACGTGCTATTGGGACAAAACGTAGCCTATGTCCTTCCCCAAGAAGTCATTCTATATCCTTGCCAAATTTTATCGAAATCCGTTCAGTGGTTTAGGCGTGAAAAGGTAACATACAGACAGAGTTTTTTAATATTAGTATAGATTTCCCGGACGAAGCTCTTCACAAAAAAAGCTTCACTCATATTGCAATTACCAATACCTACAATCCATTTTAACGATTTCACTTTATAACAAAGCTCAAAAATTACCTAAACTATTAATGAATCCGACCTATGCCTTTAAATGCATGACCAATAAACTCGTAAAACGTTATACCTAACTGTTACGCAATTCGGGGTATAATTTTTATCACTTATCTCGTCATCATATAACTCTCAATTTTTTTTGTATCTGTAGCAGTTAAAAACCGGCCAAGTGCGAGTCGGATTCACACACGAAGGATTTCGTACCACAAGGCAAAAACGCGGAAACAAACACGTAAGTTTCTTGTATGGAGACCCACTTTAATTAAATTAACGTGTTTTTATATCGTGTTTAAAATAAAGTTTTGTTTTTTTACTTTATTTTGCTTTTATTATTTGTTGTTATAGTGGCAATAGAAATATAAACTCTGTGAAAATTTCAACCGTCTACCTTACTCGGTTCATGAGATACAGCCCGCTGAGAGACAGACTGACGGATGAGGCTTAATAATAGGGTTTCGTAGTCCTTTGGGTACGGAACCCTAAAAAGCAATGGCGCGTATATCCAGCCATAACTTCAAACACAGAAGTCCCAGGATAACTTGTGTGACATTTTGATTTTCAGACACTTTACGGGCTGTTTATAGCACCTGTGCCACCGCCGACAAGGACGCGACAAGCTATCAACGATTTTCCAACTCAAGAAACGTACACAAGATTGTAGGTAGGTAAGTAAAAGAGATACGTATATTTTAGAGGTATGAGGAACAGGGTGGAACAGGTGGTTCTTCATCCTCCATAGAAAAGGGAGAATCCTCCGACTAAACGGGTGTTGTGTCTGGTGGGCTACTACCCGACCAATGCTGTCGAGACTTTGTATATATGCTAGTCGCGCGTCGAACTTTGCTTGCGCGATGCAGGATTTTGCGTAACGTGACGTCAGTGTGATGCGTAGTTCGCATGTGGCGTTGTAGATGCCGCCACATATTAATTGTTGATCGCTGACTGTTCACACCGCCGGCGAGTACTCGTTTGTCGCAATGACAAGAGACTATTCGCTCAGCGACGCTCGCTTGGCGGGCAGAACACTCGCTGAGAGACTCACGGTTGGTACATCCGCATACCAGCGAGGAATCGCTCGTCGCCATCGAGCACTCGCTGCTCGTTGCTCGCCAACTCGTTTTTAATTGCTAGCTCTACTCGCTTCTAATTAATCGCCGGGTGGGACAGATGCCGAAAAGATAGACATTGGTGGCTGGCGGCATAACATAGAAAGGTTAAAGAGTTGACAGTCAAAAGGTTCTGACTTTGAATTTGATTTGACCTTAGCACCCCTAGGGCGGATCCTTACGGAGGGTTAACAAAGCGATAATGATCTTTAGACAGTTTAAGCGTCATGAATTGTGTAATTTACACACAAATGCACGTTCATTTACAACTGCCGAAGAATCTGACGAAATTATACCGAAGAGCAGTGCTTAGACAAATTACAAGTTTGTATGATTTTGATTAATGACTTTATTTCTATAAGTAGGTTTGTACAAACACTTTGACAACGTCAAGAATAAATAAAGTTTTAATAGTTCGGTGTTTCCTATCCGACTGTTCTGAGAGGAAAGACCGAAACAAACATAGAGAGTCTCTTTTAAAGTTCAGACATAATCTTGGTCGGATCATGTGAGGACAATGTACTTAGATAAGTGTCGGAAATGGTCTTTTGAGGAATGATTCGAGTGGCCCTGTCCAGTCAGACTAATTGTACATTTTGACATTAAATGGATCAAGTAAAAGCAGATTATTCACTTGCCTTACTCTTTATATACTACTTACTACTCTTTATATACTACTACTACTACTATACTTTCGGTGTTTATTATTAGGTATACCTCTGGATTAAGGTGGTATAATAAAATAAGTATATTTTTATTAAAAACCTTTTGAACTTGCTTTGTTTTATAGTCTATACTTAGCGTGAAGTTTCGTTAGTAACATTAGGGCTATTAAAATATAGTGCTTTTACCCATTCAGAAGGTCACTAACCTCATAAAAAGCTTTAAAAGAAAATGGCTATCGGAAAATTGGTTATGTTATTTTAAATATTTTAAAAGCTTGAAATAAATAGTTCTAATTTATATGTTTTTAAAGCGCTGTCAGCTGCAGACAGCTCATATAGAAAGTATCTTATAAATACAATTTAATAGGTGAAACATACCAACATAATATCACCGAAAATGTTTCCTGACAAACAGACGGATAAATCGACCATGCGTTTTAATTATTGATACGATGAGTTACTGCATCGGTTTGACAACTTTGACGTAATGGACCATACATTAGCTTGTGGTACAAAACTTGGAACCAGAAAATTTTGGTGTAATCTTGAGTTAGGTAACTACACCAAGGCAAGCCGCCTTGGTGTAGTTTAATTTTCTCTTAACTTTTGACTACCCAATATTTTATATGTATAATGAAAATCTACTAAAACTACAAGTACTTACAGCGAAAATATTCGTTCTCAAATTGCACAATTTTACATAACATTTTAAACTCATATGAGTAATAATATCCATCCCACTTCCCTAAACCATTTGGCTGAAGTGAAGGATGTAAATACAGCCAAAAAGGACTGGCGTTTGGCCAAATTGCGGACGACACAGCAAAAATGCAATTGGCACTGTGTTTTAGTTAAAAATGTAACAATTCGTGAGTCAAATCTGCCAACAATGTCATCGGGCCATGTTAATGTCGGTTATGCTGTCTAGTTACTGTATTTGGGTCGGTTTGGGTAATATGGGTTCAACTTTATGGGGTGGATATATAAGTGCAAATAGTTCCAAAATATACTATATCAAAAGTGCCGTGAGTGGCTTCGAGAACAGGATGGTACGGCTGTGGTCGACTTGGCGAGGGCACTGTCGTGCCCCCAGAAACTTTGTCGCAAGTCCGTCAGTTCAGAACTTTTTAACCGAATTCAACGAAAAGAGGAGGTTCTCATTTGTCAGTCATGTTTTTACTGGGGCAAAAAATTCCTTACATACAATTTATTGTAAACTGGGTAATCTATACTAATATAATAAAGGTAAAGAGTTTGTTTTTTTTGTTTTGTTCGAACGCGCTAATCTCTGGAACTGCAAGTCGGATTTGTTTTGTTTTTTCGCATTTAATAGCCTAATTGTTAAGGAAGGCTTTTTGACATCATGCTACTGCCCTCAGGAGCGTAGCAAAAAGGAAGTCAGAAAGAACGCAAAGAAAACGAACTAACGGGGCATTGCTATTGGATATATGCGGACGAAGTCGCGGGCATAAGCTAGTACCGCTCTGAAATTCGTGTAAGATTATTAAAAGTTCGATTTTTATGTTTACGTACTGTATTATACGCATAACAAAATAAGTCACGTTTTTTTAGAATATCCGCATTCATCTATGATTTACACCATACACGATCATCGCTCAAGAGATCACGGTGACCGCTAACAAAATAATTTACGTGTAGCTATAAATTCGACGCAACACTTCATGTTCGTTCTTTTTAATATATTACTTATGTCACTTGTAACCAAGGGATAATGGTTTTGGTTACATTTTGTAGAATATTTGACTGAATAACATTTATGTTTCAATTATTTGTATGTTCATTAACACATAAATAATGGGTTTGAATCCCAAGTCGAGCAAAGTGTTATTGGGTTGTTCCATCAGGAATTTCTCAGTAGTCTGGATTTGTGCCCGGTTGATGGCAATAGGCTCGTCCCCTATTACATGACACTTAAACATAACTGGCGAAATTTAGGTGTACTATAGGTATACGTCTGCCTACAGGTGCGACACGCGACGCGAATCAATCGCGACACAAAGGCACCGATCGTAACGCGACAGGCGGTCATTTTACTATAGTTGCTTCTGTTAATAAGTTGTTTTGGGCATATACAGGGACAAATTGAATTAGCTAGCGAAACTCCGCAGACGTGATGGGTATCGATATCTAAACTAGCGTTGAAAATTGCGAAAGATATATTTTGTTTTTTTCGTAACTTTGAATATTTCCTATAAAATACATGTAATTTTAGAAAAAACATGTTTCACGTTCGTCTGAAAAATACAATCATACACGTATAATACTTGTCAAATACTGTGTATTTTCATATTTAACAATCAAAGGGAAAAAATCTTGCTCATTAATATTAATTGAACAGTAATGTAATGCAATTAAATGATACAAGTTTTATGTACTATATTCAACATAATTATAAATTTACCCTAAAAATACCGTTTTATTATAATATGTTAATGCGAAAAATACACCGTAAAATACATGTAAAAAACTTAAACCTGCGAAAGATTCAACCGAAGATCCGCAAGGAAAGTTTCTGTATTTTATTTTTGTGCAAATTTGAAAGATACATGTATTTTCCATGTTATTTTCAACGCTAATCTAAACACGATAAAACAAAAAATAACTATTTTTCTCAACTCATATTTCACGATACCAATTCGAATTAATTACGGAATATCTTCCTCATAGTCTTTGTATACTGAATATTTAACGAATGTATACGATATCTCCATGACATAACAAATAATATAACATGAAAATTGAACCGTTTTCATTGGAAATGTTATTATTAATTCTGTACCTATGTCATAATCATAAGGTTTGGTTCATGTTTGAGCGTGAACTAAAAATATTTTCTCCTACTATTATAACATTTGCACAGTCATATTCAGACAAACAGACCTTGCTTTTTATAATATGTAGGGCTAAGGAATATACATATATCTATAGGTACTTATTACAAATTAAAGTCGCTATTCGTGTCTGTCTGTGTGATAGCGTTGTTCTTCTAAACTGCGCAATGGATTCTGATGCGGTTTTCACCATAATTTAAAGAATTTATTTCGAAATGTTTATTTTCATAATAACTTAATATCTTTATATACATAAAAATTACGTGTCACGTTGTTTGTCCGCGATGGACTCCTAAACTACTGAACCGATTTTAAATTTGATTTGCACACCGTGGGCAATTTGATCCAACTTGAAAGATAGGATAGCTTACATCTCAATTTATAATCGCAATATTATTTTATTGCAATTTTTTTGTCTATTATTTGACAGTCACAATTATCTGTTAGCTCTAAACGATTCTAACAGATAGCGACATCTGTTGACTGGATTGAGTAAGTATTCAATAGATGGCGCTATGTTAAAAATACAACCGTTTCATCTAAGCTACAATTTAATAGCATAACCACCACGTGTTGCTGAGGCTAAGGTATAACCTAAATGTATTTTGTAATAAACGAAATACAGTGAAATAATATTATAAAGAGAAAAGATATGATTGTTTGTTTGTATTGAATAGGCTCCGATACTACTGAACGATTTCAAAAGTTCTTTCACTGTTGGGAAGCTACACTATCTCCGGGTGACATAGGCTATATTATATTATGCTTTGCTATCAGGGCGAAGCTGGGGCGGGTCGCTAGTAATATTATAAACGCAAAAGTCCCTCTGTCTGTCAGTTTGTCTGTTTGTCTGGAACCTTTTGACGCCTTTTAACGGCTGAACGGTTTTCGATGAAATTTGGCACACAGGTAGACCATCACCTGAGTAAGGACATGAAATACTGTATTCCTGGTAATACGTTCCCCTAGAATAATTTCCGACCTCCAGATATACCCATTATTAATAAACCCGGAGTAAAGATACAAATAACATAATTTTACTCCGAGTTTATTTATTTGTTTATTAATAAGGGAGTAAAGGTTTATTGAATATAATATATATAATATAATACAATCTACGTTGTTTTCATTTCATAAACAACAAAAAAAGGTTTTTTGTAAAACGCTCTCGCTTATAACTTGCACCAAACAAGATCATCTCCACGAGCGAAATAATTCACGCGTCGGATTCGAATACATTGCTCCACTATCACATAATATTTATCTTCGTGTATTTGTTTGTGTTCAAGTAGATACAGTTATTTACTGAACTTAAAGGAAATAAAACGGTTTTGTAGATGCGAATGTGGTAACACCCTGTACGTGGAAGGTTTGATATGTTGTTTCAAGCGTTGGTTGCTTTATTTTAGTTTAATAATATAACATAACATTACGGCAGGGGTGGTTAGGCAGAGGTGTACCTATAGTACACCCACATTTCGCCAGTTATGTTTAAGTCCCATGAAACAGGGGGAGTGCCTATTGCCATCGTCCGGGCACAATTCCAAACTCCAGGCTGCAACTGAAGGACGGCGAGCAATGGGCAGCTCGCCGTCCGGTAAGGACCAGGCCCGGGTCGACGGCGCGTCTTGTTCCACGCGCGCCTCAAAGATGGCAGCATCATTGACGGGGTCCGTAAGGGCCGATTGCTGCCGGGGTCGCGGATTGTTCGAAAGAGTTACCGTGGCCCTGGCGCATAGGCAACTGAAGGAACACGGGTGGGTTTTAGTCAGTAAGCGTCTGACACGCCCTTCCGCTCCGCCCAGAGCGGGGGAGGTCATTTGACGATTTCCCACCCAAAAAAATAAAGGCTGCTACTGAGAAATAATAAATAGAGTTTAATTCTACAATATAATTAATACGCTCAATCGAGACTCTTGAAGGCACATAACTTGTTGCTGTGATCTTGTTCTCGTAGCTGTAATAATCCTGTAGTCGTCATTTATTTTCGTTGTTTAGATATTTAGTATGTATGTATGTATCTATTATATGGGTTAGGCCCCGTAACTTTGCACAATAACACACTGGAAAAGTAACACAACAGTATCACACATAGTATGATAACACAACGGAACTGTGCAAGGCTTAGTTTACACTATGTAAAATGGCAATCTACTAAAATAACTATAGGTACCTACAGCCTATAGGTACCTTTCAAAGTGTCCCTACTTATAAGCTGAAAAATATAATGATATACAAATGGTAAACATTTCTTTATTTCGTAAAATATCGATTCCCCTTCGGCAGAATGGAATTAAGACGTAGCCTATCACAGAATTATTATTTTATTTTTAAACTGTCGTGTCACTAAGGGAAGTGACTGTAGGGTATCGATATTTTACGAACATAAAAAAAAATGTTAACTGCATTATTTGATATTTCTTATAATAACTTAATGATCCTATGGCTAAGTTTCGAGGTTCTTTACATTTGGGTTTCTGTTGCGAATTTAATGCAGTGGAGATACGTTCGATCCATAACGGATAAAAATTGTGCATGCAAAAGCTATAGGTATGTAATAAGTAAAACACAAAACTAAAATATATATATGTTTATCAATTATTTATAGTATAATAACTATTCATCAGAAACATGAATAGCTAATCTATGCGATCGATTTCATCGTATTAATCTTCCTAACAAAATCCTCCCAAGGATATAGTAGTTCGTCCGGTTTTTCAGGCCACTTCCACGATTTCAAAGCTCTTTTCATTGCAGAAATAAGTGCTCCTTCCGCGTTCATAGAAAGTACACGTCCAGGATATAGGTTTTCTTTATACGTAAAAATCACAAAATCACCCTCTTGTAAGTCATTTTTTATATTGTTACAATCTTTATTATCAACACTGTCTTCAGTGTTTTTTTTGGGTGGGAAATCATCAAATGACCTCTCCCGCTCTGGGCGGAGCGGAAGGGCGTGTCAGACTCGTACTGACTAAAACCCACCCGTGTTCCTTTAGTTGCCTGTGCGCCAGGGCCACGGTAACTCTTTCGAACAATCTGCAGCCCCGGCAGGCACTGTCTTCAGTGTCTGCAGGCAGAATATCATCCTTGTTATTGTTATCCAGCATTTCTTCTCGCCATTGTTCGAATTCATTTTCATCTGAAGAGTCGTGTATAGAAAATGTTTCAGTAGAGTCATAATCGCTATCTGTTTTTTGTTTTTTTGTTTCATTTAGGGGAGTTATTTCCATTTTTTCTTCATCCTCCTCAATGTCAACTTAATCCTCGTCCACTAACACAACCTCATCCCACCTCACCTCTCCTCCCACTTCACCTCACCTCTCATCTCCTGTCCTCTCCTTTCCGCTTCTCGCCTTTTCTTTTCCTTCCATTCCTTGATCTGAACTAATCTGGCCAAGTCTGATCTGATCTGACCTGACTTAGCTCTGACTCACTTATATTGCGATTTTTGAAAAGTCGTAGAATAAAAGTTGCTACATTTAACCTGCAGAATATGCCTTTAAAAGGTTTTACATCAATTTTTAAAGCCTTATATTAAAGTAGGTAGATAAATACTAAACTTAATCACCATACAAATTTTTATGTGCTGTAAATCATTACGAATATTTATCCAAAATTACTTTCTCCTAGTATGTATGAAGCTTTAGGTAACACAACGTAACACAAGGTAACACAAAGTAACACACTGGAATGTAACACACAGAACACACTGGACTCAACTTAATTTATCACTCTTGAATTTGATTTTTCTACGTGATTCACACTACAATTCATGAACTACGAACAGTTTTTATATTGGGAGACTCTTAGGTAAAGATTTTATTCACTTACTTTAAGAGAATTATCACTTTTTCACCAATAAAACAATATCTGAATTTTCCGCAACACACATCAACGTCACCGTAATCCTCCAAAGATGGCTACTTGACATAGCTGTCAAATGAAATGTCATGAAGAAAGGTTGCTATACTAATAAAATATATTAGGGTAGCCATAACAAAAAGAAAATAATATAAAAACGAGTAACACACGCCAAGATAACACACTGGAAAAAAAGTGGAGTCATGTATATTTTGCGGATAAAATATGATAAGATAATTATTTATCACTACATAAAAAGCACTATAATATTTAAAAAAGTAGGGGTTTAAATATTGCGAGAACTTTTTAGACAGGTAGGTAACAAAAAATACGTTTTTTAACGATTAGAGTTTAAACAATGGCGTGGGGTCAGTAAAATTTTCAGTGACCAGAAAAAAATGTGGAATTACACAGTCTAATGGTGAGCCCTAGATTAATCTGAAACACCATTACTGCTGTAAATAAGTCCGTAAATACACTGCACATGTAATTTTAAACATAAAAATGCAAAAAAATCTTTTTGATTAGCAAGGTATGAAGGTTGAAGTAAGGAGTCACACTATTTTTCGAAAAGTACATAGTTACAGGGCCTAACCCATATAGCTTTTATATATGTATATATATGTAATATGTATCTATTAAGTATAGTGTATTGTATCTATATAGGAACTTATTATTTTGCACGAAATGACAACCCCATTTTTATGTCCACACAATCACTGTTAATTCCAAGGTTGCCAGGGCCGGTAGTCTCGACATAGATAGCGGCAAAAATCGGTCGTTAAGTCTAATCGATGTCAAATTTCTTTAATAGATTTTCAACCTTATGCTTTGGAAATAAAGTTGAAAATCTATTGAAGGAATTTGACAACGTTACGACTTAGCGACGGATTTTTGTCGCTATCTAATTAACGACAGATTTTTGTCGCTATCTATGTCGAGACTGCAGGCCCTGGCCCTGCAGTCTCGACATAGATAGCGACAAAAATCTGTCGTTAAGTCTAATCGATGTCAAATTTCTTTAATAGATTTTCAACCTTATGCTTTAAAAATAAAGTTGAAAATCTATTAAAGGAATTTGACATCGATACGACTTAGCGACAGATTTTTGTCGCTATCTAATGTCGAGACTGCAGGGCCTGGAAAAGTTCGCAGAGAGCAATAAGGCCGCACATTGTATTGTTGGTCCTATGGAGAAAAATGTTCAGTTTGATGGTCTGTACACCCTTAAACATAACCAGACATAGACATAGAAGAATACCATTGCCACCAAAGCCACTAGATTTATTACTAGATCGCAAGTTTAGGTTTAATTTACCATCTAATACAACACTATAAAAATATCCCATTATTTTCAAAAGAAAATAATAAACACTATCAAAAGTTTAGCAAAACAACACACTTTGTAACATCTGTTCGAGACTGGGAACATGTTAAAACAATCTGGAAGTTTTCGTACGAAGCTCGAGGCGGTTTCAACACCGAACTTATCTGCAGGATACAACACACAGAGGAATACAGTTCGTTAAGATTCACTGGAACTTGCTCAGACTTACAATAGTCTAGATTTACATAGTTTTACGAATAAAGGCTCCTTCAACGAGGCGCGACACGCGACGCGAATCGCACGCGACACAAATGTACCGCTCGTCGCGCCACAGGCGGTGCTTTGTGTCGCGTCGCGGGTCGCGGCTGTTTGAAGGAGCCTTAAAGGCTCCTGCAAATAGGCGCGACGCGACGGACGGTGCGACGAGATTCTGGTAAAGTGCGCGTAAGATAAGTCTGCGGCGTGGTTGACCTTCGAGGCTATATCCCAACCAGCACTTTTAATCACTTTTAGCATACTGATGGCAATTTTTAACTTTGGAAAACACAGAGCACAGCACACTCTCTTCATACCTGATATAAACGTCGAGTTGGCGGCAAACCATTATTTCCGATTTCGGCCACGTGCAGACTTATTTCGCGCGCACTCAAGAATAATTTCCATGAAGTTTACTAGAGTCGCGTCGCGCTGTCGCATCGTGCCTGTCTGTGAGAGCCTTAGAGAAAGTTTGTTGGTAGTGAATAGAATATAATAGAATAGAATAGAATAGAATACTCTTTATTATGTACGCCATAAAAATTACAGATATAAATGTAGACATTTTACATAGGGTGACACAATGGGCGGTCTTATCGCTAAAAGCGATCTTTTACAGACAACCTTTGGATGGATTCAAGGGAGAAGGAGAGACAATAATGCAGGTAGTCAGTGGTGTACCATTTACATATACAACAAATACATACATACATAAAACATATACTTATCTACATATAATATATACAACAATAAACATGAAACAAGAGCAAGGAAACTAAATGTAATGATGATGTTTAAGGAGAGAGGAAGTGTTTTTTAACCATAATTTTAAAAGTGGACAAAGATTGAACACGCCTTGTCGACTCGGGCAAGGCATTCCATAACCGTACTGCTTGAACTGTAAAAGACTTGTCATAAAAGCTGGTGGAATGCATCGGCATAGTGTTTTGTTTATAAACTGCTTCCGACAGACATGATGTTCTTTTGCTATTCGAGTACCATGTATTTGAAAAATATTCATGAACAAGCCGTGCGCCCGCCCGATGAGGTTTCCCATCGGAAAAAATTACAAAATTCCATACGAACTTTCATCCCACATTTAAATAAATAAATATCTTTAATTCAGACCTAAATTAGTCCATAAGTTGTTAGTATCTAATAACAGATTGTGCATATATGCTATGTTAGTATTGTTAGTACTTGAATTACTAACCCCTAACCCCTATTTATTTAACCCCTTAAGGGAATGAATTTTCAAAAATCCTCCCTTTGTGCTCACTCTCGTTTTATAACGAACTCTTGTGCAATAATTTAATGCTTCTAGACCCAACGACTTAAAGTGTGCGTTGTCTGTCAATGAGTCAATTTAAGATTTTAATAAGCAGAGAAGCTGTAACCTCTTCCTTTAACAATTTACCGTGAGCACTTCCTAGTCATCTCGTAGTAGATCGCATGTGCCTGTTAAATGACGGATTATTGTCTCAACACCAATTATTAATTATTCACATGATCTGACCAAGATTTTCTCTGGACTTTAAAAGAGACTGTGACCTCTGAGTTTGTTTTGGCCTTTCTTCTCAGAGTAGTCAGATAGGAAACGCTGACCTCATCTAGTTTAAAAAATATGATTGACGTGTAAAAGTGTTTATACTACACTACAGAACCTACTTATAGAAATAAAATCATTTATTTATCACTTATTAGGGGGACTCAAGTCCTTCAAAAACGCTTTTCCTGGTTTCTCAATTGACAATTTGAAGTTGAGCATTTATCAAACTCTACTTTAGCATTACTTTTCCTTCATGATATCATGAAAACAATATTTACAGTTTACTTTAGCATTACTATTCGTTCAGATATCGTGAAAACTATGTTTACAGTTAGGTATCACAAAAAAGGTCAAAAGTCCCATGGCCTATTCTTGAAGTAATATAATTATCAAACTATTCTATACGCCTCGATCAAACGGAGCGATCGCAATCAGATGGAATCCGATAATGACTATACTTACCAGCACCCTAATTACGTAACACGCCACCTATTACAATCTGAATCATTTTGAAGCCTATTGCTAATCCATTGCTTCATATGTTAAAAAAATGTGTCTGCTCAACAACGTAAATAACGCAATGAATGTTGTTTGAACTGTCAAAATGATACCCATTCCTACTGTTAGTGTGTTACGTAATTACCCCGCTGTTATAAGAACATGTAAGTAGACCCTTCCGACAGCTCGAAAGTATGCCAACAGCTTACCATTTTTGTTCATACTTCTTGAATAAGACGTCAGCAAAACAGACTCATACATTATTGAATAGCTGTCTGTTATTAAGATTCTATTTAGACTGGATGATGAATGAGATCTTATGCCTTGTGATATTAGGAGCAATACGATGTATGTACGATACATGAATTGATGTTTCAGAAACGTTTAAATACCGAGCTTTTAAGCTATCTTTGAAAATGGTCAGCGCTGGTTGATTGCCTTCCAGTCAGCACCCCAATTGCGTAACACACTTTCAATCATAATCTGATAGTTTTTGAAAGGAATTCCCAATCCATAGCTTCTTACAGGATAAGTATCTCAAGAATTCGTCGTCTCGACAGTGTAAATAACGCAATGAATATTGTTGAATTGTCAAAATTAATTGCATTGACATTCTGGTCTTTTTCAGAGCATCTTTTCTCGCTGATGCGGGGCACTGTCACCTGGTTAAAAGAATCGAGTATCGAATCGAGAATCGAGTGGCGAAGGTTTCATACAAATCGATTCCTACCGGCTTCCCTTTGAAAAATGGCACAGTCAGTATTCTATAAACAAATAATATAATCACATTAAAAATATAGAAAGAAAGAAAGAAAATACGTTTATTTGCGCAAAGAAAAAATACAAAAAAAAAACGAGGTGGGGAAAATATGCGTCACATCCACGCAAAACCGCAATCGCTCAACATAATGCTACGACCCTATGCAAGACAGAGCCCCAGCGCTGAGATGTACTCCGGCTTACCTCTTACAAAAATTTACCCCACGCTACTGGTACATATATCTTTGTACGTGATGTAGATAGGCTATTCAGTTAAAGAAATATTGTAAAATCACACTAAACTCACTTTTGTAGGTTCTATCACTAATTGTTACCTAGTACTGAACTACAGGGTCAAAATAAATTAACTAGCGAAACTCCGCAGACGTGATGGGTATCAGTATTTAAACATGATAAAACAACAATGAAATTAATTTGATGATGGTGGTCATCGACCGCAGATAGTGTATTCACTTGAAATATCAGTTTAAAAAATCTTTTTATTTTTGTAAACTTCACAGGCGCGATTGGTATATTGGTATATCTGAAAACGATAAAACATATTTTCTCAACTCATACTTCAAGTAAAAACACTACCACCGGTGAAAAACACCAAATCTTTTTTATTTTTATTTTATCGTGTTTAGCTAGCGACACTCATCACTTCTGCAGTTTCGCTAGCTAATTTAATTTGACCCTGTATACTGTCGAAAATGTTGGTCCGTTTGTACATAAATGTAGACTGGTGCTAACCGCGGTTCAATGGCCGTTACTACATTTATAATTACTTTAATGGATTTGATTGAAGTACAAACAGAGAGCACTCAAAGTTGACATGTTGTTGATGGTTCAAGAAATTAAAAATTTATTGTCGTCAAACAATGTCGAGTAATTAGAAAACCCAAATCAGCTTCAGTGCACCATGACAGCATCTTTATGTCGTCACAGTAAGGGTGATTTTCGCAGCTCAAATATGTAACTGCCTTTCATTTTGACAGTTCAGCCACGCTGATTACGTATTTACGTTGTTGAGCATACGAATTTTTCAAACCTATGAATCAAACCCTCGGATTGTGATTGAAAGTATGTTACGCAATTAGGGTACCTACAACTCATGCCATTATTAGATTATAAATAATGTCATTAGAACCTGTCTACCGGTGCCCCGTATACTTGCACCACAAATTACCTTAATGAGGCCGCGGACAGCGCAATTAGCGTGACCACTTACTGCTGGGCTAAATTAATTAAATACTTAAGTATATAAGATCTTGAAAGGGAAACTTGTTTGAAAATTATGACACAAACTACTAATAAAATAGAACACTACACACAATATCTTCCCTCGTATCGGAAAGAACTTCAGAACAGCTCAGGCATTGCTTAAAAAATAATTGCCAATCAGCAAAGTACCAGCACTGACCGCCATCGCCACGTTGTTGCATACGTATCTACAATTCAAGGCTCCCGCAGTCAGCCGCGACGCGACAGCGAGACGCAACAGCGCGACGCGACTCTTGTAGACCAATTTCCATGAAGTTTTCATAGAAATAGTTCTACTAGAGTCGCGTCGCGCCTGTTTCTTTTTACTGCCCGTGCTAAAGTAATTGAGAGCAGTGGTGGCCCAGTGGTAACGGCCCCGACTTAAGAGTTGTAGGTCGTGGGTTCGAACCCAGGCAGGTGCCTTACTTTGTATAAATAATTTCACCACCACATACTTTCAAAACGGTGAAGGAAATATTGTGACGAAACCGGCATGTCTTAGAACCAAAAATTCGAAGACATGTGACATCTCCCAACTCACACTGGGCCCGCGTGGTCGATTCCGGCCCACTCGCTCTATAAGAGAGGAAGCCTGTGTCCCAGCAGTGGGAACATTATAGACTGACTATGCTAAAGTAATTTACTACACTGACACCCAAATGAATGCTTAAATAAAAACGCACTGTTGGATTTTCGACAGTCGGCTCTGCGCTGTGAGTTGAAAATCCAAGCGCAATCATTTTCAGTTCATTTAGGTGTTAACTTATGTTGGTTACAGCGGACATAGTATCGTTACTCCTTGAGGCAATTTAAAAGCGTCCAATTTGAATACAGACAATTAAAATTCTTCATTAATATCCAGTCAAATTCTTAACAGACAATCTCGGCAAATCAGATAACTTAAAAGAGTCGACGACGGACACCGATCTGTAACTCCCTATAATTCATTATTAATGTCATCTAATGAATGTTTAATGAACTCCTCTTCCTAATTAGGCGCCACCCATTCATAATCTCAGCGGCACCAATGTGTGATGTTTTGTGGTTGATAACCACTAAAGTGTAACAGGCGTTAAATTATAAATGATTTTGTTTCTGTAAGTAGGTTTGTACAAACACGTCACTCATATTTTAAAAACTAGATGAGGGCGACGTTTCCTTACCGACTACTCTGAGAAGTAAGGCTAAGAATACTTAGAGGTCACAGACTCATGGGCGCCGGGAGCGTGGTGCAGGAGTGCACTTGCACCTCCCTGGCTTCAAAATATAATATAGATACGAGGGTCATTCAATAAATACTTAGCCTACAAAAAGTAAACGAAAATTTTGGAAAAGTGGCAATTTATTTTTCAACATAGTCTCCTTTTAGTTCGATACACTTAGCCCAGCGATGCTCCAACTTTTTTAACCCGTCCGAAAAATAGTTTTTGTCAAACTCTGCAAAATAGGCCTCCGTGGCGGCGATGACCTCCTCATTCGATCCATATCTATTCCCGGCGAGTGATTTTTTCAGATTAGGAAACAGAAAGAAGTCACAAGGGGCCAAATCTGGAGAATACGGTGGATGGGGCAGCAATTCGTAGCGTAATTCGACCAATTTGGCCATGGCAACGGCAGACGTGTGAACCGGTGCGTTGTCGTGGTGAAACAGCACTTTTTTCTTCGCCAGATGGGGTCGTTTTTTCTTTAATTCGGCGTCGAATCGGCCTAATAAATCGGCATAGTAAAGCCCTGTAATTGTTTTACCTTTCTCGAGGTAATCGATGTAGATCACACCTTGTGAATCCCAGAAAACGGTGGCCATAACTTTTCCGGCCGATTTTACAGTTTTCGCCTTCTTTGGAGCACGTTCCCCGGTCTGGATCCATTGTTTTGATTGCTCCTTGGTCTCTGGTGTGTACCAGTGGATCCAGGTTTCATCGACGGTCACAAAACGACGCAAAAACTCCGCTGGATTCATCTTAAACAGCGCCAAACACGTCTCCGATGTGGTCTCAAGGTTGCGCTTGTTTTCTGGTGTGAGTAAACGCGGCACCCATCGCGCCGACAGCTTTCTCATGCCGAGTTCCTCGTGAAGAATATGATGCACTGTTCCTTCTGAAATGCCTACAGTCTCAGCTAGCTCCCGAACCTTCAATCGGCGATCTGCCAATACGAGATCATGGATTTTTTTAATGTTTTCCTCCGTAGCAGCTGTTTTCGGTGCACCTGGACGTGGTTCATCAAAAACCGACGTACGGCCACGTGCAAACTCGTTGAACCAATTCTTGACGGTGGCCATCGATGGAGAAGAGTCACCGTACACAGCATCCAAGCGCTCTTTGATTTCGATGCGCGTTTTCCCTTCCAAAAATAGGAATCGAATCACCGAACGATATTGCTCTTTTTCCATTTTTGTAAAACCGATCGACACGTTCGCTTCCATAAGTTGTCAAATTAAAACAAATGAAGGGATTGGAATGAAAATTTGAAAAAAGAATTAAAAAAGAATGTGCTACACTGTGGTAAAACTCTTTTGAAACTACAGCGCCCTCTGGCGATGAGGCTAGGTACTTATTGAACGCCCCTCGTATTAAAAGATTCAGAATAAAAAAATATCCGAAAATTCCTAATACAATAATCAAGAACTTAACCCATTCGAGGCAAGATTCTAAAATTGCGAAACATGCGAGCTATACGTCACACTAACGTCACGCAAAATCCTGCATCGCGCAAGCAGAGTTTACCGCGCAAATAGCATATTATATATAATGTCCCGACATCAATCGTCGGGCAGTTACCCGCCAGCCACGACACCCATCTGGTCGGAAGATCCTCCATTTTCTATAGAGTATGAGTGAACTTTACACCCTATTCGTCATATCTCTATAATACTAAAAACGAATTTACAATTGATATTAAGTTCATATACCAGTTTATAACTATACGATTATAAAAGCTCACGTCGCTGGTCAAGTGGTCGCAAGTGCTACCACTGAGTCTGAGGGTCCTGAGTTCGATTGTCAGGCCAGACAAAGTGTTATTCAGTTTTTCTATCTGGAATTTCTCAGTAGCAGCCCGGAGCTTGATTTATGCCCGGTTAATGGAAATAGGCTCACCCCCTATTAAATGGCACTTAAACATAACTGGCGAAATGTGGGTGTACTAAAGACATCTCTGCCTTACCCTTCGAGGATTACAACCGTGATGTTATGTTATGTTAGAAAAGCTCGGTAGGTAACAGCAAATACTGGTCCTTAGATCCAACCGCAGGACCAATTTTATCTAACAGTAGAGTAAAGCTTATAAACGCTGAATCTTTAATCGAAGCTCCCATCGAGACAGTTAGAGGTGAGCCTTATCGCCGCTCTAACGCTACTCATGCATTTTTTATTTCTGGGTCAAGAAGAGACACGTGTTTTTAAGTGCAACCACTACACTCTTCGAGTTCATAAAACTGTTTTATAACTACTACGTATTTTGACTGGTAAAAAGCATGTGCATAAAGAAAAAGTCGTAAAAAGAATCATTTTAAAACTTGAATGAAGAAAGATAAATGTTTTTATTATTATGCGGCTAGCCAGACATGAAATGTGGGGCTTATTTTATAAATAGCGAAAGATTTCAGCACTTTCGTTTGTTCTCGTTACTTATTTTATTCTAGACTAGCTTCTCCCCCGGCTTCGCCCGCGTGGATGTCGGAAATTATACCACGGGAACGTGCTACCGGGACAAAAAGCCTATGTCTTCCCCAGAATGCCATTTTGCTTCTTGCCAAATTTTATTGAAATCCGATCAGTGGTTTAGGCGTGAAAGGGTAACATACAGACAGAGTTACTTTTGAATTTATAATATTAATATGGATAAGGATTTTCTTTTACGGTACTGTCGAAAAACGTGTGGAATCCTTGAATGTACTTAGAATAGTTATGGTTTGTTCCATTCGATCGATCCACAATGATCGAAACCTGATACCCCAACTTAAAGAGATCCAGTTTATAGATATCTTAGATTCTCTCCAAAGGTTTCTATGAAACTATAACACGACGAAAAAGCTGTAAAAAAGTAAAAATAGACCGAACCTAACACACAAAAATACATTTACCCAATCATTACAAATAACTTAAAAATAGACAGTAGGTACCAATTCCCGAATAAACTAATAAAACCGATCGGCGAATTTCACAAGAAACCTAATGCAAACACATCGTGAAAAGCAAGGTAAACTGAGCTTTTATAAACAAACAGTTAGATCGGAAGCGTGACATTGAACTGAGGACGTCATTCTGAGGTTACGTCATTGACGTTACGGTATGAGGTTACGGGTTTGATTTTGGTCCTAAGGTACCGACTGCAAGAAACCGCGAGAAAAACCATTTCAGAGTACTTACTTAATCAACTATGTATTACTTACTAAATCTTTGACTTTCTTACGACTCAATTTGCCAGATATTATTAAAATACTTATCTACTAAAATAAATTACTAAACTAAAAACAATTTTCAAAAAACTTACGAACCCCTGCCTTTACTAATGACCTTGCATTGACTATGTTTACAATTGATATCGCTTCACGTTGAACGTACTCTACTCGTACAGTCTCTACTGTATGTTTTGCTATAGATAGTAAATATGAACTTATTAAAAAACAAATTGCATGAATGGTTGTGTCGTCATAGTTTTTATAGTGTCAAAGACTTCTTTAAAAATAAATGTTAAGTAATTATGCTGTGAAAATTTGTACGCTTATCACCACACCATCACCATCGCACCATCGCACCATCTTTTTATACCATGTTTTTAAGCAAATAAATATTATTCTATTCTATGCTTGACCATTCTATCAAAACGCTTCCAAATTGTTTTACACAAAGTTGCAATAATATGTCCTATCTTTCCGAATGTCTTCTATTCCATGTTGCAAAGAAGAAGATTGTGTGTACACACAATCTGCGGGTTATCTTTTTGTTTATTTATTAGCTTTATTTTATCCTTTATATGTAGTTCTTATCTACTATTTTTTGTTGTGTACTTATTAATTTATTTGTTAGTAATGTTAGTTTTGTACTTAAAATGTTAGTATTGTTAATTGTAAGGGCCGCCTTTTGCGGTGAAAGCGGACTCCAGGTGGCTCTATCCTTTGCCCGGCTGAGCCATAAGTTTCCGGCTATTGGTACGATGTCGTCACTTCATCATTTAAATAATAATAATAATAAAAAGGTGCCTTGTCATTTAAAATTGTCAAACGGGCCTCTGCGAGTTGACTTCGGCCCCTCGTACGCCTTCCAAAGGTCCGAGACCCGACGGTCCCGAGATATGTCAAAGACATTTTAAAAATAATAATTATTTACTTATATCTAGATTGTTTTACACATTCAACTAAGGCAAAAGTTTTGAGTACAAATGAGTTAAGCATCTGTAGCCGAACCAGGCAAAACCTGTATTTCGGGTGTCAGCGCCAATCCCCTCGGATAATTTAACATTTATCATTGCCATTAACATTAATTTTTACAGGATAATTAACAGTAGTGTTATTTTACACATATTAAATATACTTTTTTTATATTCTTTTTATATGTTTACTAGCTGCGCCCCGCGGTTTCACCCGCAGAAATCTCGATCCCGCGGGAATATCGGGATAAAAAGTATCCTATGTCCTAATCCAGGTCATAGTCTACCCATGTGCCAAATTTTATCCAAATCCGTTCAGCCGTTTTAGCGTGATTGAGTAACAAACATCCAAACATCCACACTTTCACATTTATAATATTATATATATAGTAGGATGTAGAAGTATGAATGCGTGACCTCTGAGTCATTGTGTGAATTGGTCTACCTGTCCTTCTTTTTTTGTATATATGATACCAATTTGTAAGTATTTGGAACCATCTTTCATCCATAGCTCTCTGAATATGACCTGCACCCTAATTACGTAACACACTATCTATCACAATCTGAAACATTTTGAAGCCTAGTGCTAATCCATTGCTTCTTAAGTTCGAAAAATTAGTCTGCTCAACAACGTAAATAACGCAATGAATTTTGTTGAACTGTCAAAATGAAACCCATTCCTACTGTTAGTGTGTTACGTAATTACCCCGCTGACCTGTTTGACCACACTGTGGGTCACATAAAGAAACTCAAATTATGAAGGTTTTGATGGATTCAAAAAAAACTTTTTACATGAAAAGCATTTTAACGAATCCTAAATAAAAAATATTACACGCGTACATGTTTTGAAATTAAACTACTCTCCATAAAAGAACGATAAACTACTTATAACCGAAGCGTGACATTGAATTATGTCACAATGCTGTGACGTCACTATAGTTCCCATAGACGGGGGCAACTCCAAATGTTGGTGTGACATTACAGACAGCAATTATTATGAAAGACTTTGATGTACGATCGTGTTATTTCAGTATTAATAGCGAAGAAAATACTTTATATATTTTTGATGCTCGATGAATTAAGAAAGACGAACTAAGTTTTTTTTGCTGCTATTTATGTCTACGAAAACATTGAATTGTACCTAAATCTTCAGCGGTTTGTGAAAATAAATAATTTTTATTGGTAAGACCCAAAAAAATTGCTTCTGAATTGTAATTTATTTACATGAAAAAGATATAGGAATGTAACTAAAATGCCAACATGCCTACTTTATTATCTAAGGCCAACTGTCTCAGGTCACATTGACGAATCCGAGAATCCTTTTTGTTTTACAATTTTTCTGTGTATTTTGCAGGGAAACATGCTTTACACTTTGCAAAACATCTCTCTTTCCAACACTCATATAATATTAGATTATTCACCAAGGGATAAAGCAGTGTCTTACTTCACAGGCGCTACATTGAATCCCGAACGTAACGAAGGATTTTTAACTCCTAACTTGTTTTATGTTAGGTTAGCAGAACATATAATTTGATATTATCGAGCAGGTGATGTAAAAACCAAAATAGATACCTGTAAATCCATTATTCGCTTCCTTTTTTACAAGGAACTACTCCCTAAAAAACAATCCGCCTTATTTCATTCCAACTAAAGAATTTCCCACGAGGAAAAACAAAAGCCACAGGAAAGAAACGGTAATGAACAAAAAACTAGTTTTGTAGCCTTGTTAGTACATTCTGTGGTTGTTTCATTATGGAGACATAGACCACAGTACATCGGGATATAAAGTTAAATTATTTGCTAAGAAAACAAAATAAAAACGGAGTAAAAGAATTTGTTTGAAAATGCATCATTGTGGCTTTATTACAAAACAAAAGTAGTAAGAAATGAAGCGAACGGATTATACAGGGTAAATTTTTAACCAGTGCGCAAACTATAACCATAAATTAAGCATATGATTCTTTACCCCAGCGTAGAAATGTTTCGTCAGTTATAAAAAAAAAATATTAGTTGTTCCATACATTTTGACCGCGTAGGTATTGCACTTTTCTATGAAACAGCAGTTTTTTTTTTTGATAACTGCCGAGAAATTTCTGCGCTAGAGGGTCTAGAATCATGTGCTGAATTCATACAGTTTGCGCACTGGTTAAAATATTTTCCTGTATAGGGATCGTTGCTAATGTCGTAGGTACTAGAAGTTTACCTATCCTTATAAGAAAATACTTGAACATGCATACCTAAGTACGTACACAGCTTATAAGGCTCACAGTTCATAGGACTTCATGGAACCGGGTTTCATGTTGGAACTTACCATAGATATCCGAGAGATATGCCTTTACTCTATATTGCTCAAGTTTAAGTGTCGCCACTTTTTCCCCACTCCTGAAACTCACACATACACAAAAGGGATAGATACGGCACACATGATGCTTTTTTCGCACACAAGTAAGAAAATATGCGTAACACTTTAGTGCTATTTTATTGCACATATGCTCAAAAGAGGCGGGCACTAGAAAGTATAGATACAGTCACTGAATGCACACATGTAACTGTAGCATCAACTAGGGAAGAGGGTTGGTGTAAATATGTGATCGATAAAAATATCGATGAAAAGCGACTGCAAAAGGAGGTGTGTTTTGGACGTATTTTGTATCGTTTATTTTTTCTGTTTTTCAATGTGGAATATTTAAACACCAATAACAACAAAACAAGTAAAAATATAATATTTTCGTTTGCAAATAACATTTAAGGAAATCAGTTTCTTCAGTTTCTCTCTTACTTTAAAATTATTCAACTATCACACATAAAACAACAATTCATATAGGTACTTATTGAACATAAAATCAAAATCAAAAGCCATTTATTCAAATTAGGCGTACGCGACCGATATCAGCGCAGGAGGAATGCAGGCCTAACTCGAAGTCACAAATGATAAACTAGGACCATCGAAGTAAAATAAATAAATAGAACAATTACTAATAACAATAACAAAACCATGGTCAGCAAGACGATCAATCACCACAAACAGCGCCCGCTCACGAGCATAACGCAAAGATCAGCCATCACCCCCCTCGCCATATTTGAGGGAAGGAGGCAACCGCTTGAGTACTAACTTTTCAAATATTTTGCTAAATGCTGGTAAAATAGAAATAGGCCTGAAATTGCCAACGTTATTGTAAGAGAAGAATAAGAAAAAGTTATTGACATGTGAAATGTAAATACTTTGACAATATCTGACGCTTTGATAATTTAGGTGTTACATTCTTAACCAAAAAATGTAAGCGAATATCAATATATTTATCGAAAAATTTGTCTACTCAACAGCGTAAATAACGCAATGAATGTTGTGGAACTGTCAAAATGAAACTCATTTCTACTGTTAGTGTGTTACGTAAATACCCCGCAGGTTCTTAATATAAGTTTTGATTTAGAATAACTAACAATTATCGATATCCACATCTCAGCGCTGCGCATCACTAATGCGTCGCCTTGACATGCGTCAATCATTAGGCAATAAGCTGACGCATGTCAAAAATATTTCACAACCAGATAATTTGTAAAATCCTTAAATATTATAATTCATTCAGTGATTTTTTACTTAGCGGTGATAAGACACGCCACTTGTCCTAAGGTTTGTAGTAATTGTCCTATTTTTGAAAATAAGGACGGAACAATTCGGCATTTTGTAAAAATATGATATCACACTACATGTACCGATGCAAACATTTGACTAAACGATGCTCACCGAGTCACGCGTATTTTGGGTCAGTATGACCTAACTGAGGCGACATGTGCCACGCCTCCAAGCCATATCCCTCGATATTCGTGGAACTTACTTATATTGTAACAACTAAATGTACACATGAATGCAATAAAAAATTTGAATTTGAATTTGAATTTTTGAATTTGATTTTTTGAATTTGAATTTGACTTACATCTGTACAGACAGACAGATGTCAAATAGCTGAAAGTGTAAATTGACTTTCCTTATGATTTATGGCAGCGTTACAGAAGCTAATTTTTAATATTTCAAGCTAGCAAAAGCTCTCTAAGCTCGATGCATTGATTAAATTCTCTACTTTGCCACCAAAAAAGATGAACACCTATAAAGGGTTTTAATAAGGACAGTAATAAAACTACTCTTTAATACAGTAACTAAACCCTAAGTCAGGGTGTCTAGAAACAAAGGGTCATGGCCATCCGGATGGTACGGGGATACCGCACGGTCTCCTGCGAGGCGGCGAGCCTCCTTGCCGGATTGCCGCCGTGGGATCTGGAGGCAAAGGTCCTCGCGCACGTTTGGGAGTGGCGCGAGGAGGCGAAACGCCGGGGCGTAACTCCGCTGCCGCGAGAAATCACGGCACAGCGGACAGAGCTCCGGCGGGATCTCATGGCGGCATGGAGAGTGCGACTGTCGCAACCCAGCGCAGGGCACGCCACAATTGCGGCGGTAAGACCCCTCTTTGAGGAGTGGCTTGAGAGGCGCCACGGCGTCCTCACCTTCCGCCTGACGCAGGTCCTCACCGGACATGGCTGTTTCGGGAGGTTCCTGTTTCGAATAAGGCGGGAGGAAACGCCCGGGTGTTACCATTGTGTGGATCGACCAGAGGACACGGTGGAGCATACGGTGGAGGTCTGCCCGGCTTGGGCGGAGCACCGCCGTGTCCTCGTGGCGGCGATCGGCGGCGGCGACCTCTCGCGTCCGGCCCTGGTTCAGGCCATGGTACGGAGCGAGAGGGAATGGGAAGCCGTCACCTCCTTCTGCGAAGCAGTAATGCTCGCAAAGGAGGAGGCGGAGCGCGAGAGGGAGAGGCAATCTCTACGCCCTCGCGCCCCTAGCCGCCGCAGGAGGAGGAGACACCCTGGGCGTCGGGAGTCGATTGCCGACTCCCGGCCACCGTAGGCGCGGGCTTGCGGACGGCGAGCAATGGGCAGCTCGCCGCCGTCCGGTAAGGACCAGGCCCGGGTCGACGGCGCGTCGTGTTCCACGCGCGCCTCAAAGAGATGTCAGCAAAATTGACGGGGTCCCATAGGACCGATGCCTGCCGGGGTCGCGGATTGTTCGAAAGAGTTACCGTGGCCCTGGCGCACAGGCAACTGAAGGAACACGGGTGGGTTTTAGTCAGTAAGAGTCTGACACGCCCTTCCGCTCCGCCCAGAGCGGGAGAGGTCATTTGATGATTTCCCACCCAAAAAAAAAAAAAAAAAAAGGGTGTCTAGAAAATCATCACCCACAGAGAATTAAACCTCATGTAAGAATTTCAAGCCATGTCTACAAACTAAAGATTCTACTTGTAGACTGTAGATTTGTAGACCTTTTTTCTATTTTATAAAGTACCTGTTACATGTTGACAGGCCTACACTCTCTTCCCATACTTATTAACACAGTAATTTGAAAACATTGTAAAAGCCAACTATTTTTAAAAGAGTAACCGTGGAGTTTCTTGCCAGCTCTTCTCCATAGTAAACGAACATTTGGGCTGTGCACCTAGTTTCTGATGTTTCATAAGTTCCAATGAAGGTTTATGTGAAATAAAATATTTTGATTTTGAAAGGAGACGTTACTCGCTTCATAGATCACCCAAGAGCAAAGACCAATTACCTACAAAATCAATCATTTATTCCGTAAAAATCATACGTTCAAATCCAATTTGTTTTCTAGTTTTCCACGTCATTTTCGTTCAGTTTCGAAAACAAACGGCTCGTTTTAGATGCGACAAGTCAATAAAAATAGAACAAAACACTGCTGATTTGTTCTGTCGCAACTTCTATTCTTTTGGGTCCTATGCCAAAGTGTTCACTAGATTTTAAATCGATAGATCCGTATAGTGTAGCCATATTGCCAATGTCGTTTGCAAACTAATGTTTAAGTTTGCATGCATTTCTGCATAATTCCGTTTCTGCCATTGTTCTCCTTAAGAATTACATTGCATTATTTGTATTTTTGAATTAAAATTGTATTTAATTGTTTTTGTATTAGTTTGTTTTATAATTGGTCCGTGTTGGCTTATAATTCAATAAATAATAATTAAACAATGTTGCTCTAGTATTACCTATAGCATATATTTTAAACTAGCTGACCCGACAGACGTTGTCCTGTCCAGATTTGAATAATACATACAAAAAATCCATAGAAAAAGGACATTCCATTTTTCCAGAATTTAAAATTGTCCGGGAAACGTTTCCAAATTTTTATTTGCACTAAAATCGAATTCGGACTTTTACGAACATTTTATAATAAAAAATAGCCAAATCGGTCCAGCCGTTCTCAAGTGATGTGCTTACCAACGAACAGCATTTCATTTTTATTTATATAGATAAGTATTTCTATGTTTATTTCCCAAAAATGAGGTTAATTATTTTCTTTGAAAAATTTACTCGCAGAAAATCAATACTTGTCTCCGGTCAAACATTGTCTATCATTCTAACATAAAATCACGCTTATGAGTTATGAGTATTCCCTCATGAGTTAGACAGAGGTGTACGCACGCGTATATGTAAGCTGACTTCTTATTGTACGAAAAGCCTATACAATGCGAGGTCAGCTAAAACTAGAAATGTATAGCTTGATATGTAGCCGTGTGTACCTATAGTATACCCACAATTCGCCAGTTATATTTAAGTCCCATGTAATAGGGGGCAAGCCTATTGCCATCAACCGGGCACAAATCCAGACTCCTTGGTGCTACTGACAATTCCAGATGGAAAAACTCAATAACACTTTGTCTGACCAGGGAATCGAACCCAGGACCTCATGCTCAGTAGTAGGACTTGCGGCCACTATACCAACGAGGAAGTCCAACAAACATTATATAACAAACTAAGTTAAGTTTGGTCCTTATGTTACGAAAGATAAAACTGCAGAAGCTCTGAAAAAGTCAACATAAAAATAGGATTAAAACAAAACAAAAGATACTGATTATTCTACAGCAACTTTTCTGCACCCAGTAACAATCGATTGTCCGCCGTTAAAAGTTTTTAAAAACGATATTTTTGTTGGAAAATATGTAGTGAAGATACAAAGGAATATCAGTTTTCATTGTTAAAACTTCGGATCTTGTTCAGACAGTTTTACCTCGAGTTCCGTAGTCAATTTACAATTTTAATAGATAGACTTGAGTTCTTTGAGGTAAAATATTTGGTAAATGTCAAAAGTTTACAAAAATAAAATATTGTCTTTCTTGTTATTTCTTCAAACACAAACACAACAAATAGACTTAAGGAGTTATAAATGCATTTCTATCTAGGTATGTTCCTAGAATGCCCTAGGAAGACATAATTATAGCGACCTTATTGAAAGAAAATAGAAAGAAAGAAAATAAATTTATTTGACCCAAGTTTAGGCACACAATATTCACACAACATCAAAATAATAGAAAAAAAAAAACAATATTGTATGCCTCTCGGCTGTGCCAAATGTACCCAGTTCAGTACAAATGCCAGACTAGTGCCTGACGCTGGTTTTCAACTGGACCCTATGTTACGAGGACGTCTTACGGATGTAAATCAGTTTTATAGTGTGTGTAAACATTTAAATAAAAAATACATAACGATATTAGTGATGTGTTTCAGAGATGTCAGGTGCGTAGTACTCGCAACCAGCGTGCGTGTATGACCAGATGTATGAACGTAAACGAGGGCAAAAGGAGTATGTAAGGATCGTAGATGGTGACGTTCTGTAGTTTCTGCCTACCCTCAAGGAAAGAAGGCATGAGTTTATATTACATAAATTCTACATGAGCTTGTCATTTTCTTGTCGTGTGACGTTCAATGCCAGTAGTCAGTACTTACCCAGTAGAAAACTGGATCGAAAATATATGATGGTACCCAATAGCAAGTATTTTTTTTTACATATTTTCTTTCTTTCTTTCTTTCTTTATCATGTCGTCACCAATCTCTTACCAAGCTTGATATTTACAACTATGTCTGTACAAACGGCTACATTTCAAGCTATACTTTACCAGTTTTAGCTGACCTCACATGGTATAGGTTTTTCGTACAATGAGAAGTCAGCTTATACTGAAAATGTGTTGCTGGATATGTAGTCGTGTGTACTTCTTGATACCGTATTAAGTCTTCATTTACTGCACTAGCTGACAACTAGTAAAAACCGCCTTTGACTGATGACAATCTCTGACAAAACAAGATTTTAAAGTCCGACACATATCTTAACCCATGCATGTGTTGTAAACTAGAAAACTAACAGAAAATGGACTCCATTAGATACATCTTTGACATCTTCCCTTCAAAATGGCCGCCATCACAGACTAAGTTAACTGTTTTTTTTTTTTTAGAAGTATTTAATGGCCTGGTTGCTAAGACCTTTCAGCCAAGTCTTTAGTTTATTTAATTTCCTTCACAAAATTTCTTCAAAAGTGTTTTTAATATATTTATATATTGCTCGATAACAAGTCTTATTTTTTAATAATTCTGTCAAACGGCGGGAGGTATTATTTAGCACAACACTTTCACTACACAATTCCCTTTATTCACTCGCTTTGTTTGAGCTTGATAATTTAGGTTTCCACTTTTCAAGGTACAAACTTGATACAAAGAACAAAAAATATTTAGCTATTTTAGGTACTTATTTTCATATTTCTTGACAATGATTTCCATGATGGTCAATTATTATTTCTTTTTTTACTTAGGTTTTCGTTTCGTTCATGTTATTCCCGCCATTTTTTTTCAAAGTTTACTGTTTAATCTCTACGTCACAGACTATAAACAATATCTGTCCTAAATCAGCTACCATAACACTGGGTACATAAAAAGAGACTGCGTAGATATCCACGTGGCCCATTGAGGGGCCCCTTGCCCCATTTTGCCCCATATCGCGGTTCCCACAAAATATATCACCATCTTGTTTATAGCCCTCTTTTGTGTTGCGGTCGGGTAAGACGTAATTTGTGATAATAGAGACGGAAAGGGCGCACGTGTTATATGGTAAAAAGATGCAAAGTTAGATGTATCTACTCTTGCGGGTATTCAATTTGCTCTTGATTTCCTGCGGGGTAATTACGTAACACGCTAGCAGTAGGAATGGGTTTCATTTTGACAGTTCAACAACATTCATTGCGTTATTTACGTTGTTGAGCACACAATTTTTTCGAAGTTAAGAAGCAATGGATTAGCAATAGGCTTCAAAATGATTCAGATTGCGATAGATAGTGTGTTACGTAATTAGGGTGCTGTAGTAGGTGTAATAAACTTGAAGTCTTACTCAAAAAAGTTTGTAAACGATTATCAAAATGTATCAACACAAATTACCATTATTCTGAGGCCCTTTTGGCATTTTAAGCATTGTTTCCTTTCGGTTTACATATTTTGACGGTGTTTTTTGTTGTTATGGCACTAAAGGCATTTATTTTTCGTTATTTTCAGAGAAGTAGTATTCTTCATAATTTTAGTAGGTATAGGTTGTTGTTATATACCTGCCATTTGCCCATTCTTTTTCTATTATTGCTGAATTTCATAAAAACCAGCACCCTAATTACGTAACAAACTAATTATCGTAATCTGAATCATTTTGAAGCCTATTGCTAATTCATTGCTTCATATGTTCGAAAAATGTGTCTGCTCAACAACGTAAATAACACAATGAATGTTGTTGAACTGTCAAAATGAAATCCATTCCTACTGTTAGTGTGTTACGTAATTATCCCACAGCTCGATAGTGGTTTAACTGTCAAAAACTTAAGTTTTTGGTGAAAAGATAACAAAGACGTAACAAAGGAGTTAGCATTTAATAGTGAAAAAAGTGTTATTATTAAACAGCGACATTGTATCTATTTTAAAGAACTAATTTGTTATGAAAAGATATTGAACAATAGCGACTGAAGCAAAGGGGAATGTAATGAAACAAAAATGTCTGCTCCTTCGAACTAGATCAAAAGAAAATTGAAACCAAACATATTGCCATCTATTTAAAAATAAATTAAATAATAATAAAAAATAATATAAAAAATACATAAAAAATAAAAAATAAAATTTTTATTTTTATTTTTTTACTGTGGAATTGTTTTATACATTACTAAACTCACTGTGAACAGTATTTTACTAAACGAGACAAAATATTAATGTGACGTTGACAAAATTAACCTGCACAATAATAACTGCCTACATGTCTATCGATGTTCAGCAACATTTTCGATGAAAATCAAGGTGCATTTGCATGGGTCGTCATGTTTCGTGCTGTCACGCAACATTTTTCAACGCGTTTTTACTTTTATTTCGTCATTTTATTAACTATAATTTATATGGTATGGTACCTATATCAGAAAAAACCTATTAACAAAAAAAAAACAACCGGTTTCGAAGATATTTTTCAGTTAATAGTCTTTTTTTTTTTTGGAACTCGTTTTTTTTTGTAAAAGATTTTATTTTTCACTTTCCGTTGTACCTACCCCACACAAATTCGTATACCACTACTTGCTATGTAAATAACAGTGACAGGAAGTTATCATAACATCATCAATATACACTAAGTGGAAAAAAAATGTATGAAGCTAATTGAAAAACTACCCAAGCAAAGTTAGTAAATAGGACCACCCCTGAGGCATAACCTATCCATTAAAAAAATAATTTTCGAAATCGATCCATAATTGTCGGAGATACCGCGTAACATATATGTATATACGAAAAAAAACACGAAAAGAGAAGCTCCTGCTTTTTAAGAAGTCGGTTAATAACCGGCCTGCTTTTTGAGCTTTCACAACCAACATACTTTTTAAATTTTTCACCTATTTTCGTTGCGTATTCGTCATTTTTCTTTCATTCCTTCCTACTTTCCTTCATAGATGTACGAGTAGGTTTGTACATTTAACAATGTAAGGCAGTATATTGTTACCAAGATGATTGCAGAACGTGCCTCGAGGCAGAACTGGCGAATGCCGTATCGATATCGAGTGCTCGTGTTTAAGAACTATTTGTTTTTGTCGGGTAAATAAAAGCTAGTATTGATTCCCTTTTGTTGCCATACACGGGAAGGTTTGAGGGTTTGGCTGCTAAGTTAAGAAAAAGGACATTCAAGCTTATCTCTTGTAAAGGGAAAATCAAAGTTTAAAATAATTAAGAAAGTATTGGTACAGGAAAGGTAATAAAAAAGAGAGATTAGATAAGATAATCGTAATAAAAATACATGAAGCCACGCTTAAGCACGTGCGTCTACTGTTTAAATGATTGGGAAGTCACTCGACTATTGACGCCATTTTGAACACCTCCATAGACCATACCAGCTGGTAGAGACAATCGGTGCGAGCAAATTTCGTGCTGCATCCCGCGCCTAATTCACTTCAGTTTGGCCAGAACTTAACTCTTAAAAAATTGCGAAGGTAAATCACAAATTAATGTTCCTTATACGGTCAGTACTCTGCATTATCTTACCCCTCTTACAAAGAAGAAGAGGGGAAGAGGGGTCGGATTACGCAGGTCTCTTACTGTACGAAGCTAGCTAAATATTCATAAGGCAAAGTTTGCTCTAAAACGTTAGCTCTAAAACACTACCATAACTGATTATGGACAGGACACATCATTACATTCTCATCATGGACAGTTTGTAAAGTCAGGGTAATTCATTATTTACCAAATAGGCTACCAATATAAATTGCCCGTATATTCAAATCACAACTGTCATTCTTTGACAGTTGTATGAAATGGCTATAACCCGGCAAATTGACGTAGTGTGTCAATTTTAGAACCATTATTTTCTCTGACAGCACTATACAGGGTGGCAGTAACATCGACGCGCAAACTGTAACCATGAGTTCAGCACATGATTCTAGACCCCCTAGCGTAGAAATTTAATGTCGGTTATCAAAAAAAAAAACTGCTATTTCATAGAAATGTGCCATACCTACGCGGTCAAAATGTACTGAACAGTTTTTTTTTATTTTTTATTTCCCATGCTAGCGAAGGAGGAAGCGGAGCGCGTGAGGGTGAGGCAATCGTTGCACCCTCACGCCCCTAGTCGCCGCAGGAGGAAACACCCTGGGCGTCGGGAGTCGATAGCCGACTCCCGGCCACCGTAGACGCGGGCTTGCGGACGGTGAGCAATAGGCAGCTCGCCGTCCGGTAAGGACCAGGCCCGGGTCAGCGACGCGTTGTGTTCCACGCGCGCTTCTAAGAGATGTCAGCACCAATTGACGGGGTCCGCTAGGGCCGATGCCTGCCAGTGTCGCGGATTGTTCGAAAGAGTTACCGTGGCCCTGGCGCACAGGCAACTGAAGGAACACGGGTGGGTTTTAGTCGATAATAGTCTGACACGCCCTCCCGCTCCGCCCAGAGCAGGAGAGGTCATTTTATGATTTTTCAACCAAAAAATAAGGGGGTTTCAGAATCATGGACTAAATCCATAGTAACAGATTTTGCGTTGTTGTCCCTGTCACCCAGTAATAGAAAAAATAAGAACGAAAAAAAACAAGAGAAATACAGCTGATTTTCTTCTCCCAAATTAGTGCCGAAGTCGAAAGATCTCACGTTTCAATAATTCTCACAGTTTTCTCAAGACTATTAGTAAGTTAATGATCACCTGGAAGTGTGCCGGGATCGTGTCCGTCCTACATTCGTGACACTGTCACGTCGTCGTGACATGTCTCGGCACATTAGTGACAAGAATTGACGGATGGGTCGACACGTGAAATGCTTTGTTCTGCTAGATTAAACTTGGGACAAACATCTCGGTCTTTGTGCGTATATAATAAATTTTCCAGATACCTAATTTTCTTAAACGTTAATACGGGTAATTAAATACTTGAAAACAAAAAAACTCTTTTTTCTTTGCTCGAGTCACACAAACCAATTTGAAGTCTAATTAAAGAATTTGGGTATGACTATGATGTTGACCGACAGTTTTTTGGAAACAGGTTTTTTTGCAAAAAAAGAAAAGAAGAATATAGTGGAATAATATATTTTGGAAGACATATAGTGACCTTATTGGTGATGTTCTTCAGAAAGGTCAGGTGCGTAGTACTCGCAGCCGGCGTGCGTGTATGACCAGAAGTATGAACGTAAACGAGGCAAAAGAAATATGTAAGGATCGTAGCAGGTGGCGTTCTGTATTTTCTGCCTACCCTCATGGGAAGAAGGCGTGAATTTATGTATGTATGTATGTATGTAGGTTTTTTGCATAGGTAATGGAAAACCTACCTACGTTCAAAATAGTCATCATCGTCATCCTGTGCCTAACTTTTACCCAACTATGTTGGAGTCGGCTTCCAGTCTAACTTGGATGTAGCTGGATACAAGTATTTTACATAGAGCGACTGCCTATCTGACCTCCACAATCCAGTTACCGGATAATACGATAAGACTGAGACTGTTAAGACTGCTTGTTAGATTTTCGGGCTTCTGACGACCCGTAACGACTGTCAAAGATCTACGAATGACAGCCGAGACCAACGGCTTAACGTGTTTACCGAGGCACGGAGTGATCTTGGTATACAGGGTTATTGGTTAAACACCAGCAAACTCTTAAGGGGACATTGTACTCATCATTATAAACAACTTTTACTATGGACCAACCCAGAAATTGCGAAAAAAAAAACAGATTTTCCCTACATTTATATTCGCATAACACGTCAAAACGTAGAGAACAGCTGATAATTTTTTCGCGATTTCAGGTTTTGTCCTTAGTAAAAGTTGTTTATAATGATGAGTACAATGACCCCTTAAGAGGTTGCTGGTGTTTTACCAATAACCCTGTATAAGTAAAGATGGTATTCCCAACCCATCCACGCACCAACCGCGGCATGCGTAGCTTAACCTGATCAATCGACCCGTGCGGCTCCCACAAGCCGCAAGTCGTGCTTTCAAAATTCATCAAATCAATCAAATCATTTTAGAAAAAATAATTGTTTTATGAGAAATACATTCACCCGTATAAATACATAATACATTCCTCGTGAACAAATATTGTAATTTCGCTCACGAAATTCCTGAAAATATTTACGTTATAATGTTTTAAAGAAAATGTTATTGTTACAGAAATAGAGCAGCTTATAGTTATTACCAGCAATTTATTTTAGTGTGCCTAGTTGGCTAGAGTTTTTTATTTTACAAAAAGGTCTAGTTTCGTAAACAAGTCAGTTTTTGTAATGAGAATATGTAATGTATAGTCGCACTCGTAACTGCATTTCCACTTTTGCCAACAATCCCCAGGAAATTTAAACTTCGCTAAGGTTCAAACAAGGGGCTCGTGGCTAAATTATATCAGATTCATCGATCGATCGAAGGTTAAGCTACGCTTGCCGCGGTCGGTTCGTTTATAGGTAATTACCCATTACATCGACCCCCTCCGTGCCTCAGAAAACACGTTAAGCCGTTGGTCCTGGCTGTCATTCGTAGATCTGTACGGTAGTTACGGATAGTCAGAAGTCTGACAACCAGTCTTCCCGTGGTATCGTGTTACCCATTTACTGGGTTATGGAGGTCAGATAGGCAGTCGCTTCATTTAAAATACTTGTATCCAGCTGCATTCGGTTAGACTGGAAGCTGGCCCCAACATGTTAGGAAAAAGGGGCTTGGCAGACTAAGGTTCAAATTATCTAATTGTCACTCAAACAAATAGTCCTAGTCGTTTTATGACGTGTAAATGACATTGAAACTTAGGGTGATAAATCAATTACGAGGTCGACAATACAAGAGTTTATAGTTTTTGTCATTGGCTGCGGGCGACTGAGTTGAAGTGTGAGATTTAATATTAATGTTTTTTATTGAACAAAGTTGCAACAGTTGCCGACAGTTTTGAACTGTGAAAGACACGTCTTGTGTTGACTAGCTAGACTTAGTTTGATATTAAGTTTTCAGTATAATAATTAAAGACTACTTGATTCCAAATATGTTTTATTTTCGTAACTCTAGCTTCTGGCCGAGACTTCGTCCGCGTGAAATTTCTTGTTCCCCCGGCCGACCCCGTCGCATCGCATCGCCTGCCCGCGCTTTTACTTTGTTTTCGGTCAGCGTTTTTTCTGACTTTTTATCTTTTTCCTCGGTTCCTAAGGGTCCTAACGTGATATTAAATAGGCTTATAAAGGTATGAGAAACAGGGTGTAAAGCTCACTCATACCTCTATAAAAAAGGGAGGATCCTCCGACCAGACGAGTGTTGGTGGTGGGCAACTGCCCGACGATTGGTGTCGGGATGTTGTATATATGCTAGTTGCGCGGAAAACTCTGCTTGCGCGATGCAGGATTTTGCGTGACGTCATTGTGACGTGTAGGTCGCATGTGGCGATGTAAATACCGCTACAGGCCTTCCTCAAGAATTGGCCTATCAAATGCAAAAAGGTTTTTTAAGTCCGACCGGTAGTTCCAGAGATTACCACTTACATACAAACTTACAAACAAAAACAAATTTTACCTCTGTGTAATATTGGTATAGATATCAGTCTAGAAGGCAAACCCATGCCACAGCAGCTGTTGCTTAAAGTTAAGTAAGGCTTTAAGGCTCCTTCAAACAGGCGCGACACGCGACGCTAATCACACGCGACACAAAGGCACCGCGTGTCGCGCAACGAGCCTTGCCTTTGTGTCACACGCGATTCGCTTCGCGTGTCGCGCCTTTTTGAAAGAGCCTTTAATTGTTCTGCTTAACACCTAATTTCTGAAAATACCATAAATTTTTTGTAAGATCTAGGTATATTATCCATTGAACTTAAAAGATTAAAATATAAAAACAATGTTTTTTTTTTTTGATGACATCTCCCGCTCTGAGCGGAGCGGAAGGGCGTGTCAGACTCTTACTGACTAAAACCCACCCGTGTTCCTTCAGTTGCCTGTGCGCCAGGGCCACGGTAACTCTTTCGAACAATCCGCAGCCCCGGCAGGCATCGGTCCTATCGGACCCCGTCAATAGTGCTGACATCTCTTTGAGGCGCGCGTGGAACACGACGCGCCGTCGACTCGGGCCTGGTCCTTACCGGACGGCGAGCTGCCCATTGCTCGCCGTCCGCAAGCCCGTGCCTACGGTGGCCGGGAGTCGGCAATCGACTCCCGACGCCTAGGGTGTCTCCTCCTCCTGCGGCGGCTAGGGGCGCGAGGGCGCAGAGATTGCCTCTCTCTTTCACGCTCCGCCTCCTCCTTCGCGAGCATTACTGCTTCGCAGAAGGAGGTGACGGCTTCCCATTCCCTCTCGCTCCGTACCATGGCCTGAACCAGGGCCGGACGCGAGAGGTCGCCGCCGCCGATCGCCGCCACGAGGACACGGCGGTGCTCCGCCCAAGCCGGGCAGACCTCCACCGTATGCTCCACCGTGTCCTCCGGTCGATCCACACAATGGTAACACCCGGGCGTTTCCTCCCGCCTTATTCGAAACAGGAACCTCCCGAAACAGCCATGTCCGGTGAGGACCTGCGTCAGGCGGAAGGTGAGGACGCCGTGGCGCCTCTCAAGCCACTCCTCAAAGAGGGGTCTTACCGCCGCAATTGTGGTGTGCCCTGCGCTGGGTTGCGACAGTCGCACTCTCCATGCCGCCATGAGATCCCGCCGGAGCTCTGTCCGCTGTGCCGCGATTACTCGCGGCAGCGGAGTTACGCCCCGGCGTTTCGCCTCCTCGCGCCACACCCAAACGTGCGCGAGGACCTTTGCCTCCAGATCCCACGGCGGTAATCCGGCAAGGAGGCTCGCCGCCTCGCAGGAGACCGTGCGGTATCCCCGTACCATCCGGATGGCCATGACCCTTTGGGACGCGTTCAACCGGCGGGCTGGCCGGAGCCTCAATGAACGCGCCCACACCGGTGCCCCGTAAAGGGCCATGGACCGCATAAAGGGCCATGGACCGGTGACCGGCCCCCTAATTGCGTAACATACTATCAATCACAATTTGAATCATTCTGAAGGATATTGCTAATCCAATGCTTCATATGTTCGAAAAATGTGTCTGCTCAACAACGTAAATAACGCAATGAATGTTGTTGAACTGTCAAAATGAAAGCCATTCCTACTGTTAGTGTGTTATGCAATTACCCCCCGGGGTGTTCTTCTACACTACGCTTTGATGCGGTTTTCACCATCATTTAGAGAATCAATTCCGGAAAGTTTATGTGTATAAAACTACATAATTATAATAAAGATATCTCGATGTTTTGTGAAGTCCTAAAAACTGTATGAAGCTGGGGCGGATCGCTAATAACAATAAACTAGTAATCGTCATAATTATTGGTATTATTAATTATTTATTTATTGCTATAATTATTGTCCCTAGTTTTGAATAAAAACCATGTAAAACCTTTGAAACCACTGAATTATTCACCCAATTTTGTCGCCCGCAATCAGAACCATCACATTATTCACGTCGAACACGTTTGTACCCACAATCGATAACAAAAAGGTCACAAAATACCCTCATTTAATTAATCACAGAGCCCAATCACTCGAACACTGAAGATTGGAGATAAAATCCCGCTGAAAACGTCCCTAAAAACATTACCCTCCTTTTGGGCTTCACTGCAGTCGGGTAAAAAGGACCTTTTTATGTAATCATGTACCCAATTTGGTTTAACAATGATAATAATCTGGTAGATTGGATGGTACAAATGCTTTCTGGATGCTCTTTGATGATGTAGCGGAATCTACAACGCCATATGCGAGCTACGCGTCACACTGACGTCACACAAAGTCCTGCATCGCGCAAGCAGAGTTTACCGCGCAACTAGCATATATACAACGTCCCGACATCAATCGTCGGGCGGTTGCCTACCAAACACGACACCCATCTGGTCGGAGAATCCTCCCTTTTCTATGGAGATTTGAGTGAACTTTACACCCTGTTCCTCATACCTCTTTCATGAACAAATTGCATGGTTCATATCCACTATGCCTAACCTTTCAGGGATTTACATGCGTGCTGTTATGTTATGTATCCACTAGCATAAGCATAAGTATAATCAGTCTTTAATGTTCCCACTGCTGGGACACAGGCCTCCTCTCGGTGAGAGGAAATGGGCCGTAATCTACCACGCAGGCCAAGTCCGGGTTGGTAGATGTCACATGTCTTAGAATTTTTGGTTCTAGGATATACCGGTTTCCTCACGATGTTTTCCTTCACCGTTTTGAGACCTAAGTATCCAGTAGCTGATCGTGTAAATAAATTGAGAGTATATATTTCCTTTGATATGGATTTCACTTATTACACTGTTTCATAAGGGCCTGGTCTATGATGTAAATTCATTGTTTTTCAAATTGACTACCAACCTATGTCCGTATGTCCGGCTTATTCAAAGCACAGCTGTCATTATTTGGCAACTGTATGAAATGGCTATAACACGACAAATTGACGGAGTGTGTGAATTTGGTAAACAATTAATTTCCCTGGCTGTACATATGAGATGAGAAAACTGCCATGTTTATGTGGGGCCCACGGGTTGATGATGGCAATAACTGTAATTTGGAAAACGAGTTTTTTTTTTTTTTCTGTTGGAAGACATAAAGTAACTCTTGAACTCTAATATCATATTTCCCGGTAAAACTAATCCAAAGTTCTTCTTTAATTGACTCTCATTTAAACTTTTAAATGAACCACGAAAAGATATCTTTTAACTAAAAAACACTTCAAAGGAACTCGTTAGTTAATTAGTTCTTTCCTTTCTTCAGAAGAAACTTACTCTTTTCACACACTCCTTTGATTTTGGTGTTATTTTACAGTATTTAATTGCTACAAAGTAGGTATTTTACCATAATGAAAATCAGTTATTTGTCAGCATATGATACTTTATATGGTCTTAAGATTAGTTATAGAAGGTATATAAAGGTAACCGCAGAAATTTTAAGCAATTACGAGAGTCCTTTCAGTCAAATTAACTTAATTTGCAATTTTTCAACCAGCCAAGAGGCTGAGCAATGTTTAGCGCCTGTGAGGATACCTTGGGATGCCTCTAAGCCAATGCATCGCCTATAGAACTGCGACACTAAGCGATGTGCCGTTGCAAAATCAAATCAAAATATTTTATTTCACATAAACCTACATGGGCACTTATGAAACGTCAAAAGCTAGGTACACGGTTCCTATTGGTTGTTTATGGAGAAGAGCCGGCAAGAAACTCCACAATTACTCTTTTAAAAATAAGTAGCTTTTACGTTTTTAAATTACAGTGTTAATAGGTATGGGAGGACAGTGTAGGCCTGTCAACAAGTAACAGGTACTCAACAAAATAGAAAAAGGTCTACAAATCTACAGTCTACAAGTTAGGCCTACAACGTTCTCACATTCACAAAATATAGAAGAATCTGTATAAAAGATAAAGAAAATATTTAAAATAAAAGCCTATTTAAACCAAACGACATGACAACTTTAACAAATCTGAATTAAAATTCTGTCTACAAAAGCCATTAGTAAAGAGTTGAAATAAGAATTGGAGGTATATTATGTCAAATCTCACATGTGACTGTCAATTCACTAGAGCAATGGTGCCAGACAGGTGCTTTACATTGTCTAATTTATTTTAATACCACTGCTCTCAAAACGGAGAAAGAAAACATCGTGAGGAAACCGGCATGTCCAAGAACCAACAATTCCAAGACGTAACATATACCGCACTGGGTCCTCGTAATGGATTACGGCCCACTCCCTCTCACAGAGCCTATAATGTTCCCACTGCTGGGACACAGGCTTCCTCTCGGTGAGAGACAGTGGGCTGTAATCCACCACGCGGGCCCAGTGCGGGTTGGTAGATGTCACATATCTTCGAATTTTTGGTTCTAGGACATGTCGGTTTCCTCACGATGTTTTCCTTCACCGTTTTGAAAGCAGTGGTGATGAAATAATTTATAAAAATTCAAGCGCCTGTCTGGGTTCGAACCTATGACCCTACAACTCGTAAGTCGCGGCCGTTACCACTGGGCTACTACTGCTGTCAATCCAAACCATAATAATATGAAATAGGTTTTTTCTCAAAATCATTCTGCAAAGCCTTATCCGGACTATGTTGAGGTCGCCTTCCAGTCTAACCGGATGCAGCTGAATACCAGTATTTTACATGGAGCGATTGCCTACCCGGCCACCACAACCCAGTTACTGGGTAACACGATACCCCTTGGTTGGTAAGACTGGTTGTCAGACTTTTGGGCTTCTGATTACCCGTAACGAATGACAAAGACTCACGGATGACAGCCGGGAGAAACGGCTTAGAAACTTGCTTTCCGAGGTACGGAGGGGTCTTTTTCTCAAAGTTCTTTTTCAGTTTTAAATTTTGCGTAACAGTAAGGTATTTATGCTCCTGACTGTACTATAGAAGATGCCGTGTATCTTCTCAGAAAAATAAACTTAGTACATTACACGTATTGAGAAATGTACTCTCATTTTTACGTTCGCCCTATGAAATGATGTAACATCCGACTTCGCTATTTTATTACCGAGCTCCTTTACGTCAGAGCGTGATGATTTATATGTGCTAGCTCTTAAGATATCAAATAACATGTGGGTGATTTTATATAAAAATGTGTTGCTATGTACTGGAAAATGGAAGATGTAGGTATGATGCAATATTAAGAATGTATTTGTAGCGGCATCTACAACACGTCGGGGTCACCAGTATAGAGGTATGAGCATCAGAGTGTAAAGCTCACTCATACTCTATGGAAAAGGGAGGATCCTCCGACCAGACGGGTTTCGTGTCTGGTGGGCAACTGCCCGACGGTTGATGTCGGGATGTTGTATATATGCTAGTTGCGCGGTAAACTCTGCTTGCGCGATGCAGGATTTTGCGTGACGTCAGTATGACGCGTAGCTCGCATGTGGCGATGTATATGCCGCTACATATTTTTCCATGTTTCTTAATGGTAACAAATATATACTGAAACCTAAAAAATAGCACGGTATAAGTAGGTAGGAAAGACTGAATTTGTTCCTAATGGAATTTTTATTATAAGGAACTTCACCTCCGTTCATTCAGCCCCTGAAAGATTGCCAATGTATTCTCAGTTATCCTGTATTATATAAAAAAATATTTTAAATCGGATTGATTCGAACTAGAATCAATTCGTTTTTCTGATTATTTTTGACATTCAAAAATACATTTCCATGGTCTGATTGACATATACGATTTGACTTTGACTCTGACTTCGAGTTACTAGCACATACGGACAGACAAACAAGCGACGTTACTTTGTAAAAATTATACTCGTACCTACCCAAAGTAAAATATTCATTGACCTGTAAATGGCATTTCAGAATAATTAATTAACCTGTCAAGAAGTTAGTTACCGCTCATTTACCGTCTAAATTAACATGGAGAAAACGGGCAAAATCTCCATGGAAACCCTTTTACATCGAAATTTTCCTTTCATTTAGGCGTCTGCCCCACAGCGCCCACGAGGAAGCGGCAAGCTATCGACTATTTTCTCACTCATGAAACGTATAATAGATGGAGGTCCCGTGTACGTTAAAGAGGTACATAGTTACAGAGATACATAGTTAAGGCTCGTACACACAGGCGCGATGCGACAGCGCGACACAAAGGCACCGAGTGTCGCGCGACGAGCGGTGCTTTTGTGTCGCGCTGTCGCTACGCGCCTGTTTGAGGGAGCCTTTATACTTGAAAGGTTTAGGTAGTTAAATAAACATAAACAAAAAATAACACGTGACTGTTAGATGCTAACCCTTTTTCTTCAAATGTTAAAATCATATTATTTTTAGTCATATAATAATCTCATAATTTGGTATAGGCATAATAATCTCATAGTACAGTATAGGCGTTTGGTTAACCGACTAAACGTAATACCTGCTACTTCAGTTGCCATACTACGTCACAGGTGTACTCTTCAATTTAACAACGTTACTTATCTAATTCGTTGTATTTTCTAAAACGTTTAGGGAACCTGTCTTTTTCGGCTCTTTACAACAGACAGATTACAAAGTATTATACTATTTTATAAAAATCTAACAAAAAGTTGCGCTCAAGCAATTACTTCTACGAAGAGTAGTTTACGAATAAATGATAAAGTTTAACATACATTAACAAAAGAGGAAACTATCATATAAATCCAAAATAAATTAAATTTTATTGTAACGTATTTTTAAACAATTCCTTGTTAAAAATACGAAAAACAAAATACAAAATGTATTTATTTATTTAACCATTTATATACACACATATATAAACAGACAAGAAGAAAGGAACAGAAAAATACGTACAAAGGTGATGCTTATTTCTAAAGAAATCTCTTCCAGCATACCTGCATTTAATTTAATGTCAACTATTATAAATCCTTTTTACGATTTGTTTACATTTATTTAACTACCTAAACCTTTCTAGTATAGATACAATAGTTTATCGCTTACTGTTCACACTGCCAATAATCTCTCTCCACTAGTTTGTCGCAGCGACAAGAGCTATCAAAGAAAATACTCGCTCAGCGGTGAACTCTTGGCGGGCAGAACACTCGCTGAGAGACTGGCTAGGTGGATACCAGGCCCTGCAGTCTCGACATGAATAGCGACAAAAATCTGTCGCTAAGTCGTATCGATGTCAAATTCCTTTAATAGATTTTCAACTTTATTTCCAAAGGATAAGGTTGAAAATATATTAAAGAAATTTGACATCGATTAGACTTAAGAGCGGCCAACCCGTCATATTTTTCATACAAACGCTCGTACGTGATTATGGCGTTGTAACACATCTTTCATTGATTTTTTTTAACTAATAGCTATCTTTTGCACTTTATCTAGGTTTCTAAGCAAGTAAAAAAACAAAATTTGGGGAATCTAATTCAGTATAAGCCTACAAAAATCTCCTTTTTTGCACAAATTTTACCTGAACTTTGACCGTTCATAATGTACTCATAAATTGTAAAAGAAAAAAAACATCTTCATAGAAACCACGCACATGTAATGGAGATTCCAAATGATACACCTTTTTTTTTCAAAAACTTGTAAGGATTTTTCAAAAACACGTATCTCCTGGAACTAGTTTTGTGAAATCTTTGCGTGCCAATTTTCGTTCGATGTTATCGCGTTCTCACTCTTGCTTCTTTTTCAAACATTGTGTTAGATGAAACAACAAGCTTTTCAATCATGCTCGCGTTGACGATAGACGGACCGGGAAGGGCCCTCTTAACGACCGATTTTTGTCGTTATATTTGTCGAGACTGCAGGGCCAGTAAGCGATACGGCCTTCATTCTACTCGTCTCACTCACTCATAGCTCAGCGACACATCTATCCGAACTACACAATCGCTGCTCGTTGCTCGCCAACTCGTTTCCCATTTTGCTAATCGTCAGCGGTGCCTGCTTTTTTCTACCATCAAAAAATCCTTTTTATAGGTAATCTTGTAGCCCTACCTGTAAATAAACTCGACCTTATTTGTAATACAGGAAAATTAAATCCCAAACAGTGAGTACCGGTTTCCGGTTTATCGTTTTTATGACGTCATTTCCCGGTAGTAAGCGTACGAGCCATATTGTTTTTGCTTCGTTCGTAAATGGCCTATTTTTGGTAGGCGATTACTGGGGTAGATTTAATAGACGGTAATCAATTTGTATTTTGGTTGAAATAGGTTTAATACCAGGGTTACAGGGGTTGCGTTTACGTTTTATAGTTCGCCATATACTTGTGCTGAACTTTTGATAATTTCCGATGTCAGAAATTATCCCACGGCAACGTGCTACCGGGACAAAAAGTAGCCTATTTCTTTGCCCCGGATGCCATCTATCTCCTTGCCAAATTTTATCGACATCCGTTTAGTGGTTTATCCGTAAAAAGGTAACATACAGACAGAGTTACTTTCGAATTTATAATTTTAGTATGGATTACCGACGCGCTCCTGCTTCGGACGTTTTTTACGACTTGACGAAACATCGAAATTTCTTTATTATATGTAAGTTTAATATTAATGTATTACCACATAAACCTGGCGGAGTAAATTATCTAAATGATAGTGAAGACCGCAGCAAAGGCTTTTGCGTAACAACGAAGGAAGGTCCCACAGAAAGACAAGAAATGTGACTTGAATTTTTTATTAAGTAAAATCAAGTTCGTTTTCTAACCGTGCTGAACTTGTAATTTTATTGTGTTATTAGTTATTACCATAAATCGAATATTCGGATGCATATTTACCTACCTAAAGTTAATTTTTAGTTATGAAAGTATGGGAGCAGCTTCTTAATATATATATTTTTTTTTTAACCTGGGTTGCCAGGAACACCGGGAACGCATAAATAGTCGGGGAAGCGACTTTAAAAAAAACATTTATTAAAAAAACCTCCGGGATTCTTGGATTACATAACTATTCAGATGCATATTTATTTAAAATTAATGTTTAACCCCCGATGCAAATATGTGTATATAGGGTGTAAGAGGAGGGTTGTGTGTATTAGATAAAACAAAAAAAAAACATCATTTTTTTCGATATAAAAGCGAATATGCATCCGAATATCCGACTACGCTACTACGCGCGCTACGCGCTAGTTACTACGCTATAGTTTTATTAGCCAACTTTGAATTTGATGAATTCTTTCTACAGTAAAAAAATCAAAAGTCCCCAAAACGCCCGCCTTACACCACTTCCTAGTGTTTTAGCTGGGAAGAATTGGCCCAACAACCTCCGCAGTAGCACAGCTGTCTGGTAAGTTAGAAGAACTTGAAGAGCTTTTGTTTACTTATCATAGATAAACTTTTTCCAACGGTTATTCTATTAAAGAGCACGAGTATAAAGGCCCCCACAAACAAGCGCGATGCGACAGCGCGACACATAGGCACCGCTCGTCGCACGACACGCGGTGCTTTTGTGTCACGCAATCGCGTCACGCCAGTCTGGACAAGCTTTTAATCAGCACTCTTTTTTTTTCAGTTTGAAACACCAAATCCATGACTCTTCGGTATTTAAAAAAAAAATGATATGATGTTTATTTCTGTAATTTTGTTTTTCCTGTTATACAGGTAAATTTAATTTAATCAATCTAAATAGATACAATACGCTAACACTAATATATATATATATATATTATGTATAAGTATATAATAAAAAAGGGATGAGCTGGAAATCGATCATAATTTTTTTGTGGTGTACCTACTACAGGTACACCTCTGCCAACTCTTTAGGAATTACAGGCGTGAACGTTGTGATGTTATGTTATGTAATTTTTGTGGTCAATATTTTAAAACTAGATGGCGCCGGCAATTCTTAGCTTACTGATCCGTGATGAAATGCCGAAAACTCAATGCTAATAAAATGTCGACACCTGTCATGGACGTGACCAGACATCAATAACTTACCTTGGTATTCACATAGGGTTTCCGAAGGCACCAGTAAACCTTTGGTTACAGTACGATTCAAACTTAATGGCGGCTGTGAAGTGCGCTATTCGCTGCGCAGTACCACACTCCTCACCCCCGCTTTTTTTTTTTTTGGTGGGAAATCGTCAAATGACCTCTCCCGCTCTGGGCGGAGCGGAAGGGCGTGTCAGACTCTTACTGACTAAAACCCACCCGTGTTCCTTCAGTTGCCTGTGCGCCAGGGCCACGGTAACTCTTTCGAACAATCCGCAACCCCGGCAGGCATCGGTCCTATCGGACCCCGTCAATGGTGCTGACATTTCTTTGAGGCGCGCGTGGAACACGACGCGCCGTCGACCCGGGCCTGGTCCTTACCGGACGGAGAGCTGCCCATTGCTCGCCGTCCGCCAGCCCGCGCCTACGGTGGCCGGGAGTCGGCAATCGACTCCCGACGCCCAGGGTGTCTCCTCCTCCTGCGGCGGCTAGGAGCGCGAGGGCGCAGTGATTGCCTCTCCCTTTCGCGCTCCGCCTCCTCCTTCGCGAGCATTACTGCTTCGCAGAAGGAGGTGACGGCTTCCCATTCCCTCTCGCTCCGTACCATGGCCTGAACCAGGGCCGGACGCTAGAGGTCGCCGCCGCCGATCGCCGCCACGAGGACACGGCGGTGCTCCGCCCAAGCCGGGCAGACCTCCACCGCATGCTCCACCGTGTCCTTCGGTCGATCCACACAATGGTAACACCCGGGCGTTTCCTCCCGCCTTATTCGAAACAGGAACCTCCCGAAACAGCCATATCCGGTGAGGACCTGCGTCAGGCGGAAAGCGCCTCATGTTCCGAGCCGCCATTACGTTAGAAGGCTCCCACAGAAAGGCGCGACGCGACAGCACTACACAAAGGCGCCGCTCGTCGCGCGACACGGGGTGCCTTTGTGTCGGGCCGCGGGCGTCGCGTCGCGCCAGTGTGTACGAGTCTTGAATCGTACTATACCAGTAGCAAGTTTTTGCAACATCTATCTTCTAAAATATAGGGTGCTAACAAGACATGGCCGTTATCGAAGCATTCTACGTCAAACTAAGTAATATGGAGCAAAAATTACTCTCTCGCCTTCGTTAAGAATTTCATTACACCCGTTATAAAACAAAACAACCTATAAAACCCGTGTTCTCTCAATGAAGTTCTTCAATCTCCTACGGATATAACAGTCAATGGTTTGTTCATACTTGATAGGCTTCCATAAAGACGGGCTAAACTTTTTACAACCACTTTGATGGGTACCGCGTAGTACCTATTTGTTGGAGTACCGACCGAAGAACTACCATAAGCGGTAGATTTAATAATAAAAGGTTTTTTTGTACAATCGGTTTTCGTAGAAAATGTTGATCTAATTTTCGTCAAACGCAGTGAAGTAAAAATATTTTTGTGACAGAACGGTCGGGTGTTTTTTTTATTTTTAATATCGTTTTTGCAACAAATACTCTGTCATCTCTTAGTTTATTTTGAGATTAAACAGAAACAGTTATTGGATCGGAGTTTTTGTCATAGTTACCTATTTATCAAATGAACTGCCCAAGCTGTAAGTAATCTTCTAGCTTTTGCCCGCGGCTTCGCTCGCGTTATTTAGACTTTGACTATCAATTCGGGTTATAATTCAATCATGATTCGAAAGACACGTGGCGCCATCTATTATCATAAGACCGTTATTGTTGTTTTCCTCGGGAACAGTACTTTTTTGCAGGATGAAATGTCCGTTTCTGTACACCTTACAACGTTTATGCATAATTTCAGGATGATCGGTTCAGTAGTTTAGGCGTGAAAAGGTTACAAACAAACTTACTTTCGCATTTATAATATTAGTTAGGAAGTTAGGATTAGGATAGTTAGGATGTCGGTAGTAAAATACTGCAAATTAACAATGCATTATAACGACCCACCACTGCTTCATCCCCATGTTATGCAATAGCTTGGCAAACTATTACAAATCCTCTTATTTGAGAGAGGTATAATCCTGCAATGTTCCACAGTAGAATTAAGCCATGTTATACCATATTATTATACATTTAGGCCAAATCTGCAGCAATTATCCGGTACACAACTAGTCAATTATCCGGCTAAGTCCCGTTGTTCCCGTTTTATCCGGGATCGGGATTAATTAATTCCGGTGTATTGCAAACGTTTACGCTTAATTGCTTTTATTACGTAGTTTTCTATATAACTTGAATCTGAACAAGTTACAGAGAGGATTATTCTGAAAGTATGCTCTTTATGCTTCTCTTGGGAGAGATGAAAGTAGGTAGATACTCCGCTACTCCGTATGGTATTTAATTTAACATCAGAACCTTGAGATGTTTATTGAAAGATTCGTTATCATAAGAATCTATTTGAATTGGTTACTATCCGGAATACTTATACAAAACGTTTCGTCTCTAACACTAATGAAAGTTATGCTTTGTGCCACGGACAAACATAAAAAGTCGAACAGATTCTCGTTAGCAAAAAACTGTGTCACTCAAGTCGGCCAGCTCGCTGTACGTACAGGCCGGACGCACACATTCACTCATTAGTAGGCAGAACGGCGGCGACAACCGACGACGACGGTCGGCCATGACGCGCGCAAACGGCTACACTCACACATAAACGGGACTCAGTTTTGTCTTAGCAGGGCCTGCAGTCTCGACAAATATATCGACAAAATCGGTCGTTAAGTCTAATCGATGTCAAATTTCTTTAATAGATTTTCAACCTTATTCTCTCGAAAATAAAGTTGAAAATCTATTAAAGGAATTTGACAACGATACGACTTAGCGACCAATTTTTGTCGCTGTCTAATGTCGAGACTGCAGGGGCAGAGCTCCGTCCGACTTTTTTGTTCGTCCATGCTTTGAATGCTTTGACAACAATATAGGTAGGTACACAGACCCATTCAAACTATGGAAATTCTTTACAAAACTGCTAATTAGATTCCAAATTCCACTAACAATCATAAAACATTTGTTTTCTAATTAGGAACATACCGATCCAAATAACTACCGAAAAGAAACAAATATTTTGTACTCATAGAAGAGCATGCCATAATATCGGTCATTTAATACTGACATGTTCATATGATCGGCACCCTAATTGCGAACACACTGTCAGTCACAATCTGAATAATTTTGAAGCCTATTGCTAATCCACTGCTTCATATGTCCAAAAAATTTGTCTGCTCAACAACATAAATAACGCAATGAATATTTTTGAACTGTCAAAATGAAAGCTATTCCTACTGTTAGTGTGATACACAATTACCCCGCGGGTCCCCCAATACCGGCGAGCTTAGATAGATCCGGTCTTTATTAATATTTTAAGTAAAAATGTTTTTCTGTGTGGGGATAGACTTATTTAATATACCTTCAGGTATGACTTAGATCCAAAAAATTTGAAGACATGTGACATCCACCAACCCACACTGGGCCCGCGTGGTGTATTATGGCCCACTCCCTCTCATAGAGAGGAATCCTGTGTCCCAGCAGTGGGAACATTATAGACTGATTATGCTATTATATTCCGAAAGATTTATTTGTATAACACATTAATATTAAACTTACATTTAATAAAGAAAGTCTCGTTTTTTTCGATGTTTTGTTAAGTCGTACAAAATGTGCGAAGCAGGGGCAGGGTTGCTAGATATATTATATTTGTATTCCGTCGTCACCTCGTGCCACATTTCCCGAGGAAAACACTGTCGTATACTTAACAAGTTCACAGATGATAAAAGTTTGTAAACTTGGACCCAAGACGTGAGTAGTGCCGCCAGCCATAATTTGATTATACCCGGGATTGAGTTGAAACATGAAGCAACAACTTAATGACAGCAAAAAAACACCTACAGGCGAACACAAAGAGAATGCTTCGCAAATAATGAAACCAAAAACTTAATTAAAAATATTTAGTTTAGTTTTTTCAATCACGCAATCTTTTTCAATGCGATTCTTTTTTAATAAAAAATGAATCGCATTGAACAAGATTGCGCGTGTAGCCACCGTACACGTGATGAAAGTAAAACTTCTTAAAAAATAAAGAATAAGAGAGATTTAGTGTCAGAGACAAAGAGACATATATCTTTCTTCTTTCTCGTGTAACGAAATGTGCCTAAATGTGACGCGTCCTAGAAATTTCACTCTCAATTCTCGTCCAATTATCGAATCACAGCGTAAGAATTTTCACTTCAAAAATGAAATGGCTAAATTCAAAAACGTCTGTGACTTTTTTTTTTTTAAACTAAAATATTATTTCAAGAAAATACAATCCCGGAAAAACGGGACTTCGATAACTCACTAGCGAAATTCTTGGCGTGACACGTCTTCGAAATATTATTATTAAATTAAAAAGTTTTCGAAACAAAGCACAACTTTCGTATTTTTCTTTTTTGTTACCGTTTGAGTTTAACAAGCTTTTATGTTTTGTAAATGGTAATAAAGTATTGATAGCTTTCATAATGTATCAAACGCACTTTATAAATTCTTCTTTTACTTCTGTTAAAAGTGACCATAAAGCAAACACATAATAAAAAACAAAATATTTTGAGAAGTCGCTAGCGACAGATACGATTCTTTAGGTAATTGACAATATCTGGTTATTCTTCTTCTTTGTATTCTGGTAGAACTTTCTTCAAAACTTTAAAATATAACAACACTTGAGCAAATAAAAATTCTGACTACTCCGAGGTAGACCATGAAATAAAACCGCACAACAACTAAGTTCATGTTACGATAAGTTTATGAGTCTAACTATGTATTGACAGTATAACATAACATCACGCCAATTTCCCAGAAGGGTTAGGCAGAGGTATTATTGGCAACGTTCCCGCAAGAATATAGCTACAAACTAACTGGCATTAATGAAACCCACGAACTCTTTTATAAATATTTGAGATTACTTACTTAATATTCAAGAAAAGAAAATAATGTTCGATGAAATCCCTGATAATGCTGTAAATTATTATTTTATTTTCCTACTGGGATTTTTAGATGACGGCAGTGAATGTTATAAAAGTCAAATTTAAAATAAAAAACACCCCGACACAAACAAGAACGGCTGAACAGTTCTTTTTTTTTTCTTTTCTTTATAAAACACAAAATCAGTTCAGCCGTTTGGGAGTTCCGATGCCGCAGATAGACACACAGATACACACGTTAAACATATAACACCCCTCTTTTTCCGTCGGGGGTTAATAAAGAATCTAGCTTCAGAAATAGACAGTCTAAATATTCAATTAAAGGGTGTTATGACGGATTCTGCGCTTGCGCTAATGAAACTATAATAACAATTTCATCCAACTAATTCGTGGTCTAGGAATGATTCCCAAAAATAAAGGTTCATTCGTACAAGTCACTTCCACTGCGTCTCTGTCTTCTGTTGAAATGAAACCCAATAGATAAAACAAATACCTAGAATTATAGAAAGATGTCCAATTTTTTCTTCCAATATTATTTGTTCCAATTTTATCTTCAGATCCATATAAAAGATACGTTTGCAACCTTTTCTTTTCGACTTTTTTCCTAAGGTCATCGCCATGATCTAAGGATAAAAAGTCGTAGATGTAAAAGAGTTGATAGATTTTGAACATATTATATTTTTTTTTATATATTTACATAATTAAAAAGCTAGCCGTCTTAAAATAATAATATGTGCAAATATATAAAAAGGGGAGGCGAAAAGATCATAGGTCATCAAAAAATTTGTTCGTATCGTTGTCAACTGGAAAAGTGCCCAGAAGGCTGGCAGTATTGCGACATTGTATGGGAATGCTGATTCTTTGGCAAAAAAATATGCCAGCCCTCTGGTCACGTGAAGAGTCGACCAATCGCTTGGCTATTTCTAGAAAAACCATACGGTTATATTATTGAAATGGAAATCGAAAGTGTTGTCTAAGTCAGTTCTCAAAACTAAATAAACTTCGTAATATAAAAAGTTGAGCAGAAATGTATCAATAAAACTTCTACCCAGACATCATTATCGAGTTGAATGAAACTATTACAAGTCTGCTTTAAAGACAAAACGAACATGAAAATGCAGCGAAAAAAAAAACTAAGAATCTTAGATTAGATATCTAGAAAAAAAAACATGTATGAAGCCACTAAACAAAATTGGACGAAGCACGAAAATGTAACCGATATTAACGATAAGATCTTTTTGTTAATTCCACGAGGGACTTGTATTCTAAAGAAAATGTTGTTATTAACACAATTGTAAGGAACAAAGAAAACACAAGGCCTACAGGGAAGAAACAAAACTAATTGACGAAGGAAATCCTAACTTATAGTATATAATATAATATAATATAATATATATAATATATATAATAATATTATAAATGCGAAAGTAAGTTTGTTTGTTTATTTGTTACCTTTTCACGCCTAAACCACTGTACCTATTATCCTGAAATGTTGCATATACTTCGTCAGGTGTACAGAAACGGACATAGGGTACCCTTCATCCCGCAAAAAAATACTGTTCCCGAGGAAAACAACAATAACGTTCTTATGATAATAGATGGCGCCACGTGTCTTTCGAATCATGATTGAATTATAACCCGAATTGATAGTCAAAGTCTAAATTAACGCGAGCGAAGCCGCGGGCAAAAGCTAGTTAGAAAATAAATGAACGATTATTGAAACCAAAATACCATGCACGAAAACATGGGTATAAAAAAGCCATATTTTTCCAACAACTTATTGGTAAACAAAAACACAATGTCAACATATAAAATTTATTTATTAGATTGGCTCCCTTCCAACTCTTACAATTCAAGGCAGAGAAAATAGATATAAAAGATTTATTTACTTATTTACCAAATAAAAATCATCATAAATATCTTTCGGAAACTAGAGATTGATATTCATGCTAAATCAATCGAAATAGCAAACAGTAATCGGTAAACTAAAGATAAATTGGTCATGTTCTCTCTATTTCGATCCCTGACTACTATCGGTATTTTTTAGGATTCCGTATCCAATGGGTGCCAACGGAACCCTATCACTAAGTCTGCGCTGTCCTCCTGTCTGTCAGCAGGCTGTATCTTATGAAACGTAATAGGTAGATAGTTGAAATTTTCACAGAGTATGTATTTCTATTGCCGCTATAACAACAAATAATGCAAATAAAATAAAGTAAAAAATTAACGGGAGTCCCCATAAAAGAAACGTGTTTAAAAAAAAAAATGTGTTAAATATTGTATGGTGGTAAGGAACCCTTCGTGTGCGAGTCCAGCTCGCACTGGGGCGGATTTTTTTCAGATCGGATGAAACATCGCTCGGGAATCAATTCGTATTTTAATGATAGATCAGAATAGAAGCTTCTTAGAAAATTGAATTTGTTGAGCTTTTGCAATTTTGTTTTTTTTTTTTAACCTAGTTTGACCTTCAATTTAGATTTCGATGTTTTAACTTCGTTCTATGTATAGAATGCTTGGATCATTGCATAAAAAGTTTGATTTTCCAAATTGTTGGCATCGAAATATCTGTTAGGATTTTAAAGGTTACAAAAGATGATAGAACTACCGAACTAATTCTTATTAAAGTTCACCGTTTAGGTGTTAGACGCCATTATCAAGTGGCATATACAGGGTTACTTTTCAAAAACCTGCCAAATTTAAGGGTGTGGTATAGACCATCAAACTGAACAACTTTCCCCATGGTACCAATATCGTAATTTCAAAAAAGGTATCAAGTTTCCCTTACAAACCTCAATACCTACTCGACCTAAATGTATGGGACGGCTGATTTTTTTTTGCGATTACGATGTTGGTCACACCGAGAAAATTGTTCAGTCTGATGGTCTGTACCACACCCTTAAATGTGGCAGGTCTTTGAAAACTAACCCTGTACTCGTATACATATTCGATTCTAATTTTCATCCAACGGTAATATTACGTTTTTTAATTTCAAGTAAAATGTAACAATATTTCCAATTAATTAAGTAGGTAGCCATGGCGCTTAACTAGATGACAGCCATTATCTGACAACTTGGTAATATTATCCATACCGTGCACGCTTGGCTGGCTAGTCTCCACACTAGCAATATGTGTCCACTTACAACTCCACTCAGTCGGTGCCAACGCAAACGCATGTAGTTTTGGCGCCGTTTGGTAACTGGCGCAATTTAGACGCATCGGGTGCCAGCATTCACCACAATGATTCACCATTCAAGCTTACGAGGGCTGCACTAAAAGTATCGGGAATGGAATATTTCCACTGTTCCTGTCATATTAAAATCTTTTCAATTGAAAACTCCTTGGTTTTAAAAATCGAATACAATTTATTTATTTAAAAATAGATTCTCGGTCTTGTCACAAGGTTTTGTCAAACTTGTTTAGTCGTTGAGAAAATGGAATTGACTCGAGAAAATTCAAGAGCGATGATTTATTATGACTTTCGAAGTGGTTTAACACAAAAACAGTGTGTTGACCGGATGATTTCTGCATTTGGTGATGAAGCCCCATCCAAAACCACAATTTATCGCTGGTTTGCTGAATTTCAACGTGGACGTGTCAAGCTCAGTGATGATCCCCGTCAAGCTCGTCCAAAAACTGCAGTCACCCAAGAAAACGTTGATGCTGTGCGTAAGCTGATTGAGGAAGATCGACATGTGACATACCGCGAAATTCAGGCAACTTTAGACATTGGCATGAGTCAAATACAAATAATCTTGCATGAACAATTAGGTGTAAAAAAGTTGTTTTCCCGATGGATACCGCATTCGCTCTGTGAAGAGCAAAAAGCGGCTCGCGTTACTTGGTGCGTCAGAACTCTCGAAAGATTCCACGCAGGATCCTCAAATGCTGTATACAACATCGTATCAGGTGACAAATCCTGGATATACGCGTACGAACCCGAAACAAAAAACCAGTCACAAGTTTGGGTGTTCGAAAATGAGTTAAAGCCAACAAAAACTGTTCGTTCACGGAGTGTTGTAAAAAAAATGGTGGCCACGTTTGTCTCCAAAACCGGCCATGTTACGACTATTCCTCTTGAGGGACAAAGAACGGTTAATGCAGAATGGTATGCTAGCATTTGTTTGCCACAGGTCGTTTCTGAACTCCGTAAAGAGAACTGCAAAAGCCGCATCATCCTCCATCACGACAATGCGAGTTCTCACACCGCGCACAGAACAAAAGAGTTTTTAGAGCAAGAAAACATAGAATTGTTAGACCATCCGCCATACAGCCCCGACCTAAGCCCTAATGATTTCTATACTTTCCCTAAAATAAAGAATAAATTGCGTGGACAGAGATTTTCATCACCTGAATAAGCTGTGGACGCCTACAAAACGGCTATTTTGGAGATCCCAACTTCCGAATGGAATGGTTGCTTCAATGATTGGTTCCATCGTATGGAAGAATGTGTCAAATTTCGCGGAGAATACTTCGAAAAGAATAAATACATTTTTAAATAGTAATGTTGTGTCACTTCCTTGATTCCCGAAATTTTCAGTGCCGCCCTCGTACAACGTGTTGCGATAATGATATTAGACTAATACCTAAACCAAAAAGGGGGTGGCACAATTTCAGAAATTTGCAAAACAAAAATGTTGATAAAGCATCATTTAGATAAGAATGTTTAAGAACCCCGCAAAGAGAATCTTGAAAATGAGAGTGAGGTTTTGATACTTATACGAAAAACAAAGACTTTTGAGAGAAATGAAGGTACGGTACCAATGTTTGGTATTCAAGCTTTCCCTCAAGCTGTGCTAGTGAGACTCAAGACCACTGCAAAAAAAATAGCACTCGTGAAGTCGTAATACAAACTCCATTATGTAATCCTCTAAACTATTCGAGTTCATCTTCCTTCTCGATATGTTTTCACAGCTGACGGCATTGTAGTAAAGACCTTCAAATAATTTAATCTAAAGTAAACCTTCTCTAAATATAACAACCATTATCAAAATCTTTACCAAGCAATGCTCCACTTCCCGAGTTAAAGTGTCAACGCACCGTTTACAAATGCAATTACTAGAGACCCAGTTACGACACTGAAACCTTAGTAATGTGCAATCAATACTAGTCTTATTTAATCCAAGCATTTATTATATACACACATCAAAAGTGTCTAGGGATTAACTCACACACTAAATTAATACTTGTTAAAATTTTGGAAACATCATCAACTTTTCAATATTTGTAAATATGTGAGCACCATGTATCTATCACATAATTAATTTACCTGTCTTTGCATTATATTTAATTCTTTTTACCTATTGTGGTATAGTAATTTTATTCTAGGTGCATCGTCTTCACATATAATTACATAATTAATTTGAACCTACATAATATTGTAAAACATTTTAAAAGAGTAACCGTGGAGTTTCTTGCCCATTCTTCTCCATACGAAACTACCTTTTGGAAGGGGCACCTAGAATCAATTCAATTTTTTTGTAAATTTTGACATTCAAAAGTGCCTTTTATGTGCCTATTTGAAATAAATTATTTGACTTTGACTTTGACTTCAAACGCGTTTTTGCTAGTTACTAAAAATCAGGAGTTTTAATTATAATTTTTGTAACTCCTATGTTTGGATACTATTTTTGGTAAATTTCGTCATTTGAAAAGGGAATAGTTTTTGCATTTCGGTCAAAAGATGAAAATCTTCTGTCAAGTGGTTTTCCTATATAATCCTGCAACAGGTTCAAAGCCAAATTCGTAAAAATTCTGCCATACTTCTGAGTGGAATCAATAAAAAATAACGTTATTATGGAGAGAAAACGTCACTTGAGCCAAGAAGAAATGTGAAAAATACAAACATTTTACAAAAAAAAACAACCGACTTCAAAAAAAAACTGCTAACTGAAAAACAACTTTAATTAATTTCGGAAGTCGGTGGCAAAAATCGAAAATACAGAACCAAAAACACCAACTTCCGAAATTAGGTACTTAAAATTATTTTTCATTTTGTAGTGTCCTTTTTTAGAATTCGGTTTTTGAATCCATATTCGACACGCTGGTAACCCATACTAGTCTTATTGTTATCGGTGCCAGTTTCAATGATATCGGGTAGTTCAGTCCCATTGTTAACGGTTATGTTTGTGCAGGAGATGTTTCGGTCACGTATGGGACTTGAACTGTCGGACCCCTAGAATGGTGTTTTCATGTAAATTTTGTTTGCTGTGTGTTTTGTTTTACGAGTTTCGTTATGAGCTATCTATTCCGTTTTTGGAAGGTGATTTTGAGATACGACTATATTAGAAATAGATTCGATAGAAAAATTCGCGTTGTAGTAAACAAAGTTGCTATTGCATTGAACCAGCTCAGGATCCTTTTACCAGGATCCGTTTTTGTTAACAGGATCATTTAATCATGGGACTGAAATAATCCAAGTTTTATTTTTTATAATATTCATCATCAGCCAACACACGTTCCTAGTTCCTAACCACAAACTAGAAAATTCTCAACGACCAATAATGAACGGTTACAGAGGAGCAGACGACCTCTTCTGTAGCAATTCCGTTCCTCTTTCCCTCTTTGGAAACCGCAATCACAAAAATTGCATTACCAACTAAAAGGCTCCGAGCAACGTTTGTAATTTCAGCGAGGTTAAGGAAATTGACATAAACTACTCTTTCATTTCCCATTACTAAGCTTACTAAAGATTCAAAGGTTATTTCCGAGTTACTTGAAACTGGATTACATTGTACCTACTTACTTTGTTTCCTTATGTAATTTGTGTTTGAAACAAGTTTACGGATGGCTAATTTAGAACTTATGGACTCAGGCCCCGTTCTTGGCCTCGAGCGATGCGACTTGCGACGCGACTAGCATCAAGAAACAAGAAACGCACGCGCGTCACCTGTTTCCGTCCGTCGTCGCTCCGCAAGTCGCGCTGCAGTGACTCGTGGCATGCTCTAAACAACTTCTTTGAATTGTTTTCTCCGCAGTCGCTATCGCAAGACGCGTGTCGCTCGAGCTTGTAGCTAGTTGTCACGGGAATATCAGTATATATTTATTTATTTTAACCTCATGTACAGTAGTATGTGTAGTAGTACATAGGTCGACTCCAAATGATTAATTTGGGGCCCTCGCCACGTTTAAGTGGGCAATAACCATACGCCCAATATAACAATGTATACATTAATTAAAAATTCCTAACAATAACACCAGCCTATTATTGTTCTACTGCGGAGCTAAGGCCTCTTCTGATACTGAGAAGGAATAGATAGATAAATAAATAATTTATTCAGTGCACACAAACAACACAACACACAAAAAAAAAATTATAGCAAATTACATGAATATAAATATAAAAACAAGGTGCCAATATACAAAAGGAAAACCATACTTAAAAAAGAAATGTAGTGACACCATGACATACCTCAAATCAAGTAACGAATATATAAGGTGCTGTGAGCGCCTCAAGGTTGCACCAAATGGAAGTCCAGCTCAGCATGTGTCAGGCAAATATACCTGACGCTGATATTCTGCTGAATCCCTGCAGTGGCATACGGACGTCAAGCAGACGAGATAAATTGGTGTTGTGACTAAGTTTTATGCGCGGAGTGAAATTATGCAAGTACCCGGAATGAGCATTGATCACCACGCTTGCACAAGACGGGTTGGCGATTTCCGATTTATACCTAGTAACTGAGACCAGGATTCCTCACGATGATTTTCGTTCACAGTAATGTACCAGATAAACTTAGAAAATACCAAGTTCCTAATAAAACAGGAAACATGGAGTCCAAATTACCTGTACGAATATATACGCAATCAGAGCGTCAAGCAGGCATCGAACCCTAAACCGCAATGTTGCGGTCGAATCGACCTGCCACGTGTGACACCTCACTTCTTGATTGCATAACTCAGGCATTGCCATATTGTCTGGGAAATTATGGCTTGGTATCGTATGGGTACGTATCATGATCATCTTCCTACCCATCTCCCATGTTACTTGCGGTCGGCGCAATACGTTCTTCTTCTTCGATTCTTCCCTGTCAACCGTCACGCTATCATTCACTTCCTTCTCTTCCATATCATTCCTCACATAATCCATCCATCTTTTCTTTGGCCTTCTTCTCCCTCTCCATCCATCAATATTTATATTTATCACTCTTTTAATCACATGCGTACCCCTGCACACTAATGTCTACCAAAATTTTAAATTCAAAATATTGCGTACATTACTTTAGTTTGCCAAGGGAAATACTTAACTGATCCTCTAAAAACTTATTGGTTTTCTAATGAAGTAAGTATCCTTTTTAAATGAATGAACCTGTAAAAACTTTTTGGGCTTCTTACGATGCACACTTTGTTTAAATGCGCCGCTTTTTAACTAACTGGCCTTTTCTCACAGTCGCAGTCGGTCGGAGTAACTAAGCGAGGACACCCCGACACCAAACGCATTAGATCAAATTAGAAATGTGACCAACCACGCGGGAGCTGAATTGGTCACAGTAAGTAACTAAGCTAGGCCCCTCCGACCAAGCGGAGCGGGCGAAGCGAGCGGAGCGACCGAAACGAGCGGAGCGACCGAAGCGAGCGGTGCCACGAGGTACCAAAAAAGAGGTGCATTTGTTATATTAGTGTTCAATAATATTTTTAGGAAAACAAAATGGTAATTATTTGAGGTTCGATTACTTGGCGTTTGTCAAGGATGCATCATGTCTACTAAGTCTAACTGTTGAGCAGGAATAACTGGCACAACTACCAACCAGCAGCTCAAAGGCTCGATGGTGTATCGACATTAATGACTGCTGCTCAATCAAGATTTGACAGTCAAATCACCGTAGTAACCATTTTGCCTCTCACAAAGACGAATATAAACGATACTATATTTAAAAAGATACTCTTTTACTTAGTTGAAAAATTTAAGCAATATTCAATCGAAAAGACACAAATAAAGGGTACCAAAATGTGGCCATTAGTAGTAGGATCGAAATACCCCCAGGCACTTCCTATACGCGTTAATATTTACGGAGGCTACAAATCGGATTTTTTGTGACCGGTTTATATTGAATTTATAATATACATTTTTCAAGTAAGTAATTTAATCAATAAATACTTTGTTCAATGTGGATCTGGTCTTTCACTAGACACACGCTTTTTCGTTTTTTATAGTCTTGGTATTCGTTTTCTAGTGGCGTAAAGGGAATATTCCATATTCCAAGAAATATGGTGTTCCGTACTACTAAACAGCGGAGTAATTCCGTAACACACTAACAGTAGCAATCGGTTTCATTTTGACAGTTCAACTGCATTCATTGCGTGATTTACGTTGCTGAGCAGACACATTTTTCGAACATATAAAGCAATGAATTAGCAATATTCTTCAAAATTGATTCAGATTACGATTGTTACGCAATTATAGGGTGCTGGTCACATCAACTTGCAACTTATTTTCAAATAAACACTATTTCTTAGTATTTCATATAATAACGTTATATTTTTGTAATATCCTACCTTTTTCCACATTTCTGAATTCCTAATCGTCCAACGGTTCATTTTCAACGTTACTTGAATAAACTCCCTGAAGGAAATATTGAAGATTAAAAATATCGTTTTCAATACCAAGTTTTCACTGGAACGGTCTTTTAGAAATTCTGACAATAAGATGCTCAGGCTAGCAAACCGTGAATTCATTGAAATATCTACTTGTCAAACAGTTTCCAACTTTATTTCATCGAAATATGAGGTGACATTGAATTCCGGAACAGCAAACCTAATGTTGCCGCAATGGTATCTCCAAATTGCTTTTACAGTTTCAGCGAAGGAATTCAAACTTTATACCCATTCAAATACGGTTGGTTTGTGAAGTGTTCTTGTGATTCAAAGATATTGAATGGAAGTCACAATTGGGCGGACGTATTGAGCAGCTCTGAGGAGCCAATGTCAACTGATACTTCAAAGGATATGTTATTGATATCAATTTTACCATTGGGGTTACTACGACGATTGCTAAGGGTTTGATAAGACAAGTATAGCCACTAATACGTCAGTATTTGTTAATGTAGGACAATATACATCGTTTGACTTTGACTAATCTGGACGCCAGCGCCACCATGCGGCGCTTGACAGAGTCTACAACATAACGCTCGACCAGTGTAAAAGCAGTTGTTCGGTGGCGGTCAAGCAGTGAACACGTTTAGAAACTGTCGCGCGTTCTGTATAGTTGTGTCGTGTACCTATAGTGTGTGATTCGCTAGTGTGATTAATTTGTTCGTAAATTAGAAATTGATTTGAACTGCAAACGGTTTTTCTATTGCGCAATAACCAACAGGTCCCATAGTACGCCCACAGTAGTTACAATATGGCTAATGATAACGAGAGAGACGTACCTTCTCCGTCATGATAATTAAGTGGTGATAATCTACAGTTCATGTCATTCAGCGAGCAGAGTTCGGAATTTCTTGAAGTGTTGTCCTTTTAACTCAAAGGTCCAAAGATCGACAGCTGAGAATGACTTGTGGTATTAAGAGTCTCGCTTGTACCGCGTTCCGATGCGGTCGCGTTTGCATTTTGTGTATTGACTAGCGCGGCGCTTACTGTCGCTCGTAATTTACTTGCCATGAGTAATGAACTTGTGGTGAACGAGCTGCTGGCGTTCCTGCAGCAGAAGCTGGATGTAATGGACGAGGTGTCTGCTGTCCAGATCTGCGCAACAAACTTCAGCGAGGACGACATAGCTGCTGCCAAGCTGTTGTTGTTCAGCGTGCTTAACAAGCGCGACCAGATGGTGTCCCGCCGGCGTGACGGGACTAAGAGAAGCCTGCAAGACATTATCACGCTGTTCAAGGAGACTGACCCGGACGACGTGCCGACGTTTGTGGCGAAGGAGCTACACAAGCTTCCACCCGTCACCTTTGACCACGTCGACGTAACAAGCCTACTGAAGGACATTGTGTTTCTGAAGGCCCGCCTCGCGGATGTGCTGGCGAAATTAGATGCATCCCAAAACACCGTCACAGATTTGCGCAAGGAATTTAGCGAGTTGCGCAACCGTATGGCGGTAACTAGGTCATCAGTTGATGCGTCTAACGTAAACATGTGTCGCGGAACCGGCCACGATGTATCGTCGTCGAATTCCGCGTCAGCAGTTTCGTCGCCAGCGCAAGCGTCGTTTGCTGAGCTTGCAGCGCGCCCCGCTTGCGTGCCCCGCAGCCCCGCGCCCATCACTGCGGCTCCTCCACGCAGCGCCACCCGAGCCCCTCGCCCCGTCCCGCTGCCAGTGTCAGCAGCCCTGGCGAAACCCTTACAAAAGGATTTCGCTAGCGTCACCGCGAGTGCCCCAGGCGCTCCATGTATGAAGGCAACGCCAGAAAAGGCGCCGAATAGGGTTGATGATGAGGGTTTCGTGACGGTGCAAAGGAGGAAGCGCCGTTCGCGAGTGAACAAGAACCGCTGCGGCAAAGCTCCTACGGATTCCGGAGTGAGCCTGCGTGCCGCAAAGCCGAACACACCGGTGTACATCTCCCGCCTACACTACAGCACTAAGGCGGAGGACATCGTGGAGTATGTGCGCCAGAAGACGAGGTACACGCCGAGGGTACAGTTACTGGAGTCGCGCCGCAACGTCAACTTCAAGGCGTTTGTGGTGCGAGTACCGAATTGTTACTTGTCCGTCGTCTTGGAAGAAGACTTTTGGCCACAGGACGTGGTGTTCCGTCGCTTCCGCGGGCAAATACCACAGGACAGCACAAGGACAATTAGCTAGTGAAGTGAAGTGTTACTAACATAGTGTTAAGTAATATTTATTAACACAAGTTTCAGTTTTATTATGTATTAGTTTGTTATTTTGTATTTTGTGTATTTTATCTATGGGCTTCAGTTGCCTGACAATAAAGGAATTATTATTATATTATTATTATTAAGTTCACATCACTATTTCACATGAAGTATATAACAAAATATCGATTGCCAAGAATCGAGATGAATGGCGTGAGATTGGAGAGGCCTATGCCCAGCATTGGACTGCTGTAGGCTGATGATGATCATGATACAACGAAATTATATTTTACGTAGTACAAGTCTAAAGCCGGACTCATCGTGACTTGCAAGCTGAAGTTGAAGTATGCTAACCATATCTACTAAAGGATCGATGGCAATATCAGCACTTCAGCTGACAATTCCTTAGAGACCATGGATCAGACAATGTATGAACGTAAGAGTAGCACAAGTTACTACCCGTTTAGAAGGACTGAAGAACTATACACGGTATAAGGGAGGGACACCGACGCGCAAACATTTTACATTAATTCAGAACATGATTCCCTTTCACCGAGAGGAAGCCTGTGTCCCAGCAGTGGGAACATTATAGGCTGTTTATGCAGAACATGATTCTACACCCCCAAACGTAGAAACTGTACGTCCGTTTAAAAAAAAAATCTGTGTCTAACAAAAGTGCAATGCCTACACTATCAAAATGAATGGCAGAGCTGATTTGCTTTTTAATAACCGATGAAAATTTTCAATGCTGGTGTGTCTAGAATCATGTATTTGCTGAATTCTTGGTAACAGTTTCCGTGTCGATGTCCCTACACCCTGTATAATATAAATGCAAAAGTGGTTCTGTGGTGGATCTGTATGTTTAGTTCGGTTTTATTGCTAAACTGCTTTATGGATTTATTTTTATTATTAGCCCTTTTTTTTTCTTTTTTTTGTTCTTTGGTAATATATACCGTCCGTCTAGGGAGAATGGAGGGTTATGTCGGACTCCTATCGACTAAAACCCATTGTTCCTTCTACTACCACAAGTCGGGGGCCCGGGAGGTACTTGTACATTCGCCGTACCCCTAACTGGTACCAGCCCGCCATACTTAGCGGGCCCCATCACCAAGTGCACCCGATCCCACGACCACACATACTTACATATAAAGGCGCACTTGGAAAACTGCACGCTACCTTTTTGAGCCTAACTGTTCGAGCGAAGACATCACAACCCCAATTTTGCCGCCCACAGGCCCCTCCTTATGGGTCGCGAATTGTTCGAAAGAGTTCCCGTGGCCCTGGCGCACAGGCAACTGAAGGAACACGGGTGGGTTTTAGTCAGTAAGAGGCTGACCCGCCCTTCCGCTTCCCCCAGAGCGGGAGAGGTCATTTGATGACATCAAATCCAAAAAAAAAAACACGTGTGGCACTCGGGGACTGCCGCGATTAAGCTATTTATTGCACAGCATTGTTTATCAACCTATGCAATTATAATTATTTATTTATTTTTTATTTATGCAGTATCTTTTTTCTTTGATATTAATTCAAGTACAGTCGTACCATATACATACACGTTAAGCGAACGCTCGGCCGAGCTACATGGTAGGCGGAGTGGGGGGTGTTAGGTTTTAATTTCGTTACGGAATTTCTTGACTCGGTCGCCGCGCTCAAAGCCCGCGATAAAAGCTATGCAATAGCTTAAAAAATGGTCCCTGCTTATGGTGGCCGGAGATGGTTAAGCTCCTTTCAACGCCAGGAAATTTTATTAGACTACAATGTGTCCCACAACTGGACAAATGCTTCCTCTTTTACCTTCCAAACCGACAGGTTTTGTGCGATCTCCGGCCATGTTGCCCCACAAACATGATCGACCGATTTTAATGTCATGTGGTCGGCGCAACATCTCTTTTTCTTCCATACTTCTTTATTAGTCGTCATCTTGGCAGTCACTCCCTTTCTAGCCATATCATCTTTCACACAATGTATTATATCAAAATCAATACCTATATTTTACGCGAGTATTCGAGTATTCGCCCATTCACGTTTCTGTTAAGACTTGTAAACTCGAAATAAATCCCCTTTGCCCACTGCAATTTTCGTACGAATCAACGCTATTTCAAATTGTTTTGTTTCTCGACAAAAATAGTTCAGTAAATCAACAGGTTAAGAGTGTGTCATGTATTTTGGTAACGTTCAATAGTGTATATACTCTAGTGTGTAGTTAGTACCATGTTTATTGCAATTGGAGAAACGATATATTTTGGTAAGTCGTATGTAAGAGAATATTTATAGGTTAACGTTTCAAATTGCTAACGTTTAAGGTATGGAAAGTTATTTTCTTTCTTTCTATCTATTCCATAAAAAGAAAGTTCTCGTAGATACTTCCCTTGTATTATTATTGATCTACGAGTTCACCTAAGATAGATAGATAGATAGAAATACTCTTTATGATGTACACATGTACACTGTACAAATTACAGGTATAAATGTAGTGTCTGTTGTGTGTTTAAGTATTTTTGTATCTGTGCGTCAGAAATGGATTGATAAATTATTGATGAATTTAGCTATTAAAATATTTCTTTTATACGTTGTGTATCATGTTTTTCCACATTCTTTCTTGATTAACTTACACGCTTAACATAAAAAGTTTAATAAACCTTTGTCGATTAGTTTCGACACAAACTAACCCGTCAAATCGTCAAATTCTCGCTTATAAACGAATTCACACTTATCTCTTCAAACATTATTAATATTACCGGCCTTTTCTGTTACACCGATGCGATCTCTCAAACCGAATACTTTACCTATTTGTCTTTCTGATACCCAACGCGACTGTATCTCTGTTTGTACGTCACATTATCAAGAACGGCTGATCCCATTTGACGGTCTCGTAATCCATGACAGATGCCGGATTGATTTAAACGAAACATTCTTCGCCATGTACGGGAGTCGTTATTTAAAGGGACTATAACTTCTAATTGTGTCTATATTTGGTGCATTTGTGGGATATTTGGAGCGAGTGCTATGTTTCTGAATACAATGATTGGTATGGGAAGTACTTATATGGTTTTTGACCACATGGCTTGTTGGTTACGAAATATTTCACATGTATTATGGACCTTCTAAGGATGTTTTGGGTTCTTCTTATAGGTAGGTTTATTAAATAATCAGTCTCCACCAGGAATTATTCTGATTTCTTCTATCATTCTTAGATCTCGGTCGGGATCCCCCAATGACAATAAATGGCTGCCGAGTGAGTTGAAACAGCACCTGGAGCTTTCATAACTGGGTACTACTAGCGTGACGGAGGAGCAGCTGAAGGAAATACCGTATATCATTGTTCAGACCAGCCATACTCGGCAGACTAAGCTTCTTTTTATAGGTAGGTAATGTTTTTATGATCTAATATATACGTATTGCTCACAAGCATTCTATATTGTATATCATGTGAGTAGGTAATCTTACTTTTGACACAAACTCCACATCAAACTGCATTAAAGTTTAAAACTGGTGCAGTCCGCATCGTGAGAAAATCTCAGGAGCTCAAATAGTTGATTACGTCGATACAAGGTGTAAACAAGGTGTACCTACATTTGTCGAGTTTTGCGGACATAAATGAAGGTATGGAGCAAGTGACTTTTTTTCGCGAGTTAGTCCTTTAGTGAATGTTGTTCATAATGGTGATTACAACCCATGTAGAGGTTTTCATTTATTTTAATTACACAACGTTAAAGTATTTGCTACTCTATCACAGTTTGCAATAAAAAGTGCATTTGACAAGTTTAAAAAGGCGTTGCAACGGTTATATCATTTCGATTCTATAAGTCATTACAAGTCATTATAAGTCATTGCAGCCCCAACAGCTTCCTGCAGCTTATTGCAGGGAGAATGGATGTGGGTTGATCCTTCATGGAGCATTGGACAAAACTACATGTGCGAGTAGTGTGGTCCTGATCCAATGTTTCCATACAGGAAATAGACACACAACAATGCATTGTTGTCTCTATTTCTTGTATTCTTATTATTCTTATTATATTATTTAAAAAACAAAAACAAAACATGTATGGATGATTATAACTAAAGATTGTAATTTATCTAAAAATAAATGAATTGTATTACAGCGCAGCATTGGTTTTTTTATTCTTTATGCGTCACATTTAGTGCAAATAATTGTGAAATGAAATGAACTCACTTTAACAACATAACAAAAAAAATAAGCTAGATGGAGTCGACATTTCCTATCTGACTACCCTTGAGAAGAAATGGCGAAACAAACTCAGTGATCAAAGTCTCTTTTAAAGTACAGCCATATTTATGGTCAGATCATGTGAGGACCATGTAGATTAGAGTCTGAAATGGTTTTTTGAGAAAAGAACCAGACAGATTTGAGTGGTGCCGTCCAGTCAGTGCAAAAATTTGTCAGTAATCGTGTAGCTCAACTCGGAGCAACGACTCGCCAAACAATACCAAAGAATTGGACATTCGGGTAGGCCGCAATTAGTAGGTACTCTGTATTTTCTTTCCTTCTTTTCTTTTCATTATTCAGCCTAAAGACGTCCGTTGTAAGGATCCATTATTACAAATTACAAACCAATCACGTACTCGTAGCTACTTCTAATATCTATATTTATACATTTGAGTTCTGTTTCCGATTAGATAATTACGAAGCGGTTACTGGTTGATCTCAGAACGGGATATTGAGTCGTGACGATCGATGTTTTGATGATCGAGTCGCTGTAATCGATATTGTTAAGTATCAATTTCCCTCGATCTCGATTTTGTTTTTTTTGTTTTTTTAATACTTCGTGGGAAGTCACGGGTTAATGGGTCAATTTAGAAAGCCTGTTTTTTTCGATGAAAATAAAGGGAAAAATGTTTCGCTCGAATCTACTGCTTTGTACAGATTTTTAGAATAAGCTTGAAGAATAGTAATTTTATTAGGCAGTACATTCGAATTCTTAAAGACATGTGCAAATATAAAGATTGGACTTACATTTCGTAGTTTTTGTAAATAGATAGTTGTTTGTTTTTATGTGTTGTTTTTATTTACTTCCTGTGCGTGTCTCAAAGAAACCATATTTTATTCTTTCTTTTTTATTTCTATTTAAACCACATCATGCATCATCCACTAAACTATCTCGTTACCAAATTACATCAAAAGTCAAACCTGCCCATTAAACCAGATATGAATTAAAATAAATTCCTTCCCTAATTGATGTTCAATGCCCATTCGGCTCTAAAAACACCGCTAAACATACATAGATAATTTCTCTTTAATCTTACAACGCAACCATAAATCAATGCAGAGGAACATACCATTAACTCCGTACAGTACTACACGATACTAAATTCTTATAAGTAATCCATTGATCATTATTTAACGAGCGCTCCTTAACTTTTTCTAAGTGATACGGCAATGTACTTAAAATAATTCGATACGGTGTTGCTACGTTAACCGTCAGTCCTGTGACGTAACGATTTGTTCGAAATTCGAATCGCTTTGTCCGTGAAATAAATGAAGCTTTCTCATTCGAAATTGCATCTTACATTATTGTACTTAAGGTATGTTTTAAGCTTTAATGGTTTCGGTTCATTGCGTAATAGGGATGTCAAATCCAAGACTTTGATGATGGAAACGAGAGCTTCATAGTTTAATTAAAATGACAGAAGTGATTTATAGCAATTTGTCAACAAGCTCTTTGATAACTAAATTAACTATAACTAATTGAATTTTAACGGCTTTGTGTTTTTAGTAGTAGACTGCAGAGCGTGGATTCCTGGGTTTGATCTTCCAGATCGTGCAAACTGTTATTGGTCATCAGGTATCAGCCAGATTTGTGCCCGGCGAAATGTGGGTGTTCTAACTCTGTCTGACCCTTCGTGGAACACAGGCGTGATTTTATATTCTAAATATAGATAACTTTTGAGAGGAAATTCCTTGTTATTCATCTGAACGTAATGACAGACGCGAGTAGACGATGACATCGGAACTTTGCACAAAGAAAGATTACGTCACGAAATGCGGATATTTTTATCCGTCGCCTTCCTATTTCGGATACTGTCCAACGAGACGGATCCAATATATTTACGTACCCAATTTGGCCGAGTTTGTGTATAAACTTATTTCTGGAACCTGTTTGGTATTCATATTATTTTTATAAAACTTTCATATATTTTGTTTTGCAGGTACCTTATAAGCTGTTATTTTCTGCCGCTATTCTATAAAAATCTCACCGTGGAAACTTAGGTAAAGTGAACTTGAAGTGATATATCATTCTACCTGAAGCTAGGGATTGACACTATTGTCGGCTCACTTGAAGATCACTTCCAGCAGGACCGGAAATATTGGTAAGTAAAATATTATTATTAGTTTGCACACTAAATGAAGTGCAGCACGAGTTCCGAGAGCTGGCAGCACCGTCGCGTGACGTGCATACTCGGCTAACTTCGTGCTATGACAGAGCCTGGCTGATGGAGGAGCGCTGGGACGAGTGGACACTTACATTCTGCTTTCGAGGAGATCAGTAGCTCCTCCCTAGGAACTATCACGCATTCCGTATAGTTGTGTCGTGTACCTACAGTGTGTGATTCGCTACTGTGATTAATTTGATCGTAAATTATAATTTGATTTGAACTGCAATCGGTTTTTCTATTGTGCAATAACCAACACGTCCTATAGTACGCCCACAGTAGTTAAAATATAGCTGATGATAACGAGAGAGACGTACCTTCTCCGTCATACATATTATTAGATCAGACTACCATAAGCAACCAGAAATGGGTGATGCCCGATCTCCCCAAGTTCCAAGTTCCCCAAAGCTTAATTTATTAAATAAAAATGTACGACTCTGTCTTGACCGAAATCTAGAATGGTACAGTCGCCGAATCAATGCTTACATACCTACCTACGTATTGTTTAATGTTATTTGTTATTACTTTAAAGAATTAATGGGGTAAAAATGTACTATGTGTTTTCATTGCAATTTACACTTAATTCATTAGATATTACTAAAATTATGCAATATTGATAAGTGATAGATAAACGACGTTGTTCTCTACTTCAATAACAAATAGGCGCTCATCAATAGTGGTGCTAGTGAGTGCGAATTAGAGGGAAATATCAAACATTATTTTTGCACTTGTGCGTATGAGAGGGAAGTATCAAAACACATCACAATTCACAATGGACTACCGTCATCACAATGGACTACCGCCCCATTTACAACAAAAATAAAATCCAACGCCCCCTTTACATAACAGTTCATTATTCCAATTTAATATGTCTGTCTATTATCTATTAAGAATCACAAATAAAAAATAAAAAGCTCTCTCTGTCTCTCTACCTACCGCCCCCACGAAAAGCTTCAGTACCCACTAGGGGGCGGTACCGCCTCCGATGAGAACCTATGGTCTACATGATGTGTTTACTTACAATTTTCCTGTGCTAAAGAATTGCTTGCTGGACGCCTCCAACGCAACCGAAATTCTTCCCTCACATTACATTTTTCCTCAGAACAACCTGGATACATCCCTAACTCAGCTCCTGGATACATCCCTAACACACCCTCGATATATCTCAAAACAATTACAAAACACATATGTAGTGCAAATTATACATAGAGAAAATATATCTTCCAAAATAAGGTTAATTTTAGCTAGGTACTGATTTTATTTTATTCTAACACTTTTGGAGACATCAGTACGAGGAATGGTCAAGTGTGAACGTTACAAATAACTTAATTTTAGATTTTGGGGACGTTGGGAATGAATGTATGAAAAATCATTTTGGGGAACTTGGAACTTGGGGCGATCGGGCATCACCCCCAGAAATAGTTAGGAGAAGAAGAGCATTAAATAACATCATGGAACATCATTGTATTCTCCGAAGAGGTAGATATTATGTGTATATAATTAATGTGGCCAGTTATGCCTAAGTCCTAAATAGGGGAGAGCCTATTGACAGTAACTTGCTTCTAGGAAATTCCTGTTGAAAAAACCCAGTAACACTTCACCGATCACGAGTTCAACGAAAATAAAAAGTGTTTTTGTATCTAATATTGTTTATTTAGATTGAATAGCAGTTACTAGCACCACTACTAGCATAACAAAATCTTGGTTTTTCGGGGGATATATCTTTTTTGGCGCTTTCAGGGGCCAGTGGGACGAATCCCAGATACTAAAGGTGTTTATTGATGAGTACAATTACCCTTTTCAAGTTTAGGGTAACCAAAAACCAAGGCAACTAGCTTCATCTTTCCGAATAAATGACTCCGTTGCCAATTCAAAAGTGCATGTAATTCCTTTAGTTGAAATAAATGCTTTGAATTCGATAGGATGTAAGATTCTCAATACATACTACGAAAACAATCCTTCTAAAACGCAATCTTGTTCATTCCACCTAAGAAATCGTCAGCCCAACAGAAAACTTAAAATAAAATGGCGAGGCGCTGACATTGAACACAACAACAGCCCCGTCTATTTGGGAGCTCCATTAGACCGTTCACTGACCTATAAGCAACACTGTTCCAAGACGAAACTGAAAGTCTGGCGCTCGCAATAACCACCTGGGGCGCTTCCGCACAAATTCTCCGGACATCTGGCTTGGCTCTCTGCTTTTCGGCTGGCGAATTACCCTGTTCGTTCCGCCCATGCCCGAAAAGTAGATGTAGCCTTAAATGAGACATGCCGAATAGTTACAGGGTGCCTCAAACCAACACCACTGACCTCACTTTACCCAATTGCAGGAATAGCCCCTCCAGAGGTTCGAAGGGAAATTTCCTGTGCCTCTGAAAAGCTGAAGCAAGAGAAAGACAAACGTCATTCACTCTAAAACGTAACGAAGCCGAGGGGCAGACTGAAGAGCCGTAACAGTTTCCTCAAGTCGATCATCCAACTAATTGACAGCAGCTCTAGTGGGGCACGATTAAAACTGTGGCTTCTTAAACATCCCCTTCCAGCTGAGTATGTTGAGCCTGCAGAAAAGCTCCCAGCGAACCCCCGACTACCATAGCCCACCAGGAGTCTGACCGAGGCCAACGCTAACGCTGTCAAAATGGCCGGATTCTGGTCGAAAATTAATAAAAGGAAATCATCGATACGACGAAGAAGATGAAAAGCATAACGACATGATTGTGTTCAGTTGTGGCAAAAATTCCGTAACGACTTTTTAAAGCTCATTTAAAAAGCCATTGTTTCACATTGTTTTATCTTTATTCCCATAGCAACCATTTCTTTTTTAGCTAACCAAACAAAATGTAAAACGACTTTCCTTTTCACAATATTAAAAATAACACCACAATAACAAGTCCCTAAGGTATCCGCTAATGGCGTCGCCGTCGGGACTCTCGTAAAAGTCTCTCCAAATACACAACCTCATAGAAAGACGGGTTCATTGAGCGATGCTTCATAAAACGTCATATTTTACGAGGCAAATGTATGCATATAACAGTAGTGACGATGGAGGGAGCTGATGGCCGGAACGAGGATAGAGTTGAAAGGGTGAAGACAGCAAAAACTATTTTAAGAACCGTTTTTTTTCATGTCGTTCTACTTTAGGTATAAGCCTTCGGTGAAAACAGACGTAATTTTATGTTATGTTTTCTTATATCAAACCGTCTTCAAAAGAAGGTAAAGGCGGTTTTGGGGTCTTAGTCATAAATAATAATAATACCTTACATAACGACCAAATTTTAATATATCTGAGTAAGCCCTCAATCTGAATCAACAAAATTAGTAATATATTAATATATAATCAAAATAATAATTAATATATAAATAATAATAATAATAAATTATTATTATTATTAATAATAATTAATTATTATTATTATTAATATATATAATACTTAATATATTATATTAATATATTTTAACTATCAGCAAAATTATTATTGATAATCTTTTGTCCGTACACCATCTTTCGGCAACCTTAATCTCTTGATTCCCGTGTAATGAGACACAATGATTATCTATTGTGTCTCGCTCGATATCGCGACCTAGAGTAAAGGCTCCCGCAAAAAGGCGCGAGGCGACGCTTGTAGAACAATTTCCATGAATTTGTCATAGAAATTGTTCTACTAGAGTCGCGTCGCGCCTGTTTGCGAGAGCCTTTTAAAAATGGTGTAGGTAAGCAACTTAATCTCTCACCACCCCTGAAATAAATGAATGTTGCAATTCTTGCAATTAAGCCCGTCAAAACAATCTGGAAGATGCGCCCGCGCCGAACAATTACACTCAATTGAAATAAAACAACGCGCTGCTGTAACTATAATTACTGGCCATCTACATTAATGTTCAGGGTTACCAAGGGGAATTAGGAACTTTATGAATACAATTAGTTTATTACAGGTCAATGGCGACATGAAAAAAATATTTTGAAACTCTCTGACATTGTGATAAACGTTACCCGGTCCCTATACCTTACTGACTGCTATCTAAAAATAATTCTTGGATCTTCGGCAATATTGAACCGTTATTTGCATTGCTTACTATAAGATACCCTTCCATATATTTTCATCTTTAAAGCCTTTATAGGCAACATTGCTGCCTTTTATAAGGAATACTAGCTGTGCTTTGCGGTGTCCCCCGCCTCACCCGGCTCCTAAGGGCCGTAGCGTCATGTTAAACAGCCTGTACCTTTCTCAAGAATTATGCTATCAAATGCAAACAGAATTTTTCAAATACGACTGGCAGTTCCAAAGATTAGCGCGTTCAAACAAACAAACTTTTCAGCGTTATTATTTAAGAAATATTACACATACATACTTGTGCAAACCAAAACAAACGAATGAGACATCCCTAACTCAGCAATGGCGGAATATAAACCGCTCTTCCAATGCAATATCTGAAGGGCTTTTGTTCGGAGTACCTTTGATAAAACCATCATTGTTCACTGTTACGATTTCATTTATTTTTATTGATATTTCAGTTGATAATATTACTTTATGTCGGCAATATCAATTTGTAGACAAAGTTGGTGGGTATAATAATAAAGATTTAGAGGCGAGTTGAAAGTTAAAACGTCTTTGAATGGTTTCCAATATCAATTAACGTTGATGGAACATTTTGTATACTATGTAGATCATATATCTAAGTTAAGAAAATAAAAATAAGACACTTTTTAATACACAATGATTGGCAGAAGCAGACTTAAGAAAAGATGGATAGATTTTGTGAAACATGATGGCTTAATATACGTTAAAGGAAGTGACCTCTGATATGATGGCCAATAGAGATATATCGAAGAAAAAGACGTGCTGTCCCGATTCTGAATAAAATGGAAAAAGTTAGGAAGATGATGACAAAGATAATATAATGGATTGTGCAAAACATGATATGGTAAGAAAGAAATAAACCCTCAGATGGACAGCTAATAGAGATGTGTGGAAGAAGACATGTGCCGACTCCAAATAAAATGGGCAGCAGGACGATGCTGACTGCTCGGAAAAACATGAATGCGGAACTGACTCAGCCACTATAACAATCGCTTCTTTTAATGAATTCAGTTGAACCCTACAGTATTCACCAACAACAAAAACAAAGGCCCTTTAATTAATTAATCGCAGCGTTACAGTGTCACAATTAGCCCGGTGACACGGATACAATACCGTCAGTCCGGTTGCTGACCTAATTGTGACCGTCCTGTGACCTGCGTGTTGAGGATTACGGAAATGACTCGCTCCTATTGACCGCTGTCATCCTGGTACCTTACTGCCGGTAAATGTATATATTGTATGTTGGTTAGGTGACGCTTTTGTTATCTCTCTTGGGTGTGACTTTAGGTTTGGTGGGCTTAATTTTAATCAGTTTTCTACTTTTTGGAACAGGCTGTTTGAAATATAACTTTATTTATTTATTAATAACCAACTTATATTTACAATTTGCACCACCACATACCAAGTTATCGGTCAATACTAGTAATTACACACAGAATCATAAAATTAGGTTAAATTACATAAAACTAGACAAAAGTTGATGAAAGTAATGAAATTAGACAAAATTAGAAAAAGATATATAATATTATATAAAATTAGGTAATATTAGATAAAATTAGAAAATATTGATAGAATTGTGATAAATTTATGGGGTGGAAATATTTACGATTACCCGCTGACCATCATAACTTTAATCATGATAATATTTAGTTAACACAATAGATTTTAGCAACTAATCAAATCTTGTTTATAACCCATGAAATACTATTACCCTACGTCATGTAAAAAAGTACAAAAACGAACCCTCAACTTCGCTTTTAGCCAACTCTAAATTGGAAATGTATAGAGCCATCCAACAATGCAAAAATGCCCGAGTTCGAATTTCGAAAACTTTTTTTTATGTTTCGAGTTCATTTGTGGAACCCAATAATGGGAGAAGTTGCCGCAGAGAAGTAATTAATTAAAAAGGTTTTCAAGCCTTCAAATTTTTTTCAGTAGGTTAGTAAGTTAAAACTTAGCTAATAATGAAAGAGAAGCAAAAAAGACCGGATAATATATTTTCAATCATAAAGATGTTGTACGGGTAAGGTACGTTTAAATGATACATTGATTGAGTTCAACTTATACATATATCGAAAGTTAATGCACAAACACCCAAAACTGATAAATGATCGACTCGTGTCGATAGAGTCCTTTTGCTGTTAGCTCCATGAATGCTAGATGCGACTACTGATCGCTAACTCAAATATGTATATTTTATTCATTCAGTCAGCATTCAGCATAAAATTGATACAATTATTATGTGAAGAGCTATACAATAGGTGATTTGTCACAAAAAATAATATATGATTTTAACAACGTCATCTTTCTCTTCTCTATGGAATGCGTGTTTTGTGGAAGAAAAATCGATCAAATCGTGTTTTTTCTTAACAATTTTGAACGAGTAAAAGTGGTCGTAAAAACAAAATGCTTTCTGTCGTTTGTCAGGATAACTTCACAAAATGTTTTGTCCGAACAATCAATTATAGACGAGCGGACGCCGTTTTGACATTTGACAAAACACATTTAGAATTTTTGAATTAACGACTTATCAAGTTGTCATTGTAAGTTTACGAGGTTATGTGTTGCAATTTGTTTATTTTGCAGTTAAATGTTATTATTGTGCCGCAAGGTGTTAAAATAATAGAAAATGGAAGATATTGCTGAGGAAACTTTTGATGATAATGAAAATGAATGTGATTGTCTGGATGAAGAAACCTGTATAAAAATTAAAGTTTTACTGATTGTAAAGCTAAAATAAATTATGTTTTTTATGTTTCTTTTTCAGTTAAAACATACCCATAACACCAAATAATCTAAGACTTAAAAGTCCTATCGTAAGACATATAGACAAGACACGTTTTGAATGCGAAATTGTATCGTGTTTTCAATTCAAAACATGTTTTGTCCAAGCATAATGTGTTTTGTCCATTTTTCAATAAACTAAAAAGATACAGGCTCGATTTATCTAAGAGAGCATAATAATTGTATTCAGTAGAACCAGTTTTATCCTTTAACATTTATATCATTCATAAACATTTACCCAATTTGTCATAATCATAAATGTTTATTTTTCTCAGTTCCATATCCAAGTTACATATCACATTTTGATTATTACCTCCTCATGTACGCGTTTGCTCGTACATCAGTAAATATTGCTTGATATTATGTATCAATGCGAAAGTTTCCACTTTGAATAAAAATCACAGCAATTAGTCTGATATTCCCTAATGAGATGGACAATATTCTCAACTTTACCTTCAGGTACCGAGTTTCTTTTGAAACGGCAGTCTTCGTAATATTCCTTGAAATCTTTGAGATAAAAAAGATAGAAAATAAATATTTCTTAGAAGTAACTTGATATTTACTGGATAAGGAAAACTTTGGTAGGAGGGATTCCATTTAGTGAGTTAGTTGGTCATTTAATTTAGTATCTAGTGTAAATAGTTGGTTGTGTTATACAGGGTGTTTGGAAGCTGGGTGCAAAGCATTAAGGGGGTAAAGTTGATACCATTTTGAGCATTTCGAGCCATACATTTCTTAGATGAAGTCGGTTTTATTTTTATTTTTGACTGCTTTTTCGATGTTTTTTTTATGGTAAAGGTACAGCAGTTAAAAATAAAAATAAACCGACTTCGTCTCAGACGTGTATGGCTCAAAATTCTCTAAATGGTGTCAACTCTCACCCCCTTACGGCTTTGCACCCAGCTTCCAAACAACCTGTAAATTGTTTATAAGCAATTTAATATATATTAAATAAATATTTACCATTTCGATTTCAAAACTAAGGACCCAGCTGAATTGCCACTCAATAACATAATAAAAACATTAAATTTAACAGAGTTTCGGAAAAATGAGTTAATTATTGGTTTTTAACTTTAATTAAGACTAACAAAGCAAATTTTTTACTGAATACATTCCCAAAAGACCAGTCCGAACATCTATATTGGTCCGTCTGTGGTAAAGAATGTTCGCATCAAAAGAATCCGTAGCGCGCGCTCTATGCGGCGGCGCTACTGTTCAACTTCAGCGAAATACGACGAATAATAATTACGAATAGAAATAGGTACTTATTTTTTTCAGAGACTCATTTACCTACGAACTACGTTTCGACTATCGATGTGATGTTATACAATAAAGATAATGGATAAGAACAAAAAATCTTGAAAAATAATTACACAGGGTTATTGGTATAGGTCGGCAATCTATTAAGGGGATGTAGTGGAGGTCATTTGCAACCAAATTACCCTTTATGATCCCTATGCAAATGTCAACCATTTTCGAGTAATTTGACATTTTATATATTTTTTGAAGATATCTGGTATCTTGTTGTATCTCGTTGGATAGCTGAGAAATTGTACATGTTTTTGGAATATTCTGCCGATAAAGTACATCCGTGTTTTTTTGCAGAAATCGACGATTTTAGTCAAATAACCTGCTCAAAATGAAGCAAATTGTAAAGATTTGTAGCTCTGATTTAACTATTAAAGATAATTGTCATTTTATGGTTAATTATTATGTATTAAATTTCAAGCAAATAATAATAATTTTTAAAAATATGCATTGGATTTTTTTTTAAATATATTTTCAAAGTTGTGTACCGCAAAAAAAACATAAAATGTCAAATTACTCGAAAATGGTTGACATTTGTATAGGGGTCATAAGGAGTCATGTGGTTACAAATGACCTCCCCTTCATCCCCTTATTGCATTGCCGACATATTACCAATAACCCTGTATATGTATATCGCTACAAGCTTATTGCGGCGCGCGGCCAAAATCGGAACTAACGCCGCCATGTTGCAGGCGGCAAAAGATCGTTTTAGCACTCTAGAAATTGTCATTAGAACTATGACTGACATGTGACAAATACGTTTTTGGGCGCCTCGTGAAGATCTGACAGAATAATGTTATCTTAGGACCTTACTAGCCTTGTCTATTAAGATCAAATATGCTGCAAGTTACAGGAATCGAAAGTCTTCAAAAACAAGAAAAAAATCCATCTCAAATCGCTGCAAGACAGCAGCTAATTTACAACCGTATGTCGCCACAGTTAAACAAACGTAAATTTAACCATGTAACATTTGTAAAGTATTAGTTATGTCTGTGAGTGAACTTTAATAGCTTCAGACGCCATTTTTAGTGACGCGTCAAGTAAAAATAATCATCTTCAGAAGAATTTAAGGAATGGATTAAAACCGTATTTATTTATAGAAAGCTGCGACTTATTTTTTCTTTCTTTTAGCTATTTTTGGATAAAGCCAGCTCGTTTATATGGTGACAGAAAGCATAACTGTGATCGATAAAATCTTCAATGGGTTGGATTAAGATGTTTCCGTTCTTCTATTGCCTTTAATAGTCGACAAACCATACAGTCACGCGCACAACTACATTTAATCGATATATTTCTACGTCGATTAATCTTTTTGTATATTCGCAGCTGTATATGTATGATTCAATCCCGAGAATCGTCTATTCGTTTATTTGCTTTTCAATTTACTATCTATTCTTTTATATCGTACTTGCTTGATTTTGAGTGAGTTGAGTTATTCCATTTACACAAGATTCAAAAGCAATTTTCTTCTAAAGTATTGATAGAATTTGTAGGTCTTTTCTCAAAGTTGCAATTTTTATTTCACGGGAAAAACGCTTTTGAATTTTACGTAACTGTAAGGTAATTGTGCTCGTGGCTGTACTTCTTACGCTCAATTAGACTATTTGACTGTATTTTTTTAATTGATTTTTCGAAACCTAGAAAAATATTAAGCCTCAGTAGAAAAATTTGTTAAAATACCACAAAAAATAGAACGAAAATAATGAAAGAAACGCCATAGTAACTTCGCGCCATTCAGCACAATGATTTTTTTGCATGACAAGGATAGAAGAATAATTTAAAAAGTACTAACTTCTCCATTTTTCCACCGATGTTATTTTTTTTTTGCAAGTCATCTTTTTTTAGTAACACCTTTAAAATAAGTATTAATTCATGTATACTTTTGATAGTAGTCAAATACTCTATTGCTTTCAAAAACGCGTGCCCTTTACAGCTACCTAATTATACCAGACCATAACACGTCGTAACCCGTAATGACACTTATATATGGGTACCTAAAGCCAAGAGTTGTCTTTCATTGACTTGAATGTGCCCGGGCGGCTGAGAGTATGTCATGCTCACTCAAATGTCTCGCTGGTGGTGGCGTGTGTGTTGGATCATTAAGTTCCCTTCAAAACGGTTGAGCTGAATGGTGCTGATCCATGCGTCATCTTCGTGAACGGGCGCCGTCAGTAGGGACTGGGGGACTGGGCAGCTGCATTGTTCTCACATGGATAATTTCAACATGAATGATGTAACCAATATTTTGTAACCACATTTTGATTTAAAAGAGTGTCCACGGAGTTTCTTACCCGTTCTTCTCCATAGGTACCTACTACGCTTTGGAATGGGCAACTAGCTTCATCTTTCTGACTGACCGACCCCTTGACAATTCAAAAGTGCCTGTAATTAGTTTATTTGAAATAAATACTTTGAGTGTCAAGAATCACACCACCAACATAAAGGCAGATAAGCGCGACGCGACTCTCGTAGAACAATTTTATTTTCATGAAGTTTTCGTAGAAATTGTTCTACTAGAGTCCGGTCGGGCTGTCGTGTCGCACCCTGTCGCGCAATTAGGAAAAAGTATAGGTTAAACTTTTCCAGAAAGGTAACCAAATGCCCCTAATTTTCTCTAATAATACCAGCTTATTACTGTCCCACTGCAGGGTGAAGGCCTCTTCTTATACGGAGAAGGCACGAGCATTGATCACCACGCTTGCTCAAGACGGGTTGACGACTTCAGACTTATATTAACTATAAGTCCAAGTTTCTTCACGAAGTTTTCCTCACCGATGTCATTAACGGCCAGATAAACTTAATAAAAAAATTAAAGTAAAAGATTGAAAAAGAAAAATTAATTAATTTAAAAAGTCACATTGGTTTTTTCTCTATAACTACTGAACCTCTACAAATCAGTCATAGCCTTCGCCAAGTAACTGTAGAAGCCAATTAAGGAAATTACCGAAGGATTGAAAGATTAAACGTTAGATAATTACTTTGGTTCTATTCGTACCGTCACCGTAATTCATCGCTCTTTGTCGGCGAGCTTTGTAAATATATTCTGTCCGTAATTAATATTATTAGTAAAGAGAATAATTTTGATGGTTTGGTTTGTTCTAACTTTGATCGGATATCAAGGAATAAAAAGATAAAAGGTAAAATTAAAAACCCACGACACAAAAAAGAGCTGATGAGCTTGTAACGGCTGAACCGATTTTGATAAAGCATGTCTAAGAACCACCGCTACAAAATCTGCTTTCAAATAAAAAAACTGCGTCCAATCGTTCTACCCGTTTAAGAGCTACAGTGCCACAGATACACACACACACACATATCGGTCAAACTTATAACACCCCCCTTTTTGCGTCAGAAACTATAATTATAGGAAAGTAAAATAATTTGGCGTAATGACTTAGAGGCCTTTACGAGAGATTGGTCAGAGAAGACAACACACAGGGAAGAGTGGAAAGCTTTGGGGAGACTTTTGCCTAGCAGTGGGAAAACAAGGCAAAAAAAAAGAATGCGTAGCATGACCACTTCTATCTCTACTCTATGAAGAATAGACATAATATTATCTCTTTTTATCATTTCTTTCTGCACAAATGACATTTCTTTTCTCCATTTTTGACATGTTGCCAGAAATATTTCTACAATTTATCATTGTGTCTTTCATTTCTTCCGATTATACGACGGACATACTTACTACGCGTGCAGTTTTTCGGAGGAAAAACAACGTAGGTTTACATAGGCGTTTTTTACATTTATTTAAGTGTACCTAAATTGCTGAATTATACCTGTATTGTAGTACTAGAGCTCATTATGAGAATACGCAGTATCATTCATGTGGCATCTTCAGAGGAGACGTTCTTCCATACCTACTAGTTCCCAGAGAATCAATTTCCATACTACCAAACAACAAACATCTCGCTCATTGTCCCTTCATAATCAAATGACTATGAATCTTCTATCTAAAAATATCTAAGTACGTATTTTTCTTCACATAAAGGATGATCTGTTTGCACACTCCTAAGAGCATCGAACATTGATTGAAGCAAATATTTGGGACACGTAATTCACTCAAGCAAATATACGCCAACTCGATACTCTATGAGTCGATTCTCGGGAAAAAATCTTAAATAAACATCTGGAAATATGCAAAAAGATAAATGAATATAAAAATATTTCGATTAAATGTGTTTGTTCGAGCAAACGCTTGATAGAAACGCTATAAAGACGTCGAGTTGGGAAAACAAAAGAAAAGTGATGGGGTATTTGGAAACACTTTTATGAAAGTGCAAGCTTACTTTTTGTTGTAAAGAATGACGCAAAGGCATGTTTTGGTAATGTATCCTACAGCTGTTATCAGCGGGAAGATGTAACTACATCCACATACATGTACATGGACATGTATAGACATGTGTATATGTGTATGTCCATGTATGTGGATGTAACCTGGGTCAAATAAATGTATTTTCTTTCTTTTCTTTTTATTTATTTTACATAAATACACTCAACCAAGTGAAAATAAAATAGATACATGTAACTTCTATTTCATTTTTAAGTATTCACAACTGTCTACTGCTGAATTCTATAAAATATCAGGATTGTCTTGTTTAAGCATCTGTTAGATGTGCAATTCTAAATCTTGATAGAACTTACGTAATTCCAAAACATGACTGAAAAAAGAAACGGATCGAAACTTCCCAAATCGTAAAAACTAAATACAGATCCGTTTATACTCATTAAATCATTAATTTAACACCTATAATTGGCCACACAATCACCATTACTACATCTGAACCAATTACTCAACTATAAATAACATCAAAAGCATGGCAACACCACGGACCCGGAACTATGGAAATATCGTGACCTATAAATATTTTACCTGCAATCAAGTGCTGATGCTGTTTAGGTACTCTTTCGTTTGTGCATCTGTGTCCTAATTAAACGGGTGTAAAAATAATGTAAATAATTAGAAAAAAGTTATTGGGGGTTTCCATCTGGAATCGCTCAGTAGCAGCCCGGAGTTTGGATTTGTGCCCGGTTGATGCCGTAGGCTCGCCCCCTAATACATGGGACTTAAAAAATAACTGACGAAATGCGAGTGTACTATAGATGCACTGCTGCCTAACCCTTTAGGGAATACAGGCGTGATGCTATGTACAATTTAAATAATTAAGGACTTAGATCTGCGAAGAGCTCTATCAAGAACTATGTCAGTAGGCCCCGATACCTCTGTAGAAAGAAAGACCATTTCATAGAAAGGTAAAAAACCGACCAAGTGCGAGTCGAACTCGCGCACGAAGGGTTCCGTACCATTGACTAGGTAAACAACAGTAGGTACACAAATTAAGCGCCTACCTGTTGCCATTATTGATAACGAGCAAAACAGGGCAAAAAATCGCGTTTGTTGTATGGGAGCCCTTAAATATTTATTTTATTTTGTTTTTAGTATTTGTTGTTACAGCGGCAACAGAAATACACAATTTGTGAAAATTTGAACTGTCTAGCTATCGCGGTTCTTTAGATACAGCTTGGTGACAGACAGACGGACGGACAGACAGCGAAGTCTTAGTAATAGGGTCCCGATTTTCACCTTTGGGTCTCGGAACCCTAAAAATGTAAAGTAGGTCATTAAAAAGGCCTGCTTTTAGTAAGATAAGACGCTTTTTAATGGCTATTGTTTAAGATACCAAATCATCATCTTATCAGCAGAATAACGTCCACTGCTGGACGTAGACCACCCCCTATGATTGCAGCTATATCTTGAACTCAAACCTTAAAGCATTTATTTTAATTAAGACATTTACAGGCACTTTTGAACTGTCAAGGAATCGGTAAGTCAGAAAGATGAAGCTAGTTACCTAGTTACCCATTCCACAGCGTAGTTGGTACCTATGGGTAAGAAGTGCACCAGACAATATACCCGGTAAGGTTTACCTCCAAGTCAAATTATAAGTGCATCTCTTCTTCTTTCTTACTTTTCATTTTATTTATTTTTTACTTTTTATATGCACGTGTTACTGTGACAAATTAACCTATTTTTATATGCACGTGTTACTGTGACAAATTAACCTATTTTTATATGCACGTGTTACTGTGACAAATTAACCTATTTTTATGTGCACGTGTTACTGTGACAAATAAACCTATTCTTATATGCACGTGTTACTGTGACGAATAAAACTATTTTTATATGCACGTGTTACTGTGACAAATAAACCTTTTTGTATGTGCATGTGTTACTGTGACAAATAAACCTATTTTTATATGCACGTGTTACTGTGACAAATAAACCTATTTTTATATGCACGTGTTACTGTGACAAATAAACCTATTTTTATATGCACGTATTACTGTGACAAATTAACCTATTTTTATATGCACGTGTTACTGTGACGAATAAAACTATTTTTATATGCACGTGTTACTGTGACAAATAAACCTATTTTTATATGCACGTGTTACTGTGACAAATAAAACTATTTTTATATGCACGTGTTACTGTGACAAATAAACCTATTTTTATATGCACTTGTTACTGTGACAAATAAACCTATTTTTATATGCACGTGTTACTGTGACAAATAAACTAATTTTTGTTTCTTTCTATATTTTTCTTTGTATGACCATAAAAACGTTACAAAATCTTAGCCATTCACTAATCTCAACTAAACTAAACTACCACCTAAACTAAAAACTACTAAACAAACTACCCACTAAACTTGTATTGATTTGATTGAATAAGTTAATAATATTATATTAAGTGTCTTTATTATTATAGTTTAAACTGTTTGCATGCCTTAGTTAAGGTAGTTAGTATAAGGATCATTTTAAACTTGACATCTGTAACTTGTACCAACTTTCTTTGCAAATAAAGAACTATTCTATTATATTCCATTATATCACCAAAGTCCACAGTAGAGCTTTTGCTTTCCTAAATGACGTCACTCCCCCGTCTTATAAACCCGATGTCAAATAGTTTGAATCGTTCTGATGAGATGTGGCAGTGACATCTAGATCTAATTGTGGTCGAACCTTTGATGTTTGCTTTGTTACAATTAATTGTTCTATCTTCATGCTGATTTGAAATTGTGGGGTCAAACAGGACTCCGCTTAAGGGAAGATTTATATCAGACCGGGCTGTGCCCGGGGCGTACCGTGTACGTGGCCCGGACGGGGCACGGATTTGAAACGTTACATACATTTTGTATGAAGCAGTTTTCCTATATATAAGTGTATAATCTATGGTTTATGTTACACAGTGCATGATCCAAGTCGTACGGGGCACGGCCCGGTCTAATATAAATCTTCCCTAAAAGGTGGCTGTCTGTCGATGTGTCCATAGACGGTCAAATCATGGGATTTAACTTCTTCCTTATACGTTAAAAAAAAACAGAAAACCTGGTGGTCGTTAGGGTAATAAGCGGGGTAATTGCGTAACACACTCCCAATTGCAATGCCTTTCATTTTGACAATTCTACAACATTCACTGCGTTATTTACGTTGTAGAGCAGACGAATTTTTCAAACATGTGATGCAATAGTTTAGGAGTTTCTTTAAAAATCGTTCGGATTGTGAAAGAAAGCGTATTACACAATTGAGGTGCTGTTCATTAAACTTTAAGTTAGCTCAAATTATTCTTTAAAAATTCTTTCTTTGTTGCTATTTAAAAGCGAGTACAAATTGAAAGTAGCCACTTTTAACTATTCCATAGACATTAGTGTATCGAACAAAAATTTTATATCAAATAAACTGGGGGATTTTATTCTCAAGCTTATCTTGGCCCTAATCAATTTACTAGTACTATTTCTACTGTAAAACCACAAGAGATTTAAAAGAGAATTCGTTGACAGACGTTGTTTATTTTACTAGAGATTATAGAGATGATTTTTACAAGGTGGATTTGGATTTCAGACACAACAACAGTTTCGTTATAAATTGTACAGTAGGCCGCACGTCAGTGGTAACAACCTTGTAAAAGCTAGCCTCGTATTCTATTAAAACTCCGTACTACACTAGGCCAGCTCAAAATGAAAATGTTACCGCTGACGTGCAGCGTGTGTAAGTTTTTCTGATATAGTTACCTACATAGCTTATGTCTAATTTTCCAAGCACTCAAAACTTGGTCTGAGGTAGGTACATTGAGTCAGCAAAGAAAGATCGTGCGCGCTTTAGTTTTTTAAATCAAAATTGCACATTACATGTAATTCTGAGAAAACAGGAACAGATACAGTACTCTAATTGCGTAACACACTTTTAATTACATTCCTAGGGTTTTGTAGGAAATTCCTAATCCATTGCTTCATAAATTTGAAAAATTCGTCTACGTAACAACTTAAATAACGCAATGAACGTGGCTAAACTGTCAAAATTAAAGGTATTGCCATCGATTGACATTTTTATGTGTTATGCAATTACTCCGCAGGTTCTCTCTATTTTGATGAGGATGTGAAAAGGTGAAGTTTCCAATGTCAAAAATTTAATTAAATGACATAGCAGCAGATGATCATAGCAGCGGTAATCACTGGTGAGAAACGATAAAATTAATGAAACTACACATCATACTGAGCATTTCATAACAGAAAAACTAATTCAGGCAGAATTTCGGGATCTAAAACATTACATCTACAATTTATGAGGTAACTTACAAAGAAACAGTGTTTAAGAGCCCGCATATTCTCCACTTTATTACAGCTTTATATTTCCTTTGTAAAAGTTTCTGTCAACGCCTCAGTTTTAAACGAGTAAATACTTGTAGATTCTACTAATTTTAGAAGGGCTATAAAACGTGGAAAGTATCATTAAGTAATCGTCAAATAAGGAATCTAGGATTAAAAAGTAGAAGCCGACAAGGATTAAGAAATCACTGTTAAATGCAGGAAATATCACCTACTTACATCATTTCTTTATTCAATACATTTGATGTATTCCATTTCTAAAATTTTCTACTTACCTCCTTACTAATAAACGTATTATATCAGGTGAATAGTTACACACCGATTTCTCTCTTTCGATCGTCAGTAATTTGACGTTTGAAAGAAGAAGACAAAGCGTTGTGTAACTGTACAGACGATATGCAACGTTTATTAGTAAGGAGGTAAGTATTTATTTTCATAGTCTGATTTAAAATTGATATCACAAACCTACCCCACACAAATTCGCATACACTACTTGCTATGTAAATAACAGTGACAGGAAGTTATTATAATACTTATCATCAACGTACACAGTGGAAAAAATAAGTATTATTGAAGTTAACTCAAAAACTACCATAAAGTTAATATGGGACAATTTCACGAGCCTTCTTTACCAAATGAAAAAAGAATCACATAAATCGGACCAGTAATCACGGAGAAATCGGTGTAAAGAAACGTAAAACGTAACGTAAGCGACATTTATTTTTCCTAAATGTCGCAGCATCATGCTGAGATAGGGGCCTTTTGGCCTCGTACAGAACTTACTGTTGTTATTTTCATTTTACATGTTGTTTTCATTTTATTATTTTTATGTTTTTATTTTATTTTTATGAGTGTGTTTAGTTTAGTATCTGATAATCCTGTGCGAGTCTCAATAAATACTTTTTCTTTCTTTCTTTCTTAAAAAAAATTTGCCGAAAGCATAACCTCCTCCTTTTTGGAGTCGGTTAAAAACAAGTAAGTACGGAATATTTAGGGTTGGCACGTGAGCAGCTACCAAGATCAATTACCTTGCGCTATCACGCATCGCGCCCTCAATAACTGATAACCCTTGACTTCAAGTAACCATTTAGAGACGCATCAATTGTCTAATACCTATCCATATCTACCTATATATACACCCTAAATATGATCATTAACATTAGACCTTAGTACCTTGAGATAAAGTCTGATGTTGAATGTGTCGATGTTAAAATAAATGAGCATTCCAAATGCTCCACTGTTCTATTTCTTGATGCCCGACGATTGATTTAAATTACAATTTCAGTTCTAACTTCTAATATGAATGGGTAATAAGATCAAAATAGTTACTTAATTTACTATACATAAATTCACGCCTTCTTCCCAAGGAGGTATGCAGAAACTGCAGAACGCCAGCTGCTCAAACTCAAAGCATTTATTTCGGTTAAACCATTTACAGGCACTTTTGAACTGTCAAGGAATCCGTCAGTCAGAAATATGAAGCTAGTTGCCCATTGCAAAGCGTAGTAGATACCTATAGAGAAGAACAGGCAAGAAACTCCGTGGACACTCTTTGAAATGATATTGTTACTAAAATATTAGTTACATCATTAATGTTAAACTTATAAATTTTATGCAAGAACAATGTAAAAAAGACACGTTAAAACCGTCCAGAGTACAGCAAAAAGAAACAAAAAAAAAAACAATCAATCTATGAATGTGCCCATCCAAGTCAATGAGAGACATATATTACCGGTAAATGATAGCTCTATAGTACATGGTACTCACACCTGTGCTATGCAATTATATAATTATTAAGTTTATACAATGCAAAGATAGTTTTACAATCGTTAACAGCTCCAACAGTATTTTCAAATATTAACCAATGAGTTGTGGTTGTGGAGCAAGACCAGCATTGAGCCAGGCATTTTTATCAGCGATGTAATCCCCTAAATTATAATATGCCTGCCTGCATAGTGTGCGTTTTATACAAGATTTTAATTTCGTCTCATTCAGTTGAAGTATGTGGGGAAGTTGTATATTGTAACATTAAACAGTACCCCATGAAAGATGAGTCTACTTTAGCCAGTCTGAAACCTGGTTAAAATAATAGGTCCCTATTTCTAGTACTATAATTATGTCTTTCACCTCTTTTACTGAATATATTAATTTTTTTTTCTTACGTACATGATGTTTCATTGGTATATTGACAAGATACCGTCATGATGTTAAACAATTCCCTTAGAGAATCGCGTCTGCTTAGATTATATGTGGCTCTGATGGCTCTTTTCTGCAGAATAACAATAAATTCGATGTCTGCAGCCCGTCCCCAAAGTAAAATACCGTAAGGCATGATACTATTAAACCAACTAAAATAGACCAACCTCGCGGTATAGACATCAGTAAATTGACGACTTCTTCTGACAATATAAGCTGCTGAGCTTAGCTGTCCTGCAAGAGATGTTAAATGAGGACCCCATTGTAGCCTTGAGTCGAGCGTGATCCTCAGGAAAACAGTTTTACTAACTAATTCTAGTTTCTCTTGATTCAATACTATCTCACTATCACTACCCTTGACATTTGGCAAAGAAAATATTATGCACTTTTTTTCCATTTAGTACTAAATTATTAGCAGTGAACCAATTTTGGACCTGCAATAGGGCTTTATTTACGTCGACAAAATTTGTAACACATAGTTACACCTTATATATTATGGAAGTATCGTCAGCAAATAACACCATTTGTGGTTGGTTTTTAATAAATGGAGTAAATTATTAATATACACCAAAAAGAGGAAGGGACCCAATATGAAGCATTGTGGAACACCCATTTTTACTTTTATACCGAGTGAATTGACACCATTTATTCGAACATGCTTTGGTCTATCAGTTAAACAAGATTTTACTAAACTGAGCGCAAGTTTTCCAAGTCTGTAATGCTCATGTTTCAAGAGCAAGGTTTCGTGATCGACGCAATGAAATGCCTTGGAAAGGTCACAAAAGCTTCCTATGGCTTTTTGGGTCGCTCTCCACGCTTTAAAATAATCTCTTAATAAAGTTACACCAGCGTCAGTCATATAACGCCTTTCGGTGAAACCATACTGTTGATCGTGAAAGAATTTATTCGTGTTAAAATGATTGAGCATTTGATTAGGCATTATCTTTTCAAACACCTTGCTGAAAACCGGCAACATGAATACGGGCCTATAATTATTGGAGTCTTTACTGTCTCCGGATTTAAAAAATGGTGATACCTTACTGTATTCCATTAAATTCAGGATGACTCCTTGATCCACACACAAATTAAATATTAAGGCTAAGTAAGGCGCTATAGTCTCAATTATGGAGGTACAGACATTTATGGGCATACCCCAAAGATTTTCGCTCAATTTGACCTTGATTCGCTTAAAAGCTTTTATTACTGTTATGGGGTTTGTATACTTAAAGTTTAAGTGGAATACTGGTATTTTTTTACAAATTCCTGAGCTACTTCTTTGTTATCCCAAATGAGACCATATGACGTCTCCAGTTTGTAATCAGAATTGTGCTCTTTGTTTCTACGATGCTTACATACTCCTTAACATCCATGTCTATATTTATACATATACAGGCTGTTTGGAAGCTGGGTGCAAAGCCTTAAGGGGATGATAGTTGACACCATTTAGAGAATTTTGAGCCATACAAGTCTGAGACGAACTTTGTTTTTTTAATTTTTTATTGCTAAATCTTTACCTAAAAAAACCTAGAAATAGCAGTCAAAAATAAAAATAAAACTGGATTCGTCTAAGAAATGTATGGCTCTAAATGGTATCAACTTTCAACCCCTTAAGGCTTTGCACCCAGCTTACAAACACCCTGTATATATTATTATTCTAAATTAAAGTCGCTTTTCGTGTCTGTTTATGTGACCGCGTTGTTCTTATGAACGACGCAATGCATTTTGATGAGGTATTCACCATAGCTTAGGGAATTTATTCCTAAAGGTTTATGAGTATAATCATTAGTATTAAACATAATAACTTAACATGACGCCTGTATTCCCCGAAGGGTTAGGCATAGGTGCACCGATAGTACATCCACATTGCACCAGTTATGATTCATTCCCATGTAATAGGGGGCGAGCTTACTGCCATCAACCGGGCACAAATCAAGACTTCGGGCTGCTACTGAGAAATTCCAAATGGAAAAACCCAATAAAAATGTGCCCGACCCGGGAATCGAACCCGGGACCTCATGCTCAGAAAGAAAATAAAGATTATGGCGTGGACACTGGGGTCAGTTTCCAAAAATCTACGTGCTGAAAACAAAACACTGTTTTAACACGAGACAAAAACGTTCTGTCTACGGCAGATAAAAAAAAGAGTTTTGGCTCTGGATGGCGCACTGTCTAAAACTGGCTAAAAACGTTCTCTCCACTTTCTCCAAATCCTAATAGAAACATATAGAATGCGCTGTTAATTTTAAAACAGGAAATAACTACATTACAAATAGTTTATTTTAACTTCGCTAGTAAATAAACAAATGAACCGCAAAAGATATGTAACTGCGTAAACCAGAGCTTTTACAGGTAAAATTAAACGCTACTATTACAACATTGACATGAGAGATACTTTTAGGTTTTATAAATTAAAAAGTTTACAGGGGTAGATTCTGAATGAAAAAGTGCCGAGTTTCAGGTAAACAGACTGCCTTAATAATTTTGTTGTTGTTGCATTAAGTTTAATAAATAGAATATTATAAAACTTAATGCAACAACAACAAAATTATAACAATAAACAAATGTATCAGAAAACGTACCTGTAGCCTGTACCAATTTTCAGTGCCACTTACAAATTGAGCGCTTTGACGTGATAATTTGAACACTTAAAACACTTAAAACAGAAATTCTAATTTGGAACCGAAATCACCCGATGTTTTTCATTTGACAATTGAGGTTAATTTTATAACCCCAATTTTCATCAATGATATATAATAGTTGGTAAAATTATGCTTAAAATTACTCAAATCTCATAGATAAATAAAATATGCTTTGCTTTTTGCTTTTGCATAGATCCTAAACTCACATAACATGTTTAAAATATTTGGAATGATACAAAGGACGATCAATTATTCTTCCTGGACTAGTCGGTGAATAATCACACCACGACTGAATAAATATACTATAGCATGAATCAGAAACACTCACTCATCACTTATTTTTTTTTAAATGACGCAGCATCATGCTGAGATAGGGGCTTTTTGGCCTCGTACAGGACTTACTGTTGTTATTTTCATTTTACTTTTGTTTTTATATTACTATTTTATTTTTTTTATTTTTTGAGTGTGTTTAGTTTAGTTTCTGATAATCCTGTGCGCGTCTCAATAAATACTTTCATTTTCTGTCTTTCTTTAGATAAGTGTGGTCATATTTAAGGGTCTGGTACAGACCATCAAACTGAACAACTTTCTCCATGGGAAAAAAAATATCAACTGTCCCATACAAAACTCCAATATCTACTCGACCCAAATGTATGGGACGGCTAATAATTTTTTCGCGATTACGATGTAAGTCCCATGAAGAAAGTTCTTCAGTTTGATGGTCTGTACTACACCCTTAATTTTTACCACATGCTGTACAGCCAAAAGTATGGCTACATCAATTGTCATTCTAAGAGACTATTAATTAGTAACACAACACAACAAAGTCGGTGTCCCATAGGGCATTCCCATGGGAAAGGTATCATTGACATCGTTACGTGTGTCGACTTCTGTGCTCTGAATATAAATAATAAATCCATATGGGAGGCCTCACACGTATGGAATATGAGGGAATATAGCCTTTCGAAGAACGGCCGTAAAAGAGCCCTTCGATCTATGTTGTGACTTGTAGCCAAAGATTCTACATAAACGCCTTTTTTTCGCTAAATAGGTAAGTAGCTTGACCAGGAGTAGCTAGAAATCTAAAATATTCGGGGAAATTATTATGGAAATTATACATAATTTCCCTTTTTAGATATACTAGTCCCAACAAATCATAATAAAAATTCAATTTTAAGCCGTCCCTCGTTTTCAAACGAAATGATTCAAAACAATCCTTATAAACGCACGTTGAAGAAATAAATTAAAACATTTCACCAAACTTATACAAATTATACACATGTTAAGCATACATCAAATTATCATCTACAAATAAATTGGTTTCGTTACATTCACAACCACATAATTGGATAATTTAATTGTAGCAACACGCTGAGGTATCAAAGATGGCGACGAACGCTTACATCTTTATACCAAATTGGATAATTTGTTTACTTTTAACTCTTTCTATAGTATTTTAGAGTTCAACAAAATGCCAGAGCCGTCACGCTCCATATCTCTGAGAATTTTATCTTTTAGTGTACCTATATTATTATTGTTGCCACATCACATCTATCTGCCTACCCTCTTACCAACTATGTTGGGGTCAGCTCTAGTCTAACTGGTTGCAGCTAAATACCTGTATTTTACATGGAGCGTCTGCCTATCTGATTTCCACAATCCAGTTGCTGGGTAACACGATTCCCCTTGGTAAGACTAGTTGCCAGACTTTCGGACTGCTGACTACCCGTAACGTCTGCCAAAGATCTTGAAATGGCAGCCGTTATTGCAGTTACCACATATATAATAAAAAACAGAACTATTTGCCGTCATAAAAGAATTACTTGGTCATCGAGTTGGTACACAATTGATTGAGAACACACGGGATTTGGATTTCTCATGAACAGTCACCTAACCATAGATTTTATTTTTGTTATAACCATAGATTCACATAACTACGTGGCCAAAAATAAAAATTAACTTTTAGGGTGTTGTCCTAAGGATATCGACTTGCTTGCTTAAGACTGCTGAAAGTATCCATGGCTGAAAGCCAAATGCGAGTTATTCAGCACAATATTTGGCAAAAAGGAAAGGACGGAACTTCCGTATTGTACTTAACATACAAATTCAATTTGTACACACGGATATTTATCAAGCTATACATTTCCAGTATAAGCTGACTTCTCATTGTACGGAAATCCTATACAATGCGAGATCAGCTTATACTGGAAATTATAGCTTGATATGTAGCCGTGTGTACAAATAGGGACGTATTATTATTTTATTACGTTGTTTGTGTAGAATTTTTTGGGACGACAATGCCAAACACCTAATTTTTTTTTCAATTATACGAAGTTGCTAAACAATAATCAGCGTTATTTTCAAATAGGGAAAAATAAGACCCCAATAAAGCGTAAATACAGGGTTATTTTAAATTGGCTAGCTAAACTCCGCAGACGCGATGAGTATCGATATCTAAACACGATAAAATAAAAAGATTTGTTGTTATTTGTTTAAGACGTCAACGACCGCTGTTAGTGTTGTTAATTGAAATATTAATTGCGAAAAACTGTTTTCTTATGTTTTATGGTGTTCAGATATCGATACCCATCACGTCTGTGAAGTTTACACAAAAAAAGACAGATTTTTTAAACTGATTTAGGTATGTCAAGTGACTATAATAACCGCGGTCGATGACCCCACAAAATAACACCATTTTTTTTTCCTGTTTATATATCGCGTCTGCGGAGTTTAGCTGGCCAATTTAGAATGTATAGCTCTTGTAAGCGTTACGCGTAACTCTACGACTTTATTTGAGCATATCCCACGCAAACATAGGCCAAATATTTACGGCTTCTATGTTGTAGCCGTGTCTGACTGGATGCAATAGTAATAGACACGCTGGTAAAATCAGGCAAATTAATTATTCAGCAAATTGACTACCAAATTAAAAGGTACTCAAGTCGCAACTGTAATTTTTGGACAGTTATATGAAATGACTATAACACGACAAATTAACGTAGGATGCCGTTTGCTTGAAAAATAATTTCCCTGGCTCTATAATTATAACCAGCAACCCTCTAAAAAATAGGTGAAAAGGTTCTTAATTTAAATCGTCGCTATATTTTTTGTGACCGGGTGATTCTAGTCAACGGCTTTATGCATTAAAAACATGTCTGAAACAAAATGAAGGACGTAGGTAATTGATCACAGATCGAAAAGGAAGTTTCCTATTCCGAACTCCCCTGATTGAACCATTAGCCCTAAGGCCTGAATTTCGTTGATTTGTTGGTTGATTGAAGTCATAATAAACTTTATCACGTTCCGAGGACCTATATAGAATTCAAATTGACAATTATACCGACTTTCCTATTTAGGAACATTACCAGAAGCATTCTCTCTCATAGACAATTTGAAATACGTAGTTCTAATTTTAAAAGTTTTGAAATTACATATTTAGTTAAAAATACATCAAATTCCACTCACCGATAACTAACAGGCGCCCTGAGATTGAAAGAGGTTACTCTCGACTGCAACCGTCTCCTCTTATCCCCTTCGCGCCAGCTAGCGTAGCTCCGCGAGTAAGTCGGAACACCACACCCGGACACATTCACGAAATCCACTGACATATCCACACTGTCATTGAAAAACGAGGTGTCATTAAGAAAATCAATAAAATCGAAGGTACTATTAACAGTTGAGGTGTTTTCTAACATGGAATGATTTGAGGGTAGGTAGACCCCATTGTGTTTTGGACTAGAATACACGTAAACTCTGTTCAGTTCCGAATCGTTCTCGGTTTTAATTCGAAGGGTCTCGTGGGTGGTGTTGACGTGGTAGTCTTCTGCGGAGGTGTACCACGCCTCTAATACTGCGATGTGTGAGTCCAGGTCTCGGCAAGTGAGACGGAACTCGCTGTTGTGGCATTGCTGCTCTTCCACTATTTCTGAAACAATGAAAAGGGTATTATGTAAATTTTGTAAATATTTAAAGAGGAAAGGGCTGTCTAAATAGAAGGACAGCAATCATTTATACGTACAACGCTACAATATTTAATTAAACGCTCATAATTTGAATTCAGAACTAAGTACTTTATTGTTTGTTACGTCAAAACAAAACAACAATAAAGTACTTAGTTCTGAATTCAAATGATTATACACGTTAAATCGAATAATTGATGGACATGGAAATTAGGATTCGTTTGTATTCGGAAATGCGATGATGCCCGAGTGACATTAACAAAATAGTTGTACTGTACACATATTGTCATCCTTCAAAATGTCAGCTCTGCTGCGTCACTTGTAACCAAAATTATCTGTGGAGGTATGATCGTAGAAAAAGCTTAAGGATTACGTATGGAAAGTAGCACAAGGCGGTCTTAGTTTCTCTCAACCACCGTGTGAAAAAATGGATGAGAAAGTGAGTAACCGGAAACGCATACGAACGAAGCAAGTTAATATTAAGCTATAAGCTAACAGACTTAAAATAATATTAATAGTACCTATGTACATGTATAAAAATAAAAAAGAAGGAAAAGAATCATAGGGCATCAAAAAATTCGTCCGCATCGCAGTCAACAGGAAAAGTGCCCAAAAGGCTGGCAGCATTGCCACGTTGTATAGCGATGCTGATACTTTGGCCAAAAAATAGGCCAGCCCTCTGGTCACGTGAAGAGTCGACCAACCGTTTGGTGACGTGTCTTGTGAATTTTTTTTACATAAAAAGATGTCACTTCAGTGAGAGTTTTATCCTACTATCCTACTAATATTATAAATGTGAAAGTGTGGATGTTTGGATGTTTGTTACTCAATCACGCTAAAACGGCTGAACGGATTTGGATAAAATTTGGCACATGGGTAGACTATGACCTGGATTAGGACAATGAATACTTTTTATCCCGATATTCCCGCGGGATCGAGATTTCTGCGGGTGAAACCGCGGGGCGCAGCTAGTAATATTATAAATGCGAAAGTAAGTTTGTTTGTTACCTTTTCACGCCTAAACCACTGAACCGATCATCCTGAAATTTTGCATATACGTTATCAGGTGTACAGAAACGGACATAGGGTACCTTTCATCCTGAAAAAAAGTACTGTTCCCGAGGAAAACAATAATAACGTTCTTATGATAATAGATGTCGCCACGTGTCTTTCGAATCATGATTGAATTATATAACCCGAATTGATAGTCGAAAGTCTATATTAACGCGAGCGAAGCCGCAGGCAACAGCTAGTATATATATATATATCCTACTATTAATATTATAAATGTGAAAGTGTGGATGTTTGGATGTTTGTTACTCAGTCACGCTAAAACGGCTGAACGGATTTAGATAAAATTTGGCACATGGGTAGACTATGACCTGGATTAGGGCATAGGATACTTTTTATCCCGATATTCCCACGGGATCGAGATTTCTGCGGGTGAAACCGCGGAGCGCAGCTAGTGTAATTATATTTTAACATCAGCTGCTTTTAAAGTATCTTAATTGATGAAAATAGACTGCCAATCTCGCACTGCTGAAGACCCATTTCTTCAATAACTCTTTCGTGAAACCCATCTAAAATTATCTCTATTATAAAAACTATAATTAATTTTGTTCCATCACGTCCTAGCTATTAATAAAAGAATTAAGGCGATCCGGTATAATGGTGGGCCCTAATCTACTGCTGATACGTGACCAACCGGTAGCGTTTAGTTTAACTTAATTGTCGTATACGGACTCGTGGAAATCAGTTGTCATGGTATGGACATATAATGCAATGACAGGTATTGTTAAGTCAGCTCTCCGTCCGGTAAGGACCAGGCCCGGGTCGACGGCGCGTCGTGTTCCACGCGCGCCTCAAAGAGATGTCAGCACCATAGACGGGGTCCGATAGGACCGATGCCTGCCGGGGCTGCGGATTGTTCGAAAGAGTGACCGTGGCCCTGGCGCACAGGCAACTGAAGGAACACGGGTGGGTTTTAGTCAGTAAGAGTCTGACACGCCCTTCCGCTCCGCCCAGAGCGGGAGAGGTCATTTGATGATTTCCCACCCAAAAAAAAAAAAAAAAAAATGGTATGGACGATGCGTAGGAGTGAGGAAAATGTATTGGGGAAAGTTTTGAGTATAAATGTGGATGGCTATAAGAGTAGGGGAAGACCAAAGAAACGATGGATGGACTGTGTGAAAGATGATATGGTTAGAAAGGGGGGGACTGTGTGAAAGATGATATGGATAGAAAGGGGGTGACTACCGAGATGACGATGGTGACATTTAATGTTTGTTGACATTTTTAATTATATTGAATTAGATATATTTTTTTAAAGTGTTAAATAATTATTACATAAATTTTGCTAATTAAATACAATTTGAATACGATTTTCAAATATATTTTTAGAAACTTTAATTTGTAATCTCGAGCTAGATGCACACCATATTTGTACGCCTCCTGGCATGACATAGCGCTCTTTCATCAAATCTGTATCTCTTTACCTGTGTTAACAAATAAAAGTGATTTGATTTGATTTGATTTTGACGACGAATAGTATGGAGGAAAAAGACATGTTCTGCCGACAACAAATAAATTGGAATAAGAAAATGATGATGTCGTATTGTGACTGTTTCGTTGGTTTAGTGGTCCAAAGCGGTGATGCCAAGCATGAGGTAATTGGTTCGATTCCCAGATTGGGCAGTGTTATTGGGTTTTATCAGGAATTTCTCAGCAGCCCGAATTTCTCAGAATTACGCTCGCCCCATATTATGGCTCCCGCAGACAGGCGCGACGCGACAGCGCGACGAGCGGTACCTTTGAGTCGCGCGCGATTCGCGTCGCTTGTCGCGTCTGTTTGTAGGAGCCTTTACATGGGACTTCAACATAACCGGCGAAATGTTGGTGTACTATACAGGCTGAAATTTCAAACTGTCACAAAACCTGCTGTTTCATAGATAGAAAAGTGCAATACCTACGCGGTCAAAATATGGAAAAACGTATCTATATTCGACTTCTATAACCTGCTTCGATCACTTGACCGATGTAACGAACGATGAATCGATGATTGATAAGTACTAGCTTCTACCCGCGACTTCGACGGCGTGGACTTTTTTGGTTCAACAGAAAATGTATCCTATGTCACTCGGCAGTACTGAAGCTCCCAATTAGTAAAAGAATTTTCAAAATCGGGTCAGTAGTTCCGAAGATTATCCCCTACATGCAAACTCACAAATTTTACCTCTTTATAATAAGATACAATTTACAGTCTTTTTTCACTGACTTCTCTATACTACCTTCCGTAGCTTTGACGATCATCCTTTTAATAAATAACTGCCTCCCACTCATGATTTCCTGTAACATGTAGATAAAGTGTATGATTCATTGTGATAAGTAAATATAGGTACCGGCAAACGGGGTGAATAGGGATGCAGGAATGAATCGTAACGAAACTTTAAAAGGGATTTTAGCATTGAAATAATATAGTTTGTTGCCAACAAGGGCACTTAATCGTTAATTATAATACAGTAAACACATTAGAGTCCTTTTTGGCAATTAACTATATTATTTAAATGTTAAAATCCCTTTTAAAGTTTCGTTTCGATTCACCCCTGCATCCCTATTCACCCCGATTGACGGTATATTTTGCATACTAGTAGTACATGTTTGTAAGGATGTGATGTAGGGACGTGTAATATTGGATGTGGTCATGATTACTGATAACAGTGATAACGTAGGTACTAATAATATAGTTTGATAAATGAATACACACTTTAAAGGACAATGGCAACCGCCCAAACAAAATTTTGTTGACATTTTTTTTTGCGTCTGCCTATGAAAAATATGTAAAAATACAGAGTTCGAATCCCTAAACAGTTTTGTCTTTAGTCATACTTTTATAGGAAGTCAGGAATTAAAGATATTCCAGTTTGAAGTTATAGAGGTTATGTCTAGTCAACAACAGACCCTAATCGAAAAAGAAATATAGAAATACTACTTACCACTTAAAATATAATTCATAGAAATGCATTTTTTTTGCAAAATAAACTACGGACTACGGCTTCAGAATTATAAGTCTAGCCGATCGCGACGTGCGAAGGTCTGCCACATGGCCCACATGCGACGTAGGTACTTTACTTTGACTAATCGGGACGCCAACGCCACCAGGCAGTGCTCGACAGAGTCTACAATATAATGCTCGAGTAAAGAGGGTAAAAGCAGACCAGTCCGATCACTATGTATGGCTAGCCGATCCCTTAGGAGAAGCGAGCTAAATACCTAGATGTGGTCCTCGACCACCACCTTACCTTCAGTGAGCACATAAGGATGGCTCGCTCGCGCGCCGCCTTCGCTCTCGGTAGACTTCAATCCTTATTAACCGCCCGCAGTAAATTGTCTCTCAAATCCAAATTGCGCATCTACACCGCAGTCATCCGTCCCATCATGATCTATGCCTGCGATGTATTTGCACACGCAAAGCCCCACCATCTTCATAGGATGCAGACCCTACAGAACCGTTTCCTCAGAAAGGTTACGGGAGCCCCCGTCTATGTCCGAAGTGCGAATCTTCACTTAGACCTCCGAATTCCCACCATCCAACAGTTCATGAAACGCCTTTCAAAGCGTTTCTTCGACTGCGGCATAAAACACCCCAACCCCCTAATTAATGCAGCCGCCTGTTACACTCCCTCTCGCATTAGTAAAATTCGCCGCCCGAGGCATACCTTAGTCGACCCCGACGACGCCACTAACCTCCTCCAGGAGAGTAGTAAGGCCACCAGTACCTTAAAGATACACAAACACAGACCGTCGTCCTTCCGCCCTCGCCGCCGAGGCCAACCGCGACGTTCCAATCCACGTCCGCCCCGATCCTTGCTAGAGCCAGCCCGCGCCGCTGAGCCTGTAGCTTTAAATTCGTCCCCTAATAATAATTCCGATCCAGCCTGTCCCTTGCTGCCCTCTCCCAGCGTAGCCCTAAACCGAGGCTCGTACCCCGCAGCGTGTGCCCTTAGCGTGTTGTCGCCTAGTTTGTGAGTCTTCTATGGCAACCACAGACATGTCCAGTTAAGCAGTCGACAACCTCCTAGGTTGACCTGCGAGAAGCCAATCACAAAAAAAAAAGAGTAAAAGCAGAGTTGGTCGGTGGCGGTCAAGCAGTGAACACGTTTAGAAACCGTCGCGTGTTCTGCACAGAACACTATTACTCCTTGGCGTTGTGTACTTATAGTTGTGTCGTGTACCTACAGTGTGTGATTCGGTAGTGTGATTAATTTGTTCGTAAATTATAATTTGGTTTGAACAGCAAACGGTCTTTCTATTGCGCAATAACCAACACTTCCCATAGTACGCCCACAGTAGTTAAAATATGGCTAATGACAACGAGAGAGACGTACCTTCTCCGTCATATATATATATGATTCATTATATGGTACGGGTATAGGGGATAGATTAAAAAAACAAACTATGTATATTTTTTAATAAATATTGCTCATCATTCACAACATCATCAAGAAAACCTGCAGGTGCTAATTTATTTGGGTAATGTCTGGCCCATCCTAGATACCATAATTACAGTGATTGTATAAGTGCAACATCCAACAGTTCGTCTTGCGACTAAACAACTACCACAGTACTCTATTATTCCTGCTCGACCCGCTTGTACTTGGTTCAGCTTCTTCTCTGCCAGAAACTTGTCTTTGTAAGTTATTATTAACTGCAGCCATTGCAAGATCTCTGCATGCCTCGTAGACATAGTCATCTTCCAAAATCTAAAAAACATAAACGATAATACTCTTAATAAGTTAGAATGATTTATTAATATTTCTAGACCAATGTCATAGACGTACTTAGTAATTAAAAACTTGTCAATTGTAGTTCAAGATATTTATGGTAAAAGCAAAATACGTTACTCGTATTAAAAAAAAAAAACACTCCTTTGACCTTTATTTATTACACAGCTTTAAACGGCTACATATTTCATTTAAAATCATGATTTTTAATAGTTGGCCACTAACAGAAATCAAACAATGTTTTCAGCTAGGGTAAATAATCTTGTACTTATACTTGTTACACAGTTTTATGCAATGTAGATAATCACTATCTTGTAAGACTAGTCGCCAGAAATACTTACAATTTGAGGGTATACCCAGCTGCAGATTAAAGCAGCGACTATCGTGTAAGTGCCAATGTCGGGTATCGGCGCAATTTATTTACACATGATGTTGCAGTAGACATACATGATGCGTGTAAGCTTGTAGGCCTTACACGGCTTCCCATCGTGGTAAACAAATATATGCACACACAACAAAATCCAAGATATCAGGCAGAATCGTAATCCAGAGCCACAGAAAAATGTCGTCGTATAGGCAAATAATCAGAATCCTTAGGCAAGCACTAGTTAACAATAAATCTCAGAGTCCATAAGCAGAAGCAGTCGAAAAAGTAGAAAATCACGGCAAATCGATGGGAAACACAAAATAACGAGAAACACGCGCAAGCAACAAACGACAAGTTGTCAGAAAATTGTACTCTGTGGTTGTCAGTAGGTCGGCCGGTTGATTGACAGAAGAAATGTCATCTGTTTTTTGTTGGCGATGTTGCCACACTCGAATTACACTCATTTCCGTGATGTCAAATGATGTCAAGTCAAATGATGTCCGCTTTATTCTAAGCACAAACAATTACATATATTTATCTTCATATTTATATTCTGATGCAGAAATGTATTTCCTAAGTATATTAATGCAATACGTAAAGCAAAGCATTTTATGTAACTTGCCAAGATTTTTATTACATGGTAACATTAAAAGTTCAGCTTAGCCAAAAGTCATGAAGTCAAGCCAGTAAAAGAAAACTAAGCCATGATTATTTTTATCATTAAGAAACTAGTCAACTAAGTATTCATTAATGACGACTTTTTTGCCAGACTTCGATAGGCCAAAAGCTTGATTTGATAAAACTTAGTAAATTATTTCGTCGGTATCTATCACGGTCACATAAGTAGACGCTTACTAATTCTATCAACAATTTCCTCGCCATTGTTCTTTGTTATTTTTCAATAAAATATTCATCGATATAAAAACAAATGCATCAATCTTTGGTTTCCTAGGAAAGCGGTTCCGTCATATTATATTGGCTGTCATCAAACTCTGTCATTTGACATTAAGGCCCCGAACACACGTACCACAACCACACCCCATCGCAGCGACAAAATGTGGGCAAGTAGTGATTACGTATACAGTTAGCAAAAGAGATAAGTATGAAGAGTCGCCGGATATAGTTGAAGTTTAGTAAGAAACCGATTAATGTTTTCGAATGAAATTTAATTTGATAAATTACCAGTTTGTTTTCTATTAATTTAATTAAAATTTACATAGGGTCGCGGCAGCTTCTTGCAGTTGCGTTGTGGTACAAAATTTCGATGTGGTTGCGTTGTCTCTAGTAGTTGCGATATGGTTACATTTTGGCTAGTGTTTGCAGACAGATTAACTCCGGCTGTGATAGTGTCGCAATATTAGGAACAGCGCCACCAGAAGTCCGCAGACGGGTGGAAAGCTCCAGCGAAAGAACCAACATGGTATCCTATACTCGACACCCTATGCACGACAACATCCTTGTGCCACAAAGGCTTAAAAGTGGAAATAGCTTTTTAAAGTGTGTCATCTCACTCACTGACGAACGATCGAAAGATAGACTGAAGCTGTGGCAAGACAGTGCTTCTTTACCCATACCATTTGTGCGACTTGCTGAGGATCTCCCACCTGGACACGAGTTGCTTTGGCCAACCTGGAACTCTATAAATAGACTCCAGACCCAGGTTGGCTGAAGCAAGGAAACCCTGTTCAGATAGAGATTCATAGACGACTACGCCTAGGATTGCAAATGCGACGCTGTTCCACAAACGATGGGACACTTAATATTGTGTTCTGCGTTTCTTGTCGTCTGTACATTGCAGGAACTGATGGACGGTAGTGATGGCGAACCGAATTCTGGGCCGAGTCCATTTAAGCTGCCATCGACACGCTAAGAAGAAGTGTCGTCGCGTCGACGCAACGTTGTGGCTGCGTTGTGACTGCGAAGACGTCGCTTTGATGTGGTCGATATCGCCCACATGGTTATTTTGACGGCCAAATGTGGTCCGTGTGAATAGACTATTCATTTTCCAACAAATTAGCGCCCCTCCACGTGGTGTAGTTGTGGTGTAGATGTGGTACATGTGATCGAGCCCTAAGGTGTCAAAAAACTCTCTGTATTTAGACAGCCGATAATGTGTGACCTTTCAACGCTTTCTTATGAAACCAAAGCTTAACGAATACTTTTTCTATCAGAAACATAAAATACACATTTGATTAATAAATCTTATTAACCCTAAACTGCTCAGGCGCATAAAATAACGTGTACACTAGACATTATCATACACTGTCTTTATAAATATTCATAAATAATAACGGACCGGTAACAGATGCCCTTAGCAAGTATATTTTATAGCCAATCAGCTGCAGGGATGCGATATCAATGTTAATGGTGCTGTCATTGGTTATTTTAAGCTTTTATAAAATTTGATAGCTTTGTGATCGATCGTTACGTGTTCCAAACTATTTGTTTATTATCTGTTATTTATGAGAATTATAAAACGAAACATTTGTAGATAATGCATTTTTAAGGGCCCGTGCCCAAAGCCACCCAAAGGAACCGAGTCCGTAACTCAGATACATTGAGCTAAGGTTCAAGACGTAGGACTAAGGGTAGCAGCTCTGAAATAGAGGTAGGCAGGACACTTGGCTAGTCGTAGTGCTGGCAGGTGGAGCAGAGCTCTAACGGAATGGTTGCCGAGAGACGGTAGAAGGAGTGTTGGCAGATCAATAGCCAGATGGGTGGACGACCTACAGAAGATCGCGGGGGAAACCAGAGGGCCTAGACAAATGGCATTCGCTTCGGAGCGATTCTATTTCTACAATCGCTATCGGATTCGCTAATGTTTCCATCTTGCGAATCGAAAACTATCGATAACGCTATTGTCAAAAAGTATCACTTGGCTACGCATCTCTATGGAAGTAGTCGTTCGACACTGTCGATTTGATTGATAAAATCGAATGATGTAAACATTGTCTAGCTAATTTCTATTCGTTGACCTATGATCACGTGACATTTCGATAGCTTATGTCAACCCTTAACATTATTTGGCTTTTCTACTAGCGTCATCGCTGATCGAATGTCACTTTGTCTGGGCCCTATGGATAAGACTCGCACAGACTAGTGAAGTGTGGCACAAAAGGGGGGGGGGCAATACTCAGCAGTGGGTAGAACAAGGCTGCCAATGATGATGATAAAGTGAAGGGCCAACGTAACGGGACCCTACGCTGTCACATTGCTGTTTCTTTTTAAACAACTTCAAAAAAGGAGGAGGTTCTCAATTCCACAGTAGTTTTTTTATGTGTTTTATGTGTGAAAAAGAGGGGAAGAAGGGTCAGGTTATGCACAGAAAGGAAAGAAAGAAAGAAAAAGTATTTATTGAGACTCAAGCCAAGAACTGACTGTATCCAAGAACTTTTTTATACGTGAACTGATTTTGATGATTTTTTTTTCTTATTTGAAAGCTGGTGCTTCTCATGTAGTCCCATATAAATTTGATCAAGATCTGACCAGTAGTTTTTGAGTTATTCTTAATAATGCGTATTTTTTCCACTTTGTATATATTCATGATGTTTTAATAACTTCCTGTTACTGTTATTTACATATCAAGTAGCGGTATTTGAATTTGTGTGGGGCAGGTACCACAACCAAAAAGTAAAAAGACACGGACTTCCGAAGTTAAAGTTATTTTTCACTTTGTAGTGTGTTTTTTTGACGGATGTCGGTTGTTTTTTTTCGTTAAAACATTTTATTAACTGTAATAATTGTCATTTTAAAGAATACCTAATTGTTATGAATGAATTATTGTGAATGTAAAGACTATGTAGATCATTGTTTTATTTTTTTCTTTCTTGATTAGTTTTAATCATAGTCTGGCAGTTTGAGTAATTTATGCGGCCTACCCAAATGTCCTTTCTTTGGTATTGTTCGTCGAATCGTTGAGCTCCTTAACTTTTGAGTTGAGCTGCACGATTACTGACAAATGCGTGCACTGACTGGACAGGTCCACTCATTCTGTGTGGTATTTTTTCCTCAAAAGACCATTTCAGACTCAAATCTACATGGTCTTCACATGATCTGACCAAGATTATGTCTGGAATTTAAAAGAGACTGTGACTTCTGAGTTTGTTTCGGCCTTTCTTCTCAGAGTAGTCAGATAGGAAACGCCGACCTCATTTAGTTTTAAAATATGATTGACGTGTAAAAGTGTTTGTACAAACCTACTTACAGAAATAAAATCATTTATCATTTATCATTTATGATAGCCTGTAAATCATCTCAGAAACTGAACATGAAAGCACAGCCTGAGATAGCACTTTAGGATTTTGGATCTTTCAGAAAAAAAACTTCCATGTAATAAAAAAAAACTAAAATCCACGCGGACGAAGTCGCGAACATAGCATAATAATAATAATCGCTTTATTTCGGACACAAATATCCATATACTCGTAGTGTTAGTAACATACTAAAAATAACTTATTGCCTAGTGTTAGTAAAAATCAATCTCCGCACAAACTGCTGTACAATCCGAGAACCGAAGCTCTCGGCTACGGTTTTCAGGATGCTGTTCCGACTGCCCCTCACTGTCCTCAGTAGCGACGCAGTTTTTTGCGTATAATTGCTCAGTTTTTTGCGTATAATTGCATAGAAGCCGTCGGTTCGAACTTGCGCAAACATTTCCGACGCGCTACAGTAACGAGGCAGCCTCAACAACATCCTGAAAGCATTGTTATATTGGAGGCGCAAGACAACCAGCGATCTCTTAGTACAATTGACCCATAGATTGCCCGTGTACAAACTTTGCCAATAAGCGTTGAAAAGTGTTACATTTACTTGGTCTGTACACCGCGCAAATCTACGGGACAACATATTGCTCCGGACCACTAGAGCCCTGCGCTCCCTCTTAATGACCTAAGATCTAAATTATAGTTTAATTACAAATACAAATATCAATCCCTAATTTGTATTTTCATTACCTGTACCACTGTAAAAGAGTTAATGTAGAAAAAGGTAAAGGTGCATTTTGAGAAAGGTGCATTTTGAGAAACGTGCATTTTGAAAAAGGTGCATTTTGAGAATGGTATGTTTTGCGTATGGGGATCATTTTGTGAAAGGTACATTCTCCGACTGAACCCCTAGAGCTGTAGTAACTAGATAATAGGTAGGTAGGTATGTCGTATGACGGGTAGCATAGAATAGAACAGAATACTCTTTAGGTGTCGTAAGCTTGACATACCTGTTCTGACAAGCAATGTACTAGGTCCTAGTATGTCAGATGTGATTGCCTCCTTGGTTCAGTGGTCGCAAGCGCAACTGCTGAGCATGAGGTCCTGGGTTCGATTCCCAGGTCAGGCAAAATGTTACTAGGTATTTCCATTAGGAATTCATTTCTCAGCAGCAGCCCAGAGTCTGGATTTGTGCTCGGTTGATGGCAATAGACTCTCCCCTATTACATGGGACTTTAACATAACTGGCAAAATGAGGGTGTACTAGAGGTACACCTCTGCTTAACCCTTTGGAGAATACAGGCGTGATGATATGTTCTATTCTATTTTTTATGTGAAACATCTATAGCCGCGGGTAAAACCGATTGCTGGCGTGGCCACGCATGCCGTGGCGACGCATCGCCACGCTATATTGTCTGTACAAAATAGTTTCGATGTTTCACATCTGCCAGGCGTCCGGCGACGGCTCAATTTTTTTATTACGACAATCTAAGCTAAGTCAACTATTCTGCCAATGTCTAAAGTGAATTAGAAAAGCAAGTGAGCATTATTATAATAAAAAAATAAAAAAGATAAAAATCTTATGTTAGTATATCAGCACTTACGTAGGTATAAATTAATATGTCATTCAAAGTCATAGATGATTGAAGTCGCACCAGGCAGTAGTTCGCGCTCAAAGTGATAAATGGCGCTACACATTTTCTGCTAATTCAACAGAGTTAGCAACATTAGCAATCAAATCACTGCAATATGTACTGCTGCCTGCCATTCGTGGATCTTTGACAGTCGTTACTGGTCGTCAGAAGACCGAAAGTCTGACAACCAGTCTTACCAAGGGGTATCGTATTACCCAATAACTGGGTTGTGGAGGTCAGATAGGCTGTCGCTCCATATAAAATACTGGTATCCAGCTGCATCCGGTTAGACTGGAAGCCGATCCCAACATAGATTAGAAAAGGCAAAGCAAATGATGCTTATGATGACTACACCGCGGTTGGGTAACATTTCTAGATTATTAGGATTATTAATAATCTCCTTGCTTCCCGTAAATTGTCACCACTTATTGCGTACAGACACACCATTTGTAGGTACTTGATATTCGAGTATTGATAGTTCCTATCAGTCATTGTGAAGTATAGGTGTAATACTTTTATTATGTAATATAATTGATGTAATATATTTTATCAAATAATTTTATAAATTGAAGCCGCAAAATCTCCGACTCCTAAGATACAGGTCTGCGTACCTAGTTAGAAGCCCGAAAAGCTGACTAATTTTAAACTTGGTAGTACAACCCTCTGTTTCCATGCTATGTACTGTGTTGTTGTTTTTATGTTTTTATGTACTAATAAACTTAAACTTGTTATTATAAATAAATATATGGGTTCATTTATTTATTTCGTACACCAACAGCAGAACATACAAAAAATTCAAACAGTACAATAACATAATAAAATTACTGGTATGTATGCCTATTATAGGTACACACAGCATTCACCACAAAACAACATCGTAATTAACAAAAAAAAACTTATAAAAACATAAACTACAATTAGAAATTAAAATTCAAAATAACTGATAACAAAATGTGTAACACAAGAGGTGGAAGGTATGAGGGTATGAGTGTGAGTGATATCTAAGAATATTCAGTGTATGCACTCCCGTACCTCTGAGACTGATCTTTTAAGTAACACCGTGGAAGTCGGTTTCTGGTGATTTACAAAAACTGTTGAAATTTCTGCACATTCAGAGCAAAGGACCGTTAAGACCAAGATTGGATTTGCGGAAAGGGATGTGAAAAATCCCGGTGATGGGATGTCTGGGAGGTTTTGAAGGGACAGAATATTAGATACGCTCAACAAGATCGCTACATTTTACAAATCCGTTTGCAACTTTGTAGAGAAAAATTTAATCACGCGAACGGCGACGGTCTCGCAGTGTCTTTATAATGAAAAAGTGTAAGCGCTGCTTATACGGTCAGCGATGGCTAATTTTCCTAGATATAAAGGCTAGATGTTTAGTAAATGCTCTTTGTATTCTCTTAACTCTTTGCGAATGAACTGCACAGAACGGATTCCAGGCAACACTAGCGTATTCCAACCGACTTCACATCAGGGTATTGAACAAGATTATTCTGGTCTTTGTCAGTTGAAAGCCCCGGGTGTTCCGTTTTACAAAACCCAGCATCTGGGCCGACTTCTTAACAATGTCATTGATGTGTGGCTTGAAACTTAGTTCATCGTCGACTAGAACTCCTAGATCCCGTATTTCACATAGCTTAGACAACGTGGTGTGGCACAGTATGTAGGTAGTAGAAAAGGATGACTCTTTTTTAGAGAAACGAATAAAGAAACATTTTCGTGTATTTAAGGGCATATTGTTAGCTATGCACCAGTTTTCAATATTTGTTAAGTCGCTTTGCCCGAGCGTAGTATCTGCACACCCCGTAATCTTCCTACAAATCTTTAAGTCATCAGCAAACAACAAATCTTGACAATGCTTCATTTGACTTGTGATGTCATTTACAAATAAGAAAAACAAAACTAGGCCGAGATGGGAGCCCTGTGGGACTCCGGCGCGTACATGACATTCGTAAGAGTCATAGCCGTTGACAGCGACGAACTGAGAGCGATTTTTTTATTTACTTGCTTTGCCTATGCTTTATATATTTTAAGACAATCGTTTTTCAAGAGTAAACTCCAGTCACGCGTCGGAGCAGCACTTTCTATTTTTTTTTTCATTTTCCTTCTTTCCAAATGCTTAGTAAAAATAAAAATTAACGTTTCAATAAACAATAGGTATAGGATAGGACAGGACCCCATGGTTAATTAATTTAACAAAGTAACAATGGCCGTAATAAAATTCTATCAAAACATTATTTAGTCAAAAATATTTCGTTATTATACTCCTTATACTCCTTATTCCATGGAGAAGGACTTAACAAAAACCTGAGGTTTTTAATATTGTATCAAAACCAGGTTTGTCCGTAAATCCTCATTGTTCCTTTCCTTGCATAATTCAACGAGCGAACATTCCCTCACGGATACCCTTTTATATTGTAAATGTATGCTCTATTGTGCTATGTGTACACTTAGACCTTTTTTCAACTTAATTTTGAACGCAATGAACGTATTTAAGCCCTTAAATTGGTGGTCAATCTGAATTTTAAGTAAAGAGGTTTTTGTGTGTTTGGTAAGGAATGTGGTGTAAGTACCTAAATATTTATAGTACCTACCTTAAACGTAAAAGACATGGTAGGGGCAGTTAAGTAATGATTAGTATAGAGATATGAGGAACAGGGTGTAAAGTTCACTCATACTCTATGGAAAAGGAAGGATCCTCCGGCCAGACGGATGTCTTGTCTGGTGGGCAACTGCCCGACGTTTGATGTCGGGACGTTGTATATATGCTAGTTGCGCGGTAAACTCTGCTTGCGCGATGCAGGATTTTGCGTGACGTCAGTGTGACGTGTAATTCGCATGTGGCGATGTAGATACCGCTACTTATGCATCTAAATGGAACTTAGAGACAGGATTAGGTTGGAACAATCAAAAAAATGAAAAAAGTCGAGAGACCGTGGCTGCGGGACACCCGATTGGAACGGAGTTCCTTTCGCTGGATATTATGTATTATATAACAGGCACAGTGAAATAAATTAACAACGTTTGAGAGTAACTAAATGAAAAACAAAAGTGACGTGACGATCAAAATGGTACACTTTTTTTTCGTAAAGCTCATAGTGTGCAGAGTAGTACACACGGATACATATCAAGCTATACATTTCCAATTTGAGCTGACCTCGCATTGTATAGGCTTTTTGTACAATGAGAAGTCAGCTTATACTGGAAATGTATAGCTTGATATGTAGTCGTGCGTACCTATGACGTGCGATAAAGAAATTCGTTCCAACAACTCTAAGATACAGCTTTAATACTGTCATTACAAAAAGAAAATCCTCCAAACGAACATAGTAATGATAAAACGACTAAAGATTGCTAAAATTCCCAAATCTAACAGATTGCGAACTCCCGAATCTAATGCAATTTAATCATGCATAGACCAACTGCGCAGTGCATCATTCAACCCCTATTTTTTGTCTCTTTCACACACACTAATTCCCATATTTCCCTCCTACTTGCACACAACACCCCATCGTGTTACGAATTCGGATCCAGCGTTGCCATGACAACGATTCAAAACAACGCTGTTTTTATTGCACCAGTTACTATTGATCTGTCGGACCACTCAAATCATTCCAGTAGACTCCGAAAACAGAAGGGATTAACAAACAAACACAGCTCAACTTAGATTGGTCTCCAATAAATTTTGATTACTGCAAATGAAACTTTAAGTGGAGGAATTAAAGTGCAATCTGAATTAATTACTTATTGAAGGTGTGCTAGACGATGTTGTCCGTTTTGGGGCGACCCAGGATACTATGATCCTGTTTATCGACTAGGGAGCAGGTTGCTACTGAATTTTGGACCGTTTTCGAGGGAAATAATTGGTTCTATTACTAGCAAAGGAGATGTAATAGATTGTCTTGTATTACAAATTACTTTTATTTCTTTTACGTGCAATTGATTTATTTATATTATACTTACACTGATCAATTGATTACTTGCTAGTGATCATGAGGTTCTGGGTTCGATTCCCAGAATGTTCTGACTGTAGAAGCCTCGATTCGTGGAATTTGATTCGATTTTTTTTTTAATAATTCGTGCTTGATGGAAACAGACTCGCCCCCTTTTACATAGGACTTAAACATAACTGGCGACAAGTGGGTTTTAGGTTTTTATACACCTCTGTCCAACACTTCGCGGGATACAGGCGTGAGGATATGTTATTATTCTTACCTACGTAACAGATAAAGCTGATAGATGATCACTGCCTTCACAGGGGAGTTTATTGCGCCACTTTGTCCTAGCTAAATCACTAGTAAGATGTGAATGGCGGGCGTTTTGGGGGACTGTCTTATGTAATTATGACGTTCAAAAAGCGCTGATTCTCAGCCTAGCTTGATTAAATTACTTTTGATTTTGACTAAGTACATACAACCTAAGATGTGCTTATCAAAAACAGTGTTTAAGAGTTTCACTTAAGTACCGTCGTCGGCCCAAGAAAAATGACAGCCTTTCAGTACAATTTAATAATAACAGCATAATTTAGAAAGACGTCCACTGCTGGACATAAGCGTCACCACATCGACCGGTCCTGCTGTATCTCGCATCCAGTGGATTCCTGCGACCTTCACAAACTAACCGAACCACCTTGAGGAAGGTCTTCCAACACTACGTCTTGCACGCGCTCGCCACTCCAGAACCTTTCGGCCCCATCGGCCACCTGTTCTGTGAACAAAGTGCCCTTCCCACTGCCTTTTAAATTTGGAAATTCTTCGGGCTACTGCGGTTACCTTGGTTCTCCAGCGTAATCTTCTCAAAAATCTCTTACGGAAAAAAATAGTGACGGCAAAAATTAGGCGTCATTAACGTCATAACAACAAGTCGTAAAGACAGCTACATCAATCGATAAGTTTAATTTCACAAAGTCTAATTGTGATCAATATTTTCGTAAGGTGGTTGACTGATTATATTTTATCTCTGACGATGACAGAATTATCGGCATTGGCATTGAGCAAAGAGTGATAGTCTAACTGCGATTTCACCGGGAATACCCTAGCATAGCAATGCTTTTTGGCAGAAGAAGTACATACAACTATCTTCTTAATGTCCCTCCGGAATCGTCGCATTTCCGAATACAATTGAATGTTAATTTCCATGTCCATCAATTATTAGATTTATCGTCTACAATAATTTGAATTTAGAACTAACTACTTTATTGTTGGCTATGTCAAAACAAAACAACAATAAAGTACTTAGTTCTGAATTCAAATTATTGTACACGATAAATCTAATAATTGATGGACATGGATTTGTATTCGGAAATGCGATGGTTCCCGAAGGACAAGAAAATAGTTGTACTGTACGTACATAGGGACCACTCTATAATATATGCCATGGTGGACACACAGACGAAGTATTTATCTCTGTTACTTTTGCCCTATGCTTCCAGTAAAATGACTTAGTTTTTTTACAACCCATAGAAAGCAAATGTGGTTAAACAGTCCTGGCCCTGCAGTCTCAACATTAGATAGCGACGAAAATCTGTCGCTAAGTCGTATCGATGTCAAATTCCTTTAATAGATTTTCAACTTTATTTCCAAAGTATAAGGTTGAAAATCTATTAAAGAAATTTTCAACTTTATTTCCAAAGCATAAAGTTGAAAATCTATTAAAGGAATTTGACAACGATACGACTTAGCGACGGATTTTTGTCGCTATCTAATGTCGAGACTGCAGGGGCTGGTTTAATTAATACCTACCATCATTTCAGCCGAAAGACGTGCAATGCTGGAAAAAAAATCAACTGTCCTATACAAAATTTCAATACCTACTCGACCGAAATGTATGAGACGAGTGATTATTTTTTCGCGATTACAATTTTGGTCCAATGGAGAAAGTTCAATTTGATGGTCTGTGCTGTGGTAGATGGTCATATTTAAGGGTGTGCCCATAGATATGACCACACCTTTCTGATACATGCTGTGTCAATGCAAATAAATTAAACGAATAAAGGCTCCTTCAAACAAGCGCGACACGCGACGCGAATCGCACGCTACACAAAGTTACCGCCTGTCGCGCGACGAGCGGTGCCTTTGTGTCGCGTGCGATTCGCGTCGCGTGTCGCGCCTGTTTGTAGGTGCTTTAAAGGCTCCCACAGAAAGGCGCGACGCGACACAAAGACGCCGCTAGTCGCGCGACGAGCGGTGCCTTTTAGTCGCGCGCGATTCGCGTCGCGTGTCGCGCCTGTTTGTAGGAGCCTTACGGCTGTACAAAATAAACGGACGCACGGTAAGGGACATCGATGCACCAACAGATATGGTGCAATGAAAGAATAAGTTTGAAGTGGTTTAATATTTATTGTATTTAGCTCACCTAACCTACAGCAAACATATTGAACGCTAAAATAAACAATTCGATTAGAAAAGTGATAACTGATTATATTTAACGAATGCCTTAGTAGTAACTCACTACATTCGCCTTTAAAGATTAGTAAAAATAAAACATTCCTTTAACATACATAATACATAGTTTTAAAAGTCCTTAATATCCAAAAAGTAAAAAAATATAAACTAGGTACAGCGTCGCCGAGCAGGGAAAACCGCGTAATGAAAATTAATTGTTTTTATTTTTATTTATTTGTTTTGTAGAAAAGCTCGTATTGCATATTTAGAAAAATCGTACACAGCTCTAGGATGCTTCAAATAAAGCCTTCTATTGATGATACTCGTAATGAGAACCTCGGGAAACGCCAATGACCGCCATTTTTCTGACAGTTTTTAACTTCCCCTGTAAAAAAACGTTTATTGCAATCACGAAGTCTTCACTGCACGGCAACGATAGGTATTTGAATAAACTACAATTATCAACAAGAACACGTCATACAAAATAAGCAATTGCAACATTTTAACTTCGTTCCATTAAAACGTACATGACATCACCATGACACACGTTTCATTAATATTATGGTTAAATACAAGCAAAAGAATAATATTATTATCTTAAGAGCGGCCAACCCGTCATATTTTTCATACAAACGCTCGTACGTGATTATGGCGTTGGAACACATCTTTCATTGAAAATTTTGAACTAATAGGTATCTTGCGCACTTTATCTAGGTTTCTATGCAAGTAACCAATCAAAATTTGCATAAACAAATTCAGTATAAGCCTCCAAAAAACTGCTTTTTTGTACATATTTTACCTGAACTTTAGGCGTTCATAAAGTACTCAAAAATTGTAAAAGTAAAGAAAACATCTTGATAGAAACCTCACACATGTAATGGAGAATCTAAATGACAAATATTTTTTCCAAAAACTTGTAAGGAATTTTCAAAAACACGTATTTCCTGGAACAAGTTTTGTGAAATCTTTGCGCGCCAATTTTCGTTCGATGTTATCGCGTTCTCACTCTTGCTTGTTTTTCAAACATTGCGTTGGATGAAACAACAAGCTTTTCAATCAGGCTCGCGTTGACGATGGACGGACCGGGAAGGGCCCTCTTAAGTACTATGCTTAGTATTTGAAGTAAATATACACTGGCGTGCAATAAAATCTACCCACCCCGTGCTCTCCTTATTTGTATATGTATAATTCAACAAGGTTTACTAACAATAACCTAATATATTGTATACTAAAACCTTCCTGAAAGTATGGAGATTACGTTAGTTAAAGAATTATCAAAACTAATTTATAAGTTCATGAAAAAATCACGAACTTACAAACATGGGGGTTCGAATAAAGAACCTCCTTTTTTAGAAGTCCGTTAAAAAATCAAGTAAAATTTTCATTAAACGAACAGAAATAAACAAAATTATTCTTTTATCAATTTCATTGGCAAAAAAAAGTCACACACTTTATCCGAGCAAAAGTGAGCGATGAGGACATCTGAAGAATTGAGTCGATCTTGTCAAGAATATTGCTTGTATCCAAATATAGTGTATGTGCAAATATACTGTACTTTATCTACCTTCACACAATATAAATTAATAAATTATATTCATTAAGCTTTTTGAGATATCATCTCTCAAATTGAAAGGACAGGGTGAGCCGATTTTTTTGCACGCCAGTGTATTTTAAAAATTTAGAAGCAAGCTTCCGAGGGAACGATACGTAATTGCGAAATAATTACGTTCGTTTGATCCCTTGCTGCATCGTTATGCAATTAATATGTAAGATATATATTTAAGCATTCACTCTATAAATCATACACTTTAGATATACGATTACTTGTAGTTTCCTCTATAGAAAAAAAAACCAAAGTAATCTCCAATCCAATCTAAAAAACAAAATAAAACCTTAGTATGGCGTAAATACTTCACGGAAAGTCATCAGTTTTTTAATAATAAAAAATCTACATGTTTTCTATACAAAATATGTAGATTATATATTTATATTCTATAAAAAAATTAAAATGTTTACGTTATAACTACACATTTTCAAAATGTGTATTTGTTTTAATAATACGAAGGAAATACCTTAATTTGCGCGCGAACCGCACGTTTTAGCTTCTATGCTGCTATTTTAATTAGCGCCAGAAGTTCGGTGCGCCCTTAAGTATAACATTCACGGCCATTTGGTTTGATCGTTTGAATGGCGATGGCGTCCTACCAAAAACTGAACGTGAGTGTCGAATCATGAAGTATAACTTTGGTGTCACGCAAGACCATGGAACTGAAAAGGCTCTCGCAAACAGACGCGACGCGACTCTAGTAGAACAACTTCTATGAAAACTTCATTGAAATTGTTCTACAAGAGTCGCATCACGCCTATCTGCGGGAGCCTTAAAACCGCGAAATCACGATCAAATGTGAATGTCATAAAACCATTACTAAGTAATTGCAATCTTATCTCATCGTTAAAAAGTATAAATTAGAATGATGCCAATGCCGTGAGCTTGATAAACCGCTCGGGAATCATTCTAATGTATACCTTACTTTACCGAGATAAAATTTACATTTCAATGACTTACTAATGGTTTTATGTCTGTCGTGTAAAAGAAGTATGGACATAACTTATGATTAAAGGCTCCCACAAACAAGCGCGACGCGACAGCGCGTCACAAAGGCACCGCTCGTCGCGCGACAGGCGGTGCCTTTGTTTCGCGCTGTCGCGCCGCGCTAGTGTGTACGTGGCTTAAGTCACTTACATGTAAAGGCTTGTGCACACTGGCGCATCGCGACAGCGCAACACAAAGGCACTGCGTGTCGCGTTACGAGCGGTGCCTTTGTGTCGCGCTGTCGTGTCGCGCTTGTTTGAGGGAGACATAATACGACATAATGCTGTTACCATGGCAAAAAACGATACATTACAAAATTTAAAATAAAACTGTAAGTAACGTATTTAAATCAATGATTATTAACAAAAAAATCCTCCTAAAACATAATTTGGTTACATGCGAAGAAGATAATTAATTACTTACCAAACTATTGTTGTTTCCTCAATTTCTAGAATAATAACTGTGCAGAAACAATATTTCATTAACATTTTTAAACTCTAATTGATTCCTGCGTTCATTATAATTTTGATTGTTTAAAACAGGTTCCCCCCAAAGAAACTCTCCAGAAATAGATTCAGCATGTACTGCTGTCGCAGGAATACCCAAATATTTTTTTGACATTCTATACAAATTTTTATACTCATTAGAACTTTTATACTTTTCCCAAAATTCAAAAGGGTTTTCAGTTGTCTTTATTTTCGGTATATTAAGTGTATCTACCACTATCATCCTTTCGTTATGTGTCATTTCAGTTTTAACTCTTCCATCCAAAAAAGCGAATGTGCTTTCAATTTCTGAGTCATTTGCGAGTACATTTTCTTCAAGTAGATTATTAGAAGTTGAAGCTGTGGGTTCCATTTGATCGCAAGGGTTAGAAGAATTTAAAGGATTTCCTGGAATCTGTCCATATAATTCTTCAATCACTTCCTTTTCCACAAAACTTGCTTTTTCCTCCTTTAAGGCACGTTTTGTAAATCTGGGATCCATAAATGTTGCTTTATATGCAAGCGGTTCGTTTTCGTAATATCCAAAATGTGAATCAATTGCTTCCAAAAGTTTATCCTTAAGACCTTTTGCCCGATCAGTGGAAGGAGAGCATCTGTCTATTCTGAATTGCAAACCAAAAGTTAGAGGGTTAATACTGGATAAGGTTGCATATTGCTGCCTAGACAACTCGTTAGCTGAATCCACAAAAGGTTTTAAAATTTCAACGCATTCAGTGAGTTCAGTTCTTTCTTCGCCAAGGGTAGTTTCACTCATATCTTGTAACGCAATAAACTGGTTATGCCAACAAAAGGGTTCTTCTTTCTTTTTCTTTAATTTCGACGCGTCTAAATAGCATTGTAACTTCTTCTTAAATTCTTCATTAGTTGTTAAATAATTGAAACATTCTTGAAAAGTCAAACGTAATGCAGCAGCTGCACAAAATATGTTGGGTATTTGCAAATGGTTAACTATTTGTAGAAGGTTTTCATTCCTTTCATGCCCAGTTACAAAGCAGACTACTTTATCTGAAAGGCCCCATTTGCTTAATATATCTTTTATCATTTCTTCTTTTGGTCTTGGCTGTGGTTTCACCTCTTTTGTGAATAAAATCTGAGATACGAATTTACCTTCATGAACATAGTGTACAGTCCCAGTCCACATACTACGACGTTTTCGATCGATGGCATATTTCCAGGTATCCATTGAAATCGCTACGTGATCGACGGATTGCAACGTTATCTTCAACTGCGATGATACTATTCTGTATTGTTCGGGAACTAGTTCTTCTAAGAATTTCTTCATGGATGGCAAGGTATAATTAGGAATGGTTTGTTTAAAATAATTTCGGCAGCCATTATAGTCAAGTATGCAATAAGGTCCCAAATCCTCGCATAACCATTTCACCAACCTTGCGTCCTCGTCTTGTTCTTCTTGGTTTATACCGTTTTTGAGCTTTTTAGCTGGAGTTGGACCTTCTCTATCTTGTGCCATTATATCAGTAAATGATATAATGTACAAACGTGTTTAATTTATGAAGTAACTTTCAATGACCGCACTAAATATTTCACTTTTTACAACTTCACTGACTTCTTTTATAGCACGTCTGGTAAGTATGGTGTCTGAATGGGAACTAGCGCTGTACTCTGTGCAGCATTCTATTTAAACACTGGTGTTTAAATAACAAAAGATAAGCTAGTTACAACTTGTAGCTTTTAATATCTTATCGTTTTAGTGATTATTGATTATTTAAACTATCGCACAATAATCTGCAGCGACGTTGGACGATGACACATTTTTGCATCGAGCGATTAGATAATTTGGCGGTAAACTGCATGGTGATAGTAAAGCCTATTTTGAAAATAACTTATTTTTAATAATTCAACAATGGTCTTGCCCAGTATCCACTAAAATAACTTTCTTTTTGGGTTTCAGGCAAATGCCTGAAAGGCTATGATTAGACTTAGGGCCGGGTTTCCCTGTATCCGTTATAGACACAATCTGCCATCTATTTACACTTAAAATAAAATTACATCACGCCTGTATTTCCCGGAAGGTAAGGCAGAGATGTACCTAGTACACCCACATTTCGCAAGCCCAGAAACCATAAATATTTTTCTTCTTTTTCTCGACGAGCAAGCCTTACACTTTGCTCTTTAGCAATGTTTTCGATTTTCACACAGAAATCCGATCAAACTCACCTTTACAATTCTTATGGAACTGAAATTAGCAATTTGCCGTTGCGTTCTCACTAACACGCTCCATCAAAAAACACAAAAATCCTTCTATTTGAAGTACGCATATATACATATAAATATTGCCTAATAAAGGCAACCTGTCGTCCCCCGAGGCACTCTAAGAACAATACACGTCAAACCAAACTCTTATTTTAACGAAAAATTGAAGGGAAGCTTGTAGAAATCAATTCAGTGCATACGCACGACGACAATCTAGCTATAAAATGCCAGTACACGCAGACCTCTTATTGTACGGAAAGCTTAAACAATGACAGGTCAGCTTATACTGGATATGTAAAGCATGATGTGTCGTTGTGTGTACAACAAATACTTTCAGTAGGGAGCGACCCTCTAGACAGGGGTGGAGACAGCGTTTTTGGTAGGCGTACGTTTCCATTGTTTAAAATAGGGAAATATTTAACTGATCCTCTAAAAACTTAGTGACGGTACGGTAACTTAGGTACGCTTTTTTAAATTAATGAACCGCTAAAAGCTTTTTGGTATTTTTAAGATGCACACTTTTTTAAATAAATGAGCCTCTTTTTCACCGCTCTTGGATGCAGTAACGAAGCTTAGCTACCCCGACTAAACGAGTTGGGTAAGATTCACTGCGCGCGAGCCGAGCGAATAAAAAATCTTACTTAATTTTTTTTTTAAACTTTTTAAATCAAGTTTTTGTTAAAATGCTGTAGATCGTTTTTACCTATGATTATGTTTTACAATTCAACATCAAGTAAATAAAATCGATATTTAACCATCAGAAGCGCACTATCTTTTAATAGTCTAATATTATCTTAAATGAATGTGTGTACTGTAGACACACCTCTGCCTAACCCATCGAAAAATAAAGGCGTGATGTTATGTTATTATCTTAAACAAACTATCTAATTAGAGACATCTTGCTCATTCTGCTACTATTTTAGTTTCAAAACGACATCAATTATAATTTTACGGCTCTTCAGTTTTAACACTAAATTAACGCTCCCGCAGACAGGCGTAACGCGACAGTGTGACACAAAGGCGCCACTCGTCGCGCGACGAGCGGTGCCTTTGTGTAACGCACGATTCGCGTCGCGTGTCGCGCCTGTTTGTAGGAGCCTTTAGCCTCAAAACGATTCGGTAAGAAAATTTTAATAGTTTTCGGTGTAAATCTATATCCTTACTTGGGATTAGTTTCTGAATATCAATAATATAAATTAGAGCAGGCATTTATTCTAAGCTTACCGTTTAAATACGGTGACAAATACTAATCTGGGTTAGTCAAATTGTTTTTGCTGACATTGCTTTGTAGAAGCTTTATCGTCAGTTTAAATATTTTAGCATTAAGTTGACATAGTTAACGTAATTCCTATAATATACGTTCATGGATTTGGATTGCTCAAATCACCATCACTACTGTTTAAGATTAATAAAAAAAAAACCGGCCAAGGGCGTAGTTCGACAATGAAGGGTTCCGTAGTTAGGATGAATATAACGCCTAGATAAAGGATGGCACAACTCAAAATAATACAAAATCGAGTTATTGCGATTATCGGATCTGTATGATGTTGTATATTATTTTAGTAAGATATTAATTGAGCTGTAGCGGCATCTACAACGCCACATGCGAGCTACGCGTCATACTGACGTCACGCAAAATCCTGCATCGCGCAATCAGAGTTTACCGCGCAACTAGCATATATACAACATCCCGACATCAATCGTCGGGCAGTTGCCCACCAGACACAACACCCGTCTGGTCGGAGGATCCTCCCTTTTCCATAGAGTATGAGTGAACTTTACACCCTGTTCCTCATACCTCTATACTGGTGACCCCGAACATGAACGTCAGCGCAGCCTTCGTGCAACTACTTCAGCGTGACGTCATCATCATCACTTCCGCAAGCTTTAGAGCGGCGAGTCACACAGCCAGCCAGCACCCACGGCTTCAACGGGTATCCTGACCACCAGCATGCAGCGACCGCGCATACCTGGTCATCACCCTCAGCCTCATCAGCAACCTTGGCACAGCACACTGCACTCTCGGCCGGTCCACAAGCAGAGCCTTCAAACCCTCTCCTGGTCGACGCCAGCAGTCAGCCTCAACCCGGCGCTGTACCACATCCGACGCACTGGAGCATAACGCAGCGCCACCCCGACTCACTGGGGAATCTTCGCAGACAGTTCCGACTCACCGCGAACTATGCGACACCCGGTTCCGACTCACTGGAACCTCACCTGGCCCTGGCAAGCATCTCAAGATACACGACTCAGCCCACTATCGACCTCCGGTCTCCGGGGGGGAGTGATGTAGCGGCATCTACAACGCCACATGCGAGCTACGCGTCATACTGACGTCACGCAAAATCCTGCATCGCGCAATCAGAGTTTACCGCGCAACTAGCATATATACAACATCCCGACATCAATCGTCGGGCAGTTGCCCACCAGACACAACACCCGTCTGGTCGGAGGATCCTCCCTTTTCCATAGAGTATGAGTGAACTTTACACCCTGTTCCTCATACCTCTATACTAAATAAATACTAAATTAATATCTTAGTAAAATAATATACAATATCATACAACAATTATTTTAAATCGGTCAAATAGAAAACAAGTAAAACGTTTTTTACTGAAAAAAGAGGTATTTTGAGTTATGCTACTCTTTATTTGGGTGTGCGATATCCCAAGACCAAACTTACTTTATAGATGAAAAATGTTCTCCCGTACATCGATATACGTCACGGTCAATTTTCCAACTGCAAATGTTAGTTTGTAATCGCAAAAAAAAACATTTTTCTAAGTAAATAAACTACAAATTAACGATGTTCGGACTTTATGCTTTACTAGTGCTGCGAGACCTTGCTTCTTGCTATATTTCATGATTCTAGATCAACGGAAAGTACCCTATAGGTTTTGATTTATTTGCGAGTATCAAAACGTGTCGCATAAGTGGCCGTATTTTTTATTGCGTACACTTAGAAGCTTAATTTTTTTAGAGCTCTAAGGGACCATAGACCTACGTATTTGATAATAATTTCAACTTGATATCTCCACGTGTTCCTAAGAAAAAGGGTCTAGACAGACAGACGGAAAACGAAGTGATCCTATAAGGGATCCGTTTTTTTCCTTTTGAGGTACGGAACCCTAAGAACTACCTTAAAAAAAGAAGATGCCAATGTTTTTTTTTCATGGTTAGCTTTAATGGCTGGATAAACTATCTTGCTCATAATAAACAGTAGTAGTTTAATTCACAATGTTACCGACCCAATAACATCCAGCGATAGGTACCTACAAACTTCCACAAATACATTCAATGAACAATACCGATTTCATTTGCCTTTGTATGAAACTAACTAAAGTCAATCCGTGCTTTGTCAAAGTTTACCGTGTGTCCACAATGTCGTGCCGTCTGCAACTGTGTACACCTACAGGCGAGAGTGACCCACTTCTCTTAAACTTCCTTATAAATACGAACGTTGCTTTACGGAAATCAATGACAATATGCAATTTCATCATATAGTTTTTATTCCGCCAAAAAATGTAATCAAAAACAAATATGTATTGAAATTGCATAGGTAACATTTATTTATTGTTTTCCTTCGATTATTTAATTTATATTTTTTTATTTAATTTAAATTAATTTACGTGACTAATAACCTTCTCCCGATTTCGTTTTTTCAGGTTAATTTTAAACTAATTCCAAGTGCCCACAAACTATGACTTATTTTTTTTTAAACAGGGTAGATATTCCAAGTTGACTTAAATTCAATATAAGTTAGACATGAAAAGAACACCGCCCAACCGCAATCTTGCTAAAAATTGAGAAAATCTTTGTGTCGCATTATATTATCATTGGGCGTTAAAAATATGTGCAATGCTTTTTACCTTTTACTGTGTTACGTAAGTTCAGGTAATTATAAAAATATTTCGAAAATTCAAAGATATAAATCGAAATCATCTATAAGGCTGATCAAGTAATCAGCACTATTAAAACTTAACAGTCAAAGTCAAATCATTTATTTCAAATAGGTACATAAAAGGCACTTTAGAACGTCAAAATGTATAAGAAAATAAAATTGATTCTAGTTCATAATTAGGTAAATAGGTATACAAGACTGCTTAGTGTTTTAGTTGGGAAGAATTGTCGCGACTAACTCCCCAGCAGTACATCTGTCTATAGGTTAGAAGAACGAGGATAGCCACGAGACTCTCTTTATTTGATTTTACCTACCATTGTTACTACTTATTTACCCATAGACCACTTTAAAAAACTTCAAAATGGTCACAAATCGACACCTGCAAGGAATAACATTGTATCTAATATTTAGTAACTTTACAGGAGAGCGCGTCAAAGATTTAAAAAATTCTCGCAGATTTCGGTTAAGTCTTAATGCCAACCAACCTTGAAAATATGAGTCCAGCTATTCCCTCCTGGACTCATATTTTCAAGGTTAGTTGGCAATAAGACTGAAATCGGAAATCTGCGAGAATTTTTGAACTTGAATTGAAATGAATTTGAATTTTAAACAATGTTATTCCTTGCAGGTGTCGAAATACTGTATTTTAAAGAATATTTCAACAATCATCAGTATTTCTGCCTGACAATTTAATAAGCATGTGCTACCGAATGGAGTACCGAAAAATGTGATAAATGACGATCTATTCATTGTCGTAATTTGCAAGGAAAATACCTAATTGCAAGATACATTCTACTTTCTAGCACCATGAATAGGTAGCACCTGCTTTAAAAAAAAACATAACATAATTTCACACGTGTTCCCCGAAGGGCACTGGCAGTTATGTTTAAATCAAATAATAATAAAATAATCTTAATCTAATCATAAAATATTATAATAATTGTTGCAAAATAAAATATTACTCTTATAACACCAATCCCACTAAGTAATCTTTTAACCACTCTCTGCGTTCGATTGCCAACGAAAAAATAAAACTTCCCCAAAAAAGTTCGTAATTAATAGCTATAAAGTTAAATCGAAAAGTTTGCTTTCGAATAAAATTAAGTGGTGGCACCGATTCGAATATCGAGTGGGAATCGAATAAACTATTAATCATCGCACCCTAAAATCGGGAGCCACTAATGGCAACACATCAAGGTGTGTAACATCACCTCAATATAGTACATACTAATTCCATGCATCAACAAATGATAAATGATGAGTTAACTGACATGTCATCGATTTGTAAAAATGACACTTTTAATAATATTCATTAAGTTTATTATTGTAGTTATTAATAGTACTACTGAGTAGAATGTTTGTACGTAACGAGAATTCGTCCACACTAAAACATAATTGTAATATGTTTTACATTGAAAAATAAACGTGCACACGATTACTGGCAAAACTAAAATACAGCTAACTTTTTCTCGGTTTATTTTTTTTTTTGCCTTTTTTACGATTCAACAAGTCAAGACCGTCACGTCCTTTGGGAAAAAATAGTACTTACCCATAGACGAATTTCAAGCCAAATGAATTAATAATGACACCTACGCCAGATTCCACGAAGGGGTACATCGCACACCCACTTTTCGTCTGTGTCAGTATACCTATGTACTCCAAGTCATTGGGGACTTAAGAAAAGGGGGTTTATTTTCAACTAGCTGTGGCCCGTGGCTTCGCCCGCGTGGATGTTGGAAATTACGCCACGGGAACGTGGTACCGAGACAAAAATTAGCCTATATTGTTACTCCTTATAACATCAGCTATCTGCCAGTGATAGTCCTGTCAAAATTGGCCCAGCCGTTTCGGAGATTAGCCGAAATAAACAGACAGACAGACAAAAATATTAAAATTGTTTTTTTGTTATCAGTAGGTACCGTATATACTTTCTTAAAAGGTGTTATTTTGACATTACAACAGACATAATTATCATTTTTAATTGTAACGAGGCGACAAACCAAAAATAAGCAAGCAAAATTTTAACTTCACTAATCCTGTCAGGTTTCAAGCGCAGGCCACGCCGCAAGCTAGCTAGCGAGCGAGCGAGCTGGACTAGCGTCGTTTCACCTCTTTTCATACTTTGGTTCACACGCCGAACTACAAAGATAAGCTACGTCAGCAATACAAACAATGCGAACGAAATATCCGACGATGCCAGCGATGCTATTCGTTCACCTTGTTAGCATAGCTTAGCTCTGTAGTTCGCGGTGTGAACCGAAGTATGAAAAGAGGTGATACGATGCTCGCTCAGCTCGCTCGCACGCTCGCTAGCTGGCGGTGTGGCCTGTGCTTCAGACACACTACTCTTTTCAGCATATTTTAATATTTCAGTATATGGTCAGACTCCAATGTACAACATTATATTAAATTGTTCATTGAGGACAAACAATAGGAAGTGTTAATACCTAAACTACTAAGAAATTTAAAGGGTTTTTTTTTTCGTTTTAAGGGTTCCGTATCTCTACGGGAAAAACGGAACCATTATAAGATCACTTCATTATCCGTCTGTCTGTCTGGCAAAACCCTTTTTCTTTGGAACGCGTGAAGGTATCAAGTTGTAATTATTATCAAATACGTAGGTCTATGGCCCCTTTCAGATCTAAAAAAATCAAGCTTCTAAGTCAACGCAATAAAAAAATACAGCCATTTATGCGACATATTTTGATGCTCGCAAATAAATCAAAACCCATCGGGTATTTCCCGTTAACTTAGAATCATGAAATTTGGCTAGAGGCAAGGTCCCATCGTTAATTTGTAAATGTATCACAAAAAAAAAACTGCGATTACAAACTTACATTTGCAGTTGGAGAATTGACCGTGACGTATGCGAGTGATAAATTTGATTGAATTGAAAGTAATTAATATCTCATTGGGAGAACATTTTTTCAACTACAAAATTAAGTTTGTTCTTGGGAGAAATTCATCCCGACTACGGATACCTTCATTGTGCGCGGTCCGTCGCGCACTTGGCCGGTTTTTTTTAAGAAAACGACTTGCTTGGTAAGAATATTTATTACAAACAAACTCCTCAACTAAAGAATATCACACACACAAACCATTTTATGTTGAAAAAGAAATAGCAACAAAATTAAGAAAAGAAAAGAAAGAAAATACTTTTATTTGCGGTAAACATAACACAGAGAAGGAACACAAACACAAAAAGAACAAGTTGGGGGGAAATATGCGTCACATCCACTTAAAACGGCCATCGCTCAGCATAATGCTACGACCCTATGCGAGACAGACCCCAGCACTGGTTTTCTGCGACAGCCGGCAAATAAAATAAGTTATAAGAAAAAGCTAGTTGTTAGTTTTAAGAAAAAAACAAAAAAACCCGACTGGAACCAAAAAGTTCAGGACAAGGTCACTTTTTAACCGACTTCAAAGAAAGGAGGAGGTTCTCAATTCGACTGTATTTTTTTTTAATGTATGTTAGCTCAGAACTTTTTTCTGGGTGAACCGATTTGGATGATTCTTTTTTTATTTGAAAGCTGGTACTTCACATGTGATCCCATTAAAATTTAATAAAGTACTGACTAGTAGTTTTTGAGTTATCCTTAATAATGCGTATTTTTTCCACTTAAAAAAAATTAGAATGATGATGTTATAATAATTTCCTGTCACGGTTATTTACATATCAAGTAGTGGTATACGAATGTGTGTGGGGTAGGTACCACAACTAAAAAGTGAAAAATAAAATCTTTTTTACATAAAAATAACCGACTTCCAAAAAAAAACACTCAAAAACGTGAAAAATAACTAGCAATTTCGGAAGTCGGTGCCAAAACGAAAATACACAACTAAAGACACCGACTTCCGAAATTAAAGTAATTTTTCACGTTTTTTAGTGTTTTTTTTTTGGAAGTCGGTTGATTTTTTGTAAAAAAGTTTTTTAAAGCAGTCTGATGCAGTTGGTGGCAGTTAAGTAATAGGTAATACGGGCTGGTATCCCCCACTCCACGTCAATGCGCGTATTTTGCGTACGGGTGGGAAAATCGATTATTCGATCCACCCAAGCTCCTCGAGGAAGGCCAGCTACGCCTTGGTGACAGTTATTTTAGTTCAATCTCAGATTTAATGCTAACTTCGTGAACCTTTTAGTGTGTTATATTTAGGAACTGTCTCTTCATGCCCTTTATTTTCATACCCTACATGATCATGTGCTTAACTAATACAAACAATTTCACGGCTTCTGTTAACAGCGCTTAAAATCCGCCATCTTGATTTTTTTACAAATCCTCCATTCCAAAGTCACTTGCGACATCAAAACGAATCCAACGAAACATCATTAATTTGTTAAAATTCTTTCGCTTGTTTAGCCTCTAAGGGAACACAAAGACTGACACACATACATACAAACCAACTAAAAACATCCTTCTTTTAAGCTCCGCCGCAGTCGAGTAAAAATACAGAGAAAACAGGAAACGGGCGAAAACTAACACAACATTACGCATTTCAGAAGAATGTTCCAACCAAGGACGTGTTATTCTTAAACCATTGACGACGAAAACGAAAGTTATGTCATCGTAAACCGAGATTAGTAACCGAGAAGAACCGACGGATAGCGATGACGTTTTTATGTAAACCATAGATTTTACATCGATTTTAATGTAAACTATAGCTGTAAAAGTCTATGGCTTACCAACTTAATTTAGTTATTCTTGAATCAGCACCCTAATTAAGTAACACACTGTCTATCACAATCTGAATTATTTTGTAGCCTATTGCTAATCCATTGCTTCATATGTTCGAAAAAAATATCTGCTCAACAACGTAAATAACGCAATGAATGTTGTTCAACAACCAAAATGGAACCCATTCCTACTGTTAGTGTGTTACGTAATTACCCCGCTGTTTAGTAATTAAACAGATTCGAGAACTACGACTGGCATCTGCACAAAGAAGTTCTTCTAACTTACCAGACAGCTGTGCTGCTGTGAAGTTTGTTGCGCCACTTCTTCGCAGCTAAAGCACTAGGAAGTGGTGAAGGGCGGGCGTTTTGAGGAATGTCTTACGTAATTTTGACGTTCAAAAAAACTGATTCTCAGTCTAATTTGTTTAAATGACTTTTGATTTCGATTTTATGTTTGGAATTCCGCGGGGTAACTGCGTAACAGGCTAACAGTAGGAATGGGTTTCATTTTGACAGTTCAACAACATTCATTGCGTTATTTACGTTGTTGACCAGGCAAATTTTTCAAACATATGAAGCAATGGATTAGCAATAGGCTTCAAAATGATTCAGATTGTGATAGATAGTGTGTTACGCAATTAGGGGGCTGGTTAAATCTCTAAAACAAAAGGTTTCCGAAATAACCTTGCATTGATTCCTTTAAACTCGATGCTTGGATCAGAGCATTGTTATGAAGAGTTATATAAAAACCGTGCACAAATAAAACTAGATGAATAGTCAAACGTTTGTAGGACTTTGTCAAAGAGCTCGTGCAGCCGACCTCCGACTATTCAACCAACACAATAGATATTTCTCCCCACCGATATCGACTGCCGAATCGTACAGTATATAAAAAAAATCCCTCGCCGGATTAATGGCAGCCTGTCATAATTGTGTTTATAAAATAATCTTCTGCGCGAAATTCGTTCGAAATTATAATGGGGTTTAGCTTTGAGGGGTTACACTTACAAGCTATTTGTCAGTAACGTCGTCGCCAGCCCGAATTTTAAAGCTACGATGATTTGCAACATTTACAATTTTTATTTTTTAAACTTGCTTGCATTTTAAAATAAAACTCGACCTAGTTATTAGACAACAGACTGTCACGTGTAAATATTTGATGGATTTGAGACGTTAAGTGGGCGGGGCAGTAACTAGTATAATTATAATTAGGTACCTATAATTCACAGACTTAGCAGCATTGGACTCATTTATATCATTTGGTTACTGTGTCTTAGGGCCCCTTGTTTGATCAGTAGTCAAACATACTACAGTTAAAATTCGTTAGTTAAACTTACAATTTGTTAAAAATGACATAAGTATGTTGTTTGATAAATGGTTACGCTAACTATAGTTAAAAAATAAACAGTTTGCTATAAAAGTTAACCATGCGTAGACAGAGTTGTTAAACTTTAACTATTGTCAGGTGGCTAATTGTTAAATTGAATATTGGTCATGTTTAACTATGTATCAAACAAAGGGGCCTTAAGAACTCTTAGGGATGAAGTGAGCATAAAACATTTAAAAATAGTACCTATACTAAGCGTTGATAGAGTCCAAATTGAGGTATACCAAACAGCTACCATTACAACCTATTTAGCCAATCACAATAGGGTCAATAGGTACCTGCCAGCCATACCTGATAAGGCCATTTTATTATCGAATCGTTGCGTGCGTCTAGGTGTGGTTTGCGCAACCTAGTCACGAAATCAGACCAACACTAATGACATTAAGCTTTATTGAATTGATAGGACTACATCAAGGCCCAAATGTTCTCCACAATCTCAATACCATATAGTAGGTAAGACGTGCACTGCACGTTTGATACATTACTGTTAAAATATATTAGAGAAAAGTGCCTACCCAAATGTCCTTTCTTTGGTATTGTTCGTTGTATCGTTGAGCTCCTTAAGTTTTGAGTTGGGCTGCACGATTACTGACAAATGCGTGCACTGACTGGACAGTAGGCCTAGACAAAAACTTTTCTGATAGCGTTAACGCCAGACGCTAGCGTCAAAATGTATGGCAATGACATTACCTGCGGAAAAGATACGTAATGTCACGTGGTAAGCAAATGTCAGCTCCATACAGTTGATTTTTCCGTTGGCGTTAACGCTTACAGAAAAGGGATTTTGTCTAGGACCCCAGGTCCACTCAATCTGTGTGGTTCTTTCCTCAAAAGACCATTTCAGACAACAGATCAACATGGTCTTCACGTGACCAAGATTATGTCTGGACTTTAAAAGAGACTGTGACCTCTGAATTTGTTTCGGCTTTTCTTCTCAGAGTAGTCAGATAGGTAACGCCGACCTCATCTAGTTTTTAAAATATGATTGACGTGTAAAAGTGTTTGTACAAACCTACTTACAGAAATAAAATCATTTATTATTTATCATTTATCATTTGCCAGCAAAATAAAGGTTGCTTGAAACAGGTGCGACAGGGCGACGCAAATCGCACGCGACACAAAAGCACCGCTCGTCGCGCGACAGTAGCCGGTGCCTTTGTGTCGCACCTTTTTGTAGGAGCCTTAAGGACCCTGTAACAAAACCCCTAACAATAACACACAAACAACACACCAACACCTACAAATAAATAAAATTGAAGTGTCTGTTTGTAACGTTAAAATAACAGCTTTTTACTAAATGCATATGAAAGTATATACGGTACTGATAAAAAAAAACAATTTTTAATTTATTTATTTGTCTGTCTGTCTGTTTGTTTGTTCCGGCTAATCTCTGAAACGGCTGGACCGATTTTGACAGAACTTTCACTGGCAAATAGCTGATATTATAAGGAGTAAAATAGCTGATATTATAAGGAGTAAAATAGCTGATATTATAAGGAGTAAAATAGCTGATATTATAAGGAGTAAAATAGCTGATATTATAAGGAGTAAAATAGCTGATATTATAAGGAGTAAAATAGCTGATATTATAAGGAGTAAAATAGCTGATATTATAAGGAGTAAAATAGCTGATATTATAAGGAGTAAAATAGCTGATATTATAAGGAGTAACATAGGCTACTTTTTGTCCCGGTAGCATTTTCCTGTGGAGTAATTTCCGTAATCCCCGCGGATGAAGCCGCGAGCACAGCTAGTATAGACAATAAAGGAAGAATTATCTATAGACAAAGATAAATAATAACAGCAGGCAACAAACTGTAGTCAGGAATTATAACAACTGTGGTTAGGAAACACTTAGCATGTGGTGACGTAGGTATATCTACAGAATGAAGGGTTGGTAGCCTCATACATTAAGGGGGATGCGCTAAGGTAGCCTGCGAAATTCAATTTTACTTACGTTTTTTGCAATTTGCAGGTCAGTGTGTGTAGGTTGATTAAAGGCTCCCACAGACAGGCACGACGCGACAGCGCTACACAAAGGCGCCGCACGTCGCGCGACACGCGGTGCCTTTGTGTCGGGCGTCGCGTCGCGCCAGTGTGTACGAGCCTTAAAGTGTGATTGCGGCCGTAACAAATATGGCTTTTCAGAATTACAATCATAAGAATCAGCAATACAACTCCTTAAGTTAGAATTGGCCTCAAATGTCAAGATTTCATGAAATAAGTAGTCGTTCTATAGGGTAATATGGACTTATAGAGGTATTGATGATTTTTGTGATAATAATTCTATAAGTAAATAAATATTTGCTATGGTTGCGAATCATATTTAGATCGACATACAACCATACAACCAAATCACAAAAAACGTAAGAAAATTTGAATTTCGCGGGCTACGCTTGCGCCTTACGAAAAGGAAATTCAGCTGAAAGGCAGATCAGATGCGAATATGCACGTGGCTTAGACGGATAGAAAATTAAAAGAAAAAAACGAGAACTATTTTACAGTTTATTTGTACAGGGTAAAAATGTAAGCTACCCTTACCCTATAACCCTTACCCTCTCCATCTAGGAACCGATAGAAATAAATCTAATTCATTTTCGAGCGGGCAATCTATTATCACGAATGAGCATGTGCATACATTATTTCTCGTGATATTCCCTGTCCTGCCACTAAGGCCTTATTAGCATAGATAAATTAGAGGCGAGCTATTAAGGGGTTGATAGCTTACTTGCGTTAAAATTGCAACCCTTACTGTAAATGTTTGCGAAGCGAATGCTTTGAGTTTGATATAGAATAGTATATATTTTAGTTCCAGGCGAGTTCAGACGCTACTGGCTTTCGTTTCCTACACTAAAATTATAATCCTATTTTCCAGAAAAGTTTGAAATTGGAAATTGGGAAATCAAAAAGAGAAAACTGAGTCCGTAACTTCGATTTTCAGTTTAAAATCCGTAGATCGTGTTAGAATTTTTCAAACGTGATGAAAAGGTACGCATATCTAATTAAGTACATTGTTAACATACCTATAAGTCCATCTACGTCGCCTAGGCACAAAAAGAACCACAGCAATCCTACGTGCACACATCGCGCGCGGGACGCCCTCAACATTTTTCCGAAATCACATCCTTCAAAAACATTTTCCACTTACAAAAAACTATTAACTAATTACCTATCACACGATTATCTCATTATAAGCGCTTAGCGGTCACTGACACATTGTTTTTTTAATTGGATTTAGGGTTGAATGGCAGCGTGCGTAAATACGCGCGAGAAACGTAAGGGCGAGCGGCACGGACGCTCCTATCGAAAGCTCACGCGGTACTGAATCGTGTCGAACGATAATAGTGCAGCTGCAGAATTACCCGTACACGATTCGTAGGTCGTAGCGCTTGGGAAAGCCCGTTCTACAAATTGATCCGTTTTTCATTTTATACTTACCCTTTGTTGGTTTAATTTTAGTTGATGTCTTCATTTGAAGCGCATGTTTGATTAAGTAGCCAGATTATAAAAGGGCAGTTTATCGGTAGTTTATTGGACGAATTAGCATATTTTTGTATTCAATTATGCGTAACCGAACTTAAGGAACTTTTTGTAGTGTCTGCCTGTACTCGGGTTGTATGAAAACTCATGTTGGTAGGTATTTCCAGACACTCATTAATAAAAAATGCGTGGGTGTCGTGGAGTGGAACACTCGCTTGGAACAAAGTTCCTTCCGTAGTATATTTAGAACATCCATAGAACAAATTTGATTACCATAAAAAGGGTTATATTGAGTCAACCTTAAAAGATAGGCATATACTGTTCCGGACTTTTTTTTTACTTTTAAAGGGGAACAATTCCGTGATACATGACTTTTGTGTAACTTTAACCGTTTACGCAGCGCACGCAACGGAAGTTCTCAAAAGGAATATTTTTTTCCCGTTTTTGCAACATTTTTCATTTATACTCCGCTCCTATTGGTCGTAATGTGATGTCATATAACCTAAAGCCTTCCTCGGTAAATGGACTATCCAACACAAAAATATTTTTATAATTCCAACCAGTAGTTCCTGAGATTAGCGCGTTCAACCAAACAAAAAAATAAAGAAAGGGTAGTGACGGTATCTCGTGACGGAAAATTCTTACACTTTTTTCGCCTAGCCCTCATCCCCAAGTCCACACCGTGCCATAAGGAACTTCGTTCCAAAGATTATATAAAATAGCCAAAAAGGTCCTAGGCTATTACTGAAATCCGTGAAATATCTTTTAATATCCAAGCTTGGCGATTGGATTTTCGATTTATTAACTTGTAAATCGTTATAAATATACCTAATGCTGAATTAGATAGATATGTTAAACAATCTATTTACAAGCGAGTATTGTTAAAGGCTCATACACACTGGCGCGACGCGACGCCCGACACAAAGGCACTGCGTGTGGCGCGACGAGCGACGCCTTTGTGTAGCGCTGTCATGTCGCACCTGTCTGTGGGAGCCTTAATATCGCATTCATCAAAGTATGGCTCTACAGCACTCTGTGTACCTACCTACCAGTAGGTAGGTACATAGGTACCTAACCGAGTTGATTAATTAATATTGATTGCCTGACTAGTAGAGTTCGACCGAAAATACACAGTTTTTATTTTGTACAGCAAACGAAAATCGGCCTGATTTGCATTTTCGGCCTAAAAGCTATTGAATAAAGAAAAAAAATATTTATTTGTCGATAGGTTTTTGTTTGGTTAAAGTAAAATCAAAACAGGGTCAATCTTTTAATCATTCAATAAACCATTTAAACTTGAATAACAGATAATTTTACTTATACATACATACTTTTCATAAAGGCATAATTAAGTTTTATCAAATGATCTGAAATGATATGCGAGAAAAAGCAATTATTCTGTATTTTGTAAATTAAGTAAGTCTAGTGTTTTTTTATCTCTTGTAACGTTGGATTTTCATTATAATAATAATAACATTTTTTCGACCGAAAACGTATATGGATATTCCTGCCGAAATTGAAAATCGGTCGGAGTCTGCTGACTGGCAACACACCACTGAAACCTGAAAACCATCAATAGATTTAAAACTGTTTACTAAAATATCACAGAACTTTTCAGTTGAGCGAAAATATTAAATTGTACTTAACAATTTCTGTACAAACGACACAGCATGTGTCCTGCGGGAATTAGAATTTAATATTCAAGCCGTTACGTGTAATTACCAAATAGAGTACCGCCCAACTGAAATGAATTTTAATTTTGTTTATTCTGTATGAGTAGATATGTGAAGGTCATTGACACTTGTCCCTCTTTTAATTAAGGCAGTAAGTAGATAAATAAATGCCAACGGTGGAGCGACAATTTTTAAACGATTTCTTCTCTACCCACTTACCTACTGTTGTAAAACGGTGAAGAAAAATATTGTAAGGAATCCGGCATGTCCTATAACAAAAACTTCGAATACACGTGAATCTGATATCACGCCTGGGACTGGAACCGCAAGGTCTCTCTGTTAGGTATGAGTAGGTAAGCCGTTAGCTTTTTCCTATCTCAAAGAGAGAAGGCATGAGTCCCAAGCTGTGAGAACACAACGGTTATGTAATAGGTAATACAGGCTGGTGTCCGCAACTCCACGTCAATGCACGTATTCTGCGTACAGGTAGGAAATCGATTATTCGATCCAACCCAGCACCTCCAGAAAGGCCAGCAACGCCTTGGTGTTACTGAAAATCTCACGTAGGGTAGGTACCCTACTAACTGACCTGGGTTACCGAAGTACTTTTCCCTGTACGTGGCGACAACCGGGCAACTTAGAACCACATGCGCTGCTGTCTCGTCGTCCTCCATGCAGACCCTGCACAGCGGACTGTCTGTGTCTCCTTTAACAAAGAGGTGTTTTTTAAATGCCCGGAGCCAGTTAAAGCTACTGTAACTGTACGCAGCGTTGTTTACTTAGCCGGAGAACCTGTTTCGTGAGGCGGCCATCAATTGTAGAGAGTGCCTTCTTAACCTGCCTACCTTACCATGGTCCACCCACAGTTTGTGATGTTGGTCCCTGGTGTGTTTCCTTACCAGAGTGCGTAAGTACCCGAAGGGGAGTGGCACAATGGGCTCAGGTTCCACTAGTGCCATGCTCGACCCCCTTCTGGCAAGGTCGACGGCTGCATCGTTACCTAGCGAACCGCTGTGTCCTTTGATCCATTGAATGGTTACGTTATTGAGGCCACCCACCTGGTTGAGGCGCTGGTGGCACTCGTATATTAGCCCAGAATCAAATGTGAGACTGGCTAGCGCTTGTAGAAAAGCCATGCTGTCTGAGAGAATGCGGATCGAGTGGTCCTTAACTTGCCTGGCCATGATGGCCGAAGCGGCTAGAGAACACAACAGTTATACGCTGGTTGGCCACGATCAACACGGTTGATCGATAAGTCATTGAGTGACGTAATGGGCCTTGTATCAGAATTTATTGCAATCGACGAGAAAGCCTCATTTCTCCCCGACTGAGGCGAAGCCCAAAAGGAGGGTGAAGTATTTTTTTTTAATAAATAAAATCACTTGTATCAACAAATAAACGTTGTTAAAAAAGAAAGTAAAAACGAAAACCCAACTACCACAAAACTGTCAACTAAAAAGATATAAACAAAACGTCACAGAAAAGCCGTATAACCGGAATCAAGCGCCAATAAATGATGTAATTAAGGTGACGAAAAAGGTGAAGGGAGGTGAAGGAGGTGACGTGTGACTCCGGTTATACGAAAACCCTTCTTCCTCCTTTGGCTATGCCGTAGTCGGGTTAAAAATACAGGGGACTTCCCACAGCAGAATAAGTATTAGAAAATTCAATTAGAAAAATTTTAAAACACACATAGATGCTAGAGCAAAAATAATAACTGAAAATCAACATCAGGTTTCATCAGTGTTTTCCCTTTGTGAGAGGTGCCTAAGGTCCGAGCTTTTCCTAAGGAAATAATGAATTCAGCGAGGACGCAAACGTTGTCGAGCTGCTTAAAAACAAATAAGTAGACCACACCAAGGTGGTCCGACGGCATTCTTGATTAACATACATTTTATTGCATGCATCCAATTAACCCAATCACTTTTAAGTCGACACCTATCGGGATTTCAGTGTCAAACATTATTAATATGGACAAAAGGGCCAATCGATTTAGTAAAGGTATGGATGGATGGCTCCATAACCGCTATGGTAGTGCCGAACGGTTGGCTTCGCATTAATTATGAGATGGACTTAATAAATTGAAAACCTAAGGGATAGGTAGTGCCTAGGGAATGCAATCCGGACTATCCGTAATCCGAAAAATCCGGATATCCGCATATTTTTACTAGACTTCCTAATCTGGGTTTGAAAATCGAATCCGGATTTTTTGAATAATAAGAAATTGTAACAAAAAATCGACACGAGCAAGTTCGCTGTTCGCGCGTCTCGCGAGTGTCGAGTCCGCCTACAAGCGTCGAATCAGAGCGTGCTTTTTCCGCAGTAGAAATTATGTGCAACCGAATTCGCAGCAGGTTAAACGACAGCACTTTAGATACCTTATTATTTTTGAAGTCACATTTTATGTCTCAAAAAATACATGTCATAGCTTTTTAAATTTGTGTTGGTTTAAGTGAAGTTAAATTGTTTTGTTACTTTTGTTTATGTTATGTTTAATAATTTGACCAAGGGTCAATTTGTCTTTATTTTTGTTCTTAGAGTTTCTTTTAATTTGTACCTATTAATTATTTTATTAACGTTCAATATACAATCTGACACTGACCTGCAAACTGCAAAAAACGTAAGAAAATTTGAATTTCGTGGGCAACCTGCCGCTTCACCAACGCGTTCAATATGCGTCCGCGATAAGCTTATTATATTTATTTTGCTAAAACCGAGACCCTCGTTTGGAGCTTCGCCACAGTGGGTTTAAAGGGCCCCAAACAAATTTTGATACAGGGGCCCTTTAGGACTAGCGCCGCCACTTGCCTTATCCCACGCATGCTGAACGCGTCGGTATGACGGTTTCTTTACGAACACGAACATTTGGTTCATTCATAGATACGGTCACCAAAAATGACAAGTAATACCCCGTCGGATATAGTTGAAGTTTAGTAAGAAACCGATGGATGTTTTCGAATAATAAAATTAAATTAATAGAAAACAAGCAGTTCATTTAACAAATTTTTCATTCGAAAAAATCTATTGGTTTCTTACATAACTTCAACTTTATCCGACAACACTGGTTACTTATTTCTTTTAGTCACTGTACTTGAAGGTGTTTCTTTAATGTCATTCATTTGTAAGGTGCGTTTTGCTTGTGTAGAATAAACTATTTTTCTTTCTTTTCTTTTATGTCCGTTAGAGTGGTAGGTATTCAAAGTTGTTTCGTATCCTGCAACCATAGATACTAAGTAAGAAGATGTTTTATATATCTCTATGCATGCAACGCAACAGGTCTATAATGAGTAGATACGTATACGGCTTAATGCTACCATTTCGTTTCTATTTTGTACGTAAATGAGAACACGAAAGGGCCTGAACATTCCCATCACGTTTCTTATGTCCTGTGATATAAATTCATTCTCGCTGGCGATATAAAAGGCAAGTAGGCTCAAGCACTTACTGTTTATATAAATTACTAGCTTCTGCACGCGACTTCGTCCGCTTGTTTCTTGTTTTAACATAAACTAAATCCTATGACACTCGGCAATACTGTAGGTTCCCACTAGTGAAAGATTTTTCGGAATCGGAAGATTACCCCCTATATATATAAACGCACAATAACCTCTTTACAATATTATAGTAAGTATCTATAGGTAGATCATTTATGTATGTAGTTACCTATGACTTGTAGTAAACTGGAAACGCCGGGGTAATTGCATAACGCACTGACAGCAGGTATGGCTTTCATTTTGACAGTTCAACGACATTCATTGCGTTATTTACGTTGTTGAGCGGACCAATTTTTCCAACATGCATTAGCATTTCGAGCAATGGATTAGCAATATCCTTCAAAATTATTCAGATTGTGATTGATATAATGTGTTGTTGCGCGGGTCATATATCCTGAGACTGTGGCTAGATTTGCATTCCTATGACCTAAGGACCAGCGGGGTAATTACGTAACACGCTTACAGTAGGAATGGGTTACATTTTGACAGTTCAACAACATTTATTGCGTTATTTACGTTGTTGAGCGGACAAATTTTTCGAACATATGAAGCAATGGATTAGCAATAGGCTCCAAAATGATTCAGATTGTGATAGATAGTGTGTTACGTAATTAGGGTGCTGGACGAGACTAAATTGCTGTGTTTTCCACATAACATAACGAACGCCTGTATTCCCCGTTAAGGGGACTACAGGACCTAAACGAAAGGTTTATAATGCCCAAATGTATATGATCCACTACAGTAAACAAAATCAGAATAATATATGATATTCTTCAGGATGTATGCTAGTTAGTTAGATAGTGTGTTGAAAACAAAATACAAGAAATTAGATACAATAGAAAAAAATCACGAAAATAAATTATTTTAACGATTAAAAACCAAACAGTCATACACACAATCATACAATCATTCTGATTTTTTGTCAAATTATTCTACAAGCAACATATTAACGTAATAGTGTTTTGATATTTTAGTCCAATCAATTTTTTTTTTGTAAATAGATAATTGCTTCATACTTTACAATAAATTACCAGCGTTGTGTCATCGCGCTTCTTTCTTTGCATGCAGTCTGACAGTGACCGCGCTTTAGCTGTTGTCAGCCCCTTAAGGTGAATCGTCAGCTGTAGCCCGCCAAATTAAATTTTTCTCCGTTTTACGTCGTATGTTGAAAATGCAAAGAACTTTCAAAAATTTTTTTTTTTTTTAATTCTTTGGTGGAACAAATTTCCAAAGTTTGTTCATTGCATTGATAAATGCAAAATAAATTCAATTAGAGCAGGACAGAATTACCAACACCAATACACTTTAGGAACAGGAGAACAGATAGAACTATTAGTGGAACAAGATAGTTATAAATATTCAGGCTACACACAATCACGACAGATACACTATAAAACACTACAATTTCAACACAGATTAAACACAATTCTGAAAACGCAACTATGTTCTCGAAATAATATCAAAGCGATTAACACATTCACTATACTAGTTCTCACATATTATTTTGGGATAATCAATTAATTGGAATAAAACCGACGTACAAAACCTTCAAAGAAAAATTAATACCACAATGACCAAAATCCGCAAACACCACCCACGATCCTGTCTGCAAAGATTAACACTGCACTGCCACGAAAAGAAGGAGGTAGAGGACTAATTGACATTCTAAATCTACACAATAGACAGATAAAAGCACTTAGACAATTCTTTTTTTTTTAAACCGAACCCTCTATTCTTCACAAAATTATAACACACACCGACCAAAACTTAACACCTCTTTTAAAAGATACATCTGAACAAAGAAATGAGAAATTAATCTTTTAGAATTTAGCTTTTAGAATGGCAATATAGCAAAATAGCAAAATTAAGCTTTTAGAATGGACCCAGAAATCTCTACACGGAAGAATTGCCAAGAGTTATGCCACATAAATGCCGACAAAGAGGCGTCGAACGCGTGGTTAAATCGAGGTGAACTCTTCCCGGAGACTGAAGGGTTCACGCTTACTATACAGGATCAAGTAATTGAAACCAAAAATTACAGAAAGTTTATCATAAAGAATTTAAATAATGACACATGTAGGAAATGCAATAGTTCTCCAGAAACGATTCCGCATATCACAGGCGCGTGCAAGTCAATTGCCCAAACAAACTACAAACACAGACACGATCAAGTAGCCAACATCATACACCAAAAATTAGCACACCAGTACAAACTTACAGATTCCATACTACAAATACAATCCAGAAACTGTATTAGAAAACCCCTCAACAAAACTATATTTTGACCGCCATTCTTACCGATCGAATAATCAATTTCAATAGACCAGATATTACACTTATAAATAAGATAAACAAAACTGGATATTTAATAGATATTGCTATACCAAATACACATAACATGCAGACAACAATACCAGAAAAACTGAGCAAATACTCCGAATTAAAAGATGAAGTAGCCCGAGTTTGGCATCTGCATAAAGTTACAATAGTACCAATAGTATTGTCTACAACAGGAGTAATACCGAAACAACTTCACCAGTCCCTTAATTCCCTTAACGTACCTCCAAATACCTAACATCTGCTGCTGAAGGCAGCGATACTAAACACATGCAGACTCGTGAGAAAGTTTCAGCAATGTGAATAAAAAAACCCACATCAAAACACAAATACGCAACCGTCTTCTGTGCAATCTTCTGCACGTGACCGTACTTAATCCAACTGATAATCACTTGGTTTAGACCCGTGTTATCAGCTCTTTCCAGCTATCCGAGAAAATAAAATAAATTTCAAAATAATAATAGTAATATGGCAGTTGACGCTGATGGGTCTAGACCCATCAGCGTACAAATCTTTAGTAGGTTATTAAAAAAAAAATCTGCTGTCCCATTCATTTTGACCGTCTACAATCATGTGCTGAATTCATGGTACCAGTTTGCGCATGCATGTCCCTTACTCCGTGTATAGTTGCTTAATGCTGGATCTTTCATGAGAATTCACTTAAAATTGTTAGGTGGTACAACACTACCACTGATTATTACAATATAGCAACACTGTCGTCAGTCATCACTGCAGACGCAATGGCGGACAGACTCGCTTGTGCAGTCGCCCGCTGGTCAAGCTACACGAAACTGTCAAATCTTTCCAAACGATTTTAGACCTTAAAATGTTAATGGTTAAGTTCAAAGGCGAATGAGAAAATCTGACAGTTTGTGGTAACTTAATGTGCTGGGGACTGTACTAAGATATCTCAATAAAAGTATAATAAATAATACTTACAACTGGTGGACTTTATATTCATCCACATTACCTCCTCGAAGACGTCTTATCTACAGTCGCTCCACGTGGTATTCATCCTATACACGAACACGTAACAAAAATGAGACACAAGCGCCATTGTTTAGCATTGTGCGGAGTCTAGGTTTGAGTATAGTGTCCGACACGGACCATGGAACGGACCATGGCACGGACCATGTAGACGTGATCGCGACACATGCTGGCCTAGGAACTGCTGTCTTCTTTTTAACATACTTCAAAAAAAGGAGGAAGTTCTCAATTCGACTGTATTTTTTTTTTAGTTCATAGTTGGTGCTGTAGCGCTAGTTTTAATTGACTCTTTATAAACTGTGTAGTAGATAAAGGAGGTATTTCTCCCGTTTACCCGTAGGTATCCCAATTCTACGCCCACGACTGTGTACCTATACTGATACTATGTCACTAAGACCCACTTGCACCGCCAATCACTAAACACGTTTAGCGCTAAACGAGTTTTTAACATCATTCTGTCTTTTTCATCTTCGAACATTTGATAGAAGCAGAACTATTATTATGTTTTAAACTCGTTTATCGCTAAACGTGTTTAGAGACTGGCGGTGCAAGAGGGCCTAAGTATATCTGATCAGATCCTATGTACCTGGATTCGACTTATACAAATATACAGCATAGATTATTTCCATTGTTGCAAGTTTAGATTTAGTAAAAGCAGCAGTGCGTTTCTCATTCGAGAAAAGGACTCTTATCTTATGCTTCTGGGAGTAAGGATAGTGGCAATATCTTCCTCTATAGCACAAGTAACTATATCCGTTTCAATCAAAAGACCATTTCAGATACCAATCTACATCGTCTTCACATGATCTGACCAAGATTTTGTCAGGACTTTAAAAGAGACTGTGACCTCTGAGTTTGTTTCGGCCTTTCTTCTCAGAGTAGTCAGATAGGAAACGCCGACCTCACCTAGTTTAAAAAATATGATTGACGTGTAAGTGTTTGTACAAACCTACTTACAGAAATAAAATAATTTTTCATTTATCATGAATTTATCATTTATCATTAATGTATCATTTATCATTAATTTATCATTTATCAAAGGAATAACATAACATCACGCTGAAGCACAGGTGCACCTTTAGTCCGTCCACATTTCGCCAGTTATGTTTAAGTCCATGTAACAGGGGGCGAGCCTATTGCCATCAACCGGGCACAAATCCAGACTACGGGCTGCTACTGAGAAATTCCAAATGGAAAAACTCAAATAACAATTTGGCCGACCCCCGGAGAGTTGAACCTCAAACTCAAACTCATAAGCATTTATTTCAAATAAACCAATTACAGGCACTTTTGAATCGTCAAGGGACCCAGGACCTCATGCTCTGCAGAAGCGCTTGCGGCTACTACTCCAACGAGGCAGTTCAATCAAAGGAATAATAACAAAGAAATTTTTCTTAATATACATTTATTTTGTGGCTTTATTCATAATTACTAATTAAGGCTAGTTTAATTACACATACATTAAAAATCAACGATACATCTTTACAAAAAGTTACAGTCGGCTAACATGTGGAATACTGGCAACACTCGAGACCAAACGATTCGAATCAAAGTAGAAGAGATCATAATTATTATAGTCAGAAGACGTATAAGTTATACTTTTTAAATTCTATAAAATATTCTTGAAGGAAATATAGCATCAGATTATGCCTAAAATATATTTTTATAGAACTACCTTTAAATACAAGTATTTGCAACCACAAACGACATTTCTATAATAGTTGCCAGGTTATCACAAAATTATCAGAAAAAAAATCGTAGTGCAAAATACAATTTCAAGCGACAGAAGTTATGAACATTGCCGTAAAGATTCGCTGGATTTAAGACATAAATTTTATAATTAACAAATGTAAGGCAGTACTTATTAAATTGTTTATCAACATTTCTATCTATAATATGGTCGATACATTAGCAACATTTTACATTCCGTACGGGCATCACATTCTTAACTCTTAAGAAAATATAATTTATTTGTTATTTCCAAAAATGCATAGAACTCACTATACTAAACGCAAACGCATGGCAGTCGCGGTAATTAACAGTGCGAGTAGGACGGTAAATATTTAGTATGGAATTTCTAAAAACTGTATACCGAATATCATGTCATCTCGCTCTCGCATTTTATGACCGCGCCTGCCACGAACGTTAGCGTATACCTAGAGTGACATATGGAACCAAAGTTAGTCTTCATGATTTGTTATTGTTGGTTTAACATCGTGTTCTATTTAATATTTATATCTACGTTACTTAACTAAAAATATACCGAGCAATTCTTGCTCGTGGTTACATTAAATCAAGTATTGGAGTCTAAGTAAATTAGGGCAAACTATTGCCATCATGACATCCTTTTATTTTCGACTTTATTTCAAAGTAGACAATGTAGATTTTTGCTTGGCAGTGACAAGTATGGTCAGGTCCTCGCCAGGTCTTCGCCGACATTACAAATTATTGAAAAGATTTTATACCATACTTCATATCCTCGTGACTTTTCAAATGTGATGTATAATTTTAGTAGAATTACAGGAAATCTCAACTTCATAAAAGTATCGTCAAAAATTGCTGTCATAATGTATTCGGGCCCTACTATATGTTTGCTCTTAACATGTCTAGATAACTAACGTGAACCTATCAGAAAAGAAAATGAAAGACAGTGTGCCGACCTAGCGTGAAGCTATACAAGACATATGGCCCGTATTCACTTACACTAAACAACACGATTTTCAACTTTCGGTGGTAAGTCGAGCGTTGAAATTCCAACAACGCGTTTATGTTTGCAGATTAATGTGTCTCCTAGTGATAGTGAAAAGGGACATTACTATTTAATTAATTATAAATACAACTGACACCTATATCAAACAGATACTTATAAATCACATAACATCCTGTCACATAACATTTTCACAGACAGGTTTTCCCAACTACCTGCAAGGGAACATGAGTTTTAATTGCAATACCAGAACTACCAGAACTGCATTACAATGCCAGAACTAAAATAAAATAAAGTAGGTTTTAAATAAAGAACATTTTAACATTTTTCTTTTTTAGGATAGCAGGACCTTTAAGCTCACACATGCAGCCAATCAGAACGAATTCTTTTGCAATGACATACATAATAAAGAAAATGGAATTGCAGCATTAAATTAATTTAAATACCTAGAAGTACCCACATTTCATATAAGTCCTTAGCAATTACAGATAATTGTTAAGGTATTTGAAATATTTGCTTCCTTAAAAATGGTTGAATAATATGCTAATAAAAAAATGGGGGGCCAACAATAAATAAATAATATTATTTTCTATCATCAGTTAGTGACAGAAACCAGCATTCGTCCACGTAAAATCTAAGTTAATACTTATACTATGTTTAATATAAAAATACAACGTTGTTCACGCGTATCTACGCCTAATTTATCTAAGGTGAACCTGATTTCACTGAACATTACCATACGGCCGATGAATCATGGCCGGTCTGAACATAGGTTCTGCGAACTCTCGCGCAGGTACACTCACTCAAAATCGCATCATGTCACCATTTAGTTCCAAAAAAATGTTATTACGCAGCTTTCTGGTTCAGACCATGGCCGCATGATTCTTGGGCCGTATTGTACATATGTACATGCATAATCAACGTATAATGCTGAATGCTGGGACTCAGACCTCCTCTCTGTAAGAGGGAGCGAGACATAATCAACCACGCGGGCTCCGTGCGGGTTGGCAGATACTGAATTAACATTAAATTAAGAAAATCAGTATTTTTTTTAAATACAAAATGTTATGTTTCATCGACATTTGGGACCTTTTATGGTGATAAATATATGTTTCAGCTTTATTTATTATTGATCTAGTATAGTTTATTATAATGGCATAATTTAAAGCAAACGAAAGATTATTTCTACAGTATGTCGCAAATAAAATAAAAATTGCTACATAGGCATTGGGTATCGGTGAAATCAGGCACCTATCTCATTCTACGACATACAATGCATCGTAATTATGTGGTCTTGAATGGTAAGCGCAAACTAAGTCTGCAATGTACGAAATGTTACGACTTTCTCAAAATTGTTCTATAAATCAAAAATCTTCTATTATAAAATTTCAGTTCTTTCAAAAACAGGTTTATTTGAGTGATTTATTATTAATAGCGAAAGATGATGGATGAAGAACAACTATGGTGAAAAGAATTCTTGGCCCATTCCCTGTCCTATGAGTCATATAGTGCAGGTTGATTATTTTACTATTGTCTACTTCGTGGACAGTGAAAGTGTTAAACAATGACTATAGTAGATTTATTATTTTAGGGTTTGTAGAAAAATATGCTTAACTGTAAAAAAATAAGTAAGTATGGAAATCTCACTCAAAAGAATTTTGTATAGTCTATTGTCAATACATTCCGTTGATCAATTATAGAAAAACTAAGCTATTTATTTAACCTCTGATAAATCGAAGCACAGATAAATAAGTAAAATGGAGTTCTACGAAAGACCCTTAGGTACGTTACATATATCTTCCATTCGCTATCTTCTCTATGTTCTAAAATGATAATAAATGAGCTAAAATATGACCACCATCCTTTATAACATTACAATCACATAGACAAAAAAAAAACAACAAGAAATCAAACATCAGCCACTCAAAATTTTGGCTCGCACATGATTTTTTTTTCAACTGCTGTCATCTTATACTGACCAGTCATTTTAGTGCAGTACCAGTTAATATGGCATATCGAGATTTAGAATAACATATCCCATCTTAGCAGTTGGGTGAAGAATTTGCCTTTTTAGAGCATAACCAGACCCGTTGTCAGACCATCTCAGACACTAATCGGCATGGTCCTCTCATGGCCTGACCAGGATTATGACCACTGAATTTGTTTAGGTCTTTCTCCTCAAGTGTAGTCGGATAGGAAACACCAAACTTACCTATTTTTTAAACATAATTTATTTTTAACATTTAACAGTGTTTGTTGAACCAATTTTCAGAAATAAATATCATTTATCAGTGTGAGTCGATTTCTCTCGCTCGATGTGCGCAATAAACGGTAATGCATACAATCTTCCCTATCCTGTTACTATCTAAAAGCATATAACCGTGGTACCTACGTTTACATTTGTGGGAGGAACTCGATGGGGGTTGAGAACTTGAAATCTTCGGGGAACAGCTTGGCTGCGAAGGGGTACATGAGCTTGTAGGCTTGACGGATGGTCACGTCAGCCACGCCGGCAATGTCACCAATCTCTTTCTGACTGCGCTTGTCTTCTGATGCCTGAAATTAAGGATATGATGTATCAGTTTTTGGTATGTGTATGTGCAGCTTCGTGTTGCCAGATTTCTTTAATTAAAATGCCATTTTCTTTGAATGCTCTAAGGGCTAAAAGTCAAAATCGTACCGCGATTCCGCATCGCCAAAATCTGACAGCTCGCTGGACTCTGACAAAGCTGTATATTTTACAAAATATGTTACAGCCCTCGCAATTATGATGTTGGGCCAAAAAGAAGTATCGGATTAAAATCGGAAATTTCTTTACCAATTTAATTGAATCTGCTGTCAAATTATTGGTAATAGTTAACCTCATCTACCAATCAAGCTGGAGGTAAACGACGAAATAACAGAAAGATTGGAGAAAGATAACACAGACATCTGCCGTAAAAACGTTGAAAAGCCGACTTTAAAGTTAATGTAAACTCAAAATAATTACAGAATTCATTGAACAAAACTCACTGATGTCTGTATTTATTACTACAAGTATGATTACTATCGTCGTACTGTTTATTTATCTTTGATTTAATATCTTTGTCCTTGTCCATATTAACGTAACATCAAAGGTAACTTCACGGTCAAGTATTATTTACTTCGAGAAATATGTATTTTCAAATATTTGTCTTATGCAGTGTTCGCCTGGAGTACCTATGTGCAATTACCACCACAGACGTGTGAAGGCCACTTTTCATGATGCTAAAAGTTTTAAGAATATCTGTAGGTTTTCGACGTAATGTAAGGCCGAAATCGTTATTTTGAATGTTTTGTTTAAAAATAAAATAAAATAAGTAACAAAAATACAGTAACTTAGTTATCGTTAGTGGAAAAATTAACAATAGATATACATATAAGTAGCCAAATAAACCGGCCAAGTGCGTATCGGACCACGCACAATGAAGGGTTCCGTAGTTGGGATGACTTTATCCCAAGAACGAACTTAACATTGTAGTTGAAAAACATGTTCTCCCATACGTTCCAACTGCAAATGTAAGTTGGTCGACTATTACTCGTAAACTTATAAAACCTACTAGATGTGATAGCCTTCCTTTTAATTTCGTTATATATACTACTGCCGTGAATTTTTTCACATATCCAATAGCAACCATTTAGCTGGCAGGGGGGGGGGACACTTGACTCAACAAAAATTTGCAATTTAAAGCTTAATTTTACGCAAACTGTTCCTGAATCGAAAAATGGTTTTCACAGACCCGTAATATTTTTGAATGGCCTATCCAACGATACCCCACACAATAATATAGACGAGAATAAAAAACATCCCCACTTTACGTGTACAGGAGGTACCCTAATCTTTTTTTTATTTAGTTAAACTTCTCGCACATAAAACATACAAAGGCGGACTTAATGCCTTAGGCATTCTCTACCAGTCAACCAAGGGTGGTGTAGAGATAAGATGGCAGGTGCTCTGTTTAACAGGCGTTAATAATAATAAAAAGAATATTAAAAAGATAACATAATTAATTATAAAATAGGTATACAACTACCTAAATAGGTTTTAAACTTATATACACACACATACATATTTACTATAATAAATACCTACATTACATATAATATATATATATATATATATATATACACAAAAAGGGAAAGAGGTAATTGAGATGACTCTATGCTATCTATTTAATTTATTTTTATTTTATTTTCATGATTATATTTTACCACTTTGTCGGCGTGATAATTATACAATGTATATCCATGCCATATTATAGCTTTCTAGTACTAAGAGTCTCTGAGCTAAGCTGCGGACGGACAGACGGACAGGGCGAAACTATATGAGTTCCTTGTTGACTACGGAACCCCAAAAAGGCAAAATAATTCATAGTTATGTGACAGTTGCAGTACATAATTATAAACACTTAACATTTTCTTAAAATCATTTAGAAGTTCTAAATCTGTAGCTACGAATATGAGGTGTTGCGCTTGGCTGGCAGTGAAAGCAAGTTTAAGTTTTCACTTCTATCGGCAATCCTCAGAACTGTCTATGTTTTTTTTTTAAATAATTGTTTATCTATAATTTAGGTAAAGAAATGAAGTATTACATACATACATAAACTTACGCCTTCTCCCCTGGAGATAGGCAGAAACTACAGACCGCTACCCGCTACGATGTTACATACTCTTTTTGTCTCGTTTACGTTCATACGTGAAGTATTATTATTTATATTTATTTTACATATTATTTTGTTTAGGTTTCTACCAGCTGGTAATCTAGGCGGTGGAAAGCGCAATGAGAACCAAGTTTCTACTAACCAAAATGTTTATAGATGTATACATATTCAAAAAGAAATAAGACTTTAAAACCAACCTGCGAGGCCATGTAGATGGCAGCAGCGGCCACCGAAATGGGACTGCGTCCGGACACAATATCCAACTCCCCAGCTTTCCTTGCAATATGCGTAGCTGCCCTCTGTACAGAATTGGGCAGTCCCAAGTTGGAGCAGAACCGAGACATGAAGTCCGCTGTGGTTATAAGCTCCACTGAAGTTTCCAACGCCTTCAGGATAAGTTTGAAGCATCTGCCGATCTCCTTCTTGCTGATTTTGCTGACCGCGCAGATTTCCTTGAAAGTACGCGGGACACCCTCCTGACGACACGCAATGTAGAGGCAGGCAGACGCGATGGCGTCATTCGCTCGGCCCTTCAAGTTCTTACCATCATGCACCTGCAGAAGCAATCATGAACTTAAGTTCAAGTCTGGTTAGCACCATATGGTCACACAAAATTTGAATAGCGAAAACCGCCCTTAGTGCTTCGAAATTGCTCTATAAAGTAAAATTGTTGCTGTTTTATTTCTCACCAACTGTTAAATAAGCAACTATAGGCTTAGATAAATTCACCATTACATACGTACAAAACATTAAATACCAGCCAAAGGACGCATTTTTTTTACTATCCCACAATAGACAAAATTATATGATACATTCTAAAAGCAAATGCAGTCAGTTTGGCCTCAAATTAACACACTAAACAGTTTCGATACTTTGTTTACCTCAAAATGCACTGTTGGTATCCTTCAACCATATGCTAATTCATGTTCATGTGTCCGGTAGGTAAGGCCAACAATTATGTGTGGAAAATTAACATTAAAATGGAAATTACACTGCATGTATTTCATAACCCAATATATTCTTGAAAATTTGCTTCGTCCATAGCAAATTGTATTCAGAAAAGCATGACTATTGCAACAATACAATGCAAACATGAAAGACATTGTTTTTGAATATTATTCCTTATTTTCCATTTATTATGCCTAACTGAAGCAGTGTTTTTGAAACTTAGAATTCCACAATTATGAAGGACATATTTTCCTCATAATAAACAAGATATTGAACAAATACAGACTAAATGTTTTGAATTATGGAACTGATTCAGCAATACATAATGAACATGATTCAATTTGTTTCACAAACGTGACCTTGGTGGCGCATGTGAAAGAGAGCAATGCTTACAGAAACAATTTACTTTTCTCTTTTCTTAACGCACCAATTATCTGCTCTCAAATTTACACAGAAAATTTTAGATTTTCTTTTGGATTAACGCTAGCTGTTGCCATACCTGTTTAAACAAATTGTTGGCACGATCAACAATAGTCTTTGGTAAGTTTATCCTGTCTGCCATAGTGCTAATTTCCCTGAAGGCATTGATGAGAGCCCTGTCTGTGCTGCTAATGTTTCTCCGATTCTGATACTTTGATACTCCAAAACTGTCAAATGATGCATCGCCTCTGCCCGGTCCGATGATTGTGGACAAGTCTCCACCGGAAAGAAGTGGGTTTTCCGGCCCACCAACACGAGATGGGTCCACTCCTGACTTCTCATTGCTGAATGTACGCCATTCTGAACCCACATCTATGACTCTGGAAAAAATAACATTAGCACTATGTAAAAAGAACTTCAAATAACTCAGATCTGGACACATTCCATGTAATAAGTTTACATTCATGATGAAAAAAACGAACTCGCCTAATTGTTTGGAGTGTGGGGTCGTGTAAGACTTACATCACTTATTGGTGGATTGTGTTAAATATGAGTCTCAAAGAAATGATCTGTTTGGGGTCTTGAGGTTGAACTGACTTGATATGGGCATATTTCATAGAATTTTGTCTCAACCAAATGGTGATGATGCGAAGAGCCTGTTCAAGTTCATGGCCCAAATGTAATCTGTAGCAGTGTGTATGTTTAGGGTACGATGGGACTGGCATACGCATTGACGTTATAAAAGTCCCTAATTAAATAAAGAATTAAAAAAAAAAAAAAAAACTTCAAATAATAAAAACCATGCTTTTCTTAGACAAATGTGGAAGAAAAAGCCATGTTACGCTGACCCCAAATAAACTGGGATAAGGGATGGATACTACTAGTGTACTGGGATGGTCTATTTATCTTAAATTGCATAGGAACATTATTATGCTGGCTCATAATGTATTTTAATTACAATAACAGTGTGTCCTAATTTCAATGCAAATACTGGCCATGCAAGTATGCATAGATAAGCTCTGTAGGTAATAAATTACCATAGGGTATGCAGAATATGATCATGTGGTAATAGGTACAAATAATGTTTGACAAGCAATTACTTCTGCAGAATGTGGCATACAAATGTTAAAAATAACATTAAAAGGTAATTCTTACATTGTTCTACTATTAGATAGAAGTAATGTTCATTTGCGTATTTGTGTGTGTGATCAAAACTGCTTTAATTGTCAGTTCCTATGCGCAATTCCTAAGTTTCCACATTGCACAAATTAGTCAATTATTTATTGACCTCGAAATAATAGAAATCAAATACATCACTCGCATTAGTTCAGCAACTTTGTTATTATTACGACACGGTACCAGTGCCCCAGTGGTGGAAAGCTCTATGCGTTTCGTAAATATTGCCAAACAAACATTTTGTTACGTACCTGTCGCCGACTACCAGCCCGCATTCCGAGCATATCATGTCCCCAGCCCTGTAATCCTCGATAAGCGGCGCATCTGGGTGTGCATAGCACACCACTTTATTCGTCTCAATCCTAAAACCACAAAAGAAAGTAGGCTCATCATTCATCAACAAGTAGAAATCAAATCTTTGGGAAACAACTTTGCCGTGGTCTTTTGCTACTTTATTAGCACCATCGTAAACTTACGTAATATCATAGTAAATATTAATGATATTCGGCTGTACAATACATAAATATCGTCATTAATATCGAAACAGGAATAAAATAAATTAGAAAAACAGACCTCGACGTGCTCGCCATGATAGATTGTCAAGTAGATACCATAGACAATTATGGAACTTTTTTAGAGTTTGTAAACTTGGCACTGGGTACTTGCTTTTTCCATAGACAAACTAGATTGGAAGACATTCTCGATACGTGAAATATTACAACACGTTTCGATTTTTTATTTAATTTCACTTAATGTTTATTTAAAAACTGACAACTTAAGTAACTATTTGTTCGTTAAAGTAGTACTGATGTTTCCAAAGAGCGTCTTTCATTTAAAAGTTCTTACCTACTGCTTGGGGGAGGCCTATGTCTAGCAGTGGACGCCTTTCGGTTTGTATCCGTTTGTTATTTTTTTTTCCGGATATTTACCTAATTTATTGCAGTATCTGGTTAAACTTGTCTATAGAAACCATTAAACTTTGAGAAGCATGGTCTTACGACGCACCGTTTCCGAGAAATAGGCGTTTGAATATTTTTTTAACTTACTCAGGAGAAAAGACATTTTTAAACAAAAAACTGTGGTTTTCGTAAATCGTCAGTTTCTTGTTTCGAACTCCTAAATATAAGTCTAAAAGCACCTTGGTGTTTTTTGTCTACGACCAGCTGTTTGACGTCAAAATTGTGTCGAAGGGATCCTTTTAGAATTTAGGATGCAAGAGCGAGCGAAGCGAGCTCGAGACTTGGGGCACCCCGTCTGGGACAGGTTAAGTTCGAATGGGATGGCGGGGTCTAGTGAGCGAGCGAAGCGAGCAAACAAATACCCCACCATCCCCTACGTGGTTTTTTTGTAAACCATTCAGAAGTAGGAGCCCCGCCATGCAGGGATTTGTTGACTACGGCTTGTGCGTCGTAGGGCCGTGCTTCTCAAAACGTAAATGGTTTCTATGGTCAAGGTAAACCTGCTACTACAATAAAAAAATAAGTTTTTTTTTCTTTGCCGCTCATAGTGCCCCTAAGCATAAACTGCAACTCCTACTACTTCGCCCCTAAGACGACCCACTAACCCGTCTTTCGGTTGAATTGATGACGATGACCTACAGACTATCCATTAGAACAGAAATATTATTTAAATATATTACAGTAGGTACGGATTTTATTTTCTTCTTTTGCATATTTAGAAACTTTACTAATCATTTACCGAAATTAGCGATTTCGTGTAGGTACCAATTCATTGAAATAGTATAGATATTTCGCAATGCCTACATTACATATCAGGCACCTAACATAATGACAGGAAAATACTCACATCTGCCATCGAAAATCAAGGTTTCCTAATCGTAGTCATTCATGGTCATCACGTTAATTTAGTGGTAGCACAAGGATAACTTGCAAAATTATTTGATGGTAAGGTTTAAACCGCGAAACATTGGGCTTTTGTATTACAAATATTCTGGGATTGCCAATATTCAACACAACGCGCAGTATAGGGGCTCAGTAAACGGCTGACTTTTTGCCGCCTACCCACGTATACTGGGCGCTCTGTAACTAAACATAATATCAATTTACGCGAATCCGCGGTGGGGTAGGCAGAAATGTCTCTATAAAGTGCACTGGTATTTCACCAGTTATGTTGAAAATCCCTTGAAATACTTCTTATTTAGTTGTCAAACCTTTCGAAAGTTTTACTTTTAATCCAGCTCGACCATAGCTCACGAATATAGCTCGACCATATATATATTTTTTTTTTTTTTCAAACTATAGATACTTTAAATAGTCAGTCACCTTCAGTGTCTGTTGTGCGTGAAGTTTAGTTAGACATAAACGGAAGCAACATTCGGTTTGTAAAACACTTTTTCAATAACATTTCCGGATTAGGAAATGTGGCCATCAAATTATGTATTTATTTGTTTGTTTGTACATTTTCCCTCATATTTCACGAACTACATGAGGATTTTTCATGCTGTGCCCTGCTGCTGTGCAACGGTGCGGGTGCGCCAGTTCTTCACTCGTGGAGGCTGTTACTGATGATGATGTTTTATGAACTAAATTCCGTTCTTAAGTACCTAAGTAAGTCCTCTTGAACTTACCTAAATATACAGGGTGATAGGTGCATCGACGCGCAACCTATTAGGTACCATAGATTCAGTACATGATTCTAAACCCCATGCGTTGAAATTTTCCGTCGGTTATAAAAAAAAAATTGTTGTTCCATAAATTTTGACCGCGTAGCGTAGCTACATGTGCTGAATTCATGGATAAAGTATGCACGTCGATATCCCTGCCACCATTTTTTTAGTTTTTTTTTTTTTGGGAAATTATTATATGACCTCTCCCGCTCTGGGCGGAGCCGAAGGGCGTGTCAGACTCTTACTGACTAAAACCCACCCGTGTTCCTTCAGTTGCCTGTGCGCCAGGGCCACGGTAACTCTTTCGAACAATCCGCAGCCCCGGCAGATCCCTGCCACCCTGTTGTCATATTTATAGAGTTATTAATAACTCTGTCTTAGCTATAGAGAAATACATAAGAGCGGAGTAGGGTAGGCCCCACTCTACTTATTCCTATTCTTATTTGGGGCCTCAGCGTACACAACCATATTACTTGAAGTACCTAATAGGTATTAGGTACATTTCGGTAATTAATACCCGTTTTATTGACATAACGCTTAACACATTACTGACGTTACTAGTCTAACGTAAGACCTTAATAGTACGTAAAGCGATGTTGTAATTACTAGCATATTACATTGATTGTAAAATCGATTGTAATTAATTAATTGACCAAACATTTGGTAAACTAGTGGTATCTTTTTAACTAACATGCTAACGATAGCTTGATGTCAACAGCCAACGTAACAATTGAGCATCGTTATTACAAAATTCGAACGAAAAAAAAATGCACAACGATTCTGACACGTTTCTTTCTAAGGCAGTGGGTCAATGAGTAATATAGCATTTGAGCGTTATTGGTAACCTTAGTTTCTGAATGAATTGAGCGTTACGGATTTATAATAAGGTCAAGATTTTTGCATAATATGGCCAACTTTATTATCTACAACAGCTATCCTTGTTTTTGACGTGCATGTTACATCTCGCTGTCGTAATGTTCTACGTGACATAAAATAAGAATACGCTTGTATTACCCATCGGGATAGGCGGAGGTGTAATACCCTCATTTCGCCAGTTAATTTTGTCACATGAATAGGAGCGAACCTATAGCCATTAATTAAGAAAATGCTGGTGTAAAAAAAACATTTTTACAAAAAAAAAACAACCGACTTCCAAAAAAACCCAAAAAAGCGAAAAATTACTTTAATTTCGGAATTCGGTGTCTTTGGTTTTGTATTTTCGTATTTTTCCAAAGACTTCCGAAATTAAAGTTATTGTTCACTTTAATTTGTTTTTTTTTTTTGAAGACTTGAGTTTTTTTTTTTCACTTTTTTGTTTGGTACCTACCCAACATAAACTCGTATACCACTACTTGATATGTAAATAACAGTGACAGGAAGTTATTAAAACATCATCTTTAGAATGCTTAGTGGAAAAAATACGCATTATTAAGGATAACTAAAAAACTACTGGTCAGATCTTGGTCAAATTTATATGGGATCACATGAGAAGCACTAGCTTTCAAATAAAAAAAGAATTATCAAAATCGGTTCACCTACAAAAATGTGCTGAGCTAAAAAAGATTTTAAAAAAAATATAGTCGAATTGAGAACCTCCTCCTTTTTTTGAAGTCTGTTAAAACCCAATGACACCACACAGTCATGCTTGCGACCAGGCTGTCTATCTATAGGTAGTATAAAAGTGTACTCTAGAACTTCGCCTTTTACGACACTTTATTTGTTAGTTAATTAATTAATTTAATTAAGATTCCTTTATAAACTACTGGAATCCGAGCTAAGTTTCCTAACTATTAAAGTTGGCAAGATAGAGTCTAGCAAATAGGTTCCTTATTCCTACGAGCTACGTATGAATGGACTTGACTGACCCACGACGGATTCTTTAGTTATGTATCAGTTTTGACAGATTGTTAAAGGAATTTTATTTCCGTCCAAAGATTTATCTTTGTTCTTTTTTTCATATTTTATAGAACCAGCTACCGAGTTCGGTAAAGCTCTGTCTCAGAACAATAAGTAATTTTTTTTGTGCTTTGTGGTATTTAATTGGCTATGGTTTTCTTTTTCAGAATCTACATTATGTAATACCAAAGTCTGATGACTTAATTCTAAACCTTCACGCCTATTACAGTACCATCAGACTCACTATCTAATTCATGGTCACGACCTAACATATCATTTCATCACTTTCATCCTTACAAACGTCGCATCAACCAATTAATTTCGTCACATTTCGTACGTTTCTTGCACTAGCGCCGACTAGCGGCTATTGCATTGCAAAAATGTTAACTTGCATCAACGATTGCATTTGAAGTAAGGTCATTTAAGTCGACATGCCGAACCTAAACACAGTAAGCACCCAAGGAAAACTGGCTGCTAGTTTAATTAGAGAGGAATTTGTATGTTTGGGCGGTTAAGTCGGGCACTTATGCTGGTTTCTGAGGTCCTCAGATAAAATCTGATTTTCAAACTCAAACTCAACTCAAAGTATTTATTCCAATTAAACCATTTACAGGCACTTTTGAATTGTCAAAGAGTCGGTCAGTTAGTCAGAAAGTTGAAGCTAGTTGCCCATTCCAAAACGTAGATCTCTACGGAGAAGAACGGGCAAGAAACTCCAAGGACACTCTTTTTAAATCAAGATATTACACCATCCTGGGTACATTATTCTTGTTGCTTCTATATGCGAGAACAATGAAAAAAATATATAGAGAAACAATTCAAAATATAAGATTAATAATAAAAATAAGCCGTGGCAGCTAAGAGATGACCAGTCTCAACTGATGGATCAGCAAGTGTCAAGCTGTCAAGTCAACATAATTATATAATAAACGAATCCATGGTACTCACATTTACAAAATTGAAAAATGCTTCTAAATTATACAAAACTATAGTTTGCTATGTATTTGCTATTTTACTACATAAAAGAAAAGAGTCATTATAATATCTATTGAGTTATTCAATAATAAAAACATATTTTATAAAAAATAAACAAACATTAAGTTCGCAATGTCAGAAAAATAAAAGGGGGAATAAGAAAGGAGTATCTCTTCCAAACATTCAAATTTTAACTAGTGCGCCCGAGTGGCTGTGGAGCAGGACCAGCATTAAGCCAAGCATTTTTATCTACTATATAGTCATTGAACTTGTAATATGCTTGTCTACATAGTGTGCGTTTAATGCATGTTTTAAATTTGTTCTCATTTAGTTGAAGAATATCGAGTGGTATTTTATTATAACATTTTACACAGTACCCCATAAAAGAAGTATGTACTTTAGATAACCTGAAACGTGGTTGATCTAATTTGTTCCTATTTCTAGTGTTGAAATTATGCCTGTCACATATCTTACTAAAAAGATGCAGATTTTTTCGAACATACATAATGTTTTCATATATATATTGACAAGGTACCGTCATGATGTTAATTTTTTTAAACAGTTCCCTTAAGAGATTCGCGTTTGCGGAGGTTGTAGATGGCTCTGATTAGCTATTGATTCGACAAAGCTTTCTCTTTAAGGGGAAGCGCCAGGGTAGCCCGCGAAATTCAAATTTTCTTACGTGTACTCTTTAAAATACACTATTAATGACTATTTCTTGAAACCATAGGTACTTATTTGTTACGGTGGCCAATCATATTTTAATCAACACCTGACACTGACCTGCAAATTGCAAAAAACGTAACAAAGTTGTAATTTTGCGGGGTACCTAACCTAGCGAAATTGTTCCATAACTTTTCGTTCAAAATATGCTAAGATATCAAATCTTCTTTTCGTGTCGATGGTACTCTTCTACGTTGTTTTTTTTTATATGTTTTTTTCGCAGTAGGTGGCCACGTTGATTGCGGCATCAGTGGCATTCTTTAGGTCATCCGAGGTGCAGGTGAACGGGGCACTTAGGACACTCCAGCAAGTGGGGCATAGTCTGATCAGAAGCACCGAACTCACACTGGGTGTTGGATGGATCAGAAATCCCCAACTTCGACAAATTGTGTCTGCAGCGGCCTACTCGGGTACGCGAGGTTCCCATATAGGCCACTGCAGATCACGCCCGGGAGGTAGATGTCGGGATTCTTCGTTCTTTTTTTCCAACGCATGCGACTTCCCTTTGTACGGTAAGTGGTGCGATTCCTGCAAGCGGGTAGAGCTTATTTGGTGAAGTCGATTTTAATCAGCCCGATATTATCCGGCACGTCATATTTAGGGCAGTGTCTATTTGCTTGGCGTGAGTGGACAGGTGCCACACTGGACACGCAAATTCGCCAGCAGAGAAGCATAAAGACATGCCAGTTGTGCAAAGGACATCGGGTGCTGTTCCCCAGTTTGTAGTGATTTGGCGACGTAGCAGATAATTACGGGTCCCGACCTTCTGCTTCGTTTTGTAGCAGTGTGACTTATACGTTAGTGCCCTACCTAACGTTACTCCTAGGTATTTTGGGTTTGAGCAATGTTCAACTTTAGTTCCTCGCCACGTGATGTTAAGGGCCCGATTTGAGTACTTACCTGTTGCGGAGGTGGAATGCTCATGATTCTGTCTTGGACAGGTTCAGCCGGAGAGCATTGCTGTCGTAGTATTTTCCTAGTAGGTCAAGTGCCAGTGACAACTTATCTTCTACATCAGTGAAAGTCGCCGACTGTGTCGCCAGAGCCGAGTCGTCTGCATATAGGAAGCGCTTAGTTTGTGGAGTTAATAGGCTGGTTGTTTGTGTAGATGTTAAAAAAAGAGTTGGTGCCAACATACTGCCCTGAGGAAGATCGTTCTTTTGCCGTCGCCATCTACTCTTACCAGACTGGAAACAAACCTGGAAGCGGCGGTTGGGTAGAAGTTCGCTTAAGATGTTTACGAAACCCTGGTCGTTAATAAGGCTGCTCACTTTGGCAAGTAGTATTTTGATTTCAATGGTGTAGTAAGCTGCTGAGAGGGCAACAAATACGACACCAATGACTCTGTTGTCCTCGTATCCATCCTCTAAATATCGAGTTAATCGAAGGATTTGGCTGGAGCAGGGTTTGCCAGGTATCAACCAGCCTGCTCTAGTATTACTGTCGGCTCAATTACTGTTGTAAGGCGGTTTAGCAGTAGTCTTTCGAATAACTTATACGTGTGGTATAACAGGGATATAAGCTAGTAGCTGTTAGAATCATCTGAGGGTTTTCCTGGTTTCGGAAATGCTACTATTTTGGTCTTTTTCCAAAGTTTTAGAATTTTCGCGGTGACCAGACAGACAGGTATTGTAAAATGCCAGGAGTCACGACACAGCTATAGGCCCTCGGTGTTTGATTTGTTCCTCCGTTAGATCATCAACACCAACTGCAGCCTTCCCATTTTTTTGTGCCTTAATGGCTAGAATGATATCGGTGACTGTGAAAGGTGTACTGATTTCGGTGGAATTGCCAGGAACATTAACAACTTATTTCACTTTTGTCAGTCTGTGGGGGGTTTGCCATTAAGTAGCAGCTGATAGGCTATTTGATTAGCTGTGATGAACCCTTGGTTGACAGGTTCCGGAGGGTCCACTTTACTTTACGAATTTCGCCAACCATGGACACGAACTCCTTCCCAGCAGCAATTGTATCCTCAGAGAAAGGGTCGTTTTCGTAGACGTCTTCATAGATCTTAAAGAGTTTTGAAGACTCTGGATTAAGGCTAGATCTGTATGATGTAGGGCAGCCTCTAGGTATGCGTTGGTGTGCTACAGTCAAGATAGTACCAACGAACTGTTTGTAATTGGGAGGTGTGGGTTCTATGTCGCGTAGTTTTGCATCCACATCTACGGAAAAGTTTTCCCAGTTTGCTTTAGAGAAGTTAAAACGGGGTTTGAAAGGCAACTCTCTTGGTTTTATCGCAACTCGTATCTCGCACGTGATGGGTTTGTGCTGTGTATTTGGAATAGGTTGGCAAACAAGTTTTGAACTTCGGGAATGAATATTGCTGCTGACGAATATTAAATCTACCACGTTTCTAACGCCGACAGTAGAAGTAGCCTATTTGGCGTTATGTACAAGGGTTAGCTTAGAGGCATCAGCCCATTCCTCAACGAAGTTGCCGTCAGCGATGGTTTCACAGTATCCTCAGGTTATGCCGTGACTGTTGAAGTCACCAACAACTAAAATAGTGCGTCGACTGTCAAAGTTTGGTGTTTTGCGGAACTCGAAAGGCTGGTTAGGGGGCTTACATACTGACGTGATCATGCAGGTCTCTATGACCACTGTGAGGATTACTATCGAATTTTCATTACTCTATGGTGCAGACACAACAGTGACATTGGGATTTAAGAAAATAGCACTGCCATATTGAGGTATCTCCAGTACAAGCGTCATTCCAGGGATTTGTGGCCTTGGATGTTCGGAGCCGCGATGCGTTTCTTGGACATAGAGAATGTCACAATTAGTCTTCTGTCAAAGTTGGGATAGTAGTTCAGACTTGTTTTCAGAAAATCCTTCAATATTTATTAAGGTGACAATAGGGGCGGGCTTGAAAAGCTGGTGGTGGGTGCCCTTGGAGAGGTCGTTATTGTTATTTGGCCCTGATAAGGGCCATTGGTCATGGTTCTGAAGGGAGCCGTTTCAGTGTACCATCGTGGTGAAAGGATTAGTCAACTAGACTCTGCGTTACCAAGTGCTAGCTGTCCAGGGCACGCAAGGCGTTTTGTATCGCAGTACGATTTATGTTAACGCCGCTTGGGGAGGCTCCTTTCATGCACCTCAGATATCAAATAAATAGCAATATCGCATAGATCTCAGAAATCAGACATTATGGCTTCGTTTCAGCGGGTTTGGCGCTTGATATATTTTTGCAGACGATTTCAAATTTCAAGAGAAAATCAAATCATCGTCACATTTTTCTTTTTTGCACGTACTAGGTACGTGCCAATATGTAGAAATTGCAGATGAGAGGAATGTGCGAATTAATATGATTCGTGTGTATAGACGATCTTTGGGATTTGGATATCTAGGGTACGCTATGAGTTTCCATGATCAGCTTATCTCCAGTAGGTACCACAACTGCAATAAATAAAGATAAGTGCCAAGAAATGTTGTACCACAATGATGATGTCAAAAGGAGTTTGTAAGGATCGTAGCAGATGACATTCTGTAGTTTCTGCCGACCCCTATGATAAGACGGCGTGAGTTTATGAGTGTTTGTTGTGTGTGCGTTGATGATAAAGATGCGTTCTAGCCGATTTTGGCCCCAGCAGCAGCATTCGACTACATTTCAGGGTGATTGAGAACTTAGATCTGCTGCCCTTTCATGAGCTCTCATGTAAGTAGCATTTCCAACTTTGGCCGAGAAACTCTGAGCACAATGAAATAAAGCAGGGTTTAAAAAGTTATAACGCAACCAACGCTATAACGTAAGTAGTTAATTAGTATTTGATTGGTCAAAGCCAATTGATTGATCAGTTAAGATGTCTATGTGCTCATGGGTGCTCCGCATCCACTATTTGCCTCTCGTGGGTGCTGGAGCCGCCGAGCACCCACGAAGTCGACGCCCCCCCCCCCCCCCCCCCTAATAGATATATACCCAACTTCTAAAACAATTTGGCTTTAACGATTGCACCGTAGTTTTCTGATATTTAATATCACACTGGCATTCTACAACTTTTTATTGTTAATTTCATCACGTGCATATAAAGCCAAATATGCAAATTATCCATTAAAGTGATGATGGTTTATTAATAAATTTCATAATTTTTCGCACATTAATTCCTCAAGAGTCGAGCAAGACCTCGACTCATTCATTAAGATACGACATTATATGTTGACACCGGAGATGTGGAATTGTAGACCTGCGAGCAACAATCAACTTTATTGTCTTTGTATTAATTGGGATGACATTCTTTGATTGCTGTTCGCTTTAAATTTTTTGGATTCATTTATTTTGGAGGTCGGAATTATCGTCCAAAAGAAAGGTTCGTCAAGGTCCGATATTTCCGATATATTTCCGACGGACGATATTTTGGTCTCGCATAATGCAGGTCACTCACATTCGCACGAATACGCTAACCCGCAAGTGTAGGACAACATTCGCAAATGAATAATGCACAGTTTTTACCACATTCACGGTTTTCCAAGCCGTGTCGGCTTTTGACGCACATCAAAGTGCGTGAACCTCGAACGAATGTTTGCGTGCATGTGAGTGACCGGGGTAAGCATAATCAGCCTGTAATGGTCCCACTGCTGGGACACAGGCCTTCTCTCTGTGACAGGGAGTGGGCCGTAAATCCCGTAATCCACCACGCGGGCCCAGTGCGGTTGGTGGATGTCACATGTCTTCGAAATTGTGGTTCTAGGACATGCCGATTTCCTCATGATATTTTCCTTCACCGTTTTGAGAGTAGTTGTGATGAAATTTTTTACACAAAGTAAAGCGCCTGTCAGGGTTTGAACCTACGACATACAAATTGTTAGTCGCGGCCGTTACCCCTAGGACACCACCGCTCTTACGAACCGATGAACCGAATGCAAAAGTATATTCCCATACGCCGATCAATAATTCCACCAGTCCCTGCAGTCTCGACATGAATAGCGACAAAAATATGTCGCTAAGTCGTATCGATGTCAAATTTCTTTAATAGATTGTCAACTTTATTTCTAAAGCATAAGGTTGAAAATCTATTAAAGGAATTTGACATCGATACGACTTAGCGCCAGATTTTTGTCGCTATCTAATGTCGAGACTGCAGGGCCAGGGTTAATAAACTAATTTTAATAGTAAAGGGAAATCTTGTAAAAAATATTTATTTAAAAAAGAACTCTGGTTGACTTCCGGTCTCAAGCAATCGTAGAACAGTCACAAATAGACAAACCAATTTCATAACTATTTTTCTAGGTACTTTAATAACTCCTGATGGCTCGTGCCTCGTGGCTAAATATCAGTCGCAAGGATCGATCGAAGGTTAAGCGGTAGCTTAACCCGGGATCGACCCGTCGGCCGTGCGGCGTGCGGCGTGCGACAAGCGTACTTGCCGCGGTCGGTTCGTGAATGGATGACCATCCATTAAATAATATCGAGACCCTACGTGCCTCGGAAAGCACGTTAAGGCGAAAGCGTCGGGGTAGCCCGCGAAATTAAAATTTTCTTACGTTTTTGGCAATTTGTAGGTCAATATCAGCTTGTATATTGATCTAAATATGATTCGCGGCCGTAACAAATATTTATCTATCGAATTATAATCATAAAAATCATCAAGAAGTCTGTCTAAGTTCATATTACCCTATTGAAGGACTATTTCATGAAATCAAGACATTTGAGGCCAATTCTAACTTAAGGAGTTGTATTGCTGATTCTAATGATTATAATTCTGTAAAGCCATATTTGTTACGGTCTCGAATCATATTTTAATCAACAGACAACCTGATACTGACCTGCAAATTGCAAAAAACGTAAGTAAATTTGAATTTCGCGGGCTACCCTGGCGCTTCCCCCTTAAGCCGCTGGTCCCGGCTGTCATTTGTAGATCTTTGACAGTCGTTATGGGTAGTCAGAAGCCCGTAACTCTGACAACCAGTCTTGCGAAGGGGTATCCAGTAGGGGTATCCGTAGTAAGGGGTATCCGTATTACCCAGTAACTGGGTTGTGGAGGTCAGATAGACAGTTGCTCTATGTAAAACACTGTTATTCAGCTGCATCTGGTTAGACTGGAAGCTGACTCTAACATAGTTGGGAAAAGGCTGGGCAGATTGATTGAGTGTATAGATAGTTTCCAAATAATCATTTTATTATTAGGTACTTTTTTTAAACTAGATTTCGACGATTTTAGCTAGTCTACTCACTGGTAATATAGTTATAATAATAATATCAGCCTATTATTGTCCCACTGCAGGGCAAAAGCCTCTTCTCATACAGAGAAGGCACGAGCATTGATCATCACGCTTGCTCAAGAGTGGTTGCCGATTTCAGACTTATAATCGTATTTAATTCACTGTACTAATAAAATTAATACTATGTAAAAAAAACAAAAAAAAAATTTCAGACCTAAGCAGTCCATACGTAGTTAGTGGTTAGTAACAAACTGTGCTTACATGCTATGTTATTGTTGTTAGTACTTAATTCTATTTAACATAAACCTATACCTAATTCTACCCAGTGCCTTTGGATGGGGCAGTCCACTCTGCTAACAATCATTTTCAGGATGCCGTTCCGAGTGCTACGCAAACGTTGCAGTAGGGAAGCCGCTTTCTTACGCTTTATAACCCATTTTTCTTTTTAACTTGAAAGTACAGTTACAGTAAACAATATCAGGATTTATCGTGCAGGTAGATATTAATGGAAAGGGCACGGCAATAGCAATAAAGACCATGCTAGCGAAACGGCGACCATTGTTTCTTTAAAAGTATGGAAATTGTGATTCATTCAGTTTGTTATTATTAAGTAAATCTCCTATTTTGAATAGTGAACAGTTTTAGAAGAAAGGTGGCAATAATATTGGCCGATGGCCATTCGTTTTCGAACCATGGTCAATTCTCCGGCTGCAAATGTAAGCAACTAATCTCAAAAAAAAAAAATGTGATGACACCACAAAATTTTGAATTTTTTCCTCTATTTGTGCTATGAGACCTTTCTTGCCAAATTTCATGATTCTAGGTCAACGGGAAGTACCCTATAGGATTTGATTTATTTACGGGTATCAAAATATGTTGCATGAATGAGCGTATTTTTTATTGCGGCGCCATAGAAGCTTGACTTTTTACAGCTCCAAGGGCCCGTAGACCTACGTATTTGACATTAATTTCAACTTGACACCTCCCCGCGTTCCTGAGAAAAAGGGTCTTAACAGAGATACAGACAAACGGACAACGAAGTGATCCTAAAAGGGTTCCGTTTCTTTCCCTTTGAGGTACGGAACCCTAAAAAATTTAGTCAAGGAGTAAGCAAACTTTTTCGTATGCATAACTGACTGACTGCAAATCTATACGAGGGATCTATGAGAAATGAGTGCAAACTATTCGAGTAGGTCATGCAGAACTATGCACGTAAATCAACTTGATAAGATTAGAATTCAAAGGGGATAAAAGGTTATCTGAGGATTGTTTATTTCGCTATTAATAATCTAAAGGACAAAGGTTACATCAATAAGGGTATATGACGTAGATTCTGTGGAACTTTGGAGGTATTTCAAACAAATCTAACTTGGTAATTAAGTAGCTACATGGTAGTCTATGACGCAAGACTTTGGTGACAACATTCTATTTGTTTGTTGTTTTATTTTAGGTCTGGTACATTCTTAAGTGCCTTAGGCCGTCATAAACTGAATACGGAAAATTTATTTCGATAGGTTGTTTCTCGCTGTATGATCGAAAAATAAATATTCAGAACAAGTACATTTTGTTTTCTTGCGTGGGGAACGAATTTCATTGTTCTATTATTGGTTTACCTACTTAATTGTTTTGCGTTAATGTAAATGAATTCAGATAAGTAAGTACTTAGGTATTTTATGTAAATAAGGCATAATAAAGTAATAACAGCTGCACGGGTCGATCGATCAGGTTAAGCTACGCTTGCCGCGGTCGGTCCGTGGATGGGTGACCATCTTTACATATCAAAACCCCTCCATGCCTCGGAACTGTCATTCGTGGATCTTTGGCAGTGGTTAGGTCGTCAGAAGCCCGAAAGTCTTACCTTACCAAGGGGTATCGTATTACCCAGTAACTGGGTTGTGGAGATCGGATAGGCAGTCTCTTCATGTAGAATACTGGTATTCGGCTGCATCCGGTTAGACTGGAAGCTGACCCCAGCATAATTGGGTAAAAGGCTAGACAGACTGAATGGAAGGCAAAATATTAAAATAAACTGTTATAAATTGCGTAAAAATAGAGCGTTTTACATTGAAATAAACACAATGGCTTGTGAAATTAATTATGATATATATATATTACTTCATTTAAAAAACAAAATGAGCACCGCATGAAATAGATCTAGGTTATCAAAAATGGCTCGCAGCCAGTTGTTATTTTTGTTTAATATGTAACATAACACGTAGTACTTATAGGAACAACCTCTAGAATATCATAATGAATCATCCTTTCCTTTCTTTCCTTTCCTTCCTTTCATCATGCGGATCATGCCTTTGAAATAAATTATTATATTGTCTTTGAGTTTTAACTTTCTTCCCTTCTAACCAGGGAGCCTACTCTGTAATGACTGATTCCTATAATTTACGGACCGTTATTTGGTTAACATTAAGACTTTTGTAACTTTACCAATAATGAAGCAAATACCTCATAGCTTTGCATAGTAGACATATTTATATATATATTTATATTTATATTTATTTGCATATGGAAGTAGCTCTATCACAGGTAAAATTAGCTTACGCATCTAATTATATGCCCAGTTTGGCAATAAAACATGCTACCCTTGGTAAGCAAAACGATTCGTTTTTGTATATAACATGGTCTAAAAAAACAAGGTCTGGCACTCCGGGAGTGACACATGCTTACGTCACTATCCAGTTGCCACTTTATTGCAACAAAACATGAATTATGGAAACATTTTCAGTCACCATTCTGTTGAAAAATATATATAAAGCATTTAAATTGTCGTTTCATTTTTCTAATCAAACGAAACAATTCAATTTAAACATATACCAAAGTGATTGTTAATTAAAACCTCATCGTTTAATCGGATTCGCACAGGTAATAAAGGCGGTTGGGGAGTCATTATTACACACTACTGGTAACACAGCGGTGATGACGTAGGCTTGTGTCACCCACGTGACCACTGTGTCTCGGAATGCTATACCTGGCGAAGTATATTATTATACCATGGTATATAGGAACCGAGCATTAGTCCGTCAACAAAGATACGGACCCGTCTGAAAGCGGTTTCATATTTGGAAGTGAACCTTACTCTCGATTAAATGGCATTTTCGGACGGGCAAAAATACATCGGGAGTACGGACAACAGCTATCAAATCGTCTTGTCATTAAGTTTTAGTTCTAGCCCCGGATTATTGTTATGTCCGAAAGATAAACGGAGTAGGAAAAATCCGTAACTCCGGCCAAAACAACGAACTTCGTGCTTAGGGAGTAGGCCCACAGCTCGGAGTCTCGAGCCGTCTGTGTGACACGAGCCGCGTATTAATAATTGTATTCTCCTCCATTCCCTTCTTTGGGCGAATTTCACCAATATTTTTATAAGTAGGTACATAGAATAAGTCTTATTTTCAGAATAAATTTTGAATTTTTTATAGTTTTTCCATAGTAGAACTGTCAGACGTCAATTTTATTCCACAGATAAAAGATTTAGGTAAAATCAGGTCAGCCTTTACTTTTGTTCTTTTTTTTAAGTATTTTTGTACATATTTTCGATCGTAATTGTGAACATAGCTCATTTTATTTGTTATTTTATTTTATAACTTAGGTACCTACTTGTATGTAATTCAACGATATCTTGTACGTAGGTACTATTAATTTCTCTGCTAGTGCTGTGCACTTCTGTAAGTGACAAATTCACAATTTTTACAACTATGTGTTATTTTTGTGTGTGTATGTCTTAGTGAATAAGTCGTTGAAGTACCGTATAAATAAATAAATAAAGGATGATCAGAAATGTAAGTTTTCCTGACGCGAGATGAAAACTCTAACTCACAGCATTTACTTCAAATAAACCAATCACTGGCACTTTTGAATGGTCAAGGGGTCGGTCAGTCTGACAGAAGAAACTAGTTGCCCATTCCAAAGCGTAGTAGGTACCTATGGAGAAGAACGGGCAAGAAATAATTCACTCTTTTAAATCAAAATATGGTAATAAAATATTGGTTACATCTTTTATGTTGAAATTATGCATGTGAGAACGATGCAGAACGTTAAAAGCGTCTAAAATAAAAAGACATAAACAATTCAAATATTAAATTAAATTAAAATATGGCCGTGGCAGCTAAGAAATTACCAAAACAAAAAACGAAATCGGTTCATCCGTTCGGGAGCTACGGTCCCACAGGCAGACACACACGTGGGCGCGTTCCTTGAGGCTCCGGCCAGCCCGCCGGTTGAACGCGTCCCAAAGGGTCATGGCCATCCGGATGGTACGGGGATACCGCACGGTCTCCTGCGAGGCGGCGAGCCTCCTTGCCGGATTACCGCCGTGGGATCTGGAGGCAAAGGTCCTCGCGCACGTTTGGGAGTGGCGCGAGGAGGCGAAACGCCGGGGCGTAACTCCGCTGCCGCGAGAAATCACGGCACAGCGGACAGAGCTCCGGCGGGATCTCATGGCGGCATGGAGGGTGCGACTGTCGCAACCCAGCGCAGGGCACGCCACAATTGCGGCGGTAAGACCCCTCTTTGAGGAGTGGCTGGAGAGGCGCCACGGCGTCCTCACCTTCCGCCTGACGCAGGTCCTCACCGGACATGGCTGTTTCGGGAGGTTCCTGTTTCGGATAAGGCGGGAGGAAACGCCCGGGTGTTACCATTGTGTGGATCGACCGGAGGACACGGTGGAGCATACGGTGGAGGTCTGCCCGGCTTGGGCGGAGCACCGCCGTGTCCTCGTGGCGGCGATCGGCGGCGGCGACCTCTCGCGTCCGGCCCTGGTTCAGGCCATGGTACGGAGCGAGAGGGAATGGGAAGCCGTCACCTCCTTCTGCGAAGCAGTAATGCTCGCGAAGGAGGAGGCGGAGCGCGAGAGGGAGAGGCAATCTCTACGCCCTCGCGCCCCTAGCCGCCGCAGGAGGAGGAGACACCCTGGGCGTCGGGAGTCGATTGCCGACTCCCGGCCACCGTAGGCGCGGGCTTGCGGACGGCGAGCAATGGGCAGCTCGCCGTCCGGTAAGGACCAGGCCCGGGTCGACGGCGCGTCGTGTTCCACGCGCGCCTCAAAGAGATGTCAGCATAATTGACGGGGTCCGATAGGACCGATGCCTGCCGGGGTCGCGGATTGTTCGAAAGAGTTACCGTGGCCCTGGCGCACAGGCAACTGAAGGAACACGGGTGGGTTTTAGTCAGTAAGAGTCTGACACGCCCTTCCGCTCCGCCCAGAGCGGGAGAGGTCATTTGATGATTTCCCACCCAAAAAAAAAAAAAAAAAAAAAAAGGCAGACACACACATACACAGACACGTCAAACTTACCTATAACACCCCGTCGTTTTTGCGTCGAGGGTTAAAAATCCCGCAAACAGTGAACGTTCAGTACATTTGACATCTAGAGACCTTACTCTACACTAGCGCCTCTAGCGGCGAACTCAAGCGCGGTAGCCCTCATTAACGCCAATGTGGTACAAAAATAACATAAAAAGCTTTACTAGCTCACTGCCTATGTATACTATAATTTTCCAAGTAGGTATTCTAAATTAGGGAAAATATTACATAACATAACATCACGCCTGTATTCCCGAAGGGTTAGGCAGAGGTACCTATTATTGTAGTACACCCACATTATACACTACACATACTCACCCCCACATATACTGTAAAACGTAACAGGCGGAATGATATGTTACGCGGACGGAGAGCCAAAACAGCCCTAATGTGGAAAAGCATAGTCTGCATAGCTCCTCAAGTTTATAACAAAATTCCTAAATCAATCAAAGAGTTAAATTTAAATGGATTTAAAAGTAAACTTAAAGACTTGCTATGTAATAAATGTTATTATAATTTAAACGACTATTTGAATGATACTTTGACATCCTAATTGTAATCTTTTATACTTTGACATCTTACTCTTTGATACTCTGACATTTAATGATACTTTGACATCCTAAATAAATAGTGTGTTTATTATAGATATAATTTTTAACCGACATACCTCAAATTGTAATTTTAATTCGTAATAGGCAATCAATAATGTTAATACTAAACTAATAATCTCTGTCCTGTAATAAATGTATGTACCCAATATTTGCACACCACACTTGGCAGAATGTGATGATAGCACTGACTAATCTTAAGACCATTATAATGTACCATATTCTGACAAATAAATGATTATGATTATGATTGAGCCAGTTATATTCAAGTCTTATGTAATAGGAGGCGAGCCTGTTGCCATCAACCGGGCACTAATCCAGACTTCAGGCTCCTACTGAGAAATTCCAGATGAATAAAACCAATAGACAAACGGCATCGAGGCAAAAAAATAGCAAGAATAGTTGCCATTATTCGCTTTTGTTCACAAACTTGCAAGAAAAAAACCTTAATTTTATTACGCTATTGAATTATTTTTTAAGAAATAGTTGCATACAGTTGACTCAACCTTGACAGCCGGTAACTTGGCATTGCCATCTGGCGTGGCGAGTTATTATGAATTTCACTGTTATGAAACATTTCGTTACTGAAACTACGTATTGCCAAACAAATGTTGCGTCGATCTCTAAAGCGACGAGATTCAGACGCAATCCGCTTTTTATTTTTAAAGCAGGTGGAAATTAAATTAATCAATCGAGTCACGTTATAGCCAGGGTCTGACTGAATTGCGTTCTCAGTTTCCAGCAGCCTAATTGGCACACACTTTCAATTACAATCCGAAAGATTTTGAAGGAAATTGCCGTTCCATAGTTGGGGATGAATTTATCCCAAGAACAAACTTAACATTGTAGTTGAAAAACATCTTCTCCCATACGTTCCAACTACAAATGTAAATTGGTCGACTATTACTCGTAAACTTGGAAAGCCTACTTAGCTGAGATAGTTTTTTATTTTTTTTGTGATTGGCTTCTCGCAGGTCAACCTAGGAGGTTGTCGGCTGCTTAACCGGACATGCCTGTGGTTGCCCTAAAAATTAAGGCCCCCAGCCAGGGCTTAAAAGACTTACAAACTAGGCGAAAACACGCTAGGGGCATCCCCTGCGGGGTTACGAGCCTCGGCTTAGGGCGTCGCTGGGAAAGGGCCAGCAAGGGACAGGCTGGATCGGAATGAAGTGTGATAGTTTTCCTTTTAATTTCGTTATATATACTACTGCCGTGAATTTTTTCACATATCCAAAAGCAACCATTTAGCTGGCAGGAGAGGACACTTTGACTCTAACAAAAATTTGCAATTTAAAGCTTAATTTTTCGCAAACGGATCCCTGAATCATCATTTTTGAATGGCCTATCCAAAGATACCCCACACCATGGGATAGACGAGAAAAAAAAACATCACCACTTTACGTATACAGGGGCACCCAAAAAATTTTTTTTTCACTTTTTTCACTTCGTAGGCGTGATTAATGTTTGGGAGTGGCGCGAGGAGGCGAAACGCCGGGGCCTAACTCCGCTGCCGCGAGAAATCACGGCACAGCGGACAGAGCTCCGGCGGGATCTCATGGCGGCATGGAGAGTGCGACTGTCGCAACCCAGCGCAGGGCACGCCACAATTGCGGCGGTAAGACCCCTCTTTGAGGAGTGGCTTGAGAGGCGCCACGGCGTCCTCACCTTCCGCCTGACGCAGGTCCTCACCGGACATGGCTGTTTCGGGAGGTTCCTGTTTCGGATAAGGCGGGAGGAAACGCCCGGGTGTTATCATTGCGTGGATCGACCGGAGGACACGGTGGAGCATACGGTGGAGGTCTGCCCGGCTTGGGCGGAGCACCGCCGTGTCCTCGTGGCGGCGATCGGCGGCGGCGACCTCTCGCGTCCGGCCCTGGTTCAGGCCATGGTACGGAGCGAGAGGGAATGGGAAGCCGTCACCTCCTTCTGCGAAGCAGTAATGCTCGCGAAGGAGGAGGCGGAGCGCGAGAGGGAGAGGCAATCTCTACGCCCTCGCGCCCCTAGCCGCCGCAGGAGGAGGAGACACCCTGGGCGTCGGGAGTCGATTGCCGACTCCCGGCCACCGTAGGCGCGGGCTTGCGGACGGCGAGCAATGGGCAGCTCGCCGTCCGGTAAGGACCAGGCCCGGGTCGACGGCGCGTCGTGTTCCACGCGCGCCTCAAAGAGATGTCAGCACCATTGACGGGGTCCGATAGGACCGATGCCTGCCGGGGTCGCGGATTGTTCGAAAGAGTTACCGTGGCCCTGGCGCACAGGCAACTGAAGGAACACGGGTGGGTTTTAGTCAGTAAGAGTCTGACACGCCCTTCCGCTCCGCCCAGAGCGGGAGAGGTCATTTGATGATTTCCCACACAAAAAAAAAAAAAAAAAAAAAAAAAGGCGTGATTAATGTGTATATCTATGCCAAATTATAGCTTTCAAATACTAAGAGTCTCTGAGCTAAGCTGCGGACGGACGGACAGACGGACATGGCGAAACTATAAGGGTTCCTTGTTGACTACGGAACCCTAAAAGCACCTTATTTGGATATTGCTAAGACTGACATGTTTGGTACAGTATAACTCTGCACGGACATGAATTTGGAATTATAGGCGCCATCGTAACTTCTATTCAGTTTAAAAAGAGATATCCAACGATGATTAAATTTTCACATGGCTATTGGCTATCCATTGTGAAAATTCAAATTTTATGTATAGTCCAAAATTCAGCTAATGCAAAACCATCAGATATTGGTACCTAAGGCTTTGCTAGATTCCCTACCAATTCTTACTGGTAATAGGGCTCAAGAGCTGTTCCAGGTGGGGCACAGGGGCACGGGCACCCCCCAAACGGTTTAAGTAAAATAAAATCGAATCGTCTGAATGGAATGGCCTGAAAGCATACTCATCAAGTCATTGCTTCAATGAGGAACGCTAAAGAAGTACCTACTATATCGTCAGCAGCGGTGACGTAACTACTAATGTTCAAAGTGGTGCTGTCAGTTTGTACTCGGACACAGACGTCGGCTATGCCAAGAATGCCAACAATGCACCGGCCTAGAGTAGGCGAGAGGATTTCAGAATATCATATAATGCTAAAAAGATAGCGCGGTCTGTGGGGCCTCGCGCGTCCGAAGTTTATACAGCTTTCTTCAACTCATAAAAAAAATGTACCTAATACTATGAACGGTCAAAAGCATAACTAACTAAAGCAACTCGAGGTGGGATACTAAATTTATTGAGCTCGCTTTGCTCGCTCTTGCAACCGAGCGAGGTAATTGCGTAACACACTAACAGTAGGAATGGCTTTCATTTTGACAGTTCAACAAGATTCATCGCGTTATCGAAAAAAAATTCGTACATATGAAGCAATGGATAAGCAATAGGCTTCAAAATAATTCAGATTGTGATTGATAGTGTGTTACGCAATTAGGGTGCTAGTTCTCTTAATTCTTAAACTTTACTACCTATGTCGACAAAGTAACTCTTATTTCTGTACTGTGTTTCCACAGACAACTTAGCCCCGGGGCTAAGTGTGTTGTCTGTGCTATGGTCAAAAGAAAATCTATCCTATCCGAGGCGGGGACTGCGGGGAGCTAAAACTGCATTTTGGAACGAAGTTCTTGAACGCGGCTTGCGGTAGGAGGAAACTGGTAGAAATCGTCACTGTAACGAAAAAACTGGTCAAGTGCGAGTCGTAGTCGCACACAAAGGGTTCTAAGGAACGAGGAACGGGTTCGGCGTTTTTTGCCTTGTGGTAAACCACAAGGCAAAAAACGCCGGAAAAAAACACGTTTCTTGTATGAAGACCTCTCTTAATTTTTTACTTTATTTTATTTGTTGTTACAGCGGCAATAGAAATACACACTCTGTGAAAATTTCAACTGTCTACCTATTACGGTTCTTAAGAATAAGATTCAGCCCGGTGACAGACAGATGGACCGACGAACAGCAAAAGCTTAGTAATAGGGTCCGTTGGCACCTTTTGAGTACGGACCCTTAAGTTTTCATGGTTTTCGAGGGTGCTAAAATAGATAGTGAGGTCAAAATGTAAATCAAAGAGGGAGGCCGCGAATATTTAAAAAAAAATCTTCATCGGTGTCGTTTTCATGGTTTTCGAGGGTGCTAAGCCGATACTATGGTCAAAATAAAAATCCAAGATGGCATCTGCGAATATTTTCAAATCTTCCATCATGGGTGTCGCTTTCGTGGTGTTCGAGGGTGTTAAAGCCAGTAGTGAGGTCAAAATGAAAATCCAAGATGGCGGCTGCGGGATAAAAAATGGTGACAAAAACTGCCGCTTACTTCAAATGTCGCTGCTCTCCAACGTCCAAAAATTTGATAGCTAGCTGTCACTATCCATACATTTTTCGTAAACAAGCGACTTCTTTTACGCATAATTAATTAATATTCCCCGTTGCGCAGCTGTTGACTGCAAAAACACGGGGACCCAAGTATTTGCCAAAGATGTTAAAAGAAGAAAATTGTGGAACAAGTCTCCGAAAACAAATTGGACAACCCGATATTTCTTCGAGACTATAATGTGCTATTTACAAGCTTTTTATTAACTTGCAATGTTTGTATGTATTTATCCTCAACCGATTGAGATGAAAGTTTGCATACAAGTTTAGTTTGGATGACAATGCATGGTAAGCTACGTGACGTCATTCTAAATCCAATATGGCGGTCGTCCGAAGACGGTGGACTAATTATTTTTTGTGCACTCCCATGATATGGGTATCAAATGAAAGGGCTTGCTAAGAAAATGCGAAAAAGTTTTTTTCTAAACTAGCTTTTATTTAAATGCTCTAAAAAGAAGAAAATAAACTTTAAATTAAATCAAATCCATCAATTGATTACATTAAACAATATATTTACAAAAAAATATTTCGATTTTAATTTTATCATATTAGATCGGTACTAGAATTAACATCTCTAAAGTTTTTCAGTCGGGAAGATTATCCTCGAGTTGGTTTTCAACTCTGATCAGGTTATTCCTGTTGTACGCCTCCAGTCTTCACCAAAAAATGAACTTCAAAGTTAGCACACAAGATAAATTATAAAACGTTCATAATTTCGCATAATTTTTTGTTAATTTTACCTTCCCACCGTCGATTTATTGCCTTTTCCACTAAAGCTGCTTTTTTACCAGACCTAGACGCTTCATTTTTCCTTAGCTCGTCTTTTAATAGTGCTACACTCCAATTCTCATACATATTAATCTAGTTTTTGGTTAATTTGTAATTGACACAAAAGTAACCATAAACATAAACAAAATAATGGCGATTTGAAGACTTTGAACTGTGCTGCCACCTTTTTTTTGTTTTTTGGGTGGGAAGTCATCAAATGACCTCTCCCGCTCTGGGCGGAGCGGAAGGGCGTGTCAGACTCTTACTGACTAAAACCCACCCGTGTTCCTTCAGTTGCCTGTGCGCCAGGGCCACGGTAACTCTTTCGAACAATCCGCAGCCCCGGCAGGCATCGGTCCTATCGGACCCCGTCAATTTTGCTGACATCTCTTTGAGGCGCGCGTGAAACACGACGCGCCGTCGACCCGGGCCTGGTCCTTACCGGACGGCGAGCTGCCCATTGCTCGCCGTCCGCAAGCCCGCGCCTACGGTGGCCGGGAGTCGGCAATCGACTCCCGACGCCCAGGGTGTCTCCTCCTGCAGTGACTAGGGGCGCGAGGGCGCAGTTATTGTCTCTCCCTCTCGCGCTCGGCCTCCTCCTACGCGAGCATTACTGCTTCGCAGAATGAGGTGACGGCTTCCCATTCCCTCTCGCTCCGTACCATGGCTTGAACCAGGGCCGGACGCGAGAGGTCGCCGCCGCCGATCGCCGCCACGAGGACACGGCGGTGCTCCGCCCAAGCCGGGCAGAGCTCCACCGTATGCTCCACCGTGTCCTCCGGTCGATCCACACAATGATAACACCCGGGCGTTTCCTCCCGCCTTATCCGAAACAGGAACCTCCCGAAACAGCCATGTCCGGTGAGGACCTGCGTCAGGCGGAAGGTGAGGACGCCGTGGCGCCTCTCAAGCCACTCCTCAAAGAGGGGTGTTACCGCCGCAATTGTGGCGTGCCCTGCGCTGGGTTGCGACAGTCGCACTCTCCATGCCGCCATGAGATCCCGCCGGAGCTCTGTCCGCTGTGCCGCGATTTCTCGCGGCAGCGGAGTTACGCCCCGGAACTGTGCTGCCACCTATGACGAGCTTTCAGTTTATAACCCCATCATTGACACAACTATTTCTGTATGGTTTACTTACCGTTTATGTGTATATAGTACGTAGGTATTATGCAGGTACGTTTATGTGAAAATGTATACGTGACTTTTATCGTGTTTTCCAAGTGACAGACTGTCAGCGGCCGCGCTGTTGTCTAGACAAGGACAGCTCATGAACAAAATGTGAAATTAAAACAAATAGGTACTAAACAATTATGACAAATTATTAAGTGAAGTCTTTTATCATATTATAAAATTATCATCTCGTTATCAGCCACATCACTAAGAACATTTCCGCTATCCCTCAATCTTGGTGTCTTTCTTTATCTCCAAAAGTTCAGGCAAAATATTTACCCATAGGTAAATAAAAAGCAGGTGACGATTTATGTAATTTATAATAGCTGCTCTATCTTTATCAAGCTGGTGACTAATTTTATCTTCCCGCAAATAGACATCGACTTAAAAAGATTTAATAATTACTTACTTATCTTTCATCATGGCCGAAATATCAAAAAAACTTTTTGGGATGACATTATGAGTCACAAAAAACTAAAACACTTTTTCTTTGCAGCCTTATGGCTGTCACAACATTTTTTTCGAGCATCAATGGCCAGTTCTTTTAAAAAGTAATGTCAAGTTTTTATTAATATTATATCTGGGGCCTTGGCATTATAGAAAATGCCTTCGTGCAACCTTTTTGAACATTTTTAATGCTTGCTTTTTTGTTTTCGTCTTTACTAGACGCTTAATATTTTGGTATGAGTTTCATAAATTGTTATATAAATAGTGTAGCTACTAGCTAGGGTTAAATTGTGAATGTTGTGTAAGTAATTATTTTAATTGGCTTCATGTTGCTAACATTTCAATAGCGCGAAGTTTCATTTGTGCTGAAATTAAAAATAAATTCTTTGACGTACACTTAGCGAGATTTGGGAATACGTCATCGGTCCCCGTTATTTTCCTGCTCCCGTTATGATGACGATGCGAAAGTCTAAAAAATTAGTCATGTTTTAAACGCCGGCGTTGTCACTGACACTGAGTCACTTCCTCCTTATCGATGAGACTTAGTTAGATAAGGTTATTTACGATTTCATCCAGTCATCCATGTAGGGGCTTCTGACGAGTCGGGTGTGTTATCATTTAATGTGATGTTAAAATGAGTACTTAATAATGCTTTTATGGCTTTTAATATGTGGCAGGTTATCCGATGATAATACTTAGGTACATCGAGTTTCCATGACACGGGTTCTTTTTTTAAATATTGTAGTTAGGATATTTTTGTTTATGTTGTGCACAATAATGTGATTTATTTCGTCTTCACAGCAAGAGCAAAAGTTGCGACATACCTACTTAATTATTTTTTAAATTGCGCAATTTCTAAATACTTACGCACACACTTACAGCATAACAAAATTAAAAGTCTCATTCATTACCTACTAAGTACATATTTTAGAGTAATGACTTATTTACACAATGGCCCATCATGGGCACACTTCAACGTCCATCGCTCTATCCATAAACAAAACAGAGCCATTTGAAAAGTCAATGATCCAACTGAATAACGCAATAGGAAGGCAATAATAAAATTAATTATAATTAAGTACTGCATGACTCATTCAGATGGAAATGTTTGTAGGTATATTCCAAGCAATCTACAAAACGGATTTTCCTTTTATGATGCGACAATAAAATACTTAGGTACTCCTCGAATGGGAATTTACCTAGCAGGAAATACCGAATCTATATGCAAACCAGACGTTTCTTATCAACAATTTCGTAAAATGGGATTTTCAAAGTTATCCAAAGGTATATATATAAGGCAATATTTTATTTTTAAACGGTCGAATATTAATGTGTTTTTAATTGTACCGTCAGTTCCAACCTTAATCGTTTAAGAATTGACAGGTGTCGAACCAAATAATAGATAAGGCTATCTTTTATGACCCCAAAACAAGCATGAGATGTAAATGTAAATAAATAATATTACTTAAATCGAATGTTTACATCACTAATACGGAATTTAGTATCGGAATTTTAATCATATACAAATTCATTCAGTGTTAATTTACTAGTACAGCGGAACCGCTGTGCGTGATTTTATTGGCATCTCATCAACCTATTTTGTGACTGAGATCATTTCAGATTTTTATTTTGGTTTTAGCATATACATAACTGGTTAAGTCGTCAATTATCTAGGCAGTCTTACCCACCACATAAGTCTCAACATAAAATCTATTAAACATTCGAGAAAATCTGTCAAGTTCAAAATCATCCGACAGATTTTGGAAAGGATTTAAGATAGGTACTATAGACAGGCTATGGCTGGACTCACACTTCCGGAATTCAGAGTCGGAATTCATAATTTGAATTCCGGCAAGCTGCCGCACACATAACTTAAAAATTCTGATTAATCAGTAGTCTCGTGTTTCTCGGTTCAGGCAAACGTCTAAAATATGGAAGTGGAATGAATACTCATCGCACTACTTTTAGTTTTAAATAATAATAAAAAAATGGAAACGAATACACTGGATTCATCCTCAGAGTAAAGGAAAGCCAGTTCTACATTACGGCGAGAAAATTACGACAGTATTCTAGCAATTTTTTGATTACTACAGAATGTAAGTAGCATCATTTGATGAATAACTATGTTTGCTGGGGGATTACATCCGAATGAAAGACACTTAGGAGAAGAGCAACACGTCTAACAGCTACTACTCGCAGTGTCAACTGAAATAATTCATAATCTGATTCCAGTTTGTGTGTGCTCGCGTGTTCAAATGTATAGAAAAATGCGCGTTATGAAATCACAATCTTAATTATTCCGATCCGGAATTCAGAACGCTCGTCAGTTTCATTCTTACAGATCGTTCTGAGAAAATCATAATCTGAAAAAAATCTGAATGTGTGTGGAGCATGATAAAATTTTATGCATTTCGGACTTTCTGAGCGCCGATCACTTGTTTCTGAATTGAGAGAGGCATACCGGATGTGTAAGTCCAGCCTATCAGAAGAAATGACATAGAAAAACCGTGATGCCATCTAGCATAATACATATAGCGAAAAAAATATAATATCCTAGTTTGACTCTGTTTGACACGATACACTTTTACCTTTGTTTGATTACCAACCACAGAACATATTATATACTCTTAGGGAGTTACTGTTGTTACCAACTGTCAGATAGTTTGACAGATCATGTAAGAAAATTATTTATTTATCTAAATACTCGTTTAATTATAAAATACTAACGAAAATAAACCGTAATTAAAGTCCAGTCGTTTTATCACGACGAGGTTTGCAATACCACAATGTTTTCTTCGAAAATAAGTTTCTTTTGCACACAAAGCGACCTGTCATGTGGGGCGTATGTTATGAGACTTAAAACTAAACTGAGGAAAACTACTAAAATCTACATGGTTTGGTATACCAAGTAGATTTTGATGTTGTTAGCTTTGTTCCGTCTATCGCTTGTTTATTTAAATGTCTTTGTACAACACATGGACGAACAAAAAAGTCGGACGGAACTCCGACCGTCGCGCGTCGTCGGCCGACTAAGGTGTGAATGTGTGTGTGTGCGTACAGCGGCCTGTACGCACAGCAAGCTGGCCGACTTGAGTGACACAGTTTTTTGTTAGCGAGAATTTGTCAGATTTTTTTTGTTCGTCCATTGTACAAAAGTGTGTTTTATTCTCTACTTGCTGCAAATAACCTACTTTAGTTCGTTATAGGTATGCCGGGCGTAACGTCAGGAATGTCTTTCAGAATTCAGCAAGTAAATGATCCGGGAAATTGATAAACTGAAACCAGCACCCGAATTACGTAACACACTATTACAATCTGAATCATTCTGAAGGATATTGGTAATCCATTGCTTCATAATGTTCGAAAACTTTGTCTGCTCAACAACTTCTTCTCCTTCACTTTTTGGGCGAATCATTTAAAAGGAGCCCAGCTCATCCCGCCATCTCTATCAGGACCTGCCGCGTTGCAGTCTCCTGTCAAAAAATTAAAAGAAACTAAGTATTTCTTCCATCTTAAAATCACTAGCACTCAAAAATATTGCAAAAGTAGCACGTAGGTATTATTAAAGTTTATGAGCGTATCTAAAAGCTGTCCCTTGTGAGCCAAGGGCAACCGGTGGACCTAGTCCTACACTATTCTAGGCTCACGCTATGCCCTTAATAGTATCTAAACGGATTTAAGCAATAAGCCCTAAAAGGAATTTAGATTGAAACCTGTAAAAGTCTAGTGAAGATTTTTGGTCAAAAAGTACATCTCTTGGCACACTTTGTAGTTTAATCATTTACATACTTGATTTGATTGCCGAACCGAGAATCGAAAGGATCCATCAAAGGTCGCGAAGACCTGCTAAATGGGGCAGTGCAGTACCGGTCATGTGGTAATCCTAGGAGAAGGTCTTTGTTCAGCAGTGGCCGTTTTCCGGCTGAAGTGAGACTGATTAACGTGTGAAAACATGTGAAAAATTCTCATGAACATCTCTGCTGTGAGTGGAAAACTGCCCTCTGACTTCTATCGAATAAAACGACATAACTACCTAAGAAGAATCAGATCATATATAATGTAAGTGCCATGCCATTCAACGTGGCAATGCTGCCAGTCTTCTGGGCACGTTTCCGGATGACACACAGCGATGCGGACGAGTACTTCGACGCCTAAGTGTCCGTGTGTTTTTGTATTCATTTGTTTAGTTACCTAGTAAAACATTTCAATTAGTATCTATGTTAAATAGTTAGTTGTGTAATAGTGTATATAAGCATTTTAATGTTAATCTATCTACTTATACGTATATGTATATAAAAATGAATACCTATTTTTCTTGATCACGCCATAACTTGAGAACGACTTTACCGCTTTCATCCATCTTTTTTTTAATAGTTTTCTAATACTTTGTAGAAGGTTCTTAAGGGAAAAAAAAGAAGAAAGTTGCGAGATTTATGCGGGTGAAACCTCTGGGCGCAGCTAGTAAGTAATAAAAAATTATGTACCTATGTTAAAATTGTAAATTTAACGGCAAAAAGCTGTACAAATTACAATGTACATAGTTAATTGAAGCAATTATTTCATCACAACAAAACATCCTTAGAATTGCCTAATACGTACTTTCACCAAAGATGAATAAACCAAAACAAACTATATTTAAAACGGTTCATAACAGAATCCTTTTCGAGTAAATAATGTTCTCCATTATCCTCCCGTATTACGTAACACAGCTCTGAGCTGTAAGCTCGGTTTTCAGAACGTTACATAACGTCCGGGCGCAGTATTAAAAACGTGATTAAAACCACTAACAAACAATATTGTGTAAAGTATTTACTTGTTACGTTTTGTTTGTTGTGGCTGTTTTTCAACGACGAATTGTGATGAAATGTCATACCACTGTCCCTACGTAAGGGGTTAAAAGTATTGGTACTTTTACAATGCATGTAATTTCACCAAAGTACGAAATTGGATAGAATAGAATAGAATACTCTTTATTATGTACACCATAAAAATTACAGATATAAATGTAGACATTTTACACAGGGTGACACAATGGGCGGTCTTATCGCTAAAAGCGATCTTTTACAGACAACCTTTGGATGGATTCAAGGGAGAAGGACAGACAATAATGCAGGTAGTCAGTGGTGTACCATTTACATATACAACAAATACATACATACATAAAACATATACTTATCTACATATAATATATACAATAATAAACATGAAACAAGGGCAAGGAAACTAAATTTAATGATGATGTTTAAGGAGAGAGGAAGTGTTTTTTAACCATAATTTTAAAAGTGGACAAAGATTGAGCGCGCTTTATCGACTCGGGCAAGGCATAGCATAAGGATGAGTACAAAGAGGAAATCTAAAAGTAGCACCGGTGACCAAAAAGTTGTGTGGAAATAGGTTGTCATGGTATGAGCGTGTGATGCGGAGGAATGAGGAAAATGTGAATGTCATGAGGAAAGATTTGAGTATGAATTTGGATGGCTATAAGAGTACGGGATGACAAAAGAAACGATGGATGGACTGTGTGAAAGATGATATGATTAGAAAGGGGTGACTATCGAGATGACGACTAATACAGAAGTATGGAAGAAAAAGACATGTTTATGTCATGTTGTTGTGACGAAGGCAGCACCCTAATTACGTAACACACTATCTATCACAATCTGAATCATTTTGAAGCCTATTGCTAATCCATTGCTTCAAAGTTCGAAAAAATTTGTCTACTCAACAACGTAAATAACCATCGATATCCGTGTAAATAACGCAATGAATGTTGTTGAATTGTCAAAATTAAACCCATTCCTACTGTTAGTGTGTTACGTAATTACCCCGCAGGGGAATGATGATGTATCTTGACCATACGAGTTACTCCTATTTCAGAATAGCTTGATCGATTTAATAGATTTTGATAAATTGGAAACGAGATACCGAGAATTATTTACTGCGGTCAGCAATACAATTCTCAAGCACAATAGAGCAATTAGCAAAATTTCCTCATGTAATGCATGACAGATATGATTTCTTTGAAGTCCATGTTGGGCTGGGGACGTGACAGACATGTATAAAAATGCAATTTAATAAAGCTGAAGACTTTGTTTGTTTGTTTGTTTGAAAGCGCTAATCTCCGGAACTGCTAGTCAGATGTGAGGAATTCTTTTTGCATTTGATAGCCCAATTTTTGAGGAAGGTTATAGGCTATTTCACATCACGCAAGGACCCTTAGGAGCCGTGCAAAAGGAAAAAAAGACAAAACGAACGCTAAGCGAAAACGGAGTAATAGCGAGGACAGGCGTTGCGATGCGACGCCGACGCGATGGGGTGGGGTGGGATGGGGGTTTTATATACGGTGTTAATTACCATGAATTCAGCGCATGATTTTAGACCAACCAGAGAAGACATGTTGAGTGGGCTACTAAAAAAGAAACAGCTTTTCCATACGAAAGTGCAAAATGTATGGAACCGCTGATTTTTTTTTACAAAATTTCAGCGTTGTTGGATCTAGAATCAAGAACTGAATTGATGGTAACATAACTTCGATCTCTCTATCACCAAGTGTTGCCAACCCTACTATTTTAACAGAAGACCTACTGTTTTTTCAATGGCATCCCTGTTTTCAGATTTAGTCCACATTTCTACTGTTTTTTTATACTTTAGTCGCCATCTGAAGCTAAAATCCTAAATGCTTATTTCTTGCTTTTCGTATGGGTACAAACAAGGTCCACTGATTCTAGTGTTTAACCCAAAATTTATAAAAAGTAAGCGCTGAAGGTACCTACCTATGCATTTTCGGATTTTGTATTTTAGGCTAGACAGTAGAATTATTGTTCCGAATTACAATTTTCAATTTTCTACAGACTTTTTTAATGGTTGTTTTGCTGTTTTTAGTTTGGTAGGCCTGGCAACACTGCTTACAGCCGGTATAGGAGCTCCTTGTGAAGGAGCTCGAAGGAAGTACTACCGCCACATTTACTTCGAGCAATGTTGCTGTGTTCCGGTTAAAACCTTAGGATTTCAACAACAAAAATAACAATTCCTACGAATCTCCTGCATTAGTTGCATTACGCAACACTTTTCTAATAAATAACCCCAGTGGGATAATTGCGTAACACACTAACAGTAGGAATGGCTTTCATTTTGACAGTTCAACAACATTCATTGCGTTATTTACGTTGTTGGACAGATAGATTTTTCGAACAAATGAAGCAATGGATTAGCAATAGGCTTCAAAAAGATTCAGATTGTGATTGATAGTGTGGAACGCAATTAGGGTGCAGTTTTCATTACACTTACGTATTATAGCATGAGCAGTGGTAGCCCAGTGATAACAGCCGCGACTTACGAGTTGTAGTTCGAAGGTTCGAACCCAGACAGCCGCTTTACTTTGTGTAAATTATTGCATCACCTCTGCTCTGCTCACAAAATGGTGAAGGAAAACATCGCGGCGTGTCCTAGAACCAAAAATTTTAAAGCATGTGATATCTACCAACTCATACTGGGCCCGCGTGGTGGATAACAGCCCACTTCATCACTGAGAGGAGGCCTGTGTCCCAGCAGTGGAATCATTATAGATTCAATAGGCTAGGCCAGGGATGGCGAACCAATGGCACGCGTGCCGCTGGTGGCACGCGACAAAATAATTTGGGCACGGCGTCAATTGAAGAACTTAGCCACAGTAACACACATAGAAATCTGAGTGCGCCCTCTAGGATAGGCGCTTCGATTTTGGCTATCGCATAGATATATTTCTATGGGCTATCGTCGCCGCGTAAATGCAAGGGAAAATGTGAACCTGATATAAATTATTTGGCATCTAGTTTGTAACAGCAGAAGTGGCACTAATTTGTTCTTTCATTTAAATAAATATAAAACGGTAAATGTTAAGAAGACTGAATAATAGTAAAGGTCTATATCTGTTTGCTAACAAGGAGGATTATTCTGAAACTATTTCGCTAGTTTTCCATTAGTCAAGAAGTCAAGATTGTTTGTTGGCACATCATGGCCACATTAAATATTTATTTGGAAAAAGTGGCACATGGATGTATAGAGGTTCCCATCCCTGGGCTATGATAATATAGCATGAAAACTGTTCATAACAATAATACTTACCTACTATGCAGGATATGTTTATTATGGCGTCGTGTTTTCCCGTTCACTATAATTTAATAGGTACACTGTTACGTAGGAAACTGTCAGTGTTCAATTGTTTACGATGCGTCGTGGGCGAATGACGTCACCACTTAATTAGTGTTCTCAACTGACGGGCCATCCTAGACAGACGCGTTAGTTCAAACAACATACCTTCACGCCTGTATTTCCCGCAGGGGTAGTCAGTAACCTTTAGGTAGTTGGATAAGATAAACCTAAAAATATTTTTGTTGCAAACTCAGTACTACGCAGTAGTCGCGCTTGCCACCACTAAAATTAAAATCTTCTCTTCTTCTTCGTCGTCCCCTCAATGGCAATGCTGAGCATCGCAACCACAAACGACGCGTCTCGCAAGTTAAGGCTCTCGCAAACAGGTGTGAGGCGACAGCGCGACGCGACTTTACAGTCGCGTCGCGCTGTCATGCTGGCATGAAATTTTCACAGAAATTGTTGTTGTTGTTGAATTGTTGTACTTAGTTGCTTGTTTTTATTGAAATGTTGTTGTTTGTTGCTGTTGTTGAATTGTTGTTGTTATTTGTTGTCGTTACTGAATTGTTGTTGTTGTTGTTTTGTTTGTGAATTTCTGTGAAAATTTCATGGAAATTGTTTTACTGGAGTCGGATGCGGTATTCTACAGTGTGGACCGCTCAGCAGCCGACAGCGTTCTTGATCGCATCTGACCATATTGCGGATGCTCTGCCTTCAGCGCGCTTTCCTTCCATCCGACCCAGTATCATACGCCTTTAATGAATATAAAAGCTATCTAACTAAGTAATAACCGAAACCCTACATGGGTTTTTTAATTAAGAGGTGGACAACAGCTAAAGACCGACTGCATAGAAAATAAAATGAAGCGCGATGACGCCGATGACACAACTCTAGTAATTTATTGCAAAATATGAAGCAATTATCTATTTACAAAAAATCTATTGATTGGACTCAAAAATTAAAACATATGTTACTTGTAGAATAGTCTGACAAAAAATCAGAATGTTTGCATTATGGTTTTTAATCGTTAAAAGAAATTTTTAGAGGGATCTTCGTGATTTTTTTATATCGTATCAAATTAGTTGTATTATGTTTTCAACACACTATCTAACAAGCATATATCCTGAAGAATATCATATATTTTTCAGATTTTGTTTACTGCAGTGGATCATATATTTTAGGGCATTATAAAACTTGCGTTTAGGTCCTGTAGTCCTGTTAAAACCTATCGACAAATATTTTAGTCAATTAAATCTCATCATAAAATTTTGGACAGCTTCACTTGTGTAAATATCAAGACTAGACGAATCGATCGAATCCGAAATGAATTTAACAAAAAGAAATTAATCCATTTAACTCGTATAATATCGATGCTATGATAGGCATTGAACTAAAGGGACACTCCGGACAGATCAACTTAGATCACCAATTTCTTTCGACAATTTGTGTAAGGCCTTTTCATAACGATACCTACTTAATTTAGAGTCTCGTTTCAAAACTATCAGCTTCCATACGTTTACTTCCCCTTATTCCAATTTTTCTATGGATTAAAGATAACTCCACTCTGGAGTGTAAATGGGTGCTGTTCCACAAACAATGGGACGCTTAACATCGTGTCCAGTCCAGCATGTCCTGTTGTTAACTTACAGGAACTGATAGGACGTTAATGAAGGTGCCAAATGCGTAGTCAAATTCTAGGCCGACTCAATTTAGATTGCCATCGACGATTGCCGACCCCAACCAAAATGGGATCTTCTTAGCGAAGATCCCAATTTGGTTGGGGTCGGCAAAGAGCGCCTTCTTCTTCTATACACTTCTTTAGCCGTCTCTTATTTTGGTCTGTCTCTTTCCTAGCCATCCAAATTCTTCCTTAACACTTTTCTCATCACAATCACGCTATTCGTTTCCCCCCGCATCGTATATCCATACTCCTCCTCAGCTTTTCTGGCACAGGGGCAACTCTCAAATTCTCTCGTCAGATTTAATAATAATCTCTAAGTAGGTACCTACTCAAATCAAGCCGAACAAAATATTACAAGTCATGACGTAATACTAATTCAAATCGTTCTAGAACGTTAAGGAAAATCGCACGTGTTTAAAAAGGGTTGTTTCATTACGTAAGACAATTTAAGGGGTTGTTTTATGAGAGAAAATAACACGTTTTCTTTTGTCTCCAAATTTTGGGGTTGTTATGAATGCCAAGAAACTTTAGAACTTTGTTACATAATGGTTTTGTAAATGACGGCTTTATTTTTTGGAATGAAAAGAAATGTTACAAAATGTCGGGGGAGTTTCATAAATAAAACGAATTTCTAGTTCATTCGACGACATTTTAGGGCGTGCGCGCACTAAAGACTTTTAGTCGGTTTGTTTGGTCGCCCAATTTTCTATCAGGATTTCCCATCCCATCAAACTATGGGCTGAATAAAATTCACTAATGTTTGCTGAGTCTTATTCCGACTCCTGTTTTGTCGACCAGTGCGTCATCAGCCTAAATTACCCTATAATAGATTATTCATTGTTTTAATTGCCAGCCAGTATTCAGTTTCAAACATATATAAAAGTTTTCTCATTTAGAACCAAAACTGTTCTAAATATAGCTACGAAGGCTAAATATAATTTTAGTTGGAACTATTGACATCAATAGATAGCTGTATAATTTGAACGCGTGGCTCGAATTTCAATGTAAATTCCAATTGTTAAGTTATAATATAATAACTTTTAGTGCGGCATAAATAAATAATGCAAGGCAAACTCGAAATATAATAATTATCTATTCGTACCCATTCATTATTTCATTTTCTGGCTCTTCTACTAACAAATAATAAACACAACCTCTTTTTCTTGCTTTTGAGGTTTAACAGTTGACCATAAATTGAAAACAGGAAAAAACGGTAGGTAGTACTTTTGTTAATCACCACGTAATTCAGTTGGTAATTATGTTAATTAAACTAACACTTTAAGTATTACGATATTAATGACTGTACCTTACTTTTTTGGTCTCTGAAACTAGGGCCTAGGACACCGTACTCTTGGACGGGGCCCGCAGAGGCGGGCCGGCACCGGCCGGGGGTTGCGGAAGATTTGTACGTTCCCGCGACCCCCGGCGTAGGTGTGAGACGGAACACCGGGGTGGTTTTTATTCAGTAAGAGTCTGACAGACCCCTCCGCCCCCCCAGGGCGGGGGACATCCATGAGGATTTTCCACCCCGGAACAAAAAAAAAGAAAAAGGACACCGTACTCTGGACCACAGTATAATAAAGTAGGTACCTATACTGTGTCTGGAGTTCTGGACTGAGTGGAAACGCTGCGAAATGTCGCGCTGCGTCTTTAACTACAAGCGTCAGAAGCACGCGATTTTTCCACCCAGTACGGCACTATCGAAACTGTTCGCGACGATGTCACCCAAATAGTTCGTAGTCTGCTCAAAGCATGTATTTAACTTAGTTTTATAGTTTCAAATATAATTAGCTACAAGATAGCGTTTTATGTATGTAAAATCTCAGTTAAGTAGGCCATAAATTGAGAAGTACATAGTTTTTTGGTGCGTCCAGGTACACTAGACCGAGACCTAGCCCTGGACGTAACCCCTTTGATCGATAACCATTAAGAAAGGCCTGCTTAGCTGGGGTAATAGATTATGTTTATAACCATGTGAAGTCGGTTTAACTGACGCTCGTTCGGAGGCGCTTCACGCCCCGAGGTTTTAACTTATTGTATTTTAAATGCGTAAATGTTAAAGGTAAATAGACCAGCCTTGAAGGCTGCGTGATATGAATGTGATTGTTTTAGTAATTTTGCAGTAATATAGATAATAAGACAATTATTTTGTGATAAATTCTAGTTTTAGCCATTCAAGGCGTTATATCTCCGAACATTTATTTAAATGTTATTGTTATTGTAATTTCAATATATAGGCAGTGCTGTCACCTGCCTAAAAGTACATTAAAATCACCCAACACTTGTAAAATTCCATGTATTTCGACAAATATTGTATCAGGATCTTAGTAAAAATAAACGCTTTCAAAAGTTTTATTGAGGAAGTAAAACAGGGTTCTCGTTAAGGTAAAGACTGGCCGTACCTTAGTAAACAGGGAAAGTCCATCATTTGTAGTCATCGGAAAGCCAAAATAAAGGCTTAAGTAGTTTATAGTAAATAACCTGAACGGACCTGTAAGTACTTCCATAATAACTCTGTGTACTTGTAAACTATCCTATGTTGTGTCATTTCGCCAAAACACCCGCTTCCACATAGACTTCGGGATATAGTCACATACGGAAAATAACTGCAACCTGTCGGTGCAGGACGTCAGCGCGCTGAGACAGTGAGGGGCCTATCTCGATGCTGTATATTCGAGATAGGTACTACGACCTCCTTGAACATATATCGAGTCCAGCGATCACGCCCGTCCGGTACATCTGTTGGTCCTGTCGAACCGGATATTTTCAAGATTCCTGAAGTCTAAAGACCTAAGCCTGAAGAGTTACGCCTGAAGACTTATGCCTGAAGACGTATAGTTGAAGATTCGTTTTAAACATAGAAGATTTATAGTATCGAAATGTATGAAGTCTGAAGACCTGAGCCTGAAGAGTTACGCCTGAAGACTTATGCCTGAAGACTTATAACTGATAGAACTCATCTTAGTGGAAAGTTTACTTTGGAAGATAGAACATTTACTTTAGAAATAGAATCTTTTGGGGACATAGATTTTTTTCGGACCTAGAATTTTTTGAGACCTAGATTTTTTGGGACCTAGATTTTTTTGAGACCTAGATTTTTTTGGGACCTAGTTTTTTTTTTGGGACCTAGATTTTTTTGGGACCTAGATTTTTTTGGGAACTAGATTTTTTTTTAGACATAGATTTTTTTGGAACATAGATTTTTTGAAATAGAATTTGGGACATAGAATTTTTTGGGACTCAATCTTAAAATACAACCACTTGAGTTAACATGCCAGTTACAAGATCGCAAGGCAAGGCACCTGAAGCATGGACAGTGAATGTTGAGGTGGGACATACGTCCGCAGCTATCCGTCACCAGTTACCCCCACGTTCGCCATCCACCACTGAAGGGATCGAGCAACCACTGCCACCACGTCCTATCGCTCCAATGGAAGCCGAAGACTTACCTGTACTGGCACAATCCAAAGTAACGAAACAGATAGAACAACCAGCTGTTACTGAGAAGGAAACCACATTGAAGGGAACTTCAGATACGACAATGAAGCCAAGTGATTTCATAGAAAAGTCGTTAAATAAAACGTACAGCCGTACCATGCCGATGACTACCCGGGGTGACACCCGTATCGAACATAGTAGGCCGCCGTCAACTACGATTAGAACGACACGGTCGCAAAGGAAAAAATCGAGAGCACGTGAAGACTTATTGAAAATTAAGTTGGAACTCGCTCAAATAGCACTTCAAAGAGCCGAGGAGGAAGAATCCGACGGTGAATATATGGATGATAGAAACTCAAACAACGAGTACGTGCGTTCCTGGCTTGAAGAGGCACCAGAGCCTGAACCAGTGAGCGAGGTCAATGCCGCCGAAGGGGACAATAGAACCAGAAGCCGAGAGGCACCGCCCCCCACCGTGGACATCGTTAGTATAGTGGACCCCCAAACGCAAGTACCTTTGTTAAATCCTAAAGTGAATGAAGTGAAAAATAATATAGTGCCATCGAAACACATAGAAGACACCAAGGGGGAAGACTCACTCCGCCCTTTCATAACGGAGTTAACGTCTGCTATAGCGTCGCTCGCCGACAAGAAAACAGAACAGTGGACATCGAACCACCCCTCGGCGTCAAAGGCCATCATGACGCTACCGAACTACAGCGGAGCTCATACCGAATGGCTTTCGTTTCGCGCCATCTACGAAACGACGCGAACCTACTTCAACGATGTTGAAAATACAGCAAGACTTCGAAGAAGTCTACGAGGACGGGCACTCGAGACAGTGAGCTCAGAACTCATCGGACACGCTAAACCGAATGACATCATGAGAGAACTCGAGCTGCAATTTGGCCGTCCAGATTCGATCGCTCAAGCCGAAACCGATAGGCTCCGCGGTCTACCGCGCTGCAGCGAGACACCCAGGGACATCTGCAACTTCGCGAGTCGAGTCAGAAGTGGCGTAGTAACTCTGCGCGCGCTTAAGAAGGATCACTACCTGATCAACGCCGAGCTGATGCGACTACTGACAGAAAAGCTGCCAAACTCCCTGCGTGTACAGTGGTACAGAATATACACAGAAAAGTACCAATCGTTACCGGACCTCTCACTCTTCAGTGACTTCATCACAGAACAAGCCAGCTTCTGCAGCGCCTTCGCTCCACCGGAGAACATCAACCCTGTTGAAGCGACAGCAACAAGACGTGTCACGCAGAGAACCCATACAGCAACAGACAAACCGACGATCAGATGCCGCGTTTGTGATAAAGAAGGACACTACGCTTCCGACTGTACGAAATTCAAAGAGGCGTCCAGTGACAAGAAATGGGAACTCGCGAAGAAAATCGGCTTGTGTTTTCGCTGCTTGCGAATCCGTCGCTTCAGTCACGCTTGCAAGCTGAAGAAGTGTGGGGTCAAGGGGTGCACAGCCACGCACCATCAGCTTCTTCACTATAAGAAGAAGCTCACAGCAGAGGGTATAGAGAAGCCCCCTGCCCAGGAACAGAAGGAGTCTGAGGAAACGGTAGCCAGTTCGCGAACAACATCTAGCCAAGCCTATCTCAAGATAGTACCGGTTCAGGTCATCGGACCGGCGGGAGAAGCATCCACATTCGCGCTTCTCGACGATGGATCAACCGTTTCCCTGATCGACGAAGATCTAGCGAAGGAAATCGGGGCAGAGGGCCCTATCGACCCTCTGAAGATCGGTGCGATCGGTAACAACATGATCGACACCCCCCATTCACGAAGAATCACAGTCACTCTTAAGAGCCCAATCAAGAACAAGGTGCCGTTCAGAGCGCGCACCATACCGAGGCTCAACTTAACACCGCAGAAAGTGAACGAGGAGGACATCGCAAATTGCAACCACCTGAATGACCTAAGACAACATCTTATATACAACACTGGCGTACCGAAGATCCTCATCGGCCAGGACAACTGGCATCTTCTACTGGCCAGCGAAATACGAACAGGCCCGAAACACCAGCCCGTCGCTTCACTCACCACATTGGGCTGGACTTTACACGGCGCGCATACTAGAATCCTAGGTCACCAAGTGCACTACGTCAACAGATTAACAGCGAGCGATGAAGACCTCGACGAACAACTTCGTGAATTTTTCGCATTAGAATCACTAATCATTAATCCGCGACGACCAGACTCCGATCCTGAGAAGAAAGCAGAAGATATTCTGAACCGTCACATCCGACAGTTAGAGGATGGACATATAGAAACAGGCATGCTGTGGAAGAACGAACATGTAGATATGCCAGATAGTTACGGGACAGCACTCAAGAGGCTCGTCTCAACAGAAAAGAAGCTCGATAGCAACCCTGCCCTTCGAGATAGATACTCAGAACAGATGGACTCTCTCGTCCAAAAGGGATACGCAGAGAAGGCGCCCAAGACGAACACACCAGGAAAAACGTGGTACTTACCACACTTCGACGTGTTCAACCCCATGAAGCCTGAAAAGCTTCGAATAGTTCATGACGCTGCTGCGAAATCTAGAGGGCTGTCACTAAATGACTTCCTTCTAACTGGACCAGACCTGCTGCAGTCACTACCCGGCGTCATGATGAGATTCCGCCGACACCGCATAGCCATCTCAGGTGACATAGCAGAGATGTTTATGCAGGTAAAGGTGCGAAGCGAAGACAGGGACGCACTCCGATACCTGTGGAGAGGCAATAGAAGAGAAGGAGCGCCTGAAGAATACCGTATGACGTCCATCATATTCGGTGCAGCAAGTTCACCCTGCACAGCCATTTTCGCGAAAAATTGGAACGCGAAAAGGTACATAAAGGAGCATCCAGAGGCAGTCGAAGCCATCATTCACAATCATTACATGGATGACTACCTCGACAGCTACGAAACAGTTGAAGAAACGACGCGCATCGCCACAACTGTAAAAGAAATACACCATCAGGCAAGGCTGGAACTTAGAAAATGGGTATCGAATAGCGCCCAAGTAATAGGAAATCTGGACCCGACGCAGAGTCGAACTGAAGTCGTCAGTATCGGAAACGCTGAAAATTCAGAGAAGATACTCGGCCTAATATGGAGACCGGGCGAAGATACGTTGGGTTTCAACTTGACGCTCGCACGCCTACCTGTAGGCGTTTTAGAAAAGGAAGTGCCAACCAAGAGAGAAGCACTGAAGATCGTCATGTCACTCTATGACCCACTCGGACTCGCCTCACCAGTAACGATTCGAGCCAAGCAGATCCTGCAAGAGGCATGGAGGCGAGGAGTCGATTGGGATCAGTCACTCGATAAAGACCTGGCGACCCAATGGAAATGTTGGGTACAGCACCTGAAACAGCTCAAGTGCATCAGCATACCAAGATGCTATCCAGGATATAGCGAAGCTACAGAAATACAGGTCCACGTGTTCACCGACGCAAGCGAAATGGCGTACGCGACAGCGGTATACTGGCGAACCACATCAGCAGAAGGCGTCCATCGAGTCAGCCTAGTCATGGCAAAGGCGAAAGTAGCACCACTGAAGCTACAATCAATACCACGCCTCGAGCTGCAGGCCGCGGTCATGGGAACCCGCGTGGCCGCAGCTGTAATACGCGAGCACGACGTCAAGCCCGCATCGGTGACATATTGGTCAGACAGTAGAACCGTCCTGACATGGATCAGAAGAGGAGCACGAGTATACAAACCTTTCGTCGCTCATCGCATAGCCGCTATAGAAGAGAACAGCAAAGTTGAAGATTGGCGATGGATACCAACAAAACTGAACATCGCCGATATCGCTACTCGTGACGTACCACACCACTTTAACTCACATCATGAGTGGTTTAGTGGCCCAAACTTTCTCTACGAAGAACCGTCTTCATGGCCAACCGAGAAACCTCCAGTCTCAGCCGAGACGGGGGAAGAAAGGACCCTCACCTCCGTCGAGAAAACCAACATTCGACAACTCACCGAAGTCATACCCGATCCAGCAAGGTTTTCAAGATGGGAACGACTGCTTCGGGCAACGGCAACCGTCCTACGTTTCGTGTCTCTCTGCGGACAACGGACAGAAAAGACGTTCTACAAGAGGACTAGACAGAACGAGGAAAAAGATCCTGACTGGCGAAAGAAGAAGAAAATTGCGCCACCTTCTCGGAAACTGACTACAAAGAAGTCAGAACCCAAAACTCAAACTATAGAAGCCGAGTTCCTCCAAGAAGCAGAGAAGATACTGGTCCAAGTCATCCAAAATCAGTCTTTCGCTCCGGAAATAGCGAAATTGCGAGAACAGAAGATATTGGACAAAGACAGTCGACTACGGCCGCTGCAAATAGAAATGCAAGACAACATCATACGACTGAGAAGCCGTATAGCAGCGACTAACGAAATAGCTGAAGAGGTAAAACGTCCACCGATACTACACGGTGACCATCGCATCACCCAGTTATACATAGACTGGACACATCGCGATCTGCAGCACAGTGGGACAGAACTCACTATAAACGAGGTACGACAACACTACTGGGTCGTTAAAATGCGACCAACAACGAAGATGGTGCTGGCACGATGTCTGCAGTGTCGCATTCGTAAGGCACAACCACCCGTGCCTGCGACCGGTGACCACCCCAGAACGCGGCTCGCTCATCACCAGAGGCCGTTCACTTATACCGGTCTGGACTATTTCGGACCACTGTCCGTTACCGTCGGTCGTCAGCACCAGAAAAGGTACGTAGCCCTGTTCACTTGTCTCACATCCAGAGCTGTCCACCTCGAGATCGCCGCTAGCCTCAGCGCAGACTCCGCCATACTGGCGTTGCGCCGATTCGCTGCCCGTCGAGGCTGCCCAACCGAAATACATTCGGACAACGGCACCAACATGCACGGTGCCGATAAAGAGCTACGGCAAGCCTTCCGAGAGGAGGCCAGTCGCAGAGGCATCGTGTGGCGCTTTATTACGCCATCCGCGCCATTCATGGGAGGCGCTTGGGAGCGTCTCGTTCGCTGCGTAAAGTCCGCGCTATACACTGTGCTCCTCGAAAAACACCCACACGAAGAGGTGTTGTCCACACTGATATGTGAGGCAGAGTACACTGTAAACAGCCGGCCACTGACACATGTTTCCGTAGACAGCGAAGACGACGAGTCGATCACACCGAACCACTTTTTACTCGGTGGGTCGGCCAGACTACCATCACCCGGCGTGTTCACCACACAAGACATTGACAGCAAAAGACTTTGGCGACGCTCACAAATCCTAGCCGATATGTTTTGGCGTCGCTGGGTCAGAGAATACTTGCCGGAGCTTCAAAACCGGCGGGAGCCGCACAGCCGCGGGCCTGAACTTCAAATCGGTGACCCCATACTCATCGCCGATGGTCAGCTGCCTCGCAATACATGGCCGCGAGGCCGTATAGTCGCCGTGTTCCCCGGAGCCGACGGAGAAGTCCGGACTGCTGAGGTGCGCACTGCTGGCGGCACCTTAAAGCGTCCGGTGAAGAAACTCGTCCCACTTCCTAAGTGACGAGACGACGAGACGTCGAGACAACGAGACAACGAGACAACGAGGCGGCGAGCATCGCGGCGGAGAGCGTCGCGACTGCTATCGTCGCTCACCGGTGTCATGCAGCGCCGCACCGACGTCGCTACGAGTCGTCACTGCACTGCACGGCGGGAGAGATGTTCGCGACGATGTCACCCAAATAGTTCGTAGTCTGCTCAAAGCATGTATTTAACTTAGTTTTATAGTTTCAAATATAATTAGCTACAAGATAGCGTTTTATGTATGTAAAATCTCAGTTAAGTAGGCCATAAATTGAGAAGTACATAGTTTTTTGGTGCGTCCAGGTACACTAGACCGAGACCTAGCCCTGGACGTAACCCCTTTGATCGATAACCATTAAGAAAGGCCTGCTTAGCTGGGGTAATAGATTATGTTTATAACCATGTGAAGTCGGTTTAACTGACGCTCGTTCGGAGGCGCTTCACGCCCCGAGGTTTTAACTTATTGTATTTTAAATGCGTAAATGTTAAAGGTAAATAGACCAGCCTTGAAGGCTGCGTGATATGAATGTGATTGTTTTAGTAATTTTGCAGTAATATAGATAATAAGACAATTATTTTGTGATAAATTCTAGTTTTAGCCATTCAAGGCGTTAATCTCCGAACATTTATTTAAATGTTATTGTTATTGTAATTTCAATATATAGGCAGTGCTGTCACCTGCCTAAAAGTACATTAAAATCACCCAACACTTGTAAAATTCCATGTATTTCGACAAATATTGTATCAGGATCTTAGTAAAAATAAACGCTTTCAAAAGTTTTATTGAGGAAGTAAAACAGGGTTCTCGTTAAGGTAAAGACTGGCCGTACCTTAGTAAACAGGGAAAGTCCATCATTTGTAGTCATCGGAAAGCCAAAATAAAGGCTTAAGTAGTTTATAGTAAATAACCTGAACGGACCTGTAAGTACTTCCATAATAACTCTGTGTACTTGTAAACTATCCTATGTTGTGTCATTTCGCCAAAACACCCGCTTCCACATAGACTTCGGGATATAGTCACATACGGAAAATAACTGCAACCTGTCGGTGCAGGACGTCAGCGCGCTGAGACAGTGAGGGGCCTATCTCGATGCTGTATATTCGAGATAGGTACTACGACCTCCTTGAACATATATCGAGTCCAGCGATTACGCCCGTCCGGTACAGAAACATTCTCATTAGCTACGAAGAGCGGAATTACAACCGCAAAATTCCGCTACGTTTTTCCGCTCAGATTCGTCCCTAGCCCAATTCTAGCTTCTATTCTGACAAAAAGTATAGCGTAAGCAGTCAAACATGTACAGCTATTGTAAATGGTAAGCCATAGCCCCCAGTCATATGAAAGGAATGGATATTGTTCCACATGACATCACGGCAAAAGGTGACGTACAGATTTTAGTCACCCGTGGATGACTTACCTTTACACAATGGTCAATGTGACGTCCTTGTTCACCATATGCAGTTTGGAAAAGACTTCTTATACAAGGTGGAGACAAATTATACGACAATAATTTAAACTTAATAGCTATATTACGACGAGTAATTAAGTTCCCAGCCCAGTCTGCATACAAAAATTCAATCAAATATAATTAATTATCCAATGTCACAATAGCTAATCAAAGATCGGCATAAGCCATAGTTAGCCCATCACTATTATTTAGTTTTTATATAAAAAAACACTTTTTTTAATATCGATGTTTGGATTTATTTGATAGTTTCAAAATACTCCTACAAATTAGTATTACCAGTATTTTCATTTATTGTCGTCTCCAAATAGCTTTGCAAAAAGAAGGAAAAGAAACTACACAAAAACAGCCGATCTATTCTGTAAAAGTCTCACCGTGAAAACTTACGTGAATTGAACTATCGATAGTGTCAATCCCTACTAGCATCAGGCGGGGTAATTGCGTAACACAGCACTAACAGCTTTCATTTTGACAGTTCCACAACATTCATTGCGTTATTTACGTTGTTGAGCAGACAAATTTTTCGAATATATGAAGCAATGGATGAGCAATAGGCTTCAAAATGATTCAAATTGCGATAGATAGTGTGTTACGTAATTAGGGTGCGGTGGAATGACAGCTCACTTCAACTACTTTTTCACGTTGAGATTTAAATAGAATACATTGACTGACGTCACATTAACCACAGCATGTGTAACTATTGTATAGCAACATTTCAGAAATATCTAAATTAGGTAACGCAGCCGCTTGTGTCCATAGTTGCATACTTTAGATATTTTTATTTATTTATTTAACCATTTACGTACACACAGACAAGAAGAAAGGAACAGATAAATACGTACAAAGGTGATGCTTATTTGCATTTTTGAAAGAATATACTGGTGGACGATAAATTTGGTCCACCAAAAACCATGTCTCCAGTAAAGACTAAAGAAAAAGTAAGTTTCTACCAATTGCCAAGCTGTAGTCTGCTCCATCCGCCAATAAATAGGTATGCGTTTTTTTTAAATCCGCTGTCTAATTGGAGTAGGTGAGTAAAGTATGTAGTACGTGTACGTTACTTACTTTTAAAGAAGCCTTGTTTTAACTGTACCAGAATGAAGAAACGTTAGGCAACTCTTGCCGCGTGTACAATCGCTCAAAGTTGAAGACGACGAAGACTTTTCCTGGCTTCATGAAGAACAAAGATTGTGACGTAAAACATCGAATGACGTCAGAGTACGACGTTCTGCGATATTCCAGAACGTTATGCTCGTGTTTAGGGAGAAATGTTGCTCAACTCTTTGTCCCCAGATTGTTACGTGACGTAAAAACTCATTGTTATCAAGAACACAAGAAATAAAAAAAGTTTCTTGCCCAATTTTTTTGGGCGACATTAGAACAAAGACATGAAATTACATAACATGCTTATTGCGACAGCGGTAACTTGTTAGACTTCATTAGGCAACAATGAAACATTATTTTCGTGGTTTTAATTAAAAAAACGTTCGATACTTACCTGTTCTAATTGTTAAATTAATTAAATAATATCTATAAAGGCTCGGCGGTGGCAGTTCGTGGGCCGCCTTTGCTTATCTGTAATTGACACATAACTGGTCGAAACTGGTTTGAACAATAGTCGATTGAATATTAAACGCCATATTACATTCCCAATAACTCACAAAATATAGGCTGGTTTATTAAAATTGTATATAATTTTAATGGTTGGGCCACACTTAAGAGCTTTGAGGAATACTGCTAGGTATTTGTATTTTACGAAAGCCCGAATACATAATTATGAGAAATGTTAATGCGCTTTTCGACAAAGGTAGGTAAGGACAAGATTACAAAGGGTTGCCCATACCGGCCTGTTATTGTCCCACCGCAGGGCAAAGCCCTTCTCATACTGAGGACGCATGAGCATTGATCACCACGCTTGCTTTAAGACGGATTGGCGATTTCAAACTTAAATGAACCATAAGTCTTGGTTTCCTCACGAACATGTTAACACATTACGTAAGGAAAGGAAAATTAAATGTCTTACTCAGAGGAAATCTTACAAGAAATGTCTGGAATATAAATAGATGACACAGACCATTACTGCATATTCAATAGGTTATGATTATGAATCACTAATGATAGAATCATGATTCCTAGGTTTAGCGAACGACGTTTTATTCTAAGTATTCATACTGGCTACCTCACGAATTACGCGTCACTGTCTGAGTACCTACCTAGTGACGTGTGACGTGTTGTTCATAGATTTGTTTGCACTGGGGGGAAAAACCTGATATACGTCGTTACTAGATTCGATTTAATAGGTAAGTTTTTAGATGCGTATCGTAGGAAACCACCTTAGGTCGGTAAGTCAGCATCATTGTCGGGGTCCGAAAGAGCCAATGCCTGCCGGGGTCGCGGATTGTTCGAAAGAGTTACCGTGGCCCTGGCGCACAGGCAACCGAAGGAACACGGGTGGGTTTTAGTCAGTAAGAGTCTGACACGCCCTTCCGCTCCGCCCAGAGCGGGAGAGGTCATTTGATGATTCCCATCCAAAAAAAAAAGAAAAGTCGGTAAGTACCTACTTACACGCTTTTTAATTTTACTAATGTTTGTTTCTGGTTTTAAATAGTTACAGTCTGTAATTGGAATTCCAAATTCTTTGGGGTAAGTACTTATGACATGTTCTTTTTGTCTATCAGGTCGGGCAAATTGTTATTGGGTTTTTTCTTTATGAACTTCTTCAATAGCAGCCCAGAATCTGGATTTGTACCCCGATGATGGCAATACGCTCAACCCTATTAGCTTACCTCTGCGGGATTGCAGGCGAGGCGTGGTGATTATGTACATTCAATATGAATTTATGAATTTCAAAGAAATAGGCTTATCTTTTGCGAGACTAGGAGTTGATTTGGCAATTCATTCCTAGGTATCAGTTTGAATTTGGCTAATCAGGCATTTATTTGTTATCACTATAATCAGATATCTTGGCAGGAAATTGGGTTCTTAATTATTTAGATAAGCAATGGTTAATGTGTATTTCGGTAGCAGTATAGTTGACTGGGTCTGGGCTATATATTACCTGCCTATTATAGTCCCACTGCAGGACAAAGGCCTCTTCTCATCCAAAGCAGCACCCTAATTACCCTAATTACACTATCTATCACAATCTGAATCATTTTCAAGCCTATTGCTAATCCATTGCTTCATATGTTCGAAAAATGTGTCTGCTTAAAAACGTAAAGAACGCAATGAATGTTGTTGAACTGTCAAAATGAAACCCATTCCTTCTGTTAGTGTGTTACGTAATTACGCCGCTGGTACGAGTATTGATCACCACGCTTGCTCAAGGGGCAAGACGAGTTCGCGACTTCAGACTTATAGTAACTATAGGTGAGTCCAGCACCATAATTACGTAACACACTATCACAATCTGAATCATTTTGAAGCCTATTGATAAATGATTTTATTTCTGTAAGTAGGTTTGTGCAAACACTTTACACGTCAATCATATTTTTTAAACTAGATGAAGTCGGCGTTTCCTATCTGACTACTCTGAGAAGAAAGGCCGAAGCAAACTCAGAGGTCACAGTCTATTCTAAAGTCCAGACGTAATCTTGGTCAGATCATATGAAGACCATGTAGATTCGTAATCCATTGCTTCATATGTTCGAAAAATGTGTCTGCTCAACAACGTAAATAACGCAATGAATGTTGTTAAACTGTCAAAATGACATCCATTCCTACCGTTAGTGTGTTACGTAATTACCCCGCAGGCTTCCTCATGATGTTTTCCTTCACCAATGGCAGTAATGTCCAAGATGAATTGTCTGGGTCAAACAAATAATTTTATTGAAATCAATGAACTTTTCTCTATAAAAAGAACAAAGGCCAACCACTAATAAAATAATTACTTCAATTAATAAATTTACCGATTTTACCTACTCTTTCTTTTAGTACACCGGAAAAACAGACTTTTGGCTAAGTAAGAACTGCCGCACGGTCGATCGATCAGATTAAGCTATGCCTGCCGCGGTTGATCCGTGGATGAGTGACCGTCTTTACATACCAAAACCCCTCCGTGCCTCAGAAAGCACGTTAAGCCGTTGGTCCCGGCTGTCATTCGTGGATCTTTGACAGTCGTTACGGGTCGTCAGAAGCTCGAAAGTCTGACAACCAGTCTTACTAAGGGGTTTATCATATTATCCAGTAACTGGGTTGTGGAGGTCAAATAGGCAGTCGCTCCATGTAAAATACTGGTACTCAGCTGCATCCAGTTAGACTGGAAGCCGACCCCAACATTGTTGGGAACAGGCTAGGCAGATGATGAAATACAAGTTGGTATTTCCCAGTAACTTTAATAGGAATTCGTTTTATCAAGTCTACAGGAAAAAGTACATGAATTTTACTTGATCAGACGTCACAGTGTTGGTTGCTATGGTCTTTATCAGCTTCCCAGGACTAGGCAACACTAAAGCGTAATTCGAAATCATGTCACGTCAAAAGTGAAAAGCTTTCTTCTAGATTCGTGACCTATAGTGCGATTCTGTAAAAATCTCACCGTGAAAACTTACAAAGTGTGTTTGAAGTGATCTGTTATTTTCTAGCGTCACGTGGGATGACAGTTCACTTCAATTCATTTCAACTAAGTTTTCACGGCGTTTTTACAGAATAGCATTAAGGCTCCTACAAACAGGCGCGACGCGCTACGCGAATCGCTCGCGACACAAAAGCACCGCTCGTCGAGCGACGGGAGGTGCCTTTGTGTCACGCCTGTTTGAAGGAGCCTTTACTGTTCTAAGGAAAATGTACAAAATAAATCTAATAAGTATTTCATTAGTCAAATAACTTTTAAATGAGGAATAAAGAAAAAAGAAAGAACTGGGAATTGAACTTAGAAAGTTAAAAACTTGGGGATATTCATTGATAAGAACTTCTCTTGGACTGCCCAGCTACAGGAAGTTAGCCGCAAGCTATTTGCATCCGCTGCATCTTTGAAGAGATTGCGTAATTTTCTACCGACTGCCACCTAGATTTCGCTTGCACAATCGCTTTTTCTACCCATACATAACTATGCTGATGCCAGCTATCTTGACCTTACCCAAGACTAACTCGATAAACTTGAGCGGCATCAAAATTTTTATATAAAGTTCATATTTGGTTTGTGCAAATATGACCATGTTTCCGAATTTCGTGTGAAGCTCAAGTGGTTAACAATTCGCCTTCGCCGGAATGCTCATATTCTTTCCCTGTTGTATAATGTGCTCTTTTCCCCTTCCACCCCTCTCTATCTCAAGAAACGTTACCAGTTTCTTTGCGACTGCCGCACACGAAATTTTTTAAGGTTTTTCACAACTTTCCTCGACAAATCCTTTACTGTCCAGGCCGCTCGTTTGTAGAATGCATTGCCAGTTGAAATAAAATGCGCATAGTCGCTACTTGTGTATAAAAGACTCGTGAAGGAACATTACTTGTCCCTTGTCCGATGAGGCCCCAGCCCGCGTCGTAGCTGAGCCTGTAGCCTTAAATTCCCCCGTTTAATAATAAATAAAACTCTAAACTTTCGATCCAGCCTGTCCCACCTTGCTGCCCTCTCTCAATGACGCCTTAAGCCGAGGTCCGTACCCTACAGGGGGTGCCCTTAGCGTGCGGTCTTTAAATATAAGTTTAGTATTTAATTTCGCTCCTGGCTGGAGGCTTTTCGAGTAAAATTTTAAGGCACCCACAGGATAGTTCGGATAAGTAGCCAGGACCTTAGAGGTCACAACTACGAGCTGCGATTAACAAAATCAAAAAAAAAACATTACTTGTCGTTGTGATCTTGTTCTCCGTAACTGTAATTATCTAGTCTTCATTTATTTTCGTTGCTTATATACACTGACGTGCAAAAAAATCGGCCCACCCCGTGCTTTCAATTTGAGAGACGATATCTCAAAAATCTTAATGAATATAATTTATTTTTATTATGTGAAGGTAGGTAAGGTACAGTCTATTTGCACATACACTATATTTGGATAAAAGCAATATTCTTGACAAGATCGACTCAATTCTTCAGATGTCCTCATCGCTCACTTTTGCTCGGATAAAGTGCGTAACTTTTTTTTGCCAATGAAATTGACCAAAGAATAATTTTGTTTATTTCTGTTCGTTTAATGAAAATTTAACTTGATTTTTTAACGGACTTAAAAAAAGGAGGATCTTTATTCGAACCCCCATGTTTGTAAGTTCGTAATTTTTTCATAAACTTATAAATCAGTTTTGATAATTCTTTAACTAACGTAATCTACATACTTTCAGGAAGGTTTTAGTATACAATATATTAGGTTATTGTTAGTAAACGTTGTTGAATTATATTGTTTCAAATCGAAGAGCACGGGGTAGGTCGATTTTATTGCACGTCAGTGTATTTAGTATGTATGTATTTATGTATCTATTATTTAGGATATGTATAGTATATCTGTGTATCTATTTTAGTGTATTGTATACTTATTATTTGCACCAACGACAGCCCCATTTTATGTCCAGGCAAATCACTGTCCATTCCAAGGTTGCCTGGAAGAGATCGCAGAAAGCGATAAGGCCGCCCATTGTATATTTTGTAGTGTTTGATTAATTTTTTGTTATTTATTTTGTGTTGTACAATAAAGAATACCTATACATATAAATAAATATTGCGATTTGACAGCTTTTCTATAGAAAACAATTATGTCAAACTGTCATAGGGGGCAGGGCCGGATTTAGGGGAGGGCATCCGGGGCGACCGCCCCGGGACCTCCACAAAAGAGGGGCCCCCACAATAGAGACTTCGAAAAAAAAGTATATTTTTATATTCCGACGAGTAAACACTAGTAAACAACTTTTCCTTTGATATTTTTCTTCGCTGTCTTACACACGGTGTGTAGGTACAACCGTACAACCGTTAGGGTACCTTGTCCTTACTGCCCTAGCTAAAAAATTCACCCTGTTTAAAAATTATTGAAAACTGTGTTTTACTTTTTTTATCGTCTGTTCCACAAAATTTTCGGAGCCTACACTTTTTGGTTGCCCCAGGGCCTCCACACGCTTAAATACGGCCCTGATAGGGGGCATTCAAGTATTACGTTAGCAGAGTTTTAGTAGTTTTGAACACCCCTCTCCCCCTTGTCAGCAAAAGTAAACAAAGCTCTTACCCCGCTCCTATGCTTACGTAAACATTGGAATATTTTGTTTTAATCTGTTCAGCTTTCTTCATTGCTATTCATGAGTCTAGAAATAAGGTATTTATAGACTATAAAGAACTTGAATACCCATTAACGGTATTAATATTTTTTTTCTAATTATTGCTGACGTAATCACCATCCAGACCTCCGTCCCTAATTTCATAAAAAAATAAGATAAGCAAGGGAAGGACCCACCCTTTATTGCTGCTTACGTAATACTTGAATGGCCCCAAATTTATTCTTCAGATACTTTAAAAATCAGCCCTAAAAAATATAAAACAGTGGACATGGGTCGATTTACAAAACAATTTCATTGACCTGGCTCCTCGACTAACTAATGTCACTTTTATTCATTCTAGTCGTACATGAGCAGATATAATTAAAACACCCTCGCACACTGCACTCATCGTAGCGAGTGGCACAAAACCTCTAAATACAATTCTCGCTTTGTAGTTCTGTCTACAGGGAGACAGATACATTCAAGTGCGAGGCAATTGTCGCCCAAGGGGAAGGGCGACACTCGTGATTGTTTAACCGAAGAAACTTTTTAAGTCGGGAAACTCTCTTCATCTAAATGACCCTCGATTAAGTACAAGACTTATGCATTTAATTCCAAAAAAGCATAATATTAATAGGAATTCCAATGTTTACCAATTATAACAGGAAAAACGGGTCATACGACCATATGACATTAACCTGACCTCAAATTACAATCTGCCTACGTACTTCACTAACGTTTATTGCAACATGGTAATGAGTGAATCCCATAACAGCGTGACTTTCTGCCATTGGTTGGGTTACCAAGCAGGAAAAATATTTGTTATGGCATGACATGTTGTCAAGACCCATCCTTCTACCCTTCTTCTTCGCGTGTCGATGGCAATCTAAAAAGAGTCGGCGTAGGATTTGGCTACGAGCTTGGCACCTTCATTAGCGTCCAGTAGTTCCTGTAACGTACACACAACAGCATCCTAATTGCATAACACAATCTGAATTATTTTGAAGGATATTGCTAATCCATTGCTTCATATGTTCGAATTTGTCTGCCCAACAACGTAAATAACGCAATGAATGTTATTGAACTGTCAAAATGAAAGCCATTCCTACTGTTAGTGTGTTACGCAGGACACGCTGGGCACGATCAGTACCTACCACAAACAAAGGGACATACAGGGTGACATACATCGACGCGCAAACTGTAACCATGAATAATTCAGCACATGATTCTAGACCCCCTAACGTAGAAATATTTCGTCAGTAATAAAAAATAAAAAGATGATTTTCCATAGAAAACTAAGTACTACACCTATGCGGTCAAAATTTATAGAAAAGCAATTATTTTTTTAGTAACCGACGAAAATTTCAACGCAGATCAGTCTAGCTAGAATCATGTGCTGAATTCATGGTTATAGTTTGCGCGTCGGTGTATGCCACCCTGTTTACTTCCGCCCTTATACCAACTTATATGTATAAAGAGGGCAGCAGCATTGTCTTCTTCATCTAAATATCTCTATATAGCCGTCATTTAAGTAGTCGCTCCATTTCTAACCACAGTCTACTGTGCTTTGATTGACTTGGAGAAGGCTTATGACTGTGTGGAGGGAAAAACTGTGGTCGACACTATCCTTGTACAGTGTGGACTGGCGCTTGGTACGGGCACAGAAATCTTTATACAAGGATTCCAGTGCTTGCGTTAGAATAAATGGGGCATACACGAACTGGTTCTGCATCTCGAGGGGTGTTAGACAGGGTTGTGTAGCGTCACCATGGCTGTTCAACTTGTACATGGATAGTTGTCTGACAGATTTGAAAGAGGGTGAATGTGGATTGACGATGAATGAGTTGCCTGTCAAATGCCTTCTCTACGCAGATGATCAAGTTCTACTTGAATCGTCAGCAGAAGAGTTGCAAGATATGGTGACTGTGATGGATGAATCATATAAAATGAAAGGAATGAATATAAATGTGAATGAGACGAAGGTCATGGTGTTTAAAAGAGAAGAGGATGTATCGGTATGTGATGCGAAATTAAATGATAAGAGTGTGGAGCAAGTGAGTTCGTATATTTGGGGAGTCTGTTTACAAGGGATGGAAAGATTGATGGAGATATGGAAAGAAGAGTAAATGCGGGAAATAAAGTGAATGGTGCTACATATGCAATTGTGACCAACCAGTTGATGTCCAAAAAAGCACGACTTGCTGTTCACAATGGTGTGCTGGTGCCTACGCTTATGTATGGAAGTGAGTGCTGGGTGTGGCAAAAGAGGCATGACAGTAGAATAAATGCTGTGGAAATGCGTTCCTTGCAAAGCATGTGTGATGTGACTATGAATGATAGGCTGAAGAATAATGTGATGAGGCAACGGTGCGGTTTAAAAGAATTTGAAATTGAATTGAAAAGAGTATGCTTAGATGGTTTGGTCATGTTGAGAGAATGAATGAAGGGCGACTAACAAAAGGTATTTACAAGGCAGATGTGAGTGGAAACGCCGTGAGGGGACGCCCTAGGAAGACTTATAGTGACCTTATTGGTGATGTTCTTCAGACAGGTCAGGTGCGCAGTACTCGCAACCGGCGCGCGTATATGACCTGATGTATTGTATGAACGTAAACGAGGCAGTAGGAGTATGTAAGGATCGTAACAGGTGGCGTTCTGTAGTTTCTGCCTACCCCCATGGGAAGAAGGCGTGAGGTTATGTATGTATGTATTCAAACCATTTCATCTTCCTTTGCTACCTAAATCACAATATGGCATTGAATTAGGAACATCATGATGTAACGACAAGATAAATACGCTGTTCTATAAATTGCCTAGATAAATCGTGATAAGAAAATTCTAAGACGGTAACATAATTATACTTTTTCATAATATTATATATTTTTTAAGCCTTTGCATAGCTTTTATCGCGGGCTTTGAGCGCGGCGACCGAATCAAGAAATTCCGTAACGAAAATAAAACCTAACACCCCCCACTCCGCCTACCATGTAGCTCGGCCGAGCGTTCGCTTAACGTGTATGTGTATGGTACGACTGTACGAAGCTCGCACGGATCGAGACGAGCTGCTCCGAAATCGGACGAATACGTAAGCAGATTGCATAAGTTGATAAAAAATGCTATGCAATAGCTGTACCGCGGCAGTCCCCGAGTGCCACACGTGTTATTTTTTTCTTCTCGTCGGGAAATCTAAGGAAGCATCGCCAGGTTTTCTGAGGACGTCCTAGTTGTACTACTACCGACTAAAAACCCACGATGAAGAACACTCGGATGCTACCATAATGGCAGTCAGGGTATATATATGTTATATGTTCTGTGCCATAAGGGCTCGGCCATATGTCATGTCGCATGTCGTGAGGGACATCGAGGTCGTGTCGTGGAAATGAACGACGCGACGTCGCGTCGTTCACCGTCACTACTTCATGAAAATTGATGATGGAAAGTGTGAAACCTTGCTCTATCTACATAATAAAGTGCCAGTTTCAGAAATCTCTCTCTCCCATGTATCACGCTGCTCGGATTTATACAATCTACACACGTAAATAAAAACGAACAACCAATTCTGTTAATTAACTCCATAACACCAATATTTTATTCCATCCAATTAAGAACACGGATAAAAGTTTTACGTATATCAATCCAGGAAAAAGGACCTACGTTTGACCTCACACGTCATAGCGTCGCTAGGACTTAATCAGTGACCTTCATGGAGTGCCGCATATAAGGTCTGAGACACACTATACTTCCTTATGCGATGACAAATTTACGAGTAAGTTGTAAGGTCGAGGCACAAGACGTTTTTGCATGCGAAGGCGAACGTGACAGTTGGTTTGACATTTTATTATTTGTTATTACAACATGCGACAACAATAATTTCTTTTAATTCCCTGGGTAAGATTGTGCAATTATGGAAAGAAAAGTGTTAAATCGCTTAGAAATTTAATTTAAATTTCCTGCGGGGTTATTACGTAACACGGTAACAGTAGGAATGGGTTTCATTTTGACAGTTCAACAACATTCATGGCGTTATTTACGTCGTTGAGCAGACAAATTTTTTGAACATAAGAAGCAATGGATTAGCAAAAGACTTCAAAATGATTCAGATTGTGATTGATAGTGCGTTACGTAATTAGGGTGCTGTATTGCGTGGGGATGCATCGAAATAGCCTCTACGAGTACATATGTCCGGCGCACGCTGGCGGACAGTCAGCCCTGCTCCCTGCCACCGCCTTCAAATATTTTTATCTACTCTCATATCGTAAAATTCGAATTATAAATTTCAAAACGAGTATAAATTGGCATACTTTATAAACACAATACCGAAATTTTATAGTGTAACACTTTTTCTCTAACAAAATAATGATATAAAACATATACAATACGATACAGGGCAAATCCAAGGAGTTAATATCACCAAGGAGTTTCCACATAACTAGGTATTAAAACAATCGTGTTTTCAAATCAAATCAAATCATTTATTTTTTGCCAACATGGGTAGGGGTATAGATGTTATACATGTTTTGATAATGTCCTCCATGCTCTGCCGTCACTTGGGCTGTGCAAAATTTTACACATAAATTAACAATCTACTATCAAAATACCATGCTGAATAACAATAAATATCATAAAATTATTAAATTGGAAAATCATTTTAACCATTTTATTTTTCAATGTCAAGAAGTATCTAACAGTCAATAATAAATGTCAATTATATACAATGAGGTTATATAACACTAGAGGAGCAACGTCCTACTAACAATTTCAAAAAAACGTAACCACTTACAAGTCATAGCTTTGAAACGGATACATAAACATATCAGTCAAAATAATCTATGTTTGTCTCATTTCTTCCTACCGTCAAACTAATTACGTTGGAATGAGACAAGACATTGCTATCGGAAAAATGGCCAGGGTTGCCAATGATCAACATAATTTCCCCAGAATTAATTATGGTAGTTATTGAATCAATTATTATGGAAGGTAGTATTATGGAACTACCAATAGATTAAAGTTTTATAGAAATTGACAAGGATTAGGTACCTACATAAAAGAATAAAAGAAACAAATGCGTCAACGTAAATATTATACATATTTAAAAACTATAAAGATCGTGTCTAATTACTTTTGTTTGAAATGGAATGATATTATAAATTAGAATTACAGGAACATACATTCGTCATTCACTAAACTCCCAACAATCTGGCAAAATCAAAATCGTTTTTACTGGTAGCACTAATGGCAAAAACAATGTGTGATAAATTTATTTCGTCACGTAATGTTTTTTTGGATAATCTGAAGAAAATTTTGCAAATTTACTTGTGAAATGTAACACCACTTGCTTTATTGATTTTTTCAGACCGTGACATACAAATTTTAACAGCTTATTTTACCATTTTGATATTTTTTATTGCTAAGCAATTGCTCACTTGACGTCAAGCTGACAACTGAAGTCAGATATGCCTGTGGACATATACGAAGTGGTAACACGTCGGCGCCGTACACTGCTGATCTAGTCCTATAAAACATCATTGATTATATATGTCAAAAGTAAATGTCATAGTAAATATTGAATAACTAAATAAAAGTCCTGGATAAAAAATAATTGTGTGTAATTGTGCTGTAATTGTGTTTTAATGCCCCGCATTATGCAACAGTTTCATAAACTACTATTATCATAACATAACATGATAAGTATGATAACCATCACGCCTGTTATCTCCGAATAGGCAGAGGTGTAGCTATAGTACCTACACGCACATTCTACCAGTTATTTTTAAGTCCCATGTAATAGGGGGCGAGCTTATTGTCATACACCGGGCACTAATCCAGAATCAGGGCTGCTACTGAGAATTTCCAGATTGAAAAACCCAATAACACTTTGCCCGACCCGGGAATTGAACCCAGAACCTCAAGCTTTGCAGTAGCGCTTGCAACCAATAGATGACTAGACCAACGATGCGACTGTAGGATTATCATGGCTTGAAATGTACTCAAAACAGCACCCTAATTGCGTAACACACTATCAGTCACAATCTGAATCATTTTAAAGCCTATTGCTAATCCGTTGCTTAATATGTTCGAAAAAATTGTCTGCTCAACAACGTAAATAACGCAATGAACGTTGTTGAACTGTCAAAATGAAAGCCATTCCTACTGTTAGTGTGTTACGCAACTACCCCACTGGGTGGAAAAAACCGGCAATGGACAGAGAGTACCTTCTTTCTAAGGCATGAGAGCTGGACAAGCTATATCTGTAGGTACTAATAATAATAATATTATGTATATAAAGACGTAAAGGTGAGTTTGTATGTCGGTGGTAATCTTCGTAACTGCTGATCCGATTCCAAAATTCTTTCACTAATGGGAAGCTACAGTATTGCCGAGTGTCATTGGATATTAGATACTTTTTTTGGATATTATTAGGAGATTTGTTATTTTTACGTTAAAACCAGAAACAGGCGAATGAAGTCGCGGGCAGAAGCAAGAAAGAGACTAAAGACCCACTTGCACCGCCAATCACTAAACGCGTTTAATGCTAAAAGAGTGTTAAACATCATTCTGTCTCTGTCATCTTCAAACATTTGACAGAAACACAAAATTATGTTTTAAACTCGTTTAGCGCTAAACGTGTTTAGTGATTGGCGGTGCAAGTGAGCCTAAAAAGATAGGGATTTTGAGCCACATCTGCAAAAAAATACTGAGAGGTGTGCAAAAAAAACTCGTACGATATTTTGATAAGATAATAAATAATGCGTGGTAAATAAAGCCAGTAAAATAGTGACACGTGCCGGAGTCGGCTTATCGGCGTAATTGCAGGATTATCATCTCGCCGACTGATGTAACACAATTAGTTTTTTGCTTTTCAGCTGGAACGCAAAAGTCCATATTGTGTGATAGGTACTTTACTTTGTAAGAAATGTTTAAGGCTCCCGCAGATAGGCGCGACGCGACTCTTGTAGAACCATTTTATTTCCATGAAGTTTTCATAGAAACTATTCTTTTAGAGTCGCGTCTCGCCTGTTTGCCTTTAATCGACACGGGGAAAATTATGATGGTGTTAATCTGTTATCATCAGCATACAGCAGTCCACTGCTGGACATAGGCCTCTCCAATTGCACGCTATTCAACTCGATTCTCTGCAACTCTCATCCAGCTGCTCGATGAAGATCGTCGCTCCACCTAACCTGAGTTAATGTCTTAATTAATTAGCAATTACCTAAGTATCAGTAGACTAACATCTGTTAAACATCATAAGGATTTGATTTATGATTCCCGTGAAGTCTGTGAAGTTTCGTCAAGTAAGGGCGAATTTCACCAACAAAACTGAACGAAATAAGCACTTCTAAACCACGTTTAAGAGCTGTCACTTTCATCATTGTTATGGAATACTGACAGTGACAGCTCTTGAATGAGGATTAGATGTGCTGATCGCGTTTAGTTTCATTGGTGAAATTCACCCTTAGTAATTCAATTTGACCTTAGGTGCCTGGGTTATTGTACTTTGGTGCCGGGCGTACTTTAATATTCTTACAAGTGGAGGCTCTTTTTTTATCTTTTATTGCACCTTTGGTCACATTATGACCCGACTCGTGATACTGATAACATTGTTATCAATTCGCACCTACCTGCGGTTTTTGTATCAACAATCTATCAACAGATGGCTGTTGTAATAACAATAAATGATAACGTAACAACGTAAACACAGCCGCAATTACTATAATAGTTTCGTCATATTGCGGTATCCTGACTTCCGGGATGGCTTCACGGAAGTCGCGTCATATGTACTTAGAACCTCGATGTGTTTCTTTAGGGCGTGAAAATTAGGACACGGTAGAGCATACGGTGGAGGTCTGCCCGGCTTGGGCAGAGCACCGCCGTGTCCTCGTGGCGGCGATCGGTGGCGGCGATCTCTCGCGTCCGGCCCTGGTTCAGGCCATGGTACGGAGCGAGAGGGAATAGGAAGCCATCACTTCCTTCTAGGAAGCAGTAATGCTCGCGAAGTAGGAGGCGGAGCGCGTGAGGGAGAAGCAATCGTTGCGCCCTCACGCCCCTAGTCGCCGCAGGAGGAGACACCCTGGCCGTCGGGACTCGATTGCCGACTCCCGGCCTCCATAGGCGCGGGCTTGCGGACGGCGAGCAATGGGCAGCTCGCCGTGCGGTAAGGACCAGGCCCGGGTCGACGGCGCGTTGTGTTCCACGCGCGCCTCAAAGAGATGTCAGCATCATTGACGGGGTCCGAAAGGGCCGATGCCAGCCGGGGTCGCGGATTGTTCGAAAGAGTTACCGTGGCCCTGGCGTACAGGCAACTGAAGGAACACGGGTGGGTTTTAGTCAGTAAGAGTCTGACACGCCCTTCCGCTCCACCCAGAGCAGGAGAAGTCATTTGATGATTTCCTACCCAAAAAAAAAAAACAAATAGTGCCTGAAAATTTAAATTTAAATGATTATCATCGCAGGTAGAAAAACAAAGCATCGGTATGTTTAGATATGCCGTGTCATTGAAATTTCAATTGTATTATCATACTGTTAAGTTATAATTATGTAAGTACCAGCTGTTGCCCGCGACTACGTCTGTGATCCTGGATGAAAAGTAGCCTTTCTTACCCAGGTCTTGGACTATCTGTGTACCAAATTTCATCCGAATCCGTTCAGGAGATTTTGCGTGAAAGAGTAATAAACATCCATCCATCCATTCTCACAAACTTTCACATTTATAATATTAGTAGGAAGTAGGATAGTAGCTTAGGATAGGATAGGATAGGATTACTAGGATTCCTATTCCTAGAATAAAAATCCCTTGCCGTGCCGATGCCGTGCCGCCAGAGTGGGCGCAGGTTCTTTCACATACATAGTAACACTAAGTACTTTGAATGGATGAATAAGATTAGGAACAGTTGAGCTCAAATTAATCGCGTAAATCGATTGATACCGGGATCTTTTTACCTCAGATAGGCTCGTGTTTTGGGCCACTCACCTGATGGTAAATGATACCGTGAGGTAAAGGTGAGATGACGTCATGATGATAATTTAGGTACACCAGTTCTCTGTAGAAACTGTATAGGTACCCACATCATAATCCTGATGTAATTCAGTCATTGCATATTTACACGACGACGCGCGACGTGTACGAAAATTGGCCTTCTGAAGGCAGTCTTTACATGACTTACGAGAATTGGCTTCCTGAAGGCAGTCTTTACATGATGTGTACCAGAATTGAGCTTTTGAAGGCACTACTTCAGAAGGCCAATTCTCTTACTTTATTCTTTTTCAAATTCAAATCGCAATCTAATCTAAAAACTTGCCAAAAACGTAGGTTTTAAGACTGAGATTAGAACGACACCATATTGTTAGAGATACGGGAATTTTCCTTCTGTGAACTGCTTTCTAGAGCGTGTTTTGTTTTGTAAACAGCGCAGCCAACACTTGTTGGTATGATGACGATGACAAAGAATTACTGTCTGCTTCTGTCATAGACAGAACAGCAATCACAAAAGTAGGTCATGGTCAGTGAACAAATGACGTGTCCATGTCCCACCCATATAATGTTGACCACATTAGATATTTTGAAGAATGACGTTAGAGCCAATGAAGCCCTGGCTGAAGGTCTTGTTTATAAGGCCTCCACAAGATAGCTCGGTTAAGCAGCCGACAACCTAGGACCTGCGAAATGCCATTCATAATAAAGAGCCAATGAAGTAGAGAGGTTAAGAGCCAAAAGAAGATTAGCCCATCAAAAATGGCTCCGGCAAAGTTTATTGGTATTACCAGAATACCAGACAGACTATAGAAAATAGCAAAATAAGATGTGATTTATGCAAAGGACTTCGTTAAAATATTCATGGTAATTATAAAAACATTCTGGACCAAACAGCAGTAATTATACTTTTACGATATCATTCCATTCCTAGATAAACGTAGAATGTTAAAACAATGTGCCATATTTTTTTTTATTAATACCGAGTTTACAGTGACGTGTATCTGTGTATTAGTAAATGCCTACATCTCTTTCATCACTACAACCGATGCTCACTGAAAGGTTTTAGTTCTTCCCCAGACCATAGAATTGTTGGTGTCGGGTAAAAACCGAATTAAGGAAACTTATGCTAGCAATCGTACAGTCAGCTACGACAATCGGTCATTTTCATTTTCATCGGTTCATTTTTTTTTAATCATATGTTCATAACTGAACAAAGTTAAATGGAATTAAACTCAAAACCTCCAGCCAGGGGCGAATTACTTATATTACTAGGCGATTGCACGCTAAGGGCATCCCCTGTGGGGTACGTACCTCGGCTTAGGGCGTCGCTGGGGGGAGGACAACAAGGTGGGACAGGCTGGATCGAATTTTGAAAATTGAAAAAGCTCAGCTACGGCGCGGGCTGGCACTTCGTCGAGCAAGGGTCGTAGGGGACAATTACATCGGGGTTGTCGCGAGGGATCTCGGCAGCGAGGTCGGAACGATGGTTCTTTTTTTATATCTGTATACTGTGCTGGTGGCCCTACTGCTCTTCTGGAGGAGGGTTATGGGGTCATCGGGGTCGGCTAGGACATGCCTTGGACGGCGGGTACTACTGATGCGGAAGGGGATATAACTGGCCTCGACAACCAGAGGGTTGCGAATTGCGATGTATGGCCGCGGAATCAAAGAAACGCTTGGAATTGCTTTCATGAATTGACGGATAGTGGGGATTTTAAGATCGAGGTGGTCCGACTCCATGGTATAATAATATACTTATATGTATACTTCGCCAGGTGTAGTATTCAAAAAAAGGTCACGTGGGAGACACAAGCCAACGTTATCACCGTTGTGTTAGCAGTAGTGTGTAATAATAACTCCCCAACCGCCTTTATTACCTGTGCGAATCCGATAAAACAATGAGGTTTTAACTAACAATTATGTTGGTATATGTTTAAATTAAATTGTTTCATTTGATTAGAAAAACGAAACGACAATTTAAATACTATAAATATATTTTTTAACAGAATGGTGACTGAAAATATTTCCATAATTCGTGTTTTGTTGCAATAAAGTGGCAACTGGATAGTGACGTAAGCATGTGTCACTCCCGGAATGCCAGACCTTGTTTTTTTAGACCATGGCCGACCCTAGGCCGGCCGACTAACGTGTGAATGTGTGCGTACAGCGGCCGTACGTACAGCGAGCTGGCCGACTTAAGTGACACAGTTTTTGTTAGCGAGAATTTGGTCGACTTTTTTGTTCGTCCGTGGAATTAAGTAAATGAATCGGAAGTGATTCTGATATAAAATAAAACTCTTGAATGATTAGCAGAGATCGGATATTCGGAAAACACCTAAAGTTAAAATGTTGCATAATATGAAATGCGCTTTTGTATCGAAAAATCTTAACTTTAACTAACACACAGCACTCCTGCTCTTAGCCTACATACACATATTTGCATCGGGGTTAAACATTAATTTGAAATAAATACGCATCTGAATAATTAAGCAATCCAAGAACCCAGAGGATCTTTATTAAATTTTTTTTTTTTGAAGTCGCTTCCATACTATACACCCGACTAGTCATGGATTCCCAGTGTTCCTGGAATGTCGGGATATTTTAAGAAGCCGCTTCTATAGTTTCATAGGTAAAATTAACTTTAGGTAAATATGCATCCAAATATCCGATCTCTGATAATGAAGTATCTACATGATGAAAATATCTTCATCATTCTCTTGCCCATAACCATAAAGGCTCCCGCAGACAGGCGCGACGCGACAGCGCTACACAAAGGCGCCGCGCGTCGCGCGACTGGCGGTGCCTTTGTGTCGGGAGTCGCGTCGCGCCTGTGTCCACGAGCCTTAATTGGGGTCGGCGTAACATGTCATTTCCAGACTTCCCTGTTCGTCGACATCTCTGTAGTCTCCATCTCTAGCCATATAATCATCGTTCACAGAGTGCATTCGTCATTTCTTTGGGAAAAAAGATAAAGAAAAGATACTTAATCAAACAATTTTGTTTCAGTTGTTGTGTAAAAGTAACACAGTCAGCAAAAATATACATAGAACTCTGCAATTTCATTTTAACCTATATAGACCATAACCAAAAAACGTAAGTAATTATACCAAAATACCCCTTTTCTATATTCTGAAAAAGGTACACGAATGAAAAAAGGACTATTTTTGTAAATCTATGTGCATCACCTTTAATTAATAGATTTTTCGTTGCTGCTCGTACCTACATACCCAATAGTAACAGATGTTTTATAAGTATAGGTCAATGAGTAAGAATACCTATTACCTAGTACATAAGATATATTAACCATTGCGACATAATTACAAACTGTTTAGTCAATGTTTAGAAACCACCGCTGACATGACACAAGGTCTCAGAAATATGGTTAATATGGTCTCATGTGCTGACTAATATAATGTGAATAATGCTCATGATGACTGGTTTGCGGATAACCATTTCTTGAACAATTTTGAGCGTAATTTCGCAATTCTCTTTAGATAAAGGAAATTGTAGTAGAATTTCCTTCTCGAAGAATTTATTGTTAGCATTTGCCAACAGCAATTAGTGATACTGCACGACTTTTTCAGGTGTGTTATGTGTAAGTAATGCAAAATGATACTTATTTAAAAGTGGGTTTTAATAATTATATTGTCGCGAAGAATCGTGGCGTGAAACTTCTCCTAATAATATTGTACTCACCACAGCCACATTCAAATCCAAGCATTAAATATTTTTAAAGTATTATAGTAAGTGCAGGTGATAATTAAGTTATACCTACGTATTAAACTTACGAATTTCCTTATACCGGAAAATAGCACGCAATTAATTACTAAAGTTACCTGCTGACTTCATCATAATTCCAGAAACATTAAATTATGTGCTAAGTACTTGTCCTGTTCAAATTCTAAGGAAATGCAGTACGGATTACTTACGCAGCGTTTATTTTTATTTTTATTCTGTGGTATTTATATTGCGGTATATTGGATTGGCTCTTCATACGTCTGCCACTTGAATTCAACTTTCACTTACATTCTCTTATATCGTGTAACTAGCCAACTATATTTTTTCATTAAATAATTAAAATAGATATGATAATGTAAAATAATGTAAATAGGTAGGTACTAAAGTTTGTAATCAATCCGTGAATCACCATTTGTTCGAATAAGGATGCATGTAGAAAAAATACCTAAGCCAAACAATACCTTCGCAAAACAAGCAAATAAGTAGATAGGATTGTTTAGTCCGAAAAATCTAAATCTTGTAATTCGGTTTCCCCAATCCATTGCTTATTTTCATTTGTTAGTAGTAAAAGTTTTCCTCCTTCAAAAATCGAAAAGCTATTTCGTCCACACAATGGATACTAATTTATTTGTAGAAATCATCTGCAAATACTACTGAAATGTTTATTTATAAACAAACCGTATTTCGTCTGACCGTGTTTTTGCGTTCACCTTGGAAGCAAATCCCACATTTTCATGTAGGTTTGTGAGTTAACTATTTCAAGATATAGAGCAAAAGAAGTAAAAAAAATATGCTTGTCTCTGCATCTCGTTTTTTTTTCTATGCCGTCAAGTTCCACATTTTGAAATTGGAATAACTATCTAAATATATCGGGAGGCATCGGGATAAGCTGCCCCTGTTAAAATCTAAACAAATATACTCTAGTGGTGTAAATACCAGTTTAACCCCGGAAATAGCAAGCAGCCACTAATGTATTACGTTCACATAGGGTTACCATATCTCAGGATTTTTAGGCTCCTGACAGGATTGCGGCCGTATTGAGGGAAATCTCGGGAATGTCAGGATTTTGCGATTTTTTAATAATATTATGTATCTCTATCGAGATTTTCCAGTTTTTATTTTATTTTATTGGTAAGTTACAATCAACATAAACGTAAATATAATCTTCTTTAGATAGTATCACAGCACAACACATTTTATTTCACATATTAGTGTGAAAAAAAAATGCGTCGTCGTTAATTACGTTTGCGACAAAATCTTACGACTTTTTTATAGAAATCAGGCTTTTTGTCAGGACTTTTCAATTTTCCATATGGTAACCCTACGTTCACAAGACCCTTCTTAAATCATCATCCCGTGTTTCATTGATCGGGAATGCGTGAACCCTGACTAAGTTGAGCGGACAAAGGATCGCTCGAATTGCTGACTGTTGAATCATCAAGTTAACCAGACGTGTGCAAACATGACGATCTGACGATGCATTAGCGTTATCCGCCCTCCATTGACTGGTTTGTGTTTGTGATAGGCTAGTCTTGCTTGAATCCTAACGCATTGGTTGAGACATGATAAGGTAATTGGTTTTTTTTGTGATAAAGTGAGACATTAACAAGGAACGAGTACGAGGTCACGTAGGATTCATTTATTTGTTTGTTTGTATTCCTTCATTTTGTCTTGAACAAAGTCCCCGAATTGTTTATCAACAGATAAGGGCAGTACTGTCCACGAGTTCAAGTAATACATAATTGCAAATTAACTACAAACATAATTATTATAATTCTAATCAAAAATGTTTTTTTTTTTTTGAGGTTTCCTTTTGCGTTTCGTCTGAGTCCGTGAATTCCGTGATCCTTACTGAAGATATTGACCCTTCTGACCTTTTTAAAGTCTAAAGTTTAATGTACGCGGTGAACAACACTAGTGACATAACTGCTAAAAAGAAGCAGCCAGAGGTGCTCTCAAAGACCGAGGTCAGAAAAACTAAACAAACAATCTATCGAGCGCGGGTAGTCGTAACCGTCGTTGCTAAGCAACCGATGATTGGCGCGTACCAAAGTAGGTAGGTAGGTACCTATTCAAAGTTTTTTTTTTTATTGATTTCTTGAGCACATGAGACAAATTCCATGCGACCTGGCTATTTATTTTTTAACCGAGTTCCAAAAGCAGGAGGTTCTCAATTCGTCTGAACATATTTTTTTTCTGTGTGTATGTTACGAGATATCTCCGGCAATTGTGGACCGATTTCTTAAAAATTATTTTATTTATTAAAATTTAAAATTCTTATTGGACAGGGTACGTATGACGCAGGGTTGCTCCCTAAAATGTTAATAACTTTGGGTAGTTTTTCAGTTAGCTTCCACAATAAGTAAGTGTAGGTACGTATTTTTTCCACTTGGTACAAGGATTGTTCATGAAGAAGTCTTGCACAGGTCTTGTCTGTAATGTTGGGACCAATGTGTAATGTATTCTTTGTTTTTTTTTCCTGGCTTTGTGTTACATTTATTGTGCAAACTACTGTTCGACACAAATGTAAATTTGTTGAGAATAAATAAATAAATAAATAAATAAAACAGGAAAAAAATATCTTGCGCAATGTTCCACTTTTTGGTAAACAATTATGTAAATATAAAAACCTGTATCGGTAATTTCAGATAGATTTATATTTTTTTTTTAAATTACAAAAAAATACGAAAATCGATTGACAAACCCAGAATGTTACTGTACTGCTTTGAAAGATAATTTAAACGACAGTCAGAGAAAAATAATCCTAACTAACTTCGCAGTCGGGTTTTTTTTTTTTTTTTTTGATAATTTTTTATATTGCTTAATCTTTACATATTATGATGATAAAAATAATACGTAAGTATTATTATCAATTTGATTTCCGCGTCGGCGAAATATAAGCAAAATAAACATGATGTTAAATTGTAAGTAAATTATGATGTAAATAGTAATTTAATGGTATTCCGGCAACCTAATTGCGTAACACAATATCTATCGCAATCTGAATCATTTTGAAGCCTATTGCTAATCCATTGCCTCATAATGTTCGAAAAATTTGCCTGCTCAACAACGTAAATAACGCAATGAATGTTGTTGAACTGTCAAAATGAAACCCATTCCTACTGTTAGTGTGTTACGTAATTATCCCACGTGACACTCGTTAAGGCTCCCACAGACAGGCGCGACGCGACAGCGCTACACAAAGGCGCCGCTCGTCGCGCGACACGCGGTGCCTTTGTGTCGGGCGTCGCGTATCGCCAGTGTGTACGAGCCTTTAGGTGAGTAGGTAAGCTAAGAAGTTTTAAAAATAAAAATTATATTCCGCTAGTGTGTTCATTACCTAGATACTTTTGCACCTGTACCCTGTCTGCCCAAATAAGGAAAATTAAAAAAAAATACCTTTTCTGACACCCGAACATAGCCTTGAGAATTAGTTACGTATAAATTGCAACCTAGTTTGCGTAAAATTGTGATATAAAGTATATATGAGCCAATCTTACGTCGAGTTGAATCACAGACTAATTATCATTCAATCATTTGTTTAATTCCGGGTTTACATGTACTGCGTAGTTTAAAACCGGCAATCGTAAATAATAAAACCACTACTTATATGATTACTATGACTCGTCGCTATCATTGTTATTGTTACCAAACGAATGAGGTAAGTATCAGAAATTTATAAAAATCTCGTAAACAATTCAATGAATTGAATAACGTAGTATAACTGAAAACATTATAATTACTTATACCCAATGTAACTCTGTACTAGTTTGTATAAAGGCTCCCACAGACAGGCGCGACGCGACAGCGCGACATAAAGGCACCGCTCGTCACGCAACGATTCGCGTCGCGTGTAGCGCCTATTTGTAGGAGTCTTAAATAGGATAATGTAAAATTATTAGAGAGAGCCCTGGCACCCATAGCACAAGTTTAATCTTAGTTTGGTTGCCAGAGATACAAAAAAAAGCAGTGATTTATCTATCTAACTAGCCTGTATTGTCCCACTGCTGGGCAATGGCCTCCCACTCCCATTTCCACACAATTCTGTCTTTTGCCAGGCCTTTCGGTAACTAAGTCAAGCTCGTTCCGCCATCTTCGTCTCGGCTTGCCGATGCCGCGATGGCGTCGTGCGTTTTGTGGGACCCAATCGGTAGTTCTCTTAGCCCATTATTTGTCATCTGACACGCGGCTGACATGTCCGGCCCAGTCCCACGGCTTTCTGGGTAACGTCCGTGATCTTGGTTTTGGCGCGTAGTGTTGTGTTTCTTATACGGTCCGAGATTCGAATCCCCAGGATACTGCGCTCCATGGGTCGCTGGCAAACCTCGAACTTGGACCTCTGCTGAAGTGTCAAAGACCAGTTGACCAGCACCATATGTGAGACTGGGAGAATACACATGTGTATTCTCCCCAGACACGAACGACGCGATAGCGCGACACAAAGGCGCCGCTCGTCGCGCGATAAGCGGTACCTTGGCGTCGCGCGCGATTCGCGTCTCGAGTCGCGCCTGTTTGTAGGAGCCCTACCGTTCCGTTTGAGACTTAGTGGTAGATCTCCTGTTAGTTTTTTAATTGACCAATATACTTGTCCAGGCGTTTTCAGTGCGTCGAGCAGCTTCTTTGTCTTGTCTCGACTCGAAGGAGTTATATTATAGGTACAATAGAAAAAAAAACAATTTTGCCATAGTACTAAATCACCTAGTGTAAATTGTAAATTTGGAAATAACTTTTATTTCCAGCACCCTAATTGCACAACACACATAAATCACAATCTGAATCATTTTGAAGGATATTGCTAATCCATTGCTTCATATGTTCGAAAAATTTGTCTGCTCAACAACCTAAAAATAAAACAATGTTGTACTGTCATAATGAAAGCCATTGCTACTGTTAGTGTGTTACGCAATTACCCTTGTTAGTGTATTACGCAAGTAGGTACCCCGGGTCCCAGTATTTTTCACGAACGCCAATACTTTACACATTCGACCAAAATAATGTGACCACACTAAAATTATTCTGCCTTGACGAATTTGTAGGTAGGTGGTATCAAATTAATTAGGTATCCATCGCCTTGCCCAAGACAACGCGTGTAATTTAAGTTAAAGGACAAACTTTGGTTACAGTTCAGTGCCTAAGTCTACCTAGCAGACCGCGGGGACTTGAGAGATATCGAATGTCGATCGATGATACGAGACTAGTAGGTATGAAGTCATGTCATGACACTTCATTATCTACCAACATGTACATAAGTAGGTGTATAAATAAATCGTAACATTTACCTAATGGCACTCGCTGAAAATGATGAAATACTTCGCGGACAAACATCAGAATATTGAACATGATTTTGTTCACGTATAAACTTTAAAGTCGTAAGAAATTAAATCAACCTTTTTAATTAGCTTGCTTGTCTACAATGTAAACTCATTAACTCACAAAACACAAAAGTTCGGCGCTAGGTAGGTATTAAAATAAAACTAAATAAAGAACATTTTTAATTCAAGTAAATTGTTATCAACATTAAATGTTATTGAATTAAAACGTAGGTATATTTTGTTAATAATTTAATTAACTTCGAAGGTAAATGTGTAATAAATAATATTACCTGACTCTTGTGAAAAATATTGAAGCAAACGTTTGCGATCTTAGCGATTGCATTGCTAAACGTAAATGAATGGTCACATTCTTTCCTTTTCTTTGAAGTGTCTATGTGGTATTGTAGAAAGAGACAGACATACAGATATAGCTCCGTCTCTTTAACGCGTGGCGTATTGTAGCGTACTACGCAAGCTGATGGTGTGTCGACATTGGACGTTGGATCGGTTGCCGGTCCGAGGCTTCGCGGCGAGCGTCGTCGTCAGTCTCGCAATGGCGTTAGTGAGAATAGGACGTGTGTTCGTTTAGTTCACAACAACCCGAGCGGACACCGGCCCAAAATATTGGCCGTCTATCAGTGCATGAATTACTTGAAGATACTTCCTGTAATTCCGCACACAATAAAGCGACTTGTTCGTGACCACGGGCAGTCAAATTTTGGTACGATATCCACTCAGGGCGAATCATTTCAAGGTTCGTACTTTATTCGTAATTTCCCCTTACTAAATCGTGTCGATTGTCTCGTTTTGTTTCAAATTTTGTAACATCGTCGGTGCAGTGAATTTGCAAGTGTCACAAACAGGGAATTACTAATAGGTGGTTTTCGTTTTGTTGCAGATCATGTTCATCTCATCGTAGTTCCTTCATCGTTAATTAGTGTTTGTGTGTGTTTGTGAACATAAGTGTAACGTGACAGTGATAAGTGTTAGTGATGGAACCAGGATCACCATCATTGCTGTGGCCGCTGCGCCTGAGCAAGCCAGCCGTGACCGTGCCAGTGCCGGCCAGCGGGGAGGACAGCAAAGCGGAGGAGCGGGCACAGTCACCGGTGCTAACGGACCGGCTGACGGCGGCTCCGTCGCCGGCCAGCCCTCCAGCGCCGTCCAGCCCGGCGCCACCTCAACACCAGTTCCAAGCGGCGCTCGTCGCAGAAAAATATCTCCTATTGGAACAAGTTGAGGGCTCCTCGCTTTGTCGGTGTGTGGACGTGCGAACGCAAGAGGAGTATGTTTGCAAAGTGAGTACTTATCTAACCTGACTACAGCGATATAGATAGAGTTCATTATAATGTTCGACATAAGTTAGATACTGACGTAAGTGCAATGACTCCCGGAACCGCGACGAGTTATAGCAAACCTACCTACACATGCACCGAGATGCTGTAGTGGAGATCGAGTTGGTTTTCCACAGTAAACATACGCTAAAAATACCTATAGTACTAAATATCAACTTGACTCTCGGGTCCAACAACTTTATCGAATGAACTTGCATAAGTTTATGCAAATGTATCGAGCTATGTTGATATTCACTTTGCATCTAATTGTGTTTTTATTCGCACTATTACGTTCAGTATTTTTATGATTCTAGAGAAAATACCTGGTCTAAAGCCTAAATAAAAAAGTTGGCAAACATTACGTATTGTATGTCGAAGTTCCGAACTCGTTAATCATAAACGCATGTAACTTTATTTTTTTCAAAATTCGAATTGCCAAAGAGAACAATCTTTATTTCTCGCGACGCGGCTAGGATGCGTAACGTGTGCCGTGTCGAAATTGTGCCGGGTTTCAACAGCCGTTGCGTGGCTTTGTTTGATTGATATAGTGCGTAATCTCTTGTTTTAGTTCGACCTCTTAGTACACAAATCTAATTAGCTATATTATTGGATAGATTCCACCTACATCTGCTCTCTTTGTTAACAAGAATCCGCATTGAGACTCCGTAGATTAAACATCTGGTAGGTAATTGAATACCATTAGAATCATACAATAACAAACTCAAAACACCATATTGGTATAATTACTCACAAAGGCAATATCTAGCAAAATATTTAGTAAAGGGTTCTCACTATCCCACGGGATTGGACCCCATGTAGAGATAAGCCGAGTGCTCAATAATATGCCCACATGTCGTGTCCCTTCAATTCAATGATTAAACTTTACCAAAATTAACCATTAGTGTCTTCTGACAGCCAGTTCTATTTAGCAATTTATTTCGTCACATGTATCGAAAAACATTAGCCTTGTTGTTAATAAATATATGTAATATCACCCTAAGAAAAGATCATTGGAATCTCAAACATGTAGGTATTTCTTAATCACGCCTTGTAAGTAACTAATGGTTCGGCTGTGAGTAAATAGGTAATTCGATAATTAACTTTCAATAGTAGTTTTTTCATGAGTCTCGCGTGTGCATTGTTCATAGCATCTTGTTCAAAACCGATGTCATACTTTATATGTCATGGCCCCGCGCGCTGCTCGATCGCACTTGTAGGCCACAGCCATCGCCGTTTTACAATGTCATGTGTCGACTTTCGCAATCGATAACCTAACAATAACGGCAATTATAACGCTAACAACACGCTAATTGTTGCACTACACTAGGCAAGTTATCGTGGGCCTCGTAAACTATCATTAGGCGAGGCTAACATTCCTAAAGCACTCGTTTTTACGTTTTACAGCCTTATCCTTATTGGCTTTTGTGAATCATGAAACGGGCCATAGAAACTTGTTTAAAAACGAGTTATTTAAAACGTATTTCAAGTCTAAGCTTCTGCCTACTAGATTTAGGCAATACAGGATACATATGAGTACTAACAAAGGCCTGAACGGGTATTGTCAAGGCACAGAATAGGCACTTCCCTCGTGAGAACTTGGCAAGGTTAACGTGTGGCAACGTTATCGTTGCTAAACGGCGAGCGTATTTACAACACCGACTATTGCCGACACGACTGCCACGTTTATGTTTCACATTCATCATGTGTGATGCCGTCTCACTATATTTGTTTTATAAAAAAAGTAACTTACCATCCATATTAACCAAACCAGACAACTCTAACTCGAAGCGTCACATCTGATCGCATCAGGTCGAGTCGAAAATAGGCTTGACCTTCTCATTGACATTGTGAAATAGACAATTTGATAACGCGTCGATCGCCGAATGTCATAGCGAGGCTAGGGGCCCCCCTCTTTTCCCCCCTCCACGAAACAACAGCACTAGCGGCATTAACAGCGAAGCGCTTATTCATTGCTGCTTTAATAGGTCTATTAAAACGAGTATAGCAAACATAGCCTGGCATATGCTGTTACATTGAGAATGTAGTACTCAAATCGAATCATATCATTGCTGCCTGCAATCAATCTGCAAACAATCGAGACAGTCACCGTATACCTATACGGTAATCTACTATTGTAATTTAGCCTAGAACGGATGAAGGCTTGCGAATTTGTTATGCCCCTTTTAAACATAAACCACTTGACTTAGATTGATACAATGGAACAGGAAATTCATCTATTTTGTATTCCTATTTCGTGTATGAAGTACTATGCCATTGTAATAGGATTGATTTGGAGCTAGGTTATCGTTATTGGGAGAGTCAAAGCCGAATTGTGGCTACATCGCCGTCGAGTGCGCTCTACAAATATTTTGCAATAGATATACATACCTTGTGATTATACAAATATTGATAACGGTTAAGTAGGTTAGCTCCCGTAAAATACGTTCGATGTCAAATATTATCAAGTGCTCTGTCAACATTGCGAATTCTTATCAGTACCTCATGTTTTCGCAAACACGTCCACAAATGGGTCATGTTTTATTTTCGTACAACACCGAGCATTAATAGAAATCGAAAAATCGCGACGTCGTGTCTAGGGTGACTGCACTGAAATAACCAACAAACTATTTATACAGTACGAGTCAAAAAAGAAATGGTTTGACGCACGCGACGCGACGTGATTCATCATTCGTGTGTCGGGAAATCAGATTTGGAATTTGCGTTCACAATGTCGTTGACATTTGGTGGCCGATCGCACTGAGCACCGTGCACACTAGCACACACGGATCGGTGCTATCGTTCATTTAAAAATAACTGTACAATTCCGTGTAGCTGACCCGCTAGCGGTTCTAGAAAGCTTAACGTAGCCGTTGCCGACAACTCTTGCCTATTCACTATTGAAAAATATATTGCAACAATTATCTTGTCTGTTTCGTTTGATTTCTACTTTGTCGTCACCCAAGAATTTGACCGGGCTAGATTTGCAAAGGAGGGTTAGACTGCCTCTATTCATTAAATGTTTCAACCTCGTTATTCAGATTAGAGTAAGCCCTTTCAAATCATGGCCGCTTTGAAATAAGACCCCTTTGAATAATGGACAAACGGGAATATTAGCTACACATTTTTTGCAAATAGGTATAGGATATGCTATGTGTAACGTTCTTCATTTTCAAGAAAGAAATAACTAAATATGAATTAAGGTAGATATTGAAAATTATGAAACAATAAGCCAGTAGTGACACGCAACGAAAAACTAGGCTAACGATAAAAGGAAAATAGTTACGATTCCAACAACAATACTTCATTAATTGAATAATGCAAGAAACCGGCCGGATTTACAGGAAACATGTAAATTTTCCCGGAAAACACCTTCAAATCAATACCGTAGCACGGCAGTGCAGTCAGAAGTTCAAAACTATCTACTTATTCTACTTCATTATGTTTCACAAAATTCGTTTGTGGAATCGGTGTGTTAATGTTAACGTTTTCCTCTAGGTGGTGTCAAGAGACTGCAGCAGCTTACTCCAAGCGCACTATCGGCTCGATGGCCATCCGCACGTCAACCCCATACACGAAGTCCTAGTCGGTGATAAGAGAGTGTACCTTATCTTCCCCCGGTCGCACTCAGACCTCCACTCATACGTGAGGGCGAGGAAACGGCTAAGGGAACACGAAGCTCGAAGACTGTTCAGACAAATGGCAGAAACAGTGGCCGCGTGTCACGAACAGGGCATCGTTTTGCGGGATCTTAAGCTGAGAAAATTTGTCTTCGCCGATCCTCAAAGGTGAGTTTTTTCTTTATTTCACTGTATATTTTAAATTACTGCTAGGAAAATCTATTTATTTATAAAATCCGTATTATGTTGCCCGAGTCGGTTACAAAGTCAGATCGTATTGCAGCAGAATTTTATCATTGCCAAAAATCTAAAGCAACATTTCCTTAGCAACAGATATCGGCCACGATCGAGCCGCTTCAAATTGATCGATCGATTACTTCCTCGGTATTTTTTTACTGCTAACGCCCTCTATAGAGATCGATCGTGAGAAAACAGATGAGTTAATGAAAAGGTCGGAAGGGAAACGGAAATGCTCTTTGTATTTCTTAAGTAGCAAGTCGTTCCCTCCGTGAGTCAATCGTCTTGTGCTACCGCTATACCCTGTTATCAAGTCATTCATTATGACGATTCACATGCACTGTGTGTCGCTCTAGAATGTTAGTTGTCGTTCTCGATAAAACTGAAGTAGATATTGCAAGCACGTTGCGCCACTGGCGCCAAAGACCCATTTACTTTAAGATACCGTACAGCTCCTATGCTTAATCATTCGTCATATGACTAACAAACCAAGTTAAAGGTTTACTCACGACTATTAAAAAAGTGGAATATTATAAAAGGACAATCGTACAATAGGATTACTCAACGCGTTTATTAATTACGCCGGTCTCGCGTCGGCCGGTAGGAACCAGCGGATTTTCAAACTTTTGAAATGTTATCTGGCCTCCATTGTTGCGAATATCTCCGGCAATGCTAGCGGCTCAAGGCGAACGGTGTCATTGCTGCGTACAATACTGCGCGCGCCGCAATCGGGTCAAGGGTCCGCGGCAATGCGCTTGCGCACCGCCCGCACCGCGTTGCGTGTACATGTGCAACACATCAACCTTCCTAACCCCTATCTTGTGCTCAAACCTCATACGGGTACCTGCCCTTATGCGATCAGGTGATCCTGAGAAACTCCCCAGAAAAAGAAAATAATATTTATGCACCCCTTAACACGTAATTTTAACGACCACATTCCTTAAAGATTTCAAATGAATTCTATTCACCTGCCCGTATTCCGACCCTCGGTATTTGCCCGTTTAATAAGATTAATTAATTTGATTCTTCATTTTCATGAGATAACATCTAAAGGCTAACAAAAAATGTTAAATTTTATGATACTACTTTTTATATTAAAACCGTAAAGCTACTGTAAGTCAGAATCTCGTCTATTGTAGTTATAATTCACTCGGACACTCCTCCCACGAACGGGGGCAACAGCCAACCTTTTGTGTATCGGATTATCTTTCTCGTCCTCTCTGAGACAATATTCAGTACGCCCACCCAAACTTGAAACTTTGCTGAGATGGTTTCTTTGACCTTTTGGACTCGCCCCTAGTGACATTAACGTAGCGAATTCGAATATGCCTTTGACATGACCGCCTAGCCGCAGACATGTTCGAAACGCAATAAACGGTACAAACGCGAAAAAAACGAACTCCATCTGTGTATTTGCGCAACAGTATTAATTCAGTCCGCTTTTGAGTGGACAGACAGACAGTGAAAAAGGTAAAATTTAATACTCTTTCGGCTTGGCGTCATCAAAGCGAGTGTTGTCAAAAGCGTCGGTTCGCGATGCGGAACGGGAAGCACCGCGACCGTACCTCTAATGTAAAAACTTTTGCTTTACCCTTTGCGTAGTAGCGGAGTACGCCGAGACTTGAGAAGCCTTTTTAGAACTTACCTCTCAAAGCCGGAATGTTTTACGTTCTGTTATTACACAGAACCTCTAAACAGTAAAGAAAAACTTTTACCGCACCGACCGTCAGATTCTGAAATGTATTTTAATTCAGCATATTTATGTAGAGAATACTCATTGAATGGCTTTGCAATAGCGTCGATAATGTCCGCTGGACATGGCGTGTACAAAAGACTCAAGTTATTGGGCAAACGGGACGCGCTCGCTCGCTGCGTCTGTTTTGTCTGACCGTTAATATAAATTAAGCAGGATATTGCAGATGTGTTTCCAGTTTAGCCATGTGCCGGTGTTGGAGCGGAAATATCGCTTTTTGTTCTACTTAATGATAACGGACCTTTGCGTGTAGGTCAAGCAGGTAGGCAGCTGTTTTGGCAATCCGTGACCCGAGGCTTTCGCTTAGTTAATGACCATGTGTGCCACTTTTTCCCAGAGGACATCCTTTATAATATCAGATTATTCAGATGGTCAAACAATCCCCTATTAACATAAACGGGCAGCTGACCTTGTCCAGCCCTAATAAATTCTAATGATTGCACATGTCGCGTCGGTCACTATTCCCCAGCTGTTGTTCGCAATCGTGAGAATGGTGTATCGGTGAAGGTGCAACTTGAGCAAGTGTCCCGCCCTTCGACCTCCGTTCTCACGTCTCGACGCGATATAAAGGCACCCCTGATTATAAATTCGAGTCATCCGGCGGGACGCCACGATCAACATCCCGTGATACCGCCGTCGTTCCGTCTCAAAGGTAAACAAGAACATTAATATTGATTCCGTACTCTCTTTGACGCTTTGAAGTGGACTTTCTTTACACTCGCCCGTAGTTTTTCTTGTCCTTTGAGATGAATACAGATTTTTCCCTGCTCGTCTTTGAGATTAAAATTAGGAAAAAAATTGCGAAATTTAAAATGAAAAGTTTTAAATGAAGAAACTCGGCATGAAAACATGAGCTAACGTTACGGAAACCAAGACTTCAATAGCTCCATGCTATGTCTAATCTAATTGTAATGAACTGAATAAGAGGCGAAATTGAATGCAACCCTAAGGTTGATATATTTCCATACCATACTTCAAAGAGATTACAGCTGCACGGGAAGATCCGAATTTCTCTGATATCAAGTGTTACAATAGATAACAAATGAGGAGTTCGTGTGTAACTAGAAACTATCAAGAGAAATCTCGGGCGGTGTATCCGGGCTCAGGCCTTGGGGGAGGAAAACGAGGTCGCCGCGATAACGCAGGTAGAGATCCTCATGCCCTACGTCAACACGCACAGAGTACGTCACAAACGTCCAATTATTATGACGACACACATTATTAATACTGGATAATGGATACTTCCTGGAAGGATGTCTTATACTCATGCCCATCACAATAACAAAACACTAACGACAAAATGTATAAAAATAAATCGCCTTGCTGGTGACATCACAGACCTGACGACAGAAAGCCGGATGTTTGACTGTAAACTACCTGTATACGAATATTGCATTCTTAATTTTGGCATTTCCGACAGGATGTAACGAAGCGGAAACACATTCGCGAGACAAAAAAAAACTAAAAACCACTCTTTTATCACGCTCTAAAAATTATAAAATAATTAAATTGAATTGGATTATATTATATCCAATCATTAAATGAAAAAGCGTGGAGCGCTGTTTAAATTAGGTACTTAAAAGTACATACAACTAAAAAGCACTCCACGCTTTTCATTGGATATAAAAGAAGAACTAATACAAGTCAATTCAATTATTTTATAATTTTTTGTGCGTGATAAACGTGTGTTTCTTTTTTTTAATATACGTATTTTTACTTTTTAGTCTAGTATGTTCTTCATTTAGTTAATAAGTCTAAAGTCAACGAAGTTATGACTTGAGGGGTTTACTAGTAGCCACTGAAGAGTTCCACTATCCACCTCCTGGCTCCATCATCAGATCAGCTCCAAGATACCAAATTATAGTTTTGTCATCCGAACTACTTATGCATACAAAGTTTAATTTCGATACGACAGTTAAAACTAGGTTAAAATTTACATCTAAGATTTTATTACATTGTTTGTTATTAGTTAATTAGCTGCAAGTGAAGCTAATAAAAGCGTGTTAAAAATAAACTTTGTCCGCTGCGGTGTCTCTAAAAACCTAATTTGCTTCGCAAGTTTGTTGTAGAATGTAGAGCATTAGCTAAATCTCATAACGTACCAGACAGGCCGGAGCCTATTTTCGGTCGGCCAAAGTGGTCTCGGTCCTTTGTAAATAAGCTCAGGTACAAAAATTGTCCCAAACTCATTGTTCGGGCGCATCCCGCCCACTCCCCGCCAAAATAATAACTTCGTCGGATGATTCCATCAGGTAACAAAACACAACCCGGGTATTTTGCGTAACACGGTGCTCAGAAGATGGATCGGGTGATCGAATGTATTGCAAACAATGACGACGATCCAACGGCATTTGATTACGCAACTTCATATTTACTGTCTATAATCCACATAGAAACGAGCTTTTTAAACTACCCGCATGATATCACCCAAAGATGTTTTTAGCCAACCGGTTGGTAAATACACTGCAAAAATTGAAGTCGACTCTTGTTTCGCCACGAATACATCTGGATGGTGTATTCGCACGTCTGTCGTGTTTAACGGGACGGGATATTTACGGTGCGGCTGAGCCGGCTCGCCAGCGGATGTGCCAAATTGGTCCGCGATAGACGGCCGCCTCGCCACCCGGCAGACGCCGCTGCGTCGCATGCCGGGGCCGGCCACCGCCTCACAACATTTCCTTCCAAATCTGTACCTAATTTGCGACCGATTCGTATGATTACTGGACTGACACGCAACCGCTCTATAATTTCAACAAGAGATGTGCAACACGATAACCCAAATAACGCCTCGAGGTACTTGCCGATATCTCAGCAGCGGTCGATCAGCGCCGCGTACCTGCGCGCCTACGCTGACTATTTTGAAAACGTTTTGAAACTGAGTTGCTACAGCCTCGTGGTGCAAGAGACCTCCACATTACAGCGATGTATTTGCATAATACTGGGCGCTTGGTAATATAACCATACGTCAATTTCGCTAGTTGTATATATATTGTATAACTTTTGGTGCAGTCGTATTTTGCCATTATTGTCTGGTTTGCGTAACGGACCTTTTATTTCGCTAAGTGTCTGCCTCTGCACTGCGTAGTTGGCATCCGCTGCTGGTATTTTTCGCGCGGGTGTGGCCGCTGGCCGCTCGTGTTAGATATACGAGCGCGCATCGAGTGCTAATTTGTACGGCGTGATTCAGGCGTGCCGGAATTCAAGCGCACTGTTGGTTCTTGTTTTGGGGCGTTTATTCGCGGCCTCGATCGCGACTAGCGCGGCGTGGTGAGGTCGCGCGCAACTGTGCCAATGTCGCGTGGCCGCCGCCGACGCCGCACCGCGCCGCCTCCTCGATCGTGCGGAACCGATGCCACTGCTGCGTTTCAAAAACTCTGATGCCGTATCGAGTCTTATGAACGTGACTCATCGTTCACCTTGAATGAGCAAGACATTCCCGCTCGGACATCTTTGGTTGCTCCTCCAACTGCCATCTCAACCGTGAAATAACCTGGAATGCTTTCGAGTTCATGACGCCTACACCTTTCCCTCATTCTGAAAATAAATGAATCGGCTAAGACGACGCAAGCATTCGTCATGGCTATAAATAACGCGTGTTCGCACCTTTTTTGGTGGTACGAAAACACCGGATGCGACTACCGGACGCAGGCGATAGTGCAATGCTCTCAAGCGAAAGTCGCCTTTACTTGTTCGTAGGACGGAACATGATGTGTAAGCGACGTTCTCAGTCATGAATTACCGGACATAGGTGTCATCCATACAAAAGTAAATCCGTTTGTCAGTAGAATTCAAAGCGACGATGGATCGGTGTTGACGTACACTTCGCTAAACCGGGGGTACATACACAACAGGTTTATTGTTATCTAAAGGGCGGAAACCCGCTCTTCCTTCCCAGTTTTTGTTACAATTTCTTTTTCAATATCGACTTTATCCCTTTGTCGCTATTAGAATAATTTTGTACAATTTCTCAATTCGGCGTCGTTAATTTTGCTATCGGGTACACAGCTGAGAAAACGCACGACTAGCTATTAAATCGATCCGGTTGCGTAAAACAAAGGTCTGCGAAACCTTGTGCAAGCGGCGCGCCCGCGCAGCGCCGACATATCTGCGGATTTGCGTAACCGCGCACTTATCCGCCGATACGACGCCCGTGTGTTGTGACACGCTCCGTTTGCCTACATCTGCACAACCTATATTTAAAAATACAGTGTGCCACTTATCTGAAAAAAGTTTTCAACTAACACAATGTTTATATAAAAATAACCTTAAGCTCTACGTCCGTTCTTAGGCGTTTCCAGATCAAGAACAAAGCAGCGTCATAGTCATGCAAAATAGCTTCGTTCAATGTCAAGGACAATGCAAATTAATTTGACATTGACCAGCTCTACAACATCCCATTTCAAGTGCCGCTTCCGCTCAAGCACCTTGTGCTTAATTAATTTAATTTTAAAATGGCGTTCCATTTCTGCTAGTAATCTAGCTCGCCTTCCACATTTCTCATGGAAAACAACGGTGGTGTCATGTCATGATATCACCGGATGACTCATGGCGGTCGTGACTCCAGCAAGAGACGTGAGCGCCGGATAAAGGCAACTTGAACTAACTTAACCTTCTCAGTCGGGAGCATAAGGCACGGCCATTAAAAAGCTCTGCAAAAAGTTTCACGGTGGCCGGGCGCACGCGACGGTGTCCTGCAAGAGATGGGTGCATTCACTTCGCACTACAGGCAAAAAATATGCACGTGCCAGCAATTAAATAGGGACGAGACAGTATAATTGCGCCCTCTGTTGAATACCGTCTCACATGGCCGGTCAGGGAGAACCAAGTTATGTCTAAGGTGGAATCACTGACCGTCGACACACGCGCCAGCCTGTATTTCCATTTTCCGTCGTTCCGTCCCGTTCCATACGAGTTGAGATTAGTTTTTAACGATGTAGCAACAAAGCTCCGTAAGTCACTTGGAGCTGCTCTAAAGCGAGGATTTTATGCAGCGCTGCAGTTTTTATTGGTTTTTATTGTGTCGGTTGCATTTAAAACCTGCTCGGGGCGTGTGTTACGTCGTTTTGGAGGCGTCATCGCCGTCGCTATCCGCGGACGCATCCGCGTCGCGAAGGTCGCTGACCGCCGAAATCATCCAGCGTAAACACAACACAGATACAACCATCACCCGACACGCTATTGTTATAACCGCAATATTTCCTTGAATCGTCACAATTCGAGAAGATGTCGTTTGCGAAATCGATTTTGTATTTAACCGAGCAAAATACATTGATACACAATTACTGTTTTTGTTCAACAACAGCGTCTCTTACCGATAACACGTTATCGGTACGAAACGGCAATGAGTTCAATGGACCTGTTCAATTCAAGAACGAGCCTCGATACTGCACGAAGCTAGCACTTTACCTATTTTCGTTAAGCAATGGATTTAAAAATACTTTCAGCCTTTGTCATCATAAAAATAAAACTCTCAGTACAGCAATGAATCAGACGTGACAGAGCGATGATGAATGCCACAAAAAACACCGATGCACTAGATGACGTCACCTAAGAGGGAAGTTAAAAATGTAAGGGTAACAATGGAGGGTGTAGGGATGAATCATAGGAAATTTCTATCGGGTCACTAGCCTCGCACCCTACGCAGCTAAATATACATACCCTAAAATGGCTCCTAAATATAAACTCCATGGATACCTTTTATAAATAGGTGAACTAACCTATTAAGGCCTTTGTAAATTGGTGATAATTTTAGACGTGTTTGTAGAGATTTATGTACAAACTGAGTTGGAAGTTAAATACAGTCTATTTATAAATCCTGAGTTGAGACGTGGTTGCTGTAGTGTGGTCTATTTATACATAAATTCAAGTTTGCTATTCTTCTGGCACCAAACTTTATAACATCGAGTTGTGCTACAAAAACATACAAGACCTGAAGGTGCATTAATTGCCGGAGTCCTTTTACACTCGCCAACGCACGAACAAAAATAAAAACAACAGCGAGACATGCATCGAGCACCAGGGCCTACTTGTGCATGCAAAGGAAACGAGTTCGCAATAATAAAAATATTAAACGGTGATCGAGAGAAAGCGAATATAAGTTACTTGGGACTGGAAAAGCATACTAGGCTCATGCGAGTTCCTGCTGAAGTGAGGTGCAGGCGACTGACCCCGGCTACCGAACCAATATCGTAAATCTTCTGAGATGTTCTTGCCGCTTACTGTCAGCTTTTTCCTGTTTCGCTTCAAAGTTCAACAACTTTCAATATTCTGCAGACGACACTCAATTTAGCGACTTGTAGTGAGGAATCTGCGGTAGCTGGCACTATTTGTGTGTTTTTGTTTTTTTGTCAAAAACATTGATTCCACAGCGCGTGGGCCGCCTCGCGTGGTACAAACACATTTTACAACAAACCCATTACTAAAATAAAATATTGTTCGTTCTATTCAACTAAAAACGGAGGCGTTGGCAATTTGGATGCTCCTTATTTTTGATCCGGTATCATTCGTTTGCCACACCCACGTAGTAGCTACATCGTCGCGAAGTTAGTGCGCAAAATATTTAAAGCGGGGGCGCGGAGCCAAACGAACAGATACACAGGGATATTATGTCCTTACAAATATTCAACCTTCACGTAAACCGACGCCAACACTTTCCTAAAATAATCCAGAGTTATTTGTAAGTTCACAACCTTTGAGTTGCCAAGTTTACGGTTGAATAAGTTGAGAAGCTTGTGATTTATTTGTTAGCTTATTTCCCTGTGTTCGGAGCGTTTACCTTGCGAATCTTGCGATGCAGGCGTCGGAATAAAAAGTAAGTCCAAACCGGTCGGGCGCTGGCCAGAATTACGATTAACCCTCAATCTGCAGTTGTGATGCGTCTCCCACTAAAAATACTTGCCGTCCGCCGGGATGCGCGCTTGGTTATACATTTTTATTTTCTTGTCTTTAATTATTTTCTTGTCTCAAATGACTGCTATCCAAGTATGTACAGCAGTCAGCACGATGCTAGTAGGTATATTAAGAGTGCGTTATTTGATTAAAAACAATAGTCATGATTACTATTAGCTTGCCAGTCACGGGCGTTTGTCCTACGAGCTTCCTGTTTTGCTGCACTGGCACGATTTTTTGATACATTAACCTCGACATTATAATGTTAAATTACCTTTTAGTCGTAGTCTCATTGGTAACTAATACAATTTTAGACCACTGTACCTACCATTCTATTGATCCATCTCACAATGAAGAGATTGAAGAAGAGTAATTTTTTGATACACCTGAATTTCTTATATAACGAGGTATCTATTTTGATACGAAAATGCTGGTGTAAGATTTTGTGTAAACAAATCTATTTTCCTTTTGGCACGAGTTCTGTTATTATTACACGTTTTCCTTATTGATATATAAATTTGTAACAAAAACTTCCCTCATTTATCGTTTACACAATTCCAATGGCGTACTAATGATACTCGCCTAGATATACAACTACTATGGTACCTAATTAGGCTTGCATGATGTCACTCACAAATTCCCCTAAATGTTGTAATTTACTTACGTTTATCTTGTTACTACGAAGACGTGTCACTTCAACGTTAATGACTAAGCTTGTTAAATACCAAACTAAAGTTCGTCTAAAATGTAGAATTGAATGATTGTATGTTCATGTTCTCATAGGTTCTAATTATAAAAGTGTAGTGGGAGCGTCCGGGGCGATCGTTCGCTAGATTCGAAATGTAGGAGCATCCTAATCTCGTTCCGAAACTCTGACGCTGACGTAACTTGGTTCACGGTCAACAAGAGGAAATGACGCAAGCGTAGCGTTGCACACACAGCCAGGCAAAGTTACAACACCTTGCCGAACAAAAACTTGCCAAAAGGTTTAACTGGACGAAAATAAACGAAGAAAAATAAACTCCCAACTTTTGGTTGTTTAAGGATTCACAATCTAAGTCGGCGTAGTAAGATTTTTTGATTTTCCCTCTACGTCATGGAGTCGTAATTTTGCTTTTTTCGTCCGTGTCTACGTAAGCAAGCGCACGTTTAGGGTTGTTAGCGAACCGCTAACGAGACCTCATAACTTCTGTTTGCAATTGCGACACTCGTGACATTGGGAGTTTATTTATAAATAACATGTTTTGTTCACAGACCAATACAATATGTGGTCATTACTTAGATCACGGGGACAAGTAAATTTAATTGGAAATAGTTGTCATAAGATTCTGACAAACAAACTGAACGAGGCAAGCTAAGTCATAAGGTCTTAATAATGTACGTGTATCGGACTATTAAACAGCGTTCAGTTATCTGTCAGGAACGTTCACAATGACATTGAAATGAGTTGCGTTGCGAAAGGGTTCTCTTTTCGTGATTCTGGCCTCGCAGCGCGCTGCGTTCGAGATTGAAGAATACGTATAATAAATATGAGAACTGAGAACGGATCCGACCTCCGTTCGCGGTCACTTGTTGTGTAACCGACAGCAACAAACAATACTGTGATTTTGGAGCTGACGTAACTTCAGAATTTGCATTTGATTGTTGCTTGACAAAAAGGAACTTGATTTTTATTGACACATTCAATTTTGAAATTATAATTGCACATGTATGGACAATGCCAAATCAATTATTGTGTGCGATATTTTGATATTCAAACTCTGTTATCGCGAGGTTAACAAATTAATTTTGCTGCCTTATTTGTACCCAAAAACTGTTCATTAAGAGAAAGACACAAAGGCGATATTTAATCAATTAAAAAACAATTTAACTGACCGCTGTCTGCGTGTGACGTGTCATTAAACACATATCACGTGTACCGGGCGAGCTATACCAAAGCGATTTTTAATCTTAATGTTATTAATATTAAAGTGTAATTTACATTGAACGTCGAGAGCGGGTCGTGACATTGTCAGTGTGATGATCCCCTATCGACGTGAAGTCATCGTCGTATATAAAACGTACGACAATAAGACTGACGTCATTAGCGACACTATTGTATACCCACTCTTGTTTTTCTTTGTACGATCGATATGTTTGTACAGATTCCACGACAATTTGCGCAGTTAGTCGAGGCCCCGCACATTGGCGACGCTCTGATGTAATCAATGTACCAAGTACGATGTGCCGATTAACCCCTTCACGCGCTTGCAAGATGGACTCGTTTGCCTCGCGACACATTGTGTCAATCATACCTTTCATGTGTTGAACTCACTGTATCAGCATGAACGTTGTACGAATAAATCCTGTGCATAACTAACCAATTTAATTTCTCTCCCGATTATCGCAGAATAATAGTCGCATAATTACATAAGCAGATACTGTAGGGGTTAATAAACAATTTATATACGAAACGAAGCTGTAGAAAATTCATTCAATCTCTCGAAGAAAATTGTTTCTAACTGCGAGTAACGTGCGCGCCCACCCAGTTATTCGGATCGTACATTTTTGAAGTAGCGACCTTCCCACGCAAGGGTAGTGCGGGGGTTTTATAGGCCGTAGCACGTGACCCGTAGCAACCGCTACGAGGCTACGTAGCATTGACGTCAGAGCGGCAAAATTACCCCGCGAGTGGGATACTGGAGTGACGCACCTAATGATTCTCCGTCGCGTGCTATCGATTAGACGCGTAATTGTATGGATTCCAATACTGTTCATTCGCTGTGAGTGTTGGGTGTGACGTAAACGGTACACGGAAGCGGTTGCGCACGGTCGCACCGCGGCCGGCTCGCCGGACCGTTGTATCGGCGTGATGGAGCCGTGGCCAAGGACGCTCGGACCCCGCACACGGCCACCGCCGCTTGCGACACCGCGATGGCGATGCGGCACACCGATGCACACGCCACGCACCGCCACACATTCACTAGATCTCTTCAACTTTGCCTGCACGCGCATCATAGGACAGATTGTCAATTTCTGTATAGTCAGTACGTTCATTGAGCAAGCGCCCTCTCTTTTATAGTTATCGTTATAAATGCGCATCCCGCTCGTAAAGCATTACATGAGCTAGTTGATCCCTAGAATGTTTATAACATTATTGACTTTATTCACCTTCTTGCTGGTGAATGACACCTGACGGTGACTTTGCGTCGCCGCCGCCCGTCTGTTGAAATTAGCACCCACACTTGCGAATTCGTTACTTGAATGATGTAGGATCGTACTTTATTTCAACATTCATTGAACAGTTTAGTTATTTACGAATGACGCGTTGGCAAAGTTTTTTTACATCAGACTTTTTAGAATCATTCACCGAGGTAAACAGCGGTGGTGACGACACGGTTGTAATTATCAACAGGATGGCGGAAAATACACATCAAAACAAACGAAACGTATCGCTCTCATGATATACTCTCGTATGAGATTTCCGCATTCAAACGAAACGTGTTGTTACAAATCACATCCTGTTACCGAGAAATCTTTCATATAATGGAAATGTTTATAGTATACAACTTGCGGTTTTCCTCTTACGCATCCCTCTAATTCGCGTTAAAGTAAGTAATGAATAAATAAGTAAAATTTCCTGTTTGTACGAAAAGATAAAGCAGTGATTAAATGATCGTTAAACTACATTATATACAAATCGGGCGGGTGGCCTCGGTCCGAAGACCGCCTCGATTCAATGTCAGTTGCGCAAGCGCCACTCTTCCGCCTTCCATTCGGCCGCGCCGCCCAACCAGGAACGAGAGAACACTATTCAAATTTAAACTGTAACGTTTCTTGCCCTTCTTTCTTGTACGTGTATTATTTTAGTATGATGAGTAATATTAGATATTGTATGTATGTTAATTTCCAACGTGCGTGCAAGCGTGAACGCGTGACAAACGTGACATGTGACTGGAAAATCGTAATAAATTTGAAGATGTGGCTCTTTTTGCGCGTGCGAACATCACGTTTTTATGCAAAATTGATTTACATTGGCTACTAGCTTTCACTTGAAATAATTACGCTTAAATTGCTTCTTTGATTATTTTCTTTCATCAGGATGGTATCATGGTACATTTGAATTTTATATTAGACTTATGTAATTAAATTGATAACACCCGAAGCATTTAGGCGATATTTCAAAGACTAAACAAAATATATCGCCCCTCTGAAAATAAAACTGCGCATATTCTTACAATGTTGCGACTCGCTAACTACGTTACATACCTAACCATTTATAAAGTTAATTTATGATCTAATCATTCAACATAAAAGTTGTTTTATAATTTATTAATGTCAAAAAATTGCATCTTCATAATTACAGTGCATCCATTTCGAGTCTAACTGGACACCATCCAATTTAAAACCCCCGCAGCTTCGCCGACTGTAAGATAATTAAGTTAATATACCTTTGCCATGTGGCCGGACGGTGAACACTTATTTTTTATACTTTTAACTTTTTCTTTTGTCTCTCTTGATACAATGTCGGCCATCTGCCGAGTAAACTGTGCAGTTCTATTTTATTTGAAGTCCATTTCCGGTCCCGTTACATCCGGTAGTCGAGAGTGCTTGAGAATCAAACTCATACGCATACGCGCCCCTAATGATGAAAAAAGTTTCAAGTACCATGGGAAACGGGACTGTACCGTAATGGCTATTAAAAATAATATTTGGGATTGTGACACGGTCATTGTACTTCGGCCTTATCTATGAGACACCTAATCATTTTAGAGGTCACAGTAATCTGTTATCATGGGCAGATAACGTGGTAAGGTCGCGGTATGCCGCAACGTGCATCGTGTTCGTATAACTCAACCTTACAGCAAGATCAGTACCTTGACGTTCATTCAGGATTTTGGAGAAAAAAGTCAAGGTGTTCCAAATTGTATTGTTGTCCCTCGTATCGGGTTAATCTTCCAACAATTGCCCCAGCGACGTTACAATGCCGACTTTTTGTGGAATTTGCCAATTCTATACCCTCGTCACGATCCAAAACGAACAGATGTTCCAGTAAACAAATACAGCCAGTATACTCCTCTCCTACGCATGATTTATTCGTTTCATATCTTCGCTAAATCGATCAGGGGACGACAGAAAACTACCGACATTGTGCAAGGATTCATCCTATTCAACACTAGAAGACACCTTTTTGGCTCAGACAATGAGTTGCACATGTAAGAAGGTTACCTGCACGCACGTGTTCGATATTCGCATTCCGCACAGATAATAGTGAATTATTTTTCTCCACAACCTGTCATTTCAAAAGGATCCTCACGAATTAATAACAGGGTCGCAATTCCTCTGGCTCAAGTTGAAAAAGTGCTAGCTCAGTAAATCTGGCATCTCGTAAAGGACTTTAATAGCCAACATTTTCTCTGGTTTATAGTCCTGCGTGGCCTGCATCTATATTTGGGATATGTTATTTTGCTAGAGGGTACTTTAATTAACAAAAGCAATTACAAGTAAACCTTTCCTTTGTTGCCACGCGCCGTATCACCTTTGCTCTATAACAGAACCGTGTTAAAAGAAACAATGGATGTTCACAAACAGTATGTTTGGACACGTGATGAGAACTCTATCTGTTGAAATGCATGCACACGGCTCGATATTCGATACAACGGAAGGTCAACAGAGTTTAGTTACTATCGAGAGGCGATGTTTATTCAAATGCACTTACAGCCAGCTCCAAGTTTGGATTTCGACATCTGCCACGAGGTCAATATTTGCCGTTTTTCGAACGTTCCTTTCTTTATAGTATTCAGAGTCCCCTCTGTTGGTCTTTTCATAACTAGCTTTTGTTTTTGAGGTCCATACGAGTCGGCGGCAGATGCTAGCAAGACTAAATAGCTTCCAACATTTGCACGGAAAACAATTTCATTGAAAACTCTGCGGAGCTCAATAAATGCGCCGGGCAGGATATTACGCGATCAGAGTAAATTGGTTTTGCCGTTATTAATTTTGATAACTGGGATTCAATTCATTTCTCTCTTTTGTAACAAAGGGAAACCATCGTAATTAATTTATTATAGTTACGCAGCAAAACAAAGCGTTCGCGATTGGCGTCGAAATTAAATTTTGAGTAGTTCCGCGTAAAAGTGGCCGAGGCCGTATATTTTATGCATGATTAATTCGTTGTTGTAGATACGCTGGTATTTAATCTCGCATTCAGATTTTTTATATCGACATGTGCTCAGCCATCTGTTCGGTCAGATTAAAGTTTTTTTTAAATTTTTACGTAAAACATACATTGATATGAAAAAGTGACACGTAGCACATGGCACGATAACGTCCTCTAGGTTTCTACCTGCCTTTGTTACAGACACAATGCGTGCGCGCACATCTGCCGGTGCCGCCCGCGCACCGATCTCTGCTCCCTGCACCTTTGTGCGTCTAATGCTTAGTTTAAATTCCATAATCATTCATTTTCGTGTCATCCACACTGATGTTGCAAAATGGGCACATACTATTAAGTACGATCCCATTCGTTTAAAGATCCTTAATTAACTAATTATGTTACACCTCTTGCTTGACTTACTTTAAATTAAAATTGCTTAGGATACTCAACTAAATAGAGACGAAATAGTGGAACAAATTAAGCAGTGGACTTGCTTTATAAATACCATTTATAGGCCTGCGAATTTCGAGGTCTATCGTTTGCTCAATAATTGCTAACCGTTTTAGAGAGATGTTATAAATCCAAGTTAGTTTACTAAATGCGAGGTCGACTTCTCACATAACTAAGGGTACGTTTAATTGCAAACATTAAAAGCTGTCCATTCACTAAATTAATAAACCTTTTTAAACCTAATGGACGATTTTATTATGATGTACAATATGTCCAAGGAATTTAAAAGTGTTTTACAATGATTTCAAAGCTGAAGTACCCTTATGTGTACTACAATGGTTGTTGTATGAAACAAAAGAGTTGGAATGTTCGATGTTGTAGGATAGGAACAATTAATCGAGTGGTCCGGACGCTGCGATGCGAGTTGCGAAAGAATCGACCATGCAGTTGCTAAACAGTTGCGTGCTATCGCTTTTGAAATTTTGTAATACATCTGGATCGTTTTGAAACTTATTAACCTGTTTGTTTTGCGCTTAATTGTACTATACTTGGAGTTTCAAAAGCCTCTCAAAGGATGTTTTCATTATTCCTACAGTTACGCTCTCTAAGTGCTGGCACAAAGGGACGTCCTTAACGATCAAGTTACTTTTGTTTGTCCGACGCTACTTAAACAAAAGATGTCCAGGTTCTCTTTGTGTGTGGCCGTTGTAACTGTCACTGACAGGTAAATGAAAAGGAAGACTAATCCGAACGTATTTCAAATAGTGCGATCCGTGAAAAAATTGCCCTTGTTCATCATCTAGACATTGACAGACCGAACGTCGCGGAATAACAAAAGGTTGTAATGGACAAATGCAGCGGAACCGGCGGCGCGGCGTGCAGTTAGCTCACAGTAACCAACGCTCGGCGTTTTGGAGCGGAGACTTGCCGCAATAAATCCTTGATGGAACCTTAACCCACTTGGATGATTACGAGTGCGCCCGCGCCGGACGCCCGCACCGCCGACAGCGCTGCAAACGCTTTTTGGTACATTTTGTCACTTGCTTTGCACCAATTTAAGTTACTTTAGCAGCATTTGACATATTAGCTCCCGCCATTAATCTTCGCATACAAAAGGTCGATTAGCAGGTGCAGATGACACCGAATTCCTGAATTTACCCTTTGAGTTTCTGGAGTTAATTAATAATTCATGAAGTACCTATGTCGTGGGAGCTGCAACGGTCGCTGCAGTGACCGGCGAGCACGCAGGTGCGCTGGCGACCTTGCGCAATGGCACATATACTCGGGTACATATCTAGCCGCTAACAAATGTATATCGGAAACCGCTTGCGAGATACTTTGTATGCGTTTCGACATCGACTGTTTATGTTCAGCGCCCTAAACGTGTCGAGATAGAATTCTTAATAATATCATTAGTGGAATGATTCAATTGTTGAACAAATATGCACGTTTCAAAACGGTGACATCATCCATAGCAGGCGATCGAGCTCGGGTACCGCTAATGACTGCGGCTAGATGGAAATATTCTTTGATTGACGTAAAGAAATCTGACGGCCGGTGCCAAGTGGGTCAGTGCGCCAATGTCGGACTTATCATAAAACCATCGCTGTGCTACATACTGGTTAATTATAGTGCTAGTGTGAGAAATGGTAGCGTTTGTTAGTGACTGTGGTCGTGTCTCACGCATGTCATCAATCGAACGTCAGCGCTGCACCGGCGGGCGTGACGGCCGGAATACTGGGTCAAGTACAACGGTGCTTTGCCATTCATTGTCACCGGCGACCCCCCCCCCCCTGCCCGCGCGCACCTCCCCCTCTCTCTCCCCGCCAGCAGCGCTTGCGCTCGCGCATCGGCCTCGCGCCCACTGAACTTGACATATCGCTTTTTAACATATTTTTTTGCCAATTATTCATGTCAGTGCTAAATTAAGTAGGTTACTTACATTTCTGCAAGCGTTTCTTTTTCGCATGTGCTTTGTTACGAATATTGCAATCTTTAGAGACTTGAAGACCTTGTTGCAAATTCAGTGTTAATTCCACACTAGTGTAAAAAATGTTCCATCTATGTTATAAATAATGTTTCCTTCAATTGCACAGTGCACGCATTACGTCAGCTTAGTAATTGCAACAAACAAATGTGACAACACTCGTTACTTAACTCTTTGCAGTCTCCAATACAGCAAGAGTTTGATGTAACGCTCTGTGTAACCTCTTCGCGGTAGGCTCGTGATTTCGCATCGTAATTTTCCATCCCGAAGGTATTATACATTATATCACAACTTCGCAAGTGTTGCCGATCGCAAATAACACATCGGCTCCTCTGACATCACCCGAGGTCGTCGGCCGGCGAGCCTCAGCGGCGCAGCCTGCGGACGCGAATGATAAAATGCTAATGGATAGAGTACATTCACCGCGTTAGAAAACCTACTTCAGTTCCGCACTTTCTTTATTGCATCACCGGCGTGTGCCGTTTCGCCGCACTCTCTTCCGCTGCGCCCGCCAAGATTGTGCAAGCGACCATCGCACCGCATGTAATGTGAATTTGGAATGCGACTAGTTCCAATTATTTCAAAATTCTAATCGTTTTGTCAGACAGACGCCGCCGATGAAACTAACACAATTCTGTGTGCGCACGATTTATTATTAAAGTGATAGATTTCCTCGCTCCCCTCGGATATGACAGGTGAAGTTTCGCAAGTTCAGTGACCTCCCCCCGCTCCGCGGTGCATCCGCGAGCGAGATGCCCGGAATAGTGATATAATAAGTCGCCGTGTAATTCTGTTGGTGTTTAGAAATTTACCATTTCCGCACTTTCCAAGTTACATCATTGCTTCTAGAAAAAAGTATCCGTGGGGTGAACGGCCGCGTAGACCGGCCATCTTAATTTAATGTTGTTGATCATTGCTTCTTCGATTCGAGGGAGCGTTGATCCTTACATGATCTCATAGTTCGATGTACGTTCGAGTATAACAAAAAATAGACTTATCTTATGTATGAGCCTTATAAGTTTTTGTGCTTACACCTGCTTTTTGCTAATTTGGATTGAAGTAGCTTAATAGAAATGATGCCACTGTTTACAAAACTACCACGACACAAAAAAATATTTTGTTCACACTGTTAGTCATTTATACACATAGCCGGGTGTTATCTATCACGATATCGTTGCGTTGGCATCAATACTTTCATTAGCCTAGTACCATTTCTCTGAGGCGAACAGCGTACCAATCAGAAAGTACCGCTGTTTGGCGTGCCACATTCGAACTGTAGCTGTAAACTTGAGATATAACTGCTGTGTGGCTTGCTAACTCCGCCACGTCTCCAAACATCTTCCAATAGCTAAGTTGAAAACACAAAGGGCATTGTCCGCGAATCCTAGAAGCCTGTTTATTTATCAACCACGATCACAAGAAACGTATTCGATCCACGTTCTCGATTCACACAATCGTACGGTGTTTGAAATTCTTCGTCGTACAACCCTATGTACTTTTACGCTTTCGATTAACGATATGTGAAAATATTTGATAGTAAATAATAATTTTGAGTCGTCTTTTAAAATCGCACCTTTTCTCGGTAATCAATAAATATGGAAACCCGTTCTGGACTGGTTCTCATTAGCGATGTTTACGCGTCGTTTTCAGCAATGCTTAACGGTAGAAACGAGTTCTCCACTCGCGATTTTTATCCCGTAAAGATAATTATTTATTTACAAACTTTTGACCAAAACAATTTTCATCAAGTTTTGCGACGGTGTACAATTTCCTTGTATTGTTTACGTCAAGCAAACGTTTTACCGATCTTTTGTTGTTGTATCAAAGCGTTTATAAGCTGGAACGAGCACGAGCACAACCTTTGTTCTAAATTCCTGACAAGTAATTTAATCAATAAGCAGTACATTGCCGCGTTTGCTTTCTGTAAAACATGTTAACTATAGCACACGTAGTGATGTATGTCGTGTGCCGCGATGAATTCTGTTCAAGTTGTAGGGGAATGTAGTAAATGCTTTTGCGTGTCTTATCGCGGTGAGCCGACAGTAGGTGCGACGACATTGGGTTCGTACAGACCCCAGAACTATAGCTATTGTTCCTGCCCGATGGAGTTCAGATAATGAACGCGGTATGTGAGCACCAGCACTCAGCGCGAGAGGCTTAGCGGTACCGGAGCTACGAATAATTATGTTTGGAAACAAGTCTTTTTGTTTACACGTTTTTTAAGTAGACGTTGATGGTGAATAATGGCAGCGTTTAACTCGAATCGAAATTCAAATCAAGCGGTGGGCCCATATGTTCTCTGAAACCCGCCTATATAACGTCAAAGCTCAGGTCATAATATTACAAACAGCGCTCGTGCACCGCGCGTCGCAACTAATTTCCATACCAATGGCATCACAATAAGTGCATGTTATATGTAACACATTTTCGCAACGAGCGACCAATAAATAAGTTAAACAGATTGTGTAACACAAACAGTTCACTCATTAGATTACAAAATATTTGCTTATCACTCACGTTGCCAACTAAATAAATAAACAGGTGGTGAAAATTTTAAGGTTTTTTTTTTCTGGAGATAAGATATGAGTGAAATGCTGATAAAAATCGCGATAAATGGAGCAAGTCAGGTCGTTACCTTATTTTATACCTTATACACGGTGCTGAAGATTTTTTTAGTACGAAAACAATTTGAGACCATCACAAATCAGAGTATTCTCGAGAGATTTTCCTTATAATTTCACTTGAAATGACTCAATTGTGTACCGCAAAGTATAAAAGGCCATTTTTGTCTCGTAATAGTTAGGAATCGACGGAGATTAATCCTATTTGTCGTCCCACGCGTTTCTGCAATCACGAAGTAAATGTATTTCACAAGGCGAAATCGCAACATCGCTTATTTCGCGTTTTCGAAATCATCCTGCGTCATTCATTCCTGCTTTGTACTTATGTACGATTACATTGTGTTTATTGTCTTTATATGAAATGTTAAAACGGTTTATTGGTGTCAAAATGTCGCCATACCGCCTCACGCCCATGTTCATGTCTGAAGTTTCATTATCATTTTGTTTATTATTCACGCTTGATTATATATCCATTTCGTTGTTTCGGTTTCGCATCGAAAGAAACATGTTAATTTCAGATACTGACTAGTTTTTAGCCTAAATGTAATGAGTGCTTGTAACAAGTTAGTTGGAACAAGTCAGTCGACGTCTATACGAGCGACAAACGTGCGCTTGTTTCGACTGTTGTGCAAACCACATTATGAAATGGAGCGTAGGACCAGCCGTTTAATACATTGCGATAACCATGCGAAACATTCTGTGCCTAAGCGTCGCTGTTACAAAACATTGGATTACCAAAGGTTTTAGGATGCTCTGCTCCGCGCATATGAATCAGCCGTAAAGTCAACGAAGCATTGTCTTGTTCAATTTTTCCATACATTTGCGCCACTCACCAGATCCAATAGTTAACCAACTGTTTCAGTAATGCTCGGCATTGCCTCGCCAGTTCGCAATACTCTACTCCGTTCGCTACATATCGCAAGCTCTTGCGTCGTCCGACCAGCGGGCATAGCTTTCATGATTAATCGTCGTTCTAATTTCCATTGCCTGTATCGCAACCCTTGCAATGTGCCAACTGCTCTTAACCTATATTGAATAACACAGTGCGGGCGAGCATTCATCTCGCACCTTTAGCACTTCCGACTCTTTGTAATAGGGAGGAAACGATTGCGAGTGAAACAATCGGCGATTCCGGCTGCGTGCGGCGGAAGCTGCGCGGACGCATACGGATGCGGATTTGCTCTTTTTATTTATCGAGCGATCTAGACCGCATCTGTCGAGCGACATACATGGTACAGCTGCCCTTTACGGTGGTACTGGTACTCATTATGCAGCCTCCGAGCTCGCCACGCGCACCTGTCGCCAGGTGGGGCTACATGATTACAGTCCGATCGTACGGTGAAATGAGACATTACTTTTTGTGTAGTTACGTGTCATCGTTAGCGTGAAAGCTATCGTCGTAACTAATCAAGTAATCAGAGTCTGTCGCACGATAATCTTATTTTTTCTTTCTTCACGTAATAGTGGTGTAATGACGATGATTACTCGTCCGCGATGTGGGAGCACCAGCTTTTTACTCACACGTTTCCCAACACTTGGAAAAGTCAGTTTAAAACGTAACAACGAGTTATGAAAGTGAATACGCAAACGTGCTAGTGAGCCGGTTACCCGTTGATTCTTCGTGTAATATCCTGCACGACAGAATTCCTTAGTTTAAATTAGACATGAGCAGCGTTACGCGAGGTATTGCGACATTTGGGTTGTGCACGGCGGCGGGACCCCGGCGCCAGGGTCTGCGACAATATGTCTCAAGCGTAACCAACTAATGGCCCCTAAAGATGAAGGGTACTGATGTAACTCGCTGTTTTTTCGGTGGCCCAGTGTTCTCACACGTGTGCTACGTCAGCGAAAGTATTTCAAAACGGACAACGCAGTTATATCGGGAAGGAGTCAATGAACGGAAGTGTTTCACGAGTGTGACATGCGGCGCGCTTTATCGCGACTTGCGTAACGCCGGGCTCACTTGCCCAATCGCGCCACACGCGGGACAATACTGTTATGCTAAGCGGCTCGTGCTGCTGCGGTCGCAGGAGGCTGCAGGAATCTTGTTAACACCTCTGTCGAAAGTCTCTCCCTGCGGTTAGCGGGTAGTGTACTGGTGCCGTGGCATGGCCTGGCGCCGCGGGTCGATGTACGCTTTCTACGGCACTCAGCGTGTCTTTCTCCAGCGCCAGCGGTGCGGGCGTGCGATTGCAAAACGCCGCTGAGGTCGCGCTTTCTTCGTTCGCAACGGCCGCTCGGAGAAATTGTTGCGACACGCCGCCGCGTACACCGACCCCGCGTTAGAAAGTCGACCGCTCACCGGATTTAACACGATGTCGCGTAACGGTGTAATTGCAACGATTCGAGGCGGAATTTGACGAGATTTTGGATACTTTTTGCGCACGCATTCCGGCCGCTTTCTTTCATTACACAATCGTCACGTAATAGAAGCGCGCGGGTCATCGAACGGTATCGTACGTTTCGTAAACGTCGCGCGCGTCGAGCACTCGGAGATGGTGCGCAATTGGCCAATTGCGTGCGGTAGTGCGTTTGCGCAACGGGCTCTGGAGTGGCGCCCGTTCCGCAGTCCGCGCGTTGCAACACGGGACTATTTCGGCGGAGGCGCTTGGACCGCCGCCCGGACTTGCAACATGCCATATCGCAACGCGGCTCATAATCCACGCCATTGTGACACGCGGCGGTGCGCGGACGCCGCCCGCCTGCCAAATACGGCCGCACCGCAGTTGCGCTACTCGATCTCCTTACTTCACCGACAGACGCGCGCCGATGAAATGTCACGGGTGTGACATCTCGCAGCCCGCCAGCGATCCCCGAGCTAGGCCGTACCACCATTGTCACCGCATTCGATTTTTAAACTAAAACAATTTTGCAACCGATGTTCACATTAGCGTTTTCGCAAGCGGCCCAACGCTCGGTTTCAAAACTCAGTTCGACTTTCGTTATCGGTGCTCTGATAAAGCGAACTGTGCCGCCGCCAGCGCGGTATTGAGACCTAAATTCTGGAAAGACTGAGTGTACATAGTTGTCATGCGATAGTAGTTGGGGCATAAAACGTGTGAATCACGCATCGCCGGCCGTGATAAGACGAGCGAGAAGTTGAGGTCTGATTTTGTTCCGATGCTGTTATCAATCAGGTTTCATGAAACATCCGCGGTTGCGTCACAGCAGCCGACATATAATCGGGCATGGTCGGGATGGTTTCCCAACGTATCCCGGCGGCGTCTCCGCGGTGTGGCAACTGGCATCGCGCTTACGACATCACATGTCCCTACAATGCGGGTTACGAAAACCTGTGACTAACCGCTGCGCCACCGAGCCGCACCGGACGGCTGTCGGTTCTGAAACGGCTGATATCGAGCGTCAAAGTCGAATTATACATTGTTGACTCGGCTATTAAATTAAAATAGAGCCTTTCGCAATCTGTGCAACTGACACATCGGCTCCGATTTGTGTACACTCGGTTATGAAGCGTTTCCTAGCGCTTGCGCAACTATTCGTCATACAGCGGCGATACAAACCCGAGCAGGAAGTGCATGCATGTGTGGTGCATCTGTGTCTCGATGACTGCCATTGTTTGTTACGAAACTGTCAGGGTTGAGTTGAGCAATGGCGGCGGTTGCGAAACGCGCGCCGGCGCATCCCGCTAATTGTGGGCGATCTCCCACACCGAGCGCCGGCCGACACGCTCCACATGCGACGCGATATCGATACTACAGCATTCATATCACGATCAATCTTAATAAATGACGTGCGACATTGTACCAACACATTCAACTAACAAAATAGTGCTCGATACATGAATTTATTGACGATCCACCTGTAGACAAACTTGACCAAGAAATGTTAAGGAGAACGTAACTCATTTACAAACGTGTAATTTAACGAAATATTTCGTTAACACCGTTGCGAAGTGGTAAACGTGAGTCAATTTAGTAATAGAGACTGTTCAGTTTCGGGTTGGTACGTCACGAGTTCACGACTGCATTAGATATGGGGGCGGTGCGCAGAGCAGTGGCTGGTCTCCGGCAGTAGGCAGGCCTGCGTGTGCGTGTCGCGCGTTGCGTAAAGCCGAGGTGTCCTTTCGCCCGCAGGCCGCAGCCCGCGTCCGAGACACCGCGAGAATCCTTGGAGGCCACCGTTCGGAACACGCTCGGAAATCCGGCCAACCTTCCGACCGCGTTACGACACGGTATAACTTATTTACACGTTGCGAAATTCGAATCGATTGCAACTGCAGACATCGCACTTTAGCCTTGCCGTTGTAGGGATTTAATTAGGATCAGTTGCGCACTCGCGAGACCTAAACGGATACGAGGACGCCCTCCAGACTCGGCTCCGCTCACTGATGGATTACAAAAAAGGGCCGGAGTGCAGTTGCAGGCTGACGTCACGCGTTTCGTCAACTAGTTCCCACAGCGGATCTGTTGCTACACCAAGCGATTAACTGCCGGCGCCGCACGTGCCCGGCCACGCACGACCACTGCACCGCGCATCCAACTTGCATCTACATCATCATTAGAACAATCATCTGGACTTTACATAACTGTACGCGCGCACGGCACAACTAATTCGCGGGGTGTCTCACTGGCCCAGCGCATAATATCTCACTTGATAACCGACCGCTGTTGCGACAGTCTTAACGAGAGTAACCTTTAGCGGGAGCCAACCGCTCCATATTGTCACGACACGATCACTTGGTAAAATGTGTTCATAATAAATAGCAATCGTTTATCTAACATCTAGAAGTATCGCAACGCGTTATTAATACCGCGCTACGGTCTAATATGCCTCGCTGGCAGTCTATTGGCAGTGCGATCTCCTTGCCGAGCCGTCAGTTCCAGCGAGTCTTGCGTACGTCCGCAGACTATTTGTCAAACAGCTGAGACCGCAACTCGTAGGTTTTGTAACAGCGCTCTGAGCAAACTTGATATTTATTGCCTTCAGCTTTCGGAATACGCACGACCAATCGAAACTTACACATTTCCTCATGATCGAATGTTACAATTCGTTTCGACATTCTTACTAGACAATTATGGGGTTCGTGATGTGTAAACAGTACAGGAGCTGCTCTTCAAATCGTTTAAGCCCTCCATTCCCCTGTATATTATTACTAAGCCGGCTAAAAATATCTGGTGCATGTGTGCGTTTAGTGCATAATATGTTGATTTTGCTACATCGAAACCGCCCTGCGCGCACCTGTCCTGTTTTACCTTTGACGCAGTTATTAAAATAAAATGTTAGCAACCGACTCAGTTTCTACGCGTTTTATAAAACGTGGCAATCGTAAAGCGCGCAATACGTTTAACTCAGCAAAAGCAGTAGGGTCGATTCGTTCCCATGAAACCTAAGATCGAAAAGTCCCGTTTGTCGCCCGATTGGAGTTTTACATTCAATCATACACGACGCAGCCGGTGTAATGTTTCCAACTGTGCATTTAATAATGCATTTCGAAACGATGCGGCCGCTCTGTGAAATACGAGGTCGCGCACGGTGAGCCTAAAGCCCGATGTGATGAAACAAAACCTATTGCATCACTGAACAGCTTTATGGTTCGCTATGTAATTATTTACATGACATTATTGTTGCTTACGCACCGATACACCGCCGTATCCCCGAAACAATTCTGCAACGTGAACGCGAACACATTTAATGCATGCGCTTTAATAATAATTAGCAGAGACCGCGAATCGTTAATAGTGTGCCGACAAAGCTTTGTGCACAAAGGCATCCATTTCGGACGAGTGCGTATCGCGCCTGTTTTATAGGCAAACGATTGCCATTTATATGGGTCACTGGTTATGCACGTCAAACGCACGCGAACTGACAATGTAGCCGGCTAAATGGGCCCTCGAATGCAAGATGAATTATATATGTGCACAAAAATATCTCTTATGAATGTTCCGCTCCAAAACTTCCAGGACCAAAATACTAAACTCTGTTTATTTTTGTTTCAGAACGACGTTAAAACTAGAGTCGTTAGAAGACGCAGTAGTTCTCGACGATCCTGAGGAGGATTTACTTCAGGACAAGCGAGGATGTCCCGCTTACGTGTCGCCCGAGATCCTCAGGGCTCACCGGACGTACTCCGGCAGAGCGGCAGACATGTGGTCCCTCGGCGTCATACTATACACCATGCTCGTTGGAAGGTGCGTATCTAATACCAACTTAACTTCACCCTTATTCAACGACCCTATTATCTAAAGAGTAAGAATCCGGTCCGAAAACAAAATGTAGTTTAGCAGCAATTAAACGCGCATAATTAATTCAAAGGGCGCAGGGTGGGCGTCTTCACCTGCGAGGCGTGGGACTTACCGTTTGTTGAGATCACAAAGCGAGGGTCGCGGCGACCGTTGGCGACGAAGCCGTGGGGATGATCACCTGTCGGCCGTTACGCGCCAACGGCTAACAATTATATCACCCACATATAAATGAGGCTCGTGAAATCTTCGCCGCACCTGCCGTGGTCATGTGGCGAAGACGTTGCCCCCCGCGCCCCGTCTCTGCAGGCACCTGCCGTTCGCGAGCCTTTGTTTTCTACCTTTTTTTGGACTCGCACCCGTAATTTAAATACGAAATTCGGGATTTGGCTGCAATCGCCGCTTCACCTGTCGCCGGAAGGGTTCCATCGTACCTGAGTTTTTGTTTTGGTTTGCAGCTGCCCTTTCTAAATGACAATCGGATCGCTATTAATTGGGACCGCGTTTTGTAAAAACGTAGCGATTAGGGGCTCTACTCTAGGCCGATGTTTTATGATGCAAGACTTATCTTTCCAAATGCGATAAGCACCTTTTGCTGTCTGTTTTTGCTTAGTTAGTGGGACAGATTCAATAGATTAGTAATCTATCCAGGATATCCCATCGATCACTTTGGACTATATAATTGATTATCGATCATTAACCTTGTTTTTTTCTTGTTCTAGGTATCCATTTAACGACTCTGAGCACGCGTCGCTGTTCGCTAAGATATCACGGGGCTACTTCGTGGTGCCGGAGTGTTTGTCGTCGCGGGGCAAGTGCTTGATACGCTCGCTGCTGCGGCGGGAGGCGTGCGAGCGGCTGAGCGCGCGCGACGTGCTGCGCCACCCGTGGCTGGCGCGCGACCCGCGCAACGAGCTGCCGCCGCGCGCCGCCGCCAGCCACGACCGGTTGGTGCCCGACGTGGACATGGCCGACGACTGCGTGTAACGCTCCCAGCTCCTCGCTCCCGGTGCTGGCATCGGGCCACTCCGGCGCATCGCATCGCCCCCGGCTCTCCCCGCGACGCGCCCTGGATTTCCTTATTTATGAATTTAACTTAAGTTATTCCGGCCTACTGAGGCTTGCGGTCGTCCTCACTGAAACAGTCCTACGCTGTTCGTCCGAATATCCAACTTTCAGTAAGAAGTACCCCAAGCCAAATATTTGTCTCTGTCGAGATTTTAATTTAGTGATTAGGATCCAAGGGGATCGAGCGGCCGGGCGGCTGGCCCGTCCCGGACTCGCGCTACTAATTTATAAAACGTAGAAGCTCGGACTTAACAACAATAAGAATCGCATAACACCACAGATGCTAAACAAACGCACTGTTTCATTGCTACTACAGTTTTATGCGGCTTTTATTGGCACTATTTCGTTCTGGCTTTTACGAGCTGTGGTATAGTCGTATCGTTCATAATGACAGAATAAGTGAGACTGATATCGCGTTCTTGTGATCTATGCAATCGACAAGCGATCTATCCTTGCTGTGCAGGGGAGGGCGCTGCGGACCGACCGTCCCTCGTCGCGAATGAGTTATTTATATGAAGCATTCAGTTAACTACTACGCTAAGTCCTGATAAGCCTAAAGTAATCATAATATCAATTTCACATCAATATAGATGGGTATATTGCATTGAAGTTGTTGCTGTAGTGTTAGGTAGATGACCTATGTATATTTTGTATTTATATAAAGTTATATCGTGTAATTGTGATCTCCACCGATGTTATTTAGCGATTACTTGATTGCCATTATGTTGTTACGCAGAAGTGATAGTTCTTTTGTTGCACAACGATCAGTTGCTTCCATCATAGAGTTATTTTGATTATATTATTTTTGGTTATATTAAATCGTGATTCGGCTAATCAACATACGAAATTATTATTTTGTTATTATATTCAACCGAAATTATGTTTGATAAAAGAAATATATTCACTTCACCATGTACCCGAAATGGTTGTAGAATTTGGTTTGTGCCATTTATTTAATTTAAACGTTATTTATTGTTGTTGTAATTGACGGTGTGATGTCGGCACTCTCTTCCTGTAACTAAATTATTTTTTCATTTTGGTACTTGGTGTTGAGTTTTTATTTTTGATCTAAATTTTGAGATCAATTTTAAGTTTTTTTTTTTTTTGGTAGTTAATCTGTTCAAATCAATCTGTAGTGTTACCATGTCAAAATTGTTGATTTGTATCAATCACTTGTATTTTTATTTTCAATCATTTTGTTAAATTTTTGTTTATTCTGATTTATGTTGACTGGTACGGTTGAAGTAGTCAAGTCTTTCATGATCAATGAAAGTGTGTTGTACAATAGTAGCTTACCGTGTAAAATAAACTATTACTACTTTAATTTATACAAACTGTAAATAGCGCTAAGATATCATAAGGATTATGAAAAAAAGAACGAGATAGAGGGAATAAAATAATTTAGAAAAAATATACAATCCTTTAATTTGACCATATCCTTAAACAAAAACACACCAACAAGGGAAACACAAAACACATTTAGTTTTGTCTATCATTTCAAATTGAGCTCTTACTCAATTTTTAGAAATCGACCGATACTGTATTGGAAAAGAGATAAAATTAAGCATACGATAACAGAATTATTCTTTGAAAAACAAGATTATGTCGATAATTTTATGCGAATGAAAAGTACGTTTTATTGTACTTTTCATTCGCCTAAATAATCAGCACAAATTCATTGATGATAGATAATGGAACAAAGAAAACAAGTACGAGCCAGCACATCACCACAAACTGTCAGACGTTCTCATTCGATTTTGAACTTAACCTTCAAAATTTTAAGGTTTAAAATCGTTTGGAGAAATTTGACAGTTTCGTGTAGCTTGACCTGCTAGCGATTGTACTGTCACCAAAAGTAATAAGTAACCAGGGTCGTCGATATAGTTCAAGTTTAGTAAGAAACCGATGAAAGTTTTCGAATAAAATGCAATTTAATCAATTGAAAACAAACAGGTAATTTATCAAATTAAATTTCATTCGAAAACATCCATCGGTTTTTTACTAAACTCCAACTATATCCGACGAATATGGTTACCTATCTCTTTTGGTGAGTGTACATTGGTTGACACGTTTTTGTATTCGGCACCTCGGCTTTAAAAATTTCCACTATTAGGGACAGCACTGACATACAGGGCTTAAAGTTAAGAGGCGTTTAAACGTCAAAAATTTATAGTAAAACAGTCGCTAATCATTAAATAACTTTAAGCAACATTTTTAAATAAACTTCTCAGACGGTCTAGGCTTAGTAGAGTACCTAATAGAACCCAGTTGACACCCTTTGGGTACGGAACCCTAAAAACAAATGAAATACCGGCCAATTGCGAGTTGGACTCGCGCACGAAGGGTTCCGTACCATTATCTATAAAAACGGCAAAAATAATCATGACTGTTGTATGGGAGCCACCTTAAATATTTATTTTATTCTGTTTTTTAGTTATTTGTTGTTATAGCGGCAACAGAAATACATCATCTTTGAAAATTTCAACTGTAACTATCACGGTTCATGAGATACAGTCCGGTGACAGAAGGACAGACAGACGGACGGACAGCGGAGTCTTAGTAATAGGGTCCCGTTCTACCCTTTGGGTACGGAAACCTAATAAGGGCTTTCAGTCATGGTTGGCAATATTCAAGTTGATCGCGTCAGTAGCAAATGCCTAAATGCAGCTGAAAAAGGTTGATTCTATCTTAAAACACTGAAAAGGAAAACAGTTTCGAGTTATAAACATTATATTATAATAAGCCACAGGAAGTAGAGATTAGATTATCATAATATCGACCTGCGTCACAAAAGCATTATTTAGATTAGAAGTGGTGCCATACTGTCGGATAGTATCGAAATTGAGGAAAAACTGTATTAAAGTAAGTAGGTATTTAGATGAAGGAAAAATGTCGGGCTCGTGGTTATATTAACACGAAGGTTAAGCTATATACCGCGGTCGGTTCGTGGATGGGTGACCATCTATTACATATCGAGACCCCTCCGCGCCTCGGAAAGCACGTGTTAAGGCATTAGTCCTGACTGTCATTCGTAGATCATCTATGACAGTTGTTACGGGTAGTCAGATGCCCAAAAGTTTGAAATCCAGCCTTACCAAGGGGTATCGTGTTACCCAGTAACAGGGTTGTGGAGGTCAGATAGGTAGTCGCTCCATATAAAATACTGGTATTCAGCTGCATCTGGTTAGATTGGAAGCCGAACCCAACCTAGTTGAGAGAGGGCTAGGCAGATTGATTTAGAAGACAAAAAAATAGGGTAGCTATTTGAACTTTGGTTATTAACAGTTAAAGTCAAAATAATAGGTACAATTAATTTAAAAAACCCCGACACAAAAAAAAAAATAATGAGCTTGAAACGGCTGAACCGATTTTGATAAAACATGTCTAAGAACCACCGCTAGAAAAGCTGCCTTCAAATTAAAAAAACTGTATCCAAATCGGTTCACCCGTTTAAGAGCTACGATGCCACAGACAGACACACACACACACACACACAGCGGTCAAACTTATAACAGCCCTCTTTTTACGGTTCAAAAGTCCATTAAAGTAAAAAAAAAGTCAAACAATAACAATAGGTATGACATTAATAGCGCCTTTATTTCGTAGTCCTTAAGAAAGTAAAATAACTGGCGAAATGCGGGTGTCCTATGATAGGCATAGTGTTTGTGTTATTTAGGGTGGTTCTCGTTACTACGAGAACCTCCCGAGTACCTAATGGCGGTTGTCGTAGTATTTCGTAGCTGTAAAGGCGGTTCGCGTAGTTTTTCGTAGCAGAAAAGGCAATTCTCGTTATGTAGTCTCTCTGGCGCACGATTGACGTACGAGTAGAGATAAACCAGAATCCGCGTCACCACAGTCGATAACAGTGAGTAAATTCCGTCAAGACTATTACTAAGGATAATGTTTCTTGTAACTACAGAAGCTTTAGAAGTGGCAAAACTTTTTTCCTTCCGCTCATTGTTCTGGTACCAGGAACCAGTCTAATAAAAGAGGTTACCTTTGTTTTTGTTTACCAATAGAATAGGTACATTGGTTAGGGTTTCAAACGCAAAGTGTTAGGCATTCATTCAGTCGAACTCAAAGCATTTTACAGGCACAGAAGAAGGCAGGCAGGAGATGAACGGGGAAAAAACTCCAAGGATACGCTATTAAATCAAGATATTACAAAATCCTTGGTACATTATTCTTGTTGCTTTATACATAAGTAAGAACAAGGTAAAAAAAAACAATTTCGGTCCCTATGTAGTCTGAGTTCTGGACTTCTAGCACATAACCGGCAGCTAATTTCATACGAATTCTGACCTATTTTGAATGTATCTGTTGTAGGCATAACAGTGTCTATCCAAACATTGTGTATGAAACAGGCCTTTAGTCATTCGGATTCCCCGTAGAATTTTCCTGTTAGGTAAAACTAATAGGTACAATTATATAGGCGCCACTTAGAAGTTAGTGATTAGCGTTAAGGCTCGTACACTGGCGCGACGCGACGCCCGACACAAAGGCACCGCGTGTCGCGCGACGAGCGGCGCCTTTGTGTAGCACTGTTGCGTCGCGCCTGTCTGTGGGAGCCTTTAGTGTCAAGTATCGTATAAAAGCAATAGGCATGACTAATTATTTTATAAATGATTTTATTTCTGTAAGTAGGTTTGTACAAACACTTTTACATGTCAATCATATTTTTTTAAACTAGATGAGGTCGGCGTTTCCTATCTGAGTACTCTGAGAAGAAAGGCCGAAACAAACTCAGAGGTCACAGTCTCTTTTAAAGTCCAGACATAATCTTGGTCAGGTCATGCGAAGACCGTGTAGATTGGTGTCTGAAATGGTCTTTTGCGGAAAGAACCACACAGATTGAGAGGACCTGTCCAGTCAGTGTACGCATTTGTCAGTAACCGTGCAGCTCAACTTTTGACTCCTTTTTTGTAGTGGTCTTAAAAAATTTACTGCGTAAATAAATCACGCCATTTGGCATAATTATCAGTTGCCTACTAGGTAATCAAAACGTACAATTACGTATGTAATTAAACTGCGCGTTTTTGGGAAAGAAATTAATGAATGACGACGAGAATTATAATGTTGCGTAATTTTATAACATTGACTCAATGTAGGAACATTTAAAATCATAACATAACAGCACGCCTGTATTCCCCGAAGGGGTCGGCAGAGGTGCACCTATAGTACACCCACATTTCGTCAGTTATGTTTAAGTCCCATGTAATAGGGGGCGAGTGTATTGCCATCAACCGGGCACAAATCCAGACTCCGGGCTGCTACTGAGAAATTTCAGATGGAAAAACCCAATAACACTCTGCCCGACCCGGGAATCGAACCCAGGACCTCATGCTCCGCAGTGGCGCTTATAACGACCACTAAAACAACGAGACGGTATTTAAAATAATCAGCTAGATTCTAGGCAGTAGGTGTACTTGATAACGTTTTGAAATAATACAATGCCGTGCGTAACAACTGCGGGGTAATTGCGTAACACACTACTCTCCACTACCCACTAACCCTCTGAATGTAGGCCCAAGAACGAAATTGCGCGTGGTACAGTTGAGTGAGAGTGAGAGAGTTCCCCCGGACGCGTATTTCCAATCTATACAAGGCCAGAACGTAGCCTTAAGAAACTGCTCGCGTATACATTGGAAATCACTTTTTTACTAAGGTCTTCCAATCTATACAAGAGTAGTACGCAAATACTCGCGTATACTTCGTAGTGAATGAATTAACTACTTTATTCCATAATATACAGTGCCAGTGTGCATACGGACTAATCATGTATAGATCGGATTAAGCGCGCGATTACAATCTATACGCGAGCAGTTGAATGCTCGCTATTTTGATTAGTTGACCCCTCTTTCTATTCCATGGATTTTGTAAGGAATTATCAGCCGTTCGTTGTAAAAATCGTGTCGAAGGGATTGGTACTCACCTTCATGGTTATTGTTTTTTAACCACCCAGAAGTAGGAGACGAGGCTCCATTGACTACGCCTTATTATTATTGCCATTCAGAAATAGGAGGTCCGTAATAGGTTTTCCTGTAACTTAAAATGATTTTATTACACTATAAATCTTTAAAAAAAAACAGGCATAAGTGATGTAGTATAGTTTGGAATCAGGATGCGCGTGTCCACGTTACAAACTATACACGACCAGTTCGCAAAATTCGTGTATACATTGTAATCACAGATTTATTTTATTTTATTTTATTTGGGAAAACAAACAATCATACATTTTATATTAAATCTAGATACACATAAGCTATAGGTAAATGTACGATCCACTACGTTTCCACATATTACTAACATTAATTTGATACAGTTTTGGGAAAAAAAAAAATACAAAATCAATTTAAAACAACAATACAGTTTGTTCGTTATCTTAAAATACAAAAGTTAATACATAGGTACTTAAATAATATATAATAATTAAGAATTTTGAGCAAGGAGTTTAATCATTTGTTTCAAGCATTTGTTTTGAAAACTTAAGAAAGAATTATATTTCTATTAATTTATACTAAAAAAAATTAAATTATAATAATAAAACTTATGTTAAAAAATCTTATGTTAAATTTAAAAATAGCATTACAATGTATACGCGAGGAGTTTCCTATGGCTGCGTTCCGGCCTTGTATAGATTGGAAATACGCCCCTCGGACACCTATATGCATACTGCGCAGCCACTCGCTGCAACTTCTGAGAGCTCATAAAGTTTTGCGCGAAATGTAACAGTAGGAATGGCTTTCATTTTGACAGTTCAACAACATTCATTACGTTGTTGAGCTGACAAGTTTTTCGAACATATGAAGCAATGGATTAGCAGTAGGCTTCAAAATGATTCAGGTTGTAATTGATAGTGTGTTACGCAATCAGGGTGCTGATCATCGAGTTCCAATTCCTATTTTATTCGATGAAACTATTTGACGTTATTAGTTACGTCAAATTACGCGATATAACTACCTATGTACTTATTAGTAAGTACGTCGGTAAAGTTACATCAGGTATTATGTACATAATCAATGCAATGTTACATTGTTTTATTAGAACGAAAGACAGATCTACTTTCTAGTGTCTTTACGTTAGAATTTGTCACAAAAACAAAACTGATAAAAGACTGTTGTACATACCATGGTCTAAAAAAACAAGGTCTGGCATTCCGGGAGTGACACATGCTTACGTCACTATCCAGTTGCCACTTTATTGCAACAAAACACGAATTGTGAAAACATTTTCAGTCACCATTCTGTTAAAAAATATATTTATAGCATTTAAATTATTGTCGTTTCGTTTTTCTAATCAAGTGAAACTATTAAATTTAAACATATACCAACGTACAGTCTGTCTATAAAGTCATGAAAAAAAATGAGGGCGCTGCGGTCGTGCACGTAGCGACCCTGTATAGTGTGACTAAATTGATTTTGATACTAGAACATTATTTTGTACTAGAAGCAAACCTGGTTTTAATTAAAACGACGAGACACTTTTTTTTTAAAGTGGAGAGAAAAGGTAAAGTCGTAAAATGCGTAGATCTTATTAAAAAAATCTACAGAAACCATAGACAAAGATGCGACTCTCAACAGAGAAGTCACGAGCATTGATCACCACGCTTGCTCAAGACGGGTTGGCGATTTCAGACTTATATTAATTATAAGTCCAGGTTTCTTTACGATGTTTTCCTTCCGACCTTCATTAGTTTGCATATACGATCAGATAGCACAAATCTATTGTCTCTGTCGTTCAAATAAAATGAGTAAATAAAGGAAAAATGTTCATACATATTTTTTGTTATATGTTTTAACTTTTTTTTATTAATGAAAAATATCTCATAACATAATAATTAATTAGTTTCATCATCTGATTCCAAATATTCTACGTCACAAAAAGTATTTTCATTGTCAGCTGCGTCACTAACAACGTCTTCGCTACTGCTGTCATCGCTGCTGCTATCTTCGCTTAGGCGAATGACTAACTCATCTATATCTTGATATAGGGTTCTTCCTCGTTCATTTTTCAATGTTTGCAACAACATACGTTGCAGTCATCCATTTTTTTCTTAGGACGGCCTGATATGTGTTTGCCGGGGGTTCCAAATTAGCCATTATTTTTATAGCCTACATCTGCAATACGCCTCACTGTACTCTCAGATTTTCCTGAAAGATTTAAAAAAAAAGTAATATCTAACAGAAAATAGATTGCACTAGTTTTAATTTCACGTATGATATAATTTAATCATATTTAAAATCAACGATAAATTTGATCACCCAAAAGTATCAAAAGTTCTGGTCGCACTACAATATGGCCTACTTATATTTGCAATCTAACCTATTAATGCGCAATGTAAACAATCCTTATTTTAGTCTTTAAATCGTATATTTAGTCAATTTGTTACTTCTGGTAGATAAAAAACAAACAGCAACACGATTACATACCTGTCATAGCTGCTGTTCGAGCATAAATATCATCCAAATTTGATAAAATTTGTCCAGCTTGGTGTTATAACAAACATTGTTGATACACTTTAAAAATAATTTCCCGAGCTCCACTCCTATTTGTTTTCCTCAATTTAACATGTTTCTTCGAAGTTTTATCCACGTAGATGTGAAAAACAATAAAAAATGCAATAGATAACGAGTTACAAAACAAGTCGATGACGGCCGATGACATTCGATGTACTATGATTTAGTGTTGCCCTACTTTTGAATAATGTTAGTTCCTCAAACATTATTTTCATGACTTTATAGACAGACTGTAATTGTTAGTTAAAACCTCATTATTTTATCGGATTCGCACAGGTAATAATGGCGGTTGGGGAGTTATTATTAGACACTACTGGTAACACAGCGGTGATGACGTAGGCTTGTGTCACCCTGTGTGTCGGAATGCTATACCTGGCGAAGTATATTATTATACCATGGTGCATACCTACCTATAGGTAGATATCCCTAACTAGAACATAATGGCGACTTGCTTTATAAATCTATATACATACACAGAAATAATACATACCAAATAAATAAAATTGAAGTGTCTGTTTGTAATGTCAAAATAACAGCTTTTTACTGCATATGAAAGTACTTATAACAAAAAAAAACATATTTTTTAATTTTTGTCCGTCTGTTTGTTCTGGCAATCACCGAAACGACTGCACCGATTTTGACGGGGCTTTCACTGGCAGGTAGCTGATGTTATAATAAGTAACATAGGCTACTTTTTGTCCTGATAGCATGCTCCCGTTGGATAACTTCCGATATCCACGCGGGCGAAGCCGAGGGCTGAAGCTAGTAGGTCCTATAGAACTAAGTAATTAATCTACTTAAGAACCTAGTCCTAATTAGTTGTGATAATATGAGGTACAGAAATTTTTCCAAAGGGGTACTTAATCATCTTTTCTTGGTATCGATACTTGTACTATTAGGGCACCCGCAAACAGGCGCGACGCGACTGGTAGAACGATTTCTATGAAAATTTCATAGAAATTGTTCTATAAGTGTCGCGTTGCGCCTGTCTGCAGAGGAGCATTTATGTATTCTGTGGTATCGATAAGAAAAATACACCAGGCAGCGAAAAATCATGACGTTATAAATAAAAAATGCATGTAGAGGTACCTACCGACATAATGAATGTTAAAATATGGCGTCAAAACAAGAGACTGACTCTTTGGGGCAAAACAGGGTCACGGGCAAAATCGAATATTTAGGTACATTACTCGCGATCATTCCATATTATGTACGATGGGTATATTTAAGTAACTACATGAAGCAAATTACTTACTAACATTAATTTATTCATTGTTTCATGTCAGTATTTACCTATGGATAAGTATACTATAAAGATGTTACAAGTTTATGGAACGATTTTGATAACAATGATATAACCATGTGATTACACCGATAAAACAAATCTAGTTTACCTAAATACTGGCACGAACAGCGGGGTAATTGCGTAACACACTAACAGTAGGAATGGCTTTCATTTTGACAGTTCAACAACATTCATTGCGTTATTTACGTTGCTGAGCTGACAAATTTTTCGAACATATGAAGCAATGGACTAGCAATGGTCTTCAGAACGGTTGTGATTGTGATTGATAGTACGCAATTAGGGTGCTGGTATTCACTACCTACCAGGGCCGTATTAAAGCGTGTGGAGGCCCTGGGGCAACCAAAATGTGTAGGCCCCGAAAATTTTGTGGAACAGACGATATTTTTTTTTTCCACGTATTTCAAATCATTTTTAAACGGGCTGGATTGTTTAGATAGGGCAGTAAGGGCAAGGTACCTTAATCATTGTACCTACACACCGTGTGTAAAACAGCGAAAAAAAAAATCAAAGGAACAGTTGCTTACTAGTGTTTACTCGTCGGAATTTGAAAGATTTTTTTCCGAAGTCTATTGTGGGGGCCCCTCTTTTGTGGAGGCCCCGGGGCGATTGCCCCGGATGCCCTCCCTTAAATCCGGCCCTGCTACCTACCTTACCTATGTATGTACCTGTAAACTCAACAATTAAATTGAATCCATCATCAAACGATATCAAGGGGCTCGTGGAGTCGTGGCTAATTGATAATAGCCGCACGGGTCAATCGAAGGGTAAGCTACGCTTGCCGCGGTCAGTTCATGGATGGGTGACAATACATTATATATCGAGACCCCTGCGTGACTCGGAAAGCAGATTAAGAAGTTGGTCCCGTCCCGGCTGTCATTCGTAGGTCTTTGATAGTCGATATAGCTGTAGTCAGAAGCCAAAAAGTCTGACAACTAATCTTACCAAGGGGTCTCGTGTTACCCAGTAGCTGGGTTATGGACGTCAGATAGGCAGTCGCTCCATGTAAAATACATCAATACAATTTAGCTGCATCCGGTTAGACTGAAAGCCGACCCCAACATAGTTTGGAAATGGCTAGGTAGGTTGATTGATCTGATCACACTATATCAAATTGATAGTAAGTAAGTATCTATCTATGATGTACCTAATAAATTATTTCGGCGGGGATCCCAATTTTAAGGCTCCTTCAAATCGGCGCGACACGCGACGCGAATCACACGCAGCGCAAAGGGACCGCGTGTCGCGTGACGAGCGGTGCCTTTGAATCGCGCGTGAATCGCGTCGCATGTCGCATCTGCCTGAAGGAGCCTTTATCGTTTAGAAGAAAAAACGTAACTTCTAATTGTCAGCTATGAGCTTGGATCTATCGAATGTACCATTGAAGAAACGCATACCTAAGCAATTTGAAAACAAAATCCCGTGCACACAACCCTTTTTTTCGTAGGTAAGCGTTACTCTATCGGCCGAGCGCTGCAAGCAGACGGTGTATAGTTATGCGTTTCTTCGATGGTACCTATCTATAATATCTTACGTAATATTATGTCTACTTACTTATTTATATCCATCGAAATCTTATCAATCATGATAATTATGATAACACGACAAATTGATGAATGGATTATAAAGACAATACGATATTGCTATTGAAATATTTCACGTGGAACTCCATCCCCTTCCTCATTATCTTGCAAGCATTAAGAAGATTTTTTTTAGGTAGGTAATTGACAAAAACGATAGTGGCAAAAAATAAGGTTCAAAACAGCCAGCAATGCGTTTGATGTTAGTTGAATCGAATGAGGAACCAAATTTTGCAGTTTTATTTAAATTAAAATATAAATGCACGGTTCAGTGGAATAATTTTTAGGTATTTCTTTAGTTGATTATCCCTTTATTATCATTACATAAAATATTATAGTTTACGCACTGACGATCATTTGGTTAAAAGTGCGACGAATGAAAATTTTTTGAGCGCAGTTTTTTTTTTTTTTATCGTGATTTCTTTTTTATTTTTATGAAATATTTTTTGATAGGTCCTTTCTTTGAACGTTTGACAATACGCATTTTTTCTTCTGGCTTGTTATTTGTATCAATACGCTTTTGTGCGACAAAAAACTGAGCGTTTTACAGTGTCCTAAGTTTGGACCTCTCTCTGATTGTGATGTGGAACTACAGGATTTAGCTACCTATTACTTACTATGTATTGAAGGTACTGTGAGTGTTAGACTGATTAGTATTGAGTCCGTCACGTTAGCAGTTAATTAGAGGGCGAACGTGATTGGTTTCTAGATATCCGAAGCCAAAATTTGTACTTTCAAAGGAAAACTTCTTGAGTGGGTAAGTACGAGACGATGATGTGATGACCCACCGGAGTTCCTTCACACTAATATATGGTAACGCTTCACTACAATTTCGAAGCCTTTCGAAACCTGTTAAAAAGACCTAATAAAAATTCGAATATTTGCAAAAAAACTCAGGACATTTTACTTTTTAAGGTTCCATACCCAAAGGGTGCCAACGGAACTCTATTACTAAGGCTCCACAGTCCGTCCGTCTGTCTGTCAGCGGGCTGTATCTTATGAACCGTAATAGGTAGACAGTTGAAATTTTCACAGAGTGTGTATTTTAAAAACCCTTCCTAGGCAAGTATGATAATTTCCACACGATAAAAACGATGTTGTCTACGTAACGTGTCGATATTCTGATGAAATCAGATAGGATCAAGTCTGACAGTAACTCAGAATGACTTCCATTCTTGCGAAAAAGATAAGTTTGATTAATTTAGCTCACTAATCCTATACAATATTGTTCGTGTACACATGACATCACGTAGACATGACGACGCAAAACGCGTTCAAAGTGCAATGTGTGAAAATATTGCTGCATTCCCTTGACTGCTCCGAGATACCCTTTTTTTTGGTTGGAAAATCATCAAATGACCTCTCCCGCTCTGGGCGGAGTGGAAGGGCGTGTCAGACTCTTACTGACTAAAACCCACCCGTGTTCCTTCAGTTGCCTATGCGCCAGGGCTATGCTATGCCTGTGCTCCGAGATACCTTGATATCTTAATAAGGAACAGCTTTATTGGTACTTATGGACCTATCATTATCAACTATGTCATCGAGACCTATAAACTTCACTTATATTAGTAAATACTTTGGCAAGCGTTATTCACTGTCACTGTCGTGCGGTTGTCAAACTACAAGTGCACGTGCTAAGTAACGTTTACAGATCTCGGCCTTAAAGAGATCCTGAGTTTGTTAGGTATGTACAGCCATTTATACAAGAAACATACTGCAGGGTTTGTTTATGTGACTCCCCCCCCCCCAAAAAGAAAAAAAAAGGGTCTGTTTATGTACTATGTAGGTAATGACAGTTATCGTTATTATTTCCATCTACCCACATTTCGTTCTTTTATTTGGTTAAGGCCAGATTCGTGTTACGGCAGAAATTGGGCAGTCGCGACCAAAAACTTTAATACTTAAAATATCATCAGAACAGAATTCTGTGAAACGAAGAAGTAACAATTGACGTTTTGTTTTGCTGATTACTAGATTCCACTTAGAAAATAGTCTGTTATTATAATAAATATCTCCCTATTTTTTTCACAATTTTACGTACACCTTACTTGCATTTTAATTAGAACCTGAAAATACTACGCAACTCATGACGGTAAATTATATTATCAATTTAACAGTAGCCCAAAAAAATAAAAAATAAAGTAGCCACAAATGTATTTAATCTAAAGTTAGGTATATAGCATACTCAGCCTATAATGTTCCCACTGCTGGGACACAGGCCTCTTCGAGAGGGAGTGAGCTGTAATCTACCTAGCGGGCCCAGTGCGGGTTTGTATGTCACATGTCATCCAATTTTTGGTTCTAGAACATGCCTGTTTCCTCACGATCTTTCCTTCACAGTTTTGAGCAGTGGTGATGAAATTATGTACATAAAGTAAAACGCTTGTCTGGATTCAAACCCACGACCTTACAACTCGTAAGTCGGAGCAATTACCACTGGGCATCCACTGCTCTTGTTAGACATGTTGTAGGAGTATTAAAAAAAAAAAACGTTGTGTAAAACCGTATACAGCTAAAAATATAGGTAAAACAAACAAATTTATATCGCAGAACATTTATTTCTAATTACAATATTATACAAAATTAACTAAATTACTTGATCACCCGTATGCGAAATAACGGTGTTGTTACAGAGTTAGATTGTTTAGATACCTAGCAAATTATCTTGTTTTATCTATTATTTTATTATTATTTATCTACATAAATTAAATAATATATTGAACAAGAGGCAAATGCGTTAAGTATGCAGGCAAGTGGCATATAAATACAAGGCAACTTTATTTTACTGCATAATGTTTTTTACGTAAAAGACATATTTTGCCAAGAATTGACCACTCAGCTTAAGCACAATTCTGTGAAAATCTTAGAGGTCGTATACTAACGGTCTTGCCTACTGCACTTATATAACAAAATCTTACAAAGCGTAGTTTGACGAGGAGACTTCAAAAAATACATATTTCTAGAGAAATATGCGGAAAAATATTTCAAAAATCGTGTTACAAATGAGTCCCGGGAACATGATAAATATAATAAATAACGATAGTGACATATTATCGGAGAGTCCGCTCCGTGACGTCATAATGATGTTTAATTTTCTGTTGCAATGTGTTGTGAAATAGAACCTCCTTTATTTATCCGCAATATTGACTGCTCATTGTTTTGATGACGAAATACACAGAATTTTAGGACGCAATTCCATAACGTCATGAAATCATGATACAATAAAAACTTCCTCTGCCTGCCAACTCGTAAAAAAAATTGGTAATCATAGATAGATAATTCCAGTAACTTATCTGTAAAGGGTAATCACGGTGATCTCGAGTGATGCTGATACGGTTCCGAGTTAATACCGTAAAACTATATTCTTAATGTACCTTGGGAATCATCGCATTTCCGAATAAAAACGAATGCAAATTTCCACGTCCATCAATTATTCGATTTATCGTGTATAATAATTTGAATTCAGAGTACGTACTTTATTGTTGTTTTGTTTTGATAAATTATTATACACGATCATTCTAATTGATGGACATGGAAATTAGCATTCGTTTGTATTAGGAAATACGATGATTCCTGAGGGGCATTAAGAAAATCGTTGTACTGTACGTGTTTTAACCTTTCTCATCCCTCACCATTTTGTTAAAAATTTTGAATTGTAGAGGCAAATAAATGCCAAAATGTTTGTATTGATGTCCTGTATAGTCGGTCAAAAAAGTTATCTACCACTTTAAGATTAAGGAGTTTATTTTAAAAAGTTGCTTAAAGTAGTGATTAGCGACAGCGTAACCACACATTTTTTGACGTTTGAACGTGTCTTAACTTTAAGCAACATTTTATAAATAAAGGGGAATAAATGGACGCTTCATAAAAAATAAAAACTTCATGCGTTCCTAGTTTAAATGTATATTTTTTGTTGTCAAAACCGATAGACCACTTTCTTGGCCGACCTTACTCGGTTGTATTCAACTCTAAAAGGTTATTGTTGCGGTTGCGGCGCGTGGCCAAAATTTGAACTAACGTCGCCATTTTGTTGTGTCAATACAATTTCTGTGACACGATCTCACAAATATTCACCAACAACGCCCCCATGTCGCCGAAATATCCTTGCAGTATTTAATTCTATATTTCTCGTCCCATCTCGCAACGCATAGCAACAAGGCATCGTGATACAAGCTAATCTTGGTCTAGTAGAGGCGCTCTGCCTTGCTGGGCCCGTGCGCGCATGCGTGTTCCGCCATGCGTCGTTCCAGTTCTGGTCTAAAGTGCCTGATAAGGCCTTGGACTGGCCACGCCGCACCGTCACCCAACGCGCAGATTGTGTGGCCTGGTGACGAAAAGTTGTTGATTATTATTTGCAATTGTTATTATAAAAATATACAGGGTTGTAGAGACCCATCACATAGCCTTTATCTAAACTTTCTGTACGTCAAATTAAGTAACATTGAGCAAAAACTATTGCTGGGAAACAAGTTTTTATTTTCTGTGTGAAATATCGCTGTTTACGGCAGCGCGCAACGTGGCGCAAGAAAACTATTTTCTATAAGGGTACATGCAACGGTACAGGAGTTATGGGGGGTATTTAAAGTTAAGTTAAACTAAAAAATTATATCGTAAAAGAAAAAAGGGTAAAAACTTGTTGAAACTTTGACCTATAATATCTCCGTAATAAGAAGGTTCTCAGGTATTGTTCAGTACGAAAAACATATAATTAATTTTACTCGTTATTATAAATTATTTAACCAACTTCAAAAAAGGAGGCAGAAGTCGGTTTTCTTATTGTAAAAAGTTTTTTGCAAAGAAACGATGACCAAGGCCATGCCCTCTGGCATATCTTCACGGCAAAGGATTTGAAGATATTTCTACTATAACACAATTATGATGACATTATAGTACACGTGTCGTGACGTCACATTTAGCCCACATTCGTACGGAGTTGAACTGTACGATATTTTACTGTATTATTTTGGGATCATCCAGCCGTTTTAACCAGCAGTAGCTTCTGCCCTGCGACTTCGTCTGCGTGAAAATTCTTGTTGAAATACTGTAGCTTCCCACTAGTGAAAGAATTTTCGGAATCGGATCAGGAGTTCCGAAGTTTACCCCCTACATACAAACCCACAAATTTTACCTCTTTATAATCTAATATATAAAAATCTCGTGTCACAGTGTTTGTTATCGAACTCCTCCGAAACGGCTTGACCGATTTTTATGTTTATTTTTTTGTGTATATTTGGTAGATCGGAGAATTGGTCGTAAAGTATATTTTGATACCGCTGTGGGTGAAACCGCGGGGCGCAGCTAGTATTAGTATAGATTGGTTTAATCGCATGAACAGTGGGATGTCGACATGTGATCCTAACATTTTATCGTAATATATCGTACAGTAGCGCCTTGTGAACGTCCGCACACTGCATGCAGTGTTGCCAGTATATGTTGTGTTGCTACAACGATGTTGCACGTACTCTTGTTAATCATGAATACGAAGCAAAAGCACTTACCTTCAATTTGTTTGGAGATCTCCCATAACATGTCAATTTCTTTAGGTGACGCGTTTCCGTCAACCATTCTATAAAAGTAAAAAAACGTTCAGCGTTATTACACGTGGTATTTACCTCTATAAGTATGTCTTTTATAAATTCTATGGTAGTTTAAAAATAGCTTTATTCTCTTTTGTATTAATATTTAACTAACAAGAAACTTTGGGATAATCCCATGTATGTGTAATCCTGCACTGCTACACGTGTTGTTTTGTATTGGTACCATTTCACAAGTGCGCGTCATTATTTGCAATTAGAATCTTATGCCAATAACATAAAGGTCACATGATGCGCACTCATGATTTGCAACAATTATGTTAAGATAAATAGTAGTAATTCAGGATTTAGACACGCTGTTCATTTATAAAAATTATATTTGAATTGATGAAATTAAGTGGATACTAGGTACCTACCAAGAGAGCTCAAAGAATCTTTTCGCGCCTGAATGACACTGACAGTGTGGACGTTGCTGGTAACATTTTTGTGAAATGATCAAAGAAATTGTATTGAAAATCAAAATGGCGGCGTTAGTTCCTATTTTGGCCACATGCCATAAGATACTTGTACGGTTGTAACAGAGATGTTTCAAAATAGGCCAGGTCTATGTACACTACCTCAAAATAAAGAGAAAAATGTATAGAATTCAGGTAAAATACAGATAATTCATTTACATGTATACTGTTGTGGTAGTTAATTGATAATTATCAATAATTTTTATCGACTTTCAACATCGCGTCACACTGATTTAGATACTCTGTTCTTAAAAACAAAGACAGTAAACCATAGATCGAACACTGATCATAGTAAGAGAACTGTCAGCTGTCACAATAGTGTCAATAAACATGTCAAACGTCATTAATCAATCAAAATTACAGCTTACCGCCATGGCGGGTTTTTGTTGTGTGTTGCAATTTCTTGTGGTTTACCAGCAAACCAAACCATTTTAAAGTAATTGGACAGTTGAGACCTGTTTCAAATGTGTTTCCCTATTTTTGAGGATAGTGTACAAGGACCTGGCCCAGACTCCATACATTTTGGAACATCTCCTATAATTAGTAGTAAAAATAGGCTTTCTTATTTTCTTTCGTTCTTTTAAGGAATTATTATATTTTCAGTTCTGCTTAAGATCATTTCTATTGACTGATTCTTAAGTCTAGTGGTCGCAAAAACTACCGCTGAGCATGAGGTGCTGGGTTCAGTCAAAGTGTTATTGGCTTTTCCATCTGGAATTTCGCTGTAGCAGTCCGGAGTCTGGATTTCTACCCGGATGATGGCAATAGGATCGCTCCCTGTTACATGGGACTTGAAACATAACTGGCGAAACGAGGTAGTACTATAGGTGCACTTCGGCTTTACTCTCAGACCTGGAGTATTTATGTACAACTTTTTTAGTACTTATTGCTGGCTGGTTACAATACGAACGCCATTAGACGTCATTAATTGTCTTACGTCAAATATATTAGTTAGACTCCAACCGGCCTTTTACTAAGATACAACTTTGGCAATGAGTAAAAATATTTTAAGGATTTATAAACTCACCTGTAAATAATCTTATTCATCCAGCCGACTCCCTCGCGGCACGGCGTGCACTGTCCACACGATTCGTGTTTGTAGAACATGATGAGGCGAGCGATAGCCTTCACGATGTCCGTGGATTTGTCCATCACGATGATGGCCGCCGTACCGAACGCTGATTGGGCAGCTACCAGCGCATCAAAGTCCATCAATACGGTATCGCAGACACTGCGAAAGGTACAATATTAATGTATGGACTCAAATCAAAGCATTTATTTCAATTAAACCAATTACAGGGCCTTTTTAACTGTCAAGAGATTGGTCAGTCAGAAATATGAAGATAGGTGCCCATTCCAAAGCATTGCAGGTTCTTATGGAGAAGAACGGGCAAGAAACTCCATACACTCTTTTAAATCAAAATATTGTTACAAACAATTGGTCACATCATTCATGTTCAAATTATACATGTGAGAACGATGTAGAAAGACGTGCACGTTAAAAGCGACTGTAATTAAAAAGATAAAAAATAAAAACAGTAATTCAGAAATTAAAATAAGCCGTGGCAGCTAAGAGATGGCCAGTCCCTACTGACGGCGCCCATTCACGAACATGACGTATGGATCAGCACTATTCGGCTCAACCATTTTGAAGGGAACTTAATGATCCGACACACGCGCCACCAACAGCGAGACATGACATACTCTCAGCTCGGCACATTCAGGTCAATTAAAGACGAACCCAGTAAATGGTAGCTTTATAGTAGGTACATAGTGCTCACACATGTGCTATGCAATTATATAATACTAAGAGATTGAATTTATACAATGCAAAGATAGTTTTTACAATCTTCAGCAGCTCCAACAATATTTTCGAATGCTAATCAATTAGTTTAAGCGCCCTTGTATAAACACAATCTTTTTTTAATTGTCAGATATGCACAATCACAATCATTATCACATACCTTTTAGGAATAAGCGGCGTCGATGATCCTCCGGGGATGATAGCCAGCAGGTTATCCCAGCCCCCTAGTAAAAAGTCAAATGCAAATCATTTATTTGTGAACCATTAAAGGGCACTTTTTAGAGTTGATTCTAGGCTATCCAAAAGGTAGTTTCGTATGGAGAAGAATGTGCAAGAAACTACAAAGTTACTCTTTTAAAATATTTTACAATATTTTGTATACATTAATTAAATAATTAATTAATTATAATTATGTGAAGATGTGACTGCCTCAACGGTCTAGTGGTCGCATTCGCTACTGTTGAGCAGGAGGTCCTGGGTTCGATTCTGGGGTCGGCAGTGTTATTGGGATTTTTCCACCTGGAATTCCTTAGCCCAGAGTCTGGATTTGTGCCCGGTTGATGACCATAGGTTCCGCCCTTATTACATGGGACTTAAACTGGAGAAATGTGGGTGAACTATAGGTGCACCTCTGGGGAATACAGGAGTTATGTTATACAGGGTGGTGCAAGTGATGTCATAATTTGAATTGGCTGCCATTTTGTTAGACACGAAAAAAATTGTATTCTGTTTTCATGAAAAGTTTATTTGAAAGTGTTAAATTGATGACATTAATTTGAAAAAATTGTACACGACGACGAAATTCACGCTACGTTAAAACAACATATTGAACATTTGTCAAATAAGCAGTAACAATAATTCCACGTTCTTGAGGGGTGTATCGCTCCATGGCTTGTTGACAACTAATTCTCTATATGTCTACAACATTAATGTCAAGCCACAGTGTCATTTGGCGCCATTTGCAAAAATTAAGGCACATTCACATTATGACATTACTTTTGAGGCACCCAATGTATGTGAAGACGACTGACGTACCTGTAACGCCACCCGCGTGTCGCTCGATGAGCTCCTTGAGAGGAATGCTCATCTCCTCCTCGACGGTGCACGGCGTGTTGACGTGGCCGGATATGTTGTAGAGCTTCGTGCCTTGGTTGCGCAGGCGGCCGAACGACGCGAACCAAGCGCCACCGCGACGGCAGATTGTCTGTAGGGAAGAAAAAAAAAAGAATATTTTTAACTGACTTCAAAAAAAGGATGAGGTTATCAATGCGACTATATTTTTTTTGTGTGTTATTTCAGAACTTTTTTTCAAGGTGAACCGATTTTAATGATTCTTTTTATTTGAAAGCCGGTGCTTCTCATGTGGTCCCATATAAATTTGTTCAAGATCAGACCAGTAGTTTTTGAGTTATCCTTAATAATGCGTATTTTTTCCACTTATAAATCGATGATGTTTTAATAACTTCCTGTCACTGTTATTTAAATATATCAGTAAGTACTGGTTTACGAATTTGTGTGGCGTAGGTACCACAACTACAACGTGAAAAATAACTTTAATTTCAGAAGTCGACCCGTCGACTTCCGAAATGAAAGTTATTTTTCACTTTGTAGTGTTTCTTTTTGGAAGTCGGTTGTTTTTTTTGTAAAAAAGTATTTTTTTCACATAAGCCTACATGGACACTTATGAAACGTGCGATTTCGGGTTGCAATAGTAAATGTTGATCATAATTGAATTGGTTGAAGGCTAATCTGAATCAACGACAAACAGATAGTACATCCTATTTTACTCAGAAACTTACCGGTGCAACTGAAATTGTCTCCACATTGTTGACAGTAGTGGGGCATCCGAAGAGGCCGATATCGGCTGGGAAGGGGGGCTTTAGGCGGGGCTTGCCTTGCTTGCCCTCGATGGACTCGATGAGCGCGGTCTCCTCGCCGCAGATGTACGCGCCGGCGCCGCGGTGGACGTATACGTCAAAGTCGTAACCAGAACCACAGGCGTTCTTGCCGAGTAGACCAGCTTGGTAGGCCTGAGATTGAAGAAAATGTTATACTTAATACATTTTTGTATTTGAAATGTTGCCAGATAGTGATGATACGGTCAACTAAGCTGCAGCTTGTTTAGAATTAAGAGGGCGTACAAAGGTACACTAGCGCTACTCCATAAAAATAAAAAATGTACTCCTGACTGAGATGAAATTATGAATAACGGCTCAATAAGGACCCTCGGTAAGTGTGTCTAGAATTTTCTAATACCTTTTATTTTCATATTGAGAAACGAAGCAACAAAATACGATCTAGAGGAATATGGCCGCTTTTCTTTAGATCGAATTTTGTTGCTTCGTGTCTCAATATGAAACTTTATGTAAGGTATTATAAAATTCTAGATACACTTACCGCGGGTCCTTATTGAGCCGTTATTCATAATTCCTTCTCAGTCAGGAGATAATCTTTTTTTAAAGGAGTGGCGCTAGTGTACCGTTGTACGCCCTCTTAATCTTTAAGTAACATATTATTAAAGCCGTTTGAGTTAATTTTTGTTTTATTCTACGTTTGTGAATGTAGAATGAAATAAATTTGGAATGGAATTGGATGGAATTTTATCGAAAATTATATACTAAAAGTGAATGTTCAGCTGCTCCTTTCATTTAATTTGTCGATCATTCGGTTGGCGAGTCGAGTGCCAAAATCCAACATTGTTGGTTCGGTGCACAAATTAATAAATTTTTGACTTTTGATTCATTTTGTGTTCAGACGTTTCACTGCAAGTGAAAGATGTCGAGTGATACGTACGAATGAGTAAAAAGTGAAGCGTGTGATATATTGAGTGTTTAATCAAATACACTGGTATCTTACCTCAGCAATAGCCACTTGCAGATTACTGGCCTCATTATAAAACTCTCCTCTAATATAGATATAGGCTGCAATAGCGCCAATGGCCCGGCCAGCGATCAAACAGCCTTCCACCAACTTGTGAGGGTCATGTCTCATGATCTCCCTGTCCTTGCAAGTACCAGGCTCTCCTTCATCAGCGTTTACTACGAGGTACTTGGGACGTCCATCCGAGGGTTTGTTCATGAATGACCATTTCATGCCAGTGGGGAAACCTGCACCACCGCGGCCGCGGAGACCGGATACTTTCAGTTCATCTGGAAATTTTTGATTGATTTATGTTTTATTGATTAATGGACAAATCCTAAATTTACGGACCGTTATTGGTGAAAATGAAGACTCTTGTACCTTTACCAATAATGAAGCAATGCCCTCATAGCTTTGCATAGTAGACTCTCCCATATGGAAGTAGTTATCACAGGAAAAATTAGCTTACGAATCTATTTATATGCCCAGTTTGGTAATAAAAAATGCTATCGTTGGTAAGCAAAACGATTCTTTTTTGTTTATAGGAACTGAGCATTATGTACTTCAAAATGTATAAAAAATCAGTACCTAGTTATTATGCAATAGAGAGGCATAAAGCAATAGGACTAGCACGAACAAGCGGGGTAATCGTAACGTAAATTCGGACGGTTTTAAAATTGAAAACCCCCATTTCGCACATAATATTTAGAAAGAAAAATAGGTTTATTTGTCACAGAAACACGTGCATACAAAAAAGATAGTTAGCTCGGATAATAATGAAAAATAAAAACAAACAAAATAGATCTATAATCACGAGCACAAAAAAAAAAATTGTCGACAGCTGCACCTCATGACTTTGACAAGAAAGCTTCCACTCAGCATGACGCTGTGCTAGGGGGGACCCACAGCACAGCGCTGATTTTCACTGGTTACCCAAAAAGGACGTACGGAAACCAAGGCAGGTTTAATGATTGGTACTATAGGTACTTAACAAAATAAAATAAAACAAACAGTAAGCACTAAGAATACAAAGCAACCACATACACAACCGATTATATGAATAAATAAGATTAAATTACATGACAATTTATTCATCTGTAGCCTCTGTAGGAATTGCCGTGCGTGCATAAACAAGAAACATAACATTTACTTAGTTTTAAGAATTTATTTATATCTGTGGGTGATACTAATTGTGCCTGTAGCAAAAATTTAAACCAATACGCTGTAGGATAATTGTATTTATGGTTGAAAAATCGTTCGAAATAATCTTATGTTTACGTCGCGCGTTCGGACTATGGCTTCTGTATTTATTGTAGTGTTCAATGTTCTTGGTACTATAGTACGGCTGTTATTATCTGAGACGTCTGCGGGGTAGTCAGTAACAATAGGTATATGCCATCGACTTGCGAAATATCGACAGTTTGCTACTTGCTTACGCGTCTATGAGTCTTAGTAACCCTAATATTTTATTTTAACTATGGCAAATCATGTTTATGAAATACTAGCTGACCCGAAAGATACAAAAAATGAAATTATGGTCTTGAGTTCATACAAAAATCTCATAAAAAAAGGACGTTCCCTTTTTCCGAATTTGAACATTTTCCGGGAAAACTTTTCAAATTAATTACATAAAAACCTAAAGGCTCCTGCAAACAGGCGCGACGCGACGGCGAGACACAAAGGCACCGCGTGTCGCGCGAAGAGCGGTGCCTTTGTGTCATGCTGTCGCGTCGCGCCTGTTTGTGGGAGCCTTAATTCGGAATATTACCAACATTTTGAAATAAAAAATAGCCTAGTTGGTCCAGCCATTCTCAAGTGATGCGCTTACCAATGAACAGCATTTCATTTTAATTTATACTGACTTCTACCCGCGAGTTCCTCTGCGTGAAATTTATTGTACCCTCGTCCCACCCCGTCGCACCTCATCGCCTGTCCGCGCTATTACTTCGTTTTCGCTGAGCGTTCTTACAACTTTTTTCTTTCTGCTCGTCTCCTAGGGGTCGTAGAGTGATGTTAAATAGCCTATAACCTTCCTCAAGAATTGGATTATTAAATGCAAAAATAATTTTTCAAATCCGACTGGTAGTTCCCCCTACATACAAACAAACAAACAAACAAATTTTACCTCTTTATAATATTAATTACTAGCTTTTGCCCGCGGCTTCGCTCGCGTTAATTTAGACTTTGACTATCAATTCGGGTTATAATACAATCATGATCGGAAGACAAGTGGCACCATCTATTATCATAAGAACGTTATTGTTGTTTTCCTCGGGAATAGTACCTTTTTTCGGGATGAAAGGAACCCTATGTCCGTTTCTGTACACCTGACAACGTATATGCAAAATTCCAGGAAGATCGGTTTAGGCGTGAAAAGGTAAGTAACAAACAAACAAACAAACAAACAAACAAACAAACAAACTTACTTTCGCATTTATAATATTAGTTAGGATATGCAGATAAATGTATAAAATCAAATCCATACTAATATTATTAATTCAAAAGTAACTCTGTATGTTACCTTTTCAAGCCTAAACCACTGAACGGATTTTGACAAAAGATGGCATCCTGGGGAAGGACTTGGCTATTTTATGTCTCATACATAATCCTAAAGGGGGTGATATAGGGGATGAAAGTTTGTATGAGAAACCCAAAGGGATATGAAAATTCAAATTTATGCTTTTGGTAATAAATAAAGAATTACGTCTTTTGCCCTTTTTGTAAAATAATCCCCCAAGGGAAAATAGAGGTTCATTTTAAAATTCTCATGTGATATTTTAATTTTTGTGTACCTCTTTTTAAGCGATTTAAGGTATTGGAAATATAGTCTGTCTGTAAGCTTTTCATGCCTTAACGGCTGAACGGAATTGGCTGAAAGGCAAACGTATAGGCCATGACCTGGGTTAGGATATAGGATACTTTTTATCCCAGTTGTAAATTCCCATGGGATAATTATCCAAAATAACGTGGGCGAAGCCGCGGGCAAAAGCTAGTATATTATATTGTCATAGGCGATATGCAGGTATAATTATGTAGAAGTCTTCTTCCTACTATCTAAAAATCACATCATTTCCTTCATTGATTTGTGCTTGCTACTGTTACGCAGATCACTACGAGGGCTCCATAAGCTCAATGAGTGCGAGCGAGACAGATAGAAAAACAAAGATTTATGACCAAAAGACTCAGATAATAACGGCTGTACTATATAGGGTGGCAGGGACATCGACGCGTAAACTGTAACCATGAATTCAGCACATGATTCTAGTACCCTAACGTAGACATTATTTGAAGGATATCAAAAAAAAAAAAGTACAATACCTATGCGATCAAAATGTATGGAACAGCTAATCATTTTTTTTTTAAACCTCGACAAATTACATAACATGGGGGTTCAGAATCATGTACTGTATACATCAAGAGTGAGATTTTTTAATTCTCAAGTAATTCTTGAGTCTTGGCTCAAGCGTTACTTCAAACAAGTTTTAAAGCCATTTGATTGGTTGAAACAAATTTTAAGAAATGCTTGAGTCTTGAGTGAGATTTTTTTAAGCTGAGGTGCCATCAGATATAAAAACGTATTTTTTGCAACAAATGTCAGTTTTTATGAGCTCCTTGATGTTCCATCCAACTACATACGAGAGGATATTTTATTATTTAAAAATAAAATATTTATTTTATTGTTTAGAGATATTATTGCACAACAAAGTATGCAGGCATTCAAATCATTAGTACTTTCATATTTGTAGGTCAGTTACGCAATGTTTTTTGCATGCTTTTTTAATTTATTAAATATAGTGTACACCTTTGTCTACCCCTTCAGAGAAACCGGTGTGATATTATGTAAATATAGTAACATCGCTTTATATTACACAATATCATCTTCGCAAGAGGAAGAAGTCCACAAAAGTTCTTGGTTATTCTGCTGGGCAGAGGCCTAAGCCAACATCGCCATATCTTAATTCGTTATAAAAAGTGCACTATTATGAAACCACCTTCAAACAACAACTTGGACCTTTAAGTGATTATAATTTTACTACAATATAATCTCAATGGCCCGTAGTACAGAACCTCGCTCACAACTCAAGCACTACATAAAACTAGTTTAAAGCCATTTGATTGATTGAAACTAAATTTAAGCAGGTAATGCTGGAGACAAAAAAAAATTAAAAAATAAATTTGATGTTACTCATGGGGTGACAGCTTGATGGCAACAAAAACAGGCCATGAGATCACACCACTAAACAAGTTATTTGATAACTGATTTAATAAATTGGGTTTCAGTAAGGTAGGTTTTATTTTGACTGTCTCATCATAAACACTAGAACAAAATTTAATGTAATAATATTGTAAGATGTAGTAGTCCTGAATAGTACTCACTGACAAGCCAGTCGGAGCCCTTCAGCAATATTTCCTTGGTCTTGTACCAGTCGCCGCGAGACTGCGCAGCCTTGAGTCTCCAGTCATGTCGTCCATACAGGTTTGTGAATATTCTGTCGGAGTCCGACAATGGACTGCCCCGTTGTTTACCCTCTGGGGCCTTCTGCGTCCCTTGGAACCGGACCTGCACATTGCTGTTGCTGATAGTCACCAGCGGGCCAACAATGCCTAAAACGAGACGTAAAAATTATGTAAGTCACACACTTCACACCTCAACAATAACAATAATTACTTGTGTACTTGATTTGATTTTTAATCTTAGAAGAACTCAATCTATGATTTAAGATTGAATGTTATGGGGTTTATAATGGTCCAAATATGTACCCAATTGCGGTTTTGTCCTTTGAATTACTCTCGCCAGCACACCAGCCATTTTTTCTGGGGATGTCAAATGTGTCAATGACAAAATTCAAACAAAAATAATTTTGACATTATAGAGTAAAGTTTACCATCACACGCATATACTTAGAAGAAAAATAGGTATATTCTTGATCGAATACGTACAGTACCTATTATCTAGTGCTTGTAAATGGTCTGATTTTGTGGTTTTCTTTTTTATTACTTTTTTACACTAATACATTGTAATATTTTAGGATGACGAAATAATTTCCGTGTTCAGAGGGAATATTAAAAAAAGGAGTAACACTAAAAATAACGTCTCATCAGAATTGTATTATTTTTGTGCGTCGAGTTAATTAGTAAAATAAAAGATGATGCAGCGTTAATTCGTAAATATTGGTATTCAGCTGCTTCTGGTTAGACTGGAAGCCGACCCCAACATAGTTGGGAAAAGGCTAGGCCGAAGATGGTGGCATTAGTTCCGATTTTGGCCATATGCCAAAAGAACCTTGTAGCGCTCTAGCACTAAGTGCGGGGTGTACTTCACAGAGTATATAATCAAGGGTACATATTATATTATGTATTCTGGGGTGACTGGTGAGGTAGTGATAATGATGACAATAAAACCCGTCAAAATTCTGTGAAGTCAACAGTCAAAGTCAAATTTCAAAGTCCATCTACGACCGCTCCCTAATACTATATAGTTATCTGTGTATTGTATGCTTACTTCTCGTCTTCGTCAGAGAGTAGTATATTCTTTGTTGTGTACTCTTTGCTCTCGGTAGAGAGTAGTATATTCTTTGACTCTTGACTCGACTCTTTGCTGTGTTTGGTCCTCAAGAACAATAACCTGGTCCACCGATTTGGTTTTGGAATTAATCATTTTTTTAATGAATTTTATGTAAATAATTAATTAACTTCACTGTTTTGCATGACGATTTATTCATTTATATAAACTGTATTGTGTATTGGCTATTAGCATAGTCTTTTTAACCCGGTAATAAACAAACAAAATGTTCTTATTCGGTTATTTCGGTTAGTGACAGAGATTTAAGATACTGTATTTATATGTCTTTGGTTAGTAAATATTTCGAGGATAACCTGGAGTGATATTATTATACCCATTTCTATCATATATTCCTTTAGATAGTTCTTGTACATAGCTGTTTGTCCTGTTGAACAGTTGAACCATGGCAGATATTATTCCAGCCGTGACCAAGATTACGAATAGGGTAATTAGGATTCTGGGATGTAACCCAGGTGCTATGACTCTTCAAGGCACCAATACGTATCTGCTAGGCACAGGAAAGAAGTAAGTACCTACAATTATTGTTGTAAGTTAGTTCCCGTATCAACTATACATCTCTTAACTCCTCACCCACTGCTGTAGAGTTTTTACTTAAAGAAAATGTTCCAGTTTGTGATTCTGAATTTAATTTCCAATATGTCACCTGCAAATATATAATTCTTCTTTTCATTCAATTTCAATTTTATTTACATATTAGAAAGCTAAACAGTCTTAAAATAATAATAATAATATGTGCAAGTATATAAAAAGTGGAGGGGAAAGAAACAGGGCATTAAAAAATTTGTCTGTATCAGTGTTTATAGGAAAAGTGCCCAAAAAGCTGGCAGCATTGCCATGTTGTATGGCAATGCTGATTCTTTGGCCAAAAAATAGGCCAGCCCTCTGGTCACTTGAAGAGTCGACCAACCGCTAGGCAATGTCTCAATAAACTCCTCGCAGGCTCCCCCATTCCATTGATTTCTGTTATGTTTGCATTGTATTTTTTTAGCCGGATTCTTTTAGACACTGGTGATAAAGATGTGAAAAAGTACCAAAGCCACTTGGCCAAGGTGTTGAAGACAGAACAAGCAAACATCGAGCATATTATTGTCACACACTGGCATCATGACCATATTGGTGGAGTTGAGGACCTGTATGGCAAGATAGCTAGTAAGAAATTGTTTCCATTTAGTTAGGTTTATTATTGGGACTGGAACAGTAATTTTACTACCCATATTAGATTACTATGCATTGATCCTGTGGAAGTAACTGGTGCACGCATTCACTTAGCCCTAAAAACCTATGATGATCTATTAATATTTTTTTTAATGATCTATCAGAAAATTACATAACGCAAAATAGTCTTGTGACGTAAAGCGTCACAAGACTTGGATTTTACATGAATTCTTTACCTATTTTTATTTCTATCATCCTGACAGCTTCCTTCAAAAGACATTTTAATTTTATTCTATGGACTAAGGATTACAACCAGAATATTTCTTACTTTGAGAGTAGGTAAATTTAAATCACAATATTATTTTAGAAGAGCCAACAGTATGGAAGTACCACAGAAGTGTAGAAGATGGCCCAGAAGAATTGCCACAATCAGTACCAATGTGCTGGTTATCAGATGGCCAAGAGTTGAAGGTAGAAGGAGCTACTGTCAAGGTTCATCATACTCCAGGCCATACCACTGACCATGTGGTGCTGACTCTGTTAGAAGAAGACTGCCTGTTCAGTGGTGACTGTATACTGGGTGAAGGAACTGCTGTGTTTGAGGACCTTTACACATACATGAAGAGTTTGCAGAGAATTTTTGATTTAAATCCTAATATTATTTATCCGGGACATGGGAATATTGTTGAGGTAGTTATTTTTTTAAACTATTATTTAGTTTTCTTTGGTCTTCATACATACAAGGTGGCCCGTGAAACAGGATCCAAAGCAAAATTTTTGAAATCCCTCTGCAAGGGGTGTGATTGACACTGCCATGGCCACCATCAGGGATTTTAATTATGATAACACAAAAAATTTGTCGCTAATTAGTAAAAATTTGTCGCCTAATATCAGAATTAGTCGGACACTGGTTCAAAAGTTATAAGGGTTTATTAGGTGGTCAATCTGGGGAGCGCTTACCCCAGCTAGGCCCATTTGAGTCTCACAAGCTAGGGCACCTAGCAAAGATCTGTTTTCTCCCTAATTTAGTCATGCCATGCCAGTGTCAGTCACACCTTCAAATGACCTCTCCCGCTCTGGGCGGAGCGGAAGGGCGTGTCACACTCTGACTGACTAAAACCCACCCGTGTTCCTTCAGTTGCTTGTGCGCCAGGGCCACGGTAACTCTTTCGAACAATCCGCAACCCCGGCAGGCATTGGCCCTATCGGACCCCGTCAATGGTGCTGACATCTCTTTGAGGCGCGCGTGGAACACGACGAGCCGTCGACCCGGGCCTGGTCCTTACCGGACGGCGAGCTGCCCATTGCTCGCCGTCCGCAAGCCCGCGCCTACGTTGGCCGGGAGTCGGCAATCGACTCCTGACGCCCAGGGTGTCTCTTCCTGCGGCGACTAGGGGCGCGAGGGCGATTGCCTCTCCCTCACGCGCTCCGCCTCCTCCTTCGCGAGCATTACTGCTTCGCAGAAGAAGGTGACGGCTTCCCATTCCCTCTCACTCCGTACCATGACCTGAACCAGGGCCGGACGTGAGAGGTCGCCGCCGCCGATCGCCGCCACGAGGACACTGCGGTGCTTCGCCCAAGCCGGGCAGACCTCCACCGAGTGTCAGTCACACCTGCAAGGGTTTCCCGAAACACCCCCATGTATGTTCAGCGAATATTTATAGTTTAGGAGGTTGTATTTTTCGCCTTACCTACCATGTTCGAACTCCAATTACTCCAAATAATGTCCTGAAAAGTACTTATTATTTGTATTGTTTTTGGAAGGCTGAGGGTCCTTGGAAGTTTTTATCACTACTTTGGGGTCATTGCCACCCTTATTTTACTAACCGACTTCAAAAAAAGGAGGAGTTTCTCAATTCAACAATATTTTTTTTATGTGTACCTCAACTGTTTTCTAGGTGAACCGATATTGATGATTCTTTTTTTTATTAGCTGGTGCTTCTCATGTGGTCCCATATAAATTTGATCAAGATCTGACCAGTAGTTTTTGAGTCAAAACGTTTTTATCTGAGACTTAGAATCTATAACGAATTTTGTTGAGCAAAAAATTTTCCTTTGAGCAAAAGTTTTGTCAGTAGACCATAACTTTAGGATTTATAAAAATAACCTACAAAAAAAGCGACACAGAAAGAGAAAAATAAAAAAGTCTGAAGTAAAGTGACAATTTCCCTAAAAATATTAGGAACTCTAGCTCAAAAACTATAAATAATCGCTGAACATACATGGGAGTGTTTCGGGAAGCCCTTGGATAGTGGCTTCTAAAATTTTGCTTTGGACTTCGTTGCACAGGCCACCCTGTATTTGGTATTTCTGGCAAGAAATATATTTCAGCAATTTATTATCTCTACTTTAACTTTTGATAATGTTAGCCGCCTTGTGTTGCTGTCTGTACAATTGTAGAAAGTGATCCTCTTGTAATTTATCATTTATATCCTAATTCTAGTCTAACAATTATATGCAAATAATTTCAGGACCCCATAGAAAAAATAAAATACTACATAGCCCATCGGAACCAAAGAGAGGAACAAATCCTAGAAGCATTAAAGATAAAAAAGGATGAGCAACTAAATCCAATGGAATTGGTTAAACTAATTTATACTGATACACCTAAAGATTTGTGGGCAGCAGCGGCATACAATGTTAGCCATCATTTGACGAAGCTGACCAAAGAAAATAAGATAAATTGTTTCAATGTTAATGGAGAATTTAAATGGCAATATGCTGAAAAATTTGAGAGTAATTTATAACAATTATGTAACATCACCGTGTATTCCCGTTCGTCCCCCCGACTTCGTCCGTACGAACGGGAATACACCAATATCACGCCTTGTGTCTCCGAAAGAAGGGTTGGGCAGAGGTGTATCTATAGTATACCCACATTTCGCAAGTTTTTTTTTTTTTTGACAATTATGTTGTTAAACTGGGAAGGATTTTTATATAATTTATTGTTGCTGTTTCATAATACCTATTGTTATATTATTTACTTATGTTTTTAGGTGTTTTTTTTTTTATTCTGGCAGGTAAAGCTGAATAGAAAGTCTTGTTTGTTTAAATATTTGTTTTTTATTGTAGATCACAACAAAATCTTATATTACTTTCTAGATAAGGTACTCTTTTCTTGCATGTAAGTTAATACCTACATATTAATAACAGAATAAGACGTACGTTTACGCTTCGGTTCGGTTTGGCGAACCGAGGATCCTGACCAACGCGGAGAAGTCCTGAGCAGAGTAGCTGCCTCCATTATACCTCCCATTATAGCTCAGGGGCAGTTAGAACTACCTAGGGTTTCCACTTTCCACTTCCCAGCCAATAAAAATGAGGGCATGGATCATGTCCTAGTGTAGAGTCCAAGTCTTACAATAATAATACTTGAGTTCTCTTTGAAGACTCAAGTCGGACAAAAAATATTCAGAGCTCAAGTTCTTTTGAATTTTAAGTCTTTCATAGGGAGACTCGAAATTTGTCCAAAAGAACTCGACAGAGTCTTTAAAAGATCTGGGACTGAGTTATCGGAGTCGTTATGTAGGTTTTTTTTTTTTAAATTTTTATTGGAAAGACATTATATATGTGATTAAGTGATTATGTATATGATTTAATAATTTTATTCTTTAAACATTGTTAATATAATACACCAACTTTGAAGCTCCAGCTCAAAGAACTCAAGGGCTGAAAAAAACTCATGACTCTTAGTCTTACAACACTATCATGTCCCATGTCCTGAGTTTCACTACTGCTGTCACTTAACATTGGAGTCGGTTGGAAGCGGTTAGGTGACTACCCCCGTGTCCTAAAGTGGCGCGGTTTTCGGTGACCCGAACGCGTGGTCGCGGGTAATTCCGTTTATCCACCGTGAGGTGGATAAACGGAATAAACGGTGGTCACGCCAGCAGAGGGCGCCGTCCGGTTTTCCGAACAAAAAGTAACATATGAAGGCGACGATCTCTTTCTATTAGGACCCTGGGTAAAGGTCCCAAAATATGTTTTCATTAAGGTTGGATTTCCATGATCGGATGTCCTTAGTCCAGTATTTCTTACCCTCACAGAAAATAAAAAATAGATTTTCATAAATTAACTATCCATACAATTTATTTCATAATGTTTAATACAACGTAACATTCCATATTATACAAAAGATAAATCACATCAAACCGTGAATTAAAAAAAAGAAGCTTTATGGATGTAAGCACTTGATATAAGATCTTATACTATAATATTATTACAATTAAGTAACTTATTTATTAAGTCGATATTAACAACAAAATGAGTAAGTAATAGCTTGATTGTCATCATTACTGCTTTTACTTTAGAATCAGATTTTGGTAACACCCCAGTATGAAACAAACCACTTTCATTTCAACCACTTTCTCTTTAATAATGATATGATATAGCAATGCCGTCGCCGTCGCCACAATTTCATAATGATTGTGGTTTTCAATTTATTTAGCCGAGTAAGTACGTGCAATAGTAATAATAATGATGGTTCGCCCAGATAAACATTTAACGCAATGAAAAAGCGATCGATGTACATTTCAAATGAGTGAAGTCATGAAATGTGGGTTCTAAGACTAGCTTGAATTTCGTTGAACTAAAGTAAAGCCAACGAGACAAGATAAAGAATGTAAACTAACTTTCTGGAGTTCATAACATTGTTTTTACTTAAAGTTTTTTTTCGTGGTACAATGATGCCTTTCAAAGATTGTCTATAGCTGCCAGGCTGTGATTCACAATAACAGTAAAAATCATCAAACAAACTAACGGATTAATAACAACAAAACACAAAAAAACAAAAACAAAAAAAAACGTAATACTTCGAACCTAATTCAAACAAGAAACCGGACGGACCAAATGTTAATAGCTGCTGTACTGACCGCTTTCCTGTACCACGAATCACACAACGACCGCCATTGTCGACCAACTGACGTCATTACTGCGTGCGAGAGATAAGGACAGAGATAATAATCGCACGCTATCGTAATGTAACTCAGTAAAGGTCAGGTAGTTTACGTATTTATCTCGTCTCGTTGGCCTTACTTTAGTGCTGTTATACTTGAATGGCCCTTATTGCCAGACTATTTTTTAATTTTATTGTCATGTGTGATCAATGAGTTAATTAATTGTATCATTAAATTGCGTGACAAACTGCGTGAGTAAAACACTTCGTGCAACTTCAAAATAAAAAGACTATGTATAATGATCAACAAAGAAATAACACGGACAATCGCGCCATTGTTTATTACGTGTCGTTAAAGTACAGAGGTCGCTATCGGCGCATGCGTTTGGGAGGCGGCATCATGTCCGAGTCGTCGTGAAACCTGTGGTTATCTATGTAGTCAAGTAAGATCTCCTTGGTTACTGGGTCCTTTATGCTCTCGCAGACCGCTGGGGAAAGAAATAAACATGGTTAAATGGTTATGAGATAAGAATTTAGAGCAAAATTCTTCGAGGTTGGAGTTGTTAAAAAGTTAAGATATTTTGAATAGAAAGGTGTTGAGAAATATTTTGTGCTTGTTATTTGCTCGCACCGTACTTAGTCACGCGAAAAAGTGTCCATACTGAGAAAGTGAGCTTACACATTATAAAATAGCGTTTCTATAACAATCAAGTTGAGTCACTGCGTCATTGTGCGTCAGAGGAGTTAAAACGAAACAGAAACGCGACTATCTTTTGACGCGGTAGGACCAATTTAACGATTTAAATCTTTGCCGCTGTCATCATTTTTATGACAGCTGTCACTGTGACTTTTAAGTGCGACCGCCGCTTTTCTAGGAAACCGTAGCTTTAATGTTTCTTCAATATACTTACAAGTGGCAGTGGTATATGAGTTAGGAAAGGATTTGTCTGTCCGTTCCCTCATGAACACCCATCGTCCATTCTCAAAGGTACACTCTATGATTTTATTGTCAAGGTGTTTGATGTCCTTGTTCACCTTCATTGACGCGAAAGGCTGGTCCATTTTACCAACGTATAAGTACCCAACTTTTGTAGGCAGAATGCTGAAATAAAATTGTTTTAGTTGAAAAATCAACGATGGACTGCCGTGTTGGTCTAGTGGTCGTAGGCCCGATTGTTGGGTTCTATCCCCCGGTTCGGGTAATGTTATTCGCTTGTTCAATGAGTTTGACACTGCTGTAATGTCGGTTTAGGGCCCATTGTTTGATACATAGTTAAACATGACCAATAGTCAATTTAACAATTAGTCACCTGACAATAGTTAAAGTTTAACTACTCTGTGTCCGCATCGTTAACTTTTATATCAAACTGTCAATTTTTTAACTATGGTTAGCTGAACCATTTGTCAAACAACATATTTATGTAATTTTTAACAAATTCTTAGTTTACTAACGCATTTTAACTATTAGTATGTTTGACTACTGATCAAACAACGGGCCCTTAGAGTCCGTCTCACGAAATAAGTCTTGCAGGTGCGGCGCTACAGGCATGCGACGGAATCATGAATCATTATTTATCTCAAAATTGGCAGTCGGTGTCTACAGGCACTCGTTAATAAACTGCACAATCTTAAATAGAGAAAGGTGTCTGAGGTAGAAATGTTGCTAACTGGTAAATCCACTTATTGCTGCGGGAGTTCTCTTATTTCTTTATACTATACAATTCTACCTACCTCTTCCAGAAATACAGGCATAATGTTAAATACTAAAGTCTATAAACTCACCCTTCTCCTCCCTGAGTGACAATTTTTAACTTAAAGTCTACACTGTTCATATTACTTGGCTTCCACTTTAGCACGTCCTCGCACGGTCCAGCTATGTATCTCTAAAAACAAAAATAGTATACAAATTAGACATAAATCGTGCCATCAATTGATTATTTAGAAGTTCAAAATCAAGTCATTTATTCAAATTAGGCTGAGAACCAGCACTTTTCGAACGATTTTTCTTCAGATGATCCACCCAGCCCTACCTAATGCCCTTTAACATGCGGGAAATTTAAATACTAACAATTTTGTAAGTATTTGCGTTTCGGTCGATGTTTGGGAAAGCCTATGTCCAGTCCACTGGATATATTTCCGCTGATACGATGAGGCTAAAGCCAAGCACATATTAAAGCCGCAATGGGCCGCCGCAGCGCAACGCATTTTCATACAATAATCTGCGGTGCGGCCCGTCTGTAGTGTGCTTTGGTTCATGGAAAATGTACGAAACTGACGAAGGAGGAGTTTTGTAATGCGGTGCGTTGTGGCGCGACCTGCGCCGATCTGCGTTAGTCTTAAGTGTGAATTTAGTACAGCCCCATTGCTTGATTTGTTGTGATTAAATTTTGATTTCAAAGTACTAACCTCCTTAGAGGGCTGGAATATAAGTCCGTCAGGTTCATGCGACAGTGTCTTAGCGAATTTCTCTCCTAGTAACTGCCGCGCCATTGGAAGCTCCCAAAATTGCTTCAGCCGTATACTGAACGGTTCCCTTTCTTTCTTAATTATGCCTTCTTTCATTGCTTGATGCCTGTAATGTCATATAGCTATTATTAGATGGTATAAGTGAAATTGTTGTAATGTGCGCTTGCGCATACAGGGAGTCTTAAAAGTAGGGATAAGGATATAAATAGGTTCAAAAGTATTTTTGGCTCCGAATATTTTTTTATGCTTAGTTTTTACTACCAAATGGAATTGCACAATTTGACGTATTCATCAGACTTCCTCACTTTTGCTAACTAAACCTGCAAAACACTTGCTAGTTAACTAAACCTTCCTATAGCCGCGTCAAATTCTGTGACATCTATACCCGCGCACAGTCTCACAGACTGAAATTCCGGAACTCAATTTCAAACATTAAAAAAATAATAGGTGAAATTGTTTTCAGAAACTATGGAATATCGTGAACAAGAATTGATTGATAATAAACCATTCATTTACTTAGTCTCTTTTATTTCAGTCTCTGAATTAATAAGATTTTTGTAAGAGTTTACAAAATATTGGCAAAAATATATGTTTACTTCTAACAAACAATAGCAAACTAACAAATCTAAAAGAGAACCTCATGAGTTACATCTATACATACAGGGTGAAATTAAATTAGCTAGGGAAACCCCGCATACGTGATGACGTCTGCGGAATTTCGTGATTTCTTTCTTCTTTTTACTGTATTAAACAACAAAAAAAAAAGTTTTTTTTTTGTGGGGTCGTCGACCGCTTTTTGTGTAAACTTCACAGGCGCGATTGGTATCGATATTTAAACACAATAAAACATATTTTCTCAACTCATACTTCAAGTAACAACACTAACAGCAGATGTTGATCCCGAAAAAACAATTTTTTTTTGATTTTATCGTGTTTAGCTATCAATACCCATTACGTCTGCGGAGTTTCTCTAGCTAATTTAATTTGACTCTGTATAATAAAATTAAACAAACAACACATTTAAGGAAGAAGTGTCCAGTGCATCGTTTCACAAAAATAAAACACGAAATAGTATTTTGTCGGTCTTATAGACTAATGCGCACCGCCCCAATGCGCGATATAGTGGTAAAAAATTTCATCCGGTTTATATTGATGGTCTTACAGACTCATATTACCGGATGAAGTTTTTTACGGTCTGGAAAATAATATGGTGTGTTGTGTAAGTGGAACAGAAGTCATTCACGATTCATTTCATTAAGATTGTAAAAGTTCCGAATATCCTTAAAAAATCACGAAAACTATCCGTCCTACGATCCGTGCGTAAAACTAATAATAGCCAAAATAAGAGATACTAAACTGCGTAGCCTGCGATCACGCACGAATAAAAGTTGTACGTGCGAGCGAGCCGCACGCACATTTCTTTTATGCGACCGCGCGCATGGCACAGTCGCGTTTAAAACTTTTTCAAAATCAACATGATAACATTAATATCCCACTTATTAATAAACTAAGACATAACAAACATATGATCGACAAATAAAATTCAACATGGACAAACTCATAATACAAATACTTACCCACTTGACTAAATAAGCCTCAGACCAAAAGCAAAAAAAACTCAATACAAATAAATTTAATAAAATTAAAGTGTCTGTTTGTAATTTCAAAGAACAGCTTTTTACAAAATGCATGTGAAAGTATATACGGTGCAACACATTTTTTTTTATCTGTCTCTGTTTGTTTGTTCCGGCTAATCTCCGAAACGGCTGGACCGATTTTGACTGGACTTTCACTGGCTTTCAGCTGATGTTGTAAGGCGCAACATAGGCTACTTTTGTCCCGGTAGCTTGTTCCCGTGGGATAATTTCCGACATCCACGCGGGCGAAGCCGCGGGCATCAGCTAATTATACAATAACACAATCAACTTCATTCCTTACCTAGGATTAACGATTTCACTTTCGATGTAATTCAGTCTAGTTGGGTAGAACGCCATTCTGCCCGTATCAGTTCCCTCGAAGGTTATAACGTCATAACATAAGTACCGAGGTATGTCTTGGTTGTCCACTTTGTCTATCACCATTTCCTGAAAATGTTAAACTTGCTAAGTAACGGTTGTAAATAGACCCTTAAGAGGGACCTTCCTGGTCCGTCTATCGTCAACGCGAGCATGATTGAAAAGCTTGTTGTTTCATCCATAGTCTAAAAAAACAAGGTCTGGCATTCCGGGAGTGACACATGCCTACGTCACTATCCAGTTGCCACTTTATTGCAACAAAACACGAATTATGGAAACATTTTCAGTCACCATTCTGTTAAAAAATATATTTATAGCATTTAAATTGTCTTTTCGTTTTCTAATCAAGTGAAACAATTCAATTTAAACATATGCCAACGTAATTGTTAGTTAAAACCTCATTGATTTATCAGATTCGCACAGGTAATAAAGGCGGTTGGGAAGTTATTATTACACACTACTGGTAACACAGCGGTGATGACGTAGGCTTGTGTCACCCTGCGTCTCGGAATGCTATACCTGGCGAAGTATATTATTATACCATGGTTTCATCCAACGCAATTTTTGAAAAAGAAGCAAGACTGAGAACGCGATAACATCGAATGAAAATTGGCGCGCAGAGATTTCACAAAACTTTTTCCAGGAAATACGTGTTTTTGAAAAAGCTTAACAAGTTTTTGAAAAAAAATGTGTCATTTAGAATCTCCATTACATGTGCAAGGTTTCTATTAAGATGTTTTCTTAACTTTTATAATTTATGAGTACATTATGAACGGCCAAAGTTCAGGTAAAATTTGTGCAAAAAAAGCAGATTTTTGGAGGCTTATACTGAATTTGTTTCTCCAAATTTAGATTTTTTGCTTGCATAGAAACCTAGATAAAGTGCACAAGATACCTATTAGTTCAAAAATTTCGATGAAAGATGTATTACAACGCCATAATCACGTACGAGCGTTTGTATGAAAAATATGACGGGTTGGCCGCTCTTAATGAAACCAAAAGTCATTCATTCATTCATCAAATTCATTCTTCCCGATCATTGTGATGATAGAGTGCACCGTACACCATACCGCCGTACCGTACTACCATAATAACAAAATAATTATACATACAGGGTCCAATAAAATTAGCTGGCAAAACTTCATAGCATAAACATAATCAGCGGTGAGTTACTGCGCAGTGAGTCGCGCACTTCAGAGTCGCCATAGAGTTTGAATCGGACTGTACTGACCATAGACTTGATTAGGGTATCAGAAAGCGGATAAGGTTCAGGTTGTATGCCCATAGACTTACGCCATCAAGTAGAGTATTTTTCAAATGCCTTCTGAGATCTTTTCTGTGTAGGAACCGCAAGCCGAACACTTTGAACACGCAATTGTCTCGATCCAACATGTACACCTCGCCTTCTCCATCGATCAGCATCATATATCTGAAAACATTAATTTGTAAAGTCTGGAAAATGATTGCTTTGCAAATTGACTAACAACATAAATTGTCCACATAATATTCAGTTACAACTGTCATGCTTTGACAGTCGTATGAAATGGCTATAAACACGGCAAATTGATGTGGTGTTAGAATAATTATGTTTAACGGTTATTTTCCCTGACCGTATGTTTCTAATTTTATTTGAAACATCAAATCACAATGCCCCATAATACATTAATTAACATAAGCTATTCGCCTCCTAAAAAAAACTTTTTTATTTTTTCATAAACTCTTAATAATGATGCAAATCATTTCTGGAGCCGGATAACGGAATGTTGGTCATTATTGTTTCAGTGCGAGAAAGAGATGGAACTGTACAGTACGAATGGCGCCATCCCTTTTTCGCAGTAGAACAATGTTGGCTTTAAGGGGGATGTCAAGGTATTCCGCGAAATGAATTTTTATTTTTTAGAGGAAGTATTGAATGTGGGTGTACTATAGGTACACCTCTGCATAACCCTTCGGAGAATACAGGCGTTATGTTATGTTATTGAAAGAAATAAAGAATGAAAATGTATTTATTGGGACTTGCACGGGATTTTCAGGATTGACGATTTTAATGATTATAATTCTGTGAATATATTATTATTATTATTCTGTGTGATGTGTGGGTATTTATTACGGTCGCGAAACTTATTTTGATGAACAAAAAACCTGATACTGACCTTCAAATTGCAAAAAGCGTAATAACATTTGAATTTCGTCGGCTACCCTGGCGTTTTCGCCTTAACGAGGGAAGTGTTACACACTAATCAGTGTACAGAGTGTATTTTACAATCGAATCGGAGTTACAAAGATACTTATTCTACGAGTATACATACCTTACACCATCTGCCTTCCACGAAACCCTGTAAGGTTTCTCGTGCAACTTCCTCAAATTCGCTGTATCCATAGACACAGGTTGAGAACCTGGGAACCCAGTGGAATTCCATTCGCAGAAACGTTGGGTCTTCTTCTGGACCTCACTGAGTCGTGGTTGCGTGTCAAAAGGCTCGACACCACGAATACCTGGCATAAATGTTGCTTTCTTGTGGGTAGTTTCTCTCCTGCCTTTGCCTTTGTGTTTTCGTGGGCTGTAATGTAATTTAATGGGTAAGTTGCTTTTGGTTTACACGACATTAGTTCCTATTCCTAACAGCATTTGGTACACCAAATTCATATTGAAGAGTTTTTTTTTTAAATCATTATCTGTGCCTATCACAAGTTTGATAATATTATTATTACGCATTATTTATTTATCTATCTAATCTCAATACATATACAAGTGCAATGGCTCCTTGACTAAATGACTTACATACAAAGCATAGTAAAGACGTATTTTTTTTATTTTATATTGTTTTTCAATCCTCAATGTATTTTTTTTGCAATAACAATATCATGGTACAGTCGCCAGCACATCAAGTTACGACAAACTGTCAGAGTTTCTCATTCGATTTTGAACTTAACTACCAACATATTAAGGTTTAATACCGTTTGGAGATATTTGACAGTTTCGTGTAGCTTGACCTACTGGCGACTACATTTGTACAATCAAGAAAAGAGATAAGTAATCACAATCACTCATTATTAAAGATGAATGATCTGGCATTGAATTACACCTTAAAAAATCATGTTGTGTATGTGGAAGCTCAATTGTGAAAACTGACATTGTTTTAGCATGTCTAGTTCAAAAAGGTTCCACGCACATAATTAATTGGCTGATTAGTTTACTCTTTTGTTGATACTACTATCAAAAACTTACGCGGAAGATGACGAGTTCTGGGAATTACTAGGGACATCATCATCAACATCCTCTTCCTCCTCTGAAAGTAATAGAAATTATTTTATTAATCAAACAGACTATCAGTGACCACAGTTTGAAGTTGCAGAAGAAGGACAGCAGTTCATAAAATAATGTTTCTTATTTCTGTAAGTACAACTGTAAAGACATTTTTTTTTTAAAGGAGATTCTCATTTTTTTTTTTTTATGTATGTTTGTTACGCGGTATCTCCGGCCATTGTGGATCGATTTCAAAAATTGTTTTTTTAATGGATAGGGTACGTCTCAAGAGTGGTCTCATATAAATGTTATTCTTTACTTGGGTAGTTTTTCAGTTAGCTTCAATAATACGTATTTTTTCCACTTAGTGCATATTGAGGATGTTATAGTAACTTCCTGTCCCTGTTATTGAAATAGTAAGTAGTGGTATACGAATTTGTGTAAGGTAGGTACCACAACTAATAAATGAAAAACAAATACTTTATTCCATAAATAAAAAAACAACCACCTTCCAAAAAAACACTACAACGTGAAAAATTACTTTAATTTCGGAAGTCAGTGCCAAAAAACGGAAATACAAAACCAAAGACACCAACTTCCGAAATTAAAGTTATTTTTCACTTTGTAGTGTTTTTCCTGGAAGTTTGTAAAAAGTTTTTGTTCTAAATTAGATGGTGCTCTCATTCATTACCTTACTAATGGCTAGCTCAGTGAAGATATATCGAAACAAAGTACAACTAGATATTTAGCGTTAGTTTATTATCTTAATTGTGTGTATGACAGAATTGATAGACAGACACAAGACTTGGATTGTGTGAAAGATAATTTGGCTAGAAAGGGTGCGACTAATGTGAAGACGACTAATAAAGAAGTGTTTAAAAAGAAGACATATTTCCGACCCCTAATAAATTAGGGTCCAAGGGCAAGAGAATGATGAGACAGACACAAGAGTAGATCCTGCTAAGATACTAATGCAACCCTAAAACTGGTCTAAGGAGAAACTGATGAGTGATGACTTACCATGACACCAGTCAGGTAGTACAGGGGCAGCTGGTGTCAACTCCACCTCATCATACCGACGGAACAACTCTTGCAAATAGTCCTGTTTGTATATCCCGGGAGGCCTGAAAATTATACATTTTTAATTGCATTTTTTACACAGTTATATTTGATTTCATATTGTATCAAATTAAATTATTGTCATAATTAATAGGGGCATTACTTTAATGATGACTTAAAGGCCGCCTCCACGAGCGATAGAAACGCGGCGGATCCGCGCTTCTACGTCGGGTAATCTCCACGAACGAGAGATTATTCCGCCAGCGCATCGTCGCGACTCGTAACGGAATCGCCGCGTTTACGCGACGAGGCGTTGTGTAATAGTTTTGTTGAAGAGTTCAGTTATAGACGAGAGCGAAATAAGTAGTGTCATATTTGTACATGTACGTTATTTATTATGGATGTAGTATCTTGGGGTGCTTGTCCAAGTATACTAGTGAATATGGAGTTATTGTTATTAATTAAAGAAAAAAAAAGCGCCGTTGGTGGACACATCCTATTTTACTGCGTCGTGAAAGCCATGGGCATTTCCATGTGAATTATGAAGAATATAGAAAACATCCAGACGCCTGCGCTGCGTTAAGACAGCACGCTCGCCGCGCTGTCGCTGCGAGAGCGCAACGTTCCGCGGTGACAGCGCGGCGGGCGCGTCGCCAGTAGCGACGAGCGCGCGGCGATACGATGACGTTTCGCTCGCACTCAGCCACTCGTCGCGATTCTCTCGCTCGTGGAGACGGCCCTTATGAGAGTGTAAAGAAATACGTGGCACGACGATAATATCGCCGCGATTCTCTCGCTCGTGGAGGCGGCCCCTTAATGTATTAAAGTTTCGTGCACAAACCTCATCCTAGCAAATTCATTGATAGCTGCCTGAACGCTGCAGTCCAAATGCTCCACCATGTACGAGACGAGTAGGAACCCTGTTCTATTAAAGCCATGGGTGCAGTGTACTCCAATCAGCTCCAGAGGGTTTTGACTTACAAATTTGCTAACTAGTGAGATAAATTCCCTGGAAATTGATTCAATGTTATAACATAACAGTACAGTGAGGTACAGGTGAGGTATGAAAGAAAATGTTAAGCACCTTTAGGGCCATTCACATGTACTCTGCATGAGACTTGTTTTTTACTATGTACTGTAAGCTATATGGAATGAACTCATGTTCAGAAAGGTGGCAAGTGCTCTGTAGGAAGGAATTCATTTTAAAATTGCAAGGTTATTTCATTCTTCCACTGTACATGGTTTGAACTTCTTCTATGATCTGTTAATTCATAATTAAATTAATTGTTGCAGGTTGTACGTCACATTGTACATTCGACGTATTTACATTGGTAGTGACGTACAACATTTTTTTATTTTTTTTTCTATGACAATTGACTATTCTACATACTTGACTATTGTAGACATTCATCTGTTCATGCAAATTACAACTCATCAAGAAATCTCTTGCTTGGTTGACATTGCAAATTAAATTAGTTCTTACCTAGTCTGATCTGGTGATGGTGTTTCACCGTGGCCACGGCACGACATTTTCATGTACTTACAGCCTCTTTCTTCTACCTCTCCCTTGTTATAAAACCGACTTGTGTTTGTGAGGTCAATCCATAGACCTAGCTTTATCTAGAAAAAAACATACTTCTTAGTACACCATTAAATACTAACATTGCTATTAACTACGTCTCCTTTTCAACATCTAAAGGAAAAATCAATGAACAAAAGAAAGTTCATTGAAAGGAACTTCATTGTGTAAACTCATTTGTAATGTGTGTGGACATTCTCTAATCCCACTAAAAATAGAATTTCGTATGTAGGAAAATAATAATAATTTGTGTCATGGTATTTATAGGTCAAGTAGGTAATTCTTTCGATATTGAGAATATAAGTTACACGTTTCATTCAAGAAAATTTAAAATCAAGTAGAGTTACATAGAATACAGCAGTAAATGATTATTTAGAACAAAACAAATATGAAAAAACTGACATTGAAAATGTGACTCACTTTCATACTTTTCATGTAAACAAACAACATGGATGGTGTGAAACGGTTTTCTTCAGGTACTTTATCATTGAATTGAGCGCCCAAAGGTGTCTTGAAAGCCATAAACTTATCAGCAACGAGTCCCGTAGCCTTTCGTGGACATCTCAACCACCTATTTGGTATAGGTCCCGGATCCCTTTGCGACATTCTGACCAGTTTCAGAGGTCAATTTGCTACAAAACTAATGCAGTTTCTGCTTGCCACACATTGGTTATAAATATACACGATTTTAAGGTTTTTCGTATGAAAAAACTAAACAAATCTATCTTTGACAAGTCGACACAGCATCTTCGTCACTAGTGTTGCAAGTACAATAGTAATAGTACGTGTGATTGAGTTTAGTTAATCGATTTTAAAAAGGTCGAATAACTTCTTGTTTCGAATTTAAATTTGACTAAAATAAAAACCAGCATCGTTTTTTAATCCACATGAAGTATTACTGTTTTTCATTTTTTGGTTAAAGTATTATTTTTACTGCTACTATGAGCTAAACACACACACACACACTCATACACACACAACACATAAATCATGAATTCATGACGATCCAGAAAAATAAACCGCTCGTGCTGGTAGTAAAAGTCTAAAACTTTTATCTGAATGGAATTTTATAAGCCAACTATTGCTCTACTCTCATGCAACATAGATTTGCTCAAGGGTAAAAAATACACACGGTTGAATCAACTCTTGGTATTAAGCCTAGCATTGAGAATCAAGCAGGGTGCATCCTAGCACGTGAAAAAATACACTGTTGGATTTTTTATACTCTCAGTGCTAAGCTTTGTGTTGAAAATCAAGTGCGCGAAAGAAACCGCCATCGCCATGATACTAAATCACCTGTTGGTACGACGGTTAGGTCACTTTAAAAGAACACGACTAGAGAGAAGTACCTGATTTAACCTAGTTGAAACCTAGTTGGTGGATTCAATGTAAACTATATAGTGCTACAAGGATCTTTTGGCGCTTGATCGACATTGACAAAGAGGCGTTATAGGTAAAAAAGATTTTTTCGTGAAATTGTATTGAAAAACAAAATAGTTACACTAGTTCAGATTCTGGCCATCCACTGAAAGATCCTAGTACAATAATTATAATGGTAGAAGCTGGCAGCTTCAAGTTGCCTTTACACATGATGATACTAAGGTTGCATATACATCGATTATGTTGAAGTTATATCGATTCTCATTTGCAAAAACTAAATCTGAATACTAAAAAGACATCACTATACGAATTGAAAGTATAACAGATAACAAATTGGACCCACTATGCGAGTTTTAGCAAATAATTCTAAAATAAGCAACAAACAATAATTAGGAATATCCGTTACAATAGTGAACCTTTAGGGCAACATAATTTTACATTATTCCTTCTTCTGTTTTTATCAGTGCTGAATACGTTCAAATACCAAACATTTTGTCGCTTACATAGGTTTTTATTAATAATTCTGCTAAAGTTAACTGTTATATAAATAAATACAAACATAATCATATTATTTTTAATTTCCTATTTAAATGGCACTAAATGAAAATATTGGTGTTTTTATTAGGATTTTGAACGACAGCTAAACTATTTTTGGCTGTTGACAGAGGTAGCAACTTTACAAAATATGAAATGTGAAGTATTGTCACTTCACTCTTTCTTTTTAAAACTGTACGTGGTAGAAAGAGTAATAAGATTGTATAATTTTTATGTGTTGGCTACATTTGAAGTTGGTATTTGCCAAGAGCCTGCCATTTTGTAAGATAGAAGGGAGATAAAAAATAGTTTTATGGTGTTAAAATTTTACAAAAACTCCGTTGCCATTTGTCTTAGGGCCAAAAACAAATGTTTAAATGGACGCATCGTCCATTATAACTCAGGTGTCACGGGATGACGAGCAATTAAACAATTATGGATCCGACAGAGGTAAATCCCAACCGAATTACACCTGTTACCTACTAGCATCAAATTAGAGCGTATAGTGTTACCTCCTCACGACTCGTAAATATTTGCTGATCGTGATCGATGTTGGATCAGTGGATTAGTGAACGTTTTGTATTTCTTAGGGTCTGTTTCGCGTGCGTGTGCTGTGAGGTAAACAATTGGATCGTGTGGACGCGATAACATATTTACAGCAACCTTGACAACTTCTCTTACCTTACGGTTCTACTGGTGATAATTATTGAGGGTTTCGCGTGTGTGTCACTGTGTTGGAGTGTTCTGATGTGCAATGGTTGTTTTAGGGCCATCCCCTGGCGGCCAGCACAATGAGGGGGATGTTACACCGGTGTCGGGGTCTGCCCCGATGGGCAGTAAAAAGTCGAGCGGCGGCGGCGGGTTCCTGCGGTCGCTGCTGTGCTGCTGGCGCGGTGGGCGCGGCAAGGGCCCGCCGGGCAGCAATGGCGCGAACAGCATCGACGGCCGGGCGTCGCCGCTCCCTCAGGAGCGGGGGCTCCTGGTCATGGCTGAGCATGCCCCCCGACCGCTGCTACCACCTGTGAGACACCAGGACATGCATAAAAAGTGTATGGTCATTGATCTTGACGAGACATTAGTTCACAGCTCATTCAAGGTATGTGCCCATGTTTTGTAATGATACACCCTGATTGTTTATTTTTTGCAAATAGTGTTAATGCTAATTAAAACTAAAATTCTGCCTCGGTCATGAACTTAGTTGTTAAATCTTGGCAAAAACAGGTTTTCAGTTGTGAAGCTAATTAATTATGCATTGTCTTGTACGTTGACTGTATTTATGTATAAATTTCTTGGTATCACAGGAATAATAAGCTTATTATTCTCAAAATTGGTACTTATCTCGTTATCTAAATGGTGTGGGTGGTATCTGTAATGTGTAATAATAGTGTGTTTCATAATTTATCAAAATATAATTGTAATTTCTTGTGTCAACATAACATGATGCTTATAATTAAACTCATAAATGGTGTCCTCATTACATTGACTTTAAAAAATATTTCAGTAATTTGTTGCACATTAGAGTGAACAACAAACTTTTATTACGATTTTATGTCAGGTGTTCTTAGTAAAAATTTAACTTTCGTATGTATGTTCAAGCTCACGTTGAGTAGGTTAATGGGTGTTGCCAGTGATTACCCTAAATTCAACAACACAAGACACTGTTGTGGAAGCTGCATCATGGTTACCAACCTAAGAGTAGCTTTTTATGATTCTAAAATATTCCGTAAAGAACAAAACTTAAAACAAGGAGTTTGTTTTCAACAACAAATTAGAACATAAGAACGTTTTCAACTTAGTGAGCCTCAAAATCTGAAATGAGGCCAATGCAGAATAATATCTCGGACACCTTATTAAAGGTAACCATAGTTTCACACAATATTTTAAGATACTGTTAAACTTTCGAAGAAACTTGAAGAGTATTGCTTGTGATTAAGAGGTATTTTTATATGCCATCCATGTACAAATCCCAAGTTTTTTTAAACTTCACATACCAAAGTGGGATCTTCATAGTCAAGTACCTAATCTATGACTCACCTAAGTAGTTTAAACAGACAATGCAGCAATTATGTGATTAAATTCCAAGCTCAAATGCTGTACTCTTTTTATATCTCCAATTATAGTCTGCGATTCTACGTAAATATTTCTTATAAAAAGTTGTAACTATGTAAAAAATAATTGTAGATGATATTTTACTTTTTAACGTCTAGTAATTTTATTATGATTTAAATTTTAGAAAATGTAGTACGTACCCACGGATATTAATTTATTTTAATTGATTATTATAAATCTGGAAGAAGTTTAATGACAATGACAGTCCGCACATTCTTTTTGATTTCTTTAAACATTAAATACTTACAAGCCACCATTGATAAGATCAACAGCATATTTCTTCAGTATTGACAGCATGTCATAATTATGCTGTTTTGAAATATAATCCAGTCAGTTTCGTGGGTACCAATGCTAGTTGCAAAGAGACCGCTGCACCAGTTATACTAGGTTTACTTAAGTATTTTTATTGCTGGATCTCTGCAAGTCCTTTATGGAATAAAAGGGCTCAAACTAAGACAACAGCCTTTTAAGTCCACAAACTAAGTCAATTTCTCATGCCTGGTGGTTGATAGAACTTGTGTTGTCAATCACACAGAAGGTACACAATAACATAATCAAATTATACCAATATTTTAACATTGTTATCTTATAAACAGGAAGTATGATTATTTTTCCTCATTTAATTATAACTTCTATTTAATACTTTATATTATCAGAGCGATTTTAAGCTAAATGACAACACAAAAAAGATTCTTGTAAATTGTTATACTTTTATTTTCATATGCATGTATTCGTTGAATTTTCTACGATAAACAGGAAAATATCTGTTGTAAAATTAGTCGTTTGTAAACTTTTTGGTTTGTCAACACACAATGCCGTTTTTATCATAAAAGAAGCGAAAGTTTCCACAAAAATCGGCCATGGTTTTGTTCCCCTGCAACAAAACGTTTAGACAATAACCATAAAACCTGTTCCCTGGCCTACTTTTTACTATTTTAAAATAATTCAGTATCGGCGGTCCGTTTGCTATTCGTAACTAACTTTTTTAATCGATTTGTTTTAATTAATCGCTCAATTTGATACAATAATTTATCCGAAACACGACGAAAAAGACTCATTTTGAGTGGGTCAATGTTATTTGACATAATAACACTATGTGACTGGTAGTCACTGCTATGTTTTATGTTTATACGAAAATATGAGTGACTAGCTTTTGCCCGCGGCTTCGCCCGTGTGGGATTGTATTACTGAACTTCGAAATTTAAAATATCGATGTATTTAATTGAGAATGTTCATAATCGCGATGTACTGAACTTCGAAGCTTGAATAGACATTCTTTCGAAGTTCCGTACATCGCGATTATGAACATTCTCAATGAAATACATCGATATTTTAAACTTCGAAATTCAGTAATACAGTCCCCGCGTGGATGTCGGAAATTATTCCACGGGAACGTACTATCGGGATAAAAGTATCCTACATGTTAATCCAGGTTATAAACTATCTGTGTCCCAAATTCCATCCAAATCCGTTCAGTAGTTTTTGCGTGAAAGAGTAACAAACATCCATCCATCCATCCATCTATCCATCCTCACAAACATAATATTGTATTAGTAGGATGTGATGATAACCAATCATTTGTGTGTTCTTCCATATCTAACATTTGTCTCGCGTGTCTCATACTGCAAATCATTCTAATTATCATAATTACAACAAAAAAGTGCAGCACTCATAGAATGACATTGCTTTGTTTTCGGCCAAGCCAAATTCAAACTTATGGTTAGCCATATCTTATTGATATAAATATTTATCGTTACATTATCACTTTTTCGTTCCGACATTGCGGATAATGTATCTTTTATCACACCCAATTCATTCATATCGTGTTTGATAACCTTGAGAGCTGGTGCATCAGATTATTGCTGGAGCAATATTGTTTTGATTTTTCTATCTTAAAACACAGTCGTTGTTTTTATCATAGAAATATTTAATATTTGGATCACGTCTGGTGGTAATTAAATGTTCATACATAAGCAGGATAAACATACAGACATGTATTCCATTGTACTCTGTTCACAATGTTAATATATTAATATTAATTCTATTTACAAGATCAACAATATTACTTATGCAACTAATTATCAGTTTTGCCGTACGAGATAACAAGACGGAAGTCTCTATCGATGTAAAGTAGTGCAATGCGCAACGCAACACGAGTGTCATGCATGAGTTATTATAAATTCTTCAAAAAGCTATTTAACTACTAAACGTTTAAAAAATATTTGCTACATTAGCTATAAAAAATAATCATGTCGGCTGTGAAACAAATTCGGTGTGCAAAACTAAACACTGACCAATCACAGATTCGAGACGGGAGCAGCTAGCTAGGTATATAGCTACCAACATCATCGCGTGACGCGCCACCGTTTAACTAGGTACCCAAACTGCAATAAAAACCGAATCTCCATATTCGAAACACCTGACTACTTCGGAGACGAGACGACATAATTTTATGATGTCATAAGCTTAAACCAAGGGCACCTCATAGCTGCGCCTACGAAACATTCCGAGTGCATAACAACCATCGTGAAATTATCGTGTAAACATTAGACGACGTAATGAACGAATCGAATAATTTATAATGTAATCACACCACAAAACCGCGACACAATATATTACGTAGTATTTTCGGTTCCCCGTATAATTCTGACGTAAATCCCCCCCCAGTCATTAGTTTCGTTCGTTATTACTATTAGTGTAGGAAACGAAATCTGCGTGACGCATATTGGCTGTTCTAATCTGTAACTTGCCCTTGCTCAAAACGTCTTATGGCATCCTGGCTTTCCCATATTTGGAATGTAACAAGTGCCTAAGCAATCAACACATGTATTTTAAGTGGCGACAGGTTGCGCAAAGGAAGTGGAGATAACACAGGTAGCGATCAATTTAGTATCGGAACCAAATATTTTGTAGTTTCCTCTTTCAAAAGGGTTTTATCAAAGTTTTCATCGTCTTCGTACGTCGCAGCGTTGTCCTAATGGAATTGTGTCATCAATTTGCTGTAGGTACGTTTGTTAATAGCTTAATGTTTCGCTTTTAACGATGCTGGTTTCCTCATTTTCGTCACTAATTGCGTCGATAATTGCGCAACGTGGTCAACAAATAAATGCCCGTAAAGAGACCTGCGACCAGTCAAAATGGCGATTACGCAGCAATCACTCCGAACATGTAGATGCCAACAATTCTTGTGGCGAGGTAGGCCATTCTCTAACATCGATTGTTTACAGAAATACAAAGAAATTGAAATGGCAATTGAATGCGGCGCTGATGAGATCTCAACTCTATGTATAATAGCGATGACCCTAAAAACTCAATTACTTATAACCGCCAAGTTAAATCAACAGCTAGTAAAAACAAACGTTTTATGTTTTTAGCAGTCGGTATCCCAAATAATTACATTGGTCAGGAATGTGTACCACGTGAGTTGATTCGCATTTGACCGGTTTGTTCCCGTTCCGAAAGACTTGCTCTTTTTAACATTTCAGTTTGGGAACTAGAGCGTGCCGTCGACGAAGGGCTCGCAGCGAAACGGGAAATTGTCAGATTAATATTGTAAAACAGCTTTGAAATAATGTGAAAGTCTTCTATTTCACTCCGAGACGTGATTTAATTTGAAGCTTTGCCAATACCAAAGTGCGTGATAAAAAACGTTCATCATCGTTGATTGAATGTTACATTATGGCGAAATTACTGCAATCTATCGGTTACGACAATATTAATAGATTATTGAGAACGCGTTCTATCACCGCTTGTCATATATTTTGTAACAGAAGAATTAAATGCATTTTGTTTAAAAGTATTGTGGATGTAAAAATACAAACATTGTGGTATAGAATTTGGTCGAGCAAAATATGGTTTGATTCAACTTTCGGTCCATGTTAGATTCCTTCAAACAGGCGCAACACGCGACGCGAATCGCACGCGACACAAAGGCCCCGCTCGTCGCGCGTCTGGCGGTGTCTTAGTGTCGCGCCTGTTTGTAGAAGCCATTACTACTCATTACAGAAAAATATGATTAGGCTACAAAATTTATCGCTGTAGAAAATTAAAGAATAGGTACGTCTTAATGTTACTTGCTCTTCCAGTAATCATCATCTCTCTAAACGCTGCTGACCTTTTGTTATAATCTCAAAACAAAGATGATAGGTAGGTACGTTAGAAATAATATGCAAGTATGCCATTGCTATTATTATGGCTACATTACGTCTTAATTGCCAATAAACTTATGCAGTCTTATTACAAAACAAGGTTTTTCTTTAGACATGGTTTAAACCAACGAGCCTGTTTTTGAAATAAGAACCTAACAGAAATCGAAATACAGTTCCTTTTACAAAACTGACAACTTAGTCCGGTCTTAGGTTGTCAATTTTGTATTAAGAACTTTATAAAGTCGGCATAAAGTACGAAATACAAAAACTGACTCTAAGGTTTGGGCTCGGGCTAAAGTTAGATCGTGTTTTGTTATAAGACCGATGGGTTCTTAAAGGTACATTAAATAGTATTGAAACGACTTCGTGTCTATAAACATTGAGTGGGCAGACCACAATAGTTCAATAGGTCGGTTTCTAACTTCCGATCGACAGTACACCCACACCCATCTATTGTCGTTTCATACCTCGTCGCTCCTTGACTACGTAACATTCATCAATAGAGGTAAATGCTTTGTAAAGATCTATTTTATCATTGGTGTAAACAGAAAACAGGAAAATCCATTGTAAATGTGTCAAGTCGCAAGTGTAAAATTGTTATGATTGAATATGAAAATCAAAATAGATAGCATTACTGCCTGCCATGCTTTTGTAGGGGAATAGTAAATATTGAATGTGTAGGCTACATAGTATAGTATGCATCATGCAGAAAACATAGTATCCGTAAAATTCACTGGTCTTTTACTGAAATAATTACATTCACCATAATCATGGCGCCAAATAAAATATATCGGTCGTACTTTCAATCTAATAATAACTTGTATAGATCGTGATCATAAGCATCGTAAACAGCTGTGAAAATAAAACAGAAAGTTTGATTCTTTCAAAACTACAGCCATTTCTCGTAGTCCGTGCCTCCGTGGCTATGGAAGCCTTTGAAATGTACGAGTGCGGCACTAAAAATACTTCCTACTGCTCGAGTACAAACTGACGATACTAGCAATGGATGACTTTGACGCGATTAGTTTAAATACTATTTACATAATAAACAAGGGTGCTGCATAGGTGGATGTTGGTTTATCGTTAACTCTTCAGATATAAGAAGTTAATTTTATTCTGGGTACTTGAGAGAGACCTAGCTTCTTTATCGATTTAGTTATGTCTTCGTTCAAAATTGCAATTGCAAATGAAAGTGATCAGAGTCACCTAGACATCGTTGCCTTCGCCGACAAGTCGAGTATTTTCAAGTGTTTGGCATATTCTTGATACGTAGTTATTAAAGGTGAATCCTTAGCGGTAGCCCGCCAAATTCAAAATGTATGTGGTTTTTTGCTCTGTTTTCATTTTGATCATCATATTTTGATATATGATTTTGATCATTTGATTTTCAAATTGATCATTATTATTCAGTAAATATATCATTCCTACAGTCGCGAATCGCATTTTGATCAACATACGACGTAAAACAGAGCTGCAGTTTGCCAAAAACAAAAAAAAATCAATGAATTTGGCGGCCTACAGCTGAGGATTCAGCTTAAGCAAGACTTGATCCCTTCGGATGGTATGCCCGTTCAAAATTGCACAGACAGCAATCCGATTCACGAAAGTCTTAGTAATCTGATCCTCGCTTAAAAGAATTTGTCGATCTGTCGAATATTTTATCTTTATTTGGACACTGAGACTCTGTAATGTTAGAAGGAAAGTATCAGTCCCATAATATTTTATCTTTTTTGGTATGGTTCTTATTGTCAATAATTTGTTCTTTAACTGTCTCTTGTCACGATGAATTCCTGAACTTATTTCTATCCATTGTTGTCGTGATAAAATTTCGGCAATTTATCTACGCTGCTTTTTAACAGAATGCAGTAAATTATCTGTCATTGCTGATCGCAAATCTAGAGATTGTACAAATAATTTAACATTGTGAGTCACAATGTTAAATTATTTGTACAATCTTAAAATCAGAAAAAAATCTAAAAAATTGGGTCACAATTTGTGACCCAATTTTTTAGATTTTTTTCTGTCATATACGTACATTATTCTAGGCGAATACTTGGGTGAGCCAAGAGCCCTAATGAGCTAGTTTATATTCTGTTGCTGTCCACTTGTCATCATTTTGGAGCACTACCATTTGTGAAATCGATTTTAATTCTGATGCCTTATATTCCTATTAATCGATTATGAGTCAGCACTCCTACTTTCAGATACTACCTTAGTGTCGCATCGTCAGATGTCAGATTAGGGATACATGCTTCCTTTCAAGCTCGCTGTTCATTGCTACATATATCATGATATTAAGATTCTACCCATCACTCAATATATCCAGCGGCCAGCGATGAGATAATGTGGGTTGCGTATAAAGATTCTCAGACTCAATTTTTGCTCTATTGAACTGACTGGACTATTTTTATCGTAACCCGGGTAGGGTGTGCATTGAACTTTGACTCCTACGTAAATAGACTGATTGGTACACTTCACACCGCCGTCCAATCATTTCTAAGAGCGCTAATATCTAATCTTTTAGGTAACTAAGCAAAAATGTGATCGTGCATACGTTTACTTGTGTTGGCGACTTTGTCCGTAGATAAAGTGTGCGAGTACGGCGACGTGGTATATAGAAAATGAGGTGACCGACACCCTTCACTTCCGATCCCTAATGGAGCATTCGCTGTTACGTTACTTGCAGTTGATTAGAAAACGCAAAAACACTGCCTTCTCTTTGGAAATGCAATCTTAATCAAATAAAACGAAGTTTGTAATGACTTTATAATCCAGACCAGAGAAGAGAAAGTTTTTCGCTTCTTTAACTAACAAGACAAGTAGGTACGCTTTCGTAAAGAAATGCTGCATATTTGTATGAAAACTTGATTGAGTGCAAACATATCAACCGGAAAAGTCGGTGAATAGTCAATACTTTCTTCTATTTACAGGGTCGTATAAGTAGCTTTGGTCATATTTGACCTAATCCACGCAGGTAATCTTCATAAGTAAAAAATCACGCACAGATTCTGTGCTAATCTCTTAGGCTTACAGAGCAAGATTTGTCGTGAGGTCTACAAGGCCAAATTGGCTAACTGATCCAACAGTTAATAAAACCGCAAATGTTGTATTGTTAGCACGATTTGTGTTCTACACCATATGTTAGCTGCCATTGTAAGTTCACTTTTGGTTAGCTTGGCCGTGTCAAGGCTTCGACCTTGGACATGTTTGGCCACACAATCGGGAATCAATTCTCATCCACAATATCTAACCGATAGTTCACTGTGAACCTTGAAAGTTGATGAAGGGCAATGTGTACTCTTTGAACGTTGAGGTTTTTATTATTTGTTTTAGTTTAGCCCAGGACACACAGCTTTACTTTAAAACAGTCTTTGACAGGATGCAATTAAATATTTTTCGTCAGTCTCAGTACTGGTACTAAAATCTCTATTTTGGGACATAGCTTAATTCTTTGCAATGTGCGCGAAACAGGTGTGTTGCAAATTTTGCATACGAGTTCACATGACCAAGTATTTTTATTTCTTATATCTCAGTAATAATTCTGATACGTAAAAAAAAAACTGTTAATAACTTATTTGGCAACAAAATGTCGTCAAGATATCCAGTTTTTGCAGAACGACAGTTGTCAGACAAGCTTCCTATATTACTACCGTTAATACCGTACGGATCTAATATGAATATTGACCTGTATCTTATAGCAATAATATAACGGTTAATTAATAATCTAAATGTTATAAATTGTGTCAGTAATATATGGATGTAGGACAGACGGACAGCCATTCAGATTTACTTGAAGGTGACTGAACTAAATTAATTGAATTGGATTTGACATGATGTTATAATTGAAAGACAATAGATCTGACAACGTTTTGACAAGAGGATTATAAATTGGATTTGATTTTGATAAAGATTGAAAGAAAGAAAGAAAAGTATTTATTGGGACACGTACAGGATTATCACAAACTAACCTAAACACACTCTTAAAAGCAAAAAAAATAAATAAACAAAAGTAAAATTAAAATAAAAACAGAAAGTCCTCTAGATAGATTGGGTAGCTTGGATAACATGTAATCTAATTTAAACTTTATTTAAGTGGATTTTAGATGGGAGTCATAACTATGTTGACATGTTGAAATGACTGGTTCTCCTGATGACGATGACGTTGGGTGATCTGTAAAAATAAAAGAAAATGTCAAATAGCATCGACTAGCGAAACTGGAAGGTCGTTCATATTACTGTTTTATGTTGTGGAAGCAATAAAGCGTTCGTCCGAAAGGTTGGCAAGAAAACTCCCAGCCTTATTGTATGAAACGCGTAGTCGCATTTGGAGCGTTGAAACTTGAGATCTAGTTAGAGGAGCAAAAGAGGCTTTCGAAAGCTCTAATCGATCTCTTGATGATATTTAAGAGGCAACTTTTACTATTTGAACAGTATTCCATATATTCATGCTTACTATAGTTTGGTCATCATCGATCGAAGGGACACCATGAATACTATCAAGTTCTGCAAGTTTGAACCAGTGACCAGTGAGTTGGTATTGCCAGTGATGGATGACCTACGGCACAGAAACGTGGTCGCTCATAATGGGCCTCATTGGAAGGCTCAAAGTCACGCAAAGGGCAATGGAGAGGGCTATGCTTGGAGTTTCCCTACGTTATCGAAATAGAAATGAAGTTAATCTACATACTCCGAAGAATTGCCAAACTTAAGTTGCAGTGGGCAGAGCACATTGCTCGCAGAACTGATGGCCGGTGGGGCCGAAAGGTTCTGGAGTAGCGACCGCGTACCGGAAGACGTGGTGTTGGAAGGCCTTCCACAAGGTGGCCGATGATCGTGTGAAGGCCGCAAGAATCCGCTGGATGCGAGAAGCACAGAACCGTTCCAAGTGGCGGTGCTTGGGGAAGGCCTATGTACAGCAGTGGACGTCTTTCGGCTGAAATGATGATGATGATGATAATTTGTAACCAGCATTAGATACATAGAATTTGTCTAAGGCGTTGTTCACTGGCACCGTCAATGAGAACGAGATGACGGGGCGCCGAAGTAGCGATACATATATTTACTATGGCCGCGTGTCCTCCGCACACTGCTGGGACGTCACGTTCGGTTCGAATAATCTCGTTTCTCGTTGACGTTCCGTTGACGGTGGCGGTGGACAAACACTGTACAGGTCAGTCAGATAGACAACTTTACAAATTAGAACTTCAAGTGGTCTAAAACTGGATACTATTAGCAAGATGGTCAAGCAAGTTGGACGTGAAATTCTGAAGTTTATAATATGAACTCGCGGCATATTATTAATACATACACAGCCAATTCTTGCAACTCCATGTTTATCTTACGCTCACACATCAAAATTCTGGCTTCCGCAACTATAATAGTGAGCTATCGGCTTCTGGAGTTATGTTACACAAATAAATTATCTCCAAGTTATGTTAACCGCCATGTTGCCGTTGGTAATATTACGTTTTACGTGCTCTGAGGGAAAATAATTTAGGTTTATGTTATGTTATGACTAGCTACTAGCTAGACCGTGAGATCACCGGCGCAGGCGCGGTGATTACGCAGTACCTCTGTATTGATAACTTCGTCAGTAGTTAATGACCTTAGGTATAATTTGAGTTTGTGAGTTGAGCTTGGACGCTAAGCCCACGTTCGCGGCGGAATTCTATCGCCCACTGGATTTTCAACTCTTGGTGTTGAGCTGAGCATTGAGAATCCAACAGAGCGCATTCCAGTGCGTCGAAAAAACACTGTTGGATTTTCAACTCTCAGCCCTAAGCACAGCGTTGAAAACACAGTACGCGAAAAAAAATTGCCGCGAGAAAAAATCGCCCGTGCGAACCTGGGCTAAGAAATAGTTGGGTTTGATGCGTGTGATTAAATTTATGTTAGGAGTCAGAACTCTGAATCCTCGGGCACAATTAGGGTGGAGTGACTTGTTTTTGCCCAAAATGCTTCATGCAAGCTCACACCAAAGTTTGAAAGAAACGAGCCAATCAAACTTTCTTCGTTGAAATTGAAACCATTATTTATTAATCTAGAAACCCTGCCAGGATAAGTGTCTACTCGATTGCGCAAACGCCTCGATAAAGTAATCATTGTCAATGAAGTGTTGTTAGATAATGTGATTGAGTAATTTACCAAGATCACTTTTATATTGGATTGATTGACTGGCTTTAATTAGCTTCGTTGTTTGTTTACCGATAGGACCACTTTATCCATTGAATGCTTGTTTACTGCATACAGCTTCATTGGGGCATTTTGGGGCTTCCTCAATTTAGAAATTGTGTTTTTGTCTCTAACAATAACAATCTTCGTATAAAGGAGCAAAAATGTCGACACGCCGAATTGCTGGTTGTAAAAACGTAAGTAATAAAGCTAATAAGTAGTATACTTTTCCTTGGAGAGCTTTCTTGGAGGCAATATAAATAAAACGAAGTTGCCTCGCGTCACGCAAATAACATGTCTGAGCGACCTTTACGGCTACTACGTATTAGGTTTATGCAAATTATCAATTAATACTACTGTTTATATCTTCATTGTAAATATTACTATGGCATTCTTGTTATATTCTATGTGCGGTATGAGCAATAGCGTATTTTCCATTGTTTTGTGACTGGTTTCCCCTATCTATCCATCCCTTTCGTGCTTTAATTAATCCTTTTCGTTTTTGCGTGATAGGATTTATATTACTTATGTTTGTTCGTTCTGTTAAATGAGTCGCTTAAAAGCAAAGTTATTTAAATAAGTGTGTTTTTTTTCATGAACACGTCATAAGTACTTAAGTGGAATTACTTTTTGTCACGCATTTGCTGGTACTAGAACATAAAGTAACCCTTTTACCTGTAGGTCGGCGTTTGAAACAACATACTTCAGTTTAATAAATGTTGTTATGAGAACCATTGTATGTTTTCTATTTATGCTTAACAATGGGTTTACTTTGCTGCCCTTGCAGCCATGGTTTGTTTAATAGAAAAGAATGTAAAAGTATTATGTTGAAGAAATTCGCAATACAGGATGGCATATATCCACGCGTAAAATTGTAACCATGAATTCTGCACATGATTCTAGACCCCGTAACGTAGAAATTTTTCGTCGGCTAGCAAAATCTGCCGTTTCATAGAAAAGTGCAATACGTACGCGGTCAAAATTTATGGAACAGCTAATTTAAAAAAGAAAATCCCATCATAAAATGTCAGCCCCTGCGTTGAAATTTTTCGATGGTTATTTTTTTTATGGTCCAGAACTTCAGAATCATGTACTGAATCCATGGTAACAGGTTGCGCGTCGATATCCCTGCCACCCTGTTAATTCCTCGTTTTTGTGTAAGTTTTTCGACGGTTCTCTTGGTCCGTTTTGCTCTAAGGATGTCTTGCCCTAATTAACAATTGCACAACCAGTTACTGTACGCGTTCTTGATACGCTAAGTTTTTGCTTTTATGCGAAGCTACAGGCTTCTGACCTGTCAAATATTTGTAACAGGTTTTGTTATTCATACATCTGACAAAATCACTACATATTATCAAAGTCCTCCGCCGCATCTGTCTGTCTGTCTGTACGCGATAAACTCAAAAACTACCGATCGGCTTTTCATATGGTTTTCACCAATGGACGGAGTGATTCATGAGGAAGGTTTAGGTGTATAATTCATTACGGTTTTGTGTAATTTGGCTGAAATATGACGAGGATTGTTGAATATGTCCGAAAAAGTCATGTCGACTTTACTGGCGTGCGCCGCGTAAACCAATAGAGTTGTATGAATACAATGGTTAGATGGTATATTTGCCGATTCACGCGGGCGAAGCCGTGAGCAAAAGCTAGTACTAAATACAAGGGAAAAATTTAAGTTGGCTTGCTTTGAGCCTAGTCCAAAATAATACTAATTCCTAATTCCTCTTGGGCTCCTTGTGCGTGCACAAAGACACGAAGTCCCTCTCTAGGGCATCACACGTAAAAAAATACCTTTAAGCTAGATTAATAACGGAATCTAGGTCTAATATTCTATCATGCTTTAGTCTAAAAGGCATCGTTGGCCGAAGCACTAATAAATGTATTGATAGCTACCAAACCCTGTTGTATTTTTTTTTTTACTTTGTTCAGTAATCAATATTAATATTATAATAAAGCTGAATAGTTTGTTTTTACGCGGTAATATCTGGGACTACCACTAGGATTTGAAAAAATATTTTTGCATTTGATAGCCTAATTCTTGAGGAAGGTTATAATAGGCTATTTAACATTACCCTACGACCCTTAGGAGCCGAGCAAAAATGAAAACGAAGTAATAGCGCAGGCGGGCAATGCGTCGAAAGATCATCAATTTTCATTTTATACGGGTGAAAGGGGTGGTGGAATTTATTGGAGAAAATACGAAATACACGCGAACGAAGTCGCTGGGGAAGTGCTATAAGACATAGCAATGTTCTTTCTGTAAAAAATAAAGCACGACTGTTTAAAGGCTTCTACAAACAATCGCGACACAAAGGCAGCGCCTGTCGCGCGATGAGCGGAGCTTTTGTGTCGCGCCTGTTTGAAGGGGCCTTAACGCATCAGCAACAAAATCATGTAAGAGGTACTCAGAACATAACCAAAATCGGTCTCCTTTGATATTCGAGACGAAGATAACTTTCAATGAAATCATACTCTCTTACCATATATAAGTTACATGCTTATGTTTAGAGATGCGCCGAGTACAAGATTTACTGAGTAACCGAGTACCGAGTATTATATTGCTCGGTATTATTTTTACCGAACCGAGTACTCTGCCGAGTAACTCGGTTTTCTTGACGCAGGTATTGGGAACGTACAAAAACGCTTCAGTTTTATATAAAAATGCCATGCAAGTTTTTGGTATTGCTACGAGGAATTAGCATCTACAGCGCCGCAACAGCGTGAAGATCCGAAAAGTGCTATCGCTATAGAGTTAGACCAATATCTAAGCGAAAATTTATTACCACGAGTGACTGATTATTTAATTAAATTATGTTCGTTTTTTTCACGTGATTCTTCGGACAATGACTAATCTACATTAATATTGTAAAGAGGTCAGGTTATAAGTTTATGAGTTTTTTCAAGTATCTCGGCAGACAAACTGAGGTATTCGGTCGATATCGAGTACTACCAAAATGGCCGAGTATGGCGAGTACCGAATAATAAACGAGTCCTCGGGTGCAACTCTATTATGTTGCTTAAATTACAAGATTAAAATTCTAAAGTTACATGATTAGCCTGTCAGTTAGTTGTCGTTTTAAATGTATCCTTACATATGTGAAGGTTTGTTTGTTATGTAATGGCTCGGCTTTGCATAGATTTCTTTATGATGATTATGAAAACATCCTTCACAGTGTACGATCCGAAGTAAGATCGATCTTCACCCATCTGTTTACCGAATGTCATTTTTTTTAAATCGAATATATTGCAAAGCGATATTTCGATTAAATATGTTCATGACTATAAAATTAATTAAAAATATTTTTTTTTTATATTTCCCTTACTTTTTTACCAAAACAATTAGATTCCAATTCTTTTTCTTCGTCGTATCGATGATTCCCTGTTATGAATTTTGTGCAAGCTTCGACCAGAATTCGGCCACTTGGACAGAGATTTAGCGTTGGCCTTGTAGAAGTCTCCATAGTGCAGGTGTTTTTTAACAGAGGGCATGACAAGAGGTGAGGCATCGTTTGTGATGTGATGGGGTTCCACTGTCGCACTGTGGATCGTCAGGAGTACCCTCACCTGACTAAGTTGTACCTGCAGAACGACGAAGATTCCTATTGCAAGTTTAAAGCATAAAGAACATGTAACAGACAGGTTGTCTACCTCTTTCTGGTCCTAATCAGGTGGTTGTGGTGGTTGCCAGGATAAACCGTGAGTTATCACCTGTTTATCCTGGCGACCTGGTAATAGGCACCAGAAAAAGATAGACCACTTATCTGTTACATGTTCAGTATCCTTTATACTTTCAATTGGAAACTAACTCGTTTGATAAAAGAGAAAATATTAAAAAAAAACTTTATTGTGGTGGCCAGTCTATCCATCATAAAAAAGTAAGTTAGAGTCTCATTTCCTACAAAATGTATGGGAAAAGATTTCAGCGATTTCTGACTTTTCTAGTACTCAAGCCTCAGTTGGTCCCGAAGAGTTTTTTGGTCCTTATAAGAAACAGGATCGAATAGCATCCAAAAAAGTGTTTGTGAAAATTGTCCATTTTCTTGCTGACTGTAAAAAAAAAAAAACAAAATCTGTGAGTGCCGATCTAAATTTCTCGAAAAGTTATGGAGAGTCTCCTAAGACCGTTTTCCCGTAGTTACAACGAAGGTACCTACCCTTACTGCCCCGTCTCAAAAATCCACCCTGTATTTGTTAGAAAATATTTTTTTATACGGTAAACGGATGGGTGAAGGTCGATCTTACTTCGGACCTTAGACCATTAGTTTTGGTGAACAAGAAGGCCCTTGATCGGCAGTAGCCTTTTAATGGCTGATGACATTGGCCTGTTATGATTGGTTATGGCCCAGATTTGTCCCCCTATTTCTTCTCCGTTCGCATTTTCCACTTCATAGATCATATTTTGATACAAAAGGATGCTGCTTGTTAAACAAACAATTTTAATTTAAGGAGGATGCGCCAAGGTCAAAATTCAAATTTTCTTACGTTTTTTGCAATTTGCAGGTCAGTATCAGGTTGTATGATGATCTATATATGATTCGCGGCCGTATCAAATATTTATTTTTAGAATTATAATCATAAAAATCATCAATACATCTCGCTAAGTTCATATTACCCCATTGAATGACTATTCCATGATTTCATGACATTTGAGGTCAATTTTAACTTAAGGAGTTGTTGTAAGCTTACTCACTGGTAAAAAATCCAAAATTCAGCTTTATTAGTTTATGTAAAATTAATAAAGTTGGATTTTGGGTTTATGAATACCATCTCTATTTTTATAAATATTCCGTTTTTAAGTTCGCCTGTGAACTTGTCCTCAAAGTACTTAGGAGCTATGTGCAGCATAGGGTCGATATTTGTTACGGCCGCGAATTATATTTTAATCAACATACAACCTGACAGTGACCTGCAAATTGCAAAAAACCTAAGTATTTTTCAATTTCGCGGCTACCTGAGCGCATCCCCCTTAATACTTTACATTACAATAACCTCGCCTAAATCAACCGCATTTATTTTGATATCTTCTTTTTGATATACATAGATAATAAAATAAAATAGTTTGAAGACAATGATGCATGAGTAATCCTTTACACGACGACTACGATGACTCATGACTTCACGATGTATTGCGTGTCAAGTTCAATGAAAACAAACTTCTTACTTCGAAGCCACAAGAAAAAAAAAAAATCTTACTTTTTTATTATCAGCCAGCATGAACCTTAAAAAGTTAAAACCTTTTTGGAAAAGTTGAGTGAGATAAGGTCGGTTCACTGAGATAAAGAATTTTTTTATTTGGCAATCGGCAGTCAGTATATCATTATGTTTTGTCAATGTACTGTGGCAATGGCAGACAATTGATTTATTTAATTTCTTAATGGATTGTTGACACAAGTGCCTGAAACATAATTTGCTCGTGCGTGTGATTTCAGCTTGTCACCAAGTGACAATGTAGTAATGTTCAATGATGTCAAACAAATATTAGCTGACTGATTGTCTTAATTAAGGTCTAATAAAAAATAAATAGTCATTGTGAATCATGTTTTAATTGAATTGTTTGAGTCCCGTCCAGAACATTGTACAAAGGGTGGATGAGGTCAGGCGGAAGATGCTGATGAGAAATCATCACTGCGTCCTCTGCTTTCTTTCTTTCAGCGGAACTCTTGCAAATTCGTTGAGCTCTGTGATAATTTGATGAGTTTTACCCAAAGAATGCCTAGCTTTTTCGTGGCTTGAAAAACCTCTTTCAAACCTCTTTTCTATCTTTCCAGCCGATAAACAACGCAGACTTCGTGGTGCCTGTCGAGATTGACGGCGCCGTGCACCAGGTATATGTTCTGAAGCGGCCGCACGTCGACGAGTTCCTGCGACGTTGTGGTGAACTGTACGAGTGCGTGCTCTTCACCGCCTCGCTCGCTAAATACGCTGACCCCGTCGCTGACCTATTGGACAGGTGAGTTCGTATTGTTAATGAGCAAGTGGTGCCACACTTGTTCGGCTCGGCATGATTCGACACGGCCGCACAAAATCGATTTTAATGTAGATATGTGTTCGGGAAAAGCCACTCGGCTTAGCTCGAATTGTGCCGAGCCGACTCGATCATTATTCAGCGAGGGTAGATATCGAAAAGAGTTTGCCGATCAACACGAAAGCCGAATATGTGTAGTAATTGCTTTGTTTCGGCTTTGTTGTTCAACAATTACTGCCGAATCGAATGTGCCGACCCGAACATGTGTGTCAACCTAAAACTTGTAACTGTACTTAAAAAGTGAAAACTGTGAATGAATGATGGCATGTTTTACTACCTCCTAATGAGTCTTACTCTAATTTGGACCTCGGCAAGCCGTTCCTTCCCCGAAATCTTCGAGGGTTTTTGTTATCCAGGATGTTGACACGATAGGAACAGCGATCCGAGGATTGAGCTAGGTTTGTTCTAGGGCAATGTTCTGAGTTCGCTATTGACCGACCAGCTTGGTCATCCGACCAAGCAAAACAGATTTCAAGGAGTAGGTGAAACAACTTAAAGAATCCAGTTTGATTAAATGTTGACAAAATCGCTACTGCTATTGTGTAGTCAACTAGTCATACTTTCCCTCCCAATTAAATGGTTATGCTTACGTCAACTAAAATACTGACATGACGTTCCCAGACGTCTTTCCAAAATTAACCTACTCTGATGGTAGAACAATGGTGAAACTTGGCCAAACTGATTCTAGTGTATAACTTAACAATATTGAGGTCGGAGCCAAACTAAATTATGTATCAAAAATTCAAAATACGTCTATGTAAGTACGCTGTACGAACTTTGACATATAGGATTTTTTTTTAGATTTAGATTATTTATTTTATCGCGCTTGAGTTCGCCGCTAGAGGCGCTAATGTAGAGTAAGGTGTCTAGATGTCAAAATGTACATCACTGCTTGCTTCAGCTGATTTTAACGAATGATTCATACTAGCTGTATTGGTTGTGCCATTCTTGATTAATTATGGTTTAAGATTTTAAGTAAAAAGTTAGGCTCTAATTTGGTCGCACTTGAAGGCAGAATAAGATTTTTCTGCTTCATGCTTGCCAATTTTAGGAACATTATAATCTAAATATTAATTTGAAGTTTTAAAATGTAATAAAATAAACATACTATGAATATAAGTGTACTTAAACATATCCAAAACTTCAAATAAAAGTACTGCAACAGGACCTTACTCGACAGTGGCGCCAACTGGTGAGCACAAAAACGAAGCCGCCATTAGGTATAGGCCCATCTTGATTAGAATTTGTAATGAACTATTGTTAATAATATGTATTACGTACTTAATATCACGGTTTGTTGGGAATTCTGTTATCGTGAGTAATTAATGTATTTACTCAGTCATTCTTGCTTGATTTCAGTTCTTATCTTGCAAAAATGTTGCCAGGAAACAATAAAAAATATGCTTCAACAGAAACCCATCATTACTGGTGGGTTTTTACCTGACGCATTTTGTGCGTATTGTGTAGGCATTGTTCTTATTCAAAACCTTTGAAAGAGGTTGCTTAGTTGTCAAATAAAAAGCAGCTAAAAAGCGCAACTGTCGATACGGCATAGGGACAAACTAGCAAGATGCCAGAGAAGCATGGAAAGAAGCATGCAAGGGTTTAAACTAATAGACAAAGTTGTAACTTTCTTTTCTTTAAGACATCAGGCGCAAAACTAAATTAACAGACACATTGTCACGCATGGACCAACTTAAATGGCGGTGGACTGGTCGTATGCTCCGCTGAAAGATGGAAAAGTGGAGTAAACTGGTGACAGAATGGTACACAAGGAGCCGAGGTCGTAAAGCCATAAGATAGGAGGATGACCAAAAAATGAACTTAGGACCACTTTGTATGAGAGTAGTGGCAGACAGAAAACAATGGAGAGAGTTGGAGGAGGCCTTTTCCGTAAGGCAAACCGAATTAAGGCGGTACCCTGAGCAAAATAACCTTGAGCATTCGTTCCCTCTTTGCCGCACCCCACCTCTACAATACTTCGCAAAACTTTAGTAGCGCCTTCTGGCGAACAACTTACGAATACAAGTACAATCCACAGTCCTTAGAATTCACAGACACGGCATTAAATAAAATAAAAATCTTTCTATGAATTAAAAAACGTTGCGCATAAATAATGTTGATAATGAATTCAGTGACTATATAGGTACTAACGTCCATGAATACCTTCAACTTTTGGAAGGAATAACGAAACGGCGATGCACTTCATGCGACTTTCTCTCTAACAAAAATTTCTTATAACAAAATAGGGGTCAAAATCAAAATTCAAGATGGCGCCTCCAAAAATTTGCAAATTTTTCTTCATGGGTGTCGTTTCCATGGTTTTCGAAGAAGCTGACAACGATCATGGGGTTAAAATCAAAATTCAAGATGGCCCTATCTAGATAAAGGCGATAGTTTTTTAGTTAACTGGTAGAAATCGACACGTAAGAAAAAAGCCGTATGCCTCCTCCATGCGACTTTCTCTCTCTCTCGCTGCTTCTTTCTATTATATACAAGTGTATGTGCGCGAGTATCGAGATTTGAGCAGACGAGCATTTTGTGCGGCCGGTTGTTTATCCTAAATACTAAACTAAACTTCGTTCCCGATGGGGGCACACGTTTTTATACACATAACATACAACTATTCATGGTGCTCTATAATAAACATTATGTGGTGTTTATTTTTTAGATTTAAGGTGTTATTCAGACAGTGATAAAAGTATAAAAACTATAAATAAACAAAATGTAAATTTTATTATCATTTATTATTTTAAAGTAGGTACTTTTATACAAATTATTCTTAATTTAACTATTTCTAGTTTACAAATCCCTAAATAGGTTTTCTCTTTCTGCAGCCTGATTCATGGATTCTTCTCTACATTTATGTAAAAAAACTTTTACCTCTTTATAATATTAGTATAGATCGCTATAATGTGTCTTATTTGTACAGAAGTGAGGATAAAAACCAGTGCGGCAATGCCAGCCCGCGCCGCCGCCGCGGCTTTTAGAGATGAAAACACTTGCATAGGAAATTGATCTGTTTTGCTATATAAATAAGGAGCATAATCGTTTTTACGAAAAAAAAGTACTTGGAAGTTCAATTTTTTTTTGCACATACGATTGTGCTCCTTATTTATATGATGACATGGATCGATTTCCTATGCAAGTATTTTTGGTGTGTTCGGTTATGTTTAAGTACATAAATAGTAAAATAAAACGCATTCGCAAGGGTAATGAACACTAACTTTCACACAGAGGGTGTATAATAGACGGCACGGTTGGCGCAGTGGTTAAGCGATTGACTGCTGCGCTGCGTGTCGCGGGTTCGATTCCCGCACGGAACAAATATTTGTATGACCTACAAGTAGTTGTTCCGGGTCTGGCTGTTTGTGTATGTGAGTTTTAAATGTTTGTAAAAGCACCCACAATACAGGAGAAATTCCTAGTGTGGGGCAACGTCTTTTTTTTTTTAAAAAGAAAAGAAAAGAAAGAAGAAAGAATAGGAATGTGCTACATTTTATGAAATGAAAGTTCTGTATAAGTCGCCAATTAAAATTTGTATGACATGTAATAAAATTGCACTTTAGCATGCTAAAAAGAAAAGGATTATGTAAGTAGAATACTCACTCATTATTGCTTATTTCCATCGGTTGTATAAAAATAACCAAAGTGATGCACCTCTAATAGATACTTCTAATCTATTAGAGGTGCATCACTTTGGTTATTTTTAAGCTATTGCATAGTTTTTATCGCGGGCTTTGAGCGCGGCGACCGAATCAAGAAATTCCGTAACGAAAATAAAACCTAACAACCCCCACTCCGCCTACCATGTAGCTCGGCCGAGCGTTCGCTTAACGTGTATGTATATGGTACGACTGTACTTGAATTAATATCAAAGAAAAAAAAATACTGCATAAATAAAAAATAAAAAATAAATTATAATTGCATAAGTTGATAAAAAATGCTATGCAATAGCTTTACCGCGGCAGTCCCCGAGTGCCACAAGTGTTTTTTTTTTATCTAAAAAGATTATTTATTTTAAAATACACTGAAATCAATACAATATGACAAGCATTGAACCACGTAAGTACTGAATCAATGTGAATGTTCTTGTCTGTAGTTTCATAACTCTATGGCATAACACAAAAAAAAAAACAAAGCAAACATTATACAAATATTACTATCTACGGATAATGTGACGTGTCACGTGATCAAGCGCTGACAAACGATACGTGTTTCACCCTCGAGACCTTTCGGCACACTGAATCCCGGTACGGGGCGCATGTGAATACGCACAGATTTTAGTATAAAATCTTTATAAAATTAAATTTTAGACTTTTGAAAAAAAAAATTGCTATAAAATGTTCTTTATTAAATTGTCTATCCATTAGTGTCAGTAGCAAAATTAAATAATGTTTACTTTACGAGGATAAGCATGAAATCGATATTTTTTTCTCATTTTTATGGTTTCGTTGAAAGGAGATTAATGAAGCATAGACTCCTTTAAAAAAAAAAGCAATGGACCGTTTTGGAGTCAAGATTATGTAGAAATTTAATGTATTTTTATTATTTGATATTTCTTTTTAAATAATAAGTTGATAGATCCTAAACACTGCACAAAAAGCGGCTTGCGCGGCGTTTTGCTCGGGGGGACGCCTTAAGAGACATTTTATAATACAAGTACAGTTAGTCTTTAAAATGTTAAAATTTTTCTTTTTTTTAGATTACTTGTATACAGTTTTATTTTTACCCAAAATTGAATTTTAAGACAAAATGTAAAAATGTAAAAAAGAAAACGAAAGTAAAGGCTTTATTATTATTATAATAAGCGCAACTGTTTAAATTGACTGTACGGACATGTGAAACAAACTCATTTTTACGTACATAAATATTATTCATCTTTCTATGTAAATAAATAAAAATCAATTGCCAAAAACGTTTGACCGCGCATCACTTCAAAACGGTTGCACATATTTGGCATATTATTTTTTTTTGTTGTATTTTTAATTGTCCGGATAAGGTTTGTATGAAAGAAAGTATTTGAAAAATCAGACGGAACAGTGAAAGTTTGTATTGAAGTTCGTCATTTTGGCCGATGGGAATTCCACTCGGGCGCACGGCTTATACAAAACTTGAATTTCATACTGTAATCCTACTATCCTACTTCCTACTAATATTATAAATGTGAAAGTGTGGATGTTTGGATGTTTGTTACTCAATCACGCTAAAACGGCTGAACGGATTTAGATAAAATTTGGCAAATGGGTAGATTATGACCTGGATTATACTTTTTATCCCGATATTCCTACGGGATCGAGATTTCTGCGGGTGAAACCGCGGGGCGCAGCTAGTTTATTATAAATGCGAAAATACCTCAGTCTGTCTGTTACCTTTTCACTCCTTAACGGGTGAGCGGATTTGAATGAAATTTGGCACACTGATAGATCACGATCTGGGCTAGAAAATACTTTCAGTCCCTGTAGTACGTTCCCGAGGGCTGATTTCCGACCCCCACGCGTGGCATAACCTAGTAACCTATAATAAAGAACTATATTAAACTTAAATAATTTATAATAGCAGCACAAATACACACATAGCTACGTAAGAGATAATTCAATTATGTTAATTAATTCGCTTTAAACGGTAACAAGGCATATATTAAATTGTGTAATTAGAAAATGATATGATGCGTGAGTGCTTTGCGTGTGAATCAGAGTAATGTACGCCATTATAACGCTATTTCTGTTCTCTCTGATTTTGTGTTATACTGCAGTAGGCCAACTGTTTGGGTTAAAAGATTAATTAATTGGAATGCTGTAATTTAAGTTTTAGTTTAAGAAGTCACTTTGCATCCACATTTTTCTTCTGACTAGATGAAGATCTACTTTTTTTCCTACTTGTCATAAAAGGCTAAGGTAGGATATTCACGATCGACGTAAAACCATTAGTAAGTCATTGTAATGTAACTCTTATCTCGGTAAGGTATGGTATACATTAGAATGATTGCCGTGAGTTTGATAAAACTCTCTGCAATTATTTTTATTTATACACTAGTTTTTGTCCGCGGCTTCGCCCGCGTGGATAGTGGAAATTATCCTACGGGAACGTACTACCGGGATAAAAAGCATCCTACGAGTTAATCCGGGTTATAATCTGTTCCAAATTCCAAAATCCGTTCAGTAGTTTTTACGTGAAAGAGTAACAAACATCCATTCTTTCATCCGTCCATCCATCCTCACAAACTTTCACATTTATAATACTTATTAGTAGGGATTTAAACCAATGACATAAGAGTTACATTGCAATGACATACTAATGGTTTTACGTTATTCAAATTTAATCGTGATTTCGCTGCTTCAAGATCATTTGGTCCGATGCATACCTAGCAAACCATAGCGGCTTTCACTGTCAAACAAATTTCAACTTTGCGGCTATTGAAATAAAGTCGGAAGTGTTTCACAGCATCACAATCTAATACAAAACTAATGATTGTTCCAGATGGGGCGTGTTCCGCGCGCGGTTGTTCCGCGACAGTTGCGTCTTCCACCGCGGCAACTACGTGAAGGACCTCAACAGTCTCGGTCGCGACCTCCGGCGTGTCGTCATTGTCGACAACTCGCCTGCCTCATATATATTCCATCCTGATAATGCTGTGAGTGTACCTGACAAAATATTAGTTAGTTTAGTTAATATATTATGACAAAAAAGTCCTAAATTTTTTAAATTTCCTTATTGGTCTAGTGGTCGAAAACACTACTGCTGAGCATGAGGTACTGGGTTCGATGTCCATGTCGGGCAAAGTGTTATTGGGTTTTTTCCATCAGGAGTTTCTTAGTAGCAGCCTGGAGTCTGGATTAGTGCCCGGTTGAGGGCTATAGGCTCGTCCCCTATTTCACGGGACTTCACCGGCGAAATGTAGGTGTACTATTAAGTACACCTCTGTCTAGTCCTTCGGGGGAAACAGGCGTAATGCTCTAGTTTTTAAATCTTTACGTGTCGAATTAATAAAAATGTTACAATAATATTGTTGAAATGGACGAAAACAAGGCTTTTGGCCTGTCAAGCTCAAGGTGCTGATAATAATGTTGGGGTATACCTGGTTACTTAATGGGGGTCGTCGTCGATATTTCGTCGACATGGCCAGGTATGAGTCTCTTAAACAGCTACTATGAGTGGTAATACTGCTATCATCATTGAGGACCACTCTTGACTAAGGCTAAGTGCGCACTACGAATTTTAATCGGTGTGGATAATAATCGCAATTCGCTTGAGATAATATTTTCGCTTGCGATTTTATTTCGCAGTTCAAAAATCGCAACGATTAAAATCGTAGTGCGCGATAACCCTAAGGGATATTACTAATTGCACATCAAATAAATAATCACATAGCAATTTATTTCCATCATTTAAATACTGACTGCACAGCAAATTAAATACTGACTGCACAGCAAATCAACCAGAATGAACTAAGTTTCCGAAAACATAATAAATGTTCCCGAAAATACTAACCCTAGATGGTCGACGTCAGTGGCATCCCGAGGTTCGGTTGGTTAGGTTCCTTTAAAGCCTTTAGACAGAAATAGGAGCCCCGCGAAGCGGGGCTCCGTCGACCAGCTTATTAACCCTAACCCTATATTTAGATTACCCTAGATTTCGGTAAAACGCAATTAAAAAAATGTGGTACTCGTTGGGAATAGAAAATAAATTGATGAAAAAGCTTTTGCTTTAGGAAAAATCGCTGTACGCTGCGAAAATAAATTGTAGTGTGTTTAGTGATATTTTGAGTTGAATATTTTGCTGTGCAATCAGTAATTTTGATGGGAATTCGGAATCTTATTGCATAGAAAAAGGATATTTTTTGATTTGCGTTTAAATACTACCCTAACCCTAACAGATTGTTGACCGCAGGAGTTTTTCTGTTAGTTACAACAAAGTTATAAACTGAGTTTTATATGACTGCACTTTATTTACCAATATAGATAAATCAATTAATGGATGAGATAATAAAATAATAAACAAAGATTCAATACTTAGTATGTGTTGATTTAATTTTCATGGCATGTAAGGGTCGGCGTCCACTGGCGGCACGCCACGGTATGGGATTTTTATGCGAAAAATAAAAATATAACATATATATATGTTTATGACAATAAAATTTAAATTTCAATGATGATGCCTAAGGACGTCGCGGCGTGCCAAGGATACCGCGGCACCGTTGCCGTTGAAATTAGTTTCTTTTTTGTCATACCATTTAAGTTATATTTCTAGTTATCGCATAAAAATCCCATGCCATGCCGTGCCGCCAGTGGGCGCCGGCCCTAATAGTCTGCCCTGACGTCATACGCGGCATTCCACGGAAATAGATATGATCACACTAATAAGTCAATAACTAGTACCTAAAGTATGACGCAATTCCTCTCGTTATTTCATTATCTTTTTTTACATATATAAACTCACGCCGTCTTCCTATGCGGGTAGGCAGAAACTGCAGAACGTCACCTGCTACGATTCTTACATACTCTATTTGCTTTGTTTACGTTCATACATCTGGTCATACACGCACGCCGGTTGCGAAAACTACGCACGTGACCGCATATCTTTTTGAGTTAATAATTGTGTTAATAATACTGGCATTTTGGATAGATACTAATGTGGGTATATTTGTACAGGGCCGGCAGTCTCGATATAGATACCGACAAAAATCGGTCGTTAAGTCCAATCGATGTCAAATTTCTTTAATAGATTTTCAACCTTATGCATTGGAAATAAAGTTGAAAATCTATTAAAGAAATTTGACATCGATTGGACTTAACGACCGATTTTTGTCGGTATCTATGTCGAGACTCTCGGCCCTGGCCCTGCAGTCTCGACATTAGATAGCGACAAAAATCTGTCGTTAAGTCGTATCGATGTCAAATTCCCTTAATGAATTTTCAACTTTATTTCGAAAGCATAAGGTTAAAATCTATTAAAGAAATTTGACATCGATACGACTTAACGATCGATTTTTGTCGCTATTTATGTCGAGACTGCCGGCCCTGGTCAGTTTTGTAAGAGATAGGTTTTAAGGTAGGATGCGGATTCATAAGATGCGCATGTCCATTCTATACTACCTTTTGGAAGGGGCAACTAGTCAATTATATTTGTTTGTAAATTTTTACGTTCAAAAGTGCCTTTTATGTATTTGAAATAAATTATTTGACTTTTACTTTGACTTTGACATTGGTCAGGCGATAGTGATATAAAGAATTTAATGATTTTAATTTAAATCTTTATGCTATCTGAAAACAAAGAAAATGGGTAATGTCTATGACTAAATAGATATAAGTATCCAATTCTGTGTTATTTATGACTGAAATGCAAATGTCTCATCGAGATAATACTTTGTGCAAAGCAGATTGCCTTATCTAGAAAGAATCGTTTGCTAACTAAAGCTTATCGTTTCAGGTACCTGTCGCGTCATGGTTCGACGACATGACAGATTCAGAACTTTTGGACTTGATACCGTTTTTCGAGAAACTTGCAAAGGTGGACAGTGTATACACAGTGTTGCGGAACTCGAACCACCCCTACAACCCCACGGCGAACAGCTCGCCCGGCACATAGCGCGCACCCCGCGCCCCGAGCGCGCCCGAGCCGCCCCGAGCCGGCCCGAGCGCGCCCGACGGTCCCCGAACTGGCCCGAGTGCGCCCGACGTTCCCCGACAAGCCCCGGCCGCCACACTCCTCCGAACACTCAAGAAAGGAGCGAACTTCGTCTTAAGTGCCAATTTTGCCTTCTGGATAGTGAGGACATTATTTCTACCTATTTTACATTTTAGGTATTTCTTAGTGCGTAAGTGGTCTGTATGATGGATTTGTGATGATAATCTTTGTTTAACATTTCCACCCTCTGGTGAGCTTGCAACCGAAGTGTTCGTATATATTTGGACGTAATTCTATCGATATTTTTCGGGCTGACTAACGTATGTTTAACGTGTATTTTTAAAATGCAATCGTCGTTCAATGAATTTCATTTTCATAACTATTCGACAACTTATATCGTGCTTGGGATCAAATACAGATAAGTTAGGATATTTTTACCGACGTGGTTGCAGTCTATTATGTATCGCTCATTTCTGGTGTTTTGTCAGAATTGATAGGAATCGATAAATACGACATGTCGCATCTCTATGATTTGCCTTCGTCTTTGACTACATATTGATGTTTAACTATAAATTGATAGACTTGTAACATAATCACGGATTCTAAAATTCGACTGGGATTTAAGCATTAGTACCCAGCACTAGTGAAATGTGTAAATATTTTTATAAGAGAGTAAAATAATGGTCGCCGCTTGAATCATGGTTAGAATTAATATGATTAATGTACATACATTTATATTATACATAAACAATTGAATTGTAAGAGAAACGCTCGTGGCAGAACAATAGCACTTAAGGTGAATTGCGTCGCACTGATCCGTGACTCGTGTTACATTCGTACTCTTAATATATTACTACGTGTAATGGAGCTATAATTAATTAATTGTATAAGATTATCTAGAGGTATGCGAATTATTTATTCAACAATTATTATTTTATAAAATATGAATTTACATTTTGTATCTAATTTGTAAGCAAAATATCTATTTACGGTTTTTGTATTGTTTTGTGAACTTATGAAAAATAAAAGGTGGACGATAGAGAATTATTGTCAATTATTAAGAAGTGATGTAATACGGGTCACTTTAAGGTTTGTGCACATTAGACAGATCAAGTATTGCATTATCCCACTTCATGTAAGATATTATTAACTTTAGTGTGTACATACCTTTGTGTTTTTACGGTAAAACTCCCCCTAAGTAGTTATTTGGTGACAATAAGAAGTCAATCGCGACAGTGTCATAAATGAGTGTTTTTTTTAATGATTAATTATGAATAAAATACTTTTAATTTTATTTTACACACGGGTGAAAGTAGTATCAGATCAACATGGCATCTAAAAACATAATAATTATGTTGTTTCTGCTCCTGTATAGACTGCGAAGTTGCTGACAAAAATATAATATAAGATCAAGAAATGTTCATGAATTTCATTATTATGTTTTGGACATGACACGGCCTCTTTTTCTACATGAGCAGAAATCTATGCATGCTTAAAAATATTATAATAAAATTCTTCATCTCAGTATTAACCTAGCTTTGTAGTATTTGATGCCATTTTTACAAAAAAAAAACTAAAATGAATATATTATCCTATGAATTTTAACGAAATATTTTTTATGATGGCAATATTTTTGTATGTTAAATTATTGGGTGTCAAGTATTACCAACGTAAAGTTGCGACTGCACACGCGAGGCGACAGCGATATAATGCAACGTGTACAACGGACAAAGGATTCTAGACGTAGTACTAGTCAGGCCCGAGGTTGCCCGCTACAGGGCCATAACAATAGATAATTAATCGTGTCTGATTAGCAATGCTTGACTAGTTAAATCAAACAAAGCCCATTTTATTGGATAAATAAACCTTTTATTTCAGTCCAAAATTTGCATTTATTGTATCGTGAAGTTGGCTTAGTAATGCATTTATTTTGCATTAAAGCGGAACGTCCGGAATACGTGTCGGTGAAGCTCAATATTTCCGTCTACCTTAACGAATATCTTAAATAATCTTATCGCATATCCTTGCCTCAAGTGTGGTCGAAACCTAAATACTAAAATTTCTCAAAATTTTCTAACTAACTGACTTACGTAAGAATTGATTAAATTAGGTAATACTAAATGGTGCTTTCAGTATTAGTTGATTAAGCAGCTCGAAATTATTGACTGTTAAGTAAACTACGCACATTCGGTTTATACGATTGGTATACAAAAATTTACATACTGAGAATATCACAATTGGCGGATAAAAAGTAACGTTATATAAAAACTCCTTGGCTCATTCACGCCATGTATTTATTTGTTTTAATTGCTTAGCAAAAAGGTTTAATTGTTTTTGTATTATCTTTTGATGTCGAACTATTGTTGTTTTGTAGGAGCTTGTAAATAAGATTTTTATTAACTTAACTGAATGAAATTGATGATTTTTTTAAGGATATCAATGTAGATGATCACTTTCTCTTAATATACGCGTTAGTTTGTTATTTAGTGACTACACAGGTGTATGTATATACCCTATACATATGTTTAGGTATATGTACGCTTAATGCTAGGTATATCCTTGATATAAGCAGATTCAAACAGTTCGCTTGTAATCCACGTCGTTACAGAGGCCATATAAGTTAGAGAATTATAGTCCTCCGGAGCAAATAACCGTTACGTCCTGACCCCTTGAACTGCCACTTTTTTTTGAATAACGGGCGCACATTCTCTAAGATGTCCAAGTAGAAGTTGTATATTGATAAATCAACTAGCGCATACACTGGCGGTATGAAAACTGTGTACGTTACCCCAGCAGGAAAGTGTCTCCTAGAGTTATATGAGTGGATCATTTAATTGGTGCCTTAGCTGCTGTAAATGTGCCCCCACATAAAAAATGTGTGCCCCCTGTCGTTTTCGAAAAAAACGGAAAAAACGATTCCTGCTGGGGTAACGTTTTTCTAGCAGGAACATTCTAAACGAATGATCGGAGAGAGAAAAATTGTGCATGGCCAGATAGTTTATATGTGTGCCAAAATGTGCCCCCAAAAATAAAATCTGTGCCCCTTCAGGTTTTCGAGATATTGCATTTCCTGCTGGAGTAACGTTTTGCAGAATCGTATATCTCTAAAACCATTGCATGTGCCCCTGTAGAATAAACATACATGAGTAGCTCTTAATGTGTGCCCCTTAGTGCCCCAATTAGATTTAAGAAAATATTTGTAGTTTTCAAGTTATCGCGGTTTTATGAAAACCCGAAAAAACATCGCAGCGCCTAAATGAGAGAAGGTATAAGTTCGCTGAAAACTGTATTCGGTCCTTCTTGACGCTAATAATAACCATACAAAGTTTCAAAACCGTTAATGCATGCGTTTTTGAATAATCTTGCTAAAAGTCAAAACGATGGTGTCATAACTTTGACGGCAAAATACAAGGAACCGGCTCAATCCCAGATGTGTAGGTGTAAACCAAAATCTTGTGCCTTTAGTCAAAAATATATGGTGAAAATATTCAGCTTGGAATGTTTTGCATTAAGTAAATATTAACAAAAAACCAAAATATGTAAACAACGGCTGGTTATCCGACCAAATTCGAATGACTACTAAAAAGCGACGGATTCATACATATCGATGACCTTCTTTATTGTACGTATTATACCTGAGCTGTTGTCCGTACAGTCACGTTCAAAAGTTTTGGGGGCTACTTAAAAATATATATTAAATGCGCCTTGTGACCAAATACGATCTGGAGGACTATATTATAAAAATCAACAAAATTATTACTTACATCATCTAGATAAACAATGAGAAGTTTAGGCAAAATGCCACCCCTCACTGCTTGGTTTATATTATTGTTGTTATAGCTGCCATAGAACATTCTGTAAAAATCAAATCAAGTATTTAGCTATTTCGGCTAAAAAGATACAGCCCTGTGACTGTGACATGTTAAGTGTTGACGGATTGTGTTCGAGTCTTAGTTTTGTAGTCATAGGAATTCTTGTCATGATTTTTTTTTTTTTACATTGTAACTAGAAGTTATTAAGAGATTATATGTCATCAACCTAGCACAAGAAGAGAAAATACGTATTAAACAAAAAAGAAAACAAATTACTGAGTCGATTTTGATGATATTTCTATTGGACCAATCGGAAAGTATGTATATCCTTTCAGATGAAAACAAACAAACATGATTTAGAACATTTTTTGTTTAAAAATAAATAAATAGGTAAAGTACTTAATGAAAAAAATCCAAGTGCCTACTTGATAAGTGTACAAGTATTTTTAAATAAGTCAAAACAATGCAATTAAATACTTACCACCGCAGATCGTGCCACAAAATCCACCACCCCTACAACCACATAATTGTTATAAAATGCTTAAAATGCCACTTTCAACCAACTTTTAAAAAAAAAGCGACGCGTACACACGTTACTGTCTCTGTCACACTACTACCGTACGCGTACTAGCTGTCTCACTTTCTCCAAGCTAGACAAAGCGACTCCTTGCGACACGACGTCAGCGGATGGCGCGGGGCCAGAGATATATAAAAAAAGGGAATCTTCTATTATGATGAAAAACTTCATGTTAATTTATCTAACCTACGGCTTATCAATAAATATATATATTTGTCTTAAGTTATTATTTATTATTTAGTGTTATTTGTATAAAGACAAATACGGGCTTTTTATTTATATACAAAAAAGGGCTACCTCTTTTTCGTAGTAGGTATTCATCAGACATTTCATGAAATATATTTTTTTTAAACATCGGGACCAATCAAATTTTGGGTCAAAGACCTGGCAAATATCTGGATGTATTTCTTTCGTTCACACATGAATTACTGGATGTATTTTAATTAAATTTAGAATGGAGAAGATAGCTTACCTTGGAATAGCACTTAGGCTACTATTTATAATGTAATTAATCATGTGTAAAGTCACAGAAACAGCTAGTGGAATATAATCCAATAACAACTTTATTTTATTACTTATTACTTTTCTACTTCAGTGTACTCAGACACAACACGTGTGAACCGGTTAGTGAGTAAAGTAAAGAAGGTCATCGATATGTATGAATCCGTCGCTTTTTAGTAGTCATTCGAATTTGGTCGGATAACCAGCCGTTGTTTACATATTTTGGTTTTTTGTTAATATTTACTTAATGCAAAACATTCCAAGCTGAATATTTTCACCATATATTTTTGACTAAAGGCACAAGATTTTGGTTTACACCTACACATCTGGGATTGAGCCGGTTCCTTGTATTTTGCCGTCAAAGTTATGACACCATCGTTTTGACTTTTAGCAAGATTATTCAAAAACGCATGCATTAACGGTTTTGAAACTTTGTATGGTTATTATTAGCGTCAAGAAGGACCGAATACAGTTTTCAGCGAACTTATACCTTCTCTCATTTAGGCGCTGCGATGTTTTTTCGGGTTTTCATAAAACCGCGATAACTTGAAAACTACAAATATTTTCTTAAATCTAATTGGGGCACTAAGGGGCACACATTAAGAGCTACTCATGTATGTTTATTCTACAGGGGCACATGCAATGGTTTTAGAGATATACGATTCTGCAAAACGTTACTCCAGCAGGAAATGCAATATCTCGAAAACCTGAAGGGGCACAGATTTTATTTTTGGGGGCACATTTTGGCACACATATAAACTATCTGGCCATGCACAATTTTTCTCTCTCCGATCATTCGTTTAGAATTTTCCTGCTAGAAAAACGTTACCCCAGCAGGAATCGTTTTTTCCGTTTTTTTCGAAAACGACAGGGGGCACACATTTTTTATGTGGGGGCACATTTACAGCAGCTAAGGCACCAATTAAATGTTCCACTCATATAACTCTAGGAGACACTTTCATGCTGGGGTAACGTACACATGAAAACTTACTCTAGGTTGGTAACAGGAGAGGCATGCGTGTACGCATGATGAAATGGAAATAAAGGTCTTGTTAGCTAGTTTCGAAAAGATCAAATCGAGTTATTCGTAGTGTTTTATGAACACTATCTAAGAAGGTAATAATGATTGAATCTTACGAAGTACAACTAAAATGAAATGTGCGCCCTTTTTCAAGACATGTGCACATGAATGAAAATGAGCTTTAAAACTTTAAATCTACATTCAATAAGCATATTAAAACTAAAATAATCTTAGTGTTCTTGTAATTTTACACTTGAACAATTTCTCATCAATGTGGACGCGGCTTTTCATTCTACGCTATGTGGATTACACGTTTAAAATTATCACACAATCACTCGTCACACGTCACCATAGCCCCACGTAGACAGCATTTATTTATAAGCATAACATAGACGTAGGATGTTATAGTAATATATACGTTGATTTCTATAGACTTAAGGATTCTGTTGTTTTAAATGACGTGTTTTCTTATAAATGTATTTAGCTTGATAGGAACACCTCCCTGTGACCATCTAATTTAAAAACTTTTATTATCAATTTTTATTATTATCGTATTTTTTGTCGTCCAACAATGTTATTTAGGAGAATAATTGTTAACGTTTATTTAAAAAATGCATGCAATAAAATTCGATTGATATTTTGCTAATAATATCGTATAATGGGTATAGAATAATAAAAATAATACTTTATGTCTAACATTATAGCGAGATTTGGTATCGTTGTTGTATCATTAATTTGGATTTTTTTATGTAATTTAACATTGATGTATAAGGACTTAAGAAATGAAAATGTATAATTATGCAATAACTTGTTTTTTTCTTGTAATGTTTCTGAATGAGCTTATTTGTTTAAGTAATTGTTTGAGATTGTTTCTATCGGTGCTTTTATGAGTATTTTGACGTAAGCGACACTCGGTTTTTAACAATCGATCAATATTACACATGTGAATTATTTGAAGTTTAATTAAAGCTGCTTCCTTACCTCATGCATGCTGGTTGATAATAGTATTCGAAATATCTAATTAAATAAGTGTACAGTGAAGGCCGAGTATCACTTACGGTTTAGTCAAATTGTTGCAGTTGAAATGGCTGGTCAGTATTTTGAAACAAATGCAATTTGAGTCGCGTAGTAAGTTTCACAAGTCGTAAGATAGCGATTACTAATTCAAGGCGTTTTACACCCATTGTCATCACGCGACGAGAATTGAACTACAGAATCTATTCACTTGCACTCTCAACTTAAATTGCTTGTAAACAAAGTACAAAATACAACAGCATTGCTGGTTTTAACGTTATGAACAAAATGTATGAGTCAGTTAATACGGTTCTTAATAATAAGGTTGTGCTTAAGCTGTACCACATATCTTTTGTATTCGAGTCGATCGGTCATCAGTTCTTGCCTCTAGAAAGTTATTTATTTAAAGAAAAATACTCTCGAATTTTTATACAAATGATAAACAATAGCTACCCACCTGTCACTGCCTTATACAATGAGATTGCCCCAAAATTGTAATCTATACCTGGAGCGGTATTGTATCACGTTAATATTCTTATGAAATATTTGTATTATAGTGCTGAATATTATAAATTATAATAATATGTTCTGCAATATTTAGACTTCCTCTTACCGTGTGACTGGTAATAGAAAAATAATAATATTCAAATTAATTTACATCTATATTTAAAACATTTTGCGCGGGGCTTACGTAAGTTAAATTCTGGTGTTTTTATTATGAGTTGCGATGATGGGACGAAGAAAATGTAGCCTTTCTTGCTAGTTTTCTTACGACGTATATGTTCCTTCAACCCATCGCACAACGCCAGTTGATCTCTTTACCGCCTCGCTACGCAAATAAATTGTCACCCAGACACCTGATACATTTTTAATACTCAAAATCTTATTTAGTTTTAATCTTAATTCTTAACAAACTAATAAAAAGTTTGACGCTAATGTCCATTCTCGTCCGTGGCGGTGAAAAGATCGATGTAGAATAGTATTTTATTTTAGTTTCAGAATTATTCTGTGCCTATGTAATTTCTTGAAGCTAATTTATGTGATACATTGTAATAATTAGCCTCGCGAAAAATGTTACGTACGTCAATTTACCGCTCTTCCCCATACAAATTGTATATTATTTATTAGAGATTTTATAATATATCCCAGAGTTTCAATATGCTTAACGGATGTAACTTCCAAATTAAAAATTAACGGTAACAGTGCAATATTCTTCCTTTAAAAATATACATAAAATGTATTCTGGACTTAAAAGCTTTATAATAAAGATTCAATTTCACGTAACAATGAATTTTAACATGTTGGCATATTGTAGATATATTGTACAGCATTACGGGGGACTCGTTTTATAGAAATACCTACAAGGCGGTTGTAATTCTGGTGTTATGTATTTTTATAAAGTTGCGTCCGATTCGGTATTGTGAACATTTTGTACCTACAGACTAGGCACGTGAGAGGACTATAATTATATATATGTAATAATAGCCATGCAAATAATAGGGGAGACATGAGAGTAGCTAGGTAACATTTACCTGAGACGAAATTTATATAATGGTGTACATTTTTGATATGACGTTGTACAAAAGAGACATTTGGTATGTTATTTTATAGGAATGAAATAAATAGCCTTAATAAATTATGTGTTTTAATTTCCCAAGGTCTGTATTACCGAACGAAATTCAAGTGTTGTTTTTTTGTTTAAAATTAGTTGTAAGTGAAGTTTAAGGACCGCTGAACGTAAGAATTGGGAAGGATTCCTGTTTCAGGCAGAAGATTATTCTAAACACAAATACTTAAAAATTGAGATTTTAGTTTCTTTGACTTTAGAATTTAGCCGTGGCATCGCAACAATCATATTCATTTACGCGATTGACATAATTATTATATGTATGTAATTTTTAGCAGCTGACTATTTTTTTGAGTTGAAGATGATCCCAAAAGCCGTCTCGTTATTATAAGATTTTGGCGCGGTATGAAATTACTTATTTTTTATTTATTTTTTGGCTGGGAAATCATCAAATACCTCTCCCGCTCTGGGCGGAGCGGAAGGGCGTGTCAGACTCTTACTGACTAAAACCCACCCGTGTTCCTTCAGTTGCCTGTGCGCCAGTTCGTTACTTTGACATGCTGTAATTTTGGATTCTCCCTTGGGTGCGGCGACTGATTCTTAGGGCCTTATCACACTAGCGGTCACACTAGCGGTCACACTAGCGGTTTGCGAGCGGAAGCGGGGCGGGTCGGGCGCGCAGGGAATGCGTCGCGAACACGCCGCGGCTGCACAGCGAAGACGTCGCGGACGTGTGGCAAATTCGTAACGTTTTCGTCGCGTGTTTGTAGCAAGTTAACGACGTACATACACTCAGTAACAAAATGGATTCCGACGAGGAGACACTGCTGTTGGCTTTGTTACTTCGAAGACGCCGGAGACGAAAACGAAGGCATCGACGAATTTGGGAAGATCCATTATCAATTAATCGAATGGAAGTGAACGACTACTTTGTGTTGTTTTGCAAACGAATAAAAAATTATCCAAAACAATTTCGTTCCTACCTGCGAATGTCAAGACCTACATTTTATGAAAATGCTGATTTTCCTAACTGCATAGGTGCAGTGGACGGCAAACATATTAGGATGATAAAGCCGTGTCATAGCGACTCGTTTATATTTTAACTACAAAACGTATTTCTATTAAAATATGTACTACATATTTTCTTATAATTCGTCATCGACGTCGACGTCATCCGTTCATTTTATTTCGAGTCCTTGGCGCTCAGAGCACGGTATTTAATTCTGATTAAAAGGATGTCTATTGTCTTTCTTTCATTATTGTTACTCCGTGTTTTTTAGGGTTCCATACCCAAGGGTAAAACGGGACCCTATTATTAAGACTCCGCTGTCCGTCCGTCTGTCACCAGGCTGTATCTCATGAACCGTGATAGTTAGACAGTTGAAATTTTCACAGATGATGTACCTATTTCTGTTGCTGTTCAATATTTAAGGGGGCTCCCATACAACAGACATGATTTTTTTGCCGTTTTTATAGATAATGGTACGGAACCCTTCGTGCGCGAGTCCGCCTCGCATTTGACCGGTTTTTGTTTTTACCTAAAATGCTTGACTTCAGTCAAAGTTTATTACCGTCTCAATGCCGCAGAATTTTTCAATGGTTCATTGTGTTAGTGTGTTTTTCTACGTGTTTTTTCGAATGGAAAGTAGTACTTATTTACATTGTATCACACTTGTAGGAGTGTACCTGTCACATCACTGTTATAAAAAGCTTTGTCTTTTTTTATTTACTCATGTAATTGTTGCGTTTACCCGTCAGACCCCTAGGGCAGGGGTCGGCAACCTTTTGAGTCGGAAGAGTCAAAAATTGCAATTTACAAAATTTCAAAGTTTTTAAAGAGCCACATTATTTGTTCTTGCCAAAAATAACTAGTATGTACTTGCATAAATAAAGATTATGATAAAAAAGAAACTAATCTATTTATTCATAAGTAATGTTTTTCCACAACAAATTAGATAATATATAATTATATGGTATAAAAATAAATAATATTTGCGAATGGAATTAAAGAGCCACAGCTTCAAATCCAAAGACCCGCATGTGGCTTGCGAGCCGCAGGTTCCCGACCCCTGCCCTAGGGCATTCTAAGTAGTGGGTCCCGCACGGGCCGTTACTCTTTACAAGTATATTCGTAGTCTAAATTGTGTAAATTGTTTAATTAACCTACCCTTTTAATAATGTTATGATTTGTATGAAATTCATGTATATTTTTATAATTGTATAACTGAAGCGAAAACGCAATGACGAATACATTCCTGAAACACAGGTCGACGACGATACTCAAATGGAAACGCAAATATGATTTTGAACAAAACTCACACAAGATACCTATACTTACTTCAGAATACATTTACCGATACAATGCTGCACTATGCCAAAGTGACCTTGACACCCATACGCCTAAGGTGCGAATTATACAGAAACAGCGTACGGTGAAGACGCGGCGCAGGCGCAGAGCAGGCGTGGAACAGATAAGGCACGGACGCGATTTAAATTATATCAGAGGCGAAGAGACGCCGCAACTAGTCTTAGTATAGTCGTAAAGAGCTGGATATTGTTCAATTATTTCGCAGAATTGTACATTAAACTCACTATCGTCACGCATTTTTCTGCACCTACTTTATAAACAAAAGTCGCGCTGCTTGCGCGCCTCTCCAGTCGCGACTGCTAGCGACGCGGAACAGGCGACGAAACGACATGCCTGCGCCACGCCGCTTGAGTATAATTCACATCGTGTCGCCTACCTACATTTTGTATTGAAACGTTTTGAAGCGGCAAGATGCCTGTGCCACGCCTTCACCTTACGCCGTTTCTGTATAATTCGCGCCTTAGACGTCATAGAACGACTTCTATAATAGTCCGTGGTGCTCGGGGCAGGCCCCAGTGAAGTGACAACTAACCACAGAACATTATTACTCCTAGCGGAGTAATTATCTGATTTGTAGAGGTGGGATTATAATTACCTATCGACAAGGATTGGTAAACAACAACAACAGCTATTTAATACCGGATCGGCACTCATCTGAAGGTCGAAATTGGTAAATTTTCCCTTTGTTATAAAGTAGGTAGTTAACCAAGTTCATATTTTACTGACCTCAAACTGTTTTCGATAGTACTTAGGTAGTATTTATAAATATTTCCACGGGCGAAATCAAACAGTGATAGCTTTCGCGTCACATCACTGGCCGATTTTTATTTAAACAACTAGAAGTGAAATTTATTCAGTATAACATTGGTCGTAAGAACACAGCAGTACCCCCCCCTACTAAAACGTGCTTTGGTGCAATTTTGCATTGCGGCCCGTTGCAGCCCGCCGCGGCTGTAATCTGCGCTTAGCTTAAAACATAATTATGTCTCTATCATCTTCAAACGATTGACAGTAACAGAACCATGTTTTAAATACGTTTTATTCTAAATGTATTTAGTGATTTGTGGTGCTAGTGGGCCTTACGTTTATTGCCCGTAGTTCGACCGCGTAGTTCTACTAGTAGGACCTGCATTTGTAGCATGGCCACTATAGAAACTGAAGAAACGGAAGACAAAATGACAGATTGTAGAAAGATTTCTACGGCGCGATGACAAAATTCAAAAAAAGAATTACTTTTTGTTAAGAAAGTGATTTGTCTTCTCTTCGTAGAAGAAGAAAGAAGAAGAGATAGAAGATGAAAGAAAGAAGAAGAGAGATAGAAGATAGAAGTGGTCATGCTACGCCTGCTGGGGTATTTTTTATAACTCTTCTAGTACAGTCGACCGCACGTCTGTCATAACACTTTGAATTAACTGGCGTAGCGTAGTACGGACTTTCAATAGAATAAGAGGTCAGCCATTGACGTGTGGACTTCTGTAAGCTATTAAGGAAATAAAAGTCGATATTTTACTGCGAATTTTTATTAAATGTTAAATATATATTTTTAAAATATTTAAACACACACTTCACATAGGACAAAGATATAAATATAGTAATTAACATATTTATGTAACATTAATGATATGTTACTTGCCAATTGCATTCAACAATCGTTATGATCGTGGATAACAATCTACATTCATATTTCATGGTATTTTTGTAACAACAGCGGGGTTACCATTTACAAGAATTGTTTTTTTAAGTGCTTTTCTTTATGATAATTTTTAGTTTTGGATGATATGAAATTGTACTTAAACCATTTTTTTTTTAAATGGACTGTTTACTAAAGGGATGGATTCGATGCAATGAAAGTGCTTTTGTTATCAAATGTATAAATGAAGTGATAGAAAAGTCACTGGCAACTTTAGTTGCCTACAACACCACTAGCTACAAAATAAAATAAAATACACACTTTGCAACTGAAAAGTCAAATAAAAAAATAACAATTATTGTTCGTTACATAACAATTCTCTTTTGTACTACCAGACCTTTGGATTATTGCTTACCATAGCTAACCTATTTAAACATTTTTCATATTATTAAATGGAATAGTCAAAAACATAGTGAGTGGACGATTATCAATTTCATTTCAAGAGATCAAATTACTATAATTTAGATAGTCTTTGTCTACCGTATTATTTATATCTAAAAGTCGTTAATATGCGGGCAAAATAAGAGTAGGCTTGACCTGTCTAACTAACGGCATTTGAATCGTATGGAAAATCTAAACGAGTTTTGATTTTTTTATGTTTGTTTGTTACGCTTTCACGCTAAAACGGCTGAACGGATTCGGATGAAATTTGGCACATGGGTAGACCATGACCTGGATTAGGACATAGGATACTTTTTATCCCGATATTCCCAGGGGGTCGAGAACTATGCGGGTGAAACCGCGGGGCGCAGTTATTGTAAATAAAGTTAGATTGCATTCAGTTAATTTTCGCCTTTTTCTTATTTTGATCACATATTATAGTTTCGTTCACTCACTGCGTTTCAAGTTATTAGGTAGATACTAAACCTCAACGGCGTATAATCAATTTTGGCACTCAACTTAACTAAACTAAAACATAGGCATAATTTTGTATGACAACTAAAACAAAACATTATTAGTTACCTAATACTTTAAAAATAAATACTTCTGTAATAATATAAGTCTACAAGAGTATTCAATGCATTCAATGGTGTGTTTTTAAAGTCTTCTAAAGGTGGGGGCTAATAAAAAAATAAATGGAGTGCTTTCCGTGGAAGAAGTCCAGCTGTCTTGCATCGGCGCGTCGTGTGTTCCACGCGTGACTCAAAGAGATGTCAGCACCATTGACGGGGTCCGATAGGGCCGATGCCTGCCGGGGTCGCGGATTATTCGAAAGAGTTACCGTGGCCCTGGCGCACAGGCAACTGAAGGAACACGGGTGGGTTTTAATCAGTAAGAGTCTGACACGCCCTCCCGCTCCGCCCAGAGCGGGCGAAGTCATTTGATGATTTCCCACCCAAAAAAAAAATGCTGTCTTGCATCGCAATGTTGCCAATCTCTATTATTTTAGAATCTTTTTACATCGTGATAATTCCACCAATAATTGCGAGACTTCCTTTACGAAAAGTACTCTCATATATATGTTGGATACATAAATACTCGTAGGCACATGATATTGCATAATTACCAATACTAACACACAAACATCGGCCCGTACTAAGGGTTTTCTAATCAACCTCACAATGGACATACAATTTTTTTTTTTGTAAAACAGTATTAACAGCTAAAAAACACTCTTTTAAAAAAATACATCTTTTTATTACACAATACCAATGTATGAGGTAAATTAAAAGAAATGTGGCATTTTAGTATTGCCTATATTTAGTTAATTATAAGTTTTCTTTCTATTATGAAACGTTTTGAAAACTAATATACATTATATTCATTAAAAATGAAATATATCTTTATTTATCTACCTATCAAGTTTAAGACATAAGACGAAAATATATCATATTAAAAATTAAGACCGATTCTAGTGTCTTTTTCTTGACATAAAAAAATTAAATTGAAATAAATTAACAAAAATTGCTACCGCAGTTAATGCATTATTAATTCATTATTAATTAAATTAATATCATGCCATCAGATTCCATTATTATGAGTGTATTTTAATTAAAAATACACGAAAGATCACAAGTATATTTTTGTATTTTTTCAAAGGTACGTTTACCTTTACATACTACATAATAGACGTTTTACAATTATATAACAAGAAGAATTTCATAACAATTATCATAGTTAAGGACGTATACAATTTATATTAATTTTTAATTCAATATGCTCTTTCGAATATAGGGCGAGCCTATTGCTGGGGACTGAAACAACAAAAAACTGGTAAATAAATGTGGGCGATCTATACACTCTGCTTACCCCTTCCTCGGTGAATACAGTCGCGATGTTATATTATGCAATTTTTCAAATCCCTGGCAGGACACTGAGCCAGGGCCTGCAGTCTCGACACAGCATATGGTAAGCAGGTAAGGTAAGCACAGCATAAGCATAAGGTTGAAAATCTATTAAGAAATTTGACATCGATTAGACTTAACCTTATGCTTAATTTTCAACCTTATGCTTTCGAAATAAAGTTGAAAATCTATTAAAGGAATTTGACATAGATACGACTTAGCGACAGATTTTTGTCGCTATCTAATGTCGAGACTGCCGGCCCAGTACGGTCTGATGGTACAGTCACGAGCATAAATATGTATATACTTGGCTAAATTCAAAAGCGATTTTTTCCTTAATTTTAGAATGAAAAAACATACAAATGTTATTACGAACATAGCATTTTCGAACCCAAAGGTTTATGTAATATGTCGTATTTCAACGTTGCATTTATTATTTCACGAAAAAATCGCTTTTGAAAGTTGACAAGTGTTGAAATATTAACGCTCGTGACTGTACTGACCCAAATGTGCGATCCTTATTTATACCGAATATGACCTACGCGCATTATACAGGCTGATTTGATCGTATGATACAGGATGATTTTATTTGTTATGGTAACATATATACGCCCTTGAACAATCTACAAGCTAACAGAACACCTAGCGAGTACTTACATAGCAAATTATTGCGCAAGCTAGAAACTAAACGTTACGCACCATACGTATTGCGAGATCATTCGTTATTATATAGTTGCTTTTAGTTGATCGACATCTTTTCTTGAAGAATTTGGAAGTAGCACGCCTGGAAACGAAGAAATGTATACTTAAGTGGGTGGAAAATAAGGTCCTGATTAGCTTGGACTTCGTTTCATCTGTGTCGTCATACACAACAGGATGCGACATTATGTGAGCTGATCATATTAGTGAGCTGCATAATGTAGACAGATGGATGTCCGACCAAATGTCTTATAACTTAAAAAATCTTCATTAAATTTCCAACCCTCACTCTACCTAATAAAGTTGATATTACCTTGAACGTGAGATACCACCAAAAAACGCACTATAACTTCAAAATCTCCATTCAATTACCGACTTTGTTTTCTACGCAATAAATTTCACATTACCTTGAGCGTGGTGAACATAAGTCCAAGTTCTCCATGCTGCATGGCTGGCTCCAGAAAGTCTTCAATGAAGTGAATCTCAGAGCCGAGTTGTAAGATCCGAGCGCGGACTACCACGAAATGAAATACCGGGAATAACTCGTCCATACTCCAGAGGTAGTTTGAACCTGATAAAGGAGAAAAAAAAGTAACGTGTGATTTACTGCCTTATTGGTTTAGTGGTCAAAATCAAAAGTCATTTATTGAAACTAGGCTGAGAATCAGCTTTTTTTGAACGTCAAAATTACATATGACAGTCGCCCAAAACGCCCGCCCTTCACCATTTCCTAGTGCTTTAGCTGGGGAGAAGAAGTGGCGCAACAAACTCCCCAAACAGCAGCACAGCTGTCTGTTCAGATAGAAGTACTGGATTCTATACAATAGTAAGTAATTAAAATTACGAAATACAAAACATTAAATTAAATTAATTGCCGTAACCTATATGGCGTAGATGCTACATAAGAAAATAAAAAGCAATACAAAATTTTAGCTATTTATTTCAAGAGGACGTGCTCACTTTCATGCGCCTATTGCAAAACTATTGTGTTATAAAAACAAAAGCCGCATTTTAAATTTTGAAAATAATTCTAAATTCGCTAGAGTAATCCAATGTCACCAGAATCATTTTTCTGCCAGTTGCATGGTGTAAGGTTCCCTTTTCCAGATAACCTTTATAGTACTGTATGCAACCTCCGGGACGAGTAAGTTTTGTTTTGTGGCTGTTAGTAGCAGCCCGGAGTCTTATACAGGCTGGCAGGGATATTGATACGCAACTGGTTACCATGGATTCAGTATATAGAGGTATGAGGAACAGGGTGTAAAGTTCACTCATGAAAATGTTGGAATGACTACTATGGAGTGGCCAGCTTGTAGTACTGATCTCAGTCCGATTGAGCATGTCTGGAAAGAGCTTAAGAGTTCGGGCAAGAAGCCCGGCTCCTACGCGTCTCCAATAGCTTCAACTTGCCATTGAAGAGGAGTGGAACACTATACTTCAAGATTTCTTTGTAAAATTAATACGGTCCATGAAAATCCGATTAAGACCTGTAATTAGGGTATAGAGGTATGAGGAACAGGGTGTAAAGTTCACTCATACTCTATTGAAAAGGGAGGATCCTCCGACCAGACGGGTGTCGTGTCTGGTGGGCAACTGCCCAACGGTTGATGTAGGGATGTTGTATATATGCTAGTTGCGCGGTAAACTCTGCTTGCGCGATGCAGGATTTTGCGTGACGTCAGTATGACGCGTAGCTCGCATGTGGCGTTTGTAGATGCCGCTACAAGTACATGATTCTGAACCCGCCTGCACTGAAATTTATCGTCGGTTATTTAAAAAAAAAATTAACTTTGCCATATATTTTGACCGCGTAGGTATGCACTTTTCTATGAAACAGCAGATTTTTGTTTTGATAACCGATGAAAAATTTCTACGCTAGGGGGTCACGGTTTCCGTTTGTCTTGCCTTCTACATATTTATGTATTTATTGAGAACATCCAACAAAAGATATACACAAAAAATCACGGTTTCATTACTGCATCTTCAAATACAGGAGGCCACAGCATGCATATTACGTAGGACTTATAACTAGAGACATGTGGCTTTAATATACCTACACTAACCACTAAGAGGAATATATTCAAGATGTTACGTTTTATGTATGTCGTGTTGTGTATGTACAATATCTTTTTCATACTCATTGTCACTAAATAAGCCAGTAGAGTCTGACGGTAATAGTTTTTTTGGCCGAAAACGAAATTCGGCCTTTTATGCATTTTCGGCCTCGTTGGTGTAGTGGTCGCTAGCGCTACTGCTGAGCATGAGGTCCTGGGTTCGATACCCGGGTCGGGTAAAGTGTTATTGGGTTTTCCATTTGGAATTTTTCAGTAGCAGCTCGGAGTTTGGATTTGTGTCCGGTTGATGGCTATAGGCTCGCCCCCTGTTACATGGGACTTAAACATAACTGGCGAAATGTGGGTGTACTATAGGTGCACCTCTGCCTGACCCTTAGGGGAACACAGGCGTGATTTTATGTTGCATTTTCGGCCGAAAATCGAAAACGTAAAAAACATTTTTTGTTAGTCGATAGTTTTCGCTTCGGTAAAAGTAAAAGAAACGCAGTGCCAATCCTTTGAACATTATATTTAACTGTTCAAACTAACATCACACGAAACTTTATATTTTTTTCAAAGACATAATTATTTATATTCAGACAATCTAATGTCCTAGGCTAGAAAACAAGCTTTTCTGCATTTTTTGTTATTGTGCTTTTAGTTGTTGTAACTATCGATTTCCTCTAAATAATGTAAGTATTGATTTGCAGGCACTTAATTTGTTTCGGCCGAAAACGAAAATTGCCGAAAACCGAAAACGAAATCCAGTCAGAAACTATATAAGTCAGTAAAACTTACCCAACTCCTGTTGAACAGCGATAGTCATCTTCTGGAAGGTGCTTCTGATAACGAGAAGCTTCTCAATCGGAGAGAAGGTGGTCTTCAGTTGCTGCAGCGTCTCCACGGCTTCTTGAAACAGCTGCTCTTTCAGGGGTGATGTTGGAGACAACTGCTTGTTTGGACATGCGTAGCCTACCCAGAATTTTCTAGAAAAAAGAAGAATTGCTGAAGGAGATTGTAAGGAAAGGTAAATGTACAAAATATAGTATTTTTGCATGCATCAATTATATCATGTCGTCTTGGCGTCGTAATGTAATTCGACAGATGCCGAGTGCCGCGGTATCGCTGATGTCTTAGAAGTAGAGATCGGATATTCGGATGCATATTCACTTAAAGTTGGGATGTTGGCTAATATGGAATGCGCTTTTGTATCGGAAAAATCTCGCTGGCGTCAGATTCCAGTGACCAAACCGGACCAAATCATAGCGATCGACTTTATTTCGAAAGCATAAGGTTGAAAATCTATTAAAGAAATTTGACATCGATTAGACTTAACGACCGATTTTTGTCGCTATCTATGTCGAGACTGCCGGCCCAGGGCCGGCGGTCTTGTTTATCTTGGACTTTACTGATATCAGTGAAGGAAAACATCGTGAGGAAATCTGGACTTATAGCTGTTAATGTAAGTCTGAAATCGCCAGCCATTTTGAGCAACCGTGGTGATCAATGCTCGTGCCTTAACTGTATGAGAAGAGGCCTTTGGCCTGCAGTGGTACAATAGGCTGGTATTATATACTCACTGATCAATCCCCAAGAACGCCATGAGCGTGAGATCTGGCTGCCTGTTCCACTTGAGCAGCCTTCTCCAATACAGATCATCTTCTCTTTTGTTGTGGAGGGCATACAGTACGAATAGTGCGGGATGCACTCGCGGTAGCAAGGTTGGTTGTAGGAGAGATGCTGCTGATACCACTTCACTGGAAAAGGATGAATATGGTAGATTAAAGTACAATAGTTAATTTTATGTTATTTTTAGAGGTCCGAGAAGTCATAATGACTTCTCGGACCCGGACTTTTTCATCGGAAAAAGAGATAGTAAAAGCAAATACTATAATAGTATTTGCGTTTACTATCTCTTTTTTTCTCGTGTCGGCACGAGGTAAACATCATTAGTTCATGTCGTAAAACTTTGATCAGTTAATGCGGTTGGAAACCACGAGTGGGAAGTCACGAGTATTCAGTATGCACTGCAATGTAGGAAGATAATGCTGTAAATTATCTAAACATAGCTTTTATTTTGGTTGATCTCAAATCCCAAGATGCATTAACTCTCTTTCACTTTTTTTTTAAACCCCCAAGAACGCCCCACGACTGCGACTGCGACTCGAGTCGCCCGCAAATGGGCGTTTTTCCACTGGCCGACCCCGGCACACGTAACGTCACTGCCGATCGGCGAACGTCAAACGTAAAACAGTCCCGTGGTAGATATTACACTAAAAATCTCATGACCATGGCTTGATTTTGCGTGATATTCGGCGTTTTGTGCGATGTGGAAGGCTGATGCTTAGGACCAGCGGGGTAATTACGTAACACACTAACAGTAGGAATGGGTTTCATTTTGACAGTTCAACAACATTCATTGCGTTATTTACGTTGTTGAACAGACACATTTTTCGAACATAAGAAGCAATTGATTAGCAATAGGCTTCAAAATGATTCAAATTGCGATAGACAGTGTGTTACGTAATTAAGGTGCAGGACAAAGAAAAAAAACATCATTTAAAAACCTAGACTCACCCATCAATAGGATTACTATCTTCAGTGTGCAGTTCCTGTCCATCTTCCCTCTTCTTATAAGGCAGTACAGCATCAGTGCCCTCTGGTGGTAACGCCGGGAACAACAACCTTACAACTTGGTACAACCTTGCAGTTATACTTTTGAGTTCTTTTACTGCATGACTGAGGAGTAAGGGGTGCACCCGTACCCCACCGTATGTGGTGTTAAAAGCGTTTGTGACGCCCAAGACAAGCTGGCCTAAGGGGTGGTGGCTCGACTCGCAGGCCTGTGGATATGGAGCAAGCTGTAAGTAAGTAAGATAAAAAAGGAGAGAGTAAGATAAGTAAGTGGAAAGTAAGATAAATGAGGTGAGTATGAGCTTACTGAAATTTTTGATGAAATTTTTAAAGAAGTGCAGCTTAGTTCTATGGACTATAGGATACTTATAGTTCACGAGTGCTAATTTCGATACTTTTATTAAATATCTAGTTTGTTTTAAGCCTTATTGCTTTTTTATATTTTACGCATTCATTTTATGATATTTTTTTGATATAATCATCACTGCCGTTCTTCTTTCTATATTTTGTTATAGTTTCAAGAAATCAAAGTTATTCCGCCTATAATCAACAACTTTTTAAACAACTAAGTAGTTCAATAAGGATAACAAATAAACTTAAACTTATACTATAAATTAATAACATGTACTCACATTATACAAATACTGTTGCAACTCCGCATAACTTTCCAAATTGAGCGTTTTCTGTCCAAACTGTGGTATAACTTCTAAGCAATCAACAGATTTCTCCAAATCGCTTCCTCTTTTCCTCATAGACATTTTGTTTCTCTCTTTGTGCGAACACGATATGGCAACGGCTACATTCTGCCAGATTTTCGAGTTGTCTATGGTGTTGCCAGACGGACCATTCGCGAAATGGTTGCCAGTTGGTGTAAGAATGGACTCTGAGACGCCTAAGCATTGGAAACATTGGCGGAAGAGGGCGTTCCATTTTTGACTTGGCGCTACGCTTAGTTTCCCGAATGAGCTGAAACGAATGGAAAATAAACATATTTTTTATGTTGTCAGTTGTTTGGTAACCAAGTAATTTAATGAGATTAAGTAGGTATAAATTAGTTAGAATAGTGTCATAAGACCCATCAACATTCCACAATAGTAAAATATGAAAACGTTAATTATACTTCAGGCCATACTGACCGAGAAAAGAATCAAGGACCTCGGAATCATCAGTTGTTTAAATTCATCCTTGTAACTATTGAAATAAGGAAGTAATCACTTCAGTGCAGCTGTTTAAACAAAGAATTTTAAAAGAATTTAGTAATCATATTTGTTTCACCACTATTTGCGAATGATAGCTTGTTTTATAAAGTAGGTATTTTAGAAGTCTTCAACCGCACAAAGAAGAATCAACTCTAAATTCAACTCACTTAGGTTTAGAGGTATTCGTCGGCAGCACTGGATTTGATACGTTCAAATGCATGGTAGCGTTTGATATCTTGACGCCTTCAGTCCACGCTCCACTAAGGGACCCTTCGATTTTGTCTCCACTAGAGAACGTAAGGATGCCCTTTCCTGAGAATACGCCAGCTGATCGGAACTCCCCTTCGTAGTGGGTACCGTCTTCGAATACCATAACACCGTGACCCTAGAAGATAGGAATAAAATTGTTTTGAAATGCTGTACAGCTTATTTTATAAGACTGTCAAGATGTTATAAGAAATTAATGGAGGAGGTTACATTAAAAAAAAATGTGTCCGAGGATTTAATGTGGTTTCGACGACTTTACTGGCGGAGATGAACAGCTTTCTTTCTGGATTTGAATATGCCTATCAAATGTGGTGCGTAAAGCGTGCATCGTTTCGGGAGATTAAAATACTATATGTGTACACTTACCGTCAAAACATCCTGCATGAACAGTCCTTCATAATAAATTCCATCCAAGGTCACAATCAAGCCACAACCATGCTTCTTGTTATCACTCCAGTTACCCAAATACTTCTCGCCTTTTCCAATGTCATCCATGACCCCGTAGCCTTGTCTGACCCCATTGACCCACTCTCCCGTATAAATAGTGGCTGATGATGAAGTAAAGTCCCCTTGTTTTTTGATCCCATGGCCGTGGGGGTTACCATCTTTGAAATAACCTTCGTAAATGTCGCCAGTTGTGTATTTCATGACACCGTAACCGTTTTGGAGGTTGTCCTTCCATTGACCTTCGTAGATTCCTGTAAATTTATAATGCGTTGTTTTGTAGTGAAGGTCGTTTTTGTTGAAAATAATGAACGTTGTTATTGTTTTGTTATTATTATCGAATAGGCGTCAATGGGCCCTTTTATCTAACATGCGGTTAGTGCAGTGGTGGAGCGATCCGCTTCTGGGCTACGCAATTTATATTCATGAACGAAAGAAATAATTCATATGGTCTATTAGGCTTAAATTGCTTTATGTGTGTCTGTAAACGCATTAACGATTTAGAGATTCCTAGCGAGAAAAAAAATACGTTTCTGGTCTCTTTTGTTGCTGTAGCCTATGATAAATCAATGGGAAACAATTTCTAGCCGGGGACTCCACAGAAAACGGAAACGCCGATATCTAGGGGATTGCTAAAATGGTGATGTCAATAGTTTTATTTATAGGTATAATTATCTAGCCGGACTTCGATCGTTATCGGTAACTAAAAATAGTCGTGACGTGAAAACTTCAATAATCCTCGTTTCCAAAATCATTATTTTCCTTTACTTAATTATATTTTCCTTTAGTATATCCTATTAACATTATAAATGTGAAAGTTTGTGAGGATGGATGGATGTTGCTACTCTTTCACGCAAAAACTATTGAACGGATTTGGATGGAATTTGGCAGACATATAGTTTATAACCTGGATTAACACATAGACATCAGGATTTTTTCAGTAGCAGCCCGGAGTCTAGATTTCTGCCCGGTTGATGGCAATAGGCTCGTACCCTATTCCATGGGGGTTAACATAACTGGCAAAATGTGGGTGTATACTGTACTATAGGTACACCTCTGCCTAACCCTTCAGGAATTACAGGCGTGACATTATGTATGTATATGTACAGGTAAAACACCTACAATGTATTTAAAACGTTAGCATATTCGCGAAGGTTTGTAAAAATTTTGCAATACTGGCCTTGGCACTAATATTTATGTATTTGTTTGTAGTACATAAGTATACAATAGGTATACGTACGTACTTACATATTAGATACCTACTTACGTAAAGATTATTATTAACAACTTAACATTTTCTTTATAATACTTCTTCGAGACGATAAGCTAAGTCTCTAATGATGATAGCCGTGTTTGTCTTTAAATTGATTCCTGATTGGTCACAAATGTCACAATCGATTTAAATTAATATTTCCTCGATGCTGAATAAGTTTAAAAATAAACCGTCATTAATGCAATAATAATAATGCATCCCAGCGTTTCAAAATACACTGTTAGCGCTCTTGGCGCTAACCAGTGCGCGATAAAAAAAATCACCCGTGGCCGCATGGGTAAGAGGTCTCAGTATTTGCTCAAAATTTAATTAATACCAGTTGTGTTATTCTTTATTAATACAATTTTGAGTAAATGCAAATTCAAATAAAAGTTCTACATTAATGAAGAATATTTAAAACCATAGTTAATTTAGGGTTTTGCGTGATAACTAATCGCAATATCAACTAATTTGGTAGTTGGTAACTGAGTTATTGTCGAAAATAAAAGTCTGCGTACCTATATTGCGTGCGTACATACTTGTTACGGTCGCGAATCATAAAATATTTAAATCCATAGTTAAATTAGGGTTTTGCCTGCTAACTAACCGCAATATCTACTAATTTAGTAGTAGTAGATAACTGAGTTATTGTCGAAAATAAAAGTGCGTACCTATATCGCGTGCGTACGTACTTGTTACGGTCGCGAATCATATTTTGTTCAACATACAACCTGACACTGACCTGCAAATTGCAAAAAACGTAAATTTGAATTTCATCGGCAACCTGGCGCTTCCTCCTTAAGGAAGACCGGCTTTTCCTCGGCAAAGTGACGCGAGCGCAAGTTAAAAAACGTACGTTTTGGATATAGGACCTAGTATAAAGAGATAGTGAGGTCTGGTCCAGCCATGACTACTGGCCCGGGTAAAGCAGAGCTTAGGTACAGCTATGCATAAGCTTTGTATATTGAAAGACTTTTTGATCTATGACAGCAGAAATGATTAGTCTATGAAACTGAAACAGCAGATGGTGGATTGGTGCATGACACGGGGTCAACCCAGCTTTTGGGTTAGGCTCATTTCTGACAATAACCTAAACATTTCCGCAAAAAATACAGAATACAAATATATTAGCATAAGTAAATACATTTAGAATTCTTACCTATACTTGGCAATTCCATTTTTCCATGTCCACATAATGCATTAAGCTGAAATTGGCCCACATATAGCTTCCCATCAGGCCATTCCACCTTTCCACTTCCATGGATTTTCCCATCTAACCATCTTCCAGTATATTTCGCTTCTTTGTACAAAGCATTTCTATTTGAAAAGGTGTGACTGGCAGTCCTTACAGCGGGTGGTTTGAAATTGTCCTTGTTTAACACAAGTCTTATTGAAGTGTTTAATGCATGCGTCCACTCAGTTTTCTCCTGTTCTGTAGTTGTAGCAACTGATATCATTTCTTCGGGCGTCGTGAGCTGAATGACGTTTTGGAGGGAGTCTGTGTTCGGTATCGGTTCAACCCATAGAGTCTCTAAAGGATGCAAGTTTGGTGTACTTCCATTAACGTGCACGAATATATCGTTAAACAGAACAAACCAGTGTGATGAAAATCGTCCCGGATTTACCAAATTCAGCTGCCGAGATTTCGATTCTCTAACTAGCCTTCGTTCAGGCGTTCGGTACTGCTCAAGACTCTTCCCTACTGTCTCCCAAAACAATTTTGTGACGTCTGCTTCCTTCCGCTTCTTTTCCTGTTCGTCTATCAAAGAGTCCAGAGAAGCTACAACTTTGTTTAATCTTTCATCTATATTCGACTTCGCGTCTACTTTTTTTCTTTTTGTTTTGTATCTCAATAGCGATTGAGCTATGCATTTATAAGAACTCAATCTTGTTAAAGGTTGTACGAACGCGAGCCCTACTATGGCTTCCAAAGTCTTTTTATTATTCTTCTGTTTGTTAGTCGGGAGCTGGTCGCTAAACAAACTATAAACAGCAGACGGGACATCAACGACACTGTTAATCTGCGCGAAACCGCCGATAACTATCAAATTGCTTACAGCTACGTAATACTTTCTGTACAAATAAATAAACTCTTCTAAATTTTTTATCAAAGAAATATCACATTCATTTATATGCTTCTCGGCGTACTGCCACATCGAGAGAACATTCAGAGCAGTTATGTTTAATATGTCACCAAAAATATCACAAACTGTTTCGTAAATATTGGAATGTGAAGTTACAGCTTTACTTTTCTTTAGAAACGGTTTAACTAGATTATGATATATCGAAAGCATTTCTTCTAGATATCTTTGAGCAATAGACAGATCTTGGAATTCTGGACATATAGACGTCTCTTCTATTGAGCAATAGCTGATGTTTCCAGAAGATAATATTCTCCAATGGTAGCACATATTTTGGGGTTTGGTAGTATAATTTTGTGAATCAGTAATTTTAACAGTCAAATCTGTTTGGTTTTCAGTTTCATCTTGATCTTTCTTGACATTCAAATTAACAATAGAGTCTGTGTACCCCTCAGTATGTTTACCCATGTAGAATATATTTTCATTGTGAGTGTATGCTAAAGTGTGGTGATCAGTAGCTATCATGTCTCTTATTCTATCACTGTCAGAATTTTCTGTGAATTGTTTAGGACCACTTTTGTCTTCTCTGGTATCAAAACTTACTTGATGAAACTGGTTGTAGCCCCACATGAAGAGTCTCCCATCTAATGTTAAAGCAGAACAGTGCCATTTACCACAAGATACTTTTTGAAGTCCAAAACCTGACAGTGTCATGACTACCATTGGTTTTATTCTTTTCATTGTATCTCCTACACCTAATTGCCCATATGATATGTCGCCCCAGGTCCATAATTCCGTAGCTAAAATATTCTTACCAAGCTTAGACATGTTTTTGAGGTTCTCAGTTTTTCTTGCAGCTTCAAATTCCTTTTCACTGCTTAATGTGCTTGTGGAAAAATGCAAATCCTCTAGATTGCAATTAGAGGTACAGCTATACATTAGTGAATTTAATTCTTCATGCTGGCTTCTCATTTGCATTTCCACAGTATCATTATTATCACTGCTACCACTAACATGTCGTGATAATGTCGCCACTTTGTCTCCTACAGTTTTTACTCCTTCATAAACGAAGTTGGTAAGGTTTGATACATTCTCTTTTATTATTCTAGTTGGTTTCTCTGTGTATTCCACTAAATAGTCCTCACCAGCTGATACCCAAGAGAGCTGTCTACTCAGAAACTGTCTAGCAGCATCTGTGTTTATAAATATATTGTTTATTTTGTCTCCACATGCATCACCTGTCTCACTTTCTTGATTTGTCTGTTCATCACCATCTTCTGTTGATTTAGCATCTTGAGAATTGTGATCTTCTTCTAAGTTTGTATTTTTATGTGAGTTTGTTCTTGCAATTTTTGATTCCTCAGATGAGGGACTAGAATCTTCTGTTAAACTATGAGCATCAACATGAACATCAGTTTGAGGGGCTGTAGTACTACTTGAATCTTCACTAGACTTACTTATTTGGACACCTAAAGGGCAGGTTTCTGATAGAGATGGCACGGATGCGGGGGATGCTAGGCCTATTATTGTCTGGCATTGTGAGCAGTTTGAAGCAAACACTTCCTCATCATCATTATCACTCTCTGTATCACAATTGCCAGACCGTCTGACATTTTTTCTAGCTATCACTGCAGCAAAGTTTTGACCCACAGAAGCACTATACACAGTCCTTCCTTCAAAAAATGGAATTTTCTTAACACTACTAGTGTCCATGGAAAGTTGGGGCATAGCACCGGAGCCCCACAGCTGCCCATCACTGCTTATGAACAGCTGTCCAAAATCACTTGTAACTACATTTCTAAATTTCACTTTATAACTGGAACTTTTAAAACCATGGGGACAACATTTAGCATCCTCTTTAACAATAATTTCCTCTTTGTTTTTAAAACTAGCATTCGTCTTAAACAACCGCCCATGTACATCTATAATATAAAGGATATCATTATGATATGATATGTCTATTGCTGAAATGCCACTGATTTTTCTAAAGTTTAAGGAGTCCTCCACAGTTTCGCAGTGATAGAGCCCATGGTCATTTCCTAACACAATGAAGTCTGTTCCCAGTGCACATAGTTTTACAATTTTATCAGGTACTTGCTGTGACGATGGCACATTCAACGGTGTTAGTCCTCTCCAGAAATTATGCTGACTCATTATTTAATTATCACTTCCTTTCTTCATTGGATTGAAAGTAGGAGTATCATCGATTTAAATCAGGGCGGAAGAACTAATGCACACTGTCTCAAGTCGAAGTCGCACATATTTCGTTGTTGAAAGGAGCTGTTCACTATAAGATACATTGACAACTGAATATTTTAGTTAACTACGAAAACGCAGATTTATTTATCTATTTGATAAGGACTTTTCTACTACAACTTTTGATTGCTTGTGATTGACAAATAATAGAATTGACAGTTGACAGCTGATTATTCCAAAGACAAGATAGTTTATTTTTATTTTTTATAAGTAGTTTTATTGCCTGGTTGCTAAGACCTTTTAGCCATAAAGACAAGATAGAGTACAAGTACATTATAAGGAACAGATAATAATAGTGACAACAATAAACTATTTTGATCTCTAGGAAACCTGTGGTCATTTTTTATTTCATGATGGTAACATCGAGATGAAAAATGTCAAAATTATCAAAATCAATCTAACCTTTCACAAAAATGGCGAACCGTAGTGGGCCTGCTAGGCGCGTTCCTGCTGAAACTGAAGCCACTATTACGTACGTTCAGTGCGATGGATTGGTATGTACACAATTAATGATTTACGTAGCATCTTTTCCGTAAAATCTACACTTGGGATGTTAGTAATAGTTGAAAAGCTGTTCCTCGTCGACACGTCATGTATTCTCTGTTTTTAAAGTTTGTACTGTAATTGCGCATTATTTGGCATGTTAAACGTGTTTAAGAAGCATTACTTGATACTATGATGCATAATGTTCTTATTTTATCAACTCTATAATTAGTTTATGTTAGACCGTATAGGTTATGTTTTGAACATAAACTTTGATTCGCTTCCTGGAAATCTCATTAGACCTCCAAAAATCATCACTACCCTCATTTTTTACCCCAATATTACTACGAAAAACTCATTACTTCGCAAATTTTCCATAGCTATAGCATTTTTGGTGAATGTACAGTTTTAATAGAAGTAATTTGTTTACTATGTGAAAGTTTATTAAGTATGAGTCACACACTCTTTTCGGACATTTACCTCGGTGACCCGACTGCCGGCAAACGGTTACAGAGATGATCTCACTGTGTGACATTGAGTAACTTTGGCAGGATACATTACTATCTGGAAACCGTGTATTTTGCATTTTTAATGCTGTATTCATTAGTATGTTAGCCTATCATAACAACTATAAAAAGCTCAATGTTTTGTAAACAATGGTAACATCAGAAATTCTGCATTAGAGTATTCTGTAGGTGAGCCTGATGAGCTGATCATTAATTAAAATAGCAATGACACATTCTATGTGACTGGATTAAATGATGGCAGCTGTATTTGGCTCACTTTAACTGTTAATTAATCTATGACAGTCAACTGGAAACAAAACAACATTCTTTGTTTGCTGTTCATCATTAGTTTTAGCTATGCATCACCATTTAGCATTGCTGCAAAATAAATGCTTGGTGAAACTTTTTTTGTTCAGAACTTTGGCACTATGGAGTGAGGACTTAGAAAAGTTTTCGTATTATTATTTTTTCGTACAATTTACCGATTTTAATGTAGTATCGGGTTAACATTGTCTACAGAAACCAGTTAGCTTTTGAGAAGCATGGTCCGACGACCGTGCCATGGTCATCCTCTTCGTGGTTATTTTTTTTTAAACCATTCAGAAGTAGGAGCCCCGTCTGGCGGGGCTCCCTCGACTGTGCCTACGTGCGTCGTAGGGCCATGCTTCTCTGAACCTAAATGGTTTCTATGGTCTATGGTCAAGGTTAACCCGATACTGCAATAAAATTGGTAGATTTCCGAAAAAATATTTTTTCCGTAAAATTTACTGTCCCAAATAAGCTTTTCCATAGTTTATTTTTTTGTTTTCTTTTTCGCTCATAGTGCCCCTAATCGTATACTGCAACGCCTACTACTCCGCCTCTAAGACGATCCACTGACTGACCTTTGACCTCAGAAACTAGTCTTCTATAAAAATTAAATGCTGTTTGTTGGTAAACGCATCACTTGAGAACGGCTGGGCCGATTTGGTTATTTAAAAAAAAAAAATGTAATAGTCCAAATCAGGGTTTTATATATAGGAAAATTGGAAGTTTCCTGAAAAAAAAAAAACTAATTCGGGAAATACTGTACATCCTTTTTTATGGGATTTTTGTAACGAAATTTGGACAAAACCAAAACTGTTTGGTCAGCTAGTTTCAATAAGAGAATTGATTTTTGCTAATACACTCATAAAAGTGATTTCTTTTATAATTCCGAAGTTCTGAAATACTCCATACCACTATCACAACAGCAGTATAATTTTTTGTTGCACAATGCTTGTAAATTTAGTTTTAATGAGGATAGACTATTATTGTTTTGCTTAAATAAATTAATTTATGGACGTAATAAGTTAAATAAAGAGGTTCCTTTGAATGTGAACAGATAACTGTAATGAGAGTATTATATATAACTTATTGAAGCGTGTTTATAGCCTTTTATCTTCCTTTGTTTAAAAACTCCTTTATCTATGAAAGCATGCTTACCTGGTTTCCACAAAGATTTTCCTAAATTACTTATGTTTGAACAGGAATACATTACATACAATAGTAAATTATTATACATCTAAATATTTACACAAGGTACTATAATAACTTTTATATAAAGTAGCTGTTTGTGCCTGGTATCGCTCGGGTGAATTTCATGTCTCAATCTCCTGTGGTTTAGGCTGTTGCAAAAAAATTCTTTTCACACAAACTTTGTTCTGACAATTACAAAGACAACGAATACAAATCGCTCAACCCATTCTTAAGTGGTGATCTTTCATACATGTGGCAATTTATTTTTATTTATATTGATATAATTTTCAAAATTATTGCATTTGCAGCAAGGAATGACCAGATACAAGTACTAGATATCAAATTATGTAGAGGTTTTAATAAACCATTTTTATTAATTTCCAGGCTGTTATGAAAATAGTGAAACACTGCCATGAAGAATCATGCAGCAATATGGAGGTGGCCCAGGGAGCCTTGCTCGGTCTGGTCGTGGAGAACCGCTTGGAGATCACTAACTGCTTCCCGTTCCCGAAGCATGATGACACCATGGACGAGGAGGAGTACCAGCTGGACATGATGAGGAGACTGCGCCGTGTTAATGTTGATCATTTTCATGTTGGATGGTAAGGGACAATATTTATTTACTAGCTTTTCACTTGGCTTCATTTCTGACCTCCACGCCAGCGTGGAGGTCAGAAATTATACCACGGGATTGTACTACAGGGATAAAAGGTACTCTATGTCCTAACTCAGGTTATGGTCTACCTGTGTGCCAAATTTCATCGAAATCCGTTCAGCCGTTAAGGCATGGTAAAAGGTAAAAGACAGACAGTTACTTTCGCATTTATAATGTTAGTAGGTACAGATAACCTGGTTTAACGCAAGTACGGCTAGAATTGTTAGTTCGTATGTAAAAAAGGCTGGCATAGTTGAGAAGAGAGTTGAAAAAAAAAATATAATTAGGTTCCACCCACCTACCAATAAAAACAGTTAACATCAGAAGTGGTTGTGTAAATTCCTGCCTTTTGTTTTGGTCTTCTAAGACAATAATGAGCATTAAGCAGGTCACCACTTACTAAACTACCATTTTGCAGTTAACCCAATCAAGATTAGTGAACATTCACATTTGGCGTCCTGTGCAAAGATAAAGAAGCTTACTCACTGGTAAAAATTCCAAAATTCAGCTTTATTAGTTTATGTAAAATTAATAAAGTTGGATTTGGGGTTTACGAATACTATCTCTATTTTTATAAATATTCCGTTTTTAAGTTCGCCTGTAAACTTGTCCTCAAAGTACTTAGGAGCTATTGGCAGCATACGGTCGATATTTGTTACGGTCGCGGATCATATATTTATCAACATACAATCTGATACTGACCTGCAAATTGCAAAAAGCGTAAGAAAATTTGAATTTCGCGGGCTACCCTGGCGCTTTCGCCTTACTTGTTAAAAAAAACTTTACAAAAGAAATACTCTTGTCTCCAGGTACCAGAGCGCCGACGTAGGCAACTTCCTGAGCCAGTCCCTGCTGGAGTCGCAGTACCACTACCAGACCTCCATCGAAGAGAGCGTGGTGGTCATCTATGATACCAAGAAGTCTGCCAGGGGATTCTTGACGCTGAAGGCTTACCGCTTGACTCCTCAGGTTGGTTGAAGAATATTTAAATTAATGTTATGTCACGTTTTTACGGACAAAGTTAATTAAAGATTAGTCGTCTTAAACTAGGTTTTTCAGCCAAGCGCACATTAAAGCCGCAACGGGCCGCAGCGCAACGCATTGTCATAAAAAAAAGCGAGGTGCAACGTGCCTAAATGCACCTTCATCTCTCGCACACTACAGAGGTCCCTTGTAGTGTGCGTTGGTTTATAGAAAACTAGCGGGTACCCGGCGTCTGCTACTACGATAAAACAATACATTAGGCACATTTGGTCCATTCATGAAGTTTAGTAAATCCTTTTTTTTTTCCATTCTTTTAGTGGTCTGAAACCATCTTCGCATTATTGCCGGTTTGGGGCACATCGGTTGGATGGTTTCAAAGTCTATAACGGACATAGGTAGAAACAATTTTTGTGTTTTATATATGTATATGGATAGTTAGATGTACGAAAGTGATGCAAGAGGATTTTTGCAATGCGGTGCGTTGCGGCGCTACTCACCCCAAGCAGCGTTAGCCTTTAGTAAACAAAATGATGGCATTAATAAAATAAAATCACCACAGAAATATGGGGGCATACATCTGTCTGAGAAGTTTCTATTCTCTCTATCTATATTTTTTCTTTCTTTCTTTGTACGTAACTAACTTTTGAAAAGGGCAACTATATTAAATTTTTCTTGTAATTTCTGACGTCCAAGCATGTCTTTTAATGGTCTCATTAAAATATGCGATTTGACTGACCTCAAAGTTTTGACCTAATGATTCTTCACACAGAATAATTCAATATCAATCCATTACAGGCCATCGCCATGTACAAGGAAGGTGACTACACCCCGGAAGCTCTCCGTAACCTGAAGATAGGCTACGAGAGCCTTTTCATCGAGGTGCCCATTGTGATCCGCAACTCTCCCCTGACCAACATCATGATGTCAGAGCTCTCGGAGATGATTCCAGAAGAAGAGGGATCCAAGTTCCTGGATTTGGGAACTGCTTCAGTATTGGAAGGTGGGTTGTCATTTTTTTTTGTACTAATAGTAGAATTTTAAAGAATGTAGCTATAAGAGTAGGGGAGGACCACTGCCAAGATGATGACTAATAGAGAAGTATGGAAAAGAAGATATGTGCTGACCCCAAATGAATTGGGATAAGGGCAGGACAGTGATGATGATGATGATGATGATGATGATGATGATGATGATGATGATGATGATGATGATGATGATGATGATGATGATGGTGATGATGATGATGATGATGATGATGATGATGATGATGATGATGATGATGATGATGATGACCCATCAATCGGGCACAAATCCAAGAATTTTGCCCAGAACAGCGAAAATAACGGTTTTGATTGCGTGGCGAAAAATATTCTGCAGCTTTGATTAATTGATCCTAAGAACACTGAGATTTCAGGCTACATTGAAGCCTATTGAACACAACTACAAGGCTTAATATAATGGTCCGTAAGGCTCATCGTCGCCATGATGGGACGTGTTCTTATTTTACGCTTTATATTTCAAGTCACCGGCGACAAAGATTGTCTTTAATTGACCGAGCGAGCGCGAAGCGTCTCCGTTTCGGTTTAGGCAAAAATGCTTTATGTATGTCGTATGACCGGATGTCCGGTTGTTGACAACTAGAATCAATTAATTTTTTTTGTAAATTTTGACGTTCAAAAGTGCCTTTTATGTGCCTATTTGAAATAAATGATTTGACTTTGACTTTGACCTGTAGAGGATACAGGTCGCATTTCTCAACTGATTTTAGTGAAATTTTGTGAGCAGGTTCGATAATTTTTTTATTTTTTTCGTAGACTCAGGTTTTTTTTTTTCGATATACTAGAGATATTGGGTTTGAAAATGTAAAAAAATAAAAAAAATCAGCCATTTCGCGCTCTTTGCGCGCGCTTTTTGTTTTAAGATGAACATTTATTCAGTTTTAAGCTATGCAAAGACAGACTCGCGAGGTCTACAGCTCACAGAGCCACTAGTTTGAATCTGTTTAGAGAAACCATCACTTTAAAAAAGAACTGGTCATCTCGAACTGTTGAAAATTTTAACTTTCACTCTCTCCTTTCACAGGCCAACTCCGCAGCCTAATGGAGCGCGTCGACGAACTCAACCAAGAAGCTATCAAGTTCAACAGGTACCAACAGCTGGTCGTCCGTCAACAGCAAGACAAGCACCGCTGGTTGGCCAAGAGGACTCAAGAAAACCTAGCCAGAGCGGCTAAGGATGAGCCTCCCCTACCCGAAGAAGACGTGAACAAACTCTTCAAGCCCCACCCCGTACCGCCTAGGCTCAACCCTATGATTGTCGCTGGTCAGATCAATACTTACAGCCAACATATAAGCCAGTTCTGCTCCCAGAGTCTTGCTAAACTGTATTTAACGCAAGCACTCCAAAATGCTAAGGAGTCGAAGCAGAACAACTAGTTTTGTATTTGTATTAAATTGATTGTCACATATGGGTGTTTCTTATTGTATGACTACCTCAAATCGATTAGCCTTGATATGAAGCTGATTAGAGCTGAAATAGGGTCAGCCATACAGCTATAATGAATTAATGAGTTTCATTACTGCCGAGAAGTAACAGGCGCAGCGTAGCGCGGTTGCCAGCGCCACACAAATATCAACCTAGCGCTAAATGAAATAAAGTCGAAAACAAATTGCACCCCTACCTATCCCTTAGGCCCTTAGGTGTTACCAGTTATGTCTAATTCCATAAAATAGTCGGTAGTCTTAATAAAACACTTAAATTCATTAATTCACCGACAAAAACGTACAACCTAAACTGGGTCTAGAACATGTAATTTTGCACGAAACTTCCTTTCATAACCATGGTATAATAATATACTTCGCCAGGTATAGCATTCCGAGACACAGTGGTCACGTGGGTGACACAAGCCTACGTCATCGCCGCTGTGTTACCAGCAGTGTGTAATAATAACTCCCCAACCGCCTTTATTACCTGTGCGAATCCGATAAATCAATGAGGTTTTAAGTAACAATTACGTTGGTATAAGTTTAAATTGAATTGTTTCTTTTGATTAGAAAAACGAAACGACAATTTAAATGCTTTATATATATTTTTTAACAGAATGGTGACTGAAAATGTTTCCATACTTCTTGTTTTGTTGCTGGATAGTGACGTAACCTTGTGTCACTCTCGGAATGCCAGTTTTTTTTTTTTTTAGACTATGTTCATAACGAAGGTGCACAGTAGGCAATAAGGATTTTTGCAAATAAACTCCCGGTTTCTTAAATCGAGCCACCGTGAATTTTTATGTTTAACCTTTTTTAGCCGGACGTAGATCTTGCTTTTTAATTGTGTCTGCAATTACGGCATTCAACCGGTTAGAGGCCTAAAACATGAAAATAAATATAAGTCAGAGAAAAAGTTTTTATGCAGTTTTGAAGCTGACTTACTGGCCTACCATTTCCGTATCACTATTGTTCCAAATTTGAATTCAAGAATTTAAAAAGAAGAAAATTTAAGTTTGGGAGCTCAAGCTTTGATTAGAGCATCTTTAAGTAATAGTTATTTTGTTATTTGTTTTTGCACGCCTGATAAGCGAAGCGCGTGAGGTAGTGCTCTACTTTCGCCTTACAAAGAAAAAGTAATTCCTCGAGCTAAAAATGTCTCTATTTACTTCATATTGCACTTGTAGAATAATATTCACACACAAACGTCAAGAAAAAACACTACGTTTCAACACTCGTGTTATTTTCAAAAGACATTGTGCTATTTAAAATAATAAAAAAACTTTTAATAAAATATTTTGCTGAAGTCCGTGTGTCTGTATGTATGGATTTTCAGTATAGTATAAAGTACTCTGTGGTATGGATCCTGGCGTGGTCACGATAACTCCCGAAATACTTAACTAAACGAGTCCTTTTTTTTAATGCTTCAGTACTATCGAAAACTAAGTCCTTTCGAAAATCATGGTCTAATTCACCGTAGTTTAACTGCTAATTAGTAATATAAAAATACTATTGGACATTTCGTTCGTTTTTTGTTATTTTTTATAGAATTGAATGAGATTATGAGGCGTGCACTTTTGGATTTTCCATTTTTTTTTGTTTTGCATAAAAAGACTTTCGAAATCTTTTCCTTATTTTTAATCCATTCGTCAAATTCACGTAACGATCACGTTCAAATTATGGATAGGTACTGCACCTGAAGTAGCCCCGCAAGCTGTGGCATTTCTTCAGTCTGGGCTTAGTCAGCGAAACGTAAGTACACGAATTCATGCAAGTCGTTCTGCCGTGCAAAGTATTTACCATCGATACCTTTAGACTGGCGGCTTCGTGCGCCGATCAGGAGGACCACGAAACCGGGTCACTACAGCACGACAAGATGGATTTATCTTTACCACCAGCCTGCGTAATCGTCACCTGACCTAAGTACAGATCCAAGAACAGCTTCGAGACTATAAGGACTAACTGTTTGCGCTAGAACTATTAGAAGAATACTCGTACAACGTGACCTGAAACCTCATAAGCCAGCCAATGATCTCAAACTAACACGAGCTCACAGAATGACGCGCCTACAGTTTGCTCGCGAACATGTGCATTGGAATCAACGTCAACGGAGGCAGGTTCTATTTGCAGATGAAACCAAGATTATGCTGTATGGCAATGATGGACGTAGGAAAGTCTACCGAGGACAGGGAGAACGAATTCAGCAATGTTGCGTTGAAGAGAAGGTGAGTCATGGCGGTGGGTCATGGGCAGTCGCGGGCGGAACTTCCACCGAAGGAATAACTGGCCTTAAGGTTGTGACGGGAGCTCGGGTGCCGCTGCTAAACAGCGACCGACACATTCATCAATGCCGAGAGGCTTATGTATTGCCATATGCTGAGTTTGTGGACCAGGATTTTATTTTTATACGGGCACTTACTGCAAGAATTGTTCGTATCGCAGTACCCAATGGAATGGCCAGCAAGAAGCCCTGATATGAATCCAATAGAGCACTTATGGGATTAGCTGAAGGGGCGTGTTCGAACTAGCCAACCAGCTCCAGAAATTTTGCAGGAGCTGAAAACTGTCATCTTGGAAGGATGGGAGAACATTCTATAGCACGTCATAGTGGCATTAATTATGTCCATACCGAACCGCATGACGGCCGTCGTAAATACTCTTGAAGGTAACACAAGGTACTAAATAACAGTTTTCTCTATATAAACCACTGTTTTCTTCAAAAACTCAATGCTAATTTTGCACATGAGAAATGCGAAAAGACGCATGCAATCAGACTGTTTTATTTTGTATTCCGATTTCAAAAGAACAATGAAAAACGGAAATGATTGTGACTGTCTTCAAAACCACGTATATTTTTCTTCGTACTAGCATTATTTAAAACGATAGAGATCTTCAAACAAAAATATACAGGCTGGCTTGATTCAGGTGTCCGGGAGTGTATATCCCAAAAGCGGTTAATAGGGGATGAAGGTTATATTGACGTGCGTCATTTTTGCCGATGGGAACCCATCGGGCGCAGAGCTTGTTGGTAGAGAAAAACTAACACTACCTGACCTGCTAATGGTACTCAGGACCCCATTTCTAAGACCGACAAGAGAGTCAGCAAACAAACACACTTTCCGGATTGTTTTTATAGTCAATTTGTTTTACAACATTAATTTAACGTCTCCTCAATCCAGATTAATTACATAATTCGATTATTTCTCCCATTAGCCTACCACAGGCTTCTTTAATAAAGGCAGCATTGGATTAACCGCCAAAGGATAATAGTGATAAATTGAGATTGTCCCTCAATTGCCACAAATTGCTTCATTTTCGTCCCGACGTCGCCCACGTGTAATTGGGGTTCATCTGTCTCTGTATAAATTGAGTTAATCATATAGATGGATGATCTTGTCATTTATTTTAAATGTCGGATTAATAATTTTGCCTTCATGCTAGTCCTGCCATGTGACTTCGCTCGCAAGTTGGTCAAACATTTATTTTCGCTTTGTTGGTCTTGTGTACCATGGCCTGGACTAGGCCCGGCCGCGAGAGATCGACGCCGCCGATCACCTTCGCGAGGACACGGCGGTGCTCCGCCCAAGCCGGGCAGACCGCCACCGTATGCTCCACCGTGTCCTCCGGGCGATCCACACAATGGTAACACCCGGGCGTTTCCTCCCGCCTTATCCGGAACAGGAACCTCTCGAAGCAGCCATGACCGGTGCGGACCTGCGTCAGGCGGAAGGTGAGGATGACGTGGCACCTCTCAATCTACTCCTTAAAGAGGGGACTTACCGCCGCAATTGTGGCGTGCCCAAGCACAGTGAAGCCTGGATTTGGGTTTGGTTAATCGCAACAGGTTGCCCGTCCCCTCTAAAGGTAGGTACAAGACTTAAACATAACTAGAGAAATGTCTGAAAAACACCTGTCTGTGTCATGTAGGGCACGTCTCAGGTAGGTGGTCTAGAATTCTATATCTTCGATGTACTTCAGGCAGAGCGCTTAACATCAGATACAAGGCCATCTGCCACTTCCATAATTATTGCAAAATAATTAATAAAAAATGGGCGATATCTTTCTTTTTAATTAATAAATACATCATCCTATGGCGGCTAAGCACCGCACTTGTTTGACTGCCCCAAATGCCCATTCACCTGCTTAAAAGAGGTCTTAATAAGGCTATGCCCACCGCCGTGCTTACTGGCTACCTGCTGGGCAAAGGACGCACTTGATAAGAACTTATAAGTGAATAAAAATAAGTTTCACAGCTGCCCTGTCTTAAATGCGCGGTACCGACCTACCAATGTTAAGTAATTAAATTCGTTTTATTTATTATGAGCATAGTAAATAGTGGCGTAAAATGAGTAACTTCATTTTTAAATAGCAGAATACATCAACAAAAAAAAGTTTACATAAAGATATATTTTTCACCACAATGTACAGGGTTAAATTAAATTAGCTAGCGAAACTACGCCGACGTGATGGGTATCGATAACTAAACACGATAAAATAAAAAACAAAATACTTGTTTTTTTTTAGGGGCCCACGACCGTTGGAAGTGTTGTTACATGAAGTATGAGTTGAAAAAATGTGTTATATCGTGTTCAGATATCGATACCAATGACGTTTATTAACCTTACAAAAAAAATAAAAAATTTGAACGATATTTCAAATGTATACACTAACTGCGGTCGATGACCCCACAAAAAATAATCAAATTAATTCTGTTTCTGTTTCATCATGTTTAGATATCCCATCACCATCACCCATCACGTCTGCGGAGTTTCACTAGCTAATTTAATTTAACTCTGTATTTAAGTACATTTTTTCAAATGATCAAGAACGATACATAGGTAGTAGTTTTAATTATACTGGGAGACAGGTGCCTAAACTAGGCGTAAGGCCTGTATTTCAGGTCTTCACCCCTTCAGAAGCAGTTACATTTATTTCGGATTATGCACTCGTACACAAATGTGGTAAGTTATATCACAAACACATAAACACACACTCACAACATAATACACGCTTTACTCAACTAGCCTTCAAAACCGACATATTTATTTCTGCGCACTCGCACTCCGACCCCCAAGATAGGTACAAGCCCTGCTAAGTTTGGGGATCAACGGTCAAAATAAAAAAATGTGATGTACAATCTTAACTGTTAATGTAAAATTACTGTCTGTCATCACCTTTTCTTTTAGCCAATAAAACTTTTTGTATTTTTTTTTGTATATACAACCAGAAAAATAATAGGTAGGTTGATACCTGCGGCAGAAGAAATAACGACAAAGAGGCAAACCCATTTTTATTCAGGCTCTCTTTCATCCGTTTCCCATTTCCGCCTGGTGTTGTGAGTTATGACAAGTTTCCTAGTAAAGGCTACGTAAACAATAATACAACCTAGTTGATCAATCCGGCGACCAAGCGTGTTGATTGTGGTAGGTAATGCCCCTTTGACCGTTAACTGTAGCGAAAATTGGGAAAACGAGTCTTTTGATTAGCAGTTGACGTGTAGGACATATCTTTTAAAATATCCCAAAAAAATACAATTGGGCCCTTGTGAAGACTCAACTCAAGCCAAATGAAAATATCACGAATCATCATTTTGCGTGTAGATACCAGAATTTTTTATACTTACTTACTTATAGGAATAATTATATACCAAAATTGAGTATTCGCGTGCAGCCGTTCAATCATTAAGTTGTTTCCTGACAATATTTTCATTGAATAAAGCCATCAAAAATATAGAGATGTCGTTTCTAAAATGGCGTAATTTAGGTAAAGATTAGACGGTCTCAAGGATCGAGATATTAAGCCTAACCACAACATCTGTATGTCTACACTAATTTTAAATAATTTGCTTGTTAATATTTCGAAATAATGTGGATGGTTTGATTGGCATGATGGTTTTGTGCAGCCGTATTGTGGTAACATTAAATTATAATGATAGTGTTGTAATTTCGGATCTTTTTCGAGATATTTTTCGAAGGGCGATGGGCGAATACGGTGCCATTGAAATTCCTAAACATAACCTAATAGTAGTAGGCATTTATAGAACAACTACACATGATGAATAATAAAGGTTGTCTGTAAAAGATCGCTTTTAGCGATAAGACCGCCCATTGTGTCACCCTGTGTAAAATGTCTACATTTATATCTGTAATTTTTATGGTGTACATAATAAAGAGTATTCTATTCTATTCTATTCTATTCTATGATGCGACGACATTTCTGAATAGTTTGGAAATCTTTACTAATAAACTATTTGAAAAGGTGAAGAAAAAAGTCATCATATGTGGTGACTGGAATATAGATATCCTAAAAAGAAATAAAATATCCAAAGACTTAAATGCTATACTTAATAATAACAACCTGAAAAACCATATTACTCTACCGACGAGGAAAACCTCTTGTTTAAACTTAATTGTGAGCAATATAGGCGACGCTAAGCCTATACTGCACTATTTAGCACTATCAGACCACGAAACAGCACAATCTCTAACAGTTGCCTTAGAAATTGATAATAAAGTTAAGGACATTCATAGTTTCTAGTTTAAAACTATAAGGGAGCTCAATGACGAAAACATAACTAAATTTAGAGACGAAATTTAGAGATTTATCTTTCGCTGAGGTATACTAATGCCACTCAACAAACAACACCTTCAATTGCCTGCACGGTACAATTATTCTTTTTTACAATTTGTGCTTCACCGTTATTAAAGTCAAAAATAGTAACAAGCAAGTGAAAAACCGATGCCTAACAAGAAACATAAAACGATGTTGTATTACCAAACGAACATTATACCTAAAATATAACTTTTGTAGATAAAACAAAAAAAAATATAATATATATTTTTAAAATATATAATATATATTTTTTTGTGCAGCGTGGAACTTAAACAAAGCATGTTAATAATACGACAAGTTACTCTGACATTGACTCAATACAAATCAGTACTGACATTGATGACAACCCTAACCATATTCGTGACCTATTCAATGACTATTACATATCCCTAACCAATGCGGCCCAAAAACCACGAGAAAACAATCAGAATACCAATTTTACAATTCTTCAGAATCCTAAAAGCACTTTCCTAACTCCAATAGATGAAAGAGATGTGTATAAAATAATTAATAGTTTAAAAAATATGAACTCGACTGGCGACTTAAATACCAAAGTGTTAAAAATATGTGCATCGAGTTTACTCTCGCCTTTAAGCTTCATAATAAATTTATCCCTAAGTGAAGGAGTCTTCCCAAAATTACTGAAAATGTCTATTGTCAAACCTTTATACAAGAACGGCTTAAAGTCTGATATGAGTAACTATCGACCAATCACTTTAATCCCCATATTATTAAAAATATTTGAGAAGGTTATGTGTAATAAAATAGAGAACTTTTTGACATCATGTAACATCCTCAAAAATAACAGTCTGGCTTTAGAAAGGGGAGGTCGACGGCTTCAGCATGTGTCTCTTTAAATAAACAAGTAACTGAAAGTCTAAACCAAAAAATCAAAATAGGCTGTGTCTTTCTAGACATGACAAAAGCCTTTGACTTTGTCTGCCATAAAACATTACTCTCAAAATTGTCTCACTATGGAGTCCGCGGGAAGGTCAACGAGTGGATCAAAAGCTTTCTTATCGACCGACTGCAGTGCGTAGAAATAACAAGAAATTATCAAAATGAACAAAAGAAATTTAGATCAAAATCAGTCAAAACAACTTCGGTACACCTCAAGGAGGAATTTTATCTCCTCTTTTCTTTCTAGTATACATCAACGACCTACCAGATGACACAACATTGATTATTAAAAGCGACGGTAACAGACTTAGAAAAACGAATTGCTAAAGCATTAGACAAGGCAATCAAATGGCTAGAAAATAATAACTTAATAATAAACATGACAAAAACAAATATAATACAATTTCAAGCACTCAACACAAACATAGATAGTCTACACATCCGGTATAACAATTACCCCTTAAACACCGCTAACCGTGGACCAAAATTGCAGTTGGATTGGAATCCACATGAATAACATACTCAAAAAAATAGATCGTTTTGTCTATGTCCTGAAAAGAATAAGACAAACGGTTAATCTAAGTACCGCAATGGTTGCTTACCATGCTTATGTAGCATCTGTACTCAGATTTATGGACTTATAATTTGGGGGAACTCAATAGACGTGCAAAGAGTTTTTAAAGGACAAAAATATATACATCCGGGCAATGTGTGGAGCCCACTTTTTAGATAGCTGTACCTTTATTTAAAAAGCTTAAAATACTGTCTTTACCATGTCTTTATATTTTTGAAACAAGAATTTTTGTAAAAAAAAAAAAAAAAAAGCAGTTACAAAATAAATAGTAGAACACGGCAAAAAAGACAAATTGAAACTACCCCAAATAAAACTAATGCTATTTAAAATAAATACGAACTGCATGGCAATTATTATATTATACCTATAACCATTTGCCAAATAGTACTCAAGATTTGCCATTGCCATTGTTCAAAAGGGTATTGTGCAGACTGTTATTAGAAAAAAAATATTACTGTATTCAAGAATACCTACCTAAGAGGATAAATCGTTAATAATATAATAAAGTAATAAAAATAGCCTTTAATTTAACACATGCAAAAACTACATATTTCATTAATATTAATTATTATTATTACTACAATACAATCTCAATCAGTAAATATAACGGATTCGGATTAACTATATAATAGTTAATTAATACCGATTCATATTTTATTCTCTAATTCATTTTAATATTCATAAAATTATTAATAGGTTAGTAAGATACGCTTTGTTTTTGTATAGAAATATTTGTACGCCATACTATGGTAGCCATGCTGGAACCAATATTGTAACACCTATTGTACCATATCGTAACAAATAAACATTTTTGATTTTTCATTAAAACTATGAAAAGGATAACTAAGTCAAAAAAAACTTGAAATACCGGGGTTTTAGGTAAGTATAGATTGTTCTAATGAGAGAGAATCCATTCATATTGCTTTTATTTTTTTTCGCAGAATAAAGAAAACTGTCTGGGCCAAAGATCCCCAAAATTAGATTGTTATGCAAGGGGCTTAATTTACCCATTATATACGAGGTAGTTTTACTCCCGAGTTTTAGCGAGGGAGTAAATAGAAACCGAGTTCTAATGGGGTTTTAGCGCCGTGTGTTACACTCTACCTTTCACTATAATTGCGAGAAAATAAAATAATCCAATACAATATTAAAAATAAATTACAGTCACCAATTCAATTTCTAATTAGAGTAAAATTGTAAAGATTTCGCGCCAATGCCTTTTTTTCATTTCTTCTGTAGCCGCAACGCAATGCACGTATTCTACCGAAGTGATTGTCGCTTTTAGTTCCATTTTCAAAAATAAAATGTTCTTCTATTTTATGAAACAGTAATAAGTCGAGTCTTTATTAATGATTATTCTACTTAAGAATAAAGACGTTTGATTTTTGTAGGCTCGTTAGTAACAGACAAAAATTTAATAACAAACTTTTTCCCCTAGAGGAAAATAAGCTATTTTATCCCCGCTCTGGTAAGCTACAATGATGGACTTTTTGAGCAAGAGGAGTGAAAACTTTTTTGTCTTGTAGACCACTTGCCATGTTTTTCGGTTTTGGGTAGACCCCAGCTTATATTGCATTTTGTGCAAATTCATCAACTTCATATGTGTTTTTAACTGATTTCTAACTGTAGTGAGGTGTAGAGCAAAAAACAATTTAAAAAAACACGTTAAGTACTTAATGTCTTTGCGAATGTCTGAGACAATAATGGACAAGAATTTCAACTACGCGTACGCGGGTAGATAACATGATGATATCTGGTATCATTATGTGCAAGTTTCTACAAGTTCAAGGTGTATTGCGACCACAAAGCGAATATCCTACTAAGTTATAAAATTTTACCTCTATACAGGGTGGCAGTGATATCGACGCACAACCTGTTACCATGGATTCAGTACATGATTCTGAACCCCCTTTTTGGGTTGGTTATCGTCAAATAACTTCTCCCGCTCTGGGCGGAGCGGGAGGGCATGTCAGACTTTTACTGACTAAAACCCACCCGTGTTCCTTTAGTTGCCTATGTGCCAGGACTACGGTAACCTTTTCGGACAAACCCGCGACCCTGGCAGGCATCGGCCCTAACGGACCCCGTCAATGTGTGCTGATGCTGATGATGATGATGCATCTCTTAGAGGCGCGCGTGGTACACAATGCGCCGTCGACCCGGGCCTGGTCCTTACCGGACGGTGAGTTATTCATTGCTAGCCGTTGGCAAGCCTGCGCCTACGGTTGCCGGGAATCGGCTATGGACTATTACTACTAATACTATTACTGCTTCGCAGAAGGAGGTGACGGCTTCCCATTGCCTCTCGCTCCGTACCATGGCCTGGACCAAGGCCGGTCACGAGAGATCGCCGCCGCTGATCGCCTCCGCGAGGATACGGCGGTGCTCCGTCCAAGCCGGACAGACCTCCACCGTATGCTCCACCGTGTCCTCCGGGCGATCCACACAATGGTAACACCCGGGCGTTTCCTCTCGCCTTATCCGGAACAGGAACCCCCCGAAACAACAATGTCCGGTGAGGACCTGCGTCAGGCGGACGCCGCGGCGTCCGCCTGACGTCGTCGTCGTCGTCGTCGTCGTCGCGTCTCTCAATCCACTACTCAAAGAGGGGACCTATTGCCGCAATTGTGGCGTGCCCATTCTGAACCCCCTGCGTTGAAATTTTTCGTCGTGTTATTAAAAACAAAACAACTGTTTCCTACAAAAGTGCAATACGAACGCGGTCAAAATGTACTGAATAGCAATAAAAAAAAAAAACACCTACTAAACATTTCAATGCAGTGGGTTTAAGAACCATTTACTGAATCCATGGTAACAGGTTGTGTGTGCGTCGATGTCCCTGCCACCCTATATAGAGGTAGAATAACAACAACAAGAATAACAACACAATAACAACAACGATTTCTATGAAAACAAGAGTCGCATCGCGTGAGTCTGCCTGCCTTTATACCTCAAAACGACTGATAAAATTGACAGTGCAGATCGCGAAGTTTTGGTGGCCAAAAATTCGATACAGAGATATTTGAATAGTATTATGTAGGTAGCCTACACGATAGAATTGCACAAATTAAGGCTCCCGCATACAAGCGCGATACGACAGCGCGACGTGACTCTTGTAGAATAATTTCCATGAAGTTTTCATAGATATTGTTCCACTAGAGTCGCGTCGCGACTGTTTGCGGGAGCCTTTACAGAGGTGCAAGCGCAACTAGAATAATTTTAACTGTGAATTTTGTACGATGATTATGTACACAAATTGTGTCGTGATCAAACAATAAAGAAAGTCAATTGCCTTGAATTTATGCGATAATTTCCCGCCGTTAAAATGTAGGCTCGACTATTAAATTTCACCTTTCCGTTTAGGTACATGTTATTTACATTATGTGGAGATATTTTAGTGTTGTTTTAGTTTTTAATTGTTCATTATAACCTTTAGGGTTAATTGCTTAATACAAGATAATTCTAGTGGTCGTTTGTCTATTGCACAATGAAACTTATTTTTATTTCCATTTTCATTGTTATGGAATTTTCTTTCAGAAATAAAATAATCATCTTCCTCTCATTAAATTCAAAATACAAAAATTGTGATGTAAAAGGAGGAATTAACGTTTGAGTGATAAAGAGTCGAAATTTCTACTTCATTTTTTTTAATACTAATTACCAGGTTCCTAAATCATTTCAAAAACCTAGGTGGAATATAGGCTTGCATAATATCAAAAAAAAAGTTGGTACTTAATCAACAACTTTGCTGGAATCGGCTTTTAAAATAGGTAACTCTTAGCATAATCGGTTTTTCGACTCTGTTAAGTAAGAATATTCCATAACAATGAAAATTGCAAAAAAAATGAATGTGAAAAAGCCGTGTAAAAATAAAGATATAATTTTTTTAAAGCAGTTCGCATATTATTTTCAAGAAATTAAAAACTATAATTATAACTCTAAAAGTATTAAGACTCGCCGAACACACATGGGGTATTTTGGATACCCCTGGGCGTGAGGAATCTATTTTTCACTTCAGTAGCTCAAACATGTAGGTTTTGCTGCCTGAAATCAGTGAGCAAAATGCGATTTTGCTCACTGAGTGAGACCAAGTAACTTTTTAATTATTTTTTTTCAGAAAGGCGCGAATATCTTATTCATCCTTGGTTTAATCATACAATTCGAAACATTCACATTCTATCTCTTTCCCGCCATTAGAAAGAGAGAGAGACAAAGACCAGCCCTTTCGAAGTTCCGATTTTGAATTCGACCTCAAAGACAAACACGTTCGGAATTTCGTACTAACTAAAGAAATTTTTCAAAAAGATAATTATGTCTTTTAATGTAATTTATTGAATTTTTAACTTATTGTTGTATTTAAACGAAAATAAGTATTTACTGCAAATAAAACTGATATTTAACATGTACATATTTATTTCTAGTTTCAATAATGTTACGTAATATATTTTGAATAATAAAATATCATGGGTGCTATTTCCGAACACGCCTTAATTTAAATAAAAGAGCGGGTTACTTTTAATTTGCAGAATTGCAGTAACTTTACTTTTAACTTTTAAAATGTTCCATTTTATTGAATTGGTACCTCTACCTACAATGTTAATTATTTTGATTCACAATAAATAGTTATTTCAATCTATTCCTGTTTATTATTTTATCTCCTAATGTGTTCTCGCTGCTGAAGTGAAAAGTTATGTGTGTTACACGAGAGCAAAGATTTTCGCATCTCGTGCCTTTGAATCCCTCGCCACACTCAGGATTCAACTTTAGAATCACTCGCTACGCTCGTGATTCAATCGTTGAATCCTTCGCTTGCTCAGGATTCAAAATCAGCACTCGCAGCAAAAAACGACTTTGCTCTCTTGTTGCACAAATAACTATTTCACTTCAGTAGCTCAAACATGTAGGTTTTGCTGCCTGAAATCAGTGAGCAAAATGCGATTTTGCTCACTGAGTGAGACCAAGTAACTTTGTTTTTTTTTTTTTTCGGATAACCGCGAATATCTTATTCAGCCTTGGGTTAATCATACAATTCGAAACATTCACATTCTATCTCTTTCCCGCCATTAGAAAGAGAGAGAGACAAAGACCAGCCCTTTCGAAGTTCCGATTTTGAATTCGACCTCAAAGACAAACACGTTCGGAATTTCGTACTAACTAAAGAAATTTTGCAAAAAGATAATTATGTCTTTTAATGTAATTTATAGAATTTTTTACTTATTGTTGTATTTAAACGAAAATAAGTATTTACTGCAAATAAAACTGACATTTAACATGTAAATATTTATTTCTAGTTTCAATAAGGTTACGTAATATATTTTGAATAATAAAATATCATGGGTGCTATTTCCGAACACGCCTTAATTTAAATAAAAGAGCGGGTTACTTTTAATTTGCAGAATTGCAGTAATTTTACTTTTAACTTTTAAAATGTTCCATTTTATTGAATTGGTACTTCTACCTACAATGTTAATTATTTTGATTCACAATAATTAGTTATTTCAATCTATTCCTGTTTATTATTTTATCTCCTAAAGTGTTCTCGCTGCTGAAGTGAAAAGTTATGTGTGTTACACGAGAGCAAAGTCTTTTGCATCTCGTGCCTTTGAATCCCTCGCCACACTCAGGATTCAACTTTAGAATCACTCGCTACGCTCGTGATTCAATCGTTGAATCCTTCGCTTGCTCAGGATTCAAAATTAGCACTCGCAGCAAAAAACGACTTTGCTCTCTTGTTGCACAATAGTTATTTGTGCAACAAGAGAGCAAAGTGGTTTTTTGCTGCGAGTGCTGATTTTGAATCCTGAGCAAGCGAAGGATTCAACGATTGAATCACGAGCATAGCGAGTGATTCTAAAGTTGAATCCTGAGTGTGGCGAGGGATTCAAAGGCACGAGATGCAAAAAACTTTGCTCTCGTGTAACACACATAACTTTTCACTACAGCAGCGAGAACACTTTAGGAGATAAAATAATAAACAGGAATAGATTGAAATAACTATTCATTGTGAATCAAAATAATTAAGATTGTAGGTAGAGGTACCAATTCAATAAAATGGAACATTTTAAAAGTTAAAAGTAAAATTACTGCAATTCTGCAAATTAAAAGTAACCCGCTCTTTTATTTAAATTAAGGCGTGTTCGGAAATAGCACCCATGTAATTTTATTATTCAAAATATATTACGTAACATTATTGAAACTAGAAATACATATGTACATGTTATTATCAGTTTTATTTGCAGTAAATACTTATTTTCGTTTAAATACAACAATAAGTTAAAAATTCAATAAATTACATTAAAAGACATAATTATCTTTTTGAAAAATTTCTTTAGTTAGTACGAAATTCCGAACGTGTTTGTCTTTGAGGTCGAATTCAAAATCGGAACTTCGAAAGGGCTGGTCTTTGTCTCTCTCTCTTTCTAATGGCGGGAAAGAGATAGAGTGTGAATGTTTCGAATTTTATGATTAACCCAAGATGAATAAGATATTCGCGGCTTTCTGAAAAAAAAAAAATTAAAAAGTTACTTGGTCTCACTCAGTGAGCAAAATCGCATTTTGCTCACTGATTTCAGGCAGCAAAACGTACATGTTTGAGCTACTGAAGTGAAAATAACTATTGAATAATAAAATATCATGGGTGCTATTTCCGAACACGCCTTAATTTAAATAAAAAAGCGGGAATCAAATTTCGTGGCTGGCATAAAGAGTTGAATAAGTTAAAAATTATTAAAATAATCGTAAAATAAGAGTGAAACTAGCGACGAGAACAGTATTTTAACACCGGAAGAGTTAAAACAACAAGTTATTAATGCAGAATTAAGTTTCCTACCTGAGAAGTCTCGCGAGAAATATCTGAAAGCATACCATGTCTTCAATGAATGGGAACTTACAAAGGGCGCAAGCAGTTTTTCGGAGACGGTGACGGTGTGATCTTATTTTTTAGATTTATCACACACGAGGCGATCATCTACAATGTGGAGTATTTACTCAATGTTGAAAGCTACTTTAAAAACAAAACATAACATGCATATTGAAACATACGCAAAACTCGATCTGTTCTGAAAATAATGTCAGTTGGGCATAAGGCTAAAATGTCCAAAATTTTTACGGCCCTTAGAAAAATTTCTTAATGAAGCTCCGGACTGCAATTTTCTTGCCGCTAAAGTAAGTGGTACCTATGAATCTATGTTGTTAGTAGTTATTAAAATTTGTGTGTAGACTGTTATGTATAAAGGTACTTACTGCCTACTACTAATTTTTGGTGGCGCAATGAATCCTAGTCTGGCTTATTATTATTATTTATTTATTTGATTAGACAACATTGGTCCACTGGTTAGTAACGACTTATCAACTAAGGGTTAGTATTTATGAAATAGAATAAAACAGTAGGTACCTATTATATATTCATACCTGCCGCACGAGCAACCTGACAAAGTGTCTCAGTATAGGTGTATCGTGTTGTTCGGCTAGGGTTTTCAGGATACTGTTGCTGCTAGCCCTCATTCTGCCTACTAAGGATGCGGTCTTTTTCCTCATAATAGCATGGAAGTCGTCGGTTCGTGCTACAGCAAACATGCTAGACACGCTGCAGAACCTGGGCAACCTCAACAGCACCCTGAAGCCGTTATTATATTGCACACGCAGAGCATCTAGAGCCCTCCGCGTACAGTTGACCCACAAACTGCCCGTGTAGAACGCTTGACAATAAGCTTTAAACAGGGTTATTTTGACCTCGTTACTACAACGAGCGAATCTGTGAGCCAACATGTTGCATCTGGCTGCTAGTGCCCTGCGCTCACGATCAATATCTACCTGATCTTTGAGGTCCTCAGTGACATAGTGTCCCAAATATTTAAATTGAGTAACCCTTTTAAGTGGTTCCCCGTTGAGACTTATTGAGGGCTCGTAAGTTATATGTTTCCCGGGAGCATCAAAGATCAGGTATTCACTTTTCACTACATTATACAACAGGCCGTGAGTCGCCGCATACTTTCCACAGATGTTCAGCATCTCCCTGATTGAGCCAGCCGTTGGACCCAGCAGCACCATATCATCAGCGTAACTTAAATTATTGTCGCTAGCGCCATCTATTTTACACCCAACTGGTCTGCTGCTGAGTTCAACGATCAACTCATTCAGATACAGGTTGAAGAGCTTAGGTGAGGTTAACCCCCCCTGCCTCACCCCACACTCCAACCTGTACGCTTCAGACAGAACATCCCCCCAACGAACTTGGTTTAACTGGTTAGAGTACCAGTACTGGAACAAACCCGTCAACTCAGGTGGTACACCCGCTCTCCCGAGCTTCCCCCAAAGGACATCATATGACACAAGGTCAAACGCCCTTGAGAGATCAAGGAAGCAGGCATATACCGGAGTACCTCTATCCTTGTAGTATTGGACCGTCTGCTTTAGACAGAGGATAGCACTCTCAGTGGAAAATCCAGGCCGAAACCCAAACTGTGCGTCATGTACAGTTATCCATTTATCAAGTTCTTTGTCAAGCAGACCGTCCAACACCTTTGCTATAATAGTAAGCAATACTTACTTACTTAGCAATACAGTTAAAATATTTATTACGATATGTAAAAGATGCTGTAAATGTCAAATTATGCATATTAATTATGTAATATTTTCATTACAGGTTGTACTGATCATAGGAATTAGTGGAGCGTGTTGCAATAACGAGCTATTATTACAGCTAACAGTTAATGATCTCGAAAAGCATTTAGATAAATTACTGTTAGTAAAATTGAAAAATACGAAGACGAACCTTGACAGGTCTTTTGTCGTACGCGAAGAATATGTAACTATTGTAGAAAAATACCAAAATTTACGTCCAGCCAATATAAAAACCGACCGATTTTTCATACAATACCATAATAATAATTGCTCAAGACAGCCTATGGGAGTAAATAAAATAGGTGCTATACCGCGAGAAATTGCCACTTTCTTAAAACTGGAAGAGCCTCAGCTATACACGGGTCACTGCTTTCGGAGAATTTCGGCAACGCTCTTGGCTGATTCCGGAGCCGATCTCACCACTTTAAAACGTCACGGCGGGTGGAAATCCAATCCGGTTGCAGAAGGCTATATTGAAGACTCAATAGAACATAAGTTGAAAATCTGTAAGCGTATAGTGGAAACAATAAGTCTGAATTCGACCTCGGATCCTTGGTCTCACCTACATCCACTTCTAACGACGCACAGTGTACTTATACAGAAAGCCGATCAGAGTCACCAACGTTCACCGTTGTTCCTTCTCAATTCGCCACCGAAACAGAAACCTTAATAATCAGATAATCTTATCCTCGCGGAGGCAATCGGCGGTGGTGATCTCTCGCGTCCGGCCCTGGTCCAGGCCATGGTACGGAGCGAGAGGGCATGGGAAGCCGTCACATCCTTCTGCGAAGCAGTAATGCTCGCGAAGGAGGATGCGGAGCGCTGGAGGGCGAGGCAATCGTGGCACCCTGACGCCCTTAGTCGCTGCAGGAGGAGACACCCTGGGCGTCGGGAATCTATAGCCGATCCCCGGCCACCGTAAGCGCGGGCCTGCGGACGACGAGCAATGGATAGCTCGCCGTCCGGTAAGGACTAGGCCCGGATCGACGGCGCGTTGTGTTCCACGCGCGCCTCAAAGAGATGTCAGCATAATTGACGGCCGATTGAGGGCCGATGCCTGCCGGGGTCGCGGATTGTTTGAAAGAGTTACTGTGGCCCTGGCGCACAGGCAACTGAAGGAACATGGGTGGGTTTTAGTCAGTAAGAGTCTGACACGCCCTTCCGAACCGCCCAGAGCGGGAGACGTCATTTGATGATTGCCCACCCAAAAAATAAAGGTGGTGTGAAAATAACATTAAGTAGTTATTGTATTGTAGATTCTGTGAATCATTAACGTTTCTCATATCAAATGCTGGTAGTTCGAAATAATAAGCGCTGTTCAGGACTTCAGGATTTGATGAATAGTTTTCTTTGATATTAACTTGTTTTTTTAATGTTAATAAGTATCTACCTATGTCAAATGTTTACTTGCAGCAACATTCTTAATAGTGTAATGGGCAGAGCCGGATTTAGAGGTCTGGAGGCCTTGGGACAACAAAAGAGTGGAGCCCCCCTCCCAAATTATTTTCCAAATATTTTTTTTTTTTAATCGCTCGTGTTTTTCAATAAATACTTTATTGTGAAACCGGGTAGATTCTTTTAGCATTTAACAAAAATATATAAATATAATCGAAAACGAGAATTATCTGATATAAAATTTTAGTTTTAATGAACTCTCTGAGTTTTTTTCGCCGAAAAATCGTTGATGATTTCACTAAAATCTAGTTCCCGAAGTAAATCTCTTTCAATGCTTAAGAGCGATAGCTTTGATAGACGGTTTTGTCCCATCGTGGTTCGCAGCCTATTTTTTATAATTTTCATGTTGGAAAATGAGCGCGCTCCAGTGCAATTCGACACCATCAATCAATACGATTTCGAGGTTTGGGAATGTAGCTGTGAAATTTTGGTCTTCGAGAATTTGGTTGTTTACTAGTGTTTACTCGTCGGAATTTAAAAGAATTTTTTTTTTCGAACTCGCTATTCTGGGGGACCCTCTTTTGTGGAGGCCCCGGGGCTGTAGCCCCGGACGTCCTCTACTAAATCCGGCCCTGGTTATGGGCCTTTATAGATCCTGGTTCCGTTCCGAGGTAGAAATCCATAACCATATGCCATCAACGCTGCCAACAGAACGTAGGTAGATAAGTTAGACGTTTTTAAATATCTTTCCATGACCAACAATTACGGAGACCTAAAAACGAACAGTTTAACTACGATACAAAGTAAACGAATCATAATAAAATTTATTAATAGCTATCACAAAATATGTAAAATCAACCAGCGAGCACGTTTTGCCCACAAACAGAGATGAACTGGGCATCAATTTTATATTGTAAAGTAATTGTGCCGGGAAACGGCCGCTAATTGTGCTGCCCATAAAAAATAAATTATACCCGAGTGTCATTTGTGGGAGTTTATTAACAAACGCTGGCAACATTGTTCTTTTCATTGATGATTTAAAGTGCGCCGTCTGAATGCTTTGACAACGTTTATTAGGTGTAATGAATACATTGTTTGAATAGTATGACTAATTGCTTGTGGTGTTACATAGGTTACGTGAGCGCTGTCTATGCTGCGTAGTTTCAGCTTACATTGTAGAGAAAATAGGTGCTTCTAAAAGGGCTTCTAGACGGGCCACACTTGGATACTAAACATATCTAACATCACACCGCAATTTCGCGAAGGGTTAGGCAGAGGTGAGCAGTACTATGATATAATAATATACCTCGCCAGGTATAGCATTCCGAGACACAGTGGTCACGTGGGAGACACAAGCCTATGTCATCACCGCTGTGTTACCAGTAGTGGGTAATAATAACTCCCCAATCGCCTTTATTACCTGTGCGAACCCGATAAAACACAGAGGTTATGACTAACAATTTCGTTCGTATATGTTTAAATTGAATTGTTTCGTTTGATTAGAAAAACGAAACGACAATTTAAATGCTTCATATATATTTTTTAACAGAATGGTGACTGAAAATGTTTCCATCATTCGTGTTTTGTTGCAATAAAGTGGCAACTGGATAGTGACGTGACCATGTCACTCCCGGAATGCCAGACCTTGTTTTTTTAGACCATGAGCAGTACCTAGGTTACTAGCACATTTCGCAGTGTTGCTAGATTAATAATATTTTCTATACAAAAGCTGTCTAACCACAATTTTTATTCCTCACATAAAATCTTTTTGAAGATTGAAAAATCGACCTTATAAGATTAATCTAGGCTGTCATCGGCTAGTTAAGATAGCAGGTACTATATGGAATCGGAATCTACGAGTAAATATGGTAGGCGACTAGCCGCTACATAAGAAAATAAGAAGCGACACTGAATTTTCGCTATTTATTTTAAGAAGCCGTGCTCACATTTACAGAACTATCACAAAGTTCTATTGTTTTATAAAAACAATCGCCGCATATTTAATTTTGAAACAGCACCCTAATTGCGTAACACACTATCTATCACAATTTGAATAATTTTGAAGCCTATTGCTTCATATGTTGGAAAAATTTGTCTGCTCAACAACGTAAATAACGCAATGAATGTTATTGAACTGTCATAATGAAAGCTATTCCTACTGTTAGTGACTCACTTACCCCGCTGATTCTACATTCGCTTGAGTGATCGAATGCAACAGTAATTTTTTTACCAGGCTGCATCATGTACAATCGCCAGCACATAAGTTATCACAAACAGAAGTTAATTTTGAACTTAACCATCAACCTTTTAAGGTTTAAAATCGTTTGGAGAAATTTGACAGCTTCGTGTAGTTTGACCTGCTGGCGGCTGTGTATAAGGTTAACTTTTGCAGACAACCTTTACTATCTTGTCCGATGAGGCCCTAGCTGGCGTCGTAGCTGAGCCTGTAGCTTTAAATTCCCCCGATAATAATAATCCTCTAAACATTTCGATCCAGCCTGTCCCACCTTGCTGCCCTCTGTCAGTGACGCCCTAAGCCGAGGTCCGTACCCCAAAGGGGGTGCCCTTAGCTTGCGGTCATTTAAATATAAATTTTAGTATTTAATTTCGCCTCTGGCTGGAGGCTTTTTGAGTTAATAGGCACCCCCAGGATAGTTCGGTTAAGTAGCCAGGACCTCAGAGGTCACAACTACGAGTTGCCATATTTAAAAAAAGAAAATCCTACCAATGTGCAACAGGGGATGTGGTAATTTATTATGGAAAAACGGTTTTACTATTATTATGATATTGTGGTTTATTCACGGTCTTCGCCTTTTACGAAGTGAAAACATCACATAACACATTGTGATGGAATATCATGTTTTGTTCGTTACATTTATAAATGCTCGAGGAGGCTCGTGACTAATTGATAACAGCCGAACGGGTCGATAGAGGTTAAGCTAAGCTTGCCGCGGTCGGTTCGTGGATAGGTCACCATCCGTTGTACTTAAATTGAGACCCCTCCGTGCTTCGGAAAGCACGTTAAGTCGTTGGTCTCGGCTGTCATTCGTAGATCTTTGAAAGACGTACTTGGAAGTCCAAAAGTCTGACAACAACAAATGAACTTAGGGTAGTTAAGTGTAGAACAGTTAAGTTCAAATCAAGCGTATTTGGTATGGGTGTTAAAATTTATAATAAATTACCAGACTCTATTAAAAATACTGAAACATTAACTACTTTTAAATACAAACTCAAATAATACTGATACAGAAAGTATATTACACAACTAATGAATTCCTAAATGACAAATGTTTTGACAAAATTTTATTTAATATTATAATAATGCAATAATAATGCTTAATAATGACAAATGACAATTGATAAATGTATAATTAACTTATTTTCCCTAGTGGTAATTAATATTATGTTTCCTTGGTGTTTTTGTGTACTATGCCGATTTTTTAATATTGTTTTAGACATATAATTGTAAATTTTAATATTGTACACCTCATGGGTATGTTACAGTGATACATGCCACAATAATAATTTTAAGAACTGAATTTCCACCTGCGACAAACAATAAAATGAATCTGAATCTGATTACCAGTCTTACCAAGGGGTATAGTGTTATCCAGTAACTGGTTTGTGGAGGTCAGATAGGCAGTCGCTCCATGTAAAATGCTGGTATTCAGCTGCATTGGGTTAGACTGGAAGCCGAACCCAATATAATTAGGAAAAGCCTAGGCTGATTTGACATTAATGTATGCTAGTATTATGAAAAACATCGCGTATCAAATACGTTCGCTTATTTTTCCCCAACTCGTTCTTTTTTGTATTTGTGTGTTTTTCTTTGTAAATAAACGTATTTTCTTTCTTTCTTGTTTCCCAAGGTTCATAAAACTTTCAACGTTCAGAGGTCCTTAAGTTCTGAGTTGAGCTGCACGATTACTGACAAATGCGTGCACTGTCTGGGCAGGTCCACTCAATCTGTGCGGTATTTCTTCAAAAGACCAAATCTACATGGTCTTCACATGATCTGACCAAGATTATGTCTGGACTTTAAAAGTGACTGTGACCTCTGAGTTTGTTTCGGCCTTTCTTCTCAGAGTAGTCAGATAGGAAACGTCGACCTCATCTAGTTTTTAAAATATGATTGACGTGTTAAAGTGTTTGTACAAACCTACTTACAGAAATAAAATCATTTATCATTTATCATTGTAATTCTCTTAAAAATCTTCTGGAGAAAACTAGCTGTAGGTAAGTATACCAAGGCCGGCAGTCTCGACATTAGATAGCGACAAAAATCTGTCGCTAAGTCGTATCGATGTCAAATTCCTTTAATATATTTTCAACTTTATTTCCAAAGCATAAGGTTGAAAATCTATTAAAGGAATTTGACATCGATACGACTTAGCGACAGATTTTTGTCGCTATCTAATGTCGAGACTGCAGGGCCTGGCAAACTAACTGTAGGTACTCCAGGATAACGAATTGCATTAAAACTATAACTTTGCATACTTCTGAAGGACATACCTATTATAGTGACCTTATTGGTGATGCTCTTCAGAAAAGTCAGGTGTGTAGTACTCGCAACCCGTGTGTGTACCAGATGACCAGATGACCAGATGTATGAACGTAAACGGAGCAAAAGGAGTATATAACGATCGAGGCAGGTGTCGGTCTGTATTTTCTGCCTACCCTCTTGGAAAAAAGACGTGAGTTTATGTATTTATGTATTACTTTGCAGATCTAACATGTATTTGCATTTAATTTTGGAATATAAGCAATGACTCTCTAACTACTCTGGCAACATTACCCTCACATGTTTTAAAATGTTGCCAGTTAAGGAAAACTCTAGTTGTAAGTGGGAGGGGCGAGCTAGTGCTGTGCTCTATAATGTAATGGCCGCAAGCGATGTACAGGGCCTTAAGTACCCTGTTAGAGTGGTCTGTGACATGGGTACTTGCTAAATCGTTTACTCATTAGTTTGTCTTGTTACTACATATTATAAAGGGCTGGCAAATTGATAAAAACAAAACAGTACCTATTTACTATCTACATAATTATATTTACTGTCTCGTTGGTCAAGTGGTCGCAAGCCCTACTTCTGAACATGAGGTCTTGGGTTCGATTCCCCGGGTCGTGCAAAGTGTTAATGGGTTTTTCTGTCAGGAATTTCTTATTAGCAGCCCGGAGTCTGAATTTATGCCCGGTTGATGACAACATGCTCAACCCCTGTTACATGGAACTTAAACTGGCGAAATGTGGGTGTACTATATAAGGTATATCTATTCATACACGAAATCTCTTAAGGGGTAATTGTATTCATCATTACAAACAACTTTTACTATGGGACCAAACCTGAAATCTCGAAAAAGAAATCAGCTGCTCCCTACATTTATGGTCGCAGAACTCGTCAAAATGTATGGAGCAGCAGATTTTTGTTTTGCGATTTCACGTTTTGTCCTATAGTAATAGTTGTTCATAATAATGAGTGCAATGACCCCTTCAGATATTTCGTGTATAAATAGATACACCTTATATAGGTACGCCTCTCCCCAACCCTTCAGGGAAACGAGGCCTGATGTTATGTTTATAATTTTACTAGCTTTTGCCCGCGGCTTCGCTCGCGTTAATTTAGACTTTGACTATCAATTCGGGTTATAATTCAATCATGATTCGAAAGACACGTGGCGCCATCTAGTATCATAAGAACGTTATTGTTGTTTTCCTCGGGAACAGTACTTTTTTGCGGGATGAAAGATACCCTATGTCCGTTTCTGTACCCCTGAAAACGTATATGCAAAATTTCATGATGATCGGTTCAGTGGTTTAGGCGTGAAAAGGTAACAAACAAACAAACAAACTTACTTTCGCATTTATAATATTAGTTAGGATTAGGATTAGGATTAGTTAGGATAGTTAGGATTGAATTCATCAGAACTCGGAATATATATCAATGGCTGGTTTTTATTTTACCCAAAACCGATGTCAATACTTACCTCCTCCGTTTACCCCAATTTGAGACTCGATCTTAGAAATAATAGAGTTGGATTACTAATTCCCTGCGTTATTAAAGTAATTAATAACGACTGTATTAATTGATTTACTGAGAAACTACGCTCTGGTAATAATTGTTCTGTTGTTAAATGTCTATAGGTTGGCAGGTATATTAATTCTAAGAAATCATACATTTTGACTAGAATTTAAGTAGTAGATTAAGACGTAGGTATCACAATAAAGAAACTCAAATGGAAGTGGACAGGGTATATACTATGAGAAGCAAAATAGAGAAATGGACCGAAGACGTCACTAAATGGTATCCTAGAAAGGGGAAGAGGAAAAGAGGAAGACTAGGCGTAGGTGGGAGGAAAGAAAGAAAGAAAGAAAATACGTTTATTCACGGTAAGCATGACGAAGAGAAAAACACACAAATACAAAAAAGAACGAGTTGGGGAAAATATGCGTCACATCTACGCAAAACGGCAATCGCTCAGCATAATGCTATGACCATGCGAGCCAGAGCCCCAGCGCTGGTTTTCAGCGACGAAAACCGATGCGCGCGATGGCGATGACCTAAGATCGACAGCAGGTGCGACATGGACAGGGAAATTCCACTGTCGAAAATTGTGGAAGGGTCCGGGGAGTCCTATACTGGAAAGCGAAACAAACTTACTTATTTTGTACTTATATCTAATATATATGTACAAACGACTATTTTCTTAATAAAGGCTATTTGAATATGATTCAGAATAAAAACTATCAGGCAATCGTCCCTTAAAAAAAACCGGCCAAGTGCGACTCGGACTCGCGCACGAATGGTTCCGTACCATCCTAATCCTAATCCTAACTTCCTAACTTCCTATCCTAACTAATATCCTAACTTCCTAACTATCCTAACTTCCTATCCTAACTAATATTATAAATGCGAAAGTAAGTTTGTTTGTTTGTTTGTTACCTTTTCACGCCTAAACCACTGAACCGATCATTGTGAAATTTTGCATAGACTTTGTCAGGTGTACTGAAACGGACATAAGGTACCTTTCATCCCGCAAAAACGTACTGTTCCCGAGGAAAACAACAATAACGTTCTTATGATAATAGATGGTGCCACGATGCGATGTGCGATGGTGTCTTTCGAATCATGATTGAATTATAACCCGAATTTATAGTCAAAGTCTAAATTAACGCGAGCGAAGCCGCGGGCAAAAGCTAGTTATCTATAAAAACGGCAAAAAAAACATGGCTGTTGTATGGGAGCCCCCTTAAATATATATTTTTCTGTTTTTTAGTATTTGATGTTATAGCGGCAACAGAAATACACCATCTGTGAAAATTTCAACTGTCTAACTATCACGGTTCGTGAGATACAGCCTGGCGACAGACGGACAGACAGACGGACGGACAAAGTAGTCTTATTAATAGGGTCCCGTTTTACCCTTTGGGTACGGAACCCTAAAAAAGGAAATACGAAACAATCCTAATCATTAAATCAAATTATAATAATATCACGTCATTAAGTAGCGCAGATAAGTAAAATCCAACGCTCGCTAACGTTTCGATGCATTCAGATGTAATTACACGTAAAACGCAACGTAACTAATACGGTAAAATACAAAAAACATAGATTCAGTTCATGTAGTATTAAACAAGTATAAAAGATAGGCTCTCGGTAATAGCGGTCAACGAAAGCGTTGCTTCAAATGAATAATTATGATACATTACTAATTATATCGTTCTTAGTGATAAATTGATAATATTCCGTAATTATGGTTTTAATTTCTTGAAAATAGATGTATCGTGATCATCCCAAGTTAATTTATTGTAAAAAATGTTAGTAATTATGAAGTAATTAAAAATTTTATTCGGATAGCGATCACGAGAATCTTTTTTAAAACGATAAAAGTTGTATTAATTTCTAAGAAAATTGCTACTTATTAAATCTATTCTTAGAAGCATTAAAAATTGCGTTCAAAATTCTTGTAAATTTATTTTGCGATTAGTCGCAATTAAATTCTTAATATCAGTAGAGTACTGTTGAAAACTACCTAAATAATCAATCGATTATCTCTGGGTACGGAAAATTCGATTAATAACCGTTGATCGAATCAATTTTGTATTTATACGGTAAACGATGGCTGCGTACCTATTTTTTATAAGTGCGATGTTCCGAGGGCCGGTGCTGTAATTTCATTATGCAAATGCAGCATAAAGTGTTGCCATACATAATCGCTCAAACTATTAGTCAGAGACAAGAGCGCGGGAAAATTATTAAGCTAAAAATGGCGGGATAATAAATTGTATCGTGTAAGTAAATAATATGTTATACCTATGCAATTTTTTATATTTATGTACAGGGATTGAATAGGTGCCTAAAATAACGGTAAAGGACCGATATTTAGTGGTTCCGTTACTAGAATCTAAACCGGAACAGGAAGGAACTTAAATTGGAACCTTTATTTTTCCGGTTCTTCTTCAAAATGAGTCTGAACGAGTTTATACGATGCCGCTTAGCGCTGGGCGGGCAGTCTCGACATAGATACCGACAAAAATCGGTCGTTAAGTCCTATCGATTTCAAATTTCTTTAATAGGTTTTCAACCTTATGCTTTCGAAATAAAGTTGAAAATCTATTAAAAGAATTTGACATCGATACGACTTAGCGACCGATTTTTGTCGCTGTCTAATGTCGAGACTGCAGGGCCAGGACGAAGCTTTGTACGATAGCGGCGAGGTACGGGCAGCCGCCGCCGGCGGGTGAAGAGGTGGGAGTTTTTGTAAGAGGGAAGTGGGACACATTTGCTTTGGTAGATCATGTGGTAGTTATTTCTTAGAGAACCTTTAAATCGGATGGTATGGAACCGGTATATTGGAACCTTTATTTGGAACCTAGTAGATTAGATTAATAGGTAGATTGATACGTAGGTAAGTACAATTAGGTACTTTAGGAGTTACCTACTTTGCTATACCGAAATAGTTTTCTTTTTCTACTCCTTGTTTGACATTGGACATGATTTTTATCCGAAAAAATGGATCGGTAGTTTTAATTTTAGATCACTTATTTATTAAATCAGGTTGAAACATAATCGGTTATAATTTGCTATAATAAGTACTTATCTAACAAATTGAACCAATGCTTATCTGAATCAATTCAGAAGCATTGATTCAATTTGTTAGATTGTAGAAGGAAACCTAATAGAGTAGGTAAGTTATCTTTTTCATCATTTTCTACTTAGGTATTTTCATTTCAGATTGTTTTGTCAAGAAATTGTAGAGAGGGCGTGACCCGTAATCCATCACGCGGACCGAATTTTTGGTTTAGGACCTTACTTTGGCATTATTTTATCACTAGGTACCTAATTATTGGATCATCATTAGAGTCTTTTCAATTTGATTAAGTGTCCAATACATGTTCAATTTAAGAAGCTCTGAAGATTACGGGTAAGATTTTTGTCCCAAATTAAGTGTGATTAGCGCCATAAAAACTTTACCTGCTTAGCATAAAAGCTGTCTAGACCAGAACTTCGTTATCAAAACATAAAAGAGGAGGTCTATAAGTCATTTTATCTCCAACAATCACTAATGGTTGAACGTGGTCCCGCGCAAATTGTCCTCGGGAAACGATAACAGTTTGATAACTTTTAAGTATTGGTTTTGGGCGAATTTAATCAAAAACGTTCGCATAACAGTTATTACCGGGGTCGGGTTAATTTAAAAATATACGATAAAGGATGCAAAAATAATATTTAAGGGAATTAGGGCTCCCGATGTGTTGTGGTGCGCAATTTGGTAGATTGCGCCGCCGCCGCCGCCGCCATGCGCCAGCGCCTGTTTTCTGTGAATTTTTTAATTAAATTACGAGCCCAGGTGCTGTAAAGTTGATGGGCAAGATTACTCGGACACCCTGACCTCACTGGGAGATGCACACATTAATTTTATTGTTGAATTTTGTTTGGTTTACAATCCTAAATTGAGATGTTTGGCGGTGTAGCGTGTTAATTCTTATTGGCTCATTATGAAATAAGTTCGTAATCGTTTGATTCTTGATTTCAAAATGTTTTATTCAATTATTATTTACTAGCTTTTGCCCGCGGCTTCGCCCGCGTGGAAGTCGGAAATTACCACACGGGAACGTACTACCTGTATATAAGTATCCTATATGTTAATCCAGGTTATAAACTATGTGTGTTCCAAATTCCATCCAAATCCGTTCTGAAATTTTTGCGTGAAAGAGTAACACACATCCGTCCATCCATCCATCTATCCATCCTCACAAACTTTCACATTTATAATATTAATAGGAAGTAGGATAGTAGGATTTTAATCGGTTTTCCCTTACGTGTAGATCTAAGTTAGTTAGATTCTTAATGTAAGTAATAGCAAATTTAGTGGAGAATTTATGACGTCTTTATAGAGTCAAACTCAAAACAAAATATTTCAAATTGAAATCCAGAGAAAGTGCAAACACCTTATAAATCTAGTTACTATGACTGGCTCGGGTAGTGATAAACACAGGCGCAGGCGCATATTTCACGGTAAGTGCACGTAATGTAATAATTCTAGGCTTATCTGCTCACTTTGTACTCGCCTGATAATATCAACTTCAAATCTGGACAGGTTGCAAACTTTTCAGATTGGGTTTTATGAAAAGGATTCATGGTCTATGGTAGGTACAGTCAGCGACAAAAGTCGATAAACACTGCTACTTTTACACGTCATCTAAATTGACACAAAATTATTCGATTCATTGTATTTCAGCATTTCATATAATAATAGCTAAGAGTTAATATTCTTTTAATTTAATTCTGTTCCGATTTAAATTAAATGTTTAGCTCAATACTTAAGATTTAAAAAACTGCAGTGTTCATTGAGTTACGTATCTATAGAAGTTGATAACACTAGACAAAATGTCAAAAAGTTAAAAAGTAACTTTCCTCTAGTAAAAGACTTCAACGACCGAAAATAAGCTAAATAATAGAAATAGTAGATTGATAAACAAGGGGCTAAAATGACCAATTATATACGAGGTTGTTTTACTTACAGTAAATTTAAATCGAGTTATAATGGCTTTTTAGCGCCGTGTGTTACTCTCTACTTTTCACTATGATTGCGGAAAAATAGAATAATCCAATACGATATTATTTTAATAGTTTACTTTTTAAAAATTCTTTTTTTTTTATTGTAGCCGCAACGCAATGCACGCATTTTACCGACGAGATCGCCGCTTTTAGTTCCATTTTCAAAAATTAAATGATCTTCTTTTTTATGAAACAGTAATAAGTCGAGTCTTTATTCATGATTATTCTACTTAAGAATAAAGACTTTTTCGTTTTTGTAGGCTCGTTGGTAACAGACAAAAAAAAAAAACGTTTTCCTTTAGAGGAAAATATGCAATTTTATACCCGCTCTGGTGTGTTACAATGACGAACTTTTTGAGCAAGAGGAGTGAAAAAAGTGTTGCTAAACAAGCTGCTATTTTTTGGCAGTAAAACCCTTTAAATCTACCATTAATTCGTGACAAAGCTTTCCAAGTATCAATTATGTTACAAAAAATGATTTCAGTGAGACTATTTTACCAATTACGAGTACTTACTGAACGCAACCTCAGTTTAAACTTAAGTGGTTATAAACTATCGTACAGGCACTCGCTGCTCTTTATAAGGACCATGGCTTATGAAGGATAATGGTACACAATGCTATAAGCTTTTATGGCCTCCGTAATGCTGAACATTGCAGCACCAATTTTGTAACTATGTTGGTTAAGAAGAATGAACGACGATGCGCGTCGGTAATGAAATTATATCGGTTATTTTGTAATTTCCAGTGGCTGTGTAAGTTTTCTTTAATGTGTTTTGCTGGACAACTAACTTTGTTGATTTTTTTGTTTGTTGTAAAAGTTTTATCTTGCGTTTCATTTAGTTGTGTTTAAGTGTATTTGTTTAATTTATATCGCTTTGCACTTTTGTGCTTAAGAAATGCACGTTGATATTTGTTTGGGTTATATTTAAATCTAAATCTCTCATACTGTTCAAAGGAAAAAAAATGTTTTATCGAAATACTACTCTATGTCTTTTTAATTGTCACATCACACCAAAATCGATATTTCAAAACCACTCAATCGATCAATCGTAAAGACTTCTGTGCAAACTGCTTCATTCTTAAACAATAGACTTGAAATTAGCGATTTATATCGATTGATATCGGTAATTGTTATTCGGTACGGGTGAGTGCAGTTTTAAGATTCGCCTCACTAATTTCTCACAGTTCTATCGACGTAATGGCGGTATCATTTTTGTGTTAACCGTGTAATCATTGCTGTGGGTAATTCGGTGTTAGCACGTCGTAATTTATCACGATTTTGTGCTGTATACCGTTTCCATTCTCCAACGTCCAGCGTGAAATTTGCGAGGATTTCTTGCGGTGTCTGCCTTTAGTGTTGAAGTAGGTAGGATAGGCACATAATAAATCATAGAAAATCTTTTTTTTAAGTTTCTTGTAAATAAAGGGATTCATACTTATCATTGTCTAATCAAATACCTACTTACTTTAGAGCTTTGAAGTTTAACCATACCTATGAGTTGACTTAAATAAAAGAGCGAGCAAGATCTACATCAACTATTCACAATTTTTAAGTTACACGTGTTAAACGTGCATAAAGGCCAAGATTTCATATTTTTTTAGTCATGCCCTTACGGTAAGATACAGACTAGAAACTTAGAGTAAAGTTACGCTTCAATCTGACGAAATCAAGCGTAAGTTTCGTCTATGTATCTTACCTTTATTTTGATCATTATTCTTTCTGGTCCTTCGAGTCGGATCTTAGATCTTGTACCTATTATCTGTTTATTAAGGCGTAATTGCTTGATCGTTCCCTTTTTTAAGTTTATTTGTTTGTATATTAATCAATTATATTATTATATATATGTATATCCGAAAAATTTGTAGTATTAGTTTACCGGCTTTCATATCCTCGGACTACAGCACTGAGAAATTAATCAGGAAAATCCTAGCCTCCACACTGATTGATTTTGATGTGCCGTGCTTCACCGAGGCTATGGATGCCTGGTGTCCGAGGCTGTTGTCCGCTCCACAGTGGTAGCAGACGTGTCAATTAAATTGTTCTGTACCTACTACTCTGCGGAGTGGCTCATCCCATCGTATCTAGGAAGGTGGATTGTCGGGTGGATCTAAATATGGGCAAGCGAGACTCCAGGTATGCATTACCTCGGTGAAGCACGGCACATCAAAATTAATCTTTTGATTACTGCTAATAAATATATTATGTACCGACCTGTTTAATAATTTCAGGTGGTTAATTGTGTAATTTTCTTTATTTTAAGATAAAAAAGTATAAGTAAAAAGGTGTGTCCTTAATATATTTTTTCCCTTAACAAGGCAAGCTTGATCACTTTATTATTACCACTAATGACATATTGATCACTCACGATTTTTGTTTTGGTACATCATCAATAACCCCTTAAGGGGCTCAGCGTACTTGCGTTCAAATCACGTGAGTACTCATTTGTCGCTGATTTCTACGCCTATTTGAATACACTGCAGTTGGTTTACGGAAATATAGAAGAGTTCCAAGAAAAAATATAATTGAGAATAGATGCTACATGACTAATGGGACTAAATAAATCAAAAATTAAAAAAAAAATATTTTACTTCCATTTGATTTTTTTTTCTTTTTTGTATACACATACATATATACAGGGTGTCCCGTAAATAATGGATCAAACGTAACGGGTAGGTAGATTACCTGATTTTGAACAACTAATTTGAATAGTTTAAAAAAAACCGTTACGGTAACCAAGTTTTTTTTTTGAAATTTTACCAATTTCTCTACCAGAATCCATTTTTTTTTAATGCTGTCGCTGCAAATGATAACATTTTTAGGTACGATTTTTGTTAAAAATTTCTGGATAGCTTACTAATGTTATAAAATATCATGATTTTTAAATAACGTTTCATTTTGCTTAGAAATTAATCTTGAATTGAAAAGTTTTTTTACGATGAAAATAAATGATCTGCAAATTAGTTGTTGGAAATCAGGTGAATTACCTACCCGTTACGTTTGATCCATTATTTACGAGACACCCTGTATATAAGAAAAAAAATCACTCTTAGTGGGCACTTATGAAACGTCAGAAGCTGCACGTCAAATGCACGGTTCCAATTGATTGTTTCCTATGGAGAAGATCCAGCAAGAAACTACACGGTTACTCTTTTAAAAATAAGGGGCTTTTATAATGTTTTCAAATTACAGTGTTAATAGGTATGGGAGGACAGTGTAGGCCTGTCAACAAGTAACAGGTACTCAACAAAATAGAAAAGATCTATAAATCTGCAGTCTACAAGTTAGGCCTACAACGTTCTCACATTCACAAAATATAGAAGAATCTATATAAAAGATGAATAAAATAATAAAAATAAAAGCATGTTTAAACCAATAAGGATTGCGAATATTAGATTAGTTTATACCTACAGGATAACCCCGACTGGATTTGTGCCCAGTTGATGGCAATAGGCTCGCCCCCTATTACATGAGACTTAAACATAACTGGCGAAATGTGGGCGTACTATAGGTACACCTCTACCTAACCCTTCAGGGAATGCAAGCGTGATGATATATTATGTTAATTAACCGCGACCAAAAGAGTGTTGTGTCGTTTGAAATAACGTACCGTCGTCGCCAGGACATCAAGTTACCACAAGCTGTCTCATTCGATTTTGAACTTAACCATCAACATTTTAAGGTTTCAAATTGTTTGGTGAAATTTGACAGTTTCGTGTAGCTTGACCTGCTGGCGATTGTACAAGAGATCAAGGAATTCTACCAGCAGAAGCAAGATGTGCAACAGTAAGCTACAGAATCCTGTCATCAACTGAAAAATAATTAGGTAACTTGAATGACATAAATAGTGAATTTTAAACTTACTTCTAAATTATTACTACAGTTATGGTTTTACTGTTTTATTATCTGCCCAGCCTTATCTCAACAATGTTGGGGTCAGCTTCCAGTCTAACCGGATGCAGCTGAATACCAGTATTTTACATGGAGCGACTGCCTATCTGACCGGACAACGTCTTGATAAGACGGGTTGTTAGACTTTTGGGCATCTGACTACCCGTAACGACTGTCAAAGATCTACGAATGACAGCCGGGACCAATGATTTAACACACTTTCCGAGGCACGGAGGGTTCTCAATATGTACTGGATGGTCACCCATCCACGAACCGACCGCGGCAAGCGTGGCTTAACCTTCGATTTACCCGTGCCATAGCCACGAGCTCCATGAGATAGTTTTACTGTTTTAGTATAGTTTAATTACAGTTTCTTGTAACATTCATAAATCTAACTAGATATTCGATATCCAAAGGTGTTGACAGATATTTTTGTCATAATCCCCGACCTTAATTTGCATCTCATTCATATTTCATAATGGGCTGGCTACACACTTGCGATTGTCAGTCGTCAATCGCGCAAGAACAGTCGGCTATCACCGGTCGAACCGTGTAATCAGTGAGTTCGGTAATTGCTGAGTTCGCACGTCGTATGTCAAGTGACCGCAAATGCCCTAAGGCGATAGTCGCTCGATTAAACCGCTGATTGCGTCCACAGTTAACGTGTCGCAAGTGTGTGACACTTGCTATTGCTTTCAATTAATTTCTATTAGTTTGTTGAAAGCAGCTTGTGAACTTTTCTCTATAAATTGCTGGTAACTCCTAAATAGTCTTAACATAACAACGTCGATCTAGCTTAAGCAAACCTTTTCCATCTTTTTATGGAATAAAACTTTTAGTAGGCAATTCTGCGGAATTTTCAATCCATTTTCCACTCTCCCAAAATTCTAGTTGGCTTATTTGCTATACATGATCTTACTGCAGAATTAGCTAGTGGATACTAGGAACACTTTGAAAGAGAATGATAAAAAATTGACGTCTGTGTTGTTAAAATTTACGCAGTCTTTAAAAGACTACTCTTGCACTTAAATTTAGTTTTCGACAAGGTCGTGAGTCGTGACTAGTTTTGCGCCATCGTGATCCATCAATCCCAAAAACAAACTGCGCCGACATTAATCCTCATTCGAAATTTAAATATTTTGACAATTGAAATAAATAATTTGCCTTTTATTTATTTCAAAGTGGTTATTCTATAACTTTTACAATATTTAACCCAACTAACTATTTATACGAGGTACTAAATTAAATACTAAAACAAAAGGACACTTAGGCGTCGAAGTACTTGTCGTCGAAATGTGCCCAGAAGACTGGCAGCAGTGCCACGTTGAATGGCAATGCTAATTTTCTGGCCAAAGAACAATCCAGCCCTCTGGTCACGTGAAGTGTCGACCAGACGGCGAGAAATTTCCTTAAAAAGGAGACGCGCACTCGGGCCCTATGACCCGAGTGTTTCAAACCCAAACGGCTTTTTTTGACAGTTATGTTTTTGAATTTAGACTTTTGGTTACGAAAGCAAGTGATGGCTATTTTGATACGTAGTCGATCATCAACCTATACTAGTTTGGCCTCAAATGGGCCGGCCTCAGATAATGTCCCGGTGTCGCCAGGTCGTAACAGTTTGCCATGCAAATTGGTTTATATAAATGGCCCATAATTTGATTTTGTTTTTATTTATCCGCACACCATCAGGCAATAATTTAAATTATGAAAGACAAGTCCTACGGTCGTTATTAATTGGCTGTCAGCTGAGTGATTTGATAGTTAATTATACGTTTATGTGAAGTACTTACGAGTTATAGAGATATAACTGGTTTGGGTATCTTTCGCGACTCCTTGATGTGAAGCATTAATTTAAGACACCACCCGACACCTTTTTGATTAATATCGTTATGTGTGAAGTATGATGTCCATTACATAGAAGGGTGAAGACATAGATTGGTGAAAGTATAGAGGTTCTGGCTGCTGTTCCTTGGTGACAAGCGGACATTGCGGACAATGGTTTTCGTAGTGGAATTTTATCCACGTTATATTTTTCGAGTTGTTTGCTTTTTTCTTTGTAATCTATGTAGGATGACACTACCTATTCACTTTTGTATTAAGACACACCGAAGTGAAGAATACTCATGTTATTGTCACTTGATATTTCACACTCGAAAGTTAAAATGGCCGATGTTCCGTCGTGTCAATTATACCAAAGCATATTCTATGCAACAAAACTCATACAGAGCTTCGCCTGTCACTTCAGCAGTATTCCACCAGTATGCCACACATCAAAGAAAACAATTTAATAAATCAGAGAATTACCATCAGACTTGACGTCGCTCGTCGCTAGCCGAGCTCGGGTCGCGGACAGGGTCCGGGGCCCGGGGCCAGGGACCCGCAATTACTCGTCGCAAACTGCCGCACCAACATTATACAATTTAGCCTAATTAACTACCGGATTTTGTTGTGCTACCCACAACGTAATTGCCTCCCATAACATGGTGCTACCACTATTATTAGCCCCAAGTTCATTTTGTTGCTAATACAAGGGAGAACTTGTAATTGCCTCAGAATTTGTTTAGTTGCCGATCTCGTGTTTTGGTGGGAATTGTAAGTGTTTAATTTACATGGTGCGTAATCGCTGCGAAGTTTTGATTAACGGCGCCTTTGATTTGTGTTTTTTTTTATGAGGCGAAGAGAAATTTTTGATGAGCGTCAACCGGTGGCGGTTCCTTTTTTTTAACGGTATTTTTTTAATTGTTGCCATGTTAAAAATATAATAAATTATTTCTAAATACCTTTGGCATTTTTATGTGCCGATGAATGTTTACAGTTTTTCTTTTAATGACATCAATAAATATTGAAAAGACTGCCTTCCGGCATCATCTTTTTGGGAAGGACTTGTAAATCATAGGTACTTAGATAGTGCCATAGTGTAAACTATCATTATTCTGATTGAAATATCTAAGTATGATTTACATTAGGTAACGATATTGATAAAATCAAGATTATTTGTCTGGAATCAAAGTCGAGAGCGCTTGCGTTGCGCCTACCTACTCGCCTATTTGCTAAAAACATTTTCCAAAATAGAAAACTGGATTTTAATGGCACTTTCTAAAGAAGACCTCAAAATTAAGTCTTGTTACGTCAAAACCTCACGGCACGCGACAATTTTTTTTAAAACAAGCTCTTATGCTGTTTCCGAGGTAACATTAAGTAAACCGTCATTACTCGGTGCCCTCATTCGGTGCGGAATTATTTAAATGTCAGCTAAATTGCTTTAACAGTCCGAGAGCAGTAATAAGGTGTCCATACAGCCTATAATTTGCTCTCGCATTCAATCACTCAGGCACAGGAGGCGCGTCAAGCCATAGACTAGGAGTTTACGAAGTGTAAAACCTTTGTGGTTGATTTTGAAAACGTCAGTGTCAGTTTGCAAAAGAAGTTTAGTTTTTTTTTTGCACTCTGGTCGAGAATGTTGTACTTGTAGGTGCAGTAAGAATTAAAACAAAAAACGTCGTGTATCAGCTGATAGAGCCTGATAGCGATCAAAAACAACATAATCATTTCAACCTTGAATCCATATAAAAACGCAACTGTATAATAAACCGTAATTGATGGCCAGGTAATTGAATTATACACGCCAACATACGAAAAACAAAAGCCGTTTTAAACGGTATGAGACGAGAGGCACAACACTATGGCTTCTTTATCGATTCTTTGACCATACAGCATCGACTTTCATCTCGTTCAACCTGTCCAGTGGTGTTGTGATAACTTTTAATAGAGCCCGCAATCATAAGCCTATTAATAAAGCTTTTGACAGAGGCGTCTTCTCGCTTTAATCAACATTTTCAATGAGATTATTAAATGCCGCCAGTTTCCAACATGGCGTCGGTTTATGCCCACTGATGAGTTTTATGATGTGGCCGTGTTCGGCCACAGTGACGTATTTATGATGATATCGATGTTGTTATTCTTTTGTTTTTTGACGTTTATCGTTGTGGACAATTTTCTGGAAAATATGATTATGGCGGGAAACTGCTGTCGTTGCGTTGTGGATGTGGGCTTGATGTGAGGTTGGTGTGCTCTTTGGCGATGTGCTTTTGAGATAGATTGTAAAGTGACAGGTTTTGTATTAAAAGTTAAATTGTGAGTGGCATCGCGGCATAGCTTAAATCTTTTTTCGTGGTTGTTACTCGTATCGTAGTTGCCAACAGTTTACCTACTGGTATGTACTCAGACTGACCAAATCCAAACATTTTGAAGTCAACTATGTTTAACCTAGGTATCTTTTTCTCGTAAATGTAGAGAACAAAGAGCAGTACATTTACAAGAAAAAGATAGGTAAGTACAGTCACGAGCACTAATATGTATAGGTACACTTAGCAACTTCTAAATGTGATTTTCTCCTACTGTATTGATTGTAATTTTATTTTGTTACGAAACCTATACTGTTATGAAATAGGCCTTATCTCAAAGTTGCAATCAATGTTCCACGAGAAAATCGCTTGTCAATTTAGCTACGTGTATACATATTGGTGCTCGTGACTGTACCTATAAAACGCCGCCCAGTTTTTATCTACCTGCATAGGTAGAGTATGTTCATTCCTCCTATGATATCAGCAACGTTGCGTATTAACAAAGCTGTGTCAAATTGAAAACGGATTAGTTTTCTTTTTTTGTTACCATATAGAAAGGAAGGCTTTGATCCATTTGTAAAGAAATGCCAATATAATGCCTTAGTATAGAAGGCACGAGCGTCAATCGGGAGCGCTCGTGTGTCTTCGGCGCTGTGTCATGCCCGCGCAATCTGCCCCCGCTGAGATGCGTTCGCGCCGACACTGACAATGTCTCACTTGATACTGCCTGATACTGTCATAGATTAACATACTTACTGGGCAAATTATTATGGTTGTGATAATTAATAAGTCCGCACTGAGGATTATCACAATTTTAACGAAGATTTTATTGGTCAAGAATAAACATCTTATAGGATTTGTTTCCTTATATATTTTTTTGGTTACCTAATCTTCCTTTGGGAATCACTACAGCCGTCCTAGTTTTGAAACCATAACATATCACATCAAATATAGTTAGGAAACTGTCACCAAATCCTACTCCAATCATTCTCTATTTTTATTAGTTTTTATTTTCATGGTGGTTGCCCAGATCAGAACAGGCGACAAGATTCCCATCCGTGGCTTTATATTGCTCCAAGAAGATAAGCAGAAGCGTTTTCCTATTTGCAATAACAAGAAAAATACCAGTGGGGTAATTACGTAACACACTACAGTAGGTTTAGGTAAGGTTTTAGGTAGGTTAGGTAGGTGGGTTTCATTTTGACAGTTCAACAACATTCATTGCGTTATTTACGTCGTTGAGCAGACACATTTTTCGAACACATGAAGCAATGGTTTAGCAATAGGCTTCAAAATGATTCAGATTGTGATAGATCGTGTGTTACGTAATTAGGGTGCTGTACTGATCCAACAGCCAAGAATTTACTGCGGGGCAATTCAAGTTTTCTGACCAATCCTATCTACTATCCAACATAATCTATGAACCATCGGCAACTTACCCTTTGCTATTATGATTCCTAATTGAAATATACCCATAAAAGTAGCAGAAAGGAGTCTGTACTCGATACAACTTCATTACAAGCAGGCTGAGGTTTTGATTGGTCGCCACAAGACGCCATTGTGCGCATAAATCAAATAAAAAAACCCGTCGAAAGTCATGATCTAATTTAAAACGTAATGAAGATGTCTTGATACACTGAGCGGTGTGACTGCGGCATTTTGTGCTGGTATATAATGTAAATAAATTGATATTGACTGCCTCCTTGGTCTAGTGGTCGCAAACGCTTCGATTCCCAGATCGGGTAAAGTGTTATTTGGTTTTTCGATCAAGATTTTTTCAGTAACACCCTGGAGTCTGGATTTGTGCCCGGTTGATGGTGTAGCGGCATCTACAACGCCACAAGCGAGCTACGCGTCACACTGACGTCACACAAAGTCGCAAGCAGAGTTTACCGCGCATTTAGCATATATACAACGTCCCGACATCAATCGTCGGGAAGTTGCCCAGCAGACACGACACCAGTCTGGTGGGAGGATCGTCCTTTATCCATAGAGTATGAGTGAACATTACACCCTGTTCCTCATACCTCTATAATGACAATAGGCTCCATATATGGGACTAAAACATAACTGGCGAAATGTCGGTGTACTATAGGTACAGCTCTGCCTAACCCTTCGGGGAATACAGGCGTGATATTATGTTATGTAAGAATTAATGTGTCGATATACGAAAGTTCTAATCACTTAAAACGTACAGTATTAATTGCTGTTATTAAAAACCATAATGACTTGTAGGTAAGTTATTCAAGAAAAAGCCCTGGAGAAGCCTTCTTCACAATACTGGTCACTAATAACTGCTAACACTTGCTGTTGTCAAATCTAGCATTTGAGGTTAGTTGGTGATTTGGAACTAACTAATTGATTAGAAACTTCTTTGGACGGCGACACTATAACAACCTTATTGGGAGGTATATGTTTGAGCCGTTAGGGGTTGAAACACTAGGACCTTGTGGTCACAGTGCTCATCGAATATTTCGGGATATCGCCAAGCGCATGGTCGACTGTTCACGTGACCAGAGGGCTGGCCTATTTTTAACTCAAAGAATCAGCATTGCCATCCAACGTGGCAATGCTGCCAGTCTTTTGGGCACTTATCCCATTGACAGCGATGCGGACGAATTTTTTGATGCCCTATGAGCTCTTCCACTTTTTTTAAAGTATATTATATAGTTGTAATTATTATATATATTTTGGTGTTAGCTCGTATCTTGTAATCTATTTAGATTGATTAAATAAAATTGCGCAAAAAAAAATCGAATAACTTTACTTGCGATTTGAAAACAGATTAAATTGATTAAGCTTTCTAAAACCGTGAGCAGAGCGTTATGGCTCCTACAAATTGGCGCGATACGCGACGCGAATCGCGCGCAACTCAAAGGCACCACTCGTCGCGCGACGAGCGGCGCCTTTGTGTCGCGCTGTCGTGTCGCGCCTGTCTGCTGCCTTTACATAGCTTTTCAAAGTTCTGGCATGCAAGAGAATGGTAGAGCAGTTTTAGCTTATTACATAAAATTGAAGTCGATAAAGGAAGTTTAAATAAAACAATTAACAGTAAGTTTCAGATATAACTCCTTCTATTATAAGTACAGCGAGATATATAGACTTCATTTTCTTACCGGAAATTGTAATTTATTTACAAAAAGGCCGAAAGGAAATTGAATATTGATATTGCCATCGATTTGCAAACATGATTTACTTAAAGTCAAACGTAAAATTATTCGAAATTACCTTAAATATAGGTTGAGCAATGGTGGCCCAGTGGTAACGGCCGCGACTTGCGAGGAGTAAGTCATGGGTTGGGTGGAGGAGGGAACCCATTCAAGCGCTTTACTTTGTGTAAATTATTTCATCACCACTGCTCTCAAAACGGTGCAGGAAAACATCGTGAGGAAACCGGCATGCCCTAGAACCAAAAATTCGAAGACATGTGCCATCCGCCAACCCGCATTGGGCCCGCGTGGTGGATTACAGCCCACTCGCTCTCACCGAGAGGAGTCCTGTGTCCCAGCAGTGGGAACTATAGGTAACTTACTTACGTATCATTGATAACATATTGATTTAAATAATTTCTACTTTTGCTCCTGAACATGTGCTCAAATTCTCATTGTTAAATTAAACTAACCAATTCTTGACTTCATCTATAAGCTAACGTTAAAAACAATAAGTCACTGTCAAAACGAAATTCCTTGTGAGACGATGTATATCGCTGAAAGGCCTATTAAAGAGAGACACGCTATTCGTTTACTAATTGCAGAAAACAACAGTGAAATCACAAGACAATGCGATAACCCTACCCTTTTTGACTGACCAGCTTTACAAGACCTTCCCTACGTCTTCCAAAGTACTGGTAAATTGGGCAGAGAGGGGAAAGTTCGTTATTTGTAGGGGTCAAGTTAGTCTGGTGACGTTAATAGTTAAGAACCAAGCTGGGAGGTCTACCGGTCACCCAGCTAATTGAATGTGTCAATCATTTTAACAACGCAAATGAATAGGGCATAGAACTTAACGCATCCGTTTTTCCTGGACCCTTCTTGACTGCTACTTTGCATACGAGGGGGAGGTTTTCGAGATTGGTTGTCGAATGCCCGGGGCAGGCTATCGCTCACCGCTGTGTTATGCCTGTTTATATCGGACAGCACTAATTGTGTAATTTTCTGCTAAACTCATTAGTTGGCACGTGTGGCTGTGGGTATAAGTTTTGGTAACGAATCTGAGTTATGAGCTTCGAGACAGGATTTTTTAACGTTGGTATAAATATTTCTCTTTAACCAATATAAGGACATCGGAAGGGTTAAATTTAATCCCCCTTAAAATAGGGTTTCCTATAAATGCGGTTGCCGCCATATAGCGTCCGCAATTTACCGTCGAATGTAATGTATGAAAATAATTTATGCGGTTGAGTAATTTATGCGGCCTACCCAAATGTCCTTTCTATGGTATTGTTCGTCGAATCGTTGAGCTCCTTAAGTTCCGAGTTGAGCTGCACGATTACTGACAAATGCGTGCACTGACGGGACAGGTCCAGTCAATCTGTGTGGTTCTTTCCTCAAAAGACCATTTCAGACCCTAATCTACATGGTCTTCACATGCTCTGACCAAGATTATGACTGGACTTTAAAAGAGACTATGACCTCTGAGTTCGTTTCGGCCTTTCTTCTCAGAGTAGTCAGATAGGAAACGCCGACCTCATCTACTTTAAAAAATATGATTGACGTGTAAAAGTGTTTGTACAACCGTAAAATCGTTTTGACACCGTTAAATCAAAACCCGCTGCCGTCATTTTCATGACAGTCGTCTCTGGGGCCGTTATGAAATTATTTGAAAATGGAAGGTATAATAGTCACCAGTTGTTGTTTTTTTATTTTATTATTGTTAGTTTTCTTAGTTTTAAATGCTCCTTTTTATTATTATTATTTTTTACCCTTTGTATTTCCTGTGCGTGTCCCAAATAAAATATTTTTCTTTCTTTTCTTTCTTTTCATCAAGAATTTGCACATTTACAAGTCTCTTCAGCTGAGTGGATAATATTGAGCTGTTCTATTAATATTGATCTTTAGGAAGTAACTACGTAGTAGAACGTAACAAAAACAAAAGCAAATTAAATATTCAAATAAACAATATATTGATCTCCCTATCATGTTATTATAAAATCAAACGCCAGACTTTATTTACATTAACAGATGAATGTGAATGGAGAAAAAAAAAAGATAATATGTTACGATAAATCATAGACAAGCCATATTTCATCGTCGCCGGATTCGAGTGCTTGACGTGTCTCATTACAATGTTAAATTAAATGAATATCTTTGCCGCCGTGGTAGGGTCTCATAGGATCCTTAGGGCCAGTGCCCACGGGCGGCACGGCACGGCAAGGTATTTTAATATAACGCGACGTCCTTAGGCTTCATCATTGAAATTTCAATTTTATTGTCATACCAATAAGTTATATTTATATTAGTCGCATAAAAATCCCTTTCCGTGCCTTGCCACCAGTAAAAACAAAACAAAAATTATTTATTGACATAAAACATATTTTAAAACAAATGATAGAATTTTCTGACTCCTGCGCTAGTTATAACTGTGTTGCAGGAGCCAGTGTCCTCCCGTAATAAAAGACACAATTTTTTTGTTTTATGACAAGAGTGGGCCCTTAGAGTTCGGTTTAATCAGTAGAAGACATCTCTGGTTACTGCTATTTTGTGAATGTGAGAACGTTGTAAGCCTTGTAGACTCATAGATGAATCGATTTGTTGATTATTTTCTATATTATTAAGTACTGTCTTCCCATACCTATTAACACTGTAATTTAGAATTGTAAAAATCATTTTTTTTTAAAGAGCAGCCCTTTTTTGGCAGGTCTTCCCCATAGGAAACGACCAATTGGAACCGTACACCTAACTTCTGACGTTTCATAAGGGCTCATGTAGGTTTATGTGAAATAAAATATTTTGAAAGTCAAAGTTTAACCATTTATTTCAAATAGGCACATAAAAGGCACTTTTGGACGTCAAAATTGATTTGAATTTGATAGCTTAGAACATGAAAGGGTAGCACAGCACTAGCATACTGCCCAAAACATTTCATTAAGAACGTCGAGGTTTCGAAACTATTGACAGAAACACAATTTCTGGTGGAACTCATGTGTTCCAAGACTTAAAATCGGAAGACCGTAAATTTCAGCGATCATTGATAAGCTTAACTTTTACCAAAGGGCCAGTTGGTCTATGACGACTAGCTATTTTGTTTTTATTTTTCAATATTATTTGAGCGAATTATCTTTTTTGTATGCACGTGTTTCCGTGACAACTAAACCTATTTTTCTTTCTTTCTTCTAAGGTTTTAAAATTTCAGGAGAAATTTTACACTCAAAACTGTAGTCCTGAAGTCCAATATCTATTTCATTTCATTTCATTTTATTTTCAGATAAATTACAATCTTTAGTTATAACCATCCATACATGTTTTGTTTTTTATATAATATAATAAGAATTTGCATCTATGCGTAACGAGTTGGTAGTATCTATGACCAACTTGTTACGCATCACCGATACCAGTAACCGGTATCGGTTATTACCGGTATATCTATATCGATCAGTTTAAAATAAAATAATTAAATTAATAGGTATGTGCTGAGTATATTTTTTGCACTGTTACTTAGCCAAGTATATCTGTGATCTGAGGCGCCACCAAAATGAGGTGTTGGGTAAGACGTAAGACATTTAATTTTGATAATGTTACAAAGATACTGCAGCGATGATTAATTGTTACAAAGTCATCAAGATGTGGAGATCAGTGGTCGCTTTCAAGTTTCGTTGTGCGCTTTAATAATTTCTAATGTGACGATTAATATCGTTATGTACTATCAAAAAAAAAACTCTTTAAATCTTTATATATATAAAAATGACGTGTCACGTTGTCTGTCCGCGATGGACTCCTAAACTACTGAACCGATTTTAAATTTGATTTGCACACCGTGTGCAATTTGATCCAACTTGAAAGATAGGATAGCTTACATCTCAATTTATAGTCGCAATATTATTTTATTGCAAATTATTTGTCTATTATGTGACAGTCACAATTATCTGTTAGCTCTAAACGATTCTAACAGATGGCGATATTTGTTGACTGGATTGAGTGAGTATTCAATAGATGGCGCTATGTTAAAAATAGAAACGATTCATATAAGCTACAATTTAATAGCATAACCACCACGTGTTGCTGCGGCTAAGTTATAACCTAAATATATTTTGTAATAAACGAAATACGGTGAAATAATATTATAAAGAGAAAAGATATGATTGTTTGTTTGTACTGAATAGGCTCCGAAACTACTGAACCGATTTAAAAAATTCTTTCACTGTTAGAAAGCTAAACTATCTCCGGGTGACATAGGCTATATTATATTATGCTTTGCTACCCGGGCGAAGCCGGGGCGGGTCGCTAGTTAATTAATAATTTAATAAATTTCTGTCCACGATAATTCGTGGGCAGTAATTTAAAGGCGTCTTCATATAAAGGATGGCAAGGACATCGACGCGCAATCTGTAACTATGGATTTAGTACATGATTCTGAGGAATTTTTGGTTGCTGTTGTAACTTATGGTCGGATATTTAAAAATAAAATTCTGCCATACATTTTGCACTTTTCTATGAAACAGGTGATTTTTTTTTTGATAACCGTCGAAGAAACTCCTACGCTGGGGAGTCTAGAATCATGTGCTGAATTAATGGTGTATATATCCACACATGAGGTGCTTTTGCAGATTTCCTTAAAATTCCTTTTTTTATTTAGCTTATACTGTCCTACTGCTAGGCAAAAGCCTCCCCCAAGTCCTCCCAGGAACTTTTGTCTTGCGCCAAATGCCTTGAAAATTATACACCGCCTATTAGATAACCGTCATATGGTTACTACTAACTTTAATTGATTAAAACCGCAGAATATTGTATGTTATTAACTACTTGACATTTCTCTGGGTCTATGATATTGCAAATTATACCTAATAAACCATTAACATCGATTTTATCGATACTGATATCATATTTCATGCAAAATATATCGAAAGGTGTATTATTAGCTTTTTGTAACAGTATTAACCAACATTAGTTTAATACTCAAACATAATATCCCAGGTCATCTTACATTAATTTTATTAACGAGTTCAATCTATTAATATTTAATAACATCATCAAACCTAAAAAATGGTTGAAAAAGTATTGGAGTGAGTTTTTTATCGATAAAAAATATCATTATTTGCACCTGCGAATCATAATCGATTTCGTCTGGGCACATCTCTTTGGATGTGTAGCGACAAGAGACGTCACGCGGCGCGGGCGCACCCCTACCGTTACACACGAATATTAGTTCTTTATTAATACCGTATTGATAGTGTATCGATTTACGTTTTATCATCGAGTAATCGAAATATAAATGGTTCTCTATTGATGTAAAAATGACAATAAAATAATTATTGGTCTACATACCAGTGGAAGAGCCATTTCAGAACGTGTCTAGTGTGTTCGATGTTATTATTTTATTCTTGTTATTTTTCTTATCAAGTGAATTTAAATTGAATGATTTGTTGGTTCTAAATTATTAATAGGAACAGGTGAAGCGTGTTGTCCATTTACTTAATACTTTACCTCTATATCGTGTCTTTACACTACAGTTAAAGACCCGCACCTTAATTGCGTAACACACTATCTATCAGAATCTGAATCATTTTGAAGCCTATTGCTAATCCATTGCTTCATATGTTCGAAAAGTTTGTCTGTTCCACAATGTAAATAATGCAATGAATGTTTTTGAATTGTCAAAATGAAAGCCATTCCTACTGTAAGTTAGTGTGTTACGGAATTAACCCGCCGTTTAAAACAAATATAATCCTAGGTGTACATAGAACAAGTTGGCCTTATATAATGCCCAAATTCTTCACTCACGGATCACAAAAACGTTCAAATTATAATACAAATCTATTTTTTGTATGAACTCCTTAACTTAATAAGTGTAATTCATCACTCGCTTGGGAGCCAATCGGCTACCTACAGCCTATTCTCGAGCAGGCTGATTGAATTAGCCTGATCAATCATTTAAATGAGGCCCTGACCTTACCTGGCCGTGTGCTGGGGTCTTAACCAGTCTTTGTTCGAATTGTTCATGCATGAGTTTATGTTATTGTTTATGGTAGAGCAATATTATTGGATGAAGGAAATTAGAGAGTGACTGAACACTCTGGGGCATTGCTACTTACGTTTAGAGCAAAATTTTCTAAATCCTTGGAGGTAGAAAAGCCCCATCTCTCATTGGCTCTTTGAATGATCTGCCCAATTCTCTAAGATCAGTCGCATTCATGAAGATTATATAGTTATTATCCTCATTAATGCAACTGGATCTTGGAGATCATTGGCGTACTCACATTTTTGCCGTAGGTGTAGTGGCATCTACAACGCCACTTGCGAGCTTCGCGTCACACTGAAGTCACGCAAAATCCTGCATCGCGCAAGCAGAGTTTACCGCGCAACTAGTAGGTATAATTATATAAAACTAATACAACGTCCCAACATCAATCGTCAGGCAGTTGCCCACCAGGCACGACACTCGTCTGGCCGGAGGATCCTCCCTTTTCTATGGAGGCATGAGTGAACTTTACACCCCGTTCCTCATACCTCCATATAGGTGTATTCTGGCAGAGCAATTCACTGGAATTTTTGACATTTAGATACACCTGAATGTCCCATTCAAAGTACCCTACGCAGAGCTTTCAAGCACAAAATGAAATGTTTTGAACCACCTAGATTAGTAATATCTTCCCACAGACTTTTTCAGTCTACATTATCAAAGTATAATAACTATGTATAATTTGAAAGAGGATTGAATCAGCGAAAAAGTGATTGATTAATAAGCCAATACTGGTGAATGATAAATCTAGAAAGATTCATGAAAAAAAAGAAAAAACAAATGGCGCCTCAAACAATACAAACATTCGGAATTCAAATTCCGAGCGCGAAAACAAACTGCTAATAATTTTGTTTAAAAAACAACAATAGCGTGTCCACGCATCGTAATATTATTTCGGGACAGTATTATAATAAATTCTGGTGTTAATTATATCGTGAGTGGGTCGTGCGGCGGCACAAAGCGGGCGCGGCGCGGGTACGCGTGTTGATTTTCAGTTTATTTCATTAGATCCGCGCAGCAGGGTGCGCGGGAGTCGACGCCGGGCTGTAGGGTGAGTATACGTACGGCTAGGCTTGGTACTGCAGAGTTTCGATTCACAAGAGGTCAGTGGTGAGAGAGATTAAAACGAGGTTTGGGTGAAGGAGATTTTGAATAAAACTTAATTCCCGAGGCCACTTTAAACTGATATTCTACTCTTGCTACTATTTTGTGATAAGCAATTTAATTGTGAGACAAGCAACAAAATACAAATCATACAAATCTACATCGCCCTAAAACTCTTCTAGAAAAAGATAAAGGCGAGCCATATACGCTGTATTTTTCTGTATCTAACAACCAAAAGTTTATTACTTAGGTAATAACAAAAATAAAACTAATTTACACAAAGTCCACAAACAAACAGTAATTCTCCACGCTCAACATTATGGTCACCCTGCATACCGCCATAGGGTTCACCTGCCCGTTTAAAAATTGTAAAATATAGCATTTTTAATGAAGTAACCTTTTCAATTTTCGGCTTTACGGCCTTTATCGGCGTGACATCGGCCCTAATCAAGCTCGTTTGCTTGTTTCTAAATGTTTTTGTTGATTTTTTTCCGTGCATTATTTAGTACCAGGGCTGATTACCTTTCTTTTTTAATTTAAAAAATGTACGCGCACCAAAAATATTGGGTAATTGAATTTTTTTGATCGTTTCATGAGGTGTAATAGTTTGAGCTGTGTCACTATAGTAAATGACGTAAAAGTAGGCCTTTTTATAATGTCGTTAACTTGTGGGGTTGTAATAAAATGTTTGTTCGATATCAGTGTTGACGTCATCTTCTTTGATTGCGATTGATTATTTTTTACGCGTTTGATTTTTAACGAACATTTACACTGATGAGGAAGACAATGAAATTAATTGTGACAGATAAAATATATATCAAAGAAAAGCTTTTATTTTTAAATTTTTCATCTGTTAATAAAAAGTTAATTACAACGGAAATGTAAATCTTTTTCATTTCTTTTATTATTGTCTATGGTAGACGCAATAAAGGCGACTTTCTTTATACTTTAAACGTTGTAAAACAGTGTATTTTTATTGTAAGTAATAAAATTAAATGGACCTCTAAAGTTTGATACGAAAGAAGGGTCATAGGTTGGAATATATTCAATTTTGATGATCGACAAAAGGGTAAATTATTAGGAATTTATTAAAATCCTGTTACTGATGTGGGCGGGCGTCTCACTGTGGGATGTATGAACTGATGGCGCTATAGAATGATTGAAATAATCTTGTTTTTATGTTCTGTTCCGTTTCCATTGTTAAGTCTTCCCTACGTTTCTTTACAAACACACTAACTACCAACAACTATATGATTTGTTCTTGTGTTTATCATTCATTCAAGGTGATAAAGAGCATCAATTTGAAAATAAATATTCTAGATCGCTTAAGTTAAAAGTTTTATTTCCGAAAGTCAAGTTAGGCAGTGCGTGGGCCTCCGAGTGGCGGGTCCTGGTTGCCAGGACAGGGCGAGACCTGTCTCTGCCGGCAGTACTGACGGCTATGCTGGCAGAGACAGAGAATTGGACGAAAGTAGCCTTCTTCTGTGAGACAGTGACGGTCAAGAAGGAGGTCGCCGAGCAGGATCGGGAAAGGGCTGATCCTGCTCGGAGAAGGAGGCGTCGGAAAGGCAACCGCCTTGGTGCTTAATACGCCGAAACCCACTTACCAATCAAAGTAGGTGGACCTTTGGGGTCGCGGGCGTACAGAGTAGGGACTCCGTCCGCCCACCGAGTAACCCCAGGGAAGACAGTGGCACAGTGGTCACGTGCTGCCGTGCAGAGCGAGGCTCAGGGGAAGCCCCTTTACAGTCTCCCCAGGGATTTTCAACCTCTCTCCCTGGAGGTTGGGTGCCTTATGAAGGTTTTCCCCCTAAAACAAAAGGTCAAGTTAGGCAATCCCGGATCTTAGGGCGTACGTAAATAAAGAAATTACGATCATTTTGAAAATATCACGTATTTACTGCCTGGTTTAGAATTTAACTTATTCAGGTTCATCATGAAGCCAGCTGCTGAAATAAACATGCACTACTTCATGATTGTCTGGCTTTCTGTCTTTGTGCCCAGTTGTTGGCAATAGGCTCGCCCCTTAATACATGGGACTTAAACATAACCGGCGAAATGAGGGCGTACTATAAGTACATCTCTGCCTAACCCTGCGAGGGTTACAGCCGTGATGTTATGTTATGTTTATTGCATGATTCATTCTATTTTAAATTCCCACTGTTTCTATGGAAGCCTAGTCACACCACCTAATCGCTGAACAGACATCTTCATCTACTGCAAATAATAATATCAAAATAATGACTCGCACTGTACTTAGTGCAGTTTTTGTTACTTATTCTAATAGCTTTCCTACCATGCCACTGATGATACTGCAATTATTTCTATTTGGACGAGTGACTCGTATGGTGTGACGCGAAATGTTGGGTTTAAGGCGCTACCCCGAGCAAAACCTTGCGATAGTGCGTTATTCAGAGGGTAATAACTCATTTATTAAGAGTAATAAACTATATCTAAAAGCATGTTATTAAAGTTCGTTATTATATCATCACATTGCACGTACTTATTTGTTTTTATGTGTAATAAATACATTTAAAATCTCCTTGTAAAAAAATGACAAAAATTATTAATTGCATGCATCTTTTGCTAAAGGTGACGTTCTAATAATTTGAGGATTACAGTAATGGATAGATAATTTAAAAATCTAAATAATTCACGTATTATTTTATTTCAAAAGATCACTAGTCTTTTTTTATTAAATAAATTACACAATTTTTATGAATTCTATGATAAATGGGCGTGCGCAGGGAGCGGGACAGAGCGAGACTCAGCGACGGAACAGAGAAGGACCGAACGCTCAAGGTCCTTTGGTCAGAGAAGCGCCTTAAATGCTAAGAAGATGTGGTTGGGATATAATAATCTATTTTGAACACATTTGCTAAAAAAATGCATTTACGAAGCCTGTATGCATTGTTCGAAAGTTAAAAATTACGCACCATATAACGGAACGTGCGGTAAAATAGGTACTCTCACAGTAGTGCTATTCTGTTAAAATCTCACCGTGATGCTTAGGTGAAGTGAGCTGTCGATTGTGTCCATCCCTAGCAACAGATGGAATGACAGTTCACTCCAAGCTTACTTCACTTAAGTTATCACGGTGAGAGTTTTACAGAATAATACTACTGTTTTACCTTACATACTACGTTGTATATAGCGCCGTGCGTATCCTTTAGGTTTTTTTTTAATTTTCATATTAGAAACGTCTAAGATTGTTGCAACTTTCCGACTGATGTTGATAAACCAAATAATAATATGAGTTTAAGCGAGAAATCCGATATTAATATTGTACTGTTTTCTCACAAATGTGTTGAAAAACGTTGTATGACACACGTGCGGAACTTGGTATTTACAAACTCGTGACTATGGTAAGGTACATTCGTGTACTCGTTTGTAAAAACCAACTTACCGCACTAGTATCATAAATAACTATTGTAGTTAGGTAACTGGTTGGTCGGTAATTACGTAATAAAAAAAAATAACCTGGCATGGGATCTGCCGTGGTTGTCATGCAAACGCTAAGTGTTCCTGATGAGTGATGACGGCTATCAGAAGCCCATAGGTCAATATCAGCCTACTTTTTCTAACACCAAATGGATTACTTACTCCGTAACATTTACCAGTCACCTGGTGTTTTATAAGAGCCGAAACTGTCCCGGTTCCGGAGTGACCACACTTATCGACGTGGAAACGGCTAGAGCCGATCACGTACCACTACACTTGTCGCATTCAGTTCAACACGGAGTCGAATCGCGTCGTCCAAACCTAAACAGGGCGTATGACTTCATTTTCGCTTTTATTGCATGGACATAAAGCTTTTACTGACCAGCTCAAGCCGATTCCTCATACACCGTACGTAATTAATTCTGATTTACAATACGATTGCAAACACAGATGACGTCATGACAATCTTGACTCGAGTAGTTGGCATAAGCTAGTTTGGTATTTATAAGAAAGCGTATGCCGTAGCCAGTCAGCCTGGCTGGGTGGTGGTGACTTAGGGAGACCTACCCAGGAATCACCAGGTATAACGGATAGAAGGGACTCGGCGATCATGACAAAATTATGAAACTTTTGTAACATGAATACGAGGCTTTTGGCTATTTTGTATGTCTCTAAATTAATGTCGTTCATTTGATAGATGCGTTTTGTTTGTGCAGAATAAACTATTTTTCTTTCTTCTATGCGTCGCTTCACTGACCTGCATGTGACAGGTGCAGGTTATTGAAGAATTAAATTGTTTCCAATTTTATTCTTGGTGTTATTTTAACTGTACTAACATAGTTTATAAGATTTATGTTACTAATCTCTTCTATGGACTGCAGTTGTCTGAAAATAAACAATTTTTATTTTTTTATTATTTTATAACTCATCTGCACTCCTAAAGGATTTGCTGAAAATTTTCAAGTGCATTGAAAACTTTATTGTAATGGGTTTTGGATAAACACTTTATGGCTAGCTCCCATATTATGTGAATTTTCCTATACGGGCGACACTTCATAAATTTCCTCAACATTCTGTTATTCGAGCAATCACAACACATCATTTCATTCTCTGTAATTTCCTTAAACTCAAACTCAAACTCAAAGCATTTATTTCAAATAAACCAATTACAGGCACTTTTGAATTGTCAAGGGGTCGGTCAGTCAGAAAGATGAAGCTAGTTGCCCATTCCAAAGCGTAGTAGGTACCTATGGAGAAGAACGGGCAAGAAACTCCATGGACACTCTTTTAAATCAAAATATGGTTACAAATTATTGGTTACATCATTCATGTTGAAATTATGCATGTGAGAACGATGCAGAACGTTAAAAGCGTCCGTAATAAAGAGACGACAACAATTCCAATATTAAATTAAAATAAGCCGTGGCAGCCAAGAGATGACCAGTCCCCACTGACGGCGCCCGTTCACGAACATGACGTATGGATCAGCACCATTTAGCTCAACCATTTTGAAGGGAACTTAATGATCCAACACACACGCCACCACCAGCGAGACATTTGAGTGAGCATGACATACTCTCAGCCGTCAGGGCACATTCAAGTCAATGAAAGACAAACCTAGAAAATGGTAGCTTTATAGTAGGTACATAGTACTCACACATGTGCTATGCAATTATACAATACTACAAGATTGAATTTATACAATGTAAAGACAGTTTTTACAATCTTCAGTAGTTCCAAATGCTAATCAATTAGTTAATGCGCCCTTGTGGAGCAGGACCAGCGTTGAGCCAAGCATTTTTATCAGCGATGTAATCCCCCAACTTATAATATGCTTGACTGCATAGTGTGCGTTTTATACAGGATTTAAATTTCGTTTCATTCAATTGAAGTATATGGGGAGGTATTTTGTTGTAACATTTTAAACAGTACCCCATGAAAGAAGAGTCTACTTTAGCCAGCCTGAAACCTGGTTGAACTAATTGGTCCCTATTTCTAGTGATATAATTGTGTCTTTCACCTCTTTTACTAAAACTATGTAGATTTTTCCTTACGTACATGATGTTTTCATAAATATATTGACAAGGTACCGTCATGATGTTAATATCTTTAAACCGTTCCCTTAGAGAGTCGCGCCTGCGGAGGCCATATACGGCTCTGATGGCTCTTTTCTGCAGAATAAAAATAGACTCAACATCTACCCGTTAGCCAAGCTTTAAATTTCTAGTCTCATGTTTTTTGTGAGTTTCTCTAATGTTATTCATATTCCGCTGATGAGATAATTCATTATACATAGATAAATAAGTAAACCGTAATTAACTTTCTATGTTTTATTATTGATTTAATGTTGAGAATTGGTTCTAAAATGTCAATTTTTCATTTGGGTTTTCTGTTTGCTGACTAAAGTGAGTTGAACTTGTTGGGTAGAGGGTAAATAATTAATCTTGGGATGAAAAATTGGCTTGTTCTTTACCTTTTACCATCTCTAATGGCAATCAATCTAGGCAACTTTTGTTTCGAAGGCTAGGTTCGGATGTCAAATGTTTAACATTGTTTGTAAAGGCTAAGGTACCCTAGCCTTACGTTAAGGGGGATGCGGTAAGGTACGCGAAATTCAAACTCTTTTTCGTTTTTTGCAATTTGCAGTTCAAAAATTTCATGAAGTTGTGACATTTGAGGCCTATTCTGAATAAGAGAGTATTTTATTTTTTTATTTTTTATTTGCGTTAAATATGACGCAGAGAAAAACACAAACACAAAAAAGAACAAGTTGGGGGAAAATATGCGTGGATGTGAATCCACGTAAATCGGCAATCGCTCAGCATAATGCTACGACCCTATGAAATAAAGAGCCACGTATTGAGTTGTAGATATTGATGATTTCAATTAAAATAATTCTGTAAATACATACTTGTTACGGTCGCGAATCATATTTTTATCAACATACAACCGTACAGTACTGTCCTGCAAATTGCAAAAACGTAAGAAAATTTGAATTTGGCGGACTACCCTGGCGCTTTCGCCTTAATTAACCGAAGTTTAAACATTATGTACCTAATGTTATTTCCTTACCAAAAGTACCTGGTTGTTCTGTACCTTGACCAAAAGTTGGTTCATAACATTGCGAAAGGGAAATCAGTACTTAACAGTAATTGCTGAGGTTTTACGATTAAAATTGCACTCAGATGTAAATTAACGTTTACATCTTGACAGACTATAAACATAGGTGTCAATATTAATAAAATATTGATGAAACATTGAAATGTTAGCTTGTAAAATCTTTGCGTTTAGGTATTAGTGGTTACCTACTAAAACAGGTAGATGTTATTAAGACGCTTTGATCCCGCATAAAACTTAAGTTTTTTTTTTTTTTTTTTTTCCTTTGTTATTAAGAACAGAATTCTTAATAAATTAATTACAATCTAGCCTAAAAAGACTAATAAGTAATTTAACTCTAACTTAATATGCTACGTTATAAATAATGTTAATACTAAGAATAGTGTCTATTTGCACTTTTACACAAGTCCGTAGCACTTTCTTAGAGTCTGATATATTATATTGAAACACTATGTTCATGTGTTATATGTATAGCACAACAATGTTACTATTATTCACTCACTTTGTTAGTACTTACTTACACTACATTAATTCAAATGGTTTAGTTCTTTTTAGCCTACGCACTAAGTCTGTGTTGTCTAGCAGCTGGATAGCCTCAACATTCACATGTCGGTGTAGTCTGTGTTCGTGGGCTTCAGCAAATTTTTTGATGATTGTGGTGACGAATTCCATTTTAAGGTCACGGTGAAGGTCGTCGTTTCTTATGTACCAGGGTGCATTCACAGCATCCCTGAGTACTTTATTTTGGAATTGTTGGATAATTTTGATGTTGCTTGGTTTAGTACAGCCCCAAAGTTGGATACCATACGTCCAAATTGGCATCAGTATATGCTTGTATATGGTTATTTTATTATGTATTGATAGACAGGATTTCCTTCCAAGTAACCAATACATACTTTTATAACGTATGTCGAGTTCCTGTCTTTTCTTTTTGACATGAGCTTTCCAACGCAACTTGGTATCGAGAGTCATGCCAAGGTATTTGGCTGTATTAGCGTAAGGCACTTGCATGCCATTTATATAGATTGGGTGATAGTCCAGGTGTTTGTTTGTGAAGTCAATGTGAATTGATTTAGATTCATTCAGTTTGATCTTCCATTTTTGTGTCCAGTCATAAACTTTGTTCACAGCTAGTTGAACTTTTTCTACTGCTTCTCTGTGGGTTGAACCGGTAGCCATAATTGCAGTATCATCTGCAAAGGTCGCAATGGTGTTGTTTTCCAGTTCTGGAATGTCACATGTGTATAACAAGTACAAAATCGGGCCTAGCACACTTCCTTGTGGTACCCCAGCTTTTATATGTTTTAGTTCGGAATATGCATCCTCTTGCCGTATTCTGAACATTCTATTACTTATATACGACTCTAGTATATCTGCAAATTCTGGGAGCATGCGCCTGAGTTTGAATATTAGACCCTTATGCCAAACTTTATCAAAAGCTTGCGCCACATCTAAAAATACAGTGGCGCAGACTTCTTTATTTTCTAGTGTTTTTTCAATGATATTAGTTATTCTATGAACCTGGTCTATTGTAGAGTGTTTCTCCCTAAAGCCAAATTGATGATTTGGAATAAGGTCTTTATCTTCTATTACTGGTTTTAATCGCTTCAATAATAGTTTTTCGAATAACTTTGATAGCACGGGCAACAGAGAAATAGGTCTGTATGATGATGCTTCATGTGGTGGTTTCCCAGGCTTCGCAATCATAATGACTTCAGCGACCTTCCATGGCGCAGGTACGTGTTTTAAAATAAATGCAGCATTAATAAGTTTGGTCAGCTTAACTACAGCCTTACGCGGGAGGTGTTTTAGAATCTCACCTGTAATGAGGTCGTAACCCGGAGACTTTTTGGCACTAATGTTATTTTGAATTTCTCTCATTACTTCTTTAGGAGTCACAAGCTTAATTCTCTGGTTTTCTGCTAAGTTTTCACTCTCGAGTAATTCTACCAGGTTTTCATTGGGCTTAAAAGTTTCTTCTAGGTGCTGAGCAAACCTTACAGCTTTCTGATCATTGCTTATGGCCCATTTTCCGTCGCTATCTCTGATGGGCGGTATTTGTTTAATTGGCCTTTTTAGATTTTTTGTTGCCTTCCAGAGGGAGTAATCTGTTGATTTGTCATTGGTTAGCTGCAGAAGGTTGGTGTTCAGAGCTGTATCCTCAAATTGTAGAATTTTTCTCTTTAATTTTTTAGTTAAATTATTTAGTGATGTTTTATCTCGCGGGCATCGTGTTTGCTGCCACTGTTTCCTTTGTTTCCTTTTCTCAGTAAGTAAATCCACAATTTCCTTAGGATAGGTAAATCCCTTATATTTACGTTTTAATTGTGGTGTGTTGTTCCACGCACATTGTTGTATATTGACAATATACTTGTTTACTTCTGAGTCAAGCTGATCTTGCTTTTTTATCGGAGTTTTAAGGTCGATAATATTTTCTAGATCAAGAGAAAAGCTTTCCCAATCTGTGAACTTATTAACCAGGGTTAAGTGGCTTTCTTTAAGTAGGATTTTTAGACTTAGCATTAGTATAAGCGAAGAGTGGTCCGAGTTCATATGAAAACCTTCCTCCACGCTGACATAATTGGCGGATATGTTTTTGCATATGAAAAAATCTATAAGATCCGGTATTTTCTGGTGGTCAGTGGGCCAGTATGTTGGTTTTCCTGTACTCATAACTTCAGAACCGGTATCTTTTACTGCGCTTAAGAGCTGCCTTCCCTTAGTCGTTGTAAGTCTTGATCCCCAATGCGTATGCTTAGCATTAAAATCGCCGCCTAGGATAAATCTCTGGCCTAACAATTCAAAGAGATGTAAATACCGCTCTTTTCTTATCATGTGCCGTGGGGGACAGTAAATGGCTGCAATGGACATGGAACAAGATTTGTTTTTAACAGATACTGCCACGGCTTGGATGTCTTGTTCTTCATATTTACATTGCACGTAGTGACTTATGGTGTGTTTGATTATAACCGCGCTGCCTCCCCTGGCAGAGTTGTCAGGGTGCAGCGAATTGTATACCATGTATCCTCTAAATTTCACAAAAGATTCTTTAGTGAAGTGCGTTTCGGAGACCAAACACACGTCAATGTTTTCTGTGTCCAGGACCGCCTGCAACTCATTTTGATGTTTGAGGAGCCCATTAGAGTTCCACGCCATTATTTTAAGGGTGTTATTCATTTTTGATGACTTAAAACAGCTGTTTTAGTGCTGGACTCTAGTTTCTCTAATCTCTTGTCAAATGAAGTAATACATTTTAAAATCTGGTTAATCTTATCCTCTAGGTTTGCAGGCTGAGATCTTGATTTTGCAGCTTCCGCATAGGAACCAGTCTTGTTTACTTGCATGGGTTTTGCAAATGACTGGAGACTCGTTTTCTGTGCCTGTGTTTGTGTGTTGTTTCTGTCTGAATTTCTTAGTTGCAAAGACTGTTGGATAGTTGGTGCCACAATTTTCTTTTTAATATTTTTGTTCTTCAAAATCTGCATCTGTTTAGCTACTTCACACCCTCTATAGTTGGCAGGGTGAGGCAGACCACAGTGAACACATTTTGGCTTCTCTTGCGGAGATTTCGTACAGTTGGCTGTAAGGTGTTTGCCAGTGCATTTTACACACCTGGGCTCTTTTCTGCAGTATTTATGAGTATGCCCATATGCCTGGCACCTCTTGCATTGGGGAATTAATTTGGGATGTTTGAGTGGGTGTATTTCAATTTTACACCCTAAAATGTATTTTATGCCATAGATTTTATTGACATCTTCTTCATTATTAAATGATAAGACGAACATGTTGAGTGGTTCTTTACTCTTCCAGCTCAATTTGCTGTCTACTTTTTCAATTTTCAGACCTTGTGTTGTTAGGTCGTCTTTGATTCGATCAGGTTGGCAAGAAGAATGTAACTTCTTCACAACAACTCTAATTGGTCTAGCCTGCTTATCCTCGTACGAGTGCCAATGGTGATCTTTTTCTGCTAAAAGCCGGGAAATTACTCTATATGAGTCCTCTGTTTTGGCGTTAATTTTCACACAATCGCCATTTAACATATTTGCAGTAAATGATTCCGCTGGTGTAGTTTCAATTAGAGAGTCATAGAACTTTTGGTAGTTCTTAACTTCGTCTATTATGATTGGCGGTGGCGGGGGCACTTTTTTTACGGGAGTCTCTTTCTCAGTTTTTCGGAGATTTTCCTGTTGGGCACTTGTTCCGGGTTGTTGCTTTGGAGATTGCGAGGTGTTAAGCTTCCTCTTCTTCCTGCTCTTGGCCCTAATCCACTCAGTCTCTTTAGCGAGCTCATCCTCGTCTGTGCAAAATTCAACGTCACTTTTAGGACGCTGGGCAAAAGATATTGTTTGACTTTCCTGTTCTCTAGGTTCTTTTTTTTCCTTCAAGCAATTCAATTCTCCTTGAAGGGCTAGTACTTGTTCCTGCAAGCTATTAATGTGATCATTTAGATTACGTACCATTAGTTGCAGGTTTTCTCTATCGGTTTTCTCCTGGATGTAACCGTCATACAGCCGTTTTTCCAGGTCAGTTTTTAACTTAATGGGCTGTGACTGTGAGGCCATTATTTAATTGTAAGGCGAGTTAACACCTAAACAATCAATTATTAAAAACACTTCATGATTGCATCACTTGTAACTAGGTCATAGCACTGACCGCGATAGATCGACGTAGGTACACCGCGACGACGGTGTTGTGCTGCGTCTGCAGAATACTCTTAACTAGAGCACGCGCGCGCGATCCGTACGTATGTTCGCTATTGCAGTTTAACAACAACTGAAGTGAAACGTTTGTATCTACTGTCTGAATAACTCTCTGTTTTCTTCTAATTAGTTTCCATAATCCTTAATATACCTAACATCATTTTGATTATTAATTCAAAAATCCTTTCTTAACCATCGAAGCCTAAAAAACTCTTAATTCCATTTAAACATTAATCCTCAACTCTTCAAAACTGAGAACATAACGACATACCGATGCGTTCCCTAATCGCCAAGGATCCCCAGCTGTGAGGAAATCATTAATTAGTCCAGGACTTGCCTTCGAACCGATGAAAAAGTCTCGAATAATTTAAAACTCCATAATTGGATATTAAAACAAAAATATCGCATTTAAAACTGGCCCATTCAATTTCAACCGACCTCATTTGTTACTGTTTGTCTATGGTAGTTTTGTTTTTAAGTCTACGTTGTCTCTGGTATGAGATATTGTTGGCCATTTGTTATTTTAATTTAGTGACGTTGCCGTATTAATATTTGGATAGATGATTTGATTTATTTGAAGGATGCTTTGTACGTTATGTACCTATTGGTTCGTTAAAAAATAATGTAAGAGTGTCTAGTAGGTAGATAAAAAACAATCGTCCTTTCTTCATTTCTATCTACTTAGAACGAAATACTAAGGTGATAATAATTGGTTGGTTGGTTGGTGGACAGGGGCTAGTTCATCAGGCGTTATTGCTTAATGGCTCTTCTGGAAAAAAAATTAAAGCTGTCAGCTATTAAAGCTGTCTCATAATACTCTAATCTCTCTTAATACTCTTACTCTTAATACACCTATCTTGCAAATGCAAGTTTTAAACTTGCTTTTGCAAGACGACAGCAAGAATGATCACACTTTTCATAATTATTCTTTCCATATAAAATATGCAGTTGCCAAAGCAGACCGACCCAATTTTTTTTTAAAGCTGTACAATAATTAAAAACTTATTCAAATTAAACAATTAATTAAGTTCTTCTCAAAATTCTTTCACCAAGTTCCCACAATTAGATTCTGAATCAAATTATTTATTTACTACAAAAAAAAAAAAACAACTCAGATCCAAGTCGTGATCGGCGCCATCACGCGCCCTGCTCTTGCGCAGACGCAGCGCTGATAAATCATTGTGGCGCTTCTTGAGTTTCATTGGATGCAGCTTTGATTGATGGAGGCTGAAGGTCCAGTTTATCGACTGTTTGTGGTCCAGGGCCTGCGTAACACGGTAATGATGAGCGCTGATGAGTTTAAGAGTAATAATGTGTATTGGTTGCTTAACCATGTTGGGTTTTTTGGTTTCTTTGTTTGAGTTGGTATTTAAAGTTTTTGGGTTGTTAACTAAAGTATTCGTAAATCATTATATATAATAAATAGGTCAGCAGCCACTTGCACCTCCAATAACTAAACACGTTTAGCGCTAAACGAGTTTTAAACATCATTCTGTCTCTGTCCTCTTCAAACATTTGACAGAAACAGAATTATGTTTTAAACTCGTTTAGCGCTAAACGTGTTTAGTTATTGGAGGTGCAAGTGGGTCTTAATTTATCACTGGCTTTTTGGCTACCTACGGGCTCATGTTGGGGAGTGAACGTTTCAGTTTTGTATATAATGAATTTTAGTGTCAAAAGGTTTCAAAGATCCATTTAGAAATCAACCACCAACCAAAAATGCTCAGTACTGCCCCGTGCCATCGCAACAGCAGACTCTTTTATTCTCCATTTCTCGAGTTACTGAAACAGTATTTAAGACAACTATACCAAATTTTTACCAAATAATTTGCAGCAGTAAAGGTTACATTGACTAGTCCGTACCGAATGCTATAGGAACTTTGCAATTGAGTAATTACACGTGATTTCTAAATTAACAAAATCCACTCGAAAGTTAAACTTTACCAATTTTAGATACAACAACGTTTACTTTTATCGGCGATTTTTTCAATAATTTTTATTAATCGTTAATAAAATTTTATTTCATCGATTCGCTACGGTCATAACGAAGCGTACAAAATCTATTATTTCGAATTAATTTTATTGTATAAAATCACCCATCGTTTAGTTAACGATTCGATACGAATTATCTGCATTCGCGACGTCGGAATATTTTAATCGAATCGCACGCGCAAATAATACTTTATTTGGTTGCTAACAAAGCGTGCATTATGAGGATTTCTATCGATTGTCGTAACCGTTATTTGTAATCGATATTCGGATGTTAGTATCGTGATCGGGCGTATCGATTAATTATGAGAATTGATTAGGAGTGGGCGTGGTTCGGCTAACGAGAGCGGCCGATCTCGTGTTTGTTTAATTACTTGAGATTCCGCCTCCCGCGTCGCCGCGTCGTCGTGGTCCCCTGGTACTTTGTAACTGAACGCTTGCTTCTGGTCTTCAGATAACTTACTGTGGATATCTGTACTTAATAGTTACCATATCCATGTTCGAGTTATTCGCTTCTAAGAAAGACTTACGGTAGCTTGTTATGGTTTTAGATTCAATTAAGTTTTCTTAATTCCTCTTGAACTTATCTTTCAGAATTCCAAATAAATTTGAATAAGGGCAGGAGAATGATGATGATGATGATGGGATGGCATGGCATAGATCCGCGTTGTTTCATTCTTATTTATTGAAAAATATTTCTTTTCGCCTTTCGACATTCCCCTCATTAATTAAGTTGAAACAGTGAACAGGCTTAGGCCCACTAGCATCGCCAATCACTAAACACGTCTAGCGCTAAACGAGTTTAAAACATAATTCTGTTTCTGTCAAATGTTTATAGATGACAGAATCAGAATGACGTAAAAAACTCGTTTAGCGCTAAACGTTTTTAGTGATTGGTGGTGCAAGTGGGCCTTAGTCTCTTTAAAACCGCAATGCATTAATGCGTATTGATTCAGTGTGTTAATTATAAGGCGTACCCATATCTATCCTTATAATTAAGACACTCATATTTGTGCCTTGTGCCTTTTCGCAATCCTCCCATAAAATGATAATGGCCTGTCACAACAGGCAGACGCCTGTTTCACACGGACATATTCTAGGATAACATAAAATATACAAATATATTGTTTTCTCTCTTACTTTTTGTGTGGTTTCATAATTAGATTTGGCGAGGACCCACCCTGCACGGCAACCGCGAGTTGGGTTAAGTTATAAGCGATAGTCATGGAAATACTTTCACTTTCGTGGTGCTTGTGGCCTTGATAATACGAAGAAAATTGAAATCTAAGGAACTTAATACCTATCATAGTCTCCACTTGTTTCGCTGCCGGGCAAAAGGGGTCTATTTTCTTACCGAAACGTAACAACTTGGACACGGCAGCGTCGGCGGCTTCTCGTACCTATTGGGTATAATTTTTAGTAGGGCCTTGTTAAAAAAAAGTCAGCGAGCAGTGGTTCTGTAGATTGTAGAATCTGTAACTTTTCGTTTCGTATACTTACTGTTACGATATGTAACAATATGTAAAATAATGAGACCGTGGGAATCAACTATACAGGGTGGCAGAGACGCAAACTGTAACCATGAATTCAGCACATGATTCTAGACACCCTAGCGTAGAAATTGTGCGTAGGTTAAAAAAAAAGAAAACTGTTGTTAAAAAGTTACGCGGTCAAAATTTGTGGAACTATTATCGCTTTTTTAATAACCTATGAAAAATTCCAACGCAGAATAGAATACTGAATCCATGGTAACGGTTTGTACGTCGATGTCCCTGCCACCCTGTATACGCAACAACTTGTCAAACACACTTCTACATTCTCCGCCATCGCTTATAACGTGAGCCATCAGATAATAAGCGGCTGTCGAGAGGCGTTCCCTGCAGATGAGTTCGGGAGGATAAAAATTCGATTACAATTAAATTAACCGAACTCATATTTATTTTTCATTAATATCTGATTTTGGAACTCGTAGAATATTATTTATATGGCTATAAATATTCTTTGATACAGTGTTTTACCAAAATTCCAAGTGCATTCATTTCTGAATACCAATTTATTTTTTTGACACTTTGTTGACGGGTTTGCTGGTTTTCATTAACTTTTCTGGGTCATATCTACTTATACTGTCACTAGTACTGTGCTACAGTATAAATGAGTCCCAGGAACTACGTAGGTATATCAAATTAAGATTGTAAAGTTATTGATATTGAAACACAGTCACAGTTCTTTCTCTCTTTTTCAACTTCGTTCGTTATGGTGTCTTTATATTTTTAATTAGTTTTCGTCCTTTACATGAGACACTCTGCTGTTGACCGTTAAGCGACCTAGTGTCCCCTCCATTAGTGCTAGGCCACAAATCAAGGGGATATGTCCCCAAAAAGCTAATCAAAATATGCGAAATGTCATCGCAATTCGTCAGCATCAAGAGATTTGCATTTCCGTCAAGAAATTCAAAGCGCCTTTTCTTTATAATTAGACACAGCCAATTTCTCCTTCGACAAACAGAAAGCAGTTATTAAAACTTTAGTAGAAATTAAGAAAAAAAAACTAATAAACGTGAGTCACGGCTTTCTTTCAATCAAACGAAGTTAAATCATGAGATAATTGAATTTTAGATTAATGGTTAATCATGAGCCAATCGGAAACGTCCCACACTCCGAACTACCCACGACGGCATCCAATATAATTGCATGTTATTGAATTACAATTTAATTGAATTCGATTATGTAATTAATGTGCGGCCATTGTTGTACGCTTTTGTAACGTTCCGTGATGAATGACCCGACCCTCAAACAGTAAGCTGCCATATTTTTCAAGTTTTGACGTGTAATAAGACCGTGATTGATGATCGAGAACGTTGAAAGGTGAACATTATTTCTCTGAACGAAAGTGCTTATTGAACTGATTGAATATTTTGAACGGTTGTCTGTTCGTGTGTTTGATCGATTTTGTCGCACTACTACAGTACGCGGTGTAAATGCTGATTTGATGGGAGATTCGGAATGGTTCATCGACTCATTATTCACTTTAAGGGGGATGCGCCAAGGTAGCCCGCGAAATTCAAATTTGCTTACGTTTTTTGCAATTTGCAGGTCAGTGTCAGGTTGTATGTTGATTAAAATATGATTCGCGGCCGTAACTAATATGGCTTCACATAATTATAATCATAAAAATCAGCAATACAACTCCTTAAGTTGGAATTGGCCTCAAATGTCAAGATTTCATGAAGTAGTCTAGTATATTTCTATAAATACATATTTGTTACGGTCGCGAATCATATTTAGATCAACATCAACCTGATACTGACCTGCAAATTGCAAAAAACGTAAGAAAATTTGAATTTCGCGGGCTGCCCTGGCGCTTCCCCCTTAAAGACGAAATGAGATTTCAAAAATTTGTGCAATACCTACTTTTTTGCTAACGAAGGGCCCAATGAATCACTAGATGGCGATTTGGTTTTTTTATTAAAATAATCAAAGGTGATTTGGTAGTAAGTACATAACAGCTTCCCACAAGGTGGACTGATGGCCTTGTGAAGGCCGCAGGAATCCGGTGGATGCGAGAAGCATAGAACCGGTCGTGGTGGGGATTCTCGGTGGAGGCCTATGTCCAGCAGTGGACCTCCTTCGGCTGAAATGGTGATGACATAACAAACTCAGTCTTGAATTTATAGATCATCGTTTATCATGTTCTTGCTAAAGTGGTTATAGGGTCTTATGTAAAAAATAAATACGTAAAAGGTTTCAATACTTTTATTTTATACAAGATAATCCATAATGATGTTTTTTAACCTTTTATCAAACAGTAGAAGCGAAGACACTGTGGTTTGTGCAGCTATTAAAATTTTCTCTTCAACCAGAACTTTGTGGTTTACATTCAATACTCTTTGGTGCAACTTAATATAATGTACTTTTTCCAAAACAATACAAAAACGTGTCAATTTTAATTATTTGTTGATTAAAATGGCAACCGACACCACACCAAAAATATAGGTATGCAATCCCCACGCAATACTTATACTATTTCAAAGAAAAAAGTAGTTTATTTTTTAATGTTTTGAAATGTAGGAAAACTTATATTTTTTTTCTAAATTGATTTCATTCAGAAGGACTTTTTATTATTGGAATCATATTTGTGAAGTTTCACTTATTATCTAAAAATACCTTGGATAAACAATGTTTCATTTACTGAATCAACTTTTAAAAAAAAAACTTTCGTTTATAATATTTTTTATTAAATGAGATTTAGACCAAAACTTATATTTACAGTATGAATAAATAACTGTTATAGTCACTTTTTATTGTCCTTACTTTTTACGTATACCAAAACAATTTTTAATACTTTTTTTTGAGTAAAGGCACAATAAAGGCATGGAGACATCCCTTGAGTTCGCAATCATCACTTGAAAAAACTTAAAATTAATAAGTACTTATCCTACAATAAATAACAATAAGGCCTATAATGGACGGATTTGAAATAACTACATCTTATATTAACAGTATTAACATATAAATGTACTAATCTCTACTACAATAGTTATCTTACACGGCGTTTAGCCAAAATAATATAGTATATGTAAATATTTTTATTGCTCACTGAAATAGGTTTTATATATTCAATTAATTTGCAGAAACAAATGAAACCTATTGTAAGTAAGTAAGTAGGTACTGAGCCACTTAATTTTGTTGTCACTTATGTCACTATCTTGAAGAAATATTTCAAGAGCTTTGCCAACCGAGTTTTTAATTACAATTAAGATATCTAACTGGTTCTCAGTTTTATTTGTTTGTGTACTATCCTTGTAAACTATTTTTTACACTTCGGAGTTTAATCTGGAAATGTCAAGACTACAAGTGACGGACTAAATTTAGCGTCATAAATTCTGAGGAATATAGCCAAATAATAGGAGAATAAGGCTAATTAATGTAAAATCAAACAAAATATTAACGGCAATGTGACAAGAAGTACCTCAGCAAAAAAACAATTTTAGTCAATTCTTTATAATCATAACAACCTGATTCCCGACATTTTACAAATAAGTAACATTCAACATCTCTAGATTCGCAAACCAGCCTTGCCGAAGGTTCAAGCTTCAATTAGGAAACCGGATTTGAGTTCTCCGAAACGGAGGGCAACGCTGCTCAACTAATCAAGTCCGTATGATGCCTCTGCCTTAGTATTTCTAATCTCAATTCATGTTCTCTTGCGGCCATTCGTAAGGCCGCAATGCTTGAGCTTCTTCTTTCTATTTCTGGGGCCGAAGGTTGAGTTGGGGGCGACTCGCTTCCAGGTGAGATTGGGGGTGAGACTTGGGGCGGGTCTGGGGACTGTCGGGGATGGGCTGCGAGGCCGGCGAGGAGGGAGGGGAAGGGGGGGCTGCTGTAGAGGCTATGAGGGGCACTGAAGAGGGGCGGACGGGGGAAGTTCCCGCCGAGGTATTGCGCGCCCAGGACTGGTCCGCCGGTGTATCTGTTGACAGAACAATGGAGACAGTTAGGACAGTGTGAAATTTACAACTTTATTAAATGGTATATGCATTAATGTTGAATATTTTAGGGATTGTCGGAAATTTAACTATGATTAACCAGCTGGGTTATCAAATTTTTTTAGTTTATATTTTTGCGAAACTGTCGATCTGGGTGTTCTAAGACTCCAGCCCAATTAGGTAGGTACTGGAGACAGCTCGTTTTTTTTTCTATCAGACAGGAACTATCACTTTTGCTTCCTGTAAGCTTGTTAGATAAGGTAGGAGTAGGTGCAACTAACGTTCTTGCAATCCAACCATAATTGCTCGCGAATCAACTGGATTGTTAATTTGTTCCGATCTCCACCCCAAGATGCAGGCAATCTCCTAGTTTTAGGGTCGCCGTCCCAACTGTTGTCTTGTGTTCTTCTTCATGATTGTTAGTAAAAACCCCCACATAACATCACGCATGAAATCTCCGTTGGGTTAGGCAGAGGTGTACCTGTAGTACACCCATATTTCGCCAGTAATGTTTAAGTCCCGCGGGGCGAGCCTATTGCCATCAATCGGGCACAAATCCAGCTTCCGGGCTCCTACTAAGAAATTTGTGATGAAAAAACCCAATAGAACTTTGCCTGACCTGGGAATCAGACCCAGGAACTCATGCTTAGCTGTAGCGCTTGCGACCACTAGACCACAGAATACTATACCTAATGTTTAAAATTAATTAATAGAGTGCAACTCACCTAAACTGAGCCAAGGCGTTAGTATCAAAAGGTTTTCGGAAGCCAAAACCCAGCTGTGAGAAAGGGTTCGGCATGGAAGCCACGACAGATGGAGGGGGCGCTCCTCCCGCCCCTCCCAGGTACGGATTGTAGGGGTGGGCCTGAGGACCCACCTTCTCTTGTTTGCGCCATTTTGCCCGACGGTTCTGGAACCAGACCTGAAATGATGGAGATTATAAGTATTTGGAGCACGATCTTTGATTATTTTGATTGAATGAAAGGCGAGTTACAAAAGTTATTACAAGGCAGATGTGAAAGGAAACGCCGGGAGGGGACGCCCTAGAAGGACATATAGTGACCTTATTGGTTATGTTCTTTAGAAAGGTCAGGTGCGTAGTACCCGTAACCGGTGTGCGTGTATGACCAGAGCCCTATACAACAAAACTCTAAGCCACACAATTGTAACGGAAAATCCTTACAAATAAGTAACTTGTAGTGACAAGTCTACAATTTATACATGTACATAGATCTCATGCTTTGTGTTACGCATTTAAGGCCTGCATTCCTTCTGCACTGATGTCGGTAGCGTACATCGGTCGCGCGTACGAATATACATTGTTTTCGTTAGAGCACCACACTGCGCCGCTGACGTCAGCGGCGCGTACGTTGCTACGACTGGTACGCGGTCGACATCAGCGTAGGAGGAATTCAGGCGTAAAAATGCGAAAGAATTGTAGATTTTAAATTGTAACTCATACATATTTGTAATTTCTGTGTTACGCATTTTTTTTTTTATTTCTGAATTGTAGACTTGTAAAGTTTTGTGGTACAGTTCCCAGATGTATGAACGTAAATGAAGCAAAAGGAGTACGAGATGTAAGGACCGTAGTACGTGGCATTCTGTAGTTCCATGCATGGGCAAAAGGCGTGGGTTTATTTATGTATGTTTCTTTGACCATGTTGGGGTCAATTTAGAGTTTAGAGTCTATCCAGATGCTGCATCCTAAAGCTGGATGTGCAAGATTTAGATTTTATTTACTACGTGACCTGATGAAGCGATAATAGCGTCCGAGCAGTCCCATAATTATTACTAAAAGACTATGAATCTTTTACTACGTGTTTTCCATTTCGATTTAGTATAGTTGTTCTAATTTACATGGATAATATAGTATATAATATAAAGTAGTTAATCCCCATAAAAAAAAAGGATGCAGGTATTCAAACATGAATAGCTTTTTAATGAGCTCCGCTGTTTTCAGCACCATGAGCACCATTTCGTATCTGTCACTTAATTAATTTACCTGTCATTGCTTTATATTTAATTATTTTGAACTATTGTGGTATAGTAATTTTATTCTAGGTACATAGTCTTCACATATAATTATATATAATGAATGTATACAAAATATTATAAAACATTTTAAAACAGTAACGGTGGAGTTTCTTGCCCATTTTTCTCCATACGAAACTACCTTTTGGGTGGCAACCAGAAGCATTTTTCTTTTTTTGTAAATTTTGAAGTTCAAAAGTGCCTTTTATGTGCCTATTTGAAATAAATTATTTGACTTTGACTTTCAGTGTTTCTGGACAGCTCAAATAAGCTTCTGGATAGTTAAAACTATATCTACTTCACAGCTAGGTATCATTTCATGAGTTACTAATATGAACGTAACTCACCTACCTACTTAGTTTCTCTTGGTTTGCTAACCACGCGTGGTTACGTTCAGTAATAGGTGTTAAATGTTTTTAAACTTACCGTTACCGAACACGCAGTTATACTTAACTAGATAAATAACGATACCAACTTTTCCAGACATCATAATTAGACGGAGGGAGTGATATTTTTTTATAGAAGTACCTAGTTTTTTTTGCCTTTAAATGATAACAGCCGCACGGATCGATAGAAGGTTAAGCTGTGCTTGCAGCGGTCGGTTCGTGGATGGCGGACCATCCTTTACAAACCGAGGTCCCTCAGTGCCTCGGAAAATACGTTAAGCTGTTGTTGGTCCCGGCTGTCATTCGTATATCTTTGAAAGTCGTTATGGGAAGTCAGAAGCCCAAAATTTGACAACCATTCTTACCAAGATTTATCGTGTTACCCAGTAAGGTGGTTGTGGAGGTCAGTAGGCAGTTGCTCCATGTAAAGTACTGGTATTCAGCTGCATCGGGTTAGACCGGAAGCCGACCCCAACATAGTTGGGAAAAGGCTAGGCAGATTGATATTGAAATTTTTGTTTTGTTTTTTTAAGAAACGTTGCCGGACACTAGGATTTTCTCCTGTATTGTGGGTGCGTTTACAAACATTCAAACTCACATACACAAACAGCCAGACCTGGAACAACCACTTGTAGGTCATACAAATATTTGTTCAGTGCGGGAATCGAATCCGCGACACGCAGCGCAGCAGTCAATCGCTTAACCACTGCGCCAACCGTGCAATTGTTGCATATTTCTATAAAAAGGCTTAAAGGGATCACATTTTTTTGGCAAGTGTGGTGAATCTAGCACTAATAAATCCTTGACTATGCCCTCGACAGCAGTGATCGTTAAAATTGAAAAAAAAGGGTTTCGATAATATGCATTCTTCTACATAAGTTAAGGAGGGACTACCGAGATGACGACTAATAGAGATGTATGGAAGGAAAAGTAATGTGCCGCCGACCACAAATAAATTGGGATAAGGGTGTAGCGGCATCTAGATCGCCACATGCGAGCTACGCGTCACACTGACGTCACGCAAAATCCTGCATCGCGCAAGCAGAGTTTACCGCGCAACTAGCATAATTATATACAACGTCCCGACATTAATCGTCGGGAAGTTGCCCACCAGACACAACATCCGTCTGGGCGGTGGGTCGGAAGATCTTCCCTTTTCTATAGAGGATGAGTGAACTTTATATCCTGTTCCTCATACCTTTCTAAGGGTAGGAGAATGATGATGTACCATACATCGTCGCCTTGAACAAAAAGTACGATTTTGTTTACACACTCCTGTGTACCCTTCAATGTTTTCATAAATGCTGATTACCACAATACCAATGAGATCATTCAATACATTTTATTGAATATCTCTATATTACAATGTATTAAAATATGTTGAAAAGATCCTTAAACTGTCTCTTACATTGTAGCCCCGACATACGTGTCGTAAAATATTGCAACCCAAACAGATATTTATTATATTATAACAACAATAAATTATTGTTCAACAGAGTCATGTTTATTTCATAATTTCGTCAGATGTCTTTTACAATTATTTATGTGCTTGCCCTGAGAAGAAAAACATTGGTCCTTTGCGCCATAAGTGAGTTTTAACGAGGAAAAATGTACAGAAAGAAACAATGTTTCTTACTCGTGTCTGTACCTAGCCTTATCCTAATGCGAATTAACTAACTTAAATGTGTTTTCTATCAAGAAATAGATCCATTTAATAAATATAAAGACATGAGCTGCGTGTCGCGAGCCTCGCTAGATTTATTGCCCATTCAATGTGCCTGTCGGAACATAATATCATGTCTCTATCGACGCAATCGACTAGAATTTGTAGAATTATATCTTACGGTGTTATTAAATTTTAATTGCAGCATTCAAACTGACAGCCATCATATTTTATTGGCAACAAAAATCCAGCTTTTCACAGTAAAAAGTTTACAATTCAATACTTTAGTCAAAGGTCGATTATCATAGCATGAAATATTTATGCACGTACAAAAATGTTGAGACACGAAAAAAATCGTCACGAACCGTTCAGCCATTATGTAAACTGTTATTTTTATGGCAATTTAAATTAATTCACTTATGATAAATGGTGTATTGTAAAAAATTAAACGCGTTTCTGTAAATGTCGATGCGGTTTTAGCGGATGCTGTGATAAACAAGAAACGTTTTATATTTACGATGATGGTTGGCGTTTTATATTGAGCCTTAATGGGTAGTGTTTATGGTTGGAATTTGTGTACGGTGGTATGATCTATTAAGTTTACAATGGCCATTACGGATATGACTTCATACGGCGTTGAGGCCGCGAATTTATAAATGTTGTAATTGGTGTGGGGCTGGCTGACGGCATGCGGGTCCGGTGGGTGCAAAAAGGCACCGACTGCGTCCCAGGTGCCGTGTTTAATAGCTTAACAGAGTCGCGCATTAAGGTAATGACCACGTCGGCCGTTCGGCGTTGCAATCGAGTGTACTGGAGCGCTAAAACTGCGCTGGATACCGTTTTGTTATAAACTCGTTGCCCAGCATAGGCTTGTTGGCTCGACTCTTGAGATTCCTTTGAAACAATCCCAAAGAGACATCTACTTCTCGGCTTTTCGAAACGGTTTATCTTAGGTTCAGTAATGGAGTGAAAATAACTAAAATTATCTGTGCCTAAGTACAAACAGGTGCACTGAAAAAGCATTATCAACAAACGCTCATTCTCATGTTTTAAAATCAATGCTCTTTTTAAACCGCTATTTTTTTTTATCTCAAAAAGTACAGCAATTGATATCCTGCAAAGCAGTTCATCAATAGAAATTACACAAAAAAAGCTGAAACGAACATTACTTGCTGATACAGTCAGTGCAGGCTTTTACAGATTTATTTCTTTCACACTAGCAATGCGCAATCTTAGCTCCCAGCCGCACCATGATCGAATCAGCTGGTAATAATACAAGAAAATTGCTAATGACCTCATTTAATAAACAAGGGTTTGAAAAATACGCGCCTATTACTTAAATGGATGGTAGCTGTTTGGTCTGAAGACGTCGTAATATCTTAAGAGCATTGTCTCGTGTAAAGATACGTAAAGATGTCGCCTCATTCGGTGGGCATTAACTGATGCTGTACATTGAAATGGGATTAGTTTATGCATTAAAATAATGAGGGCTACCGCGCTTGAGCCGCTAGAGGCGCTAGTGTAGAGTAAGATCTCTAGATGTCAAAATATGTACTAAACGTTCACTGTTTGCGGGATTTTTTTTCACGGATTTTATCGAATGATTCATAATAGCTGTAATGGTTGTGCCATTCTTGATTAATTATGGCTTAAGACTTTAAGTAAAAAGTTAGGATCTAATTTGGTTGCACTTGAAGGAAGAATAAGATTTTTCTGTTTCATGCTTGCCAATTTTAGGAATATTATAATCTAAATATTAATTTGAAGTTTTAAAATGTAATAAAATAAACATAATATGAATATAAGGGTACTTAAACATATCCAAAACATAAAATAAAAGTACTGCACAAGACCTTACTCGACAGTGGCGCCAACTGGTGAGCACAAAAACGATAGCCATTGAGCTAAATGTCTTTAAGTAACGGTAGACTGTGCAGTTTAGTGACTCTGCCAAAGAGTGGTAGAATTTGTTTAATAGATTGGGACTTTAACATGAGACCAAGAGATTACTCAGGGTTAATTCGCATATTTTTAAGAACAGTTGCGTTCTAAATTCGAAATTAAGTAATTCGAAGACAGGTGACATCTACCAACCCGCACTGGGCCCGCTAGGTAGATTACAGCCCACTCTCTCTCGAAGAGAAGAGGCCTGTGTCCCAGCAGTGGGAACTAAATAGGCTGATTATGGTCATGCTAGATTCTAAGCTTAGTCTCGATCTGTCAAAAGTACCTCTAGTTTAATGGAGATGAGATTGCGACTAGATACATTTTGAACGTTTTTAAATACGGGAATTGGCCTTCAGTGGGGTAACTGCGTAACATACTAATTTTATAGATTTAGAATCAGCGGGGTAAGTGAGTCACTAACAGTAGGAATAGCTTTAATTTTGACAGTTAGACAGCGTTATTTACGTTGTTGAGCAGACAAATTTTTCGAACATATGAAGCAATGGGCTTCAAAATGATTCAGATTCTGATAGATAGTGTGTTACACAATTAGGGTACTGTTATTGAAACTAGGCAAAAAACTGACAGTGAAATGAAAGATTACCCAATAAAATATAGGCAGAAAGACACTAGATACAAGTTATTATGTTAATTAGGTTTTTATCTTTTTGTTGTTACTTGCAATGCAATTTAAGGTAATAAAATACGTGGCTAGTAAATAAGTAATTCTTTTTCCTACGATAACAAGGTAGGTACTTTAAATAATTAAGTCCAATTAATATTTCGCACTATAGTAAAAAGTAAGATATGCAACAGTGTATATGAATATAAATGCCTTTAGTGGTCATAAAGATAGCATTTTTTTTAAGTATAATTGACTGAAAATTAGGTACTGTTCAATTCAAGTTTAAAAGGTTCCATTGATGACGTCTCCCCTCACTTTTAGTGAAGGCGGTAACTAGCAGCCATTTTGGAAAACCGACTACTGGAAGAAGCCGGAGCAGTTTCGGTCATGTCATCTACTTTTCTAAAACGAAAGACTGTGATGGGTGGACTACGTGGAAGATGATATGGCTAAGGGAGTGACTTCTGAGATTACTACCTAGGCTCAATTTACACCGCCGCGGAATGGAATGGAACCGACTTTTTGCAATTGTATGCGGGAATTTTTTAGTATGCGCGAGAATTCTCCAGAAGACGCGCGACCTGTTATTTGGCTCGTATCTAGTTTGTGCGTTACGCTACTGACATAAGGCTCATTATGCTTTATAAACAAAAGGCGCTTCCATTCCCTTCCGCGGCGGTGTAAATTGAGCCTTATAGAGATACTTCTTTCTGTATACCCCTCTCTTATCTTCTTTTCTCTTCTTTGAAATAAGAAGACATGTAGCGCCGAGCCCAAAAAAATTAGAATCTGTTTTCCCCGGAGTATTAGGCAGAGGTGGATAGGTGGAGACAGTATTCTGCATAACTCGACCCCTTTTCCATTTTTCTTCTTTGTAAAAGGGGTCAGGTAAAACAGAGTACAGACCGTACATGTAGTAAACCCATATTTCTAAAATTTCTTTTTACAGTTCACTACTCTTTTCAAGAGTGTAACTTCTAATAATATATTTATTTGTCATAAAAAAGTACACAGATACAGGTTGCCACTTAATTTAAGCGTGCAAATAACCTGGTACAAAATAATTCATCAATGACCCATGGAGGTTTTTCCTAGTATGGCCTAGGAAAAACGTGTGTTACAGGGGTCATCCATCCGTCCATTATGTAGTTATATGTCATATTTACTTACAAGTTAGTAATGTGCACATTTGTAAAAAATTAACTAGACTAATACAATTACTTTTGTGGATAAGAAACGGGGGGATGAAAGTAGAAGGATAGTCAAGGAAAATAATAGTTAGGTAGGAAGGCCTGTTCGAATGTAGGTAGGTAGACAGGTACATAACTTGTGACAATGAGCAGCTGGTACATAGAATAAACATGATACAACACACACGCTATTGTAATTCGTAGAGGATATAAAAACATTATTAAATTATGTAGTTAAGAAAATGTCAAACTCCAAAACGGGTGGTCATCTAGTTTGTAGTTTGAGCAACCTATTAAAGAACTGCGCCCGCGGCTCCGTTCGTGAGTTCGTTTTAATATTATAGGATATTTTCTACCTTTGTACATAATTGTATCCGAAATGGTTCAGTCGTTACGGGGGTAACGAACAATTTATTTATTATAAGCCGTGTGCCAATAACAAACTTCTGTAAAAACTTTCAACTCCCATTGAACCCCATTAGGGGTTGAATTTTCAAAAATCCTTTCTTTTTGCTCACTTTCGTTACATAAAGAACTCTTCTGCAAAATTGCATGCCTCTAGCCCCATCGGTTTAGGATGAATGTCCATTGTCTGTCAGTGAATTTAAGATTTTTATTTAGTAGAAGACTAGCTTTTGCCCGCGGCTTCGCTTGCGTTAATTTAGAATTTTCCGAAATTTATTTAGATTTTAGAAGATTCGGTTAATTATAGTTGGAGGATGAAAAACCGGTCTATCGACACTCTAGACTCACAAAATGTATTAGGTACTTAACTAAAGTTTCTACAATAGTATAATTCAATCATGATTCGAAAGACACGTGGCGCCATATATTATCATAAGAATGTTATTGTTGTTTTCCTCGGGAACAGTACTTTTTTTCGGGATGAAAGGAACCCTATGTCCGTTTCTGTAGACCTGACAACGTATATGCAAAATTTCAGGATGATCGGCTCAAAGGTTTAGGCGTGAAAAGGTAACAAACAAACTAACTTTCGCATTTATAATATTAGTTAGGAAGTTGGGATACTCGTCACGAACATTTCGCCTTAATTCCAGTTAAGTGAGAAATGGTTGACGTCCTATCCAACGGTTTCTTCCACAATACGAATTATATCAATCCATTGTATGACTCGATTACTTTATCCTGTGCACCATTAATTTGTATTCGAGTAATAGCATCGATTGTGAACAAAATACACCGTTGCGACAAATAAGTGTGGGTTTCGTTCGATTATTAAAAGAGCTCGGGCAACACAGAGTGCTGAAAAGTTGTGTTTTACCTATTGCTAAACTGGAGGAGGTATTTTAATGATTATGTTTAGCCTGACTGTTATCAGTCTTATCACTCTTTTGTTTCGTAATGAGACTATTTGAGATTTTTTGTTAGCCTAAAAGCATCCTGGATTGTACAAAAGTTGGAACATTAGGAGCTAGTTAAAGTTAAAAGAAAATTGATTGACTTGATTGTTTATTACGATCTAAAAAAAATCAAGAAAATTTCAACAAATAATACTGTAAATGACTGTTGAATTAGTAATAGTTATAGTAAATGGGGACACATTAATTATATCTGACACTAAGCTGTGTTTTATGCGCGCTCAATCAATTAATTTGATGAGGTAAGTGCAAAGCGGTAATTTTATTAGAAGAACTATTCAGGAATGCTCATTCAATTTTATGACGTCCTAGATGCAAGTTTAAATACCTATTTACTTTATATTTATTTAAATTAGTAGTAAAACTCGTCATTTACGATAGAAACTCGTGTGATTTCTGTTTCTGAGTTCGTTAAAGAATATTAATATGCAAATAACATTGTAAAAAGTCGTAAAAATTAAAAATCAGCAAATGGCACTGCGGGGGTCACACGATCAAGTATTAAATATCGAATAAATATGCATTTTGTATTAATATTAATTAAAATATAAACATTTATTCAAACAATTATATCAGAATCTACATTCATAATTGAACATAACATAACAGCGAGAATATTAAGTTATTTATTAACATAGAACCTTAGGGGCTTAGATGATTAAATTGTTATTTTGTCGCCTTGTTAGCCTGTTGCATAATTATCACGTTTATTACGTGGGTATTAAATAATATTAGCAACACCAGGTTTCAAAAAAACCGTCTTGCTTTTCTTTAATAACTCATTCGCATCGTATCTCTTTCATCCAGCATCATTTACAGCCGGACTTCACTCACTGCTGAGCATAGTTGGATCTCACACCACAACGCACCACGCGACGTGGCGCGGGTTATGGAGCCAAATGCCCCGCGCGGAAACGCGTATATCGAATTTGTATGCGCGGGGGCGCGTGTCCCGCGTACCGGAGCGTGGCGCGTGGTAGTGTAAGATCCGCCTTAGGTCTCTCTTTTCTTGTGACAATCACCACGCTCCATCGTATCTGCTTAATAAAACCGGCCAAGTGCGTGTCGGACGACGCACAATGAAGGGTTCCGTAGTTGGGATGAATTTATCCCAAGAACAAACTTAACATAGTAGTTAAAAAACATGTTCTCTCATACGTTTCAACTGCAAATGTAAGTTGGTCGACTATTTAACTTTACTCGTTCACTTGTAAAGCCTACTTAGCTGTGATAGTTTTCCTTTTAACTGCGTTATATATACTACTACCATAATTTTTTTGACATATCCAAAAAACAGCATTTAGCTGGCAAGGGGGGGGGGGACACTTGACTCTAACAAAAATAAGCACTTTAAAGCTTAATATTTCACAAACGGATCCCTTAATCGAAAAATTGGTTCGACAAACCCGCAGTATTTTTGACCTGTCCAACGACACCCCACACCATAGGGTAAACGAGAAAAAACATCCCCATCTCCACCATAAAAAAAAGAATTTAATCTACCACTTTGTCGGCGTGACTAATACGTATATCTATGCCAAATTACAGCTTCTTAGTACTAAGAGTCTCTGAGCTAAGCTGCGGACAGACGGACGGACGGACATGGCGAAATTATAAGGGTTCCTTGTTGACTACGGAGCCCTAAAAATCTTAAATTCATTTATTTACTGACAGACAACGCGCAGCCTAAACCGCTGGGCCTAGAAGCATTAAATTTTGCGCAAGACTTTCTTAGATAACAAAAGTAAGCACTAAGGAAGGATTTTTGAAAAGTCATTCCTTAAAGGGGTTAATTAAATAAGGGGGAACGTTTGTATTGGAGAACGTAATTTTTGCCAATAGGAAATCCCATCGGGTGCACGGCTTCTATGTACATAATTATGAATATAATTAATTTTATAATAGCTTATGATGGAAATCATCATAAGGAAACTGATAAAAAGTCTGACACGTGTAAAGATTGAATTAATTATTGATAATTATTCATGATGTGTAGTTAGAATACAACACCATAATTAATTATCATGAATAGTAGCCGCCTTTGGTGACATATTTCTAAGAAAAAAGTTGAGGAAGCGAACTTTTTTGAGCACTAGTTTCTGATTGGCTTAAACTAAGCTATTTTATTTCAATGTCATTATGATTACTTTCTAATTTACCTGTATCTGTATGTTACGTTGTCGTTATAATTTTTCATTCAGTAACAAGACCGTATATGCACCGATTCTCGTATACAAACTCTTTAAAATATATTGTTCTCTCGGAATTATTGCAAAGCTTAGTTTATATTAAGTTCAAGCAAATATTGATCTTAAGGTGCTCGTTCTTATAATTCTTTGACTGCACATACCTATTTTACATAATTATTTCTCTAGTGTTTCTATCAGTGCATATTTAAGAAAAGGGTATACCTACCCCAGATAATGATTAGGTACATGCAGTGATGAGAAATGCCTCCTCCATTCTCGAGCACACTTCGTTTCCCTACTCCAAGTACAAAGTAGTTTATTATAGTTATCACTGCAGTCGTTTCTGTGTCTCATTCGATTCGGTCTGGTCTGATTGAAGGTTTCGCGACAGGTCCTTGGAACTACGGGAATTAGTGGTATCTGGTATCTGGTCTCTGAGACCGTTTCATAAGGGCTCGTGCGGATTGACGCGACTTACTTAATGTGATTATAAAACTGTGTGTACCTAATAATTCATCGCATAATATTTACCATAAGACATACATCATAGGCATTTGTTTATCAATTGACATCCTTCGTCAATTTGCCGTGTTATAGCAATTTCATACAACTGTCAAAGAATGACAGTTATTATTTGAATATACGGACAATTTAAGTTGGTAGTCTTTTTTTTGGACAATTAATTTCTCAGACTTAACGACGTCATATTTTCAGTTTTTATCAATATCTTCTAGCGTAGCCGTAATTAAATTTTAATTGCTAGATACAAGGTCTTTCTCTTGCCTGCGTTTTCCACAACTGACATACATATCCTCCCTTTGTCTTACCCATAATCGGATAACAAGTAAAAAACATATCCCATTAAAAAAGTAAATACAGCTGTTTTAATGCCCGTTGTCTACAATGGAACAGGTCTATGTTTATGTAACTGATTATCTACTCAACGCTGATTGAGGTAATGTATTCCTTGCTGCGCCTGCGCCTTGGGTGCAGGTGTAAGTTAATAAGCGGTAAACAAGCCTTAGATTCAATATATTCTAGATTTCTAGAACATTTGAGCTTATACTAGTGATAACACTAAATCTCGTAGTGATTACGGCAACTTTAAAAGGCTGCCTGACTTTGTTGTTTGTTTATTTTATTCAATTAGTCTTGTTTGCATATCAGCTGATTTGTGCAATGTAATTGAAAGGTATATTTAAATAAATATCTTGGATAAGGCTTATATTATAAAGGGTCATTTGAAAATACTAGCAAGCTCTTAGGCCCGTATCAGGCCCGTATTAGGCCGAACCTCACTAAAAACTCAAGTATTACTTAAAACTCGTTTAAAGCCATTTGATTCGTTGAAACTAGTTTTAAGTAATGCTTAAGTTTTGAGTAAGGTTCTGTAATACGGCCGTTAGATTAGATGTATTTGCTACAGTTACAACTTTTAAGCAAAACATTTTCATATTCCCGTACTTTAGAAAAAAAAAACAATTCGTCCAGGCAGTAGATACCTAAGGAAATACAAAAAAAAAATCTTTAAATGTTTTCTAAAGTCACAGAGACAAAGTTTTACGCTGTCCCTAATTGTAGTGTCTAAGAAGCCAGTTTTCCTTCAATAACAAAGTTAATAGAACTGCAAATTTTCATGTCATGTCGCGTCTTTTGACGTCATCGCATCAGTCTGACGCTCCCTTTACATCGCCACGGATAATTACCAAACGGAATAGGTAATTTTCATTAATGTGAACATGTCCTGCGCCACAATTATTGTGTCGTAATGAGATACCAGCTGAATGTTATTGTGTGTTAAATAATTATGTGGCACACTTAATTTTATGGGCCTAACAAGTATATTTTTAAGTTTATGAGTTAATTGGAATTCGACCTCGCTTTTTTATGGTAAGATGGAAGCCTCATGTCAGGTTTAATATGGAGTTGTTGACAAGTAAGTGTCCTATATTTTGAAAATATGAAGGCCTCGGTTACACGCGTATGTAGTAGGTAGGTACGATATTTTACTATATAATTTTGGGATCACATGGCAGTTTCATAAGGTATTTTTTTTAACCGTATGAACAGCGGGATGTTTACGTGTGATCCCAACTTTTTATATCAAATGTTGTACAGGACAGCGCCGTGTGAACGGCCGCTAAGTTGCAGTACCTACTTTTCTTTCGAATTTACTGAAATGTCGAATTAAATTCAATTCAATAATGCGAAACTAGATGTCTCCAGTTGATATGAAAAGTACCTAGGTAGTATGTGTTCTGGGGTTTTGACACGGTTTCTACGGCTGAAAATAAAAATTATTAAGGTATGGAGTATTACCTGTATTCGCGCTTCTGTTAGGCCGATTTTCATAGCGAGCTCCTCTCTGAAACAAAAGGGCATAGATAAAAAAAACAGTTCAATATTCAGAAATTGTCACAATATTACTTAAAGATACATCTGCTACAAAATAGGCAAACTGCAAATATACCTACCCTTCTGGTTTATTATGTAGACCAAGTAAATACGTAGGTACAGTTGCAAGTTAACCAATTAACTAATTATTGACTACGTGGCTACATACCTACCCACAAATGAAATAGTTTACTAAATTCTTAACCAAGTAGATGTTGTCAGTTAATTTCGTCGTGCAAGAATGTCATCCTGGCGATTATGGCGGGGAAAATGACGTTGACAGTTGTTTTTTTTTCTGTACCACAGAGAAACAAAAAAAGAATAATTATCTCTTGTAATCCGTGTGTAATCTATTTATTATTATTATTATGCTACTGTTATTGCGTAAATGTACATAAATGGATGATAAAACAATATAAACTTCAGTTTATTTCACGATGGATTATGATAATCCTGCAGCAAATAATTTGCTGAAGAACTTAATGTCTGTTAAGGGGATGTCCCCTTTTTATGTTCATTATCCTATAATAGTATAAGGAAGAGCCGGATTATTTGATTGATAAATATTAGGTCTTTACCTATGAAATTGCCGTTCTGCAGTACTGGCCATTTCAAATCAAAATAATTTTTGTTTGGCTATGAATTCTAATTTCAAATTAATTTTATTTTAAAAACATGGTTTTTTTTTTCTAAAAGTAGTCATTTCTTTATTGATTAGTGTTACATTTTCATCGCATTTCAATCTTTTTCGTCATCATGGATACGTTAAAAATTCGAGTAATTATGGAATATGAGTACCGTCGTGGCAGCAACGCGGCACAAGCGGCACGCAACATCAACGACGTTTACGGAGCTAACTCTACAAACCAACGCACCACCTGTTATTGGTTTGCTCGCTTCCGTTCTGGAAATTTCGACCTGAAAAATGAACCTCGCGGTCGTCCGAAGACTTTGGTCGACAATGACGAATTAAAGGCGATTGTGGAAGCTGATGATACACAATCTACGGCTGAATTAGCAGCAGCTTTCGACGTTAGCGTCAAAACAATATTGGTCCATTTGCGTCAAATTGGCAAGGTAAAAAAGCTTGACAAATGGGTGCCCCATGAACTCAATGATCGCCAGCGCGAAGTACGCGTCGAGACGTGCCTTGCACTGCTCAACAGACACACAAATGAAGGAATTTTGAACCGCATTGTTACCTGCGATGAAAAATGGATTCTGTTTGATAACCGTAAGCGCTCAGCAAGTTGGTTGGATCCTGGTTCAGCACCTAAACAATGCCCTAAACGAAAACTTACCCCTAGAAAAGTGATGGTCACTGTTTGGTGGTCTAGCGCCGGTGTGATTCATCACAGCTTCTTACCAAACGGGGTGAGCATTACTGCAGATGTGTACTGTGAAGAACTGAACACAATGATGGAGAAGCTGGCGCATCTCCAACCAGCATTGGTCAATCGCTCGTCTCCGCTGCTCCTGCACGACAACGCGCGACCTCATACTGCACAGCAGACGGTCTCCAAGTTGCAAGAACTGGGGTTGGAAGCTCTCCGTCATCCGCCCTACTCACCAGACCTTGCGCCTACAGACTACTACTTTTTCCAGAATTTGGATAACTTCTTGGCGGGAAAAAAATTTAATACCCGAGAGGCAGTACAAAATGCCTTTGAAGAATTTGTTGCCTCCCGTCCAGCTGATTTCTTTAAGAAGGGCATCAATAAACTGCCACTGCGATGGCAAAGATGCATTGATTGCATGGGTGATTACTTCGATTAATACAAATAAAAAATTCATGAAAAAAATTCGTTTAAATTTTTTCATACAAAACGGCAATTTCATAGGTAAAGACCTATTATTTAATGAAGTAGAAGTGTTTTCCCAACACCTCTGTGATTTCATTCAAGAATTAATTTAGTTTTTAAGAGGATTAAGATTCGTGGGTGATTTGATACCTAGTATTTTGAAGTTATTTGGAAATTGAAGTTCCAAATAATTTCAAAATACAAGGTATTAAATCTAGCAATTGCAGGTGAAGTACTGTACACGTGTCCCCTTCTTATCATATTGTTGGACATACACTTTACGCCCTCGATAGTTTTCCTTAAAAGTCCTATTGTAGTTTTTATTTGTAAAAAATTATCCTACCGAAGTTAGAATTAAACCTACCCAAAGGCCACTTATACAAACTTAACTACTCAGTGTTTTTTGGCCATATCTACGTCTATTTAACTAACGAAAGAGCAATGTACTACCTGAGGATCATCACCTGCTTTCACATTTGAACTCACCTCGTAAAAACATCAGGATAATGCGTCCTGGAGAAAGCCTTCTCCAACTCCTCAAGTTGGAAACTGGTGAAGGTGGTCCTATACCGTCTCTGCTTTCTCTTGGGCGCGAACTCATCCGCATCGTCACTGTCTGCGGACCCTGGAGGGGGACGCTCGGAGGGTGACTGGTCAGCGCGGGACAACTCGGGCGTCGTTCTGGGGGAATCGTCCTTTGGGGGCTCTGACACCCCCATGGCGGATGCGTACTTCTGGTACTCTTGGCTTTGGGTGAAGTAATCTGGAAAAGGAGAAGAATAGTGTTAAAAATTAAAGCGGTAAAAAAATATAAAACTAGGTAGATAAGTACCTATGTAGCTTTATTTGAACTTATTTGTTTAGTGATTTAAAAAAGAATCCATATTGTACAAACAATGTATTAATTGTTTCACGAATAAAAAATGATTTTTATTGGGTATTATTTTGTTATAAAGAAACATACATGGCGTATCTTAAAAAAGATATAAGTAGGTAGATATGTATATATACCTATGTAGCTTTATTTGATCTAATTTGTTTAGTGATTTAAAAATGAATCCATATTGTACAAATAATGTATTAATTGTTTCACGAATAAAACATGATTTTCATTGGGTATTACTTTGTTATAAAGAAACCTACATGGCGTATCTTAAAAAAGATAAAAGTACCTATGTAGCTTTATTTGATCTAATTTGATTAGTGATTTAAAAATGAATCCATATTGTACAAATAATGTATTAATTGTTTCACGAATAAAACATGATTTTCATTGGGTATTATTTTGTTATATAAAAACATACATGGCGTATCTTATAATAATTTAAAGAGTTGTACACACGACAACATATTCGTATCAAGATATACGTTTCCAATTTTAGCTGACCTCGCATTATATAGGCTTTTCTTAAAATTAGAAGTCAGCTTGTTATCTATACATCTATACAAATAAATAAAATTGAAGTGTCTGTTTGTAATTTCAAAATAACAGCTTTTTCCTAAATGAATATGAAAGTATTATACGGGCCTTATAACAAAACACCAATTTAAAAAATAAAAAAAACTGTCTGGTTGTTCCGGGTAATCTCCGAAACGGCTGGACCGATTTTGACGGGACTTTCACTGGCTTATAGCTGATGCTATAAGGAGTAAACATAGGTACTTTTTGTACCAGCAGCACGGTCCCATTGGATAATTTCCGACATCCACGCGGGCGAAGCCACGGGCAGCAGCTAGTTGGAAATATAAAGCTAGATATGTCGTCGTGCGTACCTAGTTGTTTATAGTATCAACGAAGAATAATTTACTACGAGTATGATCAGATCCAATGATAGCTAATCAAACTATTTATAGATTACTAATAATTTTTATTTTAGCTGTTGTTTATATTATTGCGGTAGCTTGATGATAAATAGCACCTACATACAGACAATATAATATTTCGATGTGAGTGTCCTTGGAAAAGTTTCTTCTTTGCTCTCTTCTGTAGACAACCTCGGGGACCAAGACCCCATTACCTACTTGTCCATTTGTACAAGAAATCATCATCAAGTTATTTAAAAAAAAGTGTCTTGTGTCTTTAACAAATTTTTTAAACCTATTAATAATTTCCACAGAAATGACGCAAAACTAAACTAGGATTAATGTGGATTAACGTCACATTGACAGTTTCTACATTGTTTCTAATAGCCCTGTAATTTATAGCCAGGCAATTATATCAGATAATAACCTAGGCTTGTGAACTGACAGCTACAGGCAACAGCTTACTTAAACTGTCAAGCGAAAAAAGTATTGACAGCCGGCTATAGAGTATAGAGTCCTAAGCTGTCAAGTTTTTTTTTTTAGATGTAATAGAGAAGTAATGTTATTGTGTTCTTTTATACCTTAAGGACAGTTTCACACTCGTGCACTACATATAAATGGGCATTTACTGACAGGAAATAAGTTTGATTCAGGATATTTTTATGCTTTCATTATGACAGTCCAGGTTTTCTTTATGTGTGATAAATACTTATTGGATGCTCCCTTTTATTAGGGTCTATTATGAAGTTACAGTGTGTCTAATTGCAAATAAGATGTTTAAATACAAAAAATGTCCGAATGTTGACTGCATATGACGTATGGCCATACTCGTATTCGTTGGTTCCCTGCATACTAAACTCTTTTATACTTGTACTAGATAGGTTATTCGAATCAATTTGTTTGCTAGTTACCGGTGTTCGGCTTGAGCGCCGCGTGTCACGAGCAGTATAAACACGGTGATGAATTATAAACAAGGTTTGCGGCGAAATTGACGTGTTAATCTTCAGGTAATTGGCAGTTTTGTACGCAGTTTCCATTTTGCAAGTGAATGATATTAATTCAGTGTTTTTAGACGTCGCAAATTACTGTTTTGCTATACGACATTATCATTTGGTCAAAAGATTAATAAGTCATGCATGTTTGGAACTAGAAGTGACTGTCTAAGAAAGAGACTCTTTTAATATAAAGTGTAAGCTATACTGCCCTATTTGGTCTGGTTTGTACACCTTATTTTTTGCACACTTCATGAACTTTTATGTAGATTATCCACAGAAAAGTAGCATTTACTTAGCAAAAGCCACTGCCACATCATAACCTCACTACACAAGCAGTTCCAATCTATTTATAAAATCCTAAATAAAAAAAAATACCTATCGTGATTTCAAACGATTACCGATAATTCCGACCTCCATTGCTAGTAATCAGTTGTGTCATTTAATTCAGTTAATGGCATTAAGTTAATTGGCCACTGATTACGGTGTTATGATTTAATTGATCATTTATAATGGAGCTAGAAGAGAACAGTACGTTTGTAATTGTTTGTAATGATTTTGCTTGCTCTTGTGTGGGTGGTTTTGTTAGTATTTGTTCTGTTCTGTGAGTGTTTGCCCTTTGAAATTGGATTAATGGGTGAGTAGAAGGTGAACACAAGCATTATCGTAGGTAACATTGAAGATTGAGAGTAAAGATACAGTCTCCTAGAAGTCCGTAATTTATAGACGAATGACGTCACTGAAACGTTATCTCTGAACGTGAGATGGTGTGTTTTCCTAGAGATCGTTTTTTGACACCGTTAAGTCAAAACCCGGAGCCACCATTTTTATAACAGCTGTCACTCCAGCTGTTATGTGGCAGTCACCGCTCTTTTAGGAAACGTACCTTAACTGGATTGAAAAGAGAACACAAGTTATTCTTCGTTCGTTCGTTCTCGTTCTTTTTTGTGTTTGTGTGTTTTTCTCTGCGTCATGTTTACCGCAAATAAACGTATCTTCTTTCTTTTCTTTCTATTTGTGGAAGATCCAAGGATGTAAGACCTTCATTTAAAAAACTTTCTGTTCTGTTAGTCTTTGGTCTTCGATATTGGACTAATGGGTAGAAAGTGAGCAGAAGTATTGTTGTAGGTAATATTGAAGATTGATGACAATATCTTTTTGTAGTAGTGGATTGAAAAGAGAACGCAAGTTATTTGAGGAAGGTCCAATGATGCAAGACCTAAATTAAAAAAAAGCTTTTGCAAACTAATTACCTAAAATTTATATTTAAGTTCCATCGGCAGGCTACTATTGTCATATTGGAATGGTCTGTAAATGGGAGAAAAAATACGGCGTCATCGTTAATAACTAATAATTAGAAAAACTTACCAAGACAGAACAAAGATATTTTTGAAAAATTTACACCGTGTCATAAGACTGAAACTACATTAAATCAAATACTGCTATATGTAAATTTTCATAGGAAATAGGAACAATAACGTTACACCGCTAGCAAATTGTTCATATCAAATGACGTTAACCGACGGAAATCAGCTAAAAAGTAATATAAAAACAACTAAATCCAAGTATAAGAGATCGCGTGCGATTAAATTAACAAATTGCAGGAATAAACTCGCAGATTACCGCGTATTCACGGAAGTCTTTATTTTAATTAAAATAAGTGAGACTTTTACGTTTTAACTCTTAAATAAGTTGCTGAAAGGAGGTATTTGTAATAGCGGTAGGTACCTAAGGAGGAGTTAAAGAGTTTTGGCAACTTGGGAGTTGTCTATATCCGAGCTGTTGGGGGAAACAAATCTACATTATGTCCCATAGGACTTGTCCAAGGGGGCTAGTACAGGAAGCTCAACGGGGTCTGAAAGGGCCGATGCCTGTCGGGGTCGCGGATTGTTCGAAAGAGTTTCCGTGGCCTTGGCGCACGGGTAACTGAAGGAACACGGGTGGGTTTTAGTCAGTAAGAGTCTAACACGCCCTTCCGCTCCGCCCAGAGCGGGAGAGGTCATTTGATGATTTACCACCCAAAAAAAAAAGCGTCATATCTATTATCACATATATCACTACAGAGTGCATCGTAGAGGTACATTACAGATCCTCAACTGTAAGTGCTAGGTAAATGAAAAAATTAATATAATAAACTACTGGAAAAATAATTAGCGATACAAATTAATAACATTATACCAAATTTTTCCGCCAGTAAAATTAACTTTAACAAAACTAACAATCGACAAACCTTTTTGCTACAAAAAACACAAAAACGTAAGCACCGTTTGACATTACAAATGTCATGAATCAGTCACTTTCACTCACTCCTATGTGACATTTCTTTCTTTCCTGCACTTTCCTTCCCACTGACGTAGCTCATAGACGATGGCCGGTTTGTGAATGAGTATGTTCTAGTAAACAATGTAGCGATAAGCCTTGATATTGCAATTCCTTTGTGATTTTATCATAGCGAATTGGATTACGTGTGTATGTAGCTGTTCTATTAATTTATAATTGCTTATCTTTAGGACGTACGTATTTTGCGTGGGTGGAGCGCGTGGTTAAAATGTTTTGCGCGGTTAGTTGGTTTAACGCTCCCACAGAAAGGCGCGACGCGACAGCGCTACTCAAAGGCGCCGCTCGTCGCGCGACACGCGGCGCTTTTGTGTCGGGCGTCGCGTCGCGCCAGTGTGTACGTGCCTTTATGGGTGACCATTTTTTACATAATTATTAAAGCCGCTTTGCCACAGGAAACTTGTACTACTGTCAGTTCTTTTGGCAATTCGAGTAGGTATCTATGACGTCAGACCCGGTTGGGGCAGTTGTCCAGTAATTTTGGCTTGCAGTCTGAAGAGCTTAGATTGATATTTCTCCATGTAAAATACTAGCATTTAGCTATGTCCAGCTAAATTGGGAGCTAACGTAGTTGGACAGATCATCCACAGAAAAGACATGGGCGTCACTTCTGTAACCGCTATGATAACAATCTATTGTAGTTTACAGTAGGTATATTATTATACAATTTCTATGAGTGTAAACTCTGAGTTCGATACCTAGAGTGTTTTTCAGAATAGTCCTGCAGTTTTTTTTCTTCATAATAATGACGTGCCAGTTTCTGCGTAATGAAAATGACTCATTAGTATGGACAATATATTTATCATAATCATGCAAGATTTTCTATTACTATCTATGTCACCAGCTTTTCTTTCCTAAACTGTACGAGCTATATGATAGCTCATGTCTTAAGGTTTCCGCAGACAGGCACGACATGACAGTACGACGCGACTCTTGTAGAACAATTTCCATCAAATTTTCATAGAAATTGTCGTACTAGAGTCGCGTCGCCCCTATTTGCGGGAGCCAATCAGCAACACGTAAGTAGGTTGGTAAACATCATCTATATTTCAAACTTGATTGTCATACTATACTCATCCTTCTCCTAGATAATAATATGTTACTTATTAATAAATAGGTACTTAAGAAAGAGTCACGATTGTACTTCTAATCAATCCCACAACTAATCCCATTACATTTAATGAATAAACAGATCATAGATTTGCCAACATTAGATTACATAGACCATTTAATACATAACATGGTAACAATGCTTGTCCAATTTAGATTTATTGTAGATAATCCATTAACAATAGTTTTTGTTTAAATCAACACACGGAACTCTGAGAGATCTAGCGTTTATCGAACAAGCGGCACTTTTATTTGTCTGTCAAACCAAGTTCGCGTTATCACGATATTGATTAACCAATTAGGTACCGCAAAGATATTAATCTAGATGATCAATTTTATGATTTCTCATATCTGGGTAATGCAGTATTCGATCTAATTAAGTTTACAAATAAAATCTGATCTAACAACAAAAGTACCGAAAGATAAGATGTTCTGATAAGATGACAATACGGACTGTAATCGGTGATAAGATATTTAGATTTATATCGAGCGATTACCCAACGTTTCAGATCTTGAAAATAATAGAATCGACTCCTGATAGAGCGATTGGGAGGCGATAACAGAATTAAACATTTATTTTTATTAAATTTACATTTTGTATTTCGGTTTCCATTTGTGATATCATCAGGGAATCGGGTCGATTAGAAAAATCAATTAAAAAAGAAAAATCTTTTGATAACTAATTACGGTGGCTGATGTCAGATTTGAATCAATGCGTGAAATGAATTTCCTGTTAAGTACATTATGCAGAAGTTTTGTCAGCATTAAACGTGTCTCAAAAGAGTTTTTCTAAACAATCTCAGATTTTATTATTGCGAACAAATTCTCAATCAACCCTTTGCATGCTACTGTCATATCAATTTTGAATTTATGACATCGAATCTGCAATACAAAAGCTTGTAAATACATTTTACGACTGAGATTAAATCGACGACGACGTGGAAAAACCATTCAAGAATAATCGCAATTTCCCATGTTCTACAAAAAATACGTAATTGTAAGTAACATATAAATGAGTTTTCATTTAATTTATATAACAGAGAGAAAGTAAGATTAGTAAGTGAAGTTCATCAATACGTAAGTAATGCAAAAACCGCTAAATAGATTTTAATGAACCTATCTAATTATGGGAAGAACTTGAATGTGTATTTGCGATATTATCGTTAGAGTGTAACATTATAGAAAGTAGGTATAATACGGAAAATGTAGTGAAGACATTTTCTCGTGACTTTTCCGCAAGGTACTTCTGTCTGATTTAAACGATCTTCAAATTCTTTATGCGAGTTTTTTGTTACTTACCACTTTGTTCCTTGAGACCACAAAATAATAAAAATAGTAATTTTAGTTTTTCTCCGAAATGTAACAATCATGGTAAAAAACATGGTAAAATTAGTGCGTCATACTTACACTGAATATTTGACCTGCATTTGTCCTTCCTCTTCCTATGACATGTTTAATGTTTATCATACCAAATTATAACCTATTTTCAGTTTTCCGGGATGAAAACCACGTGTCAGGGTCCTTTACAATTAATAACATACGTTAGAACTCTGTTAAAATAATGTATTAATCTATTAACTATTTCATTCATGAGCTTATTGATGTTGACATTATTTATTAAATTTTGCATGCCAAAACTCAGGCAGAATGTACCCGGCTCACTAAGTTTTTTATAACAACTTTATTGTACACTACCTACATTCTATGCGAATAAATGATTTGATTTGATAAAAGGTCAATAAAATCAGTTCGGTAGCTATACGGCATGTATCAGAAAGGTGTGGTCTTATTTTTTCGTTCGTATCACCATTTCCAGAACCTTATAGTCATTGGTATAAAGGTCGCAGAGATATAAGGGCACAAAAGTGGTCTGAGTTGCTTAGAGAATAGAATACAATGCTTTTTATTATGTAGACCATATGAATTATAGATATAAAAGTAGTTAAAGAAGGAAATGGGTACACGGCCATACTTGATCGTCTATCGATCATATCGATTTTGGCGTGCTTAGGCACTATCGTGTCCACTGTTGTTATGACATCATGTCAAATCTAGTACAAAGCGCAATTTAGTGTTAACAATATAGATATAAAAACTTTACAAAGTAGAATTAAAAACTTTTGATTAAAAATCTATATTGAGCCAGTTTCCTGTTTCTTGATTGGGTATACGATGACGTGTTTTAGCGAAAAATTTAGATGACGTGTTAACTGTTTATGCGAAGTGCACAAAAATATTTCCCGGACTTGATTGATTTCAGTGGTATGATAAGGGTTATGAGTAAGATGCGATATTTGTTATGAGTGATAGATTTCATCATTATTATAGTAATAATGATTTATTATTATTATTAAAAACCCTGAGATGTCCCAATGCTGCGGGGCGAGTATGGGCGTACCCAAGACGTTTGTGACAAGACATACGGCTACCGTACGGACGGTTTTATCGCCCAAATTGTGATAAAATGTGTGACTCAAGCCATGTCACAGTGGTGTGGTCGTGGTCGCCCCGCAGGGCAAAGGTCTCCCTACTCTCTTTCCAATCCTCTCTGTTTAAAGCTGCTTAGGACCAGTTCTTGTTGAAGAAATCCAGCTCATCCCACCATATTCGTCTGGACCTGCCGCGATGTAGCTTGCCATTAAGAGGGACCCATTGTGTCGTAAGTTAGGCCCATGATGACAATAATGATTTAACATCGACATAATTCGGTTGGTTGACTATGAATGTGGATGGCTATAACAGTAGCGGAAGACCCAAGAAACGATGGATGGACTGCGTGAAAGATGATATGGCTAGAAAGGTGGTGACTACGGAGATGACGACTAATAGAGAAGTATTGAAGAAAGAAAAATAAAAAATGCTACGCCGAACCCAAATAAATTGGGATAGACTTCACAGTGGACTGATAATAACCGGTTTTGCTTGGCTACTTGATAAGTGAACTTGGAAACACCTTTTTTAACATCCTTCTGTTATCGCCCCAATTTAAGGCTCCCACAGACAGGCGCGACGCGACAGCGCTACACAAAGGCGCCGCTCGTCGCGCGACACGCGGTGCCTTTGTGTCGGGCGTCGCGTCGCGCCAGTGTGTACGTGTATTTAGGGTCTATTTTGGGGCCACTGACGTATGTCTTTTTGTTCCATATACAGGGTTATTGGTTATACTTCGGCAATCTGTTAAGTGGATGTAGGAGAGATCATTTGCAACCGAATGACTCCTGATGACACCTATGGAAATGTCAACCATTTTCGAGTAATTTGACATTTATATACTTTTTTGAAGATATCTGGTATCTTATTGTATTTCGTTGGATAGCTGAGAAGTAGTACATGTTTTTGGAATGTTCTGCCGATCAAGTATTGCTGTGCTTTTTGCAGAAATTGACTATTTTAGTCAAATTACCTGCTCAAAATGATAGAAAATTGTAACGATTTGTAAAACTATTAAAGATAATTGTCATTTTATGTTTGATTATTACGTATTGATTGATGTAGAAGCAGATAATAATAATAATAAAAAATCTTAGTATTATAAAAAACTTTAAAATTTCTTACAACATGGGGTATCAAAATCCTCTCCATTCTATCCAATTCATGTTATTTTAGCCATTTAATGGTCTATCTACCTTGCCTTCACCTTCTACTGCCTCATGTTTTTCGCAAAAATTGTCTTTACGGTGAATTAATGTTTTACAAGCTATAAACAATCTTGAATTCTTGGTTAGTATAAACTAAGCATAGAGTCTCTCTGCTTCGGTTAATAACTGCCTGTGAGTCATGACTGGTAACCGAGTTACCAACCTAGCTTATTCATTAAATTATACTTCCTTTATGAGTGATACCTGTCGACAGTTATCTGTTGATAAGTTGGCAGCAATACAGTAAGCAATGCAGTCATGCTTGTCAAGAAATAGAGCATTATTTCATAATTAAGTAGATAATTCAATTGGAATAATGTTGAGTTGGTAGAAATTGATGGGGAAGATCAAAAGAAGGTTTTATACTTCCTAATCCTAACTTCCAAACTAATATTATAAATGCGAAAGTAAGTTTGTTTGTTTGTTACCTTTTCACGCCTAAACCACTGAACCGTTCATCCTGAAATTTTGCATATACGTTGTCAGGTGTACAGAAACGGACATAGGGTACCTTTCATCCCGAAAAAAAAGCACGGTTCCCGAGGAAAACAACAATAACTTTCTTACGATAATAGATGGCGCTACGTGTCTTCCGATCATGATTGAATTATAACCCGAATTGATAGTCAAAGTCTAAATATAATGCGAGCGAAGCCGCGGGCAAAATCTAGTAGTTTAAAATGCATTACATTGCACTACGATATAGGTACTTATTTCGTCGACAAGAAGTTTAAAAATCACTGGTAGCAATCAGCTGATTGATAAAAAATGTTAATTTAGTTGGTACCTATTGTATAGTACGTCATTTAGATTAAATCAAGTCAGAAACAGAACGCATAGTATCGTATGCCTTTTTTGTTTCGTATTTAAGCTCTGTGCCAAAATTCTTTGGTATCGATTTAATTCAGTTCAGGCGTCAAGAAGTAACAAAAACACATCTTGAGGGATTTATAATTTTGTATGAAATAATTGCCATAATTAAGTGACAGTGGGCAGGGCCATTGTTTGTAGAACAGATGGCCTATGGGGCCAAAAGATTCTGGAGTGGCGACCGTGTACCGGAAGACGTAGCGTTGGAAGGCCACCCACAAGTGGCGATACATGGTGGAGACCTATGTGCAGCTGCGTCTTTCGGCAGAAATGATGATGATGGTGATGATAACTTGCAGTTTGGCTTACCCTCCAACTCGCGTGTTAAATACACTGGCGTTCAATAAAATCGACCCATTGCTCTTCGATTTGAAACAATATAATTCGACAAGTTTACTAACAATAACCTAATATATTGTATACTAAATAAAACCTTCCTAAAAATATGTAGATTACGTTAGTTAAAGAATTATCAAAACTGATTCATAAGTTTATGAAAAAATCACGAACTTTCAAAAATGGGGGTTCGAATAAAGAACCTCCTTTTATTGAAGTCCGTTAAAAAATCAAGTTAAATTTTCATTAAACGAACAGAAATAAACAAAATTATGATTTTGTCAATTACATTGGCAAAAAAAAGTCACGCACTTTATCCGAACAAAAGTGAGCGATGAGGACATCTGAAGAATTGAGTCGATTTTGTCAAGAATATTGCTTTTACCCAAATATAGTGTATGTGCAAATAGACTGTACCTTACCTACCTTTACACAATATAAATTAATAAATTATATTAATTAAGGTTTTTGAGATATCGTCTCTCAAATTGAAAGCACGGGGTGGGCCGATTTTTTTGCACGCCAGTGTATAAAACATCGATAAAATAAAAGCGTTATAAAAATGCAATCACAAATGTCAAAACCTGTCCTCATTCCTCAAATAGATGTTTATCTTTATTAGGATTACAATTTTAGATATATGCAATTAACCTGATAATGCACTTGACATAATGTGGGGCAATTTGCGGCAAATAGCGCCACAATTAATGTTTGATTATATTCCTAGTATTCGACTCAATCGAGTACTATCGAGCAATCTTGTTTGTTCTCTGTATTTTATTACTGTAATTAATAACTGACTATCATTGCGGAATCATTGGCCTTTTTTCCAACTTTGTTGTGATGTTACAAAGTGGGCGATGTGCACACGTAGATGATGGTGACCTTGCATCTCGGCTAAGGTCAACCTCCTGCAGTGCAAGGGTTAACCATTGCCATGAATAATTCCATTTGCATAAATAATGATATCCAGACCGTGCGTCGATAGAAGTAAGCTCTTTTAAATGAAAAACGGATTTTTCCAGGTTTGGTCAGACATTCTGGTCTGGTTCTGACAGTCTTTAGATGAATTAATTCTTTGGCATAATAGCATTTACATTATTAGGAATGTGGGGACATCCCCATACTAGACAAAATGTCTTCCGATGCAATCAATTGTCTGCAATGACTCGTCCCGACCTTCACTAGGTCATCAGTCTACCTTGTTACAATTCCAAATTCTTGTAGCAACTTTTAATCGAGATAGTTATATCAGAGCGATTTTATATCGAGTTTTCGAGAGCAAATCGTTGGGGTCTTAGTCGGATGCGCGTAGGCAACGATTATTTATAATTATTTAATAGCGAGCGTGCGGGTCGTGACACCGTCTCGCGAACACCATTTTCCTTTGGGTTTTTACATAATTACAGTTATTCCTAGTGATTGTACGTTTGTTTGCTAATTTTTCCTTTATTTGATATAATTTAATTATATAAAATAGTGCGCATAGGGTAAATTGTTATTTATAATAACAGATATATAGTTGGGAGTAGTTTTTTCATCGTTGTACATGAGGCACGTGTTGAGATAAATACCTAAGTACCTATGATTTTATGTAAGTAGTTAATAGGTCCAGAAGTTTCCTTACCTAACTATTCTGGCAATAGTAAAGTATTTTGGTCATCCCGAGCTTCGGCGTAGTAAGGCAGTCAGGAAACTGCCTAAAATCTTACAAAACTGGAAACATGTTGTCATGTAACGCAATAGACTTCGGAAAGTGTCTATAAGGTCATATTTTTCGTATTTTGGTTTGTTTGAATCCGATCGCTGAATAAATGTAAAGTTTTTAAAGTCATTATAACACTGTTTCATTTAAAGATACAGAATTTGTACTTTAAGCTCCAAATTATGAATCATACATCGCTCATTTGGAGAAACAACGACGTAAGTGTAATTTTTCCCAAAATGAGTTGTCGATATATGTCGTGCTCGAAAAAAATTTCAGAGGAGCAGAGGCGTGAAATATTTAGCGTAAAATATTTAATATGGTTTTCGAATTTATTAACATTTCAGAACGAGACGGTAACAGATTACAAAAAAAAAACGTCTTTAAATCTCTCTCCTGTAAAATTTTAAAAGCAGTAGTTACGTCGTTGTTTCTCCAAATGAGAGACATATTAATCTATGGAAAGATAGAGTAGAGGCAGACCGAAGAAACGATGGATGGACTGTGTGAAAGATGATATGGATAGAAAGGGGGTGACTACCGAGAATAGAGAAATATTGAAGAAAATGACAAGTTGTGTTGACCACAAATAAATTGGGATGAGGGCAGGAGAATGATGGTCGGATATTTGGTTGCATATTTATTTATTTATTTATTTGGGATCACCAACAAAGGATATACAATATAAATCACAATAATAAAATAGGTACTTTTACGTGTGCTCCTTCAATTACAGGAGACCACAGCATGCGCATAATAGAACTAGGTGTAAACGCGATAAAAATAAAAATAAATGATGAACTATGAAAGAAAAAAAAATAACATGTCAAGATAGCATTCATATATTATAATGGTGTAAACAGGATAAAAATAAAAATAGAGGAAACAAATTATTAAATTTGAGGGAAAAAAATATATATTAACTATAATAATATAATATAATAAATATATTAACCTATAGTTCATTTTTAGCTATGAAAGTATGGAAGCCGCATCTTAAAATATATTTTTTTGTAAAAGAATCAGATTTATTTAAAATTAATGTTTAACCCCCGCCGCAAATATATGTATGTAGGGTGTGTTATATAAAACAAAAAAAAAGACAATTTTTTTTTAAATTAAATACTATAGCCTGATTGGGCTTAAATATTACCTCGGCTACAACAACTTTGATCACTACCTTTCGATTGCTATGATTTGGTCCGGTTTGGTCACTGAAATCTGAAGTTAGAGGGATTTTTTCGATACAAAAGCGCATTCCATATTAGCCAACTTCTCAACTTAAGATGAATATTCGATCTCTTATGATGACATATTAATCTATTCAAAACCAGACTATTATGATCCAAAAATGAATCCTAACAACTCCAAAAATAGTCTTACGAGACACTTAACGCCCCGTTCTCAACTAATAACACTGCTGAATATAAAATTAACAAATCGCCATCATTTCCATCGTAAATTATGCCTTAATAATATGCGGGCTTATCTCGGCCTAAGACATCTACCGCTCACCGACTCATTTTGCTGACAATATACATGTTTATTCCTCCTAACACCATAACAATAGGGTTTAGATTTCATTGTTTTTAAGTTGCAAGGGTTGGTGCTAATTTGGTATCTGTTTGTAATAAAACAAAAGGAATGATACGTGCAAGTTAATTACGACCAGAAATGTAATTAGGTCTAATCAAATAACGTGATCTTTTTTATACGTTTTTGCTTTATCGTAGCGTTTTTGTTCCTTCTATGTTTTTGTAAGCAGAGGTAATAGCTTTTTTGTGCGAGTGTCGTAATTGAAATGTGTAATAAAATAATAGTTCGTTTATTTATATCTATCAGGATAACGATAGGTCTGGGACTTATCTGCAAAATTTTATTATGGAAGAAAAACTTAAATAATAATGCCATTTTTTCTGTAGGTGCGGTTCGGACTGTAATTGACGGTATAATTATTAATTTGGCTAGATTTAAAAATTGGCTGTCATTTTGTTTTATTTTAGGTGATGCATTTGTAAGGCATGGTTCCCAATATACAAGGTGAAGACGACAAGAATAAATTCAACTGTGTGTATTAAAATGACGTTCTCAGACTGCATACGAAAATTAAGTCAAATATATCCAATAGTTTAATCACTATAGCTGCAAATTGCGTAACACATTAACAGTAGGAATTGCTTTCATTTTGACAGGTCAACAACATTCATTGCGTTCTTTACGTTGTTGAGCAGACACAGTTTTCGAATATATGAAGCAATGGATTAGCTAATGGCTTCAAAATGATTCAGATTGTGATTGATAGTGTATTACGCAATGGGTAGTATTTAAACGCAAATCAAAAAATATCCTTTTTCTATGCAATAAGATTCCGAATTCCCATCAAAATTACTGATTGCACAGCAAAATATTCAACTCAAAATATCACTAAACACACTACAATTTATTTTCGCAGCGTACAGCGATTTTTCCTAAAGCAAAAGCTTTTTCATCAATTTATTTTCTATTCCCAACGAGTACCACATTTTTTTTAATAAAAAATATATTACTAACGAATACCAAAGCGTGACTTTTTGTACACTCAGCTACACAAAGTTTTATTTAAATTGCGTTTTACCGAAATCTAGGGTAATCTAAATATAGGGTTAGGGTTAATAAGCTGGTCGACGGAGCCCCGCTTCGCGGGGCTCCTATTTCTGTCTAAAGGGTTTAAAGGAACCTAACCAACCGAACCTCGGGATGCCACTGACGTCGACCATCTAGGGTTAGTATTTTCGGGAACATTTAGGTATTGGATGGGAATAGAGCATTTTTACGACAAACGGCTGATCGGAGACAAATACATAATACTCACACGCTATGAATGTGAGTATTATGTATGTACGGTCTGGTTGATTTGCTGTGCAGTCAGTATTTAATTTGCTGTGCAGTCAGTATTTAAATGATGGAAATAAATTGATAGGTGATTATTTATTTGATGTGCAATTAATAATATCCCTTACGCAATTATGGTGCTGGTCAAAGATTGGCAAAACCCACAGCCGGCCCATCACTACACATTAGATTGTTTGAAAAAAAAAAAACTGAAATTCGATTTATTTGATAGTTCCAAAATACTCTGATGCATTAGTATTGCCACTCGTTTGATTTATTGTTGTCTCCACATGGCTTGTAAATGTAGCTGTTCGAGTTATACCACGTCACGATCTGTCGTTGGTCATAATTTTGCAATGCTGTTAGTTTTTTCCAGTTTGAAACGACAGTTGCTCAACGATAAATGTCGTCAATAGGTAAGTACTTAGTAGTAACGATGCCTTGGACAAAATTTATAACACTTTTTTACCGTTTTAAAAGGACTTTATAGGCACATAAAGTCAGGATAAAAACTAGAACCAACTTAAGTAACACTGGAAGTACTAAAAGACTTCATAAAACATAACAAGTCATAACTTTAAGATTCACAGCAAATAGGAACTGTCGTAAAACAGTTTTATGTTCTTTTATATACTGACGTAATAATAGTTATTATTTTAATAACTTAGTACTAAAATATACTGAATGCATCTTCGTATAATAAATGTAATAATATCAACATCAGTAATTTGTATCGAATTACGTGGTAGGGTGTGCAAAAACGCGGGAAAAGTGGGACTTTCTCGATGCAATTATAGATCGAGGAAGAGATAGTGCGCGTACGCATGATTCAAAATGGCGGCGACGTTAACCCTTAACTTGCGGGGTCAACAAGGTTGACAGGTAAACTTAACTTATTATTATTTTTTCCGTTGATGCTTGTGTAGTAAAATTGTTAAATAATTGCGTGCAAATTAATCAGCTTTATAAAATGCGTATTGTGAGAAGAGGTGCCAATGAAACAAAAATATTACGGAGGCACTTTAATTGGTAGGGCTGATGGTAGACTGGCGACATATTGATCTAGTAATCTGCAAGTCAAATTGATATTCCTCTCAAAAACATTTTCGTAACCAGCTGTTCCATGTTAAGTTCTTGTTAAGGCGATACTCAGTATGTTAATTACAGATAAGCGAAAAGACCTTCTACAAGTGTTAAAACACAGAGTTCCTAATTATCGTAATGGCACAACTTTAGATGTAGGCGTTACCTTCGCATTACACACCTTTCGGCGCTACTTTTATTGTTTTATGATATTAATATTGTAACAAAGAGATACCGCGTACGTGCTGGCGCCATTACCGTTCGAGATAGCAACGGACGTTTTTTTTTGTAAAAAAAAATACGTTTCTGTTTTTCTTCGTGTCTACATACTGCTCATGCATTTCTTATAGAATAATATTGAAATGAATTTCTGAGCAGGTATGTTAAAAAAAACCGTGTCCTACTCTGCGCTTACGCACTTAATGTTCCACACTTGAATTATCGCACTATTATTAAATGAAAAATAATACATGTAGATGGTATTATTAAAATGGTTGTACGCAATTTCATTTCATGGTAGACTAGAACTGATAGCAATAGAATTATATTAATAATCTAGCAGCGCCCCAGGGTTCCACCCGCATAAGTCTCGATCCCGTGGGAATTTCGGGAAAAAAGTATCATCCACGACCACTAAAACTACCGCCCGTCCGTAAACTATCCGTGCGTCAAATTTTATGCAAATCCTTTCAGTCGTTTTTACGTGATTGAGTAACAAACATAATTATTAGGTCGGGGAAAATGTTCTTTCGTAGTTCATATACAAATTCAAGACTCAGGCCCGTATTACAGAACGTCACTCAATACTCAAGCAATACTTAAAACTAGATTCAAGCCATTTGATTGGTTTAAACTAATTTTAAGTAATGCTTGAGTATTGAGTGACCTTCTGTAATACGGGACTAAGAGCTCGTGTGGCACCCAAATATTGAGCTTTTTTGTATACCCAGACTTTTTCAAATGGGTCAAAACTGTTTTGTGGTCAACCCCTAACTCTTCAGCTATGTCGTAATACTAGAATGCTCAACTTTTACAAAAATGGTATCATGTTTATCCGTAACAGGGCCACCCCAGAGCGAGCTGCATCTTTGACATCAAGATTCCCGGACTGAAAACGCTTTAACCAACTTTGTGTTACTCTTACTGACACTGCGTTGAGTCCATAAACTTTACATATTTTTTTCGCTGCTTGTGTCTCATTTTTTCCTTTGTTGTAATAAAACATCAAAATGTATAAAATTTCTTCGTTAGATTCACTCATTTTAGCGGACAGAAAAACAATTGAAAAATGGCGTGTAGCCGCTTTACTTTTAATTATTTTAAATGTCATCTATTATTAAAAGTACAGACCAAGAGAGTTTACTACAACTTTATAGGTACCTATAAAATACGAAAAAACTTTTTTCTCGAACTATTACAAACTTTCATATTTTTAATATTATTAGAAGGACGCTTGTAAAGCACGAGTATGTGTATACGCATGTATAATAGCAAAATATTTCTAGTAATCGCGCATAGAGTAAACACGTTCTCTATCAGTGTTGCCTTATGCAACTACACAGTATTTATCTCTTTTAAAATCTAAATAGACTTTAATCACGATATTTTGGTGATAAGATTGTATCGCAGAATAATTAGTAAGTGCAAACGAGCTACCGATTCAAGGTATATACGTACTTTTATGTGCCGCCTTTCATAAAATTAAATGTACATGTCCTGTAATTAATTAATTGATAACAGGATCTTAATTAATTTTATTAAATGTTTTAAATTAGAGATAGATACAAATAGGAACACGTAGCTAACGAACAAATTTAAATTTTAATATAATTGTTTTTTTTACGTTTCATAAGCGTACTACTACTAACCGAGCGAATTAAAGTTATTAGCTAATAATTTTAATTAGAGAATGCGTTCCGGCAAATTGCAATTACATATATCGATTAAAATACAATAAACCGATCGCGACCTGATATTTATCGGAGTTAATTAAACAAATTTTGAACGATATGACGTTACATAACGTTAAATAGTGAATATAAATATAAAAGTATTATAATAATAAAAATAGAAATGCAACAGGCGTAGATGAACACATAAAGTAATTTGTAAAAAAATTGATACTACTCACTTGAAAGGAAATTAAATTCCCGAGTGCGTGTGTTGTCGCACTAAATTAAAAAATAATTCAATGAGTTCTAATTGCGGTGCGCGGCGCGCGCAGGGTTGATTTTATCTTCACTACGTTGGTAAAAACATTGATCGATAGTTCTGAACACTCGTGTTTCAAATAATCATAGACATCGTTGCGTCATGATTTTTATTAAATTAAAATTGAAACAGGAAATACCTACGCTTAAAAAAATATTATAGTTCAAAATTACACTTGTTCCATGCAAATTTTGAGCTATGCGTAGGTATATCTCATATGTATCTAAATATGATATCTATTTTAGTTTTAGCACTTCAGTTAAAATAAATTATAACTACAGAATGCTGTGCTAATGGATGTCATTGACATAAATAAAGTTAAAAATGAATATATTTTCTAAGATAATCTCGTATGAATAGTCAATTGACCCTTAAATACCTGCTATTATTATTCTGTCACTATTAAATCTGCTCTCATAACCTATATTAATAACATCATTAAATCGTTTATTACTCGCGGCGCGATAGTGTTGTGCCACGTATAAAAATAATTTCACAGTAACTCGATCACACGTCTAGCGTTCGTGCTAATCGACAATTACGGCTTATTATTATTTTTATTTGTTCCACACGCGGCCAGACAAAGGTACGGACACATTTGCAATTTCAAGCAACCATTAATATACACTCTCACGGATGTCCACAACTGTTCGTTAATTGTTTAAGGTGACAAGAAATATTGGTGCTTAAAACACTGCTGGCCTCGTCTGCGAGAAAAACACGCTAAAGTGCTTGCTCATAGATAAAGTTAATTGTTATTACAGGCTAGATAATTATTTCGGATACTTAACAATGATAAAGTAGATAGAGAAGAGGATATTCTGAAAAAATACGATTGCTGTTTTTTTATTTACAAGCTTGGCGTAAGTGATGATTAAGTCGTTCAAAAGTATTTAAGGCGTTAAAACTAAGTGCCGACTACTTAGTAGATTGTGTAATAGTCAGCCGTTGCATTTTATCACATTTCGATTATTGTACTGTGTTGTAAAAGTAATTTCTTTTATTTAACTTTTTATTGGTTAAATAAGTGCTAAAACGTGAAGGCAAACTTTAAATGGACAGCTGGTGTTACTGCAAATAAAAATAAAATAAACATACTATCATTAACATTTATTTTTATTAATTAACCTAATGCTAATTTGAAGCTTAGGCATCTAGCACGAGTTACTCATATTAATATAGGATATTTTAAAAGTTAATTGGTCGTTAATGTCTCTGCAACTATTTACTGGAAAAACATGTTAATTACATTAATCTTCGACATAGCTGAAGACAAGCGTATAAGGCTTGTGTGAATCAAAGAATAAAATTATAATAGGTACTTATAGTACTATTTCATGAAAAGGGGAATTACCTAGAAATAAAATAATTATCACGAAGAGTCTCAATTTTAGGAGGAAGTCCTATGTTTTTAACCAAATATGGAATTGATCGCAACTCATTTGTTTAGAACTAATTAAGTGGGCACGTAGTAGTAGTAAGCGAATTTGAAGTTTAAAACCGGAAAAACAAAATTTGGTCACGAAATTGTTAAGAGCTATTATGGTTCCCCTTTTTAAGTCGGAAAAGTTGGAAGATTTAATTTAAGGTAATATAATAAGATAGGTGGGCAATACATTCATCACAATTATTTCAATCATCATCAATTCATCAGTTTTGAAAAACTGGGTGTACCCGCCGGTGCAATTTAACCCTAGAATGCGCGCGGAAATGTCAGTCGGCATAGCGGCAGCTGCGGGCGCTCCCGGCCTCACTTTCAACTTGGTACTTTCGCGCAACCATAAATTACGGACGACCGACGTCCGGACATCGCCTTCCCGTGCGGGCACTAATTGCAAACAAATATCGCCCTTCGCGCCTGCGCACTCCACACCCGTAATTATGGGATCGTTTGCCCGCTACGTAAGTGCAGCTTTGTGTAAGGACATTAGATGCGCACGCTGACTTCACATTGATACTTACTATTGCCTTCGAGCGTTAACCGTTCGCTAAGAGGGGTCGACCGGTTTAATCTACATAGCCTTTGTAGCAAATTGAATTGACGAGGAAAATAAGTTAATCACCGGTTTTTTCTAACAATCACGTTTTCTGAGAATATGGATGCTGTACAACTGTTTGGATGTTGTGTAGTGCGTGTGGCGATGTGTTAGTCACGCTCCCGGGGCGATTCGAGCGGTGACGGGCGTATTATCGGCCGATATGCGTCAAGTTTATGACGCGCATAAATCTTGCGGGAGAGGCCGATAGGACCGATAACGGCGACGCGACGCGGAGAATTGGCGACTCAGGCCTCTCTAGGTGGCCGCCATTCACGGGTTGAATAGTGTTGTATTTGCGTGGTCGCTTAGTAAACGTGATTTATTATGGAAGATTAATATTTATTAATTTAATTGATTGATACAAAATGACCCTGACAGATAATGTTCAGAGTATTCTGACATTTGAAATTATGTTCTGAGAACTTCCGATTGTTCCACTTATTAAGGACAGGTGATTAGTTAAAATAGCTAACGTCAGATGGGCATGTCGAGTGCATACATTATGTACTAAATATTTAACAAAATAGTCTATTTCTACCTATTTTTTAATTAAGATCACAATAATAAATTAATTACACAGCACGCCGTTAGTCCCCTAAATGTTAGGCAGAGAAGTACCTATAGTACACCCACATTTCGCTAGTTCTTTATCTCCCATGTAATAGGGGGCGAACCTATTGCCATCAACCGGACACAATTCCAGACTGTGTTGGTACTGAATTAGTTTTTAAATAATTTATAAGGAAAATTAGCCCTTACTTGAATGATTGCAATAAAAGCTAAGATTTACCAATGGTAATACTAATTACTCACTATTAAATACTATTGGTTCGTATAACCCTTAACACTGCCAATGCGACGGCTGGTCTAAGCGGCCGGCGCGACATTAATCGCCTTTGCCTCGCCAACTAACTGATTTGCAAACATCCATATTTCATATTAATAATCCCAACTTGCATTAATTAAATCATGTTCGCAGACATAACTGGTGTTTGTGTGTCTGTCTGTGTGTGAGTTCAGGGCTAGAAATAGGATCAAACTTTCACTTCGGAATTGGATGGTTTACAGCGTAATCTGAAGTTGATTTTCTACAAGTAGGATTTTTATTTTGGAGATATTTAACTGCGATGATAAAAATTAGCATCTTTCTCACTTTCTGGTCTAAAGAGACATGAGGAACAGGGTATAAAGTTCACTCTTACCTCCATAGAAAAGGGAGCATCCTCCGCCCAGACGGGTGTCGTGTCTGCTGGGCAACTGCCCGACGTTTGATGTCGGGACGTTGTATATATGCTAGTTGCGCGGTAAAATCTGCTTGCGCGATGCAGGATTTTGCGTGACTTCAGTGTGACGCGTAGTTCGTGTGTGGCCCATAGTTGGTCGCTGTATCTAAGCTAGGATATTCGACCAAACGGGTTAGATTGGAACTGTGACCAACCACGCGCTAGCCGAATTGGTCGCTGTAACCCCGACCAAATGGGTTAGATTTGGTTAGAATTGTGCCCAACCGTTACTTGGTATTGCGTCTTTTGAGCACCCCAAAATAAGAAGTTTTGAAGTTATCAAAAAGAGGCGCAATCCTCAACCCCAATAATAATAAAACTCAAATATGAGGTTCAGTTAAATAAATCTTTTTGTATATGGGAGGAGATCAGAAATAGGTTTCGAATTGGCCACTTAGTTGTATTGTGTTTGCTATTATTATGCAAAAGAAAATTCTATAATCACATAAAGCACGTGCTAACAATACATATTAGAAATGTGCTAATTAAGCCTTTTCATTTGATATCCAACACGACATCATAATATTGATATTTTTAGTTCATGAATTTTTGACCTCTAGACGGCGCCATATTCAATTCAAAATAATGTAACATCACATAGCCAGCAGCATAACCAGCAGACGATCAAGCCGCTTCCAACAATACCTCATTTGTCAAACTATGATAAGCAGTTTAGAAGTTATGAGGGAACAGATGAACCTACATACCGATCAAAAACACCTTCGTTTTTCCATCGCCGTAGTCGGGTTAAAAAAGACGCATTTATTTAAAAAAAAAAAGCGTACATCAGTAGAAGGTCAATAATTTTTTAAAACATCAATTAAATGTTTCCCTTTTTTCCCTAATAACATTATATTATTTATTTACATAATTTAAAAGCTAACAGTCTTAAAATAATAATATGTACAAGTATATAAAAAGGGGAGGGGAAATAATCATAGCGCATAAAAAATTCGTCCGCATCTTTGTCTTCTTTGTCTCTATATGGACTTCGTCTGAAATTAATTTCTGATTATTATATTATTATTATTATTTTGTCTACGGGAAAATTGCCCAAAAGGCTGGCAGCATTGTCACGTTGTAAGGCAATGCTGATTCTTTGGTCAAAAATAGGCCAGCCCTCTGGTCACGTGAAGAGTCGACCAACCAAGTCCGTTTTAGATAATGATAATGTAGATTCCTATTTATTTAGTTTTGCAGGAAAATACAATAAATCAATTGATGGCAGAAAAGAGGCCATTGACATTGGAAAATTGCAGACCAGTTTAGTTGCAGATAAGTGTAGTTTTAGGTGACGTACGCAGATAGTCACGCCATAATGGACAATGGACAGGAAAAGCATTATTATTGAACATGTGAGTGCTTGTATTATTTTCATAATAATTATAATAAATTGATGATGAAAGGGTTAACTAATAATATGTTTTTTTGTCAGGATTTATGCCCGGTTGATGACAATAGGCTTGCCTCCTGTTACATGGGACTTTAACATAATTGGCGAAATGTCGGTGTATTATAGGTACTTGCACCTCTGCCTAACTCTTCGGGGAATACAGACGAGGCATAATGTTATGTTGTGTTATTGTTTTGAGATTTTGGTGCTGATTTTAGAGACAGTAAAGGTGTATACCTAACAAAAGAAAATAATGGGATGAGAGAATGAATGAAAACCGACTAACACAAGGTATTTACAAGGCAGGGGGGTGGCGGCGATCGGCGGCGGCGACTTCTCGCGTCCGGCCCTGGTTCAGGCCATGGTACGGAGCGAGAGGGAATGGGAAGCCGTCACCTCCTTCTGCGAAGCAGTAATGCTCGTGAAGGAGGAGGCGGAGCGCGAGAGGGAGAGGCAATCACTGCGCCCTCGCGCCCCTAGCCGCCGGAGGAGGAGGAGACACCCTGGGCGTCGGGAGTCGATTGCCGACTCCCGGCCACCGTAGGCGCGGGCTTGCGGACGGCGAGCAAGGGGCAGCTCGCCGTCCGGTAAGGACCAGGCTCGGGTCGACGGCGCGTCGTGTTTCACGCGCGCCTCAAAGAGATGTCAGCAAAATTGACGGGGTCCAATAGGACCGATGCCTGCCGGGGCTGCGGATTGTTCGAAAGAGTTACCGTGGCCCTGGCGCACAGGCAACTGAAGGAACACGGGTGGGTTTTAGTCAGTAAGAGTCTGACACGCCCTTCCGCTCCGCCCAGAGCGGGAGACGTCATTTGATGATTTCCCACCCAAAAAAAAAAAAAAAAAAAAAAAAAAAGGGGGCATACTCACTAAGCACGAAGTCTGTAGTTTCGGTCGAAGTTACGTATGTTTCTTACTCCGTAACACTTTCGCACATATCATAATCTGGGGCCCGAACTAAAAATTAATGATAAAACGATGTGACTGTTGTCCTTACTCCCGATGTGTTCTTGCCCGTCCGAAAAAGTTAATTAATCAAGAGTAGGGTTTACTTCTAAGTATCGAACTACTTTCGGACAGGCCCGTACATTTTGGACGGACTTAGAGAATAGGCCCCCAGTTGTGAGTGGAAACGCGGGGAGGGGTCGCCCTAGGAGGACATATAGTGACCTTATTGGTGATGTTCTTCAGAAAGGTCAGGTGCGTAGTACTCGCAACCGGCGTGCGTGTATGACCAGATGTATGAACGTAAACGAGGCAAAAGGAGTATGTAAGGATTGTAGCAGGTGGGGTTCTGTAGTTTCTGCCTACCTCCTGGGAAGAAGGCTTGAGGATTTCCATATAATGGGAGGTCAGCTTATATTAAAGTAAAGTAAGTAAAGTAAAATTTTATTTAAATGATAAATGATTTTATTTCTGTAAGTAGGTTTGTACAAACAGTTTTACAAGTCAACCATGTTTTTCTAAACTAGATGAGGTCGTCGTTTCCTATCTGACTACTCTGAGAAGAAAGGCCGAAACAAACTCAGAGGTCACAGTCTCTTTTAAAGTCCAGACATAATCTTGGTCAGGTCATGCGAAGACCATGCAGATTGGTATCTGAAATGGTCTTTTGAGGAAAGAACCACACAGATTGAGCGGACCTGTCCAGTCACTGCACGCATTTGTCAGTAATCGTGTAGCTCAACTCAGAACTTAAGGTAAGGCTTATTTGTTTAAACATGGTGTACATGATACATTGCATGCATGATAATAACAGATACAGAAAAGTTCTAACATCTTCAGCCGCATATCGTGGCGTACAAATTGGTAGGAAGAGATGGTGCGTAAACCGTGATAATATTCATCAAAATTACATTATATAAATTATGTAGGTACTTATTAAATCATCATTATTCATTAAAGATTAGGTATCATTACAATTCAGCAAGCATATTTTTTTGATAAAATTAAATGTCAAAGTAGTCATTAAATAAATTAGTCAATAAAAAATATAAATTACTGTCATTAAAATTTATATTCCAAATTACCATTATTACACAAAAATACAATAGATCACAATAGATCATACTGGAATTCTATAGCTTGATATGTAGCCGTGTGTATATAGTGTCATTTCTCCACAAAAGATATCCAAAAGTTGCCTCAGCTTATAACAAGTTTTAGTAATAAACTATTACATTACTGACCGTACACTCCGCTGTTATCAATCCTATTAATCATAGATTCATAGAATGTTGATTAAACACGTTTAATTATGCATGTTAATTAAATGATTAACTTATAAATAAAATGTCCGCCGTTTTGCGGTGTCATGGAAGTAACTAGTAGGGTGTTAGTTGAGCTAATAATGTGTTTAAAATCGACTTTGAAATGAAAGATAGTTTGTTTTAAGATATTGAAGAATGTCTTTCCGATCACCGAGGGGTAATTACGTAATACACTAACAGTAGGAACAGGTTTAATTTTGACAGTTGAACAACATTCATTGCGTTATTTACGATGTTGAGCAGACAAATTTTTCGAACATTTGAAGCAATGGATTAGCAATAGGCTTTAAAATGATTCAGATTGTGATAGATATTGTATTACGCAATTAGGGTGCTGATTTCACTGCGTTTTTCCTCAACAGTCAGTAAAAGTTAAAATTTCAAGTAATCCATATATTGAAATGAGATACCTATAGTCGTTGATCTGTATTTACAATTCCTTCTTCTTTTAACAGGTACCAACAGAAATATCTTCTTTTTTTTAACTATGTTCTTGAAATCTCTGGGAGTGATTATCATCGTGTTTGTTAATTTAAGGTTCAAGTATATTTCTAAATAACGTGCCAATGATTCGCTTTCAATGAGCCCTGAAAATTTTTTAGCGCGCTCGCACACGGCATACATTTTGTAGGTCCAACAATAGGTCGGTTTTTTTTTGTAGGACCTACTTTCTGTAGGACGTGTGTGCTGATATTGATCTCTACGTTTCATTTAGCTCCTACAAAAATCGGCCACCGATTGTATAAAGGCCGTCTGGGAACGCTTTTAATCAAGACGAAGTCACATTCGCGTCATGGTTTAAAAGAGAAATCCCGAGTGCTTCTCATTTTCCTTGACTGGTATAGGAAATAGTAACGTTTATAAGGCAAATTGTTAGTATTTATAGGAGTCATCGTGCCTACATTGCTAAATTTCTAACTAATACGATGACGATTCATCCGTTTATTGATATAGCCTTGTTTATAATTACAACGCTTACTGAATGGATAGATAAGAACAATCGATACCGGTTGAAGATCTGTCCATATCACTATTTATATTTACTATTTTCCTCCAGCCCTTGTCACAATTAGTTTGGGGTTGTGTTAAGGCTCCCGCAGGCAGGCGCGACGTGATGGTGCGACGCACAAGAACAATTTCCAAGAAGTTGTCATATAAATTGTTCTACTAGAGAGGCGTCGCGCTGTCGCGTCGCGTCTTTCTGGGGGAGCCTTTAATCCCGTACGTAGTTTTCCAGGCTTGTGTTTAAACGCCTACCAGAAAAGTACCTATTTTATTACCAAAAAATTCGAAATACTCACCAAATTGTGTCCACCAGAATGGATAAATGCTCACCAAATTGTGTTTCATAAACTATTGTAGAAATGAACCTATTTTCCTTTTTTATTTATAAGGTGCAGTCGACGGAGCCCCGCTTCGGCACGGCTCCTACTTCTGGGTGGTTTACAAAAAAAATAACCACGGAGGGGATGGCGGGGACTTTGAGACCCCGCCATCCCCTCCGCTAACCTAACCTGTCCGAGTCGGAGTGCCCCAAATCCCGAGCTCGCTTCGCTCGCTTTTGCATCCTATCCCACCCTTGCATTTTGAAGCAAACTTACTCGTATTTTTGGTGAGCAACTTAAACAAGATTTGGTGAGCATTTATCCATTTTGGTAGGCAAAAAGAATATAAATACAACACGAACAATTATTCTGATGAGTGTATACTTATTTTGGAACTTTAAACGTTGTTCTTTAGGCCCCTCGGTATAGAATGGGTTTATTTTATTTGAATTTAACATATTTTACTTGGTACTTACAAAAAATATATTTTGGTGAGCATTTAAATTGTTGCTGTTTTTCCATAGGTATGTTTCTATCACCTGTCATCCCAGTGCTTACTTCCTTCCTGGCTATATAATCTTTCACACAATCTATCCATGTTTTCTTTACGCTACCTCGTCTTTCCGTACTTTACCCTGTTCTTGTAACCTGCTCCTCATTCCTCCACGCCCCATGTCTACCATCATCATCTGCCTAACGGTGTCCCAAATACTCAAACTCAAACTCAAAGCATTTATTTCAATTAAACCATTTACAGGCACTTTTGAATTGTCAAAGAGTCGGTCAGTTGGTCAGAAAGTTGAAGTTACCCATTCCAAAACGTAGATCTCTATGGAGAAGAACGGGCAAGAAACTCCAAGGTCACTCTTTTTAAATCAAGATATTACAAAATCCTGGGTACATTATTCTTGTTGCTTCTATATGCGAGAACATTGAAAAATAAAATATATACATATATTAAGTTACGTTGGGGTAAGCTAGGTAAGCTACGTTGGGGTCGGCTTCCAGTCTAACCGGATGCAGCTGGATCCCAGTATTTGACATGGAGCGATTGCTAGGACTAACTGCTTAACGTGCTTTCCTGGGCCGGCAGTCTCGACATTAGATAGCGACAAAAATCTGTCGCTAAGTCGTATCGATGTCAAATTCCTTTAATAGATTTTCAACTTTATTTCCAAAGCATAAGGTTGAAAATCTATTAAAGAAATTTGACATCGATACGACTTAGCGACAGATTTTTGTCGCAATTCATGTCGAGACTGCAGGGCCTGGGCACGGAGGAATCTCGGTATGTAACGGTTGACTACCAAGATAGGAAAATTCACTATTTAACGAATGAATGCAGTGGAAGTGGATTAGTCTATGAACAGATGATTATGAACTTTAAAAAAAATGTATCTATGTAAAAATGTATATGTATCCATGTATGTATGTTTTTATGTCAAATTTCTTCATTTATATCTGTATTTTTTATGGTGTATATAATTAAGAGTATTCTATTCTATTCTAACTTATTGTAATTTATTAGTAGTGATTATAATTTCGCAGAACTTGTTAAGTTAATTGAGTTAAGTGCTCTTGAGAGTTCTAGTGAATGATGTTGATGACCTTATTATAATAATTAATAATTGTTCTTTATAATTTTATTGCCGCGATCAGTTAAGGGTTAATTAGAGTTCGATTGATTTAATTCGAGGAAAGAGCAATTTGTCGTACTTAATTTGAAAGGCTATACATTTTGATATTCTAATAGGTTCTTCCTATAATACCTATACTATAATAGTATAATATTATATTCTATCTTATGTTTCTGATTAATGGAATCTTTTGAAAGGTTTGTTTAGAACTAGAAAATGATTAAACAAAATGATTTTCAATACACTCTGTTCTTGATTTTTTTAATAATTATGACCAGGACGATTCATTTGGTTTTCTCCATTATTATAGGTAACAGCTTATTAAACATTACACTTTTCAATTAAATGCGATATTCATACTTACCTATTACACTGAATTTTTAAAACATGCTTTAGGTCTCGTACACACTGGCGCGACGCGACGCCTGACACAAAGGCACCGCGTGTCGCGCGACGAGCGGCGCCTTTGTGTAGCGCTGTTGCGTCGCGCCTGTCTGTGGGAGGCTTTAGGTAAGTACATATTAACTAGATTCATTTAATCCCTCTGGTTTTATACAAAACTTTTTCTCTGACGTTTATTGGTAGGTACGCAAACCCATTACAAGCTACCATAACGCATATAATAATTTTTAAATAATCCAAATACCAGTTTAAAAATAATCTCGCAACGTTGTCCATACAAACAGTATTAGGTAAAATCGATACTCGTCGAAAAAAGAAAGAAAAAAAATAGTTTAATAAAAACTCCTTTTGACAGCCCTTAGCGAAACTTGGACCGAACCCACGACAACATTTGATTGCGATCAATACAAGCAAATTCACACCTTATTGCTTTTAAAATAAAGGTTGTGCTTATCTTTTTGGGTGGTATGTTAAAATGGTTTTATTCGCGATGGGATTTGTCAGTCAATAAATTATTATTGGAGCTAAGATTTTGGATGACAGTCTTTGTTTTGACAGGTTGCAATTAATGCATTCTGTGAAGTAAGAGGATTAAGTTAGGTACCAGATTTATATAAAAAAATAAAAAAAATTGCTGCCTGGGTGAGCGTTATCAAGTTTATAATATTTGAAAGGACGTGATGATTTTTGATGGTCATCTTATTCTTTGTCATTTCTCCAGGAGCTTAGGTATTTTGTAGTGCTTAGTATGGGAATAATTTCCTGAAATAAAAATGATTATTATAATTATTTATTTTTAAGCTTTTCGCGTATCTCGGGACCATAGGGTCCCGGACCTTTGGTAGGCATACGAAGGGCCGAAGCCAACTCGCAGAGGCCCGTTAGAATCTATAAGTAAAGGAAGTGAACTTCAAGCCGGCGATTATCTCTTAATGCACTGTGCATTATCTAAAAAAACAAGTTCTGGCACTCTGGGAGTGACACATGCCTACGTCACTATCCAGTTGTCACTTTATTGCAACAAAACATGAATTATGGAAACATTTTCAGTCCCCATTCTGTTAAAAAATATATATAAAGCATTTAAATTGTCGTTTCGTTTTTCTAATCAAACGAAATAATTCAATTTAAACATATACCAACGTAATTGTTAGTTAAAACCTCATCGTTTTATTGGATTCGCACAGGTAATAAAGGCGGTTGGGGAGTTATTATTACACACTACTGGCAACACAGCGGTGATGACGTAGGCTTGTGTCACCCACGTGACCACTGTGTCTCGGAATGCTATACCTGGCGAAGTATATTATTATACCATGGCACTGTGCAAGTGCACCCAAGGACAACCCCCGGTTGATGTTGGACTATTGGAGGATATGGAAAAAAGATATTGGACTATGGGTTTGGGTGCCTAAAGTGGAGTAGCTACCTAGAACTATTGAAGGCCTATGACCCTGCCTGATCAACGACTTATATATACACGGATAATATTGTTATTAAGTAGGAGTTAGTATTCGCGAGGAAATAAAAATAATATTAGCTACCTATATTTTAGCCATGTTATGTGGCGTTGTTAGCCTGATGAGGTGATATTTGATTCTAGCTAGGTATTTCGTGCTTTATGTTCGAAACTTACGTTCCGACTTAAATGCGAGGCCCAGGGCCAGCAGTCTCGACATGAATAGCGACAAAAATCTGTCGCTAAGTCGTATCGATGTCAAATTTCTTTAATAGATTTTCAACCTTATATTTTGGAAATAAGGTTGAAAATCTATTAAAGGAATTTGACATCGATACGACTTAGCGACACATTTTTGTCGCTAAGTCGTATCGATGTCAAATTACTTCAATAGATTTTCAACTTTATGTCCAAAGCATAAGGTTGAAAATCTATTAAAGAAATTTGACATCGATTGGACTTAACGACCGATTTTTGTCGGTATCTATGTCGAGACTGCAGGCCCTGGGCCTGCAGTCTCGACATTAGATAGCGACAAAAATCTGTCGCTAAGTCGTAACGATGTCAAATTCCTTTAATAGATATTCAACTTTATTTCCAAAGCATAAGGTTGAAAATCTATTAAAGAAATTTGACATCAATACGACTTAGCGACAGATTTTTGTCGCTATTCATGTCGAGACTGCAGGGCCTGAGGAATTTCCTGGGACGTACAGACCTATTATATTCCAATGCCTTTTTGTCAAAATTCAAAATAGGGAGCTACTAAACTAAAGCAAGTCATAACCATCACACACACACACACACAATGTGGAATACAATAAATTATTGGTATTGCGTATGAATTTTATTTTCAGGATTAAGAACATAAGCTGTTCCTGAGCTTAGCCCTGCCCAAACGTAGGATACCGTAAAACGCTCAGTTTTTTATCGCACAGTTGTAGTATGTACTAATATTATATATATTAGTACATATTATTACAGGTCAGAAAAAAATTGTGTGTTCAAATGTTCAACAAAAAAAAATATTCAAAAATATTTCATAAAAATAAAACAGTGTCATGATAAAAAAAATCGTTAGCAAAACTTAGTGCAGTTGGGCATTTATACCGACACAAGTCAGAATCGTGGCTTGTGTGAAGGTTCCTTTATAAAATAGCATTCAATACTCATTTTTATGTTATTCGCACAATTCATTAAGTTATTTTTATGTCATTCTATAATTATTGTAAACACGTTTGTAACGTTTTAATGCTAGTTAATTAAACAAGTAACTTGCTTGCCTTAGCATGGACATAACTGCTTGAGAAATGCGTTCTTAATATTATTTTATTGAGTTAGGACATGAGAAACTTATGTTTTGGCACATTTGATTAAAAAATCTTGAAATCTTAAACCCAGCTTTGGGCATTTACTGCCTAACAAATGTTAATGTTGACAGTTGTTTTATTCCTTTTCTGTGGCACCATTGCCAGTAGAAAAACCTTTTGGTCTTTACCAGCACCCTAATTACGTAACACACTATCTATCACAATCTGAATCATTTTGAAGCCTATTGCTAATCCATTGGTTCATATGTTCGAAAAATTTGTCAGCTGAACAACGTAAATAACGCAATGAATGTTGTTGAACCGTCAAAATGAAACCCATTCCTACTGTTAGTGTGTTACGTAATTACCCCGCAGCTTGTTGGGTGTCTCCAGTTCTTTATAATCAACTAAGTATCATTTTCTTATCATAGCTTTTCATTTGAAAATATTCTTGTGACAGCTTATGTTCCTATACACGTGTTCTGAGCTGAAACCAACGAATTGCTAATTGTGAGATAATTATGATTACATTTTTGTAAAAAAAAAATAAGACGTAATTAACTTTCTGTCAAATTAATTGAGTAACATTTACTTCTTTGCCAAAATATTTGGGCAACATTAAGCATTTTTTCGAAATATTTGAGCAACATTTACCATTTTACAAAATATTTGAGCAACATATACCACTTTTCAAAATATTTGAGCAACATTAAACATTTTTTCAAAAAAATTGAGCAACATTAACCTCTTTGTCAAAACATTTGAGAAAACACCAGACCGTACACACGACGAACTTATCAAGCTATACATTTCCAGTTTTAGCTGACCTCGCATTGTATACGGTTTTCGTACAATGAGAAGTCAGCTTATACAGGAAATGTATAGCTTGATTTATGTCGTCGGGCGTACAAGTGACTTACATTCGAAGCTCAGTACCTAAGTATCTATTAATAGACCAATACAATGAAAACAAAACTGAAAAAAATATCGGATCTTCGGTACATCAAGTTCCATTACGAATAGAAGTTATTGTTCCATTATTCTTTTAATTAGACTCACAACAGGAGGCATTGTTCCCAAATCCGTTTTTATTAATCTATACCCTGATATCACTATAGTGGGAATAGAGGAAAAACTATATCAAATGATAATATTCCCACGAGTTGAAGAATTCGAGGGAAATGTTATTATGTCGGCGAATGCTTGTAATGGTTTAACTACATCTTATTAGAAAACTTTAATTGAAATGTCTAAGATTAACTCAAGTAGGTATATGTAGGGTTACTGTTAACGGTTTTAATTCAAATCTAATTCTTCTTTTTTTCTGCTTTCTCTATTTGAGAAGAAGGGTTTGTGTTACACAGATACAAGAGCTTCTTTTAAAAGAGCTTGTTCGTAGAACCAAACTGCGGGGTACTCGCGTAACACACTAACAGTAGGAATGGCTTTCATTTTGACAGTTCACCAACATTCATTGCGTTATTTAAGTTGTTGAGCAGACAAATTTTTCGAACATATGAAGCAATGGATTAGGAATAGGCTTCAAAATTATTCAAATTGTGATTGATAATGTGTTACCCAATTAGGGTATTGTTTCTGGCACTAAATAGGATTCTTTTTCGACGATTTTACAGACATGAGTCGAACGTACATTTTGAGATCCATATTCAGCTCTCTTCGTTTGGAAGTCCTTTTCAAAAGGGTTTTCATCTTTAAATCAAGGAACCCCACAGCCACTTATCTCGTCTCTGACGCGGTTTTAATTACAAACTGATATTTCTAGATATAATGCTTAATCGTCAATAACTAGTTAATGAAGAAAATGATCTAATTAGAATCGTTGCTTCCACGAAGGGACTACTCTTAGACCTTTAACAATAGGTGTTGACATTTTTCATCTTTTCTTTGTTATCATGACGTTGATAATCTTCCCGTTGATTGATACCTTTGGGTTATTAACAAGTAATTACTGTCAATCATACTTTGTTGTTTAATTAAGCTAGATAAAGTAGATGAAACTACACTTTATAATAGATTAGCATACAAAATTGCAACACATAAAGTTCGAACGGGCGTCATAAAGGAAAATGTTAAGGAAACTGACTTCCTCCTGATCAGAGTTCTAATCAGGGGTAGGAAGGAAATCTGATCAGGTCTTATCATTATCTTAATAGAGTTACTGAACTAGAACAATTTATTTAAACTTTTCAAGTTCACTAACTCACACTAACTCTCATTCACTTTAGAGTACTATTTAGTTCACAAAAGTGAATGAGAGTTAGTGTGAGTGTGTGTATGAGTCTAGTATTTGTAGTACTTTTTGCGTGGATAGTTTATTTAAACAAAGATGAATAAATGAACAGCCAACAACGAAAAAGAAAGAAATAATTCTTCCAAGGACTATGTTTTCAAAGACGCGTTGTGTGACTCGCCGCTCGAAAGCTTGAAGGAAGTGATGATGACGTCACGCTGATGTAATTGCACGAAGGCTGCGCTGACGTTCATATTCGGGGTCACTAGTATAGAGGTATGAGGAACAGGGTGTAAAGTTCACTCATGCCTCCATAGAAAAGGGAGGATCCTCCGACCAGACGGGTGTCGTGTCTGGTGGGCAACTGCCCTACGATTGTTGTCGGGATGTTGTATATATGCTAGTTGCGCGGTAAACTCTGCTTGCACGATGCAGGATTTTGCGTGACGTTGGTATGACGCGTAGCTCGCATGTGGCGATTGTAGATACCGCTACAAACTAAATAAATCAGAAGTAGAATATAACAATCTATAGAACCAATATTTACTAAGAAATAAACCTCAAGAAACGAATGATGCATAAACAGGTAATTAAGCAAAGTTGACCATAAAATAAAACCAAGAAAATTACAGGATTCATAGCAGTACTAGAAACCGTTACATTGTAAGCAAAACTCCAGCTAATGTTTAGTAAAACTTTAATTTAAATGCGCATAACTGTCAAAATAGGTGTTTAACTGCCTCTATAACACCAACGTTGTTAATAAAATAGACCCTTATAAGCATTTGTAAGCTGCAAAAACGTATGCGGGTGAGATTAATCATGAACAGTTAAAATAGCATATATAATCACCAAGAATAAGATCGTTAGAAACAATTTTCTCATGTGTCTAATGGAATTAAGCTTTTTTAACTATCTTATTAACCGAAAGGCGTAATCACGTTGGACTGAGCGACTCGGCGACTCGTAGTGGGCCATTCGCGAAAGAATCCATTCGCAATTACGCCAATCAATTATAATGGAAGAGGAAATTGCTCGTTTCCGCGGCCGCTTACACTGAACACAGAGTTGACATGGTTGCCACAAGTTATAAGAGAAAGCGAGTTCAAAACTATGTTTTGAATTCAAGATTGTATATCCAATTAAAAGTTTGCAATGATCGTGAAGAAGAAAAAGGTGCGGTCGGTTAATCTCCTAATGGATAAAATCAAAATAATTCTTGGAAATGAGACCACTTCCAAAAATAAAGACACTGTTGACCAAATTCGAGGAAATCACGCATCTTACTGAATATATATTGCGTATGATTTCTAGTGACACATAAGTTAGACAATCATAAACAAGAAAGAGGTACCTGTCTTGAATCTGGGGGTCTATTCTTTAAGCACACAGACCGTAGTTCCGGCTGAAGTTACGGATGTTTTCTACTCCGTATCACTTTCGGACATGACATTAGTCCGGAGCCCGAACTAAAAATTAATGACAAAACTATTTGGCAGTTGTCCTTACTCCCGATGTGTTTTTGCCCGTCCAAAAAAATTATTAATCGGGAGTAGGATTCATTTCTAAGTACCGAACTAGTTTAGGACGGGCCCGTATCTTCATTGAAGGACTTAGAGAAGGACAGAAGAAACTGCCACGAATAAAACCAAACACTACCTACATTACTACAAAGACCTGTGCTGGTAGAACATCATTTCCTGCCACAAGCAGAACAATACATTACTTGAAAAACAGCGACACATTTTCAGACTAAGCAGCACGACATTTTCAAACCTTAGAAAGACTCTGTCCCTATAGGACTCCGCTTCTCTCTTGCACCATACTGTCACTGACGCTCCTAGCACGCGACTACGAACATTTCAACGGATCACGGCACTAGCATCAACAAGACGGTGTCCTGTTCCAACATGAACAACTTCCAAGAACTGAAGACAGCGAGGGAATGGTATCGAAGGTAGGTCACAAGAAAGAAACAGATTTTTTACCAGATTCTTTGAGTAAAGTTGAAGTATTCTGACGATTTTTCGACAAAATTCTTGAGGCAATTAAGTGTAGCTATAAATTTCTATAAATTTTTTGTGCATGTGTGTTTCGTTTTCTAAATATTTAACTGGACAAGAAAACTGGAAGGATTTAATTTATTACAACGATTCGATTAACTAGTTGCTTATGTGTTAAAAAAAATCAGTAGTAAGGTCTTTGTTTTTCAATGTTTTAAATGCTGTTTACATTCTTTGTCATTGATAAAAAGATTGTCCTTTAATTTCAAAGTAACGTCTCCAAGAATTTCAATAGTAATAACATCATCGGTATAAACAACTACCTGATTGTGGCATTAAGCCTTCAAGTAATGAGTAAACAGACTTACTAAGAAACGGTTTATTTAATTAAGCCGGGGTGCAATCAACATGCCGCTCCGATGTTACGATACCGCACGAAACCTCACTCTATATACTTTATGTTTGTACAATCGCCAGCACATCATGTTACCACAAACTGTACGTTTTTCGCATTCGATTTTGAACTTAACCATTAACATTTTAAGGTTTAAAATCTTTTGGAGAAATTTGACAGTTTCGTGTAGTTTGACCTGCTTGCGACTGTACTTCTATTCGTAAGTAAACTTGTAGTGTATCAACCTCAAGATGTAATTGAAGTCAATTCAAAATCCTACCGTTATTTAGTCTGTATTGTGGTCTTATCAAAGACCAGAATCCAGAAATGATGGAAAGTCATCTGGATGATATACAGGGTGTAAAAGGACTCATCAGATAGCCGTCACCTACGCATTCTGTACATCAAACTACGTAACATTGCACAAAAATAATTGCTGGGAAGCGACTTTTATTTTGGGTGTGAAAATTTGCTGTTTGCACAAAACATTGTGCTTATGGGTGTATGCAACGGTGCAAGGGTCGTAGGGGTATTTAAAATTGTGTTATAACATTAAAAACTAGCTTTCGCAAAAAAACGTCACTAAAAGTTGGAATTTTGACCTTCAATACCTCCGTAACCAGAAGGTTCCCAGGCACGGTCCAGTACAAAAAACTATTACAATGACGGTGATAATAAGTGACTTTCGGCTTCGTTAAGTGTATTTTTACAACGGTTATGTTTTGAGTACCATCGCATTTTTGGGCAACGTGAACAGGCTTATGACCAAGTAGGAATTGATTATTAGATGCTTCTCCTACGGATCTATTCTGTAAAGATCTCACAGTGAAAATTTAAGTGGAGTCTACAGTGGAGTGACTTTGACGTGAGCTGTCAATAGCGTCATTCCTTAGCATCATGACAGCTCACTTCACCGAAGTTTTTACGCTGCGATTTTTACAGAATAGACGAAGCTGATGCTTATTGTCGTGATTTTTTTAAATCTAGATCTATATCCCAGTTCTACACTTCAAAGAACTAGGTCGGAGGCTTAATAGCATCACGAGTATGAGCATATGGACATTCGTAGAGATATGACTTAAGGGGGAAACGCCAGGTTGCCCGCGTAAATCAATATTTTTTTTTACGTTTTTTGCAATTTTCAGGTTAGTATCAGGTTTTATGTTGAATAAAATATAATTCGCGACCGTATCAAGTATATATTTAATCATTAAAATCATGAATACAACCCTCTAAGTTCATATGATCCTATTAAATGACAATTTGCTAAAACACCAAAACTAAAAAAAAAAAACGCGGTCATCCTGGCGCTTCCCCTTTAAAGCGAAGTGTTTACTTATGGGCGTAAAAACCTTAAAGGGGAAACAGAGTTTGAAGTACATAATTATAAAAATCGATTAGATGTCCGTCCACTGCAGGATCAAATGTTACCACTTAATGTGTCTTTAGATATGGAAGTAGAAATTGGCCTGTTTTTCTACCAAGTGTTGTTTCTATTTAATTATAAGTAAATATAGATAAAGTGATAGTGATCATTGTTATTAATATCGTGCAAGATAATTATGGTAAAGTGGTTTACACAAGAAGTTTAATTAGTCATAAGTACCTTTCTCCGATAAATATTGTAGTCAAGAGCCGTGTTGAGTACTTTTTATTAGAAACACTTGTAGGTAATCTTAATATTTAATATAGATTACAATATACAAGCTAAAACTAAAATATATATACCTACTATTTACAAGTGTATAATTAAAAATATTAAAATCATTTTAAAGTGAAGAGCTCATAGGGCATCAAAAAATTCGTCCGCATCGCTGTCAACGGTATAAGTGCCCAAAAGACTGGCAGCACTGCCACGTTGGATGGCAATGCTGATTCTTTGGGCGAAAAATAGGCCAGCCCTCTGGTCGCGTGAAGAATCGACCAACCGGTTGGCGATGTCCCGAAATATTTGATGACCACTGTGACCCCAAGGCCCTAGTGTTTCAACCCCAAACGGCTCAAACATATAGCTCCCAATAAGGTTGATATACTTTCGTCGTTTGAGGTTTTCTGCTCCAGCAGCAGCCGCCCCAGCACAGCCCGCCATGCTAGGGAGATGGGATGGCGCGAGGGTGTCGACACAAGTTGCATCCCACACCAAAGGCTTACCCAACTTCCAAGGCATTATGGTCATTCCATCTGGCCTCTCCCCATCGTCACGTGCCAAGTCATGGGGTTCTAAAACAGCTGGCACCCCGGCGGTGACAAGAGCTCGACGGATGATGTCATTAATGCTAGCGTGACGTGCCATCCGACCAGCACTCTTGCTGCAGGATAGGCCATGGTGTCCGAGGCGGTCGACTGCTTCACCGCATTGACAGCGATGTGGAGCCCCGCAAGGAGCGCCTAGACGTAAACATGTAGCGAGCTGGAATGTGGTGTTACCCAGTAAAGTGCCTATGTTGGGTGACGGTAGCGCCTGAAGCCAGAGGCCCGACTCCCATTCCCCCACGGCCAGCAGGCGGGCACGCTCGGCAGTATTGGTGGACGTATTAATAAGTTTATTCCGTACCACCCTGCAGAGCGGCTCATCCCACTGTCTCTGGGAAGACGGGTTCTCGGGCTGAACCGAGTCCGGGCAAGCTACTTTCCAGGCATTCACCGCATTGGTCAAACACGGCACTTCAGAGTCGACCTGAGAAGGGGCTAAGATTCTTGTGGTTAACTTTTTGGTACTGTGGACCGAGGACAGGAACGCCGGTAGGCTTACACTAGAAATTTTGCGGACGCCGAGCCCACCAAAACGAATTGGTAGTGTGGCTTGCAGCCACGCGCGGTCGTCCAATGCCACATTTAAAATGGATAAATATTAGTAATAATAAATAATAATAATGTAGGTAATCTTGATGGTTTTAATCCATACTATATATATTACATACATACATAAACTCACGACTTCTTCCCATGGAGGTAGGCAGAAAGTACAGAACGCCACCTGCTACGATCCTTACATACTCCTTTCGTCTCGTTTATGTTCATACATCTGCACCCTAATTACGTAACACACTATCTAACACAATCTGAATCATTTTGAAGCTATTGCTATTCCATTGCTTCATAATGTTCGAAAATTTGTTTGCTAAACAACGTAAGTAACGCAATGAACGTTGTCGAACTGTCAAAATGAAACTCATTCCTACTGTTAGTGTGTTAAGTAATTACCCCGCTGGTCATAAACGCACGCCGGTTGCGAGTACTACGCACCTGACGTATACTATATTACTATATATATTATACATAATATTATATCCATACTAATATTATAAATTCGAAAGTAACTCTGTCAGTCTATTTATCTGTCTGTGTGTTTTTCCTTTCACACCTAAACCACTGAACGGATTTCGATAAAATTTGCCAAGGAGATAGATGGCATCCTGGGTAAGGACATGGCTACTTTTAGTCTCAATAATAATTCTTAGAGGGGTATGAAAGTTTGCATAGGAAACTTAGCATTTCTTAAGTTAGGGATATGAAAATTTAAAGAAGAATGGCAGGACCATGTAATCTGAGTGTCGCATCTAGACGTCGCGTGCATTCGTAAAAATACTTTCAAAAGAGATCTTGGTTAAATTTAGATAAAAGGTAATCATAGCTTATTTTAACATTGGTTTTCGCCGGAAAAACGTTATTTAAAGAGCAAGACCGGGTCCGTTTAGGTATACTGGCCCCATGACAGTTAACCAAAGAGTTTAAATATGCTGTAAACAGTACGACAGTAAAAGATGGCGGAAATAAACAGTTCCAATAATTACTACTACAGGGAAAAGAGGGGAAAAGTGGCACTCGTAGTCGACTTTGTACATTAAGCCTTGTACACATAGGTCGTCGTGTCCCACCGTGCTCCATGCACTTCTTTGCAAATCAGATATAATTATGATGTGTTTCATGTTTTTTTATTTTTATTTAAAGGGCTTTATCGCTTAGCGACCACATCGCCCAGTGCAGAAAAATAAAAAATTGTTGATTCCTATCTACCTTATAACTAACTTGTACAATTATCGGACACTGCAAAAGCAAGGATGGTATTACAAAAGCCAATATCATACCTTTTATATCGTCCCAAAACATCAATTCTACTATTTTCAGTCCGGACACACTCCATCAGAATATGAAATTTGTCATCAACCACTCCATAGTCATCATAATTTGGAGACAAAGCTTTTTTCATTAGATAATAAAATTTATTTGAAGGAATGTGTCCGGAACGAAGTCGTAAAGCAATCGTAACTAGATTTTTGTTGATGATTGACAAAATGTATTTTGTTATAATCATGGTCTTTTACGTACACAACGTAAGGAAAAGTAATTCAAATAAGATGATTTTAGATGAAGAAAGCAAAGATACGACCTATGGATACGTCCAACATGAACTATGCATGATGCCGATGGTTTGTTTGTGTTTAGATATTGCAAAAAAAATATTTTAGATATTCAGATTTAATAAAATATTTATTTCTTATTTTTTGCCTTTGTGCAGCATATTAAAAAAAGCTAAGGCATACAAAGTAAAGCCTTTTAATTGTTTCATATAATTCACATACTTTCATTCGTGAACGTTCCTGAAATTAGCGACACCAGAACTGCCATTCTTCTTTATGCTTTGGCATGAAATAAAAAAAATATTTGTTTCTGCGGTTTTATATAATCATCCCCCAAGGGGGTAAAATAGGGGATTTTAATTCACATGATTATTGCAAATTTTGTGTACCTATCTCTTTTTAAGAGATTTAATTAGTTGGAAATATAGTCAGAACCCGTATCTTAAATAATAATAAATAAAAATAAAAATCTTTTATTTACAGACTACATAGGTAAGGTACGGTATTTATTTTAGTACATATATATTTTATTTGAATCGGTCCACCGGCTTAAAAGTTATTACAATTTGAAGTTATAAAAAAACTTAGCTAATGAATGTAGGTAATACTTGGTCAATGGCGACGCTAGAATATTCCAAATTAATGATGATAATATTAAAATGAATTATTATTATTTTTAAGTTAGACATTTAGAATCATAAAAACCTGTTTAAGATTATTTGCATTTATTATGTCTGCCCGTTACCTTTGCCATTTAACGGCTGAATGGATTTGGATGATAGGATACTAGTGATCCCGGTAGCACGTTCCCGTGCGATAATTACCGACATTCACGCGGGCGAAGCCGCGGCAGAAAACTAGTTATAAATGAATAAATAGAATTTCGTGTGCTATGTGTGCTTTGTCACTCAAACATGAAAAGACCTTAAGAAGATGAACAAACAATTAAACTAACCCGCATTTTTTTTGTTACATTGAACATTCTTGGAAAATTAAAATTCTTACAGTCAGAAAAACCCCAGACAGCAAAAACTACTACAATCACGTAACTACAATACGGTGCAAGACAAAATAATGACGTTATAAAGATATAACCTAATCGAATCAAAATCAAAATAGTATATCATCGTATCTCCAATTTCATCTTTTGAACAAAAAACAACAAAATACCGGTACTAATGAAGACACAGCAGAATAAACATGAGGCTCGTAATCAACAGGCAAAAACATTTTACAATCATGACTCGGCGGCGGTGGGTGACAAAAATGCAATTTAAGTTATGCCAAACTAAAAACTCAATTCTGATTCGAAACTCGGGTGTAATGGCGACCGCGGCAGAACAAAAACTGTCCTTCGATCATCCCATAGCATAATTAGTCTCATGCTGAGCCGAGAAAGATATATATACAACTCAGTGTATATTGCTTTTTTCACCTATCGCATTGAATGCTCCCCGCAATTCCCATTTTATGTCGCCAATGTCTTCAATGATGTTTCTATCTTGAAATTTCACTTTTTCTTAGAACAATTTGCTGTTTTTGTCGTCAGTAATGATCATTGCGTTTACATCGAGATGTCTTATTTATCTTTGTAATTTATGTTTGTATTCTATACAGATGAGGATTGAACGTGTGGCACTTACTAATGCTTAGGTGTGAGTATATATAATAACGCTGCTATTAATTTCCGGGCTTTGTATTTAGAGAGAATGGCTGGTGATATAAGAAGAGGAAATAATGTTTCCATTTCATTAATGTTCAGATGAAGATCTTTCATAAATATTAACGTGTGATTGAAACCATGATACTTATAAGCTTTTTTGAACCAAGTTACATCCAGGGCACAATTTAATCTGCTCTTCTCACATTCATAATTATAAGGATAGCATTTGTAATATAATTATTCGAGCAAATTGAGTAATTTATGTCTTCATGTGCTTTAACAGTTATGTAATTTAATAACACAAAGATTTTTAGTTATTATATAAAGCATGGTTTAACTTGCCATCATTTGGTATTCTAACATTGCACAGGCAGTATTCGTAGAAACCAGTAAATATTGAAGTGTTCGAAATGGCCAGGCGTTTAATTCTAAATGTTGTAAGTCATATCTATCAGCTTGAATGTCTATATCAAATTGGTTGTCATTAATCCAACTCGATATCTATGGGTATTTGTCCGTTTAAGTTATTTTATGCAAAAACCATTTAACCTCAAATGGCACTCCTATTCTCATAGAAAACACAATTTATTGGCTAGTAGCGTTTGTCTGTGACTTTGATATATGGGAAAATAATGGGTAATATTTCATAAACACTTACTGTAGATATAAACAATGGAAATTTAAGAAAATATATACGATACTTTGTCATTTTATCACGTCTTTCAATATTTGCATCATCAAGACCACCGGAGTGACAAGCAGGACATGTGCCCGTTTGGCGTACCTAATAAAGAATGCTCGACAATCTGTTATTTTGTGTGCTATAACCAGAGCTGAGCTCCGTGAATTCTTCGCGGAATCAGTCACCACAGCTTGACCACTTTTTGCTGCCTCGCGACTGGCCTCATACTGTTCTTATACATTTCAAAGAAGGTCCTAAGTACAATATTATTATTATTGATTTGTTGTTTATACCCGGATTGCGATATGTCCTTTCAATATTGAACAGTTCCGTCCAGCAGGGTGGCAAATGACTCCTTTTTCAATAGCCCCAACTGTATCGTCGATGCAGGAATTTATATCATGGCGAAACGCTTGCGCCTATAAAAACCAAATTCCATTTAATTATGGATGATTTTTAAAATCTGTGAACAATGCCAGCCATCCTTTGTGGTCGCACGGTAGCTTTTTTATTTCCGATGAAACTAATTTGATAATTTCTTATTGAAATGCGGGCGAGTCCTTCTCTGAACGACCGATATAGGCTACATATAACTGGGTTTCAAAGAAATGAATTAATCGACGGACGAAACGGTAGCATTGCGTACAGCGATATGAAAACCAATTAATAGAATCAAGGATGCGCGAATCAGAAAGTGTTTTGTTGGCAATCGTCATGTACTGGAGATATGGGGAGATTTATTAACACCTAAGTCTAGACATGTAGTTGAAAGCACTCGACCATATCCTACACGTTTTGCGATGAATATGTTATGATTGTATGAACTTCACTGTGTAAAATTGTGTACTTGTTTCATAACATTTTTTACGTGATCTATTTGTAGCATGTTTACATATTCGTATTATGTAGATTTTTAATTCCGGTGCAGAATTAGAAAATATAAAAATAAATTAACAATAATATTCTAGGCCTACAACTAAGTGGCTCTATAAGAATAATTATGCTAATACGATCGCAGATGTTAAGAACAAAAACGGCAGTATTTACATAGTAAACAATTGAGGTGCTAATTTAATATTTTTCACCTAATCTTTCGCCGAACTCTAACACAAGATTCCAAAACCCAATATCCTGCTTTACTTCCAAAATTCGCTAAAACCTTTTGCAAACTATCTATCAAATACTAAGTCCCAAACCATCAGTTTTATTAATATATTCGCAATTAATATTTGTGTCTCGTCGCCGTAGCGGCCGCCGTCAGTTAGATATGTCAAGATTTATTGAGTGCGTCACCAGCTAAAAGGTTTGAGACAGAGTCCGTACGATAAGTAGTTACGTATAATTAGTGTGGGGACACGCGACCACCGAGACGTGGACGAAATACAAACAGATTGTGTGGTAGAAGATTTTTTTGGTGAAATAGTTGAAGGTGAAATGTAGGTTACGGTTTGTGCAGTGGCGTCCTGGTTTCTTTTTAGTAAGTGTTTTTATTTGCGTTATTTGGGTAGGTTTTGGGTCTTCAAAATTTGTTTTTTTTTAATTATACAGTGTTTTTAGTAGTAAGCTACTGTACATCTTTGTATAGGTAGTTGAATTTATTTTGTCAGTGTTGCAATCATTTTCTGCAACGTCAATTCTGCTGTCATGATACAATTTGCTGAATAACCTTTTCCTGTTGTATCATACGTCAACACAAATGGGATCAGTCGTGTCGGAATCGCATGACACGCAATAACTGGTGTATAGCCGAGATGGTTAGTAATGAAATCGCCGATTCACGATAAGTGGACACATATTGCCGTGAAGCTTAAACAGAACTTCGTGATATACACTCGTAGTTTACCCGTGCCTTTATCCGGTCTGTATCGCGTGTGGCGCTCAGCCGATCAGTTTGTCCGCGGTAAAATATTGCAGAATGAGCCTAAGGGCCCCACGCGCACATGGCGTTTTCGCGCCTTTCACTGTCAAAATGACATAATACCGCTATGACATTTGACGTCACACCTCTGCACCTGTGCAGTGTAATTTTTCGAAAAAAGTGAACAATTTAAACTCTCTTGTTTTATTTTTTCACGAAACAATGTTAAAATTTATTGCCACCAAATAAATTACAACTTCAATTTCTAAAACGTGTTCGTACATATCGTGTTGCGTGTTAACCCTGCGCCTGCTACCCCGGTTGACATTCCGGCGGCGTGCCTGGGGCCTCCGCGACCAAATTGCCGCCTTTATCTTAGGCGCCTTCGACAAATTACGTCGGCCCCAAAAAGTCAACGAGCTTATCACAAAACGTTAGAGCGTGTGTTAGTTGCTTGTACGTCGCTGCTTTTAATTTTGCCCGTATAGTTTTTGTTATGTCCTCATTTTAGGGTTATCTCTGTAGGTAAGGCTGCATGCCTCTGTCACATATTTTCGTCTGGTGTCCTTTTTGGACTTTTGTCCGAGCTTATAAGTGCTTGTGTTGATTGGAGTGTGTTATAACATGTTTTGTCGCAATGTTTGTTTGTCACATTTTATGTTTATAGTTTAATACACGCTTCTGTAAAGGTTGTCGTATAAAGTATGGTTGGACAGTTAAAGTCTTTGTGTGGACGGTAATTTAGTTGGTGGGCGACGGGGCTTGTAATGCACATAAAGTGCGTCGGTTTGCTTGAAGGCTAGCAATTAGTGTTCTGTTTAAAGGTCGAAGTGCGTAAAAAGTGACAGGTCCAGTGCCCTACATACGCTGTGGACTTTTATAACTAGATGATGTCGATGATAAAACTATAATAACGTATACATTTGAATTAGACCACCTTGGAAATACTAATGTGCTACTTTGTATGATAATTTTTGCAACATCATTTTCGAAATATTTTTGCTCGATTTTGAACTCTACTGCCTACTCAAAAATACAGCAAATTCAAGAACATAACTATTATCAATAAACTGACACGTGTAACATAACTAATAAGTTACTAGTACACACGGCTACATATCAAGCCTCATATTATTTCCAGTATAAGCTGACCTCTCATTGTACGGAAATCCTACACAATGCGAGATCAGCTTATACTGGAAATGTATAGCTTGATGTGTACCTGCTAGACACTATTATAATTTGACTTATTGGTTTTTATAAATGTGCTAACAGTATAACTGATATACTTACCATTAGTTAATGACATAATGGAAGAACCAACATACTGGACACCTTTTAATAATACAAATAGGTACTATTGTACCTAATGCTTACACAGCAATGAAAACTAACAAATTAAAGATGTCGATTTAAACAGTTGTATCATTTGTTCCTACTTAAGTGAATATTTAATAGCTCTTCGTTTAAAATTCAAGCCTATTTTTTGCCATGGCAGTACCTATTAATGCGATAGAACCCTATGTAGACTTTAAACCCTTTGATATAAGGGTCAATTTGGCGTCATCATCCTAGTGTTCTTATCCCGCACCCCAATTATGTAACACACTTTCTATCACACTGCGAAGGATTTTGAAAAAAGTTCCTAATACATTGGCTTCGTATGTTCGAAAAATTCGTTTGCTCGACAGCGTAACTAACGCAATGAATATTGTTGAATTATCAAAATGATACCCATTGGAATTGTGTTAAGCAATTACCTCTCTAATGTATGATGATAACCCTTTTGGTAATAAGCTATTACTTAAATAGAAGGCAGTATGCGAAAGCACTATAGAGGTATGAGGAACGGGTGTAAAGTTCACTCATCCTCTAGAAAAGGGAGGATCCTCTGAACAGACCGGTGTCGTGTCTGGTGGGCGACTGCCCGACGTTTGATGTCGGGACTTTGTATATATGCTAGTTGCGCGGTAAACTCTGCTTGCGCGATGCAGGATTTTACGTGACGTCAATGTGACGCGTAGCTCGCATGTGGCCATGTAGATACCGCTACAGCACCGAGAAACAGGTGGCTTGACACCTATTACCTAGAAAAGTTCTAGCAGTAATAGACATAAATCAGATGAGAGAAGGAAGAAGAGTGAAATGAAGATGGAGGCATTATTTTTCTTTGTAAAGACACTTCAGGCTTTCAATGAAATAATCGTCATTCTCTTGCCGCTATCCCACTTTATTTGGGGTAGGCACAGCATGTCTTCTTCTTGGGAACCTGCCTCGTGTCACAAAATTTTAAGACGTACATAATATTGTTTAGCATAACGTTTTCGCATAACTTTTATTAGCGTAATGATACTGTGGCATAATAATACGTTGGCATAATGCAATGGTTAGGTTAGGTTAATGTATGGCTGCGGAAGATTTGTACGTTCCCGCGACCCCCGGCGTAGGTGTGAGACGGAATACCGGGGTGGTTTTTAGTCAGTAAGAGTCTGACAGACCCCTCCGCCCCCCCAGGGCGGGGGACATCCATGAGGATTTTCCACACCGGAACAAAAAAAAAAAAAAAAGTTTAATGTATGGCAATAAACATTATGGCAAAACATTTATGCGTAATAATCGTTATGCCAATGTTATATTATGTCTTAAAATTTTATGCAAATTTATAGGGAACCCTTTTTCCCCCATACTTCTCTATTAGTCCTCACCTCGGTAGTCAGTCCCTTTCTAGCCATATCATCTTTCACAGTCCATTCATCGTTTCTTGGGTCTATCCTTACTCTTAATCATAAAGTTCAACTTTAACAAAACCACCATTAGTGAAGCCGTAAGGGCCATTCTCACAAAAGTTCCTAATTCTGTTGAACTAAATAACGGATCTAAAGTTAACCATGTGCTAAGACAGAGCCTACACGATTAAATACTATAATAATTTATTCCTAAGAAACAAATGAATAAATTAGCAATCTTGAACAGTAGAAATACCTATGTAAAAAACGAACGAGCCTTAAAGTAGTCGCTAATGTTGTGTAACATATGACATCTCACTTTGCTAATTTATTTGTTTTTCAGGATATAATGTTAATGTTGCTTACATTAACATTATATCCTGAAAAACAACGATTCAGGTATTATTTGAAATGATCTTTCTTAACGAAGAATAATAGCGGACAGAATGGACTCGGTGGTCATGCGTCGCTTCACTGACCTGCATGTGACAGGTGCAGGTTAGTGAAGAATTATATTGTTCCAATTTTATTCTCATTGTACTAACATAGTTTATAAGATTTATGTTACTAACCTTTTCTATGGACTGTAGTTGTCTGAGAATAAAAAAAGTATTTTTATTTTTTAGGTCTTTTATATGAAAATTGTACTTTATTTAATTATCACTAGGAGTAATGCAATTTTTTATTCAAGAATTTTTTTTTTTCAATTCGGGGTAGAGTGGAGACAAAAGACTCATGATAACTGAAAAAAATTACTTCAAAATTTAAAAAAATGACAAATTTTGAAATATTTTTTCGAATAATTATTCATATTATTCACTTGATTTTTTTATCAATGATCTGCACTTTTTCAGACACTTATTATCAACAGTATTAAATATAGTTTACACATATAAATTAGTTTATATAACAGCACAGTTAATACACAACACTGTAGGTACAAGTTAAGCACACAGCTGATGCGTTCTCTTTCTCTATTTCACTTTCTCTTTCTCGTCACACACAAGCACACACTGTTGGGTGACAGTATTAACTTCTCGAAAAAAGAATTGGTACCGTCTGACGGCTAACTCTATCACCGCACGCGCTCATTGGTAAAATCAAATAGCGCGCGGTTCGCCAGCTTCCTGTTACAAACTTCCGTCCCTTTTCACGAAATCACTCCCACAGATTGCAGGAAAGCGAGAGGAAAGATGTTACATATTAAAAAAGAATGCGTAGGAATTAACATTTTTCTGTGTAAGTAAGTCCATCATTAAAAGCCTAACGAGTTAATAAATTAATATATTTGCTACCCAATATGGTCGGTACCCGGCTGCATAGACTACACAACCAAACACACCTCGTCGGTGTAATTTATCTGTTCGTTTTGCATTCACTATGGAGATAAAACCAATGACTGATTTATTGTGTTTACTAAAGTAACATGCAATCTATGTGCTAGTGAAATGGAATATCGATTAACAGTAAATGGGTATTTTCTGCTAATGTTACCACATAACATCACGCCTCTATTTCTCGAAGGGTTAGGCAGAGGTGTACCTAAAGTACGCCCACATTTCGTCTGTTATGTTTAAGTCCCATGTAATAGGGGCGAGCTTATTGCCATTAACCGGGCACAAATCTAGACTCCGGGCTGCTACTGAGAAAAACCCAATAACACTTTGTGGGAATCGAACCCGGGACGTCATGCTCAGCAGTATCGCTTGCGACTACTAGACCAACGAGGCAGTCCGTCCGTCAGTTGTTACCGTCTTTTAGGGTTCCGTAGTCAACAAGGAACCCTTATAGTTCCGCCATGTCCGTCTGTCCGTCCGTTCGCAGTTTAGCTTAGACACTCTTAGTACTAGAAAGCTATAATTTGGCATGGATATACTTACATATTAATCACGCCAACAAAGTGGTAAAAAAAATCAAGAAAAACAAAGTTTGGGTACCACCTGTACACGTAAAGTGGGGTTGCTTTTTTTTTTTCTCGGCTATTCCATGGTGTAGCTGTAGGGTATCGTTGGATAGGCCATTTAAAGATATTACGGGTCTGTGAAAGCCATTTTTCAATTCAGGGATCCGTTTGCGTAAAATTAAACTTGCTAATTTTTGTTAGAGTCAAGTGTCCCCCCCTGCCAGCGAAATGGTTGCTTTTGGATATTTGAAAAAATTCACGGCAGTAGTATATATAACGAAATTAAAAGGAAAACTATCACAGCTAAGTAGGCTTTACAAGTTAACGAGTAATAATCGAACAACTTACATTTGCAGTTCGAACGTAGCGGAGAACATGTTTTTCAACTACAATGTTAAGTTTGTTCTTAGGATAAATTCATCCCAACTACGGAACCCTTCATTGTGCGTGGTCCGACACGCATTTGGCCGGTTTATTTTTATTTTGAACTACACAAACAAAATGGACACAATTTTTCTTAGCTGAACTTTGCCGTGATCTATCTAGGAATAAGCTCTCGGGGTATCCCAGTCTACCTAGGTTCTATTTATTGCGCACCTTGAGTTTTTGACCGCTTTTTTACAATTTTTATAAAAACATTTCAAAGGTCTGTATAAAGTGCATCGGACTCGCACACGAAGGGTTCCGTACAACCGTACAATACTTAAGTAAAAAAAAAACAAGAGAGGTGCAATAGTAATGTGTGATTACTCTTAAAGATTGTAAATACACATTTCTTGTATGGGGATGGGGACACCCTTTAATTTTAAACAGATTTTTTTTTTTGTTTGTTATAACTTCCATAGTACCTAGCATACTTACACTCTGAAAATTTCAAGTGTCTACCTATGACGTTTCAAAAGATATAGCCCTGTGACAGACGGACGGGCAGCGACGTCTTACTAATAGGGTCCCGTTGGCACCTTTTGGGTACGGAACCCTAAAAAACATAATATATGGCCGGAGAAAAATGAGACTTTATTAGAATTTAAGATTTGATAAAAATAAGGGATTTCCGTAAACGAATCCTTATAAAGAAGCTTCTTGAAAACACATAAAGTGTTATATTAGCTTTTTGCCCCACTACCATCTCTTGTCATGAGCAGCTGATCATACATTCAGTTTTTCTACCGTTCCCAGACCAGGGAGTATTTTTTTATTGAAAAAAATAATTACTTCAAACAGCAGGGTAAATGCGTAACACATTAACAGTAGAAATGGATTTAATTTTGACAGTTCAACAACATTCATTGCGTTATTTACGTTGCTGAGCAGGCAAGTTTTTCGAACATATGAAGCAATGGATTAGCAATATTCTTCAAAATGATTTAGATTGTGACTGATAGTGTGTTACGCAATTAGGCTGCTGGTTATGATAGCTTTTATAGAAATCGGCGTCTTGTTCATTTTTTCTACTTTTATTGACTGCAAATTCTTTTAGTTTGCAGTTAATATCATGGCTGTCATCGCTATACATGGCTTCTGGCTTCCCAAATATATGTTGATAGAGTTAAATACAATAAAGATGGCGGTAGATGGAGCCACCTGTTGTGAGTTTCAGGGTGGCGTTAAGCCATCAAAAAAGCTTGTCAAGCTTTACTTCCGATAAAGACTCCATTTGCTTGGTCCACTAATCTACATGTTCTCTTACTCTACATGATCTGACCAAGATTATGTCTGGACTTTAAAAGAGACAAACAAACTCACACATCACATTCTGTGAGTTTGTTTCGGTCTTTCTTCTCATAGGAAACATCGAACTCATCTAGTTTTCAACTTAATTTATTTTTGACGTGTAAAAGTATTTGTACAAACCTACTTACAGAAATAAATCATTTATCACTTGTATTAAGGCGCTGTAAGAAGCAAAATTTTAGGTAATTGTTAATAGCGCATCGCGGCAACAAATAAGGTTCAAAACAGCGATGCGTTTGATGTTAGTTGAATCGAATGACTACCAAAATAAAAGTAATTTTGCAGTTTTAATTCAATTCAAAAATAAATGCACAGCTCAGTGGATAATTTTTTGAGGTATTTCATTAGTTTACTGAATTCCATCTATTATCATTACATAAAATATGATATTTTCCACTCAAAATTTTGAGAATTATGACAAGAAAGATATTTTTTTGCGCTCTGTTTTACATTTTTTTTTTATCATGATACTATTTTATTTTATGAAATATTTTTAAATAAGTCTTTTCTCTGAACATTTGAAAATATACAAAAAAAAATCTGGCTTGTAATACATATATACCAATACGCCTAAACAGTGCGACAAAAAACAGAGCATTTTACGGTGTCCTATGTTTGGGCAGTGCCTTAACATGCGGATCAGGGCAATGTGTGAAGTACTAATTGCCATTCAGTATTGGATAGGCCTAGGTTTGGTAAAGGCTGAATTAGTTATGAATGTGATGATGATCCAATTTAAAATCATTAAACGATGATTGATAACTTTTTATACATTACTGAAGAGGATATAGATACTTGGATCAAAAGTTCACTCAGCAGTACATTCTTAACATGGATTTAAAGTAGTGGCCTGTATACTTATCTGCTTATCTTTATTTGGGTAGTATTTAAACGCAAATCAAAAAATATCCTTTTTCTATGCAATAAGATTCCGAATTCCCATCAAAATTACTGATTGCACAGCAAAATATTCAACTCAAAATATCACTAAACACACTACAATTAATTTTCGCAGCGTACAGCGATTTTTCCTAAAGCAAAAGCTTTTTCATCAATTTATTTTCTATTCCCAACGAGTACCACATTTTTTTAATTGCGTTTTACCGAAATCTAGGGTAATCTAAATATAGGGTTAGGGTTAATAAGCTGGTCGACGGAGCCCCGCTTCGCGGGGTTCCTATTTCTGTCTAAAGGGTTTAAAGGAACCTAACCAACCGAACCTCGGGATGCCACTGACGTCGACCATCTAGGGTTAGTATTTTCGGGAACATTTATTATGTTTTCGGAAACTTAGTTCATTCTGGTTGATTTGCTGTGCAGTCAGTATTTAAATGATGGAAATAAATTGATATGTGATTATTTATTTGATGTGCAATTAATAATATCCCTCTTTATTTTGGCTGCACAAGTGTACATGCTTTTAAAAATAACACTGTAGGTAGGTATATATATTTTTCTCACGAATATAGCATTTGTTAGTTAGTTAAGAATTAGAATGAATTATAATAATCAAACATTTAATACAATTTAAATACAGGCTATTAAAGTTTAACATTCAAATAATTAAATACAGTTTATGAAACAACATAATTGCGTTTAATTTATGCAAAGGAATAAGAATAATAAATAACTTATGATTGTAATAAAATGAAGGAATAACAATTAAAATAATTAGTTATAATAAAATTGATAATAGTATAAAATCACATCTATTTTTATTTATGATCTTTTGACTCAACTAGTGAAGTAATTAAATCAAAAAGTCATTAAGTAAAGAGAATAAGAAATCTCACGATAATTCATATTTATTTTACAATAATTTGTTGCTAAGCACATTCATGGAGACTGTTTCGGGTAAAACTATTTCCGTCGGCAAACAAATAACATTAATTTCAAAGTATAATAAGGAAGATATCACCATCCATCAGTTTGTGGGATAATTTAACAATCATTATTTTGTCTCATTAACTACCAACAATTATAATTAATTTAGCAACAAATATAATTAAAATCAAACGTGATTTGCCAATGTTATAATGCAATATAAAGCAATTAATATAAATTAAACGGTTTTTATGTGAGCTGTTTGATAACTAACAAGGTTAATTGCATTATAGCAATAGCTAATGAAAAAATTGGAAATAAAAAGAACAATTTAACTAGAGAGAATACTAGAAATAGAAGTGTAAGATATATTTTTCGCACTCACAGATAAACGACGGGCAATAGTCTCTCTTGCTGTAACACTAAATCTAATAAAGTTAAACACTCAATTTCAGATATGACCGAGTAATTAAAGAACAAGCAATTAAATGAAAACATCAATTAATTAGAAGGGGAGAGGCGAGCGGGCGCGAGGCTGCGGCACTCACAACTGGTTTGAAGAAACGAACGCAGCATGCTTCATCCATAATTCAAATAAAACATGGGGCCCAGACCCCGCCCCTGCGGTACGCCGGCCAATAGCTTACATATCGAGCACACTCCGCAACTCCGCCTGCTATAAACTTATTTCCCCTCCTTTCCTATTTTAAATTAGCCCTATTCGATTTCGCCAATAAATTAATACGTGCCGATAATATCATCCCGCCGCAGCCGACGGTATCCAACGTCGCAGATGTAATTGCTCGTGGGTGCCGATTGATTATTTGCAATATTCAATTAATAACAAACGTGATTTCAACGATCACGACTGGAGCCGGTCTTTCGACTATAACAAGAGTAATTTTTAATGTCTTAATTGACAAATTGAATTTCTGGGAAGATAGAAAGCAATTACAACGTTCGATTGATTTTTTCAAAGTGGGTAATCAATTTCAAGTCGTTACCGCTACCGGTAAGAAACGCTCGACGTGGATCGGTAGCAAAACTAATTTGGCTTTGAACTTAGTTACTATTATACAAATGAATTCGGCGATTTGTTTTGACGTATCAAACAGGAAATTCTTCGTTACTAAGCGTTATTGCTTTATCAGTATCAATATTTTACAGAGGTGAATTGACACGAAGATAAAAATGGGATTCTGGCCTCGGCTCCGGGTTCACTGGCGGGCCAGTCACGAGCTCGACCACTTTATGCACATTAACTAATTTATTTTCGGAGATTTTGCTTGACGACTGACGTTTGACTTAGTCCTTGTTGATAAGAAAATTGAAATGGTTAAAAGGATTTTGATGCCTCTGCTGGATGATTATTCATCCTCGATTGTTTAACTTACACAATGGCATTAAGCTCGATGCAAATACAAATACAAAAAGGCTTTACCGATCGCTACGTTCCTTTCCTGTATTAATACTCTCTTACACATGCAATTGTTAAGCGAAGCTTTCATTATGAATTGCCGTTTCCATTTCGAGTAAAATATTTGAAAGGTGGCATTAAGGACAATGACAAATAATGAATCCTTTATTATTATGCTTCATTGTCATTGCTAACAACAAAAGAGTTGCAGTAGGCAATTACTTGCTTACGTAAAGCTTTTTCTTTGTTGGCACCACTAATTCATTTTAGAGGGAGCTTCATTTTTTTGCTTTTAGCATTGTTTGTTGGTACAATTTGTCAGTTTGTTGTCCTTTTGAGGTTCAGCCGATAGACGATGGAAAAAATGTGCCCCTTTTCGGAAGTTGCTAATGATAAGGCGCCAAGAGCTTTGTTGCTTTTTATTTCGTCAGTGGTGTGAATTAGAGCTATGATTGCATCGCATTTATTATCGGCTAATAAAGTTTGGACCATTCTTATCCTTATATCAATGAGGATCTTAAAATCTTTGGGTTTATCGGTCGCATTGGCATGTTGGTCTATATTTTGCGGTTTCTAAGTTGATGACACGTGGCGGCGGCGAGTCAACATACAATCGGCATTTAATAACAGAGCGCAGACCTCTGTCGGTGTGGTCCGGAAGTCGAGATTGTCATCATGAGACATTTTGGGAACATTTTTATTATCTTCTTCCGGAGAATCATTTTCTATTACTGATATAAATGTTACCGGCATGTAATATAATGTAGTTTTGGTTATTTGGATTCACTGAGATTTCAAAATCGTGCAAATTGTTTGTACATTAGCGTTGTAAAAGTTGGTGGATATAATTATGGACTCGTTTTGTGAATTCACAATTCATCCACAATTACCTACCATGAAACGTTAGTATATTTTTCGTAATTACTGTTAGATGTATGTAATATTAGCAATTAGCAAAGGCTCACATTAGCTACATATAATAACATTTATTGTAAAACAGGATGTATTCCTATCTATGACATCTAAAATCAAGAGTAAAGTGTAATTACAATAATTTAAAACCAGATTCAGTGTTGGTGTATAATTGAGGTTTTAATGCAGTCTCGTAATGATACAAGTGTAAACAGAATACTAACGGGAAGCTATCGCCCGAAATTAGTCTGAAACGATTACACAGATACAGATCTCTACCCTTATAATTGTTATTTTTACTGTCGTTAACGCGCGCTACGTGAATTTAGACACGAAATGCCACCTCATTTACTTCCAACCCCTCAATGTCATTTACGGACATGATAATTTCATTTTCCAAATTACATTATAGATGTTTATCGTGAACAACGACAGTGGTAATAATGTTATGAGTCTAAATTGTGGGACCGTTAAAACGGTCGGTGCTGAAGCGATGCAGCGATAAAAAGACAGTGAAAAACAAACTAAACTATTTACTAAAGCGTCACTAAATGTAGTCCAATAAAGTTTGTATAGGCTGTACTGTAATGCAGTGCGGGGCGGGCGTGCCGCGCGCGGGCGCACGTCGCCGCAGCCCGCGCGCTGCACCCTCGCCCCGCCGCCGCCTGCTACCGTTCCGCTAAACAAACTTCACGCAGAGACGAATCGATTCTCCGCGTTCGCATCTCGCCGCATCGTCCGCCTAATAATACTAAATCAGTTTTTTATCACCACCGAGATATTGTTAACGGATCGACTATGAAATTATAGCGGCAATCGGCGTCTCATTGTTTCCGCTCCGCTCCCAGAGGATCCAGACGAACGGTGGAAATCTGTTAACTCATAAATTCATTATTTCCAAATCGGTTCTGCATTGTTTCTGATGAACATCTTTGTCCGCCAAATTGGCGTAGACGAATCCTTCCCTAAGTTGGGGCATGTGTTCCGGCAACTTGATGAAATAAGATTTCTGATATAATAACGAGGGGCTGAGGTGGAACTAAATAGATCATCAATATGTTAAGTATCGTCAGGTGACGTGATATGGGTGTTCCGGTAAACCAGAGAAATGAAGAGTCACCTAATGATCGAAAATTCAGAACACCAGTCCAAATGATTACAAAGTTTATCGAACTCAAGTTTAATCAGCTATTACTGAAAGAACGGAAAAACGAGGGTACGCAAAAAACAAAGATGGCGGTTTGTGGGCAATTTGAATGATCGTCTATTATGCGGAGTGAAATGGAGCGGCGCGCGCGCAGCGGCCACGGTGACACGAGCCACGTACCAGACAGAGATTTGCAACATTTTTTTACTCTATTAGTCATTTTATAGAACGCGATTTACTTAAAGACACATTTGATGCGCTTGAAGTATGGCGAATCGGATGAAATATCGATTTCTTTGAAATATCGCATGAAGAATAAATAAAATAAATACTTAAATCATGCAGGTGATTTATTTCGTGACCATTAAGAATTCAACTGGCAATATATTCGAAGTTTCCTATTTAATCAGTCGTCGGTAAAAAAGTGTGGCACGCTATTTTAATGGGGTCCAATATAGGCCGTCACGTCATACATTTAGGATAGTCATTACACTTATCAAAAGGCTGTTTTATTTCCAATTTTTACTATTCAGTTTCTGCGGAATTGAATTTTAAACCTCGCTCTTTGCACGGCGTATAAAATGTTGAGACCCTCTGCCAACAATCACAAACGACTAGCAATACAAACACATTTTACATTGAAAGCAGCAAAAGAACGCATTTGAGGTTTGTTCTGCGCGTACGCACTAGATAGGCACACTTTTTACTGCGCTTGCGCCGGATGCGGTTCAAGTGGTCCAAGCAGTACGTCTTCTCGTAATGTGTATATAATTTCAAGTTAATTGCTCGCTAAATAACTTTATAATATATGTCATTATAATTGTATCAACATTAGCACGGCGTTTGCTTTAGATTTGACGACATCATTTGGAAAGATATATTATTCGAAATCACGTCGTAATCTTCATGGGATAATCAGACATTTAGTTCATCATATGACTGCTTTTATAAATTACTTTATTTTAGTCTGCACAATACATTAGGTAAATTGCCTTCAGGTTGCTGATTTTAAAACCAAATTTATTTTGGTACACCATGTATTTTAAACCCTCTTCGTACAGAAGTTCGATCAAGCTTTTCAAGAAACGAGGTAATTTTTTAACCCTAGGTATAGGGTAGGAATGACAAAGTAAAGAAAGTAAATTCAATCATACCCTGATTCAGACCTGACCATACCTTTGTTGATTAAGATTTTATAAAACTCAGTGATACTATCGACATTTTGGTGGAAGAGGAAGATGGTATGCGTAATAGAGGAAGTATAGCAAAAGCAATTAAAATTAATAGAAAAGTGTATGAACATTTATAACAAGCAGATAAGAGCGAAATAATATCAACCTACGCGGGTTGTAAATGTCGAAGTAGAACAACTTAATAATGTAAGTTAAACTTTATAGCTATTACATCCAGTGCTAGGAGCGAAAATCACAAAATTTCTGGAGTGCTTGTCCTCTCACGAAAGTCGTATGTTATGGTCGATTAAGGGCAGGACTGCAGAAGTTGTAAAAGCAGACATCTAGATATACAAGCTTAGGTATATATACAAGCATATATGGGTACCAGAACCGGTCGAAGTGGCGGTGCTTGGGGGGGGGGGGGGTCTATGTCCAGCAGTGGACGTCTTTCGGCTGAAATGATGAGGATGATGATATATTGTTGGTAACCAGGGACTTTGATGATAAACAGGACAGATCTTCAGAAGGTAAATAAAATTTTGATGTCTTTCAAATGCTTGAGAAAACATCAAAATCATAGAAGTTTTAGGATGAATTGAGGAAAAAACTGAAACATAGTTAAGAATACCTAACGAGCTGCAAAACGTAGTAATAAATAACTATTTGGAGAGCTTTTAAACATTTCCATTTTCAGGATACATTTTAGCCTTCATTTTAGACCGATGTTATATAGCTTGTCTCAGCTTATAAATCAAATATATCCCATAGGAGTAGTTTCTTTGCCCGTGTTTTAATGTTGTACTTTGGAAACATCATCAGTATCGTTTATAGCTTGTAGTAGCTTCTTCATAAAATGCTTTACGTCTATGCTTATTTATAATCTTGTTCCAATCTACCATATTCTTTGTTTTTTCATCAGGCCGACGAAACGCAATATAATTGATTTGAAGGCACTTATTTTAGCAAAAAAAAAAAACCCTGTTCAACTTCAGAATAGAGTCCCGGATAGAGGGTGTTTAGCATAATCAGACCGTAATTTTTCGACAGCTGGGACACAGTTCTCTTGTCTTTGAGAGGGAGTGAGTCGTAATCCACCACGTGGGCCCACTTCGATGTCAAGACATTCATTTTTCGGCTCTAAGACAAAACCAAAATCAAAAGTCATCAAACTATTAAAATGCGGCTGAGAATCAGCACTTTTTGAACGTCAAAATTACATAAGACTCACCCGGAACACCCGGCCTTCACCACTTCCTAGAGATGGGAAGAAGTGGCGCAAGAAACTCCCCAGCCGCACAGATGTTTCTCCAGCATGCGTAATGTGAGTGTTGACTATTAGTAAAATATATTTTTTATTATTCCTTATTTTCCTCACTACTTATGATTATGACTTCATAACTTAAAATTTAACAAGGTTCTACAACATTAAACCGATAACTACATACCCTAGTCTACTTAACAAACAATCGTTCATCATCTTTACTGTTTTCCTTTTCACAAGTTGGAAATGTCTTGTCCACAACCATGTAACATGTCCATAAATATTAAATTGTTATTGCTGTGGCACTCGCTGTATCCGTGCTAGGCGGTCATTAACATAACTTAGACACAATGCAATCCTATGGCGGTCAGCAAAGTAATGACTTATTTTAGTGAGTCCTTGATCAAATGAGGTTGTTACGTGTTGAAGAATTACTGGCCATTAACTTTTGTTGTTTCTATTTTTACTTTTACACCCCTATTTGTTATTTCCTCGTTTCCTTTGCCTGAAATGTGGGTGAGTTCCTTTTTCAGCAAGGGCTATTTCAACAAGAGCTATTTAAAGCAAGGAGATTTGAATTATGATGCAGCTAAGACAATAGCAATTCGCTTATCCGCTTCATCTGGTTAGACTACAAGCCTAATATAGTTATGAAAAGGCTGGGCAGATTTTGATGACAATGATGCATATGATGCGGCAGCAGGGTGTGGATGTGGAGCTGTGGCGCAAACGATGTCCCCAAAAATGCAGCCACATTGACCTCTGTGCTGCCACAGACGATGCCGTGGAAGTAGCGAAGTGTTGGACCAAAGAAATATAATTCACTGTTATGCCATCGATACTACGAAGAAGAATGATGGCACAAATGTAATTGGAGGAGAATTCTGTAGTACCTATAACAATATAACTTACGGTTTTTTTTTTGAATATTCCGATCTGTCACCCTGCTTTGTCCCCTTAGGAAACAGATCGGAAAAAAAGTTTTATCTGTATTTTATTTAACTTTATACATTTATTTAACTTTATTGTTTGAACTTTACTCAAACAATAAAGTTCGAACAGCGAACTGTGTACTGTGTGTGTTTTTGTGTACTCGAAAGTAGTGACTAAAGTTCGAACTGTCATCCTAAGGGGACAAAGCAGGGTGACAGATCGGAATAATTCTTTTTTTTTATTGAGTTTCGTACTTTACAGAGCTCTACATTTTGGTAATTTTAACACTATTGCGTAGACAGTACCAACAGTACACAAATAATAATATCCTAAACGTCCCCCTTTCAGGTTTGACATTTTACACCAACGCAACGTTTGAAATAGAAAATTCGTGTCAAAACATGAACAAGTTATTCGAAAGCACTTAGCACTCGGGGGTAGAAAGTGTAAATTGCATTTAGTTTTTGACACAATCTATTTATTTATTACTATGTTCGATGTAAATATTTATCATTTTATTATTAATGTAGTTAATATAAAAAAGTTGGCATTTCACATTAATTGCCATCGGAACTTATAAAAGACATAAACTATGTAGTTTCGAAATTATATCGGATAGCGCGTGACCGTATTACAAATTAAAATAATAATAAATGTATTTTTAATATTTCTCATCGCGTTTTGTTTTTTATACTTATTAAATGTTACTGTTTTAGTTTTTCTAGGAGATGTTAAAAGCTCACATAAGTACCTACCTATTGATGCAGGTACATATTTTTTTTATTATGGCATAGATAAAAATACTAGTTTCCTACTGACACTTTGTAACTGCCAATATCATGTTGCCTCTATAGCATTAAACTTGTAATATTAATTTTACAGATAGATATTGCAAGGGGAAAATCTCTTATTCTATAGTGTTAGGCCGCGTCCGAGAACGTTATGTACGTTAGGTGGTTATGAAAGCGATCCTCGTGCTCGTTTAAGGCGCGGTAAGAAGCAAACTTTTGGTAATTGACAATAGCGCATCGGGGCAACAAATAAGGTAAGTACAAAACAACGATGCGTTTGATGTTAGTTGAATCGGATGAGCACCAAATAAAAATAACACTTTTAATTAAATGAAAAAATATATGCACGGATTAGTGTATTAATTTTTGGTATTTCTTTAGTTGATTGAATTCCCTTTATTATTATTACATAAAATATGATAGTTTACGCTCAACATTTTGAGAATTAGGCGACGAAAAAAAATTGTTTGAGCTCTGTTTTCGATTTTTTTATTATGATACTATTTTATTTTATGAAATATTTTTAAATAAGTCTTTTCTTTGAATATTTAACAATACACTCCATTTTTTTCTGGCTTGTAATATGTACCAATACGCCTAACTGTGCGCCAGAAACTTGAGCGTTTTACGGTGTCCTACGTTTGGGCAGTGCATTAAGTATATGAATATGATATATTCGCGCGATCAATCAAGTCGCGTATGTACGTCAATATTCAGGTAAACGAATGCTTAATCGCGTATTCGCGCGACAGTTGCTTGCGGTTAGAACGCAGGGTCACCTAGGGCTCGCTTGTCAATCCTTGCTTATCTCGTCGCAGCTATTCGTCGGTCTTTCTTTATTGTTGGAGGCTTTCTGTTAAAAAATGGATGTGAATTCAAGACACCGCGTAGTTATATTTAAATTCTCTAACAAAAAAAATCACCTTGAATTTTATCGATCACACGCATCTGTATAAGTTTTTAGGCACTATAAATACCTACCACATTGCCACAGCGTGGCATCGCCCTAATAAGCTACAAAAATTCATACAGCCAATCAAAAAGCCTGTCCAATACCTAATCTTCCAACTATTTTTATAGCCTCAATAAAGTGATATTACGAAAGCCAATAGGCTATAACAAACTTTCAAACAATAGTAACTATGGCTGTGCATTATTAAGCAATTTTGGGAGCCATTAATCCAATAACGGGGGTAATAATATATTTGATAACGATGTTATTAGTGTTATTTCTTTGATCGTTGTTATGATAAGTCCAGATTGGATTGGTTTGTGATCGAATATTATGTGATTATTGTATTGTTTCGACAGCGTTCGTAAACGGGTCTAATTTCGCAATGACTGTGTGAAGAGAGCGTTATTTTAGAATCAGACCATCGGACGCAATTTTGTAATGATGACTTTTCGAGTTCACAGTTTAGAAATGAAATAAAGTTCAGCACTTAGCCCGTTTATAGAGGGAATGATTTCCCTTTAAAGGCCACAGGTTATATCCATTTGTTCGATCAAGTAGTTCCCTAATGTCTATTTTCACTAACACAAGCTAGCACTAAAATAACACACAGAAATAGTTTAAAACATACACAATAAAGGAAACATAATATCGAACAATAATATAAGAATACAAAAAGAAAAAACAAAAATAAAATTGCTACATGTCACTAAAAACATACTTTTGGGAACAACCTGTATTAATTCGAAAACATTCCTCCACCACTTTTATTGTAAGGACGGACGGTCAGATTGGTCACCGATGTTCGCTTGTTGCTATTAGATAAAGTTTTGCTTAAATACCCGTTATAACGTTATTTGTTGTTTCTTTCTTTACTAAGTACCTTCTTAGGTGGTTTTGATGCTCTAAATTATGTAGTCGATGACTTTGGTGCACTGTAAAACTCTAATGAGTTTATGTTGGCACCAACTTAAATACATAATATGTATGTGTACCACTGAACAAATAAATAAACAGCGTGCTGTTGGTATTTTCAACTTTCGGTGCTAAGCAGAGCGTTGACAATCCAACAGCGCGCTTTTATTAAGGTTATCATTTAGGTGTGGCAAACGGCCATAATAAGTTTTGTTGAGGGGTTTCCAAGAAAATGATCGTAAAGCATAAGAGGATAACATTAAAAAAGCTAAAGCTGTCGTTAGTAAAATGCCAGACCAGACTTATTTAGAACATTTTATAACCACTGAAGTCCCCTTTTCGGCCCTCCTAAGCATTGCACTATAATCATTTCCAAAACTTCATAATTCCAATACAGGAGCATAATCGTCAACAGTTACGGTAAGCAGTAACTGATGGGGTTTTAATACTTGGATGGTTCAGTGCACGGCAATTTGGATGGCGAAAAAAAGCCATTTGGTTTCCAAAGCGTGGGGCTTAATGGTTAACTAATTATTTGTCGCCATTTTGGAGGAAGGGTTAAATAAATGTGGTTTTTTGGTTGGGCTCGTGTTTTCGATTCAGTTGTGGTGGTTTTTGTTTAAGGACTATTTTATGACTTTATTAAATGCTGATTGCAATGTCAGCTGTTTGTCTTAAGAGGTACCTATGCCCAACAATTAAGTTAGTTTACATTGAATTCCAGCATTAAAAAGGGTGGGTCAGCAAAGTCTAATCTTCTTTCTAACCACTTCTTCAAAAGATTCTGACATCTCAACGAAGTCAGCGAGAGGTAGTAAATGGTTTCAGAAAAGTTAAAAAGTTGAACCTTTAGTTTCATTTGGTTCCGTTCGATGAGCTTTAAGTAAACATTCTGATGCTTTAGATAACATAATTCCGGATATAAAGTATGCTCTTAAGAGCATACACACCTTTAAAAATATATTATCTTGTGACTGAGAAGGAATTATGGATAACGGCTCAATAAGGACCCTCGGTAAGTGTGTCTAGAATTTTCTAATACCTTTTATAAAGTTTCATGTTGAGACACGAAGCAACTAAATTCGATCTAAAGAAAAGCGCCCACATTGCTCTAGATCATATTTTGTTGCTTGGTGTCTCAATATCAAAGTATTGCAAATGTATTAGAAAATTCTAGACTCACCGAGGGTCCTTATTGAGCCGTTATTCATAACTCCTGCTCAGTCAGAAGATAATATTTTTTTAAAGGAGTGGCGCTAGTGTACCGTTGTACGCCCTCTTAAAGAAGATCAGCAATGAGGGCTACCGCGCTTGAGTTCGCCGCTAGAGGCGCTAGTGTAGAGTAAGGTCTCTAGATGTCAAAATATGTACTGAACGTTCACTGTTTGCGGGATTTTTTTTTTCGAATTATTCATAATAGCTGTAATGGTTGTGCCATTCTTGATTAATTATGGCTTAAGACTTTAAGTAAAAAGTTAGGATCTAATTTGGTAGCACTTTAAGGAAGAATAAGATTTTTCTGCTTCATGCTTGCCAATTTTAGGAATATTATAATCTAAATATTCATTTGAAGTTTTAAAATGTAATAAAATAAACATACTATGAATATAAGGGTATTTAAACTTATCCAAAACATCTAATAAAAGTACTGGAACAGGACCTTACTCGACAGCGGCGCCAACTGGTGAGCACAAAAACGATAGCCCACATTGGTTTTGACTAGGAATGCTTACGCTTATCATAAAGGAAACATATTGAGCTCACCTGTTAATTTGGTGTTGAGTAAAAAGTCCTATATATTTTAACCTGCCTACCTGTAATTTATTGAAATTACATGCATGCACCATCATGTTCATTTTTACCCATCTGTCCAAAACAACCATACTCCATAAGTTTATCCAATAAAAAACAAAATCTAATGTATTCCGAACTAATAGTGATGTAACGACACAAAGGCCTGTAATTCGACGGCCATGCGTTTAGTGAGGTGCCACAAATTGATTCTTATTGTGGGTTCCGTACACGAATTAGGAAGGGTTGAAAGTTTTTAGGGTCGATTTCGTGATTATGCTTATTATGTAATTTTTTGTGGTCCAACAAATGGTGATTCATGGACATGTTTATGGGGTAACAAATAAAAATATAAGCAACTTTTCATATACAGTTTCTATAGGTTCATTTTGTGTAGAATAGATACTAAAGAAAGAAAATACGTTTATTTGCGGTAAACATGACGCAGAGAAAACACACAAACACAAAAAAGAACAGGTTGGGGAAAATATGCGTCACATCCACGTAATACGGCCACCGCTTAGCATACTGCTACCACCCTATGCGAGACAGAGCCCCAGCGCTGGTTTTCAGCGACAGCCGGCGTTGACGTGATGACGTCAACCAGTGCAGCATACGAAAATATAAAAATAAGAAATAAAATAAATACACAATACCTAGTTCTAAATGTTTATACATATAATGTTTATATTTTTGTGTAAAAATATTATTTATAAAATGGCAACATTCCGGACAAAGACTCATGCGCCGCCGGAACTGCTAAGTACAAGAGCTGTAGAGCAAAGAAAAACCTCATTAAATACAAGTATTGGATATGGTAGATACATTACCTAGCAAAACCCTATCTCCAAATTAAATAGATTGGGTTATTTATAACGCATTGTTGCTTTAAATTGCTGTTTATTTTAAATACATTGACCAATTTTGCAAACAAACAAAAATAAATTAAAGTGGCGCAAAAACACTGAACAAGTAAAAACTTTCAATGTTTAATTTGGTCACTGAAAATAATCGGAAAAAACAAAATCTGTCGGGAGTGACATTTCTGAAATAAATCGAATTCTAAAGACACTAAAAGCTTCACAGTTTCCGGATAAGCACTAGATAAATTCGAAAATGGAAAAGAATCTGTAAATAGGTACTTATTAGCCAGAAAAAAGTGATGGCAAAACAAGGCTTTTGTTTTCTCGATGTGTCTCAAACCTACGAGACCTAAGCTAGTTAACACAACAAAACAATAACAATAAAAACCTAATGACAGTAAATAATCAAAACAAATGTGCGACGTTATTAACATCGCAATTGTATTTAATTACAAGCACAGCTCTTATTATATGCACTCTTGACATTAATAATAATTCCGAACGGAAACCATGCCCTAGCACAGAAGAACAATAATCAAGCGATTGCTATCAGAAACAGTGTGACAATCACGTAAGTCGACATTCATGTAGTCTGTGCCAAATCGCATTTTAATTAGGCAGATAAGGCTCACCATTAGCTAGCAAATTACCTGAGGAGCTGTCTGTTTTATTTTATTTCTGCTTATCTGTTAATGGTGCATCTTGTTCTTTAAATTACCGGAAAACGTGTGAGGTGGCAGCGGGAGCGATTTAGACAAATGGAGCGACTACATTTGAAGTTGACTGAAAGCTTCTTGTTGCATTTATTAACAAGAAGCTTTCAAGAATATTGCTTAGACCATCACTGATTAAAATATTTGATCTCAATAGCTAGCTTGTATAAAGATGATAAATTTCATGGAACAGAATCTACACAAGTCAAGCTAGCTTCCTTCAACAACTTCTATCAAATTCCTTGAGATCAAAAAGTTTGATCCGTGATAGTCTAAGCAATCTAAAACAGTAACAGTGGACCGAAAACTATTCATATGAATATTCTTTTTCATGTACAAAATACCAATCAATAAAGATGTTTTTTTTTACTTTACTCATTGACAGCAAATTGCATATTTTGATGATATACTTAAAAATAGTATTGGAATACATACGCGATAAATATCAGCAGGAAAATACCCAATACACTAGTAGAAAAAACACATATTCTATAATTCTGGTTCTCCAATAATGTTATACTTTCTAATAATAACGATAACACCAATGGTGGAAATGGATCGTCCCATTGATATAAATATCCAAGCAAAGCACCTAGCGTAATGATAATTTAAAACCAATGATATTAGAGGATGTAATTGCATTGAATTACATGAAATACAAGTCCTATTCGAAAGCTTAATTCACTTTAGAATTACCTCTATTGTATTTATATGAGAGTCAATCGTCGCAAAAACTAACAGTTTGTACGTACATCTTTGTTTGTTGTGTGGTCTGTATTAAATTAGGCTCACTACTGCAATAATCAGGTGCCTATGCTCAGGCATCTTTATCAGATTCAAATTGCCAATGGGATCGCACCCGATTAAACCCAACGAGTGGAAAAAATAATTATAGAAAGCAATATCCCTATTGATTTAAAGCAATGCAGAACTAAATAAAACTACCATAAACGTGTATCATTTTGATGCATAGACTGAATTAACAGAACATATTCCAAAGACTAAATAGCCATTAAAAATTGCACTGACGATCCCCGCCAATTTCCGCCCGCTTACGATGAGATCTCAATCCAAGATGGCGGCGGCAGTCATCAGACGCATTCATTGTACAATATTTTAATACACATTCTATTATGTTTGTGTGTACATTTTTTACATCATATAATTTCCTGTATGCGATGGAGATTATTCTGATGTGGTTGTAATATGATTTTATTTATTACGTTACGTATAATTTTTAGTTTTTCCTGAAGTTAGGTTAGTTTCCGCTTTTCAAAGAACTTTGTATGTTTGTATATTTTGTGAATTTGTCTGTTATTCTGGTACGTCACTAAGCTTAAAAGAATATCTACAGTTATATTTTATACTAAAATTTTACATGCATGATTGATTTTTAGGCCAATACTTAGTTCTACTTACGACACTCTATTCATGACAGTTGGCACAAGCTTTCTTCCATTGTGTCTGCTAATAACTGTAGCCTTATGATGACAGTTAATGAGCCCGCAAAGTACTCTATCCGCTTTGTCTTTCTCAACTACATTCACTAACCAGAGGGCCTCTAAGACAGGTGGCAATTGCTTTCAAAGCGTTTCGTATTTCTACGACTTTCAACAGGATTGATATGAAGCTTTTCGGTAGCTTGTGTCTGTTCTAGAAATTTTTGACTTTTCCATCATCTTTGTTGCTGATAGAAGGTCACTTTGTCTAGGACCTCAGCTGACTTTTAGGCTTCGGGCTGCCGGAAACGGCAGTCGCAGACGTACTCTTTGAGGTAAAGCACGACAGGGTCTTCATGCTGCACTTCACGCAGCATTAAGCCCATTCAGATTGATCTTCGTGGCTTTTATTTGGCCACAAGATCTACACTAAGTTTCACTACTGAACTTGTCACCATCAAACAAAACAGGTCAAGCAATCATGAAGTACTTCTTGTCCTTTTGGGGACTTGGTTGCACTTGAAAGTCTCTCAACAAAATTGCATGAGATAATTTTAGCTTCACTCCTGCAAGGGATAGGTGGGTACAGGTCTGAGGTAGTTTATTTACGAACCTAAAATTCTTCAACTGCTGGCCACTATCCCTTATCACCGAGCTAGTACGGGAGTCCCTCCATCAACCATTGTGTAATGGTCAGACGGCATTATTTTTACGACCTTCATAAGTGATCCTTTTTTATTTATTTTTACTGCAAGGGACCGCGCGTGCGCCTCAAATGGGACCCCGTGATAACTCTCACTTTTAAATCCATGTCACTGTGTAAAGTCCTTTTCGAGAACAAAGGATTGTAACCCCTATCCTTCTCCAAATAGGGTTGATATCATTTTTGCATTGGTGCAGTACTTTAAATTCCAGAAACATAAGTCATTTGTTAAGTTATCAGCACTTTATTTAGAGTCAAGATTTTCTGAATATCAAAATGTTTGTTTTTCGATTCCGTGCGCGTGCTTCAGATTTTTAGAATGTTTTCGTTTTGGTTGTAAATTATTGTGGTGATAGTTAAGGAGTCGTGTTTTTAAATAATTTTATTGTAGACCAATAAAGTTTGGACAGGGGTTCTTTAGAGGATTAGTGCCTCTTGTCTTTGCGACTGTGACGTACAAACTCTCAACTGTTATAACTTTCCCTGTATTAAGGCGTAGTCTTGATAATCTTATTTGTGATCTTACAGTTTTGTTTGGAATTATTTGCTGGTTAATAAATGTTGAAAAGTGCAGAGTTAGCTAAGTTGGATTAAATTAAAGGTTGGATGTAAAAGAAGGATTCTTAAAGAAAATGTATCTAAATATAATATCCATTTTTGTAAAATTAAATGGAGATATAATATTTACTTAACTATTCATTATTAGATTAATAATAAATATTTATTTTACAATTATTTCTATCTACAAGACTAATTTTATGAACATCTGCACATAATTAAGTTACGATTTTTTTTTTAATACGTATGTACGTTCGCCCGATGGCTATTCTGAGATCCATTTTATATCATCAAATTACGTTATTTGAGTATCTATATTTTTCAAACGTATCCTCATTTTAATACTCATTGTGCATGACTAGGATTACTTTACTAGATAGGAAATGCATTATGCCAGTAATTACAAAACGTACGTTTGAAACAACACCTTTACACGATAACTTCATTCGTAATTAGTTTTCTTTAGAATTATATCAGAATACGCTTTCAAAATCGTGCAATTTTTTCAAGCCTCCATTTTATAACGACCCTGCACTTAGATAAACTTACATTGAACCGACTGTTAAGTGGGGGTCCGTCTATAATGGTGGTCAATACAATTATGCAATAATTTTCTAAATAATATTAAAGTTTACTACAGCTAAGGTTTTAAAGAATTTAACATATTTCTAAGAATTTTTGTAATTATACGTTGTTTCCGTCAAACCGTTTATTCAAGTTTGTAACATTTTAATAAAATATTATAAATATATTTTTAATGGCGTTGAAATAAGAATTTCTTACATTATTTTGAGGTAGTTATTAAAAATGTCAATGATTACAATCTAGTACATACATCATTTTAATTATTTACATCAAATTAAAACTAACGCCATTGTCAGTTTTAATAGCTTTTATATGTGAATATGTCCATTATAAGTATTCATAAATAATAGTAACTTATGTACATACTTAATGCTTATGTAGTATTATCTAAAGATTATCATTATTATGGTTATTATTTGGTTTTAGCTAACAAATTAACTTTTTGTAGCTTAAGTATTTATTTCATTATTATTTATATATATTTTAAATTAAAAGTAATTCAAGGAAGTTAGCAGGTTTTGGGACGAAAATGTTGGAAGCAAAAACTCCGTGTTTTTCTTCCGTTTGTAGATTGTCAATGATTTCCTAGATGGAATTACAAGAGATTTTTATTTCTTGCAGATGGAATAAGAGCAAACGCTCGTACTAAAGTTAGCAAAATCAAATCAAATTATTTATTTTTTTGAATAGCTATGGCTAATACATGAGGTGATACGTATAACAAAAGTTCTTTAAACCACACCCTACCTTAACAGGGTGTGCAATTATCTTTTATTATTACTTAACTTACAAAATTTTGTTAATGTTTCATCATATAATTGATAACTGTCAGATAAAAGTCTTTAATTTATTTTTAAATAAAATAAAATTCTTTAAAACAACGCTTTAAATGTAGATAGTAGAACAAAGGGGGCTCAAACTCATAACCTCTTTTTTGGCAGCCCAAAGCCTTGACTAGCTATTACCGCGTCGAAAAAAAGTTCCCAAACTACAAAATACACGACCAAGGAACTAAATTGCCCATGTTTCAAGTACAAGCGAAATACTTATTAATTGATTGCGCGTACGCACCTGCCAGCCGTATATGTAAGAATTGTTACTTGCCTTTAATAACAGGCGTACGTACCACTAGTATATTATTAAAATTACTGCTGAAATTATTTCGCTTCTGTTTTTTTGTTTGTACTTACATGAGTACAGTCGTTTGGGAGGTTATAAGAGGTTTAAGTTTTAATTTGATGATGTTGTTTAGCTGATTGTGGATCTAATAATTTATTAATACTAAATAAAATAATTAAAGCCCAGGGGATATAATTATAATAAGTATTTTTATACATGGTGTACTTATTAAAACTACATTCAACATTAGAGGTAGCCATTCAATGGTTTTTTTTTAAATATGGTATCAGACAATTTTGGAACCTACCTTTATAATTATTTAAAAGAAACACCAAGTTTCAGTTTAAACTTACGAGGCCCCGGACCCCCAAAAGGGGAAGAATAGAAAATTAATTGAGTCTCATTAGTAGAAGCTTGAATCAGGTATTTAGCTGATGATAATACGAGTATGTATGTAGATATAGTATTTTTATCTCACAAAGCTACGCGCGCTTTACTTATGGTTAACAAGTGTACAAACACGCTGTGAATGTGTGTGTAAGCGCAGGTATCGTCCGAGACAATGGCGAAGTTGGAAGTGTGTGTGTGCGTGTGCGTGTGTATGTTATGTGCTGACGGTACTAGTCTTCGCGCACACACTATCAGCGTGTTTGTACATTTAGTTAACATAAGTAAAACCCAGGTCTCGTTGTGAGATAAAAATACTGTACCACGAACTTAAACTTACATACGTAACTTGAACATACCCCAGGCAGCATCACCCCAGCTGATCGATCGCCTTCACTTACCAATTAGCCACGAGCCACGGTACTTTAAACTGAGTAATAAGTCCTAATTGCATTAATATTATTGCTGCTCCAACTTAAGGCTCTGTTACACAGAAAAAAACGGCTCCCACAGACAGGCACGACACAATTCTAGAACAATTTCTATGAAGTTCGCACTGTCGCGTCGTGCTTGTCTGCGGTAACCTTTACAACGATGTCGCCCACAGAGTTACTTAGTTAATATTCAGAAGGTGAACTGAATTGCCGATATCATGAATACAGTGTAAAAAAATATTGAACAAGATAAACTAGTTGGGTTCGCTGTTGGAACATCTGCGGATTGTGATCTATTGTGGGAAGTTGGACTTTCAATAAAGAAATATTGCGGCTTTTGTTTTATTAAGGAGTTAACAAAAAGAAAAGGTTATTTTGTACACTGATGATGCTGTACCAAATAGAGGGACTTATTGACAAGTTAATCAAAACAGCGAAATATTTGACAACTATTTGCGACGTTGTCAAATTTCTGATTGCACCCTCTTAAATTAATTCTAAGTCTCTTCCATATTTCTTCTTTCTTGTTACGGCACAATCTGCTTACAGTTAGGTGGTAACTGGTCTGACAGTCCAGGGTTCTCCAGACGTAAAGTCAACCGCACCTCTATGATAATGATTGGACATAAACAGCGTCTTTATGTCATAGAAGTAAGTGCGGTATTCGTAGTTCAAGTGTTACCACTATCGTGCGGTTGACTATACATTTCAGTAGGTACCTATCAAATCGTAGAGGCTATTTTAACGCACCCCAAGAACTAACGGCCCCGACTTACGAAATGTAGGTCGTGGGTTCGAACCCCGGCAGGTCCTTTACTTTGTGTAAATAATTTCATCACCGCTGCTCTTAAAACTGTGAAACCGGAATGTCCAAGAACCAAAAATTCGAAAACATATGACATCTACCACCCGGCACTTGGCCCGCGTGTGGATTACAGCCCACTTCCTCTCGAAGAGAGAAAGCCTGTGTTCTAGCAGAGGGAACATTTTGAGCTGATTATGCAAGAACTAGAAAAGAATCCGTCTACAATTGACCACACGTATGATAAGTGTCAAAAAGGCGTCAACATCATTTTGTCCTGTGATTTATCTTAGTGAAACTTAACAAGGCCATAATACCACACGATTACAAATAGATGTTATCTTAATCATTTGACAGTACACCTCGATCGTGACAATGTCCTTACAGTTTAATACCCTTTGTCACGTTTGAGAATTACAAGTCATAATGTTGTTCTTTTATAAATGCAGTGTTTGTGCTAGGAGAGTATCCTAGCACAAGCATAGTATTGGATTAATAAGTATTAGGAGGCATTCTAAATACTTGGTAAGGTCTTTGTTTCCAAGTAGCTATATATGGAGGCATGCGTGGAAGTCTTCCACGTCATGAGTGAAGAGGTTACTTCTAGGAAAGGGTAGACCATTCGTCGACCACATCGTTTATTGATGACTGATAATATAGTAGACAAACATTTTAACATTGAAGAACAAATAAAGTTGCAGCAAGTAGAAGGCTGGAAATAGACTGCATATCGCAATGTTGTAACTTATGAGAGGTCTATATCCAGCAGTGTACAGCTATAAAGGCCATACTAAATGTTAATTATTATTCCTTATCAACATTAAAATTAACTTCAACACCAACAAATGATTACAAAGCATGAAACAACACGAATCGATTGTTCCTCGTAAAGTTCACCTGTCGAGTGTTCAATTTAGTTCCGGAAGCGTCTGGTTAGGGGAAGTGACGTCACGTTGCGATGGTACCGACACTGAGGGTAGGTCGGTGCTAATCGGTTAGTGGACTTTATGCGTGGAAGTTATGGTTTGATTTAAATTGGTAATAACCACTTTTTATGACGCAAGCTTAGCAATATAATTATGATCGAAATTCTCTGCTGTAAATTTAAGTATTAATAGCATTAGGTATACAATGTCGCCCATGCGCATGTGACCGCCCGTAATATTCTGAATATTCATGAAAAAATGTCCAAAATAAACTTCAAAAGGGGGGGTCTATCTATAATATTTTTCATGTTATTCAATTTTTAATTTTTTAAGTAGAGTTTGTAGATTTGCTTTCTATTTTTTGACACATCTCCGAAGTTTATGGGTCGATTTGGATTCTGTTTATTATTTCCAAAAGCTTATCAGTTATTTTAACAGGTTAATTAACATTTTTACTAAAAATTATCGACTACGAAAAAAAAGACGGAATCGAAGTAATTTTTTCGGTAAAAAATTGTGTATTTATTTTAAAAAAACTAGTGTAAGTCCATAAATTATCCCCATAGGACGACTTTTTTAATTATTATTTGTAATCTACTACATATCAGCTAAAAATTCACAGAACATTACTAATACCTATCTCTAAAAAAAAACCAGCAAACAACTTGTTGAACATTTGCAACTATTCAAATAAAAAGGGTCGCTCAGGTAGAAACCGGTTCCTAGAAACAGCTTTTTAACAATTGCGTCCCTACCACGTGCACACCCTTGTCGGCTAGCGTTACTTCATTCAGTCGCTTGATTACTGACCCCGTGACGCTACGTGTTTTGTGATTTGTGCACTACTTAATCTTGTGAGGAAAGTTTGTTTAAGCAAACTTAACTACTCTATCATTGCAATGGTACGATTGCGTGATCTACCGCCGTCTCATGTGGCTGACATGCATTTCATTTACGGTGTTTGTAATGGAAATGCACGCGCTGCTGTCGAAGAGTACAGACGTCGATATCCAAGTAGACCAGTACTTGGGTACCGATCCTTCATTGCCGTACATCGTCTTTTTTGCGAAAGAGGATTATTTCCGCAACGAAATGAGCCCGCCGTGATTGTTGATGTAGACGTGGAAGAGGATGTGTTACGATTAGTGCGCGCTAACCCTATGCTAAGTATTCGTCTCCTATCGATAAGAGTAGGTATACCAAGAATAAGAGTTTGGAGAATTCTCAAAAAAGAAGGCCTGCATCCTTATCATTTCCGACGTGCACAACATTTGGGAAATGTCGATTACGGTGCGAGATCTGTTTTTTGCAATTGGATAATTGCACAGCAAAGAGCTAATCTCAATTTTATGAGGAAGATTTTGTGGACAGATGAAGCCACGTTTACAAGGGCGGGTATAACAAATCATCGCAATCTTCATGTGTGGGCCACTGAAAATCCACACGTCATTAGAGAAACCACTTTCCAGACTCAATTTTCCATAAATGTATGGGCTGGAATGATTGACGATGAACTTATTGGCCCTTTCGTGTTACCAAACAGACTAGATCAACACGCATTTTTAGATTTTATAGTCAATACGTTGCCGTTGCTTTTGGAGGAAGTACCGCTCGAAACAAGAAGGCGGATGTATCTGCAATTAGATGGAGCTCCAGCACACTTCGCACGACTAGTTCGTGATTATTTAAATCAAAATTATCCGCGATGGATTGGCAGAGGAGGTCCCATTGCTTGGCCGCCGCGATCTCCCGACCTTACACCCTTAGATTTTTATCTTTGGGGCTACATGAAACAAAAAGTGTATGCCGTGCCCATTGAAAGCCGCGAGCAATTAACGGCTAGGATTTTTGCTGCTGCTGCAGAAATGAAAGAAAACCGTGAAGAATTACGTCGTACAATAAAAAGTGTTGCCATGAGGGCTTTAGTTTGTTTACAGGAGGGTGGGGGCCATTTCGAAAATCTAATTAATTAAAATTCTTGTATTTTTTATTTTTTTAAGTAAAAATCTGGCTATTGCTTGTTTGTTTTTATTTCCATTATCGTCCTCCTTATTAGTTTAACCTTTTAGTACTCACTGCTAAGAGCGGGGACATTTAATTGACTTTCACATTTTCTTTTCCTAAATTTGACCCTTAGAGTTTTAGAGTTTTACTTTGGATTTAGTTACAGTTTGGTTTAATAATCTGTGAATTTTTTGCTGTTATGTAGTAGATTACAAATAATAATTAAAAAAGTCGTCCTATGGGGATAATTTATGGACTTACACTAGTTTTTTTAAAATAAATACACAATTTTTTACCGAAAAAATTACTTCGATTCCGTCTTTTTTTTCGTAGTCGATAATTTTTAGTAAAAATGTTAATTAACCTGTTAAAATAACTGATAAGCTTTTGGAAATAATAAACAGAATCCAAATCGACCCATAAACTTCGGAGATGTGTCAAAAAATAGAAAGAAAATCTACAAACTCTACTTAAAAAATTAAAAATTGAATAACATGAAAAATATTATAGATAGGCCCCCCCTTTTGAAGTTTATTTTGGACATTTTTTCATGAATATTCAGAATATTACGGGCGGTCACATGCGCATGGGCGACATTGTATAATTCAAGCCATTCAAATTCAAGAAAAAAGTGCCTATAGACAAATATTGATGGAAAAGAGAATGCACGTTGGCGTAAACTGTCTACGCTAACACCTTCATTTGACTACGCCGCGTCGTCGTAGGCAAAGCTGGGAATGGCAGGCAGTGTTCAGTACTAAACTTTTGGAATGATCAGGCTGTTTAAAATAACTATCCAAGCTAATATTGAAGCTTTCTGACTGAAAGGTAAAACCTAACCTGCCGACCTATTCCCCTATCAGAATACCAGCGCTGCGGTACTTTTTTTTTTTTTTAATATCTCAGCATTATGCTGAGATAGGAGCCTTTTTGGCCTCGCACAGGTTTTTTACTTGTCTATTGGTGTTTTAATTTTTTATTGTTAATTTTGTTAGTTTTAAATGCTCCTTTTTTATTTTTACGCTTTGCATTTCCTGTGCGTGTCCCAAATAAAATATTTTTCTTTCTTTCTTTCTTTCTTTCTATTCAGACTAATCTCACTATGAACACTTAAGTGAAGTAGTGAGCTTGAAATTAGGTGTCATCGATCCCTAACATGAGGTGAAATGACAGGTCACTTTAAACTCACTTCACTTTAGTTTTCACAGATTATTACAGAATAGAAGTGTAAGAAAATGGGAAAACTTTATGCGAGGACACCGCAACAAACATAGCTACAAGAAATCTTTGTATACAGGGTGGCCTACATCAATGCGCAAACTGTAACCATGAATTTAGCACATCATTCTAGACAGAATTAGGAGAATGAAGCGTAGAATGCTTTCGTCGGTTATCAAAAAAAAAAACTGCTATTTCATAGAAAAGTGCAATACCTACGCGGTCAAATTGTCGACAAAAAACATTTCAATACAGGGTTTAGAATCATGTACTGAATCCATGGTAACAGCGGGCCTCCTCAACGAAGATACGGGCCCATGCGAAAGTAGTTCGACCCTTAGAAATGAACCTTAGTCCCGATTAGTTAACTTTTTCGGACGGGAATAACACTGTCAAGTCGTGTTGTCATTAAGTTTTAGTTTACGCCCTGACTAATTTTACGTCCGTAAGTGATAAGGAGTAGTGAACGCCCGAAATTTTAGCCGAAACTACGGACGTCAGGTTTAGGTAGTAGGCCCCCTGGTTGCGCGTTGATATCCCTGTATATACAAATATCCTTGTTTTTGCTACAGAAATCATGTAGCCTATTCGATATTGTGAGTTTTAATAATTTTGTTTAGTTAGATTATTTATAATTGTTGATAAGGAAAATAATTTAATTTGACTACCTAATGAAACAACTCAATTTTAATGTGAGGGATAATTTACTGTTTAAATGTATGTTCTTTTTTTACCTACTTATTTGTTTTGAATGACGAAATATTTGGGAAGTGCCCACCAACACTAGGTACCTACCTAGTTTAATTTTGTCCACAAAGGAAGTAATGTGAACTAATTCAAGGAAAACCATCGGATTTTTCCATCGAATTATTATAATAATTATTTATTTTAAAACCATTACATTAAATTAAATTACATATTACGGGACACCATTATAATTATGTATAAGCTATAAGGGTAGGCAGCAGTGGTGGCCCAGTGGTAGCGGCCCCGACTTACGAGTTGTAGTGGGTTCGAACCCATGCAAGCGCTTTATTTTGTGTAATTTATTCATCACCACTGCTCTCAAAAACGGTGAAGGAAAACCTCGTGAGGAAACCAACATGTAGTAGAACCAAAAATTCGAAGACATGTGACATCTACCAACTCGCACTGGGCCCGCGTGGTGGGTTACGGCCCACTCCCTCTCACAGAGAGGAGGCCTGTGTCCCAGCAGTGGGAACAATTATAGGCTGATTATGCTGACTATGGTTATTATAAGGTTAGGCACCACGTAAGATAAATGTGTGCACTGAGTGGACAGGTCTACTCAATCTATGGGGTTTTTCCTCAAAAGCCCATTTCAGACACTAATCTACATAGTCTTCACATAATCCGACCAAGATTAACTCTGGACTTTAAAAGAGACCGTGACCTCTGAGTTTGTTTCGGCCTTTCTTCTCATAGTAGTCAGACAGGAAACGCCGCCCTCATCTAGTTTAAAAAATATGATTGACGTGTAAAGGTGTAAAGGTGTACAGAAATAAAATCATTTATCATTTAAATTGGTAGTCACTTAACCAAAACATTAGTGACGGATGTGCGAAGTTTGCTATCAGAATATAATCAATTACACAAAAATAACATCACACCTTAGTTCGCCCAAGGATTAGGCAGAGGTGTAGGTATCTATAGTACCTACCTACACCCACATTTCGCCAATTAAGTTTGAAGTCCCATGTAATAGGGTGCGAGCCTATTGCCATCAACTGGGCACAAATCCAGAATCTGGGCTGCTACTGAGAAATTCCAGATAGAAAACCCAATAATACTTAGCCCGACTTGGGAATCGAACCCAGGACCAACGAGGCAGTCAATTATCAATTATTCTTGCTAAATTGATACAAAGAAGGTTTACCTATGCTAATCAAAGATATCTTACTTAATGATGTACAATAAGTTTATTCCAAAGCAATAAACCCATACAAGGATACTAAACAGTTTTGACAACGAGGTCGAATCCCTGACTCAATGACTTTAGCAAATTACTAATAAAGTGGTCCATGCGCATATCGTAAAATATCTAAATTGCATTTTATTGAATACTTTAATAGGCCCTCTAGCACATGTAAGCAAAAAACATGTTTAGCATGCGCTACATTGTAATAGGAGTGTAAATACCTATAATGATCAAAAACTGAATAATCTCTATTGATGTTATAGAGGTATGAGGAACAGGGTGTAAAGTTCACTCATACCTCCTTAGAAAAGGGAGGATCCTCCGACTAGACGGGTGTTGTGTCTGGTGGGCAACTGCCCGAAGATTGATGTCGGGACGTTGTATATAATATATGCTAGTTGAGCGGTAAACTCTGCTTGCGCGATGCAGGATTTTGCGTGACGTCAGTGTGACGCGTAGCTCGCATGTGGCGTTGTAGATGGCGCTACATTGTAATTACTGATTTCTGTTTGAATAAATTTCCAGCATGGTTTGCTGACCGAATTCCAATTTATTTGGGGTCGGCGCAACATGTCCTTTTCTTCCATGCTTCTCTTTTAATCGTCATCTCGGTAATCACTCCCTTTCTAATTATATGTATCATCTTTCACACATAGTCAAATTCAGGCATGCAATCCTATTTTGGCATCAAAATGGATTGCAATAATAAATCTGAATTCTCGTCACATCTATGTCCTAGAAATAATTCTGAAACACCCATTGCATGTTGAAATTGTGTCGCAAAATGTAATATTAAATACTATCTACCCTAAATCTAAGCCAATTAGTCTTTGCATAATCTAAAGCTTTTACTTAAATGAAAATTGTCGCAAACATTTTATTAATAGGTACCTACGGCTGTGCATTCATGTCATACATTATCATTACAGATATTTAAATCAAGGCTAATCCAGTACTCCTTATAAAAACAACTTAGCGACATAATAAATCAATAAATGAGGTAATTATAATTTGTAATTTATTATAAATTATATGTTATAAATTGCAAATGACATGACGTTATGTGGCGTATGCTGAATATGTCTTCAACTAATTTGCTAAATATGTTGCCAACATTGTACATTTATGGTCAGTTCTGTGACCATAAAAACACAATACAATCATTGTAACAAGGATCATATGATTTAATCAGTCATCTGACATGATTTTATGATGGCGATGCCAATATAATATGATCGTAAAGTTAGTTTTTCCAAGCATATAATTAGCAAGTAAGTATGCAAATACGAGTATGTAATTAAGTTAATTGATTTCTGTATTATTATTATGTTTTATGTTATATTCTATTTATTTATTACTGTAATAATTGTTAACTAGGTTTTGCATAGGTTTGATAAAAAAAGCCGCACACATGTTGCAAATTGTCTGGCAAGTGACAACACTACCCTATTAGGGGCTGATTTTTCAATAGTCAGATAACTTTTTTCTGAAGAATTAATTTGACAGTTTGACATATTTTCTATACAAAAGCTGTTAAATCACATTATTTATTCCTCAGATAAAAGTTATCTGATTATTGAAAAATCAATCTTAAGTGCATCAAGTATTCAATACATACTCAATGCTCAATATGGTGATTGCTTCCACATCTGAAATAAGGTGGTAGGTTTTTACAAAGATAATCATTGTGGACCCTGTCGGGCACAGCAACAGTAGGAGAGAGGAATAGGGCTTTTATTTGATAACTTAATAACCACTGCTTTAAGTAGATATACCAAAGCGTGCAGCTCAAATAACTAATTTCAATAATGCATTCGTTTACAGGCACTTTTGAGAGGTCAGCCACACTCCTTTCAAATATCCTACCTTCTATTTTTTGTTTTCCGAAAAGGTTTTGTGAACTTAAAGAAGAAAACATGAACCTCCCTTACAGGATCACTCGTGTGTCTGGCTGTCTATCACGGTCAATTTGCTCCGATTCTACTGGATTGATTAAGTTGAAATTTGGTACACATATGAATTTTTGTAACCCAAACACGGACATGTAACGTAAGTAAATGAATTTTGAATATGGAGGTCACTTTTGGGGGGCAAACTAGAAAATTAAAAACAAAAGTTTTGGAAATTGTACCGTGTAACATATAAAATGAAAGGGCTTGTTGTGAGGGTCTCAAATATATTTGTTGTATAATTTAAAAATAAACAGTTCTGAAGTTATTTAAGATAATATGTGAAAATTGACTATTCCTCCCCCCTTATCTCCGAAACAACTGAGCTTTAAATTTTGAAAAAAATATACAGAAATTAGTTCTTTACTTACAGATTACAAGAAAACCTTTCAATAGTGTGCGTACAAACATACAATAAATTGCAGTTGGAAACTATGGGAGAATATGTTTTTCAACTACAATGTCAAGTTTGTTCTTGGGATCTGTGGGCACGATAGTACCCCCATCGAGACGATCCAAAATCAAAAAACAGGGGCACTACCTACCTTTTCTTGAAGCGTTTCGTCGTAATTTCATACTCTCATATCTTCGGCCTGGATAGTGCTAGAGAGCTCAAATTCTCAGGATAAAATGTAGTTAGCTTAGCAGATTCTTATAAAACTCTTTTAAGATTCATGTGTCTAGCTTTTATACTTTGGATTTTATTAATACGTAAAAAACGTCGATTTCGTCAATGACTCACTCACTCACTTGCTTATCAAAACCTCTAGGGCACTTCCCGCAGTCCTATAAAGCTGAAATTTGGTATGCAGGCTAGGATTTGCACACAAACAACAAAAAAAAAAAAAGAAATCTGTAACCTTCACCCTCCAATCCCCTTAAAGGGAGGTGCAAGTCTGTATTTCTTACGTATAATCGGTATACCTTCTTCCACTTGTTATGAAAACTAGATTAGATTATGATTTTAACATGTGTGTGTAATATCAGTACAATATCACCGCTAAAATAAAAATAAATTAAATCTGACCTATCAGATCTAATGATTTTTCAGGATTTTTATATACCTATTGACATTGATAATTTTTTATAAATACATTAACATGAATATTTACTTTGTAAAATAGTATATTATTTTAATTATTGTGAATGTAAAGACTATGTAGATCATTGTTTTTTTTTCTTTCTTAATTAGTTTTAATCATAGTCTGGCAGTTTGAGTAATTTATGTGGCCTACCCAAATGTCCTTTCTTTGGTATTGTTCGTTGAATCGTTGAGCTCCTTAAGTTTTGAGTTGAGCTGCACGATTACTGACAAATGCATGCACTGACTGGACAGGTCCACTCATACTGTGTGGTTTTTCCCCAAAAGACCATTTCAGACTCAAATCTACATGGTCTTCACATGATCTGACCAAGATTATCTCTGGACTTTAAAAGAGACTGTGACCTCTGAGTTTGTTTCGGCCTTTCTTCTCAGAGTAGTCAGATAGGAAACGCCGACCTCATCTAGTTTTAAATTATGATTGACGTGTAAAACTGTTTGTACAAACCTACTTCCAGAAATAAAATCATTTATCAATGTAGAGCCAAGCATCTAACTCTACAAGACCTAACTCTACAAACCTTACATCTTGGTCAACATGTATGGCTTGGCCGTTCCATTGAACTATTGCATGGCACAACATTAAGGACCAGTGTCTTAATTTCTTACTATAAGCCCATAGGAGTGTCTGAGCGACGACCGCAAAACGGCCAAGCCGTACATTTTGACCAAGATGAAGGTTTGTAGAGTTAGGGGCTTAGCTCTACATTAAATCTAAAAACTTTTTAACAGTGAAAGTGTTATGTTAGTCCTGGCAACCTACTTTACATGAAATGATTTTGGTGGGTAATATATTAATCGTACGGAACCCTCTCCACGCGACTTCATCTCGCACTTGTCCGGGTTTTTTATTTAACACATTACATGATGTCATAGGTACTAATATAAATCAATCATACTGCGAACGTCAATCTGTAGGCCATTGAAATAAATGTATTGATGCGGGAAAGGATTCCCCTGGCAATACGTCATCTAGGATTTCATTGTCATCAACTAAGTACCTATGATTTATAAATACATACCTTACATGGGTACGTACTGAAGACAGACCACATACATAACCTAAATAGGTATCGATGTAAAACTATTACGTGCGGCAATAATCCAAGAACCTAAATGCCTATATCGATGGTCTTTTCCTCTACAAATTCCTGAGACTTAGCACTTTGCATATCCACGTAATCAAACTCAGAACCTCATGCTCGATAGCCATGCTTTTGTAGATTTGTCCCAATGACTGAACTACATACATCCACCCTGTATATTCATTGTATTTTAAATTCATTCGCTGACTGAACCCACTTATCATAACTTCATTCAGCTTTTATTAACAAGGTGAAAATATAATTAAAACTACATAATCAACATAGATCATAGAATTATTTGTGTCTACAAGTCTGTGATTGGCCAAGAAGTTGCCAAGTTATTGAGCAACAACATCATAAATAACATTTACACTTATTGCGTTACTTAGGGAGTGGCTCTAATTCTAAGTGAGAACTTGTAAGTTGTAACATTTTAGAATTAGCAACTACTTTATGTACAGTTAGTAAAGGAGATTTGTATGCAGGCTTATAAGTAGGCTATGCACAGGGCCCAGACAAATGGCATGTCGCTTCGGAGCGATTCTATTTCTACAATCGCTATCGCTTTCGTTAATGTTTCCATCATACGAATCGAAAACTAGCGATAACGCTAGTCAAAAAGTGCCACATGGCTTCGCATCTCTATGGAAGTAATCGTTCGACGCTGTCGATTCGTTTCATAGAATCGAATGATGTTAACATTGTCTAGCTAATTTCTATTCGTTGACCTATGATCATGTGACATTTCGATAGCTTACGTCAGCCCCATACATTTTTTGGCTTTTCTACTAGCGTCATCGCTAATCGACTGTTACTTTGTCTAGGCCCTGTGATCTTAATTCTCGTTACAATAAGGTTGCTATTGGCCTGTTGGGTTGTTGCTGTCAGAAATAAAATAGCTGTGAAAGGACTGTGTCTGGAAGTATCAGCTAGGACAGTTGGGACCCGTCTTCATCGAAACTGTTAGAAAGAATGAAAGAAAATGTATTTATTGGGATTCCCACAGCATTATCACAAACTAAACTAAACACTCTTAAAAACAAAAACAAAAGTAAAATGAAAATAACAACAGAAAGTCCTGTACGAGGCCAAAAGGCCCCCCCATCTCAGCATGATGCTGCGACATATAAAAATAAGTTTCGTAGCGCTAGTATTCTGATAGGGCCCGCTGCTGTGATGTCACGGAAAGATACAGAAACCTATTTTGACCTATGCATTGACTTTAATTAATGAATGACATACCTACCATCACTGATTGAGTTTTAACATTATCCGATACAAATGAAAGTCTGGCATCTGTGAAGGCTTGAAGTCGAAAGAATATTGTGTGTTGTGTAGGAAATTCTTTTACCGTGTGTACCAACTTAAAGCCATACAACTTAAAGACATATCTTGAAGGGAAAGCGTGATCTTGTTTTTAGTGATAACTATTCAACAGCTCGAGTGTTGCATACGTTCAGCTAGGTCTGGTTAGCAAGCATACTCGTAGCAGAGCTTTTCATTTTCGAAGAAAAATATCAAGTTGCAAATGACATATTTTTGCAAGAATTCGGTTTAAACCACAGGTTCTCAACCTTATTTTGCCCACCGCCCACTTAGAGATTTTTTTTTCTAGATCTACCCAATGTTATTTACTTACCGTCTGTCACGAATCTGATATAGCTATTGTCACGATTATATTTAAACGTGTAATATTATATAGTCGTTAGATCTCATCTCAACGCCTCTAATTTTCTCTGGGTCTTCTATTGCCCCCTTGAAAGTCTCAAACGCCCACGAAGGATCGTTATCTCCCACGTTGAGAATCTATGATTTAATCATATAGTTTTTTGTGGTGATTGTCTGAACGAAATAAATGTAGCCAATCAATAATTTCACATGTTCTTTGTAAATTCAGATTCAAACACCGGATTTTACATTATTTTTGCAGACTCCATCGAGCGATTTCCATATCATATCTTAATTTCATAATCCTAAGATAATAGTGAAAAAAAAAACGTAATAAGAAAAAGCCAACGATTTCTAATTCTGCTATATAATTTGAATACCTTCTCAAATCTAAGGTTTGTATTCAATCAAAGTAAAGTAGCCCAGTAACAGATACCAATTTGTTAACCGGCGGAGGCCGCTGAGACGCGTGTAAAAGGGCTTCATACGTCAGTGGCCTCCGACAGTTACCAATTTATCATTTCAATTTATCATGAAACATTGATTTCCGTGGACGATTCCGGGCTCCTGTTATAAAATAAATAAATACCAGCCTATTATTGTCCCACTGCAGGACTAAAGCCTCTTTTCATAGATTAATGTAAATTTAAGGCTACCGTAAACGTATTACCAAAATCCATACGGACTATTTACTGGATTACTACCAAAAATGAAATCGACCAAGTCTTGCGCACCAATTTGTATGTTCAAACTTAGCACACGTTCGCACGGACGTAAAAATATCACGGCGGGATTTTATCGCACACTGAATTTTCAACGCTCTGCTTAGCGCCGAGAGTTGAAAATACAACAGTGTGTTTTTTCGACACACTGGGATGTACTCTGTTAGAATCTCAACGCTCGGCTCAACACCGAGAGTTGAAAATGCTGTGCACGATAAACTCCCGCCACGATACTTTTACGTCCGTGCGTACGTGGGCTTAGGCACATTACTTATTACATTCATAATCAGCCTATAATGTTTCCACTAATGGTTCTCTTAATCCCTTAATTATCATAATCTTAATTATAAAGGTTCCAGGGAGTAAGCCGCGATCTACCGGCACCCTAACAATCACACTATCAATCGCGTAACACACTATCAATCACAATCTGAATCATATTGAAGCCTATTGTTAATCCATTGCTTCATATGTTCGAAAATGTTGGCTGCTCAACAACGTAAATAACGCAATTAATGTTGTTGAACTGTCAAAATGAAAGCCATTCCTACTGTTAGTGTATTACGCAATTACCCCTTGGGTGCATGCATATACCATCCTGATGGGTAGATGTCACATGGCTTAAAATTTGTAGTTCTAGGGTTAGGTTAGGTTTCCTCAAGACGTTCTCCTCCACGTTATTAAAGCAGTAGTCATTAAATAAACTGCACAAAATATGAAACATTTACATTGAGTTGTTGCTCTATGATCAATTAAAACAGATTACCATTGTTGATGACTGATCTGAATATTCATTGGTGCCAAATGTCAGAACTAATCTTGTAATCATACAATTAAAATTAACCTTAATGTCATGAGAACAAAAACATGTAATCTAATTGTTTGAAAATATTTAAAATAATGCAAAATTAGCAGATGTCCTTGTGTATGTTTTTATACAAAATCTGTAGCTCAATTAAAATGCTAAATAGTTCACATGTCAACAGTTTAATTAATGATCCTGGGAAAGTTTATTTTTGCATTGACTACTATTAAGTTTTTATACAATAGATAATATTTTAAAACATGTTTTTAGTTCTGGTTCCAAACAGCTGCATTTTTTCAACAAATTTTCTGACATGCCAACTTGAAGTTGTTTTAGTCTCCTAGGTAGGTTTCGTTTACATCTCTATGGTACCCGTTGCTCTAATGCACATATTCAGCACCAAAAAACTAAAAAAAGTATGGTCCACTTACCATCGCTAGGAGTAGGCGTATTGTCGGAAGGTCTATCCGAGTCTCCAGTCCCGACGAGGTTCCTGATGCTGAATGAGCTCGTCTTCCTCGACGTCGTCACTTCCGGTGTCACAGTGTTGACGTCACAACCGCTGCGCGTTCCATTCACTAGCTCCCGGCACACCTGTTCAGTACCGTTCAAAGATAAAACGTTCCCGGTTCCTTCCAACATGTCCCCGCGACGAGTAGTCAAGTCCATTTTTGACAGCTATCTTGGCACAAAACAATTTTCTCAGAACAGTACTTTTGTTTTTATTTGACATCTTCGGTCACGCAGCGCGGGAAAGTTTGACAGATGATTCGTATTTGGAACTCATTGCAATTTTTTTTTAATGAGGCGAATGAATTTTGCACTTGTTAAGTCACTGGCCACTAAAGTTTTAGTCACAGTTTGCGAATTGCAATGTTTTTACAACTTGCATACGTGTTTATTATGTCGATTGCCACAGTCTAATCACTGAAGTCACTCGGATGCGAATAATAAGAGCGTAAGGTTCCACTGGAGGCACGTATGTTCCCCGCCGGCAGTTGCGCGAATTTTTGCGACAGTCGCGCGCAACGCGCGGTGACTCCGCGGTGGTGAGGCCGACTGGTCCTCCGTCCTCTTCGGCCGTCGCACTCGCGCGGCCCTCCCTACGCCTCCGAAGGCGGGGCCTCTACGCCCCTCGCTTGCAACCGAGCGACTTTTTAGTCGTCAATGACTTCAATTACTGCGCGATTTTTTCCGCTCCATCGATTTGTTCTAATGAGTTCTAATTGCGTTTATTGATAAGTGCTAGTGCTTAAGGTTACCAAAGACACCGGTTGACGCAATTTTCTTAATATGTTGACGTTTTTGTGTTACTTTTATTTATTAGGCGGCCTAGTTATATTGACATAATTATGGCGGCTCGTAAGCATGTGTCATTGTAATTAGCATAATTAGACAAGCCGCGGCCTCCGACGTGATGATAATAGATAAAAAATATACTTAGTTTATAGTAATGGAATGTTTTGTCAAGTCCTTTTTTATTTTAGTTTTTCTAGGTACTTTACTGGGTTCATTAAGTGCTGGCATGTCTATGTGGTAATGTCTATTTAAACCTAATTCATTATGTTTTTACAATCAATTTAGATCGCCCAATTTCATAAAAATAACAGCTACGTGCATATTAAAAACCTATTTATATTTCTATACACATTAACACAATCATATACACAATACAAAATTTGTTTTCCTGTCATTACATTTAATTAAAAAGTACTAAAATGCAAAAAAGCTGATAGAATAACAATTAAATTCTTACAACAAATAACACAATGCACACCTACTTACAACTTATCTATATAAGTTGATAGTAAATAATGTTTCAATTCACAATTAGCAGTAACAAATTCGCTTTCCGTTTATTTTAATTTAGTAACATAAATTGAGATAGCGTGGGACTCCCAACTAAATCAACTTCGACACTGAATGAAGTAGAAATATGAACAAAATGTGAATAGGGTTGTCTAATCTGTTCAAAGGAGACAGAATAAGGTACTTAGAATGGAATGGAATAGGATAGAATACTCTTTTTTTTTCTCTCTTTATTCTTTTTATTCTCTTTACTTGCATGTGTGGGAGGTCGTCTCCGAGCCATCATATCTTTACTCATGTATACAAGCAAATCTTTCACGTCTGAAAAACTACAGGAAACTAAAATTTTATAATGTAGAGCCATAATGGCAGCGGAGTCCAGGCCTGTGCCCAGCAGTAGACATCTTTCGGCTGAAATGATGATTATGATGGCACAGAAGAGATAATTGATGACCTTTATAATGGTCTCATACTTGATCAGACTCTTTTTGGAAAGGTACAGAATGTACGGTCACCAAAGGTGATAAGTAACTAGGGTCGTCGGATATAGTTGAAGTTTAGTAAGAAACCGATGGATGTGTTCGAATGAAATTTAATTTAATTAATAGAAAACAAACAGTTCATTTATCAAACAAAATTCAATTCGAAAACATCCATCGGTTTCTTACTAAATTTCAACTATATCCGATGACCTTGGTTATTTATCTATTTTGGTGACTACTTTTGGAGGGGTGTGTAACGATAGAAATAATAACAAAAGTTCAAATAATCATATGACCTAATTTCATTCAATATACTTTTTTATATAAAGATAGAATTATATAATGAATTATTGATATAATTTCATTTTACCTAATTTTATATGGTTTAATGAACATTTTCTATAATGCACATTTCAATTAATATTCAATTAGTATAATATATAATAACTATAATTTTCAAAATCTATAAATAACTTTTAATATAATTTAGAAACGTACTTTGTTTTGTATATTTTTGCAAAAACTGGTCCTGACCTGCGCCAGATCCCCTCTTATTGTTGTTGAATAATTCGAGTTAGATGAGTTTATAACAGTATGACATTTCCCGATATTTACTTATTCAATACAGAATTATGAATTTTGGCTGCAAAATAGTAAATTAGGTCAACTGAACGTTATATAAAAAGAGCACTATACGTATTGAAAATTATGTGAAATGAACGTTATACTAAATTTTATTAGAGCAAGAGAAGGTTATATCAAATATAACATTAGATCACATGAAATTAGGTTATTTGTTTTTATAACATGCGATAATTATATCATTTGAACGTTATTTCAAGTGATATTATTGAATCTGTTATTATGCCATATATTACACACCCCTTTTGGTGGTAGACGAACCCAGGAAAGAAGTACTTGACACACATAAACTGTAGCCTTGTCGAGTGTCTATAGTTATTATTCCTTGCTAACGGAAGTAGGTTCTTTCCTCTTAGAAGAGGCTTATATCGAGCAGAGAGGTATGAGACGGCATTATAACGGTGACAAAAACATATTAAACTTAACTCACAACATAACACGTGTAATTCCCGAAGGGTTAATAGTACACCCACATTTCGCCAGTTATGTTGTAAGTCCCATGTAATAGGGGGTGAGTCTATTGCCCTCGATCGGGCACACATTCAGACTATGGGTTACTACTAAGAAATTCCAGATGGAAAAGTCCAATAACACTTTGCCCGAGCGCGAATCGAACCCAGGAACGCATGCTCATTAGTAGCGTGTCCAACCACTAGATCAACGAGGCAGTATGTAAGTAAGCTATACTCCTTGTTATCCTAACTTGTCCTAACTAGTCCTAACTTGTCCTAACCAGTCCGAACTAGTATTATAAATACGAAAGTAAGTTTGTTTGTTACGCTTTCACGCTAAAACGGCTGAACGGATTTGGATGAAATTTGGCACACAGATTGACCATGACCTGAACATAGGCTACTTTTCAACCTGGATCGCAGACGAAGTCACGGGCGACAGCTAGTTATTTATAATAAGCAGGTAACCCTCACAAAACAAAATACAATTTGATTGTCAAAGCCCTACACATTCTATATTTGTCCTCTACCAATAAATTCTTGTAGTTAGGTTCTCGTCTACGGGACGTCGAGACCGCTGCAGGCAATGGCGGATTTTACTCGAATCTGTCGCTCGATCGGTTCCCAATATTTATTGCTGTGTTAATATAAATACAGATAATTGCAGCATTTAATTAGGTATTATTTATTATTGTTCGAAACTAGGCTTTATTTTGCAAGTTGATTGTAGTAATTAGTAGATTAAGGCAGAATATTACATTAGCAGTAAGGCCGCCCTTTGTACTTTGCCTTTTGTCATTTCCTGTCAATTGTGTGTAAAAAATATAATAAATAATAAATTTTCATTCCATTTTCATTAATAAGCTCTGGAATAATAATAAACTATGATTTTATATTCTTTGCACTGGGCATGTGAAGGCCCTGCGGAGAAGCTTCGTAGACCCCGCGTTGTAGCTTCGTAGACCCCACGTAGTAGCATCGTTGACCCCACGTAGTAGCATCGTTGACCCCGCGTAGCATCGTAGACCCTGCGCAAGAACGTCGTAGAGCCCGTGCAGAAGCGTTGTCAGTGCTCCGCTTAGAAGTATCGTAGACTATGCGTATCACCGTCGTAGACTCTGCGTAGAAGCGTCGTAGATCTCGCGCAGGAGCATTGTAGAGACCACGTAGGACCGTCGGCGTCGTAGAGCCCGAGTAGGAGCGTCGTAGACCCCGCGTAGGACTGTCGTAGATCTCGCGTAGAAGCGTCTTAGACACCACGTAGGACCATCATAGATCCTGCGTAAGAGCGTCATAGATCCCGCGTTGGAGCGTCGAATCTCCCCGCGTAGCAGTATCATAAACACTGCACTAGCGTATCACAAAAGCTGTGCGAAAGTTCAAAGGAAGTTTCGATGAAGTCAATGGTAAAATAGCTTACGAAGAGAAAATTCTGCTGTTAGTTTTGATTTTTATATGAAATCGAAATAAATTAAATTAAAAGTCTTAAGGAGGATAGATTGTGGACTTTTTGATCAACTGAAGGTTTGTAACTAATAGAGAAGTATGGAAGGAAAAGACATGTTGTGCCGATCTCAAATAAATTGCGATATGGGCAGAAGAATGATCATGAGTGACGGAGATAGCATGTTTGCATAATTTTACCTAAGTACAGTCGCTAGCACATCAAGTTACCACAGTCAGATTTTCTCATTCGATTTCGAACTTAACCATCAACATTTTAAGGTCTAAAATCATTTGGAGAAATTTGACAGTTTAGTGTAGCTTGACCCGCTAGCGACTGTACATTAAATTCAATTCAAAGCTACATAAAAAAAATACATCAAATAGAAAACTTAATAACCCCGACCACAACGTTAGCAATTTCTATTGATATCACTTTTATTACTAGACCAACCATCCGTACGTAGAGTTGATAACATTTTTTTACAAAAAGCTTCATCGATCTACAGTTCCTAATAAACAAATAGGGTCACATTTAATCACCATCTACCAATATTTGTGAAGCAATCATTGCGTCCAACATTCACATATATATATTGCAGTCCGTGTGTCCGTTCGTTCGGCGGGCTCAAAGCCTCCAAGCCAGCGGGGTGCGGTACCCAATTATACGCTGGGCCAAGTGGGTTCTATTTGTATGGTAATGTTCTCATTACTGAAGACAAAAAGGGTGGGTCCCGATTTATGTGGAGAGAGGGTTAGGATCCTAATTTCTTGGTTTGGTGGTGATAAGGTGATGGGGTAAGTTTTTAATTGTGTTGTCTTTTGGGCAATTCTTTCTTATTCAAAAGCAAGGATGAAAACAAAATATACACCTGATGAATTAAGGATTATGTGAATGGTAAACTTGCAGGTTCACAGATTCAACGGCTAATGAAATAATAATAATGCTTTTATTTTATTTTTCTTGTAAATAGAACCTTAAAGTTACAAAAAACACAACAGTCTAATATTGATTTTGGTTTTATAGTCACAGTACAAATCGCAAATGACTTAGACATGTCTAAATACATTAATAGAGAATCATATAGTCTATATACCTCTATGGATATATAGAATGTATATGTATATTATTATTTTAATCACTTATACTGTGTGTCTGGTCACCGGTGTCCGACCCGTTAAGGCGAAGCAATATGATCTACTTTATCGATAAATCCACGATAATAAGGCATTTGCCCCTACTATTTTAAGCCCTATTTTAACATTTAAAAAGTGAAAAAAAACAATCAAATTTTTTCACACTTTATACGTTTCAAGCTTTTTTTAAGGTTTTAATGGGAGTTTTTGATAAACCTTTTAGTGTCAATTTATTGCCCACTTTTGTAACTGTAGGACGTCTACATCGATAGATATTACAAAATACATGAACCCATCCAAACTCAGTAAAAAAAAAAAAAAATTGCCGCCATTTCAAAACATTAGGGGCAAAATGCTCTATTATCGTGGATTTGTCGATAAATTTGATTATATTGTTTTGCCTTAACGGTTCGGACACCGGTGACCAGATACACTGTATAAGAATGCTGTGCATTTAGCAATAGAGAATTACGAACTAATTTCAAAATTAAAAATATATTAATTGTTTTCTTTAATTAAATCTCAGAGTTTATTGTATTTTAATTATCTTTACTGCGTTTATATTTTGGATATTCAATTGCTGTTGCCTTCCCTCATTATCAATGTGAGGCGATCACAAACATGATTAGAAATACTTTTCAATACAAAATCTATTAAACATATATTTACTTACCTAATTTAACGCCATTTTACAACTAATTCATTTTTTATACGCTCTCATATCCAGTCTCATTTATGAACGATTTCCCATACTACAAAAAATACGAATCCAAAATATATTAGCGACTAGATATAAAAAAGGCTACCGCTAGTTATAATATCAATCGGTATTACAATGCATTAAAAGTACAAGCTGACCAGCATAACTTGACATATCATGAGGGCGCCACTTGCAACGGAAAACGTCAAAACACAATACATTTTTCACTGTAGTTCCAAATTCCACCGCAGTTCAAGACTTCTTTGCCGTTAGTATATAAGTAGTCTTTTATATAAAGCGTTATGTCGTGTATATTAAACCGAAACGTATAGTCATCGACGTTTAGTTAGTCACAAAGGAGCCGACGCCGTTACAATGAACTACCGTTGTTTGTTTGTTAGTATTATGGCCCAGAGAACTACTATTGAATCAATAAATAGATTAGGCTGGCGTGCTCTGTAAGCGATATGCCGACTAGATTAAGTTTTGGGAGTTCGGCAACTATAATGAAGAAGCGGAATTTCGATTGAATTTTGATGCAGTTCATTCAAGAAGTAATAGAAAATTAAATACAGAATAGAAGGAGTCTCAAAAGTATCGGTCTCAGACTTTGTTTAAAACGTTTACGTTCAGTAAAGCTTAGGGTGAAAGGTCACACGGGTTTTTTGACAACTTAATGTCAAATGCTGGTGAAAATTACGGATTTTCATGATAGCCGTTATTACAATATGACGAAACAGCTTTCCTAGTAAATCAAAGTTTAAATCTGTCTAAGGTCTGCGTATTTCATTCATTTTAAAACAGATTTAATTACCTATTCTGCTATGAGCTCAGAAATGATTTAATCCCATAATAATATGTTCCCAAAACAGGTCACGCTAAACCAGTCTATAGAATTGCGGTCTATCGCTATTTTCTTAATTAAAATCCAAAACGGGCGCGTCAAATTGCATTCTATCCTTTCTATGACCGAAGAAATCAATTTACCTGAACCTTAAAATTTTACACATTAGAAAATTGAAACATTCCGTACATCCCCATTTTACCCTAATTTGAGTACAGACCCTTGTACAGTCGGAGGACAGGAGTATCCGTCCTAACAAGCAGTTTACTTGGTGAGGTGGATACTTACTTCAAGAGACCAACTGTACATATTGTGGTTTGCCCAATTTTACGGCGAGCCGAGCCGCAGGCGCCCGTGCAACGCGCAAGTCACCGGCGCGCAATCAACTGCGCCCGCGCCGCCTTTGTTTCAAACAACGCCGCCTCGTGTTGGCGCCAAAATATTGAACCGCCCTGTGTTGCCAGTAACGATGTGGCGAATTTTGTAATTAGGAAAAACGGGATAGCTTGTGAATGAGATTTTTAATTTTTAATAGACAAAACTAATTTTCTGTTAAAATTATTTCATTATCTTTTCGTTAACAGTAGCTGAGTTTTTTAGGTTGGTCAATTTGTCACGGATTTTTTTGGCATAAATACTGCAACGTGCAACGTAGTATTTATGCCAAAAAAATCCCGTGAGCTATTACTTTATTCGTAACTAAAGTTCCCCTAAATACCTTCATAACTATAGAAATCCTTAAATGTGAATCTCTTTTGAATGCACTTTGATTTGTTTTGCCGTTAGAGTGATCCAGAACAACAGAAGTAATAACTGGTAGATAATTGAAAAGTACTAAAACAATCACAAAAAACTAAACTTCGAATAAAGAACATGAAAAAGATGTAAACGCATGGCAACATAAATTCGTACACACAATAAAAAGTTAATATTAATTAACTGTCAAACGATATATTAAGAAAATAAAATGGTTCAACGCTTCATTTAAAGAAATTGCATTATCTCGAGACGTGTTCCGAATTCAAATCACATGACATGTCAAAATATATGCGCGGATAATTGGGAGCGCGAAGGTTTCTTTGATATTAGTGAATGTATTAAGGAAGAAAGATATTTTTCCCATGTTTAAATTGCGGTAGTTCGGCAAAGATCTGAGGCTATATCAGTGTCCTTACTACAAACATAACACCATGCATTTCTGGCTTGTGTTTTTAGTTTTCATAGGATGGACAAATATGACACGGTTCTTCAGTTCCTTTGGTATCTCAATTTTTTCTATAGATATCTCTTAACCCCAACGTGGTTCCATTTTTACCCTTATTCGTAGGGTGCTGAATGCGCTGATACAAAACCTAAAATAGAGAAATAGTTTTCGGTCGCTTGGAATAACTGTTCTGTTGTATCTGAAAGAGGTACCGTCAAACGGGGTGAATAGGGATGCAGAGGTGAATCGGAACGAAACTTTAAAAGGGATTTTAATATTGAAATAATATAGTTTATTGCCAACAAGGGCACTTAATCGTTCACAAAAGAATCCCTTAGAAATTAATTACGCTAGCTTCACCGCGAGTGCCCCAGGCGCTCCAAGTATGAATCCAATTCCAGAAATACGCCGAATAGGGCTGATGATGAGGGTTTCATGACAGTGCAAAGGAGGAAGCACCGATCGCGAGTGAACAAGAACCGCTGCGGCAAAGCTACTGCGGATTCTGTAGTGAGCCTGCGTGCCGCAAAGCCGAACACACCGGTGTACATCTCCCGCCTACATTAAAGCACTAAGGTGGAGAACATCGTGGAGTACGTGCGCTAGAAGACAAGGTTACATACCGCGGGTGCAGCTACTGGAGTCGCATCGCAACATTACCTTCAAAGCGTTCGTGGTGCGAGTACCAAATTGTTACTTGTACGTCGTCTTCGAAGAAGACTTTTGGCCACAGGACGTGTTGTTCCGTCGATTCCGCGGGCAAATACCACAAGACAGCACAAGGGCAATTAGCTAGTGAAGTGAATTGCTACTAACATAGTTTTAAGCAACATTCATTAACACAAGTTTAAGTTTTATTATGTATTAGTTTGTTATTTTGTATTTGTGTATTTTATCTATGGTCCTCAGTTGCCTGACAATAAAATAGTTATTTTTTATTTATTATAATACAGTCAGCACATTGGAGTCCTTTTTGGTAACAAACTATATTATTTCAATGTTAAAATCCCTTTTAAATTTTCGTCTAGATTCACCCCTGCATCCCTGTTCAACCCGTTTGACGATACTTAGTTCTTCCAATTAACTGCAAACTATCTTTTTAACTTTTCTCTTAAACATTACTGTCTCAACATTAAAAATCTTGCTTAAGAACTAACAACAAAATAAAAAGGTGTTACCACCCATCAAGATAAAAGTTATTCAAGATTTATCTTAATTAATCTACCGCAAAAGAGGAAGCTAAGTTCAGCATCCACAAACATCCACACGGTTAATTTTAACGATCGCTTCCGTGTACATATACATATACATAATGATGTATAGACATGTATAGGACTACCGCTATCGGGTCGCGTATACGCCCACTAATTCACTTTACATTAATACATAGTACCACAATGTTGTGGGCGAATGTTCTTCATGATTTCGATTATATTTTTGGGTTGTGATCATAATAATAATATGATGTCGGAAAAATAACTCCTGTAAATGGTAATATGTACTTTTGAATGACCGTATTGATGATCTATTTGAAGCTGTCTTCACTAAGGGTCGTAAAAAAGTAAATTTTAAACCGACTTCTAAAAGGAGGAGGTTCTCAATTCATCTGTATGTTTGTTACGTGATATCTCCGACAATTGTGGATCGATTTCGAAAGTTGTTTTTTTAGTAGATAAGGTATACCTCAGGGGAGGTCCCATATAAATTGTATTAATTTGGCTTTGGTAGTTTTCAGTTAGTCTACGTTTTTTTTTTACTTAGTGTATATTGATGATGTTATAATAACTTTCTGTCACTGTTATTTACATAGCAAGTAGTGGTATACCAATTTGTGCGGGGTAGGTACTACAATTAAAAAGGGAAAAATAAAGATAAAATTACAAAAAAAAACCAACCGACTTAAAAAAAAAAACACTGCAAAGTGAAAAATAATTTTAATTAATTACGGAAGTCTGTGGCAAAAAACGAAAATACAAAAACCAAAGACACCGACTTCCGAAATTACTTAAAGTAATTTTTCACATTGTATTTTTTTTTTGGATGTCGTTTTTTTTTTTGTTATATAGTTTTATTAGTAAGTACCTATTCAGTAAGGATCCAGAGAGGAATATTGATTTGTTTCAAGACCTAACCTCCACTATGTAATTTCCATCGCATGGTTCCATAATCTCGTAGTCGAGATTTTTGTAAAGTACAATTAGTTTAGAAATCCTGTTATTTCAGGGCTGAACATCATCATCATTACTATTCGCCTGCCCTTATTCTAATTTATTCTATAAATTCCATACTTCTCAATTAATCGTCATCTCGGCAGCCACCCCGTTTCTAGTCAATATTATCGTTCACAAAGTCCATCCACCGTTTCTTTGATTTCAGGGTTAACCCTGCTGGCATAGCGGTAGCTAATCATTGCCATAATTAGTTTTTCAACAATTAATTATAATAAATGGTTGCTTCCGTGTAATGGTGCGTCCTCATATGAGTCCGGTACCGCAGTACCGCACTGCCGGCCGCCACCGCCGCGCCGTGTACACGCCCCCTAATTCAATTTACATCGCTCTCTGTTACTGTACAGTCGAATACTATCGTGTTAAGGCGCTGATTTATTTTTATAATTAAACCTCAACAAGTTTCCCAGTTTGCAACCAAAGAACCGAAAAAGGTAATGAAGGAAAAAACTAGGGAACTTATAAAATAGCACTAGGCAGGCACGGTGGCCCATAGTTAGAGCCCAAAGAAAAGAAAGCTCTTTTTAAATAATTTACAAGTATTGACACAGTACGAACCCAATGAATCAACGGCTGCAATTTCAATCAATTACCATGAATGTTTGGGCGAATTTCAGAAAATTTCAAAACAAAGGCTGGTTAAAATCAGGACACATCTCTGAAAATATTAAATCAAAAGTTAGTCATATTATGTGAAATGGCATACCGGCTATTATTTGAGACAGTAAATTGACTTGTTTTATCAAGACCTCAATTCACTGCGATGACAAAAACAGGGAGTAAAAAACTGTAAAATTGACGACACTGTTAGAATCTTCAGGCTTCATGCTAGTTCGTGTAGGGTTATAGATCACAAACCCGATTAGGTCTTTTTCTATTTTATTTACCTAACTAGGTAAATAATATAGAAAAGACCGTTTTGCTCAACTGAGCATAACGGGTCTTTCCTTTTTTCCAATTGCACGATCTACGACATTTTGTCAAACGTTTCACCACAACATTTAAAAAAAAAACCTGTAGTTTTCAACCTGCGAATATGCTTTTCTGTAACTTCAGCCGATGTATTTTGTAAAAATCTCACCGTGGAAAACTTGGTGAAATAAGCTTGAAGTGAGCAGTCAATAAATAAATAATGATAACTGAATTGTTTCTGTAAGTAGCTTTGTAGAAACACTTTTACACGTATAAAGGCTCCCGCAGACAGGGGCGACGCGACAGCGCGACACAAAGGCGCCGCTCGTCGCGCTACGAGCGGTGCCTTTGTGTCGCCCGCGATTCGCGTCGCGTGTCGCGCCTGTTCGTAGGAGTCACCCCTAGCATTAGGTGGAATGACAGCTCACTTCTCCTAATTTTTCACGTTGACATTTTTATAGAGTAGACCGGCTAAACTTATAAAGCAAACGCCTAAACACTTGAGCGTCTGACAGTACAATGTTAGAATAAATGAGCGACGATGATTTGCGAAACAAGAGGCTGCCGGCCTGTATTAAGCTCGGTAATTATTCCACTACCCGGCGCCGTCCGTCCTACGACGCACCTACCATATTAATTACAAGTAGCTGATACTTCTAATTGCCTAATTCGAAGTTCATGGGTTTTTGAAATGGAGACTGAAACTGAATTCAATCAACTCAGCCTTTCGCAGCGGGGTAATTACGTAACACACTAACAGTAGGAATGGGTTTCATTTTGACAATTCAACAACATTCATTGCGTTATTTACGTTGTTGAGCCGACAAATTTTTCGAACATATGAAGCAATGGATTAGCAATAGGCTTCAAAATGATTCAGATTGTGATAGATAGTGTGTTACGTAATTAGGGTGTTGGTCATAAGCCTCTCCCAGGCTGCGCAAGCTCACTGAAAATCAAAATGTAAACTATGAAACAAAAAGAATATTTAGTTTTTCAGTCAGCGATTAAGTAAATTACTGGCTATCTTATGAATGGAAAAAGCTACAAAGTAAATGTTCATTTACTGTTCGAAACTTAAATGCTTGTCTCGATCAACTAATTAACATTCATGTGGTAATGGTAGGCTACATAAAATTCAACATTCAACTCGATAAAACAACATTATTATTTGAAAATTCAACAACAAACAATGAAGCAGAAAAACACAACCGTCTTGGCTCATAATATTCCTGCCAAAAAAAAAACACTCAACTAACAATTCTAAAATCAAAAATGTATAAAGCTTCCTTTTCGCTTCTGTTTGTATACAGCTTCCTATTACGTCCTCCATTTGATGATTTCTGAAAACAATCTTGATAGAGTTGCAAACTGTTTGGGCCAATTTTATGGAGTTTTCTTTATTTAAAACGTGGTTTAGTCTAAGGTTATACGTAATTATTACATCATTCGACTGTTCTAGAGCCAAACGCTCCGCCACATTAATACCCAAGGTATTATCAAAAAATATGTGAGACTTTCAAATCTTTTAATTTGTAGTTGAGAATAGCACCATACCAATAGGTAGGTACTATGATAGCCGACAGAAACGCAATGTTTGGCTAAAAAGCAAGTCGAAAATAACAACTCTGCTCGTTCACGAACGAGGACTCATAGGACAACTTTCCATCTGACCAACACTCAAAATCAAGGTATATTCACCAACATTCATTCTACACCTAACAATCCAACCATATCGTCACGTCCATCCAAAACTAATTAAGAAAAAGGCAAGGTAGCTGCACCTATTACCGTCCGGCAATAAATTGGTCCAAATTGAGTTATCGAAGATCTGAGGTTTTTTGCTGAATGTTCGTGAAGGCAAGGGTTGTGAATCGAATCGCTCGTCATACGGCTTTTTGTTGAAGAATCAAGTTTAATGACTCCCAGCCTGGCCTTGAGACGTCGCTGATTGAATTTTTGTTTAGACATTAATGTTTGGAGTTATGTAATGTGGTTTTTATGATTCAGTGTTTTTAAAATCTTTAGGTAGGTACTTCATGCGCGTGATTAACAAAACTTTAGTGACAGAAGATGCGATGGTGAGAATACATGCTTTTTGCACAGTAGCCTCCTATTTGTGTACGTGTAATTTGAGTAGAATAAAAATAATGATATTCGTTGAGTATTTCTTATGTAAATCTAATGTGAAACTATTTAAATTATCCGATCAACATAAAAAACTGAACATCATTACCAAGTCACACTCAAAAACTGAACTGTGTGTCCCAAATTAACCTACAATGCAAGGCGAAGAACTTTCCAAGTCCATGCTTGGCAGGCGAAAATGCAACAGCAAATATGTTAATGAAACATGTTCCTAATAACGATTTATTACCCAATAATTAATTCAAATTGTGAATTAAGAAACTTGATTGAAATTATTATCCAATTGAAAATTATTATCTTGTCAACTTAGTTTCAAAATTATTTATGACATCAGCTAACAGGAAACCTATGATTATGATGTCATGACTGCAAAATAACGAAGAAATATTTCGATAATTGTGTGTTTTTTTTAGTTTTACGGAAATGGTGATTAGCACGCCTCCAGGTATTTCGGGAGAGCTAATGTGTGTACCTATACATAAATCCAAAAGTATAACACTTCTCCAAGGTAATTTAGAACGAATTCTAAATAAATATCGATTAAATCAAACACGATTGTGTTTCGATTCGATTAATCGCGAAGCACTTTAAATTCGCTCACAACACGCAAATAATGTTTTAATTCAAAACACTCTTTGGAAAATCGATAAAAGGTTAAAAGAAACATCGAAACTCGAAGCAAATAATGCTAGCTGATAACGTTAGCACGAACCCGGGCCGAATCATCCGAACTGTACATTAGACACAATCAAATTCTAACCTTATTTTTTGCGTAATAAATTCCAAAATAGCTTACTAAAAGCAGTTCGTGACAGTTCTTAATTTTTTTTCCAAAAACGAGTCATTGGGTAAAGCTTTCCATTAGCGGGCACGCGCCGAAGTCGACAAACAAATGACATTTATAAAGAACTCGATTTGTTTGTTTGAAATCGGAACGTCTCGGCGTCTCTTGAAATGGCGTCTAGACTTTTGATAAGCTGGCCACGTAACCAAAAAATAAAAATTGATTGCATTTTAGATGTTTACCTATTGTTGTTGTTTATGGCGAAAATCAAGACTTTTAGCACTGATAGATTTAATTTTAACCAAAACTGTGGTTTTTCTTTCTTCAAACTTATAAAATTGAAGCCATGTAGGTAAAGTATACATTCACAAAAGTTTTGACTACGCAAAGATGCAAGATAGTTGGCAAGGCAACCCTGAAGATTACCCTCATTTCACGCCTAAGAGCAAAATGATTTTTACACACGTATCAAATCTTCTAACATACAATTCAGACCTTATTTGCTTAAATAAAAAAATAGACAAATTCAAACCCATTGTATTTGATTACCCATAGTCAATAGTCATAGAGTAGAACCACTTTACACCACAGATAATGACAGATAAGAGCAAAAGCAAACATCTCGATGGTTTCGATCGATTTGGCGCCGTGATTGCGGTTGCTCCGAGGAAGTCGCGTGCGATGGCAATTGATCGCGGTCGCAACCGTAATTGTTACTGTGAGCTACGAAATGTCGCGATTGACTAGATAAATAATTTGAAAATAAATTTGTTTTGTAAGCGTTATTTGAAGATGGGTACCTATTTAGTTCATTTGTGTTTTTCTTTTCAGAAATCATTGCGTCCTCATTCTTGGAAAACGCAGATTGAAGTGGTATGTATTTTCTCAAGAAAAAGTACCTAAAAACATTGATGGATTGCTTGTTTTATCCACATAAAAGATTTGAATTCAATAAGGTAATCAACTAATCTTGGTCACCAGTCCAGATAAGTACTAACTTCTAAAAACAAATAGGTGTAGTCGAAAAACAATTTTTTTTTTTTTTTAATGAGTAGAGACGATAAATTGAGAATATATAATGAGCATGTTTGAAAGCAACATGTATAAACTGAACACATAAATATTTATGTGGTTTAATTTACAAATGTTTCTTCATTGAGTCCCATCATTTCACAACCTTCTTTCGATTAGCAAAAAATGGTCACCTAATCCACTTCCTGTTAATAAAACACTAATAGCTTACAAAATCCTTATTTAAATACTGATAGGTCTATTGTAAAATAAACAAAGAAATGCCTTTTCCAATATTCTTAACGTAACGCAAACCATTTATGAAACCACAATGATATCGGTTGGTGTATCGAGGCGAAACAATTGCCGATCGGCAGCCATTAGAAAATAAGAATCATTGTTAAGACATGAAAATTATCGTTATGCAAACGGATTATTTGAAATGGCAATTTGTAGTTGTGAAATTTTATGCTCAGATGGATTATAGTTTTAACACTGTTTTTTTATAGAGTTGGCGCTAAAGACAAAAACTATACAGGGTGGCAGGGAGATCGACGCAAAACCTGTTCACCATGGATTCAGTAAATGATTCTGGACGCCCATGTGCTGAAATATTTAGCTGGTTATTAAAAAAAAACTGCTTTTCCTGCAAAAGTGCAATACCTACGCGGTCAAAATGTATGGAACAGCAATTTTTTTTTAAATGCCCTTACAAAAATTTCAACGCAGGGGCATCCAGAATCATGCAGTGAATCCATGGTAACAGGCTGTGCGTATGTCCCTGCCACCCTGTATAGTTTGCTTTAACAAACAAGGTACAGTAGGCAGTTAATTAAAAGGGCATCTATTAATGAAGAAGTGAAGATAGGCACTTATGTTAATCGACAAACCAGTATGTCAGTCCCACTTCTTGTAAAATGACTAATCTTTTCACTAATTAAAGGTCTAACCCCGCCGATCGTCGCGTGCATAATGTTACTTTTTGTTCGGTGAACCTGAATGCGTGGTCGCGCCGACAGAGGGCGGTTTCCGGTTTTCCGAACAAAAAGTGACATATGACCGCCACGATCGCGTATTCGCGCGTCGGCGTCGATAGCTTTTAAATAGGACGCGGCCTGAGTAAAGAAGCTTTAAAGCTCCCGAAACAGTCGCGACGCGACAGCGGGGCGGACTGTATTAGAACAATATAAATGAAAATGTCATGGAAATTGTTCTACAAGAGTCATGTCGCGCCTATCTGCAGGAGCCTTTAGAATCTATACATTAGTAAGTTCAAAATTAAGTTGCTTTTTGTGTCTGTCTGTGAGTTTAGTTCTTCTAAACTAGACAAACAATTTAGATGATGTTTTCATCATCATTTAAAGCGTTTAAGGTTTATGATGTGTATATAATACATTAATATCTAACTTAAAAATAGTACAGAAATATCGATGTTTAGACATGTAGCCACATTAGTTGATTGCGACCATGCGAAGCAAGGGCGCCACGGTCGGGTTACTAGAAGCTAATCATTTTAGAAAGATCTGAGAGAGATTACAATATGTATATCAGTCATTAGAAAATAAGAATCATTGTTAATACATGAAAATTATCGATATGCAAACGATTTATTTGAAATTGCAATTTGTACTGTTTTGTTTTGTAGTGTTTGACTTTGACTTTATATCTAGATATAAAGTCAAAGTCATAAGTCAAAGCCAAATCATATATTTCTAATAGGCACATAAAATGCACTTTTGACCGTCAAAATGTACAATAAAATAGAATTAATTCTAGTTGCCCCTTCCAAAAGGTAGTTTCGTATGGAGAAGAATGAGCAAGAAACTCCACCGTTACTGTTTTAAAATGTTTAACAATATTATGTCGGTACACATTAATTATATAATTATATGTGATGACGATGCACCTAGAGTAATATTACTATACCACAATAGGTAAAAATAATTAAATTGTTATACCTGATAAAATAAAACACTGATAAACTATGAAATATACAACTGATATACCTGAAACTACGAGCATTAGAAATAGTAGGTAGGTTCCTATTTTCAGTTATCGCTTGTACCTACATCAACAAAGCTCTGCAAAGAGGTTATCAATAACACTATCTTTAATGTGTTAGTTAAAAACTTTGAATGTAAGTAAGAAAACACATAAATACTTAAATGATAAATGATTGTATTTCTATTAGGAGGTTTATAAAAACACTTTTACACATAAATCATATTTTAAAAACTAGATGAGGTCGGCGTTTCCTATCTGACTACTCAGAGAAGGCCGAAAGAAACTCAGAGGTCACAGTCTCTTTCAAGGTCCAGACATAATCTTGGTCAGATCATGTGAAGACCATGTAGATTTGTGTCTGAAATGGTCTTTTAAGGAAAAACCACACAGATTGAGTGGACCTGTCCAGTCAGTGCACGCATTTGTCAGCAATCGTGCAGCTCAACTCCGAACTTACGGAGCTCAATTAGTTTACTTAATTAGTTTACTTTCAATGTTGATACAAACACATACCTAAGTACCTTGTTAGGTACTTAGGCATCTACTATGTGTTTTCGTCATTAATTATAAAAACAAATGAACCCTGTTAGGTTTATTTGTTTTTTACAGATTTAATAAACCAAGAATCGTTTGTACAAAATGTCTACATTTTCCTGTCGACCTTTTAAATGTTGCTAATCGTACAAGGAATGAGTTCTATTAAATATAAATAATAAAACAATGGTGGAAAATGACCTCATCGGTGCGTAGACACCGGTTTATTTTCATTCTATTGTTCGTTTTCGAATATTAACCGTTATTAATTAGAACCGTATTTCCTTTGCTTAGAGCCTCATATTTTTAGGGTTCCGTACCCAAAGGGTAAAAACAGGACCCTATTACTAAGACTTCGCTGTCTGTCCGTCCGTCTGTCTGTCACCAGGCTATATCTCAAGAACCGCGATAGCTAGACAGTTGAAATTTTCACAAATTATGTATTTCTGTTGCCGCTATAATAAAAAAGCTAAAAACAAAATAAAATAAATATTTAAGGGGGGCTCCCATACAACAAACGCGATTTTTTTGCCCTTTTTTGCTCGACATCAATAATGTCAACAGGTAGGCACTTGAAATATTCCAAAAATACTCAGTTGTATTTTTACTTTAATAATAAATAATAAAATTAAAATATATATTTAAGGGGGGGCTCCCATACAAAAAACGGCATTTTTTGCCTGTTTTTGCTCGATATCAATAAATGGTAACAGGTAGGCACCTAATTTGTGTACCTACTGTTGTTTACCTAGTCAATGGTACGGAACCCTTCGTGCGCGAGTCCGACTCGCTCTTGGCCGGTTTTTTTGTCATTTCAGCGTTTTAGACGCGACAAAACTAAATGCATTGTTTACAGGAAAAATTTAATTAAGAGGCTTACAACAGCTAAAGCGCGGTCACTGTCGGACTGCATAGAAAAGAAAGAGAAGCGCGAAGACACAACGCTGGTAATTTATTGCAAAATATGAAGCAATTATCTATTTACAAAAAATCTATTGATTGGATTAAAAAATTAAAACACTATTACGTTAGTATGTTGCTTGTAGAATGATCTGCCAAAAAATCAGAATGATTTAATGCGTTAGTAGTATGGTTTTTAATCGTTACAAGAAATTTTTAGAGGTATCTTCGTGATTTTTTTCTATCGTATCAAATTAGTTGTATTATGTTTTCAACACACTATCTAATTAGCAAATATCCTGAAGAATAACATATATTTTTCTGATTTTGTTTAGTGCAGTGGATCATATACTTTTAGGCATTATAAAACTTACATTTAGGTCCTGTAGTCCCCTTAATAGGTAAGTAATCTTTTGGTCAAAAGTTGTCGCTAAAGATTGCCTTCAGCGATTAGGCCCCTCATTATAACACCTAATGTATATTTTAAAATAATCTTATGGTAAATTGATTATTTTTCCTTTTGACAGCGATGCGGACGAATTATTTGATGCCCTATGATTATTTTCCTTCTTTTTTATATATATGTAATATGTTTATTTAAATGGTGTACAATAGGTATGCTATCTGTCTTTTAAAATAGTAGCAGCCTGGAGTCTGGATTTGTACCTGGTTGATGGCAATAGATTCGCCCCCTGTTACATGGGACTTAAACATAACTGGCGAAATGTGGGTGTACTATAGGTACACCTCTGCTTAACCCTTCGGGGAATACAGCCGTGATGTTATGTTATGTTATCTTTTAAACCAGCACCCTAATTACGTAACACACTATCTATCACAATCTGAATCATTTTGAAGCGTATTACTAATCCATTGCTTCATATGTTCGAAGTTTGCTCAACAACGTAAATAACGCAATGAATGTTGTTGAACTGTCAAAATGAAAGCCATTCCTATTGTTAGTGTGTTACGCAAATACACCGCTGATGAGAATTAAAAAAGGTCAAAGTAACCAACACCAATGCCGTACCAGAGGACCTAGACAAAGTAACATTCGATTAGCGATGACGCTAGTAGAAAACCCAAAAAATTGGGATTGACTTAGGCTATCGAAATGTCACATGATCATATATCAATGAATAGAAATTAGCTAGGCAATGTTAACATCATTCGATTCTATGAAACGAATCGACAGCGTCGAACGATTACTTCCATAGAGATGCGTAGCCAAATGTTACTTTTTGACAAGCGTTATCGCTAGGTTTCGATTCGTATGATAGAAACATTAGCGAAAGCGATAGCGATTGTAGAAATAGAATCGCTCCGAACCGAATGCCATTTGTCTAGGCCCTCTGTTTTAACGGAATATTATCTAACCTCAACTTAAAACACCTTATTCTCAACAGCAAACATGAATAACCGAAAAAAAATACACCTATTTCTTGTTCTACCACCAAAAAATCGTGACACGGTTACGTCTCATTCAGCATACCAACTCCAGTTTCGAGTTAATCAGGTAAACTGCTAGCACAAGTCAACGGCTGCGGTTTGCGTCCAAATTGCTGAATCCCAGTTGTTAGGAACCCATTAGTTGCGGTTTGTCTACTCGACCGGTTGAAACTGTGGCATAATGACGGTGATTATGACCTGTGGTGGTTGTTTGAGGATTTTTGTGACAAAGGTTTAGGAAAGGACGGTGGTAGTATCACCAAACTGCGTAGCTTCCTAGACAAATAAATATTTTGGCATCACTGTTTTGGTAGGTGAAAGTTACTTTGTATATTTTATTTATACATGTTATAAAATATAGTTGCTTTTCGTGGCTGTCTTTCTGACTGCGTTGTTCTTCTCAACTACGCAACGAATTTTGATGCGGTTTTCAACATCTTTTAGAGAATTTATTCCGGTAGGTTTACACATTTAACACATTTAACACATTTATATTAGACTCACATATATTTTAGAAATATCAATGTTTTGTCAAGTCGTAAAAACCGTGCGGAGAATCTAGAATAATTTACCAGAAAGTAAGCCTACTCATAAGGCTTGTTACAGACTGAACTGCAATTTATAGTTTTTTCTCTAAAATATATACAGTACCTATTTACCTACCTAAGTATCTAAGCAAATGAAGCAATGTTAACCATCGATAATACATTAATCAAATTCAAAAATTAATATGACTAAAAGTTAAAATGCATTTGTTTAATTATTTGCAAATCATTGTCAATTTTTGACAATGATGTCAACTTCAAAATTATACACGTGTAACACTGACATACAGGTCAAAGATCTACACATGCCAAAATAGTCGTTTTTTACTAACAAAGCAACGTCAGTAATGAGTTAATTCACAATTCTGCCAATAACGTATTTCACAAGAGAACAAACTTAATAGCGAAATATGGGTATACAAATAAATAAATGGTAGACATGGCTATCTAGTGTGTTTTGAGAAAAAAACTCACCTCTGCGTACTCTTTCGGGGCTTACTGTAGTGGTTCTAGGAACCAGTAGAATAGATGAAACTCCTTCATCTTCACTAGATGAAATTCTTTCATCTTCACTAGATGAAAGTCTTTCATCTTCCCTAGATGAAAGAGATTCATCTGTCCTAGTGTAGTCAAAAAGCTTGAATAAAAACCAAATTACGCGCTCTGTCAATTTGCCTACCTAGAAAAATACAGTCCTAATACAGTCCTATTGAAGAACAGTGGTGGCCTAGTGGAAACGGCCGCGACTTACAAGTAGCAGGTCGTAAGTTGGAACGCAGGCAGACACTTTACTTTGTATAAATTATTTCGTCACCACTGCTCTCAAAACGGTGAAGGAAAACATCGTGAGGAAACCGGCAGGTCCTATTTAGAACCATAGATTGGAAGATATGTGACATCCATCAACTCGCACTGGGCCGCGTGGTGGATTACAGCACACTTCCTCTCACAGAGAGAAAGCCTGTGTCCCAGCAGTGGGATAATTATGGGCTGATTACACAGTTCTAGAGGTCGAAAAAGTTTCGTAGAGGAGGACCCACATTGACATTTCCAATAATTCCCTCTTATCACCTGGATACCTTTTCTTATCGATTTCCAGTTTAACCAGACCCTGCTGACTATCAATATTTTTTGTGAAGTTACTATCATCTGTCCTTAAGACCCCAGTCAGAATTTCCGGCTTCTGTCTGCAGATATTTTCCTAAGAAGTGAACCAATATTGACGTTATTCCAATTCTTTCTCTACAAAATTCATTAAACTACATTACCTAATACCATAACAGGGTCTAGTGAGACTAATAAAGAACCCGTGGCTTATTTCGGAACAGCACATAAGCGCCGTTCCGAGCAGTGTTGATAGTTTTCTATTATGAATTCAATCAACATAAATTAGTTTTAATTTGTCCGATGACGACTCGGCTACGGATTCATCTTATCCGCTTGTTAAGATGGGAACACATTCAACCTAGATGAGGCTCTACATGAAAATATATTGTCTTTTTAATTACCACTTAATTATTATTTTTTGCTTGACGGCTAACCTTTACTAAGCTACGTCTTCACACAAAGTGATTTGTAGTTTCGTCAATTATTTCCGATGAAAGAATTTTTTTTAAAACAGACTAGTTTTATATAAAAAAGTATGTACGCACGGCTACATACCAAGCTATACATTTCCAGTATAAGCTGACCTCTCATTGTACGGAAATCCTATACAATGCGAGATCAACTTAGCCTAGCGTAGCCGTGTGTACCTGAAGATGGTTTGGGCCACTTTATAATTTCTGTTCAACTTGGTCAAAGACAAAATTGGTGTGGAGAGGAGTGCTGTTTCTCAAAGTAAGGTCACCAAAAGTGATAAATAACAAGGGTCGTCGGGTATAGTTGAAGTTTAGTAAGACACCGATGGATGTTTTCGAATAAAATTTTATTAAATTAATAGAAAACAAACAGTTAATTTATTAAATTAAATTTCATTCGAAAACATCCATCAGTTTGTTACTAAACTTCAACTATATCCGACGACCCTGGTTACTTAACTCTTTTGGTGACTGTACTTACCAATGTGTAATAAAATAAAATAAATATACCAAAAATATTTCCTAAACCTGCGTAGCTTGGCGTCACCTGTGTGTAACCACACCTTAACGCGATCATTCGTTTTTGTGAATCCACTTTGATTATGAGTAATCAATTTTTTTTGTTTATTTATATTTTAGTATCGAAATAAAAGGAATTGAGTGGATAACATATGTGTTACGTAAACATGTCCAATGTCAAAATTCGAGGGTTAACTTTTTGAACTACAGATAATTGGAAGCAATTAACGCAAAAAATACCTACCTATTGTATTCAAATACACACATCAAGTGTCTAGGGATCAAGCACGTTTTTGCTAGTTACTAATAATCTGTTTTTTTTTAATTATGTTTTTTGTAACTCATATGGATACTTTTTTGGTAAATTTCGTCATTTGAAAAGGGAATAGTTTTTGAATTTTAAAAGCTGTAAAAGGTCAAAAGATGAAAATCTTCTGTTAAGTCGTATAACTATATAATCCTGCAACGGGTTTGAGGCCAAATCAGTAAAATTTCTGCCATACTTTTGAGTGGAATCAATACAAAAGAACGTTATTATGGAGAGAAGACGTCATATGAGCCAAGAAGAAATTATCAGAGCCGTGGGAATGTTGGAAGCTGATTCTTGGCAAGGTGTTGTAGCAATCGCTCTGGGCACTACGCAGAGTGTTATAAGTCGACTTTGGACACGTTACCGCATCACTGGCAGCGTGGCAGAGCGACATGGAGGACGAGCTCGCATCACCATACGCAGACAAGATCATTACATACGTTATATCTGCTCGAGAAAATCATATAATGACCGCGATGATGTTGGTTACGAGGCTTCATAGCTCTTCAAGGATGCTAATAAGCGATCAAACCATAAGAAATCGTTTGCATAAAGTCAATCTCCGTTCTCGAAGGCCGCTACGTGTACCACCTATTGAGCCCAGTAATCGCAGAGCCCGTTTACAATAGGGTTGTGAACACAGAAATTGAAGAAGAAGAGAAATTGAGAAGAAGAGTGGCGTTTTGTGTGTTTTACTGATAAATCTCGCATTGGTATGAGGCCAGATACTAGGCGTACACGGTATTAGAGGACCCCTGGACGCCTAGACCGTTTAAAATCATGACAGCAAGTCCATGCATACAGTGGTGGAACAATCATGATATGGATGGGTATTTGGATCGGCGGAAGAACCGAATTGATTTGGATCAGATGTCATTCCTTTGAGAACCCAATTTGGTGCTTAATTTCTGCTTATATGCATTATAATGCACGTCCACACACTGCCAGAGTTGCTGCAAACACACTTGCCGCAACTAATATCAACGTCCTACCATGACCTGCTCAATCGCTAGACTTGAATCCCATTGAGCACGCATGGAATTTGCTTCAACGAAGAGCTCTGCCAAATATGGATGCCGTAAACACACCAGAAAATCTTTTTCGCCTGATACAACGGACGTGGGCAGTCATTCCGCAACGTGATTTGGATGAACTCATATTGGGTATGCCGAATCGCTGCAATAAAATTGTGTTAGACGCGTTAACGGCAGTAATAGATTACTGATTGTTTATTTTACGCAATAAAAACCTTTAAAAACTTTTATTTTTATCTTTATGTCACATTTTAATGTCTGGATTAACCAAGGTGAAAAACTCAGAATAAGCAAAAATCGCGAAAAGTCTTTATTCATGCAAAAACCGAGAGTACTTCGTCGATCTACACATACGAAAACATTTTATTTAATTTCAATAGGACAATATAATAAATATTTTTTTTAAACACTTTGATCCATCAACACTTTTGATGTGTGTAGATAATTATATTATATATATTATATTATATTGAAATAGGTCCAGGTGAAAACCAGCGTCAGGCACTAGTTGTCTGGCATTTCCGCTGAACTGGGCCTATTTGGCACAGCCGCGAGGCACAGCCGCGAGGCACACTTTCCTGCTAATTTCTCACAACGCACCTTTGTACTTTTTATTTGTATTTTTTTCTTTTTTTTGTTGTATACTCGTATATGTTGTGTTGTGTGCCTTGTAGTCTGTGCTAAATAAATGTGTTTTCTTTCTTTCTTTCTTTCTAAATACTCACACCTATTAGACGAATAAAGAAATAATGCATATTAATAAAGAAATAATGCATTCACGCAGGAAATGCTAGTAACTTAATCTGAAAATAATTATTCAATGTTTTGAAAACACGTCATGAACAATGTTAATTAATATTTAATATTGCCTAATTCAACAATGCCTGTTTCAAAAGCTTCCAGCGGGCCACCAACTGCCATGGCCCACCTGGAAATCTGTTAACCGACTAGGAGGACTAGGATTGGGCTGCCACAGTGCGACTGTGGCGCCACATCGCAAACGACCTCTAATTGTCGTGCTCTCTGTACAATCAAAGGCCTTCGCGACGCTGTCGAAGTGGCCGAATTCTGATCGAAATTTATTTAAAATTTAAAAATGGAATGATCTTTACGACGAAGATGAAAATTGCCTAATTAACTCAGCAATACCCGGGTAAAGCTATGATTAACCGGTTAGTGCGGGAAGTACTTAACTAGTTTTACGACACGATGGGCTAAAGGTTCTTAAATATTTTCGCACTAAGGCAATGTGGATAACTAATACAGGCTAGTAACACTACCTCGCTATTTCGCTGCAAGTATTAATTTTACGAACTTTTGTAGATACAATGGCAGATTCTTCAATGATTGATGATGAAATTGATGTCTTTCACAATGTTTAAATGTTTCAAACGGTGAAATATAAAGCCTGCTTTGAATCAAACATTGTTTCAAAATGCGATACTATGAAATACTTCCATCACACAAAAACTTTCATATTATGGTATTGTAATAACTCGGTAATTATCTCTCCTAAATTATGTGTAGTACACATCATTTAATTGAAGCATCTCTATGTACATATAGGTAGGCACCTTAATTACCTAGCTATGCAGCATACTACACAATACGCTAATTTTGTACATTTTGATTAAGAGGCTGACAACAGCTAAGCGCGGTCACCGTCGGACAGCATAGAAAAAACGAAAGAGAAGCGCGATGACACAACGCTGGTAATTTATTGCAAAATATGAAGCAATTATCTATTTACAAAACATCTATTGATTGGACTAACAAAATAAAATACTATTACGTTAGTATGTTGCTTGTAGAATAATGTGACAAAAAATCTGAATGATTGCATGTACATTGTTATGGTTTTTAATCCCTAAAAGATTTTTTTTGACGTATCTTCCTGATTTTTTTCTATCATATCAAATTAGCTGTACTTCTTATGTTTTCAACGCACTACCTAACTAGCATATATCTTGAAGAAAATCATATATTTTTCAGATTTTTTCCTGCAGTGGATCATATACTTTTAGGCATTATAAAACTTACGTTTAAGTCCTGTAGTCCTCTTAATTCACAAGCACTATTTATGCATATTTCCAATTCTAACTACGTGACCCCTTGGCCTAGCATTTGGGTATTACCTGTACCTGTAATTACCAAAACTGGGCACAAGACCGTGTATCCGTTAATCGTTAATTAACGAAGGTACCATTTCGAGTGACGGATTAACTTTAAAAGTTAACGGTATCATTAACTTCCGTTAACTTTCCATACGTCCGTTAATCGTTAATTAAGTATCTACTATTTATTTGCTAAAAGGACACCGGGTGGACCGAACACCACTTTCTGACAATCTTTAAATATATGTAATAATTATTAAAAACTCTAATGATAGATACACCCTTATTTTATAAATTTTTCATGTCCTGCCTATCAACAAATAACGTCAACTTTCGTTAAATCTTCCGAAATGTAACGCTTTAACGTTTAACGAAGTTAACTTTTTAGTAACGGATTAGCGATTAACGATGTTAACTATTTGACTAACGGTGTCCAGCTATGGTAATTAAGTACCTACGCTACCTAAGACCGGAGTCAAGAGTCTCAGACAAACTATCACTCCATGAAGACACTGATGGTGTGTACACTTGTAACAAGACAGTAAACGTTGAAAAAAATGTCCTGATAAAACTGTTTTGATAAACAGTATTGAAAACTAAACGCACATTACAGCCGCAGTGCAACGCAGTTTCATACAAAAAAGCGCGGTGCGGCTCGCCTGCAGTGTGCGGTGGTTCATACAAAATGTACGAAAATTATATAGGAGGATTTTCGCAATGCGGTGCGGCCCGCTTAAATCTACGGTCGTTGTGTAACTTGCTTACAATTTCTTTAATTTTTAACCCCCGACGCAAAAAGAGGGGTGTTATAAGTTTGACCGTTATGTGTGTGTGTCTGTGGCACCGTAGCTCTTAAATAGGTGAACCGATTTGAATGCGTTTTTTTATTTTATTTGAAAGCAGGTTTTCTAGCGGTGGTTCTTAGACATGTCTTATCATAATCGATTCAGCTGTTTCAAGGTCATCAGCTCTTTTTTGTGTTTGGAGTTTTTTAATTGTTCCTACTATGACAATTGAACAACAACATTCATCGCATTATTTATGGTGTCGACTAGAAGAATCATACAAAAAATAACTACTACATACAAAGCAACTACTTATTCTGAATGTAAGTAGAAAGATATTGGATAGTAAGAGGGCGACTAAAATTAAATGAAATTGTTTATTCTGTAAATAGGATATCGGGATCACTTTTACACGTCTATCTATTTTTAATAGATTAAAATTTGAATTTTTAATCATTTTTTTCGTACGCTGCACGTGGTTGACGTCATCACGTCAACGCCGGCTGTCGCTGAATACCAGCGCTGGGGCTCTGTCTTGCATAGGGTCGTAGCATTATGCTGAGCGATTGCCGTTTTGCATGGAATGTGACGCATATTTTCCCCCAACTCGTTCTTTTTTGTATTTGTGTGTTTTTCTCTGCGTCATGTTACTTTGCGTTATGTTCTTTCTTTTTTTTCTATTAATAACAAAATAAGCTAGATGGAGTCGACTTTTCTTATTTGACTACCCCGATGACGACTAATAGAGAAATATGAAAGAAAAAGACATGTTGTGCCGACCGCAAATAAATTGGTATAAGGGCAGGAGAATGATGATGAGGAAACTCTGACTGTCAGTGATTTATGCAATTTAGGTGATGAGCCCTAGCACGTACGCGCGACGTAAACGTAACGTAAATGCGAACGGTTTTTGAATCGAAAACAACTATCCTAGAGAATGTTGTTTTAAAGGAGATGTTCCAAAATGTATGGAGCCTAAGCCAGGTCCTTGTACACTGTACAGAAAAATAGGAAAACACATTTAAAACAGTTCTCAACTGTCCAATTACTTTAAAATGGATCTGTTTGCTGGTAAACCACAAAAAATACACTTCAAATTGAAACACACAATCAAAACCCGTCATGGTGGTAAGCTGTCATTTTGATTGATTCGTGACGTTTGTTTATTGACACTGTTGTGACAGGTGACAGTTCTCTTTCTGTGATCAATGGTTGATCTATGGTTTAGTGTCATTTTTTACAGAGTAACTAAATCGGTGAGACACCATGTTGAAAGTCGATAAAAATAATTGATAATTTATCAACTAACTACCACAACAGCATAGATTTAAATGAATTATCTGTCTTTTTCCCTAATTCTACGGATTTTTTTCTTTATTTTGAGGTAGTGTACATAGACCTGGCCCATTTTGAAACATCTTCTTTTAGCGTCAAGCGCAATATGTATCACTTTAAGATATGAATAAAGTCTTAAAACTAAGTAAATATGATGTCAATATAACGAAAATATTAAAGGACATTATTCGGCGTCCATACATCGTTCGCTTCAGAACCAACAGAGACGTGAATTTATTTTTTGTGTTCTAAATAATGCATATATTCGATTGAAGCTACATTCATATCACGGACACTTTTGAGAATTGTATAAAACACCTTATTCATAGATCAAGCGCTGAGAGTGCTGAGTTTTGTAAGATGCACAATATAAATCGCTGCGTATAAAGACTTGGCTGTATGAGCTACAATACCCTTTGCCTATTCAAACGTCAAATTGAAACAAAAAATAATGGCGCCGGGAAATAAGACCGAAGTGAAATGCTTTATAAAATGTTTTCGAAATTACGAAGTTGTGTCCGTTCTACTCTAATATTTGTAGGTAATGTAAATTATTGTAAAGGTTTCATCATACGTTTTCTGCCAATCTCCTTTTAAAATCGTTCGAATTTGCGTTACGTCTACTCCTCGCGTTCGTGCTAAGCTACACCAGACAAAACAATTTTGACTCTGGTGAACACTGTCTTAGAAAAATATCAACAACTTACAAACCCGACCTTTGCCAAGCTTTTGCTAAGTTAGAAAGCTCTAAGTTATTACCATACGGCCACATGCACATGCAGATAATGGCTGTTGTAACTACGATTAAGTAAAGGTGGCGGTGCCTTTCAAGTATAGGGCTTGAATCCATGCCGATTAATTACTAAACTTGCACATTGCAAGTAATTATTACAAGAAAAAGCGGCTAAGTGCGAGACGGATTCGCACACGACGAGTTCCGTAACACCGATTTTTTTTTAACGCTACATATTTTTTATTAAGATCTAGCAAAAAATTATGAAAAAAAAACACTTTCATGTTCGTTTGATTTTTCATTTTATTTATTTTTATTATTTTTTGATATAGTGGCCATAGTAGTACACACTCTGTGATAATATCTACCTATTAAAGTTGAAAAGATACAGCCCTGTGACAGATAGATGGATAGCGGAGGCTTAGTATTAAGGCTCCTACAAACAGGCGCGAAACGCGACGCGACACAAAGACACCGCTCGTCACGCGACAGGCGGCTGCCTTGTGTCGCGTAGCGTGTCGCGCTTGTTTGAAGGAGCCTTTAAGGTCCCGTTGGCACCCTTTAGGTACGGAACCCTAAAAAGCGCTTTGAAAATACATTGTTGTGATAGTCAATGATGTAATGTGTTATTAGTAATTAATAGTACATTTGAAGAAGACGTTTTATGTGAAGAAATTGTTGGTTTAACTTGGCTGTATTATTTAATTGTTGTTGGTAATAAATTCCTGATTATTTTATGGTAGTTTGTTAATGATATATTGAAGTAATATTTGTTAAAGGGTATTTTATTTGCAGAGGGTAAAGTGACTTTAGGGAGGCTTCAGTCAAATCCAAAACGTGTTTAATATGAACTTAAAGAACTTGGGTTTTCCACTGAAACGGGTAGGTATTCCTCTGCACATTAGAAACGGTATCGGAGACAATAAAAAAAAAATAGAATAGAATAGAATACTCTTTATTATGTACAAAATCTCTCAAATCGCTTTATTGTGTGTGTTTGTTTTGTTTGAGTTGTGTATGTTTGTTAAAATTATTAATTTGTAGTTTGTTTTGTCGCACTTTCTTGTGTAGTGTCGCACCCACTATTTACCTCTCATGGGTCCCCGAGCACCCGCGGCCTTGAAGCCCCTGATATTACCACTGCTAGTACGCAGGCCACCTCTCTGTAAGAGGGAGTGGGCCATAATCCACTACGCGGGCCGTCACCGCACGCGGCGGCGGCGCGGCATTGCAGGCGGGTATTGGTGGATGTCACTTACCTTCGAGTTTTGGTTCTAGGACATGCCGATTTCAAGCAGTGTTTACAACTCCTAAATCGCGGCCGTTTTCACAGGGCCAAGACCGCTCTAATATATAGTTTGGCCATTAAAAAAAACAAAAGAAAATCGTATCTATTTCAATAAACTAACGAGACATTCGAAAGCATTTCATTTTTTCTGATGTCTCCTCGACTAATGAGGCAAACAATTCTTCGATTTCACAAAAAAAAAAAAAAAAAACTGATTAAAACACAAACGGGAAACTATAACAGATGCCACATCCCATATGTTACCATTAGCGATAACTAGACGTTTATGGCATATCGATACAATAATCGATAGAAATAGAGAATCGATTAATTTCTATAAAATGTTAATTCGATCATCAAACAGTATCTTGCTCGTTATACTAATCAATGTATAGTGCTGTAAAAATTTATGTTTGGGTACGCTATAAATAATTTTACTACTAATTGGGGTCGAGCTAGTGTTCTTGTGTATTACAACGATTAGTTTTGAAGTTAATTGCTTATTATTAGTGTTTATAAATGTATTATGACTTAATCTGTTACATTTTTCGGCGCAATATGGCTGGATGAAAGTATTTTTTTAAGGTAATTGGTAAGTGACCAGGTATGTCCATTTGTACCTGCATTATTACCTTCGAATTCGTGGCCAACTTTGTCAAATAAACAAGTTACAGAATTGCAACTACTTCTTCAAAAATACATAAAATAATGCTCAGATGTATTGGTTATTATTATGTATTAAAAAAAATATTCTACTGCCTGAAAATTATTCACAATATTTTTAGAGAGGTTTGTGAAATTCGAATTTGATTTCATATAAAACCGGTGATGTAATAGTGAAGCGATTTCAATACAATGAATGCCAGAGCAATCCTTACGGATGATTATAGATTAACTAATGAAGAACGGTGCTTATTCCAACTTGGCATCGAATCTTGACATCGAATCGCTTTCCAATTAAAAATTGAACTTTGTAGTTCAAAAACTGATAACCATCAGGACTACCTATTCACACCTAATTGGTAATACGATGCCATCGTCAAGCTCGTAAAATAAATTAAATATTCATTCCATTTCAAATTAAACTCATCTAATTAGCAGTTAACAGAAGATAAACTTGTAATAACTATAAATTATTTTTTCAAGCGAAAATGGTGACGTACTTTAATATTCAAAAGTAGAAATTAGATTTGGATAATTTATTCAAAATCTAACTTGATTGAGCTGGGGTCTCCTAAAATCATAACTCTTTTTTATCTAAAAAAAATATATTCAAAAGCAGTCATGTAAATCAGCGAAATTGGAAAAATATCGAGACAGCTATGCACGACAACGACGGAGAAAGAAAACAAACTCATAAGTTAGAGCGTGACACACAACGATGCCAAATATTAAAGCGAAATTGATTCAACACAAAACTTATTATAAATACGGCCGCATTAAACCGTGAGTGTATTTAAAATAATTTAAATGGAAACGTCCCAGCATCGTTGCACGTTCACAAAACGTCTTTATTCCTTCGTATAATTTACGACAAGCTATAAACTCGGGTACCTAAAGATCGGTGAATAAAAGTTAGCCAGGCGCAGGCGCTTGCACCAGCCGAGGATCCAACACTAAAAAATCAAACGTAATGGCGCGGTATTATCGATAATTGTATCGATAAACATTTGTATATCACGAATGGTCGTGGAAATCGATTTGACACGCCACTTATTTAATCTGTCGATGTTAGAAAATTCAGATATAATAATAGGAGTTTTTAAATTTAATTTAGAAAATTGGTATAACTATGTGTGACCTTTAGAGCAATTTTCGTTTGTTAGCATACCTATTTGGTTGATCTCGTAATAGTTTGTGGAGCTGTTTCTTTGATGTGTGACGCGAACGTTTTCACTTAAATGGAATATGTTTTCTTTTTTCGAAAACTTTCCCTCTTAGGGCGAATTTTACTAATGAAACTGACCGCAATCAGCACATCTAGACCGCGTTCAAGAGCTATCGAGGTCATTCTTGTTTTGGAATATTGACACTTACAGCTGTTGAATGGTTTTTATTGGTGAAATTCACCCTTAGTCTGCTCTTTACATACTCCTCTGTTTTGAAATTATATTGCATTTTTACTCCTGAAGTACTGAACAATCGACTTAGGTATATGTAAGTAGCTTCAGTAATCAGTAATATTACAACAGGTAGAACCTATCCCCCAAGAAGGCATCTAACAATTAGCATCTCAATTCGATATCGATACTAATTCCCATCACTAATCGCGGTGCGCTGGTCGGTGGAGCTCGTAAAATGTTATGATAAGCGCCATTATCATCACAAAGGATGCGTGTAATTGTTTGTCAAATAAATACTAATAAAATTTTGATGTTTATTAAATATAATTTTGAAAAGGACCCTTTTATGTATTTTTGATTGTCGTAAAGAAAATAGTGCTTTAGGGATTGCGTAGTCGATTGTCCAGGGAATGGTCGAGTTGTGTGAGTTTGCCTGACTATTAAACTTTAGTTGAAAAAGATAATAAGATGATGATTCGGTATTTAGAAAAGGTGATTACGAAATATGGTTTCCTTTTCGTGAGTTTCTCGTTAATGTTATAAAATAATTAGAATCATATAAATTGTATCATCGCAGTGTAATTTATTTATTTACTCTGTATAGTCAGGGAAATTATTTGCAATCCTACAAAATGTCTTTCACAAATGTCATTCCCTGACGTTTGTATGAACGGCAAATTGACGTGATGTGTCATTTTGATAAACAATTAATTTCCCTGACTGTAGGTACCTAATAGTAACATAACGAATCAGATAACTAAATTCAATCAGTACTTAAAGTAAAAACATGTGTTTAATTGAAATAAAGTAGCTATTGAGGACACTGCTTATTTTAAATACTTACATTTGTTGCACAAATTAATTGGTTCCTACAAACATACATGATAGTTATTTGATTAAGTTCCAATCACCTTTCATCAAAATTAAAATAATATTATTATTATTATTATTATAATTTATATTATTATTAGATTAGATACAACGAATAAATCAACCACTTTTGATGTTAATTAAAAACTGGTAGACACCAGTTTATTTTCAAAACTTGAAAACTTGAAGACATGTCGATTTGTATTCAAATCCCTATTAAAACGTCAAATATGTACCTATGTTATCAGAATTAGGTACTAATTATTATTCTGTAATAGAGCCAGAAATTTGAAACATCCAGAGAATTTGAGATTCATCTTAGGTGACTTCAATTAAGTATACAGTAATGTGTACTCAATACACACTCAAATCACTACACACTGTACATACTTGAGCTCCTTAAGTCCTGACTTCCTGAGTCGAGCTGCACGATTACTGACAAATGCGTGCAATGACTGGACAGGTCCACTCAAACTGTGTGGTTCTTTCCTCAAAAGACCATTTCAGATACCAATCTGCATGGTCTTCGCATGACCTGACCAAGATTTTGTCTGGACTTTAAAAGAGACTGTGACCTCTGAGTTTGTTTCGGCCTTTCTTCTCAGAGTAGTCAGATAGGAAACGCCGACCTCATCTAGTTTAAAAAACATGATTGACGTGTAAAAGTGTTTGTACAAATCTACTTACAGAAATAAAATCATTTATCATTTATCATTTACTGTGTATACTCACTGTATACTCATTTGAGTATACAGTGATGTATACTCAATACACACTCAACTCACTACACACTGTAATACTCACTGTATACTCATTTGAGTATACAGTGATGTACCTATACTCAATACACACTAAACTCACTACACACTGGTACATACTGTGTATACTCACTGTATACTCAATTGAGTATACAGTGATGAATACTCAATACACACTCAACTCACTACACATTTGTACATACCGTGTATACTAACCGTATACTTAATTGAGTATACAGTGATGAATTCCCAATACACACTCAACTCACTACACACTGGTACATAATGTGTATACTCACTGTATGCTCAATTGAGTATACAGTGATGCTATAGGTCTAGGTAGAGGTATCTCGTTGCTTTGTAGCATGCTGTTAGAAAACTTGTATTCTGTACGCTCTACATGACATAATAGTCAAATGTACTGCCGCCATGAGCAAAATGGACGCATCTGAGGAAAAAAAAGAAAAATAACCCTTACTTTGACAAAAAGGTGCATATCGACGGTGAAGTATTAATATCTAATAACTAACATTTTAGCGATTTTCACTTCATTGCATATTCGTAAGTAGAATATGAATTTTTACATCCTTATCCAGAAATTTTTGATAGAAATCATTTTCACCATCTCAAACGTTTCCTACATTTTTTTTTTTAAATAAATAGCTTTTTGATTCAAATGTTAGAAACTAATTAAACGGGTTTTTAGCCTCCTGTAAAATCATGGTATTTTAGTTATTAGATATTGATACTACACCATCGATATGTTATATTAGTTAAGCTTATGTCTAGAAAAGCATTTCTTTTTCTCAGAAGCGCCCCTTTTGCTTACGGCGGCATTGTAGATGAAACGTTTTTCGTTACCATATCAAATACCAAAATCACGAATGATTTTGAATCGGTAACCTCTTCATTTCAATCATCATTAAGTTTCAAGATTGGCTTCCTTAATTTCAGAGCACAATTTACAGTCGGAATATCTGTTACTATTATTAAAATTTTATTTTGTCTGAAATAGTATTAGAAAGGTCGAAGCATGAAAATAATAATGATGTATGTATCGCTTTAAGACGCGTGCACACTGGCGCGACGCGACAGCCCGACACAAAGGCACCGCGTATCGCGCGACGGGCGGTGCCTTTGTGTCGCGATGTCGCGTCGCGCCTGTTTGTATAAGCCTTTATCTTGAAAATCGCAATTGGTAACAGTTTAGACTCAGCTGAATGGCCGAATGAATTATAATCACAATGAGTAACACTATGGTCATAAATTAATAAAATAACTGTAAATTTAAAACTGTTATTAGTTAAATTTAAATTTAAATTACACGTATGGTTCTGCATCTTTGGTTAATTTACCGAAAGCCTAGCTTTCTGCATGATATACGAAAAGCTGTACCGGGTTCAGGTATTTTTCTAAGAGTATATGGGTGGGGTCCACTGGGGATCCCGAATCTTCTCCGCATGGGCTGTGGACGATCAGGACGGTTACGATCGGTATGTCATAGCTCGCCTCAGCCTTGCCGTGATCATGAGGATGAGGGTAGGTGAAATCTGCCGTGTCTGAAAATCTACAGCGTGTTGACTCTTCCAAAATTTTATTGAAAACTAAACTTAAGAGGGCGTACAACGGTACACTAGTGCCACTCCTTTAAAATAATATTGTCTCGTGACTGAGAAGGAATTATGAATAACGGCTTGTAAGGACCCTCGGTAAGTGTGTCTAGAATTTTCTAATACCTTTTATAAAGTTTCATATTGAGACACGAAGCAACAAAATTCGATCTAGAATCGTATTTTGTTGCTTCATGTCTCAATATTAAAGTTTATAAAAGGTCTGTCACCAGGCTGTATCACATGAACCGTGATAGTTAGACAGTTGAAATTTTCACAGATGATGTATTTCGGTTGCCGCTATAACAACAAATACTAAAAAACAGAATAAAATAAATATTTAAGGGGGCTCCCATACAACAGACATGATTTTTTTGCCGTTTTTATAGATAATGGTACGGAACCCTTCGTGCGCGAGTCCGACTCGCACGTGGCCGGTTTTTTTTGATAACTGACGATATATTTCTACGTTAGGCGTTTAGAATGATATGCTGAATTCATGGTTTCTGTTTAAGCGTCAAAGTCCCTGCCACCCTGTATGTAGATATCTGGCTTCAAAATTCAACTTACAAACATCTCAATTCAAATCATCACAAAACTATTTAAATCTATAAAACCAGACCAATTACCAAAACACACTTATAGCTATATTTATGTAATCTAGACGCAGCTCAAACCGCAGTATCTTCCCTATGCAGTATGAGGTTAGGCCTAATTGCGGCACGTAGAGCCGTCCCTTCACTGGCCTTGGGTGACTAATGCCAAATTGGTGATGATTGTGTGTGATTGACGGTGAATCATTGCGACTTGGATTGTGATGGGGTCGGGGTGCATGTGGTGACGGGGAGCGGTTTTTTTAAGAGCATGTTCTTTAATACGGATTCAATATTCAGACACTGACTCCTGTAACCCAGGTACCACCTAGCACAGCAGTCAGGGCTTGAGATGAAAATGTTACACCTTATTTATGTCAATAAAATATTTTATTATTATTATTATTTCGTTTATTTATTTTGATACTTATTAGATACATTTTTAAATATTTTTATTAAAAAAAAAAACATTTAAAAATATATAAAAAATAGTGGTCCGCCGGTATCGGGAGCAAGGTCTAAGCTACCGGTGGTTAGGACTCCAGAGACAGGAACCTCCTCACGATGCGAGCCGTATCGAGTAGTAATGCCTTCTGGATCAGGCCCTTGATCCAACCGACTAAGGAGAGCCTCATTATTATTATAATATTGTAGGTAGGTAATTAGATAAAGCATAAGTAATATTTCTGAAAAGTGTCATGTCTGATTTTTGAAAAATCAGCAATAAAAAAGTTTTTTTCCATGGTCTTGTAGTTTATCTTCTGGTGTAGGTATAGCTTTCTATAGCTTTAGCCTAACTTCCACTCAAGAAAAAGCTTGAATTAGTAATTCATGAATGAATGTTTAAAGATGTCATGTATTAACCACCGCACTGGGGCTCTGTCTCTCATAGGGTCGTAGCATTATGCTGAGCGATTGCCGTTTTGCGTGAATGTGACGCATATTTTTCCCCAACTCGTTATTTTTTGTATTTGTGTATTTTTTCTTTGCGTCATGTTTACCGCAAATAAATGTATTTTCTTTCTTTCTTTCTTCTTTAAGGTTTTTATTCTCAAGCATAATATAATGTGAAATGGTTTAAATTGTATAACCTTTGCCATTTTTGGTGATACAATAACTAAAAATAACTACCTACTTAACACTATGATTCCGAACGCAAGTCACCACAAAAGTATTTTCTTGACAAACCGTGAAACACGATGACCGCCAAAGACTCCAAAGGTGCTTGAGGTTATTCAACTATGCATTATTTTCATCTCACGCCTAAAAAATGTCATTACCTTGACCTGCGTTTATTCTATCATTCAACATTTTGCAATTTTTTATAGGGATTTTTTCATTCATATATGACTAAGTATTGGCCCGCCATTGGGCCAAATCCCTCTCGCAGACAAGAGGCCATTTTTATTTTTGGGTGGGAAATCTTCAAATGATCTCTCCCGCTCTGGGCGGAGCGGAAGGGCGTGTCAGACTCTTAGTGACTAAAACCCACCCGTGTTCCTTCAGTTGCCTGTGTGTCAGACTCTTACTGACTAAAACCCACCCGTGTTCCTTCAGTTGCCTGTGCGTCAGACTCTTACTGACTAAAACCCACCCGTGTTCCTTCAGTTGCCTGTGCGCCAGGGCCACGGTAACTCTTTCGAACAATCCGCGACCCCGGCAGGCATCGGCCCTATCGGACCCCGTCAATTGTGCTGACTTCTCTTTGAGGCGCGCGTGCAGACAAGACGCCTGAAAGACCCAGCCTAGTAAAGGAAAATAATAGGCTGGTAAGCAGTGGCGTAGCTAGTCCTAAAGGGGCCCTATACCTTAATTTGGTGGGGCCCTTAAGTCCCTTCCCGACTGCAGCGAAGTTCAAAAGGAGGGTATTGTTAAAAAAGAAAGTAGCTTCGGGACTCGGAATGTTAAGCGATCATTGTGTCTCCCTACTAAGAGAATACAAGAGCGAGCGACGCGAGATAGAAAATTAAAGTATCCTAGCATTAATTGAAAAGCGAAAAATTTAAGCATTCTGAACCGGGATAGGTAGTTTTTTATAGAGATTTTACTAAAAGATTGCAAGAGCGAGCGAAGCGAGCTCGACAATCGGAGCTTTCTGATCTGAGATAAGTTATTTTTTATTGTGATTTTGCTAAGAGAATGCAAAAGCTAGTAAAGCAAGATCGAACATTTGAGCATCCTTACTCGAATAGGTTGTCTGTGTGATATTTTTAATAAATGAATGCCAGAGCTTGAGATTTAGATACCGCCTGTGCTTGAAGCCTTTGTGAGCCATATTCGAATTGCGTTCATTTATCATCATATTTTCATTAGGTCTCCATTCAATTCGGGCCTCTTATCAATAAGAATTTGAGGTTATGGATATTTTATGAATTTTAGCTTTCTTTCGCCGGGGGGCCCCGTATAATTGATACGGCTGATACGGCGGTAGCTACGCCCCTGTTGGTAATGTACTGTAATGTAAATATGTACTGTGCGCAAATCGGAATGGGCCGAAAGGTTCTGGAGTGGCGACCGCGTACCGGAAAGCACAGTGTGGGTAGTCTTCTATATGCCCCCTCTAACCTTGCCCCACACTAGGTTTTTCTCCTGTATTGTGGGTGCGTTTACAAACATTCAAACTCACACACACAAACAGCCAGACCCGGAACAACTACTTGCAGGTCATACAAATATTTGTTCCGTGCGGGAATCGAACCCGCGACACGGAGCACAGCAGTCAATCGCTTAACCACTGCGCCAACCGTGCCGTCCCGATTACCCATGTAGTACAGTCGCCAGCTCATCAAGTTACCACAAACTGTCAGATTTTCTCATTCGATTTTGGACGTAACCTTCAACATTTTCAGGTTCAAAATCGTTTGGAGAAATTTGACAGTTTCGCGTAGCTTGACTTGCTAGCGACTGTGCATAGGTACCTATGCATGCTCGAGTATACATGTTTTGTAAAATCGCTACTCGCTATTAATATGACCGTATCCCCACGTAATTCTCAGTCGAACAAATTGGTCGTAGCCATATTTTGCGGATAAAACCGTTGATATTAATTACATTAGGCTGTCATGGTGAGCACTGAGCTTTAGACCATAATATGGTTATCCATGGATAGAAACGTACGATTGATGACCTCTGAGACTTGAGTCATCGTTTTCTAATTGAATAATGACGGATTGTACGACGAGTTGTTCCTTTATTTCTAAAATGGTTGTTTCTCTAAGTTTCTAGTATCCGTGGTTTCTAGTGTGTAGGTGATGCTCAATTGTGTTTTCATTCTTGTATTTTCGGTCACTTGGTACTTATTATTTTACTTTCTACGTTCTTCACCCTGCTTAGAATTCTCGGTAGCACTCAATGAAGAATAGTGATGTGCCTAGTATTTTAAATTATTTCAGAATATCGATACTATTGTGTTGTTTTTTGAATGAAGAAAATGGGCTTAGTTTTTTGTATGTGCAAGTGGGTAAATGTTATGCGGTAGATAAAACAAACATCTATAGTTAAAATAACTGTATTTATTTATAAGTAATACTTAATTACATAAGAAAGGACGGATTTATGATTGGAAAAATAAACTTAAAAACTAAAATAACATGCTTACCTAGATAAACTTATTTACAAAATCAAAACTTACACGTCTGGATACCAAATCAATGTTTAAATTAAATTTAAAGAGAACTATTTACATTACTATAAAGAAATGATATAAAAAATAAGTAATCTCAAAATCAACACATCATATCAGCTCTCTGTCTTAACAATTCAAGTCTAAGTTCATGCTCCCGCGCCGCTAATCTCAATGCAGCGATACTGGAGGTACGCACATCATCCATTACTGGGTGCATATGTAAGCTTTCACTGCCTGGCGATATCGGCGGAGACATGGAAGGTGCAGGGGATCGGGTAACCTCGGGCGACAATCGGGAGTGATCGGACGACGGCCGGGAGAGATCGGGAGATGGATGCGACAGTTCAGGTGCCGGTCGGGAGTGCTCGGGGGATAGTCGGGGCGGCTCGGGAATGTTCAAGTTTGCGAAGAGGGAGTGGAAATGCGCGGGCGATGTGGCGTAGAGTGGGGCCCCGAAGAGAGGCGGGCGCGATAGCGGAGGTAAGTACTGGGCGCCGAATAGAGGTGTGCTTGCATACCTGTTTGAAGAAAAAAGGAGATTAGTATAAAGAAAAATAAGACACAACTGAAAAGGGTTCTTAATTTGGGATTTGAAGTGAAATACACAAGGGAAATCGGACAAACAAATGTAAAAAAACGACCCAGAATCAAAATAAACAAACATAAATTAATTCTTACCTAAACGAAGCCAGAGCAGCATCAAACGGCTTCCTCAGCCCGAAGCCAAGCTGTGACAGTGGGTGTGGTGGTCCAGGCAGAGTGGCTGACGTGGGCAGTGGCTGAGAGCCCCCCAGGTAGCCACTGTAGGGGTGAGCGTGAGGACCCACCTTCTCCTGCTTGCGCCATTTCGCACGACGGTTTTGGAACCATACCTGGTGACAAGAAAAGGGGACTTTAGACTGAAAGGCTGCAAAGCGATGTTAGGCAACTATGTTTTTTAATGTTGCTGGTCATCAAAGTTTTTTCAGAAAAGGCAAAAAGTACAAGTTCAATATTAATATAATACTCATCGGCTCCAAGAGATTGTCAAAACAAGACATAACTTGTCATCGTAATTACAATTGAATATAATTTTAAGAAAAAACAGTACATAATCAATTCACTTCTTGCAACAAAATTATTTTAATGGCTTCACACTTAAGCCTTACAATAAGATTCCTTGTGTCTGTGTTAAATGTAATTATCAGTTAAAGCCACGGTTGAACTTTAAAAACGGGCGAATTAACTCCTTTCAATTCCACCTGGCAACATTTTGCTTTTTCCTCAATTCCAAATTATTATCGTATAATGCGATGGCAACACTCATTATGTACGGCTAATCAATTTCCCCGTAGATTTATAAGCTGGCTTTCTAGTTCTAATAGTTTTTTAATAATTCAACGAATTTAATTAAACAATCAAGTAGAAAGTTTACGACCTACGGACAGTATTATTAGTTGATAATATAAAAAACGTAAGAAATCTATCATAAATCAAAGTTAATTAAGAGTCACTGTGCGTGCTGTTTGCAAAGGCTTAATCTGGACATAAATGGAACGTCCACTCATTAGGTGTGGTTCACTATTGAAGGCAAAAAGGTTTTAATTAATACACGGTTAGCTATGTTACATGGACATGACTATTATATTATATATTTATTTATTGTATAAGTAGTATAATCTATTGATAATTATTTTAGTGTAAACTATTTATATTTTAATTATATCGGCGCCATAATCAACTTTATGGCGTCTATTAAATAAATTGTTGAAAGATCTGCTTTCTGCGTCGTGACGTGACCGAACAGTATTTTTTCTAAGCAAGATTAAATTGTTAATTTAAATGATTAATGCTACAAATTGTGTTTCATTTTAATTACTATATATATTTGATGATTCAAATATAAAAAAAACGTTCTATCATAATATCATACATGTGTAGTAACTTCTGTCTATGGAGTAGATTTAAATGTGTATGTGATTTATTATTACTGGCAGTCAATTAAGATTTTGTTAAAACATAATAACTTTATTTCAATTTGCCGTCCGTATGTTTAGTGATGTTTTATTAAAGACCTTGTGCAATTGATGTTGTGGACCAAGCAGAGCTTAGGAAAATTTTGTTGACATTAATACCTATTATATCATTATTAACATCATTATTTATATTATTTTCATATCTTCAGGATGATTTTGGGGCTGCCACGTTTCTGAAGTGCATCGGGGATGTTCGCGCTGTTTCGCACTGATGGCTTTCATGCCATCATTCGCAAAAGGACGGTATCCCCGGCCCTTTAGTCTCGACATAGATAGCGACAAAAATCGGTCGTTGAGTCGTATCGTTGTCAAATTTCTTTAATAGATTTTCAACCTTATACTTTGGAAATAAAGTTGAAAATGTATTACAGGAATTTAACATCGATACGACTTAGCGACAGATTTTTTCGCTATCTAATGTCGAGACTGCAGGCCCTGATGTGCAGAATGCGTGGCAGCCGCAACGAAATTTTGAAGACTTTGGTTGATAGGATCTCATCCCTGCTTTGGAGGTCCTTTATGAAATCAATCATCTAATCATAATTTTAATTTCCATTTTAATTCTAATAAACTTTTCAATTTTAATAATAATATTCATTTCAATTATCATTTTAATTTCCATTTTTGTAATTGTTCAATGTTATTCCTATGGATCATGATATCTGTTTATTTTTTTAAATTTTTATTAATTCGAAGAAAATAACTACTTAGTTGTTTTGTTAGGTAGGTAAAGTTGACAGAAATTCCATTCCTTATAGAATGCTTAAGTTACTAATTGTACAATTTTAATATTTCGCTGACACGCCGCATTTACATTGCAAAATGTGCATTGACTCCTTATGGAGGCGCTTTCATTAGAAAAGATCGCGACCGATACATACAAATTAACCTATCAACAAACTTAATATAATCCTCCTCACATTACAACGCTGTAGCAACAAAAAATAAACCCTATCCCTTACCTCTACAGACGTCTATCAGATAAAAACTATCAACGTTTTCTAAGTAATTGGCAATTTCCAACAAAGTCGTATTTCCAATTTTGCAGTGACTCGAACATTAATGAAAACATCCGTCGGTCGCGTATGCCGTGATTAAGTGATCATTAAGGTGTTGTTCCACCGATATGTGTACGGGCGTAGCCGCGTTTCCCCACATGTCTTATAAGGAAGCTTGACTGCGTACTGTGACCATACTTCGACATCGTAATGACGGATATTAATCGTTTTAATCTCTCTTAATAGTGCACTTTAAGCAGAGTATGAAAAAACTAACTTCTTCATACGTGACCTTTTTGAAAATTGTAATATTTAAGTGGTTATGTGTTTTGTGGAATTAATTTTTGAGTACCTACCATTGAGTACCATGATGTGAGTTGTGACCGGAATTATGGTTTTCTTGACAAAGTAAATAAAATTACACGATGAAAAATATGACTGCCTCAATGGTCCTGTGGTCGCAAGCGCTACGGATGACCATAACGTCCTGGGTGCGATTCTCGGGTCAGACAAAGTGTTATTGGATTTTTCCATCTGGAATTTCATAACCGACGAAATATGGGTGTATTATAGGTACAACTCTGCCTAACCATTCGGGGATTACAGGCGTGATAATACGTTATGTGATAAGGAAAAGAGCTTTCCAATACAATATCTGATAAGGACTTTATTAACGTACAAGAATATGTGCTAATGATGCTTTATTAGACCCGTTTGCTTCTATAAAAGAAACTAAGAATGCCTTGACTTATTATAAGTCTTGTCTTAATAATTTTTATTACAATATTAACACACAATGATCCTGATTAACTTTATAAGTAACAGCATAAGGAAATCATTAAATCGTTGGTTAGTTAACTAAGTCCTATAAACAAAATCGAATTGTTCGACCACCAGTCGGTATGCATTTAAGAGAAAATTGCAGAGTTATTTTCAAAATAATTAGTGTATCAATTACCTCTTTCCCTTTTTGTGTATATATATAGTATATATATTATATACAATGTAGGTATATATTATAGTAATATGTATTTATGTGTATTATAAGTTTATAACCTATTTAGGTACTTGTATACCTATTTAATTTATAATTAATTAAATTATATTTTTATACTTTTTATTATTATTAACGCCTGTTAAACAGAGCACCTGCCATCTTATCCTTGGTCGATTGGTAGAGAATGCCTAAGGCATTAAGTCCGGCATTGTATATTATTGTGTGCGAGAAGTTTAAATAAATAAATACATTTTTTTTGCTTACCCAATGGTAGCATTTTTTATTACCTAACTGGGAATATAAAGATTCGTAAGTTTATTTTACCTGTGGTAGCTATATGGGAGGGTCTGCTAAGCAAAGCTATGAGGTCTTTGCTTCATTATTGGAAAAGATATAAGAGTCTTAATGTTAACCAATAACGATCCGTAAAGTACAGGAATCGGGCATAAATAATTGTATTATTGTTTCTACTATCAGCGGGGTTATTACGTAACACACTAACAGTAGGAATAGGTTTCATTTTGACAGTTCAACAACATTCATTGTGTTATTGACGTTGTTGAGCAGGCAAATTTTTCGAACGTATGTAGCAATGGATTAGCAATAGGCTTCAAAATGATTCAGATTGTGATAGATAATGTGTTACGTAATTAGGGTGCTGTTTAATTAGTAAAGCAATTGCGATTGAATTCATCTAGACTGAAATTGTTACAAGTCTGTATCGATAAAATGTAGGTAGATACTTATTTTTTGTAAAAATATTTGTTTCACAATCACAAAATATCAATCAACTCAGCCTATCGCAGTCCACTGTTGGACATAGGTCTCTACCAGGCCTTGCAGTCTCGACATTAGATAGCGACAAAAATCTGTCGCTAAGTCGTATTGATGTCAAATTACTTTAATAGATTTTCAACCTTATGCTTTGGAAATAAAATTGAAAATCTATTAAAGGAATTTGACATCGTTACGACTTAGCGACAGATTTTTGTCGCTATCTAATGTCGAGACTGCAGGGCCTGGCTACGTCACAACACCCTGTCCTCCGCCTTCCTCATTCCGTCTGTCCCAGCCTCAGAACAAATAAAAAATCAAGACAACGCTGTCAACAGTAACGAGAGGCCGGTTTCGTAATCATGTGTGCACTTAGTGAGGTGTAGTTTCATTGTAAATGTGTGCGTGTGAGCGTATACGCACAGATCAAGGTGTAGTTTTGTATGCTTCAGTGTATTGTTCGCAGCGCTGTCTTAATTTTTTTATTTGGACTAAGTTCCCAGCTACCTTTTTAAGTTCGTCAGTCCGTCTAGTGAAGGGCGTCCCACACTACGCTTGCCGATATGCGACAATCACAAACGGCTGAACGAAATTGGATGGAATTTGTCAAATAGCTAGATAGCCGATATAACATGATCTGGATGAACACATAAAAGTATCGAACGCTTGTTAAACACATATACAAGGTTTGTGCAAAGTCAATCGCACATAAATGCTAACATTTGCACAGAGAAAATCGCTCTTACTGCAACGACATAAAGGCGCTGTCAATTTCAAATACACTGGCGTGCAAAAAAATCGGCCCACCGCGTACTTTCAATTTGAGAGACGATATCTCAAAAATCTTAATGAATATAATTTATTAATTTATATTGTGTGAAGGTAGGTAAGGTACATTCTATTTGCACATAAACTATATTTGGATAAAAGCAATATTCTTGACAAGATCGACTCAATTCTTCAGATGTCCTCATCGCTCACTTTTGCTCGGATAAAGTGCGTGACATTTTTTTGCCAATGAAATTGGCAAAAGAATAATTTTGTTTATTTCTGTTCGTTTAATGAAAATGTTACTTGATATTTTAACGGACTTCAAAAAAATGAGGTTCTTTATTCGATCCCCCATGTTTGTAAGTTCGTGGTTTTTTCATAAACTTTTAAATCAGTTGTGATAATTCTTTAACTAATGTAATCTACATACTTTCAGGAAGGTTTTAGTATACAATATATTAGGTTATTTTTAGTAAACCTTGTTGAATTATATTGTTTCAAATCGAGGAGCACGGGGTGAGTCAATTTTATTGCACGCCAGTGTAGTTACCACTGATGTTCGATTGACTTTACATGTAGCAGTTCCTCTAGGATGCTAGTGAAACCACAGGCAATAGTTTGTCTATACTTATACTATTATAAAGAGGTAAAATTTGTCAGTTTGTAAGTACATAGGGGTAATCTTCGGAACGACTGATCAGATCCCGACTTTTTTATTAATTAATGGGATGCTACAGTATTACCGAATGTTAAATAGGATATATTGTAAGCAATTTCACGCGGACGAAGTCGCGAGTAGAAGCTAGCATAAAATACCATAAAATGACTGACATCCATACCTATTTGTCGCTGCAATGGGGGCTATCGTTTTTGTGCTCACCGGTTGGCGCCACTGGCGAGTAAGGTCCTGGCAGTACTTTTATTTGATGTTTTGGATATGTTTAAGTACCCATAAATCCATACTATGTTTATTTTATTACATTTTAAAACTTCAAATGAATATTTAGATCATAATGTTCCTAAAATAGGAAAGCATGAAGCAGACAAATATTATTCTTCCTTCAAGTGCTACCAAATTAGATCCTAACTTTTTACTTAAAATCTTAAGAGGGCGCAGCAAGACAGAAAAAAATCAAGTTTCACCCGCGCCTCTTTGCCTACCCCTCTCATCAAACACGACAAAAACAAAACACAATCTCTTCCCGCCAGCAGAAACTTTTCGCCCGGCGTATATTTAGGCATTTGAATTTGAATCTTGTGTGTAGAGTGTATACGCAAAATAATCAGATGAAACTGTTTTATTCAATTTACCTATATATACAAGTAGGTATATTATTAAATATTATTGTATGTCTGTGAATCTGTTACCGATGCTGGTGGGATGTTAGATTGGAGATTAGACTGACTTAAATGAAATAAAGACTAAATGTTACTTCAAGATACGGCCTATAAATTTTCGATTCCAAATTGAAAGACAAACCTAATGTTGTAGTTGAAAAAATATTGTTCCATACGTTATGTAACATAACTACAATTGAACAATTTTCAGATACTTTCCTGTACCTATTCCTGTACCTTGCTTCTTGTCAAATTTCATGATTCTAGGTCAACGACATGTATCTTATGGGTTTTAATTTATTTGCGAGTGTCAAGATATGCGAAATGAATGGCAATTTATGCCAAGATACTAAGTCAACGTCTTGAAGCTCGTTTTTTTTACAGCTCCAAAGGACCGTTTATCTAAGTATTTGATATCAATTTCAACTTGATACCCCCACGCATTCCTGAGATAAGCGGTCAGATAGATGGATAACAAAGTGATCCCATAAGGGTTCCGATTTTTTCTTTTGAGGTACAGAACTATAAAAAGCAAAGCACTTCCATCAAAGTACTATAATACTACATACTCATGATACTACCTACGTGATGGTGAAAACAATTTCGATAAAATTGCTTTTTTGATGATATAAAAGCGTATAATTATAATCGCATCACTTACCTTCTGCTTTTTTACTTTGAGAAAATGAAATCAATTGAACAAAAATGTCAATAAAATAAGAAAATAAACATTCGCAAATAAATTAAAATCCATATGATACATCCCGTTGACCTAGAATCATGATTTTTGGCAAGAAGCAAGGTCTCACAGCACAAATAGGTACCTCGAATGGCTTTTCAATTAAAATATTTAAACGAAGTATGACCATTGTCCACTCCCTTTATTTTCAATGAAATTCTTCAGTAAGTAAAACATCTGTTTATTTTGCCTATACTATACGCTAAGCTTGAATTCATAATCTTAGATCATAGTCATGTTTTGGAACTAGAAACTCAATGGTGGTGTGACAAAGTTCAAATTCCAATGTAACCAAATTTTATTTAGGGCCTTGTACAAGTTAGACGTCACGACGTCTTCGTGGAAACCAGTGTTAACCAAGTAAAAAAATATAATGGTATATCGTGGATATTGCATTGCAGGATCGTGCAAATTCAATTAGCAACAGTGTTACCAAGTAAAAAATTATATTGGTATGGTGGATTTTGCACTGTATTGTGCAAAGTCAAATGGCATGTGTCATGAAAACCTATCCTGCCTGGAGCGCGAGTAGAAAAAAGTCCTCGTCGAAAACATTTGTGAAAAACAGGCCAATTTCGGAACAAATAACTAGGGTACATTAGTCTGCTTTACCGACAAAATAATTGGCATCTATTTATATGGGTGGCAAAGAAAGTCGAAAGTTTATTAGGTTCCTCTTTTGTAACTGTTGAAACTTTAGCTTTGAAAAGCAAGCCGACAGTCCCAAACATTGTGATCCGTCACAATCTTTACTCATCCCCACCATAAGAAGGGATCTAGTCACGAGAACACTATCCGTATGAAAACTGTCATGTCCCGTGCACACCGTTTCGTACTTGTGTCCGCAATAAACCCTATTTTAGTTTTCCGATTTATTTATTTTGTAAACTCCAATAATATAATTATACCAATAACCTACCCATATGTTAAATTTTGAGTTTCAACTTGATTCGGGGGTTTTGGTCAAAAGCCGCTCGAAATGGGTCGTCTAAGGTTACCCTTCACGAAGTTTGTCAACGAAAGTGGGAGTAAACGAATTTGGTTCTTTATTTAATAGTAATAAGATCTAAAATCTCCAGCACGAACTCTATGTTGTAAATTTTCTCCGCAAGCAAATTGACTGAAGTGGAGAACAATGCCGCTAGTTGTATTATACCAGTCAAAAATCTGTCAAATAATTGTATGTCATCTTGAGTTTTCAAATATCAACATTGAATTATTATAATATTTTTATTTTATAGTTTAGCCGTGGTATTTATTTAGTTTATCAATTCTTAACGATTTTAATAATCGTTTCGGAAGTGGTTTTAGTGATTTTTTCATGTTTTGTATTTCACAGTGTCATTCCAACAATGTGATAAATTACGAAAATATTATTTACGCAAATAAATTAAATCGCAGAGCAGCAGAAAATTCAAGCGCAGTCCTCTCGTTTCAACAGAGCGACGGCGACTGATTTGTGAAACAAAAATATGCTCGAAGTTCCCGCAACGTGCGACGGAAGATGACTTCTTCCACGAACTAAAAACGTCGTAAGTGCTTAAAGCTTGTAGTCGTAATAATAACAAAAATAAAAGGAATTTCAAAAAATGCCTGCACAATTTTTTTCGCCTTGTCTTGATACAGATAATCATTAAAAAATTATCCTATTAGTCATTAGCAATTTAAGTACAAATTGAAAAAAGGTGAAAATTAGAGGTAACTTCGTGATGTTATTTTATCGAGAAAATTTTAACGTATTGTGTTTCTGTTCCACAAAAAGTTTCAAAATATCATGTAGTTACTCATATTATTTTTATTTTATACCTACGTCTTATGAATTTCATGAAAAATTAAATTGAAGATAGGCGATTTTGGTTACTACCCGCTCTTAAGCCATAACTAATCAGGAATGGCACAAAAATGATGGATCATTAGTTAAAATCCGTGATAAAAAAAAACCCGCAAACCTAGTGAACATTCAGTACATTTGACATCTAGAGACCTTACTCTACACTAGCGCCTCGAGCGGCGAATTCAAGCGCGATAGCCCTTATATAGCCTTTATAAGCTCATAAAATTACAGTAATGTAAGAATGTCAGAATATCTTAAAATTATACTGTTTTTACGCGAAAACACTCAATTTAATAAAATTTATTGCAAATGTGCACCAGTATTTAATGTAAATTGTCGTTTTAATTTAACGTTAAAATTATGGTCAACGTTATAAATGCGTACGTACCTACATGTGAACTTTTGTACGTGAGAAAAATATTAATTTTTACCACTCGAATAGTTTACTTAATTGCATTTTATTTTATTGTGAGTAATGAACTGCTTTATAAGAAGTTTTAATCATTAATGTAATATACAGAGGGAATTTTTAAGATGCAATCAAAATGGCCGAAAATGGAAACTATACTTATGGGAAAAGAAAATGGCCACAGGATTTGGCCCAATTCTGGAGAAACCTAGAATACAAAGAGAATTTGATGTAGTTATTATCCATTTAGCTCAATATGGGAGCAGAGAGTTTTCAATTTTATTTAATTTTCCCTGGAAGTTCCTATTAACCAACAACTTTTTCAAACAACCTTATTTTAAGTTAATCAATGAAATGAGTACCATAAATTCATGGGTAAGTAATTATAATATTAAAAATGTTAATCAAACGAACTGATTGCTTGATTGGAGCCACACGCGTGGGACTGTTTGTCCGTATGTCATAACTTTTATTGTAACGTGTGAATTTACACATGTATACTTATCTTTTAATTTATAGAACAAAGGGTCCCTATTTATATGCAAAAAAATAGCAATAACTCACAACCAGTAACAGTAAAACTTGTCTTTATAATATATTTAATACCTTTTTATTGACTAAATGTAAATAATTGTATTAATTATGTATTTTATGCAATCTTGATTATGGAGTGCAATTAAAGTGTTTTATTTATTAGTTTCTTTAATTAGAATTAATCCGTTTTAAGAAAGCGAGTTTTTGTAAAAACAAAGCTCATTAGCTTCTTAAAAAAAAACCCGTGTAGATAGTTAGTAATTTAGCATCTGGACGTTCTATTATTATAATCAGTAAAAAACAATGTTTACATGTCTGACCCCGTAACCCTATTTCTCCGTGGGAAGCTAACAGCAGAACTCCTCTGATACTCAATGAGAAACATCCCAATAATATGATATTGAAAATATCTCATCTTAAATATCAATATAATTGAATCCAACTGAGTAAATTAACTAGTGTAAATTATTAAAAGCGGTACTTACAACAAAATTTTATGTGCCATATTAATAGAGTATGGAATGTGTAAACTATCCGACTGAGCGTGACTTGTGAAGCAGACGTCCTGTCGCGAGTCTGCAGGGGGCCTAACGTGCGACTTTTTGTCGCACCGCTCAAGAAACCCACTTTGATTTTATTACTTTACCTTAACCGACGTTTTGATTGACTTAATTATATCGCCCCAATGAATAAATGGATGATTCCGAAATTCATTAAAGTGCGGTCAGAGAACAAAATTACTAATTTATCGGGAAAAAAACATCTAATTTGTATTAATAATCTCGTTCTTACCTGTATTCTAGCTTCGGTGAGGCCGATTTTCAAAGCAAGTTCTTCTCTGCAACAATAAAAATGTTTTATTAAAATTGCGACTTAATAAAGTTGTTGATATTTCGCAAGATGGAGACACTTAATTGTTTTTACTCGTTAAAATGGGACTTTTATACGACATGTAATTTCGGGAACCCTTTGAATAATAAACATTTAATTTTTAGAAAGCACTTTCGTTTGTGCCCAGTGTTTGGCAAAGGAAAGCGATAAAAAACATGCATGTGGTTACTTCTTACTTTATAATAATATGGAAACTAATGAATCTTCTTATCAATCGTCCAGTCATCAAAATCTCAATGAACTCACCTAGTAAACACATCAGGATAATGTGTCCTTCCAAAAGCCTTCTCCAGTTCATCGAGTTGGTAGCTAGTGAAGGTGGTCCGGTACCTCCTCTGTTTCCGCTGAGGAATGTCCTCGTCATCCAGCCCGCTACCAGACCCTGGACGCTCGTGTTCCATGGGTGGGAGGTCAGGGGTGGTAGAGGAACCAGGCTCAGATACACCCATGATGAAGTGAGGGAAGTAGAAAATGATGAGGTAGTTGGAATTGAGTTCTGTAACAAACAAAAAGGATGTTGGTTAATCGGGCAATCAAAATTGGTTTTCCTTGTCCATCAATTATTAGATTTATCTCGTATAATAATTTGAATTTAGAACTAAGTACTTTATTGTTGTTACGCGTCAAAACAAAACAACAATAAAGTACTTAGTTCTGAATTCAAAGTATTATACACGATAAATCTAATAATTGATGGACATGGAAATTAGTATTCGTTTGTATTCGGAAATGCGATGATTCCCGAGGGACATTAAGAAAACAGTTGTACTGTACTTTGATGAGGATCAAACTGAAGAATTCTACAAGACAAAAGAAGGATGAAGTGCACAAGAAGGGATAAAGCATCTAGATCCGACAGATGCTCACATCGATGAGATGGAAGAACAATCTAACTACAATATAAAAGAAGCCAAATATGGCACCAAAAATATCACACACTGAAAGTAAATTGCAGCATGTCATGATATTGATGCATAGATAAATAATCCACCAAGAAAAGTTACGAGCTTAGCAAGTGACCATAAACTTGTCTTTATTATAGCGAAATTGATAGGTAAGTAGAAAATATCGACAAACACATGTACAAGGATAACTATCAGTAATTAAACCAAGAGACGCCACTATCATGTGAACCGTTCACAGTTTTATTTACGTTGATTATGAACAAGATATAATTATATTAAAAGATAGTGTTGCAAGTTATTACAATGCAACGGGCTGTGTCGGGCAGACCTGGGTAGGTCGAGCCCTTATGATCAAACGTCAAGCACAATTAACCGTCTATCATTATTGCCCATCTAAATTGCAATACCAAACATCCGCTTTCTTCATTCGCCATTGTTAATGGAGAATAAAATGTAAGTACCCATGGAGATAGCCGCCACTGAACGCTTTTGGACGTGTTCATATTGACAACAGACTGAGAAAGTAATGGTTGGTGATAAAAATATGTCGAATTTTAAGATGGTGTAAAAAGATAACGTTGAAGAAGGTGAATTGTCTTCAAGGCAGACATTAAAAGAGAAGCTATCTTAGTGTATATATCACTCATTTGGAGAAACATCGACGTTACTACTGCTTTTAAAAATTTACAGGAGAATGATTTAAAGTCGTTTTTTTTGTAATTTGGTACCGTCTCGTTCTGAAATGTTGATAAATCCCAAAACCATATTAAATATTTCACGCTAAAGATTTCACGCCTCTGCTCCTCTGAAATTTTTTTCGGGCATAACATATATCAACAATTCAATTTGGGAAAAATTACATTTACGTCGTTGTTTCTCCAAATGAGCGATATGCACTTTAGTATGAGACGTCATATCAGCTTAGTATGAAATAATGTTAAATAAGGAAAGTTCCGGATCAGACAAAACTTGGTGATAATAAAGACTGATCCGACGTTATTCATAAATGTTTTTCCGAACAGCTGAGAAACAATAACACTAAACAATTTGAAATAGACTGTAATATTAGTAAGTTTCCAATGGCTTGATATATTCACAAATATGGCGAATAAGGAATACACAATAGCTAGGGCCCCTAGATCTGCATTTAAAATGAGCACTACTCGTAACAGTAAAATAAAATGCTTTTTAATACCGTTTCGCTTGGGAGACCTTAACGAAGTTACCGCAATGTAAAACAGAAATTATCACCATTTAGTTAAAAAAAAGTGTTTATAACTTAGAATATTTTAACTCAACATTTTTATTGATAGCAATAAAATACAGCGTAAAAGATATAATTTTTATATTTATGAAGAAAGATAAAAAGTGAAGTATTGGTAGAGTAATTTCCTGTTTTGTCGATTCTAATGACGAAGACGTGATCTTTGATATTGTAACTGTGTTTAGTGATCTATCCGACAGACATAAAGCAAAAACTGACAACTTTTTATCTCGTTGACACAAAATTCCTGTTCTCTCCGTCATGGTAATTAGCTAGCGAACTGTAGCATACAATGTCAACAACGCTGATCATGAAACAACAAGAACAAAACTAAGAATTACCGTAATGTAGTTAATTACAGCATATTTTTCTAACCGGACTACGACAGCGATTCGTTATATCTGAGAAACAATTAGCACAGCTAATCAACTAGAGAGATCCAATTAAACAAGTGTTTAATTACATTTCAGTAATAATTAAACGCTATATTTTGTTCCAGCATTTAGCAAAATTCGAAAATGTTCTTTAAATCTTGGTAATTGAGTTGAATGTTGTGTGGGTGTTAAATGGTGCAAAAAACTAATTTAGTCTGCCTTTTGTTTTGATAAGTAGCGTCTTTTCTTTTGTCTTGGTCTGCCTATTGATAAAGAAGTGAGACTGGATTCTTCATGGCAAATTTTGCTGTGGTATCAAATCTTTAACCCGATATTGTGCGGTAGAAAATCTAATTTGGGTTGATAAGTAAACAGGATTGACTAAAAATATACAGGTATAGGTACTTTTCCTAAATGCTTATTTTTAACCATACCTACGTATTTTAATTCTTATGAACTCAAGGATCCAAATGATCACACTTTACAGTATGTTGGTTATATGTAGAAGCATTTTTTTTTAATTTTCACTTAATCATAATGTGACAAAATTCGACGCAAATATTTGAAAATAAGAAATTTAGCAGCAATGCAATAATTCCTTCTAGCAGCTTATAAACAATTGCAGTTTTTCGAGTATATATTAAAGCTCTGTAGGTATCTAGGTAGGTATGTACAGACAATAAGATTATATTTAATAGGTTGGTATTATTTATCTAATGCTCCTTCAAACAGACGTGACACAAAGGCTCCGCCTATCGCGCGACACGCGACACTCGCGTCGCGTGTCGTTTCTGTTTGAAAGAGCCTTTATTCGTTTTCCGTTTCCGTTTTCCTAATGACAACGACATCATTAATCGTTTATCTACAAAATTATTCGTTTACCTACAACGTTTAACATTATTATACACATATTTAATTTCAAATGCGTAAAATATGTTGTGACGTCTGTAAGCAGTTATCATAGGTACAGGTACATTTTAGATAGGTTTTTGTTTTAATTGATGATTATAATTTTATTATATACAGTAAAGTAGAGGGCCATTGATATACAATAAATAAGAACCCAATAACTATATAGACAAAATAATCTTCGAAATAGAATTTGTGTGAGACAGTGATTAGATAAATAATTTATAAGTATACGTAATTATAACTTTTAAAATGATTGAAACGCTCCAATAAATTTGAGACACGACGAATAAACGTTAATTAACCATGTAACATTTATAAAGAAAAACATTTTGAAAAGTAAAGTGTTTTTGCTAATTAAGAAAAAGAGGCATTACACGTAATTATAGTTAATCAGTTAAATGAACGAGAACTCGAAATAGATGAGTCGTTAGAAAAAGGTAGAAGCAGACAAGAAGATTTTACAAGAATCTATAATTCCAGAGATAGTGTGGATTGTCACAACCCCAATAACAAAAGATAGATTATAAACAATGACATAACAACACTTGAATGTAAGAAAACAGAAAGTAATTATCGTTATCTCTTCTAGGATGGATTAAGCAATTGTGAAATTAGGTGAGACTTACACAATATAATTATATGAAAGTATTTCTCACGGTGAGTGACACGCAATAGACATAAAATCAATTTATATAAGTGTATCAGTAGTAGTGTATTCGCAATTAACGGATTTACTATTATTTTGTGGGAAAGTCATTTGTGACACTGACACAACAGTTCAAATTAAAAGAGCTAAGTGTGTAGATCAAGACTTCCTGTACTAAGTTTAATACAGGGTCAAATTAAATTAGCTAGCGAAACTCCACAGACTTGATGGGTATCGATTTCTAAACATCATAAAACAAAAAACAAAAAATTGTTTGATGATTTTTTTGTGCGGTCATCGATTGCAGTTAGTGTAGGTATCACTTAAAATATCAGGTAATTTTTTTTTTCATGTAAACTTCATTGAAATTATTGGTATCGATATATAAACACGATAAAACATATTATCTCAACTCATACTTCAAGTAACAAAACAACCAGCGGTAATAGACCCCTAAAAAACATCAAATATTTTATTATTTTATTTCATCGTGTTTAGATATCGATACTCATCACTCTGTAGAGTTTCGCTAGCTAATTTAATTTGACCGTGTAGACAGATAATATATGACTAGGAAGAGGTTGAGTATTGTGATGACAGCAGATGGATGATCTATGAAGGAAAAACCCACGTACGCACGGACGTAAAAATACTGCGGCCGGATTTTATCGCACACTGGATTTTCAACGCTCTGCTTGGCGCTGAGAATTGAAAATCCAACAGCGTGTATTTTCGACGTACTGGGATGCACTCTTTTCGATTCTCGACGCTCGGTTCAACACTGAGAGTTGTAGATCCTGTGCGCGATAGAATCCCGCCGTGATATTTTTACGCCCGTGCGAACGTGGGCAAAGACTACAGCGCCGAACACAAATTACTTGGAGAAGGGCAGGAGGAATATGATGATGATGGTGTTGATGGTGGTGGTGGTGCTCTTCAGTAAATATTTCATCTATCGGACACAATATGTTAGAATTCAAGGAAAACCCAAAACTAGGGAAGGATTATGGAATTTTTGTTTTTATAACTACGTCATGACTACATGATATTAATTTGAGGAAGGAAAATAATATCACAATTTATCATTGTGTTTTGATTATTCGAATAAGTATACAGTGTCCCAATGAACCGAAAATAAACTTAATTAACGAAATCTAAAATTATTTTTTTCCCTATTACATATGTTGGATTTTCCATGTACATATTTGGTGTCACTAAACAATCCGTTTAAATTCTTGTTTATCATAGATTTAATTTTCATTGAGTTCAGTAATGGTTGGAAGTCGATGCCCAATAAAATTAGTGATAGTTCACGAATGATTAGCTAGCTCGGAGTCGTCGACTGTCTATGGTCACTGTCTATCTGCTGTGTCTATGAAGCGTGACGACACCTGCGCAGACGCATCTGTCGCACGCGCCGGTAATCGCGATCTATTGCACACAAAACTTAGGTTTATTTATAGCCTGTTATGTCCCACTTTAGGGAAAAAGCCTACCTTTCTCCTTTCCACTCCATTCAATCTCAATTTTGTTTGTAGGCGTCAAGCGGTGGCGTTATATTTGAAACTGTTTGTTACAACACATCCGTCACTTGTTCCTAAAGGTTCTTTAGAAAACCAGCGTCAGACAGCATCTGTCTGGCATTAATTACGTCAAAATAGACCTTTTGGGTGCAGCCGTGAGGCACACACTGTTTTTTAAGTATTTCTCTTTTTTATTTTGTATGTCGTGTTTCATGAACTGTTGTTAAATAAATGTTATTCCGTCTTTCAAGCTCGTCCCGCCATCTTTGCTTGAGTCTGCAATTATGCCGCTGGATGTTTTCCTTTGACCCAAATTGTAGTAGTTTAAGTCCAATATTAACTTAACAAAAATAGACTGCGTTTATTCAGAAATCAATTAGGGCTTTATATATTTGAGTAATACGCCCACCTATTACTAAGCTTTTTCTATCTAACTTGTCTATTAACTTGAACACGCAATGGAAGTCTATCAGCTCTTAATTATTACCAGTTAACTTTGCTGAGTTATTTTAGCAAAAAATTCTAGTCACACATTTTACTTGTCATCTATGAGTAACGTAAATAATAACTTTTTTCGTACCTAAGAGGAAGTTATGTCTAGTTGGCATATTGGATATTTTTTCTTTGCTCCTCAGATGTTCACGGTAATAAAATTAATTTTAAACAAGATAATTATTTTCAAGGTATGTATATATAAAATTGCCGCGTCTCCTAGAAATTGAAATTTACATCGAAAAAAATTCTAATTACAGCTTCCAAATAACACAAAAATATTGAAAAGCCGCAGTGAAATTCGCTAACAAACTGTTAGAGAGCAAACGAAAAAATAAATTAACCACCGACACGGTCCAGCGTTTCCTCTATGCGGTAATAAAAAAAATACTTTGGGTAAATTAAATAAAGCAATCAAGATGTAAATTTTAACGCTCCAGCGATCTCGCGGTGAATATTGACGAATATTATCCACTGATTGGCTCTGCCGACCGGGTAATCGACACATTGTTAGACAATTTTTTATACACAACTAGCGGTACCAGCTGTCCCGAGTTCGTTTGCCCCCACGACGGCTAAATAAACCTTGACTTTTTGCTCCATTACCGCCAATTTTCATGAAAACTTTCATTTCAATTCGCCTTTTATAAAACAAAAACCGTAACTTCAACCTAATTATGCCATTCAATCTATAATTGAAAATGTGTGAATAAGGTATACGCGAGTTTTAGCTTATAATTAATTAACGACTCGACGTGTATCGCTTCTATACGATATAGTGTTTCAATTAATTCCCGCGTAATAAATATTGCAAAGATCGTAATAATTTAATACACTATTGGATAACATTGGTCGTTATAAAGAATGTAAAAACTTGTAATGTCAGAGTTTAGTGCCGTAAATGAACATGCTTTTAGAATAGCTAATGTTGTATGTGAAGCTATAGGGCTTAAAGTGGTTGTACTTTAATCGATTCACGTAGCGATATAATTGTAGACCGTGTTTGTAAGAATAAATTAAACTCCGTATCGGCGATGCTTGTGTGATATAGAAAAAGTGTAATAATTTGATTTATACGCGGCTGTATAGAGTTAACAATACGGTGTGAAATTAGCGATGAATGATTTATAGAAACTATGCAAGACGTTGCTATAGTTTACATTCAATGTTCGTTACAGCTAAATCATAACTTAAATCTTAATTATAACAAGAAAATGAATAATCAATGAGAGGCGATAATTTAAAACTAATTGGACACCATAAAAGCAAAATGCTACGGTGATGTATAATCATTTTATTCTGCTCCTAATATATACGTAGGTTAAAAATATAATTCTGGTTTCAACATAGAAGAAAAAAATTAAATCTGAAAATAATGTCGTTATTAATGAAAAAGTAAGAAAATGGAAAGGTTATGAAGCAGTAGATGCTTGTAACTATGAACTACAATAATTTCCCAAGTTTTTACTACATCCTCCGTGTTACCTTACACTAGGTATAAAATAAAATTATCGGATCTTCGCACCACTCGATTAAGTATGGAAATGTGAAATGAACTCCATAAAATGCATGATTCTATGGCACAAGACCACGATTCTATTAATTCGATTACAAAATTAATGTCTATTTCCTGTTTAGTCACAGAAAAAAGTATGTTCGCAGAAAATAATGGAATGAATAGAAAAAAATACAAAGAAAAATAATTTAGTAGCGTTGATCCAACGATAAGCTATTATGGAGCTTTAATATATGCATATTAGATAACATTTCCTTTGTACAGGGGTACAGTGAAAGAATTATAATATAATAGGATTAGGAGTGATAGGAACCAGGAGGCGCCTGCTGGATTAATTTTTTTTGTGTCTCCGCCAAGACTTGGGTGATAATCAACTGTTTTCGCCTTTGTAAGTATAGTTATCTATTTAAGCTCATGATAACGTTATAAAAGTTTGAATTATTAATGGTTGAATTTATTTGAATCGGGAACTTTAGTTTTCCTAACAATAGATCCTTCGAAATGTCCAAAATCATAATAACGTTATGTGTACATACACAGTTTTCTTATAAGCTATTGTGTTATCGCATTTTAATCATATTATTTATTGCTTCATCTTGTGTTAAATTAATTTAAGAAACACCTTCAATAGCATAAACAAAATTAATATTATCCAAACTTTGGAATCTCCATTCTGCACTTTATCGTTAGCTCTAAGAATTGAGGGATTAAACGTTTTTGTCCATTAGGTCTGGAGTTAAGTGTTAATGGCGTCTCGGATTATATCGCTGAGCTTTAGATAAGAGCTGCAAGTGTCTGACTCATCCGTCCCCTGACTGATGTCTGTCTGCTACCTGATAACCCTGACATTACCACGCTAATGCTATTACAACATCTCGAAATTCCTCTAAAGCATCATCCCTCACCCAACCCCGTGCTAGTCACTCGGAAAATTATATCTTAATTGATTAATATCTGAACTTAACACAAAGCAATAAAATTCATAATTGTGTGTTTTCCTGATTCTAGATTTATTTGATTATCAATTTAATTATTCCTTTGTTCCACCTGCATTAGCACATGGCATAGTTTTTCCATTACATTCTTTATTATTCCATTGTCGGCAGCAAAATTATTATCAATTGGAATAGTGTACATTTCTACATAATTCGTTTCTTCGGTGAACTTGGGAAAAAAAAACATCTGCGGGTCTAATAACGTTCACAAAGCTAATATTATTTTTCGTAATCACAATCTCAATAACATCCGATTCAATTTCATCACCCTATAACGAACAACGGAGAATCTTCAATTTTAATATTATGAACATTAAAAAAATAATCAAGATACAAGAAGTATGGATGTAAATGGACATTCCTATTACGAACGCGGCTAGTAGCATCGAGTAGCGTGTAATGAGAAACCAGAATGTTAATTAAGATCTAATTAAGTCTAATACAATCAACAATGCTGCTCGCGTTCCGGAGGCATCCGCAAGTCATCACGAAGGTTTCGTATCGTCTAGTCTATGGAGATCTCTGACCTTCGATGCGATGCTCATCTTTGGATCAATTTCTCATCGACGCGGGTCTTTGTGACTGGTGATGTTAATCAAATTGAGATCGGCCAACCCTTTAGTAAAAAATCGGTTAAAATCACTCTTTCTAAAGGCTATTGTGATGTGAGAACTCAATTTAGTGAACATTGCAGCAATGTAGACGTGAGATCAGTTGAAAGGGTAATAAAGATATCTAACGTCTGTACGCGAGCTACAAATCATTTCTGAAGTAATAAATGTATATGACTATGAGGAAAAGTAATTACTCTTTAGAACATAAGTAGTACATAGCAATTATTATTAACTTTTCTAAGAAAGTTTATGATAATTATAAAATTATTAAGTGTTGAGTTTCGGGAAATATATACCTACTCATTTAAGTTTGGGTAATTCCGTAGCGTTACCCACTTTTATTTATTTTTCCTTCTTCCATTAAAGTAATTATAATTAACAAAAACGTAAATTATAATAGCCATTAAATATTAAAGAATTGGGATGCCTTTTTTGTTATGTCTGACAGCGATTGCTTTGTTATTTTTTATGTAAAATTACTCTGTTTTATATTATGAGCCTAATTGTAACCAAGCTTCATATTCCAGTTAACATCATTTAAAGAAAATATACACCACACTATGCGCAAGCCGTCGCCGCCGTCGGCAAAAATATGACTCGTTTAAATATTATTATTACAGATTTAATAGCAATTAAAAATAGATTTTATAGTTTTATAATTAACATACATTTAAATTGGACAAATTATGACCACGACATATTTGCCCACAAACACGACGGCAATAAAATAAATGACACCACACGGGCTCAAGCTTATAAAAAATATGAAATGACCCACACATTCCCCTGTTGAGACTAATAAAATCACGATCAATAACATAAATACGCTATTGTTGTCCATCTTTACAATATCTAACAACTTTTATAGAGCTTGAGATATGGGAATAACATTCAAAGCTGACCATAATACAAGCTATAAACAAAATTAACAACACAAGGCACCCTGCTGATTTCAATTTTGAGCCTGACATCGGCCCTAATTCAATAAAGCAATAAAATTCACCTAATTATGCAAATGCCTTTAAAATATCAGGTATTATGCCTTTTTTGACTCCCAAAAAATATGATGCGAGCCGTCAAATAACCTAGTGGGCTTTGATTAATGAAAGCCGGTCCTAGTTGTTAGAGCAATGTCATTATTTTAATAGATTGTTGTAACGCATAATTAGAAAGATGGGAAGCGTCATGCAGATACTGTCATTAATTATTTTTAACTATATCATTAACTTTTTACTATAATTTCCTTTTTGGGACTGTGTGTGTTTCGAAGTGATGTTCTCTAAAGATCGCTTCAAAATTCGAACGATGTCGAAGAGTGAATTTGAGATTGTAGACTTTAAAGACAAGTATTTACAAGTATTGTAAGACGCTTTCGAATTTTGTGCGGTTACTTCAGTGAGCTTCAGAATGAACTTTACAGATCTTTACACTGGAATATTACCTTGAGACCATTTCAATTAAATATTTTATGAATGATATGTTATAAATAAAGTAGCCAAGTGATTGATAAACGTTAGGCGTGGAAAATACATTTAAAATAAATATATTATTAATATAATAATTATTATGAATATATTTTGTAATTTTTATGGTCACTTGATAATTTATTTACAATTCAATCACAGTTATATTCGATAAAATACGTAAAATAGTGCATTTTTATGGTAATTTAAATAATATTTGCACCCAGTTTTAAAATTATCATCAATTATTGAAAATGCATAGGAAAGCGATTAAAAGTTTATTTTACAATGACATGCTAATAATCGATTGTACTTCTTTACATAAAAAATTAATTAAACATACGCAATAAAATAATAATTGAAAACACTTACCACACTCAATTCACACCGATGAACTCCGAAATAAAGTCCTTATTAAGCACGAGACGAAAGATAGTGAACACGAATAAATTGCCGTCAATAAAGGCCACAATTTACATGATACCCCGTGACGTCTCAAACGACAACAGAGCAATAAACTATAACACACCAACGCCTTCAATCGACTGGTAGAGAATAAAGCCGGCTACGGTCGCCTACGCACCGCTCGAAAAAGTATAACAAAAAAGTAGCGGGCCGAGACCACTCCCCTTGGGCACGCCCGGCCAATGGCGGCGCGCTGATATCACCGCCGCCGCGACGGTGGGCTGAATCACTTGATACGGGTCCCTACTTCGATACCGCTAATTGACTTTATCAACAAACTGACTTTACTGGCCGAAGTCACGATATATGCGTTTGTCTGCCGTGTCAAAAGCCTAACTGTGGCCCACTAGCGCTGTAATTAAGTATGCTGCGAGTTAATGGGTGATTTGAGCTAGAGAGAGATTATTTTGTACCCATTACAGACCCTAAGTGAATGCCGTAAAGTTAGGTTAAGCTAGTACATGTCAGTGATAAAGGAAAGTAGTAATGATTCGTCCTTGTTGGTGTAATCTTAAAGTCTTATAATATATGATACAAATCCTATTCTTATTTTAATAAATGCATTTCTTACTCTAGGATTTAATTACAACCACTAACTGTTTCATATTGCAAATTCAGTTTTATCACATTTGTAATTAAAATATATAACTATTTCGATTCCGTTTTTGGCCTTATTGGTTACTTTTTATTTTAAACGATGCCTTTATCCCTGTAGGACATATAGGGCTCCATATTAGGCATCCAATTAGAAGCTATGAAAACTTTATATAGCTGAGAGTACTATTTATCTGCGAGTGTCGGCTTCTTTGAGCAAATTGCATGTAAGGCTATAAACCGACCTCTATTGGTATTGCAACTAGCTGCAACTTAGTTAACGGATACAACTTTGGCAGTCAAATGAATTCTCTCAGTAGTATAAATTTTATGGTCATGATAATAAACTAGTTTTAGGGTTCTAAATTGTTGAATAATCTGAGTTAAAATAACTATGAATGGTTATTTGGTTAAATATAAATAAAAATCCGTAGAATTCTATTGAATTCTACGGATTTTTATTTATAAGATATATATATGATATGATATATTTTTATAAGATAAACTTTGGAAGACTTCTCTATCTAACCAAGGATCGGGTTTACAGTAAAACAACTTGATATAGGGTTAAATACAAATCGGAAAACTTTATGCAACACCATTTTCAAATCAGGACTGAAAAAGGCCTACCAATCTGTATTTGAGCAGTGTCGCTATCAATATTATATAATATTTTGGCCTAATGTTGGCGTTAATCGATTTTGGGGATACTTACATAAACAATTTTTAATTAATAAAAGCTGCCACCCATCGAAATCTTGTGTTTTGTTCTAACATAGTAAGAACCGTCCAATGAAAATATAAACCCAGCTTTTAGACTCTATACTGAAATTATTCCGTGTGATCGCAAGGACACTACTTCAAAAAAACACGGAATTATTTCATAGCAAGCACATAAGTACATTGAGGGCCAGAAGTATATAGGAAGTCATAATAGCGAAATTCAGGACTCTTCTAAAAGTACTTTAGCAGTTCTTAAATGAGCGAAAAAACACATTGAACAGAGAACAGTGCCTCATGAACTTGAGGCGTTTCACATTTACTTGCATTTTAGCAGGTCTGCTTTACTGCATTAACAGGCTAGGTAAATTTCTGAAAGCCAGTTCTCAAAGTTTATTTATTCATCATCACCATTAACAGTCTTAAAATAATATGTACAAGTATATTAAAAAGGGAGGGAAAAGAATCACAGGGCATCAGAATATTTGTGCGCCTTCACTGTAAACCGGAAAAGTACCCAAAAGGCTGACTGCATTGCCACGTTGTATGGCAATGCTGATTGGTTGGCCAAAAAATAGATTAGCCCTCTGGTCACGTGAAGAGTCGCCCGTCTGCTAAGCAATATCTCGAAAAACTAAGTGGGCACTCGGACCCCAATTTCGAAATTAAAATTATACTACTGTTTCATTTAAAAAATTCTAATTAAATTTTAAATTATGTCAACATCGTCACCCACTCACTTCGCATTACACATCCATTTCACCTACTGTTGGGCATAGGCTTCTTTTTGTTTTTGTTAATCACCTTACTCCTGTTCCAACCTAATTATCAATGGCAACAATGTCATCTGCTTACCTCGTCGCCGGACGGCTGACACTTGGTTGCAGCCTATCGTTACCTTACTACGTTAGCCTTGCCAGTTCATTTTTACTCAAGTTCGTCTACAAGTGTTTCCTAACATCAAAGACCTTTACATCTCTTCGGATCTCGACATTTCTGGATTCGATTTTTTCTTGATCAGCCTCCGGCGTGAGCATCTAGAATTCAGTACGTACTCGTTATTAGTAAATTGTGTTATTATTATATCTTTGTCTTTAAATTTAGCACAAAAAGTTCATTTTTAAACCAGTACTTATTTTAAGGATGTGAAAATCAGCAACTAAGAAACATTTTAATACCTATTATTGTTTAGTTACTAATATCTATTTATAGTTATTTAAATTTGCAACCTTCCAAGAAATAATTACCTAAAGGCTCCCAAGCTTCATAAAGAAAAAATCTTCCACGAAGAAAAATTGCCACGAGATTAAAGTAATATACAACAATCATCAGTACGCAATTAGCCTCCCCCAAGAGTTGTAATTAAAACTATTAAAATGACATTTGGCGCAATCCAAAGCCTGCTATGTGCAGTTCCGTGTATAATCATATGAAATCGCTTTACGGGTAGTTATTCTAACATAATAATGTTTAACATAATTTTAAATTCAAACAAAGGAGAATGCTTCATTCAAAATTGTCGTAGAAAGTAAACTACACCACTTTAGGTGATTTAGATGAGTTTTTGTGCTGTGTGAAACTTTAAGCATGATTTTTACCTCATCATCTCGATTGCTGGCAGTTGCTTTGAGTGTTTCTTCATTTCATACAGCACTGGTTTATGTCTGTGTAATTCATCTTTAATTTACTTTCATGGTATGTAATTTTAGTTTACTTTGGTAGCTTATTAGAGCGTTAAAATTGCTCTGACATCTAGATTTCCTACACTTTCATGTCGCCGCGCTATTAACGTTAATATCACCAACTTCAGATATTAAATCAAGTCATGTTATCGTCACTGAAAAACATGATTTCCGCGAATTACTTTGTACTTAACATTTTTTATTGCAATACCGTGTTCATATTCAAATCTAAATGTATTATAATGAAACACAATCATTATAATAACGTTAGATAAACAGGCACTGGAAACTGATTGCGCATTACGTACGACTGATTACAAAACAACGAGGATTTCCTCCCACGAGTAATTACTGCTGCGACACAAATTACACAAGTAATAACATATGAATAATAAATAAACAAGCGTTAGGTTATATTAAAGTTGCTCCAATGCTCGCCCTTGCCGCCACATTTTGTTCTGAATCACACAAAATTATAACTAACTACGTAATTCCCGCTCCGAGAGTAAATTGGCCCATATTTAATTTTGGGAAAATGTAAAAATAAACGTTTTTATTTGTGTAAATAACACAATAAAACTGCGGCCGCCATTACCGGGCGACACGAAATTTGTACGCGCACCAAATTACATAGATACAATCTGTGTCGATGTAATTGTTATTTTACTGTCGTTAGTGCCCCGGATCGCGTAAATTCAGTTAGGGGATATGATTTTTTTTTTCAAATTCAATATTCAACTTTTTGTTACGACCGGAAACGGACGCGTTAGAAAAAATTACGCGCATCCGGTCCGGTCGCAGCTTTTGCGCTATTGCAATAACGGTAATTAGTTTTTGATGCGAACGTGATAAAAAATGATGCGTTTGCGATTAATGTGACAATATTAAAGAGTGTGCGGAATAATAAAAAAGTGTTGGAACTCAATTTTATGTGACTTTTACAGGGAAAGGGACCTAAATATATAAGAAATACAAACTATTTTGGTGTGAACTTGTAGTGTTGGAAATCTGGCTAATGTGTCGAACGGATGACCAATTGTGTCCATTTGCGGTTAACTAAATCAATCACAAGTCACAATGCATCATATTATTTCTCGGCCCCGGTCAGCGGTGACTCGGTACTCCGGATGTGACTGTCCCTGATTCTTGTCTCGGGTTTCCTTCGTTTTTTCATTTCACCAACTCAATTTAAAACAAATTAGTTAGGACATTCACTCCAGTTCTTGTCCAGTTTTCTTGTCCGACTATCGATTGTGATTTGACGTCGGTTTTTCAACAAAACGAACAAATAATTCGATTCGATGCTTTGTTTTATTACAAAAGGTACGGTTAATTGGCTAAAGTCAACGGAGTCACTAACTTTAAACAGAATTGGCGGTCAAAGGAAACGCGATTCGATTCGGATAAGTGTTGTAACGTTACAACTGTTAATCTAACTAATTTCTTGTTAGTCAGTTTGTTTTGATAACTCTATTAATTGATTCCAAGAACTGGCAAATTAATTAGTGCTAATCGAAAAGAAATTTCTTCATTGACTCTCTTAATAGAAGCAATTTTAAATTGATAAACGCATGCCGCAAGTTTTTAAATATGCATTTATAATATTGGCAATTTAAAAGCAATAAATCATCGCAATCAAAGTTTAATTGCCAATACCAAGCTTGGTCTACATCAGACTACATTCGAGACTTAATTCTAACTCAATATTTGTTTTATTGACAAGATAATTGATTGTGCACGCCCGAATCGTGTATCCTCCAGTCCCGGAAACGGTCACGACGCTCTCAAAGTCTCAAACACGACCGAGAAATAACTTACTAACGAAATTTAGTCACCTTTGTATCGGGAGAACAAAAAGCAAATCGAGTTACAAGCCGAAAACAGAGAAAATCAACAAACAAATACCATTACCATGGCCATTTTCGAACGGGATGCGCTCGTGATGATGGCGTTTTTCAGTGCGTCCGTCGATACTCGACGCCACGATTTATACTCTAACACACAAAGAATAACCACATCCACTGCTGCATTTATTCGTACACCATCTTCCCTAATCCGTTACCAACCAGCAGTGAAGCTTCACCAGACAATTTCATCTCATTTCAACATTTTTTCGAGGCGGTGCCACAGGGATTCAATTCACGACTCCTCTTTTTGGCCAGATTCGGTCGGGTTGTGGACTAAACAAACTCAGATTCGTCTCTGAATCGATTGGTCTCGGCTTCGGCTTCACCAGTCAAGAAGATTAACATGGTGTTTTTTTATGTAACTACATAGCCTAACGCGGGTGGTGGGAACAAGTACGTCAGATGGTACATAATGTGGCACAAATATCAAATTAAAATGGGTTAGGTACGGCTTTTTTTTCCTCCTCAGAACGAATGTAGTCAGTGTTTTTCTAAGACCAAAAATTTGTGAGTGATAAATATAAAGGTTGAGTCCACAACCACCTATTCTAGACCAAATTCCAATTTGAATCTCCGGACATCGGACAGACGTCTAATGCTCGCTCGGTTCCTATAAGCAAAAACGAATCATTTTGCTTACAAATGGTAGCATTTTTTATTGCCAAACTGGGCATATAAATAGATTCGTAAGATAATTTCCCTGTGATAGCTACTTCCATATGGGAGGGTCTACTATGCAAAGCTATGAGATATTTGCTTCATTATTGGTAAAGATACAAGAGTCTTAATTTTAACCAATAACGGTCCGTAAATTATAGGAATCGGCCATAAATGATTAACGACTTAGTTGCTGTTGAAGAAAACGGGCCTAAAAATTGCAAAAATAATTTGCTAATTACAATGCGATGTGTAATCAAAATTATCAAAAGAAAATAATACTAATTCCGACGAACCGTGTGTGTGGCTTTCTTCAACGACTTTGCTTTAACGACTACAACTGATTACTTAAGTTTTTTATTCCTGACCAGCCAAAGAATCATGATTAATTATTCGTATTCACCTAAATCAAACTCTAGATGACTTTTATCGCTAATGACGATCGATTACCGACGATTAACTACCCGAAACGTACAACGACTAAGTATAATTATGAATCCAAACATAGTTTTGTCATAAAAAAGGTACCCTCATTTCTAATCGGTGCCATTAATTACCCAACTGTCACTTTATACATTAATCATATAGTAAAAAGGATTCGCTCAGTTAGTCATGTTAGTACATCGTTTTGTGTATAGGTGTCGTAGTTGACATTAGAAAGCTCGCCTGCGCCAAATCGACTTTTAATTAGTGAGATAAGAGGCTCATTACATCGACATTAGTTGTGCCAACTAACGTTTTTTATGGAACATTTTTAGGGTACAGTGAGTTAAACAAATAAGATAAACCGTTCTGTGTTAGCACCCTCATTTTATGAGAAGTTTATGACGTTTATTTATTTTAATTTGAAATCCCCTATTTGATGGGTGTATCCTTTAAACATCTTGATAATTTATATTGATTGGATTTTCCGACTCTTGAAGAAAAATTTTAGGACTAATTCTACCTTAATTTGCAATGTGCAGTAGTAAGCATTATGATGAACAAAATGTTTGTAAGGTTTTCTTACATGACATTGTAACAAACCTTTTCCCATAGGTAATAGTACCTTTTGTTGCAAGTTGGTTATGGTTTATTGATTTAATGGAGCAATTTAAGGTAGATAATAAAAAAATATGAACGCACCCTTCTGTCATGTTGACGAACGCGACGTTCTACCTAAGTGTCAAAATGAATTTTGAATTTTGTCTGTGTCCTGACTGCTTTGGAATACACGCTTTGCGACTATAGCTCCGCTTATACTATAACTATAACTCACACACATAAGTTTTCATCCGATAATTTAAGTGGAAAGCACCTAGATTTTTACAAAAAACCTGAAACAGAGCTAGGGTCCTCAGCTGTAAGCATGTCTAACCCTACAACTTACGCGCGTTCTATTCTGTAAATAGATAGGTGTAATATCGACGGTGTAGTATCTGTATCTAATAACAAAAAAAACATTATTTTACAGGACGCGAAAAAAACGTTTCATTTGTATATTTTTTAACATTCGAATCCAAAAGTAATTTATTTAAACATAATATATCTTACATAATCTACAAATAATATTAATAGTATGTACAACTAAATAACAATAAATAAAAATAAAAAAGGAAGGAAAAGAATCATAGGGCATCAGAAAATTCGTCCGCATCGCTGTCGACAGGAAAAGTGCCCAAAAGGCTGGCAGCATTGCCACGTTGTATAGCGATGCTGATTTTTTGGTAAAATTTTCCTGGTTAACTTTTCGGTGCCACCAAAACGGCCACCAAAACGGATGGGTAGTGTGGCTTGAAGCCACGGTCGGTCGTCCAAGGCCACGTTTAAAATGGATGTTACTGTGATGCGAATAATTTGGTCAATTTTGTCTAACAGATGTGGCTGCTTCCATAAAGGGGAAGAACGTAGAAAATATATAAAATTTGGGCCAAAACAACAATATCTAATCAGGGTGCAGTGAACTTTTTTCTAGAATTTTGTTTTGTGGGGCTATTGCATTAAATTTATCTAAGGTCAATTCTCTGTCGGTAATGTCAGAAAGGTAAATTTCATATTTTGAGGGGTTAAGGTCCAAGCCAATAGATTTAAATTGCTGTTTGAGCAGTTGAAGGTCTTTCAAAACAGTGTCTACATCAACTTCTAGAAAAAAAAAGTTAAAGTAAAAAGTTACATATATTAAAAAAAAATTGTAGGTAACGCTTGTGATAGTGATAATCATTTCAGACCTTGTCTTTGGAAATACGAGGTCTTTCACATTTTACCTACGTATATAAGTACAATACCGTGAAAATCGCAAAATTTTTATTTATTAAATATTGATACTTCGCTGTCAATATGCTTTATAGTACCTACTGCTGCCGCTTTGTTTAATTTTATTGTGATACGTAGGTAAATAAATAATTAACTTTACAAATCTAGTATCGGTAAAATATATTCTGAAACCCACCAATAATGTTTTAATCAAAAGCCAAGAACTTCATTAATACCGACACCGCCGCGGCTTCATAAAATATCCACGGAAATCATTCCAAAATCCACACGCTATCAAATACTGAAACTAAATTAAGTCATATTTCATGGTACCTAATATACGGAACCTTTATAAATATGTTACGCACCCGGCGACGCTCACAAATTACGTCAACTTCGTAATATTAGCGTTTCCGAGCACAGCAAGCGAGCGTATCGCGCCCGTAATGTTCTTTTAACAGATGTTAATGGTATTCTTTCTTTATTACCATCCGTGGAAAATGTCTTACAGCTTACAAAGGAACATCTAATACGAAATACGGCATGTATCAGAAAGTTGGGGTCATATTTAAAGGTGTGTACAGATTATCAAACTGAGCAACTTTCTCCAGCCACCATCATTATTTCGAAATAAAATCATTTTTAGAAATAAAAAACACAACTAAAAACCACACCACAACTAAAAAGTGAAAAATAAAAACGTTTTTAGAAAAAAAAAAAAAACAAACGGCTTCCAAAAAGACAAAAAATTTGAAAAATTACTTTAATTTCGGAAGTCGATGGCAAAAAACGAATATACAAAACCAAAGACACCTACTTCCGAAATTAAAGTAATTTTTCAAATTTTTTGTCTTTTTGGAAGCCGTTTATTTTTTTTTTCTTTCTAAAAACGTTTTTATTTTTCACTTTTTAGTTGTGGTTTCCACCCCAAACAAATTCGTATACCACTACTTGTTTGTTAGTAAATAACAGTGACAGGAAATTATTAAAACATCAATATAAACTATGTAGAATAAATAGGCATCATTAAGGATAATATAACTCAAAAACTGTTGGTCAGATCTTGATCAAATTTATATGGGACCACAAAGCTCCAGCTTTCAATAAAAAAAACCATTAAAATCGGTTCACCTAGCAAAAAGATCTGGCGTAACACACATAAACAAAAAAAAAAAATACAGTTGAATTGAGAACCTCCGCCTTTTTTTGAAGTCTGTTAAAAAATATCAACTGTCACATACATAACTTGAATCCCAACTCGACCCAAATGTATTATTCAGTAGGTATTAATTAGCAAAGCAATTGTTGGGTCAGTTGCCATTCGCGTGCGATTTATTGACGAAGCATCTCGTAAAGTCTGGACACCTGATGCAACAATTTAGAATTTATATTCCGTACCACGTGTATTATCATTGCACTAAGGCATTTCGATTCCTGTTTTAAACTATGTAAACGATGCAGACGTGAAATGGAAAACGCCTAACAACCGACTGATACATGCAATTTTAACGTTCTTGATGTCAAAATAAATTACTTTGAATTTTTACGATGTTATTGGACATCAATTTTTATTTATGCATTTTTAAAACATTGTACACAAAGCTATAATTCATTTGTAAAAACAAAACAAGAATCAATAAATTGTAACGGCTAATTCAAAGATTACGCCCCATTACACGCACTTAGAGATGGAGCGGATCGAGGCAAATGATATGTTCGCGCAGTCCCACGGACGGGTAATCTCGCCAACACATTACGGGACGATTTTCACGGCTAGCTATAATTTAATATAATCCAAAGAAATAGTTGCACTCGTAACGTTTTCGAACTGCATCATGCGATCGATACTCGATCAAATTACCATCGCAACTCGATCCGAAATTGAAATCAACTTCTTTGATCGACTTTATGGCCATGGAATACAGTCCAAGTTTAAAAATGGAATTGTTTTTTCTTATAAAATAGACTTTATGACATTGTTCATAAGAATTTCTCGTGAAGGATTAACGTTGCACACAAATGATCGTGATTTCGATAATCGGATGGTATGTTATCGATCACGACGCTAAAGTTTCGATTCGATTTGATTGTGGATCAATGCTTGTTTTGATTTCCAATTCGCGCTTGCGTCGTTTGACGCTAAATAGCGTCACGTAGCCGGCGTTCTCCTCTCTTGTTAAGTATGCTCGCAATTTTCGTTTTCAATTTGAAATTGCAACGTTGAGGGTTTTTGGTATGTGCGATTCAGTTCTTTGGAACGATCAGAAGTATATCAAATTGATAATCCAAGAAGGAAATTAGGTCTGTTGCCGTAGACACCCCGTTTGTTGCACGTAAATAGAAATAAAGATGCTAGATAGAGTTATCTCTTATTCTTATTCATATGTATAGAGACTTACAAAACGCACACAGTTTCGTAAGATTTTTAAAACAATCAGAACATTTAGAACAAAAGGTGACCTTATAAAGTGACAGCGTCTACCAAAGCAATTTAACATGGAACTTAACCTCCAATTATTTTGAGTCAAACACACATTACCGAAATGAGATAAACGAATCGAATAGTCCTGCTTGATTATTAGTTATACAATAGCATTATGTGGATCGAAAGTAATAACGTGGTTCTTTTCGATCGAGAAACCGTTTTTACAATCGATTCTAACCTCTGTGTCGCAGCACTACGGACATTTTTGATTCGCTTGGTTAGTTTTCCCTTTGTAAACGGTGTATTTTCGTAATATCGGTCTCAGCGGCCTTACGTCGATAACAGGTTAAGTAAATGACACAAAATGGCGGCTAAGGGCAATAAAAAATAATTCGGGACGGACATCTCATATTACTTTTCGAAAATTCAATTTCATTTCCACGCTTACGTTACTTTTTTAATGTTACCCCGTACTTTTATGGCTACAGGAAACAATTGGTAAAGTCAATTTACTTTTTTGTACAGATGTCTTCATTTTAAATCCAACATTAAATTCCACCATTAAAGACGCATTTAGGTAATTTTAAACTATAATCTGGGGACTATTAAAAGTTGGTATCAGAATATATATAATGGCAGTAAACAAGTTTATATGAGTCAACATTATTATTTACGTATTAAAGTTTAAATCTGCTTCATGTGGATCAAAGCTACTTATTTCAGGAATCCAATGCAAGCATGGAGTCGTTTTTTTACTAAAGTTTAAGCTTATACATCGTCGAATGAATAAAAAAATTAGGATTTTTTCCTTATGTTTTTCAAACTCTTGCTTTGCTTTTGGGAAAAATCCGTAGATGAGGAGGTGTTCTGTAGTTTGTGGCTACCCCTATGGGGAACAGCGGGGTAATTACGTAACACACTAACAGTAGGAATGGGTTTCATTTTGACTGTTCAACAACATTCATTGCGTTATTTACGTTGTTTAGCAGGCAAATTTTTCGAACATATGAAGCAATGGATTAGCGTTAGGCTACAAAATGATTCAGATTGTGATAGATAGTGTGTTACGTAATTAGGGTGCTGGTTGAAGGTTTTACATATATGTCTGTTTGCAAAAATTTCATTCGGCTCGACTTGCAGAATTTCAAGCAGCTTATGATAAAACTTTAAAGGCAACCTCAAGTTAATTTTTTCTAAAGTAACAAATCAACAACGCCTGAAATCTACCCAAAAAAGACCCAGGAAATAGACAGACCTAGTTTTGAAAGCTTCTATACTAAAAAAACTCTAGTAAGCGTCGAAATGACCATTTAAACTCTTCCTAATACTTCATAACGAGGGATTGAACGTGACATCCGCTACATCCAACCTTCCTCAATTTATTTTTTTACCAATGATATAAAAATTACAGAGGAAATGCTAAAGAAATTGATAACCAATACTAATGTGATCCTAATTTAACACAATTATGTTTATTGATTCATATACTTTGGTATTGTTCTGAGAACAGCGGTCTTTTGAAAGGATTCTTGGTCTAGATCGCGTTTGGGGATTTTGGGAAGTTTGATTCATTCATTCATTCAAGGATTTCCTTGATCTTGGATTGTAACCTGTCGCAACAGGGGGCCCCCTCTTCCTCGTGGCGGCGATCGGTGGCGGCGATCGGCGGCGGCGACCTCTCGCGTCCGGCTCTGGTTCAGGCCATGGTACGGAGCGAGAGGGAATGGGAAGCCGTTACCTCCTTCTGCGAAGCAGTAATGCTCGCGAAGGAGGAGGCGGAGCGCGAGAGGGAGAGGCAATCACTGCGCCCTCGCGCCCGTAGTCGCCGCAGGAGGAGACACCCTGGGCGTCGGGAGTCGATTGCCGACTCCCGGCCACCGTAGGCGCGGGCTTGCGGACGGCGAGCAATGGGCAGCTCGCCGTCCCGTAAGGACCAGGCCCGGGTCGACGGTGCGTTGTGTTCCACGCGCGCCTCAAAGAGATGTCAGCACAATTGAGTCGTTTTTTTATTAAAATTAGGATTTTTTCTGAAATCTGCAAAGCAAAATGTTTTTCAAACTCTTGCTTTGCTTTTGGGAAAAATCCGTAGATGAGGAGGTGTTCTGTAGTTTGTGGCTACCCCTATGGGGAACAGCGGGGTAATTACGTAACACACTAACAGTAGGAATGGGTTTAATTTTGACAGTTCAACAACATTCATTGCGTTATTTACGTTGTTGAGCAGACAAATTTTTCAAACATATGCAGCAATGAATTAGCAATAGGCTTCAAAATGATCCAGATTGTGATAGATAGTGTGTTACGTAATTAGGATGCTGAAGTGGGATCTGCCGCGTAATTTTACAATCTATGGTTTCTGCTATCTATCGGTGGCTTGCTATTACAAAATCAAATTCAACTTATACTATTGAGTTGAGCTGCATGATTACTGACAAGTGCGTGCACTGACTGGACAGGTCCACTCATTCTGTGTGCTTTTTCCTCAAAAGACCATTTCAGACTCAAATCTACATGGTCTTTACATGATCTGACCAAGATTGTATGTCTGGACTTTAAAAGAGACTGTGACCTCTGAGTTTGTTTCAGCCTTTCTTCTCAGAGCAGTCAGATAGGAAACGCCGACCTCATCTAGTTTAAAAATATGATTGACGTGAAAAGCGTTTGTACAAACCTACTTACAGAAATAAAATCATTTATCATTTATTTTGTCAAAAAAAAATATTGTTTGGTTTGCAGATCTTTGCATACAGCGCAAAAAATACTTACATGCCTTTTCATAATATCTATTCATGTACATGCTCTATTCTCAAGTTACTAACTAAGCTGAACCAGTAGCATATTGTCTGTCTACCCGCAGACATTGCGCTTAAAGGGCATTTCATGGAGATTATTATTGAAGTCTCCACTTTTTATTACAAAAACGTAATTTTTATTGTTCCCTTTATTGTTTTGCCAACAAACGTAAATACAAATTTGCAGCTGTTACAAACATTTTTAGTACCTAGTGTTTATACGGCACAGTTATCGAATAACATGGGCCAGTAACTTCGACCGACTTTCATTGTAATGACGACTTCGGTTAAATAAATACACGTAAACTGCTATTCATTAGGGCTGACCTAATGCGCAAGTGTGAGCCTTAATTAATTAAAAAGTTAATTATTTTGTTTAAGTCAGTATAAAAGAAAGTTAAAAAACGTATGTCAGTTCTTTATCTTTTCGTGATAGAGTGTGGCTAGTGTGAAGTTTGAAAAAATAAGGCGATTTTTCTTCGAAACACCGCAAATTTATTAGTCCCTGACTATAATAGAAACGTTGTAAAGTATACAGGAGCTATTTATCATTCGGATATTTATAAATGCGAAGGACAAGAACTTTACAAAAAGAGTTAACCCAAATGTGCTAAATTTACCCATCCGTATCGCTTGACTCTCACGCAAGTGAAATTGTAGCATAGTAATATATTATTAGACTTGGTTGATATTTGACGAACTCGTGGGGTAATTGCGTAACACACTAACAGTAGGAATGGATTTCATTTTTACAGTTCAACAACATTAATTGCATTATTCACGTTGTTGAGCAGACAAATTTTTCTAACACATGCAGCAATGGTTTAGCAATAGGCTTCAACATGATTCAGATTGTGATTGATAGTGTGTTACACAATTATTAGGGTGCAGAAACAATAATTAAACATTCATAATCAACTGAATAATGATGATATTTATATTTTATGCTAATGATTCATAATTGTTTTTAATGACTCGGACAACACATTTCATTACAAAAAAAGACCTGTCGACTAAAAGAAAGAAAGGCATCCATTTTTTCCCCGATGCACGCGAGGACTTTTTGCGGCATGACAACTGCGTTATCTAAATATGTAAAACTGACAACCCTGCACTGACACGCAGTTTGAACACACAATGAAGCGAGGTGCAAGGGAGGGGAAGCAATAAAGGGGGGAGGTGTGAATTGCTCACGCGCATACAAAAGTTAAATAAACAATCCGTCGCAGGAACCACGCTCACTTGCGACTGAATTGCCCGGCCTTACTCCATCAAAGTGGGTTCATAACAAATTGATTTTTTTATCCATACGACATTAGGACAGGCATTGATGTTGGGAAGGTTCGCTGGTGACAATTGTCAGGGATTTTATTTGAATTACCGTGCTTTCAAATATACATTAAAATGCGATTACGAGTTTGCCGGTACGTTAAATATGGTGTAGATGTGTTTCAACTGGCCAATAAATAAAATATTCCTGTTAACATTAGGGTCATCATGTCGTAAATTTGGACGGTGATGATGATGTAGTATGCAAATTAAATAAAAATCAAGGAAAATTACAAGTGTCAAAAGTAGCAGGAAAACTGACTGTGCGACAGTCAGGGAACTTGAGTAGTTTGACACGCTTTGTAATGGTAATTTCAAACAACTGACAAAGAATGGTAGTTGTGATTTGAAGATATGGACAATTTAAGTTGATAGCCAATTTGCTTAAGAATCCCGCGGGGTAGTTACGTAACACACTAACAGTAGGAATAGCTTTCATTTTGACAGTTCAACAACATTCATTGCGTTATTTACGTTGTTGAGCAGACAAATTTTTCGAACTTATGAAGCAATGGATTAGCAATAGGCTTCAAAATGATTCAGATTGTGATAGATAGTGTGTTACGTAATTAGGGTGCAGGTCTATTCTGTAAAAATAACTTGCGTGGAGTGAGCTGTCATTGTTATCCAATTGATACTAGGGATTGACTTTACAATTAATAAATTAATAATATTTCGTTGTATACAAGATGGAGACGACAATACAACAATAAATTAAACTGCGTATTTCTAATGTCGTTCCCAGCCTACATACGAAAATTCAATCAAATATATCCAATAGTTTAGTCACTATACTTACTTGTTTAGTTACTTTAGATACTGTGGTTCAGATATACCCAAAGGGCTTGCAATGCTCTGCGTATCCAATATAACAATGCGTTCAGGGTGCTGTTGCGACTGCCACGCTTCTGCAGTGCGTCGGTGATGTTTGCCGAGGCGCGCACTGACAGCTTTACTCGTAACGCAGTCTGGCGCAAGAAATCTGCCTTGTTACTTCGCAGGTTGCGTGACAGTCCCAACATCATTCTGCACTCGATAGCCGCCCGGGCAAATAGTCCGCTAGTGTGGGCGTTAGCAGATCGAACCAGATCTGTTTTAGTTATTAAGTAGGTATTAACATAGGCTAAGTAAGATTGTTACTGACGCAATGGACCTCATTTTGTAGTCTGAGCAAATAAATGATTATTATTATTATTATAGCTAGTCAAAGATTGGCAAAACCCATAGTCGGACCATCACTATTTAGTTTGTTTGAAAAAATCACTTTTTTTAATTTCAATGCTAGGATTTATTTGATAATTCCAAAATATTCTTATGCATTAACTATTGCCATTGTTTTCATTTATTATGTCGTATTGTTGTCTTCACATTGTATATATATCAAAGACAGTATCCATATCACTTGATTGCTCTTTGTCAGTCTGTGCACTTCTTTTTCCATAAAGCCGTTTTTATACACCGGTTCATAACATTCCTAGGTATTATTATCAGACTTTATCTATTTCATTATAATATTATCTAACTTGTTTACGTCGATGGACACGCTCGATCAATTACAATTTTGCCATAAACATTCCTTAACGATGTGTAACAAGTTTTTATAACATCTTACTTTTTCTGTTTACAAACAATTATCTACTGTTGATACTAACAAACGAAACCTAAGTGTTAATTAAGTTAATGCAATTATGAGATCATATTGGACTATGTAACGGACACCATCGCAAACGTTACAAGAACCACTCGAAAAATAAGCTACCAACTCGTGTTCAAAAGCCACAAAGTTCAAAATTCAGTGAGAAATACTTACAAAACTGAAGATGTTCGCTTGTTTTTCCTGTCCTGCACAAGTGGCGAAGCCGACCTTTTCAAAAGAGGGAAAAAATGTTGTTGAACAAGTAAGTGAATGGTACATTCGTGAAATGCCAGCTGCCAAGTCGAATGGTGGCCATAATAACCTTATTGTGACACTGTCGGTTGGACAAAGGACGCGAGTCAATCAGCCCCGTGCCATAATTATTGTTTGCTGCACTGAATGGAAGCTTCTCTCTTGATTTTATAATTGATGGTGGCGGTTTAGGGTTCTGTGTGCAGGACTGGCGGTACGTAATTCAATTGTGGTCAGCTGTTGAATGCACTTTATGAATGTAAAGTATTTTTTCGGCTGGTAAATATATTTTTCCATTCACCGTGTAGATAGAGACGAGCTTGATTCCTAAAGAAAAACTGGCCCCGTTAGCAAAGAAGAAAAGTCATCATCTTCATCTACCATAGCCTTTTCCAACTACATAGGGGTCTTCTAGTCTAACCGGATGCAGCAAAGAACAGAAGTGTGTAGAGAAAACCTTTAAAAACATCACAGAACGAAATCCGGGACACAATGGGAAACTGATTGCATAAAACACAAATGCGCAAAAAATAATCACACCTGTATTTCTTGGCACATTAACTAGCTTTCAGTATAGTATTCCCATTCGCATATGATATTCGAGTCGTTATCAGTAGGTCGTTTTGAGTGAGACATCAATAGGAACACAATCTGTGGCAGGTTTGTAATGGCCGCCCGCACGCGATCCCTAACTATTGCGTTAGAATTGTTGGCCATAGGTTGTTGATATACTCGTATGTGTATTATAGCGGTCTTTATTCTGATGAATTGTGGTGAAAGTTCTTGGGTGTTTGGATGAAGAATTATGCCGAGCTGCTGTCTTTCGTGGGTGAAATAATATGTGATGAAGCGTCAAGGGCTCCTGGGTACAGCATGGATATAAGCAGTAGCGTTTTCCTAACCTGCACCCTTATTGTGTAACACACTGTCAATCAGAATCTGAATCATTTTGAAGGATATTGCTAATCCATTGCTTCATATTATTATCTTCGAAAAATTTTCTGCTCAACATCGTAAATAACGCAATGAATGTTGTTGAATTGTCAAAATGAAAGCCATTCCTAGTGTTAGTGTGTTACGCGATTACCCCGATAATTCTGGCGTCTTCAGACCAACTGCAACACAAACTCGCAACAAAACAGTCGCATAGTCAAAGCTATCAAAAATCTTCATTCCTGTTTTGAAATGGTTTTGGTGTTTTGACAAAATACAAAACTGTTCTGCCTGCAGATAAAATTGTTTTGACTCTTGCGCTCTGTTTAAATCATGTTTAGACACTAAACCAAAACAAAAACAAAAAAAATATATATTGAAACATAGTACCTGCCTTATGTACACTTAACATTTTATCATGTTCATCTACGCTATAAATATTATGTTTACATCATTTTCACTCCCTATTATAATAAAATAAAACGTATAAGATTGGCGGGAAATTTTTAACAATGGAACGCCCGTGTTTTTTTTTTATTCTGCGTTGTATTGCAGGTTTATTTCTACAGCCTTGTGTAAGCGTTCCAAATATTTTGAAACAACATCATAACACCGAGAAAGTTAACTAAGAATGTTTATTTGAGTTATGTTCGAAAGCTAAGTACTTTTCCTATCTACTTTTCAAATTAATATGCTTGGAACTTCAATTTTATTACATTTTACGAAACCCACATATTTTGTTTTGAGGCTGTTGGGTTTTCTTACCATTGCCTGCTTTTACTGGCGAATAAATAACTGAAAGATTACAACACCAGCCAAACATTTTGTTTTGAAATATTGAATGCAGTTTAAAATACCAGCCTCTGCATGTTGTGAAACCTTCTTCACATCCAAAAACCATAAATAAACAAGCCATATTTGCGTCATTATAGTTTTCGACAAACTTTTGAACGCATTCAATGGTATAATATTTCTTTGTAAACGACACAGCACATAATGTGCTTTTCCTCATTCAACATAAGTTTTACGCCAGTCAGCGGTAAGTTAAACGGAAAACTAGGAAAGCGTTCAAGTTAATTTTATTCGTGTTGGCTCAGTTAGTAAGCTATTAGTTAACTCTGTTTAAGTTTTACTCACGCGAAGTTAAGTTACAGTTATTTACGTTGGAAAACCAATGATAGGCCGCCATTGGAGTTTTTCCTTCTAAGTGTTAGCCTAGTTTTTTCAAAGTGGGCTTAAATTACCGTAGTTTTGTTGTTGAGTTTTATTTTGTTTGGTATGGCACGTTCTGGCAGAATAGCGGTATTGGGTTGATATCGAGTTTGTTTTGTGTAGATACTTTTACTTTATAGGTTAAAATCAAAGTTTGTATTACGTGATTATCGATGCAGTACTTAGGCAATTTTTTTTACTTGTATACCCTTCCGAATATTTCAGAAGTTTCAAAACTACCACTCATTTTTTTATCGTAAAATTGAAAATAAAACTGAGAATCCACCATCTAAATAAAATATCGTTATTTTGGTTAAGTCTGCTTCGGTATACAGATAATCTCCTACCTACCTACAGTAACTTTACTTTGTTCGTGCAGAAATACATCGGAAGTCCAAAAAATAAATAAATTGGTATATATTCTATCCTACTACCGCCACCTGTGACTGCTTTACTTTGCATGAACAACTTTACCCATTAGTACTGTACTTAAATGTCTCTCGATTAAATCGATTATAAAAATCTGTTACAAATAGTACCTAGATGTCTCTACTTTTGTATTAAAGCGGCCACATTCCTCTAGATCGTATTTTGTTGCTTCGTGTCTCAATATGAAAGTTGATAAAAGGTATTAGAAAATTCTAGAGCTTTTTGAGCCGTTATTCAAAATTCCTTTTCTATCACGAGATAATATTTTTTTAAAGGATTGATTGGCGCTAGTGGATCGGTGTACGCCCTCTTAACTGTAAGTCCAGGTGTCCTCACGATAGGGCACGCCACAATTGCGGCGGTAAGTCCCCTCTTTGTGGAGTGGCTTGAGAGGCGCCACGGTGTCCTCACTTTACGCCTGACGCAGGTCCTCACCGGACATGGCTGTTTCGGTAGGTTCCTGTTTAGGATAAAGCGGGAGGAAACGCCCGGGTGTTACCATTGTGTAGATCGACCGGAGGACACGGTGGAGCATACGGTGGCGGTCTGCCCGGCTTGGGCGGAGCACCGCCGTGTCCTCGTGGTGGCGATCGGCGGCGGCGACATCTCGCATCCGGCCCTGGTTCAGGCCATGATACGGAGCGAGAGGGAATGGGAAGCCGTCACCTCCTTCTGCAAAGCAGTAATGCTCGCGAAGGAGGAGGTGGAGCGCATAAGGGAGAGGCAATCTCTGCGCCCTCGCGCCCCTAGTCGCCGCAGGAGGAAACACCCTGGGCGTCGGGAGTCGATTGCCGACTCCCGGCCACCGTAAGCGCGAGCTTGCGGACGGCGAGCAATGGGCAGCTCGCGGTCCGGTAAGGACCAGGCCCGGAAAGACATGTCAGCACCATTGACGGGGTCCGATAGGGCCGATGCCTGCCGGGGTCGCGGATTGTTCGAAAGAGTTACCGTGGCCCTGGCGTACCGGCAACTGAAGGAACACGGGTAGGTTTTAGTCAGTAAGAGTCTGACACGCCCTTCCGCTCCGCCCAGAGCGGGAGAGGTCATTAGATGATGTATCAACCAAAAAAAAAAGGTTTCTTCACGATGATCTTCCTTCACTGATGTCAGTAATGTGTAATGTCAAAGATAAACTCAGAAAGTAGGTACAGTCATCAAAAGAGATAAGTAACCAGGGTCGTCGATATAGTTGAAGTTTAGTAAGAAACCGATGAATGTTTTCGAATAAAATTTAATTTAATTAATAGAAAACGAACAGGTCATTTATCAAAATAAATTTCATTCGAAAACGTCCATCGTTTTCGTACTAAACTTCAACTATATCCAACAACAACTTCAACTAAATCACATTTGGCGACCGTACATAACTACATATGAATTGAAAAAGTCACATTAGCTCAAACGTTTGCATGCTAATAAGAACTAGATAAAGTGTAGTTAAGCCAAGAAAATGCACCAACAATTTCCATCCTAATACCGAGCCCAATTACACATTTTCCAATTAAAGTTTCAGCGCGTTTCAGACATGTTGGCAAATTAAATTTGTTCAGCTGATTAGCGGCGGTTCATGAAGTTATTTCAGCTGTTTATCGTTTGTTTGCATGCGCGCGCTTTACTCGAAAACTGTTCGTGGTGACGACGTAAATGTGGGTGGTTGGTGCAAGTTATAAACTTTTTTGTTTATGGGGAGTTTTCTTAGGCCTGTAAATGTACTCAGTATAGATCTCTAATCCTAAGCACGGCAGTAAGGAAAAAAATACTATTATAATCAGCACCCTAGTTACGTAACACATCTTCTATCACAATCTGAATCATTTTGAAGCCTATTGCTAATCCATCCATCCTATTATAATATTATAAATGTGAAAGTTTGTGAGGATGGATGGGTGGATGGATTTTTGTTACTCTTTCACGCAAAAACTACTGTACGGATTTGGATGGAATTTAGAACACAGATAGTTTATAACCTGAATTAACATGTAGGATACTTATTATCTCGGTAGTACGTTCCCGTGGGATAATTTCCGACCTCCACGCAGGCGAAGCCTCGGGCAAAAGCTAGTGGCTTCATATGTTCGAAAACTTTGTCGGCTCAACAACGTAAATAACGCAATGAATGTTGTTGAACTGTCAAAATGAAACCCATTTCTACTGTTAGTGGGTGACGTAATAATTCTCAAGTCTTTCCAACTACTTGGTAATTTATTGCAAACTAGTTTTTGCCCGGGGTCACGCCCGCGTGGAGGTTGAAAAAAATCCTGTAAATGCTTCTCCGTTAAAAATACATAATTAGCTTCTCCGTCAAAAATACATAATTATATACTTTCATGGTGTTCGGTCAAACGGTGTTGGAGTTCACTCTCAGACTCACAAAATGTATTACTTATATTTAAAATGTTAACTCTTAACACAGTACTAAAGTTTCTAATAATATAATTCAATCTTGATTCGAAAGACACGTAGCGCCATCTAGCATCCTAAAGCAAATTTGACCGTCGAAACTTATTATTCTTTCCCTCAGGAACAGTACTTTTTTTCTGGATGAAAGATACCTTATGTCCTTTTCTGTACCTCTGACAATGTATATGCAAAATTTCATGACGATCGGTTCCATTGTTTAGGTGTGAAAAGGTAACAAACAACTAAACAGTAAACACTTCTGAGCACAAAAGTAGTTTGACACGTTGATTGACGTAATTTACTATTGTCACGTCTATTTCTAGGGAATACATCAGCTAGACGTTCAAAACGACTAACGACGTAACACACTAATCGTTGTACGATTCAAACTTAATGGCGGCGCGGAACATGAGGCGAGTCACTGCGCAGTAACCAATTCACGTGTCAGCGGGGGTGAAGGGGTGAGGTACTGTGCAGCGAGTAGCGCACTTCACAGTCGCCATTAAGTTTGAATCGTACTATAGCAATGGACTTCAGTTCAACAACATTTATTGCGTTATTTACGTTGTTGAGGAGACAAATTTTTCGAACATATAAAGCAATGGTTTAGCAATATCCTTCAAATAATTCAGATTGATAGTGTTCCATTTGGGTTCGGGTCATACACGGACTGACCTTTTTGTGCTTGCTATAAACCAATATCTTCAAACTACGTTCCTTTGTATCGACGTAGGTTATTAATAACACTAGAAATGAAATGTTATGGATTAAAAGCCAGCCAGCAACTTTACACAAACCGCTTTCAGCTCACAACTTACACCATAGTGATTTCCTTATAATTGGTGGGTTAAAGTCGGCTTGTTCTTACAAATTGTTTATTTCGGTGTAACGAGCGGCCCAGAGCCCCAGACTGGCAACAGCTACGTCTAATTATGTAAAGTAGGCAAGTTATATGATCGTAACTAGTTAGCTTACGGCTCACCGTGAGAACGATGTTAAATAAGGTGCTAGGATTATTTTCGTGCGGATTTTATGAGCTATGTAAACATGGTCCTCAATTGTATGTATGCCAGTAAATGGTTATAGTTGCAGGACATCCATTATTATGCTTTTTTAATTATTCAACTTGTAGTCCACGGGTAGTCGGACAAAAGTAGGCCTAGATCAAGTGGTGCTACAAAATGTATTCGTAAGCTCCATGCGGACTTTGTAGAATGGTAATGATGCGTCGTACAAATCTCGTCTCTTGTAGTAATACTTACTTTTTTCACAGATAATAGACATATTTTTAATGAAACCTCTTGTTTCCTTTTACGTGCCTAGTTTGTTTAGTTAAGGTTTCAGAAGATTCGTCTCGTCTAGTTAGCATTTCGCACACCTAGATAAAGGGTGGCACAAGTCAAAATAATCCGAAATCGAGTTATTGCGATTATCGGAATCTGTATGACATTGTATATTATTTTACTAAAATATTAATTGAGCAAATTAATATCTTAATAAAATAATAAACAACATCATACAACAAAAATTTTACGTCGGTCAAATAGAAAACGAGTCGAACGTTTTTTGCTGTTCCTGAAAAGAGAGGTAAGTATTTTGAGTTGTGCTACTCTTTGCGATTTGTTTCCTTTCGAAGCGACTCCGTTTATTATAAGCTTCTACTTAGAAGTTGCACTTGACCTTAACTACTTTGAAAATATTATTTATGTCATATTCATAATATTTATTACTAAGGCCCATTTGCACCGCCATTCACTAAGCACGTTTAGCGCTAAACGAGTTTAAAACATAATTCTGATTCTGTCAAATGTTTGAAGATGACAGAGACAGAATGAAGTTTAACCTCGTTTAGCGCTAAACGTGTTTAGTGATTGGCGGTGCAAGTGAGCTTAAGTGTGTTAAGGCGCTGCCAGATTTCTTTTGGTAAATAATCGTTAATAATTATTAACAAAGCGTGCACTAATCTTTAACATCCCAATTAACGCATCTGATTATCTACCTACCACATTTCCTGAAACAACCATCTGAATCAAGCAAAGGCTTAGTTAATGAGTTTGCAGAACAGGTTAAAGACATGATTGTGAGCGATTATTATTTCACTTATCTCTGCCATATTTAGAAGCTAAACACTGAAGTTAATAATCTTTCCTTATCTACAAAGTTTATCTTTAATGTTTGGTTTAACAGCTGGTAATTGCAGGTTGGCAGTCATTTAACTATGCTTTGTAGGATGTCTTGTGTGTGGATGTAATTGAATACTTTATCACCAAGGGTTCATAATACGGGTCGGAACGGAACCAATATTTAATTGACCACCAACATGATTATTATTCCTTGGTCGAATTATAGAAGTGTTAGTCAAAGTAAAAGTAAAATAAAATAAAAAATAAAAATGTATAATTCAATTAACGTACTTGGTTTGCATTATATGATTTGGTGACTCCTTTTAAGCAAGAAAATGCTTGTGTGAGGAGACTCCGCCCTTCCAATTTATCTTTATCTAAATTATGTAGAATTGAAAAACATGTATTTAAAATAATTTATTCTAAGTAAAATAATTTATTTCAAAATTTACAAGAAAACAGAATCGATTCAAGGTGCCCCTTCCAAAAGATGGTTTCGTATGGAGAAGAATGGGCAAGAAACTCCACCGTTGCTCTTTTACAATGTTTTATAAAATTATGCACCTAGAATAAAATTACTATACCACAATAGGTAAAAAGAATTAAATATAAAGCAATGACAGTCAGTCATCTTTGTTAACACGCTGCCCCACATTAAAGGAAAGACGAGAAAATAAATCATCCCTACTATACGTGTAGGGAAGGTACCCTAAAAAGAACCATAAAAACTTTTTTACAAAAAAAAAAAACAACCGTCTTTCAAAAAAAAAAAAACACAAAACGAGTGCAAAATAATTACAATGTCGGAAGTCGGTGTCTTTGGTTTTGTATTTGCGTTTTTTGTCACCGACTTCCGAAATTAAAATTATTTTTCACTTTTTTTGTGTTTTTTTTTTGGAAGGCGGTTGTTTTTTTTTTTTTTGTTAAAACGATTTTTTTTTCTCTTTGTAGTTGTAGTACCTACTCCACACAAATTCGTATACCACTACTTGATATGTAAATAACAGTGACAGGAAATTATTAAAACATCATTAATATAAACAAAGTCGAAAAAAATACGCAGTATTAAGGATAACTCAAAAACTACTGGACAGAACTTGATCAAATTTATATGGGACCACATGAAAAGCACCAGCTTTGAAATAAAAAAAGAAAATCGGTTCACCTAGAAAAAGTTCTGAGCTAACACGCATAAAAAAAAGACATACAGTCGAATAGGGAACCTGCTCCTTTTTTTGAAGTGGATTAAAAACAGAGTAGCACTTTGCCTGACCTGGGAATCGAACCCAGGACGTCATGCTCAGCAGTACGCTGGCGACTACTAAACCATTGAGGCCGTCAACTTTTATTTATCTGCAAAGTTATATACACCAATGTAGTCTTCTCATTTCCCGAAGGGCTGGCTTTTACCTTGGCCAGAGGTGAAGCATTGCCATACAACGTGGCAATGCCGCCAGTCTCTTGGGTACATTACCAGTCAACAGCGATGCGGAGGAATTTTTTGATGCCATTTTTTAGTTTGTTAATAGTTTTAGTTAGGTTAGGTTAATTAATTAGATGTAAGTTGTTATTTATGTACTCATAATTTCAATTTCTGAATATATAACTAGCCAATGTAGTCTTTACTTAGCTGAATGTCTGGTACCACAACTAAGCTGTGTAAACTGACCATCTGCATATTGACCTCTTGCAGACCTTAGCAAATAGCGCAGTAATAACATAGCAATATTATTATTATCCTCATAAAACTAATTACTAATAGGTATACGTTGGTTATACAGCCTGAGTTGGTCTGTTTTATGTGCAGAACATCATATCTTAACGAGCGCCTAATGAATATAATTGACATAATTATAGTATACTTTGTAAGTCGAAATTAAACTGCGTAAGATATTGAAACGGCTAAATTTAATTACTAGGTAACTAGTAGATTTTTGTAGGTGATGAAGCAAAATGAGGTATTATAAACAATCTACTAAAGTTCTATAATCTATAGAGAAAACCAATTAAGAAATAATTAACATTGATCTTAGCACTCAAAGAAACAAAAAAACAAAAAAACAATAAACAATTTTTATTTCTTTCTTTTCTTTCAAAGTCAAACTCAAACCATTTATTTCAATTTACTTATTTAAGCATTGACTATTTACATTGTAAAATTTAATTGAGTACATGAATAACAACTTATATCTAATTAATTAACCTAACCTAACTAAAACTATTAACAAATAAAAAAATGGCGTCAAAAAATTCCTCCGCATCGCTGTCGACTGGTAATGTACCCAAGAGACTGGCGGCATTGCCACGTTGTATGGCAATGCTTAGCCTCTGGCCTAGGAAAAAGCCAGCCCTTGGGTCACGAGAAGTGTCAAACAGGCGTTTGGAGATTTCCTTAAATAAAATATGGGCACTCGGACCCCACGGCCCGAGGGTTTCAACCCCAAACGGCTCGAAAATATAATTACCGACAAGGTTGTTATACTTACGCCACTTGAGGTTTTCTGCAGCCGCTGCAGCGGCGCCAGCACAGCAAGCCGAGACAGGAAGATGGGATGGCGCAAGAGTATCGACACATGTTGCGTCCCACACTAAAGGCCTACCCACCTTCCATGGAAATAAAGACATGCCGTCCGATCTCTTGCCATCGTCGCGTGCCAAGCCATTAGGTTCTAATACAGCTGGAACGCCGACGGTGACAAGAGCTCGTCGGATAATGTCATTAATGTTCGCGTGCCGCGGTATGCGACCCGCACTACGGCTGCAAGACAGACCGTGGTGTCCGAGGCTGTTGACTACTTCTCCACAGTGACAGCGATGAGGAGAACAAAAAGGAGCTCCTAGACGCAGGGAAGCAGCGAGGCGGAAGGTAGTGTCGTCGAATAAAGTTCCTATGTTCGACGACGGTAGTGCATGAAGCCAAAGACCCGACTCCCACTTACCCACAGCCAGTAGGCGCGCACGCTCCACAGTAGTAGCAGACGTGTTAATTAAATTATTCTGTACTACTCTGCAGAGCGGCTCATCCCACCGTCTCTGGGAAGATGGATTGTCGGGTGGATCTGAATTCGGGCAAGCGAGACGCCAGGCATCTATAGCCTCGGTGAAACACGGCACATCAAAATCAATCAGTGTGGATGCTAGGATTTTCCTGATTAATTTCTCAATGCCGTAAACCGAGGATATGTAAGCCGGTAAACTAATACTAGCAATTTTGCGGTGGCGGGGCCGCCCATACGAATGGGAAGAGTAGCTTGTGTCCAAGCTCGGTCGTCCATGGCCACATTTAAAATCGAAGTTAATGTATGTCGGATAATTTGGTCCATTTTGTCTAAAAGGTGAGTGTGCTTCCATAAATGGGAAGCGCGAAGGAAATATGTTAATTTAGGGCCGAAACAGCAGTAACGGATTAAGGTTATGGCCGAATGCATGTTAATTTGGAACAATCTTTCCGAAACGTCATTGAAATTTTTGATTTTTTCCTCAATAAAAAAGGAAAAGGAATTATCAAAGATTGGACACCCAAGGAGACGAAGAGAGCTTTTTTCAATAATTTTTATTTCTGGAGCTATCGCGTTAAATTTGGGAAGTGTCAGATGTCTGTCAGTACTGTCCGCTAAATATAGTTCACATTTCGAAAAGTTGAGATCAAGGCCAATAGAATGAAGTTTATTTTTTAAGAATTGAAGGTCATTTAAAACAGTTTCTACATCGCCTCCCAAGGTTCCATCATCAAGATACCAAACGTTAAATTTGGAATTTAGCTGTCGAATAATAGGGTGAATGGCTAAACTAAAGATCACTGGCCCGAGGGGATCACCTTGTTGACAGCCAACAGAAGATTCCAGAAGGTTGTCCCGATAAAGTAATTTAGACGGGTGTCTGTAACATTGCCAGAGGAAACTAAAAATTTGGGGTATTTCTTTTTTTGTTTCTGCCAGCAAGGTGTCCCTATTAACAGAATTGAATGCATTCTTTATGTCAATTTACTTGCTTATTTTTATTTTTTTATTTTTGAATTGTTATACTTACACACACTTTAGTATTGACAAAATTATATATTGTACCTTTAACTTACAAAGAAATACGTTTCCTTCCAAATTTTGGAAACAATGAACAGAACCTAAAATAATTAAAGAAAACATCCAGAAAAATAAGCCTCAAAGGCGTTTCCAAAGGCTGTATATCTGCACAATACTATCCCAGAATTTCATTGCTGCATGTCGTCAATTATTATTATTATACAAACCATGTGTCCGATGGGATTTTCCATTGACAAAAATGACAAACTTCCATACAAACTTTCATTTCCTATTTAACCGGTATAGGATTTTCCTGTTTTCAAATTTTGTTGTTTGGTTTCTTTGTGTTGTGTTTGTTGTTGTGATGTTTGGTGTGTTGATGTTCTGTGTTTGTTCCGGAGTTTGGAAGTTGGCGGTGTGATACGCCCGTGCTTCGGAGAGCACGGTAAGCAGCCGCGGTCCTGCGCCTGATCTCTCTCCGGTTGTGTCGGATCACCACGCCCGCGCCGCACTATGGAAAAGCCCCATACAAAGCCGTCTCAAAACCGTTTCATGTGAAATTCGTTGTTATGGAATAAAAATAATAAATTAATATAGTCTAATAAATAAGCTTTCTTTTCGCAATTTTTTTTTTGTTTGTCATATTTTATGTAAATAGGCATCAAAGCTAACTCATGTTCAATAACGTACTGCCGGGGTCGCGGATTGTTCGAAAGAGTTACCGTGGCCCTGGCGCACAGGCAACTGAAGGAACACAGGTGGGTTTTAGTCAGTAAGAGTCTGACACGCCCTTCCACTCCGCCCAGAGCGGGAAAGGTCATTTGATGATTTACCACCCGAAAAAAAAAAATTTTTCAATAACGTAATTTTGACGCAATACGTTACTACAATTCAACGCCACATTACTCGAAAGTTTTTGATATAAATGTACAAGTATTATAAATTTTTGGAATGCTTATAATCTCCCCATAACGTTTCGTAATTAATATCATATATATTGGTTTAATAAAATAAAATTAACCAATACAGTTTAAGATGGTATGTTTTCAGGGTTTTAGGGGGCCCTGGCGCACAGGCAACTGAAGGAACACGGGTGGGTTTTAGTCAGTAAGAGTCTGACACGCCCTTCCGCTCCGCCCAGGGCGGGAGAGATCATTTGATGATTTCCCACCAAAAAATAAAAATAAAAAGGGTTGTTTTTTAAGATGCGTTTACGCTTTACCGCTGCTTGCCGCTGTCGAGATATTTGTTGTATTAAGATCTCTATACATTAGTTCACTTAAGGAAAAATAAATTGCCCAAACTTGCACCTTTTTTGATACGGTGCCAAAACATATCACGAGACAAAAATTTTATTTTTTTTCAATGTCTTTTTATTTCTCATATAATGATGTGTTATCTCTTAATAAAGGTCAAATTGATAAAAAGTTCATTACCGTCATGATTACTATTAATAGTTCTTTGTGATTTTGATACAGTTTTGACCACCTTACTTGATCAAATATGGTCACTTATCTATTAGGGTCGAATTAAAAACAGCACCCTAATAACGTCTATTTCATTGGCCTATAAAAGGAAGGCGAACCCTGAAACATTCACTGTTGTTGGTCAGACATTCAGTTGCCCTAAAAAGCAGTAAATACCTATTTTCAAATATTCGCAGATACAAATTACATTTACGTCGATGTTTCTCCAAATGAGCGATATAATGAACTCTTGCGCAAAATGTAATGCTTTCTTTTTTAATTAAAGAAGAGAAAGAGGAATTGTTTGTTCTGCACAGATAAGAAACATTAAGTAGATTTATACATTTTCGCCTATATTGGATAACTACACCTCTGCATTCTATCCCATCATACAATTTTTTCAAAAAACTAAAGAAAACCAATATACCTGCATTAATAAATGACTGTAACTTCTAACTCCGTCCACAGTTTATTATGATCGTGCACCATTTGACAGATGTTATAACCCTCACTCCGCGACTGTGCTATTATAAAATTACCACAATAAACATTTGAGCACGCACCGCGTATACAATTATACAGAGTGAATTTTTCAAGTATGCGCAGGTGACTAAATCCGAAATTGTAAGAAATAGCGGAAAATACTCAAATAACTCTAGCGGCCGTTTTTTTATCTATACAAATAAATTAAATTGAAGTGTCTGTTTGTAATGTCAAAATAACAGCTTTTTACGTCACAATTTTTTTTTTGTCTGTCTGTTTGTTCCGGCTAATCATCGAAATGGCTGGACTGATTTTGACAGGATTATCATTGGCAGAAAGCTGATGTTATAAGGAGTAACATAGGCTACTTTTTGTCCGGGTAGCACTTTCCCGTGGGATAGTTTCCGACATCCACGCGGGCGAAGCCGCGGGCAGCAGCGAGTAAAACATAAAACTGCATGACACGATTGTTTGAAAAATTCGAATAATTAGTCTAGCGTACGAGTGGTATACATATTAATACCTCCCTACCTACTCGAAAACATGGATCAATTTATTAAAAATCTAAACTTTCCTTAGCATTATTTCTATATTTATTTCTATGTATGAGTATTATTTTAAAAAAAATGCATTTGGTGTTTTTCTTTAGTAACCAAAGCTATCTTTTAGAAACCTTATGTCATTCCTTACCAGAATTTGGTACTTATTAGCGAAACTATCGAATGATGCAATATAGCTAAGAAAAACGATTTTTCAAATCTTTAACGGTACCGTTTCAGTTTTAGTCAAAATCGGCATTTAGACTTTTTTAAGTGCTTTTCTCTATTTCTTACAGTTTCGGAGGTGACCATCCAAGCACACTTAAATAATACTTACACCCTGTATACCTGAGTAAGCTTAATAAAGCAATAATCCGCTGGCTCGTAATTACAGCCGTAATATTGATTATTACACTACTATTACTGTAATATTCATTACAGGGGCTTTAATAATGCTCAGCTACAAAGTATGCGCGTGATTCGATTTAATTAATACTTTGCCAGTCTTCGTACTAAGTTTTATAGAACCGTTTAGAGCTGGTATGGCTAAATCTTAGCTTTAATGAAAATCGTAAACTGAAAAGTTGTCTCAACTTTCTTGTTTTAGAAATATTATTAAATAACTACATAGCTGCTTTTAATAGGGTCTCTAATTGGTAATATCCAGACTTTATTTTGGAACGCCCAAGTTGTTTCTAGACCTGACAACGACTATAACATTATAAGTAACAGGTAGCTAACTATAAGATTTATTTATAAAAAAAATTGAGAAAATTGGTACGCTATAATTTTTTTCTACAACCAATGGAAATATAATCCAAGAAAATATTAGATTTGAGTACAACCACAGCCAAAATACATATTATGTTCATCACCTTAATTGCTATTTTTGTGTGCTTATTGCGCGATAGAATCGGCTGTGTTCGTAATGTCAATAACGCAGAATGACATTCAGAAAGAAAATTCGTTTATTTGTTTTTTCAGCCATTTTCTTTACAAGCATTAACAATGTGTCTCTGACGGACTTATATTTTTTTAAATATAGGTACTTAAATATGTTAATATATGCATACATACATACATGTTAATTTATTTTAGGTTGATGTAACACGACATTGGTCTAAGATGCATGCTATTTTGATCTTTGTTATTCAAGTGATTGAATATAGTTTTAACTGGCGAAATGCGGGTGTATTATAGGTAGGCTAACACCTCTGCCTGACCATTCGGGGAATTCAGGCGTGATATATAAATATAGTTTTCTATGCAACAGGTAGTCTGCTCAGTGCCGTAACTTCAAAAGGTATTATTAGCCCAGACTTGTTAAAGGAAAAAAATTGACAACTGACGAATATATAAAAGACTTGATTGTACGTAATTCCATCTCAGTATGTTAAGTTAGGTACATAATACTTCGGCCGGGGGTTGCGGAAGATTTGTACGTTCCCGCGACCCCCGGCGTAGGTGTGAGACGGAACACCGGGGTGGTTTTTAGTCAGTAAGAGTCTGACAGACCCCTCCGCCCCCTCAGGGCGGGGGACATCCATGAGGATTTTCCACCCCGGAACAAAAAAAAAAAAAAAAGGTACATAATACTTAGCTACCTACCTAATACGTTCACGTTTTTTTTTTGTAAACCGGATTTTAATTCAGATGCGTTACAGTTGTAATGGCAATCATGTCATTTGGTTTAAATAAGCTTTTATTTTTATATAGTTTCCTTCTATATTTTGTGAATGTGAGAACGTTGTAGGCCTAACTTGTAGACTGTAGATTTGTAAACCTTTTTATATTTTATTGAGTACCTGTTACTTGTTGACAGGCCTACGCTGTCCTCCCATACCTATCAACACTGTAATTTGAAACATTGTAAAAGCCCCTTATTTTTCAAAGAGTAACCGTGGAGTTTCTTGCCGGCTCTTCTCCATAGGAAACAACCAATTGGAACCGTGCACCGTTTCATAAGTGCTCATGTTGGTTTATGTGAAATAAAATATTTTGATTTTGATTTCTAAAAGGCGAAAAGTTGTTTCGTCTGGAGCCAATGGTACCTCAATAAAACAAAGTTCACTTCTCGTCCAAACTAACATAATAAAGCCTCCCGCAGACAGGCGCAATCCGACAGCGCGACGCGACTCTTGTAGAACAATTTCCATGAAGTTTTCATAGAAATTGTTCTACTACAGTTGCGTCGCGCTGTATCGACGCGCCTGTTTTTGGTAGCCCTAATTCTAAAAATGGCCAGTTTTAAAATAACATTTTTTATTTTTTGTTATTTTTAGATAGTCTTATTATTTTTAGTGTTAGGGTTTTATAAAATTAAATAATCTTTAGTTTCGGCGATTGTGTCAGCGGCGCCGTGGCTTAGTTGGTTAAAGCGCCTGTCTAGTAAACAGGAGATCACGAGTTCGAATCTCGTCGGGGCCTATGTGGTTCTTTTTGCATTGCAAATATTTCCAACATACTGTTATTTCATTGTGGTACTAATTATAGAGTACTAAATGTAAAATAAAAAATAAGTGCTCTTAAATTAAGACCATTTATTTTTATTTTACATTTAGTACTTTGCTTCAATGTTAAAAATGTTAAATTAAGAGTCTTAATTTAACATTGAAGCAAAGTATCTATGCACTAAAATAGCAACCTTCTTGCGTTCTCCTTGTAAGAATAATTGAAGTTATTAGCGTAGAATCCTGGATATCCAACGAGCGGTTATAAGACCAACATAAAATTAAATTACTAATATAATTACGGTGTTAAATCCAAAAACAATACAAGAATCTTTTTATGATCTAGAAAATTTTAAAACTGCACGTCACGCGCCGTCGGCGGGAACAAACAGAGTCGTAAACGGGAACAATAAAGCTGACTTTCGAACTAGGATACACGATGACACGATGGCAAGACCGACTATCAGATTCTACGCCGTGGAAGGCGCGAATTAGTCACAGTGTCCCACTGTGTTCAATCGAGCGCCTAGTTGAAAAACATCAATAGCCCATAACAATAACAAGGGTAATCAAAATAATAAATGGCGGCCCAGGGCGGATCGCTTTTTGTGTCCAATTATTTTTATTGGTGTTCAGTTAATTACATTCTTTGGCGAGAGCGGTGCGCGCGCGCAACTTAGGCGAGCTTAACTTTTTTATCAACCATATTCTGTGATCAATCGAAATTTGTTGGTTTTGTCTACATCTTCATGAGCGTAAAATTTTCATGAGCGTCATAAATACACATGCTCGTTTAAGATAACTTTAGTTATTACAAACAATAAGTATGTAAGTCAGGGAATGTTTTATGACTTGCCAGATTATGGTAATGAAAGTTAGCATAAGAGAAAACTCGAAAAGTGATTCGAGGGCCTGGAAAGGTCTCACAAGTATTTTTTATTAAGACATGGCAGGCATAGCCTTTGTAAACTTAAGGATATTTTTATAGTTAGCTCATAACTTATCTGGGGTCACTTAATAATTATTAAAAGCTAAAGCATTAATTAGCATTTGGAGAAATATCTATCTAAAACTGAAATGATTAAAAAGTATTTATCTGTTGGCTTGACCAAAAATTTAATCAAGTTGTAATTTATCACTTGTTTAATAATAATCTATATTCATCACATTATCACTGACAAGGTCACCTAATATAAATTTATCTGTTATTATAACTTATCAATAAAAATAAAAACCCATATCTTGTTTGAATTTTTTTATCTATTCTATAATATAATAATCATATGTAAAGGCAGGGAAATTAATGGGTTATCAAATTGACTATAAAGTTAAACTATCCGTATACTTATTCAAATGACAAACTGTCATTCTTTGGCAGTTGTGTGAAATGACGTAGAGTGTATAGTCATGGAAACGGATTGTTTATAAAAAATTGACTGACAACTTGAATGTGCCAATCTCTTAAAAAATACATTTCCCTGACTGTAGTTTAAATGCGGTACATTTTCTGCGCTAAACAGCTGCACACTCCATGATTGCATAACCGGCCATATTTGCGCGTCCGGCAACGCTTTTGTGTTGCGCTTGCGCCGTTTTTGTCACTCGTTCACCCTTTTATTGATTAAGCTATTTGGCCGACCGCGAAATTTTAATAGCCCCACTCTGTTTAAAGCCGTACGTGTCGATGTACGACATTTAAGATTAATTCAATGATTTTGAGCTATACGTTTTAATTGAGGCGAAAACTTTTTTATTTATTTTATGACCAGACTTGAAAATTGCCGGATATCGAAGGTTTGAGGACCATTAATGTAGGTGTTATTTTATTTCTTCTCTCGTCAATCGAATTCAGTTCTTTAGCTGTTTTCTTTTACTGAAAGGCACCCAAATATTTAAATTATATTAAATTAAAAAAATCGGATTTTTTATATGATGAATTTTATTTCGGATTGTCTGTTGGTATATAGATATAGTCAAACTCACGGACATAAAAATAACACTTTTACCTATACGTATGTCGAACTTCAAGTGTCCCTGGAAATGTGAAACTCCCTTGAAAATTCGGCCATAAACTTCATCACAGGTACAAAAACCTATTTGCAGTTGGCTAAGTTAGCTATAACATAAAAAAATATAAACTAACCCGTAAATTCACTAAAACCGATAGAAATAAATTAGAAACAACTCTCTTCCAATCGTTTTACTACTCGTTTCCTAGTAATTTTTATTAACCCGTGGCGCCTATAATTGTTATAATAGCTAATAACTCCGGCGTAGAAATCCGTGGTAAAGATTAAATGGAACTGTTCATCCATGACATGTGCAGTGCATGGTTAACCATTCGACTGTGAATGAATTACTTCAAACATAATGATAATAATTTATTTTTAGATTCATTAAGGCAAATTGTTTTTGTTGTTAATTTTATTGCAAAGATCAAGATAATATGTTCTGGGGATGTTTTTTTGTTTTGTGCTGTAATAATCTAATTAATGCTTTCTTTTGTGTTTTTGCATTGACATTATTGTAATTTATTATTTTCAGCAAGTGTTCTCCTGCTGTAGTTTTTGTACCTTGTTTTCGGAACCACAATAATAATACTAATTATTTTCAGCAAGTGCTCTCCTACTGCAGTTTTTGTAGCTTGTCTTCGTAACCACAATAATAATACTAATTATTTTCAGCAAGTCCTCTCCTACTGCAGTTTTTTTACCTTGTCTTCGTAACCACAATAATAAAACGTATAATTTTCAGCCAGTGCTGTCCTACTGCAGTTTTTGTACACAAGGCTAAATATCAAGCTATACATTATCGTTGTCATTATCACAATCGTTGAGCTCCTTAAGTTTTGAGTTGAGCTGCACGATTACTGACAAATGCGTGCACTGACTGGACAGGTCCACTCATTCTGTGTGGTATTTTTTCCTCAACAGACCATTTCAGACTCAAATCTACATGGTCTTCACATGATCTGACCAAGATTATGTCTGGACTTTAAAAGAGACTTTGACCTCTGAGTTTGTTTCGGCCTTTCTTCTCAGAGTAGTCAGATAGGAAACGCCGACCTCATCTAGTTTTAAAATATGATTGACGTGTAAAAGTGTTTGTACAAACCTACTTACAGAAATAAAATCATTTATCATTTAACATTACCAGTATAAGCTGACCTCGCATTGTACGGAAATCCTATAACAATGCGAGATCATCTTATACTGGAAATGTATAGCTTGATATGTAGCTGTGTGTACCTTGTCTGCGTAACCACAATAATAAAACTAATTATTTTCAGCAAGTGCTCTCCGACTGCAGTTTTTCTTTATCGTTATTTTTCCTCTGTCTAGCTGTCTTGTTTAAGACCTGAGGTTATATTTCGGCTAGGTACCTTTTAAGCTCTATTTTTCTGATCGCGGGTCTTGATTAATACCACTCTTTATGGTTCTTGACTAGTTTTAGTCCTTTTCCGTATAAAGTCTGACCACTGTTTTTCCTCCTGAAATCTTTTGTTTGAGGTGTCTTATAGGTGTCCCACGTAGTGGATCTCAAATTGCAGTAAACGGTAACGCGGCAGGTCCAGGAGGAGACGGGCGGCGGGATGTACTCGAATCTATTCTAATAGATTAGCCACATACAGCAGTAGATAGACATAAGTGGAAGGAGGGAGGGAGGCCTTTGCCCTGCAGTGGCATACAAACGGCTGATAATAGTAATAAGGTATTTATATGAATAGGTAAACCTGACAGCCTAAATGGGTTCTTGAAAGAAACAACCACATGTCTGATTGCCTACCTAAAAAAAATGGTCAAACTGTGAGAAGAGACTAACAAACTCCATCAAAAAGCAAGCATTTTTATTACCCCAGATGGGAATCTATATAAATCAAATTAACCCATTTAATTGTGTAACTAACAACGTTTATGATGTTATACTTAGAAAGGGCCATATAAGTGATACCACAAAACTGACAATTGTAAACAGATCTGTAACAATGATTGGGTCATAAAACCCAATCAACGGGATTGCGTTACAATGGGAACAAAGACGTTTTTATTACCTAATTACCATGATTTGTTTTCTCTAATGAGTGCTCTATGTTTCATCGCGCTGTTACGTATTAAACCATCCTTTTTTACCGTTAAAAATGTTAAAGACACGGGATTTTAAAGCTTAGCTTAGTGAGTATAGGGTTTGTTGTAAAGTTTGCTAGTTGTAAAAGTTACGTTGGTAACAGTTTTATGTTATTACTGTCCCCTAATTGGAACGGATGCTTTGTTTCAAATGTCATATTTAATGTTTTACAAATTTTTATTATAGTGATATAAAAATGTTATAGTATCTGTAACTGCAGGTACTACGGCGAGTTGGTTGCAGATCGCAGTACTTACCTGAAGATTTTATATGGTCTAATTGGTAATAAAAGCGTTGTTTTGCATTATATTTTATGTCTTAGGTTTATAGTTGTTTCTTTGATTAAGAACCTTATGTTTACTAACTTAATTGGCCATTTCAGCGGCAAAACGTTTAAGTTAAACTTAACCGTAGCCCTAATTGATACCATAAGACAAAAGCAAGTCTTTAGCATCGCATGGCTATCAGAAAGATTGAGGAGTAGAAGGTAAGTTCATCAACTAAACCAAAAGGTTGCTGCCGAAAATGTTTCAATTTTGAATGAGTCTTAAAGAACATTGAACATTAATGGTGCATTTCATTAGCTGGAAGTATGAAAACTCTCAGAAAATGTACCAATTTTGGGCCTACAAAAATGTACATATTAGTTATCTGATTCTCATAGCAACCATCCATTTCTCTAAATTTATGTCTCTTCTTGGTTATTCGCCTGGTACGAGTACCTACCTATATGAATATTTAATAAATTTCATGGCTTAATCTACTGCGATACCCCTTCGATAAAGATATTTCATCCTGAAATGATAATTTCAGTCTTTCTTCGTCATGCGTTTTCTTCTTTCATACCGTCTCCTGAAATTACATGTCTGACCTTATTCGGATGTTATCTAAATCAAATTGGCTCATGTTATCCACACCACCATCCCATAGATTTTACCTTACTTTTGCGTACTTCCTCTCATTTTCAAGTAGGTACCTTAACTATGCAAAACATCAATCACAATCTGAATATTTTTGAAACCTTTTGCTAAGCCATTGCTTCATATGTTCGAAAAATCTGTCTGCTCAACAACGTAAATAACGCAATGAATATTGTTGAACTGTCAAAATGAAAGCCATTCCTACTGTTAGTATATTACGCAATTGCCCCGCAGATGTAAACAGTAGTTTACAAAAGAGAATTCGGTTATAGTTCATATCTTAACAGTAGGTTCAAAATTGAAATCAATTCAAATTCAGATCTAAATAGTAGGCTGTAAAATCGAAATCCCATACCTAACAATGAAAATCCCCGTAAATAACAAAACCGCCGCAGGGTTAACGATCTGTTTCGGGAGGTGCCTGTTCCGGATAAGGCGGGTGGAAACGCCCGGGTGTTACCATCGTGTGGATCGCCCGGAGGACACGGTAGAGCATACGGTGGAGGTCTGCCCGGCTTGGGCGGAGCACCGCCGTGTCCTCGCGGAGGCGATCCCTCGCGTCCAGCCGGGCACGAGGCCGGGAGCGAGAGTGCATGAGAAGCCATCACCTCCTTCTGCGAAACAGTAGTGCTTGCAAAGGAGGAGGCGAAATGCATGCGGGAGAGGCAATCTTTGCGCCTTCTCACCCCTAGTCGCCGCAGGAGACGCCCTGGGCGTCGGGAATCAATAGCCGATTCCCTGCCACCGTAGGCGCGAGCTTGCGGTCGGCGAGCAATGGGCAGCTCACCGTCCGGTAAGGACCAGGCCCGGGTCGACGGGCGGCGACGGCTCGGCGATGATTTCCTAAAAAAAAGCACACATTGAGGGGGTCCGTTAAGGCCGATGCCTGCCGGGGTCGCGGGTTTGCCCGAAAGGGTTACCGTGGCCCTGGCAGATAGGCAACTGTAGGAACACGGGTAGGTTTTAGTCAGTAAAAGTCTGACACGCCTTCCCGCTCTGCCCAGAGCGGGAGAAGTTATTTGATGATTTTCCACCCAAAAAAAATGGTTTATCGATCTAAAATCGTATTTCATAAATAATATAATAATTGTATGTCATCATAATACTGGCCTTCAAATAGATCTTAAGAAGTAACGTTATCGTACCTTAAGGTACTATGCACTTACCTACTCAGTCAAAGAGGCTTTAAAATACAAACTAGATATCTACCTAGCTACATCATCATTCTCCTGCCCTAATCCCAATTTATTCGTGGTTGGCGTAAAATGTCTTTTTCCTCAATACTTCTTCTATTAGTCGTCATCTCGGTAGCCACTCCCTTTCTATCCATATCATCTTTCACACAGTCCATCCATTGTTTCTTTGGTCTTCCCCTACTCTTATAACCATCCACATTCATACCTAGATACCTATAATACCAGCCTATTACTGTCCCACTGCAGGGCAAAGGCCTCCTACTCCTATAGAGAAGTCACGAGCATTGATCACCACGCTTGATCTAGACGGGTTGACGATTTCAGACTTATATCCTATCCTAGCTATATATGTATATTTATATATTATATTATCAATTTACTAGCTGCGCCCCGCGGTTTCACCCGCATAAGTCTCGATCCCGATGAAATATCGGGATAGTAAGTATCCTATGTTTTAATACAAGTCATGGTCTACCTATGTGCCAAATGTCATCCAAATCCGTTCAGCCGTTTTTGCGTGATTGAGTAACAAACATCCAAACATCCACACTTTCACATTTATAATATTAGTAGGAAGTAGGATAGTAGGATAGTAGGATCATCCTAACTTCCTAACTTCCTAATCCTAATCCTAACTTCCTAACTAATATTATAAATGCGAAAGTAAGTTTGTTTGTTTGTTTGTTACCTCTTCACGCCTAAACCACTGAACCGATATTCCTGAAATTTTGCATATACGTTGTCAGGTGTACAAAAACGGATATAGGGTACCTTTCATCCCGAAAAAAAGTACTGTTCCCGAGGAAAACAACAATAACGTTCTTATGATAATAGATGGCGCCACAGTCTTTCGAATCATGATAGAATTATATTATTATATAGAAACTTTAGTAGTGTGTTAAGAGTTATTTTTAATTTTTTATTTAAATAACTTTTTATTTGTAATTTAAGTACATTTTGTGAGTCTAGAGTGTCGATAAACCGGTTTTTCATCCTCCTAAATATAATTCCCTGAACAACCCGAATAGATTGTCATATTCTAAATTAACGCGAGCGAAGCCGCGGGCTCTTGCCAGTTACACTAAGTCCAGGTTTCCTCGCGATATTTTCTTTCACCGATGTCAGTAACGTCCAAGATAAACTCAGAAAGTACATATGAATTGAAAAACACACATTGGTACTTGACCGGATTTGAACTCACAATCTCTTTTTTAGGTTTTAATAGAAGGATAAAATCGAAGAAAGAAAGGTACCGTCAAACGGGGTGAATATTAATGCAGGGGTGAATCGAGACGAAACTTTAAAAGGGATTTTAACATTGAAATAATGTAGTTTTTTGCCAAAAGGATTCCAATGTGTTAACTGTTTTATAATGAATGATTAAGTGCACTTGTTGGCAACAAACCATATTATTTAAATGTTAAAGTCTCTTTTAAAGTTTCGTCTCGATTCACCCCATTATTTCTATTCACCCCGTTGGACGGTACCCAATGAAAATACTTCTAAATCTAAATCAGACGCTGCTGGTATATACAGCCTTAGGGTTAACGATCTAACATCGTATTTTATGAACCACTGTATCATATAATCGGGAGCGTATGATATGGCTCTGATTCAATTGTCAAGCGCGAGGGGCGGGCGGCCGGCCTCCGCCCATCCCGCCCATAGCCGCGGGCAATGTGGTTACCGAGCTATCGTACTGTCGGTGACAAATAACGTGTACTGATATTATATTTGATAATTTGATGCAGTATTTTATAGTAAGAACTACAATTTTTACTGTTATCTTTCACTTTTCATGAATTTTTAAGCTATTGCATAGCTTTTATCGCGGGCTTTGAGCGCGGCGACCGAATCAAGAAATTCCGTAACGAAAATAAAACCTAACATCCCCCACTCCGCCTACCATGTAGCTCGGCCGAGCGTTCGCTTAACGTGTATGTATATGGTACGACTGTACTTGAATTAATATCAAAGAAAAAAAAATACTGCATAAATAAAAAATAAATAAATAATTATAATTGCATAAGTTGATAAAAAATGCTATGCAATAGCTTTACCGCGGCAGTCCCCGAGTGCCACACGTGTTTTTTTTTTTTACATCGCGTCATAGAATTGAATTTTCCTTGGAGAAGAAGTTTAAAACGTCGTCCTAGCGTTTTTCTACTCTACTCTAAGTCATTCTCCAAGAATCGAGCTACTTTTCTACTCATGAATAATGTTTTCTGAGTTAAACCTTAACCCAATCCCTACAAAAGGACAAGCTTTCGAATAGCATAAGCATAGCATAATTCGCCTGTAACGTTGCTTGTGTTTGGACTCAGGCCTCCTAAATGTCTCATATCCTTGACTTTTGTGTTTGTCAACTAAATATTAGTTTGCACATCCTACTAATCCTACTATATATATATATATATATAGTAGGATGTGTGATATGTATATATATATATATATATAAAATATTATAAATGTGAAAGTTTGTGAGGATGGATGGATGGATGTTTGTTACTCTTTCACGCAAAAACTACTGCACGGATTTGGATGGAATTTGGAACACAGATAGTTTATAACATGGATTAACACGTAGGATACTTTTTATCCCGGTAGTACGTTCCTGTGGGATAATTTCCGACATCCACGCGGCCGAAGCCGCGGGCAAAAGCTAGTTTCTCATAAGCCCGTAGCCATGCCTAACGTCACGCTCAGTTAGCTCAAAGTCAAATCATTTATTTCATATATAATAGGCACATAAAAGGCACTTTTGAAAATCAAAATTTACAACAAAATACAATTGATTCTAGTTGCCCCTTCCAAAAGGTAGTTTCGTATGGAGAAGAATGGGCAAGAAACTCCACCGTTACTCTTTTAAAATGTTTTACAATATTAACTAATCATTTAATCACGCTCAGTACATAACTACGTCCGCGTCATTTGGGATGAGAAGATGCCATTCAAATGTGAAACCTATGCAGTAATCTGGTCCAAAACCTGAATTCAACTAAGGGCTGATTTCACCAAAGTCAGATATCTTTTATCCGTGGAACAAGTAAAATTGACGTCTGACAGTTCTACTATGGAGAAACTGTCAAAAATTCAAAATTTATTCTCAGGATAAGACTTATTCTAGGTATACAAGTTTGGTGAAATCCCCCCTTAAAATCCTTTCTGAGCCAGGCTGCATAATCCTTAAGACAATTTTATCTTTAAACCACTTATCTCCCCGAGCATACTCGTAGGTGCGACGGCCATAACTTAGTCCAATCCTGATTGCGTTGAGCGGCCACTTAATGAGCGCCTTATTAAATAATTATTAATTGCCGACGACCCGCTGCGCGCACCGATTGCAATACAAACTATTGAAATATCATTTAGCTTTGTAACTATCGAGTGATATAGGCTTCATATATTTTTATACACGGAAAATGATGTTTGTACTTTTTGGAATGAGGGCTATCGCGCTTGAGTTCGCCGCTAGAGGCGCTAGTGTAGATTAAGGTCTCTAAATGTCAAAATAAGTACTGAAAGTTCACCGTTTGCGGGATTATTTGTCACGGATTTTAGCGAATGATTCATAATTTTTGTAATGTGCCATTCCTGATGAATTATGGCTTAAGATTTTAAGTAAAAAGTTAGGATCTAATTTGGTAGCACTTGAAGGAAGAATTAGATTTGTCTGCTTCATGCTTGCCAATTTTAGCCACATTATAATCTAAATATTAATTTGAAGTTTTAAAATGTAATAAAATAAACATACTATGAAATAAGGGTACTTAAACATATCCAAAACATCAAATTAAAGTACTGCAACAGGACCTTACTCGACAGTGGCGCCAACTGGTGAGCACAAAAACGATAGCCCCCATTGGGTTCGTTGTGGGGCTAAGGGAGAGTATTGAAACGCTTAACCATGGCAACGAGGTATTTTAGTGTCATGAATGTCGAGGAAGAGGTTTTTTTTTGATAAAATAGTAGGAAACCCTAAGAAAATTATCAAGCACTGAGGTATCTTTTATCCGTGGAATTAAATTGACATTTGACAGTTTTTGTGTGGAAAAACTGCCGAAAATGCTAAATGTATTCGCATTATAAAACTTATCTGTGTATAAAACGGTCGAATTCGCCATTAAAATGGTTGCCTGCCTCGACACTTAAACTACATTTACATAAATAAATAACTGAAACATTAGCAGTAATTTCTGAACATCGATATTAAAAAGCAATTTACATCTAACATTGAATTAAATTCGCACATAGGTAATCATGTTCTAAGGTCATGTAATATAATTATAAAAAAAAAATTGCACATAGAGTCTATCATAATTGTTTTATTCAAGTTTATATTTACGCAACATTAATGCTTAAGAATTATAATTAATATACTTAAATTATTAAATCATGCAGCCTTGGTTCGTCTATTTACTTTTAATTAATCATGTAATACATCACTCAGAGTTAAATTAATATTTTTACTTCTAATTAATGCAGTAACTAACTTATGATATAGAACTAAAACTAAAAGTCAATTAAGTCACGAATTGAACGCGTAAAACTAATTCATTACGTTCATACAAATCATTATGAGTACAAACACGATAACTCTTTTGAAAAATTGTGTGTTTGTATACAGCATGTATCAGAAAAGTGTGGTCAAATTTAAGGCTGTGGTACAGACCATCAAACTAAACAACTTTCTCTATAAGACCAACATCATAATCGAGAGAAAAAAATCAGCCATCCTGTGCCAACTTCAATACCTACCTACTCGACGTTGAGTCGAGTAGGTAGGTATTGAAGTTTTGTATGGGTTCTCGATTATGATGTTGGTCATATGGAGAAAGTGGTTGTTTGATGGTCTCTACCACACCCTTAAATTTGACCACACTTTTCTGATACACGCTGTATGTATAAATGTATATTGTATAATATATCTTAAGGCGAACGCTGACTTATTGTCGGCCGTCTACTCCGCCGCCATTTTCGTATTGAAATTTAACCACAATATATTACGTTTGTTTGTTAAGTTAATTGTTAAATGGAGAGCCTCGTTATATTCTCGCGCATATTTTATTTGATATCGGCGCTTGCACACGCTCGTATATCACTTGATTGTAAAAGATGCATCCGCTTTTGGTTTCTTTGAAAACTCGACTCCCCTCAGGCCCGAGCGTGTTGCTCAATAATTCTGTTAATTTTCATTAAAATCATCGAGAATTTAAATTTTTAGGCCTCTCGGATAACTTCAATTTATGAAACTAATATTTTTAATTTCTCACAAATCAAAATTCAATACTGATACCCGAAGGCGCTTAGACCGTCCGGTACCTTCCAAATTTAATAACGAACGAAATTAGTCGTTTTTTACGATATTAAAACTATGGTGCCTTATTTTGAACAAATACCGGTCGGCCATTTTAGTACGGTCCCGTCGGCCATACATCGCGGCCTACAAAACATAAATGCCTGTAACGACCTACTTATGTAAGATATTTACTGCCAACTGTATCGTAAGAGTCCTCGGACGTCATTTTGTCCCATAACGCGTACGTTCACGTCGAATTCCTAAGGTTTTTATTTGAGGAACGTAACGTTAACTTGTGTGTTAACGTAAATTTTTACTGGTTTTAAATATCTGGAGATGTCGGCTTTGGGTCCTAAAGAATCATAATTAAAAGCAATAACGTGAGATGATTGGTCGGCATTAAGTACAGGAACGCGATTAATGTTTAAGATAACAATTATTAGGGAATTTCATTAGGAATGCAAATATGGGGAGCCCGTATTTGGGCCTCGATTGGTCTGTTGGGTAATCTCAGGTTTGATATAGTAGGTACCTTTATAAGTGCTTTATTTACTTCAGTACATGTTGGTAATGTCTATTTAATTGTGTGGATATCATTAATTTGGTACATGCCATAATCATGATCGGTTGATGTGATTTTGGAGAGTTTACAGGGACTTTGGCTGCAAAAATCCCTGTGAAATCAGTAAAAACTGAATGATTACTGAAACGAATACTATCTCTGTTGGTGTAATAGAATCTTTTAAAGCGCCTAAATCGCGTTCTACACGAGTGCAATCAACTAAAGATTAAGCAATATCGGCGATCCACAATAACTATAACTTAAATCATTTGAACGTAATCAATCGACCAATAAAGCATGATCACATAAATCCATTCCATTTGATAGTCCGTTCCAATTCGGTCCTTTACACAATCATTATTGTTAGCACAATACCTACTTTCCACAATTAATTAATATCCAGAACCGAAAGCAATAAATTAAAAGAACGAACTTCCTAATCACATAAAACATTAACAAACAGTATCCAGGCCTCAGGCCAAAAAGGAATTTAATTATTTTCGAAACTGGCCTCAAAACATTTGCATAAGAAAACTATAATTTATCTATACAAGAAATTAACCTCTTGCCTCAACTCAATTACGCTAAACCAAAGCGCATACTAAAAGGGTTTAATAAGCTCGCGCGGGTCTTTAGGGATCCGTGCCAGAAAACTGTTGAATGGGTTGAACCAACTGTTTCACCATCTGGTAAAGAAAACCTTTTATCAAATATGTACCACAAAGAATGTTCATGATGGCTGTGTTTAGTTTTTGAAACTAATTTTTTTTTTTACCATATCATTATAATCAGCCTATAAAGTTCCTACTGCTGGTACACAGGCCTCCTCTCTGCGAGAGGTAGTGGGCTGTAATCCACCACGCGGTCCTAGTGCGGGTTGGTGGATGTTACATGTCTCCGAATTTTTGGTTCTTGGATATGCCGGTTTCCTCACGATGTTTTCCTTCACCGTTTCGAGAGCAGTGGTGATGTTATTAAATACACAAAGAAAAGTGCCTGCCTTGGTTCGATATCACGAGCTCAACTCGTAGGACGGGGCCGATACCGTAGGGCCATCACTGCTTTACAATATCATACCTACCTACATTATGATACTGAAAAGACTAGGTTCTTTTTCCGGTCGGTTCTAGAATAACAATTGGACGTAGTTAAACGAAAAGGATCCAACCCACAAATGGCCAAAAATTAATGGTGATACCCATGTGTGTGTGTTTTGGTATCATTATTCATTGTAGGTCATTTGTGGGTTGGATCCTTTTCGTTTAACTATGTCCAATTGCAAAAAAGACCCAAGTGCATCTCAGTTTCCTATAGGTAATGTTTACGAATACCTACCGTAAACTAATTGAAAGCGAACATAAAATCTAGAATCGCATTTCCATCAACATAAAACCTCTTTTTCAGGTTACCTGTGTTTCTTTTGTTTTTGTTTCTATTTGCTCTACTCTGCAGATCTATTCTGTAAAAATCTCACAGTGATAACTTAGGCGAAGTGAGCGTGGAGTGAGTTGTCAATAGTGACAAGCCCTTGCATCAGCCGGAATGACAGCTCACTTCACCTATGTTTTCACGGTGAGAATTTTACAGAATAGATCGGCTGGACGCTTTTAACGTGTACATCGTATTTTTAGATCGTTCTCATAGATTCAGCATTAATGATGTAACTAATATTTTTGTAACAATATAATTTAAAAGAGTGTCCTCGGGGTTTCTTGCCTGTTCTTCGCCTTAGCTTCATATTTCTGACTGACCGGCTCCTTGACAATTTAAAAATGCCTGTAAATGGTTTAATTGAAATAAATGCTTTGAGTTTGAGTTCATTAATAAAGGCAACAATTTCTCTAGGTATATTTAGCGAAGACCCCTTCACAGAGACTCAAACTCACGCTTCCACAGTTGTTTTTTCGTTGTCAATTTAAGTTTTTTTAACGTGAAGCTCATAAGTCAAGCTATCAATTAGACAGAGTATCAGACAAAGTTGAGTTTCGTGACAGACAGCATACGGCTGGAGGCAGTTTGAGCGCGGACGAGTTGAAAGCGGAGCGGAAATATGTTATGAATAGCGTGCAGATGATAAGCAAGCATATGGTTCGAGCTCTCACCCTTGGCTAGATCTTTAAGCAGATAAATACTTCTGGAAAAGTATTAGTTACCGTATCCCCAGCGTCCCTTCAAGCTATAAGTATCTATCTTCTCTACATCAAACTAATTATATATTATTTTCTGAACACTTCTCCTTAAGGCGAAGCGTCGGGGTAGCCCGCGAAATTCAAATTTTCTTACTTTTTTTGCAATTTGCAGGTCTGTATTAAGTTTTATGTTGATCTAATTATGATTCGCGCGCGTATCAAATATTTATTTATAGAATTGTAATCATAATAATTATCATTACATCTCTCTAAGTTCATATCACCCTACTGAATGACTATTTCATGAAATCATGACAGTTGAGGCCAATTCTAACTTAAGGAGTTGTATTGCTGATTCTAACGATTACTTCGGTAAAGCCATATTTGGTTTGTAATCTGATACAACTGCAAATTGCAAAATACATAAGAAAATTTGTATTTTGCGGGCTACCTTAGCGTTTTTCTTCCGAATACCCTATCTTTCGTTGTTATGGAATCTTCCTGATTAAAGGCTCCCGCAGACAGGCGTGACGCGACGCTTGTAGAACAATTTCCATAAAGTTTTATAGAAATTTTTCTATTAGAGTCGCGTAGCGCTGTCGCGCCGCGCCTGTTTGCGGGGAGCCTTTAGGCCATCACCTTGCACACCCACGTCAAAAGTGAGGAGTCGTACCTACACAATCTACTCATATTATGCAAATACAATGATTTGAATTTGAATAACAATATTGGAATAGTAACAGAAATCGCTAAACGCTCGTTGTGAGAACAAGTCCCGAGTGAACGTTACCGACCGATGTTTAGATGACCCTGACTTTAAATTAATGGCATGAAGAATGATATTTATTAATTTTTAATTTTCACTCACGACTCTGCTTATTGGAAAGACTTTAGGTAGGTTGAAGACAGGAAATCTATCTTTGACTTGCGAAATGTTGAGATGAATACCTACCTCATTGAAATTGGTTTTGATGATAGGCTTAAATATTCATATTCATGACACCAGTTTATTTGAAGGGAAAGTTGTGCCACACAATGATAGGCAGCTGAATAGTACAGTATCTAGCGGCCATAGATATAAGTATATTTCTTAATTATTTTCTAACAGCTAAACTTTCATTGAATCTTCTATGACAAAACAACAGCTCTTTAAACTTCAGAGATACTAACTTTCAGGCCCATTAAAAGAGTCAGTCCTGCTGCCACCCTGTCTGACCAACTGATCACGGCATAAGCTATTTGCGTATACCTAGCTGACTTCACACGTAGAGAGAAAGTACCTAACTGACCCATTTCCCTTGAAAGGAAATGTTTGTTGAAGAATGCTTCTCTGAGAAACTTGGACGTGAAAATGAAACGTGTCTTTCTTCACCAACAGTTTTTAGCGCCCTCCACACCAAAAAATTAACCAATCATACACAATCGTCCAAATCAAACACTGTCCGTAAGTTATATGGGTGAACAAATGTAAGCAAAACATCGGCTGGGTTGGCTGCGCCCGCGCCAGTAATTGGATCGCCCCGGGCCGCGTTATTTATGCCTCCATACATCAGAAGGCGAAAACAAACAAGCGGACAGACCGAATTTGTTTGTAAGAGATCCTGAAGAACTTATTTGTGTATGATGTCATGCTTATGAGCTTATAGGTACATATACTTCGAGTTATAGGTCGTGGATTCGAACCCAGGCAGGCGCTTTACTTTGCGTAAATAATTTCATCACCACTGCTCTCAAAACGGTGAAGGAAAACATCGCGAGGAAACCGGCATGTCCTAGAACCAAAAATTCGAAGACATGTGACACGTACCAACCCGCACTAGCCACGCGTGGTAGATTATAGCCTACTCCCTCTCGTAGAGAGGAGGCCTGTGTCTCAGCAGTGGGAACATTATAGGCTGATTATGGACGTTATAAGTATTTTGAGAACAGCTCTTTCCATTGTAAAAATACGTCAGTCAACATTTAAGTACCGCCGTTCGTGAAAGCTATCTAAACGCAATGGCGTAGGATGAAGAGTAGGTATTAGGAAGTCTTGAAGAGATATTATACTAAACTTCGGGATGATAATGTAGAATGTAACCCTGCTATAAAAGGAGAGAAAGAAAGGTGCTACAGAGGAAAGAAGGGATCATCTGATGACTAAGTATCTGCTGTTCTACCTGTAAGCTATGTGGTTTGAACTTCTAAAAATACATACAGCTGACTGTAAAAGTAAGACTACATTAAGCGTGGTAGAGCAGATCCATAAAAGGACTATCATTTCAGTAGCAAATAAACTTTTACAACAAAAAATATAACCACACTTACTTTTAAGGATGTGTAAGATGACGTCATAAAAGTGTAGTATGTAAATGTGAGGCTGTCGTCGGTGCGATGCGCGCGGCTAGCGGCGTGTTGCGCAGCGTGACGTCACGCCCACTCCTGTGCAGCCCGAGTTGCGGCGGTGACACATAAACGAGATTTGATCTTTGGAATCTGGAATAAGATGTGGATAGTTTTGTGATATGTTCTGTCGGAGTTGTGTTGAGTTGGGATACCTAGATACATTATATTGGTATATAAAAGATAGGTTCCCGAAACAATGAAGGATTTGAAGTCCTTATAAAGCTGTCAGAAGTTGAACAGATACGGCAAAGATACCTAAGTGAATTGGAACTATTGCCCCATATGGGAGTCAGGACTTGTGTCGTCTGCCTAGCAAGATTAGTGTTTTCTAGTCACAATTAGATGCCCGTAGGTATTTGGGTTTACAAAGGAACCATAACAGCTGTTAAAGATGAAGAGTAGAACAACATTAGCATTTGCAGCAAAACAAACATTTATTTGACAAGAAAATATCAAGAATCCATGATTAAATTGAGAGCTTACTAATGAGTATAAAGACACAATATAAATAAATTAACCCCATCAAAACACAAAATAATATCGACACTAAATTATGCAAATACAGCGCCATTTAAATGAATTCGTCTATTATAGGAACGGTTTAATTTAAATAATATAGCAGTTAATATAATATTAATTCAATTGTCAGTTGTGCGTCCCACGTATGGTAATAGTGACGGCGGGGTACGGCGCGTGCGCAAGCCGCCACGCTGCGACACACTGCGACACCACCAAATGAACTGCCTTCCTTAACTACGCGGAGATTGTAACCATGGACAAGGAATAGAGAAATAGGACATTTATAGTACACTCAAGGGATGGATTGAAAGCCACTCCAGTATTAGGGTTGTTGAGGTCATATACCTAGGCAGGCGATCTTCTGGTAAAAGGCTGCATCCAGTTAGACTGAAAGCCGATCCCAACATAGTTGAAAAGAGGCTATATGTAGATGATGTAGAAACAACGGCGAACGCTGTTAGTTTCAGACGAGAGCGGAGGTGGTTGGCTAGACCAAATTTGGTTTTGAAGGTCCTGTTGCTAGACCTACAATGAGTGCAATTACTGACCTGAAAAGTTGTAAGAAGTATTGGTGTAGGAAGGCTTGGGTGGGTTCCTTTTTATGCAACAGTTTTGTATAGACGTAGTTATTAATCTGGTTTCGAAATTTAAACCAGACTTGTTAGCAGAATCTGATTTGTAAAATAAACTATGTGGGTTACCGGTAAAACGAAAGTCTATTTGCCACATTCTGTCTTTTCAGTGACCTCAGTCCAGGCTTTTCCTCTAACTGAGCCTAATTTACATTTCAATAGAACCCATGGAGTCTCTACAAACGCTCTATAGTAGTAGGTAATGTGACAATACGCGTCCCAGTATCCTTACATCTGCACATCTATCGAATGAATAAACAATTGTGCGCATTGCATCCATTTTATTCGCGAGCACGGACATTACTTTATGAATTTACTACTATTGTAAAATATTTTGATGTCAGCAATGTGGGTAGGCGCTTTCTGGTTTTATTATCATTGAATTTTAATAATACGTCTCTTTACCGGGCTGTACTGGGATTGTGTAGGTATTGTTGAGTGCAAAAGTTGGACTAGTATTTCGGTCGGTGATTTCTATGAATTCTTCTAGGTATTATACTTTTACTTGAAAAATCAATACCTACAGAAGCCAGTTTGATTGATGGCTTACACGGTAATGGTGACTATACATGACTACCTAGGTATGTACAATCTGCTTGCTAGCTCCAACTACAAACACAGGTTATAGAACATACGACGTACATATAGGAATCTACGAAGGTCCAGCCATTTTGTGTCTACTTCCTTTATGTTAACTACTTAAAGGACCGTAGTCCCGTAGACCGTAGTCTTTGTATCAAATTCGCTTTTATAGAAGTCAGTAAAGTCCATTCTATTAGACACTTTCATAAATGCATATAATATATCAGCCCCTTTTCACCCCATACGAGGGTGATTGTTACCAATTTTCCGCTCGATTTACCCCAAAACTGTAAACGTCCTATTATACAAAGTTCAACGTCATTGCGGGAACAAAGACAATTAAAAAAAAAGCTGAACAGTGCGTTCTCTTTGTGGGCGTTTAATTAATTAGTTGTAAACAAGAACGATGATTTTCGTAAATGTAAATAGTAGAAAGTCATAGACGCCGTAAAATTAAGCTTGACTGTTTATTTTTAGAAGTTTTTGTAAAAGTCAATGAATTGGGTTTATGTGATGGTTTCGGTCCCGACAAAGCGTTGTTTCCTTCCTATTTCAATTGTTGTTTTTAATAAAGTTCACCTTGTTGAGTTCTTGTTAACGTTATTAGGAAGCAGGTGGTCTTTCTTGAGAATAACTTAGGTATTTATGCCTAGGTGTATATGGGCAGATACTTAATTAGTGCTCATACACACGAGCGGCACGCGTCGCCGCCAGACGCAACTGCAGCCGTCGGCACAGATCGGCACTCGTGTGTATGACCACTTACGGTTTTAGAAAAATGACCTAACTTAATTTAAGTTTTTATTTAGGTAACCTAATTTTCAGCTCAAATGCTCAATTCTGTTTTTTTCACAAATATATAGATTACATACTTTTTTTAGGTACTGCAAGAGTGGTTAGTGTGACGGCGACGGCAACGCCAGGAATTTCACAAGTTATCGGATACGTTTTACATTGTTTTCCATAATTTGTAAATTCATCATTCGTTCATTTGTTAACTTGAAAGTAACTGTGTCTTCATGTTACCTTATCATATAAAATTTGGCAAGGAGATAGATGGTATCCTGGGGAAGGACATAGGCTTCTTTTTGTCCCGATACCACGTTTCCGTGGGATAAATTCCGACATACACGCGGGCGAAGCCGCCGGCAGAAGCTAGTTTGATATAGTTTAATGAAGAGCGAGCGAGACTTAGTTTACACTATCGAATAATTTTCGACACACATCCTTCGATATTGTAAACAAAAAGCATCACTAACTGCAGTCGCTTACCGACCATCATTTTCAATCGTGATTTGACGAAATACTATAGTAATAGCTGTACCGACGACAACGCGATTCAAAAGAGGTTTACAACGCCATCTATCGAGGGTACGGGAGAAATTAAAATTGAACTAAGCATTTTTATTGCAACGCTCTTTCATTTGATATATGACAAAAAGCGCTACAAGGGTGGGGACGCTTTTTCCAATGTTCTTTAATACTTACTCATTACAGTCTCCGTTAGACACGTTTCAAATGTAAAGTTAGTCGTTTTGCCCGCATTTCCCCATCAGTATTGCTGTCTTGTAGTTGTTATTTATTTTGAACCCCTGCTTCTTATCTACTTTAGCCTCACTACCTACTTGAATGTCGCTCGAGAAAGGAAGCGACTAAATAAGCATACACCCCTAATCCTACTATGTTACTAAGGAACTATTCATAACACTGCTTCGTGGTCTAGTGGTTGCAAACGCCACTGCTGAGCATAATGTCCTGGGTTCGATTCCCAGGTCTAGTTACCGTGGCCCTGGCGCATAGGCAACTGAAGGAACACGGGTGGGTTTTAGTCAGTAAGAGTCTGACACGCCCTTCCGCTCCGCCCAGAGCGGGAGAGGTCATTTGCCGACTTCCAAACCAAAAAAAAAAAAAAAAGGTCTGGTAAAGTGTTATTGGGTTTTACGATCAGGAATTTCTCAGTAGCAACCCGGAGCTTGGAAGTTACTGGTGTGATACTCCGTAAAGCCATTGGTCCTACGCCTGATTTGTCCCCGGCCGCGTCGGATTGTCGCCCCTTTGGACTTTGTCAGTAAAGGAACAGAGAGTACACCTATGTTTGCGCACACACTTGTGTACAGTATACCTATTTTCTTAATGTCATAATAATTTGAATTCAGAACTAAGTACTTTATTGTGTTGTTACGTCAAAACAAAACAACAATAAAGTACTTAGTTCTGTATTCAAATTATTATACAAGATAAATCTAATAATTGATAGACATGGAAATTAGCATTCGTTTGTATTCGGAAATGCGATGATTCCCGAAGGATATTAAGAATATAGTTGTACTGTCTTCAGCGTACCTGTCTAATCTCCGTTGAGATTGGCCGCTGCACCGAAATTCGGTCAGGAGGATATTATTTCATACAACATAACATGCCATCACACCTGTACTCCTTGAAAAGAAACTCAATGGCGTACCTACCTACATCGTTCACCCATATTTCGCCAGTTACTCTTTCTAACTTTCCAATAACATAATTGAAATCTACACCGTGTATAAAGGTAACATCACAATGGTGGCGCCACGTAAGGCGTGGTCGCGACTTGCGAGTCAGCGTCTGACGATTACGCAGCCACGCCTGCTGACGTAATCACTGCGTTACCTTGCACATTTTTAATAAATACGAACTTTTTCAAGTTAATTGTTTGCAATGATAGAAGGTTAGGGAGTTAGTTGCGTAAAATATTCGTTTGTTTACTTGTTGAGAATTTGTTTTACTTGTGCAATAGTTTTTTTTTTTATTAAAAATTTACTTCACATAAACCAACTTGGGTACTTTATGAAACGTCAGAAGCTAGGTGTACAGTTCCAATTGGTCCTTCCCGATGGAGAAGAGCCGGCAAGAAACTCCACGGTAATTTAAAAAAAAATAATTATTCGTTTATACAATGTTTTCAAATCACACTGCTAATAGGTATGGGAGGCCTATCAACAAGTACTAGGTACTTAACAAAATAGAAAATGGTCAACAAATCGAAGCATCTAATAATTAGTGTTTAATTACATAAATAAGATCATATAGTGAAGGAAGACATATTGTGACCTTATTGGTGATGTTCTTCAGAAAGGTCAGGTGCGTAGTACTCGCAACAGGCGTGCGTGTATGACCAGATGTATGAACGTAAACGAGGCAAAAGGGGTATATAAGGATAGTAGCAGGTGGCGTTCTGTATTTTCTGCCTACCCCCATGGGAAGAAGGCGTGAGTTTATGTATGTATGTATGAATGATCATATTGATCATATATTACCAATTTTATTTGTTATCACTGTTTAATACTGGATGCGACCAAATAGATAAGTTATGTCAAAAAAAATATGCAGATGGGGGGGGGGGGGGGTTGTTTCAAGAAAAATAAAAATTATAATTTCGAAAACGTATATACCTTTATTTTATCTACATATAAACATGTGTGTATGATACGATATTGCTACATCAAAGGTACTTAACCTAGGAGACCAGTGCATTACACAAAACGTAAATTTTTACAATCAAAATAATATCCTTCACCTTAGTCTTTGGCACATTATCTTTGAACAGGACAAAGACTCGACTCTAACTTTCAGTTCTTTAATATTTCTTATATCTATTACTTTATACACAATCCATTTCACAGGGTTTTTACAAGGGCGCTTTATTTTGAAATAGGTTTTCATTGCTAAAAGGGTGCAGAAGATCATACTGGAGAACAGAATGCAGGAAGGCAGATTACATGACTTTCTGTGTTGACATTTCCAACTTTTAATTTATATAACGCAGTTAAGTCAAAACAGCTGCATTGCGTTTTTCTAAATCTGCCTTAAAATATAAACACTACAAAAATATATATTTACTATTTCATTCTATCGACAAATTCAATGAAATAACCTTTATTTCCAAAAATAAATCACCGTTGTATAAAACCAGTATCTACTAAGAACAACAATGTTGTTTGTGATGATTACAAAATGCATATTAATTATAAAGTTTATGAATAATTTCAATAAAATTTCAAATCAGTGGTAACACAACTCTAAGAGCGAAATAAAAACTATTACGTATAATGTTAGTTGTTCACAAAAATTATAATATTTATAATAAAGTTGGCAGTAAAACCACAACGTGAAATATAAACATAAAATAAAACAGCTTTTCTTTCTGAAGTAAACAAAAGATTTAACGAACGATTTATGTATTTTTTTAATCATACAAAAATATTTATAAAGTGCATTGAGCAATCAAATCAATCAACTATTTAGGTAGTTTGGTTAAATTATATTTTCGTAATCGTATTAGTGCATTTGTTCATCAAAGCCACTGATATTCTTTTTTTTTGCATTAAAAACGTTTGAGACGGAAGTTGTGAAAGATATGCGAAGCAAAGTCTAGTATCAACATAATTACAACATGTGGCTTCAGGAACTTAATGGATATAGTATTATGATAGCCATACACGTTACGGTATACTTGCACAAGTTTAGACTTGCGCAGGTCTGCGCGACACCGAATGGCTCGGATACTTATGCTAATTCATCCCACTCAAATTGCTGTATACTTGTGCAAGTCCGATTTTGCGCAAGTATATCGTAACGTGTGTGGTCTACGTTGCATTAGTCATTTCATAAAACAATTAAATTCCTTCAAGTTTAGATCGTCATTACCTGACTTCATATAATTGTGAACAAAAAGAAATCATTACAAGACAATAAGCCTAATCAAGAATAAAGCATTCATTTCTGATAAATTATGAAAAATATACTAAACACAACACTAATAATATAATTCTTATTTATTACACATAATATTATACATCATTATTGTGACTTATATTAATGAGAATTGACTATATTTAAAAGTGACGAGAACAAAATTATAAACTAGAATATAATATAATAATTATAGTATCTATGTGAGTATTAGAATTCCATATCGTTTAGAATTCGGTGGTAAAAAGGATATGTGAATAATATTTACAAGTTTATTTTTTATTTCATGAAAATGAATGAATATTTTGTGAATTTATTTAAAATTTTGTTATGTCTAGCGTAAGTCATTCTACAAATGATTTAAAACTTGTTTGGGTGGGTGTCTTGAATTTTTTTGAAAGCATATTGTTTTATTCGTTGACAAGACGTTAATCTGAATATAGTTTTAGTTAAAATCCTTTGTAGAATGCCTGCATTTAAAATGATGATGATTCTTACAGTTGACGAAAATTCATCTAGAAGTCAAAAAATATACGAGAAAATTCCTTATTATATCACTGCACACGAGTATACGAGTCTATTTAGAATTCAAAAGTTTTAGAATAATTTAAAACCTACACAATTCCTAAACAACGCGAAACTCGTCCCAATCTATCACGTTTTTTTACTTACACTATTATTAATTATGGTGCATCAATACACTTGTAACATGCAATGTAACGTGTGGTGTAACACAACGTACTGATGACTGGCGAACGTAAAACGGTAATCAGTGCAGTGACACCTCACATTTATTATACAATACATTCAAATTAAATATGCAATAATGTTGCATTACACGTTCGGTTACATTTCAAGTTGCACAGTGTAAATTCATTATTAGGTAAGGACAGTTCTTATGCTAATTTTGAATATTACAGAAGTGAACAAATCCATTCAATTACTTAAGTATTTCACGGCCGTGTTAGTAAATGGAGGACAAATCTACTAGATTCTAATTTGCGACTACTTAATAGTAGGTAATTTCTAATGACAGACGCACAGCCCGAATTATGGTACAATCACATTCGTGTTACAACTGGCTCTCTGAAGGTTATGGGGTAAACACCATTACCAGCTTTTATTAAGAAAACTTTGATATTAATTAAAATTGACTTTGGCCTGCGCCTACGCATAGCCTACAAGATCATTAAGTAGTGATCTTGACTTACTAAACAAACTAACTTGAGTTGTTATTAAGTATCTATTGGTATTTTATAAACGGATGTCAAGACAATAGAATGAGGAGACTCCAAAAGGAAAGTAAATTTTACGAAAAAAGAGAACAAATTTTGATCAAATATAGTTTCCAGTCCTCAAATCCCTTAGGACATTTTAACATCTGTCTCGTGTTATCGGGATTTGTAAACTTCATTAAGGACTAATCATTGACCATCGAAGTAAATACTAACATTTATAAGGCCCGTGCAATTCAGTACTAACTTGATAACTTCAAATTCAGACTATGCCAATTCGCTAAGACACTTCAAGAATATACTTCGGAGAAAGATGATAGTACACTGTCGAGCAGAAAATTACCCATTGTAACGTTTTTCGGAATTGCAAGAGAATTAAATAACATACAATAGTTTTGATTACTAAATTTTTCTAATGACACGTCTTTTGGAAATAGTTTATTGCTTGTTTTAAATTGAAAGTGGTCAATATTTTGCTCACCAGTGTAAAGAGGCACTTCGAATAAAGACGTCATAACAATTTGTCTACTTACGCGGCCTATTCAACTTGTGTAAAATGTTTCATAGAAAATTCACTAATAAATTCGTGTATTGTGCATTTATTTAAAGCACCTTATTGTGATGTTTGCTATTATGTACTACATCGCTGAAATGTATTATTTTTTGAATTACTTACTTTTTCAGTAAGCGTCAGACCTTCAAATGGTACTTATGTTTGGCCCATTCGTACCACGAAATGTCATGAAAAATCTATGGTGTGCATAAAAGTCGTATTTCACAAGAAAGTCTTGCGGTAGAAAAGCAATTGTAAAGGATACGCTTTCTACTTTTTTTTCCACTCACCTCACCCGACTCTGTCATGGATTTATTAGTATTTATTAAATTTTATGAAAAAGAGAGAGCTTATCCTACTCTTTGATATTTTTTTTTTCTAATATTCAAGTTACAAGTTACTTAAGTCAGTGACATAAACTCCACATGACGTGAAATGGAGGTGTTATAATAATCTATTCATTCATATTTTAACGTATTGCTTGCGATTTATTCTAATTTAATATTGACTGACTTATTTAAATTGTTCATTTGATATTTGGACCGACTTTCGATTCCAATATGAAAACTAGTAATTTCAGCTAGATTCTTAGGGCAATTACATGCTGAACATGTCTCACTGCGATCGCAGTTTAGCTCGCTACCTCGATGTCATTTCCGTGTAAAACAAATGCATGCTTATAATAGACAAGTACGCGCATGCAGAAGGATACCTCACTACGATACATCGCGGGTTGCTTGAGTTTACCTCCATGCCAACGTGAAAACAAAATATTTTGTTTTTATATCGCGGTCGACGGCAAGCATCGATGTGATCTGGCTCGTGATTGGTCAAATCGGTTGGCCTCAGTTTATCGTCTCTGCTTCACTCTCGTGCCACTTCCGTTCGATTGTTTTCTAGTGTGAATTGTGGGATAAGCGGGAGAAAAACAACAAATTGTGGAAAAAGATGATGTTCACTAAGCTTTTGCCTCGTTTGATTCATTGGATGTGGACTTTGCTGCCGGTTAGGCGCACTAGCAAGTAGCTACCATTTTCCACTTACTGACATGAAATCACTGTCACTCAGTGGCGTAGCTAGTCCTAAAGGGGCCCTGTATCAAAATTTGTCGGGGGCCCTTTTTACCCGACTGCAGCGAAGCTTCAAAAAACAATACCTACCCTAGGTATTGTTTTTACAAAATAGCACACTGACTTGGAAAGTAAAGCTATTATTGTGAGTTTCTTGCCCGTTCTTCTCCATAGATACCTACTACGCTTTGGAATGGGCAACTAACTAGCTTCATGTTTCTGACTAACCGACCCCTTGACAATTCAAATGTAAATGGTTTAATAGAAATAAATGCTTTGAGTTTGAAGCCACAAACCAATTTCATTAATTTGTTTTTTTTTTTCATTAGAATTCATTTATTGCGGGCCTCTTATCAATAACAATAACGGATAATATTTTACGAATTTTAACGTCGCGGCGGGTGGGGGGAGTTTGGCTGTAGCTTGGGGGCCCCGTATCGTTGATACGGGTGATACGGCTGAAGCTACGCCCCTGCTGTCACTATCAAGAGACAACATGTCTCATGGAACTTCTTAACACAATATATTTTTCTTAAATCGAAATTCCCCAAAATACCTAATGTAAACGTATTTTTGTTATTCAGGAGTAGGAAGAGTACAGCTCAAACACGCCTGAGCAACTGAGCTTTTAGGTGCGACTGAACCGACGTGTTCGCATCGCCATCCATGTAGTAAATAGCGAGTATCGACATCGAGGTATAGAGATAGCGACCGCGATCGCGAACATCTTCGGCATGTAGTTACCCTTTTTGACTAACTTGCACTTACTGAAATGATCGACACGTTCCTTTGGCGGATCTGACAAAATTTGTGACACATTTTGACAGAAAAAGGAACATCTACATCAGTGTAAAGATATCAGCATTTCAACCATCTTGAATCATATTACGAGACTTATCGTTCATTAGACTAGTTCTAAAATGCCTAGCGCATTCGGTAACATGACGTATGCAACCGCAATACGTGTGATAATCGCACGAATGGACATCGCTTCTACCGAGCTTCCTTCAAATGTCATATAGACGCATTAATTAAAAAAAACTACATCAATTTATACATCCAAACTCACGCGTATAACCTCTCCGTAGTGACGTAATCCACGATAGTATCTATACACCAATATTCGTGGCAGCAACGGTCATGAACCGCGGGAGCGAGATGACAGGAGACTTAGTATAGAGTTTTTAGCCGTCCTACTCGCACGTATAATGACCGCAACGGCCACGCATCTTGACGTTTAGTTAGTATAGTAGTTACAGTGTCAGTGCGGACATGGGCGCGAGTGCGAGTTTCGGGCGCTAGGTGGCGCTAGCGACGGCGTGAGGTGACGCGCGCAGGGCCGCGTGTCGCCGAAGTAGTTCGGTTACTGTGATGGCCACTTGGACTGTTCCCTTGCCTTCGAGCACGTCGGCTGCGCAGCACATTAGTTTCTGTAAGAGATGGAGAATGTTAGGAGTATGTAGGTAATAGTGATGCCTGTTCCATAAGAAGAGTTTAACGAAATATCATGATGCTAATGTTATTTTTTGCAGTTCTGCTAAATGCCATTGAAGATGCGTCTGAGCAAACAGTACACATTTGCTTTTTGTTCAAGACAAAAAGCTGGCTTATCGTGGGTTTACCAGGCAACTTTAGCCTTGTGATAATTCCGATATCATAACAAGTTTGCTGAATGAGAACTTACAGCAAAAGGATATATACTAATGGACATGAAGGTACGTCTGAATGTTTCGTAATGATTTATCTTGAATATGTCCAAAATAAACTGTTGTATAAAAGTATTTTGTATTAAAACTTACTGAAAATAAAACAAAAGGGTTGCCAATAAGAAATGTATTTCTTTAAAGTAGTTGAAACATTGTAAGTACATACAAAAAAGTACACTTAAAACATTTTTTCTCTATAATAAAACTATGACTAATAGCCAAAAAAATATTTCGAAATACTTCCACATTATGTAGTTTCGAATAAACATAATGAAATCTCTCTCAAAGTGCATTATGTGAAAAATGCGTGTAATTAAATGCAAATTACATCTAAAGTATAATACTGAATTTTAATAGAACATATTCAGAAAAAGATAAACCAATCAACTTAAAATTTAATTAAATACAAATGGAATTAGATAACAGACTGGTTTTAATATTTAGAGATTGGCAAGAATTTGTCGAATTCTTAGTTTGCTATTGAAGTTGGAAAAACCTTCCAAATAAAACTACACATATTGAGAATATTCGACTTTCGAAGCTTTTGTATAAATTCTTATAATATTATTTATTTAGTGTTTTGTTAGATCGGTCGCGATTAAATCGAAACTTCTGTTTGGGCTATTTGGAATTAAATTTTCTTCTTACTAAAGTTCCATTCTCAAACATAAATAAATAGAAAACTTGTTATACAATCCAAAACAAAAATACGTCCAAATATGGAAAAAGCTGCCATTTTCTGTCCAAACACACAAAACTATTCAAACAATCTAGGAAACACAAAAATAGGCGGGTAGTTGGAAATATTTAGGTCAAATTAAAACCAGTCAACTATAAACTACGTTAATAAGTACCCACGCACCTCAAGCTAATAAATATATGTACGCTATAAGCTTTTAAATTATATATTAAACATCTATTATATCTCTTAATTATATAATTATCGATAATTAGCATTGTACTTGCGATTTTAAAGCTCAAAAATAAGATTATGTTAAGAAGCGTAGAAAGAAAATACCACACATACAAATAGCTTACGACCAGAATAATTAGAATAAATAATTGATAATATGTTTTGCTTTTTGGCGTATTTATTGAGGATTTTCTTGTTTTACTTTTTAGAAAGATGACTTATGTTTTGTGTAACTAACGTAATTTTAGACGTAAGGTTTGCCGAGAGCAAGATATACGTCAGCGTCGTATCTTGGGAGTAACATCAACAACTATAAAACGAATGAAGAATTAAAAAATACGGCCAAATAGCAAAACTACAAGAGAGTAATATAATTTCGAGTTAAGTACATTACAAAATTAGCAGGAAGTATGTAAAACAGCGATAGTAAGTTTAAATAATGTAATAAAAGATTAACAGAAGCTACAGTCTTTATCAACACATCTTTGGAATGGTTACAATATAATAATAATTATACTTTTTATATATTTTACGAATACATTAAAACTTGTCATATTCTGTTACTTTATAGATGCATATAACATCATTATTATCATATATATATATAATAACTTTTATACTGATCTTATTGGCTTAAATTTTGTTTGGTTGGCGTCATTAAGGAATATCGGTTGATTACTATAAGAACATTTTTTGTAAAACTTGTCTTTTATATTTGTTATCTTTCATAAAATTGTTACGCAAAAAGCCTCGAAATACTAAATACTACTCGCTACCGATGAATAAAGTAGCCTACCTAGACGCGGCGCGCATTGCTGATGAACTTTGTCTTTTATTTTTGTCTAAATAATTTAAACCGCGACACTCCTTATGAGTTTCTGACGCGGCGATGCGCAAGCGCAACTCAGAATGTGGCCGTATAACTAGGCTCTGCTCGTGTCGATACGAGTCGGACTTACCCAAATTCGTAAGGACATAAGTCGTATACCGATTACTTGCCCAAATTCTAATCTTCATTAAACTAAATACGTGACACAACTCCCTCGCAATTACCACTTCATTACTTTCTCACCATTTTCAAGTGTCTACTCATTCACCCCTCTTCACTAAATAATTCCTAATTTAATCGTTCAATAAGCAATGCGCGCCAAACTTTTACCTAAACACCAGTTAGCCAAGTTAGCTTTTGCATTAATAATACAATAACGATATGATGTTTCGAATAAGGCATATAATTCTTATTTGATAAGAAGTATCGAGTAAACAGCTAAGCTACGTTATCAGTATAATATATTTAGTTAATACATTACTTTCATTTCAATAATACTTCATGCACCAATGTCTTAAGAGTATGTTTATTGTACTTTTAATTTTGAAATATGAGTTTGATTTGTTATGTGATTCGACGAAGTATTTTACTTATTGCTATCACAAACGATAGTCAGTTTTCGTGTCAGGATTCTTTTAGAAAAGCTGACTCATTTTTTGTCAAATCAAATCAAAATATTTTATTTCACATAAACTTTACATGGGCACTTATGATACGTCAGAAGGTAGGTGCACGGTTCCAATTGGTTGTTTCTTATGGAGAAGAGCCGGCAAGAACCTCCACTGTTAGTCTGTTTCAAATTGCAGTGTTGATAGGTATGGGAGGACAGTGTAGGCCTGTCAACAAGTAAGTTTGTCTGGTTAAGTTAATAAGCTATGATTTGGCATTCCGTTTAACCAACTTCAAGCACAAGTACAACTAGGTAAGTTTTGCTTGGAGTGGGTTTCAAGTCAATAGTGCAACGGATGAGGATCGAACTCATGACATCTTGTTTGGTAATCCAGCCATAGTTCTTATTACGATTTTGTTATATTTTAGTTTGTATCTAATTGTTTCCCATACCAACCCTGTTGATTTAAATCGGTGGTATACGTCCCGTTGGGCTCTACCGATTAATCAACCTTACAAAATTCAGTTTTTTGTTGAATCACACAACAAATCAGCTACTAAATAGGCTCAAATGCCACCATTATTTATATATGAAATTCCTTTATTTGTTTAATTTCTTTACTTATAAACGGTGTCAAAACACTACACATTGAATCGGAGATTTTTTATGATCTAACAATGTCTATAAGTAAAGTGTGCTTCTAACTATAACGTGTAAAATGTTATCGTATTTTGGTGCAAAAAAAAGTACCTAACTTTACGGCTGCTACGTATAAGAATTGCATTAATAATTGCATTGCATTGTTACGTAAAATATAGAAAAAAAAAAAAACTAAATTATACTTAATAGCGAATCACTCTTCCACACAACAAACGATGAGATCTCGGGAATAATAGTTCTGCAGACTGTTGGATAGCTTGTACGGTCCACCGCATGTCAGTAGTGCACTAACTACGAAATCGTTCTTACTACTTCGAAATACGGGGCGGTCAAAGTCAAACTGTCACCATGGACGTGTGTTGACTGTATTTGCGCATGCGCATATATTGATATCTCTATCTCTCTCGATTTAATGTGTATTATACAACTCCTTTTAGTGCATATTTTACAATCAGCCCAATAAATTACAGTCTGCAAAACGTAATACAAAAAACAAACACGCAAAAATAGCCGACAATAGCAACCAATAAACAAACCAATTGGCAAATTATGTAAATGTAATAATAATAAAAAAAAAAACTAATTAAAATTTTAAATGCCTCAAATGGGAATGAACTTATAACGAGTGGAATTATACCAATTAATAATTATAAAACTATACCAATCAATACTAACAAAAAAATTCACTGCAATCGTAATGTCTTTATAAAACAAAAAAATATAAATTCCTTTGTATAAATCCGTCGAAATACCGTCCAATTCCTTTCAGACTTCTAGTTCAAGATCATTCTAAAAAGCTAGCCTCAAAATTCGATTTCAGACCACAATCACAGTCAGACTGTGTAAAAGGCATACAGGTTAACTTGACCGACGTTGAAAAACCCCAAAATAATCGCATGGAGAATTCGTATATAAGTACATCAGAGGGCCTAGACAAATGACATTTACTTCGGAGCGATTCTAATTCTACAATCGCTATCGCTTTCGCTAATGTTTCCATCACACGAATCGAAAACTAGCGATAACGCTTGTCAAACAAGTGCCACTTGGCTACGTATCTCTATGGAAGTAATAGTTCGACGCTGTCGATTCGTTTCATAGAATCGAATGATGTTAACATGTGCGCCGATTCTCTTGTCACAAAATTCTCTAAATAAACTAGACTAAAAACCACTACAATTTTGTTTATTCTTGTCAAACGACTACTTCCCTGACACAACTGAACTATAATTTAGTTTGACAGCACTAAGATGGCACTGATTTAGTAATTTAGTCAAAAATGGCAATTTTGCTACTCTGAATTTGACGTTTTTCATCTAAAATTTTGGTTGTTTAACTTAATCGCGATTAAAAAGGTGTGGAATAAAATTAGTTGTCATGAACTAAAATTCACCACACCACCTCGACTTGAGGTGCAAAAACAGTACTGTATATATATTTTTCTTTTATTTTGTTTATATCTCGAAAATGGTGTGTCCTATAAAAATAATTAAAATTTCGGCACCCTTTATAATACCCGTGAACCCCTTAAACTCTACATGTAGGTAATAATTTTTCATATTTTCGATACAAAAAGTGAAAAATTCCATATAAAACACGTAGAGGCTGCAAACATGCACGCTTCCGGCTCTAAAAAAAAATCACGGGAGAGGACAAACAAGTACCACGTGGAGTCGCGATTGTCAAATAAAATTTTAGTTGCATCAAAATTATTTTTAAATTTAGAGATATTTTTTGCAGAATAGATTCTCACACCCAAAAAAAGTAAGGAAATTAAATGATAGTTCAGTTCGGTGTACAAGAGAATCGGCACCATTGTCTAGCTAATTTCTATTCGTTGACCAACGATCACGTGACATTTCGATAGCTTATGTCAACCCCATACATTTTTTGTCTTTCCTACTAGCGTCATCGCTAATCGAATGTTACTTTGTCTAGGCCCTCAGAATAGATGTTTTCAACGTATGGAAATGAGGTCGAAAAAATTCGGTCTGTTATAAATCACAATATTATCAAGTACAGTTTACAAAGGGTACATGATTAGCAAAATGGTAGACACGAAGAACGTGCCAAGGCATAGACAAGTGAAAAGAACTTTGTTCTCGTCCTCCTTAGGAGCTTCAGTCTCGGTAGCATTCACACTGTTCAGATTGCTCTGTATATCGAGATTCATTTTACCCCTATCATATCTTTCAGCATCCAATTCTTCTCTCATCAATTCCGTGGGGAAATCCACTTCATCTGTGTCGTATATTTCGAAATTATCGCTTTGTAATACATGGTCTTCTTTACAGAAGGGCGTCACGAATTGGACTCTATTAGTCTGGTAATAGGGTCCTCTATTCCTTAGCTCGTTGGTCCCATATACTGGTGAGTAGGGGACGTTTGAGTCCGTGTTATTGTTTTCAGTGTTTTGGTACTCTTCAGATTCGTCGATGGTGTAGTGTTGGTTGTTTTCGGAGAAGTTGAAGTTGCTGATGAAGCGTTCTTCTGAGTATCTTCTGAGCTGCCTTTGGTAGTAGTTGACTTCCAGTGATGATTCGGAGTCCTCAGTCTCGTCATATTCGCCGCCCGCGCATTCCTCGTGTGAGTGTTCGAAGGTTGTGTAGTAGGGGTCTGTTGGGATATCCCTTGGCGGGCAGTGAGGCGGCGTGGCGTGTGTGAGGAGAGCGGTCACTGTGCGAGCGAGAGGCACGATACTCTCCTCTCCGTCGCTCTCCAGGTTTCCCAGTATGTCTTCGGGCGAGCAGATGACCTCCTGCAACACACGCCACCCGTCTCTTAGTTTCATTACAATAATCTCTGTTGCTCGCGAAAGGATATCTTACAAGACCCTGCAACACTCGAAACGGACACGGCGGAAGTGCAAAGTTAGCGCCGATTTTTTTAATTAATCATACACAGTTTCTTCCCGCTTTATTCAAATCGCGCAAAATGTCGCAAACAGGTCACAAAAAACCATTAAGAAAAATAAATCATTACATGTTAAACTTTAAAACAGTGTCAAAATTATAAATAGACATAATAGATATGAAAATATTTTATAATACCACTCACCTCTTCAACTCCAATTTTCCGACACGCTTCTAAGAAGTTGTCCACGTTTCTCCTACATCTCGCCATTGTTAGTTTGGGCTGAAACAAAAAAAATATTCATTATACGACCGAAACAGACACTGTTGACGAAGGGCCGGCGTACATTTTGCGAGGCGCAGCGCACTGCATTCGTCACTGCCAAACAAATATCGACCTTGCAAAGGTTGAAATAAAGTTGAAAGTATACAAATTTGCATTAGCTCGAGAGAGCCTTTGGGCGGGAAGAGGCGCGCGTCTCAGGTTATTCATTCTTAACTTTATTTTTAGTCACACAACGTTGATATTTCTTTGGCAGGGCCAACCGCGCCGCGCTGCACCTCGCCAGGTGTGCGCCGGCCCTAACATGCGCGATTTATTTTTACAGTTAGTTACATTTGGACGACGCTAGCGCAGCATGCATTTAAAGTCAAAGTCAAAGTCAAAGTCAAATCATTTATTTCAAATAGGCACATAAAAGGCACTTTTGAACGTCAAAATTTACAAAAAAATAGAATTGATTCTAGTTGCCCCTTCCAAAAGGTAGTTTCGTATGGAGAAGAATGGGCAAGAAACTCCACCGTTACTCTTTTAAAATATTTTACAATATTATGTAAGTTCACATTAATTATGTAATCATATGTGAAGACGATGCACCTAGAATAAAATTACTATACCACATTTACGTATCTCTACAAGGATCTTTTGGCGCTCGAATGACGTAGACAGGGCGGCGCTGTTGGTAAACATTTGTGCAATCGTGTTTTGAAATGTCACTTGAAATATATTCAAAAAGCAAGATGGCGGCGTTAGTTCCGACTTTAGCCACACGCCAAAATAAATCTTGGAGCGCTATATGTTCGTCAACGCTTACGCTCATTGCGAAGGTACTCGTTCTCTTCTCACGCTGATCAACGGCGCTAACAAGTTAATATCACTGTAATATACCGCCGGGGTCAAATAAGTGTAGTAACAATTTTATTTTATTGTTTTTCGCATCTGACCCGCGCTGTAAAATTGCTTTCTAAGTATGGTTTTGCGACACGCTTTGCATTCTCGCGGGTCGTAAATAAATAAAGAAATAAATAATACGAGATTATTACTTTCTCACTGCAGGGCAAAGGCATCTTCTCTTACAAACAAGACATGAGTATTGATCACCACGCTTGCTCAAGGCAGGTTGGCGATTTCAGACTTTAATTATAAGTCCAGGTTTCTTCACGATGTTTTCCTTCACTGATGTGAGTGATGCCCAAGATAAACAAAGTATTCTGTAAGCTACACAATAATACAGTCATGCTAGTTTACATTACTATGATGAAGCGAATTACTGTGAATAATGCTGATCGGTCAGCGCTGACGATCCAGCTTGAGAAGAAAACCAACCTTTCGACGACGGACCCTTCTTGTTTTCATAATAACGTGTTCTCTAGCTGTAGTGTATATCTAGTTTTCATTTAATCATCTTATAATTTTTGACACCACCTTCTCGATAGTGTCAAATTAAGGAGCAAGCCAAGTCATAGAGTCCAGCCGGGCAATAATATTGTCCTAGATTTTGTTATAATCCATTGGTTAACAATGTGATTAGAATTTGGAACCTACTAAAAATTCGTATAAAAACTTGTACAAAAAAAAATCGAAAATGAAATTGCTTTTTATTACTTCACAGAAGGTGTGAGAAGTAAAATATTCTCTTCGGGGATAAATGTATCTTCGTCTTGGACGAGCTTGAATCCCTCGCTGCACTCAGGATTATAGTGTGTATACTAGAGTTCATCGTTACGCTCGAGATTCAAACTAACGCCCGTGAGATAAGACACTGGCAGGAAAGAACGCCGTAACTTCATAAGGTTATATTGCTTTAATTACTTTAAGAGGCTACCTGCGCGGGCGACGGCACGTGCACGGAGCCCACGGAGCGCGGCCGCACGTGGTTGGCGAGGTGGCACAGCACCACGCCGTCGCACAGCACGGGCGCCAGCTGCTCCGGGAGAGACATCTTCAGGCGGGACTCGATGATCTGCGACACCAAAAATTAATTTTGTTAAAAGGTACGGAAATTGCCATTTCAAGGGAGGAAGATAATTAACAAATAACAATTCCGGATAAAAGTTTTATTCACTTTTATACGAGACAACCATTGAATCTTTGTCGGTCTGATTACCTTAAGTTGGTGTGATCGCATCAATTTAATTGATACCTTTTTAGATAGCGAATACTCTAATATTGGTACGCGATTCCCTGTGTATGGCACTAATAACACATCGAAGACATGGTGACATCTACCAACCCGCACTGGGCCCGCGTGGTAGATTACGGCCCACTCCCTCTCGAAGAGAGGAGGCCTGTGTCCCAGCAGTGGGAACATTATAGACTGATTATGGTGACACTAATAAAGATTAAGCATAAAGTTAATACCAGATACTACAGAAATTGAGGACCCAAAAACTCGTAGAAAACATCATTCAAAATATGACTATAACTGTTATAGTTGGGAGGCCATATTTTACCATCATGTCATGCTGTTCAAGTCAAATGACACGCGCTTATAATTTGCAACAAGTATAAACTGTCAATTTACATTTTTTTTTTAAACAAAGTAAATCAAAGCTCACCGATCTCAACTGCGTCAGCAGATCCAGCTCTTCCTTCTGCTTATCGAACTCTCTCTTCATAGTAAAGCTGAGTTTGTCAGCCGGAGCGTCCTTGTTCCACGCCATCTTGCCGGGAGGCTTCGGCGCCGCACCTTTCAGAAACGACACACTAGTCGTCAACAACTTAGCACTATCCCCGTTCACTTGCCGCGGTATACTCGACTTCCCTAAACTGTTGTACCCTATTGTATTTGTCGGTGATTTTGTAGGAGAATTAGGCTTTATGTATGCGTCTGTTTGACCATTGATGCGTCCGTGGTAGTCGACATTTCCATTGACAGTCGAGTATATCTTGTTATTGACATTTCTCGATGGCACAACTTTTTGTACGGGCCTTTTGTTCTCTTCTTGTTTCTCTATGACTCCGTTCCCGTTCGTTGATTGGTTTTGGAATCTTCTGGGGGTAGAGTGTAGGAGGGGGGAGTTTGGCACTTGGGAAAGGTTAGGGGATGAGGTATTAGATAGTGTACTGCTATTGGAAGAGGCGGTTTTGTATAGACTAGGAGATACGTTACTACTGTATCCGTTGACTGGGGAATAGGAAGGTTTGTGGACTGGGCTCTGGTTGTTGGAGTGCGGAGACGAGTCCAGTTCGGGGGAAGGCTGGTCGGCGCGGGGGCGGTAGATGTCTTGTTGACGCTGCTGTCTTAAGGCTTCTTTGTATTGTCTGTAATTATGCAAAAGTATAGTCAGATTTTATATTTAAGGATAAATGTGTTTGAAGGCACATAGATTTCGTTTTACAATAGCTGTTACTCTGCACAATGAACTTTTATTAATTACATAAACCTAAATAGTAATTATATTCACTACATATCAACATAAGTTAAGTACCTTTAAATTTTTATACCATTGTTAATCGCTTTATGTTAGACCACACCTCACTAGGAAGTACAAAACGAGTATCAAAAACACTTCGTTCATTAAAGCGAGCAGTGTGAGCTATTTGTTAGTACTGCACGCATCGTCGGAAGTTCGGGAGACTCCAATTAGTGTATTTACCAACAAACGATACCGTGCATGCTATTAGTAATATGACCCATTCTACAAGCGTATGAAGTAAGAATTGTTTAACTTTAAATAAATAAACATACATTAATTCATCATTAGGATAAAAAATATTGACTTCTTGGATGATTCAAACATCATTAATATATTGTTATTGCCAATGTGTGACCCTCTTCTCTTTTTCATTCGACAAATGCGCAATAAAATCACTAAGTACCTAGTGATTCCATAAAGTAGCGTACCGTAATAAAACGTAAAAAAGGATTTTCGTTATGATAGCTCCAGCAAAAAAACATGTTGACCTAGAATGCATTTTTTTCTTATAGGAAATTCTATCACGCGCACGGCAAACAATAATTCAAAGTGTTACCATCTGTGATTAAAATAGAATGATTGATTGTTCCGTTCAGCGTGTAGTAGATAGATATTTTGGGAGGATATCTTGTAAAGTAGGTGTGTTCTGCGTTACTTCACAACTAAATGAATTGACGTTAGGGTCAAGGCGCTGAGAAGAATTTGTTAGATTCATTTAGTAATAATATAGGTTATCTTTAGTGGTTGAGAATTGAGATGCAGTTTTTGGTTAACTATTGTTTTTTTTTTAAATTTCTAAACGCTAATATATACAAGTTTTTAGTAGCATTATTAGTTAATAATAACATGCACGATTATGGTACCGTAAGACACGTGTGATGTTGTTATAAAAATAGTATATTTATTATTTTATTTTGGCAAAACTAAACCAAGCTATTTTATTTAGTTACCAATTCTAGGGTGTTTAGATACGGTTTTCGCTTTTTATAACAACAACACAACAAACTACGAAATCTATGTGACATCAAACCTAATTAATACAACCACATTCATATAAAATCCAGTGCGTATGTTAGTGAATGTCGTGCGTATATGGCAATGTACCTGTAGGTTTGTTGATGGGCTAATTTACTCTTATCGTCGCCATTGGACATGTTTCCATCGGGTGAAATACGGACGCTGAAAGGGACAACACCGGGGTTAATAAAAAAAAAGAAGGCGGAGTTACAACGATATCTGGAACGATTATCTGTTCAGAATAAAAGTGTTTCACTAACTATCGAATATTCTTTTTGCGCCAATTTTGTTGCTACATGTACTGTCAGCGTCAAGAATATCTGGACAAAGACTTTTATCCCGATATTTTTGACGCTGGCTGAAATATATTTCAGACAATGTCGGATTGGAATTTTGTACCTAGATTCGATACCAATTTTTTTTTCTATTTTTCAGATTCATTGCCCAAGCGCAGACCCCTTTAGTATCGAGCGGCTAAGCAACCATAAGTCAGCCGTAATTGTATGCTGTTTTTAAAAGGACCATCATCCGACCTTGTGTGGTGGATGGCTTAGCAACACTCCGTCTGCCCTAACCCTTAAACTGAAACATATCTATTTTGAACAGCGTCATGTGATGTCGTGGTGGAAACATGAGACAGAGGATAGGGGTGATAATGACTGTGAAGAACGGAAAGTTTTAAGTTTACCTCTGTTTCTGGCCAATGCGAAGAAAATAAAATAAAGATATAAGCAACTATTTAAATCTACACACAGTTATAGAGAAACACCCAGAATCATTTCAAATTATAGCACTCAAATTCTACCAAAGCGGAGGCGAGCTGAGCAGATATTTTAAAGGTGATAGATATTGTGAGTTAATAAAACAAAATATAATTTTAGACTTCCTTGATCTTTAGTCTGCTAAGCTCGTATCTACTATTAACAAAACTGGTAATTGTAGAAATTAAAATTGTTTGAATCTGCTACTCTAATTACAAAAAACTATTATTACACACATAGAATTTTTCAATCAAATCTAAATCTGTTAAGGGTGAAGCGCCAGGTTGCCCGCGAAATTCAAATGTTCTTATGTTTGTTTGCAATTTGCAGGTCAGTGTCAGGTTTTATGTGGAACAAAATATGATTCGCGACCGTAACAAGTCAAAATCATCAATACAACCCTCTAAAATCATATAATCCTACTGATTGACAATTTCAAAATATCAATCAGTAGGATTATATGAACTGGACTGATGATTTTAATTATTGTAATTCTGTAAATACATACTTGTTACGGTCACGAATCATATTTAGTTCAACATACAACGTGACACTGATCTGCAATTGAACGAAACGTAAAAAGAAAATTGTATTTCGCGGGCAACCTGGCGCTTCTCCCATTAATGTCAGTGACACGACAGTGTGAAACGTTTAAAGTAAAGTTACTTTACATTGCGCAAAAAACAATTGAAATTGTATCCGTGTCACTGGCATTAATATGTCAAAAAACCTAATACTTTCTTGTATTAGGTGCGTATTTAAAATAAAAAACCAGTTAAAAAATCGTTATATATTTTCTCTACAAGCCACCAATAAAAAGACCCAAGTATTGTATCAAACATACCCGGAGAGTAACGGGGTGAGGGGGGCCAGGGGCGTCTCGCTAGACAGCGACTGTGCCCGGGATAATGCAGCTCCTGGAGACAAGGTGGATGGTGTGCTGGGAGTTGACCGACCACTGCCACCACCTCCGCCTGAGTCGCCGCCACCTGTAGATAAAGAATTGGGTTCTTTATAAGTTGTTCAGATAACCACCAGAATGGGTAGCATGACCACTTCTATCTCTACTCTACGGGGAGAAGACAATCACTTTCTTAACAAAAAGTCATTCTTTTCTTCAATTTTGACATCGCGCCGTAGAAATTTTTCAACAATCTGTCATTTTGTCTTCCGTTTCTCTAATGGCCATGCTAGGCATGCTGAAAAGTATGGAAGAAAAAGACATTTTGCGCGACAGCAAATAAATTAGGATAGATTGTCCAGTAGGCATAGACAAAAACTTTTCTGATAGCGTTAACGCCAGACGCTAACGTTAAAATGCATGGCAATGACATTACCTGCGGAAAAGATACGTAATGTCACTTGGTAAGCAAATGTCAACTCCATACAATTTGAATTTCCGTTGGCGTTAACGCTTACAGAAAAGGGATTTTGTCTAGGCCCCCTGGTAACACATATATACATACATACATAAGACCACGCCTGTTTCCCCCTGTTATAGACAGATGTGTACCTATAGTATACCCTCATTTGGCCAGTAATGTTCATATTCTTTCAGGTACTACAACTTCAGATAACTACGAGACAGTATGCCACATCACATGGCAGAGACTTTGGGACTTGTAGACTGTTTAGTTCGGCTCTCGCAAACTATTTAACTCGTAGTTTTTGATGTGGTAGTGGTAACACTTATTGGAAAATAACAGCAATAAAAACAGCAGCAGTGATCTAATAGTTTATATATTCGTGGTCAATATTTTTCACACAAGTGACAATGTACAGTCACCAAAAGAGATAAGTAACCAGGGTCGTCGATATAGTTGAAGTTTAGTAAGAAACCGATGGATGTTTTCGAATGCAATTTAATTTAAATAATAGAAAACTAACAGTTCTTTTATCAAATTAAATTTCATTTAAAAACATCCATCGGTTTTGTGCTAAACTTCAACTATATCCGACGACCCTGGTTACTTATCTCTTTTGGTGACGGTACAGACAGAACCGTAACTATGTTTATTTAAAAAACGGTGACAGACAGGTGTAAATAGGATTATACATACAGGCCAGTGTAGTGCCAGACCATATATACGACCTCCAATAACACTGGCAGAATCAAGACATGGTTCTGAATCAGCTGAAGCGAAATTGGCATCCCGATACTTTCTCCGGAAAACTATTGCTAAAATAAATCTGTTATAACTGTAGCATGCTTTTATCGTAAGTATTGCGCGGGAAGTATATAAATAACTAATCATACTGCATGCAAGCACGAATGCACGTTTATTTTGTCTAAAAACTTTCCTGTAGCCGCCCAAACGTTATCCAAACTGCACTGCAACATGCACTCAATCTATTCTGAACTCTTTTTACGTCATTGGCAATTTGGAAAAACAACTAAGTAAGAAGAGATTTATATTAATAGTAGACAGTAAAAACTATCCCACAAAGGGTTAAAGAGACTTAATTTTAGTCCGTTCCTATTTCCGGACGTAAAAAAGTTTATATGCGCGTCATTCATATTTTATGGTCGGGAGCCATTTCTGAATGTCTGTAGTCATTACGGGCGTTTGACACATTGAATGGCCCGTTAACGGTGCTTATACCAAACGTGAATGAAAATAAATTCGTAATGAAAAATGTTAAGTACTGTAATTACACAATTTCGTGTCTTGTTTATTAAAACTGCCAAAGCTCCATTTGTAGGACTTAAAAACTATAAACATGGAAGTTTCGAAATTCGTTCAAATTTAAAATTAGACCCTATGCAGCCACTATTTATAAACCAAATGAAAAGGCCTTTCTTTGCTAAAAACAGATTAGACTAGACGGTAAAGTCTGTGTTTAGTGCCGAAAAGTTATTTGATGAAGTTTGTGTTTGATTTTCCCCCAACTCGTTCTTTTTTGTGTTAGTGTGTTTTTTCTTTGCGTCATGTTTGCCGCAAATAAATGTATTTTCTTTCTTTCTTTCTTATACGTGACACCCTATTTCTATTCGTTACTGCATCATCTGTACCAATATTCCACCTTTTGTCAACTCCATCGGTGCTGTACCCACTATCGCCGATATGCCTCAGCCTAAACCTCGGGCAGCCTATCGTGGCATTTCCCGAAGTGACTACCGTGAAACGGGGTGAATAGGGATGCAGGTGTAAATCGAGACGAAACATTAAAAGGGATTTTAACATTTAAATAATATAGTTTGTTGCCAAAAAGGACTCTTAATGTGTTTCACCCCTGCATCCCTATTCACCCCGTTTGTACAGTATGCAACACCCTATTACTATTTGTTACTGTGCTATCTCCACTATTAGTGCTGTCGACGACATGCCTCGGCTTATGCCTCAGGCAATCTATCGGGGCATTACCCGAATTGATCTCATACACTGCACTTTAATTCCACTTTACAATCATCATCATTCGACCTTTTGTGCACTCCAACGGTGCTGTACCCACTGTCGACAACATGCCTCGGCTTATGCCTCGGGCAATCTATCGTGGGATGTTCAAAAGTGACTTTATGCAGCACCCTATTTATATTTGCAACTGTATAACTTCACTTACCATCATTTGACCACCTCTTATCAACTCCATCGGTGCTGTATCCGCTATCAACGACATGCCTCGGCTTATGCCTCAGGCAATCTATCGTGGCATTGCCCGACGTGATCTGATGAGTCGCACTCTGGTTCGGTGAACTGCTGATGTAAGAGCTGTGTTTGGCTGATCGCCTCGTATCGTCTACTCGTCTGTGTGCCGGTAAGATGTCTTTGTTCGCCATGTTTTCTAGGTATTTGAATATGTGCACGCGCCCGCGCATGCATATCTAGAAAGGATTAAAATATTTTGTTAATTTCGCTGTCCTGAGGTGGTATTCAATGAAAGGACAAGGGGTATGAAGACGTTGTTAAATCAGAACTCCGCTTCCAAACGTTGTTTAAAAAAAAAAAACACGCATGGCACTCGGGGACTGCCGCGGTAAAGCTGTTGCATAGCATTTTTTATCAAGTTATGCAATTATAATATTATTTTTATTTTTTATTTATGCAGTATTTTTTTTCTTTGATATTAATTCAAGTACAGTCGTACCATATACATACACGTTAAGCGAACGCTCGGCCGAGCTACATGGTTGGCGGAGTGGGGGGTGTTAGGTTTTATTTTCGTTACGGAATTTCTTGATTCGGTCGCCGCGCTCAAAGCCCGCGATAAAAGCTATGCAATAGCTTAAAAAAATACTTGGGATTTTGTGATATGAAAATCAAGATTTAGAAAACTATATTTGCTAAAGAAAACAAAACAGCTCGGGGCTGTTTGTCCTACAGTGGAATCAAATTAGGTAAGAAAATTTCCGACAGTAGGTACTTACATTATATGTACTTTAGTAGGGATTTAAATGAATCGAAGGGAATACACAAACAAACAAGGAAAACCTTCAAAGATATTACTTCATTTATGTCATAAATATACAAAGTTATTTATGCCATACTAGAAATAACATCATAAACCACGATAGACGGCAGTGTTTATTTGTTTCATATTCACACTCTCGCCGATCGGAAAGTAAAATAAAACTCACAATGTATTGACAGCTTCACATACCACGCGAGTCATAAAACCCGAGGGAAAGTGTTGCAGTTGTGCTAGTTAAAGCAATGAAACAGACTGAAAATCATGACAGCAGTAGTAAGGAGTTTTACTGCCTATTAAACTGCTCTATGACGAATGTAGATTCAGGGTTTTGTAACGCAAGGAGGTCGCTTCGACGATGTTTTCATACCGCATTAATGCAGCCACATTTTGCGAGTTTTGTATAAGTTTCATGTTATAGCGTACTATTGCTATTATTTAACTGGACGCGTGCTGGAGCGCGTAGCATGACCACCATAGAAACGGGTTTTGTCGACGGAAGAATAGACAAAAAGACAGATTGTAGAAAAATATCTGTCGACAATCTGTCATTTTGTCTATGCTTCCGTCGACAAAACCCGTTTCTATGGTGGTCATGCTACGCGTGCTGGCTGTTACTGAGAATTTCCTAATGAAGAAACCTATTTACACTACTACCGGAAATCGAATCCAGGTGCACACTTTCAGCGGTGTCGGTGAGCGTGGATCCACAACAACTTAAGACAAAACTACGAGCATTACTTCTTCGAAAACTTCTTCTAATAAAAATAAGCTAGGCATATAATTATCAGAGAAGTACAAAGTTATACTTAATAAAAAAAAAAATTAAAAAAATATTCTTACTGTGGTGGGAGGTGAAACGAGGGGATTGTTGTCCAAATTAAGCGTAACGAGAGTGTTCATGTTGCGAAGTTCCAGAGGTAGTGACGATATACAGTTACAGCTTACGTCCAGGTGTTCTAGCCTGAGGTAGGTGATCTCTGCAATGTGAAGAAAAAATATTAATTTTAAATAGAGGTGAAGTAATTTGGAGGGCACCCTGAGTGTTGAAACATGTTTGTTACTAATGGCACTTTGGCGTCGTACCATTTTATTCTGCGTTGCCGTATATTAAATTTAACCCTTAAAGGCTCCCGCATTCAGGCGCGACGCGACAGCGCGACGCAACTCTTGTAGAACAAATTCCATGAAGTTTCAAGTTATCATAGAAATTGTTCTACTAGAGTCGCGTCGCGTCTGTTTGCGGGAAACTTAATACGTATTCCCTTTAATAATCATAATTTGGGTTGTCTGTCTTATTAAGACACATTTTGTATAGTCTCCCTGGTTGATGACAATGAGACATCGTAGAAAACCCTAATTTCGCCCAACGTAAAAAAAAAAAACAAGCAATAAATTCAACTACACAACACAAAGTAGATAATGCAGTTGCAATAGCAACAATATTACTAACAAGCTCTCATGCTCATCCTTCAAATAGCTTCCTAACCGCGCAGATCAAAGAGAATTCCCGAGAGGCGCCGCAAACACGTCAAAATGAATTTGACCACTTAGTCCCGCCTCTATTTGGTTCCTCATATAAATAAACATAACGGTAATGCAACGCCGCAGCTGCATAGTCTTGCAGTTTTTAGGTTTACGAGCAAAACCATCTATCTAGCTTGATACTGGATTTACCCGACGCTTGGTTCTAGACGTTATATTTCTCTTTGGATCTGTCGTTTTCGCCATTTTCAAAAGTAGATTAAGATTAGTATATAAGGGGCCATTCCATTATTACGTAAGCAGAACTTAAGTAAATTTTACCGGGAGAGTCAGGCCCGCTACTATAGAGATAGTAAATTTTAATCAGACAGTAAGTTGGTTTTGAACATGGCATGAATCTTTCTCATACATACATACTTCGTGCCAATATGAGAGAAAAAGAAGAAGTACATATAATGCAATTGAAAATTACTCCTGTCTAATTATAAACTAGTTGCAATAACATAACAGGGCCTCATAAAGGCAAGGTGTTATATTTTCCTCGTTACTGTTCTCGGCAGTACCGATACCGACCCGTATAACTAGGTCACGAATGTTTTCATCAGACTATTTGCTAGCACTTATCGATATTATTATGTGCTGAATAGTACAGCACCGTTATATCGATAAGTATTTGTATGACATGTAACAATGGTAATATATGATCAATACAAATGCGTATGGTGCAAATTATATGCAACTTTTATTATAAGGACACGAATCATAAAACCAAACAATTAAAATGCAACACACAGAATATCTTACCAGTTAATAAAATAATCAATAGCTATTGATTACTAATCAATATCATTAATCAATCATTACCTCCTTATTTTTATCAAGGATCGTTGCACCTTCTTGTGGCGCACGCGCGGATTATACGACTAACGAAAATTTAAAAGCGCATCCTTATTGTATCGGTGATGGATTGCCTTAGCAAAAACACTAATAAACAGACATCATCACCATCAGTCTATAGCAGGCCATTGCTGGACGTACCCCTATAAAATTGAACGCCATTTAACTTGATCTTAAAAAAAATATTTGTGCGACGGACTTAACAAGTTGTTGTTAAGTCCGTCGCACAAATTGTCTGCTCAGTCTTGCTTTAAAGCAGATAAGTAAGTACGTTATATTGCTTCATAACATTTTTACTCACGTAACGGCAGGAGTCCCAACTGATTATTGCTAAGGTCGAGTGCCCTCATGCCAGCGCAATCCCCAAGAGTCATGGGCACTTGCGTTAGCCTGTTGTTGGACGCGTCCAGCTCTGCCAGCGAGGACATCTTGCCTATCTCCTTGGGTAAGGTACTTAGCATATTGTCGGGAACTAAGAGCACTTGGAGCGGCATCTGGCATACTTCACGCGGTAATTCTGTGAGCTGGTTTGAACTGTGGACAAGAGAAAAGGGACTATAAGACATTTAGCGGAAAAAAACATGGCTGTGTTATCATCAAGGATGATCTTATTTTGGTTTGAAACAATTTAGGAGCTGTCTTTATCCTACTTTTGATTGCCGTCTTAAATCATTAAAAAACTGGTCATTTGGAATGCGCCAAAGCAAACAAACAGCTTTTTTTTTTTCAAAACGTAGTACGCTCTCTCACTTTCTTATATCACAAATTATAACCGACATAATTCTTAAGAGTCAATGAACGCGAACATAAACAAATGCACCCAATCGATACATAACCAAACGACTATTTTTACACCATCAAACCTACTTCAGAATGGGATTGCATGTAATTAGAGCAGTCGAAAAATAAATCGCTCGTCGCCTAACCTAATAGTTTCGGAGTTCGTGCCAAGTGAGCTAGTAAACATTTGTATAAGAGTTGTTCTTAAGACTTGCTTCCTGTTTTAAAACGGAACGGAATAAAAAAAGCTTTTACATTAAACAACTTATTGGATAACTACGTGTGCGGTTCAGCTGATAATTTTACATGCAGATTAGATTATGTATGTAAACGTGATGATCATATTTTAAGACCGCCCACGAAGTTATCTGTATCTTGAAATAAAGCTATAAACAATCATAAACAGACTAATTATGATATATTTACATACAGAAGTCAAAACAATGCTAAGTTGATTAAGTTATGTGTTATCATGTTAACTTATAATATAATAATCAATAATGGTGACTAAGATCTCAAATTTGTGCTTTTCAATTTCCTTTCAGTCTCTTTCTGCCGAATCTGGGAGACACACCAAATACTCTAGTCCCAGAAAACAATAACGAAACCAATATCGAGTTACATAAAACCAATAGCATCATTTCATGAGCACGGCGCGGCAATAAAGTTCCCCAATTTTGAACGGCAGGAATAAGTCTCAGCCAAAACACAGACGAGGTCGAGAGAGACAGCATCAAAACAAACCCAACTGATACCAAAAACAAAGACTACCTTACCGACTTAGGTACTTAACAATGTAGCTTCAAGTCTAGATAAGTACATTTTTTTGCCGTCTAGACGCTTAAACACGTTGCTCGAAACAGGATTCAATTCTGCAAGACTAGGAATCAATAAATAGATGCCAGGTCAACGGACGATGCAAAGGAAATAATTGTCGAAGAACTTGGATGGTTGGCTGGGAAAGTTCGATTATAATATGTTACAAGTCAAAATGAGAATGGCCTATATGTAGTAACATGAACGATAATTGTATGGAATGACGTAAACAATCCAATAAACGCACGCGACATATAGCACGTAGAATGGGATCAACGAACCGGGATAGAAGTATCACTACTTCACTAGCCGTAGTAAAAGATACTGCCGTTTCTTTGAAAGAATTTTGTTTTGCTTTTGTATATCATTCTGTTCTCACTTGCGTGGAAAGCACTAATGATTCAGATACACTTTAAGATAATTAAGAACTCCAACTGATTGCTTTGCTGCCGGCAAAACACTCATAAATTATACACCGTTACTACATTCCCAGATCAGATTGAACGTTATTTCAAGCCTAATCAGAATCTAAATAGACTCGCTCCCCTTGTGTCAACAACACATCCCAGTAGCGTCGACGAAGCAAAACATCCAAGTATTCCAAGTGCTACATTTTTCAATATCGCCTCGTCAGCGAGACACGACCGTTATCAGAGCACCATAAATGGCGACGCGACAGTTTCACCAGAAACAAGAATACGAAGACTGTCATACGATTGCAATATAAACAAGCTTTCTCGATGACTTCGTAACTTAGTGCAAGCTTTGTGCAAAAATAGGCTAACCGCTAGTTCTGTTTTGGAACTGTCTATGCTTCGCACATGTTTTACTTTTTTTTTGACAAGTTGGTGTGGTTTTTGGCAGATTTGATTGGTAATTCAGTCTGTTCTCGTGATACCTTTTTTGCATGAATCGTTCATTAGGAAGTGGGCCATATACGAGGGAGTAGGTACCAAACTGACTATGTTCACTGATCCATTGGCTGAAGTGACGTGATAATAAATACTTCACAGTGTTGCTTCTAAAAAAAATCCTCGACGACACTCACACGTGGAATAATATGCGAAAAATAATCACTTTATTATGAAGAACAAAAACAGAATCACTAGCCGTAACATTAACGAACCGTTACTAATTAAATCATGATGAAAAAACTGTTAATTTAATTTTACACTCATGAGTAGGAACTGGACGTAAGAATATTATGGAGAATGATGAAACTCCGCGAAATTAGTTGAGATGAGAAACGTTCGTCATTGAGTTCATCCATGACGAGCCTCTTTGATCTCTTCAACCATCTTCAAAATGAAATAAAACACATTTTAAAACCAATTTGCAATGTGCCACACGGGAACTGCAAAAGCATTTAGTTTAATCAAATGAAACTGCACTAGAGACAGCCAGTATGTGTTTAGTGCATCAGAAATAGAGTACTCACTTCAAAAAGTCAAAAAGTCCTAATATCAGACAGATTTGTCAAAGGCCTTCAAATAGCTACACCATTTCCAAGTCTTTGCAGTCCTGCCACAGAATCATAATTATGGGGTGTTAGGTCTTAACTAAGTCATACAAAAACGAGTCATAACTGTCATAAACACTGCTATTATCTAAGTTACAGCATTACTGCTAACCTCCCAACGTTTCTACTACAATCTTATCTCAGGAACAGAACCTTTCTCGGGCGGGAAACAAGCCATAATGAATTTGTCAAACATTCTAATGTAAGGTAAATTCAAAAGCAATTCAAACTGTTTAATTGTGTTGTATTCTCTACGTGTCCTACAACTGACTACAACGCACCTTCGTCAAATTAGCAGACACTATGACAACATTTGCTGAAGCCGTTTACTGCGAGGGTCGATCCCTATACTCCCTAACCTTGGGAGGGGTAGGGTGCCCCCTGCTGTCGACTTAATTATTTAGACAATGGGGGTGAAATCTTAGTTAGTGTAGGAGCTAAAATATTCTGTATGAATCTGGGTCAGCGTAGGAATATTTTTGTATATTCTGTTTGAGTTTTTGTGACATATTTTGCTTTTGGTAAACAAGTGAATTATAAAGTGAGTGCTTTGCCCGAATATAAAGATATTTTGGGGAAAGAATATACACTGTAATTTCGGCTTGGATAGTAGGGTAAGTGCTCCAGTGAATGAACACCCCCCAGTGAATGAACAAAACGCAGTTTTATCCAAAAAATAAGAAATCTGAACGTTTCTACCATGTGTAGTATTTTTTTTCATAATTGCAACTCTATTTCCCATTTAAGTGGTCACATTCACGTTTAATGTCATAATTCATTTCAAAATGGCGAGTGGTTAAAGTTTAAGTCAATAGTGAAATTTTTATTTGTTCGGGCTGGAGTTTAGGACTGAGGTAAGTGGAATCTTTTTTGATTTGACATTGTAATGTAAATAACGGTATTTTTGATGGGTTATTTGTGTATTATCGTAGGATAACAGTTTAATATTGTGTTTCAAATCCATTTATTTGCGATTTTTGTCAGTTATATAAAATTATTAAGTGTCCCAGCATTGGATCAAAAAATCGTTTAAATTCCAGTGAATGAACGGGTGTTCATTCACTGGGTAATCGTAAAAATCACGTTTTGGTTGAAAAACATAACTTACGCTAATGCTATAAGGTTCATGTTTTGGGAGCTATTTCTTAAATAGATTTCCGATCTTTTGGCCAGTATTGGGACAGGTATGTTCATTTACTGGTTCATAAAATCCAGTGAATGAACACTTCATATTTTAAGACAGATTTCTCAAGAAATTTGGTATTTCTACCTACCTACAGGTAGTAAAATAATATTGCAATCGTTTAAAATTGTTCATTTTTCTCTTGTCCATTTAGATTACCATGGATCACAAAAAGAAGTACAATAGGTTTCAATACAGTCAACAAGCACTGGAAGCAGCTCTTAAGTCAATTGCTAATGGAGAACTAAGTATCAATAAAGCAAGCAATGTGTACAAGATACCAAAATCGACTTTACATAATAAAATCACAAACAAGGTACCTTTGCAAAGAAAAATGGGCCCTCAGTCCGAGCTTACTGTAGATGAAGAAGCTAAGATTTCTGACTGGATTATAAATAAAGCTAAATTGGGTTTTCCGATGCACCCAGAAGAAGTTTTCGATACTGTTGAAAATTTTATGACCAATAATAATAGGAAAAATAAGTTTATCGGGAATAGACCAGGAAAAAAGTGGCTTAATTTATTCTTAAAAAGGCATCCTGAGATTACAAAAAGGAATGCGGAGATTATATCCAAAGGCAGAGCCGCAGTTACTGAACAAGCTATCAGAGCTTGGTTCAAGGAACTCGAAGAGTTTTTAACGGAAGAACAAGCATTGGATATAAAAGACGACCCCAGTCGCATATTTAATGCCGACGAAACAGGTGTAATGACCTGCCCGAAAACCGGAATAATATTGGGGCCCAAAAATTACAGAAACACTTACGAGATTTCGGGTGGGAAAGAAAAAGAATCACTTACAGTTCTATGTAATTTTGCAGCAGATGGGAGGGATGTTCCTCCATTTGTCATATACCCTTACAAACGAATGCCTCCGGCTGTGATACAAAATTTTCCAGATACCTGGTTTATGGGGCGATCAGACAGTGGATGGATGGTGTCCAACACTTTTTTTTCATACATACAAATGTTTTACGATTGGCTGGTTCAGAAAGAAATACAATTACCGGTTTTACTTTTTCTTGATGGCCACAAATCTCATATAAACCAGGAAATGTTTACGTTTTGTCAGGAAAAGCGAATATTAATATTCTGCTTATATCCGAATGCCACGCACATATTACAGCCCTGTGATGTCGGCATTTTTGGCCCCATAAAAAAGAGTTGGCGGAAAATCGTGCGCAAAAATAAACAAAATTCTACAGCATCCATAACAAAACATAATTTCGCAATAAAATTTAAAGAAGCCTACACCAGTGGATTAAAAGTTGAAACCATAAAACACGCTTTTAGGGCATGTGGACTATATCCTTTAAATGCAGACGGAGTTGACTATTCAAAATGCATTAGCACTCGAAGAGAGGAAATTAATGGGCAAATTGCTCTTAATCGTGATAAACGAATTCTAGAGGAGAGAAAGGACGATATGAGGAGCACTATTAAAATAATTGAAACAGAAGTAGGTCAAAGTATCAGAAACGAATTCGTTCAGGCTTACTTGACCAAGAATACGCATCAGCATGCATATTTTTCACTCTGGTTCAAATGTCGCAAAGAACTCGATGGTGTTAGAGATGTGTCTAGAGGAGCATCAATGGAGGCACCAGATGCTAACAATTCCTCCCAAAATGCTCCTCTCGATTTATCCAATACGTCGACTTCTATACTTCAATCATTATCTAACACACAATTATTGCATGGAGACATACAACCCGTCATTAATTCCGAAGCAGACCCGTGCTCCATCACATTTCATGACCAAGATTTGACAAATTTTATCGTTCCTAGTCTGACGGATTTTAATAATATTTCTAATTGTTCAGAATATCTTAAAGACTACACGGAAAATCTAAATGAAACCACCGAAATAGTAGAGTTTATAATTAATAGTGAATTGAATCCACCAACCGTAATTCCTCTTCCATGGTATAATACTCCACAAGCTGGTACATCGTTAGACATTAGAACAGAATTGTTTCTAAGCGATGGACCTTCTACATCTTCTACTCCTATATTATTTATTGAAAGTAATCCAGAAATTGAAAACAATAGTTCTATGAATGTGTGTACAATCACGGAGGACGATATTCAGCCAGTTGTTAACTCAAATAAAATCGACAGCTTTCTGGGGTATCCAAAAATCGCTTCGGAAAAAAAAGCAGCCAAAGTAAAAAAACCTAATCCCATGCCGTTTGGATTAACAGGCCAACGATACAAAGCGTATGTAGAAAAGATACAAGAAGAAAAGAGATCAAAAGAAGAAGACAAAATCAATGAAAAAAAAAGGAAATTAGAGGCAAAAGAAAATGAAAAACGAAGAAAACTGGAAGAAAATGAAAACAAAAAGAAGGATAGAGAAGAAAAGCTTTCACAAAAACGCAAAGAACATAACAAAACTAAGAAACACTTACAAACACCTAGTCCGGTAAATAAAGATAAACAAAATGATGAAATTGGAATGAATGACTTACCAGTGTCAACTAAGGATCTTCACGGAAAATATGTTATGGCCAAATTCAAAACTGATAAAAGAACACGTCACTATGTAGGCAAAGTCCTTATGGTAAACGATCAAGAAAAGAAATGTAAGATAGATTTTCTAAGAAAAAAAGCGGTATGTGATAACATTGTTAGTTTCGTAAAACCAAATGTACCTGATGTGTCTGAAGTAGATTTTGAAGACGTAGAACGTGTATTAAGTGAGCCTGCTTATTCCAGACGTGGATTGATCTCTTTTAATAATGTAACATTTAGAGATATAGAATAAGTAAAATAATCAAAAGGATGTCTAAGGAATCCTAACGTCAATAAAGTTAAACGAATTAAGACTGTGATTAGCTTATATTTCGACTCACTTATTGTGATTTTAGTTACGTATGATTAGGTACTTGTTATTTACGCAAAGTTTCAGTACTTCGGTGAAGTTAGTTTGTACCTGATTATTTAAATTGAAAACTGATTAAAGTTTAAATTTGTAAACAATACATGACCAAGAAGTTTTTAGTTACCTAGTTAATTAGGTATTAGCTAAATATTGTTTTTACTTTGTAATAAAAGATTTTAACGTGCTTGAGAGGTCTATGAATGTTTGTAGAATTAAGGTAAGATTTAGAGGTTTTGTTTTGAGAAGATTTTATTTTTATTTTTTCTATTAAGACATTGAAGATTTTTAAAGAAATGTTGATTTTTTCACCGCATTTATTGCAATAATAAGACTGTAATAGTGTAATTAATAAACGAAGAATTTTGTTCATTCACTGGTTTCATTTCGTTCATTTACTAGAAAACGCCGTTCATTCACTGGAGTTTTGGGGTATTTTCCGATTTCCTGCTTATTATAATAAAACTGTGAATGTTATGTTGTAAAACGTACCGAAAAATGATTTTTGAATATATTCTTAACACTGTAAAACAAATTTCGGCCGCTTTCATTAGTGATAACCCACAGTAAATATTTTTTAAAATTTGCAAATTGCTTAAGTGTTCATTCACTGGTGCCATTACCCTACTCGTTACGGAAGCCAAGGTTGAACTTCAATTCGCGAGAGTAAGTAGGTAACTCTTCTTACTTCCAAAAGGAAAATACTAGATGTTCACATGACATCCTAGAAGATACAGATCCAAAAATATTTGAAGTTCGTCCTTTTTTAATTGGAATCCCATTCACGTTTCCACAACGGCTCAGGCTCTATGTACCTACTCTACCTTACATATCAGTCAAATACTACATCATTATTCATTACACACTACAGCTGTAATTTTCAATCATTCAAAAAAAATCCGCGTTTTCCTTCGCCTCCCACACTCAATATGAAAGCGACATTGGCGTCCCCACATGGCTTCCCCTAACAATTTAAAGCAAATAATTCGCACGTTCCGCTCCAGCGATTCAAGGTCGATATTATATCGATTTGTTCATAGTGGGGTGACAAAAATAACTTGTCGAAAATATTGAGTTGTTAAACTCCTCGTCAAAGGGATTAATTTGATATACAGCGGCTTTCCTTGAGTTGGATTTGTTTGAAAACAGTGTGGGCTTTGGAGGTAGAAATTCGAATACACGCCTATCTACAATTAGTAGAATAATAAAGAATCCGATCGGAAATCGTTAGTGCAATCCGAAAATAACTAAAATTAACAGTACAAATAGGCGCTGATTGTACCGACATGCGTGAAAATCCGGAAGCTATATTTACTTTTATTGCAGAAAAGTATATGTAAGTAACAAAGGCCAGACAATATTCATGAAATTAGTAATAATTAATTGGTATGATGCAGCAATTATTGAAATTCAAGTTAAATGGGGTGTTTACTAACCAAATCGGAACGATGCAAAACCTATTACATATAACAGGTTCTATCGCATCTGTCCAATTGAGTTACACAATAGCAGCTCTTTCACGTAGTTCACTATTGTACTGCACATTTGGTGCGGACGTCCCATTTTCGAAAGCCTACGTGTGTCATGCGCATGCGCGAGTTGATCGGGCGTCATGGAGCGTGCGCGTGCGACGAACCGCGATCACAATGCGTGAGTTACGCTTTGCTGGTGGTTTTATGACGGTGTTTTGGCAGTTTCGTCAATGCAGATCGCTTTGTTTCTATCAAAATCATCGGTACATGAACAATAACTTGCATAATGAATGTTACGTGATAATGATATAGATAGTACTTGCATACATTCTATAGGAAACTACACATGATTTAAAAATGAAAACCGACATTTGTAACCTTTCTTTTTCAGATGTAACAACCGGCCAGTGTCGTCCATCCGTAAACATTTAAATAATCACTACAAATAAACAATGAAAACTGTTGTATGTGTAACAAATGCAACAATGGACTCGCCAGCTAGTGTTGTGACAGTTGTGCATTTCATAGAAGAGAAACAACAGTTGAACAGTTTTTGTTGGGTGTCAGTGTTGTTCTGAGTACAAACTGTTTATAAACAGTGCTAATCGGTCGACTACTCGAGTAACAACTCCCGACATACAGTTAATGTCTCATTGTGGCAATTTCAAGTTCATACGCGAAAAGAAAGCAGGTAGGTATACGATGTTATTGCATTTCGGCGGAACCCAGAAAGTAAATTTCATGGAAAATTCGGTCCATTACCTCCGCCTACGTTATTGCTCAACGTCTGCCTTGTGGCTTGAACTGAATTAATCAACATTTGTCATAATTAAGAGGCATTATTGTTTTATAAGCAAAGCAAATAACGATAGCGTTCATTAAATTAGCAAGGAAATTGCCCAGATATGTTGGAGAAATGGGAGTTAATTAAGAAAATAGCGCGGAGTCTTGCGAATTAAGTATTTTTAAGAATGATTGTGCTTTTTAGGGTTATGTACACAAAGGGTGCCAACGTGATCCTCTTACTAAGGCTCCGCTGTCCGTTTGTTTGTCACAGGGCTGTATCTTTTGAACCGTAATAGGTAGACACTTCAAAATTTTCAGTGTGTACTGCTATAGCCGCTATAACAACAAATAAAAAAATTAAAGGGACATACAAGAAACGTTTTTTCGTGGCGTTTTTAGAAAAATATTGCACTGCGGTCGTGTACGAGTTCGACTCGCACTTGGCCGCTATTTTGGAGTTTTAATATTCCTGATACAGGCATATGCAAAAGATGACGTCAGACGACAGCTGGGACTCCACCTGCCCTGTGCCAAAAATAAACGGTGTCTGATCGAAACAAGTCCAGCTCGACATACGACCAAAAGAAAAAATAAAATTGTATGTTATACGAAGGACCTTGGGGTGGTAACGTGTAGGAGGGGCCCAAAGGTTAGATGAAGGTCCAGTCTTTAACTAAATAATAATATCAGTTTAGGAGAACTTTGGTAAAATTAAGAATTATATTAAACTGAAAGTGAGTGGGAGTATTCAATTAGGTACCTATTTAAAACAATTTCAAGAAAGAAATAAAAGAATATTGTAATACTTCGTCGTTCAAAAGGACGTATTTCCAACCCACCTCCCAATAAATCGTTCTTTAAGAATTAGGGTTGACTTACACTGTCATAAGAAGCGACAGGATACCAATTTTCAGTCATCCTTCCATTATCTTGAAAATAGGTGGCTGTTACAAACGCCCACCTATTTTTCAGCAAAAAAAATCCCCAGTTAACTTTATCAAAGTGATGCATTTAGTATTTTTATATCACGATAAAGGCTCCTTTTGTCTGTCACTTATCGGCCGCCTTATCCATATGTCACTTTACCTCTTGGCCGTGACATCTGCGGTCATTCACCCCGCTTACGGAACTTTGCACCGGTGATTCTTATCACGATGAAATAAGGTTCATATTTGTGATGTAGGAAATGAAATTAATGTTGTGTATCGCAAACACGTGATTACTGTGATATTGATCTTTTATGATGATGGAACAATAGAAAAGGTTAGGTCTACTTATTGATGTCAAACAGCAATTTATACAATGCACTAGCTTCTGCCCGCGAATTCGCCCGCGTGGAAGTCGGAAATTATCCCACGAGGACGTGCTACCGGGACGTAAAGTAGCCTATGTCCTTCCCCAGTAAGCCATCTATCTCCTTGCCAAATTTTATCGAAGTCCGTTCAGTGGTTTAGGTGTGAAAAGGTAACATACAGACAGAGTTACTTTCGAATTTATAATACTAGCTTTTGCCCACGGCTTGACCCGCGTGGAGGTCGGAAATTATCACACGGGAACATGTTTGTGTTAATCCAGGCTATAAACTATCTGTGTTTCAAATTCCATCCAAATCCGTTCAGTAGTTTTTGCTTGTAAGAGTAACAAACATCCATCCATCCATCCTCACAAACCTTCACATTTATAATTATTAGTTGGATAGGATAGTAGGAATTAGGATAGGATTAGTGTGGATAGTAGTATAGACATTTTGTATCTACCTATTATTCATTGCGAATTTTCAAGACACAACGAGGGATTGCTTCGTAAAGTTACCACTTTTAGGGTCTTCCTTGTTGGCCTTTAATCCTCTTAGGATAATACTCTAATTAGTTTTGTTTGCCGTTGTTTCGATTGTCGAAGTCATCAGTATCCTGCCCTGCTCCCAGTTTATTTGGGATCCGCACAACATACATGCCTTAATAACCGACTACAAAAAAAGGATAAGGTTCTCAATTCGACTGTATTTTTTTATGAGTGTTACGTAATTTTTAGTTATGTTATGATTTTGATGTTTTTTTTTTGTTGTGTGACTTATTTGAAAGCTGGTGCTTCTCTTGTAGTCCCATATCAATTTGATCAAGATCTGACCAGTCGTTTTTGAGTTACCCTTAGTAATGCGTATTTTTTCTTCCATACTTTTCTATTAGTCGTCATCTCGGCAGTCACTCCCTTTTTATTAGCTATAGGTATCATCTTTCACACATTGTCGAACTTTATTTTTATTTATATCGTGTTGTATTGTCATTGTCGTTAAAACCACAATGTTTTACTTAATTCAAAGAAGCCTGACATAATGAGCGCAATGTTACTGAATGCAACGGTTTTGATTAGTTATCGCATGACTACCAACAGTACAGATAAGGGCACCATGTTAGGGGAAAGTGTTCTGTATGTTAATTAAAATTTGATTACAATACAAAACTGGGTTATGAATAGAAATGAATAATTTTGGTTGACACTTGAATACCTAATTAATTATATAAATTAATGTAGGCCTCGTGTTTATCAATTAAAAAACCCGAATATTCATGTTAAAACATTAAAGATTTATAGCTGCCAATTGGTGCCAAGGCAGTATGAGTCAGTTATTGTAAAGTCTCTCGAATATTTTCAACAACAAATAACCAAATAGGCAACAATACAATATACATAACAAAGCTGCAAACATGTTTTTTGTAATAAGAACAAAATTTTAATATGAGAAACACAGACTCCACTACCAAAAGTAGAAACCGCAAAACACCCAAACACTGAAAGCGAAACTGACCAAGGGCTGATTTTACCTATGAAACTGGAAGCGATAAGCACATTAAAATTTTGAATGCGTTCGAGAACTGTCAATGTCAATATTCCCCAACAACAGTGACACTGACGGCTTTTGAACGCGGTTTAGATTTGGTGATTGCGTTGTTTCATTGGTGACTTTCGCCCTAAATAAGGCAACACCTTACTTAAATACGGCTACAAAAGACAACAAGAGTTTAAAAACTCCATAAATAACGAGTTCAAAGCAAAATCTCGAGCTCGAGAAAGGCATTCTACTTGTCCATGTCATAAATAGCTATGATAATAAAAAAAAAACTATAAAAGGCGGGCCCACTGCCCGCATATAAAATGGAGTTTATTTCTAGCAGCACCGTCAGGATTGGATCGGATCGTCGTAGGATTGTAGCAGGTGGCGTTCTGTAGTTTTTGCCTATCCCCATGGGAAGAAGGCGTGAGTTTATATATAATGTATGTGTATGTTTATTTCTAAACCAAAGCACACAGACATTTCATCATGTCATGTCATGTTGTTGTTTTTTCAAGTAGTTATTTTTTTTTTTTTAATTCAGCTATTTTCTAAATTGTTCGACGTTGTTAGTATTTCTGTGCGGTAGATTCGTGCGTTTATTGAATAAGGCAGTCAGCACTTAATAGTTATGGTGTCTTTAAAAGGAAACTGGAAATTTAATTTTATGGGAGACTATTAACACTCATTATTTGCATGCATTTTTAAAATAAATATACAGGACAATATCACAATGAGATGCAGTGAAAAATCTGCAAAAAAACTTAATCACCCACACAATCTTATGCATACTCAAATGCAGGCTTGCAAAATGATCTGCTCCAAGCTTTGAGGCTTAATGGCACCAATCTGAATAACACCATGTTGCCATCTGACTGACCCCAAGTGTTACTGACATCAGTATTAAAATCACTTTGAACTGCTACTTTGAGAGACGCATTTACATTACACATTTCGCTCGCAGCATTGCAATAACAATCTGCATATCATTTACTTCAGCACCCTCTTAAACTTATCATACTAATGTTCTATTTTAGTCCAGCGGGGTAATTGTGGAACTAACAGTAGCAATGGCTTTCATTTTGACAGTTGAACGACATTCATTGCGTTATTAATGGTGTTAAGCAGACATTTTTTTCGAACATATGAAGCAATGGATTAGCAATAAATATCCTCCTAATCCCATCCTTCAAAAATAATTCAGAGTGTGATTGAAAGTGTGTTACGCAATTAGGGTTTTGAACACTCAGAAGCCAGGTCATGTCCTTGACTTGTTCGACAATCGACGTCACGTAACATGTTCCTGCTATTATCTTGTTAGTAAACTCTACCAGCTGTCATAACAAACTGTCTAGCCGTTTGTCTGTATGTTTGCTTGTTTGCGGTGAGACGCGAGATATATCAATTGGTTATATCGGTGTGGGGGCAAACGATTTATTTGACGTTTAAACTTGACCTAGCGTGCTTCCAAGTTGGGATTGTATTTTTAATTTGTTTAGTGCAGAACTTGAAGCCCTTAGTAAATTAATTATTGATTAATTTAGAGTGAGTAAAAACAATTGCCAAGCAATTGATAGAGCAGCATAAGACACGTGAGAAAAAAATTGACCAAAATAAAACGCCCGGTCAATAAAAACGTTGCGAATAGTTTTACGAGTATAACCGTCCGATAAATAAAAGTTTCCAATTTTAAACCCGCAAACGTCAATGTCAAAGAACTAAAAGCCGGGCCTACCACGTTTGCATAGTAAATTAAATATACACATGGAAAATACGGCCGCGGTTGGCGTTCGCTCGACGGGTCGTCGCCACAAACCCGCGCGTTTCCCCCTCAGCCGGCAAGTCGGCCGGGCCGCTCAATACACCACGGGCGTCGCCGCTACGGTAACCAAGCTGTATATTTTTAGGATATTTCATTACTTTTGCGCCCCTCTGTATAGTTATAATATTAAGTTGAATAATTTTTGCGTAGTATAGTTGTCAAAATTATTGTTGTATGTGCACTTTCCAATCATAGCTATTTAAAAAAAACACCATGTTTTTCAATAATGCCCGAAGATTACCACATGTAATTTCCAATTGTTTAATAATGTTTATAACGTAATGACATCGAAATTTGGAGCTCATCTTTTTCCTGAAATAATATAGGTAAACCTAACCCGTAAGAGACGCGTTCAATTCAAACCTGACTCACAACAATAAGTTATCCCAACTCAAAACAATAGTCGTGAATTATGTTAGCAATTTCCTTATTATATTTACCACAGTGTGCTAAATATAGTCCTTTATCATGGCCTGATAAAGCTGTTCACCCTAGCTTGCGCCCGCCATCTTGGAACGTAACCGCCGCGTTCCCACGTCGCACGCCAGTCGCTCGGTGCGCGCCCGCCCGTGTATACGATCTATGCACGAAGGCCGTAGCTACAAATTCCTTACCATGCAGTTTGAATATGACCCTGAACGACTCATTGAAGAGGTCAGAAAGCGTCCTGGCATATGGGATTACCAAGACTCGGCATACCGCGCCAAAAATATGAGGTACAAACTATGGAACGAAGTTGTCACTGAGCTTATGAATTCGGACGTCAAGGTTTCTAAAAGTGAAATGAGGGAACTCGGTAAGTATCGTTGAACTTTCTTAAATTTATCAGTCATGTATTAGTGTCAGGTTATCTTGAACACACTACGAACACGATGCGATGTAAACACAAGTTTGTTTTTTAAGTTTTGTTGCTGTGACGCTCTAATAGATGGCGTTACGTGTCTAGACCGGCGTCGTCGCTCGTTTTTTTAACCGTTTTTGTTTGAAATGTGTTTTTGATGGCTCTATGAAGTGGTATAATTTAGTTATATTTGTGGGCACTTACTTCATCATACATTTGCATAAAAGAGTGCTGTAGCAATTATAATATTTCGAAATTGTAAGTAACGGCGGTGACGAAGTTTGAATACGGGGAATTATTAACATTAAAAATAGGTACCAAACTTCAATAAAACTGTTAAAGATACAAAACGAGAATATTTGAACTCTGATTTAACATCAGCTTTGCAGCGGCAGGATATTGCTACTGCCGGATAAAGATTTCTTTAGAGTTGCACCATATGGTCCAGCCAAACTATTTGCAAAACGTCCATCAATTAAGATATATTTTCATTAATTGTTTCAGAAATTCAATTGCAAAAGAAATGGAAGAGCATTCGTGACTGCTTTCAGAAGTACATAACGAATCCAAAAAGAACAAAGCGACCGTACATTTACACGAGACAGTTGCAATTCTTGTTAAAAGAACAGGACATACCCCAGAAAGATGACGGTGATGCAGCTACCAGCGAATCAGATGAAGATAAACCAATAAAGAACACGAAAAAAATATGGAGATATAAGAAGAAATTGAAAATAGTTAAAGACGAGGAAACTTCAGAAGAAGATAATGATAATACGTACGAAACTCTCAATGATTCTAGGGACTATAATTCCATTGATTCAGTCGAAACAACACGGCAAGACAAACTGCCAAAAATGAACAAACCCCAAGTTGATGAGTTTGCCTTTGCGAACGTGGATGCTCCGGTCAAACCGGAATCAGATGACCCTGATAGAATGTTCTTGCTGTCACTCCTGCCTCATTTCAAGGCTGTTCCAGAGGAATTACGTCTGAATGTGAAAATGGAATTGATGCAGGTGCTAAGAAATGCGAATTACAATACAGTGCGAGAGCATAAGTTGATTTAAATTGTGATTAACATATCTTAATACGAAGAGTTATTTAGATTTAGCATTAATCTAATTAGATATTTTATAACCAAGCATAAGACTAATGTTAAGTACATTCCAAATGTTTATTATTAAAGTTAGCGATAAAAAAATTGCGATTGACTTACCTTAAATCTAAATATGTGAGTGACTGGAGACCTCCGACTGCATTTGGTACTGTCCTGATGATATTTTGTGATAACAGTAACTTTTCTAAAAAAATATACGACGTAAGTTCGTCTGGTAATTCACTGAACCGATTTTTTGACAAATCTGGAACAAAGAAAAATATAGTTTTAGTAGGTCCTTGCATACGCAAAAGAAAACAGAGCAGTACAAAAGAAAACAAGGGATTGTTTATTTACTTTCTACGACAAAGCCGATGGTTATAGTGTAACTTATGACAGCTAGATCACGGTGTCCACTTTGTAATCTGCTGTCAAAATACATTTCACTAAAGTGACGATTAGCAAGTTATTATTTCAGTGTTGACATGATCAGAGTTTCAGAACCCGGAGTTTAGAGCGGAGCTCATCAGCAAACGCACATTAAAAAAAAAGAACATAGCGTAACATCATGCCTGTATTCCCCGAAGGATTAGGCAGAGGTGCACCCTAACTCTTGGCGAAAGCGGGTTTACTATAGTAATCCCATATTTCGCCAGTAATGTTTAAGTCCCATGTAACAGGGGGCGAGTCTATTGCCATCAACCGGGCACAAATCCAGGGTCCGGGCCACTGATGAGTAATTCCAGATGAAAAAATCCAGTAACATTTAGCCCGGCCCGGGTATCGTACCCAGGACCTCATTCTCAGCAGTTGCGCTTGAGACCACAAGACTAATGAAGTAGACGACAGCAAACGAACGATAAAAAACATATTTTTACAACAACAAAAAAAAATATACAACCGACTTCCAAAAAAATATTTTTGTAAAATAGTTTTTATTTTTTAATTTTAGCTGTGGTACCTACCCCACACAAACTCGTATAGTATACCCCTACTTGATATGTAAATAACAGTGACAGGAAATTATTAAAACATCATCAATTTAAACTAAGTGGAAAAATACGCATTTATTAAGGATAATTCAAAAACTACCGGTCAGATCTTGATCAAATTTATATGGGACCAAATGAGAAGCACCAGCTTTCAAATAAAAAAGAATCATCAAAATCGGTTCACCTAGAAAATATTCTGAGGTTAACACAAGAAAAAAAAAACTAAATACAGTCGAATTAAGAACCTCCTCCTTTTTTTTAAGTCCGTTAAAAAGTACAATTCGGTACTTAGTTCTTTCTAATAATAATCCTCTTACGAAACCATAAAGAATAATGAAACTAAATATTTTCGTTTGTTACAAGGGGGCAACATTAAGGGGATACAAAATTTTCCTTTCCAAGTGAGACGTAGGTTTACGGCTTAAGTAATGGTAGCCATGAAAGTTCGTCGTAATAATGATTTAGGACGGTAAGTCAAGTACGAGGTGCATTCAATAAGTACCTAGCCTCATCGCCAGAGGGCGCTGTAGCTTCAAAAGAGTTTTACCACAGTGTAGCACATTCTTTTTTAATTCTTTTTTCAAATTTTCATTCCAATCCCTTCATTTGTTTTAATTTGACAACTTATGGAAGCGAACGTGTCGATCGGTTTTACAAAAATGGAAAAAGAGCAATATCGTTCGGTGATTCGATTCCTATTTTTGGAAGGGAAAACGCGCATCGAAATCAAAGAGCGCTTGGATGCTGTGTACGGTGACTCTTCTCCATCGATGGCCACCGTCAAGAATTGGTTCAACGAGTTTGCACGTGGCCGTACGTCGGTTTTTGATGAACCACGTCCAGGTGCACCGAAAACAGCTGCTACGGAGGAAAACATTAAAAAAATCCATGATCTCGTATTGGCAGATCGCCGATTGAAGGTTCGGGAGCTAGCTGAGACTGTAGGCATTTCAGAAGGAACAGTGCATCATATTCTTCACGAGGAACTCGGCATGAGAAAGCTGTCGGCGCGATGGGTGCCGCGTTTACTCACACCAGAAAACAAGCGCAACCGTGAGACCACATCGGAGACGTGTTTGGCGCTGTTTAAGATGAATCCAGCGGAGTTTTTGCGTCGTTTTATGACCGTCGATGAAACCTGGATCCACTGGTACACACCAGAGACCAAGGAGCAATCAAAACAATGGATCCAGACCGGGGAACGTGCTCCAAAGAAGGCGAAAACTGTAAAATCGGCCGGAAAAGTTATGGCCACCGTTTTCTGGGATTCACAAGGTGTGATCTACATCGATTACCTCGAGAAGGGTAAAACAATTACAGGGCTTTACTATGCCGATTTATTAGGCCGATTCGACGCCGAATTAAAGAAAAAACGACCCCATCTGGCGAAGAAAAAAGTGCTGTTTCACCACGACAACGCACCGGTTCACACGTCTGCCGTTGCCATGGCCAAATTGGTCGAATTACGCTACGAATTGCTGCCCCATCCACCGTATTCTCCAGATTTGGCCCCTTGTGACTTCTTTCTGTTTCCTAATCTGAAAAAATCACTCGCCGGGAATAGATATGGATCGAATGAGGAGGTCATCGCCGCCACGGAGGCCTATTTTGCAGAGTTTGACAAAAACTATTTTTCGGACGGGTTAAAAAAGTTGGAGCATCGCTGGGCTAAGTGTATCGAACTAAAAGGAGACTATGTTGAAAAATAAATTGCCACTTTTCCAAAATTTTCGTTTACTTTTTGTAGGCTAAGTATTTATTGAATGACCCTCGTATTAATAAATAAAAGGTTATTTGCTTGGGGATATGTGCGTAAGCCGCAAAAATAGATTGAAACCATCATTCTAATAACGACGACGCTAGAGGCGAAGTTAGAATGTTATATTTGATCAATATTGAAAGGTCTCAGATATTAAAGGTTTTCAGACATTCAACTCAGTCTGCGTAAACTTCAAACCTAATGAAATAAAATACAATGACAATAAAATAATTATGGAATGTTTACAATAGTATCGAGTACCTAAAATATTGGTCTGAATAAACATGAAACTGTCTTTAAAATTGGGAAGCCCACATTACAAAATTATTTTGTTAAATTTTCCTGTGAATTTACAAGGCTAATTCAGCAAAAGCATTTTTACTGCTTATTTCGTCATAAAACAGGAAATAGTACTTAATTATTTAATTAAACAAAGAATAAAATATCACTAAGTATAGTCAAATACTAGTTTTTAAAATAATTTGAAATATAGGCGTCCAAGAAACGAAGGTCAACTTTACGAGCAGTTACCGACTTCTCTGATTTCGCTGCGCTGTCGGGGTTTGATAATGACCGTGTAGCTTATCATCTCGCATAAGTCACACAATAGATGTCTTTATGACACACATAATAGATATCTGAGGTCCTCGGAAAACTTAAGACTAGAGATGCCGATGCATTCCACCAGTTTTTTATGACAAGTCTTTTACAATTCAAGCAGTACGGTTATGGAATGCCTTCCCAATGTCGATAAGGCGTACTCAATCTTTGTCCGCTTTTAAAATTCTGGTTAAAAAACACTTCCTCTCTTCTTAAACATCATCATTACATTTAGTTTCCTTTGCTTTTGTGTATTATTGTATTATTATATGTAGATAAGTCTATGTTTTTTGTATGTATGTATTTGTTGTATATGTAAATGGTACACCACTGACTACCTGCACTATTGTTTCTCCTTCTCCCTTTAATCCATCCAAGGGATGAATGTACAAAATCGCTTTTAGCGATAATACCGCCCATTGTGTCACCCTATGTAAAATGTCTACATTTATATCTGTAATTTTTATAGTGTATACAATAAAGAGTATTCTATTCTATAAGTCGCAGTTACTGAAGTAAATGAAACTGTAAATGTCAATAATGGACATGATCATTGATATATAAATCTCTGTAGACTTTTTCATATCAAAATCAAACGAACTCAAAACAGGCTCGAACAAAAACGCCAATTGAACTATCCAACATCAGCATCGTGTTCCAATGAATAATTGTCTAACAAAATTACATTCATATCCACATACCCAATAGTACAAACAGTTTCTAGGCTATGTAAACTAGTTAGGTTCGTTGACACAAAACTGCGCCAGAGTGCGGTTGATGGTAACCGCAGGCAAGACTGGCAAGGATAAGAACGGATTATTATGTAATCATGGAGCTTGATACTCCTGTATAACTGCTTTGTAATCTGCTAGGAACATCTTTAATGGAAGCCGTTACGAAGACGACGAATAAAAATAATTTGAAAAAAGAAAATGCTAAAAATTCTTGTGCATGAAGTTGCAGTAACATTGCGAATCCTAATAAAAAATCGAGCAGTTTTTTTTTCTGTTTTAATAAACATAAAAGTAGTCACGGATTATACTAGATCGCGATAAGATAATAAAAACGAGGAACGTAGGAAACAAAGAAAACGTGTATGCACAGTTGCAAAAGAACCGAATAAATTATTGCAAATAGTCAAATGAATCAAGCTGAATCGCCAGTCGATAGAGATCCAATGCCATCTTAGGAGTGCTACAACGGATGCGAGCATACTTGTTATATATGGAAGTTATCGAGATATCTTCAACTAAAAAGGCAATGTACAAAAAAGGCTACAAAAATTATGAAACGGATTAAGTAAGCAAGATTTTACAAACGCATTCGACCTTAACCTCTTATGATTTTATTGTTGCCCATTATGGACCGGTTAGGGAAATGAAAAACGGATCTTATTTCTTCTAAAATTCTCGTACATGATAAAATCTAATTGAAGCCCATAATAAAGGCTCCCGCAGACAGACGCGACGCGACTCTTGTAGAACAATTTCCGTGAAGTTTTCATAGAATTTTTTCTACTAAAGTCGCGTCGCGTCTATTTGAGGGACCTTTAACGTTGCCAAGCTGCTACAATTTCCTTGTAAATCGATTTCGGGCATCGATTAGGAAGCGTTAAACAGAGCCAATTGATTGTAACCAAAGATTGACACAACAATTCAACTCCACATGATAAGCGCAACTAATGTAATCTAATCTCCCGTCGTTATTGAGAACACTTATATCTTAGGATAGTTGAACTCAATTCATATGATTTATTAACGGCCTAACTACCTATTGTGGTTGACATGTATATAGTGACAGCTGACTAAATAGAAAACATCTGTTATGCAACTCAGGTGGGTCCCTGTGAAAGCATATCTTACGTGTGTACTAGTTTTCTGCTCTAAATGGGTCTGCTAAATTTTGTGCGGTGACATTTTCCGTGTAACGTTTTTTGCTGGCTTTAATCCCGAAGTTTTTGCTAAAAGGGGCGCGTTTGTAACGGCCGGGGTTTGCTACTGCGCAAATGATAAATGCTCGTAATACCACAGGCTTTTGAGCAGACTCGCCCCAAATACGAGTAACAAACGGCCAAGTTTTGGGGTTGGCCCAAGACCGAAAAGAAAAGGATCATTAAGACAGTGAAGGTGTGATATGGGTAGAACAGTAGTGTGCCATGCTAACATATTTTTTTGAATTGCAAGACACTTCGCGTCGCCTCGAGTTGTTTTACCCAAAAATTGCTACCTACAAGATCGATTTCAAATGTTATGTTATTATTATAAGAACAATCAACATAGTTACGACGATATTGTTTGTTTTTAAGTGAACTGTTATTTAAGTTCTTATCAGAAATAAATTATCTTTACACCTATGTTTAACTGACTAAAAGTACCTACTGGTCCATTGAGGTATAGACACACAAATGATTGTAAACGATACATTTCATACAAGTTATCTATAAATATACTATATACATATACAAAGCTGACTCACACACTGCCTCAAAAATGTGTGTCAACAATCAATGGGCGAGACTGCACCAAAACTGGTTTCTCCTTACAGAGTTTCGTGAGAACTGTCCAGTACATTAAGTTTAACTTTTTCTTTACTATAATTTCAACGTTTTCCTGCAGCGACAGTGTCATTATGCTATTAAATAAGACTTCAAAATAAAATAATTGGATGGTGAGCAACGTTCAAAGGAAGGCGTAGATAATGTTGCTAATAAATAGAGTAAAAGTATTTCATTCATAAATATGAGACGGTTACCACTTTCTTTTCTAAAGTGAAGTTTCGATGGTAATGTAAAACATACCCAAATATTTGACGAAAATGCCCAAAATGATAAAGACAATATTGTCTTATCAAGATGAACCCAGTTACTAAATGACAGTACTCACTTATCTAATTTGGCACGTAAATAAGTTAGTGCTATCATATCAGGGCATTCAAAAACTAGCAAAATACCGCAAATGATAACGTGAATTCGTAAAATAATACCGACCTCATTTTGTCCTGATTATGCGTCCAAGTAATATAGTTAATGGAAACAATCCTGGGAGTAGTTACACTTTTGGGAAATTAGGGCGATACTCAACTAATATGTCACTGAGTCGTGTTTGTGCCATTTGTGTGAATATTACATTATCGGTGCAAGACAGACAGACAAAACATTAAAACAACCACAGATTCATAAAAAGGTTGCAAATTGCGAAGACTTCTGAAGATATATTTGATCAATGAGAACTAAAAGCATAATTAAAATTGAAAAAGATTGCAGCCAAGCAATATCCACTCTAAAAAGTTTTTCACAGTATTATTACTAAAACAATGAGAAAGTCACTCCAATCTTCAAACACAAGCCTAGAAAGACGAAGTTCATCAAGGCTTGTTCCTGTGCAAAGGCTGAGAATAAAGGTTTCTTTCCTCGCTGACAGACAACGTGGGCGGTGACAAAAGGAGGTCTCCTAAGCATTAATGACTTGAGGCACGCCTTTGAACAATGAACATGAGACTAACTACTCCAGACATGATGAAAGTTTTAGTTCTCGGGGCCTCCTTGTACTCATAATTATGAGCGAGGTTTAGCAGCAATTAACATTAAAGATGATATGTTTTGATGGGGTTGTGAAAAGATGATGCGGTGAGTTAATTCTGGCTCACAATAGTGGACACACTTATTAGTTTGTTTTGGGATTTACCAGATTATTGGCTTATACTCAGAATTCACTGTAATTGGAATGGAGAACAAATGATGAAATACCTAAACTAGTCTAGTAACATAAGGCCAAAACGACAAATGACGTTACCAGATACAGAGAATATTTGTTTCTCGCTCGCTATAATAAGAACAAGAGCTAATCTGAAACGCGTTACAATTCATCAACGACGGTACACATACATAAATCTAACGCAATTGAGGCCAACGTGAGACTTAATAACTTCGAGGACAACACTCGAGTCCTGGTATTCGGTGATTATATCCTAGTTTCCGGTGACTGTCAAAAATACAACGTGTTCGTTACAAGACATAAGACAGTTAAGATGACTCACGATGCTGAGTACCTAATCTTAAAACGATATGCCTCAGTACCCGCACACGTAATACTAGCAAACTCAGAAGATGTTATGTAAACACCTCTACAAATACTAGTGAAGTGTGAGAATATAATATCTAATAATAGTATAGGTATCAAAATAAACCATGTAGTCCGCAATGACAAAATAATATTATGTTATATAATTATTCTCTTAAGCGTTTGATGAGAATTAATAAGCGTAAAATATCACGTAGGCGAACCAATCGAGCGACATCAAAGGGTACAGTCCTCGACGCAGTTTATAGAGAAAACAAAAATAAATTCAAGAGCAACAGCGTATGCAGTTTCTGATGATGTAATCTTGCTGAGGCGATCAGACGAGACAGCGATCGTTAATACTAACTGGAACAAAACATCGACCACCGCAGATTAAAATTACAGTTTATTGACAGATACTGACAAGATGTTTATGATCAAAAGCTTTCCAAGAAGCCTCGAAATTGTACTTGCGTGCAGACGGCTACGCGAGTGGATAAAAACCGTAATTAATTTATTACGAGACATGTAATCTATTTAGAATTACAAAACTATACGTATACGCGACGGGCTTACTGTACTTTGCCTTGATTAGATTCTCACTGAGGGAAACAATGTGGTTTCCTTTGCTAACAGAATCCAATATGACACAAATAATATCTGGCCTATGTTTTCGAAGCAACATATTGGAAAACTCGGTGGGTTCTTTTTTATAACTGTGAATATCATAATTATAGTTTACCCAGTTTCTACCGTATCGCATCGACATGGGATACTGCAAATATCCTCCCGGGATAGAGTATATTTTTATACAAAAGGTGAGCTATTTCTACATGACGAAGGGAGGGCTGACGGCTAAAGGCCATTAGGTAATGTGCCATAGCCCAACAACCCTGAACTTTTGATTGACAACGTAAATGACAACGGTTGAAACAAAATAACACAGCAAAGAGACTTCGGAGAAATTGAATCTCCAGACATGACTGATGTCACAATATTTATTAATGAGAAGTTAGAATTTGCCAATACGTTATCGGATAAAACTCCATTGGCATTAGCAGTACTTTCCAGGTAGACATTATCTCAGGTAAACATTGATCCCCTGTCAACAAATACCCTTGATAATGTCGAAACCTTTTAGTGCGATACATGAAATTCTTGTTTATGTAGTATCTCTATTTAAAACCGATAGACATAAAGCTTTACGTAAACTGTGTAACAAAAAGGCTAATATACTGAAGGTCGTATCGTATCGTTATTCCAGAGTAATGACTATGTCACTTAACTAGCTGCTGCCCGCGACTTCGATCGCGTTAATTTAGAATTTGACAATCAATTCGGGTGTTCGGGGAATTATATTTAGGAGGATGAAAACCCGGTCTATCGACACTCTAGACTCACAAAATGAATTAGGTACTTAAATAAAAAAATAAAAAGGCCCCTAAAACACCACTAAAGTTTCTATAATAGTATAATTCCATCATGATTCGAAAGATACGTGGCGCCATCTATTATCATAAGAACGTTATTGTTGTTTTCCTCGGGAACAATACTTTTTTTCAGGATAAAAGGTACCTTGTGTCAGTTTCTGTAGACCTGACAACGTATATACAAAATTTCAGGATGATCGGTTCAATGGCTTAGGCGTGAAAAGGTAACAAACAAACTTACTTTCGCATTTATAATATTAGTTGCGATTACGAAGTTACGAAGAATTAGGATTCCGTATTTCACAACTTGGCTCAGTTTCTCGTAACATCAATTCATAGACGTCTCAGCTAACACTAAAATATATTATTGTGTGGAGTACAGAAATAGTAATTTTTTTTATTTACTTTCACTGTTTTGTGTTTACGTACTTCCCCGAATTACGGTTTTAAATTCAAAACATGAGTGAATTAGCAGGCGTCAACGCTTGCTAATTAAAAAAAATTGAATATTCAAATATTCAGCAATCAGCGTATGAGCGTACTGTGGTAACTGGTTGGCGCCGAACGTTTGGAAACGAGTTTGCAGTTTAGTTTTTAAGTTGGTTAGCGTCCTCGAAAAATAACCGTCATTACCACGTGGCATTGCTAACGAGCCTGGTTTTCGAGCATGCCTTTAAAAATGCCGGATACTTAAAAATGGAAATGTATACATCTAAATGGTGTCCTTAAAAAATATATCCTCTACGTTTCCGCTGTCTTTTAGACTGTATTTTTTTTAAATGTATCTTCCTGTCTCCTACACAAATATCACTAACAATCTTGATGACAAATAACGATTCTCGTCACGAATCTATTTTGGTATAATTGTTGTTATTTTGATGGCCTAGAAACAATTCTAACTGATTGAGCATAACCTAGTGCCGTTTAGTCTCACATAATTATGTCTAGTAAAAGACAGATTTTATGTAGCGAAATGTATTGCCTAGATTGAATATCTGGTGACGTGCCAACTTGCCGATACATGCGCTACGGAGTGCGGACTGCGGGCCTCAACCAACCTTGACCGGCGACCGAGTCATATAAATCTCAAACGCCTCACAAAGGTTTCCCTATCTCTATTGCAACAATACCAGTATGGTCAGCTCAGTCCATTTTAGTGGTTTATTCAATCGAAGCACAAAGAACAGCAGATTTATGTTTATTTGAAGCTGAAATAGTGTTATGTCACGTAATGGAAATAGGGCGCAGTATGCTTCTGGCTCTTCAATTTGCATTTCACGTTTCATGGTGCTGCATAGACAGAAGTAATCATGGACATGGTGTAACAATTTTCTATTTAAAACGCTATCGACTTCGGTGGTGATCTCTCATTTCCTGTTTACCATATTGGTGAGACTACTATAAAATTTCTAGACAATCAAATTAAATATCAAATTGAGCACGTACAACAATCAGTGCGAGCCTCCTTGGCCTTGGCAGCAATTCATGATGATTGTTGCCAGCATAATGCGCTATCTTTACTGAGGTTATATTACATCATGATATAAAGTCATCGGGCGCGCGTAACATTATAACACCAAGAGAAACGTGTGATGCTTGAAAAGTTAGAACTTCTTTTCTTACATATTTAGATACAATATCGACGCTGTTTTTTGCAGATATTTAGATTAGGTATTTCAAATGTTAAACGTTATCATTTATCTTGAATTTATTTAAGTGCATATGTCCTGGACTTCCATCGTCAACTCCTGCTCATTACGCCGACACCCGTGGCTCAACTGCTGCAGAAAAACATTCGTGATAACTACATGAGGTCCGATAACTGATTCAACGTCTTACAAAAAACATGGCTGTCTTAAGTATCAGGTTAGTCCATCAATCGAAAGCTTGCTTGCAATGAATCGATGTAGCAATACGATCGCGATACCCGTTAACATGAACAAGCGAGGTATGTACTATAGTGACACCGGTGTACATTGAATAACAAATCACTCGAACAATGCAAATGAGATGGCCTGACATGAACAAGAACGCGAGCTAGCCAGTATAGTTAATTAATTAGTTATATGTTAAATAATCGTGGACTATAGTCCCGTGAGTGTCGTTAGAGATGATAAAAGAAAAGGTTTTACATGTCTTGCAGAATTATGATTAGCGAAAATCGACCCAAACAGCCTTTGACTAAACTAACTCCTTTGACAGAAAATTCGGGGAAGGGATTCGTGTAATTAGCACGCAAGAAGCTATGTACTTCAAAAGCGAATTTTGGCTTTGACAAGCCATGATCGAATTTTAAATAAACAGAACCCAGTTAGACCCATCTGCTGAAGGATCATGACGTTCTCATATCGTGGGTCGGACGTTCCATCAGCCTACATATGAAATGATCGCGCATGCGTCATACTTATAAAAATGGTGTGTCGTACAATCGTACGAGCGAGTAGGTTTCGTCACGATAACGGTACTATAACGAACGCTAAAGGCGATAGTTTTTTTCGCGACTGTACTTGCGGTTTCCGACCTTAATAATGCATAATAAGATCTAATTTAAAATTATTTTTTCTCAAAACAGATGGGTATAATAAAATGGAGTGGATAACGGTATAGCATTTTTCAGTGAGTGCTTCTAATTCATTATTAAGTGCGGAAGCAAGCAAACTTACTGGTCAACCATATTCATGACACATTTGTTTAATGAACATCACACTTGTTTGGCTATCGAAGATACTTTAATCAAAAACTAAAGTAAATAGCTCAATTTCGTTGGCTCGAGTGTTCTCATCGGTACTTATTTGGAAGTTTATCTTTTTTGGATAAGATTCAAGATAACATTGATACACACAAGCACATTAAGCTAGTGAAATAAGGTGTGGACTAGACAAACGCCTTCACTGAATCTAGATTGCTTATCGAGGGATAATTGGTCAAGCAGACCTATATTTTACCTTATAATGCGATTAAAAAGGTCGAAAGCATGACGGTGGTTTCAGAAACCTTTAAAGGTGTTGACGCCTTATTTAAGGCAAATTCCGCATGAATGTTCGCAGTGTTTGGGAGTTTTTGCAGCGATGTGCAAGTTACACGTGCCGTCTGATCAATACGCCAGTCGGGACGGCGACCGGCTGTCGGCGGCATGGCGTGTCGCCCCTAAACACAGCTGATTCCACCTAGCCCCCTCAGCCAGTTCATTCACCCCTCGCCCCGCGCACCCCGGCACCCTCCCAAACTTTCGATCTCGTTAAAACATAAACGTATCCACGATGCCCATCCGAATTTCGGAAATCACAAATTTCCTGGCCGTGTAAACGAACTGTTTTCTTCGCAATTTATATGAAATTCATAATCGCGATGGTTGCGATGCTAATTTCATATCTCAATATTGTGTTTCAATATTGAGGTAAAATGTATTCACGAAAAGGTTTTGGGACGTCAAAAGAAGGCCCTTACAGATCCGACGCTGAAGTCCACGATGGATACACGGAGCAACAGCAAGAACAGTACACTAAATACTTGAAGAAGTTAAAAAGTGACTTTGAAGAGAGTTGGTGCAAGAGACCAAAACAAAACATGGATTTAACCGAGTATGAAAGAGTTAAAACTCTTGGGACGGGAGCTTTCGGCAGAGTAGTGTTACTAAAGCATGCAAAAAGCTATAAACTATACGCAATGAAAGTGTTGGAAAAAGAAAAGATAGTGAAGATGAGACAGGTCGAGCATACGCTATACGAAAAACGCATTCTCGAAGCTATCAGGTTTCCTTTTACTGTCTGCATGGAATTCAGTTTCAAGGATAACAGCTATGTGTATTTTATTATGCCATTCGTACCAGGCGGTGAAATGTTCACCCATCTACGACGAATGGGTAAGTTCGAAGAGCCACTAGCAAAATTTTACGCCAGCCAAGTAATTCTGGCCTTGGAATACCTGCATTTCTGTAACCTTGTTTACCGCGACTTGAAGCCAGAGAACATACTTATCGATAAGTCTGGCTACCTGAAGATAACAGATTTTGGTTTTTGTAAAATTTTACAAGGGAGAACTTGGACTCTGTGTGGAACGCCTGAATATTTAGCTCCTGAACTGATATTGAGTAAAGGGTACGGATTCTCCGTGGATTGGTGGTCTTTTGGAGTGTTGTTATTCGAAATGTGCGCAGGATACCCACCTTTCTACGCGAACGAGCCAATGAAGACTTATGAGAAAATTGTAGGCGGTAAATACAGATGTCCTTCAAGTTTCAACAGCGATCTAAGGGATCTAATAAGAAACATTCTGCAAGTTGACATCAGCCACCGTTTTGGTGTGATGAAAAATGGAGTGATGGACTACAAGAACCACAAGTGGTTTAAGGGCCTGGAATGGGAGTGTATTCTGAACTGCCGGACGCAACCTCCTTTCGTGCCTAAATACAGGGGTCCAGGTGATACTACTAACTTTGACCGCTACGATGACGAGCCCATAAAGCTGGCTTCACGCTGCCAATACGAGGCAGAGTTCACAGATTTTTAAATCTGTACAAGTTTATAGTTAAATTACTTTTCCTACTTTCGAATTAAATAAGAATTCGTTTCAAAAATTGAAGATTAAGTATTTTTTATTTTAGTATCCTTTTGGAATACAATTGAAACCTTTTTTGTGGTACTGTATAATCTTGAAACTTAAAAAAGGACATCCTGACCCATAATCTTGTGTCATCCATCGTGTTTGTTCGTTTTGTTTAGAGACGATTTGAATTCGTAATGCGGCACGTGTGGGGCCCCCTCGTGATATGCGCCCGCGCAGCACTGGATGACTTTAATAACAGCAGGCAGAGGGCACGCGACAAAACTGTATTATATTTGAAGTTCGTGACCAAGTGTTGGGAAGGGACATTTATGAAGTGCACTGATTGTGTTGGAAATGTAGGACAATGCATTTTCTGAGAAAGTTAGACACAGCTAACTAAGCGAAGGCCCGAACAACGAGCAGTAATTAAGGTGGAACTTTGCACTTTGTATTTGTGATAGTAGAGCCAAAATAAATCATACAAACACGAAATCTTCGAACGCTCCTAACTTGTCAGGACAAACAAAAAACATAAAAGTATTTCTGCACATGTACCGTGTAAAAATCAAACATATGTCCGGCATATTCCTGAAACAGTCGACTAAACAGATCTAGTGTGTGACCCGAATGTGCTTCAGTTCTCTGCCAAGATTAGCACGGGTTATGAGTAATGATCTGTGATGGGAGCATGTCTTGGCAAAACAATCTTCAAGAGAGGAATGAACTGAAATATTTTATTGTATTAGGTAATAAAATAACTCGTAAGATTTTTGAGCATTTCAGTGACGAGTTATTCAGTTATTCGAGATGATAAAACGCGTGCGAATTACGAGGAAAACATGTGTCGGTTTATTTCTGGACGCTATTCCAGCGTTGGGATTTAAAAACTTTTGCTGGGTGTTAAAAGCGAAGACTATAAAATAGTTTAATTAAATTCACATACAAAGGTTTACGATTAACATCAACTCGTTCTATGATGAACGGGACTTTGACTGCGAACGGAATGTAAAGGGCTAGCGAGAATATTGATTTACAACTCTCTGAGAGTCTTCGGAATTTTCTTCAATGGTTTAATTGATTAGATGAAGAAATTATATTTCATAATTATGTCCAGTTATTTAAATTCTAATTTACGGCAATGTTCCTCAGGAAAACCACAGTAAACATAACGCATCTACATGTCGACATGTGTTCGGGATAGAGTCTTAAAGGCCTTTAAAAGATCATGCATGCTCTACCATCAGCTAATCTATGTTTCGAAACCCTATAACATTTAACACAAAAACCAAGCGTACATAATCTCCATAAAACTGTTACAATCTGAAATTCGATTACACAATTTAGTTAGCAAGTCAAAGATACACCAAGTTTATTAGGTGCAAACAATTTTCTGGTACAGCACCCATGATAGGGACAATGGCACGAAACAATAGCCTTTCCCGGCCGTGTGATGGTTGCAAGGGACCTGCGCAGCCGACCGGAAAGTGAAGGAAGCGCAGTTCCGTCTCACGATGAGGATGTGATGTGACGTCAGGAAATAGCCAAGGTCTACACGTCTTAAAGGGTTGGTGGTAAAAATGAGGATGTTTTAAAGGTAAGATTTGTTATTTAAATATTCTCTGACTTTTTTCATAGCATAGGTGTTAGGTCTACTTTTGGCTGCTACAATGCTGTAGTCTTCACGGAATATTATTTATAGGAAAGCGCAATATTGAACATTTCAGGTCAAGCCTCAGCCTAAACTCCTATGAAGTAATGTTACTGCCTGATAATATTACAATCAACGCAAGAGCTTTCCAAGTCGTATAAATCGTAAATGGGATTTATTCAAGCCAAGTACGCCCATTTATGTTATACGATGCATTCTCAATGTTAGACAAAGCACCGAAAGTTCAGGCGAGCAAACTGTCCTATTCACAATGGTATTTCTTGCGCAAGTCTTGCCACATTGAAGCCTAGGTCTCACGATACAATTGAGTATTCATCTCTGACGTTCGGCCACAAATTATTCACATTTCAACCGTATATGAACTACAATCATCCTGTAAATCAAAGTGTTTTGTATGAGAAAAGATAAGGCGTTGACGGAAATGATTATTTCAACAAGAATTCCGTCCTACCAGATTCTATTTTGAATACTGAAACAAATGTCGGTCATTAATTAGAGTCAAGCTCGAATGTTTGACAAATAGACGCAATTCCAGAACACGATTCAGTTAGTAAACAAAAAATAACAAACAATGAAGGAACAGTAGCAAAAAATGTTAATAAACTAGCAAAACATCTAAGCTATCGCTGCGGCATAAGTCGATCCGCGGGGTAATTGCGTAACAAATTAACAGTAGCAATGGTTTTAATTTTGACAGTTCCACAAGATTCATTGCGTTACTTACTTTGTTAAGCAGACAAATTTTTAGAACATATGAAGCAATATCAATAGCAATATCCTTCAAAATTATTGAGATTGTGATTGAAAGTGTGTTACGCAATTAGGGCTCTGGTCTAATAGAGTCAGCACAAACCCAAAGTCCAAATTTACATCCATTACAAGTAAATTAAGACCATGCGCCCAATGGTGCTAAACCAAAGCAAATTTTATGGGACGTTAGCACAATTTAACAGTCGTAAAGCCGAAGGAGAGATTACACAAGCTATCGCCGTGAACATAAAGCACAATTACATAAGCGTGTTTGAAAGCTATGGGTATATCAAGCTATTGATAGATTTGACGAAGAACGTTTGAACATTCAAGGCTTACCAACAGTACAAATTGTGAAAATAGAAATGGGCCATTGTTGTATACGGGCTACCAGCATCTGTCAAATCGTTGGGCTTGACTAGCGTGAAATGACGAGTAGTATTGAAGAGAATATCTCTCATCCGTCTATGAAGTGCAAGAGTTGCGAGAGACGCTCCAAAAGCTCGTACTGTTATATTGCCAGTAGAAGTTTAAATTATCCTTTATTGCTCTCAAATTTAGGAATTATAAGGCAGCAATCAAATCTTCATTAGACTTTACCGCTTTACCGAAGTCAAATTATTCCTTCCAATATTTACAATCCGCAGTACTTCAGTTCACGCCCAACTACTTAAAAGTCTGGTTTCTAATTACCAGCACATGTGCTGATAAAAGGAGAACTCGTCAAGTGGAAACAGATATCGAAAGGATGCCGTTGATTAATCACATGAAGATGAAAAGCTTTAAGTCTAATCTAAGTGCTGAAGATACCGATGCTAATGAATTAGAGACACCGATAAGTTTATTGGTGATAGCTTAGTTGCTTTCTAGTTGATCACTTAGTAATAGATACTACTAGATAATGAATGAACTGGTTAAGTTTAGTTGTACTACAACTGTCCGCAATCAGCGGTGTTTGTAGACATACTGTTTTCATTTGTACTGACAAATGGTTTTGCAAATCGCGTGCCTGACAAATATGTTAATACTATGTTATTAACTACTAGTCACACTCATAAAACTAATTGAAAACATGTTGTGTTTCATGTGTAGAAAACTTGCGTGAAATAAACTTGAATGGAAATAAAACTTTATTAATTTTTGGACAATATAGTTAGCTTGGTTAGAAAATACGGAAGGAGTTCCAAGTTAATGTAATTAGATTTTAATCTAAATGGAATTAATATATTTCAACCATTTTATAAGCAATCAAGAACTGCCTATATCTTTGATCAAGGAACTTGTTGTGTGCTTTCTATTGACCGCACGAGCGGAGCGGTTCCTTTAAGTAAATGGGGCACTTACAAAACAGCCGAGAAAATCTGTGTTTTCTGCCCTGCAACTTCTTTTAAGTATTAGACAATGTGTGACCAATTCCCTGTCTCATTTGTCTAGGTCGTCCTTTCCTTTGTAGCCTAGCCAGCTATACAATGCATAAGTCAAAGTTTGCCTTCTCTCCGCAGTAAACCTAAGCATACAGAGCACAAAGGACGCTAGAATGGCAAGAAAATTGCAAAAAGCAGAATATATGCTTTAGAAAATAAAAAAAGACTGAAAATTACTTCATCAAGATAAAATATGCATATGAAAACAGCAACCCTGTTATGAGTACCCAGTCATTGAGTTAACGCTTACGATGTGGGTCAGTGACAATGCCGCTGCAGCATTCGATGCGGCGAAGCGTAAAGGGCGAGATGAGAGGGGCTGAGGGTGGCTATAATTATTATTTATCGACCTATTGGTAATTTTTAGATTGCTTCCAAGCAATAACTGGAAAATATTGAGTGTATAAGCTGCTTATCAACCCGTTAACTGACTGAGGAAGTCGTATTTAAGGGCAAATTGAAGATAGGCAGTCCACATTTCATGATTCTGAGTCCATCGTATCAACTTTAGGAGTATCATAGTCCGATTTATTTGCCAGTTTTAGTCCAACTTAATAGTGGAAACAATTGAATGAGATGTAAACACTTGATAGCTGAATCAAGCGATTGCGGCTGACTTTAATGCGGTTGCCAAATAGCGCTCAGAGACGAGAAACGTCGAGCTGCTAAGTACTAAACGTCAAAGTGCTGTGCAATATCAATATCGTAAAATTGCACAATTTCGATGAGAAATGTAGTATGTGCGTGTTGATTTTTATTATGTATTGGAACTTCGAAAGGAAAGGGCGAGTGAAGAGGGCTAGGGCTACTATATACATATACGGGAGTGTATATAGGGTAGCTCTAAATCCTTATTTATTGTTTACTTAGAGTATTGATCGGTTCCTTTGCGAACCCTACATCTAATCCTCAACAGATTTGGCACGATTGTGGAGTGGATTGGTGAAACTTTTATGAATGAAAAATAAAGTTTATTCATTAGTTAGTAGTAGTTTTGTTAGGAAACTTGTAAAACTGAAACTGGTTTTATGGGGCTAGTGGGCGATGGTCTAAACTTTCACTGGTTATAAACCGCTAGTCGTATATGGCTTTGCATTAAAGTTGATATTTCCGTCTCTTAATCTTTTATTGTTTGTACATAGTCACTTTTCCTTTTGAACCCAGTCCATTTATCAAACTTAGATGTATTAAGTTCTAAAGTTACGCCAATCAAAGCTGACCTCGGCATAAAGCCAGTCCATAGGTATTATTCTAGTGCTTCGACCTCCAAATTAGTATTTCCAACGTTGCAAAAGCCAGACATAATTGGAGTTTATTAGTCTAGAAGATCGACGATTCCCAGAATGGATATCCCATTATCGTAGTTAAATATACCCACTTCGTTAGCAATTACCTAAATTAATTGAGCGGCGGCCATAGGCGGGCAATGACACTATTACCTGGAGATTTCTAACATAAAATACTAATTAATTGAACGACGAAGTAGAAAAAATGGGGAGGCCGTGAACCGGTGATATATTGTGACATGAGGTGAATTGACTATTGTTGTCACGAAATGGAAATTAAAGAATTGGGGATAATGGTTCAGTCTATTAACTGTAGAGAAATTGACAAAATATCAGCTGTAATTGACCCTAATTAAGCGTCTTGCCAAAATTTAAGAACTGTCTCAGTACTAAACGGTTAATTTAAAAGACGGTCCTCTTACATGCCTGCTTCAATAAAATCTAATTGCATTATCCACTCACAAATAAACCAATAACACAAACACATGACGCCAAGATGGCTGAACATAATCCTTCTTGTGTTGTTGCCAATCGAAACTTAAACTCACGCGCATTTGATCTCGATAAAGTGCGCCGGCGCAGATCTGTAGCGAGGAGTTAATTTAATATTCTTAATTGAATCAATGCACTTCCCACGAGCAGTCGGCACGCAAACTGTTAGAAATCGCATGTTTTATTGGAGTACAAACTTTTACTGGCGGTTTTGCATGCTTGGAATCGATTGATTTTGGGGATGCAGGTTATTGATTTTAATTAACCGTAATTGGTTGATAATTGAAAATAGTTATTTCTCAAATAGGTTAATACCTCGAAACTAATTTGGCAGGATGTCATAGGAGGCAATGCGATTCATTGTCACGATGAACTTCCCTGAACCAATGATGCATCGTTCTTTTGCTTGGCAATGCAAGGTTTGACGGACAGTTTAGTCGGAGTTGTCATCATTCAAAATTGGTTTCCAGCCAAGTTGAAGTGGAACGAACATACCCACTTTCACAGTAATACTATTGGGTAGGATAAGTAATCAATGTTCTTGCGGTAGCTCTTACTTCGTGATTCGATGTATTTAGTATCTGTTTTGAGTAACGCCTGCGTGGTTTACAGCATGAAAGTTTTAAATTGATTGCTGATTGTTTTGCGTGCGCGCACGCTTCATGCTTTCGAGTTTTGACATTCGAATTTATTGCTTTTGCTCGTTGAGTTCTCATCATGGCTTCTTTTACTACGAATACGAAAATCGGTCAACCGCTCTACGTTAGTTGTAACCATGATCGCAGCAGTTAACGAGGCACATTATTAGGTGGCATTGCGGAAATAAACTTAAATACAGCAAATGCAAAACCGGTCTCTCTCTGCTCAAATATTAAATTATTTTTTAACTACATTTCTTAGATTTATTATTTAACAACGGAACACAGAGCAAATTTAATTAAACAAGCTGCAAGAGCATACCACGCTTTCCTTCATCATAAATTCCGGAGTAGAAAATGAAGGGATTAAACCCTTTTTCGTCTGAATACCTAACAAGCCATATGAGTACGTCACCGTGTCGCCTACGCTTATGTAAATATTTAAGGACATGCCCAGACAAGCCCAGCGTGGAGGAAGTCAGTATCCACCTGCATACTAATTTATTACCACGCTAAAATTATCCGACTAAACGAAAAGACAATACAGGTCTTCAGGAACGTACCGATTCGTATTCAACACGCATGGTCGGGCTACATCTATCAATATTCCTAGCATCACGACCGGCTGACGAATCGAATAAGAATGATGCATTGTAAAGTTTAAAGTTCGCCAAAACTATGGTCCTTGCGAATATTTAAATACGCATAAATAATACTAATGTGCCAAGTTACCCTTGGGGCTAATTTTACGTCAATTTACCCGAAGCCAATGAAGCAACGTATTGGAAAATTAAAAGGGTCAGATGAGATAAAGGCTTGTATTAAAATACATAGAGGTCATCCCATGGAACAGTTATGGCGTTAAACGATAACATACTATGAAAACGATATGGTGGTTTGTTTACTTTTTTTACAACACCCACTCATCCACCCACATGAACTTGTTATGGTACCTGCGTTATGAGTGTCAACGTTTCAATGGGATCTCCAAACAGGGGACTGTTTTTTTCCATTCCTTTCTAGTTCAACGTTTAGCTTTTTTTAATTTCGGTTAGCGGCTTTATTTCCCGGGTAATAAAGTCGAGAATTTGTTTGTATAGTTTGTGTGTAGTTAGCAGGCAGCCAACTGGAATTACCTGGTCCTATCGCCCCCCGTATCCGGAGTGTGGATACGCTCGAGCACACTCGGCTGCACCTGTCGCCTGTACTCGTATTTTGCCATTAAGTACATGAAACGTGGTCTGTATGTAAAGTTGAAGTACACAACTTTGCAGACGACACATGTGTCCGGGGTAAAATGCACATAAACACAGGGAAATGTGCTAATAAACGAATGTTGAAAACAATAAACAGGAACTACGCGTTATGCCGTTTCTGCTGCGACTTTAATTCAAATGAATTACATTTTCCTTCTAGTTATTAGCACAGTATGAATAAATGAATATTTTTAAGTAACAATCAATTAGTTATTTTTCTTTAAAAACATCGCGTTATAAGCATTTGGCTGAGCTATTTATTCTACAGAAAATAATAATTCTAAACCAGATGTAGAAATCACACTTAAATTGCTAGCTTCGAACTATCAGCCCGTATAACAAGTATGCTTAACTACATGTCTGCTTATTAATCTAAGATCTTACGATAACGATAAGCGTAAATAATCACAATTACAACTTTCATCGCACATACAAGAGCACTTTCGAGAAATAAGCGAGAAATAATTTGAAAGACAGCCACGCGAGGAGTTTCCCTCATTGATTCAATTGGATGCGCATTATTATTTGCAAAAACCTATTTCACTGTTGTTATTTCTGGTAAAAAAATAGGTTATTGTTTTTTTTTTTTTGTTAGCTTACATTGTGTCAATGGGACAAAGGCCTAGCCTTTTTACTTCCAAACGTCTCTATTTAATTCTGTACGATCTCTGGCCATCTTGGCCCCGCAAACATAATCAGATCGTCACAAAACCTCCATTGCTGATTATTTTAGTTAATGAAATAACCCATACATTAATACCAAAGGAACTTCTAAGTATATTTCCGGGCTTATCCAATGCCATAGACACTAACTTTTATTCGAACCTTTCAGGAGTTACCCTCACTCTATGATCTACCGCCCATTGTGTCACCCTGTGTAAAATGTCTACATTTATATCTGTATGTTTATGGTGTACATAATAAAGAGTATTCTATTCTATTCTATGGTGAGGTCTGGACTAGATTCAGTGCAACTTTATGCATACTGGCATGTCATTATATCTCATCAATTGCAACAGTTTCCACAGTGACCTGGATATGAGAGAAAAAGCTGTATTTAACTGCTAAGAGTGGACGGAAAAGGATAATAATCCGTTTCCCTCATTTGAGGTAGCGTTCCTGATTCTTGGCGAGACCCAACTGTTTTATTTTTTCTCTATTATTGCGACGATTTTAATAGTCGTGTGTTGATGATGTGGGCAACTGCATTACTGCAAGTGTATAAGCTTTGAATCTAGTTTTCTATGGTTGTAAATTGTATTTTTTTTTATTGGGTAATAAAAGTAAGGTGGTTGTCGTGTTTTTTTATGTGTATATGATTCTATTGTTTGTAAGGTCAAATGCGTAGTATTCGTAACTGGCGTGCGTGTATGACCAGATTTATAAACGTAAACGAAGCAGAAAGAGTATGTAAGGATCGTAGCAGATGGTGTTCTGTTTAGTTTCTGCCTACCTCCATGGGAAGAAGGCGTGAGTTTATGTATGTTAATGATGAGTCTGTTCTCCGACTTTGCTCGTGTGTGTGGTCACGTACTAAAACCATAGAAATAGAATCTATGAAATAATGAGCACATGGTAGGTACTTTATCGGATCAGTGAACGAGAGTTGTTTTAAAATATATATACAATACTAGCTTCTGCCCGCGGCTTTGCCCGCCTGGATATCGAAAATTATCACAAAATTTAGCCTATGACCTTCCCCAGGACGCCATCTATCTCCTTGCCAAATTTTATCGAAATCCGTTCAGTGGTTTAGGTGAGAAAAGGTAACACACAGACAGAGAGGTACAATACTAGTATAGTTTATTGTAAATAATTATTTCCCAAATATCTTCTAACGAATTTATTAATTAGATGATAACTACATATTTGCCTACCTCCATCTAAATATTAAAATCTGAGAATGCAAATAAAATGTAAATCTATACTATTATTCTGCATAAAATTAGATCAGTTTCTGATTCAACCGATGTTATTTGTCCACGTAATATTAAACTTGACCTTTAAGGCTCCCACAGACAGGCACGACACGACAGCGCGTCGCGATTCTTGTACAACAATTTCTATGAAAACTTCATGGAAATTGTTCCACCAGAAACGCGTCGTAACGTCGCGTCGCGATTGTCTGCGGGAGCCTTTACATTCAGTTTGCGCCAGTAAAATTATTAATGAACGAAATACCAGGAATCGCTAAAAATCACAACAAAGCCGCTTGTTTGGTAACGAAACTTCGGTACTTAATTAACAGTATTTAGTACCTACCCTACGTGGGACTCAGAACAGTAAAAATACCACTTTTACGAATTAAACCTATAGGTAACGATTTCATATTAAAGTAGGACATCAAAGGGCAATTTAAGCCTTAATTTAATGACAATTATGGTTACTTGTAAAAAAGACATCCTCCAAATAAATAAATTGCCCCCAATTACATAGGACTTAAAACAATATACAAAATATGGGTCTAAGAATACTTACCCAATTATTTCATCATCCTTGAAACTTAAGCCAATTAGGAATACCTCAAAAACACAGGGCACATTTTATTTGTAACAACCAGATTCGCATCGAAAAGTTGGACGTAGCAATTTTATATGAACATTTTAATTAAAATGGAGACGTTTTTTCTTTATGTGTATTGTTAATAAGTAGATACAGTCACCAAAAGGGATAAGTAACCAGGGTCGTCGGATATAGTTGAAGTTTAGTAAGAAACCGATAGATGTTTTCGAATGAAATTTAATTTGATAAATTAACTGTTTGTTTCCTATAATTTAAATTAAATTTTATTCAAAAACGTCCATCGATTTTTTACTAAACTTTAACTGTATCCGACGACCCTGGTTACTTATCACTTTCGGTGACCGTACTTCATCGTTTATTAGCAAGTTCAATTAAAACACTCATCCGTTCCTTTGTTTAAAGGCCTTGGTAATGATAATGACATAAGAAGCGTAGTACTACGATTAATTAGATAAGTACTATAACAAAGATCGGTAATTGTAACTGGGATGTAAGGACCAAATGGACGATGATGGATGACAAAGCGGATGAAAGGACCAAATGAGTGTACGATGACAGAGATGATGACCAAATGAGTCTATGATGACACTGATGTCATGGTACCTATGTACTCATTCTTAACTATGTTGTGGTTAGCGGTTCGATTTCTATGTAAATAGATGAGGTTAATTAATACCTGATACACCGAGTCCCACACCTGCTACTGCGATTATTACTGTATGACCAAGGCTCATTGTTCAGAAGCCACAAAGGATGATGCTATGTTATTAATTCCAGCTTCAAGATGTATCAAAACATTATCAATGCAACATTCTTTCAATTCATATAGAGAACACCTGAACCAGAACATTTTAGCATTTAGAATTAGGTACCAACTGCAACGTTACCCCTTGTCCCAAACACCACATTTCATTAGGGGTAAAACTCGAGTTACCTACTGTATGCGCCGTTAAAACCTTTTAAGGGTGATGCGCCAAGGTAGCCCGCGAAATTCAAATTTTCTTAAGTGTCGCGTCGCGTGTCGCGCCTGTTTGTAGGGAATCTTAAGTTTTCCTCTAGTTTATGTTCTGTTAACTTGAAACACAATACTTTTAGTGACACAAAAAATATAGCCAAGTCTTCAGAGGAAGTTGCGCCATTGTCTACCAAGATAAAGAGATTACAGTTTTTTTTTTTAAGTAAACCTTTTATGGATACTAATCAGTCAAGCTTTTCTGGTATTGCAAAATGTAGTGAATAAGTAAGTTCTTAACAAAAAGGGGCAAAATGGAGTGATTCTGAGAATGAGAATAAGATAGTTTTAATGATTTCTGATTGCTTTGTTCTTTTCATTGACTATCAAGGAAGTACCAATAAAAGTTTTTAGTTTACGATTATTTTGGTGTTTTATTTGAAAAACGTTGGTACCTAAGAGGAATTTTGTTTTGATTTCAGAGGAGCTTGAATACTTCTATGTACGGCTGATTTTGTAAGCTACGTTTTGATATTATCATGTATTAAAATAAGTACTTATATCAGCAATAAATATCAGGAATTTCTCATTGCAGCCCGGAGTCTGGCTTTGTGCCCGGGCAATAGGCTCACCACCTATTCTATGGGACTTAAACATAACTGGGGAAGCGAGTATATCAGCAAAGTAATCTCAGGACCTTCTCGAAATTGAGTACGGTCTGAAATCTTTTCATTTCAACTTAGTATATATTCTGGTCACTAGTACCTTCCTACCTATACTATCTAACGTGTGGTCAGGTGGTGTTGTAATAGGCACGATCATGACACAAGCGTTAAGATGAACTCAGCCCAGGCTGCGTAGTCTGCAGCAGGTCAAGCTACACGAAACTGTCAAATTTCCCCAAACGATTTCAAACCTTAAAATTTTGATATTTAAGTTCAAAATCGAATGAAACATTTGACAGTTTCTGGTAACATATATGCTAGCGACTGTACATTTCCGTATTTAGCATACAAATTAAACAGCTGCACTCTCTCTTTACGAATGTGATTATCACCGAGTGTACACACGCTCTTTGTCTAAACGTTAACCAAGCAATACACAGATAATAGTAAACATTGCATTAGTCCATTTATTTATCTCTGGAAGGTCTCTAATGATTCGATATTTTATTTGGTGAACGTAAAGGCTCCAAACGAGCGCGACGCGACTCTAGTAGAACAATTTACTTGTGAATAAAGTTTTAATAAATAAATTAGGTAGTGCTTAATTTTCTTCTAAAGCAAGGGAGCAACCAGAAAATGCCAAAAACATCAATGCTTTTGCAGTTTCTAGTTGATTTTTCGTTAACCCTCTAGACTAGAAATGAAGGAAGTCTGTCTATGAGAATTAATCCTTTGGCTTTAATTACAAAATACCTTAGTTGTTTTTAAGTAAACCAACCCTCAAGTTCAGCTAGAAACAATTCATAAGTAGACGGACTTTTCGTCCTTCTAAGATTAAATCAGCTAGGCTAGCTGTGGTTAATGGTCTAGGGTCTGGATTAATACATCATAGGATAAACAAGCTATAAGCTTGAAGGCTCGTACACACTGGCGCGACGACACGCCTGACACAAAGGCACTGCGCGTCGCGCGACGAGCGGCGCCTTTGTGTAGCGCTGTCGCGTCGCGCCTGTCTGTGGGAGCCTTAACTCAACTATAGGACGCTGTCTACCCTATCTCCTATCGATCTTTAGTATTCTAAGCATCATGGACAATCAGTGACACAGTTCAATACACACGTCACCGTCCGCGTTATGTCGTTACAATGAAACGCCGGAGGCTAAAACATTTACAACTTCGTAGAAAACGGATACTTAGATAAATTACATTGGTAATACGACTTTACAACAAGTACCGGCATTATTAGCGAAGAGCAACAGTAAAGCTGTTGTTACAATCATAAAGTTTACAGTTCTTGGAGGTTTAAAAGAAAAGCGGAGAGTCTTGTGATCCCACGCGAGTTGTAGAATCAACCGAGGGGAACTGGTTTAAAGAGCGTAGGTAGTTACAGTGATTATGCAGTATCAAGGGTCCTACAAACAGGCGCGACACGCGACGCGAATCGCATGCGACACAAAGGCACCGCTTGTCGTGCGACAGGCGTCGGCGGTGCCTTTGTGTCGCGTCACGTGTCGCGCCTGCTTGAAGGAACCTTTAAGGCTCCCTCAGACAGGCGCGACGCGATAGAGCGACACTAAGGAGCCGCTTGTCGCGCGACGAGCGGTGCCTTTGAGTCGCGCGCGATTGGCGTCGCGTGTCGCGCCTGTTTGTAGGAAGGAGCCTTTACGAATTATACCTAACTGATATTTTATTAGTCTTTGTAGGTACCTTGCTTTTTTTTTAAACTCATAATATAAACAACGCGGCGTCGTTTCGTGAACATGCGTAGCTTTTAGGGTTCTATGCTCAAAGGGTGCAACGGAACTGTTACTAGACCTACACCCTCTGTCACACACGGGTAGCTGTCATCGTGACAGTAATGTCGTCAGGGTCCCAGTCCCCCTTTCTTTATTTACTGACAGTGCTTTTACTTCCTAAAACATCAAGATTACAGGTCGTTACTAGATTAGCTACATGCCGCCATCATCACAAATATTACTGACCTGTCTGAACTACAAATACACGCGCATTCCGCCCACGATAATAAAGCGGCGACATGCCGAAATAACTTGTTTTTTTTAGAATAGCCCACTCCATATCTCATGGCGCCTGTAGCAATAAAAGAAACCAGTTATGGGCACAAGTCACCAACATAAAGCCATTAGGAACATTTTCGCCTAATAAACTCTTTACATCCATATTTGATGATAGAGTTGATATGGCTATAGACAATGGTGGAAACGTTTTTAATTCCCAAACTGGTCAAGTAAGAAATTCTTCACATCATAGAATATTAATTATGATGCTTTCTGAGACACTATAAAAATTAACACCTCATTAATGCTGTGAAGAATGTTTGTTAATTGTAAACCAGTGAGTTGCATTATTTGTACACATTTCTTTAAGCAAGTCATTAAGTATCCTGTTATCATAATATGCTGAAACTTTTATAGATAAACAACAGCTGATACAATAAATAATTAGAAAAATTGATAAACTGCCAACATAATAAAATTCCATACTTTTGCTATATAAATATTAGAGCTGGTAAATTCCCAGTGACCAGGGTATTTTCCTGTATAAAACAGGCTACATGCTTATATGCACCTATAATGTATTGGGAGGAAATTGCAGTTTATAACATCCATCCTATGACTAAGGCTTGTTATAAGAAGTCCCTTTTATCCTACCTAGGTATTCAAATGAATTATAGATATGAGACTGCAGTATAGTATGATTAAGTGTCTGTTTCAACAAGAATTGCAGCTGCACATTTTATTTATGCATAATTAGATGCAGAATCGTTGAGGCTGTATCATCTTTTAGTGATATTATAGGTACCTACTTGTTTTTTTTTATAAATGGTAAGTAGTTTCGTCATGATTTGAAGAAACTAGGACTTTAGAATATTGTATTTCTACTATCTATGTTGATATAAACTCAATACCCACCATATAACAGGATATGTAGGCTTGAGAATGCACTTTATCCATATCCTGATTATAGGTACAATAAAATTACTTCTGTGAGTTTATTTTGTGAGTCAGTCAGTAGACAACCATGAGGGCTCAAATTCTGTGTTTGAGTGGTTATTAAGATTGCAGTTTAAACTTATAATGATAAAGTTGCACCTATTAAAACTTCCTCGGAAGAGAATTTTGTAGTGTGTGAGTGTTTTGTCTCAAAAACACCGAATTTTACCGATCACATGGCCAAAACGGTAAATAGCTATCTCCCAAACTTCGATAAGGAAAAAAGACAGAATCATGTATCGTTTAGACATCGTACGTATTGTAAATCGTAAAAAGAAGTTCCATATTTTATTTTTCCTCTTCGTTTCTTAGAAATGCAGGTGACTATCGGATCGAAATTCCTGTTTCAAGTCGTTATCATTCGATCGATTTGATGACAAATAAAGGCACCGCGACGCTACGACAGCCGGCTTACAAAAATAACACAGTTACGTCTCTAAAACACTCCGCTATACTTACAGAACATAAAACAAACCCCAAAATAAAATATTATACGTAAAACGCATAGAAATGCAGCAAGATTTATTTATAAAACTCGACTTACCAGCAACAACTGTATCGCTCAGGTCATACTTCACTGGTTTAGGAAACTCTCTCAACTTGCGGCCACTTAGTTTTAATTCACCACTCAAGTAAGCATCCTCCAAAATTCTCTCTAACGATTTTGTTAACTGACTATGAATATTATTGTGCCCATTCATATTTACACTTACACACGGCCCCAACACGGCCATATTCTTTTTGAACTGAAAAGAAACTGTTTTTTTGTCTATTGCTTACATGCTGCCAACTTAACGACGTGAAGTGACTACATACGGCTAACTTCACGTTACTAGTTCTCAATGGCATAAGGCTTCCTATTCACTAGATAACGATTGTTTGTTTCTGGTAGCCATAACTTACATCAAACAAGTAACAATAAGATTTGCACCAAATAGAAATACTGATAGGAATATATAGCCTAATTATTACTTCTGATGGTTGCATAATTACTGATTATATAAGCTACCATGCAAGTTTTAAGTTATAAGATTTTTTATATAATCTGTAGCTCCTCTTTTTACCCCCACAGGGGTAGAATTCCGAAAAATCCTTTTACATTTCCATTATTTGACTTAGAGATTTTTATTAATTTTTGAGTTAAGTTCATAAGGCTAGACTCCCAAACGTTTCAGAATACTTATTACTTAGGTAATGTAAAAGGAGCTCAAGTTTTCTGCGTATGTTTACAAAATAAGGTTTCACTTTTTAATATGAATGGTCAAAAGATAAACGAAACCTATCCGAGGCAGGGTACAAAAGTTTTTGAGCTTGCTTCGCTCGCTCTTACACTTTCTTAAGTATTGAATTTTTCTCTGTAACTCAACAAGAACAAGCAAACTCCGATTTCTGATTGATTGATTTAAAAAATTCTAACATATCCTTGCTTTGCTGCATATTATGCTTACAAGTAACTCGTAGGCCAAAATAATTTATAAAAAAAGTTAGCGGGCCGTGTATGTAAGGTTGGGATCTCCTGCTTTATGCACTCAACTCAACATGCACTAAAATCGTAGACACAACGACAAAAATATTACTGATCTGTGGTTTCCCTCTTGCCCTCTCTCTTCTCGTCTCTTAGCCCCACATGACATTGACATGAAGCTGTAACCTGAAAATTCTGGAAATTCTGTGATAATTTAATTTTTATAAAAGTAAAATGACTATAACAAACTTCTTACGGTTAGCAAACGTTCTGAAAAGTGTAAATAAATCAAATGTGTTACAAATCGAGGTAAATTTGAGTTCTACACATCGTTAAATTAATCCCCGAATTATCCGGTTGATTTTACGTAATTTAATCATTCTTGTATTTCTGAATCAAAACGTAATTAAATGACCCAGGAGTTATGTTAAATGTGATGTGTTGCAGAAATTCTCGTCACATGTCAAAGATGCTGAACACAAGGCTTTGGAAAGGATCCGAAACATTGGAATATCTGCCCATATCGATTCAGGAAAAACTACGCTTACAGAGCGAATATTGTTCTACACCGGCAGAATAGACCAAATGCACGAGGTATGTAATAATTCAATTACAAGAACTACTGTTTTGAACATATAACACTGATAAATTGGAGAGCCCTTTGACAGCAAACTGCTTTAGGCCATAATTTAATTGATTGATTGACTAATGAACAGCAAAATTTATGAAATAAATTCATAAATTTTGCTAGTGTGATATCTTACGACTTTAGGACACACTTACTAGTCAAGATCTTACACATTTGTAATACTTAAAGCTGGAATCAATTTAAGTTTTATTATTAGTCTTTTCATAATAATTTGAAAGTTTTCACTTATCTAGCGTAATGAAAATATCTAAGCACCCATTTTAATATCAGGTTAAAGGTAAAGACAATGTCGGTGCTGTTATGGACTCCATGGAGTTGGAGCGTCAAAGAGGTATCACCATCCAATCGGCTGCCACCTACTCAATATGGAAAGACCACAACATCAATATCATAGATACACCAGGTCACGTAGACTTCACCGTAGAAGTTGAACGTGCTCTGAGAGTGTTAGATGGAGCTGTGCTTGTATTGTGTGCTGTGGGCGGAGTACAGAGTCAGACATTAACAGTTAATAGACAAATGAAGAGATATAATGTACCCTGTTTGGCGTTTATTAACAAGCTTGATAGATTGGGGGCTAATCCTAACAGGTTAGTAGATATTTTAAATTCTTTTTATTACATAAAATACCCAAAATGTAAAGGTCATGCATACAGAAAAACATTACAGATCTGTGACTATGTGCTTTAAAGTTTACTAATAAATATTCCTCATGAATAGGTTAAACTAAAGTAAGAGTGAACAGGCATCTTCTGGCTTTGCTGGTTCCATCATAAGCTTCATCCATCGCTTTCCATCAGGCGAGATTGAGATCAAAAGCAGGCCAATTTCCCAATAAAACAAAAACAACGTTATTTAAACATTATATTGAATTTTCCAGAGTAATAAAACAAATGCGTTCCAAATTGAATCACAACGCTGCATTCGTTCAGCTCCCAATAGGCCTTGAAAAAGAATGCGAAGGTATCTTAGATCTGATTGAAGAGAGGGCTATCTACTTTGAAGGAGATTACGGAGAGAAGATTCGGTATGACGAAGTGCCTCAAGATTGGAGGACTGAAGTTCAGGAGAGGAGGCACGAGCTAATTGAGCATCTGTCTAATGTTGATGAGAGTTTAGGTAAGTTTTTTTATTATTATTTCTGAACATAAATAAAACATTTATTAATTCTGTGTCATAAAAGACAAAATTCTTCACTGTAATTTTAAAACTGTTGTTCTTAATTGTTTATCAAAATCTTAATTTAGTAACAGATTACTTCTTGTAAATATGGTGATGCTTTGACGATATACTTTTTCTATGAAAATTAAGTTCATCTGATTTTAATAAGACAACTGATTGAATTATGACCACACTAGCTTTTGCCCACGGCTTCGCTCGCGCGATTGATGTAAATTACCACATGGGAACAGTGGCGTGCGGTCAGTTTTAAGACAGGGTAGGCAGAAAATTTTACTCATCAAAAATACTGCACGTTGGTTTTGGTTCGTCGTCTTGTCCATTGATGATGTAGGTAATTGCCAAATGCCAGCACAAATATCCATAGATTGACTGATTTTATAGACGTATCAACTTACGGATATTCGAAGTGGCCTTTCGGCGCATTTGTTTGATGTTTTGTAATGTTTGTGTGATTTGCAAAATTTAAACAAAAGCAGTGAAATTGAAAAGATGGTGGTGTGAGTATACTATATAGGATTGTTTTATTTGTATATTAAATCTACACGCCTATCTTTCTGTAAGAATGTCTGCAATATGGAATCGTAAAAGTTGGGAAGGCGTTTTATTTCCGTAAGAATGTTTTTTTCTATTGAAATCATGGAAAGATCTGTAAGTCGTTGCTGGCCTTGTGTATTTCTTAAGTAGGTGTGTATACGTTTTAGCGACGAGAATGACCTTTCGGTTGAAGCACTGCTCGCGGGAACTGTAACAATTATTTTTGCCAAACGCAGCACTTCGGGAAAAACTGTAATTATGTTATTTTCGTAAAAATGTTCTATAATTTTGTAAATACTAAGGTTTTTGAATTCGGCAGATTTATAAACACATTTGAGCTCATTGATAAGGCGGTCTAAGCTAGTTCAACCGAAAAATTGTCATTATATTTATTGAAATTTTCGCATGAAATTAGTCCAATTTTTTTTAACTCTTTCAGATTTTTATATCGGTCGCGACATTCGTTGGATATATTGTCTATAATTTCAATAAAAATCCGCTTAAAATTGACTTTAGCGTCCACAACATTACATTTTCGTTTTGGCGGCCCTGTGATTATTTGATTTCGTTAAACACATGGAGTAAAAACTGGAATTGAAAGTCTTTTAAATTGTGTAACAAATGCGAAACTTGACTTAATGTCTCGCCATCCCAAGAGTCTTCGTTTTCAGCCATATCCCCAAATAAATCAATTAAATGTAAAGAAGAATTGAAAATTACATTTACAGTACGCGAATTGTAAGTCCATCGAGTGTCAGCAACGCGAGGGATTTTTTTCATATCAGCCATTTTAATATAGTGGTTTTGCCTTTTACTATTATTAAAGAAATTTGCTAAAGTTTTTATGAGATTGAAAAATCGTTTAGTTTCCGGAATACGTTCGCACGATTTGGAAAGAACCAAATTAAGGACATGGGCGGAACACCAAACGTATTCAGCAAGAGGACATTGCTGGCGAACCAGTGACTGAACGCCGTTCAGTTCAGATGACAGGACAGCTGCACCGTCATATGTCTGAGCTACTAATTTCGATAAACAGTTAAATTCTGATAAAATCTGCAGTATGATGGCACTTAAAGTTTTCGCGGTGCGGTCGGAACTTAAGTCAATATATTTTATAAATCGATCAAACACTTCTGACTTATGAAAATATCTTAAAACCAGTACTAGTTGCTCTTTGCCACTTACGTCTGGTGTTTCATCGACCATCACAGCTACAAAATCAGTGGAAGCGATTTGTTGTTTTATTGTTTCGATCATTACAGACGCTACACTAGAGATTAGGTCATTTTGAATACGATTTGATACACCCGTAAATGAGCTAGTGCAATTTTGTAAATGGTTTTCCAACCAACACTCCGTCGTATTTCGCGAGCACGTCAACCATTTCTAAATAATTGCCCTTATTCACTGACGAAGCAGATTCGTCATGTCCACGAAAAGCGAGCTCTTGTTTCCCCAAAAAGCAAACAATGTCAATAAGTCGCTGAAAAATATTTCGTTTCCGATCGACTTTCGCGTTATGTCCATCAATGTCGATTTGTATCTGAGTTCAAACGCGTCTCGATACGATTTTTTCTAAAGGTGTGATATTTAAGGGAAGCTTCTAAGTGTTTTTCAGATTGTTCATGTTTTCTCGCGGCGGGAAAATTATGAATATCAGCGTAACCGATGTCGTTCCGGACGGTTTTATTATTTGAAAATAGTAGACAAACGAAACAAAATAACCGATTACTGTGTATGCAACCTGTCAGCCAATGATATGAATCATATTGTTTTTTATTGACTTTACCTTTAGTTTGTATTAATTGCAAATCCGGTGTACAACGACCTATCTCGATAACTTGTTTTTTTTTCACCGAAAGATAGTTTCGAAAACACATCATGTTTTATTTTCTCAATACACACACCATCTGAACAACTTTCACAGACAATATTATCCATTTTACACTCTATTATCGACATTAAAATTCTAAATACCTGATAGCATAATCACAGACACAACACACATCAAACAATATGGCGAATATTGACTTTTGAAAATAAGTAGTAAAAAGAGAAATTAATACGACAAAAAATTATAGTCATCTAAATATATAAAATTCAATTAAACAATATTACTTCCTAAAATATTTGCATTGCATAGCAAACTTTCGTTCGGAAATGATCGGTACGAGTCGTAATTTTTCGTGTTAGTTAGCTGTATAGAATAACTACAAAAAGACACTGGCTTTTCATGCAGTTGTGTGCGTGATTTTTGTCATTGTGTGTCAGCAAAGCCCACGTAGCTATAGGAACGCACACACATTAAATCCGCATGACCACGACTTACCACGAGAGCACACATATAAAACATTCAGAGACGAATAGTTTGTGTCTTTGCCGTGGCGAAGGCGAGGCGGCGCTAGTGCAGCGCGAATCGATGATGCGAAATTACCTGAAGGAGACTTTGAACTATTATATATCGATCTTAATGATACCACCTCCACTCGATAGGTGGAGCTGATTTATGATTTAAGTTTTTTATGTTGTTTTGTGTATTAATAAAATAATATTAGATCTATTATCAGAACTAGGGTAGGCAGTGTCTTTTTGTCTTTATGAAACGCACGCCACTGCATGGGAATATACTACCAGGATGAAAAAGTATCCTATGTACTAACCCAGGTCATGGCCTTCGTATGCCTTTCATCCAATACAGTTCAGCCATTAAGGCATAAAAAGGTAACATACAGACTATGTTTCCCATCCCTTAAATGCTTAAAAAGAGGTACACAAAAATTTTGTGCCATGTTAATCTTGATTTCTTACGAAAAGCATAAATTTGAATTTTCGTAATCAAATTTATGCTGGTATTTAATAAATACAGGGTTTCCCATATAAACTTTTATCCCCTATATCACCCCCTTAAGGATTATTTCCTCAGGATGCCATCTGTCTCCTTCCTAAATTTGGTGAAATCCATTCAGTGGTTTAGGCGAGAAAATGTAAAATACAGACAGGCAGACAGACAGAGTTACTTTCGAATTTATAATATTGGTATGGATTTTGAAAATCCATACTCATTAATATCATTTAAATTCCAGGAGAACTATTCCTTGAAGAGAAAACACCAACAGTAGCAGATATAAAACAAGCTGTTCGCCGCTCAACTCTAAAACGCACTTTCACTCCAGTACTCGTAGGCACAGCACTAAAAAACAAAGGAGTACAACCTTTACTAGACGCAGTATTAGAATACCTTCCACACCCTGGTGAAGTGGAAAACACGGCTTTATTGAATGAGGATAAGGAGGGAGAGGGACAGACAATATTGTTGGATGCTGCAAGGAATGATAAGAAGCCGTTTGTCGGTCTAGCTTTCAAGTTGGAAGTCAGCAAGTTCGGACAGCTAACATATTTGAGATGTTACCAGGGATTGTTGAAGAGGGGGGAGAATATTTTTAATGCTAGGACTGGGAAGAAGGTATGTATTTTATAGACATTTTGTTGTTTCAAATACATTAAGATTTGCCTGTCATTTATCTTCTCAATCAGTTCTAATCCACCCGTCATATTCAGGTTATGGTGTTTTTCTAATATGACGTGTAATAATAAAAATTGCCGTGTGATGTTTATTATCCGATTTAAACAGGGCAGGACAGTTTTCTAAAGTTATTCTGTTGGCTCACGAATCTTTATTCAATGCCGGATTAACCACGTAGCAAGAGTAGCAATTGCTACAGGCCCCGCGCAAAAGGGGGCCCCGCGTATCCAAACCCACCCATCTTTGCCAGATCGTAATTTTTTGAGTGAAACTTAACTTACTGTACTATTAAACACCAACAAAATTGTAACCTATAGATGGCAAATAAACGTATTGAGTATTGTTTTTTTTTACCACTTTATACTTAAGAATCCATAGCAAATGGAGGAGGTAGCAAATTCTATAAAGGGGTCCTTGCCCCTCGATAGAATTTGCTACGGGCCCCGCGCTTGCTTAATCCGGCACTGTCTTTAATGCTAAGGAAATAATTAGGAATCAGCTTATGATGTTCAACATCCAGTAATGGAGGAGGGGTTCGAGCCGAACAGGTCGATTGAAGGTTAAGCTACGCTGGCCACGGTCGGTTTATGGATGGGTGTCCATCCATTACATATCGAGACCCGTTCGTGCTTCGAAAAGCACGTTAAGCCGTTGGTCTCGGCTGTCATTCGTAGATCTTTGACAGTCATTACGGGTAGTCAGAAGCCCAAAAGTCTGACAACCAGTCTTACCAAGGGTATTGTGTTACCCAGTAACTAGTTTGTGGAACTCAGATAGGCAGTCGCTCCATGTAGGATACTGGTATTCAGTTGCATCCGGTTGGACTGTAAGCCGACCCGAACATAGTTGGGAAAAGGCTAGGGATATTTTGTTTCAAATTCCAGGAATATTATAAGTAATTCATTTTTTATTCTACTACGTGCAGGTTAAAATATCCCGCTTAGTCCGTATGCACTCAAATAACATGGAAGAAGTAACAGAAGTAATGGCCGGCGATATCTTCGCATTGTTCGGTGTAGATTGTGCGTCTGGTGACACATTTGTCAATGACGGCAAGATACAGTTGGCAATGGAATCTATCCACGTGCCTGACCCTGTTGTCTCCATGTCCATTAAGCCGAAGAATAATAAGGATAGAGATAACTTCTCGAAAGCTGTTGCTAGGTAAGTTGTATTTATAAACTTTTTGACTTGAATTTTTGAACTTTTGACTCTTTTTTGACATAGCACAGAATAGAAAGAAAGAAAAATATTTTATTTGTGACACGCACAGGAAATACAAAGAGTAAAAAATAATAATAAAAAAGGAGCATTTAAAACTAACAAAATTAACAATAATAAAAATCAAAATAAAAACAACAATAAACAAGTAAAAAACCTGTAGGAGGCCAAAAAGGCTCCTATCTCAGCATAATGCTGCGATATTTAAAAAAATTAGTACCGCAGTGCTGGTATTCTGATAGGGCCCGCCCGAATCATGCTGAGTGGAAGCCTTCTTGTCACAGTCATGACGTGCAGCTATCGACTATTTCTTTTTTGTGCTCTTGATTATAGATTTATTTCGTTTTATTTTCATAATTATTTGAGCTAATTATTATCTTTTTTGTATGCACATGTTTCTGAGCCAAATAAAACTATTTTTCTTTCTTTCGTTTAAAGATTTTCTAGAAACTGCCTGGTGGATGAGAGCAGTGCAGATGCTGTCCTATGAAATGCCAAAGCTATCATGGTTTTATTGCAAAAAGGGATGATCCATACTTTCTATATAGCATCTCTCTTTTGCATTTGAATAATGTTGGCTCTAGCACGTCATAATACTGCCTCTGGACTGGTCGTTGTGGCGTATTTTGCTCGAGGCAAAGATTACACAAAGACTGCTTTGGAGTAGTGGACGTCTTTTGCTAGCAGAATCAACTTTAATATCGACAAATAATAGTGGTTTATGGAGTAGGTTAGCAAGAGACAAGCTATGCTGTTATTTAAAATTGAAAAAACCAAAACAAAATTGCTCTTGCACGGAAGTTCCCACGTTTCTTCATTCATAAAATTACGCCTCTCCTTCGAACAGGCGCGACACGCGACGCGTTACAAAGGCACCGCTCGTCGCGCAACAGACGGTGCCTTTGTTTCGCGCCTTTAACAAATAACGTATATCACAATTTTGTTTTATGTCAACAATGTTGTCATTTTTCTTCGTCGTATCGATAATTCCATTTGTATGTTTTAAATAAGCTTCGACCCGAATTTAGCCACTGTCATGTCGGCATTAAAAATACAGGACATTGTTGTCCAAATGACTGGCTAAACAAAATCCAAACATACGTCTCACGACGGTTTTTTGTAATTTTTTTATGTGTATAAATTATAGCTAGAAAAAAGTCCTTACCAACGTTATCATTTATTAATTCCAGATTCACCAAAGAAGACCCAACATTCCAATTTCGTTACGACCCAGATAATAAGGAGACGATTGTGTCCGGTATGGGCGAGCTTCACTTAGAGATATACGCGCAGAGAATGGAGAGAGAATACAATTGTTCCGTCGATCTGGGCAAGCCTAAAGTGGCGTTTAGGTGAGTTAAGCCAAGCTATTCGATATTAACGGAATTACAAATAGACCTACGGGGTAATTGCTTAACATTACAGTAGGATTGGCTTTCATTTTGACAGTTCAACAACATTCATTGCGTTATTTACGTTGTTGAGCAGACACATTTTTCGAACATATGAAGCAATGAATTATCGATATCCTTCAGAACTATTCAGTTTGTGTTTGATAGTGTGTTAGGCAATTAGTGAGCCGGATCTGGCAATCGTTGTGCCCTCACACCCTTAGTCGCCGCAGGGGCAGACACCCTGGGCGTCGGGAGTCGATTGCTGACTCCCGGCCACCGTAGGCGCGGGCTTGCGGACGGCGAGCAATGGGCAGCTCGCCGTCCGGTAAGGACCAGGCCCGGGTCGACGGCGCGTCGTGTTGCACGCGCGCCTCAAAGAGATGTCAGCATCATTGACGGGGTCCGATAGGACCGATGCCTGCCGGTGTCGCGGATTGTTCGAAAGAGTTACCGTGGCGCTGGCGCACAGGCAACTGAAGGAACACGGGTGGGCTTTAGTCAGTAAGAGTCTGACACGCCCTCCCGCTCCGCCCAGAGCGGTAGAGATCATTTGATGATTTCCCACCCAAAAAAAAAAAAAAAGGGAGCCGGATCTCCCAAATCGTGGAACCATTTTGAATCTTGTGATGTATATATATCAGGTTTATTTTAATTTAAGAGTTATTTCTTTCTCTGGTCGGCTACAACACGATTTAAACCTATATCGTGTTTCAAATACTATCCAGTCATTTAGATTGGTAGCGATGGCTGACTGCCCAGGGTGCCCTAGACGTATTAAAGTATCGTCACCCGTAGAGGCTATAATTAATATTTATAGCTTACTAGCTTTCCCGCGCTTCGCTCGCGTAGAGGTCGGAAATTATCTCAGGGGAACGTAATACCGAGATTAAAGTATCCCATGTATTAAATCTGTGCAAAATTTCATCAAAATCAGTTCAGCCGTTTTTGTGTGATGGAGTTAGAAATTTCGAAACATGAAATTAAATCCAACATAACATGTAAATTTTAATGATGTATTTCTTAAATTACAGAGAAACAATGATGTCACCGTGTTCATTTGACTACTTGCACAAGAAGCAGTCTGGTGGTGCCGGTCAGTACGCCAGAGTCAGTGGTATCATGGAACCTTTGCCGCCGCACCAGAACACAAGTAATTAGTTCTTTTAAGTATTCATTGTAGTTACTGCCATTTCTTTTTCTATTGTGAATAGAATAAATACTCTTTATTATGTATTCCACAAAATAAATAAGCAGTTCTTCTTCTTCGTGTCGCTGGCACGACTTTTCTCAAATTTTGTTGGCCCAAAACTTCGCCGCTTCCACGGCGTCATCGGTGGCAGCGCAGAGGTCACTTTGACTGCAAGTTTTGGGACACAGAGGGCAAGATAGAACGTGGAGCATAGTTTGCGACATAGCTCCTCATTCAATTTTCTCAACAAGCAGTAGAAACCACATACTGTGAATATTTTGGTGGTAACGTTCATGGCAGGTACGGTCATAAAACGTTGGAGCAAGACGACGTGATACTCAGTAGAGCTTGTCCACTCTGAAATGACGCGCCCCACTACCGTATTTACGCACACAAGCAAATTTCAAATATGGAAGCAATAGACATAAAACACCATTGTAATTGGGCATTCAGTTGCCGGTTAGACTCCAAACTTAGGAGCACAGGATTTCTTGTCCAACTAGACATAATTGTCTTGATCGCGCGAGAGAGCGGACATCTTGTTCCATACAATCAGCCAGCACGACTCCTTACAGAGAGCGTTGTCGGATTTATCACGCGACTAGTCGACTACGATGTTCGCATACAGATCGACTGTTCACGGAACAGTGGATGTTCCCACACAGATGAAGTGTCGTTATTAATATTTGCGCTCACACATCTAAATCAACTAGTTAAGTAGTGGGGTGCGTCATTTCAGAGTGGACAAGCTCTACCGATTTATGGCCGCGTCTGCCGCGAGTCTTGCCGACTGTTATAGAAAGTTTTCTAACATTTAACATACCTTTTCTTTTTGGTTGGGCCGTCATCAAATGATTTCTCCCGCTCTGGGCGGAGCGGAAGGGCGTGTCAGACTCTTACTGACTAAAACCCACCCGTGTTCCTTCAGCTGCCTGTGCGCCAGGGCCACGGTAACTCTTTCGAACAATCCGTCAATCCGTTTTATGGCGGCGTCTGCCGCGAGTCTTGCCGTTTATTATAGAAAGTTTTCTGACATCTAACACCCTAAAGATTAAATGAAGTAGAAATTATTACCGCTTCTATTTAAAAATTGCACCATTCATTTAGGCATTCGAGCCTTACGCCATACTAAATTATTTCCCAATATAATAAATAATAATTCCAGTTTGTTCCTGTCTCACTGCAGGGCAAAGGCCTCTTCTCATATAGAGAAGGCACGAGCATCGATCACCACGCTTGCTCAAGACGGGTTGGCGATTTCAGACTTATATTAACTAGAAGTCCAGGTTTCCCCACGATGTTTTCCTTCACCGATGTCAGTAATGTCCAAGAAACTATCAATAAAAAAAAAAAGTGAAATCTTCTTTTTCCTTCTTGAAACGAAACTCGATGAAACGAAAAAGCGACATTAAAAAGAGACAAACACATACATCTATAGGATTTAACGTGCTAGAGAATGAGATAGAATACTTTTGAAGGTTTCACTTGGTTCTATTGCGTGTGATCTGAACACGTTATTTTTTTCTATTTCCAGTGCTAGAATTCATCGACGAAACCATAGGAACAAACATCCCTAAGCCATTCGTCCCCGGAGTAGAGCGGGGCTTCCTTGACACCTGTCAAAAAGGATATCTGTCAGGTCATAAAGTGTCAGGGGTCAAGTTCAGGTTACAAGACGGTGCGCATCATATCGTGGACTCCAGTGAACTGTCCTTCTTTTTGGCGGCTAAAGGAGCGGTAAAGGAAGGTTGGTGTTAATTTTAACTCGTTTCAATGCTTTGTAGTAACCCCACGCTTCCACGGACGTAAAAATATGCGGTGGGATTTTATCGCGCACTGGATTTTCAACTCTCGGTGTTGAGCCGAGCATTCTCAATCCAACAGTGCATCCAAGCGCGAACCGCGTCGAAAAAACACTGTTGGATTTTCAATTCTCGGCGCTAAGCAGTGCGTTGAAAATTGAGTGCGCGAAAAAAAATGCCGCGGGAAAATATCGCCTGTGGGACCAGCACCCTAATTACGTAACACACTATCTATTACTGAGATGTTTAGGGTTATAAGGATATTTATAAAGAACAAATCAGATTGGCTGCCAAAAGTATAATGTCTATATTGAATACGAAACAAGTAAAATAACATAAAACGCTAATCAAGCATTAACTTGATACATAATTCACTTCATCACAGTCTGAATCACTTTGAAGCCTATTGCTAATCCATTGCTTCATGTGTTCGAAAAATTTGTCAGTTCAACAACGTAAATAACGCAATGAATGTTGTTGAACTGTCAAAATGAAACCCATTCCTACTGTTAGTGTGTTACGTAATTACCCCGTTGGGCTTACAGTCGCACGTTATAAAAAATGTGTAAAGAATGACCATGCTCTCTTGATCAAACCTCTTATGTAGACCGTAATTACGGAAGTTACGCTGCCGATTCTTCATGTCGCAATAAGGCAAGATACCTCTTTTGCTTAACTACAATATTCAATACTTTTATTGACTTTTTTTTTCTTTTTTTGCTATGCGACACCTAGTAAAACCAGTTTATAAAAATACGACCAACAAAACTAGAATTATGTATTTTTGAGTACTTCGTTTGTCTAGTTCCGAGAATTTCAAAGATTTGTAATGATGTCATAATAAACATATTTTGGGCGCTTACATTGCGAACGCTGGCTAAATCTTAGAAGATATATCAAAATAATGTACTACGGTATTGTATATCTTAAAAAGGTCTACAGAAAAGTCCGCGATGGTATAAGTCTATCTCCTAAGGATAACCCACAGTAACCATTTTTGTCTTTTACATATTAATAAAAAAATATTGATTATTTACGAAGCTATTTTAAACAATACAGTATTATCCTTTTCCAATTAAATACGTTAGATACGTTGTGCATTTAATGTCGATCAAAATTGCCCTTTACAGCATATCATTAAAATGAATATCTTAGAAGATATCACAGATTTAAAATTGTAACATCTAACAATGGGGGTCGATATAGACCACTTCGGGTATCATTGGTCTAGTAGTTTCAAGCTTGAATGATGATCATGGGTTCAATTCCCAGGTGATGAGTTTTTCAGTCATTAATTTTTCAGTATCGTGTCCAGGTCAAGAATATTTTGTGCCCGGTAATCATTTACCAGGTACAAAATATTCTTTCTCATATTAAAGCCCTCTATTCTTCTTTTTTTTTTCTTTTTATTAGCTTAAGTCTCATATTGTAGGGGGCGACTCTATCTATGACGATAGAGTCGCCCCCTACAATATGAGACTTAAGCTTATAACTGGTAAAATAAAATGTATGTAAAACTTCCCTCTGCCTTTACAGTACAGGCTTGATGCTTTTTTCTTTAATCTGTGTTATATTAATCTCATTCTTTTTCCACAGTATTCGACGAGGGGGCCTGGCAGATCCTAGAACCTATAATGTTTGTGGAAGTAGTATTACCCGATGAGTTCCACGGTACAGTGATAGGACAGCTGAACAAAAGAGGCGGTATCATCACAGGCACGGAAGGAGCCGAAGGATGGACCACGATATACGCTGAAGTTCCCCTGAATAACATGTTTGGATATGCTGGTGAACTTAGGTGAGATTTTATTTTAATTTTTTTAGTTTCAAAATCATATTTTTTACTTCTGTTAACTGACTGCAAGGCAATTATATTTATAGTTCTGTCCCTTCTTCAGACAATGTAATTCGCTCATTTGGAGAAACATCGACGTAACTGCTGCTTTTAAAATTTTACAACAGTGATTTAAAGTCGATTTTTTTTGTGAGTCTTTACCGTCTTGTTCTGTAATGTTGATAAATCCCAAAACCATATTAAATATTTCACGCTAAATATTTCATGCCTCTGCTCCTCTGAATTTTTTTTCGAGCACAATATATATCGACAACTCATTTTTGGGAAAAATTACATTTACGTCGATGTTTCTCCAAATGAGCGATATGTTCGCTGTCAAGTCAGCCATTTAGCTTTTCTAGTAACTCTGTAAAGTAAGGCCAACGAGACGAGATAAAATACGTACACTACTTGACCTTTACTGAGTTACATTACGATAGAGAGCGATTTTTATCTCTGTCCTTGTCTCTCGCACGCAATAATAACTTCAGTTGGTCGACAACGGCTGCCGCTGTGTGATTCGTGGTACAGCACGTGTAGCATGACCATCATATAAACGGGTTTTGCCGACGGAAGAATAGACAAAAATGACGTTCCGTGAAGACAGTACGACGGCAGCAAAGTAGAAAGAGTCAACTGCACTTTTTACGAAATTCAGTAGTTTATTCACGTCTTTCTTTTATTTTGCTTATATCTCGAAAATGGTGTCTTATCGCAAAAATAATGAAAATTTCAAGCCCCTTTATGAGGCCCTTAAACCCCTAAAACTAAACATGTAGGTAATAATTTTTCACATTTTCCATACAAAAAGTGAAAAATTCCATTTTTCCATTCCATTTTTATACTTTGTGGCCGTCGAGTAAAAAATTTTCTACTGTCTTTAGCATGGCGATTACAAAATCAAATTGTCTTCACTACCTTAGACAACCTGTCAGTTGTCAGTGTGATTTTGACGTTTGGGATAGAAAACTTTCTTCTGAAATAGTCTACATATAAAAGGACCTAGACAACGATCGGTAGAAATGAAAGACAAAGTGACGGATTGTAGAAGGATTTTTACGGTGCGATGTCAAAAATGGAGAAACAAAACGTCACTTTGCATAGAAATAGCTATGTCTTGTCTTCCAAGAAATAGAAAGCGTCATGCTACGCTTGCAGGAAAGCGGTCGGTACAGCAGCTGCACCTATCAACTTTTGGTCTGAATTTTGAACAAGTTCATTCCTGTTTGGATTGCGTACGAAGTGATACGAATTTTTTCGTTTCCGTATTTGTTTAGATTTTTGTTGTTATTAGTCCGTTATTGTTAGATTTTCTTGTTGATTTTTACTGTAATTGTGAGTGGTTGTTGATTTTAATTATGGAATCACAGCCTGGCAGCTCTAGACAACCTTTGAAAGATATCAATCCACTACAAAAAAACCTTTCTTTAAATAAAAATGTTATGAACCCCTGAAAGTTTATTTACTTGCTTTATCTCGTCTCGTTGTCCTTACTTTAGTTATAAACATACGTGGGTTGAATAGGCGAATCTGGTAGATTAGAAACATTATTTGTACAATTAAAACATCCACTATTTATGAATAACCTAATACCACAAAGAGCAAGACTAAACGTTATCTTCGATCTGTAGTATTTTATTGCAATTGCATACAAACAGTGCCGGCGTTAGGGTAGGGCGCGGCTGGACGACCGCTCAGGATGCTAGATGTGAAGGGGTGCCGAAGGCTGTGACTAGGCGCCTCTTTACCTCTGGCGCCTGCAGAGTACTTCTGTTTTAGTCCGTTTGGAGTTAGAAAACCAAAAAAAAATTTGAGATCTCTTCGCTAACTCTTGCATCCGACATTCTCTGAATTCTCAAACTTTTCTGCATAAGCCGACAAACTAACTCCTATTTCTTTATGAATGGACATAAGAAAACCTAGGCGGATTCCTAAAATGTTTCGCCCCCTATACTCTCCAAGAGGAGAGGGGAACCGCTGAAATTTCGCTCAGGACTCCTGTAATTTTAAAACCGAGACTGCATACAAATTCATACTCAAAAAGTCATACGAGTTAGTAAAACACAGACCTAAAATCGCCTACCGTTTGTCGCTTCCATCGTGTACGAGATTCTTTTTCTTGAAAAATCAGCTTAACAATTTATTCATGAACACCCTCTTATAATTTCAGATCAATGACCCAAGGCAAAGGCGAATTCAGCATGGAATACAGCAGATACTCTCCCTGCTTACCCGATGTACAAGAGAAGCTAATAAGAAAACATCAAGAAGATATGGGACTCGTCCCAGACCAGAAAAAGAAGAAGAATTAACCGCCTAGCTAATGTTTAAGGATTAATTTATTTAAATCGTTATTTTTATTATTGTTTTGAGGCGAATTATTCTTAGCGTACTATGAATGATGATTATAATACTAAAATGACTCAGTGGTGGTTTGATTTTCTTCTCTCGTTTCTCCAAACCTAATCCGTTTTATTGTAATTCAAGGTTTATCTTCAGACCCAGGTTTAGGACCTGTCCAATCGCCATGGATGAAGCGACTAGCTATCTATCAAACACCTTTCTTACTCAAGAAACGTACAAAAAATTGTACGTGCATGTAAAAAATGTATGTAAAAAAGATACATCGTACCTTTGGTAGAACAAGGGCTTAAGTTGGCAAAATGACCTAAGTTTGCCAAAGTGCTTTAAAAAGTCCCTTTTATCCGGAGAAACAAAGATCCGCATCAATATCAGTTTAATGCCGCTAGAGGGCAACAGTGCCTTTGTCATATCGGTGATTTTTTCATCTATCTTGGCGCGACAAGATCTTAAAATGATTTCTCTAAATTCACTAAAAGTGTAGTTATGCCCTTGTCCTACCGAGGGTGGGACATATATTAATAGTTGATTGCTGATTGTTCACATCGTGGGCGAGTACTCGTTTGTCGCAGCGATAAACGCTATCAAAGAGAGTACGCGCTCAGCGACGCTCGCTCGACTGGCAGAACACTCGCTGAGAGACGCACGCTTGGTATACATACCAGCGAGTAATCGCTCGTTGCCGTCGCGTACTCGCTGCTCGTTCCTCGCTAGCCCGTTTTTAGTTGCTAACTCTACTCGCTCTTCGTTTATTGACGGCGGTAGGAGAGGTGCTTAAAACCATGGAGCCATTTTTGAATTTCGTAGGTACTTTATTCCGACAGTAGTAGGTTAGTAAGTTAGTTTCTAAAGTTCTTTATACAAAACTGACATTCTGACAACTTGATATTGGAATAATTTGTCAGTTTTGTGTAAAGAACTGTATGTCAATCACAGCTAGGTTTTTATTACAAAAACTGGCTCGTTTGCTTAAACCATGTCAAAACCAAATATTGCTAAAAAGCAAATAAGCTCGTATTGTATTATGATCGATCGAAAATAATTTTATTCTGCCATTATTATGCTGCGGAAAATATTTATAGGTAGTCACCAGCGGGATAATTGCGTAACACACTAACAATTATAATACCTTTCATTTTGACAATTCGACAGCATTCATTTCTTATTTACGTTGTCAAGCAGACGATTTGTTCAAACATATGAAGCAATGGATTAAGAACTTCCTTCAATATCCTTCGGATTGCGAAAAATAGTATGTTACGCAATTGGGGTGCAGGATAAACGGCCTCGTTATTAAATCGCCTCTTTACAAGAGCAACGTGACATCTCATAAAAACGTTTTTTTTTATTTCATATTGAACTGAATTATTGTTTGCTTATTTTCAGAAAGCACATTATTTACCGCAACAATTTAACTGTTTTCGACGGTAAAATAATCAATATTTTAGAATTTATCAACGCTTAAATATTTAAAATTGCTCTTCTGTAAAGTTGTCGTTTAAAAAATATCACGTTGTCCTTGTAAAGAGGCGAAATATATATCGCGCATAAAACGCCACTTGTGTATGCTATAAGTAATTTTTATTTGTAGAAAGAATGTTTGCCTCAAGTATGCCACAAGTACATGCCGCCGCCAAGTTTTGGTCAATCACCTTCGTAGCAAGTATGAAAGTAGATTACGTCGTGAGCTCTCATCTTAAGGATCCTGGAGCCACAGATTTAATTTCAAGGTAAGTCAAAATAAAACATCTATAGAATACCAGTTGCGTAGCTAGTCCTAATAGGGCCCCGTATCAAAATTTGTTTGAGGCCCTTTTTACCAGATTACGGCGAAGATAGGATTGTTTTTTTTTTCAAACTAAGTAATTGAAATAGCTTCCTCAGGCTCGGGAGGATAAGCTGCCATTGTGACCTTACGAAGAGAATGCCAGACCGAGCGAATCGAGCTCTCTGATAGGTTAGGCTGGCTTCGTCATTTTACTAAAAGAATGCAAGACCGAGCGAAGCGAACTAGAAAGTTGGAGCATCCCGACGCGGACAGCTTGTATCGGATAGTAGCTTGAAATAAACACGTTATGTTAATTTACATATTAATAAGAATTTGAGATGTTGGATAGTAAGTATGTTACAAATTTTAGCTACGCCCCTAAATTAGGCACATTGTATTGACCTTGCTTATAGGTCTTCTTCTTTTCGTGTCTATGGTACTCTTCCTCGTTGTTTATTTTTATTTATTTTTGTATAGTTTTAGTCCAGTAGGTGGCCACGTTGATTGCGGCATCAGTGACGCCAAAGTTGACGACTATTTTACTAAGGAATTAAGTTGGTGTAAAAGCCCCGCCGCGCCGCCGCCAGATGGTTCACGGCAGAACTTACTACGCCATGCCATAGCCCGCCCGCGCTTCCACACCGCGCCGCCAGGGGCGCCAGTTGTCGTTTCACGTTTGCTATGGATGGCCATCCATCATAAAGCGAACGTCGAGCGAAAGAACTTGTAAACTAATATAACAGATTTGAACCAGTAAAGTCCATTATTTTGAAACGCATTACACAGCGGCAGCAGCCGAAGTACACCTTTCTTTTGGTATATGCCTGAAGTAGCTGTTATTAACATTTCAGTCCGCTTCATGATTTAAATCGCGATACTCCTATCTCGCTGATGGCAATTCCATCAAAATATATACAAGGCGGAGACGACAATACGACAATGACTTAAACTGCGTATCTGTAATGACGTTCCCAGTCTACATACGATAATTCAATCAAATATATCCAATAGTTTAGCCTCTATAGCTGGGCAAAGGTCACTGTTAGGTTAAAAAATCCCGAACCTGCGCTTGATCTTTTATCTTCTGAGCTAAGCCCTACCGAAGCAGCAAACAAAGCTAACAACTTCTTTATTAACGTAGGAAAAAACTTAGCAGAAAAAGCTTTATTATCTAATAGATGTTTTTCCATACAAAGCCAAACTAAGACTTATGCAACACGAAACTCTTTTGTCTTATTAGATACTGATGTTAATGAGGTAGAAAGTATAATAGATGGATTAAAGGAATTTTGTGCCGTAGGATGTGACGACATACCTAATAGCATACTCAAAAGATTTAAATACGTAATTGCCCCTCCCTTGACTCACATTTTTCAATTATGTTTAACAAAATGAATATTTCCAAAATTGCTTAAAAAAGCCGTAGTCACCCGTGTGTTTAAAGCTGGAGACAAACATTGTGTAAATAACTACAGGCCAATTTCAGTTTTAACAGGTCTCTCAAAGATTTTGGAAAAAATGATTAACAGTAGATTAGTAAAATATCTTGAAAGTAATAAATCACTCTCTGATCATCAATTTGGTTTTAGGCCTAAAAGATCAACAAGCCAAGCTGTTCACCATCTGACAAATTTTATAAGCACAAACCTGGATAACGGCATGCACACCATAGGGATATTTTTAGACCTTGCCAAGGCTTTTGATACAATTTCTTGTTCTTTGCTTTTGCACAAGCTGGAAATGCTCGGAATACGGGGAGTACAATTGGAACTGTTATCTGATTACCTCAGCGACCGCCATCAGAGAGTAAAAGTAGGTCAGTCCATGAGTTTTGAACTTAAGAATAGCTGTTATGGAATCCCACAAGGCAGTATTTTGGGTCCCACTTTATTTTTAATCTACATAAATGACCTGTGCAATTTGACACTCCAAAAGGGTGACATTATTTCATATGCGGATGACAGCTCTACTGTTCGCAGCTAAATCAAAGGCCGAGGTCTATGAGGTAGCACAGAATGGTTTTAATACTGTGTCTAATTGGCTTCATAACAATCTCTTAACATTAAATACAGATAAAACCAAGTACCTATTATTTACAATGAGAAACACTAATCCAACGCTTACTAATCTAGACATTCAAGCGCATAACAATAGTAATTTACATTATGCTGACATTGCATGCACTTGTCCCACTTTAGCTAAAGCCGACCATATTAAATATCTAGGCGTCACGATTGACACAAACCTGAACTTCCGCAAACACATCGATTTATTATGCACCAGAGTACGTAAACTAATATATATTTTTAAAAATTTACGTAACATTGCCGACTTTAAATTAATTAGACAGGTTTATTTGGCTTTGTGTCAATCTATTATTACCTACTGCATAACGTCCTGGGGTGGTGCCGCTAAATCAACTTTACTGCACCTTGAACGTGCCCAAAGAGCAGTTTTAAAGGTTGCTACTTTTCGTCCATTTAGATTTCCTACACACCAGCTTTATATGGCATGTAAGGTGCTAACAGTACGTCAATTATTTGTTTTGAATGTAGTTTTATTCCAACACACTGAACTTTATTTTAACCCAGTACCTTCAGATAGGAGAAGAAAAGATTTGGTTTGTGCTAACTCTCAGACTAAACATGCTTTTGCTAGTCGATTTTATTTATTTTTAGGACCCTACTTGTATAACCAGTTTAACAGAGTGCTAAAGATTTATAGTTTAACTTATAATAGGTGTAATTTACTAGTACAGGAATATTTGGCAAAACTTAATTATGCAGACACGGCAAAACTACTAAAGATTTTAAAATAAAATTTCTATCTACCTACTCAAATATAAGTCTATTCTTTTACCTAATTTATATAGTCTCCGTTTTATTCTACTTTAATATTATTTGCTAATTTATTTAAACATAAATATATCTTACATAATCTAGTTTTATAATAATATAATCAATTAGTTACTCTTTAAGTCATTGAATGATTGAAGACTTTCAATTAAGCTTTTAATAAATTTATTGTTGTCATCTTTTTAAATGCTTGATATAAATTGATGGCCTGAAACACAGGTTTTATAAACCTAGATCAGGCAGGTCTACATTACAGTTAGAATTAAAATTTTCCTCGATTGTAATTAATGTAAATCATAATTTTATTTTATACTTGAATAAATTTATTATTTATTATAAAGATTGGTAGAACCCAGAGTCGGCCCATCACTACTATTTAGTTTGTTTCAAAAAATCGCTTTTTTAATTTTGGTGCTAGGACTTATTTGATTGTTCAAAATCAAAATCGGTTCATCCGTTCGGGAGCTACGGCGCCACAGACACACACACACCCCACACACATAAACACGCACACACACCCACACACACACACACACACACACACACGCACACACACCCACGCCCACACCGACACCCACACATACGCACACACACCCACACACCCACACACACACACCCACACACACACACACACACACACACACACACACACACACACACACACACACACACACACACACACACACACACACACACACACACACAAACACACACGTCAAACTTATAGCACCCCGTCGTTTTTGCGTCGGGGGATAAAAATACTCTTATGCATTATTTTGCCAGTGTTTTCATTTACTGTCGTAATGTGATCTCCACATTCAGGGCCCGATCTGGCTATTTAGCCGCTCCGGGCCAAAAATTATATTCGCCGCCCTTTACCCTAACACCATGTAAGTCATGAGCTTGTTATTCCAAATATGAGATGTTACACATACAGGGCGTTCCACGACATTGCCACATGAAGGGAAAGTATCTTAAATACTGATAGAAAATGTTAAAATGAAACATGTTCTTCCTTTTATTTTAGATGCTATTTTATTTAGAAGAAATAAATGTGTATGATTGAGCTTTTCGATCGGTACAGTAAAATTACAGGTTTTTTTTTTTCACATTTGGCGAGTTCGATTCCCGGTTCAGGCAGGCGATTATTGAAAATTCTTTGAATGCGTAATTCGTATTGGTTTTAAAATAAAAATAAAGTCTTCATTCAGTAATTTTTTTATTTACAGTATTTAAGGTACTTTCCCTCTCATGTGGCAAAGTCGTGTGACGCCGTGTATATGATAGTGTTGGAATTCTACAATATTCACATAATATGTTAGTCTACTGTGGCTTCTGAACAAGTATACAAAAGTTCATGAAAGAGTATGTATGTATATTTATAAGTATATATGTATGTCTGTTAAAGAATTTCTCAGAAACTACTGAATGGATTGAAATATTTTTATCAACACACGTAACTATCTTTCAACTTCATCATCATTAACCTGTTTCGACTCACTGCTCGGTATAGGCCTCGTTTCCCTTGTGCCATTTTTACCTGTCTCGGGGTAATCTTGCCTATGACCCTTTAATTTAGGAAACAATAAACCTGTTTCAGAGGTTAAAAAGATTAGGACCAAACTGTTAAACTTATGAAGTCGGTTCATACGGTTTTAAGTTATAATATTTAAATTAAGGTTCATACGTTACTTATAAAAAAAAGCACGTGTGGCACTCGGGGACTGCCGCGGTAAAGCTATTGCATAACATTTCTTATCAACTTATGCATTTATAATTATTTATTTATTTTTTATTTATGCAGTATTTTTTTTCTTTGATATTAATTCAAGTACAGTCGTACCATATACATATACGTTAAGCGAACGCTCGGCCGAGCTACATGGTAGGCGGAGCGGGGGGTGTTAGGTTTTATTTTCGTTACGGAATTTCTTGATTCGGTCGCCGCGCTCAAAGCCCGCGATAAAAGCTATGCAATAGCTTAAAAAAAAACACAAGAAATGATTTGTTTTTAAATTTAATGCAATTAATACAAACAATTATGTAACGCTACAAAACGAATCAGTCATTCTTAAAAATAATGTCGCGTTGTAGGAATGTAGGATAAAATTTAGAGTAGGTATATAACATTGGAGAAGCCTTACGAAATCTTCCCCCTCTGTTTACAGAGGGGGAAGATTTCGATTTCGATTTACTTTTAAGTACAAGAACAAAAAATGTTCTAGTACGTTCATAAAACTAGTTTTAAATCGATTCTAACGCACTTTGTAAATCGTTTTCAAGGCGCGCGGAGCACCGTCAAAATGCCTGGGTGTGCTGTTAGATCCTGTAAAAAGCGTTCAAATACGTCGAACTTACATAAAAACGGAATAAATATGAAAATATTTCTTTACAATTTTTAAACATGTTCTTATTGAAACTTATTTGATTTTTCATTCGATTCAACCATGATTCAACATAAAACATGGCATGAATCGAGTATTTCTGACGAATACACACGACATATACTCACACACATATTACGACTATATTATTATTATTTTGACATATTTTGACGTCATCGTCACCGAGTCTCGCTACACCTCGTTTTTATGTTCATAAAGTTCAAAATATTTTTCTTTTGCATTATGAAAATATACGTCAAATCAACAAAATTGATATGCACTTGATATGCGATTATTTCTTTTAGTAAAAATGCTAATGAGACTATCGAAGGGTCGAGGTCATGTTTGAAACCAAAAAGACATGTTGATAATTTCTTAATACGAATTAAGTAGTCATTTTTATTGTTAAATATTTAGCGGCATCTACAAACGCCACATGCGAGCTACACGTCACACTGACGTCACGCAAAATCCTGCATCGCGCAAGCAGAGTTTACCGTGCAACTAGCATATATACAATGGCGTCGGGAAATTGCCCACCAGACACAACACTCGTCTGGTCGGAGGATCCTCCCTTTTCTATGGAGGTGTGAGTGAACTTTACACCCTGTTCCTCATATCTCTATAAATAAATATGTTTTTTTTTAATGTTCAATATGTCTATATTTTGATTATTAGAATGGAAATATTTGGTTTTATAATTTGAAAATCTTTTTATTTTATAACCTAATCTATTTTCTTATTGAGATTATAAAAAAAATGATACTTTTATTTAATTGTAAGTAGTTATATTAAAATTTAACTATTGTAAGCATAAGCTGTTTAATTTCATGGATTCAGTCATAATTCCGAATGAATATCGATATCGATAAAAAAATTGATGATACGGACTTCTCATTCCGGGCGAGCAGCTTTGGGGAGTCAGGCGGAAGGTATTCACTGAGCCTGTCCCGTTTCGTTTGCGTCTTGTTGGTGAGGTAAGGTGACGAGTTGAGGAGTAAAAGTCCAACTTGCAGTAAATATTATAATGTCAAACACTCGTACACGTTAGAATGGAACACATTAAATAAAAAAGGTATAAAATAGAGAGTACATTAGTCTACAAATCTACAGTTAAACCTGCGGGGTAATTACGTAACACACTAACAGTAGGAATGGGTTTCATTTTGACAGTTCAACAACATTCATTACGTTTTCCGTTGTTGAGCAGACAACATTTTTCGAACAAATGAAGCAATGGATTAGCAATAGGCTTCAAAATGATTCAGATTGTGATAGATAATGTGTTACGTAATTAGGGTGCAGGTGTGTCGCTCGCAACGGGCGGCATGCCAGAGAGCCTCGAATTATATCTATATGCGACCCTTCGAACTTAGTTGAGTCTCCCCAGTTAATTACGAGTGCACAAATGTGGGTAAACTAATGTTACGCGGCGCCACGTATTTAAGGTGCGTAGCGCAACGCATTTTCTGCGTTGCTCTATTATTATGTCACTGAGGCTTAGCGTCTGAACGCAAATAATTGGCGCGTCGTCTGTGTGTGTGTTTAATTAGTCGGACATTGATACGCTGAGAGCTAGTATTTGGCTACGATCTGTTCATTAGTGCGGCCGTCGACATCGGGCGCGTCCACCAGCGACGCATGTTATTATGTCGCGAATGGTAGAGAGCACGTCGCGCTACTGTACTAGGTACACCTTGCTCCCGCCAGGCAGTATTGTGTCGCGACATAGACGTCGTTCGTTAAGGCTCCCACAGACAGGCACGACGCGACAGCGTTACACAAAGGCGCCGCTCGTCACGCGACACGCGGTGCCTTTGTGTCGGGCGTCGCTTCGCGCCAGTGTGTACGAGCCTTTAATCAAGTACCCATTTCATTGTTGCGATTTTGAGAGGTATAGCACATTTACAATACGTGCCGCCACAATCTTTTGTTTTTTTTGTTGTATCTACCGCGTCCTCCGCCAAACTTGACAATCTTTTTGTTAAGAATATTGCGCTTATGCATTCTCCAATGTTATATATACTCTAAGGGATAAGACAAGACAGCACTTTAAAATAATATGTTGGTCCGTCTAAGGATTTACAGCCGCCAAAAGTAGCATTTTTTAAAGAAAAACTTTAAAGAATACTTTTTGTCGGGCTGCTAAGCTTGTTAATTTTTATTAAACATTTCTCTCCTAGGGAGAAAATTTGGAATTCCGTGTGCCCGGCGCCCTCAATTTTGCCTCCCCTCATTTATGCCGCTCTGGGTATTAGCCCGGCTTGCGCCCCCTTAGATCGGGCCCTGTCCACTTTGTATACACTCAACAAGTATAAGTATACATCTGCTCATCTCGTCAGGAAATACCTACCGGCGAAATATTAAGCTTTTTTGTCGGGATTATTTAGCTTCGTCTGTATGAAACTCGTGACACTTAAATTTAATTCAGCTTAAGACAAACTATGTTTATTAAACTAGTGACACTTAATAAAACAACAACAATACATTTATAAAAACCCATTTATTCATAACACTCCACAAATATATTCCAAAAACGATACAAATCGTAACAAACGCTCCAGGTACAAATAATAATTGTTTTGCTTACATTTAATTTCTTAATCCTATTGCTATTAAAATAAACAATAATGCTACGGCCACATTGTCGCCATAAATCGAAGATTTGCGTTGTCGCGCCACGTCTAGACAAGCAATTCGCCACATCGCGAATCATTCAGGCGAACTCGAATGCGAAACTGCGAAGTTTTTAAACAATGTGTCCAATATAGGGTGGCAGGGAAATCAATGCACAACTTATTACCATGGATTCAGTACACAATTCTGAAACCCTCTGCGATTAAATTTATCGTCGGATATTAAAAAAAAAGTTGCGGTTCTGCACATTTTGACCGCGTATCGGTATTGCACTTTTCTATGAATAGGCAGTTTTTTTTTGATAACCTACGAAAAATTTCAACGCTATGAGGTCTAGAATCATGTGCTGAATTCATGGTTACAGTTCGCGCGTCGATGTCCCTGCCATCCTGTATAGTTCGTCGTAGATCGAACACAAAGTTTTATCGCGACAACGCGACACGAATCTTTGTGCGACAATGTGACCGTAGCATAAGTACTATTAGATAGACAGGATTACTTTAGGCTTATCATAGGGAATATTTTGGATAGCACGGAATGTAGATCTAAAAGATGTTTCTATAAAATAGGTTTATTTGAAAGAGGAATGGGTATTTGAATCTATTTTTAGTGTAATACTATTTTCCACATCAAGAATTTAAATAGAAAGAACTATTTTTAAGTCTTTGCTAAGTAGCAGAGGGATATCCGGACGCCCATACGATTTTGCGCGATACAAGTCTCTTATGAAGGTACTTACTAGCGGTTGCCCGCGACTTCGTCTGCGTGTTTTTTTGTATATCATAATTTTTAATACAAATATCCAAGATGAAAGTAGCCTCTTTCCTTCTCCAGGTCCCAGGTTACCTATCCATCAAATATCATAACGACCGGATCAGTGGTTTAGGCGTGAAATAGTTAACAGACACACAGAGTTACTTTCGCATTTATAACATTATGTACATACACATATATACATAAACTCACACCTTCTTCCCATGCTACGATCCTTACATACTCCTTTTGCCGAGTTTATTCATACATGTCATACACGCACGCCCGGTTGCGAGTACTACGCACCTGACCTTTCTGAAGAACATCACCAATAAGGTCACTATATGTCCTCCTAGGGCGTCCCCTCCCGGCGTTTCCATTCACATCTGCCTTGTAAATACCTTTTGTTAGTCGCGGTTCATACATCCTCTCAACATGACCAAACCATCTGAGTCTTACTCTTCAATTTTTGTCAGTACATCTTCTATTAAACCGCACCAACATTAAATTCAAATTTAACGTTATGTATTATGGATTTAATGTGGATAGCGAGCGCCGGAGTTTCTTTTTCGGTTGTATTTTTATGGTGCAATTACGTAATAAAGAGTAAGTATTCTATTCTATTATATTAGGTATTTTTCTCGTTTCTATGCGTCGTGCAAAATTGCAGAAGCGTTTTCTAAATTAATATTGTTCAACATTTAGATTTTATAATAGAGCTGTACTAAGAGGAACATTTAAATAAATAGTACCTAAATAACAAAAAATACATTATAATTATCTTAAGCAATAATAAACACATTTTTACTTTATAAATAAGGAATAGTACATAGAACTAATTGAATAAAAAATTATGCTAAAAGAGATCGCAGTAAACATCAAATTAACAGAATCTGTTACTGTAAAAAATTGTTTGCTATTTTTTAAATATTACAATTTAGGTTCTTATCTTTACATAATTGAGTATTTATATGCACCTAATTTTACGTAATAATAACATTTTAAAACTACATCATTACAATTATTTCTTTAAAATATATAAATAAAAAATTTGGTTAATAGCAAATTAATAATTATTATTTAACAATCATGGACCTATTTTGGCGACATCTAAAAAGTCTAAACTGGATTTAAAAGTACAAATCTAAAAACTAATGGTGTTACCCGTGTTACTTCTATTGGCACTTCGTTTTATTTTTATTAATTTTTCGCTTTTGTGACCACCATCTAAATAGGTATAATGTTATAACAAAATAATTTATTTATCAAGATACAAATATATCTATATAAAAGTAACTGATTAGTTTAAAACATTTGCTGTGCAAGCGTTTAATATGAATAAAGGTCTAGGAGTCTGCGCAGAAAAAAGGAATCACATCCAAAATAGATAGGTACATAGACCTCGTAATTACTTTTGGACATCAATTCCCATTAATTTGAAACTTCACTAAGGTTGAAAATATCTAACTGTCACATAGATAAATAGACCTTGTTGTTTTATGACGTGCATGTGATATTCAAGATTCAACCTTAGGGTGGGAAAGCAATTACGAGGTCGACTATACTAGGTTGGTACCGTCAGCATAAAGCTAAGACCGCACGGGCGTGTGCTACTTACAAAAATTGCCGTATGACTGTAGTTGTCTAATACACGAGCGGCACGCGTCAACGTCAGAGGCAACTGCAGACGCATTGACGGCTGCAGTTGTCTCTGCCGTTGACGCGTGCCGCTCGTGTATATGACCACGTACGCGGGATTTTAGACTTTGGCAAGTTCCCGACCGCGTGCAGTAGCGCATTTTACCCGCGCCGTGTGCAGTGGTGAAAAATAAGTTACAGTTGGAATTTCCAGCACCCTAATTACGTAACACACTATCTATCACAGTCTGAATAATTTTGAAGCCTATTGCTAATCCATTACTTCATATGTTCGAAAAATTTGTCTGCTCAACAACGTAAATAACGCAATCAATGTTGTTGGACTGTCAAAATGAAACCCATTCCTACTGTTAGTGTGTTACGTAATTACTACGCTAGTCTAAAAAGGGTTATTTTCCCAAAAGTTCAAGTATTTCATGTTGCTATTGAAATGTAGATTTAAAATTGTAAACATATTCCGACATTCTAATACAAACATTCTAATAACACAGTAACAGGTAGACAATGACTTAATGAATAAAATAAAAAGTATATGAATACTTACTAATTTATATCAACACACTTTGTGCCAATTTCCTTAATTTCTACTAAATATAATAACGGTAATTTAATGACACATTTTGTATGAAAACCACCGAATTCCCAAACACAACTATATTTCAAGTTGTCGTTTAAAATCTCACACTGTTGGTTTAAGGTGTTTGTAAGTATTGAAAGATTTAGCTTAGTGGTGTTCGAGAATTCAGGGGTTAATGACACAAAGCTTTAGACCGAAGTTTCAGCAGAGGTGCTACCTTTTCTAGATTCTGATTTCCTGATACCACTGCTCCATGAATCTTTGCGCCTTACGTGGTCATTCTGAAAACCGTTTAGAGATCGATGCTCAAATATAATAATAATAATTTTTGAAGAACAAGAAAATCATGCTCTGTCTATTAGAAGATTGTTTCTAGAATTGATACAGTATCATACAAGTTATGGAAGTATAATCTGTTCAAGAACTTTATCATGAAAGTGAAAACAAACCCTGTTCAGCGCCCTCATTGCGTAACATACTATCAATCGGAATCTGAATCATTTTGAACGATATTGCTAATCCATTGTTTCATAAGTTCGAAAAATTTTTCTGCTCAACAACGTAAATAACGCAATGAATGTTGTTGAACTGTCAAAATGAAAGTCATTCCTACTGTTACTGTGTTACGCAATTACTTCGCAGGTTAAATGCTCACTAAGATAGACTTTTAACTTTATATTTCACCACTTTTTCCAACAATTGTTTCAATAACATTATTAAATAATGGAAAAATCGTGGATGAAAATTGAGGTACCAAATAAAAATAACCTCAATCGCCGACTCAATATAAATTGCCATCGAAACGCTAAGAAAATCATATAAATCGGCATCCACGTACGATTTCTGACCAATTTATTTACATTTTTCAAACTGTTTTGGAAAAGAGTGAAAATATGTATATAGTTTAATAAATAGGTGATTGATCAATGTCTATTCGATTGCATTTTTGTACAGTCATGGCAATTAAGTGCAAAGTATCTAGGTACTACTAAAAGCTTGTGTATGTACATATGTACAGCGACACTCTAGAAAATGGAAGGATTTCCTTCCGTGAAAGGATGTTCATCAATCAAAAAGATCTAATAGACAAAGATAAAGCATGCACAATAAAGAAAGAATAATTTTTGAAGTATAAATAAATGGTATGTAACTACCATTATTTGAACTTAAAAAATGATGCTTAGGAGTGCACGATTAATATGATTTGTAAATTCGAGAACACTAGAGCAGGCACGTTTCAATAAAATAAAAATAAAAAGTAACATGAACAGGAAAATACTACTGTATTATTTAAAAATCTACTTACGTCATAAGTTTCACCGCTCTTTTTCTAGTGGCTAAAATCTAAATCTATTTTCACATTTACAATAAAATATTCTGGGCCATCTAAACTACATAACCATTAATTCAAACGTACAATATAATTTAAAAACGACAATTTTGTACTATCAATAACATACCTTTATGAAATCATTTGTATAAGAAATCATTTGTTTTTATGCATAAGTACAATTTATTAGCATCACTATACATAAATTAGGACTTGCTCATTAATAATCGTTAAAAATAAACTCTTAAAACTTTATCATAAGAGTTAGTTAGACACACTATTTACAACTTCCATAACATCCAGTGCTCATCTAGAAACTACCAAATAGGTATAATAAAATTATCTACAGCATGTATCGAAAAGGTGTAGTCAAATTTAAGGCTGTGGTATAGACCATCAAACTGAACAACTTTATCCATGGAACCAACATCGTAATCGAGAAAAAATAATCAGGTAATCGAGAAAAAATAATTAGGTAATCGAGAAAAAATAATCAGCCGTCCTAATCATACATTTGGGTCGAGTAGGTATTGAAGTTTTGTATGGAACAGTTGATAATTTTTCCGCGATAACGATGTTGGTCCATGGAGAAAGTTTTTCAGTTTGATGGTCTGTACCACACCATTTTTAACCACACCTTTTTGATACACGCTGTATATAGATCGGATTCTATCAAATTGGAATTTACAACCAAAAAATCAGGGGTGCTATCATTCTATACAAGTTGGAACTTCATGCACGTTGTGGTAGGTTGTTGTACATGCAGAATCTTCAAGAAAATGGTGCTATCATGCTCCATTTAGAACTTTGTGTCGTTGATGCACACCTTGGCTGATGAATCGTCTTCTTCTACTTCATCCATGGTAGATAATCGCCTTTCGATTTCGGTTTGTGCATTTTTGGATATTATTATTTTCTTGTGTTTGTTACTGAAAAAGACGGAATACGAATACGTGAATTATTAAAGTTTCCTTGTCACGAAACCAAAAATTCTGAAAAAAAATTTGGGCGAATGGCAGTAGTTAAAAGTGTTAATTTATTTAAACAAATTCGATCCAAGATGCAATACCTTACTCAGGAAGTGCCAGGTTAAAGGTAATTGGAAAATCACACATATAGATTTATTTATTCAAACTTGACTTACAATTTGGTCATTCATATCGTCGAGCTACAGTATCATGAATAGTCAATTGCTTGTCACTTACTTTTTTTTTCCCGCCTTCGATTTTGAATTTTTCATCTTGTTGCTATTATTGACTTGCTTCCATATCCCGGTTTTGTTTACCTCCTCCGATATATTAATTGACGTCAGCGGTATATTCATTATATTGCCATTGATCAGAGGTATTTGCAGATTCTCTTGGTACGGCGGCGGGTTGCTCTTTGTTGCATCCTACAAGGGGACAACCTAAGAAACTTCCTCAAAGAAATCGTATGGACTAATAATGATAAAAAGTCTAAAATAATAAATCGGAAAATAGGTACTACTCACCATAATTAAAGTAATAAGGTACAAAGACGAAAAATAAATAATAAGGCGAATGTTGAAATAGCAAAAATAAAATGCGAGTGTGTGAACATAACACTGAGTTTATTTCTTTCGTACATAGATTTAAACATGAATAACAAAAAATATTTAGGTAAACGATAGGATGACAAAGGAAACTAAGACGATTAAGGAGTGCAACATTTTAGTTTCGACCGCAAAAGTTTAATAGTTTTGCATGCCATCCCACCTCTACGTCGCCGAGTTCCCGAAGTTCATCTTGGTTCCTTTTAGTCATTTCTGGCATTACGTCATCGAGTATTTTCATCTCCCTTCTTGTGAAGAACAAGTCGAGGGCTTTTCTTATGCCTATCATTACCACAAGCATCAATGGGAAAAGAATCGACGTCATGGAGAATGATTTGATTACCCAGAGACAAACGAGGCATGTCAGTTGAATTGTAGTGAAAACGTGAACTCGACGTATTGGTACCTAAAACAAAACCGTATAATATAAAGAACGTTGCTCATATAATGGATACAAAGCAAAGAAGTAATAATGATTATTACCTGCCGCAAGAACATATGATCAGGTTGATATTTTTGGGGCATAAACATGATCAAGATTCTGTCAAAAAACTGTAGACCCTTCAGAGATGCCACTCCCATATAAAGAAACACGCCGAACAGTACGGGCATTGGTATGTGACTTAGTACAGGCGTCAATACCACTGAACATCCAATCATTAGAAATATTAATATATGAGTGCATCTTTGTTCTCGAACTCCTAAAAATTGTGGCTTCTCTCCTGGCGCAGCACATTCTGACTCCACTTTTAAGGAATTCACATGGTTGATGCTCAAAACTGTTGCTGCTACGAACCAAGGAAGTCCCATTACTGAGCAAATCTGTATAAGGATCGCCAGTACGAACAAATCCAGGTGATACCCACATCCTTTCTTCAATTTATTCTCTTTGCGATTCACTATAACTGCTGTGATCTGTTGATCCATGAATATAAGTATTGTTCCCAATAATGCTGGTAATATGGCCACTAAAGCTGACCAAATTGGGTTGCCGCTAAATGGAGTGATAACCCAGTTCCTGCTTGGCAATGTTGGTTTGAATTCTGAAGGTACTTCCAATTTTGGGGTCTTTACACCGACTTTGTAATCCAGGAAGGACATTGATAATATGGCTATGATTACTGAGAAGTCGCTTATGATTTGCCTAACCTGGAAAATAGAAAGGAATTTAATCAAGCATGCAGAATTAAAAATAGCAAACGTAATACATAAGTCCACTCTACGTACCTTGGATGGGAAGAACAACGAGTTCTTAAAGTCCTTTAAAATAATCGATATGGTAAAAGTGCCCAAGAAGAGTATAATGGACATTAAATACACGTCCGGGACATACACTTTCGTATCACACCCGCCGCCAGCTAGAGTACCATTGTAAAACTGTAATTGGAGAAAATTTATTATTAGCTCGTTAGTTTAAAGAGGCATACAAGCCACACGTGTAAAGCTTGTCACGTCTAAGTACCAAAATTTAATTAGGTAGATAGGTACCTGACAAGACTCTTTGTCTAGCGAAGTCCAATTATACTGCTCCGGCAATTTAGAGTAATTGCTTGGTAAACAATAGCACTCATAATTGAGAACTTCATCGGGGCGTGTCTTAAGAGGGTACTTTTTGCCGATTGATATTACATTTTCCACCGCCTACAATGTTGCAAAATTAGAACAACATAAAAGCTACTTAATTTTGTCATCAAAGTTACTAACTTTTGATATTTACCTTGTAAATGAAAATAAATGCTATCAAAGTAGCGAAATTTTCTTCAGTGAATCTGGTTATGTAGCAGACAAATGCGCTAGCATCGATCGCTACCAATATTACCAAAATAATCGTTATCCACGTCCCGATACAAAACCTGAATGACATGTAATTCCAACCAATCTGTCGACAGAATTCGAATACTATAGTTTCAAAAACTAAAACTGGGCCAGTTGATCCTAAAATTGTTAACGGTTGACCTGAAAAAAAGCCGTAACCCATTCCACAGACGAATCCGGATATTAAAGATTCCATAGCAGCCATATTTTTTCCGGTAGCCTCCCCCAACAACCCTCCAAATGTAATTATGGGTGATAAACAGGCGAAATATAAAAATATCCACGAGGCGACACATTGAATAGCCAACGCGTCTTTGAAATCTGACCAGTACCAAGGCATTTTCCTTTTGAGATCATTTACTAAGCCTCCGAATAGTCTTCCAGTTCTAGCTAGCCCTGATTCCTCTCTTTGTCTTTGTTCTTCCTCTTCTTCATCAAACTCCTCTTTTGGGTGATTATCATTTGGCCGTTTTCGAAGGTCTTGGGAAGGTATGGCTGCTGGGGGTTCAATACGGATAGCGGGGTCCCATTCACCTGGTGGCAAAACTGTTACGGCGTCAAGAAATTCATCTATACCCGCTAAAAGGTGATCTCTTTTCTTAGCCCGATATGCAACTTCGTGGAAAATTTCATCGGACATCAGGGTAGCCATAGCTCGGCCAATTTCATGGAAACTAGAGTTGCTGTTTGGTGGACCGAGTAACACGAACATAAATCTGGTTGGCACTGGAACTTCTGTCAAATCTCCCATTATCGTTCCTGTTTTCAGTCTAACGAATGCTGATAGTGTTTTTTCAAGGAAATCTACTTCTCCCACTAAAATATTGGATGCTTCTGCTCCTGGTGGTATCTTTCGCATAAAGTTAGTGTTGCTTTTGTGATTTATGTCGCCATTCATTGGGAGGTCGCCAGTGCTATGATTCCTTTGCATTGATATACTGCTGGGACTCTTCACCATACCATCATCGTGAGCAGCACCTGCAATATTATAATTCTGTGACTTAATGCTCAAGTTATAAATATCGACCAATAAAAAGCCTTTGTTACATCCAATACGAGTTAGAAAATAGTGCAAGTTTTCGTGTCAAAGCAAAGAACGTATAAAAGATTAAACATTTACAAAAAATTGTGTTATGCTTATGAGGCTATTTCACTAGATTCCCAAATCAATTATGACTGAGGTATGGAGCGCATTAAATACAAAACAATTTCATTACTTATTAAATGGACATCTCTTTGCAATTCAATCTAGCAATTCCTAAACCTACATAATTTTACTTTTATATACTTAATATAACAAGGCGGCATGAGCTAAAGCTGACATATAGCAGACTGTACCAAAACAAGGACACCAGCGTTGAGCACAGTTACATGGAAATGGTGAGATGTAGGTCGAGAATGAAAAGGAAGTAAGAAACAGAAAATAGTAAGAAAGAGAAGAAACAACATTGATGAGGATAAGCGGTTACCCGCACTAGGGATGCCTAGAAAACGACTGAATTCTCCTTTGTGAGAGTGTCCGCTGGTCGAACCGCCTTCTTCAACTGTAATAATATAATGCCAATGTTCAAAGGGATCTTAGAATAAGGGTTATAGATACAGATTAGTAACAGTTAACCTCCTCCAAACACTACACCGATATATTATACAACATTAAAATTAGCCTCGTGCGTGCTGTGAATGTCAGTAAAAGGGCGTGAGTTCAGTGAGCAGTTATGTGTTAGGTACCATCACACGCATGGCTAACCTGGTACTGCCAGATAAGAACCTCTGGCATCTGAAGCTTGAAGAAGAGCAGTGTGAGGAGACGAGGTGGACCCTCGACAACTCCTCGAACTGGAGCGTCGAGAGCCACCTTCCTGGAAATCTGATAGGATCGGATGACCCATGAATTTTATGCTAGAAAACTTTTATTAATAAAAATAACATGAGAAATGATTCTAGGAAGTCGCCAGCGCAAAGTTTTAACTCACTTTTACATGATGAATGGTTGCGTCCAATATCAGCTAGCGATCGGATCAGAGGGAGTCTCGACATGTTATTGTGATGATTCCGTCTTTCATGTTGATGCCTGTGCCTTCTCAATAAAGCGTCTTTGACTTTCTCTCTACAGTCATATCCTATGCCGCCATCGGCTACCATATTATCTAGTACATTATCTGCAACCTGTTCCAAAGAGCCTGCTTCCATATCCAAGATTACCGATCCATTTAGTATGAGACTCCGTAATTCGAAGAGAGAGTGAAGTGATAATGTCGCTACGTGAGGCTTAGACCATCGGTTGCCACCTTCCTCAACGTCTTCTTCGAATTTTATCCATCTAGCTGTCTCTTTCCACTCAAGCTCATCGCCATCTTTGACCAGCTCCTCCATCTCGGAGAATAGAGGATGGGACTCAAGCGTGGAATCATCGACATCTTCACCAAGTATAAACTGCACTCTTTGGGCTGGGGGGGTTACTGAAAATTAAATTCAAAACGTAAATGATTTGTAAGAAAATTATTTTAAACATCCAGAAATAAAAACATTAGGTACAAGTAAAACTGAATGACTAATCTCGAAGGCTCATGAATAAAACAGAGAATAAAAATATAAGCTGTTGAAACATGCTTAAGTAATCTTAAAACATTGAAATGGAAGGAAAGATCCTGATTGAATAATCCATGCTTATTGCCAATGGTGAAATGAGTCTATATAAAAATGGAAATCAGATTGAAAAGGAAATTGGATTCAATAGAAATAATGATAGGTTTTGCTTCTACTACGTTATCTTACATGTTTCGCCGTCATCAGTGACGCTTAGTCTTCTAACTCTCGTCATTAACCCCGGCCCTAGGGATTGGGAACCAATAAGAATATTTTGGACAATATACTACGATGTGCAAAAGGGTATTATTATGTTCTATGTTAATAATCTCGCGTTGAGTTATAACACCGCAGCATCATTTTGTTGATGTCAAAGGAGTTAATTTTATGAGCATGGTAATTTCGTACAAGGGCATGAACAACGTCATGTAATTTGGTCTCATATTGTGCAGTGATATAATCTGTTTGGTTAGGTTACAAATAGGGTGTCATGCTTTTTTTGTGCAAATAAATTAGCTTTATGTAGACTTCAGACACGCTTTGGGTAGCTGAGATGAGACAGAGTAGGTAAGGGGTACGTTTTGACTTAAACAAAAATAATTAAAAGTGATATTCTGTATGCATTTAATTTACAGCCAATCGTGATACAATATGACATATATATGTACAAAGTTGAAAGTGTTGCCTATTCAACATTAAAGAATTTGGAATCCAAAGGTTTATTATTAAATTATTATTATTAAATTTTTCGTTTAAATCCTCATATTATAAACAATACTTTATGTAGGTATATTCCTTCTTTCTTCAAAAAAAAAAAACTAATTTTAATCCTACCCTTTGTTACTCCATACTCTCTTACCGGGTCTTTCAGCATCCTTCTCCCCATTACGGTGATGGTGTTTGTGCTTCCTGTGGGAATGTCTTCGGGCCGGCACATGTACACCGACGAACACAGTATGGGCGCGGTGACCTGGGAACAAAATTGGAAATTGGTGACAAATCGTTTTTTATTGATAGGATAACTGTTTAAAATTCCGATGTAATAGTTGATGTCTTTAAAAAAAAAATTTCGACATATTCTTAACACTTTCCAATTTAATGAACCCACTCTAGCTCTCCAAACCTGGCAACACATAGTGCTAGACAGAGAAAAGAAGATTGGAAATAAATTAAATGAAATTATGCGTAAACTCACAACAGGTTGAGATGTGTAGTCTCTATTAGCGCCTCATATAGGGGGACATATAACAGGAATCTACGTAGAGAGAATGATTCATAGGAATATATTAACGAAGTTCATTGCTCACAGACAAAGGGATGAATCTTTAAATCAGGCAGTGCATTAAAATTCATGTGATTTTAATGTCATATTTGAGTTTGTTTCAGCTATTTTCATATCGAGTTTCCACAGTGTCTTAAATATGGGTAAACTATAATTTCATCAATTTATTCATTTTAAGTGGTTCCAACTTCGTCGTTGTTATATAAAGTTCATTACTCGTTGAAAGTTTGGATCTTGTTCCTAAGGAAATTGTAGTGAGGAATGAAATGAGTTGTTGAATTCGGGAGGATATTTACCTAGTGGTAATTTACTAGCAACTGTCTCAATTCGTTATTTTATCATCCCAACAGGTTATGAAATTAGAAGATAACAAAAAATTAAACCGACGAAAAAAGAAACTGAAAAGCAAAAAATTATCCTTTTTGTCTAACCAAGCTCTTAAATTAATGTAAATTACTAATTATGAGTCGGCGCCAATCAAATAAATCAAAGCAGATCAATTAACGACGATCAATCAAGCTGCCTTAAGTTTTCTTGGCGACTTTATGTATGTTTGGCGCCTACTCAAAATTAGTAATTTACACGTTGAGTTAGACTGAAAGGTATATTTTTTGCTTTTCAGTTTCTTTTTTCGTCGGTTTAATTTTTTGTAAAATAGTATTTTTTATTATTCGGTTTTTAGTTTATTTTTCAAATATGCTACTAACAACGGCTTACACTACTGACATCTTTAAAAAAAACATGAAATTTAAACTTAGTACAGTGGATCAATTATTTTAAGGTAAACACCACATTACCAAAATTAAATTATGTTAATTGACAGCTTGGATACTTGACAAGTTTTCGAGAAAACTGAATACTAGGGGACAAAATATGCTAGACATCAAAATCATCATACAGGCTTCATAACAAATCAGACAAACAGTCAAGAATTTTAGATTTCTAATTAGTTAAGGAATCAAAGTGTAAATCGAATAGATTGCTACTACATAATAAAACCTTGCAAAACTTAGCATATAGACAGTTATATGCCATACCGTTTTTCTTTGTGGAGGACAAAGAGGAGTAATAGGTCTACGCGGAATTTATGACGGACGAAGCACTCAAGATATTGAGTGCGAGCAGTGGAGGCGAGTCGACAATTCCTTTAAAAAAATCACATACAAACATTGCATCATTTAAACATCTTCGTTCTTCTAAAGTGTTAAAGAACTTCAATCGATTTTTATTAGATGTTTTTTTAGCTATGCCAACATCAACAGCTAGATCCCAAAAGAAGCGTTTTGGAACGTGTTTTAGACGCAAACTATTCGTAGCATAGTGCGGCCGCCACACTATATTACAGTATTCTGCTAAATATCAACTACATTATAGTACCCTGTCTTATGACAAAAACCCAGCATCATGGACGCTTTTTTAGTTATGTGGTATGTATGGTACATATGTAAATTTTTGGTCAAATAGAACTCCGAGGCCACGTATAGTGTCTATTTTAGTAACTTTGTCGTCATTAATGTAATACTCTGCCTTTACTAATAAGATTATTTGTTCTTGTATATTTTACGTGGTAACATTTCATTGACTTCAAATACATTTAATTATTTTTGCACAATTGAATGAGACTATTAAGATCCATCTGTAAGAGCGAGAAATCTCGGACAGATTTAGTTATTCTGAGAAAAAGTCATCCTCATACATAGACATTTCAGATTGCCGAAAACAGCTAGGAATCTCAATAATGAAATTGTTTAATTAAATTGGCCCCAGATGTAAGCCATGTGGGACTCCACAGGAGATATTTTGTACTAATATTGATAACCGTTTAAATAAAGATCTATTTGCTAAATATGAAATACCCGTTCAAGTAAGCAGCCAGGTAAGAGCCATTAGCCCGCAACTTATAAGAAAGGATTTTGTAGGAACCTTTATCAAAGGCCTTGCTTAAGTCAGTATATATGACGTCAGCCTGATGACCAGCAACAACAGCCCCAATTAAAAGTTGGGCAAATGGAACCAGATTAGTACTTGTTGTTCGTAGTCCAACAAATCTGTGCTGGTGATCGCTAATGATGCGGGCAGAGAAGTAACTCAAACACTTTGGCAAACGTTGAAAGAATTGAGATGGGCCTATAGTTTTTATGTTGTTATTGTTATTCGATTTATGTTTAGGCACCATATTTGCCATTTTCCATTTTAGAGGGAATATGCCACAGGTTAAGAATTTGCTATATATGAGCATATGTGGACACACTAACTTCGCCGCGCAAGCTGTAATAAATATTACCTTTGTTAATTTCTAAGTTTTGGGACCAACTTCGAAGTATATATACACTTTCCATTAAAAAAAAGAATCTTCAAATCTAACTATTCTGTAATAAGTTACGCGTGGTCAGGGCACGCCACAATTGCGGCGGTAAGACCCCTCTTTCAGGCGTGGCTTGAGAGGCGCCACGGCGTCCTCACCTTCCGCCTGACGCAGGTCCTCACCGGACATGGCTGTTTCGGGAGATTCCTGTTCCGGATAAGGCGGGAGGAAACGCCCGGGTGTTACCATTGCGTGGATCAACCGGAGGACACGGTGGAGCATACGGTGGAGGTCTGCCCGGCTTGGGCGGAGCACCGCCGTGTCCTCGTGGCGGCGATCGGCGGCGGCGACCTCTCGCGTCCGGCCCTGGTTCAGGCAATGGTACGGAGCGAGAGGGAATGGGAAGCCGTCACCTCCTTCTGCGAAGCAGTAATGCTCGCGAAGGAGGAGGCGGAGCGCGTGAGGGAGAGGCAATCACTGCGCCCTCGCGCCCCTAGTCGCCGCAGGAGGAGACACCCTGGGCGTCGGGAGTCGATTGCCGACTCCCGGCCACCGTAGGCGCGGGCTTGCGGACGGCGAGCATTGAGCAGCTCGCCGTCCGGTAAGGACCAGGCTCGGGTCGACGGCGCGTCGTGTTTCACGCGCGCCTCAAAGAGATGTCAGCAAAATTGACGGGGTCCAATAGGACCGATGCCTGCCGGGGCTGCGGATTGTTCGAAAGAGCTACCGTGGCCCCGGCGCACAGGCAACTGAAGGAACACGGGTGGGTTTTAGTCAGTAAGAGTCTGACACGCCCTTCCGCCCCGCCCAGAGCGGGAGGGGTCATTTGATGATTTCCCACCCTGAAAAAAAAAAAAAAAAAAAAAAACGCGTGGTCATACATAGAAAAATATATATATACGGGTCGACTTCAGAACCTCCTTTTTTTTCGTCGGTTAAAAATGTGGTCTTATGTGTGGAATACAGGCATGATGATGTTCATACCTACAGGTCCATACAGGTCGAGTCTTCACGTGACCAGAAGGCTGGCCTATATTTTGGCCAAAGAATCAGCATTGCCATATAACGTGGCAATGCTGCCAGCCTTTTAGGCACTTTTCCTGTTGACAACGATACGGACGAATTTTTTGATGCCCTATGATTCTTTCCCCTCCCCTTTTTGTATATTTTAAGACGGTTAGCTTTTAAATTATGTAAATATATTTATAAAATGTATTAATATCTATAGTAATCTATAAAAAGGTTAAATTTGTTTGTTTGTAAGTATGTATCTAGGGGTCAATCTCTGGATCTACCCAAAAATCTTTTTGTATTTGATAGCCCAATTCTTGAGGAAGGCTGTATGCTATTTAACTTTACACTATGCCGAGCAAAAATAAAAAAAAGTCAGAAAGAACGCTAAGCGAAAACGAACTGATAGCGTGGGCAGGTGATGCGATACGACGGGGTGGGTCGGAGGATCAAGAAATTTCACGCAGACGAAGTCGCGAGCAGAAGCTAGTTAGAAAATAATTTTGAAAGGAACTTTGTCTGTATGATACCTTTTCACGCCTAAACCACTGAATCGATTACGATAAAATTTAGCAAGGAGATAGATGGCATCCTCAGGAAGGACATAGGCGACTGTTGTCCCGGTAGTACGTTCTCGTGGGATAATTTCCGACATCCACGGGGGCGAAGCCGCAGGCAGAAGCTAGTATTGAATAATTTAAATGAAAAATTTAGTTTAGACTACTCTATCTTCATCTGAAATTCAATTACAGAAGCAAAACTAAACTTTATAAGCAAGTTCGATCACCCTCGTCAGATCCAAGGGTAGGTACGACTAACGAACCTTCAAAATGGCGGCCAATAAAACATCTGTTTGTATCACGAAGGGGAAACGTAGATTGGATATGAAAAGCTGAAAAGTGTTAATGAACAAATTGAAAGAGGTATATGTTTAGAGCTGTGAAATGCTACATAGCCTGAATATCCCAAGGTAGGAGGGTCTTAAGCATGGCGTCTTAATTAAGTTTTCTGATTTTAAGTTCACGATATCATAACCATTATCAGCCTACAGCAGTCCACTGCTGGACATTGGGCTCTCCAATCGCATGCCATTCATCTCGATTCTCAGCAACTCTCATCCAGCTGCTATCAGCCACCCTGAGAAGATCTTCGCTCCACCTAGCCTGAGGGCGTCCTACCTTAGGTTTGCTGATTTCACGATATACAACGAAATAAAAGGGATGTTAATTCAACTTGCATAGTTTCCAGATAATATATATATGTATGACGGAGAAGGTATGTCTCTCTCGTTATTATCAGCCATATTTGAACTACTGTGGGCGTACTATGGGAAGTGTTGGTTATTGCGCAATAGAAAAACCGTTTGCAGTTCAAATCAAATTATAATTTACGATCAAATTAATCATACTAGCGAATCACATACTGCAGGTACACGTCACAACTATACAAAACGCGCGACAGTTTCTAAACGTGTTAACTGCTTAGCCGCCAACAACAAACTCTGCTTTAACTCTGGTCAAGCGTTATGTTATAGACTCTGTCGAGCGCCACCTGGTGCTGCTGGCGTCCCGATTAGTCAAAGTCAAACGATTGATTTAACGTATTTCCGACATGTATATACCCTGTATATACATGTCGGAAATACGTTAAATCAATCGTTTGACTTTGACTTGTGATGACTTGTAATTTGACATATTTCTTCTGGGACGTGAAAGTGTGACCCATTAGCAACAGTTAAGCACCCCATAAAGCCTAGGCGAAAATTCATAGGATTCAAGAAAACCCAACTTTTATGTAAAATTTCCCAGAATTCATTACTAAATATAATTTTTCTCTAAACTTTTAAATTTAATGGCCTTCATTGCTATTCCATTGGATACCTGATACTTGAACAAACCTTTCGATGGAACCAAATTCTCTAAAACATAAAACAGTTAAAAGTAATAGGAAGAAGTTTATTAACCATTTTCATAAATCATCTACAATACATACATGAACTTTCACACAAGTTATCTCAAAATTTGACTATGGCATTAAGCGTACAAATTACGAGGAAGACATCTTCATTTATTAAATAAACGAGGTAAAACAATATAAACATATGCAGAGGTGCCGATGAAACAGCCGATAATGCTGGCAAAAGTCGAATTTGCAAATTGTAGCAATATAAAAAAATCGTGTGATAAAATCAATTGATTAACTGGTTTGTGTCCTCCCACTACTTTCTTACCTCCCAGCAATCTATCATGCGCTAGGCAGCCAGGTCGTCATGACCTGGTCAAAAGTCACGGAACGTCTTCTAAGTTTTTAATATGACTCACGGTCTACTCACTAGACACGGTTCACATTGATAAGTCGCCCCAAATACATTAACTTGCGGCAATCGTCGAGTTGGGAATCAACGCCCATACTCCCTACGAACTTTAATAACAATGTCATTGTATAATCCGTAACAAAATACAATATCAGCGTACTCATCGAAAATCCGAAGATAGAGGTAATTTACTACTCTAATCTGAAGAAATTTTGCTAAATTCTTGAATAAATCACAAGATATTGAGTTGAATTGGAAGAAACAAGACAGTTTTCAGCAAATGATCAGATTTTATAAGTAATTATGGAAAATTTACACCATGTAGGTACGTTGTACCATTTTAGATAAAAATGGTTTCGGGGAGGGCCACACAACAGATTGTATGTCAACACATGACTATTCTCCAACCGAATCGTTTACACAGTGAGAACGGCACAACCGACTCCATTACAACAAATAAGTTAGTAGAGTTTAAAAGTAATTGGAAATTATTTAAATGAATAACAATATGTACGTACATGCGCATTATATTTAAACACATGCGAACTAAGCGATCAGTGAACCGTGACCAGCGAGTAGACCGCGAGTCATGTTAAAAACTTAAAAGACGTTCCGCGACTTGTGACCTGGTCATGACGACCTGGCTTCCTAATGCGTGATGGAGTGCTGGCATGTTAAAAAGTATATAAGTGGGATGGCACAAACCAGTTAATTAATTCGATTATCACAACATTTTGAAAATTTCGGAAATTTTCAAATTCGACCTTTGCCAGCATTATCGACTGTTTCATCGGCACCTCTAAATATGTTTAAAACTTTTTTACCTCGTTAGATAGCAGGTTAAATGAAGATATCTTCCTCATAATTTGTACGCTTAATGCCATAGTCAAATTTTGAGATAACTTGTGTCAAAGTTCATGTATGTACCTATTGTAGATGATTTATGAAAATGGTTAATATACTTCTTCCTATTACTTTTAACTGTTTTATGTTTTAGAGAATTTGGTTCCATCGAATGGTTTGTTAAAGTATTAAGTATCCAATGGAATAGCAATGAAGACCATTTAATCAATTTAAGAGTTTGGAAAAAAGTGATATTTAGTAATGAATTCTGGGAAATTTTCATAAATACATAAAAGTTGGGTTTTCCCGAATCCCACGAATTTTCGCCTAGGCTTTATGGCGTGCTTAATTGTTGCAAATCGGTCACACTTTCATGTTCTGGAAGGAATAGGTGAAATTACAAGTCAACCTGTCTATATAATACGATTTTTCTTATCCAACATGAAACTCACAAAGCAACTACAAGTTTAGTTAAGGTACTTTAACCACAAAATCACTCAAAAATCCACTGCTCCAATACCCGATGGCAGGGTCAAAATGTACTTTTACCAAAAAGTACCTACAAACGAAAAATACGTGTCAGTGGAACGGGATAAAAGGACCACGTTCCATTGACGGTAAAGAGCTATTCATCCTCCGTCACGCGAACGGAATTCTCAATGACCTTTCAGGAGAGTTGCAGGGGCGAATATTGTATTATTTGAAACTAGTTTCTACCCGCGACTTCGTCCGCAGGTACTTTCTTGTTTCAACATAAAATATAAGCTATGACACTGGGCAATAGTGGAGTTTTCTATCCGTAAAATAATTTTTCAAATTAGATCTGTCAGTTCCAGAGATAACCTTTTACAAATATGTCAGCAAACAGTTTTACCTCTTTATAAGTAATACCTAGGGCATCAGTTTCGATATTGGATCTTTGTTGAAACATAGCCTTTTTAGGGTTCCGTAGCAAAATGGCAATAACGGAACCCTTACTAGAAAAAAGGAAATTACAGAGTAATTTTGGCTTCAAACAAGAATCAAGGCAATAAAAAAAATGGACTTTGCTCTGCGGTGAGAACTGTCCTGCATGGCAAAAGCCCTTTTTTATATATGTTTTGTTAATAGGCTGGTATTATTATTATAATCAAGAGAGCCTACTTATAAATGTAAAAAAAACTGGCTTTATTTAACGGATATTTTTGACAAGGAAGAATGGTAGAAGAAAACGTGTTGACGCCAACCCCACGTAAAATGGGACAAGTGCAAAAAGATGATGATGACTTAGCTAGCTTATCTAATACTTACTCACAATATCACGTTCCTCGTCTTATTTAACTAACGATAGTTAGGTATCAGATACCTGAACTTTGTATTATACTACTATTATCTTAAATGTTGTTTCAAAATGTAAATTGCTCTGAAAACTTCTCGTTGCGTTAATAGACTCTCCTTACTTAGGTCCAAATACCATCCCTATGTATACAGTTATATTTCCAGTACGCCAACTAACTAAATAGACAGAATATAAACAACTTCATAATTTTGTTAATGGGTATCTTTGAGGTCTACGCTCTCATCTGCTTTTCAATGAATGAAGCAGAACTTTTATGTACCTTTATGTTGAGGTACAAAGTGCTATAGAAATGTGTTCCGTATCGTATTTTTATCTCACGAAGCGACGCGCGCTTTAGTTTTGGTTACCAAGTGTACAATCACGCTGTGAATGTGTGCGTGAAGACGAGTAGCGTCAGCGCATAATACACACACGCACATGCATACACACACACACACTTCCGACTTCGCCATTGTCTCGGACGGTACCGAGAACTCCTGCGCTTACACACACTTTCACAGCGTGTTTGTACACTTGGTAATCACAAGTAAAGCACGCGTCGCTTCGTGAGATGAAAATACTATACCTATTTACGTCTCATTTTCCGATATCAAATAGCTACACTTTATATCTAAATTATCTTAAATATTGTTTCAAATCTAAATAGATCTGAAAGTTCTCGTTGCCTTATTGGACTTCTTACTTAGGTCCAAATACCATACCTATGTATAAAGTTAAATTTCCAGTACGCCAACTAACTAAATAAATAGAATATGAACAGCTTTATACTTTTGTAAATAATAATAATAATATCTTGCCTTTATTGGTTGGCTTGAGTGGAGATTCGCAAGAGCAAACGTGCTCGGAGGAAGGAAGTATTTCAGTAAGTGCTGGTAGGGATCTTGACCATCTTCGGGTTCTGGAATTGTTCTGATAGCCGTGGAATACCTCTCCACTCCTCAAGCACCTCAGGAAGTGTTGCCTCCTTGTCGCTACGTCACTATGTGCTAGCGACGGTTTCCGGGGGCCCATTATTGAGTGTGAAAGTCACCCCCTGCCATTTTATCCGTGTATTTTATATATAAAACATTGGTCAGGCAGGGGCCATAGCCGTTCCGTAGTTCTTGGTAACCAGCCCATTTTAGCCACAGAAACCCATAGTTCAATAATTATTTTTGTTTCCATATCCTGCAATAGTCCAACACCAACCGGGGATTGTCCTTGGGTGCACTTGCACAGTGCATACAGGGATAATCGTCGGTTGGTGCCTCATTCCATTTAAAATTGTCTAAGGGGCCTCTGTGAGTTGGCTTCGGCCCCTCGTACGCCTTCCAAAGGACCGGGATCTCATGACCCCGAGCTATGTTAACATAATAATATAATTTTTATTTTTTGCCAAAATATTAACAACCTTACAACAAATTTTACACTAGTACTTACTTTCTATGAATCTAAATGATTAGATACCCAATTAGTAACTCAATGCACAAATAATACATTCAGGTTGGTACGAAACCGATTCACCCTGACCCTCGTACTAGTTAAAAACTGTATTAGGGTTAGTTTTCCTCGTTCTCAGTTTACAATATTATAATAATAAATGGGTTCCGTTCTGAGGTTCTACGCTCTACGCTCTCATCTGCTTTTCAAATGAATGAACCAGAACTTTTATTTACCTACATGTTGAGGTACGAAGCGGTATAGAAATGTACACAAATAATGTGCACAATAGCTTCTGTTACCTGCTACGTGGTACAAAAATGGAACGTTACGAGGAAATAAATGACTCATCATTTTATGAATAATAACATCCTTTTCTTTATTTATTTTTTATACGTTGCCCCACACTAGGAATTTCTCCTGTATTGTGGGTGCGTTTACAAACATTTAACTCACATACACAAACAGCCAGACCCGGAACAACTACTTGTAAGTCATACAAATATTTGTTCCGTGCGGGAATCGAACCCGCGACACGCAGCGCAGCAGTCAATCGCTTAACCACTGCGCCAACCGTGCCGTTCATTCATTCTCCTACCCTTATTCTAATTTATTTGGGGTCGGCGCAACATATCTTTTTCCTCCATACTTCTCTATTAGTCATCATCTCGGTAGTCACCCCCTTTTCTAGCCATATCATCTTTCACACAGTCCATCCATTTTATGAATAGTAGTATATATTTTTTAATTCGTTTAACTTAGTTTATCTACTTATTATGAAGTTGCAAGTAGCGCTTTAGAAACATGCAGTGCTGTTATAAACTAAAGAGCATAATTTCGCTTTCTTTTGTCTTAAAAGATTGCCCTAAAAGGACTTACGAGTAAAGGCACGTTCAAACTGGCGTGACGCCACAGCGCGGCACAAAGGCACCGCCTGTCGCGCTGTCGCGTCGCGCCTGTTTGTGGGAGCCTTAAAACAACTGTCCAAGAATATGTGAATTAATCAAATTTTTTGCTATCCCTAGACCCAACAAATAGAGCATTATTTATCAAGACTGGATTAAGAGGATCGATAGAGAGCATATTTGCAAAAAAATACTAGTTCTCAAAAAATAATTTATTCAGCCTTCATTTACCCTTTTTGGAGCATTGATTGAAGTGCAGTAGTTCTACGATACGAGTAGTGTTTGGTCCTTATAAAAATCCTATGAAAATCAATTATTGTTGAGACAGTCACATAATAAGAATACTAAAATCAAATTTCACGTTGACATAATTCTATTTATAACCCTTATATTTTAATGCATCACAATATTTAACTTAAAAGCCCTATATGTACCTTATCAGTCACCTTCGCCGTTCATCCACGTCTATTCGACACGGACCATTTAATACCCAATCGATCGGAAAATATTTTATAGATAGACTTGATAATTATATGCTGTTCCCTCTTGAATTATTAATATTGTCTGAACTTGACCTTAATATCTGTCTATGGATCTGAAAGGTGTACATCGTAATATGGGTTGAAACTTATTAGTATTCATGTTAACTCTTCCAATTATGCTTTAATGTTGAGGTCCTAAGTTCTGAGTTGAGTTGCACGATTACTGACAAATGCGTGCACTGAATGGTCAGGCCCACTCAATCTGTGTGGTTTTTCCTTAAAATACCATTTCAGACACATGGTCTTCGCATGATCTGGATTTTAAAAGAGACTGTGACCGCTGAGTTTGTTTCGGCCTTTCTTCTCAGAGTAGTCAGATAGGAAACGCCGACCTCATCTAGTTGTTAAAATATGACGCGTGAAAGTGTTTGTAAAAACCTACTTAGAGAAATAAAATCATTTATCGTTTATCAATGGCTGTGCAACAAAATTGGATTCAAACTCATGAGCTTTTGATGGTGAGTCTGATGACTCAACGATTGGGCTATTGTCGAGAATTGACTTGTTTTGTCGTGACATTAAAGCCACCGCTTTAAAGCGACAATTTAAAATAGCGATGCAGATAACATTGGTGAAATGTTTGGAATGTTTTGAACTCTTAATCAATCAATTGCTCGCAGAAACCATTTTGTTTAACTCTATCTGTCTTAATTTATTTTATAGGCCCGAAGTTCACGACAATGGTTACCTTAACATGCTTTGCATTTACATTGTGTTTTAATGGAAAAGTTTCCCCCTACTTTGAAACACAATCAAAGATCCTAAACCTACAGACATGTCACTACACATTTAATATATATACCTAACCTTGTATGTGACGTCACACGTTTTACTATGCAAACAAAGCTTCTTGATTTGTTTGTACGGCGCCTGTTATTAGACGCCCTCGCTGCAATAACATAGCTGGTATTAGAGATTCATGAATAATACACTAAAATGTCACTGTCATCAAAATGTGATAAAATGGTGGAATTGTCCTCACAAATAAAAGCAATAAAATAATATGATTTAGGGCCCGTTGTTTGATACATAGTTAAACATGACCATTAGTCAATTTAACAATTAGTCACTTGATAATAGTCTATAGCCGTCAAAGTTTAACTACTCTGTCTGCGCATGGTTAACTTTTATAGCGAATTGTATTTTTTTTTTAACTGTACTTAGCTTAATCATTTTTCAAGCAACATACTTCGGTCATTTTTAACAAATTGTTAGATTAACTAACGCATTTTAACTATTAGTATGTTTGACTACTGATCAAACAACGGGCCCTTAGAACTGTAAGCTCGTTTGATTTTTGATTAAAGAGGCCATGAAGGTCCTGTTCTGATATTCTCTAACCATCATTTTGAAATTCGAATTGAAGTGTGTGAGGTAAAACCGCAACCTAAAAAACAACAATCGAATTCGTTTTCAATTTCGAATTATTAACGGTCACTTCTAACACTTGAATGAGGTTCTAACTAACTTTGACAGCACTACTCAGGGATCGGAAATTTGAGGGGAAATTCCCGTATTTTTAAGAACGTTCTCTTCCTAATCTCGGTCTCAATCTGTCAAAAAAAAAACTCTCAGTTAAAAATATAAAAATCTCGTGTCACGGTGTTTGTGGTCGCACTCCTCCGAAACGGCTCGACCAATTTTTATGAAAGATTTTATGTCATATTTGGTAGGTATGAGAATAGGTTGTAAAGTATATTTCATACCACTCCCACGGGATCGAGGCTTATGCGGGTGAAACCGCGGGGCGCAGCTAGTTACCTATATTTTTGACAAGTTTTAGACATCTGAGATGAAATTGCGATTTGAATTTGGACGACTTTTAAGTACAAATATTAACCTTGTGGTGAGTGATAGCAAAGACAGTGCTGCTGCTCGTAGCACAACCTCTTTGTTGCCTTTTATTACATCCATTAAAGAAGATTTGCTTTATTAAAACAAATGTAAATGAGATACGAAGGCAGAATATTAAAGAACATAAATGGTTTATGTAGGTCATATTAGGCTTATAATCGCTGTACTGGAATAATCTTCTTCTGGCTTCTAAAGCATAGAAAATGTGTTCTTCTAATCTTCTTCTGGCTTCTAAAGCATAGAAAATGTGTCGGTGTGATAGTGACTGGACCACTCTTTGCCGCAATATTTACCCTCTAGTTTTCTATTCATTGTTTGAACAATTTTAAAAACCAAATGCAATTCGAATGTAGAACACACTAGAATTTTATGAAAATTTCATATTTAAAACATATTTGGGTATAGTTTCCTCCACTCAATATAACTTTAACGATTATTCAAGTTCTGTTTCTAAAATCTCGTTTTCCAAAATAACATAGACTTTCAGAACATTGTAAGTGCAATATTTTGCATAAATCGATGCAATTTCGCACATACGGCGTATCTGTAAGTGGTTTCAGGAAATCTTATCTTCTCTGAAATTGGGTCAAGTGCAAGGCCGGGGGAATATTAGCAATTTCATGGACGAGTTCGCTTTGAATTAGCAACTAACCTCCGGTTTTTGAAAGGCTGAGTTTCTGATCTGTAACTCAACTGATCAAGAATCTGATCAGTAAGTAATTGGCCGGGGAAAAAGTATTTTCGTTTTTTATAAAGTTGTAGTAAAATCTCTTTAGCTGTACTGTTTGTATAAGGCTAATTATGATACCATTAAATATTTGAAATCTAAAAAAAGAAAAATATATAGCAAATATGATTTCCCGCCATTTATCAATTTTTTTTCTGTCCGCCAAAATGAATGAATCTAACGAAGAAACTCAAACATTTTGAAGTTTAAAAAAAAAAAGGGAAACATGCGATACTAGCTGCGAAAAAATATGTTAGGTAGAATAGCACAAAGTTGGTTCAAGCGTTTTCAGTCCGGGAATTTTGATGTCAAAGATGCATCTGGCTCTGGTCGCCTTGTTACGGATAAAGTCGATGCCATATTTGGTAAAGTGGAGCAAGATCGGCATATTAATAGCTACGACTTAGCTGAATAGTAAGGAGTTGACCACAAAACAGTTTAGACACATTTGTAAATTACAAAACGCTCGATATTTGGGTGCTACTCGAGCTCTTAGTCTTGAATTTGTATATAATATACGAAATAACTTTTTCCACAACCTATTATGTTGTCAAGTTGTCAGCTGTATGGTTATTTTAAAAAAATAACAAAAATGAGTACATATTTATGGTTGTACAAGTCATGTACCCGACGCATGTTCCTAACAGCAAAAATGACGAACTTTCATCCCCTATATTATAACCCTTTTAAGGGATGAATTTTCAAATATCTTTCCTTAGTACCTACTCACAGTCATTATAAAACAAACCCTTGTGCAAATTTGTGCAAATTATAGAAGGAACTCTTGTGCAAATTTGTGCAAATTATAGAAGGAACTCTTGTGCAAATTTCACTCTTCTAGACCCAGCGGTTTGTCGCGCGTTCTGTCAGTGAATTAATGAATTTAAGATTTTTATTAAGTAGATTAAAGTGACGATACTGAAGTACGGTCAAAATCAATATCAAAAGTCATTTATTCAAATTAGGCTGAGAATGAGCGCTTTTTGAACGTCAAAATTACATAAAACAGTCCCCCAAAACGCTCGCCCTTCACCACTTCCTAGTGCTTCTGTGAAGAAGAGGTGGTGCAACAAACTCCCCAGCAGTAAACCGATAAGAATCTTGTTGACGAGCTAATCTTTTTCCTCAACATAAACGATTATCATATATGGTCCTTTCAAAGCTAATTTTCCTCTGAAATTGCATCACTGTCAGAGTCACAGTCATCTTTATTCTCGTTACAATAAGGTAGCTTTTGGGTTTGCTGCTACTAGAAAATCTGTCAATTTTTCAGTGATCTTTATTTTTGGGTTACTACTACTGACAAATTTGTCAAATTCACATTGATCTTTTTTTTTCGTTACAATAACGTTGCTGTTGACAGGGGTGCCCAGTTTTAGAAAACCTTGTGTATACTCATTCTCATGCCCTACTTCGGGTTATTTCTTTTTATAGCCTACTTGACTCCTGAAATCGCATCTAAATCCGTCCAGTACGAGTAAAACTCATGTTTAGCGAATAGACGGGTACCTTCTTCACCCTTAAGAACTTAATAATTAATTAAGTTTATAAAATATAGATTGAAGAAAATCTATGATGCAAGAGCGAACGAAGCAAGCTCGTTAATATTAGCACCCCCGGTTTATAAGGTAACGCAACGAACATAGAGTTGTAGTAACGTTGCCGCAAGGAGAGATCGGTCAAAGCCGATTGACTAATCAGTTTTGATGTCTATGCTCATGGGTGTTCCGCCCCCACTATTTAGCTCACGTGGGTGCTGGAACCCCCGAGCACCCACGTGGTCGAAGCCCCTGTCAGTTGTGTGGTTGCTGACAAGCCAAAAGAGCAACAAACAATCTTATGATTTTACAACAGCTTTAACAAAACAGGCTGTCAAAACCGTTAGTTGAAAGTTGTTAGTATCAATTTCGGTTATTTTAATTGAACGTTAGAAGCCAAGGTTAAACGGTAATGGAATTTCGTTGCCATAGGAATCAGAAGAGAGAAGTAATCCCAATGTTTTTCTTGGAATAAATCGGTCCATAATAAAGAAAGGAGCAACGAAAATAATTCTACAAAAGCTTTGAAAATTAAGCCGTGGAAATATTTTCTATTAAAAATAATAGGCGCTATTGAACTTGATTTCTATTCATGTTTTTTTTTTCAAAGTTTGCCAATAAGCTGAAAGGCTTTTTGTCTTTATTTAAAGATTATAATTTGACTCTTTATAAGATTTACCTACCATCTACAAAAAGGCTTCTTCTTTGCTTAAATACAGGTATTCAATTGTATAATTCAGCTTAGTGTATGAATTATTGCACATTGTAACTTATCCCATAGTTATAGCTAAACAATTAATAAATGAATACATTATATTATTTGTAGAACAGCGACAGACAACGATTGAGCGGTTGCTATGGAAAACGTGACGATTCACTGTTACGCGAGCTACGCCGTAGCACTCGTAGCTGACCGCTACGCGCTACGCGTTTATGTCCTTCACATTGCATTCATGCATTTGCTAACAGACTGGGTTGTGGAGGTCAGGTAGGCAGTTGCTCCATGTAAAATACTAGTATTTTGCTTCATCCGGTTAGACTGGAAGCCGACCCCAATATAGTTGGGATAGGGTTAGGCAGATGATTATCGTGGTCAAAGTCAAAGTCAAAGTCAAATCATTTATTTCAAATAGGCACATAAAAGGCACTTTTGAACGTAAAAATTTACAATAAAATAGAATTGATTCTAGTTGCCCCTTCCAAAAGGTAGTTTCGTATGGAGAAGAATGGTCAAGAACTCCACCGTTACTCTTTTAAAATGTTTTACAATATTATGTAAGTTCACATTAGTGGCCCTGGCGCACAGGCAACTGAAGGAACACGGGTGGGTTTTAGTCAGTAAGAGTCTGACACGCCCTTCCGCTCCGTCCAGAGCGGGAGAGGTCATTTGAAGATTTCCCAGCCAAAAAAAACAGGCTAGGCAGATGGTGATGTTGCATTGCTAGGTAGGTTGACATTTTTGTAATTGTCCGGATAGGTACTACCTACGAGATAGTAAAAATATAACTGAATTTCTATGAAATCATATGAATCAATCTGCTAGGTAACTTAAACCGAACTTTGCAGTACCAGGTGAAACAGTGTCTTTAATCTTGTTCATTATTCAGTGTCTTTGGACATTCCAAAGACACTGAATAATGAACAAGATTAGCAACATGCCCATTGGCAACTAGCGTCATCTTTCTGACTGACCGACCCCTTGACAATTTAAAACTGTCTGTAATTGGTTTATTTGAAATAGATGCTTTGAGTTTGAGTTTAATAAAATTAAATGATTAATTACATTTCAGAGCAACTTTAATCAATGATCTTATCCCTTCGGCTGTGTTAGAAAAATTTAGAATTTCGTACTATAATAGCCCTTAGTTATTAAAACGTGTTGGTCATTAAAGCGGCCCATTCATACCGCGCTCCAGTTGTTTGCTATCCCAGAGGTCTTTTAGAACTAAAGAACGTGTGCTTGACCTTTGCGTGTACAGCTTTATGGCTCTTAGGGTTGCTACGCGTTAGTGCAACGTTTTCTTAAAGTTTAAATGTTTTTCTGAATCTTCGTTCCTTAACAATTTATTGACTCGACCTTTTGTATTTATTAGGTCGATTATATTATCAGACATTGGGTTTACTTTTTTCTGACATTTTATGTAATGAAAATGCTACCTATCCAAGCTATTAACGCTGTATTTTTGATCTCAGACATCGATTGAACAGAGTTCTAGAAGTTTAACTATGAACTTCATAAATAGAACATATTGGTGAATATAAATAATAATAATAACGTTTATTTATCAAAAAGTAAGAATACAATATGTGCATGTTCGGTGAGCCACAAACTAAGCGACGCTTGTATCTTGTGGCTCAGGAGTGCGAATTTAACAAAATTATAATAGTTACCTTACAGTTTGAGGATGTGAGATTATTATAGACAAGAGTTTAAATAAAATAAAACATTCTGAGATTCTAAGATACAAAATTAAAATTAAAAACATTTGTTTACGTTGGGCTTGTGTTATTGTGTGTGAGTGCGTGTGATTATGTGTGCGAGTGGATGAAATGGTGTGTGTGTCAGTGGGTGCGATGGTGTGTATGTGAGTGGGTGTCATGGTGTGTGTGTGTTTGTGTGTACTATAGGTGCTATACCAAGGCTTCGGTGTCGTCGTACGATAATTTTAAAAGAGCTGAAGTTAGGGATTTTTTACAGTTGGTGGTTGAGCAGTCCCTTAGGTCACAATTATATATAGGTACTTATAAATATATATATATGACGGAGAAGGTACGTCTCTCGCGTTATTATCAGCCATATTTTTAACTACTGTGGGCATACTATGGAAAGGGTTGGTTATTGCGCAATAGAAAAACCGTTTGCAGTTCAAATCAAATTATAATTTACGATCAAATTAATCACATTAGCGAATCACACACTGTAGGTACACGACACAACTATACGGACCGCGCGACAGTTTCTAAACGTGTTCACTGCTTAACCGCCAACAACAAACTCTGCTTTAACTCTGGTCAAGCGTTATGTTATAGACTCTGTCGAGCGCCACCTGGTACGCTGGCGTCCCGATTAGTAGAAGTCAAACGATTGATTTAACGTATTTCCGACATACTTATATATATATATATATATATATATAGGTAATATAAAACTGCCTTGACTGCCTCGTTGGTCTAGTAGTCGCAAGGCGCTACTGCTGAGCATGAGGTCGCGGGTTCGATTCCCAGGTCGGGCAAAGTGTTATTAGGTTTTTCTATCAGAAATTTCTCAGTAGCAGCCCAGAGTCATGAGTAAACAAAATTACTATCCCAAGCAAATAGGTAAATACAAATAACGTCACATACCTACAGATTGTAATGCTACTCGTGGGCGTATCGCAATGATGTTATTTCCGCCATTTAGGCACTACACACAGCTGTGATATTGGCTTTGTGCAGGAGCAACGAGCGTAGCATTGATATCGCTTGCAGATTTACATGCATGCGTTACTGAGCTTGCCCTTATTAACATAATGATGTGAACTGTTATAATAATAATACGCAATTCTTTGGTTAGTTATATTAACTTAATTTAATATATTAATTGTTATGTTTTTTTATTACGGACACTTTTAACGCCTTGCATCGTTCTCACATGTAAAATTTCAACATGAACGATGTAACCAATTTTTGGTTATCATATTTTGATTTAAAAGAGTGTCCGTGGAGTTTCTTGCCCGTTCTTCTCCATTGGTACCTACTACGCTTTGGAATGGGCATTTGGAATTGGCAATTAGCTTCATCTTTCTGACCGACCGACCCCTTGACAATTCAAAAGTGCCTGTAATTGGTTTATTTGAAATAAAATGGTCTTTGAGTTTGAGTTACTGTAGTCGTAATTTCAGTATGTTGAATTTTTCATCATTTGATAAATCTCTATCAATAACAGTATTACAAGTATAATATTAATGTTTTCTACAAGCCAAAAACCATAAACTGTCTCATACAAAGAGTGGTCGATCATTGATCACGTTGTTCATTGCATGAGTAGGGGAGGGGGGGTAAGTCTTTATTAAAATGATTTTATGCACAGCATTAAAATATAAGTTATATCTAAATCAGATTTTTATATCTAATATTTTATATATATCTTTATATCTCAGTTTGAAGCTGGCAAGCCGACAGGTGCTTTAAAAATAAAATCTTTTAAATCGCGGACATGCGCGTTCGAAAGGCGATTCATATAAATCTTCTTTCCTTTCCTTCGATATTTTACAATACCCTAGATTTAAATATTTAACTTCTTCTCTCCTATTGGTACGAACTATGAGGATAGCTCAAGCCTTGGTAAAAATACATGTACAGTTAATTGACAGTTATTTTACCTCGGACAGCAGCAACCCAATAGCAACCTTATTAAAATGAGTATTAAGATCATTGTGAATTTGACAGACTTGTCAATGGCAGCAACCCAACAGCAACCTTATTGCAACGGCAATAAAGATCAATAATAATTGTGAATAGACTGTAGCCAGCTAGCCAGCTTGACTGCCCGTCAAATGTGCACTCTTGGCAGTCAGCCCTGACGTACCTATCTACTTACGATGGAGTGTCTCTCGTTGATTAAATAAAACATTGGTCAGGCAGGGGCTATAGTCTTCCCATATTCCTAGATAACCAGTTCACTTTAGCCACCCAAACCCATAATCCAATATATTTGTTTCCATATCCTGCACCAACCGAGGGGTGGTCCTTGGGTGCACTTGTTTAGTGCGTACAGGGATAATAATCATCGGTTGGTGCCTCATTTCATTGAAAGCGGCTAACGGGCCTCTGCGAGTTGGCTTCGGCCCCTCGAACGCCTCCAAAGGTCCGGGAGCCCAGGGTCCCGAGATATGTCAAAGACACAATGATAATAATAAAAAATAGTACAGTAAAAAAATATTTATGCAGAAAATGTCAAAGTAAACCTGAAACTATACAACATATCACAGGAGCTTGTATCACACTAACCCAAACCTACTATACGCATAGACATAATTACTTGTTAATATATATACACCAAAATCTTGCAACTAAACTTAAAACTCCTGCAGGATCCCTACACACAATATTACAAGTACACGTCTAGAGTTGTTCTAGAAAACCAATTCTACAAAATATATTATGACCGCACTATAATTAAAGACCACACTATATATGACAACAGACCTGATATAACACTAGTTGATATAGTAAGCAAACACACATTTTTAATAGATCCCAAAAACCCAAGTTTTAATAAAACTATCACAGAAAAAGTCAGGAAGTATACAGAATTACAGGAGGGAATTAACAGGGTTTGGAAAATGAATAGAGTCACTATAGTCCCAATAGTAATATCAACAACAGCGGGGTAATTACGTAACACACTAACATTTGGCTTTCATTTTGACAGCTCAACAACATTCATTGCGTTATTTACATTGTTGAGCAGACAAATTTTTAGAAAATATGAAGCAATGGATCAGCACTAGGCTTCAAAATGATTCAGATTGTGATAGATAGTGTGTTACGCAATTAGGGTGCGGGTGTTACCCCGAAACAAATATTCAATTGTTTTCATGCACCCAATCTATCTAAATACACATACTAACACAAAAAAAAGTTGCTATATTAAACACTTGCCACATAGAAAGGCAATTCTTACTATCAGATTTGGATAATAATTTCACTGCAGTACGATTTATCTTCTCAGAATAATAACAAAAATCTCACCTTGGTTCACATCCGTGAGATTCTGAAAATACCAGGTGCAAACGTAAGAAAATTAAATTTAAATACCAATATTATTTTCCAATTGCAGGGCAAAGGCCTCTTCTCATATAGAGAAAGCACGAGCATTGATCACCACGCTTGCTCAAGACGGGTTTGCCATTTCAGACTTATATTAACTATAAATCCAGGTTTCCTCACGATGTTTTCCTTCACCGATGTCAGTTATGTCCAAGATAAACTTAGAATGTACTTATAAATTGAAAAAGTCACATTGGCACTTACCCGGAATGTACCCATAACCTCATGCATGAGAGGTGAGGCCTTAACCACTGGGCCATCACGACATCGTTGACTCAATTTCTAACTAATGACTCAATGTCAAAGTTTTGAAAATTATTAATAAGTAGATACTAAGCGAGTTTCCTTACAATAGTTATTTCAGTAAACGGTCTAGAATTCCATTAAATGGTTTAGAATTCCAGTAAACGGTTTAGAACATAAGCTTTTGTCCCTTGAAAGCTTACTTGAAGAGCTAAAATGTAAAAGGAAAAAAGGGTCTTTATACACGTGCTACAAAAGAGTAAAAACTACTTTTCAAAACGAGTTAACTTTTAACAATAAATATTTCTCAAAGCTTTCTATTTCTTACCAGTATTTTCTATTCGTGTAAAATAACAAAGATGAAAGGAAAATGTATTTATTTTCGATGTAGATTTTTCTTTTTTAACTTTTTTATGCACGTTTTGGTGGACCTACAAATCACCAAATAAGATAATATTTATAGCAGGCGTAAAATAAAATAATCTTATCGAAACACAACTGCCATTAAAAAAAGACCAAACATCAGTTTCAATCGACCATTTTGCTATTTTTGTTCAGTACAGGCCCTGCAGTCTCGACATTAGATAGCGACAAAAATCTGTCGCTAAGTCGTATCGATGTCAAGTTTCTCTAATAGATTTTCAACTTTATTTCCAAAGCATAAAGTTGAAAATCTATTAAATAAATTTGACAATGATTGGACTTAACGACCGATTTTTGTCGGTATCTATGTCGAGACTGCCGGCCCAGGTCGACAAAAAAAAACCACGACGAAAAAAACAAAACGTTTGTCGAGAAAACAAACGACCCGTGGTCCACTTTAGCCCTGGATCGAAAGAGTTGGAAGTCATGGGGAGAGGCCTTTGCCCAGCAGTGGGATGATGCAGGCTAATAGTAACAGTAACGCGCCGCCACGAAAAAACAAGGCCAAGTACACAAATACCCCGAAGGATGAACAAACGACCTCATATTTATAATTATCTTTGCATAGAGTTTTTCTTGCTATACCAAGCCACATACCGCGACATCTACCTAACCCTTTTAGTATGCAATCAAGCAAGTTTCACCGGATTTTCGAATCGATATCCTAAGACTAAGTTCAGACTTAAATTGAACCGTATATCAGCTGGCAACGGTTTAGAAACGACTTGCACTAACCCAATTACATATAGGGAAGGAAATTCTGTATTAGCAAGTTGGAATGTGTGAACTTTATTCTTTATTTTTGTAAGAAAGGAAAGTGAGTTTTACTCAATTGCAATTTGTGACAGGGTATGAATTATTTACGAGATTGTAATTACGGGAAGTGCTGGGATGACGGGAATAATGTGACTCCATCATTATTCATCGTAGCGATTTTTCCGTGTTATTGTTTTCCCGATTAAGATATTTTTTACAGTTAAGAGGCTTACAACAGCTAAAGCGCGGTCACTGTCGGACTGCATAGAAAAGAAAGAGAAGCGCGATGACACAACGCTAGTAATTTATTGCAAAATACGAAGCAATTATCTATTTACAAAAAATCTATTGATTGAATTAAAAAATTAAAACACTATTACGTTAGTATGTTGCTTGTAGAATAATCTGACAAAAATCTGAATGATTTAATGCATAGTAGTATGGTTTTTAATCGTTAAAAGAAATTTTTGGAGGTATCTTCGCGATTTTTTTCTATCGTATCAAATTAGTTGTATTATGTTTTCAACACACTATCTAATTAGTAAATATCCTGAAGAATAACATATATTTTTCTCATTTTGTTTAGTGCAGTGGATCATATACTTTTAGGCATTATAAAACTTACGTTTAGGTCCTGTAGTCCCTTTAAAGTAGCAGCATATTTTAACAGTTTCCTTAGCCAAAATATCTTGAGTTTCAGTTTGTTATTTTCCAAATGAAGTAGAACTTCTCCAAAAAAATATTTTCTAAGATAAATAAATTCAAGAGACATAAAAAAATAATATGGTTTATTATTTGTTTTCCTTCCGTCTAAAATCTTTCGAGCATAAAAACTTAACACCAATAGTGCAATCAATCGTACTCACACAACGACGAACATTCATCACAGTTAGTGACTCCCCATCAATCTCAAACTTATCTAATACGAAGCTTGGCGTTACTATACAACGTTATTTTTAGAAGGTATAGAAAAAAGCCGAAAACAGTAAAGGCACGTTTTCATTTCGAAAACCAAGGACAGATTTGCCTGGCAGGGACAGTTGATTAAAAATGCAATGGTATAGGGCTACACAAAGCGGAAGCACACCATAAAGGTTTGATTTAAAAGAGTCAATGTAAAACACTTGATACGAACATAATAAAAATTGTGTTTCGACTCTAGTGCGTACTGATTCTAAACACCCTACTTTCAGGCTTGCACTACTCTAAAAATAACGCTGTATATCAAGAAAACATACAAGTACAAAAATCAGCTCTGGGATTTCGGCTCCCCTATCCTATTCGTTCACCCCCTGACCCAATTTCCACCATAGTTCCGAAGACAATCTTCCTTCTCGTTCGCTCGAGTCGTCATTGTAAAAAGAGAATGTTCTAGAAATGAAATATTGCTTTGCATTTGTTAATTTATTTTGTACGTCCGTCTGCAGATTGAAAGAAAAAGTTTCTGTGAGATTTTTATGATCGTGCTCTCGTGGAAAATATTGTAGAAGTCAGACGTGATTTTGTGGTTTTGTTCGTTAGTTTTTAGTAAATTTAAGTTTCTTTGTGATTGTTGACTCTTTAGCAAATGAATGTTCACCGTCAAGTTTAATTTAACAAATAACAAATTATTGTGTTTATGAATGAAAACTTGCTTGTTGTTACGATTTTTATACAATTGAAAACGTTACACAATTGAATAGGTTTATGGATTTATTATGATCCATGCCGATTTCGGCTACAGTGACTAGTTTGATTTTTAGCGGCTAAAGGTTACGAGCGTGTGCTCAGATGTGGCTACTGTAACCTATCTTGGCTGTGAAGGTGCACAGTGCGGGCACGTTATGTTATTGTGTTTTATTTATACCTGCTAGGTGGTCTCAGTACGTATATATTACATTGAGTAAAATCTATGAAAAAACTATGTTAGACCAGATGTCACATTTTAACTCAAATGGGATTTTACATAGTAGCCAGTTTGGTTTCACGAAAGGTAGGTCGACGACTGACGCGGTAGTAAAACTCATCAGTCACATTTTAGAATCCTGGAAGAAGTCCCAGGATGCAATTGGCATTTTCTGTGATCTCTCAAAAGCGTTTGATTGCGTTGACCACAATACACTGATCTGTAAATTACACCACAACGGAATTTGTGGACAAACTGCTGTTCTTGTTCTTTCCTACCTGTCAAACAGGCAGCAAAAAGTAAACGTTAACGGGGTGACGACTTCGGGGTCCTTAGTTAAGATGGGCGTGCCTCAAGGTTCAATTCTTAGCCCTTTCCTATTTTTAGTTTATATTAATGACCTTCCTTACATGATGGCTAACTTATCGGATATAATTTTATTCGCTGATGCCACTTCCCTTAATTTTTTGATAGATAGAATAGATACGGATGTCTTACATGTCAACGATAGTCTAGCTGTTCTTTCGAAATGGTTCACAGCTAATAATCATTTACTTAATGCGAACAAAACTAAATGTCTTAAGTTTTCATTACCAACTGTACCCAAAGTGGGTCTAAATTTAAACTTGATGGCCTGAAATTAGATGCTATTACAGAAACTGTATTTCTAGGAATTAATAACTTTATATCCAAAATTGCAATTGGACCCCCACATTAGAGCTCTTTCAGGTAGATTAAGATCAGCTGCATATGCAGTAAGAAAAATAAGGCAGTTGACTGATATAGCCACATCTAGGTTAGTATATTTTTCTTATTTCCACAGTATTATGTCTTATGGCGTTCTGCTGTGGGAATCGGCAGCTGATGTAGATTCAATTTTCATTTTACAAAAGCGGGCCGATCCGCGCGATCTATAAAAAGGGTCCTTACGAGTCTCTTAGAAACAAATTTAAAAAAATGATATACTAACTCTACCTTCTCTTTATATCTTAGAAAGTATTTTGTAAGTTCGCAAAAACTAAGGTATTTTCAAAATAAAAAGCGATTCCCCTAATATAAATACACGTAGTAAAAATGAAATTGTGATACCCAAATTTAAATTAACTAAAAAAAGCAAGTCATTTCTTATAAACAATATCCGCTTTTATAACAAGTTGCCAGAGTCGGTTACAGAACTTAGCGATTGAAAGTTCAAAACCCACATCAAACGTGTTCTTATCAAAAAAAACATAATATAAGATTACAGACTATGTTAAAGACAAGGAAGTTTGGCAATAATTACTTCTGCACATGTGGCTTCCCTGGTACCCCATTAACGGCATCATTATGTAAATGTCTATTAACTGCTCTCAAGACATGATGTTTTTTTTTACATACTTCTTTGACATAATCTTCTCATTATTTGATATTATATACCTACAATTCTACTTTAAACTTTTTACTAATGGCTTTTGTAGACAGAATATTAATTCAGATTTGTTACAGGTAACGGTAATCATGTCATTTGGTTTACATAGGCTTTTATTTTTATTATTTTATTTTATTTATCTTTTATATAGATTCTTTTATATTTTGTGAATGTGAGAACGTTGTAGGCCTTGTAGACTGTAAATTTGTGCACTTTGTTCTATTTTGTTATTAAGTACCTGGTACTTTTTGACAGGCCTACGTTCCCATATCTATTAACACTGTTATTTGAAAATATTGTAAAAGATTATTATTTTTAAAAGAGTAACCGTGGTGTTTCTTACGGGCTCTTCTCCATAGGAAACGACTAATAGGAACCGTACACCTAGCTCTGACGTTGCATAAGTGCCCTTGTAAGTTTATGTGAAATATTATTTAGAATTTTGATATTTTCTGAAAAAAAATCCAAATTTAAATAACATACTTCGATAAGACTCCTGAGTTGTTTATATTAACAAATTAAAAAACAAGAATCAAGCTTTATTGACCTGAACGTTTTATAATAACAGTCGTTTAATACTCAACAAACATTATCAGTAAGAAAGGAAATATTCCTTTCATAAATAATAGGTATTTACCTATGAAATTGCCGTTTTGTATGAAAAAATTTAAACGAATTTTTTTCATGAATTTTTTATTTGTATTAATCGAAGTAATCACCCATGCAATCAATGCATCTTTGCCATCGCAGTGGCAGTTTATTGATGCCCTTCTTAAAGAAATCAGCTGGACGGGAGGCAACAAATTCTTCAAAGGCATTTTGTACTGCCTCTCGGGTATTAAATTTTTTTCCCGCCAAGAAGTTATCCAAATTCTGGAAAAAGTAGTAGTCTGTAGGCGCAAGGTCTGGTGAGTAGGGCGGATGACGGAGAGCTTCCAACCCCAGTTCTTGCAACTTGGAGACCGTCTGCTGTGCAGTATGAGGTCGCGCGTTGTCGTGCAGGAGCAGCGGAGACGAGCGATTGACCAATGCTGGTTGGAGATGCGCCAGCTTCTCCATCATTGTGTTCATTTCTTCACAGTACACATCTGCAGTAATGCTCACCCCGTTTGGTAAGAAGCTGTGATGAATCACACCGGCGCTAGACCACCAAACAGTGACCATCACTTTTCTAGGGGTAAGTTTTCGTTTAGGGCATTGTTTAGGTGCTGAACCAGGATCCAACCAACTTGCTGAGCGCTTACGGTTATCAAACAGAATCCATTTTTCATCGCAGGTAACAATGCGGTTCAAAATTCCTTCATTTGTGTGTCTGTTGAGCAGTGCAAGGCACGTCTCGACGCGTACTTCGCGCTGGCGATCATTGAGTTCGTGGGGCACCCATTTGTCAAGCTTTTTTACCTTGCCAATTTGACGCAAATGGACCAATATTGTTTTGACGCTAACGTCGAAAGCTGCTGCTAATTCAGCCGTAGATTGTGTATCATCAGCTTCCACAATCGCCTTTAATTCGTCATTGTCGACCAAAGTCTTCGGACGACCGCGAGGTTCATTTTTCAGGTCGAAATTTCCAGAACGGAAGCGAGCAAACCAATAACAGGTGGTGCGTTGGTTTGTAGAGTTAGCTCCGTAAACGTCGTTGATGTTGCGTGCCGCTTGTGCCGCGTTGCTGCCACGACGGTACTCATATTCCATAATTACTCGAATTTTTAACGTATCCATGATGACGAAAAAGATTGAAATGCGATGAAAATGTAACACTAATCAATAAAGAAATGACTACTTTTAGAAAAAAAAATCCATGTTTTTAAAATAAAATTAATTTGAAATTAGAATTCATAGCCAAACAAAAATTATTTTGATTTGAAATGGCCAGTACTGCAGAACGGCAATTTCATAGGTAAAGACCTAATATTAAACTAAATAATATTTCTCTTGCCTCTTGTCTCTTCTCTTGCTTCACGATTACTGACAAATGCGTGCACTGACTGGACAGGTCCACTCATTCTGTGTGGTTTTTTCCTCAAAAGACCATTTCAGACTCAAGTCTACATGGTCTTCACATGATCTGACCAAGATTATGTCTGAACTTTAAAAGAGACTGTGACCTTTGAGTTTGTTTCGGCCTTTCTTCTCAGAGTAGTCAGCTAGCAAACGCCGACCTCATCTAGTTTTAAAATATAACTGATGTGTAAAAGTGTTTGTATAAACCTACTTACAGAAATAAAATGATTTATAATTTATCATTTATCACTTGTGTTGTTGAACAAATATGTATTTCAGTTCAGAATTCAGAATGAATTAAATACGCAGTTATTAACCCATTTTGCTTAGCATGGTGACCATAATTACTTTAATAACTCTTAATTTTAGGGAAGGACATACCCCAGCAATGGGGCTTTTGATTGTTTAAATTGAATGACTGCGCTTTTTAAAGTCACAATTACTGATTACACATTATTTCGTTATCTTACGTAAAGTGATGTTAATGGCCTATTAAAGGGATTTTGGATTATAGCTTGACCGATATCGTTGTACCGCGCCTTAGGTATGTGCGCGGCGAGACGGGGGGGCAGTGCAGGCCGCTCGTTCGTCAATGCTCACGGCGCCGAGTCCCGCTCCCCCGCCTCGCCGCGCATACCTAAGGCCGGTACAGCGGTATCAGTCAAGCTATAGTAAAAGGCCATTAAATCTGCCTTATGTAGCTAGGTACTACTTTTGTACGTGAAGTATAAATAAAAAATAAAGTCACTTATCGTACAGCAGTATGACCCCGTTGTTCTTCTAAACAGCGCAACGGATTTTAATGCAGATTTCACAATCATTTATATAATTTACTCCGGAAGATTTATGTGTTTAAAACATTTATATTAAACGTACATAAAGTGAAGAAATATCAATGTTTTGTCAAATCGTAAAAACCATGCGAAGCGGGGGCGGGCCGTTAGTCAAGTATAAATCAGTAACGAATAAGTGTGCTCATTTGAAAAGTAGAACTTGTTAAGTTCGGAAAAGTTGTAAAGTTGTGTAGTATCCCTGAAATACAGGTGTTATAAATGGCCAATCTGTATTTACTGCGGTTGAAACTTACCTACAGTTCCAAGTTGTTGAAAGTTTATTTAATCAAGTAACTTAACCGACAATTCCTAGAATTTATAACACAAACGGGAAACAACAACAAACATCTCAGCTGTTTTTATACCCTTGTAACTTGTTACTATCAACTACAGAAAATTGTTTGTTGGTCTGTTGTGGTTTCAAATTGCTGACCACAATGTAGCGGTTAATGGAGTTTGTAAACATATCTTCACGCTTGTACTAGGCAAAGGTGTAGGCTATTGGTGTGGTGCACGATCGAAGCAAAAGGAGTATGTAAGGATCGTAGCGGGTGGCGTTGTGTAGTTTCTGCCTACTTCCATGGGAAGGTGTGAGTTTTTATATGTATGTGTAAAGGTGTGGTGTACCTACTACAACATTTTTGTCAGTTATGATGTATTCTAAAAGCAGTTATACAGGCTGTTATGTGTAACGAGGGAGTGAGGGACATACTTTAAAGGAGTGTAGTATCTACTCATGAGAATGAACAACTTAAAATAAGGGACCAGCCCTGAATTATGAAAAAGAAATCAGCTGTTTCCTATAAAATCCTGTATTTCCCGTTAGAGCGCAGTATAGAAAATCAATTATTTATGTTCTACTTTTTTAAATGATACATTAGGTAATAAAGTATGATCTCTAGCTAGGTTTTGATATTTTTAAGAGTCATTGCGAGTGATGTACAGTCACCAAAATTGATAAGTAACCAGGGTCGTTGGACATAGTTAAAGTGTATTAAGAAACCGATTGATGTTTTCGAATAAAATTTTATTGAATTAATAGAAAACAAACAGTACCTACATTTATCAAATTAAATTTCATTCGAAAACATTCATCGGTTTGTTACTAAACTCTTTTGGTGACTGTACTAACGAACAACCTATTGGCTATTCAGGCAGTAACTTGCCACTACTTTTAAACATTTTTGTGAGTGTGCTGAGTAGTCAATTCTTTTACATCAATCTCTTAAATATTACGATATTAATAATAATATCGTTTATAATAATCGATATTAATACATATTTTTTAAGCTACCAATAATATTAGCTTTAAAAAAATATTACGCACATAATAAAAAGTAGAATATTTTTTCTAGCTTGTTCGACTTTAGGTACATACGTTTTAATAAATTGAATATTGAACGACCCTATGTTATAGCGATAATATAAACTAAAACCATCAAAATCTTGGCTGAGTATAAACCTACTCTGTGTAAGAGGTTTTAATAAAAGTTTTCATTAAGTATATATTTTTTATTTAATAAATTCAATTTAGCTTCGTCTTGCTAAATTTAATCAAATATTTAATATTTCATACAAAGTTATTTCTTGGAAAATATACCCATATTATTTTATGAAGACACGCTATTTAATAGTATATTACTTAATATTAGATCTGAAATTGGTCTAAAAGTATTTTTAAGGAGGCGCTCAGTAGTTATATTATTATCAAGCTACTACTGAGCAAGAGGTCCTGGGTTCGATTCCCGGGTCGGGTAATGTGTTAATGGATTTTTCCATCTTGAATTTGTTAGTAGTAGTCGGGAGTCTGGATTTGTGTCCGATTGATGGTCATGGGCTCCCCCCTATTACATCGGACTTAAACATAACTAATGAAATGTGGGTGTACTACAGGTACACCTCTGCCTAACCCTTCGGGGAATGCAGGCGTGATGTTATGTTATGTTAATTAGGACGTAAAGTAGGAAAAATTTACCGCTTCTTATTACAGAAAAAGGTATACGTGAAAGATGTGGGTATCTATTCTATAAATATCAGTAAATTTGTTTGTAAACATCTTTGACCTAAACACGACATAACTTTCTTCTAAGAAATCTGTCACAAGTATTTTATTTTCCGTTTATAACCCACCCTGTTGTTGTTTGGGGCCGGAGATTCGTCATTTACCTTTATTTTACTTTAATTGCCCAATTTTATTACTTGGCAATAAAGTTATAGGCAGAGAGTATAAAACATTGTAGCAATTCAGAATTTATATATTTGTAAGAATGTACTTTTACATAGTATGATGTTAATATTTTATAAGTTCTGTACATTCTACCACAACTTGTGGAGTACAAATATTCAAATGTAATTCTTAACTAAATACAATTAATTTAAAGATTTGTTATTTACAATATGTCCAATTGGACATGGATACAGTTTGCCCCAGCACAGACAAATATTTAATTATATTTAAAAAAATACTGGTGTCAATTTCATTGTTAAATCAATATATTAGTCCGGTCTTAAAAGTATTTAATCTTAATCTAATCTTAATCTTTCATAAAAAAAAAACAGAATATTCTATTTCACTTAAGGTTCTTATGTCCTTTTCCAATATCTTACGACGAAAAAAAAAATAGGGCTATGAAACACTATAATAGCTTCATAATACATTTTGTTTTATTTTTCCTCATTTCTGGGCCGAGCTTGTGTGAGACCGTTATCTATATCCTTAAATATTAGGTATCCGTTACTTTAAAATCAATGTCAATTTTTGTTTTACTTATCAAAGATTTCTTGTATTTACAAAAATGAAATTACAATAGTATATATTTACAATTAAAATATAATAACCTAACCTGTCTAAAACTATTAACAAACTAAAATATGGTGTCGAAAAATTCCTTCGCATGTCAAAATTAATTAAATGTCATCTTGGATTATTACAATATTCCGTAATCGCTAATATCATAAAAGCAACCAATAACCAACTCGTCAGCTTTCTCTAAAACATTTTCTATTTCGTGAAATGATTGGGAGCTAAGTTGGTGGTTAAGATATATCATAATTTTCCTGCTCTTTTTTCTATGTTACTTGGGGTGGGCGCTACACGTTTTTTCCTTTCATTCTCCCCTGCCAGGTGTCACCCCATCATTCAATCCTTTTCAGGGTTCCGTAGCCAACAAGGAACCCTTATAGTTTTGCTATGTCCGTATGTCCGTCCGCAGCTTAGCTCAGGGACTCTTAGTACTAGAAAGCTATAATTTGGCATGGATATACATATTAATCACGCCGACAAAGTGTTCATTTTTTTTTTACGTTACCTCCTGTACACGTAAAGTGGGGATGCTTTTTCTTTTTCTCATCTATCCCATGATATGGAGTATCGTTGGATAGGCCATTCAAAAATATTAAGGATCTGTAAAAACCATTTTTCGATTCAGGGATCCGTTTGCGTAAAATTAACCTTTAAATTGCAAATTTTTGTTAGTCAAGTCTCCCCCCAACTGCCAGCTAAATGGTTGCTTCTGGATATGTGAAAAAATTCACGGCAGTAGTATATAACGAAATTAAAAGAAAAACTATCATAGCTAAGTAGGCTTTACAAGTTTACGAGTAATAGTCGACCAACTTACATTTGCAGTTGGAACGTATGGGAGAACATGTTTTTCAACTACAATATTAAGTTTATTCTTGGGATAATTTCATCGCAACTACGAAACCCTTCATTGTGCGTGGTCTGACATACAGTTTGCCGGTTTTCTTTCATATCGTTCCTGACACAATCCATCCATCTTTTCTTATGTCTTCCTTTCCCTCTCCATCTATCAACATTTATATTCATCTCTATTTTCAGTTACGTGCGATTAAGATATATAATATATACTAGTTGCTCGTGGTTAAATAATAACAGTCGCGTCGGTCGTAGGTTAAGCTACGCTTGCCACAGTTGGTTCGTGGATGAGTGTTCATTCATTACATATAGAGACCCCTCCGTGCCTCGGAAAACACGCTGAGGCGTCGGTCTCGGCTGTCATTTTTGTAGATATTTGATAGTCGTTACGGGTAATCAAAAGCCTGAAAGTCTGACAACCAGTCATACCAAGGGGTATCGTATTACCCAGTAACTGGGTTGTAGAGGTCGGATAGGCAGTCGCTCCAAGCGTGGCGCGCCACGTGACTTCGTTGGACTCGTGAGCCGCGCGCACTGCCGCCGATGCGCCCGCTGCGTCGCCACAGCCCGCGGTGCGCGATGGCTCACAAGTCACGATACGTCTTCACGATCATAGACGCAATAGCGAAGTCATGTAGTCTGTGGCGAAGTCAGGGATGGTCAGCTTTCTAAGCGGCCAATGCAAACAACGGCAGGATATGAAAAAAAAAAAACCGGCCAAGTGCGAGTCGGACTCGCGCACGAAGGGTTCCCTACCATTATCTATAAAAACGGCAAAAAAATCGCGTTTGTTGTAAGGGAGCCCCCCTTAAATATTTATTTTATTTTGTTTTTAGTATTTGTTGTTATAGCGGCAACAGAAATACATCATTTGTGAAAATTTCAACTGTCTAGCTATCGCGGTTCTTGAGATACAGCCTGGTGACAGACAGACGGACGGACAGACAGCGAAGTCTTAGTAATAGGGTACTGTTTTTACCCTTCGGGTACGGAACCCTAAAAAAGGATAGCGCTCTACGAAAGAATGAGATAATCGGGTTCATAAATTTACATGCCCGATTGAATACTTACCTACCATTTAGGTAAATTTTGTCATTTGAAATGTATAGATGATGGACATTTACCGAGTTTTTTTTTTAAAGTAATTGAATTAATTATAGAAACCATGGTGTTCAAATTTTGAACATCATGATTTCTACAATATTACAGATTCTAATTTTAATTATCACAACCAAATTATGGTCGCACTTATAATTTTACGTGATGGCAACTTTTACTAGTTGTCACTGGGAGACGAATTCTTTTCTCTGTTTTCAGCTAATGTTTTGTATTTTTGCTGGTTTGTTTTTTTTTTTGAATTGCGAGATAACGACTCCTGTGCGAAATTGACGCTTTTTGTGTTGTGAAACCTTAGATTACGAGATAGAGATTCATTCATTTTGTACGATACTGATGCTTTTGTTTTGTTTTTCCACCATGATTGGAAAAGGGAGTGTTAAGTGCGTAAAATGCGGTATAACCGTAAAGGAAAATCGAGGATTTGTTGAAGAAGCCTCAAAAAATCTTTATTAAGAAAAATAAATGTCCTGGAACATGTTTCAAAAGCTTGTATTATTTGAAATCACATAGAAATTCCCTATACGAATAATTATCGTTTGATGTTTTTGCACAACATTATTTTATTTTTTATAGATGTGCAGAAACAAGAAACGAGAATTCTATGACATAATCGATACCGTAATTTTAATACGCGTAACTGAAAATCACCCGGTGATAGTCCTTTACGCCAATTGAAATTCCAGTATCGAAATATAAAAAGGAGATTAAAAACACTATTGAAATCTCCCGCTTTTTCAATAGTTACTGATGGCATACACGGCAGCGCTAGCGTGCTTCTATGTATGCATTTTTAAAGTATGAAGTTGAAGTTCTTCCCTTTAGGTGTATATGTTCTGTGAGCGAAGTGCAATGTAACATTTTTGTGAGCGCGCGCGCAGGCGACGCGGATGTAAGAGTGGGAGCGAGACAAAACGCAAAACACTGGATATTCTTGTGTAATATGGGTGGGTACATTGTTTATGAACGCACGGCAATGTCTATAAATTAATAAATGTTTATGTTGTTTAATAATATTCACTCATAGAATTGGTTGTGTATGTGGTTGCTTTGTATTCTTAGTGATTACTGTTTGTTTTATTTTATTTTGTTACATATAGTACATTAAACCTGACTTGGTTTACATACGTCCTTTTGGGGTAACCACTGAAAATCAGCGCTGTGCTGTGGGTCCCCCATACTATAGCATCATTCTGAGTGGAAGCCTTCTTGTCACAGTCATGACGTGCAGCTATCGACTATTTCTGTTTTGTGCTCGTGATTATAGATCTATTTATTTTGTTTTTATTTTACATTGTTACCAGCGCTAATTATCTTATCTTTTTTGTATGCACGTGTTTCTGTGACAAATAAACCTATTTTTCTGTCTTTCTTTCTCCATGTAAAATACTGGTATTCAGCTGCATCTAGTCAGACTGGAAGCCGACCCCAGCATGGTTGAGAAAAAGGCTAGGCAGATTGATTTTGTCTGCCCCAACAGATCTTGTCCTGTCCTCAATTCCCATACGAAAAAGTACTTTAAGTTTTTCCCGAATTTGCAAATTTTCCTGGAAACTTTTCCAATTTTCCTTTCTATAAAAACTTAATTCGGCCTAGTACGAAACTTTTTGCACCAAAAATATTGGTAAATCGGTCCAACCATTCTCAAGCAATGCGCTTACCAACGAACAGCATTTCAATGTTATGTATAGAATAGAATAGAATAGAATAGAATAGAATAGAATACTCTCTTAGTATCGTAAAGTTAGTACCGGGGCTGCGGATTGTTCGAAAGAGTTACCGTGGCCCTGGCGCACAGGCAACTGAAGGAACACGGGTGGATTTTAGTCAGTAAGAGTCTGACACGCCCTTCCGCTCCGCCCAGAGCGGGAGAGGTCATTTGATGATATCCCAAAAAAAAAAAAGTATTGTAAAGTTACCTTCAAAGTCCTGTTCTGTGTAGTCATGGTGTGTGAGCTTCCTCGCTGCGGGGTCTGTGGGTGCCTCGTCATCATCAGCTCTAGTCTCCATCGTCCACGACCTGGGGACAAGATGAAGGTCATCTATAACATGCTCTGTATTGTTTAGGAGTGGTCTTTCGCTGTGAGAAAAGAGGGGGTGGGATTTTCGGCCTAGTGGAGCCTTAACTAGCATACATTTTCTTTGAAAAGTCCACTAAACAACAGGTTCAACCTCCAAATAACTTTGAAATAAGGCAGATGATCTCGATTATATGGACGTGGGTAAAGATGTATCTAAATATTCCTCAATATGAAATTCTCTCACCAAACTCATAATTTTCGTCTTATTTTCATCAAAATCATTTAAAGATCAAGGAGATTTATAAACAATGTTGCCAACCATAAAGAAAATTAAATAACAACAATATACTGCCACAATACGTTAGAATAAGTAGATTCTAGTTTAGCCTAAAAGCCCGCTGGGTTTTTATTGAAGTGCGCTTAATAGACCCGAATAATACTGTGACCTAATAATTCCTAATACCTATTTCGGTATATCACAGCCAATTCTCCTAGGAACGAATTGGTAATCACCGAACTGAGTAGACACACAAATACATACACACATACATAGCTCTTTGACAAACACACGACCCTCACAATATGTCTCTTCAGGGGATTTCAAGCGTGACGGATTACTTATATCTATTTATGGCGAAGTTGGGCCTATCGTCCACGACGATTCCCAAAAGTAACCAGTCACAAACTCAATTAAAAATAATAATTTTATTCACAAAATATAAACTTTGATAATAAGTATACAGAATGGTAAAAATGAGTAGCCGGAATGTTACAGCACTAGTGTCACACACGACAGAACCAATCAGAAACTAGTTAATAACGCGTTGGTATGTCGAGTCGTTCCTTCGTCGTCCTTCTACTACTTTAACTCACACACAAAATTATTATTTGTTAAAATTTTAGAAAAATCATCGACTTTTCAATATTTGTAAATATATAAGCACCATGTGTCTGTCACATAATTAATTTACCTGCCATTGCTTTATATTTAATTCTTTTTACCTATTGTGATATAGTAATTTTATTCTAGGTGCATCGTCTTCAAATATAATTATATGTTTAATGTATACAAAATATTATAAAACATTTTAAAAGGGTAACCGTGGAGTTTTTTGCCCATTCTTCTCCATACGAAACTACCCTTTGGAAGGGGCAACTAGAATCAATTCTATTTTCTTGTAAATTTTGACGTTCAAAAGTGCCTTTTATGTGCCTATTTGAAATAAATGATTTGACTCTGAATTTGTCCATTGAATTACTATACCCGAATCGCTTTACCGTGGCATTAGCGGTCATTGCCCTTTCCCTAATATCTTTTCGTAGGAACCCAAACAATAAACTATGCATAGTTTTTTGTTATTGGAACATGTTGAACATCACAATAGATATTGGTTCAGGATGTTAAAGTACTTTATTTCAGTTTTTGAAATAAAGAATTATAGAAAATGTAGGTAGCCGTTAATGCCACGCTAAAGCGATTCGGGTATAGTGCAGTGACATTTTGACTACTCATTGGTGATTTGAGTTTGTAACACGTTACTTTTAATTAGCTTCGTGGATGGTGTGATGGGCCTTAAGATGTCACTTAGATATCCATTATTTCCACCTAGGTGCCTAACGAAGTGTTTCACAAAAATATGTAACAAAACAGTTATAGAGTAGAAGAATGAGATCCACTTTAAGGGAAAGTGGTTTTGAATATTGAAGAATAGCAAATTCTACTCAAACGAGAATTTATTTTATTTTTAACTTAAACTGCATTTGTGTGTTATTCTCTGAAAGGATATCCCTACAAGGTTATCAAGCGACATGAGCTTTAAAATTAAACAAATGAATGTTATTAAAAACAAACGACTGTTCCGTTGGTCTCGTAGTCACAAGCTGCTGTGTAGTATGGGGTTTTATTGGGTTATTATATTAGGAAATTCACAGCAGTAGGACGGAATCTAAAAATCGTTGTCGTCGTCGTCGTTCGTATCGTAATCATATCGTAAATGATGATTATGATTATGATCTCGATTTATGCTCGGTAAATGGCAGCCTACCCCTCTGGGAAATTCTGGTGTGGTTTTATGTTTTATGTTGTAGGTAAATGTTTTTTGTTTATATATACAAAGAGAGACAGAGTAAAATATGGATTTCACTTAGATTTGAATAAAAAGAAAAAACACTGGTAAAAACACTCAAAAAAGTTTACCCAAGGCACAAGAAGAAGTGAGTGTTGCAATACCAACAATTTTTTTTAAGGCACTTTAATGTTGCACACAAAAAAAACAAGAAAATACAAAAATATTTCATTTCATTCCAAATCATTATACATCACTGCAATTAGCTACATTAATTTATAATATTTCAGAATATCAAAATATATGTTCATATTTTTTTACAAAACGTTTCGCTAATGATGGTATTCCGGTCCATGTAAAAGGAGTTGACCCTAATGCCATTAACTGTGTACAATAACAATTTCGTGCCTGCTTCTTAGAATTTACAACATGTAAGCCCAAATATGTAGCTATTATGTTGGACTTTAAAACCGAACCCAGAAACTACTTAAATCTCCTAGAACTAGAAAGATTTCGCCTGTGAAAATATTTTGTTTTGCGAATTAATATGTATTTATTTGATGCTTTTAAGCACACAAATTGACAAAGGCAGACTTAATGCTATAGGCATGTTCTACCAGTCCACCTTTGGATGATGCAGAGACAGACAGTGGTAGGTGCAATTTATAATGAAAATTGAGGAATATATATTTTTAAAGACATGTAGCGGTATCTACATCGCCACATGCGAGTTACACGTCACACTGACGTCACGCAAAAAGCCTGCATCGCGCAAGCAGAGTTTACCGCGCAACTAGCATATATACAACGTCCCGACATCAATCGCCGGGCAGTTGCCCACCAGACACGACACCCGTCTGGTCGAAGGATCCTCCCTTTTCCATAGAGTATGAGTGAACTTTACACCCTGTTCCTCATACCTCTATAGACGCATTACCCTATTAAAACTATAAATATAATATATATATCTAATTATATATAAATATCAGCACAAATAGATATACTTACATACATACACGAATATACTAAAAACAAATAAGACAAATAATGAGAAAACATTACTGTTGTGATTATACTACCAGCTTCTTGCGAATGTGCTCGTGAACTTTAATAATGTTATTTTGTATTCCAAATGCTACCTTCGTGTGCATATTAATTAGGCAGCAGATTATCTCGAAATCCTAACTAATTGGTACCTTTTTGGTTGGTTGGTGGGTTGGTAGTTGGTTGGTGGGTTGGTAGTTGGTTGGTTAGTTGGTAGTTGGTTGATAGGGTTGGTTGGTAGCTGGTTGGTTGGTTTGTAGTTGGTTGGCTGGTTGGTTGGTTTGTAGTTGGTTGGCTGGTTGGTAGGTAGGTTGGTAAGTTGAAAACAATTTGGAACATATGCTACTCTCTAAACAACACGTAGAATACTTTTAATCCCAGTAAAACACAACCTTATCATCTAATCTCAAAGTGTACACGCGCAGAAATCTGCGAGCGGAAACGCTAGTATGCAACATAAAAACATGCTTCTTTATTCAATAATATTTGTCCAATCTCTTTCTACCATATAAGTCCGTAGATAAACGTCTTTGAAAACCGAGACGTTAATATAATTTATGTTACACGTGCATCCTACAACGTAACGTAATACCAACACATTATGAAAATACACGGACGGAAAACTAGCTCCCGGTAATTTTAAAGTATCATTCAATTTGATAATCAAGCGGACACGTGTATTCATTATTCATGGTTGGAGTAGCTTGACTGAATATGAGAGAGATGCGATATTTTTGAGGAAATTCCTAGTATTTCATGCATGGTTATTGTAACAATGTTAAAAGCTCTTTGAGTTTAATTTAATTGCTACGGTCCCCTGACCATTAGGTCCCCAAAACCGTCTATTGTATCACCCTATTTAAAGCTTCTACTTTTGTATTTGTAGTTCGTATGCTTGACATAATATAGAGTATTCTGTTCTATCCTATACCAGCCCGTCGAAAATGGGCTGCTAGTCTACGGGGAAATTATAATACTAATTATTGTTTATATACATTTTGAACTAGGTTATAGTGTATTTATCTTATTTTTAATTTTCGTATGCTACACTGGTTGACGTCATCACGACAGCGCCGGCTATCGCTGAAAACCAGCGCTGGGGCTCTGTCTCACATAGGGTCGTAGCATTATGCTGAGCGATTGCCGGTTTGCGTGAATGTGACGCATATTTTCCCCCAACTCGTTATTTTTTGTTTGTGTGTTTTTTCTTTGCGTCATGTTTATCGCAAATAAATGTATTTTCTTTCTTTCTTCTTTCTTATAATAATCACCGAACTTGGCTGACGGTTTGCTGATCACAGATCAAGAACATTAAAGTCCTCTGGACCTTTCAACGTAGGTACGCACGATTACATATCGAGCTATACATTTCTAGTATAAGCTGACTTCTCATTGTACGAAAAGCTTATACAATGCGAAGTCAGCTAACACTGGAAATGTATAGCTTGATATGTAGCCGTGTGTACTAGTAAAAGAGATATGACCGTAACCATTAGCAAACCGATTCGTAATTGCAGATTTAAGTATACTGACCGAGTCTTAAAATGGCAAAAAAAGTTTGTAACAAGAGAGCATTTTTCTGATACATATTTTTCAATAATTACCTTATCTTTACTAATTCATATAGCCCTAGTACCTAAACAAACACTGGAACACTATTTTTGGAAACATACCGTCGAGGGCCGTCTCAAGATCACATTTAAGAGTTATGGCGACTAAAAGCTTGCACTAGGCCACTCAACAAGAACTAAAGAATATGCTTTTAAAGTTTTCGATTTTGGAATTTCCGTTATTTTTACTTAAGCGGGGTAACCACTAACCGAAGTTACTAAGGAACGGACCTAGATTTCGGGAGCGCGCAAGCCCCACCACGACGTCAACGTAGAGATACGACGGTGATTATTATTATTGTATGTAGATTTCAGCCTTAGAGCATACAAAAGCAACATAAGGTCCTCTGAACTTGGCACGGTTTCTTTAAGATACGGAGTATAAACCGGGCCGTAGAAAAAACGTGTCCGTCAACAAGTTTCCATAGTGATCTATACAACACAGACGACCGTGCCTACACACGGCGAATAAACCGTAGATTTTCACGGCAAGAAAAACTGATGTGTACAAAAGGCTTTGTTACATTAAACGATAGAACTTCTAAATAAAAACTTAATACTTTAACAAATAGGGGTGCAGTGCAGTTAATACTCTAATGTGTCGCATTATTTAAGCAGAACAATCCGAACAAGATGCCAACGCAATCTGAATGTTTCCATCTGAGGTTTCCGTAGCCATTTGCAAAACATGCTGGGTTTGTAATTCACGAGATTTAGACGTTGATGACCATATTAGAACATGTTCTTAGTTGCAACTATTTGCATTGCGTTTAATTCAGCCAAGATGACTTTTTGTACCAATCTTGGCAAATATGGCGTAACCAAAATTGTTTATCGTTGGTATAAGTTTATTCATTCGGGAATGGAGCACTTATTTGACCGGTAACATTTGCAAATCGCGGAAGTTACTTGACACCGATTGGTGTGAACTATACAGCGTGTATCAAAAAGGTGTGGTTATTCAATCAATCATCAAAAAATTATCAACTGTTCCATACAAAACTTCTATACCTGCTCGACCCAAATGTATGGGACAACTGAATATTTTTTCGTGATTACGAATATTACGATGTTGGTCTGATGGACAAAGTTGTTCAATTTGGTGGTCTTTTACTCTGTAACACACCTTTCTGATACATTCTGCATAGTTGGTTGTTAGTTGTATGGTATTCTAAGTAAGTTGATTAATTATTAATTATTATTAATTATTCTAAGTAAGAAGTAAGTTGGTTAATATTCTGTCACCCAGTCCAGATACGTCCTTTAAGGGGGAAGCGCCAGGGTAGCCCGCGAAATTCAATTATAATGATGGATGATTCTAATGATTATAATTCTGTAAAGCCATATTTGTTACGGCCACGGATCATATTTTAATCAACATACAACTTGACACTGACCTGCAAATTACAAAAAACGTAAGAAAGTTTGAATTTCGCGGGCTATCTTGGCGCATCCCCCTTAATTTGTTGTAGCTTGGCTTTATAAAAAAGTAACTTATCCACAAACCGAAACAATAAATGAATCTAATATCATTTTGAGAAAGAACACTTATATTCAATTTCAGGCGAACGCCTTCACAAATGGCTTGATAAAACCCGTCTTATTTTTGTATTATTCTGTGTAATAATGTTTTTCTTCACTGTTAAGCTTAGTTGCTTATTTTCACTTTACTTTCACTTAGTGTGCGCGATTGTGTTTTCTTTTATGTTTGGTAGAGCGATCGCTTTACGCGAAATCACAGCTACTTCTAGCGTTAAAGCGCTGTATAATGAGAAGCTCTTTTTCGTGGCGCAAATTAGGGACGACCGACGGTAGTGACAAAAATTTAAAAGAGTATGCTTAGATGGTTTGGTCATGTTAAGAGGGTGAATGAAGGCGACTAAGAAAAGGTATTAACAAGATGTGATTGGAAACACCGGGAGAGGACGCCCTAGAAGGGCATATAGTCACCTTATTGGTGATATTCTTCAGAAAGGTCAGGTGCGTAGTACTCGCAACCGGCGTGCGTGTATGACAAGATGTATGAACGTAAACGAAGCAAAAGGATTATCTATGTAAAGATCGTAGAAGGTTGCGTTCTGTAGTTTCTGCCTACCCCAATGGGAAGAAGGCGAAAGTTTATAATAATAATAATAATAATAATCTTTAATTCGGACACAAATATCCATATAGTGTTAGTAACATACAAAAAATAACTTATTGCCTAGTGTTAGTAAAAATCAATCTTCGCACAAACTGCTGTACAATCGGAGAGCCTAAGCTCTCGGCTACAGTTTGCAGGATGCTGTTCCGACTGCCCCTCACTCTCCTCAATAGCGACGCAGTTTTTTTGCGTATAATTGCATAGAAGCCGTCGGTGCGGGCTTGCGCAAACATTTCAGACGCGCTACAGTAACGAGGCAGCCTCAACAACATCCTGAAAGCATTGTTATATTGGACGCGCAGGACATCCAGCGATCTCTTAGTATAATTGACCCATAGATTGCCCGTGTACAAACTTTGGCAATAAGCCTTGAAAAGTGTTACTTTTACTTGGTCTGTACACCGCGCAAATCTACGGGACAACATATTGCTCCGGACCGCTAGAGCCCTGCGCTCCCTCTCAATGTCTACATCGTCCTTGAGGTCAGCGGAAAGACAATGCCCTAGGTATTTAAAAGTTGACACCCTATTAATTGGTGACCCGTTCAAAAACAACTCAGGTCCTTCTCCACGGCGTTTGCCGCTGACCTCAAAGACCATGTATTCACATTTTTTTACATTATATTTTAATCCATGTGCGGCAGCGTAGGTCTCACACGTTCTAAGCATCTCCCTGATTGCTCCCGCCGACGGACCCAGCAGCACCATATCATCTGCATAGCTGATGTTGTTAATTCTAACCCCACCAACACTGCATCCGACACGCATGCTGCTGAGTGCGACTATCAGGTCATCCACGTAGAGGTTGAAGAGCCTGGGAGACGTCAGACCACCCTGTCTCACCCCGCACTCCAACCTATACGGCTCAGAGACTGTATCATCCCATTTCACCCGATTGACCTGGTTACCATACCAATACTGGAATAGCCCACATACTTCCGCAGGTATACCCCTGTCTCCCATCTTTCTCCAGAGCACATCGTATGAGACAAGATCGAAAGCCTTGGAGAGATCAAGGAAACAGGCGTACACCGGCGTACCGCGGTCTTTATAATATTGAACGGTATGCTTGAGACTTAAAATAGCACTTTCAGTTGATAGTCCGGGGCGAAACCCGAACTGTGCGTCATGAAGATGTATGTAATTACTTAAGCAAGAATCAAGCACACCGTCCAACACCTTGGCTATTATAGTCGCAAGAGAAATGGGACGATAGTTACCTCTGTCCGAGATGTCACCTGTCCTGTTCTTCACAATGGGAACTACGATGGTCTTCATTAGATTAGCAGGTAGGTACTCATGACTAATACACATTGTGAAAAACATAGACAAGACTCGCGGCAAATGGACACCAGCGTGCCTCAGGTGCTCAATACTGAGACCATCATGTCCTGGAGATTTGCCTCGTTTCATGTTGTTAATGATTGCACGTACCTGCTTGGTTGAAAAACGTATCAGAGGTTTCGCGCCAGGACGGATGGGCTCACAATCATTCACCAAGGTTGATGGACCGAGAGGGGACTGAACTTTAAAATGGTCCTTGAACACATTAGCAATTCCCCTCTTATCACTTATCCCTTCCACACACGCCGAGAGGCCAGGTTTATGTATGTGTTGTTAAAACATTTTCTTGGGCTTATCTATATTGTATCTATGTTGTACGTTCATCGGAGAAAAGTTAAACTAAAAGTAAAATCTATCTTCCATTCTCCTAAATCACGTTATCCTTAAGGCTCCTACAAACAGGCGCGACACGCGACGCGACACAAAAGCACCGCTCGTCGCGCGACAAACAGTGCCTTTGTGTCGCGTGCGATTCGCGTAGCGTGTCGCGCCTGTTTGAAGGAGCCTTTCTTCAGCTTTCATTGGCAGATTTATTTTCGTAAACAAAACTTTTGAAACACTATTTAGAAATATTTATAAAATAGACTAAAGAAATACTTAGGTACGTAATGCTAGCTACATTTTCTAAACTAATATTATAATGAGAAAAGATTTGATTTTTTGTATATTTATTTGTCACGCTTTCACGCTAAAACGACAGAACGGATGTAGACGAAATTTGGCACACAGATAGACCATGACCTGGGTGAGGACATGGGCTACTCTTCATCCTGGATCGCAGTCGATGTCGCGGGAAACAGCTAGTTGTTTCATATTTCGATTGACAGTAGTTGGTATTGTTACTGTTACTATTAGCCTGCATCATCCCACTTCTGGGAAAAGGCCTCTCCATATGCTCTATGCCCATCCAATACCAAGAGCTAATACCATTTGGTATTAGTTTATTTCCGAATTTATTTTCTATTCCCAACGAGTACCACATTTTAAAACCAATACCAAAACAAGTTTGAAGAAATCAGATACAGTTAGGTTCAGTAAAATTAAAATGCTTTGAGTGACGAACTAAGTTTACGAAAACATAATAAATGTTCCCGAAAATCCTAACCCTAGACGGTCGACGTCAGTGGCATCCCGATGTTCGGTTGGTTAGGTTCCTTTAAACCCTTTAGACAGAAATACGGGGCTCCGTCGACCAGCTTATTAATCCTAACCCTATATTTAGATTACCCTAGATTTCGGTAAAACGCTATTTAAATAAAACTTTGTGTAGCTGAGTGTACAAAAAGTCACGCTTTGGTATTCGTTAGTAATAGATTTTTTATTTAAAAAAATGTGGTACTCGTTGGGAATAGAAAATAAATTCGGAAATAAACTAATACCAAATGGTATTAGCTCTTGGTATTGGATGGGAATAGATCCTCCCTATGAGTTCCAGCTCTTTCGATCCAAGTCTAATGTGGCCCACTGGTCATTTACTTTCCCTTGCTCGTCCCACCATCTTCTACGGGGTCTGCCGCGACGGCTTCTGGCTGTGTCAGGGGCCACGTAGTGGTTATTTTGGCCCACAGCTCATTGGTCATACGGCAGACGTGGCCAGCCCAGTCCCAGTTTAGCTTAGCGGCTTATTGAGCAACGTCAGTAATCTGTGTTTTGTAGCGCAGTGTGGCGTTGCGACTATAGTCTGTCAATTTGACGTTTAGAATACTGCTTTTCTGCGATAATAGTCGTACCTACCTTTAATCAACTAAAATATACATGATTAATTGCCATATAATAAAAAATCGCCAAAAAAACAATCTGCCTAGATCTGCCCAACTATGTTGAGGTCAGCTTCCAGTCTTACCGGATGCAGCTGAATACTATAGTATTTTACATGGCTACTGCCTATCTCCAATCAACATTAAAGCGTGTCATCCGTCAGAGGTATCAATAGTACGATAGATATCTTATCAAACAGGGGCTGCCATCCAATTTGTATGTAATCATGGTTCGCACGCGAGCATCACGTACACCGTACCAATAGCAGGGGTGGCAAACATTTTTGAATAAGCGTAGAAATGTAACGTTAACACGTGCGTGTTTGACCAGATATCGCTCATTTGGAGAAACAACGACGTAAATGTAATTTTTCCCAAATTGACTTGTCGATATACATATATTGTGCTCGAAAAAAAATTCAGAGGAGCAGAGGCGTGAAATATTTAATAGGGTTTTGGGATTTATCAACATTTCAGAACGAGACGGTAACAGATTACAAAAAAAAAACTACTTAAATCACTGTCCTGTAAAATTTAAAAAGCAGTAGTTACGTCGATGTTTCTCCAAATGAGCGATATATAAACGTAAACGAAGCGAAAAGAGTACGTAAGGATCGTAGCAGGTGGAGTTCCGTAGTTGCTGCCTACCCCCATGGGAAGAAGGCGTGAGTTTATTTATGTATCTATGTAATGTTAAAACATTTTCTTGGGCTTATCTTTATTTTATGTAGTACCAACTTCATCGAAGAAAAGTTAAACTAAAAGTCATACCTTTTAATTCACAAATATAAATATTAAAGATAAATTCTGAGCCTAATATATTTGAAATGAAATTATACGCACAATGCACTGTAGATACATGTTATTAAAGAAATTAAAATTGGTTTTTATTTAGATTCCGTACTTCTATCAATGCCGGAGTCCTCTGATGCGTGTCGCTATTGGTACACGCGCCACCAAAGGTTCGCCAACCCTACTGTATAGCTATACCAATGCAAGGTGTTCAACTTACAGCCAATCTGCTGATTGCTGATTGTATTTACATAATGAAATGGTGCTTGTGTTTGTATTGATTTTAAAGGGATTTGGAGTAATTATCTTTCCCCCCCACGCAGAGTGTTCAAGCCTGGTTTTCAATGCTGTATCGCGATCATAATCACAACACTTCACACAACAGTTTGATTTTCTGAATGAGATGAGTTCTTTTTCTATTTTAAGTCTGCTTCATTGGTCTAGTAGTCGCAAGCGCTTCTGCTGAGCATAAGGTCTTGGGTTCCATTCCCGGCTCGGGCAAAGTTAGATTAAGGATGTTTTACATTTAACATTACAAAGTTTATTAAAATATTGAGTAAGCAATGAATTTCTTCTGACTTCAGATACAAAACTGACAAATAAATGCGGGTTTTTTTTTTCACAAATAATGCAGTTTCCATTATGTACATTGCTTGCAGTGTCAATATTTTGTATTATTAATATTACACCTAAGTGTAATACAGATACTGGATTGGTTCGAATCTGTTGACTACTAAAACTGTAAATATTTTATTTAACTAACTGGCAAAATATTAAAGCGACAAATCAAGTTAAGCGCTTTTAAACTAGTTTACATGCCAGCATGGTTCGAAGTGACATGAACACTGAACTGTTTGAAAGCTTTTTAGTTTAGAGTCAAATTCAATTCACGAGAGTTTCAATTTGAAAGCATGCATTTCTTAACAGGTTCACAGTCCGTTTAGGGTATAAAATATCTCGAAAGTTCAGTAAATGTTTTGATAAAATTGCATAAAAAGAAATAAACATCTTTCTCCATGTCCCATGGCTTCTTTTGTAGCTTAGGATCTATCCTGCCGAGTCCATTTTTAAGATAATACATTCCCTCCGAGTCCAGGTTAATACACTTCTTTGAAATCGTTTAAGCGGACAACCCATATTGGACTTGTGACGCTGTCGGCCTGCAGCCCATATATAGGCTGTGGGCTGTGAACCTGTTAAGTTTCTTTATTGGTCCTAAAATGAATCATTCAGCATCATCATCATCATTTCAGCCTAAAGACGTCCACTGCTGGACATAGGCCTCCCCAAGCATCGCCACATCGACCGGTTCTGTTCTTCTCTCATCCAGCTGATTCCTCCAGCCTTCACAAGGTCATCGGTCCATTTAATTACTCAATCAATCTGCCTAGCCCTTTCCCAACTATGTTGGGGTAGGCTTCCTGTCTAACCGGATGTAGCTGAATACCAGTATATTACACGGAGCGACTACCTGTCTGACCTCCACAACCCAGTTACTGGGTAATACCTACGGTACTCCTTGGTAAGACTGGTTGTTAGACTTTCGGGTTTCTGGTTACCCGTAACGACTGTCAAAGATCCACGAATGACAGCCGGGACCACGTGCTTTCCGAGGCACGAAGGGGTCTCGGTATGTAAATATGTTCACCCATCAAAGTCAAAGTCAAAGTCAAATCATTTGTTTCAAATAGGCACATAAAAGGCACTTTTGAACGTCAAAATTTACAAAAAAGATAGAATTGATTCTAGTTGCCCCTTCCAAAAGGTAGTTTCGTATGGAGAAGAATGGGCAAGAAACTCCACCGTTACTCTTTTTAACTGTTTTACAATATTATGTAAGTTCACATTAATTATATAATTATGTGTGAAGACGATGCACCTAGAATAAAATGACTATACCACAATAGGTAGGTAAAAAGAATTAAATATAATGCAAAGACAGGTAAATTAGATATGTGATACATGGTGGTGGTGGTGTGTGTACATGGTGCTCATATATTTACAAATATTGAAAAGTAGATGATTTTTCCAAAATTTTAACAATTAATTATTTAGTGTGTGAGTTAAAGTAGTTAAGTGCATAATGTAAAAATCAATGTCATAAAAATTATAAATTATACAATTAAATTAGCAACCAGTTTGATTTTGTCTAGACTCTAGATTGTCCTATGGAGCAGGACCAGCATGTTTCCAAGCATTCTTATCTAGGATATAATCCTCTAATTTGTAATATGCTTGTTTATAAAGGGTCCTTTTTATATGAGTTTTAAATTTTCTTTAATTTAATTACAATATATAACACAGTATTTTGCGGTCCATCCACGGACATACCGCGGCAAGCGTAGCTTAACCTGATCGATCAGCCCGTGCGGCTATTATTACTTAGCCGAGCCCCTCCAAGTCCAAATAATCACTAATCGTTTGTAATTCTTAGATACCTAGTTACTTCTCGACATAAATAAAAATGAGCAATTAATTATTATATGCTAATATAGCATGTCTAGACAATGATAATGAATAATTGATCATGATTAATTAAGCACACATTTACATTGTCTTCAGATAAATGATCATTAGGTTGTTTGTATGCCGTTGCGGTAATGTTAATTTGTCCTTGCGTAGATTGTACTTAGGTTCCTACTTTATCACTTTGGGGACAAAAATAAGTTTGTGTTAGGGATTAAATTAGCAGTTTATGCCCTATGAAAATGCTACACTGAATTAGTGTGGGTGTCCTAACAAATTATGAGGCTGACCTCATAATTTGTTAGGGCACCAAAATGTGGGCTCTGTCTGAAGAGAGCCTACATTTTACATTCAGTTTTATCAACTGTTGAAAATAGGCCATGACCTTAATACTGGATCGTAAAAGGGTAAATAACTAAATGGCTTTTTCCACTACCATTTTATGGGTCTTGAGTAATGGGCGCACTCTTTCATAGTATATACTAAGCTTTTACCTGCCCGCGGCTTCGCTCGCGTAAATGGCGGAAAATATCCCACGGGAACGTACTACCAGAATTAAAAGTACCCTATGTGTAAATCCAATGTATTAATTCCGTAATAAATTGTTTTCATATAACTCTATTGTTGTACGCGGCGCACGCCAGTAAAGCTCCCAGTCGGCATGATTTTTTCCGACATCTTCAACAATCATCGTCTTATTTCCGCCATTTTACACAAAACATTAATGAATTATACACGTATACCTTCCTCATGAATCACACCGTCTTACCCAGTATTACCCAGTAACTGGATTGTGGAGGTAAGATAAGCAGTCGCTTCATGTAAAATACTGGTATCCAGCCGCATCCGTTTAGATTGGAAGTCGACCCCAACACAGGTGGAAAAAGGTTATGAAGATTGATTTGATGAATATATGAGCATCGCATCAAATTTGTGGATCGAGAGCTGGCGTGCGATTGGAAAGGCTTATGTTCAACCGTAGACTGCTATAATAATTTCCTCTTTCTTAGGGCTGCCGTATATCTGGCGAGACGCAGCGCAGCGTGGTTTTCATTGCCAAACAAATATCAACATTGCGCGCCTTAAAATAAAGTCGGGATTAAATAACTTGAGACGCATGCCTCTTTCCGCTATTTGTTTGGTAAAGACGAGATCGCGCTGCGCTGTGCCTCGCCAGATTAGCGTCGGGCCTTAGCGTGTCGATGGCTAAAATATCACGAAAATGAAAAGTTTTTTAAAGTTTGGCCCAAAATTCAGCAACGCGAATACCGTTTGCTGACGCAGCCATTAGATTCTCACGTGTACAGGTGACAGGACATGCGTTGCGAGATGGGAGGTGAGCCATTGTCTGTGGAGAGACGCCGCATACATACCGGAGGTCTGACCCGTCCATGAACCCCCCACTTGTGGAGGTTGTCCTTGCTGCGGCTTACTGGGGTACGAAGTCTATTTAAGGTTTTCCAAGTAGGGCACGGTAACTTGTGCCCAGATGGCAGGCTCTCTGATGGTTTAATAAAGAAATCAGGAGGTCTAAGCAGTTCTTGCTAAAGATCACATCTTCCTGTGGACGGGTTGCCATTAGCTGTACTCACGCACCCAATAATTTTTTTGCGGCTTTTAAGCCTCTGTGGCACTGGATTAAAGTTGTGCAGTTGGCAGCTGGCTATAATGTTGAACCAGACAAAGCACTACCGCCTATACAAAGATATTCATCTATCTATCTATATAAGTATATAAAAAATAATTGCTGTTCGTTAGTCTCGCTAAAACTCAGAAACAGCTTGACCGATTTGATCTTTTTTTTGTTTTACTCACCTCTTTACTGGGGTGGGTTAAAAGAAAAAAAAATGGAAGAACACAATGGAAAACTTTTGACAGGTAGTTAGGTAGGGCAGGTAAGTAGGTAGGTAGGGTAGGTAAGTAGAGAGGTAAGTAGGGGTAGGTAGGTAGGGAGGTAAGTAGGGTAGGTAGGTAGGGTAGGTAGGTAGATAGGGTAGGTAGGTAGGTAGGGTAGGCAGGTAGGTAGGGTAGGTAGGTAGGTAAGTAGGGGTAGGTAGGTAGGGTAGGTAGGTAGGTAGGTAAGGTAGGTACTGTAGGTGTTAGATACTTAGTGCTACCTGAGCGAAGCTGGGCCGGGTAAAGCTAGTGTTTAAATAATTTTATAGAGCGCCCGGAACGCAGCTATTATTTTGCGTTTTATTTTCCTGAAACTTACACAAAACCAATGTTTTTGACGCTATCCCGAATATTTAATTTTGCTTTTCGAATTTTTGAATATCTCATTGAAGTCACTTGTCAAGTTCGACAGAGTTCATTAAGAGACTGGCACAAAAATAGGTCGTCAATCTGTTTGTGACCTTTACTTTGTAATTAAATATGTACCCAAAAGGTCAAATGTTTAATACGTGGGTAGTAAATTATATCTCTTCAGGCCACTACGGGCTCAGCCGCTATAATTGTACTGTACTGTGTCCGTTTCTTTTTAATTATTCCGTTTGTGAGGGATCCTCTCTTCCTGTAATTTTAAAGTTATTAACTCGCATTAAATTTGTTTCGTAGTACCTCAAGTACCTCCGATTTTAATTAAAGACTGTACACTTAATTATTATTAAATATTGAATTGAAAGCGAGGTATTTATTTATTAACTAGCTTTTGCCCGCGGCTTCGCTCGCGTTAATTTAGACTTTGACTATCAATTCGGGTTATAATTCAATCATGATCGGAAGACACATGGCGCCATCTATTATCACAAGAACGTTATTGTAGTTTTCCTCGGGAACAGTACTTTTTTTCAGGATGAAAGGTACCCTATGTCCGTTTCTGTATACCTGACAACGTATACGCAAAATTTCAGTATGATCGGTTCAGTAGTTTAGGCGTGAAAAGGTAACAAACAAACAAACAAACAAACAAACTTACTTTCGCTTTTATAATATTATATATATATATTAAATATTATATATTATATATATTATATTATATAGTTAGGATAGTTAGGATTAAATACCTAGGTAAATATATTTTCCTCATTTTTTATCAATAGGTGGATGATTAAAGTTATTTTGTTATTCACACATATGTGTATAGTACCTATCATATCCTACATATACCTATTACTCACGCCTTTTTAGGGTTCCGTAGTTAACAAGGAACCCTTATAGTTTCGCCTTGTCTGTCCGTCCATCCGTCTGCCTGCAGCTTATCTCAGAGACTCTAGGTATTAGAAACATATAATTTGGCATGGATACCATGGATGGTTCTTCTCCATAGAGATCTACGTTTTGGAATGGGCAACTAGCTTCAACTTTCTGACAACTGACCGACTCTTTGACAATTCAAAAGTGCCTGTAAATGGTTTAATTGAAATAAATGCTTTGAGTTTTGAGTTTGATATATATATTAATTACGCCGATAAAGTGGTAAAATAAATTATTTTTTAGGGTACCTCCTAGGTAGGGTACACGGGTAAAGTGGGGATGATTTTTTTCCCTTGTCTACCCTATGATGTGGGGTGTCGTTGGATAGGTCTATCAAAAATATTGTGGTTTTGTGGAAACTATTTTTCGATTAAGGGACCCATTTGTGAAATAAGTGCAAATTTTTGTTAGAGTCAAGTGCCCCCTGCCAGCTAAATGGTTGTTTGGATATGTGAAAACAATCACGTTGGTAGTATATAAAACGAAGTTAAAAGGAAAACTATCACAGCTAAGTAGGCTTTACAAGTTTTCGAATAATTGTCGACCAACTTACATTTACAGTTAGAACGTATGGGTGAACATGTTTTTCAACTACAATGTTAAGTTTTTTCTTGGCATTCTCGTAAATTCATCCCAAATACTCCATACCCTTCATTGTGCGTGGTCCGACACGCACTTGGCCGGTTTTCCCATTGGTGTTAGCAGAAACCACAGAACGCGACATGCTACGAGCCTACATACTCCTGTTGCCTCGTAGATATATTCAATTAAAACTCATTAAAAACCCTTGTAAATAAAGCCAGTTACATATCTGCGGCAATCCTGTGAATCTTAGGGCTGCTTCATTAATTAAATAGGCAGTCGCTACCCACCTTATCATGTAGGTACAGTACAACTATTTTCTTAATGTCCCTCGGCAAACTTCGTGTTTCGTTAGTCGTCGGATTTCTATCAGTTGTCCTTTGCACTTGGTGCAGACCGTACGCTCTCAATTGACTTGGAATATACTTCCAAGTCGATTGAGAGCATCCGGTCAAATAATTGTAGTGTTACTAACTACCGACCTACTTTAATATGATTATCGTCCACCATTATATAACTTTACATATATAGGCTTGCAAAGGAAATTTTACACTTTTTATTTTAACCTGATTGAGCGGGTTTTCAAAGGGTATAAAAGATTACTGATGAAATGCTAGTGTACCCGGGTTTAAACATTCAATAGAGTTACGGGACGAAACGTTTTGATAAATTAATTAGGTTGCTCTTATTCACCATCTATTTACAACCTTTCATTAAAAGTTATTTAGAAGAAAATACGTTAATTTGCGGTAAACATGACGCAAAGGAAAACACAAATACAAAAAAGAACGAGTTGGGGGAAAATATGCGTCCCATCCACGCAAAACGGCAATCGTTCAGCTTAGGAGTTCGTGTTTTCGTCAATTATTGTCTCTTAAATATTAATCATTTATTTTCATAAAGTCTAATTTATTAGTAATAACATACAGAACTTATTTCATTCTCTCTTACTCTCTTGTTTATTATATTCATGAAAATAACTGTTGTTAGGCATGGCAAATAGCGCCCAATTTATAATTGGCATTCCAAATAATTAACGTAAAAAATAATATCACAAAGGCTGACATGGTGTTGCCGCAGGTTCTACGAGTATTGTATCGAACTTATGTCACGGTTATTGTGTTTGTTATAACGAAATAATAAAATAATTAAAATGTTGTTTATCAAACATTTTAATTACTAATTAGGTCCTTACTTATGAGTTTAATTTGACGGGTTTATATGCGATTCAAAATCAAAAGTAATTTATTCAAACTATGGGGTAATTACGTAACACACTAACAGTAGGAATGGGTTTCATTTTGACAGTTCAACAGCATTCATTGCGTTATTTACGTTGTTGAGCAGACAAGTTTTTCGAACATATGAAGCAATGGATTAGCAATAGGCTTCAAAATTATTCAGATTGTGATAGATAGTGTGTTACGTAATTAGGGTGCTGGTCAAAATTACATAAGATCGTCCCCCACAAAGCCCACCTTTCACTTAACTTTCGATAAACTTTTTTGAAATGCCAATGTTATTAAAAGCTACTGTCTTTATGTCTTGTTCACACTCCACTACCTATTTATACGTAGAAAAGGGATTTCACATAAAAGAGTTTGTAGGTAATTTGTGCCGCAACAGACTTCACCTCATGAAGGAACGAAGCGATGATCACCACGCTTTCTCAGAGTGGCTATATCTGATTTCGGATGCTTTGTTTCCCCAAATGGTTTGGCAGAGGTGTACCCACAGTAGATACAACCCCTCATCAATTATGTTTAAGTCCCATGTAATAGAGGGCGAGCCTATTGCCATCAACCGGGCACAAATCCAGACTCCGGGCTGCTACTGCGAGGTTCCTAATGAAAAAAACCCAATAACCTTTTGCCCGACTTGGGAATCGAACCCAGGACCTCATGCTCATCAGTAGCGCTTGCGATCAATATACTAATGAAGCAGGGTAGTGTTTTATTTAGATTAACTTTGAAAGTACAGTCACCAAAAGAGATAAGTAACCATGTTTGTCGAATATAGTTAAAGTTTAGTAAGAAACCGATGGATGTTTTCAAATGAAATTTAATTTGATAAATTACCTGTTTGTTTTCTATTAATTGAATTTTTTACCGACTTCAAAAATGGAGGAGGTTCTCAATTCGACTGTTCGTGTTTTTTATGTGTGTTAGCTCAGAACATTTTTCTAGGCTAACCGATTTGGATGACTCTTTTTTTATTTGAAAGCTGGTGCTTCTCATGTGGTCTAATATAAATTTGATGATCAAGTTTTGACCAGTAGTTTTTGAGTTATCCTTAATACTGCGTATTTTTTCCATTCAGTTTATATTGATGATGTTTTAATAATTTCCTGTCACTGTTATTGACGTATCAAGTAGTGGTATAAGAATGTTTGTGGGTTAGGTACAACAACTAAAAAGTGAAAAATATAAACTTTTCTACAAAAAAGCAACCGAATTCCAAAAAAAAAATGGTGAAAAAAAAAAGTTTCTTTGGTTTTTTGTATTGTCGTTTTTGGCCACCGACTTCAGAAATTTAAGTTATTTTTCACTTTTTTAGTGTATTTTTGGAAGTCGATTGCTATTTTGTAAAAAAGTTTTGTATTCGAAAACATTCGTTCAATTATATCCGACTACCCTGGTTACTCATCTCTTGGTGACCGAACATGGCTTATGACATTGAAACTCTATTGTAGTTCGGAAAACCCACAGACCAAAGCATCTATAGTTAAAAAAACAAAAGAAAAGCGTGGCAATACTGAATTTACAACGTCTGCATTGTCCATTGTTTGTCTGTCTCGCGTCTGTACTGCGGCATTTCAATATATTGCAGAGCGTCGCTATTGTTCTGAACTACTCGTGGTGTGAACGAATGTCGTACAGCTCGGTATGTTCTCGCTTAATTTGCTGAAGGCGAGCGATAGGACTTATTAAAAGTGGGAGTACATATGCCGGTGGCTTGCACAGTATGCCTGTTAGGCATGCCGTTATCAGCTCGCTTCCGTTCAGTACACATTTTGACATCTAGAGACCTTACTCTGCCGTCCGGTAAGGACCAGGCCCGGGTCGACGGCGCGTCGTGATCCACGCGCGCCTTGAAGAGATGTCAGCATAATTGACGGGGTCCGATAGGGCCGATGCCTGCCGGGGTCGCGGATTGTTCGAAAGAGTTACCGTGGGCCTGGCGCACAGGCAACTGAAGGAACACAGGTGGGTTTTAGTCAGTAAGAATCTGACACGCCCTTCCGCTTCGCCCAGAGCGGGAGAGGTCATTTGATGATTACACACCAAAAAAAAGAAGGCATGTTGTTATCGCTAATACCAATCAGAAGTTGTTATTGCATAACAGCGTGAATACACACTTGCAAACCTTGTCCTGGGTTAGATTCCCGGGTCGGGCAAAGTGTTATTGGGTTTTCCATTAGGAATTTCTCAGTAGCAACCTGGAGTTAGGAAGTTGACGGTGTGTTATCCCCGCCCTATGCCTCGGAAAGCACGCCTTGTTATTGAAATGGCGTCATAGGTAATATTGCCAGCACTTAGTCATGACATGAATAAAAGCCGGCCAAGAGCGAGTCGACATTATCTATAAAATCGGCAAAAAAATCATGTCTGTTGTATGGGAGCCCCTTAAATATTTATTTTATTCTGTTTTTTAATATTTGTTGTTATAGCGGCAACAGAAATACATCATCTGTGAAAATTGCAACTGTCTAACTATAACAGTTCATTTGATACAGTCTGGTAACAGACGGACAGACAGACGGATGGACAGCGGAGTTTTAGTAATAGGGTCCCGTTTTACCCTTTGGGTACGGAACCCTAAAAAGGGCTAAGTACCTACAACATAGGTGTACTCATATTTACTGTGTTTTGACCTCCAGTTAACTCAAACGCCATTCAAATATTTGAAGGCCCTTTAAATATTTAACGAGTTTAACCCTCCACTCCGGATCCGATTGCCTTTTATCTTTTATAACAACCACGTTTAGACCTAATCTAGCTTATTTATTTACCGAGACACGCGTAATTACCAGCTTTAATTAAACAACACCATGTATCAGATATTCTGTGTACATATGTATCGGTTTTCCAGTAACAAGGTAGCAAACCCATTATATTCGGTAACAAAGTCATTTACATACATATTGTCTGATATATTGGAACCTCGTCTGTGCCTAGGGATCGGTCAGAATCGCCCGTTGATATGTCAAAGCATTGTCTGCTAATATAACAGATGGAAACTTTGATTGGCTTTTGTGTTGGGTACTGCTTAGTTCTCCAAGCGAATGGGGGCGATCGTTTTTATGCTCACCAGTTGGCGCCACTGGCAAGTAAGGTCTCGCCAGTATTTGTATTTGATGTTTTGGATATGTTTAAAGTTCCCATAAATTCATAATATGTTTGTTTTATAACATTAAAAAAATTCTAATGAATATTTACATTATAATGTTCCTCAAATGGGCAAGCAGGAAGCAGACAAATATTATTCTTCCTTAAGTGCTACCAAATTTGATCCTAGCTTTTTACTTAAAATTTTAAGCCATATTAATCAGGAATAGCACAACCATTACAACAATTATGAATCATTAGTTAAAATCCATGATAAAAAATCCCGCAAACACTGAACGTCCAGTAAATTCGACATAAATGGAGACCTTACTCTACACTAGCGCCACTAGCAGCAAACTCAAGCGCGGTAGCCCTCATTAGGACGAAGATATTGACAGTGGGATGTCCAATAAAATTGAGTCTAAGCGAATGCAGCTGAATACCAGTCTTATTATAATAGACAGCAGACGAAACCGCTCATATGAAATGAAATGAAATTTATTTGCAAGAATTGCAGTAAAAACATTACAAATGGTCGGGTTTCTTTAACAGTTTCTATAACAAACCGCTAAAACTACCATGCAAAATTATTGCATACATTAATTAAATCAATGAAGCTAATAAAATTGGTACATAAATCATAGTTATTCAATTTATATGGAGCGTCTGCCTATCTGACGTACATAATACGATAACCTCTTGGATATAGTCAGACTTTCGGGCTTCTGAGTTCTGACTACCTGTTCCATCTATCTAATCTTCTAACCATGAATGATTATGAAATATTTAGATGAATGAATGTACGCCAAGAAATTGTGGTTGAACTCTTTTAAACCGATTAAAAAAGGAGGAGGTTATATGTTCGTTTGTATGTATTTTTTAAATGTATTTTTATCGGTATATTCATCAATGGTGGACCGATTTTGAAAATATTTTTTTTGTTTGAATGGTTATAAATAAATAAATAAATAAAACATTTATTTCAGGCAACAATGGCCCATAGATATATGACTTATAAACTAACATATATAAAGTATAAAACAAAACTTGTGTTAATAAATAGCTTAAAACTATATGTTAGTTTCACTTCACTTCACTAAGTTCTGAGTTGAGCTGCACGATTACTGACAAATGCGTGCACTGACTGGACAGGCCCACTCGTTCTGTGTGGTTCTTTCCTCAAAAGACCATTTCAGACACCAATGTACATGATCTTCAAACATTATTACCGAATTTATATATACACATTGACATTGATAAATTTTATGTATACAATGACATGAGTATTTACTTGTAAAAAATTATGTTATTATAATTTTTGTGATTGTGAGGACTATGTGGGTAATTGCTTTCTTTTTTTTTCTCATTTAATTATAATTATGATCTATCAGTTTGAGTAATTTATGCGGCCTACCCAAATGTCCTTTCTTTGGTATTGTTCGTCGAATCGTTGAGCTCCTTAAGTTCTAAGTTGAGCTGCACGATTACTGACAAATGCGTGCACTGACTGGACAGGTCCACTCAATCTATGTGGTGCTTTCCTCAAAAGACCATTTCAGATACCAATCTGCATGGTCTTCGCATGACCTGACCAAGATTATGTCTGGACTTTAAAAGAGACTGTAACCCCTGAGTTTGTTTCGGTCTTTCTTCAAATAGGAAACGCCGACCTCATCTAGTTTAAAAAACATGATTGACGTGTAAAAGTGTTTGTACAAACCTACTTACAGAAATAAAATCATTTATCATTTTATCACTAGCTTGTCCTTGAGCTGCCTTGCGGTACTTGACCGTGGAAGCGACGGAACACCACGTCGTGCGGCCAAGTCTTCTTCCATGACGACGGATAGATAACAATTCGGTACTCGCACTATGAACGTCTTGAAGTTGAAGTTGCGGTGCGATTCCAGTAACTGCACTCTCGGCGTGTACCTCGTCTTCTGGCGCACGTACTCTACGATGGCCTCCGCCTTAGTGGTGTAGTATAGGCGGGATATATACACCGGTGTGTTCGGCTTTGGAGCACGCAAGTATATTTCGGGCTCCGTAGGAGCTTTGCCGCAGCGGTTCTTGTTCGTTCGCGACTGGCGCTTCCTCCTTTGCACTGTCACAAACCCTCAACATCAGCCTTATTCGGGGCTTTGTCTGGTATCATACTTGGAGCGCCGGGGGCACTCGCGGTGTCGCTAGCTAAAGGCTTTTGTAAGGATTCCACCAAGGCTGCGGACACTGGCAGCGGGACGGGGCGAGAAGCTACTCCTGAGGTGGTCCCGTATAAATTTGGTCAAGTTTTGATGAGTCCCTCTCTTGTGATTCTTCTCAGATAGACTATCTCTACCTACTACTCATGCCCTTTGCTGCTTCTACATACCATCAACCATACTCTCACCACACTCACTCAAGCAACCTCTCACATCTCTCTTATACACTTTCTCTAGTTACTAACACACAGTCTGGTATTTCCACAAATTGTATTGAACATTGTTTGTTTCTTAAAGGCTCCCACAGAGAGGTGCAACGCGACAGCGCTACACAAAGGCGCCGCTCGTCGCGCGACACGCGGTGCCTATGTGTAGGGCGTCGCGTCGCGCCAGTGTGTACGAGCCTTAATTCTACCTGAGTTAAGTATACTGCCTTGCTATGATGGGCCAAATCACAGGCATCTAGCCGCGGGAGGGCTCTGGTGACCTGTAATACAGGTTTTTATGTAAACCTACTTCAGGCAACAGTCTCATAAAGTTAGCTCCTTGTTCGTGCACTATTCTCGAATATTAGCTGTAAGTACATAACTTGTGTAGAGAAAATAAACGTTTTATATTATTTATATTAGTGGTTTCGGAGTTAGCTTCAATAATACGTATTTTTACACTCCGTGTATGTTGATGATGTTATAATAACTTCCTGTCACTGATATTTACATAGCAAGTAGTGGAATACGAATTTGTGTGGGGTGGGTACCACAACGAACTGAGTTGAGCTGCACGATTACTGACAAATGCGTGCACTGACTGGACAGGTCCACTCAATCTGTGTGGTTTTTCCTCAAAAGACCATTTCAGACACAAATCTACATGGTCTTCACATGATCTGACCAAGATTATGTCTGGACTTTAAAAGAGACTGTGACCTCTGAATTTGTTTCGGCCTTACTTCTCAGAGTAGTCAGATAGGAAATGCCGACCTCGTCTAGTTTTTAAAATGTGATTGACGTGTAAAAGTGTTTGTTCAAACCTACTTACAGAAATAAAATCATTTATAATTTATCATTTATCAACTAAAAAGTGAAAAATACTTTTTCTGTTTTAAAATATCCATATACTGATTCCATATTTTATGTGCTGAAGGTAGATACAAAAGTAAGGTAAAATTGAAAAGCCAACCACCACCAAGTCACGTCAAATGTCAGATTAAAGATTACGTCGGTTCTGTCCCAGATTCGTTTGCTCAGATAAAAACTCGGTGCTATTGGTATACCAATTTATGTTTTGTGCTCGTGATTATAGATCTATTTTGTTTGTTTTAATTTTTCATTATTATCAGAGCGAATTATCTTTTTTTGTATGCACGTGTTTATGTGACGAATAAACCTATTTTTCTTTCTTTCTTTCTCGAACACATAATTATGCTTTTTTTAATAAAACTCCTCTGCATACTTAATTCTTCGTTTTAATAATAATTTGTTATTAAGCTTACATGATTTACGGTTGTAGAGCTAGGTACTGTTTAATTAAAAAAACATTTTTTATGTGTAACTAAATGCCACATAATATTGCTTGATGTTAGGTAACTAAATACAAAAGTTACTTGATGAAATACAAGTTTCATGGAGCTTAACTTAGATACCTACAGCTCAATGCCGCCACTTGACGAGAGCAGGCTTGTATTGAAGTCGCTCGGTAATTTGTTGGTGACTTGAACCGATACTTTAAAAGGAAGAACGCTAAAAGCCAAAAACTTGCAAGTTTGTTATGTCACAATTATCTAGCTACCGTTTAATTTTAATAACAATGATCATAAATCAGACCAACAAAATAGTAAGCAAATACCACCTATCGACGACGAACTACAAATGAGTTAGCAAATGCCGCATATTGACGACGAACTACCAATATCTTCTATCTATTTTTAGAAAATTACAACACTATAACATAGCAGTTATTTGTACTTATAGTTAGGAAGGTATTCTCAGCAAAATTTGCGTCTCATAATTTAGAAGTTATTTCTATTACTATTTAATGGGATAAATAGTCAAATATCGTGTTCTACTTTTGTAATACATGCCAGTACACGCGAAATAGCATTTTACGTCGATTGGCATCAAAACCTAAAACTCGAAAAAGGAGGTTTTAGTAGTGCATCTTCGTTATTTTTATTAACTAAATAATAATTTACTCGATTAAATACAACCTTCACGGAGCTTTACTTCGCTCAATGCCGCCATTTGGCGAGAACAGGCCTGCATTGAAGTCGCTCGGCCAAGCAGAAGGGCTACATCTAAATGAGATGACAGGCTCACTTGAGATAACAGAGCTGAGATCTGTAATGTGGACTGGAGCTTGATAATAGGCTTTGTTAGATTATCATATCATTGCCTACAAATGTGTTAAATGATAAATGATTTTATTTCTGTAAGTAGGTTTTTACAAACATTTACACGTCAATCATAATTTAAAAATTAGATGAGGTCGGCGTTTCCTATCTGACTACTCTGAGAAGAAGGACCTCAAATAAACTCAGAGGTCACAGTCTCTTTTAAAGTCCAGACATAATATTGGTCAGATCATGTGAAGACCATGTAGATTTGTGTCTGAAATGGTATTTTCAGGAAAAACCACACAGATTGAGAGGACCGGTCCAGTCAGTGCACGAATTTGTCCGTAATTTTGTTTTGGTGGTCTCCGCGTTAATAAAGTAACATTGTAATACTGTTACTTGTGGAACCCTAAATAACAGTGACAATGACTAATACCTACCGCACAGCGATCTGCACCGTGAGATTCGCCATCTCAGCATTCCGATGTTGTGGGATCGAACAATCTCAATGACGAATATTAATTTGGTGTAAATCAATCACTCTTGTTTCTCACTCTCAAATCGAACAATGGTCACGCATCTTAGTTTTTACCGATTTTATTAAATTAATTCGACTCTTTAAGTAAATGGATATTGGTTTTATTCGCCTCGACTGCTGCCGTAACTTATTGCTTGTAGGTATATTTTTTTAAATTAGAATTGTATAGGTAAAAATGTTGGAAAAGAGGACTAAATGCTACAGCCATTTTTTAGGATAGCGATGCAGGTAGCTTGGGTGAAATATTTATCGAGAAATTGTTCGGTCTCGTTGCACTTTGGTTTTCAAGAATTGTAGTAGGTGGGTAATATGCTGATTTATTCTCCGAGAATCTTTGCAGGGATCATAATCAATTTTCCTCAAACAGGTACATATTTCGTGATATTCAAAGGGATGTCCAAAACTCAACGCTCTCTGTAACACTTATACAGCGTGTCTCAGAAAATTGTGGTCATATTTATTGGTGTGGTACAGACCACTAAACTGAAAAACTTTCTCTTTGGGACCAACATCTTAATCGCGAAAAAATTATTAGCACCTTTAAAAAAACCACACATTTCTGATACACGCTGTATAGAAATACTAAACTCTTTCATGTCCAAAGTAAGACAAGTTCTCATAAGAATTCAACAAGTTAAACAACAATGCATGACCTATAACCTCACCTGGCATAATACTGCCAATATACTCCTAATACGAGGTCCGAGGTCACTAACTTCGCAGGGTTTCAGTTCAAACTTACTATTATACTAATAACTACGGGGTGAAACCGCGTTGCTTTATAATGAATATGTAACGAGAGGGTCAGGCGAGGTCAGTTCGGATTTTCATAGATAAACAAGGTATTGAAGTAATTGAATGGGTATTGAGGCTGGCCGCAAATTATCGAACATTCAGGAAGGGTATGTTAATATTGCAGGGTAAATGTTTATCTATAAGGTCATCTTTCTCTTCTACACTTCTTTGGCTATGCTCAGATTGAGTCAAAACTCGAGACTCTAAGCTCTCCTTCGCACGGACGTAAAAATATCGCGACGGAATTTTATCGCACACTGGATTTTCAACATTTTGCTTAGCGCCGAGAGTTGAAAATCCAACTGTGTGTTTTTTCGACGCGCTGGGATGCACTCTGTTAGATTCTCAACGCTCGGCTCAACACCGAGGGTTGAAAATCCAGTGCGCGATAAAATACCGCCGCGACGAACTTTCAGGAAAATTACTTTGTTAAACAAATTGACACCCTACGTCAATTTGCCGTGATTTAGCTCTTTCATATAGCTGTCAAAGAATGACAGTTATAATTTGAATATACGGACAATTTAAGTTGGTATAGTCAATTTGCTTAATAATTCATATCCCTGACTTACATGGCACAGCCTAAGCGATTGAAGGTATTTATGTTCCTTAGGGAGCGTAGAGGGTTCAAAATGAAGATACTTTTTTATCCCCGGCCTTCTCTTATCGATCTGTACAGCGAATTGGTCAGCCTTCGTACTGCCCAAAATTTTTTTTTTTTTTGGTTGGTATGTCATCAAATGACCTCTCCCGCTCCGGGTGGAGCGGAAGGGCGTGTCAGACTCTTAATGACTAAAACCCACCCGTGTTCCTTCAGTTGCCTGTGCGCCAGGGCTACGGTAACTCTTTCGAACAATCCGCGACTCGTATTGGCCAACTGGGGATGATATCACCAAGTTTACCCTTAAACTTCTTTACTGACTCGTACTTCAAATTGTCTCACCATTAAGTAGACGTAGCACCTCAAAGGGTATCGTGAAGGTAAACGTTTACTTTACGTTATGTGCGCTTGAGTTAATTTGGGGGAATATTTAGTGGGATGCCCGACATGGGCAATAAAGGTAGATTAATTGTACTATAAATTGGTTGATTGACAGTAAATTGGTAGGTTGAGAAGGTTTACTTATAGTTAATAGATGAAGGTTCACAAGTAAACAATGTGTGAAAATTGAAAATTATTGATTGTTTCTGTTAGAAATTCATTAGTTCATAATGTAAGTAAGCATATCACTCTTAGAAACAAATTCAAAGAAATTGATATACTAACTCTGCCTTCTCTTTACATCTTAGAAAGTATTTTAAAAAGTTCGGACTTTTGAAATGAAGCGAGCTCCATAATATAAATTGTGATACCCAAATTTAGGTTAAGAGCGGCCAACCCGTCATACTTTTCATATAAACGCTCGTACGTGATTATAGCGTTGTAACACGTCTTTCACTGAAATTTTTGAACTAACAGGTGCACTTTATCTAGGTTTCTATGTAAGCAAATAATCAAAATTTGGAGAAACAAATTCAGTATAAGCAACCAAAAATCTGCTTTTTTGCACAAATTTTACCTGAACTTTGGCCGTTCATAATGTACTCATTTATTGTAAAAGTAAAGAAAACATCTTCATAGAAACCTCGCACATGTAATGGAGCTTCTAAATGAAACATATATTTTTTCCAAAAACTTCTAAGGCTTTTTCAAAAATAGATATTTCCTGGAACAAGTTTTGTGAAATCTTTGCGCGCCAATTTTCGTTCGATGTTATCGCGTTCTCACTCTTGCTTCTTTTCAAACATTGCGTTGGATGAAACAACAAGCTTTTCAATCATGCTCGTGACGATAGACGGACCGGGAAGTGCCCTCTTAACTAAAACAAGCAAGTCATTTTTTATAAACAGTATCCACTTTTATAACAAGTTGCCAAAGTCAGTTACAAAACTTCGCGATGAAAAGTTCAAAACCCACATCTAACGTATCCTTATCAAAAATGCATATTATAAGATTAAAGATTACGATGAAGACAAGGAAGTTTGGCAATAATTCCTTCTGCACATGTGGCTTCCCTGGAACCTCATTAACGGCATCACTGTGTAAATGTCTATTAACTGCTCCCAAATTAAGAAGTTTATTTAAAAAAAAAAATTTTTTTTACTTTCTTCTTTGACATTATCTTCTCATTATTTGACATTATATACTACTTGTTTAGAAAATATCAGCGTGACGTACATATCTAGATCGTGTGCAGGTGTCAACAAAAGTTTAAGTAAATGATTGCATGAAAAGAATAAAGTCTTTAGAACGATTTGTTTTTAAATGATTTGTTTAAGTTATTTCATACTCCAATTTATTGCAGAATATTTTACAGAGGGTTAAATTAAAATATTTGTTTGAATTCTCATTGTTCAATATGGCTGCTTCAAATTAACCTATATTAGTTCTGAGACGTGTTATTAGGTACATGCCTATGTGGTTTGGTTTCGCCAGTTAATTAATTTATTAACATGTATTTCGTACTTAAGACTTAATAATTTATTTCTGAGCCACGAATTAGTTTACTTGTTTGTTTAATATTTAACCCACCAACGTCGGAGAGCTATCCCCCACGTTGGTGGGTTAAATATTTAAAAGTTTAACTCTAGGTTTATCTGCAACTCTTGGTGCCGCAAGATTAGTTATTTAATTAAGTTAGCTGTTAACTCCGAGTTATTATGGATAGCCCATAAACACGCAAGCGGGCCTAAGAACCTAATAATTATAAATATGAGTGAAATTGAAGTACGAACAGAATTAACACGAAGCAATTCATTATTTTCATTTGAGATCACCCTTGTGTTAGTATTAATTTATTATCTATATCTATACCTATATATAAAAATGAATCCCTATTTCCCTTGGTCACGCCATCACTTGAGAATGACACAACTTTTTTTAAAGTTTTCTAATACTTTGTAGAAGGCTCTTACGGAAAAAAATATAAAAAATACGACGGGGTGGGTCGGGGGAACAAGAAATTTCACGCGGACGAAGTCGCGGACAGAAGCTAGTAATGTATAAAAATGAATTGCTGTTCGTTAGTCTCGCTAAAACTCAGAAACGGCTTGACCGAAATGTTATTTTTTTGTTTTATTCACGTCTTTACTGGGGTGGTTTAAAAGAAAAAAAAAATTAAAAACCCGAAAGAAAAATTTAGACAGCATTAAGTCTGACGGGTCAGCTAGGTAGGTAGGGTAGGTAGGTAGGAAGGTAGGGTAAGTAGGTAGGTAGGTAGGGTAGGTAGGTAGGTTAGGTGGGGTAGGTACATGGGTAGGTAGGTAGGGTATGTACTTAGGTAGGCTAAGGTAGGTAGGTAAAGTAGGTAGGTAGAGTAGGGTAAGTAGGTAGGGTAGGTAGCTAGTGTAGGTAGGTAGGGTACGTAGGTATTAGATACTTAGTGCTACCTGTGCGAAGCCGGGCCGGGTAAAGCTAGTTACCAAAAAAATTGCTCCATGATTTGTAGGTATTAGGTAGGTACTCGAATGTCAGGCGAGCCCGGGTATCAGTCAGCCTTGATACATTGCTGACTGGCTTTTATGTTTACCCCTGCATGAGATTTTTCGTAGGTATAAGTACTACGTGACAAAACAAGAAACAAGTGCGAGTCGGAGTCGCACACGAAGGGTTCCGTACCACCGTACAATATTTAACACTATATATTTTTTTTAACACGTTTCTAGTATGCCGGACCCACCCCCTTTTATTTTTAACTGTATTCTTTATTTTTATGATATAGCGGCAATAGAAACACACACTGAAAATTTCAACTGTCTACCTATTACTCTTCATGAGATGCAGCCTGCTGACAGACAGCCGGACGGACGAACAGCGGAGGCTTAGTAATAGGGTCCCGTTGGCAGCCTTTGGGTACGGAACCCTAAAAATGACTTCTGGAAATGCTGATTTTATGCTCAGCCAATCCGTAAGACGAGCAATAACTATTTTGTTATTAGGTATGTCGACCTCATTATTGTTAAACTACTTTTGGAAAAAAAAACAGTAAATTGAAACTTTACTAAAGCTGCTGTTTCCTACTACACCGGTGGCCGCCACATAACGGCAGCGGTGATGGCATCCATGAAAATCATCGCAGCGGGGTTTGCCTTTAAGGTGTCAAAAAACGCTCTCTAGGAAAACACACCAAATTCGTTGAGCTCCTTAAGTTCTGAGTTGAGCTGCACGATTACTGACAAATGCGTGCACTGACTGGACAGGTCCACTCAATCTGTATGGTTTTTCCTCAAAAGACCATTTCAGACACAAATCTACATGGTCTTCACATGATCTGATCAAGATTATGTCTGGACTTTAAAAGAGACTGTGACCTCTGAGTTTGTTTCGGCCTTTCTTCTCAGAGTAGTCAGATAGAAAACGCCGACCTCATCTAGTTTCAAAATATGATTGACATGTAAAAATGTTTGTACAAATTTACTTACGGAAATAAAAATCATTTATCATTTACTTTCATAAACAATGTTTCAGTGACGTCATTTGACAGTAAATTGCGGACGCTATGTGGCGGCCACCACGGTCTTAGGAATCCCTAGCTTAAAGTTGAAATTATCTAACTAGTCAACGAAAGATTAGATCTTGTCGTTTTATGACGTGCAAGTGATATTGAACCTTAGGTTGATAATGCAATGAGGGCTATCGCGCTTGAGTTCGCCACAAGAGGCGCTAGTGTAGAGTAAGGTCTCTAGATGTCAAAATATGTACTGAACGTTCACTGTTTGTGGGATTTTTATCACGGATTTTAACGAATGATTCATAATAGCTGTAATGTTTGTGCCATTCTTGATTAATTATGGCTTAATATTTAAGTAAAAAGTTAGGATCTAATTTGGTAGCACTTGAAGGAAGAATAAGATTTGTCTGCTTCATGCTTGCCAATTTTAGGAACATTATAATATAAATATTCATTTGAAATTTTAAAATGAAATAAAATAAATATACTATGAGTATAAGGGTACTTAAACATATCCAAAACATCAAATAAAAGTACTGCAACAAGACCTTACTCAACAGTGGCGCCAACTGGTGAGCACAAAAACGGTAGCCCCCATTACGAGGACGACTCTTACAGTCCGTTCTCAGTTATTTGACCTCTGAGTTGCATCACTGTCAAAATTACAGTGATCCTTATTGCCTTTGTAATAAGGCTGCTGTTGTGTTGCTCCCACTGACAGTTCTGTCAAATTCACAATGATCTTTATAATCGTTACAATAAGGTTGCTATTGGGTTGCTGCTGTCAGAGGTAAAATAACTGTGAATGGACTGTATCTCAGCCACAGTTATGTTTTCCACATTGCCAATAAAGACAATTGCTTGCGTACATTAATGACTTTAAAATTCGATCCTCTGCTAGCTAACCTAGTAATAATGTCATTATTCCTCTATTATTTCCTTTGATTAAGAATAGGTACAAGTATCTCTCCCTATTCTTTAATTTGATATTTTACTATAATCTCTCAAGATCTACAAGTGTGCAATGCTAATCTCGTTGTTCTATCATAATTAGGTATACGATAGCCTGGTCCGAAGAGATTAGCAATCCACCCTTTCCTTTACTTTTCAGGAGACCTCTAGTAGTAAAATATCTGTTAAGTGTCGTTACAGCTCTTGACTTAAGGCGATACCCCGAGCAAAACCTTGCAATAGTACGTATTTCAGAGGCTATTAACTCATTAATAATCAGTAATAAACTACATCTAAAAGCACATTATAAATGTTCGATATCCTATCATCACATTGCGCGTTCTTATTTGCTTTTTTGTTTTATAAATGCATTTAAAATCTCCTTGTAAAAAAGTGACTAAAATTCTTGATTGCATGCATCTTTTGCTAAAGGTGACGCTCTTATAACTTGAGGATTACACTAATGGATAGGTCATATAAAAATCTCTATAATTCACGTTTTATTTTATTTTAAAAGATCGCTTGTCTTTTTTATTAAAATAATTCCATATATTTGTAAATTTTATGATTAATGGGCGTGCGCAGTGACGGGACAGAGAATAACCGAATGCTCAAGGTCGTTTGGTCGGGGAAGCGCCCTAATGAAGCATTGACGGAAAACTGACAGCGAGAGTAAAGCATCCGTTTAAAAAAATCTAAAGGACGCTAAACTAAAGTGCATAAAGAGACGACATAATATGTGGTACTAAAAGTGAACAATGCTAATCTCTTCAGACGAGGCTATCATATAATTATGATAGAACTTCAGTTACAGGTAAGTTCGTTGAATCACTAATTATCTTGTTAACGACCAACCGCATTCAAAGTTTATAAGAACCTATCTAAGGACGAAATCTATATTATTGTTACTTAGCACGTATTTATAGGCTAAAAACTTTATTCCTGTCACCGTCGCACAACTGTCTAACTACAAGTGCAAGACAGAGACGGGAACATGTCTAAGTCAAAGCACGACTTATTAAAGTTTAAAGATCTCGGTCTAAGTTATGAAGTGGACGTTTCAAAGGCTATCAAATAACATTAAGTGATCATTTTTGGTGAAAATGATGAATGGGGAAGTTTCGAAATTTAAACTCAAAAACCATTAACGAAGGTTAGACCCTTTGAAAAGTTTTCCATTGAGTTCAATCTAAACAAAAACAAAGATTAACCAAACATTATAATTTTGTAAACTTATTTTGTTTTTGGTACCCACGTTTTTGTCTCACTGCTGGAAAGAGGGGTCCCCCTCGGATATCTATAGGGTCCCCCTGTCTCCTTACGGACATCTGCCCTGCAAACCTATTTTGGTAATTCACGTGTTTTCAGTTTTTGAGAACAGTGGTAGCCCACTAGCTCAGCGGGGTAAGTACGTAATACACTAACATTAGGAATAGCTTTCATTTTGACAGTTCAACAACATTCATTGCGTTATTTACGTTGTTGAGCAGACAATTTTTTCGAACATATGAAGCAATGGTTAGGCAATAGGCTTCAAAATGATTCAGATTGTGATAGATAGTGTTTTACGCAATTAGGGTACCTACAGGAATAACCCACGTGGACACTTTACTTTGTGTAATTTATTATACTAAGATATTCATCATCACTGCTCTCAACACAATGAAGGAATACTTCGTGAAGAAACTCGGCATGTCCTAGAACCAAAAATACGAAGACACGAGTGGTGGATTATTCCCCAATTCCTCGCACAATGGGAACCAATCAGGATAGCCTCAGACACTTTGGTGGAAACCATTCAAAATAAACAGTTTTGTATCGTAATAATATTGCAACTGTATCGTTGATCGTATTCATTTTTTCATGTGGGAAATACGTTAAATCCATCGTTTGACTTTGACTAATCGAGACGCCAGCGCCACCAGGCGGCGCTCGACAGAGTTTACAACATAACGCTCGACCAGAGTTAAAGCAGAGTTGGTCGGTGGCGGTCAAGCAGTGAACACGTTTAGAAACTGTCGCGCGTTCTGTGTAGTTGCGTCGTGTACCTACAGTTTGTGATTTATTTGTTCGTAAATTATAATTTGATTTTAACTGCAAACTGTTTTTCTATTGCGCAATAACCAGCACTTCCCATAGTACGCCCACAGTAGTTAAAATATGGCTGATGATAACGAGAGAGACGTACCTTCTCGGTCATATATTTTACAACAAAACCACAAAATCACGCTTTTTACTCAACCACATTCATAATCAAAAAGTTCCAAACTTCTAACGTTTAGTAAAAATAATTTCAGATAATAACCTGAAAGTCCAGTACAGTTAGGGAAACTAAGTCAAGTGTTTTTCGCACACTGGATCTTTAACGCACTGTTTAGCGGCGAGAGTTGAAAATCCAATACGAAGCAATAAAATTCGATCGAAAGAAAAGCGGCCACGTTCCACTAGATCGTATTTTGTTGCTTCGTGTCTCAATATGAAAGTTTATAAAATGTTTTAGAATATTGTAGACACACTTACCGAGGATCCTTACAAGCCGTTATTCATAATTCCTTCTCAGTCACGAGATAATATTTTTTAAAGGAGAGGCGCTAGTGGACCGTTGTGCACTCTCGTAAATCAACGTAATGTGGTGCGAAGCTGCCCCATTTATCTAGCTTAGTGCTAATGGAATTAGTATTTGGACTTTAGCAGATTCTGATCTTAAAATAGATTAAAGCCAGATATTTCCTTTTCTGAGTTACGTACCTAAAGGGTGCCAATGGGCTCTACTAAGGCTCCGCTGTTCGTCCGTCCGTCTGTCATAGGGCTATATCTCTTGAACCGTAATAGGTGGACACTTAAAATTTTCACAGAGAGTATGTACTACTATGGCCGCTATAGCCACAAATAATAAAAATAAAAATAAACTTCTATATTAAAAGTGGTCCTCAAACGAGAAACGTGCTAAAAAAATTGTTTTAAATATTGTATGGTGTACGGAACCCTTTGTTTGTGAGTCTAACTCGCATCTGGCCGCTTTTTATTCCATTTTGTTAACGATAGTTTTAATCAATGGTAGTGGCGTTATCCGAGAGATAGAATCGATTTCCGTTCAGCTTTCTTCCATCCCAGAATGGTTTATTTTTAACGTTGGTCGCCAGGATTTCTGTTGAATTTAGATGCCTTTACTCGTTTTATCTACGCGGTTACTGTCAATTTATATGCATGAAATAAATTATTAACACATCTATAGGTAATCAAAATAAGTACCGTCAAATGGGGTGAATAGGGATGCAGGGTTGAATCGAGACGAAACTTTAAAAGAGATTTTAACATTGAAATAATGTATTTTGTTGCCAACAAGGGCACTTAATCGTTAATTATGATACAGTAAACACATTAGAGTCCTTTTTGGCAACAAACTATATTGTTTCAATGTTAAAATCCCTTTTAAAGTTTCGTTTCTATTCACCCCGTTTGACGGTAAGTATTATGTTATAGAAACTACACGTAGCTCAAGGTCAAGACCATAGCGCACAACGCAGTACATAACGAACACATTTTCAGAAAAAAAATATGCAAACTACCTTAATAAAGGCTCATTTACTAAACAAACACCTTGAATATGTACTTGTAAGTATATAATTCTACCTTTAAAGCACTCATCTAGTGCATATGGTAAGTAAATGAAATAATGAAGTAATTATTTACGTAACTATCAAACGAATACAGCTCCTAGGTAAATCTATAACTACAATGTACTCTTAAGGGTCAGCGGAGACAGCAGCAACATGCTCTAGCAGATTTTCATTAATGAATTGACTATGAACTAAATCACAACTAACATAGAATTCAAAATAGCGTGTAAGAGATTATTGCGGCGTGTGTTTTATTTATTTATTTAAGCACTAGTGGCCCGCCCCAGTTTCGCACGAATTTTAAGACGTGACAAAACATCGAGATTTCTTTATAAAATCCGTTGCGTAGTATAGAAGAACAACGCGATCATACGAACAGACACGAAAAGCGATTTTGTTATATATGTACACTATTTATAAATTTACATTTACATACATGACAAATAAATAATGTGTTTGAGCATATGTTCACACAAAACATGAAAAAAAAAACACGTATGGCACTCGGGGACTGCCGCGGTAAAGCTATTGCATAGCATTTTTTATCAACTTATGCAATCTGCTTACGTATTCGTCCGATTCCGGAGCAACTCGTCTCGATCCGTGCGAGCTTCGTACAGTCGTACCATATACATACACGTTAAGCGAACGCTCGGCCGAGCTACATGGTAGGCGGAGTGGGGGGTGTTAGGTTTTATTTTCCTTACGGAATTTCTTGATTCGGTCGCCGCGCTCAAAGCCCGCGATAAAAGCTATGCAATAGCTTACAAAAACATGCTAGAGCATTTTGCTACTTTGTCTTCGCTAACCCTATAAGGCCCACTTGCACGTTTAGTCGGGTTAAATAAATAAATGTAGATTTTGTAAACTCGGAGTTAAGTAGTTAACATTTTAACTCATAATACGCGTTACTCTAGGTTTACTTCTAAGTCTTGGTGGCGCAAGATGAATTATTTGACTAACCCCGAGTTAGCTGTTAATTCTAGTTATTAGGATAAACCATAAACGCGCACGTGGGCCTAAGAAAAACAGTCACATCCATACCTTTTACAAGCAAAGTTCACGACCACACTCAATCTACTCCTTAACGGGTTCATAAAACGTTAGGACTCGTTTCCTCAAGTGTCCGAGATGATATTGACAATTTGCGCCTACGCTGATCTTGGGAACGATACCTTATTGCTTTCATTAGGATACTAGGAAGTAGTAATCAGGGTAGCCTTGGGTATGGGATCTGCTTGGCGGGACTGAGTGGAAGATGATGTGAATAAACAAACGGATATATCCAAAGAATATAATATAGGTGCTAGCCTTTCATTGCCTTCCATTTTGACATTCATTGATTCATAGGTTTGATAAATTTGTCTGCTCTACAACGTAAATGGCGTAATGAACCTGGCTGAACTGTCATTATGAAAAGCATAGCGATCGATTCCATATGTGTGTAATTACCCCGCCGCTTTATTAGCTTCCGCCCGCGATTTTGCGTGTTATTTACCCGTCACAAGTAGGCACAAAAAATTACAAATGATAGTAATAATATCCCGTTTTCAGTATTTTGAAATAAAATTTAGCAAATATTTTATTTAAAAAAAGGAGCGCGTGAGTCGCTCGTTTTATTGACCTTTTTAAAAATTAAAACAACATCATTTATCTACTGCTATTATCTTCAAAAAGATTGATGTGAACTGAATTGGTTTATAATAAAGTAGGTACCTACTATAAAGTTGGCTTCAGTAGACCATGGTTTAGTGGACCAGTTTTGTTGGAACCGTCTATTTGTTTAAAATTGGTGGATGCGGTTAGCATCGCGGTAAACTTTGTACACCGGTTGGAATATTGAAGTTCCGTACACACGGCTAAATATCCAGCTATATTTTTCCAGTGTAAGCTGACCTCTCATTGTACGGAAATCCGATACAATGCGAGATCAGCTTATGCTAGAATCCTATACCTTGATATGTAGCCGTGTGTACTAGTATCGTAAGCGTTATTATCTTTAATATTATAAATGCGAAAGTAAGTAAACCACTGAACCGATCATCCTGAAATTTTGCATATACGTTGTCAGAGGTATATAAACGGACATAGGGTACCTTTCATCCCGCAAAAAAGTACTGTTCCCGAGGAAAACAACAATAACGTTCTTATGATAATAGATGGCGTCACGTGTCTTTCGAATCATGATTGAATTATAACCCGAATTGATTGTCAGTCTACATTAACGCGAGCGAAGCCGCGGGCAACAGCTAGTTGTATATAAAGCAGAGCATTATCTTTCCTCTTAACTGTGAGAATTTATATAATTATAATTATTATATAAGTGTATTTATTTTAGCATTATGTGTTTATTTAAGTATATGATATTTTGTTTGCATTATATGTAAGTATATTTAATATTCTAGTTTAAGATGGCTCAAATCAAATTCTTATCTTCTTGTTCTCACACATTACTGTTTAGATTTCTTTTTCATTTCTCCTTTCGCAGGTCTGCTGCAAGAAATTTCTTAAGAAATAAGCAGTACCTTTGTACTCAATATTAATATGCCGTATCTGTATCTATTTTAATGTGTGTACATAAATAATAAAATAAATAAATAAAGGCGTGGGTGCCCGGATCTGTCATATCAGCAAGCATTTTTAGGGATTCGGCATTAAGTTACAGGAAAACGTTAAATTCAATTTAGCGAATAGAAACCTGCCTGACCCTTCGGAGAAAACAGGCGTGAAATTACGTAGGTATGTATGTAAGTTAATAGTAATCTGCCTAAAAACATCTATAGAAAAAAAAGAAGAAAAAAGAAAGAAAAAGTTTCGTTTCGTTAGGAATTAATTTTTTAATTAAATCAATGACACTTTTTTATGATATAAATATTGTTACAATATTTTTAGTCATTATACTCGATAGGATTATGAAAAAATGTCACAAAAAAAAGAAAACTTACCGGATACCTAAATCGAACCGAATTTTTTTGAGACTCGATTTCATTTTACCCTGCCAAACTGATTTTAGGAACTATATTAAAACTTCACTTAATAGTTATAATCACATAACCCTCACGAAGGGCGCGTCAGAAGCTCGCGACTGACGGCAGATTACTGGAATATAAAACCTGCCCATTTCTTACAAACTAGCTACAGTATACCAAGTTTACCAACTAAGTGGTAATATGCCAACTACTTACTATAAATGCACCGCGTGACTTATGCAATTAATGAGAAATACCTGTATTATCCTGTGCTGTTAGGTAGATCATTCGTTAATTGATTAGCAATTAGGTGAAATACGAAGGCCGGGTCTTCTATAAACAATACTAGTCAAGCCCGAGGTGGCTCGCTAGAGGGCCAAAACAATAGATAATCAATTGTGTCACATTAACGATGCTTGATGAGTTAAATAATAAATAAAAATAAATAATTTTTATTTCAGGAATACACCCATATAAAAAATGTACACCAGCACCATAATGAGAGTTTTCTAAAATGACGTTCACTAGGTTTGTATAGACTAGTACTGGCTACAGCTAGAATGTATGAAGCAAGGCAAGAGAATAGTGCTAGAAATATCTAAGTAATTATGGGTTCGTAATTACATTTTACTAAGTTTTGTAATAAAAGAAAGCACGTACTCGTAGGTCGACAGGTTCATCATAGAGAGAAAATTAAAAGGAGTAAAAATCGGAAAATCCAAAAGAGCACGCCTCATAATCTCATTCAATTCTATAAAAAATTATATTACTAATTACAATTAAAATACATTGAATTAGACCGTGATTTTCGAAAGTTAGTTTCGATAATACTGAAGCGTTTAAAAAAAACCGGCTAAGTGCGAGTCGGACTCGCGCACGAAGGTTTCCGTACTATTATCTATAAAAACGGCAAAAAATCATGCCTGTTGTATTGGAGCCCCCTTAAATGTTTATTTTATTCTGTTTTTTAGTATGTTGTTATAGCGGCAACAGAAATACATCACCTGTGAAAATTTCAACTGTCTAACTATCACGGTTCATGAGATACAGCCTGGTGACAGACGGATAGACAGACGGACGGACAGCGGAATCTTAGTAATAGGGTCCCGTTTTACTCTTTGAGTACGGAACCCTAAAAATGGACTCGATTAGTTAAGTTTTTCGGGAGTTATCGTGACCACGCCAGGATCCATACATACAGACACACGGACGTCCACAGAATATTTTTTTAAACAGTTTTTACATTATTTTAAATAGCAAATTTGTCTTTTGAAAATAACATAAGTGTTGAAACTAGTGTTTTTCTTGACGTTTGTGTGTGAATATTATTCTACAAGTGCGATATGAAGTAAATATATACATGTTTAGCTCAAGGAATTACTTGTTCTTTGTAAGGCGAGAGTAGAGCTAGTGCTCACGCGCTTCGCTTATGAGGCGTGCAAAAAGTATAAGTGGTATAGAATGAATAAGACGATCATCACACAGATCAAGAAGTACCTAAGTATGTCATAAAGGCAGGTCAAAAACTTGGCTAGACGGAAGTAGAAGATGCAGCACCGACGGAAACGTACCGTATAAGTTGAATAGGGAAAGAAAATGTATAGGAAAAGAGACAGAGAAAATGAAAAACAGTGATACTGAAAAGTAACATAACGTCATCTCGCCTGATTTCCCCTAAAGGGATAGGCAGAGGTGTATTTATGTATATATACATATATATACTTTTCTTAAAAAACATTTTTTTGGGAACAATTATCCTTAATAATTATGTTAGGTAGTTACCGTCAAACGGGGTGAATAGGGATGTAGGGGTGAAACGGGACGAAACTTTAAAAGGAATTTTAACATTGAAATAATATAGTTTGTTGCAACAAGGGCACTTAATCGTTAATTATAATACAGTAAACACATTCGAGTCCTTTTTGGCAACAAACTGTATAATTTCAATGTTAAAATCACTTTAAAAGTTTCGTCTCGATTCACCCCTGCATCCCTGTTCATTCCGTTTGACGGTAAAAAAAATGTAAGTGTGTTATAATTATACCAAGCACTAAGTTCACAGAAAAACAATATTTACATATATTCGCTGGATGAAATGAATCCTTCCTGCTGCCTAACCAACACCTGCATGAAGTAATTTATTAACGGCGAGTTAAATTTGTCCACTGACATCTTCAGAATACTATTAGGAGTTGACCGCGTTCTCTACAAAAGCCACGCCGGTTTTCTCCTCACCATAGCGAGGAAGTCGTGGACACCTGAGCAAACTTGCTAGAGGTACTACAAAAGCGCGGCAGCCCCAAAAGTATTCTGAAGCTGTAATTGTATTGGACCCTCACGGCGTCCATTGTTTTCCGCGTGTAGCTGGCCCACAGGCTGCTTATGTAGAAGGTCTATAGACACCCATATTTCACCAGTTATGTTCAACACCCATGTAATTAATAGGGGTGAGGCTTTTGCCATCAACCTGGCTTTCCGGGCCGACCGGAAATTCCAGATGGTAAAATCCAATAATGCTGTGCTCAACCCAGGAATCGAACCCAGGACCTTATGTTCAGTAGTAGTGCTTTGCGACCACTAGACCAACGAGAAGTGATACTGAAAAAGTAATCTATACAAATAAATAAAATTGAAGTGTCTGTTTGTAATGTCAAAATAACAGCTTTTTACTAAATGCATATGAAAGTGTATACGGTACTTATAACATTTTTTCTTTTTTAATATTCTCTGTCTGTTTGTTCCAGCTAATCTCCGCAACGGCTAGACCGATTTTGACCGGACTTTTACTGGCAGAAAGCTGATATTATAAGGAGTAACTTCGGTTACTTTTATTTTAGAAAAAAAATTAGTAAGGATATTCATTATTGTTTTCCGACATCCACGCGAACGAAATCGTGGGCACAGCTAGTCTTAAATAAAACTACCATTTGGTAACTGCTAAGTAAAATAAGGACGAAACTTTATTATCTGCATTGCGTACTATAAAGATTTCGATTTCACTGTGAAGACGCAGTTGGAAAAACGACATACCGTCTGCCAAATACTAGATTTTCCTTAACGCATTTACAAGTTGAATATTTGTACGGAGTTTTAAACCGACACAAGGAAAGCAGGTTTTCCCTTCGATACTTTGGAATGTAAATGCCATTAATGCTGTATACTTGTTGGAGGCGCCAGAAGAGTCCCACAAAGTGGACCGACGATTTAGTGAAGGTTGCAGGAATCTGCTGGATGCGAGAAGCACAGGACCGGTCGATGTGGCGACGCTTTGGAGAGGCCTACGTATAGCAGTAAACATCTTTCGGCTGAAATGACGATGATGATGAGGCAGCCCAAGACCGCTGGTTGAGGCCATGCTTGGGGAAAGTCTACATACAGCAGTTGGGAGTCTTTATGGTGAATCCTCAGCTGTAGTCCACCAAATTCAAAATTTCTTTAATTCTTTGCCAAGTTCAGCTCTGTTTTACGTCGTATGTTGATCAAAATGCGATTCGCGACTGTAGGAATGATATATTTACTGAATAATAATCATCAATTTCATATCAACCGTCAAACTTTGGAAATTTGTTCCACCTAAGAATTTTCATTTAAAATATTCTGAAAATATCTTCACGAATCGCATTTTGATCAACATACGACGTAAAACAGCTGAAATTGGCAAAAAACTAAAGAAAATTTGAATTTGGCGGGCTACAGCTGAGGATTCACCTTAAACAGACTCCGGACCCAGATTGGCCGAAGGAAGGAAAACCTGTTCAGGTGGAGATTTATAGACGACTCCGCCTTGGTGAGTAAATGTGGTGCTGTTCCACAAACGTTGGGGTACTTAATATCGTGTCCTGCGTGTCTTCTCAGCTGCACGTTACAGGAACTGATGGATGCTAATGATGGCGCTAAACACCTACCCAAATTCTGGGCCGAGTCCATTTAGATTGCTATCGACACGCTAAGAAGAAGAAGAATTGGACGTTATAGTTTATATCTTAATGATTGTTGACACCAAAAATAAAGTATAATAAAATAATTTCACTCTTATAGCCTAAAAAGCCTCGTACTCAAATTCATTAATATATAAAATGTTTATGATTGCCATTATGATTCGGTAGTTTCCTATATCCGTCCTCCCCTCCCTTAATGATTATGAGTCGAAATACATATTTACGAAGGACACTTCGCTTGATGACACCGCTGAACTCACATATCCATAATCACGTGCGCGCGAGCGCAATAAATGTAGGGCTGCTAATACTGCAACTTATTAAATAAAAGTGAACATTCTTCGTCAGCGAAGTGCAGTAAACTTGTGCCGAAGAAAACACCGAGTAAGCCACGTAGAACCCGCTAGCGAAACAGCCCACACCAGTTCAACGTCTTGGAGACACCGTTACGTTTAAGACAAGATATCCAGATAGATTAATTATTCCTCCAATGAAAAGCCATTTATATCACAGAAGTTGCTTTCCAATGGTTATAAGGATAATTAATAAACTACCAAAATCGCATAGGGAACTACCAATCAATCGATTTAAAGCGGCGCTATTCAAATGGCTTATAGAAAAATCATTCTATTCTGTCAGTGAGTATTTAGACTTCAAAGATTTACACTGAAATTTACATCTTACTATCATAATTTGACAAATACTTGACATTTTAAATTGAATAACTATGATTTATGTTCCAATTTTATTAGCTTCATTTATTTAATTAATGTAACAATAATTTTGCATGCTGATTCTAGTGAATTGTTTTAGAAACTGTTTAAAAAAAACCCGACCATCTGTATGTTCTACAGTTCTTGCAAATAAATTTCATTTCATTTCAGTATTTCAGGTCAGTTCTTAACTTCCTCAGCGACGAATGCTCTCGTCGAACGCGTCACGTAATTAGTAATGAACCCGCGCACAATACCTCAAATCACCGCAAACGTAATAGCACTAAATAATTAAACCTCCAATGATGATGTTGGTAACAATACAATTTTGACATTACGAGTACAGTCATGAGAAATTTGAATGTTTTTCACAGATGTATATAGATTTATTATACACGTACCAATCACATACATTTTTAGTCAAGTTACTATTCAGTGACCCAATGATTAGGTATAAAATGTCTCGGTTAAATAATAAATCACAAACCTATGTGTTATCTACGTAGCACTATAATTTATGAACATAGCCTCGGGTGTTCACGTCGTATGGGTCAAACATTAATTATGACGACAAACAAGCAATTGATTATGTACTCACCCGGGTTTGTCTTAATAATAATGTATATTTTATGTACGGGCAAATATGTCTGTGAAAATTTGTTTTAGTAAAATCAGTTACATAATTAACCGTGGTGTGCTCTAGCTTGAGAAAGGATTATGCTCCTACTAGCTGCTAGCCGCGCGACGTGCAAGTCACAAATTATCCCACGCGTATGTACTACCGGGATAAAACGTTTCCTGTGTCCTATCCCAGGTCATGGTCTACCTGTGTGCCAAATTGAATTGAAATCCGGTCAGCCGTTAAGGCGTGAATAGGTAAGAGACAGACAGATAGACAGAAAGATCTACAGACAGACAGACAGACCGACGGACAGACAGACACACAGTTACATTTGCATTTATAATACGAGTAGGTATGGATAGTATGGAAGCGGAGCTGTAACAAAAGATCCTCTAAAAGATATACGAGTACATGTCGAAAATACGTTAAGGGGACTACAGGACCTAAATGTAAGTTTTATAATGCCTAAAAGTATATCATCCACTGCACTAAATAAAATCAGAAAAATATCTGTTATTCTTTAGGATATTTGCTAATTAGATAGTGTGTTGAAAACATAATACAACTAATTTAATACGATAGAAAAAAATCACGAAGATACCTCTAAAAATTTCTTATAACGATTAAAAACCATACTACTACGAGTATGCATTAAATCATTATGATTTTTTGTCAGATTATTCTACAAGCAACATACTATTGTAATAGTGTTTTAATTTTTTAATCCAATCAATAGATTTTTTGTAAATAGATAATTGCTTCGTATTTTGCAATAAATTACCAGCGTTGTGTCATCGCGCTTCTCTTTCTTTACTATGCAGTCCGACAGTGACCGCACTTTAGCTGTTGTAAGCCTCTTAAATCAATCGTTTGACTTTGATTAATCGGGACGCCAGCGCCACCAGGCGGCGCTCGACCGAGTCTACTACATAACGCTCCATCTAGAGTTAAAGCAGAGTTGGTCGGTGGCGGTCAAGCTTTGGTTTAAATAGGCTTTTATTTTTATATAGATTCTTCTATATTTTGTGAATGTGTCAACGCTGCAGGCCTAACTTGTAGACTAGATTTGTGTTCCTTTTTATATTTTGTTGAGTACCTGTTACTTGTTGACAGGCCTACACTGTCCTCCCATACCTATCAACATTGTAATTTGAAACATTGTAAAAACCCTTATTTTTAAAAGAGTAACCGTGAGTTTCTTGCCGGCTCTTCTCCATAGGAAACAATCAATTGGAACCGTGCACCTAGCTTCTCACGTTTCATAAGTGCCCATGTAGGTTTATGTGTTTTTTTTATTTTTTATTTGATTTGATTTGAAGCAGAAACTGTCGCGCGTTCCGTATAGTTGTGTCGTGTATCTACAGTGTGTGATTCGCTAGTGAGATTTATTTGTTCGTAAATTATAATTTGATTTGAACTGGAAACGGTTTTTCAATTGCGCAATAACCAACACTTCCCATAGTACGCCCACAGTAGTTAAAATATGGCTGATGATGACGAGAGAGACGTACCTTCTCCGTCAAATATAGTACATATCATTGGTATTATCAAGGATATGCATTATGTACAAATCTAACAATTAGCCCCGATACTGAACCTTGCTGCTGCTATTCAGCACATGTTGGTGTCTATACAGGAATAGAAAAAGAAGAATCATCATATCATAGAATCATCATCATAGTTTTGAAAGCCAGCGGGGTACTTGCGTAACATACATAGGGTACGTTCCGATTTGCACTGTAATCGATTTGAGCGTGCTTACAACCGCGGGGTAGTTTCGTAACACACTAATAGTAGGAATGGCTTTAATTTTGACAGTTCAACAACATTCATTGCGTTATTTACGTTGTGAAGCAGTCAAATTTTTAGAACATATGAATCAATGGATTAGGAAAAGGCTTCAAAATGATTCAGATTGTGATAGATAGATAGATAGATAGTGTGTTTCAGAATTAGGGTGCTGGTTGGAAGCAAGTCATGATATTTTATAGGGCATTTTTCAACTTTGGAATACTCTATCGATACTCGACACAAAATATCGCAACTATAACTCACTCACCAAATTGCCCCAGTCTTTTGATTTGGTCGTTTTGTTTTCGTTCAGTTGTGGTAGCCATTTCTGTCGAAGTTGTTGAAATTAATTTATGTATTGGTTTACGGTCGGAATTGCATTTATTCTGAATCGGATTTGGTTGGATTTTGAGCGTGGGAATTACATAAATTTAATTATATAATATAGTGCGATTCTCTTGCTGGTTAAGTTTTGTAATCAACCAAAATGACTAGTAGGTACTTTTACTGATTTCACTGAGTCACAGACGAAAAATTATAGGAGACTAGCGACCCGCCCCTGTTTCATACGATTGTTACGACTTACAAAACATCGAAATTACTTTATCATAATTATGTAACTTGAATATGAATGTATTATACACATAAACCTTCCCGAATCAATTCTCTATATTATTGTGAAAACCGCATCAATATTCGTTGTCTAGTTTAGAGGAAAAACGCGGTCACGCAGACTGACATGAAAAGTAACTTTAATTTATTATAACGGGTGTAAAAAGACACTTAAAGAAGCCGAAAGTCACTTGTATTCCCCGTCATTGTAATATTCTTTTGTACTAGACCATACCTGGGAACCTTCTGGTTACGGATATATTAAGGGGACTACAGGACCTAAACGTAAGTTTTATAATGCATAAACTATATGATCCACTGCACTAAACAAAATCAGAAATATATATGTTATTCTTCAGGATATTTGCTAATTAGATAGTGTGTTGAAAACATAATACAACTAATTCGATACGATAGAAAAAAATCACGAAGATACCTCTAAAAGTTTATTTTAACGATTAAAAATCATACTACTATGCATTAAATCAATCAGATTTTTTGTCAGATTATTCTACAAGCAACATACTAACGTAATAGTGTTTTAATTTTTTAATTCAATCAATAGATTTTTTGTAAATAGATAATTGCTTCGTATTTTGCAATAAATTACCAGCGTTGTGTCATCGCGCTTCTCTTTCTTTTCTATGCAGTCCGACAGTGACCGCGCTTTAGCTGTTGTAAGCCTCTTAAAGTTCAAAATTCCAACTTTTATTGACGTTTTATAGTTTTTTTTTATGTTATAACATAACTTTAAATACCCCCATGACCCCTGCACCGTTGCATGCACCCATAAGCACAATGTTTTGCGTGTGTTACATTGCGCACTATTGTAAACAGCAAATTTTCACTCCATAAATAAAAGTCGTTTCCTAACGATTAATTTTGGGCAATGTTACTTAGTTTGATGAACAGAATGCGTAGTTCAAGGCTATGTGATGGGTCTTTTTACATCCCATCCTGTATGTATAGACTGATAGGTACTTTTCTATGTGCTAGATATGTAAAACGGCAAACCCTATAGAAGATGACGGACCGAGCTGGTCAAAACAAACGACGAGTGTTCCACATTAGCCCTGGATCAGAAGAGCTGGAAGTCATGAGAGAAGCCTTTGCCTAGCAGTGCGAAGATACAGGTTGACCAATAAATATGTAGAACAATATTTTGCCCAAGTAAAAAAAAAACACAAATTATTTTCAGATTTTATTTTATTGTAGTTAATTAATAGAATGTTGAAATTAATCAAGCCTCTCTATTCACATTTCCCGCGGGCCAATCACTTTACGAAGCTGTTAGGGTGGCTTTTAGTGAGTTAATAGCGTAATAATGTTTGAAATATAAGCATCAAATTACATGTTGTATCGGTAGATATAGATTTTGTCGTAATGTTTAAAGGTACCTATACTACATTAAGAACCAATTTCACCAATCCCTGCTGTAACTAAATTGACAAATGAATTACAACATTTTTCTAGCATTTTCAGCTCCTCCAAAATGCTGTATATATTGAAAATAGAACCCATGGCTGGACGCTAGCCCCTAAAATACAGGGCCAAGTCTGGTTTGGGGGTTAGGATCAGATTTGTGGCAATACATGCGTGTGCTATTTTATTATGACTGGCTTGTAATAAGTATTTTTAAGTTTCAAATAAATATTTAAAGCTTATTTTCTTAATTTTGACGGTCTATTTGTCGTAGTGAGACAATCCGTCAAACTTTTAGTTAAGTTAGGATATAATTTTGTTATTTTTATTAATTAACTAACTGCGCTCCGCGGTTTTATCCGCATAAGTCTCAATTCCGTGCAAATATCGAGATAGAAAATATTCCATTTCCTAATCCAGGTCATGGTTTACCAATGGGACAAATTTAATCCAAATCCGTTCAGCCGTTTTAGCGTGAAAGCCTGACAAACAAACAAACATACAAAAAATCGAATCTTTTTTCTTTATAATAATAGGTCTTTACCTATGAAATTGCCGTTTTGTATGAAAAAATTTAAACGAATTTTTTTCATGAATTTTTTATTTGTATTAATCGAAGTAATCACCCATGCAATCAATGCATCTTTGCCATCGCAGTGGCAGTTTATTGATGCCCTTCTTAAAGAAATCAGCTGGACGGGAGGCAACAAATTCTTCAAAGGCATTTTGTACTGCCTCTCGGGTATTAAATTTTTTTCCCGCCAAGAAGTTATCCAAATTCTGGAAAAAGTAGTAGTCTGTAGGCGCAAGGTCTGGTGAGTAGGGCGGATGACGGAGAGCTTCCAACCCCAGTTCTTGCAACTTGGAGACCGTCTGCTGTGCAGTATGAGGTCGCGCGTTGTCGTGCAGGAGCAGCGGAGACGAGCGATTGACCAATGCTGGTTGGAGATGCGCCAGCTTCTCCATCATTGTGTTCAGTTCTTCACAGTACACATCTGCAGTAATGCTCACCCCGTTTGGTAAGAAGCTGTGATGAATCACACCGGCGCTAGACCACCAAACAGTGACCATCACTTTTCTAGGGGTAAGTTTTCGTTTAGGGCATTGTTTAGGTGCTGAACCAGGATCCAACCAACTTGCTGAGCGCTTACGGTTATCAAACAGAATCCATTTTTCATCGCAGGTAACAATGCGGTTCAAAATTCCTTCATTTGTGTGTCTGTTGAGCAGTGCAAGGCACGTCTCGACGCGTACTTCGCGCTGGCGATCATTGAGTTCGTGGGGCACCCATTTGTCAAGCTTTTTTACCTTGCCAATTTGACGCAAATGGACCAATATTGTTTTGACGCTAACGTCGAAAGCTGCTGCTAATTCTGCCGTAGATTGTGTATCATCAGCTTCCACAATCGCCTTTAATTCGTCATTGTCGACCAAAGTCTTCGGACGACCGCGAGGTTCATTTTTCAGGTCGAAATTTCCAGAACGGAAGCGAGCAAACCAATAACAGGTGGTGCGTTGGTTTGTAGAGTTAGCTCCGTAAACGTCGTTGATGTTGCGTGCCGCTTGTGCCGCGTTGCTGCCACGACGGTACTCATATTCCATAATTACTCGAATTTTTAACGTATCCATGATGACGAAAAAGATTGAAATGCGATGAAAATGTAACACTAATCAATAAAGAAATGACTACTTTTAGAAAAAAAAAACCATGTTTTTAAAATAAAATTAATTTGAAATTAGAATTCATAGCCAAACAAAAATTATTTTGATTTGAAATGGCCAGTACTGCAGAACGGCAATTTCATAGGTAAAGACCTAATCCATGTAAAATATTGGTATTCAGCACCCCAAAATAGTTCGGAAAAGGCAAGGCAGTTGTCGATTTGGTTGGTTTATTAGTTTAGGTTAGGTATTAGTTATTTTTATTTTTTTTATTTAACAGATCTTTGCCTCTAGAATTTTCTCCTGTATTGTGGGTGCGTTCACAAACATTCAAATTCACATACACAAAAACATCCAGACCCGGAACAACTATTTGCAGGTCATACGAATATTTTTTCCGTGCGGGAATCGAACCCGCGACTCGCAGCGCAGCAGTCAATCGCTTAACCACTGCGCCAACCGTGCCGTCAAAAGTTGTTATTTACTTACATATTATTTTAATTCTCAAATAGCTTCTAAGTCAACGCAATAAAAAAAGTACATCTTGTCACCAAGTCTTCAATAAAAAAAATCATTTGCCTTTTAATACTGGTATTCAGTTGCATCCGGTTAGACTGGAAGCTGACTCCAACATAGTTGGGAAAAGACTAGACAAACGATGATTCTTTATTTCTAGCAAGGCTAAGTAAGGAGATAAATCTTAAATCAATAGATGCATAATAACCAGACAGATACATTAAACACGGATAAAACGCGTTCTAAGAAAAACATAGATTGCAAATCTATGCAAAATAAAATGGCGGTACTGCTATTAAAACTATACGACTCAGTCATGTGATACAAAAAACGATGATTTTATTCCAATTACCTTTTATGGATACGAATTGGAAAATGTCTATGTAAAATACCTGCTCTTGAGTCTTGACCCGATTTGCGATCGCTGGTCAGTGGTTTGCATACTAATTAAGGATAACTATATTGCTAAGATCTAAGAATAGTTGAATCTCGGTATAGGTTCCGTATCTCTGACTAAGGCCAATTTGCACCACTAATCAATAAACACGTTTAGCGTTAAACGAGTTCAAAACATAATTCTGTTTTTGTCAAAATGTTTGAAAATGACAGAGACAGAATGATGTTTAAAACTCGTTTAGGGCTAAACGTGTTTAGTGATTGGCGGTGCAAGTGGGTCTAAGTTTATGTGTTGTCATGTAGGCTGAAGTACCTACCGTGCTGCTCGTGCCCAAAAATGTTGCCAAAATAGAAACACCTAATGAAAATAAAAAATATATCATATTGATAGGTGTTTAAATGTTCTTGGAGAAACCAATATCAAGCAAACTAATAAACAACCAAACATTCCTATTTCTATATACAATATGTAAAAATCTCGTGTCACGGTGTATGTGGTCGCAATCCTCCGAAACGGCTCGACCGATTTTTATGAAATTTTTTATGTAGGTATATTTGGTAGGTCTGAGAATAAGTCGTATTAAAGTATATTTCATACCGCTGCAGGTGAAACCGCGGGGCACAGCTAGTAATATTATAAATGTGAAAGTTTGTACGTTTGTTACTCAATAACGCAAAAACGGCAGAACGGATTTTTAAGAAATTTTGCATACCGTCAGTTTATAGTCTGGATTAACACATATGATATTTTTTATTCCGTTTCGACATCCTAGCGGGGGAAGCCGCGGGCGAAAGCTAGTATTATGATATAGAGCCTACTTATTCGATTGACACAATTTATGCTTATAAATAATCTAGCATTACTGACTGTTTCACAATTAAAATTAAAATCATGCAATTTAATTATGTTACTCAGGAATGTTTCAATCAAAATGTAATTAATTATACCTACCTATTTACATTACAGATCATTCGAGAGCAGATTTCTATTAATTAAAATTGTTGTATCTATTTACTTTTGATATGAAAATTAAATGGTTTTCACTGTGCTATCACGGTTTATTTATATTTTGAGAAGTGAATTTAATTATGTATTACTACCTATTACTAAAATTCACTATCCACATTTTCAAAATGAATCCTTTGCTCAGAGTCTATAACCAAAAAGCGAATTGATAAGAAAGTAACATTTTGTTATATATGACACACCGACAGAATACACATAACACGTATAGAATCACAGGTGTATCTGCTGGGAATAGATTGCATGGAGCGAACGAGTTCCCATTACGTCTGCATCGCTTCCACGTGTGTGCTATATTGATTTTCATTCTACTAGCAGAGTACCTCTATACCTTGTACATTACCTTAATGAGAGCTCATTGTAGGACGCAGTGACATCGCAAACAGTACTGTGTAGAGTTTGTTGAAATCCTTGCGATTGATGTTAACTTACACAAACAAATCGCACCTTTAAAGACAAACCGTTACTAAACGAAATTATTAAATTTTACACAGGAACTTAAATTTAAAAAATGCACGACGTTTTCGCAATAGAACTTATGTTATAGTGTAAATAAATATCTTTCATTATGACCTCAAAAGATGGCTCAAAGCTCCATAACCTTAAATTATATTGCAAAAAAGCCGTGTATTTCGTTTTATTTAAGCTCCTGTGTAAAATTTTATATTTTCGTTTAGTAACGGTTTGTCTTTAAAGGTGCGAAATATCATCATTGTCCATACTAATATTATAAATTCGAAAGTAACTCTGTCTGTATGTTACCTTTTCACGCTTTAACTACTGAATGGATTTCAACAAAATTTGGCGAGAAGATAGATGGTATCCTGGAGAAGGACATAGCCTACTTTTTGTCCCGGTAGCATGTTCCCGTGGGATAATTTGCTGACACTAAGCGGGTGAAGCCGCGGGCAGAAGCTAGTGTTAGTATAAATTAGGCTGAACTCAAACTCAAACGCATTTATTTCAAATAAACCAATTACAGGCACTTTTGAATTGTCAAGGGGTCGGTCGGTCAGAAAGATGAAGCTAGTTGCCCATTCCAAAGCGTAGTAGTTGATTTATACATCCATACTATTATATTATAAATTCGAAAGTAACTCTGTCTATCTGTATGTTACCTTTTCACGCCTAAACCACTGAATGGATTTCAACAAAATTTGGCGAGGAGATAGATGGTATTCTGGGGAAGGACGTAGGCTTCCTTTTGTCTCAAAAATTATCCTATAGGGTGTGGATGTATGGGATAGAAGTTTGTATAGGAAACCCAGAAATTCTTTAGTTAGGGCTATGTACAAAAATACAACATAATTTAGAAAGTCCGCCCCCTTTTTTTGAAGTCGGTTATTAAACATAACCTCAATTATCAAATAAAAAAACAACTTAAAGGGTATTTAAAATTAGAATTTCGGGAATGATGATCATATCGTCCCCAACCCTTGAGCCACTTGAGACCTAAGTATACCATTAGAAATGACTTTGAATATGTTTTTTTTTTTGTAGATTTGTAGACCTTTTTCTATTTTGTTGAGTACCTGTTTACTTGTTGACAGGCCTACAAAAGCCCCTTATTTTTAAAAGAGTAACTGTGGAGTTTCTTGCCGGCTCTTCTCCATAGGAAACAACCAATTGGAACCGTGCACCTGGCTTCTGACGTTTCATAAGTGCCCATGTAGGTTTATGTGAAATAAAATATTTTGATTTTGTACAGCGGTAACTTTGTAGCTTGCGGGAGAAATAAGTTATTTGACATTAAAATATGCTGAAAGCTTTTGTGAATTCACCCCTCGCGCCATTGACGCGCGTGTTTTCTCATTTATCTAGTGCTAAGAACTTTGGCACGCTCCGCAATCAGTGAGTGAGTAGGACAGAAGAATCCACGTACAGCACGCGTAGCATGACCATCATAGAAACGGGTTTTGTAGACGGAAGAATAGATAAAAATGACGTTCCGTGAAGACAGTGCGAACGGCAGCAAAGTAGAAAGAGTCAACTACACTTTTTACGAAATTCAGTAGTTTATTCACGTTTTTCTTTTATTTTGCTTATATCTCGAAAATGGTGTGTCCTACCGCAAACATTTTACATTTCACATTTTCCATACAAAAAGTGAAAAATTCCATTCTTCCATTCCATTTTTATACTTTGTGGCCGTCGAGTAAAAAGTTTTCTACTGTCTTTAGCATGGCGATTACAAAATCAAATTGTCTTCACTACCTTAGACAATGTGATTTTGACGTTTGGGATAGAAAACTTTCTTCTGAAATAGTCTACATATAAAAGGACCTAGACAACGATCGGTAGAAACGAAAGACAAAATGACGAATTGTAGAAGGATTTTTACGGTGCGATGTCAAAAATGGAGAATCGAAATGTCACTTTGTATGGAAATAGCTATGTCTTGTCTTCCAAGAAATAGAAAGCGTCATGCTACGCCTGCAGGAGGTAAGCGCGACTGAATAAGCGTGCAGTCAGCGCGCGCATCTATAAGGAATTATTTTATTATACTTCTATCCCAACTCTACGAAGAGACAACAAATCACTTTTTGAACAAAGAGTCATTCTTTTTTCGAATTTTGACATCGCGCCGTAGAAATCTTTCTACAATCTGTAATTTTGTCTTTCGTATCTTCCGTTTCTAAGGTGGTCATAATACGCTGTTCGTAACTCAGAGCGCACGTGTGCTTTTTTGGTATTTTCGTTTAATCATTACACAGATATGAGAAATCTAGGAGCCTGCGCTCATACTGTTAATGTTATATAGTTCTTAGGTCTTGGCAGGAACCTAGATAACTTCGTAGGTCCAGCAAGTGCCTGGGATGAAATAATCGTTACAATTTAGAAAAGATGCTTATGACGTGTTGTTACTTTGTTTTGTAATTGAACTAGTGTGTTTAAATGAATGGTGTTTTAATTAATATTTTCCGCAGCAGATACGAGCCGTAGGTACCTATAACTCGTTTGAGTGAATGAATGAATTATTTCATTTAGTCAATAATTCATCAACATTTATATTAGTAATTAAAATATATTCATTTTTTATTAGAAATTGATTCTGCAAAGGAATGTATTTTATACTATCATTCATTCACTCAACCATTCACATGAAGTTTTCACTAGTCGCTACTTTAATATTAGTAAAACATTTTAATTATGATGCTACAACATTTTAGGGATGAAATATAGTAGGTGGGTAAGGTAGATAGTTAGCTATGTAGGTCTCTCTCATAAGAATGAACGAATGAAAGAACGATTGGTTAGTATTTGGTCTATTGTTTATTGCCCTATTGGATTAATAGAACAGACTTTGATGCAAAAAAGAAACACAACTTTTGCCATAACTTCTGTCTCCAATTCATTCATTCATTCGTTCATTCATTTTTTAATTATTCACATAAACCTCTTCTAAGTGATACCTAGTCTATAATGCTACAAAGGTGGGTACGGGGTCCATACAAAAATACCTATTATTCAAAATGATTTTGGTAAGAAATAAAGAATTATGTGTTACGTGTTTTTGTAAAATCATCCCCGAGGTGGTGAAATAGGTGATCATTTTAAAATTCTAATGTGATAGGTACATAGAATGTATTGTGTAGTACAATTGTTTTAAGGGATCGGAAATATAGTCATACTCCTTAACTTGAGATAACATTTAGACTTTATTTCATAAAAATCGGTCCACTGGTCCACAATCGGTAACTGAACCTTATGTGTAGGTATAGTAATTTTCCCAAATAAACATACTTATTTACATAATTGGAAACAAAATTGCGAACGCAGAATATGGTCATTACTCCATAATTGCCTTTGTGATGGATTTGATTCGATTCCAAATTGTTTTGAACATAATACGAGTTGACAGAAATGTGGTTCGAATTTTCGGGCAGTTTAATCATTCGTATGATTGTTGAATGAGAAAATGTAAAACGGACTGTTTCAGTTTCGATATTTCCAGTAATTAAAGTTATTGTATTGGTTTGATAATTTCGCGAAAATTAAATGGTTCCAGAGTAATGAGTTTGCTCATTGTTTGTGCTTCACTTTAGTTTATATATGCGAGCCAAACTTACTGAGTCGTAGAATTTGCAGTAAATTAAAGTGCGTGTGATTTTCACACAATATCATAGTTCGTTTACAATTTGGAGGGTACAGGGAAAGAAGGATCATTGTCATAATGTTATAAACAAACATACAAATGTTATCATACAGTGTTCTCATACAGGATCATTGCCATAATGTTATAAACAAAAATACATAACATATAAATGTGTCAAACAGTAAAATAGTACCGTTGTTTAAATCAGGTAGTACACCAGACCCTACTAATTATAGACCTATTTCAGTGCTACCTACCTTTAGTAAAAATTTTGAAAAACTTATTTTGAATCAAATGCAAAGATTTTTTAATAAACACAAATTACTGCATAATAAACGGTTCGGTTTTACAAGGGTTCGTTCGGCTACTGATGCCGCAGTTGAACTTTTAGGACGTGTTTATAATGCATGGGAGGACAATTGCGATGCTTTGGGAATCTTTTGCGATTTGTCCAAGGCATTCGATTGAGTTCTTCATGAAACATTAATCAGGAAACTCCACCACTACGGAATCCGTAACGCCTCTCTGGATTTTCTTACTTCTTACTTAAGTGATAGAATTCAGAGGGTTGATGTTAACGGAAAACGATCACCCGGATCTGTAGTAAGAATGGGGGTCCCCCAATTCTTGGTTCATTTTTATTTCTTATTTATATAAATGACTTGCCTTACCTCATAAAGGATACACATGATATAGTGTTGTTTGCAGACGACACTTCACTTTTATTTAAACTCAAACGTCAGCAGCTGGTTACTGACAATGAAATAGCGCTCTCGCAATAGTAGTTTTAAGTAACGAGAAAAAAACGAAATGTATTAAGTTTACGATACCTCATGTTAGACAAGTAGAAACTAGTGTTCTCATAAAGGGTAAAGTGTTGAAACCCGAAGATACCACAGTATTCTTAGGCATAACTTTGGATGCCAAGCTTCAATGGGGCCCCCATATAGACAAATTGTCGAAAAAGCTTAGCTCTGCAGCATACGCCGTTAGAAAAATTCGTAATTTAACTGATTTAGAGACTGCCCGTTTAGTATACTTTCGTTATTTTCATAGACAATTTTTGATTTACAAAAAAGGGCAATTCATTCAATTTATAAATTAAGTCCCAGACACTCCCTCCGAGATAAATTTAAAGAGATTAATATTGTTACTGTGCCTTCTCAGTATATTCATGAAAATCTTTTGTATGCACATAAAAACATTAATCTGTTTAAAAATACAGTGATATCCACAATATAAATACTAGGAACAAACACAAATTTCTTGTTCCTACAACTAGGCTCAAGAAAATAGGTAGCTCCTTTTGATGCCAATGTATACGTTTTTAAAATAAACTTCCTAGCCACATTCATGATCTAAGCTTTAATAAATTCAAATCTTTTATAAAGCGGACACTATGCCAGAAAGCCTATTATACTGTGAAAGACTATATTGAGGACAAAAAGGCTTGGGATTGAGCTGCTCCAATAGATTTACACAGTGAATGTTGATTTTATTTTGCTAACTCTTTTAGGCATGAATATTTACTATAAAAAGTATTATATTATTTTCATTATTGTGAATATGAGGACTATGTGGGTCATTGTTTCAGGTTTATTCTTGGTCTGGCAGTTTAAGTAGTTTATGCGGCCTACCCAAATGTCCTTTCTTTGGTATTGTTCGTCGAATCGTTGAGCTCCTTAAGTTCTGAGTTGAGGCGCTGCACGGTTACTGACAAATGCGTGCACTGACTGGACAGGTCCGGTTCTTTCCTCAAAAGACCATTTCAGACACCAATCTACATGGTCTTCAAACATTATTACCTAATTTATATATACACATTGACATTGATAAATTTTATATATACAATGACATGAGTATTTACTTGTAAAGTATTATGTTATTTTAATTTTTGTAAATGTGAGGACTATATGGATATTTGTAATTTTTTTTTTCTCATTTAATTTTAATTATGATCTGGCAGTTTGAGTAATTTATGCGGCCTACCCAAATGTCCTTTCTTTGGTATTGTTCGTCGAATCGTTGAGCTCCTTAAGTCTTGACTTCCTGAGTCGAGCTGCACGATTACTGACAAATGTGTGCACTGACTGGACAGGTCCACTCAATCTGTGTGGTTCTTTCCTCAAAAGACCATTTCAGATACCAATCTTCATGGTCTTCGCATAACCTGAAAAAGATAATGTCTGGACTTTAAAAGAGACTGTGACTTCTGAGTTTGTTTCGGCCTTTCTTCTCAGAGTAGTCAGATAGGAAACGCCGACATCATCTAGTTTAAAAAACATGATTGACGTGTAAAAGTGTTTGTACAAACCTACTTACAGAAATAAAATCATTTATCATTTATAATTTTTGATAAAATTAAATAACTTAAAACAAAAATATTTGTTAATGTTTTCTGACATACTTTAATACTGCATTAAGAAGGAAATACCATAATTACAGTATGTACCTGTCACTTAATCTGAAGTATTCATTAATTATTAATTAATTCACTTATCCTTATAACGAGAAAAAAAATAGAGTCCATAGACAATGATCTTTTTTAAACAACAGCGGTGACCATGATCTTTTTTCCTACAGCCATACAAACAATTTTAGATTCGCATGATTACACTGATCTCTTTTAGAGTTTTATTGTTTTTTAGCCTGAAAGCTTTATGAATTTTCTACTAGATGGCATTGTCAACAAAATATTAAACAAATACTGACAATGACCCTTCTTTCCATGTATTACTGTGTATGTACTGTGTTGTGTTTTTGTGTATTTACAATTCACTGCAACTTAACCTGAAATTGTAATTGGACGAATTATATTTAACACAAAAATAACGCGTGCGGGATAGTTACGTAACACACTAACAGTAGGAATGGTTTTCATTTTGACAGTTCAACAACATTCATTGCATTATTTACGTTGTTGAGCCGACAATTTTTTCGAATATATGGAGCAATGGATTAGCAATAGGGTTCAAAATTATTCAGATTGTGATAGATAGTGTGTTACGTAATTAGGGTGCTGTTCTCTCCGACGGGTTTAGCAGAGGTGTAGAAAGAAAGAAAGAAAAATAGGTTTATTTGTCACAGAAACAGGTGCATACAAAAAAGATAAGTAGCTCTAATAATAAAGAAAAATAAAAACAAAATAGGTATGGCTGTAGATACTTACCAGCCATACTATTTTGTAAAAATCTCACCCTGAAGATTTTGCTTGAAGTGAGCTTGAAGTAATATCATTCCACCTGACGCTAGGGATTGAAACTATAGAGGTATGAGGAACAGGGTGTAAAGTTCACTCATACTCTATGGAAAAGGGAGGATCCTCCGACCAGACGGGTGTCGTGTCTGGTGGGCTACTGCCCGACGATTGATGTTGGGACGTTGTATATATCCTAGTTGCGCGGTGCTTGCACGATGCAGGATTTTACGTGACGTCAGTGTGACGTGTAGCTCGCATGTGGTGGTTTTAGATGCCGCTACAACACTAATGACAGTTCACTTCACCTTAGTTTCCACGATGATATTTTTACATGCTGTGTCCACACCAACGGGAAACAACGTTGATTATCGTGATGATGGACGTTAACCGTAGGTGTAACCAGCACTTATCGCGATAATTTGACAAGGGCATTCACATTGCCGTTTGAAATTAGGCGACAACACGCTTGGCGGTATTTTTTGGCAGATCAGTCTGCCAAATCTGATCTCTCGATTTAACACGTAAATTATTGCGTTGAAGCGCCCACTCTACGTTTGCCATTGTGCACCGTGAGTGCGACAGGATCAAGGAAATTTAGGGAAGGAACATTAGCGCCAATTTTATCGCCAACTAAATGAGCATTGACGGTGACCGTTCCAAGTGTGGCCACTCAATTTATCGCGTTAATGATCAGAATAATTAATGCGTCGTTTATGGCGATGATGGGCATTGACGTTGACCGTTGGTGTGGCCCCAGCATCTGAATAGATCGGCTGGTATACTAAACCTTTATATAGGTAGCGAAATCTTTATGTATTTTAATATCAATTTAGAACGCCAGTACGTTCTGTTTGCATTGCTATTCTCCAACTGTAGAAGATAGTAGGTTGATCACTCTTTTTCATGATAGATAGAGATACGATTTCATGAAATAGTCGTTCAATAGGGTAATATGAACTAATAGAGATGTATTGATGATTTGTGTGATTATAATTCTATAAATACAATTTTTTTACGGCTGCGAATCATATTTTAATCAACATACAACCTGACACTGACCTGCAAATTGCAAAGAACGCAAGAAAATTTGAATTTCGCGGGTTTTCTTGGCGCATATAGTGTAGAAGGGCACTTCGGTTCGCTTCGTGCAACCTCGGCTCGCCTCGGGCGATTTCCGATCGTTGTCGGTTTTTGCGCACGAGTCAAAGGACTCGAAGCGTCTCGTAGTTCTTAGCATGAGTGTATAGTCACGTATTTCGGAGTACTTCGTCGAAGCAATTTCACGAGTATTGTAGGGCAGGTTTTAGGCTTTATTACTGTATTTAATATTCGGAAATTTATTATTTAAATATCGAAATTGTGAACTAGAATTTATCGTGTAATACACGGGTTCACTGTAAACAATACACATTTTAATGATGATAGATTGTACAGAAATGATTCTCTTGTTGCCAATGTATTGTATATTTTTAATACGCGTCGATAGATTTGATAGTAACCACAAATATATAGAAAAAAAAAGATGACATTCAATCTACAGCAAAAAAAAATCAAGGCAAAATCTCCAACGTATTTTAACGCCAAGCAAACTTTTCTTCTATCTTTCAATTAAATTTATATTTTATATTCTTTCTCAAATAAAAATGTTCAGACTAGGAAACGACATCTGGCCTTTCAACTTCAAACGATAAAGTTAACAAGATTTATAAAGTTGTTCTACAATTTTATTCTAAGACATTTTTTTGATTGACAGGAAAGGTCAGTGACGGGGTTCGTTCTGATTAGATAAGAAAGTTAGCCGACTCAGGATTGGGCGAACTTGACATATTATGATTTGAATTTTGGAGTGGCGTCCTGGCGATGATGGCCAACTGACTGTATATTAGGTTGGGGAAAAAGTCTTTTAGCATTATAGTATGTATGAACTTGTAATAAAATCTCTTTGGCTATACTATTTGTATCTGGCTGATTTTGGTATAATTGAAAGTTTAAATTTTAAAGAACATAAAATGTGTGATTTTTATTTGTTTTTCGTACTGTAAAGATGAGTGAATCTAATGAAGAAATTCGATACATTTTAAAATTTTACTACAAAAAAGGTAAAAATGCAACGCAAGCCGCGAAAAAAAATTGCGATGTTTATGGACCTAGTGCAGTGTCTGTGAGAGTAGCACAAATTTGGTTTAAGCGTTTTCAATCCGGAAATTTTGATGTCAAAGATGCACGTCGCTCTGGTCGCCCTATTACGGATAAAATGGATGCCATTTTTGAAAAAGTGGAGCAAGATCGGCATATCAGTAGTTACGACGTAGCTGAAGAACTGGGAATTGACCACAAAACAGTTTTGGCGCATTTGAAAAAAACTGGGTACACAAAAAAGCTCGATATTTGGGTACCTCACGAGCTCACTGAAAGAAACCTAATGAACCGTGTACTCATTTGTGATTCTTTATTACGACGTAATGAAACCGAACCATTTTTGAAGAAGCTGATAACTGGTGATGAAAAGTGGATCACGTAAGACAAGAACGTGCGAAAAAGATCGTGGTCAAAGGCCGGTCAGGCTTCACAGACTGTGGCGAAACCCGTGTTAACTCGCAACAAGGTGATGCTGTGTGTGTGGTGGGATTGGAAGGGCATTATTCATTATGAGCTGTTACCACCAGGCAGGACCATCGATTCTGAATTCTACTGCGAACAACTGATGAGATTAAAGCAAGAAGTTGAGAGAAAGCGGCCGGAATGAATCAACAGAAGGGGTGTGGTTTTTCATCATGATAACGCTAGACCTCACACATCTTTAGCCACTCAGCAAAAATTAAGAGAGTTTGGCTGGGAGGTGTTAATGCATCCGCCGTATAGTCCTGACCTTGTTTGTACCTTCAGATTTCCACCTGTTTCGGTCTGTTCAGAATTCTTTAGGCAGTGTCAGGTTAACATCATGAGAGGACTGCCAAAACCACTTGTCGCGGTATTTTGATCAGAAGTCCCAAAATTTCTATAGCAATGGGATCATGTCCCTACCTACAAGATGGCAAAAAGTTATCGAACAAAATGGTATCTACATACTTTAGTTAAATGTAAATAAACTATGTTAAAAAATGTTTTGAATTTTCTTAAAAAATGCGAAGTAACTTTTTCCCCAACCTATTATATACGGTAATGCTACAGCGGACATGTTGTTACCTTGTGAGTGTTCGTTTTTGTCTGTGCTCGTTATCCTGTCTGTATATAAAATAAAATTAGTTTATATCAAGTAACAAGACTCATATACAAACAGATACATAAAAATCTATTTGTATATGAGTCTTGTTACTTGAAATAAACTTATTTTATTTTATTTATTTTTATAACAGCGTAATGGAGTTCTTTTGGGTTTCGCCTCGATGTATGATCAGGATGACGAGCGGACAAATCTGAGACTAAATATGTTTGCTCAGTTAAAGTTTTTGGTATCGGACAAAACGTAAGACTTGTCAGGTTAATCCCACGAGTTTTACTATATTTTTTTCTATAGAATCAATTGGACGAATCATATCTATCAAACTGTACTACTATGTAGACTGATTTACTTGCTGAGCATAAAGTCCTGAGTTTGATTCTCAGGTCGGGAAAAGTGTTATTGGGTTTTTCCATCAAGAATTTCTAAGTAACAGCCTGGAGTCTGGCTTTGTACCCGGTTGTTGGCAATAGATGGCAAAAGGTAGTCTAATGTAATTTAGAAATTCATTGTTATCAAATTTGATTGAATTTAATATAATTTACTAATCGCATGCATTATACAAGATAATTAATAAATTTCTTAAAATAATAATTAAAGTAAAATTTGCACGCCGACATTAAAGGCATAAATTATATAGATATATGATTTTATTTCTGTAAGTAGGTTTGTACAAACACTTTTACACGTGAATCATATTTTAAAACTAGATGAGGTCGGCGTTTCCTATCTGACTACTCTGAGAAGAAAGGCCGAAACAAACTCAGAGGTCACAGTCTCTTTTAAAGTCCAGATATAATCTTGGTCAGATCATGTGAAACCATGTAGATTAGTGTATGAAATGGTCTTTTGAGGAAAAACCACACAGAATGAGTGGACCTGTCCAGTCAGTGCACGCATTTGTCAGTAATCGTGCAGCTCAACTCGAAACTTAAGGAGCTCAACGATTCGACGAACAATACCAAAGAAAGGATATTTGGGTAGGCCGCATAAATTACTCAAACTTTACAAAGTACAAACTACAAAAATTACTATTTTACAAAGTAAATATTCATGTCAATGTATTTATAAAAATTCATCAATGTCAATAGCTATATAAAAATCCTGAAATAATCTTGGTCAGAACATTTGAGAATGCTGTTGAACTGTCAAAATGAAAGCTATTCCTACCATTAGTGTGTTACGCTTTTACCCCGCTGGATGAGACTCGCATAGAGCAGGGAAGCATGGCACAAAACTGAGGAGGTCTATACTCAGCACTGGGTGGCACAAGGCTGCCGCCGATGATGGTGATGAATGTAAATTACATTTAACCTTAGAGTGGTAAAGCAATTACGAAGTCGACTATACTATAAATACAACCAGCGCCATCTAGTTTTAAAATATTGACCTAAAAACTAACGTGTAAAAGTGTCTTAAAATATATAGGTACTTACATAAATAATCATCATTTAATTTAATATAATAATAAAATAATAATAACAATAATAAGTTTATTTATCCAGAGAGATATACATAGACACAGGTTGTATAATAGTTACATGCTAAGACTTATTCAACTAACAATGGACAAAAGGGGAGAAAAAAAAAATACCGTCTATATGAACCAACAATTAAATCCTGTCTCCTAAACTAGGGGTGACCTGTATCTTAGGAGACAGTGATTCGACCGAGCTAAACTGTAAATTAAATTAATGATGGACCTTAGATGTCATGTCAATATCACGAGAAATATGATCAAATTTAATAAGGAAAATCAAGAAAAGATCTTTCTGACACTTCTATGAATGCCTAAGTAAGTACCTCTTGGAATGAGTCCACTTGAGTGTGCTTTTAGATGTTTCGTCACGTCTGCTTTTATGAGATTTGCTTTAAGGCTCCGTGCACGAAAAAAGCCCAGTTTTGTCACTTTCTTATCTAATTGTTAGAAAGCTGGAAATAATTGAAACATTAAGTCTGTATGATTATAAAAATACAGTTTTCATGGCGCTAAACCATTCGTGTCAGTGACAGTATCAGTTAATAGTTTCATCACGTTCGCGCTCTCGAAAATATAGTTTATTGCGCCATTGATCTACTTAATAATAATCATTTAATACAAGTAACATGACTCATAGTGTTAGTAACAATATACTGACTTACTTCTTACTTAATGAAGATATTGTATTATTATAAGATAAAATTTAGATTTTATTACAAAGATAGCTGAAGACTAATGTGTGATTTTTAAATTTCTTGAAATGGTTTGCTAAGTAATAGGAAAAAATACATTACTATAACGGTTTAAAAAAAAAAAAAGTCTCTTTCAACATTATTTTTCTGCTACATTTTGTATGAAAATTGAAAAGAGTGGTCCAGCCACGTGCAAATAGACCATATAATAATGTTGATGATATTTTTGAATGTTCAAAATCAAAAGTAGTTTCTTGTAAAAAGATGATCAAACATCAGTCTCGCGTAATTTTTCGGAAAACTTGCTGCGAATATTAGTGATTTTCCATGATTACTTAACTTTATTTGAAAAATACCTTTCAGCCATATGCAAAACAAAGAAGTCGACTTATCAAATTACAAATAATTTTGTTTAATTTTTTTTCCCTTTCTCACAAACAATTTCGTGCACGGCCCTTTAAGAGAAAATAGAGTAATTTTGTTTTCTCATATAAAGGGTTGAAACTTGTGAAGGAGCGAAATATGATTGATGAAAGTGATATTGATGACAAACACCAATTTTGAAAAAAAAAAATTGTTGTAATTTTCGTCAGACGTGTACCAAGCCACCAATATTTTTCGCACATATCTAACTTAAAATATTTTTTTCATAGTAATATTACGCTGTAATTCGATTACATAATATTCCCTCTCTGTTATCTCTTATGTATGATACAAGAAAGTTTACTTTTGTCTTGATCTTACCACAAATTGAATCTACAAGATAGAGTGAATTGAGACTCGGGTAGAATCTTACCAAGGTATACAGGGTGGATTTTTGAGATGGGGCAGTAAAGGCAGATACCTGAACCGTTGTAGCTACGGGAAACACGGTCTTACGAGACTGTACTTAAGTCTTTGAGAAATTTGGATCTGAATTCACAGTTTTTTAAATTGTTCAGTCAGCAAGTAGATGGAATTTTTTTTATGCCTATCTATCCTGTTTTTATAAGTACCAAAAACCTCTATCGGACCAACTGAGGTTTGAGTACTAGAAAAGTCAGAAATCGCAAAAAACTTTTCCCATACATTTCGTAGGAAATGAGGCTCATAACTTTATTTTTGTGATGAATAGCCATTTCGCTGTTGTTTAAAAAACCACGTTGGTTTGGCTTTACATATTTATGTAAAGCCAAACCTATCGAGAATGTCAGCGGTGATTATTATCTGTGGTAACTAAAAATGTTTTATTTTTTTTATTTTTTTATTATTATATCGCTACTGTATCCGACTCGCTTCCTAACCTACCCTTACTGCCCCGTCTTAAAAATCTAACCTGTATAGGATCATGTGTGTGTACGAGTGTTATGTATGTACACATAACTTGTAACTTACGCGTCGTTTTAAGGCTCCCGCAGACAGGCAAGACGCGACAGCGCTACACAAAGACGCCGCTCGTCGCGCGACACGCGGTGCCTTTGAGTCGGGCGTCGCGTCGCGCCAGTGTGTACGAGCCTTTATTAAGGCGTGGTAAGAAGCAATTTTTTTGGTAATTGACAATAGCGCATCGCGGCAACAAATGAGATTCAAAACAGCGATGTATTTGATGTTACTTGAATCGAATGACCACCAAATGCAGTTTTAAATAAATAAATAATAAACATAAAATAATATAATAAATGATATAATCATTACATAAAATATGATAGTTGACGATGTACCACAGATGTAAAACTGTTACTTTTCAGAGGCTTTTGTCCGTCTTTTTACACGTGCATTCTGTGGATCAATTTAGCGCGGCGAGCTTACAACGCCTTGAGCATTCAGTACAACGACGCTCTGACTCAGAGAGTTGTGTTGAAAAAGCCCCAGTACTGCAGTGCTTCCGCAATATTTGCAAGTGTTCCATTGATGATTTCGTCGCCGTCATTAGGATAAGAACTACATCGATGATGAGCCGTGGTAGCACCAACACTGTCCTCAAAACGTTAGCGTGCAAAATTGATCGTCCATTTACTTTGTACTGGGCAGGTGTACACCTGCACAGGAATAGGAAATAGACTTAAAGTAATTTTATTAATATGTTGAACTTGTTTTGTTTACTAACAAATTACTTACACCTTTTTATTTTTATTTTTGTGAAAGAAAGAAAATACTTTTATTTGCGGTAAACATGACGCAGAGAAAAACTCACAAACAATAAAAGAAGAAGTTGGAGGAAGATATGCGTCACATCCAGGCAAAACGGTAATCGCTCAGCATAATGCTACGACCCTATGCGAGACAGCCAGCGAGCAAGACAGCATCGCTGGTTTGAACAGCCGGCGTTGACGTGATGACGTCAACCAGTGTAGCATACGAAAATATAAAAATAAAAATAAGAAACACTAACAACCCCGCAACGTTTTCTTGTAATAATTATATGGACTGTATGTCTGAAATAAAGATACATAAATAAAATAAAATAAAACATTCATATTTAAAAAAAGTTATATGTAATTTAGAATTCTCGATATTTTGTTGAGTCGTAAAAACCGTGGGAAGTAAGGGCGGGTCGCTAGTAAAGTATAATTCAACCTTTTAACACATAGTATTTACTAGTACGCAATGTGAGCGATCAGAAGTCTGACCTTCCTACCGATAAATAATGCATTAGTAGAATAAAATAAATCGGTGCGGCGTCAATTGACTTAGTGGGGCCTAGTCTATGAGCCTTGTTGAATTTTAATACATTCTTTGACTAGCACGGTTTTTACGACTTGAAAAACATCGAGATTTCTTTATTATACTCGTATGTTATTTAAATATTACTATTTATACGCATAAACCTTCCGGAATAAATTCTCTAAATGATAGTGAAAACTGCATCAAACTCCGTTGCGTAGTTTAGAAGAACAACGCGGTCATACAGACAGACATAAATAGCGACTTTAATTTATAATAATGTGTATGTCGGAAATACTTTAAATCGATCCTTTGTCTTTGACTAATCGGGACGCCACGCCAGCGTCACCAAGTGGCGCTCGACAGAGTCTATAACGTAACGCTTGACCAAAGTAAAAGCAGGGTTTGTTGTTGGCGGTTAAGCAGTGAACAAGTTTGAAAACTGTCGCGCGTTCCGTATATTTGTGTCGTGTACCTACAGTGTGTGATGCGCTAGTGTGATTAATTTGATCGTAAATTATATTTTGATTTGAACTGCAAACGATTTTTTTATTGCGCAATAACCAACACTACCCATAGTACGCCCACAGTAGTTAAAATATGGCTGATTTTAATGAGAGAGATGTACGTACCTTCTTCGTCATATATAAATATACATAGATGTAGTATCCTGGCGTTAATATAGCACATCGAGCTTTGAAATGAAATTGTAATAAAACAACACGACAACAACGCAACACAACAACACACGACGAACAACAGCGACGACGTTACAGACGAAATTTTTCAATATTGTCAGCCGCGTACTGTACCTACTTTTAGATTTGTCCAAATGAGTTTATTGTACATTGTATTTGTATCTAATGAAGGTGTAGCGGCATCTACAACGCCACATGCGAGCTACGCGTCACACTGACGTCACGCAAAATCCTGCATCGCGCAAGCAAAGTTTACCGCGCAACTAGCATCGTCCCGACATCAGACGTCAGGCAGTTGCCCACTAGACATGACACCCGTCTTGTCGGAGGATGCTCCCTTTTCCATAGAGTATGAGTGAACTTTACACCCTGTTCTTCATACCTCTATAAAGCTACCTACAAGTAACAGAGACTGTAACGATATTTCTTAATTACTACTTATGTTAGTGACCTTATTATACACACTTAACCTAGCACTGCGGTAATATGAGAAATCCTGCTACAAGTGCACCACCGAGGTAGAAAGCTTGCAGCTGCGGTCCAAATACAAGCAATCCAGCCTGTACCCTAATGTAGCTCGCCGTCCGGTAAGGACCAGGCCCGGGTCGACGGCGCGTTGTGTTCCACTCGCGCCTCAAAGAGATGTCAGCACTAATTGACGGGGTCCGATAGAGCCGATGCCTGCCAGGGTCGTGGATTGTTCGAAAGAGTTACCGTGGCCCTGGCGCACAGGCAACCGAAAGAACACGGGTGGGTTTTAGTCAGTAAAAGTCTGACACGCCCTCCCGCTCCGCCCAGAGCTGGAGAAGTTATTTGATGATTACCACGCAAAAAAAAAATCTGTATCCTAAATTGTATAACACACTATCAATCACAATCTGAATAATTTTGAAGCCTATTGCTAATTCATTGCATCATATGTTCGAAAAATTTGTCTGCTCAACAACGTAAATAACGCAATGAATGTTGTTGAACTGTCAAAATGAAAGCTATTCCTACTGTTAGTGTGTTACGTAATTGACCCCGCTAGTCGTTATACACCGCATCGCATATCTTAAGAACATTTTGACCCCCCCCCCCTTTATTTTGACACATGTTTTTCTTTTGATTGGATACCGTTTGGTAAATGATTTTTATTATTTAAGAATAGTTTCTGTTATAAAGATTAAATAGGATTTCCATACAGGTAGCAAAAAATACTATTCCTGAAGGACTCTCAAGTCAGAGACAATTTTCAAGATAATCCTGTTATCTTTATGAATTCTCCCAAGATAAAATTGAACTCCTAAAGATCACATAAATCGCAAATTATTGGATTTTGGGATATTCTCGACGAAAGCGTTTATGAATAGAGATTAATTTCAAATTAAATAGTAACTTGTAGGTAAGGGGTGTTCTGAAAATTAATCTAAAAATTTCTAGGAGATGTCTGCCATTTCTGAATTCTTAAGACTTTAGGGTTAGATGGTAATAATTCGTTTTCGTTGATTTAGGACGGAATCAGACGAATGAAGGAAATTGTGTTACGCTAAACTCTTGTATGAATGTAACGTGATACAAACTCAAACCACTAATGAGTATTGGTGATTTGAGTTTGAGACGCGTTACTTTCGATTAGCGTCATAGAAGATGGGCCTGAGAATTTAGAGCAATGATACCCAAAGTGGTCTCTATCGACCCCAATTGTTAGATGTTACACTTTTAAATCTGTGATATTTTCTAAGATATTCATTTGAATGATATGCTGTAAATGGCAATTTTGATCTACATTAAATGCACTATGTATCTAACGTTTTTAATTGGATAAGGATTAATACTGTATTGTTTAAAATACCTTCGTAAACAACCCATAATTTTTTTGTAATGTGTAAAACATAAAAATGGTTACTGTGGATTATTCTTATGAGATAGACATACCATCGCGAACTTGTCTGTAGACCTTTTTAAGGTATACAATTCCGTACATTATTTTGATCTATCTCGTAAGGTTTAGCCAGCGTTAGCAATAACGCCCAAAAATATGTTTTTTATGACATCATTACAAATCTTGGAAATTTGCGGGTTTAGAGTATCCATGATAATGCTAGTCAATTACTTTTCGGTACTTTTGCTCTCTCCAGTGCGTTAAATTTAATGACTGGAAAAGGTATTATGAACCATACATGAATAAATTAGTCGAGTAACCCTTCGGTTACCTAAGGCAATTATGTAATTTAACAAAGACCAAAACAGGGAAATAATTATGAGGTACTGAACATATTACCCGGAGGTTAGTCGGGTCAAAAGGGATTATGCATGCCCTCAAGACTGTTGCCATAATTTGGTTAATTGAGATACATAATAATTATTATAGGTGTTTAAATAATAATGATGGGAAAGTATTTTATTACTTAAACCTTATTTATTTAACTTGCTATTTTCCTTCATTTCATTGATTTATTTAATTGAAAAGACATAGGTATCAGACCAAAAAAAAAAAAAAAAAATCAAGACATAGCGTTGTCAACACTGACGTAGGGCATGCCACAATTGCGGCGGTAAGACCCCTCTTTGAGGAGTGGCTTGAGAGGCGCCACGGCGTCCTCACCTTCCGCCTGACGCAGGTCCTCACCGGACATGGCTGTTTCGGGAGGTTCCTGTTTCGTATAAGGCGGGAGGAAACGCCCGGGTGTTATCATTGCGTGGATCGACCGGAGGACACGGTGGAGCATACGGTGGAGGTCTGCCCGGCTTGGGCGGGGCACCGCCGTGTCCTCGTGGCGGCGATCGGCGGCGGCGACCTCTCGCGTCCGGCCCTGGTTCAGGCCATGGTACGGAGCGAGAGGGAATGGGAAGCCGTCACCTCCTTCTGCGAAGCAGTAATGCTCGCGAAGGAGGAGGCGGAGCGCGAGAGGGAGAGGCAATCACTGCGCCCTCGCGCCCCTAGCCGCCGCAGGAGGAGGAGACACCCTGGGCGTCGGGAGTCGATTGCCGACTCCCGGCCACCGTAGGCGCGGGCTTGCGGACGGCGAGCAATGGGCAGCTCGCCGTCCGGTAAGGACCAGGCCCGGGTCGACGGCGCGTCGTGTTCCACGCGCGCCTCAAAGAGATGTCAGCAAAATAGACGGGGTCCGATAGGACCGATGCCTGCCGGGGCTGCGGATTGTTCGAAAGAGTTACCGTGGCCCTGGCGCACAGGCAACTGAAGGAACACGGGTGGGTTTTAGTCAGTAAGAGTCTGACACGCCCTTCCGCTCCGCCCAGAGCGGGAGACGTCATTTGATGATTTCCAACCCAAAAAAAAAAAAAAAAAAAACACTGACGTGAAGCCGGATTCGTAAACATATGTGCACTTAGTGAGGTGTAGTTTGATTGTAAATGTGAGCGTGTATGCACAAAGCAAGGTGTAGTTTTGCATGCTTCACTGTATTCTTCGCAGCATTCTCGCATTCTTCGTTTGTTTTTATATTTGGTATGAGGCATACGAGGGCTGCACTAAAAGTATCGGGAATGGAATATTTCCACTGTTCCTGTCATATTAAAATCTTTTTAATTGAAAATTCCTTGGTTTTAAAAATCGAATACCATTTATTTATTTAAAAAAAGATTCTCGGTCTTGTCACAAGGTTTTGTCAAACTTGTTTAGTCGTTGAGAAAATGGAATTGACTCGAGAAAATTCAAGAGCGATGATTTATTATGACTTTCGAAGTGGTTTAACACAAAAAGAGTGTGTTGACCGGATGATTTCTGCATTTGGTGATGAAGCCCCATCCAAAACCACAGTTTATCGCTGGTTTGCTGAATTTCAACGTAGACGTGTCAAGCTCAGTGATGATCCCCGTCAAGGTCGTCTAAAAACTACAGTCACCCAAGAAAACGTTGATGCTGTGCGTAAGCTGATTGAGGAAGATCGACATGTGACATACCGCGAAATTCAGGCAACTTTAGACATTGGCATGAGTCAAATACAAATAATCTTGCATGAACAATTAGGTGTAAAAAAGTTGTTTTCCCGATGGATACCGCATTCGCTCTGTGAAGAGCAAAAAGCGGCTCGCGTTACTTGGTGCGTCAGAACTCTCGAAAGATTCCACGCAGGATCCTCAAATGCTGTATACAACATCGTATCAGGTGACGAATCCTGGATATACGCGTACGAACCCGAAACAAAAAACCAGTCACGAGTTTGGGTGTTCGAAAATGAGTTAAAGCCAACAAAAATTGTTCGTTCACGGAGTGTAGCAAAAAAAATGGTGGCCACGTTTGTCTCCAAAACCGGCCATGTTACGAATATTCCTCTTGAGGGACAAAGAACGGTTAATGCAGAATGGTATGCTAGCATTTGTTTGCCACAGGTCGTTTCTGAACTCCGTAAAGAGAACTGCAACCGCCGCATCATCCTCCATCACGACAATGCGAGTTCTCACACCGCGCACAGAACAAAAGAGTTTTTAGAGCAAGAAAACATAGAATTGTTAGACCATCCGCCGTACGCTGAAGAAGTTGTGGACGCCTACAAAACGGCTATTTTGGAGACCCCAACTTCCGAATGGAATGGTTGCTTCAATGATTGGTTCCATCGTATGGAAAAATGTGTCAAATTTCGCGGAGAATACTTCGAAAAGCAATAAATACATTTTTAAATAGTAATGTTGTGTCACTTCCTTGATTCCCAAAATTTTCAGTGCCGCCCTCGTAGGTGTACCTTTTTCAATTTCGAACATACGATTTGGGTTAAATTTATGTCTCGTAAAAACTGTTCCATGATAAATACAGAAACAGAATATTTAAATTTACAATAATCAAAGTAGTATTAGTAATTGAGTGTAGTTTTTTCTACCAGCAGTGATGTTACGTGGCACAGAATATCGGCATCAATGAGGCATGAAGAAAACAATATATTTTATATAGACACAACATAAGGCATGAAAATGGGCCTCGAATATTTTACTTAAATAAGATCAAAACAAACAGAAAGTCCTGGTTGAAACATACTAGCAAATTCTCTTTTTCCTATTTGAAAAAAAGATAGGTAAAAGATAGAAGAAAAGAAGAAGAAGATAAAGAAGATAGGTATAGAGAAGATAGGTATGTTTTATAGGTTAATTTATTCAAAGAAATCTGAATTTTCTTCGTCCAGGAAAAAGACCAAACTGTCATACCAATTAAACTACGAATTTTGATTTTATTTAAAAACTGTTTCAATTTAACGTAATGCCGCGATACTTAACCTACTTAAACCCATTACCCAGATTTCAGGCCTGAAATTGAGCTTTAAAAACATGAACTTAAAATCTGACATAGTACCAATAGTAGATTGTTATACAAGGGGCTAAAATGACCCATTATATACGAGGTAGTTTTACTGCCGAGCTGTAGCGAGGGAGTAAATAGAAACCGAGTTATAATGGGTTTTTAGTGCCGTGTGTTACACTCTACTTTTCACTACGATTACGAGAAAATTAAATAATCCAATACAATATTAACCCTTAACCACCTGACGCCGGTCTCAGAGACTCTGGTGATTTTGTTTTTCAAATTATTCCGTTACCATGCACGCGACACAATTGTGTGTCCATGTACTTTTTCCCCTCCCCCACCAGTACGCCCCATACGCTCGGCAACTCCAGACCTGCGCGTATTAAACATTATTGGTCATTTATATTTCGCGTGCGGTCCGTGAGACCGAAGTCAGGTAGTTACGTTAGTTTGGTTATACTGTATATTTTTTGTTTTTATTGATTTATAATGTCTGAATCAAACGTACTACGATGGCTAGAGGAAGCTGATTCTGATTCGGAAAACCTGAGTGTACCAGAACTTCCGGATGAAGATTGCAGTGACGTAGAAGATGTTGCAGTGGATCACATCATTGAGGGCGAGTGTTCGAATCAGAAGTAGAAGGTGACGGGTCTGAGCTTCAACCTATTGAAAATGAAAACAATACTATGCCACCGATGAAACCTGACCAAGATATGTTAAACCTGTGATCCTAAGAAAACATGCAAAACAGCTTATATGTGTTTTGCGTGTAAAAATCCGATTTGTATTGAATGCAGCCAAAAAATGTGCTTATGAATGTCGTCGCAACTTGTGAAAGTTTGGGGGTTGTGATTTTGTAATAATTGTGCCTTAATCGTGCCAATTTTTTTTTTAAGTTAGTGATTATACATCGAACTTGTCGTAAATAAGTAAAAACTATTGAGTTATAGTGAAATTTCTTACTCAGATCTCAGATTTTCAATATTCCTAGATTTTTTGCTAAAATTCATATACTTATGTTAAGTGTTGATTCTTGACAAGTAAATGCATACTTTTGCTTAGTTTAAAAACTTATAATGAATAAAAATATAATGAAATTACAGTTGTGACTTTTATTTAATGTAATATTTTAAATAATGGATATTAAACATGGAAAATACGCAAGCGGTCTCCAGGACCGACGTCAGGTGGTAGTGTAACTGAAAAACACGTCAGGTGGCTAAGGGTTAAAAATAAATTACGGTCACCAATTCAATTTGTAATTAGAGAAAAAATCTAAAGATTTCGCGCCAATGCCTTTTTTAATTTCTTCTGTAGCCATAACGCAGTGCACGCATTCTACCGAAGAGATCGTACCTTTTAGTTCCATATTCAAAAATAAAATGTTCTTATTTTTTATGAAACAATAATAAGTCGAGTCTTTATTCATGATTATTCTACTTATGAATAAAGACTTTTTTGCTTTTGTAGCCTTGTTGGTAAAAGACAAAAATTAAAAAAAAATACTTTTCCCCTAGAGGAAAATAATGCTATTTTATCCCCGCTCTGGAACGCTGCAATGACGGACTTTTTGAGCGAGAGGAGTGAAAAATATTTTTTGCTTGTAATTAGATTCTGAAAAAGGGCGGTATATAGTACATTACTGCAGCGGCCTGCAAAGGGGCATCACACAGTAGTTCATGAATGCCTAGTTGCGGCCAAGGTTTGTATAGTACTTTCCTCAAATAATGCGCGGAAATTCAAACTAAGTAAATAAATAAAAAAATCCAGAATCAATGACGACGAACAACAAAAATTTTTCACGCGCCCTTATGTTAATTTGTTTATTTTTCACTTTAAACAGCTCTATTTCCAGCTAGCCAGCCAGTTCGAGATTTAAATAAAATCTTTGATAAGTTACCTCCTTGGTTACCATGTTGCTAAGTAAAAAGTTCGTTCCATTTTTAAACTACACGATAGATATGAGTTTTCATAGTAATTTATTCGGCCGCTAAACAAGACAGTTATGAATTTTCATACTAACTTACTTATTACTAGCCGCTGCTCGCATGTATTTGACCAGTACAGCATTTTCGATTTGTCTCGAAGAAGGTTGTCAAAATAATGCTCGAATTTCCAAGCATGTTTGAGAAAAAGTGCTTTTACGTAAAAAAAAAAAAATCCACAAAGTTCTTTTTTTAATGCTTTGTCGAGAGTCATCTAGATTTGTTGCGGTAAAAACGTTGGGATAACAATTTAAAAGGGCAGTGCTTCGGTGTCATTCGGACTCGCTTCGGGTTTTCTCGTGTTTTTGTAAAGGTTACCGTTAGCCCTGATGAGTCATGAATAAATTGGATACAGAGGTCAATGTTAGGGACGGTGTCAGTTGTAATTAAAAAAAAAATCTTTTTGTATCTAAATGGGTTTTTTCTATTGAATTTATCTGCATGACTGGCTTAGCATGACGCTTTCTTTTTCTACTCTACTGTAGAATAGAAATCGCTTGTCTACCCTTCTCGAAATGTCTTCTTCACGAGCACGAGGTCATACCTATACTCGGGTTTCTTTATAGACAGTGACTTTTCCATAGCAACGAGTTAGTCGCAAGTAATGTGTATTACTACCCAATTTTACCGTATTTTTGCGTTTCGTTCTGTAACAAATATATATGAAGGAAAGTTTTTGAACGAATCTTTCTTCAATAACAAAACGCAAATGACCTATTTGTTACGTCATAAGTTTTGGCTGGTGCGCGCAAAATATAAAACCACCAACTAAGTTTTAAAACACATTATTTTGTGTGTATTGCGTTTTCAGTGCCATAATTATACTACACTCGAGAGCAATGAATCCGGGTCACTTAAAGAATCCTAAAAATCTCGGAAGCTAAAAATGCTAGGTTAATGCAATAAATTGTATTTAATAGACAATGTAATACTCCTTAAATGAAGGTATTAAAACTTCTTAGTTATTGTAAAGTTATATCATAAAAAAATCAAATTTGAAAAAGGGCCACTTTCGAAGATGGAACTACGAAATTACAGCATTTGGTTTTGCTTTTGTTTGTAATCTGTCATTTATGTGGGTACATAAACCATGTTAATAGTGCTCTGTATTCATTATTCAAGCTGAAATTATGTCGCTTACGCCTGAAGAATGCACCAGAATACTTACAATGCTGGAAACCGGCCGGAGTCAGCGCGATACAGCCAGGACTGTCGGTGTGTCGCTGTCAACAGTACAAAGAGTTCTCCGACGTTACGAAGAAACTGGTTCTAACCTACGCAGACCAGGAACGGGCAGAACCAGGTGTACCACAGCACGAGAAGACCGATACTTGGTGAACACCATGCTTCGAAATCGCTTTCTCACAGGAACTGAACTCACAAATCAGTTTCGACGCCTCGGAGGAAGTAACCCAAGTGCATGGACAGTAAGACGTCGGCTTGCTGAATCTAACTTAAAACCCCTTAGACCTGCAAACGGCCCTAAACTGGAGCGTGGGCATCGTATTTCAAGACTAAGATATGCCCAGAGCCACGTAAATTGGAGTATTGAAGATTGGTCAAAAGTTATGTTCTCCGACGAATCAAAATTTATGCTCTACAAGCACGATGGAAGACACAGAGTGTATCGAAGACCAGGGGAAAGATTCAAACAAGCATGCATCGAAGAAAAAGTAGCCTACGGTGGTGGGTCTGTACTTGTGTGGGCCGGAATTTCTTCTGAAAGTCGCACAGAGCTGGTGATCATAGAAAACGGCTCTTTAACTAGCGTAAGATATGTGGAAGAAATCCTCAATGATCACGTTGGTCCATTTATGGTCAATTTAGGTGAGGATGCTATATTTATGCATGACAATGCCCGACCTCATACAGGTAGGATTGTGAATGACTACCTTCAAGAGATGAACATTACTCGTATGGAGTGGCCAGCGCGCAGCCCGGATATCAACCCGATCGAGCATGCTTGGGACGAGCTAGGCAGATGCGTAAAACAACGAAACCCTCCCCCAATCACGCTTCGTGAGCTCAAAATTGCTCTCACAGAGGAATGGGAGAATATTCCCCAAAATCGTATAAGGAACTTGGTGTACAGCATGCCAAACCGCGTAAACGCAGTAATGGAAGCACGAGGAGGCAATACGAAGTATTAAAATTCAAGAAAATCGTAATAAAGTTCAAAAATTTCATGTTTCCTATTTTTGTTTTAAGGAGAGATCAGCAGTTTTTTTCTTTATGTAATTTTGTGTTAATAAAATGTATGGTGACTCATATTTTTTTTACTTTCATTTAAGGAGTATTACATTGTCTATTAAATACAATTTATTGCATTAACCTATCATTTTTAGTTTCCGAGATTTTTAACATTCTTTAAGTGACCCGGATTCATTGCTCTCGAGTGTATTTTGATGGCGTCACGCAAAAAGTAAGTATTTTACTAGGTAGGTACATTGTTATTTATTGTTGTAGGTATCCATTTATGTATACTGATATCATTTGATTTTAGATATTTTAAATAATAGTATAATTTCCATTTAAAACTGAATGTACTTAGTCAGTGTTCAATGAGAAGATTTTGGCTCATAATAAGTGGTTTTATATTCTCTGTGAATGTATTTAATAGATCAAAGTTAAGGGACAAAATAGTGTAAAAACTGTAGGATCTTTTGTCGTTCTTAATTTATTGTTAATACCAAAAATCTATTATTTACAACCTAGAAGCTCAGCAAAACAAATAGAGGTATTGGTGGACTGTACAGTCGGCACCCTAGCGTAGATTTATTTTGTCATAATTTCATCATCATCAAAAAAAAACAGCTGTTTCATAGAAAAGTGCAATACCTACGCGGTCGAAATGTATGGACAGCAATTTTTTTTAAATAACCGAAGATAAATTTCAACACAAGAGAGGTTCAGAATTATGTATCTACTGAATCCAAGGTAACAGGTTGTGTGTTGATGTCCTTGCCACCTATATGTCTACCCACAAACACTTCGCTAACGAAGAGTTTTCGGGGCCTTTTCCCATCTTCACTCAAGTTTTTCTATATAAAAACTTAAATAATATCGGCGATTTGAACCCAACATGTTTATTTCAACCTGTTATATGATAAAAGCAACAAACCACCGCCTAAAATTTGTCGCCTTAACGACAAATCATCTAACCAATCTTTGCCTAGGACCTTTTTGTAGACTATTTTGGAAGAAAGTTTTCTATCCGAAACTGTCAATATCCGAGAATAATTGTACGTCATGCTTGACGTTGTAGACAATTTGTCTAGGACAGTGAAGACACTTCTCTTCACATTTGATTTTGTAATCGCCATGCTAAAGACAGTAGAAAACATTCTACTGTAGACAGTACAGACAGTACTAAAGACAGTAGAAAACTTTCTACTGTCTACCTGCAAACGTCATTTTAGTCTACTCTTCCGTCGATAAAACGCTTCTCTACGGTTCTCGTGCTAAGCCTGCTGGTGTTGCGAAATCGAAATCCCTATGTACTCGTATATTGAAATTTAACAAGCAGCAACCAATTAGTTGAAAGCTGAATGAGATCTTTATCTTTTAGAAAAATCCATGAAAAAGAAGTTTAAGATAATATTTTGTCTGTTAGCAGAAAAATCTTGAGGTTGGTATTTTGATTCAACACGCGATAATTAATTTTAAAATATTAACAGTTAAACAATACAATTAATAGTAGTTTTGTAACCGTTGCATAATGGGGTATTACGAGTGTTTTAATACCTAATTATGTGCAGTTTCATGCACTACTTGATCTACTCTCTTATATTAGGATTGCACCTACTAAATAAAATATTAAAGTACAAATGCAGTACAACAAAACATACGAATGGCGCCAAAACCCAGAACATCACTGCGCATGCGCTAAAGCGGGCGCTGCAACAGACAATAAAAAATTGGAATCAAAACGTTTGTAATGCTATAAAAATTATGCGTTTCGCATATGCGTTACATTAGAAAAAAAAAAATTGATGGAAACTCCTTGGTGATATTAACTTCTTAGATTTGCTCTGTATCGTATCGGTAAAAAAAAAAAAAATTAACCGACTTCAAAAAGGAGGAGGTTATCAATTCGGATGTTTATATGTATTTTTTTAATGTAGTTTCGGGCATAACTCCGTCATATAAAGACGGATTTGCAAAATTCTTATTTGTTTGAAAGGTTATACTGTCGAGGTGGTCCCATTGTCACCAAGTCAGAATCTGATGAAGGGATCCCATGAAAATCGAGGGAAATCCTCAAATTTTATAGGCACACCTATAGCGATTTGGGTATTTTTTATAGTTACTCGTGCATTTGCTCTTGGAAAGCACCATTCCGTGAAGTGGAACTGATGATGAAGACCAGAGGTGGCCACCGGAAGTAAGTACTCAATAACAAGTATTCCACGGGTTGCGATTCGATTACTTTAATATGGTTGCTAAGCAAATTTTGTTCGTCACAATGCATATGGTGAAATGGAGCTGACGGTGGCTTCACCATCAGCTCCAGTTCTTTTCCAGGAGAAATCAATAATTAACGCATCGGAAAAAGGAATATTTTGTAATGGCTACAATTTAAATGCTCACCAAAATAATTTTGAAGACCCTAAGACTAAGTACCAAGTAAAATATGTTAACTTCAAATAAAATAAACCCACTCTGTACCGAAGTGCCTAAAGAACAACGTTTTAACTTCCAAAATAACTACACATTCATCTGAATAATTGTACGTGTTGTATTTATATTCTTTTTGCCTACCAAAATGGATAAATAAATGCTCATCAAATTTTGTTTAAGTTGCTCACCAAAAATAAGTTTGCATCAAAATGCAAGGGTGAGATAGGATGCAAGAGCGAGCGAAGCGAGCTCGGGACTTGGGGCATCCCGACTCGGACAGGTTAGGTTAGAACCTGGGAACCAGGTTAGGTTAGACCTCTTCGTGGTAATTTTTTTTTAAACCACCCAGAAGTAGGAACCCCGCCAAGTGGGGCTTCTTTGACTACGCCTTAACACAATTTGGTGATCATTTATCCGTTCTGGTGGACACAATTTGGTGAGTATTTCGATTTTTTTGGTAGTAAAACAGGTACTTTTCTGGTAGGCGTTCAAACACAAGCCTTTTGTAAAAGGTGGTGAGCTGTTGACATAAGGCTATTGTAACTTAGATAAATTAATAACTGAATCACTAAAAAGTGAAAAATAAAAAACTTTTTACGAAAAAAAAAAAACAACCAACTTCAAAAAAGACACTACATAGTGAAAAATAACTTTAATTTCGGAAGTCGGTGGCAAAAAACTGAAATACAGATCTAAGGACACCGACTTCCGAAATTAAAGTTATTTTTCACTATGTAGTGTCTTTTTTGAAGTTGGTTGTTTTTTTTTTTTGTAAAAACCTTTTTTTTATCAATATTTTGTTAGGAAATTAGTGTTATATTATGATTTTATTAAAAAAAATTGGTATTGTGTTTATAAAGTATGTCAATATAAACTCATTTTGAAGTTTATAATTCGAATTTTATGATATGAGGGATGAGGGAAGAAAATAAAAAAATTTAAGCATGATTATTACTCACATGCTATTTGTAAAATTCACCAATATTAGACTAAGAGTAATCATCATAAATCTTATAACATTATCTTGGTTAACTTTTTTCAATTAGTTAAAATGGTGTGTATTATATAACACACATATTGTTCTTTTAAACCTTTAATCAAAGCTTACCTAATGCGCGTAGGCGGCCTGTTTCACCTGTAACAGAAAGATTTCTTTACTTACGCTTTATTATATTTAAATTGGATTTGTTACAGTTATAAGGAAAGGAAAGATTAAAGGAAAATAGAACGTAAACTGATTGCCTTTCTATATTTATGGAACTAGGGACCCGTAGCTAAAAGGAATAAGGTACAGACCGTTCAAATGTCGTTGGAGACGAGTAAAGTTAGAAGCGTGTGGTCAAAAGCACTCTCGCCTCTAAGGGAAAGATGTTGAATACTGATTGCTGAAATAAGACGCTAGTTGGTCTGTATTTTACTTAGGAACACGTATGTTGATACATTTGGGTAGCAATAGGTACAATTATTTGGAACTCTGACAAACGGCAGTAAGTACATATTTCATAGAGATTTTTTGTTTGAACATATCAAAACATGGATACACTCATAATACCATAAACCCAAACAAAATAGCGATGAAAATCATACCTATCCTAGATCGGATTTCTGTTTACCGATAAGCAAAAACGTAAAAATAAAACGGAAAATATGAAACCATACATGCAGTTGTGGGAAACACTGAAATTGGAAAACTGCCAATAGTAATTGAGTAAAGGATTTGGAGATAACAGGATTACCTGTACGTGAACTGACAGGTCGTTAGTTTGAACTACACTTAACTAGGAACGAATTGAACAGCTCTTTCATTCAATAGGATGCTCCAATGAGGGTTTTCATGAAAATTCACGCCACCAGATGGCGCCGCTTTGAAAAGAGGTCTTACATTTCAATAATGAATATAAAATATATGATGACGTGCATCATTCGTTCATCATTCAGTCACCAATAAAGAAAGTAAAGGCGCTTTGACACTTTTGACAGGTACCCAGACGTTTTTTTTTTTTTGTTTGTTTGGGATATCATCAAATGACCTCTCGCGCTCTGGGCGGAGCGGAAAGGCGTGTCAGACTCTTACTGACTAAAACCCACCCGCGTTCCTTCAGTTGCCTGTGTGCCAAGGCCACGGTAACTCTTTCGAAAAATCCGCGACCCCGGCAGGCATCTGCCCTATCGGACCCCGTCAATGGTGCTGACATCTCTTTGAGGCGCGCGTGGAACAAGACGCGCCGTCGACCCGGGCCTGGTCCTTACCGGACGGCGAGCTGCCCATTGCTCGCCTTCCGCAAGCCCCCTCTTACGGTGGCCGGGAGTCGGCAATCGACTCCCGACGCCCAGGGTGTCTACACCTGCGGCGGCTAGGAGCGCGAGGGCGCAGAGATTGCCTCTCCCTTTCGCGCTCCGCCTCCTCCTTCGCGAGTATTACTGCTTCGCAGAAGGAGGTGACGGCTTCCCATTCCCTCTCGCTCCGTACCATGGCCTGAACTAGGGCCGGACGCGAGAGGTCGCCGCCGCCGATTACCGCCACGAGGACACGGCGGTGCTCCACCCAAGCCGGGCAGACCCCCACCGTATGCTCCACCGTGTCCTCCGGTCGATCCACACAATGGTTACACCCGGGCGTTTCTTCCCGCCTTATTCGAAACAGGAACCTCCCGAAACAGCCATGTCCGGTGAGGACCTGCGTCAGGCGGAAGGTGAGGACGCCGTGGCGCCTCTCAAGCCACTCCCCAAAGAGGGGACTTACCGCCGCAATTGTGGCCAGGTACCCAGACCTGACATCTTAGTGTTGCCAACTAGTGAACGTCATTTCAGAAAAAACCTCATTGGGGAACAATATTTCCTGAAATGAATGAAAAAATGTAATACATGAAAATTGTTGACGCGAATGCGAGCTTTATCGTAGGTACACAAAATAAATCTAAATTCAAATTCATTTATTGGTGTGATTTTTGGTACATTTTACATGAGATTTTAATAATAAACAATTAGTTCCTCAAAAATCTACCTTAAAGGTGTACACTCTTTCACATAATTAGTAATTATTGTAAAAAAGAATAATCAACATATTAAAATATAAAAAAAAACAAGCAAAAAATTAACAATTGAGTATACATATAAATAATAAATGGAAATAAATATAATGATACAATGTCAAAATTAAATAAATATCAATGTCGAATAACTTACAATTTATCATTAAGGAATTCGTCAATAGATATGTAGAGATTTTTTGCCTAATAAAGATAAATAGAAGTAGACAAGTAGGTATATCCGTTGCCCTAATATCATCAATCTAATTTAACGACACCCAAGGGAAAATACAGGGTCCACGTAATTAGCATTTTAATCAAAATCTATTTAGAAACAAAAATCGTGCTTCAGAAATTGCTCTTCGATTTTTTCCTTGGCTTATAACTTATATCCTTCAATTAGAATTAAGTCAAAAATCTACATTTTAATGACAATATGAAGTAAACTTTATTGTAATGTGATAAAGATGAAATCGCTTTGAATTAAATAAGCAATTTATCGTCCAGCGGTACTAGTTTAGAATTTCAATTTCTGGATTTATCGAGACGTAATATGATTTACTTTTCCATGAATATTAAATTGCGAGCTAATTTGATAGAGTCGTCTATTGTGTTGTACACGTAGGACAGAAATAATAAAAAGAGGAAAACAAAATCTTCAAGTATCAATACCACATTAATGAGCCGAAGGCTCATTAATAGCACAGAGATAGACATGATTGAGGTCTGCGCACAGCCTTACATGAAATTGAATTAAGTACTACTACAGTGAAATTGCTTGCCTATAGCGTCTCTAGATAATGAGTTTGCGACATCTTCTTATGAGCTATTAGCGGAGTTAATGTGCTATTATCTTCTCGAATTTAGGTTGTGTTACTATTAATGTTTACTAGCTTATCATGGTTTAGTTTATTGTTGTATTTATAAAAAATAATCTATAACTGCAGTACTGTCCAATTATTGATTAATCTATATTGTATATAAAAATGCATCCCTATTTCCCTTGGTCACGCCATAACTTGAGTACGGCTTTACCGATTTCAACCATCTTTTTTTTTAATAGTTTTCTAATACTTTGTAGAAGGTTTTTACGGAAAAAAAGAAAAGAAAGTTGCGAGATTTATGCGGGTGAAACCGCTCGGCGCAGCTAGTTAACTAATATAAAACAGGCTCATTTATCCACAGCGATTTCCTTGTCCGATGAGGTCCCAGCCCGCGTCGTAGCTGAGCCTGTAGCCTTAAATTCCCCTATTAATAATCATAATGTTAACCTTTCGATCCAGCCTGTGCCCACTTGCTGCCCTCTCTCAGTGATGCCCTAAGCCGAGGTCCGTACTCCACAGGGGGTGCCCTTAGCGTGCGGTCATTTAAAAATAAGTTTTGGTATTAAATTTCGCTCCTGGCTGGAGGCTTTTTGAATAAAATCTTTAAGGCACCCACAGGACAGTTCGGTTAAGTAGCCAAGACCTCAGTGGTCAAATCTAAGAGTGGCCATTAAAAAAAAAAAAAAAAAAACTGCTGTTTTTTGCAATCGACGTCTTCTCAGTTCGTCAGTCGCAACCACGTCCATCTTGTCTAGGTAGGACTGCTCCATCGTCGAAGTAGAATAACTTGGCTAATGGTTTAAAATGCCTTGCGCCGAGAATGCTCATGCTAGTGGCACGGATTATTGATCTTAGCCAACCAATCGCTACGCTAAAGGACCTATTACATCGGTCAACGATTGCAGCTCCAAGATGTTTTACGAAGGTAGACATTTGTGAAGCGAAGACTCCGTCAACGGATGCAACAAGGGGGGTGAATGTCACATGTCGCATTTCAAAAGCGTTTGTTGTTGTATTTGCATTATATTCAGCTTTAATGCTTATACTAAAAGAAATGACGTTAGGCGTTTCATTTTGGTCTTTCATAGAAAATAAGCTTTATTTTTGGAACAAAAAGGAGTCGAGTTAAAAGGACGATAACTAGCAGGCATGGATAGCTAAGTACCTTTTAATGGTCCTTTGTAAAAGCGTTCTTCTAATGGTCCTTTGTAAGCGTTTTTCTGAATATTCTACTCAGAAAAAAATTTAATTTAGTTTATGTAAACATGTGTAGGTATGTATAGTCACCAAAAGAGATAAGTAACCAGGGTTGTTGTATATAGTTGAAGTTTATAATATAAAGAAACCGATGGATGTTTTCGAATAAAATATAATTTGATAAATGAACTGTTTATTTTCTATTAATTAAATTAAATTTTATTTGAAAACATCCATCGGTTTCTTACTAAACTTCAACTATATCCGAAGATCCTGGTTACTTATCACTTTTGGTGAAAAGAGATGATGATGCTCTCAAAGTCATCATTTCTCATCGACCTTGCCTTCGACTGCCTATCTGTTCTCCATAACCCAGTAAATGGGTTCCACGATATTATATCTCTAAGTGCAATATAATATAATTTACAGGTAGGTAATATGTGGACACCGAGCGGGCTGCCGAACCCCCAAACACACTTAAATTTTATTTATAGCTTATTTACCCAATCCTTACGTTTTATTGTCGTAAAGACCACACAGTTCCCTTTTAAATGGGAAAAAACAATAACTCGTTCGCTGCGGGGAAACCTTCTGCGGGGGCCATTTTGTAGGTTAAGCCCGTCCTTGATCGCTGTCTATTTGTTTGTTGTAAGCCGCTGGGTTGTTAGAGAGGTGATTTCAGTGGCTTTTAGGGGAAGCTTGTACACCTTGAAAATGTATTTTTGGGTATTTTGTTAGGCTAGTCAAAAAATGTGTAACTTTTTAGCTTGAAAATATTTCCTGCCGACCTATTCTGTAAAATCTCACCGTGAAAACATAGGTGAAGTGAGTTGAAGTGAGCTGTCAATAGCGTCAATCCCTAGTATCACGTGAATTGAGAGCTCACTCACTTAACCTAAGTTCACGGCGGGATTTTTACACAATAGACCCGCTGACATTGACAAAGTTAACACTCTTTATAGACGGGCTATTGATGGTGGTGTAGCGGCATCTACAACGCCACACGCGAGCTACGCGTCAGACTGACGTCACGCAAAATCTTGCATCGCGCAAGCAGAGTTTACCGCGCAACTAGCATATATACAACATCCCGACATCAACCGTTGGGCAGTTGCCCACCAGACACAACACCCGTCTGGACGGAGGATCCTCCCTTTTCTATGGAGGTATGAGTGAACTTTACACCCTGTTCCTCATACCTCTATAGTAGCACCAATGGCTAACTATATTTATAATAACTACGGTTTCAGATGCGTCTCATAGAGATACTTCTACATGTTCCAAAAAAAAAGCTTTTCTCTAAGTAATAATCTAGGACATGGTCTATCTGTGTTGCCATTCAAATCTATTCAGTCCTTATGCCCGATTGATTAGTAACATAAATCTTCACAAACTTAGACAAGATTTCTCAAGAAAAGTATGCGCTTCGGGAATCGTCGTCTATTTTCGGAAATACTAACGCGCGATATCTAATATAGAGCTGTTACAACCATGGAAGTACTTGCCTATTTTGTATTACTATGACTACAAAATTATAGATTTACAACTTTATGCAATTCCTAAGGTACGGTAAGTACCTTACCTACTCCGGCTCGCAGATCGTCATCTGTCACTCAAAAGTATTGTTTTTTTTTTCGGAATTACATAGAGTTGTAATTATCTATAATTTAGCCTACTCAGGCGCGGTAGTACAAAACTTAGAAGCTTTACCGGTGAGCAGTTGATATAGAATCTCTCGTGAGGGGTTACCTTTGTGGAGCAACATTTGCGTTAATTCGGAAATACGAAGATATTAAGGATTATTTTGGTAGATATTATGTTATTTTCCAGGTTAATAGTTTCAATCAACGTAATGCCACATACTCCTGAGAATTTAATCTTACTGATTAAAATTGAATTATGTTTCCATTAATTTCTTCATTATACCTATCACATAAGGACCTTGTACCGGTGTAAGCACCTCTAAGATTAGTTTTATCTACCTGGCTAGAGACTACATAGATTATTATATTTTAAAGGTAAAAACGCAACGATGAAGTGTTGACTATAATCTTAAGTAAGCCGGTAACGTAATGGGTTCAATTTGTCTCAAGTTATTTTAGGTAGCAAGAACTTAAGTTTGTTTATTTTTCTATGAAAATCAAGATTGACATATATTTTTGTAAAAAAAAGTCGAACATACCTTTTAGGAACGAAAACATTACAGTGAAAAATCTCTTTCTTTCCGATTAACCTGGTATTTAAGAGCAACGTAATGCACTGTGAACATCGAAAAATTCGAATGTTTTTCGAAGTCAGAGGGAATGATAAAAAACACTTTTTTTTTAACCTTGCACCACGCTAGGAATTTCTCCTGTATTAACAATAATAATAATAATAAAGATACAGAAACCCGCAGGGCAGCATGTGGCGAGCTGTTGGGCAGTAGCGACCCCTCGGACCCTATCTCCCGGTAGAAGTCTTGTGCCTCACCTCTGACTTGCCTTTATTGCCCGGCTGGAGTGAACAATGACAAGGAACAGAGCTCCCATCTCTTTCTTGCCTTTATTGGCTGGCTTGAGTGGCGATTCGCAAGAGCAAACGTGCTCGGAGGAAGGAAGTATTTCAGTAAGTGCTGGTAGGGATCTTGACCATCTTTCGGGCTCTGGGAATGTTCTGATAGCCGTGGAATACCTCTCCACTCCTCAAGCACCTCAAGAAATGTTGCCCCTTAGTCGCTACGTCACTATGTGCTAGCGACGTTTTCCGGGGCCCATTATTGAGTGTGCAAGTCGCCCCTTGCCATTTTATCAGTCTATATATAAAACATTGATCAGGCAGGGGTCATAGTCCTCTCCGCTGCCGCGAGAAATCGCGGCACAGCGGACAGAGCTCCGGCGGGATCTCATGGCAGCATGGCGAGTGCGACTGTCGCAACCCAGCGCAGGGCACGCCACAATTGCGGCGGTAAGTCCCCTCTTTGAGGAGTGGCTTGAGAGGCGCCACGGCGTCCTCTCCTTCCGCCTGACGCAGGTCCTCACCGGACATGACTGTTTCGGGAGGTTCCTGTTTCGGATAAGGCGGGAGGAAACGCCCGGGTGTTATCATTGTGTGGATCGACCGGAGGACACGGTGGAGCATACGGTGGAGGTCTGCCCGGCTTGGGCGGAGCACCGCCGTGTCCTCGTGGCGGCGATCGGCGGCGGCGACCTCTCGCGTCCGGCCCTGGTTCAGGCCATGGTACGGAGTGAGAGGGAATGGGAAGCCGTCACCTCCTTCTGCGAAGCAGTAATGCTCGCGAAGGAAGAGGCGGAGCGCGACAGAGAGAGGCAATCACTGCGCCCTCGCGCCCCTAGTCGTCGCAGGAGGAGACAGCCTGGGCGTCGAGAGTCGATTACCGACTCCTGGCCACCGTAGGCGCGGGCTTGCGGACGTCGAGCAATGGGCAGCTCGCCGTCCGGTAAGGACCAGGCCCTGGTCGACGGCGCGTCGTGTCCCACGCGCGCCTCAAAGAGATGTCAGCACCATTGACGGGGTCCGATAGGACCGATGCCTGTCGGGGTCGCGGATTGTTCGAAAGAGTTACCGTGGCCCTGGCGCACAGGCAACTGAAGGAACACGGGTGGGTTTTAGTCAGTAAGAGTCTGACGCGCCCTTCCGCTCCGCACAGAGCGGGAGAGGTCGTTTGATGATTTCCCAACCAAAAAAAAAGGGGTCATAGTCCTTCCATAGTTCTAGGTAACTAGTCCACTCTAGGCACCCAAACCCATAGTCCAATATCTTTTTTTTCCATATCCTGCCATAGCCCAACATCAACAGGGAGTTCTCCTTAGGTGCACTTGCACAGTGCATACAGGGATAATCGCCGGCTTGTGCTTCACTTCCTTTACTTATAGATTCTAACGGCCTCTGCGAGTTGGCTTTGGCCCCTCGTATGCCTACCAAAGGTCCGGGACCCTATGGTTCTGAGATATGCGAAAAGCTTAAAAATAAATAATAATAATAATAGCTGAGAACAAAAACCCTCCCAAAAATAATAATAATAATCGTTTATTTCAGGCATTAGCACCCATACAATTTAAATTGAAAACTTATCCTAAGACAAAAGTTATACTAAACAAACGAACCTAAAAATAACCATAAAACAACACACTATTTCACACCAAGGAAGCCAAAACAAATGTACCCCTGTAACATTGGTGAGTACATTTTATTTTGTCTCCCTCAGTAAATGAACAGTATGAAAAACAGCTTTGACAATACTATTTTATTGTGGGTGCGTTTACAAACTTTTTTTTTTTTTAAACTTTGACCCACGCTAGGATTTTCTCCTGTATTGTGGGTGCGTTTACAAACATTCAAACTCACATACCTACACAAACAGCCAGACCCCGAAAAACTACTTGTAGGTCATACATATATTTGTTCCGTGTGGGAATCGAACCCGCGACACACAGCGCAGCAGTCAATCGCTTAACCACTGCGCCAACCGTGCCGTCAATCTTTACGTGGTCCTTTGGTTTTCAACACTAATTCATCAAAGGCAGTTCCCAAAAGCCTTATTAACCTGAGTAGGTACGGTCTACTCTACTTTTCACTATTCAATATTATTTAGGCCTTTTTTTTTTTTTTTTTGGGTGGGAAATCATCAAATGACCTCTCCCGCTCTGGGCGGAGCGGAAGGGCGTGTCAGACTCTTACTGACTAAAACCCACCCGTGTTCCTTCAGTTGCCTGTGCGCCAGGGCCACGGTAACTCTTTCGAACAATCCGCGACCCTGGCAGATTATTTAGGCCTAGAGTCTTTTTAGATGACTTTCAAACTCACATTCACAAACAGCCTTAACTTCATATAGACTCATGAACATATTTATACAACCTTTTACTAAGAAGTTAGAGTCAAACGTTTTGTTATTCTATAGATGAGTTCGTTAACCTTTCTTTCCGAAAATCTAAATCTGTTTAAAGTGAAGCGAGAATAATAAGACAAGTGATTTTACTCATCGAGTTCGTTAACCTTTGTTACCGAGTATACACTATTTTGTTAAGAAAACTGACTAAAATACAAGAAAATATATTGTTTTGTTTGTTTACTTATCCAATAAATTCATGTCATGAGCTTAGTATTGGGAATTGATTACTGTTAAGTTTAAAGGTCTTCCATATACCTACGATGGAAGAGTCTTTCTGAGGGCTTTTTTCGAACTGGCTCGTTGGTCAAGTGGTCGCAAGCGTGCTTACTGAGCATGGGGTCTTGGTTTGTTGAACTCAAGCTCAAAGCTATTTATGAAGAAACCATAGTAATTATTACAAAATGTTAAAGGTTTGATATCAAGCTCCATAGATGGCGTTGGCGTCGAAATAGATCTCGCTATGGTTTCGTTACAATGTTTTGGGTAGGGTCTCACAATTTTCACATCGAGGTTATATTTTCAATCTTATTAGTGTTCGCATAAGGTCATTAATCTTCAAAACATTACCAGCTCGGTAATAAACAAAGCATTTATTTTTAAAATCTTTTGAGTTGCCGACGGAGTCAATCAGTCAGTTAGAAAGATGAAGCTAGATGCTCATTCCAACCAAAGTGTAATTTTAGGTTCCTATGGAGAAAAACGGGCAAGAAACTCAATGGACAATTTTAAAGAACTTATATTAATTCAAAACAAGATAGTATGTTTAATATAGATTACAATGTACAAACTAAAACTAAAATATATATACCTACTATTTACAACAGTACAATAAAATAAAAATAAAAAAAATAAAGTGAAGAGCTCATAGGGCGTCAAAAAATTCGTCCGCATCGCTGTCAATGGGATAAGTGCCCAAAAGACTGGCAGCATTGCCACGTTGGATGGCAATGCTGATTCTTTGGGCTAAAAATAGGCCGGCCCTCTGGTCGCGTGAAGAGTCGACCAACCGCTTGGCGATGTCCCGAAATAATTGATGAGCACTGTGACCCCAAGGCCCTAGTGTTTCAACCCCAAACGGCTCAAACATATAGCTCCCAATAAGGTTGATATACTTTCGCCGTTTGAGGTTTTTCTGCTCCTGCAGCAGCCGCCCCAGCACAGCCCGCCGTGCTAGGAAGATGAGATGGCGCGAGGGTGTCGACACAAGTTGCATCCCACACCAAAGGCTTACCCAACTTCCAAGGCATTATGGTCATTCCATCTGGCCTCTTCCCATCGTCACGTGCCAAGCCATTGGGTTCTAAAACACCTGGCACCCCGGCGACGACAAGAGCTCGACGGATGATGTCATTAATGCTGGCGTGACGTGCCATCCGACCAGCGCTCTTGCTGCAGGATAGGCCATGGTGTCCGAGGCGGTCGACTGCTTCACCGCATTGACAGCGATGTGGAGCCCCGCAAGGAGCGCCTAGACGTAAACATGTAGCGAGCCGGAATGTGGTATCACCCAGTAAAGTGCCTGTGTTGGGTGACGGTAGCGCCCGAAGCCAGAGGCCCGACTCCCATTCCTCCACAGCCAGCAGGCGGGCACGCTCGGCAGTATTGGTGGACGTATTAATAAGTTTATTCCGTACCAACCTGCAGAGCGGCTCATCCCACTGTCTCTGGGAAGACGGGTTTTCGGGCTGAACCGCGTCCGGGCAAGCTACTTTCCAGGCGTTCACCGCATCGGTCAAACACGGCACTTCAGAGTCAACCTGGGAAGGGGCTAAGATTCTTGTGGTTAACTTTTCGGTGCTGTGGACCGAGGACAGGAACGCCGGTAGGCTTACACTCTGCCGGGGTCGCGGATTGTTCGAAAGAGTTACCGTGGCCCTGGCGCACAGGCAACTGAAGGAACACGGGTGGGTTTTAGTCAGTAAGAGTCTGACACGCCCTTCCGCTCCGCCCAGAGCGGGAGACGTCATTTGATGATTTCCCACCAAAATTGCGGACGCCGAGCCCACCAAAACGAATTGGTAGTGTGGCTTGCAGCCACGCGCGGTCGTCCAATTCCACATTTAAAATGGATGTAAGAGTACTTCGAATAATATGATCAATTTTGTCTAATAGCTGTGGCTGCTTCCATAACGAAATTTTAAATAAAAATTTTGTTTACATTATCCATGTTGAAATAATAGTTACCTACATATCCTGAGAAGGATGTAGAAAGACGTTCACATCGATGACGTTTTCATTTCCAAGTCGGACAAAGATTTGGGTTTTTCCAAATGGAATTCTGTGTCCGGTTCATGGCACTAGGCTCGCCTATTGGACTTAAATATAAATGGCAAAATGAGAATGGCCTCCATTCACATTTCATTCCATTCATTCTACGAGTGAGTGAGTTACATCATGTCAGTTTTCAGCAATTGCAGAGCCAATTTTCCGCGCGAAAATTGCTCACAGCTTACAGCTCGCGACGCGCTAGTTGCCAATATTTATCGAACGATACCTCATTTGTTGTATTCGGTTCAGTGGGTTTCCCAGTACATAATATTCGTACATTATAACATACTATGCAGCTTTTGCGTGCGGCTTCGCCCGCGTGAAGGTCGGAATTTGTCCCACGGGAACATATCGTCCCACGGGGATCTTCTCCATAGAGATCTACTTTTTGGAATGGGCAACTAGCTTCAACTTTCTGACTAACTGACCGACTCTTTGACAATTCAAAAGTGCCTGTAAATGATTTAATTTAAATAAATGCTTTCAGTTTGAGTTTTGGTCATACTACCTGAATAAAAGTATCCCATGCCCTACCCTAGGTCATGGTCTACCTGTGTGCCTTAAATCGAAAGCCATTCAGCCATTAAGTCGTGAAAAAGTGACAGACACAAATTACTTTCGTATTTGTGTTATTAGTATCGATTATTGTTTGAAGACCTATTATCTAAAAATCATTACATCTCCATCTAGATTTTGCGTAGTGGTATAAAATAAAATAAGTAGGCAGGCAGTACGTACTAAGTATATATTTTATGCATTATTCCAAAACCTTCTTCCACATTACAGTTGAGTACAATACAAGTTTGCTAGCTCGTTTTCTGCGTAGAGGTTGTTTCTTGCGAGCCGCTACGAATAGCTTCGCTACGTCGTAGACCCCGCTACGTAGAGCTTTGTTACGTCGTAGAACCCTGCTGTTGTTAAGGGCCCCGGGATAGCGTGATTCTGAACACATGTGTATGTAAATGTAGGCAAATAATGAAACGTTATTTTTATTTGATATCGGATATAATAAAGTGGGTGGTTTTGATATTCACATATTTGAATGTATGAGTAAGATAATATTAAAAGGATTGCTTAAAGTATTAAAGGTAGTACCTACGTGGAATTTGCGCGGTGAATAACCTTTTGTTCCTATAGGAGCTAAAAATTGCCTTACATTAATAAATCCAATGCGAAACTAAATAAATAAAACCTCTTCAGCGAAAGAAACGAAAGATTTTTTTTTTTCTTAAAGCTACCTTTGGTTATAGGCTGAACCAGCACATATACGTAACATAAATTGTAGATTGCTTTATTTTATTATTCAAATCTTTAACAATCACATCAAACATTACTGATCCTCTCATCTACCCCCCCTCTCTCCCCCATCTCTCTCTCATGTTCCAAATACATATAATAAACAATCTTTACTAAATGTTTGTCCTCATTCTCGTGTAACGATATCATGCTACATTTGATCACATTTCCCTTCAGAGAGCTTCCGACGAAAATTTACCACAGATAAAAACAAAACACAAACGAAAGGGACGCTGTCCCATAGAGCACAGAAACGCCTTGGCGGCCGCTTCTAGAGGCGGCATTGTCAATACTTTCCAGACAACCCAAGCGCGTCACCGTTTACGCGCACTACGATACAAATGACGTATAGAATGGATGCACGATAAATTATATTTTTTTACAAATACATTGACATGTATATTTACTTTGTAAAATAGTATATTATTTTAATTACTGTGAATGTAAAGACTATGTGGATCATTGTTTTTTTTTTCTTCTCAGTTAGTTTTAATCATGGTCTCGCAGTTTGAATAATTTCTGTGGCCTACCCAAATGTCCTTTCTTTGGTATTGTTCGTCGAATCGTTAAGCTCCTTAAGTTTTGACTTGAGCTTCACGATTACTGACAAATGCGTGCACTGACTGGACAGGTCCACTCATTCTGTGTGGTTTTTCTTCAAAAGGCCATTTCAGACACAAATCTATATGGTCTTCACATGATCTGACCAAGATTATGTCTGGACTTTAAGAGAGACTTGCGACCTCTGAGTTTGTTTCGGCCTTACTTCTCATAGTAGTCAGATAGGAAACGCCGACCTCATCTAGTTTCAAAGTATGATTGACGTGTAAAAGTGTTTGTACAAACCTACTTACGGAAATAAATCATTTATCATTTATCACGTTTAGTCGGGTTAAATGAATAAATGTTGAGTTTGTAAACTCGAAGTTAAGTAATTAACATTTTAACTCTTATTACGCGTTGCGCCACTCAAAAGTAACGACGGTTAGTTAACCTGCCATTAGTGTTTTTTGAGTTAGGAACATTAAAGTTCAATCGGCAAAACATAAAATAGAATTGCAAGGTCTGCGCCCTGATATGTAATCCGACCTTAAATTAATGGACGAACAATGAACGGGAATTGTATCCATATCTCTTTTACACTACCTTACGATACGTAATACTTTCTTGTCTTTAAATTTTATAACATGACATTTCATTTTAATCGTATTGTATGCCGAACCGGGCTGCCGAACCCCAAAACACACTTCAATTTTATTTATAGCTTATTTACCCAATCCTTACGTTTTATTGTCGTAAAGACCACACAGTTCCCTTTTAAATGGGAAAAAACAATAACTCGTTCGCTGCGGGGAAACCTGCTGCGGCGGCCATTTTGTAGGTTAAGCCCGTCCTTGATCGCTGTCTATTTCACCTCTCTAACAACCCAGCGGCTTACAAGCCGCTGGGTTGTTAGAGAGGTGATTTCAGTGGCTTTTCGGGGAAGCTTGTACACCTTGAAAATGTATTTTTGGGTATTTTGTTAGGCTAGTCAAAAAATGTGTAACTTTTTTAGCTTGACAATATTTCCTGCCGACCTATTCTGTAAAATCTCACCGTGAAAACATAGGTGAAGTGAGTTGAAGTGAGCTGTCAATAGTGTCAATCCCTAGTATCAGGTGGATTGACAGCTCACTCACTTAACCTAAGTTCACGGCGGGATTTTTACACAATAGACCCGCTGACATTGACAAAGTTAACACTCTTTATAGACGGGCTATTGATGGTGGTGTAGCGGCATCTACAACGCCACACGCGAGCTACGCGTCAGACTGACGTCACGCAAAATCTTGCATCGCGCAAGCAGAGTTTACCGCGCAACTAGCATATATACAACATCCCGACATCAACCGTTGGGCAGTTGCCCACCAGACACAACACCCGTCTGGACGGAGGATCCTCCCTTTTCTATGGAGGTATGAGTGAACTTTACACCCTGTTCCTCATACCTCTATAGTAGCACCAATGGCTAACTATATTTATAATAACCACGGTTTCAGATGCGTCTCATAGAGATACTTCTACATGTTCCAAAAAAAAAGTTTTTCTCTAAGTAATAATCTAGGACATGGTCTATCTGTGTTGCCATTCAAATCTATTCAGTCCTTATGCCCGATTGATTAGTAACATAAATCTTCACAAACTTAGACAGGTACAGATTTCTCAAGAAAAGTATGCGCTTCGGGAAACGTCGTCTATTTTCGGAAATACTAACGCGCGATATCTAATATAGAGCTGTTACAACCATGGAAGTACTTGCCTATTTTGTATTACTATGACTACAAAATTATAGATTTACAACTTTATGCAATTCCTAAGGTAAGGTAAGTACCTTACCTACTCCGGCTCGCAGATCGTCATCTGTCACTCAAAAGTATTGTTTTTTTTTTTGGAATTACATAGAGTTGTAATTATCTATAATTTAGCCTACTCAGGCGCGGTAGTACAAAACTTAGAAGCTTTACCGGTGAGCAGTTGATATAGAATCTCTCGTGACGGGTTACCTTTGTGGCGCAACATTTGCGTTAATTCGGAAATACGAAGATATTAAGGATTATTTTGGTAGATATTATGTTATTTTACAGGTTAATCGTTTCAATCAACCTAATGCCACATACTCCTGAGAATTTAATCTTACTAATTAAAATTTAATTATGTTTCCATTAATTTCTTCATTATACCTATCACATAAGGACCTTGTACCGGTGTAAGCACCTCTAAGATTAGTTTTCTGTACCTACCTGACTAGTGACTACATAGATTATTATATTTTAAAGGTAAAACACAACGATGAAGTGTTGACTATAATCTTAAGTAAGCCGGTAACGTAATGGGTTCAATTTGTCTCAAGTTATTTTAGGTAGCAAGAACTTAAGTTTGTTTATTTTTCTATGAAAATCAAGATTGACATATTTTTGTAAAAAAAAGTCGAACATACCTTTTAGGAACGAAAACATTACAGTGAAAAATCTCTTTCTTTCCGATTAACGTGGTATTTAAGAGCAACGTAATGCACTGTGAACATCGAAAAATTCGAATGTTTTTCGAAGTCAGAGGGAATGATAAAAAGCACTTTTAAGCTATTGCATAGCTTTTATCGCCGGCTTTGAGCGCGGCGACCGAATCAAGAAATTCCGTAACGAAAATAAAACCTAACACCCCCCACTCCGCCTACCATGTAGCTCGGCCGAGCGTTCGCTTAACGTGTATGTATATGGTACGACAGTACTTGAATTAATATCAAAGAAAAAAAAATACTGCATAAATATAAATCGTATGCCTAACAAAGGTCCGGGACCTCATGGTCCCGAGATATGCGAAAAGCTTGAAAATAAATAATAATAATAATCGTTTATTTCAGGCATGAGCACCCATACAATTTAAATTGAAAACTTATCCTAAGACAAAAGTTATATTAAACAAACGAACCTAAAAATAACAATATAACAACCCACCATTTCACACCAAGGAAGCCAAAACAAATATACCCCGTAACATTGGTGAGTACATTTTATTTTGTCTCCCTCAGTAAATTAACAGTATGAAAAACAGCTTTGACAATACTATTTTCACTTGCCACCACACGCGAAAAGAACGACGCCCTGAGCTTCCCCATGAGCGCAAAGAAGTCGGTTACTCTGTTCTCAGCAGTTTTGCGGGTGCGTTTACAATTTTTTTTATTTTTTAAATCTTTGCCCCACGCTAGGATTTTCTCCTGTATTGTGAGTGCGTTTACAACCATTCAAACTCACATACAAAAACAGCCAGACCCCGAAAAACTACTTGTAGGTCATACATATATTTGTTCCGTGTGGGAATCGAACCCGCGACACACAGCGCAGCAGTCAATCGCTTAACCACTGCGCCAACCGTGCCGTCAATCTTTACGTGGTCCTTTGGTTTTCAACACTAATTCATCAAAGGCAGTTCCCAAAAGCCTTATTAACCTGAGTAGGTACGGTCTACTCTACTTTTCACTATTCAATATTATTTAGGCCTTTTTTTTTTTTTTTTTGGGTGGGAAATCATCAAATGACCTCTCCCGCTCTGGGCGGAGCGGAAGGGCGTGTCAGACTCTTACTGACTAAAACCCACCCGTGTTCCTTCAGTTGCCTGTGCGCCAGGGCCACGGTAACTCTTTCGAACAATCCGCGACCCTGGCAGATTATTTAGGCCTAGAGTCTTTTTAGATGACTTTCAAACTCACATTCACAAACAGCCTTAACTTCATATAGACTCATGAACATATTTATACAACCTTTTACTAAGAAGTTAGAGTCAAACGTTTTGTTATTCTATAGATGAGTTCGTTAACCTTTCTTTCCGAAAATCTAAATCTGTTTAAAGTGAAGCGAGAATAATAAGACAAGTGATTTTACTCATCGAGTTCGTTAACCTTTGTTACCGAGTATACACTATTTTGTTAAGAAAACTGACTGAAATACAAGAAAATATATTGTTTTGTTTGTTTATTTATCCCATAAATTTATGTCATGAGCAAAGTATAGGAAATGATTTACTGTTAAGTTTAAAGGTCATCCTTAAACCTACGATGGTCGTGGCTTTCTGAGGGCTTTTTTCGAACTGGGTCGTTGGTCAAGTTGTCGCAAGCGTGCTTACTGAGCATTTTGGTGAGGTTACTGAGGTTTTGGTTTCTCCAACTCAAGCTCAAAGCTGTTTATGAAGAAAACATAGTAATTAATATTATAAAATGTTAAAGGTTTGATATCAAGCTCCATAGATGGCGTTGGCGTCGAAATAGATCTCGCTATGGTTTCGTTATGTTTTGTGTAGGGTCTCGCCATTTTAATCAAACATACCAGCTCAGATCGGGACGCCATCTTGATTTTATTTTCAATCCTATTAGTGTTCACATAAGTTCATTAGTCTCCAAAACATTACCAGCTCGGTGATAAACAAAGCATTTATTTTAAAATCTTTTGAGTTGCCGACGGATCAATCAGTCAGTCAGAAAGATGAAGCTAATTGCTCATTCCAACCAAAGTGTAATTTTAGATTCCTATGGAGAAGAACGGGCAAGAAACTCAATGGACAATTTTAAATTAAAAATATTGTTTACGTCATCCATGTTGAAATAATAGGTATCTACATATTGTGAGAAGGATGTAGAAAGACGTTCACATCGATGACGTTTTCATTTCCAAGTCGGACAAAGTATTTGGGTTTTTCCAAATGGAATTCTGTGTCCGGTTCATGACCCTAGGCTCGCCTATTGGACTTAAATATAAATGGCAAAATGAGAATGGCCTCCATTCATACTTCATTCCATTCATTCTACGAGTGAGTGAGTTACATCATGTCAGTTTTCAGCAATTGCAGAGCCAATTTTCCGCGCGAAAATTGCTCACAGCTTACAGCTCGCGACGCGCTAGTTGCCAATATTTATCGAACGATACCTCATTTGTTGTATTCGGTTCAGTGGGTTTCCCAGTACATAATATTCGTACATTATAACATACTAGCTATTGTCCATGACTTCGCCCGCATGAAGGTCGGAAATTATACTACCAGGATAAAAGTATCCCATGTTCTAATCCAGTTCATGGTCTGCTTGTGTGCGTAATATCGAAAGCCATTCAGCCATTAAGTCGTGAAAAAGTGACTATTTGTATTATTAATATCGATTATTGTTCGAAGACCTATAATCAAAAAATCATTACATCTCCATCTAGATTTTGCGTAGTGGTATAAAATAAAATAAGTAGGTGGGCAGTACGTACTAAGTATCTATTTTATGCATTATTCCAAAACCTTCTTCCACATTACAGTTGAGTAGAGAAGAGCTTCGCTACGTCGTCGTAGACCCCGCTACGTAGAGCTTTGTTACGTCATAGAACCCTGCTGTTGTTAAGGGCCCCGGGATAGCGTGATTCTGAACACATGTGTAGGTAAATGTACATAAATAATGAAACGTTATTTTTATTTGATATCGGATATAATAAAGTGGGTGGTTTTGATATTCACATGTTTGAATGTATGAGTAAGACATATTAAAAGGATTGCTTAAAATATTAAAGGTAGTACCTATGTACGTGGAATTTGCGCGGTGAATAACTTTTGTTTCTATAGGAGCTAAAAATTGCCTTATATTAATAAATCCAATGAGAAACTAAATAAATAAAACCTCTTCAGCGAAAGAAACGAAATATTTTTTTTTTCTTACAGCTACCTTTCGTTATAGGCTGAACCGGCACAACTGTGTAACATAAATTGTAGATTGCTTTATTTTATTATTCAAATCTTTAACAATCACATCAAACGTTACTGATCCTCTCATCTACCCCCCCTCTCTCCCCCATCTCTCTCTCATGTTCCAAATACATAATAATAAACAATCTTTACCAAATATTTGTCCTCGTTCTCGTGTAACGATATCATGCCACATTTGATCACATTTCCCTTCGGAGAGCTTCCGACGGCAATTTACCACAGATAAAAACAAAACACAAAGGAAAGGGACGCTTTCCCATAGAGCACAGAAACGCCTTGGCGGCCGCTTCTAGAGGCGGCATTGTCAATACTTTCCAGACAACCCAAGCGCGTCACCGTTTACGCGCACTACGATACAAATGACGTATAGAATGGATGCACGATAAATTATATTTTTTTATAAATACATTGTCATGAATATTTACTTTGTAAAATAGTATGTTAGTTTAATTATTGTGAATGTAAAGACTATGTGGATCATAGTTTATTTTTTCCTTCTGAATTAGTTTTAATCTTGGTCTGGCAGTTTGAGTAATTTATGTGGCCTACCCAAATGTCCTTTCTTTGGTATTGTTCGTCGAATCGTTGAGCTCCTTAAGTTTTGAGTTGAGCTGCACGATTACTGACAAATGCGTGCACTGACTGGACAGGTCCACTCATTCTGTGTGGTTTTTCCTCAAAAGACCATTTCAGACACAAATCTATATGATCTTCACATGATCTGACCAAGATTATGTCTGGACTTTAAAACAGACTGTGACCTCTGAGTTTGTTTCGGCCTTTCTTCTAAGAGTAGTCAGATAGGAAACGCCGACCTCATCTAGTTTCAAAGTATGATTGACGTGTAAAAGTGTTTGTACAAACCTACTTACAGAAATAAATCATTTATCATTTATCACGTTTAGTCGGGTTAAATGAATAAATGTTGAGTTTGTAAACTCGAAGTTAAGTAATTAACTTTTTAACTCTTATTACGCGTTGCGCCACTCAAAAGTAACGCCGGTTAGTTAACCTGCCATTAGTGTTTTTTGAGTTAGGAACATTAAAGTTCAATCGGCGAAACATAAAATAGAATTGCAAGGTCTGCGCCCTGATATGTAATCCGACCTAAAATTAATGGACGAACAATGAACGGGAATTGTACCCATATCTCTTTTACACTACATTACGATACGTAATACTTTCTTGTCTTTGAATTTTATAACATGACATTTAATTTTAATCGTATTGTATGTGGTTTCCTTGGAGATTTAGTTTATTGATGGACGAAAACGTCAGTTATGGAAAAATATGTTTTTAGTGTTTTATAATTTGTATAAATTTTTATATGAGATCACGAATATATTGCTTGCTGACATATAGAACCGAATTTTTACTTACTACAATATCGAACAATAAAAAATACGAAATAAGTTATCAGCGGTACCTTATTACATCAATTTATTTTGACATTACTAACACTAACCCAGAGTTTAGCGACTTAACTCTCTCACATCGTTGGGTTAAATATTTAAAAGTTAACCCTAGGTTTACCTCTAACTCTTGGTGCCGCAAGATGAATTATTTGATTTACCTTGAGTTAGCTGTTAATTCCGTGTTATTTAGGATAACCCATAAACGCGTAAGTGGGCCTAAGAGGGATGCGCTAAGGTAACTCGCGAAATTAAATTTTTCTTACGTTTTTGTCAATTTACAGGTTAGTGCAGTTTGTATGTTGGTCATAATATGATTTACGACCGCAAAAAAAATGTCGAATTACAGAATCATAATCATTAAATTCTCAATACAACTTTCTAAGTTCAAATTACCCTATTGAATGACTATGTCATGAAATCATGATATTTGAGGAGCTTTCGCTGTAGAGCGTTCTCTCACCGTTAGCATTCACCTTTAATGTAACCGTTACCTGCGGCCTAGCTGTGTTACTTCTGTAGCGGCATCTACAAACGTCACATGCGAGCTACGCATCACACTGACGTCACGCAAAATCCTGCATCGCGCAAGCAGAGTTTACCGTACAACTAGCATATACAATACAACGTCCCGACGTCAAACGTCGGGCAGTTGCCCACCAGACACGACACCCGTCTGGTCGGAGGATCCTCCCTTTCTATGGAGGGTATGAGTGAACTTTACACCCTGTTCCTCATACCTCTAATACTTCTACCTACTTAATTATATCTAATATACCTATCCTGCAGGTTTCGAATATCTCTCTATACTGCCTATCAGTAGGCGGCCTGCGCAGTCTAATTGCAAAGCTCTAGCCGTTACAGTGGAATCTTGGAGCGCCTTTAAATGCGGTCCGTGACAGAAGTTGTGCGCTCAACGCACTTTCGGGGCCACGAATTTTATTAGTTCTGCCGTATCTAGACCCTACCGGCGCAGTGAATCCATGCTCTGTGTTGTATCCCTATCTCTGAGCGGAAGTAATAAAGGTTTACTAAAGGAAGGATTATTTGTGCTTTTAGATGATTCCCGGAAAATTTAGGTGGATTTTGGGTCTAACTTGTACATGGTAATAAGTATGGTACTACTAGTACAGTCCGGCCGTCCATAGAATACGTTCTTGACATCTGTCAGTTTCATACAAACGAATACTTGTTTTGCGAATTTGATCTTTATTATTTACTAGAATTGTCGCACTGACAGGTGTCAAGAACGCACTCTCTCGACTGTAAGGCCTGCTTTAATTAACTTGGTATTGGAAGCCGGGATTCTTGCAGGTCGGAATGAAATTTTGATCATATTAGGCAAAACAGTGACCACAAAAAATCCCCAATAAAAGGGCAGAGTAGTGACAGACTTACTTCTGCTCTCTGAAGTAAGTCGACAGACGGGAATTGCACCTGCAATTCCTGTATTTTTAAGAATGTTCGCATTATGATCTCAGTCTGAATGTATCAAAATACCTCTTATTTACCTACATTTATGACAAGTTTTTGACATTAATTGTCGTTGAGATAAGTTCGACATGAATTTGAACGTTTTTAAATACGAGTATTGGTCTTCGGGTATCCGGATATTATTTTTGGACGTATAATCATGCTAAGTGAAGTCCACGTTTGCACGGATGTAAAATTATCGCGGCGAGATTTTTTCGCGCACTGTATTTTCAATGCACTGCTTCGCGCCGAGAGTTGAACATCTAGCAGTGTGTTTGTGTGTGTGTTGTGTTTGTGTGTGTTTCTCAATGCTCGGTTCAACACCGAGAGTTGAAAATCCAGTGCGCGATAAAATCCGTGCGTACGCGTGGTCTAAAGGCTCCCAGGCTCCCGCAAACAGGCGCTACACGACAGCGTGACGCGACTCTAGCAGAACAATTTCTATGAAAATTTCATGGAAATTGTTCTAAAAGAGACGCGTCGCGCCTGTCTGCAGGAGCTTTTATTCCATACAGGTGGTGACGACAAAATATTACTATTTTTCATTGAAACCTCAAACGACAGTATAATAGGAACAACTTACTCTCAAAACACAACGATCTATTAATAAAACCAAAAAGGTGGTTATAAACAACGCTAATATTCTCTCGAGCCAATTAAATTGATTGAACGAGACTAACGTTAGTTAGTACTCAAGAGTAAACGACTGAACGAGTATGCATTCCCTCTTTCATTCAATATTTTTACGAGGACTTTTTATGTTTTTTTACTCTTTCATTAGGAAAAGTAGCTTGCAATTGCATCTGCATACTGTGTTCAAGATTTTTCTTTCATCGTCGTTAGGGTTGAACCGAGAAAAAAATATTTGAGTTGCCTTGGTTTTATTGAGTGTACAGGGTTTAACAAGACCAATCACATAGCTGTTACTTAAGCATTTTGAACATCAAACTAAGTAACATTGAGCAAAAATTATTGATGTAAAATGACTTTTATTTTTGGTGTGAAAAATCGATGCACGCCATGTAACACACGCAAAACATATCGCTTATGAGTGCATACGCATGCAACGGAACAGGAGGTCTGAGGGTATTTCAAGTTAAGTTAGAATATTTAAACTAAGATTCGTGAAAAAAAATTGTAACCTTGACCTTCAATATTTCCGTAACCAGAAGATTGCCAGCTAAAGTCCAATACAAAAAAAAAAAAACACTATAGCGGAGAGAACAAGTGACTCTCTGCTTCGTGAAGCGTAATTTTTAGACCAGTTATCTATTATTATCTAGTGTTATAAAGGGCTCAAATGTTCGTATCCCCTGATTATTAGCCTGATATGGTCACGTTCTCTAGTGTTACTGGTTTATTGTAATAACAACAAAATTTGATCATCGACGCTGGAATAAGCTTACGCATAATCAGCCTATAATGTTCCCACTGCTGGGACACAGGCCTCCTCTCATTGACGCTGGGATCAAGTCGAATTGACTTTGCGAAACTGCATAAGGTTTATGAAATGATTTTATAGAAATTAACTAGTTTGACTGATTACGTCGGACTGCTATTGAAATACTAGTCCTTTGATAGCTGTGACCGCTATGACATTCTGACTATTCATTGGTGATTTGAGTTTGTAACTGGTTACTATTGGAGTACACATGAGATTATAATTCAAAAGTGCTTGTAATTGGTTAATTTGAAAGAAATGCTTTGAGTTTGATTAGCGTCGACGACAAACGGGCATATTATTATGATAAGGGAATTGTCATGATTCGCTTTTATTTTGCTACAGTTTTGGTAAGCACCACGAAGACTCAACAGGAGCGAAGGAGTTGGTCAAACAAGCTTAGAGCAAGGATAATTTAAGTACCCTCAAAAATATACTCAAGCCTTGTAGTCTAGGTCGCTCCAAGTTTTCTAGCCTATAAACTAAGTCAAATAAAATGTAAATTCATGTCCGTCGGGGTTAACATTGCTTTAATTATTTTAACCTAAATTAGGGTCCTAATTAGTAAACCTAGTCGAGGACCTGATAACGAGTGCCTAGGTCTACATTTTAGTCTGAAATTGAGGTTAATGGTCAAGTCGTTTCGTTGCTTACTTTGATATTATTAGAGTAATTGAGGAAAATACACTTTGTTCTTGACTTATTGGGTCAGTTGGCACAAGCTTGTTACAACTGACCACTATCCTTCATTTTTGTAATTGCGTAGTATCTTCAAGTCTTTGTGTTATAAATAATTATTAGCATATTTAATGCTAGGCTTATCGTGGTAAAATATTGATTTATAAAATGTCAGTTCCTGTGAAGTTCGTGCTATTATGGTTGTCAAGTGATATGGGAATAAATTGGGTAGGCTTTAATGATTACAATATAATTGATTCAAGATTGGATAACGATCAAAGAAATATGCAAAATACACCATCAGACAATTCCATTTTCATATTTTCAGCAACAACACTGTAGGAGAAGAGGTAGTATTCTGACAATTCCTGTGCTGAAAATCTCGAAGCTCAACAGAAATTCATAACCCACTGCTTCATATGTATGAAAATTTGTCTGGATAACAACGTACATAACGCAATGAACGCAACGTAAATAACCTCTGACAGCAACCTATTCTTATTATACCTTATAGCAACCAGAATAAGAATGACTGTGATGGAAAATCAGAGACAAAATAACTGTGTAAGGGCTGTAAAAGATATACTGTAAATTTAATATACCCGCAGGGGGTGACAGTCTATTGGTTTTTTCCTTTATTATTGTCCAACCAACTGCCGCAGGCCTTGATCCATATTCAGCGGTGATCACTTAGAATAAAACCACATTAGATTGCGCATTTTATAATTTTTTATAGGGAAAGGGAAGGGAAGTAAAATGCAGGGTGGCAGGGACATTGATGCGCAAAGTGTAACCGAGATTTCAGCACGTTTTAATTACTATCACTAGATTTCACGCACCCCTAATGTAGAAACTTTTGGTCGGTTATCAAAAAAAAAACCTGCTGTTTCATAGAACAGTACAATCAATACCTACGTGGTCAAAAAGTATGGCAGAGTTTTTTTTTTAAATAACGACGAATAATTTCAACGTAGGGGGTTCAGAATCATGTACTGAATCCATGGTATCAGGCTGTGCGTCGATGTACCTGCCACCCTGTATATGAAGACGCTTTCTTTCATTTTCCTTCCCAGCAGTGGACGTCCACGATGATAATATCGTCACGTTAGACATAAATAATATCAGCTCGCCATCCGGTAAGGACCAGGCCCGGGTCGACGGCGCGTCGTGTTCCACGCGCGCCTTAAAGAGATGTCAGCACCATTGACGGGGTCCGATAGGGCCGATGCCTGCCGGGGTCGCAGATTGTTCGAAAGAGTTACCGTAGCGTTAGTAGGTACAGACACAGACATCAACTGTCATAAAAACTGTATGGTTCAAAGACATTTCTTGCATGAAAAAGTTTTTTTCTGATCTATTTCAATATTCAATTACTCTAACAGTAGGTACCTGTCTACTGTACATATGGCGTCAATACTAACTATGTAAGTACTTTAATTTACGCAAAAGCCATTTTCTGTTTTACTACCTTTTACAACCGTACTCACTCTAACGATCCGACATAGCCGGGCAAAGAAGATTAAATAATGTATAAAGTTTAGATAAAAAGTAAAAATGTGACTAGGTAAATAAACTTGTTAAAATGAGTCCCTAGTAACTAAATTTGTGCCAAAAGCTGTCTATCTTAATTAAGTGAGCCGGAGCGAAAGTTTAAAAAAAATATTCAGGAATAGGGTCAGGGCCGGCAGTTTCGACATTAGATAGCGACAAAAATCTGTCGCTAAGTCGTATCGATGTCAAATTCCTTTTATAGATTTTCAACTTTATTTCCAATGCATAAGGTTGAAAATCTATTAAAGAAATTTGACATCGATTGGAGTTAACGACCGATTTTTGTCGGTATCTATGTCGAGACTGCCGGCCCTGGGCATTGTAAAATATTCGCCAAATAGTAACGAAAAAAAATCTCTAAAATTGAAAAAAATTGTAAAAATCTGTCTTTTGGTAATGTGATAAATTGTAGCTACTGATAAAAAATATAAGTACCTATCACAAAAAGTTTTAATATGACTTGAACAACATGACAACACGCTGATTGCACTGGCTACTATCTATCAGTAGACTGCTACATCAGTAGGTACCTTTTTTTTTTGTTTTCGGGGTGAATTCTTCAAAGGGCGCCCGAGCTTTGGCATAAGACCGGGGTGTGTGGGATTTTTACCTTACTTAAACCACCCTGGTGGTCACCATCTGCACATGGAAGGCGCGCTGTTACCTCTCAAAAGAGCGATCCGAAACCCTCACTGTGCAACAGCTGTTAGGGCACATCCTTGTGGAGACTGGAAAGGGGTCTCTGGGGGGGACTGTGCATGATGCACACTGGTGCACGTCTACTGGTATATATTATTGTCTTAGTTGATTGACTGATCAAATAGCACAGACGCCTAGACGTACCGAAATGCACATCTGGGTAAATCTTCTTAAGCACCTCGTCTATCACAGAATAATACCTACAACTGGGATCCGTAAGCGGATTGGTTTGCGTAACGGACGGATGTCTGGAAATGAAACTCGGTACTTCATTAACTTGCTTTGATATCCTTCACAGAAAACGTAATTACCAAAATGAAACTGAAACATAGATTATGTAGGTTTATTTAAAAAAATAAATGTTTTAAACTGGACGGAAATTTACGTATTTATAATTTATTTATTTAATTTAATTTATTTATAACTAGCTTTTGCCCGCGACTTCGCTCGCGTTGATTTAGACTTTGACTATCAATTCGGGTTATAATTCAATAATGATTCGAAAGACACGTGGCGCCATCTATTATCATAAGAATGTTATTGTTGCTTTCCTCGGGAACAGTATTTTTTTGCGGGATGAAAGGTACCCTATGTCCGTTTCTGTACCCCTGACAACGTATATGAAAAATTTCAGGATGTTCGGTTCAGTGGTTTACGCGTGAAATGGTAACAAACAAACAAACAAACTTACTTTCGCATTTATAATATTAGGTCTTTACCTATGAAATTGCCGTTCTGCAGTACTGGCCATTTCAAATCAAAATAATTTTTGTTTGGCTATGAATTCTAATTTCAAATTAATTTTATTTTAAAAACATGGATTTTTTTTTCTAAAAGTAGTCATTTCTTTATTGATTAGTGTTACATTTTCATCGCATTTCAATCTTTTTCGTCATCATGGATACGTTAAAAATTCGAGTAATTATGGAATATGAGTACCGTCGTGGCAGCAACGCGGCACAAGCGGCACGCAACATCAACGACGTTTACGGAGCTAACTCTACAAACCAACGCACCACCTGTTATTGGTTTGCTCGCTTCCGTTCTGGAAATTTCGACCTGAAAAATGAACCTCGCGGTCGTCCGAAGACTTTGGTCGACAATGACGAATTAAAGGCGATTGTGGAAGCTGATGATACACAATCTACGGCTGAATTAGCAGCAGCTTTCGACGTTAGCGTCAAAACAATATTGGTCCATTTGCGTCAAATTGGCAAGGTAAAAAAGCTTGACAAATGGGTGCCCCACGAACTCAATGATCGCCAGCGCGAAGTACGCGTCGAGACGTGCCTTGCACTGCTCAACAGACACACAAATGAAGGAATTTTGAACCGCATTGTTACCTGCGATGAAAAATGGATTCTGTTTGATAACCGTAAGCGCTCAGCAAGTTGGTTGGATCCTGGTTCAGCACCTAAACAATGCCCTAAACGAAAACTTACCCCTAGAAAAGTGATGGTCACTGTTTGGTGGTCTAGCGCCGGTGTGATTCATCACAGCTTCTTACCAAACGGGGTGAGCATTACTGCAGATGTGTACTGTGAAGAACTGAACACAATGATGGAGAAGCTGGCGCATCTCCAACCAGCATTGGTCAATCGCTCGTCTCCGCTGCTCCTGCACGACAACGCGCGACCTCATACTGCACAGCAGACGGTCTCCAAGTTGCAAGAACTGGGGTTGGAAGCTCTCCGTCATCCGCCCTACTCACCAGACCTTGCGCCTACAGACTACTACTTTTTCCAGAATTTGGATAACTTCTTGGCGGGAAAAAAATTTAATACCCGAGAGGCAGTACAAAATGCCTTTGAAGAATTTGTTGCCTCCCGTCCAGCTGATTTCTTTAAGAAGGGCATCAATAAACTGCCACTGCGATGGCAAAGATGCATTGATTGCATGGGTGATTACTTCGATTAATACAAATAAAAAATTCATGAAAAAAAATCGTTTAAATTTTTTCATACAAAACGGCAATTTCATAGGTAAAGACCTATTATTAGTTAGGATAGTTAGGATTAGGATTTAAATCTAGGTCGCCTCCTGTCCTGACAAGAACAGGTTGTCAACGAACAGAACTCTCAAATTCAAGCCGATAAGCGCGACGAGACGTCATTTGGACTTGAAAGAAAATATCTTCTCCGAAATTCGTTTGAAGGACCATTTCCCAGCTTTCAGGGTCTCGTTACATAAAAGATATGAAAGAAATCCTTTTTGAGAGTTTTATTATTTATCCATTTGTAAGAAATGGCTTATTTTATGTACCGTTTATGATATTTATTGGCAATAAGGCTCCCGAATATTACAGCCACGTAGAGCCGCATTCCAGTACAAAAAAATGCGGTGCGGCCCGCTTGATGTCTGATAGTTCATACAAAATTTACGAAAGTGATGTATCTACGAGAATTTTTGCAATGCGGTGCGGCCCGCCCAAAACGTCAGCCTCAGAGATATCATGAGTTATTGCCAACTTAAAATAGCGTAATGTTTGAGTATTTGATCCTTATTTTTAATTGATGGGATAGTTGCCGAAGAGAATGACAGCCTACCTGATGGTTTGTAGTTAGCTTTGTCTTCAGACACCTGTAGTTGACCGAGCGAGCGCGAATCGTCTCCGTTTCAGCTTTGGAAAATATGCTTTCGTATGTCCGGGTGTCCGGCAGATGGCTATTCTCCTCTACAGGTCGCATTTCTCAACCGATTCTCGTTAACTTTTTTGAGCAGGTTCGATGTAATTATATGGAATATTTATGTCGATTTAGTAAATGGAAATTTTTCGAAATGGCCGAGATATGGGAGTTGAAAACGTAAAAAAAACATATTTCAACCACTTCGCGCTCTGCGCGCGCTTTTTGTTTTAAGGTGCGCGGTGAACGTTTATTTAGTTTTAAGCTACGCAAAGACAGACTCGCGAGGTCTACAGCTCACAGAGCCACTATAGTAGTTAAAAATGGAATGTCTCTGTATCTTTGGGTGTGTCTGTATTTTACCGGTAGCTACCCCATACCTTTGTAGCTTGGCAGCTGCAATAGACAAGGAGGAAGGTAGTTCACCCTTTTCACAAGGAGTTCTACAACATAACATAATATCACGCTTATTTTTTCCGAAGGGTTAGGTAGAGGTGTACATAGTATCTACACCCACATTTCGTCAGTTAGGTTTCAGTCTCATGTAATAGGCGAGCCTATTCCAATCAACCGGGCATAAATCCAGACTCCACAAGTACCTACCCAATAAAATAAATAACCTTTTACCCACAGCAGCAGATATTTATAATAGCCTATTAACATCATAACCCTCCTTTGGCTTTACCGTAGTCGGGTAAAAAGTTATTGAAAGACTTGGTCTGTGTTTTTGTATTGAGCACTTTTACTCAGAGAACTTTTTCAACTGCGGAACCATCTTCGCTCCTTTTAATAAATTTTAAATTAATTTTGCCTTGCTTAGAGAAATTTAGTCTACACCGGCTCGTAGAACTAACTAAGTTATATTTGTGCTGTATTTCGTTATCTTATTAAAATGTAAGTGATGATAAAATTATGTATGAGCCAGAGGTGGTCTCTGGCTATGAAATGAAAATGCCCAAAAATTTATGGGCGAAAAACCCAGAGTCGTAAAAGGCATATATTTTAGATAACAAACATGAAATTATTTTCTCTCTAAAAATGATCCTCATGATTGGGTATGTATTTTTTTGTTTTTAATAATTGGTAATGTTTATTAAATGTTCTTGCTTTCTTCAGGTAAATAAAGTTAGTTAGCAGTATATAAAAGGACACATGCAAAAAAGCGTAGGTAGGTATTAGGTATTACAAAAAATACATCGCCGTTACATACTATCGTGATCAACTAAGAAAGAATCTAGACAACTGGCTGGTTGTTGCATATTGTCTCCATGCCTAGCATAGGCGAGATAATACAACATGCTGATTACATGCGCATAACTTCTCAGCATACGAAGAAATTTTAATATATTACTCTAAAAAATAAAAACAAACCCGACTGCGTAAAAAGTGAACTTTGAAAAAGATGGAAACAAGATGACATATGTTTGTCTCCAATCCCACATCCAATCTCTATTGGTAAAAGGTCTCTATTGTTAAAAAGCAGATGCCTTCGACTGCATGAGATTTTTTAGATTATTTTTTTTTAAATGTATTGATCGTTAGTTGGTAATCTAAACTAATATTATAAAGAGAAAAGATTAAAATTGTTGGTATGTGTGTTTGTTAGGTACGCTTTCTCGCTAAAACTGCTGAACAGATTTGGATGAAATTTGGCACATGGGTAGATCATGACCTGGAGTAGGACATGTATCTACCCATTTTTAATCCTAAACTCTTACGGGATCGACACTTATGCGGGTGAAACCGTGGGGCGCAGCTAGTGTCCTATTAAAAATCCAAAGGCATTTGAATTATGATGAAGTAATACCTACTTTCAAATAATTCCTGGCACTCAGTTCCAACTTTCATGCCTAATACCTATTCAAAACACTGGCTTGCGCTGGACCGGGTTGATTGAAAGGTCTAAAACCGTCAGAACTACCGAAATAACATTCAAGAGAAAAAGGGTGAACGCCTAGCTTTTTTTTTAGGCTGAATTTTAATGGAAATTTAAAAAGGTTTGCGTTTGAAAAGGTGGTCAAAGTAACGAGATGTCTATGTTTCAATCTAGTTTAATATAATGCTAATGTTAGTGCCTTTGTACAGCGATGTTTTGAATGGGTTTTCATGTGATACTTAATTTATTTATCCATTCTCTTTTGTTAACATTTTTGGCAGGTAGACTTAAGAATACTTTAGTAAGCTTATGCCCGTTTCTACTAACGGTAGGCGATACTTAAATATAATGCCTAAATATTATTGCATGTTGGATTTTCAACTCTCAGTTCAGCGACGAGAGTTGCTAATCCAACAGTTGCAAAAACATGTGGGCATTAAATTAGGTGTCGCCCAGTTTTCGTGATAACGGGCATTAGTGCTATCTGTATGAACAATCATACACATATTTTGTACATGTAATAAAATACCTGCTTGACATTCACACATGAAAAGTGTCTCGGGATAAAGGTATTAAAAAAAACACATACATACATACATAAACTCACGCCTCCTTCCCATGGGGGTAGGCAGAAACTACAGAACGCCACCTGCTACGATCCTTACATATTCCTTTTGCCTCGTTTACGTTCATACATCTGGTCATACACGCACGCCGGTTGCGAGTGCTACGCACCTGACCTTTCTGAAGAACATCACCAATAAGATCACTATGTCTTCCTAGAGCGTCCCCTCCCGGCGTTTCCACTCACATCTGCCTTGTAAATACATGAAGTTTAAAAAAAAATTGTGCCCAGTTGAAAATAAATAAAACTGTCTATTTAGATTGATTAAATAAAATGTTTTCGTACTCGTATGTGTAGATCGACGAAGTACTCTCTGCTTTTTCGCGATCTTTGCTTAAGCTGGATTTTTCGCCTTAGTTAATCTTGACATTAAAATTTGATAAATAGATAAAAATGAAAGTTTTTAAAGGTTTTTATTACGTAAAATAAACAATTAGTAGTCGATATTTCCGCCGTTAGCACGTATAAGACAATCGCAGCGATTCATAGTCAATATAAGTTCATCCAAATCACGTTGCGGAATGGCCGCCCATGGCCGTTGTAACACGCGAAAAAGATTTTCCGGTGTGTGCACGGCATCCATATTTGGCAGAGCTCTTCTTTGAAGCATATCCCATGCGTGCTTAATCAGATTCAAGTCTGGCGATTAGGCAGGCCATGGTAGGACGTTGATATTAGCTGCGGCAAGTGTATTTGCAACGACTCTGGCAGTGTGTGGACGTGCATTATCATGCATAAGCAGAAATGATGCACCAAATTGGGTCCGCAAAGGAATGACAACATCTGATACAATCGTTTCAGCGTAAATCTGTGCATTGAAATTGCCTCTGATCCAAATCAGTTCGGTTTTTCCGCCGATCCAAATACCCGCCTATATCATGATTGTTCCACAACTGTATGCATGGACTTCCTGGCATGATTTAAAACGTTCTTGGCGTCCAAGAGTTCTTCAATACCGTGTACATCTAGTATCTGGCCTCATACCAAAGCGAGATTCGACAGAAAAACATACAAAACGCCACTCTTCTTCTGCCCAATTTCTGAGTTCACGAGCCCATTGTAAACGGGCTCTGCAATTGCGGGGCTCAATAGATGGTACACGTAGCGGCCTGGCCTTCGGGAACGTAGATCACTTCATGCAAGCGATTTCTTATGCTTTGAACCCTGAAGAAGTAAGAAGCTTCGTAACCAACATTATCGTGGTCATTGTATGATTTCGTCGAGCAGTAATTTGTATGTAACGATTTTGTATGCGTGTGGTGATGCGAGCTTGTCCTCCATGTCGCTTTGCTACGCTGCCAGTGATGCGGTAACGTGTCCAAAGTCGACTTATGACACTCTGCGTACTGCCCAGAGCGATTGCCACAGCACGATGCAGTGAACCAGCATCCAACTTTCCCACGGCTCTGATCATTTCTTCTCGGCTGAAATTATCTCTTGTCTCCATAAAAATGTTCTTTTGTATTGATTCCACTCGTATATATTTGTATAGCAGAAATTTTACTGATTTGGCCTCAAATCCGTTGCAGAATTATAAAGAAATACGACTTGACAGAAGATTTTCATCCGTTGACCGAAATTCAAAACCTATTCCCTTTTCAAATGACGAAATTTACTAACAAGTGTCTATGAGTTACAAAAAAATATATACCTAATGATTAACCAGATTTTTAGTAATTAGCAAAAACGCGTTTGATCGCTAGACACTTTTGATGTGTGTATAAATGACATAATCATTTATTGTTCCGATTACAAGTTTTACTTGTGCTTTATTAATTATTATTAATTAATTATTATTATTTTTTATTTTTGCTTTTCGTTACTTCATTGAGACGCATACATTTATGATAATACAGGGTGATTCGCTGAGATTGGTTAGAGTACTTTTCAAAAGAGCTGCGAATTAAAAAGCAATACGCACGAAATAAATCATCGGTTTATTGGTTGATTCGCACGAATTTACTCGCTCGAAACTAACAAATCGACACTTATAATTTATTTTTCCCTTGGCGATTCGCACGAAGTTTATTTATTTGTGGGCCAACGACATCTCGAGAAATACATATTAGGCAATTGGCACATTTTGATTGATGCAATAAAGTTAAGTAGTTAGTTAATATCTGTGTTACAATTTTAAGATAACAATGTGTAAAGTGTACATCTCGCTCAGAGAGTTATAGATTACAATTTGAATACGCATAAATCAAGATAGATGAATGTATTTATATAATAATAATTGGTAAATAAAAATAAAATATCTATTACTAACGAATACCAAAGCGTGACTTTTTGTACACTCAGCTACACAAAGTTTTATTTAAATTGCGTTTTACCGAAATCTAGGGTAATCTAAATATAGGGTTAGGGTTAATAAGCTGGCTGGCTGAACCTGACTGTATCTGATTTCTTCAAACTTGTTTTGGTATTGGTTTTAAAATATGGTACTCGTTGGGAATAGAAAATAAATTCGGAAATAAACTAATACCAAATGGTATTAGCTCTTGGTATTGGATGGGAATAGATCAAAAAAGCTGTTGTAAATGATTGAAGACCGTTTTTGTGTGTCAGTTGTATAGAGGACCATTGTAACTACACTGAACTATGGGATGTAAAGAGTACATAAACCTTCTGGAATAAATGCTCTAAATAATGGTGAAAACCACATCAAGATCCATTGTGTAGTTAGACGATCTAAGCGGTCACGCAGACATGAACGAAAAGGGACTATACTCTTATACGTTACTCTTTATACGTTGGGAACACAGACCCCTAAAGGGTTGGGAATTGTTTTTTTTTTTCTATATCCTTCAAATGTTTGCATGTCAATGTCAAAATTTTAAAAATTCTGATTAAAAAGATTGATGATCAGACATATTAATTAGAAAAGTTTGTAACAGCAGAGGTCATGCTGCAGTATCTGGTAAAATTAAATGCTAAATCATTTCTTTTGTGAAACCGACAATTAAGTTTGGGTGGCTTACACGCGTTGTGTCTAGTGATGGCAAATTCCCGAGAATATTCTCCTGGCGAGAACTTTGGTGTTAAGTACTCCAGAATATTATTTAGAATGAGAATTTACGAGGATTAAAAAAATTGTTGTCTCTGTTGTATCAATCTATTTCTATAGTAATAGTTTTGAGTGCATCTGATCGTTTTACGAAGTTGACTTAAAAATAATGAACAATAAAAAGAAAATGCGAGAACATTCTCGAGAATATTTCGAAGAACATTGTACTTACATAAACTTTAAACTTTTATGATTTACAAATAATCATCTTTAATAAAATGTATAAAAAAACATTATAGGAAAAGTAAATGATTAAAAACAAATCACCATCATGATTTCTTTGCAACGACATTGACTATGTTATTTAACACGTTTTTGGTCGTTACTTGATAAATGATTTTATTTCTGTAAGTAGGTCTGTACAAACACTTTTACACGTCTATCATATGTTTTAAACTAGATGAGGTCGGCGTTTCCTATCCTTGGTATTGGCAGTTACATTAATTGTCTCCTCATCATAACAAACTACTATTTTTCAATTATTTAAATTATGAATTCTCCTACTACAAAAAATTTCGAGACTATTCTCCGTCGAAAATATTATTGCAGAATATTCTCTCAACTCATCACTAGTCGTGTGAAAAGATTAATTTAATTTAAATAGTTCTCCCTGGGGCTTTAGAGCAACATACATCAGTCTCCGAAATAAACCGAAAGCTAAATTTACTAACGCGAATAGCGCTACAGTCTGGCAACACTCGTCGACTGTTTTAATGAAAGTACATGTGTCAAAAGTAACGAGTTTCCTATGTAATCTAGTGCAGCTTAAAATGTTTTATTCCGATGTGTTCGTTGTAGAAGAATATTTCGTGCGATTCTCATGAATAGTTCCGAACTCATCGAGTGTGTATAGTTTTTATAAGTTTCTTAGTTTGAATTAAGCTACATAGAACATAGGCACTTTGTTCGATGACACGTACTTTCCGCATCGCTGCTTCCCTGCGAGTAGGAGCTCCTTGTTGTTTTCCTCGTCGCTGTCACTGCAGCGAAGTTGTCAACAGCCTTGGACACCATGGCCTGTCTTGCAGCCGAAGTGCGGATCGCTTAGCACGCCACTCGAACATTAATGACATCATCCGACGAACTCTTGTCACCGTCGGCGATCCAGCTGTATTAGAACCCAATGGCTTGGCACGCGACTATGACAAAAGACCGGATGGCATGTCTTTATTTCCATGGAAGGTGAGGAGGCCTTTAGCGTGGGACAAAACGTGTGTCGATACTCTTGGGCCATCTCATCTTCCTGGATCGGTGTGCTGTGCTGGCGCTGCTGCTACGGCTGCGGAAAACCTCAAGCGGCGAAAGTATGATAAACTTATCGGCAATTATATTTTCGAGCCGTTTGGGGTTGAAACCCTCAGGCTGTGGGGTCCGAGTGCTCATGGTTTGTGCAACGAAATCTCCAAACGACTGGTTGACACTTCCCGTGACCCAAGGGCGGCTTTTACCTTGGCCAGAGGCTAAGTTTTGCCATACATCGTGGCAATGCCGCCAGGCTCTTGGGCACATTACCAGTCGACAGTGATACTGAGGAATTTTGCGACGCCATATTTAAGTTTGTTAATAATTTAATTAGTTTTAGTTATTATATTTTTATAATAATTTATCAATAAAGTAAATAAACGTAAATAAGCGTTTGTTTTTCACAATTGAATGATTTAAAAAAAGCAAAATCAGACTGGATTTTTCGTTCACCATTGTCAAAAACTAGCAGATTGGAATATCGTAGGCTTCGCAATATCGATATGCGACTCCGCATTTTCTCTAGCAGTATTAACTTCGTTTCTAAGTCATACAACAGCAATTAATATAAGAAAAAGATAATAAACAGATCACACCTTCTAGTATTATTATGTAGTATATTAACATTGTTAGTTAGTAGTGTTAAGGTCAGTTTTATTACCATATTTTAAAAAAGTTTCTATTAATTAACAAGCGCTTCTCGCCATAAAACTATAAAGTATGGCAAGTAAAATTTTAAGAACAATAATTATGTATGTTTGTGAATAATAAATAAAAATAAAAAATACCAGCCTTTTATTGTCCCACTACCGGGCAAAGGCCTCTTCTCATACAGAAACAGCAGTTCAAGGTTTTGTATGGTACAGCGTTAGTCCCCAATGATCTAAAATAAAAACACTGACTTCCTGATAAAAAAAGTATATTACTCGGTTAAAGGATTCCTCGAAGAAAAATAATTATTTAATATTAAAATGATTGTGATACTTATAATTTGATATAAATTATAATAATATGTAGTATGATATAATATAAAATGTACAAATAATGAATAAATATAATATAACCGAAATTGTATAACTGTAATAGGTATAGAGTATGTATTTAAATTGCAATTTTTTAAAAGGCAACTAAGTTCTAAGAACCTACCTATTGTTAACATCTTCAAAATTCTGAACACTTAGTTCGCAATAAATAATTTGAATTTGAATATGAATTTAGAAAACAAAACGTCTGTTCTACCTACACCCCGACTACTATAAGTTGTTAGGTGCGAAACCTTTGTAATAACTTACTTTCATGAAACCTTTCACACTCGGCTAGCTAAACGGACCCGTATTACAATAGCTACAGTTTCCAGGCATAAAACAATGTGGAACAATGCGGATATCCGTTACAGAGCAAATACTAAGCTTAGTGTTTAGCTACATAGCACATAGTCATAGTCTTGTCGTTTCCATTTTAAGGTTTGATATTATATATTGGGGCAATTGTACCGAAATAGAGTATTTTAAGGCCCAAAAACGCAGCCTACGAGCAATATTTTATTTGAAAGTTACTGACAGCTGTGTTCCAATTTTTAAAAGTAATAATTTATTGACATTTCCGTGCCTTTACATTTTCGAAATTGCTCTTTTTGTTAAATTTAATCGACATCTATTTTTAACTTTATCAGAAAGCAGATACCGAGATGTTACTTTGCGATTTGAATACCGAAACTTGTTACGCACAGGTGGATATAGGACTGCTTTGTTAAGGAAAAGTGTTTTTGGTATGGCACCGGCTATTTTTAACCACATTCCTGATTCTATAAAAGAGAAACCAGCAACAACTTTAAAAAATAAACTAACTTTACTTGTATTGAATAAATGTTACTACTCCGTATCGGATTTCCTAGCTGATACATTTTAGTTGTGTATCAATGTTTGTATATTTGATGATGAACTGCATCAATGTTTGCATGCCAAAATGGTAGAATGTACAAGGGTTCTTTAATATTATTATAACCACCTTATTGTAAATACCTACATTCTGAGCAAATAAATATTCTATTCTATTCACATTTACCTATTTGGTTTTTGAGGACATTTATTATAAGACAGAAACCGTGTTAGGTTTGGTAACGTATTTAATTAAATTATGTTTAGTATTTTTAAAGCTACATCATAATCCTAACTAATATTATGAATGCGAAAGTAAGTTTGTTTGCTACCTTTTCACGCCTAAACCACTGAACTGCTCATCCTGAAATTTTGCATATACGTTGTCAGGTGTACAGAAACGGATATAGAGTACCTTTCATCCCGCAAAAAAGTACTGTTTCCGAGGAAAACAACATTAACGTTCTTATGATAATAAATGGCGCCACGTGTCTTTCAAATCATGATTGAATTATAACCCGAATTTATAGTCAAAGTCTAAACGCAAGCGATGCCGCGGGTGAAAGCTAGTAAATATATAAGGTCTATCTATTCATATACGAAATATCTGAAGGGGTCATTGTACTCATTATTATGAACAACTATTACTATAGGACAAAACGTAAAATCGCAAAAATAATCTGCTGTTCCATACATTTTGACGAGTTCTGCGCATATAAATATAGGGAACAGCAGATATTTTTTCGAGATTTCAGGTTTGGTCCCATAGTAAAAGTTGTTTATAATGATGAATACAATTAGCCCTTAAAAGATTTCGTGTATGAATAGATAGACCTTGTATATATGACGGAGAAGGTACAGTCACGAGCATAAATATGTATACACTTGGCTAAATTCAAAGGCTATTTTCTCCTTAATTTTTGAATGAAATTTTATGTTGTTACGAACATTGTATTTTCGAACCCATGGGTTTATATAATATAGCTTTTGCCCACGGCTTCGCTCGCGTTAATTTAGACTTTGACTATCAATTCGGGTTATAATTCAATCATGATTCGAAAGACACGTGGCGCCATCTATTATCATAAGGACGTTATTGTTGTTTTCCTCGCGAACAGTATTTTTTGCGGGATGAAATGTACCCTATGTCCGTTTCTGTACCCCTGAAAACGTATATGCAAAATTTCAGGATGATCGATTCAGTGGTTTAGGCGTGAAAAGGTAACAAACAAACAAACTTACTTTCGCATTTATAATACTAGCTGAGCCCCTCGGTTTCACCCGCAAAAATCTCGATCCCGTGGGAATATCGGGATAAAAAGTATCCTATGTCCTAATCCAGGTCATAGACTACCCATGTGCCAAATTTTATCCAAATCCGTTCAGCCGTTTTAGCGTGATTGAGTAACAAACATCCAAACATCCACACTTTCACATTTATAATATTAGTAGGATAGTAGGATTAGTTAGGAAGTTAGGAAGTTAGGATTAGGATTAGAAAATAAAAGCCAAAATCGCGGTATTAGTTAGGATGTCGGATTTCAACATTGCATTCGTTATTTCACGAAAAAGTCACTACTGAAAGTTGTCAAGTGTTGACATATTAGTGCTCGTGACTGTACTCGTACATCTCTAATTGATTGACGACGAAATTGTGAACTCAATCTTTTGATGAACAATATACCCACCATTTTGTATTATTGATCGAGTAATACACGGGCTCACTGTAAACAATACACATTTTAATGATTATAGTTTATACAGACATGTTTCTCTTGTTACCAATGTATTGTATGTGACGGAGAAGGTACATCTCTCTCGTTATCATCACTCATATTTTAACTACTGTGGGCGTACTATGGGAAGTGTTGGTTATTGCGCAATAGAAAAACCGTTTGCAGTTCAAATCAAATTATAATTTACAATCTAACTAATCACACTAGAAATTCGCACACTTTAGGTACACGACATAACTATAAGAATCACCGCGACAGTTTCTAAACGTGTTCGTTGTGTCGAGTTATGTTTTTAGACTCTGTCGAGCGCCGCCTGGTGGCGCTGGCGTCCCGATTATTTAAAGCCAAACGATTGATTTAACGTATTTCCGACGTATACATATTATAAATTTAAGTCGCTTTTCGTGTCTATCTGTGTGGCAGTGTTGTTTTTTTTCAACAACGCAACGGATTTTGATACTGTTTTTACCATCATTAAAAGAATTTATTCCCGAAGATTTAAAATTTTAAGTCATTAATTAAACTTACATCTGATAAAGAAATCTCGATGGATTTGTCAAGTCATAAACCGTGCTGTCAGCTTCTGTAATTTAGATACATAACATAAAGAAGCGTAGGTAAGTATTTATAACTAACAAGCTATTCGTGCCCGGCGTCGCCTGGGGCCATTTCATACAAAAATAGCATCCAAATTTCCGACTATCCCGGTGGATTTTCTAAAATAAATCTTTCATACAAACCTTGTTCTAAAATTTACAATCACAACAAAAAAAAAAATCAGCCTAATAGGTGCAGCCGCTTAAAAGTGATGTGCGGACCAACATTTTTGGCAATTGATTTTTATTTATATAGATTTATTAGAAAATAAAAGCCAAAATCGAGGTATTAAAAATCACATCACAGAGTCGGGTTGAAAATACTAGCCATCCCAAACGATTGCAAAACTCATTATTTAAAACGATTCCACAGAATTTCAGAAAAAAAACATTAGTGAACATTTTCCACAGCTTTAATTGAAAATCTGTTTTAAACGACGGTTTTTTGCTCCTTTTAAATGCACGCTCCACTGCTTCCATAGGTATAAAACGCTAAAACGGTTATAAAACTATTGAAAGTCCAGCCATGCTCGTGCATTCAGAGCCATTATCACAGATCAAGGGATTCACATGTCTCCCGGTATATATTCCCTCTACTTGCTGCAATTATGGGAACACTAGCTTTTGCCCGCAGCTTCGCCCGCGTGGAGGTCGGAAATTATCCCACGGAAACGTACTACCGGGATAAAAAGTATCCTATGTGCTAATCCAGGTTATAAACTATCTGTGTTCAAAATTCCATCAACATCTGTTCAGTAGTTTTTGAGTGAAAGAGTAACAAACATTTATATATCCATCCTCACAAACTTTTACATTTATAATATTACGAGTAGTACTCGTAGGATAGTAGGATAACTTCAGAGTTGAAAAAATGTGAATGCATTGTACATGTTACATGAATGATCACAACCGCTATCTGGTTTGTTGAATTGATTTTTTTCTAAAAAGCATATAAAAGTCATGCAATAGAACAGAAAAAAAGGTGGTGAGGTTTAAATTAACTAGAAGGAACCGTCGTCCTAGAACCACTAATTCGAAAACGTGACATCCACCAGCCCCCATTGGGCTCGTGTTGTGGATTATGGCCCACTCCCTCTCACAAATATGAGGTCTGTGTCCCAGCAGTAGCGTTATAGGCTGATTATGCTTAAGGGACTAGATTAAATAATCCGAAGTCATATCATTAAGGTTACAAAGAAACCAAACAAAACTGGTATATCTCATACAAAACCGAAACCCGTAATTTGTTTCGACTTATTTTAAGTCTAAATCTAGAATTTCGAAGGAAATAAATTGAGTGATTGGTCATAAATGATGTCGATGCTCGTCATTTTACATTACTCAAAGAGTGAACTGTTTTTAATTTAATTACACTTTTAGAAACAGTCACTGTCAAAGACAAAGTGCGTAACGAATACGTAAGGGAGGATTTTAAAGTAAGGCCTGTTAATGAGAAGAGTACAGAGTCCAGGCTAAGGTGGTACGGACATGTTATGCGTAGACCCGATGACCATATCGTGAAAAAGTGCCTTTCTAAGGCTACAAAGAAGAGAGGGAGAGGGACACTGCACCTGGACGATAAATATCCGAAAGGACATGCAAAAGCTTGGCCTTTCAGATAAATGATAAAATGATTTTATTTCTGTAAGGTTTGTACAAACAAATGTACACGTCAATCATATTTTTCAAACTAGATGAGGTCGGCATTTCCTATCTGACTACTCTGAGAAGAAAGGCCGAAACAAACTCAGAGGTCACAGTCTCTTTTAAAGTCCAGACATAATCTTGATCAGATCATATGAAGACCATGTGGATTGGTGTCTGAAATGGTCTTTTGAGGAAAGAACCACACAGATTGAGTGGACTGTCCAGTCAGTGCATGCTGGTCAGTAATCGTGCAACTCAACTCAGAAATTAAAGGCTCGAGCACACTGGCGCCACGCGACAGCGCAACACAAAGGCATCGCGTGTCACGCGAGGAGCGGGGCCTTTGTGTCGCGCTGTAGTGTCGCGCTTGTTTGCGAGCCTTAAGGAGCTCAACGAGATGACAATGCTTACCAGCGAAGTGAATGGCGCCGAAGGATTAAGAATGCCTACCCCGCGTAACTGGATGAGGTGAGGGCCAAGAAGAGGAGGACACATTTTTATAAACGGTCATTTCTGTAACAGAAGTTTATCAAAGCTTTACAATATATATATTGTAAATATATTTGCTTTTCGTGTCTGTCTGTGTGACCGCGTTATTCTTCTAAAGTCTAAACTATACACAACAGATTTTGAGATGGTTTTCACCATCATTTAGATAACTTGTTCTGGGAGGTTTATGTGTAGGTATAATACATTAACATTAAACTTACATACAATAAAGATATCTCGATGTTTTGTCAAATCGTTAAAACCGTGCGAAGTAGGAGCGGGTCGTATGTAAAGCATAGTATGTATGACATGTGAAAATAACCTTCACGCTCGTAAAGCGTGTTATAAATACTCGCACAAGGACACAAAACCCTCTACTAATAAACTAAGCTGTAAAATTGTTTGTTCGTTTAATACGAACCCAACGTCTGAAGCATTCACGGGCCCCAAATAACCAATGAACCGTTTTTTTTTCATATTTATGGAAGAACGCTCCATCGCTTTTCGAGCCCGAAAATTAATCGGTTTTGCGATGATTTTTCTTCGTATTCAAGTTATGCTTTTGCTTTGCAATCTTAGTAGACGTGTTTCTAAACTGTGTTTTTTTGTGAAAGACCGAAGGGATTGACATGAGAGCCCGTTCACAACCACATCACACATTTTGTCGCAGCGAAAAAATGTGGGCAAGCAGTGGTTACGTGTGAATAGTGTCACTACAACTTCTTGCAGTTGCGTTATAGTTGCGTTGTCGTTAATAGTTGCGATGTGGTTACGTTGGGGCTAGTGTTTACAGACAGAGATATCGTTGTGTTTGCAATGTGACCGGCAGCTAGTGCGCGATCTCGGTAGTGGTTGCGTTGTGGCTGCGACGTGGCCCTAATGTGGTCGGTATCACCTACCCGGTTGATTTTGACGGTCAAATGTGGTCCGTGTGAACTATTAATTTTCAGACAAATTAGTCGTCCGACTGTTCACGTGTTGTCGTTGTGGTGTGGTTGTGGTACGTGTGATCGGGCCCTAAACCTGTTCACGCAGCGGCTTGAAGCGTTTTCTCTAGTAAAGGTTAAGAATTCATAATTGAAAATCAACAGTCAGATGTTAAAAACATACCGAACCGAAGATGGATGGAATGCTAACTGAAATTCCTTACGTAAGCATGCGCGAAACTTATGAATCTATTTTATGAACTCTCTCATTGGATGTCAAACTGTGGTTTAACGTCGCGACGTCGCGTCGATCGAATCTTGTCGGAAAATTTGCGAGCAGTTCAAAGCCAAGACTTTCAAATACAGTTATCGTTGAAATAAGATGTAACATAAACTCACGGCTTTTTCCTATGTGGGTAGGCAAAATCTGCAGAACGCCACCTGCTACGATATTACACTTATTCATACTTACTCCTTATTTAAGATACTATACTACTAATCCCACGGGAGTAAGATACTAATATATTCATCTCACTATTGCACATACTTGAAACGTCTACCCTTCTTCTTCAAAGCTTATCCATCAGCTCCAGGATACGCGTCACTGGACTTACGCTTATCGCCGAGATCTGGCAACCGAAGCATGGTAACGCAGTGTTTGCTCATGGCGTAAGTATACTATCCATCAAGTGCTCAAACGTCTACCCTTGTCTGTCATACATTTACTCCTTTGTGAACATGTAGACAAGTGAACAGCTGACATGAGGAGAGCCACATATACATTTATATATCACTTCACATGAAAAAGGTTAATTTTTTATGTTATGAAAGTTGAAGGTTGAAAAGATAATGAACAAAGTGTGCTGGAATGAAATGTGCAATTGATTTTCCGTGATGGTGTCTTTGAGAAGTACGGCACGAACGACCAACCAATGCGACTGAGGAACCCGTGCGTAGCATGCCCATTTTTATCTCTACTCTACAAAGAGTAGACAAATCACATTCTTAACAAAAAGTCTTTCTTTTCTTGAATTTTGACATCGCGCCGAAGAAATATTTTTACAATCTGTCATTTTGTCTTCCGTTTCTATAGTGGCCATGCTAAGCATGCAGGGGCTTATAGTTAATAAAAATCGTCAGGCGACAGATTACAAGCGTTAATCCGACAATTCACCAATTTTACAATTTTCTTTCAGTTTCCTGCTTGATTTTACATCACCTGTTGTTACAATGTGACAATTTTGCCGTTTTTTGACAAATAGTTTAGCACCTCAATAAGTCGTAGCAGTGACTGAGAAGTTGTGTGGAAATCGGTGGTCATGGTATGGGCATGGGATGCGGAGGAATGAGAAAAATGTGAAAATGACCACTAATAGACAAGGATGGAGGAAGAAGACATGGCGTGCCGATTCCAAATATATTGGGATAAGAGCAGAGGAATGATGATTGACAGTTTAATTAATCAGTACCCTATGAAAAAAAAAACATGAAATTGTAGGTTTTGTTGACCGAGCGAGCACGAAGCGTCTCCGTTACAGCTTGGGCAAAAATGCTTTCGTATGTCCGGCGGATGACTATTCTCTACAGGTCGCATTTCTCAACCGATTCTCGTGAAATTTTGTGAGCAGGTTCGATAATTATGTGGATTTTTTATTGATACAGTTTTTCGAAATTTTTCAAAATGGTGGAGATATGGGGGTTGAAAACGTAAAAGAAACATATTGCAGCCATTTGGCGCCCTAGTGCGCGCTTTATGTTTGAAGGTGCGCGGTGAACATTTATTCAGTTTTAACCTATGCAAAGACGGACTCGCGAGATCTACAGCCCACAGCACCACAAGTTAAATAGGCCCATCTATACTATTGGTCCCAGTCAAAGAAAAAAGACAATCGACAGACATATTGATAATTGAAGATTTCCATTTGTTTTCAAAAAGGTTTTCTGAAATTCAGAAAGCACAATCGGTAGTCACGTTTCATTCCGTAAAATTCGGCTGTAACCGTGGCAGCCTATGGAATCTTTGACTCATATTGTATCTACTTCAAATAGATTGATAGGAAGAGCACTTAACAGACTAAAAAACAAATAAGGATACAAAAAATAATACAATGGAATCTTACACAAAAAGCGATCTATTTCAGATACCTTAGGATGGAAATAAAATAATGCTTGAATAAGATAGTACCAAAAATAAATACAAGGGAATACAAAATCACTTTGAACAATCGGTTCCACTACAAAATTCAATAAACCCCATGATTGTAGTTTTTGGGTCAGTAGTTCCTCGATATCTCACGTCAATCATTGACATTGTGGGATGTGACCGTGTTTTGGAAGTCTGTTTGTGTAAAATAGAAAATATAGACGGTTATTGTAGTGAAATTTTTACAGTAATTGAAACGTGTGGTTTAAGAATCATTCAACGACTTTTCGAGTCGATAGTGCTTTTTAAATAGAAAGGGGCTGCTGCGGCTACTAGGGCGGCCGGGCGGGGGGGTTGTTGAATTTTAGGAGGGTTTAGTGTTAGATTAAAGTAGTAAGACACAGAATAAGCCGTGACAATTAATGGCTTCTACTTAACATTAAAATTACATTAGAATAGAATAATTTATTTATGATAATTAAAATCCATATCTTGTTAGTATATATTAGCAACAATATTAGCTTACAATTATTATGTTAGTATTGTTAGCAATTAACCAACAACAATAACAACAACCACACACACACACACACACACACTTTAACATTAATCTTCCTTAAATTTATTTGCAACCCTCCACTTTTTTTGTAAAATAAATATTTTGCGACCAGTGTAAAAAAACAAAGGTAAAATTTCAACCTGACCTAAGTATATTTTATCAAAGTGATAAAAATAGAAAAGGAAAAAATCTAAGATAGCTTTTCTATGATTGAAGCTCCAAGACGTTTATTGAATACCTTAAGATGACCGGTATTGGGACTACAAATTGTCTCCGGGGACCTTTCATTTATCTCTTTGATATAATTGCCTGAATCTGACTTCTATCTTCGGACGTGAATCCAATTATGGTTAGAGTTACGTCTTTATTTTCATATAAAGTTTGCGCAAACCTTTTTGATATTAAGTTTGGGATAGGACTAACTTTATCTTAGTTTTTTCTTTCGCATTTAGGTAAGTTTATAGATAAAGGAAATGTTGCTAACTTTCTGTCTCACAGTCACAGGTATTAAGGGAATTAGATTAGTAACTTTTATTTTATGCGATTAGTCAGTAAGTTAATGTTCTCTTTTTTAAATTGCCTTGAATTGCGATCTCGTGTTGTTACGGGATAAGACAGTCAGCATGATGGCAGAGGAGCTGACTTCTCAGCATGCGCCGAACGCATTTTTAGGTAGAGTCACCCGTGGATGCTTTTTAGGCTTCCGTACCCAAAGGATAAAACGGGATCCTGTTACTAAGACTCCGCTGTCCGTCCGTCTGTCTGACCGTCTGTCACCAGGCTGTATCTGGTGAACCGTGGTAGTTAGACAGTTGAAATTTTCACAGATGATGTATTTCTGTTGCCGCTATAACAAAAAATACTAAAAAACAGAATAAAATAAATATTTAAGGGGGCTCCCATACAACAGCCATGATTTTTTTGCCGTTTTTATAGATAATGGTACGGAACCCTTCGTGCGCGAGTGCGACTCGCACTTGGCCGGTTTTTTATCTGTGCTGTGTGCTGTGTGTGTGTGTCTGTGTGTGTGTGTGTGTGTGTGTGTGTGTGTGTGTGTGTGTGTGTGTGTTTTTATGCTTTGCGTATATTCTATGTAGGGAACACCAGGTTGTGAATATCTGATTGCAGAAGTAAGTTTCACTTTGTATTCAAACATGAGTGAGTAGGAAGCTTAAGTTATTTTTATGGCGTTATAACAATCAGAGCATTGGCTTTGTTATACAGGACAATTATGGAAAAGTCAGGTGTAATTTTTTACTTACTGATAAATGTTACATAGGTACTAGTTTAAGTTGTGAATGCTGATTTTTAATGGCTGTAGGGACCGTTCCACATCCTATACTTTATTCATATCCAACTTTTTAGAGCATAATTATATGTCGACGGCGAAGTATCAATATCTAATAACTAAAATTTTTGCGCTTTTTGCTTTATTGCATATTAATAAAGGTAAAATATTAAAGACCTCGTATTTAAAAAGACATAAGGTCTAAAATCATTATCACCATCACAAGCGATTCCTACAATTTATTAAATATAAGTAACTTTTTGATTCAAATGTTATCTGTGAAACGTTTTTTTCGCCTCCTGTAAAATCATGTTTTTTTTTTTTATATTCGATATTGATACTACACCGTCGATATGTTGCACCAGTATCTCTGTTGGATATTGTAATGCCTATCTATACATACCTTCCCTTAGGGATCTACGTCATCCGGTTAGACCTATGAACCGCACGTCACTATTGCATAATAGCCTATTAATTCCTGACACGGATCTGACACGTGGTATCAAATGTAAATACTCTACACAAAGGTAGGTGAGCGTGAGACGATTTCTACTGAAACAATTGATTTTGATAGAATGAACACGTTTGCCTTAGCACGTGATTTATACTGAAATAATTGAGTTTGATAGAATTAACACGCCAGCACGTGTTGTTTGTATTTAGGCTAGACTCAAATAAACATATTTGGGCGATGTTGGATAAAGGAAGAAAAATAATACCAAATCTTGTTTTGGGAATTAAGTTAAAGACGAATGAATCCGAAATAAGTTTGTATTAAGATTAGACAAATCTAGTTACACCTAGACATCATTAATCAAGCGTGTTTATAACGACTACAAGCATTTATTTAAATTACATTTATTTCATGTAGGAAATGAGTAGTAATGAACTTTATATTTTTTTCATTATTTATCCAAACGGGAGACAATAGGAAGCTTTATTTAATTTTTGATTTTGGAGTAGCTAGGTGTTTTTTTTTGGCAGAACGATGATGCGCCAAGACGGTTTTGTTTTTGTACTTCACTGTTTTATATTTTTTTTAAACATAGATTTATCGAGTTGAACGCTGAATTTTATTTGCCCTACCATTCCCACATTCATACTCAACTAATACACGATGAGTCTTTTATCCCAAACAACTTGCGTGATACATCTGTAATGTTTCCAGCCTGAACATCGACTCTGATTAGAGCCTCCGCAAATGACGAACTTAAGCCCAGTAATCCCTGAACTGTTAGCCTCGCCACCAACCTTGATGAGCGCCTAATCTTTTGAACTTGGAACGAGCTAATCTCATATAAGTAGGTAGATCGTCCCGTCATGAAATAAGCTCAACAAAAAATTACCTTTTCAACACATTTGCTCAAAAAATGCCTTTACGAAGCCTGTATATATTGTTAAAAAATAAAAAAAATAATCACAACACAACGGGTATGTCCGGTAAAATAGGTACTCTCACTTAAGTACCTGTTTTACCGCATACTCCGTTGTATAGCGCCGTGTGAATCCTTCACGGTATTTTTTTTTTTCGTAAAAAAGTGTATAATAATTCCACCAAGGAGTTTCACATTACGAGAATAAATAAGCTGAATAATCGAACCTCCTAGACGAAACATGTAGTTCTAATGTTTACCACGCGCACGTGGCGCCATTTGCAAATTTGCGCCATTTTTATATTAGAAACGGCAAAGATTGTTGCGACTTTCCGACTGATAAATTAATATAAACAAAATAATAATATGTGTTAAAGCGAGGAATCCGATATTAATATTATACTGTTTTCTCGCAAATGTGTTGAAAAACGTTGTATGACACACGTGCGGAAATTGGTATTTACAAACTCTTGACTATGCTTAGCCCTCGAATTCGTCTCGGGATTCGCATACTCGTTTGTAAAAACCAACTTACCGCACTAGTATCATAAATAACTATTTATTCAAGGACATAAGTTTTATAATTAGAAAATACTAGTGTTTTAAAGCATGAGCTACTCTTGTATGCCAAGCTCGTGCCGACACTAGTAACTTTTAGCGAGCATGGAAGTTTTATAATTGGATACGAGTTTTTTATAAATGCCGCCACTCAAAGGTAACAGAATTAGTTTCTTCTTACACTCATCGTTGATGAAATAAAGTAGATTCTCATTTGCAACGTTCTTCCTTTCATTTATTTATGTAAACGAAGTCTCCACTTCATTCAATTTGAATTTCCCGCGCATAGTATTTTATGTATGTCATTATTAAACTATGGTAGCAACTCTATAGAGCCGTATAACAACTAGGACTTTTTTGTCCATTTTGTTATATTGTATAACTACTAGTACAATTGCTCAAATAAATAGCAAACTATAGTTTTGTATAATTTAGAAGCATTTTTTTAATTTTGTTAATGTGAGTACCATGGATTCGTTTATTATATAATTATGTTGACTTGAAAGCAGGGCAGTTGAGACTATGTCATGCTCACTTAAATGTCTCACTGTTGATGGCGCGTGTGTTGGATCAGTCGTTGCCTACAAAATGGTTGAGCTGGATGGTGCTGATCCACGCGTCATGTTCGTGAACGGGCGCCGTCAGTTGAGACTAACTGCCACGGCTTATTTTTATTATTAATCTTATATTTTGAATTGTTTCTTAATATATATATTTCATTTTTCATTGTTCTCGCATATAGAAGCAACAAGAATAATGTACCCAGGATTTTGTAATATCTTGATTTAAAAAGATTGTCCTCGGAGTTTCTTGCCCATTCTTCTCCATAGAGATCTACGTTTTGGAATGGGCAACTAGCTTCAACTTTCTGACTAACTGACCGACTCTTTGACAACTCAAAAGTGCCTGTAAATGGTTTAATTGAAATAAATGCTTTGAGTTTGAGTTTGATGGACTGACCCGTACAATAGGCTATGATAGAGATCTTATGTTACAAACGTGCGAGTGAAAGTTATTAAAAGTAAAATAACAAAACTAAAAAGGATTTACGAATGAACGCGCCCATAAGCGCGTTTCTGAACGAGACGGCGGAAGCAGGGGGCAAGCGCGGGGGGCCGGACGCGGTCGCCGGCAGCGCGCGCGCCATCTTTAGTCGGCAAGAGACACCGGTCGAATACGCATATTTATGTCGCGATCGTGCGTCCACCATTATAAATGTAATGTGCCTTCTCACTTATTGAATATATCAACATTCTTCAAACAAGGTGGAGTAGTCTTATTTAAAACTATCCTCAACAACGAAATATTTGAATAATAGTTTTAAGTTCATAAGTATGATGTGATGATGTTTTAGGAATAGTGATTAATAAAAATTTGTCTTTTTACCCACGACGGAATGGAGGCAAAGAAAACCCGTCGGGGGCTGTCATTCTCTGCCTTGCAATAAGTTAGATATACGCAGCTTCATGAGTTTAACTAATTTTGTAAGAATGATTGGAATTTTGGTTTACATAATTGTTTGCAGACGCTCAAGTGGATGGCTTTCAAGCGATACATCGCAAAAGAATGGCGTCTCTGATGCGCCGCATACGCAGCCCCAACAGCTTCCTACAGCTTATCGCAGAGAGAATGGATGTGGATTGCTCCTTCATGGAGCATTGGACAAAACTACATGTGCGAGTAGTCTGCGAGTAACTACATGTCCTGATCCAATGTTTCCATACAGGAAGTAGACACACAACAATGCATTGTTGTGTGTCTACTTTTTGTATTTTTATTCTTATTTTAATATTTAAAAATAAAACATGTATGTATAATATAAATTGGTAAACATTTTAACTGAATGGAACAGACAGGGCAATGGCAGCCCCCGGAGGGTTTTCTTTGATTTATAAATTATATTAATAGGTATATGAGTATAATATGTAGTACCAATATTTGATGTTATTGGTGTGTCAATCCCTACGAGAAACCAATAACTAAGTACGTAATGGTAGAAAAACTAAGAAGATTCATATTTAGTTGTTTGTACGTCAGAACACGAAAAATCAAAAAATTTGAAAGGTTTTTTTTATTTAATCTGTCCTTTTATATTTGCCTCAAGACGGGGACCATCAAAAAAATTATTTAAATCTTTTTCGATTACGTTTTAACACGCGGAGTGGGTTTTTCAAAATATTTAAATTAAAAAAAAAAAGCAATATTAAATATTTTGAAAAAACCCAATATTTTGGAGTTGCTCTAAAGAGCAACTCAATTAGTTTCTGTTTCAAAATCCTAAAGTGATTATAAATCACGTAGAATTTGATGTTTAACGCTAGCATTTTTGTCTAGTAGTCGCAAGAACAACTGCTGTACGAAGGGTACTGAGTACGATCTCTAGGTCGGGTAAAGTGTTATTGGATTTTTCCTATAGTAATTTTTCAGTAGCAGTTCGGTTTATAGCATATGCTCGGCCTCTATTACATGGGACTTAAAAGAACTGGAGAACTATTCTGCCGCGCTAACAGTAAGGGCAGCAAGTCAATTTTTTTCAAAAATGAGTTAAGTACCTATCCTGGATCGCCACGTAATGCTCTATAAACTGGTCTTACTCCCGTTTTTCTATATTCACTGGAACCTAAAAATATCATTAAGCATAACAGCAGTAAGTCAATGAAATGATTTTCTTTACTTAGCATAAAAGCAGGAAATATACTTACTTCACGGTAATTAGTGTACCTCCGACATTTTTATTCTATTTTGCTAATAATAAAAACAGTAAGTGAATATACTGTTGTGTAAATGAGCGTAATCAAAAACTTTTAAGTATTGGATACTTAGAATATCAGCAGTAATCACACTTACTGCTTTTATGTCAAGCATACTTTGTAAGCTGATTTACCTTATCTCTAAGTATATAAGCAGTAGCCCCACGTACTGCGGTAACGATAGGCATTTTTTTACTATTTTTTCACTATCTCACTAATAATATCAGCAGTAAGTACAGAAACTACACTTATAACTAGCGAAGTTAATTAATTAGTTCATTTATTGACAAAACAAAATAACAATAACTCAGTCTACCGCGGTCATATCTAGTATCCATTAATAAATATTGTTAAATAACTGCAGAAAGTTGCACTGGGTATTCATTTTTACGAAGACAATATAGACGTTCAGGGCAAGAGGGGTGGGTTAGAGGGGAGCTGGAAGTCAAAACGGCGCTCGCGCTCGCCTCCCTTTCGTTACAGTTACAAACGCTGAAAACCCGAAACGCACCATAAACTATATTTATACTTTTTATAAGGACAAGACCTAAGTAGAGGTGTGCAAAACTTTTTTTTTAACGACTTTAGGATACAACGCCAAACACGACAAAAGACTGATGTTAGCTTTAAAGAGACCTATAGACAAACAAAATGATCAAAGAGGACAACACGATAGAATACTTAAATGTGACAGAGAATTAATAAAAGGACATGTTATGAAGTATAACCCTGTAATTTCACATTACAGGCGTGAACACGCCCCCAATCGCTTGTATTTGCCGAGCGATATAACGATAACTTTAATGCATCAAGATTTCTGTGATAGCTATCCACAAGAGGTTGCTTCTTTCGAGGTCTATAGAAAGGTCGTTCGAGATGAAATGAATATATCTTTTGCTCTCCTGGGGAACGAGGAATGCGAAGTTTGTGCTGAGTACAAAGGACACCATGAAAATCATGCAGATACAGACAAAGACTGTGATTTCTGCCAGCAGTATATACTTCATAAAGCCAAATACAAGGCAGCACGTAAAGCGTACAAAACAGACGTCAGTGAATCTTAAAACAGCACAAATACATTTTATTATTCGGTCGATCTGCAAAAAATAATCATGCTACCTCGGATGGATCAATTTAAACGTGTAATATTTTGTCCACGTATTATTGTGCTCAACGAAAGTTTCGTAACTTTAGGTAGTTCTAAAAAAGGTAACAATATACCATTTGCAGCTGTTTGGAACGAAAGTGTTTCCGGTAGGAAGAAGGAAGACATTATATCCACAGTTAATGCATTTCTGTTACATAAACGTGATGCTGAGCAAATAGTAATATGGATGGATAATTGTTGCGCCCAAAACAAAAATTGGGCTCTTTTCAGTTTCTTGATGTACATTATCAATAGCCAGCATATAAATGCAATAAAAATTACACTAAAATACTTTGAGCCTGGTCACACTTTCATGTCAGCCGACAGCTTCCACCACCAGGTTGAACAAGCCATGCAAAGGAAACAAAAACTGTATGATTTCTCAGATTTTGTTGATTCTGTACAGCAAGCGAATTCTAAAAAGTGTTTTGTAAAATCAATGGAAGTCGGTGATTTTTCCAATTACACAGACTTATCTTCGCAACACAAGATACGTCGAATTGAACCAAGAGTTTACCTTAAAAATATAATGGTGATAATAGCAAATCGGGGCGAGTATCCGCTCAAATATAAGCTCAAATATAAGCTCAATCATGACGCGGAAGAAGAACAATGTTTGGACTTTCTACAAACAAAAATTTTTAAACATCAACAGTTCCCGGAATATAAAAAAAAATATCTGCTAGAGGAATACCAAAGTCGACCAAAGATGAGATTATAAGCAAACTATTGAGCTTAATGCCAAATATTAGAAAAGGGTTTTGGTTAAACTTGCCGGTGTCAGAACACGTCACTAACATCGAATAGTTATTTTTTTGTAAAAGTGTTTATAATATACTGTTACCTACGCAATTATTGTACTGTAAGTACAACTGTTCAAAATTCTTAGAATAAGTATAACACTTTTGTGATTTCATAATAATGTGTCTTTGATCTCAAATTGTGTTCACATGATTTAGTTTTAAAGTATTTTTTAATAAATAATTAATGCTAACTCTCTGCATTTAAAATAATGCTAATATATTAGCTAGTTTTGGTACTTTTTTCTTGAATTATTAACATAAAACTCCATATGAGCATTTATAGTTGCAGATTTTATTACAAGACATTATAATATTTCAGGAATAGGTACAGGAGTAGGTACCTATTGGCTCTAAGTATTGTTTAAAATAGTCTAAGTTTATTGTGTCTGTAATTTTGATAAGAAGTTTTGAACAATTAAAGTTTTCATTGTTGTAATTAAACATATTCTTTTATTTATTACTCATTGCTACCATTTCAACAAGTACAAACACTCATTAACTCAGTCCGTTTCACTTCATATTAAACAAAAATAATAAATAAATAGATTTAGGTATAAAATATAGTAAGTTACTTACAAAAAACAAAACAAAAATGCTTTAGAAATTAAACGGTATTAACTATAATTTCATACTTTCACAGCCTTGTACGAAAAAATCTATACGTAATTCACTACATTTCAAGGTATGTATAGATTTCTCAATAAATGATCTTTTAAATGATATATAATCAATCATACTATTTAGCTAACATCTTATCTTTTTTTGACCCCAAAGTGACACGTAATTTCATACAAAATGTAGATATCGTATGTATGGAATACTTAGCATTAAAGCAGCAACTAGGGTACTTACTGCGGTTATTCTAAGCAATCAGTATAAATAGAGTTAACTCGTACTAGACATAATAGGATATTAATAAAATATATTATAATAAATAAATAGCAATTATTAGGTAACTTGGTATCATGAAAGAACTCCATTCAAGCTACATATTGAAAAAATCAGACCTACTAAAACTTGTAAGTTAAAGTAGAAGTAAGTAAAAATTTAATCGATAACTTTGACCGCCATTTTCTCAACTTTCAAATTTCCGACTTACTGCTCTTACCCTTAGCACGGCAGTATTATAGTCTATAGTTTTTACACCTCTACATAATCCTTTAGCGAATACATAGTTGTTTTGGAGAATAGTTGAACCATCGGTTCTCTAATGTTTGATAAAAAACGAATGAGAAATGATCATTTTAAAAATAACGTTATAAAAACTAATAATTTGACAAACATCTCGTTTCGCAAACATATTAGTTTATATGTAATCATTTTATAAAATACAGATTTCGCAAATGTTTTACTTTGCATATATTTTAAATGTTAAAATATGATTCCAAAAATGTTTATTTGAACAAGTACTTCGTTTGTCAAATTTGCGACTTTAGAAAATGATACCATTTGATTGCTAGTCAATTAAAAAAATAAACGCTGCCCTAATCAAGTAAAGTAGGTAGAATTCGGTTCGGTTCTTGCACTCACCGGTCGCTGCCGCGGCACGCTCGCTTCGCTCGCTCGGCTCGTGCGTTGTGCTCGCAGTTCTGACCATACCTATACCTAGCCATTTCTGTCCAATTGACCTAAAGCAATGCATTTTGTCAAACGTTATTTACAGAAAGAATAGTTTGTAAAGTGATAACTTTATCAAGTATAAATTTACCTAACGTTATTTTTTAAATGAAAGTTTTTGATTCGTTTTTTGTCAAATGACATGACACCTGAACCATCATGTCTTTAGGATTAACGGATGTATTAAGGGCCTAGTTTTGTATGGATTCAATAGGTAACCTTGACGAGGGTGAAGGGTGCATTATGACAATGAGTAATTTGGCCGAGACGTGTTTAGGCATCAATTATAGAGATATCTAATCATTCGGTAGTAGACATTACTGGACGAAGTTTTGGACATTAATTATCATGCAGGGTGGTCAAAATTACTTATAATAATACCCTACAATAGATAATAATAACCTAACCAAACCCGAAACTTTCAACCCGTGGGTATCGTGAAAGGCGACAAAATTATTTCGTAAAGAGGATGAGCAGAAATACAATACCACCACTTATGAAAATGAAAAATGGATTATGATTTTAACAAGTAAACATTGACAACTAGTGATAGGAGCCTCCTTTAAGCAGATAAACCAGTGTTAGGAGACTCCGCTCTTCCATAACTTAATTATCTTTCACTTGTTTTATACAAATGTAGAAGGAAATAATAATATAAAAAAGAGAGCATTAAAGCTAAACATGCAGGCATGTGAGTGTGTGAGTGAGGGTGTAAATGAGAATGTGAGAGTGTGTGAATGTGAGCACGAATGAATCAGAGTGTATGCGTGAGGTTATGTAAACAAATTACAATCACTGATGAATTTGCCAAGTGAGATGATATGTTAATATACCTCTTTGATCGTCCTGCTCCATACACTGACAATTTGCTTAAAACTGATATCAGATGCTTCATTCGAGTGAATATTGCCTCGAGTGAAGGTTAATTTTTGATATTTGTTTTGGTTGGTTTTTATTTGTTTTTTTTTATTACACGACACCGACATTACATAGAAATGAACGTTAATTTGCTCATTTCTTTTTTAAATCATTCGGAACGCGAGTGAAAGATGTCGAATGCCGAAATCAAAGATCGCTGGATCGGTTCACAAATAAATTCATTTTTTTATGTTGATTGATTTCGGGTGTCAGACATAAATGAACAAAACATTAAGCATCTGATGTCAGCATAACAGTGTATAGTCTGGTATATTTCTTAAATGACTAAGTATTAGCATTTTATCGAGAGGCATTTAACCTTTTGCTGAATACAATAAGTATCTATAATTGTACATATATATATAGTATAAATATACATTGAGACCCTACATACACATTTCTGTTGCTATTTTCAATACGATTACCCAACCTATCTGCCATTTGCACATTTGTACACATTCAAGAGTATTCAATTCATCCGAACTGATTGTGACAGGAAATTGGCAGGCGTCTACTTGTATCCGTTCACATAAATGTCTGTTTTCTGAAGCAAAAATGTAATAAATAAATATTAACATCCTTATTTTTTTCATACGGTTATATGAGATAGAAAAATAATATTTTGTTTTTAAATCAACCCTTTTAATTTAATGAAACAAAATTGCCTTCGTAAAATTATAATGTTCAACACTATAACGGCCTGAACGGAATGCTTGAATTTCTTGGAGTTAATGTAAGTGTTAAGGAATACAATGTTGACTTAATTGTGTAAACAAGAACAGCTGAAACTTGCTGACAGCTGACCATAGGTCCTAGCACGAACCCGCGACGTTAAGGTACTTGTATGTAGTCCTCCAAACCGTATTTCGGCCATGGCCGCCAGTCTCAACGGAGACTAGCCTTAGGCGCGGGAGATATTATAGTGCACAAGTTTGTGCGCAGACACAAGTGCACTCTCTCTTCCTTCACTTTCATAGTCCAATGGGCCGGCAATCTGACACGACCGGAGACAGATCAGGCGCAGGACCAACGGCTTAACGTGCTTTCCGAGGCACGGGGGTATCAAACCGCCAACATCCAAACTCCGGGCTGTTATAAAGAAATTCCTAATGGAAAAACCCAATAACACACGAACGATTTTTAAACAAAAATACAACTATTCTGTTGGTATCCAAGCATATACAGGGCGTGAAATTGATACTGAGTAGGTGCGGCATGATCAGAGAACACCAAAAATATATTTGAAAAGTTGCAGATAGGAGCCCCGTGGTCAGGAGTCTACCTTCAGATTTCGAAAATGGACCATAAATAAAGTGATCTTCAAAGCCGTTGACATTTGGTATGATCGTGTGCGGCCTAACAAATAATGACTTAAATCGGCAAATCTGATGAAGAAATTGTGGGAAATTCTTATATTTTTGATGTTCTCTCATCATGCCGTACCTACTCAGGTATCAAGTCGTCGCCCTGCTTAAGCTTGCTTAAAAACCCTCTGGGCTCCACTACCATAATAGCATTTTGGTTTTTACAAGCTCAATTAGGATCAAAGATATGACTCATCATTTCAGTCGAAAGACGTCCACTGCTAGACATAGGCCTCCCCAAGGACCGCCACCTCGACCGCTTCTGTGCTTCCCGCATCCAGCGGATTCCTGCGGCCTTCACAAGGTCATCGGCCCACTTTGTGGGAGGCCTTCCAATGCTACGTCTTCCGGTACGCGGTGCCACTCTAGAACCTTTCGATTTCATCGGCTATCTGTTCTGCAAGCAATGTGCCCTGCCCACTACCACTTAAGTTTGGCAATTGTTAGGGCTATGTTAGATAAAGGTATGAGTAAAGCCCTAAAACTAAGTAAATATTATGCGCGGAACAAGTATTTTTAATTCCAAAATCGTTCTATTTTACGTGACGTTTACGTTGCGTATTCATGCTAGGCTCACACAGACCAAGCAAAAGGAAAATATACCACTAGAGAAAGCATTTTACTATAAAGAAACACAGGTACTTATTATAATCAACATAATAAAAATAAAATCTGAATAACTCATGTAAAACATGAAGACTACACGGTGTTTCCAAAATGTAATTCTTGCAAAAGTAAACATGAAGACTACACGGTGTTACCAAAATGTAATTCTTGCAAAGGTAAAATATTCAAATAGAAATCCTTCGGTCAACTGGCAGACCCAGCTAAATAATGTAATGTTCTACTTTGGATACCCGTAAAAAAGATAAAAGGATAGGTATAATACCTGGACCGGATCCCTGAGGGTTGTAACAAATATCTCGTTACTTATTACACGAAATAAAATTGTTAGACATGAAAGTAATTGTAAACTTAAACGTTTGGGTTTTAGTACGGAATGTCAAGCTCCTAAAGTATATCTGAATTTGTTACGGAAAATAGTGGGAAAGCTTGAAGTTTTCTTATTTGTTAGATTTATAGGCTGGCATGGCGATGAGGCATGAATAAAAGATACCTTAACAGTTGCAGCTGCAGGAAAATGTTCGACCACCAGATTTTTGTGGTTGCGGGAATACTTTTCTGACCAAGGGCTGTTTAAATGTTTAAAGCGATCCTCGTATCGCAGCGTTAGTATTGGCTCAAAATATATAAGAATACCATACCATGGTAAACATTAGCCAGTCAGAGAGCGGGACCAATTTCCCAGGGTTGCTGGACCTACATCATTATAAGTTTCGTCATTCGTGGAGGCAAATTAAGTCGTAACCGAACTTATGCGTTGAAGATCGTCCTCCTATCTGCTAATTACCACAAACTGCGACTGCCAAACAGTCTCGGCAGTTTCCCCTTTGATAGTTAACTGTAGATCCACTTTAATGGTTGCCCATGTTCAGGATATTTACGGGTTAATACACGTACTTGGCTCGTTTGCTCGGTTTGATTAGTATGCCTTTGATCGATTTCAAAGTCTTTGAAACCTCGTCCGCACTACGGTATATAAAACATTCGTGTTCCATTCGATGGGTAGTTCTCGAGGCTTTGAATTTCGGATTTAATACTGAAACCTGGCACCAAAACTATAGTGGTTTTAGATACAGTCAAGGAAATTAATTGTTACCCAAAATAACTATAAAGTCATTTCATACAACTGTCGAAGCGTGGCAGTAGTGATTTATACGGACAATTTAAGTTGGTAGTCAATTTGCTTAACAGTTACATTTCCTGACTTTACGTCTGCTTGGAACATTTGAGTCAAATTAACAGGAATTTGTTCCTGATCGGAACGAAGCTTCACAATTCGACGAGGCTCCTCCCCCTCCCTAAATTTTCAAACGACACTAAACTACGCGCTGTATCGAACTGATGGTTTTCATGCCGTCATTCGCAAGAAAACTGTCTCCCTGATCTACAGAATGCGTGGCAGCTGCAACGGAATTCTGAAGACTGTAGCTGATAGGATCTCGTCTCCGATTTGGGTCTCGTTTATCAGGCGGGTAATTTGATTGTTAAATTTTCACTATTTTAATTTTAATTTGAATGTTTGTTGTTGTGTTGTTGTTTTTTTATCTTTAAATTTTGAATTGATTTTATATTATTTTATTTTAAATTGTAACTTATTTTATTTTTGAATGTTTTAATTTAAATTTATTTTTTATCTCATCAGTTTGAATTGTTTTAATGGCTTTATTTTATTTTAATTTTTGGAAGTTTTAATTGTATTATTATGGATTATGTTATCTGAAATAAATGAATTTTATTTTATTTATTTATTTAAACTTATAAAGAAAGAATGAAAGAAAGAAAAATATTTTATTTGGGACACGCACAGGAAATACAAAGAGTAAAAAAATTAAAAGAAGGAGCATTTCAAACTAACAAAATTTACGCTTTCTGCATCGTTACTTTTTAAACGCAAACCTTTCTTACCCACTCACTTTACCATTTAAAAGCGTGCAATTATAAAAACTTTTATTTAAACAACCAATTGGAACCGCGCACCTAGCTTCTGACGTGTCATAAGTGCCCATGTTGGTTTATGTGAAATAAAATATTTTGATTTTGATTTTGATTTTTTGAGTACCTAAGTATTTTTAAAGGCTCCTGCAAACAGGCGCGACACGCGACGCGAATCGCACGCGACACGAGGTCACCGCGTGTCGCATTAAAAACAACAACTTATCTTTAAGAATTTCATAAATTATTTCTGTCGCTTCAAAACACCTAAAAGTGGCAAAAACAGTATGAGACTTATCTAAAATTTCAAATTAGTTGTTTATTAGTTAAGAAAACTGGCATCTGATAGCTTATGAAACCGTTCTATAGCCTATGAGTTAGAAAGAAAAACGTAGAAAAACAATTAGCTTAGCTCTTTGTGAACCCGAGACTCGACTGGTACGAGCACTAAAAGTACTGAAAACTGCTCGAAACTTCGAGAAATAGCAAAACTTAAATGAATCGCGAAGTAATTCGTTAGAGCAATTTTCATGCGAAGAAAATTCCACTAAAGGTTTGGATTAACTAAGAGTAAAAAAATAAATTCAAACATTGTCTAATGACATACATACATACGTACATAAACTCACGCCTTATTCCAATGGGGGTAGGCAGAAACTACAGAACACCACCTGCTACGATCCTTACATACTTCTTTTGCCTCGTTTACGTTTATACTAATTCGTTCGTTCGTTCTAATTAAACTATTAAAATCAAATAAAACGCACACTTCGCCGTTTTTATTACTCAATTTGAACTCAGATGAGTAACTTTTCTCATTAAGATGTCAAATTATTGCTGCCCTAAAGAGTAATTTATTTATTAAGTTCAACAGGGTATTCTCATGAGTACAGATGACCGCACGTCAGTGGTAACTCTTTGACCTTGAGCTGACCTAGCGTGGTAGGTACAGAGTTTCTATAGAACGCGAGGCCAGCTTGTTCTGGTTTTTTTACCACTCACGTGGGGCCTACTGTACCATGCTAAGTTTCCACCAACTATGCTGCTTTTGTTGAAATTGTTTAGCTTCTTTTGTAGAATCTTGAATAATAAGTATAAAGGTATGAGGAACAGGGTGTAATGTTCACTCATCCTCCATAGACAAGGGAGGATCCTCTGACCAGACGTGTCGTGTCTGGTGGGCAAATGCCCGACGTTTGATGTCGGTGCGTTGTATCTATCTGATGCAAGACTGCGTGACGTCAGTGTGACGTGAAGCTCGCATGTGGCGATGTAGATGTCGCTACAATAAATTTGGAAAATCCAGTTTAAAAATGTTATATGTATACCGACTAACACTTTAGCGACTTCGTCCGTCCTATATTCTCTATCCCATGAAGATCCCTCAATCCTTGTCTACATCATAAAAGAAACCTCTGCGCAAAATTTCAGCTTTTTTGGTCCAAAGGTTTGGGCTGGGCGTTGATGAGTCAGTCAGTGAGTAAGTCAGAACTTTCTTTTTTCCCCGACTGCGCGGCGCAAAGGAGGGTCATATGTTTGTCGTCCTATGTATGTATGTTTATTCCTTTGTGGTGCTCTAAAGACCAAACGCGAGGGCAGATTTTGATGATTCTTACGTCAATTGATTTTTATATGTATTGATGACTGGAGATCACTTTAGAAACATTCCTTTCCTTTGTTACTTACATAATAAAAGCTGTTCATGTATATGACGGCGCAGCAAGTGGCGCCGTCTGGTTTTGTTACGAAGTTACTAGGAACCACCGAAGAGGTCGGATAAGAGTTACACTGGCTGATGACTGTCGCTCTAGCAGAGCGTCGCATCGATGGTTGAGTGGCGGCTGTCTTCAGATGACAGAGATGATGTCAGGGGAGCCGCAGTCGTACCACGTCCACGACGAACTGCTATATTCCGGTACAATCCTGATGATATTGAAGCTGCTGAACCACTTCTGGTAAAAGCTATCCTGCGCTGTTATACATCAACGTTCAAACTGTAACCATAAAATCAGCACTTGATTCTAGACTCCCTTGCGTAGATTTTTTTCTATATAATCGTTGAAGAATTTCAACGCTTGGCTTGCTTGGCTTGGCGCTTGGCTTGGCTTGGTCTAGAATCATGTAGATACTGAATCCATGGTAACAGGTTGCGCGTCAATGTCCCCGCCACCCTGTATTTTATGAAGCTCCTACTCCTCAATATTCTATTACCCCACTAGTTCCTTACGTGAGCTAAGCGAAGATTAATCAGCGCAAGGTAGCAACGCCGAGAACAACGGCGACATTGTAATTACATTACTGTGAGCGAAATGGACGCACTGATTGTTCTTGGAGCCAGGCATTCATAGTTTTTTTATGCTGTGATCTACTATGGTAGGATTGTTGTGGAGAATAATAATTGCTAGCGGTGATTGTAATTATATTTTGATGAATGTTTCAGGTAGATAAATTACCTTTATATTGAAATGAACAATTGCTCGTTACTGTTTTTTCTCTTCATATTTATAAATCAAAGTCGCTTTTCGTGTTTGTCTGGATTTTGATCACCATAATTTAGAGAATATATTCAGAACAGTTTATACTATTTACATTCATACTAAAGTTACATATAATAAATAAATCTGGACGATTTGTCAAGTCGTAAAAACCGGGCGTGGCGCTGGTTTGTTCAGCCAAATAATATATTTTTATAGTCAAATAAAATCAAATCATGTAAGTATTTCTGCAAACATGGGTAATTGGTACACAGATTGTTGACGCCAAAAAGTGTGAAATGAAATAATGTCACTCTTATATTCTAAAAAGCTTCGTAATCAAATTCATGAATCTATAAAATATTTAAGATTGTCATTATGAGAGCATTTCGGTTGCTTCCTATATCCATCCCTTTCCCTCCCATAATGATTGAGAGATGACATAGGTATTTCTACGAAGGACACTTTGCATCAAGACACCGCTGAAATCACATATTCATGATTACGTGCGCGCACACGCAATTTCTGGAACTTTTATGACCGCTATAATGTAGGGCTGCTAATACTGCAACCTATTAACTTTGAGTGAACATTTATCATGAGTGAAGTGCAGTGATCTCGTGCCGAACAATACACTAACCAATGAAGCCACATGGAGCCTGCTAAACCGTCCATAACAGTATTCCAGGTCAGTCCTTACTCCCGAATGCTCTCTTTGAACGCGCCATGTAATTAATGATGAACCCGCGCACAATACCAAAATCTCACCGCAAACGTAATATAAGCACTAGATAATTAACCCTCCATTTGTTTGGTTTGCCTTCGACTGGATTCCCTATGAATCACTATACCTAAATCACTATTTAGTGTTAATAACCGCATTTTCCATAGGTCTATACTTTAGAATTAGGTCAAATACCTAAAAAATTACCGCTACAGGTCTTATCCCTAACCTTACCGCTCCCGCTAATTTTATACATAACTTTGTTTCATACTATAGCAAAATATAATTATTAGGCACACCATAATAGGTTTCCGCGTAAGTAAGTGTCGTAGGTAACTCGGGCGTGAGTCATTTCAGATTTACATATAAATCTCATCACACCGCATTTTTTGCAAAGTTTACCCGCCATCTTAATCTTTCACTTTACGTAGGTATTATACTTTATAAAAACGGAAGATTACGAAATTAAAATAAGATTATTTGAAGCCAAAAACTAGGCAATATGAATGCTTTACGTCCCTTTATGATGTTTATAAAAAAGGTTTCCACTTAAGGCACACTTCGATGCACTTCCGACGTTTGGCTCCCAGACTGCAGCGGGCCGGGGCTGCTTTGAAGCGGCTCTTGCCCAATCTGGGGGGGCCAAACGCCTCCTGCCGGAGGCTCTACGCGGGGGTCGTGCGGTCCATGGCCCTTTACGGGGCACCGGTGTGGGCGCGTTCCTTGAGGCTCCGGCCAGCCCGCCGGTTGAAAGCGTCCCAAAGGGTCATGGCCATCCGGATGGTACGGGGATACCGCACGGTCTCCTGCGAAGCGGCGAGCCTCCTTGCCGGATTGCCGCCGTGGGATCTGGAGGCAAAGGTCCTCGCGCACGTCTGGGAGTGGCGCGAGGAGGCGAAACGTCGGGGCGTAACTCCGCTGCCGCGAGAAATCGCGGCACAGCGGATAGAGCTCCGGCGGGATCTCATGGCGGCATGGAGAGTGCGACTGTCGCAACCCAGCGCAGGGCACGCCACAATTGCGGCGGTAAGACCCCTCTTTGAGGAGTGGATGTTTCGGGAGGTTCCTGTTTCGAATAAGGCGGGAGGAAACGCCCGGGTGTTACCATTGTGTGAATCGACCGGAGGACACGGTGGAGCATACGGTGGAGGTCTGCCCGGCTTGGGCAGAGCACCGCCGTGTCCTCGTGGCGGCGATCGGCGGCGGCGACCTCTCGCGTCCGCCCCTGGTTCAGGCCATGGTACGGAGCGAGAGGGAATGGGAAGCCGTCACCTCCTTCTGCGAAGCAGTAATGCTCGCGAAGGAGGAGGCGGAGCGCGAGAGGGAGAGGCAATCTCTACGCCCTCGTGCCCCTAGCCGCCGCAGGAGGAGGAGACACCCTGGGCGTCGGGAGTCGATTGCCGACTCCCGGCCACCGTAGGCGCGGGCTTGCGGACGGCGAGCAATGGGCAGCTCGCCGTCCGGTAAGGACCAGGCCCGAGTCGACGGCGCGTCGTGTTCCACGCGCGCCTCAAAGAGATGTCAGCACCATTGACGGGGTCCGATAGGACCGATGCCTGCCGGGGTCGCGGATTGTTCGAAAGAGTTACCGTGGCCCTGGCGCACAGGCAACTGAAGGAACACGGGTGGGTTTTAGTCAGTAAGAGTCTGACACGCCCTTCCGCTCCGCCCAGAGCGGGAGACGTCATTTGATGATTTCCCACCCAAAAAAAAAAAAAAAAAAAAAAGGCACACTTCGATCCACGGAAACATTTTTGGCAGACATTGAAATATTGTCTACAACTAGGCAGGAATTCAGATCTAATTTAGATCAAATAAACGTTCTCAACCTTAGACTAGACCCCAAGTATAAAATAGATTACAATAATTTAACATCTTTCGACAGTATTTAGTTAGCGACTCATACTAAACCGCTTTCGCAAGAGAGTACGTCACAATATAAAAGTTGCGTTAAACTATCCCCTATACAGATACCTTCATTTGACGGACTAGCTAATTAACCCTCCACATAAGTTTTGTAATAAATCCTCCATGGTAAAACACTATCTTCACAGGTTGTATAATGTCAAGAAACGCGCGCGCGCACGTAACAGACGCGTTGTTGTTTCGAGGTCCTGAGTTTCTTCTTTGAGATTATGACCATTGCTTAACGTTATTTGTTGCCCTCGACTACATAAAATCAGAGAATAAAACTTTAAAAATCGTTAAAAAAAATTAAGTCTTTTTTATCGTTGTTCCACACTAAGAATTTCTCCTGTACAAATATTCAAACTCATATACACGGACAGCCAGACCCGGAACAACTACATGTAGGTCATACAAATATTTGTTCGGTGCGGGAATCGAACCCGCGACACTCAGCGCAGCAGTCAATCGCTTAACCACTGCGCCAACCGTGCCGTAAATCTTTACGTGGTCCTTTGGTTTTTTTTCAACACTAAAAAATCAAAGGCAGTTCCCAAAAATCTTATTAAGTTGAGTAGGTACTGTCTATTCTACTTTTCACTATTCAATATTATTCAGGCCTAGAGCCTTTTTAGATGAACGCTCTCCCCAATCAGAGCGCGTCTGTACTCAAATGTATTAAAAGGAACAAGAAAAAGGTTTCGTAAGAGTGTTCCTTTTTGGTACGAAAGGGAGAATTTAATTAAACGTAGTTAAATGTTCCGAAACGTAAGGATTACAGAATGGTAAAGGTGTTTTTTTTTCCGAAGAACTATCATTTTGCCAGTAACTTCATCCGCCCTATATTCCCTACCCCTGGCTATTTAGAAAAATCCGGCGTTCCTTGTCTCGATCATTAAAGGAACCTCTGTGGAAAATTTCAGCTTTCTAGGCCCAAGAGCTTGGGCTGGACGCTGATGAGTCAGTCAGTGCATCAGTGAGCGAGTGAATCAAGACTTTTCTTTTTATAAAGGGTCAAATTAAATTAGCTAGAAAAACTCCGCAGACGTGATGGGTATCAGTATCTAAGCATGATAAAACAAAAATAAATTAATTTGATGCCTTTTTGTGGGGTCATCGACACCAGTTTGTGTATTCACTTGAAATATCAGTTTAAAAAATCAGTTTTTTTTTGTGTAAACCTCACAGACGTGATTCGTATCGATATCTAACACGAGCAAGCATATTTTTTCATCTCATACTTCATGTAACAACACCATCAGCGGTCATTGATCCCTAAAAAAATCATCACATTTTTTTTGTGTCGTGTTTAGATATTGATACTCATCACGTCTGCGGAGTTTCGCTAGCTAATTTAATTTGTCCCTGTATATCCATTTTTTTTTTGGGTAGGAAATCATCAAATGTCTTCTCTCGCTCTGGGCGGAGCGGAAGGGCGTGTCAGACTCTTACTGACTAAAACCCACCCGTGTTCCTTCAGTTGCCTGTGCGCCAGGGCCACGGCAACTTTTTCGAACAATCCGCGACCCCGGCAGGCATCGGTCCTTTCGCACCCCGTCAATGATGCTGACATCTCTTTGAGGCGCGCGTGGAACACGACGCGCCGTCGACCCGGGCCTGGTCCTTACCGGACGGCGAGCTGCCCATTGCTCGCCATCCGCAAGCCCGAGCCTACGGTGGCCGGGAGTCGGCAAGCGACTCCCGACGCCCAGGGTGACCTTGTATATCGTGTGATATTAGAAAACAGCTAGCAAGTCTCATTCTTGGAAAGAATATCATCCCCAATTAAATTATGTTTGACTGATAATCGTTTTATTTGAATCATACAAAGTGGCGTAGTCCTTATCACATTACATTAAACCCCGTATGGTATACTTAGACGATATACAAAATTTGAATGAAATCCGTTCACAAAAAAAATCTACTGTTCCATACATTTTGTCGAGCTGCGTGTAACAAAATGTAAGGAACAGCAGATTTTTTACTGAATAAAAAAACCAAAAAAAAATATATATATATTTCCAGAATCGCAATAACAACCCTAAGAATAATAATGTATACGTATAAAGAAAAAATAAAAACAAAATAGCTTGTATTCAAATTTTGTATATCACCTAAGTATACCATAATAGTATACGTGCTATAATTTAATGTGATAAGGTCCGCGCCACTTTGTATGAAGCAAAAGCTGTTTATAGGGTGAAATTTTATTTGATGAAGACATTAACATTTGAGTCTTTGCCAAAATGACTAGGTTTGCTCGGCAGTTTTGGCGTGAGCAGCTTCTATCAATCTATCCTGACGTAAAACACTTTAATAACATCATTCTTAGCAGTAAGGTTTAATATAAGCATAGAACTTATAAATATTAAATATATACTAATTATTATTAATATTATAAAAAGGTAAAATTTGTTTGTTTGTTTTTAGGGGGTAATGTCTGTAATTACCGGTCGGATTTGAAAAAATATTTTCGAATCTGATAGCCCAATTCTTGAGAAAGGCTAAAAGCTATTTAACATCACGCTATGGCTTTGAGGAGCCGAGCAAAAAGACAAAAAGAAAGAACGAGCGAAAACGAAGTGATAGCGCGGGCAGGTGACACGATGCGACGGGATGGGTCAGAGGAACAAGAAATTACACGCGGACGAAGCCGCGAGTAGAAGGTAGTCTTTAATAAGCAAAAGGTTTGCCTCCTACGAGAATTATATGAGACTTAAAAAGTCTGGCAGTTGTACATACTTCTGATACTTCTCTGCATGCCTCTTTGAGGAAAACAGACGTGATGTTATAATGTTATTAAATCGTTAACACTTTACAAGTACTATTTTCTGCAACATTTTACAGGTCAGCCGCTCAAGCGCTCATATTTCCAATAAAACTTGGGAGCAGTCCTTGCTTCAGCGGTATCGTTCAAAGTTACTTGTGACAGAGAGTTTAATGTTTGGCTTAAGCACTACAAGTTAAAGGAACAGCTTGTTTGCATCAGTTGGCTTACAAGTTTTGCAGTTTTAACTGAAAACAGGGAACTTTGGGTAACCGGAAAATCTGTGACTAATACAGGGTCAAATTAAATTAGCTAGCGAAACTCCGCATACGTGATGAGTATCGATACCTAAAAATTATAAAACAAAGAAGAAGTTAATTTGTTTTTTTTTGTGGGGTTCATTGACCGCTGTCAGTGTAGCCACTTGAAACTATCAGTTAAAATATCCTTTTTTTTTGTGTAAACTTTACAGATGTAACGAGTATCGATATCTTAACACGATAAGATAAAAGAAAATGGTTTTCTCAACTAATACTTCCAGTAACTACACAACCAGCGGTCGATGACCCCAAAAAAATTACATCAAATCGTTTTTATCTTTATTTTATCATGTTTAGATATCGATACCCATCACGTCTGCAGAGTTTCTCTAGTTAATTTAATTTTACCCTCTGTAGAAAGTGTAGTTTTTGGGTTAGCAACAGTTTTACCCAGAACTTCACTAGTGTAGCGAAGCTGTCGATATCCGTGGTAGCTGGTCATAAATGTCCGCATATGATTAGGGCTAAATGCAGCCTATCATAAAGCCTTTTCCTCATCATAACATCGTACTTACAGACTTGTACTTATGCAAAATCAAAAAGGTTGTAAATCCAGCCACTTAACCAAATAAACGTAAAAATCTTAAAACAATAGTAGCTTGTTATACAAGGGGTCAAAAAGATGTCAACACTATTGACGGGGTCCACTAGGGCCGATGATGCGAGTTCTAGGTCTTGTTCGAACGTAGTTAGGCGCTTTACTTTGTGTAACTTTTTTCATCACCACTGCTCTCAAAACGGTGAGGAAACCGGCCCATCCTAGAACCAACAATTCGAAGACATGTGACATTTACCAACCCGCACTGGGCCCGCGCGGCCCCACTCCCTCTCGAAGAGAGGATGCCTGTATCTCAGCAGTGGGAACATTATAGGCTGATTATATTTATTTATTGCCCGTCTGAGTGCATCTTAAAAAAAAAGAAAGAAAAATAGTTAAGTGTTTCCTGTTCGTCATATGAAGTAAAATAACAGCATTGCAACGGCTATTTCTATGTTGTGTTGCAATATAATTTTATTCACATAGTTAGAGGGGCTCGTGGCTAAGTAATAACAGCCGCACGGGTCGATCGATCAGGTTAAGCTAAGCTTGGTGCGGTCGGTCCGTGGATGGGTGACCATCTTTACATACCGAGACCCCTCCGTGCCTCGAAAAGCACGTTAAGCCGTTGGTCCCGGCTGTCATTCGTGGATCTTTGCGTTAGCCCACGTTCGCCGGACTTATCCTTCTTTCTTTTCTTGCTTTCTTTTCTTGCTTTCTTTTCTTCCTTTCTTTTCTTTCTTTTCTTGCTTTCTTTTCTTGCTTTCTTTTCTTGCTTTCTTTTCTTTCTTTTATTGCTTTCTTATCTTTCTTTCTTTTCTTGCTTTCTTATCTTTTCTTGCTTTATCTTGCTTTTTATTTCTTTCTTTTCTTGCTTTCTTTTCTTGCTTTCTTTTCTTTCTTTCTTTTCTTGCTTTCTTTTCTTGCTTTCTTTTCTTGCTTTCTTATCTTTCATTCTTTTCTTGCTTTCTTTTCTTTATTTTCTTGCTTTCTTATCTTTCTTTCTTTTCTTGCTTTCTTTTCTTGCTTTCTTTTCTTGCTTTCTTATCTTTCTTTCTTTTCTTGCTTTCTTTTCTTGCTTTCTTTTCTTCCTTTCTTTTCTTTCTTTTCTTGCTTTCTTTTCTTGCTTTCTTTTCTTGCTTTCTTTTCTTGCTTTCTTTTCTTTCTTTTATTGCTTTCTTATCTTTCTTTCTTTTCTTGCTTTCTTATCTTTTCTTGCTTTATCTTGCTTTTTATTTCTTTCTTTTCTTGCTTTCTTTTCTTGCTTTCTTTTCTTTCTTTCTTTTCTTGCTTTCTTTTCTTGCTTTCTTTTCTTGCTTTCTTATCTTTCATTCTTTTCTTGCTTTCTTTTCTTTATTTTCTTGCTTTCTTATCTTTCTTTCTTTTCTTGCTTTCTTTTCTTGCTTTCTTTTCTTGCTTTCTTATCTTTCTTTCTTTTCTTGCTTTCTTTTCTTGCTTTTTCTTTCTTTCTTTTCTTGCTTTCTTTTCTTGCTTTCTTATCTTTCATTCTTTTCTTGCTTTCTTTTCTTGCTTTCTTATCTTTCATTCTTTTCTTGCTTTCTTTTTTTTCTTTTCTTTCTTTTCTTGCTTTCTTATCTTTCTTTCTTTTCTTGCTTTCTTTTCTTGCTTTCTTGCTTTCTTTTCTTGCTTTCTTATCTTTCTTTCTTTTCTTGCTTTCTTTTCTTGCTTTCTTATCTTGCTTTCTTTTCTTGCTTTCTTATCTTTCTTTCTTTTCTTGCTTTCTTTTCTTGCTTTCTTATCTTTCTTTCTTTTCTTGCTTTCTTTTCTTGCTTTCTTTTCTTGCTTTCTTTCTTTCTTTTCTTGCTTTCTTATCTTTCTTTCTTTTCTTGCTTTGTTGCTTTCTTTTCTTGCTTTCTTATCTTTCTTTCTTTTCTTGCTTTCTTTTCTTGCTTTCTTTTCTTGCTTTTTCTTTCTTTCTTTTCTTGCTTTCTTTTCTTGCTTTCTTATCTTTCATTCTTTTCTTGCGTTCTTTTCTTGCTTTCTTTTCTTGCTTTCTTATCTTTCTTTCTTTTCTTGCTTTCTTTTCTTGCTTTTTATTTCTTTCTTTTCTTGCTTTCTTTTCTTTCTTTTCTTGCTTTCTTATCTTTCTTTCTTTTCTTGCTTTCTTTTCTTGCTTTCTTTTCTTTCTTTTATTGCTTTCTTTTCTTGCTTTCTTTTCTCCTTTCTTTTCTCCTTTCTTTTCTCCCGGGTCGCGGATTGTTCGAAAGAGTTACCGTGGCCCTGGCGCACAGGCAACTGAAGGAACACGGGTGGGTTTTAGTCAGTAAGAGTCTGACACGCCCTTCCGCTCCGCCCAGAGCAGGAGAAGTCATGTGATAACGTCCCACACAAAAAAAAAAAAACGAGGCGGCAGTTACCCATCATATACGAGGTAGTTTTACTCCCGAGCTTTAGCGAGGGAGTAAATAGAAACCGAGGGAGTAAATAGAAAATAATCCAATACATTATTAAAAATAAGTTACGGTCACCAATTCAATTTGTAATTAGAGACAAATTCCAAAGATTTCGCACGAATGCCTTTTTTATTCCTTCTGTAGCCCCAACGTAATGCACGCATTCTACCGAAGAATCGCCGCTTTTAGTTCTATTTTCAAAAATAAAAATATGTTCTTCTTTTTAATGAAAAAGTAAGAAGTCGAGTCTTTATTCATGTAGGCTCGTTGGTAACAGACAAAAATTAAAAACCAAACTTTTTTCCCTAGAGGAAAATATGCTATTTTATCCCCGCTCTGGTACGCTACCATGACGGAGTTTTTGAGCAAGAGGAGTGAAAAAGCTTTTCTTAAAAGCTAGAAATGGAAACAATAGCAAAACGGATTAATATTTACTGTGTCTCATAATTTTTAATACTCATTAGGGTGTCACAGCCGCGTCTTTTGATCGCCTACCTCAAACTAATCTGTGTATATGTAGGTGGCCATACTTTACAGATAACCTTTGACACCTCGAAACGTACGCAACGTTATAATTTATTATAAAAATATCTCTATCAAGTTAAAATAATCACTTGATAATCTGACAATCAGTCTAGCTATACAATATATTGTATTGCCTTCTGACTGGACAGATGGCTGTCACTCCTATAAGGTAGGTAATAATGTGCCTGAGCCGCAGAGGGTTAAATTAGAAGTCGACTGTAGCATAATTGATAGCGGGTTAATCCTCCAAAGGACAGCTTTAAGCCATTGTGAGGCGGTTAGCAGACACAATTGAACAGCACAGAGTTATTGTATGTTCTACTAATAGTATGTAGTTCGGTATCTAAACTATTTCTTGAGTTACTGGAAACTTAAGAGATACAATTCCAAAACGGATACCAGAGCAGTCTGTGTTAGGAAAACTCATTAAGCCAGAGCACTAACGCCCAGTTCCTGAATTGATAATTTAAAGTTGAGAACTTGTCAAATTCTACATAACTTAAGTTGAAAGTCCACGAAATTCAAGATTTCTCCTTAAATAATACTAAAATAGAATTTGACCAGTTTTTATCTTCAATCAATTCATAAACCGGGTGTACATGCAAAGGAATGCCAAGGTATATATTGCTCAATTTCCTATCTCCCACTTTCATTATTATTAATTATAACATAAACAAATATATTTTTCGACTTGTATGTCTGCTTTGAATTTTGGCTCTAAGGAGCCAATTATTTTGGGAGGGTGACAATTCTTCCCGTAGGTTGCTAAGATGCGCCTCTCTATACACTTCAATAGGATAGGAACTATTGTGCCGAATATGTTCGCCGTAATAAGACAGTGCTTGTTTTATTTGGTAAGTACCACAAGTAATTAATATCAAATCTTCCTGTGTAAGTTAAGGGAAGTTACTTATATTTTGTGAATCAATTATGTTTGTGAAGTACGCTCTCCTTCTATTATAATTATTATTGTATATAAAATCAGCTAAAACATTATTTTGATACATTTTTTGATTTATTATTTCTAGAATCTGTGCAGCATCAGTTCTGTCATGGTTAGTAGACTAGAGCTTCAGATATCCGTGTGAGAAAAGCCAGGTCAACAAGAAGGCAGGTTCAGAGATTCGGTTGGGCGAGCCGGGTCAGCGAGTAATACAGGTTCAGGTTTAGTTTAAACAGCCAAGGTAAGTGGTAGCAAAATCGGAGTCTGGAACACGGCAATAAATGTGTACATTAAAAGGTGTACCAATAAAAGGTGTACATTACATCCACATTTCACCAGTTTTGTTTAAGTGAATGCCATGTAATGTGCGACTGCCACTAACCGGGCACAAATCTAGATTCCGGGCTTCTACTGAGAAATTCCTACTGAAAAAACCCAATTAAACTTTTCCCGACCTGGTAATCGGAGCTAATTTCAAGTTCACACAAGTTCAGTCCACTTACTGATAAATGATAAAATTAAATGATATATTTCTGTTAGTAGTAGGTTTGTACAACCACTTTTACACATCAATAATATTTTTTAAACTAGATGAGGTCGGCGATTCCTATCTGACTACTCTGAGAAGAAAGGTCAAAACAAACTCAGAGGTCACAGTCTCTTTTAAAGTCCAGACATAATCTTGCTCAGATCATGTGAAGACCACGTAGATGGGTGTCTGAAATGGTCTTTTGAGGAAAAAACCACACAGATTGAGTGGACCTGTCCAGTCAGTGCACGCATTCGTCAGTAATCGTGTAGCTGTGAACTTAGTTCTTCACTGTGAGTAATTGGAAAAAATATTCCATCTGGTTCTACAGTTATGTATGATTATTTGGACTCTACTAAATATTATGAAGCCACCACCTGAGCGGTTGTGCTTACGACCATTAAAAAGATGAGGTTGTTGGCTACAACATACCTACTGTTTTAAAATTCAGATTTCAACAGAGGAAAAGGTAATAGCGTGTTATCTGAGTACACTGGGTGAATGTGTTCTATTAAAAATATACCGGTACACGACAGTAAAATCCCTTTATTTTAAGCAAAGTATCATGTAACAACACTTGATATAAATTACATTTCGCTGCTAACCGAGCCAGGGAAATCATCCAGGAAAATATTTCAGGGTTTTCTTACCTCACAGTAGACCGTATTAAGTTAACCGCATCTAATCATGTTATTATTTTGTTTTTTATAGCTTATTGGGAAAATGTAGTTAGTAATAACACAGACGCTCTTGAATATCAGAAACATCAGAATAAAAAATGTAAGTAAAAACCTTTTTTAAACAAGCTTTTAATTAACCAAAAAGTACTAAATAAAACTAACGTTAACATAGAACTTTAATATTTTCATAATTGCGGTTTATTTTAAAGTGTAAGAACGACGTTCACGCCTCAAGCTTTTAAGAAAATATTAAAGTTCTATGTTAACGTAAGTTTTATTTAGTACTTTTTAATTAATTAAAAGCTTGTTTTTAAAAAGGTTTTACTTACATTTTATTTTGTACTTTTTTGCATTAGAATGTCTTTAAATATCCGTTCTATCACCTCTTGAAAGCTACTTGTAAAGACAAATCCAACGAACCCAAACACGCTTTTACACAAGTCATAGTATGAAGTTATTCGGATTGGACTATCCAAGTGATGCCACACTTTAGAACGGGCTATCATAATTGAATGAGTCCTTATACAAAATTTCGTGCCTGTGCTGTTGACTGCTGAGGAGATCTCTCATATGGAGCCAATCCTGGGTGCAGCAGCCAGATCATGGTAAACTTTAGGACGAGCTATCATAATTGTATGCGTATATAAATGATAATGATGAATGATTTTATTTCTGTAAGTAGGTTTGTACAAACACTTTTACACGTCAATCATATTTTAAAAACTAGATGCGGTCGGCGTTTCATATCTGACTACTCTGAGAAGAAAAGCCGAAACAAACTCAGAGGTCACAGTCTCTTTTAAAGTCCAGACATAATCTTGGTGAGATCATGTGAAGACCATGTAGATTTGCGTCTGAAATGGTCTGTTGAGGAAAAACCACACAGAATGAGAGGACCTGTCCAGTCAGTGCATGTATTTGTCAGTAATCGTGAAGCTCAACTCAAAACTTAAGGAGCTTAACGATTTGACGAACAATAGCAAACAAAGGACATTTGGGTAGGCCGCATAAATTATTCAAACTGCCAGACCATGATTAAAACTAATTGAGAAGAAAAAAAAACAATGACCCACATAGTCTTTACATTCACCATAGTTAAAATAATATACAATTTTACAAAGTAAATATTCATGTCAATGTATTAATAAAATGCATCAATGTCAATGTGTAGGTATATAAAAATCCGGAAATAATTTTGGTCAGATCATTTGAGGACCATGATAGATTGGTATCTGAAATGGTCTTTTAAAATTTCATCAAATTTTTAAAAGAGTACATCATTAGAAGTTCAATAAGTTTTGTACAGGATAGATTTATTCAGAATGAAAATGAACTGTACCTACATATTTTAGTTTGTTTTAGTTTTATTTATTAATGAGGTATAAGTTGTTTTTGAGGATCCGTTAAATATTTTCCCAGGAAAAATGCTAGGACTATCCGTTACTTGATAATCTCGAATCTTTAATCCAGCTGCCATTCGTGGTTGTTGCCGATTATTTTGATTAAATGTCATAATCTCACCTGATGAAGTCGAAGGCATCGAAGTCTTCTCATCCACTGCTGCTTGAACTGCATCTTTGAGGGATTCAAAATTCCTTGCTGCAATAATAATGCTTAATCGACGGTTGCGCAATCCGTCGGCAAACCGTTTGATAGCTTGCTTTTCACTAAGCGGTTTCAATACCTGGTAATTACTGGGTTTCCCTTCGGATTGCGCTATCGTCAAATCCACGAACATCTCAGTAATGGCTTTTCCGTACTCGTCAACTGACATTTGTTTTTGGCAGAAAGAATGTAGTTTGCTCTGTATCGCCGTAGCAGATTTTGTTGGCAATAGTTGAACCCTCATATCGTGTAATAAATCCTTTACTGTTTCATAATTTGAAGCTAACTTCAATTTTGCTGCATCAGACAATCGACTTTTCATAACAAACGTAATTAACTGTTCCTGCGATTGACTGTCTATTATAGAACTGTAGTAATCGACCCCATCGATTAACTGCTTAATACTTAACTCGTCATTTGTCATGACAGACAACAAATTCAGTGCTATCTTAAGATCAAATTTCGCCTTTTTAACTATTTTTCCCTCGTCTTCACTTAAACTTCCTGAATCTGAGTTACTATAACTACTTTCTTTTTCACATAATTCTTTAATTTCTACGATTAATTCCTCTATCTTATAACGATAATTATTTATTAATATTAATTCCTCATTTTTGTATTCTTTTATGTTAGCTTCTATTTCTTTGTATGTTTTTTTAAATGAATCTAATAATTTTGTCGTTTCCTCTATTTTTCTACTACAAACCTTAGATTTTAATCTTCGCTTAGGACCTATTTTTATTAAATATGTACGTATTTTCCGTAACTCATTATATATGTTATCTAATTCCTTAGCCATAAGACACTATTTTATTCGTTTTGGCGACACTACATAGTTTTGAATTTGTCTTAAACAGTCACTACATAACAGTACATTTCTGCTTTATTTCCTTTCCGAATATCTTACGTCCCTACACAAACACTTATACATACATACACTCACTTTGAATGCACTCATTAATTCACTGATCTACACTTTCTGCTACTTTCGGCGTGTTTTGGCTGCGACCTCGTCCGGACAATCGCATGCCCCTGAAAGCCTGATGGTTGATCTCCTGACGCATCCAACGAGTATGGCATTTTTTATATGCCTTATATCCCAAGTAGAGAAGAACTGCACCCATCACGCAGATAATTGCTGTGGTCATAATAGTCTGGATGCTTAAACGTGCGCCAATTTCTTGCAAATTCGCACTATTTCCAGCACCGGCTGCGTTTTGCTAGAAAAACTTGTTCTTTGGTCTGGTATGATTGACACATCTTGCTTTTCCGAATAATTTCGCACCAATTAAAAATGAAGCCAATTGTAACGCGACACGACCATTGTGCGCGGCGTGCCCGAAGGCAGGGTCGCCATGTAGGGATAAGTGTAATTGAGTACACGAATTGATGTATAATACCGGTCTTTATTAGCGAACCATTCAATATATAGACTTAGACTACTTACACATACAAACATAGACATAGTTCTATGACACCCACACTACAATGACAACAAACCTTTGTTAGATGTAACCTTTGTATTGACATCGGCATTAAGACCTTATCAGTCGATGTTACGACAATGTCGAGCAAAAAAGACCCACAGTCTGGGTTTTTCGAGCTAGAGGTCAAGTTAATTAATCGTGTACCTAAACGAAACTTAGTTACGTCTTTCTTAGTTTGTACGTGCAGGATTGTTGATTTTTGCTACGTTTTCTTGACAATCTATAACTAATTTATTTTAAAGATGTTCCGTGACTATTAAAAACATGGTTAAGCCACCATTTGGTTTAAAATAAAATAAAATAAATACTCTTTATTATGTACAACCAATCAATTACAGATAGATATACATGTAGAGATAGAGTGACACAATGGAAGTATGGTATTATTATAAGCGATCTTTTATAGAAAACCTTTAGTCGAAATGCGACTGAAATCCTTACGCTCATTTGTCATTCATGGAAGTATGAAAAATGTACCTAAATTAGGTACATTCACGAAATATTTGATTAGGTAACCTAATCAAATATTTCGTTCATAATATTTACCTGACAACTTCCATTTTCAAATGAATGAAAGTCTGTTCTAAAGGGAAGAAATTCCCTCGCAATTAATATCTACGGCTAGATGTAGTTTTCGTAATTAAGCAGAAACCGTAGTTGGACGTGTTAAATGTTTTGGTTCAAAACTTAATTTTGGTCTGGTGAATACTTCGTACAACTTGCGAACGTGGATTATTTCTCATAGCTAATTAAATTTACTTAACTCTGTTCAATTTATGGCCAGTTATTATTATTAAATCGCAAATATGCCGTTTACTTTTATAATACATGGTATAAGGGGACATCGATTCGCGTGCTATAAAAACAACTTAACAGACGAAAAATTTCAACGCTAATGGGTCCAAAATTATGTATCTACTGAATTCATAGTAAGAGTTTGCGAGTCGATGTACCATACACCCTGTATTTTGAGGCGAGATCAGTAAGTCATACATAGGTAGGTACCTAACGGACTGAAAAACTGAAAATGATAAGGAGTTCAATATTTTAATCCGTTTCACCGCCTACTTTAATCAGACTCTTTATTTATAAATATTGTTTAAAATTAAGAGAAGTTTAAACGTCAAAGATGTCCATAGAAATATCAAGAGTCACTTATCATTACCTAATTTTAAGCAACGTTAATAAATAAACCCCAATATCAGAAACAGAGAAACTACTTTGGATGAAGTCAACGCATATAACATTATTAAGTCAAACTTCTGCGTTTGCGTTAAAACTATCCGCCAATAGATAAAACGCAATCGCAGAAGCATGAGCTGTACCAAAACCAAGTAGTTGCATAACAATAACAGTAGGAATAGCTTTCATTTTGACATTTCAACTACATTCATTGCGTTATTTACGTTGTTGAGCAGACTAATTTTTCGAACATATAGAGCAATGGATTAGCAATAAGCTTCAAACGTGTGGTCCCAGTGCAAGTTACATCGCGATAAGTGGAAAGAGAGTAGAGAGGCTTTTCGTCAGTAGGATCGATAATATGTACGTCCTATCTATTATTGCTCGTGGCTATATATGTACACACTTCTACATATCAAGCTATACATTTCCAGTTTTAGCTGATCTCGCATTGTATAGGTTTTTCGTACAATGAGAAGTCAGCTTAGCTTATAATGGAAACATATAGCTTGATATTTAGTCGTTCGTACGTACTACAGAATAGTAATTATAATAATTACTATTCTTGGTGAACGTTAATTCATTCGTCTGCAGAAAATTTTCTCAGTTTCTTATACAGGGTGGCCGGAACATTGACGTTCAAAAATTAAATTTAGGTCCCTCGTATCGTGGGGTATCCGAATCACCCCCATGTATGTTCCGCGACTTTTCATAGTTTTCGAGTTACGAATTTTTTTTCATGAATTTACCGAACGTCATTTTTTCACTTTAGACCAACTTTTTCATAACTGTCATCACACTTACGAAGCTGATTATTTTATGCATAAAAGTACTACTCACGAAGATTCAGTTGCAAAAAAAAAAATCTCGACAAAGCCATGTACTTTTTTTTTTATTTTTTTTTAGATTGGTCAGGTCGATCATTCTCAAAAAATCAGAAAAAAATTCGTAACTCGAAAACTATGAAAAGTCGCGGAACATACATGGGGGTGATTCGGATACCCCACGATACGAGGGACCTAAATTTTATTTTTGGACGTCAATGTTCCGGCCACCCTGTATAATTTGTAAAAGTATAAGAACCCAATTAAATTTTTTTTTTTCATGAATTTAAAAGTGCTCATTAATTACAATCTAGCCTTCAAGGCTAACAAACAACATTAATTTAACTTTCTTTTATACGTTTCATCTTCTATATACATATTATAAATTTAAGTCACTTTTCATGTCTGCCTGTGACCGCATTGTTCTTCTTAAATACGCAACAGATTTTGATGCAATTGTCACCATCATTGAGAGAATTTCTTCCGGAACATTTATGTGTTTAATACATTAATATTCAACTTACTTATAATAAAGAAATGTCGATGTTTTGTCGAGTCTTACAAACCGTGTGAAGCACACACTAGCGACCCACCCCGGTCGCTAGGTAATATTATAAATTTTTAACTAACAGGTTACGTTTAACGGACCTTTAAAATAAATTAAAATGAACGTGCTTTAACAGTACATTGGTACTAAAGGTACTAAAGAATTCGACCCATCAAAGCTAAACTGACATAAAATATATCAGTACCTAAATATAATAAAATATAATTAAATATAATAAAATATAATAAAATATAATAAAATATAATTAAATATAATAAATATATAATATCAAATATAATAAATCGACAAATCACATCCTAATATTTGTTGACCAAAACACCATAACCAAATTTTAAGGCCACAAGATTTGACAGCAAATCAAGTTGTATAGCCTTTCAGAAACCCGAGCTAAGTCCGTCTTTTATTTCCGTCGTTTGCCCAACTCTAGTTTGCGTTATACACGGTGGATGAGAATTGGCGTTTTTCTAGCTGACTGTACAATTTTTCCAAAATCTGTAAATGCAGTTAACAATTATTCTAAAAGTTAAGGACAGTCTCCTAAGTTCTTAACGCTTGTTGCTACAGGAAAGCGTTCGCTTTCCTGTAGCAACAAGCGTTAAGGTACCTGCCCTAACTGCCATGTCTCAAAAATCCAACCTGTATACGTTAAGGTGAGAATATTATATAAAAGGCTTCCCTGAGTATTTCTTCGGCTTCCTAGCGAGGAAAGCCTGTTGTTCGCGTTATATAGTTAAGCGTATACTTATTATGCTTTCGCACATCTATCATGCGTAGTTTTATGGCTTCGTAAATATTTGATCAAGTGTTGTTGGAATAGAATTGTATTTATTTATTTATTTAACCATTAATGTACAATTGTACATAAATCTAAACAGACAGGAAGAATGGAACAGAAAAATACGTAACACATGATGCTTATTTCTAAAGAAATCTCTTCCAGCATACTTGTGACAGGAGAGTATATTAAAAGACATGTAGACAACGTGTATAGGATTAGAAGGGAAAACAAAATACATAATATCAAAAACAATTTTCTAATTTAAATATAAACATACAATATGAGACATACATACATACATCTAAAATAAATATGATTAAAATATACAAAAATGTAATGTAATTGAAATGTAATGTACGAGTATATGCAATTATGACAAAGTGGGATAGTGTTCTTTCACTCTATTTTTAAATACTGCAACAGTTTGGCAGTTCCTAATGACAGGTGGAAGTGAATTCGACAACCGAACCGCGTGCGCAGTGAAAGATTGTATCTATGTTGTTTGTAGTGTGTTTATGAAGTCCCATTTGGTTTATGAAGTCCCATTTGGTTTATAAAATTCCATTTGGTTTGGTTTTTATGGGACTTTATAAACCAAATGGAACTATATAGACCCATTTCGTTTATAAAGTCCCATTTGGTTTATTAAGTAACATTTGGTTTATAAAGTCCCAGTTGTTTTATAAAGTCCCATTTGGTTTATGAAATCCCATTTGGTTTATGAAGTCCTATTTGGTTTATAAAGTCCCATTTGGTTTATTAAGTCACATTTGGTTTATAAAGTCCCATTTGGTTTATGAAGTCCCATTTGGCTTATGAAGTCCCATTTGGTTTATGAAGTACCATTTAGTTTATGGAAGTTTTTGTAACAATGTGATTATGCTGCGGGCAAAGTGTTATTGGGTTTTGCCATCTAGAAGTTCTCAGTAACAGCCAGGAGTCTGGATTTGTGCCCGGTTAATGGTACTAGACTTGCCCCCTATTATATGTTGCTTAAACATAGCTGGCGATGTGTGGATGCATTAAAAAAAAGTAGTTACCTCTGCCCAACTTTTCAGGGAATACAGGCGTGATGATATGTGTTTAATGCTGTGTCGTGATTGTATTTAGTGTAGCTGAGTTACTTTTCTGTATTTATTTTGTCTTTTGTGATTTTAAATCCGATTCATTAAATCTGCTTTTAAAATTTAACTTATTCCTTAACGAACGCCTGGCGATGTTTACTATTTCTTTCTTAGGTGCCATCTTTTATGTATTCAGTATTATTTCAGTAAACCCTCTGTAAATCTCTGCCTAACCCTATGAGGATTACAAGCAAGGGGTTATGGTAGGTGTTATATCAGTCAAGTTCGACTTCATTCGTTTAAGCGTGGCGATACACCCACATCGGCCATGATTGTTAATAGTTGCAAAATAGACGAATGAAAGGCATTGTTAAAAAATATATAAAGACAATCCACAAAATATGATGCCGCTTCTGTAAATGTTGCTTCCCCTTGTACGAAGAATCGTCACTGAAGCTTATATCTTTATTATTTTTTTGCATAATTAGCCTATAACGTTCCCACTGCTTGAACACAGGCCACTTCTCTGAGAGAGGGAGATTTAAAAAAAAATGCTACTGTTTTCCAGAAGAATTACTACCGTTATTAAATCTCATACTAATATCTTTGAGAATAGATTGATAGATAAGAAATCTCATGTAATAAATGAGTTTTATACGAATGACCCACAAAGGCGAAATGTTAATTACAAAGTAATCTATAGATGGAACACGGTATGCAGTTAATAAACCTACTGGAATCAAATATAGAGAAGAAAGGGAATTAATACACTCTACGTAACACGCTTAAGGTCCGCCCAATTAAAGGAATGGGGGGAACAGGAAACCATTCTTTATCTCATCTATAATACACACCATGTTTCGAAATAATCTAGTTTGTAAGGCATCGAAATAAGCTCGCTTGAACTACAAACAAAAATATTTCAATTTATCTACATATTTTTAGAAATATGAATGAACAAATACAAAATACATATAAACAAAAATATTTCTAAATAAATGTTTTGTAATAATACAAGTTTTCTTAGGTTAATTTTGAATACAAAAGTACGAAAACAAATAAATAAATACCTGATCAGTAAAGCTGCATTTCCATAACACACCCAGATATTAAAACTTTGTATTTATAACACAAAACTATAGAAACTAATTACTGCACCCTTACTCAACAAGTCACACACAAAAATACTGTTAGACACTTTGAATTTTAGTTAAAACCAACAATTCTTTTACACATAAATATTTTGTTTAGATAAAGGTAGGATTTGATTAACGCGCGTTGAAACGACCGTCGCAGATTGAAGCGACGCTCGTCTGCCTGCGTTCGGTCGTCTGTTTGTTGTTCGGACCGCGCATGCGTGCTGACACTCGTCGAGAACCAACTTCATACACGCACCCTGTGTCTACATCCAGGTATTGCGATTTGGACATTATAAAATGACACAGTGGCGATTTATCAGCTTAGCTAAAACACAACCGTTACACTAGTCTAACCTGTGACGGAAAATTAAACTTTATTTACTTTGAAAGAAGCATTATTTTTGCTAGTAAAATAAGTGTATTTTGTGGCTTGTAACAAAATGCTGAGGACTACGGTTAACACTTGGATGGAATTGCAAAAATAAACACGATTGAACTTGCTCACTCATGATTGATCAGTATAGGGTTGAGTTTTCTCTGGGAACACGTGAGGGTATTCTTTTATTCGACATTTATTCAATGGATCTTCGATAAATTACTTTTACCATTACTTTCGACGAGATAAGTTAAAAACGAAGACATGGTTTGTAACATATTTTTCTTTTGTGAGTAACTTTTCTTTTAACCGAAAGGAGAAGATGTATGTTTTGGGTGTTGGTTTTTCCGTGAATAATTATTTTTCTTTGTTTCATATCAATAGTACATATTCTTATGCCTGAAACACAGGTTTGAATTAACCTAGATCGGGCGGGTCTCTACTTTATATTGTAATTCCGAATCATCATTACTTGCACCTCTAATGAGATTTTAGTTTCAGTTTATTTTTAGGCACTATAATTGTATGGAAAATATTACTACTGTTGGCTAAATGTACACTTTTTGTAAATGTTTTATTCAATATTTTTTATTTTCTTTATCATTTATTTATAAGCCTGTTTACATCGTGTGCAGAGAAATGTCATTCCAATAAGGTCAGAGGTCTACAATAAAAGCAATAAAAGAATTGTCTAGAAATCGATAACCAATTAGGACCTCAATATCCAGTTTAATATCTTGTAAGAGCTTCGTACAGTTATAATATAAGTATTATTTTTGTAAAATGAAGCATATTATACGTAGTTAGGTACACTAGGAATTTCCTTTGCATCGTGGGTCGGTTTACAGCAGTGGTTCCCAACCTTATTTTGACCAGGGACCACTTTGATTTTATTATTATTGGCAGGGACCACAAGGTTAAAAATAAACTATATCTATCTAAAACTAAATTTTAATCCAAAAGTTTAACATAACATAAACAAAATACTTAGATGATTTTTTTAACGATAATTCACTTTTACTCAATGAGATTTTAGAGCTTGCATCTTCTCTAAAGTTCTCGAATTCTTGGGGTAATGTTTTCGCTCAAAGCTACACACATATCATCACTTAATTTCAATCGATTCCTGGACTTGTTTTTAATAATCAGTAAAGTAAAAAATCTTTGTTCGCGTAATAAGTTGCGGGGCAAAGCATAAGATAGAACAAATCAATTTTTCGAATTTTAGTGCATGAAATTATTTTTTTTACACCAGAACTGCTCCAAAGAATTACATTCAATCAAACGCGTCATTACAGTTTCTATCATTTTGTTTGAAATCTTGCGCGGACCATACATAGGCCATATAGCCATCCATATACATATATATCCATAGGCTTTTGTGGACCTCCGGTGGTCCAGGGACCACTTGTTGGGAAACACTGGTTTACTTATTTTATTTATTTATTCATATAACAATTCGCATTGTGTTTGAATTTTGTAGTACATTAATTAATATTTTACAGCTAAAAACAATAAATTATGAATATCAAACAGTAAATTTCACTAAAAATAAAATCAATAACTTATATGATCAATTAATATGTCAATAGATTGTAAATAGTAATTATATAAATTATTGTAAATATTATCATGTCAAATTCGTATAAATCTATTTTCTACTTCTCTCTCTCTTTTCAGTTCTCTTCTCTTTACAGTTACCGGTCTCCATAAGTTACTCTTCCTTTCAATGTCATCATCTGAATAGCCTTTTTCGAACTTTGTTGATCGGCTTCCAGTCTATTAATTATATTTCACTGTTAGTTAAATCAGTCATAGTTCCCTTTGACTATAACCTTGACCTTTTAAACTTTCATCTAGAACCTTCAAAGCCATTTAACACGATCATGAATATCAAATTAATAATCTCTACAATTAAAACTTTATATAAATATTTGTGTTAAAATAAATTTAGGATTTGGGCCAGTTAATTAAATTCAGTCTTGCTTTGACAGGACATTGCCCGTCTAGTCAGCCTTTCAGGCCCAATTCCGACCTGGTGAAGCGAGACAGCCGAGAAAGGTTCAGAATCTGTCTGAAAAAAGAAAATGTATTTATAGAATTTCTTCAGTGGCCGTTTAGTAAATGCTTTTTATCGGCGATCAAAGATGTTAAAAGCATAGTTAATTGTTTTCTTCTTAATTTTTAAGTATATTAAAGCCTGCGTTTTTAGGGTTCCGTACCCAAAGGGTAAAACGGGACCCTATTACTAAGACTCCGCTGTCCGTCCGTCTGTCTGTCCGTCTGTCACTAGGGTGTATCTCATGAACCGTGATAGACAGTTGAAATGTTCACAGATGATGTGTTTCTGTTGCCACTATAGCAACAAATACTAAAAAACAGAATAAAATAAATATTTAAGGGGGCTCCCATACAACAGACATGATTTTTGTTGCAGTTTTTATAGATAATGGTACGGAACCCTTCGTGCGCGAGTCCGACTGGCACTTGGCCGGTTTTTTTTTTTCTACTTTGAGTGGCCAATAAAATGAAGCCTTAGCGAATTTGGGGACGTTGGTTTAGATAAATATAGACCTAATAATAACATGCCTTGTTTGTTTAACTATCTAAACATAATAACAATCTTTATTTTTTCTACATTATGTTACTCAAAGCACACTATAATAAGCAATGTATTATTAACTTACTTCTATTTCTTACAAAAAAGAAACCACAACATTATTATATACCGAAGTATATTATCATCTTTCCGAAAACGAATGAAAGATTTATTGAAGGACAAACAATTAATATATAACTTATTATATCTCAGATAAACTAAATTATCGAACACTTATAATATACCTGTTAGGTACGTATTTATTCTTATCTAGAAAATGCCTGTCGCAAACTTTATTAAGAAAGTTTTATCTCAGAATAACTTAATTCAACAATTTCCAAGATGTCGATAATATGATTAATTGTTTGTAGACAAAACAACCATTTACAACTCATATGAAGTTAATGCTTAGTCAGACTTAAATTTATAAGACCCTAGTTTATCTTATCACGAATTTAGACCCAGGTTATATTAAATTTAAACCAACGTTATCACAACATTATAATTATCCTGCTTATGTTTTCACAATGTATGTATAAAAGATCATTTACACGAGTAGATTTTCTCTCCTCGAAAGTAGATAAAAAAGTTGACTTGTGTAAACAATACTCGCTTCTCTCAAGACGTAATTCGCCACGCCTGCCAAAATTTAAAGTTTCCGTGCATAAACAAAAGAGATTGTCTCGCATAGGTCATAATTTTAGGCGAGCTTTAGTTTCTAGATTGAGTGTAAACTCATGAGTGCGATTATCACCTGGCGAGTTTCATAAGGCCATTCTCGCCTCCCGACAGGCAAGAAACTCTTCTCGTGTAAAGGTATACTCGCCTTTGGTTATTACCCAAACGTTTATCCCGGCGGGACGGGATCCGCTTTGCTGTATAAAATAACATAACGCTTAATACGCATATCCTTTGAAGTGTGTGTTAATATTCCTTGTAAATGAATTCGACGAAGCTTGCTTAGAATACTTTACGTTTTGCATTTTTCAGAAAAGCGGCTGTGGCGGTCAGTTTAACAGTAATTAGTCTATCTGACTTATGTCAAATACACTTATTGTCAAATAAACTCCTCTTCTTTTTGAACAACTTACTATGTACTATTTATAGTACATAGGAGAAGCCAGGGCAATGCAGGCCCCTTAAGGGAAATCTGGAATGAAACCTAAGAAAAAGAAGGTATGAAAAAAAATAACATTTACTAATCTGACTAATGTTCTTTAAAATAAACGTAAAATAATTATCTTAGGGCTAGTTTCACCATGGAGCATACTGTGGAGGTCTGCCCGGCTTTGGCGGAGCACCGCCGTGTCCTCCTGACGGCGATCGGCGGCGGCGACCTCTCGCATCCGGCCCTGGTTCAGGCCATGGTACGAAGCGAGAGGGAATGGGAAGCCGTCACCTCCTTCTGCGAAGCAGTAATTCTCGCGAAGGAAGAAGCGGAGCGCGTCAGGGAGAGGTAATCGTTGCGCCCTCACGCCCCTAGTCGCCGCAGGAGTCCGCACCGTGAGCGTCGGGAGTCGATTGCCAATTTTCGGCCACCGTAGGCGCGGGCTTGCGAACGGCGAGCAATGGGCAGCTCGCCGTCCGGTAAGGACCAGGCCCGGGTCGACGGCGCGTCGTGTTCCACGCGCGCCTCAAAAAGATGTCAGCATCATTGACGGGGTGCGAAAGGGCCGATGCCTGCCGAGGTCGCGGATTGTTCGAAAGAGTTACTGTGGCCCTGGCGCACAGGCAACTGAAGGAACACGGGTGGGTTTTAGTCAGTAAGAGTCTGACACGCCCTGCCGCACCGCCCAGAGCGGGACAAGTCATTTGATGACTACCCACCCAAAAAAAAAAAGGGCTAGTTTCACCATGCTGTGTTTATTCTAAATGTCCCGTTATGCCATTTGACGGATTGTCTCACTACGAAAAATAGTACGTCAAAATGCTTAGCATGGCATTTAGTAACAGCAGAGATTGATGAAATTGGTGCTAAGTCTACTAGAATTCTGAGATAATCGGACTTAAAAAAAAATTGAGAAGCTGCTTGTTTTGCCCCGTGTCATAGACAGACCCAGTCTACTCTTATGTAAGTCTAAAATCGAGCAAAAAGCAGTAATTATGGAGGGGCTCGTCATCATTATCCTCTTTGCCGGCACAGAAACAATGGGCCCATCTATAACATGCACCGCTAGTGACCAAACCTTCTCAAGATACCGAGTACCAATATCCAGGGTACAAACACTCCATTCTCTGATTTATTTCGTATTTCTTCTTTTCTCTTCGTCATTTTGTTCTTTCCTTTCTTCTCATACGCTAGTTTCCGTGTCTGAGCTTCTTTTAGATTCTTTTATTAGGTGAACTGCTAGTGGTTGGTTTTTAGACTTGTGCTTCGGGTTTTGGCATGATATCTATAGGCGCTTACCGCTGTTTCCAACTCCCCCAAACTCCATTTAGCACGTTCTGTCTTCCTTTGGTAGTGGTGAACTATAATTGTATCTGCAGAAAAATTATAAACTTAACACAGTTACCCGAGGCAAAACGGGTACCTTGCTCCTTTTGCTCCGACCGAAATCCCCCCGAGGTCATAATAAAGTAAATGTTAACAAAATCGAAAAAAATATTTAGTCGTTAGTTTACAACTTTTTCTAGTTATTTAGTTACATAAATGAACGTCTTAATTTACTTAAGAACAAAAAATTTAACACAAATACGAATTAGCTGCAACACAGACTTAAAAATAAAAAGAATATCAAAAGTGTCAACTTACGTTTTTCGTTTTGTCTACGTGTGACATGCAGTGACGCACCCAAAACCACTTGTCTCATAAGCGGGAGGTCGACTGTAAAGGCTCCTGACGTATAATCATGGACTTAGTAGAGGAAGCCGGGGCATTGCGGGCCCCCGGGGTAAAACGGACACCCCCTTTGCAGAATAAAAAACCTAGACGTTTGAAACTAGTCGGATCGCGTAAATGCTCCTTCAAACGGGCGCGACACGCGACACGAATCGCACACGAGTCAAAGGCACCGCTCGTCGCGCGACAGGTGGTACCTTTGTGTCGAGTCGCGTGTCGCTCCTGTTTGAAGGAGCATTTACGCGATCCGACTAGTTTCAAACGTCTAGGTTTATTATTCTGCAAAGGGGGTGTCCGTTTTACCCCGGGGGCCCACAATGCCCCGGCTTCCCATACTAAGTCCATGATTATACGTCAGTAGGTAAACTATATCCATATTTTTGGAACGAAGTTCCTTATACGTTATACTCTGCACACTTGGCGAATTAGAGCTAGACCGAAAAAAGTGTAACATTTTGACCTTCACGACATTTTTGCTATAGTATTTTTTTTTCATTAAGTTAGGTACTCTCAGAAGTTGTAAATTTATTCAGTTGCCTGTTATTACTACATAATATACAGCGAAAGGAATTTCGTTCCAACCGGGTTTGCCACGACACCTCTCGACGTTTTTAATATTTATTAGTGAAACTAAAAAGTCAGTGACTCACAACTCTATACTTTAAAACCCCTTTCAAACACCGTTAACAAGAGAGCAATAAAACGTTATGTTCGCTTTAAAAGCACTAGTTCCAGTAAATCTTTGCATAGTGTCCTTACATTGGCGACAGTCACGCTATTAGAGTGTTGTGACGTATTTCGACATGTTTATTTTATACTATTTTTGTATTACTTGTATATGTTCTGAACTTTTTGTAAAGTTACTCAAGGTGACTAAGGACATAAATGACAGTAACTCTTGCCCACAACTTCGTCTGCGTGTTTTTTTATAAATGTCTGTTGGTGGCTCGTCTTAGGGGTGGAGTAGTAGGATTTGCAGTATATGCTTAGGGGCACTATGAGAAGCAAAGAAAACAATAAAAAAAAATAGTTAAAAATATTTATTGCGACAAAATTTTTCAGAAAAAAATTATTTCGGAAGTCTACCAATTTTATTGCAGTATCGGGTTTAATTTTTCTAGTGCCCCTAAGGCTATACTCCAACCCAAATATCCAGAAATCAAACGTAGCCTATGTCCTTCTCCCGCCGGTCTATTCTATAAAAATCTCACCGTGAAAACTTAAGTGAAGTGAGCTTAGAGTGAGTTGTCATTCCACCTGATGCTAGGGATTGACACTATTGACAGCTCACTTCTCAGACTACCGATCTGTCAAATATAATGATCGGTTCAGTAGTTTAGGCGTAAAAAGATAACAGACAGACAGAGTTACTTTCGCATTTATAATATTAGTATGGATTGACTCTTTATTTTTATAGCATAAGATTATGAGGACAATCAAGATAGTAGAATTTTACATATACTTAGTAATACCTACGCATGTCGTTAAATGAATTTCGACTGGTATTCGATGTGTGTAACTACTTAAATAAAAATAATGAAACAGAACGGTTTCCTTTCGGAAAACTTGATCAAGTAATTTTAACGTGTTGCTTTTTACTATGTTTATTTATTACTTTAAAGGCACAGTGACGACAAAATTACAAAGATAACAACAATAGGCAATCACTAAATGAGAATTTGTAGCAACGGTTGAATCAGTCGTAGTAAAAACTTAACAAACATGATTTTATTTGAGAAAATAAATCCTGGTAATGAACCAGCTTCCAACACCAAATTCAATTATATAATTTCAATTCATACTGAATACATTAACTATAGAGCGAAATTTAATAATTTAATTATGAAATATTGATATAAATTAATTAAAACAGCTAATTATTTGACAGCTATTCGCGACGTTGCCAACTTTCAGAATACACCCTCATTATCAAAAAAAACTAAGCGAACGAGACATCACATACCGTACGCGTATTATATCCTAGCCAACAACCTGTTTGTATGTATATACAAGACTGACCTCTGTAACGTGACTCGAAGGTAACCGCTTTTCCTGACATTGAGTGAAGCCCCACAATCTGTGGTAACTAAAATTAATGTGAAAATGAGAGAAAAGAACCTTGTACAGTATGTCATCATTATTAATGTTTAACAATGTTAGACAAATCTTCATAGTTTTTCTTTCTCCCATTTCTGGGAAAAGATAAAATTAATAAGAAAACGAGAAAAGAAAAACCCGCTCCGTGTGTGAAAATTATTGATGTTTTTTTGCTGGAACTTTGACTGCTCTTTCTTCTTACGGAGAAAATATATATTTGACGGAGCAGGTACGTGTGTCTCTATCGTTATCATCAGCCATATTTGAAGTACTGTGAGGGTACTATGGGAAGTGTTGGTTATTGCGCAATAGAAAAACCGTTTGCAGTTCAAATCAAATTATAATTTACGAACAAATTAATCACACTAACGAATCACAAACTGTAAGTACACGACAGAACTATACACAACGCGCGACAGTTTCTAAACGTGTTCACTGCTTACCTGCCAACAACAAACTCTGCTTTAATTCTGCGGGGTAATTACGTAACACACTAACAGTAGAAATGGGTTTCATTTTGATAGTTCTGAGATGTTTAGGGTTATAAGGATGTTTTAAAAAGAACAAATCAGATTGGCTGCCAAAAGTATAATGTCTATATTTAATATAAAACAAGTAAAGTAACATAAAACGCTAATCAAGCATTAACTTGATACATAATTATTACGGAGCATACATACACAATAGTGTAAAGGAGAGCATACACTTCACCTCCGGTAATTAAGAAAAAAAAAAAAAACATAAACAATTTTTTTTTTTTTACAAAACAGTCAGGTTACAAATAGTTTAGTTCGGTTTTTGTGTACAATATCAATTTTATTATTCTTTTTTAAAATTTTAACATTACATCCCAAATCTTCTACAACAGTAAATGGACCATCAAATAAAGGATCTAATTTCTGACCTGTTTCATTTTTAATCAATATCATATCATCTTTATTATATTGAGTTTGGTTCAAATATTTATCATAATAATTGTCTTTACGATTACATTTGCTTAATATTAAATTATTTCTAGCATCTTTATTAGCTAATTGAAGCTTATACTTAAGACTATTACAATAATTTTCTGGATTATATAGCGGTTCAACATCATTATATATTCTAGAAGGAATAATACATGGCCTACCAAATACAAGTTCAAACGGCTGGTATTTTGTTGCTGAGTGGACAGTGGTATTATAACTAAAACACCAATAAGCTAACCAATGTGACCAAGTTTGTGGATTATTGTTGCATTGAATTCTGAGAAAAGCTCCTAAATTTTTGTGTGTATTTTCTAACGAACCAATAGATTGGTGATGGTATGCAGTTGATGATATTTTATCAATGTTTAAAAGCTTACAAACCTGTTCCATTGTTGATGACATAAATTCAGCACCTCGATCAGTTGCTTATGTTTTTGGTAGTCCAAATCTAAGAATAAAGTTATCTACTAAAGCTTTACTTACAGTTACAGTGTCCTTAGTTCTAAGTGGATATGCTTCCACAAATTTACTTAGCTCGCACTGGAGACTCAGTATGTATACATTACCGTCATAATCTTGAGGCAATGGGCCTACAATATCTAAAAATATTTTTTCAAAGGCATATGATGCTGTAGTTGTTATACACATGGGTTCCTTAATAGGCTTACCATGCTTCATCTTTTGACATTTTTCACATTTTGATATAAAATCTTTTACATCCGTTTCAAGACCTGGCCAGTAAAATTGTCTTTTAACGTTATTTATCATTCTGCGCACACCAGCATGTCCACTGGTTGGCAGTAAATGAAAGTCATGTAAAATAAATTTAATATTTTCATCATTAGTAATTCTCTTGACACCTCTTAAAACATGGAATCGTGGTCCGGACCAAGTTTTCATTGATTCAATTTCTTGACTTAAGTCTTTAAGAAAGCTAGCATTATTTATATCTTTTATTATGCATATCTCATTTATATTTAACTTCTTACAAAATTTACTCAATATCGACACAAATTCGGCTCGCGTGAAATGTGAATGATAATCGAGATTTATGTATAAATTCTTTCTCTTTTCTTCATATGCAAAACATTTTTCTTTAAAGGATATCCTATTATTATTATTTAATTTATTTAATTCTTCACCTTTTATTAAAATCATTTCTACAGAATCATTTGGTTTCTTTAATATTTCCGCAACCCTTGGCTGATCAGACCTTGTGTCTGCGGATCTATTAAACAAATCTGTATTACTTGCATCATTCATATCATTCATTCTCTTCTTTTGTGCTCTTGTTAATACAGTCACTACATCATTATTCATACTCTTTAGTTCATCCGATGTTATCACAATCCTAGATAATGCATCCGCAGCGACATTTGTTTTTCCTTTCACATACACTATTTCATACTCATATTCCTTTAAAGTTAATCTAAATTTTAATAGACGACTTGAAGGTTCTTTCATCCCAAATAAATATATTAAAGGTTTATGGTCTGTTTCTATCACGAATTTTCTACCGTACAAGTATGGTCTATAATACTTGACTGACCACACTATGGCTAATAATTCCTTTTGAATTGTTGGGTAATTTCTCTCTGCTTTGTTTAATGGACGACTTGCATACGCAACAGGTTTCATATTTTTATTACATAAAACAGAACCAATAGCTATTCCTGAAGCATCAGTTTTTAATACAAATTTACTTTTATCTGAGAAATTTGGATATTGTAAAATTGGTTGATTAGTCATTGAATGTTTTAAATTTTGAAAAGATTTTTGGCAACTTTCTGACCAAATAAAAGGTTCATTTCTTCTGCACAATTTGTTTAATGGCACTGTAATATCAGCAAATGAAGGTATAAATTTTCTATAATAATTGCAAAAGGCAACAAAACGTTTAACCTCGTCCGAATTTTAGGGTATCGGATAATTTTTTAAGACTTTAATTTTTTCTGGATCTGGCAAGACACCTTGCGCAGAAACAACGTGCCCAAGATATAATAGTTCTTTCTTTAAAAATTGACATTTTTCGGGATTTAATTTTAAATTTACCTTCCTCAGTCTTTCAAATATGTCCATTAGATTACGATTATGGGACTCTAAATTACGACCAAAAATAATTAAATCGTCTAAATAAACGAAACATTTGTCAAAAGTTAAACCAGACATTGCTACCGTCATTACTCTACTGAAAGCACTTGGTGAAATCGTTAATCCCATTGGCAGACGTTTCATCTGAAACTGACCTGAATTAGTACAAAATGCTGTGCATTTTCTGCTTTCTGGATTTAATTAAACTTGATAGTAACCAGAATGTAAATCTAGATGGCTGAATAAAACAGCTCCTGAAAGAGAATCTAAGATTTCAGTAATATTTGGTAGAGGAAACCTATCATGCTGAATTTTTTCATTTAGTTTTCGATAATCAACTACCAAACGCCATTTCCTTTCATTTTTGTCGTCACTTTTCTTGGGTACTAGTAAAACTGGACTAGACCATTCACTTTGTGTTTCTTCTATAATATCATTATTTATCATAGTTTCAATTTGTTTATTTAATTCTTGTTTCAATTTTTGTGGTAGTCTATAAGGTTTTGTATAAATAGGATTAGTATTAGGTTTTAGCGTTATTGTTTGTTCATAAATATTTGTTACCGATAGTTTATCGTTTGGTAAGTGAAAAATATCGGAATATTTTTTGCAAATGTCTTCAATAGACGTTTTCTCTTCGGAATGAAGATGTTGTAGTTTCAAAAGTCTTTTTAAAATCTGAGCTCTACTTGCATCAGCATTATGTTTATCGAATGTATAACATTCATATTCTGATAACGGTTTCACAACTGGAGTAAAGACAGGGACACGAGTATGCTTTTCACTTACATTTAATATTTTTAACGGTATTTTACATTTATTTTCTCTAACAATAGCCCCAGCTAAAAACAAATCTTTCCCTAATTCACTTGCACAAACAACACAATGTTCTTTTAAATTTGAATTTAAATTTACATAGTGAAGAGACTCGCTTCGCGCCGGAATAGTCAAAATTTCTGAATTGCATTCTGTTATATCAAATATTTTAGTGCTAATTTCCTTTTCATTTATACTTAAAGTCAATACATTAGTCTTTAAATTGATATTTGACGAGTATTTACTTAAAAAGTCTAACCCGATAATTCCATCGGCCTTGATAGGTAAGTTATTAAACACGTGAAACTTATGTAGAAATACTTCACCCGTCGGTGATGACAATGCAAGACAAACATGACCTAGTGAACGTATTTGTCCAGCTATGCCGTTTACTAAACTATTTTTTCCAAAAATTGATATATCTGGCGGTAAGGATTCTTTCCGTACAACTGACAAAGAAGCTCCCGTATCCAACAGCCAATAATATTGATTATTATCTAAATTAAATGAAACTAATTTTGTTTGTCCATTAAAAGCTAATATTTCTGGGTTGGTCACGAAAAAACTTATCAGCCTGGTCTACCAATGGGGTTGTCTGAGCTTGGGCGCTATTATCACGCGCCTCATTTGCTTGAGCTGAATAAATCTGACGCGAAATTCCCCGATTATGTGACTGATAATTGTTGTTTCTAAACTTTCCGCCTCTAGAGTAACCTGAATTGTAGTAACTACGCGAACGGTTACCCCGGTTGCTAAAATTATTTCCACTTACGTACCTATTTGATGACTTACCTCGTCCTTGTGCACCTCGTCCTCGATGTCCTTGATTTCTATGACCATTAAAATAATTGTTATATGTACCTCTCTTTCCTCTTTTGTAAGAAGAGGACTTACCAGAATAATACATGACATTGCCGTTGCTTGTACTCGCACTCGGCGATAGGGAACACTCCTCATCCTTAGCTGCCTGGATAGCGTCCTTCAGTAGGGTATAATTACGAGCTGCAACTATAATGCTAAGTTTTGAATTTCTTAAACCCTCTGAAAATTTTCTGATCGCTAATTTTTCATTTAATGGCTTCAGAATATCATATTTATTACACTCGCCATCTGCTTGAGTAATTGTCAAGTCCGTGAATAATTTTTCGATTTCAGAAGCATATTCATCAATCGAACGGTGACCTTGTGAAACATTTTGAAGTCGCGATTGAATTGCCGTAAATGACTTTCTCGTTAAAAGATGCATGCGCATGTCCTTGACAAGTTCTAAAACAGATGTATACTTTGAAGACATTCGTAACTTCGCGTTTTCCGATAGTCTACTTTTCAAAATAAATTTAATTAATAATTCTATATCCGTTCCGTTAATCATATCGGAATACATCTCAATACCGTCTATTAATCGTTTCGTCACATTTTCCGTATCGTCCATAACAGGCAACAAATTACAAGCAGTTTTCATATCGAAATCCATTTTGACAGACTCGGTTTTAGGAAAAGTACACAATGTTTTAATACTTTCATAAAGTTTTCTTGTATTTTGTAAAATTTCTGTCGCAGACGAAATAATCTGCGGGTCCTCCTTAGACTTTAAAAGTAAAAATATTTCTTTGCATTTATCATAAATATTTGTCGCTTCATTTAATTTAATTTCAATAGTTTTACCTAAATATCTAGACTTTCCCTTTTTTACTAAATATTTTCTTATATTCTCTATTAAAACATAATTGTCAATTAATGTATCAATCATACTCTCAAACCATAGCAGGTATTACATTTCATTACATTCTTAGTTAATTATTCTATAATCGTGCACTTTAGCTCACGTAACTCGATACTTAGTCGCAAACTTGAAACGTTCGGCATTCTTTCGCCGTGCTACTAGTAACTTAACGCTTTTGTTTTGACATCTTTACATAGAATTATGAAATACTGGAATGTCTTAATAACTATTCTATTTTTAGTCTTTAGTGTTACTTATTTTTAAGATTTTTTTTATTGTCCTTATTGACTAATTTTAGCACTCGCGAGAGATTTAACCGCACACACGACACACACTTTTAACATAGTTTATGCTGTTTACTCACGGTTCCTTAGGCTGAAGTTTCGGCGTTATTGTGTCCTCGGATAGAAGCCCGGATACGTTGCATGGCATTAAGACCAATCTCCTCCTGGATCCACTGACGATGGCACCTTCTGTATAGCCGCACCATAAAGTAGGCATTGGTTATGGTGAATACAGCCAGCAGTGTGACCATAACAATATTAATTTGCTCCATGTGCTGACCAATACCCTTCAAAGTGGCCTCGTTGCTACCCGCAGCGTTTTGGGTGATGAATACCTCATCTTTTTCGACCGTTGAGCGGCACATCTTCTGTTGTTATTCCGATAAAGTACAGTATGGTATGGTGATTATACTTTAAACTTGCAATTTACACTGCCGAAACCCAAGGACAGCCCTAGGCAGGGTCGCCATGAGATGTTTAGGGTTATAAGGATGTTTTAAAAAGAACAAATCAGATTGGCTGCCAAAAGTATAATGTCTATATTTAATATAAAACAAGTAAAGTAACATAAAACGCTAATCAAGCATTAACTTGATACATAATTATTACGGAGCATACATACACAATAGTGTAAAGGAGAGCATACACTTCAGTTCAACAACATTCATTGCGTTATTTACGTTGTTGAGCAGACAAATGTTACGAACATATGAAGCAATGGATTAGCAATAGGCTTCAAAATGATTCAGATTGTGATACATAGTGTGTTACGTAATTAGGGGGCTGGTCAAGCGTTTTGTTATAGACTCTGTCGAGCGTTGCCTGGTGGCGCTGGCGTCTCGATTAGTCAAAGTCAAACGATTAATCTAACGTATTTCCGACATAATTTATTGTAGATTCCCTGATCAACGACGGCAGTGCTTGGTGGGCGGATACTTCATTTCAGCCATCCAGTTTATTTGTTATTCTAAACCAAACTTGAATAGGAAATCTTATAAAAATAACTTCACGAGGTAAGCATACTGAGCACTTTCGGGTTCTTTACAAAAAACATTGTTTTCCTTTTCAGGATAAAAAATGAAATATTATCCTTTCCGTCAACGTCTCGCCATTTTTGCCAAACTTGGAAATGCGCGAGTAAAGCCTCGACAGTTTGTAGGTATCGTCAAAACCTCAGAAAAATTGAAATTGTCTTGACTTCGCTTTTTGCGTTGGTGGCGACAATATAATGTTGTATGTAGATAGCTGGTAATTATGGTTTCCTTTGTTTGGTGATATTTTGTAGTTGTTCAAGATGGCTGATTTCATTGCTATTATTTAAAACGTGTCCTTACAAAGATACATGGATACGGTTGAAAAACTTAGCCCTTTTTTTGATATTTTTACTGTCTTTGCTGTCGATAATCGTGTAAAAATATGGTTGGAGAGGATGAAACTCCTCTGGGCTCTAGAACGCAAATTGTCGGCGTAGCTCGTAGTCGAATTTCTCAGTAGCAGCCTTTTTTTTTTTTTTGGTTGGGAAATCTACAAATGACCTCTCATGCTCAGGGCAGAGCGGAAGAGCGTGTCAGACTTTTACTGAATAAAACTCACCCGTATTCCTTCAGTTGCCTGTGTGCCAGGGCCACGGTAACTCTTTCGAACAATCCGCGACCCCGGCAGGCATCGGCCCTATCGGACCCCGTCAATGGTGCTGACATATCTTTGAGGCGCGCGTGGAACACGACGCGCCGTCGACCCGGGCCTGGTCCTTACCGGACGGCGAGCTGCCTAGTAGGAGCCTGGAGTTTGGATTTGTGCCTGATTAAATGATAAATGATTTTATTTCTGTTAGTAGGTTTGTACAAACACTTTTACACGCCAATTATATTTTAAAAACTATATGAGGTCGGCGTTTCCTATCTGATTACTCTGAGAAGAAAGGCCGAAATAAACTCAGAGGTCACAGTCTCTTTTGAACTCTTTTGAAGTTCAGACATAATCTTAGTCAGATCATGTGAAAACCATTTAGATTGGTGTCTGAAAGGGTCTTTTGAGGAAAAATCACACAGATTGATTGGACCTGTCCAGTCAGTGCACGTATTTGTCAGTAAACGTGCAGCTCAACTCAGAACTTAAGGAGCTCAATGATTGATGACAACAGGCTCGCCATCTATTACATGGGACTTAAACATAACTGGTGAAATGTGTGTGTACTATAGATACAACTCTGCCTCACCCTCCTGGAGTTTACAGGCGTGATATCATGTTATGTTATTTAATAAATCCTCAAAAAACTTAATGAACGTCTAATGACGTATGAACAGTTTAAAAAAAAATAAACGGACCCCTAAAAACTTTTGGGATTCTAATGATGTACGCCTTTTTTAAATACATGAGCTTCTTTTCAACTTTCTGGTCTTTTCTCAATGTTGTCCACGGTTAGTAAGTTGGGACACCCCGATCAAATGGGTTAGGTTAGATTAGGAGTGTAAACAAACTCGCGCGAGCCGAGCAAGCGGTGGTGCGATATGGGCCAGCGAGCACTACATTCATGTTGCTCGCAGTTACTTGGCTATTTCGTATTTTAGGACTCCGAAATGGGAATTATTTGAGGATCACAAAAAGATGCACATTTATTATATTAGAATGTCCGAAGATCATAAAAGCGACGCGATGCAGTAACCGTGTGAACACAACCATCGGACACGAACCATCGGAGACACTTTTGACCCCTTAATAACTCAAAATCTATTTAACATAAACACATGAAATTTGGTTTATTGATGAACCCCTTAGATTAACTAGAATCAAATCTTGAGCTTCAATTTATCCTAAGTTATCTGCTTTGGATAATTCGACTACTCAAATTTTTATTTTTAAACAGCATTGTTGTAGCAGAAAAAAAACAAGAAAGTGGGTTTTAAAATTATTTTAGAATGTTGATGTTCTTTTATATAAATTTCAGGATTATCTACAGAACTTGGCACCCATTTACATCAAAAAAAAAATTATCGTCGAAGTCGACAACCACGCATATTCTTAATATTAAACGTGGCTCCCACTTTCATTTTTATGTTTTTGACAAGATATGTAATCTACGACATAAACTACGTGACATCCTAACTTCCTAATCCTATCCTAACTTCCTAACTCCTAACTATATCCTAACTTCCTAACTATCCTAATCCTAACTTCCTAATCCTAATCTTAATCCTAACTAATATTGTAAATGCGAAAGTAAGTTTGTTTGTTTGTTTGTTACCTTTTCACGCCTAAACCACTGAACCAATCATCCTGAAATTTTGCATATATGTTGTCAGGGGTACAGAAACGGACATAGGGTACCTTTCATCCCGCAAAAAAGTACTGCTCCCGAGGAAAACAAAAATAACGTCCTTATTATAATAGATGGCGCCACGTGTCTTTCGAATCATGATTGAATTATAACCCGAATTGATAGTCAAAGTCTAAATTAACGCGAGCGAAGCCGCGGGCAAAAGCTCGTACATTATAAATCTCATAAGAATCCATTCAGTAGGTACTTGTCGCGTGACAGCACAACATAAAAAGAAATAACGAGCATTGTTGTGACGTGCTTAAGGGACAACTTTGTTTTATTATTAACTTGGTGCTCATGAACTTTCATACTTAAAGTATTTAATATGAACTGTCACATACTTTTATGGGTCATCATACCGGTGTAAACGGTACACTTTTGGCTTTCAATTCGGATAAGGAAACCTCTAAGAATTGTATTATAAAAATAAATCCTTCAATATTGGCCTTGAATTTCTGAAAAATCAAAGTGTAGGTACCGATGTGTGCTCCATAGAGCCTTGTTTGTTGTAAAATATATAATAACCTACTTATTCATTACTTAAAACATGAAATTCTGTTTACCGCATTCTGTTTGTCACAAAAAAGATGAAACTTTTTTTTTAAAACATATCGATTCGAAATTAAAAATCATAATTTTCCATTCGCTCATTCCTGAACCGTGATTACGAATAAATTATGTAACTGGAGCTATAAGGTCGAAATTTTAACAGAAAATAAAGACGAGAATGCACCGAAAATTATAAAACGGTCGGGTAATCTGGAATGCAGTTTATAAATTACTTTTATTTAATTTTTATACAAGCACTAGTTTCTGCCCACGGCTTCGCCCGCGTGGAATGTTGAAATTGCCTATGTCCTTTCCCAGGATACATAGTATCCCCATACCAAATTTCATCAAAATCAGTTCAGCCGTTTTGGAGATTAGCCGAAACAAATAGACAGACAGAAAAAAAAATAACTTGTTTTTTTGTTATAAGTATACTTTCATAAGCATTTAGTAAAAAGCTGTTATTCTGAAGTTAACTTATACTTGAAGAGAGTTTATTGCTTTATTTCAAACAACCATCAAAGTTATTCATGTTGAGAATCAATAGATGCGGACGTGCCAACAAGTTGAAAGTATTCGAGCCACGTGTCTCACGTGTCTCAAACGATACTGTAATTCCTTTGTTGCAAAAAAAAAACTCTTTTGGCTACAAAATTACTATCACCACGTAATATTCGTAAAGCTTTGTTATTGGGTTGTAGACATCAGATAGACGACGGTCCGCATAAAATACTGATATTGAACCACATCTGGCCAGACCATATTCGACTCCAATATAGTTTTGATAAGGCTAGACAGAAGACGGATTATAATTTCAGTCTAGCCCAAGGGACTTATCGTAAAAACAACCCCAGTTATGACCATCCATCCGAAACCTCAGACAAATTAGTCCCTTTAGACTGAGCGCCACGCCACTTTACATGCATTGTTCACATTTAAAAAATGGCGTCTATTTTAAAGCGTAGCCGCGTAGGCTTGCGTAGCACAGTTAGCGCTACGCCTGGGGTCAATGACACCGCGTAGCATCCTCGTAGCCGCTCCCCTTCGATTATGACGTATAGCGAAGGTGAACAATAAACAGATAATGTTTTTAATGTCTAAATGTCGCAGCATCATGCTGAGATAGGGGCCTTTTGGCCTCGTACAGGACTTACTGTTGTTATTTTCATTTTACTTTTATTTTTATTTTATTTTTTTATTTTTATGAGTGTGTTTAGTTTCGTTTCTGATAATCCTGTGCGAGTCTCAATAAACACTTTTTCTTTCTTTCTTAATTATTTATTATAAACGACAGGGATTCTCGAATATGGCTCGTGGCTGATTAATAACAGCAGCTCGGGTCGATCGATGTTTAAGCTTACTCTTGCCTAAGTCGGTATGTGAATGGGTAGGAAATAGATGGTCTATTACATACCGAGACCCCTCTGTGCCTCGGAATGCACTTTAAGCCGTTAGTACCGCCTTTCATTCGTAGATCTTTGACAGTCTCTACGGTCAGTCAGAAGCCCGAAAGTCTGACAACCTGTCTTACCAAGGAGTAGCGTGTTACCCAGTAATTGGGTTGCGGAGGTCAGACAGGCACCCAAAAAAAAAAAAAAAGATAAGCAGTTCATTAATGGGGTAGCTTGAGTAGTCAGAAGGCCAAAAGTCTGATAACCAGTTTTATCAAGGGGTATTGTGTTACCCAGTAACTGGGTTGTGGAGGTCAGATAGGCAGTCACTTCATGAAAAATACTGGTATTCCGTTGCAACCGGTTACACCGGAAGCCGACCGAACCGAATATTGATTGGTATTAGGTAGTTTGGTAGCAACGAAGGTGATTATATTAGGGAGAGCTAAAAATACACTTTAACATATACACGTTTCTCATATAAAAGTATTGGAAGGAATGTTCAAGCTCACAGGTTTCAGCTTCAATGAGAAAATTGTTTCAATTTCAATGCATATACGAGTTTCCAATATAAAATTCCCAATAATATGATTCATAACTTTATTAGGAGTAATAAAATTCTCGAGTTATCTCTTCTATATATAATACATATTATTTTTCTGGCAAATTTTTATATTATGGCCCCGTAATCTGAATGATTGAAATAAAATCAGACTTCAATTGACTACAATCAAGCCAAACAAGACGTAACACGTAATTTACAGCCACAGCCACGTCTGTAAAAATCAAATATAGTCGCTACGCCGTAGACGCGTAGCGCGCTACGAGGTCATCGAACGCGTAGCATCTACAACTCGTAGCAAAGTTTGTGACCGTTACACAAAGTTTTGACACAGTATGTCGAAGTTCCGTCAGTAGTTTTATGAGGCTATCTAGAGGAAACTGTTTTAGTAAAATGGTGGATAGTTTATTTGGTTTGTAGCATGTTTATTATTTCGTATCTGCTTTGTTTTGTCTTCCACTTTTATTGAAACAATTTTAGAGAAATAATTATTGATTTTATTAAGTCACGTCGTGATATAATTATACACTATTACTCCCATCGATATACGGAGATAATATATCAATGGGTCCTCCCAATATTACTTAATAGAAATTAAAAAAAAAACAATACTTTTTTTACTTTACTGTTTTTTTTCTAAATGCCACGTTATAACAAACTTCAACACCACTTTATTCATCATAAGTGCTGTCAAACGCTACTTTAAGAGCTAAAGTACTAAAGCTAGTAGTTTAAAGTACTTGATTGTGTTCGAGAGGGCAAAAAATCGTTGGGCGGAATGTCTCTGGGCGGATTTTAAATAGAACACCTACTGCGCCGTGACCGGGTTCCAATATTTCGGTTCATTAAACCTTACGACCGCTCCTAAGGTTTCGTCCGGAATACTCTTGTGATTGAAGAAGTGAATCAGTTAATTTAGGACTTCTTCTCATCTTGTCGCGAACCATAAAGGGCTTTTATTAATTACTAACTTTTGCCTGCGGCTTCGCCCACATGGAGGTCGAAAATTATCCCACGGGAACTTAGTTACTACCGATATAAAAAATATCTTAGGTGTTAATCCAAATTATAAATTATCCGTGTGCCAAATTTCATCCAAAACCCTTCAGCCGTTTTAGCGTGATTTAGTAACAAACATACAGACATTACAAACATACATACATTTATAATATTGGTAGGATATTGTAAGCAAGTTACTGTTTTTATATTTGTTTTTTTTTTTGTGTTTTTATTTTACTTTTGTAACACTTTGGTTTACTGGTAAAAACCGCGTGGCTTGATGCAAATATTAATAGCGGAGTAATTTGCTTCCAGAAAGCCTTTAGTGAAATACCTTTTTTATCGAAAATCTTTTAAAACATCTATTAATCTATTGACAAAAGATAATTGACGATTGAGAAATCGGCGGTCTGAACTAAGCTTAACGTTACACGTGTTTGCATAACTTTAAATATGCAGTAATTTAACTTTATATTCATTGAAAATCCACTCAGTTCTGGCTTTCCGCACTCGAAAATTTTCATGTTTGAATTTTGTTAAATGTCCCTAAGGACGTTTCCTGCAACTCTGTCTGCATATTTTATTTTAAAAGTGTCCATGAAGCAGAAGATTATTTTGCTTTGAGCAGCAATCATTTTAGTATACATACATAAACTCACGCCTTTTAACCATGGGGGTGGGCCAACTGCTACGATCCTTACATACACCTTTTGTCATACACGCACACCACAAAAATTATATGATGTGCTAGTAACACTACAACCATTAGTTTTTTTGTCATCGAAATATGTTCCATGACAAAAAAATTACGCATGTTGCTTAAGGGCGGTATCCGATGTCACATCGCGCCTAAAGCAAGTCTCGTTTATACGATTGTATGGCAGTTATTCTAAATTGTAACTTTAGTTTATAACGCATGTTTTGTCTTTTCTTTTTCTATGGACCCTGGACTGAAAATAAAGTTTATTATTATTATTATTTCCTTTATTTCATTATGTACATATAAATTATACTTTTAAATATTAAAATATAAAAACATTTAAAAATATAAAAAATAGTGGCCCACCGGTATCGGGAACAGGGTCCGGCGGTATCGGCGGTCAGGGCTCCAGAGAGAGGAACCTCCTAACAATGCGGGCCGTGTCTAGAAGTACCGCCTTCTGAATTAAGCCCTTAATCCAGCTGCCCAACGAGAGCCTCCTCGGGTGTTGGTCGAGGCTCTTTATTATTATTATTTAATTTTAAGCTTTTCGTATATCTCGGGACCATAGGGTCCCGGACCTTTGGTAGGCATACGAGGGGCCGAAGCCAACTCGCAGAGGCCCGTTAGAATCTAAAAGTGAAGGAAGTGAAGCACAAGCCGGCGATTATCCCTGTATGCACTGTGCAAGTGCACACAAGGACAACCTCCGGTTGATGTTGGACTATTGCAGGATATGGAAAAAGATATTGGACTATGGGTTTGGGTGCCTATAGTGGACTAGTTATCTAGAACTGTGGAAGGACTATGACGCGTGCCTGTATTATTATTAGAAGGCTTTCTAGGCACGTTTATAAAGCGCACGTCTGCTGACGTTAAAACTTCTGTATGTAACTCGCATACTGCTTTAGTTTAAGCTAGGTCATTGATGTTGTGGCTAGCCGCTGTTCTCATTTGGCTGCATTGTTCATGTCGTAACAAATTATCTAGTGGTAAATAAAGTGGCCGGTTATTTGATGTGGTTCGTTTAGGGGTTTGTAATTGAAATTAATTTGAATTTAGGTAAGTGATTGATTGGCAGTGGGCAGGGCACATTGCTCGCAGAACGGATGGCCGATGGGGAAGGCCGCGGGAATACGCTAGAGGCGAGAAGCACAGAACCGGTCGATGTGGCGACGCCTGTGAGAGCCCTATGTCCAGCAGAGGACGTCTTGCGGCTCAAATGAGACGTCTTGCGGCTCAAATGAGACGTCTTGCGGCTCAAATGATGATGGTGATGAAGCGATTGATCTGTCGTACTTACAGTCACCAAAAGAGATAAGTAACCAGGGTCGTCGCATATAGTTGTAGTTTAGTAAGAAACCGACGGATGTTTTCGAATAAAATTGAATTTGATAAATTACCTGTTTGTTTTCTATTAATAAAATTAAATTTTATTCGAAAACATTCATCGGTTTCTTACTAAACTTCAACTATATCGACGACACTGGTTACTTATTACTTTTGGTGACCGTACATAGCTTAACGTGACTAAGCTATGTATCTTTATTCTTGAAAGTCTCTATAGGAATAAACTCATATACTCCTTCTTTTTTTTTACTCAAACTCAAAGCATTTATTTCAAATAAACCAATTACAGGCGCTTTCGAATTGTCAAGGGGTCGGTCAGTCAGAAAGATGAAGCTAGTTGCCCATTCCAAAGCGTAGCAGGTACCTATGGAGAAGAATGAGCAAGTAACTCCACGAATACTCTTTTAAATCAAAATATTGTTACAAAAAGTTGTTAACATCATTGATGCTAAAATTATACATATGAGAACCATGTAGAAACACGGGCACATTAAGAGCGTCCGAAATAAAAAATAAAAAAACAAAAAGTCTATTCAGAAATTAAAATAAGCCGTGGCAGCTAAGAGATGACCAGTCCCTACTGACGGCACCCGTTCACGAACATGACGTATGGATCAGCACCATTCAGCTCCAAAATTTTGATGGGAACGTAATGATCCAACACATACGCCACCACCAGCGAGTACTTTACTATTTGTAATTCCTGTGCGTGTCCCAAATAAAATATTTTTCTTTCTTTCTTCAATTTACCATTTCGCCGAGAACCATCCTAGTTTACAAAATATACTGAAAATATCATGATTTTTATAGTAAGCAATACCTGTAGTAGTTTTTAATAATAAAAATAAATTATGATCCACGTCTTGTAGTAATGTAGCGGTATCTACATCGCCACATGTGAGCTACAGGTCACACTGACGTCACGCAAAATCCTACATCGTGCAAGCAGAGTACCGCGCAATTAGCATATATACAACGTCCCGACATCAATTGTCGGGCAGTTGCCCACCAGACACAACACCCGTCTGGTCGGAGGATCCTCCCTTTTCAATAGGGTATGAGTGAACTTTACACCCTGTTCCTCATACCTCTATAGTAACTCGCTCTCACTAGTCATTAGAGCTATAAGCTATAATGAAAGTTCCTTGTAAAATGTTTGATCGAAACCTAAGTGAACTTCTAAAGTATCAATTTTAACTTGAGATTACATTACAAGTTCCTTTGAGTATCAACGTTAGTTTTTAAATGTTATATGATATTATCTCTGTAAGTAAAGTTACCTGAACAAACAAACACTTAAAGCAAAAACATTTATATCAGACAAAAACATCGATAGGCAAGGCAAGGTTGTTACTAACAAGTATTTTGCTTATAATTATTGTTAGTAATTAAAAAGTACAAAGAAGAAACTAGACATACCGTCTACCCTTGCACAGTAGGCTCAACGATTTGGCAACACATGGAGTTCGGTGAACCTACTGAGTAGAACAGTATCCGTATCTTTACCACGTCAAAAATATTTTATAAACTAGATGAGAATAGCGTTTCCTTACGACTACTCTGAGAAGAACCACCGGAACAAACTCAGAGTTCACAGTATTTAAAGTTATACAATATCTTGAATCATGTGGAGACCATGCAGATTAGTGTCTGAAATGGTCTCTTGAGGAAAGAACCGCACAGATTTTAGTGAACCTGTCCAGTCAGTGCACGCATGAGTCGGTAATCGAAATGTTTATTATATTTTAAAGCGATCTTTTACAGAATTATTTGTTAACTAGTAGAGCCTTTCAGTAAACCAGGATTCTCGACAGAAAATGTTCACCAATCAAATAGAACATGCACCTTCAAACTCGATACAACGAGTTTTCATTCCTATTCTGGAATAGGTATGATGACATTTTTTTTTATGCTCTTTGAAATATTGTTTGCAAATATTGCAAACAATATTTGCAAATATTGCAAACAATATTATAAAAAGTGTAAAAGCTTAAACAATTACCAAGTTATAAACGTTTTTAAATAACTGCTAGAAAAAGATGGCACCACATAGAAGTGACGTCACTACTGTGTAACTTCATACTAGCGCCATACATCGTCCGTACCGCGCGACAAGGACGGGAATAATCCCTTCCAAAAACTTTTAGAGCGTGTAGCTTCTCCATATTTCCATCGATATTACAGGTTTTCTCGTTTATCTAATTTTACTATGCCTTCTTTGAAATTACATAATTTTTTCGAACATTTCTAATATTAGTCATCATCCCTATTCTGGATCCGATAGTACCGCTTCCGTGACATCCCGAGTTTCCGACGCCTCCATATCGACCGCGACCAACAACCGGTGGCGGATGTTACACCGTCTGTTAGAGCCTTTATTTCTCATGGATATTGAAATAGTTGTTCGTGCAAACTGAAACCGTGAATACAGCGCATGATTCCAGACCTCCTAACGTAGAAATTTTAGGACGGTTATCCAAAAAAAAATCTGCTGTTTCATAGAAAAGTGCAATACTTACACAATCAAAATATATGGCAGAACTATTTTATTTTACACTAGCTGCGCCCAGCGGTTTCACCCGCAGAAATCGCGCTACTTTCTACTTTTTTTTCCGTAGGAACCTTCTACAAGGTATTAGAAAACTATTACAAAAAAGATGGATGAAATCGGTAAAGTCGTTCTCATGTTATGGCGTGACCAAGGGAAATAGGGATTTATTTTTATATATATAGATTTAAATATATTTTGTTTTTTATTTTTGCGGGGGTTCAGCATCATGTACTGAATCCATCGTAACAGGTTGTGCGTCGATGTACCTGCCACCCTTTTTTTTTTTGGGTGGGAAATCATCAAGTGACCGCTCACGCTCTGGACGGAGCGGAAGGGCGTGTCAGACTCTTACTGACTAAAACCCACCCGTGTTCCTTCAGTTGCCTGTGCGCCAGGGCCACGGTAACTCTTTCGAACAATCCGCGACCCCGGCAGGCATCGGCCCTATCGGACCCCGTCAATGGTGCTGACATCTCTTTGAGGCGCGCGTGGAATACGACGCGCCGTCGACCCAGGCCTGGTCCTTACCGGACGGCGAGCTGCCCATTGCTCGCCGTCCGCAAGCCCGCGCCTACGGTGGCCGGGAGTCGGCAATCAACTCCCGACGTCCAGAGTGTCTCCTCCTGCGGCGACTAGGGGCGCGAGGGCGCAGTGATTGCCTCTCCCTCTCGCGCTCCGCCTCCTCCTTCGCGAGCATTACTGCTTCGCAGAAGGAGGTGACGGCTTCCCATTCCCTCTCGCTTCGTACCATGGCCTGAACTAGGTCCCTGCCTCCCTGTATAGTATATCGGGCTGGTGTCCGCAATTCCACGTCGAAGCGCGTATTTTGCGTTAGTTTGGAGTATTTATTAAACATATACCTACGATTACGTCAAGTTTGTCTGTATAGCTCGTCTTCTATGCAGTCATATCTACGTCGTTATTAATACGCACTTCTTTTTTCATGATCTGGTTGCTTTAAACTTTTTTTTCTATGACCTGCGGGGTAATTGCGTGACATACTAACAGAAGCAATGGCTTTCATTTTGACAGTTCAACAACATTCATTGTGTTATTTACCTTGTCCAGCAGACAAATTTTTCGAACATATGAAGCAATGGATTAGCAATATTCTTCAAAATAATTCAGATTGCGATTGAAAGTGTGTTACACAATAAGAGTGCTGGGCCCTATACCAGTAAACTTCACAAGTCTACAATTCTACATTATTGTAGAAAAAATTGCGTAACACAGAAATTACAAATATGTATGAGTTACAATATTGTAGACTTGTCACTAGAATTTACATATTTGTAAGGTGTTCCGCTTACAATTGTGTGGCTTAGAGTTTTGTGGTAGATATAGGGTCCTATAGTTTAGAATTTATAATACGGAAACCGAACACGCCGTAGATAAAATATTTAGATACTAATAATAAGTATTCAACACAAAAACCTTCAAAAATATGAACTTGACGTATTAATGTATTCTATCTCATTCTGTCGCACGTTAAATCCTATAGATGTATGTGTTTGTCGCTTTTTAATGTCGCTTTTTAATGTCGCTTTTTTGTTTCATCGAGTTTCAAATCACAACGGGGCTAAAGAAATTTTCACTACAAAAAACATTTCCTCAATATACAGTATAATAAACATCACTACAAATAAAGGCAGGTACACAAAGTCAAAACTTTTAACTAGATGCAAACAAAGCTCAGTTCCAAAGTGTAGGGTACACGGTTCTGAAAGTTATCTGTCTGTGCCGCGCTGCGTCTCGCCGCGCGATATTGATCGCGAGTTGGTCGCGAGACCAACGACCGAGCGAGGATGTAAAATCGCTCGTGTGCAATCATTTGTCGCGGATATAGAGAGGGCTGAATGATGTTATGCGATGTGAATCTGAAGGATGTATTTGTCGTAGGGAAAATCCAAGGAACTTCCGCAATTTGTGGTTTTAGAGAGATTACACTTTTGTCTCATAGGAAGCTCCTTTGTCTAATGTATTTAGCTAGCTTTGAGATTTTGTTTCATCTGCCAACATATGTATGTTATCCGAAAGCGTCGCGCGGAGTGCTATCGATCTGCGAACAACGACCGCGCGTTGTAAAAAGTACCGTTTTATATCCGAGTGCAGTTGCGGCTTATTGGTTGATTCGCACGAATTTACTTGCCCGCAACGGGCGAATCGACAATTTGTTTTTGTCTTGTGTAGGCATGAGTTTAATTTATTTGTGGGCGAATCGACAACTCCTTAAATACTTATCGATAAGGCAAATGGCCCGTTTTGAATTGTATGCAATAAAATTAAGAAAAAATACACTAGCGCACGGAAGCGAAGCGAAGTGAAGTGTGTTAAAATAAATGTTGTAATAAAAACTACGAAAAATGTATAAGTTATTCTTTAGATTATAGGTAGGAAAAATCCGGTCATCTTTTTGCGCCCTTACAGCATTACAAACTGCTAAGTCTGAAACATTAAAAGAATTATTGCTTCTTCCACATCATCCATCCATTCCATTTTTACCTTCTTTTTATTCGGACTTTCTGTCTTTTCTCGTAACAATTAAAGCATTTATATTTATATTCTTCTCCGCTGATAATTTGGTTTGTTTTATTTCAAACTTTCGCACTTTTGTACCAGACCTCAGACCTTTTTTCACAAATTAATGATTATTCATTAATTTGTGAAAAAAGGTCTGAGGTCTGGTTCTGAGATCTATTTATCTCTTTGGATTCGTGCTCTTTTAATATTGATCTTCAAAGCCTCTTATCAATATTGTTCTTCTTCATTTAGTCGAAGAGACGATTTGCTGAAGAGTAACAAATGACAGTCATGAAAAGACTTTTTCAACGACATAAGTTCGGTCGTTATTGGTCAGTGGGGACCTCCTGTCGCATCATCCTTTCCTTAATATACACATAGAGTATATCCAATATCATTTCTATGTGCTAGTGTACTTTATTGCATACAATTTAAAATGCTACCTATATGCTGCTATGCTGTTATGCTATTTTGCTATTGTTTGTTCTTTGACATCTATGGTTATTTTTTTAATTATTTAATGTATTGAATTTTTAAGTTTGTATTTTTAGAGCTTTATGAATTTGTATTATTTGTATTATTTTTTTGTATGATTTTTGAATCATTGTATTTTGATTTAGTTTAATGCTTTTCGTACTTGTGAAACTTGTTGTACCTACCTAGATATTAAGTGAATGATGTGGTCTCCTATAATTGGAGGCACACACTTTTATTTGTCCCTGTTTATGTTAACATGCATGTAATTGTGTAGCCTCTGTTGGCGATCCAAAGATAACGAAATAAATAAATAAAATGTGCCAATTGCCTAATACGTATTTCTGAAGTTGTCTACAGAAAAAATTACATTATTTAAATGTGTCGATTCACCCGTTTCGGGCGAGGGAATTCGTGCGAATCAACCAATAACCCGCAGTTGCTAATGGGAGACGTAAGGCGATATATTCTCTTTGTGATGTAAACAGATACAAATAAATGTACAAATATGTATGAACATGGTACCTAGTCAGGATAAGAAGGTGGTATCTATTTGATTTTTTTGGAATGATACTTAATTATATTTTCTAGAGATTAAAGGGATTATTTCGGTATCGAGTGAAACTGACAGCAGGCGACTGAAATTATAATTTTCTTATCGGTGACCATATTAATATGAATGCACCAACATTTACCCTTGCTTTCGACATAACAATAACATGCCATAATATACTTTGTTTTGATTAAATCATAACATTTAATATGCAGTTATGAAATACATAACAAGTTGTAAACAAAAGCACGAGTATAAAGCGGAGGGTAGACAAACCAACGTGAATGTTATCATTCGCGGGGTAGCGACCGAGCGCTATCGACCGCGACCGCTTACCGCGTGGATGGGGAGATGTAGCTATTGTCATCGTTTGAAAAACTATTTTTCGATACATTAATTACTGGTGTTGAAGTGACCACATTCAGGGCGGGAGCACCGCATTGCAAAAATGCTCCGGCATCACTTTCGTATATTTTGTATGAACTGACGCACACTATAGACAGGCCACACCGCACTTTTTCATATTGAAATGCGTTGCGCTGCGGCTGTTATGTGCACTAGCCTTTCAAAAGTCAATCAGTTTAATGTCCTGTTATTTTTTATTACCTTCACCCTAATTACGTAACACACTATGTATCACAATCTGAATCATTTTGAAGCCTATTGCTGATCCATTGCTTATATATTCGAAACATTTGTCTGCTCGACAACGTAAATAACGCAATGAATGTTGTTGAACTGTCAAAATGAAAGCTATTCCTACTGTTAGTGTGTTCGCAATTACCTCGCTGGCTGTTTCATATTTACCATTATGAAAATACTTACCAAAACTTATTTGAACCATCAACCCGAACTGGGCCCGCATGTTAGATTACGGCCCACTCCCTCTTCCAGAGAGTCAAAGTCAAAGTCAAAACGTTTATTGCGAAACTTAGTTCGCAATAAACGTTTTGACTTTGACGTTGACACTTATGTTACAATGTTGGTGTTATGTTATATTATGTTAGTACTTATGACTTAGCAGCCTTTTACAAGCATTGCAATCCTCATTCCCGTTGCCCAGAGAGAAGGCCCGTGTCCCAGCAGTGAGATCTTAATTGGTTGATTAAATACTGGGTACCTACTTACCGAACGACTACCAAGCATGTAGATTTCTGAGCAAGACGCCAAAATAGTTGTCACAGTAAATAAAATGCCAATAGATCAAAAATATTTGCGTGCTACGAAATACAGTGCCTCTTTTTCACTTTTTATGACAAATAAATAAACTCTTACTGCTTTTGCCGCATCCAATGTAAAACCTTATGTCCTATTATATAGTGCTCGTTATCACTAAGCGGGGCGACGCGACGCTAGATTCAAACCAGACACAACATTGTTTAAATGTTAAATTTCGACACACCAACCAGACAGAACGACAAACTGAATGTAGATTTACTATTAGCCGTCAAACATGAAGTAAATGGGTTTTATTTATCAAATGCTTATTTTTCTATCATAAACTAACTCAAATAAAGTATGATGCGACAGGATGACCAATAACGACCGGACGTATTTCGTCGAACACGGTCGGCGGTCAGTCTCAAATCATTGCGGAAAAAAAGTTACAGCTACAACAAAAACCTGCGTCATTGTGGCTGAAATCAATTGTTACAGTAAAACATACATAAAACATTACGTTTTGCTCTACGAATAACAAAACAAACTAATAATTTCAATTAGTCCATGGCTGGATAGCTTTACAACGAGCATGTCACGCTACGCTTACCGCTTCGTGATTGGGAGACCAAGAACTCTGCTTCAACGGCTACGGCTCCAGTCTAGACAAAATCAAACTCACAGACTAAATTATTACTTGTTAACATTTTTGAAAAATCATCTACTTTTCAATATTTGTAACTATGTAAGTACCATGTATCTAACACACAATATTTACCTATCATTGCTTTATATTGTTTTTTTTTTTTATATAGTTTGGTTTAGTCATTTTATTCTAGGTGCATCGTCTTCACTTAGAATTATATAATTAATGAGCGCGCAAAGTGTTATCGCGAGTTCACGACAATGTAGCCTAAGCATTAGGTAGCAGGTATAGTAAGCGTCAAACTTTATGACGGCTCTGAAGTGCGCTACTCGCTGCGTATTACCTCACCTCCGCTAACACGTTTATTTGTTACAGCGCAACGACTTGCCTCATGTTCCGAGCCGTCATAAAGTTTGTATCGGGCCAGCACCCTAATTGTGTAAATCACAATCTAAATAATTTTGAAGGATATTGCTAATCCTTTGCTTCTTATGTTCGAAAAAGTTGACTGCTCAACAACGTAAATAACTCAATGAATATTGTTGAACTGTCAAAATAAAAGCCATTCCTACTGTTAGTTTGCGCGACCAGTCCAAGCTACGCGAATTTGTTTCAACGTGTTTTACATTTCTTGTTGCATTGAATTTATTTTGACGGCATAGTCGTTTTAACGTTTGTTACATTAATTCATGTCACGTTTCACATCTATGTATGTGTACCAAGAAGAGCTTTGAAATTAATTACTTATTATTTGTTGATTTATGAAACACGTATACATAAAATGTTGTTTCAACGTTCGCACGGACGTAAAAATATCGCGGCGGGATTTTATCGCGCACTGGATTTTCAACTCTCGGCGTTGAGCCGACCGTTGAGAATCTAACAGAGTGCATCCCAGCGTGCCGAAAAAAACACACTGTTGGATTTTCAACCCTCGGCGATAAGCAGAGCGTTAAAAATCTAGTGTGCGATAAAATCTCGCCGCGATATTTTTACGTCCGTGCTTATGTGGGCTAAGACATTATAGAATTAAAAGCATTGGTAATATAAGTATTGTAAGAAGTAGGTATGTTACAGCAACAAAAATCACATGGAGTGTTGTACATTATTGTATTAATATTTGCATACCATTCTTTAAGGCAAATCTGATCATCTGTTTTTGTCTTTACTTTTAAAATCTCTTGCATGCTGACAATTTGTTTTGTATGTATTGTACTCAAGTTTGAGCAAATAAATGATTATGATATATGATATCTTATCTTATCACTTTACTAAGTATGTGGAACAGATTGCTTCGCGGGACATATAATAGCAATATTTTAGTCCTCGTAAAATTAAATTAAATGAAATTGTTTGTTCTGTAAATAGGATATTGGAATCACTTATACATATCATACAAAAAATAAATACTTGTTTGTTTTGAAGAGGACAACTGTTCGTATGTAACATTGCAAGTTAAATAAAAGCTTGTAAAATATAAGCTAAAGGAGTCGACATTTCCTATCAGACTACCCCTGAGAAGAAATCGCGAAACAAACTCAAAGGTCAAAGTTTCTTTTAAAGTCCAGACATTAAATATTAAAAATAACGTCGAATAAAAATGCGGGTTAGTATCCGGCTAGGCCTTTTGAGATTAGCCATCGTGAGCTCAACCTTATGTTAGTGTACATTCACAGGAGTGACACGTTGGCGACGGCTGCAGCTACATCTGTCGTTGACGCGTGCGTGCCGCTCGTGTGTATGCACACTTAGGGAGCTCGACCAATGAGCCGACACAACAATACCACCAGTGGGATAAAAATTGGTACCTATATTAGTTACCCAAACTGCCGAATTGTGGTAAACTGAAAGTATGAAATATGCTACTAACAATATACATGGGATTTTACATAATAATTTAAATTTCAATTTTTCTTGTTTTATCAGAATGCTTAGGAGAGCGAGCAGATCAATCCCAAGCATTTTGTCTTCTAAAAAATTCTTTTCCAAATTTAAATCGTTTAATGAGTTAGTGTTATTTCTTTGATTTATTAATTTGCTTATATTACATTAAATTATTACTTATTTAAAATACATACCAAAGTATAAAATACATTTAGGTGCTAAACTATCTTATTATTTTGAAATATTAAAAAGTTAAAAAATATTGACAGTTTGCTATTATTAACAATGTGTAATTGCTGGTGACTGGCCATCAAGAAGCGATATATAATGGTACACTCACTTTTTCTTGTTACCCACAGCACTGTAAGAAAAAAATATTTGTGCATCTACTATTTACTAGATTATTTACGAGTACCTACCGTTTCTCATAAGTTCGTGTATTAAGTATTAAGATTAACTTGTATTTCTCATGATAAGTGAATTGTATTATATTTGATGAATATATGTCTTAAACCGTTAACCGTAATAAGTAAGTTTCTAATGTCAATGGGAAGTTTGTTGTAAAAGACTTTACATTGACCCATGAACGAGTTGTCCACTCTATGGAGGCAAGTGCGAAGTACAGGAAGCTTGTGTGTATTCTTGGAATTTAAACTAAGAATATCGGACATAGTCTTAAAATATATTATATTCCATTAAGTTGACCATTGGTAGTCATCTGCCATCTGCCATTTCTCATCATTTGGCGTTGAAGGAATAAGTTTAGTCTGTTTTCGTTCCGGAGAAGATTATTTACATTAAACCAATAGACAACTTTAGAGAGCGCATCGGTAACTTTTTCAAAGTTAACTAGCTGACGTTTGATTTTGAAAATGAGGGAAGGGTCTTCTGCGAGTAATAAGTGATAAGGTAAGTAATTTATATAAATTAGAAACAAGAAAGGACATAGAATTGAACCCTGCGGAAGGCCTATGGTGACCGTAGATCCTGCAGATCTCTTGACATTAACATCAACTCTCTAAACTCTATTGTTCAGGTAAGAAGTCGAGAGCCCTGTCCCTCATACCATAGTGGTAAAGTTTCCTGATGAGTATAACAAGATGTATGCAATCGAAGGCTTTGGACAAGTCGTAAAAAATGCCAAGAGCATCTTGCGACTCATACCAGGCCTCGAATATTAGTTTTATATCAAAATAAGATTCTAGTAACGCCATTGTGTTGTTTATTTGTAACACTATATATTTTGAATGTATGGTTGATTTATGTTTGAAATAAAAATTCATTTGTTCTGTCTTAGAAAAACTAGTTTGATTAATAAATATATACGAGGATACGCTCTACAGTAAGTCCACGCCCGCGTCTATAGTTGAACGGCCCTTTGTAAAATCAAACTATTTCAGATGAAGTAAATAATGTGTTTTGTAATTTGATTATTTGTCCTAAAACTCCAAAGACGTGATGTGTGAAAACAAATGAAAAAAGTTTTTTGTTCTCTAGAAATCGTCGATGTGCTGTCCGCCTCTGGGCGCTCTTCTAACAAGCCCTCTTGTATAAACTTGAGTAAATATACATCACTCATTTCATCATAATGTATTGAATGGGAGATATAGCTAAAATTCTGAAGTAGCAAAGGTTTTAATTTAGATTTATCGATTTTATTAATTAGTTCGAATAGGAAAAGAGGAAATTTAATACTGCTATTCCCAATGGCAATGGGCAACAGTTGAGTTTCAGTAACGATTTCGAGAAGTTGATAAATTTGCTTTTGTTGGACAAATGTTTAAAAACAGTTTTATAATCAAATTCGTGAAATTATTCACACTCGCTATTCAACATCGGAAAGCAGACAAATACTTTCATTTACCAACACAAACGGCTTCTTATTACGCAGGCGCCTCAGTAAGTCTGAATCTAATATGTTCATCATTATCGATTCTAATGTTACTTCACTGTGTTGTTCAAAAACGCTAATAAGCGTTTCGTCATAATCCATTTTGTAATCAAACGTCTTTCGAACACTGAAAGAGTCGGACTCAGAAAACATGCTTATCAATTAAGTCGATGATTTTTGACGATAAATGCGTTAATCTTCCCTCCATTTTTGCTTCGATGTCACTTAACATTAAATCTTTGTTACTAAACGGAGCAGGGACTTTGAACTCTCGAGATGATAACATTTCGTTTGCAGCCAGTGCAATTGCTTGGTTCACAGTCGATCGAGAAACAAACACTCGATTCAATTGTTGCTGTTGTTGTCTTTTGTAGATTTTTTCACTAATTCTAAGTAACCATTGTCATATGATATTACGGTTCATATGAGTTTGCTCAGTATTGTTGCATCTGTGGGGTTAGCTAAGAATTCAGATAATACATTTTCTATATCAGGAATATGTATTATTCTCCTTTTAAAAATCTCCTTGAACAGCGTGTTTTTGAATAATATAAGATATTCTTCATTTGTGTCAAAGAATTCATGACGAAAGAAGGCAATCCGTTGTTTATCAGGTTTTATCTCCGAAACGTTGAAAACTTTTTGCGCCAGAATTACATGATATCGCAGAATGAGCTCATCAGTCAGCATCATTTGAGAATTTCCTTCACCCATTATTAACTTAGCTATCCGGTTAGCCAGTGAGGTTATTTGATCTTCGACAGCTATTTTGGTTAGAAACTGTATATTTTCTTCGTATGTGTACGGTGTCTTGAGCGTACCGCCTGTATTAATAAAATCACTTGGATTAGACCAAAACCACTTTTGTTTCGAAATTCGTCTCTTGCAGTCATATATATAACGAACAAACATTCTGTTTCATCAAATGCACCGTTTAGTAACAAGTCGTTATTATTCGATTCGGAAATATGGCGGATTTTCAAGTAACTGTCAATGTATGTGACCAAATCGTTTTTAAGTGTTTGTTTCTCGTTTTCCCTATGTTTAGCTTGTATGAACACCAAAATATGTTTGTCGAACCCATCCACTTTTGCTTTGAAACCAATGTCGTCAAACGCCCCTATGTTGTCAATATTTGAAGCTAGTTGAAAATTCACAATCCTTTTGTCATGAATCACTCAAAAATATAACAAACTTAAAAGTTTCGACTCATACAGCTGTCCACAAATCCCTGACGTTCCTTTTCGCTTACTATACATTGTTGAGCTTCTCGTCCGTCTGAGGGAAACTGCACCAAGCACACAGAGTACCAACACAGGGGCAGGTAACACTCACTATAATGGGGAGCACTCAGCTGCAGCCCAAACTGAATCAAATGTCCGGCTGACGACATGCACCTGCAAATAAAGAAAACATGTGAATGAGTCTCCGAAAGCAGATGGCTGAGAAAAAGAGATAGGACAGCTGCTTCCTTTCAAGATAGCATACCAGACACAAACTTGTTGTAAATAAGCAAGACGGACGAAGTCGCCATTCGCATCATGGTACATGATGACAATAAAGCAAATCGTGTAGTATGTAATAATTTTACCGATTAGGTATAACAAAAATTATTTAAGTAATTGTACGCTTTTATAATTTGTAACGTGACGATATTTTCGTGGACGTCAACATTCATAAAATGTATGGAAAATGGAAATACGTGCACGTTATAACGTTATCTTGGATGGAAATTTAAAAACATCTCCCGTGCCGTGACGTAAACGTCCACGATAATATCGTCACGTTAGAAATTATAAACGCGCACATTAAGCTGATCGCGCGGTGTACGTATGTAAATACTAGCAACCGTGCGACCAGTTAATGATCAGAGGACGGAGCTTCTCTGACACCCGCACTCCGGTGTTTCTGCGGCCCCGGCCTAGAAGGCAGCGAGCCACTCGGGGGTCAAGCCGCTGGTCGCTCGCACCTCGGTTAGTGAGAACAAAGGGAGGTGATTTAGAAGGCGATAACTGTCGTATTTATCGATCTATCGTAATTTGTTTGAAGTTGATGAACATAGATTTGAAATCAGTTACTATAGAGCAAGCTTGGCGTGTAACGGCTGGCAAAGTGCTACGTTAGGTTAGGTTACAGCTGTGACCAAAAGTTTTCACGAAAAGGAACGATGCGGACTCGTACTTCGCCTACTTTTTTTTTTTTTTCTCTAAAAACACACCACAGCTGGTATAAAAACAAAGAGGGCAAAATAATTTAAAAAGTATTTTTTCCTCATAAAGTAGGTGCTGCTACATGAGTAGCTTTTTCTTTATAACTTGTAGGTACCTACAGTCAAACGTGCGTCAGTAGGAGCATTGAACAAAATTTGAGATATTTTTTTTTGTATAAGTAATAAATATAGCTCCTCTCAGCTCATGGCTAAATAATAACCGCAGCAGTCAATCTTCATGGTTAACCACGCTTGACGAGGTTTGTCCGTGGATGGGTCACCATCCATTACACATATACACGGAGACTACTCGCTGTCTCGGAAAGCACATTAAGCCGTTGGTCCCGGCTGACATTTGTACATCTTTGGCAGGCTTTACGGGTAGGTAGAAGTCCAAAAGTCTGAAAACCAGTCTTACCAAGGGGTATTGTGATACCCAGTAAGTGGGTTGAGGAGTTCTGATAGGCAGCCGCTCCATATAAAATACTGGTACCATTCAGCTGTATCCGGTTAGACTTGAAGCCAACCCCAACATAGTTGGGACAAGGCTAAGCAGATGATGATGAAGAATATATATCATAGAGAATAATTTATTTGGTGGTTTTCCTGTATAAATGATCTATTCCCATCCAATACCAAGAGCTAATACCATTTGGTATTAGTTTATTTCCGAATTTATTTTCTATTCCCAACGAGTACCACATTTTTTTAAATAAAAAATCTATTACTAACGAATACCAAAGCGTGACTTTTTGTACACTCAGCTACACAAAATTTTATTTAAATTGCGTTTTACCGAAATCTAGGGTAATCTAAATATAGGGTTAGGGTTAATAAGCTGGTCGACGGAGCCCCGCTCTGCGGGGCTCCTATTTCTGTCTAAAGGGTTTAAAGGAACCTAACCAACCGAACCTCTGGATGCCACTGACGTCGACCGTCTAGGGTTAGGATTTTCGGGAACATTTACTATGTTTTCGGAAACTTAGTTCGTCACTCAAAGCATTTTAATTTTACTGAACCTGACTGTATCTGATTTCTTCAAACTTGTTTTGGTATTGGTTTTAAAATGTGGTACTCATTGGGAATAGAAAATAAATTCGGAAATAAACTAATACCAAATGGTATTAGCTCTTGGTATTGGATGGGAATAGAGCCTATAAATTATATTTTATTCTCAAAAGTAGTGATTGCATAATACCGACACATGAATAAAACACCAGGCTCAAGAAAATTGGTGGCTCCTTTAGATGCCAATGTATACGTTTTTATAATAAACTTCCTAGCCACATTCAAGATCTAAGCTTTAATAAATTCAAATCTTTTATAAAGCGGAAATTATGCCAGAAAGCCTACTATACTGTGAAAGACTATATTGAGGACAAAAAGGCTTGGGATTGAGCTGCTCCAATAAATTTACACAGTGAATGTTGATTTTAGTTTGCTAACTCTTGAATATTTACTGTAAAAAGTATTATGTTATTTGCATTATTGTGAATATGAGGACTATGTGGGTCATTTTTTTCAGTTTTATTCTTGGTCTGGCAGTTTAAGTAGTTTATGCGGCCTACCCAAATGTCCTTTCTTTGGTATTGTTCGTCGAATCGTTGAGCTCCTTAAGTTCTGAGTTGAGCTGCACGGTTACTGACAAATGCGTGCACTGACTGGACAGGTCGACTTAATCTGTGTGGTTCTTTCCTCAAAAGACCAATTCAGACACCGATCTACATGGTCTTCAAACATTATTAACGAATTTATATATACACATTGACATTGATAAATTTTATATATACAATGACATGAGTATTTACTTGTAAAGTATTATATTATTTTAATTTTGTGAATGTGAAGACTATGTGGGTAATTGCTTTTTTTTTTCTAATTTAATTTTAATTATGATCTGGCAGTTTGAGTAATTTATGCGGCCTACCCAAATGTCCTTTCTTTGGTATTGTTCGTCGAATCGTTGAGCTCCTTAAGTCCTGACTTCCTGAGTCGAGCTGCACGATTACTAACAAATGCGTGCACTGACTGGACAGGTCCACTCAATCTGTGTGGTTCTTTCCTCAAAAGACCATTTCAGATACCAATCTGCGTGGTCTTCGCATGACCTGACCAAGATTATGTCTGGACTTTAAAAGAGACTGTGACCTCTGAGTTTGTTTCGGCCTTTCTTCTCAGAGTAGTCAGATAGGAAACGCCGACCTCATCTAGTTTAAAAAACATGATTGACGTGTAAAAGTTTTTGTACAAACCTACTTACAGAAATAAAATCATTTATCATTTATCACTTGGTTATTTATTCATGTGGTACAAAGCAGCGAAGGCAGGGAGAATTGTGGCTAAGACCTTGAAAAATACTGTTCATAGCAACTTGTTATACTAGCCGAGGCGCGGGGAAGAGACGCCTGAGGTGGCAGCGACAAGTAACATCAGGGTGAGAGGGGTTTATTTGTTTTCGCCTCTTCAGGTCAAATTATTGGCCTGCACCCTAATTGCATAACACACTATCTATCACAATCTGAATCATTCTGAAGCCTATTACTAATCCACTGCTTCATATGTTCGAAAAAATTGTCTGCTCAGCAACGTAAATAACACAATGAATGTTATGGAACTGTCAAGATGAAAGCCATTCCTACTGTTAGTGTGGTATTCAATTACCCCGCGTGTGTTTTTTTCGATAAGGAAGTACTGTATTTTTTTTTTGATTTCGTTTATTTTTCTTAACACATATTGAATACATTTTTAAATATTTTTATAAAAACATTTAAAAATATTAAATTAACAATTATTATTATTTCATTATTTTTTATTTTATTATTATCCTTGTTATTCAAGCATCCTTTTTGGGGACCAAGTAAATACTTCTAAACAGTTATTTATCAACTTGGCAGGGATAACTGCCAACATCCAAGTGGAATCATTTTTCAAAACGAACCCCCCTTTCAAATTAGGAGAAAATCACTATACGTGATCTTTGAATGTTATTATTTTACAAAAAAAACACGTGTGGCACTCGGGGACTGCCGCAGTAAAGCTATTGCATAGCATTTTTTATCAACTTATGCAATTATAATTATTTATTTATTTTTTATTTATGCAGTATTTTTTTTTCTTTGATATTATTTCAAGTACAGTCGTACCATATACATACACGTTAAGCGAACGCTCGGCCGAGCTAGGTGGTTGGCGGAGTGGGGGGTGTTAGGTTTTATTTTCGTTACGGAATTTCTTGATTCGGTCGCCGCGCTCAAAGCCCGCGATAAAAGCTATGCAATAGTTTAAAAACTACAAGGTTTTGGAGTTTTTAAAATTACAAAAAATAGAAGTACAAAGGTTTAACTTACTAATATATTTTGCAACCAAATCACACTACTTACGTTAAAATTTTGAACACATTTAAACAGGACAACACCTTAAACGTTATTCTAGTAATTACTAATATAGTAAAAAGGTACATATTGTTTCCTTTAGATATATTATATCAGTAGGTACTTAATAGTAGGGGCGATACCCAAGTTACATTTTACACAAAAATTACATAGAATAGCTAAGAAATATGTTTTAAGAAAAAGTAAATACTTGTCTTTATAATAAACTAGCTTTTGCCCGCGGCTTCGCCCGCGTGGAGGTCGGAAATTATCCCACGGGAACGTACTACCGGGATAAAAAGTATCCTACGTGTTGATCCAGGTTACAAACTATGTGTGTTCCAAATTCCATCCAAATCTGTTCAATAGTTTTTTGCGTGAACAAGTAACAAACATCCATCCATCCTCACGAACTTTCACATTTGTAATATTAGTAGGATTCGTGTAGAGTTTCTGCTTCAGAAGTCACCCAGTACTATTTTCTAAGCGTGATATTCTTATTTATTGTCGAACAGCAGCTGCAGGAGCTTTTAGGCAACTTAAAATGGCGGACATAGGATCGGCAGCCTAATCGAGTAACGCATTTTCGGCAAACGATTGAGACTAGTTTGCTTTATTGCGATTGCACTTTGCTTTATTCTACGGCTTTCGTATTGCATAACTCCACTATCGTGTGAAACCAACTGCACCCTCTTTGTGACGCTAAAGAGTGAACGATAAGCCAGGAAAAATTGGGCATATGTCTATTTTTTGAATTTGGTAACCAAAATGACAGCGACAATTTACTTGAAACGTTGTCATGAAACTAACGGCTAGTCTCATTGAAAGCGAAAGCAACCTTCTGGTCGCCTATCATTTTACGTTCCACATATTTTAGGATTTAAACGTATTAATCCTACACTAAATTAACCTACAATTTTGTTATGTTTCCTGTTTATCTCATACGTTGTTGTTATTTTTTACTTATTCTACATCTGCATGCTTCGTCATTAGACAACGATTATTTATGTGTTAAAAGTTAAATCTCGTATAAGTGAAATGTATCATGTTCTTATGAGAAATAAAGATTCTTTAAACCTAATCTATATATTTTTTTAAAGCGTTTGTTATAGTCTTCCTGATTTGTGCTCATTTACTTGACATTATCTGTCTTAGGTATCTTCTTTTTTTTATCGAATTGACTTTGTTTTTCGATCTTCACACGGGCGCAGCCTCTATTTGACTTCAATATATTCGTCATGCTGACTAGTCTTTCCAAATCAGCGTTCGAAACCGCAGTGATTTCGATATTTGAAAAAAAAACGTAAAATGACTGGCACAGGTTTTAGACAAATAATAAAAAATAAAAAAAACAAAATCGGTTCATCCATTCGGGAGCTACGGTGCCACAGACAGACACACAGACACGTCAAACTTGTAACACCCCGTCGTTTTTGCGTCGGGGGTTAAAAACATGCCATTATCGTTTTATTATAATATTTTTTCGAGTCTACGTTTTAGGAGTTATTTGTATTGTTTTCTACAAATTGAATTAGATTTACTACTAGACAACACTACCAGCCACTAAAAGCAAAATTTTGTCCGCCAGTAGGTGTGTCCAAACCCTCAGGTTTAGTGGAAATCCCGCTTAGTTGACAACACTACTTTTCTACGATTTTTTCATTGGCTACAAAAAACGTTTCGTTGCGCATTTCAACTATGGTAGTTTTTGGTAGAAACTGTTTTATAAATTGGTTTTTATTTTTCGGCAATCATTATACATTTTAATTTAAAAGCAGTAGTAGACCATCAGATGTAATTAAAGCAAAATTATTCGGAAGCGAATAATTACTATTTAATGAACCAAAACGCTTAAACGAAACAGATAGGGCAAGAGATTGTTGACATCCCTATAACATTCAGCAGGATTGGAATAATTTCTGTTACACTATCCCAAATATAGCAAACGATCGCGAGAATGTTACGCAATTAGGGCTGGTTAGGGTGTCCACCGTGGGACAGTTAACACAGAAAATCCTTGGATGATTTGGCTAGAGCTTCCCCGTTTTAGCGTACCTACTCTGATTGACACTTACCAGCCAGAGTTTCCGTTTTACAGCATACTATCTATCTCCTTTTGGCGGTGGATCTCTTTAGCAGCTTAATATTACGGCGGACCCCAGAGGGTCTTTACCGCTGAACAGTTGCATAAAGAGTACGCCGAGCAGTTTTTTTAATGTACTCATGCTGGTCAGCCCAGGAGGTTGTCGGCTGCTTTACCGTCTATTACTGGCACATACAATTATTTTTTTGTGTCAGTAATAACAAGCAGTTCTTTGTTTGAATGGCCATTCGTTTTTATATAATACTAGCTTCTGCCCGCGGCTTTACTCGCGTTTTTGTCAGAAATTATCCCCCAAGAACGTGATACGGGAATAAAAAGTATCCTATGTCCTTCCCTAGGATGCTATTTATCTCCTTGCCAAATTTTATCGAAATCCGTTCAGTGATTTAGGCGTGAAAATATAACATATAGAGTTACTTTCGAATTTATAATATTAAGTATGGATTCCATTCCAAGGTTTTCCATTAAATACCGGGCAGCCTGTATTCAGGATAATTTTATTTTCTAGCCAGTATCGATAACACTCGAACACTGATATGGATGGAGAGTTTAATTCATAGTAACTACAGATGTAGTTCAATCTAACATAGTCTAAAACTAATTTATTAACTTGTACTCGAACATTTGTAAATCAAACAAGACAGTATCGTCGATAGCCTGCAGGTGAAAATTATTCATTTCCTAACGTCCCCGGACCTAGCCACGGCGTGAGTCTATTATAGCAGATTCTGCATACGCCAGCTGAGAATTAGAACTAGTAGGCATCGGCAATCGATATTAGGGTGTGATCAGTGTGTGCTTTGAGTATATCTTAACTGATTACATATATATTTTTTTTGTAAAGTTAGGGAAATTAATTGTTTATCAAATTGGCGCGCTTAGTCAATTTGCCGCGTTATAGCCATTTCATACGTCAAGAAAAGTCAGTTGTAATTTGAATATATTAACAAATTAAGTTGGTAGTCATTTTGATGAACAATTTCGTTGACTTTATGTGGGAGCTCTAAAAATATTGTTATAGCGGTATGAGGAAATGAGGAACAGGGTGTAAAGTTCACTCATCCTCTATAGAAAAGGGAGGATCGTTCGATCAGACGGGTGTTGTGACCTGGTGGGCAATTGCCCGAAGATTGATATCGGGAGGTTGTTTATATGCTAGTTGCGTGGTAAACTCTGCTTGCGCGATGCAGGGTTTTTGCGTGACGTCAGTGTGACGCGTAGCTCGCGTGTGGCGTTGTTTGTAGATGCCGCTACATTGTCAAACTAATTACTTCAAGATGGGCTTGAAGGAGAAGTTTTGTATGTTTTAAATTTATGATAACTAGTTAAATTTTCAACATAATACATATGTTAGAAACTAGCTGACCCAACAGACGTTGTCCTGTCCAAATTTCAATAATTTATACAAAAATTTCATAGAAAAAAGTACTTCAAAAGTTGTTTATATACGGACAGAGAATCTGGAAACAACGTCGAGTTTTATTGGTAAAAAACAATTTCCGTTGTCAACTTACCTGGACACCTCGTGACAATCGCCTACAAATGAATATAAGAAGGTAAGTACTTTTCCGAAGCTGTACTTATTTAAAACTAGCTTTTGACCGCGCCTTCACCTGCGTATATTTTGTATAAGGTACACCGTTTTTTTATAAAAATATCCAGGATGAAAGTAGCCTATGTCCTCCAGGTCCCAGGTCACATATCTGTCTCTAATAATCATCGAGTCAGTGGTTTAGACGTTAAAAGTTAAAAGACAGACAGAGTTACTTTCGCATTTGTAATATTAGTATGGTATAAAATTATTATTGAAAACCCAAACTATGCAGTATGCTCGGCGCAGCCTAACAGATACAGCTGCTTTGCATGCAACGTCCACAGACGTGTCGTTACCGGCTTCCGACAAATTGTTACAGTGCGCGGAAATAATCATCTAGTCTGAACTGAGTCTTAGACCTCGCTCACGACCTCAAGCGATGCGACTTGCATCAAGCGACACGCGTCACCTGTTTCCGCCCGTCGCTCCGCAAATCGCGTCGTGGTGACTGTGGCATGCTAATAACAACTTCTTTCATTTGTTTCCTCCACAGTTGCTGTCACAAGACGCGTGTCAATTAAGCGTGTTGCTTGTGGCAATGGGGTTTAGCCTCCTACACATCAGAGATGTGCGAGGTAGCTATGCGGTGAAGCTGAGCTACGAAGCTGTGTCTCTATTTCCACCAGAGCAAAGTGGTGTAGTGGAGCGGGGAAGATGTGTTATGAATATTCGCTTTGCGCGTATTTGGAAACTTAGTCCCTTTTCCACCAGAGCTAAGCCAAACTACAATATGAAAATCAAATAATCCTGTTAGTTAATATTAGACCGGGGAAAAAGTTCTTTCGTATTTTATATACAAATCCAAGACTAAGAGCTCGTGTGGCACCCAAATATCGAACTTGTTTGTATACCCAGACTATTTCAAATGGGTCAAAACTGTTTTGTGGTCAACCCCTAACTCTTCAGCTATATCGTAAATACTAAAGTCAATGTCAAAGTTTTTTTATTACTGCGACTTTTGGTGATACAACAGGATCTTATAAATATTTTATAGTAGCTCGAAAATCTACCCTATTAAGGCATGCATTGTTAAATTACAATATTAGAAATTAAGTTAAACATTACATGAACCATAATGAAGTAATTTATATCTATAGAACTTAAAATTAAAGATATAATATATTGTAATAAATTGAAACAATTAAATATTACATTAAAACATAAATACATAAAATGGTCAGTCACGTAAAATTTTGTCAACTAGGAATTCGTCAATGGTATAGTAGCATTTGTCTATTAAAAAAATATTTAGTTTACGTTTATATCGTGTCAAGTGTAAATCTTTTATGTCATTTGGTAGCTTATTCAAAAAATTTGGAGCCATGCAAACTATTCTCTTGTGCACAAGGGCGGTTTTTGAACGTCTTAGGCATAATTCATGTCGATATTTTGGTCTTATGGATCGATAGCTTTGTTCTGAACCTTTTTTAAACAAATCATTGTTTTTCTTTACGAACAAAGCGGTCTCGTATATGTAAAGACAAGGTAACGTTGGTAGTTTTAAGGAGATAAAATGCGGTTAGCAACTTTCTGTTGATTTAAGATTGCATATGGACCTAACGCACCTCTTTTGCGCTTTAAAATGTTCAAGCTTTTCACAGGAATTTGCCCAGCACTAATATTGGACCATGCTCCACTTTTTAAAAAATGCCATCGACTTTATCCGTAACAGGGCGACCAGAGCGAGCTGCATCTTCGACATCCAAATTCCCTGAATGAAAACGCGTAAACCAACTTTGTGCTACTCTTAATGAGACTGCGTTAAGTCCATACACGATAGATATTTTTTTCGCGGCTCGTGTCGCATTTTTCCCTTTTTGGTAATAAAACTTCAAAATTTATCGAATTTATTCGTTAGATTCACTCATTTTGTCGGACAGAAAAACAATTGAAAATGGCGGGAAATATTTTTACTTTTTTTTTAGATCATCTATTTAATAGTACCAAAACCAGCTAGATACAAACAGTACAGCCAAAGAAATTTTACTACAACTTTATACCTCTAAAATACGAAAAAACTTTATTCCCGACCTGTTAATTATAATACTCATCCATCGATACGCAGCTTACCACATCTCTGGTGGCACGGTAGCCTTAGTGTTTTTTTTAAATAATGAATTGTGTGTGCGGAGAAAATGGAATGTTGGATCAATGGAATGCTCTTTGCTTTTTCCTGAACAATGAAGATATTTTTCATCAGTTAAATGTTTGTTTCCTTTACTGTATTGATTTGTTTTTCCATGATTCTGATTATTGTCAATGCTTAAAATAGATTCATGTTTGATTCCTTATAGAAGAGTGGAATTTCGCAGTTTCTTCTTGTAATTCTAATTCGAGCTAGAGGAAACTCACGACACTTGCTTAAGCATATAAATAAATAATAAATATATCTGTTTTTATTGAAATTCTAACTGTGCAATAACTTACACCTGGGTCTGTAATGTAGTGCATGTTTTTACCAAATAAATAAATAAATAAGCATGTAATAGTGTCTTGAATTTTGAGGATACTAATGGAGGATGTATCAGGAAATTACACGGAAACCGAAAATAATAATAGTGATGTGCAAATTCCTACTAAGAAATTCTTGGATGCAATTATGGCCGACTCTCACTTAACTACCTACGTAGTAGGTACAATGTCCTTTCCACCTGTACCTTCCAGGAATGGAGAGGTAACAACCCTTTATCGTCGTACCAATAGACTTAACAGACTGCAAATAGGTTCCCCATACCTTCTATATAGACAAGTTCAAGTCAAGGTATGACTCGTTCCAATATTTGCTCAACCAGCAAACACTGACTGATTTCTTAGTTTGTCATTACCATTTTTGGAAGACCCACCCTTTACCGATAGTGTATCGCGACAGCTTGCTTTGTGTGCCGAGTCATTCTCGCCATCATTTTGTAGTGAATAGCAAAACACGGTGATCATGTGACTGCTGAGATTTTAAACATGTTTAGTTATTGTATTTTTAATGTTTTATTGTTATGTGCCGTTTCTATTTTTGCTACTAAGATTGTTGAAGGGTGAGTTTACCTGATGTTTTAATTTTTTTGTAATAAAAATTTAAGGCTGTGTGTTTTGTTAAGCGCTCAAAATAACTGAGATTTTTTCGCATCTAAAGTAGGTAATTTATTTGGGGAATTCAGTATTTTTACAAGAGTAATTTTTTTTTGTATCAAATTGAGCGATAATTAATATTGAAAAAGAATAATAGAAAATCAGTAAGACTCAAACTCAAACTCAAAGCATTTATTTCAATTAAACTATTTACAGACACTTTTGAACTGTCAAAGAGTCGGTCAGTTAGTCAGAAAGTTGAAGCTAGTTGCCCATCCGAAAACGTAGATCTCAAAGTAGAAGAACGGGCAACAAACTTCAAGGACACTCTTTTTAAATCAAGATATTACAAAATCATGGGAACATTATTCTTGTTGCTTCTATAGGAGAGAGCAGTGTAAAAAATATTAAGAAACAATTCAAAATTAAGATTAAGAAGCTACGGCTGGGTACCTTCCTAGTAGGTTAGCTAGTGCTAGACACCTGTAGCAAAATGTTTATATGTGCCCGTGTTCGTTTTAGAGAACATTAAGGATAAACTAGTTAGTCCCTATGGAAAACTACGACGATTGGTAATAATACGATATTAATGAATTCTTGTTAAGCAACTTAGAAGCTCGTACTCGTAGTGTTCTTTGAAAATTAACCTTATCCCAAGGAGTAACAAGTTTGTTTCAAATTCTCGTTGAATTTGAAACAAATTTGTGAAACGCTTCAACGATCCCCATTTTTATTAGCGAGAGATGTTCTACAAATTATGGGTTTAGTTATAATGCTACACGATGTCTAAACCAGAAAAACAAATGAAATTCAGCTTCTTTAGACGAGTCCTAAATCCAATTGGATTAAACTCCAAAATATCAAAATTAACTCAATTCAAATTCAATTCAGTTAACCAAATAACATTGTTTACATTTCACAGATCTCAGCCCGTCTTACAAAAAACAATTGAAACTCTATTCAGCGACCGAACTCATGAAATCTACCCTGGAGCCTGCAAATTGATCAGAGCTTCAAAACGACAAACAAAAATGTGCGACCGGGACACCGGCCTATCAAACGTTCTGACCATCGCAAAGGAACAAGCGATTGCCGCTTGTGAAGAAACTTTCAATTTCGACAGGTGGAACTGCTCCCTCGTGTTCAACAAAAAACCAAAAAGAAGTATATTTAATAAACTATTCAGAGAAACTGCTTTCGTCCATGCATTGATGGCAGCATCGATTACGCATTCAGTAGCAAAAGCTTGCGCCTCCGGGGACCTATCTTCATGCTCATGTCCTGGAAATTTTGGCAAAAACAATACTTGGAAAATGGCAGGATGTGGGGATGATTTTAGACATGGTAAGAGAATGACGAAGAATTTCTTGGACTTCAAACACGCTGGCAACGATCAAATTGCCGAAATTCTAAAACAAGATGTCATAGTTGGAGTAGATTCTATAGGAGAGCAATTAAAAGAAGTTTGCAAATGCCATGGGTTCTCAGGATCCTGTACAACAAAAACTTGCTGGAAAAGATTAGGACCTTTTAACTCAGCAATGGGTCTGCTAAAGATGCATTACCACCACGCAACAAAAAAGAAAATGATGAACTACACGACAAAAAGAGCGATTTCACCAAGAGTAAGAAACAAAATGAAGATTGAAAGGAAGAATTTGGTGTACTTGCAAAGGACGCCGAACTTGTGCGTCAGTACGAAGGGAAGGGTGTGCAAAGATAGACATAACTGTGCGACTTTATGTTGTGGAAGGGGCTTTATAACAAATAAAAAGACGGTGAGTTCTAGATGTAGGTGTAAGATGGTAAACTGCTGTTTTGTGCAATGTGATACTTGTGTTGAAGAGGTCGATCAGTTTACTTGTAAGTGACTGTTGGTGCCATATCTCAGTATTTATAAGAGAGAGAGGATAAACTACAAATGACTTGTTGAATCTTTCACCTCATGTGTTTTATAAACTCTGAAGCCCGTTTTCACCTGTTGGATTTTTAAGACATCAAATATTGGGTCTTCACTTGTAAACGTTTGTTTGTCAACGAATGTTTCAACTTCTCCGATATTAACGATACATTTTTCTACTCGTAGACTCGTTGTTTACTAAATTCTATTTTCTCGTTTTTTGCTTGTTTATCCGCATTTCTTCAGTTATATTATAAGCATAAAATAATTATTCATCATATCAATGACGTGTCTACTTATTTTAAATCATTGGCTCAAGTGAATTTCCTAAGCTTTTCTTACGTATTTCCTTAAATTAAAACTGCGAAATATTACTAATGAAATTGTAAACTATAGAACTTATTTAAATAATTAATTATTACTCATGTATTTGTTTTTACGATAAGATTGTATGTGATATGCGGCCTAGGATTTAGGAGGGTCTTCGAGATATGGTCGATAAGACTGTGATATAAGCCACGCGCTTTAAGTAAGTTATTGAGGAAATTGCATGTTTTTATGGAATGATTAAATAAATTTTAACTAGCTGTAGTTTTAATTTTGAAGTGAAAACTTCTTTTGCGCACTTTGTGCTCTTTCTGAACAGTGATTGAAACTGAACCGTCACTTTGAGGATGCGCGATGGTGACGCTGACTCGGGTATACTCGGCTCCAGTCGACCGGTGACGCTAAATCGTGTATACTCGGCTCCAGTCGTAAGTTTTTACTTTTATTGTGTGGTCATTAGCACACCCCCTTTTTTGTTTTCATGATGCCCGTTTCATAATACTAGGCGACACCTAATTGAATGCCAAAATAAATGCGTATTGTTGTTTAACGCTCGACTCAGCGCTGAGAATTGAAAATCAAACAGTGTGTGAATGGGTGAGTGTGTATTTAGGCGCATTTTCACCGCCAACCACTCAATACGTTTAGCGCTAAACGAGTTTAAAACATACTTCTGTTTCTGTCAAATGTTTGAAGATGACAGAGACAGAATGATGTTTAAAACTCGTTTAACGCTAAACGTGTTCAGTGATTGGCGGTGCAAGTGGGTCTTAGACGTTAATTTAGGTGATTCCTGGTGTAACTAAAAACGGACATAAAATACATAATGACGTTAGTTTTGAGTTGCCTATCGTTCCTTTCCCACGTAATTAGATGATGTAAGTATTTAAAAGTGAATTAAAAACAATAACTGTGAATCTATAGAAATCAGAAGGCCAATGTACTAAACAAACATTACTTTATTGTTGTTTTGTTTTGACGTAACAACAATAAAGTACTTAGTTCTGAATTCAAATTATTATACAAGATAAATCTAATAATTGATGGACATGGAAATTAGCATTAGTTTGTATTCGGAAATGTGATGATTCCCGAGGGACATTAAGAAAATAGTTGTACTGTAAAAGTTAGTGAATTTTTGACACATTCCAACTAAGATTAAAAATACGGGAATTGCCCTTCTGTTACTTCAGCACGCTTAGCTTGATCACTTTTATTTCCACTCTACGAAGACAAAGTGACATTTTTCTTTTCTTCATTTTGTTATCTCAACCTAATAGGTCGGGGAAAAAGTTTTTTCGTATTTTATAGGTATAAATAAAAATGTAGTAAAACCTCTTTAGCTGTACTGTTTATGTCTGGCTGGTTTTGATACCATTAAATAGATGATATTAAAAAAAAAAAACTGTAAAAACGATTTCCCGCCATTTTTCAATTGGTTTTCTGTCCGCCAAAATGAGTAAATCTAACGAAGAAATTCGATACATATTGAAGTTTTATTACAAAAAAGGGAAAACGCGAAAAAAATATGTAACGTTTATGGACTTAACGCAGTGTCAGTAAGAGTAGCCCAAAGTTGGTTTATTCAAGCGTTTTCAGTCCGGGAATTTTGTTGTCAAATATGCAGCTCGCTCTGGTCGCCCAGTTACGGATGAAGTCATTGCCACTTTTGTAAAAGTGGACCAAGATCGGCATATTAGTAGTTACGACATAACTGAAGAGTTAGGGTTGACCACGAAACAGTTTTGACCTACTTGAAAAAGTTTGAGTAGGTATAAAAAAAAATCGTTTATTGGGTGCCACACGAGCTCTTAGTCTTGAATTTGTAAATACGAAAGAACTTTTCCCCGACCTTACACATACAGGCTCCCACAGACAGGCGCGACGTGACACAAAGGCAATGCTCGTCGCGCGACGAACGGTCTTTATGTCGCGCGCGATTCGCGTCGCGCGTCGCGCCTGTTTGTAGGAGCCTTGACAACACACATTCTGATTACAGCATTCCAACTGCTGGGACACAGGCTTCCTCTCTGTGAGAGGGAGTGGGCCGTAATCCACCAAGCGGGCCCATTGCCGTTTGGCCGATGACATATTTCTTCGAATTTTTGGTTCTAGGACATGCCGATTTCCTCATGATGTTTTCCTTCACCATTTCAAGAGCAGTGGTGATGAAATTAATTCCACAAAGTAATGTGGTAAAAACACTGGTCGACACCTAGATAGATGAATACCTAAATAAAATCGCTTTGTTGTACTTTCAGCGCTCGAAAATCCAACAGTGTAATAACGTTAATTTTTGTGTTTCCTGATTAACATCAGGAAACACAAAAATTAGCAATTCTTGTATTTTAAATTTAAGTCGTAATCTGTCAAACAATTATTTAACAATTATTATTATATTTTTGTTAGGTAATTACTATCTATGTCACTAATTCACGTTTTCACTAACGTAATTACCTAACAAAAATATAATAATAATTGTTAAATAATTGTTTGACAGATTACGACTTAAATTTAAAATTCAAGAATTGCTCTTCTGTTACTTTAGCACGCTTACAGACCGTTCACAGTTATTTTACCTCTGATTTTGCATCACTGTCAATATCACATTGATCTTTATTTGCCATGTAATAAGGTTGCTGTTAGGTTGCTGCCACTGTTCGAATAAGTCATTAAAGCCCTGGTGTCTAGCCGGTCAGTAATATTGTACTGAATTTCATTATGACCCGCTGGTCATTAATGTGATTTGAATTTGGAACATTGGACCCTCAACGTAGACAGAGTATTCAATAGACTGCTGGATATCTTCCTTTGCATTCGCACAAGAAAAAGAAGAACATATTAACGTCACTAGCAAAGAAAAGAGACAGAGTAAAAATATTTCTGTCCTTTATCGCGTGCCGGCTGAGCACATCATTGTGCACAACAAGTTTGACGTTTCTGGCAGTTGCGGATTGATTTCCAATTGATTATTAACAATTACATCGAGATTAAACACAAAATACGATCTTTTCGTGCTCAATTCGATAATATAACATTTGTGCAACTGTGTAAAATGGTAAAGTGTAGTATAATAAACTGTAAAAGTGATAGTTTGATGAAGATTTCCGGATTGTCCTTTCACTCGTAAGTATTCAATCTTTTTAAGTATTCGATCGTTTTGTGTACTACTATTTCTAATCAAATAGTTGCAGTAATGTACTTACTAATTTGTATAATGTGATAAATCTCATAAAATCGTGATTTGCGCAATATTTTTATTTTCTTACCTCAAAATTCAGTGTTGCCACTTTTTGACGGGGAATTTACCCTTTAATATGGGTAATACTGATTGTTTAATGCAATGACTATATAAAAAAGAACTTTATTTTAGACCTTGATATATATTCACTACTTATCAAGCTATGTTAGTAACAAACGTAATAAAAGATTTTAATTCATATATCTGCACTCATCTGACACCCCGCATTGGGTACATGTACACGTACATGTACATGTACCTAATGCGTCATAGTGGTGCAGCACGGCTTTTCACTGATGACCTTCGCAATGTCGTTGACACTTCCACGCACTGCGCATCATGGAAGCAATCTTTTTACGCAAGATGGCATTGAAACCATCAGTATGTACTTCGGCACTGATACACTATAGTAACGTGGAAGCCCCAACAACATCCTGAAAGTACTGTTATACCGAACTCTTAGGTCGTTGTATGCCCTCAGCGTATATCGAACCCACAAAGTGCACGTGTATAAAGATAGGCAAAAAGCCTTAAAAAGAGTTATTTTTACTTCCGGTGTACAACATGCAAACCTGCGGGCCAAAATATTGCATACTATATAGCTACTACTATACCTACTATTAATATATAACTTACTTAAAAATCTTGAAATTAAGCAAGACCACTGGTAAAAATGAAAGATATTAAAAAAATCTTATTTAACTTGCAGATTTCCAAATAACCCCGAAATAAGAAACATGTGGATTGCTGCTACTAGTAGGCCTAATTGGGCTCCAGTTCCAGAATTTGCAGCCAACATTTTGATAGCAATCTTTTAATAAAGAAAGGAAGCAAAACTTGCTTATACCGTGATGCTGTTCCGAATACGGTAATACATTTAGCTACATGATGTGATTGCAAAGATTGAATTTTATTACAATGGTTATAAAAAATTAACATTTAATTCCATTTTGGTTACAGAGTCAGTAAATCGAGGAAGCATTATTATGTTTAAGAGCAGCAAAGCCACATCTACTGAAACATTAGCGGAGGGCTCAAAAACAGTTAAATCTGTAAGTATATAGGATTAATATTTTAACAGCGTAATAACGAGTAGAAAGTTGTATGTAAATAATATTGTTTTAATAATAAGTGCATAATATAAGAACATTTTCCTTATTTATTTTAGTATCCGTTACCTGAGTTTACGCCCAGAACATTGAAACGAAAATGGCAGAAAGACCAAGAAATATCAAAACAGCGTTTGAAAAAGCTAAAAGTACTTAGAGAAATTTTTTGGAGATTAACCAAAAAGGTGGCAGATTTAGAACATGTTCTTACAGAATTAAAATCAAAACTGCTTGTTGGTGAAGAAGATTGTGAGCTATTATCAATTATCATCGATTTATAATGTAAACAAAGAATTTCTGAAAAAAAATTAGCAAAAAAAGGTCATGATTATTTAACTGATCCTTCTAGGCTTACTCTTTATTCAAAAGAAATAATAACTTATATTGTTGGTTTTATGGCAAGAAAGTTGAAGAAAGTTATTAAATGTGAGGATTGTCTTTTGGCTTTGATCACAGTTAAGTATCACGGAATCATTGCCAGGAGAGACAAAGGAGGCCTTATTTATCAATCTACTGACTCAAATAAAGTATGTGAATTGGCAGAAAAGATAATTCGAGCACGTTCACGCAGTGTTGTAATGATTTGCACGCTTGCTTGCAGGCAGAATACAATGACTTTTAGGATTTAAGACCTTACCTTATAAACTATGTATTTCTGAGCAAATAAACATTTTGTATTTGTATTTGTAAAGGAATTTCATTTTATAATGAGAAAAATTTGATGCCAATACTTATATTATCGTGTTTCAGGGAATGTACACGTACTAATATTAATATCTTTATCAATTACCATTTCGACAGTCAGCCTTTTGTAGGGAATCACAGAACTCTCCTCATTAACTCAATTGCAATGCATTACTTCGAAACACGGTATTCATCATGGTACCAAACAATGTTTTGAACCAAAATCGAAAGTAAGAAATATTCATAATAAGTTAATACTTTTTCAAGGACAATAATTTGTTTGTTTATGAATAAAACATTGCAGTCGCATCATTGCTCATATTTTTTTTATTTCTTACCATGTAAACCTGAAATACAAACCTCATTTTATAAAATCTGATTTTGTGAAGACAATTGGGTAAAATGTACATCACTTGGTAACCCTAAACAATACATGTACTTTTTCTTCTGTCCCTTTCGATGACACAGATTTCATGAGTCTATAGAATACTCTGTCTACGACCCTCAAGTAAAAATCGCATACAAACATTTTCCATAGTACATACTAATCCCATGCATTGACTATAGAAACGAGCACAAAAAAAAATGTTCGGTAATCGAACTGGCCATCGAGAGTAGAATACAAATAAAAAAATAGAACACAAAGAAAAAAGGCGCGAATACTGCAAATCGCTTTGCTGTTAAACAACAAATTAAACTACAAATTCTACAAAAATGTCGAGTGACGATAGTGATTTGACTCTGGAGTACATTAAATCCGAAACCATTAGCATTGTCCAAGGGATCGTACATGAAACCCTACGACGATTATTACAAATGGAACTATAAAAGGCATCAAGTCTGTATCTGAATGAGTACTTTTAGTCTACTTCCAGTATTTATCATGTACAAAGTATAGTGGATCTATTCGATGCTCAGGTCAACAATAAGCATTCAACATAATATTCAAATTAATACCTACACCAAATTACTGGCATTATTAAAAAAGAAATCGGAAACGCATCGTGCTAAGAAATCAAATGTTTTCACAGCTCAAAATGTGGAAACGTTTCTTAATGAAGCTTCCTTGCCACAAAAGTAAGTACTTACATAATAATTGTATTTCTAGTAACTATAATAGCTACATACTACTACTACTGCATACTTACTAGCAACCCGCTCATGCATCGATCGCTTGTGTTCGATTTACTGAAGCGTTGTTTAATGTTTCGACAAGCCAAAATGTCGAGATTTCTGCGATCTTTCCAAGTTAAATATTATTATAAACCTTCGTTAGGTTCATGTGTCTATTATTACAATTATATGTGTCAATCAAATCTAAAAAAGGGTATAACTTTTAGTACATAAGAGTTAATATACTTATATTAAAGTACGTAACTAACCTTCCTACTAACTAACCTACCTGTCTATTTTTGTTACAGGTGGCCTTGAATTTTGGAGTGAATCGTGTTTGTCGTAGAAATGAACTCTGAAACATTAAAATCGAAGATGTCCAAAAACATTCAGATTTGTTGCTGGTATATTTGCTTGATTCAAATTCAATATCTATTAAGCAAAACATGTCAGTTCACATTATTCATTATTACTATCTTTTATACCATGTTTTTAGCAAATAAATGATATTTCTATTTCTATTTCTATTTCTAATGAAAGAACGGTCATTCGTAGTCCGTAAAGAATACGTAAGAATTGTCTAAAAGTACCAAGCTCTACGCTCCTCTAATATAAACACTAACAGATTTTTCGTAACTTATAATAATGGCAAGTGCACCAGGCAAGTCATTGGCAAAAATAAGATCAGCACCATGCCGAAAGAAATTTCGAAATACCTGAAATGTATAAATGCCCAGTTCTACACGGGCCATTGTTTCAGGAAAACATCGGCTACTCTTTTGGCGGATTCAGGAGCAGACATAACCCAGATTAAAAGACATGGTGGACGGAAATCTGATGTAGTAGCGGAGGCCTTCATTGAAAATTCTATACAAAATAAGGATAAAATTAGCTTTCGCATTGGTGACATCATCAAACTAAAAACACCGTCGATAACTGATCCTTGGATACCTTTGTCATCGCAACCATCTACATCAAAACATTATTCATCTAGCCCGCTGCCACAAGTACCACCTTCACCAACTTTCACGATCCAAAATTAAACGAACTTGACTTGACTTGTTGGTTCAAACTTGTTTCTGAAACTTTACTCAACAACAATACGCAAATAAACTCTACCTCCACTTCAATAAATGTACCGAATAAATACATAACTTTGTCTTTCCTACCTTTAACTTTTAAGTGTTTTAAATAGGTCTAATAACTGCAACTGTTATTTTTAATAAGTACTTTGATTCTAGTACCTACTATTGCTTTTTATTGTCTCGTACATGGTGTGAAAGTAGAGTATCGTCCTCGGGGATAAGCGTGGCTTCGTCTTGGGCGAGCTTAAATCAGCTCGGAATTCAATACGGCGCCCGCGACATTAGACACTGTTTATCCCCTTGGTGCATAATTTACTATTATTTCGTTGTGTTGATTGTTTTTATGATAATAATAAACTACTTTTTAATACAAATTTGCTATTTATTTCAATTTGGTTACGAGTATCCCAAAAATCAAAATTTAAAAAATCTATGCCGTCTCAGACCACCTCCCCCTATAGGTAAAACAAAAATTAGGAACTGTATCAATACGTAAATAGTTTATTTGCCTGAAACATGGCACATAGAACGTTCAAAGTTCAAAGGATATTACAAATTCAAATTCAAATTCAAAATATTTTATTGTGCGCATATGTTAGTTACAGGTCTAAACAATAAATAAAGTTCCAATATGTCCTGCCTAATAGCCATACAATAATTATATAGTGGCAATAAGTACATTAAAAATTATTTTACATGTCAGATTTACGAACAAGTCTAAATATGTCACCATTAACTATATAAATAAATGGGTAATATGTTTACTTAAGGAATATGTTTTGTGGCTACATATTGATTTATGCAATATTTTCAAATTAAAATTCAAATGTTTATTGCTCAACACAGTACATAATCATACATTTCTAGATGTCAAGTGAATGCGCAGTACTCTGTGTTGCACCAGTTCAGGCATGCAAAATTGTTATTGAAAACAAAAGCACCAATAAAATTATACCATTTCATAAATTCACATTAATAAGTTATAAGTTATACAATTTCAAAATAGTACCATACACAATGTCATAAATTCAAATAAAAAAGCATGCAATTGCAGAATATATAATGTCATAATAACTAAGTAATGTCTAATACAGTCAACACATAATTGGCAATACAAATAAGATAATTTTAATAAAAATAAATCGGACTACAGTATTCAGCCTAATTATATATATTATTATTATGCACCCAAATTTCTATCCGACAGGTATTCATTAATTGTGAAGTATGTCTTACTTACTTACCAATATATTATAGAGTTGCTTCTTAAATAAATGGATATCTTTAATACTTAACAAAGCATTCAGTAATTTATTATAAATATGTGGTGTCATTCCTAGGAGATTTTTACGGAATACTGTTTTTTTGTGTTGCCCGCTGCTTATTTTATTTCTATAGCGCGAACTGTATAGTTTTCCAAATAGGTGGAAGTTTTTTTTGACAAATACGGCAACTTCATATATGTATAGGCATGGTACCTACCGTTAATATACGGAAATTAAAAAATAACGATTTGCAGCTTTCCGTGCTTTGAATCCCGCATATTGCCCTCACACACCTCTTTTGCGCTCTAAATACAGTCTCCTTGTTGGTGGAGTTACCCCAATATATAATCCCGTATCGTAATGCAGACGTAGCATATGCATGATACGCCGTAACCAAAACTCTTTGATTTACCTCCTTTGCCAGATTATGATTATTTTGTAGACAATCAAATTAACTCTTGTCGATGTATAGGTACTTACATATTTTTGAGGCTGACTGTAGGTACCACTAATAGGCTGGATATAAAATAAAATGAAATGAAAACATTACCTGCAGACGAAGATTAGTCTTTTTCTTCTAGATACACAATAACTACGTTAGTAGCTAGATACTTTTGTTATTTCGAACTGTTTGGGATTGAAACTCTAGGGCCAGGAGGTCCGAGTGCCCACTTAGTTTTATGAGACATTGCCAAGTGGTTGGTCGACTCTTCACGTGACCAGAGGGCTGGCCTATTTTTTGGCCAAAGAATCAGCATTGCCATATAACTCGGCAATGCTGCCAGGCTTTTGGGCACATTTCCAGTGACAACGACGCGGCCGAATTTTTGATGTCCTATGATTCTTTGCCCTCCCCTTTTTATATGTTATTGTACATACTATTATTATGTTAAGAGTTTTAAATTACTTTTGTTATTGAAAATATTATATTTACCTCGAATATTTCCTCTGCCGCCCTCTGGCAATAATGATGATGAATGTATGATACTGCCATCTATTTTATTCACGTTGAACCAAGACAAAAGTTCAAAGCACAATTGACACAATAGCTTTGAATTTCCCGCAAGGTGGCGCTGTTTCAAACAGTAATTCATTTACTGTATAGGTGGCGTTAGCGGAAAGCTTTATGGGATTTATTTTCTTTATGCATACATACTGAGTATGTTTATCTTTATCTTTAAAATAAATACTTCCCGCTATATTTTATATTCATCGCCATGAAAGTTAAAAACTCAATAATTTGACATATATAAATACAGTCAGCAAAAAACACAAGTTTTATTTTAAAATTCCTCAGATTCAAACATGTTTGAGTTGATGCGTTATTCATAATTTCACCGCGATGGAATCCAGATGCATCGATAACATCAGTTTAATGCATGTCGATCGCGAAATATTATATGCGTGGAAATCTTCGTACGGTCAGCAAGATGATTTAATTTGCAGATTAAACGGATGGAGTAATTACAATTAGTAAAATGGGCATGTTTTAGAAAATAATGAATAAGACTGTCTCTTTGGTTAAATGGTTTGGTTGCATGGACAATGGGGGCTAGGGGTATAGTGTGATAGTGCTCGCTGGTAGGACTTAGTGTTATTGGGTTATATCTTAGCATTTTTTTGTAACAGCCTGGACTGGTTTTGTTCCCAGTGTATTATTACAACAGGCCACAGGCTCAACACCTATTCTTTGCGATATTTTCTCACTTGAAAAAAAATTTGGTTTGTGTATAAGTATCTGATTCAGGATTTCTGAAGAATACAAGGTGATAATGTTATGCATATTTTGCAGACCGTACATAGGTACCTACTTACTTAGGTACACAAGTACTGCTGTGGATAGACCAACCTATCGGGGATGCTAAAGAGCCCTACTAGACGTTAATTGTATTTATTCCACATAATTGATGCCGATAAAATAACTGCTAACAGGCCTAATTTTGAAAATCATTCGTGAAACCAAAGTGTCGAAATAACGCTCAAGCCTTTAAAAATCGAACTCACACAAACACAACTTATTAGTGATGTGTATAACCAATATAATAAATAATTATCGATATCGAAGGCACTCACTATCGAAGCATTGGGACGTGAATGATGATACAAGACACATTCGGCTTGCAACTGAGGGAGCGCGAACAAAATAAATTTCACCTTTATACCGTCCACGACACAATATTTGAAATGTCACGTCTTTATATAGATAGAGGGTGTGGTTATTTTGATGGAACTATATACGAGTATATCGTACCTACCATTCTACCTCATTGGTCTAGTGGTCGCTAATGCTAGTGCTGAACATGAGGTCCTGGATTCACTTACCAGGTCGGGCAAGTGTTATTGGGTTTTCCATCAGGAATTTCTCAGTAGCAGCCCGTAGTCTGGATTTGTGCCCGGTTGATGGCAATAGGTTCGCCTCCTATTTCATGGGACTTAAACATAACTAGCCAAATGTGGGTGTACTATAGGTAGGTACACCTCTGTTTAATCCTTGGGGGATTACAAGCGTGATGTTGTGTTATGTACCTATACCATTCTAGAAGGGAGTGTTTTAGAATACTCTTTATTATGTACACCACAAAAATTTAACTGAATTGCTTTTTATGATCTACAACGCCACATGCGACCTTCGCGTCACACTGACGTCACGTAAAGTCCTGTGTCGCGCAAGCAGAGTTTACCGCGTAACTAGCATACGAGTATATAAAACGTCCCAACATTAATCGTCAGGCAGTTACCCACCAGACAACACCCGTCTGGTCGGAGGATCCTCCTTTTTCTATGGAAAGTATGAGTGAACTTTACACCCTGTTCCTCATACCTCTATAAAACTACCAGCTGGCTACCAGCAAACGAGACCGGACCAACATAGAAGTAAAAGTTTATGGCGAGGGGGTATTTGCTGATTTTTGCGTTATGCTCGTGAACGGGTGTTGCTTGTGGTGACAGGTCGTCTTGAACATGGTTTTGTTATTGTTATTAGTAATTAACTGATTATTTATTTTCTACGAAGGTTTTCGATTTGGTTTGATTCAGATCTCGTCATCATCGTCATCATCATCATTCATCATTCTGAGGCTCATTCTGTTTAATGACATCAGAGAATAGTTACTGTTGGGCTCTCCGATCAAGAAATTGGGCGAGGCAATCTATTTGTTTACCACAATATCGTGGTTTCTTGGATGTGCCAAACATCTCACAAATATCCAATCTGACCCAGATCCGTAAAAGCTATCTCTGGGCTATACAAATTAATATTTGATCGGGATTCAAACTCACCTTCTTCTTCGTCATATCGATGATTGCATTTTGTATGTTTTTAATAAGCTTCGACCAGAATTCGAACGCTTCAACAGCGTTATCGTTGGCCTCGCAAAGGTCTTCCATAGAGCAGGTGTTAGTGCATAGAGAGCACGACATGAGGTGGGGCATACTTTAAGATGTAGCTCCACAGTCGCACTGGGACGCTTCCAAGTACTCCCACCTGACTAAATTGTGCCACTGCACCAATTTAGCTTTATTGCACCAGATTTCATCACTAATGATTTCATCATTAATCCCGTGACGTCATCCACTCCCTTACAATATCTTAAAGAATGCGAACACCTCAAAAACGAAGCAGAATTTAAATAAAAATCGTCTACAATCAAATGAATGACTAACACGGATACGTATTAAGTCTAAAGATCGCACACAACATTATTATTATAACGCCTATAATTGACCCCTAAACCATTAAGGCAAGCCAGAAGATTGCGGTTTGTTTTCGATGCCAACTCACATAATTACGATATTAATGAAAAATAAGCTAAAAAACGGCAGCTCAGAGATTTATTTATTTATTGACCCGAAGCGAGGTTTGCCCTTACTCTTGGTGGAACTCGGACGTGAGTCACTCAGTTTTGGTTAATTTATGAAAAATATCTCCAGAATTACAAGGGACTTAAACTTAACTGGCGAAACGCGGGTGTACTATTGGTACACCTCTGCCTAACCCGTCGGGGAAAGTAGGCTTGATGTTATTTCTCTCGGCAATTTCAATAGGTATAATAACAATAAAATTTATTCAAGTATAAAATAAAATTAGGATTTACATTAATTACAATCGAGTTTTTTTATTTTTTTTATTGTGATTAGCTGCAAAATAGTACCGTGTGTGTGTGTGTGTGTGTAGTAGTAGTGTTAGTGATTAGTATTTTGTATTTCTGCAGTATCGTTATTTTATTTTATTATTTTCTTTCTATTAAAATTAAATAAAAATAAATAATTTTTAATAATTTTTTAGTTTTCTATTTTTTCGTGTTTTTAAACAACATTAAATTGAAGGCCATTTACAAGTTTCCCCTGAAAAACACTGCATATAAAAATGAGAAAAATATGATCATAAAAAATCAGCAAATCTTTGTTCAGCATAAAGCGGTGGATAGAACAGGCATAATTCCTTCGTCTGAAGCTCGGCTTTGAGAATAATTTTTATAATATTTTCTGTAGTGTGCCATAAAAGTTAACTCGACTCTCTGATTTTAACTAAAAGTTACCTGCGGAGATATGAAATCGTCCCCTGATCTTGCAGGAATGCGCTGCAGGCAAGCAAGGGCAGAACAGGGTGTTGTGACGATTCTTGGGGGAGGCCTATGTTCCATAGCGGATGACTTTTGGCAGAAATGATGACAAGACACAAATCTGGCGACGCACTGTATTGGCGGAAGCGACGAGCATCGGAATGACATGGAGAGAGAAACTACTGCTACTCACTCTGGAGCTAAAATTTTGTGTGTATGTGTAACCGTTTATTTTCCAGAATAAATAAAAAAAATTGGATATTATGTCTAGTAAGTCATGATAATGATATATGCAAGTTAACGACATTTTTCAGCCCGTTCAGCAGATGTATGGTGTTATTTAAACAGCATACATCTGCTTCTTTAGAACCTGAACCCTTATTGCGTAACACACTATCAGTCACAATCTAAATCATTTTGAAGCCTATTGCTAATCCATTGCTTCATATGTTCTAATAATTTGTCTGCACAATAACGTTTATAACGCAATGAATGTTGTTGAACTGTCAAAATGAAAGCCATTCCTACTGTTAGTGTGTTACGCAATTACCCCGCTGGTGAATTATTTTTCTCAACAAATTAAGATTTTAGTTTTAAAAATACAAGTCTTCGAGTTTCATGAGTAAGAGAGATCGTTACCTAGCCGAGACAATACCAATAAAAATTATGTTATTCCGACCAATTACTGACCATTAAACCAGACTCTTTACAGCTTAATGTAATACCCGACCGACGTTTTAATATGCGCCCCGTTTTTATTTATTATTAACTGAATGAATTATTATTGTTACTATTAAAAGTTTATTATTGAATATGGGAACGTTGTCGTATTTTATAGAAATTATTATGGGAATTTAATTGTTTGTGTTATGCGTTTTGATGATGTTAATAATATACATAGAGTTGCTTGTTTGGGAATCTAAAGATTTTTGCATAAAATAAAGTAAATGGTTCTTGAAATTCGTTGAACGTCCTTTTCTTAAGGCTCGGTATGCGCGACGCGACAGCGCCGCTCGTCGTGCGACATGCGATGCCTTTGTGTCGGTCATCGCGTCGCGCCAGTGTATACGAGCCTTTATTACCGGCAACACAAAGGCCCTTTGTACACACACGTTTTTCTTGCCGTGAAAAACTACAGTTTATTCGCCTTGTGTAGGCACGGTCATCAGTGTTCTATGGATCACTATAGAAGCTCGTTGACGGACACGTTTTTTCTACGGTGCGATTTATACGCCGTGTGTAGATAAGGTTCGTCAGTGTTGTTTGGATCAGGATGGAAGCTTGTTCACTGACACGTTTGCGGTTTAGACGCCGTACCGCAAAGAAACCGTAGGGACTACAGGACCTAAACGCAAGTTTTATATTGCCTAAAAGTATATGATCCAATGCAGTAAACAGAATCAGAAAAATATATGATATTCTTCAGGATATATGCTAGTTAGTTAGTGTGTTGAAAGCATAATACAACTAATTTGATACGATAGAAAAAAATCATGAAGACACCTCTAAAAAATATTTTAATGATTAAAAACCATACTAATACACATGCAATCATTCTGATTTTTTGTTAGATTCTTCTACAAGCAACATAATTAACGTAACAGTGTTTTGATTTTTTTGTCCAATCAAGAGATTTTTTGTAAGTAGGTAATTACTTCATATTTTGCAATAAATTACCAGCGTTGTGTCATCGCGCTACTCTTTCTTTTCTAGGTAGTCCGATAGTGACCACGCTTTAGCTGTTGTCAGCCTCTTAAATGTATTGTAATGTATGTTAATTGTAACATAATTTCCTATAAGATGATGATATTTTACTATCGTTTCAAATGTTAATTTTGGAACATACCAAGTCAAAGATACGGTACCTATCCATTTCTCCTTAATACCTACTCAAAGAAATATGATATCTTTAAAAATAAATCTGCAAATAAAAAAAAATTACTGTGTAATATCTGTAAATAGTAACTAAGTAAGGTAAATAAGTAAGGTATTATATGTAACTATTTGTTACTAAATAAGAATGGGAAAAGAATCGGCACAGTAATGTCTATTGACCATGTCTTCCCTCTTTAGTCGGATTCATGTAGATTGTAGAATATCACAATAGAGTTGTTCTACTGCCCGTTTTCACTAATACTAGGTGACATTATGTCTAAACATTATTGCACGTTGGATTTTCAACTCTCGTCGGTGATTCTAGCTTTGAAAATCCAACAGTACGCTTTTGTTTCGGCATTACATTTAGGTGTCTAGTTTTAATAAAAACGGGCATTAGAATCTGACCGCACTCACACGTAATCAGTCTATTATTATTGTTCGTCGAGTCGTTGAGCTCCTTAACTTCAGAGTTGAGCTATTCACGATTACTGACAAATGCTTACATTGACTGGACTGGTCCACTCAAATCTGTGTGGTTCTTTCCTTGAAAGAGCATTTCAGACACTAATCCAAATGGTCCTCACATGATCTGACCAAGATTATGTCTGGGCTTTAAAATATACTTTGACCCTTGAGTTTGTTTCGCCATTTCTTCTCAGGGGTTGTCAGATAGGAAATGTCGACTCCATCTATAGCTTATTTTATTTTTTGAATACTATGACGTGTAAGAATGATACTACACTACACTGTCCTCCCATACCTATCAACACTGTAATTTGAAACATTGTAAAAGCCCCTTATTTTTAAAAGAGTAACCGTCGAGTTTCTTGCCGGCTCTTCTCCATATGAAACAACCAATTGGAACCGTGCGCCTAGCTTCTGACGTTTCATAAGCGCCCATGTAGATTTATGTGAAATAAAATATTTTGATTTTGATTATTACAGAATATACAATTTCATTTCATTTTATATTATTTCCCAAAGCTGGCACTCAGGCCTCCTCTTTGTAGTTCGTGTATCAAAAACAACACCCTCTATCTAAAAACTGAAGGGAAATCATACGTCAAGTTAAATTATTAATGTTTGCTTAAACAGATGTGGCTGTCGATATCATATGAAGACGTAAAATACTTTACTTGTTGTTTTGTCAATCTGTCTGTTATGAGGATTTTGTTAATTAATTATGTTAAATAATGCTATATTATGCATATCGTGTTTAACGCGTCGGTTCACACGCGAGGTGGGTTTTTGTTTAGATGACTTAAGAAGTATTGTTTCAAGAAACCAAAGAATGAGACACCTCATCGTCCTCTGCATTCTCATCCCAAATAATGGAGACGGTGCTGTAATTTTTGTTCATAGGAGAATCATAGTTAGAATTGGTTCTTAATATGATTCTTTCCTCCGTCCTCATCCTTATCCCAATTATGTACTTAATGGAGACAGCGCAGTAAAACTTTTCGTTAAAGATTCAAAGTAAGAACAATTTTCTTAGTATGATTCTTTCCTCCGTCCTCACCCTTATCCTAATTAATGAGGACAGCGCACTAGAATTTTTTATTAGAGAATCATGGTAAGAACAATTATTCTTACTATAATTCTTTATTGTAATAATTCTAACACCATATTACTACATAAATCTATTCAAATCAACAGATATATTTATTAAACTAACTCTTACAAAGTAGCTATGAGCACAAATACCAAATGTTAGAAGACAGCTAAGCTTATAAATTATAGTCAACGACAAAGTAACGAGACTAATATTATCCTATCGCTATTGAAATCTCGATGAGCGATGGAAATCATGGTATCAATAAATAGTATTAAATATCACAGGTAGAAATAACGTCTACTACGGAAATGGCTCAGAAATAGTAGAAATATACCAGCTAAAAGGTATTTGTCCAATATTTTGTAGGTACTTACATACTGTTGCTTTTGTTATGAGCACATCATAATAAAATATGCTCAAAAATAATCTGCTCGGTTCTGACGGTTTCTTCGTTGACAAAAGGGCTCTCTAATGAAAAACTCCTTGGTTTTTATTAAATATCTTATTGATTTTTACCATTTCCTGTTTAGTTTTGGTAACTTATCTGGCAGAGGTATTCTTTTGTTTTTCATTTAAATTTGGAACCTTGCACATCGTGCCCTTAGAGTTTCAATGATATTGATCACGTTTTGGTTGACTTACTATGATCAAAACTTCTTGGTGGCGCTGTCAATGAAAGAAGAGAGACGAGCATTAAGGCACTTAAGCGTAATTAGCATAATAATAAGGACCACACTGACCTCTTCAAACTGCCAAACGCTTAACCACCACTGCCAAAAATCACAATAACTGACATTTTAAAGGCTTAATGATTAGAAATAATATACGCATAATTGAGCACATTTATTTTTGAGATCACTTCAAAGAAAAACTAACTACTTAAGGACCTTTTGAAGGATTAGAAATAGAAGCTATTATTTGACGGGTATTTAGCAAAAATATAACAATAACAACGCAAGGTATACGTAATTAAAAGGCTGTTGCCTCACACAGACTCCTGAAATTCCTTTTGCCAGCTTATAGGAAAGCAGTGGATCGGAAAATAGTTGATCTTTCGGAATTTTGCGTGAACGGGTGATTTTAAATGAGAATAATAATTTTAAATAGCAAATTATGATGCGACAATTTTTTACACATATCCTGATCTTAAAGCCCTTTCAAAGATGTCAACCATTTTGAAGTTATGACTATTCTAGTAGAAACTAGGTAGGTAAAGTAAACACTTCGCGCTCTTCGTTATAATTGTGCAGTTAATCCAGCGGGGTAATTACGTAAAACACTAACAGTAGGAATGGGTTTCATTTTGACAGTTAAACAACATTGCGTTATTTACGTTGTTGAGCAGACAAATTTTTCGAACATATGAAGCAATAGATTAGCAATAGGCTTCAATATGATTCAGATTGTGATTGATAGTGTGTTACATAATTAGGGTGCACTAGTAACCAGACTGCCAGAAATTGCAATTGCAATGTGTTTTTAACGTTGGCTTTATGACCATGTTCTACTAGATGGTGATATCTTACTATTCCTTATACTTCCTTATCAGTCTGATCAGGACCAGCCAATGGTTCATACTGTCTTTATTCTCCTCTAGTTTCTGTCCACGACTTCGTTCGCGTGAAATTTCTTGTTCCCCGCTACCCACCTCGTCACATCGCATCATTTGCCCGCGTTATGGCTCGTACACACTGGCGCGACGCGACACCCGACACAAAGGCACCACCTGTCGCGCGACGAGCGGTGCCTTTGTGTAGCGCTGTCGCGTCGCGCCTGGCTGTGGGAGCCTTTATTACTCCGTTTTCGCTTAGCGTTCTTTATTTATTTATTTTATTATTTATGTACACACAGTAAAATAATACTGATACCATCCATACCATGGATACCATATTAGTATTGGAAGAAAGAAAGAAAGAAAAATAGGTTAATAGGTTATTGAGTACAAAGGTACTGCTTATTTCTTAAGAAATTTCTTCCAGTAGACCTGCGAAAGGAGAAATGAAAAAGAACTGACTTTATGACTTTTTTCTTTTTGCTCGCTTTCTAAGGGTCACAGCGTGATGTTAAATAGCCTATAGCCTACTTCAAGAATTGGGCTATCTAATGACAAAAGAATTTTTCAAATCCTACTAGTAGTTTCAGAGATTACCCCCTATATACAAACACACAAATTTTACCTCTTTATAATATTAATAGGTATAGTTAAAGTACTGTGTATAGGTTTCTCCCACGCTTCATTTATTTCACTTATTCAAGAGATTCTTTATAATCGTCGTTTATTTTTTTTAAAACATCAACTAACAGTCAAGAGTCTCTTGACTATGTGCAAAGATCACAAAAGATTAACATCATCCCTCACCAAAGCAAATGCTACCAATTATACGTGTAAGGGCTTAGCTAAGAAATCTATACTTAAATACCTCAAGTATCGTTTACCTGCTTTTTGAATGGACAGATCCAAATCCCTGTAACAATGGTATTAGGATCAATAAATGTGAAGTATTTTGTTTGCGACAAAAATTTACAGTTACGCCGTCATTCGTGGGCATTCGCGCGTGCGCTCCGTGATGGACAAAAGGGATTGCGTCCTAATGTACGAGTATATTGTAAAAGGCTAATAGATATGTTACTAGTTTTTATGTCGGTTATTGTTGCAAAGGCTTGTAAGGATGATTTTTTGGAACATTGGAAAGTCAGCATTGTGTGTATTTTTGGGTGTTCCTGCTTAGATGCGGATGTCCAAATATATACAAATATTATAGGTACTTAGATGGTAACAAACACGTAACCAAATGATAGCTAAAACTGATCAGCCGGTCATATTCGTATCATCCCTCACCTTGGGTTCTGATATGATGCTACATCATGTAGTAACATTCTAGGTGCGTCGTCTTCACATATAATTGTCTAATTAATGTATTCCTATATAATATTGTAAAACATTTTAAAAGAGTACTGGTGGAGTTTCTTGCCCATTCTTCTCCATACGAAACTACCTTTTGGAAGGGGCAACTAGAATCAGTTCTATTTTCTTGTAAATTTTGACGTTCAAAACTGCCTTTTATGTGTCTATCTATACAAATAAATAAAATTGAAGTGTCTGTGTAATGTCAAAATAACAGCTTTTTACTAAATACATATGAAAGAATATACGGGACTTATAACAAAATACCAATTTTTTTAATTTTTATCTATCTTTCTGCCTGTCTGCTTGTTCCAGGTAATCTCCGAAACGGCTGGACCGATTTTGACGTGACTTTCACTGACATATAGCTGATGTTATAAGGAGTAACATAGGCTACTTTTTGTACCGGCAGCACGGTCCCGTTGGATAATTTCCGACTTCCACGCGGGCGAAGCCGCGGGCAGCAGCTAGTTTGAAATAAATGATTTGACTTTGACATATACTTTAGAGTGAATAACATCATTACAATTATGGTGACAATAACTCTATTTCCAACTAATCCATACTATTCATACTATACATTCTGTCTGTTTGTCCTCTTCACGCCGTAACGGCTGAACGGATCTCATGATGAAATGATGCAATAAAGTCACACGGGTAGACAATGACCTGCACCCTAATTACGTAACACACTATCTATCACAATCTGGATCATTTTGAAGCCTATTGCTATGCCATTGCTTCCTATGTTCGATAAATGTGTCCGCTCAACAACGTAAATAACGCAATGAATGTTGTTGAAGTGTCAAAATGAAAGCTATTCCTACTGTTAGTGTGTTACGTTATTACCTTGCAGGGTTAAGACAAATTATACTTTTTATCCCGGTAGTACGTCCTCGTGGGGTCGTTGGATAACTTCCGACCTCTGCGGCCAAAAGCTAGTTCTAAACAGGGAGTCAGGGTCATCGACGCACAAACTATTACCATAGATTCAACACATGGTTCTAGAACGCTAGCTAAAAATATTTACGCCGGTTATCAAAAAAAAATGTGACAGGTGGAACAGCTGCTGCAGGGGCAGGAGGACTCGCAGGGCAACATCAACTACGAGAACTTCGTGCACCTCATCATGCAGGGCTGAGCGGCCAAACGCGCCCTGCTCTCACTGCTAGCTGCACGTGTTCTACTAAGTGTTAGTCGTAATCATCAAGTTTGTGAGTGGCAGGAGCTCGCCTGCGCCGGGCTCGACCTAACGCATTTACGGTGACCGTACGCCCCACTCATTGCACAAGTAGACTATTTAATGAAACTTACGATTCCGTATATGTATTCCCATTCGAATGTTTTTCAAAACATATGTTGCTGTTTCATAGAAAAGTGCAATACCTACGCGGTCAAAATGTGTGGAACAGCAATTGTTTTTTTAAATAACTGACGAAAAATTTCAACGTAGGTAATAAGGTTCAGAATCATGTACTAAATCCATGGTAACAGTTTCCGCGTCCATGTCCCTGCCAGCCTGTTTAAAACAGCTAAGAAATCCTTTGTCAAATACACTCCCGAAGCAAAAACACTCATCGAGTCACGTCATAATTCCTCAAAAACTAGGCGTCCAAACATGAACACAAACTCATTAGCATTTCGTCTAAAGATCCCAGTATTAAGGGCACAGACATTTTTGATTATTTAATTAAGAACCACTACGGTTGATGCCCGTTAATAATCAGGAATGACGCTCGACTGGTTCCAGGCCGTTTTGTTAATAATTTTTAATCTCTTCATTCTGACGTGTTGGCTGGTAGGGAAGATAATTGTTGTTATTTATTTGCTGTATAGATTTTGGACGAGTTTTTATAGGTTATGAAATTGTATGATGTTGACAATCCATACTAATCCTATCCTACTAATATTATAAATGTGAAAGTTTGTGAGGATGGATGAATGGATGGATGTTTGTTACACTTTCACGCAAAAACTACTACACGGATTTGGATTAAATTTGGCACACAGATAGACCATGATCAGGGTGAGAAAATAGGCTACTTTTCATCCTGGATTGCAGACAAAGTCGCGAGCAACAGCTAGCATTATAATTTCGAAAGTAATTTGTCTGTATGTTACCTTTTCACGGCTAAACCACTGAACGGATTTCGATAAAATTTGGCGAGGAGATAGATGGCTTACTGGGGGAGGACATATGCTACTTTTTGTCCCGGTAGCACGTTTCTGTGGGATAATTTCCGACATCCAAACGAGCGAAACCGCGGGCAGAAGCTAGTGAAATATAAATTGGCACTTAAAACTTAAACTTTTCGTGGTTGAGAAATAGTGTGATGGTGACTGCGTTGTATTTGACACTTTTGTTAAAAACGTAAACTCCAGTAACTAGCGAGCCACCCCTTGTTCGCACGATTTTTACGACTGGACAAAACATCGAGATGTCTTTATTAATGTAAGTTTAATATTAACGTTGTACGCACGACTACATATCAAGCTATACATTTCACGTATAAGCTGACTTCTCATTGTATGAAAAGCCTATACAACGCGAGGTCAGCTTAAACTGGAAATGTATAGATTGATATGACGTCGTATGTGCACACATAAACCTTCGGAAATAAATTCTCTATATATATGACTAGCGACCCACCCCGGCTTCGCCCGGGTAACAAAGCGTAATATAATATAGCCTATGTCACCCGGAGATAGTGTAGCTTCCCAACAGTGGAAGAATTTTTGAAATCGGTTCAGTAGTTTCGGAGCCTATTCAATACAAACAAACAATCATATCTTTTCTCTTTATAATATTGTTTCACTGTATTTCGTTTATTACAAAATAAATTTAGGTTATACCTTAGCCTCAGCAACACGTGGTGGTTATGCTATTAAATTGTAGCTTATATGAAACGTTTGTATTTTTAACATAGCGCCATCTATCGAATACTTACTCAATCCAGTTAACAGATATCGGCATCTGTTAGAATCGTTTAGAGCTAACGGATAATTGTGACTGTCAAATAATAGACAAATAATTTGCAATAAAACAATATTGCGACTATAAATTGAGATGTCAGCTATTCCTATCTTTCAAGTTGGATCAAATTGCACATGGTGTGCAAATCAAATTTAAAATCGGTTCAGTAGTTTAGGAGTCCATCGCGGACAAACAACGTGACACGTAATTTTTATATATATAAAGATGGTGAAAACTGCATCAAAATCCGTTGCGCAGTTTACAAGAACAACGCGGCCACATAGACAGACACGAAAAGCGACTTTAGTATATGATATGTATGTATAGATGCGGCATTTAAGGAACAGGAATACTCGTCAGTATGGTACAGTAACATGATATTCGGAAGACAGCAGCTGTTCTTCCTTTGATAACCCTAAAGCTGGATGTAGAACCTCTAGTTTATATATGCATACAGGGTGGCAGGGATATCGACACGCAACCTGTTACCATAGATTCAGAACATGATCCTGAACCTCCCTGCGTTGAAAATTCTCGTCGGTTATTAAAAAAAAAATTGCTGTTCCATTCATTTTGAGCGCGTAGTTATTGCACTTTTCTATGAAACAGCAGATTTTTTTTTTGATAACCGATGATAAATTTCTACGCTAGGGGGTCTAGAATCATGTGCTGGATTCATGGTTTCAGTTTGAACGTCGATGTCCCTGCCACCCTGTACAAGCATAGTAAACCAAATGCAACCATAGGTCTATCATTGTTCCGGTAAGGACCAGGCCCGGGTCGACGGCGCGTCGTGTTCCACGCGCGCCTCAAAGAGATGTCAGCAAAATTGACGGGGTCCGATAGGACCGATGCCTGCCGGGGCTGCGGATTGTTCGAAAGAGTTACCGTGGCCCTGGCGCACAGGCAACTGAAGGAACACGGGTGGGTTTTAGTCAGTAAGAGTCTGACACGCCTTTCCGCTCTGCCCAGAGCGGGAGACGTCATTTGATGATTTCCCACCCAAAAAAAAAAAAAAAAGGTCTATCATTGTGTTTTCTTTTACGGCTGATTTCACATGGTGTTGGTTTGGTATCCATTCGATCTCTTCCACTTTTCGCCATCTTCGGAAACTCTGAACGCTCTCTGTGGATTTTCTTGGGAGCCAGAATCTCTTTTCCGAAATGTCAGGTTCCCTGCTAAATAAAGTGGTTCCTTTCTGTGACTCGTTTTCTCTTTGGGTCGTGGTCACTTCTCTTGGGCTGCGTGTGAAGCTAACTATATGATAATTATCATAACCGATTTTAAATAGAAAATGTTGCCTTTTATAATTTTCGAAACTATTTTGTTAACTTTTACAAAAAATACGCCACACCCAAATATTTAAAGTAAATCAATTAACTGATCTTTTATTAAATATCTGAACAGTGATACAATCATTTATAATGGAGTATGCATTTAATATAAAAATAAGTCTGACTGGTCATAAATTTCAATTTACCAGTTTCAATGATTAAAATGATATTGGTAAAGTAAGATCTTAACAAGCCAGGCCTGAGATCGCTCGTAATTATAAAATTCCTTACTGTATTATGAAATTATTCGACGAGAAATCTTAAAATATGTCTGTAATTTTTCGTGAATGATAAAGAACAAATTTAACGATTTTCGAGTTAGGCACTTACCTTGTTTTCTCGAATTGAGTTCCTTTTTAGCTTTACCCTACTTCTTCCAAGCCTTCCTTTACTTTAAAAACTTACTTAAATAAGGTGTTTTCTAGATTTGAACAAATATTATTACCATAATAGTGATGTTCTGCAGAAAGGTCAGGTGCTAAGTACTCGCAACCGGCGTGGATCTATGACCAGCACCCTAATTACGTAACACACTATCTATCGCAATCTGAATCATTTTGAAGCCTATTGCTAATCCATTGCTTCATAATGTTCGAAAATTTGTCTGCTCAACAACGTAAATAACGCAATGGATGTTGTTGAACTGTCAAAATGAAACCCATTCCTACTGTTAGTGTGTTACGTAATTACCCCGCTGATGTCATGTATGAACGCAACCGAAGCAAAAGGAGTATGTTAGGATCGTAGCAGGTGACGTGCTGTAGTTTCTGCCAGCCCCCATGGGAAGAATGCGTGAGTTTATGGATGAAGTTTGAACAAATATTTAAGAAGCTTGTTTTCATAGATTTATCATGACCAAATCGCTTCATGTATGCCTGATCCTACACATCATAAGTAAATACTCGCTACTTAACCAAAGTAACTTTAACTTACAAATATAAGAAGTTACCTTAGATAGTAAAAACGCATACCATATCAGTGCAGTCGGTTAAATTCGTCGCTTCCACGTTATGGTGGCACCTCTTCAATTATGTATCACCACGTTAATGTATTATTTAACACTTAGTCGAGTTTCGACATATTTCTTGTTGGCTCCCCGTAGAGTGACTACATTTTGAGTTGTGGTACAAGTTGCAAGAGAAGGTCACTTCGAGTCGGACCAAACAAATCAAATAATAATAGGTAAACATAATAATACAGAGAAGGCACCAGCATTGATCACCACGTTCACCACGCTTGCTCAAAACGGGTTGGCGAAGTCCAGGTTTACTCACGATGTTTTTCCCACACCGATGTCAGTAATGTCCAAAATAAACTCAGAAAGTACATATGAACTGAAAAATAATATTCGGACGAGTCTCGTGTACGATACGCGGACAACATCAAGTACTTTATTTGAAGCATTCATTTTAAAATGTGGTTTATCCAAGATCTAAAGTCACCAATAATCTTATGGACGACGTTCCGTAGAATATCGTATTCTTCTTACAAAAGGCACCTCGAATAGTGTTATTTATGTAGAAACCATGGAAACTTTTCAAGTATGTATAGGTACCTATATCGATGAATTAGGCAGTAACTTTCCCTCTATTCTGGTAATGTTCTGATGCCGTGACCAGTTTGACATTTTACCTATTAAATCCTTTGTTATACCACTGCCCTTTTTTATTTGGGTGGGGTATCGTCAAATGACTTCTCCCGCTCTGGGCTGAGCGGAAGGGCGTGTCAGACTCTTACTGACTAAAACCCACCCGTGTTCCTTCAGTTGCCTGTGCGCTAGGGCCAAGGTAACTCTTTCGAACAATCCGCGACTACGGCAGGCATCGGCCCTTTCGAACCCGGTCAATGATGCTGACATCTCTTTGACGCGCGCGTGGAACACGACGCGCCGTCGACCCGGGCCTGGTCCTTACCGGACGGCGAGCTGCCCATTGCTCGCCGTCCGGTTATACCACTGCCTGCAATGACTTAATTATGCCGATGATGATGAGTTAGCACTGATTAACTACAGTGTGAAACGAGATAGATTTTGATTCTTAATAACGTCTTCCATCCTTGAAGATGGAAAAAATTCTACTGATGCGACAGCAAAATTTTCTTTTAAGCAATCTTTGACCGAGCTGTAAAGTACCTTTAAAAAAAACACTTTTCGCTCTTCTCTTGCACCACAAACCCCGTGGTGTTGGTTATTTTTTCATAGTGACAACGAGATCGGATTGACAGCAGCGACGGGTTAAGAACATTGATACTGCAACAGAGTTTGTCAATCAAATGGAAAGGGTTAACACACGAGTTTTTGTGAGCCTTAGTTAAGAAATTACGACTGTTCGGCCTGTTGGCTGGTGTTGCCTATTTTGGATGTTATTAATTATTTTGTAATGGTAATGTGGATTTTAAACCTTTGGTTTGCCATACGGTTGCAAAACTTACGATTCAAAGTGAAAAAATAAGGAATGTAATGATTTAAAATAAGTCAATATATATAAAGAAAATATTTCTAAACTGGTTTTGGGGGTATCTACTTCAGCACTCTACACAAAATTAAAAAAAAAACACGTGTGGCACTCGGGGACTGCCGCGGTAAAGCTATTGCATAGCATTTTTTATCAACTTATGCAATTATAATTATTTATTTATTTTTTATTCATGCAGTATTTTTTTCTCTTTGATATTAATTCAAGTACAGTCGTACCATATACATACACGTTAAGCGAACGCTCGGCCGAGCTACATGGTAGGCGGAGTGGGGGTGTTAGGTTTTATTTTCGTTACGGAATTTCTTGATTCGGTCGCCGCGCTCAAAGCCCGCGATGCAAGCTATGCAATAGCTTAAAAAAGCCATCTACTTACCCGTTCTTACAGGATTAGTTAATCTCGTTACAAACAAACATACAGTCACACAACTGCTTCCCCAACACCTAATTAATAAGATATCAAAACATCTCATATTAGAACCAGCTCTGAACTAGTATCTAAAAAGAGTACACATTTACAGATAATTTTGCCTTAATCAGTCTTCAAGATACGGCATTTCTTAGGAGTTATTACCTGTATAGTTGCATCCTTTAAGTAATGAGGTACTCCACACTGCGGAGTGTAATAGCCATACATTATAATTGAAGGCTCTAGTTAAAGTCTTAATGAAGTCCTCTCCCATACATGATACATCTTTTCAATTAACCAAATGTTTATAGCCCGTATCATTTGTGTTTCTTTTTTGCAATGATTTTTATCTGATGGTGTATGCCTAGCTCTGTTTTTTATGGAAAAAAGGTTTTCTGAAAAAACGGGCGATTTTATTTGTAATTATTTTGATGGCCTTTCGTAAATCGATGATTATTTTTTAAACTATCGCTGTTTTCCCGGTATTTTTTTTCGTACTATTTTTTTTTTATCTTTATTAAATACCTACTTTGTGATCCAAAAATTTATTTTCATCCATTTACATAAATTTTTCAACATTAACATAAAATAAACTATTAAATAAAAATCGCCCTAGGTACTCCTGCAAAATACTCAAGCAAATATTTATTTTTACAAAACAACCATTGAGGTCGACATACGCACGAAAGTCAATTAAAATTATATCATTAATCCATGTCGTTGGTTCCGGTGGCAGAATGTTTGCTGTGCCTTTGCCGAATTAAAATATAGCGTAACACATAACTTGATCTGATGACAGTTCGAGATATATATAAGATAGTGAGGTGAAGAGAGAGTATGAGGTAGCTCCTCTTGGAAAAGAACGGAAAAAAGATATTAAATATTATTTTACATATACTTTGTGCCATTCTCTGATGAGGTTCTGACTCGTAAATCTATTTTTGACATTGACATTTCAAGAACATTCATTGCGTTGTTTACGCTGTCGAGCGAATTTTTCGAACATATGATGCAATGGAATATGAGTTTCCTTCCAAATGCTTTAGATTGGATTAGACTTACAGTGTTACGCAATTGGGCTGCTGGTCCTTTGAAGAGAGGACTTTGCAGCATTAGACAGCTGTAGGTATGTAATATTTTTTTTTTTTCAATTAAATGTTGTGGGGCCAAACCGAAGTGGGAAGAAGTAACTACAACCTCGTAAAATTGGGCTACCTCGATGGTACGGCAGCAGGATGTAGATGTCGGGCTATGTCACGAACTATGTTCCACCTGACGATGCCGTGAAAGTGGAAAAGTTTTTCACCAACAAAATTTAATTTACTGTCGTGTCATCGACACAACGAATTAGAACAATAAAATGTGTTGTTTTGATTTTCTGTTTTGTTTAAATAAAACACACCTTTGTCTATATTTTTTAATTTTTTTATGACTTTGTAAAATTAAATCACGTAACCACAACACTCATTTCGCCCCAACACTACACCACCACGCACCACCTGACATTTCGAAACAAAAATATTTAGCTCGCATATCTCTTAATTTCACTTCTCAATCACTATAGTTATCGTGAGATCTGTGTGTACCTACAGAATTTTTCATCGTTTCACTCCAACGTGCCTTTCGGTACATTGCAGCCTTGTTTTTGACACTCCGATTAAGATGATAAAGTTGGCAAGATATTAAAACTCGTACTGATTTCGTTAGCAGATATTATTGGTATTTATTTTGGGATTTTTTAATATTCAAAAAATGTTTTGGGTGCGTAATTGAAGTCTCTTTCGTAACTGGTTTAATCTATTTATAAATGTATAGCTATTAATTACATTCGGGGCTTCGCACGCTTCGTGCCAAAATTGGCATTGGCGTGTAATTATCAAACAAATGCCGCATGTGTAATATTAGGATGTAGCGAGGAGTCATTGAAATGGCACCAAGGGATAGAATATTCCTTCAAAAATTACAAAAAAAAACTCGAGACTTCCCGATTCCTGTTCGTTTCAATAAAACAATTTCACTTTCTCAGTCTCCATTATTGCTTTTTTGTCTGACACGATTCCTCAAAATTCCCATGTAACAATCCAGAATTACCGCAGTAAAATCCGACTAATTAAGTAATTAGTGAACACTACGGTAAATAGCCAAAAATCTCAGCTTTATAATCTGTCTCTTCTCTCTAAAATTACGTAATTCACTGGCGCCTGCTCCTACGGTACTACGGACGCATAAAATCGTATTGTTCTTCATATTTTCATTGAGAAGTGCACCATTTCACCCATTACGTGAATTAGTAGCAATAAATTGTTCCATTCACTGGAGAAGCGGCCTTGGGTGTTCTGAGTTCCGGGTGGTAGGAAATTATACATAGTTACTAGAACATTAGCTGTGAAATTACTTGCGATTTGGTTTTGATTATTTAAAATTGTTCCTGCCTTTTGTAGAATAACCTACTCATTGAAAGGATGAGGCGCTCACTCTACAAATAAAAGCGAAACTTGTTCAAACTTAGGATGACATTCCATTCATAATTTTCTCAGACTGACCCTCATTCTTTAACAAAAAATCAGCACGTCGACCACATGAAATATTAGCTCACATAATTTACCACCATAGATACTAGACCGCCATGATTTCCATCGCGCCACCATGAAAGCGCGAAATCGCTAAACAACAGTTTTTTGAAAAAATCTATCATTTATTTACATGTCAGGACAAGAATGCACAACACAAAAATAAATATGTAACGGTCGGCGTATGCTGGATACGCCTTGAAAACACTATAAAGGATCCTTTCGTGCCGGCGCTAGCTCGCACAAAGGTAACAAAAGAGAAAAAATAAGAAAAAGTTGTCGAAACTTGTGTGGGTAAAGTTGGAAGAGGCTAGCGAGAGTTGGCACAAAGTGTATTTACTTACAATCCTAGTGAATATTGTCAATCTCTGAATAGAAATCTTTTTTACCTTAACATGGCTCGTGTTGACTCTAGAAAATAAGCTTTTTTAAGATCAACAAAGACAGCTAGAACCAACATTTCTCTTTTTGGTATAAAACTGTGGTTATTACCGTTCTTCTTTTGTTGCCACGGGTTGTAAACAAACTTGATTGAAAACAAGTTTGAAAACCATTTTTAACCCATCAGCCTTCAAAGCAAGAATGAACAAGCATCTTCTGGGCTTGCTTAATCCATCGTAAGTAGTCTTCATCCATCGCTTTCATCTAGAGCAGCGAGGTTAATGCGTAACACACTAACGTAGGAATGGCTTTCATTTTGACAGTTCAACAACATTCATTGCGTTATTTACGTTGTTGAGCAGACAAATTTTGCGAACATAAAATATGAAGCAACGGATTACCACAGGCTTCAAAATGATTCAGATTGTGATTGATGTGTTACACAATTAGGGTGCAGGTAAATTTCGCAATAAAAAGGAATAAAAATAAAAAAAACACGTGTGGCACTCGGGGACTGCCGCGGTAAAGCTATTGCATAGCATTTTTTATCAACTTATGCAATTATAATTATTTATGTATTATAATAGTTTTTTTTTTCTTTGATATTAATTCAAATACAAGTACATATACATACACGTTAAGCGAACGCTCGGCTGAGCTACATGGTAGGCGGAGTGGGGGGTGTCAGGTTTTATTTTCGTTACGGAATTTCTTGATTGGGTCGCCGTGCTCAAAGCCCGCGATAAAAGCTATGCAATAGCTTAAAAAACTGATTCCTATTTCGTCTTCACCTTCTCAGATATGAAAAAATAGAGAAGCAACTCTGAGGTTCTCATTTTTGTGCTATATCTGTACATGCTTTGTTGCTCCGCTAATGCAAAAACTCTTAGGCTTATCACTGGTCCCCCACGAAAAGATGTCGGATCTTTGAAGAAAATTTGGATGCGACGGGTGCGATGTTTTTTTTTCCCAAATCACGTGGGAGGTGAGACGTAATTGCCGAAATTCCAAATTTTTGACAATCAATGGACAGGATATTGCTATTATGATGTACCGAAACGGCCGCCATCTTTCTTTAGTGATGTTTATGAAATATGTTTTGGGATGATGTCCATGTTTTTGATTTGATTACGGGTTTATCGATAACATTATATTTTTTTTTAATATTTTACGAGCATTTTATTGCTGAAAATGTGTGGGGCCTATCAGTGGATCGATGATGTACCGAAATGATTCTGTTCAGTCATTCACATGGACGAAAGAAATAGATATAATTACTACACAATTGGCGATAAATTCACCCTACTCAGATTAGATAGGTATTAGGTACCTAGTTTATTTACCGTAAATAAAATCCATAATGAAGTAAAGGGATATTTGCAACCAGTAAAAAAAAAAATACGTCAATCAAAAACTTGAGGTACCTACTACAAATCATTCAATTACTACCACATTTTCCACAAAGGATTTTGACTGGTTATCATAATAAAATTAATATGAAGAAATAATGTGCAACTCTGGAAGTGCAATTTCAATTCCAAACAGGTTTAAACTATTATTTCTCACATGATAATTCACAATTTCTAAACCCATGCCTATTCGTACAGAAACCTAATTTAAAATCATCATAACTTTCAAACAATAAACCCATGTTTATATTGTATAATTCAGTTTAATTGTCCATTCAGTCTTGGCGTGAACGCATCTCCGAACCCACACGATGATAACCACTCTGAACAGTGATGTTTTAATAAATTTATTTCACATCTGACCTCTCCGTCTAATGCCTGAAGAGTGAGCGAGTAAACGATAGTTTCTTTGAGAATAGTTTCCCGGTGCTCTCACACCCTACGTTGGTCCATTCGTGACGGTCGTCTGAATTTCATCTTAGAAATTGTTGGTTGGTAGGGTTGGGAAAAGAATTCTTAGAAATGCCGATATCGATTTGGAATCTTCCTATTATTTTGTAGATAGTCATTATGCCTGTACCCTAATAATTTTGATAGGAGTCGCAGGCACAAATTTTTGCTGCCATTAATTTAGTCTCTATTTCATTGACAACGAATGTCTACGATGTGTCTTACTGTTGCGACACTCTTAGATTCTACATAATTATGCAAATAACGCAGAACTAGAAATGCCACCATCTTCGTTTAAAATGCAGAACATTTCACAAACTTTTATCAAACCATGATAATAATGGAATACATCCCTAAGAATCGTCCCACCTTTCTACGTGGGAGGCTTATATTCAGCGGTTCTATGGACATTCAGTAAGCTGTCACATAACCATACAAACTCAATTGAACAAAGAACATAAAATATCGACAGACACGCACATCCCATCCCTTAACCACGCCCACAAGGCATCAATAATCTCGCCCCACAAAACAATCTAAAATACAATAATTTACTTTCAAAAAGTGGCGAGTTTGTCGCCTAATTTGTTAAAATTGTTCCATCGTCCACCATTTTTTTCTCTTTTCCATTTTTAGCAAAATGAGTAAGCGATTATGTCTTTCTTTGTGTGTGTTCTAAGATTAATTGTTGAAATGATTATTATAAAGGCATTTTTCTGTCGACGGGACGTCTCTATTAATATTGGTATTCCTGCCTACCTAGTGGGTGGGATGCGCAGGCGCAATGATTATTGTGTGTGCTGTTAACTAATTTTTCTTATTTATAATGCGGTTTGAGGCATGATGACGCATTGTTGGATTAATTACTTTTGAATTTTCTCGCAGGGAATTGAATTTATGGTCGAGCGAGCCAGTTTTTTTTTTGGAAAAGTTAAAGGTTTATTTGTATTGGAAGGAATACTTAATCTGTAGATATCATTAATATTTGGTTGGTATGGTATTAGGTAACAACACTTTTACTCAACAGTATTAATATGTGAACTAACCTGAAGAATTTACAAAGGAAAACATAACCCACACTTATTCCTCATTATTTCGCTCAATATTTTTCGATTAGGGAATTATTTGCAATAAGGGAAGCTACCTACATCGTTCATTCCAAAAATAACTTCTTTCACATTTCACATTCAATACAGAATAAAAGAATGTTCCTTGTGAGTATTGTTATGTAAAAACAATAGGTATCAACATTATCTATTTTTAAAGTAAAAGTTATGTCAAACTCTTAAAATATATTTCCTTGAACACCCCATTGCAATTCGTAAATTATCTTAAACGAAGTAAAAATTCGCAAAGTCGGTTAACCAAAAGGGGGTAATCCTTTGTTTATAACATTCAACAATTCGCTAATACTAAAACATGGCATATTTCGTCTGATAACAATAAGTAATCTTTCTGAGAAGCTTACCTAACGAAATGTTAAGGTGAGGTACATTTTTATGACCTAATTACCTTTTTGTGCTAAACCGAACCAGTGCAGACATAACAGAGGTAACAATTGGATCACAATGGATCTTAACCAGGGCAAAATGGACCCTGGGACCCGGAATATAAAAGTTTATGACCAGCAATGGGCAGTTGAAGCTGTAAAATCTAACTGTATAGGCATGCCTACAATTTGCAACTTCCTTATCTAGCGTAGTCGAGATAACGCAGAAGAAAGTGGTTTTTGAAGCATAACTGCAATGTTTCTCGGGTTTAATTTTCTTTGTCGAGTTAAAAATGTCTTTAACACGAAATATGGTGTATATTTTTGCAAGTTATTGACTGTCAAACAAGGAAGCTATCACCCCCCGCACCTGACACCTGACATGAATCGGCCACTTGATGAATAATGCTCACAGCGGCCTATAAACATCTGCAATTCTAGAAGCATCGCAGCTGTGTTGCCATCCAAAGAGACAAAGTTGAAATCTCTCGTGTATCTTTACACCTCCAATATTCCCATACTTTGCAAATTGGAACCCTTTTACGCTGTTAGGCAGCAGAAATTGGCATGGAAATAACCATTGGTACTGGTGGTAGTTCTTCCATGAACGAGCTCATTTCCACTAAACTACTATTATTGGTATGCATAGATTTTAACAATATGTAGGCAGAGGGCTGAGAAGACACATGGGATATTTTGCAATAGTTCCTACTAAGCGTTATCTACTTAATTTTCTGGAAACTGACACAAATTTTCGAGCACACAGCCAAAATGTCTACATGACCAGCCCCATTGTCTAAATGAGTCCTACCTCTTTGTCTCAATTACTGTCGGTATTGTCTTCAAAACCGAAGTGTGGCGGTGTCTTCAGTTCATTTTAAAAGGATTAGCTTAATGTCTCATTGTTAAAATTGCAGAACAAAGGTGCCGATATTACAGAACTATCGATCCTTATCTGATAAGGTTTGTTTCGCTACACTTTCCTTAGAAATTTTTATTTTTGTAGCATTTTGTAAGAATCTCAAGCTTGGGTGTCTCCTGTCTGTGGGAATTTCAACTTTAGGCTAGCTCTTTTGGAGAACACCCATTGAGGTACATTTCTAGTAGGTAAGTAGGTACCTAGAGTTAGTTTTCCGAATAGTGATAGGTGTCTATTGTTTCTGTTCAAAAACTTCTGCTGAAATATTTTAACAAAACTTGTAACTTCGTTTTTAGAGATACTGGCACAAATGATTAATTATTAACAAAGGAGTATTTGTGCTTATTGTGACGCACTCGTCAGTTTCTGGTAATACGCAGTCCGTCAATTCTGTAAAAATCTCACCGCGAAAACATAGGTGAAGTGAACTTGAAGTGCACTGTCATGCTCACTTAAATGTCTCACTGTTGGTGGCGCGTGTGTTGGATCATTCGGTTCCCTAAAAAATGGTTGAGCTGGATTGTGCTGATCCACGCGTCATGTTCGTGAACGGGTGCCGTCAGTTGAGACTGGTCATCTCTTAACTGCCACGGCTTATTTTTATTATTAATCTTGTATTTTGAATTGTTTCTTAATATATATTATTTTTTTCATTGTTCTCGCATATAGAAGCAACAAGAATAATGTACCCAGGATTTTGTAATATCTTGATTTGAAAAGAGTGTCCTTGGAGTTTCTTGCCCGTTCTTCTCCATAGAGATCTACGTTTTGGAATGGGCAACTACGAGAACTTTCTGACTAACTCACCGACTCTTTGACAATTCAAAAGTGCCTGTAAATGGTTTAATTGAAATAAATGCTTTGAGTTTGAGTTTGAGCTGCAATTTCACCTAATGCCAGGTATTGACACTATTGGTAACTCACTTCATCTAAGTTTTCACGGTGAAATTGTTACAGAATAGATTGGCGGTGTCCTTAAGGGAGATGCGGTCAGGTAGCCCGTGAAATTCAAAAATACTTACGGTTTTTTTGCAATTTGCAGGTCACTGTCAGGTTGTATGTTGATCAAAATATGATTGATACGACTATACTATGATTGATACAAAATATGACTATCAGTATAGATACATTTCATGCTAAGGTAGCCCGCGAAATACAAAAATTTCTTACGTTATTTACAATTTGCAGGTCAATGTCAGGTTGTATGTTGATTAAAAAACATACAATATAAAATATGGCTTTACAGAATTATAATCATTAGAATCAGCAATATAACTCCTTAAGTTAGAATTGGCTTCAAATGTCATGATTTCATGAAATAGTCATTCAATAGGGTAGTATGGATTTAGAGAGATGAATTGATGATTTTTTATGATTATAATTCTATAAATAAATATTTGATACGGCCGCAAATCGTATTTAGATCAACATACAACCTGATACTGACCTGCAAATTGCAAAAAACTTAAGAAAATTGATTCTCGCGGGCTACCTTGGCGCATCCCCCTTAAGGACGTCTCAAATTTTACTGGCCCATCATAAAACTACCATAAACATTGCTATACCAAAACACCCAAATACAGTTTATTTCTCATACTTAAAGTCTCATAAAAACCACATATCAGTAGTGATAAAGCCATTCCAAGCGCCGTACGTCCACGAACTATGACTGAATACACCTAACGGGTTCTTAATAAAAGATTAAATCGTCATTTGGTTCCATTAAAAACATATTCCATATAATCTTAAGGATCGTAAAAGTGTTGTTTTCTAGAACTATTTATTGGTTGAAAACATTTAAGTACAAATAAGTTTGGACATCAATAAAAACGGTGGACCCGTTTACAACTTGACGAATATCTACAAAATATTTTGGTTGGTATAAGTTTACGATGAGATACCGTCACGCCCTCGGTAGGTAGTTCGTGTAATAAAATTAAATTGAAAGCTGAGAGACGGGTTGCTTCCAGATACCTTTGTCGGGCCTTCCAGCACTTTTATAGCTTGTTTCCTCTGATATTGGAGGTTTTAAGGCTTTTGGTAGCAGTATTGCACACAATACTCGCTGAAAACCAGCGCTAGGGCGTTGTCTCGCATAGAGCCATGGCATTATGCTGAGCGATGGCCGTTTTGCGTGGCTGTGACGCATATTTCCCCCAAATTGTTATTTTTTGTGTTGTGTTCTTCCTCGGCGTCATGTTTACCCCAAATAAACGTATTTTCTTTCTTTCATTATGCTGAGCGATGGCCGTATTGCGTGGATGTGACGCATATTTTCCCCGAACTTGTTATTTTTTGTCTTGTGTTCTTTTTCTGCGTCATGTTTACCTCAAATAAACGTATTTTCATGCTTTCTTTTCTTCTATACTTGCTCGAGAATGTTTGAACAAGGGCCTTGACAAGCGGCAATGGCTTTCAAAGCATTACGTATTTCTAAAACGACTTTGAACAGGACTGACATAAGCTTTTCGGTAGCTTAATTACGTTAGTACCATCCATTTTTTACTTTCGCTTCAAAGTTCAGTCACTTTGTCTAGGCCCTCAGACGATCTATTTTGTAAAAATGTCACCCTGAAAACTTAAATACAGTGAGGTATGAATAGTATTTATTTATTTATTAATAACCAACTTATAGTTACAGATTGCACAACACATACAAGTTATCAGTTAATAATAGTAATAACACATTAAAAAAAAAATTAGGTTAAATTACATAAAAGTGGATAATATTAGATAAAAGTAGAGTTTTTTTTTATTGTGACAAATTTGGAATAAAATTATTAATAACATATTTACTCCACGGAGATTGTAACGGGAGTAGCAATGGACTCCAGGTATCGAGTAGTAGTGTTCAGGAATCTCAGTTCAGTAGTCGCGAAGACAACAGTAATGTCAATCAGAATGACAGCTCACGTCATCTGAGTTTTCACGGTGAGATGTTTACAGAATCGACCGGCAGATTCAGCTGTGAAGTAATTATAGTCGGTAAGTATTCACTCCAATTGAACATGACAATGTTGGTACAGTTGGTACCAAAATCATCGATCGATCATATTTTATTTAAATTATATCTATATCCATTATTTAAGAAAGAAAAAACAACACTAGACAAACGTAAAGCTGTATCAAACATCAAGGCGGCTTTAATATGGTGACTAAGAAATTAGTAACAAATTAGTACCAAACTGGTAACAAATTAATAACTACACTATTGTTTACATTTCTTTTTCATTTCTCATTTCGCAGGTCTGCTAGAAGAAATAAGCAGTACCTTTGTACTCAATACTAATATATATCTATTTTACTGTGTGTACATAAATAATAAAATAAATAAATAATAACAAATTAGTAAGAAATTCGTAACAAATTCAAGATTGAATTAAGGATAAATGGATCGGTGATGGTTCAAACCATAACATTTGGCAGAATGACAATTTTGTTTTCTTTTTGCCGTGGTCTGTGATTCTGTATATTTTAACTATTTTTAACCCCAGAAACTACACATTGAGGGCAAGATTTAGATCGCACTTCAACTTGACTTTGCTAAGCAAAATTAGCATTTCAGTCGAATACGAACCTTGTTCTTAGGCTTCATATTCGTATAAAACACTCGCTCGCATTTGCATAAGAATATGACTATTATTGCTTAGTATTAAATTTCATATTTGTATCAAACGCTAACTTTACTTAACAAAGTTAACCCTACATAGGTACAGATTACACCCAAAACTTGAGCTCCCAACGTTATCATTACATGAACCATCATCTCATTATTCCTCGCTCCCACACTACTATACATACTTTTCGGATACATCTGTTCAATGGTCCCAGGGGGTCTACTCTCTAAGCACGAAATCCGTAGTTTCGACCGACGATACGGGCGTTTCCTACTCCGTATCACCTACAGACATAACATAAGCTGGGGCCCGATCTAAGAATTAAATTCACTATCACTACGATGTAGCAGTTGTCCCTACTCCCGAGCTGATTTTACCTGTCCGAAAACCTTAATTAATCGGTTGTAGGGTTCACACACACGGTTTTGTAACCATATTTTGATTTAAAAGAGTGTCCGTGGAGTTTCTTGCCCGTTCTTCTTCATAGGTACCTACTACGCTTTGGAATGGGCAACTAGCTTCATCTTTCTGACTGACCGACTCCTTGTCAATTCAATAGTGCCTGTAATTGGTTTATTTGAAATAATTCTTTGAGTTGAGTTGAGTGACTCCATAGTTTCAAACTACTTTCCGACAGGCCCGTATCTTGTTGACGGACTTACAGAGTAGGCCCCCGTCCCTTTTTTCATCTAAGGTACGTTTCACACGGTCGAAAGTGAGACGTTGTCGTCGGCGTGTTAGTTAAACATGTAATCAGGCTATTAGTTCATATTGGCGGCTCGATTGATGAGTGATCTCTGTATTAGAGACCTTTTTTTGTGGCGCCAAATAGGTGGATATGAGGAAAGAAGTTTGCGAAGTTGGGTGATATAGTTGGATTTTGGTTAAATGTGGGTGTGTTTTGTTATAAGTCATAAGTAAAAGTTTAAGTAAGTAGTAAGTTTTTGTCTGAAATAAAATATTTTTTATTTTTTTTATTTTTTATAAGTCATTTATTCATCTATACTCATAGCTCTGTGAGCTGTAGACCTCGCGAGTCCTTGCATAGCTTAAAACTGAATAAATGTTCACCATGCACCTTAAAACAAAAAGCGCGTGCAAACAGCGAGAAATGGCTGAAATATGTTTTTTGTTTTTACGTTTTCTACCCCTCTTTCTACCTCCGCCATTTTGAAAAAATTCGAAAAATAAATCGACAAATAAACTCCATATAATTATCGAACCTGCACATAATATTTCATGAGAATCGGTTGAGAAATGCGACTGTAGAGGAGAACAGCCATCCGCCGGACAGACGAAAGCATTTTTGCGCATGCTGAAACGGAGACGCTTTGCTCGAGCTTCGCGCTCTGTCGATCAACTAATATCATAACAAGAAAAAATTTGTAAGCTTGGGTGTAGGCGGTAATCTCCGAAACTACTCAACCGATTTCAAAAATTCTTTTACTGATAGAAAGCTACACTGATTTTGTAAATGTCGTCTGAAAGTGCACCCGCCGATGCGTAGACGGCGGCCGTCGACGTCGTCGACTGCTGCAGTTGCTTCTACTGTTGACGCGTGCCACTCGTGTGTTTGAACACTAATGCAGATGCAACTTGGAGGATGCGTATGTCAAAGTATTGAATGAGAATTGGTAATGATGATCACACCATGTTGAGATATTAGGTAGGTATTCAAAACGAATCCGATCGTCTCCTAAAATCGAAAATATTCACATTATTCCAAATCGAAGGTCTTGATTAAATATATTCTTTCTTTTTAACTGGAGCTGTGACCACACGCACAATTAATGCCTACCTAATTTTAGTTTCGGTTGCCTATAAAAGCGTAATTTATGCAAATACCTGGATTGAAGTTTATGGTCGCATGTTAAATGAATTTCGGTAATCGGAAATACCGCAAATGACGGTTTTTGCTTTTGGGTGGTAACATTCAAATGTAAACTAATAGAGTGTTGTCAGTTCCGAAGTCTATTAGGACAGTTTATGTCCATGTTTAAATATTTATGCGCATAATAATTTTTCGAGTAGCTCTGATTTCACTTTTATTTATTAATATTTATGTTTGTGACGCCGATTTTTTTGTTCTTTGCGCGGTGGTCCGTGATTCAGAAAAGTCACACTATTTTTTTATGCACCTGTATAAAGAGATGACATTAATATGTAGTTGGTGTGCAATATAACGTTAACTTTAAGAACAACCTAGCTCTATGTTAGATGTAATAGTTCTTGCTACGCCCTGACAGGGTCATGTACCTACTCTTAAGTTTTTGCCTAGTCTATAACGGTGTGAAAAATTTTGTGGATATAAATAAAATAAATAAATGCACCACCAGTAAGAAAACACGCAATTCTAACGTCGAAACTATGTAGAATTAAGAATGGATGGCAGCTGTTAAGAGGGCGCACAACGGTCCAGTAGCGCCACTTTAAAAAAAGAAAATATTATCTCGTGACTGAGAAGGAATTATGAATAACGGCTTGTAAGGACCATCGGTAAGTGTGTCTAGAATTTTCCAATACCTTTTATAAACTTTCATATAGAGACACGAAGCAACAAAATTCGATCTAAAGAAAAGCCACATTCTTCTAGATCGCATTTTGTTGCTTCGTATCTCAATATGAAAGTTTATAAAAGGTGTTAGAAAATTCTAGACACACTTACCGAGGGTGCTTATTGAGTCGTTATTCAAAATTACTTCTCAGTCACGAGATAATATTTTTTTAAAGTAGTGGCGCTAGTGTACCGGAGTGCGACCTCTTATGTAAGACCTTATCCAAATTACAGGTAGGCAATCTATTGCCTATAGTTCTTCATCCGGAATACATTTTTACCCAATTTATGTAAGACTAGCTTCTGTTCGCGACTTCATCCGCGTGAAATTTCTTGTTTTAACATAAATTATATCCTATTAAACTCAGCGTTACTGTAGCTTCCCATTAGTGAAAGAATTTTCGGAATCGGATCAGCTAGTTTCGAAGATTACCACCTACATACAAAAAAAAAATGCCTTTTTATAATATTATATTATACTAGCTGCCCGGCGCGACTTCGTTCGCGTGGTATCCTACCCCTAGCCTACCTTCGCGGGCGTATGCAGAAAAACTCACCAAAGTTTCATCAAAATCGGTCCCGCCCTTTCGGAGTCCATAGAGGACAAATAAACAAACATTGATTTTTATTTGTATAAAAGATAGATTACTAGTACCTATAGATATTCCCTACTCCCTTCCTTATCATGATTCACACACAGATGTATGATCCCACCCAAGCCAATTAAAATTACTTAGGTACCTAAAAACAAGCCACATAAATTATAATAACTTTCAACAATAATATCTACTTTGCAAGATTTACTATTTATTGCTATCACATTAACACGGAACTAATCTGGCAACATTTTAACCCAGTCAAAGGTACATAAATTTCAGTGTAGGTATAAATTAGGAGGCAGCGAGCGAAACTTGACGCGTCTTAATTTAGGCAAAGTTGAGGCTGACGATTTTGTAGAAATACGAAGATGGAAGAAAGATTTTTAAACGAATTAAGAAAAATAGGAGCAGTGTTGACTCAGTGGTAACGACCGCGACTTACAAGTTGTAGGCCATAGGTTCGAACCCAAACAGGCTCTTTACTTTGTGTAAATAATTTCATCATCACTGCTCTCAAAACGGTCAAGAAAAACATCGTGAGGAAACTGGCATATCCTAGAACCAAAAATTCGAAGACATGTGACATCTATCAACCCGCACTGGGCCCGCGTGATGGATTACGGCCCACTCCCTCTCACAGAGAGCAGGCCTGTGTCCCAGCAGTGGGAACAATTATAAGCTGATTATGAAGAAAAATTTGGGATTTTTCTCTGCAGACGACAGTTTCTTTATTCTGTGTTAGGGTGCTGAATTTAATTAGGAAAGCTTGTTCCATAATTCTAATAATATTTTTTGTCGCACTTTAAAGTACTAAGGTCTTTCGTTGTTAAAGTTGTCGTATAGAAACATAGAAATCTCTATTCTCAGAACTTGTGCGTGAGGTAACATAATTATGAGACCTGTGGGGTAATTACGTAACACACTAACAGTAGGAATGGGTTTCATTTTGACAGTTCAACAACATTCATTGCGTTATTTACGTTGTTGAGCACACAAATTTTTCGGACAAATGAAACAATGGATTAGCATTAGGCTTCAAAATGATACAGATTGTCATAGATAGTGTGTTACGTAATTAGGGTGTTGTAGGTACTTTTGATGAGTCTGTACTTTCGTCCAGACTGTTTTAAGGTGATTAGAATTTGATCAATACCCATAACATGAATACATCAGCGGGAATACTTATATCAGTATGAAAGAAAATACAATTTAACACCTCAGAAATATCTATCGATTCGCACAGCTGCATGGCTGTTCGTAAAACATCGCGTTGTAGCACAGAGCTGTGTGGTCTGGCCGCGGGCTCTGTGCTTGACGGATCAATTGCTTTATTGTTGCCACCCCGTGGCCAAGGAATAGTGTTGCTACATATCTGAGAGATATCCCGGAGTTCAAAGGACTTTTCGAGCAGGTTTTATTTGGACAAGGCTGAACAAGGATCATTTCAAATGATTCATATAGTTTTACACAGTCAAATTGTCCCTCTGCTGTACGAATAGTGATGCCCAATTGCTCGTTCCCGGACTTTCTTGCCTATAGGAGAAACTTTTTGAGTCGTTTTTATTTGGGATGAGTTGAAGGATCTCTTCAAATATCTTATACTGTTATACACCATGAAATGCCATAGATTTTTTTTTTTTTTTTTGCTGTAGTATTTGGTAAAGTTGTTTGACTGTGGGTTGCTTTATTGTTCTCACCCCGTGGCCCTCTGCTCAAAGAATAGTGTTGACATACACTGTTCCGTTCTCCATGTTGACATATCTCTGAGAAATATCCCGTAGTTTCAAGCACTTTTTAAGTAAGAAGTGCTTGACACTTAGACTATACAGATTTAACACTAATAAATATCTTAGGTGTGTCTAGTATTTTAAAACAGTTGCTAGGCCGTGGGTTGCAAACATCGTGTTGTGGCACAGAGCTGTGATAGCTCGGAGTTTCGCGCTTACAGGGGGCATTTTTTGAGTATTTTAGAACTGGGTTTTTCGAGCTATTAAAAACAAACTTTTAGAATTTGACTGGCTCCAAATTAGGAAGAAAAACCCTATCGGTTAGAAAAGATTTATAAGATATTTCCCAGGAGCAACCTCTTTGCAATGAGCTTTATTAATTATTTCATGAATTTTCTGGATTCTTTCCAATAGCCTCATAGTTATTCCATAGCTTTCCTGATTCCTAACTTTTTCCAAAGAATTCCTTGTAAATCGCGCTAACTTACAATTTGACTAAGACTGCTAAATATTTTTGAGCACAAATTTCGTAAGCCATACAGTCATGTTATTGACGATCAAATTATTGATCATCAAAATTTACACGCTAACACGCATGTCCAATCCCGGGAACACCCGTACTTCACTAGCCGAGACCTCATCGTGCCCTCCCGTGACGCTGGGAGATTCCGCATATCGCCTCCGGTGGCGAGTGTGGTGAGGCGCGGAAATTTTTACACGATGCGTGGAGAAAATAGGTGTTATGACTTATTGTTAGCCCATCGAATTGTCTAGAGGACTTTCTGTTTGTTCGGAATATTAGTTGTCTTCGTTTTGTTGGAAAATATTCTTTATATCGCTTGGGATTGTCTGGGTCCATGTGTGTCAAAAAGATAACTGAAGATATTTCGAATTTAGAAACATTTTGCGAACCTCAGAATGAATCTGTTTTTATTCTAAGCTTAGCTTCCAACGAACGGGCCTTTGAAAGTTTTAAAAACCTCCTTAACTTTTAATTTTTTTGCTGCTTTTAGCACTAAAAGCATATTTTTTATAGACCTTAGCACGCAATGCTTATAAAGTAATTTTGTAACAAATAAAACGACATTAAAAATAGACCCGAATATTATGAGAGAATATGATAAATTAGACGTTGGGGGATCATTAAACATACCTAATTTTTATTTGAATACCTACCTGTTAAAATATTCAAAAAATGTATTTAATAGCTCCAACCTGGTTTCGCCTGAGGGATACAAAATCTGATACGGACACAATGTTGGGGCTAAGATGCTGCATCTTAGTAAAACAGAATTAAGAACAAGAACAATGGCTTTTAACATAATAAAGACGTATTGGAACTGGAAAATGCAGTGGAACTTAAAATAGTAGTAACTCAAAACTAGGTAAAGAATTGACTTCTACATAACATACACGGGAAACAACAGATTCGATTGGAATCTACAGGCTTTTTTTTTACTTTTCAACCCAATATTAAAACAAACTATGTGATCAGCGGGGTAATTGCGTAACACGCTAACAGTAGGAATCGCTTTCACTTTGACAGTTCAACAACATTCAGTGCGTTATTTACGTTACTGAGCAGATAAATTTTTCGAACATATAAAGCAATGGATAAGCAATAGGCTTCAAAATGATTCAGATTGTGATTAATAGTGTGTTACGCAATTAGGGTGCAGGATTAATTATCAGTCGTATCATAGCATATTTTTTTTATTATTAAAGTTTTTTCAGCACGTTAAGCTATTGGCCCCGGCTGTCATTCGTAGATCTTTGACAGTCGTTACGGGTAGTCAGAAGCCCAAAAGTCTGACAACCATTCGTACCAATGGGTATCGTGTTACCCGGTAACATGGTTGAGGAGGTCAGATAGGCAGTCACTCCATGTAAAATACTGGTATTCGGTTAGACTGGAAGTCGACCCCAAAATATTTAAGAAAAGGCTAGGTAGATTGATTGACATTTTTTGCGCATTTTTGTTCAAATTATTATAATCTATAAATCGATTTCACACAAAAATCGCCACCCAGCGCGATTTTAACGCTGCTGTATCGTCTCGTTTGAACTTGTTCAAGGTCGCGACCTTGACAATTGCTAGATGATGCCGAGGCAATTATACGAAAACTAGTTCGACGTTATTTTTTGCATCGCGTGATGAACGAACGAAAGGGAAACTCATTTTGATGCCTTCGGGCGATACGTAATAACACTTTTAATGTCAAATGGAATATGTTTGGCGTTACAGATGTTTTATTATTACATTTTATTGTACTATTAAGTGACTGGCTTATTACGAGTCTGACATTTGAACTTTTATTTCTTATGTTGCACAGAAATTAAAATAACACACAAATATATATTTATTTATTTATATTTTCCATCAACTCGTTCTTTTTTGTATTTGTGTGTTTTTCTCTGCGTCATGTTTACCGCAAATAAATGTATTTTCTTTCTTTCTTTTCTTAAACATAACATCACTCACGCCTGTATTCCCCTAAGGGTTAGGCAGAGGTATACCTGTAATACACCCACATTTCGCTAGTTATGTTTAAGTCCCATGTAATAGGGGGCGACCCTATTGCTGTCAATCGAGCACAAATACAAACTCCAGGCGGCTACTGAGAAATTCCAGATAGAAAAACTCAATAACACTTTGCCCGACCCGGGAGTCGAACCCAGGACCTCATGCAGTCGCTCAGTAGTAGTAGTATAAGAAAAAGAGAAAAGAGAAGAAAGAGAAGAGAGAGAAGAGAGTAGAAATTAAAATCAGCAATGCTTTCATCGAATATTATGTTATTTAAGCTCAATATTTGTCAATAATGGAACTGAATATCTGATACGAGTTCAGATGTAGCAGTCAAGCCCCGCTCCTACTTGAAGAGACGGATAAGATAGATGGATACAAGATACAAAAAAATATAAGCTAGTTTTTTGACAAGTTTATTTATTGTTCTATGTAAATACCAGTAAATAAACCATTGTAGATATAATAAAATAAAAAAATTGTTATGTTAAAATGCCAGCAAATTTCAAGCTGCTGCTTGTAAATATGTATTGTCACTGACACAAGAATTTGCTGACAGTTTACAAAGGTACTAAGGTACTCCAAGCTCCAATATTACAACATTTAAAAAAAAAACCGTACATTAGCAAGAACATTTTAATTTGCCAAGAAATCCCGAAAACTGCGTGTGGCAAGGAAGCTCCACCAAAGGTGCCGCGCGCACGCACGCATGCATATGTCATAATTTAGACAGTTCGACGCAGGAAAATAAAGAGCTTGCCCGCTCCCAACGAAATTACTGACACTTCCATTTTTCTTTTTTTATCCCTTTTTGTTATATTAATTTGCATGTGTTGGCTGCGCGTGACTTGTGAATCATATTGCGGTATTTATTCATAGTTTAGCGATCAAATATTGTAGTGTCATATTTATAGTTTCTGGTTTGTAATATAGAGGTAGATTAAGGTTTTAATGATGATTGTTTGTTGAAGAAAATGACTGCCAGGTGTTCCTTCGGCTTGTTTCGGAAATTGGATCGATTAGTCTTAAGACTAAAATAACGATTAACATATTCGCTGGAGACTAAAATAGCGATTATGTTATAATAGATGATTGGTCAAACTTGTTTTCATTGATACCTTAATAATTAAAATCATTTAGCAATAGCATAAATTCTGTGTAGATCTCTCTCAATTAAAAGAAATACAGCATTTTAGGGTTCCGTACCCAAATTGTGCTAACGGAACCCTATTAGGTACTAAGCCTCCGCTGTCCGTCTGTCCGTGTGTCTGTCAGCGGGCTGTATCTCATAAACCGTTATAGGTAGACGGTTGGAATTTTCACAGAGTGTGTATTTTTATTGCCGCTATAACAACAAATAATAAAAATAAAACAAAGTTAAAAATTAAAGGGGGTCTCCATACAAGACACGTGTTTTTTTCAGCGTTTGTTGCCTTGTAGTATGGAATTCTTCATATGCGAATGTGACTCGCACTTGGATGGGTTTTTTTATGGGATTCAAGCCATTCCTGCACCCTAATTACGTTACACACTATCTATGACAATCTGAATCATGTTGAAGCCTATTGCTAATCCATTGCTTCGTAAGTTCGAAAAATTTATCTGCTCAACAAAGTAAATAACGCAATGAATGTTGTTGAACTGTCAAAATGAAACCCATTCATACTGTTAGTATGTTACGCAATTACCCCGCTGGTTAAGCAGTTCTGTTTTTGGTTGGTCGGGAATATTTACTTCACATTAGTACCTATTGCTGTGACAGCTAGGTTGAGTTTGAACAAGTCACTACTTGTTTCATCGCGTATAATCAGGTTACATACAAGTTTTGTCTCAGTATAATAAACTGCTGACCATTCCCTTCCACCCAGTCTCCTTTAATCAGTGAAATTGAATCAGGATTTACCAACATCAATTAAAAAGAAACCTCTAATTAAATAATTTCACACAAAAACCACACTTCTTATAGCAACAGGAATTTCATTGAATATCGTTCCGACATCTTTTATAGAGGATCACTCACACCTTTTTTTGTTTGCCGTGTTCTCAATGAGTAAGCCGTGATATTAAAATGCTATTAGTATATATGAGCGCTCAATATATCATTCGGGGGCGGCCATATTATCTTGGACTAAATGCGCCCAAGAATTTTAGTCTTAGGCGTGCCACACATTGTTTCGGGTCGGCACATTTCATTCGGAAACATTTGTTTAACAACAAAGCTGACCCTAAGCAATTACTACACAATTTCGGTTTTTTATTCGGCTCCTGCCGCTCGGCAAACTCCGTTCGGTAACTACCTTCGTTGAATTGGCATGTTACAGTTGATTTTTACCGCCCGGCTTGGCTTAGCTGCACGCTGTGTATATAGTCAACCACTAATCAGTGCTATTACTTGCACTACCAAAATAGCCGTTACTGCTAAGACATAAAGGCGTGGTTAATGTCAAATTGTTACCACTGATATTCAGTTCACTAAGCCGACCGGCTTTTTTCCCGAACATATTCGGTATTATCGCCCGGCGGTGCCGTTAAAGCCGACCCGAACAAGTGTGTAGCACGCCTTACTTTTTTTTAGAAGTTTTTGCGAAACTATGTTCCCGTGCGCCATTAGCAAGGATGTGGTGTTAATGCCAAATGAGTTTGTTTCTTTCTGATTGTTTATGCTTCTTAGCCGAATTAGACCTCCGTGGTTCTACTGTGGTAGGTTTCCGTCTAGTTTGTTTTTCTTTATTATAGACTTTGATTGGATTTATTTTGTGTCGTTTTTGTGCTGATTTTGATCGTGGAATTGGGTTCAGATTAGAGCTAATGATTAGTCTTAAATGTTTTTCTAATAAGGTATAGGAAAATCAACAGAGATTTTTTATACTATTTGCTAGATCTTACAAAATTGCTTTAACATTCACACAAGTCGGTGTATCTACCTATAAAAAGTCTACAATAATAAATCGTATTAATTACAGAAACCGGATTGAATTTCAATATCTTATTTTTATCAACAACCAAAGAATTTCTCGAGACATAATTTTTCCCATCAACATTAAACCATCCGACCAGATCAACCCAAATAGAGATGTCCAAATTAAGCCCGGGAACCATGAAATAACGAACGGATTGAAATGATGACATTGTATATTTTCATAACAGCCACCGAAAATTAATAGTTTTGGTAACAGAGCCAAAGAATACGCTCAGTCATACACAAGCCATCAGCTACTTTACATTAAGTGTTAAATTTGCCGGTACCTTAACAATTCCGGAGATGAAAATGGGCGGCTACTTAATACAGTTGTCATCGCCATAAAACTATTGTGAGTCCGGATGGTCTTTTTTTCCTATCACTCTCCGGGAGGCGACCACACTGACGGGTTTCAATGGACCGACTGTCCGTAAATACAATAAAACCGTATTTACGTTCACTCTAAGCAATAAAAATACAATAAGAGAGTACCCAGTAAAAATGTTATCTAACCGCTTTTCCGGAAAGGGTCGTCCTGATATGAACCCTAAATTGTGCAATGTTAAAGTCGGTTTTTGAATGAGTTGTTTCAGTGTTTAAGGTGAAGCTCATTGTCGGTTTATAGAACTTATTTGTAAAGTTGAGCATTGTCTTAGAGCGATGATATTTGTGTTTCGTCAGAGATAAGCGAGGGATGGGAAAGCGCCGCGCTGTGAATCATAGACAAGATTTTTATTTCATGTTTATTTTTGGCAGTAAGCTGTTAGTTTTTTTTTAAATAAACAAAGTTTGCTATGTCGGAAAAAATGTTTGTGAAAAATATTAGGTGTGTATTATTTTATTTGTTCGTGTCTCGGTGTTTTGTTGACTTCATCGCTTTGATGAGATATCCCGGTTATTTCGTAGGTAATTTTTTGGATGCTAATTTATCTACGTAGATAGTTATTAGGTTAGCAGTATCTTAGGTAAAACTATACAAGGTGTTGGAGTTGTTTACCCAAACAGTATCGTATAGTTTTAAGGTTCTAACGATTTAGGTTATCTATCCGAATGAGCTTTGTTCGTGTAGTATTATCAACTTTCATGACGAACTTACGGCTTCCAGGAGCCTCGCCAAATTGAATCTGCTTTTAATAATACAAGTTAGCTATTTTAATTTGAAGATTGATAGTCTTTCAACTTGATTCCCTTCACCCTTCAGACCTCTAGAAACCGTGTGTCATTTCTTTAACGCAATAATTTTAAACATTCTTACCAAACAGCTGACAACCGATGACGCATGCGCGGTTGCAGCTGATGTTCTACATCTCTTCGAGCCATTCATTCACGTCCTCCACATAGATAATCAATTCAGCTTACTTATCACAATGTGCACCATAAAACACACGAACAACGCCATCTAAAAAAAATACACTGAATTTATGTTCGACACCCCCATTGTTAATTATTTACAAGATTCGGTCACCCATGAAGTGCTACCATTTATTTTTGATAGAGGATTTTTAACCGTATCGACTGAAGTTTAAGGTGCAATTTTCAACGTTTGAAAATTTTTGTACCAAATTACTCAACAATGCTCAACAGCTCGTAATGAGCGTTTATTCATTTTCACTAGTCTTAATTTCACGGTAACCATTGTCCAGCACACTTCTGTTTCACTGAATGAAGTTTTCAACGCTTCGTCGAAAATTCACTAGCAATTTTCAACCGTGTGTCTTGCTCATAAGGCGTATGTATTTTTCAATTGGCAAATTAACAGAGTTTAGCGTGACTACCAAAAAATATGGCGTGATTTTGTCAGCGTGAAGGAATTCCATTGAGTTTTAACAATGTGTACATTTAATTTTGTATGTTTTAATTATTAGTTCGAGGTACTGTTAAAATTAAGTGCGACCGTATCTATAGGTTTATTATCTTTGTTCAATAATACAGGAGTGGCAGTTTTTATGCTGATTTTGCAAACAATTGTATTGTTAATTATTTTATATACTTGAGTTTTTTTTATACTATTCGTTATACGCAGTGAGATGACATTCAAACAGAAGGTATTTAAATACATAAAGTCACGCCTGTATTACCTGAAGGGTTAGGCTGAGGTGCATCTACATATCGCACGTTCGGCATAACTGACAAAAAAGCGAAAAATGACTTAAGTACCTATGCCAAAGTGCTTTAAAAAGTCAATGTTATCCGGAGAACCAAAGACTCGTATCAATATTAGCTTAATGCCGCCAGAAGGCAACAGTGCCTTTGTCATATTGGTGCATTTTTTGACTTTCTTGACGCGACAAGATCTTAAAATGACTCTCCTGTAAAATCATTAAAAGTGCAGTTATGGCCTTTTCCTACCGAAGATGCGATATAGTTGGTACTCACAAATTTCGCCAGTTAGGTTTACGTCCCATGTAAAAGGGGGCGAGTCTATTGCCATCAACCGGGTGCAATTCCGGATTCCGGCCTGTTACTGAGAAATTCCAGATGGCAAAACCCAATAACGCTTTGCCTGACGCGGAAATCGAAGCCAGGGTATTTAAAAAAAAGTTATAATAAATAACCAACCAATAATAACCAATTACAACTGAGAAAAAAAATTAGAAGGAATAGAAAACACTTTAAAATAAATAAGTTATTCTCATTCTTGCCAGATACCACCCCTAAAAGCATGTAGAAAAAAAAACTCAAAATATATTATTTATTAACGTCTTCATAAATAAATACGGCACACCCGAAACCATTTAGGGGTGACCTTTACCATCTGGGCTTCAACCCTCAAAAGAAACATTTCAACCTTTTGAATCATACACAGATATTCAATTAACCCTCAATATCTTGACGACACATGTAACTTACTGAGAAGACACGTGCCAAATGTTTGTTGATGTCAGAAGCACTTGAGAACAGTTGTCATATTTTATGAGCAAAAAATATGTTTTATTTTTGTTTCTGTGAATTTTAAGTAGGTTTAAATGGTTTCGTTTCCAAAATTAGCATTTAGAGCGTTTTTGTTTTTCAGTACCTATAGCTGTAATGAATTAGCGCGATATATTTTGTTTTTATTTTTCTTTATTATTAGAGCTATTATCTTTTGTATGCACGTGTTTCTGTGACAAATAAACCTATTTTTCTTTCTTTAATTTACTTAGCTAAAGAGATTGCAGAATATTTGTTCACAAACATATTCTAAATAAACATTTCATATTTATGTGTCCATTTGTGCGTAGTTGGTACTCGCAACCGGCGTGCATGCAAGTATGAACGTAAACGAAGCAACATGAGTATGAAAGGATCGAGCAGGTGGCGTTCTATAGATTCTGCCTAATCCCATGAGAAGAAGGCGTGTGTTTATGTAGGTATGACCATTTAACAAAAAGCATTTAATCGCTTCTATTTTGACTACACCACTTTGCCACCTTTAAATGAGAAACACAAACGTGGAGCTAAATCATTGCCTACACTCTCTCTTCCCATCTCATATTTAACATACATAATACTTTTGTTAAATACTTAAATATTTAATTAAAATATTAACAAAAGAATTTAACACCGGACTATAGATACGGGTGCAAATTGTTTACATTCTATAGCCCGCCCGCGTTGATGTCTTTATAAGGACGCGCTTGATGCGTAGATCCGTAGCAAGCGAGATTAAATTGAAGGCTTTCAATTTCATAATTTTAATAGAACCTTGCAGATGGAATACGTAGTAGGTATAGATGAAGTGCAATTTATAGGTTAATATGCTATACACACACAGAATAAGGGACTTCGAGAAATTAAATATTAGTGCTACGAAACTCTTCAAATTGTTTTGGGGTCTACGAAATTATTATCTAAGAAATAAAAATATGATTTGAATGATTTGTATCTTAAGTAACACGTTGCTTCTTTAGTTTCTATTTACCTTCTTTTGGCTCCTTACTAGTAAATTTTAACATGTAGAAGTAGGTAGGTAAGTACTAACCTACATGCAACTCATTTTGGTTAGGCGTTAATAACAGTTATTAGTGGGTAATCCCACTGACTTTTCAGCGAGTCCCTAGGTACAAGATGCGGATTACTTGTTGTGTGTTATTTTGATAAGTCGACAACAAGAGATTTTCTTAGAAGTTTTCCAATACCACACCAATTTTTCATTATAATCAAAATCCAAATTTCAATGCGGCTGAAAAATCATTTTTCAGAACACAAGCAGCGTGTTGGTAACGCGTGGGCGCACGGCCTGAGCCGCACGTGGTCGCGGTCTGTATGCGCGCGCGCAACGGCGCTGCGCTGCCATTGGTCGCCGCCTCGCCGCCGCCCCTCCCACCGCGGCGCGCGAAACGCTGACTCACGCGCCGGCAAGTGTGAACTAAAATGAGGTTTTTATACGTTTTTCTGTATGATGTAATTGCTTGTGGTATATTTTTTATTACACCTACCACTTTCTCAATATTTATAGGAACATTTGAGAAGAAATATTGCCCTTAAAAACAATATTTTTTTATGCAAGAAAGCGAAATTATTTAAGCAGTTTAAACTAAAATTTAGCTTAAATATATTGAACCAGTAAACATTAAATACTCAAGATTAATAAGTAACGTATCCTATATTGATCATCATTGTCCGACGAGTGTTAGTTTGTTTAATATTTATATTCGCACTAATAGTTCACAGAAATGTGCGCAGGAGTAACTTTTAAGATACATGATGTACAAAGTTGCAATTCAATCAACGCTTCTAAGAAGTTTCTATGTGCTTGTACACAAGAACTTATCATTTATTTTATGGTCTTTAGAATACAGCAATAAGGGTCATAATTCTGCGTCTGTAGATAGTTTTCAGGTTATGGATACCTATGAGCTGTCTGGAGATAGCACCTAAGTAGGTACCTCTTTGAATATCTTGAAGTATATTATTTTTCAAAGTGGTAGTGAATGGAGCTGATAGGTACTGAATTTAGCATAATATTTTTCGTCTACAGAAAAAGGAAAATTCAATGTTTCCAGTTATCAATGAAAATGCAAACAAATAAGAACGAATTTTGAAATGTAGGAGGAATTTTTACTTACAACATTTTCATTTCTGGCCTAAATTGATGAAAGAAAAATAAAGTAACTTTTTAAAATACCAGACAAGAAAAAACAAACTTAAAAAAATCTCAATTAATAAAAGCCTACCAACGAAGACCCAATACTTATGCCTACCACAAACCAATTACCAAAATTATCTCACATAACCTAATGACCTAAACACGACAAAGATTACTCGTTACAACAAAAAAAAATAACAGAAGTGTGAGACCAATCGGGCGGTGTGACAGGTAGATGCCTCCCACCAATTCTTGCCGCGACCCCGCCTCGATGGCCGTGCTTACAGCTTGCTAGTCCGGCCAGACGTAACCGTGACTCGAAGCGCCGCGCTCATGTACGCGGGGTCCGCCCATCGCAATGAAGTGCCTGTGGTTATTTGTGATCATTCTGTGTTTTACGTGCGACGCTGCCAACAAGCCTCGGAGAGGACGCGGCAGCATGTGGTGGTGAGTGACGTGTCTGTTTTGTTTTGTTATGATCTTTGATGGGTAAAGTGTAGTGTTTGTAGGTGTCTTGTTGACGTTTCTAATGTCATAGATGATGAGATGTTGATATAGGTAGATTTGACATAGTTTGTGTTTTTGAATGATGTTCTAGGTCGCATGTAAATAAGTCCCTTAAAATTGTCACATAAAGCTAACGTCAAATGTCTTACTAATCAATTTTAAAAGTCCAAAACATCAAAGCCAATTTGTACACCACCACGAAAAACTTAACAATCATAAAACATAAGTAAAATCTCTCAGTATTTGACAATTACTCCCGCTGTCGTAAACTATATGACAGTGCGAGCAATTCACTGTTGTTGTCGTATCCCTTCCGCATAACATGATCCAACACCTCACAACATTGTACTTACGTAGGTACTGTTCATACCAGATGTTCAACACAAATTGGACTCAAAATAATTAGCGGTTTATTAAACGAAGCATAAAACTTGCGTAGTGGTGTGAAATCGATAATAGCATACTAAAATTTAATACTGTAGTACGTCAAGCAACCAATTCGTTGTTCTGTTTGTAACGGGTCGATCATAAAACGAAATCAATTTAATGGGTTTCTGACAGAACTAAAATAAACTTTAACTTGAAAACTGCGTAGCTAAAATATAAATTTTAAGATGTGAAGAATAGGTGATATTTAATATTAAGTTGACGCAAGATTAAATATGACATTTCACGTACATATCTGTATTTAATATCTAGTGACTAATGTTTTCTACTTAACTAACTCATTGACATCCAAGACACGTATTACAGCCTACTCATATGCCTTGAATGAATGGACATGACACGATAAAAGTGTGCGTTGAAACAAATATCTTAAGTTTCAACAGCTTTTTTGGCATAACAGCTGCTAGTTTTATCATCGTGGTGACAAAACGTGTCTCCTGTCACCTCCTGTTGCGTTGTCAGTGACTGACAGGGGCATCAAGTGTTATTTGCATACACTATCACACAGCTTCTGGTATGCGACCCACCTAATCCCTAGCAGTAGACTTTGAAATCTATTAGAATTAACATTTGGAAGAAAGTTCTTCAAAAATGAAACCGAGAAAAGAAATCAATTGAAAATATTTTTAGTAAAAAATTAAATCAATTATTGTCGAAGTAGGATCAAAATAAAATTACGAAAAAAACTGCCTAATTTACATAAATTAACAAACAAGTGTCGCGATCATTTGCTAAAATATCCAAACATTTACCGTCACAATTCAAATGATGACGTAAACTTCAAACAATGTGATAAAAATTATGATAATGATGATTGAAATATAAATTCGCGTCAAAATCTTTATAAAAATGAATTAATTAATGGATATAAGTTTCCAATATATTACGGTTTAAATGGCGATGACATTATTTTTCTTCATATTTAAATTTAATTTGTCAATCCAACAACTTGGGTTTAAATGTCGTATTATTTTACACCTACTTCTTAAGTCGTTCGCCTAAGTTTATAGCTAGAGATACTTAATACCGAATATTATTAAGAAAAAACAGTTATTTTATCACTTGCTCCCAAAGAAGTACCTAACAATTTAAATCTAAGAAACTGCACAGGCAATGTAAGAACATAGAAATAATAAAATAAAGAATGTAATAAAAGAAACACATAAACTTAAGTACATTAAAACGCAATAATTTTCCCAAATTATATAAAATGCCGTCGCAACTCATTAATTTAGTGTAAACATTATAAAAGCCACATCACATAAATACTGCGCCAATTAGCAATGTATCAAGCGCAGCATTAATTATGTTGATATTGAAAATGCGCAAACGCATCCGTGCCGACCGGAACGTAAACGTTTATTTACGATACTAATAAACTTGTTCGAAGTTCAACCATTTTGTACAATTTAGTGATTTTAAAAATACATCTCTGATGTTTTTTAAACTGTCTATTTAACAGGTTTTTTTTTAAATTTTAGAGCATCTATTGGAAGTAAATTTAATTAAATAAAGTGTTTGAAAGGTTCCGAACTTAAAAATAAACGGAACCTTTTTATCGTCTTATTTTTGTCCGTCTATCACAGAGGTTTTTTTTTATAAATGTGTAATTAATAAATACACCTTCTATATTATCAATTTATTTTGTACTTATTTATGGAAGCTGATCAATAGGTACAAATTATCTACTTATAAATTTTTGCTGAATATAATTCAAGCAGGAAGCTTAATGTAACTTAACTTGCACTTAAAATTAACTACACTATAGTGTAGGGGTTCCCCTTAAATTATGCAGACAGTTACTCAACAAATTGTCTGTCTGTGTGTTTATTTCAAACTTGTCTAAAGACAGCTTAGTTTAGTCTATCATAGATATTGAAGGAAGTTATTCCAATTAAGCAAACTCAAACTCAAAGCATTTATTTCAATTAAACCTTTTACAAGCACTTTTGAATTGTCAAAGAATCGGTCAGTTAGTCAGAAAGTTGAAGCTAGTTGCCCATTCCAAAACGTAGATCTCTATGGAGAAGAACGGGCAAAAAACTCCAAGGGCACTCTTTTTAACTCAAGATATTACAAAATCCTGGTTACATTATTCTTGTTGCTTCTATATGTGAGAATAATATAAAAAAATATTAAGAAACAATTCAAATATAAGATTAAAAATAAGCCGTGAAGCTAAGAAATATTCAATACTTGGAAACAAATCTGTCCTGTAACTATTTTGTAAGTTACAGTTTTAGCATTGAGTTATGTTAAACTTTGTGTATCAATTAATTTGATAAATGTTAATAAAGGTAGTTTAATAAACTGAAAAGACTATTATAGAATATTTAATTTAAAAGAGTGTCCATGGAGTTTCTTGCCCGTTCTTCTCCTCAGGAACCTGCTACGCTTTGAAATGGGCGAATAGCTTCATTTTTCTGACTGACAATTTACAAGTGCCTGTAATTATTTTAATTGAAATAAGTGCTTTGACGCAGTGGTGGCCCAGTGGTCTCGGCCCCGACTAACGAGTTGTATATCGTAGGTACAAACCCAGACAGGTGCTTTACTTTGAGTAAATTATTTCATCACCACTGCTCTCAAAACGGTGAAGGAAAACATCGTGAGGAAACCGACATGTCCTAGAACCAAAAATTCGAAGACATGTGACATCCGCCAACCCGCACTGGGCCGTGTGTTGGATTACAGCCCACTCTCTCTCACTGAGAGGAGGCCTGTGTCCCAGCAGTGAGAACATTATAGGTTGATTATGTATGGTATATCAGTGCTTTGACAATGTTATATGCAAAGTTAGTTAAATATTTAAGAACATTATTTACTTATTTAATAGGCCAATAGCTTAGCTTTCAAAATCAAAATCTATTGTGAAAAAACGTCAGAGTATCATCTATTATTACAGTAAGTGAATAATTTGAATAATTATAAATTTTTAATTTATGTGAGACCACCTCTATACAATTTATAAGCATTACATTTACATTATCTAGTTATTAACAAAGTCAACACACTGTGGCGCGTGCTATTGCATTGTACAAATAGGTACACTTTATGTTTGAATAATTAATCAATTTAAGATAAAAATTATTTATGCTAGACGTCGCATTGCTATTATTTCATAACATTTAAAGAAACTTGGCAAATGTAATGTAACTTTCAAAAAGAATTGTAATTAAATTATGTTTGGTTAAATAACTTAAATGATTAAGTAGGTAATATTACTGTTTTGTGAAAAAATCGATTAAATAATTATTAAACTCTTTTACTCAAATTAAGGTTATGTTTTTATCGCAGATAAAGATTTCAGTTCGCCGACGGGCGACGGCACAGTCTGCGTTTACGTCGTTACTGCGGTGATCGAACAATTGCTATTAAATCTCATTATTAATATAATTAAATAGTTAAACTTTGGTGAATTTTATTACATGCTTTAATTACAACCATTTTAGAAGTAAATACTAATAATAAAATGAAAAATAGGTACGGAAATATTCGACTAAATGATTTTCGAATCTGATTTTGACGAATCTTAATCATTGTTAAAGGAAACTCTTCCACACTGCTTTAAAATATTTAAATTTTAGTTTAGTCAGTAAATAAATCTAAGTAAAACAATGTAATATGCTCTTTTAAAACAAAAAGGCTTTCTATTTTAACATATAAACATGTATAAAAGCAATCAAAAGCGCGCGATACAATCGGTCCCGAGGTCCGACGGAGGCGTGAATTCTTTCAACGGAATTTTTACCCACTTTCTACAGAACTGTCGTAAATGTTACGTGAACTGTGTTAATAGTGGTACTTTATTTAAAAAAAAACACATTTTCAATCCATCATCATGATTTATTACGAAAAGCTCTTTTATTTCACGTTTGATTTGACTCTTCAATTTTATTGCAAACAATCAACGATGAAATTTTAATAAAAATAAATGTAGCCCCATCGATTATATCTTTAAACTCATTTTCATCACATTCATCAGGTTTATTATTAATCAATATAACGTCAAACATAATAGCTTTATAAAGATTAATATAAACTAATAATTCTTATTATAAATTCGGTAACCGGACAAAACATTACAAAAAAACATGCAACACTCCTTATTTTTGCTGTTTTGAACATTAATCATCGAAAACAGATACTATAATGACATTCGAGACGTTAATAGGCTCCACAATTAACATACTACATTTTGTTTTTTCTTTAAATATTATTTTACACAACGGAATAAAGTAAGCAAGTTCAACTATAAATCTTATCAAGGCAATATGAAATATAAAGCGGACCACTTAGTCTGTACCCAGCTGTCGGAAGATGGTACATTGGTCCCATTCCTCTCAAGCCCACACTATTAACGTGGACAGATTTAAAAATAAACTTGCAGACTACTTGAGACATGCAAAAATAAGTTAAATGTCCTCTTATTAAAATGAGAGCAGAATGAGTGTTGCAATTCTTGATTTAAACGTTTAATTAAGTGGTCGTGTATTTTAATTTTTAATCATAAGTATAAATGAGAATGAATTGAATCATTATTTAAAAATCAAAATGACAGCATGAAAAATTGCTTTCATTTTTCAATTTAGAGCAATCGAATCTACAAAATAAATCAGAAAAAGGTAATCAAATAAACAACGGTATATGGGAGAAAATAATCAACCTAATTGATTCCCTCTCTTAGTTTTAATTACTAGGCCTTTTAAAATATGCCCAGTGGTTCGACGGATTGAACCCCCGGGCACTAATATCCAACTGGAGCACATAAAATCCTCGTACGCTGCCTCGAGCAAAAAAGAAATCGCCACACCTTGCTTCATTCGTATTCATCAGTTGTAGTCCATATTACATTACGCTCGAAATCGCGTGCCGGCGTCACGATACCTCTGATAACAAAGTCCAGCATACCATGACACATGGTCGAGATATAGAGCATACCAAGCCAAAGGTTTTCGGAAATTGGTTTATAAACTTTGATATTTTGACGCCTCGCAAGTCGCCAACAAATTAAATAATAAAGGGCTGATTCGTATGCAGGCGGCGTGCCACGAATGAAGTCTTCCATTTTAAAGACATGTGTTGCTAAATCCAAATTGCGAGGAAGTTGTATCAAGGAAATGTCGCTGGCATTGATCTTGCTTTACGCATATTTATTTACTTATTATTTTTGTATAGGCAATGAGATGCTGCATGCTAGTCAATCCATTGTAGAACAATGTCAGAAGAATCAACCATTGCGCAGATTAGGAATATATCATAAAATAGTCTATACAGCACCCTAATTACGTAACACACTATCTATCACAATCTGAATCATTTTGAAGCCTATTGCTAATCCATTGCTACATATGTTCGGAAAAAAAATCTGCTCAACAACATAAATAGCGCAATGAATGTTGTTGAACTGTCAAAATGAAATCCATTCCTACTGTTAGTGTGTTACGTAACTACCCCGCTGTTCAATTCAATCTCTGAACTCATCTATTGTCAAACGAATGATGATTTAAAGTTCCATAGCCTACCTCAGTTGAAGCCAGTTGCAGTTCGGAGCTTTTTACGTCTAAAAAGGTCCCGAAAACGAGTTAAAATCATTTCTGGCTCCACAGTACTCCAAAACGGCACAGGAACACTCTTAATTACTCAAACAAGGAGACACAGGCCTCCAAAAGACAATATTTTGACTCATTCACACAAGCTTTATCGCAGTGCACACATTACGTTTGTTCGTGAAAGCCATTCAGAATTTTTTCCCCGAGGACTTTGTGTTGTACCACTATTTGATTTTCTACCAACGTGACAAGTGCAAAGGACCTTATATTATGGACAGGCAAATATGGTTATCCCTCGTTTTTGTTTTAAAGCGGTTGTGGGTGTCAACTTAACTGGAACCCAATTTATTGCACCTACATACAGATTTAGATTTTCCACTTGATTGCTTGTGCAAAACTTGAATTAGATTGATTTATGTCCGGAATAATCTAAATTAAATTCACTTGTCCAACTGCTTTTTTAACTTATTACCTCCAATAAATGTTTGAAACAAAAACAGTGACTCCATTAAGATTTTTTCGGCAAAAACTTAGACTAAATTACTGCTTTTATACTATTATAAAATATTAAGTGTTGCTTTGACAAATGTGTAAATGAAGTAGTTTATGTTATATCTGTCTTATTGGCTGTTAATAGTTCCGTCAATATCCATTTATTTCAATAAATATGAAAAAAACTGGATTAACGGTAATAAAACTTGAGCGACGGTCGTCTTATAATCAAATTAAATTAGCTTGCTAATAAGAAGTGTAATAATGTGACGTGTTAATGCCTAATCTTTGATTAAATATGCCACACATATGTGTGAGTCTGCCTCGTACACCTACGTAGAAATTTAGACGTCATCATAGCTACACATCGACGGCGTCCGCGTAAACTATCATTCCTATATCCGTTTCATATCTTTGTCTATTATTTTTAAAAGTAGAACAAAAATTTTAAAACCATCACATCGTCTCCATGAATTCTCGAAGGAAACGAGAATTTCCGACGAACACGTTCATATTTACGTAACACTCGACTACAAAGAAAAGCAAATAGAAAAGTAATACGATTTCCAGCGGTCCAAACGCGGGGCACCGCGCGAGAGTGCACCGAGGCCTTTTTTTACTGTAGGCCGAATATGTTGGTGAAGCGAGGCCGAGTCAACAGGCCGTGATCTCGATCGCTCTCAGGCCGTGTTTACCCGCTCGGCCCTCAAGGATTAATGCGCGACGCAAATATTTATCTAAACGTCTGCGGATTGACAGTTCGGTCGTCAATTGTTTGTTGTCTTTACCTTTTCAAATGAGCATTTCATTTCGAGTTGCACCCATTGCCTTAAGTGGCGTTCGGGTTCTGTTTAGTTTCATTTTTTTTTCTTTTTTATTAAGTTTTTCGAACGCCAGGCATTGTCTTTTACAGTGACAAAAGTCAATCTTATCGCTTTTGGACAATGATATTTGTTTTTTGTGAGCTCTTCATTAGCAATTCTTGAGGATATCTTTGTAACAAGTACTATTTTGTTGTAGGGGTATAGCCAAAGCTGGGGAGCCAAATAATCTATCACCGATGTCGCCAGGGGTTCTGATCATGGACCCAGCAATTCACTCCACCCTCAGGCGGAAACAGAGAAGACTAGCCAGAGAGAACCCTGGAGTCTTATCAGCAGTTGCCAAAGGAGCCAGCATGGCTGTCGCGGAATGCCAACACCAGTTCAAATACAGAAGATGGAACTGCTCAACAAGAAACTTCCTCAGAGGGAAAAACTTGTTTGGCAAAATCGTGGACAGAGGTAAGCTGTTATTAGATTAATTAAATCCAAATAACTGACAGAGGTTGACGAGTTAATACTCCGATCACGATTTTATTGTCGCCTTCACGGACAAAAACGGAACAATAAACGCAAAAACGTTTTTGGGTACACGCGTCATTCATTTGTCTCAATTTTGATATCGCGAAACAAAAAGAACTTAAGAAGATAAGCTCTAAATACCCTTCTAAAATACTAAGGAAACAGATTACAGAGCCTGAGACATTTAAAAGGCTAATCTTTAAAAAACTCAATCGAAAATCTCACATCTTATAAAGTTTTACATTTAACCTTTAAATTTAACCCTGCAAAGAGCAACGGTGCACAAAAATATGTGTTTTGTATAAATCCCCAATTCCTGTTACAAAGAGAGGCTACAAATTAAGTGATATCTTTAGTTGGCAACCCTTTTAAAAGATTTTATCTGTATTCAACGGGAGGGTAGCCAGTCGGGGGCACATATAAAGGACTCATCAAGATAAAACATCCTGGATCAATTACATGAGGTCGAGTGACGTTTGAGTTCCCGTTTGTCGATAACTCTCTTTTTTTTACGTTTTTCAATTCCGTTTTGTGAACGTGTTTTAATATTTTACGATAGATTGAAATATAATTTTACTTTTTTATGAATGAGATCATAATCCGATTCTAATTCCGCATCGATTCTTGTTTAAAAAAAAGAACATGTTTTTATATCCCATAAACGCCGGGTCTACAATTGCGCGAGCGTCGAATCCATTTAGTTGATTTGAATGGATGTAGATTATTATCAATAGATATAAATCAGCAAATAGATACCCATTAGCCTCACAATACTGGTTACACAACTGAATTCAATAGGTTAGGGATATTATTCGAAGTAATCCCTTTTAGAAGCTTTACTTACTTTATTCAAACCATTAAGTATTTTATTTAACAGTATAAAGATTTAGTTTTCAATTTAAAATAATAACCTACATTTATAAAGGTACACTTCGAAATTAAAATGTTTTAAAACGCATTGCTTTATTTAGTTTTGTCATCAGTTGAAATCTACTGGAGCTTTAGCAGATAATATATAAGGTTGTAAATTGTTTGGCAAGCAAGTTTATGAACGGCAAGATGTTATTTTGTTGTCAGATCGGGGCTGCCCTATCTCCGGTGTCCGATTTCGATGCTTTATACGCGATACGCCTTATTATGAGCCTGCGAACATCTGTTCGGCACAACAAGAGTTATTCACCATAATAGCAAAAAATGCAGGTTTTGTGATTCAATTCTGTAGTTTGCATTATTTTTTTGCCTTAGCTAATAAGTTTTTGCAACAAAACTTTTTACTACAAATATAAACATGGTATAAATAATAAAATGAATAAAAAATGAGTTTCGAAATTAATTCTGACAATAAAATGAGTTATTTGAAAAAGCTTTTGGTGGATCAGAGTTCAGGGCGAGCATTAGGGGGTTATCATCAAAATTAAGAGCTTCGGCTGCTGTATCTCGAGCTAATTCGATCTCATTTGGGATCGACGCAGGCGCAATATATCGACTATGTCTTCTCTGCTCCGGTTATTGACCCGCGCTTCAAATGCGTTAATGAATAGTGCAAGCTGTTTCTGTAAATGTCTCTATTAGTCGAGAATAGGTTTCTATCTGTTACATTCGACAAAGAAACATGAAATTTCCCTTTCTCTAAAGGCGTATATTTTATTCGAAATACTCTAATTTTTTTATAAAATGATGTAGGCAACTTCATTTAATTTATCTTCACCTAACAACAATATCTAATAAATAATAAACTTAATCTATTCCGACTACACTGAGGTCCACTATGTTAGTAAAATATAGCTTAGCCTATGTTAGTACTTAATTACTAAAACAGACTTAATAATAACGAAAACGACATAATATTTGACCCAAGTAGTTCTCGTATCAAAAGAAATATCAACTTACTTACTTACAATAACAATTCAAAGGTTGTTAAGAATTGACTTTATTACAATAGCAGCTTAATACAAAAGAACAAATAACATTATTTATAAATTGAATAACCTTCATGTTAATTAATTCAATTCATTGATGACGCTAATGATTCAAACGATAGGACTTTAACGTCCCTGAATTATAATTTGTTTGTCTGTCTGGTCGATTGTAGCTTCGAAACGGATGCTCTTATTTTGGTGCAATTAGGAATTGTACAAAAAGTTGTCCAACATTATGTCGTTTAATTATTTCATACGTGTATCAATAGACTAACGTGAAACAGCGATCAAAACTCAATAAAACAGATTTATTGTTGATTCAAATGGCGTTTTCTCATTATAAAACGAGATGTCATAAACCATTATGCTTATAAAATATTCATGAAACACAAAATTTGTAACAAATCGCAATTAGGTATATGTTTACACAACACTAATGTTAGCCATAAAGAAAAAAGTGAGGTTGGGTCGCTTTTAGCCTCAGGCGATGTACCAAATGTGGGACCAACCGACACATACAAAGAAATATGTTACAACTATTTATGTTGTAAAACCAATTAAAAGTTATTCATGATTTCTTTGCCGATTCTAGATTTTATATGTCAACACTCTCACTCTAGAAAGTCATTGAAATTTCTTCTAATAAAACACAAGCTCAGACATCACTTACTAGTCAGCTTACACCGCAATAAATAACCGTTAATAATTCAGCTAGACACAAAGCCACTCATATTAATTTAAAACATTAAATCATTTAATTCTAGTGCTCGCATCCAAATGATATATAGTTCCTACGCACACAGTAAACTATTTACCATCGACGACGATAAAACTAAACGCCTAGAGCAAAAAATAAATATTGATATTGTATGCTCGCATACAAACTATAAAAGCAAAGTACCATTTTTCTAAATTAAAAGCCAGATATAGCACGGGCTTCGGACCACCATCGTAATAATTTCACATGATAAAAAGACCATGTCGATTACAAAATTTATGTTATATGCGTGTGCATTTAGAGCATATTACTTTATTAAGGGCATGCAGGGCGGGCGAGGCGCACGGCGGTATTCCAGACCGCAATACACAAGATGAAAAAATTTAATACATTGCAATTACGTTCATTTAAGAAGCATAAAAACGGTCTCGACCCCGCGGGAGCCCGTCACAATGCTACTCAATAAACAAAAAACGTAAACTCGCAAATGTGATCCTCGAAGCTCATCAATCCCAAACGAATAGCTTTGCAGTCTGCTCATAATCACGAGCTGGCACACAAAGGCCCCCCGGATGCGACACTACCTATAATTACTAATTTACACGTTGTCACACCGTTGACACTCGGACTGGACAACTTCATCTCATTGTGGTGTAAACCTCAAGGATCGTATTAACACAAATGATGACAACGACACAAAAGTAAGGCCTTTATTCGTCGTGTCATTGTCGACTGAGAATAGAAAATATATGGTCCGAGTTCCCGCGGCGAGCCCCCTGCGGTGTAGTTTAGCGATTCCACTGCACTCGTACAAGCCCCACGGAAGCCACGTTTACACCTAACGCAGCTCCTAATGGCAGGTAACTCGGCCAATAAAACCCGACCTTTTTTCAAATATTTCCTGTTTTGGTGTGTATCGTACGCGCACCCGAGATGCCGACGTCGTGGGTGGATAAAACGTATAAAACGATCGACACCGAAAATAAAGCCGATATAAAATGCCCTCGACGAAATATTTAATGCTCAATTAGATAAGCGTTTTAGGTTTTGTGGCGTTTGAATTGTTTTCGAGATAACGCGCGTTTTGTGAAACTGAAATGAGACGATTAAGTGCGGAGACGACGGTCAGGAGGGGGGAGGGAGGCGACCGAGATCATATTTATCGACGGATTCCCAGTTTCCAACGCTCCGATCGCCCTTTTATTGTTTATGGACAGCTCACTTAAAACGAAATTATTTTCGGTGTTTTTTTCTGTAGTCTGAAAACAAATGTCTTTGTCCATTGTGTGAATGGATGTCGCGATGCTGGCTGTTGGCTGGTAGCTAGTGGTAGCTGCAGCGCTTTGTGCCACTCACAATGAGTGATATACGACCGACGTAATTTTGAATTGTCGCACCGGAGTCTCGGGACGCGGACTCAATGTGAAATTATCACCCATACATGGCATAACGAAAATGAAATATTGCTTTTTATTGCCTCATCTTCCAGTGCCTTTACGGCGAAATTGCCTTCTTGGCTTCTATTCCTCTCGCACTATGCGTCGAATTCCATTCTTATTTCATTAACGGAAGAATCCCAACTTTTAACATCTCTACGATCCGTCTTTGAGAAGATAAAATGTCATTATATCTTCGTTAAAGACATGTTTGGATACAAATAACACAACGTCAATGACTTCATCGTAGTGCGATAAAGCGGTGCGAGCCGGAACGATTTCTAAACCGGCCAAACACCGTATTATAAAACCGAGTGATTTATGAATGTTTTGAGTAATTACGTCTCATCAAATTTGAATAATGCAAGTCGTCATAAATAAGGCACGAGAAGCGCGACGCGAAACCTCCATAAGTCAATCTTTCAAATTAATCTTATGGAAACACCCCAGCGTGATGACTCAATGCGGACAGGAACATATTTAATTAGTACATTAATTTTGAATTATTTAATGGCAGTGGCCGCGGGGCCAGGTGTTCGTCAAATGTCAACAGTGATTAAGTTTTATTTTAATAGTGCGATGCGGCGGACGCGCTCTCGGATTTACGAGTTTTTGACTTTTATAAATCCTCAACGCCTCTCCTTAACTGACAATCCGTCGGGACGGAATTATCGCTCGGTGCCCGCGCTGTAAACCCACCACGGGACCATTTATTATCTGCACAGATAATCCACGGACAGCACTTTATTATCAGTTATAATAATAATTTACTTTTATAGATCCACATTACTCATGTTTGTTCTTATTTGACTGTGATTTGATGGGGCGAAATTGCCTCAATAAAATAATAGTGTAATTATGAATATTTTATGGCGCAGGCCTATACGAGCAGGTAACGAATGGCTATATTTGTATTAGAACTTATACATCGGTGGTGTCAGATTAGCGTTGTTTGGCCGTTTAATTAGGCTCGTGTCGGGAATTTACATTATATTTAATGCCATGACTAATGTGCTCAGCAGACGGAGCCTCTTTACATCTGTCATAATTTTTCTACGTCGCCATTTATTCGCAAAACGCGACAATCGGCTTTGTTGTTCGTCGCATCCAGCACGATGAAATATTGAAACAATTTATTTATAGTTTTATATGGGTACTTATGTTTAATGCAGAACAAAGAATTACTACCGTACGATGTCAAACGACGTGATCGAGGCACGGCCGTGAATCATCGATAGACGAGCCTTAAAATTCTCACAGACCAATTAAAAATTATTTCAAGTTGTCGTTTAGGTATCTAATTGGTCGGGTAGCCGCGTACCGTTAGATCATGTTGGAGATAAAGTAAAAGTAGCGATGTTAAAATCACAGCGGGCAGTGATTCACATCTGTGGAGGCCAGATGTGGCGACATTTATCTACGGGTTATGAAGACGTGTTCGGAGCACGTGGTGCGAGCACCTGGCCAGGCCGCGGCACCCCGCCGGACGACCTCCGGCTCGCTCACTCGAAAGCTCTAAAACAGATATCCGTGACGCCTCCGATTTACAGCCCGACGGTAAAACACTAACATTACCTTGCGAAACTGAAACCTGTACCCTATCCCGACTGTAACCCCTAAGATACATCAGCCATTGCACACTACACTTCAGTGTTAAACCCGATTAGCCGAAAGCTATAATTTCACAAGCGTTATTTACGTGTGCCATATTTAATTGGCCTCACCTATACGTTATAGTTAATGCGACTGAACGTTTCCAAGTCATTACAGAAGATAAATGCACGAGTCCACGACCGCTCGTATGTTACGTATCCCTACCTTGAATTAATTTCGTCCGAGCATTGAATGATGGCGAAATTGACATTAAAATTCCCGGTCGAACGTCTCAAGTAATTGCTGAATAAAATACTTTTGTATAACATCCCAAAGGGAAGCACAAAAAGCGAATCCGAGAGCGCTCCGCGGCAGTGTGTGCGCACCGTAATTTATATCGGTGCACGATGACATCTCAATAAAAAAATGATTTCATTTGCTTATTGAGTCCTTAATAAAGCTGGCGCGGGCTGCTCCGGGCCCGTTCCACATATTATTATTATAAATATCAACAAATACACGTTCCTTATTATTTTTACATCCACACGGGGTCAGTGAGTTTTTTCCGAAGGGGTTTTATAGTGTTGCGTCGGTGGCCGGAAGCCCACCTAAGGAGCGCGCGAGCCTCACTATATTACTAAATGAATGGCATTAGCCGGCGAGGTGACACGCGATTACACTTGTGTTAGAACGGCGTTAATTGTCAGTTTTATTTTCATTCAGGTATTTAGCGATCAAGATCGGCCCTTAATAGCTTTTGAGGAATTCCATCATAACGTTGGATGCGTCCGGGGCGAGAGCGTTTAATGACGGCCTCAACAATAGCCTTATTAATGCGCATTATGCCGTAAAATTACAATGTCTACGAGATCAAGTCTGAGCAAGACCACCGCGATATAAACGTCCTCCAAAATCATGTTCTGGGTGTTATAATTCATTAAAAGTTATAATCGAATATTTTAATGATGTCGTATGGAGAACGGGTTACGTCACTAGGGTTCCGTATCGGTTAATAATATCGTTTCATTGTGGAGCCGAGGTCGCGTAGACAAAAGCTCGGTATTAATCGTTAAAGTACAAGGGCTATTAAATCGATATTAAGAGAGAGAATTCGATGCGCGCGCCGTACCACTTGTAATGATCAAATTTATAATCTCTCGGGTAGGTAAGAGGCAGTTCTTTTATTTTCAATCGCAGAGAGATACCCTCTCTCTCTTTTAATTGTATTTTATGAGTATTTGATTCTAATGCCGGGCCATTAATTATTTATAGTATTCGATACGGGATGCGAGCATCGATTTATGTATTCGTCCGAACGGGATGAATGAACGCGATGCAATCATTGCTCAAGTCTTTATTGTGTGAATATAAACTTAACGATCTTGTTGCTTTTAAATGATTATAACCTTACTCGATAACTCCAAACACAGTGATTATCCGGAATATTCAGTTTACTTTGATTGCACCTCTCGCCCCGTTTAAGTCTGTCTCATTTAGAATTAAAAAGTTTAGACCCACGCTCTTAAATTATCAAGAATAAAATGAGCCAGTCAGGTCGAAACTTGAGATAGAATTTTACGAAGGAAATTAAAAAACTAATGTACCCATTGCTCTCAAAAAGGATTTTGATACTGTCAACAAATTAAAAATGTCAATAAAATAATACGATTAAAAAGAGTAAACCCAATCCAATCCCTCGGATTGCAGTTGCTTGATGAGCCCAAATGTTTTACGTGTTTAAATTATAATACCTAAAATATTTTAAAACGTCGAGATTTTTTATCCCCATACCCGGAGCAATAATAAAATTTGATTAAAATATGGACCCCTCTGCAGTTGGGATGAATTAATTATACGAATACCAAACATGCCAAAGTGAAATATGTGTAACTGCCTAACTTAATAACGAAGGTTTATGTATGCTATTTTTAATCAACGGGTATAATCTAAACGATTGCACGATTTTGTGCCACCTGATTTCATGTCCCAAATCTATTTTGAGGCATTCCATTTTTTTATATATTTTAAGTAGGTAGTAGAACCACTTTTCCTTTCTTCATAAATTAGCATAAATTAATGAAACAACATTTCTATTGTCACCAGGTTGCCGCGAAACGGCGTTCATCTACGCGATCACCAGCGCGGGCGTGACGCACGCGGTGGCGCGCGCGTGCGCAGAGGGCTCAATAGAATCGTGCACGTGCGACTATTCGCACATCGACCGTGTGCCGCACCGTACCCGCGCCGCCGCCGCCGCCAACGTGCGCGTCTGGAAGTGGGGCGGCTGCAGCGACAACATCGGCTTCGGCTTCCGATTCAGCCGAGAATTCGTCGACACCGGTGAAAGAGGCAAAACCCTGAGAGAAAAAATGAACCTACACAACAACGAAGCCGGGCGATCGGTAAGTGTCGAACACTCCTGTCACTAAGCTTATCCAATCACCACTCGACAGTAGCACCTTATAAACATCCATAAAACAATCAGTTATCGCCAATGACGGCCATTGTCATCGCGCCGTGTTTACATTACCATTATGGATGACGATCGATCGTCCGCCACTTGACATGTCGCGTTGTGTAATATTAATTATGCGTCGGGCGGCGCGGCCCAGCGCGCGACGACTGCGCAACAGGCACTCATTCGTTACGCTCGCGCATCTCCCTCCCACCGCACACCCACATTTGCATATCCACTGTCCGCTCCTTCCCAAAATTCATCAAAAAGGGACGTCGGGCGCCCCGAACCACCCAGACGCGTCATTAACCGAAGCGCTTAATTCCTGTCACGACAGACGCACTGGGTGTCCACCTGATGAATATTCACAGCATTCCATCGATTGTTTAACACATATTTGGACACTAGACTGTATAAAATACGCGGCCATCTACATGTCAATGAATAAATACCGTCGACGACGTTCTACGAAGCGCCTGCGCTCCGAGATAGGAAAATATTTACTGTCTCCCATCCTCGCGTCATTTATCTACCTTCTAAGAATGATGAATGTCCCTAGAGTATGATTTATGATCGGTCCACGCGCGGTGACGACCGGCCCACCTCTTCACGATTTGTAACAATTTGCTCGATCGTGAGATGCGATCGATGGAGTACGCTTAAAAGATCATCGATCACACTGTATCGAAGCTTATCGGTGGAATTTAAAGATATTTGGACATCATTATAGACCTCCCCATGATAGAATAAATTAAAGCACGAGATGTTGATTGTGTTGTTTTGTTCGCAGCATGTGCAAACGGAGATGCGGCAGGAATGCAAGTGTCACGGCATGTCGGGCTCGTGCACCGTCAAGACCTGCTGGATGAGGCTGCCCAGCTTCCGCTCTGTGGGCGACTCGCTGAAGGACCGCTTCGATGGCGCGTCGCGGGTCATGATGCCTAATACTGACCTGGAGCCGCCAGCGCAGCGGAACGACGCGGCGCCGCACAGAGTGCCACGAAGAGACCGATATAGATTCCAACTACGGCCTCATAACCCTGATCATAAATCGCCGGGGGCGAAAGACTTGGTTTACTTGGAGTCATCGCCGGGTTTCTGCGAAAAAAACCCGAGACTGGGCATCCCCGGCACACACGGGCGCGCCTGCAATGACACGAGCATCGGAGTGGATGGCTGCGACCTGATGTGCTGCGGCCGAGGGTACCGGACCGAGACCATGTTCGTGGTGGAGCGATGTAACTGCACCTTTCACTGGTGTTGCGAGGTCAAGTGCAAACTTTGTCGCACGGAAAAAGTGGTGCACACGTGTTTATAGACTCGGACGCTGATGACGAAGTGATCAATGAGAGAAACTTTAGTGTCGGACAGATGTGATTGTGACTCAGACTCGAGAGTGGACCTGTTTTCTTATTCGGAGGCAGATAACGGACCTTGTATATAATCACTTCACTTTTTCATCTATCCAAGTCGTCGAAATCGTATATCATGTTGACTTATGTAAATAGTTTCTCTATCAGTGTTTATTTCTTCTTTTATACATGATAATTGATCCGGCGTAAAATTAAAGTAAGCTACTCGTTCGGTTAATTTATTTGACTATTAAGTGCGAACATTGTGATCTAGTAACTTTATTTTTTGGACACTGTCGTTTGGAAATTAATGAGACCAGTTTACAGACGATTTATTTCTATCATCGACTCATTTTGTATTTATTCTAAATTGGACTTATTGGTTTCCTTACGCGGTCAGCTGTGTAATTTATTTATTCGTAGGTACCTATTGTATATACTCGACTGAACAGCCCAAGGAGCCACATATGCAAAATGAAATGTACGAGACTTTAAATGATATTTCTTAATACCATTCCAAAGTTAATACTCAGGTTTTTCAAAAGAAGTTATTTGCAATTATTATAACAGCGGCAATAATCATTTGAGTTTTATAAATACTTTCTATTTTATGGACGTCCGCGTTGGGTGCATGCTCGCATAACTGTTTTGGAGATTCAACAGCGAAATTATCTTGTAATTATAATTTCATATTAGAATTAACCCGGCTAATGGAATTTGTGGCTTAATGGCATTTGCATAAAGTGTCTTCTTGGGTGTTCAGCGGCGGAGGTAGCGTTGGGCCCTTATCAGTCAGTAAGTAGCGCCATCGTAAAAGTGTCCCACATTACGAGATAAACGCTCTGGAGAATTTTAATTAAATATTAAACGAATTAAATAATCAGTATTATACGTATAATATTGTATGCGTGTTGCGTCCGATGCACGGAGATAGTGTTGCACGCGAACCTGGCTGACACTCGTTACACATTTTACACAGGTGTAGAGATGCTCGTCCCCAACCGTTCTTAGTGTACTTAAATGCATGTGTTAATACAATAGTAACATTGTACATCAACGCTTTTATTACATATGTTACTGTAATTAGACAGAATCGTGAACTATTCACTTGGCGAGTTTATAATCGAACCTTCATAACCCTCTGGACTAACATAACTCACTAACTTTGAATAATTTTTTTTTAATTAACATTGACAATCTTTTGACAAAATCTCTTTTCTTATGGAATCATTTCGATGACAAAAAGTTTGACATTCCAAATTCAATAGTTTGCCAGTATATGTGGAAGCTTTATTGATCATACAAGTAATTATATCAACTTGAATGATATTTCATATGTGATATAAACATAGTATAGCCAGTAAGTAGGTATATATAGGAAGACTAATCCTACTGAGCTTAATTATTGTGTATATTAAAATGCACTGAGCATACTAACTCGTCAAGTATGTTTTATATAAAATATATTTATTAAAAACTTGTTTTAATTTATTTTATTTTACTTTAATATTACTGAATGTATTAAAGTATAATAACGTGTTAGTTTTAGTAAAAAAATCCGATGTTAAAACAATCGGTATTATTTAAAACAGGTATTCGAGTACTTATCAATGTATTGTTAAAAAAAACGCTTAAAAATCGGATCTCTGTACATATGTAACTTTTAAAAATGTTTCGGAATTCAATGACAGAGTCTGAGGAACTGATACCGCATCGGATTTAAAAGACTGAAGTTTTTTTTTAATTTTCGTAGTTATAATATCCATGACTGGATCTATTAAAGCCATCGTTTTGAATTTTAGCATGATAGCTATTGTGATAAAAAGTATTTTAACGTAATTTAAAACCGAAACCGTTATGAATTTCGAAAATCGAATTGGTGCCATTTTTTTTACATTTTACACCTGACAGCTATTGCCGGTTTTAATCAAAATTATTATTCTGCCTAATCGAATTATTGTCAATTTGTCATTGTGAAATCATTTTTACGCATGTAAATATTGTCTTTATTCATTATTTTAAGTTATTTATGTGAATGTAGCATTTTAAATTGTTAATATTAGGTAAAAATACAATTGAAATCAGCTGAACTTATCTGAATCTCAAATCTTATTATTTGTATAATAAATGTACCTTTTTGAAATATATTTCGTCCAGTGACCGCTTTTTGGGGGTTGACACAATTTATTATAAATATTGGTTGTACATTAGCAGTATCTATTTATAATTAAAATATTGATTAGTTGTTACTAAAAATATTAAATTGATCAAAAAACTTTAACAGCCTTCTTTTACTGAAACTTTTCATTCATGGAGTACCTGAAATAGTCTTAGCACGTACTTATCCCTAAACACTTTTAAATGATAAAGGTTCTACAAATTATAAAATAAACCAAAGGAAATCGACTTACATGAAAATGTATGTCATAATTTAATGGTTTTCATAGTTAATTACGGTTCTGATTTATACATCATAAAGTATAAAGTTATAATAGGACCATTACGTCTCGTTTCATTGCTTTCCTTAATATATTACTCAACCCAAGTCGACAATACCAGCCGCAATATGCAATACAAAATATACAAGACAAGAACATCTCCATTAGACCTTTATTATCAACGTTTACGTCGCTCCAATCTATCTTCTGTCTCCCTCTCTCCTATTATAAAGTAAGTCGATGATCAAAGTATTAATTTCAAAATATAGCGTATTACATCTCCAAAGATGTCTCCTCGATAAACGTTGTTCTTATTTTGAAATTTATGCGCGCACATTTATTCATGCAACTGTCACATAGGGCTGTCTATGTTCCTCATTCCTTTGGTACTAATGGAGAGGATTTGTATTAGTAATTTCTTTGCCAGACGATTTGATTTATTCGAAAGCTATGTTGTATGTAACTCGTGGTCTTAGCATTTGAAAGGTGCACATGATAGAGTGCTGAAGCACATTTTCATTAATATTAAAACGAATGAGCTGCGCCAAGTAAAATTAAACTTATCTTAAAGAAAAAGTAATACAGTTATTTTTTCACAATCCCTGCCAAGTTTCATCATCACACAATTGAAATGCCAACCCTGCAAAGCCTTCGCCATTTTGTTTTATTGCGAACGCAACCGTGGTAGTTTTGATAGCGTGCAATTTTCTGAAACAGCTTTATTTTCTAGCAGCCATTCTCGTTGTGCCCAAATTGCACTTTATGAAGTTCGTGTTAAAGTTTAATTTCGGTTGGTTTTGGTTTAAGAAAGTGAAAAGTCGTTGAGTGCTGGTGGTCGAGTGCGCCCCGAGGTGGGTTCCCACGAGTATCGGCCCCGCTGGAAAATTTATGTTTATGAGCAGCGAAATCTGTCATAAGAGGTACGAACGGCACGGCTGAATCTGAAATAGCGTGAATAATTTTTCATGAAAACGGATTTTAACCGTGTGAATGTTATTTCTCTGTTGAAAATCATATTTGGGTAACACGTAAGATGGAACAGGTTTATCGTTTCTCTTCTGAGTGTTTTAAAAGCTACTTTATGTTATCCCCTGAAAAAATATTCAATGGGTGCACTCAGATCATATAAAAAATCATGACATAGCGCTATCAACAGTGACATGAGGCCAGTTTCGATAACATGTGTGCACTTAGTGAGGTGTAGTATGGTTGTAAATTGGGTTGTGAATGTGTGCGTGTGAGCGAGTATGCATAGAGCAAGGTGTAGTTTTGCATGCTTCACTATATTATTCGCAGAGCTTGATTTTTTATTCTATTCTATTTTTTTTTATATTTATTATATATTTTGTTTTTATATTTTATATATTTTTTTATTCTATTCTATTCTTGATTTTTTATATGGTCTGAGTGGGTGCAATAACATGTAAGGATCAAATTTTCTTTTTAACCGACTTCATAAAAAGGATGAGGTTATGCACTCCGCGAGTTTTTTTTTTTCATGTAAGCACACAGATTTCTTCGTGATTTCTGGGTCGATTGACGTGGTTCTTTTCGAAGTGAGGTGCTGTCTTCAAGGTCCGTCACTTGTCTAGTGATTTTGCCTAATATGTGTATTATTAATTCATCATCACCACCTTCATATTGTTCTTAGATAGGTACTTATTGTAGTTATAGGTACTACAATACCTATAATGATATTGGCAAAAAGGCTAACGTGAATATAGTAGGTATTGCGTAAGCCACTGAAACAGAGAGGAAACGATAAATTGCTGAATTATTCATAAAAATCAAATAATACTTATCGAAATGCCTTATTGAATTTATACAGTAAAACCCATATTTGAATTTTGTATTTATTTCACACATAGGTATGCCTCGGCGAGGCTTAGTGAAATGTTTGAGTTTATTTTTTTTTGTATTTCTTATGTGCCCAAGAGGTGAGTAATTCTTTTGCAATAAAAAAATAAACTAAAAAGCAAAAAATTACCATTCAGTCTAAGTTCCTAAATTAAAGTAAATTACAAATTTTGAGTCGGCGCCAAACAAACAATCAAAGCAGATCAATTAACGAAGATCAATCAAGCTGCCATTATTTTACTTGGCGCCTTTATGTTTGTTTGGCGCCGACGCAAAATTTGTAACTTAGGTACTTTAATTTAGAAGCTTACTTAGACTGAATGGTTTATTTTGCGCTTTTCAGTGTCCTTTTTCAATTAAGAACTTATTTATTTATTTAGGTCTACCGACAACTGATTTCAGTACTAACATCTTTAAAAAAATCAAAACTTAATACAGTGGAACGATTACTTATAGATAAACACCACATTTCCAAAATTTAATTATGTTAATTGACAGCTTGGGTAGGTACATGTCAAGTTTACAAGCAAACGTAATACTAAGGCAAAAAATGTGTTAAATATAAATGCACCATATAGGCTTCATAACAAATCAGATAAACATTTAAGAATTTTAAATTTCTGCTTAGTGAGGGAATCAAAGTGTAAATCGATTAGATCGCTACAACTATTTAAAACCTTGCAAAACCTAAAATATGGACACTTCGATCACACACTGTTCTTCTCTATGGATTGCAAAGAGGTCTACTCGGAATTCATGACGGAAGCAGTGGCGGCGAGTCGAATTTTCCATTAAAAATGTTACATACAATCATTGCGTTGATTAAACTTCTTCGTCCTTCTAAAGTGTTGAAGGAATTAAATCTTTTGTTGTAAGAAGGTGTTGTGTGTTACCACCGCGGGTAACGCCATGTGCCCCATATTTAAAATAGACAATATAATTTGGCGGGATACTAACTCTGTAAGCTGTACCGAAATACAAAATATCGGTTTTATAGACTAATAAATGATTAAAAACGAGTCCTATGTTATTATCCTACTAATATTATAAATGTGAAAGTGTGGATGTTTGGATGTTTGTTACTCAATCACGCTAAAACGGCTGAACGCATTTGGATAAAATTTGGCACATGGGTAGACTATGACCTGGATTAGGACATAGGATACTTTTTATCTCGATATTCCCACGGGATCCAGATTTCTGTGGGTGAAACCGCGGGGCGCAGCTAGTTATCAATAAATATTTTAGAAAAACTACTATATTTTTACTTTCCTTATATTCGAAACGAAAAGTAGAGTATTTAACACGGGTGAAAGTCATTTTGGACTATAGCCGCTCTTGCTGCGCTCGGGCGTCTATGAGAATTGATTCCTTTCGACCCTTGTTTATCAATCTACTATATTTACCCACCACAATATTTCGTTTAGGAATCAGTCCCACGGCTCCCAAACAGCAAGATTACGTCCACGGTTTCAAAACATCATCAAATGACGTCTCAGCCGTTAACGAATTATTTAAAAGACGTGGGAACCCCATAGTCAAAAAGGAAAAGCATGAAAAACTACAGGATATTTATAATGGAGCAGGTTATGATCTAAATGATGATGAAATCAGAAAGTTTAAACTGTGGCCTAAAGGAATTATACCGTATTATATTGATGTTCTTTCTTTTGATGGTAAGTATTACTAATATTATGTGTAACTTTTAACTTATACTAACTTATACAGGTGAAACATTAGAAATAATGATACCTACTACTCTAAATAATATCCTTGCTTCTGAAAATGGTCACTTCATAGATACTGTGTTCGAATCATTCCGTCAAAATTTTCGAGTAAATACTGCAACGTTTATACGAATAGATTCGATTACGAATACATAAACGAGTTGTTCGGGTGTATTCGGTATTCGTCACGAATATTCGATATTGGTTTTCTGATGTTAATCAAAGGTTCATTGTGTCGTTTTCGTTTATGAATATTTCGGCAAGTTATTTGGCGCACTATTCGTCCGATTATCCGATAATACCTAAAGACATGGCATTTTTTTAAATATAAATTAGATTTGTGCAAAACTATATTAACTGTTTTAGGTGTTTCTGGATTAGAAGTTGCTTTTACTTTACTTCGAGTTTACCAATTCCAAGTATCTCCATTTTACTTACAGACAAAGTTCTTCGCGATCGAATGCGTTCGCACCTCAATTTTGTCAACGGACTGACCCCCAGTATCCGTTTCTTGGAGATGCCAACTCCACCGAAAGATGATAAGACCAGATGGGTGTTCTTCGTCAACCGTCGAGGTCAACTGGGCTGTTATGACCATTCTATTCTGAACTTCACCAATGAAGGAGTTCAGGTGAATATTTGTGTGATATTTTTTTAAGGTCGCGGGTATCCATGGGATGCGAAAAGCACAGGACCGGTCTTTGCGGCGACGCTATGTCCAGCAGTGGATATCTCTTAGCTTGGTGATTATTTAATTAATTATTTTGTTATTTGGTGATTATTTTATGAGGATGATAGCGGACCTGTTATTTTGAGTAGGTAATATAAAGGGATTCTTGGACTGGCTTCCTTGGTCTCTGGCCATATTGGTTAGTTTTTGCAGTGGCAACGCCTCAACGGCTAGTTACCCAAAATAGCTTTCCAGGCAGGTTATATACGTGAACCTTATCTATAAAAACATGTAATTAATTAAAAAAAAATATTAGTATTCGTCCTTTCCTACCATCAATATTAACATACTTTTGTCTGGGTTTATACTCACTGTTCTATCACTCTATCCCCTGATAGACATGATTTGTGGTCTTGGCTTTCAAGTAGTAAGTTATTTCTAAGCAAAATTCACATTTGACTTGAACTTAGTAATGTATTTTCTTCTAATTAAAGCATGTAAATCTGGGGTACGATTGTATTTTGACGGAAGGAGAACTGTTGGAGGCAGTGCTGGCAATAGCAGGAGTACCACCCCAGCATAATTCACCGGATCGAGACGAATATATCAAGGTTATAGAAGAAAATATCGTGCCAGGTAACGTACCAGGCTTTATTTTTGTATCGGAAAGAAAGAGAAATTGTCAATCTAACAGTATGGGTTTAAAGCAAAGTTAGATAAAGTGCTAAAATGCTCAAAACCATGCCGTAAATGCAGTCGAAACGTTAATGGTGATTTGTTAAATAAAAGTCATATGAACCTTAACAAAAAATGCGTGAGTGTCGTGGAACACTCGGTTGGTTCCTTTCGTAGTATATTTAGAACATTCATAGAACTTTGATTACCATAAAAAGGGATTACATTGAGTCAACCTTAAAAGATAGACATATGCTGTCGGGAACTTTTTTAGAACTTTTAAAGGCGAAACATTCCGTTATACATTATCTTTATGTATTCTATTCTATTCTTTATATCTTTATCGTTATGTATTAACTTTAACCGTTTATGCAGCGCACGCAACGGAAGCTCTCAAAAGCAATAATTTTTTCCCGTTTTTGCAACATTTTTCATTTATGCTCCGCTCCTATTGATTGTAGCGTGATGTCATTTAACCTAAAGCCTTTTTCGATAAATGGACTATCCAACACAAAAAGACTTTTTCAATTCCAACCAGTAGTTCCTGAGATTACCGCGTTCAACCAAACAAACAAAGAAAGGGTCGTGACGGAGAATTCTTACATTTTGTCTCGCCTAGCCCTCATCCGCCAAGTCCGTACCGTTCGATAAGGAACTTCGTTCCAAAATCTGAAGCCTTAAGATATCTAAAATAATCCCCTAGGAATAGATAAGTAGATGGTGCAATACCCATTTGCCGATCCCATTAAATAAATTGAAGCTCAATTTATTAGAGCCAGACAGGAACATTGTGTTCTCTTGTTATATTAACATTTTCTTATGTCAATACTTTTGTTTGCTAATATTACAGAGAAAAGATATTTATTCCACAAGCTGACTAATGATCAATGGTTGTTCCATGACGTCAAGTACGACTTCGCCAGTGTTAGTCATTTCCACCATCACAAACATTCAGCTACCGGACGTGCGACCATTGTGTTTCTGGTAAGATTAATTTCATCAGCGACCTCTTCCGATTTTTATTCATTACGAGTATGTAGTTATTTCTTATAATTTTACCGTGGGTGATATTTTTGCCAATCCAATTATTCGTCTATTTCATAGACCGCATAATTATTTACATATTTTCTATTAATATCATAGTAAGTTATTGCCGTATCTTATTTGAGCCAAAAGCAACACTATTAATTTATTTATTTAAGTCAGTTTAATAGGTACTCGCGTCTCCTTAGTAAATAAATATATGAGCTCTCCCCTAATATAAACAACATGCATACTTACAGGATCCACAACGTACTTCTTCTATGATCGGGGAGAAAGACGGCTTCAGTACAAGCGACATTAAAAAACTAGGATTGCTATACAACAACATTGCCTTGAAAAAAGAGAATAAAGTTCCTGAATGTGATAAACTTTTCCGAAAAGGACATAATTTCTATGAACATGCTGTTAGTTTTTCGGAACCGAAACCAATAAAGAAACCAAACAAATATCTTGGACTGCCGGAGGAACATCATGAAGAAGAACACCCTACAGATGAGTACCATGAAGATAAGGACCATGGAGATAAGGACCATGGAGATGAGGACCATGAAGATAAGGACCATGGAGATAAGGACCATGGAGATAAGGACCATGGAGATAAGAACCATGAAAAAGATACTAAAGAAGGAGGCGATAGTAAGGCAGAAGAATATACAGGATCTGAAGGAGATGATGAATCCAACAAAAATCATGATGAAGAGTCATCAGCTACCAGAAAAATGGACCTTAAATCCCGCCCGATGAAATTAAAACACAAAACCTATAAAATTGACCTACTGTCATATCTATCAGATTACCAAACAGGAGACGAGTACAGAAGAAAAGCTTTACATAATAAAACCTCGAAAGGCAATAAATAAATGCACAAATAAATTTTAAAATTAAACATTTATTAAATCGTCTATCACATTATAAGCATGTTTGTATATTTCGTTTCACGTAGCATGTCTCACATATTACTTCGCAACACCATTTGAATTGGCAGTTGCAGTTCTCAGTTTCTTTTATTGAGGTTTCTTTGTAACCTCGTCTGCAGCATAATTGATCACAACTATCTGTTCCCGCTGAGCTGATGTTGCACTGACGGCCCAGGGTTCCTAGGGAGCCAGTCTTCATGTTAGCTGAGCAGAAGTCTGGTGACTCCTCAGAGTAGATGATGTCTTTCTTGCCAGGTTTCTTGATACTCGGACTTTCTGGCATAAAACTGTCACCGTCATTGCTGGCGATTACCTGTCGACAAAATTTTTAAATGTATTCATTTCTGTTATTATGTGGGACTGGCGGATGTTTTGGAGCTATAGGTACTGTATTTTCAATTACTTAAAATATTCTACTTGATGAATGATGAAGTAAAATCTGTTTCGCTATCTTGTTGTAAGTATTCTACCAGTTTGTCAAGGTGGACCACGAACGTTGTAAAGGTCGTAGGAATACGCTGGATGCAACTAGCATAATATAGGACTAGGAGTGGACTTATGGTCTACCAAGCATTGTCATATCGATCGGTCATCAGTAGACGTGTTTTGGCTGAATGATTATAATTATTATTATTATTCTCTAACCCGAGTGTGTTAAAGGATGTCTGTCTGAACGTGTCGCTGGGACGGAGACCGCGGTTACTGGTGGTGCCTCGTGGCCAGACCCACCGGCTGCGTATAGCACCTTTGACGCGCGTCTTGCATACACGTAACGAAATCGCGGAAAGGGTGGTTTTATTTACCTGTTCTCTGAATGAATTCACAAAAATTACTTTGCATGTAATAAGCTGTAATTAAAAAAAATTGTTTAAGACCACGCTACCGATTTGGGGCAACCTGTAATGCTAGTTGTGTTGGGAATAATAAATAAATTATTATTATATCAGCTCACCTTCGCAGCTCCTTCAAATCTGTCCCGCAGTCTATCGCCGACCTCCCTGAAGGTCGGCATCCTCCACCAGCAAGTCCTGAGCGTGCAAGAGCCCGACAGCCCGTGGCACTTGCATTCTATCTTCATATTGTTCTTGATTGCCTATCGACAGAAGAAATTCTTTATGGCCACAATAGAAAATGAGGTTACCGTTATTTTTGAAAAAAGAAACCTAAAATTGTATTATGCATGGTCAAGCTAGTTAAAGTAACATAACACCATCCATATTTTTGGACAAATGCGCTAATTTACTACTTAGTCGTTATTTCTCATCTGCCTAGAATTTTTCCAGCTATGTTGGGGTCAACTTCCAGTCTAACTGGATGCCGCTGAGTACCAATATTTTACATGGAGCGACTGTTTCTACTTGTCCCTGCTTAATCAATTGTCATCTTTCATTTTATATAAACCGAGACACACTACATTAAATAAGTAATCAAAGTAGCCAGTGACGTGTCTAGGGGGCAAGCCGACATACCTATATTAAAAAAAAAACAGGTATGTCATTACTCTTATCAATTCTTCTGACATGATTGAGTTAGTTAATTTACAAGTTTGCATGACGTGTAGTTTGTTTATGTTTTTTGTTGATAGGTTCACGTTTAATTGAAAGCCGGGCTCTTCGGCTTTATGGGAAGGAACGCCACTGAAAGTAGCCCTAACACGATTATTTTTTCTGTATGCTTTGCTTAATTATTACAGTATAATTTACGAACTCATAACTGCCTCCCAGTAGAAAATTCTTACTAACCAACCTCCCAGCATTATGGTTATGCAGTTTGATGAGAGTTTTGATGTCGCTTCGTTTTCTGTAGCGGCTGTCCATGAATTCCCTGGACTTCTTGAGGCCAAAGCGTACGTTGTCACTACATCCCCCCCACTGCCACCTCTCTGTTGACACTTGAGAGGGGGGGAGCGTGACGGATTCACGTCCGCGACGCGGTTTTGGTGCTCCCTGAAGAAAAACGCTTGATTAGATAAACAAAGGAACTTCCCTACTGGCAATCCGCTCGTCCGTCTGTCTGTCAGAGGCCTGTGACTTTTTAACCAATTGTTTAATTTTATCCAGAATCTCTGGGTTTTCGGTTTTCATTATATCACTCCGAAACCAAACGGTAAAAACTATGTATTCGAACTCTGGATAGTAAGATACACTTATACACTTTGAAATGTTGGAATTGTGAATGTGAATACATGGTTTTTATTTCTTCAATTTATGTCTTGGGGTGTAAGGGGGATTACACAAAAACCGGATTCCCCAATTGTGAAATTCACCTGTGCGCGGTACACCCTGCCACTGACGGACGAGGCGTTGGCGACCGACCGATGTCGGTATAACCGTCCAACAAGCCAACTTAAATTCTCAAGAGCGATTACGGGATTAGCAGCGTCATCGTTGCGAAAGGATTGGCTCTGCGGTCACCAACCCGCATGCCCAACGTGGTAACTGCGGGCATTAAACCTTTTAATGAATGAAGTGCCAAAACAAAGGCCCCCAGTTCTCGGTGGTACCTCCAGTCCTGGTCAAGGTAGCGGTCACAGTAACGGCGGGACAGGGTGTGCGAACAATCCCCGGGTTACCGCAGGCTACCAACGACGGCTACATCTAGCTACGTATAATGGACGTTCAATGAGGCGGGACTATCACCTTGCCAAACTTAAGGTAGAGTTAGGCCGCATTAACTGGCATATACTGGGGTTATCTGAAGTCTAAAGATAGGGGGAGGATACGATAACCCTGGAGTCATGCAGGCTACCTACTCTACTTCCGCGAAGGTGATCAGATCTCCTAAGGCGGTATCGGCTTTAGGGTCAACAAGGAACTCCCAAGCAGCGTTGTGGAAATCAGTAGTGTGTCGACATGGGTAGCGTACCTTGTACTGAAACTCTCTGACAGGTACTACCTGATACAGGTATATGTACCGACTTTGACATGCTCTGACGAGACAGCCGAGGCCATGTACGAGGATATTGCCAAGGCAATGCACAGGACGACAAAAGCCCTCTAAAATGTTGTTATGAGGGACTTCAATGCCAAAGTGGGATTACAAAGTCCCACCTCACCTCTGCTCCACGCCTCGGGCGTTATACCCTCTTGGATGACGGAGCTAAAGAGACTCACTAGCTCTGTCAGGACTGGAACCCCGCTCGCTTTAAGGAGCTCTGTTGTTATTCCGTCATCCCCAGGTGTATATTCGCTATAGAGCCTTCGCTATGGAGCGGGCTATGCTCGGAGTTTCTTTGAAGGATAAAATCAGAAAAGGAAATTATCCGGAAAAGAACCGGAGTTGCCGACATAGCTTGCAGAGTAAGCAAACTGAAGTGGCAGTGAGCTAGCCATGTTTGTCGAAGGACCGATGGCCAATGGAGCAGAAGCGTCCTGGAGTGGAGTCCGTGTATCGGAAAGCGTGGCGTGGGACGCCCCCCAGCTAGATGGACCAACGACGTCAAGAAACTGGCTGGGACAGACTGGATCCAGAAGACGGAGGACAGGGTGTTGTTGCGCAGCCTGGGAGAGGCTTATGTCCAACAATGGTCTGCGACAGGCTGAGTTGATTGATGTCTTGGTGGGGAAAAGTTGCGCAACAATGTTTTAAGGAACATTTGATGTGGCAACTGCAACTGTTGCTCAACTTTGTTTCACAAGTTTACAGGGCTTAAGTTTAGAAAGACAAATGTCAAACCTTTTCGCAAGAGCATTCGAGCAGGGATCCTGCGGTGCATGCTCGCGTGATGGAGTACGTCACGCCAGCCGCCGTGATCGCGTTCACGAACCCCGTCTCTCTAGTGTCTGTTGAGAAAGCAAAACACTGTTAAAAGTATGTCGTAAGATGACAAACCAAGATAAAATATCTAGGTATCGCGAGTAAGTTATCTTCTTAACAATAAACATAAACCAGACATATAAGATTGATAAGTACAAACTCAAACTTTATCAAGTAAATTATAAATGATCAGTCATCTCAACAGTTATATTATATTAACTTCAATCCCTATAGTTCATACTCAATAATGAAAACAAACACTCTATTGTAATAACAGACTTTATCAACATAAACAATGCATATTTAATGTGACACACACATTGCGAAACAATACTAGTAATTTTCGCGTTTGCCGGTCGTTTTATCACCATTCGCATTAGTCTTGGTCATCGTAGGGCATAGAAATAAAATGCTAAACGACATAAAAGCGAACAAATGATACAAAGTGAAGCTGTTGACCCAAAAATCAATATTCACAAGAGTCATGTAATAAAAGACGATGAGCTTCACAAATCGAAGGTCCCATCCATAAAACATTTGGGTGGGATACAATGAGAGACTGTTCTGCGGGTTTTAGAACCAACTTGCTCGAAGAATATGGAAAATTTTGTATGACGACATGAAAATTCTAAAAGGAAAGCAAGTATAGCTTGTCTTTTAGAATTTTTATGTCATGGGAAAAATCATACGTAAAAAGACACAAAACGTGTCTGAAAAAATCTGAAAGGGACACTAAGTTACGAGCGATTTAAGTGAAAAATATGAAAGATTTATTGGAATATATTTTCCAGTTGTGCCTAAATTAAACATAAGTAACATTGATGACACTAATGATGCAAATAATGTTTAAGATTCTGATAAAGAAAACAACATTGATTATGTTGTCCCTGCATGATTATGAAAACGATGGAACACCATCAACCATTGTTCTACTATCCAAGCATTTTAACCATCATCAGTTTGTCAATATCATCACCAGTGTGTCCCATGCTAACAGGCTTGGCTATAACAATTAATGGCCAGGTCAACCTATGTCGGATGAATATTCAGTCAGCATGAATAATGTGAAAATCGCTGCGGCAGACATCCATTGAATATTCGTTGGACATCAACAGAATGCAGAATGAATGTTTTTGTTCAGGTGTTGAGTTTAGAATAAGATTGGGTTCTTCTTGATAGACTTTGTAATGGATGTAGTTTCAATGTAGGATGTACTATGGGATTCAATGAATATAGATTGAATGTATACTGTTTTTCAGTATTGTCTTGGTTAATTGGAGAATTTTATTGAAGTTTAGTGTCGCGTCTGTAGTTAAAATGCAACTTTCTTAGCTGATGAAAAGCTTGAATACAATATCTAGTCAATTGTCTTGTACTTGTTCTTGTTCTTCGCTTGTTTTTATTTTTTGTGTTTGCTCAGCTTCATTGGACAAGAAGAAAAATATTGTGATCTCATCACACCATAATAATGGAAAATTTGTTTTTTTTTTCAAGCGTACAAAGATTGAAAGATAGGTGGCCTTCTATTTATCTGAATATGGTCGGCGTAGAATTACTTTTTCTTCCATACCTACTACATCTTTTTGTCATAAATTAGCCATCAAAATAAGAAGGGTGTAGTCCATCTCTGAACACAACTTCAGGAGTCATCATCGCTCAACTCTCACAGCACCATTCAACGCGTAATTCAAATACATTTTCCACTATATGAGTCTAATACAAATTATTGGACTAATCTAAACTCTATCTAACTTATAATTGCATCAGTCATACAGCATGTTAATAATCTAGTTCCGATTGTTGCCGCTTCACGGTACGGAGGCCATAATGCAAACCGCATCGGCTATACAACGGCTAAAGGCTATTAGCCATTAGCGGACAAAGCGTCAGTTTCTATAGCCTATTATGCTGCACATTATTGTCATTTTGCAATCAGTTTGATGAGATGATTTCGTATGAGTTGAATACTTAATTATAGGTGAATATTGGAGATTTATGTTAGAAATGGATTTAAGTTTATGCTTAGATTGTGGTGATGTGGTTTAGAAAGCGGGATGCGGAAAGATGTACTGGGTAGCGTAAAAGTCACGACGGGGTTTTAAATTAAAAATAAAATATAAAATTACGTTCTTTTCTTTTAACAAATTATATCCATTAACCAACGTACCAAAATAAAAGATTTTTTGTTTAGACCATCATTGGTCGATTATATTGAAACCCAGCGAGCATAACTATCGCTGCCATTTCCATGTGCGTAACTCTCCCTCAGAACCCATGATTCGACGGTTGGTGGCACGTTTTCAGCAGAGAGGTTCAGTATCCGATCTCCCGCGTACTGGAAACCACGTTCTGCTCGAAGTGCAAACAATATTCAACGAGTGCAGGCGAGTGTAAAGGAGAACCCGGAAACATCAACGCGTAGGCGTTCGTCTCAGCTGAGAATCCATAGAAGATCACTTCAAACAATATTAAAACAGGATTTGGAAATGTTCCATATAAGGTGCAATTAGACCAGGAATTGAAACCAGTAGATCACCAGAAGCGTCTTCATTAGATATACGATTCGGATTCATGAACTGGCTCGAGAAAATAATGGTATCATTGATAATTTGATAGTGAGTGATGAAGCTCATTTTCATTTGAACGGTTTCATTAACAAACAAACTTGCAGAAGTTGGGGTACGGAAATCGTTTTTGTGAAGCTGTAGATGGTGGTCATTTACGTATCGTACTCGTAATATTTAAAACCTAACTCGAAAACATCTCCATGAGTTTTATTTTATTGTTTGATAACAATAAACATTACTAAAAAAAAATAAAGAAAGTCATAAGTAGTTGCGACCCCTTCCTGACTTATGCGCCACCCTATAGAATAGTATAGAATTCTCTTTATTATGTACACCTTAAAAATGACAGTAACCTGTAGTTCTTGTTTGATAGCTTGAGCATCCTAGATTTTTTTTTCAGTTATAGCTTTTATAACATATACCTTATTCAAGCACTTCTGGAATAACTGTATAAGACAGGGGACTTGCCAGTAACTACTCAGTGGTGAAACAGAATCTCATTATGCGATCATTGTGAAACTAGTAATGCTTGCTACATATATAACTAGGAGCAGAGATCAACTTGAAGAAACGGTTTAAAGAAGAAGGCAATCACGGTCATCACAGTTAATAATTGCAGACTTGTACTTTATTATTAAAGTTCTCGATGCGCCCTTGTAATGAAGTTACATAAATGTAAGGTAAATTATCCGTTCTACCTTAGACTTGGTTCTAGCAATGCTTTGGAAACACAAGCGAATACGCACGTTCACCTGATTTCACCGCTAACTTCAGTTCGGCGATAGTATTGTGGCATTCATTAAGTTCAGATTAGATAACCGCGGTGCTTGCGCAATGCGGTGCAGTTGACAGCAGATCGGCATCAGGCGCGCCTATCGATCCCAAGCTAATTGGGCCCAGTGCGGGACGACGGGACGAGCCGTATCGTCGCCGCATTCCCGTCCCGCCACCCGTCCCCAGAGATACAGCGAAATTTATTGCACCAACAATTTATATAATTGACGTGCGACAAAAAAGCGAGAGTGCACACCCATCCGATGCAGAATTTGAACGTAATTACGCCCCGTCACTCCCTGTCGACGCTCGATTTTCATAGGTATTCTTGATTAAATTTCGACGGACCAAGGATGCGTCCTCTGGAATTATGAGAGGAATGTCAATTTCCAGATATTTCGCTAGTCGTTTAGCAGCGGGTAAAAAAGGTGCGTCTTGGCGGTGCGGTGCCCGGGAGCGGAGGGTGCGGGGCGGTGCGGGGGGTGCAACCGCGCATGGGAACCGCTCCGCCCCGCGCGGATGCCGCGGACGCCACGGTTTTTCTGCTGCGCGCTGCGCTGTCGATAGGGCAGCGCGGCTGCGACACTCGCTCGTCATTATAAATCCGTGGCGGTGAGCTCAGAGCCGCGCATTCCGCGCGCACCGCCCGCGTTATGCGCTGTAATTATCACAAAACGCGGGCCCGACTCGCAAATATGTCGTTGGGAACGGGGGACATGACATTCTCATCACCAAACGCTGCCTTTTTTCAAGCGTCTCCGGCCTCGAAATATGTCCAGAGCCGAACCACTCCCACGACGTCTGCTGCCGATTATATTCGGGTGCCTCGCGAGGTGCGTTTTTGCCTGGTCTGCCACGAGCGGCCGCGGAATGTCGGTATTTGTGTCCATTGAATAATTCAGTGAAATTGTCAATCGATCAATAAAACCGATGGAATCAAATTGATTCACACTTGAAGGTTGTATGGCTTCAATATCGCGAGTGTTTTTGCAAGTTCAAAATACTTGGAAGTCGTTCCGCCATTCACTTCGAGTCAATCAGTCGCACGTGCGTGAGCGCTCGCTCATCATAATGCTGCAATGAGTTTCTGCTCCTGGATAATTGGGAACCAACTTTGTATGAGCACAGGTCCACTATAAATACGAGTGCACAACCTGTTCTAGTAGGCAATAATGTAATTAATATGACTGGGAACTTGTTTTAGCAGCAACATAAGTCGTTTTTGCTAGTTAGTGGCCATAGATCACTAAAGGCTGTCAGGGCTGTCAACGCCATTTGACATTTGATATCTTCACTGACTCAATTTCAATAACATCATAAGAATGAATCTTGACTTAATTACACTGTAAAATAAATTCCATCTATCCGATGGTAATGCACATAGTTTTGTTAATACATTACCTAACCTTCGCTTTTGTTGTGTTCACGGTGTATGATCACTGTAACATGGCCCGTAAATCCTAACACAATTATTTTGTTTGGAAACTACGGATGAAAACGAGATGCAAACCTTGAGGAAGGAGCAAAAGTATTCATCATACACAATGATGAAAGAAAAATATTAACGTGATAAAACATTTACATACACTAAAAAAATAAAAATAAATATTTGTTGAAATCCAACCTGAAGCAAAACTTATAATCAAATGCACCATATTTTGAAATCTGAACTTTGACATTTGGTTGCTCACAAACTCACTAAAAGCAATTTTTTACCAAGTTTTGTTTAAACGGATAATTACAGGCCTAACATATAATCTTCTGTATATAATAAATCGCAAATTACAACATTAATCACTGGTAATAACAACATAAATTATGTTGATATAGAACATTGAATGCCTTGGGGTAACGTCAAATTGACCAGATAACGCGAGAAAAGACGTCTCAAGATGATCTTGGACTCAGCCCATATGTGAAATTGCTGAGAATTTTGCAATTTTAATTTTATTTATAACGAGAGAGTGGAAGTTATGAGATTATAGCGTGAAGTTAGAACAGAATTACAAGAGACAGGGAGTATGTTTTAATGTGATTTTACAATATTAAATGTTTTCTCGGGATATAGTTTTGAGGAAAACTTCAAAAACAAACTTCTACTTATTCAATGGCAAAATTGAAGCAGTGCCGCAGACAACATGGCAACAATTGGTTTAGTGATGGCAGAACCAGCTGTCTTATCCTAGAACCACGAGTTGGTGGTCATACAGTATTGTCAGTTGATGTCACCAACCAAGTAGGTACTTAGGAAAACTAGAGTTTTTTTTACTTATAATCAGCTGTCAGATCTCCATTAAGGAAAGTTCGAAATCTGGATGATCAGCATAGTCAAAATATCTGTTTTAACGTTTTGGAAACTGGCATGATTATGGCAGTAAATTCGAAATCTTTATCCCTCCACCCGCTACAGCATACTCCAGGGGCCGTCGCACAAATCGGCCGGACGTTCCCGCTAGAAACTGATAAACTGAAACTCGCTCCCCGATAGAGATCGCAGTCGCATTCGCTCACCGGCCACTTTAAATTAACCGTTCACGCACTCCCGTTCAGGAATTTTAGATTTGAGATGGATGCAAGCGGAGATCGGGACACTTGTTGCTCGCATCCGAGGGTTAATAAACAGCTGATTATATTACGGCAGACGCTATGTGAATAATTTATTTGTGGTTTATTTTTTGATGTATATGTAGGATTATTTTATGTGAAATAGATTTTACATCGCGTGTTTCTCGCTGTGTGTTATTGTCATCAGAAACAATTTCATCGGTTGCTTTATCTTACTTTTCTGTCATATTTTGATGACGACATTGGCTAAGTAGTGCTTGCTACAAGTTTTCTATAAAATTATCTGCTCTTGTACTTATTGACCACTTGTTCACCATTTGCCATTTTGTTAAGGCCTTGTGGGACGCCTTCCTTATTTGCCATTATCCTGTGTTTCTTATGACCGTCTGTTTATGTTATGACTTCTTCAGCGTAACTCTTAGCTTGGCTAACTTTCGCTTGTCCACGCCTGCTCTAGTTTTAAGTTTGATGGTCTTTCTTACCATATTCTTTAATCTACCGTTTTTCGTCTGTTGGCGTGTGCATTCTCTAATAGAAATGTCTGTGTTTACGTCTCTCAATCACAGAACGTGTTGACTTTGCTCATCGGCTTACACTTTAGATAAAATCGCTTCACTAGGTTTGTTTAATAATTTACTATGATTTATCGCAGGTCCATTCCTTGCAAAATTCCTACACGTAATATCTTCATCCCCATTTCTTACAGGCTCGAGTGAAACATGCGTCGCGCGGCGCGATGTTTCCTTGCCGAGATGTCAAGTATCGTGTGTCGGGCAAACTCTGGTGTCGTAAACATGTATGTCATACTCACTACCTACGTGCGCCAACCGCGGCTCGCTCGTAAAACGATCATAACAACCTTTATTACCATTTAGTACTTTACAAAGATGGAAAGCACAGATTAATGCTGTAAATTGATTAGCCGAGATTCTCTGTGATTTCACTTTCTATAAATTCACAGAGACATGCGCAGACAAAGTAAATCGTCCGCATAAAAAGAGCCCGATAGCTTGTTTAAGCGCGGATCAGCTTAATGCGAAGACAATACATCGAGTTGTCACCGCGACCGCATCGGAATGTTTAAACGAACGCGACCATTTTATCTCATCTGATTAATTCAAATATTTAGCGCAATAAATACGGGTTGGCGGGGGTGCGGCGAGGGGTTGCGGGGCGGCCGGTGACGTCCGCGGCTGTCGGCGTGACGGCGGACGGCGCATGCGAGCAATTGCGTCAGTGTCAGCGTGTCACCGGCGGGCCATTGTGGCCGCTGTGGCCGATATACGAGCGTGGCGAGCCCGCTGCGGCCGCGCACCTGATTTATCGACGTCCCGCGCTGGCCCGGCCAGGGACGCGCTGTCGCCGCCGAATAAAGCGCATTCTCACGCTACTGAACGCACGCGAACTCACCCGTCTCGTACCCCGTATTTAAATGGAACGATCGTTTCTCATTCCTTTCCCCCAGATATTTTACGTCGGGTAATACGATACGACACTGTCCGGCTCTTTCTGCTGTTTTCGCGTTCGTTTTTTCCCTCGGCCCGCTATTGTTCACTTGTCAATTTCTTTAGCTAATGCGAGTAAGCGTCTCATTATGCGGTGCGGTGCGTCCGCGACGCGCATTGCGTGTTGTGACAACAACCACCCACCGGAAGGGGCCGAGCGTCATTCAGCCGCGCACAAAACGCGAATACTTTATTCAACGACGTTCGATGGCTAATTTGAATGGATTGTGCCCGTTTAATGGGAATAATTAGCTCTGTTAATGCGCGCGCCGGTCGGTCCGGTGGAATATCTCTGTTAGATCGTGTGTGTACTTCGTGCTGTTAACTTTTGTTTTACCAGTTAACGCTTAATTAACGCAGTGGTTGCTCTAGGCGGCGTTGCGTCACATTGAAGGAGCATTACTATTGTGGGTGATATGCGAGGGCACGCTCGGCCGTATCGTGTAATAAGCGCAGGCGGCGACACTTCGCAATCAGTCAACTTGTTACGCGTCATAGCGGGCCGTAAACGCATTTCTCACGTTGACGGCTGGACATCGACGGACCTGAATACCGCCGCAACAAACGACTTCCCTCATTTTCCCCTCATTAAAATCGAGCGAAAGAACACTTTAACACAAAGTTATCTCGGAAACGGTATTATAATTCCTTAAAGGTAACGTTTTGAAAAAAGTAAGTTATCGCCGTGGTTTCCAGCGCCTATGTCGTAGTTGGGTATTTCGTTTAATTTGGCAAGGGGCGATGGTGACAAGTGCGGCCTGTCACAGTGACGGACAGGTCGACGTTGTGGGAGAAAAAATAAAGTGCTGCTCAGCATTAAGTTATGAGAGAGATAGCCATATTCCTGTGTGTTGCAGTCGGAAAGAGAGGTCAGAATGTCAAAAGGCTCGATTCCTGTGAGTTCCTTGGTCAGTAGTGATGGGGTTGAGTCTACCGACAATTTCGTGCTTGAGACGTCGATTACTGGTCGCGAGGCGATGTTTGACTTTCAAATAGCTCGGTGAGGCTATTGTGTATTCCACCACGAGGCAACAGGCTGACATCCGCTGTATCGACCACTTATAAATATTTAGTCGAGCTTTATTTGGAGATCTGCTATCGTTTGTCAGACACGTTGAGGCTTCTAATAAAATGGAGAGTTTTAGTTTATAGGCTTTTGAAAGTAAAACTCTTGTAGCTTTGTTCAAGTTGGTTCTTTGTGATGGATAGGACTCATCTGTAGTGAAGAATGTGCTTTTTTACATTTATAATGTTATGGTATTTTGTTTTTGTTTCTTTCTATAGACCTCAAATTAATAGACTTCATTAGTAATATTACAGACGATTGTATAAATTGCTTCTTTCACACAAAATAAGGCAAAACATTTTTATAAATAAGACGGTTTATGATCGCGTAAGTGCTGCGCTTAAGCCAATAATCGATATCGATAAAACTAACGACAGCCGCCCGGATCGTATGCGCATAAGAGTTGAGATTAGATACGAAATGCAGCCCGGATATTACACTATAATTAAGAACATTTACGTGTTAGAGGGCGCCAAATTTATCGCTGCCTTTTTTTTGTCGATATGAAGTCATTCTTGGGTATTTATGTTGGGTTCTCGGGGCATGTGTGAGGTCTTAAGGGTTCAGTAGTCAGGTTATCGTGTGGTAATCTTTACGAGTTTCTTGGGGACTCCTTGCTGGGAGCTGTCGACAGTTAATGGTCGCAAGAGATTAGTCCGTATGGTCCCTTCGTTGAGTATATACAGATTCCGTGTTTGTGGGTTTGTTTATAACTTAATTAGGCTATTTTGTTTGAGTGGGAATCGGGATTGGGTTCGGCGTCAGCTCTAGCGAGATAAGGTGTCGCGGTATTTACGATTTGATATCGTGCTGCCGTTTTATGGTGTACGTTGTTTTGATTGGCTTTCTTGTTGTTGAATATAAAAGTTGCTTATCTTGAAACGCTGTACCTGTACTCGCGATGGAGCTTTTAAAGCTATTGTAGGTGTTTGTTTTTATCGTTTTACCTGTACTTTATGTGGAAAGTCATGAACAATCCGAAGGTGGATTATTTTTGATAGAAATTCGGGAAAATTGTATATTGTAGAAATCATTGCAACCCACAGATACCTAGATTATGCTATTCTAGGTGATCGTAATGTTCCAGATATTCATACTATTAAGGTGCGGTATGAAGCAAATTTTGAGGTAATTGTCAATAGCGCATCGCGGCAACAAATAAGGTTCAAAACAGCGATGCGTTTGATGTTAGTTGAATCGAATGACCACCAAAATAAAAGTAATTTTTCAGTTTTAATTCAAATAAAAAATAAATGCACGGCTTAGTGGAATAATTTTTAGGTATTTCATTAGTTGATTGAATTCCCTTTGTCATCATTACATAAAATATAATAGTTTACGCTCAAAATTTTGAGAATTATGTGACGAAAAATATTTTTTAAGCTCTGTTATACAAATTGTTTCATCATCATACTATTTTATTTTTATGAAATATTTTTGAATAAGTCTTTTTTTTGAACATTTGACAATACACTGGAGTTTTTTTCTAGCTTGTACCTAATATGTACCAATAAAACTAACTGAGCGCTTTCGGTGTCCTATACCTAACTTAAAGTTCTCGAAAATTAACCTCCATAACACATTAAAAATAATTAATAATAAATTAACGGTACCAATATTAAGTGGGTAAGTGAAACATTATTTAAACGTTCCGCGGTCATCAGACAGCTGATAAAGAAATTTAAATAAGAATGAAATCCTTTTTTCATTGATAAAGATTTGACACAGAAAAAAGAAGTGTAGCTGGAATGCAACGACCACGGACTTACTAATGAAAGGAACCAATTAACGATGATTATTTTTTTCTCATGAGTACTGCTGCTTTATACAGGGGGATTTGGGAATTAATTTTAAGTGGAACTGTATATAGGTTCGAGTTTGATGCAGATAATATGACAGTTTTGAAGGCTGTTGTAGATAAAACCCCTTTATTTATAAACTTTGCTTAAAGTAAAGTACTTATTAGCGTTTGTTTAACCATACATCTTTGACGTTTAAACGCCTCTTAACTTTAAGCTTCGTTTATGATTTTTAGGGAAAGTGCTACAAGGACCTTTTGGCGCTTGACTGTCATTGACAGGAGGGCGCTGTCGGTAAATATTTGTGATAATGATTTGTGAAATTATATTGAAAAAACAAGATGGCGGCGTTAGTTCCGATTTTTGCCACACGCCAAAAGATACTCGTGCAACTACAGCCCGCTCAGTTATTTTACCTCTGAATTTGCATCACGGCCAAATTTTTTTTTTTCTGACTGTCAAGTCTCATCCGAAGTAATCATTAACTTATTATTATAATTAAATTTTATAACTTATTACAAATAATGCATTATTTGTGAATTCACTCAGAGAACAACAGAATAGGTCCGAGTCACTAGATCTATGATCTTTATTCATCATACCTTCACCCGATACTTAAGATAGCAAAAAAAAAGCTACATTCTCCTGTAAATATAGGTAATGTCTACTAAGATAGTTTTTTTAAGTTTTTATTTTACTAACATTTTTGTATTGTATTTGTATGCTAATATAGTTTTTCTGTGGTCATGTGGTAACAAATTTGTATAATTATGGAATTTTATTCTGAAATAAAGAGATTAATATTTTATTCCCATTGCAATAAGGTTGCTTTTAGGTTGCTGCCAGTGACAAGACTGTCAAATTCACAATGATCCTTATAGTCGTTAAAATAAGGTTGCTATTGGGTTGCTGCTGTCAAAGGTAAAATAACTGTAAATGCACTGTATAGGTACATCTGTCATTAAAGTAGTTATAATCAGTATTATTTTATCTGTTGGTTGGTGTGATCGGTAAGCTGCAGATGTTAATTATTAATTGATTTGTTACTCATTTTCAAGATAGAACTTTATAAATCAACTGAAAAGAATCATGTGTGTGACGCTGCTAATAGTCTCTTAGATTGTTGGTTATACTTGAAGTCCTAAAATTTTAGTTCTACATAAAGCAATGTATAAACTTTCAATCGGCTTAATAGAACTCCTAAAGGCAATACAATTTTTTTTTTAAACTAACACTCTATTTTAAAATATCTAACCGTAATGAACACTTAAGAAAACATTCCAATTTCCCAACTCCCAGCAATTATAACATTGGAACACATCAACCTGTACGTGTTATTTTTTCTTGTCACCAAGTGATAAAAAATCCGGGACTAATTCAGCTCTGTAGGCCGCTGCGCCCGCGCCACCCATCGCTGTTCGCATCAATTTATAGGCTTTTAACCTAATTTGTTGACCGTACCGTCCCCCTCCCCCTCCCTCGCCCCTCCCCTCGACACCCGTCCGGACCCACCGCCCACGCGACTGCCATCTCTGTTTCACTTTTTTAATAATTAATTTAGTATTGATGACGTTCCCCCTTATCTCTCCAAAATGGATTTTAATCCTGGATTTAGAAGCTCGAGAATTCAATTAATAAGATAACGATGATCCCGTTTCGCTAAAAAAAGGTGATCTTTTATGAGAAACAAAAGCACCAAATTAAGCTATCATGCCCAGCAATAAAGTATCTAATTAATGTATTTTACATTAGCAAAATGGCTGTCGATACCCAACAAAGTCGTAAAAACAAGCGTTGACTTTTAATATCCACGCGTATTTTATATTTTATAGGCACCTATAAGCAATAAACAATTTAGGACTATACATTTTTTTGGTTAATCTGACCAAAAAAGGTGTGGGCACAATCGCAGATAAGTTATTGAAGAATGTTATAAAAGCCTCAGGGTAGTATATTTTATAAATATTTTGTGTGCACCCAAAATTTTGACAAATACCACTTAATTTACGTTAATGAATCCGAAATGAATGCATGTTGACGACGAATGGTCGGCCCGTAGTGTTGCCACTCTATCGATATTGTGTAGGTGTGGAATTAATGTTCCCGATAACCTTTCGAGCTGTCTTTCTACATAATTGCCTGCTAACTGGAATTCATGACTAAATTATGAGTGACTCTAAAACAAATTGGGACGGTTCGATACAATTTAACAACGTCCAAGAATTTGATAAAGAGAAATAAAATTATCAAGTTTTTCAGTGGCTTCTAAAAAATGTGTTAGAATGTAAAACTGTAATAAAATCAACTCTAGCCGTTATTTATACAGATTTTTATCCTCAGTAAAAATAAGATACTATATATACCTTACGATGAATACGAGAACTTTATCTAAATCTAGGCTACAACAAAATGCTCCACCACAACAAACATCGATATCTCCGAAATAAATTTCAAAACAAAATCACATCACATCGACATCAGGCACATCCCTAAACCATTCGTATAGATAAACGACGGGTCGCATAAAAATCAACTCCTTTGGCCTAATCGAATTAGGTCCCGATATCCATCAGAACGATTTAACACGTTTTGCATTCTTTTGTCCATCGACTAATAAAGGTAGCAGGTAGCAGTCCTCATCCTACAATATCTTAAATGTTGGTGAACTCATCGACGGCGATATCGATAATTTATATATCTATTTGACGATGCTTTTTGAATCGATTTGGATCGAGACGTTTTGTTTGAGATTGTTTTATGGACATTGGATTTGTAATTAGTGGTTATTTGGTTTCAGAACTGATGGAAGATTTTAGATATAACTTTATATACTGCTATTAGCTTGTGATTGCCTGTAATTATGGAAGTCAATTTATTCATTCATCATCATCATCATTTCAGCAGAAAGGTGTCCACTGCTGGACATAGGCCTCCCCAAGCATCGCCGCTTCGACCGGTTCTGTGCTTCTCGCTTTTAGCGGATTCCTGCGGCCTTCACCAAGTCATCGGTCCGTCATATGGGAGGCCTTCCAACACTACGTCTTCCGATACGCGGTGGCTACTCCAGAACCTTTCGGCCCCATCGGCCATCCGTTCTACGAGCAATGTGCCCTGCCCACTACCAGATAAATTTGGAAATTCTGCGGGCTATGTCAGTTACCTTGGATCACCTACGGATCTCTTCATTTCTGATTCGATCACGAAGGGAAACCCAAGCATAGCCCTCTACATTGCCCTTTGCGTGAGTTTCAGCCTTCAAATGAGGTACATTGTGAGCATCCACGGGTCATCACTGGCAACACGCACTGGTCAAAGACTTTCATCTTGAGACACTGTTGTATGTGAGACGAGCGCAGCTTCCCGAACGCTGCCAACCAACCCAGAAGGTTTTGTTAATCAAAACTGCGATCGCCACTGGGTCCAGTTCTAGCCAAGCATAAGTTCTCTGTGCTTAAAACTGAGTATTAAATCCGTTGTTGGATTTATGGGTCATTATGGTTTCATCATAAAGTTTTGTATTTCTACGAGCTTTTACTTCATCATTCTTACGGCACCCTGAAGAAATCTACTAGTAATAATCATACCAGCCTATTTTTGTCCCATTGGAAGGCAAAGACCTCTTCTCAAACAGAGAAGGCACGAGCATTGAACACCACGCTCGCTCAAGACTGGTTGGTGATTTCAGTTTAATATTGAACTAGCTGTCGCCCGCGACTTAGTCCACAACCCAGGATGAAAAGTAGCCTATGTTCTTACCCAGGTCATGTTCTATCTGTGTACCAAATTTCATCCAAATCCGTTCAGTAATTTTTGCTTGAAAGAGTAACAAACATCCATCCATTCTCATAAACTTTCACATTTATAATATTAGTAGGATAGACCTCCTTGACCAATGTCAGTACTGTCCAATATTAACTCAGTAATTACATACGAATAAAAAAAATCACATTGGTACATGCCCGGATTTGAATCCACAACTTGGTGCATGAGAGGCGAGGCTACCACTGGGCCTTTACGACATTATTTCATTGCTGTTTGCAAAAATCTCCGAATTTAATGTCATCATCGTCACAGCATCCTGAAGAAATCTACTGCTACACAAAATCCACTTCCCATAGATTGCCATAACGATTGACATAAATGTTCTTGGGTTCCATGACACACGTACTGAACGTGTCTACATCATAATTGACCAAGATTCAAACAAAATATAAACAAGCCATGACCAACAGATTAAGCCCTCAATTTTTCAAGACATGTATTCGCGCTAGCAGTAGGTTTATAACAAGATATTTTATTAGCAAAACGTGAGGAGCTGTGTGACATTTTGTAGATACTCAGTAAGCCTTAACCTTTGTGATGTGATGTGAAAGTAGATGTTTATAGGTACCTTTCGTAACTATTATAATATTTAACAACTTTAGTATTCACGATTTATCATTAATAATGGTTTTAAATTGCATATATTAGATACTATTGATTTTCTAAACTCTGAAGTACGTGTAGTGAGTTATTGTCTTGTTCTTCCAAGCCAAATGTGATGATATTCTGTTTATAACTTATACTCTACAACGGCTATTTATTGTATTGTAATTACTACTCATTTACTTACAAATAACATTCTATATTTTCTTCAAAACAACAGATGACCTGTATTCCTATATATAAGGCTATGCTTTCATAGAAATCCACTTCAATCCTGCGGGGTGATTGCGTAACAAACTAACAGTCGAATTGGCTTTCATTTTGACAGTTCAACAATATTCATTGCGTTATTTACGTTGTTTAGCAGACAAATTTTTCGAACATATGAGGCAATGGATTAGCAATACCCTTCAAAATGATTCAGATATTGATTGATAGTATGTTACGCAAATAGGGTGCTGGCAATAATCAAATCTCTATATGTATTCTGTAGAAATCTCACCGTAAAAGCATAGGTAAAGTGAGCTGCAGTGAGCTGTCAATAGTGCCAAACTCTAGCATAAGTTTACACGCAGAAACAGTACAGCGCCCTACGCGTCCAATACAACAACGCGTTCAGGGTGCTCTTGGGGCTGCCTCGCTTCTGCAGCGCGTCGGGAATGTTACCGAGGCACGTGTGGATTGGTTCCACACAATCACGCACAAGCGGTGCACATCCCTGGTGCGTAGGGTACGGGCCAGCTGACCAGGCCCGGGTCGACGGCGCGTCGTGTTCTACGCGCGCTTCAAAGAGCTATCAGCACCATTGACGGGGTCCGATAGGGCCAATGCCTGCCGGGGTCGCGGATTGTTCGAAAGAGTTACCGTGGCCCTGGCGCACAGGCAACTGAAGGAACACGGGTGGGTTTTAGTCAGTAAGAGTCTGACACGCCCTTCCGCTCCGCCCAGAGCGGGAGAGGTCGTGGATGAGGTCATTTGATGATTTCCCACCCAAAAAAAAAAGGGCACGGGTCAGCTGCAACAGTATCCGGGACGCTTTTGCTGAACGTTTCGACTGTCAGTACGTGAACCACTGCTGCATGATTCACGTACTGACTAATATGAAGATATTATTTTCATTTTGTTTATATTAATGTATAATTTTTAATTTAAATGTAATTGATTAATAATTTTTAATTTAGTTTAATTGTATGATCCAAAGTTGATTCAAATAAATAAAAAATAATATAAGGTGAAATGATTGCTCTCTTCAGGCTCACTTCACCTGAGTTGTCACGGTCAGATTTATACAGAGAAACGGCTGGTGAATGGATCGTGGTGAATGGTTAGTCGCTAACGCCACTAATATAATAACAGCGTAGCGCTTCTAGTAAACATTAGTTCAGGGCATTAGTTCTTTTGAATTATTCATTATTATAATTTCTTTTATCTTACCTCTCATGAGTATCTTCCTCATACTCCGTCTCTGTGTGGTACAATTCCACCTTCTATTCCTGAACTGGTGTGCGCACTCCGTGGCACCCAAGGTCACTCCCCTGGTAATCTCCTTCAATAGTCCTGTCTCGTTCCTGCAGATTTGAGCCAGTCGGCCCCTCGTCCGTCGGTTCTTCTTACAGATCATACGAGGGTCCAATATCACTGCGCTGCCAGACGCCCTGAAACAAAAGAATGATGATTTTAAAATATGTTGGACGGATTACATTATTTCATCAGTAATTCGGGAGAAATAGTGGACTGCATGGATTTTTCCGAAGTCCTTTCTAGCCATAAATAACATCTAGGTATCACAAAATCCATTTATCGTTTCTTTGGTATTTCTCTTCTCTTAAAACCGCTTAACACCAAAATAATACGGGTAAATACTCAAAACATTTGTATTGCATTACTTTGCTTAAAAAATCTAGGATAGAAAAGAAAATTTTTTGTAAGACCAAACTTAAAATCTATTCTTATTGAAAACATCCAATATTTATTTTTACTTGCTAATCACAGGGGCTGGCCGTAGTATGTAGTAAGTAAAACACATAAATTGTCTAGTATTGATTCACCTACGTAGAAACCCTAAACCTATCAACAGATACCCAAGTCAAAAGTTTCATAATCACAGAATCAGTCATAAAAGTCGACTCACTCAATACGACTAGTGTAGTTCTTCTAACTAGGTATCGATTTACGATCCGCCACGCAAGCGTCGACAAGCGAGCGCCAGGTCGCGCCGACAGATCCATTGTTTACTCGATTAGAGTTCATTGTCAGAGTATCGAGTGCGAAGCTAGTTCGAATAAATTTAGACCCGTCTGCTTCCTGGGATCGATTCTCGTAGAAAGTCGATCCCGTTTAAAAGTAAGTAAGAGTTAGTTACAATATCATCAGTCTACCTGACAGTGTTCAATCAACCGAGATTTGATAATAATCGATCTTCATTATTTCAAACTAGAAATGTTTATGCTGCACATTTTTCAAAAGTTACCTTCCTTGAATGTTTTGCGTTAAATAGTTAATGTAATACAAATTTCTTAGCGTCTCTATTTTTTAATTTCATTCACGTTTTCGCAAAAAGAAAATATTTTGCACGCGATTCTTGTTTTACCTATAATTAAAAGTGTTATATTTAAACTGAAGTTTACATCAAGTGATACAGTGAATTCTGGAGTGTTCTATTTTTTATGTTTCCATGTTGAAACTTTTATAGTTACTACAGCGATCAACTTTTTCAGTATTGTTGTGATAGTCTTTAACCGCCGCACGTGCGTCAGTTTACACAAGAACGTGAATGTTTCTTTAATTTACTGTCAAAAAACGTTTTTAATGTATTGATATTACAGCAGTATCATCGAATAACAGCACATAAGCATATTAACGTCGATAACCACGTGCTTTTCGTCCAAAATTTTCTATTGAACAGCATTTTCAGAAAAATAAAATCACCTTTCAACAAGGAAAAACAGGTAGCACACCCATTCCAACTTCTATTCTACAGAATATTCGAGATTAACAGAAATAATTCTGTATTCATGGTATACTAGTCGGCCTTGTTACTACAACAGTAAAAATGAACGCCAAGTACAGCAGTAAAAGTCAAGGAGTACGTAAGTTACGACCAAAACAGATCTGTGAATTACAGGTTGGTTTACAAAATGATTTTATTAACCCCCACAGTATTAGTTGTGTTTACATTTGTCGAACTGGTGTTTCGTAATTCTTCATACAACGATGATAGCGGTAAACGTAATGTCGGCGGTATTCGGAATATGTGTTGAGTGTTTTTACTTCGAGCCGGCTATCGCTGGTGCTTTCATTCCTGATTTTTGTTGTTTTCTTTAGCTATGGCTTGATCTCTCTTTGGATCTTGATCTTTTCGGACTTATAGTCGTAGGTCGTGGGTAATATTTATTTCAGGAACGATGTCTACCCGTAAATGGATTGCTGCAGTCTGATGGCAGACGGAATGTCCCATGTCTGGCGATATGTATAAATTTTGGGTGACCTGCCGTCATAAGGTTGGGAAAGTCCCGAGGCAGTTGATATGTGTAGGTATTCGGAATCCTCAACGTCCGACGATTTGTCTACGACGTGTAATAGTCCTCCAGCTACTATTACAAGTCACCCAAAAGTTTGACAAATCGTCAGATATTGAGGATTTCGAATACCTACACGAATTAATTGCCATGGTAATTATAGGCCATTGCGGCCAATCTCAGTGGAGACTTGCCGTCTACGCAGGAGATATATTATAGTGCACAAATTTGTGCGCAGACACAGGTGTTCTTACTCTTCTCTCACTCTCATAGTCCGATGGCACGGCAATCTTACACGACCGGAGAGAGATCAGGCGCTGGACCAACGGCTTAACGTGGTTTCCGAGGCACGGGGGTATCACACCGCTAACTTCTAAACTCCAAGCTGTTACTGAGAAATCCCTAATGGAAAAGCCCATTAACACTTTGCCTGACCTAGGAATCGAACCCAGGACCCCACACTTAGCAGTCGCGCTTGCGACCTTGAGACCAACGGGCAGTTAATGGGTGACGTAATTGGTAATAGGTTGCAAAGGTCCCATGGCAATTAAATTGATGTGATGCAGTCGCATCTAGTGAAACTGGCTTCGATCTTAACAAAGTTAGAAAATTCTAAGCTGATAAGTGCAAGTACCAGGTTAAGATTAAACAGTTAACGGTGACCAGAACGATAATAATCGAGTAGCTATAACGTAAACTCCTCGAGCGCTTATTAGCGCGCGTACTTTCGCTTGTTATCACTATATTCGTAGGTTGAATAATTTAGAAGCAAACAAAAGGTTTCAATTCTTAGTAGTTAAGTTTAAGTTAAACAAATTCTAAGTTCCAGAAATCAGAATCTTGTTGTTATATATTTACTTTGGAGTCAAGATGAAAAAGGCAAAGAAATCCTAGGGAGCTAGGAGCGACAATTTTTTTATAATTTGTGCATCTAAAGAGGTTTTCTTATACCTACTATATTTTTGATGAAGAAAGTGTCCTTACTTTGAAAAAAATTAAGATAGAAAGCATTACATTTACTAGGCAACAGTTCGTGAAACACAAAATATAAATTTAATATCAAATAAATGAATCTGTCTTACGGCTGCGCCAAGAAGGTCCATCAGATGCAAACTCACTCAAACTTTTGAGTTTGAGTGAGTGCTTTGGCATTTATTTCAAATAAATCAACTACAGGCACTTTTGAATTGTCAAGGGGTCGGTCAGTCAGAAAGATGAAGCTAGTTGCCCATTCCAAAGCGTAGTAGGTACCTATGGAGATGAACGGGCAAAAAACTCCATGGACACTCTTTTAAATCAAAATATGGTTACCAAAATACTGGTGCATATGCTGTCCGAACCTTGTTTTTCTAACAAACCTTAAGAGACAAGTTACGGATAAGTAACAAACAGTTTCAATATACCTAATACTTAATTTTAAACTTACTAATATGAAGTAGCCTGCAAAATCTGAAGTGGAAAGTGACTTTTCTTGGACCGTCAGTTTCTACCTTAAAACCTTATTTTTGCAGAGAAGAGGTTAGAAACAAGACTCTCTATTAAAATCTAGGTGAATAGTTCACCGCCGAGCCCTTAAAAAAGGTGAATAACCTCAGCGAAGTACTTTTTTATCACAACCCATATTTACATAGCAAATCTTTCGACACGTTTTAACAGGAAAGTTGATTTGTCAGCTACTACAAAAGCCGTTGAAAGATGGTTAAAAATAAACCTATTAAAATCATGATTTGCGTCACGTGTTTGATAATCATTAACAATGCTTACGTTAGCTGAATTGTTTTCCTAGGTCTTCCCACGCATGCGTAGTTTGAGGATGGTTATGGGCGACAGGATTAGGACAGGTGATGTAACTGAAGAAAGTTGTTTAGTCCCGAGGGTAGTCAGCGTTTTTCGCTCCCTCCATGAAGGGCAATTAAGGGACTCTCTGTTGACCACAAAATGGCAGCATCGTCTGTGCTAATGATACCTCAATCACCGATAAATTTGTCAATCGTGGTCATTTTGTCATTCTTATACTATTACCTAATGTAAACCAGAAATCAGAAAATGTCTAGGCAGAGACCATATTCTGAGAATGAAGTTAATACTCGTATGTGAACGGTTTAATAATCGTAAGGAAACCTGTCAATAGTTGCCAAAATAGCACGTATAATTGGGTCAACGGTATGCTGATAGTAATTATTTTTTACGGGACCAGCGACCATACTGTTATCGGATTTGAGATATCTTAAGCTGTGTCTACGCTACGCGAGCCGAGCACGAGTGGAGCACAAGCGGAGCACGAATTCACATGTCGAGGCGTGCTCGTTCGAGACTCCTAAATCCGTCTACGCTACGCGAATTCGTGCTCCGTTCATACTCGACTCGCCTAGCCTAGACGCAGCTTAACAATCTATCAAAGACTTAAGATGTCGTTAATATTAAATATTGTTTGTTGTAATATGTAAAAAATAGGTTTTCTTCATTGATGAAATTAGACTAACAATTTGAGCCATTTTCTTCAAAAGCCACGAAAATCATGGATGGATGTATTTTTATCTTACTTATAGGAACGAATTCATAGCTCCTGTCTTTAATGAAAACCTAATCAGCAAGGTAGACTAGGGCGCGAATTGCGATGGATCAACAGATGAACCTATCATGGCCTGTCGAAGCTCTTTCAACGCACCTAGTAAGTCCGAGACCCTTTTAAACCAAACAGTTTCACATCTCTAAACTACTTAACGCATTTCAAGTTAGAAAATCATCATTACGAACGCTTATATTAGCTGAATCAATCGGTGCGCACGAGTGGCATCTCAATGCACGCGCGCTGACAGTTGGCGATGTATGTCCAATGGGGAAACGCGCTTTATGTCTTATGGGATAGGCAGAGAATCAAGCTCTGAGTGAAGGTGTAACTGTTTTGTTCGAGACAAAAGGAAGATGGTTATTTATGTTATAACATAAAATACCGTCTTCCGACCGAAAAAATCCTCCAAGTTTTCCGACGTAAAATTCTTTTAGAGAATAGGAATGCAATGCGATTGGTTTGTTTTAGAGCCCTTGTCTGTTTGTTTTTAGTTTCATAAAGGGAAATGATTTTCTAGGTGAATTAAGTTTTAGCGGGCTTTGGGTTTACAGTCTAGAAAACTTTATTAATGCATCTACGGAATTCAAACTCAAAGCATTTATTTCAGATAAACCAATTACAGGCACTTTTGAATTGTCAAGGGGTCAGTCAGTCAGATAGATGAAGTTAGTTGCCCATTCAAAAGCGTAGTAGGTACCTATGGAGAAGAACGGGCAAGAAACTCAACGGACACTTTTTTAAATCAAAATATATGCGTTTGAAATTATACATGTGACAACGATTTAGAAAGACGTGCACGTTAAAAGCGTCCGCAATAAATAAGATACAAAGAAAACAATTGGTGGTAATGCTATCGCTATAGGCTAAGCTAATGGAAAAAAGTAAAGAAGCTCTTATAGTATGACATAAAACAAGGCATACGGACAGAACTCTTTGCCAGCCAACTTCCAGTAATGTCAGCATCATCATTTGCCTAACCTTGCCATTATGTTGGGTTTCTTTTCTAACTTTCTTCTGTCGTCCTTTCTGCGTGCACTGACTGGACAGGTCCACTCAATCTGTTTGGTTCTTTCCTCAAAAGACCATTTCAGATACCAATTTATATGGTCTTCACATGACCTGACCAAGATTATGTCTGGACTTTAAAAGAAACTGTGACCTCTGTGTTTGATTCAGCCTTTCTTCTCAGAGTAGTCAGATAGGAAACGCCGACCTCATCTAGTTTAAAAAATATGATTGACGTGTAAAAGTGTTTGTACAAACCTAATTACAGAAATAAAATCATTTATCATTTATTCTGACTTCCACAACCCCGTTATTGGGTAATACCCCTTGGAACCTGAACAGCAACTACTTAACACTCGAAATAAACATCGAAACCTAAATAATATTTTGATTTTTTAGTTAGTTATGCAAATTTATCAGCATCTTAGATAACAATCAAGAAAAAAATGAATAATCTTAATCCACTTTTTGATCTCACGAGACTAAAGCAGTGGGCGAATAATCTGTCATTTTGATTATCAATAAAATATCGAATTGATTTACGGCTTCCATAAGGCTAATAAAATTAACAGCTCTATGTGAAGTGTAGAATTCAATATTTGTTAGAATAATATTTATTTGCTGGTTGACCTAAAACGTAAAGCATCATTTGCTTATCACTTTTTATATAGTGTTAATTGGTATCTTACTTAAAAATGAGTAATCATTAATTATATTATCAGTCCAAGAAAAAGTAAAACTTTTAAGGCACAGTTCCACACACATACTTCTGATAATAATTCAGCCAACAAATTCCTTGTACTACCTACCGTGTTTGTAGAAAACACCGTATGTAGGATGATCGTTACAATATCAAAATAAAAGTTATTCTATACGTTTGAGCACGTATTTAAAGCGTCGTATCCAATTTTAGTTACTTCAATATTGACTATATAATTTATACGTCAAACTAGTACAGTTTCGGTTACGTCACAGAACGGATCCAAATTTATTTTGGCTAAAATTTAGGTGTTTCTAACACCAGGATTCTCTCATCCAAATCCAAAGGCAAAAAACAAAAAATCAACTTTGTCGGAATCAAATTAGAGTTTCATTTCCAATGAGGTGACGAAAAATGGAGTTTTGCCAAAGTGGCGACACACCTCTGTATACTCAGACGAATAAATTAGCTGTGATAAGTTGTATGTCAATTAATTATTCTTCAAAGCCCCATCTGGTCTGAAGGCGAGGAAGTGGTCAGATATAATGACACCAATACTAACTGTAAGTACTTGTCGCATAGAAGTGTGCTAAGAAATTATTGAACAATCAACTGTGTGGTTGGTTAAAAGGTAATGGGTAATGGATTATGATGGCATCAAAGGAGTCTTTGATTTAATCTTAAGGAAGTCAGACTCATCCTTTGCGTTAATACACACACACACACACACACACACACACACACACATAACATAAAATCACGCCTGTATTCCCCGAAGGGTTTCAGCAGAGGTGCGCCTATACTCGTAGTACACCCACATTTCGCCAGTTATATTTAAGTCCGGGCACAAATCTGTATTCCGGGCATTATAGTACGTACTTTATAAATCTTATATAATCCTCAGCTAGTAGTTATTTACGACAGCTTTTGCATGACCCAACTTTGGATAACAATGGTTCCCGCCACACATTTTTCACCAAATAACCTCATGAAGTCTGCCATTCTATTTAGAAAAATCTCACCATTCCTTCCGATGCTAAAGATTCAGAATAGACTGTCTATTGTGTAAAATTCTCACATCGAAAACTTATGCGAAGTGAGCTGTCAATATTCTCAATCCTTAGCATGGGTTGGAATGGTGAGATTTTTGCTAAATAGACTGGAAGACTTCATGATGTTATTTATTCAGTGAAAAATTTACTTTTTCATCACATCGGCATTGTAGCTTTCTATCAATATCCCAAAACTACCAATAACCCGTTATTACATATTCAATATCAGCCTCTATTAATCCGTTATCAATAAAAATCCTCATAAATGTATTAATTGCTACCTAATATCGTTAAACAATCTCTCTATTATAATTTACCTACATATTATATGAAAAAAGTAAAAAAGGTCGACCCTGTCTAGTGATATTTTTTGGTCTGAAGTGCCATCAAGCATGTTTGAGTCTAGCCATTCGTCATCAGACTTATTTCATCCTGTTTCAAGTTGAAACATGATGAAATGTACACGCCTGTTCCCTGTTACGCCACTCGAACTGTCGCGGCAACTGTCACACATGATACCTTTACTTCTACTACGCTCTCAGAGGATTAACTACCATATCTACAGGTAGTGAGGAAACGATAAGCCCTGCAATACAAATGAACCATCAATTTCGTTCGGAAACTTCCTAATATGCATTAGAATCCCATCAGTTTCCTTCTTGTAAGAAAATTGTTTTTTTCTGTACTGTGAGCTGGTTACCAACGTAACAACGATTGACACAAGCGGAGGCGACCCTTCACGCTTTGACGCTCAATCCGTCAGTTGTCACAAGTATCTGGTGGTGACGCACTGACGAAGCGTCAGTTTAACCCTGACCTATGACAACAATGGAGTTGGCACGCAGTTCTGTCGTTTAGAGCGACGAAAGATATTTGTGGCCAACGGGCCCGAGATTTATAATGTGATTGTTTACAGGACTGGCTAACTGCCTGAAATACCGCGTGGTGTTAGAAAGCGAAATTGATTGGGGTGAACTAAGAAGAATAATCGAACTAGGAGTACTCTATAAGGTTATGCACCTTTATTAATTTGTACTTTCCAATATTCGTTTGATACGTGTCGATTTTTCAAAGAAATGTACCTATATGGAAAATAGAAAAATAATTTAAAAAAAAATCTTTTATAAAAAACTACCTACTTTGGGAGTGTTTTCTTTGATTTTCTTTTCGTTTAAGAACTGGCCTTGAAAGTAAAGAAAAAATCATGAAAATTATAAATCTGTATTCAAAACATTAATAACTAACTGAAAGCCTTTTAACCATCCATCAGGAAAGGCCTCTATTCAACTAGGGTGACAATGAATGACACTGTTTGCGGACACCGGGCGAGGCGCTAACGCGCGACTTCGACGCGATTAGCGGCTGCATGACGACTTAACTGTAAACATTATTACCATTACTATATACAAATACATTTTAGAAAAACTTTAAGAAAATGAACTGTATTTTGTAAGCAGTAAGGGTGGTTGGAACAGTTCTAGAGGCATCAGTCAACAATCTGCAATCGTCATACTAGATTGCTCTGTCACTGTATGTAAGCAAACACTTTTAAAAGTTTATGTGCCTATGAGCAATGTTGTCTGTTCGTTTTAGCGACCGCATCATGAACTCTCATGGCGGCTATGGCATGTCGCGGCTATGGCGTGTTTGACATGTCGTTAAAATTGGGTCTGAGACCGTCCCGTCCATATTGTTAGGTCGCTTTACGCTTTCGAAAGTGTAGTCGTGTGTTAGCTTTCGATATTTTGTCATTTGAAGTTGTCTTGTAAGTTTCACTCTTCAATTGAGGGATTGGCGGAAGTTCCTACGCAATATTTTTATTGTGACCTATGTATACACAGCAATATCTTCAATAGAAAGTCATAGAGATATATGATACTGATTGCTGTTTTGTAAAAAGTGACCTAAAACTAACTTCTGTAGCTTTTGAAAACACAGTTTGGACGCAACTGCCAGCGTAAAAACAGAAGCAAGTAGGATACGGTTTTTAAGAAAATTTGCCTTGCAGTCTTCTTAACAGTGTTTACAGTCGAATAATTTTACATATCGTTGTTACTTTCATCCTTAACCTCGAACTTCACAAAGAAATACGTCTTGAAAAATCTTAGAACGACCAATACTTATACGAAGTTATGCAGTGCTTTACCAAGCACTTCCATTCTTCGTCCGCAACTCTGACCACATTGAATCCAATTCGTGATCCATGTGGATTTAGCGCCACAGTAGTTTGTGTCAATCCATAATGGTCTGGATGCGATAATTGGTGAAATACTACGCACAATGACGCACGCCCATCCTCTGAATGTTCATGGCATAGACTATGAAATTGATGCAGATGTGACTTTAGTATGAGTTTATGATAACTTGCACTTTGTGGCAAATAATTGTGTAGATAGAGAGGAGTATTTAATGGCTAGAAGCTTCTGTAATGGACCATCTTATCTTCTATTGTATGAAACTCAGAAAATTATCACAAGAGAGGATTGCCTACTATTTCATCTATAGGTTTGCAGTCCATACCTGTAAACCTCCAGATGAAATAGTAGGCAATTCTCGCAAAACCTAAAAACTGGCATTTCTTTACAACGTAATCCAAAACGCTCTAGGCCACCATAGCACCTGTTTATAGTTAGTAATAATGTTTTATTCTTGATTACAGGTATTACATTTTATAAATTCCACTAAGTTGCTATAATTAAGACGTCAGAACTTTTTCTAATTATTCTAAGAAAATCTTTACTTCTAATAATTCTACCCTTTCAGCACAGTCTACCATTTCTACCATTTCACCACAGTTTAACATTTCTACCATTTCACCAAAGTCTAACATTTCTACCATTTCACCACAGTCTAACATTTCTACCTACTTCCGCATCTGACCCCCGTACCTCAGCTACAAGTAACAGATAGTTAGCGACGCACCGCTAAGCGGACGGCAAACTTGTGCGGGTGGCAGTACGACAGGGCATCGCACCGAGTGCTAAATGAACTAGTTTCATACGCACCGGTATGCCGCTTCGGTTTTTTATCGTGTAGGTAAAATTGGATGGTGCTTTGTCATTTGAATGGGTTGTCGTGTCTTTTTTTTTTGGGTGAATTGGTCTAGGCTGCCTATCGTGAGCGTTGCTTTAAATTGAACAAAAATAAAAGCAATGCTCCTTGGTTGGTTGGTGACTATTCTGGTAGACCTCCTCAACATTTTCCTTTGATTTTCGTATTGACAAATTTTTCATAGGATCTGATGTTGATGACAAAGTATCGGTGGCAGTGCGGAGGGTTTGGAGCAGTTGACGTTTAAAGAACATTTTTGCAAAGGGTAAATAACGCTTTTGAAAAATTTTGAAGGTAAAAACTGCGCTGTTTTCATTAAAACAATACAGATATATATTCAGGGAGCATAGGAATCACTAGATAAATTAATAACAAAACAGCCAGTTATTATTTCCAGACAAAAAAGAATCAACGTAAAATAACGCAGACAAGTCTCGACTGAGTCCCGCAGTATTTGATTGAAAGTTAAATAATAAACATTGCGCCAATTAAAACTAACTTCAGCTAAAACTACTACAGAGTATGATGAATAAATCTGGTTTGTATCACATAATGTTCGCACAACTCACTGTGCAGTTACGTCAGACGAATTCTGATGAACTCGTGGGGATAGATATAGGAAATGTACTAAAAAGTAAAAAAAAAAAATTGGGTTATCGGTGACGTTCTACAGAAAGGTCAGGTGCGTAGTACTCGCAACCGGCGGGCGTGTATGACCAGATGTATGAACGCAAACGAGGCTAAAGGGCTATGTAAGGATCGTAGCAGGTGCCGTTCTGTAGTTTATGCCTACCCCCATGGGAAGAAGGCGTGAGTTTATGTATGTATGTATGTATATTTTGCAGTGAACATTTTAATTGTTTTCCTAGAATAGGTCTTTCTTTCTATCTGAACACACAAACCGTGGAAAGCGCCCAGCAAAATGAATCTTAAAAAGGCTCTTGGGAGAGATTGGATGCGGAAGATTGAGAACCGGGATGTAGTGGCAACTTGGGAGAGTCTAGCAGTGGACAACGATAGAGTAGGCTGGTTGATTGAAACAGCACGAAGATCAAATATTGATAAAAGTTTAGAAACTAAGAAGTATTTTATACGTCTACATGCGTTTTCGAAGCGGGTTCTTGAATTTCCCATTACGAACTTTTCTTTCTTTATTGATAACAATGTTTGAGATCCGTAAGAGTTATACCTTAGAATTTGTTTGATTTTATATACCTACGGAAAAAATATGATATGATAGGTAACGAATAATGATAACAATATGAAAGATATTCGCCAGAAGCAGAGCCGCAGCTTTTTCTGCGTTTACCACGATTTAAGTATCATTCATATGGGGTACAATAAAGAGTTATATTCTGCATTTATGTTTCAGTAATAAATATTTTACTTGAGGCATACAATATTTCACACTGAATCTGAGTTACCAAAAAGTTTCACTATTTTTTCTTCTTCGCCCGTTCACCTCATTGACACCAAAACCATATAGCATCCTCTGTTTACTTCACCAACCAGTATAATTACCATAATTCTATACTTCTATACTAATTTTATAAAGAGGTAAAATTTGTTTGTTTGTTTGTAAGTTTGTATGCAGAGGGTAATCTCTGAAACTACCGGTCGGATTTGAAAAAAATGTGTTTGTATTTGATAGCCCTATTCTTAAGGAAGGATATAAGCCTATATCCTTCCTTAAGAATTGGGCTATCAAATGCAAAAACATTTTTTTACTCGGCTCCTAAGGGTCATAGGAACTGACCCTTGGGAACTGAGCAAAACAAAAAAAGTCAGAAAGAAACGCTAAGCAAAAACCAAGTGATAGCGCGTGCAGGTGATGCGATGCGACGGGGTGGGTCGGAGCAACGGGAACTTTCACACGGACGAAGTTGCGGACAGAAGCTAGTACACAATAAAATCGGATTAATACATTAAACTAATATAGTTTTGTTATGATTATAGTAACAGAGAACGGTTAACTGACAGGTGGTTTTATCCGACATCGTAACTAGATTTATAACGTAATTTATTTATTTACTTCGCATTAAACTGGCTACTACCAGACTATTAAGGGGCAGAATGTTCGATACCAAAGGTGCTAACAGAATAGATTGACAGACAAGCTGTTTTTGACGACAATGAAAAGGTCCCGTTATGCACATTTGTTTGAATTTTGACAACCGGCAATAATTGGTCGGATTTGTATGCACCCTAATGTCATCCCAATTTTAATGTATAACATTATAGGTCATAGCACACGTATCAACTCAGGAAGGGATCGTCACCGTATCGCCTTTCGCCTCGCCGTCAAACAGGCGTCAACCTAACGTAAGTACGTAACCAAAGCGGATCAGCAGCTCCGGTACGTCGACTCGGCTACGGCTAGGCGACGCCGCGCTTACGGCTCGCCGACCGCTCGGCGGTTCGTAAGCTTGTCCCGAAGCGAGGCGACTACCCTACGACTCCGATTAGTGTGCATTGCAGTAGGGAGTTTTATACAAAGAATACTGAATGGCTCGAGTTGATACGGTCACGATCCCTTTCCGATTTGGTACGTGTGCTATTTCCTGAAAAGTGACAGGATGGCAATAATAGTCCATATCTGTCACATTGCTGCAGTGTTTAAGAGAATTGCCAATGCACGTAAAATAAAAGCTTGTAAACACGCTTGACGGTCATTCCGTCCAACAACGTTATATGCATTGATTAGGTTGGCAGCCACAGCGACTTATGAAAAGTGGCAGCTATCTAAGACTATCCAGGGTCCTGATGCAGAAAAATTGATTGAAGTTATTTCAAACAAATCAGGAAAGAAGATTTTCAGCAGCGAGCAGCAAGAAAACTTCCAATGATAATGAAAGTAACCAAAAAAAAAGAAAATCAGCACTTTTCACTTTCGTTTCGTCACAAAAACTTTATAAACTAAAGTACAGAGTCAAAATGTCACCCAAATGTCCTTTCTTTGCTGTCCCCAAATGTGCTTTGCTTTGTTCTTCGAATCGTTGAGCTCATTAAGTTCTGAGTTGAGCTGCACGATTATTCCCAAGCCCAGGATTGTGCTTTTTTTTAAAATAAAAGCCCTTTTCCTCTCTCCTACTTTTGGTGTACTCGACAAGGTCCACAATGGTCATATTTTTGTAACCTACCACCTAAGTTCACATGTGGAAGCAATAAATATATTGAGTATTGAGTATTGACAAATTCGTGCACTGACTGGACAGGTCCACTCAATCTGTGTGGTTCTTTCCTCAAAAGACCATTTGAGACACCAAAAAGAAAGAACACCAAGCTACTTGGTCTTCACATGATCTGACCAAGATTGTCCGGACTTTAAAAGAGACTGTCACCTCTGAGTTTCTTTCGGCCTTCCTTCTCAGAGTAGTCAGATAGAAAACGTCGACCTCATCTAGTTTAAAAAATATGATTGACGTGTAAAACTGTTTGTACAAAGCTACTTACAGAAATAAAATAATTTATCATTTAAAACACTAGACCTTAAGTAATATAATAAACACGGTAATATCCGCTTTTGTAACAACGCTACGGTCAAAACATTCGGATACCGGTTACCTACCGACAATAAAACTTGATAGATAACCCACTGTTAGATATGAATGCTCAAAAAATGTTTAATTGGTTTTGAGGGAAACCAGAAGTTTTTGTTACAACTTCAAATATGAGCCTGAGATAGTCTCTCGCGTACATCTAATCCGTCATCGGCCGAACTCGGCCGATCAAACCAAAGATATGTAAAAGAAAGTGACTGCGTAGACCAGTTTTGCTGTGTGTTTTGTCCTGCTTTTGGCTATTTTGTATGTGTATTAATTAATGTCATTCATTTGTAAGGTGCGTTTTGTATGTGCAGAATAAACTATTTTTCTTTCTTTTTTCTTTTTGTTTCAGTTATCGGACGTCATCGAGTGATATCGGTTGAAGTATTATACGCACTCACATTCTTCGTTATGTTTGGTTCAGTCGGCCGATACCGGCCGACGACGTACGAGCATAGTTCGTCCGGTCACGGATTAGGTGAACGTGATGCGTTAGGAGATTACAGACTTTGCTAAACAGATTTTCGGTTAAAAAGAGAAATCTGCAGGGCTATATTGCACACATTGAAATCGATTTTAATGATAGGAATCGGGTTTAATTGAACCATAGAAAGATAGTTTGACAAATACGAGAAGATATACGTTGCGATATCCAATATACAAGTTCAAACGGATGAAATTATGACATACAAACCTCTTTTCCTTATTATTTATTTATTTGCTAACATTTTAAACACTGGTTAGTAGGCAGGCATTAAAATTTCATGAAACAGCATTAAGACATAGACCCTGTAAGGACACTGCAATTTTGTTTTATCAATTTATTAAATTACCTAATATATATATATAATTTATGAAATTAATTAATGAATTAATATAGCTAAACGCTCATCTTATTCAACAAAAATAGGACTCAAACATGTTAATATGTTTAATTGGTAATGCATGAGGAGATATTCATGTTTACCTACCTAAAAATTGTCATTGATTAATTTAGACAATTATAGAAAATATTAGCAGTATCTTTTTAGCTTTAAAAGTACGAATTGGTTTGACAAAGGCGCTTGCTACACTTCATAGGTTCTTTATTATACAAAGAGCGACAAGCAAACTATAATCTAATTGGCATGCAACGCCATACCCACAGATGAGACCCATTATAAACTAAGTATCCTCTAAGTAAAATGTAATAACACCTATTTTTATCTTGCGACACATTGATCAACATTAACACGAACAAAAAATGCAATTAACGACAGCATCCCGTTTAGTATGGAATCCGTGGGCGAATGAAATCCGGACACCTACATAGGAAACTAATAGATATCGACTTTTATAGTTAAGTAGTGTATCTAATTTAACGCATCATTAAGTAAATTGTAGCGGGTTGTGAAACTAGGTTTAGCCCACGGGTTTTCTTTGCTTCCGGAGTTTTGTTGGCACATGTCATTCAAAACGAGCTTTGGAATCCGAACGCTGCATATCATACTTTAGCTTGAGGTCAATGGACATTGCATCATAATATAAATTATGTGTATTTACGAGACTAAAAATTCAACAGGCAGGATCTTCAAAAATCATTAAAGAATTACCTATTGAGCTACTACTCGTAACCTAACGCTCATGATAATCTGAATTCTAAAAAAAAAATATTAAAGAGGCGGAAATTGGAAAAGTCATTCTGAACGGTGGGGTAATTGCGTAACACACTAACAGTAGGAATGGCTTTCATTATGACAGTTCAGCAACTTTCATTGCGTTATTTACGTTGTTGAGCAGACAAATTTTTCCAACATAAGAAACAATGGATTAGCAATATCCTTCAAAATGATCCAGATTCTGATTGATAGTGTGTTACGCAGTTAGGGCGCTGTGCTGTGCTTCCCAACAAAAGTCAAAATAAATGCAGTATTCTCCATAGTAGAAAATATTTTTGACAACAGGGTCAACGGCTATAGATTGCATATCCTTCTTTCCTGCACCCTAATTACGTAACACACTATCTACCACAATCTTAATCATTATGAAGCCTATTGCTAATCCATTGCTTCATATGTTCGAAAAATTTGTCTGCTCAACAACGTAAACATCACAATGAATGTTGTTGAACTGGCAAAATGAAACCCATTCCTACTGTTAGTGTGTTACGTAATTACCCCGCTGGTCTCATTATTCGTAACGCAAGCCATTTTATGGTTGTTGTTTTAGCTGGCGGGGATGTTCCACTGGTCCCCTGTGCCATCCGCACCAAGAAACACATCGATTTATTCGAAATCATCCCAGCAAGATAATTTATATACGAACCTCTAATTTGTATATTTATCTACATTTAATTCAGTCTTTGCGGACATAGAAACACAGATTTATTACGAGTAAGTAGAAACGCGTAAAACTTGCAACGGTAATGTTACTCGTAGCTTTAAAGTAACTTATTATAGAGATAAATTGTTGGACCTAACAAGCTTTATTAAGCGTTAAATAGATGGATATCTTAAGGATATAGATAAGTTTATCTAAGGCTTGCTGCTCATGAAAGGTAACTATATCGACCAATTTAAAAATCTGGCTGCTTTTAAATAGGCTGTAATACAAAGGTTTCACAGTTGCGATCAATATCAAAAAAATAAAACAAAGTGAAAATCAAATAGGCACATATAAGGCATTTTTAACGTCAAAATCACTATCCGTAGGATCTTCCATGAGATGATCCAAAATCAATTTATGAAATATTTAGTCTTCATTAACGCGTTTATTTCAGATTCAGCCATTGGTTCATGCATTTCGGAAACTTTGGAACTTTCGGAAATGTGTTTGAGGAAATCTATTGGGGTAACCATTGATATAAACTAGCAGTAGATACGGCACTTAAACACAGCGCGCGGACCTTCTGAATTAGGTCTCGAGACACAATTGCACTCAGTCACACACGCCGACCATCGTCTAAACAGCGCATTTCGATACAGCTCAATATTTTTTATTTTTGTACGCATCAAAATGCCTTCATATGTATTTAACAAGACGTGTTCTAATAACTCAAGAAACAAAAATAAAACACACGGGATTACTTTTCACTCGTAGGTACCTACAGCCAAAAATGATAGTTTGTTGAAAATTTAAATTTTATTTATTGTTTTGCTTCGCCATTTTTGTGAGAGCGAGATAGATATTACAAAAGAGCGTGAGAGACACGATGCGACGCATCACGTGACTCTCGCTTACACTACCTCAATGTCATTCATAATCGTAAACATTCGGCTGCTAACGCGGTTCCGCTCGCACGACTATGTCGGGTCCTATCTCTGTCCTTGTCTATCGGTAACTGTAAGTATGCAACTGTGATCACAGATGTGTGAGTTTCGTTGCATGTAGTTGTGCACTGAGCTCAGGTTTAGTGATTGCGATGTTAAAGCGTAGGTACCGTATCTACGTTAGTTTATATCAATGGCGGTAACCAAAATTCTGAAATGATTATTCCGCTCGAAATGGCTAAAAACAATAATTTTAATAAGAAAGAAGAATAATGTAATGCAACACAGTCTTGACAGGATGCAAAACAGGCTACACTAACTAAAACTCGCAAGTAAGTAATAAAGCATACTGATTATAAAGTATTATAAAGTTCCTTACTGTAGAAAAATCTGTCAATTTCAATTTGTGTTAACACAACTGACTGCAACCAGCCTCAGTATAAAACACTCCAACTGCACTCAATTACGATAATTAAGTTAATCCCGTGCAAAATCCATTTATAAACCTTTGAAACTTGAATTAACGCTACCTACCAATTTATTTGAAAATAATCGATGTTCGTGGCAGCAAAAAATCATTTATGAAGTCAATATTTTCTCCGTAGGAACATTAACATCGATCCATCAATCTGCCGGGGGGACTTTCAAATTGCTAAAATTGAGTCATTCCTCTCAATTATGGCGCGTTCAGTGACCATCGGGGTTTGGACGTCCCATCGGACCCCATTGACTTACTGCCCACCATAAAGTGTGGTAAAGATGCGTGTAGAGTGCGCGGGAGTTGGCATTTGAGACACGTTTAAGTCGGATCTATTATTTATTTAAAAATCTGATCATTGATTACTATTGACATTGTTATTGACAGCGCCAGAGGTGACCCCATATTTTATAGATTAACCAAAACCAGTAAAATAACTTAAAACCTTTTAAATCTATAAAACTAATATAACCTAGCAAAAAACCAACTCAAATCATAAATCTTAATCTTCACACCAGCTATGACTTTATTAGTCCTCCACCATATTATTACATCCAATAAATAAATTATTATTCGAACATTTATAACCCAAATAATGCCAACAAATAATAATATGCATACCGAATTATGGACGCAGCGTTGCGTACGCGCATCCATTTTTGTTGATCGTGCACGAAACTCCTAATTTAACTCTTGCCTTGATTAATTGCAAATTAAAGTCCCAAGCTCGGTGGTGCCTGTCGAATATGACTTTATTGAATTTCATGGGAAGTGATTAATGTGCCAATAACAAATTTATTATTATAGCGATAAGGTTTGTTATTTAATGTTATTGTTGTAACTGTTCTGCCGTGTGGTCTGTGGTTGCGGATAGGACAAGTTTTTCAGTTACAGCCCAATGATTGGTGGTGGAATGGTTACTTTCTACAGGGACCGGTGAAAGGTAATGTCAAATGGATTTTGAAAGGAGATTTTAGCTGTGATTTATTTAATAATTGGTGACCTGAATCTTTTAAATTTCTGTCGAAGTACACCTAAAAGTGTAGTTGATTTTTTGCATCATAATATTTTTAAGAAGTTTTCTCAAGGCACGGAGAGTTTTCAGAGCTTTCAGAGTACTGTGGATTTTGTTTCCAATTATTCAATTCTTGAGTGGTATGTGGAAGCAGTCTTAAGCCAATAATATTGGAGAAGGTGGATAAGTATAACAGTCTTTTCAAAATGTTAAAATAAACGTGTATGTTTAAAAGTGAAAGGGAAATCCCCTCACTGGCTTTTCAGAGCTTTATCATGAAAGCAAAAGTATTATGAAACAATCTGTTCATAAACCAGGTTAACAAGTTAAAATGATATGCTCATTCTTGTGTCATTCACAAATTCGTAGAAATCTATAGGATTTAAAAAAAAAATATTATAAACAACGATCTCTATACAGAACGTGAATGGCGATCTAAAATATAACTTGATTAACACTTAATTTTATAGAAACTAAACGACACCTACATTTTATATCTTTATGTGTCAACATTTTATATATCGACAGCATAGTTTCGATATTTTTGGGCAACCATTCGGCGGATCACAAACCCACTAATCAATTCTGAACTTAATTCTTTTGACGCTAAAGTAGAATTTACCGAAGCATTGCTCTAAGGCATTATAATTAATAATGTCTACGGATCACAACATAAATAATAATAAGTCATATTAACATCGTACAATATTTATTTGACACTGAATCATAAAGGTGGACATATTAGACCGTTGAAAATCATATTTATCGCGCTTCCTTATTATAAATCTGATAGTGTAATTACTCTACTTCGTTGACAAAAAAGCGCTTGGTCATAATGACCTGAATTGAACACACCTGGCTATCACCTGGCTCTTCTTGAATTAGTTTAGATCTGCAACATTGCGTGGAAGAAAATTGAGGAAGACGCTTAGGCAAACAGATATTGGACACACTGAAATTAGAGACATATTTTTGTAGGATAGGCGAAAACCCACAAAGGATGGCAGCGCCGAAGGAAACAATTTTCTTGGCATAAACTAGACTAAAGCAATGGAAGCTATCTGACATAGGAAGCCGCTCCATGTAAAATACTGTATTCAGCTGCATTCAGTTAGACTGGAAGCCAACCCCAACATATTTCGGAAAAGGCTAGGCAATGATGGTGAAGGTAGACTATGGCTGGTTCGGGTTGACCCAAGAAAAGAATACCTGGAAGAATTTGGGAATGGGCTTTGGCCAGTAATGGGATAATGTAAAGGCTTATATATCAATGCTCTTCAAGAGCTTAATAAACTGACTAGCCATTTACCTAGTCGCTCTAAGCCCTTGGAGAGGTTTAGTCAAAATCTCAGGGTTGCTTGTCGATAAATCAGTAGCAAAAAACAGCAGTAGCAGTAGTAAAAATGACGTTCATAATAATATTAATTAATAATTCCTCAAACTCAAACAAATTAGTGAATTCCGGGTGCTGAAAAAGGCCTCGAAAAGCTCCAAAAGAATCTACTTATTGAGTCATTAACTACTTCGAGAAATTAATACAATCATACGCCATTTTTTTCATTTACCTAATCATTACAAAGACTTGAAATAATAAATCGTTATTACTAAGATTTGATATACAAAAACTAAATAACAACTGAAGCTTGAAGACGTCATCTTTATATTGATGAAATTAGTGAATGAACCTAATAGCCGATATAGAAATCAATTGATTTGGAAATATTGATTTGATGGAGCCTGCAATCGCAAAAATATTTTTCAGAAAATATGATTTAGCAAATAAAAGATGTGGGAGCTGTGGGGAAAACTATGTCCCACCTCCTCTGCTGCCCTCTGTGCCCCCAAACATGAAGCCATAGCTGCGCGCTGCTACCGACAATGCCGTGGAAATGGCGAAATTTTGGGCCAAATAAAATTAATACACTGTCGTACCATCGACACGATGATGAAGAAGAAGCAAAGAAAAATATAAGCTGTTATTTTTTCTGATGCTTTTATACTATCTTTTCTACTCCAAACAGCGTACATCTTCGCTATCGATCTTGTAAAATAAGTAGGTAATGCTTCAAACGTGAACTTTAAAGCCGTTAAAAGTCGTTATTATTTATTATTATGACAAACGTTGCAGTAAGAAAGTTGTCTATGGGCAATAGACGTTTATCAAAACTTATTGAACATAAATTCTTAAGAGTAGAATGAAACTGGAGAGAGTATGGATATTTAATGTTGCCATCATCATTTTGGCTTTTTAACTTTTTTGACAGATACACACATTATTAAATTATTATGGCTAAACCGCACCCTTGATGAAATTTAATAGAAAAGTATATTTGTATTTTTGGCAAAATAGACCAAGAGACAGAAAGGGGATTTATCTGGGATATGTAAATCCTTTCATGTGACTACCGTTGTGGCAACCTTCTTATATTATAGAGATATAGAAAGTAAAAATACCTATTGATATGTTCATAATGTCATCAACCATTCAAATATGTAACTCTTCATTACTAGCTTTCGTGAAAGAGACACCACAATTTGCCAATATTACGTAGTTATTATGGCTATCAAACGAAGATTAATCTATGCAGCAGTCAGCGCCAACCTAGAATGTGCCTTTCATGACATTGCACCTGTCACCCGGAGTCAAAATTGAGAGGTTTCATTTTCCTGTTTGAATCCACAACCTCGTGCATGAGAAGCAAGGCCTTAATCAGTAGGTCATGGCGACATTGACACCATCCCGCCTTGAGTAAGCGTGGTGATTAATGCTCGTCCCTTCTCTTTATGAGGAGAGGCCTTTGCCCTGCATGGGGACAATAATATAGTCCCCCTCCAGACCGTATTTCGGCCATGGCGGCAAATCTCAACGGAGACAAGCCTTCGGCGCGGGAGATATTATAATGCACAAGTGTTTGCGCTGACACAGGTACACTCTCTCTTCCCCTCACTTTCATAGTCGGATGGGACGGTAATCCAACAGACCGGTGAGAGATCAGGCTCAGGACCAACAGCTTAACGTGCTTTCCGAGGCACATGGGTTTCACACCGCTAACTTCCAAACTCCGGGCTGTTACTTAGAAATTCCTAATGGAAAAACCTAATAACACTTTGCCCGATCTGGGAATCAAAACCAGCACCCCACGCTCAGCAGACGCGCTTGCTACCACGGGACCAACGGGGCAGCGGGTGTTTACAATAATAGGCTGGTATTAAAATGTACCTGTTCCTTTACCGACACCATACCTTTTAAGCAGAAATACAACATTGGTACTTAATTAGTAAAAATCGAAAAAGTATAAGTAATACCCACGACAAGCTTCTTCTAAAGAATCTGAACTGTAATACCTAAGTAGGTAATTGTTAACTTTTTAACGAAAACGGGTCTTTGTCTAATTTCTTCCTTCATGTTGGTGTCTAATTATTTTGGCAAACGCAGCAGTCGTCATCAGGCAGTATCCTTAACTGCTATATACATCAACGGTAGAGTTATAAACGCATTTTCATTCATTCTACTTTCTTTCTTCCAATCCATCGTCAACGATTGCCAGGCTTCTAAAATTTTATTTCCTTACAAATATGCAAAAAAAACCACAAAACCTTTAAGAAATCAGGAATCAATTTTTTTTTTAATTTAAAAACAGAGAATTTATTTAAAAAGCTTTGCTTTTATCATAACATCTGTATGGAGACTCAAGCCCTGCAGAGTAGTACAATAGACTGATATGATTATGATTGCACTTAATTAATCATAAACTTTCTAACCATAAGTACAGTTCCCGACAAAAGTATTAGTGACATGACCACTGTTATTACCATGTTTCACATTTACTAATGTTTTAGAGCCATTAATATATTACATTTATGTGCATGTTATTGCAGCACATACATGCACATTAGTGTAGGTACTGGATATGTAATTGAGTAACAAGTAGTCATTAGGTTAGGTAACCGACCTACAGGTAGTAATTCTATCAATACATGAACTATTAAATACTTAAAACTTATTTTGTGCGTTAAAATAATACTTCTAAAGGCCTAAAAACTTTTATAAAAGCATTGAGCGAAGGTGCGAAGATGTTTTCACTTTCTATAGAGATTTAAAAATTTAATATGTAAAAACATTTTAACAATCAAATCAATCTTTGAAATTTAGAGTGAGCTAATGATGAATAAATGATTCATTAATCTTTAATAATTAAGTATAGGTACTAAATGTCTTTGTTTATTTCTGTAGAAGGATCAAAAATCCCATGTACAAGAGTTCTTTGTTAATCAGAACTAAACACGGCAAGAAAAATGACTAATTAAACAAAAAGTGATTACAAAACACTTATTTATTAAAGATCAGCAAAATTAATCCATTTATTTAATACTTAAATTTAAATTTAAATACAAAAAGCAAAGGTACAATCAAAAGTTTCCACAAACAAAAACTCCGCGACGGAGAAGTTCAACAGAATCGAGAATCGACAAAAACTTCTAATAAACAGAAATCAGCTGTTTAAGCTCACGATTCTTATTAGATTTTGTTGATCTGTCAGTTTGGGACTGTTTACTATACTGGGATGATTTTTATATGCAACGATTGGTCTTTCATAGAGCTTTTCAGGTACTCACCACCAAGAATCGGTGATGGGCGCGAGCAGCAGCAAGCAGGCGGCGATGACAACAGGCCGCATCGCTCGACGGACATCACTGCCCCGACACCTCGGCTGTAACCATGTCTCGTCACCCGAAAAAACACCCAAAAAAACCCTTTACTCCAAAACTCGCCCCATTTCTATTCTCTAAACGAGTCGATTTGTTTTTATGTTATTTTTTGTGTAGAGAACGAAATGCGTTCGATTTTTCTAAACAGTTCCGAAATTTCGCGGCGTGTCGTGCGTGGATCCCTGTCGGTGGGAGATCGCGGCGCGGACTGACGCTCACCTGAGCCCACCCCGCCGCACGCGCACACCCAAACGATTTTCGCGCTATTTTGGCTAAGATTTTAGCAGATTAGGCTTCGCGTGATTAGAGATATGAAGGTGGGGATATGAATTTGTTATATTAACGATGCGTGTGGGCGAGCCACTAAATTATCTCTTCTGCTGCATTAATTAAATTATGAACCTCTTAATAATCCAGTTTTACAGCTTTTAATGCAGTCAATGTTGGTTTAATGGCTTTATAAATAGATTTTACAGTTGCATTAATTGATAAAAAAATAATTTAAGAAAGTGAAGTGCATATTTTTCACAGCGGTGCTCAGCTGTTTAACTTTCCATAGGGCAGCACTAATACGAAGCAGACATTGCCTGATTCCGAGTGATGGACAGTGAGAAGCGTTCGGAACACATTCTATAATTAGAATACACGTGCGAAACTCTAATTGTGTTAAACAAACAATCTCGTGTACCTACACCTGGCGTTTCTGTGCGTGTTCATGATATGACATTATTAAAATGTAACTAATTTAACTTACGTGACACACATTTTGTACGACACGGAAAATGTAATGGAAACTGGAATAATATAGTGTATTATGATGAGATAATAACACGTCGTATTATTTTATGTGCTGCCCATATGTGGATAATAATGTCCGTTTGTATTCAGGCGCAGCTTTAAAGTTTCCTCGACGAATTACGTCATTAGTCATAGATCATAGAAAAGTTTACTCTAGAAAAACAATCGGAGCGTAATTTGCCCGTTTATTACACCATTAAAGTAAGAAGCACACCTAATTATAAACAATTGTGTATTTATTACGGTACTCACATTTCGCATCGTGGCGTTTTATTGACTTTACGATAAATTTAAGAGTGTTTTCACCGAGATTGTATTATTAAAAAGCTGTAAAAATATTGTTTTTGATATTATTTAAATTTTAATAAGTAATAAACAAGTATAAAGACGTTCACCTTTAGTGTAGATATATTTCACTAAAAACGGTTTGTTTAATAAAATGGGCTCTCTCTTATTCAACTCGAAAACCAAAGAGGTGCTTAAGCTTTTATAGTAAATTACACATTGTTCGCGACTGTATTTCGTGCCAGACGATGTTAGCCGGCTCATCTCCTATTTCTATTATCCAAAATACAAATATGGTTTCTCTAGAATATCATCAACTTAATCGGTTTCCCAGAACCGGCTGCAGATCTTCACGTAAGAAAATTAAACAAAGTGAATATCAAAGCTGCTGACTGCTCAAGAAACCGTTATAATATCCATCGCAAAACGAAAATATCCTTTAGTAAAATGGTGTCAAACAAAAATGCAATGCTTTCGGTTACTTTGAAGTTTGGATACACCGACGTTTTGTGGAATTATTCTTTTGAAGCGTAGTTTTAAAGTAAACACTTCACAATTCTAATAGACTTTGTTTGGCTAGCTAATTGCTTATAATATTGGCTTCCGTTCTTCGACATTGTCAGAAACCGTTGCTCGACTTTCTGGGAACTTGTGTAGGAAAACATACCAGTGCTGACGAGTCGAGTAGAGTTGTACTCCATTTTGGGTAAGGACTGGCTGTGACTAAGACTTTATAATGATATAACAACATACAACATAACAAAATTAGCGTCCCGCCCCACGGGTCTACTCTCTAAGCACGAAATCCGCAGTTTCGGCCGACGTTACGGGCGTGTCCTACTCCGTATCACTTACGGTTATAGGTATAGTTGGTGGCCCGACCTCAGAATGAATGGCAACACGATGTGACAGCTGTCCCTACCCGCGATGTGTTTTTACCTGTCCGAAAAAGTTTATTAATCGGGTGTAGGGTTCACTCCAAAGTTCCAAACTACTTTCGGACGGGCCCGTGTCTTCGTAAACGGAATTAGAGTGTAGGCCCCTGCTCCGCACGGTTTCCACGACTTGAAAACTCATCGAAATTTCTTTATTTAATGTAAGTTTAATATTAATGTATTATACACATAAACCTTCTGTAATAAATTCTCTAAATGATGATGAAACCGCTTCAAAATCTGTTGCGGAGTTTAGAAGAACAACACGGTCACACAGACAGACACCAAAAGCGTCTTTGTTTTATACTAGATATACATAGATGATAACATACAATATTACTCTCAAAACGGTGAAGGATTTCACATCGTGAGGAAACTGGCATGACCAAGAACCAAAAATTCGAAGACGTGACATCTACCAACCCGCACTCGGCCCTCGTAATGGAGTACAGCCCACTCCCTCTCGAAGAGAGGAAGCCTGTGTCCCAGCAGTGGGAACATTATAGGTAATCTAATATCACACCTGTAATTCCCGAACGAATAGGCAGAGGTGTATTAATAGTACACCCAAATTTCGCCTGGTATGTTTAAGTCCCATGTAAAAATTTAGACTCCTCCGGGCTGGTAGCTAATGAGAAAGGCCTTATGGAAAAGCCCAATAACACTTTGCCCGTCTTGGTGATCGACACCAGGACTTTATATTCAAACTAGGTGCATTTTAAGATGATAATTTGTGAGATTATTATGTTTGTAGAAAATTTTATAAACTTTAAACTAGCAGTATAGATACATTTCATGCTAAGGTAGCCCGCGAAATACAAAATTTTCTTACGTTATTTACAATTTGCAGGTCAATGTCAGGTTATATGTTGATTAAAATACATACAATATAAAATATGGCTTTTCAGAATTATAATCATTGGAATCAGCAACACAACTCCTTAAGTTAGAATTGGCCTCAAATGTCATGATTTCATGAAATAGTCATTCAATAGAGTACTGTAAACTTATAGAGATGTATCGATGATTTTTATGATTATAATTCTATAAGTAAATATTTAATACGGCCGCGAATCATATTTAGATCAACATACAACCTGATACTGACCTGCAAAATGAAAAAAACCTTATAAAATTTGAATTTCGCGAGTTACCCTGACGCTTTCGCCTTAACGAACCTTTGGAGATAGAATTTCTCAGGTAGAGGCTAAAAATGTCGAAGTACCGCTCATGCATAGCGTCATAGTTAAGTCCCATCAGCTCGTAAGAAGGAAAATTTGAAAGGGCCGTAAAACTAAGCGTACCTGCGAAGTAGGAGTTTTGTTACCAGTATCTTTGTAAAATATAATTTTATGAATATTATGTGCTATTCAGTTGAGGGATAATATGACTGAACCTCTAGTAAATTTTCCTCATGGATGGATAAAGTGCTACAAACTGAGCTTTAGCACATGTCTACTTATACAGGGTGGTAGAACCGCAGATAAATAATATATTGTTAGTTTATAAGTACCTAAAACATGGACCTCATCAAAATTTGCAACAAAAAATAACTTATAGTAGTGGAACGCAATCCAGCTGCAGTTTTGGCTAATACAATTTAACAAGTTTCGTAGTAAGTAGCAAAAATAGAAGAACAAATATTTTATTTTAAATAAATCATGTTAAAGTTAACATGAAAGTAAGTTAAGTTTCCTGAATACCGGCACACAAGCTGAAAAAAATAAACAACATTTGAAGAAGAGCAACCTGTCCAACCATATGTACATTATGATAACCATGAATAAGCTAAAAGAATAGAATAGAATAGGATAGAATACTCTTTATTATGTACACCATAAAAATTATAGACATAAATGAAAAGAAACATACTATACAATTTAATTTGTATGTATAAAATAAAGTATAGGTATTCGTATCTGGGTATAGGTACTTTATTTAATTTTATGGATACTGGTACCCATAGGTTTCCAAAGTGACAAGTAATGTATTTTTGACCATAGGCTTTCTCATAAAACAGGGCTTGGCATAAATGAGCAAACACCGTACTTCTCATAGGCAAAACAAATTACATAAACGGGATACATAGAACAATAGCTAAAACAACCTCAAAAAGGTTTCTGAAAACTATGTTTAAGTTTTAGAACAAAACAAAATGAAAATGAAAAAGTCCAGAAAATCTTGCACGCATTTCTCCAAATAGTATTTTCCTAACATTGTTTAAAAACTATAATCTATTTCGCTACAAAACTAGGTGGTTCAACACCGCACCACAGACAAACATAAATAAAATATTACAAGACCACAAACCGTCATATTCGTCTAGCAACTTAATACCTGTGCCCACGAATACGAATACGCCAATTATGTAAATAGTAGTCAATTATCACGACCATACTGTGGCCAACGGTAGGCGTATGCCCCCTATATGTGTGTCTCAAACTTTTTCAACTGTCACCTTTTTTGCTTTATAAATATTTGCCACGTCTGTCTGCTTGCGTCAGTGATCAATATGTTCATTATGTAAAATTGACTGTTTGATCAGCGTTATTTGGAGTCGTGTCAGACTAGCTTTTTTGGGTTGTAACTGCGGGGTAATTGCGTAACACACTAACTGTAGGAATAGGTTTCATTTTGACAGCTCAACAACATTCATTGTGTTATTTACGTTGTTGAGCTGACAATTTTTTCAAACATATGAAGCAATGGATTATCTTTCAAAATGATTCAGATTGTGATTGATAGTGTGTTACACAATTAGGGTGCTGGTTTATAGTATTCTGTAAGTTGTAAGGTTTAATTTTCAGCAGACCATTCCAAAAATGCTGATATGTTTATTCTGTAAATACGATATCGTAAACGCTTTTACACGTCATATTAAAAACAGAAATAAGCTAGATGGAGTCGACATTTCCTATTTGACTACCCCTGAAAAGAAATGGCGAAACAAACTCAGCAGTCACAGTCTCTTTTAAGTCCAGACATGATCTTGGTCAGATCATGTGAGGACCGTGTAGATAAGTGTCTGAAATGGACTTTTGAGGGAAGAACTATTCAGATTTAAGTAGACCTGCTCAGTCAATGCAAGCAATCGTCAGTAATCGTGTAGCTCAACTCAGGACCTAGGGAGCTCAACGACTCGACGAACAATACCAAAGAAAGGACATTTGTGTTGACCGCATTAAGTACTGAAACTGCCAGACCATCATTAAAACGAAAAGAGAAAGAAAAACTAAATTACTCTCACAGCTTTCTTTCTTTCGCTCTTTCTTTCTTTCTTTCACATTCACACCGACTACTGCTACCAGTTAGATTCACAATTAACTTACTTAGTCAGATTATATCTTACCGATCAACAATAATTGACTGGAGATGTTACGCCGCAAACGTTGCCTCATCTGCTGATCTATCCACTGAGTCCTATCTATTCAATAGTTGACCTTTGCGAAGTCAACAGCAATACAATCGACATGGCAAAGTTTTAGTCTAAGATAATTTGATCTATCAACACGACTAGGAAGAAGACAGTTTCGTATTTTATACAAGCCGTGGGCCCGATGGGGTTACTAATCGGCTAAAATGACAAACTTCAAACTTTCATCCCCTATGAGTTAAATAGAACTTTGGGGTATCAATTTCCAAAAATCGTTCGTTACTGCTCAGTTCCAGTACTCATCACATAGCCGTCAACTACGCATTCTGTACATCAAACTTGCACAAAAATAATTGCTGGGAAACGACTTTTAATTTTGGTGTGAAAATTTGCTGTTTGCAGTACCTAGTGCGCAATGTAACACATGCCAAACATTGTGCTTATGGGTGCATGAAACGGTACAGGGTTCGTGGGGATATTTAAAGTTGTTCTAAGTTATAACATTAAAAACTAGTTTTCGTAAATAAACGTCAGTAAAAGTTGGAATTTTAAACTTCAATATCTCCGCAACCAGAAGGTTCCCAAGTATGGTCCAGTACAAAAAAAATATTACAATGACGGGGAGTACAAGTGACTCTCGGCTTCGTTATGTCGCTTTTTACACTCGTTATAATGAACTCTTGCGCAAAATTTCATGCTTCTAGACCCAGCGGTTTAAACTTAGTGTTGTCTGTCAGTGGATGAATTATTTATTTTATTTAATAGATTATAGCAGACATTTTTAAATAGCAGAATAGTAATTAAGTGAGTAAGTAATTAGTATTTAATATGCAATATTAAAATTGTAGACCTCATGACGATGGTCGCTGAAAGGAGCGATCAAAGAGAAATTTCTTACAATCAACACACTAGGCAGACGGATTGGTAATCTCAGTTTTATGTTAAGTATTACATGTAACAGACAAGTCGAGATATTAATTCAATAAACTCTCTCAATTACAACCTCTTACTCTTATCAGTTCAAAACCATAAAGCAAATCGCAGTTTCACAAGCACAGAATTGCTCTACAGTGCATTAAAGTGATACATTACACTGTCGAGGTAATAAACGGACCTTTCTCAAACTTTCTCTTGTAACATGTTTCTCCCTGTTAACATGTTGAGTACCGCTGTCGTATCGCGTTAATAGCTATAGTAATTACTGTTGTTAGAAGCATTTCGCTAATTCGCGTAATATTTTAGCAGCAACAAGCTCGGCTGTGGAGCAAAAAAGTCAGATATTTACAAACTTGATTGAATTTTGATTGGGTTCCGTAAATATTTTTAAGTAGGTACTAATTTCAATGAAAATAACTTGACGAAAAGCGATTACAGTTGCATTGTAGACTTATCAGTACAACTGTAATCGATTTTCGTGACACATAAAACGAAAAAGAAAAGTTGCTGTTGAAAATAATAGCGCATATTTGAGTATGAGTACAAGCCACAAACCAGTGAGTGAAATCAGACGCTCGTTCATGATGGGTTATAGTCAATCAAGCGCCTGATCTCTCTCCGGTCGTGTTGGATTGCAGTCCCATCGGACTATGAAAATGACGGAAGAGAGAGTGCACCTGTGTCTGCGCACACCCTTGTGCACTATAGTATCTCCCGCGCCGAAGGCTATTGGCGCGCAGATTGGCCGACATGGCCGAAATACGGTCTGCAGGACTATATATAGTCAATAATCTATGACTGAGTGTGACTTTCTTCTTCTTAGCGTGTCGTAGCAATATAGATAAAGTCGGCCCAGAATTTGGCTACGAGTTTGGCACCTTCAGTAGCGTCCATCAGTTCCTCTAACATGCAGACAACAGGAAAGGGCGTGTCAGACTCTTACTGACTAAAACCCACCCGTGTTCCTTCAGTTGCCTGTGCGCCAGGGCCACGGTAACTCTTTTGAATAATCTGCGACCCCGGCAGGCATCGGCCTTATCGGACCCCGTCAATGGTGCTGACATCTCTTTGAGGCGCGCGTGGAACACGACGCGCCGTCAACCCTGGCCTGATCCTTACCGGATGGCGAGCTGCCCATTGCTCGCCGTCCGCAAGCCCGCGCCTACGATGGCCGGGAGTCGGCAATTGACTCCCGACGCCCAGGGTGTCTCCTCCTGCGGCGACTAGGGGCGCGAGGGCGCAGCGATTGCCTCTGCCTCACGTGCTCCTTCGCGAGCATTACTGGTTCGCAGAAGGAGGTGATGGCTTCCCATTCCCTCTCGCTCCGTACCATGGCCTGAACCTCGGCCGGACGTGATAGGTCGCCGCCGCCGCCAGACACGGCGGTGCTCCGCCCAAGAACAGGACACGCTGCACACGATATTAAGTGTACCATTGTTAGTGGAACAACGCCACATTTACACTCTAGCGCGGAGTCGTCTGTGAATCTCCACCTGAGCAGGTTTTCCTTGGTTCGGCCAGCCTGGGTCCGGAGTCTTTTTAAAGACTTCCAGGTAACCCGAGGCAACACATGTCCAGGTGGGATATTTTCAGCGGGTGGAACGAATAGGTTGGGTAGGGAAGCACGACCTCGTCACAGTCAAAGAAAGAAAATACATTTAATTGCGGTAAACAGGACCGTGACCGTGGGATCGTGCACCAGTGAGTTCCGGACAGACTTTAAAAAGCTGTTGCGGCTTTTCAGCCGTACCTAGTTGGCAATTACTTTGTAGAATAAGCTAAGTCCCCTGAATATAATTATTCTGGTTTAGAAGGCTTAGTAAAATCTTTTCATTGCCGTTAAGCCTAATAGGATAGCTAATAAGCATAGTAACCAGTAGGTAATGGTGTAATATAATTAGCCTTACATGTAGTAAAAGTGATAATATCATGCTAAACTGTTGAAAAAGAGGTTAATTTTAACTGCGCAAGCAACCAACGGAACAGAAAATCTATATTAAGTTATACAAGGTTATTTTAAATTGGCTAGCTAAACTCCGCAGATGCGATGGGTATTGATAGTTAAACGCGATAAAAAAAAATCTAAAGATTTTGATGTTCGTTTTTAGGAGGTGAACGACCGCTTTTAGTGTTATTAATTAAAGTATGAGTTGAGAAAAACTGTTTTCTTATATTTTATCTTGTTTAGACATCGATACCCATCACTTCTGTGAAGTTTACACATCTTTTTTTTTTTTTTTTTTATATCGGTATTTATGTGACCACATCAAAAGCGGTCGACGACCCCCAAAAAAAAATCTTTTTTTTTTTTGTTTTATCTTGTTTTAAATAACCCTGTATAAATGTAGAATAATGCATGATAGCCAGCTTACGTGAAAATCAAATAATACCTACATTCTATGTATGTAGGTACGTATACAACATATCCAGCCTAAATTAGGTTTATTTACTCTAAAGGCGGTAAAAAAGATATTAGGATATAGTATGCGAGGCCATGTGTCATAAATGCTGATAAAATTAATTAAAAACTATATCCTTGTACGGAACCCTAAAAACCGGGGGCTAAAAGTAGGTCTACAATTAGCCGCTAAACGCAGCAATTTTATGTACCTACCGCTGTACTTTTCAATTGCTTGCAAAGTATACAATTTTATACATTGACAAGACACTTGTGACATTTATTTGTTACCTTTAGATTATTATCTTCGTTTGATAAATGCGTAAGATACCGGGTATAATTTAAATCCGTTTTGAATATAAAAAACTTAGGTGAACATAATATTTTACTTTTATTTTAATATTTATTACTAGCTTTTGCCCGCGGTTTTGCCCGCATGTCGGAAATTATCCCATGGGAACGTACTACCAGGATAAAAGGTATGTCCAAACCTAGGTCGTAGTCGATCCGTGTGCCAAATTTCATCCAAACTGTTCAGCCGTTAAGGCGGAAAAAGATAACAGACAGACAAAGTATAAACAGGGTGGCAGGGACATCCGCATCAGGGTGATCCGCAGCCTGTTACCATGGATTCAGCACATGATACTAAACGCCTAGCGTAGAAACTTTACGTCAGTTATCAGAAACAAAATTTGCTGTTTTTGTTTGTTTGTCACAGTGTTTGTTATCGAACTCCTCCGAAACGGATTGACCGATTTTTATGAAATTTTTTGTGTATAGTGGTAGATCTGAGAATAGGTCGTAAAGTATATTTCATACCACCGCGGGGCGCAGCTAGTATTTTATAATATTATATACATAGAATGGATTTAGCTGTACCTGTACCTATTTCAAGTTTCTGAAAGCCCTATCATATTTCACCTACCTACGACCTATCATTCTTTTTTTTATTATTCTAGCGTATGGCACTCGTGGGTTGCAGCTGAAAATCAGCGTCAGGTGGTACACCTTGTGTTGTCATCTGACATTATGCTGTGCTGAGGCCCTTTGGCATTATAATCATTGTTTTCAGTATTTTTTTGTTTTAAGGTGTATTTTTGTTGCTGCAATGCCAATAAACGCATTTTTCTTTCTTCTTTCTTTCTATCAAATTAAAAAATGATCTCATTTTAAATTATCTCATTTTAGATACTGTACATAATAGTAACTGGCTAGGCAAATAAAGCTACAGACAACAGATTAAATAAAGCTTTCCAAAAACCGGATGTACGTACACTACCAATAAGCTACCAAATGAATACATATATTTTCTTTACTCCATCCAACAGCCATACACCATAGTTCCTATACCCACGAACAAGCACCTATAATCCAGAGAAAACATACACCATAGTTCCTAAGGCCGCAAACACACGAGCGTATCGCTACGGTATTCACACAACAAGGCGCACTCGTCATGGTGACTAGCCCTCTCGAAATACAAACATTTCAAGTGTGTACTCGACTTAAAACGATTCCGATGTCCCGACTTCAGTAGACCAACTGGACGTATAATTGCTCAGAGTTAGACTAAGCCCATATGTTTGGTTTGGTGAATTGTTTGATTGTACTCCCACGGTTATAGGTAAAATTTCTTTGTTTATACGAGTAGGTATTATTTCTTTATGAGCTGGCCTAAGATGGAAGAAAATAATTGAATGTACTGTAGAGGTTATCTGCATGTGTCAACCTTATGTTGACTGGCTGGTAATATAATTGACTGTTCGAGAGTCACCATCGATAATATTATTATCGATGGTGACTCTCGAACAGTCAAGCAAGTTTGAAATAAAGAAGGTAAAGTGATGGTAGTTTGTTTAGAAGTAAATAGGCAGATCTAGGGCCTGTCAGTGTATTTAGGAAAATTCCTTTATAAAATATAATAATCTAGCTAAAGATTAAATATAGTTTCCTTTCTCTTACGCCCCCACTTTCATATATTGAGAAAGGTATAACAGTACTTAGGTAGATCTTGATTTTCAGAGATACAATAGGATACAGGATAGTAGCGTCTTGTACCTGGTAATTCCATAAGATACCACTTTTGACAACAATTTCCACGAAATTGAAACTTCAATAAGGTTGAAACGATTTCACTGTCACATATGTAGGTACATTTTTATATATACAGGGTGGCAGGGACTTCGATACGCAAACTGTAACCATGGATTCAGTACATGATTCTGTACCCCCTTTTTTTTGTTGGGAAATCATCAATTTACTTCGGAGAGGGAGGGCGTATCAGACTTTTACTGACTAAAACCCACCCGTGTTCCTTCAAACACGGGTGGCCTGTGCGCCAGGGCCACGGTAACCGTTTCGGACAAACCCGCAACCCTGGCAGGCATCGGCCCTAACGGACCCCGTCAGTGAGTGCTGACATGTCTATTCTAAAACCCCTGCGCTGCGTTAAAAATTTTCGTCAGTAATTTAAAAAAAATATATGCAGTTCCATACATTTTGACCGAGTCGGTATTGGACTTTTCTATGAAACAGCAGATATTTTTTTTGATAACCGACGAAAAATTTCTACGCTAGAGGGTCTAGAATCGTGTGCTGAATTCATGGTTACAGTTTGCACGCCGATATCCCTGCCACCCTGTACATATGTAGATAGACCTTGTCGTTTTATGACGTGCAAGCGACATTCAACCTTAGCGTCATATAACAATTACGAGATTGAATCTACCCAACGCCAAAGATACATATCTACTTGCAAAAGGTACAAGGTACCAATGTAAAGGTAAGGAATGAAATTGGAATGGTTAACAGAGGCTACTCCCGACCAGCGGGGTAATTACGTAACACACTAATAGTAGGAATCGGTTTCATTTTGACAATTCAACAACATTCATTGCGTTATTTACGTTGTTGAGCAGACAAATTTTTCGAACTTATGAAGCAGTGGATTAGCAATAGGCTTCAAAATGATTCAGATCGTGATTGATAGTGTGTTACGCAATTAGGGTGCTGGATCGTGGAAATATTATTGCAATTGCTTATTGTACAGTCGCTAGCACATCAAGTTACCACAAACTGTCAGATTTTCTCATTCGATTTTGAACTTAACCTTCAACATTTTAAGGTTTAAAATCGTTCAGAGAAATTTGAAAGTTTCGTCTAGCTTGACCTGCTGGCGACTGTACTAATCTATGAGGAAGTGTATGTTCAGATGTGGATCTACGGACTGATACGAATAAGATATATTTTTGCATAATTATATTGATCTACCAAGTAAAAAGTTGCTCTAGCATTCCACAGCATTGTTTGCTTCAGGATTTTCTGATCGACTCCTTAGGTACTTGCCTTGTATGTTTGGCTCCTGTAAACCAGTATGGAAGAACTTACAACATGATTTTTAACATGAAGAAAAGTCGAAATTTTCTCATAATCTATGAGCTTCATGCCATCATTCTTTAATGCAATTCTCAGGTTCAAAGTTCGTTTTATAGAACCTATAATTTTCCCTCTACAGTGGTGTGAGCTTCAATAAACTTAATTTGCTTACTTTATATGACAAAAAATACATAATAATAAAAGATAGCGTCCCGTTACTGCAAAATGCAGTCATAATTGCGAACTTTAACTACCTAATTAGTTTAAGAATTAATAGACTTGACAACCCAATAAAATACGAGTAAAATATCAATAAAACGTCTATTTGTGGAACTCGGTGAAAATTTATACAAATTGCGACTCTATAATACAGTTTTAAGTTTAATCAAATGTTTTTAAATACTATTAAATCATGATTTATAAGTTCTGAATAGGAGCAACAAAGTATCTATAAGTAGGTATGTATAGCCAGAGAAATTAATTATTAAGCAAATTGACACCTCACGATAATCTTCCGTGTTGTAGCCATATCATACAACTGTCAAAGAATGACAATAAGGAGAGATTTGAATATACGGACGAATTAAGTTGGTAGTCAATTTAATGAACAGTTAATTTATCTGATTTAAATTCGAAAGTAGGTTTCTGAGTATGTTGCTAAACTTGCTGTACTTATATGCTGTGTACATTTCCTATTGGTAGCTGAAAGTACCCAGTTCCAACTACTAATTGCGCAACACACTATTAATCACAATCTGAATCATTTTGAAGTATATTGCTAATCCATTGCTTCATATGTTCGAAAAATTTGTCTGCTCAACGACGTAAATAACGCAATGAATGTTGGAGAACTGTCAAAATGAAAGCCATTCCTAATGTTAGTGTGTTACGCAATTATCCTGCTGGGCTTCAGGACTCATCTTTAAAGAACCGTTATGAACCTTACAGCGACTGTGAATCATCTTAATCTATCACACGTACAGGGCCAAGAGAGACAGTAGATGACATTCAATGAGTTCTTAATAAATTAGAGCCATCACTAAAAAACCAGCAAGTTTGACAAACGAACTGGTGATCTCACCAGTCATCATCAGCCTACAGCACTCCACTGCAGGACATAGGCCTGTCCAATTGCAGCTATTCAAGTCGATTCACAGCAACTCTCATCCAGCTGCTACCAGCTACCCTGCGAAGATCGTCGCTCCACCTAGCCTGGGAGCGTCCTACCTTACGTTTGCCGTTGGCGGTCTTCACTCAAGAACACGTCCGCCCCAACGGTCATCGGTTCTACGGCTAATAGGGCCGGCTTAGATCTCACCTGTAAATACAATAGAGTAACTGCTTAGGGGGCTAGGCCTTGTTAAACCACCTCTGTAAAAGCATCACTAAACACTAAAAAAGAGTAGAATTTGTACGAAATTATCTACCAAGTAATTTAACCAGCTCCCTAATTACGTAACACACTATCTGTCACAATCTGAATCATTTTGAAGAATATTGCTAATCCATTACTTCTTAAGTTCGAAAAATTTGTCTGCTCAATAACGTAAATAACGCAATGAATGTTGTTGAACTGTCAAAATGAAACCCATTCTTACTGTTAGTGTGTTACGTAATTACCCCGCTGATCTTACTTGGAGGTAGTATCCTTAGACTCCACCAGTATTCCATCAGATCGACTTTATGACGTCCATAACAAGAGCAGAGAGGCTCGTGGCTACATAACCAAAGGGTCGATACAAGGTTAAGCTACACTTGCCGCGGTCGGTTCGTGGATGGGCGACCATCCATTACATATCGATACCCCTTCGTGCCTCAAAAAGCACGTTGCACCGTTGGTCCCGGCTGTCATTCGTAGATCTTTGGCAGTCGTTACGGGTAGTCAGAAACCCAAAAGTCTATAGAGGTATGAGGAACAGGGTGTAAAGTTCACTCATACTCTATGGAAAAGGGAGGATCCTCCGACCAGACGGGTGTCGTGTCTGGTGGGCAACTGCCCGACGGTTGATGTCGGGACGTTGTATATATGCTAGTTGCGCGGTAAACTCTGCTTGCGCGATGCAGGATTTTGCGTGACGTCAGTCTGACGCGTAGCTCGCATGTGGCGTTGTAGATGCCGCTACAAGTCTGATAACCAGCCTTACCAAGGGGTATCGTGCTACCCAGAAACTGGCTTGTGGAGGTCAGGTAGGCACTCCATGTCAAATACAGGTATTCAGCTGCATCCGATTGGCCTGGAAGTCTACCCCAACATAGTTGCCAAAAAGCAAAGTATTGATTGTTAACAAATGAAGAAATAAGATTGACAAAACGAATTGTAGATATAGCACAACTTTTTCTTTAAATACTTATTTTACAGACGATTAATAATCAGAATTAATTCACCCGACGGGTCAGGTCATGTTTTTTTTTAACAAATTGAAATCAATTTAGGTGGTCTCGCCACAGCCAAAAGAAGGATATAATGTTTTAGAATCTCAATTAAATACGGCTCACTCAACGAGAGATATCTAACAAATCAATTAAGTAATGCAAAGAATTCATTCACCTTTAGTGCTGTGATTGGGCTGGTAGTATTTTGGGAGTGTCGATATCGATGTCCTGCTGACATGTCCACTAATTTTGAATTTTGTTTTTTTGTATGTGCTGCTGTTGGTGTACCAAATAAATAAATAAAATATGTCGCTTTCGTTATTCTTTTCAATTCAGGTTAACTTCAAATGCATGGCGCCTATTGTCAGTGGCAGTTCTTTACAACAGTTTCCACCTTGCAATTTATTTATAAAAAATAAAAATAAAAAAGATCTATTTAAACTGGCCGTAGTTTAAAATAGATATAAATCAATGGCGCATTTCAATTACCATTATTAAATGCAAATGCAATAGATATTTGACATTATTTCTTTCATAACCATTTTCAGCATGCTTATGAATCAGTTAAACAATCAGAATAACATACTTATGTAATAGGTACTAATAGCTATTACCCGCGGCGTCGGCCGCGTGGAAATCGGAAAATATCTTACGGGAACGTACTACCGGGATTAAAAGTACCCTATGTGTTAATCTAGATTATAAACTATCTGTGTGCCAAATTTTATCCAAGTCCATTCAGATGTTCTTGCGCCAATCCGGAATATTTATATCCTGACAAACAGACAAACGGACAAAAATTCTTTGTTACTATTTTATTACTTATAAATAGATATACGTATGTCGTATATCCAGCCTGAAAAAGTTATTATAAAACATGAAAATTATTATTAGCGATCTAAACTACAAACATTAAATCATACATCTCAAGACCAACATGAAATATTAACAACCAATACATCATTCATTAGAGAAAATTTAATAAATCATCGATAGCAAAAACTACTACAAAAACAAGACAAGCTCATCACTAATGTTATCGCGTCATCGATTAAAACATTTTGATTAGCTTTCAACTTACGACCAATGTCATAAGATACGATCTAAACGAAACGTCTTAAACGCCATTACGAACATTCTACAAACTGTCTTTACAGTATTGGATGAGTTTTAGAAATTAAATTCCATACATTAGACGCTTAATATGGTACTAGTAACACAAAGCGACGGAGCCACCCCAGTCAAGTGACTGTGCAGGAATGTCGATAGTGATCGGAGATTATAATGTCGATATGTCTTGCAATAGCAGTCACTCGACATCCCTATTGAAGTCAGTTTGACGATAATTTTAATGAATTGTGACTTATAATGACGCATGGAAAGGAAGTTGTGTTGATAGCGTAAAGGATAGAGTGTGGATACGATGGGTGACTTTGTGGCTATTATTAGTGATGTGCAAGAGTTATGAATTAGTTGAAGATCTTATATAACATCTGAAAAGCTTCTGTTTTTCCCTAGATGGTTACTGCTTCTACCAATAGAGATAATAATGTTGATTCTAGGTTCTTTGTAGATGGTAGGTAGTACGTAGATGCCCAAATAACCGCCTTCACTGGACTCTGTTACGACCGCCTTGAGAGAAGCCGAAAACCGAACGAAGTGGAAGAACATCGTGCATAAAGCCACGAAGGTCTTTCAGGGACACCACCTTTAGTCATGAAGTACGCTACCAAGAAGATAGGTTATTTAGATTCATTGAAGCAAGAGCTGACTGTCGCACTTTTCATTAGGTATGTTTAGCAAGTAATTGAGTTTGTCGATTACCCAGTATGCTGAAAAACAACAAGTGAGAAGACATATTTAAAAGAATAAATCTTTAAAAGATAAACTCAACAGAACATTTTTAACAGCATGCCAATAAACTTAAAAGGGCATTCGTCAAAATCGTGTGAAAGCATCAACAAAAAGGGAACAACCCACAAGCACATATACAAAATCATAAAAAGCCCTTTATAATAAAATAAGAAGTAGCATTTTTCACTCTAATGACCATTAACGTTCGATGGTGAAGGTTTAAAAGTGAAAAACCTGAGTCAAATCAATTGTTCGCTGTGTTTCTACCAGCAGATTGTGGAAATAATTAGTGCCCCTTGAAAAATATTCATTTACAACGCGTGATAAATATTTACGAGTTATTGTTCTTTGATGGTACGAAAGAATATCGGTGACCTGCTTTAATAAAATAATGTCGCTGCATTTAATTATTTATAACAACAAGCATTAATTTTATTTTAGAATTTTGGAAATCGAAGCCTTTTAGAAACTTATATCTGAACAAATGGACCACCGACTTACAATTTATTTATTTACAAATACCCACATATATTTTGGGGGAGAATAGCTTGGAAATCGGATGCTCTTGATGTATCTCTGTTTGATTCTGATATACCTACCTACCACACTGATTATTGTCGCATCTCATTGAAACCTGCAGAAAAGAGATACTTAAATAAGTACTTGAAATTATGAAGAGGAGGAAGAACTGACTGACACTTCCAAAATTGCTCAAATCTAAAAAAAAAATCGGACAGAAATAGAAAAGTGCCAACACTGTAAGGTCCTTAATACATAAAATGAAAAAAATCCATAAGAGGGTGCATTCAGAAAGTCGGCAACGTCGCAAATAGCTGTCAAATAGTTCGCTGTTTGTCAATATTACTAATAGCAACCTCTTTTATGGGGCAAACGCCAGGGTAGCCCACGAAATTCAAATTTTCTTACGATTTTTGACTATTTCGAATTAGTCATTCAATGGGATTAATGAACTTAGAGGGTTGTATTGATGATTTTAATGATGATAATTCTGTAAATATATACTTGTTACGGTCGCGAAACATATTTTGTTCAACATACAACCTGACACCGACCTGCAAATTGCAAAAAACGTAAAAAAAATTGAATTTCACGGGCTGCCCTAGCGCTTCCCCCTTAAACTAACATACTACAAGAGCATATGGGTGCCAAACCATTCCCTTTTTGGTAAGGTATTTTCTTTGACTTTCATAAACATTTTCATATTGCCATTTCCTATTGCTGTGTATCTGTTACATATTGGTGCAAACCAATATGTCTGACTCCGGCAACGACGGCGATGATGCGCCAAAGTGCATTATAATTCAAATACGCACACAGCCATGTCCACACAAATCCAACAGCGTCCACAACACACATTTAATAGCGGAGTAACAAACGTTAACAGTAATTTCTTAATAACATAACATAATATTTTATTAGCCCCAGTTCTTGGTGTAATGAGTTAGTTAATTAGTCGTATTTACAAGCTTTTATTTAAACAATAGCGCTGATACGTTGCCGCCTTTATACGTGGTTGAACATTAGTAAATAGTAAGTTGGTATAGTTGAACACTACGTTATCTACATACTGTTATCCCTGAGGAATAAAAAAACTGCAAAGCTATAGAAGTGCAGTGGGCATTTTAATAGCTGGGAAGGAGACCTTTGGCAGTAGTAGAGACTCTCCAAATGTAGGCCTACCTATAAAGCCACGTTTATATCCTAGGCTACGTAATACCTACCTATAGGTAACTATGTAGATTGCATTGATACCATTATCGGCTTTTGACCTTGTGAAAACTTTGAAGATCAATAATGCAAACTACAGTTGGACGTTCCTCATTACAATCAAAGAAGATGTTCATATTATGGCATTTTAATGACCATTTCAACCATTTGCCACCTGCTTCGGTGGTCTAGTGGTGCATGAGGTGCCGCGTTTTGATTCCCGGGTCGGGCATGTGTTATTGGGTTTTTCCATCTAGAAATTCCCAGTAGCAGCACGGAGTCTGGATTTGTTCCCGGTTGATGGCAATAGTCTCGCTTCATATGGGACTTACTATCATTACTGGCGAAATGTAGGCGCACACCTCTGCACAAACCCTTTGGGGAAGTCGTGATGTTATGTTATTCAACCATTTGCATCCCCAGTGATAATCCTAAGAGCTTTTTATTCAGTTTAAAACCAGACTGTGGAGACCGCCTTTCTTATAAGAAACATTTAACAACTGTCTTTGATGCAGGATGCACTTTGATCCTTGGACCTTTGATATCAAAACGTTTACCTGTTCCCGGGTTTTCCCATATGGCCTATTCATTACTTTGAATACATGATTCACTTCAATAATAAGCATTCAATTATCGTCTGAATCATTTCCTTCCCCTAATAGTTTATTAGGGGCCAATGACGTATATTCAAAGAAACACGGATCTTTAGAGTTTCTGAAGAATTTTTTGACTTCCATAGGTATTTTCCGAGCGATTACAATTCGTTCTGGTCTTAAGTAGTGAGTGAATCAGAGGCGATGATTTCGTACTTAATTATGACTAAAGTTATCCGTAACGGCAGAGATAAATCTATTACAAAATAAGAGATATTAAGAGTGAAATAGAATGTAATATTATTCATTTGCATTGAAACAGATGTCCGTATTTTTTTTAACGGAAGTTCAGGTTTGCTGTTGTGGGTTTGGGAAAAGTTACCAAGAGGTAAAGTCAAATGATAAGGCGCTGAAGGCAACAACTTGTTCCTGACTCCTGGGTGCTACTGAGTCATTTCCTTCCCCTAATAGTTTATTAGGGGCTAATGACGTATATTCAAAGAAACACGGATCTTAAGAGTTTCTGAAGAATGTTTGGACTTCCATTGGTATTTTCCAAGCGATTACAATTTGTTCTGGTCTTAAGTAGTGCGTGAATAAGAGGCGATGATTTTGTACTTAATTGTGTGACTAACCAAAGTGATCAACAATGGCAGAATGGAAAAGAAATATACTACGAAAAAGTAGATACCTAGAGTACAGAAGACCGCTCATCAGTGATAAAAACCAGTATAAGCTGACCTCATATTCTATTTAAACTCCGTACTACGCCAGACCACCTCAAGGTCAAAGTGTTACCACAGACGTGCGGTCGACTGTACCTGCAATACAACTTTTAATACAGTTTTAATGCAAATTAATCTGTTACTTGTAGAGGTTATCCTAAAAATAACGGAAATCAAATTTCGTACTGTGTGGTTTGTTGAAGGCACTATAATCAGCATCCTTATCCTGACTCCGGAAAAGGATGCTATTCCAGGTGCTATTCATTGCATACTTCGATCTTGGTGTTCGCAATGGATAATAAATAGCACCCACTTTAGTGGTGGCTACCACAATATTCTATCTATACAAATAGGCTTGCCCCTATTACATGGGACTTAAAGATAACTGGGCGAAATATGGTTTGTACTATAAGTACACACCTCTGCCTAACCCATCGGGAATTACAAGCGTGATTTTATGTTATACCTAACGACCGTCCGTTCAATGAATTAAGATGACCATGTTCAGGAGTCGACAAATGACTTGACGCTGACAGAAAAAACCCTCACAAGAAACAATCAATTCTATTGAACATGTTACAGACTAATTTCACACCTACGGCTATGTAGACGAACAAAAAATTGAATTCCAAGATATCAAAATTGGAGCACAAATCGAGACTCTGTCAATCATTTTGACTCATTTCCGTCTCGCGATTTCGTCAATGAGTCAGAAATACCATGACGAAATATCACGGGGAGACACTTAATTCGCTTCATTCCCATGAAATGCTTACAGGCATATTTTTGCATGGGAATTTTAGCGCTTCGGAACGTAGCGATTCCCATGTCAACCTACCGCATCTGAGTGGTAAGGAATGATCGGTATTTTAGGGATTTTTATAATTATAAATTAAAAGTCGGAGACGATGGTTGGAGACAAAAAAGTCAAAATTATTTTTGAGGTTTTTTGGCCATAATAATACCAAGAAATCGTAGAGTTACTAAAAAATGTACTGTACTCGTACTTAAGTAAAAATGCATTGTTAACATGAATTTCATCCAATAACATGGAGTCATGTTCATGAAACCGAAAAAAAAAAGCTTGGACTATAGAAAACCCAAAAAATAACTACAGGAATTTAATAAAAAGGAATCGGAAAAACCAAACTCCAAAGAGTCTATGCACTGCCCGGGAATCGAACCCGGGTCGCAAGAATGGGAATCTTGCATGTTACCACTACACCAGCAGTGCTCGACCTTGACATGCAAAATAGTCCACAAGGATGCAACGTATGGAATGCGCACGCATCCTTTTCTTTATGGACATTCGTTTTCATTCTTGCAAATTTTCTCATTTCTGAAAATACAACTATTGTTTGCTTATATTGTTTTTCAACATGACAATACATGCTCCTACAACCAGACGCGACACGCGACGCGAACCGCGCGCGACACCAAGGCACCTTTGTGCCGCGCTGTCGCTTCGCGCCCATCTGCGGGAATCGCATCGGGACTACGTTCGCACGGACGTATAAATATCGCGGCGAGATTTTATCGCGCACTGGATTTTCAACTCTCGGTGTTGAACCAAGCATTGAGAACCAACAGAGTGCATCCCAGCGCGTCATAAAAACACACACTGTCCGATTTTCAACTCTCGGCGCTAAACAGAGCGTTGAAGACCCAGTGCGCGAAAAAATCCAGCTGCGATATTTTTACGTCCGTGCGAACGTGAACAAGTTTATTTATACCTACTAGTTCTATAAAATGATAAATCAATAAGAAATCTGACTGTACCTTTTGACATCTTTTTCCCCAAAAATATGTTGGTCCTAATAATGAAGAAAAAAAAAACACTTGGGTTCATACCACCTTTTCTCACACTGTCGTCGCCTGCATGCCGAATTCGTCTCGCCCTAAGACTGGATCGTGTTTGCTCAATATTTTACTGGCATTAACATTTTAATTTATCTGCCCCTAACGTGACTTTACAGGATTAAAGGACAGCTTAGTGATAAATTCATAACTTTATTTAGATTTTAATTTTATCTGCCCTTTTGTTGTTCGTTTTAATGATTTCATTTGGCTCGGTTTGACGGCTGCTGGGCCCACCCTGCGCGAGAGTTACAAAAAAAAAAAAATGTTTACAAATCTTCTCAAAAATACCAAAAAGATTTCAACATTTTTCAACAAAATTATCAAAAAAAAATTACACATCAATCTCAAATAATTATTCCAATAATGTATCTAGATACTCGAAAAAAAAGTGGTTTTACCTCAATATTCGGAGCATGCCACCTACTGCCCAACGCCGAAAGCAAACCGGACGCTTACATGTAAACACTCGGATCAGCGCGAGCGCAATAAAAACGCTGTAAAATTTTGATGTTTCTATTCAAGACCACCCGTCTCTCTCGCACGCATTGAAAATCCTATCTCCATTTCCCTCTGCGCCTGAGAATGGTTCAGATTATTATCAATGCACTTTACACAAAGCAGAAGACTCCGACTGAGGCCGACATTTATGTGATTTTGAAAGTAAATCGTGTAGGTTTAGTGCCTGATAAGTAGCACGTGAATGAGGTGTCAAGTGATAAAATTAATAAATGGAGCTAGATTTCATCGTTACTAGAACATGCCAGTGGAATAACATAGCTCTTCAATGATACAATGAAGCATCACACAGATTTCAGATCATTTTGAAGATTCTCAAGCACTTTGATGTCGAAATCAATGAATTAGATTAGTCTAAATTGTGTTCTAATAAACTTTCATTTTTATTTCTTGATACTGAAGTGTCTATCGGTGAACTACGTCGATAATGAACATATTCAATTGAAAACCTTAACATCTAAGAGAAGAAATTGTGACTGATATCGCTTCAGATTCCGCTTCTTCTCTTTTATTACAAATGTTGAGTGATTGACTGGAAATCCAATCCCGTCTACAAAATAAACATTAGTTCAATTTTTTCTACCCTTCTTCAGGCTTTCCTCTAATAGAGTGACCAGTTAGATATCCTTTTCTGAGTGACTACCCTACTATCTGCTATCAGTGCTTTGTGTGTGCGACCTTTAATGCCATGACACGTCAGGTCTATCAGTCCTGGTAATGTCAGTGGTACCTACCTCCAAGTTCCTTCTACGGTCATGCTATTTTCCATTTGTAGATACAGTTATATTCAGTGCCCGCTGAGCTGCGGGTCTTCAATATAATCCTTGGTTAGAGGAAAATGGTTGGTTTTTTAATAAAGATACTTTTAGCAGCGGAAGTAGTCTAGATTAAGCCCGGTTAAAAGCAATAGACTCGACCCGCTAAGAACTGGCTTAATTTAGTAATAGTAATAACAGTAATTTATTTCCCTCAAAAAGGTACAATTTTGGTTCATAGTATCTAAGTTTCAGGCAGATTCGAACCTTTGTGAGAGCTGCAGGGTAATTACGTAACACACTAACAGTATAAATGCGTTTCATTTTGACAGTTCAACAACATTCATTGCTTTATTTACGTTGTTGAGCGGACCAATTTTTCGAACTTAAGAAGCAATGGATTAGCAATAGGCTTCAAAACGATTCAGATTGTGATAGATAGTGTGTTACGTAATTTGGGTGCTGGAGTCTATACTGGGTTCGGGACCTGTACCCTAATTACGTAACACACAATCTATCACAATCTGAATCATTTTGAAGCCTATTGCTAATCCATTGCTTCATGTGTTCGAAAAATTTGACGGCTCAACAACGTAAATAACGCAATGAATGTTGCTGAACTGTCAAAATGAAACCCATTCCTACTGTTAGTGTGTTACGTAATTACCCCGCTGTATGACAGATCTCCAGGCCCACACCTTTAAAATTACAATATTAAGTTGCACTTATGTATATATATTGTAAAAGCTCCAAGTACTGAGAGAATTAAATTTGAAAACGCTGTACCTATCTCGGAGAATACAAGTATGATATCATGCTAGTAGGTTAATGAGAGAAAACAATATTCTATTCAGGTCCTAATTTCTCGAGAAAATCTTAGTTAATTACGAATCTTGCTACCAAGCGAGAGAACAGCATAGCATCGCAAGCGCATCGAAACGCACCCGACGCAGAATGATGTTAAATAAATTAATTTTGGGTGCAAATTACTCGGCGCGGCCTTTAATCAAGCGGGCCGCGTCATTTCTGACTGAGCATCTACTGGAAGTTAGGAGAATTTGGATATGTTAGTTTGGGATTGATGTATATTTTAATTCGGGTCGGTCTTATGTGAAAACCCGTAGGATTAAGAGGTGAAGAGGGTTCACTTCGTAGCTGATTTATGCATTCTCTCATGACGTTTAGAATACGATTTAAACTTTGATTAGGTTATAACAGATAGCTCATGCTTTAGTAAAATTATTTTAAATAGCCAGTCAGCAACATATATATGGTAGCGAAACCGCCTGTCCAGAGTGCGCATGCAAACAAATAAATCAATGGTGTCGTGGGACTTCAATCAAATTGTAACATTACTTGAACATATTCTGATTATATGCATAATTATACACCCAATTAAACTCATCGAATAATTTATAATTGTAGGAGCACACGTAAAAGAACCTATTTTATTATTGTGATTTATATTGTATCCTTTCTTGGTGATCCCAAATAAATAAATAAATAAAATAATAATATTGAATTGCTGGTTAGCCCTCTTCCTCTCTCCTAACTTTGCGGTGCCCGACAGGGTCCATATTGATATTTTACTTTGTTATATCATCTATGTAAAACATTTGGAATGCAATAAAGAATTGAGTATTGTGGTTAAATGGCTCTTACCATTTCATAAAAGATCAATAGGCATCATGTCAAAATCACGCCTTACTCATTTTATTGGAGCTGTATACTTCCCATCCGCAAAACCAGTTTTCAATCAAAACAAACCCTAATAAACTATACAATAGAGACCACAATTTAATAACCTTATAACCATCATCTTGCTACTTGACCGCATTTCACACGTCATTCCCAAGTCCCAAGTCCCAAGTGCCTCATCCAAAGAACAAAGACTTATTGTCATCACATCACCCCAGATCCTTATCTGATTACCAATTTCATTGGAATGCGATCGCAGCGTCATCGATATGCAGTTCCCACCCTAATGGAGGGATATTAGTAAACCTATACTTACGGGAGGCTAAAATAACGCCATGTTTTTTGCAGAGATTAAGATATTTTTCGACTGGTGAATAAATAGTTTGGGATGTAAATGGTGCAAAGGTTTCATAGGTTGCGAAGTTATCCTTGTGAAGTGTGCATGTTTGCATGTTTGTTACTCAATCACGCAAAAATAGCTGAACGGATTTGGATGAAATTTGGCACACATGTAGTTTATAACCTAGATCGAGATAAAGGATACTTTTGAGATCTGTAGTACGTTCCCGGGGGATAATTTTCGACCTCCACGCGGGCGAAGCCGCGGGCAAAAGCTATGAGTACATAAATAACTACATGTATTTTATAGTCAGCAACTGGGTGCTGGTGGCTCATTTTCTACCAGGTTATGAATCTGTTTTAGCTTAATAGCTAAAGGTTTTAGCTAAATCCTTTGGCAAAGATTGGAAATCTTTTATTATAATATGTGGAATTAAAATCTCTTAACTGAATGAATCTAGTCTCAGGCGAGGTGTGGCTTGCAAGCACGTTCGTCATAACTTGTCTTTAAAAAACGCAATAGTATTTATTTATTAACCATTTATGTACACACATATAAACAGAAATCAAAAAAAGCAACAGAAAAATACCTACAAAGGTGATGCTTATTTCTAAAGAAATCTCTTCCAGCATACCTGCGATAGGAGAGTATATTAAAAGAGATGTAGTAAATAAAATACGAAATTAAGGATGTGATCTGAAGGCCATTACCGTAATTAAAAACGTTCTTAATCTAGTCGCAATCACAACCAATGTCAAAAACTCGTCAAAAAAAATAATTTAAAAAAAAAAAAAACAACCGACTTCAAAAAAAAGCACTACAAAGTGCAAAAATTAATAAACAAATAACTTTAATTTCGGAAGTCGGTGTCTTTGGATCTGTTTTTTACTTTTTTGACACCGACTTCCGAAATTAAAGTTATTTTGCACTTTGTAGTGCTTTTTTTTGAAGTCGAATCGCAACCCGTGAAATACTTATTATTGAGTAGTTCCGGTGGCCACCTCTGGTCTTCATCATCAGTTCCACTTCACCAAATGGTGCTTTCCGAGAGCAAATGCGCAAGTTATTATAAAAAATACCCAAATCGCTATAGATGTGCCTATAAAATTTGAGGATTTCCCTCGATTTCCATAGGATCCCTTTATCAGATTCTGACTTGGTGACAATGGGACCACCTCGAGAGTATACCCTTTCAAACAAAATGATAATTTTGCAAATCCGTCTATATATGACGGAGTTATGCCCAAACATACATAAAAAAAAAATATAAACATCCGAATTGATAACCTCCTCCTTTTTGAAGTCGGTTAAAAAGGCAAATTATATCTTGAGGTTTTGATGACAGATTGTAACTGAGACCAGAACGCGAACACTGTTAAAAATACGGGATTACCCCTATACTCAATTCATTACCTTCCACATCCAGGCCATTGGACTTATGCCATATTTTCCAGCTGGGTAATTGCATAACACACTACCAGTAGGAATGGCTTTCATTTTGACAGTTCAACAACATTCATTGCGTTATTTACGTGGTTGTGCAGACAAATTTTTGGAACATATGAAGCAATGGATTAGCAATAGGCTTCAAAATTGTGACTGATTGTGTTACGCAATTAGGATGTAGGTATGCATCTACAATCAGTGACTGTACCACCACCTCTTATAGCAGTACTAAAATGGCAGCACACTAATATTAATTCAATGTAAGAAAGAGACACAGGACGTATCGCTCTTCATCTCTTTCCCACGATGAAGTAATATTAAAATAATACTGCTCCAGATGGCGGTTGGCCCCTAGTTCCAACGTCATAATATAACTGGGAGATAACCACTAAAAAATATACAAAAATAATGTAGGTACTCTACTGACTCAGAATCATTTCCATGAAAATCAAAGTTTTCCTCATTGTAGACTGTTATCCCATCTGCTTCAGATCATCAGTACCTACATAAGTGTATTTACCAAGAACACATGAACTAGAATCATTACTACTAACAGCCAATGACTGAGACCTTGTCCAGAAGAGGCGATTTCACAGCAAAACGTTTCGCGCGAATTCATTCGCTCGTTAGCGAGATACTAGACGTCAATACATCGCGTTTACAAGCATCGCGCAAATTCAAAATACGCGCGTAGATCGCATGCACTTCTCCAGACTCTCGACTCGCGCTTGTTTCGCGCGTATTGCGCGCGAGTCGAGATACTAGCGACGCCATGTTACGTCCTGTTAACGCGCGAACTCCAGAGCGAGTCCACGTATCGAGGGAAATGGAGCGCCAAAATGTTGATACGATGCTCGTGCGTTGGTACGCTCCTTCTGGACGCAACGGTCGCGCATCATACGCACGAGAGAATCGCGGCGAATTCGCCCCTTTTGGACAAGCTCTCAGCACCAATTTCACCAAACTCTGCTGTTACTAAATGCCATGCTAAGCATTTTGATGGACTATTTTTCGTAGTGAAACAATCCATCAAATGGCATAACGGGACATTTAGAACTTAACACAGTATAGAAACTGTCCCTAAGATTCAATCGGAAATCAAAAGCGTCATTTTAAAGCATCAACTGTAGAAAACATTTTCAGTGTGAAATCGTGTTATTAGTCATCATCAACCGTGATATTAAAGGTTACCTACTGCGTAAACGATTAGTCAGTACCTGCGATGATTTTCAATAAATTGGGGCATTCTTTTTTTTCATTGATAGAATTTGAATCGATTTCTGTAACTGCCCAATGCTCATCGAAAAGGGCGTGAGTTAAAATCGAAACCAATTCGACGTTGTTGACGATTTGATCATTGCATCGAAAAATCCTTATACCGTCGAACAGGGTGAATAGGGATGCAGGGGTGAATCGGAACGAAACTTTAAAAGGTATTTTAACATTGAAATAATATAGTTTGTTGTCAAGAAGGGCACTTAATCGTTAATTACAATACAGTAAAGACATTAGAGTCCGTTTTGGCAACAAACTATATTATTTCAATGTTAAAATCCTTTTTAAAGTTTCATCTCGATTCACCCCTGCATCTCTATTCACCCCGTTTGACGATACCGTTGTATATTTTACTAACTTCAACAAAAATATAAGGTATGATGGTAAATTTACGTAAATGGTGGTTTAATTATATCTCTTTAAGGACGGGTGCGTCTACACTGAAGTTATTTTGTAGAGCACCATTTAGCAACATGATCATTGAGTAACTTTCTATAACTTTAGTAAGTTTACTAAATAACTTTTTGTTATTCGTTATTGCCCACTTACACTTACAAACGTTGCTCTACAAAAAGTAACTTTTGTGTGGGTACAAGGCTCCTACCAACAGGCGCGACACGCGACCCGAATCGCACGCGACACAAAGGCACCGCTCGTCGCGCGACAGGCAGTGCTTTTGTGTCGCGTCGCGTGTCGCACCTCTTTGAAGGAGCCTACACCTTTAATAAGACGGGATTTACGCTACCACAAAAGTTAACTAAAATGAACATTATTTGACTGTTACTTATCTGAGAGAAATTATTCAGAATGTTGCAACATGTGAAAAAGCCATGTGACCATATGGAAGATGTGACTACGCCTACTTAGGTATATCTTACTGGCATAATAATATATCGACGATGTAGTATCAATATCTAATAACTACAAAACCATGATTTTACAGGAGGCGAAAAAAACGTTAAATTCCTGTCGTTCTTAAAATTTCAATCGAAAAGTTACACATATTTAAAAAACAATAGAAAACACTTGTGATGGTGATAACGATTTCAATCAAATATTTCAGGTTAGGGATATAAATGTTCATATTCTACCTACAATATGCAATAAAGTGAAAATCGCTAAAATGTTAGTTATTAGATATTGATACTTCACCGTCGATATATAAGTAGTAGAAATTGATAGTTCACCGTCGATATATAAGTAGTAGAAATTGATAGTTCACCGTCGATATATAAGTAGTAGAAATTGATAGTTCACCGTCGATATATACGTAGTAAAAATTGATAGTTCACCGTCGATATATACGTAGTAGAAATTGGTAGTTCACCGTCGATATACTTATATATATATATTTATTAGGCACTGGGTGCAGAGGCATATGCCAACATGTATTGAGCCATGTAGTTATTAGTTGCTTTTTGGTTAGTTAGTAAGTTTTACTAACATAGTTTTTGAGTCGTTTTTACTAATACTATATGGATTGTGTGTACTTTATATGTGATCCGCAATAAACGAAATATATATATGTCGGAAAAACGTTAAATCAGTCGTTTGACTTTGACTAATCGGGACGCCAGCGCCACCAGGTGGCGCTCGATAGAGTCTATAACATTACGCTTGACCAGAGTAAAAGCAGGCAGAGATTTTTGTTGGCGGTTAAGCAGTGAACACGTTTAGAAAATGTCGCGCGTTCCGTATAGTTGTATCGTGTACCTACAGTGTGCGAATTGCTAGTGTCATTAGTTTGATCGTAAATTGTAACTTGATTTGAACTGCAAACGGTTTTTCTATAGCGCAATAACCAACACTTCCCATAGTACGCCCACAGTAGTCAAAATATGGCTGATGGTAACGAGAGAGACATACCTTCTCCGTCATGTAGCCTCGATCTTTATTTCCAGGAAGATATAGAGCCTTTTCTGAACGGGCAATAAAACGGTAAAGAATACTAGCGAAGTATTGAGAAGGCCAAGTGACTACATCTAAAATAAACAGCAGCAACTTGTGAGATTGAAACATGCCATAAATAACTCATTCTGTTACTTGGAAGAACGTTTAATTGAAGTATAAGAACCACATCAAATTAACACACAATTTATATAATTAACATAATATATTAAATCATTGCAAATACATAATAACAAGGCTTTGAAAACCTATACATAATGCTAACAAACTTTAAAATCAAAACAAAAAAATAACTCCATTAAGAAGAGCATGACTCAGCTAACTCCCACAATAATATAAACTTACACAAGAAATTAATTATACAACAAACCGATATTACCCAATAATCGTAATGTTCATCGTCAAAATTATTGGTTACCCTCTAGATTTAAAATATTTCTCACGGCGAGCGGATTGACATGATTATTAATAACGACTCAGAAGGAGGAGCGATTGACACGTTAATATACCGAACACAAATATACGAAGAAAGTTGGGAAGGGTAAAAATGGTATTTATTGCTACAATCGTAAGGGTCACAATGGTATACAAGGGTAAGCTTGCGCAGCGGCTAAGCGATGGTTATCAGTAGACCACTCCATAAGATATCTTCGTCGTCTGTGCACTGACGTTTGAGACAAAGTGATTTTGACGCGCCGTATCGTAAAGTAATTATTTGCGTATCATTCTCTATAATTTTAAATTTTAGGGTTCAGCGCAACAAAAAATTAAATGGATCTGATGTGTTGATTAATTTTGACGTAATGCGTCAATAATAATTATGTAGTGGGTAATTTTGAAGCAATTTGATTCTCTAATAGCCTTGAATTATGAAAGAATTTATTACGTTAAGTGGTAACCAATCATGGTAACTCAATATTTATATAGGTACTTCATACAAATTGGTATACAAAGGTATGTACATATTCCCACTTCATTTTCTAAGAAACTTGAATGGCGATAACTACTACTGTTGTGGTACAACCAGAGAGAGAACAGTAGAAGAGCCTTTGTGTAGCTATGGACTAAGATAGGATGTTTTTATTTTTAATTTCAAAAAGTTAGCTCTAAACTCAGTACAGCTCAATGACTACTAAAACAAGTCACGTTCATCTCTCATCTAATCGAATGTTTTTATTTAGCACGCCTAAAAATAACTGATAGGTATTATCAACGACGTCGCAATATAGCACCTATGCGTCAGCCGGCTAGGGACGGCCCCGCCCAAACCACGCCCACCGCCCCCCGCACCCCGCACCCACGCATTTCCAGCTTTTTCAATTTCAAATTCCATAGTTTCGAAATTTGAAATTTCTCGTCGCTAAACAATTCGCTGAGCGGAACCAGACTGCGAAACAATGCGACTCGATGACTTTGTTGTTTTAATTTTAGAAGATTTATTTTTTTAATTAAATTTTTGTTTATTTTGATGTGCATTTGTTTTTTCGCTATTATATTACAAAATATCACCAAACTGTATGCTGTTAAATTCCTTGCCGGAGAGTATGTGATTTAATGGGATTCCCGAAAGCTGTATTCTGGAATTCTTCAAGTCCATTATGATTACGTCACTGATAGACAGGTGTGAAAATAGCCAAACGCGAACCTAACCAATATCAGCAAAAATCTTCAAAAAACTTTCTTCCAGTAATTTACGATTTCACAGAAATTATGTCGAGTGAGTAGGTACCTAAACGTACTAAGAACTGCACAATTACGTACAAACTGATTAGTCATTCAACCATTAAGTCTGTGTACCTATTCAATTGAAATGCTCTTCAATCTTTACTCCGTTATCTACTCAGGCATCAAACTGTGATCGTCGAGGAGTTTACTAAGAAATTGTGGGTGTAGACTAAAATCTATCAGTTGTTAAGTTTGGAGGTACTGTATTATTTTAAATTTATGATTGGCATGGGATTCGGGCATAAAAAGTTAGCCAGTTTGTCCACGACGCTAATCAAAAGTAACCAGCGGGTTAATTGCGTAACACACTAACAGTAGGAATAGCTTTCATTTTGACAGTTCAACAACATTCATTGCGTTGTTTACGTTGTTGAGCAGACAAATTTTTCGAACATAAGAAGCAATGCAATTAGCAATAGGCTTCAAAATGATTCAGATTGTGATAGACAGTGTGAGGGTGCAGTTCCAAATTCAAATCACTAATATGTAGCCAAAATGTCACAGCACTAGTATTTTAATGGCGGTCCGTACACGACATGCGCGATGGGCCCTACCATTACACAGTTAACTGTTGCAATAGATTTTTGCATGCCGACAAACCACCGGACAAGCCATACTTCGTCCGTAGACATGAAATTAAAAAAACAAAATGTTTGCAGCCTTGTACTCTCACATTTTGGAAGATCGAAAACCGCAGGTCTGGGTACTACGCAACAGCATCTGCACCATTATACCTGCAAGTTTACTAACTATATAAGGATGTTCTTCTGAAATAAAATGATTATTATTTTATTATTATAATGTCAGCTTTGATTATGTATTTCCTGATACAATGACCACAACTAAAATTGGAATTAAACCCTCCCACAACATAAGTATAGTCAACCTTGTCATTGCTATAGATACCACTTTTGACAAGAATTCTCACAAAATTGGAACTACACTAAGGTTAAAACTACCTAACGGCTACATAGACAAATAAACCTTGTCGTTTTATGACGTGCAAGCGGTGCAAGTGACATTCAACCGCAGAGTGATCGAACCTCTACGAGTCTTTGCCATCTTTTTTAACCGACATCAAAAAGAAAGAGGTTCTCAATTCGTCTGTAGGTTTGTGACGTGATATATCCGGTAATTGTGGATTAAATTTAGTTGGGTATTTTTTCAGCTAGCTTCAATAACACGTAATTTTTTCCACTTAGTGCATATTGATGATGTTATATTAACTTCCTGTCACTATTATTTACGTAGCAAGTATTTGTGGAGTATTTACCACAGCAAAAAAGTGAAAAATAAAAACACAATTACAAAAAAAAAAAACAACTGACTTCCAAAAAAAATTACTACAAAATGAAAAATAACTTTAATTTCAGAAGTTGGTGGCAAAAAACGAAAATACAAAACCAAAGACACAGACTTCCGTAGTGTTTTGTTTGGAAGTCCGTTGTTTTGTTTTTTTATTGTTACGCTTCGTAGCTCGTAGACCCTCGCAAATCCGTCTCATGGCCGATTCCTATAATTTACTGAGCGTTATTGGTTAAAATTAAGACTCTTGTATCTTTACCAATAATGAAGCAAAGATCTCACAGCTTTGCACAGCAGACCCTCCCATATGAAAGTAGCTATCAAAGGTAAAATTTGCTTACAAATCTATTTATATGCCCAGTTTGGCAATAAAAAATGCTACCATTTGTAAGCAAAACGATTCGTTTTTGTTTTTAAGAACCGAGCATTAATCGAAGGCCATCCCACACCAAAGTCCACCGACCTAAAGTAATGATCTATCCATTAGTACCAGTCTGTTCAAACAATAATAGACTGCAATAGGTGCACACACAATGGGCCAATGAATTGGGTCCTGACCACAATGGGTGGTAATTAAACCACAGTCCAAATATTCTCATGTCTACGCGGATTGAACGCTGGTGGTCGCAATAGTAATATTTATCATAGATTGTTTAGTGAAAATTGAGTAAGATTTTTGCCTACAACATAAAGCCCTCCTAAAGGAGCAAGGGATTCCATTTTCAAAAAAATTATATTACGCTTGAAATTAATTGTTCTCAAAGCAAAGTAATTTTGGTGCTGCCGTAGCACCCTTTTCTTACAGATTATTTCGTTCAGAAGCAAAAGTAATTGAAATAAGATATTTCTTAGAACAAAATAATATACTTTTCATTAAAAAATCTAGACTTCCTGTAGATATCTAGTTTAATACTTAGTTATTTATAACTTAAAAAGATAAGATCTGCATGAGGGTGTGTTCCCGGTGGTGTGGAAGCAAGCTAACATTACCCCAGTGCATAAGGGTGGCTCAAAGTATGACGTCGAACAATATAGACCCATCTCAATTCTGCCGACGTTGTCAAAGCTTTTTGAAAGACTGGTCCATAACGAGATTTACCCTCTTTTGCATAATGTTATCATTCCTGAACAACATGGATTTGTTAAACGCCGATCTACGACATCTAACCTGTTAATATTTGCAGATTACCTTTTTGAAAGTGTTGATAGGCGATTGCAAATAGATGCGGTCTACACCGATTTCAAAAAAGCGTTTGACAGGGTCGATCATGAAATTCTCCTGAGTAAAATTGCTTACAATGGAATACGCGGAAATTTGTTGCGTTGGTTTGTGTCGTACCTCGAAAACCGATCACAAAGGGTTGTGGTTAATGGTCATCAGTCTGTCTCTGTTGATATTACTTCCGGAGTTCCACAGGGCTCTATTCTGGGACCTCTATTATTCATTATTTATATAAACGACATTAAAAAATGTTTTAAAAACTCAAAATTCTTGATGTACGCTGATGACTTGAAGGCGTTTCAAGCGATACGTACTATAGATGACTGCCAGTCATTTCAGGAGGACCTAGACAGACTAACTGCCTACTGTATTGAAAATAAGCTGCATCTTAGTATTTCCAAGTGTAACTATATACACTTTACAAAGAATAATGTTATCCTCAATTTCAACTATAACCTTAACTGTATCCCCTTAAATAATATTTCCATAGTGAAGGATCTAGGTGTTCTCTTTGATGGCAAACTGTCCTTGAACCAGCATATTGAAGCCATAGTCAATAGTGCTTTTAAAATGTATGGATTTGTAATGAGATCCTCAACAGAATTTAAGCGTAACTCAACCTATCTCTATTTGTATAAGACGCTTATTCGCTCTCAATTAGAGTACGCGGTCCCTATTTGGAACCCCTTCTACCAAAAGTACGTAAGTGGAATAGAAAGGGTCCAGCGCAAGTACCTCCGTGCTATGTGCTACAGATGTTATGGGACTAAGACTAATCTGTCGTACTCCCAACTTCTTGACAAGTACAAGCTTATTAGCTTGGAGAACCGGCGCAAATACCTGGAGGCCAACGTGCTTCATGATATTGTTCACAGTAATTTTGATGCCATTGATCTAACGAGTAAGCTATGTTATTCTGTCCCCCGAACAGTTCATGTACGTCAGGTGCGAGCACGTACTCTGTTCGCGTTAAATTCTTGTCGTACGAACTCTGGCCTACGCTGCCCTATTCATAGAATGTTGGAATCCTATAATTCAAATTTCATTGATATTGATATATTTGCATGCTCGAAAAATAAATTTAAATCTAATATTATAAAAATTTTATCCTAATTGTAATCTTATTATTTTTTATTTATTGCATAATTTAAGTAAATGAAATTGTTTCTTATTTGATTTGGTTTTGTAGCTATAGCTAGCTTTATAGTAACTTATTTATTTATTTCAAAATATCTGTTAATTTTGGTAATGCTTGTCTAGTGGCAACCACTGATCTCTATATATGTCTTATCTGCGGATAATGCAGTGGACTGCAACATTACTACTTAAAGTTTTGTTAACCTTATGTATTATATATGTTGTAGTTGTTTATTATCCCTTAATAAATAAAATAAAAATAAAATAAAATAAGAGAATAAATCTTCTTAATATAAGATGGGTGTAAACATCGTACTAATTAAGTCTAATCAAATTAATTTAATTCACCGCACACAATAGTCATTAATAAATCACTCAGTCACGACCATTATTTGTCCTGTCGTTTACAGTATATAAATCACTGCATTAATTTGTCCCATCTACAAATCGATTGTTACTATTCTATGGCATGACTGGCATTGCGCAGGCGTTCCCACAGCGAACGCCATCGCTCACCGGGCGAACTGATGAAATTAGATCGATTAACATGATAAATCTATCGATTGTAGAATCGATATAATCGATATGCGACTGACAAATTACGCTGTGTCCTGTCTGCACTCGGATGCTGGTCTAAGTTTGATAGGTAATGTTTTGTCTAATAAAAGTTAGGCTTTTATGTTATTTAAGTTTTTTACAAGGAAACTTATTTTTAATTATGAAATGTAATGATGGAATAATTATGTTGCTGTTATTTAATCAATGTATTTAGTCCACTCGAAAATCTGTTTCTGTATCTGAAAATCTGAGAACAACTAAAATAACTAAATTCAAACCTTTGCATCTCCTGTCAATAGGCTGTTGACATTCCATATCGCACACCCAGATAAAGAGTAGCAGAACTAAATATATCTCTCTTTTTCAGGAACAGCAAAAACCGTATGACTCGTTTTCTGAATTTGACCGATTTAAAATTATTGTTGTATGATGTTGTATATTATTTTACTAAGATATTAATTTGCTCAATTAGTATCTTAGTAAAAGAGTACATAGCATCATACAGGTTCCGTCAATCGCAATAACCTGGTTTTTGATTATTTTGAGTTGTGCCACCCTATATCTGGGTGTGCGATATGATGCCAGGGATTGACAACAATAGTTGTCAATCCCTGGCATCATATGACAAAAGTTAGCTGTCAATAGACAGCTCACTTTAAGCTCACTTCACGTCAGTTTTCACGGTAATATTTTCACAGAATAGATCGGATGTAGTCCAACAACTTTTATGTTATTGTCCGGTGACGGTGGCGCTGTCCGTAAACTAAGAATGACAGACCTTGTCATTTTGCATAGTAATTTCGTTTGTTCCAATTTACGCCACCGGGCCAGATAAGCTTGCCGAACTTTACTTGACTGTTGTTATTTTGGTCAATCAGTCACAACATCTCAACCAGTATACTGATCAGTCTGTTATTAAACCGGAGTATCGCTCTCAAACTTAAAATATTCTCTAGGTCCACTAAAAACTACGTAAAACACCAAAAATCCTCATTAACCAGCACCCTAATTGGGTAACACACTATCTATCACAATCTGAATCATTTTGAAGCCTATTGCTAATCCACTGCTTCATATGTTCGAAAAATCTGGCTGCTCAACAACGTAAATAACGCAATGAATGTTGTTGAGCTGTCAAAATGAAAGCTATTCCTACTTTTAGTGTGTTACGCAATTAACCCGCAGTAAACAAAACGATCAATTTTATAACACAGCATTCAATACACACATCTGTACATATAATCACGCTGGCACGCTAGCTATGTGAGCAGGGGTAATGAATCAGAGGCTGGCATTCGCTGTGCACTGACGAATAACTATCTAATTGACTCCAAGAAGGTCGTACATTTGATTGTTTTTTACTTCGTTAGTGACCGGTTCCTATTTTCAATAACGACTCGTAGGTAATTCTTACATATTTTAGTTTTTATGCTCGGTTCCTATAAACAAAAACGAATCGTTTTGCTTACCAATGGTAGCATTTTTTAAATTAGTAAGCTAATTGTTCCTGCGGTAGCTACTTCCATATGCAAACCTATGAGTTCTTTGCTTCATTATTAGAAAAGATACAAGACTTAATTTTAATCAATAACGGAGCGTAAGTAATGGGAATCGGCCATTAGTTGGTCAAACTGCCTGTTAAAAGACGGGCAGGTGTTGCAACCCTAGAAGAGTTTATTTTGGAAAAATGGTATTCAACGATGAAAACACTTGAACTTGAACGTAAGTTTTAGGATTAGTAATTGGCTCTATATATGTATAAATTATATCCTCACCATAGTTAAATAGCTACTTACTTGTGGTAAATATTGTATAAAACTTATCAAACTAATTCCGACATCACTAATTTTCGTGAAAATCTTCTTATGTCAGACGGATGCAAGAGGGATTCTATAATTAAATTAAAATATGGAATCCTACAGTAAGTGTCTATTGTTTTACAATTTTTTTACGTCAAAATTGATAACCAACTTGTAGCAAGTAAAAAAGTCTGTTTTTGAAAAACACAGGTTGTTTTTAGTTATGGAAAAATAAACATAAATTTTCGGATTGAACCGCGAGCAAAACTAGTTTCAAAGATATAAATAAATCTCATCTTTAATGTCACCAACAATTATAGTCCTGTGTATGAATGGAAAATTGTTCTCTAGTTGTGGGAACGGAATTAAGAATGCCATATAGAGGTGAAGAATTTGCTGAGGCTCGACGAAGGTGTATAGTGTGTGACTTACCTAGAGTAAAATATCGTTATTTTGTATTATTGCAATTAAAGTTAAGTATGGCATGTATTTAATTGAACCCCAAATCATTTCCGTTTTGGTTTCCTTAAAATATTATTGAACACCTAATATAATTAATTTAATTAGGTATATTATATTTATAGTTTGTAATAGGTATGTTGTTTGTTTATATTTAAATAATACATAATAATAGAATAATTTTACTCCTCAATTTTTCGCGATTGCACTTACCACTGTTTGTCTTTGCATGACTCAAATGTAGACTGGTAGAAAAAGACTATGGCATTAAGTTCGCCTCTGTACATTTCTGAGGTTAAGTATTAAATAAATAAATCATGAATGCGCCTCTTTTTGTGAACCTCAAATAATTCCAAGCGTAAACAAAAGCGTAAATAGGTACATCATTAGAAGGTCAATCATTTTTAGAGGGTCAGTCGAATATGTATCTCCCGTTAACTATTAATTTACATAAATTGGCAGTAATAGAAATGATAAGATTTGGTTGGGACAACAGTAAAGGAAGAAATAACTCTAAGAGCCTTAGAACGAAAACCATCTCTTCTTGGAAAAATAATTCATAAATGTAGTGTCATTTTCATACAAAAATATTGGCCTATCCTATTTAAACACATAAATAATTAAAAAACATTTATCTTCTTATTAATAAACAATAATTCAATAAACTAAGCATACAAACTTCTTAAAGTTTATTGCAACAATTAACTAAGATACTTGAATGCAAATACAATTCAAACCAAAGAAATTTTACAATCATTAATTTATTCTGAAACGTGTATAAATTAACGTATAATCAGCAAGAAGACAGAGTAATAAAAATATTTGTATACTTGGTTAATACCTAAGAACACGGAGTACGAAACAAATGAAGTGCCATAGGTGACTACAAGTTTCAGAAAACAAATAAAAGTGTTGTTTCAACCATTTCAACTATTCAGTCACTTCCGTGTACCGTTTTTTTTTTTGCGACGACAAGTTTTAATGGCCAAACTATATCTGAGCCAAGCTTATTTTCGCGTGGCCATCGCACAACAGCATCGCAGGTTCGGCTAAGTCATCAATTATACTTTCCAGCTACGTCCATCAGAATTTCTAAAAGAGTTGTGCAACTTCGATTTTATTTATTGACTTCGTGGTAATTTGTCCGGACCTTGGGCCCCGCTTTCATGTCGTTTGCGGTAACTTAAGATTATCCGGTTATTTAAGTTTCTTAAGGATATTTCCGCGTCTGAATGACATAGACATAGGGCGTTGTTGCTAAACATTTGTGAAATTGTCACAGAAATTGTATTGACAAAAGTTTATGGCGACGCAGAGGCCTCTGGTCTGCGTACATCAAGACAGACTAGGCAGACTATCTCACCATGGAATCAATACGCACACTCGCAACAAAACACTGTAGTGTGCTTCGTCTAAAAGCTACAAAACATCTGATTTCAAACAATGCAAAACGGTTCTACTTAAAGCAGGAAAAACTGTTGACTTTTTTGTATGCACTGTCTAATTCATCTCTTCTTTTCTTCTTCATCACGTCTGATAACGATAACGTTAAAGCAATATTGTCATTCGACGACCACCATATACAAAAGGCATAAGTAGTTTAAAATAACAAATTTAGTAAAGATGCTCCATACTCCAATTTTGATTCTAGCGCGAATTCTTCCCATGATTTCTCCATTTTGCATACTACTCCTGATATTGCTGGAGAATGTTTAGGCCGTGTTTCAATTATCATTCAAGCTGACTAGGGAGAGTGTTTAGAATGCTAATGGAAGGAAATCGATGGGAGAGATACTAGGTGCCAGAGATTACGTGCAAACAGAGCATGAGATAGGCATGAATCTGCAGAGATAATTGTTTTAAAGATATTTCATTATAGTATAAAAAGAAATGGCAATGCAAATAGGAAGGGTTAGTGAGCAAGATGAAAGTTCATTACGGGGAAGCGCAAGGGTAGCCCGCGAAATTCAAATTTTCTTACGTTTTTTGCAACTTGAAGGTCCATGTCAGGTTGTATTTTGATAAAAATATGATTCGCGACCATAACAAATATGGCTTTACAGAATTATAATCATTAGAATCAGCAAGACAACTCCTTAAGTTAGAATTGGTGTCAAATGTCATGATTTCATGAAATAGTAATTTAATACAGTAATATGAACTCAGAGAGATGTATTGCTGATTCTAATGATTATAATTCCGTAAAGCCATATTTGTTACGACCGCGAATCATATTTTAATCAAAATACAACCTGATAGTGACCTGCAAATTGCAAAAACCGTAAGTAAATTTGAATTTCGCGGGCTACCCTGAAGGTTCCGCCTTAAAGAAAAGGCTACTTTATTAATAAATTTAATGCAGGTAAAGTACAACTATTTTCTTAATGTCCCTCGGCAAACTTCGGGTTTCGTCAGTCGTCGAATTTCTATCAGTTGCCCTTTGCACTTGGTGCAGACCGAACGCTCTCAATCGACTTGGAATATACTTCCAAATCGATTGAGAGCGTCCGGTAGTTGTACTGTACAGGTGTCTGGCAAATAAATGTATTGTAGGCTTTTAAAAGCACCTACATTACTGAAAGACTTTCATCGCCTTTTAAAAAGTCAAATAAAAATATTTTAATCACGAGCTTCCGTGCAATTAATACACCAACAATCAAGATACACTTTTTCCCACTACTCCCTTAACCTTTCCCACTTATTTGTATTTATTTGTGCCCACAAACAACGCGTCTGCACAAATTACAAACAGAATAATCTACACGATCGCGATGCGTGTAGGGCAGTCGGGGCAGTTTATCAAGATGGCTAAATGCTCGCAATTAGTTCATGTGAAATGTCGCATAAGCATGCTAACGAGATCCCGCCTCGAGCCGTACGCACCGGCCAGCTTGCCGGACGCACGCCGGTCCGATCGCCAGGCTATCGGAGATAGGCGGGCTGTGATTTTGCGTTTAATTAGTCGCAGGATTTAAGAGTTTATGCTGCTGAATTGGCAATTTAGTTTAAAGTCTAGACTTGCTGATTTTTGTGCCAATACCTTTACTTTGAGAGATACTCAACATGCCCGAATTTTTCGGTTCAGTTTCCTTCAAAAGACGTAGTTCTTTTGCACCACAACACTATATTCAGATACTCATCATAAATCCTAAACAAACCTAGCTTTTTAAAAATACTTCAAAATTAGGTACTGACCAACCACACAAATGCGAAACCAAACACCACTTAACATTTAAAACACACTATTGAAAATAAATTGTGTTTTTTCTTGTCGCAACATCTGTCGCGCCAACCCTACCGTATGCAAACAGCCTAAAATATCGCGTTCGTCCCTCTACTGATTTATAGCCCTTTTATATAGCCCCTAAAGTTATCTAATTGAGTCTGTGAAGCGTCTCTACAATCTTTAGTTAAAATAATTAGCGTATTTTATAAGAATATTCTTTGATGAATACATGTGTAAGGTTTACAGTATTAATGTTTATTTTTATTATGGTTTAGCTATGGAAGGCGTGGAGATGGTCTTCCTGTCGTAAAATTCGAAAGCGTATGAATTATTTTATCTAAAGAATAGTTGGATTGAAAAGGCGATATTGTCCATTGATGGTTTCTTATCCATAGGTAGGTAAATGAAGTTCAGTAAACTGCGTACTAATAAAACGATGGATATTAATGTGTGATGGCGAGAAAAAATATAGTTAAGAATATGCCCCTTTATTTATAAACGTTGCTTAACACGTTCCCTGTGTAGCTAGTATTATGGGTATTACCTTTACGTGTATCGCAAAATGTAGATTTTAAGTTGCGATAGGTTTTAAGTTAATGACAGAATATTGGTCACCCTTATAAAAAAAATCATCCGGTTTTCAAATATTTTATTTATTTAGTTCAATGCTCATATGTGTACGTCTATAAAAACGAATAAGCTCCAACGTGTATAAATTTAAAAGACTACACTTGTTTGGACTCATGAACCATGGATGGGGCATGCACGTACGATATGAGACTAAAAATGCACCATCGGTGGGTCAAGCACTGTTAACGTGTTAAAGTTAAGCAGTGATTAGCGACTGTTTAACCATACATTTTTGATTTTTAAACGCTTCTTACCTTTAAACAACGTTTATAAACAAACACAAAAATGTTTTAGCGATTTGGTACAAAATCGAGTGTCAAACGGAGTTTCAATGAACTAATGACATAAGTACCAACAATTTAAAATGTTAGTCTTAAAGAAAGGTTTTCTTTTCCTTCTTTCTTTAATGCCCATAAAACAATACACTCACTAAACCGCAAATAAAAAAGAGTTGTTGCTGGCGTAGTGGGTAATTTCAAAATGCGGCTGGCAGCACCACACGCCGCGAACATTTCCCAGCCAATATTGCGGTGACGCGATCGGTTCGCGGGGTAATTGATAATGACAGAAAATGATGCATGACAGTAGCTGCAAGCGATGTGTTGTATGTAACACTTAATCGCTTGTAAGTGCGGATTTGGATTTGTGTTGCTAGACTCAAAAAAGGTTGAAACACTTATTTAAATTTAATCAAAGATTTTTGGACGAGCTTAGATATTTTGCACTCATTTTGTTTTCAACAATATAGACTGGTCATTGACAGCTGAACTTGAGTAAGTACCTACTTGCAGTAGTATCTAAATCCTAATACCTGATTAAAGTCAATTAAAAATATTTTCTTATGCATTAAGTTACTTTGGCAAGTTTAAAACAACATGAATGACTTATTGTTGATTTACATAAGGAAGTCTACGTATTTACCCTCTAACATTTTCAATCCTGGTAACCCTACAATATCCGCGGTAACCTACCCGCCACATAATCGTCTCTGGATATTTATTTAAATATGAGTGTTTACGTTCTAATGACGGCTCAGAGCCGGCAATTGCCGACAATGAGGCGTGCCACCTCATACATTATTAGATACCTACGCATGTGGAAATCACAGCTTTGTAACACAGGAGTAGATACGCGACAGAGACCAAACTTCATGTAACCGATCTACGTTACGAAGTAAGGGTACATGGTAACCCCACAGGTAGGACACCTACGCCATTTTGAGGTCTTAAGAAATAACCAGAACTTTGTATAAGGAAAGAGAGATCCATTAGAATTATACAAATGAAGAATATTTCCTGGCAATATTGATGGGCATCTTCGAGCATATAATGACCATTTATAGATGAGGAACAGGGTGTAAAGTTCATTCTTCCTCACAGATGAGGGAAGATCTTCCGACCAGACGGCTGTCGTGTCTGGTGGGCAACTGCCCGATGTATGACGTCGCGTCGGGACGTTGTATATAAGCTAGTTGTGCGGTAAACTCTGCTTGCGCGATGCAGGATTTTGCGTGACGTCAGTGTGATGTGTAGTTCGCATATGGCGTTGTAGATACCGCCACAATCACACATGATGATGGAAATTATCACAGTCACAAGTCAAAATTAGAATCCGAAAGCTTCTAAAGTTATTTTCAGCGCAATATATAAGCTCTGCTCAACGAAAACCTCCTCGTTAACCGACTGAAAGTAATAAGTTTAATTATTTGTGTTGATGTGGTGTTGCAGAGGATTATCTCCAGGATTGGACTGCTAAGTTAGACTGTCATACTGGTCAATCTCGTTTAGGTACTTTATGCACACATTCCCACATTATTCTGGCTTTTTGAAGCTTGGTCTCCATTGCAAACTCACTCTGTTCATTTCCTACTGCGTAGGGTAAACGTGCTAGTTATGTGCTTGACGGTTTGATGTTTAAATTAGGTGCTTTACTAGGTGTAAACACTACCTTAGGTAGAACGTTTAAAATAAATTTGCAACGGTGCCTTGTAGAGATATTCTTTGATATACTGCAAAAATTATATATGCCCTTCGCAAGAATTTTCCGTGCATTTTTCCTCAAAAGATTTACTTGGTATAATCCTTTTTACGACCACCACAAGTGAAGAGTGTAATTTTAATGATTTGAATGATTCTCAGGAGTTTGTTGCGCCACTTCTTCTTACCAGCTAAAGCACTGGGAAGTGGTGAAGAGCTGGCGTTTTTGGGGACTGTCTTATATAGGTTTGAGGTTCAAAAAGCGCTGATTTTCACCCTAGTTTGAATAAATGACTTTTGGTTTAGATTTTTTTTTACTGGGAATTGCAAAAAAAAATCCCTAACACTGTTAGGTGCTACAACACTACCACTTATTATTATAGTATAGCAACACTGGCGTTAGTTCCTCTCGCAATGGCTGCCATACTACTGTAACAACGTATCGCAATAAAAGCAAACTATTACTTACCTACTGGTGGACTTCATATTTCCTGATCAGATCACCCCGAAGACATCCTTTCTACAGCTGCTCCTCATGGTATTCATCCTGCACAGGACCACATTACAAACACTTCCACATTTTGTTGTCGATCGTTAGCAAATATTTTCACTTGTTTTCCAACCAGAACACAATTTTATAAACTGTAATCAGTCACAGTTTATCACTGAATGAAATAAATATAAAGAATGGAATTTAACAGTCAGACAGTACATCTGTTAATATAACTAAACCTGAGTTATTTCAGCCTGCAATTGGTAGACTAAATTGTTATTCTCAATTGAACTAAGACTAACAAATGTTCCAGATATAGACATGCGTCATCTAGCTGTATTGAATATACTATTGTTTCGAACTGCTTCCCTTGTTTTTAAGATAACAGTATAACATAGGATTGGTACTTTCAAAGGAAAAAGATGTTATCCTTGAGGCACATTTAGAATCTAAAACTAAATTCGATTGTTGAACAGTATATATTCAAGCCTATTGATCTACACTTTTTGGATATTTCTGAGAGCATCAGACCCTATTTTAATTAAAATCATATAACAAGATTGTTTTCAATGAAATCCTGGATCATTTTTAAATATTGTCATTGTCATATTTAAGTACGTCGTCCATTAAAATTCATCTGTATTTCCCCAACTCGGAAAAATTGTCACCAGCAAACCAAGAACCTACAATTACATACAACTACAAACATTTAAATCTCATTAATATAAGTACACTTTTATAATAAGTAGGTAGGTACGTCAGATATAGAAGCTAGCAATACTACAAATGTTTAGGCAGTCCCAGTAGAAGTGGCGACGCGTGACCATGAGATCAGCGGGGTAATTGCGTAACACACTAGCAGTAGGTATGGCTTTCATTTTGACAGTTCAACAAAATTCATTGCGTTATTTACGTTGTTGAGTAGGCAAACTTTTCGAACATATGAAGCAATGGATTAGCAATAGGCTTCAAAATTATTCAGATTGTGATTGATAGTATGTTACGCAATTAGGGTGCTGGCCTGGATCAGTGACACCCATCAAAATTCGTCTCAATTTATAGGCAAACCCAGAAAAATTGCCATCAACAAACCGAGAAATCTACAATTACATACAGACAGACCCCTTATGTCATCAACAAACACACTTCTAGTAACGACGTAAGATCTAAAAGAAGCCGCCAATACTACAAATGTTTGGGCCAAGTCCCAGAAGAAGTGGCAACGCGTGGCCAGAAGATCAAAGCTGGCATTAACATAGACCCTGACTTCGCATAAAGTAACATGAAAATAGCTAGGCTGACAGCAGATGTTTTTGTTAGGTAAAAAACTAAGGTTTTGGATGATGTGCAGTTTTATCAAAAGTTTTTTTTATTTGCGAAGGAAAAGTTGAGCTAGGTTATTTTCGTAGTTTTATGACTGGTGTTCTCTGCTTTGATGTAGAATGTTATGGTTTAGAAAAATCAATTTATCTACTGGTAATAGGTACTATTTTTTTTTTTAATGATTTTAGCCTACGTCTATTACCTCAAAAATCGTATTAGCTGTAAGTTTATTAGCCAGTCGGTCGAAAGCTGATTTTGAGATATACCAGATACGTACATCTGAATTTAATAATAAATTATTCCAATTACTGTCACAGCATCGAGCTGCTGTGCATTACACCACCAAGTCCGAATAAAAAATATAGCGTACAATTAGTACCACCCAACAATAAAGCAAAATAATATTATCAAATATTTGTATTCATGATACCCTAAAAAAAGTAATAATGCCATGACATGACCCTCTATCACATATTATATCATTGACATAAAGAAGTCTATTAAATACCATCAAGACCATTGTTTTCTACACAAAAAATAAACCATACTCAACAAAATAAAAAATCCCAGTAAAACAACGAGATCGTGTATGATTTTTATACACTGTGGCTGTTCGAATAAACCATTACTATATTTTTGTACGTTGATGAAATCTGATTTTAAAGTTTATGAAGTTGAAATAAGGTTCACAGTGAGTGTAATTCTAAAGTTGTTGGTAATTGATTGTTATTACGCACGCGACAAGACCGCCCTAACTAAGGGGTTGTCGTCGCCCTCAAGTTAAGGGTTGTTGTGACCTACGATTATCGCAACCCTCTCGATTATTCAACAATTTGTCATTCATGCTAGTTCGGACGCTGGAATCGGTGAGATGACGTCATGTTTTAAACACTTTTGAAATTTAATTGTGGAATACATAGTAATAATGACAGCCAAATCCCAGGAAGAATAAATTGTGTCACTTTACAAATCAAAGCAAGTTATTCCTTGTGAAATTTAAATTCTAAAAATGAATGGCTGAATTTTATAAAATTGTGATGAAACAATGCGGTACTAAAAGATGTCTCTACTCTACCAAGACAAACGTCTAGTAGGTAGGTATATAAAAGACCATAAAAATGTAAAATAATGTGATTATTGAAAGGTTTTAATTAATCATAATGTTACTCGTAATTCGTTCATCTTTACAGCATTTTAAGTCACTTATTTGGCTTAAAGAGTATCTATTAGCAACTAATAACTTTACGCAATGAAAAAAAACCAATAGCAACGGGATATTGTTTCCCACAGTCGGGATGACGCGTGGGGCGGCATTTTATACGCAGGGATTGCGTCCAGTGGGCCACTGTCAAACGAGAGCTCACTGTGTTCACACGGCCGTCCATAACACATAAAAATCATCTGTTCCGTGCCGAAATATAGGAAATAATCGCGTAAACGAGGATAATGACGCGAGTAGGTGGGGCCGTTCTGAAGACGCCCCTCTAGCTTTTTTTTTCTCGACGTCTGGGCGGCGCGAAGAGAACGCCTCGCGTCCCACGCTCCGAACGCACCGACATGCGCGACCGAACACGCTCGCTATACAAACCGACGGCAACGCGCCGACGGTACACCGACTAAAAACGTAAACAAACAATAAAATGCGAATAAAAAACACGCGACAAACATACACGAAATACAAGAAACGGCGCGAAAACCGCTAGTTGGATCCACATTTAAATATCAACGAATAACATTTAAATCATTCTAAAACTTACGTTCGAAATTCAAGTTTGGAGCGAACAATAACTTTTGGACATGTTTTGACGTTCAGTGACAGAAACTAGTGCGTTGTGTCAATTTTCGCGGTAAAAGTGACAAGTTGAAATGATGAGCCCGCGAAAAGAGGACCTAGTGTTGCCAACATGAAAAAACTGCGTGTTTTCATTGGAAATAACAGAATGCAAAGGACAGTTCATACAGCAATACTTTTCTTATTGGTATTTTTGTTGAATATTGCGAGGTAAGTTAATGGTTCAAACTAAATATTTTATTTTTTTCCAGAACTAATAGGCGATATAGAAAACGTTTCTAATAATATATTCCAACAAAATGCAATGATAATGATATTAATGAAGAACAACCACATTCACAGACGAGCACGATAGCTCATTAAAACTCGTGGGGCAATAAAACGGCACAATAGCCACACACATACACAAAGAAAATAAGCCAACAAGCGTCAAACAAATAGGGGCGCAATGAATACCAAACTAAAACATCACGACACCTAATCATGCAAAACGGTCCTAAGTAGACAACACGGGGACTAATGAATAATGATCCGCGTCGCGTAATGTATGGTAATAAATGTAAATTTAAAAGGTGACAATCATTTTGTCGGCCCACCCAATAGCGCTGAGATTTACGTAGTATGTAAATGCGTCGATATGCCACTGCACGCGGTCGCATAATCGTAGGGCTGTTTGCTTCGTGATTGATATTCAGACCCGCAGGATTACTTGAGACTGGATGAGCTCCTTTTATTTGTGTAAACCGGTTTATGTATCGGTTTTGGTAAATCTAATCGATTATTTATAATTTGATCACTGAACAACAATGCTTTTTCATTAACAATAAGGTCTGTTATGTCAATAGACAATCATTTACATAAATAGGTAACATCTATTATTTTTATCTTGTCTCCACAAAGCATCTGCGCTTGGCCATCATATTCAAAATTGACTGAGAAAAGCACGTTTTAAGTGAAGGTCGATTCTTCCTAGCCTTTATTACTTTTCAAGCCATTAGGTACTAGTAGGTCAAATACTTGCTACCTTCGAACACTCTCCTTTGACACTGTTTAATACATTTTCAAGACTGATCACTTAAAACCCGGACACCGTTCGAATTTCGAATTGGATTGAAAGGTCAACAACCAATTACGTTCAATTAGTGCCGGGCTATGAAACCGCAAACAGGTGATACACAGATATACACAGTTCTCGTTTTTTATTTCATTGCCAGCATTGAAAATTTAATGGCTCCACGCCCGTTTATATTCCAACCATACATTCTAGTTCAAACCGATTTTATTCACAGAAAAACGTTTCACACACTCAAACTTGCTAATTTCGACGAAACTTCGTCAAAATGTGTTTTATTGAGCGTTATAAAAGGTGGGAAAATCTTACTAGCATGCAATTAGTACACTTTTATCTGTTCAAATATCATAAATAGAGAAATATGTTTGAATTTCGAACGGTTGAACGGATTTCGAATATTCATGGCTGGTTTTGAATTTCATGGTATTTGGGGAGCATGTGAATTTTGGGCTTTAAAAGTAAAGCATTACCGTATCGAAGCATTTTATGCTGGCATGGTTTTTTGATTTCCTCGCCTCATAAAAGAACCGAATGTCAGTAACTTTTTAACAGTATTTTTTTTCGAATGTCAAAATGCAAAGTACAATTAGTAGCAATTTTGGATGGAAATCAAAACCTATTTGTTTTATAGACGTCTTAAGGTTATTTTCAAAATATTACAAATACACTATGATCGTTGCTATAAGTCAAACTCCAAATACTGTTGCAACGAGATTTCTAATTCGCTCTTTATGATTCGTTTTATCTAAATAACTAGCCATATCAATAAATAAAAAAATCACAGTTACAATTCTTAGATATGAATAGTTTTCTCAAATATTATTTCTTAATTTATTGGCTGTCATAAATCAGTATCATTTCTGAGACTTGCAGTAAACTTTTTACTAGTTAGAGCCACTCTTTCACAGCATAATGCAAAGTTTTGCGTTTTGTTAAACTATATTTATTATATATTTTATTTAACACTTTGTGGGACACTAAACGCCCCCAGCCAGACATAATAACAATAAAACCTCTATTATGTCTCGTTCAATGTCCTTTAACCGATTAAGAGGTTCTTAATCCTATTAAATAAGGCAGGTCATCAAAATTCTAAACTGTAGTACTGTTTCTGTCATCAATTTGTCTTGATCTTTTCAAATCAAATTATTAACTAACCTTCGATCTTATAATCAATAGTAGATATGCATACTATATAATACCAGCCTTTTTATTGTCCCACTGCAGACCAAAAGTCTCTTCTCATACGGAGAACACATGAGCATTGATCACCACGCTTACTCAAGACGGGTTGATTCTATCGACTTGAAGACCTAGATCATTCTTCACATTGGTAATCTTCGCTGCGACATCGCTAAAGCGACATAAAATGTTCTTACATCAGAATCCTCCTACCTATACGTATTGCAATCTCAATGACAATGGCGTATGAAGGCGTATTTTAATGGATTACTAATTTACCTTAATAGACTCTTTGTACACGACGGATATTGAAGTGCAGGTACCCATTTGGTACGGATCCTTAGTTGTTATTGGTCATTGTTGTCTCTACCGAGATGTCCCCTACAATAACAGAACTTTAGAAGACGGACACTGGCTTCTGAACTCTCATCTTGATTTAAGACTTTTTCTTGATTAGTAAATCTACTGTCTGTAATATGTCAGCTTTTGTGATTGTCGGAAAATCGGTTTTTTTTTACATCTCATCCAATGAAACTACACATGAAAATAATTGTGTCAATCGTGTCTACAAATTGAATAAAATTTTAATATTAACTTAAATTACAACTGCAAAAAGATGTCCAAAATTTTCCCACATTCATTTTTTTTTAAACGATTTTGTAAGTAATCTTAGGCGACACACAAGTTTCATTCATTGCATTGTTTCCAGACAGGTACACTAGTGCTGCCATCTAGTATCTCGATATTATAACGAAATATTTTCATATCTAGTCAAGTTGAATCTTTGTAAAATTAATATTCATAATCGAGGTTATGGTTAGGTACCTATATCTATTGGCGGCTTAGCTTCTATGAATATTTTAAGTAGATATTATTTAAAACAAAAGAATTAGTACATGCTTATTAAGGTTCATGAAAAGCAGTATTAGTATTCGTAAAGATATTACCATTTACTAAGTATTCTGAAAATAAAGGTTCGACCGATTAATCATTTATTTTATTCGTTATTTATAACTTCCTTTTTCAGGCAATAGGAGGAAACGTTTAATGTTTATTCCGCACTAATATGCATAATTTAACTTAAATGAATAATATAGTATAGAAAACTTAAGGATATGGTATGTAGGGTATTTCCTCTAACGCTAAATAGTGAACAATGCATACAGTGTTGCCATGCGTCGGGAAATTCCGGGACATGTAAGGAGAAACTCTTTGGTTGTAGGTACACTCATAAGCATAAACACCTCACACTTACGCAAGATTTAAAAGTGATTTTCTCCTAAATTATTAACAAAAATTCTATGGTGTTATGAACATAGTATTTTTGTAACCGTACTATAATAAAATAGGTATTTTCTTAAAGTTGCTATGGGTATTTCACCAGAAACTCGCTATTAGTTATGTATAAGTATAAGGTATTTATGCTCGTGACTGTACCTACTTACGTAATTCATTTAAAGGATCATAAGAGCGCACGAGCACATAAAATGAAAACTGCTTAATGCCAATAAAAATCCTTTCATTTCACAGTTCAGCCACGTTTATTACGTTACTTACGTTATTTACGTTCTTGATGGATGATTATATCGTAGATAAAAATGCTTAGCTTAATGCTGGGGGCCTATTACGAACTTTTAGAAAACCAGGCAAGTTCCGGGCAATTCAATTTACTATCTGGTTAAATTTCGTATTATGACAATCCTAAACCTGACCGACTTCACGCTGGGCAGTTTGTCTATTGCTGAACCTGCTCCACAGCAACTTGGGATCACTAGTTAAAATTTTAATGTCTGGAAGAGATGCTACCCTTTTTTAACCGACTTCCAAAAAGGAGGAGGTTCTCAATTCGACTTTTTTTCTTTTTGTGTTTTAGCTCAGAACTTTTTTCTGGGTGAACCGATTTGGATGATTCTTTTTTTATTTGCAAGCTGGTGCTTCACATAATATGGTCCCATTTAAACTTGATCAAGTTCTGACCAGTAGTTTTTGAGTTATCCTTAATACTGCGAATTTTTTCCACTTAGTTTATATTTATGATGTTTTATTAATTTCCTGTCACGGTTATTTACCTAGCAAGTAGTGGTTTACGAATGTGTGTGGGGCAGGTACCACAATTAAAAAGTGTAAAATAAAAACATTATTACAAAAAAACAACCGACTTCCAAAAAAAACACAAAAAAACGGGAAAAATAACTTTAATTTCGTTGTTTCTGACATTACATTTATTTTTATTTTATCGAGTTTTATTTGTTGAATATTTCAATAGATATTAATGATTATAGCTTTTCTTTTTGGTAGTAAAGTTTTATTCATCTCTCAAATACATTGCACACATTTTAGTTTTGTACAAATTAAAAGTATTTTTTCAACTTTTTAAATGTGAGTACCATGGATCCGTTTATTATGTCATTATTATGTATGAGGATTTGAAAGCACACCTGTTGAGAGTATGTTATACTCACATAAATTTCTCACTGTTGGTGGCGCGTGTGTTGGATCATTCGGTTCCCTACAAAATGGTTGAGCTGGATGGTGCTGATCCACGCGTCATGTTCGTGAACAGGCTCCGCGCCGTCGGTTGAAACTGGTCATCTCTTAACTGCCACAGCTTATTTCTAATCTTACATTTAGAATTATTTCTTTATTTTTGTCTTTTATATTTTTCTCACCTTTAGATGCAACAAGAAAAATGTACCCAGGATATTGTAATATCTTGATTTAAAAGAGTGCCCTCGGAGTTTCTAGCCCGTTCTTCGCCATAGAGATCTATGTTTTGGAATGGGCAACTAGCTTCAACTTTCTGACTAACTGACCGACTCTTTGACAGTTCAAAAGTGACTGTAAATGGTTTAATTGAAATAAATGCGTTCAGTTCAAGTTTGACAAATTTTTCAAACCTATGAAGCAATGAATATGGAAATTCCTTCAAAACCCTTTTTTTTGTTGTGTTGTGATTGAAAGTGTGTTACGTGCAAAAGAGCGAAGGTGCACATAAACAGTAAATTGAAATTTCAGTAAGGACTAAATAAACCTCTGTATCGTGAATTTTCAGCAAATTTTTAGCTTGAAGGAAACTACGTACTAAAGATAGCGACGCGTGTGAAATTATATTGACTTTTTTTTTGTCAAATTTCTTTTAGGTTACCATTACCAGGATAGGTTTGCCATGTACAGTCGACCGCACGTCGGTGATAACACTTTGACCTTGAGCTGATCTAGCGTAGTACGAAGTTTCAATAGAATTCGAGGCCCGCTTAAACTGGTTTTGTTACCACTGACATGCGGGCTACTGTACGAGGGTCACAGAAATATATAATATGTATAATAAAGTTGAAGAGTTTGTTTGTTTGGTTACATGCGCTAATCTCTGGAACTATCAGCCGGTTTTTTTTTTTTTTTGTTTGATAACCCAATTCTTGAGGAACGTTATAGGCTATTAAACAACACGCTACGACCCTTAGGAGCCGAGCAAAATAAAGAAAGGCTGAATTATCGCTAAGCGACAACGAAGTAATAGCGCGGGTGGTCGATTAGATATGACGCGGTGGGTCAGGAGACTAAGAAATTTCACGCGGACGGAGTCGCAAGCAGAAGCCAGTACTAAATATTTCAACAATTGTAACAAGGAAAAGTCAAAGTCTCAACCGCCGGTGGTCCGAATACTTGACATTTTAATCGAAAAGGGAAATTAAACAACTTTCTAAAGGCAGAACGAAATAAAAAGAAAAACATAAAATACATTTTATCATTACCACGCAGAGGGCAGGACAAATTAATGCATTTTAAATAACAATAAATAGTACTGATTTGTCGATACAACTCGGTACGGTGAAGCCTCGGAGACTCGCGATAAGGCGATATTATCCGATTTATGCACATATTAACACTTATCGGACTAATTGCTACTGTTCCAACATTTTTCAGCGTACCACAAATCAAGTGTATCTAATAGAAGAATATAAATCCTACTGTAGGTATAGAGTACCTATATACTATGTTAGTACACGGAATTTCAATCAGACCCGCGCGGTTCATGCGTTAAATGTCGTAACTGCAGCCCGTGAGCAAGCTATTTTGGTGCTTGTGAATAATGATTTAGAATAGGATATCCTATGGGTGTTCTAAAGGTAAGGCATTTTAAATCTCAGTGTTAGAGAGGATAAAAGTATTTGCAGAATTGTCGGCACGCAGAGAGAAGCAATGCAAGTAGCAGTAATTTGTATTGAAATAACCTTTCTGAATGGGTATCTTAGCATTTCATCAAGCCGACAACGCCAACAGATTTATTATTTTTTACCGTCGACGGTATTAAAGTACGAAATTATTGTTTTTATCTCCTCATGTGGAATTTTTAAAGCAATTATTAAGTATCGCGCCATATTTTAATTGGATCAGTCGGGTTTAACGACTTTGGAAGAGATGTTAGGCGTTTTGCTAAATCCTTTGCCAATGTGTGGCTGGTTTTTTGGCGAACCAAACTTATTTCGCAAACATTTACGTTTATTGGGATGTAAACATTTCGATTTAAATGCTTTTATTACGCGCGCCTGGTATTGGACGTAATTGCATTTAATTTTACATTCTGCTGGAACTAAAATGGTTTTGTTGCGTTCTTGAGATGTTTATTGTAGAAATTGTTTTAAGAAATATTTCGTTGGAAATATATTAAACTGTCGTGAATCAATAAAAGTTTTTGTCTCCGATCGTATTAAGCGAAGAACTACGCTGAAAAATCGTGTTTCATTCGATTCTTAATTACTAATGCTAAGGAATAAAAACATCTATGCTAATGACGACACGCCATCAGATGCACTCAAATACCTACTTAATACAAAATCGCAACATATTATCAGGGCCTTCTTTTCCATTGGTCACTGTGGGCAAGTGCCCAGGGCCCCTTGATTCATGGGGCCCCCTATTCCATGCCCAGCGTCGGAGCTAGGGGCTATCAGAGGCAGGGTGCTACAAATTTCGAGCCCACTTCGCTCGTTCTTGCATACTAGATTCTCCATAGGGCCCCAGTATCCTAAAGTGCCTAGGGCCTCCAATAGGTTAAAAATGGCTATGCATATTGTAGTAAAATAGGCACAATTTGTCGTGTTATAAGATACGGTAATACCACACTTAGGCTGTGCTCGGACCAGACTCCTCAATGAAAACAATGATAGCGCGAAAACTCACAATTACTAAAAACAGCGGGGTAATTCGCTTAACACACTAACAGCAGGAATGACTTTCATTTGACAGTTCAACAACATTCATTGCGTTATTTACGTTGTTGAGCAGACAAATTTTTCAAACATATGAAGCAATGGATTAGCAATAGGCTTCAAAATTATTCAGATTGTGATAGATAGTGTGTTACGCAATTAGGGTGCAGTTTCATATTGAATGTTTCCAAAAATCTGCAGAAAAACTATTTTGACACATTACAAAACTGTTAAAAAGATCGCTTTTAGCGATAAGACCGCCCATTGTGTCACCCTGTTTAAAATGTCTACATTTATCTCTGTAATTTTTATGGTGTACAGTCACGAGCACTAATATGTATAAATTTAGTAAAATTTAAAAGCGATTTTCTCGTGGAACATTGATTGCAACTTTGAGATAAGACCTATTTCATAACAGTATGGGTTCCAAAATGCTATTTTCGTAACAGCATAAAATTACAATCAATACGGTAGGAGAAAATCACATTTAGACGTTGCTAAGTGTAGACATATAAGTGCTTGTAACTGTACATAATAAGTCAAGCTTGTGCAAAGTGAAGCGCTACTAACATAGTCTTAAGCCTTTTTATTAACACAAGTTTTGTTTATTTAAAATATGTATGTTTAGGTTAAGGTATTTTTCTATGGGCCTGTGTTGCCTGAAATAAATGGTATTATTATTTTATTATAATAAAGACTATTCTATTATATTCTATTCTATTCTGTTTTGGCACAAGACTAAACTATTCTGACGCAATACTAAACTTTTTGATACAAGACAAGACTTTTTTGTTGTTTTGTCTCTGGTGTGGACACTGTCTTAGTCCAACCCTGTGTATGTAATGATACGGCTCGCACCGTGGGAAGGGACGAGATAACTCAACAGTTATGCAAAGACGGAAAACTGTATTTAACTTAAGTTACGATTGTTTTTAGTGTTCCTTATTAAAATGAGAAATTAACTGACGCTCAGCGAAATTATGGCGTAAGTTTTCTTTTCCTTTTTAATGAAAATGAGTTTGAGACTGACGTAAATCTATACAAATAAATACAATTGAAGTAGGCATCTGCTTGGATTTTTTTTTTAAGTAAATGCTTTTGAAGGTATACATGGTGCTAATAACAAAAAAAACATTTTTTTAAATTTTTGTCTGGTTGTCTGTTTGTTCCGGCTAATCTCCGAAACGGCTGGACCGATTTTGACGAGACTTTCACTGGCAGATAGCTGATGTTAGGCCACTTTTTGTCCCAGTAGCACTTTCCCATGGGATAATTTCCGACATCCACGCGGGAGGAACCGCGGGCAGCAGCTAGTTATAAAAAATAGTGATAATTCAACGTAGGTAATGATTTAATTAGTGGTTTTAGGAAAGTTTTTCACGAATTGATTTTATTTCCTAGATTTTCTTTTTAGAGAAAACTTTGGAATATTTTCAAGACCGAAATTGCTAATCCTGTTTTCTGACAATGAAATACTCACAATACAATTCTAAAATTCTTCTATTCGTCTATCTTTTTTTTCTTGCCATAAATCCGTTATTATTAACAATAAAGTGTTTTTTTTTTAATGTTAAGCGAGGGAAATTAAGTAGGTAAATTGACTACCAACTTGAATTGTTCGTATATTATAAATCATATCCGTATGTCTCTAACAGTTGTATGAAATGATTATAACACGGAAAATTGACGTAGAGTGTTGTTTAACAATTAATTTCCCTAACTGCACCTACCTACAGAACTTTCAATCTTGCCGTCTGTTCACCCTTGACCATTCTAAATTAAGAACAAACGCCTTTGTGATAAGAAATGTTTGTACACAGTTAAATACTATGCCTCGCCCTTAGAATATGCAGTGACCAAACAAACTGAGGAATTTATTTACCAGAGGTTTTATTGCGAAATTCAATTTGGTAGAAAAAACTACTTCATATACGATTCTAGAGAAATGAAAAGGAGAGCTTAATGGGGAAGCTCGGGCGAAGCTAATTGTAGAAGGCGTTATCACAACTAGGTCCTTACGGCCTAAAATAAATTTGACATTTCGTTCATTCGTTCCATTACGTGTTCATTCATGAGTTTGGTTTTATTTCAATATTTCGTTATTTTCCGTTATTCAAATATTTTTAATCAAGTACTTGGCATGGAAAGTGTCAGAATTTTGAACCTTAACTATTTCCTGGTAATCACTTACTTCAAAATGATTCCGATATAACCTCGCACTCTGTTTGATTAAAAAAAATCTTCACGAATAGTAAAGCTATTCGTGAAGATTTTTTAAAATCTTTCAGATTTTCTAAAAAGCCACAATCTTTTAATTTTAGGATCTTTCTAATTTTAGGAGAAGGGGTGGACTCCAATTTCGGAGTACTTAGGACACAAAAATGCGTAATTAAAAAAAAAAAAAGAAAACTACCTCACGCCTTATATTATTAGCTTGTGTTAGGAACTAGCTACGACAGCGCCATTTTGACAGTTGCCTTCCTCATTATCTCGACCTACATAATTATAATTGAAATTATTTTAGAGCTTACTACAGTTTTCTAGAAGATCGATGCCTGCCAAATAGCGTCCATTATTTACCGGCGAATGACGTCACTAAAACGTTATTTATGAAAGTAAGTTGGTGTGTTTTCCTAGAGAGCGTTTTTTGACACCGTAAAGTCACCCACTTCCATCATTTTTATGACAGCTGTCATTGAAGGCATTATGTGAGTGCCACCGCTCCTTTAAAAAACATGGTAAAGCTCATACTTTCATAGATTCCTTGTAACCTTAATCGCAAACAATTATCCAGAGAGGGTCATTCTGCATAAGACCTAAAAAAATACATTTGAATAAATGCTCTATATTTAAATAAAAATCTATCCACAGATAAAAAAAATGCTAACAGACAGGTAAATTCGAAACGTTAACACTTAAAAAACACGTGCGGAGTTTATCAGTGTTGATCGGGCCACAGTCGCGTACATCTGATGAACCGAGTACCTACGTGCGGCCATAGTTTTTATTTAATCTGTGACACTTCCTGTCATGCCCCATCTAGTTCTATGATATATTTTATTTTTGGAACTAGGTTTCTAACGTGGTTATTGTCACGATCTTTGTGAAGGTATTTTGAACGATTGTAGGTGTACGCACGACTACATATTAAGCTATACATTTCCAGTACAAGCTGACTTCTCATTGTACGTAAAGCCTATACAATGCGAGGTCAGCTAAAACTGGACATGTATAGCTTAATATGCAGTCTGTGTGTACCTACCCTATTAATTAATATTTGTGCAGTGATAAATACAGTACATAAATTACAAAGTTTATCTATTCTCATAAGGAATAGTAAATATTTTAATAATAGGTACTTATAATTAAAATTAATATATCACTGACGTAGAAAACAAAAAAATTACAAAATAACTTTCTGAACCATTCAGGTTCAGACGCTAAGCCTTATATTCAGTACATAGCATAAAAGATAAACAACGTGGTACCATATTTCCATTTCTGTGCTAAAGCATCACCACAAAACTTTAACCGCACAAAACTTCCGAAGTATCCAAAAATGAATTTAATAATTAATTTCAAAAGTCTGTAAAATTCCTTTACCCACGGTCCAACAGAAACATTTCACAGGCATCCACAGCGAAGCTCATAACTTTTCAATCGAGACTTAATTATAAAATCGCTCTGAACATTTTCACATACCATCGAAATATTAGCTACTGACTAAACGAACAAATTGTTTCATTCCGAAACTATTTAAACAACGCGATACCATCGGAAACTAGTATAGATTCACAAATAAATTAATTTGTGTGACTTTAATTACCCATGAGAATAGCCCAATTAGTGGGACATGATGGTGTGACGTAATATTATTGTTTGTTTATGTTGCCAGATTAGTCATTAGTTATTAAATATTGTTATTGTCGCCATTTGTAAGTGGTAGCGATAGTTTTGAATAAATTAAACGCTAATTATTTGATATTGATTCGTGCTGTGCGGTAAAATTATGTTATTAATTTTGTTTGAATGCGATTGAGTTATCAGCCGGGTGGTCTTTTCATTTTATTAATTTAGGTACCAATTTTTAAACGCTGATTAGTATTCTACAGCAATACCCACAACTACTAAATGATGTCTTACTTTTTGAAACTGGTTAGCTTGCAGTAGACAGCCTGCAGTGGCCTAAGACACCTAGAAATGGTTTCAGGACTTTCTAATTTGAACAAATACTTTTTGACTTTGCCTATCACAGAGGATAGAACACACAGACATCTACAAATGTACTTCATTGGTTCCATCTAACTCCCATCTTTCTACTTCCAGTTCTCGAGACAACATGCTGCCAAGCCACGTGAAGCTCAGCTCATCCCTCACCTGCCGCCTCGTCGGAGGCCTGACCAGGGAACAGAGAACCGTCTGCCACGGAGCACCTGATACTGTCGCCATAGCCTTCGAGGGTCTACAGCTAGCGGTCAAGGAATGCCAGCATCAGTTCCGTTGGCACAGATGGAACTGTTCCAGTCTTTTGATCAAGAACAACAATCCTCATAGCAGTTCTATTATGAAAAGAGGTTAGTTTTGTTATTCTATGAATGTTTTAGGATTTTGTACAGAATGAGTAGCAGACAATCAGCTACCGACTCCCTCTATGGGTGTCGTAAACGACAGACTAATCCTCATTTGAAATAATAGTAAAACATAAGGGAAATAATAATGATGCCACAAGAGGCGCTTCCTTAAAGTGAGTAAAACTGACAAGGGTCTCTCATAAACTATTCGGAGATACCTCGCTTGATTACCTTGTCACAGCAGCACAAGACAAACGTCACTGTCCTTAAAACTATACAAGCTCAAATAAAACCTTCAAAAATATAATAAACACATGTATTTATTAAGCTTTTGTCGCAACAGAGAACCAATAACATCATAAGATTATGTCCAAAAACGTAGGTGGTAGCAATTATTGTCGATTAATGCCAAAACCAGTCCCACATGAACGTAATTCCATAATACTTTTTTTTATATATTGAAATAAACGCAACTAAAATTTTAAACCAATCGCGATCAACCATTACAATCCGAATTTATTACGACGAAAAATTATTCACGCACATTAAGAGGCGACCGGAGAACGGACACATCCACGTATTATGTTCTTAATATACGTATTTACTGAGTCGTCCGTCTTTATGTCCTATCTTCGGGTGTGAAAAGGCTTTGTCGACCTCGTTTTTTCCACAATCATCGCACACGTTGACGTGGAAATTTACGAGCATGGAAGATGGGAGACAACAAATAATAAGCTGGTGGTGTCCAGGTGGGGCTCGCACCCGCGCCCCGCGATTTCACGCTACGTGTGGGTCCGCTGGTCCCCCTTCCCACCTCGGCCCTGCCTCGTCCCTCTAGCCGCTCAACCAATTAATATCTTAACTGGAATTGCCTGGACTCGAGTACCAACGGAGTTACTCAATTTTCTCCACGCTCTTTTATTGCTGCGCGCATTTTAATAACAGTTTGAAATTCTTCATTAAACCTCATAAACGCAGATTGGATAATACACGTTTTTAAAATAGACCCACTCACATATAAAACGTAATTGAACATTCAAATAGTGAGAGATCAAACTTCAGAATGTTATTTGGTCCATTGTGTCGTCGACATTATTAGTATTGGTAATGCCCGTAACGACACCTTCCGGCCCTTCAGCGACACGACTGTGTTTAAATTGAAAAATTGTGAAAAAAGCAGCGTAACTAAACACTTAAACATCTTTCTTAACGTACCCATTGTTAAGGTCCCGAATTGAAACGCCGACGGGAGAGTGAAACGAAAAAAAAAGTGAAGAACAAATCGAGATGCTTTTAAATAGGATAATAGCGATCGATGATCGAAGAAGAAAGATAATAATGATTCTGGACCGTTGGTTTTTTTGTCCGAACGTGTAGGATCGATGAAAGAGCGCTGTGGACGGATGGCATTCTGGATAGATCACGGGATTCGTTCCGCTTCCCCGAGATCCTCCACACGTTGTTAGCGCTGTTATACGTGACGCTGTTACAATATACTGTCAAAGATTTAATGACTTTTGTGTAGCTAATGAGACTATTGTCGGAAAAGTTTTTCGCCTCGGGCGTTAATAGTTGGATGGTAGGTGAGATTAGCGTGAAATGTGTGGTGTGGGTCGACGCGTCGGCTGTCGGCGGAGTCGCGTGAGAGAATGGCGCGCGTCGGGGCACACAGGGTGGCGAACATGCGTCGATACAAATCTGACGGCGCTCGCGCACGTGACGTGAATTCACGACGCGATGGTGTCATAAAAAAGTGACATTTATTGGCGTTTTATATCAACAACATGTCGTCAGGTGACGGAGTGCCGACGACAATGTGGTTATGATGTTGCAAAAACATGATGCGTTCTTGTGTCTTATCTGACGATGTGTCGTGGGAACTTAGTCGGCGAGACGAGACGACTTTATTAAAAGAGAATCGGACAATTTTTTATGAGTCTTGTGTCATGTTAATAATTTGTGGACGAAATATCGCGCTTTAAGTGAGACGTCAAAATTCTGCGGCTATAATTTGCGGTTGCGAGGACATGAGCACGGTGAAATGTCAAGACGAATACGATAAAGCGCCATCATTGAGCTAAAATAACAACTCTTAAAAGGATTTAAACAAAAACTTGGACGTGTCGAAATGTCTCAATGCGATGTAGCTCAACCCTCTAATGGTCGCGATAACATCTTCCTCGGTGCGTTACCGAATCGTGCTCCTTCAGATGCCTCACAACTGTGAGAAAAAACACACAAAAGACACATAAAAACATGAATTTGTCCAAAGTTCCCAGTTTTAGACGTGACATCGAGTGGGTTTTTTTTGTTTGGCCCTTTTTGTTCCCTGTCGGATTATGAGTCCGCTTTTAAGGGTCAATTAAGTCAAGAAGTGTCTTAGTGATCTTAAAAGTGGAATGATGATGATTCATCCGAAAGGATAAATGTTTATTAACTTTTATTTATTTTGCATGTTTTATAAATCTGATTGACTAACAACTGTACTCTTTTTCATAATACCTATTTGTGAACCGGAATAAATAGTTCTATGTAGGTATTCCCCGAAGGGTTCACTCTGAGATCTATGTACAGTCACCAAAAGAGATGAGTTACCAGGGTCGTCGGATATAGTTGAAGTTTAGTAAGAAACCGATGAATGTTTCCGAATAATTTTTTATTTTATTAATAGAAAACAAAGAGTACATTTATCAAATCAAATTTCATTCGAAAACATCCATCGGTTTCTTACTAAACTTCAACTATATCCGACGACCCTGGTTACTTATCTCTTTTGGTGACTGTACCTAGAGTATTATAGTGCACACCCTCATTTCGCCTGCAATGTTTAAGGGTACCACAGCACCCTAATTACGTAACACACTATCTATGGCAATCTGAATCATTTTGAAGCCTATTGCTATCACATTGCTTCATATGTTCGAAAAATTTGTCTGCTCCACAACATAAATAACGCAATGAATGTTGTTGAACTGTCAAAATGAAACCCATTCCTACTGTTAGTGTGTTACGTAATTACCCCGCTGGACCTGAACGCATATTTTATAATGCCTAAAAGTAGGTATATGATCCACTGCAGACTTAAACAGAATCAGAAAAATATATTATACTCTTCAGGATATATATGCTCGTTAGATAGTGTATTGAAAATATAATACAACTAATTTGATACGCTAGAAAAAGATCACGAAAATACCTCTAAAAATTTCATTCATGGTTTAAAAACCATACTTATATACATGCAATCATTCAGATATTTTTTAAGATTATTTTTCAAGCAACATATTAACATAATAGTGTTTTAATTTTTTAGTCCAATCAATAGATTTTTTGAAAATATAATTGCTTCTGATTTTGCAATAAATTACCAGTGTTGTGGCATCGCGCTTCTCTTTCTTTTCTATGCAGACCGACAGTGACCGCGCTTTAACTGTTGTCAGCCTTTTAAGTACCTACCATGCAAAAGCAGTCGAGTCTATTGCCATCAACCGGGACAAGACCAGACTCCGGGCTAATACTGAGAAATTCCTAAGACTAAGACCCATTCCCAACTGACATAATTAAGACACTCACGACTACCATCTTTTACGATACAACCAGCACCCTAATTACGTAACACACTATCTATCACAATCTGAATCATTTTGAAGCCTATTGCTAATCCATTGCTTCATGTGTTCGAAAAATTTGTCTACTAAACAACGTTAATAACGCAATGAATGTTGTTGAACTGTCAAAATGAAACCCATTCCTACTGTTACTGTGTTACGTATTTACCTCTTAGGGGCCTTTTTATTAACACCGATAATCAACAACTGACGGACGACAATCCGACAATTTTACAAGTGTCTTTCATACATTTTCTGCTTTATTAAACAGCACGTGTCACGAAAATATGTTTTTTATATATATATATATATGTCGCAATTAAGTATATTAAATAGGACCCAGTTCTTATTAACTACTCCATTTTCATATCTCCATCAAATCATTACGTCACAGCTTCTCAATTTCGATATTAAACCAAATCTAATTGCAGCACGTGCGCGCCCTACGGATCGTAAATTAGTCTTGCTGACGTCACAACCGAGTTATCGTCTGGTTTTGGTAATTAGCGATTCGCAACACGAGGCGAAGGTACCAAACGGGGCTTAATTGCTACGAAACCCTTGCAGCGTCGTATATCTGCTGCTTGTATTAATTTTTTGGTAAATTCAATTTTGAGAGTTCACATTTTTGTTTAAAAGACTGTATGTCTGACTAACTGATGACTGTATTACTGTACTAGCTTATGCCCGCGGCTTCGCTCGCGTTAATTTAGACTTTGACTATAAATTCGGGTTATAATTCAATCATGATTCGAAAGACACGTGGCGCCATCTATTATAATAAGAACGTTATTGTTGTTTTCCTCGGGAACAGTACATTTTTGCAGGATGAAAGGTACCCTATGTCCGTTTCTGTACACCTGACAACGTATATGCAAAATTTCAGGATGATCGGTTCAGTGGTTTAGGCGTGAAAAGGTAACAAACAAGCAAACAAACTTACTTTCGCATTTATAATATTAATTAAAGTTAGGATTACGATTAGGAAGTTAGGATAGGATGATGTAAATAATAATAATAATCGTTTATTGGGAACAAAGAACAAATACATTCAAACAAAAACAATGTTAAACGATGATAGCTGCTATAGTTAAAACTGTAGCGCAGTTAGCAACGCCCGACTCCTAGTGAGAGGGTAGATTGTTCCAAGCAAGGGATGTTAACAAATATTGAAAGAAAAGAAAATTATATAATAAAATACATTTTGAGATAAGTGCTGTGCGTGTGAGTACCTAATGTGAGTAAGAGAGAGTGAGGGTGTGTATTGTGTGTGTGTGTGTTTTCCGAGATGTTAAACTCAAACTCAAACTCAAAGCATTTATTTCAATTAAACCATTTACAGGCACTTTTGAATTGTCAAAGAGTCGGTCAGTTAGTCAGAAAGTTGAAGCTAGTTGCCCATTCCAAAACGTAGATCTCTCAGATAAATTTCCACAAGATGTAATTTGGATACTTCAGATAGTTGGATTAAAGATAATATGGCACAGTCTAACTTCTCTAACTGGTTAAGAATGGTCGTTATATGATTTTGTATTGCTTTGGCGTGAAATTTCGATATCTGCAATGATATAAGCTCAAAAATACCTCAGGTGTGTAACACTGGTGCCCTATCTAGAGTTAATGGTCTCAAATTGTTTAAACATAGAACTAACAATATTATGTGGGCAGGTACAAAAAGCTACTTAGCGAGTCGGTATAGAATCCCATCCAATTTGGTCCAGCAATTTAGACGGCTGCAGGGCTGTTTGCACATTCCTTTTACATCAAGAGTTGCTTAGCTAACTACATTAAAACTGAATGGTATACCTACATAAATAGAACACATTTACATAATGGCATCCTTTAAAATCTTTAAATAACGCTGGCTAACAATAAAAGTTTAATTATTACCTTAAACGGATTCGGAACAGTTTGCAGTAAAAAAGAAAGCTCGGAGATGTGGCTCAAGCTATTTGAATTGTAGAACTTAGCACAATATTCTGCATATTATTTCGTTAGCATTTTATCTAATTTTAGGTATATGCAGCTCTCAAAATGCGACCACCCTGTTATCCATATACAGAACTACAAAAACTTAAGTAATCATTACCAGTAATTGTATGAATATATACGGAGTATTTCCAATAATTGACAAGCGAAAAACTCAATGGAGTTCATTCATTTTGGCGCCAGATTTATAAGCTATCCAGTTGGAAGCGAGAACCTCCACTAAAAACTGATTTAAAAATCACAAAGTGCACAATCGTAAATCACGCATGATGCGCGAGCATGCGCGTCGGCCGCGCAGCGCGCGCGCATCAGAAACAATGTTACACAACACGGAAAAAGACGACCACCGCCGACGCTGCTCGGAAAAACCGATCATTATGCGCATTCGATTAAATAAAACGTCCGCGTTCGTATACGCTTAAGAATCGGAAATGAAATAAAACGTTCAATGATAAAATTGAAATTTGTATTTACTTAGGCCCCTGGCTTTTTGCAAGTCGGCGCCGCGTCGCCGTATATGGGACGAATGTAGATTTACCAATTTAATCCGTGGTTCGAAGAATCGAGGTGGCGCTGCGGTCGCGGTCGGCCGACGTGAGCTGTCCAACTGTCCTACTGATGGACAGGTATAAGTAATTAGGTCCAGAAGCGTTACTTGTTTTTGCTACGACGTGGACCAACCGACCAACTTTAAATCGCAAATGTGTATAAAACTACCTCGATTTCAACATTGTATAACTACTTATGGTTACCGCGAACGCTATTGGACAGATAAATTAATATTTAAATTGCAAATATCAGTCCCATATTAATTATACAGCAACAAATTATATGAGGACAGAACTCGTTGTAGATCGAGTGTCGTAAATCGCCGAACGTTTTTTATTCGTTGACTCGTAACGAAAATAATTACATATCATGCATTATTAAAACAAACATGTACAAAAAGCTATGGTACAAGTGTAAGGGAAGAATTTAAAATCTGTCACCCGTTCGAAATTCAGAGCATTTCGTTGGAAAAAGTCGAAAACGAATAATCGGAATTCATTAAAGACGATTAAAGAATTCGGCACGGGTATCGGTCCGAACGATATACGACCTTAAGGCCGACTAATTGGCGCAAATTGACACTAAAACGTGGGATGGTGGTAATTATAATACAGCCGTGGTATAATGCGGCTCAGTTAAGGCCCTATATAGATATGTTCCTGTTTGATTTTTAAACCACTCGGCTCAAATAATTGTTTGTGTCTACTTAGAATTCAATAAAACAAATTTTCGAGTCATGCTTAATTATTTGTTAGTGTGTGAACATTCGTGTGGACAATACGGGCCCCAGTAACTAGCTTGGTCTACCCGACGTTGTTTCACTTTTATTGTACTTCATACAAGGCATCTCCGCTCTACGGAATAAAAGAAAAACATGAAATGTATAATAATATCTAAATTTAACTCATCATACGAATGCCGCCATTCAGTAATGCCTAGACGTCCCCTTGGCAGACACAAAAACTTGAATTAATTGATCATTACGGAATACAACATTACCAAAGTAGAGCATATTGTAAGATAATTGGTAAGCAATTAAAGTAGACAGAATGTAGTGTTTACAGAATTCCAAAATAAACTTTTCGGACTGCGAAATATTTAACTTTAAAAATCATTACCAAAATGGACTCAAGCGCAACATATTCGGTCTGTAACACCGCTTTCTTCATCCCGTTACGAAATCTTTCCACGAGACCCGAGTCCCCATTTCAAGACAAACAAACTTTGGCAAGCATACAATAATTCGTCGATAACAGTACATCCAATCCGATACATAACTCGGAATCATCGAAATCGATCAATCGAGCGTGGTATAAATCGCGACGCATCGATTCTATCGCGTCGTGGTCGATCGACAAATATAAATTTGTCACTGGCCAGTCGGAAAAAGCACGTCCTGGATGGGTAGAGTTTATAAATAAACAATAACATCACCGTATTTGGATGGGACACCGTAACATACATCAGCAGTTTATATTCGATCTCGAGTGATAACCATAGTAAGAGAAGGCTTTTATAGCGTACGACTCGGTGATTTCGATCGGTCGTCGGATCGACTGCATAATGATAATTCTACTTTGAAAGCAAATAAAATATTTTCAAAGCAATAAACGAGTAGGGTACTTCTTATAAATGATTGGCTGCGATGATTAACTGGAACTTATCGAAGATAGGCTGAATCGTCATCATTAAGTCTCTCCAATTTTATTGATAGCCAAATGACTGCTACAATTTTCAGAAACAATTCATTGCATGTGCTTCTACCTTTGTGCAAGGCTCATTGATTGTCAGTTTCAAGCAATCTGACAAACTATGAGAGGTTTTAATTAAAACAAAAGCACCCATTGCCATTGCTAAAACTGATCATGTATGATCATCACAAACTTACAACTTGAAATAGACACGGTATTGTTTGAAAAATATCGCAGACACTCAACATGTCAAGCAATTCAATGATGAGAACCCAATATATCTAAGTGTGTTAAAAAGTAATCGTATTCTCCAGTCACATAAAAGGACATACTCGTACGCCCCGTCATGATAATAATCCTCTATCAAAACGAAATATTTTTATTTTCCAAAAATTCGTACAATCTAAAATTCCTTAATACAGTATTAATTCATCGAGCGAACGATCATTTGACGAAGATAATGGCTGATTTATAATGATTATCATCATATTAAACGTGATTCATCCTAAATCATGTCTGGGGGTTTTTGCGACCATTCGCCAGCTAGAACTTTAAATTACCATTGTGGGGAAGATGAGTTGATTTTTCTAGGTTTTTTCACGTACGATTTGGAATCATCACACTTTGAAGAGATAAACAGGAATGTAGGCACCAACTCATGCAGAACACATACATATATAAACTCACGCCTTCTTCCCATAGGGGTAGGCAGAAACTACAAAACACCACCTGCTATGCTCCTTTACTCCTTTTGCGTCGTTTACGTTCATACTTCTGGTCACACACGCACGCCGGTTGCGAGCACTACGCACCTGACTTTTCTGAAAAACATCACCAATAAAGTCACTATATATCTTCCTAGGGCGTGACGCGGCGTTTCCACTCACATCTGCCTTGTAAATACCTTTTCTTAGTCACCCTTCATTCATCCCCTCAACATGACCAAACCATCTAAGCATACTCTTTTAAATTTTTGTCACTACCTCTTTTAAACCGCACCGTTGCCATGCTCATGGAGAATTTGATAGATAATAATTTACCATAATGACTCATATTGTTAAACCCCAAAATATAAACCAAGAACTTTTTCTGCAACCAATTAATCCCAAACAAGTACTGATTAGGAGGACTTTCGATTAATAAGTTAGTTCTGACAATTACCTGAGCTTTACGGTTATCACTTCAGACAAAAGTCATACTAAATAGCAGAACATAAAAAATATAACACTAAATCACATGTAGAATAATAACTTCGAATATGATGCCATAGATACAAGAAAACCATAGCTTTAAATACCCAAAAATAAAACCCCCATTATTTTAATAAACCATATCTCTGGGTGTCAATTAGGCTCACTCTATAGAGGGAGCCACTAATCCGTAGAGATAACTCCGATCCTCGAATTAATCACTCGATACAATCGTTTTAATTTATTCGATTCATTCGGATCAAATTTATCGAGATAAAGATTCGGGTGCACTCGTGGGAGCGAGGAAAAACAACGATTGAATAAAAAAACTTACTAATTATGGGGACACTTAATTAGTAATTATTATGAATCGATTATTTGATACTGATCTGAGATAAAAGTTCTTGAAAGATTGGTATTGGATTCAGACAACAAAATCTTACTTAAGTTTTTTGTTGAAATTGCAAAACTGATCGATCGATCTGATTTCGACTAAGATTCATAATGCATTGGGAAAGAAAGAATGAGACATTTTACTAGCAGAGGACGACCAAATATTTAATAAATACTTCAACAACAGCTTTTAAAAGTCGAGAAAGTGATTACAAAGACTTAGGCAACGTCCAATAAGCCCATATCACAAGCAATCAAATCGAAATTAAAACCATATGAAAGCCAAACTCATCATCTTCAATATGTGATACGCAATAAAGTGCACGCACCCACGAATTAACGGTTCATATAGCTCCAGAAACAACTAACAAAAGCAGGTGGAACCCCCATAATTGCCCATTAAAGATGGCACTTAAAATCCAAAGGCCTATTCAGGTTAACACAATGAAATAGCAAGAATAGCACAATTAATTTAAAGACAGACCTTACTCAAATGCAAATCGGTCGTCATACTATTTATGGTAAAAAGATTACATTGTGCGGGTTGAACAGCTTATCTGGACATCACGCGAATGGATTCACTATTTAATTTATTGGAATAAAACAGATAAATGGTGGTTGTTCCGTTCCGCGTTCCTATAAATCTGTGGGGCCAGACGGTTAGGGTTTAGCGGGACAGTCCCTTTGTCTAGGTCCTGGAACGGCGGCATTATAGAGGTTTAATGATCGTCGGAGATGCTCGAGTATTTTATGATTTTATCCTATAGCTCGAAACTATGACACAAAATGTATTATTTATTATCATTATTATTTTCTCACACAATTGTTCACGGCTTTAACTTGAATGTGCGTGTGTGGTTATAATACATCGTAACCCTCTTTGCTGGACTAGACAGCATACCAACGCTTGAGTACATTTCGCGCTGCCAACTATGTGCAAGAGTGCAGTTCAAAAGCATTTTGTATTTATTAATTATCATTCATATATTATTGGCTTTAAATGTGTCATAAATAACAGAGCTTTATTCCGTGTGGTCTTGAAGTAGTTCACAGGCCACCCGTGGGTGACAAAATAGGTATCTGGGGGATAAAGTAATAAATGATGATGATAAATTATATTTATAAAATAATAAATAAATAATAAATTGGTTCAAACAAACACTTTCATAAGTCAAAAATAAATTATGTTTTAATACCTAGATTAATTCGGTGTTTCGTATCTGACTACTCAAAGAAAAAGGACCGAAACAAACTCAAAGGTCACAGTCTGTTTTAAAGTCCAAGTACCAAAGTAGTGATCTCTGAATTCTGCAATGACGTTAGACAAGAGTGATGATTCAATTTCCCTTTACTAACTGACTTGTCATTAAAGTATCATTTGGAAGGCTGGCTGGCATTAACACCAAAAGAGACAACAACTGCAGTACACAGAAAGGCTAACATGAAAATATCGTAGTGCATTGAAATAGCCATCATGAGTCACCATTGGCAGCTGAGTAGGGGTGGTCTTAAATTTTCTTTCTAAACACAAATATCGATTTTTTTTTCCTGACTGCCGAATTTCTTGAAGCTTTCCTCTTTTCTAAGTCCCACTTTAAATCCAAAATATTCTGGTCACGTTACATAAATCGAATGTGGACTGGAAGCCTCCTAGTTTATGTACGATAAATACCGTATCGTGATATCATCGGAATGCGCCGTGTACTGTTGTTGCTTTGGATTTATTGGAAGTGCTGCAGCTATCTGCTAAAGCGGTAATGGACAACGTTTGAAATAATTTTAACGGGTGAATTGCACAAGTTTTTAGATGCAAATGAAAAGCTTAAAAACTGCATTATCATTTGATTGGTAAAGCTCTTCGTTGTGGTGAAACGTGTCAATTGTTTCGGTTAAATACAATTTTTGTGCCTCAATAAACCAACTAAGCCTATCGCAGTCCACTACTGGACATAGGCCTTTCCCAAGCTGCGCCACAACACCCTATCCTACGCCTTCTGCAACATGTCTGTCCCAGCCTCCTTCTTGAGGTTGTCGGTCCATCTAGCTGGGGGGCGTCCTACACTACGCTTGCCGATACGCGGTCTTCACTCCAGGACTCGTCTGCTCCACCGGCCATCGGTCCTTCGACAAACTTGGCCAGCCCACTGCCACTTCATCTTGCTCACTCCGCAAGCTATGTCGGTAACTCGGATTCTTTCCCGGATAACTTCATTTAATTTTTTTTCCTTCAAAGAAACTCCAAGTACAGCCCGCATTTTTGTGCCTGCCAGTAACTATTCCACTTACCCAAGTTATTCGAATCCTCTTTGAGCAACATAGTAACAAAGTTCTAACCTAAAAAAAGGTGACTCCTAGCATGGCCGTATGCTGTTATAAACGGTGATCTCATTTAACAGTAAGGCCTATATCCTCTACATGCTTTACAGGTTTCCCTATGTATTGCTTTATTTTTTATAAAAGTATCATTCAATACGCAAAATATAACGTCGCTACCTACATCTGCTTTTTACAAACCTAGATACATAAAAGATATAGGTAACTGAGAATTTAACTAAGTAAATAATTTTGCGATGTAGATTTAATTCAGGTAGATTTTGAACCGATTCTGCAAGCTAGTAGACTCGTACATATACAGTGGAATGCTGCGAACGCCTTCCGCGTGAGACGAGCCGACCACACACCGAATAAGGGAAATAAAGAACCAGATATACCAGCAGGCGAGGATATAGTGACTCTAGATGCGACTTAAAGCTGCGTCTATCACACAGGTCTAATGTTTTTATAGCTGCTTTTATTTTACTGTGCTGCTAAGTATAGTAATTGTTAAGCAGTGAATCAAAAATCTGATCGGAAGACCCTCATTTTTAACGGGATTCAAAACACGTCTGTCGATAAAAGCTATATACCCGTTAGTAAAGTTATTGATTCATTTAGCCTGACCCAAACGTAGCTTCTTTCGATTATCGGCTTCAAAACCCAAGATATTCCTCACTCTATCTACTTTCCAAAACATTAGTAGCCTATTAACGATTTTTTTATTTGATCTGCGCGGTAATTGTGTAACACACTGTAGAAATGGCTTTCATTATGACCGTTCAACAACATTCATTGCGTTATTTACGTTGTTGAGCAGACAAATTTTTGGGACCTATGAAGCAATGTATTAGCAATAGGCTCCAAAGTGATTCAGATTGTGATTAATAGTGTGTGACGCAATTAGGGTGCTGGGTTAAAAAGGTGTTTCTATGCAAGGCTTTAAAATACAGGGGTCCATCCTAGACTCCCTACATCCGTGTTATCTGTTTTTAATCCAGCAAACGCGATCACATAAATTTATAACAGAAGATAAACAAGTCCCTTTCAATATTCAAATATTTATAAATTTTCCTCGTTTTACATGATCAGCAAGTAGGTAATAGTGATTTGCTTAAGGGGGATGCGCTAAGGTAGCCCGCGAAATTTAAATTTACTTACGTGTTTTGCAATTTGCAGGTCAGTAACATATGAACTCACAGATTTGTTTTGATGATTTTTATGATTATAATTCTATAAATAAATATTTGAAACGGCCGCGAATAATATTTAGATCAGCACACAACTTGATACTGACGTGCAAATTACAAAAAAAGGAAGAAAATTTGAATTTCGCGGGCTAACCTTTTTTTTTGGTTAGGAATTCATCAAATAACTTCACCCGCGCTGGGCGGGGCGAGAGGGCGTGTCAGACTTTTATTGACTAACACCCACCCGTGTTCCTTCAGTTGCCTGTGTGCCAGGGCCGTGGTAACCCTTTCAGACGAACCCGCAACCCTAGCAGGCATCGGCCCTAGCGAACCCCGTCAGTGAGTGCTGACATCTCTTTGAGGCGCGCGTGGAACACAACGCGCCGTCAACCCGGGCCTGGTCCTTATCGGACGGCGAGCTAATCGCGGGCTACCCTGACGCTATCGCCTTAACAGGATTACTTAACTTTATCCAGCTAATTTAAATGAGAGCAGTTGCGTTTAGCTTGGGTGGGCCTTTTAGGTTCACTAATTTATTGACTAGTTCTAAGCAACGACATCGTTTTTAGGTTATTCACTTAGGTGTTTGTATAATATTCGAATTTGGATGAATAAACTAGCAGTTCACCGTCTGTATACTAACTTGTGAATAAAAATGTTCTTGCATAGACCTAACTTTGCGAATTTCGATTATATCGAAGCAGCCAGACAATGTTCCACATTGTAATTTAAAATAGGTAGATACCTACTTCGGATAAGGATGTGCAATTATAGCGATATTTTGAGTAATTTTGTCTTACCCAAAGAAACTGAATCCATTTCCGCATCTGGAAATGAAATAGGAGTCTCTGGTTTTGAGCGGAGCGCCTGTGTTATTTATTTTGCAACTCATCGGGAATCCATTGTGCTTAACTCATCAGCTAAGAATAAAGCTCTGACACGTTTTATCGTACTCCGTAGCCATGGATCAATCGCCTAATTGCTCATCTTACAATATTTATTTATCTGACTACAATCAGATACAGTATATTTTTTGCAGCCCTCATACTTACAACCATTTTCTTTCTACAGGTTTCCGCGAGTCCTCATTCCTCTATGCCCTAACAGCGGCAGGGGTGGCCCACTCCGTGGCCCGCGCCTGCGCACAAGGCCGCTTGATCTCCTGCGGCTGTGACCCCCTGGGCTACCGGGCCTCCCACGACCCCCGCGGCAGGGCGAAGGCTAACAAATGGGAGTGGAGTGGCTGTTCACATAACCTCGCCTATGGGATCGAGTTCTCGAAGAAGTTTCTCGATGTAAGGGAACAGGTGGATGATTTGCAGTCGAAGATCAATGTTCATAATAATAATGCTGGGAGATCGGTGAGTTTGTTAATAATATTTTTAGATTAAATTGATCTATTCATTCATACTCATTATCACTGGCATCCGTGTTTGTCCTACTGCTAAGTAAAGGCCTCCTCCCTTTTGAGACATACTTCCCTAGTTTTTGCGAGACTCATCCAGGTCTTCCCCACGATCTACTATGTATTATTGAACGGCATTTTTTTTTACTCTAAATCTGCTTTCCTGAATGTGCTGGATGCGGAAATAGCAGAACCGAAATTTGTGCTGGCAATCCATCATGATGATAATGAAATCTGCTACAGACTCAAACTCAAAGCATTTATTTCAATTAAACCATTTACAGGTACTTTTGAACTGTCAAAGATTCGGTCAGTTAGTCAGAAAGTTGAAGCTAGTTGCCCATTCCAAAATGTAGATCTCTATGGAGAAGAACGGGCAAGAAACTCCAAGGACACTCTTTTAAATCAAGATATTACAAAATCCTGGGTATATTATTCTTGTTGCTTCTATATGTGAGAACAATGTGTAGCGGTATCTACATCGCCACATGCGAGTTACACGTCACAATGACGTCACGCAAGATCCTGAATCGCGCAAGCAGAGTTTACCGCGCAACTAGCATATTATACAACGTCCCGACATCAAACGTCGGGCAGTTGCCCACCAGACACGACAACCGTCTGGTCGGAAGATCCCCCCTTTTCCATAGAGTATGAGTGAGCTTTACACCCTGTTCCTCATACCTCTATGCTGGTGACCCCGAAAATTAACGGCAGCGCAGCCTTCGTGCAAGTACATCAGCGTGACGTCATCATCCCTTCCTTCAAGCTTTCGAGCGGCGATTCACACAGCCAGCCAGCACCCACGGCTTCCACGGGTATCCTGACCATCAGCATGCACCAACCACGCGTACCTGGTCATCCACCTCAGCCTCATCAGCAACCTTTGCACAGCCCACTGCACTCTCGGCCGGTCCACAAGCAGGGGCCTTAAAACCCTCTCCTGGTCGACGCCAGCAGTCAGCCTCAACCCGGCGCTGTACCACATCCGACGCATTGGAGCATAACGCAGCGCCACCCCGATTCACTGTGGTACCACCACAGACAGTACCGACTCACCGTGAACTATGTGGCACCCGGTTCCGACTCACTGGAACCTCTACTGGCCCTGGCAAGTATCGTAAGATACAAGACTTAGCCCACTATCGACCTCCGGTCTCCGGGGGGAAGTGATGTAGCGGTATCTACATCGCCACATGCGAGCTACACGTCACACAAGATCCTGCATCGCGGAAGCACACTTTACCGCGCAACTAGCATATATACAACGTCCCGACATCAAACGTCGGGCAGTTGCCCACTAGACATGACACCCGTCTGATCGGAGGATCCTGCCTTTTCCATAGAGTATGAGTGAGCTTTAGATCCTGTTCCCCATACCTCTATAATGTAAACAAAAAAATGAAGAAGTGTTCAAAATATAAGATTAAAAATAAGCCGTGGCAGTTAAGAGATGACCAGTCTCAACCGATGGCGCCCGTTCACGAACATGAAGCGTGGATCGGTACCATCCAGCTCAACCATTTTGTAGGGAACTGAATAATCCAACACACGCGCCATCATTACTGCCATATTTAAGTGAGCATGACATACTCTCAACAGGCGTGCTTTCAAGTACACGTTAAGTCATAATAATGACATAATAAACGGATCCATGGTACTTACATTCACAAAATGAAAAAAATGCATTGTATGTGAGAGATAAATAAAATTTTACTACCAAAAAGAAAAGAAAATCATTAATATCTATTGAATTATTCAACAATTAAAACATGATTAATAAAAAAAATAAACATTAAGTTCGTAATGTCAGAAAAAATAAAAAGGGAAGCATCTCTTCCAAACATTAAAACTTTACCTAGTGAGCGTAAGTGGCTGTGGAGTAGGACCAGTATTAAGCCAAGCATTTTTATCTACGATATAATCATCCAACTTATAATATGCTTGTCTACATAGTGTGCGTTTAATGCATATTTTAAATTTCTTCTCACTTAGTTGAAGAATATCGAGTGGTATTTTATTATAACATTTTTCACAGTATCCCATAAAAGAAGTATGTACTTTATACAATCAGAAACGTGGTTGTTCTAATTTGTTCCTATTTCTAGTGTTGCAATTATGGCTGTCACTTATCTTACTAAAAAGATGTAGATTTATTCGAAAATACATAATGTTTTCATACATACATATATTGACAAGATACCGTCATGATGTTAATTTTTTTAAACAGTTTCCTTAGAGACTCGCGTATGCAGAGGTTGTAGATGGAGCCCTCAGTCCCTCTTTTGCAGAATAAAGATATAATCAATATCTGCACCCCGTCCCCACAGCAAAATACCGTAAGACATGATGCTATGAAAGTAACTAAAATAGACCAGTCTCGCGGTATCCACGTTTATTAATTAACGGATTTTCCAAACAGCGTAAGCGGCCGAACTTAGCTACCCAGCAAGTGATGTTAAGTGAGGACCGCGCTGTAGCTTTGAGTCAAGCGTGATCCCCAGGAAAACCGTTTTTTCGACGAATTCTAGTATCTCCGTATTCAAAACAACGTGAAATTTACTACTTCTAACATTCTGTGACGCAAATCTTATGCATTTAATTTTCTTCTCATTTAATACCAAATTATTTACAGTAACCAATTATGGACGTTGAGCATAGCGTTATTTACGTCGTCAAGCTTCTGTGCATGTCTGTTTATTTTAAAAATCAGTGATGTGTCATCAGCAATTCACCCCATTTGTGATCGGTTTTTCTGTAAATGAGGTAAACCATTTTTATATACTAAAAAGAGGAACGAACCCAATATTGAGCCCTGCGGTAAACTCTTTTTGAATTTTAAACCCAATGAATTCACCTCGTTTATTTGAACCACCGTCTATCATTCAAATATGATTTTACTCAGCTAAGCGCAAGTTTACCCAGTCTGTAATGCTCAAGCTTCAAGAGCAGTTTTTTTCGTGATTCACGCAATCAAAAACCTTGAAAAGGTCGCAAAAGACGCCTATTGCAGCGTGTGCCTCTTCCCATCCGTTAAAGATGTGTTTTAATAAGGTGACACCGGCGTCGGTTGTACAACGTCCTTTGGTGAAACCATACTTTTGATCGTGTAGGATATTATTACTGCTTATTAAACTAGCAAAACCGATACGGGTCTATAATTATTAGTCTTTGCTGTCCCCAGATTTGAAAAGTGGAATAACTTTACTGTATTTCAATACATCCGGGAATATCCCTTGACCTACACATAAATTAAATATTAAGCTAAATAAGGTGCAATTGTCTTAATAACAGATTGACAAACTTTAGTAGACATGCCCCACAGATCTTCAGTAATTTTGATCTTAAGTTGCTTAAATGACTTTACAACGACCACAGGGTTTATATGTTTAAATTTAAATTCCATAGGACAGACTAAATGATAAAGAACTTTTGAGCACTTTCCGCTACTGACATCTCTATCTCAGGTTCCCGAGTCTGGTTTACCTATTCATATTTCTTTATTACGGGTCACGAAAGTGAATGTAAAAACCACGAATTCAATATACCAGGTAGAAACGACTTCATCTGCTACTTAATAAAAGTCTTAAATTCATTCACTGACAAACAACACGCAGCCAAAACTGCTGGGTTCGGAAGCATACAACTTTGCACAAGAGTTCCTTAATTCCTTATATAGCGAAAGTGAGCATTAAGGAAGGTTTGTTGAAAATTCACCCCCTAAATGGGTTAAATGATGAGTTTTTATGGAAGTTCGTAATTTTTTCGAAGGGAAATCCTATACACACACTGCTTGTTTATTAATAACACCGAATAAGCTCGTACTTTTTTAATAAAAACGGACACTTCATAATTAAATATTAAACAAAACACATGAACACGTACAAAAACGAATCCCTCCAATTATCTTTGATGTCATATTCAAGAGCAAGATGCAAGGATACAAAAGACACCGCAGGAGCACGATGACACTTCAATTTACTTCGTTAGGCCACCCTATGTGCCCACCTCGATGTGAGGGTGAATTACAAATTAGATATTAGACAGGACAAAGAGATTGCAATGATTTAAATGTCGTTCAAACTTTTGAGTGATCAAAAAACTGTAAAATATTTTCAGTATTTAATTTACCCACCTAATTAGGAATAGGTTTTAATACATTACGATATAGCTATCAACATCTAATTGCAAAGCCAGTGGCTTTCTAACGTCAATCTCTATGTCTCCAGTTCACCAAGTACTTTTCTGCTTATTATCAAAATGGCGGCTTAGCCGTAGGAATGTAGCAAACAGGCAGATGTTCGTATATTTCCTAGCGTAATATCTATTAGTGATATATGACTTCTACAGTAGATATATGACTTCTGTATCATTGTATGTTATGTTTGATACACACTCTCAAATTCCCAAATACTTGCCAAAATAATTTACGGACGTATAAAAAGGTCATGCTTTGGAGAGGGCCGAAAACATTTCAATATTGGCATCGCTGCAAAAAAGCTTGCGTAACCGTTATAAGCATGGACTCATCATAAATCTCTGGGCACATTAAAATATGTAATTCCAAGCCTCTTATAAAACATTTTTATCATAAAAAGACTCATAAGCTCTCGAAATGACTCAATTATTGAAATAAAGCTGCCGTAATCATACCACCGACAATGTGACGTGTAATTTACCAACGTGACAACCTAAAATTAGCCTCCGAAGCAACCTTCAATTTTCGATTCGATTTGAATAGGAATACCGATGAAGTCATTACTCGAATAATCGATTATTTCAACTTACCGATTCCTTTGTAGCGGTATGTTAGGATATGTTAGCTTAATCAAATCTTGGTCATGCCCTAGATAAAATACCAAGTCTTAATAATAGATGGAATAGTTCGTTTTTTAGCTTTCATTATCGATAGGTACTTTTTCTTCAATACATTAATCAATATATTTATTGCTTCAACAATATAAACTTAGGTAGGAGATTTCACAAAGATATGATCATTGTGGACCCATCCGGGCACAGCAAAGTAAGAGAGAGGAAGCAGACTTTAATTGGACTAGTTAGTTGCGTATACTAAATCAACAAAAAAAAAATTACTTTCTTACCGATACGTCATCGGCACCCCTGCAGCGAAATTACGTAGGTGTACAAATTATGAAGAAAACACGTCAAAATAACACCCAATTTATTCATGTCAAATTGGAGTCCGAATGGGTGAGGCTTTAATAATTTAATGACCCACGTGTGTGGTCCCTTCGTTTATGAAAACACTTCAAGTGTCTACGTTTTTATTGGTCGAATAAGACTATTGTGTGCTGCGGTGCGTTTAGTCGATTGCAATTCATCGGCGCAAGAGTTGAAATACTAATAGCAATAACTATTTGCCAGTACCTACTAGTACTGCTGGATTATTCTTAAATAAATTGGAGAAAATAAAATAATACGGGTTTTTAAAATAGATAATTTCAATGTTTGACGTTAGAGATGTTTATAAAATAGATTTTGCTATAATATATCTAAAAATGAGTGGTTTCAACGTGCAACGTTGAAGAGAAAACCATGCAGAAGCATCTTAACACCACATACTTTATGAATATCGACGAACATAATCATAACTCTGTAGTGAAAGACATTAAGAACAACCTAATAAAATTAGTCGATATTAAAAAAAAACTGACTAATCGACAATGGCTATGCCCATTGCCCATCCCTTCATGCACCGAATGGAAACCGATCACAATCCAAATCGAAACTATCGTAGGTGTCCAAATTAGAGAGCCAAGGCGTCAAGCGAACACCAGCTTATTTCTTCAAAATTGAAGAGCGGTAAATGGGCGTGGCCTTAGTAAATCGACTATGTGGGTGGTCTCCTGTTGTAGCGATACATGCCTATAAAATATAATATTATATTGCATTGGCCGATCGTTTTGTATGATCCCACCCCGTTTTATGTGCTATAAACTTTGTCGTACACGGTATTATATTCTCGATCGATTATGGTTATACGCACATGTTCTTGTGTGATATTATTTTCTGTATTTAATTTTATAGTCAACATGTGGTCGGTCGATGAAGGAAAATAATGGTGTAAACGACGTGTTGACGCTGTCGCTATTAATCAGTGCTGAGGTATGTCTCTGACTTGTAAAACATATTGTATCACAATTTATTTATACAACCATTTATTTAATCCTAATTTCTTAGAAAATGGTTACCATGTGTGATTCACCACCATCATCTTGATTTTTTCCGATACCACTCGTGGTTGCAGGAATATATACTTATCATTGAAATCGAAGGCTGATGCTACAAATAATTGTTTTTCATAGAACAATGACCATCGATCATCGTCACCTTCCTGCCCTTGTCCAGAAACGACATAAACGTCTCATGAGACGAAAGTAAGAAAATGAAAAGTGTGTCAATCGGAACATACTACATTTTACAATCCACATTCTACTCAAACTTCCTCGCTCCAAATTTTTAAGCATCCGCAAATACGAAGCCACAGTCGTATCTAGTATCCCAATTCATCGTATCTCCGTATAGAGTATCATTACATTTCTTCACTGACACCTAAACATGCCGTAAGCCCTGATTTGTGGCCACCAGCTAATGCTACAAGCATTCTGACACGAGTGCCCGACAGTTGAACCAAAATACCGGGACCTACCGTGCAGGATTACTACAAATAATTTAATAGGCCCCTTCCGTCTAATAATAAACATGTCAAACCAAAGTTAAATACTGCCCAACAAAGTCACATTTGCAGATACGACATTATTAAAATTCACGAAATTATACCTTATGTTTTAGACAACAAGATTGGTGTTAGATTTTTTTAGAGGCTTAAATTAAGTTGGTTAATAATATTATATTAATGTCCGTAACCAAATCTGACATGAGACCGGCATACCGCGTCCCGTGCTTACTTATTAAGGGGATTTACGATTTAATACAATTTACGTTCATACATTCGTTTTTTTTAATACAAACACGACGCTTAGGTACAAATTATTTAATTTGTTATACGTTTGTAGTTGTTAATTATAGGAGGAGACGGCCATTTAATTTATTTCGGACCCACCGGAGTCTAGTGACATTTATAGCGAGATAATAAGGCTGTATCTACACTGTTCTTAATTTATGCCCGCGGACAAAGAGGCATAGTGTTGTTAATCAGATGTGATCTTTATTGACAATGAAGCATAAAAAGTCTGTAACATATAAATATTGAACATGTTTAAAGCAAAAACGTAGTGGATTAATTTATTAATTAAAGCAAAAAGAATGCAAAGTTTTTCATTAACCTACATCGCAGGCTTTAATCGAAAAGCGGCTCTACGGCGCGGTAAGATGCAATTTTATTGGTAATTGACAATAGCACATCGCAGCATCAAATAAGGTTCAATGGTAGTTAAATCAACTGACCATCAAAATAAAAGTAATTTTGCAGTATTACTTAAATTAAAAAATAAATGCACAGAGGAATAATTTTTAGGTATTTCTTTAGTTGATTGAATTCCCTTTATTATCATTACATAAAATATGATAGTCTACGCTCAAAATTTTGAGAAATGTGCGACGATAAATATTTTTTGAGAGTACGATTGTTTTATCATGATATTGTTTTATTTTTATTAAATATTGTGAATGAGTCTTCTCTTTGAATATTTGACAATACACTCCATTTTTTTGGCTTGTAATATGCACTAATATGCCTAACTGTTCGACAAAAAACGTAGCGTTTTCGGTACCCTACGTTTGGGCAGCGCCTTAACGCTTTTCTCCACAATAGTAAACAGCTGCGAAAAGCTTCAATACCTACATTATTTTAGTACTGTACACCACATAATCCTTAAGTAATTTACTCGTTAAATATAGAAACTCAGTAGGTTAATAATTTTATAGTAGAACCATTTTAACAATTTCAAATGACTGTAAGCAACCACCATGGTGAACTCACAATAGTAATGATAAAAGCTTAGCAGTAGGTAACATCAAAAAGATGTTTAAAGAACGGTCAATCTTTCGTTTCTTCGCTGGAAATAACGTTAAGTAATTGGATCCAGCAGAAACGAACCCTAACATCTACACATTTACCTCATAATATACAACCTGAGAGAATGAGACGACTTAAAATCGTCTTTAAGCCTAACCAGATGCAGGTAAAATAAGAAAAAAAAAGAAAGAAGAAAATTAGTCAAAAAACAATTAAAAAAAACGAAAATCATGAATTGAACACTATTCATTAAAGATCAGAGGTATCTTAAGGTTATACAACAAACTCATTAGAACCTATTCATATTTTAATCAACCTTCGAGACCATGACCCACCATTAAACCTACTTAGTTTCATACATATTAGAACTATGAATATAAATCTAAACTAGTAGCAACCAACATTGTGTAGTAATTAAAAATAATTTACAACTATACACATACTTTTATGACATTAATGTTCAAGCGATCGGATGATCTTTAAATATAACGACTTTTACAATGTTGCCATTACTAAAATCTACTACAACATGTCGTAAAAATATTAAATGCTGTAGAATTAATTTTTATAGACGCAATATCTTTCCGTCTCATTAATTCCTTATTGTTTACTACTAGTTTTAATGCAATTTCATGGTCATAATTATTATTTATTGAGAAATAGTAATATTAAAATATAGTAGTGGGCCTCTTTTGGCTCAAATGATTATGTTCATAATACCTACTATAAAATAACCAGGACTTGGTGAATGAAAAAGTTGGTGTCTTGGACAATTTCTTACTCTATCATAATGACAATTAGGCAGTATTTTTATCCCATTAAAATGCTTGACAAACCTTCAGAAGATGCTTTTACTCATCCCCTAGCCACTGTAGTCCTACCGTCCATATCATGAATGTAATAAGGAAAGTAGAAGAATACAGGAAAATCTTCGTTTACAAGCAATGTGCGCAAGCGATTAGACAACGGTACGTTATTTGTATTTCCGATGAATTTTCTTTTGACGCCCTTACTTACAATTATTTTTGTTAAAAATGATAATATTTATAAAAGTGAGTTTTTATAGTTAAGTATGCAAAAGCAATAATTTTTCGCAACAAATTCAACACGTCGCTACTTCCACCCACAGATACCTGAAGCAAACAATCCAAAGAAAAACCCATCAATTGCAACCATCAGAGCTCACCCATTTTTTGTCCATATACATCAAATATTTAATATTACATATTACGCATCAAGCCGTGAAGGTAAATTGACCCATTAAGGTGAGAGCGAACCCGGTGGTCCGGACCACACGACCACACTTGACCATTGTTCCGGAGGGATCCGACATTTTGTTTTGTGGCCACATAATTAACAGCCTCCCAGAGAGATATGTTAGACACGCTCGCTTTTAATAACCCCCGCGATGATATTTTTATTAATGTCAAAATAAAGTCGGAGGTGCTCACACCGTTTTGAAACAGGTGTTTTGGCCAGCTGCAGCGGTTTATGGACCCAGCTGTAACTTTGAAACGTATGGTTCGTTTTTCAAAAGTAATTGTTCAATATGTCTGTCTTTTTGCGACTTGTGAATCTAAATGAAGGTAAATTAAAGTAAATATCAATAGTTACAAGGTGCTTACCTGTATTGTCTATAGAAAATTATCATAATTTATACATAACAATTAATCTCTGCAAGCTTTGTATCGTTTACAGATAATCCATAGAAGGTAGTCAGTTCTGGTAATTTAGATTAAGTACTATTTCGATTCTAGTGCAGCTATTTGATAGAAACCGATCTAGCGCTATTCTAGGCAAGTTAATTCTAGCATAATTCCGAAAATAATTATGAACTATTATAAATTATTAACATGATGAACGTAGACCAATCTGTGTCAGCTTTTTAGTGACAGAATTATCACTTAGTTTGACGTACACCGACGCCATGTTACCGAACGCAACATCTGCTCACCTTCTAATAGATACATCACGGTGTAATAGACGGTCCCCAAGGCCCCTCAGCGGGATCTATAAAAGATCTCGCTTCGACCCACACAAGAAATTAGGTACCACATTAGAACCGAGGTGATAATTATGTTATAAAAAATCTATACGATGAGTTAATATTTCGTTGTTTCGATGAGTCTAATATCGATTTAAATATGTATGGTTTTGTTTTAATTTTTTGGGTTTTTGTTACGTAAGGTGAATTAGTGTTTATGTGAGTTGCTTAATCATTGTTTGAATTAGTTTTTTGTTTCTTAATGAACGTCAGATTGGTAATGTTAATGTGCGCTTTTATAATATCTGACGTGTCGATATTATCATGGAAGTCCACATCCACGTCCATAAATTTCAACTGGTAGATTTAGAGGCCTTGTTCGCGAAACTATTTTGGATATTGCTCCGTAATATTCAACTCTTAGACTGTACTTTTATAATTTCTTGTTTTTCTTTTTTATTTGCATGCCTGTTTAATTTTATCACTAACACATTATGTATTTTTCAAATTGTAAGCGCACATCGCATTCATTTTATAACTTGTTTTTATAATATGTGGAAATGTCGTGGATATCTACATTTACTCACTCTGTAGCACAAATTGTGTGTAATAATGTGTAACTGTTTATTTTCCCAAATAAATAAAATGTAAGGAAATACGTGCATGTTATAACGTTATCGTGGACGGAAATTTAAAAGCGTCATCATTAATTTCCATACATTTTACTTCCCTGTGTTATCGTGATGCCGTGACGTGGACGTGGACGTCCACTATAATAACTTCACGTTAGAAATAAAAAAAGCACACAATTATTACATATCTGAAATTTGGAGTTCCTGCAATAGTATATATGTACTACGTAGCGGTAGCGACGCGGTCCATATCCCTACAGGTATGATCAGCATTGCTGTATTTATTTAGTTTTATGTAACGCAACGCAGATGAAAAGCTTATTGAGGAGCCAATACGATAAAAAATTGCGCAGCTGTAGGTAATGGATATACTAAGTGACATTCTGAAGCAAATTCCATGCTTAATATATATTAGTTATTAAATAGCGTCAATTTCTACGTGAAGACCCGAAAAACATGAGTCAAAATCACTTATCACCGAATTGGACGCAAAATTAATGCGTTTCCTCCAGACTAGTGAATAACCAAATAAATACAGTCTCGGTTTGGAACAAGTTTACGTCACTCCGTAACAAAATTCCAAGTTTACTTCTGATAGGGTTGTCAGGATAATGAAAAATAGCTTTGAGTTTCGCTACTGATGCTATATTTTGAAAACCTTTACCTTATTTATGAAGTGGTGATCTCAAATTCAGTACTCAATCGAAGAACTAGTATTTTACAAAAGCTTTGCTGCGAATATTACATTTTATTTTTGCTGTTCCACCAGAGGTTTTACCAAACACTTAGATTCTATTACAAGCAGTATCCTCGTAGTTGCTCAAAAGATTAGAGGTCCTACAAGATTCTTAGCTGGTGGAACTACGAAAAAATTGATTTGACATGTCTAGTCTATGCATCAGTATCATATGCTGAAACTGCTGAAGATCTTCTTTATCATGGTGTCGATGGCACGACAGTTGATTAGATTTTGTTGGCCCAAATCTTCGCCACTCCCACAGCATCTTCGGTGGCAGCACAGAGGTCACTACGGCTGCATTTTTTGGGGCACAATATACTGAAGATTGACCAGTAGACTTCCAAACAAACTCAAGTGTGATCATAGCTTCGAAAGGAAATACTTGCTAATCAGCAAAAATAACTCCTCATCTTCTCTTCCTCGACAACCCTACAAAAGTTAGAAGCTGCGCCTTCTCCGTGTGCGGTTTAACTAATGGTTAATTTGCCCGTCAGATTAACCACGGTCATCTTAAACCTATTAGCGTTAGTCTGTTAATCGGCAGCGAGATTATGTTGTGATTCACATTTCACAACGTAAACGAAATGTCTGGCTGTTTTCTTATCTATGTATATGGTTCTTTACTTCTAGGGTAGATCTAGATGGTATTCTTGAGAAGTTTCTATGATTAGTTTAGGCCACATTTTTCCTTGGTGACAGCCCCATGGTACTAGCGGGGATAAAGAGGGACGCGGGTAAAAACAAGAGAAGCGCTCCTGACTGCGCAAGGCAGTCAGAAGCATGTCGAGAAAGAAACTACGAAATATATCATAGAGATATCTGCAGATTCATCTTTGACAAATTAATCTTTGTCAAAGATGAATCTGCAGATATATTTATAAATAATAATTAATTTATTTCAGGTAACAAAGATCCATTGGGTTAGTCTTAACCTATGTTAGTACTTAACTAATAACACAGGCAGTTTACAGGTGACAAGTGACCTCACCAACGGGCTGTCATGTCTCCCGGCTATAGCCCGCAGAATGCTGTTGGGGCAGCCACGGAGTCTGTTTCGCAGCGAGGTCGCTCTCTTACGCCGTACGGCATTGAAGCCGACGGTACGTGCCTCAGCACACATAGATGACGCGCTACAGAACCGAGGCAGACGCAACAGCACTCTAATAGCCCTAGCGTCAGCCCTATGATATATTTCGTAATTTACCTGTCACCAACGAAAAAGCTGGCCTATAGTAGAATTAAAGTGTATTTTATAATTGAGAGTGAAGTACAACAAGTTGAGTCAAATGCAATTAATAGGTGACATTTGGTGATCCAAGAAAAAAATGTTTTTTTTTTTTTTAAGATGCTGAGGAGCTAATTTGACAATGGATCATTATGATTCGGCTTCTCCTAAAACTGTTGTTCATAAGTTTTTTTAGTTGTTGTAAACGTCACATTACTTTCGAGTCTCTTCATTGGACAAACTTTTAGAAAAGTGATCATTACGAGTGGAAATTATAAATTCATTCAATTAGGCAAAACAATCACACTTCTAAAAGCAAACGGACTACTCAAAACATTTGATCAATCAATCGTATTTTTTTTCTAATTTCGCTGTTTTAATATTTTTTCTCAGTAATACACATAATCCCAGATATCAAAACAAACGTTAATGAGCCATTTCTCAGCAGAGCATAAACAGCACATAAATAAACTATAATATTTTAACAGCACTTTAATGATAACATGTTTAGTCTGCACTTAAGGGCCTGCAGACGTCATTAAGCAAATAAATCAACTATAGTGCTTAAAGGTAATTTAGATTGATGATAGGTACGCAATGATTGAGTCCTTCAAAGCTCCTGGTGTTTAATTAAGAACGGTGGAGTTCTCAGATGTGCTGTTTATTTTTAGCACTTAAATTTAATGATTTATAGAGTTATTAATGAATGTAAGTGGGTAAAATACGTGATTATAGACATTTTTATGATTCCTATGGGATTAAACGGAATTATAATTATATTGAACGTTCTGATTGTGGTGGAACCAGTACCCGTTAAAACGCTCTGTCGTGAAATGTGGCCAACCTACTTAAACTTACATGATCCGGTACAACACGTCAACACAACCACACAATACAGCCATGCAAGCTCAGATCATTTCAATCAATCCTCACCCTTTATTGTCTGAAAATCTGCATTTAGGAGCAATATCGTAATAAATTCTTGCAAGAGATGTATTAGGCTGAGATGAACAGGCTCCAAAGAAACAAACATTAAGATTCCCCATCACGTATAAAGTCGTGATCAAGTGCTATAAAAATGAATTGAGCTGTGTTGCTTATAGCGCCACAATTAGGAACTATTGGTAGTGGCGGAGACCTGAGAGGCCTGGGGCTCCGTATTAGCCGGCCGTATTTCACGAGTCCGCCGCCCCGTCGAGGTGAGAACATAATAAGCGGTTCGGAACCATTTTTAATATTCCGGCTTCATTACAACGTATTACAAACGTCTTGGGTGGCGAATTCTATCGCGAACGCTCTTAATACTACGCTATTAAGGTCTGGGGTTCGAATGGGCGTGGAGGATGCCGATTTATTTGAATTTTTGCTCCGACTCAATTTGGGAAATTGTTCGGCCGGCGGCTCTGGCGAAATTAAGACGTCAGTTTGATTGCAGCAAGGCGTTTAATTATGTAAATGTAAAGCTAGCGGTGGGTGGCACAATCAGTGCGGAGTGTCGATGCGGTCACGTATAGAGACAACAGATTTACGATTCGACGCGATGTGAGAGCGTGTTCGTATCATAATATTATTGTTTTCAGTTTTTTTGCTTTCGGTTGCGAACAGTCTGTTGTTCTACTGATTGTGTGAGGGTAATTTTGTTCATGATATGTGGAGATTGAGATTGATTTCCTTTTAGAGGTTGTTCGCCCTTTTTGTTTAGACAGGTTCTTGTTGACCGAGCGAGCGCGAAGCGCGAGCGAAGCGTCTCCGTTTCAGCTTGGGCCAAAATGCTTTCATATGTCCGAATGTCCAGCGGATGTTCGGCTGTTCTCCTCTACAGGTCGCATTTCTGAACCGATTCTCGTGAAATTTTGTGAGCATGTTCGATGGATAATTTTTTGTCGACTCAGTTTTTCAAAACGGCGGAGATATGGGGTTGAAAACGTAAAAAAACATATTTCAACCATTCCGCGCTCTTTGCGCGCGCGTTTTAAGGATTTTGTTTTAAGGTGAACATCAATTCAGCTTACGCTATGCAAAGACAGACTCGCGAGGTCTTCAGCTCACAGGGCCACTAGTAATATTTAAAAGGGTATGATAATTAATGCTGGTTGCATTTTTAGGTTTTAGTTCTGGTGAGTAGGAGAGTTAGTTACGTACGAGTATAAAAGACTAATTCTTACGCATGTTATTTAAGGAGCAAACTATTCTTAACTCTGTACCTACTGTTTAAATTTCATGTCGCGGTAACTACTTTTTTATGAATGGATAAGTTAAGACTATTAATTTATTAAATGCCTATGACTTCCATCTATTTATAAGGCCTCTTGGTATTTTGTTTCCAGATTCTGTCCTCCCACATGGAGGTGCGGTGCAAATGCCATGGATTGTCAGGCAGCTGCCAACTCAGGACATGCTGGAGAGCCACGCCGGACTTCAGGGCAGTTGCGTCTACCATCAAACGACAGTATAGAAAGGTAAGCATTAACTATTATTTATTCGGAAAATTATAACACAGGAGCAATCATTGCCATCAATGAATACTAGTTATTTTCCCACCACTATAGAGAAATAACAATCATTGAATACCAGACTTACATCAAACATTATGAAAATAAATACTTATAAAATATCTACGGTGGGCAAAAATCTGCCAATTGAAATCTCTTCCTTTAAAAACAAGAATTTTAGAATTTCTGAACATTCTGTATTCTAATATGTTCTTTCGATTCTACAGGCACTTTTGGTGGCTCAAGAGGAGTTGAACAATAGTCCGTCTATACTAAGGGGTCGACCTAGAGGCAGGAGGCGAGGGAAAGCACGACCAGCTCCTAAGACCAGCCTGCTATTCTTCGAAAGGTAACGTTCATCAAAGAAAGTTTAACTTTTTCAACAAAAGTCCTTATAATAACCACGGATACTGCCTTCATAGTATCGAACGAGACTTTTAAATGATTGCTTAAGCAGAGTATAGACCTTTACTTAACTTTAAGCGAATGAAGAATGAGAAAGGGCAAATGCAGAGTAGGTAATCTCGGAAAACGTGAAACAAAACGTACAAACTGCGGCCTCGCCGGAAATTTTAAAAGACAACTGGCAACCAGTGGCGTAGCCTAGACGCAAAATACAGGAAATTTTAAGCAACATGCCGCTGCTACATGGTGTGTATGTCCAATAAAAGGATGAGTTACAAGCATTCCAGTTACAAATCCAGTAAATTTTATCAACATTTTCTGCCAATTCATTCCAATAACTGCAATGGACAATATTGAAAAACTTCAAACTTTTTAATTTCTCTTTTTGTTTTTATTTGTTTTATTTGTCGATTACTAGGCTTTTGGCAACTTTTCATAAGTGTGTGTATTTTATAATGTGCGTAATGTATTACAGTTTTTGCTTCTTTCCTTTTTTCTTTCATTTAACTTTAAATTATATCTTCTAGATCACCAAGTTTCTGCGAGGTGGACCCCCGCACCGACTCGGCCGGCACGTCAGGCCGTGTCTGCCGCATCGGTCGGACCTCCAGGACCGGCTCTTGCGACCTGCTCTGCTGCGGACGAGGACATGCCCTCATCAGGAAGTCCAGCATAAAGCCATGCAACTGTACCTTTCACTGGTGCTGCCGAGTCGACTGTGAGAGGTGTCGTGATGATAAGTGGGTCGCCATTTGTAAGTAGTTTTTGAGAGACCAGCAATTCCCGTATTTTTAAGAACCGTTCATATTCTAATCTCAGTCGCAATCTCTCAACAATACCTCTCTAATTTTAATACATTTCTGACAATTTTTTGACATGGATTACTTGGATTTATGTCTGTAATATTGTATGTTTTTTTTCCAAATATATAAATTAAATTGATTGGCACTGAGATGAGATCGCTACAAGATTTTGAACGTTTTTAATTACGGGAACTGTCCTTCGGGTGTTAAGGTTGTGACCTGTGCGTTAGTGAGGATAGTTGTAGTAGCGGAGCGACGAGCAGGGCGACTGAATTAAAGATTTACCCCAGCAGTGTGTATGCAGCCTTAAACACAGCACGGCAGCGATGCAAAGCGCATTCCATCGCTCCGCTGTTGCTTTTTGCCCCGCTTCCATCTATGACACAGGCCACAGCCGAGAGTTACATAACCATATACGAGTTTAACGTAATACTTACGTACCTATGTCTTCTTCTACATTTAATAATAATAATCCTCAATATATCAATTTAACATTCCTGTGTACATTCCATTAGTAGATAATCCAATACTTAGGTATCACCGCAAATACGAATTACCAAATAATGATATTATTTTTGTTAAGTTATTTTTACCTGTACACTATACTAAGAAAAACGATATAATATTAGAAAGGGTGAAAGAATTCAAATTACTTAATAAATGGGTAGTAATTTAAATTACTTTGCCGTGTAATGGGACAATAGGCTGGTATTATTATTATTATAATAATAGATGGGCCAGCCACGAATCATGAAAAGTTTTGCCTCGTCTATAGGCACCTGCAACACTTCAAAGGGGTTTGCTAATTGCCAACCTAATTATTTCATGAGCATAAACCGGAATTCAGATATACCGCCAGGTGGCAGAGTTATTTTTCTTAAGAAAGAGCTCTATAGAAAGGAGTTCTAAGGAGACCTACTACGAAAATACAATAAAACAACAAAAAAGAAACCCTACTGCAATTTTCAAGCAGTCTGATGCAGTTGGTGGCAGTCGAGCAGTGGCAGATGGTGGTTTCAGTTCAATCTCGAGACTTAATATCACCAACTCACGGTGGTCCAAGCGCCGAACAAGAGCGACCATAAATCCGTAACTTTATGAACGGGTTTTTTTTTCATGAAAATGATTTTAAATCCTTAATAAAGTTTAGTAAAGCTATATTTACTTAATTTAATACAAATTACATACATTTATTGAATAAATAAATAAATAAATATTTAAGTTTTATTGTACTTCGCTGAATAGCTGAAGCAAATAACTAACTAAACTAAAAATAAAGCTAAACTCGTAATCAATCTAAAACTTTTGTCGACGTTACCCTCATTTTCTTACGGGGGAAGTTTCCGAAGACCCGTAATAAATGGGTCTGAACTATAGTTTGACCGATACCGCTGTACCGCGACTTAGGTATGCGCGGCGAGGCGGGGGGTGGGACGCCGTGAGCGTAGACGAATGAGCGGCCTGCACTACCCCCCGGTCTCGCCGCGCATTTACCTAAGGCGCGGTGCAGCGGTATCGGTCAAGCTATAAGTAAAAGTCTGTTTCGTAAGTCCGTATTCATAAGTTCTCTTGAAATTTTTCGAGTATGATCTCGTCTAAAGGCCATATAATTTTTATTGTTTGATTCGGCTGCCTCTTCTGATTGTTCCCCGATATATAATATACCATATTGTGCCACTTCAGCACCATGAATGAGGACTTTGTGGACGGAATCTGGGAGATTGTACCATGGATATTCCTGAATTAAAAGTCTCGCGGTTTCCAAAGCATATTCATTAAGTTTATCTGAATTAATATTAAATCCCGATGACAAAGCGTGTATAACTGTAGCACAAAGATCGATCAAACTTTTATTTAAGACAGTAATTTCAGCGGAGACCACAGAATTATTGAAAACCTTTCTTGCTGTATTTACCTGAAGGCACTGCCCATCACTTCTAATTAAATCGACACATTCAATTATATTTAGTCAATCACAATATTTTTGCAAAAACTTCGATTTATTTCAATGTACAATTATCCACTACCAATCAATACATTTACCAAAATTTAATATCTTACTATCTAAACCCTTAATGTCTTTATTCTCGACCTTCTCCAAGGATGTTAGCATCGTTTCTAAGACGTTTTTATGTTTCTGTGCAATGGTTCCACGTATGGACGTCCAACACTCAAAGAAATGCAAACTTGAAAGGTACATTTAATGAAAAAACCTGAAAAGAAAATTTATACAAATTAACGCATGATTCGTAGACCGTGCTACGCCCGAGCCTACGCAATCGTAGAGGGTGAATGTCAGCCGCAGACCGACGCAGATGAAGCTTTATATTTTCTAAATATACAGTTCAATATTTAGTTAGAAATAGGTGAGCATATTTGATTATATTTACATAATTTTGTAGGTCTACATAATGTAAAATATACTGCAAATCTTGTGTGCCGTAGCATGTAAAAATAAACAAATAATACATCAAATAAAAGTAAAAAAATACAACTAAATAGGGAAAACATACCTTGTACTTGGAAATCCATGTCACCATACCACTCACTAACAAAACAATTCTAAGAAATCACAATTGCATAAACAAGTATTGATGAGTCACTGATAACGGCGAGTGCAAATGTAATGATGCTTTCACTCCGGAGGTCACAACATAAATGCTAACTAAGTTTTTTTTTTTTGAAATGGCAGCTCGTAGTTGTGACCAATGAGTTCCTGGCTACTTAACCGAACTATCCTGTGGGTGCCTTAAGATTTTACTCGAAAAGCCTCCAGCCAGGAGCGAAATTGAATACTAAACTTATATTTAAATGACCGCACGCTGAGGGCACCCCCTGTGGGCTCGGCTTAGGGCGTCATTGAGAGAGGGCAGCAAGTGGGGACAGGCTGGATCGAAAGGTTAACATTATGATTATTAATAGGGAATTTAAGGCTATAGGCTCAGCTACGACGCGGGCTGGGGCCTCATCGGACAAGGATAATTAAGTAAAATAGGTGACATATTTATATCTACAGGTAACTTCTTTATCGGTGGATGGTTATGTCTAATTAAATAATTTGCATTTCACAACTGACTTTCTGCAATTATAACCTACGAAGGGACCACCGTGCAACGGCATCAGACTGCTAAAGAATGACCTTATTTTGAAAAACAACCCTGTATTTGACCTTGTTTTGAAAAACAACCCTGTATTTGACCTTGTTTTGAAAAACAACCCTGTATTTGATGTCACGCAGTAAAAAAGTTTCCAACGCCACACAATTCTCACTCTTTTTTGCCATTTTCTTCATAGATATTATTATAGCAATGGTCTTAAGCCCATACTGTATATTTGTAATCACATAAGTAATACCTACATTACTATAAGACAATTTTCTTCAAATATAAATCTTAAGCTAAGTTGTTAATAAAATCAGTATTAACCCTAATTAATGTACTTATGTATTTACTAGACGGATCATAGCACCCAACTACCCACATTCCATTATGTAAATAATCACATAATACGTAATGTTGTACTTAAGCATTCCTGTTCAGTAATATTTATTGAATTAACTATTTATTGTAGATCTAAGACTTTGTACCGACGGTTTTTATTGAAGGAAATAAAAACTATGAAGGAATATGTAGCTTTTTATTCGTAGTTAAGACTATTTATTTATAGTAAACTAGCTGTTTGTGCCCGGCGTCGCCCGGGTGAATTCCATGTCTCTATCTCCAGTGGTGTTTACAGAGGACTTTCCAAAAAAAAAACTATCATACAAACATTGCCCTGAAAATTACGAACACAAATAAAAATCAGCCAAATTGGACGAGCCGTTCTCAAGTCATGATCTTTCATACATGCGGCAATTAATTTTTATTTACGAATTATATAGATTATAAAACGGACTATTATTTTGTTACTAAGTCATGCCACATAATAAATATTATTCCTACATCAAGTTACCCTCTTTGTTTGTTAATTACATGCTATTCAATTCCTACACCTTACAAAATTATGTATTCCAATACATGACTCAGAAAGCAGTTACAACCCATAATACCTATATATTATCTATCGATTCTAACACCAATTTTTTTTTTAAACTGTAACTTTTAAACACTAGGAATTTCTTCTGTATTGTGGGTACGTTTACAAACATTCAAACTCACATACACAAACAGCCAGACCCGGAACAACTACTTGTAGGTCATACAAATATTTGTTCTGTGCGGGAATCGAACCCACGACACGCAACGCAGCAGTCAATCGCTTAACCACTGCGCCAACCGTGCCGTCAAATCAAAAACATATTTTTTAAATATTTCTCGATCAAGGTTACCTACCAAATTGTTGTTTAAAATATTTTCTATACACATTAACTTATTCGGTGTGTTTAAGTAAGATTCTTTTTTCAAAATCAAGTCAATATTTATACCTAAAGTTTATTTATAACCATTCTTAATAACAAAATCTTATTCAATCTCATGCTCACAAACACTTACATTCTCAAGTAGGTGCTTATACAGAAGCGATATTTTCAAGTAGGCCCACAATTATCATGTTACTTTCGGCTGATTTGACCTCTCATCTGAAGGGCCCTTGTGCTTTGATGCTTTGTTGATGGGTATCATTTCAAGCATTATAAAAGAGACTTTTAAAAAGATACATTGGAAGAAGGTAAGAAAAAATAACGAAAGAATAGATGAAGATGTGTAAGGGATAGGTGAATATAGGAGAAGGGGCTTACTTATACTTCTTAGAATAAATAAACTATGTTAGTCTATAAGCATGTGTACTTTCTGGCCTTTTAAAAGGGTCAGCATTGAATAGATTCTTAAAATAATAACAGCTAGTAAAGAATACGTAGGTAAGTTCTCTGAGAGCAATATCACTATGCAATGTTAAACTAAACAAAAATCCAAGTCCCCAAAAATCCACTATTCGAAATTACTTTTACCCTTCTGTTTTCATCCCCCAATAAATACAAATACATCCTCATTCATACATCTTTCCCTAACTGTATATTGACAGCTCTTTTTAAAGATTTTGAATTTTTTTGACAAGTTACCGGTATTCGGCCATTTTGTATTCATTGATGTTCCGCTTTTAGTATTAAATGCGCTTGATCGAATACTTGTTGGCATGACGGATCGATTTTTTTTAAGAAAAAGATAGATCAGGTAATGGAGTGGGTGTTGCGAATTAATTTTGATGATTGTTACCTAAACAAGGATTCTACACTCATTTTATGAAACGGCGGATTGAGATTGATTTTGAAGATCTACTCAAACAGAGAGACGAGTCCTGCGGGGTAATTACGTAACACACTAACAGTAGGAATGGGTTTCATTTTGACAGTTCAACAACATTCATTGCGTAATTCACTTTGAGGAGCAGACAATTTTTTCGAACATATGAAGCAATGGATTAGCAATAGGCTTCAAAATGATTCAGATTGTGATAGATAGTGTGTTACGTAATTAGGGTGCTGGAGTGGCGACCGCGTATCGGCAAGCTGACTGTGGGACCCACCCCAGCTAGATGGACCGATGACCTCAAAAAGGTGGCTGGGACAGACTGAATGCGGAAGGCGGAGGACAGGGTGTTGTGGCGCAGCATGGGAGAGGCCTTTGTCCAACAGTGGACAGCGATAGGCTGAGTCGATTGACTCAAATAAATGCTTTATAAGTAAGTATTTTGCAACCAGTGTTTCCGAGATGACTTTCCTCAAAATCAAACAAAGAACCAACTAACTTACGCTATGAATTACTTCGTTTGTTGGTTATCAATTCATAACACTTTTCAATGTTTATATTAATGAGTAATCAACGACTTTCTTGTACAAAGAGTAGGTACCTACGCACGCAGAGATAAGTACACCTTACACAGAAACATTTATTGCAGCTACTTTAGCCATTAATTTTACCTAAATGCCAAATCACCATCAGGCAATGGCAAAAACATCCAAAAGAGTCCAGAACATGAAAATCTTTTATACTTTCAGTACACGTGTACGTACTAATAAAATAAAAGCTATAAGTAATACCTAATGAAACTTAACAAACACTAGTTACAATTAAAGGCGTCCCCAATTAAATTGTATCCAAGGCATGCAGGAAGGTCGTTGGGCATTATGACCTAATACTATTAAGGGGATTAGCAGTGTTCTTAATACCGAAGCCCCGGCACTTGTGAGTTCTCAGCGGTGGATGGAACACTCGGCCGTGCACCGTTGTCCATGCCGAGTCGTTGGAACTGACTGGCGGGAAACTTGGTGAGTGTACCTTTATTTATTTTTAAATTTAAAGATTTTAAAATGTTTATATTTAGTTGAAAACCTCGGAAACTGATGATCTGTAGTCATCGAGCCTGTTATCGGATCATCTACCAAAAAGTTTAGTTTAATGAAATGTAATGAAGCTAAATTATGATTGTTTGACCAAAATAATAACAACCAATCTTCCATGTATGTCAACATGAAACAACTTGACTACAAACAAATTGGGAAGACAGGGCAGTTATCATCATCATCTGCCTAGCCTCCCCCAACTATGTTGGGGTCGGTTTCCAATCTTACCGGATGCAGCTGAATACCAGTACCTACTTGAGAGTATATGGGCCACTATAATAATATAATAATAATACAAACTTTATTTCAGACTATAAGGTTCACAACTTAGTTAGTATTTTGGTGTTAATAACAATGGTGCTTAAATAGGTAGGTTAGTATTGTCAGTTTTCACAATTATTTATTTTTATGTTGACCAATGACTATCCGCATCCAGTGTCTCTGAAAAGGACAGTCCGGTCTGGCAGCTATCATTTTCAGGATGCTATTGTCACTACAGTGCAAGCGCTGTAGTAAGGAGGTCGCTTTCTTTCACATGATGGCATGGAAAACATCTGTGGGAGCCTCCGCGAACACTATGACCTATTCTTGCAAAGATGTCTTGTAGCTGTTTGCAGCAAACGAAGTTTACGATACCTGATGCTGGTGACCTAAATATTTCATTTTCCCTGAAGTTATTGACGCTAATCGAATTAGTGGTAAATAGGAAAAACGAGACATAGGTACTTGCTGTAACAGGCAGTGTAGTCAAGTGTGAATAGATCGAACAGGTTTAGTAGGAACCAAATTCCTTTCAAAATATCCAATCCTAAAGAACATCGCTAAGGACCAGTCCTCATCTAATATCTTTGCGAAATAACAACCCCAGCCCGTAATTTCAAACCTTCAACAGGATTTCTCTGCTAGTTACATGATCCGTCCACCATGAAGGACGGACTGAACGTGTCCTCCCTGCCGAACCCCTTCGACCGTTACAAGCTTGAAGGTAAGCTGGGCTCGGGCATCTTCGGCGAAGTACACCGAGCTTCAGACTCACAGGCAGCCGGAAAAAATGTCGCAGTCAAGATCCAAACGTATACGGACGAAAATGAAGATCACATACAAGAAGAATATAAAATACTCAGGGATTTCACAAATCATCTCAATCTAATAGATTTCTATGGAGTGTTCTGTGACAAGTCTGATCATGTGAAGAAAATTTGGTTCGTGCTTGAGGTACGTCGGACACTTTTATTTTGTATCTTATACTAAATTGAATACAAAACTCCAGAAAAATGAATCGTAAATAACATATAAGTTCTACATATAATAAAGAAACGGAAATCACAACTCTGCATAATATTTTAATGTCCGAGTGTCTGCAGTTACTTTTGCAAAAGTCGTCATGATTCAAATAATACAATGAATCATCTATTTTCCAGTTGTGCGAATGTGGATCTGTCATCGATATTGTCAGAAAACTGAAAGCAGCAGACAGAAAAATGTCCGAAGAACACATCGCTTACATCCTCAAATATACGATCAAGGTAAGACCATATTCGACTGACTATAAACATGTCGCTCGTCACATACGAATCGAGATGGCTGTTTATAAAACAAAGGGCCTGCCAGTCCAGCTTTCAACAGCTGAATCAATTGGTAGGTACTTTGAATGCAAACTCAATTGTTCTCGGATCTGTGTCCCGGCTATTTCTGTTGTTCGCGTGACGTCGAATAAAATATTGCCAGGCGAATGTCCACGTACGTTGAAATACAATCTAGAGCCATTACTTAAAATGCACGCCGCTTTATTTGATGTGATTCGCGACGGAACAGTCGAACTTGTCGATGCGAATGTCGGTGCGCGCCCGACAACACCATGATGGCCCCCCATCGCGGCGCATCGCTCAATTATCGTAAATAATGCTCGCGCACACAAGATATACGGATCTCGGGCGCAGTAGCCGATGATCTCTCTAACGCGGATCAGTCAATTGAAAACCTTTCTTATGCCGTTTTCATAAGGCTCATTAAAAACGATGCCTGTTCGTCCTTCGGGCTCTCAAGTTATCGGAGAGGGTTAAATGCGTATTATCTTTATGCAAGCCACTTGGTTCACAATACCGGTGCTCTGTCCTCTTCGTAAGGCAGATCTTCCACGCATATCTATAGATGTTGCATCTCGTAAAGTACGATCAAAGTCGAACTTGTGATGTCATCTTTGTCGATATTATTATGAAATGGAACATCGATTGTTTTATTCAGTTATTTCAAGACAACCGTTACAGGGGCAGATAAATATGAACACACTAATAATTTCTCCAAATGATAAGTTAGTGGTCCTAAAATAAGATATTTTGTAACGTGAAGAAGGCTAAATATAAAGTAATAAATATACTTATAACAATTTTGATAGGAATTTCATCCTAAAATTATAAATAAAAGAGTTGGAATCACCGATAAATACGTAATGTCAAAAAAATCGTCAAATGAAAAGAGTTTGATTTCTTATTAAATACTGAAATGCATCAAAAAATAAAAGAACCATACGAAATGTCGTCACCAAAAACTATCGATAAACAATCCCTACATCACTAACAACTAAACGATCGTAATGAACGCATTAAACAAGCTGATATATCAGACAGCAGAGAGCGCGGACAGCCCGCCTGCGACAGCACTGAAGCCCCGATACGTATGCAAATAGGCCCCAATGAATCTCCGGGGCGTGGGGACTTGATTGACGCTGACGTTGCTATCGCCCAACCGTCTTAACAATCCACGAGTCCTCCGCGTTAGGGGCGGTCACTCCATCACTCCCTGTCAAACTACCGTGTTGACTGCCTCGATTGGTGCAATCAATTCTACCTCACTCATTTGTATTCTAGGCGCTCGTTTACTTGCACGAGAACAAAGTGATACACCGCAATATAAGATGCAGCAACATTCTGATTACGAAAGACGGCGAAGTGAAGTTGACTGATTTTGGATTGTCTTGCAAATTGAATGGAACGCTGGATACGAGTACAACGAATATTGGATCTCCGAGCTGGATGGCCCCTGAAATGGTGACGTGTGGTGAAGAAGGATACGAGAATAGGATAGATGTATGGGCTTTAGGCATAACAGCAATAGAAATGGCTGATGGGAAAGCGCCGTTTCAAGATATGCATCCAACAAGAGCGCTTTTTCAAATTGCGAGAAACCCACCACCAGGACTGGTAAAACCAGCCATGTGGTCTAATGACATTAATGATTTTATTACCGAGTAAGTGTTACTGATATTAATTTAAATATTTTTCTAATCTCCAAACATTTTTTAAGCTGTCTCTGTTTTTAGATGTCTAGAGAAGAATCCTGAACATCGACCCTACATGATCGAATTAGAAGAGCATCCTTTCATACAATCTGTTCCAGATAATGATTTTCACGTAAGTTTATTACAAATATACTCTTACTAAGTATGTATGTATAACAATAACAATTATTAAGTAACGTGTCTTTTTCTACAGCTTACTACAGAATTAAAAGTACTAGCAGCCGACATGAAGGATATAACTCTATCGGATAGCATTCCTGAAAGGATGATGAAAGATGGTCTACTTACAACACAAGGAGTTCACGAACCAGAGACCATGCAAGTGGAAGATTTAGCTGCATTAGAAAAATTAACAGAAGATAATATACTGACCGAGTTACAAACTAAACTATCCAAAGGAGCATTTACGTCATTTATTGGAGATGTTCTCTTAATTCTTAATCCGAATACGAGCGATGATATTTATAACGAAACTGTGAGTTTAAATAATGATCATTAACAGGCCTTGTAGACTCGTAGATTCTGCACTTAGTTGACCATTTTCTATTTTGTTAATTACCTAGTACTTGATGACGGGTCAACACTGTCCTCCCATACCTATTAACAGTGTAGTTTGAAAACATTGTAAACGCCAATGTTTAAAAGATTACCCGAGGAGTTTCTTGCCGGCTCTTCTCCATTGGAAACGACCAACTGGAATCGTGCACCTAGCATCCGACGTTTCATAAGTGCCCATGTAGGTTTATGTGAAATAAAATAATTTGAATTTGATCATCGTCAGTCTCTTGCCCTTATCAACGGCGTAACATGTATTTTTCTTCCATACTTACAACAACAGTACAAATTTATTAATTTACGATTTCAGTACCACCAAAAATATGAATGCAAATCAAGATCTGATAACGAGCCTCACATATTTGCGGTAGCAGACAGTGCATATCAAGATGCACTTCATCACAATGAGCCGCAGCATGTCGTATTCTCTGGCGAATGTAAATCAGGGAAGACTACCAATATGCTACATGCACTAGACCACCTCACTTTCTTAGGATCAATGAAGAATAATACAGCTGAGAGGATTCAAAAGGCAACCAAAGTTATACAAGCTGCTATAACTGGAGCAACACCATTAAATGCCCACTCTACAAGAGGAATCTTCCAAATACAAGTCACTTATGGCAGTTCTGGAAAACTAAGTGGTGCTATATTTTGGCTTTATCAACTAGAGAAATGGCGCGTCTCGTCCACTGACATGTAAGTAGAATATATTGATATGTTTTGTTACATTTACCGATAGAAATAAAAGTCAAATAAGTGTTTCAGGTCTCAAGCCAACTTTGATCTACTTTACTATTTCTACGACGCCATGGAAGCTGCGAATCGCATGGAAGAATTTTTTTTAGAAAAAAACAGAAAGCATCGATATTTAAGGATACAAGATGAAACGACTAAGGGTATAAAAGGAGTAAGAGAGAGTACAGAAAATAACGTGGCACTCTACACTGAATTTATAGAAAATCTCAAAACTCTTGACTGGGAAGTGGAAGACATAACATTTTTCGAAACAGTCTTAGCTGCCATTCTAGTTCTTGGTAACGTAAGGTTCAAAGATGGAAAAAGTGGTACAGCAGAAATAGAGAATCCTGATGAAGCGAAGAAAGTTGCTAAACTGTTATCTTTAGAGGAAGTCAAATTTCTTTGGGCGTTGCTTAATTATTGTTTGATAGAAAGTGGAACGGCTGTTAAAAGGAGACATTCCACTGATGAGGCGAGAGATGCAAGAGATACTTTAGCGAGTGCACTATACAAAAGGCTTATTGACTGGATGATCAATCTAATAAACTCCAAGCTATCATTCATGAGATCTGTTTTGTACGTATTATTATTTTAACATGCATATTTTTTGTTAAATAATATTATAATAAACGAAATTATTTTACAGCGGCGATAAATATTCAGTGAGCTTACTCGACATGTTTGGATTCGAATGTTACCACAGAAATCGATTGGAACAGCTTATTGTTAATACAACAAACGAACAAATACAGTTTCTTTATAACCAGAGGATGTTTGCTTGGGAGATGCAGGAAACGGCAGAAGAGGAGGTTCCGGTGGTATCTTTACATTTCTATGACAATAAGAATTCTGTTGATCAACTCATGGGAAGGCCTCTTGGACTATTTTATATTTTAGATGAAGCCAGTCGCACCAGTAGTGGTCAAGAGTTTATTATGAGTAAGTGAACTTTAACAAGGTTTTTTAAACATATTGGGGATGGCAAAAATAAACCTTTATTTTGTGTCAGGTACAATTAGAACGACTTGCAAAGGACCCTACATTAAACTATCAGGCAGTCACGAATTTAGCGTCGCGCATTACACAGGCAAAGTGAACTATGATTGCAGAGAAATGGGAGACAAAAACAAGGATTTCCTCCCTCCCGAAATGATAGAAACTATGCGGGCTTCCACCAATGTAACGGTGCAACAACTCTTTAGAAATAAATTGACCAAAACTGGAAACTTGACTGTGTCGTCCAGTCAACCGAAAGTGACTGTTGTGAGATCTAAATCTGAAAAGGAAATGGAAAATCTAAAAGCCAGAGTAAGTCACACTAACATGAAACACATAAAACATTATATAGGTATACGTGCCATTTGTGGATCAAATATAAATTCTGTGCACCATATGTTCGAAAAATTTCAAGACTTACCATAAATATTGTTTCAGAAATACAACACGGTATCCAAAGGCCAATACTCTCAAGTCCATCGAATGAGGACCGCTGCTGCAACCTACAGAGCCACCAGCTTGGAGATCCTAAAGCAGCTATCCGTAGGTCCTGGCAGTGGAGGCACACATTACGTCCGCTGCATTAGAGCAGATCTAAATGACAACCCCAAGGGTTTCCAAACAGAAGTCGTAAGGCAGCAACTCAGAGCCTTGGCAATTTTAGACACGGCGATAGCAAGGCAGAGTGGATTCTCCAGTCGTATTCCATTTGCGGAATTCATTCGAAGGTGAGTTGTCAGATTCAGAATGGAGATAGATTTACAGTTTTACTCCTAAGCATAAGAATAAGTTCCCACTAATGGGACACAGGCCTCCTCTCGTTGAGAGGGTTTTTCTCCTAATCTTACATATTACCAAACTAATCGTTAGCTAAACCAGTTTTTACAGATCAAATTAATAATATCAGACTGTCAAAGCTTAAAGACAAATCAACCTAGGTAGTGAAAAACTATACCGGTTATAATATGACTATACTCTGATTCAATAGGTACCGATTCCTGGCATTTGATTTCGATGAAAATGTGGAAGTGACGAAAGAAAACTGCAGGTTGCTGGTGATTCGCCTAAAGATGGAAGGTTGGGTCTTAGGGAAAACTAAAGTATTTTTGAAATATTACAACGAGGAATTCTTATCGAGGTAAATATTAATTGGATACTAAAAGAAAGATGAATGAGACGATGGAAATGGGAATCTAACGTCATATTAATTACAGGCTCTACGAAACGCAAGTGAAGAAGATAATTAAAGTCCAATGTATGATGAGGGCTTTCTTAGCAAGAAGAAAAGCTAATAAGGACAAATCGAAAGCGCTACATAGTGAGTATAAAATCTATACAAGACTTTTAATGACAAATATATTTTGTAAATTGGCTAAAAATAACACTAGGTACTCTGAGAAGAAACACTGAAACAAACTCGGAGATAAAAGTCTCTTTTAAAGTCCGTAATTTATAAGGAAAAACCTTTAAAACTTTTAATAAGTACCTACCTTATACAAAATTTACAACAAACTGTATTTTTTTTTCAGTTAAAGAACTCAAGAAACAACAGTCGATGAACGTAACTGAGGACGAAGCAGCATTACTAATACAAAAAGGTAAAAAAAAAACAAATAGCTATACTAAATAATAGGTACATTGTTATATATTTATTTTTCCAATGGAACCCTTATTAGGGTCTTTCGGTTTATCCTAAACATAATATCACCCCTGTATTTCCCGAAGGGTTAGGCAGAGGTGTTCCCATAGTACACCCACATTTCGCCATTTTGTTTAAGAGGGCCCTTCCCGGTCCGTCTATCGTCAACGCGAACATGATTGAAAAGCTTGTTGTTTCATCCAACGCAATGTTTCAAAAGAAGCAAAAGTGAGAACGCGATAACATCGAACGAAAATTGGCGCGCAAAGATTTCACAAAACTTGTTGCAGGAAATACGTGTTTTTGAAAAAGCCTTACAAGTTTTTGGAAAAAATGTTTGTCATTTAGAATCTCCATTACATGTGCAAGGTTTCTATGGGGATGTTTTCTTTACTTTTACAATTTATGAGTACATTATGAACGGCCAAAGTACAGGTAAAATTTGTGCAAAAAAGCAGATTTTTGGAGGCTTATACTGAATTTGTTTCTCCAAATTTTGATTTTTTACTTGCATAGAAACCTAGATGAAGTGCACTAGATACCTGTTAGTTCAAAAAAAATTTATGAAAGATGGGTTAAAACGCTATAATCACGTACGAGCGTTTGTATGAAAAATATGACGGGTTGGCCGCTCTTAAACAAGACTAGAGGAAAGTCCTGTAGTCTTTGTTAACGAGGGTTATTGTTCAAAGTGGGTCCAACTGATGGCATTTTCAACAAAAATACGCTCCATAACCTCCTTAGCCCCTAGTGTGCTTTCTGAAAATTAATCTTACACTAACACAATATTTTTTCTCTTGGCAAAAGACCCACATTCGTAACTATTTCCTTATAGAAAACATTACTTTTGTTACAGCTTACCGCGGATACATGGTTCGCAAAGCTTACGGGCCGCTCATAAACCGAAGTACGGGACAGATAGACGAAGAGACAGCCTCCTTTCTAAAGAGATTCGCCATGAGATGGAAAAGTCGTTCCATCTTTCAAGTTCTGTTGCAATATCGGGCTGTTCGTTATCAGGACCTAGTGCATTTCTCACAACAGGTAAGACACAGATCCATCCATCCGTAGGTATGGTTAGCTTCAAGAAAATGTACACCTACATCGACAAGAATTTGATTGTCTAGAATATTTGTGTTCCATAATTCCGTGTAAATATGTATCTACAATTAAGTACCCAAAGCGTAATATTATGTTTTATGGCTACAAATTGATAGAAATGATGGAAAAAAGGTTGTAGACAGTTAAAAATGATTGTTTGCTGATGTATAGGAACACCTTTTTGAAGCTGACTGCACGTACTGGTTCATCCCCCCTTATTTTTTATTTTTTTTGTAGTTTATCTTGTACCACTTTTTTTTTTGAGAAAGCTCATTATTTTACCATTTTCGTGGGTACGAGTGTAACATCTACCTTCTTTGTCTGACTTTGTAGATGCCTAGACAATACCTGAGAAAGATAAAGAGAAGTATGACTGAGATGTCACAACAGACGGTCAAGTACGAAGAATTAAGTGGTGGTAGTTCTAAGACAAAAGCTGTTGATAAGTGCGGAGTCAACTACGTTTTTTGTAGGCTGTCGAGTTTGGGTTCACGTAAAGTGCACGGGTGGTATCAGAAACTATCTTCACAATAATTCTTTAGATGACTTTCATTGTAGTCTAGCATTAGCCATGTTTTTTTACTCACAGAGGTGCTAGATATTACTTATTAAATATGTCAATGGAGGAAGAAGAATCGAAAGATATTAGAAGAACAAACAATCTTCTAGTTATGTCAAGAAAACGAAATCGCGGTGTTTGGATTAGAAACCATATTAAATATAACGAAAACATCAAAACATAACGAACAACAAACACAACACGAGTAGCACTGGGAGCTAAAGAGTATAGTATGCAAAGATGTCTCGCGATGGTCGGAGCGAGCCGGTGCGTGCCAGCGCAAGACATCGCGAGTCAGAGCTTGACGGAGAGAGACCGTGCTTTGTATATCTGTTTTACAAAGTAAATAAATACTCTATTCTTACAGCAATAAAATTCAATATTGTACTAACAAATGTTTCAATTCTCTTCTCGCATACCCTCGCGCATCTAGACCTTTTACACCAAAGATGGGCAGGGCGTGGATAGAAATTTTGCCTTACAAATTTCAATTCTCGCCCATCCCATCCACGCCTTGCCTCGCCGGTGTAAAACCACCTTTACTAGTATTTATCGAAACTATTGTTGTGGACACCTTCTCATGAAACTCAGTTCACAATGACCTGCATTCGGCTAAACCCAATAGACGATTACTTCATTCATCTATTCAAGTATTTGTCACGGAACACCATAACATAACCGATTCATCTTTTTTCCAGGTGCATATCTACAATCAAGCAGTTTTGGAAGCGCTGCTAAGCACTAGTACTTCGATCCTCCTCGACCGAGTGGATCCTCATTCTAAGGAAGGTGACTTCCTCGGTTCTGGCCCTCCTACTGTGTGGAAGCTTCCCTTCAGGATCGACCAGCTGCAATATTACGACACCTCATATATGTGTGACCCTTCTGCCAAGAGCAAGTCAGTACTTAGTTTGATGTTTATTTACGCATTCAGCACGAAGAATTCATTGAGCCAAATTAGAACATGTATTTTGAATCAAATAAAACTAATCCCATCCCATCCTCAATTCTCCATTGTTATGGTCCCAATATTGAGACATTTTTCGCAAGATAATCTAAAAGATTGCCTAGTTCTCGAACTAGGCGATCTTTTACTGGCCTCATACTTAGTTACTAACTTGACAATTTCTTCTTGTAGCGACACATTTGCCAGTCAATACGATTCCGACCACGAGCAGTGGGACGAACCGTTCAAACGTCGATTTAGTTCAGCACAAACCGACACCAGTACAGCAGCGGCGAGCACACAGACGCTCATCACTGTGCCATTCTGCAGAGACCCCACGCAGCCAGTCCCCGTCTTACCGCCCGATGAACCGGACCAGCCACCCGCACCAAAACCAACACGTAAAGACGGACCTGCCAACAGACCAGCAGTATACAAGAAAAAACCAGGCCAAGCACCGCAAAGCTACTACCAACCACCAGAACCTTGGGCAGGAGTAAGAGATGACACAGACATTCTCGAAGACACAGCACCTAAATTACGAAAGTCAAACTACACCAGAAGCATGTACGCTATTGACACGGAAGCGCAAGATCCAATAATGGAACTGCAAGCGATGGCTAAATCAACCAACGATATGAACGAGGACGATCCTCCGTTCAATTTCCAGGCAATGCTGAAGAAAACTCCGCGGAACAGGGCGTCCATGAAGAGGTCTAACGAGTTGGGAGATGATTTAGAGGAGAAGCAGGTGGTTGTCAAGCATATTATCTCGCCGAGCAAGGCGAAGCCACCGGCAGCTCCTAAATTGCACCCTCCGACGCATCCGCAAGGTAAACCACCTCCTTCTCCACCAGCCACAAAGCGTACTGCACCTACTCCGCCACCGTGCAAAATGGCGCCGGAGGCTCCCCCACCCAATACGGTCACTTCACCTCCCCCACCACGGTCTTCAAGCAGAGAAATCATCAGACAAAACTCGAAGGACCTTATCATTGCTGCACTGAAAAAGAGGGACTCATTAACTGATCTATTTGACTCAGACGATAACAAAGTGGAAAGCGAGAAAGTGGAATTAGCGCCAGGAATCACAGTCGAGGGTACCGTCACAGATTTATAAAAGACAAATAAGTTCCGTAAAAAATATATTTAATCTCCATTGCGTTGGAAGTCCGCATACATTATTCTTTATATTATGGCGTTACAATATTAATATTGTTTTTGACAATTAAGTTTTTAAAGCCATAAGTTTTATGTGAGTCATAAGATTTTTTGTTAATTTCTAAATTATATAATTTATATCTCAATAGAGTTAAGTATATTAAATACAAAAGATGTTCTTAAAGCGAATTATGGCGAAACGTTGTGTTTATTTTACACGTTTTTAGGGTTCCATCACATCGTAAAAAATATATCAAATTTTATATTAAATCTTAGAGTACCTTAACCGAAATTGCTTTGGTAACTTATTTTATTTGCTTATAAAGTAGAGTGTGGTGACATGGTTACTATTACCACAGAAACACAGTATTGAATGGTCCATGTAAGTTTAATAGCATTTATTGATGAGCGATACATTATTTATTTAATAAAATGTCATATAATTTATTGTAAAAGCGTGTTATTTGTAGCAGTTGAGACTTAAGAACGAATTGAAGTTTTTTTTAATATGAGTAAGAATGAAGATTTAAGTTCTAGATTTTATTTTACTGAATGTATCGCTCATATATCACATAATTACTAACAAATAAATAGATACAGTAGGTATGTTTCATTATGCTTATAAGCTCACTGTTATTATTTTAAAGAAGCTCGATCGAATAATTTGTACAGTGTGATATGTTTGTTAAAACTTTGAATTACATTTAAAAGGTTATGTTTTAACAGCCCGTTGATTGGCTAGCGTCATTGTGGTCCAAAACCAAATAGTCTAATGTCCAAATAGCATGTCGACATGAAATATTGGTACACGTTGTTTCTAGTGCAAATGACTCGGACACATGTTTTGTTTTTCCTGCTTTAGTGAGTATATATTCGAAACAGTATATTTAAAGGTTGGCCCGTTGTACACACGCACGGTTTCTTTACAGTAGCGCGGTAGCCGCACCGTCAAATAATCGTGTGAGGTTGAATATGACCATACGGCGACGTCGCCGTTCCGTAGTGCCGACGTGTCAGTTAACAAGCTTCCATAGTGATCCATACAACACTGACGACCGTTCCTACACACGGCGGTGAATCGAACGTAAGTTTTCATGACAAGAAAAACGTGTTTTTACGGTCACCAAAAGTGATAAGTAACCAGGGTAGTCGGATATAGTTGAAGTTTAGTAAGAAACCGATGGATGCTTTCGAATAAAATTTTATTAAATTAATAAAAAACAAACAGTTCATTTATCAAATAAAATTTCATTCGAAAACATACATCGGTTTCTTACTAAACTTCAACTATATCCGACGACCGTGGTTACTTATCACCTTTGGTGACTGTACAACGGGGCTTAGAGAGAAGTTGCTAAATTAAGGAAAAAGCTTCATTTGTGTGCGAAACAACATGTTACTAGAGAGTACACCCACAATTATACAACGTGTCGAAAATAATTACCATGAAGTGTTAACGACCACAAACTTTTAAAACTTTCAAAAATAGTTAAATAGTTAATGCAATAAAGTACCAAAATATACGTTTATTTTATTTTTAATTTCATATTCCCATAAATATTTTCTTTATTTTTAATTTAGGCCACGCATAATTTCTAATCGAATATTTAATTTCCGAAATGTTAATTTTATATATATCTCGAAATCACATCCTAATATTATTGCCGAATAATTGACTTAAAAACTAGTTAGAAAAATACATCAAAAGGGTTATAAAAATATCAAGTATTTTTTACGTTCTATTATTAACCTTAAGCTCTAAGAATTCAGTCAATGTGTTAAAGTGTTTAATAGATTGTAGGTACATAATGCACGCTTTAATTAAAGCTTCAGCACCGATACCGCTCCGACTTCTACTTAATTTCTCCCCATGTACAAAGAAAACTTAAGAGATACATAAAAAAAAAACGAAATAATCATAATAAGGCCTTGTCGCATTTTTATAAATGGTCAAATACAAGTTGAAGAAATCTCTTTAAATGAATACTTATCAAATTAAAGAAAACTCAGATTTTGGAGGGCTGTTTGGGACCCACGAGCCAAAAACTTTTGCGGTAACTCTACAATTGCGCCATTGAAACATAGTTATCGATAATCAGGGTCTGGTAGGGAACTCATATAAAAGGAATTAATAGTCTTCACCAATATATTATGACAAATATATAAAAAGGCGATAAAGAGTAAATAGTATCGCCAGTCACCAGTTTTTGTATTTTCTACTTTATTCCTACAAAGATAAAGTTCTTAATACAAAATTGAAAACTCACACTGGGGTTTAAAATCAGTTTTTGTATTTAGAACTTTAATATTGTAGGAATAAAGTTCGAAATTAAAATATTGGTCGATGGTTTATACTTAGGTCTTAAGATAAATCTTGTTTTGTAATGAGGTCGAAAAAGATCTGAATTGAGTCTCTTTTAAAGTGTTGTCTTCGCGTAGTTTAGGAAGCAGTCTTTTAAATGACTGATTATGATTCTCAACAACCCTTTAAATCTACGTTGGTGAATATCGACGAGAATTCGCTGAAAACTTGATGTATTGCAGCGTCACTTCATTGACTACGGAGCGGTATCGGCTCATTAGAAGGCCAGTCCCCATAATTAAAAACGTTCAAAATCTAGTCGTCATCATGAGATTACGACAATATCTATTGTTATGAACAGAGATCGGATATTCGGATGCATATTTACCTAAAGTTATTTTTTTGCTATGAAAGCATGGAAGCAACTTCTTAAAATATTTTTTTGTAAAATAAAATACGGGACGCCAGGAACACCGGGAATGCACAAATAGTCGAGTGTATAGTATGGAAGAGACTTCTAAAAAAGAAACTCCAGGATTCTTGGATTGCATAACTATTCAGATGCATATTTATTTAAAATGAATGTTTAACCCCCGATGCAAATATGTGTATGTAGAATGTAAGAGGAGAGGTGGTGTTAGATAAAACAAAAAAAAAACACATTTTAGTTTCGATACAAAAGCGCATTCCATGTTAGCCAACAAACTCAACTTTATGTGAATATGCATCCGAATATCCGATCTCTGGTTATGAAACAGCGATTATCAATGTCAAAACTTTTCAAAAATACATACAGTCCGTTCACAGTTATTAATTACCTCTGAGTTTGTATTACCGTCAAAATCATAGTGATCTTTATTAACGTTGCAATAAGGTTGCTATTGTGTTGCTGCCATTGACAAGTCTGTCAAATTCACAATGATCTTTATAATCGTTTCAATAAGGTTGCTATTGGGTTGCTGCTGTCCGAGGTAAAATAACTGTGAATCTGTTCAGGGAAATTACAGGTTTTTTGACAGTGATTGATTGAGACTGAGATAAGAATGTGAACGGTCTTAAAAATACAGGAATTGCCCCTCAGAATTAAGAACAGGGATCCATTTAATGGTAGTTTCTAGATTTTGTCTGAAAACTTTTATGGAGATAGTGACTTGGTACAATGATTGCCAAATACTTTTATCTTAAATTCTTTAAAGCTACACATTTGATTAGGGTTGCCCCAGAAATGATTTTTAAACCTATTAATCCCGTGCAAATAGTGACTTAGTATACAAAATGTAAGGTTTTATTTGTTAATTATTTATTTAGAAGCAATTATTATGGCGCGTACATTACTAGAAACCGTGACTTCATAACTTTGAGATCATCACACCTTAATTATAATTAAAATTTAAATAATAAATACGAACAAAGAAAATATATATTAGCAAAGTTATCCTAAATAATATCCAAAAATATTTTCAAAGGTTAATTTTATATGCCTTTTATCATTTTAAAGCAGGTACAGACCAAGACAATGAAAGCCAAATTACAGACACTAATTTGGCTTTTCCCTTTACTTTACTTTACTTTACTTTACCTCGCGTTTGCCAAGCTATCTCTGTGGCCACCGTCCACACTGTCTGCACCTACCTTATCACATACCTCGTGGCTTGACGCACAATCTGTTACCATGGATTCAGTACATAATTCTGAAACCTCCTGCGTTTAAATTTACGTCAGTTATTAAAAAAACAATTGCTTTTCCATACATTTTGACCGCGTAGGTATTGCACTTTTCTATGAAACAGCAGATTTTTTTTTAATAGCCGAAGAAGTTCTACGGTAGGGGGTAGAAAAAGAACAAAAAAAAAGGGGGTCTATAATCATGTGCTGACTTCATCGTAACAATTTGTGCGTCGGTGTCCTTGCCACCCTGTAATTTTACCGGAAAAAGGCAAACATTAAAATCATCGTAATTAACGATTCTTGGCACACCTGAATATGATAATCACCTTTGCATAATAACCAATAAATTGAAAAAAAAAAACAACAATACCACGAGTAATACAAAAGTACTTTAGAAAATGTTCCCATATGTACCATAAAATAAGTGCAAAAATAAAAAACAAGTGTATGTTACTGACCGTGTTACTGTCAAATAATGCTTGGACTAGCCGTACGGTAGGTACTTATATTATGCCCTATTTTAAATTTAAACCGAACGGGACAAGACCAGTTTTCTCACTGTGCAATAAAAAGTTAAACTTATGATACTACTATGTATAGATGCCACATGAGTATAGGTTTTGCATCGATATAGTAGTATTTTTTTTTTATATAAAAGTCTGTTTTCCTTTACTTTGATAACCGTTTTTGTCCATTTCATTGACTGTTGGCTCATTAGCATAATCAGCCTATAATGTTCCCACTGTTAGGACACAGGCCTCCTCTCTTCGAGAGGGAGTGGGCTGTAATCTACCACGCGAGCACAGTGCGGGTTGGTAGATGTCACATGTCTTCGAGTTTTTGGCTGTAGATCATGCCGATTTCCTCACGATGTTTTCCTTCACCGTTTTTGAGAGCAGTGGTGATGAAATCATTTACACAAATTAAAGAGCCTCCCTGGGTTCGAACCTACGACCTACAACTCGTAAGTCGGGGCCGATACCACTGGGCCACCACAGCTAACTCATTGATGGTCACAAAAAGGTCTCGCGAAGATGCAGCGCGAGGTACTTATTCGGTTATTTACCTCGCGATTATTTTCAGTAAATGCAAGATAAATAATTAAAACTCGATACTAGACAATGGGGTTAAAAACTGAAAGCTCGTCATAGGTGGCAGCACAGTTCAACGTCCACAAATTGCCATAGTTTTGTTTATGTTTACTTTTGTATCGATCACAAAGTAAACGAAAGCTAGGTGTAGCACCATTAATAAACGAGCTACGGACAAGGGAAGCGTCTACCACTGGTAAAAAAGCATATTTAGTGGAACAGACAATAAATTACTATAATATCTTCTGTTTGCTAACTTGCAAGTTCAATTTTTGGTGAAGACTGGAGGCGTACGACAGGAATAACCTGATCGGAGTTGAAAACCAACTCTAGGATGATCTTCCTGACTAAAAACCTTCAGAGATGTTAATTCTAGCATTGATCTAATATGATAATATAAACGCACACACATCTTTACTATAATTTACGTTATATCACACCACAAGTGCCTGTAGGTAATAAAAAACTCTTGGGAGCATCTCCTGTATACGGATTTCTGCCATAAGTCTTCAGGTTTAAAAAGAATAGCACATAGTCTCGACGAAATATCGGGTTTCCAAATCTTTTTCGGAGAGCATTCTCTAGCTATTTTCGTCTTTTAACTTCATTGGCATCCCACACATAGGTCCCCGTTTTTTTGCAATCAACAGCTGCGCAACGAGGAATATTAATTAAACGTAAAACAAAGTTGTTTACAAAAAAATATGAATAGTGACAGCTAGCTGTCAAATTCTTGGACGTTGGATAGCAGCGACATCTGAACTGAGCAAGTGGCAGTTTTTATCCCCATTAAATCGACTTTCAGCCATAAACAAATGGAGCTACGGAATACTATAGCGATGCAAATCTAAACCATAATGCTTGAACTTTAAACCACTTCGCACACTATGCGACATGCGACTGCGACAGCTCGAAGACAAGACGCTGACCTGACGTATGCCACTGTCGTCGGGTGTGCGCGGCACCGTGCGTCTAGACGCCGCGACAAGTAGCGAGAGCGTGCGACTTAGCAACTCCACGCCAAGTATGCGGAGCTTTGAAAAAATATATAAAAATTGTCGGCCGAAGCCTGTCGTTACGTCTAGTCGCCAAGCTGTTGCAGTCGCATGTCACATAGTGTGAGAGGTGGTTTAACAATGACACGTAAAAAGACACATTTTATAATAAGACAAGAGAGCAATCAACTGATTTATCAATAAGCATTATGCATCCCTTTACTTTTTAGGTTACAAAAAACAAGTTATTTCGTAATGATTAGAGGATAACGTTCTTACAAAAGGGTTTGAGAGAGCCAAATGAAGATGCGCGTCGATTTGTTCTCGCCGCTAGACATGTTCGAGGAACGAAAAGTTTCAGCAATTTTTGAATAATAAACTACAAGTATTATTCATTATAAAAGTGAAAACTCGACAAAGCTTATCTTTTTCATTCCGCCATTATACTATCAAAATGACATTTTAGTATCTTGAAAATAAAACTATCGCAATGTTTATATGAAAAATTGTCAAGCGCGCGTAAAGTGCTGCGATTGGCTGGTGATAAATCATTCAACCAATCACAGCAGTTTAGGCGCGCACATTAAGTTTGCTATAATTTTCATTCGAGAAACAGTCCCTAAGTTTCATCAGCGCTTACGAACTGTTCTATAAAATAAATTTTACAAAACCAATTAGGTACAATCTGTACGTCATACCTCCTCTTTCATTTCTTCCAACGACTTCAAACGAGTAACTGAGTGACATTAGGTTCGTTGAGCGTCAAAACGGCGTGTGCTTCCACCATAACGACGAGTGAGTTGCGCGCCTCCTCGTGCGGCACGCCGTGCGAGCGAGTCGCGTGCGTGTACCACGCGCCTGTGGACGGCAGCACTGACACGCACCATTTGCAAGACAGCCTGGAAGTGAGACAAACAAGATGACGGCCAAGATTTCAATCGTAGATTCGCCCTGCCGCGTCCTAAGATGGTCGCGTTTCTGTTTCGCTTTGACACCTCTGATACACACAATGTCGCAGAGACTTGACTTGGTTGCCATGAAAACGCCATTATTATTTTGTGATCTCACTCTTCTCAATAAGGACACCTTTTCGCGCGACTTATTATGATGATGGCAAATCTAACAATTTAAATCTTTGGATGACAGTTAATCTAAGACTGTATGGCGAAAAAAATAATGTCAGAAAAACGATAAGGACAGGGTTTCGTTTCCATGCATAAATATAGCGTTGAGAAAAACCGACATTCTAGATTTCTAATACTTAGTTAATGGGGATAAAGTCGATTTTCGTGTCTGTCTGTAACTGCATTGTTCTTGTAAACTATGCGCAACTAATTTCAAAAACAGCTTTTACATAATTTTGAGAGTTTATTCCGGAAGGTTTGTGTATAATACATGCATATAACAGTCATTCGAGGTGAAAGGACGCAGTGGGCAAAAATACGCAGTGCTTTTTTTCTCTAAGGGGGTGGAAGGGCGGGGACGCTGGTACCTTGAGAATGTGTTCGCAAGGGCTGCTCTATTGCTTCATAAGGCGCGGGGGGTGCGTGTAGCGTTTGCGATATAAGGAGCAAAAAAAAGAGAAAGACTACGGAATTTTATGGCGATTTCCAGTCACCATAAAATTCCGTAGTTTTTCTCTACTAGGAAAAGTTTGTGGACACGGAGCATTCGTACTTTTACAGGTAAGTTGTTTTTTTTGTTTGTAAATGTGGTTAAGTATTCGACGTTTTTCTCAATAACTAACTTCAGCCCGCGTGTAATTTCGGCCCCCGACCCACCGCCTGCGCTATTAATTCGTTTTCTGATTTCTTTTCTTTTTGGTCGTCTCCTAATGGTCGTAGCGTCATTTTAAATAGCATATATCCTTCCTCAAGAATTTTATTATCAAACGCAAAACGATTTTTTCTAATCCGACTGGTAGTTCCAAAGATTAGCGCGTTCAAACAAATAAACAAACTCTTCAGCTTTATTACTAGTATAAGTATAGATTATAAGTATTTATTTGTCTCAGAATGCTACATTCCACGCAAATATGTAAAAAAAAAAACTCCAGGGAGACATTTGGTTTTGTAGGATTATTGCTGTAAAAAAAACTGAAAGAAGAGGGAAGAAGTAAACGATATCAGCCAGCCGATTTCTAAAAATTCTTTTATTATACCTAATTTTATTTTTAAATGCGTACTTTACCCAAATTACTGCGTATTTTTACCCACAGGTTGGGGCAAACGTACGCAGCCTGACCAAGGCACATTTTAGCTTATTTGATCTATCGTCGCATATTTGTTGCGTTTTATGAGCCTAATAGTTATGCTACAGATAACACAAATAACCGATCCTAATATTTTAATAGTTTCGGTTCAGTGGAGAGAAATAAGAAAAAGTGCGTCCTTTTGCCCCGAATGACTCTAAACGTACATAGAATAAAGAAATCTTGATGTTTTTTCATGTCGTGTGAAGTAGGGGAGAGTCGCTAGTTAAGTAATTAAACTTACCTGTTGGTAACGTGTCTAGATTTCACATGTCTCCGCCTATACCCCCAACTGTTGTACACGCGGGGGCAAAACGGGCAAGGGAATGATGGATCTGCAAATGAAAACAAAGAAATCATATATGTATGTACGACTTTGCCAAAAAATCCTTTGTTAGGGTACAGTTCTTTTCTGCTAAGCGTTATCCACTCTTTCCTCACTGTATTGTCACTGAAGAATAATTAGAAATTAGAAACATCTTCAACATAGTACTGACCGTCGCGAATATTTTAAAGTTGATCGCCATGAATAATGAGATAAACACTATATCATATTTAGAAGGTAAGAAAATAATAGAGGACCAGCTGTGAAGAGCTGACAGCGCTCGAAATGAAGTAAAAAATAAGTGAATAGATTGACTAATAGGAATAATTCGATAAATAATATAAAATACGACTTTAATAATTACGATAATATACAGGGTGGTAGGGACATCGACGCGCAACCTGTTAGCATGGATTCAGTAAATGTTTCTGAATCCCCCGAGTTAAAATTTTTCGTAGGTTATTTTTAAAAAAATGCTTTTACATACATTTTGACCGCATAGGGTACTTTTCTATGAAACAGCAGATTTTTTATTTTGATAACTGACGATAAATTTCTATGCTAGGGGGGGGTCTAGAATTTTGTGCTGAATTCATGGTTACATTGCGCGTCGATGTCCCACCACCCTATTTAGGGCGCGGTACCCTTAAAGTAGAGAAAAAAAAATATATAAAAAAGTAAATAATGTACCTTTACAATTCTGTGCATCAGTAGACACCAAATTAAGATTCTCCGTTTTTATACTCAGCGACTCGATTCTTGTTCCGCTTTGTAATACAGTTTCCACTTCTTTGTCTATTTCAATTATTTCATCGGTAGCATCACCACTGTTGATCTTCTCATTTAAACATGGCTGTGTACTGCTCACTTCGATTTTATCTATTCGGTCACTTAGCATGTACATCCTTTTGTTAAGACAATTTTCTGCACTTATGTGTTTCTTGTCCGATGTATCTTCTAGTAATGCTATGTCTGTGTCATTAGTATTATCTCCGGAATAATCGGTGAGGGGTGACTCTATGGGTTCGATTTTGAGTACAACATTCTGAAAAAATGGATTGATGTGATAGTGTAGTCACCTTTTTTTAAGTCAAATGCAAAAGTTATGAAAAGTAAAAACGTTCCACTTACAGATTGTTTTCCGCTATCTGAGCTAATCTTGTGGACATTTTCAGTATCAATAGTTGGTATGCACTTTTTGCACTTATTGTTGTTGTCTTGTTCTGCCCTTTTCCGCTTCTTTGATTGAGCTCCTGATGATTTCTGCAAAATAGTTAAAAATTGTTTACATTTTTATGCTATTTACATGGTGTTTATAACTATGATCAAACTTTTTTTCGATGGGAAATCATCAAATAACTTCTCCCACTCTGGGCGGAGCGGGAGGGCGTCTCAGACTTTTACTGACTAAAACCCACCCGCGATCCTTCAGTTGCCTGTGCGCCAGAGCCACGGTAACTCTTTCGAACAATCCGCGACTCTGGCAGGCATCGGCCCTATCGGACCTCGTCATTTAGTGCTGACATCTCTTTGAGACGCGTGTGGAACACAACGCGTCGTCGATCCGGGCCTGGTCCTTATCGGACAGCGAGCTACCCATTGCTTGCCGTCCGCAAGCCCGCACCTACGGTGGCCGGGAATCGGCTATCGACTCCCGACGCCCAGGGTGTCTCCTCCTGCAGCGACTAGGGGCGTGAGGGCGCAACGATTGTCTCAGCCTCGCGCTCCGCCTCCTCCTTCGCGAGCATTACTGCTTCGCAGAAGGAGGTGACGACTTCCCATGCCCTCTCGCTCCTTACCATGGCCTGGACCAGAGGGCCTAGACAAATGGCATTCCCTTCGGAGCGATTCCATTTCTACAATCGCTATCGCTTTCGCTGTTTCTATCATACGAATCGAAAACTAGCGATAACGGTTGTCAAAAAGTGCCACTTGGCTACGCATGTCTATGGAAGCAATCGCTCGACGCTGTCGATTCGTTTTATAGAATCGAGTGATGTTAACATTGTCTAGCTAATTTCTATTCGTTGACCTATGATCACGTGACATTCCGATAGCTTATGTCAACCTCATACATTGTTTGGCTTTTCTATTAGCGTCATCGCTAATCGAATGTTACATTGTCTAGGCCCTCAGGTCCGGACGCGAGAGGTCGTCGCCGCCGATCGCCTCCGCAAGGACAGGGCGTTGCTCCGCCCAAGGCGGACAGACCTCCACCGTATGCTCTACCGTGTCCTCCGGGCAATCCACACAATGGTAACACCCGGGTGTTTCCTTGCACCTTATCCGAAACAGGAACCTTCCGAAACAGCCATGTCTGGTGAGGACCTGCGTCAGGCGGAAGGTGAGGATGCCGTGACGCCTCTCTATCCACTCCGCAATTGTGGCGTGCCCAAACTATGATCAAACTAATGCTTACATTATGCTTCTTCTCCACAACGTCTTCAATCACTGCAATGTCAATATCATTCATGTTTTCACAAGAATAGTCTGTTAATGGTGACTCAGCTGGTTCTAACTTTGGCACTAGGTTCTGTAATCATTGGAAATTTATGGTTATCACCTACATATTTAGGGCCCTAATTCTCTATGACTACTTAACAATGCCTTAATTCGAACCCACATTTAATCCTTATCTACCCACAACATCTGCTAATAACGTATTCTCTATGATACAATGAACGAAACTGTTTTTACAAGACACAATATTGACGTGGTAAGATTACACAAGGAATAATACCATACAGAATTGGGGCCCTGGTTTTAGAAGTTGTTCAGCTTATGTTTTGATAGCAAATAATAAAAGAAAGTTTGTTTAAGGAACTTACAAAAATCTTGTTATATTGACTTAGTTGAGTAAACTGTCAATAAAAAAAAGCCAAGATAACCGCTAGATTCATTTGAAAGAGCATTAGTTTGTGATTTGTGTCCCATTAGAACAACAAAAAGTTCAAATAATACCAATTGAGTTGGTTAATTAAGAATTGTGGTATTATGCACTTGACTTTCAAATTAATTTAATTATGGGTAATGCACCTGACTTTCAATTAATTTAAATTATTGGTAATTTAGTTTATCTTAGACAGTACTGACATCAGTGAAGGGAAAACATTGTGAGGAAACCTGGACATATAGTAAATATAAGTTTGAAATCGCCAACCCGTGTTGAGCAAGCATGGTGATCAATGCTCATGCCTTCTCCGTAAAGAGGCCTTTGCCCTGCAGTAGGACAATAATAGGCTAGTATTAATATTACATAAAATATAAGTAGAATGTAACTTACATTCTGAACTGCATCTTGCCTACTTTGTGCAGACACACATTTCTTACATTTGCTGCTTACATCGTCTTGCTCACTTTTCTTACGCTTTTTTGGCACAGTGCTCCCTGCAGTTTTCTATAAATTATATTAAAGATTTGTCTAAAATTAAAGTAGTACTAATCACAGAAATTTAGGCAAATATTTGGAAATGTATTCTTTTCTTCAAGCTTTTTTATAATAGGTAACAAGTTTGTGTGGATAATCACTTTTTGCTGTATGTATTTTAATTAATAGCAGTATACTCTCTCCAAATCATAAGAATAGAAATAAATAAGGCAGGCAAATAAATAGAAGAAAATAAGGCACAAACTTACCTCCTCTTCGCGTGAAACCTCACTGCCTGTGGACAAACCACAAATTCTCAATGTCTCTGCGGTCTTCAACAGTATTGGCAAGAATTCTTCAGTCACATTCACCTCCCCGTTGTACATGAACGTCAGTAGCGTCCGCAGAGAGGCCGTACTGATGTCATGAAGCACTATAATTGGATCCTTGTGGGGGTTTTGCTACGAAAAAAACGTGTAGGCGTTAGACTAAAACCTCACGTTAAGAAACCATATAAAGGCAATATGTACCATTTTTTACAAAATTACCTGAAAGATCGTCCTGAAAACTGAACTATTCGCCGATAATATCACTTTATGAGCCTTAAAACAGTGGCCCTCGGAAACCAAAGTCACATCCGACAAGCCTTCGTCTTTGAATAATTCTTTTACGTTGAACAGTATGTTGCTCTGATACCCGTTCCATTTTAAACTTATTTCCTGATTTGCCATTATGAGCCACTAAGTTAACATAGGGAAATATGTTAATTTAATATTCTAACAAAGCAAAATAAATAATAGAAAATGAGAAACGACGCAAAATTGCCTTGATTGAAAGAAAACAATAACGCCACAGATAACTAAATATTACATTCGAATGTTACGAGCACATAAAATATTTTTTCTTAGCTTTTCTTTAGTTGCTGCAGTGCATTGTATTAATTAAATTAGAGTTAGGGCTTTTATAGCTTCAACAAATAGATCATCACTGTTTTAATTATACATTTTATAAATTTAATTTTAACCCTAAAATGTAAAATTTATTTTTGCTTGTGCTAAAAGATCACTTTTCAATGCTATAAAATCAATATAGGAAAAGGAACGTTGTGTCTTGTGTGTTGGCGGGTTGTCACCTTGGCGGTAAAAATTGAAAAAGTTGTCATTCCTGCACTACGACACGACCGTTTGCCCTATTTGCTTGTATTTATTTTCACCAACTAGGTGTATTCTTTTAACTTAAAATTGTGGAAATCTTGTAAGGTAGTGTTACATTAACTAAAAGACTTTCGGCTATGATATTACAAACCCACTATAAATTGTATATGATCTATGCAAATAAACAAAAATATTTGTAATGAAAATGGGACCGTTTTTAACAAGGGTTTCTCCGACTTCCAGGAAAGAATGAAGGTAAGTAACTGTCTCTATGTACCCAGGTATAAAGATCCTGTGACAGCTTGTTAACCATTTTTTTAACCCACACGTCATCCTCGAACCCCTCGAAACGATTCATATTGCATGGTATTGCTTGAAAAGGCATTTATTGGAATGGTTGGATCCACGTTTGGATTACACAATTTACCTCATTAGATATTAGGTAGCGTTTAACCCTGGTAAGGAGGACTAGTTACCTACTTCTTTGATAATATATATCTAAACACCTAGCTGCGTACTTTATGAACCTACCTACTACGTACATGCCTAGGTATATGGAACAGGCGAAGACCATTTCTTCACCATGCCTCAAAAGTATATTTTCAGCTAATCCCATAACGATTTCTTAATAGAGTTCTTATGCAGCAAGCAGTCAGTTACCAAATCATTGACACATCGATATGAGTAAAATATCTTCAATTCTAGACCAGGCAGCACAGTACCTACCTAGCTACCTATATAGCAGTCCCGAGATCATAGCTATACCTAGGTACTCATAGAAAGTAAATTCGGACCAAGCGTGCTGCCTTGAGGAACACCGTGTAAAGAAATCACCGTGACGAGTTATAATATGATCTTACCGATTGCAACAATTACGTTGGCCTATACCATACCTTACCTACTTATTCGTCCTGAGCAAATATTTGCGTACTTGGGTCTTTTTTTTTGGGTGGGAAAGCATCAAATAACCTCTCCTGCTCTGGACGGAGCGGAAGGGCGTGTCAGACTCTTACTGACTAAAACCCACCCGTGTTCCTTCAGTTGCCTGTGCGCCAGGGCCACGGTAACTCTTTCGAACAATCCGCGACCCCGGCAGGCATCGGCCCTTTCGGGCCCCATCAATTATGCTCACATCTCTTTGAGGCGCGCGTGGAACACGACGCGCCGTCGACCCGGGCCTGGTCCTTACCGGACGGCGCCCTGGCCATTGCTCGCCGTCCGCAAGCCCGCGCCTACGGTGGCCGGGACTCGGCGATCGACTCCCGACGTCCAGGGTGTCTTCTCCTGCGGCGACTAGGGGCATGAGAGCGCAACGATTGCCTCTCCCTGACGCGCTCCGCTTCCTCCTTCGCGAGCATTACTGCTTCGCAGAAGGAGGTGACGGCTTCCCATTGCCTCTCACTCCGTACCATGGCCTGAACCAGGGCCGGACGCGAGAGATCGCCGCCGCCGATCGCCGCCATGAAGACACGGCGGTGCTCCGCCCAAGCCGGGCAGACCTCCACCGTATGCTCCACCGTGTCCTCCGGTCGATCCACACAATGATAACACCCGGGCGTTTCCTCCCGCCTTATCCGAAACAGGAACCTCCCGAAACAGCCATGTCCGGTGAGGACCTGCGTCAGGCGGAAGGTGAGGACGCCGTGGCGCCTCTCAAGCCACTCCTCAAAGAGAGGACTTACCACCGCAATTGTGGCGTGCCCTGCGCTGAGTTGCGATAGTCGCACTCTCCATGCCACCATGAGATCCCGCCGGAGCTCTGTCCGCTGTGCCGCAATTTCTCGCGGAAGCGGAGTTACGCCCCGGCGTTTCGCCTCCTCGCGCCACTCCCAAATGTGCGCGAGGACCTTTGCCTCCAGATCTCATGGCGGATTAGCATTATATATAAGTGAATGTATTCTACGCGTGTAAACCTTATTCGTATATTGTACTTAATATAACCGTGTTGCGACATACTCACAAGCTGATTATGTAGGTAATCAACCAATGTCGCAAACATTGTGTTTTTGAGGTGCTGGGTATTTATATTTTATCTTCTAACCTTGATCCTCAGCTAGCAGACAGCAACTTGTTACTGCATTTCGAAATATTATGTTAGATACCTATGTTATCGTTAATATTCACTTTATCAGATTACATGAAGTAATTTATTTATTTTATTCAAACAGTTGACCCTGTATAAGTGTAGTTTAAGGAGTTAAGGATCAGAATAAAACAAACCCTTCCTTATCGGTTTTTCTTTTGTTACGAACCTACTTAATTGATTTGTACCTTCACCGATTTTTTTAAACACGGTTGTAGAAATCACAATGTTGTGAATATTAATGCGTTTTGAATTATTGCTACATTACTTTTCGATTTATTTCTACATTTTGTAATTTCAAAACCGCTGTTGTTTATTTAAAAATACATATGTTCAGGAAACTTAACTCCACAGCAGCAGTTTCTAATAATAAATATTACATAAATTATTTCATCAGAAAACGGTCGCGCTTTATTCTGTGGACTAAGCACAAAGTGGGAAGGGATAGTGAGAGTGACAAACAGTAGTTAAACATATAATAAAATCAACAACACTAATCCAATATTTGTACAACCGATAAAATTAAAGTTGTAGTGGCTACTTCAAACTGTTGAGGAAATAAATAATAAGTAGGTCACCAAACAATATCCGTGCATTGCCCTGAAAATGGGCTTATCGTAGCTAATCAAATAATCTAGCCCTTATGAAACTGTTGTCTCAACTTTAGTCAACAGTCTATTATTAACAATTGATGGCTCTTCACCTACTATAAATTAAATTTGATAGAACTATTCACTCATTACTAAATAATCATTTATTTCCCAAAATGTATTGTTTTTTAAACCTAGTGTGTTATGTGGCCTTAGTGTTTTTTCCCCAAATTGTTCATTCATTTGATTATTATAGATTCTATTCTTCTTCTGGAGATACTTCGTCTGAATATACTGCTTCTGACATATTAGACGACGCACGCTTAGACACGGTAAGTACTTTATCAAAAACATCATAGACGGCCTTGTTTCCATTATTGTGCCATGCTTTTTTAATTTTGTATCTATTCTTCTTGTCGTCCAATATAAAAACAAACAAAAAAAAAATATATATATAAAACAACGTCCCGAACTCCCGATGCCTGTATTTGCAGAATCTACTGAGACTAACATCCCATAAACACAAAATGCCCTCACAGTTCTGCCCGTAGATATCAGAAATGTCGGTATGACTCACGACTTAATGTAACTTTCTCAGCAATTTGCCAACTTCCGGCAGACAATCGTCTGGTCTAAGTTTGAGCTGACTCACAATTTTTTCCGTAGTTTTCATTGATAAGAAAATATGGGTACCCGTGCGAGATTCATCGTGTTTACACGGAAGATAATTATATACTGGAGATGCATCGGATACCGAACGACTCACCAATGGCACCCGTGGTTCTGCTGCAGCATGGCTTATTGTCTTCATCCGCTGAATGGGTGCTCATGACACCTGGCCGAGGGCTTGGTATGAAAATTTTAAGATTAATTTTAATTAAAGATAAGTAATGTAAGTAGTTATTGACATGGCAAATGACGGCAAATCCTATGGCCATTTAAAGCATTGCTTTAAGTCCTAAGATTTAAACATTTGTGACACGTAATTCACAATTCATGAACGATTCGCTGACATAATTCGGTAATGGCTTGATTATTTCAATTGATTCGTATTTCAGCATACATCTTAGCAGACGCTGGTTATGACGTATGGATGGGCAACGCACGAGGAAACACTTACTCGCATAGACACGTCACTCTGAAACCTACATCATCCGCTTTCTGGAAGTTCAGTTGGCATGAAATAGGCTACTATGACCTTCCTGCCATGATTGATTACATTCTTAAAGAGACTAGAGCATCCAGGATCCAGTACATAGGTTTCTCTCAAGGAACCACAGTTTTCTGGGTTTTGATGTCCACACGACCAGAATACAATGAGAAAATCGTTGCCATGCAAGCTTTAGCGCCTGTGGCATATGTGGGAAATATTAAGAGTCCTCTTATAAAAGCTATTGCGCCATTTACAAACTCCCTTGAGGTAATTTGGGACAAATTATTTGATTTTCTGATCGATTACTAACAGTTTCATAGTAAAATTGTTATTTTATTTTCAGCTCATATTCAAGATATTAGGTACCAATGAAATACTGCCGAATGGCAAAATAAATGAACTTGCAGGACAAAAATTGTGTATAGAGGAAGCTATTACCCAATCTCTTTGTACAAATATTTTATTCCTTATTTGTGGATTTAATTCGCAGCAACTGAATACAGTAAGTTCCTTTTAGTCAGTTTCTTAACTTAGGTATAATTACGACGTGTTAAATTGAAATAATTTTTTACTCAAAATAATTATTAAGTTTATAAAGTAAATAGGTAGTATCATTAAGGTTCGGAAAATAATTGGGTTGCTCAACAAGAACTCTTTTCAAATTCAAAAGTGATTTATTAAAACTAGGCTGAGAATCAGCACTTTATGGACGTCAAAATTACATAAGACAGTCCCCCAAAACGCCCGCACTTCACCACTTCTTAATGCTTTAGCTGGGAAAGAGAAGTAGCGCAAAAAACTCGCCAGCAGCACAGCTGTCGGTTCAGAAAAACTTGTGAATACTAGAAGTATTATTATAATACATAATTTTGATAGGCTATTTAATTTCTTTTTCAGACGATGTTGCCAGTAGTGCTAGGCCATACGCCAGCAGGAGCTTCCACCAGACAACTCATACATTTTGGTCAATTATACAAATCGGGGAAGTTCCTACAATTCGACTACGGATGGATTACAAACAAACGCAAATATGGAAGCTTCAAACCGCCAGCATATGACCTAAAAAAAATCAAAACTCCTGTTTATCTTCATTATGCTGACAACGACTGGCTATCAACACCAACAGACGTTAAAAAACTAGCCGTTGAAATTCCAACTGCAACTGGAATATACAGAGTACCTCTGGCCAAGTTCAACCATTTAGATTTTGTTTTCGCCATAAATGCGACGGAGTTAATTTACAACCGGCTACTGAATATAATGGCACAATTTAAAAACGAACTTTAACTGAGACACTATATTTACAAAACTTGACATTACAATACAAATACATTTTTTTTTCGTCACATGGTTTATCTTTCATTTTCACCTCTTGTCCGAACCTGTGTAATACAGAAGAATATTCTTTTATTGGAAAAGTAGCATGAAATTAAATATACGTTTATTAATAACTAAGTAAATTGCTACTTACAGGCCGTCCGTCCGTGTTTGTCGTTATTTGTAATAATCAGAATTTTATAAAACGTGAATCAGAACTGGCAAGTGTTGTTGTTGAACATATAGGTGCAGACTTGCAGGCGTTAACTTTATTGAATGTAGCATCAATATCGCATTTGCTTTCACACTCTTTCTTGTTATGCGCTATTCCCATTTCTCGTTGCACGATAGCACCGAAAGTGTTTTGTACTAAAAAAATTGTCATAAAACATATAATATTATTATAAAAACCACATAAGTATGTCATGGAATTAAAACTATTGTGGCTCTAGGCCACAAAGCAACGCTCAATAAAATTTTAAAAAATCCATTCTTGTAGTTGTACCAAGTATTAATAGACTACCTTTGGTCAATAACTCAATAGGATCCTCTTTCTGATTAGAACAAGCTTGTTCCAGCTTTAACTCTCTCATATCTGGACAATTGGTTTTATGAAGAACTTGTAATAAAGAAATGTGTCCGTAATCCTGAAAAAAATTACTTTTATTTTTATACAAATGACTAGATTACAGCTTGCAAACCAATTGCCATGGACAGTTTTAAGGACTTACCTCATTTTTGCCATTCTTCATTGTAATAATCATTTCCGACTCGACACCTTTAACTTTAGTTTTATGTACACTATCGGCTGCACAACATTCAAATGGGTTTGGCAATGTAGCAATGCTATCATGATTACTAGAACATCTTGAAGGACTAAAACATGCGGATTTCCATGAAGAATTTTTGTTAATATTTTGAAGCTCAATTCGTAGGGAACTATTTTCTTTTCTCAGTTTGTCTATTTCTCGCTTTTGACAGTTACACTTATCCTGCAAATGCAGCAACAAAGATTTCTGAGCATTCATTTCTTCAGTAACTTCATTGCAATCGCATCCTATGTCTACCATTTTGGCTTTCGGAGTGCTGCATTTACTGTGTCTTCGACTATTTAACGATGAACCTGTTTTATTTGATCTATTTACCAAAGGGTTTGATAAACAATCAGTGTCTGTTGATTTAACTTTGTAAGATTTTATTATGTGACCAGCCCTATAGTCTGCCTTTCCCGCTCTTTTATTGATGTCATTACGTTTATGATCTTGTAAACCGCAGGGATTACAAGGAGCGATTTCTTTTGTTACTGTCTTTTCTTCCCAAATACAGGCATTCCGAAAATCAGGGGAACGATTCATAAATGAGATATTTTTTACAAACATAGCTTGTTGGGTCATTTCAGACTGCCAAAGTTTTGCTACAGACCGTACGCTATCAGTACCACAACATCTCTTTTGGTCTAGATCATCATTTTTCGGAATAGTTACATTAAATATCTTTTCAGTAATAACTTTCCAAAACATCTTGAGGCTTTTGAGAGCCTCCAAGCATCGGTCACAGGGCCAATGGCTGGTTTCAAACTCCTCCTAAAATTAAGTACTTACCTAATAAGTAAATTCATAGCTTCGGTTTTTTAAACGAGTGTTGCACTCTTGTAGTAAAAAAACTTACATCATCAAAATACTTTTCAAACTGCTCTTCATTTTTAAAACAATCTTTCATTGCATGGCATGAATTGCAAATGCTATCTAGCACGACTTTTGATTTGCAATCCGGATGACAACGGGGCGTAGCCTGGGAAAAATAACTATGAGGATTATCATTATATTAAAACAATAAATGAATAATCATTTATATCTTACCCTGCCTCGGCTCCTGCTCGTCATTGTCCTCATAAATCTGGCTAAAGTGCCCATGGGTAATATGCAAATAGGCATATCGCACTTTATCCATTCCCTGAGGTAACGGTCGCGCGCCCGTACGTCATGACTCCATGCCCTGACGTCTCGGCAAGACTCAAATGATTTGATCTTACCCTCGTTGCGTGAGCAAAGTAGTAAGTTGCTATGACCTGCTATGTGAATCATTGAATTCAAACACTTTTCAAACTATTTTTCAATAGTGCTCCCATGTTGACGTAAAATTTTGAAATCCAAAATGATGATGCCCACAATGAAGCCAGTAAATGTGTCACGGTGTCACATTGGAAAGTCAGGTACCTACAATATTTTATGAAGTTTCCAGAAAAAGTTTCAGTTCCATTATAATAAGAATACAAACTTTTAAACTTCCTAATAGTACCTACCTACTGGCATTTTAAACACAAAGAAAACAATTTTAAATTTGACATTCTATTTCAAGTCACCATTTCGTTCCGCCTCGATTTCTTTTGACAGTTCAAAATATTTGATAATTTTCATTATAAACATTCTGCAGTAATTTAATTGCAAAAAAAAAATATTTCAAATCGTATCACTATGCGTAAAATGAATGGCGGAGTGTAATAGTATATATTTATATACATGCATATGTTTAGAAAAATCTTATATTATCCTTTAAGTAGACTAAACAGTTGGCATCGCGATGTCTTTCATAACGAAAAGAGAGCGTGTGTTCAACGAATACGACCTATTCGATTTGCCGGCGAGGAACGAAGGGAAGTTGAAGGCTTACGCGTCATGTACAGACGCGAGAGCCTGGTCCCACTTCTGTTCGGATAAAAGCGAGCACTTGGTGGATATAATAAAGAGGAACAACGAGACGGTCCGGCCGAAGTATTTGCCGACGGACGTGATTGTTGACACGCTTATGGTAGCCAAAAATGCTGAAATCACGAGGTTGAAGCGAAAGATTGAAGAGTTCGAGCAAATGTTGACCGCGTACGATCAACTGGAGCTTTCGTGCGCTCAGAGATGCGAAATTGCTCATGCTGTAAGTAAGCGTCAGTGCTCTTGCCAAAACCCGGATATGAATTTTATCAGATTTCCTAGAGGCAAAAAAACTGTTTCTTTTGATAGGTAATTAATAAGTTTAAGAAAAACCAAAAATGCAAAATGCTGATAAAGTACCTATAACCGGGATAAAGAACAACTTCCTAGTATTTTTTTGGTTTTTGTGCACCTATATATTTAAGTATATCTGGTTTTTGTTTGACTGAGCACAATACGGTGTGCGTTTATGAGTAAAAATCCACTTCAACATACCTAAAGATTTTTATTTTTAAAGGTTTCTAGGAAAGGTATCTACTTCATTTGCTAGCTACATAATAAAATACATTTTTAAAAATCGTAACTGATGCCTAAAATAAGTAAATTAAACAAATATGTTTTACAAAAAAACCGTCTTTATTTTCAGTAAAACTAGGTATGCGTCGGTTATATACATTAAATGGTTTTTTCATTGAGAATAAACACGAAAGGTTTTGGCGAATCGAGGTACAGCAGGGGGAAAGGGCTCCACAGTAAGTCACGGGTTATGGCAAGAGCTTCGACGTACCTAATGCTTCTTGAGGTGTCACAGGCATCATAATATTATAATATCATTATTAATTTGATACCGCATGCACTCACACATTCAGTCCTTCCTTACCAAATAAAGGGCACCATTATTTTATCCATAAAAATAATGGAAACGGAAACTTATATTAGTTTGTATCTCATCTTACAGTAGGTAAAGTTTGATTGTATTAAGGTACCATCATACGACTCATAGATTACATCATCAAAATAACTTCCATTGCTGGACACTGGGAACGCGGCTTCACCCTCATAACAAATACCACCAAAAAGTACAAATTTATAATTCTTCTTGATCTAGTATGGGCTTGTCAATATGATACCAATTGCATTATATTTCTTTTCAGCATGCAGCAATAAAAGCGGCCAATAAAGAGCTCGATGAACTGGTAAGAGGAAAACTCTAAATATGTAACCTATATATTTATTTATGGCATGTATTATCGAACATCAAATAATTCCTATTTTGGGGTCCCAAAATACTTAATAGCCAAGTAACTGCGACCAACTTGGATGTAGTGATCGCTTTGCTCGCTCGGCAGGCGTGCGGTTTGTCACAGTTCCAACCTAACTTGACCCGTTTGGTCGGAGTACCCTAGCTTAGAAACTGCAACCAACTGTGAAAGAAGGTCAGAATGTTAAAATGAGGCTCAATGATTTAAAAAAAAAAGTGCTTAAAGTTTTTAGAGGATCAGTTAAATATTTTCGCTCATTTATTGAAATCATTGTGCACACATTACATACATGCCAAAATAGACGTATACGGTGTTATTTTGAGATGCATGACATGCGTATTACTGACCACGACCACACCCATAAGTAACTTTTGGAGTACCTATTGCTTTTATAATTTTGGAAAAAATATAGGTAGGTAAGTACACCTGCAATCAGCAAAAAACGTAATTGTCACTTTTATTTGTATGGTAGTTTTTCTAATATGTATAGGCCAATGGCACAAGTATAAAAATGGTTCAATCAGAGATAGGATTTAAATTATATCCAAACTAGCTTTTGCCCGCAACTTCGCCCGAGTGGAGGTCTAAAAAAATCCTGTAAACCCTTCTCCATTAAATATACAATATTTGTACACTTACCTACCTATGTGCCAACTTCAGTGGTATTCGGCCAAACGGTGTTGGAGTTCACTCTAGACTCACAAAATGTAAATATTATGTAGGTACTTACTTACTACTATTTAAAGAAATTAACTCTTAACACACTACTAAAGTTTCTAATAATATTATTAGGAACTATAATATTATATAATTCCATCATGATTCGAAAGACATCTAGCGTCCTAAAGCAATTGTGACCGTCGAAACTTATTTTCTTTACCTCGGGAACAGTACTTTTTTCTGGACAGAAGGTGGTCCTTTTCTGTACCCCTGACAACGTATATGCTAAATTTCATGATGATCGGTTCAGTGGTTTAGGCTTGAAACGGTAACAAACAAACAATCTTACTTTCGCATTTATAAAGTACTAGCGTCTGCACGCGGCTTCGCCCGCTGCTTCACCCTCATAGATGTCGAAAAGTATTCCACGGGAACGTGTTACTGGGACAAATAGTAGCCTATATCCTTTCCCAGGATGACATCTATCTCCTTGCCAAATTTTATCGAAATCTGTTCAGTGGTTTAGGCGTGAAAATGCAACATACAGACAGTTACTTTCGAATTTATAATATTAGTAGGGATTTATAAAAAAATAATATATTATATCCTTTATTTCATTATATACATAGAATTTATATTTTTAAATAGTAGAATATAAAAAATATAAAAACATTTAAAAATGGAACCTAACAATGCGAGCCGTGTCCAGAAGTAGTGCTCTCTGAATCAAGCCCTTGACCCAGCTGCGCAATGAGAGCCCCCTGAGATGTTGATCGAGGCTCTTCGCTATTAGGCCATTTACTGTTACGATTATCGGTACAATTATTGCAGAGTCCACGTCCCACATGTCGACAACCTCGTGTGCTAAGTCAAGATACTTGCTTTTTTTATCTTTCTCAGCTTTCACGAGATTCTCGTCATGCAACAATCATTGCACGGCGCTCTCGTCGATCTATCACCACAATATCAGGCTTATTGGCTACAATAGTCCTGTCAGTGATGATAGATCGATCCCAGTACAATGTGGTGTGACCATTTTCGAGAACTGGGTCGGGTACATACCTGTAGTATGGTACTTCGGATTCCACAAGGTTGTACTGCAAGACAAGTTGCTGGTGGATAATCCTAGCCACTAGATTGTGTCTGTGCAAGTACTCACCGTTAGCAAGAACAACCGGAAACTATATGTCGGATTGATTCACCGGGACGGTGGCATGCCCGACAGATGTCAACCGTACCATCCTTGACAACATATTTCCGATAATTATTCGTCATGATAACTTCATCCATAATCGCACAGACAAAACCTTCGGTTTCCTCGAAGAGGTCGCCGAAACGCAGCCAGGATACAGGCGCCAAAAAGTCTACATCGGATCCATGGAGGGCCCGAAAAAAGCGTCCGTGAAGCTCTTTGCCTTGCCATACTTCCTTACGATCGATAGTATCTAGTGCTGCAGGTTTGCGCCAGTTATCTTTTTCCAAGGAGAGCGGGGTGAGGCCCTTGTCCACTGCGACCACATCTCGGTACATCCCCACGTTAATTTGAAGGAAATATTCCCTGAGACTGCAAATCTCGCGGTTGTGGAGGGTTTTAGCATATAAGAAACCTCGACCCCCACACTTCCGCGGGATGTACAGTCTCATCACTGATGACCGTGGGTGATGCATCCGATATGCCGTCAGCAATGTAGGTACGGACCTTCCTATCTAGAGCATCAAGTTCCGTCTGAGTCCATTTGAGTAGGCCGAAAGTATACATCAAAACTGGCATGACCCAACCGTTAAAGGCACGCACCTTGTTTCCGCCTGATAAGAGACTATTTAACATCCCTCAACGATTGTTTCATGTCAGCAGCATTGATGCCTAATGCTTCCAACATACCCAAATACTTGTAGCTGTCCGTTGAGGAGAGGGATCTAAGGTGTATAGAATCCGTAAGTTGGGTTTCCACGGATTCCATAATCCCCCCTCGCTTTACATGCATGACTGCACATTGGTCCACACCAAATTCCATCCTGATGGCACTACTGAACGTTTCCTTTACCGTTAGTAGCTCCATCAGTTGCAATTTGTTGGGGGAAAAGAGTTTCAAGTCATCCATGTAGAGGTGAGATATGATCTGACTACCTCTTCGTAACCGATAGCCTAGACCTACATCCTCTAGCAGTGTGCTTAGAGGATTCAAGGCTTAGCAAAACCATAGCGGACTCAAACTATCGCCCTGGAATATTCCTCACTCAATCCTGATTGGTTCATCGGTCCTCCGGAACTGTCGACATCCTGGATAGAGAATGATCGTTCTCCACTGCCCCATACACGACACCAAGAAGGTGCGTAGAGTTGCGTCTATTTTTTACAACTCCTGCACCCTAATGAGTCATGTATGTGGCACCGAGTCATAAGCCTTCTTATAATCTATCCAACAAGACGACAAATCCTTCCTGTTGGCTTATGGCATGTCTATAAGGAGCAGCTCCTTAGTACCGCGGGACCCATTCCGACATCCATTCTGAACCAGGCATAATTGAGTTACTTTCAATAAAAATGTTGCGCAATTTTTGCTCTAAGAATGGATGTAAGAACTTTATAGACCGTAGGTAAACATGTAATTGGTCTATAGTTTTTAGGTTCCGCAGTAGTAGTGTAGCCCTAGTTTCCTCCTCCTCATCATGCTGGTTTGTCCGCAGTGGAACCTCGGCAGCCGCATGCACAAAATTCTGGGAAGGGGAAGGGTTACTAAAAAACTACTCTGCATTTCCATTTTATGTATTATATTATTATTATAATTATTTTATTATATTTTTTATTTATTATAACCGGTGTAACAAGACAAATAACGAATCCGAAAGTCACTTGTACTCCCCGTCTTTGTAATATTTTTTTTGTACTGGGCCATACCTGGAAACCTTCTGGTTACGGAGATATTGAAAGTCGAAATTCCAACTTTTACTGACGTTTTTTACGAAAACAAGTTATTAATGTTATATTATAACACAAATTTAAATCCCCACGACCCCTGTACCGTTGCATGCAAACATAAGCACAATGTTTTGCATGTGTTACGTTACGCAGTACCGAAAACAGCGATTCATTCACACCAAAAATAATATTCGTTTCCCAGCAATTATTTTTGTGCTATGTTACTTAGTTTGATGTACAGAATGCGTAGTTGACGGGAATGTGATGTGTCTTTTTACAACCTGTATATAGTTAGGATAACATAAATTTAGTAAATCCAAGGAAAATGTTATATCCTACTAATTTTCCTGTTTTTTTGCAGTTCATAGATTTGGATTTATCCGGCTACACGGAGGTCAGTATACCCTGAATACCTAAAATAATGTGATGTAATTCGTGAATCTAATAAATACCGACTTTTGCAATTTAAAAAAGATTAAAAGTATTTGTTTATTTTCAGGGAATCGATTCTGAAGGGTTTGCGGTAATTATATTGATTTCTTTGGCATTATAAATGTTGTTGATTAACAAAACAAGAAATTCACTCTCATTCCATTTTTTATTTCAGACCGGCAAGTCGAGAGGAGATGAGGTATTTTGCCTAAAAATATCTTCTAACTTCAATATTTTTACCTAGGGCTTATTTAAACAAAAAAAGGCAGAAGACAGGTAACAGGCGACAATTCGACGAACGATGAAGTTTTTTTTTATAGTTTTGGTGCTCTAATAAACAACACCTGTCGTGAACATGTGTAAATTTTTGACAAATATGTCGCATTATTGTTTATATTTTACAAAATACAAATACTCTTGAAGTAAGTATTAAATATACAGTAAAGTCCTCAAGTCTAAGCAAGTAACATATCTACGGCCGATGAATCATGGCCGGTCTGAACATAGGCTCTCCGAACTTATGCGCATTTTCTCTCACTCACGCTCTACTCATGTGTCGCCATTTGGTTTCTAAAAAATGTTATTGCGCAGCCTTCTGTGCAAAGTTCGGACCAGCCATGATTCCTGGACCGTATTGTACCCTAGTTCTTAATCAATCACAGCTACTTCTTCTAGAGACTCAATTGGTGTTAATATTTTTTTTTTGAACAGGAGCCGTCTCCGAATAAGTACTCTAAAGGCGTTCAACATGATGACCCATGTACTTGTGAAGCAGCTACACGTAAGGAACAACTAAAATAGCATAATCAGCCTACAATGTTCCCACTGCTGGTACACAGGCCTCCTGTCTGTGAGAGGGAGTGAGCCGAAATCCACCACGCAGGCCCAGTGCGGATTGGTGGATGTCACATGCCTTCGAATTCTGTGGTTCTAGGAAATGCTGGTTTCCTCACGATGTTTTCCTTCACCGTTTTGAGAGTAGTGGTGATGAAATTAAATACACAATATAAAGTGCCTGCCTGGGTTCGAATTTGCAAACTACAACTCGTAAGTCGGGGCCGACACCACTGGGTCACCACTGCTCGTAACTAAAATAATAGGTACAAAAAAGTAAAAACAGTCGAGAGGTGCCGTGGGACACCGGTTGGATCAAAGTTTCTTTCGCTTATTTTACCTGACAAAACTGTCGTGACGGTCAAAATGTTCCGTCTAGCTCTCATTCGCCAAGTTTGCAGATTATAACGTGCGATGAGGAACTTGGTTCTTATAATAAAATACTTTTTAAATATATTTGGCAACTGCACTGAACCTCTGACACTTTAACATAAGACCTGATCGGCCTTATTACAAAATAAGGTTTATATTCAGTCCATGTGAACTGGTTTACTTTGTTACCTATTTGTTCAATCTGTACAAATATTGGTTCCCATACGTCGTTTTCTGGTTATCACAGAAAATCAGCGCTGTGCATAGCATAGCAGCATGCTGAATACTTTGTCAGAGTCAAGACGCGCACTGTGGATCGAAAAACGGCACAGGAACTTAAATTTTAAAGTGTTGTATTTTTTGTGCTTGAAATGGCTTCTAATAGCCAATATCATGCTTATATTATATATCATAGGATACAATCCAGTAGCCAAATTGGCATGTTTATATTTAAAAAAAAAAAATATGGTGCTGGTATAAAAAATGTTTAAATCTCCAGAACCGCAAGAATAATAGAAATATCCTTGCACACGGTTATATAACTATTTATTTATGATTTTTTGAGATATTTCTTAGAATTAGACCATTTGCAGTTTTTATTATTTTTTTAAAAAGCCTTTTCTTTTTTCTTTTTTTAAACTAATACTAAGCTATAGGTAGAAATAGACCCGTTATGTGGGTATGTCTGGTTAACTTAAAAATGAAATTTAAAAGATATATTTAGTGTTAATTCCGCCCGAAAACTTAAAAGTACTACAAATACCAAATGTGCAATAAATAAAATTGTCCTTAAAGTAAAATAACGATTTTTTTATGTTATTAGAAAATTAACAAGGGCGAGTGTGTAAATTTCTCGTTATTAAAATCTAAAATTAAAATTCTGTAATATCCAATAATTAGGTAATTAATTTTACACACATTATGAACAAAGATGGCAAAAACTACAATAAAAATAAATCCGAACTTATGTAATTTTCCATATCACTTTCTTCGAATTCCAATTCTGAATCAGTTTCTATGTTGGAGACGTCTATAAATTCAACGTGATCTTCTTGACAGTTCAATATTTCTAAAGTTACAGCGAACAATGCGCGTCGTTTTTTTGCATCCAACTTAGATCTCCTTGCACTAATAAAGAGATCCGAAGAAATAATTAGCATTTTGAGAATATTCTCGCTACTTGTCCATGTTAGCTTGCTTGCTCTTTTATTGAAAATGATGTTCGCGAAATATACAAAAAAAAAAATTGCGGTTCTCTGACGCTTTTCCCGAGAGTTTTCCAATTGGCGCAATAGAGTTACGAGCAATAATATCTGCGCCATGTGTAAGCAGCTTGGATGACTTATTGGCTATAAGAAGCCATTTCAAGCAAAAAACCGACACTTTAAAATGTATAGTACATTACTGCAGCGGCCGTCAACAGAGGCATTGATGGACTAAAGTTCGCCTCGGCCTACATACGTGAGTCCATCAATGCCTAGTTGCGGCCAAGGCTTGTATAGTACTTTTCTCAAATAATGCGCGGAAAGTCAAACTAAATAAATTAATTATAAATTCCAGAATCAATGACGAACAACGGTAACTTTTCCCGCGCCAGTATGTTCATTTGTTTCTTTTTCACTTTAAACAGCTCTATTTGCTAAACCAGTTCGAGATTTAAATAAAATCTTTGATAAGTTACCTCCTTGGTTTCCATAGGTCGAAGTAAAATGTTCGTTCCATTTTTAATTTACACGACAGATATGAGTTTTCATAGTAATTTATTCGACCACTAAACACGACAGATATGGATTTTCATATTAACATTGCAGGCTGACCGCTAAACACGACAAATATGGACTTTCATATCAACATTGCCGGCCGCTGTCCGCATGTATTTGACCAGTATAGCATTTTCAATTTATCTCGATGAAGGTTGTCAAAATAATGCTCGAATTTCCAAGCATGTTTGAGAAAAATTTCCTGTCTTGTAGAACCTTTTATCGATCTACAGTGCGACGTGCAGCTGCCAACTATTTCTGTTGTGTGATTAGATTATAGATGTTTTGTTTTTTATTCCAATTAACTTCTTATCTTTCTATGTGCACGTGTTTCTGTGACAAATAAACTTACTTTTCTATCACTCATAGATGTCGCTTAATATTAATCAATCATTAACTTTATCGACTAGCAATGATATTGGAACGCTGTCAGTCAGAAAAATGGTAGAATTAGAACAATTAATTTCGTTGACACGTGCTGAGATATGCTAGTCATTTAAAGTTAATGATTGATCAATGATTAAAAAGTGACGTCTCTGAGTACAGCACCTACGTCATATATCTAATTATTAACATGTTTTAGTGGTCGAATACAGGTCTTAACACAAAACTAACCTCTGAGTCCGGTATCCGATTTTATCTGAACAATAAATATAGCGGTTTGACATATTTTCTACACAAATTTATTCCGCAGTTAAAATTTATCTGAAAATTGAAAAATCTGTCCTTACATGTTGACGGTGGTCTAAAAACCCCCATTTTATAAGGAAACCGATTTCACCTCAGTTTTTTTATACCGTTTATATATATATATAATACTTCACATTTCTAATTAACAGTCATAAAAGATCCAAGAATCACCGAAATGCAAGACATAATTATTACAAAAGACGCAAAATTAAACGCTATGAAAAATACAATAGCTGTAAGTAACGGTTACTTTTTGTGCTTATTTAAATAATTTCTAACCCTACAGTTTTAAAATCTTTTATTACTGGTACAGGTTATGGAAAATGATGTTTGCGAACCTTATTGCATATATGCTCACATATACACAGCATTAGAAAAAATATTTGGTGTTCTTTGCCAAAATGACAAGTATAGACAGTACTTGAAGTTATTGGTTAGTAACAACCATCACTTTTGTAATATCCCGTGCACTGGTTGATCACAACTTCACTGTCACCAGCCACAGCGACCAATGTTTTACCAATAACGCGTGAAAAGTCGGTCGCCCAGTGCACATGGTCTCTATAAATTATTAAGCAACATGTGACTTTTATTTTATAATATTCTTTATTTTTAGACTACCGGTAAAGATATTCGTTGTATTGATATTAAAGGTAAAATACTCTTCAAAATGAAAGTCTTAGAAAAATTTTGCTGCGCATTGATAGCTCCTTGTACCCAAGATTTCTTTGCTTACCCAAATCAACATATTGACGATTGTGCTTGTTATCGTGTTGACGTATCACAATCCCGTGTTCAACCGACTTACGCACTAACATCAGCAGAATCAAAACAACCTAGCTTAGATAACAAAAGAGCACAACTTGTTGCCGATATTATACAAAACGACGAAATGAAAGAAATTCTCTGCAAAGGCAATGCTTCATTTGTACCTGATGAAGATCTTAAAGATGAGGTCTTAATTGTCGATAATCCTTACAGTATAGACAAAGAAAATCTTAAACGGTTAAAAAATCTACAAGATAATTACGATGAATTAATTACATGTTATGAAACCTTAAAATACGAAAAGGATAGTTTAGAAAAACGTTGTAACCAATATGAAGAAATGGAAAAAGAATATGAAAGCATGAAAGTACAAATACAGGAATATAATTCTCTATGGAATGAGAGGGAACATTTTCGAAAGCGCTCTGCCGATCTTGACTCACTTAAAGAACAATATCTTATACTAACTGATGAGACTTCCAATTTAGAAACAGAATTAAAAGCAGAAGGAGAAATTAATCACATCAAATCTAAAGCAATGGATAGCTTGCGGTCTGAAAATATTTTGTTAGAGAAAAAGATAAATGAGGCTTCAATCGATTTTGAAAAGGAGAAAAATGCTTTACTATGCAAATTAAAGGAAGCTGATTGCAGAGCTATGTGCCAAGAGCAACAAATTAAAAGTTTGTTACAACAGATTGATACGCTGCTTGCCCATGACCAAGAAAAGGTAAGTTTTTTAATCATGCATCGGTGAACCGTCATCGGTTACCGGAAACTATGGAGCAAAATATTTTGCACATTTAAGAAATCTCTTGTTCAAGTTATAAACACTATTAAAAATGACGTTTCTGCCGATCTATTTTGTAAAATTCTTACCGTGATAATTTAAGTGAGCTGTCATTCCACCTAATGCTAAGAATTGACACTACTGACAGCTCACTTCACGTACAGTCGTTTTTTGACACTTATTTTACCCGTGATTTAGGATCACTGTCAAAATCACAGCGATCTTTATTTTTGTTAAAATAATGTTCCTGAGATTATTGATAGCTCACTTCACCTACAGTCCTTTTTTGACAGGTATTTTGCCTGTGATTTTGCATCACTGTCAAAATTACAGTGATCTTTATCGTCGTTAAAATAAGGTTTCTGTTGATATGCTGCAGTCAAAGGTAAAATAAATGTGAAAGGACTAAGTTTTCACGGTGAGATTTTGATGAATGGGTCGGCTGATTATGTCTTGACGTGACGTATTCTCACATGATATTAATACTAGCATTGCTCTCAAGATTATTATAAATTAATATGTTAGTACTAGTAGACAAATAAATGTTTTACTTACTAAATCTATCTTGATACAAATATTGTTATTTCAGGCTTACTCACGAGAACCAGAAACGAATTCATTAGCGTTGCTAGATGAAATTGAATCTTCAAAAGAACAAATCCAAAATTTAAGAGATGCCCTACTCTCTAATGAGGAAGAAAAACAAGACATACAAAAACACTACCAACATCACCTAGAACTTATCAATGAGCTCAAGCTGGAAATAGAAGATTGGAAAAGTAAAGCAAGTCATAATAATATTAAATATGCCTCAAACGGGGTGAATTTTCCAAGTGGGCGAGGATGATCATATCCGAAATTATAAGAAAAAAATAGAGGAAAATACTTAGTTACTCCGCTATGATTTTAGAAAAATTCAACTTCAATCAATTCATCTGATTAAGGGTCAAGGATAGAACCATTGATTTGTAAAAAACACTAGCTAATAAGCATCAAAACCGGGGAAGTAATGACATACGGCATAAATCAATACCTTTTGTGCATGCGTAAATATTCATTCAGACTACGGAACCCTGCACTTTGCGTGGTCCGACACGCACTTAGTCAGTTTTTAATAAATATTTTCAAGTATTCATACGTTTTAGAAACTGCATCATTATATTTTTGAAAAAAAAAAAATTGTATTAACAAGTTTTAGTTTTTTCAAGATCGGTCCTGAACTCATAAGTATTTTTCGCTATTTCTTATAGTTTTGGATTTTGCGAAGCACACTAGTATTTATCCTGATTACTTACCGTGTACCAGTGAAAAGTTATCGTAGACCTTATGGCGGCTTCCTATTAAAAAACGATCGTTGCACGAATACTCAATCGTGTCGGTCATATATGTCACTTTTTGTTCGGTGAACCAGAACGCGTGGTCGTGCGGACAGAGGGCACTTCAAAAAGTGACATATGGACGCGACGATCACGTATTCCCGTGGCAATCGCTTCTAACGCGGGGTAAACCTACTTAGATTTATTTCCGTGGGTGGCTTATAAAATCGAACATTGATGTACACCTTATAATGTGGTGTGACTCTTTAATTTTGGACGTCGTCGTGTCGGCTCTGTGCGTAAAATTGTCACATTGGTCTTGAAGCAAAAATAGACGTTGACAGTGCAAGTTACAATCAACCTGGGGGGGGGAGGATAAAGCAATATACGAGGTCGACTACACAAAATCACTCATACAAATAATTATACTGCAATCGTGTGCAAAGAATGGTAATAATAGGTCTTTACCTATGAAATTGCCGTTTTGTATGAAAAAATTTAAACGAATTTTTTTCATGAATTTTTTATTTGTATTAATCGAAGTAATCACCCATGCAATCAATGCATCTTTGCCATCGCAGTGGCAGTTTATTGATGCCCTTCTTAAAGAAATCAGCTGGACGGGAGGCAACAAATTCTTCAAAGGCATTTTGTACTGCCTCTCGGGTATTAAATTTTTTTCCCGCCAAGAAGTTATCCAAATTCTGGAAAAAGTAGTAGTCTGTAGGCGCAAGGTCTGGTGAGTAGGGCGGATGACGGAGAGCTTCCAACCCCAGTTCTTGCAACTTGGAGACCGTCTGCTGTGCAGTATGAGGTCGCGCGTTGTCGTGCAGGAGCAGCGGAGACGAGCGATTGACCAATGCTGGTTGGAGATGCGCCAGCTTCTCCATCATTGTGTTCAGTTCTTCACAGTACACATCTGCAGTAATGCTCACCCCGTTTGGTAAGAAGCTGTGATGAATCACACCGGCGCTAGACCACCAAACAGTGACCATCACTTTTCTAGGGGTAAGTTTTCGTTTAGGGCATTGTTTAGGTGCTGAACCAGGATCCAACCAACTTGCTGAGCGCTTACGGTTATCAAACAGAATCCATTTTTCATCGCAGGTAACAATGCGGTTCAAAATTCCTTCATTTGTGTGTCTGTTGAGCAGTGCAAGGCACGTCTCGACGCGTACTTCGCGCTGGCGATCATTGAGTTCGTGGGGCACCCATTTGTCAAGCTTTTTTACCTTGCCAATTTGACGCAAATGGACCAATATTGTTTTGACGCTAACGTCGAAAGCTGCTGCTAATTCAGCCGTAGATTGTGTATCATCAGCTTCCACAATCGCCTTTAATTCGTCATTGTCGACCAAAGTCTTCGGACGACCGCGAGGTTCATTTTTCAGGTCGAAATTTCCAGAACGGAAGCGAGCAAACCAATAACAGGTGGTGCGTTGGTTTGTAGAGTTAGCTCCGTAAACGTCGTTGATGTTGCGTGCCGCTTGTGCCGCGTTGCTGCCACGACGGTACTCATATTCCATAATTACTCGAATTTTTAACGTATCCATGATGACGAAAAAGATTGAAATGCGATGAAAATGTAACACTAATCAATAAAGAAATGACTACTTTTAGAAAAAAAAAATCCATGTTTTTAAAATAAAATTAATTTGAAATTAGAATTCATAGCCAAACAAAAATTATTTTGATTTGAAATGGCCAGTACTGCAGAACGGCAATTTCATAGGTAAAGACCTAATATTTGATAACAGGTTGCCTTATAATAGTTGCTTGTAATGTATGTCAAATCAGATATCATACGTTCAGCTGTATTAATTTCTGAAAGGTTAACTATAAGTACATAAGGAAAATTATTTAATTTTAGGCACGTATGAAAAAACTTTACAACGCAATGACTATTTGGAAAAGTATAATGAGAGTTTAATAAAAGAAGCTAGACATTTAAACCAAGATGTGGATGAAAAGTCGAATGCCGTTGAAAATTTAATAAATGTCATCAAAAATAAATCGCAAGAAATAAATAAATTAATGCAAGAAATAGAAAAGGAGAGAGGTCAAAACATAAACTTATATAAACAACTGAATGAATTACGAGACAGATTTGAAAATGAAAAGTTGGAAGCACTGCAATCACTGCAGTTAGCCAGACAAGAAAGTCAAGAGTTATTAGATAAAGTTAAAGATTATGATCAGGTTATCCATAAAAAAGCAGATGTAACAAAATCTTTGGAACAACAGTTACAAGATAACAAAGAACTACAAGATTTAGTATTGGCTACGATTGAGGAAAACAGGAAATTGAAAAATGATTTAGATAACCGAGAAAGCAATACCTCTGTTCTCCTACAAGAGATTCAAAGATTACATGATGTTAATGAATATTCTGCTGAGAGCATCAATAGTTTAGAAGATCAAAATAAGCGGTATAAAACGTCTTTGGACTTAACTCGAAAAGAAAGTGGCGAGCTAAAAGATAAAATAAAGGATTATGAAAAATTAACACTTCACCTGCAAAAATTACAAGATTCACACGATAAACTTTTAGAACAGAAAACACGCCTCGAAAATGAATTGCTTGAAAAGTCTTATGAACTTGAAAACACAATACATTCCATTCAGTTGAGTAAAAGAGAAAGCGAGGAAATTATTGACAGATTACAGCAATCTGAAGGCTCAAAGGATAGCGAATTATCTAGAATTCGTGATGCTCATCAGAAGTTGCATAGTGAAAAATATGCAATCGAAAAAGCTCTAATGGAGAAACAAAGAGATATGGACAACTTGCTGCAATCTTTGAATAATTTGAAACTAGAAAATGATAAATTAGTACAGAAATGCAGTCAAGCTGATGGTTTAGAGCAAGAGTTAGAAGGTTTGAAAAAAGCTTTTGCTGAGTTATTAAACGAAAGAAACATACTAGAGGCAAAGAAAACGGAGGAATTGAACCGTTTGTGCAATACATTGGAAAATACAATTGAAGAAAATAGAGAACTAATGGAACATATTATATCTTTAGACACGAAACAATCCGCAGCTACAAATGCTATACAAACCTTAAAAGGCGAGAAAATGATGACTCAAAGTAGACTGAACGTAATAAAAAAAGAAAGTGCCGAATTATTAGATAAAATTAAACACTATGAACTTGTAGAAAAAGAATACGAAAAATTGAAAATAGCAGTTGATCAAATGAGTTTCGAGAAACAGAATTCACAAATTGAACTGAACAGACAATTGGCTGATTTAAGAAGGATGGAGAAAGAAAATTTGGAGCTGCACAGTCATAGTCAAAACTTACTAACTCATAGCGAGGACTTAGAGAACGCTTTAATAGGTGCAAGGAAAGAGGTGATTCATACAAACATGATATTTACATCTTTTCGAAACTTTTATGAGGGATTTTATTCGTATTTTCTTTCCAGCTTATTAAAATGTCCAGCTCTACGTCTGTACCATTCAAAGACATTATGGACGAAATCAATGTTATGCGGCAAGAAAAACTTCAGAACCAGCAGAAAATTAGGGACCTACACGACCAACTAGACAAATCAGTATGTACTTATTGTGTATCATTATAACTTACATAATTATAAATCCATACGATACTGCTTACGATCATCAATCTCGTAATAATTCAATTTTAAATAATTATTGTGTACTTCAAGATTCTTAACCTTGTCGAGCAAAACAGCCATTATTATAATTATTCATAGGCCGCGTCCTAAGAAAGTGATCGTCGCGCCACGCGTGTACCCACGATAGTCGCGTTCATATGATTTCAAACAAAAAGTGACATAAAAGCGCGGCATTAGATTATGACATTACGTTCTCATCGCTTACTCGCGTGACGATCGCTCTTGGTTAGGACGCAGGGATATAGAATTATAATTTTGTTCATGAAACAACATTTATATTCGAATACAACATACGAAGCTCAAAATCCTAAACATTTTTATGACATCAATTTTTTTATAGATTACCGTCTTACCTATCTTCTCAGCAGAACAAAGCTAACTTATTTTATTTGTGCTCACTTGGGGCCAATAATTCTTTATCAGAAAAATCTATCCCATCTCCTCAGCAGAACAATGTTAACTTGTTTTATTTAGGATCGCTCTTATTACACTCGTTTTTTTTTTGTGATTTTGCATTCTTGGCCCCAAACTTCTACTATATTTTCAAGGCTTCTACTATATTTAGGTAGTCATCTTTTCTCCAAATCATCAGCAAATAAACACTGGAAAAAGACTTAGAAAACTCTTAATACTGCGAAAAAGTGAGATGTGGATGTGGCTTTACAGGAACATAACTTGGGGCCCAGAATGTACTATGTTTTTAATAAAGAATATAATTTAAACAATTTTATTCTTTTAGGAGAACATAATATCAGAGCTACGTGATGACATTTTGGCTCGGGATGGCAAAATAGCAAATTTACAAAACCATATAAATGAATTGGAAGAAGAAGTATCCAGGCTTCACAGCAGCTTGGATGAAGTTATCAGCGCTGGTGAACAAATGCAACATTTTAGCTTACAGAAGATCGATACCTTACAAAATATTGAAGCACATCGTGAGTGTTACTATAATTTCCTTTAACTTTAAACCTTGTATTTTATAGCTTTTTGTCTATTATAGACAAAGGCCTTCCTCCAATGATTTTTCAATATTTATGAATTACATTTTTTTGTTTAGACTCAAGAGCAACACATAACATGAAGATGGAATTAGCAAAACTTCAAAATGATAACTTCATGCTATCCGAACAGTTATCAGTAACAAAAATAAAATCTGATGAATCTTCACGAAATAAGTATCAATACGCATCTCAAATGAAACACTTACAAAATGAAAGGGAGATAATTGTGAGTGATATAAAGCAACTCGAGTTGGAAAGTGTCGGTGATACTGCCTTAACACCAAATAACTGCACTGCTGAAGATATCTTAGCGTCACTAGATAGGATCAGAGAATCCTTCAAGGCGAGAACTACTAAGAACTCCTCTTTGGAACGCACATTATTAAAAGTACAAACATCTTCACAGTTACTTTTAAGCAAAGCGGATGAAGCAAAGAAAATTGTCGAAAGGGAGAAACAAAAAGTTATTAGCGAGAAAGAGGATGCAATCGTAGATAAACAAAATATGGAGACAGAACTATTGGATCTCAAAGCCAAACTTGAAAAGCAAATAGCTGATGATAAACGTGTCATTGAAGATTTAGAGGCAACAATATTGAATCAAAAACTGATAATCGATAGAGTAAATAAATCCACTCAAGACTACATTTCTAAGTTAAAAGAAGAATTGCAAACTCTTAAAGTTCTTTATGAAAACTCCGTTGAGAAGATAGACGAATTGCAAAAGAAGTTGTGTACTATGACTGAAGATAAAAGCAATCAATCAATAATGATGGAAAAAATTAAAGCAGACCTAGGGAAGAAATCGAAAGAAGTGGAGGAATTGCAAAAGCAATTAGAAGTTTTACAGAAACCACGTAACGTGGAAGCTCAAGCTAAAATAATGGATATTTATCGAAATATGGGAAGTCAAACGGACAAGGAAAAGTTATCTGTTGAAGTAAACAAGATGCAAACCGCAGAATCAACTGCAACGATGACAGAAGAGAAATATGATGATAGCACAAACATGGCGGAAGTGAATAAACTACCAATTGCACTGGACAAAACTTATACTCAACCCGAACGGAAATTAAAAAACGTACTCTTAGGAAATGAAGTACAGATATTATCGACAGCTGTCGAACAACCGTTTGATGTCCTCCGCAGCAGTTATGTGGATTACAAAATTAAACTATTAAGCACAGGAAGATTAGAACAACATTCTATTAATAGCATCACTGACAAAGAAAAAATTGAAAATATAGCGACATCGACTAGTCCAGCTAAAAAGCCTGGACAGTCAGGAAAAAAATCCGCTAATGCAAAGGGCAATAATTTAATTGATATTTATAATAGACAATCACAAGATACTACTTCTTCAAAAAGAAACGATAAATCAGAAAATATAACCACCGGTAAGATTGCGCCCCAAAGTCAAAGAAAATCTGGATATGCAGCAACACGTGCAAGTTTCGAAACAGATAGTAATATAATCAGTAAATACAGAGATAATAAAACTTACGAAGGATCTTCATCAGGTAAATCGACTGACAAAGATTTGTTTGTTATTTACAAAGACAGTGACAGCAGTTCTAACAATAATAAAGAACTATCAAAAGGAACATGGTCAGACAAAGGGCATCCAGATATAGTAATCGAGGCCGTAACTGTACATCCAACAAAAAAAGGAATAAGCGCCGACATAATTCGTCCTAGAAGTAACATTAAAGAAGATTCGATCGTTTTTCAAGAAAATGAACAAAACTCCGAAGAAGCCAGGGTAAAACATAAACTGAAAATAAATTTACCAAGGGTTATAACAGAAAGTGCTTCTGTTGATACTACCTCGGATGTGGACAAGAAATCATTTGATTCATATTCTCTCGCACTTTACTCATCCCCAAATCAATATTCTGACTCAGACACTAAATTTAATGACGGCTTAGACGACAAAACTATAATGGTCTCGTTGCCAACGATATCTGATGAAGACAAACAGTATTTGAAAGCATACAATTCTTTAAGAGTGGGTTCAGATGAAGATGCTGCCAGACCTAGAATAATGAACACGAAGGAAGAAGCTTTTGAAATGGAAAGCGACACTCAAATTCCTAGGAAAAAGGAAACAATCTCTACACCTTTTCGCAACGAATCCCATCATAAACTTTCGCGAGTAGGAGCTGATGTTCTTCTACTTAAGGCAGAACAAGACCAAAAAGTTCCCCAAATTGGTATGAGACAAAACTTTGGATTAGATTACATTATGGATACCGTCCAAGGTGAAGTCGACCCCAATGTGGAAAAATATTATATTGCTAAAGAGTTGCGCAAGACCAGGAGTGATGAGATATTTAATTTAATAAAAAAAAGAGAACGAGCTGATTCTAGCCCATCAAAGCTAAGTGAATATAAGATGTCATCCACTGAATACAAGACTATTTCAAGCAACAGTAAATCGAGTGACAAAAGTCCACAAAAATCTTACACTGAACGTAGCATTATGGCCAAATTAGATTTTAATAATGATTATGAAATACAAATAAACACCCTAACAAGGGCACTAGAAAACATTGAAAAAGATTATAAGAAAAAAATTGAAGCTATTAAAATGCAGTATGACAGCAATATCAAAAGCATAATAAATGAACACAATCAAGGTGTAAAAAGCATACAAAGCTTACACGAAGAGACACTGCAAGACCTTATAAAGCTTCATGAAAGCGAAGTAGAAAACTTAAGAACGATGAGTATGGAAGCAATGAGAAAGGCAGACAAATTGGAAAAAGAAAATCGAGCTTTGAAAACAAAAGCTCAAAATTTAAGTACTATATGTTTAGATGAGGTAAGTAACATGATAGTGATCATTAATGAAATAACGGGTGTAAAAAGGCGCTTCATGAAGCAGAGAGTCGCTTGTACTTTCCGTCATTATGGTTTTTTTTCGTTGTACCCTACTATACCAGGCCCTGCAGTCTCGACATTAGATAGCGACAAAATCTGTCGCTAAGTCGTATCGATGTCAAATTCCTGCAATAGATTTACAACTTTATTTCGAAAGCATAAGGTTGAAAATCTATTAAAGGAATTTGATATCGATACGACTTAGCGACAGATTTTTGTCGCTATCTAATGTCGAGACTGCAGGGCCAGGGAACTTCTGGTTACGAAGATATTGAAGATCAAAGTTCCAACTTTTGTTACAAAAACCTATTTTAAATGCTATAATTTAACTTTAAACACTCCACAACTCCTGTAACATTGCATGTACAATGTTTTGCTTGAGTTAAATTGTGCGCTGCCGTAAACAGCAAGTTTTTACATCAAAAATAAAATTCATTTCCAAGCACTTTTTACTCAATGTTACTTAGTTTGATGTCCAGCGTAGATAACGGCTATGCGACATTTCTTTTTACACCCTGTATTTTGTCTAATATATAAAAATCTCGTGTCACAGTGTTTGTTATCGAACTCCTCCGAAACGGCTTGACCGATTTTTATGTTTTTTTTAAAGTATATTAGGTAGGTCTGAGAATAGGTCAAAAGTACATTTCATAACGCTGCGGGTGAAACCGCGGGGCGCAGCTAGTTACATATATCAGGAGTGTTCTCTGTAGGGATCATTGTGATTTGTAAAAGTTCATGAGAAACGAAAACACTATAATTAGTAATACAATAACACAATATCACACCTGTACTCACCGAAGGGTTAGGCAGAGGCGTAGCTTAGTACATCAACATTTCGCTTGTTTTATATAAGTCCCATGTAATAGGGGGCGAGCCTATTGCGATCAACCGGGCACAAATCCAAACTCCGGACTGCTACTGAGAAATTCCTGATGGAAAACCCGATAACACTTTTGCCCAACCTGGGTATCGAACCCAGAACCTAATGCTCGGCAGTAGTGCTTGCGACCAGTAGACCGACGAGGCAGTCAGGCACGACGAGGCGATGACCATGGTGACGGGCGAGGCAACATCTATACAATGTCGCCCATGCGCATGTGACCGCCCGTAATATTCTGAATATTCATGAAAAAATGTCGAAAATAAACTTCAAAAGGGGGGGTCTATCTATAATATTTTTCATGTTATTCAATTTTTAATTTTTTAAGTAGAGTTTGTAGATTTGCTTTCTATTTTTTGACACATCTCCGAAGTTTATGGGTCGATTTGGATTCTGTTTATTATTTCCAAAAGCTTATCAGTTATTTTAACAGGTTAATTAACATTTTTACTAAAAATTATCGACTACGAAAAAAAAGACGGAATCGAAGTAATTTTTTCGGTAAAAAATTGTGTATTTATTTTAAAAAAACTAGTGTAAGTCCATAAATTATCCCCATAGGACGACGTTTTTAATTATTATTTGTAATCTACTACATATCAGCTAAAAATTCACAGAACATTACTAATACCTATCTCTAAAAAAAAACCAGCAAACAACTTGTTGAACATTTGCAACTATTCAAATAAAAAGGGTCGCTCAGGTAGAAACCGGTTCCTAGAAACAGCTTTTTAACAATTGCGTCCCTACCACGTGCACACCCTTGTCGGCTAGCGTTACTTCATTCAGTCGCTTGATTACTGACCCCGTGACGCTACGTGTTTTGTGATTTGTGCACTACTTAATCTTGTGAGGAAAGTTTGTTTAAGCAAACTTAACTACTCTATCATTGCAATGGTACGATTGCGTGATCTACCGCCGTCTCATGTGGCTGACATGCATTTCATTTACGGTGTTTGTAATGGAAATGCACGCGCTGCTGTCGAAGAGTACAGACGTCGATATCCAAGTAGACCAGTACTTGGGTACCGATCCTTCATTGCCGTACATCGTCTTTTTTGCGAAAGAGGATTATTTCCGCAACGAAATGAGCCCGCCGTGATTGTTGATGTAGACGTGGAAGAGGATGTGTTACGATTAGTGCGCGCTAACCCTATGCTAAGTATTCGTCTCCTATCGATAAGAGTAGGTATACCAAGAATAAGAGTTTGGAGAATTCTCAAAAAAGAAGGCCTGCATCCTTATCATTTCCGACGTGCACAACATTTGGGAAATGTCGATTACGGTGCGAGATCTGTTTTTTGTAATTGGATAATTGCACAGCAAAGAGCTAATCTCAATTTTATGAGGAAGATTTTGTGGACAGATGAAGCCACGTTTACAAGGGCGGGTATAACAAATCATCGCAATCTTCATGTGTGGGCCACTGAAAATCCACACGTCATTAGAGAAACCACTTTCCAGACTCAATTTTCCATAAATGTATGGGCTGGAATGATTGACGATGAACTTATTGGCCCTTTCGTGTTACCAAACAGACTAGATCAACACGCATTTTTAGATTTTATAGTCAATACGTTGCCGTTGCTTTTGGAGGAAGTACCGCTCGAAACAAGAAGGCGGATGTATCTGCAATTAGATGGAGCTCCAGCACACTTCGCACGACTAGTTCGTGATTATTTAAATCAAAATTATCCGCGATGGATTGGCAGAGGAGGTCCCATTGCTTGGCCGCCGCGATCTCCCGACCTTACACCCTTAGATTTTTATCTTTGGGGCTACATGAAACAAAAAGTGTATGCCGTGCCCATTGAAAGCCGCGAGCAATTAACGGCTAGGATTTTTGCTGCTGCTGCAGAAATGAAAGAAAACCGTGAAGAATTACGTCGTACAATAAAAAGTGTTGCCATGAGGGCTTTAGTTTGTTTACAGGAGGGTGGGGGCCATTTCGAAAATCTAATTAATTAAAATTCTTGTATTTTTTATTTTTTTAAGTAAAAATCTGGCTATTGCTTGTTTGTTTTTATTTCCATTATCGTCCTCCTTATTAGTTTAACCTTTTAGTACTCACTGCTAAGAGCGGGGACATTTAATTGACTTTCACATTTTCTTTTCCTAAATTTGACCCTTAGAGTTTTAGAGTTTTACTTTGGATTTAGTTACAGTTTGGTTTAATAATGATCTGTGAATTTTTTGCTGTTATGTAGTAGATTACAAATAATAATTAAAAAAGTCGTCCTATGGGGATAATTTATGGACTTACACTAGTTTTTTTAAAATAAATACACAATTTTTTACCGAAAAAATTACTTCGATTCCGTCTTTTTTTTCGTAGTCGATAATTTTTACTAAAAATGTTAATTAACCTGTTAAAATAACTGATAAGCTTTTGGAAATAATAAACAGAATCCAAATCGACCCATAAACTTCGGAGATGTGTCAAAAAATAGAAAGAAAATCTACAAACTCTACTTAAAAAATTAAAAATTGAATAACATGAAAAATATTATAGATAGGCCCCCCCTTTTGAAGTTTATTTTGGACATTTTTTCATGAATATTCAGAATATTACGGGCGGTCACATGCGCATGGGCGACATTGTATATATAAAACTAAAAAATTGTTTTTACCTATGTCCGTTATAGACTTTGAAACTATCCTACCGGTGTGCCCCAAACCAGTTTCATTGAAAAGGCAATAATGCGAGGATAGTTTTAGACCACCACGCAACGATCTATTCCCATCCAATACCAAGAGCTGATACCATTTGGTATTAGTTTATTTCCGAATTTATTTTCTATTCCCAACGAGTACCACATTTTTTTAAATAAAAAATCTAATACTAACGAATACCAAAGCGTGACTTTTTGTACACTCAGCTACACAAAGTTTTATTTAAATTGCGTTTTACCGAAATCTAGGGTAATCTAAATATAGGGTTAGGGTTAACAAGCTGGTCGACGGAGCCCCGCTTCGCGGGGCTCCTATTTCTGTCTAAAGGGTTTAAAGGAACCTAACCAACCGAACCTCGGGATGCCACTGACGTCGACCGTCTAGGGTTAGGATTTTCGGGAACTATTATTATGTTTTCGGAAACTTAGTTCGTCACTCAAAGCATTTTAATTTTACTGAACCTGACTGTATCTGATTTCTTCAAACTTGTTTTGGTATTGGTTTTAAAATGTGGTACTCGTTGGGAATAGAAAATAAATTCGGAAATAAACTAATACCAAATGGTATTAGCTCTTGGTATTGGATGGGAATAGAGCCACGCAACGTCCACGCGGGCGAAAGCGAGCAAAAACTAGTACCTAATAATTACCTAATTATAAAATATATTACTTAACACACTAAATTGTTTGTCGTTTCCAAGTAATCTACTTATAATAAAACATGTCATTCTCGTAGACTTAAGTTTTAATATATTAGAGATAGAGAGAATATATTAACTTAACAGGATTTCATTAAGAATGCTAAATATTTTTTGTTTAACATGAAGAAGCTTCGATCTACTACCACCTTTATTTACGGTTGGTACGAGAAATAATTCCGCAAGCACGAACTGCCCAGCCGCTTTTTAAACAATAAAATATGTAAATTAAGAAGTTCTTTAAACTATATAGGAACCAATAAAAATGACATCCCCACAAATTAAGAAGCGAAGGAAGTGTCGAGGTGATACTAGGATGTTGACAACGACTACAGTGGAGGCGATTAACGTGAAGCCAAAAACACGCTTGAACGGTCCCTGTACCTGCTCCCTCGACGTTAACATATCGGACACAATACGCAACATATTTGAACAAGTGGATGTCGAACAGCGAAAAATGGCTGAACACACATACTTAAAATACATCGCTAATAAGATATTGAATGGGACTGTGGAAGTAAGAGCAACTTTTATATTTATCGGATTTTTCTAATTCGTACTCTGCGTAGAGGTCTTACAGAAAAGTATGCACATCGGTAATCACGATTAGATTTTTTTTTTTGATTAACTAATCAAACAAATTCCAAATAAAAAAATAACTATTGAGTGGCAGATAAGATGACGCGATGCGTCCGGGGTAGGTCAGAAAGAAAACTTCATTCAAACAAGCAATGGTAAGTGCCCTACAGAGCGCGGCAGTACAAAACTTAGAAGCTTTGCCTCTGAGGGCTCTACGTTTGTGCCAATTCGAAAACACGAAGTGCATACGTTTTCTGGTTTTATTGACATTACTTTTAACTTACATTTAACATTAACTTTACATGTGACTGTACTACGTCACATGTAAAGTTAAACGATAGATAAGTGACGATCGCTAGCGGGCTTCAATCGTAGAATATTATTGTAATAAAACGATAGACGTGTATGAAAACTAAATCAATAGGCCAAATTTACGTAAATCGATTGGATTGATTTAACCAAAACAAAATCGCAAACATACTTGACTTTGACAGACTAAACTATTCAATTATTTATGAAAAGGATAAATCATTGAGTTCATTTTAGTCTGTCCCGACTAAAATAGAGACTATGCGTATAGGGAAATGGGAAGCATGACGCTCTTCAGGCTTTGGACACCCAAGAGCTGTCATTTCTCCATCTAAAAGTATGTCGCACTTGGAAAACAAAACTAACTAAAGAGGAGGCACTCCAAAAGAAGATAGACTCTTTGGAAAACGAGCTCATGAATAAGCAACGGAACGCACAACAACACAGTAAGTTGGTTATTTAGATTCATTTTCCTTCCTTTGTTACAGGAATAGCTCTTGTCCATTCTATTGTTCGTGCCAAATCAGTATTTTGTGATACAACTAATTTAAATACATTGTTATTTTACCTAATTACACGTAGCTTCGGTTTTCCTGTTATCTGGTATTCCTGTTTATTTAAACCAAATTGCCTACTGACGTAAGGTTTAATTTAAAAATAATAACCTAATAAAATTCCCATGATGCAGCTTGTGCCAAGTTAATGTTAAAGGAAGCCATCAGGGCTTGAAAAGTTCCAAAGCAATGCAATAATGTTACTTCCTGCCCTGAAAAAGAAATCAGATACGCCAACCCTAAGTTGCATGGACTTTTACCGCCTTGGGAGTCGGCGCAATGTGTTTTTCTCTTCCATTCTCATTAGTCAGCCGTCACCTTATCATTAACTTTCTTTTCATTTATATCATCTCACACAATCCGTACATCTTATTTTTGGTCAAAATCTCCCTCCATCCATCGATATTTAAATCCCCCTCTCTTTGTTGCACGTATTTCATTCTTCCTCATTCATTACACACACAAACCAAGACAAACGATTAATTATTTCAACATTTCTGTCACTTGTGCCTCTATATAATTCCCATACACTCAGACATGGCTTTCTATGAGCGAGGAACGAAGCGGATAAAAGAAATAACAAGAAAACCTACTGAAAGATGTTAAGCACTAGTCTAATGAAATGTACTGGACATTTCATTTGACCTTTTTTTCGCCACGTCATGGAGAGTTTGAATCATAGATAACTAGTAGTATTATAATGAAATACTCAAACATACTCTTAGTTAACACATCATTATGATTGATTATAAACAGTAACGGAACTAGATCGCAAAGTGGTGGAGGAGCGCCGGCGCCTGCAAGAGGTACTAGAGGCGGTTTGTCGCAGAACTCCTGCATCTTCTAGAGCCCCTAGTCCTAACCCTGATGAATTTTTTGCATCGCCACCAGCACCAAACGCTAATGCTGAGAGAGACGCGTATGTTTGCTTGTCTGTTTCAATATGATTTTCTTTGAAGTTTTCTTATTAGCTTAATTCTGCGCAGAACTTGATAAGGGCGATGGCTGAATTGTAGTTTTCTGCTATCCATACTAAATTATAAATTCGAAAGTAGCTCAGTCTGTGTCTTACCTTTTCACACCTAAACCACTGAACGGATTTTGATAAAATTTGGCAAAGAGAATAGATGGCATCCTGGGGAAGGACATAGACTACTTTTTGTCCCGGTAGCACGTTCCCGTGGGATAATTTCCGACATCCACGTGGGAGAAGCTGCGGGCAAAAGCTAGTAATATTATAAATTCGAAAGTAACTCTGCCTGTCTGTATGTTAACTTTTCACATTTTAACGGCTGAATGGATTTAGATGATAGAATACTATTTATCCCGGCAGAACGTTCCCGTGGTATAATTTCCGACATCCACGCGGGCGAAGCCGCGCGGAGAAGCTAGTATTTACATATAGCAGAAAACAACAATACAACCATCGCCAACTTGACTAAGAGCGTCACGTACGAGATGAAATTTGCATGACTGTGAAAAAGCCCCCAGAACCGCGTCAAGGGTAAATAAAAGCCATGCACCCCAGACTAAAAGATACTTGTAAAAACTTGCCCTTTCCTAAAAATATGGCCATCTTTAACAACTTTTATATTGAATGTTCTTAATCATAGTAGATTACGATGTTGTAGAAGTATAATTTCTAATCAATGGAATTTTTGCAGTTGCGGATGCATCGCTTTAAATATGGAGGAAAACAGCCGGCCATCTGCGGGGGACCTCGTTCCCAAACTGTCTGGCGTCGGACTTCGAGCCACGGTGCGTCGCCCACGACCCGAAAGCAACAGAGTTAGTAATAATATGATAATAATAATTACATAATTATTCCGCTGTTAATTTAACAGTTCCTCGTTCTTTCTCGTTCTGGTACAACTGGTAAATTGATGAACGTAGTCCTCCCACACACACACTTAGTGGAATTGCTAAGTTAGTTTTCCGCATATTTGGGAAATCAAAAGTTCATGCTTCAATTGTATCTCAGGCGACCCTTGCAAGACTAGACGTTGAAGAACGTCGCGAGAGGAGACCGACGTACAACGATGAACCCCCAACTCGGCTGCGCCGCTCGCACGACCGGCAACCGCCTCGCTTCGCGAACAAAAAGTAAAATACACGCACTAACGGAATTTGGCATTCTGCATCAACATTCTATACCTTCGACAGTAAAGAATGTCGAATTCTAAACAAACTCAGACTAGTATTCAGACCGAAGTTACTTTTCTTCTCTTTTGGAAGGATCCGTCGCGATTTTTTGAACGGGCACTGGAAACATTTTGAAACGAAAATGTTAACAATCTTTATCTAAAAGGTTCTATTGAACAATATTTGTAATTTACGTAGACAGGTCGGTGTGCTGCTGTGAACATTTTGTAAGAAAATTTGTCAAAGATTTTTAACTTATTTTTATATTTTTATTTATATAATTTATTACATATTTATTTCAAATTACGCGGGGATACTGTACAAATTTTAAGTACCTACCTAATAAAACTTAAAATTCAAAGTGATTTTTATTTTTAATAAAGAGGCAGACTAGCCCGGAAACAAAAATGGTGGCTGCGAAACAAATCCTAGTGAAGATCTCTGACCGGGATTATCTTTATCTATTATTACTTGTTATTCAAAAACTTGTAATAACACAAAATTAACGTATTATGAATACCATTTGAAATATTGATTTTCTGGACCTTTGACAGCATTTTTTTTTAATTCACACATGATTTCTTTATGCACTTTTCACTCAGCATGCTACTATCGTAATAAACTTCACTAGGTTTTTTTCGCAGATTTGCCTTTAATTTGCCACATTTTCCTGGGTTTTGACTGAATTTATTAACAGTCCTTTAGGAGGTTTAAGTAATGAAAACATTAACTACAGGACCAACTCTGTAATATCGAAATTAACATCTGCTGTTTCATACAAAACTACAATAAATGCAAACCAAAAACCCAATCCAAATGTATGAAACTGATGTTTTTTCATTCATAATTTTTTTTCATTCATGGGTCCTGAAAGGTTCCCATTGAATTGAAAGACAGCTTGAAAAACTACGTAGTTATTCAGGCTTATTTTCAATTCATTCATTTCTAGAAGTATTATATGTAAGTACACGTGTACTTATGTATAATATTTCTAGATATATCTTACATACTAGAAATATACTACAAAAAAATATAGATTCTGATTTTATCTAACATACAACTAAACATAAATTCATCCTGATCATTTGTCTTTTTGTACAAGGTGTGTTTTGGACTAACCCTGTTTGTTTTCCTTAAATATTCTTCTATATATAGCATTAACACATACCTAATACATTTTTCCTTGTTTGCATCATCAGTTACATTGATTATTATACACTGGATTTGAAAAGTTAATAGAAGGGTCTTGGTACAATGGATTCTGTGAAACATCATAACCTTGGGCTAATGCTTCTGTTGAAAATTTCTGATATTCTTTTTTGTCATGTATGTCAACTAGAATCTTCCAGATGATGACCGTTAATATTCCAATCAGCAGGACCAACCCTATCGCCGAGCCAGCCGCAACTGCAAACAAGAATACAAACAGATTGTAATGTACTGAAAATAGGGGTTTTTAAAGCAGTACCTTAGTATACCTCTTGAACAACGGATATTAATTTGTTAAGATATCTCACGTACTTAAAATAACAGTTATGAGTTAGGTTGAGACCAAATGAACGTAAATTCGGTCGAGAAAAATGAACCACGTATTTTGCGACACAGTTTATATAATGAAATTCTCCAAAATGCCAACTTATGTTGCGTCGTCGCCATGGCGTCGTGTAGCACTAGTCGGGCTTTGTATAAAACTGCATTCAGCGTAAAGTACGCCACTCACAACTTAAAAAATTGCCTCTGACTGCTATGCAAAACAAATAATACTTACTCCAGATATTAGGTTCGGGTGGTGTTTCTAACTCCTTTTGAATCGTGATTTGTAATTTATTTTTTTCGTATTGGTATTTAAATACCATGTAAGTGCCGTTGTGACTGTCCAGCTCTTTCATGCACCACTTAGCCATATACAGTTTCGAATCATTAATTTCAGTTTTGTTCAAAAAGAAGACATCTATTTCTTTTGTCGTTCCGTTGTTCTCTTTGTCGCAGAATGCTTTGTCATTCTCGTGCATGTAATTACAGTAAGCATAGTTTTCAAGTTCTTTACAGCGCCTTTCGGCACATTCTTCACAACTGTCGCAAAATGCTCCAGAGTATGTTTCGTTTTTACCTTTTATTGCGTCGCACTGGCACACACCACAAACACATGTGCCTTGTCCAGAACAGACCTAAAATCAATCAGAATGGTTAGTTAACGTAAGTGTTTTTGTTTAATTTCTTATTCATTTCCAATAGCTCCTAATCTATGTAGAGACTATAAACAGTTTGTACTTTATTTGCAAGGACAGGTTGCTTACCTTTCCTCGCACCATAAACGCATATTTCCGTTTAAAAAGTAGAAAAAAGATTAGGTACCTCCTTAGAATACGGCGCGTAACAGTCCCTGTTATGATCAGGGCAACCGCAGTCTGACCCGGTCCAATACGCGTCACATTGGCATTGCGCTCGTTGGCATTTACCATGCCCAGAGCAAAGATTATTTTTCGGTCTAGGACATGAGTTATCATCAAACTCACAAAAGTCACCCGAGAACCCTGCTTCGCAACTCTCGCATACTCCACATCTGAATAAGAACACAACGTTTATGGCTAGGTAATCTAAAACTGTAATATTGAATAGAACTTTTTCGTGTATGTAGCCAAATTGGTTCCTCAAGAGGAGAAAATATTCTAAAACAACATAAGTACAATACGACCAAAAAAAGTCCCAACAAGATACAGGGCACCTTCCGCGGATCGTTATGTCGTCGTTATATATTATTAAATCGGTGGATTTACCTGCATTTTCCTCTACCGCTGCAGATTTTTGCATCTTCGGTCTTAAATTTACATTTATCCATACCCGCCTGATCAGTGGATGAGCCGTCACATTGACATTCACCGCCATACCTTTAAAAAATTAAGATCCCATCTATATTTTTAGTAAATAAAATAATAGCAAATAATAATATGGTATATGGTAGGTATTACAATTATTTTATATTGTTCTAAACAGCTGGTAATAAAACCAGTATTTTGAAATAGTGTTTTACCTTCCCGGATCACATTTGCAAATACCGCATTGCAAATAACCCGAACCGTTGCATTTATCGGCAGTAGTCACACCTTTTAGCTTCTCACAATCGCATTCACAGTCTATATCCAATTCTATGATGAGTTTATCAGCTAGTCCCATAGGATTGATCGTGACGATTTGCGTCAGGTTCTTAGCACCTTTAGGTGGGCATGATGTAACTTTCAAAGTCCCTGTTATATTGACCGTCTGCTTGTGAGGACTTTCACAATTTTTCTTGGGTTCTGACTTGCAGTCCTGGTCTATGTTTAACTCTACAAAATACGGCGCTTGAAGTTGCAACTCTACACTGTTTGCAAGTTCCTAGAATGAGTGTTAAAGTTTAAAAATAATTAAGACATGCCCAGTTGATTTACTTCTAAACCTATATAGTTCTATTGTTTATATTTCTCACCTCATAAGCTTCTTTGATAATCTTAATGACACTTGTGCCGTTTTCCAATTTTGCATATTTGGCTCCAACTATCTGGTTGGCTAATTCCTGGTATTCCTTTTCAGGCGTTATCTGAATTTTAAAGTAAATAAGCGTTTAGGCATGTATCGATGGAAGACTAGCAGGCTTGTCTTAAGTTTATCATCAATTTAAATATTATCAATTGACAGCAGAGTGCGCACTGACGCGCACACACTTGTACACTATATTTAATACTAGCTATTGTCCGAGGCTTCAGCCGCGTGGATGTCGGAAATTATCCCACGGACACGTTCTACCAGGACAAAAAGAAACCTATGCCCTTTCCCGGGATGCTGTCTATCCCTGCCAAATTTTATCGAAATCCGTTAAGGTAACATACCTACAGACAGAGTTACCTTTGAATTTATAATATTAGTATGGATTATCTCCTGCGTGCTTTGGTGGTGTCCGTTGAAATTGGCCACGGTGATCGAAAAGTGGGATAATTATTATAATAATAATTTATGTATTGACTTACTTTAGTTTGGTTATTTTCAGTTATGGCAAATATTATTCTGAAGTTACCATCTGTTGCCGCTTGATTGATCTGGCTTACAGACGGATAGTCATACGTCAAGGCTTCGGAGTATATGTTATTTTCCAAGTGGCAGTGCATGTCGTGCCGTTTGATGGCGCCTACAATTTTCCCGTCTCCTGCACTGTGATACGTTGAATCCGTACATAGTACTATGATTCGCCTCGCACCCGGTCTCCACCCTACTGCATCTATGCATTTCATTGCTTGCATCAAAGCATCTAATCCAGCTTCCGGATCATCAAAATTAGATCCGAACTTAATGTTGTCAATCGTCGACTTGAATAGTTCCATATCGACTGTCAATGGAACGTCATTTTTAAAAGCATGACTTGTGTGCCTATAATGGAAATACAATAACATAAAAAACAATTTTTTCGACAAAATTTATGGAACACCAATTTATTTTTTCGCGATTTCAGTGTTGGTCCCATAGTAAAAATTGATAATAATTCAATTAACGTTTGCAGCAGTTTGTAAAAACTTGTTGTAATCTGTGGAAAATGTAATGGGTAGTATATTTTGTTAAGTTATATGTATGTTATTTTAATATACTAATGTTTATTTACCCTTAAGAAATAAAATAAAATAATATAAATAATTAAAATAAGTCAAACCGATTGCACCTACACAAAATGACCATTTTCGAATTCGAGTTGTTTTAATTACATCTTGGATATTATAAATATACACAATTAAATAACTTACTTGTGAGGGTTATTAAGGTCAAAGTACGGGAAGCCAGGTTTTTCGACAAAACTTCCGATGCCCAGCCTAACGTTATTCGTGTAAGCTGTCAAGTCCGTATATATTTGTATTGCTTTATCTTTCAAGTCGTGCATCTTTATTCTCATCGTATCAGAAATGTCCATAAGATAATACACATCTAAAGGAAAATCTTTGGCTGGTTTGAAGGACATATCGAATGGCATTTTGATCCCTGGACGTGCTTTCATTTTGATCAGTTGAGGTTTGAATTGAACTTTGAAGCCATCTTTCATTTGACCAAAATCTTGATCCTGGATCACACTCGATATTGGCTTAGGATTGACTAGAAACTCATCCTTGCACCATGGTTTAGTTGTGTTCGTGTAGCTTAGGGGGCGACATCGGCGACCATCGACTACAGCCTAAAATAAATAATAGTGGATACAGATTATGTATGTAGAATGAAAATTAATAACGAAGCGACTTTATACTGCTTAAAGACCTTTATTTGAATTTTAACGAATTTTTACAAAGAATGAGTTATTAAAAGTTACCTATACCTACCTGGGTATATGTACCTAGTAACTACTGTTTCGATGTTATTAGGTACTTACCTACTTTCCTTGGGTGTGGCATTAGGTAGTTATTTCTACACAAGATAGATATACAGGGAGGCAGGGACATTGATGCACAACCTGTTACCATGGATTCAGTACATGATTCTGAACCCCTCTGCGTTCAAATTTTTCATCGGTTATTTAAAAAAAAATGCGCTTCTATACATTTTGACCGCGTAGTTATTGCACTTTTCTATGAATACGCAGATTTTTTTTTATTAACTGACGAAAAAATTATATTCTAGGGGGTCTAGAATACCAGGGTCGCGGATTGGTCGAAAGAGTTACCGTGGCCCCGCTCTGCCCAGAACGGGACAAGATACTAGACGATTTACAAGCCAAAAAAAAGGTGTCTGGAATCATGTGCTTCATGGTCACAGTTCGTGCCTCAATGGTCCCCGCTACCGTGTATATGCGCTGCCGCACATTGCACGTTAAAAAGTGCCGAGCAATCCTTTGCAGATAGTAAAGTTAAGTGACTGGCTTTTCAAAAGTCAAAGTGAAATTCAGTAAGTAATTCCTTTTTTTACAGTCAGCGAAGAAAATCGGATAGTAACACTACATTCAGTTTATACTTTACTAAATCATTATTCACGAATTTTATTTTAACTCGAAGTCTTGCGCGCACTACGAATTTTAATCGATGCGGATAATAATCGAAAATCTGTGAACAATAAGGACCAATAAACTAGAGTCAGCGTACTGCAGTTAAAAATCGCTTGAAAATTCGCTTTGCTTTTTTTCTTTTGTGATTTTATTTCGCATTTAAAAAATCGCAAGGATTATAATCATGGTGCGCGCGTACCCTAATTGTAGCAGATGTAGGTAGGTAAAATTTAAATATCAACCTTTAACTATTGCATAAAATGCTCAAAAGCTGTGAAAGTATCGAATAATTTTGTGTCACTTTAGTTTACATAAAAAGTAAAAGAATTTAAATCTACTTCAGCTGCTGACTGTACCTGCAAATAATATTTTTCCAAGATGTACTCACATAAACCTACAGAATAACCCATTCCGAAAATCAGGTAGCTATGTCAGGAACGTACTGTTGATATCAAACTTTAATATCAAACAAACGACCATTGTAACACGGGAGGTACTGCTCGATTTTTGCGATGATTTTAAAACCGAATAGCAAGCAGTTTATCATACAATAATCACCAGAATGATCACCCAAGAAGGAATGCAAAGTAACAGCATGTCAAACATACTAAAAAAGTTATTTCATACTGCACCAAAACCCACAGTTTCGAATTTAGCCATGTGCCATCGCGAAATCATGTTCATATACGCGACTGACATATTATTACATAACCCTCACTTCCATGCAGTTGACAATTTTTTTGGGTGGAAGAAGATCCCAAAAATCGCGCTATGAGGTTTTGGCGGTATAAAATTACTTTTCTTCCGTTTTTCTTTTACAACTTTGACATGCTGTAACTTTGGAATCCCCCACTACTGGAGCAGCTGACTCTCAGCCCTCTATGCACTCAAGCACTCTATGCACACTACTAAAAATAACTTGTTCAAACCGCCACGGCCCGTACTGTAAGGTAACAAACGTGTATACTATGGAATATTACAGAACAAAAAGTGTAACAATGTTTGAATACTTACTTGAGTACACCAAACGCATCTTTCAGGCTCATAACTAATGCAATCGCCGCAAGTACCGAAATTGCAGTTATCAGATTCACTTCTCACGTAATTGAAACAGAAAATGAACAACAAGAGAACTAAATAGTTCGCCATTGTTATAATATTCTTCATAGCAGAACTTGGTCCAACTATGGACCGCGAGCGAACGATACCACGAGAGATTTTGAACAAACTAATAAATAATATTAATAATTATTCATCATTATTAAAAATTATAATACACATAAATATCGGAACCGTTAATGACACCTACTACTGCTCGTATCAGTTACTGTTGATGGAAGAACGGAACAACGTTAAGCCGCAAAAGAGGAATCTCACAAATAAGGCATAGTATACAATGGACAAAAAAAGTAGTAAGAAGTAGTCTGTTGATATTAGGAATGCGACCTATTTAAAGATTTCAACAAATTAAAAATTCGTGGGTTATCTACGCTTCATGCTCGTAGTACTATGGGGATCGTTTTTGGGTTTTCAGATGATAAAATCATACATACATAAACTAACGCTTTCTTCCCATGGGGGTATATAACTTCCGGCGTGTATGTATGACTAGATGTATGAACGTAAACGAATCACAAGGAGTATGTAACGATCGTAGTGGGGCGTACTGTACTTTCTTAAAAAAAAGCAGTTCCACTATTCGGCTCCTGCGAACAATATCGCTTGACAATAGTAATAATCTTGACCGTACTTCCGGCATGTCCTGATAATGGAATCTCTTCACTCCTCTAAGCACCTCAGGACATGTTGCCCCCTTGTCGCTATGACACTATGTGCTTGCGACCGTTTTCGGGGCCCGTTATTGAATTTACAAGTCACCCCCTGCCATTGTATCTGTGTAATTTATATAAAACATTGGTCAGGCAGGGGAAAACTATTCACTTCCACTCAAACCCATAATTCAATATCTTTATTTCCATTTCCTGCAATAATCCTACACAAACCGGGGGTTGTCCTTGGGTGCACTTGCATAGTGCGATCAAGGATATTCGTCGGCTGGTGCCTCATTTCATTAAAAACGTCTGACGGGTCTCTGCGAGTTGGCTTCGGCCTCTCATACGCCTGCCAAAGGTCTGGGACCCCAAGGTCCCGAAAAATGTCAATAGTAATAGTAGTTTTATTTCCAAATTTCAGTACACGTTACATCAATGAGGTCTCGACCCCTGAACTAGGACATCCTGTATGACAGGGCTCGAGGTTTCTCCAGTTATATGGATCAGCATGAGAAGGCTAAGACTATATACAATTCACACTAAATTTTTACAATAATTAAAAGAAAAAGAAAATTTAAACAAAGTAAAAATATAAAATACAAAAACTTTATAACAAAAATAAAACAAGGTTGAATATTATAGGGGGCCCAACCCCTTTAATTTTCAAAACATTCAAAATAAAACAAATTAAAATTAAAAAAATATTAATTTGATGGATTTTTTTATGGGGTCATCGACCGCTATTAGTGTAACCAGTCACATGAATTATCAGTTTATAAAATCTGTTTTTCTTTTGTAAGTATAATCTTCACAGACGTGATGGGTTTCGATATCTAAACATGAAAAAACAAAAGAAAACAGATTTTCTCAACTCACAACAACTTCAAAAAACAAAACTAGCAGTGGTCGTTGACCCCCAAAAGAAAACATCAAATCACTTAATTTGTTAATTTTATCCTGTTAAGATATCGATACCCATCACGTCTGCGGGGTTTCGCTAGCTGATTTATTTTGACCCTGTATACCTAACAGAACATACAGTGTGTTTACCCCTTTAGAGGACTTAAATTTCCTTAAATATCCTCATGAAGTAGTTATTCTAAGTTATTCAGTACCTATGTCATGTACATATTTTTAGTATAGCGCGGTCGCTTCGGCACCATGTTTGCTAAATGCATAATATTTTGTGTTGGCCTCAGTTTGCAATATCAATTGATTTCCACATCAGACTCTTGTCAGAAAAAGATTACGTGTCAGGAATGCATCAGCGATCCCAGTATCTGTGTGTGGTGTGCCGAGGTGAGCGCTTCTTTTTTCAAAATATATTTTATTACGAATCCATAGTTAAGGAACCTTATTTAGGGCCCGTTGTTTGATCAGTAGTCAAACATACTAATAGTTAAAATGCGTTAGTTAAACTAACAATTTGTTAAAAATGACAGAAGTATTTTGTTTGAAAAATGGTTAAGCTGATAATAGTTTAAAAAAAATTGCCATAAAAGTTAACCATGCGCAGACAAAGTAGTTAAACGTTGACAGCTATTGACTATTGTCAAGTGACTAATTGTTAAATTGACTAATGGTCATGTTTAACTATGTATCAAACAACGGACCCTTAGTGTTGTCTTTTACCTGTATCTATATCTAACGTTTTATACTTTTGTTTTATACTTACGATTTACTTACGTTTTATACTTTTGTGTCTCCCTTTAAGCCCGGTTCGCACGGGAGATTTTTTAACGTGACGATACTTTATGGTGCACTAAATTTTCATCTTTCTGTAATGAGGCGAGCATTTAGAATCCAAAAGAGCGAATCGCAGCGCGTCATAAAACACATTGTTGAATTTTTTACTCTCGGCTCTAAGCAGCGCCCTAATTGCGTTACACGCTATCAATCACTATCTGAATCATTTTGAAGGATATTGCTAATCCATTGCTTCAAATGTTCGAAAAAAAAATCTTCTCGACAACGTAAATAACGCAATGAATTTTGTTGAACTGTCAAAATGAAAGCCGTTCTTACTGATAGAGTGATACACACAAGGGCTTTCATTTTGACAATTCAACTACATTCAGTGAGTTAATTACGTTGTTGAGCAAACAAATTTTTCGAACATATGAAGCATTGGATTAGCAATAGGCTTCGTAATTATTCAAATTGTGATTGATAGTGTGTTATGCAATTAGGGTGCCGGACTACATATATATGTCGTGGATAGATGGCGCCAGAGTAGAGCGGACAGCGCCATCTAACAATTCGATTCGTAAACGAATAATCATGTGATCGGAAACGCAAGCGAGCCCTACCGCTTGGACACGATCGTCGATGGAGGGGATGCAGCGAGGACTGGCGGAGAGACCGAGTGTGGCGACAGTCTACGGTGAACAGTCGAGCTCGGACAGTCTTGGCAAACGCTCCGTACCAACGCACGTGTTTGTTTCCGACGCATATGTTTATTTCGTTTGCTAAGCTTATTAAAGTTATTTCAAAATTGGAATTTTATCTTTTCGTTCGAGTACCCACTAAAGTGCCCGCACCTACCTAAACTATGTCGGATCGCGAAGAAGACCCGATGTTTCGCATCTCGGCCACCCATGATGCGACATCAGAATTGGGATCCACTCGAGCTGAAGAGAATATGGAGAATGGAGCGATGACGTCACGGTGTGACGAGAATTTACTTCGTACGCTGCTGGCGGCTCAAAATCAGAATATGATGTCCCTGATAGAAGCCATCAAGGGTCCGGCAGGTACCAAGCATATCTCTTTGCCCGAATTCGAACCGAACATGCCGGATGTAGACGCACGTGCTTGGTGTGCTACAGCGGACCTGTGTTTGTCGGAAGTTCCGCTTCGAGGAAGTGCACTGATCATAACCTTAAGCAAAGCTCTGAAAGGAAGTGCTTCGCGTTGGCTTGCACAAGTATCGTTTGCGGGTATGACATGGTCTCACTTCAAAAGTTTGTTTTTATCCCGTTACGATTGCGTTGACACACCAGCAGCAACTCTTGTCAAAATTATGAATAGCAAGCCAAGGGAAGGTGAATGCTATGCTGCTTACGCCGCCCGGTTGATGTCTACGCTCACATCACGCTGGCAAAACATGAGTGCTGAGCAGATCGCCATATCCACGGTGCTTGCTCATATGGCGCAATTTGATGGGCGTATACAGAGGTTGGCATTTACTACCGAAGTCAACAACAGAAACAAGCTGCAATGTGAACTTCAAGCATTCTCATTTTTGAAAAGGAAAGCTTCGATTGATAACTCATCCGACTTCGCTCCAGAGTTCAAGCGGTCGAAGTTTCAGTCGACAAATACACTAAAGTGTTACAACTGTGGAAAAGCAGGTCACCGAGCGTCTGACTGCCGATCAAGAAGTGAGGTAAAAGGCAAGGCATCCAATGCTAGAAATTTGGCGCCAGGTTCTTCGGGACCAAAGCAGCATTCGGACATCATCTGTTTTCGATGCGGCGACACCGGACATTTTGCTTCGAGATGCCCACGAAGCAATGGTGGAGGCGCCAGCACGGCAGGGGGCCCAGGCGGTTCCGGGCTAGCGCCTGCAGCAGCGGCGAGTAGCGACCGTCGCGTTGAAGTTTGCTATGTCAGCAATCCTAGCGGTGTATTAATGAATACTGGTGAGTCATATCCATTTTATTACGATTCTGGTGCCGAATGCTCTCTCATCAAAGATTGTGTTGCGTCAAAGTTTAGTGGTAAGCGTGCAAATAAGATTGTAAATTTAATGGGGATTGGTCATGGTAGTGTGCAAAGTACCTTACAAATTTTATCTGAGGTTATGATTAACAATCTGTGTTTAGAAATCTTATTTCATGTTGTACCGGATAGTTGTCTTAAAAATGATATTTTGATTGGCCGTGAGATTTTAGATCAGGGATTTAACGTTAGTATGACATCTGATAGTGTTGTTTTGTGTCCAGATAGGATTGTTAGGTTATGTAATGTTTCAAATGAGCTTAAAAGCGATTCTTGTTTTCAAATTGATTTCGATAAGGTGAATACTGACGTCCCAGCGGAGTTTCGGTCCCAGCTAATTGATCTTTTGTCAGAAAACTCGTCTTCGTTTTCTAGTGGTGTTTCTAGATCCCGTGTCACAACAGGACAGTTACAAATTCGGCTTTTAGATCCTAGTCGTACTATTAATCGTCGCCCTTATAGGCTTAGTGCTAGTGAACGCGAAGTTGTTACTGCAAAAGTTCGTGAATTAGAGGAAGCAGGTGTAATTAGGCCGAGTTGTTCGCCTTTTTCTAGTCCAGTGTTGCTTGTGAAGAAAAAGGATGGTTCAGACCGTATGTGTGTCGACTACAGGGAACTGAACGAAAACACTGTGTCGGATAGGTTTCCACTGCCGTTGATTGAGGATCTTGTGTCTAGGTTAGGTAATGCTACCTGGTTCACGTGCCTTGACATGTTATCAGGCTACCATCAAATACCAGTGCATCCTGAATCAATAGAGCGCACTGCATTTGTCACACCTGACGGCCAGTGGGAGTATTTGACCATGCCGTTCGGTTTGAAGAATGCAAGCTCAGTATATCAGCGTGCAGTAATGAAAGCTTTAGGTGACCTTGCTTATAGTTATGCTGTCTCTTACATAGATGATATTTTAGTGATAGGATCATCCGTGGAGGAGAGTTTAGTCCGTCTTCGCACTGTACTCGATAAATTGACAAAAGCTGGTTTTTCCCTGAATTTTGATAAGTGTTCATTTCTTAAGCGACGGGTTGAATACTTAGGCTTTGTTGTGGAGAACGGCCAAATTAGACCCAACCCAAATAAAATTGTAGCTTTGTCTAAACTTCCCCCACCTAAAACCATCACTCAGCTGAGGCAGTTCATAGGATTGGCCACTTATTTCAGACAATTCGTGCCACAGTTTTCAAAAACAATGGCTCCTCTGTTTCTTTTAACGAGAGGCACGAATAGATCCATTGGTTGGGAACCAAACCACGAGGCAATTCGTCAGAAAATAATTTCTTACCTTACCAGTGAGCCAATCCTAACGATATTTAACCCTGCGCATTCTATCGAGTTACATACCGATGCCAGTGCTGAAGGATACGGTGCTATTTTTATTCAAAAGATTGATGGTAAGCAACACGTGGTAGCCTATTATAGTCGTCGCACGTCTCCAGCTGAATCAAAGTTTCATTCATTTGAACTAGAGACGTTAGCTGTCTTCAATGCCATAAAGCATTTTCGACATTATTTATTAGGGCGTAAGTTTACTGTTGTGACAGACTGCAGTGCTGTTAAAGCCTCTAAAAACAAAACTGACTTGTCTCCACGAGTTCATCGTTGGTGGGCTTACATGCAGTCTTTTGAGTTTGATATTATTTATCGTGAAGGCAGTAGGATGAGTCATGTAGATTTTCTTTCTAGAAATCCTATCCCTACATCTAAGGCAGCTTTCACTCGTGTAGAACAAAAGCGTGTCGATTTAGCTGAACTTTCTGGTAACTGGTTGCAAGCTGAACAGGAAAAGGACGAAGAAATCAGTAAGATTTCTGATATTCGTAATGAAATTTTTCCTGAGGAAACTCGTAAAACTTACGAAATCCGTAAAAATATTTTGTTTCGTAAAATTCAGCGTAACGGTCGCACTCGATGTCTGCCTGTTGTACCTAGATCGCTTAGGTGGTCTGTGATTAATAACGTCCATGAGTCCATCATGCACTTGGGATGGGAGAAAACTCTTGAAATGATCTACGAGCACTATTGGTTTGAACGCATGTCGAAATACGTGAGAAAGTTTGTGGACAATTGTATCACTTGTAAAGTAGCCAAGCCCCACTCGGGTAAAGTTCAGGCAGAACTTCACCCAATTCCCAAGTTCAATATCCCATGGCACACAATTCACGTTGACGCTTCTGGTAAATTGTCTGGTAAAAACGACATCAAGGAGTACGTATTTGTCGTCATCGATGCGTTTACAAAATTTGTGTTGCTTCGTCATTCACTTAATATCAACAGTAGCAGTAGTATTTGTGCTATTAATTTCTGTATAGCGTTGTTTGGTGCACCGAAACGTATAATAGCAGATCAAGGTCGTTGTTTCGCCAGCAAGGATTTTTCTAATTTCTGTACTACTAACAATATAGAGTTGCACTTGATAGCCACTGGAGGCAGTCGTGCTAATGGGCAGGTCGAAAGGGTAATGAGTACTCTTAAGAGTATGTTAACAGCAGTAGAGACCAGTCGTGACCGCTCTTGGCAGGACGCATTAGGGGAGGTTCAGTTGGCTATGAACTCTACTGTTAATAGGGTGACTAAATCTAGCCCCTTGAGTTGATGATAGGAAGGGTAGCACGACCGCTTAGTTTAGTGACCGCTGATGATGATGTGACTGACATTAAGTTAGATGATATGAGAGAGCAGGCGACACAGAATATTGAGAAAAATGCCAATTACGATAAGAATCGATTTGATCAAAGAAAAGCTGAAGTCTCTAGGTTTGCTCTTAATGATTATGTTTTAATAGAAAATGAGGAAAGGAATCAGACAAAATTAGATCCTAAATTCAAGGGCCCATTTAAGATTATTGAGGTGTTAGACGGTGATAGATACCTACTAAAGGCGCTTGACTCTAAGCGAACCTACAAATATCCCCATGATCGTGTGAGGAAGATCCCCGATCACCAAGTTCCTCGAGAATACGATGTTACAGTAGAGGACAGTGGTAGTGAAACCACCTCTGATTAAGTATGGCTTGTCTACTCATACTCGAAATTCTCGACCGCACCTCATGTGCAGTGGGCACAAGTGGCGATGGGTCTCTCTCGACCGCACCTCATGTGCAGGAAGCACATGTGGCGATGGGTCTCGACCGCACCTCATGCGTAGTAGTGCATTTGGCGATGGGTCTTGACCGCACCTCATGAGTAACATGTGGCGATGGGTCTTGGCTGCACCTCATGTGTGCTACGCATGCGGCGATGGGTCTACAAAAAAAAAAAATCGTTGGTGCCATTCTAGCCTGTGTTGGTGCACAGACAGTAATAGAGTTTCATAAGTTGGGTATGCAATGCTTATGCAATTTGTTTGATAAATTGTAGTTATTTTGTTTCAATTATTTTGAATTTCTTTGAACTTGTTGTTCGGACCTTTTCTAGTGATTAATGTTGTGTGGATGTACTGTATACGAAACCTTAATAATAAGGCACCGTAAATTAAGAAAGTTGATTAATGCACCTAGATGTAAAGGAAATAAAGTACTAATGAGATGAAGCTACCTTAGTTATTATGTATTGGCAGGACAGCCGACCTACCTTAGTTATTGGGTATTGGCAGGATAGCCGAGCTACCTTAGTTATTAGGTATTGGCAGGACAGCCGAGCTAGTTTACTCTCTGAGCATATTTTGTCCACAGGTACTACACCCGAGGACGGGTGCTAGTCAGGGATGGCCGTGTCGTGGATAGATGGCGCCAGAGTAGAGCGGACAGCGCCATCTAACAATTCGATTCGTAAACGAATAATCATGTGATCGGAAACGCAAGCGAGCCCTACCGCTTGGACACGATCGTCGATGGAGGGGATGCAGCGAGGACTGGCGGAGAGACCGAGTGTGGCGACAGTCTACGGTGAACAGTCGAGCTCGGACAGTCTTGGCAAACGCTCCGTACCAACGCACGTGTTTGTTTCCGACGCATATGTTTATTTCGTTTGCTAAGCTTATTAAAGTTATTTCAAAATTGGAATTTTATCTTTTCGTTCGAGTACCCACTAAAGTGCCCGCACCTACCTAAACTATGTCGGATCGCGAAGAAGACCCGATGTTTCGCATCTCGGCCACCCATGATGCGACATATAGATACATATTTAACCAGATTATGTCCAGGATAAGGCTTGACTACAGATTGTTAGGTTCTCAAGAAGTTTTGCCAATCACAAAGATCGAGAGTCATGACTATTCTGCCTGAACTAGTTCTACTGAGATTCCAAAGAGCAAGAGAATATTAAAACAACGAGTGATCCGTTTTTCCTATTATAAATATATGAATATTCTGCACCAAAATATCGCTGGACTTCTGAATAAGTCTGATATATTGACACTGCATATCCAAGAGTTGCGCACTGAAAAAAAACATTGACAACGATAAATTATGCTTTACTGAACACTTCGTAACTTCAGGACAGGAATCATTAATTAAAGTACCTAATTTCAAGCATGCATCGTGCTATTCAAGAACTCATCAAAAGCGTGGAGGAGCGTGTATCCTTATCAGAAATAGGTATGAATATAAGGAACTTCCTAACACGTCTATCTCAGGTGTATTTGAATATTGTGCAATAGAACTATCTCAACAGGGATTAATTGTTGTATGCATTTATAGACCTCCGAATATGTCATGTACAAGTTCTTTTATGGATAATTTAAACATCTATACTGAAGCAATTGTGTATCAAGCCCAGTAAAAAGATTGTTTTGTGCGGGGACTTTAACATTAACACACTAAAAAGAAATAACTTAACATTAGACTTTGATTTTTTTTTATTTACCTATAATCTTAAATTAGAATTCAAGCAACCGACTAGACCTACAAGCGGCACTTGTCTAGATAACTTTGCTCATAATTCCAGACAAAAATGTGTGAGTGAAGTGATCGATTTTGCATTATCCGACCACACGGCTCAGATTATAAAATACAGATGAACAAAACATGCATACTAAATTCTTGGCATATTCGTAAGCGTAACTTATCCAAAGAAAATGTAACATTATTCAAAAAACACCTTCAGTGTCTGTCTTTTTAAGAAATATTCGAAACAGACAACCCTAATGAGGCATACGATATATTTATAGATCTATTTCGTTTATTTTATCATTTATGCTTTCCAAAACAATCAATGAGTGTAAACCTGATAAAAAGTAAAATGGATTTCGCGTGGAATAAGGATTTCTAGCAGGAAACAAAGAAACCTAGTTTGGAAATATAGAAAAGCACCTTCAAGGGAAAGTAAAAATACATTTAAAATATTTCACGGAACTAAAAAAAAAAAAATTCACTCACTCAAAAAGCTTAGAATTGAAAATTAAAATTAAACTCACCTTGTTAAATGTTCTCAAAATAAATCAAAGGTGTCATGGCAGATAATTAATGATAACAATCGGTGAAGAGAACCTATTTTGCAAATAAATGAAAATAATAAACTAATAAAAAACCATAAGCAAATTGCTGAGTCATTTAACGATTTCTTCATTGATCAGGTACAGAATGTAACTAGGAAACACCTGGGTAAAACAAGTGGCAATACTAACATCAGGAATTCTTTATTCATGCCCCCAGTGGTACCTCAAGATATTCAAAGCGTAACAAAACATTTAAAAAATAAAAAAGCTTTGGGTACGACGAAGTTTCGACTGCAGCGATAAAATTTGTTTCGGACATCATAGCCAAACCATTGAGCCATATAATAAATGCATGCATAAGCTCAGGTATATTTCCAGATCAATTGAAAACTGTTGTCATGAAACCACTACATCAAAAAAACAATAAGGAAGACATGTCAAACTACAGACCAGTAGCTTTAATTTCAGTATTTTCTAAGATATTCGAAAAGATTATCTATGAATCTATTTACACGTTTGTAATTAAAAATAATATATTATGCGAAGACCAAAGGGGCTTTAGAAAAAATAAAAATATTAACATGGCAATATTTGATCTTTTAAAAGTGATAATGAATAATGTGGACAAAAAACCCTGTATGTGCAATTTTCACAAACATGACAAAAGCTTTCGATTATGTAAAACACGATACCCTGTTAGATAAACTTGAACACTATGGTATAAGAGGCAACGTACTAAACCTAATAAAGTCTTACCTCACTGAGCGAAAACAGTGTACAGAAATATCGAGAGTATGTCCTAAAACTAAGCGTGAATTCAAATATTTATCTTCTAGTAGAATACCTAAGTTTGGGTTCCGCAAGGTAGTCTACTTGGGCCATTATTATATCTGCTTTACATTAACGATCTACCGCGGCAAATTCATCATCCAATGACATTATTCGCGGATGACAGCACAGCCATAATTGAATACATAGATAAAACGGAATACAAAAATGATATAAGCAACACCCTTAAAACTATAATAGATTGGCTTAATAAAAATAATCTAGTGATAAATTTAAATAAAACACAAGTCATGCATTTCAACCAGCGGCTAGGGCCAGAAAATATTATAATTAAATATAATGACAAAACCGTTGATACAACTACAGTAACAAAATTTATAGGAGTACACATCGACAATAAACTGACATGGAAACATCATGATGAAAACATGTGCATTAAATTAAGTAAGACGGCATATTTACTCTATAGCCTTTCAAAAAAAGTTAAATACATTAGTGACAGCATATCATGGTTTAGTTGCTTCCTCACTAAGATTTGGTGTCATATTTTAGGGAAACTGTAGTGAGAGAGAAAGAATATTTAGTGCCCAAAAACGTTGCCTTCGATCAATGACAGGTCTTAAAACTACAGAAAGCTGTCAACCTGTTTTTGAGTCGCTAAGGATACTTACATTGCCATCGTTGTATGTTCTAGAAGTTGCCCTATTCGTTAGAACGAACAACCACCTGTTTACGTCAGTAGTAGATGAAAGACAACGCTCAGGACCAATAAGGTCACCACATAAAAATCTACTTTACACAGGCGGTTACCAAACATCTTTACTTAAAAAAAAAAAAATCTTGGGTCCTCTTATACATAATAAACTACCGTTACACTTAAAAGAATTACCCATCAAAGTTTTAAAAAAAAAGTTAACAAAACTGCTACTGGACAAGTGTTACTACACAATCATAGATTTTGTTAGTGATAAAACTTTCTGTTAATGGTGTGTATGCTGCTTCTTTGTGACTTAATTTCTGGACATTTCTATCTTTAGTTTTGTCGCAATTCTAATTTTATAAAATTTTTACTTTAATTTGTTGACAATTCTAGTTTAATGTATTGGCATTGCCTAATTCCGAATGATTTTAAATAAAATGGGTATTTTTAATAATGATAGTAATGTTGCTTATTGAATGGAATGTGTTATTGTTATAAATTTTTTTAAATGGTTTTTTGTCTGTGAAATGTATTTATATTAAATATTTTTGCATGCCGTAAGGCAAAATGTATCGGGACTCTCATAAAAATAACCATCATATCTGTATACCTACATTATTGGCAAATAAATGATTTCTTTCTTTCTTACAGTTTTTAATAATTATCCGTGTTACGAAAACTAGTGTTTTAAATTACTAAGGAATTTCATTAATATTTTCAGAACGACTTCAATGGTACGACGAGATGTATGCCCCAGAGTTCTATTGAAGACAGCTGGTGTCCAAAATCTCAACAGAACCCAGAAAATGTGATCCAACCATTAGAAGAGAAAAATTTTAGCTCCGTTTCTGAGCACATCATTCAAATAAAGCCACAACGATACAAGTTAAAAGTTCGTCAAGGAATGCCACAAAGTTTTAATTTTTCTTTCCAGGGTGCTCAAGATTATCCAGTAGATTTATATTTTCTTCTAGACGCATCGCAAACCATGAAAAATATAAAAAATATGACTGCTGAACAAGGACAAAAAATTTATTTTGCTATTAAAGAAATGACTAAAAACGTTCATTTAGGATTCGGTACATTTATAGACAAACGAATGTTGCCGATGACGAGCAAGTGAGCAAAGAAGTTTTCTAAATATTATTTTTTGCTTTGGTGTTTTACTCATATTTGTATATTTCTCTTTTAGTGTTGATGACCCCGAATTAACCTACTCATTCAGACACCGTTTGAAATTAGTTGATGACTTTAAGCAATTTAAAGAGGAGGTATCAAAATCGCCTATTGGAGTCAACCGTGATCCGCAGGAAGGAGGCTTTGACGCTCTTGCACAAGTTTTGGTCTGCGAAGATATTATAGGATGGAGGAAAGAGTCCAGAAAAATAGTAGTGTTCTTAACTAATGGGCCGTACCATGCTGCCGGTGATGGAAAATCTGCAGGATTATTTGAACCATACGATGGTCAATGCTATACTGAAAATGGCACCTATACCAAAGAACTAGAAATGGACTACCCATCAGTCGGCATGATAAACAAGCTAGCTGCTGAACGCGACATTATAATTATCTTCCTAGTACACTCCCGAATTGCTCGTATTTACAATGAACTCAAAAAAATGGTGAGCGGTTCTCGAGTTGCAAAATTCTACGTAAAGACACAAACGATGAACGATGCAATATTGACTGGCTTAAAAGATATTTACGAGGTGAGTGAAACGCCATGACATGTAAATTACATACGAAAATATTATATTCTTTTGAAAATGTTTGATAAAATTTGGTGGAATTACAATTCGTTTAATACAGCTCTTCATTACAGAACATTTCAAATAAAATCAAACTGATAGCAAAGGTAAAGTCAGGGAGTAAGAAACATTTTAAAATTTCCTTTAACCCTGACTGCACCACTGACGATAATAACCCAGCCTGCGACGTAGAGAATGGTAAAAAACTACATTTAGGTGGGACGCTACAATATAATTCTGCAGAACGTGCTGTTGTAGATATAATAGTGGAAGGCATCAAGGAGAAGCTCACGCTTGAAATTGATGTTATCAAAAGCTGTGATTGTGAACGCGATGTGGAGATCAATTCTACAGTTTGTTACGGAGGCAAGAGGTCCTGTGGAATATGTGGCTGCAGTGAGAATCGGTGCGTATTTAATTCTGCTTTGACATAATTTATTCCTTAGAAAAAAAAATATCATTAGCAAAAGCATCAGTAGGTACGAAAACTGAGAAGAACGGTTATAAAGACAACTCAACTTGCATTGCTGAAGGCAGCACGAATATTTGCGACAGACATGGATCCTGTATTTGTTGCACTTGTAACTGTAGACAGAAGTAAGAACATTTTTAGTAATAAACGTGCATGAGTAGTTCTAACCGATCCAAACCAAAAAAGTTACAAGATACCGGATGTAAAAACACCCATCATGAAGCCGTCATCTACGCATTCTGTACATCTCACTAATTAACTTTATGCAAAAATAATTGATGGGAAACGACTTTTATTTTTGATGTGAAAATTTGCTTTTTACGGTAGTGCGCAATGTAACGCACGCAAAACATTGTGCTTATGGGTGCATGCAATGGCACAGGAATCGTGGGAGATAATACATAATTATTTCAAACCTGTTTTTGTAAAAGCGTCAAATAAAGTTGGAACTTTGACCTTCTATATATCCGTAACCAGAAGGTTCCCGGACGTAAGATCCAATACAAAAAAAAAAACATAATAACGGGAAGCACAAGTGACTCTCTCTCAGCTCCGTTAAGGGTATTTACATCCGTATTACTATCACCTTAACTCTGTAATGAGGCAAAGGTGGACTGCTACCTTATCAAACCGGAACGAAACACCTAAATCACTAGAATATTCTTCTCTTATCTTTTGCTGTGATACTGAAATTTACATGAAATGCTGAATACTATTCAAATCGGCCTTTATTTCTCAGGTACGAAGAAAAATTTTGCCAGTGCAACATGGACAGCTGTCCCCGTAGTACATGGAGTTCGCCTAATAGCGTATGTGGTGGTTCGTTGCACGGTGAATGTGACTGCGGAAGATGCAAATGTTTTGCTGGTTGGTCTGGCAACGCCTGCGACTGTTATGAACCAGACACGTATTGTAAAGAATACAATAGCAGCAGTGTAAGTACAAGATCCTACTCTTAGATCCATATAATTTGAGTACCCGATGAATGCAATATTTGGAGGTAATATTAGAACTTGAACCATCCAAACACTGTTTGGGCGCTATAACGTTATAATGCTTTAATTTATTGCATAACATAGGTTCCATGTTAACTAAGCAAGTAAACCTCTCTGGATATTCTGGCGAATATGTAGGTCTGTATCACTCGGAGTTCTACGTTAACCTTATAATCTTACAGATATGCAATGACCGTGGAAAATGCGCGTGCGGTCAATGCCAATGCGATCCAATCGCTGAATGGGATGCCCGAAACAGCCAGACCGAGAAATGCAAAATAAACCCCTGCACGGACTGCCACGAAAGGCAATGCGAAAAGTTGAAAAGATGCGCTAAATGTCGACGCAGTGGACAAGTAGCGCAGTGCATGTCCTGCAATGAGCGTGTGATGGTAGAAGTATCAGAATCCTTAACGGAGCAGCACAAAAATAGTAGTTTATGGAATTCGTGCAGTAATGTGGAGGTAGAAATCGGCTGCCAGACGAGCTTTGTCTACCGTTACGACGACACTAATTATAGACTGGAGCTGGTTGTGGCGAAAGAAAAGGATTGTGCTCTAAGATATATATTTTGTGAGTATTTTCAGGTAGTTTCAGTGTAGTACCTAAACTTCCTTGTCCTTCGAGTAGTCGCAAGCGTGCACTGCTGCAAGTAATTTTCTGAGTACCCATGTACGACAAAATGATATTGGATTTTTCCGTAATGCACACATCAAAAAAGTCTAAGCAACACGCATCATTTACAGAAACTGCATATTATATTAATTGATACTTTATTTTTTTCTTAACAAATAAGATCGGTATACAATCTTTTTGTTCTCGGAAACAAATACTGGCTGATTTTAAAAACAGGAACTTTTTGATTGTGTTTTGTTTTCATTAAAATAAAAGCTAATTATTTATTCCCGATTTCATGTGTTTTCGTTACTTGATAAATTTGCTATTTATCTCACTTTTATCATTTAAAAAAATTTAGTGGTGAGCAATTTTTTACGTCATGGAGCGACGCCATTTGACTGCTGTTGAAATGCAGAGAGCTATAGGAATGCTACAAGCGGAACGAAATCAGTCCCAGGTATATCGGCATTTTGGGGTCAATAGGAACGTGATGTGTTGTCTTTGGCAGCATTACGTTAATACAGGGGATCCTGCTAAGCAGCACCCAGGATATCGAAGGAGTACAACTGCTCGACAGGACCGATACATAAAACTGACCGCAAGACGTCGGCCGATGTTTACCGCCCGGGAGATAGGTTTAAAGCAACAATTCTCAAGCGGTGTTATTGTTAGCCACCAAACCGTGAGAAATAGGCTGCATGAATACGGCCTGCGAGCACGGATTTCAACGGCTCAGATTTCACGCCGATGCATGACAATGCGCGTTCACACACAGCTCGGAGGATCAGAGACTACTTGGTAATGGAAAACATCCGGGTATTGCCGTGGCAATACCCGGATGATACTCCAGAGACGATTTCTAGAGAACCTGGACGGAGTGTCGACAACCCAATAACTGAAAGACTTGTTAAAATTCCATTGGGAGCGATTGCCGCAGGATCAGATAAACAATCTTATAAATTCAATGAAAATTCGTTGCCGACAAGTTTTAAACAACAGAGGCGGTCACACTTTGTATTGAATTACCGAATCATTTTAACAAATGTCGTTATTTCATTTTGTAAAACATGAAAAGTTTCATTTCGTTTTAACTATATTTTATACTACTTATGTTACGGTACACATATTCTTAATTATTGTGATTAAACGAGCAATGGAATGAAGGATTTTGTTGCTTTACTCACTTTGCATAAAAAAATGCTTACTTATTATTTATAAAAGTAATATAACCACTCGAATGTCAGAAACGCGTGAGTGGGTAAATACATTACAATAGTAAAAATCGTCCAAAAGTTCAAACCCGTACATGTTGCCAGACTTTTTTGATGTGTGTACTATAGGGTTTCTCATGGCTCGCCACGGTTACATGGGACTTAAAAACTGGCGAAATGTGGGAATACAGGCGTAATGTTGAAGAAAATTAAATAAATGCTGTCATCTTTTTCCAGTGTTCGGCGGCATATTTATCGTGACACTCCTTCTGGTTGGGGCCGGCACACCGATCGCCTGGAAGCTGCTGACTGACGCTCGGGATCGCCACGAGGACGATGCTTCAGGACCTTGCAGCAACCAGCTGTCCCCACCACCAACCACTACGTTTAATAACCCCGCGTTTCGATAGTTGGTTAATGGCTCTTTGAATCAGGCGCGACAAGCGACGAGAATCGCAAGCGCCTGTTTTTAGGAGTCTTCACACTTTCAGATTTTTTAATCATAATTTGTTGAACACAACACTTACAAAAATCTAAACACATGGAAAATAACAAATCGCTCTAAGACTAGAATACCGATTTGTCTCTTCACGTAAAGTACTAGTATTGAACTGTTTCCGGTTATACTGGAAGCCGACCCGCCAACATAGTTGGGGACAAAGCTAGACAGATGATGATAGAAAATTTAAATTTAAAAATCTTTTAAGTGGGTATAAACTACTTTTTTTTACCTAATCCATGCCTCATGGTCGTGAACGGGCGCCACCAGTAGGGACTGGTCATCTCTTAGCTGCCACGGCTTATTTTAATTTAATTTAGTATTTGAATCGTTTTCACTTGACTTTTTATTACGGATGCTTTTAACGTTCTGCATCGTTCTCACATGCATAATTTCATCATGAATGATGTAACCAATATTTTGTATCAATATTTTGATTTATAAGAGTGTCCGTGGAGTTTCTTGCCCGTTCTTCTCCATAGGTACCTACTACGCTTTGGAATGGGCAACTAGCTTCATCTTTTTGACTGACCGACCCCTTGATAATTCCAAAGTGTCTGTAATTGGTTTATTTGAAATAAATGCTTTGAGTTTGAGTTTGTACCTAGGCACGCTTAGATTACACAACATTATGATTTGCACCATAAAATATTGTACGTCCATGAGAGCAGAATCATGAAGAATCTAAAGTAGAAATGCCTTCTTAGGTGAAATGTCGCCAGCAAGATTTGACGCAAACAAACAGTACAAAGAAATAAAGAACGTCAACGTACTAAAGAAAACAACATAAACTTTACTGAAATAGAAGTACGTATATTTTAAAATGAAACAAATTATTTAACTACCTTTTACCAACGATCTACTTATTGTAATCATAATCAAGTTGCAGCAACATCTTTGAGAAGCATAATAAGAAAACTTACATAACAGTTATTATAAAACAACTCAAACAAAACGACTTATGGAAACCATAATTTAAAGGGATCGACATAATTAATTGGGCTAAAAACTTAACATAACATTACTTAACACAATGCTTGGAAGCACTGAACTTTATGGACCCGCGGTTTTTCATCGTAGTTTTTTTTCGTAGAATATATCCTTTTAAGTGTATTTTTGAAAAACCCAAACCGTCGTGGCTAAAGAATTGTTTATTGTTGTTTATCTGGGCATACACGCACGCCAGTTGCGAGTACCTACCTACTACGCACCTGACCTTTTTGAAGAACATCACCAATAAGTCACTATATGTCCTCCTAGGTCGTCCCCTCCCTTCGGCGGCGTTTCCAATAAAATAATTTACATTCAAGTACTGGAGTTCTTTAAACCTACTAAAGTAATTTTTTCTATATAATCTAGTCGTTTCTGGCACTGGCCGGCCGCTAGCGCGGCCCCGCTCGCTTCGCTCGCTCGGCTCGTGCGTAGGGGTTCACAGTTTTAACCTAACCTTACCTAACCATTTTTTTTTAAATGTTTATCTAATCTAACTAGTTCGGTTCCGGGTAGCCTACTAAAAATAATCTCTTTTTTCTACTAGCGCAAGTCGCTTCTGGCTTATAAAATTGTGCTTATAGAAAACATACCCGGGCCTATATTTTTTAATCAAAGAATTCGTAATAATAAGTCAATATGTAGGACGCTTTTATTCCAAACGTTGTTTTATGAGATATAATGAAAAAAAAATTAACTCTTTGTGAAATAATACGTTATTAAAAAAAAGTTTATCGTATAATTATTTTCATAAGTGGATTATTTGGCAAACTTGTTGTTGTATAATGATGAAATGACAAATCATGTTTTTGCATCGTTGCTTGTTAAGTAAAAAAATTGTAAATTAATTTTTGGTGAACTGAAAGGACACAATTTCAAGTTTCTTCTTGTTGTATTAAGGCCCACCCATAAATGTGACCTGGTGTGACGTCATATATTTTGCAATTTTATGAAACCTTATTGTAATAATAATAGTATTATTGTAATAATATTAAATGAAACCTTAGTCGACGTTCGCACGGACGTAAAAATATATCACGGCAGGATTTTATCGCGCACTGGATTTGCAACTCTCACTCTCATCATTTATGTCTGTCCCGTCTAAAATACAGACTGTGCATATAGGGACCTAGGAAGCATAACGCTCTTCAGGCTTTGGACACCCAAGAGCTGTCAGTTCTCCATCTAAAAGTATGTCGCACTTGGAAAACAAAACTAACTAAAGAGAACTGGAGCACTCCAAAATAAGATAAGACTCTTTGAAAACGAAATCATGAATAAGCAACGGAACGCACAACAACGCAATGAGTTGGTTAGGGAGCGTTCAAGTATTACCGCCATTTTTGGAGATTTTTGACAACCCCCTCCCCCTACGTTACGCGCCGTGGCGTGGCGTAAAGTCCCTAAAATAACTTTATTATTGTTTTAATCGCGTAATATTATTTATTAACATTTGAGATGTCTTATTTTTAAAAGCAAGAGATTTCTAATGTATTTTTCTTATTTTGTCCTAATAAATTTTTACTACTAATCATACATTTAATTACATCGTTTTCTTGACTTGGCCCTATTCTTACACACATTCTTGCTTTATCCGCCATTGTTCTTCTCATGCATTCTCCTATTTTAGCGTTTTACTAATAAAGCTATTAAAATAAAACAATAAATTTAATTTTTTAATAATTTATTTTACCTTTGGCAATGCAATTAAAACATAAACCTAACTGAAATAAAATATATTTGTCAAAATACAATCGTATCTATGAATAAATCGAACGAAAACGAAAAAACACGAAACGGGTTGCCAACTTGGGATAACAAAATACGTACAGTTCAATCGGGAATCCCCCGTAAAAAATAAACGAAAAGGGTTGCCAACTCGGGAGATTTTAATTCCCTAGTTTTTTTTAATAACCCTTCAGACCAATCGTTTTTCGAACTACAATCATTACTGTTGTGATGAGAGAAAATCTCACACATAGAAAACAGTGTATTTTGAATATCAATAAATAATTCCTAATATGGCGATTGGAGTCTACGGAGACAGCCGAAGTATAACGAAGCCATCCGAATTGCGGTATTTTTTGTTACCTACTTTACTGGAGTGATGAAAAAACACATCACAGCTGTTGATAAACATATTTTTTGATTTACAGTTTTGGAGTAAAAAATAAAAATCACTTTCCTGTATAGCAAGCAAGCAATTTTGTGAGGGTAAAATTTTCAAGTGGTCATTCCATTTAAAATTTTGAGAAAAAAAACATTTTATAAAATGCGTGAGAGAGTCTCTCTACGCGACCGTTCTGAAGGGTTAAAAAAAACAATGTTACGTAACGTGTAGTTCAAACCCCGCCTCCCGCCCCTGTAACGCATCGTAACGTTTTACAAGACCCTCCACTCCCACAAAATTCGTTACGTAATACGTGAACGCTCCCTTATTTGGTTTCATATTCCTTCCTTTGCTTACAGGAATAGCTCTTGTCCATTTTATTGTTCAGTACTCGTATCAAAATAAATTTTTGTGAAACAACTAATTTAAATATATTGTTATTTTACCTAATTACTCGTAGCTTCGGTTTTCCTGTTATCAGGTTTTCTTGTATCTTTAAATCAAATGCTACTAACAGTTCGTTAGGTTTAGTTTAAAGATAGTTACCTAATTAAATTCACATGATACAGCCTGTGCCAAGTTAATGTTAAAGTAAGCCATCAGGGCTTAAAAAGTTGCAAAGCAATGCAATAATGTTACTTCCTGCCCTGAAAAAGAAATCAGATACGCCAACCCTAAGTTGCATGGACTTTTACCGCCTTGGAGTCGGCGCAATGTGTTTTTCTCTTCCATTCTCATCAGGCAGCCGTCACCTTATCATTCACTCTCTTTTCATTTACATCATCTCACACAATCCGTACATCTTATTTTTGGTCAAAATCTCCCTCCATCCTTCGATATTAACATTCCTCTCTCTTTGTTGCACGTATTTCATTCTTCCTCATTCATTACCCACCCAAACCAAGACAAACGATTAATTATTTCAACATTTCTGCGACTAGTGCCTCTATATAATTCCCATACACTCAGACATGGCTTTCTATGAGCGAGGAACGAAGCGAATAAGAGAAATAACAAGAAAACCTACTGAAAGATGTTAAGCACTAGTCTAATCCAGTATATTTCATTTGACCTTTTTTTCGCCACGTCATAGAGAGTTAGAATCACAGATAACTAGTACCTAGTATTATAATGAAATACTCAAACATACTCTTAGTTAACTCATTATTATGATTGATTATAAACAGTAACGGAACTAGATCGCAAAGTGGTGGAGGAGCGCCGGCGCCTGCAGGAGGTACTAGAGGCGGTTTGTCGCAGAACTCCTGCATCTTCTAGAGCCCCTAGTCCTAACCCTGATGAATTTTTGCATCGCCACCAGCACCAAACGCTAATGCTGAGAGAGATGCGTATGTATCAATATTGCTTGTCCGTTTCAATATGATTTTCTTTGAAGTTTTCTTATTAGCTTAATTCTGCGCAGAACTTGATAAGGGCGATGGCTGAATTGTAGTTTTCTGTTATCCATACTAAATTATAAATTCGAAAGTAGCTCAGTCTGTGTCTTACCTTTTCAGACCTAAACCACTGAACGGATTTTGATAAAATTTGGCAAAGAGAATAGATGGCATCCTGGGGAAGGACATAGGCTACTTTTTGTCCCGGTAGCACGTTCCCGTGGGATAATTTCCGACATCCACGTGGGAGAAGCTGCGGGCAAAAGCTAGTAATATTATAAATTCGAAAGTAACTCTGCCTGTCTGTATGTTAACTTTTCACACTTTAACGGCTGAATGGATTTAGATGATAGAATACTATTTATCCCGGCAGAACGTTCCCGTGGTATAATTTCCGACATCCACGCGGGCGAAGCCGCGCGGAGAAGCTAGTATTTACATATAGCAGAAAACAACAATACAACCATCGCCAACTTGACTAAGAGCGTCACGTACGAGATGAAATTTGCATGACTGTGAAAAAGCCCCCAGAACCGCGTCAAGGGTAAATAAAAGCCATGCACCCCAGATTAAAAGATACTTGTAAAAACTCGCCCTTTCCTAAAAATATGGCCATCTTTAACAACTTTTATATTTAATGTTCTTAATCATAGTAGATTACGATGTTGTAGAAGTATAATTTCTAATCAATGGAATTTTTGCAGTTGCGGATGCATCGCTTTAAATATGGAGGAAAACAGCCGGCCATCTGCGGGGGACCTCGTTCCCAAACTGTCCAGCGTCGGACTTCGAGCCACGGTGCGTCGCCCACGACCCGAAAGCAACAGAGTTAGTAATAATATGATAATAATAATTACATAATTATTCCGCTGTTAATTTAACAGTTGCTCGTTCTTTCTTGTTCTGGTACAACTGGTAAATTGATGAACGTAGTACTCCCACACACACACTTAGTGCAATTGCTAATTTAGTTTTCCTCATATTTGGGAAATCAAAAGTTCATGCTTCAATTGTATCTCAGGCGACCCTTGCAAGACTAGACGTTGAAGAACGTCGCGAGAGGAGACCGACGTACAACGATGAACCCCCAACTCGGCTGCGCCGCTCGCACGACCGGCAACCGCCTCGCTTCGCGAACAAAAAGTAAAATACACGCACTAACGGAATTTGGCATTCTGCATCAACATTCTATACCTTCGACAGTAAAGAATGTCGAATTCTAAACAAACTCAGACTAGTATTCAGACCGAAGTTACTTTTCTTCTCTTTTGGAAGGATCCGTCGCGATTTTTTGAACGGGCACTGGAAACATTTTGAAACGAAAATGTTAACAATCTTTATCTAAAAGGTTCTATTGAACAATATTTGTAATTTACGTAGACAGGTCGGTGTGCTGCTGTGAACATTTTGTAAGAAAATTTGTCAAAGATTTTTAACTTATTTTTATATTTTTATTTATATAATTTATTACATATTTATTTCAAATTACGCGGGGATACTGACCAAATTTTAAGTACCTACCTACCTAATAAAACTTAAAATTCAAAGTTATTTTTATTTTTAATAAAGAGGCAGACTAGCCCGGAAACAAAAATGGTGACTGCGAAACAAATCCTAGTGAAGATCTCTGACCAGGAGTATATTGATTATATTATCTTCTATTACTTGTTATACAAAAACTTGTAATAACACAAGATTAACGTATTATGAATACCATTTGAAATATTGATTTTCTGGACCTTTGACAGCATTTTTTTTTAATTCACACATGATTTCTTTATGCACTTTTCACTCAGCATGCTACTATCGTAATAAACTTCACTAGGTTTTTTTCGCAGATTTGCCTTTAATTTGCCATATTTTCCTGGGTTTTGGCTGAATTTATTAACAGTCCTTTAGGAGGTTTAAGTAATGAAAACATTAACTACAGGACCAACTCTGTAATATCTAAAATTAACATCTGCTGTTTCATACAAAACAACAATAAATGCAAACAAAAACCCAATCAAAATGTATGAAACTGATGTTTTTTCATTCATAATTTTTTTCATTCATGGGTCCTGAAAGGTTCCCATTGAATTGAAAGTCAACCTGAAAAACTACGTAGTTATTCAGGCTTATTTTCAGTTCATTCATTTCTAAAAATATTATATGTAAGTACACGTGTACTTACGTATAATATTTCTAGATATATATCTTAAATACTAGAAATATATTACAAAAAATTATAGTTTCTAATTTTATCTAACATACAACTAAACATAAATTCATCCTGATCATTTGTCTTTTTGTACAAGGAGTGTTTTGGTCTAACCCTGTTTGTTTTCCTTAAATATTCTTCTATATATAGCATTAACACATACCTAATACATTTTTCCTTGTTTGCATCATCAGTTACATTGATTATTATACACTGGATTTGAAAAGTTAATAGAAGGGTCTTGGTACAATGGATTCTGTGAAACATCATAACCTTGGGCTAATGCTTCTGTTGAAAATTTCTGATATTCTTTTTTGTCATGTATGTCGACTAGAATCTTCCAGATGATGACCGTTAATATTCCAATCAGCAGGACCAACCCTATCGCCGAGCCAGCCGCAACTGCAAACAAGAATACAACCAGATTGTAATGTACTGAAAATAGGGGTTTTTAAAGCAGTAGCTTAGTATACCTTTTGAACAACGGATATTAATTAGTTAAGATAGCTCACGTACTTAAAATGACAGTTATGAGTTAGGGTGAGACCAAATGAACGTAAATTCGGTCGAGAAAAATGAACCGCGTATTTTGCGACACAGTTTATATAATGAAATTCTCCAAAATGCCAACTTATGTTGCGTCGTCGCCGTGGCGTCGTGTAGCACTAGTCGGGCTTTGTATAAAACTGCATGCAGCGTAAAATACGCGACTCACAACTCAAAAAATTGCCTCTGACTGCTATGCAAAACAAATAATACTTACTCCAGATATTAGGTTCGGGTGGTGTTTCTAGCTCCTTTTGAATCGTGATTTGTAAATTATTTTTTTCGTATTGGTATTTAAATACCATGTAAGTGCCGTTGTGACTGTCCAGCTCTTTCATGCACCACTTAGCCATATACAGTTTCGAATCATTAATTTCAGTTTTGTTCAAAAAGAAGACATCTATTTCTTTTGTCGTTCCGTTGTTCTCTTTGTCGCAGAATGCTTTGTCATTCTCGTGCATGTAATTACAGTAAGCATAGTTTTCAAGTTCTTTACAGCGCCTTTCGGCACATTCTTCACAACTGTCGCAAAATGCTCCAGAGTATGTTTCGTTTTTACCTTTTATTGCGTCGCACTGGCACACACCACAAACACATGTGCCTTGTCCAGAACAGACCTAAAATCAATCAGAATGATGGTTAGTTTACGTAAGTTTTTTTGTTTAATTTCTTATTCATTTCCAATAGCTCTTAATCTATGTAGAGACTATAAACAGTTTGTACTTTATTTGCAAGGACAGGTTGCTTACCTTTCCTCGCACCATAAACGCATATTTCCGTTTAAAAAGTAGAAAAAAGATTAGGTACCTCCTTAGAATACGGCGCGTAACAGTCCCTGTTATGATCAGGGCAACCGCAGTCTAACCCGGTCCAATACGCGTCACATTGGCATTGCGCTCGTTGGCATTTACCATGCCCAGAGCAAAGATTATTTTTCGGTCTAGGACATGAGTTATCATCAAACTCACAAAAGTCACCCGAGAACCCTGCTTCGCAACTCTCGCATACTCCACATCTGAATAAGAACACAACGTTTAAGGCAAGGTAATCTAAAACTGTAATATTGAATATAACTTTTTCGTGTATGTAGCCAAATTGGTTCCTCAAGAGGAGAAAATATTCTAAAACAACATAGGTACAATACAACCAAGAAAGTCCCAACAAGATACAGGGCACCTTCCGCGGATCGTTATGTCGTCGTTAAATATTATTAAATCGGTTGATTTACCTGCATTTTCCTCTACCGCTGCAGATTTTTGCATCTTCGGTCTTAAATTTACATTTATCCATACCCGCCTGATCAGTGGATGAGCCGTCACATTGACATTCGCCGCCATATCTTTAAAAAATTAAGATCCCATCTATATTTTTAGTAAATAAAATAATAGCAAATAATAATATGGTATATGGTAGGTATTACAATTATTTTATATTGTTCTAAAAAGCTGGTAATTAAACCAGTATTTTGAAATAGTGTTTTACCTTCCCGGATCACATTTGCAAATACCGCATTGCAAATAACCCGAACCGTTGCATTTATCGGCAGTTGTCACACCTTTTAGCTTCTCACAATCGCATTCACAGTCTATATCCAATTCTATGATGAGTTTATCAGCTAGTCCCATAGGATTGATCGTGACGATTTGCGTCAGGTTCTTAGCACCTTTAGGTGGGCATGATGTAACTTTCAAAGTCCCTGTTATATTGACCGTCTGCTTGTGAGGACTTTCACAATTTTTCTTGGGTTCTGACTTGCAGTCCTGGTCTATGTTTAACTCTACAAAATACGGCGCTTGAAGTTGCAACTCTGCACTGTTTGCAAGTTCCTAGAATGAGTGTTAAAGTTTAATAATAATTAAGACATGCCCAGTTGATTTACTTCTAAACCTATATAGTTCTATTTTTTATATTTCTCACCTCATAAGCTTCTTTGATAATCTTAATGACACTTGTGCCGTTTTCCAATTTTGCATATTTGGCTCCAACTATCTGGTTGGCTAATTCCTGGTATTCCTTTTCAGGCGTTATCTGAATTTTAAAGTAAATATGCGTTTAGGCATGTATCGATGGAAGACTAGCAGGCTTGTCTTAAGTTTATCATCAATTTAAATATTATCAATTGACAGCAGAGTGCGCACTGACGCGCACACACTTGTACACTATATTTAATACTAGCTATTGTCCGAGGCTTCAGCCGCGTGGATGTCGGAAATTATCCCACGGACACGTTCTACCAGGACAAAAAGAAACCTATGTCCTTTCCCGGGATGTTGTCTATCCCTGCCAAATTTTATCGAAATCCGTTCAGGTAACATACCTATAGACAGAGTTACCTTTGAATTTATAATATTAGTATGGATTATCTCCTGCGTGCTTTGGTGGTGTCCGTTGAAATTGGCCACGGTTATCGAAAAGTGGGATAATTATTGTTATTATAATTTATGTATTGACTTACTTTAGTTTGGTTATTTTTAGTTATGGCAAATATTATTCTGAAGTTACCATCTGTTGCCGCTTGATTGATCTGGCTTACAGACGGATAGTCATACGTCAAGGCTTCGGAGTATATGTTATTTTCCAAGTGGCAGTGCATGTCGTGCCGTTTGATGGCGCCTACAATTTTCCCGTCTCCTGCACTGTGATACGTTGAATCCGTACATAGTACTATGATACGCCTCGCACCCGGTCTCCACCCTACTGCATCTATGCATTTCATTGCTTGCATCAAAGCATCTAATCCAGCTTCCGGATCATCAAAATTAGATCCGAACTTAATGTTGTCAATCGTCGACTTGAATAGTACCATATTGTCTGTCAATGGAACGTCATTTTTAAAAGCATGACTTGCGTGCCTATAATGGAAATACAATAACATAAAAAACAATTTTTTCGACAAAATGTATGGAACACCAGTTTGTTTTTTCGCGATTTCAGTATTGGTCCCATAGTAAAAGTTGATAATAATTCAATTAACGTTTGCAGCAGTTTGTAAAAAATTGTCGTAATCTGTGGAAAATGTATTGGGTAGTATATTTTGTTAAGTTATATGTATGTTATTTTAATATACTAATGTTGATTTACCCTTAAGAAATAAAATAAAATAATATATATAATTAAAATAAGTCAAACCCATTGCACCTACATAAAATTACCATTTTCGAATTCGAGTTATTTTAATTACATCTTGGATATTATAAATATACACAATTAAATAACTTACTTCTGAGGGTTATTAAGGTCAAAGTACGGGAAGCCAGGTTTTTCGACAAAACTTCCGATGCCCAACCTAACGTTATTCGTGTAAGCTGTCAAGTCCGTATATATTTGTATTGCTTGATCTTTCAAGTCGTGCATCTTTATTCTCATGGTATCAGAAATGTCCATAAGATAATACACATCTAAAGGAAAATCTTTGGCTGGTTTGAAGGACATATCGAATGGCATTTTGATCCCTGGACGTGCTTTCATTTTGATCAGTTGAGGTTTGAATTGAACTTTGAAGCCATCTTTCATTTGACCAAAATCTTGATCCTGGATCACACTCGATATTGGCTTAGGATTGACTAGAAACTCATCCTTGCACCATGGTTTAGTTGTGTTCGTGTAGCTTAGGGGGCGACATCGGCGACCATCGACTACAGCCTAAAATAAATAATAGTGGATACAGATTATGTATGTAGAATGAAAATTAATAACGAAGCGACTTTATACTGCTTAAAGACCTTTATTTGAATTTTAACGAATTTTTACAAAGAATGAGTTATTAAAAGTTTTAGATACCTATAGGTCTATTTCGTTCTAAGTACCTTGAATATAATTAGCGAGTTATATTACCTATACCTACCTGAGTATATGTACCTAGTAACTATTGTTTCGATGTTATTAGGTACTTACCTACTTTCCTTGGGTGTGGCATTAGGTAGTTATTTCTACACAAGATAGATATACAGGGTGGCAGGGACATTGATGCACAACCTGTTACCATGGATTCAGTACATCATTCTGAACCCCTCTGCGTTCAAATTTTTCATCGATTATTTTAAAAAAAATGCGCTTCTATACATTTTGACCGCGTAGTTATTGCACTTTTCTATGAATACGCAGTTTTTTTTTTATTAACTGACGAAAAATTTATATTGTAGGGGGTCTAGAATACCAGAGTCGCGGATTGGTCGAAAGAGTTACCGTGGCCCCGCTCTGCCCAGAACGGGACAAGATACTAGACGATTTACAAGCCAAAAAAAAGGTGTCTGGAATCATGTGCTGAATTCATGGTCACAGTTCGTGCCTCAATGGTCCCCGCTACCGTGTATATGCGCTGCCGCACATTGCACGTTAAAAAGTGCCGAGCAATCCTTTGCAGATAGTAAAGTTAAGTGACTGGCTTTTCAAAAGTCAAAGTCAAATTCAGTAAGTAATTCCTTTTTTTACAGTCAGCGAAGAAAATCGGATAGTAACACTTCATTCAGTTTATACTTTACTAAATCATTATTCACGAATTTTCTTTTAACTCGAAGGCTTAGCGCGCACTACGAATTTTAATCGATGCGGATAATAATCGAAAATCTGTGAACAATAAGGACCAATAAACTAGAGTCAGCGTACTGCAGTTAAAAATCGCTTGAAAATTCGCTTTTCTTTTTTTCTTTTGTGATTTTATTTCGCATTTAAAAAATCGCAACGATTATAATCATGGTGCGCGCGTACCCTAATTGTAGCAGATGTAGGTAGGTAAAATTTAAATATCAACCTTTAACTATTGCATAAAATGCTCAAAAGCTGTGAAAGTATCGAATAATTTTGTGTCATTTTAGTTTACATAAAAAGTAAAAGAATTTAAATCTACTTCAGCTGCTGCCTGTACCCTGCAAATAATATTTTTCAAAGATGTACTCACATAAACCTACAGAATAACCCATTCCGAAAATCAGGTAGATATGTCAGGAACGTACTGTTGATATCAAACTTTAATATCAAACAAACGACCATAATAACACGAGAGGTACTGCTCGATTTTTGCGATGATTTTAAAACCGAATAGCAAGCAGTTTATCATACAATAATCATCAGAATGATTACCCAAGGAGGAATGCAAAGTAACTGCATGTCAAACATACTAAAAAAGTTATTTCATACTGCGCCAAAACCCACAGTTTCGAATTTCGCCATGTGCCATCGCGAAATCATGTTCATATACGCGACTGACATATTATTACATAACCCTCACTTCCATGCAGTTGACAATTTTTTTGGGTGGAAGAAGATCCCAAAAATCGCGCTATGAGGTTTTGGCGGTATAAAATTACTTTTCTTCCGTTTTTCTTTTACAACTTTGACATGCTGTAACTTTGGAATCCCCCACTACTGGAGCAGCTGACTCTCAGCCCTCTATGCACTCAAGCACTCTATGCACACTACTAAAAATAACTTGTTCAAACCGCCACGGCCCGTACTGTAAGGTAACAAACGTGTATACTATGGAATATTACAGAACAAAAAGTGTAACAATGTTTGAATACTTACTTGAGTACACCAAACGCATCTTTCAGGCTCATAACTAATGCAATCGCCGCAAGTACCGAAGTTGCAGTTATCAGATTCACATCTCACGTAATTGAAACAGAAAATGAACAACAAGAGAACTAAATAGTTCGCCATTGTTATAATATTCTTCATAGCAGAACTTGGTCCAACTATGGACCGCGAGCGAACGATACCACAAGAGATTTTGAACAAACTAATAAATAATATTAATAATTATTCATCATTATTAAAATTATAATACACATAAATATCGGAACCGTTAATGACACCTACTACTGCTCGTATCAGTTACTGTTGATGGAAGAACGGAACAACGTTAAGCCGCAAAAGAGGAAACTCACAAATAAGGCATAGTATACAATGGACCATTGTTAAATAGTCAGGTATTAGGTATTCGACCTATTTAATTTTTTTTTACAAATTAGAAATTCGCTTCATATCATGCTCGGAGACGCTCCTAGTACTATGGGGACCCTTTTAGGGTTTTTTAAACTCACGCTTTCTTCCCATGGTGGTAGGTAGGTAACTGCCGGCGTGCGTGTATTATATAAAACATTGGTCAGGCAGGGGATATAGTCTTTCCATAGTCTTAGATAACCAGTTCACTTTAGCCACTCAAACCCATAATCCAATATCTTTGTTTCCATTTTCTGCAATAGTCCTACACCAACCGGGGATTTCCTTGGGTGCACTTGCATAGTGCGAACACGGATGATCGTCAGTTGGTGCCTCATTTCATTAAAAACTTCTAAAGGGGCTCTGCAAGTCGGCTTCGGCCCCTCGCACGCCTGCCAAAGGACTGGGACCCCAGGGTCCCGAGAAATGTCAATAGTAATAATAGTTTTATTTCCAAACTTCAGTACATGTTTCACCAATGAGGTCTCGACCCCTGAACTAGGACATTCTGTATGTCAGGGGTCGAGGTTTCTCCAGTTAGTTGCATGGATCAGCTTAGACTATATACAATTTAAACTAAGCTTTTTATATAATTAAAAGAAAAGAAAATTGATTAAAAATACAAAGGTTTAATAATAAAAATAAAATAAAGTTAAAAATTAAAGGAAATCCACGAAATTCCATCCACGAAACGTGTTGTGCGAAACCCTTCGTGTGCGAGCTCAACTCGCACTTTGCCGTTTTTTTCAGTACGTAAGATACTTAATACAGATTTTATTAATAATAATATAATAAATTAAACCTCTTGAGTTTATACAGGGTCAAATTAAATTAGCTAGCGAAACTCCGCAAACGTGATGGGTATCAATATCTAAACAAACAAAAAAAAAATATGTTGATGGATTTTTTTGTGGGGTCGTCGACCGCAATTAGTGTAGTCACTTGAAATATCAGTTTAAAACAGTTTTTTTTTTGAAATCTTCACAGTCATGATGGGTTTCGACATCTAAACACGATAAAACAAAATAAAACAGATTTTCTCAACTCAAATTTCAGGAAACAAAACTACCAGCGGTCGTTGACCCCCAGAAGAAATCATCGAACCATTAAAAACAAGTTTTTATCGTGTTCAGATATCGATGCCCATCACGTCTGCGGAGTTTATCTAGCTAATTTAATTTGACCCTATATACCTAACAGAACATATAGTGTGTTTACCCCTTTAGTGGACTTTAATTATCCTCATGATGTAGTTATTCTGAGTTATTCAGTACCTATGTCATGTATATATTTTTAGTATAGCGCGGTCGCTTCGGCACCATGTTTGCTAAATGCATAATATTTTGTGTGGGCCTCAGTTTGCAATATCAATTGATTTCCACATCAGACTCTTGCCAGAAAAAGATTACGTGTCAGGAATGCATCAGCGATCCCAGTATCTGTGTGTGGTGTGCCGAGGTGAGCGCTTTTTTTTTTCAAAATGTTTTTTCTATACGAATCTATAGTTGAGGAAAACATTATTTATTTTTGCCTTTACCTGTAGAGATCGTCTAATAAAAAATTGCACGCCCCTCCACTAAAATTTCAATAGGAACATTTGGAATGTGTATGCAAAAAACTGTGGCGCGTGCAATTTTAAACAAGGCGATCTCTATCTATATCTAACGTTTTGTACTTTTGTGTCTCCCATTAAGCCCAGTACGCACGGGCGATTTTTCAACATGACGATATTTTATGGCGCACCAGATTTTCCTTTCGATATTGAGGTGAGCATTTAGAATCCAACAGAGCGCATCGTAGCGCGTTAAAAAACACGCGGTTGGATTTTTACTCTCGGCTCTAAGCAGCACCCTAATTGCGTAACACACATTGCTAACCCATTGCTTCATACGTTCGAAAAATTTGTCCGTTCAACAACGTAAATAACGCAATGAATGTTGTTGAACTGTCAAAATGAAAGCCATTCCTGCTGTTAGTGTGATACGCAATCACCTTACTCCGCAGTACGTTGAAAACCCAGTGCGCGAAAAAAAATCGCTCGTGGCTAAGAAGGTTGAAAGACGAACATGGTAAAAAGGTTATCCAGAGCGGATATGCAGCATCATCCTCACTGGACAACTAAGCGTTATGATTATGTCAATTCCGCTGACTGCTGGTCATTGGAAAGTCTGTATGAAATAAACTCATACAGGTTAGAAATTAAATTCCTGGAGGGCATCTGCCTGAAATATTGATCATAGCAAATTATTTTCAAAGCAAACATTATTTTGCCTAATAGTACACCTATTTCCAAAATATTTTAATAGGCGCTAGCTTCATTCAGGATCATCGATTCTCGGCAAACAATACAGAATGTAATTTTTTCGTATTTGTGATGGTTCGATTTCCAGATGACGCAAGGGTTTACTTTGAAGGTATACACTTGCACTCCAGGGATCTGCAACCTGTATAATTATCTAGAACGTAGCAGGAAATTTATAAAGTAGTTAAACTGACGGCAGAATGAATACCCGCGGGGTAATTGCGTAACACACTAACACTAGCAACGGCTTTCATTTTGAAAGTTCAACAACATTTATGGCGTTATTTACGTTGCTGAGCAGACAATTTTTTGGAACATATAAAGCAATGGATTAGCAATAGGCTTCAAAATGATTCAAATTGTGATTGATAGTGTGTTGCGCAAATAGGGCGCCGGACTACAGTTTTAAATAATTATCCGTGTTACGAAAACTACAGAGTATGTTTTAAATTACTAAGAAATTTCATTAATATTTTCAGAACGACTTCAATGGTACGACGAGATGTATGCCCCAGAGTTCTATTGAAGACAGCTGGTGTCCAAAATCTCAACAGAACCCAGAAAATGTGATCCAATCATCGGAAAAAAAAAATTTTAGCTCCGTTTCAGATCACATCATTCAAATAAAGCCACAACGATACAAGTTAAAAGTTCGTCAAGGAATGCCACAAAGTTTTAATTTTTCTTTCCAGGGTGCTCAAGATTATCCAGTAGATTTATATTTTCTTCTAGACGCATCTAGAACCATGGAAAATATAAAAAATATGACTGCTGAACAAGGACAAAAAATTTATTTGGCTATTAAAGAAATGACTAAAAACGTTCATTTAGGATTCGGTACATTTATAGACAAACGAATGTTGCCGATGATGAGCAAGTGAGCAGAGAAGTTTTCTGAATATAATTTTTTGCTTTGGTGTTTTACTCATACTTGTATATTTCTCTTTTAGTGTTGATGACCCCGAATTAACCTACTCATTCAGACACCGTTTGAAATTAGTTGATGACTTTAAGCAATTTAAAGAGGAGGTATCAAAATCACCTAGTGGAGTCAGCCGTGATCCGCAGGAAGGTGGCCTTGACGCTCTTGCACAAGTTTTGGTCTGCAAAGATATTATAGGATGGAGGAAAGAGTCCCGAAAAATAGTAGTTTTCTTAACTGATGGGCCGTACCATGCTGCCGGTGATGGAAAATCTGCAGGATTATTTGAACCATACGATGGTCAATGTTATACTGAAAATGGCACCTATACCAAAGAACTAGAAATGGACTACCCATCAGTCGGAATGATAAACAAGCTAGCTGCTGAACATGACATAATAATTGTCTTCCTAGTATACTCCCCTATGGCTCGTATCTACAATGAACTCAAAAAAGTCGTGAGTGGTTCTCAAGTTGCAAAATTTTACCGAAATACACAAACGAAGAACGATGCGATAGTGACTACCTTAAAAGATATTTACGAGGTGAGTGAAACGCCATGACAAAATGTAAATTTCATATGAATATACAGGGTTATTGCTTATATGTCGGCAATCAATGATGTTTTATAGGACTAGATCAGCAGTGTACGGCGCCGACGTGTTACCACTTCGTATATGTCCACAGGCATATCTACCTTCAGTTGTCAGCTTGACGTCAAGTGAGCAACTGCTTAGCAATAAAAAATATCAAAATGGTAAAATAAGCTGTTAAAATTTGTATGTCACGGTCTGAAAAAATCAATAAAGGAAGTGGTGTTACATTTCACAAGTAAATTTGCTAAATTTTCTTCAGATTATCCAAAAAAAACATTACGAGACGAAATAAATTTATCACACATTGCTTTTGCCATCAGTGCTACCAGTAAAAACGATTTTGATTTTGCCAGATTGTTGGGAGTTTAGTGAATGACGAATGTATGTTCCTGTAATTCTAATTTATAATATCATTCCATTTCAAACAAAAGTAATTAGACACGATCTTTATAGTTTTTAAATATAATATTTACGTTGCCGCATTTGTTTCTTTTATTCTTTTATGTAGGTACCTAATCCTTGTCAATTTCTATAAAACTTTAATCGATTGGTAGTTCCATAGTAATTGATTCAATAACTAGCATAATTAATTCTGGGGAAATTATGTTGATCATTGGCAACCCTGGCCATTTTTCCTATAGCAATGTCTTGTCTCATTCCAACGTAATTAGTTTGACGGTAGGAAGAAATGAGACAAACATAGATTATTTTGACAGATTGATATATTTATGTATCCGTTTCAAAGCTACGACTTTAAACTCTTAAGTGGTTACGTTTTTTTGAAATTGTTAGTAGGACGTTGCTCCTCTAGTATTATATAACCTCATTGTCGGCAATACATTAAGGGGATGTAGGTGAGCTCATTTGCAACAAAATTACCTCTGATGACCCCTATGCAAATGTCAACCATTTTCGAGTAATTTGCCATTTTATATTTTTTTTTTGCAGTACACATTTTTTTTTAATGCTTGATTTTATTTATTATTATTTGCTTCTCCTTCAATACATAATAATCAACCATAAAATGGCAATTATTTTTAATAGTTTTACAAATCGTTACAATTTTCTGTCATTTTGAGCAGGTTACTTGACTAAAGTAGTCGATTTCTGCAAAAAAACACGGAAGAACTTTATCGGCAGAAAATTCCAAAAACATGTACAAATTCTCAGCTATCCAACGAAATACAATAAGATGCTAGATATCTTCAAAAACATATAAAATGTCGAAAATGGTTGACATTTGCATAGGGGTCATCAGGGGTCATTCGGTTTCAAATGATCTCTCCTACGTCCCCTTAACGGATTGCCAACATATAACCAATAACCCTGTATATCCTTTTGAAAATGTTTGATTAAATCCTGTGAAAAATCACAATTCGTTTAATACAGGTCTTCATTACAGAACATTTCAAATAAAATCAAACTGATAGCAAAGGTAAAGTCAGGGAGTAAGAAACATTTAAAAATTTCCTTTAACCCTGACTGCACCACTGACGATAATAACCCAGTCTGCGACGTAGAGAATGGTAAAGAACTACATTTAGGTGGGACGCTACAATATAGTTCTGCAGAAAGTGCTGTTGTAGATATAATAGTGGAAGGCATCAAGGAGAAGCTCACGCTTGAAATTGATGTTATCAAAAGCTGTGATTGTGAACGCGATGTAGAGATCAATTCTACGTTTTGTTACGGAGACAAGAGGTCCTGTGGAATATGTAGCTGCAGTGAGAATCGGTGCGTATTTAATTCTGCTTTGATGTCATTTCTTTCCTAGAAAAAAATATATCATTAGCAAAAGCAGCCCTTTTGGACATAACAACCGAGCAATAATAATTCCTTTTCCGTAGGTACGGTGAGAAATGCGGTTGCGTCAAAAGTGAGAAGAACGGTTATAAAGACAACTCAACTTGCATAGCTGAAGGCAGCACGGATATTTGCGGCGGACATGGATCGTGTATTTGTGGCACTTGCAACTGTAGAGAGGGGTAAGAACATTTTTAGTAATAAACGTGCATGAGTAATTTTGACCGGTCTAAACCAAAATAGTTACAAAATACAGGGTGTAAAAAGACTCATCACGAAGCCGTCGCCTACGCATTCTGAACATCACACTAATTATAATAATCCTACTAATATTATAAATGTGAAATTGTGGATGTTTGGATGTTTGTTACTCAATCACGCTAAAACAGCTGAACGGATTTGGATAAAATTAGGCACATGGGTAGAGTATGACCTGGATTAGGACATAGGATACTTTTTATCCCGATATTCCCACGGGATCGAGATTTCTGCGGGTGAAACCGCGGGGCGCAGCTAGTAATAAATAATAAAGCCTTTTATTCCGAAACCAGACAATTACACCAATAATAATGGTCAAAACAAAAATCACAAGATGTCTCGAATTTCGGTGTGCCTCGTGGCATAGGCCTCCTCCAACAATTTCCATTGACGTCTGTCGTCAGGTACTCTCCTCCAGTTTGGACCATCACACTAATTAATTTTATGCAAAAATAATTGCTGGGAAACGACTTTTATTTTGGTGTGAAAATTAGCTTTTTACGGTAGTGCGCAATGTAACGCAACCAAAACATTGTGCTTATGGGTGCATGCAATGGCACAGGGATCGTGGGAGTATTTAATGTTAAGTTATAGTACATAATTATTTCAAACTTGTTTTGGTAAAAACGTCCAATAAACTTGGAACTTTGACCTTCTATATATCCGTAACCAGAAGGTTCCCGAAGGTATGGTTCAGTACAAAAAAAAATAACATAATAACGGGAAGCACAAGTGACTCTCTCTCAGCTCCGTTAAGGGTATTTACATCCGTATTACTATCACCTTAACTCTGTAATGAGGCAAAGGTGGACTGCTACCTTATCAGACCGGAACGAAACACCTAAATCAATAGAATATTCTTCTCTTATCTTTTGCTGTGACACTGAAATTTCCATGAAATGCTGAATACTATTCAAATCGGCCCTTATTTCTTAGGTACGAAGGAAAATTTTGCCAGTGCAACATAAATAGCTGTCCCCGTAGTAAATGGAGTTCGCCTAATAGCGTATGCGGTGGTTCGTTGCACGGTAAATGTGACTGCGGAAGATGCAAATGTTTTGCTGGTTGGTCCGGCGACGCCTGCGACTGTTATAAACCAGACACGTATTGTAAAGAATACAATAGCAGCAGTGTAAGTACAAGATCCTAGTCTTAGGCCCGTATTACAGAACGTCACTCAATACTCAAGCATTACTTAAAACTAGATTCGAGCCATTTGATTGGTTGAAACTAGTTTTAAGTATTGCTTGAGTATTGAGTGACCTTCTGTAATACGGGACTTAGATCCATATAATTTGATTACCCGATGAATGCAATATTTGGAGGTAATATTAGAACTTGAACCATCCAAACACTGTTTGGATGCTAAAACGTTATAATGATAAAAAACCTCTCTCTGCATATTCTGGCAAATATGTAGGTCTGTATCACTCGGAGTTCTACGTTAACTTAATAATCTTACAGGTTTGCAATGACCGTGGACAATGCGTGTGCAGTCAATGCCAATGCGATCCAATCGCTGAATGGGATGCCCGAAACAGCCAGACCGAGAAATGCCAAATAAGCCCCTGCACGGACTGCCACGAAAGGCAATGCGGAAAGTTGGAAAGATGCGCTAAATGTCGACGCAGTGGACAAGTAGCGCAGTGCATGTCCTGCGATGGGCGTGTGATGGTAGAAGTAGTAGAATCCTTAACGGAGGAGCACAAAAATAGTAGTTTATGGAATTTGTGCAGTAATGTGAAGGTGGAAATCGGCTGCCAGACGAGCTTTGTCTATCGTTACGACGACACTAATTATAGACTGGAGCTGGTTGTGGCGAAAGAAAAGGATTGTGCTCCAAGTTATATTTGTGAGTATTTTCAGGTAGTTTCAGTGTGGTACCTACCTAAACTTCCTTGTACTTCCTTCCTTCCTTTCTTGTGGAAGCGTGCATTGCTGAAAGTGATTTTCTGAGTACCCAAGTACGACATACTGATGATATCGGGCTATTCCATAATATTATAGGGATTCTCGTGGCTCGCCAAGGTTACATGGGACTTACGCAACTGGCAAAATGTGGGAAAAAAAAAAGAATTTAAAAAAAGAAATATATATATATATATATAATTAATGTGGGAAAATGTGGGAATGTGTGTGTGTGGAGGGATGTGTCTCTAAATTAATGTCGTTCGTTTGTTAGGTGCGTTTTGTTTGTGCAGAATAAACTATTTTTCTTTCTTTTCTTTTCTTTCTAATACAGGTGAAATGTTTATGTAAAATAAATAAACATTGTAATCTTTTTCCAGTATTCGGCGGCATATTTCTCGTGACACTCCTTCTGGTTGGGGCCGGCACGCTGATCGCCTGGAAGCTGCTGACTGACGCTCGGGATCGCCACGAGTACCTCAAGTTCACACAGCAGAACAATCTGGATGCTTCAGGACCTAGCAGCAACCCGCTGTACGAATCACCCACCACTACAGTTAATAACCCCGCGTTTCGAGAAAGATCTAATGATATACGATAAAATTGTATTCTAATCTTTGTTCGAACCGTGTTAGCCCCTTCGTGGTTAGCCCCAAGTATTTTGTCTTTCTTATTGTTTAAATCTATAGCTCACGAGACAGTACAGTTTAATTATATGATATTTTTTCATTAAATCTGCTCTCTTTTATTTCTTTTTGTTTATGATTATTTACAACTATCGATCCGCCACTGCCTTGGACGGATGCAACGACACATGTCAAATATCGAGATTTCTATGCTGTATCTTAGTTAAATATTATTGTATTGTACACTTAAACCTTCTCGAATAAATGTCCTTAATGATGAAAATTAATTGTGTAGTTTCAAAGATCGAAGCGGTCACCTAGACAGACACGAAAAGCTACTTTGATTTATACTATGTATCGATGTAGACAGGTACCTATCGATGATTTGGAGGCCCCGAAGACATTAAGCGAGCATTGGTTGGTCCTCTCTCCGAATGAGAAGACAGGGAGAGGTATTTTCCCTGCACTGGAACAAAGACACTGATATTTCTATTTGACTGCCTCCCGCCTCGTTGGCGAAAACGTGAACGATGTACGGTGAAATTCTGTGTTCGATTGTCATTGTGATTCAAGTGCAGTAGGTACCTTTCATTGTAGACCACATCCATCATTCCACATCAGGCCGGATCGTGATCAAGAGCAGCACCCTAATAACGTAACACACTATCTATCACAATCTGAATCATTTTAAAGCCTATTGCTAATCCATTGCTTCATATGTTTGAAAAATTTGTCTGCTCAACAACATAAATAACGCAATGAATGTGGTTGAACTGTCCATTCCGAAGTAGGACAAAAACAATTAACACGTCATTTTCTATATTTTATAGCAAACGCCTGTTCACAAGAATTTAGCAATAAATTGTTAAAACGCAACTTCGAACCGCATTTCATCAGCATCATCATCATTTCAGCCGAAAGACGTCCACTGCTGGACAAAAGACTCCACTAAGCTTCGAGGCGCATTTAGATTGGAACATTTATTAAGTAGGTGTACTTTCGCACAAGTGTACATTCGCGCAGGTGTCCATTCCCGCAGGTGTCCATTTGAAGTTTAGTAAGAAACCTATGGACGTTTTCAAATGAAATTTAATTAGATAAGTGTACTGTTTTTTTTTCTATGAATTAAGTTAATTTTTTTGAAAATATCCATCGGTTTCTTACTAAACTTCAACTATATCCGACGACCCTGGTTAAATATCACATTTGGTGAACGTACATTAAAACGCTTATATACAATACATAAAAACATGCATCGCTCATGCATTGGTCATGTTTAGGCCAACGTAAACCACGTACTGACAGGGGATGGGAAATGTTATTGCCTAATTTCGGTTAAATTGGTATTGTGTGGCTATAAATTATTTCAATTTACAATAGGTACCCAACTATTTAGTTTCATGTCTTTCTACATCGTTCTCACATGTGCTATTTCAACATAAATGATGTAATCAGTATTTTGTAACAATATTTTGATTTAAAAGAGTGTCCAGATGGAGTTCCTTACCCGTTCATCTCCATAGGAACCTACTACGCTTTGGCATGGCCAACTAGCTTCATCTTTCTGACTGGCCGACTCCTTGACAAATCGAACGTGCCTGTAATTTGTTTGATTTACGAGGTATTCCATGAAGCACACCCAAACGAAGCACACCCAGACGAAGCACACCTAAAGTATTCCACTTAGCACACCCGTAGGTGGGCTTTAAATAAAAATTTTAAATAATTAATTTCCTATTCCACGAAGCACACCTACGAATATCACTCGCATAGTGTGGGGACTAAGAAATAAAAATGTCGATAGGAGAAAATATTTATTATTTAAAAGACTAACTTAAATATCTAACATCTTTCAGTTTCATTATAATAATGTGATACAATACTTGTCATTTTCATAGTGTTCATATATAAATCCCATAGATAAGACGTATACATGATGCGCTAATAGTCAACACGTGCGTCCGCCACTGAATTCCCGAGCCAACCCGAATTTAGCCAAGCGTTTCCGGAACTTGTTTACATGCTTAGTTCTCATTACACTATCGTGACGTCACGGGCTGAGTGTATGCAATTGTGCGCCGGTCTTGTTATTGTTATTTTTTCTGTTTTTCGTGCAATTTATTCAAACAAAATAATGGAGCCGATGGCAGGTCCAAGTAGTAGAAATTTTAACTCATCTATTAATTATGTATAGATCTCTATAGAAAACTATATTTACAATGTTTTTGATATTTGTCCAAGTTTTTATTGTAATTATGAAAGAATCTGTGATTGTTTATGTTAAAGTAGAGTATTTTTATTATCCACTCAACAGGTATAAGAAAACTTCAACATAGATCTCTATGGAAAACTATATTTACAATGTTTTTGATATTTGTCCAAGTTTTTATTGCATGATTATGAAACAATCTGTGATTTTATTAAGAACACAAAAAAGGAACACAATAGAAAAATAGTTAAAAAATAAAAAATAATATTTTTTTTGGAAAGATTGATTGATGAAACAATCTGTGTGGTTTTAAATAGTAAGATTACAAAAATGACAAATATTGTGTCACATTATTATAATGAAACTGAATGATGTTAGAAATTTAAGTTAGTCTTTTAAATAATACATATTTTCTCCTATCGACATTTTTATTTCTTAGTCCCCGCACTATGCGAGTGATATTCGTAGGTGTGCTTCATGGAATAGGAAATTAATTATTTTAAATTTTTATTTGAAGCCCACCTACGGGTGTGCTAAGTGGAATACTTTAGGTGTGCTTCGTCTAGGTGTGCTTCGTTTGGGTGTGCTTCATGGAATACCTCAATGGATCGAATGCTTTGAGTTTTAGTTTGGACCTTATTTTATAATATACTTAGGAAAAAGGAATCCACTTTGTTTGATTATGGGATCTGGCAAACTCGCGCGAAAGAACAAATGCGCGAATGTACACTTGTGCGAAAGTACACCTACTTAATAAATGTTCCAATCTAAATGCGCCTCGAAGCTTAGTGGAGTCTTTTGTCCAGCAGTGGACGTCTTTCGGCTGAAATGATGATGATGCTGATGAAATGCGGTTCGAAGTTGCGTTTTAACAATCTATTGCTAAATTCCTGTGAACAGGCGTTGGCTATAAAATATAGAAAATTACGTGTTTATTGTTTTTGTCCTACTTCAGAATGGACCTGCGGGGTAATTACGTAACACACTAACATTAAGAATGGGTTTCATTTTGACAGTTCAACCACATTCATTGCGTTATTTACGTTGTTGAGCAGACAAATTTTTCGAACATATAAAGCAATGGATTAGCAATAGACTTCAAAATGATTCAGATTGTGATAGATAATGTGTTACGTAATTAGGGCGCTGGTCCTGACAATTACAAATACAACAAAAAAAAAATTGCCAATTAGGAGCAACCGCTTTGAAGTGATGCGCTGACAAACAGTTTCGGCAATGGATTTTTATTTATATAAATAAATATGCTTTAAAGTAAAAAAGTAGTTAATACCTAGTTAAAAGGTTTTGAAATTTTAATTTTCCATCATCATCTGCCTAGTTTTTTCCCACTATATTGGGGCGTCGGTTTCCAGTACAACCAGATACAGCTGAATACCTACCTACTACTATTTTACATGGAGCGACAAACTAGTATTTTATTCGTAGAGCGATTTTTTGTTTTGTTTTTGTTAGTGTTGTTTTATAAGAAAAGAAAGAAAGAAAATACTTTTATTTGCGGTAAAACATGACGCAGAGAAAAACACACAAACACAAAAAAGAACAAGTTAGGGGAAATATTTCAACAAATTATGTTTTAAAAATCTGAGAGTGTTATGGCTCCTACAAACAGGCGCGACACGCAACGCGAATCGCACGCGACACTTAGGCACCGCCCTGTCCGCGACGCGTCGCGGACAGGGCGGTGCCTAAGTGTCGCGTGCGATTCGCGTCACGAGTCGCGCCTGTTTGAAAGAGCCTTTAATCGACTATCGTTGCTGACTGTACGTAAATGAAGCCACAAGACCCGCCGGTTTATAGTAAATATGTGGTACCCATATATTTACTATAAACCAACGGGTTTTATAGGTACCTGTACTGTTACTTAAAAATGTTATACAAAAAAATCAGGGCTTAAAGCTGAAAAAGAGGACGTGTTCATAACATAAATACACAGGGTAGGTAATTGAAAAAATACTTGACTGATTGTATTGTTATGACATAAGTAGTTTATAAATCGTCAGTACCAAGAACGACGATTTATTCTTCGTTCGTCCTGAAGTTTTGTCCCACATTCCAAAAAAATCTTAGTTTGTCCCATATCACTATTGAAGTTGTGCTTCGTCCCAAATTACAAGTGCTTTACAGGTACAGTCAACAAAAAAAAGTACTTATTTGAAATTTTAGAAACAATAATTCAATAATAAAACAATTCTAAACATTTAGGTATAAATCATCTTTATTATCCAGTATCACAATCAAAATCACAGAAATGGTATACTAAAAATATTAACTTACCTATGACATACTCGATCAATTCTCAATCTAACTTTACACACACTTCAACCACGTGACGAATGAGAAAAATGCACCGTGCATCGCGGGAGCTAGCGTGAAGCCCGTTTTGCTGATAATGGAAAGTAATGTTATTGGCCAAAAGAGTCAATACAAGCAAACAAACAAAGGACGCAATAAAAAAGGAGTGTCCATTTTTTACTTGCTCTTCTAAACAGATTCCAGTGACGTCAGCTGTATACGTATAACTTGCTCACTAAGAGTGGCTAATGAGTGTTATTATAAAATAATTCGAGTAAATTTTCTCTCGCGGAGAAGACAAAGAGGAGCGGTTGTTTTGAATAGTTAATTCATGTTAAATATTTAATAATACGTAACTTTTTTCCGATTGTACAAAAAAGTAAGTTTTGCATATACGAACAAAAATATGGGCCGTAGAAGGAATATAAAATAGGACGAAGCTGGAATAAAATCATTAAAATTATATTTTGGGATGAAGGAAGCATATTGTTTGGGACGACCCAGGACTTTTTATGGAGGACAAAACTCAATGGGCCAAACGAAGAATAAATCAGAACACCACTAAGTGACCAAACATTATAATAATTATGTTCATGTTGATTTCTCGCGATGGAAAAGAAACATTAATGCTTTAGAAACAGTAGTGTTATATTTTGTTTTTTGTTTCTATTATTTCAAAAAAGTGACAACGATGTTACAAACATTACATTTACAACATACAAAAGTAAAGAAAGAAAATAAATTTATTTGACCCAGGTTACGACATTCAGTATCATAAAACTATCATAAACATAGGTCCCTAACTCCTAACTCTAGGCTCCCAAACTAGGTTTATATTTATAATACCAGAGTTTGGAAAATTAACAGAGTAACCATAGTCCCAATAGTGGTATCAAGGACTGGTATCATCCCGAAACAACTATTTATTAGTTTAAAAACATTCAATGTTTCCAGCTACACAATACATATCTTTCACTATAGAAAACAGCTATATTAAACACATTTCGCATAGTTCGGAAATTCCTACAATTCCATTTTCACAATAATTTCAATGCAGTACAAAACACATAATTTATTCAAACTTAAAATCTCACCTTGGTTTACACCCGTGAGATTTTAAATAAATACCAGCGGGGTAATTACGTAACACACTAACAGTAGGAATGGGTTTCATTTTGACAGTTCAACAACATTCATTACGTTGTGGAGCAAATACATTTTTCGAACATATGAAGCAATATATTAGCAATAGGCTTCAAAATGATTCAGATTGTGACAGATACTCGTAGTGTGTTACGCAATTAGGGTGCTGGTTCTAGGAGCCTGAGAAAATAAATTTTAAAAACATAATAATAATAATTTTTATTTCAGGAAATTATTCCCATATTGAGCACTACAAATTACATAGAAATATACTTATGGATTCATTATACAAAAATTAAAACATTACACATTAAAATCAAAAACAAACAAAATAATTGAAAAGAGTATGCTTAGATGGTTCGGCCATGTTGAGAGGATGAATGAAGGGCGACTAACAAAAGGTATTTACAAGGCAGATGTGAGTGGAAACGCCGGGAGGGGACGCCCTAGGAAGACTTAGAGTGACCTTATTGGTGATGTTCTTCTGAAAGGTCAGGTACGTAGTACTCACAACCGGCGTGCGTGTATGACCAGATGTATGAACGTAAACGAGGCAAAAGGAGTAAGTTAGGATCGTAGCAGGTGGCGTTCTGTAGTTTCTGCCTACCCCCATGGGAAGAAGGCGTGAGTTTATGTATGTATGTATGTGTACACATTAAAATTAAAAAATTACACATTAAAACCATTGCATTCAAAATAAATTTAAGTTACAGTACAATTATAGTTATTAGGTTAATAATCATTTGATTACATTTAATTATAATGATAAAACAATAATCACATAACCGATCTGCCTTATACCTATGACTTGGGAGTCAGTGTTCCTCCATTATAAAAATCATTATGTATGTCGTTAGTTACTTAAAAAAAAATGGTAAAAAAGTAAACAAGGCACACAATGTACAAAAATAACAATCATGAAATACGTGTGAATTAAACAACTTGTTTATGTACCTATTCTCCATTTTAAAATAATTATATAATTAAGCAGGTACTTTAAGTATTAGATTAATAAGTTCAACAAAGCTCTGAATACTATGGATGTAATAATTTGCGCTATTATATAAAAACTTGTCTTATCGACCTACGAAGCGGTTTATTTGTATCGATTGATATGAGTCAAAATATGACGACATAATTAATTTACGCAAAAAAAAACTAGCAGTGTCTCATACTGATACAAGATGGCGTTACTGTCGCTCTTGAAGCATTTACGTCGGTATTTCGCCAACAACTCAAAAAATACAGCTAATTCCGTTGAGAGTAATCAGTTTTAAGATAAAGTAACATTTTATAATGAAAATTCACGATGAATTGTATATAATTTGGCGCTTTATAGAGATTTATTAAGCAAGAATTCTACATCGCGCTATCAATGTTTTCCTTGCGCGTTGTATAGATACAGGCGCGACGAATTTCAACTGGGGAGTCCTTTTCTACGCAGTAAAGTAGTGTCGGGGTGGAGCTACCCTAATTCCACTCCACATTGAGCACAATTAGCATGGGGGAGCTTATTGTGTGGAATCCCGTCTGTCGCTGGAGATAGTACAATCTCGCGATGACGCGTTGAGGCCCGACAGGTTTTCACCTGTCACCCAGAGTACGCCGCCACTCGAGGAAGAGGTTCTCCCTGTGGACCTCTTCTTGACGATGAAGTGCCAGCCTGCGCTCTCGTCCCACGCGAGTAGCGGTCGACGTTCGCGCTTAACTGTCGCACCCACAAGGTTCTCCGGACCGAGCGAGGGCTTGCCCTCAAACCCACTGATGTAGAAAATTTGACTTCCTTTTGTTACGGTTGCCTCAAATTTGCCTGCCTATTAAATATCAAATCTGTCTTAAAGCGATACCCCGAGCAAAACCTTGCGATAGTGCGTTATTCAGAGGCTATTAACTCATTAATTAAGAGTAATTAACTACATCTAAAAGCACCTTCTTAATTTTCGATATCCTATCATCACATTGTATGTTCTTATTTGATTTTATGTATTATAAATACATTTAAAATCTCCTTGTAAAAAAAGTTACTAAAATTATTTATTGCATTCATCTTTTGATAAAAGTGACGTTCTAATAATTTGAGGATTATACTAATGGGTAGATATAATTCACGTTTTTGATGAGGGAAGTGGACAGAGCGAGACTCAGCGACGGGACAGAGAAGGACCGAACGCTCAAGGTCGTTTGGTCAGTAAGACTGATAACTAGCGTAGTGTAATATAGTAGGATTAGGATAGACTGGGTACTGTTGTGACAGTTTTCATTTGATGGCCAACAATTTTCTTGTGTGGCAGTTAGCTGTAAAAGTTTTTTTTTAATCGTGAAGAGTACTGGTGAAATATGCCAACTTTGCCAATCAAGGTATCTTTGCCCAGCATATATGTATAAGCAAATATAAATTGCTTTTAGGGCAAAGATACTTTGTTTGGAAAAGTTGGCATCAAGGTATCTTTGCCCTAAAAGCAATTTATAAGCAAATCTGCTTGATTGACTTATAAATCGCTTTTAGGGCAAAGATACCTTCATTGGCAAAGTTGGCATATTTCACGGTACATTTGCATAAGTATAAACTTTTATGTAGGTAATGACTAGCTTTTGCCCGCGACTTCGTCCGCGTGGAATAGTTACTTTGAGAAGCATTTTTATTTTTCTTAAGATACTTATTATGCAAATAATACAGCGTAGCGACCTAGCAACCCGCCCCAGCTTTGCTCGGTAGTAATTTTATTTTGTCACGCTGCGCCATACGTTTCGCTGAGAATTATTTTTTCAGTCGCGTGTAATTTTAATTCCATGATATCTTTTAAACTATTAATTTTTTTAATGATACAGTGTAACAATTAGGACAATTTAACTCTATATTAAATGGCCAATAATTAAAATATTTATTTGGATAAGGATTAATATCATGTTTATAAAAACTTCTTCGGAAATAATGCTAATGCATAAAAAAAATGCTATGCTATGCTAAAATAATTTTTAGAACAAATTTGATTACCATAAAAAGGGTTATATTAAGGGAACCATAAAAGATAGGCATATGCTGTTGCAGACTTTTTGTTAGAACTTTTAAAGGGGAACAATCCGTTATACATATTTTTTGCGTATCTTTAACCGTTTACGCAGCGCACGCAACAGAAGCCCTCAAAAATAATATTTTCTTCCCGTTTTTGCGAAACCTTTCATTTATACTCCGCTCCTATTGGTCGTAGCGTGATGTTATATAGCCTAAACCGTTCCTCGATAAATGGACTATCCAACACAAGAACAACTTTTCAATTCCAACTAGGAGTTCCTGAGATTAGCGCGTTCAACCAAACAAACAAACAAACTCTTCAGCTTTGTAATATATTATTATATGTTAGTGTAATGATAATAAAGGAAATTCAATCAATGCCTAAAAATTATTGCACTAAACTGTGCATTTATTTTTTAATTTACTAAAAAACTTAAAATTACTTTTATTTTAGTGGTCATTCGATTCAACTAACAAAATATGCTTCTCACCGCGCAAATAATTATATTTTAAAATGTAGCCCTTATTGTGTGAGATAGTAAGTCAATATCAAAACAGTGGGACTTTAAGGCCCGTATTACTGAACATCGCTCAATACTCAAGCATTACTTAAAACTAGTTTCAACCAATCAAATGACTTGAATCTAGTTTTAACTAATGCTTGAGTATTGAGTGACGTTCTGTAATACGGGCCTAAGAGCATTGATTCAAGAAGTTAATAGTGCTGCTTAAGTTAAGTTTAAGCACTGCTTGACATGATTTAATTGTGCCATGTTTGTTGACGCTTCATCGCTTACAGCCGCACTCAGGGGCCGTGTATTGAAATACGTTAAGGCCCTTTTTAGCCGACTGCCGCTGAAAATGGAGATATTTTGTGTTTACAAAATAATTAAAATAGCATCCATAGTCAGGAGGTTAAACTGTAATTGTGCCCTTACTAAGAAAATGCAAGAGCTAGCGAAGCGAGGTAGAGAATTGAGACATCCTGACCCGAATTCGGCAAGTTTTCATTGAAGAGCGAGCTGCGCGGGCTCGGAAATTGGAATATTCTGGACCAGCACCCTAATTACGTAACATAATATCCATCACAATCTGAATCATTTTAAAGCCTATTGCTAATCCATTGCTTCATATGTTCGAAAAATTTGTCTGCTCAATAACGTACCTAAATAACGCAATGTATGTTGTTGAACTGTCAAAATGAAACCCATTCCTACTGTTAGTGTGTTACGTAATTACCCCGCGGGTTTGGTAAAGTTACTAACTTAGTAACTTTTTTTAAGAGAATGCGAACAAGCGAAGCAAGATAGAAAATTGGAGCATCCTGACTCGGATAGGGTAGATTTTCAGTGCGATATGCCGCGCCTCTAGCTTAAGCTTTTACTAGGTATTTATTTACTACGGACCTCTTATCAATAAAAATGAGGTCTTGGGTTAATATGTTAGGGATTATTACTAGACACATGGGGGCCCCTGTAGCTTGGGGGCCCCGTATCATTGATACTGCTGATACGGCGGTAGCTACGCCCCTAGTGTCAAGTATGGTTACGAGACCCCCGGACTCTCCGATTCGCATTGTGAATTATAACTGGCAACAAGAAAGGTTCATCACAAATACTTTTTTATTTTTAGTGTGTAATTTTCTCGAAAATCCAACCGACGCCTCCTCAATTTGTAATTTTTCCCTTTGTTAACTATTTACCCACTTCAAAAGTTCAGCATAAAAATAAAAGTTTAATCATACTTAAATAAATTGCGAAACAGCAATCAACAATGAAGTCCCACTGTTCCCAGACGCTATAAACGTGACGTATTACAAGAACGAAAAGAATTTGAACGAATTCAATTTATTACGACATCTTGACGAGACGCTCACGTAAAGAGTAATTTCCGCGAATTTTCCTCGCACGCCCGCGACGATGCGATGATTCATCTCGTTCGCGGGTTGAACACTCTGCCAGTCTGACAATAGTTGTACACACTACACTACACAGCTACACAGTCTGTGGCCAATCGTGCCATCGAGCGCGCGCATTTTGTATTTCGAACGCAACATCGCGTCATCGACTACGAATTTTAAAAAATATAGAAAAAAAATCAATCGCCAATTTTTTTTCCTACGAACAGTATTTCGGTAGTGTTGAGATTTTGCAATAATTATTAAATCAAAAATGAGAACGATGGCTAGTGTGTGGTTTTCGGTGATAGTGCTGGTTTCAATTCAGAAAGTTTTCGGAAACATATGTCTGAAGAATGATGTAGACAAGTTTACTTGCGATGAATGCATAAGATGTAATGGTAAATGGTGTAACGACCGTGGGGTAAGTGTCACATTTTTTTTTTATGAATTTAAATTCGGGATGAAACCGGTCATGCTCGAACTCAAAATTTTAACTCACGCACATAACCCCACCTCCGTTTAATCGACACTTCTTAATTTATTCATGTTATTATCATTCCTTTTCAAAATATAAGAATTGGGTTTTGAATACCTATAACCTCAAATAAATTCATGGTAAATGTACGGTTACGATAGATACCTACCCATAAACTTAAAATAATTTGAAGTCCTAGATCGATTATATTCCTATTTAATTATCTTACGTCTCTGAGCTTATCCAGTTGCACCTACCTAAGAACATATTGAGTGGCAGAGTTCTGTTAACACTAATTAGAAAACCAATTAAGGAACATCTATATTACCTACTAAAGCCTGATTTTTCAACCGTCTATTGACTTTTATTTATGGAATCAACTTCGAAATTTGTTGTATTGTTTAAAAAATATGTCAAACCGCCATATTTTTTCTTTATATAAACATTATTATATTAAATGTGACTAAAACATAACTGACGAAATGTGGGTGATCTAACGAACTGACAATCCTATTGAATGACAATTTCATAAAATATCTATAGGATTATATGAACTTAGAGGGTTGTATTGATGATTTTAGTGATTATAATTCTGTAAATATATACTTGTTACGGTCGCAAATCATATTATGTTCAAAATAAAACCTGACACAGACCTGCACCCTGATTACGTAACACACTATCTATCACAATCTGAATCATTTTGAAGCATTTTTATTGCTTTATATGTTTAAAAAATTTGTCTGCTCTATAACGTAAATAACGCAATGAATGTTGTTTAACTGTCAAAATGGAACCCATTCCTACTGTTAGTGTGTTACGTATTTACCTCGCTGTAAATAGCAAAAACCACAAGAAACTTTGATTCCCGTTAACCCGTTATAGGGCAGAAACGAAATTTGTACAGCGTCTTTATCCACCCGATTTATAATCTATGTAACTTTAAGGTCGTTTTTATAATGATAAAATCGACCATAATGTTAGACTAGTCAACTACAAATTTCGTTTCTGTCCTATAAAGGCCCCTTTAAACAGTCGCGACACGCGACGCGAATCGCACGCGATGCATAGGCACCGCCTGTCGCGCGACGAGCGGTACCTTTGTGTCGCGTGCATTTCGCGTCGCATGTAGAGCCTGTTTGAAGGAGCCTTTAAGGGTTAAGATACCTACTTAATAATTCTGATATGATTCTTGATTGACAGTCAAGGCTCTAATCAGAAATTCTGGACTTGTCAGTTCCTTAACCTTTATCTATCAATCAATATTAATTTGCATAATTTAATCTAAACGGTTCGTCAATACAAATAGTTTTGTAATTATACTAATTATTTTTTAGGCCACACTAATTACTAACTTAATAATTTCGAAGAAAATCGTTTAGATAACAAGAAAAATAATAGTTTAATAGCTGTTATCGGTTTAAATATCCATACTAATATAAAAACTCTGTCTGTCTGTTAACTTTTCACGCCTTAAAAGTTGAACAGATGAAATTTGGCACACATGAGGTAGACCATGACCTGGGATAGGTTATAAGATATACTTTTTATACCGGTATTACGTTTCCGTTAGATAATTTCAGAACGGGCGAAGCTGCGGGAAAAAGCTAGTTACAAATTACATATGTTTAAATAAGTAAAACACGTAAAGCTTATTAACAGCTTTGCATCTTACACAAGCATAACGTTAATTCCAAATTTATGAAATAAATAGCTATTTTTATGACACAACTAAACAATTTTATGAACTCGGATTCCGATAACCACATTGACACATTTGAAGAAAGCAATTAACTATAATGAAATGTCATTAAAGAGTCGATTACGACATATACATATTAAATTAATACAACTGTTAGATTATAAACGTAAGAAGTAAGAATTAAATTATTAAAAAATAAAAATAAAAATCTAATTCTACCACAAAGAGGCTCAAAAGGGGAACTTTTGAGGTATTCCATGAAGCACACCCAAACGAAGCACACCCAGACGAAGCACACCTAAAGTATTCCACTTAGCACACCCGTAGGTGGGCTTCAAATAAAAATTTAAAATAATTAATTTCCTATTCCACGAAGCACACCTATCAATATCACTCGCATAGTGCGGGGACTAAGAAATAAAAATGTCGATAGGAGAAAATATTTATTATTTAAAAGACTAACTTAAATATCTAACATCTTTCAGTTTCATTATAATAATGTGATACAATACTTGTCATTTTCATAGTGTTCATATATAAATCCCATAGATAAGACGTATACATGATGGGCTAATAGTCAACGCGTGCGCCCGCCACTGAATTCTCGAGCCAACCCGAATTTAGCCGAGCGTTTCCGGAACTTGTTTACATGCTTAGTTCTCATTACACTATCGCGATATCACGGGCTGAGTGTATGCAATTGTGCGCCGGTCTTGTTATTGTTATTTTTTCTGTTTTTCGTGCAATTTATTCAAACAAAATAATGGAGCCGATGGCAGGTCCAAGTAGTAGAAATTTTAACCCATCTATTAATTATGTCTCTATAGAAAACTATATTTACAATGTTTTTGATATTTGTCCAATTTTTTATTGTAATTATGAAAGAATCTGTGATTGTTTATATTAAAGTAGAGTATTTTTATTATCCACTCAACAGGTATAAGAAAACTTCAACATAGATCTCTATGGAAAACTATATTTACAATGTTTTTGATATTTGTCCAATTTTTTATTGTAATTATGAAAGAATCTGTGATTGTTTATATTAAAGTAGAGTATTTTTATTATCCACTCAACAGGTATAAGAAAACTTCAACATAGATCTCTATGGAAAACTATATTTACAATGTTTTTGATATTTGTCCAAGTTTTTATTGCATGATTATGAAACAATCTGTGATTTTATTAAGAACACAAAAAAGGAACATAATAGAAAAATAGTTAAAAAATTTAAAATAATAATTTTTTTCGAAAGATAATTATGAAACAATCTGTGATTTTAAATAGTAAGATTACAAAAATGACAAATATTGTGTCACATTATTATAATGAAACTGAATGATGTTAGAAATTTAAGTTAGTCTTTTAAATAATAAATATTTTCTCCTATCGACATTTTTATTTCTTAGTCCCCGCACTATGCGAGTGATATTCGTAGGTGTGCTTCGTGGAATAGGAAATTATTTATTTTAAATTTTTATTTGAAGCCCACCTACGGGTGTGCTAAGTGGAATACTTTAGGTGTGCTTCGTCTGGGTGTGCTTCGTTTGGGTGTGCTTCATGGAATACCTCGAACTTTTAAATGGCCATCACGACATTGAAGAGAGTACTAAATTGATCAAAGGAAAAAACGAAGATGTCAGAAGTCAGGCTGAGCGGAAGGAAACAATTGATTCAATGAACGTACTAACTGACCGACCGAGAAAATCTATTTTTGATCACCAACAATTCAGCAGAATCCATCTTACCTGCGTGTACATACACCGCTGTTGTCGTAAACAAAGCCCTTTTTATCAAAAGATAATTTATAATCAACTTTATTTGAATAAACCTTACTTGCTTCAGTTAGTTAAATCTATCAGTAATGTCTACGTTCTAATTTTGTAATTACATTACTTATTTTTTATCCTTCTCTAGGGCTAAGGTAAATTTCATATCTGAGGCACCTAAATTATACCTTCAAAACTCAAAAAAAGGCAAAACTCAAAGCATTCATATTTCTAATTAACCAATTTCAGGCACTTTTGAATTTTTCAAGGGGTCAGAAAGATGAAGCTAGTTGTCCATTCCAAAGCGTTGTAGGTTCCTATGGAGAAGAACGGACAAGAAACTCCTTAAAATGTTCTCTCTATTATTATCTCATTTTATTCTTCCATCATGTAAGGTCAAGTAATTATTTGCAGTAGGTAACCAGCACCGTAATTTCGTCTATCTATCACAATCTGAATAAATTTGAAGCCTATTGCTAATCCATTGCTTCATATGTTTGAAAAAAAATCTGCTCAATAACATAAATAACGGAATGAATGTTGTTGAACTGTCAAAATGAAACCCATTCCTACTGTTAGTGTGTTACGTAATTACCCCGCAGGACCAATAGTGTCGCGGGAGTGTAGATACAGGGGAATCGATTGTTATATGTCTGTAGTAGATGAGATATATTTATTTACCGGCTGCCAATGACCTTTACACTCAATTTACACTAGTGCTGATAGCTCTCGAATTGAAATGTTCTCGCTTTTAGTACCTACCTCAATACTATCATTATGTTAATTTTAGTAGTATTTCCTACTAATGTTCCCCTTTATTTATAAACGTTGCTTAAAGTTAACACGTTAACAGTGCATGACCCATCGATGGTGCATTTTGAGTCTCATTATCGTACGTGGGCATGTGTCCAAACAAGTGTAGAGTCTTTTAAATTTGTACACATTCCAGCTTATTCGTTTACAATAAATAAATAAAAAAACAAAACGATTTTTTTATTAGTGTGACCAGTATTCTATCATCAACATAAAACCTATCGCAACTTAAAATCTACATTTTGCGATACACGTAAGGGTAACACCCATAATCCTAGATACACAGGGAACGTGTTGACTAATGATAAGCGACTGTTTAAGCATACATTTTTGACGTTAAAACGTCTCTTTAAGGCTCGTGAACACTGGCGCGACGCGACAGTGCAAGTAGTGCGACACAAAGACACCGCGTGGCGCGCGACAAGCGGTGCCTTTCAGTTGTGCTGTCGCGTCGCGCCTGTTTGCGAGAGCCTTTACTTTAATCATCGTTTATAAATAAACCCCATCATTTTTGCTACTTCGTTTGGTTGTGTGACAAATATGTAGTTACCTCATCGAACTACAAAAACCCAGTTTAAAACCTAGTCATATAGCCACACGAGATTAGTGGGGTATTGTTCTAGCAAAATTAAAGTCAACCTATCCTTTCTGACGCACAAACAAACAAATGAATCTCTTTGCACACAATTAATAACAATAACTTCACAGACTCTCCGAACCAGTAAAGGCGTATTAAAATGCAAATACGTTCAGTAATTCTCGAACTTATGCATATGGATAGTAGGTACATAAGGATAGGTGTTATGTAAATATTCTACGGAGTAATGCGTCAATAAAGCCTTTGGCGAAGTTGGGTTTATTTTGAAAATACCCACCATGCTACGAAATGCAGGTATAACAGGGCTTCAGAAAATAATAAAATTGTATGTAGGTAGGTAGGTTTTGAGGCCTTCATGAAGGCCCCTAGCCACTGCATCCTATGCTCTAGAATAATAGAATTGTATGTAAGTAGGTAGGTAGGTTTTGAGGCCTTTATGAAGGCCCCTGGCCACTGCATCCTATGCTCTAGAATAATAGAATTGCATATAGGTAGGTAGCTTTTGAGGCCTTTATGAAGGCCCCTGGCCACTGCATCCTATGCTCTAGAATAATAGAATTGTATATATGTAAGTAGGTAGGTAGGTTTTGAGGCCTTTATGAAGGCACCTGGCCACTGCATCCTATGCTCTAGAATAATAGAATTGCATGTAGGTAGGTAGGTTTTGAGGCCTTTATGAAGGCCCCTGGCCACTGCATCCTATGCTCTAGAATAATAGAATTGTATGTAGGTAAAGTTTTGAGGCCTTTATGAAGGCCCCTGGCCACTGCAGCCTATGCTCTACAATAATAGAATTGTATGTAAGTAGGTAGGTAGGTTTTGAGGCCTTTATGAAGGCCCCTGGCCACTGCAGCCTATGCTCTAGATTTCTAGAATACTCTAGATACTCATTGTTTTATACGAAAATCGAACAAACAAAACCTACCCTGTATATTAGTACCAGAGAAATAGGAGTGGTGCATCGATCATACAGCGTACGACACGCTTTCATAGCGAGCACAAATTCAATCGATCAAATGTGTTTGAACTTAAGACCTGCGGGGTAATTACGTAACACACTAACAGTAGGAATGGCTTTCATTTTGACGGTTCAACAACATTCATTGCGTTATTTACGTTGTTGAGCAGACAAATTTTTCGAACATATGAAGCAATGGATTAGCAATAGGCTTCAAAATGATTCAGATAAGTGATAGATAGTGTGTTACGTAATTAGGGTGCAGCTCCCTAATTGCGTAACACAATCACACAATCTATCACAATCTGAATCATTTTGAAGCTAAAACATTGCTGAATATGTTAAAAAAAAAACTGCTCAACAACGTAAATAACGCAATGAATGTTGTTGAACTCTCAAAATGAATCTCATTCCTACTGTTAGTGTGTTACGCAATTTCCCCGCTGTTCAATCATAATCAAATATGGCAAACCTCCTAGGGAAATCGAGTATTATAATACTATCTAGTTAGTATCTACTTGACCTCTACCTAATAAAAGCCTGCTTCTGTCAAAGTATTCTTGACAGTCAGTGTTTTGTCATTATGTGTATCATATTATGTACATTGACACTACATACACGCATAAACTCACGCATTTTCCCATGAGGGTAGCTATAAACTACAGAACGCCTAATGCTACGATCCTTAAAAACTCCTTTTGCTTCGTTTACGTTCATACATCTGGCAACACACGTACGCCGGTCGGACATAGGTATACACCTCGTATATTTTGAGAACATTTAGGCACCTACCTAGGTATCTTATTGGAGCGGAAGTATAGCTGGTCAGGACCGCGAATAGATTACTTCCCTCGGATTTCGTGTCGCAAGTGGGTGACTAAGATTGAATCGGAAGGAGGGCTAGATAGATGCATTGCATCCAACTGTAGGAAGGAACACCATTCGTCAATTTATTAATATGTGACTTTGATGCCGGAAAAGTCAAATATGATGTACATTTTTTTTTTTTTTTTTTTTTTTGGGTGGGAAATCATCAAATGACGTCTCCCGCTCTGGGCGTAGCGGAAGGGCGTGTCAGACTCTTACTGACTAAAACCCACCCGTGTTCCTTCAGTTGCCTGTGCGCCAGGGCCACGGTAACTCTTTCGAACAATCCGCGACCTAGGTATGTATTTAGTACTGATGACGTCGCACCGTCAAGATGACTCTTATGGTTAAATATAGCTGGTATACTATAGATAGATTTTAACTCTTTATTAGTCGTTATCATTAATCTCTCTGTCTGCGGTAGTTCTTTATTCCACCTTCGTTTTACATTTTTTATTAAATTAACTTTGCTGATTCATCAGAGCATGAAACTGCAAAACATGAGGAAATCTTATTCTTCTGTCGATTTCATCACATATTTCAATCAGAAGTCACCTTTTGAGTGAGCAGGACCCTCATTTTACCCACATTGTACCTAAATAAATGAACCCTGACTCACAAACTAATTTGTCCCTGCACTAATTAAGCTAATTGTTCGTCCAACATTTATGTATAGAATTTACAAGACAAGTTCATAAAAATATGTGTAAATAACGTAACCTCATGTTTGAATTCTCGTTCTTCTTCGTCGTGTCAATCGCACGACAGAGAATTAGATTTTGTTGGCCCAAAACTTCGCCACTCCCACGGCATCGTCGGTGGCAGCGCAGAGGTCACTATGGCTGCATTTTTTGGGGCACAGAACGCAGGATAATAGCTGGTACATAGTTTGTGTCACAACGCCACATGCACACCCTGCTACCGTTAGTAAGCCTTATCTAAGTATATTTTCTAAAAAGATAACGGTCGTGGTAGAATCTAAATATTTTTACTTTTTCTTCAAATTCCAACATCTCCATTAACACTAGAATGTGATAAGTGTAGAAGAAAAGGGGCAAAAAATGTGACAGAAACACTTTTTTCTCTACCCCAAACACGAATCTTATCAGAGATCCAATGGGCTGTCATTTAAAGTGTGAACTATATACGATCCCATTCATTACAATTAAGTAAGCAAACACTTCAAAATGTCAAATTTTACAGTCTTTTGGTTTATTTTGTAAAGTTCAAGCCAGGATCTTGACGTTACAATGCTTAGTCAGCGCTGCAGCATGCGTTTATCACTCTTTACGAGCACCATAAGTTCTCACATTCTAAAGGTAGGTACAAAAGTCTGTAGCCGACTGCAGGCAGCAGCAGCAGGCGACGTGTTGCCGCGACACTACTGGTTTCTATGTACTTCTATGAAATACCTTCCGTAAGCTAGCGACACGTCGTTTTCATAGAAATACATAGGAAACCAGTAGTGTCGCGGCGACACGTCGCCTGCTGCTGCTGCCTGCAGTCGGCTATGGACTTGTACTTTTTTGATAAAACCTCTTCTTGTAACATCAGCAATTGTGTAACTTTCTGGACTTCGATCTCTCATTGTTTTCGGAAGTCTCATTTACTAAAAAAATCGATGTGCCAGAAACAGACTTTACTTTAAACAGAGATTTTACAAAGATAATAAAAGTATCTACACTGTTGAATTTACAAACGTGCGCCGAAAGTTGAAAATCGCACAGCACGCTCTAATTTAGGCATTCATTTAGATGCCGCCTAGTGTTGCTAGCATGCCTTTACGGAAGCTTCCTTAAGAAATTATAGTGTTGGTATGTCACAAAGTTAATACAATGAAGAAAAGCTAAATAGCTAACTAACCTAGACTTTTAATTTTAGCTACAATGTTATTCGATAAACATCGCTGTTCTTTCATTGTTTAACAATTTCCTAGAGTCAATATTCCTATAAAAATATGCATATAAGTACAAAATCTTCATTAAGCTGACAATACACAATCAAGTGAAGTGCCTTTGAATGGCGATCGATACACGAATTTCCTGCGCAACCCTATTTTCCAATATCCGCTGTTCAGAACAAACTACTTTTTATATAAAAACTAACAGCTAATAACATTAAGGTACAATCGACGTCATAATATAATAAAATAATATTATAACCATCTTACAACCACCTTTTTAAAAAACATGACATTGGTACAATACGCAAAAACACCTCAGAAAAAGACCGATAAATCTAACAAAAAAAATAAAAAATACTAGACGGTCTATAAACAGGTTTAATTTACAATTAATAAAAAAGCAAGAACTTGCAACAGCAATTGCAGTAAGAGCAATAAATTGGTTACTGCAAAATCGTCGCCACCCGGACTGAGACACGATGGAGTGACGTCACAAGAATTTCAAGTGCAAGTCTAGCCTTACGGCTTTAAAAACCATTGGGGAAGATTTATATTAGACCGGGCCATGCCCGGGGCGTACCGTGTACTTGACCCGGACGGGGCACGGATTTGAAACGTTACTTACATTTTGTATGAAGCAGTTTATGTTACACAGTGCAGATCCGGGACCCGTCCGGGCCACGTACACGGTACGCCCCGGGCACGGCCCGGTCTGATATAAATCTTCCCTTAAGGGCGAATTTCACTAAACTTTTATCCCTAGAATAAGTCTTATCCTGAGAATAGATTTTGAATTTTTGACAGCTTTTACATACTAGAACTGTCAGACGTCAATTTTATTCCACGGATAAAAGATATCTGACTTTAGTAAAATCAGTCCTAAGAGTTACTTGCACTGAGTTAGGTTTGGATACTTACTTCTCCTCAATCAGTATAACAACCTGCCTAGCCTTTTCACAACTATGTTGGGGTAAGCTTCCAGTCTAACCGGATGCAGCTGAATACCAGTATTTTACATGGCGCGAATGCCTATCTAACCTCCACAAGCCAGTTACTGGGTAACACGATACGTCTTGGTAAGACTGATTGTCAGACTTTTTGAGCTTCTGACTTCCCGTAACGACTGTCAAAGATCCACGAATGACAGCCGGTACCAACGGCTTAACGTGTTTTCCGAGGCGCAGAAGGGTCTCGATATGTGTAATGGATAGTCACCTATCCACGCATACCTTCGATGGACCCGCGGGGTAATTACGTAACACACTAACAGTAGGAATGTGTTTCATTTTGACATTTCAACAACATTCATTGCGTTATTTACGTTGTTGAGCAGACAAATTTCCCGAACATATGAAGCAATGGATTAGCAATAGGCTTCAAAATGATTCAGATTGTGATAGATAGTGTCTTACGTAATTAGGGTGCTGTGCGGCTTTATTATTTACCCACGAGCCCCTTCTTCCCAATCAGTATAAAACCGCGAAACAGTCATATAAATGGAATACCGTAGTGAATCATATTCTCATATTCAATCATTGTTATTTTTGCCATAAATGCTTTAAACCGTTTGGCTCCGTGCCATTCATATCCTTTTGTCAGAGAAGTGCGGGGAATAACAGCATTCATATTAAAATGAAAGATAATATTAGTAACGGAGTTTAATGATATGGATGCAGTTTCGCTGCAGACGTAATGGCGGTTTAGTGCAATCAAGATAACTGAAATGGATTGCTTTTGAAGGTATATGATGGCTAAATGCGAAAGACGCTCTGGACAGTAAGGAACTGGTTTTGTAATTTCATACTATCGCATGAGCATCATTTGCCCAACTTATTCAGGAAATGTCCAGAAAATTTTTTAAATACTTCTTAGGAATTAAAAAGCCACAAACAGAAAAACTCCCAAGCGGAATGCGATAAGTTACCTGCGGTCAATCACGTAGGCACAAGACGTGAATAAAGGCTCCCACAGACAGGCGCGACGCGACTCTTGTAGAGCAATTTTCATGAAGTTTTCATAGAAATTGTTCTACTAGAGTCGCGGGAGCGAGAGCCGTAAACAAGGACTCTGGTTATCGTCAAACTATTTCAAGTTACAAGGTTACACTTGTATGAATGAAAAATCGTTGCTTTTAGATACGTTTCTTATAGAAATATTACAACGGATGTAAAAGTTCCAAGATTTCTAAATTGGTTACGCAAATAAATCAAATATTATCGATACAATACAATGTAATTCATCTCGAGTAAACTTCCAGTTAAGTGGTAAGTATACGTGAGGCGCGATGAAGTGCACACAGTCAGCAAACATCCGCGCAATCACACCATTCCGAGAAATTATAAATACAACCCGTTGACCTATATCTGGGCATGTTTTATACATTAAAATGTTACACAATTTTCATGCACGTCAATGTAATCGGGGGAACCGTTAAAACGCACTTGATGAAACACACGCCACTGTCATCAATCATTGCTATAAGTAATAACTTGTGAACTCATGCGCAATCCCAATTACTTTTTGTCACTTTAAAAATATGTTTTACAATTATTTGCATGAACTTTAAATGCTTTCGAAATGTTATTGGATCCAAGTTACCCTTTTGTTACTTATACTTTAAATTGAGGATAATCATAACCGCTGCATGATTGATTGATGGGGTTACTGATCGTTGGGTAATATTGGTATTCTGAATGGGCTTGAACCACGACACCTGACATTTGGAGCCACTCACATATGGCCCACAAGAGTGACACAGATCACGTAAAAAGGTCAGGCTTGAGTAAAATTTCCAGTCAGGGGTCCCATGTCTTAAATGCCTATAAGAATTATCGTAACGATTTATTTGGAAATTACGCTCATTAATCAGTTTATGTTTAAATAAGCTGACATTTCGTTATCTATTTCTCAATTCATTGACACCATATTTTAATGGAACACGGTCCAGTTTTTTGTGATGATTTCTCAAAACAAATTAACGCGGTGTTTACTTGTTGAAGGCTCGTACACACTGGCGCGACGCGACGCCCGACACAAAGGCACCGCGTGTCGCGCGTCGAGCGGCGCCTTTGTGTAGCGCTGTCGCGTCGCGAGTGTCTGTGGGAGCCTTTATTTCTGAAATGGTTTGCACCAAGGCACTTCAATTAAATAAGTTACACACTCTCAGGGTTTTAAGCATATGAGAAATTTAACCCTATTTAAAAGGGTTACCCATAACAACCAGTTTTACTAAAATAATTAATCAGTACAGTACATTATAATATGTAATTCTCACACAGTATTTTTTTCAGTCAAAACCAACTTAAATTAATATTTTCTATTAGACTACTACAAGCAACATATTTTAATTTCCCTTTAATGTAAATACTAGTGAAAGTAAACTGGTCCAATAAATTGAGCTCATCTTGTAACAAACTTTTTTACTACAAAATTCAAGCAATAAAATACAAATCTTGACTTCTATCCATATGGATGCCTACTTAACTTTGTATTGAAGCCAAGTATAATCAATCACTTAGTTTTACTTAGAAAACAAAGCTGTGTTTGTTGTAATCTGATACTTTTTATTTTGTTGGCTTCGGGCTTTCACTCAGCATTATACTTATAATGTATTTAACGATATAAGCCCTTCGATATTGATACCTGTGACGCCCTTTACTCCACTTTATGCTCTATAAACAAAACACTAAGGTTCAGTATTTCATGGACTATTCCAATTGTTTGTCTAGGTGTGCTAAAAACTCTATTAGGAGGTATCGCTATCGCAAAGTAATCGATTTAAAACTGCATCGATCTAAACTTTTTTTAACGATAGAGTTGTGCAGTAGATAGGTACTGGCCGCCTGACCATGACATGAAATGCACCTGCTAATTACAAAATACCTTTACTCAACTAAGATTCTTGCAACCAACCATTAAATTAAGACACAGTTTGATCTAAAAGTGTGAAGTTTTTGTGGTATAAATGTCAATTGAGTAGTAGAATTATATAGTATACCGACCCGTTTCCTAGTCCCAGGACCAAAATAGGATGATGATACTGCACTTACTCCGCAGAATTTGCATTTTGCACTGCAGCATTTCACAACACAATTAATACATTTCCATTTGGTCATCTTCGCAAAAAAATATTCTCCAATATTGCCAAAAATATAAATGGATTGGTAGTTTTAACTATAACTATCGGTAAAACATGGAATCGGAAATGCATTGTCATTCTTACCATAATGAAATACCTTCTTACAAAAGCACTCTTCAAGAAAATAGGAACAAACAATGAGACGAAGGCGTATAGTTCAAAGTGGTACAAAGCTAGATCAGAGTTAGCAAATTTGTCGCCTACGATCCAACAATAACTGGTTTTCCTCAGTTTTGTCTAACTGCTTACGACACAGGGTAACATACATCCTGGTAAGGTCGTAAATAATCGTACTCAGATTCATGTACACTAAGGTAATAAGTAGGTATATTTTCCATACAAATGAGACCACCGTACAGCCGTCGAACAACAAATGAGACCCAACGCAGATCGATGACTCGCCACAGCTAATTACTGCTGATTAAAACAAAAATAAACGGAACACCCAAAAATGGGTGCGCGTGAAAAATTAAAAGATCCCCTTGCATATCAATCAATGCAATTAACAGGCGCTCCATTTACCTATTAACATGTTTTAAAGATTTTAACACTGAGCGCGTAAAACATCTCATTTTTTATGTTAACATGCGTTGCATAAGGTTTGCCTTTAAAAATTGGTATTACAAAGGGCATGTTATTTCACGTTGAGTTGCTCAATGAGTTAATAAGATAACGCAATCTTACAGCTACAGCTGTCTAGCTATAATTGAGTGTCTGGCAACATCGGAACAGTAGTTTATTACCGAGGATCTCTCATCAGAGCTGCAGTGTTAATGAAGTTGATTCTTCATAGTTCAGTTTGGGTCAGTTAATTTATCATGCCCTTAAATCTGAAATTATAGTTGACTGGTAGAGTAATTGCGAGTTATTAATGTGAAGAGCAACGTTGTCTAGCTACATCTGGTTATTCGCTTTATTTAATGCAATAATGGGGCTATGAAGCAATTCGCTGACGGAGGTTGAAAACATACAAGACTTATGCAGTACGGAGGGCCTTATCAATTGACACCAGAGGCACCGACATTGGATTGGAAAATCCTAGAACTATTAATTAGCTATTAATGCGGCAGACACCACCATCTATAGTGCCTACTACCAATAATCCAATGCCTATTTATCATGAACGTAACTTTATTCAAAATTATGGAATCATTTTTATAATAAAAAACAAATTTAATGAATGTATCACGGACGAGATGTTCCTCTTAAAATTAATAAACATGGTGGCGTAACAAAATCATATTTTATAATTGCCATAATTTTTAGAGAATGTTTGATCCATAATATAGGGTAATAGGTAATACGGGCTGGTGTCCGCAACTCCACGTCAATACGCGTATTTTGCGTACGGGTGGGAAAATCGATCATTCGATCCACCCCAGCTCCTCGAAGAAGGCCAGCAACGCCTTGGTGTTGCTGACAATCTCACGTAGGGTACCTGGGTTACCGAAGTACTTTGCCCTGTACGTGGCGACCACCGGGCAGTTTAGAAGCACATGAGCTGCTGTTTCGTCGTCCTCCATGCAGGCCCTGCACAGCGGACTGTCTGTGACTCCTATGACAAAGAGGTGTTTATTAAATGACCCGTGGCCAGTTAAAGCTGCTGTAACTGTACGCAACTGTTGTTTAGTTAGTCGGAGAACCTGTTTCGCAAGGCGGCCATCAATTGTAGGTAGGGCTTCCTTAGCCTGCCTGCACTCACCTTGGTCCACCCACAGTTTGTAATGTTGGTCCCTGGTGCGTTTCCTTACCAGAGTGCGTAAGTACCCAAAGGGGAGTGGCACGATGGGTTCAGGTCCCACTGGTGCCACGCTCGACCCCCTTCTGGCAAGTTCGTCAGCTGCGTCATTACCTAGCGAACCGCTGTGTCCTTTGATCCATTGAATGGTTATGTTATTGAGGCTACCCACCTGGTTGAGGCGCTGGTGGCACTCGTATATTAGCCCAGAATCAACTGTGTGACTGTTTAGCGCTTGTAGAACAGCCATGCTGTCTGAGAGTATGCGGATTGAGTGGTCCTTAACTTCCCTGGTCATGATGGCCGAAGCGGCTAGAGAAATACCCATGCACTCGATCCATAATATAATTATACATCCTTTAAATAAAATTAATTCCATAGAAGGCGTATAAAATGAAGCTAACAATGCATTTCGTGACAGACGTCATTATGTTATCTATCTAGGAAATAAACATAATGACAGTCGCATCTCAATATGTATATGAGAACCTGATTTATGTAAAAAAGAATATTAATCTATATTCCAAACACAGCGACGTGCATAACATTAATACTAGAAACAAAGATTTACTTATTGTGCCCTCGACTAGGCTCCAAAAAATTTGTAATTCATTTAAGTGCCAAAGTATACGTTTTTACAACAAACTCCCAAGTCTTGTTAAAGAACTGAGCCTCAATAAATTTAAATCATTCATTAAACAGAAACTCTGTCAAAAAGGTTTCTATAAAGTTAAAGATTACTTGGATGACAAAAAGGCTTGGGATTAACTAAGCCACTTCAATGTACCCCCAAGCAACAATCCATTTTATACTGTGAATGAATGTTTTAGAATTAATGATGTCCTTATATAATAACTTATGGTATTTTTGATGACTTTTAAAGAGTAAACTGTCTGTGGATGTGAGTAGCATTCAGGCTACATTGATTATTATTTTAATATTGTCAATGTGAAGACTATGTGGGTCATTGTTGCTTTTTTTTTTCTCTCCTCAGTTAATTTTAATCATGGTCTGGCAGTTTGAGTAATTTTTGTGGCCTACCCAAATGTCTTTTCTTTGGTATTGTTCGTCGAATCGTTGAGCTCCTTAAGTTCTGAGTTGAGCTACACGATTACTGACAAATGCGTGCACTGACTGGACAGGTCCACTCAATCTGTGTGGTTTTTCCTCAAAAGACCATCTCAGACACAAATCTACATGGTCTTCACATGATCTGACCAAGATTATGTCTGGACTTTAAAAGAGACTGTGACCTCTGAGTTTGTTTCGGCCTTTCTTCTCAGAGTAGTCAGATAGGAAACGCCGACCTCATCTAGTTTTTAAAATATGATTGACGTGTAAAAGTGTTTGTTCAAACCTACTTACAGAAATAAAATCATTTATCATTTATCATTTATCATAATCACAAAGAGATAAACTTCGCTCTTTCGCCTTCCTTATCGATACCGCACTTTCCTAATCATATTATAATGAATGTCATTCCATTACTATACTACTATATTTGGAATCACAACAGACATGAATTTAGCAACATCATAGTTTTGATTGGCACAAGCTATTTCGACGGAATTCCGTTACAAAAGTGAAGAGTGCAAAGTATTGTAGCAAGCTCTTATACAAAAAGCTGTGCCCCGCGGTTACACCCACCATGCTCGGCTCCTAAGGGTCGTAGCGTGATGTTAAATAGCCTATAACCTTCGTCAATAATTGGGCTATAAAAAGCAAAAAACAATAACCAATCCTACTGATAGTTCCAAAGATTAGCGCGTATAAACAAACAAACTCTTCAGTTTTATTCTATTACTTTGGAAAGCTAGATCAAGGGATCAATATTCTTCTAATGTCAACTTAATAATCACTTACATTACACTAATTCAAGTATCAAACAATGTCTGAGTTTGTTTAAACATTTAACTATAATAATCATAATCACTTATTTAACAATCAAGACTCTACTATCACATTTGGAAAGTCGTTGACAAATCCACAGCGAGGACTTGAGTTACAAGTAATCTTTAAACATCTGAACATCAACCACTTTTATTTTCTATATACGTATCTGCATGTTTGTACATCACTCAAAATCTTCTCATAAACCTTTTATTGTTTAAGTCCGGAAACTGAATACTTCAGACTAAATTGAAAAGGCGACAGGGCACTATAAAGTTGGCACCAACTCCATACTACAAACATTCTAGTTTAATAAAAGTCTTGCAGATATCTTGATGATACTTAATCCCTGTTTTTGTATCCTCTTTTTGGAATACTTGCAATACGACAGTGGTTTACTCTTAAAGTTTCTGTTTTATTTTAATTCTTGAAAATAACTTCTTGCTTACGAGTTTCTTTCCTTTGTCTGAACTCCTGTTGAATAATTTGCGATGATTTTAGGCTTCGGAATGCCCGTTTTGTTTGTTACTTTTTCCTGTAACTAACTTCATATATTTCTAATACTATTATGATTGGGCGCTTTTCCAATACAATATAATGTGTTAAAAACACACAATCTCAAGGTTTTGTTTACTACTCACTATTGTTTTCCCGCACATATTTCCTGTATTGACACGGAAAGCGCGGAAAGTTTATTAAACTAGAAAGACATGAAAAATTGTTTGATGTACAACTATTTGGATTTCAGCCAGCAACTCATTGATTTTTCTACAAACTTGTTTACAAGTCTGGGACTTCCAATCTTTTCGCAATTCTCTTGAAATTCACTCAAAGTTCGTCGACCTCGGTGTCACAGAATGTAGGAAGAACAAGACATACGTCACACGTCTTTTATTTTTTATTTTTAATAACGAATGTATGTCACCGGTTTTTTTTTCGATTTTGGCTGCCGTACGTGACAATACGCGACGTGCCTAAATGTTAAAATCAGCAAAATACAGAATATGTAATCAGGACAGCAAAGAAATTTTAAACCACAACAATCGTTAATATGGGAATGCGGATTGCAGTGAATATATGCACGGTCGTGTTGGACTTGACTTTTAAATAAACAGACAGCAAGGGCAGCATTTTAATTCATACATTCGTTTTAGGTGTTGACGATACCGAAAATACATCATGATTTTAACATTCAACTAAAATAAAAGTGTCACATTCTACGACACTCAAAAGATAATATTTTAATTGGACTAAAAAACAGCTTGCGGTTCTTGATTGACAAACAGCGCGGAAAATAAGTAAAGGGTGAACTAGAATACATTCTAAGAATATAATTTTATAGAAATATTGCCACAGAAATGACTCAAATGGTGTGGGATTACCGAGAAAACATGATGCGGGTGATCTCATTATTTAGGACAAACAATAACTTTTTGTCTGCTATTAATAAGGGTTAGAGCATGGCAGCCATTGTTCTAGCCGAATCAATAAGGTGACTTTTGTTTGTGCCTCTACCTATTCAATATTTGATATATAACAGCAATATCATACACTGATAAATTACATTTAATGTTTCGTACCACATTTCATTACAAAAAACGTGAAACAATTTATCCAAAATGAATTTGACTTCTTTGAGCATCATCTCAATCAAGTTTCTATTGATCTCGAAGCCAAATCTCCACTACAGAACAACATAATCAGATTCTACATTTATATGTTTATTATTTTTATTTACGTTATAACTGGTTAGAGTGGCCAGAGATGTCGCAACAGGGAGACAACCTTTCTGTAGGTAGCAGTCCTATGGCCTGTCGTGACGCCCACATGTTTGAGCTAGAGATGTACCAGGTAGTATTCGAGTTATTCGGAAATAATCGATAATGGTGTCGATTCTTTCGTGCACAATCTAAACTAAACTTCCATACATATATAAATAGTTGATAAATCAGAACGCATAGACTAAAAATAAACCAGGAGAAGTTCAAAGTATAAACTAATTTGACATCTCCTAACTTAGTTCATAACTGTCACCGTCCTTTTCTCGAGCTAATTAGAGATGTCATTTCTCTAATTTAAGTTTAGTTTGAGCAAAAGGGAATCGGCGACCAGATTTTCGATTTATGAACTTGTATTTCTACACATTACAAACAGAACTAAGCCTAAATGTAGATTCTTACGAAATACCACAAATCAAGTGCTCAATAGATGCAATAAACAAACCATATCAATTGATAGTCTATTTCCGTAATGTTCGTCAATAATGGCCGAACGCAACCACAGCGATAAGGCAGAGTCAAGAATTTTATCATGACCTTTAAAGCTTTAACTTATTTGTTTATTATTATAATAATAAATTACTAGGTATCCATCAATCATTTTGTGGCTATTGGAATATCTATTAAACATTTTAATTAGTCGAATTTTCTTAGTCTATTCGGCGCAGCACTAGTCAAAACCTACTTCCGTAATTTTATAGTAAGTATTTTATAGTATTGCTGTCTCAGTCACACATTCAGGAGAAATATGGGGTATCGGTTGGATCAACTCAGGTCGAGAGCAATCGTCAAGATCTGTACTGTTATTGTGACACCCACAGGCACTGTTTCGTATGCACTAACGGCTATAAAAGGTTTATTGCCCTAGAGTAATGAGCTATGATACTTCGTGACTGCCGCAAAGAAAAATAATATTTTTTCTGGCCTAAATTCTTTTGAAACAAAATGCATTGGCTTGGTTAAGATATGGCTCTATCATGAGACATGCCAATAAATTATGCCCATATTTGTATTTTCAAGCACTCAATATTTTAACTAGGTTCTCGGCTATCGAACAGGTTTCTGAGATCCCTTTAAAGGCTCCTTCAAACAGGGGCACACGCGACGCGAATCGCACGCGTCACGATGGCATTGCTCGCCGCGCGACAGGCGGTGCCTTTGTGTCGCGTCGCGTGTCGTGCCTATTTGAAGGAGCCTGAAGCGTATCTTAAACTAAACATAGTCTATGGGAAGGTTGAGTTACGGCAACCATTACCTCATGGACTTATTGTGTGGTAATTATTTTAACTTATTTTTAGAAAGAACATAGACGATTTCTGAATTGAGTCCCAGTCTTTAATCCCATATATGTAGCTTGCCATGTATATAGCTTTGTTCTTCTTCTGCCTGTGCTGGTTCCATATTACTTGGAATCAGTGCAACATGTTTTTCTTTCCATTGTCTCCTAGTCTATCAGTCTGTCTCTTAGTTCCTGTTCAAAACTTATTTACAAGATGGAATAAAAGTCTCCTTTACTAAGTTTTCAGACTTTATACCAGTAAATGTATCTTCTATATAAAAAAAATCAGTACATAATTGTTTATTTGTCTTCTATGGACTCCGATAGGGCTGGACCGATTTTGATGAAACTGTGGTGAGTTTTTCAGCATACGCCCACGAAGTTTTAGGGGTAGGGTAGGGGTAGGACACCACGCGAACGAAGTCGCGCCGGGCAGCTAGTTTAATATAAAATCTCCCCACAAAAGAATTTTATTGTACTAATATTCTTTATAGGTACCCTGTTGAAACCACATTCCTTGCGTAGTATTTTTTGCGTAGGCGTCGAACCCCACACCCATCGTTTCTTGCATTATAATTATCTGGAATGGATAAACATGGAGTATACTTAGTTTACGGTCGGCTTATAACTTACTCTCATAAATTAGTTCTACATTAATTTATAATTAGCCCTCAGGCAACAAAAGGTGATTAATTAAAATTACCCAATCATTTGGGTGATTTGTTAATAATGCACTTATTCACCCGAAGAAATCTGTAATGACGTTTAAAATTAATTAATGCTTAAAAACTCTTGTCTTTGCGTTAAAAATACCGTACTTTTGAAAACTATGACACAAATTACATTGAATAAATAATCTCCTTTTATACGGAATCCACAGAAACCAGTATTACGCCATTCCTTGGTTTTGAAATGAAATTGAAAATTGAAATGGGTGTACCATGTTTTGAAATTCCATAAAATGTCCTGCAGCAAAAAGCAATTGCGCAAGAGCTACCAAATCAAAGTCGATACATCGAGAATCGAGAACCTTTAAAACCCCGCGGCAAAATCGCAAATAGCTTTACATAATCGGAAAATGCAGTACGCGAATCGACTTACAAAACCACCTTTAACAACCGTCCATAATTTATCATCTCGCAAAACCAGGTAGCATACTAGCAATATCAAGCATCTGTTTACAAGTTTACAATGAATACCTGACTATATTTACTAGTGCTTTTCCATCGAATTATTCATACGTCCTTCATACACCATAGTCGACAATGTGCTTAATGAAGGCAGGTAGCGTATAGATGTACTCGGTGTTAAGCAAGCTGCCAACGTGGTCATTACTTGAACGAGTCGACCGCTGGCGCCACGCGATATTATACATAGAAATATGTTGACCGGATATGCCTTTTGTGGTGGTGGCGGTGGTAAGAACAGTTAATATTGCTCGAAATTTATTCGCAATAAAGCATTCGCAGTATGACAGATGGTTCGGATCATTGCCTGAAAAATATAATACGGAAAACGTCAGAAAAACAGACATACAAAAATAACTATGACATATTTCTAACGCTATTCTGCGGCATGTACTCCTCATCAGTCTTTCGTTTAGGTATGAGTTGAAATCCATGCATGGTTTACATCACAGACATTCGTAGCAATGATGTACGAACGAAAGGAAATAATGATTTTATTTTCCTGTTCACAACTCCAAAATTAATGCGGCATTTTATATGCCTATAAGCATCATTGGCTATCAACCTAAAATCCGTGTCTCGTTTACTTTCGGATAGCCAGTTAATGACATTAACGACGAACACATTTGGCCTCGTGCCAACTATCGCCTCGGACCTGTTTTACAAGACCCTCTTGATAAGACTCGAAGTTTTAATTACCTTATTCGAGAATAATAGACTGTCAACAGTGCAATTATGGTTTAAGAAAAATTTGCATAATTTGTAACGTCTTCATTATTTCGTTGGCAACTGATGAAATTCATCTCAGGCCCTGCAGTCTCGACATTAGATAGCGACAAAAATCTGTCGCTAAGTCGTAACGATGTCAAATTCCTTTAATAGATTTTAAACTTTATATCGAAAGCATAAGGTTGAAAATCTATTAAAGAAATTTGACATCGATACGACTTAGCGATAGATTTTTGTCGCTATCTATGTCGAGACTGCCGGCCCTGAACAGTGACAAACGTAGTGGCGTAGAATAATGGTAAATCTGTTACAGCTTAACTTCTAAATGTAACAAAAAACCATAAACTTCTTGCATAAAATTACAAGGATGAAAACGATCTTACAGGGCACGCTCTACTTAGAACGAATTTCACGCCCTTGTCACATCTAGTTAGTGCATTAACATTGTTAGTGATTTCAACCAGTTTGAATCTTAACGGCATCATTTAACATTGCAATTTGTATAATTGCATGGCTTGGAACAACTACACACCATATATAGCAGATTTATATACCAGCAAAGTTACAGCACATTCCTTTGTTCATAATATATGGATATAATTGGCTTACAATATTAGATTTATGTTGTGTAAATAGATATATTAGTAGGCAAGCAAGAATTATAAGGTGGCAAAGTGACATCAATTTTAATGTGGACAAAGGATAATTCATATTATTTGAAAGGGTTATAATTTGCTGTTGCATTTCATCAGAGGTTTAGACATGATAAATAACAACTTGTTGATATTTAATTATACCCATATCTATACAGTAAACAATTAGACGTAAATTAAAAGGAAACCAGCGGGGTAATTACGTAACACACTAACAGTAGGAATGGATTTCATTTTGACAGTTCAACAACGTTCATTGCGTTATTTACGTTGTTGAGCAGACAAATTTTTTGAACATATGAAGCAATGGATTAGCAATAGGCTTCAAACTGATTCAGATTGTGATAGATAGTGTGTTACGTAATTAGGGTGCAGAACTTCTTATTATTTTACCGGCCTCAGCCGCATTGCAGCTGACACGAAAAAATACACGATTCCAAAGAATTTTAACAAAAAAAAACATTATTAGCATTCAAAAAGGCTCAGTGCCAAATCTTATTCAACTGGTCGATTCCGCACTTTCAAACACACCTGCCTCCTACATTATACATTGTAGAAAACAGGACAGCAAATGACACGGCTGTACATAATCTGGGTAACTTAAACCTTCAATAAAACATTAGCCCAAAATTCAATTCGAGACTTTCTTTTTTTTTAGCTTATGCCTAGTTTATTTGCAACAAACTACCATCTACATATTGTTTACAAAGTGTGTTGCAAATAAACTAGGCATAAAATAAAAAAAATAAAGTCTCAAATAGAATTTTGGGCTAGTGTTATATTGAAAGTTTAAGTTACCCAGATTGACTGTACCATTTGTACTTTCGATTAGTATATCCTCCACTAGACACTGTTCCAATCTGATGTCGCACCTAGAATATTCTAGATACCTTATGGCCTGTGAAACACACCTTCGTGAAACCTTATTCGCAGTGGAGTCAACAAAATTTCTATTTTCGCTGTTAAAATTTCTCAATAGAAGACTTAACTTACGGACTTAATTTGTTGTAAGATATCCTAGCAGTACTATACAACTGGTGTTTACAAAACAGTACAAATGTTTATTTTATACTGTTTTGTAATTTTGTTATAATCTTCTCTCACGACAAGAGACTATTACAAAAATCACAAGTTATTTCTGTGAAAGATTGTAGGTACTTACCCGGATTATTATGTCACTCGGGGGGGATGGATGTCATTATGTCACTCGAGAGGTAGTAGCTGAAAAGCAATGCTGTTGACGATAGGTTCGTCCAAAGTCACAGCATTTTGCTGCGCAACGACCTGTTCTTGCACAGATGCGACGCACGATTTCATCTTGTATTTGTTGTTCTTACAAAAGTAGATCATTCATGTTTTGTTTGTTTGTTGTTGTCATTCACATACTATATAGAGATATGTTATTATTTGCCAGTGTCGCAACGCATTACGCAATGTGTATTATTGTCTTTGGTCTTCCCAATCTATTACTATACTCTATGCTTTGGTTTTTGGACATCAAGCATTATACAAAATTGGCAAATTTGTAACGTTTTGAGTACGAGGCTTTTGGCTACTTTTTAATTAGTGTATGTATTTTGTCTACAATACTTTTTTGTATTGTGCGTCTTGTTTGTGCCGAAAAATCAATTTTCTTTCTTTCTTTTCTTTTCTTTAAAAATATCACTTTAACTCAGCGTATATTTATTTTGTAATAATTTCGTTACAGTCGTCGCCTCACTGCAACATCATGGCAGAAGATGGCTGGTGTCCCGAAGGCAGAGAGTACCTCAAAGAGGTGGAGGAAGCGCCAGACAAGAAAGGAGCATTCATCAACCCGGTCTACGCTGAGAGAAATCTGAACATCGCGAAGCCCAACAAAATCGATATCCGCTATCCAGCGATGAGTAAACAGAAGGTAAGGTCTATTGGACTTAACAGCAGCTTCTTATATAGTAATACTAAAATACCCCAATTAGCATTGTACCCAAATCTATCACTTCTACATTATGATGATCAAAAGTTAAAAGTAAATTGACTAATAGTGTGGCTGGATCGCCCAATAACATCTGAACAAACAGACTTAAGGTGAACGACAAGAATTATCAAGAATTATCTAAGAATAGCATATATTAATAGAAAAGACGAATAATAGCTGTTATTTGACTAATTGACGTTTATTTCGTAACAACATGATAAAACTGATGATATAGTCAAACATCTTTCAAAAACATGACATCGCAAGTACAAAATAAGTCTTGCCCATGATTCATTTAATGTATTTCGACCAACAAATACTAACAATTAACCTAAATAACTTTTACAATATTTAACACAACTATCTAATTACACTAGATACCAAATTAAATGACTAGCTAACTAACTATACAAATAAATACAAAAACAAAAGGACACTGAAGTCCTCGTCCAAGTACCTAATTTGTTTCTTGCTTACAAATATGATATGGTTGTTAAACCTAACGTTGATTTCACACCGCATTATCATATGGACACAGATGTAGGAGTCACTAAAACTGTATACGTACGTGAGGACGCGCCAGTTTTAGCCGAAGGCGGGACAAATCAATTTTGCAGGTGTTGGTCAAAAATATAAGTTTAGATAAAGCATGTAATATTTTGTTCATTTAGGACAGGACAGATTTCCAAACAATGAGCAACAGTTTAAATAGCGGAGCACGACTTCAATTTTTTTTATTGAGGTGTATGATTGTAGGTTTGATAGACAATATAATAAAAAAACTAACGTCTGTTGAAAATAAAACCCACCACCGTTCGGTTATATGAACTTCAATGATTCTCGTATTGGATGATGACACGTACCTTATTTCATGAATAATCTCCCAGCGCTGAACAAAATATACCTACATTTAGAAAGTACCTCTACCTTAATTTAACCTTCCTACTCCATAACGGTAAGGAAGCAAATAACTGACAACGTATCAGTCTAACAGCTATACTTCTCAACAATTTAAGAATTAGCGTCAGCATCTCTACCGCGCTTCGCTGTCCCCTTTGTAATAATTACAACAATTATAATAATTACGGCAGATTATGTTTAAATAATGATACTATAATTATAATTACGCTTTAATAGGCGTGTACTGTGTAGTCCATATGATTATAGTAGTTGGATTCAGACAAACGAAAGGCTGACAGCCCATCTAGTCCGGTAGTTGTAGTGGATAATATACAAGATAGCAGGGACATCGACGCACAACCTGTTACCATGGATTCAGTACATGATTCGGAACTCCCCTGCGTTGAAATTTAAAAAAAAAACGCTTTTCCATACATTTTGACCGCTTAAGCACAGACTACATAGAGTTACTACTATAGAGGTATGAAGAACAGGGTGTAAAGCTCACTCATACTCTATTGAAAAGGGAGGATCCTCCGACCAGACGGGTGTCGTGTCTGGTGGGCAACTGCCCGACGGTTGATATATGTAGGTGTATATATGCTAGTTGCGCGGTAAACTCTGCTTGCGCGATGCAGGATTTTGCGTGACGTCATTGTGACGTGTAGCTCACATGTGGCGATGTAGATACCGCTACACTACGTATCGCGTAGGAATTGCGGTTTTCAATGAAACAGCAGAGGTTTTTTATTTTCATAACCGACGAATAATTTCTACGCTAGAATCATGTGCTGAATTCATGGTTACAGTTTACGCGACGATGCCACCCTGTATATTTCATTTGAAGAGGTCAGACATTCAGCCGTAGTTAGGTAGACAGTCGTCCAAAATTAATCTGGGAATAACCTAGGCACATCCGCATATGAAATGTCCACTAATGATAATCACAGAACACATGTACTCTTATAATCCAAAAATATTACTGACATGAAATGTCAAAGTATTCATAACGTAGTGATATGTTTTGAATGCACCAATATAAGTTTACATTTGTTACCTTTTTCAAACTCCTTTGTTGATAAGCATAAGTCACTGCTTGCAATGAAAACTATAATTTAAAGTGTCCACATTGTTATATAGGACCATCTGTATTTGCAAACCTTTTAAATGAAGTAAGATCAAACAAAACCCCTGTTCAAAAATATGAGCGATATATTGATTTGAAGGATAACCCAACTATGAGTCACTACGAATACGTACCTATATAGTTCCAATCGATAATCCACATCCTCTAAATAATGGTGCAGTGCTTTCTCGCATAAACCTCAGTTATTGTTAAACTTCCTGACGTATATTAACTTTTGCAGCCAAAGATAATGATTGTTCATTCGACGCAAAGCTTCGAGATTGAGCTGAAGCAATATGACCCGAAGTGTAATGAGGAGACTTGTGTCGCCACCATCGAAGTTACTGCTACCCCGGAGTTCTGTAATGCGACAGGGGGAGTCACTGAGTATGTGGTATTGAAGATCAACGTAGGGTTGGAAGAAGAAGCTCAAATTAAGTACTCTGTGGCGTGTGCGTGCGAATGCAGTCTGAAAATGGAGAGGAACTCCCCAATTTGTAACAAGAATGGAAACTTCTCTTGTGGATTCTGCTCGTGTAAGCCAGGATGGTATGTATTACAGATGTCATTACTTTCTGTGTTCTCTCCAAGCAGTGGTTGTTGAAGGTTCAAAAATGTTCAGTATGATTTTGCAAAGGCTGCAACGACAATGTCATCAAGATTATTAATCACAACCAAACGTGCAAAGACAGCCTTATTCAACAAAATTTAAATTTAACCTTTTAGTTAAAAGTCATAATACTTATTCAGAAGTAAAAATGACATTGAAATAAAATTTTACTTACAAATCAAGGAAAACATGTTCGTGCAATTACTCAATTACTAACAAATTATACGATATATATACGATAAAAATAAACGTCAAGAAAAATAGGAATAGTAAAAACATACATGAACGTAAAATCATAAAAACAAACATATGAACGCAGTCAATTTCAAGATTATACAAATCAAATAAGGTCTGAATATTATAAACACGGACTTTATACCGTTCATACTAATCCAGCCTAACACAGGTGGTGTGAAACGTATACAATTTGTTTGTAAATACAAAACAACAATAGAGTTGTGTAATAGATACATATTGTAAAGTAGAACAAGTTGTAGAAAGTAAATGCGTGAAACTTAGCACTTTGGACAAAGCCAAACAAAATACTAAAACACTCATAAAATCACAGCTCATAAACAAAATAAACTTATTTAGCTTCACAAACTGTCGTGAACTAACAACTACCAATAAACTATACAGTGATACTAATTCATTCTTAATGTATATTTAACTAAAGCAGACAGCACAGTTGATGACACGTAACGATCAAAATTAGTTTACATAATATCAAAAACACTAAGAATAAGTAAACTTAATTCATCGAAATGTCGACACAATGAAGCATAACACGACTCAATCCAACTAGTAACATATTATGTCATAATACCACACACTAAGGTTGAATTTCGCAAATAATTACTATCGCTAGTAAATATTTAAGTTCAACCCAACAAAAACATCTTTGTTCGAGCATCGATGTGGAGTTAATTGTGGCACAAGGGGCTTTCATCTTGTTGGCAGGGGTTATTCAAAATGCTTCATGTTTTGATGCAATACAATTTTTAAGAGCAACCAGCTGCATGTCAAAATCTAATTATTCCAATGCAATTTTTTGAAGATTAGGCTGTTGCGGCAAGTTCTTTGTTGAATTAAAATCTCTGTAAACATCAAAGTCAAAGTCAAATCATTTATTTCAAATAGGCACATTAAAGGCATAAAATCTTAGATTTTATAGTCAAATTCAAAAACTTTGGTATTGAACGTGACAAATCACATGAAAATAAATTTCAAAAGCTCCACCAAGGCTTCAGACATGAGCAATGATCATTACTTGGATCCATTTTCAAATATAAGTACGAAATTAGTATGCATGCAAGCCTTGCAAAACTGTTTCACCTATCTATTACCTCAAGTATAACGGACATATGCCTTCAACCACTTTCTGATACGGCGATAGGATGTCCGTCAGCAATGGACTGTTAACCGATTAACTCTTGATTATTATCAATAACCCCGTTCACCGTTAAAGAATGTCAAGTATACTTATTTAGATCTAGGCAATACTTATTACAATCGATTTAGTTGTTTCTCAATTTTAAATTGATGTCGAGTATCTTTTTGTGATCAATTAATTTAATTATCTTTTCTTTCCATACATAGATTAGTAAGCATATTTTTTTAGCACTTGACATTGATTTTCTGTCCCCATTACGAGTATTTGCGTGTCATCAAAAAATAAATTCTGTATTACAATTGACCGAAATCTTTCAAGGATAAAATAATCTTGGCTCAATCTAAAACAATACCTAACTGTAGCCAGCGCAGCCTTTCTAAAGACACTGAACAAAAAGAGACTAAGCTAGCAATTGTAACTGTCATATAATTGTAATGTCCCAACTCTCCATATCATTACAAGTAATTTTATTCTGCAGGCAGGGCGAGTATTGCGAGAAACCAATTTGTAAATATAGAGGAGATTTATATGTATGCTCACTGAACCCAAGAAACGATGTAAGTATCACATTTTATATACAAAATCCTATCAAATATGAAGTCGAATCATTATTAATCACCTTCAGTAGAACTTATTTACGAGTTTGTATGTGACTTTCCTTTCGAATCCATTCTCTATCTACGTCATGCTCTTCATCTGTCTCACAACCAACCTTTTGCAGGCGGACTGTTCAAACAACGGCTACTGTGGTATTTGCGAGACTTGCATCTGTTACACAGACCGGGATGGCTCTCAGTATTTCAACCAGGAGGACAACTGCCGAGGCCTCTGCAGCGTTGCCAACGAGTGTGAAGACTGTCTCGCCTTTGGAGAATGCTCCAAGTGTAATCATAACATGACTATCCAACGGTACAATGAGTCTTTGACAAAAGAGAGAGATGCTCAAGACTTAAAGGTTTGGGTGAAGTGCAACGAAACTATTGATGAATGTGGTATATTAGAGTACTTCGCTAAACGAGATGAGAAAGGAAGGATTTTTGTGATGATGCTGAACCAATGTAATGGTATCATTGCTGATCACGTTGTAGCTGATACAAAAGGTAAGAACCTAAGCAGGCCATCTAGGTTATAGGCAACGTCATCTGTCTGAAATTCAGAACTTCAGAAATTCAGAACATCAGTCTGAAATTAACCTCAGTCTAAAAGTCCAGTCAGCCCGTGTAATATTCCAGAAACTGATGAAAAGTTAGGTATAATTTGCCAGTAGGGCGAAACTTCTACAAAAAACTTAAACATGTTACCTAGTGATAAATTATTTCAATTATATGACTGTCAAGACAGTTTATTCAATGTGAGTAAACAAAAATTCACGTTAATTGAGAACGATTCAGTTATGAAATTGAAACACAGCGAATTCCATTTAATTTCGCATCTTATTTGCGTCACTTTTAAACAACCAGCTTATGAATGAAAAAGTAAGTTTTAATTTTATAAACATACGAGTACATTTACTGTGTTCAAAAATATACTTTAAGAATTAAGAGATAGAGTCTTTTCTTAAGGTTTGATACATTTTAATTTACACAGATGTGTTCAATAATTCTAGCCTTTTGACATGACAAAACAAATATATGCGCCTGACACCAGCTGCGTATCGGTCTTTCTTAGAACAAACGTATAATTATATTTATCATTTGGTCCTGTTCTATCGTTGTTATTAAAACAATCATGTCCGCTTGTATCATTTATTTATTATTATTGTAGTTTTGTGTCGACAAACAGTCCCGGAAATATGGCCGGAAATTCCGTTATTTCCAAAAGTGGTGAATCCATAATTTCTGCAATAATTAAGTAGTTTTTTGTTTTAACTGTGTTGTGGTTTTACCCGCACACCATTTTATATACTCGTAAGTAAAAGTATTTGAATTCAACTGGCGATTTTGAACACGTTTACCAATAATTGTTACTGACCTAGAAAATTATATCACATTATGACAATATTTACGCACCAAGTCACCACTGATACTGAATGACAACATTCGGAGATAAGGGGGCGACAGACGGTCATTATAAACAACTTACTGAATCACTCGTTTTTGCCATCGACCCCTTTTACGTCCCTTCGTCAAAAGATAAATATTTCCTCTAGCTCCTTTCTAAATAAAAATGCAGTCTGGATAAATAACCCTTTATGTGAATCCCATCTCTATGATACATAATAGTAAGTCATATTAGTAATCATACAAATAGGACAAACTCATTATACATCATTGAAAATACCCTGTGGTTTTTGTAGAGTTATTTTTTGTCAATGCTTGTGCCTTCTTTGTGTGTGAAGAGGCCTTTGCCTTGCAGTGGGACAAGAATAGGCTGGTATTATTAATATTATTACTTTTAGTGTTAGCCAACTTTCGAGTAGGCATTAGTGTTGAATAATCTAGCAATCTATGTAGCAATGTTTACAAAGTTGGCCAAGGATGGATAGCAAAACCCCTTAAGGGCAAAACGCCAGGTTGCCCGCGAAATTCAAATTTTCTTAAGTTTTTTGCAATTTGAAGGTCAGTGTCGGGCTGTATGTTAAACAAAATATGATTCGTGCCCATACAAGTGACACAAGTATGTATTTACAGAATTATAATCATTAAAATCATCAATACAACCCTCTAAGTTCATATAATCCTATTGATTGATATTTTATGAAATTGTCATTCAACAGGATTTCATGAACTTAGAGGGTTATATTGATGATTTCAATGATTATAATTTTTTAAACACAAACTTGTTACAGTCGCGAATCTTATTTTATTCAACATACAACCTGACACTGACTTGCAAATTGCAAAAAAACGTAAGAAAATTTAAATTTCGCGGGCAACCTGCCGCTTCCCCCTTAAACAAGAAATGTGTAGACAGATATACACCCACAAACGCCATTTCCATATAAAGGCATGGCACACCAAGACGGCATACTTATATGACGTCTTGGTATAACAGAGTCCCTTTTACCCAGCTTTTACGACAGAGTGGGAAGATAAATATTTGATACCATTTATCGCTATTACTCCCACAATAGAAAATATACTTACCTCTCCATTTCTTGCGTAAGTTTATAGTTATATCTACGCCATTTCCTACTTGCAACAGTGTTAAAATCCTAGCCAATCGGCTCCTAAATACACTACGTAGATAAGGGATATTTACCAGTTCATTTACCTAATATACCTGGTTGTCACCGTGACAATTTGCGGTTTCTATGCCCATATAATACTCGAATATCCGCCCACAGCAGCATTGTTTTGTCAAATGAAAAGGAAAAGTGTGTGGGCAGTAGGTTAAACTGCACACCAATACTTACCTCTCCATTTCTTGCGTAAGTTTATAGTTATATCTACGTCATTTCCTACTTGCAACAGTATTAAAATCCTAGCCAATCGGCTCCTAAATACACTACGTAGATAAGGGATATTTACCAGTTCATTTACCGAATATACCTGGTTGTCACCGTGACAATTTGCGGTTTCTTTGTCCATATAATACTCGAGTATCCGCCCACAGCTGCATTGTTTTGGCAAACGAAAAGGAAAAGTGTGTGGGCAGTAGTTTAAACTGGAATACTACAATGAAACCGCTTTACATTTCATTATACGATGTTTATTTGTTTGTGCATTAACTTTCCTTATATTAAGATGAGGAAAGTTGATGTTTTGTTTATGAGCTGTCGTAAAGGTCATTTATGCTGTATTAGTCATGCGTTTTCATCATACTTTGCCAAAGTTTGATTCTGTTGACATTTTCATGACTGATTTTTGAAACACTGCATTAAATCAGTCATGAAAAGAGTATATTCTTTTTAGGATACTTTGCATGCCAAATTGACAATGTTTAAGGGGACTATAGGACCTAAACGCAAGTTTTATAATGCCTAAAAGTATATGATCCACTGCAGTAAACAAAATCAGAAAAATATATGATATTCTTCAGGATATATGCTAGTTAGATAGTGTGTTGAAAACATAATGCAACTAATTTGATACAATAGAAAAAAATCACGAAGATACCTCTAAAAAATTCTTTTAACAATTAAAAACGATACATGCAATCTGTCTGATATTTTGTCAGATTATTCTACAAGCAACATATTAACGTAATAGTGTTTTAACTTTTTGGTCCAATCAATAGATTTTTCGTAAATTGATAATTACTTCATATTTGGCAATAAATTACCAGCGTTGTGTCATCGCGCTTCTCTTTCTTTTCTATGCAGTCCGACAGTGACCGCACGTTAGCTGTTCACAGCCTTTTAATGGAAGAAACTTCACAGTCTCTCTTTAACGGGTCAAATTAAAATAGTTAACGAAACTCTGTAAACGTAATGGGTATCATCTATGTATACTATTCCTTAACCAAGGGTGCCGTAGTTCAATGATAGACATGCCGTGTACTGTAAATAGGGCCTCTTCTGTACTACAAACGACCACGCCTGAATCACTCGATACAGTCTTTCATATCTAGTCTGCCTTAATCAGGTCGTCAACGTCCCTTTTTTCGGAGGTATTCAAATCCAAAACGTGTCTTTAAATGGTATTTTTGATTTCTTCCCTTTTTATCACTAAGCCTGCCATTAAAGTCGTCGCATCGTACAAAAAAGCTTTCTCCAACTTCAACAAACATGATTTGAATTCTGCTTTTTCTCCTTCAGTGCCAATAATCCTGGGAGTCCTGGGCCTCATAGCGGTGGTGGCAGCAGTCGGCGGCATCATGCTCTGGAAGCACATGAACACAGTTCCCCCCGTGCCTCTCAATGACCCTCAGTACCAGAACATTGACGCTGAGGACTGTACGGGAGAGAACCCGCTGTATAAACCCCCTACGTCATCGTTTAAGAACCCCACGTATGGCAAGTGGTAGTAATGGTGAGTTTCTTTTATGATTTTTTTTTTCTGGTATTTTGCCTGTCTTATTGGTCGGAAGCACGACTGCTTAGCAGACTGCTGTCCTAAGTTCGATGGCCAGGTTGGGCAGTGGTTCGAATTTTTCCATATGGAATTTCTCAGCAGCTCAAGGTTAGTGCCCGGCTGATGGCAATATTTTCGCCCTGTTATCTAGTTACCATAACATCACACCTGTATTAAATACATGGGATCTACACATAAATGGAGAAATATAGGGGTACTGTGAGTACAACGTAGGTACACCTCTGCCTACCCTGTGGCCTGTGGGGAATACAGGCGCGTTGCTATGTACGTAATGTAAATCTTTTTAAGCGATTGCATATTAAGCTATTGCATAGCTTTTATCGCGGGCTTTGAGCGCGGCGACCGAATCAAGAAATTCCGTAACGAAAATAAAACCTAACACCCCCACTCCGCCTACCATGTAGCTCGGCCGAGCGTTCGCTTAACGTGTATGTATATGTTACGACTGTACTTGAATGAATATCAAAGAAAAAAAAATACTGCATAAATAAAAAATAAATAAATAATTATAATTGCATAAGTTGATAAAAAATGCTATGCAATAGCTTTATCGCGGCAGTCCCCGAGTGCCACACGTGTTTTTTTTTAATCGTTGCACTTTAGTAAAGCTATGTTCAGACGAGGAATGGCCGACGTGCGTTTTTATCGCCACTATAAACACAAGAACGCAATCAAAACGCGCTGACCGAGTATAGTCTTAAAATAGCATACAGGGTCCTGCAGACAGGCGGGACGCGACTTTTGAAGAACAATTTCTATGAAATTTTCATGGAAATTGAACAATACAATATATATATACAATACAATATATAATGAATAGAACAATTTCTATGAAATATTCATAGAAATTGTTCTACTACAGTCGCGTCACGCCTGTTTGTGTAAGCCTTAAGATAAATATACCAACATTAGGTAAGTGCCTTTATGAACTAATAGGGTAAGATTTGATTACAATTAATTTAGTTATCATGGTTTACATGAAGACAGCTGTAATGTGTTTATCGACTTATAATTTTTGTTCACCTAAATATTTTATTTATTGGAACTTCCATGACCGTCGAATATTCAACAACAACAACAACATAATAATCTTTCTCCTACCCTCATCCCAACATATTTGTGATCGGCACAACATGTCTTTTTTCTTCCATGACTTCTCTGACTGACGACATGACTCTATTAGCCGTTATCACGGTAGTCACCCCAAAGATGATAGTATGGTTAGAAAGCTAACCATACTATCTTTCACACAGTTTATCCATCATTTCTTTGGTCTTCCTCTACTCGTATATTCATACTCAAAACTTTCCTCACGACAATTCCCTCATACCCCACATTATTGCTCACCTCATAAGCGAAGCGCGGAAGGTAGTGCTTTACTCTCGCCTTACAAAGAACAAGTAATTCCTTGAGCTAAAAATGTCTCTATTTACTTCATATCGCACTTGTAGAATAATATTTACACACAAACGTCAAGAAAAAACACTAGTTTCAACACTTATGTTATTTTCAAAACACATTTTGCTATTTCAAATAATGAAAAAACTGTTTAAAAAAATCATTCTGTGGACGTCCGTGTGTCTGTATGTATGGAACCTGGCGTGGTCACGATAGCTCCCGAAAAACTTAACTAATCGAGTCCATTTTTATTAAAAGCTTCAGTATAATTGAAAACTAAGTCCTTTCGAAAATCACGATCTAATTCAATGTAGTTTAATTGTAATTAGTAATATAAAAATACGACTGGACATTTCGTTCATGGTATTTTTTATAGAATTGAATGAGATGACGTGGCGTGCACTTTTGGATTTTCCAAATTTTTTCTTAATTATTTACCTAGTTGAAAATACAGTACATACATCATCTTAAGTAGATGTTCTGTAAAAATTATTGTACTGGGAAAAAGAATGAAATTGACCGACCTAGGTATTCATTATTTGTATAAAATGACAATTGTTTTCAATCACTTTCGTTACTCATTAGGTACCTACTGGAATTTTATGACATTGCTGCTCTTTGGTACCTATAATTAACAATAACAATTATTATTATATTAAATAAAATGAAACAACTGACGAAAGGCCAATTCTTCCTATTTATCGCGGTTTCTTTAGGATTGTACCTTGAAAAAGAAACAAATAATTAATACGACATAAAAACATGGCTTCACAAACATTGGGGTCGGCTTCTAGTCTAACCGGATGCAGCTGAATACCAGTAATTTACATGGAGCGACTGTCTACCCAGTTACTGGGTGATACGATAACTCTTAGTAAGACTGGCTGTCAGACTTTCAGGATATGGCTTCACAAACATTACTTATTTATTCTAGGTACAAAGTATCGTCTTTCAAGGTTTTCGGTACCAATATATTGAATCTTTGAAACCTGCAAATTACAATACGTCCAACCTTACGCTGATATTTACTCTCTTTTCGACAACCTTGATGTTTTATAATTGCAAACTACGGTCCGTTCACTTTGCTGTATACAACTACATTACAAACACAGTGAATATAGGAACTATACATGCCTATCCATCAATTTTAAAGCACTCCCTTTTATATACACCGAAAGCTTATCCTTATTTTGTATTTTACAATCTGAATCAATTTTAATCATTGGATGCGCTGCTTGATTTGTCGCGAAAAGCTTACCTTGAAGGTTCTTGCAATTTTCTTTAAATGTGTGTCCCTTTACGCCATATATTAATAGCACCAGTTGCTAAAACTGTACAGCCTAACTGCAAATATCACTGGAATTCGTCTCCCAGGCAAAGTTAGTGTAAATTAATTGTCAAATAAATTGTATACCCACCTTAATTGTCCGTATATTCAAACCACAACTGTCATTGTTTGAAAATTGAATGAAATGGCTATAACACGGCAAATTGACGTAGGGTGTACATTTTCTTTAACAATGATATCAATATTAATTGACGGTAAACGATTTTTTTTTTTGAGTTTATACGCTTAAAATAACTTATTAGTATTTTTCTTAGTTCCATCTTCCATTTCACACCGTAAACCTATAGATAGGAATGTAGTTGGATGTTATATTATAGCACGCTTCAGAGTCGTAAGCTATAGTCTCTATTTCCTCTATCGCCATTTTACGACATGGTTGAGCAATGTAGTTCGGTGTAATGTGCGATTTATGATATAATAGCTCTTCGATATTTACAGCGAACCAACCAACCTACCAACCAACCAACCAACTTACCAACCAACCAACCAACCCACCAACCAACCAACCTAACCAACCAACCAACTATCCTTACGAACAATAGTTATTGTTTTGAGTTTTATTAGGAAAGGAAGGAATCCCCCTGTTTTTGTGGTTTTGTGCTGTCATTTATGGTAATGCAAGAAAAGGTTATACCCCTGTGTGTGTCGTGGCAAGATATCATAATTAACTACTCTATAAATTCATCTTTTCAGGGGTATCTATTTGGCAATTACAAAAATGACTTTAATTATAAAAATCAGCATCTCGTTTGAAACTATGCTGACAATAAATCTTTACACAATTACAAGTAGGACAAAATTACAGCGTAACTTTTCCGTAACTAGTCACTTATTTTTGTGTTTTCCTTATACAACTTTAACTCCTCACTGAAACGTACCTTCGCGTACATAAAACGATCTCACTGTCACTCTCATAAAATTAAATAATGCTACTACCTACTACACCTCACGTAGGTACCTATGATACTCTTTGTTCCATTTCCACAATACGTACTATATTAGAGTCTACTATTATATACTAGACTAGCTTTTGCCCGCGGCTTCGCTCGCGTTAATTTAAACTTTGACTATCAATTCGGGCTATAATTCAATCATGATTCGAAAGACACGTGGCGCCATCTATTATCATAAGATTGTTATTGTTGTTTTCCTCGGGAACAGTACTTTTTTGCGGGATGAACGGTACCCTATGTCCGTTTCTGTACACCTGACAACGTATATGCAAAATTTCAGGATTATCGGTTCAGTGGTTTAGGAGTGAAAAGGTAACAAACAAACAAACTTACTTTCGCATTTATAATATTAAGTTAGGAAGTTAGGATTAGGATGTAGGTAAGTAGTATCGTGACTACCATAGCATAGCATAAGCATAATCAGCCTATAACGTTCCCACTGCTGGGACTCAGGCCTCTTCTCTACTTTTATGAATAGAATAAGTCATAGGCTAAGAATAAATTTTGAATTTTTGACAGCTTTTCCATAATAGAACTGTCAGATGTCAGTTTGATTCCACGCATGAGATATATCTGACTTTGGTAAAACCAGCCCTAAACCGTACAGCATCTATCTTGTAACGGTGAGCTACTTGCTACTTGTGAAATGCTATCAAAACGATCGACGGTACTGTTTTAATGTCGCAATGTAACCCTATTTCTATTTCGTAGTCCCAGGAAAGCTGCAAGACTTAGATTTTTCATCCAGATCGGTTTTATTTTACTTTTTACAGTCGACATGCACTTGCAAATAAATAAAAAGGATATCGTGTACTAAAGTCCTACAGTTAAAATCTTACTCGTCTCCTAAATATTTAGGACTTCCCGTTTGATACGATTACTCAGATGAAGCAAAATATTCTGTTTTGCTCACAAGGAAAAAGTCAATAAAAATTTAATCGTTCGATTGACATCCATTTCGTATAGGCAACACGTGCGAGCGACAAATCATTTATTTATGTCCCATTAATTAATGAATCTAGTAATAAAATCAAATTAAAGATACAATGAATTGAACAGAGCTATAAAAAATAAGTTATACAGTTATCTTTGGCCTCCAGTCTTCAGAACAAGTTTTGAACTTGGATATTTCATTATCTCCGACAAACATCTCTTATCTGCGGTATCGCAATCCAATCTGTGTAATTACGAAGTTATTCTTCATTGTGGCGGAACCATCCTATGGTATGTGGTGTTTTATGGCTACATTCTTTTGTATTTCTTCTCGTGATTTTAAATAAAACGGAACTGTTGTTTTTTCCAATTACCAATTTCAAATTTGACCTCGTCAACTCGGCCTGTTCTAAAGTTTTTTTTTTTTTTTGACTAAAGCAAGCTGCTTGCATCATTTTTGAAAAAAAAAAACATATTTATTATTTTTTCAAATTGCCACTGGGAGCTCGTCAATATTTATTATCTTTAGTGAACCTGCTTTAAGGCTCCTTCAAACAGGCGCGACACGCGTCGCGTGTCATATAGTCATAAGCTTGCAATAACCATTAGACTTTATTGAACGATTCCTGCCTGCACTGTTTAGTCTGGTAAGTTTACACGACTCCTGCAACTGTATGTTGCTATGTACATCAAAAGCTTCTACGCAACGACTTACAAATCGTTTTCAATTTAAACTGAGGTGATTCAAGGAATGGCAATTTTCAGACGAAGTCATTTCCCTTATAGCGGACGCGAGTCAATTTTCATTTGTCATTTTAATTTATTCATTTTTCATTTTAATTTAAAATGTTGACAATGACTTAGTCGTAAATTAGTAAGGTGCAGGTAAAAAAATAACCTCAAGGTGCTTAACATATTCATTCCTTGACTTTACATAAATACCAAAGTATTAAGGTAAAGTGTTTTATTATTTTTTCATAATCGTCAATGTATAGTTTTCTCCTGTAACGGGTTGATTAATATATCACTATCAGTATTCCTTTTCAAACATTTTTTAGTAACGGAGAGTTACTCTTGAGCTTAGTCTCGAATAAAAGCTTTTGCTCAAGTTTACCTACAGATTTTTTTCCATGATTTTTTGGCCTAAAATCTCTTAAACAAGTAAGAAGTATTGGACACAAAGATATATTGGACGCAAGTACATATAAAGTAGTGCATGCTATCACTACAATTTACTGCACATTATAAATCTATTAATGCATAGCGTGGCCTCACTCTGCTGATAAACATTTAATGTCACTGCCTTATACGAACGCATAACGAATGCTGTGTTGCATCAAATCTTACTACCTACCTATTAATTAAGTAAGGAGTAATAACAATGTTTAATACATGAACTAATTGATTGTTTACACGCTATGAATAATTCGTTGATAACGATAGTCTCTTTGTCTCTATATGTTTTGATCCTGTTTTTTAGCTTGCCAAAGGACTGATTGTAAATAAAGACCTTATGACATGGTGAATTTATGTCTTCTAGCTAATATTATTTAACACACTAGTCACATATTTATTATTTTAGTACGCAGTCGCAGGTGGTTCTAGTTTTAATACATTTACGTTTTGCATCAAATTTTACTTATTTAAATACATGGTAGCAATTTGAAAAAGAAGAAATATGTTTTTTTTTTCCTCAAAAAAGATGCAAGCATCTTGCTGTCGACAAAAAAAAAAAACTGTAGAACAGGCCGAGTTGGCGGGGTCGAATTTGAAATTGGTAATTGGAAAAAAATCAGTTCCGTTTTATTTAAAATCACGAGAAGAAATACGAAAGAATGTAGCCATAAAACACCACATCCCATAGGATGGTTCGACCACAATGAAGATTAACTTCGTAATTGACTATATGAGCAAGAGAAACACTGCCACTGGGAGCTCGTCAGTATTTATTATCTTTAGTGAACCTGCTTTAAGGCTCCTACAAAAAGGCGCGACACGTGACGCGAATCGCGCCTGTTTGAAGGAGCCTGTGTTACTCAGTTATAACTTAACTTATTCGAATATAACTAAGTATTTTTTAACTTCATGTTCTTTTTATTGAAACAAGAGTTTTTCTAAGCAATTTTTTCGTACAGTGAGAAATACCTCGGTTAGAAATAATAACGGGAAAATCTGTAAGATTTCTTCATAAAAACTGCACTTAAATATACAACAACAAAAAACTGGTAATCCGTGCTAAAATTCACCTTGAGTACTCTTTAATGCTTACCTCTTCACACAAAAATACTTAACATAAATTCCAAACGGTCGTAAGTCAAGCTCTTGTTTGGTTTATTAATGTGAAAGGAATAAAGTCGGTTGTTGAAATATGACCTTCCGGAGAGTTCAGTGAACGCAGACAGTTTAAAACTTTGACCCTCGCACTACGGCGCGCCGAGTTGGCACCCCTGGCGAGAATGCACTCGTATAGGACATTACGCCAACTAAACGCAGAGGAAATGCAGCAATATGTGTGAGCACATATTTCTTTGTTCTTTGCCAAATACATAGTTGAATTGTATAAAATGACAGTGGGCCAAAGTGTCAAACATGAGAATGCTTTTTTAACAACGCTGTTTCCGAATGCACGTATGTTGAATTGCCGCAATCTTAAATATTTAAAGAGAAATTTGAAACACTGAACTACTTTCTGTAAACTATTACTGAAAATACCACAACGTAAAAAAAGGTCAGAATTAAAGTGCTGTTTATATAACCTATTATATTAATATATCCATATCCACGCTTATATTATAAATTCAAAAGTAACTGTCTGTATGTTAACCTTTTCACGCCTAAACCACTGAACGGATTTCAATAAAATTTGGCGAGGAGATAGATGGTATTCTGGGGAAGGACTTAAGCTACTTTGTCCCGGTAGCACGTTCCCGTGGGATAATTTCCGACATACACGCGGGCGAAGCCGCGGGCAGAAGCTATGAGGAATTTAGCTATAAATAAAGTTACACAATCATAACACCATAAATTATACCTATAAGTCACCCACGTCTGTAGTTGAAGCGGTGTACGTGTATTCTATTTCTTATGTACAAAATACAGATAAATAAACAAGGATAAATATGCTTAAATCTGAAAATGAAAACATTATGACGTCTATACGGACATAAAACCCACTTATTTTTATTTAATACAAGCACCTACCTACTCTTTTAATACATAGGTGCCGTGCGTCAAGGTGATAACAGTTGGTTTAACACCATTTTGAACACTAAATTAAAATATATTATTATTTTAATTTAGTGTAAATGTGGTTATATGTGTACAATGATTGCACCTCTTATTAAGCACCTATAAGGAAAAAACAAACCATGATACCTATATGCTTTGTTTAGCGTAATAGGGATTTCCAATATTACTACTAATTACATTAACTTTAATTGAAAACTTTTCAGGGTTATTTGTATTAAATATATTCTGCATCTATCGTGTCACATAACACATTACTGAAACAAATAAAAGTTATCTTTGTCATCAATTAAAGGTCCTCGAAAAACTTAAAACCCTCTAATACAATTATTATTATACTTGGTCTCCACAAAAAAAAAAAAACATGATCTACCTTGTACACCAAGCAAAGGGCTTCAGAAGCCAGTGGTCAACGACCCCCGGTCTAGCGTGTTGTGATAGTAACAAAAAACAAATCATTTGGCCAACCTGTGTTCAAGACGTCCATGTGTATGTATGTTTATGTACAATTTAATATATTAACTGCCGCTAGACAAACGAGCTGGGCAAAAAATGAGGTGTGCCAAAAACAAGCCAAGCTTAGAATGTACAATAAGTACCTACATCCTGATCATTTGGTGGATCTAACATACAGCGTGTGCTTTTTCTGTACGGTAAAGAAATTCATACCTGGTTACATAACTTAAACTACCGCCATAGATTACCCTGTAATGTTAGACGGAAGAGGGAAAAAAAAATACATACGTGAACATTATGTCCTAAGTCCACTAAAAATTTACAATAACTCAAAGGTTTCCGGGTCCTTTAGCAAACTTAATGAAATAAGTGATTAACCAATCTCTGAGCGATTAAATCGAACATAGTTGTAGGTTCTCATTGAAGGTATTAACTTATGAAGAGTACAATGCCAAAGTATTCATGTATGAAGATGTATCAGGTTTCAGAATAAATCCTCATTTCCATACTAGTTTGTAAATGAGTAAATCATGGGCCTCTTCACAGATTGCTATAATAGTGCACATTGGTCGTATTACTAACGAATATTGTTTGTGCAATAATTAATCTATACTTATGCTAATAATAAAGCTGAACTAATTATACGCCCTAATCTCTGGAACTACCAGTCGGATTTCAAAAAATATTTTTGATCGAGCGAGTTCAAAGCGCGAGCGAAGCGTCTCCGTTTCAGCTTGGGAAAAAATGATTCGTATATCCGGACGTCGGGCGCATGTCTGTTCTACTCTACAGGTCGCATTTCTAAACCGATTCTCGTGAAATTTTGTGAGTAGGTTCGATAATTATATGGATTTTGATGTGAAACATCTATAGCCGCGGGTAAAACCGATTGTCGGCGTGGCGACGCATGCCATGGCGACGCGTCGCCACGCTGTATTTTCTATACAAAATAGTTTCGATGTTTCACATCTGCCAAGCGTCCCGCGACGGCTAAATTTTTTATTTACTCCAAACGCGACGCCAGCCTTCACCACCTGACCAAATAAAGTCTACAGTACGAAAGCCCAGTTTTAAGAAGCGTAGTACTTAAACCCTTTAATTTAATACTAAAAACCTACATGATTTAGTCCTCTTCTATTGACGGAAGTATTGGGGTTTACCACGTCATTTAACTATCCCAAAGTAAAAACAAAAACCACATATTATTAAGTCATTATATTGCACGAGTAATATAAACGATTATATTTTACGCAAACAGACTTTTAGTGTACCTACTAAAAGTCCGTTTGCGTAAATAATGGTTATAATTTAATAATAAAATTATATGTAGGTACACAGCTATATTCTGAAGAACCACATTTAAAACATTAACATCTTCTTTTAAACTTTTTGAGTAATTTGAAACAAAGGGAGGAAAGAAATGCAACTTTTAATTTATTTGAGCCATCGTAATTCCTGGAAATAAATATATATATGTATATACGTCTCAACTCCACCTCAACATAGCTAAGTAAGTAGGTATACAAGATGTATCTGAAAAAATATTTTTATTATAATATATTTACTTCACTGTATAAGTAATCTTAACTGACCCCGTTTGACGGTACCTGTCAAACGGGGAGAATAGGGATGTAGGGGTAAATCGGAACTAAACTTTAAAAGGGATTTTAACATTAAAATAATATAGTTTGTTGCCAACAAGGGCACTTAATCGTTAATTATAATACAGTATTTACACATTAGAGTCCTTTTTGGCAACAAACTATATTATTTCAATGTTAAAATCCGTTTTAAAGTTTCGTCTCGATTCACCCCGTTTGACGGTACTTACTTATTTACAACATGACTCTTAATACAGTGAAATCTCTACCGTATATTTTTCGACAACCTGCATAACATGCACACAAAAAATAAATCACAGTTTTTCTATTACCAACAAAACATATACTCGTATATTAAAATCTCTATCTTCGAGAATGTAAGGCTATCCTTCTATACGTGCTAACACCACAAATGAGCTGTCGAGGTCATCGGCAACTGCAAACGTGGGCCATTGTCGCGCATACGCATCTAATTTACTCACTATTTCACTAATAGGAACTTCCGTACATTATGCATAAAACTTTACGTAAATAGAGATGTTGTCAGTTCAAAGCCCTTTTGATTGAGTAGATAGTTAACATTGGTACCAAGAATTTTGGTTCGTGCAGAGGGTATAAATCATATTGGTCTGCAAATCCATATATATTATAAATTCGAAAGTAACTCTGTGTATATGTAACCTTTGCACGCCGTAACCACTGAACGGATTTCGATAAAATTCGGCAAGGAGATAGATGGCATCCTGGGTAAGGACATACACTACTTTTTGTCCCGGTAGCACGTTCCCGTGGGATAATTTCCGACATCCACGTGGGCGAAGCCGCGGGCAGAAGCTAGTGCGCTTATAAACTCGGGAATAAAGGCTGATATAGTCCAAAAGGTCATAATATTTTCTTACGACCAGTCGAAAGAAACACTTTAAACAAAACAACAATAAAGTACTTAGTTCTGAATTCAAAATATTATACACGATAAATCTAATAATTAAGGGACTTGGAAATTAGCATTCGTTTGTATTCGGAAATGCGATGATTCCCGAATCACTAAGCTTAGAGGACACCAGCCGGTCTACGCTGCAACAATCTCCCCGTGAAAACTTAGTTGTAGTGAACTGTCATTCCATCTGCAGAATAAATCGGCTGATGCTAGAGATTGACAGTTCACTTCAAGTTCACCAAAGTATTCATTGTGAGACTTTAATATTTATTAATAGCACTACAGATTGGTGATCGTAGTCTGTTGTAATGGACATTAATGTTACTGCCCTTGATATAAATCGGTTGTTACAAGACCCAGACAGTAGAAGAAAGAGGTCTGTTTATTGCGGTGTCAATCATCAGAAACATTTCAGTTTTCAATGTTTTTAGTGCTTCAACAAACAAGTTTCAATTATATAACAATTACATAAGCTCAAAATTAACTTAACCCCATTTAAATGATAAATAAACTAAATCTTTGATCTAATGACCGTATCGAGCGCTGCTATCGATTTTGGTTTAACACCTTGACACGGTTGAACGTGCCAGTTTACAAGTACAGTTACTTTAGATAACATAATAATAGTACATACATAAATTATAGACATAATTATGTACCTTTTGTCCTAAGTTTTCAATAATTATTTCATTGCCTCCGTCCAATGATTATTTATATAAGCCTTTCCTATTGTTTCTCCTTAGAATAGGGAAGTATCGCTTGGAACATTTTATTGTTATCCGAATTCATATTATGTCAAAGTCAAAGTCAAATCATTTATTTCAAATAGACACATAAAAAGCACTTATGAACGTCAAAATTTACAAAAAAAAATGAATTGATTCTAGTTGCCCCTTCCAAAGGGTAGTTTCGTATGGAGAAGAATGGACAAGAAACTCCACCGTTACTCTTTTAAAATGTTTTACAATATTATGTAGGTTCACATTAATTATGTAATTATATGTGAAGACGATGCATCTAGAATAAAATTACTATTCCACAATAGGTAAAAAGAATTAAATATAATGCAAAGACAGGTAAATTAATTATGTGATAGATACGTACCTAAGTAGGGTAAGGTTGCGACCATTGGACCAGCGCCTTGATTGGACCGCTTTGATTTCTCGAAAACGAATTGTAATAATAATTGTCCTTTATGACGAAACGCTGCCTATTCGAAAACCCAACCGCCCCCTCAACCTCCAGTGTCTCCGTGAGCTTCGTTCGGGAAGAACGTGCTTTGGTGTGTTTTAAGAGCTCCCAATATAATATTTGCGCGACATACTTTACCATGTAAGTACAGATTTATTCGGTTTATCAATGTGATTATTTTTATTAGCATAACATATTTATTTGTTCAGCTAATTTACGAATCCAATGGCACATAAGATTAATAGTTTTTTATTTATTTATATTTTAATGTGATAGCAGCGAATTGCCATCAATGGACCAGTGCAAGGCTCCTTGATTAGACCGGTCCAATGAAGGCAACTTCAAAAATTTCGGTTTTAATATATATTTTTTTGTTTTAGCATGGCAAAACGAGGCCAGTATTATGACTGGAATGAAGGAAGTATGAGATTAGCGTTACTAGCTTTGAGTAAAAAAGAGGTCGGATTAAACGAAGCAAGCAGGATATATGGTGTACCAAAAGCGACATTAAAACAGGGGATAAAGAAATATTTTTGTCCATCATATCACTGATTGATCTCTAAAACCAAAATTATTATCATTTAATGTGTCTATTCACTGCTATAACTAAGAATAATTTAGTTATTTCATATTAAATTTTTATTGTATTAATATTATACTCTATGTTGATTTTGTATAATGTGGAACATGTGCCTTAATGTTCAGTTTCATCCATTTTATTATTTTAAGTGGTTAATTAACCAGTGCTCACAATTATTACATTTAAGACTAGACTGATTGTTTAACCTACCTCATAATAGGCTATTTAATAGCCAATTACTTCGTTAAGATTTTTTAAATTTTGCATTTCACCGTTAAATTAAGACGTTGTGATTACTTGTGATTATTATTAATAAAAAGCCTGTGTTTTAATTTTGTATTATATTTTATTTTATTTCAATTTCCTTGGGCACCTTGAATGGACCAGCAGACAAAATGTCCTAAGTCCAATCATAGCAACTAGGAGGTCCAATCAAAGAGACTGTGGTCCAAATAAGGGAACTATCACAAAAACAGTTTTTTCTGTTTTGTTCCTTTATGCTTCAAACAAAAAATCCAAAAACACACCTACGAGGACATATGTATAAGACCTATAAAATTGGATAATCACTATTCCCTTAAATGTCATACTTCAGGTGCTATAACCGCTAAAAGTTAAGTGGTCCAATAATCGCAACCTTACCCTAATACTTTTTTACTTTTACCGATAATGTAATACTTTTTTCTGGTTTTACCTATATAACTTACCGCATTTGTGTGCGAGCGCACGGTCTGATTTAAATGTAACTGCTTCCAAAGGGGTGGAGACCTGGTGTCCTGAAATACAGACCTTACGCCTAGCTTAGGCACCAGTCTCCCACAGTATAATAATAATTAAAGCAATTATGTATTGTTCTTAATAATTTGAAACTGTACTTATATATTGTGGTGAGAAATAAATCACTATCTTATCTTATCTTAAGTAACTCTTAATTATTCTACAAATATAGCCAGTCCTCTTCTTCTTCGTGTCGCTGGCACGACTTTTCTCAAATTTTGTTGGCCCCAAAATCTTCGCCACTTCCACGGGGCCTTTTGGGACACAGAGGGCAAGATAGAAGGTGGAGCATAGTTTGCAACATAGCTCCACATCCACATCCACCTGCCGTTCCATCGAGGTAGCCCCACTTTACCAGGTTGGAGTTACATCTTCCCACTTGTGTCCGGAGACGGTTCAGGGACTTCCAAGTGGACCACGAAAGGTTACACCCTGCAGGAAGATGCTCCTTTGGTGGTAGATAGTAAGTAGGAGGGGGAATAGCCAGTGAAATACTGGTTAATCAGGTTCTCTTTTAGGTATAAACTCGCCTGTATAAAAATACATCTAAAAGTATAAACAGTCGAATGATATAACGTAACTGACATTCTAGAACAAGATTCCTAAAGATTTTTACTTAATGTTAGTACATTTTCTTCGTTAGCTCCACCTACTATTGTAACTTGATTTTTACCGTTCATTCACTAGCATCAAGACGTGATTAATTTGTTCCACTTTAGTTTCACGAACAATTTCGATTTTAAACATTAATCTTTAGCGTTGCTTTCGAATTCTATAGAGGGTGGCAGGGAGATCGACGCTAAACCTGTTACCATGGATTAATTACATCATTCTGGAACCCCCTTTTTTTGGGTGGGATATCAGCAAATGACCTCTCCCGCTTTGGGCGGAGCGGAAAGGCGTGTCAGACTCTTACTGATTAAAACCCACCCGTGTTCCTTCAGTTGCCTGTGCGCCAGGGCCACGCAAACTCTTTCGAACAATCCGCGACCCCGGCAGGCATCGGCCCTTTCGGACCCCGTCAATGATGCTGACATCTTTTTGAGGCGCGCGTGGAACACGTCGCTTCGTCGACCCGGGCCTTACCAGACGGCGAGCTGTTCTGGAAACCCCTGGGTTGAAATTTCACGTCGGTTAGCAAAAAAAATCAGCTGTTTCATAGAAAAGTGCAAAACCTACCCGGTCAAAATGTACAAAACAAAAAAATATATATATATGATTCTGAACCCCTTGCGCCTAAGGGGTCTAGAATCATGTGCTGAATTCATGGTTACAGTTTTCGCGTCAATGTCCCAACACCCAGTATTTAAGTATCTTCTTCAACAACTATGAATGACTATTATGCTAAATTATATTAACATAAGTATACTTTTGAGTGACAACCTGTCAACAATAAACTTTTACCTCCATTCCTCAATGCCCCATAAATATAGCGTGAACTTTTATAGCTTTAACGGCTACAAGAATAAGCTTTCTAGCTGTTAAACTCCCATTAAAACCGTTCAAAGGTTTTTAGACCTATCAGCAAGACTGACATTTAAATGAGCAAGAAATTCAGGCAATAAGGAATAAAGAATCATTGCACTCTGTAAGTACATAACTTGTGTAGAGAAATATACGTTTTATATTATTATTATTGCAAATAACAAATATAGAGGGGCTCGTGGCTAAATGATAACAACCGCACCGATCGATCGAAAGATCCGGTGATCATCCATATAGGGACTCCTCGTGCCTCGGCAAGCACGTTGGTCCCAACTGTCATTCGTAGATCTTTGACAGTCGTTAGGGGTAGTCAGAAGCCCAAAAATCAGACAACCGGTCTGGCTGGAAGCCAGTCGGACTGGAAGCCGACCCCAACATCATCATCTGTCTAGCCTTTTCCCCACTATGTTCGGTCGACTTCCAGTCTAACTGGATGCAGCTGAATACCAGTATTTTTACATGGAACGACTGCCTATCTAACCTCCACAACCCAGTTACTGGGTAAAGTACGGGAAAAGGCTATTCAGATTGCTTCATGCAAATAACAAAAATAACTGTTCTGTAAGAATCGTGACTCATTTTAGAAATAACCTTCACTTTGGTTTCTCATGAAATTAGTCACCTTTTTCACGGAAAAAATCCGTGTCTAAAACTTGATTTTTATCGTTCATTCACTAGAGGCACGACGCGTGATTAATTTATCCCACTTAGATTCTCGAATAATTTTGATTTGGATCATTAATCTTTGGCCTTTAGGCTTTCGTATCCTATTTGAATAGTTAACTGTACAGACAACTAGAAATAATGGACTGACAATAAATTCTCAAGATCAATCAATAGTTTTCTTTTTTACTAAAATTCGAGTATTAACCAGAATTTATTTGAATGAAAAAGCAGTCTGTGTTTTAATGTATGTTATCAAGGAAAACTAAGCAGTTTAAAAATTGTGACTTTTCTCAGCTTCACCTGAACGGATGGAATGAAAATCTAGCTAAATAGTGATACTATAGAAAATAGCGTTTCACAATTCAGTGTCAAAATATATGGCGGTATCGATATCGCCAATAAGATAATATTTTAGGTTGGATAAATAAACGTTGGCCTCTGATTGATATAAGATACTTTTACATTATAATGTAAGTACCATCGAAACGAAAAGAATAAGAAGATTATAATTGATTTATTGCAGTAATACATTGTAAATGTGTATGTACATTTACAATGTATTACCGCAATAAATCTCATACCTATCTATCTACTACCATCATTGTTTCAACTTATCGAAATAGAGCGCATGAGGACCCCGAAACAAATAAACAACGAGAAATCACGCTTTGTAAATAAGAAATCTTTTTTACAAAAAAAAAAAACAACCCATTACCAAAAAAAACACTACAAAATGAAAAATAATTTTAAATAATTTCGGAGGACGGTGTCTTTGGTTTTGTATTTTCGTTTTTTGCCGAAATTACTTACGAGTTATTTTTCACTCTGTAGTGTTTTTTTTTTTTTTTTAAGTCGGTTGTTTTTTTTTTTTTTTTGTAAAAACCTTTTTTATTTTTCACTTCTTCGTTGGTGTACCTACTCCATACAAATTCATATACCACTACTTGCTATGTAAAATAACAGTGACAGAAAGTTATTATAACATCATCAATATACACTAAGTAGAAAAAATACGTATTATGGAAGCTAACTGAAAAACTACCAAATCAAAGTTAATAAAAATTTATATAGGACCACCTATGAGGCATACCCTACCTATTAAAAAAATAATTTTCGAAATCGATCCACAATTTCCGGAGATATCGCGTAACAAACATACAAAAAAACACAGACGAATTGAGAACCTCCTCCTTTTTTAAGTCTGTTAAAAATATCCAATTGATAATTAAATTTATTTACAAATTTATATAATTTATGACTCATATGAGTAGTGTTTACCTACCGCAACCGTAAATAATGCGTCAGTGATGATGCCATATCGACGGTGAAGTATCAATATCTAATAACTAGCGACTTTCACTTTATTGCATATTCGTAGGTAAAATATGAAATACCTCGTATTTGCAAAGACATAAGGTCTGAAATCATTATCACCATCATAAGCGTTTCCTACAATTTTTTTAAATATAAGTAACTTTTTGATACAAATGTTAAAAACAATAGAAATTAAACGTTTTTTAGAAGGAAGAAGGAAGGAGGAAGGAGTATGTAAGGATCGTAGCAGGTGGCGTTCTGTAGTTTCTGCCTACCCCCATGGGAAGAAGGCGTGAGTTTATGTACGTGTGTATGTGTGAAACGTATTTTTTTTCGCCTCCTGCAAAATCACGGTTTTGCAGTTATTATATATTCATAGCCCTGTCAGGTATCATTGAACATGTGTCCTGATAAAGCACACATTCGCCTTTGATGCCTATTTACCAATAATGTATTGATAATATTATACGACAAAATGGGCTCTCCTGATTTTTTACTTAACTTAACATACCTTAACATGCCTTCTGCCTATTGGGGTAGGCAGAAACTGCAGAACGCCACCTGCTACGATCCTTACTTATCCCCTTTTGCTTCGTTTACGTCCATACATACAGTCTTGCTATAATAATAAAATAATGGGTCATAAAATTTTATTTTTATTTATTTATTAAAATCTCCCTTACAACTATCACTACAGGTGTATACGTAATGCGATAGCGCGGTCTTAAAATTAACTTACATATACAATAAGCCTACTCTAATCTACACTATAACATAAAATAAACAACAGTATTTTTGCGAATTCGCTCAAATGGCATATAAATACGGCTATCTTCACGTGAAATTCGTGAATAACCCGAATTGCGCGGGTCAATAGTGTTTTGAACTAGCTCATGAGCTAGTCTACGACTCATTATTTTAAAAATTTGGGAACAAACGGAATTGACTAAGTTGAAGTAAATAAATCAGACTAAGTAAGACAATTTAAGTCTGAAATCGCCAAACCGTCTTGAGCAAGCGTGGTGATCAATGCTCGTGCCTTCTCTGCATGAGAAGAGGCCTTTGCCCTGCAGTGGGACACTATTAAGCAGCACCCTAATTACGTAACACACTATCTATCACAATTTGAATCATTTTGAAGCCTATTGCTAATCCATTGCTTCATATGTTCGAAAACTTGATCTGCTCCACAACGTGAATAACGCAATGAATGTTGTTGAACTGTCAAAATGAAACCCATTCCTACTGATAGTGTGTTACGTAATTACCCCGCTGGTATTATTTAGTCAGACTACGAGTTTTGTTGTTTAGTATACGATATTGAGCTTACAAGCAAGTTTAATAAACAAACTTCCACTGTAATCAGGCAGATATACCTACAGTCATGATGAGGAAGCTTGAAGAACACTTTTAAAGGTATTAATCACAAAATTCTGTGAAGGTACCACGTACTTACTTTAACCAGATTTTTACGTAGAAGTAACTAAACACTACAATAACAATCTGCATTACAAATAACAAGTAATACCTAACACATTATCAACCACATAACCAGTTAGTCCAGGAAATTAAATGTAACGTGAAAATTAAATCAAGTTTCTTAGAAATTGAAGTCGTTTCTCGTTCAAGATATTAATTTAGCAATAACAGTTAGTGCGGTGGTTACACAAGCATCGTAAGTCGCCACCCACGTAACTACGAGTTAAGATAAGTTACTAGTTACTATACCCGTATCGCTTTAAGGCTCCTTCAAACAGGTGCGACAAGCGACGCGAATTGCACGCGACACAAAGGCACCACGTGTCGCGCGACGAGCGGTGCCTTTGTATCGCGTCAAGTGTCGCGCATATTTGAAGGAACCTTTAGCCTGGCAATTGCGGTCATTGACCCACCTACATTTTGTAGCATTCTTTATTTCAAAAACCGAAATAAAGTCCGTTTACGTCCTAAATCAATATTTATCGTGATCTTCAACATGTTTCAGTAACTAAAAACCTAAGGAAATATATTAGGGGAAGGGCATTGACCGCTATTGCCACGATAAAGCGATTCGAGTATACTCATTTAATAACCTAGCTATTTGCATAGGTAGTAGACTATGCAAAATAGACGGTGAGGGGAATGAAAGGAAAGGACTTAGGACTGCTGTCTATGAATGAACTAAGCTGTAGGGGTTGCAAATCTTTTATGTCTTTGATTGAATCCATAGCAATCGGTCTAATTTTAGTTTAACTATTAGATACGTAATTTTATAAGCAAGCCACTATTGAATCGGCAAACTAGACAACAATTTACAGGGTGGATTTTCGAGACTGAACAGTAACGGTAGGTAATTTAACCGTTGTAGCTACAAGAAAACGGTCTTAGGAAACTTGACCTTATTTTTTGTTAACCGCATTCGCCCCTACTGCCCCGTCTCAAAAATCCACTCTGTATTTATTGTATTCGTCTAAAGTCGTTTTGCATCGTTTTTTATAAACAAAGCTCTTATCAGACAGTGTCAAGCAACGTTACAACAATTCAATTATTTATTCCAATTCAATTACATGTAGGTCTAACGCGATATTTATCTCAGCAATTTGCACGAAACGATTACCTGCAGTGAATCATCGATCACAGGTTCTCCATAACTTCTAATGTAATTCGAAAGATACCTATTAGCTCTACGTGATTCACAACTATATAAATTAAGTAATATTTATTCAATCAAAATGTACCTAAGGCACGTCTCAAATATATAATCTAACAGGCTTAAAATAATATTAATAGTATGTACATGTAAATAAAAATAAAAAAGCTGGCCAAGTGCGAGTCGGATTCGCGCACGAAGTGTTACCATTACCTATAAAAACGGCAAAAAAATCATGTCTGTTGTATGGGAGCCCCCCTTCAATATTTATTTTATTTTGTTTTTAGTATTTGTTGTTATACCGGCAACATAAATACATAATTTGTAAAAATTTCAACTATCTAGCTATCGCGGTTCTTGAGATACAGCCTGGTGACAGACAGACGGAAGACAGACAGCGAAGTCTTAGTAATAGGGTCCCGTTTTTACCCTTTGGGTACGGAACCCTAAAAAGAAGGAAAAGAATCATAGGCCATCAAAAAATTCGTCCGCATCGCTGTCGACAGGAAAAAAATGCCCAAAAGGCTGGCAGCATTGCCACGTTGTATGGCGATGTAATGAAGTAATATTTTATTTAAAGATACTTTTAACAAGTACAATAAAACTGCCAAGAAAACAGTCAACTGTGAGTCATGAAAAAAAAAACAACGTTAAAGTCAAATCATTTATTTCTAATAGGTACTTTTGAACGTCACAACAAGAAAAACGAAATGATTCTAACTGCCCCTATTTTCCTAATACCTTTTTTTGGATGTCGAACGTTCACTTTTCCTGGAAAAAAAATATATAATGCAAAATGATTTTATTAATATTTTTGTATTTTCGCCTAATGGCCTTTTTACATGACCAAGTTTTTCTAGCTTTCTTGGTTTAGTAGTGGATAGGGTTCTATAATATAAATAAAATCTTGGAAAAAAATATCAATCTGTGTATAGTCGGTTCTAAACGAAAGACTTCACTCCCATCAGCAAGTAGGTACCTAGGTATTCACTTCCACATTGTTAAAGGTAATGTAACATTACTGCTAGTTGTTTTGTCAAGTTGTCTTTACCAACAAAGGGCAAAATATTTATGTGCTTACTGACGCATCTATATACTATAGGTATAAGATACTTTTGTATAAGTTTTTTCATTGTATATTTCCTGTTTTGCACCCGTTACCTACTTCATTCGCTTATTCATGGAAAATTGGAATTTCCATAGTAATATAGTATTGTGTTATCGTCTCTACCTACGTGCGTCTGAGTTGAATTATCCCCGCTTGCTAATCTCTTAGCTCATCAGTCCTCGTTACTGTCAATTGATCGGCAATAAGTTCATTGTCGTTTGACCGACAAAAATTGAGCAACAAATATTGAACAGTTACTGAAATTAACTGCACCTACTTACAGATGTTTACAGTTACAGTTCAGCTATTGGCTTCTAGTTTTCCTCACCTACTAGTAGGGTATCAACACATTATTTGGGAAAAATGTGTTAATCTTTATAAAGAAACTAGGTTTTGTCCGTGGCTTCGCCCGCGTGGAGGTCGGAAATTATCCCACGGGACTGTACTACCGGGATTAAAAGTATCATATTCTATTAAACTGCTATTCTGTTAAAATATCACCATGAAAATTTCAGTGAAGCGAACTTTCAATAATGTAAATCCCTAGCATTTGGTGAAATACTTACTTACTTCAAGCACACAGGTCATGGTCTACCCGTGTGCCAAATTTCATCCAATTCCGTTCAGCCGTTAAGACGTGAAATAGTGACAAACAGAGGAGACGGACAGAGTTCCTTTCTCATTTATAATATACCTACTTTGCTCTGCTTTAACGTCCTTAAATTCGGTAATTCAAAACTAAATATTTCTATGATGACTCCGAAACATGATTCTAAAGTAACTTAACAAAGTACTACCTCATGATATAAACAAAGCTCCTTTGTTAACTAATTAAATACATCGTAATTAAACGAAAGCTAATGAATGGGTGTGTGTATCAAACAAGTTGTTAATAAGTTTGTACAGCGGGGCCCGTCGCGTCGTGAGCTAAAATGATCATTATACGGATTTAGAACTTCTGACAAAATCAAGACAGTCCCCTTTGCGGGACCATATTGCAGTTTCTCAGAGATCATTCAGGTATTTTTGTAGGTACGTAAGAAAATGAATCACCATGACATGCAATATAGTAGTCTCTTTGACTAAGACCAATATTAGCAGAGATTTCATTGAACACGTTTCCGTTTGCTTAAACAAATAGCTTCAATACATCAACATTAAAAAAAAAAGCTTTGCAAACTCCAATAAGTACCTACCACGAAAACATTGCAAAATAAAATCGCAAGTCGTAGACACACTTTCAAAATAACTATGTGGACCATGCGACCGGTATCTCGAGTCGCACGACAAGCAGTCGCGTTGATCGAACTCGTACCTTGAGAATGAATGCCGGTCATTTTATGCGTCCAGTGCTCACTGCCCACTTGATACACAGGACCGATAAAAGGTCAGGACCTGTAAGCAGGATGCCTCGTCTAATAAAAGACAAGAGACATGTTTGTACCACAAACTATGTTACCTATTGACAAAGTAGTACGCTGGACAGCGCTCCTTTTATGTAGGCACTTCATCATTTTTATACATATAGGTAATTGATCGACTCGTTGGAGTGTACCGGTTTTATTTTTATAGCGTTTCTGGTTTTAATAAACGGGTAGTTAATTATTTATGAACTGGATTCGTTATAGTAAACATAATATAAGAACAGTGAATGGAAGTAGGAACCTACTGGATTATATTAATTATCAGATCATTTGGATTATATTCATAACATTAATATTTATTATGACATGAAAATTCCCTTTCCTCTATGAATGAACGTGTAGGTATTAACTTTACAAGTTGCGATAAAGTCCTCCCTTGTGTAATATAACTTATTATATTATTATAATCCCATATGTAAATAACATGGGTTACATTACTATGCAGCTATGCAAGTATTATTCATGGTATGGTACATAAAATAACACATAAGAAACACTATTTGTCACAGTCATTGTTTTTAACAAAGCTTGCATAATAATCCTTGGCAAGGTACTTATTCTCTTGTATCGAACGCTTATTAATATAGTTTTTGTAGTGTATTCGGTATAAAATCAATGCGGTATTATTGTCTAATAGTCAGTAATTGTAAGTAGGTATATAACAGTTACAATGCTTGGGAATCTACGCGGTATGTTGTTCTTTTACGTCAATGTCACAAAGGAAACGGTGGAAAATGTAGCCGTTTACACGTTAAATAAAAATAAATTCTCACGACGTTCACAAAGATAGATAAGTTAACCTAACACAAAACAAAAATTACAGGTTTATATAAACTTTTAGTTCAAATAACACTCAAACACAATGAATCATTTGAATCTGCAAAACAACAAAAAAGAATCGGAGTAACTTAAAGTTTAATAATTATCCATCAACTTTACAGACGATTCAAGATATTTTAAACCAGAAGCCTTGCTTATTTCGATGATTATGACTCCTGAATAACACCTCAGATGTGTCCGTGAAAGCGTGTTCCGTTAATCACATACAACCTCAACCACACAATACGGACCCAATTCCCCATAACGCTATAGATTCGTCATCATGAAGGCACATACCAGTCCACTATTCGTGGCTAACAAGATTGAGTCACCCGCGCGTCACATAACCTCTGACTCACACTGTCATGCACGCTCCTCTCTCATATATTAACTTATATTTTTTCCCCATAGGTGTTAGCTGCTGGCTGAATCACCAAGGACCGAAGATCAGGGTCAAGTGGACGTGGGGGCCTGTGACCTATCGCAAAACCTTCAACACTGCCATAGAGAAGAGCGCCTGAATCATCAGACGCACTAATAGCAAGCCGTTGCATTTAAACCATCGCGTAGTGGTCACCGGGGCCCCTCTCCAGTCCAATATTCCATTCCAACACTGCCTGTGATCAACACCACGATGAAGAAATTACATTCGTCCGGTGTTCGTGTCGCAAATTGTAACTAGAATACATTTTATACTGTAGTTGTAAGTATTAAGGTCGGTTCACACATCACCGCGCCCCGCCGCCGCCGACGTGTCCTGACAGGAACGGGATTAAAATATCGTCGCATACGTTTTGCATACGATCCGCGCCTCGCCCATTAGTGGGTATCGCACTGGATATTTTCTCTTCACCGTCAGACGCTGAACGCTTTTATCTGACGTCACATTTAGAAAACAACTGCGAATAACATGTTAACGCGTATTATTTTGATACAGCTATTTTCTACATGTGTCGTTTCCATGTCGACCCGTGAAAGGGCATGTATTAGCCACAGCACAGTGATCTGTGCACCGACGTTTTGAATTATGTAATTAATACCTCTGTGATATTTAAGATGATTAAATAAGAGATGTTGGATGAGTCACCGTGGAGCGCTGTTTGATTTGTAATCTAACAGTAAACACAGACCGTATTGAATCGAGTTGACGCATAATAAAACAACGTATTCATGATACGAGTTCAATCTTTTAGTGTTGTGTACACACACACGCAAGGTTAATTCAAATTAGTAAACAACTTAGAGGGTGACTCATAAACGATTAAACTCGAAAAGTTTAGCGCTACGCAGAAAAATATCGACATGTATTTTTTTTTGAACTGCATAATTACCATCTCTTTAATTTAGAATATTTTTGTATAATAGAATCACGTTAAGTATTCTATTGTTGAGTCGTCGTGACTGAGTAACGTATTACTTACTAGAGCGCGAGTTAAAGGAATAAGTAGACTGACTCACAGACACACAGTTTCGTACTTCTAAAACATTATTTGACCTAATGAATGATTTGTTAAGGAGAAAGCAACGCGAAAGTAGGATGCTATAGTGATTTTTTTACGTAGGTGTGCTACAATACTTAGTGGGCAGATTCAATCGGATGGACCACTTTTGTTCATTCTGCGATCGGATGGCCCACTTTTGGTGACTAGCGGGTTTTACCCGAATCAAACTAAAGGTCGACGCCTATTGGCTGGGTTCCTGTTGATAATACTTTTGTTAATCATTCGAATTATGACTACATATGTCTATTTAAATAATCCACACAATTCCGTAAGTGGCGACGTTCTAATTTTCTGAGTAAATAATAAGTACGGTAAGTAAGTTTTATAAATAAGTTCCTACGAAAGATTGATTTATTTAGGAATTATTAGATATGTTTTAAATTATGAAATGGCAATTATAATTTTTGGCACAATCTAACCAAAGTTATTAGAAAATCAGTATTGTATTGAAATTTAAAACAACGCTTTAAAATGTGCTATGCTTGGAATTAATCATGAAGAACTTACACTAAATTGTTTTCTGTTATATTTACCTACCCAATTATTGAATCTCAATGTTACAGAATCTCGTAAAGCAACCAGCAACTTGTAAACAAACATGTGTATTATACGGTATACCACAGTTTCGTCTGCATAATATAGTAGACTATAACGCTATCAAAGTGCATTGTACTTCCTTTAGTTATATCGATGTAAATACTATAGTCCAATGTAAACGCTAGCAAACTGTAACAATATGAATAGGATCTGTAAATAATGACTAACTATAATCTTCCATACTTACATACATATAGCTTATAGAATTAAATTATTAACATCACATGCAGTAGATATTATTAATTATTAGTTATTTCTCATTATTTTAAGTGTTATTGAATTATCTGCGCTGAATCTTGCTGAATGTCTACATTTATTACCATATTATACTAGCGCATTTTGTATTTTTGTACATTTGTATCAGTTGTTAAGCTAGTCAGTAAAATATTAAAACTACTTTTTGTTGTTTAATTTTATCACTACGCTTTAAAACCCAAATATCGATGTTGTACTTCATAGCACGACCACGAACGCATTCATTTTAACTTTAGATGGTAATAAAATCCTTTTAATTTATACTATTTTATACCACTAATTAGAAATTTTATACCTCTCAAATAATTGAGAGGTATAAAATTTCAACACCATCTTGAGTCAAGTATAAAAGAAATATATTATAGGCAGAAAATGTTTTTTTGCTTTTCTAACAATTTACGACAATTTACCAGTAATGAAATAGGAGTGCATAATGAGTGTAAATTTTTAGGCATGCTCTCGTTTCATCAACTTATAAGCCAGCTGAAATTTTAGCGTGGTCGTGCTGGGCAGGAATCTAGCCAGTAAGACTTGTATAATCTACGATAATTGAGAGGTATAACATTTCTAATTAGTGGTACAAAATAGTATAAATTAAAAGGATTTTATTACCATCTAAAGTTATAATGAATGCGTTCATGGTCGTGTTACGAAGTACAACACAAATATCGCATTAACCTGGGCTAGTCTCATCTGTCCTCTGTCGGAACAGCTACATCCTAAGTCCCTGACTACCTGGACAGACTGGCTTAGATACATGACATTTGACCCCTGTAACTGCATCTAGCATGTGACCTCAACTAGTAAACATCCTTCACGATCAAAAGTATAGTTTCACCAAAGGACGTTGTACAACCGACGTCGGTGTCACCTTATTAAAACACATCTTTAACGGATGGGAAGAAGCACAAGATGCAATAGGCATTTTTTGTGACCTATCCAAGGCATTTGATTACGTGAATCACGAAACACTGCTCTTGAAACTTGGGCATTACGGACTGGGTACACTTGCGCTTAGTTTAGTAAAGTCATATTTGAATGATAGACTGCAGCAAGTTCAAATAAATGGTGTGAATTCCTCTTTTTAAAGAGGATCGGACCCTATATTGAGCCCTGCGATACACCCATTTGGACTTTTAAACCCAATGAATTGACACCTGACACAATGAGGTCAATCATTTATATACCCTAAAGTGTATAATGATTTACCTCATTTACTGAAAAACCGACCACAATGGTGTTATTTCCTGTCATGGTGGATGACACTTCACTGATTTTTTAAATAAACAGACATGCACAGGATCTTGACGACGTAAATAACGCTATGCTTAAGGTCCATAATTGGTTTACTGTAAATAATTTGGTATTAAATGAGAAAAAACGAAATGCATAAGATTCGCGTTACGTTGTATTGAATAAGGAGATGCTAGAAGTCGTCGAAAAAACGGTTTTCGTGGGAATTACACTTGACACAAAGCTACAGTGGGGTCCTTAGCCTCACTTAACATCACTTGCAGGGCAGATAAGTTCAGCAGTTTACGCTGTTTGGAAAATCCGTCAATTAACAGACGTGGATACCACGAGACTGGTCTATTTTAGTTACTTTCATAGCATTATGTCTTACGGTATTTTGCTGTGGGGATGGGCTGCATATATTGATTCTATCTTTGTTCTGCAAAAGAGGGCTGTCGGAGTCATCATACAACCTCCGCAGACGCGAATCACTAAAGGAACTGTTTACAATATACGAGTACCTACCTATTTATGAAAACATTATGTATGTTCGAAAAAAATTACATATTTTTAGTAAGATAAGTGACAGGCATAATTTCAACACTAGAAATAGGAACAAATTAGATCAACCACTTTTCAGATTGTCTAAAGTAATACCTAATTCTTTTATGGTGTACTGTGTAAAATGTTATAATAAAATACCACTCGACATTCTTCAACTAAATGAGAAGAAATTTGAAACATGCATTAAACGCACATTATGCAGACAAGCATATTATAAGTTGTTTGATTATATCGTAGATAAAAATGCTTGGCTTAATTCTAGTCCTGCTCTACATGAACTTGGGCTCACTAGTTAAAATTTTAACGTTTGGAAGAGATGCTTCTCTTTTTATTTTTGTATTTTTTCTGACATTGCGAACTTAATGTTAATTTCTTTTTTATTTAATCAGGTTTTAATTGTTGAATACTTCAATAAAGATTAATGATTATCTTTTCTTTTTGGTAGTAAAATTTTATTCATCTCTCAAATACATTGCAAACTATAGTTTTGTATGATTTAGAAGCATTTTTTCAATTTTGTAAATGTGAGTACCATGGATCCGTTTATTATGTTTATTTGTGTGTATGTTGACTTGAAAGCATGCCAGTTGAGAGTATATCATGCTAACTTAAATGTCTCACTGTTGGTGGCGCGTGTGTTGGATCATTCGGTTCCCTACAAAATGGTTAAGCTGGGTGGTGCTGATCCACGCTTCATGTTCGTGAACGGGCGTCTCGGTTCGGTCTCGGTTGAGACTGGTCATCTCTTAACTGCCACGGTTTATTTTTAATCTTATATTTTGCATTGCTTCTTCATTCTTTTTTTTTACATTGTTCTTGAATATAGAAGCAACAAGATATCTTAATTTAAAACAGTGTCCTTGGAGTTTCTTACCCGTTCTTCTCCATAGAGATCTACGTTTTGGAATGGGCAGCTTCAACTTTCTGACTAACTCTTTGACAATTCAAAAGTGCCAGATATGCTTTGAGTTTAAGTTTTAAAATCTTTGTACAAAAAAAGCAAACGAATTTAAAACAAAAATAAAAAACAGTAAAATAACTTTAGTTTAAAAAAAGAAAGAAAGAAAATACATTTATTTGCGGTAAACATGACGCAAAGAAAAAACACAAACACAAAAAAGAACGAGTTCGTGGAAAACATGCGTCACATTCACGCAAAACAGCAATCGTTCAGCATAATGCTACGGCCCTATGCGAGACAGAGCCCCAGCGCTGGTTTCGCGGTGGTGGTTTCGGAAGCCAGTGGAAAAAAAATCAAGTTATCATGCAACGGGTGTGCTAGTGCAGTTTTTATAGGTAAGTGCAGAATCTAATAGTAAGTTTTATTCATCGGGCCACCGATCCCAGTCGGTACAAGTATCAGACGACTTTCTGACCTATAATTCATTCCGATCCAGCCTGTCCCTTGCTGCCCTCTCCCAGCGACGCCCAAAGCCGAGGTCCGTACTCCACAGGGGGTGCCCTTAACGTATAGTCGGCTAGTTTATAAGTTTTTTAAGCCCTGGGTGGGGGCCTTAATTTATTAAGGCAACCACAGGCAAGTCCGATTAAGCAACCGACAACCTCCTAGGTAGACCTCCGAGAAACCAATCACAATTTTTTTTACCAATAATTCATCTCATTTACCTGCTTAGCTGTCAGCTATAATTAAAATACATTACCTTACCTACATTAGGTACAATTAGTAATAATTACCTAGATGGGTGCATCATTATAAACACCACATTTAGGTATCGGGATGTTTAAGTATTACACATACCTATCTACATAACCTCTTTATAGTTTTGTTATGGATAGCTCACACATGCTCATTAAGGAGCTATTCAACGTGGCTGAATTCAGTCGCTTGAATTTAGTCATCTTTTTAGGAAGATGTTGGTATCTATATATTTCGCATTTTGAAGTCTTCTTTAGGTACACACGACACTGAATTAGTTACTGAATCGGTTCAGAGTCCATCAGCAGATTAAAGTGCGATAGAGACAGACGTATCGCCTATCTTCTTTCTAGTTAAGTTGGTTTTTAGGAGGCTAACTTGCTGAATGCTATTACATTTGTCTGATTCAGTAACTGAGCCATTTACGCCCGGTTTCTGATTTGAGAATTAGAAGTTGAAAACTTGTCAAACCCTAATTTAGCATTACTTAAGATGGTTACTTTAATGTAGCCCGCGAAACGAATTATTTCTTAATTTATTCTAAACACATTTTGAATTTAGTGTAGGTAACCTTAAAAAACTCCAAAATATAGTTTGATAAGTTCTCAACTTCAAATTCTCAATTCAGAAACCGGCACCCTAATTACGTAACACACTATCTATCACAATCTGAATCATTTTGAAGCCTATTGCTAATCTATCGCTTCAAATGTTCGAAAAATCTGTCTGCTCAACAAGGCAATGAATGTTGTTGAACTGTCAAAATTAAACCCATTCCTACTGTTACTGTGTTACGTAATTACCCCGCAGGGCGAGCCCTTGCCGTACCTACCTCTTGATTAAGAACCCTTCGATCGAACAGAGAGGATCTTAGTCTGGGCATAACGCAATAAAGGGATGAGCAGCAATTTGTTAAAGCCAAAGGTGGACTTAGAGAACATTGACCCGCCTACATTGATTTACGGTTCTAGCATTTTTCATTTCAAAACATAAGTTAAGACCCATGAAAAGCCCTGAATCCTACCGAACCTAACGAATATACCTACCTTTAACATTGTCGTCAACATTTTCCTGGTATTAAGTTACTCTAATGAGTTTGTCATTCGAATTCCCACGAAGAGATAAGTAATATTATTAAGGAAAGAGTAATGAACTGCCTACATGACCGCCGCTGTAACCTTATTTCTTGCACGGAAAATGCTACTTTTAGTCCAGCATTTTATCTGTAGTCATTTTCTTAGTCCAAATTCAATATTCGAGAGAATCCTCAACCCATAGGTGTAGAAAATAGCATAGGTATAACGTTGAAGAGAACTGTCTATCTGCCAATTACAAAAAAATCCGATCAATAGAAATACTGCAAGTTCATTGTGCTGACCATTAATGGCTCATTTAATTTAACCCTCCTATGATTGCATAGCTTCATGAAGAATCTAGGACAAGTTTTAGCTCTCATTCTTCAAGCCTTAGAATGCGCATGGCTCTGGTGGAAAAAGGTCAAACGAAGCAACAGTTTTGCATTGATACATCTAAATTCTACATAATATAAAATTGTCGAACCTACATATATATAGGCCTAACTTGTAGACTGTAGATTTGTAGACCTTTTTCTATTTTGTGGAGTAGCTGTTACTTGTTGAGAGGCCTACACTGTCCTCCCATACCTATTAACACTGTAATTTGAAAACATTGTAAAAAGCCACTTATTTTTAAAAGAGTAACCGTGGAGTTTCTTGCCGGCTCTTCTCCATAGGAAACGACCAATTAGAACCGTGCACCTAGCTTCTGACGTTTCATAAGTGCCCATGTAAGTTTATGTGAAATAAAATATTCTGATTTTGATTTTGAATGTATTTTTCATAAGCTTTGTAACTGTAGTTTATTTAGCCCCTGTCCAAACCCCGACCCCAGTGGAAACCCCGGCTAAGACTATATTACACTGTAGGTAGTGATTATGTTACCTATTTAGTATTTTGTAGTGTCTAAATTGCACACATTGCACTTACAGCTTGTGAATCCTAGTGCACTGGCTCTGCGGCTAGGTGCTAACTAACCTAAATAAATTTTATCCACTGGCCAATATTTTCTTAATGTTTACTGTTGTTTGAGGAGATAAAGTAGTTACAATATTAACTTGACATAATATTATTGTCTTGAATATAGTTTAGCTTTACGATGTTGTATTTTTTTTTCTTTTCTTCATCGTGGGTGCGTTTAACACAAAATCTCCCATAGATACACCAACAGCCACACCTGGAAAACCTGTATGTAGGCTGTACAAATATTTGTTACGTGCGGGAATCGAACCCACAACACGTAGCGCCACAACTGATATCTCAGCCACTGCGTCAAACGTGTGAAAATTATTTGTAACTCGTCATACCTCTATAACCTGTTGCCCGCCGCGTTCATCTGCCGGCATTTTGTATTTCATAATTTTTTTATACAAATATCAGGGATGAAAAGTAGCCCATGTCTTTCTCCAGGCTACCTATGTCAAATTTCATTACAATCGGTTCGGTGGTTTAAGCATGTAAAGGTATACCACAGAATATAGAAAGAAGTAACAGACAGACAAAATTACTTTCACATTTATAATAGTAAGTATATATAGATAAATATATATATATATATATATATATATATATAGATAGATAGTAAGTGTAGTAGATATTTCACTTGACATGCACTGGCTGTGATCAAAGCACATGCCGTCTCTGTAATCTGTAGGTACATATGCAAAGAGTGCTCTGCCCTGAAGTGAGATGATAATAAGCTGGTATTATTCATGCATTGGTGGATTTTAGCCTACCATATCACTTTACACTACAAAGATACCCAAATTATTGTTAATTGTGGCATAATTTAGTGCGATAATCATAAGGGGGACCGTGTCCCTGCAGTGGGACAAGACTGGTTACAATTAGAATCTAGTGCGCCATTTCGACAGCGTGAATAGAACACCATATCAAATGGACAAACAGTTAGCGAGCACTTGATTTCTTGAAGCGCTGCGGCATACTTTACATACATACCTACCTACAAATTTTAACCTTAGGTATGCAACATCTGCCAGCGTCCGGGTTTGTCCGAAAGGGTTACCGTAGCCCTGGCCCACAGGCAACTGAAGGAACACGGGTGAGTTAGTCAGTAAAAGTCTGACACGCCCTCCCGCTACGCCCAGAGCGGGAGAACTTATTTGATGACTTCCAAAACAAAACAAAAAAAAAGGTATGCAACATTGGCCAAAGATGAGTTTCGTGGGAGACCCTTTATCAGCGCCTCCTGCAGGATTGATTGCTTCTAGATTTTTACTTAGTCGAAAATGTTAAGGTGCTGATACCACCAATTGCTAGATTTGAAAAAAAAATTACTTGCTGTAAGCTTGATTTTTATTTACCCTAAGCCTGGTATGGGGTCATTGTGCTTATCATTAGCTGCTCCATATATTTTGCCGATGTAGATACTTAATTATTCTAAGTGAACACAACAGCTGATATTTTCTTCACGATTTCAGAGTTGGATTGGTCTTGCAGAGATGAGCGGAGATGAGAAGGTTGAGATGGATGTGTGGAGTGACAAGACCGGATAAAGTAAGAAATGAGTACCTAAAGTTTGAAAGTGGCGATAGTTACAGAAAAGTTGAAATTGATATGGGCATGTGATGAGAAGGGATGAAACGCTTAAAACTAAAAGAGTGATGAATATTTCTATGGATGGTGAGGGAAAGGGAGACCATAGAAAAGATGGACGGATTGTGTGAGGGATGATATGAAAGAACAGGGAGTGAGAGATAGAGTGACGGCTGACGTGCGAGAATAGAAGAGTGTTTCGTCAAAAACGTGTTGGCCCAACTCCCAAGTCACATGCGACAGTAAAGGTTGTCCATAATTATGAGTGTTAGTACCTACAATGACCCCCTTTTTTAGGTTAAGGGTGAAAAAACAAAGATTTGATGTTACACATAGTCTGTTCAGGATATATCTACCTACTTTGCAGTGGTTTTCCTTAAAAGACAATTGGCAAGTTGCCATGGTAGTGATGCCCACCACTAAAGAGACCCACGTAACTATTTTTCCTTTGATTTTAAAAAACGTCCTTTTCTGAATCCTTCGAGAACTTCATTTTTAATGTCAGTTTTACCAACAGCTGGTAAAACTGACATTAAAAATGCCAATAACAACCCCGAAATGTATGCGATTTGCTCGTCAAAGTTTATGACGTTACCAGGCGCCATAAGTTTGTTTTTTTCTTTTTGTACCAAGCGCTGCCCAGCAGCGCTCCATCTAAATTGTTATTATGAGTGTAGGTAACTTTGATATTTTACGTTGACCCCAGTAAGTACTTTTTCATGGACCTTTAAACCATGCTGTCCCATATTTTAGAAACAAATTGGGTAAAACAGACAAAAAATTAAACAAACACTTCCAAAATTAAATAACTTCTTTTATTTCAGAGTCAAATTTGTTTCCTACATAAACGTGTTAGAATGATGACGCCGTAACATTAATTGACCATTACACTAATGGTACGCGCCGTTAGCTGTTAACTTGGTGCACGAGTGGAGGGCTGTGAATTTATTCCATTATGACGTGTTAGTGCGCGCGTCACGTTTCCACGAACACACACAACATGTGCACAATGTGCAACAACCCAACGGACTTCGCAACTGTTATTCCTTTAATTAGCCGCAAATATGACTGGACGAGTATTTATAACCCGCTCGAACGGCACCGATACGTCTTACATGTTACATCTGAACGATCAAATGAAGCAATCCCAGCGAGGCGCGCGCACTATCACTACTACACAGATAACTACTGTCGGTTTCAATACAGACTTTTATATTATAATAATATAGATTTTTATTTTTTTAATAACTATGCAAATATGATCACAAATACCCATGAACCAAACGACGCGATCCCGAAACATTTCTGCAACATCCGAAGATAACAATAACTACACTCCACTACCGCGGCGCGCGTAGAGGTACTCGTGCGCACGTGACGTCACGCACCGCCGCTACGCGCTCCGTCACAACGATGTCACGCGTCTCAACTACTATCCAATGCCACAAACACCTAATTTTAATCAATAATCAACAATTATCGCCCACCTCTAACACTACACGCTTAATTTATACGATCAAGTGGAAAAATAATTTTTGATCCTCCATCGAAATCAAACTAACATCTCCCATGATATTTTCACATGGCAAAACAAAAATTCAAGGCAAAATACACACAGTCCGAGAGCGCGACCCACCGGGACCTACGCGTCTGAGGCAATTTAATGTTCCTTTTCCTACGTTAGGGACAGCAAAGTATCAGGACTACAAACTAGACGTTATAAACAACGCGGGCCGCGCTCCCGCCTGCGTCACATAGGTAAATTGGAAAGACAATAACTACTCTCCATATGCTTATAAGAACACTTCATAAAACAGCTTTATATTATACTACATAATTTACATTTATATTAGGTTTACATTTTTACACAGCAATAATAATGTTTGTAGTTTCATTATAATATACTCTATATACTCCCAATTGCTAAATATTGTCGCATATTAAGCATGTTTTTTTTTTTATTTATATCGACACCGCATGGTCATAAGTGTCAGCATCATTTTATATTAACAAAATACTTTAAATCCTTCTTCAAATCACGCTACCATTTCTCCTAAATACGAACAAAACTATGAAACAGTGATCGGACTATTATTCTTTTAGAACTTGTATTATTAGTCACTAATTAATTCCAAATCGGTAAGTAGCCGAATACACAACTAAAACTAAGTTTCAAATAACTAAACTACGGGAATTTATAACAATTTTCATAAACGGACACAGTTCACAGATGTTGCAACTTCACAAAAAATCAACTCTAATTATTTCAAACAAATAATCTATAAATGCTGACAATATTGTCTTTTGTTTGGAATGACACTTAACACTTTCTATTTATAAAGTTTCAAACATCGACATATAAATATGTTAGAATTTAGACGACTGATCACAATGCTAATCAGACTTCTCTATACAAAACGATTGTGTTAGTAAAAAATAATTTTAGAAAAAAATAATTATGGCAAAATATTGGCGAAGTGTAGCGAATGAGCTCTCCACGAATATTTAAGTTAAAAAGATCCAATACCGTTGTAAAACAAACCCAAGCACTCAACAAACAGCCGCGGGAAAATTATACTAAAACAACTCACAGTGAAAACTTAAACACGCGGCCACACGACCGGACAGTAAATGTACACACGTGTGACCACACTTTATAAATATGAGCTACGCGTGCGAGCTCCGAACTAAACGTTACAATCGATACCATTATTTTACTACAGTATCAAGCCACAGCGGCAATGTTACATGTTAGCACAACTAAGTTACCGCGGGGCGTTATGACATCACAACTAAATGATATTTACACAAATAATGCACATAATATAAAATATTATAAGACATAACCATCTTAAGTATTTATTACGTTATAGTTTTATTTATTACACTATGGCATTGCAACTTTGTGACTCGGTTGCGGCTATGCGTCGACCTTCGTTACAATAACAATTTTATTAGCGGAACAGAGAGGCAGGTTCAATGCCTTGTCAAAATCGTGGTATGGGTAAGAATATTTTCGACAAGTTTTCAGATAACAGACATAGATATAAATATGATAATCACAGTAAGATAATAAAGTTTGTTTTGGCTGTAATAATCTTCGCACACAGAAGCGTTTAGTCACTCGGAAAGAATTTCGAATTGATATAGCATTCAGTGACTTGATAAGAACGCAGCAGCTCAATGTCATGTGAGATAACGAAATTCTTTTAAATATCACCTTTAAAATAAACAGCAAAACTGTTACTTTGGACCGTCGAAATAATTCTTCGCATATTGTAACAGATAATGCGCAGACTCAGAAATCAACATAATACAATATTGTAAAAATAGGTCTCATTGCACGTGGTTTAGGGCCAGTTTCTCGAAAATGATCGCAAAATTAATGTGAATGTGTGAAATGTGTCAAGCGCGCGAAAACTGCAGTGATTGGTTGAATGATTTATTAAAGGCCAATTGCAGCAGTTCACGTGCGCTTGACCAACTGTCACATTAATTTTGCGGTAATTTTCGTTCGACAAACTGGCCCCTACAGTCCGGCCGTCGCGTCGTTAGAGAATGCGTTCCTAATACCTGTCAGTGCGACAATTCTAGTAAAAATAAAGATCAAATTCGCAAAACACGTATTCGTTTGTATGAAACTGACAGGTGTCAAGAACACATTCTCTCGATGGCCGGACTATAGTTGACTATCGTAGATACGTGGTACTAAACGTGACAGAAAAACGTTTTACAAAATGACAATTGATGTGGGTAGGTGTTGGTTACTAAGTTCTGATAACAAGAGTTGGACGAGCTTGCCGACGAACAGTTACAACCAGGTTTCTGAATTGAGAATTTGAAGTTGAGCATTTGTCAAACTCTAGCGTTACTTGAAGGTGATTCATTCAATGTAGCTTGCGAAATTCTTACATTCTTTGCAAATAAATTTTGAATTTCGCGGGCTGTCACATTAAGTAATGCCAAAATAGAGTTTGACAAGTTTTCCAACTTCAAATTCTCAATTCAGAAACCTGGTCAGATAGATTGTTCACATTATATCGCGATAGCAAGGCTCCGGTTACGTGCTGGTCACCTGATCTCAGCACGTGTTTAGGGCAGGAGTGCAGTGTATCCGCAGTGTGTCCGCAGTGTATCCGCAGTGTATCCGCAGTGTATCCGTAGTGTGTCTGCAGTGTGTCCGCAGTGCACCCGCAGTGTATCCGCAGTGCGCGCGCCCGGCCGCCGCCGCCGCACTCACGCTACGGTCATTATAGGTCCCTGAGAACACAAAAAATTATAATTTTAAAATAATATGGCACAGCAGCTAACAAAATCAAGATAATCTAACACTGGTCTTAATTTAAAAACCGGATTCCGGATTTACCGGTTCTGGCATTTTTTACTGATTTTTATTTACTTCTAACCTGTCGGTAGGCTCTGACGTCGACGCCGATGAGGTCATAACGCATCATGACACACAAGACCACAAAAATGTGAATCCGGCTCAATACAGCACACGGGTGACGGATACCACCTTTATTTTTGACAAAGGACTGCGTTCACTAACCCTGAGCAACGATTAATAACTATTAATAAACTCTGCGTAATCATGGCATGGGCAATCGTCTATGGGTTTTCGTTGGCTAAGCTGACTACGAGAGCTCTGCACTCTGACCCAGTCCAACAAACATAATTCTCGAACAGCAGCCTTAACGTGCCTGTCATAGCTCAACCAAACCAAATTTGTTAAAATACCACCACATACATTAATAAAATTATCAAGATCAGAATCAATCTCATATTTAGTTGAAAGCATTTAATTTCATGCGCATATTCTTATACCGAAAAACAAACTAATAATACGTACAGAGACCTTTTTACCGAGTGACCAAAATCAGAACTGACGCCGCAATCTTGTTTTTTTTTTAAATATAATTTCACAAAACTATTTCTAAAATGTTTACCAACAACGCCCCTGTACTTTCGAAGCGGCAGTTTCGCTTTTTTTTAACCCCCGACTACCGCTATGTGAGTGTCTGTTTATATGTCTGTCTGTGACACCGTAGCTCTTAAACGGGTGAACCAATTTGGATGCGGTTTATTTTATTTGAAACCAGGTTTTCTAGCGGTGGTTCTTAAACATGTTTTCAAAATCGGTTCAGCCCTTTCAAGGTCATCAGCTATTTTTTGGTGTCAGGTTTTTTAATTTTACCTATTATACGCAGTATTTAATTCTCCTTCCATACCAATACCCAACACCTGTGCAAGTAAACTTGAGTCTACTGTAGTGCAATATATTGTTGGATATAAAGGGTTGATATTACCGTACCTACCTCATCCACTGCTGCGAGGGCGGGTTGTGGGAGGGCGTCGACGGCTGGTGCGACTGTGTTGCCACCCTTTGCACCACCTGGAAAATACAAATATAAGGTGAGTTATTAAATTGTTTATTTTTAAGACGTTGAGACCGCGCAACGTCTTAAAAATAAGCGACGACAATGAACATCTGGGAGAATTTTGGTACTGGATTACCGAACTGCAAAAAATACTCAAAAATTTTACGCGCACTGTATGTCATTTGATATAATATAAGCATGCAGATTTTTTATAATTCCGTCGGTTTAGGATTGCTTAGCAATTCCAAGCCAGTTCAAAATTCAAGTAAAAAAAATATTAAAAATAAACTGCAAGTAATATAAACGGGGTTAGCTTAGTTACTATAACTTATTTCGTGGTCATCTTATTAAGTTAAGACATTTTGATGAGTGATCTAGTGGCGTCAACAGATGACAATCCAGAAAAAAAAAAATGCTTTAGAAGACTAAAGTCGACCGGTTGCAGGCTCGATTATTTTTTAGGCTTGTAGATTTTTGTCCGTCAAAGCAAAAGATTTTCGAGATCTTCCATATATCTCCTTGGTTTTATAGATTAGCAGCTGCGTTACCTGTTGCACGAATGCCCTGGTGAGGTGCGGCGCGGCGCGCTCGGCGTGCTCGAAGGCGCGCCGCAGCTCCTCGATGGCGGCCGCGCTGCCCGAGCCGTGCTTGCGGGACAGCTGCGAACACACACATTGGTAAAGTATTTTACTAGCAACCCGCCCCTATTTCGCACGCTTTTACGGCTTCATAAAACATCCAGATTTCTTGTATTACTTTAACCTGTAAACCTTGCGGCTTAAATTCTGTAAATGATGGTGAAAACCGCGAAAAATCCATTGCGTAGATTAGAAAAACAAGACTGCCACAAATACAAACACGATTAATGACTTTAATGTACAATATGTATGGATATTGCAATCTTTACTAATTGCTCTAAATCACTAACAAGCTAAAAATTAATGTTTGATCAAACAGCATATAATTTGATACCCACAAACAAAACGTGTGCCATAACTTCTGTTTTCTGACTTCAACATACATCAAATGTTTAAAGAGTTAAAAGCTTATCTCATGAACATATGCCAGCTTAAAAATTACTCAAAGTAACAAAAGTCTTTACATAGGATAATGCAATTTATATTATTTACCTCATTCAGTAGTGGGTATATAAGTTGTTGTAGATAAGGATGCCTCTTTACTTTGTTCTCCTCACTATTTGTTCCTCTATGGTCCAGAGGCGTGGCCTGAAATTAGACATACATTTTATAATAAAGACATGATAAAATAAGCATGCTGCACATGAATAAAGGAGTTTTCTTGAGCTCATTTGGCACCTTAGACTAGTGTGTACAGCATCAGTTCAGAAGGCCAATTCCCGTATTTAAAAACGTTCAATAAGTAGTCATACCAGCGACCATCAATTAAAAGTTTTTGGTAATTTTCGACTGAGATTAGAATGCAAACGTTCTTAAAACATGGGAATGGCCTCTTTGATACTTTTTCTTGATTCGTGAAACTATTTTTTATCTGTTTAGGTAGCCTGTATTGTCCCACTGCAGGGCAAAAGCGTCCCTCTCAAAGGAAAGGTTTAAGGCTGCGGTTGCACCAGAGAAGAGCGAGGATGCGTAGCGAAGGATGTGTATGAAACTATCCAATAACATCGCTTCATAGCTTGAGCTAAGCTAGCGGTGTTATTGGTTTGTCGTACGCACGTTCATCGCTACGCATTCTCGCTCATCTCTGGTGGAAACGTACTCTTAAGGTGTTTTTTTCCTCTTTCAACCCAATTTTGTTCGGTGCTATTGCCTGCAACTTTTTTTTTTGTAGTAATAAAGCTTGTCTCGCCATCTTTGTCTTGGTCTATCGTGGTATATCCTGGTGCTTGGTGTTTGTTTCAAAACTAACCAAAGTTTATCAATAATTTGTATATATTTTGTTGTATAGGCAAGACTAACGTTTTTGTTATAGACTACGCTATCCCTGTTGGAGGGCTGGTGCTCAGTTCGCTCCTTGCGTTCGTCGCGGTCGCCTCGGTCACGTTCGCGTTCCTTCACGCTCCTCTGTTCGGCGTTCACTTGCACGTTCGACGATTGCCGAGACTGGAATGTTAAATAGGTTTTTTTAAGTTTATATTTTTCTAATTTTATAATGGGTAAGTTTAGGTTAGAATATTTGAAAATGTTTATCATTTATTTAGAACACAACAAAGTGTTAAGTAGGTGATGAAATGTATGATTTCTAAAGCAGTAGATAAATCACGAACAATTATTTATTGTCTCCTTAAACTCGTTGTTTTATAAAAGTGGTCAATCGCTGTTCAACAAACCTGCAGTTATGTCTCATGTCAGGTGGTATTAGTTTAAATGACATTTGAAAATAGATTTAATAGATCGGCTCTAATGAGCGTCCATAAACTAAAATGTCCTAGGCGGTTACAGCTAGAAGGAGGTCGCCGAGCGAGATCGAGAGGGCTGGTCCTGCTCGGAGAAGGAAGCGTCGGGGAGGCAACCGCCTTGGCGCCTAATACGCCGAAACCCGCTTACCAATCAAGGTAGGGGGACCTTTGGGGTCGCAGGCGCACAGAGTAGGGACTCTATCTGCCCACCGAGTGACCCCGGGGAAGACGGTGGCACAGTGGTCACGTGCTGCCGTGCATAGCGAAGCTCAGGGGAAGTCCCTTTATAGTCTCCCCAGGGATGTGCTTTACAGGCATTGCATAGGGGGGGTTCCGGAATTGGTCTTTTAAGAGGAACCGGGACCCCTCTATGTGCTGATGGTGACCACCGGGGTGATATAGTGAGGTAAAAACCCCAGACTCCCTGACCTCCCTCCCCAGAGGTCGGGTGCCTTTTGAAGGTTTCCCCATAAAAACAAAAAAAAAAACAAAACAAATACAGCATTGAGAACTTACCGGGTGCTTATCATTAGTATTATTGTTGAGCGCATGCGTATGCGCAGGCACATGCGGCACGTGCGTCGCATGCTGCGCGTGTGTCGCGTGCGGCGTGTGCGGCGTGTGCGGCGCGTGCGTCGCGTGCGCGGCGTGCGGCGGCGCGGGCGGCGCTGCGGGCGGCGCGGCGGGCGGCGCGGGCGGCGAGCTGCGGCCCGACAGCGCGCCGTTGTGCTTGCCGCCTGCGCCCACGCTCACGGCCTCGCGCTCGCGGTGCGGCACTGGGGAACGGATGACTCGTGTTAATAATAATAAAACTTTGATTTCAATAGAACGAAACGAATTTCATAGAACTAATCATTACCAGTTTATAATTTGCAATAAGCATACATTACACTAAAAACTAAATTAACACAACAATGAAATCAATTTATAGTATAGAAAGAAAAACAAATCCACACGACTTGATGCTACAGTCCCATGATTGCGGAATTTCATTACCGTATACCTAATAAACATAAACTCTATTGTTTATCACCGTCACAGAAAATTTGCCTGAACAGGATTGACCATAACACGGTCAGCTTAAACTATTTATTCTTGATTCATCTTCACCTACAGGCATCCCAACTTATAGCTGTCAGAAAGAAGATCAATCAACAAAAAGACGTGGGTTAACCATTCACCATACTATAACTGCACTAGGATCTTTAGGCGCGTGGCCAAAATCGGAACTAACCCCGCCATCTTGTTTTATCCATATATTTCACAAAACAATTACACAAATGTTTACCAACAGCGCCACCCTGTCAACGTCATTCAAGCGCCAAAAGATCCTTGTAGCAAACAGCGAATGACCAATCAATCTTTCAAGCATAGAAACTGCGACTTTATCTCTTCTTGATAAAAGGTAATAGTAGATAACAGCCAGCCAGTATATTCAATGAATAAATTCCACGATTTTATAATCTGAATCTTATTCCAAGGTCATAAGGGTCATGAAAGGAAATGAGAATTCATACCATTGTCGTCATCAGTGTTGCGATTGTTGCGTCGCTTGTTGTCTCGCTCTGCGGAGGCCTGCAGGGCTCCGCCGCGGACCGTCATGATCCAGGGCTCGTCTGCCTCGCCGTCGCCGCTCCGACAGTCCTCTCTGAAAAAAAAAAAAAACAATATTAGGGTATGATATGGACGTTGGACTTGGACTTTTTAAGCCAATTTCTTTTTATAACACACGTGAAGTCGATTACATTTTGACTATTTTCGGCTGCCTATGTTTGCATTACGTTCGACCGGGTTTGGAAGGTAAAAAAGGAGACCTTTGCTCAGCACTGGGACACAAATTGCCTTTTTTTTTTTCATCAACCTATAGTGTCCCCGCTGCTGGGTAAACGTCTCCCCCATGTTTTTCTAGTTCTCTAGAAAATATGTTTTAAGCAGGCTAACATAAAAAAGGTTTGACGACACTTGTCAGTAGATACTTACGCAACATTTTTGTAGCGTCAAAGGAGGTCAACAAAAGCCAATACAACTTTGCCCAAACATGTACCCCGAGACCAGGTACATGTGCACGAAATCGTAGAGAATTTAAACGTAAAATCGTATTTAAAATTAGTATTTATTAAAGATTTAACCCTTAACCCTTAACCTGTAACACAATTAAAACATTCACAGCTTGTGTTCACCTACTTTTGGGTATAAGCATCCTTTCTTACATAAGGTACTTAGGTAACTTTGCCTAACAAAAATCAATTATACAACGAGAGTTATTATTGAATTCAGATTGAATTATTTATTTGGCAATAGGCTCGCGCACTATTACATGGGACTTAAACATAACTGGCGAAATGTGGGTGTACTATAGGTACATCACTGCCTACCTTTCGGGGAAACGGCGTGATGTTATGATGATGAATCCATACTAATATTATAAATTCGAAAATAACTCTGTCTGTATGTTATCTATTCACGCCTAAACCACTGAACAGATTTCGATAAAATTTGGCAAGGAGATAGATGGTATCCTGGGGAAGGACATAGGCAACTTTTTGTCCCGGTAGCACGTTCCCATGGCATATATTCCGACATCCATGCGGGCGAAGCCGGGGGCAGAAGCCAGTTATTTATAAATATTGGAAACGAAACAAGCGTGAAACAACAGTAGCTGGAGCCGACAGCAGACAGTTGTCAAGTTGACAGTTTTTTTTTTTTATAAGTAGCGTAGTTGTACTTGTGCTGATGACAGAGTGCTAAAATGGCGTTATTTTTATTATGTTAAAAGTTATTTTATTCTCGTCCCCGGGTAACCATAAGAAACATATATAAATGCGATATTATTCAGGGTAATCTATTGTATTTTATGCCACTAAGGCCCACTTGCACGTTTAGTCAGGTTAAATTAATAAATATAGAGTTAAGTAATTAACATTTTAAGTCTTAATACGCGTTGCGGCTCTAAAAAGTAACACCGGGTTAGTAAACCTGATACTCATTTTTGTTTTTTGAGTTGTGAACATTGCAGTTCAATCAACGAAACACAAAATAGAATTGCAATGTCTATGCCCTGATAAGTAACCCGACCAAAAATGAATGAACGAACAATGAATGGAATTTGTATACCCATCTCTTTTACACTACACTACTTTCTTGTCTTCGAATTTTATAACATGACATTTCATTTTAATCGTATTGTATATGGTTTCCATGGATATTTAGTTTATTTATTGACGGAAACGTCATATTAGGAAAAATATGTTTTAAGTTTTTATAATTTGTATTTATTTTTATACGAGCTAATGAATATATTGCCTGCTGATATAGTACCGAATTTTCACTAACTAGAACGTCGAACAATATAAAATACAATATAAGTTATCAGCAGTACCTCATAACGTAAATTTATTTTAACATTACTAACACTAACCCAGAGTTTAGCGACTTAACTCTCCCACGTTTTAATATTTAAAAGTTTAACTCTAGGTTTACCTCTAACTCTAGGTGGCGCAAGATGAATTACTTCCCCGAGTTAGCTGTTAACTCCGAGTTATTTATGATAACCCATGAACTCGCAGGTGGGCCTAACTCTCCCACATCGGCGGGTTTTATACTTAAAAGTTTATCTCTAGGTCTACCTCTAACTCTTGGTGGCGCAGATGAATTATTTGATTATCCCTGTGTTAGCTGTTAAGTCCGAATTATTTATGATAACCCATGAACGCGCAAGTGGACCTTAGGTACCTCGATACTTCGTTTGGGCAGATGTTGGTAATTTTTGACATCCTTTATCGTTTAACCCATTGGGTTACCCTATAATTTATGTGTTTTGGATACTTACTAAATAAGTCAACAAACTATTATCCTACAACATAAGGGTAATTTATATTCAGCGTGTTGTGTGAAACCTCCCTATAATGCCGGCACGTGTATCGGTTGCCATGCCACCCACATGTACCAGTATTGAAAACACATTAGACGGTTTTGCGTAACAAAGGTAGCTTTCAAAGCTTAGAATTCCTAGAACCCATTATTATTGTAATATAATAATAAGTATGTTATCGGTTGGTATTATACAAGATTATTAGGGTAGTTCGCCACTTAAATATTTTTGAACGAATTTATCAAGATTTCAATTAGTCTTAGGGCGAATTTTATCAAACTTTTATAACTAGACTAATTTTTATCCTAAATTTTTGACAGTTTTGCCATACTAGAACTGTCAGACGTCAATTTTATTCCACGGATAACAGATTGACTTTGGTAAATTCAGCCCTTAGTCTAACAATTGATGATTCGTTAGTAAAAGAGTGTGTAAAATATGAAATATACTCACGAATCCGAATTCTCCGACTCGGTTTCGCTCTCCTCGCTCCGTTGCGCCTTCCACTTCTTATACCTATCTATAAGATCCATTAGATACGAATTCTTCTTAGCCTTCCTGATAAACTGGAACTTTAATAATTCCTTAGCTGTTGGTCTCTGAAACACAACGCAATTTTTTTTCAAAACGTCGATAAGATACAAAAGTTATGACAAAAGTGGCACAAGACGTACGGAAAGTTTTAAATGAATTTTGATTGTCTTAAGATAATCTTGCGTAGGGAATAGAGACTAGTGAATCTCTAAAACAATCTATTTAGTGCAATGAACTGCGCGCTTATATCTTCCAGATTAAGGGATCACACGTAATCCGAAACACTCGGGAGGGTTCTAACAAAAACACTACACGAAAGTCGTCGGTCGGGGAAATTAATCTGTATCCTCTGTTTCCTCCGTATGTAACTTACATTTTCTGGATCCTTATTCAGACACGCCTCGACGAACTCTTTGAACGGTTTCGAGTAGCTGCCGGTGAGTTGCGGAGGGTTGTTCTTGGGGATGAGGAAGAGCACCCTCATGGGGTGGAGCTCTGAGTTGGGCGGCTCGCCCTTGGCCAGCTCAATAGCGGTGATGCCCAGCGACCAGATGTCGGCCTTGCTGTCGTAGCATGACTGTTTGATCACCTCGGGTGCCATCCAGAACGGTGTGCCCACGAATGTGTTGCGTTTGCTTGTCGTGTTTGTTAGTTGGCCCGCAACACCTGGAATTGTTAATGAAATTATTGTTGTGAGTTAAATAGTGTATTCAAGTTCAAGTTACCTAGTCTAGATACTAGGTAACTTCCACTGAAAAGCGAAAATCTGCTCTAAACTTTCATATCTATGTGTCGATTAATTGTTGTTTTGATTTTTATCCTCGGACTAGGTAACAAGATGTTGTGTAGTTTCTTTTCCAATACCAACAAATGAATCACGGTAAAAACACGAGTAAACAAGGTACACAAACAAAACACAGAATGATTAATTTGTTTTGGCAAATTATTGGGACATTCCTAATTTGCTTTACCAGCCACAGTTATTTATGTGTACATGCGAACAATATACAAACTTCTGTTGATTATAAATGTATGGAAATTCAAGATGGCGTACTCTTGCTAAAAGGTAAATAAAAAAGCCTTTAAAAGTAACGTTTAAGGTGCCTGAGTACGTCACAAACAATGAATAGAACCTACAATTACCTCCGTGTCAACGGAAAGCATACATCTTCATCATAATTACAATTTCATGAGAAGGGAATATGCTCATGCAGCATAGTACATTAAAGTTTCATATTATGACATGTCTCTTAGTTTTACCTTATGTATGCTCACGTTTACCCGAGGGTCGTAAACCGGGTCATTATTTAACTTTTCTGGGCAAAATGTCAGGTACCCTACGTACATTAAATTTGATTAATGTGAGACCTTCGTATTAAAATCGCATTATCAATCGTTGGACATCACGTGTCAAGGAAAACCACATAGTAATGTGGTAACTTGAGTAGGTACTTTTAAAATCATTACTTTATTCACTGTTTCCCCAAAATTGTGTTTTTATTGTCCGGTTGATGACAATAGGCTCGCACCCTATTACATGGGACTTTAACGTAACTGGCGAAATGTGGTTGTTCTTTAGGTGCACCTCTGCCTGACCCATTTGGGAATAAAGGCGTGATGTTATGTTGTGTTAAACGCAACATAATCTTATTTCAAGTATGTCAGATATTAGCGTGGTTTTCTTCTTACATCAGATGTTTATAATTGTTTTTATTACATTCGTTTAATATACGGATATAAAAGTGGTTTACCGCGTGGCATTTGTTCATTCTATATGCTGTAAAAAAAATGGATAAATATATAATATTCCCTTTGTACAACCCTACCGCTTTATTGAATTCGAAAGGTCCGGTAAAGTCATCGGGGCTTTTTTGTGACTCACTGTTTTTGTATACATTTTCCCTAACGGTGAAACTAATAAACGGAAAATATTTTAATTAAACTTGTCGCCCATCAACGCTTTCAAATTTATATAGAATTTATGCTGAACTATGCATGTACCGTCAAACGGGATGAATAGGGATGCAGGGGTGAATCGAGACGAAACTTTAAAAGGGATTTAAACATCACAATGTGTTTACTGTATTATAATTAATAAACGATTAAGTGCCTTTGTTGACCACAAACTACATTATTTCAATGTTAAAATCCCTTTTAAAGTTTCGATCCGATTCACCCCTGCATCGCTACTCACCCCGTTTGACGGTACTTACTTCAATACATTCCGTTATTGTGCCCCATTGCGGTATCCACGCAGCAAGGTTAAGCAAACCATCAATCAAAGAAGTGCATTGGTACGGATTGGTACTACGAGCATATCAATAAAGTGCCTTCTGCTCATAAAACTCCTCAATATGATGTGTCGAACGAAATCGAAACAACATAAGCTTAAAGGTTAAGGCGTCGAGTGGCTATAAACATAAGTAGTTAAAATTCAGCGCCACTCGACTATTAACCTACTTCGAATACACTCAAATGTGTCATGCTCAGTGTCGAAGATCATAGCTATAAAAGATTAGAAGAAACAGATTACTTTTTTTAGTAATCCCATACCAGTGTTGTAGAAACAAACAAAGCTGAATCCAGTAAACATGTATGTTTGAAGAGCCTGAAAGTCTTCACCGCTCTTCTCGGAGCAAAAGAGCGTTAACTTTACTTTGGCACGGCTCACAGTTGCCTCGCAAACGGTTCAAACATTGGCCTAAAGCCAAAAGTCCTGGCCATAATGCACGCTTAACTTATAATGCAAGCTTCCATATTGTTGGTTCGACATCTTTTTTGAGAACAAGAATATTTAACAATATATTTATTTTGGATTTTATCCGTTTTGGGTGGAAATAAAAAGAGACAACGGTTCAATCTCTTAAGGCCTCAACGAAAACTATTAAAGATTATCCTACTATACAGGTTACTTGAGTTTCCTTACACAATCTACAGGGTTTAACTAGACGTCTCCAGTGAGATTCTATCTCGATTTAATTAACAAAAGATAAAATCGCCATCTTTGCCGAAAATTCTAAAACTTATTTTTTTTGCTCGCCCTTACATTATTTCCGAGATGACACTTTAGGAGCTTATTAAGCGATTAAACCGTTGATAAATAGCTTCTTGCTGCTGCCCAAAAATTTCTTTTTATCTGCTTTAATAGGTGTGGTTAATTAAATAAACTTGAGACAGCTAGATTAATAAATAACTCGGCAGGCTAAATTATACCTATTAAATGCAGATGGTGTCCATTAACAGCTGAGCAATGATAGATACTGATTAAATTGTCCATTTATACTTTAATCGTCACAACTAAGTAGGTTACAAGTTTACGACACATTCATCAACGCACCCACAATCTTCGTTGTTGATTAAATTATCGTCAATTATGTATAACCAGTCAGTGTAAACGCTTCCCTAGGGTGTCGTAAAAGTTGACACCATTACTTTCTGAGGACAGGCAGCAGCATTCAACTATATTGTTTTATTCAGAGGTCTTCAATATAATGATAGGGTCGCCAGTCGGTCGACACAATCACCAGGACATCAATGTCATTCAAATACCATTTGTAACAATTGATGTTCGAACTTGCATAGAAACACGCCTGTACAGTGTACATACAATTGCTCTAAATTCTTCATTACCGATATATTTTTAAGATAAGCGTTCACTGTGAATGGTTTTCGTGTTCAAACTGCATGCATCGTTTGTTTTATGTGTGCAGGAGCAGCCGTCCATCCGTTACGATTATATTCGAAACTCGTATCACTGTTGCATAGCGTTCTGAATCACGTTAATGCGAGAAAAACCTTGACAGAGATGTATAAGAACGGAGCTAAAGAAAGTTATTATTTATGCACTCGTGTATTTCCATACATAACGGCCTGCAATGATGAATAAGAATGTGCTCTAGAGACAGTTACTGATACATAATCTTGAGTGCATAGTGCTATCTATAATCATCGCACTTGAGTGACTTGACACTTAACTGTTACAAACTGCCTGTAACTGCTACAATTATGTTAATAATTAAATTAGAGCAGTTATGATATGAATGTCACCACTCTATTAGAATCAGTAGGTCATCACTTACGAAACATGCCAAGATTAGCATTGTTTCGAATGTCTCGTCGGGAAACCCTATCTACAAATACCACTCTTTTCTTTTGTCGTTGTGGTTACATAATATTACTTCTTTGGCTAGAAAATCTATAAAATTCTAACAGCAAAAACTATTCTACGTCAGATATGAATATTATGTGAAATCGTTCCGTATTTTTCTTTTTTCTTTGTGAATATTTCCACTGACTGTCAGGGACGACTTATCGTTAGGCGAAAGGCGGCCAAGGATCGAAGCAAAAAGTGCAAGCGGCGCAATTCCTTATCTAAGAAATTTTTACCCTTTTAAAAAGTAGGTGAAACGGCAGAAACCAAAAACATTTTAGCCCCTTTTTACAACCTGAATATTTTATTCTGTGCGGGGTTCTATGTCACACTTAATGAAAAAAGAGAAGAGCTGATGATTTTTTCATTTAATACTTTACTGGATCAGAGTGAATCCAGCCAACCGGAATACCGTAAAAATAAGCGTTCATGGCAACAGTAGAAAGATTTGAATATCTGATGAAGTTATTTATGTGTTAATTCATTAAAAGAGATGTGTTGATATGGACCACAAGACAACTTACCGAAATCAGCCAGCTTGACGTCTCCCATCTCGCTGAGCAGTACGTTGGCAGCCTTGATGTCTCGATGCAGCTTCCTCTCTGAGTGCAGGTAGTCCAGGCCCCGTAGAACTTCGCGGAGTATCACTGCTATGTGCATCTCCTCGAAGCTGCCCGCCTTCATCAGGTCCAGGGCCGACCCCCCACCCAGATATTCCATTATTATCCATAATTTTGTTCCCTGGAAAGGAGAAAAGGAAAATGACTACACGTGCCTTTTATTGGTAGCTGTATCGATAAAAAATCCCGTGGCAGCATTGAGGATTTTCCCCGAGATATATTAACAACACTGCTAATGGATTCTAGGTAGTGTTATTCAATAAAAGGTGGAGTACCTACATTGTAGAAAATTGTATCTAGATATATCGTGAACAATAAGAACATACGGGGTGGCAGGGAGATCGACGCCCAACCTGTAACCATGGATTCAGTCCATGATTCTGAACACCCCTGCGTTAAAATTTTTCGTCGGTTTAAAAAAAATATTAATGTTCCATACATTTTGACCGCGTACGTATTGCATTTTTCTATGAAACTGTTTTTTTTTAATGACCGACATAAAATTCTTCGTTCAGGGCTAGAATCAAGTGCCGAATTCGTGATTACCGTTTGCGCGTCGATGTCCCTGGCACCCTGTATGTACTTATTTTTTTTGGGTGGTTTAGCATCAAATGACGTCGCCCGCCCTGGGTGGAGCGGAAGGGCGTGTCAGACTTTTACAGAGTAAAACCCACCCGTGTTCCCTCAGTTGCCTGTGCGCCAGGGCCACGGTAACTCTTTCGAACAATCCGCGACCCCGACAGGCATTGGCCCTATCGGACCCCGTCAATGGTGCTGACATCTCTTTGAGGCGCGCGTGGAACACGACGGGCCATCGACCCGGGCCTGGTCCTTAACGGCAGGTGAGCTACCCATTGCTCGCCGTCCACAAGCCCGCGCCTACAGTGGCTGGGAATCGGCTATCGATTCCCGACGCCCTGGGCGTCTCCTCCTGCGGCGACTAGAGGCGTGAGGGCGCATAGATTGCCTCGCCCTCACGCACTCCGCCTCGTCCTTCGCGAGCGTTACTGCTTCGCAGAAGAAGGTGACAGCTTCCCATACTCTCTCGCTCCGTACCATGGCCTGGACGCGAGAGATCGCCGCCGCCGATCGCCGCCACGAGAACACGGCGGTGCTCCGTCCAAGCCGGGCAGACCTCCACCGTGTCCTCCGTTCGATCCACACAATGGTAACACCCGGGCGTTTCCTCCCGCCTTATCCGAAACAGGAACCTTCCGAAACAGCCATGTCCGGTGAGGACCTGCGTCAGGCGGAAGGTGACGATGCCGTGGCGGCTCTCAGGCCACTTCTCAAAGAGGGGACTTACCGCCGCAATTGTAGCGTGCCCAACCCTGTATGTACTAATTGTTCATTCCTATACAAGATAGAAATATCGGAAGTATTTTACATAAATGTAAAGATTTACTTTTCATGGCGAGTAACCTTGCTAACCCTTAAAAGATTTGCAAAAATGATACTAAAAACTTAATAAAAGAAGCTTAGATTAAAATGTTCTCGCCCGTAAAAACACAAAATTCTTGAAGAAATTCTTTCACAAAAATATATCAGTATTTTTTTTCCTTGTAAAAGCGTTTGTGGCTATTTGAGATATTTCTGTGGCAAATTGAGATATTTCTGTGGCCCATCCGTAACATTTTAAGTCTGCCCGTCTATCAGCCGACAGATTTATTCTAGGCCTTTAGGCAAACGGTTTAATCCTCATTAATATACATTATTCAGCTCGGAAAATTTATTGGCATATTAAAGCATATTATTATACGTAAGCTGTTGTTGACCGAGTAAAGTATGTGTTCATATGCGTCATTATTATTGTATATAGTTGTTTGTAAGTATGAAACTTCTTCAGTATTCAAGTTTGTTTGTTTTTCCGCCAAGTACCTTATCTATGTATCAGGGCCATGCATGATATCGTGTAATTGAGATAAGTGATAAGTACCTTATATGCGGTCTGAAGCCAACACCAGCTGAATATTTTTCTGTGAAAACCTTTTCAGAAACTTGCAACGTCAAATTATTGGGAAATAAATCGGGAAAGCACCCACACGCATCAAAATACACAAACGAGAAGAAGAAAAGCTGTGAAATGTGAGAATTTAATCTCGAAAATGGAAAAGTACGTGTATAAATAAATTCAAATAAATATTTTATGTACATGATGGCTCACGATGTTTTTCCTCTTTTTTCCTTGAATTGATACTAAGAAAGTACCTACAGCTAAGAATTTACATAATACTCCATTTCTCTCAGTTAGCTACGTCTTGCGCTGAGAGATAAACACCGTTTATTTGTTTGTTTTCATCGTCATATTGTTATGAAAACGTTTTCATTAGTAAGGGAATTAATGAGGTTCACAATAGTGCGAGGTTCCAATCGCAACTCCAAAATATACGTACTCTTATAAGCTATTTATGTGCGTCTAGCCTGAAGCTAAACAGGTTCATTTACCATAGTAGGTAAAATTTAAAAACCCCGACCGATTTTAACAAAAAGACATGTCTAAGAACCACCGCTAGAAAACCTGCTTTCAAATAAAAAAACAGCATCCAAATCGGTTCTCCCGTTTAAGAACTACGGCGCTACAGACAGACACACACACGTAGCGGTCAAACTTATAGCACCCCTCTTTTTGTGTAGGGGGTTAAAAATGGGATCCCTTCTTTTCGCATAATGTTCTTTGTCCTAATATACTTCGGCATAACGATTTTGGCACAATTTGTTTTGGCATAATAATACTTCGGCATAATTTTTTTAGGCATACATTTTATGTTGACATAATCATCTTAAAGACTAATTTGTTTTGGCATAAATTTGATTCGCATAACGTTAGTAGGCGTAATGACTATTAGCATAACGTTAGTAGGCCTAATGACTATTTTAGTGACAGAACCGAATTGCTGCAAAACCGACTCCACGTAGTCTTGTTTGTCCTACCCCTAGAGTGTAATTTAAAATCGCGTAGGCGCGTAGGGGCGAGGTGGCCCGCGGGCTGAGGAGCAGGCGGCTGCGAGCGAGCCGCCGCGGCTGAGGCTGGCCGGCGAAGCCGGCCAACAAGCCAAAGCTGCGGTGGTGAGCGAATGCCGTCTGCGACGATTAGCACGCGTGGGGCCGCCGGAGGCCCGCAGCGCCGGAGCCGTGACAGAAACCCTGCCTGCTGCATGCTTGCTTGCATGCTGCATGCTTGCTTGTTTGCTGCATGCTTGCTTGCATGCTGTATGCTTGCTTGCATGCTGTATGCATTAGGATATTATGCTTAAAAAAGTTATGCTTTAGAACTTTATGCTTAATAAATTTATGCTTTAGAATATTATGCTTAATCATTATTATGGTTAGAGAAATTATGCTTAAAAAAATTATGCGTAAGCTGTTATGCGTAATTATATTATGCGAAAATATAATTATGCCAAACAAAATTATGCTAAGTTATATTAGGTCTTTAAATTTTATGCAAATGGATAGGGAACCGTTAAAAATATACGTATTCTTATACCCTATTTATATGCGACTAGTCTGAAGCTAAACAGGTCCATGTACCAAAAACTTGTAAAATTGCGGACAAAGGATACAGCAGAGTTTCAGACAGGGCAAGGCACATACCCCAAACTCTTTCACTAGCGAACACTAGGAAGAAGAATCCGACAATATCTGAGCAGAAAGTTGAAATAAGTATACAAATTCCTCCGTAACATTTTGAAAAGGGACAAAATATAATTTATTGTCAAAGTTTTAACCAAAGGAAATAACTTTTGTACGGGACATTGTTAAAATTGATGTCAGTACTTATTGGAGTTTTGACATTTATTGATTATTCGAATTTCGAAATTTCTGAATCGGTACATACGTTAGTATTTAATTATGTACTTATTTTCTTCTTTGTTTGTTTTGTTATTTGAAGACAAAGAGAAGGATAAACTTCAAGAGCCTCAAGTGCGTACTTACAAGAGCGCTGGGTACTTTCCGATGTCACGTTTGTATTCATCTATATCTACATAATTATATCAATCTATACATAATTACAAATTAAAGTCGCTTTTCATGTCTGTCTGTGTGACCGCGTTATTCTTCTAAACCACGCAACAGATTTTGATGCGGTTTTCACCGTCATTTAGAGAATTTATTCCGGAAGGTTATTGTGTATACATTGTGTAATACATGAATATTAAACTTACTTAGAATAAATAAATCTCGATGCTTTCGTAAATCGTAAAAACGATCTATTCCCATCCAATACCAAGAGCTAATACCATTTGGTATTAGTTTATTTCCGAATTTATTTTCTATTCCCAACTAGTACCACATTTTTTTAAATAAAAATATCTATTACTAACGAATACCAAAGCGTGACTTTTTATACACTCAGCTACACAAAGTTTTATTTAAATTGCGTTTTACCGAAATCTAGGGTAATCTTAATATATGGTTAGGGTTAATAAGCGGGTCGACGGATCCTATTTCTGTCTAAAGGGTTTAAAGGAACCTAACCAAACGAACCTCGGGATGCCAGTGACGTCGACCGTCTAGGGTTAGGATTTTCGGTAACATTTATTATGTTTTCGGAAACTTAGTTCGTCACTCAAAGCATTTTAATTTTACTGAACCTGACTGTATCTGATTTCTTCAAACTTGTTTTGGTATTGGTTTTAAAATGTGGTACTCGTTGGGAATAGAAAATAAATTCGGAATTAAACTAATACCAAATGGTATTAGCTCTTGGTATTGGATGGGAATAGAGCGTAAAAACTGTGCGAAGCAGGGGGGCAAGTCGCTACTAGCTAGTTTATTTATATATAGAAGATACGGTAAAATATGGAAATACGTGTTATTGTGCCACAGTCTGATAGCATTAATCCTGATAAGCCGATATATTTATTTTAATTAAGTATCCAGCATAATTATTTTAATAATAGCGAAATTTGCTAAAACCGAAAGCGGAATTCCCTTTATCAGCTCATTTGTATGTAAAATTTTCCTTTCAAAGCGCCTAAACGTAGGTAACGAGTTTCCTTAAATTAATCAACTTTGTCGAGTTACGTGTAAGTGATAACGGTTGAGGAACAAATTACGGAGTCTGTAGGTAGAGTGAAAGCCCGCTTCCTCATTCAACACATTATGTAGTTATCCAAAATTCATACTATACCTAAGCTAGAAGAGGAAAATTTGCATACATTTTGTGGATAACCCGTACGATAACTTAAAAATATCTGACTCGGCAAAAGTTTAAGTTGCAAATATCCTTGATATCAAACTAGCTGGCTGTTAAAGGATTTTTACGAGGACATAAAATTTCTACACTAAAGTTTCACAGCCAAAACTTACTAGATTTCCCTCGAAGGTCACTACTGAGTGGCGTATTTAACTATCTAAAATAAGATCAAAGTTAAACCACAATAATGATGCTTTGCATAACCTGACAGTTCTTATCATTCGAAATCATCGTCATTAAAATCAGTTCCTGTTCGTTCTGACTCTCTGAAATGACGGTAGCCATCACTGTTCTAAAGTAATTAATGTACGGATAGTGCACGAATGCATATGCTGTGACAATGTACATACAGTCAGAGCCACAGTACCACTGCATGCAGTAATGCAACGCGGAAGACGACAATGGGCGTACCGGAGCACAGATCCGGCGCGACCCATTCACGCTCCATCAGCTAACGTCCCCACATACACGTGTCAGGGTTACACTCGTCATATATGCACGTGCATGTAAATGTATCCGCATACAAAAACAACGGCTCAAGCTCAGAATAAATAACGTAGATTGTTTTGACGGCGCAAAGCCGCGAAATAAATGGAAAAGGCTAGCCTGTTATGATGTGGGATTTGAGAAATTGAATCAAACACATTGTGATTTATTTTGGCTTTTTATTTTTATGATGTTATTCAGAAAATGTTAGGAGAGAAGACATTCTTTATTGGTCACTATTTCGTTGAAAATTCTCCTTGTTATAAGGATCAAAAAATGTTACGGCAGTCGGTATATCAAAAGAATGCCGATCTATGGGACGGCTTTTATTTTTCAGCCTATGTGAAGCATGAAAATACCAGTCTGAACGTCCATAAAGACATAATTTCGACAAAACATCAAACAAAAAGGGTAAAAGAAAACAACAGCCTGAAATTCCCGGAGCAGGTAAACCCACGGAAACACAAGTGCCCGTCTTTACTACACAAAGCAACGTCATGTTTTATCAGGTATTTTTACAAATAAAGTATGGGGCACAACAACGTTGCATATAACTATTTTACACAACTTTAAGGCTCCCAAACTACTCTTTTCGCAGCCCTAACAAAATTCGCAGCATATCAGAAGTCATAACTGGTAACAGGCTAATACAGACACCACTTGCACTCGCCCAATATAATACAAGATGGACGCGAGTTACATTGGAAATAGAAAGATAAATAATACCATTCCGAGTTATTTGTGCCTTAGCCGTAGATCCGGCTGAGTGGGTACATCTCAGAGAATAATATTATGTAAAACGAGAGAAGCTTACTGTGCCAACAATAACAAGTAGATATTTTGAAAACTATGATTTATTAGTTCTATTATCACATCGTTACTTGAATCTAAAATACAAAGGGATATTTATTTTATTTATGAAAGGATCATAGCAGGTGGCGTCCATTAGGTTCTGCCTACCCCCATGGGAAGAATTAAAATTGAATTAATTAACACATCGGTGTTATCATTTAGTTAAATTCAACATACAATGTTAATAACTTGTAATTATCGAGTGTACGTAATTAATATGCATGACTTCCTGAAATGATAAATCACGTTATCAATAATTTTATTAAGTAGATATTTATGTAAGTATTTCACATACAATACAGTCACACTGATGTTCACAAACAAAATATAATTTTAGTAGCTTGCAAGACTACAGACGCAGCGCGTACCCTCTTACATAAAAGAAAATTTTAACGAGAAATAACAACTCAAAAGGCTGTATTCATAATAAGCTTTTTCATAGCAGTAACCAAAGGCTCGTTGCATGTAGCCATCATGTAGGTATCGTTGGCATGGCAACCCGATGGCGTCGGTCAAAGACCTCGCCGTCGCGACATCCACTAAAGTAAAACAAGAAAGCTCACTATTAATCCTAGAGAACTTTATACAGTAGTAGCATTTGCATAAATAAGGGTTTCTTGAAGTACCTCCATTGTGCCAATTGCAAGCGTCACGAACTTTCAATTTTATTAATTAACAGTAAAACGTACCAAATATAGCGCACACAAATTCAATTTCTCAATAGCACTACCCCATGCAGAGTTCTTCGTGAGTCGTTAAATTAAATCGCACTGATAACTTCCAAAAAGGGAACTGAACGATGAAATTGCGGCTGTTTTAATATGAAAAAGGGCTTGATAAAAGACCTGTTAATGCAGAGTAATTTATTATGATCAGCCAATAAGCTACAACGTGAAAGCCTTCACGATGAAATTATTTACTTTCTCGACAGATTTTAACAGAGACGGATTAAAAATAAAAAGACTTAATTATGAAAGTTAATCCTACTTCGAACTTGTTAATTCATAACAACTTCATTCATTATGATGTTGCTTTATTTTAGAGTTGAGTGAACTTGCAATATTTTAACTAGATTCAAACACGTTTGCTATAAAATAAAACGGATTCAGTATTTGTTTTATTTTATGGACGGAAAATTATAGAGCTTTTTGACGAAGAAGAATGTCAGGCAAAACGGCACGCGATGTCATGCGAAACCTAGACTACCGAGTCAAAGTTTTGTTATTAGGTACCTACATGCCTTTGATTTTAATAACGACGGGGGCGTACACAAACTTTTTGTTCCATTCACGAGATCTGTTTTCGTCGTAAAATAAAACCTTAGGCAACCTGGCTTAAGGGAAAACCAGTATCTTAAGCACTAACATACTGCTTCACAATTTCTGTAACAAAGCATAGTGTTTACGACAATACCTGCAATAAATAAGGTGTTCATGATCAGTAGCAGACGTTTACAAGCTCATAATATTCTGAAGATAACATACTGTATAAACTTTGCCCATTGGAATACTCAACATTGTTAGTTTATGAGCAAAATGAGCTTTATCATGTGTCTATTTATTTGCTTTACAGATCTAGTATTATAATGATAATAAGGAAATTGCATGTCCTCACAGCGGTCAATGTAAATTATGTTAATAAACTGCTAATTTAACACACTTATCTGGTAATTAACGACAATGATTTCGTAGTCCTTATTTCTGTAGCTACTTAAATGGCGCATGAGAAAATCCTATAAAAGTAAGTATGCGGAGTAAGTGTGATGAGCTTTGCTCAAGTCAAACAATAAAGTTTTGTGAAACTTTATAAAATGAATTTAACATCACGAGATTATCAGATTAGACATTACGGTATAAACATAATTATTATAAACACACGTGTGATTTAAATGGTGCTAATTTGATCTCATTGACACCCTTTTTATTAAAGGGAATTTTAATTATAGGCGCGAACGTAATACTTCTCGAAGATGAATCTTCCATTTGAACTTTCAGAACTGTTAAAAAAATAAATAACAGTTAGCAATAAAATCTTCAATGGCGTAGCACGCTATTCACTGCCTATAAACGTAGCTATTACTAATGTGTATTATTGTCTTTGGTCTTTGGACATCAAGAAATAGACAACATTGACAAACTTTTAACGTTTTGAGTACGAGGCTTTTGGCCACTTTTTATTAGTATATGTATTTTGTCCACAATATTTTTTTTGTATTGTGCGTCTTCTTTGTACAGAATAAACAATTTTTCTTTCTTTTCTTTCTTCTATTCGGTATACTATGACAATAAACTGGCATCTAGGATTAAACGTTAGTGCAGGCTGGCACGCCAACAATCGTGAACGAGTAAGGGTGGAGTTCATCATTCGTTTAACTAATTCAAGGCTCCAGCGTTACAATGGGAACGCGTCGAGGGCGGGCGCCGCCCAACTTCCGCCCGCCTTAATAATTTCCCGGACGATTGGATGCCGCTAGTTGCCTGTAAACAACGGCTTTGCGGCCAATTTAAGTTTCTGAGGAGAAACTCTTAAATGTTATGTAGTTTTTGTTGCACAGTAGAGATAGCCGGACACCTGCTGAGTCAGCGTCGTTTACTACGCGCGGCGTCAGCAAACAAAAAGTATTAGCATTGTTTAAAATGTTTTTAATTTAGAACTGTATAAATTTTGCAAACATTGCATTTATCTAGTTAATTAAAATTCGCAAGAACAAACAAGTGCATTACCTATGCATAGAATAAATACAATTAATGAGTTTGTATTTTAATATTCCTGTGCCATTTATATCTTGCCATAATTTTAGTATGCGAATCACGACTACTTCACAGTTTCAAATTCGCCCTCCAAACTCGTGGGAACTTTTCAATCAGTGGAGGAATTAATTCAGTGCACAATTTACACGGCGCGACTCGCTGCGGAATCAATTTCATTTCAAACCGAGAGCGCAGCTCCAGGTCTATAGCTAGGGGATCAGAAAGAATTGGAGAGATAATGCCCGTAGGACAGATCCCCCAACGCAGTCCACAGGGAAAGCTCCTAAAAGCTGGTATTAGTACAAATCACATTCCCACTCCTCCCTTTATCAGAAAAGTGATAAAGAATTCCCGTATTGCTTGGGACAGTAATATGCTGTCGGGTTTTATTACCGCGGGGATATAAGATTTTGTGGTTATTCGGACCATTCGTATAATATCGAAGATTGTTTACGGTAAAGAAAATTTTAGCTTATACAAGGACCTGTTTACAGTGAAAATAAAATGTTATATCACAAACAAACAAGCATTTCTGCAGGTCAAATTCCTGGAGGAAAAACTTAAGTTACAATAAAGGAACAATAACATAATACGCACACAAACATAGCGTTTTACCTAGTAATTTGTACTTAGAAAAGTTTTTGACGGGCCCCAAAAGTTTTGTCGTATTACGGCAAAAGTTAAGACCCGGCGACATTTTCCCATTTGTCATAAGCTGCAGCGCGACCGAGACGCCAAGTAATCCCCATATTACGGGGAATTATCCCGAAGGACCGAATGCCTCCAAGTTACTCCACAAGATGGCACGTAAGGATGGTTAAAGAAGGGAAGGTTAATAAAATATTTGACGATAGAATATAGTGCAGTTTCAAAATTATTAAAGCTTCAGCCGAGTTTTGTAGGATGGTCTCCCGTTGCCAAGAGATAAGGGCCATTGCAGCGATAGCCGGCTGTTTGCTAGTCTACATTTTCGCAGCGCCGGCCGTATAGCCGCCAGCAACGCCGAGGGGTTCGAGATACAGCCTCTTTCTTCTCGTTGTAACAAGGGAATAAAAGAACAAAGAGGCGCGATAGTAACTAAATAAATTATTCATATAACGTCCACGCACATTGAAGTCGTGTCGAAAGATTTTATAACAGAAAATGGATTTCGTGAGGTGAGCAACTGCAACATTTCCTGGTACAGTATCGATTTATAATAACGAAGTTACATTTTTAGCAATTTGAAAAGCAGAAAGGTATATAAAGTAACGGCTGTAGGAAATGTTCGCAGTAACATTTGAAGAACCCTTATTCGACATCGTCCTACCGGTCATAAACCCGTCAGAGCCACCACCTCATAAAACCTCCCCTTGAGGATTCTTGAAGGTGACCGGGCACAAAGGTAAAGAGAATAAACGACACTAGACCCTGGAATTGTTATAAAATCTGTAGGATCACAGCCGTGCAAACATTTTTAAATTAAACGTAAAACGATCAGGACTATTGCCTAGAGATCCCGGTTTTACGAGAAAGATACCCAAACAAAATTACCCCCATAAAGATTGTGGAATTGTGGATTCACAAAAATGGTGGTGATAAAAACTTTCGACTGAAACCAGGCGCTTGGATAGAGGAATAATCTTACAACGCTATGAGTTCGTGCGGGCGTTGTAGACACTGTAATCAAAAGGTTAAGATGTAGTTTCAATTCCTTCTGCATTCTAATAATAAGCCTCATTTGTTGAGCCAGACAGAAAGTAGGTCGTTTCAGAAATTTGGCTAGCGTAATAGTAATTGTAAATAGAATTTCAATATATTATTCAACTATTGACCCTCTTTCATGATTATTGTGTGGTATGGCGTATGACCTAATGACGTGACGCAACGAAAACTAGCCTAGTTGTAAAACTAGTTTAGGCCAAGTGTTTATGTAGAATATTGCCGCTGTAATTTGTTAAGACTCGTGCTGGCAACTGAATGCTTATTGGAACGAAGTTCTTTAACGCAGCTTGCGGTAGGACTAAACTTGTAGAAATTGTCACGTAACGAAAACGCGATATACCCCCTCGATGTGAGTTTTTAAGCTATTGCATAGCTTATATCGCGGGCTTTGAGCGCGGCGACCGAATCAAGAAATTCCGTAACGAAAATAAAACCTAACAACACCCCCCACTCCGCCTACCATGTAGCTTGGCCGAGCGTTCGCTTAAAGTGTATGTATATGGTACGACTGTACTTGAATTAATATCAAAGAAAAAAAAAATATATAATTGCATAAGTTGATAAAAAATGCTATGCAATAGCTTTACCGCGGCAGTCCCCGAGTGCCACACGTGTTTTTTTATTATATATAATAGAAAGAGACAGAAATAAAGAGAGAGAGAGAGAGAGAGAGAGAGAGAGAGAGATAGTTTTCATGGTTTTCGAGCGTGTTGAAGCCAATAATGAGGTCAAAATAAAAATCCAAGATAACTGCTGCGAAATTTTTCAAAATTAGTTTATATTCAAATTTTTTCATTGGATTATGGGCCTATGTTTAGCAGTGGACTTCACATGCATTCAAGTTTTTATTTAGGCTAGAAATCTAAGCGTATGGTGATAATTAACAGTTCTGATAGCACACGCCTCTAATTGTGAGGTGTAACAGCGAAAGTATGTTATTATAATAATAACACATGACACAATATCGGCTAACTGTGAGATGAGTGAGCGCAAACCATTATGCGAGTCGTGTCATCGATTGCTGTATTGTGTTGCACAACCCACACATCCAAAATGCACGATCGATATTCTAATCGATATGACTATCGATTCTAGTAATTGGGAATGGCGCCAAGGCGTGAGGAATCTGCTCACTTGTAAGCAAACACTAAATTGTAGACAGTTTGTTTGAATGCAGCCCATGAAATATTTATGATTACGTGTTGATATTGTAATAAACAGCAATTCCACTTTCCAAAACCAAAAGGTTCTACAGAAAGTGTTTTTGGTCTCGATAAGAAAAATGAATAAAATCTAATTTTTACTGAACTCATAACGGATAAAGCAACGCATCAAATTGAAGCAAAAATTACACGGGGAATCAAATTTTTTTATCGTCAAGGCGTGGCACCCCCGACTATAACTCTCGTTTTATAGCCCCGGTAATAACAACACCGAATTTATCGAGTCATCATTAGGTAAAACCCTTGGAGACGCTTGCGCATAGGCAGTTCCTGAACTGCGTTTCCCTTTACGCACATTAATTTTTATTTATTCCTTTATCAAGTGAATCGTACTCTAAAGTATTAAATAAATGTAATGATGGTATTACAAGCGGAATCGAATGGAACACAAGGGTTTCCCATTTAAATGCTTAGGAAAAAGGTTTTGGATAAGACAAGCTTACGTTCCAAAGTTGATAGAAGACATTTTGATAAGCCCCTCAAGACATTTCCCCCGGTAATAGCGTAATGGTAGACGCGTTGTAACGAGACAGTAACCACGCTCCCTTCGGTTTCGGATATTGACGGCATGCAAATGTTAGTAATCTCATTCCACGTACTGTTTGAAACAGAAGAAGGAATGGTACGTCCCTTCATCGTACATAACAGAAATAGATTTACATGTCATATTTGCATACAATATGAGCGTATAAACACGGCCGTGTTTAGACGAGCAGAACTTCATTTTCCTCTATTGTGCGTGGAAAATTACTGAAACCTTAATTGAATGTTCTACGAGTAATTAAAGGTCATAGAAAAAAATTGTTGAACTGCGAGAGAGACTTCAAAGTCGAATCTGACTAATTCTACAAAATAACTAATTTTAGTCACAGTAAGAATTTAACAATTTCTAACTAACGGCTTTGTTGTAATTCTAGAGGCGGTTGACGTTACCGTGACGAACACAAAAACGCATTGTCACACACACAAAAAAAAGTATTTGAGAAACGGGAAATGTTTTCCTAATTAATCGCGGAAACTTGGTAATCTGTGTGTTATTTTCTAAAGTTAGACACGTTTGCGGCAAGATAAAAGGCGGCTTCCCAAAACAACGGTGTAAGTAATCTAGTTTTGAGGTCGAGAGCTCGCCAAGTCGCCATTGGTAGGACCGGGGCCGAGTCACATAGGGCACACCGCACAATAGACTCTCATATCTAAGAGCCACGTGTATCTAAGTACACACGTTTCCAATGTTGGAAGGAAACATTGTAAGGGTTATTTGTATCGATAGAATGGCTTTGGTTGGAATTTATTGGCCAAATTACATCTTTGTGTGACCTGGAATTCCAATGAATCGATTTACTAGGGGCTAAGGTCCTACACGATGATACATTTCGCAAGAATTCCAACATTTGTAGACACTACACAAGTTACTTTCTTGCAAGTTCCAATAGACAAAAAATGTCCATCCCATCCTGTAAAACTTGTGTGAAAGCTTTTAGCAGCTGTAAAGTTTTATTGGTGAGTTAACAAACTCACTCACACCCTCAACTCTACGGCTATCACATGGCTCGTTCGCGAACACAGGAACTGGGAGAACTAAGTTAGTTAAACAATTATCTCCTCGAGTATGATGCAGACAAAAACTTGTTTGTTTGTATGAATCTCGACGAGAATAATTTGGGAGTTTTTATTGAAGCTCTAAACAAACAAACGTGTTATGTTATCACAGTTTTATTTCCTCAAGATTAGAACTTACGTAACGCAGGAATTCTTTCAGTATCAGGACAGCAATTTATAATTTTATCATTTATTATCTCAAGAACAATAAATGACAAACACCCTCAGTTCCGAGTGTGATCATAAAAAAAGTTTAATAACCTACTTGAATTAAGTAGAAGATAATGTTTATCGGCGGTAGATAAATACTAGTTAAATCGACAATAGGACTGTATCTCAGAGAACAAAGCGGTATAGTCCTTGGCCAATAAGTGTGTCTGGCCCGACAACATACTTTTACTATTACGAAGTCTGTTGTCTGTCCCATTCAATTCAACAGCTGATTTAACAGCGTTTGGGGTCTAATATATCATTTCATTCTTGGTCTCACTGACATAAGCACCCGCATTTTTATTTTAACTTAATTATTTGTTTATTTACATCTTGTAAAGAGACACTCACTTTATGTACATTAGAACTAGAAAATAGTCTCTCTTATCTAAATTCTCTCAAATCACCAACTACAATAAGGAGAGACTTTAATATAAATTAAATCTTCACTGTAACTAGCAATAATAAACTTTACTGTTACTTTAGTAAAACAGCACCAAAGTGTTAATACAAGCCGAGATACGCAGTTTATAAAGTATTTAATTAAAACGAAGCTTATCAGACATTATCTTTTTCATTATTTTCTGCGGCCAAGTTCCCAGCCGGTCGAGTGCCGCTTTCCCGGTCCTACGTCGTATCTGCTGGCTCATCATCGCACACATCACAATAGACACAATGGCATGACTCCCACACGTCAACAAGTATTATGCGTAGCCGCGTTACCAGTTCATTACTGCTCTCAAGAGCAGCGGTTGATGTCGTTTTACTACCCATTATTCCGATGAATAGCTACTTGTATGACGAAACTTACTTTCTAATGTTACTGCAATGGTCCGTAATTTTATTTGCCTTGTTTTGTAATGACTTAATGACACAGCCGACTTTGCTGGGTTAGTAGTTTTTACGCTATGAATGCAGTACCATTACACGGCGATTAATAGGGCCCTGGACAATGAACACATTGGTAGCCTATTAGATAAATGGGTAGCTCTCATAGGTTTCTCAACACCATATAAATTAAACAAGTTTCAAAAACTGGTTCTAGTGAATATCCTAACTCAAATTTTAATCAAACTAAAATCAATTGCTGTGCGCTTAGAAAGTTTGTCGTTCCCCAATTCCCAGTACAATTCGGATATTGGATATTTCTATCGGTGCCGCTGTGCAGGCATTGAATAGCTAATATTCTAGGGTAAGCTATGAGTACTGCGGATGCTATCGTAATGTGCCTGGACATGAACATTTTTCCAATTGGTACAACAGACGGCTTTGATCGATAGCTAAACAAAATGCCATTGTTACTTAGCATCAAACTGCATCAGTTACGTGCGTAGCTTAGCAACCACATTCTTGGCAGTACAAGTTTACTTACGGTGTAACAGATAGGTTTAACACGATGATAAATCGCACGTGGATCAGTATCTTAGGCCTGTCTCATAAACTCGATACTGAACTAACGAGTATAACTACTATTTACTATATTGCTATATTTTAGTGATCGAGTTTACCACTTAATAGGTCTGTTAGTCGTCAATTTTAATAGATTAACATAAGACATACTTCAATTAAGGCGTAATCGTCAGGGTAGCCCGCTAAACGCAAATTTTCATAAGTTTTTTGCAATTTGCAGGTCAGTATCAGGTTGTATGTAGATCTAAATAGAATTCGCGGCCGTATCAAATATTTATTTATAGAATTATAATCATAAAAATCGTCAATACAACTCTCTAAGTTCATATTACAGTGATTATAAATCTGTAAAGCCATATTTGTTACGGTCACGAATCATATTTTAATCAACATAAAACCTGACACTGACCTGCAAATTGCAAAAAACGTAAGTAACTTTGAATTTCGCGGGCTACCTTAGCGCATCCCCCTTAACCGAAATATTTGAAAAAAAAAAAAATCGAGGGGTTATTGGCAGCATCTGCACTTATATGATACTATAAAGTTCGACCAAATAGAAAATATTTGATTAAAAACGCAGGCACAGATATTTAAATCAAAGGGAAACGAAACCCAGTTGCAGAGCTTGCGTGTTTCTTTCCTCTTCGCACAACATCAGTAAATCAGTTCTAATGAGGGAAAGTGACCCGAAACAGTAAACAACGTCCATAGCAAACAACCACAGGCAAGAAATGTCAATGATCGCACTTAAACAATACTTTGTAGTGAAAAGTCACTGTAAATGGTGCATGCGTAAACAACACTGCGTGCGTCCGTTTTCTAATCGAGTCAAAGGTTAATAAGATGCTTGTAAACTAACATTCTAAATATGATAGTTTAATGGATTGAACAATGCGATCCTTTGCGATTCTCGCGTTCTATTTCTAATTTAACAAACGTTTGGCCAATTTCCTTCAACGTACAAAAAGCGTGGTGCTCACATAAATCCCGTTGGTGATGGCGGTTCGCGCGAATATCGCGTGTGTTCGCGATATAACGGAGCTCAGTATCGCTCTATGCATGTAGTGTTATTACTTGTGACAATCGACTGCCGCATTGCTTTCGCAAAACAATGGTAGGTACCACCTTTTTTGCGTTTTCGTCACGTTTATTTTATCGTTTATTACTTCCTAATTATAATACGCGAAGCTAAACAATGAAAATGTAATTTATGGTACAAGAATAAATACAGTTGTTGCCACATTGTGTTAGATCCGTTTGATCACGTCCGGCGGTTGGTTGCGACATTAAAATAGCATCATGTCGTTTACATAGCTATAACGTGTGTAATAAAAGCGTAGCAAAAATGTAATGTTTTACAGGAAGTTTGCGGGTAAACGTTCCGACATTTATATCCATCGAGATGCGATTGAAATCGTCGATCGCGGACGGGTAAACGATAATTACTGAAACTGAATATTTTATTCATGCTGACAATGAGCAGATGGCAGGGCAAAAATACATTATAGACAAAATTACTAATGTCAGTATGTAACTAAAAAGTACGTCATAATTTTCACGGTCACAATACTCGTACAAGTCTTATGAGCAAAATGTAAACTGGATTATGGTACATACAAGTCTAACAAGATTGGCGCACTCCACCATCCGTGGACAGTTGGACACTACATTGGTCATTCAGCTGACAACAATAAAGTAAATATATCTTAAAGGCTCCCACAGACAGGTGCGACGCGACAGCGCTACACAAAGGCGCCGCTCGTCGCGCGACACGCGGTGCCTTTGTGTCGGGCGTCGCGTCGCGCCAGTGTGTACGAGCCTTAACACCGTAATTTGCTTTTATGCATCTGTCAAAATACAAACTTTCTACATTAATTTTATGTCACAGATTGACATAAAATAATGTAGAAACTTTGTATTAGCTAGCCTTTTAGGGGTCGGTCTGGGGTCGGCTTCCAGTCTAACCGGATCCAGCTGAATACCAGTATTTTACGTGGAGCGACTGCCTATCTGACCTCCACAACCCAGTTACTGGGTAACACGATACCCTTTGGTAAGACTGGTTGTCAGATTTTTGGGGTTCTGAATACCCGTGACGACTGTCAGAAATCTACGAATGACAGCCGGGCCCAATAGCTTAACGTGCTTTCCGAGGCACAGAGGGGTCTCGATATGTAATGGATGGTCACCCATCCACGAACCGAGTTCAGCAAGCGTAGCTTAACCTACAATCGACCCGTGCGGCTGTTATTATCTAGCCAAGAGTGGCTTATGGCTAAAGAGGGCCTCTCTTTAGCCACGAGCCCCTTTAATTTTATGTGCCACGCATTAAGGTTATTGGAATATGACAACATACCAATAATGTATAAATATTTTAGTAATGAAAAACATCCAACCGTAACGTGAAAATTAAATCTATGTGCTCGGGGAAAATGAGCAAATTGTATTTAAACCTCGCGGGATATTCGCAGCCCGAACCAGTGATGTAGCCACGGGCGAATGTACGGTGAAAATATTGTAACAAAATATCAAAACTGGAGGGAATAGAAAAAAGGATAATAGAAAATCTGGAGAATGCCACCTGTTATACTGTAGAGAACCGTAATTGCATCATAAGGCGAGGTTATTTTGCTTTGTTACGTTTTCGGTAGCCTTGTTTATCTTTGTCGGAATTGTCACAACTGTGAGGCGAAGTCCTAACCAAAGCGACCGTCGCGTTCATTTTGTTCGGCGAACCGGAACGCGTGGTCTTCTCGACAAAGGGCCTTTCTGTTTTCCGAATAAATGAGTGACATTTGAACGCGATGATCGCGTAATCACGCGACCGATCGCTTTGGTTAGAACACGAGGTGAACCGTTTTTCTACTACAGTTCACTTGCTAACCGTTTACGAGAGTCCCCCCAGTCCCCCTAAGGAGCAGCATTTTATTTACTTTTGCAAGTGTTAAACATAACTGTTTCTTTCTTGTGCAACGTCTCCCTCGTCTGTATAAAGCTCCCTTTAAATAAACACGTATTTTCATATTTTATCAGGCATGTCTATGAAAAGCGGCATACGAGACACTGATTTCGTTATAAATTATTTTCTGTGAGGATCGTTCGGGAGGAGTTGCTATGAGGATAACCCGAACATTTTTACATTTTGTTATGGTTCTCGCTTCCTCTTCAAAATTTATTCAAAAGAATATTTCGTTTCCAGTTTATTTATTTATTGGTTACTAACTTCTGCCCGCGACTACGTTCGCGTGAAATTTCTTGTTCCAACGACCCAACCCTTCACATCGCATCGCCTGTCCGCGCTATTACTTCGGTTTAAAGAAATTTATTTCTCATATGAACTTACAGTCCGCTTATAATGAAATACAAAGTAATAAGTATGATAATCAGTGATCGGAATAGGTAGAGCTAATGTACCTAAAGTTTAAAGAACAGAGCCAAACAAGTGGAGACTTCCTTACGACAATAATTTTCTTCGGAATATTTGTTCCGAGTTTCGGGACATCACTTAAGTACATTTAATATTAATGTTATTAATACAGTAAACTAATTGAATTAATTTCCCTTTTTAACCGACTTCAAAAACAAGGAGAACGTTCTCAAAAAACCAGTAGATACGTTTTTCTATTGTTATTAATTCAGGTAAAGAACTGGGTCCGCCTCATATTTTCCAGAATAGCCAAAACTTGCTCTTTCTTTCTATCTTTTGTTTGTCACTGGTAAACAATGACAAAAGGGTTGACAGATAAGAGGGGTATTGTGAATTGTTTTTTTTTTACCTTTACCTTGATAGTTATATACTTATTAAAGGTGGTATGTAAATAACATTAGCTTCCGCGCTTACTTACATCGTTCAAACGAAGATAAGCAGATTGCCTTTATTTATTTTTTAAACAAAATTTTTTAACATTCTTTTTTTAATCGTGCATACTCATTTTTTTTAAACAGAAACAGGAAATGAATTCGATAGTTATTTCACTTTATTAATTTTAGTTGTACTTAAGTAATGTTCTCGAAACCCGGGACATTAGTCCCGAAAAAATATTTTGTCGTAAGGCGTCTCTACTTTGTCTCTGTTCTTTTTGGAACTTTAGGCATATTACCTCCACCTATTCCGATCACTGATGATAATACAGTACAATACAATTCCCTCCAGAGTATTAGAAGTTATAAAGTACATACATGTTTCTTAAGCTTATTTTAAAATGACTCTTTCATATCGTCCGGCAATCCATTGAACAGCTGTGCTCCTGCAAATAATATGGTCTTTCTACCGTAATTACCGCGTACGCGATGACTTCTAGTTTGTTTTTATATCTATTTCTCAGGTTATATGACATTGTTTTTCGTTCGTTTTCGCTTAGCGTTCTTCCTGACTTTTTTTTCTTTTTCTCGGATCCTAAGGGTCCTAGCGTGATGTTAAATAGCCTTTCTCAGGAATTGGGTTATGAAACGCAAAAATATTTTTTCAAATCCGGCAGGTAGTCCCAGAGATTAGCGCGTTCAAACAAAAAAACACTGTTCAGCTTTATTATTACTAGTATAAAAGTATATAGATTAAATATTTCAAAGACTATTTGATACAGCAACGTTAAAGCGAAATACACACGACATTATTAGCCCGAAAGCTTCGAATTGTAGTATTTCAGCTACCCATTTATTGAACCAATTTCTAAACTCGGCACGTCTACCACAGGATTACAACTGTCTGCGTGCACTTTGTCCAGCTTTACAATATAACACTGATATAACAAAATTGTGAACATTATTGTGCTCGGTTATAGCACGCCATCTAAACAAGTTTGATAGCTTGTATAAAACAGCCTTCGCCATAACTTTGCCTTGTCGCGTCACGATTTGCGTAATGGGCACAAAACCGCTCGCGGCCGACCAAGGGCCGGTTTCAAAGATATTCAATCATATTTTATAAAGTTGATAATGCCTATAGCGATGTGAAGTATAGCTAATAATATCAATTTGCGGAAATTCCTAAGCTAAAATATCAGTAATGCCTATAAAACCAAGTATGGTAAAACATTTTCATCAGCAAAATGTATCTAAGTAATTTAGCTCGATGGGCCGGAAAGAGAAAAAGAAACTACAAAGTAAGACATCTCTCGGCGGAACAGCCACCACCCAGGGAGTAACGAAGCAGGGAGACGTAAACAATTTAAGAGTGGCCGCTGCACTTCAGCTAGAGCAACCAGGCGAATAAAAGCGTCGGCTACTAACCGGGTAAACACGGGAGACGAGAGACGTCCCCGTGCCCATCTGTAAAAACCAGACTATATAAATTAGACGCTCAGCAAATTTCCCGTGGTGCTTCCATTTGCTTAACGTTTATCTTAACGATGTTTTTTTCAAACAGCGCTCAAAGGACCTCTAGAATTAACGAGGTTAGCGAGATAATAGAAATAAGTTTAATTGTTGTTTGCTCTTAAATTCGCCGGGACCAGCGAATTCGCTCGCGTTTGTTTTTGTTGCTTTTCAGTTCGACGTTTAATGCAATTTAATTGGGTTCACATTTTATCTCTGCGAGCAGTGCACATTTGTTTTGTTTGCCAAACGAAATGAGAAACGGTAAACAGTACATTATGAAAAGAAAATACGTCTCGTGTGGGTGTGAGTATTTTGAAGCGAGTTTTAATAAAAACAAAGGTGTATCGCTTTTCGTGACAGTTTTTATTCAAATTAATTTGTAGCAAAATTTTACAGAGCTCTTTCTGGCACTATTAAGTGCTTAATACTTTTTAATAGCATCCAGTGTTTAACAGGTAAATAAAGCCTCGAATACACTAGAGGAAAAATGGAGCGACATGTTGCGGAACATGGCGCTCGACAACTACGTGAATGTCTCAAGAAAATTTCGCGGAACATTCTACAGGCCACACTAGTCAGTGCTTATAGGAGTGTCGCCCGAGGAGGTTGTGGTGATAAGTGCTGCGTATATACTTATTTCGAGCAGTTTAAGCGACACGCAATCGAAAAAGGAGGTGGTGGATGCGGAATTACTTACTAGAACGAGAAAAAATAATTAATATTTTAAGAGAAATAGCGCGGCACTCTCGTGCAACACGGGCACACAACATGTTCCGCGTCACGTATGTGTCTCAAGTCGTTGCGCGACATTTTGCGGGACACAGGGCAACGTTCCAGCGTCACGAAGATTGAGCGTTGCGCGTCATGTTGGGGAACATTTTGTTCCCTTGTGTCTTCGCGGCTTAAATTGCCCGGGCTTGTTTTATGCTTTCCTTCTTCCCCAACTGACTCAAGAAGAGGAAAATTATGAATTTAATATGCCTTTTGGTTTATGAAAATGTAGTTTCTTCAATTTATCTGCTTTATCAGGAGAAACATAAAACCGCTAAGTAGCAAATATATCACGCATTTACTACGCCACGTGATATCGTCAAACATGACTAAGTAAATATTGAAAATTTATTCAAGTGATCACGAAAAATATTAATTTTAACAAACCTGTTACACGGTTAACAATTGCGTTCATTTTGTTCGTACAATGATTTTCATCTAATTACCTGAAACAGAAGAAACATTTGATTTAGTGTTTTCATTTAGATTCTAGATAAATAATTTTAATTTATGGTAGAGACGACAAGTAGACAGCGATTTGACATTTAGACATTTTCATAGACTTTTGAAAAGGCCAACTGAAAAATTTATTTTCATATTCATATTCATTTAATGCATTCCATATTGTAAAAACAATATGTTACAAAAGGCTTAAATAACAGGAACCAAAAAATTGTCCATGTAAGGACGGGCTCAGCAAAAGGATAAAACGAAAATATAAAAAAAAAAACTACTATAATACTTACTAAAATAAAATAAAAAAATCTAGGTATTTAAATTAATTTAACAGTTTTCTTATTAAAATAGTTTGCAAAAATAATTGAAACAAGAAATACGAAAACATTATAACCGTAACATTATGATTAGAAAAGCAATATCTTGGCAGTGAGTTGTGTTGCCGGCGTCAAACGCTTTCAAGATCCCGAAACTTTTTCTATTACTGTAGCGTTACAGGGCAGCCTAAACTGGGAGCTTAAAACGTAGCTTCCACACGAAACTGCTAACTTACGGCACTATGGCCTTACTAAGTTCCAATTGCATTAACGGAAAGTGTTACTAAAGTGTGACTGTCATTAAGTTCGTCTAAGTTACATTTTAGGCATTCAGACCTAGCTGTTTGTCGATCATGAAACTATTTATTTCTAAGAACTTTTTCTTTAAGTTTTGGATATTACTAACGTGCTATTAAACTAACTATATTGTATTCTTACTAACTAGGAATACAATATAACCAAGCAAAAGGGCTTTATTGAACTAACTTAAGGACCCCACTGTCTAGACAGCATTTGTACTTTGTAGTCCGAAAGCCTCGAACGCGCTAAACAGTAATCGAGCCAATCACTGCAGTGTGGGTAACGAGAGGGACCAATTTCTGCCAAGTCTTAATGTTAACAACCCTAGACACCGACTAGAATCCGCTCAATAAAACTTATTCCCGAATTCATCCGAGACGGTATAATGAGCCATTTTATATTCTAGAAACCGGAATTGTAAGCTAGATTGACTTCTTTCGATTTAAGAAGTCTTGCTTGGCTCGATGGTAAAAGATACTTAATGTTGGTTTATTAGCAGTATTTATTATTAACTTCCTTACTCATGAATAATAATGACAGATAGATGTTTAATTAATTCTTTGAAGACTATTTAATGAATGCTTTAAATAGATTTTGTTAGCGTTGCCAAGCCAAATAATAATCGTTAGAATATGAGTGTACAGGTACACGGGTATTGGACGTGCAAGAGCGTAATCAAAATGTATAAATTAAACTATGACGACTGCAGCAGTACACCTAGGGATGATAAAAGAACAATCAATAAGCCTTGTAATTTTGTGATGATACCCGTTTACCGTACATAATAGATGAGTAATTGATATCGTAATAGGCGTTATTATGCCTTTACAATACGGCCACGTAACGCTGACATTATAGGTTACATTACGACGTGACCTGCGGGTTTGCCCAAGTCCGCAAATGCCACCGCTGCAAATAGCACCCCATTACAATATAATGCGGGCGAGACGAGCCCTACCTCAACACGGAAATTATTATCACAGTCATAAATCAAGTCAGGTTTACAAAGTCGTGGTGAAATTTGTAACGATCTGTCACATGGAAGAAGACACGAAGGTTTTCGCAAAGGAAACCAAAAAGAAATATGAAAGTTGGTTGTAAGGACATGGAATATTGGGACATGGATGGAATGCTCCTATTTAATGCCTCAACTCGAGGCGGTAAGTGTTAAAGTGAGGCTTCTGCGGTGAACGATTAAACTTGCACGCAGCTATTACACTGTACACGCCAATAGTTTGTGGAACTTCACTAACTCACATTGTACTAACATTATGGGGAACAATCGATTGTGTCCGGAATGGCTTTGAATTTGAATAATGTTGAATAGTGTTTGTTGGAAATAGTTGGATTTTACAATACCATCGCTATTTAGACCACATTTTGGCAATATAATAAGTTTTGAACTTTTGACAAACGCATTTCTTTAAATGGCTTTAAATAATTGCGACTTCATCATCATCATCATCATCATCATTCTCCTGTCCTTATCCCAATTTATTTGCTGTCGACGCAACGTTCTTTTTCTTCCATACTTCTCTATTAGTCGTCATCTCGGTAGTCACTCCCTTTCTAGCGATATTATCTTTCACAGTCCATCTACCGTTTCTTTCCATAATCGAAACATGATATAAAAGCAAATACAAGTTCCAATATCTACCAAAATGTCCGGTCACTTTTATGTTCATTTTACCTTAAAATTTTGATTAGTGGAATAGGTATATATACACTCGATAACATAGACATGAATAGACGGAAATAGAACCAATAAATTAAACAATAAAATCTTGTGACGTCGTCGTCCAATTTGACTTCCATTTACAACACTGATATGTTAGTATCATTGTATCAAATATTTATTATACCGTGACAAAACAAATCGATAAACGTTTGTGGGTATAGAACGGTAGATAGGGCGGGAGTGGCGCAGCGACGCGCATCGTCATCCACGGGACAATGGCGGGCCGTCCTTGAATTAGCACCGGAACTATTGTCACTGCGCACAATGGATAGGATTTGCCTAGATTGCCGTCGGACCTGGCACGCGCCGCCGAGCGAAAACCGCACACAAAACGTAACGACCGAAACCGGAGAAACGCTATTGCGTCGTATCGCTGTCATTGGAAGCCTGGAAAATTTATCATCCACCATACCAAATATTTTAGCAATACTTTCGCTGAAATATCGCATGAGTTACGAATTTACGAAACGCAAACCATGATCACTTGATGCTACTAAATCTGCATGGAATTCCGGCATAGGGAAAACGTTAACATAATTGAATTCAGACAACTTTGGCTCAGAACCAAAGGAACTGATTTGTATATATTGACCCGATAACTTATTAACCCTAAGGGGAGCACGGTTCCATAGTTTTTCAAGTCATTCGTCAATGTCGGAAGGGAATGTATTGGGGTTAGAGGAGCAATGAAGATGTTCTCGATGTAGGTTATTATCGGGGTCGTATCACGGTGTGGTGGACGTGTCATCATGATTAATCGATGTGCTGACATGAAGTCACCGGCCGTGGCGAATAAATCACAAAAAAAAGGGGTTTAAAGTCACGTCGCAAAATCTTCATCATGTATGAATATAAGTGCAGGAAAAAACAATACGAGTGGTTGACCGCAAAGTGCTTTTTAATAACAGGAGGCTTCACCATTCGTTAATATAGTAGGACTTGAGGTGATTGATGATAGCCGGCATCTGTTACCACTATTCAACAAATTCATTAAGCTAGAAGTCCGAAATGTAGATACTAGCTGAATTAACAGTATGGTAACGTGACAGTGAAATTCAAGGATATAAGTACAGAAGAAGTTTTGATGTTTGCTTTGTGTAAGTTTGTGTGTTGACTACGACAAAAGGGTAAATGTTTCTAGTTGCTAAATTAACTACACATATGGTACACTCATATAGCAAGTTTGTAGGACCATAAATCTCTTTGTAATAACCGTTTCTGGTGGTTTCAGCCCTGAAGCGGCTCCCCGACGACCCCCTTTTTGTAACAACCCTTAGTTAGTAGCAGGCCTATGATAAAGCCCTGTAGGTTTAATCAATTTAATTATTTCTATTAAAATAGCTGAACTGTATACATATACATTTTTGGTTTACCCTTAGCAAAGAGTACTCAGTTAAAATTATTATTTATTTACACTTTAAATCGCTCTTTCACAACATGGAACCGCGCAGTGACCGACATATAAATAAATGCAGGAAATAAACAAACGCAGCCTCGTTGCTTATTAAAGAGGTCGGTGAATGAGGTCCCACCATTAAAAGTCGTGCATTAAATGTCGTTCATTACGCACGAGAGAAATGTTAGAGCATTTTAGAAAAATAGAACAACGTTGAGTTCAAGTCGGAAAATTACAGCTACGACATTTTAAAAGGAATATTATATTCTTTTAAAAGAATGTTTAGTTCAGTTAAAACTCCAAACCATAGTTCCATACAGCTATATTGCAGATTTCCATTATAAACCTCTTATTGTATAATTATTTACCTCTTAGAAAGGTTAGTAGACGGAAATAGAAAAATATTAAATAAACATAACGCCTTGTTTCCCCGAAGGGTTGCGCAGAGGTGTACCTATAGTACATCCACATTTCGCCAATTATGTTTCAAGTACCATGTAATTGGGGGCGAGCCTATTGCCATCAACCGGTCACAAACCCAGACTCCGGTCTGCTACTGAGAAATTCCAGATAGAAAAAGCCAAAACAAATATTAAATAAAAGTTCCTAAAAAAAGGAATAACGCCAGAACCAGGAAAAACATGGCGAGTAAAATACTCAATACAATCCGCTTTGTAAATTCCAATTGAAAAATTTGAAATAGATAACCAAGTTACGGCTGCCACGTCTAACTTTTTTATGATGCGATATAAAACATTAATGTGATGAAAAACCAGATAGACGATTGGCTATAATTAACATTTTGATTGCTGTATTTGTTGAAATGCGATGTGATTAAGCGAAATGTCAAGTTATCTAAACAACTTGATCAAATAGATAATGTAGGTCGCGAGGCCCTCGTGCCAGGAGCAGCAACGTTCGAATCCCTTCATAAATAAATACGTCACTCTAATTATAGATGTGAACGTTGCCTATGACTTACAGAAAATGCTATAGCTATATATAGCGATGTACCTGCTGATGTTGACACGATTGACTGTGGCGATGATTTAATATCGTACAGTACACAGCTTGGCAACCATTCCGGATATTTATCGATTTTCATTGAACACGTTTTTGTTATATTTCATGAGATACGAAACAGAGTAGGTAGAATGAATTTTGTCTTTCAGATAAAAAATCTGACAAGGACATCTGGAGCTTTTTGTTGGCAGTTTTCGAGTGAAAATCATATTTATTTTCGAGTCAACAATACAAGCTTTCAGCGTGGGTTCGGATTGGGACTGGCGCTGACGTTGCCAAATGGACTGATTCAAGCAAACAATTCGTGCAGCATTATTGTACTTACTTACAGTGAGCGAACTGTTACAACGGTAAATTCATTCGGCAAAATCGAAATATCTCTTTCTGTGTCATTGCATTTTTCTGTTTTCAATATCGATTTCAAAGTTGCAGTTGTAAAAATTAAACCAGACACAATTATCTACAATTTTAACCATATCTGAGTGAGTTTTTGAGTGCATAGATAACGATAACGGCAAAATAAACAAGCTGCGTATAAATTGACATTCAAGTTATGCAGATATCGATTATGAAGTAGGTATGCGTCATTGCTATCGATCTGAGGAATAACTCAATCAGGTATGCGAAGTGTTCTATCAGGGAATAGAAAGGTGGCATTGTTTTAAGCCCACACAATACACTCTGAGGACATCGTATCTCGGGGGAGGTGCCACCACCTACCTTGAAGTTATCTCTCAATGGTTGCGTTATAAAGACGCGATTATTATGCAACATTAATTATTTATACTATCCAACAAAGGAACTGTCGCATTTAAATGCGATTGAAGGAAATATTGTTGCACAATTACAATGAGTACAGCGCATGTTTTATTGATTTTGTTTCTACTTGGCACTATCACAAAAAGGAGAGCTAATAAATTATGCCTTACAAGATGTAGGAGTCAACTGCACGGAAGGTATTTCGGTGCTTATAATAATGCACTAAGCAGCTTTTGTGATTCTGAAATTCCACATGTTTATGTAGGTGTACTCAAACCAATAAACCCAAGCAATACGAAGAATCATAAATAATTCAAGTCGGTAATGAAAACGAAAATATTCCTCAGTCTTTTCTTTGATTTTGAGGAAAACCCAACATGACGTGTCAGTTGGGCGTTTTGGCAGAAACTGAAGTCCTTTGAAAGCAAAAGTCATATTTCAAATAACCTATGCGATGTGACTAGTGCTTGCGTAAACCTAACCTTGATAAATAACGATACTAAATACTGCAACACACCCACCGCGCCTTTTAGAAAGATGACATCGTGTTATTTATTTATATTGACGTTATCTCGGTCATCCGATATTAGCGCGGTCATACCGGTCACCGCTTGCTGTTATCAAGCGTTCAATACCGTGTATGTATTTTTTCAGTTAGTATGTTCCTAATGCTAGACAAAATTTCGCTTGGCGTAATTTAATTACTTAAAGTTGGTTACAATTCTGGGTCAGATATAAGATTTTGTAATGAAATAATAGGTCGGAGAAAAAGATTTTTCGTATTTAATAGGTTTAAAGTTGTATTAAAATGTCTTTGGCTGTACCGTTTGTATCTGGCTGGTATTGATATACTAATAAATAGATGACATAAAAAAAGTATAAACGATATCCCGCCATTTTTCAATTGTTTTTCTGTCCGCCAAAATGGGTGAATCTAATGAAGAAAATCGACACATTTTGAAGTTTCTTACAAAAAAAAAAGGGAAATATGCGACACAAGCAGCGAAAAAAACATGTGACGTTTATGGACTTAACGCAGTGTCAGTACGAGTAGCACAAAGTTGGTTCAAGCGTTTTCAGTCCGATAATTTTGATGTCAAAGATGCAGCTCGTTCTGATCGCCATGTTACGGAAAATTCGATGCCATTTTTTTAAAAGTGGAGCAATATTACCATATTAGTAGTTACGACATAGCTGAAGAGTTAGGGGTTGACCACAAAACAGTTTTGACCCATTTGAAAAAGTCTGGGTATACAAACAAGTTCGATATTTGGGTGCCACACGAGCTCTTAGTCGTGAATTTGTATATAAAATACGAAGTAACTTTTTCCCCGACCTAATATTGTGTTAATTTTAGCGTGATTTTTGTAACGTTGCCGTCTATTAATTACATTGCATGTTTGGAAAGCAACTTTTTATATTCGACACCAGTTATAATGTACGCGCGATTAATCATAGTGCGTGCTTAGCCTTATCCATGATCCAAGGCCTCCACTACAATTGACAGTTAGCACGACGTTACAAATTACGTTTCGCAATATATTGCGCAACCGAACAATATGTTCTAATACTCGTATCTGAGAAAGACGACAATGTAATTAGAAATGAAAAAACAATCTCATGTGAGCGTCGAATCCTTCTTTAGGTAGGAGTTAGCCCACAGTCTGGTCGTACAGTGAGTCATACGACCACCCGCGTCGTATTTAGGCTATTCGATAATCATGTCGCAACACTAACACTCGGTGCACATTGATGTCAATCGATGCGGGCGTAACAGATACCGCACTACTTAATGATTGGGGATCGATTACTGTCACGCATCAATTCGAACGACTTTTGTTATCCTTGCATCAACTGGTCTGTTGACATGTGGGGCGGAGAAGCATGTCTATTTTTTGAATTATGATATACCTACTAAATCACATTCATCACACACAAAACAACCGACGATTGGAATATTTTCTGCCATTGTCATGCATGCCTTTCTGTGTAGACAAATGCAATTAAAACGTTGACATCATAAATGAGGCTAAAAATAAATCACATAAAATAATACCATGAGCTATACCTGATCACTAGTAAAAATATTATCTCGCGATCCCAGATTTTCACTTAGTAATAAACTTAAGTGAAGCTTGAATAATCATGACGCATAACTGATAATTATCAGATTTCCATTCGAAACACATGTTCACATCCAAATATTATGTCATCGAAAGTTGTCGGCAGTAAACAATAGTCAGTGATTCATACGGAGGATAATGCAACTGTTTGTACACAAACTTAAAACAATGTATACAGAAAATACAGGTTTACAATACATAGGTACGGATGTGATGGAACTGGTGGATACCGCTCGACGGAGAGCATTATTATGACAGTAGCGTCCTGCTTTGTGAACATTTTCGCTCGCGCCCGAAATCCTGTGTGTAATTAGCCGAAAAACCACAGGCCCAACAATTAACGAATGCGCCGCAAAAAATAGTCGGCCGCAACAGGGATTCAATTAAAAAGCGTTTGCGCACGTAATCGGAAACCTGACCACGATTGCAATGTGATTTTTTAGTTGAATTGGCTGTCTCGTTCAGGTGTATGTGGGCAACATAACGGAATATCGAAATTGATCGAGAACGATTTACATAATGCGCGCCTTCTCTGATCTGAACACATAAATGGTCCAGTTTGTAGCACCTTTCCAAATCTCTGTATGCTAACATGCATGTGTGGATTATGTCGATGTGTAACTTGTCACTGGAACTTTTCAAGCACGAACATAGAAATCTCGTGTATAAATTTTTAAACATTAATGCCTACATTTTCGCATTAAATTGCATCGGCAACACCGCAAAAACAAACAGTAGGTAAGCCGAAAAATTAAAACCAGCACAGTCCAGTTGTTTTAATTAAATATACTGCTAACCTATTTTACAGCACTAAAGCTGACGCATAAAGGCAATTATTTGAACGACGGCAAATATCAACAGTATTGAGCTAATTGAATGCCCAAAATATACTGAAACCCAACAAATTGAATGCAGTATTATCGACAAATTGCAACCCATCCAATTAGTGGAAACAATACACATTCATTATTCATTTCACAGCTAAATGGCTAAATCAAAGAAGAAGCTCTACAAAAATTGATGTCCATTTTCACGAAAACAAAACCAATATTGGGCTGTTTTGAGGTATCGTACAAATTGAATGGAAAAGTTTGGAAATACAATCGTGTCAATATCATTAAACTGTTCGGAGATACTTGATGTTATTTCAAATTTGATATGCAGGACAAAAATTTGAAATAAATCCTTGATATTGAAAGGAATAGAGTGCGAAAATCGTTGTTATGCTTGCCAAACCGTAGATAAAAACGTCAAGAAGTGCACTCGCCAAGTCTTCGGGAATTGTGATCTATCACCGATATCCATTACGCACAAAAGCTTTTAGTGCGCACAGAATGAAACCATCGGCTTCAGTAAATCAACACCGGCACTAAAACTGGCACTACCTGAACAAGGCGTTCTATGGCTCGCAAAGTTTGCACTATAGTAAAGATGTTCATAACAGTGTTTGCTGAGTAGTCAATACGGACGGATTGAGGGAGAGGAAATCGAATTCCATTTACTACAATCCATTAGGTGTAATACCTATCTGAAATGAATCGGAAGTGTATATTGGTGAAGCGGAATGTATAGATTTCGCCTGATTTGTGAGCTTTGTGTTATTTGGACGAAGATAAATGATTTAGATCGTGACATTTAGTTAAGGATACGCGCAAGAATTCCAAATATAGAACGAAAACACGCCACGTAACAATAATGATCATCATAATAGCGCTTGACCAACCTGATAACACCAATTAGGTACGGCATGGGTGCGCAAACGCAACACTGTCACAACAGCAACACATGCAAATCGTTTATTGGCGCGACAATCAGATCGCGACGGGACCGGTCAACCGTACAGTCATTCGGTCGTTGACACCGACAACGGTGACACTGGACTCTCGCTGACCATTTTACTGTAGAATGCTAAATTTGGACATATATTTAGAATATATATTGAGTGCCATATTGGAAATAATGATGAGCATTTTACATAAATCGCTCACATAAATTGAAATAAAACCAGCCCGGACTAAAAGCAATTCAGACTTGTACGTCGATAATATATACTGCTTCTATGAAACACTCATCACTCTACAAATAAATATGAGGAAGTTTGTTTGTAACAATTTAATCATGACAACAATGGGTTTCCGATTGGACTCCTAGGTTCAGACCAATCACCCCAGTCTGAAACCATATTTGAACGATTGGAATAACAAACACACCGTTATTGGAAACATTCAATCAAACATAATGATTCCAGGTTTCTGTTTTTAGTTTATTTTAGACCGCTCAATACAGGGTCAAATTAAATTAGCTAGCAAAACTCCGCAGACGTTATGTGGGTATAGATATCTCAAAACGATAAAATTAAAATAAGAAAGATTTCATGTATTTTTTTAGGGGTCAACGATCGCTGGTAGTGTTGTTACATAAAGTATGAGTTGAAAAAATAAGTTTACACAAAAAAAACTTGATGTTTTAAACTGACACAAATAAAACATCAAATTAATTTCTTTTTTATTTTACCATGTGTAGAGATCGATACCCATCACGTCTGCGGAGTTTCCCTAGCTAATTTAATTTGACTCATATACTGCTCTTTTTATATTACTTATCTCTAACTACAGAAAGATCAATTTCCTTTTCTAATAACGTTATTAGGCTGGTTCGTAACAGATAATAAAATGAACAGATCCGCCCAAATTTTCAACATAATTTCGCGCAATTCAGAGCAAATGCGATCATATAACATTAACGGCCTCACAAGTTAGCACTTATCTTCTTACATCGTCGCCCCAGAGAAAACTTTGGTGATAAGAATGAATTCCAGATTGTTCTTAAGGTGGAGGATTGCTTTCGAAACTGGATAATCTAATAACATAAGATGAATTGCGCCGCAAAACTTTATACTTTCCTAACACTCGCTGGCTATTACAATGTTTGTTGAAGAGTTACGACTTGAAAATAATCTTTGAACATTCCATTCCATCACATAATAAATTGATGCAATTTATCGAGACAAGTACGGAAATCAACGGAGTGCAACGATAACAAAATATCGATTGGATAAAAGCGCAAACGCAGTTGCGAAGAGCACTTCAATAGATAGTTGGGAAATAACAACATCAAGCACTTGACGGAAAAAAATTGAAAATACCTGCACGTTTCCAGGTAAAATATACAATTGTATATCAGTAAAGGTATATAAATAGCATCCGTTTACGAAGTAGTACGAACTCAATGTATAAATAAAAAACGTAATTAACGAGAGTAAACAGCTGCTCATTTATTACAAAGGGTAATGAGGTTCAATGGTGTGTAATTCACCTGTTTCTATTTTTTTGACATTTAAATGCCGGTTGTGTCTTTAACCGTTCATAAAAGACGGCTGTCGCGATCCAAATGATAGCAACCCAAGTTTATTTTTGGTGGATAGTAAATTAATAAATAAAATTACAAACGGTTTTGATCCATATACAATATTAAAACGACCTAGAGTCTTGTTTGTGAAGTAGGGTAATTTGAGAACCCCTCATAAAGAGAGCACTACATCAACACATCATTATAACGAACATAGCTGCGGAGCCCATGCGCAGAGGGACACCACCACAATGGATCATTTCCGCAAGTTGACGCCTCATAACATATCTGAGAGGATGGACCTTTTAGTGTAATTTGAGGTAACGGAATATTTCATAGTGTATTTATTTACATGTCGGATCCTCTCCTCGGGATGGTGATTAGGCATAAGTGTCAGAAATACCTACTGTGGCGCAGAATTGGGATACGGGTAATCTAGATAACTCCTTATTATAACGTCCACACTGGTCATTGTTATAGAGTAAATTATAGGGACATTACCTTTTTTTTTTTTTTTTTTTTTTTTTTTTTTTTTTTTTTTTTTTTTTTTTTTTTTTTTTTTTTGTGTGGGAAATCATCAAATGACGTCTCCCGCTCTGGGCGGAGCGGAAGGGCGTGTCAGACTCTTACTGACTAAAACCCACCCGTGTTCCTTCAGTTGCCTGTGCGCCAGGGCCACGGTAACTCTTTCGAACAATCCGCAGCCCCGGCAGGCATCGGTCCTATCGGACCCCGTCAATTTTGCTGACATCTCTTTGAGGCGCGCGTGGAACACGACGCGCCGTCGACCCGGGCCTGGTCCTTACCGGACGGCGAGCTGCCCATTGCTCGCCGTCCGCAAGCCCGCGCCTACGGTGGCCGGGAGTCGGCAATCGACTGCCGACGCCCAGGGTGTCTCCTCCTCCTGCGGCGGCTAGGGGCGCGAGGGCGCAGTGATTGCCTCTCCCTCTCGCGCTCCGCCTCCTCCTTCGCGAGCATTACTGCTTCGCAGAAGGAGGTGACGGCTTCCCATTCCCTCTCGCTCCGTACCATGGCCTGAACCAGGGCCGGACGCGAGAGGTCGCCGCCGCCGATAGGGACATTACTTAACACTACAGAACTAATACTCTGAACTTTAAAAGGAATCACTGAGCAGTTCATAGGCCAGTATGCGTCGCGGCCACGTCTCAACAATCACTGACGATTCAAGGTCCATATCGACACCATACCACTAGACTCCGCACAACGCCAAAAACAAAGGCGTTTGTGTCTCGTTTTTAATTGCATACTCATCATAACAGATCCGACATACATAACTAGACACGTTATTCCACGAAACCACTAACGTTGCCCCAAAAGGATCGACCTCATACTTCGGTAGAGCCTTTTTCGTTCCTATAAGAATCGATTAATCATGCAAAACGTATTCGTATTCAAACTGGAGGAGGGAAGGCCCAATAAAGCTGTACATTTAGTTCGCGAGATCCGAGGGGCCGGCTGTATCGTCGTGGGCCGTGTTGCAGTTTTTTACTGTGCCTTCGTCAAGTCAAACAAAGAGGCGGAACAAAGCGGAGAGAGCGGCCTTTGTGCGGATACGTCGAGTGCGACGGCACTTAACTCTGACATCGGTGACGGCAACATAGACCCGTCGCGTCAGCCGCGACACCGCTCCATGCTCGTCTTCCGCTGGACCTTGAGGCCGTCGCAGAAACTGTTTCGTAACTTCCACGTTTTCATTAACAAGGATTTATTGGTGTCGAGAAGGATATGGAAGGTTAGCCAGTGCCATTGCCTGTTATGATATGATACAACGATAACAAACACTGAAAGGAGTAGGTAGGTGATTTGCCATCTCGTGCTGTTGCATCCGATGAATTTTTATCCCGGTCTTTCAGATTTTATTTTATTATAGCTACCGAAAATAAGTGAATAGTTGAATAACGAGGCTAGTGCAGCAGGCGGGTAGGAACGACCGGTGTTCGTTAATGGCGATGTTTTATTGGCTTGCCCTAATTGCCTCCCGTCCCGCATTAACGACGTTAGCTACGACCTAGATAGGTAAGGAACACGCTCAGCGATCAATTCTCATATTGGAAACGTTAACGCCACATTAGCGTCCGTGTATCAACGATTTAGCCTTGGTACAAAAAATGAGCTTAGTTTGTTCAAACCATTTCGAGATCACTTCTACAGGCCGCATTCATGAACAATTCGGTTTCCAAAGCAAACTGCAAGTCTAAAAGCACCTTACCTTAATCTGACTGAAAATTACACAGGATAAAGTTATGCAATGACTTAGTAATATTATAAAACCTTAACCAACAATGGCATACGATTCCCGACTACCACCCATCCACGATGAAAACGCAAACGACAATAGTAATCAAGTATGGCGAAGAAACCTGCAGGTCGAAGGCGCAAATTTCAATTTTCCGAGCGGACAGTCAGCTGCGTCTGCGTAATCCGGAATTTATCTCTTGCCTTCGAAACGGACACCCGTCGCCTTTCAATCACCCCCGACGCACCGAGAAACGAGAAATAGGAATTGTTGGGAAAATCCATTGTATTCCAGACCTCTGACGCGGAATATGTTTCACACAGATGGACGGTCAAAGCGACCGCCGCGGATTCAAGGGATGTATCACTTTAAATCACGTACGTATTTGAATGTTATTCGAAAGAGGATAAGGTATGCGCCATTATGAATAGGCCCGCATACGTAACAAAAGCAGTAAAAACTAGCACCTATCCGTTACAGGCTGCATGGCAGAATTGTGCTTTTGCGTGTGCGCACCTCGATCCGGTTCTGTCCTTTGATGGCTAGAATTCATTGGATACACAGATAGGTCGATATATGTATTACATCATGCTTTCGTTGCTAATCTGAGCGCATCGGCCTCGGTGACGCATGCCCGCCTCCTGCGGTCAATTTAACTGAATTTATAGCAGCTGCAAGGTCGGCTAAGGATAACGAACCCGACCCGCAGCGGTGTGTTATGAAACAGGTCTTCATTGAACCAACAATAAACTTTATCATTACGGTACAATTAGGCGTAGGTACCTGGAAGCGTTCGTAATCGATAATTGACCGTAGATTTCACAATAGATAATTCATGTTATTTATTTTCACTTTTGGTATAACTTCTCAATTAATCGCAATGACCGCGTTATGCCATGTGACCCGGATAGTAAATTGAACTCACAGATTGAACTCGGGAGTGAGCAATAAAAAAGTTTTGTTCGAATAGGATGGATACGGTCGTATGTAATCTAACGTTGGATTAATTGAATCGCCCGGAGCGAGCGCGACTCCATTTCTACAGGAATGAAAGTTGAGCAAAAAGAAAGAGGAAATTAACGCAGTCATCTTCGTAACACGTGTCCACTTCTTGATTACAACAACTGATTGCTCTGTACGATCAGATAATTTATAAATATGTTTTATTTGAAGTCGTGCCTTTATTTCTACATTTACATTTACGATATCATTGGATAAAGCAGATAAAACGTATCATCGATAAGAAGATCTTATAACTAAATAAATTAGATTACTTTTATTTATATTTCCTCAATCTTGCCTAACTTGTTACGCAAATTAGAAGATACAATTTCTAATAGAATTCCAATAACTATTATTTGCAGGTTTCGAGAAATCTTGTAAGTATCTTCTTGTACGAGACTACGAATCGGTAATTTGCAAGTTTGCGAAGTGGAAACAGGAAACTTGGAAGTTTCAAAAACAATCAAATTGGAAAACAAATTAAGCATGAAATTCTTCTTCGGCTTCACATTCTTATGAAACTGTTTAGTAGAACGGGATTCTAGTAGAACAATTTTTATGAAAACTTCACGGACATTGTTCTACAAGAGTCCCGTCGCGCTGTCGCGTCGCGCCTGTTTGTGGAAGCCTTAATGAATAGGTTTCGATTGCACAGTTATAAGGTCACACAAACTTAGTTTTTTTGTGCTATCTAATTACGAAATCTCGTGTCGCGTACAAACTACTCTACTCTTGAACAAAAAAATTAAGCACACGTGGGGGTCGTTAAATGCAATTTTATTATTCAATTTATAGCGTTGAGTCGTCTGAGGGATAACACAGCAGTGGTGTGGTGTTTAAGTTATTAAGGAAGCCTTGACGTTACGCCACGTAATAAGATTAACCTACCAGCTAGGACGTAACAACGTTAAAGCGGTTGGTGCTATCGGTTTTCGATTATTTTCCATATGAATACAAAGAGGATAGCTACGTAAGTAAATAGTTTAATAAGTTTTCACTATACCAGAATGTCTAGTATCATAGATCTATGATTTGATCTTCTAGTTTTCATACAAAACAGTAGTTTCTGTCGTAACACGAAAACCTTATAATACCTACACAGTGCAACTACCATCATTTTAGTATGACGGTATGAGTTATCTATACAAATAAATAAAATTGAAGTGTCTGTTTGTAATGTCAAATTATTTTTCGTTTTTAGTAAATGCATACGAAAATACATACGGCATTTATAAAAAAAAAAAAAAAAAATTTTTTGGTCTTTCTGTTTGTTCCGCCTAATCTCCGAAACGGCTGGACTGATTTTGACGGGACTTTCACTGGCAGATAGCTGATGTTATAAGGAGTAACAGAGGCTATTTGTCCGGGTAGCACGTTTCCGTGGAATAATTTCCGACGTACACGCGGGCGAAGCCGCGGGCAGCAGCTAGTTTTAACTAAAAAAATGCTCAGCACCAAGAACCGTTTAGTGCATACAATTTCACGACTGCCCTTACATAATATTTGTATGGCATTATGCATCGGCATGTAGTGCTTACATGCCTGCATTTATGGTTATCATTCTTGAAATGTTATTTTAATTTTATGATTTATCTTAAGATACTACCAGAATTTTCACTTCTTGTCATATGAGATTTTCTCGACCTAGTAACTACGTCCAAGTTCCAGTACAACGTACACAGTAATCTTGTTTACCGGTTCATATGTCGACATGTTCCCCTCTACTACCTATCCTGTCAGCACCGAGCGCTGTGAATTTACGACTGTTTTGCTGGGAACTTACGTCACTTTTCGGGGGATATTGCAGCAGTTAATTATGTTAGTTATCTAGCAATAAATATGGTTACTAGAACAACTACTTATAGTTCCAAGAAGGCAATTTAATGAACTGTATTTCAGACTAACCACTACTTAAGACTCATTTTAAATGAGAGTATTTCAAAATAGTGCGTCACTCCCGTAATACGATAAACACATTCCTTAGCAGATAATGTGTTAGGATTTAATTCAATTCATTCATACTAACGTTAAATCCGATAATCCTTTGACAATTCAATCGTAATCAGTTTTCATTTGTTCACTGAAATTAATTTAAACTTTTTAATTGCAAGATGGGAATCATTTTATCCATTTTATGAAAGAGAAAATCCGACCTATTTTCTGTAATTGAGTGGATTCTGCACGCAGTGGACAACACTGTTTTATGCGAGGAGCTAACGAAGCAGACAGGGCTTCAGGTCGTTAGCATTCATCCCATAAGTCCTAGATTTAGGTTCAGCGAGGATAAAATGCCATAATCTCGGAAGGGTTTTAACAAGGCACTGACAGATTATGACCAAATCGTGAGCTTTAAAGCCCGTATCTCCGTAGGCACGTATTGGAGCAGTCATCACGTTCTTACCGCTGTCATAACAATTTATTAAGCTCAATATGGTCGAATAGGAATACCAAACAATGTAATAAAATCTTATATTGAAAACCACGTAAAAACAATGTTGTAGACATACTTTTGTTTGAATACAGAAGGAGCTTATAAGCAAACGTTAAAAAACAAATATCCTGGTGATAATTAAATTCACTAACAATTGAATATGTCATCTAAGTCATCTTGTATACAGTTGTGGACATATAATTAAGAACAACTGATACCGAAGTCACTTTTGGATAAACAAGTTGCTTTTACTTTTGTATCATCTTACAGATAACAACTTTGAACCACATAAAATAATAGCTGTATTAGTAGGTTTTAATGATTCATACTCAATAATAAAAATAATTGCACTTCCCTATAAAAATCTATTTATCGTAAATTGACTGTATTTCAAAAGTACTGGCCGCTGGATAAAAAATTAAGAACGCAAGAAAATATGTTCTCCAATTTGAATTTCGAAAGCAAATTGCACATTTTTTGATTTCCTGCCTATCCTATGGTTACTTTCTCCTACGATTTTTTTCAGTCAAAAGTGCATAATTATTTCAACATCATGGGTAAAAAGGAAAGTTGTAATCCATCAACCAGGAAAACGATTATGGCACTGTATGAACGTGATTGGTCGTATAAAAACCTTGCTGATCATATGGAGTGCTCCAAAACTAAGGTTTATAACGCTGTAAATCACATCAATAAATTCAACACTACCAATAATGTTCTTCGAAAACCTAAATCTAGAAAAACGACAGCGCGTAAAGATGCTATGATTGTTCGTTCAGCGAAGATTGATCGATATAAGGGTTCTGAAATTATCAAAAAGGTAGGTACATTTTTGGCAATGGAGGAGTATCAGCGCGTACAGTATGAATACGCTAACGGATGCAAAGTTATTTGGAAGAATCGGCCTGAGAGTACGACTTCTCAAGAAGGTGCACCGGACCTAAGATTCGATTTTGCTAGAAAGTATGGCGACTAGACAGCAAGTCAATGGAAAAATATATTATTTTCTGACGAAACGAAGATAAATAGACTAAGTTCTGACGGTAAACAGTATGTGCGTCGACCGGCTACGCAGGCATTCAATCCTAAGTTCACGAAAAAATTTGTAAAGCATGGGTCTGGAAACATAAAAGTTTGGGGTTTCTGAGGGCATGGTGTTGGGCCAGTTAAAAAGATTGAAGGCATTTTAGACCAATTTCAATACAGGCAAATATTAGAGGAGACTACACTTCCTTATGCTGAGGAGACGTTGCCTGTAGTTGGGACATTTCAACATGATAGCGACCCCAAACACACTGCTCATTCTGTGAAAAAGTTTCTTAGTGATCAACAAGTCACTATGTTAGATTGGCCTGCAAACAGCCCAGACCTTAATCGCATTGAAAATCTATTGGGAGAAGTAAAGAAGAGAGTGGCTGCTAAAGGACGAGTAATTTGAATGAACTGTATGATGCCTTTGTCGAATCTTGGAGCACTATTTCTGTTGAAACCCATAAAAAAAATATAAATTGCAATTCCCTGCCCCGTCGCTGTAAAGCAGTTATTACAAGCAAAGGTCATCGTACAAAATATTAATGCTTAGTTTTGTAAGTAGTGGTAAAGCCTATTTAATAAGTATTGTTAATTTAGTTAAATATATTCTGATATCGTTTACTAAATGAAGTCATTCTACCCGATCTTAATTATTTGTCCACAGATAGGAAGTTTCGAGTAGGTAGTTCAAATGAACCATAGTTAAATTATTAATAGAAGTTCAACTATTTTGTGTATCTTGTATGTAGTTTAAAGCCTGTTAAAATTGATGTTTAACCATATTGTTAAAAATTATAATCAGTAAATTGATACAAAAATAACAGCAACTTGTTTATCGAAAAGTGACTTCGGTATCAATCGTTCCTAATTATATATCCACAAATTGTATATACAATATTATCGTTTAGTATATTTAAGAAACGATGAAACTCTGTTTTCAATCTTATTTACCGAAAACAATACCGGGAGAAAATTACGTAAATGGAAACAGAAATTCCTATAACGAGATAATTCAACGTGGAAAATAAGAAAATGAGACAAAAGCCCATAAAAGCCGCGGGAAAATGGACAATACTTTTAAGTGGTAATAAATCCTAAGTATTTAATAAATAAACACATTTACCTACCTTTTTATTAAAGTGGATGAACGAAGGCGACTAATTAATCAATGGAGATTTTGAAATGGTTAATTAATAAAGGTACAAATTAAACTGGGTGCAGTTGATGCTTTTCTAGATAGACTGACGTTTTAGAAGCGCTTTTTAATATTTTTATTGAACCTAAAAAGAATATTTTATAATAAACATATAGCAATAAATTATTATATTTATATTCAACTTGACCACATCCATAATAATAAAAAACCGGTAGGATCAGACAGCCAAAACGAGTAAATAACCTTAAAATATACCGTTTATTCAAGGAATACGATTTTGATTCGGGCAGCGATTCAACTAAAAAACAATAATAATAGACCAAGTAAAAACTGATTTATCCCCAGAGAAATGTACGAAAAATATTAAACACGTTTACAACTCTCAAGAGACACCATTTCAAATCGTTTACATAAATGTTCATGAATCATGATATCAACCATTAACTCGAAATAATGACAGCGGTTGCCTGTGACAGGCTACATACATAATCTCATTTATAACAACTTCGTACGAAATTTAATAAGCCATTAGTCAGTGAAAATCTCTCGTCGGGGGAAATGTAAAGGAATCTGTATAATTTTGTAAAAAGCTGCGATAAGAGTTCAGTCATCGACAATTTGCGGATAATCAAATGAAGGAAATGCTAACGGAATTTATTTCCAAATTTAACCAATCAAAGAAGTAAAAAAAGCTATGAAGATGAAAGATAGAAAAAAGTCATGGTCACAGAAACACGTCGCACCTTCATTTCGAAACTGTTATTAAACAAAAAATTTAATTTTCCAGGAGAAATAATTTACGGTGTTTGCATTATTATTTATCTCTTAATAAAAAAGTGATGAACTCATAAGAGATATTCCTGAGATTATTTGTTATATTATTATTATTGGTTTCTTTTTAAGGTGTGTCTGTGTAGGCATATAATTTAATATTATTAATTTCGTGAAAATTTCATTTAGTAACGGTTTCGAAATAAAGGTTCGACGTATTAATGAATAAAATATAAATACATTGTTTTACAATCTAAAAATCACACTAAATACAGATCGCCCAAGTTTATTTGTAGCCAACATCAAAGAGAAGAGAACTGTGTTGAAACATTTAACTCACAAAAACTTTCAATTACTCCAATTTACTCCATATTATGCGAAAAACGCGAGAAACTGAATTAATTCGAATAACCAAAAGACATTTTCATCTTAATCAATGAAAGGTTATCCAATAAATAATACGGATCTGAATCTGAGTTATTTGTAAGTAATTAGAAGTCAACAAAAATTCAATGACATTGAAGAGAACCATAATGTAATCGACCTCAAAGTAATTCGTTTCTAAGAAACTTCGTTCCCAAATTCTATTATCGATACTCTTACAAAATTACTCAATAAGAGGAGTGTATAGAAAAAAAAATATAACGTTGATTTGACGAAGATAGGAGTTGTTGAACTTCGGAGATAATGAAGTTTAGAAGACACTGAATTTTCCAGCTATCATTAGAAAAGATACGTTGTCAGCATGTAAAAAACTGAAAAGCGTGTGGGGTCGGGGGACCCTCGTCAGGAACGAAGTTCCTTACGCGTGTTGTTCAACTCTGAATTCAATTCGATATGGAGATTTAGATTGTATGATAAAAAAAAAATCGCATCCACCCCCTTGGATTTTCCTTTTCACCTCACTATCGGATTCAGCACCCTTGAAAGCCATGAAAACTATCTGTCTCTTTCTATTATATACAATAAAAAGTTGTATGAAGGGAGCAATAACGCTTTTTCGTTACGTGACGACTTCTAAAATTTTACTCCTACCGCAAGCTCCATTGAAGAACTTCTTTCCAATAAAAAGTCGCATGGAGGGGGCATAACGCTTTTTCGTTAAGTGACGATTTCTAAAATTTTACTGCTACCGCAAGCTCCGTTAAAGAACTTCGTTCCAATAAGCATCCAATGGTAAATAAGTTACCCTTCGTATTTAAGTAGCTGATATCCAGACAAAGTTTAATATGTTTACCATAAACATTTATTAACTGACGAAAACGAATCAATGACAACTACCAACTTCATAATTACGTCCAAATCGAGTCGTCACAACCAGTCGCTCAATAAGGCAAATTGTAAACTTCCAGAACTTGACCTTCCAAGTTCAGATGCGAACTGAACCCCTCCTCCAACGCCCCCCTACCCTGCCCCGCCTCGCCCAGCCCGCATTGCAGTGAAACAGAAAGACGATGCGAAATAAGAACCAGACCTGTATCAAGTCTTTTAATTCCTTTGATTCTACTCAACGATATGACTCCTCGCGTCGTTCAAAAGTCGTCGACCTCCTTATGTACTGTATTGAACTGCACAATTCTTCATTTTCTGTGTTGCCGTCAAGCCGTATGCTAATATGGTAAGCGAATAGCTAGTTTGAACGACAATTAAGAGACAATTGGCTATTTGGTGTCAGGGCTCAGGGGGCAGCTTCGTAATAAAACACTATCGAAAGCTTCGATAGGGTTAGTAGGACCTTGACACCACCCGGTATACGAGCGGAGGTCAAGGTGGTCCTAATGCGTTTACGGCTTTCAACCTTGCGCACTTTATAGTCATCGCAGGCCCTGAACGGCCGTTTCTTAAATCCTAAAAATAAAAGAAGAATAAAATACTCGTATAGACCAGATTTTGCTTTGATGTGGAATTTATGAACGTACCATTCAGAGTTCATTTTCCTCGAAACCTTGTTTGAGATTCTCTGTCTTGATAACATTTTATTTTTATATTACGGAAATCACATATTTTAATAGGTATACTGTAGAAATTGTTGAATCCTAAAAATAAGTTTAAACAATGTTAACTCCCATAAGCTCCCAAGCCTCCAACATTCAATCAAAGTTGACTATGTAATTAAACGGTATATTTACGCAAAGTTCTGCTTTAGAAGAAGACGTGACCGTGAATATAATTGATTTAGTCGCTGGTAAAAAATGTTGCGGAAATAACATGTTGGCAAGATCGATAGTGGACACAACAAACAATTAGAAACTGATGCTAAAAACAGTTTGCAATTTATAATTCCATTACCAATGGTTCGAAATATTAGATACATATTTACATAACTATGTTTAGCACCGTAAATGTGAGAAATTCTTGATATTTTCCTCAAGGCTAACACGGTGAGTCACCAGCGTCCTTCACCTCAGGCCGGCCGCACCGCCCGACATCCGCATTCACAATTTTACCCACTAAAACCCTCTCTTCTACGAGCAAAGCTTATTCACTTCACATTTTAATTCATTCACAGCTCTGACGTAAATGCGACGATTCTTCTAAAAAAGCCTTTTAAGGCAACTGCAAGTATACTTAAATATAATGTTTCAAATGTTTGGCCGTTCTGCGTTGGAGAATAGGCACAAATTAGAAACAAAATCGGTAGCCAATGTCAAGAGGAACAATCTTTAACAAGCTCTATTGTCAGAATCAGAACTAACGTATCATACAATCGTGCAATTGGTTAATTGGTCAACGAAGATATTACGAGAAATATGAATTTAAACAACACCGTTACCCAAGCAAATAGTGACTCGAATCATTGCGATTACGACACAGCCGCGACATTACCACACTTTCTCCGCAGAACAAATCGCAAAATAGTAAATGTCGCAAAGTAAATTAACCGCAAGCCAAGAAAATTGTTTATAAAGCAGTGTGTTCACTTGATAAAATAAGTTGATGTATGATTCAGAACAATATAAGTTCAAACTATTATGTTGACAAAAACATACATACTAATGTACAAATGTCCTTGATATGCAATACCATTTAGTGGCATAGTAAAATTCACGGTCATTATCAAAACACGCGACAGTAATTGTAGTGGTAGGGTGAGTCCCACCCATGCGTTTGGGGTAGGTACTGCAATTCTATGAGTATACTATTTGCTCATCGAAGCATAGTACAGTGAAACAATAGAAATATTTGTTTAATTACGTAAACAGCATAGAATACGTATTGTTGACGGCTGAAAAATATTTAGTAATTATAGCGTGTGTGCGTTGTTTAAAAAAAAAAAAATCAGATAATTGTCATCAAGGTATTTGTTGAAGTTCAAATGTATGGAAATCCAGTAAAGCCTCTTGCATTATGGTATTAACGCATATTAATAATGTAAGAGATGAAAGTGGAACGTACCCTACAAACGTTGCTGTCACGTAACGTCAAGTTCATTTGCTAATTGAGCGAGCTGGCCTTTCATAACACTGACGAGTACCATCACCTTTCATATGCCAGACGCGTGTTTGTTTATACAAATTCATAACGCAAACTGATTTTGTAACTTTTCATCCTGAATATATTCATATAAATTCAGATGAAAGCGAAGTGAAAGATAAAATTTTGACATGTCTCAATATTAATTGTGGATATAGTTGAGATCAAAGATAAGTTTCATACACATATGTTGCAGATTTATGTACATACCGACCCGCATACATTGCATCGTATTTTGCAAGGCACGCATAACAACAACATTCGAAAGTGTGTCAAGATTGCAATAGCAACGTGGAGCCGACGCGATGCGCTAAGCGGGAAACGCAACACATTGTAAACATTTACCAATGATGAACCTTCCGCGTTAGCAATTATTGAAATTCACTACATTTCCGATGCAGAAATGAATAGTAATATTGGAGAGTCGTCAGTAAAAACATACATATATGGTGAATCATGTAGAGCAAAAACGAATCCTAACATTCAAAGTCGAGAGCTACAATTCTCTGAATAATAAAAGAGCCTTGGAGTGAAAGGATTCGAAACGACCAAAAAATAAATGTAGGAGTTCATTTGTGAACAGTTACGTTAAACCTACTGTTCATTAGACCCCATTTCACTAATCTACGCAGACACATAAATAAAACTGAATTGAGTGGGGAACAATAAAATGCAAATATCGATCATAACGGGCCAGACATTATTGTCCGTGGTGGCGGGATGCTTTCCATTCTATTCGAGCTTTATACGAGTTCATGATATGGGATGTGAAATGTTCATATCGATTCGTCTGTTGTTGACGACGATGAAGTCGGAGGCACAACGGAAGCAAATTGGCCCGAAAATGTCACATGTTATTTTTAGCACAGTGAAATGTAAAACAGAGAGAGCCAAATTTCCTTACCTCTTTCAATAGAGGCCACGTTTTCACAGTATGACGTGGTACCCATTCGTCCGTTTATGAATAGAAGTGTTTTCGAAATCTACTATTAGGCATAATCAGCCAGCTATTGTTTCCAAATCTGTTTACGACGACGCCCACGAACATACTCATCGTGTATCAAAGAAGGGCAAAGAATAAATACATGATTAATTATTATCTGCCGATTTGGAGTTAACTTATTAGGTTTTTATGGGCCTTGTCTGTTGACACACAAAGACTTAATATTATTTTGGATAAAAGGGCAGGATTAAAATGTAGAATATTAATAATCTTTGAAGCCAGATGTGTTAAAAACTTTTTGCGTGTCATGAAAAAGCAAATGTTTTGTTTAGTTTTCGATTTCCAAACGTTATTGCAAAAACTCAGGCAGGTATTTCAAACATTTTGAATGTGTATGTATAGCCCCAAAGGCATTTTAGGTCTAAATATAGCTGACCGGTTGTGTTTAATGTCGTGTTCTCACCCCAAACTCTTCGTGACGGACGTCGTACAGTATACTGCGAATGCGGTACAGCACGCGAGTGAATTACGCGACCGGGTGAACGTTCCATAGTAACTTTGTTACAATTTCGTGACATTCAACAGCGAACATTGCGCAATGACCACAATCTAATAAACAAAATCGCACTGGAGTCGATTTCAATAACGCATTTGGCTAAATTACGTGTCTGTTACTAGGCGAAATCTTATTTCGCACAGTCACGACACTATCATTGGCCTATTACCTAGACCTGGATGTAATACCACGGGTGTACAATTACAAAGAGACAACAGCTACTCCGCAAAACGGTGGGTAATAACTATCCTAGTATTTCATGACAGTGCGACTGCACCGCGCGCCGCAGCGGTTTCTGATATTCCATCTGGGGAAGCGGTAACAATACTGCGAAACTGCAAAGCATTCCGGTGCGTCACGCTGTTGTACACAACAGAGAATGTCACGCAATTCAACGTTGAAATAGCAACCGCTGTTGTGGAGCCTTAGAACATAGCTCTGGGAGCGAGGAAATCCAATTCGCAGAAGATATCACTCAACAAGAGAATACACTACGTAATGGACTCCATTATGCCTGATCCTTGTCTTTAAGAAAGGCTCGGCAGCAGATAAGCAGATGAAGGCACAGCTTTACAGACATTGATTGATGCGTCGTGCTCCCAGACTGCCATGATAAAACGTAATAATATATATTCCACAAGGTTTATCTTACTCTGTTGCTCAATATGAATACGCACAAGATTATAGGCCTTTATAGACTGTAATGAATGTCAAATCTGTTGAATAGCTAACATCATGCTTACATTAACCTGGACGGTTGTTATTTATCACATCGTGTTTCAGGCTAAACTCATTTAGATCATACATCAGACACGTTATAGTAAGAGATAGAAATGAATCATGCGCTTACCTTCAAGTATGATCCGTAATATTTTGTGACGTAGGGGCTGTCACATTGTGACAGCACCATGATCTCCTGCTGGATGTCCTCGATTTCATCTTCAGCTTCTTCTAAGTCGATTATTTTAATGGCGACCACTTGCTGGGTCCTGTTATCGACACCTTTAAACACTTCACCAAAGGAGCCTTTGCCGATCTTCTCTTGTTTCGTGAAGATCAGCTCTGGGTCGACCTTCTGTTGAACAAAGAAAAATATAATGTTAAAAATCAAATAACAAATATTCACAATAAACAAAACAGGTGCAATAGTTATCACAATGCAGGTTTTTGTACAACAAAGCCAATAGATTTAATTCTGTTACCGGAGTAAAAAATCGACAACTTCAAAGAAAACATAATTTCATTCATCATTCATTTTGTCTCATTGACAAAAATTGTTCTATCAAGGAAACATTTATTCCTTTTTGTATTATTCAAGGAACACAAACAAATGCGGCGAAGTATCATGTCATGAATAAGAATACACGTGACTTAATTTTAAAATTAACATAATTTCACGTTCAGCGTCATTTTAGGTGCCTTATTTATACGCAAATATGGTGTTCAAAAGCAATGATTGATTATTCATAGAATAATATAAAATATTCATACGCACGAGCTGTGAATGTGATAATTGTGTTTTTTTGTCATTTTTACGAATTCCATATCGTTGCTTTTTACTTCGGTCAGGGAAACCACAATCTCCTACAATACACATGATATTGAAATGCCTACAAGAAATGAATATATAAATGAAGTGTTTTCAGTTATCGATAGTTATCATATCTTTCAAGAAAGTATTTTAAACCCTGACGCAATGAGTAGGTAAGTAATAAGAATGGAATTCGATAACGATCGATTAATTGAAGATAGTTGAAAAACATGTTTAGATAAATAAATGAACAATAATGACATGTCAAAGAGCTACGATTTTTTTAACGGACATACTTCTTGTTCAATATTTTTTGACTAATTTCATAAAACGCAAAACTTTTACTTCAAAAACGTCACTTTTCATGGTAATGGGATTTTGTGTCAATGGGTTGAATGCTGTATCTAACAATAGTTTCAAAAGCTAACATAAATTCATCAGCTAGCCGCTTTACAGTTATCTGTTTTAAGTAGGTGTACCGTGGCCACAGCGAGGTTATGCTATGCACGATTACATTTTGCGGGTGACCTCTAATCAGCGTATACCTCGCTAACTTTGAGCTAAAACCTCATGTTGTTCCCTTTTGGTCTAGACAGGGGATTATTATTTTAGGTGTTTTATTTGCAGTATGTTAAATCTGCCGTATAACGTACAATAAAGCTGTAGAGGTGAACCTTTTGGCATTTAGCTGACATTGCATGCGGAGTCAAGGCCTCGCGCAGCAAGATGCAATCGAAGTTAATGCTCCACTACAATATGTCATGACGCTACGAAAACTTAATCGAACACAATGTTACATTTATGTATGAGTTTGTTTATGTAGGAAAACTTAGGGAACTACAAACTAGATAAAGCAGATGAGTAATTAATTCAGTTAAGTAGGTATAACCGCGTATATTCCATACGAGTGCTTTTTGTGACAGTCACGCACTGAGTCATGAAAATAAATTACATAAAAATTAGTTATCTTAAAGAATATAACAACATGGAAACTACTAAAATGACTAATATTTCAATACCCTAAAATAAAATGTACCAAACAGAAATAAGAGGCCCTCTTAAAAATGATCCAAAAAGCATTAAAGTTTACGTCTTCAATGTTTTCGGTCGTTAAATCGTGAGATGATAAAATGATGTTGTTTAATAAAGAATCTGGTGATGCTATCGATCCAATCGCTAATTCATGGAGTGAAACTCGCATTCCTTTGAATATACACGCGAGGAAAATACGTCGCTACAAGTGCTGTTAGCATGGAACAAATTCAAGTATCTTATCAGCAAATTACGTCCCAGATATTTGATTTATTACTCATATTAAATGATGTACGATACTTATTTCAATATCATTACGAAATCTATGAAGTGTTCGGTGTTAAAATGCAAATCGCGTTTGAAAAATATTGGAGAAAAGCAGGAAATTTTAAATGAAATCTCGACGAATGCTTCATAGTTTCCACGTTGCGATAAGTACAGCACGTGGATCGTTTTATCCGAGTTGAGACGGCACGAGATATAGTCGGAGGGGGACGTGACCAGACTACCAATGAGCTCCGCCAGAGAGAATATTGAGACGTAAATCTTCTTATTTTTAATCTAGTAGCACCAGCAGTAAATAAAATTGTTTTAGGTTTAAGTAAACCTATTCGACTCGGCAACAGCGAAAGAGACGTTCCATTTATCCGCGCTTGCTTTCAATAATGTCGAAGCGATAGATAAGCGGGCAAATAAATCGAACATTGCGAGTGAATTAGAGGATTACTAGCGAAGAATTGGAATAATTTGACTCGTTTACGCAAATAATATGCATACTACGAAGACATCTATTAGGTTTCTAGTTCTAGAAACTATCCGACTCAGAAACTGAAAATTTGAAAATAAAATAAATAGCAAGAAGTTTTTGCAAACTGCTTACATTATATATATTTTAATAAATTAAGTAGTATTAGTATAAAAAGCTTTCGTGGAAGTTAGGAAGTGTACATAAAAGCCAGACCCTAAAAGCAGGTACCCAAACAACAAGGTAGAGAACGTAACATCATTATTTTCGGTTAAAATGCCACCCGTGAGGGACTGAAAAAGGGGATGATAAAGTAAAAGGCTCATCTTTGTACGAACAAAAAGGCTTATTGTGTTCGGTAAGCCAATTTCACACGAGCCTGTGAAGTATGAGATCAATTTGACTGACGAGAAGTAAAAAAATATATTTTTGAATAAGTGAGAAAAGTATCTCCTTTCTTTGCGCTTCGCCTTTTAATTGAATTATAGTTAAATTGAAGTTTAATTGAATTAGTAATATTAGTTATACTGTGTTTATTCTGAATGTCCTGTTATGCCATTTGATGGATGTCTCACTACGAAAAATTGTCTGTCAAAATGCTTAGCATGGCATTTAGTAACAGCAGAGTTTGGTGAAATTGGTGCTAAATGATACAGAATTAACCAAAACCTTGTACAGGTAAACTGGAATGTAGTATTTTCATAAAACGCACATTTGCACAACACTGTGTAAAAAAAATCGATATGTAGGTACTTATTTAACGCAACAATGAAAAAAAAACATAAGAAAATGTCTTTGGTATCATTATTGTGGAAAATTATTTTATTATTAAATTCAGCTAGATAAGATTGAATTAATTAAATGTATGAACTTTTCAAACTTCCCTATCGTCACTTCAAAGAAAGCTTTCAAAAGCTTAATATTATGCGAAATGTTTCGGGACAAAATAAGTGGTTAAGATAAGAAAGGAATAGAAGTTATTTAACAGGCGGTGAGGGACGAAGCCCATTTGAGTTGAAATAATAGACGATCACCTTTGAGAAAATGTTTTAAGACTAAAAGAGTATTGAATTGATGGATGGAGAGGGAGAGGAAGGCCAAAGAAAAGATGAGTGTAATCTGTAAGGAATTATATTATGAAAGAGAAGGGAGCGTGATAGTTGACAGGGGAAAATGGAAGAAAACGTGTTGCGCCTACTTCCAAGTAACATGGGACAGGGCGGGGAGATGATGATGATTTATTTATTTATTTATTATAGTTAATTAAACTAGTGGCTCAGTGAGCTGCAGACCTCGCGAGTCTGTCTTTGCATAGCTTAAAACTTAATAAATGTCCACCGTGCACCTTAAAACAAAAAGAGTGCGAAATGACTGAAATATGTATTTTTTTTTTACTTTTTTAAACCCATGTGGTCGCCATTTTGTTTTTTTTTAGATAAACTGAATCGACATAAAAATTCCATATAATTATCGAACCTACTCATAAAATTGCACGAGAGTCGGTTGAAAAATGCGACCTGTAGAGGAGAACAGCCATCAGGACACGCGAAAGCATTTTTGCCCAAGCTGAAACGGAGACGCTTCGCGCTCGCTCGGTCAACTTACATGAAACAGTGGACTCCCTTGCATACTTTCTCTCACAGAACACCAGACATATAAGCATAATTTTACTCCATTGATCCGCAAACACATCACCTTCAGGGTTGGCAGTCAGGAGGGCATTTAGCATCTTTTCTAGAGTACGACAGACTGGGGATTCGGTTCAGGCTACAGTTTTGGATGGCAGTTGCGCAAACATATTGTGCCGGCGACTCTGACGGTGACCGATTTATTTGTCAGGCACAAATAATCGGCAGAAAAGGTCATGGAGCTCTGCACGGCAGTCGATACGTTAGGTCTTACAGGCTACCGTGAGCTGGTCAAGATGTGAAAATGAATGATAACATTGAGACCATTTTTAATGATATACACTGTTTAAAGATAGAGTGGCTATCGGGAGGCCTGTATCTTAAATTAACAAAGTAAAAAAGAAAAAAACTTTGCAAAAAGTTTTATAAGTAGTACAATAAGTATTTTTACTGTTATGGTAGGTACAGTACATTTTCTGTAAGTACCTTAACCTACAAACATTCTAATCGCGATAAATGATTGGAATTGATTTACCATTATCTGACCAACAATATTAACTTTGTCTATGATATCATTGTACAGTCACGGTACGTACATCTGACCACCGTGAAAACAAAATCCCGTGCACACGATGATAACAAAATGTAAAGTATAAAAGCCTTGCTCCTTTTTTGTTCTATTCCTATTGGTTGCAAACGGGCGGTCAGACATCTGTAACCCTGATCATGTTAACAGAACCTGGGAAATTACTTAAACAAAATATTACTGTGTATTTTTGTTTTATTGGTCGACGGAAAAAGTCATCGTGTGCAAGGGATTTTGTTTTCACGGGGGACAGCTGTACGTACCCGTGACTGTACATAGAGGTTCTATTATTAGTTATGTTTACGTTACAAACATTCTATAAACTGCTCTATGACATGACTTTTTGCTCCTAAAGGTTATACTTAACACAGTTTGTATAGAATGACGTAAGCTAGGGCGACGTCAGACCATCCAGCTATGACCCTAATGGAGTGTTATTTTTACAATACTTTATACGTTTTATCCATGGCCGTCCATTGTGAGATATAATACCTACACGCGATAAAGCTGATGTTAATTTTTTGCCGCGATAATCTCACTTAATAAGAGTCACGTCCAGCAGATTGTTACGGCCGTGATTGAGCTATGTCGTAAACCACAAACTATTTTGGTATTTAATTTCTAAATCGTTGGGCAATTTGCCTTGCGAAAGTTTACATAGTATTTTGATTATCTATACTAATAATCAAGCTGAAGAGTTTGTTTGAACGCGCTAATCTCTGGAACTACCCGCCGGATTAAAAAAAAAACTTTATCCCATTTCTTGAGGAAGGCTGCTTAACATCACGCTAGGACCGTCAGGAGCCGAGTAAAAACAAAAAAAAAGGCAGAAAGAACGCTTAGCGAAAACGAAGTGATAGGGCGGGCAGGCGATGCGATGCGACGGGGTGGGTCGGGGAACAAGAAATATCACGCGGACGAAGTCGCGGGCAGGAGCTTAAAATTGTGTGCAAAGTAAAAATCTAACGTTCTATTAAACTATGTATATGAATGTGATTAACAATTTCATTTAATAAATCTCTTTTGGAACTGATATTATTATCAATCACACAGTATTTATAGAAACGCTTTCCAAGTTCTATCACGAAAAGGCGAAGGCCGTCCCGGCTTAGTTCAGCTTCGTTTAGATTGCTTAAGGGGGATGCGTCAAAGAAGCCCGCGTAATTCAAATTTTCTTAGGTTTTTTGCAATTTGCAGGTCAGTATCAGGTTGTATGTTGATCTAAATATGTTTCAGGGCCGTGTCAAATAATTATTTATAAAATTATAATCATAAAAATCATCGATACATCTCTCTAAGTTCATATTACCCTATTGAATGACTATTTCATGAAATCATGATATTGGAGGGCAATTCTAACTTAAGGAGTTGTATTGCTGATTCTAATGATTATAATTCTGTAAAGCCATATTTGTTACGGTCGCGAAACATATCTTAATCAAGTTACGTCCTGACACTGATCTGCAAATTGCAAAAAACGGAAATATTTTGCGCATCCCCTTTAAATGTCTGGGCTTATATTATTCGTTGATATAATAATACCAAGGCTATTTATTATAACAGAGAGAGAGAGAGAGAGAGAGAGAGAGAGAGAGAGAGAGAGAGAGAGAGAGTGTGATGTATTCTAAGCTTTTAATGACATCGCTAAAACTCTAGATAACTGCGGCCCTAGGGGCTCTTTGAGACCAGCGCAGACCAAGACACTCACGTTTTAATTTATATTAATGTCATAAAGTTAAAGCTGGGTAATAATAACTTGTTTATGTTAATGGCTTATTCAAGTAAAGTTACATTAAAGCTAGGTACATACATACGTTTTATCTGTTTTAATTAGCAAATACTAGTATTTTCAATTAAGATAGCAACAAGTGCAACAGGTGATTATACATATAATCAAGCGTACAACAGTGACTACAGGAAACTCGTGTGTTATAATTGGGTTTTAAAATTTAGGATCCTTTTTCTGTGTTTTAATTCATATTTATAATTTTGACTGCCTTGTTGCTCTAAACGTCGCAAGCGCCACTGCTTAGCATGAGGCTGTGAGTTCGATTCCCAGTTCGGGCAAAGTGTTATTGGGGTTTTCTATCTGGAATTCCTCAACACTCGTCTGGATTTTTGACCGGTTGAGGGCAATAGGCTCGCCCCTATTAAATGGAACTTATAATAAACATAACCGGCGTAATATGGGTGTACTATAGGTACACCTCTGCTCAACCCTTCGGGGTAACGAGGCGTGATGTTATATTTTAAACAATTCAAATATTTTAATGACCAAATCGTGGCCATTCGTGGCATATGCGTTACCATGGTGGAGTAACTAAACTTTCATGATAATGATATCTGTCGCAATCCAATCACGATACTCGCTGCTATTATAACGAAACATTGACCTTGTTGCAAAAGAAAAGCCAAGTACTGTTACGCAGCTTGAAGACAACGCAGCGTGAACGGCAGCAGGGTGTGGATGTGGAGCTATGTCGCAAACTAAGCTCCACTTTCTATACTGCCCTCTGTGTCCCAAAACTTGCAGTCAAAGTGACCTCTGCGCAGTGCGCTGCCACCGACGACTCCGTCGAAGTGGCGAAGTTTTGACCCAACAAGATCTAATAAAAATCGTGCCAGCGACACGAAGAAGCTTGAAGATAAATAGATTTGATTTATTACAGTCTGCAATGAAGAACATTCTCATTTTTGACCTGCTTCATAAAGGATTAGGTGGACAGAGAGAATATGATTCTATAAAATGATATGCTTGTAAAAGCGGGAATGTTTACTTTAAATTGACATAATTAATAGGACCATTCGATGTCAAATGGGATAAATTGTCAACTTGAAATATTTATGGCGCATTTTGGGTTAAATATTGAGCAGTTAAACCATGCAGTAGGATAGCGAAACAAAGTTTAAAGTGCTTCCAACGCTAAAGACACGCCTCCGTTACATTTCGCTGGATGTAGTCACCTTAACGAAGGTGTCCTCGTACCGTAAACAGCACAACCTCACTTACGACTACATTTGCTATTCATTAGATACTACCCTATATAGGAAATCGTCGTACACCGGCACTCTATAAAAGGGCTAACGGCATGCGTTCGGCGAACACACGTTTTTTGCTGGGCCTTGGTAAGAGTTACGTAAATAAGTAAACATGGAGGTTTCTGGGGACGGACTCATGAGAAAGTGTGCAAGTAAACGAGGAAGGTTTTGTTAGAAACCCGGTTTATCAACATTCATTTGCATAATTTGAATCACATCATTAGAGTTATCAACTAATCTATCAATATCATCATTCGATATGATATCTACCAAAATAAATTAATCGTAAGATCTAATGGTTATCATTTGTAACAAGGGTTACATACGTGGAGTTCCTACCATAGAGAAATGGCAGTTCGTGTCGAATGACGCGTGCGCAAGCCGACATCCGACACGCATTGCGAGAGACGAGGAAATAAATTACAGCTATATAAAACAGCCGATCAACTCACGCACATTATACCAGGACATGAAAGTACCTACTAAACGCATTGAATTACAAGGCGGTTTGTCGTTTTCCATGTTTCACTTACATTATTTCCAGTATATCGATTTTGTGAAGGCCGGACGGGGGCCGGCCGCGCAGGCTGTGGAGGAACCTTCAGCTGTCGTCGGTCAAAGGACGACACATGACTGCCTGACCAACCCCAGCGCCCGGGCCCATTGCTTCCATGTGGCAGAGAATACGATGACTGTGGTCTTAAATGTCTCGTTGTTGGACCAGACAATATGGGACCATTTGGGCCAACTGGTGGTATGGGACCCGCAGGTCCTTGAACATAGTGGTAATGCGGTGGATTCGACACCGCCGCCCCCCACATATTATACTACACGTCTTGAGTCACTCACAAACACTGCACAATCCAAACTACCTCATCACCTTGATATTGGTAAAGCACTGACATCCAATGGCATTTCGTGAGTTTCACCCGTCTTATCTCTTAAAATAACGATAATTACAAATTAGCCAATCGTTTCATTGTAGGTATATTCTATTAAACATTTGATAACGCGCAGATTTTCTATCGGCTACCAGTCGGTAGCGAGTGATCCAGGCCACTGTTCGCGATGGAAAGACAGCTTGAAAACATGAACGCCTCGAAAGCAACCGTCACCGGACGCAACCGAGACGCGTAGAGAATTAATTTATGTTTGATGGACAATTGTTTGTCCACAAAGGTCCACTCTAATGATCTAAAAACTGTTATGGACGGCTTTGCATAAACACAAGTTAATGAAGCCTCACTAAAGCAATTATTTAATATGACAAGGAATACATGTCTCCAGTGTTCCCCAGGGAAGCTGCCAGCCCACACCGCTCGATAAAATCGGCAGTTTTAGAGCACGACAAAGATCATGCCGTTAATGTACCGAAGACGTTTATCGAATTTTAATTAGCACCAGTAAGTACATGAAGTGGGACAGTCAATAAAACGAAAATAGGGACAGTCGAAATGTAAAAGTTCACATCACTGAATAACAACATTCAGTGGCAACTTTGATTCTAACGTCACTATGGTCACCGCTACACAGATAGTTTCCACACCACCGGCTGTTAGAGAAATCTGTTTCCCGACACTACAAATCCATCATGATGGATGGCGTGTGAGTTTCAACGCATTTGAATGTAGACTGGTTGCGTGTTGCGAGTGGTTGCCGAGCGTTCCACACCGGCCGTCCTGGCGATTGCATTATGATTTTTTCGCAAGGGACCGCGGGGGTGAAGCGAGCGCGCGGGCGGTGAGCGGCGCCAGCGGAGCGTGCAGCAGCGGCTGCTCCGGCGCGCGGCTCAACGCAGCGAAACTCGCGCGCAGACTTCATGTACCCAGCAGTGCATAAGTATTCACAGCTATTCAATGCTATTGCCATATCATTTACTCGTCGCCAGCGATCTACAAATTATGCAGATGCGGGCAGTCCGCGATACTATCGGCCCACATGCCAGCAAAGTAGAATTTAACATGAATGAAATTACTAGCATTGCTCTTTTGGTTGGATAGCGAAAGTTATGCTGACAAATTCTTTATGCTTGCTTTTATACAAAATATGACATGGACTAGATACTTAATGATAATGAGAATGAGAGAACAGTTGGGACACATTAGCGAAGCGTGCCTCTTTAACTGCTAGATCACAAAAACTGCCTTCTTTATCAATAGCTGCCAAAACATGCCAAGCAGCAAATGACTCGCATAGCCATAGGCGATCCGTCAAACGAGCGTTCCAGTTAGCGAGCGCGAAAGTCAGCAAGACAAAGGCATTACAAAACTTTCGTTGGGCCGCAACAACGAGTGTCTGAATTTGGACGCACAATAGGAGTTACATTAGTATTCAGTGTGAGGACGGCCGAGCATGGCATCGGTGGACTGTCGCGAGGAGTCACCGCCCGCGGAGCCGTGCATTGAATACGGTCCTTTCTGAACTGGAAGGAATTCCATGCGTTTACGGCAGTGCTACGCATCGCCATAAGCGTTCGACATTAGGCAATGCGGCCCACATACATTTACATTATTTGGTTTACGGTCCGTTAGAACCTTTTGTGGGTCCTGTCATGGTTCTCATAACAATGTCTTTTTTGTTATTGTAACAACGAAACTTCACAAATATACGTTTCTGATTATATGAGCTAGATACATTTCACAAAGTAATTCATTACTAATCGTAGTTTTGACAGGGACACGTAGACATCAACAGGTGTGCGAACAGGCGTGGGTTTCATAGAGGAATTCAACGAGGTCGCGTCATACTCATATGACAGTTTAAATGTTATCAAATTAATATGAATGGTGTTATGAGAAATGTAAAATATATTTAATGATCAGGAATTTACCAGACCATTGAATTTATAAGCCACGTGAACTCAGGGGGATAATAAACCCCAATATAAAGCCAAGCTGTTAATAAATGTTTGCTATCTGGGGACTTATGGACGATTTTGATTAATCACTTCGCTGCTTTACTTGTGAATGACTTTAATCACAACCACTGTCACTTTTTATGTAGCTATCAAGTTCATTATGAACTGGGATCAAATCAAACGGTATTAGTTAAAAAATCAAAGGCATCCAACCGACAGGCAGCGATGCCTACGCGTGACTAAAATCAACGACGAACCAACACCGACATGTATTAAAAAGAATGGAGACAACCTATCTAGGAACAATGATTACTTTCCGAACAAAAACTTAGACACGAACGTGGGCCAATGTAAAAAAGAAGCCTTTTAAAATGGAGCTTGGTCTCGAACTTGACTAACACAAACGATTCGAATTATGTAGAAGATGAACGTGATATGCTTCTCTAAACATTTAGTAGTACGAGAACTGTTTGAATGAAATCATCTTAACTCCCTATAACAGTTGGTCGCTCAGATGAAGCAAGGTAAACGATAAGAATTACTATTATCGTGATACATTACATTCCATACTCTATGTACTGTAAAGATATTTGATAAGAGATCTTGTAAAAATAACAACTCTTGGTCGAACATAACAAAGACAAAATCTCTTGTGTAATCAGATTCACATTTACCCATTTCCGTTAACAACCGCCTTTAACCAACACGCTTTGATAGAAATGGAAACATCACTGATCGAAACCATGGTAATCTAAATATATGTGTAATCGTTAGTATAGTTTATAGGGTTTCTAGTTTGGAAACATTCGGAGCATAAATCTTCTAAACGGATTGGATGTGGAATTTATAGCCGCGAGTTAGTTTTCACGACGATAAACCACTGTTCAATGCCTAAGCTGTAGCTTCGAGAGCTGATTTTAAGAAAGTTCAAATTAATATTTGAGGGTCAGAAAAGAAAAATACAAGCAATTTATTTGTTGTTAAGAATAACGCCCGTACATAAGAATCAAAGTGTGACTTCAAGAGGTAACAAAGGCATTGCTTGATACAATGGTTGCTATGCAGGAACAGTAAACTGTCCCAGTTGGTTGGTTCACACCTGCACAGTGCACACCAGTAGCGGTAGAGTGACGTGAGGGCTGTTGCGGAGGCACAAAACATCCCATTTGCGTCACATCGGAAACGCATTAAGCGAAACCGACGACGCCATAAGAGCGCAATATCCGACCGGTACAGTATACCGGTATTACTGCAAGCTACTACAAGATCGACTCCACTAAATGTCGTTATACAATATGGATTTTTAAATATATTCATAGCTGAACGTAAAAGGAGGGACGAATTAACAGATACATTATCAAATGCATAAACATAAACATGCATTATTATTTATTCATTAAGTATGCATAAACGAAAATAGAAAGCGTAAAGCTCGTCACCTAAAATTCTTAAGTGATACAGTCGACTTTCGCAATAAAGCATTGATTTAATAATGTTAATTAATTTATAAAGTCTTCACAGGTATTTGCATTGCCGCTAATGTAAAGACAGACGGCCTTTGCGCCAAATGTTAAAGTTCATTCAAATAAGACATCGTAATGACGGAATTAAAGAGATGAACGAGCGAACAGCATAAATAAAGTGAAGACTTGAACTTCAGTTAGCAACTGAGCGTTGTTTTAAAAACGGCAAGGAATAGATTTACATTTTTCTTCTTGCGTCAATGTTTACGCTGATATTTTCATTACATTTCACTGTAACGCGCACCAATCTCACAAAAATAACGAGCTTTGTGTAATATACATAGTTCTCCTAAAGAAGATAACCGACTCATATTACGCTTATATTCTTTTCAAAGGAGGTGTTTTGGGAGCTAGGGACTTGTGTCCCAAACAAACATAGTGTAACGTTTTTGTATTAGTGCTCAATGTCGTGTGTGGGGTGTGAACGATGTGCCACGTCCCGTTTTATGTTTCCCGCCGGTACATTAACGGTGAAATAGTGTCGCAGTGTTTATTAGTGTTTTATAGTCCAGTGAACACTAGTTATAATTGCTAGTGGTTCATTAACAACTAGTTGAGTAACTGTGAAAAATTTAATATTTGTTAACCTGATTTACGTATGGTACGAAATCAATAAAACGGTACCGATTCAAGGCTTTTACAAACAGGCGCGACACGCGACGCGACACAAAGGCACTGATTGTCGCGCGACGAGCGGTGCCTTTGTATCGCGTGCGATTTGCGTCGCGTGTCGCGCCTTTTTGCACTAGCCTTCACAATCAAATCACTGAATACGCATGTAGTAAGTACTGAGAAACTTATTTTTATTTAAGTTACAGTACCTACATCTATGTCAGAGGTTTGGTGCCTTGAATCTGCAGTATCGTAATAAAATCCGGAGAATTTCCTTCGAGGAAATGTGAAATAAAGTTGATCAATGTTTCATCCGAGCAGATAAAAATACACGAAATCTACAAAAATCTTTTGTAGCTGTAAAATTCATTCCAATAAAGTTCTATCGCTTCAACGGCTTCTAGCTCAAGAGCACTCGATTATTCAATGTACAACCGTGTGTGGAGCGAATTCAACGACGGCAATCGTCCGAAAAGAGCTATTTCCACATGGTACTCAGTGGAAAAAGAAAATCGACGTAGAAAACGACGTGCCGCGCCACCGTCAGCGCTGTATGTTAGAATAGTTTTGAACAAACTAAAAGAAGTTACGCGAAAAACAATTTTAGGGCACGAGCTACGGATAACGGTCGCGAAGCTAACTTACGTTAGTACATGTTTATGAACTAAAAGTACATGCTAGTTGGTATGCTCGCCTTAAGGACAAAGTTCTGAAAACTACTATACCGTGTGTAATACTACTTACAGCGTATTTTACAAAGAGAAAGTCTGAGCACATTTTGATTGCGTCAAAACCACCTAACCTAAAGCTGTGCATTTACGAACAATCATGAGTTCATGACGTATTTGGCGCCGGTGTGATTCAGATTAATCTTAACAAATTAGCTACCGGATAAGTTTCGTACTTGTATAATGTAAAACGGGCCATTTCCTCTCGAGTGGTGCTGCGAAAACATCACGTTTTCATAGTAAAATATTATGCGTTTGCACTGAAACCTGACGCCATGTTCGATGCGTTTGTTTGTGTGGCGTGCATTGTGCGAATATGAGCGCATACGCATAAGTATAATAATATAGTGTTTATTGTGTTGTCTAGCAGAGCTGTAATTCCACTTCCAGTACAGTTAGAAAAGTTTGTGGTTGAAAATATGTCACGTTTTTTATGAGACTGAGGATAATGTGACGTGCAGTTGTATTTAATTAGCGTTTTAAATTAAAAATACAGTTTGTTTAGCGCTAAATTTCACAGGCAGAGAAAAGATTTAAAGGCAATTATATACACAACCATACATTATATATACATTATATTATTACATTTAAGAAAGCTCGTCATCACTCGAGTTATTTTTTGACATTATAGTACCGTCATTTCAGAAAATTTGTAAGTTTGTATCAAATAGCTCCGGACGAGGTCATCCTGAATGTAACCAAAACTAAGGAAGGCTCTATTTCCATGTATATTTAAGCATAGTTGTTTCCGAGCTGTTTGGACTGACAGTATAGTTAGCGACGATAGAACGTAGAACTTTAGTTCAACAAAGTTATAACGAGACTATTAAATTAATTAACCACTAAACTATTTACTTTGGGGAGGCACTAACTAGATCATAAACTGGTCATTAATTAATTAAATAAATCAAAACATTGATTCAGTCGTTAAAATAGGGTGACAACGTCGCGTGACTACTATATAATTTTTTATCAAGTGTGTTCTTTACGGATAATTAATTTCTAAATAATTGGCTCTCTATTTTATAGAAACATTTTACACCACTTTCTTAGTTGATAATGTTTATGTAAACGACTTAATTACGCTGAAATGCCAACCACTGTGATTATGCAAAAGAGGCCTCCTTTTACGATATAGTATCGCTTCAATATAGATAGCTTTAATAAACGTCAGTCGGTCTAAGCTCTCACCAATTAAGCGTGCCTCTATTGAGATTAAAACAACCTCACTAATGGAGAAGCAATCAATATTGAATAATAATTATTGCTTCGATAAAGGGCTGTTTAACTGAAAATAAATAATGAATTACGTAATACTTACGTAAATTGTTTATTTGACGGTAAATTATTACTTGACTACAGCACTTTCAGTGCTCATTTAACAACATAGTGAGCCATAAAACAACACTGAATTCAATTTTCGTTGAAACTTTATGACATTGCGCAGTGTTAAGACGAGATGAAACGTTATTTTTTATGTTTCAATAAACTTTACAATGGTCTATTAGTATAGTGAATGACGTTTATTATTTCAGTCAAAAGCGGTTTGCTCACTAAAAAAGGACGTAAAACAATGTAATCTCATTATAAATAATTTGGTCCATAAGTTGCGCGTGCGTTTATTGGAGGAGGGTGACACGAAGGTCACCCTCATCGTTTAGATCTTGTGTAACTGTTCTGATACATCCGAGGTACTCTTCATTATTTTGTCGCTGGATTTATAACAGACTAGCTGCGCCCGCGGGTTCACCCGCATATATCTAGATCCAATGGGATTATCGGGATAAAAGTATCCTATGTCCTAACCCAGGTCATATGTCAAATTTCATCCAAATCAGTTAAGCTGTTTTAGCGTGAAATCGTAACAAACAAACAAACTTTCTTTCGCATTTATAATAGTAGGTACTTAGGATTAGGATTAGGATGGTGTGTAGGTGGCTACTAGATACACCTAGCTGAATGGACATAATTTTGGAAAGTGCTTATGGACGGCAACTAGAACGAACGGTCACGCAACATTAAATCGTCGATTAGAATGAACTCAATCGGAGTTAAAATGATCACTAAATATGGTAACACGTTACGTTTCAAAAGTTTCACTTTGAAATATTTATATTTCTCGACAGAAAGTTTAAAGTAAACACACATTAATTCACTTCAAAATGTAATCCTAAATGTTTTACGTAAATGGTTCGTTTACACACTCTTCATAAATTATCAATTATACAAGGCATAAGAGCCAGTATTAATATATTTCTTCAAGGCCGGGTTGACACTGTACGTGGTACGTACGTCTCACTAAGAACATAATTAGCTTGAATTTACAATGGTATTGTGAATATGTAATGCGTAATATACTTTAGTGTCAGTACACACCTACGCGAAATGCGCTGTGACGAAATACCTAGCCTTGCTGAGAGAGCATTACCATAGCATAGATAGGTAGAAGGGACTAGGGCTCTATAAATTGCGAAAACATTATTTCAGTCAATGTCACGACTTGATAGTTCCCACATAACTCAAGGCAGTAGGAACAGTTGGCAAAAGCAATATATACTAAACTTCGACAAGACTTTCTCTGCCTTCCTTAATGAATAAATCTAGGTCCATTTGAAAGTTATTTATGAATCCGAAATTAAAGAGCTGTTACAGACTTACAATATACTTAAAACGCTAAATATGATTGGTACTTAAACAGGACTGAAACGGTACAAAACAAAGGATAAAGAGAAAGTTAAAGCATGGCGGGTGACAGGAATCTTGTTTTCGCAAAATTGATGGTTTCTCTAACATCTCTATTCCACATTTCTATGGAATGTAGACTATTTCGTTTAGTTCGAGCTTCTAGCACTAATATAACGGCAGTGGCATCACATTCGCGTCCTTAATGTGGCTTGTATGTAAATGAGTTTAGATTATCATCAAAAATATTTGATACCTGTATCTTAACTCGGTATTACAATATGCTCCACTTGCTGTTAGTAGTACAAATACAGCATAACTTCTGACTGAATTTACTCTTTCTATTTTAAGTACAACAAATCGATTCGAGTCTTGTGGTTTCGGGCTGAAAATCGCCCAACACACCTTGATCTAGAAAATAGCTAGGTTACCGGGAAACATCTAACTTATGATGGACAACGAAGATTTTTCAACCAGATTTATCGAAACTATAAATCAATCTACAACGCAAATAGCTTGTTAATAAGTAACGCAAACAATCATCAAATTAATAAAACAATCAAAACGTTAACGAACAGTACCAACTAACAATTTAGGTCAATTAATCTTAACTAAAATTACGGAGTAATTTATCGGATTTTAAAGACGTTCTCCGAGATTTCAACTCAACGTGCCAGTTTATCATCTTAAAAACTTGTTTGATGATAATCTGGACCGCGATAACGCTGATAAGGCAACTGTTAATAAAAATGTTCAGATAAAACTGTGGCCTTTTTAACTAGTGTAATACTGGGTGTTCTGAAACGCGGTAATTGCGTAGATTTCGATTTCACTGAAATAGTCTAATTTAACAAAACTTGCGTAACCGTCAGTCGTGTGAATACAGTAACGTACATAAATTGAAAGACAATAATTAGAACGCCGAGGTAGGTACCTAAGTACTCGCGGATTGTTCGAAAGAGTTACCGTAGCGCTGGCGCACAAGCCAAGGAACACGGGTGGGTTTTAGTCAGTAAGAGTCTGACACGCCCTTCCGCTCCGCCCAGAGCAAGAGAGGTCATTTGATGATTTCCCAACCAAAAAAACTAAAAAAGGTACCTAAGTACTGTGACAATTGTTTTTCATTAAATTACAGATGTGTGGTACTATTTGCATACATAATTGGTATTTCTTACAACAATAATTGCTGTGGCATCGCGTGTAGGACACCAAACTAATGATATCTAAGGCCAAGGTCGAATGTACACGCATATCCAATTAATGCAGTATCTCTTACCATGTCTGGAAATCAATTACTACTTAAGACACAACCGGACGTTTTCATTGTCCGTAATTTTGCAATTACTGTCCTGTTATAAGAAAATAATATTTTGCTGGACATTGTATGTAGTCAATCGCTAATGTTACTTTAGTTTTTCTTAACCCCGGGGCCACACTTGTAGATCTTCACAAATATAATTTGTGGTGTCTTCAACTGTCATCTTTGCTGACGCCAAAAGGTTTCTATTCATGATATTAATTAGATTATGATACCCAATTGCATGGATTTTGCATACGTGGATTAAATTGAAATCCGAGAAATCACCGAGCTAATTGTGCTGATCAACACATTGATTCGAATATTTCCAATAAAACATTTATATTATTGGCTTACATATGTAACCCATTAGTTAGCTCCTCTATCTGAAATACCAAACGTTATTGGTTAATCTGTGGCATATGAACCGTTGAGTATTTACATAATGTGCACCGCAAACCGGCATGGGTCAGTCAAAACCTGACTTATAACGGGCCCGACCTCGGAACATCATCGTGCTATATGCTTACATATTAATTTATGAGTCTTTTATCCAAATGATAAAGGCATTAGCGTGTTAAATGTTTACAGGGCCACTACTTAAGAAGAATAACCGTTCGGGAATTACAGGTGTAATGTAATGTAATGTTATGTTATGTAGTTATGAAAGAATACACAGTTTCTAGAAATTAAAAAATTAAAACAGAATGGTCTGTTATACATATCGACGGTCACCATCACAAGCGTTTCCTACTATTTTTTAAATATAAGTTACTTTTTGATTCAAATGTAAAAAACTATAGAAATGAAACGTTTATTTTTTTCGCCTCTTTTAAAATCATGGTTTTGTAGTTATTAGATATTGATACTACACCGCGGTGTAGTATTATAATGATTTCAGACCATAGAGGTCTTTGCAATTACGAGGTCTTTCATATTTTACCTACGAATATGCAGTAAAGTGAAAATCGCTAAAAGTTAGTTATTAGATATTGATACTTCACCGTCGATATGCAAAGTTAAAATAGGCTTTGGATTGAAATTGAGCCGGCCGTTAGCACTTAAAATAATTAATATTGACGATCAATCATCTATGTGATCCGTCACCGAATAACCATGTTAGTGTGGCCAGTAGCGAACTGGCGAGAATACGGTACTCGTGTGATTAGAATGTGCCGCATCATTCAATAATATTCTTTCCACTGCCTCACGAAGGGACTAAATGTAATGCAATATTAGTTCAGTTTTCATGTTTATTTACAATGACTAAGTAAATACTGGTAAATACAATTTGAATAATAAAAGATCATATTTTGTTGTTTGAAATGTTTAATTTAACTTCGGAAACATTCATCAATCAAATTCAAAACGATAAGGATAATATTTTTCAGAATTCAAGGACTCCCATTCCGTAATAATATTATTCCCTAATTAATTTTATTTGTAGTCGAGGAAAAATACTAAAACAACTTATTATCGACATGAAAATTGTAATTCAACAGTTATTTATGTGATAGCAGTTACTACTTAGTGAAAAAAGAAAAACAATATATTTCAAGTACCAAACGACCTCTAGGCGATTGGTATTCAGTGGACACATCACCACGGCACGACGTCGTACCGCGCCACGGCGTCGTGTACGTTGCGCCGCGCCGGCTCACGGCGTACCCGCTCGGCAGTAGATGTTTCGCTGTCGCAAAGTTCTTACGTGTTAGTGCAAAAAAAAGATGGCTGATAATACCCAGAGAATTGAGGATTATAAGGACTAACACGTACGAACTTTGCAACAGCGAAACATCTACTGCCGAGCGGGTACGCCGTGAGCCGGCGCGGCGCAACGTACACGACGCCGTGGCGCGGTACGACGTCGTGCCGTTTCACGGTGGCGACGCCGCGCCGTGGTGATGTGTCCAGGCCGTTAGTAAAGCAAGCATGCTTCGAGAATACACGATTATTTAATAGCAAAACAAACTTACGTTATTAAAGTTGATGACCTGAAGGAAATTCTAATCGAAAAAGGAAACCAGTCCTGAAGTCTGTGTAAGTTAAACAAGGTATGTAAAAACTGCAATCATGCGAAGATATGTGCCGGTATGTGTTAGTAAGTTCATTAACTGCGGTTACTCACATGATGTTATCTACTGCTTTACACACTTCCCGCAGACAGGCGCGGCGCGACTCGTAGAACAATTTCCATGAAGTTTTCATAGAAATTGTTCTACTAGGATCGCGTCGCGCCTGTTTGAGGAGCCATAAATCCACTATCGATTTGCAGTTCCTTTAATTTACCCATTATTAGCACGAACGGAGTTTTGAAGGAGTGAAAACAAAATAGGGAAGTAGAAATTTATGCATAGTAGGTATTTGTTTTATAAAAATAGTTTGAAATTAATTGGTGCTGTCGACTTTCTTTTGATCATATCAGCACTATTAAAAAAGTAATTACTATAGACGCGTTCAGCTGTACCAACGTCTATAATTACATGTATCCAAACACAGTTGAACTACCGTCTATATTAAACTACGTACAGGAGAAATAAAGCTATAGTTCAGTGGTTAAATAAATTTAAGAAACAGTTTCCTGAACAATTTATTGGTGCAGCGTTTTCCTATCACCTCCTCTGTAAGTTATTAATATTAATGGGCCAGCGTTGGCTGCCTCGTATGAATATTTAAGGTCCAAGTCGATATTATTCCTCGGCGACGTTCCGTAGACGTCCATCGGCTAGGGCACACAGTAATTAACATTTAATAAAAGCTTTAGTGTCAATTTTGTTAAGTTATGCAAGTCTTGAGAGACGTCTTACGTCTTGTATGTAATGAGAAAGCACGTAATGTTTTATGTCATTTTCTTATGTTGAGTGTGCAAAAATAAACATTTGAAAATGAATATTGTCATCGAGAAAATGTAAACTTTCAAACCCACATTATTGTAATTATATACTCAAGTAAGAAATGTTCAATTACTTGTTGCGTTGAAATGATTAAATTCCCAATTCCAACCGCACTTACAAAGAGAATGATGAAAAGAAAATTCAATAAACATTACCATAATTTAGGTACTAATATTATTACAATGTATATTGAATTTTCATTTTGATAAATAAATATTATAATATCACAAGGTAAATAATTAAATACGTTGCGCACAAATATTTTCTCGGACGAAATTAATATATTTTACGTATTATATTGCTTCGTTAAATATTACAAATGGCCTTACGTAGGTAAGACCACGATGCTTTCCAATTTCGCCCCACATTCCTTCACGCGTGTTTATTTTATTAAAGCATTTCAACTGGCTCCAAGCGCGTATCAAAATAAAGTGCAACATTTAAAAATATGTTTTAACATATTTAGGTCAACATTTCTAGTTTCGTCACAATATCGCTATGAATATAACAACAACACGACAGAAGTGTACGTAGCAGATCAAAAGCTGAGTTAGTTCCGCATAGCCGCATTACATTATTTGTTATTCTGTTTATTTTCATTATAATAGTCGCTCATGTTTTTACAATTATTGATGAATTTATATTTATGCATCAGATACATTTCCGTCACAAAATAAGATTAAATTCAAGATAAAATGTTTCAGATAAACAAGGACCGTTGCGATTTTTTTTTGAACATTCACTTCCTTGCAAATCAATCATGTCACAACGCGGGCAAGGTGTGCCTAGGTCAAAATACCCCATCGTTTATGTAGTACCAGAAGAAGTGGTATATATAACCTAAGTAGTACTTGGTGTTAAAATCACGCTCCTTTCACCTATTGAGCCCCATAGTTCCCGTGGAGCACGAACGAGGTCAAAGGTGAATTATGTTATATATCAGTCGATTTTATAAACTAATAAGTAAGACGTTTTCTGTTGTTTATTTGATAGTAACATCAATAACATTACAATATAAATGAAGATTATTAACAGTTATTCAAGTTGTTGAACCTCCAATTTGGTAAAATTAGCAATTTATTTATGATAAGCAATGGACTAAGTGGAAATTAGGCTCACTACTTACTTACATTATATTTGGCTGAGAATGTAAGTAAATATGCTTGAGCAATTTTTCCAAATTATGAACTCTTTTAACCTTTACTAAACAAATGTCTGTGGCTATCATTCAGCAGGTTTCTCACACAAACGACTGTGACATCCAGAAAAGATAAACAAAGAAGGGAATGTCTGACTAAAGCAGGTGTTTACAAAGCTCGACAGAAAATTGTTCGTTGCTTTGGAAATTATCCAAGTTGACTATACATAGCTGGGTGGCATCGTCCTTCGGGAGAATTTAAGTTCAAAACTAAACAATGTACGTCATGCTAATTGGTGTTTGTGGGTGGCAGGAATAGACTCCTATGCAAATACCTACTTGTTGATGTTGGAGATATCGTTGTTCGGAGGGCACCACCAATTTGATTGTTGATAAAGTTCGGGTTGATGAACTGCGCGCACGACTGCCTAAAATTTGACCGATTCGTTTCGACGTCACGTCATCATGGCAGAGCCTACAGCGGCTGGATTGGATATCGCAACTATTTCCAAATGATGGTATTTTTTAATTTTATGAGTTCAGGCGTGTGATGCGCATAATCAGCCTAGAATGTTCCCACTGCTTGGTCACAGGCTCCTCCCTTCGAGAGGGACTGGACAGTAATCCACCACGTGGGGCCAGTGCGGGTAGGCAGATGTCACATGTCTTCGATTTTTGGTTCTAGGACATACCGGTTTCCTCATGATGTTTTCCTTCACCGTTTTGAGAGCAGTGGTGATGAAATTATTTACACAAAGTAAAGCGCCTGCCTGGGTTCGAACCTACAATTACCTATTATGACTGGGCCACCATCGCTCCACGTATATTGAATTAGATTCTTGTACTATGTACTAGTTAGTATACTAAAGTAGATATCTCATTCTAGGCTTTTACTAAGTAATAAGTAAAGGTTAATAATATCACATATCAATCTTCTATAAGCATTAAATTCAATCTAGTCTGCAGTTTGTTGATTTGTTCGTGGTTTCAACTGGTAACGAAATAAATTATTTATAAATGTTAAGTATGACTCTGTAGTGTTTTACAAGGTAAAACCATTTCTACGTAAACGCCCAAACAAAACAGACGATTTTGGAAGGTATTTTAAATATTGACTAGAGAATTAGACAAAATTAACATTACAAGATTACAAGACAATGGTGTCGATTCTCTTGTCAAAAATTCTCTAAACTAGACTAAAAATCACTAAAATTTTGTTTATTCCTGTCAAACGACGATTTCCCATTCTGAAATAGACTAAAGTGACACATCTTAACAATATTATAGTTTGGCAGCACTAAGATGGCACTGAGTTGGTAATTTAGTAAAAATAGCAATTTTGCTATTCTGAAATTGACGTTTTTACCTAAAATTTTGGTTGTCAACTAAATCTGCCATTTTTAATCGCGATTAAAAAGGCGTGGAATAAAATTAGTTGTCATGAACTAAAATTCACCTCAACACCTCGACTTCAGGTGCAAAAACAGTACTGTATCTTTTTTAATTTAATTTTGCTTATATCTCGAAAATGGTGTGTCCTACAGCAAAAATAATGAAAATTTCGACCTCCGTTTATAATAGTCGTAAACCCCTAAATCTCTCTACATGTAGGTAATAATTTTTCATATTTTCCATACAAAAAGTGAACAATTCAATATATAACACGTAGAGGCTGCCCCCATGCTCGCCTCCGGCTCTAAAAAGATTCACGGGGTAGGGCAAAAAAGTACCACGTGAAGTCGCGATTGTCAAATAAAGACTCGTACACACAGGCGCGACGCGACGCCCGACACAAAGGCACCGCGTATCGCGCGACGAGCGGCGCCTTTGTGTAGCGCTGTCGCGTCGCGCCTGTCTGTGGGAGCCTTAAAATTTTAGTTGCGTCAAAATTATTTTTAAATTTAGAGATCTGTTTTGCAGAATAGCTTTAAGATTCTCATAGCTAATAAGCTCATAGCTAGGAATTTTAGTGATAGTTTAGTTAGTTTAGTTCGGTGTACAAGAGAATAGGCACCAATGCCTTCCTAGCGAATTCCGAAATACGAAGAGTTAAATACCTACTTGGAATTTCATTAAACTCAGTAACTCCGCAGCACAAACATCCGAAGCGGTCGGGCCACATTCACAAAACGTATTTAAATTCGCCAACTACCAAGACTACCCAACTAGCACGTCTCAACTAATGTTGTTAGATCCTTTACCAAAAATTTAATTTGGAGACGAACGAACTTAAAATAAAAGGATAGATTTTGTTCACATGTTTACGGGTGCAATCGGGGGCCCAACGAGGAAACTACGGCCCATATAGATAACGACCGCCACACTAGGCAAACACCACAATATTTACCTACCTACCAGTTCTGCCACCTAGCTGTATTGTTTCTTTGTAGTACATAATACAGCACTTACCTACTACGGTTAAAGTTCATAGGAAAGTATAACATGACATAATGCCCATATCACGTTATACGCTAATAAGTACTGATACGTTACATGTAATCTGTACGCCACTTCCTACTTCTATCCTTTTTTTATTTAAAGTAGGTAAACTATTATACTGTCTACATTAATTAGTCGGCATTTATAATATTTTTAAGCTATTGCATAGCTTTTATCGCGGGCTTTGAGCGCGGCAAACGAATCAAGAAATTCCGTAACGAAAATAAAACCTAACAACCCCCACTCCGCCTACCATGTAGCTTGGCCGAGCGTTCGCTTAACGTATATGTATATGGTACGACTGCACTTGAATTAATATCAAAGAAAAAAAATACTGCATAAATAAATAATTATAATTGCATAAGTTGATAAAAAATGCTATGCAATAGCTTTACCGCGGCAGTCCCCGAGTGCCACACGTGTTTTTTTTAACTACTTTAGGCCTCGTCGATCTAGTGGTCACAAGCGCTACTGCTGAGCATGAGGTTCTGGATTCGATTCCCGAGTAAAGCAGAGTGCTATTGGGTTTATCCAACTATAATTTCTCAGAAGCAGCCTGGAGTCTGGATTTGTGCCCGGTTGATGACAATAGGCTCGTTCCCTATTACTAATAACTGGCGAAATGTGGTTGTACTATAATATATATATATGTATACGTTAGGTACACCTCTGCCTAACCCTTCGGGGATTCCAGGCGTAATGTTAAGTTGTGTTAATGTAGGTAGGTATATCGGGATGGAAAAATAAAGGGCTAAAGCCGGTTCAGACAAAAATGTTTGAAATGAAATACAGTTTCTTTTGGATCGAATTTTAAATTCTATCAGCTTGGTTCGACGAACATCACGAAGCGAAGCTTTTCTTGCGTATAATTTAGGTTGACATGATTATTTTAAACTGAAAGAAACTCCGTTAACGTAGTCCAATTTTGGCCTATTAGGTGCACGTTCCCCAGGCTGTTTCTTTTCTTGAATTTTATTTGTTTATTTAGATATTTTACTCTGCTCATTTGAGATTTTTACAGGGAATGTCGAAACATCTCGTCAGTTTTAAGGCTCCTACAAACAGGCGCGACACGCGACGCGAATCGCACGCGAGTTCACGCGACACAAAGGCACCGTTCGTCGCGGGAAAGTCGGTGCCTTTGTGTCGCGTCGTGCGTCGCGCCTGTTTGTAGGAGCCTTTATTATTCTCGTTTATTTGCAGTACACGTGTTAACCAAGGAAGTATTTAAGTAAGATTGTTCACAGGAAGAAACGTATGTAAACCTACATAAGCTCATACACGTAATACTCCGCAGCTTCCGTAAATACATACTCATGCCTACCTAATTAAAGCAACACTTTCCTGTTGCAAACAGAAATTAAATAGTCGTTCCCATAATATTATCGTTCTATAAGTACCTACTTGTCGATAGTTACAAATGTAACTACCTACTTGTCGATAATTACAAATGTAACTACCTACTTGTCGATAGTTACAAATGTAACTACCTACTTGTCGATAGTTACAAACGTAACTACCTACTTGTCGATAGTTACAAATGTACCTACAGCTCTAAAATGAATGTTCACTGCGCCAAATTTTTACAGCAACCGTAACAATGGCATGAGGAAGACGGAGGCCTACTTCTTATGGCTCCGTTTCCGAAAAGGTAACAGTGCAGTCTCACGCAGAGATATCAGTCACCTCAACGGCTACGCACGACGCGTCTCACATCGGGCGCAGAATAACAATCGAACCGTGGGAAACTGCCGCTAAACGCCACAATTATGAAACGCCTACAACCAATCTGAGGATGTTTCATCCAAAGCCAAATGACTTCACTAACTTCACTTATAGGCTGTGGCCGTAGCCTCCGAGGAATAACAAACCCGTCGTGTGAATTGGTAACGGTTGTTGCGTCATGAGCGCCGCGGCCAATCCGCCCGACGCTGACATTTTGGAGCTCTCAAATTAGAGATGTAACTATTGTGTAAGTTTCGAATGTATAATTTTTAGCACAATGGAAGTATTCGGACTAGGAACCAGGAACGAATAAGCAATGAGCTCTCATAAAACATAATGCATCAAAACTGGGTCTTATAAAAATAATCTGTGCTATTGTAATCAAGTTTAGTGCTTAGGTGCAATTCGGGTAGCCTTGATTTTATATTAGGTAATAAACTTTTTGTAGACATTTCAGTGACATTCATTTTAAGCCTGTTTTGTATTACAGTCCTTCCAAGCACTATCAAGCTTGGTTTCTGGGAAAGTCCAAGCACCTATCGAAATAATTAATTTAAAGCTTAAGGTTCTTTTGAAATTGTTTCTGAGACTGAATTCATATAACATGAGGCGAAAAGCAATTACTATGCTATTTCTTAATGAATGCAGTTAGTTGAACTTATTGGCACAGTACCTGATTCATTAATTACTTAGAAATTGCAACAACTAATGGAAAAGACAATTTAAATCACCATACTCATTTGGTATTGTGGTGATTAATTATAACTTGTATTTCAATAAATAATTAGTTTCGAAAAATATGTTTGATTGAGACCAATTTAATAGAAGTATAAATAATTTACTTAATTAACTACCAAATGTATTTAATACCGATATGAAACAAATCTAAAAGAGCACAATGTGCTGTGCATATTTAATATGTAAGTATTTAACAGCTGTCCATGAATTGATTAGACCAGTAAGTGAGAAACTTATTTAAAAATAAATTTAGAAAGATATGCATATTAACAGTAATGTTTGTTTGTTTCTAATTTTGGGATTGGAAACAAAAAGATGATAGATGACGATAGATTTAAGCACACTGAAACAATGTACATTCTTTTTTAAGGTTTTTGGTTTCCGCACATAGTCCTTCATATGGACCATTGTGCATGTGAAAATAATATTTAATAGCTATCCATTATTAAGCTGCATTGTTTAAATTTTACTAACATTCCATATAAAATGTATAATATATGTATATGCTAAGTTTATAAGCTTAGTACTTAAAACAAATGTGGTGTGTAACATTTGCTAGTACTAGTAGTATTTACTACCTATACCAGTATGCAACATGAGTTTTCAAGTATGGTGAGCAGTCTTAGCTAGGAAAAAAATAATTACCATTCTTGAGAACTAAATACCTACCTACATTTATTTCTAGTTAAGCTGCTACTGAAAACTTGTAATGTAAGTGCGAGTGCTATGTAATATAAACATTCTTATTTAAAAAGTCCGAAGATTATTGTATAATATTTAAGTTAAATGTGGTTTTCATAGGTATGAGCAATAGCAATGTTTGGGTTCTAGAATATGTCAATCATCCAGGTTCATTAAAAGTTTATTTGAACAAAAATTCAAATTGAATATTACCAATACCAAAACTTCCATACTTGAATGCACACTACAGAACATACCATAATAATTTGAGGTCACCGAGTTCACAGATCAGTCACAAGCATTGCAACATATTAAAACCAGCTTTGAATAGTCATAACTTACAATATCTCCCATGTTTCGCATAAACTTATTAATTCTCTAAAATATATTATTTTTCAATAAGGTACTTGTGATGTCATCTAAAATATGGTGTGATAAAACTAGTTTGATAAATGCAGTGCTCGATATGACTCACAATCTTAGTAACAATTTCTTGAGACAAGTAGCAACTACATGTAGGCATTCAAGATACATTATGCATGCATCACAGAAGATTATTACAAGGCATTATCAATTCCTTTCTAATCTAAAGTTATAATTAATTCCCAGATATGGATAACAGACTTATAGTATTATCAGTGCCAAATATTTTTATAACTAGCAAGTGCCAAAGTAGCCGATTTCAATAAAGTTAATCGCATGTTAAACGGTAATACCTTTGCCACATATCTTTTTGAAGAAAAAACTTTTCTGCACAAAAGTAGTTACAACAGATTTCTTGTAATTTCTTCGGTTAGACAGGTAACAAACAACAAAGAAGACTATGAAGCCACATAAATACCATTAAAAAGACACTCACCTCACTGAAGGCCATAACTCCGGCCGGAGCTCTTTCTCCGTCCGACCTTCTCAATTTATTTTATCACGGTCTATCAAAACAAATAGTTCACGCTTTTGTTTCCCAACATTGGAAACAGTCCCGACATCTAGCATCCCCACAGCACAAATACATCTGAACTATGTAACTTCACTCACTGCGCAAGAACAAAATTTTAATTTTGACTAAAACGAAAACACCTGACCGAATCACAAATCACTGAAAAAACCAACATTCCTCAGGTGGGTTAGATGCACATCTAACTAAAATAAGAACACTTTACAGTACTTAAAACACTTTAACACTACTTAGAGAATTTTTCACTAATGTTTGATTTGCCAGACCATTACGAAATAAGTTCGAAAAATGACATCTAATGTGTGAATTATCACAGAGAACCATCAAACGGAGATGAACTCGCCATCTTGCTTTCATGTCATAATCAGTGGTGCCAAACTTCAAAATCAATACCGTTGTGTACCGTCATTGCACGTTAGGCAACCTAAGGAACATCACAGTGAAGTAAGCTACGAAAGATAATAAATTGTTAATGTAAAGGTAAACCACTGTTTTATTATTATAAATAATAACTATTGTTTAAATTTGTTACAAACGTTTTTAATATCTCAATAACGTAAATTAATTGAAAAAAAATCATAAAGGGCTTTCGAGTGCTGCCATCTAATTTATAATTAAGTAACTACTGTAAACGTTTGGTAGTGTAGACAGAATTCTCTGTCTATCTACGTTTTGGTACGATCCCGAAATATTCCCGATAGGACGGTGGTAAAAATGTTTTCTTTTCGAAACTCCTTAGGGTAAGTTAAGGCCTACCTATGGTTATACCTACAGTTGGAATTGTTGATTATCGCTCTGCTACTTTCTTCATCATCGTTGTCGACAACCTATCACAGACATCTGTTGTAAAACGATTTCCAGCTGCTAACATGCGGGTAGGTACCTATTTCATTTGCCCCGATACTAATAGTCCTAATCTGTGCTAATAGTTACTATTGTACTTAGGGCAAGATTTAGGTACAGACGCAGTGAGCTCTGGCACCATTGCTGACCCGTCTGTATGCCCGGGCCTGAACTACAATACACAGGGTCAAATTAAATTGGCTAGCGAAACTCCGCAGATGTGATGGGTATCGATATCACACATGGTAAAACAAAAGAAAACAGATTTTCTCAACTCATACTTCAAGTAACAACAACACCAGCGGTTTTGAACCCCCAAAAAAACATTTATTTAATTTTATTTAATCATGTTTAGCCATCGATGCCCATAACTTCTTCAGAATTACGCTAGCTAATTTAATTTGATTCTGTATAATTATTTACTCGATAAACGTAGCGCTAGCATGTCGAGATAGATGCTATCCTGTAATCTGTAAGTCATCATGTGAGCAAATCGTTGGTTGGACAGTTCAGCAGTTTCAGTCTTTTCAGTTCAGTTTATTCAGATCTGCCTAATTCAGGTACACACTGGCGATTTTTTACCGCGTACTGTTTTTTCAACGCACTGGTCGGCACCGAGGGTTGAAAATCCAACAGTGTATTTTTTTGTGGCGCTGGAATGCACTCACTCTGTTGGATTCTCAAAGCTCCGCTCAACACCAAGAGTTGAAAATCCAGTGCGCGTTAAAAATCGCTCGTGATTTTTCGCGGAATACCTACAGGCTTAATGTGTTCTGTTCTGTTTGGTAACAAGCAAATAATAGGTTTCTTTTCTTCACTATCATTAAGGCCCCGGCTTTAAGTTTACCTTCGCAGCAAAGGTAGAGCTGATAAACCTGCCCATGCTTAGCAAAGGCTGTGCTAAGCATGGGCTGGTGGGCTGGTGGCCGGTGGGTGGGTGGCTATATACGAATAATAACATAATTTTAGTAGTACTTAGTATACTTTGTGTAGTGGTCGCAATCTCTACTACTAAGCATGAGGCCCTTTTTTTTGGGTGGGAAATCATCAAATGACCTCTCCCCGCTCTGGGCGGAGGGGAAGGGCGTGTCAGACTCTTACTGACTAAAACCCACCCGTGTTCCTTCAGTTGCCTGTGCGCCAGGGCCACGGTAACTCTTTCGAACAATCCGCGACCCCGGCAGGCATCGCATCGGCCCTATCGGACCCCGTCAATGGTACTGACATCTCTTTGAGGCGCGCGTGGAACACGACGCGCCGTCGACCCGGGCCTGGTCCTTACCGGACGGCGAGCTGCCCATTGCTCGCCGTCCGCAAGCCCGCACCTACGGTGGCCGGGAGTCGGCAATCGACTCCCGACGCCCAGGGTGTCTCCTCCTGCGGCGGCTAGGGGCGCGAGGGCGCAGAGATTGCCTCTCCCTTTCGCGCTCCGTCTCCTCCTTCGCGAGCATTACTGCTTCGCAGAACGAGGTAACGGCTTCCCATTCCCTCTCGCTCCGTACCATGGCCTGAACCAGGGCCGGACGCGAGAGGTCGCCGCAACCGATCGCCGCCACAAGGACATGGCGGTGCTCCGCGCAAGCCGGGCAGACCTCCACCGTATGCTCCACCGTGTCCTCCGGTCAAGCATAAGGCCCTGGGTTCGATTCCCGGGTCGAGCAAAGTATTATTGGGTTTTACCATCTGGAATTTCTCAATAGCAGCCCGGAGTCTGGATTTGTGCCCGGTTGGATGCCAGTCGCCGCCTATGACATGGGACTTAAACATATCTGACGAAATGTGGGTGTACACCTCTGCCTAACCCTTCGGAGAGTACAAGTGCGATGTTATGTTATGTTATCATAATTATTATTCGTAGGTGGGGGTGATTACTTTAGCTGTGATCCCTCTCAAGCTCATAAGAGAATTAAGTAGAACTTACCATGAACTTACCTAAAAATCATCAATAATAATATGTACTTTCGGAACGGAATTAACTGTAACTGCCTATAAAACTGCGATGCAAATTCGTTCATTTGCACTTACAATAAAATGTGGGCATTCATTTACAGCTGTTGATCACGCAACGAAATAATTACAACTCAATCGGCATAGTCTGCATAACCCTGGTCTTTCATTTTAATTAAGTAGACAAAATAATGTTGAACATTAATTAAAGAAATAATAAAGCAGTTTTGTTGACTATCTCCATTAATATTTCAATTACACCTTGTAGGTATACTGACTGAATAGCTAGAATAATTAGGTAAACTGTACGAACGTTGATTAAAATATACTGAATTATAGATATTTGCTGACTATGGCATCTTTCCTACCGCCGACGATTAGCGCAACTCTACTACAGCTGTGTATAGTTACTAGAAACGAGTTGGCGAGAAACGAGCAGCGAGCGGTTAGTACGGATAGTTTTGTCGCTGGGCTATGAGCGGGTGCACGAGTGCGACGAGTGCCTTTCTTTTTTGGTTGGGAAATCATCAAATGACCTCTCCCGCTCTGGGCGGAGCGGAAGGGCGTGTCAGACTCTTACTGACTAAAACCCACCCGTGTTCCCTCAGTTGTCTGTGCGCCAAGGCCACGGTAACTCTTTCGAACAATCCGCGACCCCGGCAGGTATCGGCCCTGTCGGACCCCGTCAATTATGCTGACATCTCTTTGAGGCGTGCGAAGAGTGCCTACAATGAACAGTGGCGGCCCTAGACCAAACATGGACGTCGGCGACATCAGCTTTACGAGCCCTTTCATTTCCCAGTCAAAAAGAAAATGTCAAATTGAATGAGCTAAATTAATCACTAATAAATGAGTATATGAGTTTTATTTAAATTTATTTTTTTATTTAAAAAATTACATAAACACAAATTAAAATCCCTCTGAATATCGGGATGGCAACCAGTCGGAATAATCAATCAGTCAACTCAGAATAAATGAATGAATAAATGATGATGGTGTTTATGTTTTGTAAATATTAAAATCTTCTTTAAAATAAGTAAATAACCAGTTTTTCACTCACTTATTAATAAAAACGAAAATTTATTTAATAGTACATTGTTTCCTGTGAAAAAAAACTTCTGCCTATGCGAGTTTTGTGGCAGATGAATGAAACAGAAATAATTGACGACTCGGGGATTCCCCGAGTCTTGCGCGCAGTATCAATTTTTTTTTTCTAATATCTTGATGGCTCTGGATTCCAATTCTTTTGAGCTGGGATCGCTCAATGACCAAAAAATTTGATTTTTTTGTAACTTTTATAGTGTTGCCAGACGACTCTGGGACTCTGGATAAATACTACTCACGTGTACGGAAATAATTACAAATAACTAAACTTTTAATAACTTGTAAAACAATTTTGCGAGGCCCCCATTACGCGCGAGGCCGTCGGCAGACGCTGACGTCGCCGACGCCTAACGCCGCCACTGACAATGACTGCCCTATCACTTACTGCTATGCGTATGTACTATCAACAACGTTCCCGCATGATCAGTTTCGAAACATTTTCGTCTGCAAGTTGTCAAGCAGACCTCGACCAGAGTGGGGCAAAAAGTAATTGTGAAAACAATTAACAACTAACAATTAAATTGCCAAATTTAGTTGCAACTAACAACTAAAATAATTAATTGTAATTGTAACGTATCGCAATTAACAATTAATTAATTGTGCTTGTAAAACTTTGCAATTACAATTAAATTAATTGTGCTTGTAAAAATTTGCAATTACAATTGATTAATTGTTAATTGTTTGATACATGTTTACAATTACAATTAACAATTAATAAATGTCAGTAACTAAAAAACATAATGCAAACAATACAAGAGCATTCTCCTTAATATTCTCAAAGGTATGTAAAGCCTGGATTTAAGCCAGAACATTATTACGTAAAAGTGTAGCACAGGTGCCATATACAGGGGCCACCGTAGGCGCGGGCTTGCGGACGGCGAGCAATGGGCAGCTCGCCGTCCGGTAAGGACCAGGCCCGGGTCGACGGCGCGTCGTGTTCCACGCGCGCCTCAAAGAGATGTCAGCACCATTGACGGGGTCCGATAGGACCGATGCCTGCCGGGGTCGCGGATTGTTCGAAAGAGTTACCGTGGCCCTGGCGCACAGGCAACTGAAGGAACACGGGTGGGTTTTAGTCAGTAAGAGTCTGACACTCCCTTCCGCTCCGCCCAGAGCGGGAGAGGTCATTTGATGATTTCCCACCCAAAATAAAAAAAAAAGGTGCCATATTTACAATCTTCAAATACTTACGTAGTTAAATTAAATATTAATTGTTTAAAACAATTAATTTAATTGCAAATAAAATTTTAATTGCAATTGATTTAATTGTAAACCACAATTAACAGATTTAATTGCAATTGATTTTAATTGCATTTCACAATTAAAAAATAATTGAATTAATTTAATTGCAATTAATTTAGTTGAAATAAAAATTGTAATTGTTTGCCTCTACAATTAAACAATTAATTCAATTGTGCCCAACACTGACCTCGACCCGCCCATTATGATGTCGTCCAATGGTTTTACAAAAAGGGCTTTGTCTTAAAATGGTTTTCATCTCATTGGGCAACAAGGTAATGGGCGGACGAAAACCATTTGTTGAGACAAAGCCCTTTTTTATAAATCATGCTTGAATAACATTTATGACTTTTAAAATCTTAGTCAGTTGTCTGAATTTTGGGTATCACGCCTCAGTTGCATCTTGCACATCTTCCGCGACGTTTTTATTGTATCTGAGTGATTTCTGTCTGTGAGATATTTTGTTGATAGCCATGAGTTCGCGTAGGAACCTTAGTAATCTGGAGCGCACCAGCATCATTCACCTGCGAGATACAGGAGCAAATATAAGCCAAATAGCTCAAGAGCTGAATATGTCGGTGAGTGATAAATAATTTAGATTTTCTTTTATGCGTCAAAATAATTAAGAATCGAACTATTTTTATTAATATCATTTCAAACCTGTAAATGTTAAATTAAAGAGTGGGTTACGAACTAAACTCTTTTCAAAATAAGATTAGAAATCCCTTTTTGCAGTTTACTCCTGATTTTGACATCTATTCCTTACGCATAAGGATGACATTGAAAGCAAAAACGTGTTTGCAATACCAAATATTAACGCACTCTCTCATTGTTTGCTTTATTTTTTACAGAGAAACACTGTCAAGCTGTGGCTCGCTCGCTTTGACAACGAGGGGCACGTCGAGTCTAGAGCACGGGTGATGCCTCCACGTGTGATCACACAAGACCGCTTGGACTTACTTTTTTTTATTACTTTCTTGTTTAGAATTTGATCTTAAATTGTAAAGAGTCGATGTTAGTATATAGTTATAGTTAATTATTCTGATTTATGTCCATTATTTTTATTATACATCATTTATTTCTCCCAATGGCTACTAGGAGGCTATTTTTTACTTTTGCTTGAGTTAATAAGAAACTTTATTTTGTTGTCATATCTATTTGTGTGTGCTGGTGACATGAAACAAAATTAATTAAATTGTTTAATTATTTGTAAAAACATATTTTACTACCTACTATTGTATTGAATCATGTTTTTAAAACAATACAGACAGATGTGTTGCTGGGGAGTTTATTGCCCCCTGCGTCTTCCCAGCTATAACAACACGAAGCGGCAAAGGGGTGGGCGTTTTGAGGACTGTCTTTTGTAACTTTCGAGAGTTGATTATCAGCCTAATTGAAAGTAAGAATAAATTATATTTGACTTTGACTTTTAGTTTTGATTTGAATGAACCCTCTGTTTGCCCCATGCATTTCGAGACCACTTGTGTTGGCGTTTGCTGAGCTGTCTTTACAAAGTTAAGGGTGACATCACCGGAGCGGCATAGTGGCCCACGGCGAGATGAAGTGCTGGCTGTTGTATCCCGAGCCCGGACGTAAACATCCTTGATAGGCTCAAAATTCAGCATGGGAAAATAACAAATGCAGTGTTGCGACCATTTTTATATTATAGGATGTTAGTTATTCTTTAACCTTTGTTTGATAGAGTCATTGTTCCTTTCATTGAGAGTTTAAGCTTGAACTTAGTACAATTTTTTAATTTTTTTCTTTCGTAAAATAGTAGCAGTAGGCTTGATTTTATTGTGTGTTTTGTGTGTGTGTTCAGTTATGAATGACTTAATGGATATATTTATGGAAGTAGACCGGCACTTCTTCCGTGATGATTTCGTGCACTGGTTAACCTATGACCTTATATGGCCATGGCCAGAGACACATTATAGGCGACAAGATGTGTGCATAAACTGCCATTCAATTAACAATACAGTGCCGGGTCAACCTGAACATTTTATAGTTGACTTAACAGACAGCCAAATAGTCGAAGCATTATTAAACAGTGACTGGTTTTGGTGCAACACGTGCACAATGTGTTCATACGACCACTATCCGAACTCTTCTTATTATTATATTTCTGAACAAACAAATACGTAGGTTTAACGTAATACTATTGGTTGACGAAACCAAGCACGCCGCAGGTAGCCGTTGGTCACTGCACACGAAATGCAGCCTTATGGTGGTCATGCGGCAAGTTTGTTGACTGTACCATGCGAGAGTCTCTCAGCGAGTGTTCTGCCCGCCAAGCGAGTATTTTCTTCGATAGCTCTTGTCGCTGCGACAAACTACCACCGCAGCCGCGCCGGGCAGTGAGAACAGTCAGCGATCAACTATTAGGGCGCTGCCCAAAAGTAGAACACCATAAAACGCCCAGTTGTTGTCGCACAGTTATATTGGTTCGCACGACTATATATCAAGCTATATATTTACAGTATAAACTGACTTCTCATTGTACGAAAAGCCTATACAATGCGAGGTCAGCTAAAACTAGAAATGTTTAGCTTGATACGTAGCCATGTGTACATGTTACAAGCCAGAAAAAAATTGAGTGTATTGTTAAATGTTCAAAGAAAAGACGTCTTATTCAAAAATCCTAACTAATATTATAAATGCGAAAGTAAGTTTGTTTGTTACGTCTTCACGCCAAAACGGCTGAACGGATTTGGATCAAATTTGGCAGACAGACAGACCATGACTTAGGTAAGGACATAGGCTGACCTAGGTAAGGACCTAGGTAAGGACATAGGCGCGACGAAGTCGCGGGCAACAGCTAGAATTTCATAAAAAAATAACATGGTATCATAATAAAACAGATAAAAAAAATATTTTTCTTCGCTTCTCAAAATTTTGATCGTAAACTATCATATTTTATGTAACAACTAGCTTCTGCCCGCGGCTTCGCCCGCCTGGAGGTTGGAAATTACCCCACGGTGACGTGCTACTGGGATAAGAAGTATCCTATGTCCTAACCCAGGTCATGGCCTATCCGTAACCTACCTATCATCCAAATCCAGCCGTGAAAAGCGTGAAAAAGTAATAGACAGACAGGCATATAATAAACGCTACCTAAATATTATCTCAAGATACGGACTCTTGACTTAATTCCAATTCCTTAAATTTTTAGAGGCATTTGGAACAGGGTGTAAAGTTCAATCATCCTCCATATAAAATGGAGGACTCACCCACCAGATGGGTGTTGTGTCTGGTGGGCAATTGCCCGGCGATTGATGTCGGGAAGTCTTATACAAGGAGCGACTGCCTATCTGACCTCCACAACCCAGTAACTGGGTAATACGATACCCCTTGGTAAGACTGATTGTCAAACTTTCGGGCTTCTGTTGACCCATAAAGATTCTCAAAGATCAACGAATGACAGCCGGGACCAACGGCTTAGCGTGCTTTCCGAGTCACGTAGGAGTCTCGGTATGTAAAGATCGTCACCCATCCACAGACCAACCCTGGCAAGCGTAACTTAACATGATGGATCGACCCGTGCGGCTGTTATATATTACTTAGCCACGACCGCCTCACATGTACTTACTTATAACATAACATAACATCACGCCTTTTTTCCCCGAAGGATTGGGCAGAAGTGTACCTGTAGTACACCCACATTTCGAAAGTTATGTTTTAAGTCCCACGTAATAGGGGGCGAGCCTATTGCCATCAACCGGGCACAATTCTAGACTCCGGGCTGCTACTGAGAAATTCCTTTTGGACAAACCCAATAATACTTTGCCCGTCCTGGGAATCGAACCCAGGACCTCATGCTCAGCAGCAGCGCTTGCGACCGCTACTCACTAATAAATAGAAATATTAGTTCATATCATCTTGATATCTTGGTTCAGATTGGACACCGGTGACGACAATGATTCATTAAATCTATTTATACACATAAGTATACTGGCATTATCAATGTGGCATATCCCGAGCCAACGCGAAAATCGGGATGTCACTGTCACATATTACTGATGCACCTCTACCTCAGAAATATCCTATTTCACTCTGTTGGGGGATGATTTTGGAAAAACTGTGATACACGTGTCTCATAATTTTAACTGTCAAACAACACAGAGAATAAAAAGTTTCACAAAAAATCTACACCCCATTTCACCCTCTTAGGGCTGGAATTTCAAAAAACCTTTTCTTAGTGGATTCTTACTCGTCATAAAGAACACACCCACCAAATTTCATGTCTCTAGGACCAGCGGTTTAGGCTGTGCGTTGATATATCAGTCAGGACTTTGAATTGTATATAAATAGATAATAAAGGGAACTTAATCAACTAAACAAATACCAAAAAATTATTCCGCTGAGCCGTGCATTTAATTTTAAATTTAATCAAAACTGCAAAATTACTTTTATTTTGGTGGTCATTCGATTCAACGGATTCAACTAACATCAAACGCATCGCTGTTTTGTATTTGTTGCCGCGATTCGCTATTGTTGTTCGTTCATCAGTGTTGATTTTTACTGCGCCTTAATATTTATGTATAGCTCTTTTACTGACACGGGACCTACAACTAGGTATTGTACGTTTTATAAGCGAGAAAATAGTCGATAGCTTACTAGGTTCCTAGAGGGCGCCGCGCACCGGCGCACGGAGGTGGGTCAGGTTTTCAGGTGACTAAATACCTACTTTACAGGAGTGTAAGTAAGTAAGTAAGTAAGTAAGTAAAATTTTATTTGTTTAAACATGGTGTACATGATACATTGCATGCAAGATAATAAAGATAAAAAAGTTCTAACATGTTCAGCCGCATATCGTGGCGTACAAATTGGTAGGAAGAGATGGTGTAGTACCTATTCATGAAAATGAACAGCTTACAACATGAGAACAACTCTGATATATGAAAAAAAAAACCGCTGGTCCATACAAAAGTGTAGTTCTAAGTAACACGAGCAAAATGCATGGAAAAAGTATGTCCCTCCTTTTATCTGTCATACCTACTGTGGAAATGATCAGCATAGGCAGTCTTCACAGCTTTCTTTTGAGATTTTATCTTCCATGATTAAAGGTGCTCATCTTTCTCTATTTTATGAAGCTACCCCTCAGTGAAATTTCACCAATATCGGGTTTGTTATACCTAACGAACCACCTACCTACGTAACATGTTTCAGATAAGAGACCGATCGATGGGCGGAGTTTCTGAGACTCGGATAGATTAATTCATTTTGCTTATTATTTAGGTCTTCCGGCATCCAAGCGGTAGGTATGTACGGCGGTACGGCTTGCTTACTGTCGTGCGTGTTGTGTGTGTGTGTAGGACAGTAAAATAATATAAATATTATTTTAATTAATTGATTATAACCTTTATGATATACGATGTTGTCCATCTGTAGCCAAAGAGCCAAAGCGCCGAAGCCAACTTGTGAAATGTCACTCTCGTCATTCTCTAAGCGCCATCAGAAAAGAGAGGATATTTTACATAAATTTTATTATTAGATCATGAATATCTAAAGAAAATGAAAATGTTAAAATTATAAATTTCCAGTTTATTTTGTTTTCAACAACATCAACTTTTTATTTTACAAATGCTATTGGCTAATGCGTTCGTTTTTAACCTAGTTTACTAAGCACTGGCCTGATAATAGAAGGTAAGAGTAATTTGGGTTTATTAATTTCCGTGTAACTACATTATGCACGATTTCCCAAGGAGGTAGGTACTTTATGACGTCATTCGCACAGGTGCCAGGCGGGGATGTGTACGGATGCTACTGATAGCCAAGGACCCCCGAAGTAGGTTAAAATAAAGTAGGTTATTGCACTACCGGGTTATTTTTAGTCGGCCAGTCCAAGTTAGACTGTCGAACTGTGTACACGTCTACATGAAGTTAAGAGATTGAAGACTAAAATGTGGATCAGATGTAACAGACTGGTCTGTTGCAGAATTCAAGTGAGTGGCAAGCGAGGCTCATGGCTGTAACGATGGAGCTTGAGGAGAGCGCGTCAGACTCGAAAATACATCGAGATAGCACGTCCAAGAAGGAATTGCGGCCATCGAGTGCTATCTCCTTGTCCAAGTCTGAACATGGACCAGGTTTGTGGAGCCGTTCAGAGCTACTGTCTGTCTCATTCTACTATAGCATGTTCGTTATAGTAATAACAATCTACGTTGTTTGATAGAAACTTCTACATCGACCGAGCAATTAAAGCAATACAAAAGTTGGGTGAGCAACGAAAGATGGAATGACCTGAAAAAAATCGCTGACAGCGCTATGAAAGAACGTAGAGTGTTTATGATAAAAGGCGGAGGATTCCCTGCGGTGCGCCGCTCGCTTCTCGAACGAGGGTGGATTGAGAAATATGAGTCCCATAAGGTATTCCAAAGTTTACCGCCAGGGGTAAGTCAGTGGTCAACTTTTTTCTTGATGTAATCTAATTGGCCGAAAATTATGGGCGACTGCTAACCCCATACCAAACTTTCGATAGTTTGAAAACTAAATTTAATTCAGTTCACGCTTAAATATTTCGTAGCTTACGTTTTGGGTAAAGTATAGTCAATTTACTATTACTGATTTTTAAAATTCGGCAATTTCAAGGTCCGCCATCCTCCAACAACTATAGATCCCAAAAATTTGCATGCTAAAGAGCTGTCTAAAGTGGAAAGAATGATTTTGTACAAATTCATGGAGCACCACTCTGTCGACTTTCTCTGGACAACGAAGAGAGATAAGTACGATTGGTTGCTTAGTAACAAGGATGTTATGATAAGCAGGTAACCATACCTACAAATAACATTTTCTCGAAACAATTCTTCGAAAATGCGCTTTCATAATATTTATTTTGTTTTAATAGATTTTGTAGATCTGTTTTCACCACAAAAGAAGGCTTAACAAGCTCCCTGACGCAAATGCACTGGCACACAGAACCAGGAGTGGCAGTAACTAAATTCCCACGTTGTTACAACATTCACAACTCGGATAGCCTCGAGGAATTTATCGACGACTTTAGAATAACAGCCTGCATCAGTGTCCTTAAATGGCTATCAAAGGCATTACAAAACAACAATGAGCAAAGTCTTATTGAGAATCACGGGAAAGTTCCATTCAGCGCAATCGAATTTGCTATTAGCAGATTGAACGAATATATAGTGTTCCTCACCCATAAGGACATCGATGATACAGAAGACCAGCAACATGTATGGGAGCACGAGTGGGATCAGTTCCTGACGCATCATTATCTCTTGGTCCATGAAAAAGCAAAATTTATGGATGACAAAAACTCCAGCATTCGGTACGCATATATTTCATAATCAACGCGTACGTCGCTATTTGTGTGTAAACATTTTTGTGTCAACATTGCAGTAATTAGATCACTGTATATCGATTGCATCGCTGAAAACAATTCATCAATATTTATTATCTCCAGCGGGGTAATTACGTAACACACTAACAGTAGGAATGGGTTTCATTTTGACAGTTCAACAACATTCATTGCGTTATTTGCGTTGTTGAGCAGACAATTTTTTCGAACATATGAAGCAATGGATTAGCAATAGGCTTCAAAATGATTCAGATTGTGATAAATAGTGTGTTATGTAATTAGGGTGCAGGCTAGTGTGCGAATTGAATGTCAACACTGACGCGTTATGAGATTCGATCATGTAACTTTTTGTACGCGGTGGTTGATTTCGCACGTGAAGTTCTATACTGAAACCGCACACAGTATCCGTGGTAGGCGGCAGAGAGGATGCTTTACAAAGCCGAACTTCTAAAGCTTCATTGCGATATATTAACAGCTGGGTACTGTAAATGTTTGAATTTATTACTCGTTTCAGTTTCTTTCATTTATTTTACAGGCAATTGGAAAGAAGAGCTATGAAAATTTTAGCAACGATGGCGAAATACTGGCCTCAAATAGACATCGATGGTGTACTTAACATATGGATTGTGAAGCCTGGAAACAAGTGCCGCGGTCGAGGCATTCAGCTCATGAATAACATAAAAGACATAATAGGCCTGATCAACATACCGGCTCAGAAAACTAGATACGTCGTGCAGAAATATATCGGTATTGTAGAACTGGGCTCTTTGTTGAATCAATGAATATGGTTCACATGCTAACTACATGCAACATCTTTTACAGAAAATCCGCTAGTTATCTACAATACTAAATTCGATATACGGCAGTGGTTTCTAATAACGAATTGTCAGCCATTAACGATTTGGGTCTACAAGTAAGAGCACCAAAACTCTTGAATTTTGTCGTAACTTTTAGACATATTGCAGTTTTTTTTATGTCTTACAGGGACAGCTACCTCAGATTTAGCTCACAAATATTTAGTTTGTCGAACTACCACGAATCTGTTCATCTCACGAATAATGCGGTCCAGACAAAATATAAAAACACCGGTGAGCGAGACAAAGCTTTACCTGATGAAAATATGTGGGACTGCCACACTTTCAAAGCTTATCTCAGGTAAGAATGAAAAAACACCTTGAATACTTTCAACAATAATATATATTACTTACAACTTTATTGGGTATTTGAAGACAGATAGGAAAATATGAACTGTGGGAAGAGAAAATTTATCCCGGAATTAAACAATGCTTGATAGGCGCAATGTTAGCGTGTCAGGAAACCATGGATAAAAGACAAAATAGCTTCGAACTGTATGGAGCTGATTTCATGCTGACTGAAGACTTCACCCCATGGCTCATTGAAATTAACTCTAGTCCTGACCTAGCACCTACTACATCTGTTACTGCCAGGTTATGCCCTCAATGTCTGGAGGACGTTATAAAAGGTAATTAAAGAACCTTAATAAGAATACGTTTACCGCATTCAAAAATAATTAAGAAATTGTTTTTTCACAGTTGTTCTGGATCGGCGCTACAATTTTGAGGCTGATACAGGAACTTTTGAACTGGCTTATAAACAATCAATACCAAAAGCTCCAGCGTATCTTGGTTTATCTTTATGTATTAATGGCAAGCGGGTGGTCAAGAAGTACAAAGAGCGAAAGCACGAGGCAAAGAGTGTTCCTATCCCGATACCACCGCGCGTGCCCTCCGGCGACACCATCATAGTAGACCAAGATCAACCCATACCGCCCGAGTACAGCGGCCCCATCATCACAGACTTCCTCACCTGGTTGAACCCTTATGATTCTTTGCCCACTAATAAGGACGGTATTGTACTAGGTGGTAAAGACTCACTCACGGTACGCCAAGCTATCACTGTGGTCAAATCCAGCATCTCGTTAAAGAGCGCACCGAAAAAGCGTAAAACATCACTTTCTTTTAGGATTCATCGAGGAAGACGAGAAAGAAATACGGAATGTAAACGACGAATCGTGCCGCATTCATGCTGTCGACCTGATGAAGGTCAGTTCGCTAATCAGACCAGCAAATACCGGACCGAATCAGCGAGCAAAGCCGAGAAGAGCAAGGTTGACAGGTCGGTCGGTAACAAACGTTGTTATATAGACCCTATTGAATGGGAGCGGGAAACCGCTAGTATTCTCCGATCTACAATATCAGTCCAGAATAAAGTAGTTAGCAGACCAGAACCTGCCGGGTCCGTACGACACGCCAAATCGAGTGTAGTTAGCTCCAATCGCAAATCTGTTGACACGGTAAACCGTCGAAATAGTCTGGACGACTCTGACTCAATAAAAAAACTAAGCGCGATAGGCACCAGCATCTGCAAATTACAGGGTAATAACAGAAACAAAAACAAAAATATATCATTATCACAGAGTTGCTCTTCGATATATACGCCGTACAGGGTTGTTCTTTCGCCTTTAAATGACGAATCATCGAATTCTTTCTTGAAAAGAAAGAAATAAGTTCTATAAACCTGTGTTCAAATATAATTCACCTTCGAAATCGTTCAATGTTTGATATTTACTATTATAAATAAAATATTGCAGTTTATTAAATAATGTAAAACTTATAAGACTTCGAAATGTTATGTCGAATTTTCACATTTGAAATTGTTAAAGTAATATTATTTTTCGCTATCGATTGTTGGCATCTTCAAATTCTAAGATTCTATTATAAAATAAAGTATTAGAAAAACTAATGCGTTCCTATTTTATTTGCAGATAAGTACTCCGTATTTCATGGATCCCCTTTCCTTACATTCCTGCTACAACCTCTCCCAAGCATGTTATAGATACTGGTCGGTAACAATGTATGTATACTTACCTATCTACGCCAAATGTCAGAAATCTGATGTCTAATGTCATAACTTCAACGTACGTCAGTGTGTTCTGTCAAAATTTTCTGTAAATTATTTGTAAAAGTAAAATGTAAAAACAATAAATAATTATGAACTACGAACAATTATGATCCAATTACAGAAAAATGTTGCCAATACGTGAAGAGGTAATTGTTTTATTTTATGCAGTGAGTATGAGTAAGCGTAGATAATTCCACCAGTACTTACAAATAAGCAGTTCAAGAGTAGTAAGTAAGAAAGAAAGATTGGTCCGACGGTTGGGAATTCGGTGGCAGCAGCTGAGCAGCCATATTGTGCCACATATTTAAAACAGAGGCGTTCATAGATTACAATCTTCATCTATTGAAATAAAGGTTGAGACAATCGGGATGGCGCAATAGATTATGTTGACTGAATGGACCACTTTCGTGTGTTTTACCTACTCAAATTTGCAGAGGTCTAGCTACATATTAGGTAACTAGGTAAGATAATGCAGTGGACTGTTATAGGCTACATTGATCTGCTAATTGATTTCGTTTAGTAGTTACCTAATAAAAACTAAACATCATTACACACCAGGGGGTCTACTCTCTAAGCATGAAATGCGTAGTTTCGCCCGAAGCTACGGGCGTTTGTTACTCCGTATCACCTACGGACATAAGTAAGATTACTTCGACGCCCGATCTAAGAATCCAACACCATTTGACAGTTGTCCTTACACCCGATGTGTTTTTGCCCGTCCAAAAGGATTAATTAATCGGGAGTAGGGTTCATTCTAAAGTACCGAACTAATTTCGGTAGGGCCCGTATTTTCGTTGACGGACTTACAGAGTAGGCCCCCAGTACAGAATTATGCAGAAGTGTTTAGGTACATAAAACACACACACAATTCGCCAGATTAGCCTAACTAGATTTAGGGAGAGCCGTTTGCGTTTGAGCATTTGGTGGATGCGCCGGGAGCAGCAAAAAATGCGTTACCGTGTTCGGGTGACAGATCTCAGCGATAAGCCAGGTAATATAACCAGGTAATAAATCCAGGTATTTGTGGCCGGCTTCAGTCAGTACCCTAGTGTCAATACTCCAAATAAGGTCAAATAAATATTGGACCTAGTGTAACTGTACCATTTTATGCGCGGAGGTAGATTTTAAGGGTCTGAAAATACAACATTTTATTTTTATAAATAATATGACATGACACGGTTGCATTAATTAAATAAGTATTTCTGATTGAATTTTTTTTGCAAGTAATCTACATCTTATGGTCTATTTTATTTAAGTATGTATTTTTTATCACATGGTTTTTTTTTTCTTATTTTGTAGAGATACAGGTTTACCCTTGGACTTGAATAAAAATGAAACCACTTACTTAAAAATGCCGAGGCGAAAAAAGAATATTCTCAAGCGAAAAAAGGTAACTATGTATGAATACATGCAAAATACTGTAGCGAAACACAATCGCCACTTTTTTAAGAATACATACAGGATGTCCCGATAAATAATGGATCAAACGTAACGGGTAGGTAGCTCACTTTATTTCCAACAACTTCAAATCAGTTACGCTTTCTGTTTTTAAATTTCTATGTTTCTTCTTAAAGAGGTAAAAATCTCACTTATCATTGATTTTAAATTCCTTTTCAGAATAAGCGCTTTGTAGCTCGTTGTACTCGCTTTTGATATGAATGAAACGAAAATATTTGCGTTCATCGTGGCCACTTTTAACTTTAATTATCTAGTTCATGTGACAGTTTTGGACATTATATCACAGGACATTTTTTTTGTCTATATGCCCCCTATCCATATATATAGGTATAATCGTGCGACGCCATTTTGAAAAATAATTAAAGTGGCGAACCGGAACGAGGCCGGTCTCCATACAAAAAAGTTCGATTCCCTTTGGGCTTATTTTTCGAATCTTTAATATTATTATAACATTCAGCTCCAAACGTTTTTTTGTGCAATGACAATCGTTGAAAGAAAATTCTTGTCAAAACGAAGAAGTTCTAAACTCTACAAAAAAATAAGAAATGCGATTATTATCGGTCACACGTTGAATATGTTGCGCCCTGCGGACTCTCCGTCCGCTTACCGGCCCATCGTACTTCTCGACGAGGTGCGCAAGCTCTTTGAAAGAGTCATTGCAGACCGCCTCGTCGGACGACTGGTGCGTATGGGGCTGGATTAGGCGGAGAGCCAGTTTGGTTTCCGCAGGGGGCGCTCTACGGTGGACGCCATTATGCGCGTGCGAGCTCTCACGACGGGGGATGCTGTGGCTCGGGGATGGGGTCGTCTTGGCGGTGTCTCTAGACATCGCCAAAGCCTTCAATATCCTGCCCTGGAGTTGCATCAGGGAGGCACTCCGGTATTACCAGATGCCCACCTATCTCTGTCGTGTGGTCAAAGCCTATCTGACGGACAGGGCCGTGATCTACCCCGGTCACCAGGGAGAATGGAACCGGCGAGAGAAATCGTGCGGTGTCCCACAGGCATCGGTCCTGGGGCCGCATCTGTGGGACATCGGGTACGACTGGGTGCTACGCGCCGTCCTCTTAAGCGGCGTCAGCGTGGTGTGCTACGCTGACGACACACTGGTCCTGGCGCAGGGGAGGTCGCACCAGGCGGCGGCCGAATTGATGACACGCGGGGTTGCGACAGTCAACAACAGCGCGTCGTGTTCCACGCGCGCCTCAAAGAGATGTCAGCTTCATTAACGGGGTCTGAAAGGGCCTATGCCTGCCGGGGTTGCGGATTGTTCGAAAGAGTTACCGTGGCCCTGGCGCACAGGCAACTGAAGGAACACTGGTGGGTTTTAGTCAGTAAGAGTCTGACACGCCCTCCCGCTCCGCTCAGAGCGGGAGAGGTCATTTGACGACTTCCCACCTTAAAAAAAAAAAAGTTGAATATGTTCAGACACGAAAGAGGAATGTTTCGAAAATTATTATACCGAGTATGAAATACTGCACTACGAACCACTACTCCATAATTATTTATTTCCATTCCCAGAAACCAACCGGAACCACATGTAAAAGACATGTTACAAAAACCAATTGCCCACATGGAGTCAAAAACTGTTGTATTCATATTTCAAAATTCCAACCAAATAACGTATGTACTTAATATTATACTTATTTAACATTATTCCAAATAATACAGGTACACGACCTGAGTTTTTCGTATTATTTACAGAAAACAGAATGTTGTGCCAAAGGCGATGTAAAAAAAAGAAAATCTGCTGCGAAATTTACAAGAAAGGTGGAAATAATCAAAAAGAAAAAGTCCTCGGAATATAAGGGCGTTAATCGTTCAGATGGTCTTTCACCCAAAGAAAAAAGTTATGTAATTTGCAGATGTGAGGCCAAATCAATTCGTTACAAATCATTAAAACTCCAAGCTGCAGAAGCTATACGTGAAAATAAAATATTTTCCGTCTTCGGCTCCTGTAACGCCGTACGAGAAGCTTTGCTGGAAAGGGGATGGGTAGAAAAACTACCTGCAGAGAAAATGAACCTATCCAAAATTAAAAACGGCACCTGTACCACGAAACCCCAAGTCCTCTGTGAATTAGAAAAATTGTTTTTGTCGAACTTAGTTGTCAAATACCCACCTAATTTTATTTGGCATACACGAGACGTAAACCGCAATAGTGTCGTCGACATTTCCAATGAATGTCCAACTATAGTTAGCAGATTAAATACGGATGCTTTATGGACAACGAAGCAGGGATTGTGCTCTTCGATGAAAAGGAATTACTGGTTCTACATTGAAGATGTGGCCGAAGTTATTGGCCCGCGCAGTTATAGCACTAGTAATTCTGGGGAAATCGAAGGATTTGTAAAAGACTACAAAATTACAGCTTGTACTAGCTTATTGAAATGGATTGTTTCAATGGTTGCTAACGAGAGGCCCGTGTTTGTAGACAAGGGAAAGATTTCCTTGAATGTGGTGTTATTTGCTTTGTGTAGATGCAAAGAATATTTGTATAGAAAAGAGAACAGGGACATAGATCGAGTCGTAAGCAACGCGTCTAACGGACAATGGAATAACTTCTTAAAAAAATATTACCGCATAATAGGAAAGGACGACGTCTTTCAAAAGGATACAGAAAATAAGTTACCACTATATATGGCATACGCAAAATTTTTACTAAAACAAATGCATAAATTCCGACCCCAATTAAGTTGCGAAGGTTGTCATAACATTTGGATCATTAAACCGGCACATAATTCAAGAGGTAGAGGCATAAGATTAGCTTCTAAATTGACAGTTATTGATGACTTGCTAAAAAAAGCTAACGATAAATATGTGATTCAGAAATATATCGGTACGACCCTACCTACATTTTTTTAATTACCAATGTAGTTCAGTAGCTATGTATCTACCTAGGTAAATCCCTTCCGAGGTCCAAATTATTTTTTCTAGACATAATTAATTTTGGGAAATCTAAGTACATGAACAGGATCCTAAAACAATAAATACTCTCATCTATTGTATTTTGTTTGTAGAAGAGCCGCTATTGATTCACGAAACAAAATTCGACATTAGACAATACTGCTTGGTCACAAGCACATATCCTTTAGTGATATGGATGTACCGAGACTGTTATTTGAAGTTCAGCTCACAGAAGTACAGTCTTAAGAACTATCATGAATCCATACATTTAACTAACAACGCAGTTCAGAGGAAATATAAAAATTGTGCAGGAAGACACGAAGAACTTCCATCCGCGAACATGTGGCATTCTGAAAAGTACAAAGATTATTTGAACAGGATTGACAAGTGCAAGGTCTGGGATAAAATCATTTATCCAGGAATGAAGAAGTCTATTATTGGCATAATGTTAACTGGCCAGGACTCCTTATCAGTTAGTAAGAATCGCTTTGAGCTGTACGGTTGCGATTTTGTCCTCGACAAAGAATATAAACCATGGCTGATTGAGATTAACTCAAGCCCGGATCTTAACCCCACTACTCCTGTTACTGCAACAATTTGTCCTGCCGTGCTGTCAGATGTTATTAAAGGTATGTTCGACGACGAGCCATGTACCTACTTAGGAGCTGTACAGTGGCCAGCACATCAAGTTACCACAAACTGTCAGATTTTCTCATTCGGTGATGAACTTCACTATCTACATTTTAAGGTTTAAAATCGTTTGGAGAAATTTGACAGTTTCGTTGAGCTTCACATACTGGCGACTGTACATTAATAAATGCTTCATAAAACTGTTTGGAGGTAGGTACCATCATGTAAAATTTGTGTAGATAATCCTTTAAATTTCTTCCAGTTGTTATTGATCGTGCTAAAAATCTATCATCATCAACAGGAAAATTTGAATGTATTTATCGACAGCCTATGACCATACCCAGGTATGGAGGCGCGTTAGATTTGTATATACGAGGGTTGGCTTTACCAAATGATTATTTCTACAAAGGCAATATTGATCTGAGAGAAACCTATGACTGTGAAGAGGATATTGGAAAAGTAAATAATATTAAAGCTTTACTGGACAAAATAAAACATGCCTATGATACAGACACAATAATGGTGGAACCTGAAGATGATAGTCATGTGATGTTAAAGATGGAAGAAGGAACATCCACTCGCCATTCCCGATCTGATAATGAACTAAACACAGCGGCGACTGTAATTACAGCGCAGTTGGACGAACTCTTGGACAGAATTATTTCAAAACACAATTTAAAATCAAGACGTAGTACTGACCCTGGGGTTGAGAGTCCACATTCAGTTAAATTGAGTTTGACACCTACACATAGTGTAACCAACATCGCAACTATGTTAGACAAGGCTTTGAAAAAATATATTTCTGCTGGAACTATTATCAGGAAAGAATCATTTGATTTTAGTGAACTTGATGATGGTCCGCTAGGCAAGGCAAGTGTTGATGGCGTCAATTCTCCTAAAACAATATTCAATTATTTTAAACAACTGATGGAGTTGAAACTATTGGAAATCTCAAGTTCAGAAAGCACGTCTTTAACAAAAGATTGTATGCTTGAGGCTGCAACGAAACTCATTAATTTTATTAGTAAAAAAGAGCAAGAATATTCTACAGAATAAATATCTTGCATCGTATGCAGAAATGAGCTATAATTCAAATATTAATCAAACATCTTCTCTGTAAATAACCAAATCTATAACAGATAGATCAAAGTTTAATACAATTCTTCACAACATTTATGTGTATTATTAAATTCAAAATTTGGACAGCAGGTTTTATTATCCACTAAGAAAGGATGTTTGAAAATTCAATTCTATCTCTGTGAGTGTTAAAAGGGGGAATTTGGTTTGGATGAAAAATCTTATTCCTTGGGTTTATAAACTTAAATCTTAAAGGTTCCCGCAGACAGGCGCGACGCCTCAGCGTGGCACAAAGGCGCCGCTCGTCACGCGACGACTCGAAGAGCGGTGCCCTTGTGTCGCGCGCAATACGCGTCGCGTGTCGCGCCTGTTTGTAGGAGCCTTAATACGAATCCTAACTAGTATTATAAATGCGAAAATGAGTTTGTTTGTTTGTTACGCTTTCACGCTAAAAGGGCTGAACAGATTTGGATGAAATTTGGCACATGGATAGACCATGACCTCAAGAAGAACAAGGCTACTCTTCATCCTGGCTCGCAGACAAAGTCGGGGGCAACAGCAAGTATGAACATAAATAGGTAATAAGGTTTGACATCAATAGTTTTTAAAAACTACTTCCCAAAGAGAATTTAAAGGGTGCTAATGTGTGTATGGAAAAAACATACTGCGCGGTCCGATTAATTTGAAACTTAGTATTGATGGTCTTGGTGTATTTGGACATCGACCATTTAACCCAAACTGAGTACAAACGGGTAATCAAGTTTCTAAGGAAGGACTTTACAGCTTGCTTCGAATCGGTAAAAATTATAATCTTAGGATCAAAATTTATAATGGAAACATTCCTAACGATCTTTCAAAAATCAACAGAAAGGGGGCAGGATACAGTTTGTATGAAAATCTCATTCCTTCGGTTTAGAAACATGGCAAAATTACTTATCTATACTATACAGGATGTTTGGCGCATGGACCGACACAATTTTTTGAGGGATTCGGAGGGTCATTTGAGAGATTTCACCCAAAGACCCCATGTCCTAAATGTCACGGTTATTGAGATATGATTTTTTTAGTTATGGCCCAAAATTACCCGAAATCTCGCCTTTTAATCGTCATTACTTTATTGTTTATGGTTGTAATTGCACAAAATAACTTTTATTGTATTCTGCAATGTATTCTTATTCTAAATAAATTATTTGATGCAATTGATCTGTAAAAAATACTTAAATGCTTCCAAAATCAGTTCATTTTTAAATGTGTGAAAAATATAACTACTTCTAAATTCAGTATTTAAAAAACTAAGAGCCATTTTGAACTTAGTTTTATTTTTAAAACTTGTTTAGCTTATACCCTTTCTGACGGTATGCTACATATCATAGAAATCATCCATTATGTTGTAAAAATAAGGGATACGAGTACTAGTTTGCCACTGCCGAATTGCACACAACAATGGAATCGCAAGCAGGTAAAAAGTTGACTTGTGTTTGTCTAACATTGGTTGTATTGTAAGTTATTGATGTGACCAGTTTGGCCAGGTTAAGTCGAGCTCTGAGTATCTCAGCTTTTGGAAGTGCCCCTGAATTTCACAAAGTTCCCTTTTTTCGTTGAGTTTCGTTTGTTAAATCTTGTTATTGTTATTTCTTGTTGCGTTTTCCTGTTGTGTTTTCTTATTGTGTTTGTCTTCGCTGCTGATGTTAAAATGCCTAACTTCAGTAACGAAGAGTATGCCGACATGTTACTTGCGTATGGCAGCGCTAAGTGCAATGTGCGCGAAGCACGAAGAATTTATCAGGGGCGATAGCCTGATCGACGTGTACCACACAAATTAACGACATTGGAGAGAGACAGGAAACCTACATTATCAAGAACGTCGAGTGAGTGCCAGTCAACATAATGTAGCCGTAGATGAGATGATACTTCGAGCTTTTGATGAGAATCCGACATCAAGCATACGAATTATTGCTGCAGAATTTAACAGTATGGAAAGTCTGGGCGGTTCTTCGGGCAGATGGGAGGCATGCGTTTCATTACACCCCTGTTCAAGGTAAATAACACACTACTTACTTTTTAACGTAACGAAAAACCCGTTATAACTGTTTTCAATTTTCAATGAGGGGAGTTTGTACAGGTCATTTCGTCAAGTAAAATACTAAAGTTCATTTTTATTTTTTTCTTTTCCAAAAAATATTTATTAACTAGCTGCGCCCCGCGGTTTCCTCCGCATAAGTCTCAATGTCGTATGAATATTGGGATAAAAAATCCTATGTCCCACCCCGGGTTATGGTCTACCCACGTGCCAAATTTCATTCAAATTAACTCAGCCGTTTTCGCGTGAAAGCGTAACAAACAAAAAAATTCACATTTGCTTTTACATATTACTTACGGATATTTGACTATCTTTCTAGCTCTGTTTTCAGAAGAAAAAATAACTATCTTTTGGGCTATTGTTAGAATCTCATGGATTACTTTTTTTTTGTTTTAGGTCTCGAAGATGGTGATAATACTAGGCGGCTGGATTTCTTCAGATTTATACTACATACGGACGTCGAAGACGACAACTTTTTGAAAAGAATTTTGTGGACTGTCGAATCCAATTTTAGCTCTGTGGGAATAGTGAATCTCCACAATCTTCACCATTGGAGTAAAAAGGACCAAACTCCTCGCGTTAGAAGGCAGAGTTCGTTTCAAAGAAAATTTAATGGCCCATATTTTTTTGCAGAAAAGTTAACTGGAGACGTTTATTTAGATTTTTTAATCAATGAGCTACCCGAACTCGTGATGCCAGTTTTGAAAGGTGTGCCGATGGTTTTTAGCCGTACGAGAGCATTTAGATAATGCCTTTCCAAACTTATGGGTTGGTAGAGGCGGCCCTATTCCTTGGCACGGTCCCCAGACCTAACGCCTCTGGATTTCTACGTTTGGGGACGTGCAAAAAAATTGGTTTACCAGACCAGAGGTGCCCACTAGGGAAGTTCTTATTGAACGTATAACCGGCGCGTTTGAAATAATGAGAGTAGAAATGCGACTAATGGGAGAAAGGTATAACTAAGCAGATCGAAAACAAAATCCAGTGAACACGATGACCACATCTGTTAACGCCCCTATTTGCGTCGACCAATGAAACAGTAATATTTTGTCGTTTTAGTTTTTTTGATGTTCGTGTTTTTTGTAGGCTCTGTTACAATGATTAGTTGATCACAGATGTCTGACCTTTTTTCGACCACTAGGAATAGAACAAAAGAAACAAGATGAGAAAGTTTTTAATTTTAATGTTTTTATACTTTACATTTTGTTTCAACTAATTTCTCGGGTTCAGTCAGTTGCAAATTGGCAGAGCTTTCGGTAACAAGTGTAACAAGTTAACAGCTAAACCATGTCTTCGTTCCGTCTCACTACACAACAGAGGCATGAAATCCTGTTTCTGAGGGAGGAAGGACTAAACATTTGTCAAATTGCCGAGGAGCTGTATACTACAGTGAGTATTTTTTTGTTTTATTTATGTTTTAATAGATTTAGCGCTTATCCAAAGTGACCGATTTCAATTTAAAATTATTACAATATTTTATTAAATTTGTTTAGATATGTAATAAACTAATAAATACAAAAAAATAGCAACAGCAATTCATTTGCACACAATCTTTTTATCTAAGCTTTCTTATATATCAGTTTTATAACTCCATTTGAAACAAGATTAGACATTTAAACGAACATGAATTTTTTACAGTTCATTCAACCGATTTTGACTTTTATATAGTAGGCATAAGGATAGCATTAAAAGCAAAAAAGGGGTTACAATAGCAACTGTTTTCTGCAGCTGTCATTTGTCATGCCATTATCGCAATAGAAGTCAAAATCGGTTAAACGGACTGTTAAAAAGGTTTGTTTAAATGTATAATCTTATTTTAAAAAGCGAATGACTTTTTTTAATAATTAAAAAAAAAATGCTAAGTGAAGTTAATTTACTTTTTACAGAGAAATACTGTCAGTCTTTGGCTCCGGCGTTACGACAGCGAAGGACATCTGCGAAGCCACCCTCCACCCGTTACTCGCATTATCACCCCGCCGCGATTGGAAAGAATGGTCAGGCATTCCAAGAAGAACCATTTACGCCCACCAGACAGTTTGCAGAACAATTTGACTGCACCCTGAGAACAGTCCGGAATGCACTACATCGAGCGGGAATACACAGCAGAAAGCCCGCTCGGAAAATAGTACTCAGTCAAGCCCATCAGGAGGCTAGAGTCCGGTTCGCGCGAGATTATCGAGACTTCGATTTTTCACACGCAATATTTTCCAATGAAAAAAGTTTTAGGTCCAGCCAGGTAGGTCGTCGGCATTTATGGCGTGTAGGTAATACTCGGTACGAGCCGCAAAATGTTTTACCAAACTTAGAGTCAGGAAGAATAGTGGTCAACATGTGGGCCTGGATATGTGCTGCAGGTCCTGGGGAACTAGTTTATATCCCCGGGAGGGCAAACGGTGAAAGTTACTTGCGTCTGCTGCAAGATACATTTTTGCCAACAGTGCGAGTGGTGTATCCAGAGGACGAAGTTCCTGAAATTGTTTTTATTCAGGACAACTGTCCTATACACACTTCGCGCTTGGTGCAAAATTGGATCCGGCAGCAGCCGAAGAAGTATACGATCGGTACCGTGGCCTTCTCGTTCTCCCGACCTAAACCCCATTGAAAACTTATGGGGTATTATGGTCCAGAGATGGGATAATAGGTGCGAAAGGACCAAACCAGCACTAGTCGCACATGTTGACGAGGTTTGGGAATCACTTCGCGGCTCGGACCTTTGCGAGAACTTGATAAAGTCGATGCGAGCGCGGTGTGACGCAGTCATAGATGCAGGTGGGGCTCTAACTAAATATTAGGCTTGGGTTTTCAATTAAAATAGTGTATAGTGTTGTGTGTGTAGTGTGTTATATGTAGTGTGTAGTGTGTAGTGTGTTATATGTGTGTGTGTGTCTTAGTAGTATTATTCCTTGTATGTATAGTCCTAGTTATTTAAAAAAAAAAATCAGCTTGAATATAGTTCTCGATGTTTTTTGATGATTTAAATAATGTTTTGTGTTGCGTAATCTAAATAATTTTGCATACTATTGTATAGAATCATTTTTTTCTAACTGAACAGACAGCTGTGCTGCTGGGGAGTTTGTTGCGCCACTTCTTCTTCCCAGCTAAAGGCACTAGGAAGTGGTGAAGGGCGGGCGTTTTGGGGGACTGTCTTATGTAATTTTGACGTTCGAAAAGTGCTGATTCTCAGCCCAGTTTGAATATTTTTTTTTTTTTTAACAATAAATGTTCTTTGTTTCAACTGGTGTTTTCTTCTATCCAAATTAATAAGATTAGTAATAATGTGTATTTCAATTTACTTAATTTCATAATTACTACGCAACTCACTGCAATACACCCATGACAGCAGATTTTTTTTGTTAAATTCCCGCTGTGTTGAAACGCACTTAAGATCCGACAAGCATCGACCAGCTGTATGGTCGATGCCAACAACGCTTCTCTTTTGTCATCATTTTTTTAACAAAGGAGATTCATTCGTTGTTGTATATTTGTATGTTTGTTTGTAATGGATTAACTCAAAAAATACTTAACCGATTTGAAAAATTCTTTCACTTGTAGAAAGCTACATTATCAGCGAGTAACATGGGCGTATCATATTTACCAAAAAAATAGAGATCATTGCGAAAATTGCAATAACTTAACACATGACACATTCGACCGTTAACATAAGAAACAAATGTCGAGCATGCAGACGAAATGTAGGAGGTCATTTCGAACAAGATTTGTACTCGTGTGTAATAAAAACATAATAACCTTAATAAGTCTTTTCTTAACCCCGACTCTTCTAACTAGTATTTTGACTACATAATGAATTGTTTTCTATGGCATGTAGCATACCCTTAGAAAGGGTATAAGCTAAAGAACTTTAAAAAAAAAACAAGTTCAAATTGGCTTTTAGTATTTTTTTTTATAATGAATTTAGAAGTTGTAATTTTCCACACATTTAAAAACAAAATTGACTTTGGAAGCACATAAGTATTTTTTTACAGATCAATTGCATCAAATAATGTTTTATTTAGAATAAGAATACATTGCAGAATACAATAAACATTGTTTCGTGCAATTACAACCATAAACAACAAATCATACAAAGTAATGACGATTTAAAGGCGAGATTCCGGGTAAATTTGAGAAAAAAAAAAACATAATAACCGTGACACTTAGGACTGGGTGAAACCTCGCAAATGACCAACCCCCCAAAAAATTGTATCGGTCCATGCGCCAAACAGCTTGTATATTACTAGAAAGGTTTAGGTTAATTAAATAAAGATAAACAAAAAAAAAACACGTGACTCATAGATGTTAAACCTTTTATTTAAAATGTTAAAATCATATTATTTTTAGTCATATAGTAATAGGGCTCTATTCTGAAGTTGTATTAGAGGAACTATCTGTTACATTAATAACACAGGGTTCAGTGGTGTCATCAAGTATTTTGTCTAATTTAAATATTTTCTGTTCTTCTTGTATTACATGACCCTCGCAATTTTTCCAATACTCAGCAGTCACATTAGCCTTTGGCAAAAGAATTTTTAGGTCAGCCATTTTAAAAGCTTAATTTTGCTCGGCTACAAACCCCTTAACTTGATCCCATGTCTTGAAAAGTAATGTCCAGGGCCGTATTTAAGCATGTGGAGGCCCTGGGGCAACCAAAAAGTGTGGGCCCCGAAAATTTTGTGGAACAGACGATAAAAAAATAAAACACAGTTTTCAATAATTTTTAAACAGGGTGGATTTTTTAGCTAGGGCAGTAAGGACAAGGTACCCTAACGGTTGTACGGTTGTACCTACACACCGTGTGTAAAACAGCGAAAAAGATATCAAAGGAAAAGTTGTTTACTAGTGTTTACTCGTCGGAATTTAAAAATATACTTTTTTTTCGAATTCTCTATTGTGGGGGCCCCTCTTTTGTGGAGGCCCCGGGGCGGTCGCCCCGGATGCCCTCCCCTAAATCCGGCCCTGGTAATGTCTTGAAACTATGTCTGTTTTCAACGGATAAAACTCTTTGGGCCATGTTTCTTCTACATATTTAAACACTTTTATCTATCTATCTATCTATCTATCTGTTTCTCAGAGGATTAAAGAGGTCCCGTTTTAAAGCGTTTTTTCTTCGGTGGTGGAAATGAGAGTACGGAGTTGGTCTGGCTAGTACCAGACTCGGGTTCACACATTTTTCAACAACACGAATTTAAAAAACAATAACGATAAGTAACAAAAACACAAACATAAAACAAAGAAACAAGCTATATTAACAAAATTCGACAAAATCGAAACTCACACGCAACATCGCAAATGTCGAGAGTGCTGTCAAAGGCGTCAGGATAGCCGACTAAACGTAATGCCTGCTACTTCCGTTGCCATGCATACACCTGTGACGTAGTCGTCACAGGTGTATGCAAAGCACAGACAACTTAGCCCCGTAGACACCGCATAGGAGGGCAACCGCGCTCGCCAAGCATTAGCTCTACGGCCTCATATGTGATGGCCACGCCCCCAACTCGTCTAGGAAGCGCCAGTCAGTCCGTTACTGAATGTTGACGTGTTTTAGTTATTGTTCTGAGGTTTTAAAAATCGAAAAGAATATTCAAAATGCCGTATTGTGCAGTGAAATGGTGCGGAAAATGTAGCAAAACTTCGAGGTTACACAAAGACAGCATTACATTTCACCGATAAGTTATTTAAAAGCATAAAATAATTACAAAATTTAATTTAACGACATTATTTGATTACGAAACAATTGCAAAGGTACAGTAGCGCTCGTTGATGTCTTTTGAAAAATCTCTTTCTTTCACGTTTTAATTTATATATTACTATCTCGCTCTATCATCGGTAACAGTTTACTAGTGATGTTGAATCGATAACAGATCTACAAATAAAATATCGATATGTTACCACAAACATAAAATAAATAAATAATCATTATTTTATTTGAAAGGTTTCTAAAATGCCTAGAATTAAAGAAAATTTGTATAAGCGCTACAGAACGAGAAGAAAATTGGTGTCCTACTACAAATAGTGTTATATGTTCCCGTCATTTTACTACGGATTGCATTGAACTCAAAAAGAAACGACGAATTTTATTTATTACTCTGTACCAACTTTGGTGGGTCACTTTTCAATATTGTTAGATATTATCGACTTTAGTTACCTAATTCCCGAAATATTTTGGCACTAATTAATACACTCAGTGCATGGAATTTGGCGCAAACGTGCCACGTGCTTCTTCAAAACTATTTTCTGTTTGATGCAAAAAATATTTCCTGAATTAAGTATACATAGATATAAATTATAGGTATAACGAATTATTATACGTAGTATCTGTGTGCTATAATGTGAGATTTTATTTGATCGGTGTACCTTTTTTAATAGATAAATAAATCTAAGTACTTACAAATGTTGCTTATCGATAAATATATCGAGTCTCATACCAACCCTAAGCCGTCCTATGAGTCATTTGACGTCTGATATGTGACATTGAAATAGCCAATCACAGCTCTCTTTGCACCTCGGCCCCCCCTGACTTTTGACGATAGTATATTCAAACAAAATGTTCTTAATGAGGTGTCTACGGGGCTAAGTTGTCTGTGATGCAAAGTTATCTAATTCGTTGTATATTCTAAAAGGTTTAGGGAACCTGTCTTTTTGGGCTCTTTACAATAGACAGATTACAAAATATGACACTATTTTATAAATCTAACAAAAATAATGTGATCAAGCAATTTAATCTACGGAGAGTAGTTTACAAATAAATGATTAGGTAAGTTTAACATACATTAATAAAGGAGGAAACTATCGTATAAATCGAAAATAAATTTAATTTTGTTGTAACGTATTTTTAAACAAGAAAGCGTCAACTATAAACAACCGGTTTTACGATTTGTTTACGTTTAACTACCTAAACTTTTGTAGTACATAAATAATAAATATAACGAATCATAAATTTTCCAAAACTACCCTTGAAAGGGCCTGCAGGTGACGTTGGAAGTTCCAACGGGAAAGTAGGACGAAGTCGCGGGGGAAGAGCTAGTTTACTATAATATTCTATAAACACGAATTTGTTACCGTCACGTATTATATTTTGATCAGTAGTATACCTACATGCAAAATGCAAAAAACGAACGAATTTCGGGCTACCTTTTTCTATAGAGTATATCAGAGACCAAACCTCACTTCTCTAATCTTATTTCCTAGCATCGTGTAAAAACAGCTCTAACATGTGCCAATCCAGGTTAGTAAGCCTGGATATTATTTGCCTGCTATCCTAGCTTCAAAAACTAGCCTCGTGTAACCCGGACATTAGTACAGTGCTACAACAATCTTTTGACGCTTGAAAAAGTTAATCTTTATAGGACGCTTTTATGCCTCACAATTATTTTTTTAACTAGGTACTAGCTTTACCCGGCCAGGCTTCGCACAGGTAGCATTTAGTATCTAACACCTACCCTACTCTACTGGCTAGGGCAGGTAGGGTAATTGCTGCTCTAATGACGATGACAGGAGGGCGTCGTTGGTAAACATTTTTGTGCGAAAAGTATCAAAAAACAAGATGGTAGCGTGAGTTCAAATTTTGGCGACACGTCAAATGATTCTTGTCAATGTCATAATAATATCTATACATAATATATAAAATGAATTGCTGTTCGTTAGTCTCGCTAAAACTCAGAATCGGCTTGACCAATTTGTTTTTTTTTTTGTTTTTGTTTTATTCACCTCTACTGGGGTGCTATAAAAGAAAAAAATAAATAGGCAAACCTAATGGAAAAAAATTGGCAGGACAACTTCAGGACAACGTCTGACGGGTCAACTAGGTAGAGTTGGTTAAGTAGGTAGGGTATGGGTAGCAGTGTAAGGTTTATGCATGTTTTATTGCAAATAAATATATTCTATTCAATTTTTACCGGGTTACGTAAATTTATGCTTATTTTCCTCCTAAATAGCTATCCATAACCATTCGATAGGCTTCTGTATCGAAAATGACACATTTTCGGTTACCTACGGGGTAATTGCCTAACACACTAACAGTAGGAATGGCTTTCATTTTGACAGTTCAACGACATTCATTGCGTTATTTACATTGTTGAGCAGACAAATTTTCCGAACATATGAAGCAATGGATTAGCAATAGATTTCAAAATGATTTAGATTGTGATTGATAGCGTGTTACGGAATTAGGGCGCTGTATTGCTAATCACAACCTTAGACGGATTTCCGAATCGAAAATGACACATTTTTGGTTACCTAAATTGCCTAATTCCCGACACCAAATAGCTGCTGGAAGAATAGCGGTCGTCTTTTTGGTTTAAACTGTCAACATTTTCCAAGTTTCGGATTTGGGATTTGTGAACAGCGTGTAAAGGACTGCGATAACATTGATTGATGTTTGATGGAAGCGTATCGAATGTTTATGAATAGCTATGCTGATTTGCCTTGCCGCCGATAGCAGTTAGCGGTCGGAAGAATAGCGGTCATCTATTTGATTTAAACTGTTAAAACGTTTGGGTTTCGGATTTGTGAACAGCGTTTAGAGGAATCCTTCAAAAACATTGATTGGTTTTCCATTTGACACAGAAGCGTATCGAATGGTTGTGACGGTTGTGAATAACTATGCAGTTTCTGTTTCTTACTCATCCATCCACAAAAGACAACACCTATTATTTACAGTGTACACGCTTCTTCATTATTTAACAAATCATCGCTGAATAAAACCGATAGTAATTTTCGATAATATATCTCTACGCTGTGCAAGTGTGCACCTCACTGACTGCCACAGAACATAAATACCCCTGGGCTGACTGCTGAGTGCACTGTGTCTGTGAGTGAGCACCATAATGGCGTAGACAGTAGTTTTGTCTGTCTACGGTTTAGTGGTATATATATTCTGTGACCATAGATAATACATGCGCTGCTCACTTCTGCTTTGCAAAAAAATGGCGTCGCTTGTCAAACATAGCAATGCGTGACTGTGAGTCTGTTGATGTGAATGCTATTTAGTGGAAAAGTGTGGCTCGCTCTAAATAACTACAATTTACCAATTATTATCAATTGATAAACGATGGGGCGGTCGAGATCACGTAGTAAGTCGCCACGGCGCCACCATAAAACTAGCAAACATTCTAGGAAGAAGAGTCGCTCCAAGGATCGTTCTACATCAAGAAGCAGAAGTTCGAAACTCGTAGAAAAGTCGAGAGAAAGGAGCTCAAAATCCAGGTAAACTTTATGCAAATGATTTGACACATTAATAACTATCTGGTATGAATGTATTGGTCTGACGTATTCGTGGTATATTTTCAGAAAAAGATCGCATTCCGCGTCTACTTCGACCAGCAGTGACGTCTCATATGATGGAAGTAGAAGTCACAGGAAGAAGTCGAAGGGACGCAGTAAAATGGATGAAGTCGACAGGCTAGCTGAAATGGAAAGACAGAGACGCGTTAGAGAAGCCGAACAGAAAGTAAATATTGTCATAGATATCAAACTGTTTAGGGATATGATCGCTCCTGGGCGTGGTAACTGGCCTGCGCTAGGGTTACCAGAATTAGTCTACAAGAATTGCCAAAACTTCTAAAGTGTACAAACCAACATCACATATTTAAAATATTGTGAACTAGTGACCCGCTCCTGCTTCCCACGGGTGCAATAGCGAAATGCCAAAATTTGGAGATTTCAGTGCTATATCAAAGTTAAATATTACAAAATAAATATCATCATATATAATATTGTCATAAAGTTCGCGCAAAGCTCTCGGAAGTTGCAGTGAGTGGCTGTGCAGTATGCATAATATAGGTGTCCGAGGCAACACTCTCACTTAACTGTACCATGCACAGCTTCGTTCATGGGCCTACGTTCAGAGGGCTCATAAAGTTTTGCACGAACTGTATTAATGTATTACCTTCCAGAATAAATGCTCTAAATGATGGTGCAAACCGTATCAAAATCAATGAATCAATTTGTGACTGCTTAGATTCTAAGTGGTCACAAAAAGCAACTTTGTTTCATATGTATTGATTGATCAGGCCCCCATACCATAAAAAAAAATTTAATTGTAGAAAAAATTGTGTAACACAAATTATAAAAATTTGTTTGAATTACAATCTACAATTTTTTCGCATTTTTCAAAGTGTAACACAATACATGAGGGCTATGTATAAATTGTAGACTTGTCACTACAATTTACCTATTTGTAAGGTTTTCAGTTACTATATAATACAGTATTGTGGCTTGGAGTTTTGTCATACATGGACTTGTAAAATTTACAAAATTGTAAATAGTAACTGTAAAATTTTGTGGTATAGGGCACAGATGTTGATGCTTGTAACCTAAAATATCAATTGTAAGTCCAATGTGTATAAGTTATTGGCTTTTGCCCGCGGCTTCGCCTGCATGGTTGTCGGAAATTATCCCACGGGAACATACTACCGGGATAAAAAGTATCCTACATGAAAATCCAGGTTATAAACTATGTGTTTTAAATTCCATCCAAATCCATTCAGTAGTTTTTGTGTGAAAGAGTAACAAACATACATCCATCCTCACAAACTTTCACATTTATAATATTAGTAGGATTAATATTACCATCTCTAAATACCTAAGCTTTAGCTTTAGCATAGATTTGATAGTGTTGTGACCATAAGCTATCATAACAAAATATTTTAAAATTTACCTTGTTTAGGTGGTGGAAGAAGAAGCAGCAAAAAGAATAGAGCTACTAGTGAAGAAAAGAGTTGAAGAAGAATTAGAAAAAAGAAAAGATGAAATTGAACAAGAAGTGGCTAAAAGGGTCGAAGAGGCCAAACGCAAGATGGAGAAAGAAATGATGGAAGAACTTGAGAGACAGAGAGAACAACAGCGACGTGAGGAGCTGGCTAGACAGGTAACTGACTATAGTACATACCAGTCATGTGTACTGGCAACACTACACATTGTTGCATATACACATGACAACACATGCCCTGCGACAGCAACATCTGTTGCTCTCGCAGTAACACAAGTGTAAATGCAATATTTAATACCAGCATCATAACAAATAGAGGAACTAATAAAAGTATTATTTCGATCATATCTGTTAAAGGTCCAGTCAGGTGTAGTTCGAGTGCATACAAGAATTAGTTTCTTGAATTCTTATTAATTGTCACTCACCGAGGCTGGCTGTCTCTGTTATTAATAATTATATACATGTCCATTTTTATAACCACATATATTTCATACGCACCAACAAGGCAGAGTTTATACTATATCCTGCCATATTGTAAGTTTGCCATGAAGGCGTCCGGCTAGCATTTTAAAATTGTTCGCTTGACTGTCCCTGGCAGTCACGTAGTCTATAAGTCAGGTCGGAAGACTGATCAAGAGCAAGAAGCCCTAAGAATTTATTGGAGACGCAGCTTGAGGATCCAGACGTGAGCGCTGAAGGTATTTTTTGAATCTATTTTTTGTATAACCACATTACTGTTTCAAATGAAGGATATACACATTTATCAGATGTTTCATCATTATACATTTTATGCCATTGCATACTTATGTTTTTATACTTAAAATTTATTATCTTAGGAGACGAAAAACTTTTTCAATATCAGCCTAAACATGTGTGATCAACAACATCTTTTCATTCAAGAGCTGAAGAATTGAGGTTTGCGCAAACAGCCATTTTTTAGAAAGGCCATGTTTACGTAAACTCTGTTTTAATGCATAGTGCTACTCTTGTAAATAAAGAACAGTATTAACATATTATTTCTATTATACAGGAGGAAGAAGCTCGTAAAAGGAAAGAGCTGGAAGAAATCATGGCAGAAAATAATAAAAAGATTGAAGAGGCTCAGCGCAAGCTGGTAAGTTATAGTATATACCTTGTATATTATTATATTAAATAATTGTCATTTCTTTTTACTTTATCTAAATACTCTTTTAATGTTTAGCCTTTGCATTTTATTTTTGTAATGATTCCTATCTTATGATAGGAATCATTACAATTATAAAATCAGATTTAAACACAATTTTATCTTGTTTCCAGGCTGAGGAGCGCCTAGCCATGATTGAAGAACAAAGGAAAATGGATGAAGAAAGGCAGAAACTGAAAAAAGAACAAGAAAAAAGAGTTAAAGAGGAACAGAGAAAAATATTAGGCAAAAATAATTCAAGACCTAAACTATCGTTCTCTTTGAACCCTCTATCATGAGCTGTGGTCATCAATAAGGTTGATGCCCACTTTCTAAAGAATGAGGATCATCATTATTCATTAGGATCTTATTTACTTTACAGGTGTTACCTAAGAGACATTTTCATTAGCTTAGATTCTATGTGTACAAGTTAATTTCTTATTTTTTGAAGGCCAGAGGTAGTTTTAATGAGCGTAGTAAAACTAAAGGACTTAAGGTGGAGATTCGGCGAACAAATTCACCAAGGTGCTATGATAGCGCTTCAAGACATGCTGCCAAATAAATTGTGTATGTGTCTAAGAAGGGTTCATGAGGTCATGAGTGTGTTTAAGAGAAGCCAACTGGCCCAGGCGCACACCAAACGCGTAATCAATTTGTAAAATAATGTTTATAATGTGTTACAATTGTAGTGGAACACTATGAAGGCTCCCTCAAACAGACGCGACGCGACTCTTGTAGAACAATTTCCATGAAGTTTTCATAGAAATTGTTTTACTAGAGTCGCGTCGCGCTTGTCTGCGGGAGCCTTTACTCACTTTTTAACGACTTAAATCAATGGTAGGCTTGTTTATAATTCCAATTTGTCAAAAATATGTGTACATGTTGGTAAATCTCGCATTATTCGTCCACAATGTTGTGTACATAATTATGTAATAATAATTTATTTGTACTGGTGGTTTATTAAGATTGTGCAACAATTGTGCCGATTCTCTTGTCACAAATGCCTCTAAACTAAATTATAAATCATCAAAATTTTGTTTATTCCTGTCAAACGACGATTTCCCATTCTAAAATAGACTAAAGTGCCAACTATATTTTAGTTTAACAGCACTAAGGTGGCACTGAGTTATTAATTTAGTGAAAATGGCAATTTTGCTATTCTGAATTTGACGTTTTTCACCTAAAATTGGGATTGTCTAACTAAGTCTGACTTCTTAATCGCGATTAAAAAGGTGTGGAATAAAATTAGTTGTCAAGAACTAAAATTCACACCAACACCTCGACTTCAAGTGCAAAAACAGTACTGTATCTTTTTCTTTTATTTTGCTTATATCTCGAAAATGGTGTGTTCTATCGCAAAAATAATGAAAATTTCGACCCCCTAAAACTCAACATGTATTAGGTAATAATTTTTCATATTTTGCATACTTACAAAAAGTGAAAAATTCCATTTAAAACACGTCGAGGCTGCCCCCTCTGCGCGCCTCCGGCTCTAAAAAGAATTCACGGGGTAGGGCAAACATGTACCACATGGAGTCGCGATTGTCAAATTCGATTTTAGTGACGGTTTTTTTTTTTTTTGCAGAATAGCTTTGAAATTCTCGTAGCCAAAAGTAAGAAATTTTTGTGATAGTTTAGTTAGTTTAGTTCGGTGGACAAGGGAATCGGGACCATTAGCGACCTATTTTTGTGAATTTTAATATGAACTACATTGAAAAGTAAATAAATTATAGAATAGTTGTAAGAATTAATCCTACCTACTGTCGATATATAACATTTTGATAACATTTCACAGAGGAGCCTTATAAATAAGGTTTGAACTGCATTATCGTAAAAATAACAAATGCATCAGCCAAACTATGTAAAATAAACAATTGCATTACTTCAATCAAATCTTGCTAGTATTCACCATGAAGGTTATAAAAAGCTAGTTTAGATACAACACTATACGATTGATTCTTCCAATGAAAGGTTTTTGTTTTAGGTCAAAATTATTATTTTCGATGATAAAAAAAATAACTATACATACGTTAGACTTTTATAAATGTACATACGTTTGTAAATTTAAGGTAACAACTGTAGGTTTTATTTTATAATTCGTTAGAATAACATAAGACATTTTAGTTACAATATTTTATACATGAGTTGAACATTGTAAAGCTGGCTGCACATTTCTTCACAAATTGATGCAACGCGAAGTGATATGTCGTCGTTCTTACTTCTTAGTGCGGCAGGATATCTCGGCTTCTCAACATTCAAAATAACCCGGAAGCTATGCGTTAAGATGCGTTCGCGACTCATATTCACGTCTTCTTACTGCTCATGTGGAACCAGCCTTACTCTGGAATTTATCAAGTTCTTCTGTGAAACATCAGAAACATGTGAAAGTGCAAAAAAGTTACAATATAAATGTTTGCCTTAGGCTCGCCCCCCCTATTAATGGAACTTAAACATAACTGGCGAATATGGGTGTAATCAAATCAAAATATTTTATTTCACATAAACCTACATGGGCACTTATGAAACGTCCGAAGCTAGGCGCACGGTTCCAATTGGTTGTTCCCTATGGAGAAGAGCCGGCAAGAAACTACATGGTTACTCATTTAAAAAAATTACTTTTACAATGTTTTACAATTACATTGTTAATAGGAATGGGAGGACAGTGTAGGCCTTTTTTTTTTGGGTGGGAAATCATCAAATGACCTCTCCCGCTCTGGGCGGAGCGGAAGGGCGTGTCAGACTCTTACTGACTAAAACCCACCCGTGTTCCTTCAGTTGCCTGTGCGCCAGGGCCACGGTAACTCTTTCGAACAATCCGCGACCCCGGCAAAGGACAGTGTAGGCCTGTGAACAAGTACCAGGTAATTAACAAAACAGTTCTACAAATCTAGTCTACAATTTAGGCCTACAACATTCTCACATTCACAAAAAATAAAAGAATCTTTACAAAATAAATAAAAATAAAAGCCTACTTAAACCAAATGACATGATTGCCATTACAACTGTAACAAATCTGAATTAATATCCTTTCTACAAAAGCCATTAGTAAAGAGTTGAAATTAGAATTGTAGGTATATAATGTCAAATGATGAGAAGATTATGTCAAAGAAATATAAATAAACATCGTAATTCGGGAGCAGTTCATAGAAATTTACACATGTGCAGCAGTTCTGAAGGAATTATTGCCACACTTCCTTGTCTTCAACATAGTGTTTAGTCTTATAAAATGCTTTTTTTGATAAGGATACATTTGATGTGGGTTTGAACTTTCCATGTAACCGACTTTAGGAACTTGTTGTAAAAGAAATGACTTGCTTGTTTTAGTTGATCTAAATTTGGGTATCATAATTTCATTTGTACTACGTGTATTTATAATATGGAAATCGCTTCTTATTTTGAAAAGTCCTAAGTTTTTGCGGACATACAAAATACTTTCTAAGATATAAAGAGAAGGCATTTAGTATACCTATCAATTTCTTTGAATTTGTTTCTAAGAGACTCGCGAGGACCCATTTTATAGATCGCGCGGTTTGCCCTCTTTTGTAAAATAACATTGAATCTACGTCAGCTGCCGATCCCCACAGCAGAACTCCATAAGACATAAAACTGGAAATAAGTAAAGTATACTAACCTAGCTGTGGCTATCATCTGTTTATCAGTAACTGCCTTATTTTTCTTACTGCATTTGCAGCTGAACTTAATCTACCTGAAAGAGCTCTAATGTGGGCACCCCATTGCAATTTTGAATCGTTCCTAGAAATACAGTTTCCGTAATAGCATTTAGTTTCTTGCTATCAAATTTTAAATTTAGAACCACTTGGGGTACATTTGGTAATGAGAACTTGAGACATTTAGTTTTGTTCGCATTTCGAAAGAACAGCCAGACTATCGTTGACATGTAAGACATCCGTATATTTTCAATCTATTTAAAAAATAAGAGAAATGTCTGTACGTTTCGTACACCTCTGCCTAACCCTTCGGGACAGGTGTTATGTTATGTTTGCATTATGCAATCATCTGATTTTCCATCCATATTTCACGTTTCGTTCTGCTCATTTAAGTGTTATAAATAAATCATTTCTCCCGCAATAATCCCGATTTTCATTACTTAATGTAAGCCATTTATGTGTAATAAGTTAATGACGAAGTTTTTCATTGTTATGGAATAATGTAGATGTTATGTATTTTGCACAAAAAGGGATATTAATTTATACTGATCGGCATCAGTAGCCTCACAAGAAAGGCCTCACTTAAAAACATTATTTTTTATTGGTAAATCACATGTATGAAAGGAAGTAACTAATCAATTTTATTATTGAATTACGGCATTGAATTTTCAAACATCCTGACTATGCGTACTTTGAACAAACAAAATAATTATGTCAATGTGATGTGATTTAAAAGATTTTGTTTACTTACAAAAAAAATAATCATAAAGTGCATCCTGAACATTCTTAGTGTTAGTAACTCATTAATCATTTAATTAAATAAAGCCCTTCACCTGATGTGTTTGTTTCATTTTAATTTACATTTTTTTTATCTGATCAATTTTAGATAAGGTATCATTCCCCGTTTTAGTTAGTACATTTAAATTGACTCCTTATTTAGTCCAGTGGTCGCTGATACAGTTACTCCTTAGCGTTGGGTTCTGGATTCAGGTCTGGCACTCCGAGAGTGAAACAAGCTTACGTCACTATCCAGTTGCCACTTTATTGCAACAAAACAAGAAGTATGGAAACATTTTCAGTCACCATTCTGTTCAAAAATATACATCAAGCATTTAAATCGTCGTTTTGTTTTTCTAATCAAACGAAACAATTCAATTTAAACTTATACCGACGTAATTGTTAGTTAAAACCTCATTGATTTATCGGATTCGCACAGGTAATAAAGGCGGTTGGGGAGTTATTATGACACACTACTGGTAACACAGTGGTGATGACGTAGGCTTGTGTCACCCACGTGACCACTGTGTCTCGGAATGCTATACCTGGCGAAGTATATTATTATACCATGCTGGATTCGATCTCCGAGGCCGAGCACTAAGCAGTGTTATTGTTTTTTTTCACAAGGAAAAGGCAATAGGCTTGCACCCCTATATCACATTAGAGACATCACTGATGAAATGTAGACGTAGGTACTATCAAACTTCTGCTAACCCGCCGAGAATAATAGGCGTGATGTTATCTTTTCCCAGAGCCAATAGCATTGATGGTCATTCAATTTGAGTGTTTAGAGAAAATCTATATTTAATTCATCTTGGTTTTTTTTTTAATCCCATGGATTTTAAGGCTATATGGAGTGTTTAAATGATGCACTGTGTCCAAGGGCGGATCCAGGATTCATTTCTGGGAGGGGCTCATGTGAGACGGATAGTATAGATTTTCTTTTGACCATACAGAAATAAGAGTTATTTTGCCGACATAGGTAGCAGTGGCAGACAGCCTGTCAGGGGCCCGGGGCGGCTAATTAAATGAGGCCCTTGTCTTCGCAATTTATGTAGTTATTCTAGTAACATTTTGCAAAAAAAAAATAATGAGAAATAAAAACAAGTATTACGTGCTCCAGGGTGATGCATTTTCATCTTTTCATTATGCTATTCACAAAAAACAAGATTGCCAGTTATTAAGGCGGAACCTTCAGGGCAGTCCGCGAAATTCAAATTTTCTTACGTTTTTTGCAATTTGCAGGTCACAGTCAGGTTGTATTTTGATTAAAATATGATTCGCGGCCGTAACAAATATGGCTTTACAGAATTATAATCATTAGAATCAGTAATACATCTCTCTAAGTTCATATTACTGTATTGAATGACTATTGCATGAAATCATGACATTTGACGCCAATTCTAACTTAAGGCGTATAAGGAGGAGTATACCAACGGCTTAACGTGCTTTCTGAAGCACGGAGGGGTTTCGATATGCAATGGATGGTAACCCATCCACGAATCAACCGCGTCCGCCCCTCATTCTCTCGACCTCACATAATTATTTATTTTTAAAACCGATATTTCCCGTTTCAATCGAAAACAAGAAAAACTCTTGAAATCACTAAAGTGTCACCGTCACTTGTCTATGTCGTGTCACCAATGTCAAACTAGATCAATAATCAATTTCCTGTTTGTTTGTCATAATTGTCATTACGTGAACTTTGCTCGTCTTCGGTTGTTGTATTAGTCCATAAGGCAATAGATCAATAATTGTTTTAAATGTATTAAACACAATAAATTTGTTATTTATTAACTGTTACAGTTGTAAACTATTTAAGCATAATGGCAGAATTTTTGAAAGGTTTATTGTTATCGGTTTTAACAGAGAAATGTTACGAAGAATATTTGGTGAAATTCAACTTTCTTGATGGTAATTTTGTTCTAGATATTTGTTTAATTGGAAGTGATTCATTTGAGCTAGATTCCCAGTTACTGTTTTGTGTGTGTCATTTGAGAAGGCTAGGATGTAAAGTTGCAGACGTAAATATTTTGTGTTATTTCAGGTCCTTGTTTGACCGCGACGCTAAGCAAGGGTCTCGGTATCGGTATCATTGCCGGTTCAATCCTAGTGAAAGTACCTCAAATATTGAAGATTTTGAGTAGTAAGAGTGCTGAAGGCATTAATGTTTATGGAGTATATTTGGAGTTATTTGGGATCACAGCAAACTTTGCATACAGTTATGTTAAGGGCTTTCCATTTAGGTATGTGGCACTGTCGCAAGTTTTCCATAAGTATAGAACAATAATGCAGATTATTGTATGGACTTTTTCATAGTAACAACTCAACTTGAGGCTGATTTTCCCAGTCTCCAAAGTTTTACCAAAATCTTTTAGCTGTGAAATAAAATTGACATCTGACAATTTATTTTAGTATGAAAAAAATGTCAAAAATTCAGAATTTATTCTTAGGATAACACCTATTCTGGGTATAAAAGTTTGGTGAAACTCGCCCCTAGTGGAGTGACAAGCTTAAATGACTTGCAGAGAGTTAAAAATCTCTGACAATAATATTGTGTTGTATGATGTAGTAGATTCATTGGCATTGTTAAACTTACCTATTGTAAATAAAGATACAAAACATTGCTTGATTGATTAGAGGCAAGCAACTTCAATCTCTTAGCTCAGTAAGTGAAAAGATAAGAACAACAAAAATGTCTCCTAAACAATTTATTTTATTTTGCAGTGCATGGGGAGAAGGTACATTTCTTGCAATACAAACAGCGGTGATAGCAGCATTGGTACTGCACTATGGTGGGACGACGGGTAGAGCTCTTGTGTTCTTGAGTGCTTATGCAGCGTATGTGTCAGCGTTAGTCAGTGGGTATGCACCAACACATGTGCTGTGGACTATGCAAGCTCTTACTGTTCCTATTATTGTTATAGCTAAGGTAATGAGCATTTTTTACATGATTTTACACTGTTTAACAAATTAACTTGTGACTATCTCGTAATTTAGTTTTAACATTTATGAGTCCATAAACAACCACTGCCGAAAATAGGCATTTGATTCTAACTACTGCTTCAAATAGTAGGTTAACGAGAAACTGCTATAATAGCAGGCACATCTGTTCTTTCAGTTTATAATACATTGATTAAGGTGCAGCGCAGACGACAGACTATCCGTGACGCACTTTTTAGTCTGTTAAAATAGAACCTATGCAATTATATGCAGTAACGCACACGACGCGCAAAAAGTCCGGCGCACAAAAAATCCGTGTAAGGTGCAACGCAGACGACAGACTATCCGTGACGCACTTTTTAGTCTGTGAAAATAGAACCTATGCAATTATATGCAGTAACGCACACGACGCGCAAAAAGTCCGGCGCACAAAAAACCGTGTAATTCGGACAGACCGCACCGCGCCGCGCCGCTCGGCACAAAAAGTGTGAAAAAAATTTAACGTTTGCTTCAACGCGCGTTAACGCAGACGGCGCACACTTTAGTCGGCAATCTGCATTTGCTAGGGGTGGACGTAACGCACGCGATCTATTATCATGGTGCCAGAGGTCGATGTAACGATGTTAATTCAAGAAATACAAAATAGACCAGTAATTTATGATACTGAACTGTCCTTCAGTAATCTTTCCGAAAGTATAGGATGTACCCAAAATTCTCTATTTCTTCTTCTTTTTCTGTACTTCATGTACAAAATAATACTTCGCGATCTCTGCACGATTTCCATAGCGTCTACGTCCCTACAGTTCTGCCGACAGAATGATCGAAGATGTGCGTCGTGTGCGTTGAGTCTGTGAAAAATCCGCGACCGACTTTTTGCGCGCCATGCAGACTTTTTGTGCGCCGCAGACTCGATCGCACAAAAAGTGTGCCGTCTGCGCTGCACCTAAACCAATAACGAACTGATGATGATCTTAAAAGATAAAAAATCATTATGTTTAGGTACCCATGCCAGGTGTTCATAGCTAAGTAAAAGCAGGAAAATTTCATAATATGTATTATGCAATACAAAAATTACAAAACATGAGCAGCAAAAGCTTTACATAATTATTTACATTAATATAATAGCCACATTATGTTTGTGTCAAGATTCATGGGAATTTATAAATAAGGGATTATGTAAATTAAGCTATGGTCCTCAAGTTATTATAAGTGTTTTATGCAGCATTTATTTTCTTTTCAGTCTATTCAAATAATCACAAACTACAAAAACGGCAGCACTGGGCAGTTATCAGCGATTACGTGTCTGTTGCTGTTTGGAGGCAGTATAGCTAGAATTTTCACATCACTTGTCGAAACAGGAGACTTCATTATTATTGTGACCTACTGTGTGTCCACAGTGGCCAATGGCGCCATAGTAGCGCAACTTCTCTGGTACTGGAATGCCGTTAAGGGGACCCAAATCAAAAATAAGAAAAAGAAGAAACATGCATAATTTATTAAAGAGATAATGTCATTAGCACATTTTTACCTCAAATGTTGTTTTTTATTTATAGAATAGAATACTCTTTATTATGTAGGTACACCATAAAAAATAACAGACATAAATGTAGACATTTTACACAGGGTGACACAATGGGCGGTCTTGTCGCTAAAAGCGATCTTTATTTATCTGTAAGTGATTGATAAAATGACTGCTACTTACTGATTTATTTGATAACTTGTAAGTATTATGAAATTAAAATCAATAGAATTCATGCCTAATTAGATAAGAAAATCATTTATTCGTTTAGTTATTATAAACGAGACATGGGGAAAAAGTTTCTTTGCATTTTTTAAGAAAATTCAAAACATTTTTTAACATAGTTTATTTACATTTAACTAAAGTATGTAGGTACCATTTTGTTCGATAACTTTTTGCCATCTTGTAGGTAGGGACATGATCCCATTGCTATAGAAATTTTGGGACTTCTGATCAAAATACCGCGACAAGTGGTTTTGGCAGTCCTCTCGTGATGTTAACCTGACACTGCCTAAAGAATTCTGAAGAGACCGAAACAGGTGGAAATCTGAAGGTGCAAGGTCAGGACTATACGGCGGATGCATTAAAACCTCCCAGCCAAACTCTCTTAATTTTTGCTGAGTGGCTAAAGATGTGAGAGGTCTAGCGTTATCATGATGAAAAACCACACCCCTTCTGTTGATTAATTCCGGCCGCTTTCTCTCAACTTCTTGCTTTAATCTCATCAGTTGTTCGCAGTAGAGTTCAGAATCGATGGTCCTGCCTGGTGGTAACAGCTCATAATGAATAATGCCCTTCCATTCCCACCACACACACAGCATCACCTTGTTGCGAGTTAACCCGGGTTTCGCCACAGTCTGTGAGGCCTGACCGGCCTTTGACCACGACCTTTTTCGCACGTTCTTGTCGTACGTGATCCACATTTCATCACCAGTTATCAGCTTCTTCAAAAATGGTTCGGTTTCATTACGTCGTAATAAAGAATCACAAATGAGTACACGGTTCATTAGGTTTCTTTCAGTGAGCTCGTGAGGTACCCAAATATCGAGCTTTTTTGTGTACCCAGTTTTTTTCAAATGCGCCAAAACTGTTTTGTGGTCATTTCTCAGTTCTTCAGCTACGTCGTAACTACTGATATGCCGATCTTGCTCCACTTTTTCAAAAATGGCATCCATTTTATCCGTAATAGGGCGACCAGAGCGACGTGCATCTTTGTGTCTAAACACACTATGCCGAGGATACGCGACGGAAGTTCGGCATGATTACGCCTGCAATGCTATTTGAATTACTGGCGACACATGCCGAAATTACGTTGCGTTATAGCGTACAGCCGAACTTCAGTCGGGCGTAAGTTCAGCGGAAATTCGGCGGCAACGTATTCTGTAGAACACACATTATACGCGACCGAAGTTCGGTTCGATTGCCGACGGAGATCGGGAGCGGGGAGCAGCGGAAGGCAGGCATGCCCCCGCCCGCGCCCCGCGTGTCAGCCCGTAGTGTTTATTTCGCCTCTGTCTGCGCACGAGATGCACGTGCTTTGTAGTGTCATTAAAACGTAGACCGTACTCCATGTTTGATTCAGAAAAAATAATTATCGCGGTTGAATCGCGACCGTGTTTATGGAACAATGGAGATGCAAGTTATAGTGATCGACCAAGGAAAAAAATAGCTTGGCAACAAATAGGTGAAGAATTTTACGAAGATTGGAGTACTTATAGTGCCAAAAAGAAAAATGAAACAAGTAAGTTTATTGATTTTATTAAATATTTTTATTATTTATCACAAGCGATCATTGTACAATGCGGTCCTGCCAAGCTACCCTCCCCTCATTGTTAAAATATTCCATGAATTTTTGCCTTGCAGTAGTGGCATTTGTGATATTCTGATGATATAGATTCTAAGTTGTGTTCAAAAAATTGATCCTTAAAGTTGTATCCTTCACGTTTTCTGATGAAGTTGTGAAGAACGCAAACTGCTTTTACAATATGAGTTGCATAATCAGGAGAAGTCAAAATTGGAGTATGTAGGATTCTCCATTTATTACACAAAACACCAAATATACATTCTACACACCTTCGCGCCCTGCTGAGACGATAGTTAAATGTACGTTTTTCTCTGGTTAAATTATTACCTGGAAATGGTCTAATTAAATGTTTGTCAAGAGCAAATGCCTCATCGCCTACTATTACAAATGGAAGCCTTGGTTCATTTGTGTTAGGTAGTTCTCTATTAACTGGTAAATTTAATGTTTCTCTTCTCAATCGGATTCCTAATATTGATCTTTTGAAAATGGCATTGTCCCCCTCCCTGCCGTAAGCACCTACATCAATCATAATAAAATTTAAATTGGCATCAGCAAGAGCCAACAATACAACTGAGGAAATTTTTTTATAATTAAAAAAACGAGAACCGGATAGTGCTGGGCCACAGACAACTTAGCCCCGTAGACACCTCATTAAGAACATTTTGTTCGAATATACTATCGTCAAAAGTCAGGGGGGGCCGAGGTGCAAAGAGAGCTGTGATTGGCTATTTCAATGTCAAATGTCATACGTCAAATGACTTATAGGACGGCTTAGGGTTGGTATGAGACTCGATATTTATTATTTTATTTATTTATTTATTTATTTATAATGCCTAAGGCATTAAGTCCGCCTTTGTATGTTATTGTGTGCGAGAAGTTTAAATAAATAAATATTTTTATCGATAAACAACATTTGTAAGTACTAAGATTTATTTATCTATTGAAAAAGGTACACCGATCAAATATTAATCTCACATTATAGCACGGAGCATACCGTACCGTAATTCGTTATACCTAGTACTTACATCTAGGTATACTTAATTCAGGACATTTTTTGCATCAAACAGAAAATAGTTTTGGAGAAGCACGTGACACGTTTGCGCCATGTACTGAGTGTATTAATTAGTGCCAAAATATTGCGGGAATTAGAAAACAGAAGTCGATAATATCTGACAATATTGACAAGTGACCCACCAAAGTTGGTAACAAAAGCGTTGGTACAGCAGTAATAAATAAAATTGGTCGTTTCTTTTTGAGTTCACAGCAATCCGTAGTAAAATGACGGGAACATATAAGACTATTTGTAGTGGGACACCAATTTTCATCTCGTTTTGTAGCGCTTATACAAATTTTCTTTAATTCTAGGCATTTAGGAAACCTTTAAAATAAAATAATGATTATTTATTTATTTTATGTTTGTGGTAACATATCGATATTTTATTTGTAGATTTGTTATCGATTCATTATCACTAGTAAACTGTTACCGATGATAGAGCGAGATAGTCATATATAAATTAAAACGTGAAAGAAAGAGATTTTTCAAAAGACATCAACGAGCGCTACTGCACCTTTGCCTTTGTTTCGTATTCAAATAATGTCGTTAAATTAGATTTTTTAATTATTTTATGCTTCTAGATAACTTATCGGTGAAATGTAATGCCGTCTTTGTGTAACCTCGAAGTTCTGCTACATTTTCCGCACCAATTCACTGCACAATACGGCATTTTGAATATTCTTTTCGATTTTTAAAACCTCAGAACAATAACTAATATTACGTCAACATTCAGTAACGGACTGACTGGCGCTTCCTAGACGAGTTGGGGGCGTGGCCATCACATATGAGGCCGTAGAGCTAATGCTTGGCGAGCGCGGTTGCACTCCTATGCGGTGTCTACGGGGCTAAGTTGTCTGTGTGCTGGGCACACAATCCGCACGTGCTTGCCGTCTAGGGCACCAATGCAATTTGGAAAATTTGTTGTAGAAAAAAAAGTTTCTGCAATGTCGAGCCACATTTCTTCTGTAGGTTCTGGCATTTCAATTGGTTGTAATATCTTCCAAATTACAACACATGTTTCTTTAACTATACGAGCAATTGTTGATCGGCCTATTAAAAAATCCTCTAAACTTTGGAAGGTCATTCCAGTTGACAAGTACCTGTGAACAACAATAATATTCTGTTAGTTTAAGTTGGTTATTACTAAATATATATATTTCTTTATTTCAGTTGATGACTCACAAAAAAAATGGAAACATTTAAGGGATTACTACGTAAGAGAAAAGAAAAAAGACAGTTTAAAGAGTGGTAGTGCCGCGCCAGCCAAGAAGAGAAACACTTCATATTTTCAGATTTTATCTTTTTTGGATATCACTATAGAACATCGAAATACTGATAGCAATCTCAGTTTACCCGAAGATGAAAATAGTACCAGTTGTGATTCGCTACCACCAACTACTAGTCCACCGCGACTAACTACTCCACCATTGCTACCGTCGAACACACTAACCAATTCCGAGCGTAATAACAAGAAGTTAACACCATTTCAAAAATCTATATTAAATAGAATGTCTGTCAATGAAGAAAATGATCCCGACAAAAATTTTTTGCTATCCTTATTACCCGATATGAAAAAAATGTCAGACAGTGAAAAATTCGACTTCAAATTTGAAATTATGAGTGCAATAAAAAGGATGAAGTATAGCAAACCTATACCATCAGCTCCATCTACCAGTACATATGAATATCTACCAAGATCATCAACGGTGCAATATAATCAATACAGGTATAATCCTTCAAGCATTGGCTCCAACAACAATTCAGATAACAATTATGGTTATAGGACTCGTACTCAAGATTACGATAATGTCGACACACCCGCACATACCCATTATTCAAGTGACGACCTTGAAGAGATATTACAAACTCAGAATATTGGCACCCAGTCAGGCTTATTGCCTAATACCTAACAACCCTGAAAGTGAACCATAAACAATAAGGAGATAATGCGAGCAATAAACAAGTTGATCATAGTTAATAAGAGGCTGAATGGTGTAAAATTAGCGGAGAAAACTCGATTTAACATTTAATGATGATCGATGATTGATTGATTAGATGAGTATAATGTATAAGTGTATATGTGTATATGTAAGTGTATATGTACTTATAAATAAATGAATATTTGCAAATATGGATAATTTTATTTACTTACCGTATAGTGATCATCAATCGTTCTGCAGGTGAAATGGAATCTCTGAATGTAGTCTTTTTTCAAAATGTTGTTACTGATGAGAAATAACAGTTCGTCGAAAGATTGTATTGTCATGCGAAAATACTTAAAAAAATGAACGGGATAGGCTCTGTATTTTGCATAACGTTGAAACTGGCCATCTTGTAGTCTCGTAGAATTCAATGGGTGCAACCAATATTCTTTCTTGTATTTGTCCTCTTCTTAAGCCTCTGCAATTGCTATTACTGTAAAATAGTCCATTTTTCGGGTTTCGCACCTCAAAAGTAATAACGGAACTCTAACAGGATCACTTTATTTTGCATTTGTCTGTCCGGCTGTTTAGATAACACGACACGACGCCACGACAGCGCTCGAAACACTGAATATACACACAAAATTGCGCAACTGAATTTCTGCCGCGTAAGTTCGGCACTTATGGTGTGTCATATCAGCCGAATACGTTGGAACGTAAAATCAGCCGCGGAACTTCGGTCGCGTACGTTCGGCATAGTGTGTTTAGACACTTAAATAAAAACTACATAATTACATCAAGTCACTTTATTGAATTAATTTCACCAATCACAAATTAAAGGAACAAAATTGTAGTGACTGACTTGCTGTATTCCGTTCCATTATGTTTGGAATGATCTGTATGCCGAGTGGAAATTGTAATTACAATTTCGAATTAGGAGTCAACCATTATTTTTGTGGTGTTTGAATAGCAAAGTATTAACTAAGCGGTATCCTAGTGGAAAACTTAAATGCGAAATTGGTATTATATTCTACGTTACCATTACACATTCACAATTATGAAAACAGAAAATCCATCATATGTATTGTACTCTATGTCTATATTTACAGCTAATAACTTGAATCTATTTTATAATATCGAAAATTGACTGTGGATAACTGATGTTTATATGTAGTAAAATTAGTGTGAATTATTTTGTCATTAATTTGTTAAAATGATCAGTTGATTCACAGTCAAAATGTACGTAGATAATGGTGTGTAGAACCTTAACAAAACTTAAAACCTAGGACTCAGTGGCAAATCCAAAAATTTGTGATTTATTCTTTGGGGGCTTGTTCGGCAGGTGGTTGTTTTTCTTCGGGATGGGGGTTTCTTTCAGGCTCATTGCCATCTGCCCACTTTCCGTCGTATTCTTTTCTGTCCACGTATCTTTCCTCTTCGTATTCGCCCTCGCTACGATGACTATCGCGCTCAGAGTAACGGGAGTAACTGTGAAAAGAGATTAGAATTATTTTAGCTTGGTTTTATGACGTATTTTTGTTGGTGCAACTGTTTAACAATATTCTTTTTTTTTAAAGCTATTCCATAGCTTTTATCGCGGGCTTTGAGCGCGGCGACCGAATCAAGAAATTCCGTAACGAAAATAAAACCTAACGCCCCCCACTCCGCCTACTATGTAGCTCGGCCGAGCGTTCGCTTAACGTGTATGTATATGGTACGACTGTACTTGAATTAATATCAAAGAAAAAAAAAAATACTGCATAAATAAATAATAATAATTATTAATTATAATTGCATAAGTTGATAAAAAATGCTATGCAATAGCTTAACCGCGGCAGTCCCCGAGTGCCACACGTGTTTCTTTTTTCTATTGATTTTGTCGTCAGGCTCAGCAGAGTTGCATGTAAAATTACTGTAATAAGGTACTGACCTGTCTCTGTCTTTGTCGCGTCTTTCTGGGCTGTACGACCTAGACCTGCGTGGTCTTTCGGGGCTCCGCGATCTTGAGTAACGACCGCCTCCTCTGCGATCTCTGAAGTCACGGAAACCACCTCTGTGGAGGAACAAAGAAACTTTATTATGATGATTATTTATTGAAATCATCAACATACTCGTGTTTGCATTATGTTATGCATAATTTTGAACTCTATGTTTCATACTGGGCAATGTCATATTTGGGATTTTATTGTGATAGAATGTTCAATTTGACATACCGAGGATGTTCTGGTACATTATGCACAAAAAGTGTTACCTGAATGGCCTGCCTCGGCCGCCTCCTCCCCGGCGCGGCCTGAAGGGCCGCCCCCCCCGCGAGCGGTTGTCGCGCCACTCCTGCTGGAAGCGGCGGCCGTCGTCTCTCCGGAAGTCTCCGCCGCCGCGTCCGCGACCTCGCTGCCCGCCACCGTTGTACGTGTGGAAGCGAGGACGGTAGTACGTCCCGCGCTCGTAACCTCCCCGCCCGCGCCAGTTTCCACGACGCACGAAGCGACGGAACCTAAAGTGTTGGCATTATTAACATTGTGCTAGATTTGTAAGATTTGATTATGAACGTTAAAAGCGTTTTTTTAGTTTCCATGCTAGATAGAGGGTATACTACAAAAAACTTGAAAGGGGCTACTTACAGATAGTATATTTTTTACAATACAAGACACTAAAGCATCATACATGACACAGGCATATTTTTACAGCTTTACATGCGCAAAGGCTAAGAAAAAGAAGAAAAATCTAATGGGGATTGAAAATAAAAACACACAGCAGCCAAAAATACCTTGAGCCCGACCGTGATCGTGATCTGCTGCGCGAGTAGTAGGAGCGGCTGGCGTCGGAGCGCGAGCGGGAGCGCGGCGAGCCCGAGCGGCGCCGGCGCGAGCCCGCCGAGCCGCTGGCGCTCGACGCCGAGCGGGAGCGCGAGCGGGACCGGGAGCGGTACTTGCGTGGCCGAGACCTAAGACGAATTGGGAATGGACCGTGAAACCTTTGTAAATGTATTGTAGATGGGGATGTCATGCTCACTCAAATGTCACGCTGGTGGTGGCGTGTGTTGTTGGATCATTAAGTTCCCTTCAATATGGTTGACCTGAATGGTGCTAATCCATGCGTCATGTTCGTTAACGGGCGCCGTCAATAGGGACTGGTCATCTCTTAGCTGGCACGGCTTATTTTAATTTAATTTAATATTTGAATTGTTTTAGTCTTTTTATTACGGACGCTTTTAACTTTCTGCATCGTCCTCACATGCATAATTTCAACATGAATGATGTAAACAACATTTTGTAACCATATTTTGATTTAAGAGTGTTTGTGGAGTTTCTTGCATTTCTTCTCCATAGGTACCTACTATTTTGGAATGGGCAACTAGCTTCATCTTTCTGACCGACCGACCCCTTGACAGTTCAAAAGTGCCTGTAATTGGTTTATTTGAAATAAATGCTTTGTGTTTGAGTTGAGTTTGATAGACCGACATGTGGGTTCAGTCCCAAATATTAAGTAGATCAAAGTTCGTGTGGACTTAGGACTTGATAATTTTCATATGATAACAGCATTGAGCATACCCAACATATCTAAGATGTTATTTCCATTAGTAATGTCAATAACTGCACCCATTGTAGGTTATAAGCGTCATCCTACGTTTTTGCATGAAGTGTTATAGGCTTTGAAGATGTCTAAAATTTACCAACCTGCTCCTAGAGCGCTTGGATCTCCTGTCATCATCAGAGGAGTTGGATGAATGTCTCCTCGGCGAGGGTGGTGAGCGTGGGCGGCGACCTGAAGGTGAGGGCGGCTTGATACGCGTCACGAACTGTTCTGGTCGACCGTCACCCACGGACACCGGGGTTTCTCCCTCCTGCGCGAGGCGGAATGAACCGAACTTGTCTAGGACTATGTTGCCTTTACGGACCTGAAAAAAAAAAATACAATTCCAGTGATATAAACAAAAAGTTTCTTGGGGATTACGTTTCTAAGAAATAAGATCAGGGAGTAAGAGAAAAATTAAATCTTTTGGCGCAAAATACTAGAACTTTTCTGTCAATAGTTGTCATATTAGCCACGAGACTGACCACTGCTAAGACATAGGCCTCACCCAAGCTTCGCCACAACGAGCGGTCCCGTGCTACATCCATGTAGAGTACCACAACCTACGCCATGCTGCCGTCCACCTTATCGGCCTACCCACGCAGCGCTTTCCGCAGTATAAGCAGTAAATAATATAGCAGTGCTTGTTGGTCTAGTGGTCGCAAAGCGCTACTCATGAGCATGAGGTCTTGGAGTTCGATTCCCGGGTCGGGCAGCCCTCTTTTACATGGGACTTACAACTGGCGAAATGTGGGTGTACTATACATACACCTCGGCCTAATCTTTCGGGGAATACAGGTGATGTTATTTTATGTTAAATAAAGCAGTAATTGTACATATTATTTCATTTACCGGGTGTGAAGGCTCGGTGCCGGGCGGGTCGGGCTCCCGCTTGTTCGGCGGAGGCGCGGACGGTAGCGGCGGCGGTTCCTTCATGGCCATCGCTCGACGAACCGACACGTTCTTGTCGCCACTTGAAGGTGACGGCTACACATAAAAAATATTTGTTATTTATTATTCAAGAGTTTTTGAAGACGGCTCTAACAAATTTTTACAATGATAATTTCTAACATTAAAACTAACATACTGTGGATTCGTGTTCAATAATCTTCCAAGGAAGGTTTTGGCCAGTAAAAAAATCTGGTGCATCCTGAATGTAAAAAGTTTTGGCAGGAAAGAGTGCCATTTATAAGGCCTGAATTTTTTTAATGAGAGATACTACACTACGTACGTCTACTTATACTGAAGACAATAGGAGAAGAGATATATTATTTGTTGTTATTTTCTTACCTTTGTATTGTCCTGCGAATCATCTGAGCTGTCTTCAAAGGCATAGTGTTCTTTATAACCCTTAGGTACTGTAGTTTCCTTCTTCTTGACCCTGCCAACATAAAATGCATTTTGATTAAAACTGCAGTGTTGCCACAAGTTTCATATTATGTTTGCAAAAGCTTTAACAAACACAGAAAAGGTCATCAGGACAAGGGCAACAGTTTTAACAAACATACCGAGTAATTAAGACTTTAAACAAAGCCACCAACACTTAAAAAAAATTGACCCTTTTGAAAAGATTTAGAAAGACAGTTCAATGGATACTGCTCATATAAAAAAGACAGTAAAAGTCTTATTTTTAAACTTGATCTATCCCCAAATGTAAAAATGTATATCAGTATGTAACGCTGATAAAAACTATGTAACCACAACAAAGAAAAAAAAAAAATGTTTTAACTGCTTAACATCCCGCGCTAATTGTATGAGTCAAATGAAAAGTAGGATGGATTGGCAGCCTGTCACTGTAAAACATAATAAATTATTTAACAAAAAAATTGAGCAAGTTGTCATACTTATGTCTAACAGGATACCAATATTAACACCTATAATAGCTTATGAACGCGCGTGATTAATAAAGGAGCCTGCGCTATATCACGCGTGTTTCGCAAGCCGCACGCGTGGCTGTGCCGCTCTGCTAGTCGGCGTCGCTTGTCACGCGTGAGCTAGCGTGCTGCGGGCACACGTACGTGTCTTTAACCGCGCTCATGGACATCTTCCACTTGGGCTTCTCGAGCGGCGGCGGCGGCGCCTGGTCTATGGGGCTGAGCGAGCCGCGCCCGTCGCGCTTGTGCAGCACCTCCTTCTCGACCATTACGTGGTACGCGCTCAGCTTTGACTCCAACTCCTCGAGCCCGTGCATATCGTCTAGCATCCTGATAAATACGTACACATTTTAATAAATAAATGCTCATAAAGACACACATTTATTGGCACAAACACAAAACAAACAATTTTGCGGCTCATTTACACAACGTGTGTTAAAGAGATAATTTATAGTTAGTAAAATTTCTTTGAATTAAGTGTGTCTAACATATGGTTATTGCGTACAATACATATATAAGCAAATAATAATGTGTAAACTATTTTCAGTATGTAACGCATTCACGGTTAGCGCACACGAAGCGTGTATTCGAACAGCAATGACACGGCGGGCTTGCTCGAAAGGGCCCAGGGCGAAGATAATAATAATTGTTATATTTTATAATATCAGACTATCTGCATACAATGATAGCTCATATTGAAGTCTATCTTCTTCAGCTCAGCTTAGCTTACGAGGCATTATTATTAACACGCATCCTTTATTTGACTTATACAATTAGCGGCGGAATTAAACCATAATTAACATTAATGCATTGCAGTCTTATATACAAGTGTGTAGGTTATTTCTGACTTGTTACCTCTTATCATGTTTTCTATCATAGTCGCCGTCCGAACTGAGGTCTCGTTTCTTGCCTTTCAACTCTTTCCTGCAACACCAATCAATATTTTAGTCAAAATGTCAGCATGTAAACGCGATCATGGATTGTGTTTTAGTTTGATTAAACAGAAGTCATGTGCAAATACATAAAACCCTGACGAAGACTTCAAAATTATTCAAATTAATTTATTAATATAGTTGTTGGACTACCAGGTCGCGCCACAATAATTGAATTGGTCTTTAGTAGTCAAGGTTTGAAAGGTTAAGCTGAAAATCAGCATTCAAAAGTTACAAAAGAGACCCTTCACCACATCCTGGATAATATCATGAATGAGTGACGTTACCTGATAGCATCTCTGAGTTTCTTGTCGCCGATGCTGTCCAAGTCTCGTATATTGTAATCGTTGTTGGCCGCATTCCGCGCCATTTTGGCCTTTCGCTTTTCCTCCCGTTCTTGTTCTTTACGCTTCCTCTTTGATTCCTTCTTCTTTTTTCTATTAAATCATAAATACTCGTTAAATTACCGTATTGTTTAAGTAATAATAAACGTTTATAGTATACGCGATTTTAATTTATTTTGACTGCATTGCAAGTTAGAATTTTCATTTTATCTATATAAAATCTAGAAAAAGTCCTTGAAATTTGGAATATTTATTTGATGATTAAGAAATAGTAAGATGCTAGAAAATAATCTAAAGCTTTGATAAGATTACATCACAGAAAAAAAAACCTTTAAATAACTGTGTCAACTCTGACATAATGTTTGAGATAGAGCAAAGTATATTTTAAAAGCAAAAAACAAATAAAGTTATATAAATTTGTGTTTGTCTCATTCGCTGACAACTCTGCTCACCCCAAACAAAACAGTTCAGTGAAAGGTACTGACTTGTCTTTCTTCTTCTTTTTCTTCTTGTCGCGGTCAGCACCGGGCTGCGGTTGCTGGCCAAGCTCCTGCATCTTACGGTTGCGCTTGTACTGAGCAGTCTCTTCTAAGAAGTTACGCACTTTGTCCTCGTAGTCCGAATCCTCTTTGGTCATCTCTAGGAACTTGCGTACCTAAGTTGAAGAAGTTATTGGTTTTATTTTATCTTTGTAGGAAATGGTATTTCGTAAAAGATCATGTGTTCAGTTATAGCATGGTATTCATTTTGTTTATCGGGACTTCAAAAGGTGTGAGGCAATTTTTGTGTTTCACTAGTAGACTACGGACCTTTCTGGAAAGATCTCACAAAATATTTATGGAGATTTAAACTGAAATCTTTTAACTACGATTGAAGTGGCAAGTGATCTGTAAAAAGAACTTAGAACAGACTTTGAATGAGTAACATACCTTCAGTTCATAATCAATATCGGCCTGAGACCTCTGCGGCTCAGGGTTGACTTCCTCCACGGGTGGCGGCGGCGGCTGGTAGCCGTACGGATGGTTGAACTGAGAGTTGTGGGTCCTGGACCCTGCCTCAGGAGCACCCATCATCTCCATACGTTTGCTGAGCGGCGACAGAGAACGTTGCCTCTTGCTATTAGGCTGAGAACGACGCTTCTTCTTGCGATTAGGACCCTCGGAATCTATTGGGAGTAACACACACGCGATATTTTTTATACAGAACATTTTGTTATTATTCTAGAGCATGCATAACGTTCGTCGTTTTTCTCTGAATTTTTAGTATAGAACTAGAGATTTTGACGAGACGAAAAGCATAGCACAATAAAATTATTATATTTGAATGGTTAGTATGTGAAGGCCTAAAATATTCAGGAAGTATTATTTACACATTGGTATAGTACACTATTTACAACAAGACATGAACTAGACTTAGCTTTGATGTAAGTGCATGGTATGAGTCTGTAGAGCTGTTTTTACGAAGTACTACTTTGAGTCCCTTTTCTCAAATATAACGGTAATGTCTCACTGGCTTATAAAATGCTATTTGTATCATAATAATGTTTTTTCCACAAAGTAGTCGCAAAAATTATTACAATCGCTCGCCAGACAAGTATCAGATGGATGGATTAATGAAATGAACATAAAATCATTACCACTAGTGTCAGTCGATGAGGACGAAGATTCTGAAGACGAACTGGAGCTCGACGAGTCACTCGATGACGACGACGAGCTGCTCGAGCGCTTCTTCTTACCCTTGCCGCGCTTCTTTTTCTTCTTCTTTTCTTTCTTTTCAGTCAAATTCAACAACTGCTTTAAGGTCTCTTTCATCTCATATGACTTAGCTCCCGTCAAACCAGGCAGTAACAACTCCGCTGGTTCAATCAAGGGCTTTGTCGTCGATGTCTTACTCTTCAAGAAGTCCAGAGAATTCTGCGCCTCCTCATGGAAAGGAATAATCGCCAAACAATCCTCATACGCTTTCTGTGCTTCAGTGATCTTGTTCTCATCCTCGTAACTCCGACCTAACGCAACTAACGTCTCTCCTAGATACTTCCTTGCATTGGCGTGGTTTGGATTTAGTTTCAAAGAGGTCTCGAAATCTTCTATGGCTTTTTTAAATGTTCCACTATTGGCGTATAATGCTCCTCTTGCAACTAATCCTTCGACGTTCCTGGGATCGATGCTTAACGCCTTATTGAGACATTGGAATGCCTCCGAGTGGCGTCCGGCTTTGAAATGTTCAATTCCTTCGGCGACAGAGCGGAACGCCCACTTGCTGGCTTGCGCTTGACGGAGCTCATCAGCATATTCTGTTGACGTAAATCCTCCCCTGTTAAAAAATAAAATTGATTTTAATTAACATTTTCATTGTGACAAACATTTTAATTTTTCTATAGAATAATAAGCTAAGACATACGCCTTTATTTACCTCAGTGTTGTAAAGTTGGTGCAGTGCATGTTGGAGATTCCAAGGAGTTCAGAAAGAAATTGGACGCAGTTGGGGTTATTGAAGCCTGGACTCTTCTCCAATATTGCTTCATAACTCTCACCCTTCATATCCACAGTTTTCCTGGAGGAAATAATACACAAATAAATAATGTGAAAAGTTCCAAAAATAATTAATTTTCCTCTGATAATGGAGTATTTTCACTGAGATGAGAATAACATCTTCAAAGAAGGTATTTATTTAGTTTCAAGCATTTAATTCCTAAAGTGTTTGCTTAGTGTCACACATACGTTTATCCTCACCTGTTCCAATGGAGCTGTTCAAAAAATGTTATGTTACTTGTATTTTATTTCTTTCACACATAAATATAACATCATAGATTAGGTGATGCCGCCTCGACAATGTGACATTAATATTACCGGGACATTCGCTAAGGTCACAGTATAACTCAGTAGGTGTGACACGTGTCTTGAGATCCTCGCTATACCTAGAAAAGAACACCCTAAAATAATAGAGGGATTGTACGTCCACTGCCGTGGACGATACGTCAGATACAACGACGTAAACTGCCATGCTATCTTGTTAACTATTGAGTCATCTCGGAGCCTCACATCAGCTAAATTGATAATCGCCGGGAGCAAGTCCTTTTATTATAATATAAATAACTCCAACATCCAATAAATGCTCATTATAAAAGTCCAATCAATACGTCTCAGATAATGCTGGAATGTTAAACATTAAGCTTTAATACAGAATAACATGTTTCCTGTTATAGATATCAAGATTGAAGAGACCCTAGAATGATATTTGTACTGACCTTTTCCATTTTATGTCAAAAAATAAAAGATGTGTAAATAATTTGAACATTTTGATAAAATCCTCAACATATATGTGCAGGAATCTCGTAGAAATATTATTATAAAAACATCCTTCAAGAATCCCAAGGTTTGTTCACATCAGATCACACTTTGAACATTATCATGCAATCATTTTCACAAGTTGGTGAACAGTGTGATTTTGTACTGAAAAGTGATCATAAACCAGTGAAAACATACATCCAACACTCCTTCTGCTGTTACACTTACACAGATACCTACCAGTGTGTTACACATTTTAAATAGCTGTGTGAAACCAACCACATGTTGTTAATCTTATAAGCATTTAAAAAACCAGAGGTATTCTTGTATTTTCTTCCATACATTGACAAATTAATTTATGTGTAATTTATGTTCCAATTTTCTTGAAATCCCATAAGTGCATTTATTTGTTCCTTTAATATCTACTCCTTCCCAGTTTTCTAAGTTTGAAGTCTCTCCAGTCCATAATATTCTTCCTCATTCATATGAAAACATCTTCAAGTAATGCTTCTTTTCAAATAATAAAAAAATACCACTGCTTTCGTAGTTTCGAGAAACGACTTTACTACAAATAAATACATGGAAACAACACTATGTTTGTGTAAAGCAAAACCTGTAAAAGTGTAGGGACAATAATGTGATTACTCAGAAGTGTGTTATTGAGTTAGTACATACTTGTAGACGAGTGGGAAGTCGTCAGTGCTGAGGAGGCCTAGCGGCGGCTTAGGCGGAGGGTCATCGGGGCCTCGCGTCACTCCCTTCATGCCGCACACCATTTTGTCGGTATCGGGGATTACTTCTATCACTTCACAGCATACAGTATCATTCATCAGGTAGTTTCTTGACACGTTTTTCTTGTCCACCGCGGGTATGATATTTGTAACTGGTAAGAATGCCTGTAGAACAAAATTGATTGTCAATAATTATTAAATAATAGTAACCTAACAATTTCATAATAAATATTCTGAGGAGAATTTGCTGATCCATTTTATAGGTTTTGGCCAGAGAAACAGTAAACGTTATATTTGGTGGAATTATTGCATAAATTGGATTTAATTGATTTGAGATTATATTCTAAAACTTTCTAAATCATTCAAAGTTCATACTGACACTATTTGATACAATGCTTATTTTTTTTACTACAACACTGCAAAGTTATTTTTGAAGAATATTTATTCTTTAAAAATAATTTGCTACCTTGAAAATAGGCAGTGTAGTAAAAATAAGCATTATGTCTCAAATAACTTCAGTATGAACTTGGAATGAACAATAGCATTATTTGACCCTGAATATTAATAATTAATGTCCCTTAGTCGTGAATATGCACTAAGTGCTTGCAGAAACAACTTTATATAAGAATGCAAAGGCCAGCACAGTCAATTGAGAATGAATATTAATGAAATGAACATAAATTTCCAATGCTGACCCTAAATGAGTCAACACTAAACTTGAATTTCTATTTTACAAACGTGTAGGTGGTAGCCTTCGTCATAGTTATGTGCACAAAAGGACTGTCCACTTTATGTTAGCACTCTACTGTTCAGATTTAAGAGATACTAAATGTTTCACAATATTGTGCAATACCTTCACATTGATGTCAGCCACATATCTTGAGGTTGGTCCGGCAGTGCATAGCACCTTTAGCATCATACCAGATGCTGTCCTGTTGATGACTGCTCCTATAATTAGTTCACCTGTCTTCACATTCTGAAATAAAATTTGGGAATTTTAAACTGAACAGTTAGGTTTATCAATCTAGTTACAGGTAAAAAGTTTTGGATATTGTGTATCGAAAACTATAAAGTGAAAAAAAAAATTGACAATGCTATGCATGTCTATCTCCAGCCATTTTCTTCTATTAAAATGTATAGTATTAAATAACAGTTATGGCACATAAATAACACTTTGTCGGTTTCCATAATCCATTAATTATGAAAATAAAAGAAATGTAGACTATCTGTTATATTATGTAAATTTTCCCAATTAATTATCATGAGTTGTGTTGGTTCAGATGGTTTTAATTTTAATCATATTCAACTCTTTGTCTATACAGTCTTTTTGCGAAATAGATTATTTCACTCTATTGTTCTTTTTTAATTGTCATGAAAATGTCATGAGGCAGGTCATTTGTAATTGTATGTGAATAATAATTACAAAAAGATCAAGCACCATTATCGAGAAATCATGCACTCCTAAAGGATTCCAAAACTTATATTTCGCCTGATTTATTGTATGGATAATGTTTAAAAAAAATGAACTTACATCAAAGAAATGTCTCAATCGGGCTGACTTGTCCACATTTAAGAATGTTTCAAACGGTGGCATCAAAGCGTATAAATCTGAAACAAAGGTACTTTTTATTTATTGAAGTTGATGACACACATTGATACACATTTTAAAACCAGTCAGGCAAAAGGGGCTTAAGACACAAAGCCTGTTTGAGAGTCAGTTCAGTCACTGGTATTTCATTTACAAAAATATATAAGACAGTTCAATACAGGCTGCTTTTGTTATGTATTATTCAGTCAGCACCTCAGCTGCACAAGCTGCTGAACTGATTGGCAAATGGATCTTGTATACAGAGCCCATAATCTCAGCAGGGGAACATGAGTTTTGATGTAAATGAGATATTGATAGTGTACATGAAATATAGAATTTCTGTTCAATTACATGCATGAAATTTATATTGCTGAGAGGAAGGTTTAGTTTGTGCAGGAAAAGAAGCAGCTGATACTCTCCATATTTTTTACAAGAATGTTTTAAGTATAAAATAGGTATTTGTTATCACCCGGCCTTGGACAACAAAACCATAAATCAGCAGTAAGTAAACAGTATGTGGTGTGCAGTTTGTTGCTATGGTAACCCATTGTGCTACCGAGCATAGTAAAAAATCAGGTGTTGAAAAAAACTCACTGTCTTCCGGGGTAGGCGCGTCAGCCCCAAGGCTAGATGATGAAGGAGTTTCCTCCATAATCGAGGTGTCAAACAACGCATTGGCCTCTTTAGCAATGAACTGGTGCAGTTTCAACCGCTTCCCACGATCCTGGAACGTCAGGTGCTTGTGCCTCGACTGGTATACAGCGAAATCCAAACCACCCACGCCAATTTTAGACAAATCGTCCTCTCCTCTCTCCGCTTCCCACGTTTTTTGTAACTGTTGACCATGGTAGTTGATGGACTGCGTCACTAAGGACGCATCCAGGGACGGGTCCATTTTGCAGTTCTACAACAAAAATAACGAGGGAATTGATTAGAACATAAAAAGAAATATTTTTAATGAAAGTGAGAGCAAAAGAACGCCGACCGAAGACGCCATTTTGGTAATATATCACCCGGAAAAGATAAAACATTATTTACAGTAACATTATCGATTGAACCTCTAAAATTACGACTAACCTTTGCTAACTCAATATTTAGTTAGATTTTTTACACGATGCCACGAAAAAAATATTTTTATTTGACTGAAAACACCACACAAACCACCACACTTTGGCAGTAAAATGGCGACGAAATCGACGAGACGAATGACACTGAATGAATCGAATTGAACGAAAGAGTGAGTGTTGATTTGTATGACTGAATAAATTCAAGAACGTTTTCCAACTATGATGCAAATATGCTTTGTAACCGAGGCTTTTGGCACTGAAAGAGGAACTTACAATTTTAATTAGTTCATAACATCATCTGCCTTATCTAGGCGTTTTTCAAACTATGTTTAGGTTGGCTTCCAGTCTTACTGGATGCAGCTGATACCAGATTACAATTATTCTATTTTATTTGCGAAATAGAACGGCATACAGGGAAACCGAAACCGAAAGCCAAACCGAGTGAACAATAAAATTACTTCATCTGCTGTTTTTTAACCGATTTAAAAAAACAGAGGATTTTCTCAATTCGTGTTTAAATACAATATAGGTATATACAGGACTTATCCACCCCACGAGAGAGTTTCTACGTGTAGTAGTTTAAAAACGCGGGAACTAAGAGACAAGTGATCAGTGATCAGCGCGTCGACTGCGACTAATAGTAACCACTCAAAAGCCCTAGCGCAAATCAAAATATTTGAATTGTTTTTGTCTTTTTATTACGGACGCTTTTAACTTTCTGCATCGTTCTCACATGCATAATTTCGACATGAATGATGTAACCAATATTTAGTAACCATATTTGGATTTAAAAGAGTGTCCGTGGAGTTTCTTGCCCGTTCTTCTCCATTGGTACCTACAACGCTTTGGAATGGGCAACTAGCTTCATCTTTCTGACCGACCGACCCCTTTGACAATTCAAAAGTGCCTGTAATTGATTTATTTGAAATAAGTGCTTTGAGTTTGAGTTTGAACCTGAATCATTTTGAAGCCTGTTGCTAATCCATTGCTTCATATGTTCGAAAAATTTGTCTGCTCAACAGCGTAAACAATGCGATGAATGTTGCTGAACTGTCAAAATGAAACCCATTCCTACTGATTATCCCGCTGAACGCATCGCATCGACCTGCGAGGTAATTACGTAACACACTAACAGTAGGAATGGGTTTCATTTTGTCACACAAATGTGTCACACTATCACGTCTTGGAAGGATTACGTCAAATTACAAGTCATCTTGTGTAATAGGTCGGGAAAAAAGTTTTTCGTATTTTATAGGTATAAAGTTGCAGTAAAATCTTTAACTGTTTGTATCTGGCTGGTTTTGATACCATTAAATAGACATTGTAAAAATGAAAAATAAAAAGTAAAAACGAGTTCCCGCCATTTTTGAATTGTTTTTTTGTCCGCCAAAATGAGTGAATTTATCGAAGAAATTCGATACATTTTGAAGTTTTATTACAAAAAGGCAAAAATGCGACATACGCCGCGAAAAATTAAGTGACGTTTTTGGACTTAACGCAGTTACAGTAGGTAGCACAAAGTTGGTTCAAGTGGTGGTGGTTGGTTGGTGGATTTCCATTCCGGGAATTTTGTTATCAAAGATGCAGGTCGCTCTGGTCGCCTTGTTACGGATAGTGTCCATGCCATTTTTGAAAAATTAGAGCAAGATCGGCCATATTAGTAGCATGGTATAATAATATACTTCTCCAGGTATAGCATTCCGAGACACAGTGTTAACGTGGGTGACACAAGGCTACATCATCACCGCTGTGTTACCATTAGTGTGTAATAATAACTCGCCAACGGCCTTTATTACCTGTGCGAATCCGACAAAAAAATTAGGTTTTAAAAAACATGCCACTTACTCCTGAAGAGTGCCCGAGTGAAATTTCAGCGGTGCTCCTCTACCTTCTTGGAGAGTAGAGAGGGGCGAAAACTTTTAACACTCCGCCTAGGCTTTCTTTTTTCCATTAATAAAGAAATGTTAATTACTTCGTCGGCTTATGCAGAACAGTTGGAGAATTCAGAGAACGTCGGATGCAAGCGAAGAGAGCTCAACAAGTTTTTTAGTTTTTTAAGTCCAAACTTACTAAAACAAAAGTAGTCTGCAAGTAGTCACAGTCCCTTCACATCTGGCACCCTGGGCGGTCACCTAGCCGCGCTTTACCCTAACGCCGGCACTGCCAGAATTATGACAATGCTTGAAGACTTGCGCAGTCAGCATTATACAGCGAGAACTTTTGGTGTGTCGCTATCAACCGTTCAAAGAGTGCTCCAGCGATTTGAAGAGACTGGATCCAATATTCGCAGACCAGGAACAGGCCGAACAAGGTGCACAACAGAGCGGGAGGATCGATATATGGCGATAACAATGTTGAAAAATCGATTTCAAACGGGTGTTGAAGTCAAAAATCACCTTCTACGTGTTGGCGGGAGCAATCCGAGCACGTGTATAGTGAGGCGGCGTCTTGCAGAAGCTAACTTGAAGCTATTTAAAACTGCAAATGGTTCAAAAGTCGAAAGGCAGCATCGAAATTCAAAGCTGAGTTACGCTAGAGAACACATGAATTGGACTCTGGATGACTGGTCAAGAGCAATGTTTCCGGATGAGTTGAGGACTCGAGGTTCATACTATGCACGCACGATGGGAGGCAAAGAGTCTACAGTAGACCAGGAGAGTGCTATAATCAAGCTTGCATTGAAGAGAAAGTGCCACGCGGCGGAGGCTCCATACACGTGGGCTGGAATTTCTTCCGAAAGCCGCACCGTGCTAGTGGTGATAGAAAATGGATAAAGTGCCATTTTCTATCACTGCAGGAAGATACGTGAATGAAATCTTCAGTGAGTATGTTGGCCCATTTTTAGTATACATGGGCGAGAACGCCATCTTTATGCAAGATAACGCTCGTCCCCATACAGCTCGCATCGTGTTTGACTACCCTGAAGATGTCGCTATCACAAGCATGGAGTGGCCAGCACGCAGCCCAGACTTGAACCCCATCGAGCATGCCTGGGACTAACTGGGACGACGTGTACGCCAGCGGAATTCCCCTCCACACACGCTTCGTGAACTGAAAGAAGCACTGATAGAGGAATGGGAGAATATTTTTAGTATCGGCTCAGAAATCTGGTGGAAAGCATGCCAAACCGTACAATAGCTGTATTAACAGCTCGTGGCGGCAATACAAAATACTAAAATGTGTAAAAATTTAATATTTAATACCGAAGCACATTTTTCGAAATCTAGTGAAAATGGTCATTTTTACTTAACTTACTTTTATTCAAAATAAACTTAATTATCTTGAACTTTTATGACATTGATTTAAGCACTATAAAATTGTCTATAATACAGTCTTTATTTCATAAAGCTAACTCCAATATTTTGGAAGTTTTGAGGTTTTTATTACCGACCCGCGTTCATCCCGGCCCAGTGTATGTACCTACTCGATACTATATACAAATGGGATTAAAAGGCGGACGAGAAAAGACTTCCTGGAAAGGGAAGGCTTCCTACTTGGGGGAGCCCTTTGCCCAGCAGTGGGACAGTATGGGTTAAACAAAAAATATAACATAAAAATACTATATAATTATATATACTAATAATAAAGCTGAAGAGTTTTTTTTGTTTGTTTGTTTGAACGCGATAATCTCTGGAACTAGCAGTCGGATTTGAAAAATTATTTTTGTATTTGGTAGCCCAATTCGTGAGGAAGGCTATATAGGCTATTTGACATCACGCTATGATCCTTAGGAAACGAAACGAAAGAAAACGAAGTGATAGCGTTGGTAGGTGATGCGATGCGACGGGGTGGGTCGGGGAACAAGATCCAAAGGAAAATTTTAGAAGCCTCTCTCCAAGGGCTTCCCGAAACACCACCATGTATGTTCTGCGATTATTTAATTATTTATAACAGGCAATATGTAGACGGTTTTAATATTTTTAAGGAAATCTCACTTGACTTCAGACTTTTTGACAGACTTGTCAATGCCAGCAACCCGGCAGCAACCCAACAGCAACCTTTTTGCAACGGCAATAAAGATCACTGTGATTTTGACAGTGATGCAAACTCAGAGGTAAAATAACTGAACAAAGTGACTTAAACTTAGTTCAAAGTGAAAATTTTGCTCGACAAGACATTCTAGAAATTCAGTCTTAAAAAAAAATGATGTGCCAAATTTATTTCACTTCGTGTATTTTGATGATGTAGTAAAACTTCCTATTACTGTTGTTTACATTTAAAGTAGTATACGAATTGGTGTGGGGTATATCACTTTGTAATGTTTTTTTTTTGTAATCATAGAAAATAAAGATTGGGAAACAAAACAGTTGCTAAATACATATGAAATAAGTTTGATACGAGACACTAGAATTGACTGTGATTGTAAACTTAAGAAACCGTCATTTAATAATTATTTCAGTCACTTGCGCGCATTCGAAGCGTGGGCTCGTGTACCATACATATCGGTGTCCTTATACGTCACGCGATTAGTGCTACCGTGCATTAGCGAGATAATTTTTCGTTTATAAAATGGGAAGTGGAGAAGAAGATGATGAGTCTAGTGATGAGGAGAGTTTACCTATCAACCAACAACATGTTGAAAAATCATTGCAGCCAAGTACTTTGGGAAGTGATATAACAAATGAAAATGAGAAGAGATCAGTTGAAAAAAGAAAAGGGAGAGAAGATGAGAGTAACGAGGATGATGACTTTATTACTGTTAATAAAAGGAAACCCAAACGTTTCATTCGAACTGTTTCATCGGAAACGCAAAATATGAGGGTAGATGTGGAAAAAGTGAGAACTTCAATGTTAAATATATATTTTTACGTCGGTGGAAAATATGCCCATGCAAATGGCACTAGCAAAACTACTGAGATCTGAGAATATTAAATCATTATAAGAATTAAATTCAAAAGTTTTTACAAAGTACTTATTCAATTTCAAGAAAAGGAAGATACTACTACTATTAAATTGTATAAAATTGAAGGAAATGTGATTCAGATGTCAATGGATTAATGAGTTGTCAATATCTTATGGTGTGGTAAATGGGGTTGATCGAGATTTAAGCGATGAGGAGCTAATGGGTATATTTGTATCTAGCACCGAAATTGCATCTATGAAAAGATTAAAACGAGTTGATTCGGAGCGTAAATGGATTGACAGTGAGTCAGTCAGAGCTGGTTTTATAAGTAAAGATTTTCCCGATTCCGATTCATATTTATGCGTATGACTGCCGATTAAAGGTGGAGTCTTACGTGTTCCCTGTGACTCAATGCTCAGGATGCTGGCAATTTGGACATGTCATAAAATATTGTCCTACGAAGAAGAAAATATGCCCAAAATGCGGTGGTGACCATGTGAATTGTGATCTTAAAAATGTTGTATGTCGTAATTTTAAGGGAGACCAACTTGTCATCGACAAAACCTGCTCTTTTTTGAAGGAAATATGATTAGGAATGTTATGAGTAATGTGCAGCTAATATATTGAATGGCATTTCAAAAGGTAATTGAAAAACGACAAAAGAAGAAAGTTACATCAAATAATACCTCAAAAATCTTATAAAATCTACAATCTTAGAAATGCTGAAACCGAGCTGAAACCTGCGCTAGTATTGTCTCATGAAACAAAACAGGATCAATACAAAGTCAAGAAGAATCTGTCGAACAGTCAGCTCTGGAAGAAGAGGAAGAAATGGAAGTATTACAACAAGATAGCATAGAGAGTACAACACAGACAGCTCAGAAAAAAGAGGCGGAAATAAAAAACCGAAAAGTCAGAATGCTCTAAAACAACCGATCAAAAAAGAAGCAAGAAAAACTCTGGATGAAGAAAAACACAGAGAAAGAGACGGACAATCACGCTATAAGTTTGAACTAAAAAAAGTTTATTAATAAGTTTAAAAAAAAAAAAACTTTTTTTTTTCTATTAAAAAATAAGTTAAATTTAATTGAGTACATGAATAACAACTTATATCTAATTAATTAACCTAACCTAACTAAAACTATTAACAAACTAAAAAATGGCGTCAAAAAATTCCTCCGCATCGCTGTCGACTGGTAATGTACCCAAGAGACTGGCGGCATTGCCACGTTGTATGGCAATGCTTAGCCTCTGGCCTAGGAAAAAGCCAGCCCTTGGGTCACGAGAAGTGTCAAACAGGCGTTTGGAGATTTCCTTAAATAAAATATGGGCACGCGGACCCCACGGCCCGAGGGTTTCAACCCCAAACGGCTCGAAAATATAATTACCGACAAGGTTGTTATACTTACGCCGCTTGAGGTTTTCTGCAGCCGCAGCAGCGGCGCCAGCACAGCAAGCCGAGACAGGAAGATGGGATGGCGCAAGAGTATCGACACATGTTGCGTCCCACACTAAAGGCCTACCCACCTTCCAAGGAAATAAAGACATGCCGTCCGGTCTCTTGCCATCGTCGCGTGCCAAGCCATTAGGTTCTAATACAGCTGGAACGCCGACGGTGACAAGAGCTCGTCGGATAATGTCATTAATGTTCGCGTGCCGCGGTATGCGACCCGCACTACGGCTGCAAGACAGACCGTGGTGTCCGAGGCTGTTGACTACTTCTCCACAGTGACAGCGATGAGGAGAACAAAAAGGAGCTCCTAGACGCAGGGAAGCAGCGAGGCGGAAGGTAGTGTCGTCGAATAAAGTTCCTATGTTCAAAATATTAATAGTTTAAAAATATTTACAAGTCTGAAGGCACTTTTGAAGAAAAAGTTATGTTGGTAATTCAGATTCTTTAAGAAGAAATTAAGGAGATGTTACTAGGTAGATTCTTAAGTGGAGGTTTCTTTGGTAAAATAGATAATTTAGATGGATAGTACACGTAAAAAGATTAAAATGAACTTATTTCAATGGAATTCTCAAAGTCTACGTCCTAAATGAATTCCCTTTTCTGAGCTCCTAAATCAGGAAAATGTCCACTTAGCAATTTTGAGTGAAACATGGTTAAAAAGTGAAACTGATATTCATATTAGGGCCTATAACATATATAGATCGGATAGATATGATTCCTATAGGGGCGTCTCAATTTTAGTGCATAATTCCATACGATCTCACCTGTGTGTAACAGTTCGAGTTCGAAATAGTGAAATTGAGAATGTTTGCGTAAGACTCATAAATTGTAAAGATATTGAAAACGTGGTAGCTATTTACTGTCCATCTTCTGTCCAAACGCAGTCTTCAGATTGGGAACAGGTATTTTCTTTGTTTTAATAAAATACTTTGATAGCAGGCGACTTTAACGGTCATCGCACCAACTGGTCCCCGGATTCGGATATCTATGAACTGGTCCATTAAACGGATACGAGAGGTACGCAAATATTGGACGCGGCACTTGAAAACTCATTTGTTTCTACAAATGAGTTTTCAAGTGCCGCGTCCAATAATATTAATAATTGTGCGGCTACACGAGTTAAACTAGTAAGCAAAAATTTGCAAGAAACTTCTCCGGACATTTCGATCACATCTTCGGACTTTGCGATTACATTTGACTGGCAAATATTCAACGAAAATTTGGGTAGCGATCACATGATTATTAAAATGTGAATCAACATAACCGATGATTTTAATATTAATAAAAATAAAAAAAAATGTGCTAAAGCTAATTGGGACGAATACCAGAAGAACCTTACGCAAAATTTTAACCCCCAAGCGGCAATGTTCAAGAAATGTACGATTATTTACTACTTCAAATTAATAATACGGCATATAAATATTATAAATATATTACGTTTATTAAAAGTAGTTGTCAACCCTCTAAGTAATTTTAAACCAAGAAAATACTGGAATTCCGAATTATCTAAAATAGTAGCACAGCGTAGATTATGTTTATCCAATTTTCAACGCTTACCGACCCCTGACAATTTGACCAAACTAGAAGAAAAAACTAGAGAATCTCAAATATTGATCCAAAATGCAAGGTCCGTAGGCTAGCAAACATTGTGACTCCATTGATGAAGTAACTTCAGTATCTGAAATGTGGCGGCGTATGCGTTGGATAAAAAGGGCTATAAGCAATTTAGAACTTACCCCCCCGTTGAGAAACAAAAAGAATTAGTGTGTGCATTAACACCTGATTATGTTTCAAACCAAACGGCTATGTTTGTTTCTAACAATGAAGTCGTAGAATGCGAATTCAATATTTGTGAACTTGAAAATTATTTAAAAAAAAAAGGATTCGGCCCCGGGCGAGGATGGTATAACATATTCTATGTTCTTCAATTTACCTGTCTCTATTAAATTTTATTTACTTTATATATACAACAATATTTTCAAATTTGGTATTGTACCGCAACAGTGGCAAATAATTTCAATCCCCTAAGCTAGTAATATTGTAATGCTGATAATGCTTAATCTCATGTTTTTGTAAGATTTTTTATTTAATGATAGTAAAACGTTTAGAATGGTACAATGAAAGAGAAAAAAAATATTATAACCATGTGCAGTTGGTTTTAGGAGATCTTATTCATGCCTCGATTCATTAGCCCGTTTAGTTACCTGCCTATATTCAGATTCGATTTTCGAGAAATACCCCTACACTAGCATGCTTTTTAAAAAGAAAAGAAAGAAAATATATTTATTTAGCACAGACTACAAAGCACACACGTCACAACGTAACATATACAAGTAAAAAACAAAAAATAAAACAAATAAAAAGTGTAAATAAAGTGCGTTGTGAGAAATTAGCAGGAAAGTGTGCTTCGCAGCTGTCCTAAATAGGTCCATTTCAGCAAAAATGTCAGACAACTAGTGCCTGACGCTGGTTTTCAACTGAACCTGAAGTGTGAGGTTAGATATTCCATAACGCCTATAATAACGTTTCGATTGACGTGGCAGTTAATATTTTAGATAAACTTAAAATTGGATCAAAATTTTGATCTTATTTAGGGGCGTTTTTTAGTGAAAGATATTTAAGGATCAAATCTGATAATAGTGATGAGTTAACAGCTAGGTGGACTAATAAAGGACTGGCTTAGGGCGATCCTTTGTCGCCATTACTTTTTAATTTAATAACTGACGAACTGTGTCAGCTTCCGCTTGATGTAGTTGTTTCTCAATATGCAGACGATTTTGTGCTTTATGTGAAACACATGAAACACAAAGATATTAAAATATGTGAAACGTATGTACAAAATGCGTTGGATTCTATTGTAGGGATTTTGGATGAACTTGGTTTGGAATTATCATCGAGTAAATCTAACTTTTGTGTGTACAGTAGGGGCAGGCGTAGAATAGTTCCTACTTTAAAGGTAAATGAGCATCACTTGGTTTTCTCAGAATGCGTTAAATACCTAGGTATGTGGCTAGACGCTAGACAGAAGTCTACGTTGGGGCAAACATATAAATGAAACAGTTAGTAAATGTTTAAAATTTCTAAATCTTAATAAAAGTTCTAACGGGTAGGTCATGGGGAATACACATAAAACATATACGTAGGTTGTATATCTCCGATTCGAAGTCGAATTGACTATGGGTATTATATGTATCATTATAGTGCAAAATCTCATGTTTCAAAGCTAGATAAGTTACAAAATCAAGCCCTGAGAATTGTCCCCGGCTATATCAGAAGTTCCCCAATGCATGTAATAGAATCTGATTTGAGTATTCCGCCTTTATTTTTAAGGAGAGAGTATTTAGCTTATAAATATTGTTTAAAATTAATGTCATGGTCAAATAATATGACAGTTAGCTTGATTACGGATATAAGTACCCTTTGTAGTACCAAATACCGGGAAAACAAAAAAGTACCCTTATTAGTTAACATTTTTAATGATGTGAAACACATAGAGGTTCTTTCAACAGATATTCATAAACTGTATACTTTAGAAACTTGGACAACAGTTATTGAGACTAAAAATGTAATTAATCAACATTCAAATCTAAAAATGATCTAAAATGTGTAAAGATCCAATGTAAAAATCCAATTATAATCCAAAATTAGTGTTCGATGTTTTAGCTGAATTAAATTCGATGTATTGTAGTTGGCACAACATTTTTACAGACGAGACGCGTCAAAGGGTACTCCCGGCCTAGGTCCTGGGGTATTTTATCAAAGCTTGGGAACTGTTCTCGGTTCTAAAGTAGACTGTAATGTATAATGACACAGTAACACTGCAATTTATCAAGCTATCTTTTATAGTCGAAATCAGAATTTTAAAAGAGTCGTTATTCTTTCAGACAGTAAAAGCGCACTACAGCACATATGATATTCTTGAAAATATTATTATGTTGATTAAGAATAATATAGAAATTAAGTTGCAATGGGTTCCAGCTCACATTGGAATACGTGGTAATGAGGAGGCTGTGTGATTATCCAAACTAGCAGCAGTAGAGGGTAGAAAAATTCACAATTTACCTGATTATTGGGAATACATAAATAAATTTAAAGTAATTTGTTATAACTCCTGGAAACAACACTTTGGTAATATCAGTCAGCAAAAATGTATATGGTATAGGACCATACAAGGTGAGCCTTCTCGTGTGCCTTGGTTCGATGTTGATCAACTTGGTAGGAATTACGTTAAATTAATATTAAGACTTCGTTCTGGGCATTATCCATCAGCAAAGTTTGCATTCCGTATGAAAAAAGCTGATTCTCCGAATTGCAGAGTTTGTAATCAGATTGAGGACGTGCAACATTTGCTGATGGATTGTGTCCGAAACAGGGCGAGAGGGAGACATTTTTGAGGGAATTTGACTTAAACTTGACGTGGGATTAATTCAATAAATTTTATCTCAAGTAACGTCAGAAGGTGCCAAAAAGTTATGTCGATAAAATAACAGTCTTTAATCTGTGACTTCCATCTTTGTCACAAAGTGTTTTATACAATATGTTGGGTGTTTATATTTGTTATATATAAGTGTTATGTAATGTTAAAAGGCACGCTGGGGTTGGCGTATCTGTTTAGATAAAAACCCCTAAACAAATAAAGAGAAAAAAAAAAAAATTAAGGGACATCACTTGGATCTGTGCTACGATAGAATTTAGATGGTAACGAGGTAAGGTAGGTGACCATAGATTCACCAGCCATCTAGAATAAAACCTATCTCACGACTCTAACAAAAGTACTCGGACCAATAAAAAATAAAAATCAAAATCAAAAAATAAAATAAAAATCGAAACTAATAAAATATATTGAAAGTAAGTACAATAAACACGTCACATTCTTTAATAACCATAATAACGTAGATTTTTTCTCCAGGATGCTAAAGGATATACTCGTAACACAATGTAGCCTCCTAATATTTTAGAATAATGTAGATATACCGGCCATATCTTGCATACTTCAAAGCGGCCATAAAGCGTCATTGGGAAGGTCTCACTTCTATAGAGAGCCGAATACAAAAGACGAAAAGAGGGCTAGGTAATGGCAGACACAATGGAAATACTGTTTGGACTAGGAGGCGGCCCGCCCTCCGTAACTCCGTACAATGGTCCACCGCGAAACTTATTTTATTCCTCCACACTTATTTATTTTTTATACCTATCTACTTTCAAGTTTTACACGTGAATGCTTACAATTGTGTGCTGGCCATTGTTGTAAAAATAGATTTTAAATGGATAATTTTGGTGATATATGGAATCTGTTGCTATGTGAAAATTTAATTATTGTAAGTTGTAATGTAATGTAATTGTAATTTCTTTAAAATCGGGTTTAGCTTTTGAAAATCTCTTACAAAATTGCTGCCAATTAGAAATATTGTATTTATTTTAGGGTCTCGGGACAATAAACAACGGTTTATCGTTCTCAAAGGCTTTTGTTCAGTGCTGAAAAAACCTCTTCACTACAATAGGTGTCCATATTTTTGATCGGCCTCTGCGGTAGTTTTGAACAGAATACTATAGATAAATGTATATCGCTTTATTTCAATACTGGAGGGTCAACCAACTAGTGACATGTTCGTAGCTAGGAGCAGCTACGAGTCGTAGCAAGTTTAATAATTGGAATACAAATAATTTATTTATATTATAGTATGATAGACTCTTATTGTAGATTTATATCATCTAAGAAATAAAGATTCCAATGAAAAGTATAACAGATAAATACATGAAGGCTTTGTGTGCAAGTAGGTAGACTACGGTTACGCGTGCTACGAAATGCTACGCAGCGTAGCGTCTACGGGAATTCTCTTATTGAAGTTTACTTTTTGTCTGGATTTATATTGGTCAAATTGTTAGTAGGAACATTTTTGTGAATGAAAAATTTATATATTTATTTAAATGTTCATTTTGTTTTTAGTTGGTGTTGAATTATGCTGTCTAGATGCCTACCAAATCCATGTCTCTATACAAATCCAACAAAAACACGCTCGAACGACCTTTTAACAATCAACAAGGCCGTGTGCATAAAATGAAAGATCAATTCATACAGAAAACTACTGTTTCCATTAATATCAGTTATTTTGACACGCAATACGCGGCGGCCACTTTGTGGGTGCGACCAGAATATGCGTTATTGAATCTTTTTGGTATGTGATAAGGTGGTTTATGATTTGGCAATTAGTGTATTGAGTGTACGATTAGTGGTTGTATGTGTGTATGCAAGGTGTATTGTGCAGGTTCACACAATACGCGGCGCGGCTTTGTGTCTCGCGTTCGCGCTATTGTAGTCGGACATATTACCCAACGTTGCCACATTGTATCTGCTCCTGCTGTCTCTGGCTTCTTCCTTTGATGGGACATATCTTATTTGTCGTACGCACTATTGTGTTACAGACTTACTATTCGTGGTTTTGTGTAGAATGATTCTTACAAGAATACTATTGTTGTTGGAGGCAGGCTGATTTCCAGTAGGTGTTGAGGATTCTACCTACAATAAGCGGTTAGCATGGTCAATTACAATATGAAAATAACAGTTTAGCAACAAGAGCGTTTTTTACAAATGGAATTTGTTACAAAGAATACGAAATTAATAGCGTTTAGAAAAATGCAGAAAAGTGATGATTGACTGCGGCGTCATAACAATAATATTCAGCTTATTTTGTTCCAAAATTATAACCCTAAATCAATCAGTTGTTTCAGAACCATATTAGAGCACCGTATACGGTATACCATTGTTTATTCTTGTGCATTTTGGAAAAAGTTTTAAGCTTAGAGGCAGTTTAGTTTAATTTTGATTAAGTCTTATAAAATATGAAACTAAACCAAGCGCCAGCACTGCTTCCCCGTCAGCGTCAGCAAACAATGGATTAACTGAAGTTAATGTATTATAAACATTTAATTACATTGTAGGAGGGAAGTGCATTATGCAAGGATATGCGAAAGGGTGAATGTTGACCACGAATCTCGGAGATGCGCGAAGACCGTGCGCCGGTTGTCGGGGCTAGCACGCGCCGGCCGGCTCACAAGCCACAGTCTGTGCCCGCCTCCCATGACACGCGTTCGTTGCAACGCAACTAGCGCCATTGTCCGAACGAACTTTTTCGTAAACTTATTTTCCCGCCACGTTCTTTTTTCGAATTTTCTTTTTCTTTTTTGGTGTGATCGTGTTTCTTGTATGCCAGAATTATTTTTTGTGTGAATTTAAAGTGGAATTTATGTGGATTCGTGATGTGTTGTGCTATTATTGGGAATTTATTGGAATAACTAACTTCGCTTTTGGATTATTGCGGTAAGTTTTATTTTAAAGAGTAATAAGAGTCTAACTGGATTTTATGTACACCTACCTTATTTACCGAATATATAAAACTTTCTGTGCATTCAGAATTTCAGATACCTTACATACTTAATAAAAAAAAGAACATAATTCGTTTAGTAGTTTTATTTACATGATGGATTACTTCTTGTTTAGTACCTTCCTGATTATAAAATCCAATTATTTTAATTCAATACAATATTCCAATCTTAATGATATGGTGGAGTTATTAGTTTAAATTACATCGGATGTTATTTTTATCGAAATCCGCAGAAAAGAGTTAAAATTTATGTCATATCTGAATAAATCAAACATCTTAAATATACGAATTTAATGAATTCCCGCCAACGAAGGATATAATTTAATATTCCTTGGACCAGCACAACCCGGAATACAATTTTAATACAACAACAACAGCAAACCAAACGAACCATCAAAAAACCAATCGCGCGGCACATCGATAAACGCGATAAAGTTGCAAACAACAAAATAATGGTACGAGTCGCGGAATTAACGCTCCCATTGTGTTAGTACAATAATCCGCTATCTAGGCCAGCCTCAGTGCTGCAGACGAACCTTTTGTCTTTCATGTTCGCCGTTAATAATGGCGGGCACCGAAACAGCCGCGCACAATACCGCGAAATGTGCGCGTTTTCATTTGCAAGACAAAACGCGCTTTGTTGTTGTGTCCGCTCAATACTAAATTTATAGCCGGTGGACTGAGAGCCGTATTGACGGCCGGCTAACGAACGACCAACACCATAAATGCATTTTGATCGGAACACAGATTATGTGAGGTTGAGCTAGACAAGGCATTGGTGCGTGGTTATGTAACTTTGTACTTACCTATCTGTTTGTTTTTAAGTGTTTTGCTTACTCAAAAATGGTACAGGGTAAAGATTTTAGGTACATCTAGAGAACTACCCACAAAATAACGTAATTATAATAAAATTACTGGGTATTTGATCAACGCCTCTTTAGGCCTCAGGATCAAGACACTTTCTAAATTTAAACATTATTTTCACACCACAATATTGTTATTTATAAATATTTGAAATAAAAACAACATTTTATAGAACTGTCAAAGAATCACAGTCGCGATTTGAATAGACGAACAATTTAAGTTGCAATTATAATAATAATACCAGCCTATTAATGTCCCACTGCTGGGCAAAGGCCTCTTTTCATACAAAGAAGTTATGTTATGTTAATTATTTTTAATTAAGTATATTATTCGTTTGAAACTGAATATTATAATTTATGAATGAAATCTAGTTGGATTCTGATTACGCAAAATTTTCCGATTTTCTTTTCACTTTCACAGCTCAGTTTTCCAACGACGATTTCCCGCCAACGAAGTTTCAACCGCTGCATGTGTTTTTTTCTGCAAAAAAATAAGGGTGAGGAAGGCAAATGAAACTAGGTGGTCAGCGGACGCTTTGCGGTGCGTCGGTTGCGCCTCAGGCCAGCCATGGCCATTAGCGGATTCGTATCTCGCTTCTTGATAGTTTTTTCAAAAACCTCACAAGTTTTTAAACATCGCTTTAAGTTGCATTTGACGAATTTAAAGAAATATTTGACGATATTTATCAAAATTATTTTTAATATTGAAACAGCAATAGTTAAGAATGCAACGCATTAGACCGGCCAAGTTTCAGCAGGCATCTAAACACTGCTCTGTAAAATACGTTAGTACCTATTACTTACAAGTAGGTAGGCTCCTTATTACTAAATCGTGTGCAATATATTATGTACTGTTTATAATACTCATGAATAATGCTTATAAGATTCATGGCATCACTATTTGTGCATTTCTACAACCAAGAAGAATTGTGTGCAGCGAGCATTCAAATAAAAGCCTACAATAAATCAAATGCGACACGCACTTGGCCAAGTTTTGCTTATAAAAGATTCTGTTATGGGTGAAATGCGGAGACAGACGAAAACCGAATAAAAAACTCAGATCCCCACATAAAGTTACACTCGAGACCCAAAGAGTGCGTCACAAAAGCGTCGTAATTGGCCCGTTCTTTTTCTACTTCCCTGAAGCATTCAGAGCCAATGAAACGTGTGCATTTAAATGACGTTCCACAGCTTTGTGGGGTCACACTAAAGTTGTTCGTGAAACCGCCAGTGAGTCTACGACTTTTGTTTAGCGTTCACTGAGGGGCTACTAAAAGAACCTGCTTGTTAAGAAATCATTAGTCATGCTTATTTGAAAATAGAATCGGTACTCGGAAACATGGAGGATTTCAAAATGTTGTTCTTTAGTCCAGAGTGCACAATTGACGTGTCAATTGAGTTATTATTTGTATGGCTTTCTTATTTTTTTTCTTTATTTATGTACGGGACAGTGAGTGTATTATAAAAATAAGTTTGGTAAAAGTACCTAGTTAATTGGATTGCACAAAAAATGCGGTCATATTTTTATTAAATCCATCACAAAGACCTTTTGTTTTCTTTTTTCTTTCAAATCATTAAAGTGTGAATAAACTTGATTGAACGAATCTTTTATCACAATTAGTTGAAGACGCCTTGCGAGTGCGCTTAATAAAAACTATTACACTGTTAATAAATTAAAAACTCAATTTAGAAAATACAGTAAGAGTTAAAAGATGCAATGTTCTCATACCTACGTACCTACTTCAAGTAGTTCGTTTTAGAAGAACAATGTTCCCTTGGTCTTGAATTTTCGTTTGGCCATTCATCGACAATTTATATCAATCCAATAAATAAAATTCAGCACAATACAATCAAAACTCAAACTCAAAGCATTTATTTCAAATAAACCAAACACAGACACTTTTGAATTGTCAAGGGTTCGGACAGTCAGAAAGATGAAGCTGGTTGCCCATTCCAAAGCGTAGTAGGTATCTATAGAGAAGTACGGGCAAGAAAGTCCACGGACACTCTTATAAATCAAAATATTGTTACAAAAAATTGTTTTGCATCATTCATATTGAACTTATAGATGTGAGAATAATGTAAAAAGACGCGCACGTTAAAAGCGTCAGTAATAAAAATATAAAAACAAAAATTGTATTCTTTTTATATTTAAATTATTATATTACTGTATATATATATATATATATATATATTACTATTTTTATATTTAAAATTTTAATTCAGAAATTAAAATATGCCGTGGGAGCTAAGAGATGACCAGTCCCTACTGACGGCGCCCTTTCACAAACATAACGTATGTATTAGCACCATTCAGCTCAATAATTTTGAAGGGAACTTAATGATCCAACACGCTACCACCAGCGAGACATTTACAAAGTATGACATACTCTCAGCCGCCAGGGCACATTCAAGTCAATGAAAGGCGATCCCTGTAAATGGTAGCTGTATAGTAGGTAGGTACATATAAAATTATGTTTTCAAATCGACAAGTAGGTACCCTTTGGGGTAACATATGACAACTGACGTCACAAACAATACAATGTCTTCGTTTAAATTTTTAAAAATCAGCTTCCTCAACTCGGATCCCGCCACGCACCACAAAACATACTTACATAACTACACATCCCTCCTTTCTCCTATTGAATTGACTCCCCCCCTCACCCACTCCCATTCATTCTTTACAGCTTTTGTAGGAACGCTCAGGCTTTTTGTAACAATGCTGCCGACGTGAATAGTAACTGTCGAAATATTGTTAAGCATGATGTCATCTTGCAGACGGCGACTTATTTTGATGGTACTGAGAACGTCGGTGGTGATAATTAGTTTGACAGTGGTGATACCGCATAGAGGTCACTATTTTGTTACTTATTTTAGCTTTTTTTATGCTATTTTTAAGACATGTATTTTGGGGTTTTCCTTTGGTCATCCAATAATAGGCATAGCGGAAGCTTTGTTTCTTATTACACAAATTGTTAAAATTGTTGTTGTGTAATTAATTTACTTAATTGATATTATTTAATAATTTATATAGGTATTATAGAGAATTCAATCATGCTAATAAATTTTGGCTCACAGCTCAACTGAATGTAAAGACCAATCGCACCGAAATATCTGAAACGAAAATTATCTCAAACATTTTCTAATTTGACAATATTCGCGATTCTACTGTCTATCGATAATATATACATAAAAGTAGAGTATTAAAGTAAACAATGGTTAGGTACTAGGGTACCAGAGGGTGTAGGGGGGCTGGGCGATCGGTATTTGGTGCTCGCATTGTCGTTGAATAACTTTTGTCCCTATTGTGTAGCTGAAAGTAGAGCCACAAAGACTCTACGGCGTGGAACATAAACCGAAATTCATCAGAGCGCCGATTGTTCGTTTCTTAATGGTGTTTGCAGCTAGATTTGTATGTATTTTCGCTGTTTTTGGATTAGGGATATATTTTTGTTTAGTTGAAGTAGAAGGGACCTTATTCGCGCGCATAATTGCACAATAATATCTTGTATTTTTTCAAGAATTTGCTTATGGCAGATATTTTCCCGCTTCTGACTTAAAAGAAACTACCTACTCTGTTTTCAAAATTGAAAAAAACTTGTTTCTAGTTGGCCGTCGCAAAACATAATCCGTCAAATTCCGCTAAAATAAGCAGCCAGAGAGATTAAGCCATTTTAAATTCAATATAAAATAACTAAATCTGTCATGCTAAATACAGAATACATTTTCAGCAAACACAGCGTTTTTTGTTATCGAATTTATTTCTAAAGCTGACTGAAAATCTATTCAATACACTTAATAAGTGTGTCCTTAGCCTTCACAAAGCCAACAATACCCAGAATAGCTATTTTGAAAGCTGTCACCCTGATCAATAGCTGTTATCTTGATCACGTAAGGAGCACGGAGCTCTTTGTGCTAACATTACCATCGCGTCATTACTTCGGTACAATCAAGTGCATTAATTGAATGAGAATGAACTGGCAATCATTGTATGAGCTTCTGTTGTTAGAGATGTCAATGTAGATTGTGCGTGGTTCGTAGAACATTGTTAACTTGGCGTTATTGGTAATGTTGCAATTGACATCCAAAATTCATATTTTTGGCACCGTGAGTCATAAAAGATGACGAAGAAATGGGGTTGTGTCAGCGGCTTTTTGATTTAATCAGCTAAAAATAAAGTCCACTAAATGTTCCAATACATTATAAAAAGTGGGCAGCAGCCTCATATTTCTTCATGAAATACTAGCTGCTGCCTGTGGCTTCGCCCGCGCGTATATCGGAAATTATCCAACGGGATCGTGCTACCGGGACAAAAAGTTGCTTATGTTACTGCTTATAACATCAGCTATCTGCCCCGTCAAATTCGGTCCAGCCGTTACAGAGATTAGCCGGGACAAACAGACAGACAGAAAAAAAAGTTTTTTTTTGTTTTACGTACCGTATATACTTACATGTCATTTTGACATTACAAACAGACACTTAAATTTTATTTATTTGTATAAATGTATAGATTACATGTAATTAACTGCTTACCAACAATCCCTGCGCCAGAAGTTATATTATGATATCTATTATATAAATGCGCAGCATATGACATTAACTGATAAGAAAATACGAGTAATAAGCTAAATTTGAGCACTTTTAGCAGTGCTAAAAGTTAAAGCTAAGTTAAAGTTAAGTGCTGAAAGTCGCTAGACAGACACGTAGCCTCAACTTCAATCATATCTCTATTTTTCTATGTTCAATAGAGAACTAATGATATCTTTCCAATTCCCTACAGGTCTAACAAAGCCTCCTAAAACAGTTTCTATACAATGCACTAACTCTAAAGTGTAAAGGATAATCACAGAGGCATTACAGTAGTTTCGTAAAAGTGTCGACACTTTACGTCGGAATCTCACCACATCTCGCAAAGCGCCGCCGGAGAACGAGGGCGACACACAAAGGGGGGTAGAAAAATGGGTAACCTACTCCTACAGGCCTTACAAATCTTACTATTCATATAACATCCATAGAAATCATGGGGCCATGGAGGCTTGCGGCCGGTCATATAATTATAGTAAATGTAAGGTGGTCGTTTCTTTTTTTCAGTTTAATATTCTAAGCAACCGTGTGTAAAATAATAACATGTGGCAGTTTTGTGTTAATTAAAAGACGTGTTTTTTATGCAAGTTCTACTTATTCAATAAGATTTTTTTGGAAAATTCAAGAAAAGTGATACTTAAATCGAACTTCACAATGATTCCAATGATTTTATGATTTTCCGAAATAAAGTATTCAAGCTTTTTAGAATTCAGTATTTAAAGTTTAAATTTTAAACTATGGAATTTGTTGCTTATCAAGAATTAAATTAGTTCTAATGACTTATTGCTAATTTATGATATTGGCGGCTTCCATCCGTTTTATGTCCTTTCTGAAACCATGATTTTGTCTTGATTGGTGAAATCCGGAGTTGAAACGCGTAAGTTCGGCAAGAATACAGCAGTAAATCCAGTAGGTCCCTACATGTCAGTAATTAACCGCTATCCAACCGATTAGTCTATACGAAAGTTAAAGTTCGCGGGCACATTTGTAAGACGCTGGCAGTATTATCACAACGTTAATGTTTTCTCATTGTTTGTCTTATTTGTTACAGTATATTCGTGTGTTTATTTTGTTTATTCGTGTGTTTGATTTTGTTTAGTTACTGCGTACTGGCCGATCGGTGTGAGTGTTCAGCTTGGGATTATTGGGAATAAAATAATAATACTATGGTGATCAAACAGTTTTATTTAAATATATGATATGTCGCAGTAACTTGAAGGATTTAATTAATTAATTAATTAACTTTAACTTAACAGTGAATTCACAAGGATAACATTGTTTGTAATAAGTTTTCTATTACTTTACTATATTGCATTGGGTTGTACCTGTTATAATAGTTGTAAGTGGTGATAAAATAAATAAATAAATAAAACTCCCGTGGCGAATCCAGTAGGTACAACATATGAGAACCTATAATTTGTTATATATACATAATCAGCCTATAATGTTCCCACTGCTAGGACACAGGCCTCCTCTCCTTTGTGCTTATAATTTTTTATGTAGATAGATAAATAAAAAAAAAAAAAAAAAAAAAATCAATTGCCAAAAATGTTTGTCCGCGCATCACTTCAAAGCGGCTCCACCTATTTGGCTAATTCTTTTTTTTTGTGTTTGTATTTGTCAGGGCAAGGTTTGTATGAAAGAAAATGTACCGGGAAAGTCCGAAATTTGGATTCTGTTTTTATATGAAATTCACCTCGGGCGACGCCGGGCACTAACAGCTTGTATATTATTGACCGAGCGAGCGCGAAGCGTCTCCGTTTCAACTTGGACAAAAATGCTTCCGTATGTACCGATGTCCGGATGTCTATTCGCCTATACAGGTCGCATTTCTCAACCGATTGTCGTGAAAGTTAGCCGGTTCGATAATTATATGGAATATTTTTACCGATACAGTTTTTCGAAATTGATCGAAATGGCGGAGATATGGGGGTAGAAAACGTAAAAAAAACATATTTCAGCCATTTCGCGCTCTTTTGTTTTAAATAGCACGGTGAACATTTATTAAGTTTTAAGCTATGCAAAGACAGATTCGCGAGGTCTACAGCTCACAGAGCCACTAGTATTTATAGTTTTAAGTAGGTATATGTATAGGCAGATGATGGTGATGTATCCTTATATTAAAATAAATATTTATTCCACAATTTCCGTGATTCCACCTACCACTGTTTGTCTCTGCATCACCTAAAGGTAGACTGGTTGGAACAGCCCTTGGCATTAAGTCCTCCTCAGTACATTTGTGTGCTTAAAGTATTAAATAAATAAATTGCGATCAATAATCATCACTCAGTGTAGCCAGTAGGTACTTATTGAGACTACTTTGACTCTGCCTTGATCTCAAACCAAGTGTAATGTGTCAAGTTTTAGGTAAGGTCAAAAGTAGGTAAGTATTCGTTGAGATCTTCTGAAAGCGGGGTCGGGCTTGTATTGGTCACAAAGAGCCATCCTCGAACGTAGGTGACTGTTCAATTTGTAGCAGTATATAGTTTGAATGGGTTTTCGTCAATAAACATTATTAACGAAAATACTCTGTATGTATTGTTTACGGATAATAGTCTCGTAGCGCAGCGTAGGACGGCGTAGCGCGGCGTAACGCGGCGTAACGCAACGTAGCGCGACGTAGCGCGACGTAATGCGACGTAGCGCGATGTAGCGCGACATAGCGCGACGGAGCACGGCGTTATGTAGTTTCTGCCTACTTCCATGAGAAGCAAAGACGTGATATTTGTATGTCAATCCACTTAAGAATCATTTTGACGTTTTAATAACAGATAATGTGAAAGCAAAAACATTCTTATAGTTATCCGGTACATAAAAACCTGCCAACTGCGAGTCGGACTCGCGCACGAAGGGTTCCGTACCACCGTACAATATTTATCACTACATTTTGTTTTTAATCACGGTTCTTATTCGGGTTCTTGTTCTTATACTTATTCTTATAATTTTTTACTTTATTTTATTTTTATTATTTACTGTTATAACGTCAATAGAAATACACACTCTGTGAAAATTTCAACTTTCTACCTATTACGGTTCATGAGATACCGCTCGCTGACAGACAAACGGATGGACGGACAGTGGAGTCTTAGTAATAGGGTTCCGTTGGCACCTTTTGGGTACGGAACCCTAAAAATCAGCAATCATTTTTGCAATACGGTTGTTCCATTGGTATAGTTATAGAATCAAGTAGAATTGCTTCTTTTTATGATGGTTAAAAATGGTAACGCAGCTTTAGTGTGTCAAGCATTGTAACAATTTAGTTACAAAAATCAAAACGATTAAAACCAATTACAAGCATTAAAGACACAGTTAATACATACCTTAATATAAAAGACAGAACAGAATACATAAAGTTGACGCCGAAGAGGGTTGCTAACATCAAAAAAGCAAAAAGGCCGTTACTCGCTTCCGCTTATAACATGCTCTAAGCCCAAATTTTCCCTGAAAGAAACAAAATTACGCGCTATTCAGCTTCTTTGAACGTAATTTATAATTGAAGGTCTGAAGCCACTCGATGCTGCCTTTGATATTATTGACAAAATAAGGCCGCCATAGGATAATCTCGACGGTGTATCTTATTGGGTGATGACGTCAATAAGTGTTTATTTATTCAATAAATCGAGTTAATAATTTAGAGTTTCTATGTAGGGGTAAATCTTCGGAACTGATCCTATTCCTATTTTTTTTTCACTAATTGGAAGCTACAGTATTGCCGTCATAGGATATATTTTATGTTAAAACAAGAAATTTCACGCGGACGAAGCCGCGGACATAAGCTAGTTGACATATAATAATTGATAATATCAATTTTATCAATTTATCAAAATTACATTATAATTATTATAATGTAATTTTGATTGTTAGAGGTACAAGTGCTTTCGCAGTTATTTTATCTGTGTTTTTTTTTACATCACAGTGAAGATCACTTTGCACTATGCTCGTTGCAATAAGATCAGAGGTAAAAAAAAACCGGCTAAGTGCGAGTCGGACTCGCGCACGAAGGGTTCAAAATCAAAATCAAAATATTTTATTTCACATAAACCAAAATGGGCACTTATGAAACGTCAGAAGCTAGGTGCACCGTTCCAATTGGCTGTTGTCTATGGAGAAGAGCCGGCAAGAAACTCCACGGTTACTCTTTTAAAAATAAGGGGCTTTTACAATGTTTCAAATTACAGTGTTGATAGGTATGGGAGGACAGTGCAGGCCTGTCAACAAGTAACAGGCACTCAACAAAATATTAAAAAAATATAAATAGTTCTAGTAATAGTCTACAAGTTAGGCCTACAACGTTCTCACATTCACAAAATATAGAAGAATCTATATAAAAATAAAAGCCTATTTAAACCAAATGACAGTAACAAATCATTACAACTGTAACAAATCTGAATTAAAATCCTGTTTACAAAAGCCATAAGTAAAGAGTTGAAATAAGAATTAGATGTATATAATGTCAAATAATGTGAAGATTATGTCATAGAAGAAGTCCGTACCATTATCTATAAAAATGGCAAAAAATCATGTCTGTTGTATGAGAGCCCCCTTAAATATTTATTTCATTCTGTTTTTTAGTATTTGTTGTTATAGCGGCAACGGAAATACATCATCTGTGAAAATTTCAACTGTCTTACTATCACGGTTTATGAGATACACCCTGGTGACAGACGGACAGACAGACGGACGGACAGCGGAGTCTTAGTAATAGGGTCCCGTTTTACCCTTTGGGTACGGAACCCTAAAAACTGTGAAAGGTAAAACTACTATTTTGATTTATCTGTTACCTGGTAACACGTAGTCTAAAAAAAAAACTGTTTACGTACACACGTATCAAGCTATAATTTCCAGTATAGGCTGATCTGGCATTGTATAGGATTTCCGTACAATGAGAGGTCAGCTTATACTGGAAATGTATAGCTTGATATGAAGCCGTGTCTACATGAACAATAAAAATTTCAACTAAGACTGAAATCTATAAACCTTCTAACGCTCGTTGTGTTAGAAGGATTATAAATTTCAGACAAGAGTATCTAAAATACTTATGTTTATACAAATCCCAAATGATTAAAATCATTTCATCTATAGGTGTGCAAAACTCAAACTCAAACTCAAAGCATTTATTTCAAATAAACCAATTACAGGCACTTTTGAATTGTCAAGGAGTCGGTCAGTCAGAAAGATGAAGCTAGTTGCCCATTCCAAAGCATAGTAGGTACCTATGGAGAAGAACGGGCGAGAATCTCCATGGACACTCTTTTAAATCAAAATATGGTTACAAAATATTAGTTACATCATTCATATTGAAATTATGCATGTGAGAACGATGCAGAACGTTAAAAGCGTCCTTAATAAAGAGACTAAAACAATTCAAATATTAAATTAAATTAAAATAAGCCGTTGCAGCTAAGAGATGACCAGTCCCTACTGACGGCGCCCGTTCACGAACATGACGTATGGATCAGCACCATTCAGCTCAACCATTTTGAAGGGAACTTAATGATCCAACACACACGCCACCACCAGCGAGATAATTGAGTGAGCATGGGATCAGCACCATTCAGCTCAACCATTTTGAAGGGAACTTAATGATCCAACACACACGCCACCACCAGCGAGATAATTGAGTGAGCATGACATACTCTCAGCCGCCAGGGCACATTCAAGTCAATGAAAGACAAACCTAGTAAATGGTAGCTTTATAGTAGGTACATAATACTCACACATGTGCTATGCAGTTATACATTACTAAAAGATTGAATTTATACAATGTAAATATAGTTTTAACAGTCTTCAGCAGCTCCAAAAGTAGTTTCAAATGCTAATCATTTAGTTAATGCGCCCTTGTGGAGCAGGACCAGCGTTGAGCCAAGCATTTTTATCAGCGATGTAATCCCCAACTTATAATATGCTTGACTGCATAGTGTGCGTTTTATACAAGATTCAAATTTTGTTTTATTCAGTTGAAGTATATGGTGAGGTATTTTATTGTAACATTTTAAACAGTACCCCATAAAAGATGAGCCTACTTTAAAACCGTTCCTTTAGAGAGTCCCGCCTGCGGAGGCCATATATGGCTCTGATGGCTCTTTTCTGCAGAATCAAAATAGACTCGACGTCTGCAGCCCGTCCCCATAGTAAAATACCGTACGACATAATACTATGAAAGTAACTAAAATAGACTAGCCTCGCGGTACCTACATCAGTAAATTGACGGATTTTTCTCACAGCATATGCTGCTGAACTTAGCCGTCCTGCAAGGGATGTTAAATGAGGATCCCATTGAAGCCTTGAGTCGAGCGTGATCCCCAGGAAAACAGTTTTATCGACGGATTCTAGTCTCTCTTGATTTAATATTATCTCACAATTAGTACTTTTGACATTTGGTAAAGAAAATCGTATACACTTAGTTTTTTTCCCATTTAATACTTAATTATTAGCAGTGAACCAATTTTGGATCTGCAGTAGGGCGTTATTTACGTCGTCAAGATTTGATGCACGTCTATTAATTATAAAAATTAAAGAAGTATCATCAGCAAATACCACCATTTGTGGTTGGGTTTTTAACAAATGGGGTAGATCATTAATATATACTAAAAAGAGGAAAGGCCCCAATATCGAGGCTTGTGGTACACCCATTTTTAGTTTTAAACCGAGTGAATTGACACCATTTATTTGAACTTGCTGTTGTCTACCATTTAAATAAGATTTTACAAAACTGAGCGCAAGTTTTCCAAGTCCGTAATGCTCAAGCTTCAAGATTAAAATTTCGTGGTCGACGCAATCAAATGCCTTGGAGAGGTCACAAAAGATTCTTACGGCGTCTTGGGCCTCTTCCCACGCCGTAAACATGTGTTCTAATAAGGTTACACCGGCGTCAATCGTATAACGTCCTTTTGGTGAAACCATACTGTTGATCATGTAAGATTTTATTGGTGTTAAAATAATTGAGCATCTGATTTAGCATTACCTTTTCAAACACCTCGCTGAAAACCGGCAACACGGATACATGCTATGGATGGAATGCAATGCCTTATCTCTCAATGGGTTTTGACCAGTTTTGACTCACGTCTACCTATCTAGGTATTTATTTAGCACGGACTGTGCCACTGATGGGCAAAGACCTACTTTAACTCACAAAAGTAGGCTAAAAACACAAAGCACGGAATCGCCGCGCCCGGAGGCAGTGTTTGGAGACGGCAGTAGGTACTAATACAATTCGTGGCGCCGAAAGTGCGTTGAGCGCACAACTTCTGTCACAGACCGCCTTCCAAGTCGTCGGTTTCTATACGTCATTCGTAACGTAGTGTGAGTAAACGGTGACACGCTTGGTTTGTATCAGTGTTGACAATGTTGCTTCTAGCTGTGTTCGACGAGGCGTATCCGTCCTCTGTGGATAAAAGTAATTTTCTGTATGAAAGTATCTTCATTCTAATCAGTAGGAAAAGCAAATTCTATAATAAAAATTCTATTGAACAAGTAGAAACATAAATAATTGGAAACATTTTATGAATCACACTATACCGTATTCACCTAAATTGATCGATGTCGTGTTTCATTAGTAAATAAAAATGTCTACAGCACTTTTTACCCCTAATTCAACCCTCGGAATCAAAATTACGGTTAAACCAGGAGACAACAATTGTAATAAAGCGTTCCTATTATTCATGGCTGTATTAACTTAATGCGATTCAATAATAGCCATTCACGCCGTAATGTGGGGTGGCGACGCACGACGGCTATGTGTGGGCTTTTTACTTTTTTATATTAAATTAGGGTATAGAAAGCTGTCGAAGGGAATGTGACAAAAATACTTTATCATTCGTGTGATGTGGAATAATGCAAACGTAAAGGTCTTTGTGATATATTCGTAAATCCCATAGGTAAAAAATATTATTTGAAGTTAAAATTATCACAGAGTGTAATTTCCTTGGTTGGTCATCGTTTGTTTGCGAGTTCAATTCACGAATCTATCAATATTCCTTTTTTAAACTCCACCATAAACAATGGGGCCAGTCTATTTTTTTACTTTTTTATAACAATAAAATTGGAAAAGCGTATGGATAACAAAGTTACTGTCAACAGTGAGCCCACATTCTATGTTGCTTATTCATACACGAAAAACCGAAACAATTTTTTAACAGCCAATATTTTTAGAAAAGCTAAACTGCATTTACCAACAGTGTCCACAGTTGGAAAAGGGCCAAAGTGTCATTTTTATCGATTGCACTAAACAATGGACGGGCCGTCACACAATAGTTGTGAATGGCAAGCGATGTAGATTAGGCAGGGGTTCGCTCTTGACGGATTATGCCGAGCCTTGGATGTTATCTGCCAGCCTAAATACGCTTTTGAAGGCGATAATACGCAATTTTCGCGATGTAAAGCATCTGTATGTGGGTAGAGTTCAAAGTCTTTCGAATCTTGCAACGGCACTTCTTATAGTCTGGACCCAGACAAAGACAGTTTTTATCTTGAACTGATAAGATTTAACTTATTTTAATACATTGTCGGAATTTACGTTTCTAAGAACTACATATTTAGACAGCCTAATCGCGGTCTATTGTTGGAAAGAGAATTTATGACTGACCAGTGGGGGATTCATTATTTATTTATTTATTTATTTTCCAACTTACATCTATCATTATAGGGTAACCTAATGCGATAGTGTCTAAACGCTTATCCTAATCAATTAATATTATTATAATTACATTTTGAAACTTATTGCAAACAATGCAATGATTGTATCTTTTACAAGCTCATCAAGCCGACCATTGATAATTATTGAAACGCTTACCTACAATACGCATGTATACCTACGTGCCTATATATTTTGTTTATTGTTTTAGTTAACCTGCTAAAACTGCCTTTTACACATTTCACGCAAAAAAGTGTTAATGCCATGAAAATTAACAACTTTTACCAACCAAGACCAACCAACACTGAAATATGCAACAAAAATGTGCTGTTCCATACAAAAGTGCAATACCAACACGATCAAAATGTATGGAGCAATCACAACATCGTGTCATTACTACTTATACGGGAGTGCAGTACCTACTCAAGAAAAAGATTAAAGTATGTCCATTCCTTAATCTGCCATACTGTATATGAAGTACGCACATTGTAAAGCCAGATTTTTTACCAACTTTAACATTCTCGAATCTTTTCTTTTTTTGAATACAACGAAACCAAAATCCGTATATCCTCAACAAAAACCACATACAGTAACACGATACAAGTGATACAACACCACCACTTAGCATGTACAAAAAACGCAAGGAAATCCGCCAACAAACAAACAGATACACAAAAGTAGCAAACCACAAATCGCGAGGTTTAAGTGAGTTCAAATATGAAAAAAGGGAAAGTTGTGGCTTTCTATTGTCGCTGGAAATCACTTTGGCACACGCCCGGGGAGGTATGTTACTGGAAGAGCCAGCGGGTAAATGTAATTACTATGAAGTTTATTTGATTTTTTTATTCTGTGGTCTCGCATTGGATCGGTTACGAATTTTTCGTTCTATTTGGAATAGGGTTCATGTATTTTTTTCTTCAGCGGGGATCAATTTGGTTTGCGGAAGCTTTTTTACGCGGTTCCATATGAGTAATTTAATATTACCTACAATACATCTCAAACATGGAATATTACTTCCAAGGATTTTCCAATTAATTAAAAATATCAGTAGGCATTGGCAGCGCTTCATCTTTTGTTATAGTAACAGGAAAAAATCTGTATAGCTCAAAATTCAAAGGTTTGTACATACAACGTATGATCTTAAATCTATAATGGCCCCTTTAAATTCTACCATTAAATAAGGTGTGCAAATATTTAAGTTTATATTATATTGTACAAATACTATTATTTCAATTAATTAAAATAAAAAAGACAGCAATATCAAATAAGAGCTCATGCCTTAGGATTTTTAAGGAACAAATTAATTAATTTCAAGAGACAAAGTTGAATATAATGTTAGATTTCGAATCAATATAATAAAAATGAAATTCTGTTCGTTGGTAAGCGCATCGCTTGAGAACGGCTGGACCGTTTTGTTTTTTTTTGTTTTAAAATGTTCGTAATAGGCTAAATAAGTTTTGAGGGAAAGCAAAATCGGAAAAGTTGCCAGGGAAACTAGAAATGTTTTTGTCTTTGGGATTTTTTATAAATTGAAAAAAGAAACCCTGATATTTATATCACGAAAGTGTGTTTAAAAACTGAGCCGTAGCAGGAGTGTTTTAATATCTATTTATGTGCAGTTTCATTCACTACTTTATCTTCTCTCTTACATTGGGATTGAATTGAACCTACTAAATAAAATATCAAAGTTTCCCTCGAAATTCAGTACAACAAAACGTATGAATGGCGCCAAAACCCAGCACATCACCGCGCATGCGCTAAAGCGGGCGCTGTCACAGACAAGTAAAAGTTGGAATTAAAACTTTTTTGTAATGCTATAAAAATGGCGCGCCCCGCATATGCGTTCCATTAGAAAAAAATAATTGATGTAAACTCCTTGGTGATATTAACTTTTGGATTTGCCCTGTATAGTATTAGTAAAACAAAAATTAAGTAAGTATATATTTGTGTTTAAAAAGTATGTCAATATAAACTCGTTTTGAAGTATAAAATTCGAATTTTACTTACGTTCAGAGAGCAGATAAAATATATTTTTTAAATACCTTGATCCCTAGATGCTTTAGATGTGTGTATTTATGTCTTGCACATTGCAAATAATTTAAGTTGGCAAACGTTTTTTAATGAATTGTCTCGAACTGGCCATAGCGCGTGATAAAATATATTATGAAGCCATTTGATTTACAAAAGAAGTCAAATATTTTTTTCTCTAATGATGGCTTGGCTTTTCTGTTTTGTTTTTGGCTAAAATGGGCAGTGCTTGATTTGATACAGCCAAAAAGGTTTTAGTTTTAATGGGGATAAATTCTATCCTTATTTTTTTTGGAAACAAGCTACTTATTTACGAATAATTTATTAATAAGTTCCTTTGCGCAGCTATATTTTTTTACTAGAAGAAAAGTATGGTCGAAAGCTATGGTTGAAGACATTGGAAATCCAGTAATTTTCTACTAGATCTGCTCTTTTGCCAATGGCAGACACTTTTCTTTAATTTAAGTCATCTTTTAATGTGGGTCATTTTTTTTTTCAGTTTTATTCTTGGTCTGGCAGTTTAAGTAGTTTATGCGGCCTACCCAAATGTCCTTTCTTTGGTATTGTTCGTCGAATCGTTGAGCTCCTTAAGTTCTGAGTTGAGCTGCACGGTTACTGACAAATGCGTGCACTGACTGGACAGGTCGACTTAATCTGTGTGGTTCTTTCCTCAAAAGACCATTTCAGACACCGATCTACATGATCTTCAAACATTATTGCCGAATTTATATATACACATTGACATTGATAAATTTTATATATACAATGACATGAGTATTTACTTGTAAAGTATTATATTATTTTAATTTTGTGAATGTGAAGACTATGTGGGTAATTGCTTTTTTTTTTTTTTTTCTAATTTAATTTTAATTATGATCTGGCAGTTTGAGTAATTTATGCGGCCTACCCAAATGTCCTTTCTTTGGTATTGTTCGTCGAATCGTTGAGCTCCTTAAGTCCTGACTTCCTGAGTCGAGCTGCACGATTACTGACAAATGCGTGCACTGACTGGACAGGTCCACTCAAACTGTGTGGTTCTTTCCTCAAAAGACCATTTCAGATACCAATCTGCATGGTCTTCGCATGACCTGACCAAGATTATGTCTGGACTTTAAAAGAGACTGTGACCTCTGAGTTTGTTTCGGCCTTTCTTCTCAGAGTAGTCAGATAGGAAACGCCGACCTCATCTAGTTTAAAAAACATGATTGACGTGTAAAAGTGTTTGTACAAACCTACTTACAGAAATAAAATCATTTATCATTTATCATTTATCATTTATAATGTGTAACTCTCCAAGTCAAATACATTTTAATCGTTTAATTTTCATTTATGATTAAAAGCTCAAAGTATAGCGTGACAAGGTTCTTATGGCGCGTGGCCAAATCCGGAACTAATGCCGCCATCTTGTTTTTCAATACATTTCACAAAACAACTTTGTTGGGGTTTTCATATGAAATGACTGAATGAATATTTCATATGAAAATTGTTAGGGGGAACTTTCCAAAGTTTGACGACTGATATGAAATTGATGATTATTATTCAATAAATATAACATTCCTACAGTCTCGAATCGCATTTTGATCAACATACGACGTAAAAAAGAGCTGCAATTTGCATAAAACCAAAGAAAATTTGAACTTGGCGGGCTACAACTAAGGATCCTCCTTAAGGGGGATGCACTAAGATAACCCGCGAAATTGGAAATTTAGTTACATTTTTTGCAATTTGCAGGTCAGTGTCACGTTGTAGGTTGATTAAAATATGATTCGCGGACGTAACAAATATGGCTTTACAGAATTGTAATCATTAGAATCATCAATACAACTCCATAAGTTAGAATTGCCCTCAAATGTCATGATCCCATGAAATTGTCATTCAATAGGGTAATATGAACTAAGAGAGTTGTATTGATGATTTTTATGGTTATAATTCTATAAATAAATATTTGATACGGCCGCGAATCATATTTAGGTCAACATACAACCTGATACTGACCTGCAAATTGCAAAAAACGTAAGGAAATTTGAATTTTGAGGGCTACCTTGGCGCAGTCCCCTTAAGTTCAATAGTTTATTTATGGGAACAGTTTAATGTTATGTTTGTTTAGTTATCTGAGCTACACTTTATGTAGGTATTGTTATTATATAACGATCGACCCGCACACTAGCGCGTGACGGAGTTTTAGTTAGGTACGACTGAATTGAGTTACTATTAATTAGGCACGCATAAACCTACTTTTGCTGTATGAGCATTATTGGCTCATACAAATTGCACAAATGTTGCAACAGCATTCGAGCGCCAAAAAATACTTGCAGCAATTGCAGCAGTTAAACAACAACAGAAACATTATAATGCCAGTGACAGAACACTCAACAGTGCTCCCATCACACGACCCAACAAGCAAAGTAATCTTATAAAAAAATGTGATAAGTGTGTTAACACTTATAAGATTCTTATAAGTGCATTGGTGTAGACTATTTTACTTATAGTAGCATTTCACAAGCCTTAATTTACTCAGGAGCATTTGCTTCTATAACTTAGTCTTCTAGTAAATACAAGTTTAACTTATAGAACAGTTATAAGACTCATATACTTATAAATGCATTTCACAAGACTAAATATACTCAAGAGCATTGGTTGCTATAACTAAATCCTATAGCTACTACAAGATTAACTTATAGGACAGTTATAGGATACATTTACTTTTAACATACTTATCAGAGATCCTTATAAGTATTGGCATTATCGTCTTGTTGAAGTCTCTTATATGATTGTTAGCATGTTACGAATACGCTATGAGAGCAAACATGCTTACAAATTACTGGACCAAGTACTTTGTAAGTAAAGGTCAGCCATTTTGTCAACTTATAGTTTGTCATCTCATAGTCAAGTGCAACAGATTATGTAATGGAGGGTTCCGTCGAAAATAATGCTTTACCTGTTGAGTGCTATTCTAATCATGAAGAACAGGAAGAAAAGGCCACGAGGAAGAATATGATTCAGAAATAAAAGAAAGCACAGACTCTGAAAAGAATCATGAATTACTTCAAGATATACAAAGCTGGGCTATAAAATTGAATATAATGTATTTGACACCAAATGAACTATCAATAATATTATACAAAAGAATTAAAAATATTCTACCCAAAGATGCACGAACTTTGTTAAAAACAAATAAAAGTCTTGTAAACTTGCTTAAACAGTTGACGGACGAAAACATTATCAAAGCTTAGTCATATTTAACGGGTGAGGTTGATAAACAATTCATGAGGAACCCTTATTTGTTTTAAAATGGAGGAGAAGTGATAGTTACCAAAACTGTAATAAGTACTGATTTGCTAATAGTGATTCTATAAAGTACTCAATGCAGAGCATTTTTAAAACATGGCGAATATTCACAAGAATCATTGAAATTAAATTTTAACAACAACTTAACAATCTTCAATTTTGCTCCAGGCGTTAAGAAAAAAACAATATGCGGTACATATTCACAGTAAATTTGACTTCCCCACCAGTTTCCACACTATATTCACAAAGTAACCAGCTATATAAAAAACGAATGAATACTAATGGAATTATTTATATTAGTAAGGAATATAAAAATAAAAAAAATTCTCAAACACAAAACACGTGCACGTTACAGTTTATACCTATATAATGTACCTACTTATAACAAATAACCAAGTATGTTAAAAGCGCATTATAAAATTGATAGGTTTCATAAGATACTGGAGTCAAAGCGTTATAGAAGCACTAGTGCCTGTAACTGCATAAGCTAAGATTGTTATAGAAACTATTGTTTTTCGTCAAGTATATTATATGTGTACGAGCAAACCCGTACATATCAATTGTATCGTTTTTATGCTGACATCGACGCGCAGCGAATGAATAAAATATACACATAATTAGGTCAGAATCAGTAGTTGCATAGCATTCACCGCGGGTCGATCATTTATCAGTTCTCAATACACATGTTGAACTCAAATCAGTCTATCATTTAAATGTACCCTTACCCGTACAATATGAGTTAATGACTTTATCCAAGTTCATTGTAAGATCGTTACAGAAATATATGCTCCTATATTTGCGCCCAAATCCTTGTTTGTAGCATACTTCAAGTATCTTATAAGTGCATGAAAAAATAGTCTTGAGACCATTATAAGTACTGATTTTGCTACTTGGGGAGCGACCTTTAAATTTATAACCCCATTATTTATTGATGTATTTTGACAATATACCTACTTAACTTAATGAACTTTGACTTTACACTTTTGATAACTTGATAGGGTTATGATAAACTTACATAAAGCTTTCTTTTGGATGTACGGAGTCGGACTACGAAAAGCGTTTTATTTACTATAAAATTATAATAGAAACCATGGTCTAAAAAAAGAAGGTCTGGCATTCCGGGAGTAACACATGCTTACGTCACTATCCAGTTGCCACTTTATTGCAACAAAACACGAATTATGAAACCATTTTCAGTCACCATTCTGTTAAAAAATATATTTATAGCATTTAAATTGTCGTTTCGTTTTTCTAATCAAATGAAACAATTCAATTTACACATAATATACCAATGTAATTGTTAGTTAAAACCTCATTGTTATATCGGATTCGCACAGGTAATAAAGGCGGTTGGGGAGTTATTATTACACACTACTGGTAACACAGCGGTGATGACGTAGGCTTGTGTCACCCTGTATCTCGGAATGCTATACCTGGCGAAGTATATTATTATACTATCATAGAAACGAACTTTTTGAAAAGTAAGTACACGTCTACAATCTGGTCGTAAAGTATGAAAAAATATTCTGATGCCTTTTGGTATTGCAAAAAAGTATAATAATTTTTCCTCTAACCATGGCTCATGACTTTCCTGTTTTTATTTTCGACATAAATGGCCAATGCTTAATTTACTATTGACGAAAAAGTTTAAGTTTTCATTACATAGAGGAAGTGACATTGACAGGCGGGCGCTGTTGGTAAACATTTGTGAAAAGGTTTTGTGAAATTGTATTGAAAAAGCAAGATGGTGGCATTCGTTGAAATTTTCGCCACGCGTTGAAAGATGCTTGAGACTCCTTGTAGGTATTATTTATTTATTGATATTTTTTTCAAATAATATATTCGTATTCAAATAATATTTCAAATAATATAGTCATTGGTTGTGTAGCAGCAAAATTCAGGGGAATAGTAATGATGCTAGTTATCTACTTCAATGAAAACTTCAACATTTTCAAGCACTTATTTCAAATCTATCCAGATTTTCGAGTAGCGAGCGCTAAAAGCGTCGTCTTAGTGCTCTAATTATTACATCCACATTGTGTTACGATATCATATTTGTCGACAATGGCGTCCTTTATGTAGCAAACAATCGTGTTGCTGATGAATTTCGGTCTATGTCTGCGCGGTGTCTTTGTTCGGCCCACGGGCCCACCCTACCTCCTCTAGTGGACAACACAATGGGACAAAAGTTGTTCAATAGCGCAAGCACCTAATACCCAGCCCACCCCTCCATTGTTTCGGGTAATGTTCGACTTTTATGGATATTTTCAATGGATCGGCTATAATCTGGTGAATGAAGTTGCGAACTCTTGCCCATTATCGCTTATGGCTTTTTGGAAAGTAGATTTTCTTTACATGCTGTGTAATAATGTGGTGAAGTCTGAAAAGGTTCGTTTTAATATGTAGCTAAAATTTCACATTCTATGTTTTTTATTGCATTTGATTCATGTTTTGTTAGAAAATCTTTTTATTAATGGAAAATCTTACAACCTTTACAAAAGCTGCATCAAAGAAAATGTCTGTGAACGAACGAAACAACTTGAAAATTGAAACTTTCTAAATCTCGAAACTTAAAGCACGATAATCGTCGAATCGATTCACAATCGAGCAGGCTCGGACGACGCCAAGTTACGCCGCCGCCGCGCCGTCCCACCAGAACACAGAACACTAGATTATAGAGTTGCGCCGCTCAACAATGGCTCAGATAGCTCATAATGCAGTTTGCCGATGTTGAAAGCAACCGCCACACTTCCCCCGATCGGATTTTCCACGATAATCGTGACAAAAGAACTTTGTGCGGACTCTACCTATATTCTATTGCGAATGTCGCCATTCGACGCATGCGGTTCCACGTTCTATTCATATCGTCTCTGAACGGATAACTCTTATCTACAGCGTGTATTTATTTGCTATGTTGGTCTTTAGCGGGATGGAGTGTGGGGATTCAATTGTTGATAGGTATTTATTGGCTAAACTGCATATTGATGGCTGGGATTTAGCATTTGGGTGGGTCTGTCGCTCGTTGGACTAACGTCCACAATGATTCGAGTATGTTGCTAAATATAAAAATAAATTCAAATGAATAACAAATCTCGTACCTAAGCTAACTATATTGAAAGGTTCTAAAACTGGTAACAATCACCAATATTTTCAGCAATTTCAGAAATAGAATACCTACTTACGTAAGTATGTCAAAAAATCATAAATAATTAGTACTATGTGGTAATAACTCTCTGTAAGGATATAATGTCGAATGTTGGCATTCCAAAGATATTCTGATTTTTATACGTGCTCCATACATTTTTTGGTAAAAAAAAAATAAGTCCTAAGTTTTCAAGCCAAATTACTGAATGTGACATATTTGACCATAGCAATACTCAATAGAAACCATTTCAAGCACAAACAACGATACTTAAAACTTAGCAGCTCTTAAGTCTTCTAGGCGATTTTCGATCCACAGTCGTCGGCGCGGGCGGCGCGCGGCGTGGGTACTTTATCATTAATTTGTAGTGATTCTTCCAATTTCCTCAAAACACTTCAAATTCCTCAATGCCCTACTCAAACACATGACTACGGACAACGCGAACGATAACAGACAAATTCTCAGTGAATTCATATCAGTACTGCACAGTACAAAGACTACAAAGAGCTAGCACAAAGTTAACCTTCAAACATAGAGGGCCCGCACATTACCGTGTAATAGTTAAAGTGACCGCGCATCAAAGGTTTGCATTGTCTGTCAATGTGAGGCTTCCGAATAGAGGAACTTGAAGAAAATTATATGACTTGTAATTTTCTTTTAATATTCCCATGTTTTTATGAACTTTCTCATTCTAATCTGTCTTAATCTGTCATATATTTAAATACATATATATATGTAGATTACTTTAATTCACGCAATGACTTTAGGTGCCGATTCTCTTGTCACAAAATTCTCTAAACTAGACTAAAAATCACCAACATCAGTTTATTCCTGTCAAACGACGATTTTCCGTTCTGAAATAGACTAAAGTGACACTACTTAACTATATTTTAGTTTGACAGCACTAAGATGGCACTAAGATAGTAATTTAGTGAAAATGGCAATTTTGCTGTTCTGAATTTGCCGTTTTTCACCTAAAATGTTGATTGTCTAACTAAATCTGACTATTTTTAATAGCGATTAAAAAGGTGTGGAATGAAATTAGTTGTCATGAACTAAAATTCACACCAACACCTTGACTTCAGGTGCAAAAATAGTACTGTATGATTTTTTAATTTTATTTTGCTTATTTTTCGAAAATGGTGAAAATGTCGACCCCCTATACCCCTACATGTAGGTAATAATTTTTCATATTTTCCATTCAAAAACTGAAAAATTCCATATGAAACACGTCGAGCTTGCCCACAATACGCGCCTCCGGCTCTGAAAAAAATTCACGGGGTAGGGCAAACAAGTATCACGTGGAGTCGCGATTATCAAATTAAATTTTAGTTGCAACAAAATGATTTTTTTGCAGAATAGCATTAAGATTCTCATAGCCAAAAGTAAGGAATTTTAGTGAAGTTTTGTTCGGTGTACAAGAGAATCGGCATCATTAAAAAAAAAAACATCATCATTTTATCATTAATTTTGTTAAAATTTTAGGAAAGTCATATACTTTTACAATGTTTGTAAATATGTGAGCACCATGTATCTATCACATAATTAATTTATCTGTTATTGCTTCATTTTTAATTAGTTTTACCTACTGTGGTATAGTCATTTTATTCTAGGTGCATTGTCTTCACATATACTTATATATAATTAATGTATACAAAATATTGTAAAACATTTTAAAAGAGTAACGGTGAAGTTTCTTGCCAATTCTTCTCCTTAAGAAATTTATTTTTGGAAGGGGCGACTAGAATCAATTAAATTTTATTATTTTATAAAGCTGTTCGGCGACACCCGGGGTGAATTTCATACAAAAATAGCATTCAAATTTTCGAACTAGCCGCTGAATTTTCAAAAAAAAAAAAACATGCAGGTCTTGTCGTGACAATTACAAACACACAAAAAGAGAATTAGCCAAATGATGCGGGCGAGCCGCTTTGAAGTGATGCTCGGACAAATATTTTCGGCAATTTATTTTATTTATATAGATTTTGACATTCAAAAGTGCTATCTAACTGCCTATTTGAAAAAAAAGCTCTAACTTTGACATAAATACCTCTAGTTTACCAACAATCTCTATTCTATTCTATTTTTTATCATGGCAAGCAAAGCCGATGTCGACTATTCTGCCAATGTCTAAAGTGAATTGGAAAAGTAAGTATGAATTATTATTATTATAAATTAAAAAATAAAACGACAAAAATCTTCAATGATACAGTTGAACTTAATGTAGTTCTTGTGGGGTTACCTGCTATCTCAAACCTACACGTTTTTGATGTTAATTATCGCTGTGATGACATTGCGACTAGATTTTAAACGTTTTTACCTATGGGAAATGACCTGTAAATAATTGTTGTGGAACTAATTTTGTCCTGCAGAGCATGACCAGTCATTACAATGCCGTGCAAATGAATAGTGCCCATGCCATCTTATTCATGTTAAAAAAAATTGGTGGATCTTATTCTACTTTAATTAGGGGAATTATAGGGGGACTAGAACTAGCATAAAGTTAACCTTCCAACAGGACCCGCACCTCACATTAAGGCGCTGCATAAACGTTATAGGACACCGTAAAACACTCAGTTTTTTGTCGCACAGTTACACGTATTGGTACATACAATAGCCAGAAAAAATTGACTATATTGTCAAATTTTCAAAGAAAATAATAATTTCAAAAATATTTTATAATAATAAAATAGTATCATGATAGAAAATAGTAGCACAGCACAAAAAGAAAAAAAAACATTGCATTATTTTCAAAAGGTTGAGCGTAAACTAGCATATTTTATGTAATGATAATAAAGGGAATTTAATCAACTAAAGAAATATCTAAAAAATATTCCACTGAGCCGTGCATTTATTTTCTAATTTAATTAAAACTGCAATATTTGGTGGTCATTCGATTCAACTAACATTAAACGCATCGCTGTTTTGAACCTTATTTGCTGCCGCGATTCTCTATTGTTAATTACCTAAAAATTTGCTTCTTACCGCGCCTTAATTAAGGGATAAGTAAAAGGGATCGCGCAGCAGGGTCGGATTTCGTAGTATAATTGTATAATTACACACATCACACATATTTTCATGATGTGTAGTATATAGTATCGCAATGCCAGGATTGTACGCGAAAATACCATAATTTTACCTCCAAATATCCTATTCAAGGTCTTACGTCTTACCCAAATCTAAGCAGTTTATATACGTTAGCAACGTCAAATCAGAACAAAAAAGACAAAGTTCAATGACTCTGAACCCAATACCTAGAAAAATAATAGATTTAAATAATCCGTGGAAAAACTTCTGCGGTGCAAATTTTGAATTTTGTTGCTGCCGTAAGCGAAAACATGGCAAAAACTAATCAAAATGTATGAACAACTACCGCGTTTTGCAGCAGAACCTCAGCGGTAAGCGTCAGTGTGAAAAAAAATGTAAGAAAATCGATGTAAAAAGAAAACGTAGTATAATTTTGGGCTTTTTCCAACACTGCCGCGCAGTCACAGGGTGGCATCATTGTCACAATGAAAGAGGTAGGTATGTGAAATATCTAACAAATTTCCCCAGTACAATGGAAGACGAGCTTTTCTTAAAATATGAGGAGACATAGAATGTTTTCTTCCTACTTAGCGGTACCGTTTCTACGGGGTAATTGCCTAATACACTAAAAGTAGGAATGGCTTTCATTTTGATAGTTCAACAACATTCATTGCGTTATTTACGTTGTTGAGCAGACAAGTTTGTCGAACATATGAAGCAATTTATTAGCAATAACAGGGTTCAAAATGATTCAGATTGTGATTTATAGTGTGTTACGGAATTAGGGTGCTGGAGAATATACTGTACTTAATTTGAACTAGATATTGCAAAAAATCTTTTTAAATGTGATTGCGCTGAAATTTAATAATAACTATTTAATTCAACTTCTAGTAAAGGTAACGTTGCTTGGATTTCAACAACGAGAAAGAAAATGAGAAAACCTGGCGCCAGCACTACCGTTGCTGGCGCCAGGTATTTCCATTTTATTTTCTCATCTGGGTTTTTCATTGCAAGTGATTGTATCAGGAGTGGAAGAATCAAGTCTCAAGAGCCTCAAGCACCAAAACGTGCATCGTTATCTGTGACGTAGGTATAGTGCAAACTAGGCTTTACAGAATATTAAAGGTAGGTTTCCGTCTGGGCATAAATATAGTTTCCATTATCTCACCACAATTTATAATCTCATATAATAATGACGTCACATTCTTGATCACTTCTCCATTAGTTGTATAGACTTAGCATTCGTCTCGTGACGTGACGTCGCAGGCTGCGACAAAAGCACGGTCGGTAAGCCGCCGATTGTACAATTTATATTCACGTCAACCCAGCCAGTTACGGCATTGTTAAGTTCTCAATAGACTTGTGTCGTAATTTCGTCATGTTAATAGATACAGCGTGACGTATGGCGATGTTGTTTGAAAGTAATGGGAAACCTGTCAACTGATTATTGTAAATATTAGGTCTTTACCTATGAAATTGCCGTTCTGCAGTACTGGCCATTTCAAATCAAAATAATTTTTGTTTGGCTATGAATTCTAATTTCAAATTAATTTTATTTTAAAAACATGGATTTTTTTTTCTAAAAGTAGTCATTTCTTTATTGATTAGTGTTACATTTTCATCGCATTTCAATCTTTTTCGTCATCATGGATACGTTAAAAATTCGAGTAATTATGGAATATGAGTACCGTCGTGGCAGCAACGCGGCACAAGCGGCACGCAACATCAACGACGTTTACGGAGCTAACTCTACAAACCAACGCACCACCTGTTATTGGTTTGCTCGCTTCCGTTCTGGAAATTTCGACCTGAAAAATGAACCTCGCGGTCGTCCGAAGACTTTGGTCGACAATGACGAATTAAAGGCGATTGTGGAAGCTGATGATACACAATCTACGGCTGAATTAGCAGCAGCTTTCGACGTTAGCGTCAAAACAATATTGGTCCATTTGCGTCAAATTGGCAAGGTAAAAAAGCTTGACAAATGGGTGCCCCACGAACTCAATGATCGCCAGCGCGAAGTACGCGTCGAGACGTGCCTTGCACTGCTCAACAGACACACAAATGAAGGAATTTTGAACCGCATTGTTACCTGCGATGAAAAATGGATTCTGTTTGATAACCGTAAGCGCTCAGCAAGTTGGTTGGATCCTGGTTCAGCACCTAAACAATGCCCTAAACGAAAACTTACCCCTAGAAAAGTGATGGTCACTGTTTGGTGGTCTAGCGCCGGTGTGATTCATCACAGCTTCTTACCAAACGGGGTGAGCATTACTGCAGATGTGTACTGTGAAGAACTGAACACAATGATGGAGAAGCTGGCGCATCTCCAACCAGCATTGGTCAATCGCTCGTCTCCGCTGCTCCTGCACGACAACGCGCGACCTCATACTGCACAGCAGACGGTCTCCAAGTTGCAAGAACTGGGGTTGGAAGCTCTCCGTCATCCGCCCTACTCACCAGACCTTGCGCCTACAGACTACTACTTTTTCCAGAATTTGTATAACTTCTTGGCGGGAAAAAAATTTAATACCCGAGAGGCAGTACAAAATGCCTTTGAAGAATTTGTTGCCTCCCGTCCAGCTGATTTCTTTAAGAAGGGCATCAATAAACTGCCACTGCGATGGCAAAGATGCATTGATTGCATGGGTGATTACTTCGATTAATACAAATAAAAAATTCATGAAAAAAATTCGTTTAAATTTTTTCATATAAAACGGCAATTTCATAGGTAAAGACCTATTATAATCGTTTTGAAGGAAAATAATTTCCCGAGATGATATTGAATAAAGTATTTTAAGAAGAAGTTACAACAATGCTGAATACAGCGGGGTAATTGCGTAACACACTGACAGTAGGAATGGCTTTCATTTTGACAGTTCAACAACACTCATTGCGTTATTTACGACACACATTTTTCGAATTTGAATTTAGCAATAGGCTTCAAAATGATTCTGATTGTGATAGATAGTGTGTTTCGCAATTAGGTTGCAGAACCTTAAATGACTTTTCAGAGTAATTTTAGGTATTTTTTAGATCCTAGGATGAATTCTAGAATCGATAACATCTACATAAATACTTATATACTGAACCAGCGACCCATCCCAGCTTTGCACGGTTTTTACGACTTGCAATTTTAATGTATTTATACACATTAACCTTGCTTAATATAATATAAACATTAACCTTGCGTAATATAATATACACATTAACCTTGCGTAATATAATATACACATTAACCTTGCGTAATATATTATACACATTAACCTTGCGTAATATATTATACACATAAATTTTCACTTTATAATATGTATAGAAGATATCAAAAACCATTTTCATTCAGGACAACATCAAGAAAAACTGATACAAATATCTCTCCACCACCGTAGCAAAGGCAACACTCTGTATGGGCATTATTAAGTTGTCAAAAACATTTGACACGCGTGTAATATATCGAGAAGATCGTCATTTGTCACCCTCATATTATTATCAAGTTACACGTGCGGTGTGTGACATAATATTTCTTCAAATAGCAGAGGAACTGCAGTACCGAGCGACAGGAAGCTTTCAAAATGAAGTGCACTGCAAACACTCAATTTGCGTTCTTACTTTTGGAGGGGAATGAAATACATATCACTTTACATGTCTCACTTTTATTTATTTTGAATGTTATTATTTTTAATTTATGTCGTATGATAGTTTTTAATTTATGTCATAGTTAGTTATGTTTGATAAATTTGTATTTCCGCTTTTGTTGTTTGATGATTGTTTATGGAAATCATAACGGAAATTCATTAAAGCTCTTGCATTCAGTAACAAATCGTGCTCACACATATTTTTCCTGAGCTTTCCTGCAGTTTTACCTAATACCTACCTACTTAGAGGTTATAATAAATTTAGATAGTGTACAAAATCATATTGGTTTTCAAATCTTTATTGGAAATTAAATCACTAATTAACAAATATGTACGAGTAAATGAACAGGCACAATCGTAGACAGAGTATTTTAATTGTGCCTGTTCATTTACTCGTACATATTTGTTTTTTATTAGTGATTTAATTTTCAATAAAGATTTGAAAACCAATATGATTTGTGTACACTATCTAAATTTATTAAAACCTACAATTGTAATAAACATGTTTATAGAAATTTACAGCATTGCATTAACTCTAATAAGATGATATATTTAACGAGAGTATTTTTTTGGGTGTTTCTTCTTGGAATAGGAGCTCGATTAGAAAAAAAGGCCTCATCCAGTTTTAAAATATTATTATTTCTCTTTAACGTGTTAAAGTGTTTTTTTAAAACCAAGTTACAGAAATAAAATATAATTTATCAAATCATTTTACGGATCAACTCTACTACATCATATAGTTATGTGACGGTGAGAACTCTCGACATATTTAATTTCAAGAAATCCCCAAAATACCTTATTTCAAGCAAACAAACCCACAATCAAATACTAGTACGAAATATGTAGTAATAGTATGTTATCTAATTATATTGCGACGTCTCCGCCGGCCGCGCTCCATTGTGCTAGGACAATGTCTGCTAATTCCTGATCCATGTAACTTCCTGTATTGTTCCAGTGTTGACAGATTTTCCTATTATCAGCATGAACAATATACCCACTTGTAAGTAAATATGTACCTACACGAATAATTGAAATATAGCAGGAATTGGAAATTATTATGTGGCGGGTAACGGGTTCCATTATTGTCGTAATTTTCTGTCTCTTGTTAAGGGAGGGTTAAGTTATGAGTTTCAGGGATTGCCTTGTGGACTTTGTGTGCGCTAGCGCCTGCTAAGCTTGTGGTCCTGAGTTTGATGCACAGGCAGAGCACAGCGTTATTTGGTTTTTTAGCTTTCGAAATGTGGGTACCCGTCTGCCTACTCCTTTCGGGCCTTGGGGATTAGAAGCGTGGCGAAATAACTATAAAGTGTTAAGTAGTAGGTTTACAAAATGTGATAGTATCCTCAGCCCTATTAATAAATCAATTAAACTATCATGAAGCAGTAGACCAATGAACCAATACTTCCAGAAAAATTTAGTCAACATGACTCTAAAACAGAATAAAATAAAACCCACCTCCAATATCCGGTACATTTTATTGATCATACATTTTGCTAAGCCGATTAACAACCGCGTACTCCATTAATTACAGGTCTCGATAACAATTCAATAGGTCAGGACACAGATAACCCATATCTCCGGTATCGCATCATCCCTCTCGGTCAATTTGCCTGTATATACCCTATATTTGTTTCCGGAGTACATTAATCTACACCTGTATTTCATGTTACAATTATGTAGGTAGGCGTGTATTATCAATTAATCATGTATGTATTGTAGGTCTTTTTACCCGACGACGCGAGAGAAAAGGCAGGATTATCTATATATCGCGTCTATATATAGCGTATCTATTTTTGCATGTGGGATTGCACCTGGGTGGAGGCTTTGAGTTAGCTTAAGGCACCCACAGGATAGTCCGGTTAAGTAGCGACGACCTCTAAGGGTCAAATACGAGTTGCCATTCTTAAAAAATAAAAAATGTATGTGGGATTCTTTATACCTACACTCGAAGCATCGTCTGGGTCGCGCGATAGATATAGGATATGGTTTGTTTTTTTATAAAATCAAAGTGGCGGATTTTAGACATTATACTAAGGTCTTGAAATAAAAAATTTTACTATGACCATGAGGGGTACAGTATTTTTATCTCACGAGGTGACGCGCGCTTTACTTGTGGTAACCAAGTCTAAAAACACGCTGTGAATGTGTGCGTGAAGGCGAAATACGTCAGCACATAACACACACACACACTTCCAGCTTTGCCATTGTCTCGGATGGTACCAAAAGATCCTGGGCTTACACACACATCAACAGTGTATTTTTACGCACTTGGTAACCTCAAGTAAAGCGCGCGTCACTTCGTGAGACAAAAATACTACTTATAACAAATAGACGATTCCAAAAATATTAAACTAAAACGTTTAAACAGTCTGATGCAGTTGGTGGCAGTTATTTTTGTTCAATCTCAAATTTGATGCCACTGACTGTATCAGACTGTTTGAAAAGTGAGCATGTTTTGAACTTTTAGTTGTGGGGTTTTTATTTTTATTGTTTTTGTTATTTTTAAGATACATGTCCGTAGCCGACAGTAGGCAGCAGCAGCAGGTGAGGTATCTCCGCGACACTACTGGGTTCTATGTATTTCTATGAAATACCTTCCTTAGCTAGCGAAATAGCGACACGTCGTTTTCATAGAAATACATAGAAACCAGTAGTGTTGCGGCGACACCTCATCTGCTGCTGCTGCCTGCAGTCGGCTACGGACTTGTGCAGTCGCCAACACATCAAGTTACCACAAGCTGTCAGATTTCCTCATTCGATTTTGAACTTAACCATCAACATTTTAAGGGTTTAAAATCGTTTGGAGAAATTTGACAGTTTCGTGTAGCTTGACCTGCTGGCGACTGTACCTTTAGGGGTTTTTTTTGTTTCGTTACGGCATGAACTTATTACGAAACGAATTCTAACTTTAGTCACAGAATAAATAATAGTACAAGCCTTTAGTCCAATCTGAAACCTTTTTGTCTTTCGAACCTTATTCCGAATAAGGTAAACTAAATACAAAATTGACAGCTTAGATTTGGGTTTAAAGTTAGTTTAACTGTGTCGGAATAAAGTTTGAAATTCAGAAAAGGCTTGATGGTTTAAACCTTAGTCTAAAGGTAAACCTTGTTTTGTAATAAGACCAATATACATAGAGAATAGGTAGCAGTTCTGCGTTGGTAAAAATATAAGTATATCAGTCAGCAAAGTAGTAATTTTAATACACTCATTTATAGGATTTGAAATTCAATGTGAATGTGAGGACTATGTGAGTCTTTGCTTTTTTTTTCTCAGTTAATTCTAATCGTGATCTGGCAGTTTGAGTAATTTATGCGGCCTACCCAAATGTCCTTTCTTTGGTATTGTTCGTCGAATCGTTGAGCTCCTTAAGTCCTGACTTCCTGAGTCGAGCTGCACGATTACTGACAAATGCGTGCACTGACTGAACAGGTCCACTCAATCTGTGTGGTTCTTTCCTCAAAAGACCATTTCAGATACCAATCTACTTGGTCTTCATATGATCTGACCAAGATTATGTTTGGACTTTAAAAGAGTATGTTTCGGCCTTTCTTCTCAGCGTAGTCAGACAGGAAACGCCGAATTCAATTAGTTTAAAAATATGATAGACGTGTAAAAGTGTTTGTATAAACTACTTACAGAAATAAAATCATTTATCATTTAATGCATGTATCTTTATAAGACAAAATTTTAAAAAAACCCGACACAAAAAAGAGTGAATGACCTTGAAACGGCTGAACCGATTTTGATAAAACATGTCTAAGAACCACCGCTGGAAAACCTGCTTTCAAATAAAAAAACCGCATCCGAATCAGTTCACCCGTTTAAGAGCTATGGTGCCACAGACAGACTCACAGACATAGCGGTCAAACTTATAACACCCCTTGTTTTGCGTCGGGGGTTAAAAAAGAGGAATAAGTTAACTTTGGACTACTGCGAAATTAGAGTCCCATAAGTTTAATGAACGTCTAATTATCTCCAGCTAGCTTCCAATATAGCTTTTAATATATTCATGCTTATTAATTTAATTTACATTCTTGTTTAAAGATCATTTTGTGAAGCCGTGTATTTAGCGACTAGCTTCTGCCCGCGACTTCGTTCGCGTGGAAGTCGTAAGGCATCACAATATTGACGGCTGTCATCGCGGCCGTTATATGGCGGCCACCGCTCTTCTAGGCGACCGTAGCTTCACTCTTCAAGATGTCAGTGATACTGGTTTTGTATCGTCCACAAACTATAACATTTTTACTCGTGTAATCACAATTTCGCGGTGAACTGTTGTAGAATACGAATATAATGCAATATTGCTGCTCCTCTATCCCAAATAGCGTGATAATATATAATCTTTATATATATAAAATTCCGTCACGTTGTTTGTCCGCGATGGACTCCTAAACTACTGAACCGATTTTAAATTTGATTTGCACACCGTGTGCAATTTCATCCAACTTGAAAGATAGGATAGCTTACATCTTAATTTATAGTCGCAATATTATTTTATTGCAAATTATTTGTCTATTATTTAACAGTCACAATTATCTGTTAGCTCCAAACGATTCTAACAGATGGCGCTATGTTAAAAATACAAACGTTTCATATAAGCAACAATTTAATAGCATAACCACTACGTGTTGCTGAGGCTAAGGTATAACCTAAATTTATTTTGTAATAAACGAAATACAGTGAAATTCAATTGTTCTTACTTTTTCAATTTTTGGTGTTAGCATAGCCGGCCACGTGTTACTTAGACTGAAGTATAAATTAAATTCATATTCTCCGGATGACATAGGCTATATTATATTATGCTTTGCTACCCGGGCGAAGCCGGGGCGGGTCGCTATAATATTATAAAGAGAAAAGATATGATTGTTTGTTTGTATTGAATAGGTTCCGAAACTACTAAACCGATTTCAACAATTCTTTCACTGTTGGGAAGCTACACTATCTCCGGGTGACATATGCTATATTATATTATGCTTTGCTACCCGGGCGAAGCCGGGGCGGGTCGCTAGTAATATATATAATATAGCCTATACGTTGACCAGACTTTTAAGGAATATTTGTGCAAAATTTGAACAGAATCTATTCTGCAGTTTTTGCGTCAATCCGGAACATACATCTCGACAAACGGACAAAAATCCTACAAACTATATTTTCGGCACCAGAATCATTCCCACAACTCGTAACATTTACTTTTTCAAAAATAATCAATGTACAGTTTTGACTTCGCTACGATTTTATTATATGTATAGATGGGTACGGTCGCGATTTAACAAAACTTCTTATCGTCCCTAAAACAAATTCACCCGCAAACAATTAAAAAGACAACAAAACTTAAACAAATCACATCCATTCCCTTTGTACTACTTCATTTGTTTCCATACAATGTTGTCTGAAATTGTGATCCATCATGAGTTGAATAACATCACACTGAATAGTTGGTGGGCGGCTTATGAATCGCGACCAGCTTTCGGAGGCCTCTCGAAGCACCCTTTAGCACCCCGCTAATACCAAGTATTGTTTTGTGTAAAAGGGGGAGGGGGTCCAGGGTAATCTGGTGGTGCCGAACCATTGTTGTTGCGTCGGATTTGAGTGCGAATTGTCACAGGCAGTCGGACGATTTTATCAATCGCTTATTATTCAACTCCTAACAAATGGATGATGACTCATTTGTGAATGTATTGGCGCCAGAATGTTTGCACAGTTTTGTGCAATATGTTGTCGATCTTTAATCGAAAGACTGTGCAAAATATCGGTTTTGTGTAGCAGCTTTTTATTGGGGAGTCTCTAATGAGTCAGCTTTATGCATCAATGATTACTTTAGGGTAGGTACTCAAAGCTCTCATGCGTTTTTCCGACTGTGAGGAATTGATGAGCTTTTTTGTATTACGTGAAGTGAAGCACGTCTATGATGATGATGCTTCGTTATTTTGTCTCTTATACCACATACGTATTTTTTCCAATTATTTAAATAATGTTGCAAGTTAAGCATACAATATTATTAGAAACTACATTTACTTGAATTCAAGGTGATTTTCTAAGTGTAAATCTTTGTGGAAAACCGTTTGATGACAAACAAAACGACCGACGAAAGACTTCAACGACCACTCAACGGAAGTGTCTGAAAAATCTTGCTTTGTTACTTCTTAGACTTCAATACAAGGGCTAAATGGCAATAATATTAAGTATAGCTATCAAGGAAATCAAGGCATGGCTTAGCCAGTGATACGACACATGAGACAAGAGGGTTTAGATTACCCCTTTAACTGAGTATGCAAGCGAGACTCGACTCGCGACATTCAAGTCGCGTCTCGCGTCCCGGATCTCCTCACGACTTCAATGTTAGTTACTAAAACGATTTTCATTCGATTTGGCCGTTTGAGTCAGCGGGCACAACAGTAGTAGATATCGAACGAGTCCATTGTTGGAGGTGACATCTAAAAGCATTGTGCCAAGCAGTACAATCGCACCATTACCGCCGCCATTGTGACAATGTTAACATATCGTTATCTAGATCAAGCGCCATCTATTGTCCGTCGCGGAGACTTTTGTGTAAGAATTTTCTTTCCTTTTCAGCGTTTGGTCGGATAGTTTTGTTTCGGTTTATCGACCTTGAGCTGTCGGCTAACAATAAGGGGACTGTATAGAGTGTTCATTGAAGACATGTGTAGACGGGCGATAAAGAATTCTAGATCGAATTTTATTAGGTGAAAAGATCTATAACAAGATCAACGCATTTAGCGGAAAACATCAACTGATGTCTGTCCGATTCTCAGTAGCAGCACGTTGTCTTGATTTGTGCCCGGTTGATGGCAATAGGCTCGCCCCCTACTACATGGGATTTAAACATAACTGGCGAAATGTGGGTGTAGATACTATGGTACACCTCTGCCTGACCCTACGGGGAAAACAGAGGCAGATATAGGTAAACTAACAAACTCTAACAATCCATGTAATTACTAAATCTTACAAGGTTTTTTTTTTTGTAAATTACCGTGTAGATAATATGAAAGTCTATTTTCAGCGAATGTGTTTATAATTTACCTACAAAAAAAAAACAATTTACATAACGGTTTCACGTTAAGTAACATTGAAATTGTTTATTTTGAAACACAATGAAAATACTTAGTAATAAAAACCTTTTTTGTGTCAAAGAAAACAATGTAACAGTTCACGTAACTTCAGCTGATAAAAAAAAGCCGTAGCCTCGTGCACCGTGTACTGCGTAGCACGGCTACGTAATGCTACGAACTTTTCACAAGTTATGTTTTAACAAAGAAATTAATACGCTTTCGCAATTCGCAAGTATCGATTTAATCGTTTTCCCCTAAATTTTAACCTATAGGTACTTTTTAATATTATGTTAACCTTTCCACGTTATAATTTTGTTTACTAAAGTTAGTTGCTTAATTTCCCCAATATTCTTATTGTTTTCAGAAAAAATAACAAGAAGGTTTTGTTATTTCGTATGTTCCAGTATATTTTTCCACGGGTGCCAGCGATTCATCTGCTGTAATGGTTATGTGTACCTATATTATATATTCTTACATTTAATAAATGTTGACATCATTTTGTAACCCGAGGGCCTAGAAAAATGGCATTCGCTTCGGAGCGGTTCTATTTCTACAATCGCTATCGCTTCCGCTAATGTTTCCATCATACGAATCGAAAACTAGCGATAACGCTTGTCAAAAAGTGTCACTTGGCTACGCATCTCTATGGAAGTAATCGTTCGACGCTGTCGATTCGTGTCATAGAATCGAATGATGTTAACATTGTCTAGCTAATTTATATTCGTTGACCTATGATCACGTGAAATTCGATAGCTTACGTCAACCCCACACATTTTTGGATTTTCTACTAGCGTCATCGCTAATCGAATGTTACTTTGTCTAGGCCCTCTGTTTTAAATATAAAAACTTCGAACGTGCTTTGATACCCATACGTTAAAAGCGTCACGTCTGAAACCATACGTAACTGTCGAACACGTTCTATGAGTTTAGGTTCTCCTTTTTCAGACTATCGAATTATCGTCTACCATGATCATCCACGACATCCCATTAACCATTGATAAATGATAAATGTTTTTATTTCTTTAAGTAGGTTTGTACAAACACTTTTACACGTCAATCATATTTTTTTAACTAGATGAGGTCGGCGTTTCCTATCTGACTACTCTAAGAAGAAAGGCCAAAACAAACTCAGAGGTCAGTTTCTTTTAAAGTCCAGACATATTCTTGTTCAGATCATGTAGAATAGTGTTTCAAATGGTCTTTTGAGGAAAGAACCACACAGATTGAGTGGACCTGTCCAGTCAGTGCACGCATTTGTATTATTCAATGTTTTGATTTAAAAGAGTGTCCATGGAGTTATTATCCCGATAGGAACTTACTAATTTCACCTTTCTGAGAGACCGACTCCTTGACTATTCAAATTTCTTGCCTGTAATTGGTTTAATTGTAGTAAATGCTTTGAGTTCGAGTTTTGGATGTCGTGGAACTGTAGCGGCATCTACATCGCAACATGCGAGCAACACGTCACACTGACGTCACGCAAAATCCTGCATCGCGCAAGCAGAGTTTACCGTGCAACTAGCATATCTACAACGTCCCGACATCAAACGTCGGGCAGTTTTCCACCACAGACAGACACCACACCCGTCTGGTCGGAGGAACCTTCCTTTTCCATAGAGTATGAGTGAACTTTACGCCCTGTTCCTCATACCTCTATAGAATCGTCACGCAAACTTTCAACACGAAAACCAAAACAATATCACCCTCATTACTAAGCACGGAGGGATGACGCGACAACCACCACGAGTGGCGGACTGACCACCATTGTTCCACCACCACAATGACTGGTTAATGAGATCAGATCCATCCTCGCTGGACAATGGCCACCCCCGCCCGTCCCACTGATTTTATTAATTAATTCATTACAATAGAACCTGAGTTTCGGACCACTATCTATTGTTTGGCGATAGTGATTCAGCAGGTTGACCTTATGGCGGACAGATAAAGGATGAATTGATAATTGTAGTTGATTTTGATGATAATTGAAGGTATTCTGATGGGGTTATGGTAAACGAGTGGGGGATAGTGTGATATTTATTGCCTTTAAAAACTGTAATGCAAATTATTTACGTATGTATGAAACGCTGTGATTTCAGAAATGGTATTCAGGAAAGTCTGTGAAAACAGAAAAACCTAGCAACAGACTAGATTTGTAATGATTTTCGTTATATTTTCATTGATCCGTCCCATTTATATTGGTATAAAATTATCTCATAAATTTTTAGAACATGTTTTATGTCGTCTCAAACAATATGAAAACAGAATTTTTCTTTTTTCAGGACTAAGTCGGTCCGTGTTTTTGAGTTTTCTTTTTTGCATTGTCTTTCATTGTTTTCTTTTCACCTAAACCTATGATGTGGAGACGCGGAAGAATCCTGTTCCTTATTGATTTGAATACCGCAAGAATTTTCCAATTTAATTCATTTATTTCGTGAAAACTGTTTATACAGCGAGACATTCCCGCGGGGTAGCTAGATAACACACTAACAGTAGGAATGGGTTTCATTTTGACAGTTCAACAACATTCATTGCGTTATTTACGTTGTTGAGCAGACTTTCGAATAGGTATATGAAGCAATGGATTAGCAATAGGCTTCAAAATGATTCAGATTGTGATAGATAGATGATCAGCACCCTAATTACGTAACAGGTAATTAGGTAATAGGTTACGTAATTAGGTTGCTGATCATGAAATTTTTTGCACTCTCCATAGTGCAAAACAATTAATTATTATCAGGAATGTGCGCTATGTCCCGCCAAAAAGGCATACAAAATATCTGGGAAATTACAAATAGGTAATTTAACAAAATACGTGAGTTTAATCATTTGGATTACTCAATTAAAATTCGTTCGCATAGATATTCCTGAGAAAGTCTTTTATTTAAAAATATATGTTTCTTTAAGAAACAGGAAATTCTTTTAATTTTATTTCATAATGACAAATCTTAAATACTATACAGGCTGGCAGGGAAATCGACGCGCAAACTACAACCATGAATTTAGCACATGATTCTAGACCCCTAGCGTAGAAATTCTTCGTCGGTTATCAAACAAAATCTGCTTTTTAATAATAAAGTGCAATACCTACTCGGTCAAAATATATACTGAGTTTTTTTTTAATATCTGCCAGCCTGTATACAATTTAACACTAAAATATATAAATTATGTACTTACAAGTATAACAGGTGTCAAAAGACAATTAACGAAGCCGAGAGTTACTTGTACCCCCGTGATTGTAATATTTTTTTTTACTGGAGTATGGACTTGGGAACCTTCTGTTTACGGAGATATTGTAAGTCAAAATTCCAACTTTTACTGACGTTTTTTGACGAAAACAAGTTTTTAATGTCATAACGTAACTTCATATACCCCCACGACCCCTGTACCGTTGCATGCACCCATAAGCACAATGTCTTGCGTGCGTTACGTTGCGCACTACCGTAAACCGATATTTCACACCAAAAATAAAATTCGTTTCCCAGCAATTATTATTTTTGTGCTATGTTACTTATTTTGATGTACAGAACACGTAGTTGACGGCTATGTGATGGGTCTTTTTACACCCTGTAGGTATAAGTCAAAGAAAAAAAAAGGGCAGAGCTTAAGCGACAAAATACATGTACTTTATACCAATAGTATTGATTTCCAACGAAAATACAAAACTTTTTACATGGTTCACAATCTACAGACACGTCACAACGATTGTCGCGTCGCGTCGCAATTTCTCTATTGTTTTTGAAGTACAATGAAGTACTCAGATAAAATAGGAGTCGGCTGGAGTTAGCATATGAATAAAGTGGACAAAAGACCCCTTCTGTCCATAGCGAAATTTTATTAATTGTGCTTTGTGATAGGGCTGCGCAGTCCGCGTTGAATTTTCATCAGAACTCGTTAAATGTAATAGTCATATCGGAGTCGGATTTTTTTAATCTTTCATCTGCGGATGTTTTACAAATTGATTAAGGATTTAATGGAAAAGTAAAAAAATGCAAATTCTGACCGAAGTAACAGACCTACCGCGTAACCTAATGGCCAAGACGAGAGATGTAAAATATCAGTATTATGTAGACAGAATCACCATTGTCCAAATTCGGATAAAATAGAAACGAGCATACTGTCTTTGTAATGAGTTAATATGGCTAGAGGGTTAATAATTGTTATTATTTGTATGTAGGTACATAAATCAGAAATAACATTAAGTATTAATACGTTGTAGCAAATGAATGTGTAAAGATTTCCTTCTACTTGATATTAGATCTTCCTTAGAAACATCCTTCCATCAACAAACTTTACATTTTCATCAGAGCAGCTTTGTGCAGAACTCCGTAGCGATTCATGCAGCACGTATTATTCGAAACGTTGAAGTTGGAAACATGACCAGTAAAATTCAATTTTAATATTGCATCGTATCTAGTGAGAGATTGAATTTTGATACGTCTCGTATGCGTCCCAGAGATTCGCCCCGCGGACGCCATTCAACGTCGCCCGGGCGTGTTGCACATTGCTTACGATACAGCTACGCAGGTGAACAAAGTATTTTATTTGGTATTTTTACGTTTTGCTTCTGTTTTTTTTGTAGTTATTTTTTATATACGGTGTTATCGTTTCGTGCGTATAGTTCATATACCTACAAGGTATAAGTGGAATAACTGAAAACCTCTTAAAATGTAATACTCATCATTATTAAAAACTTTTACTATGTACGGGATCTAACCGGAAATCTCGAAAAAAATCAGCTATTCCGTGTATTTTGTTGAGTTATGCGAACATAAATTTTATGGAGCTGCAGATTATATTTTTTGCGGTTTTTAGGTTGGTCCCATAGTAAAAGATTGTTTGTAAATGTGTAAATTATACACCTTGTAGAGGTATTGACAATTATCAAAGAGCGGGTGTTGGCGTTTAGCTATGACTGTATGTAAACTGCATGCTTGCTATGCTAAATGTCAAACACGTTATGAGCTGATACCGTTGTTTTATAAAGGCAGATAAAAAAAATACAGTCCGTATCTTTTCACCTGCTTTTTGTTAGTGAAGCCCTTCAGTGCGATTCTTACTTCGTAGTCTATAATAATCTCTGAGACGCAAAGAGCTTAAAAATACACTAGGTACTTAGCATTTCTTTTCGAATAATTCTAAATAATAATCCTCGTTCATTATTTACCTCAGATATTTTGTCTATGTTGATTCGGCGGGCGACACACTGTGCGATTCGCCACCGGCTTTGCAGAAATCATAAAGGCGAGAGATCAAACGGCGGCCGGTCTTTTTGACCCCGATAACGAAATGATACTCTCCACTGGACTCACGAGGACCTCGAGGTCTACTCAATTAGCAAGTACCTATTGTCTGAAATGATGTGTAGGTAGTGTAACATACTTCTACGAGATGCAGATAAGATAAAACATTTAAGATGTAAATTGATGTAGGAATATAAAAGTCTGCAGGAAAAACAACGCTTAGATGCAAGAACATTTTCTAGGACCACAATACGAAACATTCTTTGGAATATTGAAAATCCGTTTTAATATTTAGTGCTTGTTACTGAAATCACTTTCAGGATGTGTTTCTCTCATAATACAAAATTCCGCAACACAGAATTTTCAATACCACTGCTGCATAATCCTATTGCATACAGAGTTCTTATGTTACATTTCCATAAATATAGATTTTAATCATTAATATCACAGATGAGATTACTCCAGCCGACGCATGCGGCGCGGCGGCCGACAAGGCCAGCTCCATGTCAAGTTCGGAGCCACCTCGTAGGTACAGCGCAAAGCGGCGCTACTGTAACAATAATGGCTCGGCCCCCATTGTTTGGGGCCGTGGCACATTACGCTTTTGTCTCTGCCCTCTCCCGTTCCTCACAATGCGGCCAGGAAACAAGTGAGCCTTTATTTCGCCTCTTTTTGTCTCGGAGTATCGCTGCTTATTGTCTTCATTCGATTGTTCGGGCCTCTTCAGAGGGCACATTGTTGTGGACTTCGTCGTTAGTGCTGAGCTGGCGGATGTGCAATGTTCTAAGTGTCGTTTGAATTTTAATACGACGGAAAGTGTGGTAGGTAGTGACTGGTGGGCTCGCTTTGTGATAGTGTCTTGTTTCGCTTATTGACACGCTAGTCTGTACGCTGTACCGGTGTTCTCGTTCATGCGGAGTAAAATAGGTGTAAAGCAGTATTGTTTTCGGAAGTGAGTTCCTGTTTTGCAGTGCATATATTTTATCTGTGTGACTCATTGAAACCTAGCTGATTGGGTGCAAACAAATAAAGAAAGAAAGAAAATACATTTATTTATTTGCCCCTAAACATGACGCAAAGAAAAAACACAGAAAAAAGAACGAGTTGGGGGAAAATATGCGTCACATTCACCCAAAACGGAACCTCGGATCGAAACCTTTATTAAGACGAGGGATGAACAACAGTTTTAATAAGAAGAAAGACATGCAAATGCCTACATCAATTGGTTTCTGCATTCGTGTGCATTACCCAAACAATTCTGTGCACATCCATTTTCTTTTATCAAAATTTGAAATGCATTACTTATTGTTATTACGCAGTATTTCAGGCATAAATGTAAAATGTTTATGATGCAGTGAGGCGCCGCGCCGTTTTCCAATTTCCGATGCATCTGGCGTTGAAATTAATTTCACAGCCTCTGTGAACAATACAAAATAATTGCAACTCTACGAAAACGAATGCGTTTGTATAAAAACATTGTGTCCAATGAAACATTTTTTTTCCCAACACGCAGTCTTTTCTACAGTGTTTTTTAGGATCAAAAATGCCTGAAAGGAGTTGTTTGAAATTTGAGTTCTTACCGTCTTATTCATATTAAAGCTATTTGCTTCATAAGTAAACCTATTTTAGCTATCGAACTATTTTGTCCTATTCTGTCAAGTTAAAATGAAGTTTGACAGAAAGGGACAAAACAGTTCTATAGCTAAAATAGGTTTATGAAGCGAATGACTTTATTATGAATAAGACGTTTAGTATTTTAGGTTAGGACATATAATGTTTAACCTACGCCATCCCACTGCTGGGCGTAGCCTCCACTTTAGCGTTCCATCCGCCCCGATCTTGTTCAAAGCATGAGGAGACAACAGTTTTCAGCCAGCCCATTCTGTAAAATTATCACCGTTAAAAATTGGGTGAAGTGAACTGCAGTCATTCCGCTAAATGCTAAGGATTGACATTATTGAGTTATTGACAGCTCAGTACCGGTAAGTTTTCACTGTGAGATTTTAACAGAAAAGATCTGCAGATCGCCGAGCAACGTCGCATACGCAGCCATCTTTCGTGACGTAATCTCATCCTGAAATCGCAATCCTTTTCCCACATTACAAGCTGTCATGTATATTGATCATATCGATATCTACTCGTGTTTATCTGCAAATAATACAAGCTCAAGCTCCTCTAGTTAGCATTGTTCGCGGCTCCATTGTGTGACTCGCTTTGTTAGGGCACGCTTCGTTTTTTCCTTTTCGCCTTCGAAACGGCGCTGAAAAACTAAGGGCCGGAGCTACAAGGGTTGAGGTGTAGCGCTGTGTTTACATTATCAGGGTTTTGTCTTGAATTAAGGAGGTTACATTAAAAATGTGAAGACAATGTGGGCGAGATTGTGTTGTTTTAGGTCAGCTACCTTGAAGTTAGTGAAAAGAGGGACCGAAGGTGATAATTGAACGTGGTTACGCTTCTACGTTTTTTTTTAATGCGGAAAGTAGAATAGATAAGGAAGCAGAACATACATTTGACCTCACTATCGGCTTAAGCACCCTCGAAAACCATGATTACGACACCCATGGTGAAAAATTTGAAAATTTTCCCAGCCGCCATTTTGGTTTTTCATTTTGACCTCACTATTGGCTTCACCACTTTCGAAAACCATGAAAACGACATATATGACGAAAAATTTGAATTGTTTTGCAGTCGCCATCTTGGATTTTAATTTTGACATCACTATTGGCTTCAGCACTCTTAAAAACGATGAGAACGACGCTCATGATAAAAAAAAAATCCTAGCCGCCATCTTGGATTTTCATTTTGACCTCACTATTGGCCTCAGCACCCTCGAAAACCATGAAGACTATCTTTCTCTCTCTGTCTCTTTCTATTATATATACTAAAAAGTCGCATGGAGCGGGTATAACGCTTTTTCGTTACGTCACGATTTCTACAATCTTCAAAAATTTTTACTCCTACCGGAAGCTGCGTTAAAGAATTTCGATCCAAAAACGGTTTACAACTGAAAAGGACTAAGTTCATAGGCAGAATACTGCAAAGTCAAAGTGACATCATTTATTTCAAATACGTACACGAAAGGCACTTTTGAACGTCAAAATTTACATGAAAATAGAATTGATTCTAGTTGCCCTTTCCAAAAGGTAGTTTTGCAGGGGTAGTAGTGTTACCAACCTATACTTTACTGATATTTAATGAGAATGAACGTATTACTTTACTTGTAACTGCATGTGAATTTTCACTGCCTGCCCGTTAACAGATTGAACATAACAATAGGTAAGCACACCATAACACATCATTATTTCTGTAAATCCGTTTCAGATTTGGTATAGCCTTACAACAGCGGTGCGTCTGAATAGACACCGTTGAAATATTCTCTAACATTGTGAGTTCTTTACAAAATCGCCTACACTCATGTGTCGCCTCGCAACACCATTCATATTTCCCGCGTTTTCCATACACAATATTGCGACTTTGTGAGGCGGCGCGCTTCTAAGTCTCCAAATAGTCCATTGACGAGCTCCGAGCAAACTCGCTATAGCGAATTAACACTATTCATGGGAAGTTTTGAAAGAGGACTACTCTCATACAATTTGGTCGCATTCATAAAGATCCACTCCTTAGCTAGCTCGATGAATAGCTTTATGAAACGTTTTATACTAGAATATACTGTTCGAAAATAATTTTGGCGTTTGTTTGTCAATTGTTTCTTGCTTTTAAGCAATTTCTGGAGCAATTACATTTTAAATTACGGCGCTATTAGCTAGCCCTCGAGTAGATGAGGCAAGAAACAATTACGTTGTCGACAATAGTTCGCATTGTGAGGCTATCGTACTAGAAACAGTTGTTCCAGCCGCTGGTAAAAGAATGCTCGCTGGAGCGGCGTTGAACAAAAGCTGGCCCAATTGTGTTACCAGCCACCCGCGTTTTGTGTCCCACCAAATAGGAAAATGAGTTGAAAGGGAAATTCTTTGGAAACAAGATTTGCGTTAATCGTTAAATATGTTTATGGAACCTCTACACAAGAAAATTATTGATGATTTTTAATGAGGACATCCATTGAGGGAAACACAATGCTGTTCTTATGGACGCCCTGAGACTTTCAACCATCAGGCAATTTGAGTGTGAAAATAGATTGTGAGAGATTGTCTTTGTCTATACCTACACATGGTTTTAGTTAAATCAAAATCAAAGTTCATTACTCGACAATTGTTCAATAACTCCATTTTCATTATAAAATGCTTAATTAATTAGAGTTAACCGAACGATAAACCAAGTAGTACGAGTTCGAACCCAGGCAGGCACTTTGTGTATTTAATTTCATCACCACTGCTCTCAAAACTATGAAGGAAAAAATCGGGAGGAAACCGACACGTCCTAAAACCAAAAATTCGAAGACATGTGACATCCACCAACCCGCACTGAGCCCGAGTGTTGGATTACGGCTCATTCCGTCTCACAGAGAGGAGGCCTGTGTCCCAGCAGTGGGAACATTATAGGCTGATTATGTGATGCAAACCATGTAGGCTTTTATAATATTTCAAAACAGGCAGAAGGCGAAAAAAAATAATAACAAGCTTTTATTAGTTGTTAATAAAAAAGAAACAAAAAGTTAAAAATATATTTTTCCATAATATATATTCAATAATTTTAATAAAAAAGGCGTGTTACACCCTCTTTTTTTCGCTCTTATTGTTAAAATGTAACGCGCCTTTGTTTGAGAACTAAATTCGAATTCCAATCTGAATAAAATTATTTTTAAGTTTTTAGGTCTTTTTTATTAACAACTAGCTTCTGACCGCGGCTTTGTCCTCGTAGATGTCGGAAATTATCCCACGGGAACGTGCTACCGGGATAAAAAGTATCCTATGTCCTAACCCAGGTCATGGTCTATCCGTATGTATACCTATACTATAATACTTTAGCGCCGCCATTGACCACGCAATATTTACATATTAGCGATGTTATTTTATAACTCTAATTGTAATAACTTTACAAGTGCAAGTGGGCGGGGCTAAACGAACTACTCTCGGGCACACGTAACGCGCGGCGGTGGCGCGCACCAAAACAAAGACCAAAGAATACGCAGAAGCGCACAGAGATGCGAACGTAGGTCGGCGTAATTTTTGCCTAAGATTCCAGAAGGTAATGGTGGATCTAAGGCTATATTTCTATTATACAAGTTATGCAACTATTTAGGGGTTTGGACATCATTTTTTTGCGTGTATGTGGTTAAAGTAAGATAAGAAAATATAATTATAATATATTTGCTCAAACATAATGTGTACACAAACAAGAATTAAAGCGTGCATAAAGGATAAAAAAAATGTTTTAGGTATTAATTATTAATTGTATATTGGCCTGTAAATAATTATTATGAATATTTGTTAATAATGAATTTCATGTCAATATCATTAATTTAACCTGAATTTAGCAAACAATAATAAACACAAATATAAAAAAATAGGATAAGTACATGAAAATATTCTTACCTACATACAGTATTTTTTTAAAATTATGTTTGTGTAATTTTTTTTTAAATAAATATGATTAGTAAACTAAACTTTAGTTTATTACTGTCGACGTAATTATTGTGCATGTAAGTGTTTATGCTAAAAAATAAATAAAGAGCTCATACTTGAATTTTTGGAACGAAGTTCTTTAACACGGCTTGCGGTAGGAGTAAACTGGTAGAAATCGTCACGTAACGAAAAAACGTTATGCGACTTTCGAGAGATATAGTTTTCGTGGTTTTCGAGGCTGGTAAAGCCAATAGTGACCGTCAAAATGAAAATTCAAGATAGCGGCTGAAAAATTAAAAAAAAAAAACATTATGGGTGTTGTTTTAGTGAATTTTGAGGGTGCTGAAGCTGAATCCAATCTGCTGAATCGTGAGGCCAAAATATAAAATCCAAGATGACGGATGCGAATTTTTTTCGAATTTATTATCAAGGGTATCGTTTTCATGGTTTGCGAGGTTGCTCAAGCCAATAGGAAGGTCAAAATGAAAATCCAAGACGGTGAAATCTTTATGAGAGCTTCTAAAAACTTACAGTAGATGGCTCTGTATTAAAAACGCGTATTAAATTAACACGTTCCTTCTCTCTCCATCTTATTCTATTTATTATACAGTGTGAGTCTTCATAATGTGCGCATATCGAAATGAGAGACACTAAGTTTAATTTTATCGAAGGAAAACATATTTAAAAAACTCTAAAAAAATAAACACCAAAGAAAGGGTCTCTTCGTGCTAAATTATAGTATTTAGCCGAGGGCAAGGCCTTTCTTTAACAGTTGATAGGAAATGTTGTGATTGAGTTTTAGATATGGTATTTTCACTTTTAGAAACCTGATACGATGGATAATAATTTAAAGTAATAAAAAAGGGATATCTCAATAAAAGCCCCTATTACCTAAATCGGGGCTTTTATTGAGATATCTTAAAATTATTGTAAAAATTGATGAAAAAATATCAGATTTTTGTTTAAAAAATCCCTTAATTTTCAATTAAGGGCGCTTATTTTTCCTTTGTTTTTATTTTATGAGGACGCCCTGTTACTTCCAGTCATTACTAAGTTTGTTTCATCGTGATAGATCGATTAGTTTAAGAAGTTATACCGATTTGTTTACACAGAGAGGTCACAGCAGCGAACGAGAATTTTAAATATTATTTTTAGATTTATTTAAATATTTTTTCCGTCGATAAAATTAGGTTTAGTTTCCTTCATTTCGATATGTGCACATTATGAAGACTGACACTAAATATACGAGTGTGTGTGCATGCGATTATCGGTTCTTGACGGGGTTGTCCCGACCGCACACGTTTTTTTTAATATATCAAATTAGCATTGGCCATTAAGATGTACCATTTTATATAATTTATCTATCTAGCTTGTTTTTAAAATTTTACCCTGATCGGTTCATCAAAACTTTATAAGTGATTTCTAACATTTTCTTTAGAATAGAATACAATATTATTTGCATAAACTGTAGGTACTTACATACAATATAAAAATTTACAAAAATATGGAATCTTTTTCACCAATTTGGGTAATACACGAAAAGTAATCGGTGCAGTGACCTTATTTAGGTAATCATGTTTTTACCCATGGTATAATAATATATTTCGCCAGGTATAGCATTCCGAGACACAGTGGTCACGTGGGTGACACAAGTCTACGTCATCACCGTTGTTACCAGTAGTGTGTCATAATAACTCCCCAACCGCCTTTATTACCTTTGGGAATCCGATAAATCAATGAGGTTTTAACTAACAATTACGTCGGTATAAGTATAAGTTTAAATTGAATTGTTTCGTTTGATTAGAAAAACAAAATGACAATTTAAATGCTTGATATATATTTTTTAACAGAATGTTGACTGAAAATGTTTCCATACTTCTTGTTTTGTTGCAATGAAGTGGCAACTGGATAGTGCGTAAACTTGTGTCACTCTCGGAGTGCCAGACCTTGTTTTTTTAGACCATGTTTTTACCTAAATAGTTTCATTGCGGCCGCCGCCGGTTAGCCACCGATTGTCGGAGTGTCCCGCTTTGCGTTATTATTAGTACGAACTTACGAAGTGTTAATAGAAAATTAATTTGAAGTATTCGTCCGGGTATCATATGTAATGATTTAATTAGGAAGTAAACAATTGGAAAACGACTAAATCGCAAAAAAAAAAAAATGTTAGTGAACGACCAGTTTACGACCACATTATATCCAGTTTTTGACCACGTGGTATGCGAAATTGCTTCTTAAAAGGTAATAAAAACAACACCAAACTGTTTTTACTAAAATAACAGTCTAATTGCGAAAATCGTCCTTCCTGCTTAGGAAATAAAGACGCTCACAACTCAAGGTCAAACGGTTACCACCGATGCACGGTTCTCTGCACTCGGTATTAAAGTTGATGCTCGATATTGAGGTTAAGAGTTACCGTGACCCTGGCGCACAGGCAACTGAAGGAACACGGGTGGGTTTTAGTCAGTAAGAGTCTGACACGCCCTTCCGCTCCGCCCAGAGCGGGAGAGGTCATTTGATGATTTACCAATAAAAAATAAAAAAAGATGGCGGCTTCTAAAATTTCAATTTTTTCTCCTTACGTGTCGTTTTCAAGGATTTCTAGGTCACTAATAACGAAAATTTACCTCATATAGCTGAGCATGGCATAAGCCGATAGGGCTTAAGCACTCCCGAAAACTATAAAAACGACACGTATGACGAAAAATTTTTATATATGCCATAATGTCATATCGCCATAATGTGTTTTCATTTTGACTTCACTATTTGCTTTAGCACCTTCGAAAACCATCAAACGACATCCATGATTAATTATTTATAAAATTTTCGCAGCCGCTGCCATCTTGGATTTTTATGTTGACCTCACTATCAGCTATAGCACCATCGAAAATCATGAAACGACATAGATAATGAAAAATATTTAAAATTTTCGCGGCCGCCATCTTGGATTTTCATTTCGAACCCCCCAGAAAAAAAAACACGTGTGGCACTCGGGGACTGCCGCGGTAAAGCTATTGCATAGCATCTTTTATCAACTTTGCAATTATAATTATTTTTTATTTATGCAGTATTTTTTTTTATTTGATATTAATTCAAGTACAGTCGTACCATATACATACACGTTAAGCGAACGCTCGGCCGAGCTACATGGTAGGCGGAGTGGGGGGTGTTAGGTTTTATTTTCGTTACGGAATTTCTTGATTCGGTCGCCGCGCTCAAAGCCCACGATAAAAGCTATGCAATAGCTTAAAAACATTTTATTTTTGTTTTATAGGTCGTCATCCTACTAATATTATAAATGTGAAAGTTTGTGAGGATGGATGGATGTTTGTTACTCTTTCATGCAAAAACTATAGGACGGATTTAGATGGAATTCGGAACACAGATAGTTTATGACCCGGATTAACATGTGGGATACTTTTTATCCCGCTAGTACGTTCCCGTGGGATAATTTCCGACCTACACGCGGGTGAAGCCGCGGGCAAAAGCTAGTGTCTAAATAAAAAAGAATGTTTTTTAACAAGTAGCGCGTTTTTAATTTTTTCGTGGATCAAAATTTGGATATCTATGATCAAAATAGATTTTAATGAGTGACATAGTATACTGCACATTTTATATTTCTGGTGGACCAAAATAGGTTTTGAGTATGGTACTAAACGGGAGTAAGGGCCTCGGTTTTAATTAAAGAAATATTGTCTCAAGATACTTGATCTTGTAGTTCTTTTAAAGAGATTTAAGGAATTGGAGATATTTCCGTACACCAAAATTTCAATAATCATGGGAATTTTAGAATCGTCACCTATTTTACCCCGTTGGGGGATGATTTTACAGAAACGCAGAAACATGTTATTTTTTATTTCTTACCAAAAGCATAAATTAGAATTTTCGTATCCCTAACTCAAAGAAATGCTAAGTTTTCCATACAAACTTTTATTTCCTTTAAGATTATTTTTGAGGCAAAAAGCACCCTATTTCCTACCCCAGGATGACATCTATCTCCTTGCCAAATTTTATCCAAGTCTGTTCAGTGGTTTAGGCGTGAAAAGGTACAGACAGACAGAGTTACTTTCGAATTTATAATATTAGTATGGACTAATAAAATATTGTTTAAAAAATATATGTGGTATGTTTATTTATTTTTACTTTTAATATGTATGATGTTAAATCATCATCATATTGCATTGTCATCCGATTTACATATGCATACAAAATTTCAGCTCAATCGAAAACCAGGAAATGGGTCAAATTTAACTTGCAAGATTTGATTACATACAGACACCGTGTAAAAACACTTTTGTGTCTCTCTTTCATTGTAAAAAATACCATGAGAATATATTTGAATACTGGATTAGCATTCATATGAAGTATTAAAAGCTTTTCAGTCCTACATACTATATTAATAAAATTCACAAACAAACCTTTCAGGCATCTTCCAGACCGCTACTGAATGGTGTTAATTTACTACTGAATTGCCAACTCCCGAGTGTGAGATTTCAATGGGAGATTCGGTCGACATCACAAGCACGAAATTCTATATGGAAAATGTGGAAAACATAAATAGAGGCTGCAAAAAGCGACTCGAAAGGAGGGTGATTTTGTAAAGGCTTCAGCCGTTTCAATGGACCACTGTTTAACATTACTCATTGAGCGATACCTATTTTCTGATTCCTATTCAAAACATACAGGAGACTCTTTGAAAAACAGTACCTTCACGTAAAAAGGGAATATGGAACTTTTTAAACATCTTCACTCGCTAAGAAAGTCGGTTTTGTTCTTCTATTTCAAAGTGAAGTCCTACTCACGTTAAAAAATAGTTCTCAACAATAGTGCTGGCTGGAAAGAAAATAGCCTGCTCAGGATGCTATTCAACTGTCAAAGAGTGTAAAGTTTAAAGAGGTTGTGTATTGAAAAAAAAAAGAATGAATAATAAAGAGGTTTGTCATGTCTCCATAAATTTTTATAGGTCTGTGCCATTTGTGTCAATCTTGTCATCTTGTCACCCAACAACACGTTTATTTACTCTGTAAATTACTATTACAAAATCAATAATTAGTTTAATTATAATTAAAATCTAAAACAAAAACTCTGTTTCGTTAAACGATAAAATTTAAATATAAAGCTGCCTTTCTAGAAGTAAGAATGCTCAACATTTTCAAACCCATGGAACTTGATGATACGAGACAGATTTCTTGAAAAAAATTGCATAACCATGGTATTTTCATTGAAGAAGTCACCTGGCAGTGGCAGTGAAAGTAGCGATCACTACTCACGTTCTGCAAGCAGTGCATCAACCGTAGATTCAAAATGCTGCATGAAAATAGGATTCTTTATTCTGATCTTAATCATTCAAATAGGGTTTTTTCTTTTCTTTTTCTGGAGGTACGGAACTCCCGCCATTGAAAAGGCAGAGGAACCATTTCGTTATTAGTGTATGTGTTGTAGTAAGATAATTTACATAAAAATTGTTTATTTATAATTTGTAACTACAATAAAAGAGTTTTTTTTAACGTTGTAACTACTTTAGTATCCTTTTTTATGCCTTCCTCACATATCAAATGAGTTTGATTATATTGAGCTATTATCAGCGTTTATTTCTATTAGATTACATGGGCCACACACGCACCCAGACATGGCTGTAGGCCATGTTTCGCACGGGAATCGAACCTGTGAATAGTGGCGCAGTTGATTACAGTACGATTCAAACTTAATGGCGGCTGAGAAGTGCGCTACTCGCTGCGCACTACCTTACCCTTCACCCCCGCTGACACGTGAATTGGTTACTGCGCAGCGACTCGCCTCAGGTTCCGAGCCACCATTAAGTTTGAATCGTACTATACCTAGTTACCTACTGTACCAATCGTGCCCACGAATGTGGTTTATTGATGAGATTATAACATTAAAGGCGGACGTCTGCCTAAGTCTTGGGAAAATACAGGTGTTGTTATGTTTTGTGTGTTATAGCAAAAAATACACTCGTTATGAATGGTTTAAAAAGCGAGGATTAAATGTTTGCGTAGGTATTAGGAAGCCATATCTGAAGTCTGAACACTGTAAAGTTTCGCTTTCCTGTTGGATGTTGTAAGAGTTCTTCTGTTTTATGAATAAAAATAATACTAAGATAATGGAACTGGTAAGTCGACTCAAAGCTTAAGTAAAGTTTTTTGAATACTGAATCCAATATAATACATACTTCCATACATAAACTCACGCCTTTTCTCATAGGGGTGGTCGGAGACTACAGAACGCCACTTGATATGATGTTTACATACTTACTCCTTTAGCTTCGCCTACGTTCATAGTTCATACATGGTCATACGCGCACGTCTGTAGTTTCGGCCGAAGTTACGATCGTTTCCCACACGTTGTTTCTTACGGATACTACTATCCGTATTAGTTCGGAGCCCGAACTAAGAACGAATGACAAAATGATTTGACAGTTGTCCCTACTCCCGGTGTGGTTTTGCCCGTCCGAAAAATTAAATTCAGCACTTGTTTTGATGGATCAACTACTCTTGGTTCCCACACACTTCAAGTTCAGTTGAAAACCAACGTCAGGCACTAGTTGTCTGACATTTTTGCTAAACTGGACATATTTGGCGCAGCCACGAGGCACGCTTTCCTGCTAATTTCTCACAACGCACTTTGCACTTTTTTTTATTTTGCTTTTTTACTTATAAGTATATGTTGTGTTGTGTGCTTTATAGTCTGTGCTAAATAAATGTATTTTCTTACTTTCTTTCTTTTCTTCTTTCTTGGACGGGCCCTTATCTTCGTGAGTAGACCCCCTGATCAATGTATGTTACAAAAATTGTACGCACGCCTGCTACCAACTGTTCTGTTTTTGAATTTTCCCCGTGGATCCTAGTGACTGCATCGCAATGCCTTTGATTTTGATAGTTCAGCCATGTTCATTACACTATATACGTTGTTGATCAGATGAATTTTTCAAACCTATGAAGCAATGGGTGTGAAAATGAAAGGCAATGCAATTGATTGCCATTTTATGTATTAGACAATTACCCCGCTGGTCTACAGAGTAAAATAAAATGTATAAATCTTTCAGTATCCTACTTACTTAATTAAAATTCACTTCAAGCACGTGTCGATTTAATATTTTTATATCAAATGTGTGTATAAGGCCTGATTAGTGCGTCGCAATACTGGCTCATGAATGTCAATACCTTCAAGATGTGGCTGGCAATCAGCGCCCCACGGCTTCCAATTTCAGTCTATTCACATAATATTTTGCTCACTGTACAAGTGTACTCGCTGATTTTGGTTCAGTAGGTTTAATTGGATGTAGGTTTCACTGGGAAGTAGGAACGTGTGAGGTGTTGTAGAAAAGTAGGTAGGTATGTTAGAAAAAAGATTGAATAAGTACCTATAGAGGTAAGAGGAACAGGGTGTAAAGTTCATTTATACCTCCATAGAAAAGGGAGGATCCTCCGACCAGACGGGTGTCGTTTCTGGTGGGCAACTGCCCGACGATTAATGTCGGGGCGTTGTTTAAATGTTAGTTCCGCGGTAAACTCTGCTTGCGCGTTGCAGGATTTTGCGTGACGTTAGTGTGACGCGTAGCTCGCATGTGGCGTTGTAGATGCCGCTACAAGCTGCCTAACTAGGTATTTCAAGAGTTGACGATGGAATCTAAGTGGCCAGCGTGGTTCGCTTTCAGAATTCAGTAACACGCGGTTTATGAATTGAACTTTCCAACATGAAAACTTGTCAAACTCTAGCATTATGTGTGCTTTTGAAAGCTTAGCAGACATTTTGAATTTAACGGGCTACTATGAAGGAATCAAACTCAAAGCATTTATTTCAATTAAATAATTTACAGGCATTTTTGAATTGTCAAGGAGTCGGTCAGTCAGAAATATGAAGCTAGTTGCCCATTCCAAAGCGTAGTAGGTACCTATGTAGAAGAACGGGAAAGAAACTTCATGGACACCCTTTAAATTATAATATTAATTAAGTACATCATTGGTGTAATGTGATAACGATTTCAAAAAGACGTCCACGTTAAAGCGTCCAGAACACAGCAAATAGAAACAAACAAAAAAACAATCCAAAATTAAAATAAGCCGTGGCAGCTAAGAGATGACCAGTCTCAACTGGCGGTGTCCGTTCACGAACATAATGCATGGATCAGCACCATTCAGCTCAACCATTTTAAAGGGAGCTAAATGATCCAACACACGCGCCACCGTCAGCGAGACATTTGAGTGAGCGTGATATAATATCAGCCGCCAGGGCACATTCAAGTCAATGAAAGGCATATTACCCGGTACCTAAATGGTAGCTTTATAGTACATAGTACTCACACCTGTGCTATGCAATTATATAATACAAAGGAGATTGAGTTTAGACAATGCAAACATAGTCTTACAATCTCCAGCAGCTTTAACAGTATTTTATAGTGTTAATCCATTAGTTGTGGTTGTGGAGCAGGACCAGCATTGAGCCAGGCATTTTATCAATGATGTAATCCCTAACTTATAAAATGCCGGCCTGCATAGTGTGCGTTTTATACAAGAATTGAATTTCGTCTCATTCAGTTGAAGTATGTGGGGAGGTATTTTTAATCAACTTCAAAAAAAGGAGGAGGTTCTCTATTTGTCGGAATCCTTTTTTTATGTATGTTCACCGATTACTCGAAGACGCCTGAACCGATTTAGAATATTATTTTTTTATTTCAAAGGGTATACTTCCCAGGCGGTCCCATAGTCTACAGGTCAGATTCTGATGATGGGAGCCTTGAGAAATCGAGGGAACTCTTCGAATATTATAGGCACACCTATAGTGATTTGGGTATGTGTTTATAGTAACTCGTGCATTTGCTCTTGGAAAGCCCTATTTGGTGAAGTGGAACTGATGATGAAGACCACAGATGATGAAGCCACCGGAACTACTCAATAATTAGTATTACACGGGTTGCGATTTAATTACTTTTATATGTTTGCTAAGCAATTTATGCTCGTCACAATGCATATGGTGAAATGGAGCTGATGCTGAAGTACCAGGAGAACTCCTCAACAATTAACGTCCCTGCATCCGAAAAAGAAATATTTTGTAAAAGGTGATGAACAGTTGAAATTAGGCTATTGTAACTTAGATAAATTAAAAACCAACACACAAAAAAAAGAGAAATATAAATTAATAAATTAAATTAAATTTTATTACATAGCAAGCAGTGGTAAAGGAATTTGTGTGGGGTAGGTACACAACTAAAACGTGAAACTGACTGACTTCCAAAAAACACTACAAAGTGAAAATAACTTTTTCACTTCAGTAGCTCAAACATGTAGGTTTTGCTGCCTGAAATCAGTGAGCAAAATCGCATTTTGCTCACTGAGTGAGACCAAGTAACTTTTTAATTATTTTTTTTCAGAAAGCCGCGAATATCTTATTCATCCTTGGGTTAATCATAAAATTCGAAACATTCACACTCTATCTCTTTCCCGCCATTAGAAAGAGAGAGAGACAAAGACCAGCCCTTTCGAAGTTCCGATTTTGAATTCGACCTCAAAGACAAACACGTTCGGAATTTCGTACTAACTAAAGAAATTTTTCAAAAAGATAATTATGTCTTTTAATGTAATTTATTGAATTTTTAACTTATTGTTGTATCTAAACGAAAATAAGTATTTACTGCAAATAAAACTGATATTTAATATGTACATATATATATCTAGTTTCAATAATGTTACGTAATATATTTTGAATAATAAAATATCCTGGGTGCTATTTCCGAACACGCCTTAATTTAAATAAAAGAGCGGGTTACTTTTAATTTGCAGAATTGCAGTAATTTTACTTTTAATTTTTAAAATGTTCCATTTTATTGAATTGGTACCTCTACCTACAATCTTAATTATTTTGATTCACAATGAATAGTTATTTCAATCTATTCCTGTTTATTATTTTATCTCCTAAAGTGTTCTCGCTGCTGAAGTGAAAAGTTATGTGTGTTACACGAGAGCAAAGTTTTTTGCATCTCGTGCCTTTGAATCCCTCGCCACACTCAGGATTCAACTTTAGAATCACTCGCTACGCTCGTGATTCAATCGTTGAATCCTTCGCTTGCTCAGGATTCAAAATCAGCACTAGCAGCAAAAAACGACTTTGCTCTCTTGTTGCACAAATAACTATTTCACTTCAGTAGCTCAAACATGTAGGTTTTGCTGCCTGAAATCAGTGAGCAAAATGCGATTTTGCTCACTGAGTGAGACCAAGTAACTTTTTAATAATTTTTTTTTCAGAAAGCCGCGAATATCTTATTCATGCTTGGGTTAATCATACAATTCGAAACTTTCACACTCTATCTCTTTCCCGCCATTAGAAAGAGAGAGAGACAAAGACCAGCCCTTTCGAAGTTCCGATTTTGAATTCGACCTCAAAGACAAACACGTTCGGAATTTCGTACTAACTAAGGAAATTTTTCAAAAAGATAATTATGTCTTTTAATGTAATTTATTGAATTTTTAACTTATTGTTGTATTTAAATGAAAATAAGTATTTACTGCAAATACAACTGATATTTAATGTGTACATATTTATTTCTAGTTTCAATAATGTTACGTTATATATTTTGAATAATAAAATATCATGGGTGCTATTTCCGAACACGCCTTAATTTAAATAAAAGAGCGGGTTACTTTTAATTTGCAAAATTGCAGTAATTTTACTTTTAACTTTTAAAATGTTCCATTTTATTGAATTGGTACCTCTACCTACAATCTTAATTATTTTGATTCCCAATAAATAGTTATTTCAATCTATTCCTGTTTATTATTTTATCTCCTAAAGTGTTCTCGCTGCTGAAGTGAAAAGTTATGTGTGTTACACGAGAGCAAAGTTTTTTGCATCTCGTGCCTTTGAATCCCTCGCCACACTCAGGATTCAAATTTAGAATCACTCGCTACGCTCGTGATTCAATCGTTGAATCCTTCGCTTGCTCAGGATTCAAAATCAGCACTCGCAGCAAAAAACGACTTTGCTCTCTTGTTGCACAAATAACTATTATTTCGGAGGTTTTGAATTTTGGTTTTTTGCCACCGACTTCCGAAATTAAAGTTATTTTTCACTTTTTAGTGTTTTTTTGGAAGTCGGTTGTTTCTTTTTTGTATAAAGTTTTTTATTGTAACATTTTAAACAGTACTCCATGAAAGATGAGTTTACTTTAGCCAGTTCGAAAACCTGGTTGAACTAATAGGTTCCTATTCATAGTACTATAATTATGTCTTTCTCCTCTGACTAAAAAGATTGAATTTTGTTCTTACGTAGGTACATGATGTTTTCATAGATATACTGACAAGGTACCATCATGATGTTAATATCCTTAAACAGTTCCCTTAGAGAATCGCGCCTGCGCAATCACCTTATGTAATACTAAAGTAGTGGTTAGCAAGTTCTCAACTTCATTTTCTTGATTCAGAAGCCGTTTGTTACAGAATTCGGAAAGCCAAACACGCTGGCTAAATAGATTCAGACCACTACCAGATTAGTGGTGACTTGGGAGTTGAGTACGCTTTTCAATCGATATGAAAATGATATTTTAATTGTTCTTTATCCTTATGACGGTCAAAGTTAATATTTTTAGGGGGTACCTATGCTAAAAGACGGGGATGTGCTATGGTAATCATAAACGAAGTCTGAGTACGAAGAGGTGAAAAACAAGAGCAAATCTTCGGAAAAGCACTCTATTCAACAAGACGCTCATAGCTTAGAATTATTATTATTGCGTTTAAATTGTTTTACATAATATCTATTCCTATTTATTTACTAGACAATACGGCTTGTTATCTGTCTATGGCGAAGGATCTCAACGTGCGATAACGCCTTCTCGTGGGCGTTTGAGACTTTCAGGGGGGCAGTAGAAGACCCAGTGAAAATTAGGGGGCGTTGAGACGGGATCTTACGACTATATAATATTACACGTTTAAATATAATCGTGGCAATAGTTGTTTCAGATTCGCGCCAGATGGTAAGTAAAAAAAAATTAGGGGGCTCTAGAGAAAAAAAATATTCTTAAAGTGGGCGGTGGGCAAAATTGGTGGGCAAAAGGTTGAGAACCTATGGTGTATGGTTAGACAGATAACAAGCTGTATTATCTAGTAGGTACTAGTGCTGTGACTGAGTTGTTTTGCGTTCAATAGATAAGTCTAAGTACTAATAATATATAATATAACTTTATTACCATAATAAATTGTTTACAATGATCCACATAATTATCATAAAGGCTATATTTTCTTGTTACAAACTAATTAGACATCTGCAGCCGAAGTAGGCGAAAGTCTGTATTTTAGCTACCAGCGCCAAAATCCTTAAATAATAAACACTTAAAAATATTCATCAAGTAGAGACGTTAAAATTTGTAGATAAAAAAAATTGAGTGAAAATAGATAAAGTATCCTAATTTTTGCTATAGAATCAGAGATTTCGTCGAACGTAAATAAAATTAAAGTTTATTAGCATCGACCTACATTTATCCTAACCGCAGCCTATTTATTACAGTTTACATAACACCCCATTGTTTTCGAGATGCATATCTATCATAAATATCAGAAGCTGTATCGGACCACCTATTCAACAATGAAATAGTTATTTGTGCAACAAGAGAGCAAAGTCGTTTTTTGCTGCGAGTGCTGATTTTGAATCCTGAGCAAGCGAAGGATTCAACGATTGAATCACGAGCGTAGCGAGTGATTCTAAAGTTGAATCCTGAGTGTGGCGAGGGATTCAAAGGCACGAGATGTAAAAAACTTTGCTCTCGTGTAACACACATAACTTTTCACTTCAGCAGCGAGAACACATTAGGAGATAAAATAATAAACAGGAATAGATTGAAATAACTATTTATTGTGAATCAAAATAATTAACATTGTAGGTAGAGGTACCAATTCAATAAAATGGAATATTTTAAAAGTTAAAAGTAAAATTACTGCAATTCTGCAAGTTAAAAGTAACCCGCTCTTTTATTTAAATTAAGGCGTGTTCGGAAATAGCACCCATGATATTTTATTATTCAAAATATATTACGTAACATTATTGAAACTAGAAATAAATATTTACATGTAAAATATCAGTTTTATTTGCAGTAAATACTTATTTTCGTTTAAATACAACCATAAGTTAAAAATTCAATAAATTACATTAAAAGACATAATTATCTTTTTGCAAAATTTCTTTAGTTAGTACGAAATTCCGAACGTGTTTGTCTTTGAGGTCGAATTCAAAATCGGAACTTCGAAAGGGCTGGTCTCTGTCTCTCTCTCTTTCTAAAGGCGGGAAAGAGATAGAGTGTGAATGTTTCGAATTGTATGATTAACCCGAAGCTGAATAAGATATTCGCGGCTTTCTGAAAAAAATAATTAAAAAGTTACTTGGTCTCACTCAGTGAGCAAAATCGCATTTTGCTCACTGATTTCAGGCAGCAAAACCTACATGTTTGAGCTACTGAAGTGAAAATATTATAAACCAACAAATGCGGCACAATACCGTCTTTATTTTACACTCTAGAACATCGGTCCGTGGAATTCGTAATTTCTTTGATTCCCGCCTATTGTGCGACTGATAAAAGAGACACTTTTCAGTTGCTCCCGTCTGAATGAATACACCCATTATGGCTACACAAAAGTGGATATTCCAAACAAAAACATCATTGCCGCGGTTATTACGGAGCGTAAAAAACAATTCGGACTATATTCCATTATGATTTCGAACAATGTAGTTGGTGAAATTGTATTTTGTCGCGAATAATGTTGGGAATCGACGCGGCGGCGGCGCCTGGATTTATTGTTGCTGTTAAAATTATTTTTTTATGAAAGAGATTGGTGGCTCGTGACGTAGGTAATGATTTATTTGATATTTGGTTATTGTTGACGCTATTTGATTCCCGGACTAAGCTGTTCGAGGAGCCTGTGTCTCCTGAAATAAATAGTTTATTATTCTTATAAAGGCCTCGCTCGACAATGCCTTCAAATCAAATGCGAGATAAGATCATGCCGTGCCGGGGTAAATAGTAGCCAAAAAGCAATTTGGTAGCGATGCTGAATTGCTTGCAAGGGTCTCAGTTAAAAGGTACGACAGTAGGTAGGTCCTTGTTACAGAGTTACTACCAAGTAGAACTGACGTACCTACTTATTTAGGAGACGATCACTGCATCACTATAACCGTACGCAAAATACGCGCCTTGGATGTGGATTTGCGCTTGCGTACACCAGTCCGATGTACAATACAATACAATAAAAACACAACTTTGCTTTTCTGCACCCTAATTTCGTAAAATACTGTCAATCACAATCTGAATCATTTTGAAGGATATTGCTAATCCATTGCTTCATATGTTCGAAAAATTAACCTGTGCGACAACGTAAATAACGCAATGAATGTTGTTGAACTGTCAAAATGAAAGCCACTGCTACTGTAAAGGCTCCAGACAGGTGCGACGCGACAGCGTGACACAAAGGCGGCGTTCGTCGCGCGACGAGCGGTGCCTTTGTGTCTGGCGCGATTCGCCTTCGCGTGTCGCGCCTGTTTGTAGGAGCCTTAATACTGTTAGTGTGTTACGCAATTACCCCGCTGGTTTGATTGAAATTCCATTCAAATTACAAGCAATCACCTCAGGAGATAATATCGCGTTACATTAACATCATGCCTGAATTTCATGAAGGATTAGCCAGAGGTGTCGGATGTAGGTATATTTTATTTACACGCACATTTCGCCAGTTATGTTCCAAGGGGACAAGCCTATCGCCATTAACCGCATACCTAGAAATCCAAACTTTGTGCAGAGAATAATTAGACGAAAACCTGAGAATCGAATCTAGGACCCTGCGTTTAATAATCGCGCTTACGACCAATAAATTAACGTGGCAGTCATTTTACAGCAATGTCATAATTATTAAACAACATTCCTGGGCACCATGTGGCCTGTTGTGTGCACGCACAGATGGCGCTGTCAGTTAATAGTCAGAGCAACTCTTGCGTAGCGGGTTGCGGGTTCAATTCTTGCATGGAATATTTGATGGCCTACACATAGTTGTTCCTGGCTTAGGCAATTGTGCTTGCAAACGCGTCCACATTATGTACCTACATGAAAAAAATCAGAGTAGGTCGATCTTTTTAAAACAAATGAATAACAAATTAAGGTACTTTTGGTGTGGTTTGCCCCGCAGTTTATTTGAACTCGGTGATCATTTTAAACTCCTGAAGCTTGCCACCACTACACAAACGAGGTGGTCTCAGGCTGTACCAGGAGACAGTTTATTTCAAATTCGTCTCTTCGGTAGCAACGCATTCGACAACGCATTTGAGAACAAATAAATTCTATCTACCTATTACATGATGTCAATAGTGGTGGCAGTATAAACTTCTACCACTATCACAGTAAAAGTACACTTTACAGTAGAGCAGGCTGCTATTTGCTATAATTATGATTGAGTTAAATCTCAGCCTAATCCATGGTTTTTGGTGTCTAAACTTATTTCGATTAATAAAATTTACGTTAGAAAAGAACTGGTAGCGCCATCTCTGTGCACTTACAGAGAACAACTTCAAAGCTTGGCGATCGCAGCGCCATCTGTTATTCAGTAATACTGTTAACTTTCAGCAACGCGCAATTCGGAAGTACAGCTTAGTCACTGAACGAATAGATGGCGCTGCACGGAGGCTTCGCTGCTTCGCTTGAAAACGAAACCCGCCATTAATTTGCACTACGATATTCGCGATGTTCACAATGCTTGAAAGATGGCGTTTATACCCAAGGCGTCCATTTTGTAAATAGACAATGTTTACCGCTAATCTCGATCGAATTACGGAAACCAAAGACATAGCTGCTAATAATATATTATCATTGTTGTTTCCTCAATGATAAGATTTTCACATTTAATTAGATTAGTTACTCATTGGTTTTTTCTGTTGCTTGTTTATATGCAATAGGCTAATGTACTATCATCAGCGTGGTTTTTTGATAATGTACCCAATATCAATGGACAATTGATAATGATTCACATCCAGTCATAAAATTTAAATAATGGTCACAATGATTAGCACTTTAGCATATTGATAGAGATCTCATGTTTTTCTCATTTAAAGTAGATAATTATGTTAATATTATTGTCGATAATGATTTATGTACTTACTTAATTAAAATGCATAAATGGGTATTAAAGTACCTAAATATACTTTAATGAAATGTAAACATGCTACAAATAACTACTTAGGGTTATTATCTAAAGTGTGGTAGCCTCGCATAGGCAAACAAGACGAGCCTTCCATCTTTATCATCATATCTAGTAGGTACCTATAGATAGATAATGATAGTACCATTATTAAACACGTAACATAATATAATATCACGCCTGTATTCCCGAAGGGTTAGGCAGAGGTGTATAGACTGCATAGTACACTCACATTTCGCCGGAAGTCGGCGACCTACCTAATGGCTATTGCCACTACCCGGACACAAATCCAAACACATGGCTGCTTCTGAAAAATCCCCATAGGTGTAATCAATAACACGGGGATCGCACCCAGGGCCCCATTCAGCAGTCGCGCACCTACTAGCCCTCGAGCTAAGCACCACAGCATTAATTATTTTTCAAACTTAAACAAAAATCATCTGTAAGCAGGTACCTATCCTATGTAGCGTTGAAAATAACATGTAAAATACATGTATCTTTCAAATGCCCCTGTATTTTTCAATAAAATACAGAATATTTCCGCAAGATTTTTTCCCTTTGATTTTTAATTACTTATGAAAAATACACAGTATTTAACAAGTATTAAACGGGTATGATTGTTTTTTTTTGACGAAAGTAAAATTTGTTTTTTCGAAATTTGCATGTATTTTATAGGAAAGGTACAAAGTTTCGGAAAAAACAAAATGTATCTTTCGCAATTTTCAACGCTAATCCTATGCCTATCTCATAAAAATTATCTGCCTACCAATTATTGTTTTTAACGATTTGGTTCCACAAGTAACAGGTTCACATTATGTCGAACCGACACATTATCCAACCCGAAACCCCGAAACCCGGCACTGGCACATTTATCAGTCGTCCTTTGTCACTGGTCGACTGACGAATAGTGTGAACAGCAAGAGCCGACAGCTTTTCAGTCACAGTGATAAAACTATCCGTCCGTCCTAATGTGAACTGGGCCTAACTAGTGCCGGGAAGCTTCCTAGAGTAGGTACTCTTTCTAGTCTCATTTGGGATCCCGGGAACCCACGCGGGATAATTATAAATGTAGGTTTTTCCTTGCAAGCTATAAATACGTAAGTACCTAATGCTTTTCCATCTGTATAAAAAGTGAAATAATTAAACAAATATTGCCAGTTTCACTTGGCCTAACAAATGGGGGTTTAAATTTTACAGTGGGGTAACTGGGTCAAATGAGATAGGTGCATGAAAGGTTTCACAAGAAAGGGCTTCATTTGCACATTACAAAAACCTATTTACATATCATATAAGTCGCTTTACATAAACTTAAAAGGGGAAGATATGTTAGTTACTTGATCACAGCGCGCTGTCGTAAACTAAGTCCAATGGACGCAATGACACTCGCTCACACGCGGACGCGGACCATCGCTGCATCGTCTAAACAGCGCATGTCGATACAGCTCATTAATTTCAGTTTTTGCAAATATAAAAAATAAATTACAAAGAAAAATCAACAGACTTCCAAAAAAAAACACTTCAAAGTGAAAAATAGCTTTAATTTCGGAAGTCTGTGTCATTGGTTTTGTATTGTCGTTTTTTGCCACCGACTTCCGAATATATATTGCGCCATGGCATAAGTGTATATTCTATTCTATTCTATGAACTCTATGAAAAGTAGGTAGACTCGAATGTGTTAAAGAATGGTGGTCTCGTAGGCAAGTGCGCAGTGACTATAACAAGACAACAAAATGACCATTTGGGCCATTTGTCCTATGTGAGCTACACAGCTAAATAACAGGCATTGCGTTTTGCTAAAGAAGACTCAGTGGCTAAGTGCGCTCTGCGTTACGGATCGTGGTTTGATAGCATAACGGGAATCTAGATCTACGTGACCCGTGAGCAAGTGTATAGTGTGTAGTGTGTGTGTGTATGTGTAGTGTGTGTGTGTGTGTGTGTGTGTGTGTGTGTGTAGTGTGTGTGTGTGTGTGTGTGTGTAGTGTGTGTGTGTTTGTGAATAAATGAAACTGAAACTGAAACATCCACCTGTGTATAGAACGTATAGCATTAAATTACGTATTATTCCTCACCGATCTATCCGACCAGTGGGATAAAGTGAAATGTTCACAATTGTGTAGACCACTGTGGTCTGGGTCCCTCTAATTTATTTTCGTGGGCTAAAGTGTATCTGCTTTTTCCCACTAGGACTGGCACTTGAATTTAACAACATATCTGGATAGATTGGTGGGGTAACCTGGAATAATCTTAAATTACGTATTAGTAGAAGTGCTGATAGAGATACTATCAGGTGGGTACGTATCAGTCAACCGCACGACCATGGTAATAAAATAATATGTATGACTCCAAGTCCACGTTTGCACGGACGTAAAAATATCGCGGCAGGATTCTACGCACGCAACGTACTGCTTAGCGCTGAGAGTTGAAAATCCAAGTGCGCGATAAAATCCCGCCGTCATATTTTCACGTCCGTGCGTGTGAACGTGGTTTAACAGCGAGTGCCATTATTTCGTAGTACAGTCGTACCTACCTACAAATTTAGTTTATATCTTATTATATCCAAGAAGGCGAGGGCCTCTTTCGGTATATAGGTAAGTAACTAATATTCAATTTAGATCCACATACACGGCAAAGGGTCTTTCATTGACCAAATTCAGCCTAGCGACGTAACTGCGAAAGTAAGAAAAATACCAGCGTTGCCTGCCCTTTGTTTTGCATTACCTGGGAATCGAACGAACTGTGAGATAGGCCCTCTTCTGTTTTTGGTATAGATAAGGCCAAATGATTCTTCCCGTTGGCCTTATTCCAAGGCCTAACGCAAAGCTAGGGTACTATCATGGGCGCCGCGCCGGGAGCGGGGTGCAAGAGGGTGCAATAAGTGTAAAAACATTCAGAACTAAAACAATAACCGAAAGCGCCTAATGCAATAATAGAGAACTCAACCTATTCGAGGCGAGATCTTAAAATTTTCGAGCTCGTTTCGCTCGCTCTAGCATTCTGCAATCTCTCAATTCTAAAGCTTGAGTGCTTTAGTCAACAAAGTACCGAACTCCTATTTCCGAAAATCTAATCGACCCTAGGTGGGGTGCTAATATTATTCCGGGTGCTATTATTATTGCTTCTCGAGCTCTTACATCCTACTCTATCTTAACTCTTAAGCTTATTTATATAAATCGATACATTTAGTCCTGTTTCTGTACTTGAGCATGTACAAAATAAAACCTATCAGATTCGAGGCGAGATGCAAAAATTATCGAGCTCGCTTTGCTCGCTCTTGCATCCTACTTTTCTGCACGAGTCGACAAAGTTACTCCTTGTATTAATGGACTAAGCGATAACCTAATATATCCAAGGTGAAGTGTAGAAATGATCGAGCTCGCTTCACGGAGCTGAAGATGCACCCCCCTGAAAATTAAGTTGCCGGCGCCCATGGGAACTTTTATGTATTCTGTGGTATAGGCAGCAGTTGCAGCCTTATTATGTGCCAATAAGAACATAACATACCTATTAAGTAAACTTATTAACGAGAATTACTGCTTTGTTTGGAATTGATCCAGCCTACAGAATACCTACAGAGATCAATAAATAACATCGAAATAAGCAAACCAACACGTCGTAGGTACAAAGTACCTACTCATTGCATATAATTTAAAATATAATTAGGTATCAATGCAATAAATCGAGAAGCGCAGCGGAATATTCCGACATCACTTTCAGGGCCATATTTCACAAAAATGGCGTAGCGTAGCAATCATAGAATGCGATGACGATGACGTAAGCTATAATAAAATGTAAACAAACACAGTATTATCTACACTAGGCATCAAACAACAACATGTAGTAAATACCTAATTAATGCGAAGAAATATTAAAACGTTTTTAACCCGACTCGTAAACATTATTTTGTCAGACACTGTCTAATTTCTTTGTTATTGGCTACTCGCCCAAAAATAAATGTTTACGCCAAGAAACGTGACCAACTTTATTAGTTAGGTACTGCTGAAGCGTGTGTAACAAAATTATATTATCTTCTAGCTTCTGCCAGACTCTGTCCGCGTGAAATTTCTTGTTCCCCCGACCCACTCCGTCGCGTACCATACCATACCTATTTGCCCGCGCTATCACTTCGTTTTCACTTAACGTTCTTTCTGACTTTTTTCTTGTCTTAGCGTGATGTTAAATAGCCTATAGCCTTCCTGAAGAATTGGGCTATAAAACGAAAAAAAAATTTTTGTGGGGATACGCTAAGGTTGCCTGCGAAATTCAAATTTACTTACGTTTTTTCCAATTTGCAGGTCAGTGTCAGGTTGTATGTTTATTAAAATATGATTCGCCGCCGTAACAAATATACCTTTACAGACTTATAATCATTAGAATCAGCAATACAATTGGCCTCAAATGTCATGATTTCATGAAATAGTCGTTCAATAGGGTAATATGAACTTAGAGAGATGTATTGATGATTTTTATGATTATAATTCTATAAATAAATATTTGATACGGCCGCGAATCATATTTACATCACCATACAACCTGACACTTTTGGGTGGGAAATCATCAAATGACCTCTCCCGCTCTGGGCGGAGCGGAAGGGCGTGTCAGATTCTTACTGACTAAAACCCACTCGTGTTCCTTCAGTTGCCTGTGCGCCAGGGCCACGGTAACTCTTTCGAACAATCCGCGACCCCGGCAGACTACCTGACACTGGACCTGCAAATTGCAAAAATCCTAATAAAATTTGTATTTCGCGGGCTACCTAGGCGCATCCCCCTTAAATACGACCGAGTTCCAGAGATTACCCCCTACATACAAACTTACAATCAAATTTTATCTCTTCATAATATTATCAAAGACTAAAAAACAACACGAAGCTATTTTTACTGTGTACAGTCATCATTACAGAAAGCTATTTGTAGTTGAACGTAGGTGTATGTTTACGATAAACGCTAGTCGCGATTTGTCCTTAGAATACAAAAATAAAACGACAAAATACATATAAAAATATTTTATTAAAAACATTTTGGTAACATTTAATAAGAACACTTAGGTAAAAATAAATCGACCTCAAAATCATTTCAAAAGAACAGCCTGGACTGGAAGTTCACGGAGGAAGCCGGAACAGCAAAAACTAAAATAAATAAAAACAATGATAACACTCTAGGCAGAGACATGTCTAATTGACAACCAGAATTAAGGCATCGCAAGAATAATTATTTAAGTACGATAAAATACCTACGTCTATTATTATAATTACAACAAATAAACGCCTAATTCCTAACGTTCAGTTGCGTATGCTGCCCGCCGATGACCGCGGGCGCGCGACCCTGTACAAGTCTCTTGGCAGGGGATGAGGGGACTTACATCGAGTATTATTGCCACTAACATTATTCACTTCATTCACGAGACATTTTGCTTGCCGCTACGCCGTAATTATACACTACTAAATACTAAAACATCCCAATTATACAAAGCTATGTTAAAATTTTACCTAACTAATAATATTAACATCTTCGGCTAATTTTGATACTAGAATGATATAACATCATCTCATATTGTACTCTTAACATTACGCTGGATTATAAATTAAAGTGAGGAATAAAACATGTTACATATAATATTGCAAGCATTACTGAGATTGTGCACGTTACGTGATTTCGTTAAAGTAACAATAAATTGAAAACTTAGTGTAAGGAAGAAGATTGCTTATACTGAAGTTGACAAAGGAGTAGCGGGCTGAGCCCTTACAAACAGCTACGATAAAGGAACAGTCATAAAGATTAAATTACGAGCATTGGCACTTTCAATATTAAATCTTAATTACACTCTCGAAATAGCACTGCATATCAATAACCAACTTAAAAACTAAATTCAGATCAGTCATTTATGATATCACATCAAAATAAACAGGGAAATACATAAAATATGTGATTATCGATTGGATATACTATATCATATATATTATATTTTTTTCATAAGAGGTATTAATTTTCTTAAGGGTTACTAAAAATATTGAGCTCTGCGCCGCGCGCGACGCACTATATCACCATAATACGAGAACAACATTGAACCAATATGTTTTGGTACTTGGAGTTCATCTCCGAGTTAATCTATTTCGCTAAACCTACATAATGCTTATCAGATATACGTAATACCCACAGGACGCGCGTCGCCGCAGCCCGGGGGCTTGCGAGCAGGCCCGCGAGCGTTAGCAACGCGCGTCAGGCAAAAAACCCTTCATCCTTATACAATTTTCATTATAAAAATACTGTCATTTGACTACAGTTCAATGAGAAAAAAATATTTATCATGTGAATGAACAATAGATATAATACAACATATAGGTAATATTATGTATAATATCATGTATAATTATGATTTGACTAAAACAAAATAAAATGCATAAAATTGAAATGATTAAAACATTGTAAAATCACTTTGAAGACACTTATTAATGGAAGGTACTAAATTGATATTTTAGAAAATTTTGTTAAATAAATAGCACAACAACCAAAATATTTGGCAATGTGGATTAAATAAACATTAACTACAACTACCCTCGGCTGCTAACTTAAACACAAAACTGGAATGCAAATATTGCATCGCACCTCGGCCTCTCTTGTTGCTCGCGCCGCGCGCCGGTCGTGCCTGCGGACTACGGGGATCACCACTAAACTTAAGGAGACATTCACAACAAGAGCTAGTCTATTAAACTGTGCGTATCGCTCCAAATACTTTCCTTTGAACTACATTCGATTGCAGCTTTGTCATATTATAAGTTAACTAAAAATAATCTGAATGCAACACTTGATTTTAAAATAACCAATAACAACCATTTTGTGAGTCCGTGTGACTGAGGATATAGCACACTGGCAAATGAAGCCACCCCTAAACATTGATATCATATTTATTTATTCGCCAACAGTACGTAAAGGGGAGGCTTCCTACAAGGCAATTAAGAATGTGTATCACTGTTAGCTGCATTCTGAGATCCATGCTATATGTTCAGTCATTACCCACTGAATCATAAAATACGTAAATAAATATTTGTAAAACTTCAACTACTTGCGTAAGTTTTGTGTTCATAGCCCAGTTACTTGATTACAGACAAAACAGAAATGAAAGCTTGTGGATATGGCTCGACATCTACTTAGTCGTTTGAAATGCATAGTGAACTTAAATCACGAACGACAGTAACTACTTCGGAACTGAACTTCTATGCCGACAAACTAAGTAGTGTTCAAAGAAAACAATTCGCGCATCTTGGTCCCTTCCAAAATATTTGCCAAACCTTTAAGCAAAGAATAAGATGTAAATAAAAATTTGAAAACTACATACTGTATTGTCTCATATCAACATTTTTTTATAAAAATAACTATGTGGGAAATATGTCAACATTATTGTGTACAAATACTCCAGTTCCAATTTAAAGCTGATCACAACATAGCAGAACTTAAGTTGCACAAAAGGACAGTATCAATTATTCGTTATAGTTAGTATGTTATACATTACTTACATGTAATTGAAGAGACTCACACTATTAAATATCTTGACTAAATTAAGAGACCACGAATATTACATTTATATATGCACGTACATAGAGATATTGCCAGTCTGTTAACAACACTTACTATAATTTCACTAGAAGCCCAGCATCTGGGCATATCAATGACTCAAACGTTTTAAAACGGTCTGTAAGAACTAGTAATACCTAAGAATATCTAATCACTGCATTAATTTGTGATGATATGCACTGATAACCCATTTTGACTATGTTCGACATGGGCTCATCATATAATAATTACAAATGAATTAATTGTTCAAAGCTTTATAGTTGAGTTGATAAGAAGTTGATTTTAGGGTAATGTGTCAAGATCGTATCCTCTAGATTATATGTCATCACTATTATTATGTAATGATAGGACGGTAAATCCAACAATCATCATATTTACTTCTTAAAAATAACCTACAGCTTGGCTTTAAATTCGTGCCTATCTCGTCAAAATCGTAAATTTAAATAACATCCGAGAAGCAGCCTTTTGGTTTAAACAATGACGATCCTATTGATAAATGACTGTGGAATATATCTAAAATATCTCCTAGAGACTAAAGAATATTATAAAACAATATTTAAATAATAACTGTTACATGTAATGGTGGGAAATAACTCATTATGATATCATAAGTAAATGTCTATAATTTAAATATTGCTTTACGAGTAATTGGACACAAAATCCATGGGTTGAGTTACACCCTTCGTATTTTATACTAATCAATATAAATTGTATACTCAACAATTTATAGTTAATATAATATTCTTTGGATAACAAATCATTAACATTTCTAAGAGGAACTAAGTGTAGCGTAATATATTATTACTATAATGATATAGTTTAATTTGTTGATTTATGGAATATAGATTTTAGTTTTGATCCAATTTTGTCTTTTTAATTAGACTGGGACCTAGAAATGCTGTTTTTTGGAATAAATCTGGAAATATTTATGGCATTGCAAGTCCGTAGTATTAATTAAGCCTAACTTTATCACACAATTAAATAAGTTAAAAACAAAAACGAAGTCATGTATCGTCACGCATTCCATTCACAGAATTTGTCAAAAATTGTCTTGTTTAAATTAAGATCACAGTATTAAGTCACGTTTAAAATGTAACTCTACGAATGTGCGCGACGATAGCCACATACATATTCCACAGTCATCCGTATAACTGGAGCACAACAGGCAAGCATATAAACAAACTATATTATAGGAAAATGTCACAGAACCATTGGCTTTAGTTCAACTAAAGGAATCTTGATCAATTTTTTTTGTCAGTCATGGTAAAACATTTCATGCTTATTTGATAACAAATTAGTAAAATAGAATGTAAAAACTTAAGTCAAAAAGATAACAATGAGCAAAATAAAAGATCATCTTGTGTCATTTGTAAGAAAAATAACAAGTTATCACAATTAATTCCATGAAAAACATCTGAACTAAAGTCATGGTTCAGCTAGTTATGGTTAAAGTCATGGTCCAGCTAGTAATGGTTCCAAGCACCATCAAGTGACTGTAAGAGTTAGAGAAGTTGATATGCACCCTGATGTGTTCCAGTCGTACCTACTTAACATTCGTTTGTTCAGGATTTATGCTGACTCATAGTCACATCAATCTGTGGCAGCCACAACCCATGAGAAGCCACAGAGGCGGCAAGAGTCCGTAACATACTGTGTGCGAGTTCCATATGGACCCAACCGGTGATACTGGGAGCGGTTGGCGAAGAACAGCGCTGGGTTATTAGGCGGGAGTACCGTAGGGCGGTAGCTCCACCGCGGGTCTGTGATATTACCCATCAGGTTCAGGATGTCGCGCCCTCCATACGTGATTTTGACGTCATCAGCCTTCTTCTCTATAGGACGTGGCTGGGGCTGCAACACTGGCTCGAATAGCTTCTGAAAGAAATTGACACATAACAACACATAGAAATGCACACAATAACGTCAAACATTCCAACACTGAGATCGACAATATCAAGAAGTGAGGTCTACTCAAGGAACAAATACTCACTAACGGCGAGGGTCTACTATGACCACGTACCTAAACTATCCTACTCACTCCTTATCTAATAAGTTGGAAAATAATTTTGGCACTTAGCAGCAATAGGTGCACATTGTAATAACACTACTCATTTATGGTATAATATTCACCAATCACACTTGATCACTCAAAAATGTATATCATGTAACCTATGCCTCCGAAATCTTTCCATTATCACACGTCGTTATTGTACGACAACATTGATAGCGTAAGACGACTGACATTCGCCATTACGGAATATTATGAAAATAGAGAGGTCAAGGCCAGGACGAATGCAAACAAAATAGTGCGAAAATGTGCACTCACCTTCTCTGTTGTTTGAGGACTAGATGGCAGGGAGTCGCTGTTTACTGATTCTGATTTGAGCGACCCCAGCGACCCGATACCGCTAGATTCACTGGAGACTGACGGACTCGGGCTCGACTGGGACTGAGACAGGCCCGCTATGTCTATGATATGCCCGAACGAACTGAACGAGTTAAAATTATCTGTCTCCAAGCCTGCCAGAGGTAGTGCAACGCTCAAAGCCATGTCTGTAAATGGAAAATCACGTTTGTATTGTAATTACACGTGCATAAACTCAACTGCGTGTGAACACTTTATTAGCTATGTTGACAGAATCTAACCAACGCGCCAAACTGTTACGGTTTTATGATCACACCACACTCGAAATAACGCGTCACTCACCTTTGACTAGAATTACAATTAAGAATTTCAAAACCACACTGTATTCAACGAGTAAAACAATAATTACCGAAAAGCGTAATCCCAAAAAGTTCAAGCCTCGATGTAGTTGAAAGAGATCGAACATTTATGAAGTGAAGTTAGCTCCAATCGCGAGTTTGCGTTGCGTGATGTCGTCGAGCGCGAACCGGAAATAGCTCTGTCGATAAAGTAGTCTATTACGCAGCAACGAAATCCACTACAAAAAGGCTTTAGCAGGATTATCACTCATCAAAAATAATATTTTGTTTTTAATTTTCCTTTGATAGCATGTTTTACTTATTTTTAAAGGAAGCATTTTTGTTACAAATTATAAAAACTAGCAATGCCTTGAAATTGTGTACAGCGCCATCTGTGATGGTTTAAGCTTTTTATGGAATTCAACAAAGTGAAGTCGTTCTTCTACTCATCGTTAGATGGCAGCATGCAACGCTTGAGCAGAGCAAATTTCAGATAGGTACCTCTGGTGTTGATAGATGGCGCTTTTCTATATTGTGTAACGGTGACTACTTTTCCATGACTTATTGAAATCAAGTTTTTGATGTGTCCGACAAATAATATTGATTTATTGATATTCAGATGTTAAGAAATGAATATTCGTCAAGGAATTAGGTGTTACTTTGTGGAAATCTACGAAAATATATTTGTTTGCAATTTATTATAATATATTAGAAATTGCATAACATTTTGTTCATTTGTTTGTTGAAAAATCATTAAAAGCAAAACATTTTCATTAAGGGTCCGTTCACACGTACCAAAACCATACCACATTGGCATCGCAACGATAAAATGTGGGCAAGCAGTGGGTACGTACGTGTGTAGGTAGTTGTGTACAAGAATGAAAAATTGCACTGCAACTTCTTGCAGTTGCTTTGTGGTTGCCTTGTCGCAGTTGTCGCTAGTAGTTACGATGTGGTTACGGGCGGTGTGACTAGTGTTTGCAGACAGACAGATCGTTATATTTGCGATGTGGCAGGCCGCTAGTGCGCGGTTTCTGGTGGTTGCGTTGTGGCTGCGACGTGGCCTTGACGTGCTTGGTATCGCCCACACGGTTGATTTGGACGGCCAAATGTGGTCCGTGTGAATAAACTACAAATTTTCATACAAATTAGCGCCTGTCCACGTGTTGTCGTCGTGTTGTGGTTGTGATACGCGTGTTCGGGATCTGGCCCTTAGTGTAACTTGGTAGGACCTTTTTCAGGCGCTGAAATGTTGACTAATACCTACATAATTAGTACCTAGGTATTGGAAATAATGTAGGTAACCTATGACATTTATTCATTCATTTCGGCCGAAAGACGTCGACTGCTGGACATAGGCCGAGACCAAGAACTGCCATTTCGATCGGTTCTGTTTCCCGTATCCAGCGAATTCCTGCGCCCTTCACAAGGTCATCAGTTCACCTTGTGGGAGGCCTTCCGACGCTACGTCTTTCGGATTTCCGGTACGCGGTCGCCACTCCAGAACCTTTTGGCCCCATCAGGCATTTGTTCTGCGAGCAATGTACCCTGCCCACTGCCACTTAAGTTTGGCAATTCTTCGGGCTGTGTCCGTTAAGTACCTTTACTTAAGTAACGATGTTAAATACTTTGCCTAACCACGGGATGTTTTCCGACTTATTTATTTTAATTTCCTTATTCTGGTGCATGGATTTACAAAAAATGTCGGACGGAATTCCGCTAAGAAGACACCCGTTTATGTGTAAATACTCGTATATTTATGTGTGAATGTTGCCGTTTAGGCGCGTAATGGCCGACCGTGTCGTCATGGTGCTGGCGTCGCGCGTCAGCCGGCTAATGTGTGAATGTGTGCGTACAGCGGCCTTTACTAACAGCGAGCTGGCCGACTTGACTGACACAGTTTGTTGTTAGCGAGAATCTGTCCGACTTTTTTTGTACGTCCATGTTTTGGCATAAGAATTTTCATTTGTGAGTTGTATATTTCTATGGACGTAAAAGTAAAAGAGTACCTAATTCATGTTTTACATTTTTTCATTCAGTTAAGATTTTCTTGATCTGATAACGTTTCATACCTCTCGGACACCAAGCTTTCAATTAGCTACAGGTTAAAGAGGATTTTGATACTTATGACAAAAAAAAAATACAAGTCTGACCTAGGAATCAAACCCTGAAACCACCTCACGAGCGGCAGCTTGTTACTTTAGCTACACATAAATATATTCAAACTGATTCACGTCAAGAATCATGAAGGTAGGCGATGCAATCACCAATCTGTCTCTCAACTCCAAGTGACTTGAGAAAGTGTCTGAAGAGAATCTACTTAGAGAAATAAACATCATTTCATTTAATTATTTCATTTATTCATTTCATTATTTTATTTCACTTAAATATTTTTATTTGCATTAAAACATGATAGGTAAAATAATGGTTTTATTGATAGGATTACGATCTACGGACTTGGCATACAAATATTTTACAGTCAAATCAATCAATCAATAATAACAAAGAATCGATAATAACAGTGTACCTAGTCAAACAGCCATTATATACAGGCTGGGTAAAAACTCTTTGACCAAACGAAACAGGGCGGTAGTTGGGGTTATTTGCAGTAAAAAATATTTATGTGCCAGAGCCCTAACTTGATCTCCTTAAAAGTTTGACTATTTGAGTGTTTTTTTTAAAGAAAATACCGAAATTTTTAATAAATAGGCAATTAGAGTAAAATGGGTACCTCTTTTAAAACAATAAACGGTGTTTAGTTGCTTCCAGGAAATTTATCATTACTACAAAAGTGCTTTTATGACAGTGGGTACCATGATTTATAAGTATTGGCACTTTTTTTAATAATCAATAATCCAATGGCCACCGAGATCTCCGGATCCAAATACGTTTTTTTTTTTTTGTGGAGGTACTTAAAAGAGATGGTTTACGAAAAAGAGACAGACAGTGCAAGAATTAAGAAATAAAATCGAGATAGCGAAAGAAAACGTTAAACACAACAGAACCGCATTTCGTAGGTTGCGAAGTAATTTTATTAGACGACTAGCTGCCCGCCCCGGCTTCGCACGGGTTGCGGTACTTATCTACGGCGTACCCTACCTACCTACCCTACCTACCTACCTACCCTACCTACCTACCTACCCTACCTACCTACCCTACCTACCTACCCTACCTACCTACCTATCCTACCTACCTACCCTACCTACCTACCCTACCTACCTACCCTACCTACCTACCCTACCTACCTACCTACCCTACCTACCTACCCTACCTACCTACCCTACCTACCTACCTACCCTACCTACCCTACCTACCTACCTACCTACCCTACCTACCTACCTACCCTACCTACCTACTCTACCTACCTACCTACCTACCTACCTACCTACCTACCTACCTACCCTACCTACCTACCTACCCTACCTACCTACCCTACCTACCTACCTACCCTACCTACCCTACCTACCTACCCTACCTACCCTACCTACCTACCCTACCTACCTACTCTACCTACCTACCTACCCTACCTACCTACCTACCTACCCTACCTACCTACCTACCCTAACCTACCTACCCTACCTACCTACCTACCTCCCTAACTCCCTACCCTACCTACCAAAAAAAAAAAAAAAAAAAAAAAAAAAAAAAAAAAAAAAAAAAAAAAATTGATGTTGGCCGATTCTCATAGATACCGGATAAGCACAAAAAATTTCATCAAAATCGGTTAAGCCGTTTCGGAGGAGTATGGCAACGAAAACTGTGACACGAGAATTTTATATATTAGATATCGTACACACATCAAAAAAGTTTGCTATCATATTGAAAAATCGAAATCTTTTTTGTTACTGTAGACTATATTATAATTTCTTCTTCCTTTTAAATTCTTTACTTAAAAATATAGAATTAGAATATAAAACAAAAAAATAAATTCAATTGTTTTTCCGTATAAAAAGAAATTCAATCCAGGATTACGCTCATTCAGAAATCTGACGTAATCAATTTTAACGTATTTATTATATGTTTTCAAGGAAAGTTTCTATTGATAAAATGCCAAGAGGATTATCAGAAGTTTTACGAGTAAGAATTGTAACTTTGAGGGAACAAGGATATTCCACGAGAGAGCACGCAGAGTTTCTGTATCCCAATCCTGTATCGTGGCCACGTTGCAGAAGTACCAAGGCATGGATAATTTAGCTGACCGACCCCGCAGTGGTCGCCCAACTGTTCTGACTGCTGCTCAGAAGCGCTATATCAGATTGCTGGCAGCCCGTGACCTAACAATCAACGCCACTAAACCAAAAGCAGAAGTGCGGGCCGCCTCTGGACTTGAAGTTAGCACTCGACCATTCGGAATTGCTTACACCAGGCTGGACTACGAGCACGGAGGTCTTGATGAGCCCCTCTAAATTCACGGCAACGTCAGCGACGGAGATTGCAGTGGGCTAGGCTCCGGCAAAATGAAGAAGATGAGGAGGAAAACATTTGGCAAAACTGTCTCTATGTTGACTAATCGCGAATCAGTACTCATCCAGATAACCGACGTGTCCGTGTCTGGAGAAGACCTGGAGACTCTGAAAGGCAAAGAAATGCCACTGGAACCATTCAGCAAAGCGGGAAATCGGTGTCCTTTTGGGGTGGAATTATAATTGGAGCTAGACCGCCTTTGATCCCATATCGAAGTTCCATGACGACAGATAGGTACAAAACAGTCACTGTTGATGGAATTGTCCGACCATTCCGAGTAATCCATGGGCACCAATTCGTACTGGTCGATGATAATGCGCTCGCACATCGAGCTCAACGAGTCACAGCTGCTCTCCGAGAATACGACGGCACAAGGTCAGACTGGCTTGCCGGCTCTCCTAACACGCTTGGGCACGCTTGGGATGCTCTTAAGCGACCTGTTTGGAACCGTCAGCCACCTCCCCAGATAGTGCCAGAGATCAGGGAAGCCGCTATTCAAGAATGGGACAGTTTACCGCAAGAATTGCTGGATAACTAGATCCTCAGCATGCACAGGAGGATCTCCGCATGTGTGCGAGCCAGGGGAGGAGTTATATTGTATTAAATGAAAACATTATATTGATAAATTGTTGTATAAGTTTCGTTAAACGATTTTTTTCTTTTCATCAAATTTCTGTTACAATTACATTGGGATTGAATTACTCAATTTTTGTTATTAAAAAATTTAAATAAAGTTTTTATAAAGTTAAATAAAAAAAAAATTGCTTTTGTTCAGTGATCACAAACTTTTTTTGATGTGTGTATGTGTATTGTCGCTAGAGGAAGGCATTTCAAACAATTATTGTAATTAGATTTATTGTGTTATTAATTGATAAAAAAATTATGAATTTTAATAGCTGTTTTTGACTGTCCTCTGCTTTATTTTAATTTAGATCTTGCTATGAAAAAATTAACATAAAAAAATATTTTGCTACAAACAGTAATTAATGTGTTACACCTCGTTTTAATTGTCATTGAATAGGCAAGCTTTTTAATACAGGGTCATTTTTTAGTATTACATTTTCTTTTTTAGTAAAGTTCTAAAGTTATAAAAAATATTTTGTGACACTTAAAAGATATTGAAAAAAGTGCCAATACTTAGAAATCATGGTACCTACTGTCATTAAAGTACTTTTGTAGTGATGTTACTTTCCTAGAAGCAACTAAACACCATTTATTGTTTTAAAATAGGAACCCATTTTACTCTAATTGCCTCTTTATTACAAATTTCGGTATTTTCTTTAAAAAAAAACACTAATAGTCATAACTTTTAAGGAGATCAAGTTAGGCCTCTGGCACAGAGATATTTTGTACTAAAAATAACGCCAGCTGTCGCCCTGTTCCGTTTGATCCACGATTTTTTACCCAGCCTGTATATTATACAGGGTGGCAGGGACATCGACGCATAACATAACCTGTTACCATTGATTCAGTACATGTTTTTGAACCCTCTTGCGTTGAAATTATTCGCCGGATAATAAAAAAAAAAAAATACTGATCCATACATTTTGACCGTGCAGGTCAAACACCCGTGACCAGTGTCCCTGCCCGTGTAGGTGTAGGTTTTGACTTTTCTATGAAACAGCAGATTTTGTTTTTTGTTTGATAACCGATCGATAAAAGGTGAAACTGACTTACTTGACTGACTTATCAACGCATAACCGTAACTACCTATTGGGTTTAGAAACGTGAAATTTTCATACGGCTTCCTTTTATAATATCGGGGAGCACTAAGAAGGGGATTTTGGAAATTCGACCTTTAAGGGGGTGAAAAGGGGGGATTTTGTTTGTATGAAAATCATATTCCTTGAGTTAATAAACTTGAATACTTATCTTAAATAAAGTTTGTCATTTCTTTTTTATTTACAGGATTTGAAAAGAGAAAGGGAGGCATTGGCCCAGCAGTGGGACAATATAGGCTAAAAATAAATAAATAATAAACTACTCCCTAAAGGGGGATAAGGGGTGTCAAAGTTTGTATGGAAGAATTTTGTCATTGGTCCGATTAACTCGAAACTAAGTTCTTATGACCGGAAATAAAAAATTACGTAAATGAGGGTTTTTCTAAAATCTACCCCTAACAGAGCAAAAGGGGATAGTTACGTTTTTAGGGGAGGATTCAACTGCGTGCCTGGATTAATTTAAAAGTAATTTATTCAATGAGGAAACAATGATTTAAGATTTTTCAAAACTCAACCACTTTTGGTGTGAAAAGGGGGGATACAGTTTATGTGATAAATATTTTTCCTTTGATCAATAAACTTGAAAATTTTTCGGAATACACTTTCAAAAACTACCTTGTAAAAGGGGCGCGTGGATTTCGTATTTTTCAAAATCGCGGGCGAAGTGATAGTCTATATTATGTAGGCATAATGTGTTTACAATACTATTGCAAAATTGTACCGAAATCCAATATTGTACCTTCGATGACTCTCACTAACTTTCAGGGTTAGGTGTTAACCTACTGTGTCTATGACCGGTTTTCATGCTGAGGAAGCCTTCTTGTCACAGTCATGACGTGCAGCTGTCGACTATTTCTGTTTTGTGCTCGTGATTATAGATCTATTTTATTTTTATTTTCTTTATTATTAAAGCTAATTATCTTTTTTTGTATGCACGTATTTCAATTTTTTAAATTCTGACTCAATATTTTCAACAATTATTCTGTACACTCTTTCATCGTGGCCAGACCGTGAACAAATTTTTTGTTGAAAGTTACACGATTTTAATAACATAGTCGAGCGAGACCCTTTTGACAAGCTTTTATTTAACTTGCCTTGTAATATGTAAGTAAGTATGGGTCAAATCTTGCAACTTGAATTAAAACCACTTCCTCTTATCCTACGGAGTTGAAACTTTACATGTTGCTTCAATTTCAAAGACAATGAATTTTTATGATGCATGAACTGATTCTACACCCAGGATACACTCCAGACAAAGGAACCCCTCAATGGTCAACGGAAAAGACACGAAATTTTATACACGCATTTAAAATGAGATTAATTTAAATTTTATACACGCATTTTAAAGGGAATGGCGGGGTCTTTCAGACCCCGTCATCCCCTTCTAACCTAACCTGTCCGAGTTGGGGAGCCCCAAGTCCCGAGCTCGCTTCGCTTGCTCTTGCATCCTATCTCACCCTAGTATTTTGAAGCAAACTTATTTTTGGTGAGCAACTTAAACAAGATTTGGCAAAAAATAATATAAATACAACACGTACAATTGTTCTGATGAGTGTATAATTATTTTGGAACTTGAAACGTTGTTCTTTAGGCACCTCGGTATAGAGTGGGTTTATTTTATTTGAAGTTAACATATTTTACTTGGTACTTAGTTTTAGGGTCTAAAAATTATTTTGGTGAACATTTAAATTGTAGCCTTCATTTTTAAGTTTGAAAATACTAACAATCATATTTTTTGCAATTTTGAACTAGGACGTCTGTTCGACACAGCGATTCTATCGATTGAGCGTTTTTGACAGATTTCTCATTCAGAATGTGTCACGATGATGCCTACAGTAGTCCACTGCTGGACATTGGCTAAAAGCTTGTGACGTAAACGTCCTCCTTACACTTTAAGATAAGCCTCAAATTTTTAAGAAAATATTTAAGTTTTATGTTTACGTATCTTTTATGTAGTACTTTTTAGTTAATTAAAAGCTTGTTTACAAGAACGTTTTTTCTTAAATTTTATTTGAATATCTAGGGGGAGGGGGGCAGCGGTCCCTCCCTGCCTCCCCTTGGAGATCCCCATGGATAGACATCTTGTAATTGCATTACAGAAGTTATTAAACTGGAGGATTCAGCTATCTATGAAAAGTTTCCTAGTTAGAGAAACCATTGTATTTAATCATCATCACGAATACCTAACCACAGTTTTTTTACATAAGTACCAAGTATAGGTACCTAACTGTAGACAATCCTACTAACCTAACTACCTACCTAACTGTAGATAATCCTACTAATATTATAAATGTGAAAGTTTGTGAGGATGAATGGATGGATGGATATTTGTTACTCTTTCACGCAAAAAACACTGATTGTATTTGGATGGAATTTGGAACAAGGATAGTTTATAACCTGGATTAACACGTAGGATAGTTTTTATCCCAGTAGTACGTTCCCGTGGGATAATTTCCGACCTTCACGCGGGCGAAGCCGCGGGAAAAGTTAGTAATTGATAATGCAGCATTTTGAGAGAATCTTAAATTTTTAGATACTTACCTACATTTGAACTACACACATCAAAAGTTTCTAGGGATCAAGATATTTAAAGAAATAGTTTATTGCCATGTAGAAATTAAATAAAAATGTCTATTTAGATTGATTAAATAAAATGTTTTCGTATGTGTAGATCGACGAAGTACTCTCTGCTTTGCATTAATAAAGACCTGCCGCGAATTTAGCTTATGTTGGATTTTTTACCTTAGTTAAAAGAATCTATATTGCGCTATGGACTTATAATGTGGGGCAACAGTACCGACCAACATAGAACATTTGTTGCTCAAAAAAAGTGCATTAGAACTCTATACGGACTCCAACCTGACGAAACATGCAAACCAGTGTGTATAAAACTTGGTTTGTTACCGCTACCTTGTCTATACATCTACGAAATATGTTTGTATGTATGGAAACATAAAAAAATATTTAAAACAGCGAACGATAATATGTCCTCGAAACCGACGTGACCCCGTACTAAGCAATGCTCCTAGGCTTGCAAAATATAACAAATTATGCTTAGCCATGTGTGTACGGATTTATAATAACTTGCCTGGTGACTTTAAATTGTTAAATACGGGATACTGTTTTAAGCGAAAATTGAGTGCATGGCTAAGCCAAAATAACTTTTATGGTCTGAAACAGTTCTTTGACACAAAATGTTAGTTAAGTACTTTTTTATTTTCTAATTTGCATGCTGAGTCTAAGCCCGGCAAAACATGTTTGTACTATTTTTAACTGTAAGACCTGTTATAACAATTTTTTTGAGCAAATAAATAAATATATTATTATTATCCCGATATTAAAATTCGATAAAAATAAGGGTTTTTAAAGGTTTTTATTGCGTAAAATAAACAATTAGTAGTCTGTATTTCCGCTGTTAACGCGTATAACACAATTGCAGCGATTCGGCATTCTCAACATGAATTCATCCAAATCACGTTGCGCAATGGCCGCCCACGTACGTTGTGTCAGGCGAAAAAGATTTTCTGGTGTGTGTACGGTATCCATATTTGGAAGAGCTCTTATTTGAAGCATATCCCATGCGTGCTCAATGGGATTCAAGTCTAGCGTTTGAGCAGGCTATGGCAGAATGGTGATATTAGCAAGTGTGTTTGCAACGACTCTGGCAGTGTGTGGACGTGCATTATCATGCACAAGTAGAAATGAAACACAAAATTGGGTCAGCAAAGGAATCAAAACATCTGATACAATTGTTTCAGCGGAAATCTGTGCATTGAGATTGCCTCTGATCTAAATTAGTTCGGCTCTTCCACCGATCCAAATTTCCGCCCAGATCATGATGGTCCCACCTCTGTATGCATGGACTTCCTGGCATGCTTTTAAACGTTCTTGGCGTCCAGGGGTCCTACAATACCGTGTATTTCTAGTATCTGGCCTCGTTCCAAAGCGAGATTCGTCAGAAAAACACATACAACGCCACTCTCCTTCTGCCCAGTTTCTGTGTTCACGAGCCCATTGTAAACGGGTTATGCGATTGCGGGGGTCAATCGATGATTGACTTCATGCAGGCGATTTCTTATAGTTTGATCGCTTATTAAGATCCCTGAAGAGCTAAGCCTTGTAACCGACATCATCGCGGTCATTGTACGATGTCGTCGAGCAGGAATTTGTATGTAACGATCTTGTCTGCGTGTGGTGATGCGAGCTCTTCCTCCATGTCATGGCAGTAGCTACGCTGCCAGTGATGCGGTAACGTGTCCAAAGTCAACTTATAACACTCTGCGTAGTGCCCAGAGCGATTCCCAAAGCACTTTGCCGAGAACCAGCTTCCAACATTCACACCGCTCTGATAATGTCTTCTCAGATCAAATGACGTCTTCTTTCCATAATAACGTTCTTTTGTATTGATTCCACTCAGAAGTATTGCAGAAATTTAAATGATTTGGCCTTAAAACCGTTGCAGGATTAGGTATATCGCTCATTTGGAGAAACATCGATGTAAATGTAATTTTTCCCAAAAATGAGTTGTCGATATAATTATATTGTGCTCGAAAAAATGTTCAAAGGAGCAGAGGCGTGAAATATTTAATATGTATTGGGATTTATCAACATTTCAGAACGAGACGGTAACAGATTATAAAAATAAAATCACTTTAAGTTACTCTCCTGTAAAATTTTAAAAGCAGCAGTTACGTCGATGTTTCTCCAAATGAGCGATATAGGAATACGACTTGACAGAAGATTTAACATCTTTTGACCGAAATTCAAACACTGTTATTCCCTTTTCAAATGACGAAATTTACTAAACATTATCCATAGGAATTAAAAAAATAAAAATTAATAAAACCTGGGTTTTAGTAGCTGGTAAAAACGTCTTTGATCTTTAGACACTTTTGATATCGTGTGTAATTTGACCATGTAACGTGCAAAGAAAATACTCACACAAACACTAAAAAACAATAAGAGATAAATTATTTAAACAACTGGCAAAAAGAAATATCTAACAAGGGGGGGTGTCAGTGTGTATCATAAGTAGGTACACGTCTCCCTTTTTTCCCTTCGTGGAATACAGTCGTAATGTTAAATGATAAATGATATATGATAAATGATTTTATTTCTGTAAGTAGGTTTGAACAAACACTTTTACACGTCAATCATATTTTAAAAACTAGATGAGGTCGGCGTTTCCTATCTGACTACTCTGAGAAGAAAGGCCGAAACAAACTCAGAGGTCACAGTCTCTTTTAAAGTCCAGACAGATTATGTAGGTATGTAATTTATTACCTATTTGGGTAAAACAAAAATCATCCCTAAATCTTTTTAGCACCTGAAAAGCAATGTCTTGGTTCAAATCAACAAAGCGTGAACAGGAAAGTCTACAAATAATATTATTTGTCACTCTAATAAACATTGCTTTTCTGGTGCCAAAAAGATTTAGGGATGATTTTTGTTTTATCCAAATAGGTAATAAATTACATACCTACATAACATCTCGACTGTATTGTCCAAAGGGAAAAAGGGAGACAAGTAATTATGGTATACACTGACACCCCCACCTCAGTTAGATATGTTTGTGGTCAGTTGTTTAAATAATTTAATAATCTCCCTATTTCGACATTTGTATTCGTCTTTATTTGATTAAATATCCACTTATAGACCAAACCCCGTTCATTTTATTATAAAATGCACTGAAAAAATTCAATTAAAAATGTTCTACTGTTCTTTTATTTTGTACGTACCAATACTACCTTTATTAATAAAAATACATGAGTAAGTAGTTCTTGTATCAATTATATTTATTTCATACACGTAACATTGGATTTTTCAGGACCCCGACAATTAAAAAAAAATTTTATATCATTCCCGAATAGCAGCATTTAAAATGAAACCTGAAAATACGAGGGTTCATTTTATTTCATCCGTTTCCTTTATTTTATCACATAATAATATCCTGAAAGCAATAAAGTTCGAATACTCCTGCGTGGGATCGTATATACTTAAATACCTACCAAATGTTTGAATATAAATGATCACTCTCAAATTAACTGTGGAATTTCTCAGTCTAATTGGTGTAAGCCAGTTTAAGAGTGTTATTATATTACGAGAGCAAGAAACATGCGAGATAGCCGCAAGTAGCGTCGAGTGTATTCAGCGGGTACTTGGAGCCGCGCGAGCGGCGGCGATACGCGCCTAATTGCTCCAAATCGGGTGCTTATGATTTGTAAATATTCTTATATCGCCACTTAGGAGCGTCCGTTCAATAAATATAATAGTAAACATCCGTGCAAATGGCCGTGGCGGGCGGGCTGGCGGCAGGCGGCGGGCAGGCGGGCAGGCGGCGGCGGGAGCCTGTGCCGACGGCGGGGCCGCGCTTTATCGATTCGCGCCCGCGCGACACACTGTATCTATCCTCTCATCGATGCCCGTTTGCTGGCCTCACAAAGAAAGAGATAGGTTTCGCCGACTTTGATCCTTTTGTTTTTGGGCAGCGTCCGGCGATGCGGGCGGGGGCTGAAAAATGTGAAGGGGCGCTGATTGGCCGGCCGGGCCCCGCCCCCGCGCGAGCCTCGCGCCGCGCAAGAGCCTCCGCGGCTCAGTTCAAGGCCGGTTGCCGCGGGTCCGCGACGCACGCCGATTTGTTTGGGTTCCCGGCTATTTATAAACTTAATAAAAGCTCTCCTGACCACGGACGGACAGCTGTCGATGGTTGCTCGTTCTGATGACTCACTGGTTACTTATGACTTGTTTTATTGTCGTTTTATTTAGTTGCTTCTATTTATTTTAATGAGAGGTCGTAGGTCTGTCAATAAGGATACTTGGATGCCTTTGTGCAGGCAATTTATTCACTCCATACTTCCATATCTTCAAGATTGTATGCTCTGTCATGTTATTGTCTGTAGACATCTTTAAGGTGGTAATTTACTACTTTACAAATTAATAAATCATCACATTTTACTAATAAAATGCTGATATTATATTACTATTACCTAGGTTTACCAGACCAATACAGTTGATATCTGGCTATATTTTTATAAAAAAGTATAGGTATATATCAACGTTATGTAGATTTTAAGGATTATAAAAATATAGCATTCGATTATATTCGGATAAGTATGTATAAATCACATTACCGTAGACCTTAATAAAATATCAGCATTTCTATTTTAAAAGAAAGAAAAATTCAAAATTAATCTGTTCTGAAACTTATTCTTAGTACTGTATACTTACCTAGTTTCCACTTCCCTGATATATGTAGGTATAGGCCAGCTTTCAGCAACTTATTGCCAATCATGTATACACATAATAAAATAGTCACGAAGAATTTTTGTCCGTTTGTCTGTCTGTCTGGATGTATGTTCCGGATTGGCGCAAAAACAGCTGAAAGGATTTGGATGAAATTTGGCACACAGCTTATAACCTGATTAACACATAGGGTACTTTTAATCCCGTGGGATATTTTCCGACGTGCAGGGGAAGGCGCAGACAAAAGCTAGTAACAAATAAATTAAACAACACTTCATGTCTTTTTTTGCCAGGATTCTAAATCCAAAATAGATCCGGTAACCCGTTTTCTTCGTACACGCTCAAAACCATTTTTGAACCACACATGAACTTGTATCATTAAAGCCTCCGTTACTTTGAACAAACAAGACAATACAATAGTGCAAAAAACTATGCATATCAGTTAGGTATGTAAGTAATAATAGTTAGTACAAATAGAGGCACGACGCGGCCATTCGGGTACAGTTAGCGATGGTCTAACCTACAGGTCATTAGTTTATACTTAGGATTATGACACGGTGGGAAGATGTAGCGGGTTAAGAAAAGTAAAAAAAAAGGTAGAAAAAAGTAGAAAGTTCTGCATTAAATAATAGTAATTATAGTAATTTATTTTCTCTCAAAAAGGTGACCTTTGATGGACCATTTTCAATTTTCATTATTCAGGTCTTGATGAACATACTTACTAAACATGGTAAAAAGAACTACCTGCACAGCATTAATAATTACGACTCAATTGTATTATTAATTCAATTATTTATTGCGTGAAAAATCTAAACTAGTGATATGAAACTTTCCGAATTTTTCCAAAAAATGCTAAAGATAAAGAAGAATGGAGGGAAAAGGTAAGAATGGGGCGCGGCTAAGAGAGAGCTGAAGAAAATTACGATATTCGACTGTTAACTAATTTTAAAGGCACTCCCTTCGGTTTGTGAGTTGGTCTGGCATAGGTGTTGTAGTCGCGTTGACGCGGCGGCGTTGACCCCACGTGAACTTCGCGTAGACACCGCATTTCTCACAGACTTCTACCTACAATCGTCAAAAAAAGAAATCAAATATAAATGAAAGCAGTACACAGAAAATTAAGTTAGTTAGCTAAGCGGAGAGTTTTATTTTTTAATCTTCTTTTAAGTAACAAAGTCAACAGTTTTTGAAAGAGTTTATATGGAAAATCTGTAAAAACTAACAATGGTGAGACCATTGCAACGTTTGTAAATTAATAGACTTCCCAGTACCTACCTAGGTAGAAAATAGGTACTGGGTAATAATTTTTGATCAGTTGAAAAAATTAACGGGCAGTATTTAATTGAATTTTTCGGCGGTTTGGTAAATTAGTGTGACAGTATAAACGAACAGTTATAAAAAGGAAGTTGGTCGGTTATTTCATCCTACAATGTCGGTACAAAAATGCTCAAGTAGTGCAATAAATGAATGGGTAGTAAAAATGTTGGAATTGGCGGTCAGATAAATAGTTCGGCAGTTCATAGGTTAGGTTAGAACTATGACCAACTGTGCGCGAGCCGAGCGAGCGAAGCGGGCGGTGTTGCGACAGCGGCCGGCGAGCGATACTTCCAAGTTAGATTTCATACCGTCTAATTCCGATTTGTTATCTGCCCATACGTAACTGCCCGTTCTGTAATTTTACGGCTCAATTATTTATTTAATTACCTATTGAAATATTTGGTATGACTCATTTTTATTCAGTTTTCTGTTCAGTTTTTACTGCCGAACTTGTTAATGCACATGCACTTAATAAACATGCACTTTGTAAGTTTTTATTTACTAAAACTAAAATAAACAGCTGCCGCTTTAAATCAGTACCATAGGTGTATGCAACTCCTCGTCAACGTGTGTATTTTGCATACGACCGTACCTACCTAATAATTGTTCGTTGGAATCCACTTTGCTTATGGTTGTATCGACACTCGCTTAAGATTACCACCCGCTCCGCTACGATCCTATGCCCGCAGCTTATAGTTTTTCTGTCAGTGGTTTGCCTGCTATAGCTGATAAATGTTTTACAACAAATTCTGTACGAGTATTCTATTGTTACTTTAGACACGTGCAAAATTAAAACGGCTTGTAATTTCTCGATAAATACTTATGTGAATAAAGTACTATGTTAACCCCGATGAAGAATTATCTACGGTAGATACTCTTTCTCCTCCCCTGGTACCTTTTAAGGTCGGTTTAGACCACATTCCATCCCCAATCTACCAAATTATTTTTATGTAAACAGGGAGCATTCTTTTGTTGCTCTATCAACACAAAATTGTTAAGAATATTAAGAAAAGAATGCTCTTGCTTTTGTTCTAGTTCTAGATTCGTTTGGTCTTTCTATTTAGTTTTAGAAATAACTCAATATGGTGCTATTATGTCGCCATATCATCCAATTCAAAAAACCATGTCCTGTAATTCACAGGCTGATAGTGTGATGATAATTTATTGGTTAGGTATAGTAACCGAAATATAAAATAAATGACCGAATACTTCATGAAATGATCGATTCTAAGATCTGCGGGGTTATTGCGTAAGACACTAACAGTAGGAATGGCTTTCATTTTGACAGTTCAACAACATTCATTGCGTTATTTACGTTGTTGAGCGGACAAAATTTTCGAACATGTGAAGCAATGGATTAGCCATAGGCTTTAAAATGATCCAGATTGTGATTGATAGTGTGTTACACAATTAGGGTGCTGGCCAAGAAATAGACATACAGGCATATTCTATGTATCTATCTCAAGATTCTGACTGTAGTCTGTTATCTTTTTAATATTTTTCTAATTGGCTTTTGTTGCTTTTCTTTCTTTCACAACCTTAAATACAACTTTCCACCAGTTTTTCCGCAGGTTCTTAGACATTACTAAATACTAAAATTTATGCTACTAAAGTCAAAAGATTCGGTTTTAAATATAGAGACAGTGCAATAGTATTTTTCAAGATAATTTTCTCACATCACAGGTAAATCTAACGTATATTTCTACAATTTAAATCACTGTCGTTCGTCATTTCTGATGCTCACGTCATTTCTGTGTCACGTCTAAACGTCGATCACTGTCGAAGTGTAAATGACGTGACGTGTCACCGACGACTGCTACACGACGCGGCGACGTGACAGCTAAATGAACGCGTTTGACTGCGTCGTTTCGACGTGGACGACTTTTTCGCTTGGTGTAACGGAGCTTTTATGTTAGTTCTGTGTTAGACGTCTTTTGTTTAATTTTTCCATGGTTTTAGAAAAGTAGGAATTAGATTAGGCTGGTCGTCTTTCCATCTTGCATTAGAAGGAAAACGAACGCTTCTTCAGTGCACCTCAACTTGTCTATGAAGAAATGCTTGACACAAATTTTTCAAACTGAAAGTATGAATGGGTTACTTTATTTTTCCGTATCAATCATTCAATCATCTCAGCCCGTCGCAGTCCACTATTGGACATAAGTCCCAGGTTGCACCACAACACCCGTATACTGCTTCTTATTTTCTTCTGAAACCATTAATGAAAGACCAGCGGGGTAATTACGTAACACACTAACAGTAGGAATGGGTTTCATTTTGACAGTTCGACAATATTCATTGCGTTATTTACGTTGTTGAGCGGACATATTTTTCAGACATATGAAGCTATGGATTAGCAATAGGATTCAAAATGATTCAGATTGTGATAGATAGTGTGTTACGTAATTAGGGTGCAGGCTTTTCATAGCTTTCAGAACACTGCAATATATGCCCAAGTCTTTTTTCACTCTGGATAGAGACATCCCAATAGCTTCTAGCAGATAAATAGCTCTTTAGGACATGTCAGGGGTGCGCACGAATGTACGGGTATCTCTTAACTTTTGATAGTATTTATCAATACCGGGATGAGTAAATTAAACAACAGTTTGTCATATAACTTCGATAATTGTTCTTAAAAGATGGTTCTACGTTTAATATTTTTCGTCTTGTCACTTCGCTTGTCAGGTCATCTGCCTCTGCCTACTGTTTTTTCTGCTTTTCTTTATATGAATTAATGTTTGTCTTATAATTCTTGACAATAACTTTTAACGGACTCGCAGAGGTTGTGTGTAAGCACCAAATAGGCTATGATCTCTGCAGTATGTAGTAGGATTCGTGGGTTTTTAGTCGGTAGGAGACCGACATCAACCTCCAGACGAGACGGAGAGTACCCATGAGAATTTCTGGAAAAAAAGCTCTGCTGGTCATGTTTTGCTCTAGCAAAACATGACCAGCAAAGCTTTTTTTTTTTTTTTTAGAAAGTGAAGTTTCACTACTCTAGTAGTGAAACTTCACTTTGTTCAGAATAATATTTACCTACACAAGCTCTGAAATACTCCGAGCTCCGCGTTAAGCGTACAGCACATTGTGTTTGTGAACGGGACGACACCATTAGCGGCAGCGTCATGTAGCTACCTAATACCTCGGCCGCCTCGCTAAACGACCAAATATTTAAATAGGTATCCATCCGCGGCTATCTCCAGATAAAACGCCCCAATTCACATGCGTGAGCCGCGTGATGGATGAGTCCGACCATCAGACCCTTGCCGCATACCCCCGTCCCTCTCAAATTTGCCTTCCCCACTCCCCGCTGTCCGACAACGGCCCGCCCTGCTAAGTCCTGTAGGTGATCCATTACACTGGCATTTTTGCGTAATCCCCGTTTATAAATATGAAATTGAAGGAAGACCTAGTGATGGTTAATCGACTGGAGGTCGGGGTCAGCGGGCCCTCTGTTGCGAATAATTTATGGCGACGTGCCAAAACTGTCCTGTCGCACGATATATCGCGGGAAAAATATTTACGTGTTTACGTTCTTTTTCAAAATTTGTATTTCGAATGTGATTTGATTGGACAAACGTTAGAACGTCAGTGGTCGGAGTGCAAAGGGGTAATCACGGCGGCGGCGGCGGTGCCCACATGCAAGACATGGTAATAGTAATAATTGCAATGCGTTCGCTCTGATTATAGATGGGGTATATTCTGATTATAGATAATTATAGTTGGGGGAGGTTGGGTTGCCCTGATGAGCGATTTGGGTATTATTTGCGCTTTATTTAGGTATTTATTGCGCTTGAGTGACGACGCAGATATTATGCTCGGTTATAATATAATATGTGCGACCCTTGAGGGCTTTCACCCTGCGGCTTTGTGCTCCTGTGTGGACATTGATTACGTTGAGTTTTCAATATTAAATTCTGATGTCAATTTTAAAATTATTTAAAGAAAAATGTAGTTTTAACTTTTTAAACAAAACTTATTTTACCATCTATTCTAGGTATATGTACTTACTTACAGTTTACTACTATACCTACAACGTTCCCTACTAAGGTACTGTCATAATAATAAAAAATCTAGTGATTTAAGTAGATTGCTGATAGACCTTACAGAAGTTATATTCTCCACTAAATACTGTTTAATATGGTATTCATTATTTTCTAAGCCTAAGCTCATACCTAATCCCTCATGTATGAGACAAGAGGCTGGCTGCCCACGCGCCGCCCGCAAACGCCTATTATCAAGATTACGTCAATTCTCTTCACGTATGTATGCTTCAATAGCTGTAATAATACGACTTCGATTATAACACGTGCGGGGTCTATGAGAATAGAAAAGGGTGTTTTTAGAGTCTGACAATTTCATCTTTATTGTTAGATAGAGTGTGGTCACCATGAAGATTTGCATGAAAGTCTTCATAAGCAACGATGCCTCGGATGGTGGCTACTGAAAATTCAGCCTCGCTGTATACTTTTGTTGACTTTTACCATTGATCTATTGTAGTATAAGTCTTTTAAACATGAGAGTAGAAGGCGCGGTAATTATAATACCGAAAATAGTAGATAAATTCTCACTCATTCCAATATGACAATACAAACGTAACAAAAACTATGTATTACAAAAATAGAGCTATATCATTACCAAAAATACTCGTATCAATTTCTTACCTCAATTGGAGCGTCCTCATTGAACCGATAAACTTACATACCTGGGGGCCATCTATTATATTCATTAGCCGCAGACCGAGGGGTGCGGGGTATGGACCGAGGGGGGAGAGCCGGAGAGCGAAGGGTTTTAGTGCACTGATGTGGTGATAAGCGCTTGTTTGGGGTTACCTCAGTTCTTTCGACGAATTTTAATGCCAATTAGAGTAGACAATATTGCGTACTGAATGGATTGAGGCCTTTATTAGTGTCGGATATTGTTGTGAGATCGTTCGCGCGTGAATCGTACGGTGGTCAGGGGTGGGGCGCGGGCGCCTCGGGTGATGTTGTCGACGTATAGTGATTATGAAGCATTATGTGAGTTTATGATTTTTGAGGCAGGTGATAATATTATAAGCTGTTATTTTTGCAATGGTTATGGGTTTATTTTCCATGATGACATCATGACTATAGATAGAATCTGCGTTCGTTTTTGTAGGTCGGTAACTGATGACGACCTACTAAGAAATCGCCTGACAGTGGACTGAAAAACAATGCCTAAGATCGTACCTTTGACCGATTGAAAACAATTCAATCAAATAACTTATCACCTCCCTTCGCTACCATAATAAGAAGAACAAATCAATCGTTTGCAATCGTGGGTACGATTTCTCATTTTCAAGAATGTTTTGATGGGTATAAATCTACAAATATAAAGGATAACTTTTAGTAGGTATTCACTTTACCACCGGTAACTTGATCTTAGGGCTGATTTTACCAAAGTTAGATATCTTTTATCCGTGGAATAAAGTTGACGTCTGACAGTTCTAGTATTGAATTTTTATCATTTATTTTCAGGATAAGACTTATTCTAGGTTTAAAAGTTTGGTGAAATTCGCCCCTAGTTGATTACCTCACCAATTAGGTTACATACACACGACCAACATTACCTACCATCGCTTTTCAATGTATGCAAGAAAAATGGATAATTATACACACGTGCGATTTACGCATGAAAGAATCGCGACGGTCTGCGTATCAGCGTCTATTCAATGTATAATGTATCGCATACATCATAACATTAATCTGAGGCGAGTGATGGATCGACCGCGGTTACCCTGCGGCCGGGCAGACGGGCGACTCGGCGATTGTGGCGCTACAGAAAAGTTGCTGAACTTGCGGTGATGGCAGATGTGCGTTAGACAGGTCCTGACTTCTTCAGATATGGGGCAGTTGTTGATCCCTATTTTATGATCAGTAGAAGAAAGTCATGTTCCTAATTAAAAGAAAAATATCAAAAGTAAACTGCTTTTATTAAGTTGTGATTAGTAACAAAATTAACAACATTTTATACGTCATATTTGACTTACAGCGGACACTTCTCATGAAATTTCCCTATGCTTAATTACAGACACAGCGAAAAGGAAAGAAAATAAAGAAAATACGTTTATTTGCGGTAAACACGACGCAGCGAGTTTCATAACAAACCCCTTACCAAAAAACTGTTACATGCTTTTGATATTTTAGCGCCATGATCGCTTCTCATCGCTCGTCTAAACTCCACGCTACATTTTCATCCCACAGCCGCATTTTTTCCTTGTTTTTTACCCCAACCAAAACACAAGTGCTAACTTCTCACGATAGATCTCATAAAACAGTTTGTGCGAGATTAATTGCATTATTTCGTGTTATATCAGTATTAATGGTAACTATCTAGGGGATACACCCTTCTCTTTAATTATAGAATCTCGTTTATCACAAGATGTAATGGTTGTGTGAATTATTGTTGTAATTACTGTTATCGTATGGGATGTAAGCATGTCTCCTCATGATTTTGATGGCAAATTGTACAGTTGTCGGCTGTGTATATTAGTCTAATTCTTTGGGAAAATTTCATGTGCAATATTGTGAAAGTTTTTCTATGCAAAAGCTTCGAAATGCTTCTACAATAAAACCTTATAAGACATTTAATCCAATCACTTCCCTCCATAACTGAATGGGTTATAATATTTAATTTTATTAATACTAATGTTTCGGTTTTTCTGGTAGTATTTCTCTTCATCTAGTCTTTATTAATTTTACATTCAAATGTTAATTAAGTAATCCATGAAGATAAAGATAAAGATATTTTATTTTGCAAATATGGGTACAGTACATGGTGTTAAAGGGAATAGGTTCAGCCATATTTTACCAGTAGGCATGCAAAAGTTACAAAATTACTAATCCACTAAAATAATCAACTAAACTAAAACAAACTACACAAAAATAAACAATAATATGATTCACATAAACTAAACATTATAAACAGCCTAAGTTGTAATTTTTTTCACTCAAGAACTCTGATACGCTATAGTATGCTTTGACTGTCAAGAAGCTTCGAAGCCTTCTTTTAAATAACAATAGCGGCAATTCTTTCCAACTCCAACTCAACTCAACTTTCATTTTATCCAATTTTAATTACTGTCTTATAACATACATGAGTTGTGTTACACCTTTAAGGCACATATTTACACAGGCCGAAGATCTTACATAAAATGAAATGTAAAATTTATTGTAAATAAATAGTAAATTGGTGGTAAATATGGTGTTCCTAATAAATAAATAAATATATTTTTCATCGGCGCAGACCTTCGCTAACTTATGCAATATGCTCCTAATTAATAAAGGCGCCTGTCAATAGTCTTCCAAAGTCACTTTGTTCAGGAGGCTGAGAATTGCACACTCAACCGTAGAGAGTGGTACAGTTAACAGCAGTCCCCAAAATGTGGCCTTACGTACAGCTTTCCAAAGAAAAGTATACGCTTCGGTGTCTTCGCGTTTTAGAATTTGCATAAAGTAACCCTCTAGAGAGGCAATGCTTCTAAGTTTTGTACTACCGCCCTTTGTAGTACTGCAGGCTTAACATAACGCTTTCTATTTTAAGACAAGACATAGCTATTTCTATACAAAGTGACATTTCGTTTCTCCATTTTTGACATCGTACCGTAAAAATCCTTCTACAATTTGTCATTTTGTCTTTCGTTTCTACCGATCGTTGTCTAGGTCCTTTTTATGTAGACTATTTCAGAAGAAAGTTTTTTATCCCAAACTGTCAAAATCACACTGATAAATGACAGTTGTCTAAGGTAGTGAAGACAATTTGATTTTGTAACCGCCATGCTAAAGACAGTAGAAAACTTTTTACTCGACGGCCGCAAGGTATAAAAATGGAATGGAAAAATGGAATTCTACAATACTTGCTTGGAAAATGTGAAAAATTATTACCTACATGTTGGGTTTTAGTTGTTTAAGGGTTTCATAAAGGGGGTCGTAATTTTTTTTTTCGCGATGGTTCTCAACATTTTCGAGATATAAGCAAAATAAAAGAAAAACGTGAATAAACTACTGAATTTCGTAAAAAGTGCTGTTGACTCTTTCTACTTTGCTGCCGTCGTACTGTCTTCACGGAACGTCATTTTTGTCTATTCTTCCGTCGACAAAACGGTGCTCGTGCTAAGCCTGCTGCATCTATCATTGCGCGTTCGTATTAAATCTACCTACTCCGATTTCAGATCGTCATTAATTGTCACTCAAAGGTTTAGAAAAGATTTTTAAACGTGGTAATACAAAATAGCGAGTAGTTCCATGGTTGTAACAACTCTATCCTCCAACGGGGTGAATAGGGATGCAGGGGTAAATCGGGACGAAACTTTAAAAGGGATTTTAATATTGAAATAATATAGTTGGTTGCCAAAAAGGACTCTAATGTGTTTAACGATTAAGTTCCCTTTATTGTTGGCATCAAACTATATTATTTCAATGTTAAAATCCCTTTTAGAGTTTCGTCCCTCTTCATCACTGCATCCGTATTCACCCCGTTTGTACAGTATATTAGATCTCATCATCGTGCGTTCATTTCCGAAGATTGGCGATGATTCCCGAAGCGCTTACTTTTCTTTGGTACTTAAGTAAGTGGTTAGTTTAAGACGCTCGCGCTCGCGCTCGATCCTTTCAATCAAATCTGAATCCTTCTTCAATTGTTTGTGTTTTACTATGTCCTCATACAGCTGTTTAGAAGGCATTATGATCGTCAATTGTTTTGTCTTCACTGTTTAGGTGATCGGTATTCCCAATGGCGCAGTGGTACAGTCGTCGGCAGTCGCCGCCGGTGTCCGGAGGGCGAGACATTTCACGAGCGACTGCCCGCTGACCTTTCTAGCTCCGGGGACAGAGTGAAATGCCATCATGTTTTCATTTTTAGGGTTCCGTTCGTAGAAGTAGCGTTCAGAAGAACATTTGACTGGGTTGCAAAAGGAATCCTTATTAACTAATTTGAAATTTTGCCCTGGCTTCGAAAATTCTTTTGCAATTGCAAAGGATTGTGAACGAAACGTTTTAATGGGTTTTGAATAGGAAAGCAATCCAACTGTATTGCTTCTCAAATTCTTGGTAGACAAACCACTAAGATTAAGTTTCGTAGGAATAACAACGTAAAAAAAGCGTTTAGTATTGGTTATTTTTCCATTGACCATAAGGGTCTTGGTAAACTTTATAGCTGACTATTTTCAACATTTTGCTTGAATATTAAATTCTGACTGGTTGCCTTTTATACCATTTCTATACATACGGAACCCGCAATCTATTAGCGGAACTCATAATGTTCATTATTTTTTCCGCCGCCCGCTCACTCGACGACACTCGATTAATTTTTCACGGTACGCTTGTCAAAATGTGATTTAATATAGTCCTGGGGTAGTCCGAGCTTTGACGTGCGATGTGTGCAGCGCGTGCGACGGGCCGCGATCAATCCGGTTAAGGGTTCACCTCATGCACTTTGTACGGTCTCTATAAATAGAATAAATAGACGATGTTTTGCGTATTTTATAGGATTTTTCTGATGGATACGCAGTTGAGGTTTTGACCGGATATTCGAAAATCCAAATAACATTTCCCCGATACATTTGCATTTCCAGTTCCGTGTTACAAGCAGTATTATCTATCAATAACGCCAAAAATGGTACCGCAATTTCCAATTTGCCGCGTCACTCCGGATTCCAATAGGATGCGGGGATAAATGGAGTCGCATTCCAATATGTCACCGAGCGGGGTCCGACCATTCGGCTTTTCGGCATTCGAGATTCGGCGTTTTCGGTTATTCGCGGTGGCCGAATTCGTCGAATATTGCCCGCGCGCATACCAAAATCGTCCACTAATGAGATTCTAAACGTTATATTATTTGTGGCGTAACTAATTGGTTTTTTGTTTGTTCATTGTTTTTGTAACAATAATGAGCACGTATTTGGGATGATGGTGACCGCTCATGGGGTCAGCGACATTCCGCTTTGAGTTCGGAGTATGAGGTACGTACGTATATTGTTTGTTGAGTCCCGTTTGTTATTAATTACAAGATTAGTTAATACGATTTCTTAGAGTTCAAGGTGGTTCAAGGTGGTTGAAATAAGAAGACATTCAGTAAGAAGATCTTTGTTACGGATTTCCATTTAGAGGTGAGATTTTCGCGATATATTAGATAGTTTGAGGAAAGCTCACGTCTGCTGGCTGGCATTTGTACTAAGGTCCTCGTCCGACATGCCCCTGTTCAGCTTAATTCAAATATTAGATTTAAATACAACGTTGTAAACAATCCAGCAAAAAAAGAAACATAAATAAAGGTACTTTTATAAAAAATTGTGTATGACTGGACTTCAGAAAAAAATCCGCTTCAAGAACTCCGTATAAAAACAGCAAAATAAAACTCTTGGAGTACAAAGACGGATAGGTGAGATACATTATGTATGCGATACTTGAAACCTACCTTTTCCAAAACATAGACCTAATAAATAGGGTGAAAGGCCCGGCTTTCATCCACACATTAGGCAGTCTACACACGGGCGGCACGCGTGTCACGTCAATCGTTATTGCCTGTATAGCGCCGCCATTGCCCGCTCTGATTTGAAATATTTCCACGGAACCACTTATTCGCACCTCACAAACAGGAGCTCCGGATACCGTGTGCGAAGTTTTGATCGTTTGTCGGGGGTTTTATTAAATACCTGGTCTAGTATGGGGTATTTTGATATTGGAAGGTTGCTTGTTTCAGGGTGTAATAGCAAAGTATACTCAATGCTTTGGTGGTTGTATCAATAAGTCAACTCAGCCTAATGCAACTGCTTATGAATGATTGGACATTTAGCTTATCCGAAATTTTCGTCACAGCACCGAAAAGTTTATTTTAAATTAAGAAGCTTATGTTGCTGTGGTACGATTTGGTCTACAGGAAAGTGAATTAGTACTTAGCAGTAGGTACTGCAGTGTTGCTATACTTTATAATAACAATTTTCATGAAATATTGAAAAGACTTGCAGGGGTCTACGAAAGACATCAACGCACTAAAGTAATTATTCAGAAAAACTTAAAAATGCTTTTTCAGGTATCCACCTTTAAGTATCAAGTTGAGCTCATCTTACACTCGCAGAACCGTGGCATGTACCTCTTACGGGGCGAGAGGGTAATCGTTTTGTTGAGTCTCGTTTTGTACCTCATTGTGCGATCCGATGCGAGGCAATCGCGGCCGCGTGCGTATTCCCGTCTCGTGCCTATTCTAATGGGGTGACAACTGGTACTCGCACCTTCTCGTACCTACGTCTATGGAACGTATCACGCATTCGCACTTGAAGCTTACTTACTTGGTTATTATAAATGCGATTCATATTGAGATCGTGATGTGAATGGAAAGTTTTTATTGAAGCTAATGGGCTTGAAGAGTGATATTGCTGAAAAGTTTCTGTAATAACTGTAGATGATGAAGAACATAGAAATATAAAAATTTATACCTATAATGATGAAGAACCAAGATGATAAACTTAGTCTAAGATAATACATGGGATATTGACAATGTTTCCAATAAGTGCAAAAGCGGTATCATTCTATTAGAGCTTTTTGGAAGTGGCCAACTTACCTTTGGTAAACTTTACAGCCTTTTGGTAGTATTACTATTGAAGTATAGTTTACAGTTAGTGTTATATTTAGCTATAGGTTACTATCCATCTATATATAAATTTTCGACGAAATTCCTCTGTTAACAACATCTAATTCACGATCAAAGATACCCGAAATTAATGCAGTGTGAACACGATTTTTGATAAAAACACAGGCACAGCTGCTTGGCTGCGGGAAGCCGTTACATAATCGCGAAATGCCTAGAGAACTGTCATCGATTAAAAAAAAATACGATTAAAATCTTGCACAAGCGTAGTTTTTGTGCGAGCAGATGTGCGCGTGCGCACATCACCTGTCCCACGTGGCCAAAGATAATGGCGTCTTCAAAGAAGTCCGAAAGTCCCATTGTTGGGACATTCTGGGCTTTGATTTAAGGTAGCTTCCATTGTCGAGGTGACGTTATGGTATACGGTGATTCGGGGACTTGAACGCACCTGTCTGTAAATTGGCCAATATTATGTAATATACATAGGTGCCTTATTGCTATTTTTAGCAAGCAAACATTAACCATTGGAGTTTTAGTTTAGCAAGTTCGTAGAACTGACTTTTTGATATGCGTTATCGAGTTATCAAAATAAGGTTTCTGCACTTGGAGTGATTATAATTAAATTGGTAACATATTTCAAGGATCTGTTATAATAAAAAATATAAAAAAAACTAGAGAAAAGACAGCAGTGTTCATGCTTGTCAATTATTTTATTATTGTCAAGATCGTTAACTGTTTTTTAATGAGCAACTGGGTACATCTGAAACATTTCCTTTTAAATGTTTACCGAGTTTTACCAAACTGCTCCGAAATTCTACCATCAACCTTGTTGTCCCCCAAAATTCGTCCCTTCTGCACTAAACCGATTCGTTGCACAAAACTAGGAAAGTATCCATGTTCCAATAATTCCCGAAACCCATTCATTGATCACGTACTCTCACAAAGACAGTGCATTACTTACCTGCCAATAAACTGTTCTGCTACAATCTTTAATGATTTATAATAACAAACATACATGTCACCTATCTTTTTCATGAACCTTATCACCTGCACCATAAGGGGGTTTTTCATATTTTTGGGGTGAAAAAGATATGTTGGTAAAATACAGAAGTCGTGCAGTGTTATCCTGAATTGCTTTACAATTGTCAACGCTCGATGGCTGTCGTATATCATTGATTTTTACGACGAGCCGTAATTCATTAGCTTTGCGTCCTTCAATGTGGTTCGACTTTAATTTGGAAGACAAATGAACTTTTAATATTAATGGTAACGCGTTATGGTCACGTTTTACCTGTTACTGGTGTAACGTTTTTAGATCTTCTGGTTTTGGTTGGCATTACAGCTCAAACAGTTCTAGCAGCTAGCCATGGGATTTCGTACAAAATTTGAAAGTCAAATGTTGATGATAGTATGATGAAAACAGCCAGGTTTGGGATTGTCGTTACAAATTTAAAATACCTAGACCTTGGAGTCAGATTTTGTAGTAAGACATGTGTTCTTATCGACTCCTGTTTACTGCTTATTATTTACCAAAGGACGTTAAAGAATGTATCAATATATTATTCGTAAGTAGGCGTAATTTTATAACCATTCTCATAAATCGAGTACATAGTTCTGAGCCTCCTACCTGCCGCACCGGGCGAGCGCGGGACTACGCAGAAACGAACAATACGCGTTATTTTTTTTAGCTAAAATCTTTAAAGCGCAGTTTTTCGGCGCAAATTCCAAAGGACACCTGGTCGGAAACGGGCCCAGGGGGTCTACTGATTGATAGAGGTACCACGAGTTTAGTACAATAGCAGAAATATGCAGTTTTCTGGCCATTCGAAACGGCCCGATTCGCCCGGTCTCCGGCGACGGAGCGTCTGTTTAAAACAATTAATGTTCGACGTTTTCTGAATGGAATGTGAAACAATATCTTTTGAGCAGTCAAGGGTGTGTGTGTAGGTGGTCAGGATGTAAGTTGTTTTATTGGCAATTCTCTCTCAATGGGTGCATTTGTGTCTTCTTGACGTTAATTCATTCAGGTTTAAAGCGTTTCGTCTACGTACAAATTGTGCAAATTATCTTATGTAACTTCTCTTCTCTAAACAACTCTTTCAGTCTAATTATTACTGCTATTGTGTCTAAATTACCTAGGTACCAACTAAGTATTCTACACACGTAGATACAACCAGAACAGTCATACCCAAAACGACCCAACCGAAATAAATTGTATTTAAAGCGACGATTACGCCCCAAATGAGGAAAATTAATCTCCAGACGTATCATCACGTATGCATACGTAAAATTGTGAAGACAATAATTTGATTGATCTCTTAATGAATATGCAGATATGTTAAGTGATGATAAGGCCGCAAATAAAGCTGGTTCCCTGAGGAGTGATTGTGCGCCTACCTCTGGCACGAGCCTGATTTTAATCTCAGATAAGTGTAGAGAGCAGAGAACAGTTTACATAAATTCTGGAGTTAGCACCTTGTTTACAAAGTGCAGTGTTTGATTACGAGATTGTTTGATAAGTGCGTGCTCTTGTTTTGGTGTTGCGTTTGTATTTGTATTACTCTGACAAATACTTCTTGTTTTTGAAAACTTTTTTGGAAGCGTGTTAAAAGTTTTGTGAAGCGTTGCACTGTGATTGTAACGTAAAAAATATGTTTTTTTTTATAAATTCACTAAACTCGGTACTATTTTGACTACACGTTTAGTTAGTGAGTATTGAACTAAGTACCTAGTTACAAGTATCTATACGATATTATTTTTAAAAGGTCTGCAGTACTTGAAATATAAAAATTTATATGCCCAACTTACCAACACCATAATCCTGCAAAATTAAAATCATTCAACAAGACCCTAACACAAAAAAAATAACAAAACTAACCCTTACAACTCCGCGTTAAAAATACAAACTTGAAAAAGGTTTCGTGGTGAAAAACAGTGCAAAAAAGGAGAAGAAATAATGAAATATCTTCATCCAACCCTTCTAATTAATAGCCATCAGTGTCTGTAGCACTCGTGAGCTTGACAGTGCCTTCAAGTTTTTTAATATGCTTCCTCACCTCGGTGAAACAGTGGGTATAATTGCTTTTTTCTGCCGCTAACTTTGAGCTTCGTATAAATCATCGTACAATTGCAGGTACGGTAAGTTTCAGTTGAGATAAAAATTCGGGTGGTTGAGATTTTTTATTATAAGTATGTTGTACCGTACTGAAATAAGGAGTGAGGGCGATTTTTGGTTAGATTAAAATTATTGAAATATGTTGATGAAATCGGGAATTAGATTAATATTTTTCCCGATTTCATCAACATATTTCAATAATTTTAATCTAACCAAAAATCGCCTTCACTCCTTATTTCAGTACGATACAACATCCTTATAATAAAAATTCCCAACCACCCGAATTTTTATCTACATCTAGATACAAAAGCGTTCATAATTGAGCGCTCTTGTATCTTTAGAGGCTCAAAACTTCTTTTTGAATACACGTTTAGGAAGTTAAATTCAGGTCTCAAATTCTTTCCCAACAGATAAACTTTTTCGATTTTGTGTGATATGTTTATATCACTTTCTAGGAACTGCGTTTTTGAAAGGGAATAACTTATACACTCGTTTACTCACTCCACTAAAAAAACTTCATACATATCACAATGAAATCGTAGTAAGACTATAGCTGAGTATAAACAGAGTGGCAATAACCGCTTGTATTGGATCAGCAGAGATAAAAAACGTAAGACGCGGACAATCCTTTTCGGCTGAAAATTGAATAGTTGGATTACGCGACCTACGGGCGAACGCAGGGTTGACTCGGAACGTGCCACGAGAGTTTTGGTTTTTATTTTGTGTAGAAATCAACATGGAGACAGTTTAATACTAGTTTAATATTTAGTGTCACCATGATTGATAAATGATGATTATAAATGGTATTTCTTGTTTGTGCAGAATAAACAATATTTTTTCTTTCAATTAATTGAAATAAGTGCATTTTATTTTGAAAAAATAAAGGTTATATACAATAGCAAATTATTATACAACTAGTTTATGCCCGCGGCTTCGCCCTCGTGGAGGTCGGAAATTATCCCATTCAGCCGTTTTTGCGTGATTAAGTAACAAATATCCTAACATACAAACTTTTACATTTATATATTAGTAGGACTATTTACACTAGGTACTAGATTAAATGACTAACTAACGAACTATATAAATAAATGCATACCACATCGCTGTCATCCGGAAACGTGCCCAGTAGACTGGCAGCACTGCCACGTTCAAAGGCAATGCTAATTCTTTGGCCAAAGAACAAGCCAGTCCTCTGGTCATGTGACAGTTTACTAAATAATGATTTTAAAACTTAAAGTATGAAATGACAATAGACAAGAACGTAAACCGTAAACGAAACGTAATACACATTGCTGAATTTTAGAGCAAATCGTTTTCTAATACAGGATAAATTTTAAGTGCGCAAACTGTAGGTAAACATGAATTTAGCACATGATTCTAGACCCGCTAGCGCAGAAATTTCACGACGGTTATCAAAAAATTAAACTGCTGTTTCATAGAAAAGTGCAATACCTACGCGGTCAAAATGTATGGAATAACTAATAAAAAAAAATATAACTGACGAAAAATTTCTACGCTAGAGGGTAAAGAATCATATGCTGAATTCATGGTTACAATTTGCGTACTGGCTAAAAATTTATTCTGTACTTTCCCACGCTCGTGTGAAATGTCAGTAGTTTTTGTATGTATCATCTGCTTGTCACACATTTACCAGTTGTACAGGAAATTCGTTTGAACAGGTGAGTTTTACAATATCTAAGCATTTTTTTATTCTCAACTTTGCGTATCAGCTGCATTACTTGTGCTGCTTCTGCAAAGTTCGTTTATTTTCATGGTATATTGAGGGAATGTTTGGTACTTATAATTTCACCCTGCTACTGTCCTGCAAAGGCCTCTTCTCATACTGAGACGGCATGAGGATTAATCACCGTGCTTGCTTGCTGGATTGGCAATTTCAGACTTATATAAATTACAAGTCCTGCGGAATAATTACGTAACACACTAACAGTAGGAATGGCTTTCATTTTGACAGTTCAACAACATTCATTGCGTTATTTACGTTGTTGTACAGACAAATTTTTCGAACATATGAAGCAATGGATTAGCAATAGGCTTCAAAATGATTCAGATTGTGATAGATAGTGTGTTACGTAATTAGGGTGCAGGTTTCTTGGCGATGTTTTCCTTCACCGATTTCAATATGAACAAATTCTCCAGCGTGCTAACAAGGTGCTACAGGAATTATAATTAACAAAAACGGAACTATCGCAGTATCTACTTAAGGTGGTTTTTGTTTTAATGATAATTAACGAATTTTCTTTTTTCTTTCTTTACTAGTAGAACTTTCTATATAGGATGAAATTTTAACCAGTGCTCAAACTGTGGCCATGAATTCAGCATATGATTCTAGACCACCTAACATAGAAATTTTCGGTCGATTATCAAAAAAAAAACTGTTGTTTCATAGAATAGTGCAATATCTACCCGGTCAAAATGTATGGAACAACAATTTTTTTTTTATAACTGATCAAAAATGTCTACGCTAGGGGGGTCTAGAATCATATGCTGAATTCATGGCCACGGTTAGCGCACTGGCTAAAATATCTTCCTGTATTTTTAACGTAGTTTTGATAACCCTGGCGATGACTACAGGTTCATATTGTGCGGCGCCCGGCTGATTACGTGGAGCATTGTGTTTCGGACATAGGACGCAATTAAGTATTAGACAGACTTTATAGCTGCGTTATCGTGCCCCGGGATTTGTTGCCAACCACTCGCCTTATTATAAGTATTTTGGAATAGATGTTGCAAAAAAAAAGTATCTTTGTCTATGATATTGAGTAGATACTTGCTTTGGGTAGATAATACTATGATGAAAAACTACGTAGATATGTGAGGAATTGTGGATCTGTATCTGTTTTCAATGCGGTTTTTCAAATTAGGTAGGTATTATGGCCTATTGATCTTAGGTACTAAATATACGTAAAGATGTCAAAGTCAAAGTCAAATATTTATTTGCAGATTAATATGCAAGTAACATAGCATAATATCACGCCTGAATGTCCCGAAGAGTTAGGCAGAGATGCCTATTGTTACAGGGGTAAGTGCTGCCATTAATTTTCAAACTCTAGAACCGTTTATGTAGAAAAGTGTGGCTCAGAAGTCGAATCAAAGCTCCAAGAAGATATTCACAAGTGCATCGCCATTGCATGCCACTTAAGCGTTAAATTCGGGGAACCCGTCAACGACACACATCTCTAAAACCCCCAAAGACGTTCAGGAGTACTTAGCAGCACAAAACTTCTTTCAAATCCATTAAAATGAGAGGTGTCTCCCAATAAAGTCGCGCCAACTAAACAGAAACTAGTTAACAAGTGCAGTGGCATTGCACGCCACTTAAGTGGTAAATTCGAGGAAGCTGTCATCTGAACACAGCTCGGTATCGTGAAGTGGTCTGCTAACGAACACGCGTGTCAAAGCGAAACACTTCATTAGGTGAGCGCGGCGCTCCTCCGCTCCCCGCCCGCGCACCGCGCCTCCGCGCTGCCGTCGCCGCCGCCTCGACGCTCCTTGCGACGCCGTAGGGACACCATGATGTAGAAAAAAGGCCTTTTTCTGTCTTCCATTTTATGTTCTCAGCAGCAGAGGTGTTAGGAGGAATATTTTTTGTAATAATAACATGCTTTTTACTTTGGTAAAGAAAAATTACTCCACACAGTGCATATTATTATTACCATCGTTTTTTCAGCTCCGCCCTCCCTTTCGTCCTCTTGTCTTTATCCCAGGCTAGCTAGATTGTCATTCCAGCACCAAATTTCAAGTGCTTGGACCATTATACAATGCAAGATTGCAGTGCCTAAAATTTTTTAAGTAAGAGTCAACATATTGTTTTTGAAATATGATCTACGTGTTTAGTAAGCAAAGCACACTAAATACATTTTAGTACGTAATATTTATTCCATAAACATTTGCACCAAAATAGAGCTTTAATAAATGAATGAATGAGTATTGGTTAAGGTTCCGTAGAAATGTGCCATAAATATGCAGACACAACATAATTTACCTTCTAAGTGTTTATTAGTGGTTAGTGTATGCGTGCGTAAACAAAAAGTAAGAAAACAAACTACAATTATTCTCAGAAAACCTAACCACCGGTGTCAATTTAACTCCTCCACCACAGCACTTCCACAATCCCTAAGGCGCTCCGCAAAACGGGAAACTCTCCACAAAAAGCCTCGACAGTTGGTAGTCCTACGTTGGCTTCTATTTAGTGGGCGTCTTACCGACTCGGCTGCGCTAATTAGACGCAGGCTAGCTCTTCTCATTAGTGGCGAAATTATGCAGTTTGCTGGAATTCGGGTTAAATGTGAGGTCGAGATGTCGACTGCCTCCTACAAAAATGTGGAATATTCCGTAGTGTCTGCGTTGATACTTGGGAGTTGAAGTAAGTTGTAGGTACTGGGATTATGTTGGGTGGCCATCACTAGTTGTAACTAACTAACTATGATAATATATGTTAGATATCACCAGTTTCTTCATGTTAGGCATCAGGTCTTACGTGAGAAGGGGATCAGTTACAACTCCAAATTGCTGACATGGTCACTGGCCAGTACAGTCACCAAAAGTGATAAGTAAACAGGGCCATCAGATATAATAAAAAAAAAATATATATATATATAATAAAATAAAATAAAATTTATTTATTTAATAAAAAACAAACAGTTCATTTATCAATTTAAATTTTATTTGAAAACATCCATCGGTTTCTTACTAGACTTCAACTATATCCGACGACCCTGGTTACTCACTACTTTTGGTGACCGAACATTCCCCAATGAAGAGTTTAGAGTTTGTGGGCGTTGTTTCTTGACATTACATTAATTTTACTGAATCCAAAACAAGATTGACTATACTTTTTCCAGAAAAAGCTGATTTTCCTTGTCTACGTAAATTAATGCCTTGTTATCATTCAATAAAGTTATCATAAACACGTCGTTAGTCTGATTAGATGTTAAGTAATCGTTAAATAATATTTCCAATCTACCAGCTACATAAAGCAGGTAAAGTAAACCAGTTCTGTTATCGGGGTCGTTCCTTCATAATATCGACAGTGGAAGGGTAAAATGGCTGAAGCGCCAAAATTTTAAAGTTGTTACTTTAAACTTCATTCTTTAGATTCCAGGTTTTGGCGCTTTAGCCATTTTACCTTTCCACTGTCGATATCAAATTCCTGAAGGTGGACACTTCTTGTCGCCACACTTCTGTTCACATTCAAACGGGGCTAAATACGTATCATATCGTTGTCAGGGCAACTCTCGTAAGCTCTTTAGATGTTCTTTTGAAGTCAGTTATAAATTTCATTAAGGTATTTATTTACACACACACAATCTACAAGAAGATTTGCTGTGGGTATAACTTCACAAAGTCTTATTTTTAATCCTATAAGCGTGTAAAATTGTATAGCTTACCTTAATTAGAATCTTATTTTTATAAATATTCACATAGGATCCAATTTTTTTCCTTCAGGCTTTACAATCTTACAAGACAGGTACTTAATCTAATTGAACAGCCATAATAACACATCTAATTAATTAGAAGTCTCAAAAGTGTAGCTAATTAAAAACATTTCCAAAAAATGTGTTGCCAAAAAAGCGTACGATAAAAATTCCCGCCTCATTTTGGTAAGCGGGCAAAATTAGGCATATTTGTAAAAGAAACGTCCTCCCGGGCAAATAACGTTTATCTACAGCACATTGGGTTAATGACTGGGGGACGAAGAATGAGAAGAAGGCATTATTTTAATTAGGAAAAATGGTGGGCCCCTCTCACCTACGGAGGGCTAACTGAGCAAGTTGGCGAGGCTCTGATTAAAGTAATGGTGCGTGTGTGAGTACTTTTATGTGCGAGTTCGTGTGTAGCGTACTTATGATACCTTTTACCTGGGATACCAATCGAAACTTTGACCTGCGTACGATTTGACTTGTAAATTTGTGTAGGCGTTTCGTAATGCAGGATTTGAGCTTTTAAATACAGACTGAAGATAGTGTTGGTTTTGGAAAATGGGTAAAACAGGTTCGGTTGAATTATGTCTAGTTTGTAGGTATTTGACAAATAAGTTTATGATGAAGCATCTTTTGATTATACATATTATTTTACCTGTGGAATAAACTGTATAAAAATTCTCCACTGCACTCATCGAAGACTGTTCTAGTAACTTGAATGAATCGCACGTTCCAGTTAAAATACATGTTCTTTACAAAGCATAACGCTACCGTAACCTGTCCATTAGGCGATAAATAAACACAACAAAGTAAATAATTTAGCTGCGTTAACGCGGCTCCACCCACGAGCCGACAAAGCGAGGCGACGCGATCCAGCGCGGCAAAAAAACGCCGCATCACACTACAATCATTTACGAAATATTGACAACAATAAACGGGGACTTTAAAAAATGCCAGTTATTAATATTTGTTTTCTTTGTCGGGACCACGTGTCCCCACACCTGAACTCTGCGAATGACATTGCCAAAAAAATTGCAAAAAATATCCGAGGCTAGGCGAAAAAGAGCAGAGGCACAAACAGACAACAGCCAGTTTGAATGATTGCTTCCCTGGAAGAGCGGCAAGTCCATTTTTCACAAGTGCCATTCACCGCTTTCACGTTGCGTACGGTGTATTTTATATACTTTTTATTTATCGGCCTTCCCCTCCCCGCGGCGTTCGCCCAAATTGATATTCGAATACGAATTTACGGCGTCCAATTCCTCACTGTTTTATTCATTTTAGTGATTTCGCGATGGTAAACACACAGGTAGATGTGTTTAATTTCGAAATGAATGTTTATTGCAGCGTTTCCGTTTCGTTTTCAATGATGTAGGATATTCGTGCGCGGCGGGCGCGAATGCCCATGTTTACACAATGCACTTACATTTCGCGTGTGTATATATTTTTTTGTAGTTTTAATTATTTCCAGGAGTTTTTTTGCGTTTCGTTGAAGAAGTATTGGGATAACGTTAATCGTGATGGACGGATCTCACGTTCGTGTTTTTAATTGTTTTTTTTTGTGGTGTAATTGTATGTAGGTATAATTAAAGTTATTGTAGTAATTTGTAGCGTGTCATTTGCCATACGCACGACTCGATACTTTGATGGTATTCATTAGCATCGTGTTATCAGCGTGCATGTAGGTAGGTGTTATGCCGGACATGATCGGTACTGAAAACATGCACCGCTCAAAGATTTTGCGTCTGATGTAACACACATAAAAGAGTAACGCTTTTCTGTCCACAAAACAGACACACTTTAAAACTTACAGACACGAAAAGGATGATACCACATAAAACGCACGTAAAACCCAAAAAAAATTATCAATGAACACTCAACATCGCCAAAAAATGTCACCCTCAAATATCTCAAAAGTGGGGTTATATTAACAATTAAAACCAACGTAGTCAGAAAGTACCCCCGTGACTGAAGCGTCAGTTCATAATCGATTTAGCGTCACCACAGTAACTTGCGGTGATCCAGCGATGTCTAATGACGTAAAAAGTATGTCCCCGCTATGTAACACTGGTCGAGGCCGATGGAAAGAGTTGGGAAGAAACAGAGGGTGCATGACGGATAGGTTAAGTTTTGTGCCTAAGACCTGGAAAATCTTGTTGTGTTTATGCCTTCTGCTTTTCTGAAATTAGTTTGCTAATGCACTAGGCATTGTTGAGATAATTGGAAGCTAACATGTATATCTATACATATAATAAAATCGTAGCGAACTCAAAACTGTACATTGAATATTATTTTTTTTAAGTTATTTTTGCGAGGTCTGGGAACGATTCTAACGCCGAATTTTATTTTTTTGTAGTTTGGTCGCGTTCTCTCTTTATATGTTTGTCTGTTTGTTTAAATGTATGTTCCGGCATCACGAAAAAACTACCGGATAGGTTATGTAAAAATTTTGCATAGATTTTCCATAGGGAAAATCTATGCAAAATTTTTTGACTTATAGAAGTCTGGTCGTAGGCTATAAATGATCACGCTATTTGCTATTGCAATATTCCAATTTGTTCGTATTCTTCTATAGTTTACCGCAAATTGTAAAAAGACGAGCCATAATAATACAGATAGTTACAAAATTAAAATTTTAAACGGTTATCATTACGCTATACCTTTATGGAGCTACGCAGTCAATCATAACATAAACAGGATGGATTTTTGAGATGGGGCAACAAGGGCAGGTACCCTAATTGTTGTCGCTACAAGAAAACGGTCTTAGGAGACTGTTCTTAGTTTTTTGAAACATTTTGATCTGCATTCACAGATTTCGATAAAAATTTACAGTCAGCAAAAAAATGGGCGATTTTCCCAAAAATAAAAAACATTTTTCAATCAAAATCTTATCGGACCAACTGAGGTTTGATTACTAGAAAAATCAGAAATGGCAAAAACAAAAACACATAAATTTCGTGGGGAATGGGACTGGATGAGAGAGAACACAATATACCAGTGTGTGACATCAGTCGAATTCCGTGACTTCACTGAGTTGACTACGGTACGAATATAGCAGATAGTTACAGATTTAATCTTTTAAAAGATTATCATCCCGGTGTACCTTTAAGGAATCATACAGTTAATCATGACATAATATAAGAATGGTTATTTTAATCAATTTCCAACAAAGCAAATAGCTTAGCGGTTCGACGACCGCTTTGCAAACCTATGTTCGGTTCCCAACGATTGATATTTTTGAGCTTCCTTTTTTACATTTTGTTACACTATTATATTATTATAGTTCGTAAAACGTACACAGGAAAACAAGTAAAGGTTAAAGTTAAGGCCTCTTCTGTCATCTTTGGTTGCAATGAGCGATTTCGTGAAATTATAACCAAAGAGGACAGATGATGAGTGAGGTGTGTGTGCTAAACATAATCCCGGAAACGTCTGCACCAGAGAACTTCAGTGTGGCCAAAGACCATCTCATTTGGAATCAATTAAGGGCTCAGATTAACGAGCTTAAGAAACAGTCGTCTACAGATTTGAGCATTCATGACATTCATCACTGTACTGTGTTGTACATCAGTGTAGCATCGGTTATCATCTTGGGTTGCGTCATCGTGTACCTCATCAGAAAACTTCGAAGTATGGGCAGAGTACCGGCGTCATTGGCCACCCAGGGCCAGGAGGCTGTCTGGATGGGGCCAGTGGCAGTCAGGCTGGCAGACACAGTGCCGGTGACATCACGTTCAGTGGAATCAGTGAAAAAGTGTATTGAAGTGTTTACGATTAGTGGTGTAGATAGGGCTACCTCGCAAACATTTCTGCGTTCAGTTCACTTTCAAGACCGCGATGATTAAGGACATGTGTATCTTAGAATAGTCGTTTAAATTAATGTTTTATCGCATTTGTATCATTAGATATCAGTCTATTATCATTTTACTATTTAATTATTTCAACTTGTTTGTAACTTCGATTATCTACCAATCTATCAATTATTTCAGTTGTCCCATTTGGGCGGGCAGGATGTACGGAACCATATATTACTCTACCGACTTACGCTCCGTGCATTCTGCAAACACAGCATTTGTACCTATTATTGCAAATAATATGTAAAAATATATTTCAATATTGTTTAGCGAATATTCACGACGTTCGGTTTTATTTCATCCTGCCAATAGAATCGGCTCGTTATCATATCAGAAATTGTAGGGATCCCCTACAATAATAAAAATAAATATCTATGGTTAGGTGACTGTTAATGAGAAATACCGTGTGTTTACAATCTACTGTTATGTTATTTTAGTGATAGCTGTTCGTCAGGAATAATCTGTAAGAATGCATCAGTTAGTTTATCAGTGTTGTGCCATTAGGTAGTATATGCAGGAAAGCAGGTGTTTATTAATTGACTAAAAACAATGGGAAATTACTACTGCAGGCTGCGGATGTCGACCTCATGACGAGCTGCTTCTCACACGGACAATTGTACGTCCCTTGCTCCCGCTCACCGGTCCTGACTCTCTTCATATTTTGGCTGCTGAGACCAAAACTACAAACGTAGTACTCGTATACAGGAAAGTTTTATAAAAATGTGGCTGTTATTTTAGCATATTGTCACAAACATTGTCAGTGGTGTCTTACGACTTCCACGTGAACGAAGTCGCGGGCAGAAGCTAGTAATCTAGCTAGCTAGGAGTTAGCTGTAAGTTAATTGGGTTCTCCTTATATGGTGAGTTGGTGAATTCATTCACTGACGATACAATCGTACAAGTTACCTGTGATAATTATTTCAAAATCAATATTAATATATGTATACGAAAACATTCTATTTCATTTGATCCGGTATGTATTTATACATATTTTTGCCCATTGATTTCTTTTAAATCTATTTCGTTTTTTGGAACGAAGTTCCTTATCGCTCGGTACGAACTTCGCGGATGGGGGTTGGGCGAAAAAAAGTGGAAGAATTTTCCGTCACGAGTTTCCGTCACTACCCTTTCTTTATTTGTTTCTTTGGATGAACGCGCTAATCTCAGGAACTGCTGGTTGGAATTGAAAAAATCATTTTATGTTGGATAGTCCATTTATCGAAGAAGGCTTTAGGCTATATAACATAACGCTAGAGCCAATAGGAGTGGAGCATAAATGAAAAATGTTGCAAAAACGGAAAAAAAAGGAGTCCTTTTGAGAGCTTCCGGTGCGTGAGCTTCCGTTGCGTGCGCAGCGTAAACGGTTAAAGTTACGCAAAAATCGTGTATGACGGAATTGTTCCCCTTAAAAAGTTCTAAAAAAAATCTGCAACAGCCTATGCCTATCTTTTAAGATTGACTCAATATAACCCTTTTTATTTTAATCACATTTGTTCAATGGATGTTCTAAATATACTACGAAAGGAACTTCGTTCCAACCGAGTGTTCCACTACCCTCCCGCACTTTTTTTTGACTTTTCATCCCAGAGGCATCTCTCATACAGGCAGAAACACCCAACGCAGATCTCCGTAATCTTTGCCCTCGGCCACAGACAAGCCAGGGGTCGCGAAAGCACGTCGTCATCGGATGGCAATTTGAATGCGGTCGCTTAGCCGGCTGACGGCCGCTATGACTGATGAGGAAGGGTGAGCAGCCCATGAGCCTGTCACCGCCCCTGTATTCTACATGTCGCATTAATGTGGACATGGGTGTAGCAGGTGCTTATTGAATTATATCTTGATAGCCTGGTTGGTTGATAAGAAAATGTGGAGCAGGAGGTAAAGGGTTAGGGCAGTGTAGAATTTTCAGGAAAATTCCAGCAAAGTTTGTGAGTTGAAATATTCTATATTTGGCCTCTTACCACGCAAATTGGTGATTCGATCATAATATTATGGTGTTATTATTGCAACAGATGGACAAAATAGTCATATTGTTTAGAGAAGACAAGACTAATCAGGTGCTTATTAAACTCTGTCCATCACTTCTCACGATTCACAGGTCATGTAAGAGTGATCTTCTCATCACGACCACCAAAGAACCGCACCCATAAAACAATCCGTTAGGCTCATTACACATGAGCGACAAAATTGACGCTATAATTTTCATTATCAATTATGTTAGAAAATTATGCGTACTCATGGTCAATCAATGCGGCTGTGACCGCTACAGGCTACAATGTAGAGAGACGGGCAATACGGCCAATCGATGACGTCACATAAATATTGGGTGCGACGGACCCTGCTTTGTGATGCTAACTGCGTCCGCATATGCTAATTCGCTTCCGCCCTTCCCGCGTCTTGGGCGGGCGGTGTCTAACGGAGTTTTCCATTGTTCTTGTGATTCGGATTGCTATTGCAGGAGACATTGTATTGACGCTTTGTTTCTTTGTGGGTCTTCAATGAGATTTATTGTCGCGATTTGAAATGGTGACACCTATTATCGAATGATTTTCCGGATTAGTTTAAAAGATCTTGGCTTTTCTTATATTAATATGGAATTCTCACATCAAAAGTCAAAATATCAATTACAATATCTTCTCGGAAACCCTCAAAATTCGCTCCAAGTATCTTCCCTAATAAAAACGCACACCAATCTCCATCAGAGAAACCTGAAGGTGCACCAGATTGACTCAAATCCGTACAGTTGTGAGTAAATCATCGAGCGTGCCGTTGAATCGGCAATGAGTCGTGTCGTCGACAATCGGCCAGTCCGTTTGCGGCAACAGCAATTCGCATTCATTCACGGCCCATTGCCGCCGTCGGCTGTTGCGCCGCCGACGCCTGTTAATGTATTCGCTACGTTATTTCAATTTAGAACAAACCCTCGGCTGGACGGTGGTTTAGGGAAATCTGGTTTTATTGAGGAGCGGTCTTGGTCGTGGCGTTGTAGGGTTAGTGTTGGATGTATGTATTTATTTCTGTTAGGTAGTGTACTTCGAGGTATCTATTTGTTTTTCGGGAGGTCGTTTTCTTCAATATATAACTGTCTCCTCAAGCGTCTTTCATGTTCCAAGAGAAAAAAAACACAATGGTATAGTTCACTTGTCCTATGTCCCATAAAGAGATACAGCGAGAAAACGTAAGCATTATATAAAATGTGTTAACGCAGCGATTTTTAGCCATTACAGGGGCATTATCTAACTAAATATTAACGTGCAAAATTTCACCAAGGAAATAAATTAAAAACGCAACAACAAGCTTGTAACGAGCGGCGAACAAAGCCGTCTAATAAATCAAGGAAGGCAGGTGAGCAGAGTGGTGTTTGTGCATTAAGAAGGCCCGGTTTCCCGGCGGCCTTTCTTGGCCCTTTCTTCGTTTTAAAAAGCAGTCGACGCCCAATATTTTCGCGTAGTCATCGACAACACATAAATATTGGAAATGGGGCGCCCCTTTCTTGTCTCGCTAGAATAATTAATGCCGTAGCTTCTTATGTCGCGAGTTGTTTTGTTGTCAAAAATTATCGCTGGCGTTGAACGCGAAATTGGCTCAGCAACTAACGGGTTGGAATTTGTTGTTGATATTATATTTTCAGGTTGCGTTTAATGTTTGGCGTTTTTAGTAATTTCGATTAAATTGTAACTTGAAAATTCGTAAGTAAAAGCACACTGGAAAGCCATTGTTTGTTTTGATTTTGGAAAAGTTGCCGATCGTTTACGTACAATGTTTGGAAATTACAAAAATATTGAAAATCAACCTAGTTTTGGATGAACGAATGATGCTGAGTATCATCTTCGAGAAGAAATAAGTGTTTGGTTGAGACTATAGCTTCTGCTTGACAGGTGGTTTATCGAAAAAGAAAGGAATTGCCATATAATTTCCCAACAAAACTTGCATTGTAATTTCCTGCAAAAAACGAAACACCAACTTTGGCGACAAACTTAAAGCAAACTGCCAGTGTTGGAACATGGAACCAACATTAAATAAAATAGTTGCAGATACGGAGTTCGGTTGATAAAACTAGTTTCAGAACATGGTGTCCTGCTATATGCACGTGTTGTTAGACCTGTGACATGTTTCTCGTTTGCATAAAACGTTTGTGTAGATGGCGAGGGCTGATTGATGGTCAATTGTTCAGTCCATACAGCTGAAAACTTTGCCACTGGTCAAGTGTAGGTACCTATTAGTGAGTCTTATCAATTAACCCCATTCGTTTTTCGTATAATAGTTGTTATGGACATCCGAGAAATGTAGTAGGTATTGTCATTGCTACAGCTTACAAGTAATTCATAGTTTCTTAGTTTACAAGTCAGGGCTGTCAAAAGTTTGTAGATTTTTTAATAAAAAGTTAGCTGTATCCGCGTTTTAAATATGTAAATAAATGTTTGACTGCGCCATCATTCGTCCACAATACAAATGACGAATCAGACGAAGCGGAACAGCTGAAAACGAAAAACAAGAGGCCGAAAATTCTCTCTTGTTCAACAGAGAGAGAAAAAATTAGCTTATCTCACACACGCAATTTGCGTCGGCAATTTTCGACGCTTCCTCTCATTACCCCGCCGTGATATATTTGCGTGTTTATTACTGCAATTACTTAGAGTAAATCTCACGTCCTTCCTCCCCCCCACGCACCCCCTCCCCGGGAGGGTCGCGCCCTCCGCCGCCATTTTACCCTCCTTCCGGCCGGCCCTGCCCTTAAGTCTTATGTACCTCGTAAGTTTCTTCGCGGACTTGGTAACCGGATTCAAATTCGGGCCGAATTTAGTAGCAATTAATTATGGAGCCGAGGAAGTGTTCTCAGTAATACTCGACCCGTGATTTTGTAATTAATATTATTGTGAATAATTTTATGATTTACTACTAATAGGGTAGCCGTTTGTTCGCGGTTGTTGTATTGTCTTTAGAGTCGGGTGTGATTATCAGCTCTATGTAAATTGTCCTCGACGTGTTACTTACTGTTACGTATGCCATGGAACTTTGAGTATGATACTTAACAAACGTATGCTAGCTGTATGGGAACAACATTTGTTTTAGTAACGTTAAATTATGAACAAAGAATTGAAGAATACTAATTGCAGTAAAGTTTTGCTTGAAAGATTTTTTGGCATTTTTAATCTTCGAGAAAAAAGAAAGACGGTAGTATTACGTAATATTTTTAACACAATGCTTGAGCATTACTAGTAGCAGTGCAATATTAAATTGGCACATAGCGCTACATAAGGCAGTACCCTCGGCAGTCGACTTGGCTGTAATTAATTAACGAGCTTAGTTTAAAAGCAGGGCCGTAAGACTTGGCTCGGGTGGGGCTCGCCTCCGCCTCGCGGGGGTTATTCTTGCCAAGAAAAGGGGGGGGGGGTGAAGAAATTCGGGGGAAAGTTTATCATATTTAGGCGCAAAATGGCGAATCCAGCGCTCGGATGCCGTCGAGAGATTAATATCTGGCTCTAACTCTGTGCCATGAATTTTGTTGTGAATAATGCCGATGTAACTTACTTGTTTTATGGCGAATGTGTTTGTATGTCACGTCGGTTTGTTTTGTTTTATGTTTAGTGCGGTTTGTTTGTGGGTTAAAAATGGGTCAAGTTGTGTTAGGGCTGTGTGCTTTTTTGCCTTATGCAAGCGAATCTGTGTTTAGAAAACTATAGGTGTCTGCATAATCAGCCTATAATGTTCCCACTGCTGGGACACAGGCCCCCTCTCTCTTTGAGAGGGAATGGGCTGTAATCTACCACGCGGGCCCAGTGCGGGTTGGTAGATGTCACATGTCTTCGAATTTTTGGTTCTAGGACATGCCGGTTTCCTCACGATGTTTTATACCTTCACCGTTTTGAGAGCAGTGGTGATGAAATAATTTACTCAAAGTAAAGCGCCTGCCTGGGTTCGAACTCACGACTTACGACTCGTAAGTCAGGGCCGATACCACTGGGCTACCACAGCTTACAGGTGCTCATAGGTGTCTGCTTACCATGTATCCAAACTAACTGTTTTCTTGCTTATAACTTTATAGGAATAAAGATGTACGCGAGACTCTGGCAATGTCTTCTTATTCTTTTATCCTTTCTTCTACGGATGTTAAAGTCTCGGGAAATGAGTATCTAATTGTAAAACACAAGTTACACGTATCGAGAAACACTTTTAAAGTAAAGTCAGGGAACTTATTTGTTTAGCATATTGACTACCAACTTAAATTGTATGTATAGTCAAACCACTACGGTCATTCTTTGACAGTTGTATGAAATAGTTATAGCATGGCAAATTGGCGTAGTGTGTCAATTTCATAAAGAATTAATTTCCCTGGCTGTGCATAGGTAGGTACTTCTTAAAACTTGTTCATACGCCTTTGTCAGTTACATAAACTTTAACAATATACCTACTTTTTAATAAAGTTACAGTAATCCGTGTGTTCAAAGATTTTTAGCGATGTACGTTAATAAAAGTTAAATATGTTGCAGAAAGCGTCAATCATTACCATCAAGTAAGCGACTTCAGTATACACGAGCAATCTTACTTAACACAGTGATGTTACAAAGTTGGTAACAGGTATCGTTAGCAAAAGAAACAAGTGTCTTATTACACGCCAATAAACCGGATACCAAGTATGTTATCAGCAACCTCCCCCTCCCCCCCTCCCAAGTCGACGATATTGCCAAGCGTAGTAAGCGTATTTAACGTTAACAATTTACATGGGTTGTAAAACTTAACGTAACGTGTTAGCAAGTTTAGAAGCTCTTGAAATTGGCACTTCCTCACTTTCTAGAGATGTGTTCTCGCATATAGAAGCAACAAGAATAATGTACCCAGGATTTTGTAATATCTTGATTTAAAAAGAGTGTCCTTGGAGTTTCTTGCCCGTTCTTCTCCATAGAGATCTAGGTTTTGGAATGGGCAACTAGCTTCAACTTTCTGACTAACTGACCGACTCTTTGACAGTTCAAAAGTGCTTGTACATGGTTTAATTGAAATAAATGCTTTGAGTTTGAGTTTGTAATATATGCGGTTCAAATAACCGGGATTTCCAAGTTACATAACACATAACATCACCCCTTGTTTTCCCGAAGGTTCGGGCAGAGGTGTACCTATAGTACCCCCACATGTTAGTTTGTTAAGCCACATGTTGGAGGCGAGCTTATTAGCATCACAAATCCAGACCCCGGGCTACTACTGAGAAATCCCAGGTAGAAAGCCCAATAACACTTTGCCTGACCTGGAAATCGAACCCAAGATTTCATGCTCTGCTGTAGCGTTTGCTACCACTAGTCCATTGAGGCATTACAAGTTACACGTGCCACTAAACGCCTATAAAATAACTCGTTCGTAGCGGTTGAGCTTTTACAACACAACACAAACGATAATGGAATGTTGCCATTTTATATTATGTTTATATAAACATTTAGAACTAGGTATAGTGTATTTATTTTATTACTTACTTTTTTGTTATTTTTATATTTTCGTATGCTGCTCTGGTTGACGTCATCACGTCAACCAGAGCAGCTGGGGCTCTGTTTCGCATAGGGTCGTAGCATTATGCTGAGCGATTGCCATTTTGCCTGGATTTGACGCATATTTTCCCTTAACTCGTTCTTTTATTTGTGTTTTTCTCTGCGTCATGTTTACCGCAAATAAACGTATTTTCTTTCTTTCTTTATAATACTTAACAACTCCATCTATTTTCATACATCATAAAACACCTCTCAATTATTTTCTAGTAAAGATCCTGAGCTAAGAAAAACAACACCTACTGTTTCTCTACCCTGGTAGTGATGTGTCGAAACTCACGCGACGGGTAAACGTTAACATTGGATACATGTGTCGCAAACCGCCTCAAGCAAGCACGGTACGCCCTTCATACCGGGGAAAATATTTCGGTAAAAAAAAACCACTACTAGATAAGAATAACAATGTTTTCTGCGAAACAGTTATGTTTACAATGATATTATTGATGTCCATTGTTTGAACATTTGAACTCTAGCAGGCTTGTACTGTTTGTTGTTATTGTATGTGTGTACTGTTGTGTGCGAGTTTAGCAGGAAAATTACGGTAACAGTTGTGAGTGGGTGTAGCAGATTCATTATATCAATCGACTTTTTTTTATAGACATTATTAAACGTCTAGACAGAATATTTCTATTTATTAGTTGAAGTAAGTACATAAACCACTTATAATGTACTTATCTATAAATATAACTCTTAGTGATGAGTTCTAACAAAAGCGTACCCGGAAAAGTTGGGTTAGGTCTTAAAATAATAAGAAAATAACAAAACTGAAACAGTGAATTTGTCACGCGGCTACGGCGTAGCGACGCTACGAGGTCCTACGTCGTCGTAGCAACGACCGCGCTAGCGGGCGTCTACGCTTAAAATATGAAATATCTAGAGAAATTACAAGCAGGCTGGCCTCGGGCACAAACCGCGCCTACCCCGTGTTATTTTATTTTTCGCTCTCTTGAACGTAAATCGCCTTAGTATATTTTTTATTTTATATTCCAACCGGTTTATGAGTTTTTGTTTTATTTGAGTTCGTAGCGGTTGAATGTGTAGGAATTTTATTTATTAATCGTATGTACATATATGCGTTGGCCGAGAATTAATTACGTTGGCTTGAATTAAAACGGGGATAAACTCCGGTTTTTTTCATGGGAACATTGCTTTACTGCCCTACACGGTTTTGCTAAAGATAAGTTCATTTTCCGCTGTTGTTAATCTAGTTGGAAAAAATGAAGAGTTTGAGGGGGTTACTTTTTCCCGATTCATGGGATCAGTGGAACTACCTTCTTTAGAACCACATCTAATGACATACAGGTGTCACCAAAATAAAACTATTTCCGCAAAATCCCTATTCTCGTTGCCTGATGGACAAGGGGTCACTGACCCGCCCCGCCGATATAAGTTAACCTTGAAGTACCTTTCAATTGTTGTGTTGCCTCACACAAAACTAACCCCTAAAAAGGCTTCAGTTTAAGTAGTTATTATGTATTATCCATTTATAGAGCGTATGAAGCCTTCGAACGAAGAATTTGTACAAAATAAAGGGAAACTTTGCGAGTTTGTGATTATTCATAAGTTAACACGTCTTTGCTTTTTCGTTCATCTAAGTCGGAATTATGATTTGAATATTAATAATCAGCTGCGGCGGGACTTAATGACACGTCATACAAGTTTTAATGAAACAGCCTCTCGTCTGAGAACTTCTCGGGAGGAAATTAAGACTTTTGGAAAATGGATTTTATGTCAACCCCGTTTGTTTGGGAGTTAAGTTAAGTTAAGCTGGTTTCTTGGTTTGATTTTCTATAAAAAAGTCGTTTATATTTTTGTGAACAACCGGTCACAAAAAAAAAACAGAATTTTGTCTAGTAACAACTAAAAAAAAAATTCAATGATTTGTTGCTAACAGTAACGGAAGAATTAAATAATGTGTACGTGTTGAATAAATGTTTTCAAACGTTTTATCTTGTTCTATTTTTAGGTACTTAAGTCTTTCTAGCTTATCTGTCACCAAGACTATTATGAAATAGTACTTATCTACTAATATGCTGTACCCATAAACCTCTTATTCATAAAAACTGGACATTTCAGAACGCTTTGTAAATACATTGTCTTTTGCATCGTTATAAAATCAATTAAGTGAAATAGTTTACGTTATTTTAGTTCCTTTTTTCACGAACAAGGAGATTAAACAATACAGGGTGTTTCAACACCAACAGAAAAAGTGAAAACAACGATATGTAAGATTTCTAATATCTCTTATATATCGCGTTACTTCCGATGCGAGTCGGACGCGCGGCGCTGGCTCCCGGACGAGCGCCGGACGGGAGTTGGACGAGCCCCGGACGGGTACCGGACGCGGGCGCAGGAAACCTATTACGCCCAAATGAATTCCCCGCCGTTTCCGGGCTACGACAAATCCGCCCGCCGCGCCCGCTAGCCCACACCTAAGGGCCTTTTAGGGCTGAAAAAAACATGTTATAATCATATTCGCGATATTATTTTATTTTCAGCGTAAAATATTATTATTTATCATCTTTTTGTTGCTTCAAAAATAACTTTTTTTGAGACTTAGGTCATAGAAGACGAGACAGCAAGAGATTGGGTGCTTTTATAATTTATAACGTGAAGATATTATCGTGGACGTCTACGGCATCACGATAACACAGCGAAGTATGGAAGTACTAGCTTCTGCCCGCGGCTTCGCCTGCGCGGATGTCGTAAATTATCTCACAGGAACGTGCTGCCGGGACAAAAAGTAGCCTATGTCCTTCCCCAGGATGTTTACCAAATTTTTTCAAAATCCGTTCAGTGGTTCGGTGTGAAAAGTTAACATACAGACAGAGTTACTTTCGAATTTATAATATATTAGTATGGATATAAAGACGTTTTTTAAATTTCTGTCCACAATAGTGTTATAGCTTGCACCGATGTTATAACAGCGGACGATCCCACCCAAACAAAAAAAAAATAAGAAAAAAAGAAGACGTCGACGTCCACGATATCGTGACGTGCAGAATTATAAAATCGTATGTTTCTTACAAAGCTTGTTAAAGTCACTAAGAAGTGTCTTTAACGATGAAGTAAAACTGGTTAGAATATTAACTGGGTATATTGGTACGAGACTGTTCGATTTTACTTCTAGATACGAAGGTGGGCAATGAACTTGAGTTCAAACTAATTACAAGCGATCCTAGCCGACTAAAGCCCAAATCAATACATTTCTGAAGTTCTGAAGGAGAAACAGACGATCATTTGGCACTTTTAAAATCTGCAAATAGATGTATTATTGATACCTATTTTATTTTTTTAATTAAATTGTTCGATACAAATGCTCAAAATTCTCTTTTTAAAATCATTACGCATCTGCACGTTTTGTATTAATTGCTATTTTATTTGCAATATTTTAACTGCACTGTGACTTTGTGGCAACCCTGAATGGATCGCCTTCGGACTTGACGAAGCGGAATTTTAATGAAATTTCTAGACATCATCTTTTGTCATTCACATAGTGTTCGCAATAATATGGGTGGTACTAAATTAAAGCTTGTTTGTATATTTTGTAATACTAAAATTATCCTTATTGTACTTTTTTATACATAAGGTATTTCTGTATATTTAAACTAAAGAGACAAATTCAAAGTTTTTATGTGAAATCGAGTTATTGTCGAAGCACGTATCTTCTGAATTCTGCCTTTTACTTTCATAAACACACACATAAAACTTTATTCTAGAACGTGAAAAATGGAAAATGTTGGAAAATGTTGTGGGTATATAGTATAAATGTTAAGTTTAATTTTAAGACAACACTGTATGCTTAATATACTACTGTTTGTTTTTCCAAATGTAATAAATAATTAAATAAATAAACGTAAATAGGGGCATCGACAACCCCAAAGCCCATCATTCTTCCAAAATAAGGCCAAGTTCACATTCAATGATCCTTCATTGTCTGACCGATCACAAATCAAAATCTTCGCACATATATTCCCAGATCTGATTTATGTCTCGCTGTTGCTAAAATATGTCCCTTTCAGACCCTATAAAGTACCATTCAACAATTTATTTGTTCCAAACTGGTTTTTAATTGATTTACTGGTAACATTTACGTTGACTGGTGACGCGGTTACCATGGTAACCGAGGGGAGTTTCAGACATGATATTGATATTATAAATAGGTGCGTTGTATGTGTAGGTATAGAAGAGGGATTGTGTTGGTAAAAAGGTTCTTTGTTATGTATTTGTTATGTTCATGAATTCGGTGATGTGTTTTAGGTTTTATATTTGCTTTCTACCTAAGTGCTTCAAGAAGCTGAGTTATTTTGATAACTCTACCGAAACTACCTAATTTATTTTATCGCTTCATGTTTATGTCTCAAAGCTGTTTTATAATTATGAGAAGTTACTCTATAAAAATACCAATTAAACTATGCAAAGTCATAATCTCATTTCAAATTACCTAAGGGAAAAGTATCTTCTCAATAAAGCTAAAACACAAAGCATTCAATACCATTCACGTCTACCACCTCATAACAGAAATCAATTTCAGAAATGCAAAATCACATTCATTGGCACTCCGAATTCGATATTTTAACATAAATAGAATATCAATAAAAACCAAGTTAATCGGAAAACTTCAAATGCAAGAAAGCTATTGAGGGATCGACAGGTGACACAGAAATAAATAGCTAATACTTATAATCCAGGAGAGCGACATTTCGTAATTTGTTTTCTATCGTCGAGTGAAAATATCAAATGAGTGGATACGGCGGGCACGATTGGATCGAACCTTTTCATGCGGGCAAATTGGTTTTCTTTTTTGACCAACGCTACCTCGGCTGACGAGGTGGCGAATTTTGTTGGGTTCCCTGCGCGCATGTGAGGGTTTGGTAAAAAGTTTTAGGTATTAATTGTTTTTGAAACTGTGAGATCGGTTTAAATAGTTTGTTCGTTAGTAGAAAATTGTAGCCACCCTTTTTAAGTACTTATTAGTAAAACTTTTTTTTAGCTAGTCTGTGTTGTTGGACGCTTTTTGTTAAGTGTAAAGCTATTAGGTAAAGGAATTGGGATAGGAAATAGTTGTGCTAATAAATGTGCGTTTTCATAATTTGTAAAGTGACGATATTATCGTGGAGGGCACACTTTCTCATGGACTGACTATTTTTGTATACATTACGTTAGGTAATGTGTTATCCAACTCACGATGAAGTCCTGAATCTTGCAGGTATATCCGCTTCTTCTCGGTAAACCCATATTGGACAAAGAAACATGTACTTGTACTTATAAGAGAGCATAACCAAACAAGAAGAAAAATGCTAGAATAAAGCCACATAAAATTTTCTTATTACTTAAAAACGTGAAAACTTCACGGAACCTCGAGTTATTCCGCGGGGCGCACTTTTTCATTTCATATTTCCTCTCCACGGCGCTCTCTCGTTTTATGGGTCATGCGACTATGTGCGACTATTTTTAATGGACCTGTGCACAGTTTTCATTTTTCCCAGTGATAAATTGACTCCATGCTCACGATGGATGGTCATCTTTTCGAAGCTGAAGCCCTCGTTTCGTTCTTGTTCGTTTTTAATTTTTTATTTCGTGTTTACAAGTTGCGGTTTTGAGTTTATTTTCTTTGTCGGGTAAAGTGATTTTTGTTGTTGTAATAATGTTAAAATTTACATAAAATAATATATATCTTACATAATCTACAAATAATATTAATAGTATGTACAACTAAATAACAATAAATAAAAATAAAAAAGAAAGAAGGACAAGAATCATAGGGCATCAAAAAATTCATCCGCATCGCTGTCGACAGGAAAAGTGCCCAAAAGGCTGGCAGCATTGCCACGTTGTATGGCGATACTGATTCTTTGGCCAAAAAATAGGCCAGCCCTCTGGTCACGTGAAGAGTCGACCAACCGCTTAGCGATGTCTGCAAAAACCAAGTGGGCACTCGGACCCCACGGCCCTAGTGTTTCAACCCCAAACGGCTCGAACATATAACTCCCAATAAGATTCGAATATTTTCGCCGTTTGAGGTTTTCCGCACTTGCAGCAGCCGCCCCAGCACAGCCCGCCGTGCTAGGAAGATGGGATGGCGCAAGGGTGTCGACACACGTTGCATCCCACACCAAAGGCCTGCCTAACTTCCAGGGCATTATGGTCATTCCGTCTGGTCTCTTCCCATCGTCGCGTGCCAAGCCGTTGGGTTGTAATAATGTTGTTTAAAGTGCTTTGTTGTGATAATTAGTACTTTATCAAACGTATTTACCAGTGAAAGTGATGCGACAATTTCTATATAACATGACTCAGAGAAAACATTCAGATTTTAACCTACTTGAACATTTCTAATCTGTGTTTAATTAATTCACCAACAAAAGAGGCTTAGGTATATATACTAAAGCTTTTACCAAGCAGGCTATAAAAGTAGCATTTCAAAAGTATATGTCGTGTTTTTGATATAAAAAATACCTACTTTCTAGAATTTTTAATTTTTTTTTAGACGGCGTTTTGTTACTTTAGAAAAATTAATAGGTACGGAACTTCCACCAATATTCACACTTGTCACAGTTCCCTTCACCATAACAGTGCCGGGCGTAGACTGCAATCCGTATGCGCGGGCGCTTCCTTCCGATCTATTAGTTTAGCGAAGTGATTGGACGCCGGGCCACTCGCATGCGACGTGACCCGACTGCGACTGTGAGGTGCTAATGTAGATACGTAGAGACGTGCTTCAAGTTTATGTGGCTGATATGAGTGTGTTTTAGGGTAAATATAAGAAGGTGGAATTTAAAGGGCTATGCTGTGCGAGTGGTAGTAAATTGAAAAAAAGCGTAGATAATAATCAAGCTTATACGAGAATGTAATGTACTGTCTAAAAATCTAAACTTAGAATGCTATACCTATTTTAATTTGAGGAGAAATATACATCATGTTTAGAATTTTTCAGAATGTGTTTTACGATTATTTTGCGAATATGAACCTAATTGTAATTTTAATTCGTAATTATGCAATCAATAATGTTGATATGTTATTTCCTGTGCGAGTCCCAATAAATACCGTTTCTTTCTTTCTTTCTTTCTTTACTAACCTAATAATCTCTGTCCAGCACGCGTAGCATGACGCTTTCTGTTTCTTGGAAGACAAGACATAGCTATTTCTATACAAAGTGACATTTCGTTTCTCTATTTTTGACATCGCACCGTAAAAATCCTTCTAAAATCCGTCATTTTGTCTTTCGTTTTACCGATCGTTGTCTAGGTCTTTTTATATGTAGACTATTTCAGAAGAAAGTTTTCTATTCCAAACGTCAAAATCACACTGACAACTGTCAGTTGTCTAAGGTAGTGAAGACAATTTGATTTTGTAATCGCCATGCTAAAGACAGTAGAAAACTTTTTACTCGACGGCCGCAAAGTATAAAAATGGAATGGAAAAATGGAAATTTTCACTTTTTGTATGGAAAATGTGAAAAAGTATTACCTACATGTTTAGTTTTAGGGGTTTATGGCTCCCAGAAAGGGGTCAAAATTTTCATTATTTTTGCGATAGGACACACCATTTTCGAGATATAAGCAAAGTAAAAAGTGCAGTTGACACTTTCTACTTTGCTGCCGTCGTACTATCTTCACGGAACGTCATTTTTGTCTATTCTACCGTCGACAAAGCCCCTTTCTATAATGGTCATGCTACGCGTGCTGCAGGCGTAGCATGACGCTTTCTATTTCTTGGAAGACAAGACATAGCTATTTCTATACAAAGTGACATTTCGTTTCTCCATTTTTGACAATGCACCGTAAAAATCCTTCTACAATCCGTCATTTTGTTTTACGTTTCTACCGATAGTTGTCTAGGTCCTTTTATATGTACACTATTTCAGAAGAAAGTTTTCTATCCCAAACGTCAAAATCACGCTGACAACTGACAGTTGTCTAAGGTAGTAAAGACAATTTGATTTTGTAACCGCCATGCTAAAGACAGTAGAAAACTTTTTACTCGACGGCCACAGAGTAAAATATGTAATGGAAAAATTGAATTTTTACTTTTTATATGGAAAATTATTACCTACATGTTTAGTTTTAGGGGTTTAAGGGCATCATAAAGGTGGCCGACATTTTCATTATTTTTGCGATAGGACACACCATTTTCGAGATATAAGCAAAATAAAAGAAAAACGTGAATAAACTACTGAATTTCGTAAAAAGTGCAGTTGACACTTTCTACTTTGCTGCCGTCGTACTATCTTCACGGAACGTCATTTTTGTCTATTCTTCCGTCGAAAAAACCCGTTTCTATGATGGTCATGCTACGCGTGCTGTAATAAACGTGTGTATCTAATATTTGCACGCCATACTTGGCAGAATGTGATGATACCAGTGACTAATCTTAAGACAAATAAATGATTATGTTTCGTTTACGAAACATATGTTGATTATAACATATTATTTATTATTACGTAAGTTTTCATGGTCGTAAGTATCTACACCAAAAACATTATTCTTCTCAAAACCGCCTTAATGCCATTGATATAAAATAAAATATATATAAAGCCACTTTTATTTAACTTTTCCTCCTATAAATGAACACAATCCAATCTCAGCACAGAACAGTGCCAAGTAACACTGACAACTTGCTGGAAACTCTAATAAATATTTAATCCTGGCAAAGAACGTCTCGAAACTTAGCATCGGGGGCGGCGAACAAACTTCGAGGCGACGACTAAAGTAAATTAATACCTGACATAAATTTGCCATAACTGTGCCGAGTTTGCGCTGTAGGCTGGCTCAAGACACGTACAAACGACGTACAAATCGTGAAGCCGGATGCGAGCGGGCTAATGGCGACATAAAGCAGCGGGACGCACTACCGCTGTCCTAAGGGTGCGCTGTACTTATCTGTTGGACGATCTTCGCAAGATAGTCGGCAATTGTCAATATTGATTTGGTTTTGGTACTCACCTTTATTTAAGGTAGAAACTGTCAATGTTTTTTTTTTTGTTTTGCAATGACGTTTTTAAGGTCTTAGAGGACTTAAATGTTTTGCATCTTGCATCTGACAAAGATACAGAGTGGAATTTTGAAACATTTTTTTTTCTGTTATGTTCTGTGGCATAATGTGAAATTCGCTCTTGTATTAATTGCTTTAAAAAATAGTTTTCAGATATAAACATTTCTCTTATATCTTAATGTCATGGGCAAGTTAAGCAGGAAATCTGTAGTCAGATTTTGCTACATCACTTTTAAATTCAAAACGACAAAAGAAAATTCAAAATAAAATTGCGTCATGTTCGAATCTCTGGAAAGGGATGTTTCACTCCACCAGACAGGGGGTTATTAGCTAAATATATTTGCTCACCCAATATGCTCGGTAACTCGATTTAATGGCGATAGAATTGATTCATTCAATTACGAGGAATTTTTAGTGCCCCATGGTGTGGGATAACTTTGTTTTAGGGGAGTTCAATAGAGGGATAGTTCTCACGTAAATTGTATGCTTATTGATTTGAGTATTTACTTTTATTTCTTTAGGACGAGTGAATGTGTTTTTTAATAGGTTTCTAGAATGTAAATGTTTTTCAAAATGTAAGTGAAGCTTCTGTAAATATGTAGGTAGTTTGCATAATATGTCAAAAAAATATGAAAGCAAAAAGTTCCCACCTATTTTCCGTTTTATGAATATTTCTACCGCTACATTCTGTTTATAAGTTCCATAATCAGGCTTACCTCTACACGTATTTCATACAAAATCTCCTCAAAAACAAGACCTTTATCACAAGATAAGCCCAAGACTAAAATCTAACAGCCGCCGAGTCCTAAATTTGACATGGATTTATGTGATGTCATCGTCCACCACCATTAGTATTACTAATGCTCCCATTACCGGGCAGGGGGGCGGCGGGCAGGGGGGGGACTTCCCACGGCATCTGCCGCTTGTTTTAGCTAATTTATGGCCCGACGACAAGGCCCAGCTACCCAGAAAGGTGGATAAACATGAATTTGGAATGCTAGAAGTGGTAACTCTGTGAATGGGTACACCTCCTATGTGTATGCTGCAGTTTTCATTCTTTTGGCCATCTGTTTAGAGTTGTGACGCCCTTGTTCAATAACGAAGAGACATGAATGTCCACTTTAGTGTAAAGGCTCGCAGATAAGCGCGATGCGACGGTGCGACGCGATTCTAGTAGAACAATTTCCAATAAGTTTTCACACCTTTTTTCTCTTGCATACTAAAATAGAAACATTTAACGCGGCTATTTCCAATCACCGCTTATTATGAATTTCGTACATTCCATTATGGAATTGGATCATCGTAAAATTGTAGAATAATCAGCCTATAATGTTCCCACTGCTGGAATACAGGCCCCCTCTCTTCAAGAGGGAGTGGGCTGTAATCTACCACGCGAGCACAGTGCGGGTTAGTAGATGTCACATGTCTTCGAATTTTTGGTTCTAGGACATGCCGGTTTCCTCACGATGTTTTTCCTCACCATTTTGAGAGCAGTGGTGATGAAATTATTTACACAAAGTAAAGCGTCTGCTTGGGTTCGAAACCATGACATACAACTCGTAAGTCGGGGCCGTTACCGCTGGGCCAGCACTGCTCCCAACATAAAATCCATGGATGAAATCTCGTGGCTTACGGTCCTCCTTTGACTGCTTATTTTGCAATGCCCCATCCAGTAAGCATAGGTCTAGTGTACGCAAGACTTGGCACTTCCGCACATATCTGCGTTGCGTGTCGCGTGTGAAATATGGAGCGCGATCTACGTGTGCTTTCTGTTATATATCTACGTTTGCTACATCGAATGCCATAGGCTGAAAGGTGTTTTTCATTGGCAGTGAAACATAAGATAAAAAAAAGTACTGTTTTCTCATAGCAACAGTGAGGAAACCAAATAGTTCTTCTCCTAACCTTTTCTCCTAGCAGATTTTCTTGGACGCTTAGTCCTGTTATTCGTGTCTCTTTTATTCGTGATGTTCGTGAACGGGCGCCGTTAGTAGGGACTGGTCATGTCTTAGCTGCCACGGCTAATTTTAATTTAATTTACTTAATATTTGAATTTACTTAATATTATTTGTTTTTGTCATTTTATATAATAATATAATAATTCATTTAATTCGGACATAGTCCATACATTAATTATAAAAATAAAATGATAAAAACTACTTTATTTCGGACGCTTTTAACGTTTTGCATCGTTCTTACATGCATAATTGTAACATGAATGATGTAACCATATTTTGATTTAAAAGAGTGTCCGTGGAGTTTCTTGCCCGTTCTTCTCCATAGGTACCTACTACTCTTTGGAATGGGCAACTAGCTTCATCTTTCTGACTGACCGACCCTTGTCAATTCAAAAGTACCTGCAACTGGTTTATTTGAAATAAATGCTTTGAGTTTGAGTTTATTGTTTGGACCCAATTAGCACACTTTAAAATACCTGTAAGAACCTGAATAACTAAACTCGGAAATAAAAAAAGGTAGGTACTCGGCTCATTACGTTAACAATTTGTAGTGTATTCCTATATTAACATCAACATAAAATAAAAATCACCATACAATATTACTCACTAACATTTACTTAAGAACATCCCATACATTGTCAAACAACTTTACCATTACAGCAATCCAGGCACGCACTTGGGCATTTTATTTTTCAATTACAATTGTTAACGGCATAATCAGGAGATATCGCACAATCGCTGTGGGCTCGGCTAATCCAGATTTATTCGAACAGGGCCGGATTAAGGTGGCGTGAATTACACGTTTATAGGCCATAAAGAGTGATCCGGTGGCGTGCAGTACCTGTCGCTGTTAGATATAGTTATGATGTGCACTCGCCGTGCTGGCTGTACAGGGTGTAGCTTTTTAATTTATGCAGTTTATTTTATAATACTGTATGGAATCCACTTGTATGATTTTGTGGAAATTTACTGAATCCAACTAATATTATTATTATAAATGTGAAAGTTTGTAAGTTTGTTACTAAATCACGCAAAAACGTCTGAACGGATTTGGATGTTTGGCAACGGATAGTTTATAGCCTGGAATAACACATCCACGTGGGTGTCGCCGCGCCGCTGGCAAAAGCTAGTTTTTTATAATTAAAAAATAAGTATGCTTGAACAGGACATAGCCAATAAATACCTCCATACAAGTGTAGATGAAGATAAAGTCAGCATTTGAATACGAGGCTTTTGGCTATTTTGTATGTCTCTAAATTAATGTCGTTCATTTGTTAGGTGCGTTTTGTTTGTGCAGAATAAACTATTTTTCTTTCTTTCTTTCTTTCTTCTTTCATTTAATTTATTCAAAAGTTGGAAGGTGTTGCGTAATAAAATTAATGCGGGTTATTCTTCCTGAAGCTTTTATTTTTAGCTCGCTATTTCAATTGGAAAATATTACGACGAATGACGTAGGATGACGCAATAAGAAAAGTTCCCATAACGTAAAACAAATGTTATGTAATAATAAATATGTAACATTTTTAGTAAGACGTCATACTTTAGGCAACCCTTAAATGAATTAATCAGGCGGCGTGTCGTAATCTCTGTAGGTATTGATGATTATTTTTACCGTTTTTTTCCTTTTGTGAACTCAGCCTACATGTACATTTAGTTAGTCAGCCTACATGTACACTGTTACCACATTTAGTGTTGGAGCAATTTCCACATTCATACACCTTTTTCTCTATGGTTTCATGTTCTGTCTGGACAGGGCTTATAACAGCTATTTCAGTCTTCCTTCACTTCAGTTTAATCAAGGCATTACAATCTTGGAAAATAAACACCAGTGGAGCACCCTATATAAAATGGCGACGGTAGTTAGCGGTGGCGTGCGCGCGTCTTGTTGCGCGCGAGTTATGTCCCTCGCCCACGCGGCGCGTGCGCTGGGCGCCTCGCTGCGCTGCGCCCGCGCTCCCGCCCGGCCAGCCGCTCCCGTGGGTGAACGCTCCATTCAATATCTACGTGTAAAGTGCCCATTAATTAAGTGTCAAACGATTAGAATCCACTACGTATAGTGCAAGGAATTGAGGATTATTTGTATTAGTAATATGATATTTTAGTTATTTCGATTAGTGGACACCAGTCTTGTTTGACAGGTGGATGTATTTGTTGTGTGTGGGTAGAATTGAGAAAGATTTGTAGTCAAAGCAACTGTCTAGGTTTAGACAGTTTTTTTTTTTAGTACAATTCTAAGATAATTAGTTCAACATAGGGACAAGCAGAGAGCAGACAATCATTTCTAAATGAAGTCTTGCATAAAATGTAAACACTAAAACATGACAATGCTAAAATATAATTCCATAGAATTCTCTTCACTTAAAAACCCTGCATAACTCAAGTCTCTGCAGTACAGCCAATATTTCTGAATCAATACAACATCTGTATTCCTGTAATCACGCTGGCAGGTGTGAAGACGGCTAGCAGTAGCGACATCTATATTGTCTCGTAAACATTTCAGAAATTCGCATTTCTATGGATATCATTATTAAAATTGAATAGGATTCCAAGTATTATGAATGTGGGCAATGATATTTTTCACTTTTAAGGTGGAAAGTGCAAGTTTTGGGTGATTCGGGTTCAAGAAAGTTGGGTAGTCTGATTTTTTTGAGATTGTTCTAGATCACTATAAAGATTACTTAATTTTGAAAGGTTGCAAGAAAATCTAACGAGGGAAATGGAATATGTACATAAAAAACTCGTAAAAAATATTTGTAATAAAAACCTCAAAACTGAATAAACCTCTAAATCATTCAACAATTGTGGAAAAATTTAATAACAACCTACCCTCAACTATAAATAATGTTCCGTAGGCAATCTGGCTTGCAAATAAACCACGCTTTAAGTGGGGCTAAAACGCACTCGGATGTTCGAATGTCGACGCCATTTTGGCTTGTAGGTACTCTTGTAGGGATTTGCGGAGTACTTACCGAGGGGTAGGTTAGAACAAAGTGTAAATAGGAAGACAGTAATCGTAAAATAATTAGAATTTTCCTGGGAAGTGCATGGTTATTAGTCCGGGTTTTGTTTTTGAGAACGTCTTGGACGGCGAAAAATAATTTGGGAGTCTCCTACGGGGTAATAATTGCATTATCTACGTTGTTGAGCTGACAAATTTTTCGGGCATATGAAGCAATTGATTAGCAATAGGCTTCAAAATGATTCAGATTGTGATAGATAGCGTGTTACGCAATTAGGGGGCTGGTATAACCAATAATAGTGACCAGTGTTTTAGGTTATGATAACTAAAAATATTAAGGTATTTTTTATCTAAAATAAACTAAACCTACTTAAATAATATTTTTGAAGTGGATTTTATTTCCATATCTCCGTGCAATATCCGTGGGAGGGTGGCCAAGTAGCACGATTCTCCGAGCATTGAGGAAAAATAAAGAAGCAAAAATGACAAGACGTTATTTGCATCCCGCTAATGGCCGCTGCTGTCGTAATGCGGGGGTAGATGAACAAATATTGCTTTATCCAGACGAGCCACAATTTATTCCAAACTCGCTTTATTCGCCATTCCAACGCCAGAAGTCAGGAGGGAAGTCGAAAAATGGTGGCATTTGGATTTTTAAGTGATTCGCAAATCATTCCGCTTAATCAAATGACCTTATTTGTTTGTTGGTTTTCCTTGTTTTTATGTTACTTAATCTGTTTAGGTGTTCTCGTCGTCTGTTCTGATTTATAAAGGGATGTTTTGAAAGGTGGCACTGCAACAAAATGTCGTAACATACACATCGGGCTCTTATCGCCGAGGCCGAAGGGGAGAGAGGTCACGAAAATGGCCTTATCTAAATAGCGTGACCGCGCGATACCCGCTCCTCACCTGCTGACTTTATGCCTTTCCCGGGGAAGTGTGGCGCCGCATACAAACGAGCTCAACCCTCGCCTTCGACCATCCAAATGTCGTAAACTTTTGACGTGTAAACACGTTACGATTTCACATGAAAAAAAGCGTTGGAAGCGTTGCACTCTAGTTTGAATTATACGAAAAATGCAAATTAAAATAACTCTCAAATCCCAACTCAACCGTGTCGGAGCTTAATCCGCGAAGTGACAACGGCATTCTGACGAGGCGCCGGAGCTGGGAATTATTAAAACGAACGCCAACTTTTTCACTAAGCCCGTCGCAAAGCCGTTTCAATTGCGCTGCGCTGAAGATAATTCCAACTGACGTCATCTTTTTTCAAATTCTCGACTCGGCTACGTTCTCTGTGCAGCAATTATAACATTTCCACCGACTGGGAAAACAGAAACACGTGGGAGAGAGCGCGTCGAATCGCACCGTTCGTAATTTAAATTTAGATGGAAATTTAATGATGCATTCACAAAGGGCGCTCGTAAAGTCGGTTGCGAGATATTTTTTACGAGGATCTCGCGAACTATTGCGCGCTTAACGACTCCGAAGCAAGATCGCCCTCCGCTTTAATGAGCGCCCGATAAACGTGTTAACTGCCGCGACCTTATTTTTATGCCGATGTAAATTTGCTGAAAAACGTATTCATTACAGCGATTGCGGGCTAACGGCAACATTATGCCATAGGTATTAAATTTGCAACGGAGTGTTGTCCTAGAAACTGGTCTAGGTATGTGGAATAATAGTTACGGCGAACGTCAGAGGCAGGCTAAGGTAGCGTTGGCTATGTTTAATATATGAGGGCAGGCGACGCAGCGTTGGTAAACACGGCCCAACCTTCGCTCATGTTGCCCACTGTTTGCTCACCGTTCTAGTCTCAAGAGAAAATATGTTTGCTTTGCATACCTAACCATAGCTTGCTCTGAGGCAGAGCGCGCCTGTTTTCCTTGACATGTTTTCTCCGAGGCTCTACAAATAGCCGGCTAAAAAGTTTCTACAATGTGCGCAGCTTGTAATGGCTGGGTTATATTTTTGCAATTAATTGTTCTGGATTGTGTGCTTTTCTTTTTAATTGTGTCATGGTTTTTTTGTATTAAATATTTTGATTACCTATGTACTTATATTTTTTGTTAAAAAATACAATTGAACTTTGATTTGAACAAATGGTCTACCTGAAGCTAGCTTTGACCAAACATCCTTACTATTCCTTTTTCATCATAAAACATTGGTCTCAATCGATAATAAAAATCATAACCGTTGTTCGTTGAAGTGCTGAGCTCCTGAGCTCCTGAGGCTACTCCTCTAGCCGCACAACTCCACTTAACAAACGTATAAATAATATTCAAGGCAAGGGAACATATTTGAGGGTACGGAGTAGAGGGTAGTTTGACGGCGTAACGAATCGAAAAACCAAATCATCGAGTGGCACCCCTACTGTACACCGCTACATGATAGTTTACAACTAATGCTGTGGAGTCGAAGTTGTTTGTATAAAATTGTTGTTATTACTTTTTATTTATTTGGTTTTTCTTTTATTTGATAAATAGATACTTGATAGGGCTTATTTTCCTTACACACTGAGTTTCAAGATTTATTTAAATATTCATATTTGAAGTTTGCCTACCTGCATTAATACGAATGATTAAAAATATAGAGGTATGAGGAACAGGGTGTAAAGTTCACTCATACTCTATGGAAAAGGGAGGATCCTCCGACCAGACGGGTCTTGTGTCTGGTGGGCAACTGCCCGACGATTGATGTCGAGATGTTGTATATATACTAGTTGCGCGGTAAACTCTGCTTGCGCGATGCAGGATTTTGCGTGACGTCATTATGACGTGTAGCTCGCATGTGGCGAATGTAGATGCCGCTACATCACTCCCCCCCGGAGACCGGAGGTCGATAGTGGGTTGAGTCCTGTATCTTGCGATGCTTGCCAGGGCCAGGTGAGGTTCCAGTGAGTCGGAACCGGGTGTCGCATAGTTCGCGGTGAGTCAGAACTGTCTGCGAAGATTCTCCAGTGAGTCGGGGTGGCGCTGAGTTATGCTCCAGTGCGTCGGATGTGGTATAGCGCCGGGTTGAGGCTGACTGCTGGCGTCGACCAGGAGAGGGTTTGAAGGCTCTGCTTGTGAACCGGCCGAGAGTGCAGTGTGCTGTGCCAAGGTAGCTGATGAGGCTGAGGGTGATGACCAGGTATGCGCGGTCGCTGCATGCTGGTGGTCAGGATACCCGTTGAAGCCGTGGGTGCTGGCTGGCTGTGTGACTCGCCGCTCGAAAGCTTGAAGGAAGTGATGATGACGTCACGCTGATGTACTTGCACGAAGGCTGCGCTGACGATCACGTCGGGGTCACCAGTATAGAGGTATGAGGAACAGGGTGTAAAGTTCACTCATACTCTATGGAAAAGGGAGGATCCTCCGACCAGACGGGTCTTGTGTCTGGTGGGCAACTGCCCGACGATTGATGTCGAGATGTTGTATATATACTAGTTGCGCGGTAAACTCTGCTTGCGCGATGCAGGATTTTGCGTGACGTCATTATGACGTGTAGCTCGCATGTGGCGAATGTAGATGCCGCTACAAAAAATTATGTAACACTTATGTTATTTTTGTAGTCTAAGTATTGTTGTCCCAATTTTCAACAAAAATAATTAATATGACTTTGGCTACTCCACGCCTTTCATTAGCATTAAATCTTTAGGGTTGCCCCTTAGCGGTCTTTCGAGAGTGCTCGTAGTACTTTTTATATATTTTAATTTTAATTTCATATCGGGTGCTAATGGCGGGGCCGCAGCCCTGCGTAGCGAATCACACTGAGCCGAATGTATTCATAGCGTAATAAAACTTAATGTACCGAGTGAACTAATATTGTCTTATTCAATATTTAATTTTCAAATATGAATTTGACCAATTTTTGCGATTCATAAATTTTATTAAAGTGTTTGATGTTGAGGAGGGAAAAGAGATATATTGATTCTGTCTGTAAATGGGTTTTAATGTTTTGAATATTAAGATTTATAGCGTTGAATGCTGCATCTAACTTTGATATGTTTAACAATCTTGGAATTATCTTGTTGGTTCAACGATTTTTTTGTCTGAAAGGGTCGTGATGAGTTTGTTACTGCGCTTGGTTGTAAATTTTTGACAGAAATGGCTAAAACGGATTATCTCCGAAGATCGATCAACTTTAATTTCATTTACCTAACTTTCATCGGAATAAACCAGTGGTAACTTGATCTTGATAAAGTTTAATGAGTGATCGCAGGGTTCGTCAACTTTATCAATGTAAGCTTGTAGTTGATCCGCTTGCACATGCGTGTAGTATACAGCTAAACGATGTTAGTCCGATACTGTTTCAAAGAACCTTTAAGCCATCACCCCTCATGTACTGTACAAACAGCAGAGAAGTCAAATCAGCGCCAAGTTAATCCGTTTAGGTGCGCGAACCCACTTGATTAAGTTTAATTTATTTTAAAAATCAGCGCGAGCGAGCCGCCTCAGGCGCTGCGTCCCTCCGAAATACATTATTCAGTGTTTTAGAATAATTTTCAAATTCGATTACATAGGGCCGACCCTCGGTAAGTGGGTGGGCCGGGCGGCAGCGCGGCGGGTGTATTTAGCCAACACGGGGGTCCGCCGCGTGCGATTCTGATTTGAATATGCGCCGCACGTGGCGTCCCGCGCCCCCGCGCCCTGCGCCCCCGGGACCGCGCCGATCATATTTCAAACGTCACCGGCGATGTCTCACTCAGATACTATCGCCCGATAAACGACGAGATACCACCGGCAAGGGTGGAAATAGTTCGCCGCCCGCCAACCACCAGCTATTTTTTACCCCGCGATTATCGCCTGCAGTTGACACCTAAATATTACTTTTCGCTCAGCGCACTCGTATAACCCTGTGTTCGCTATACAGGCATTTTGCGGTTAGGTGCCGCAGCCAACGAAAGCACTTGAAATTTATTGGCATGACATATTTCGTAGAGAATTTTCCGCGTATTATAATAATCACAGTGTGAGCCGTGATGGAAAACATTCTTCGAACGCAAATTTGCACATAATATTTTCATACGATGATCACAACGGAAGCCACTTTAGTGGGTACGAAAAAGCTCGATAGGCTGATAGAAAAAACGTTGAATAATTTTATAGATTTGGAACTTTTAATAAAACTAATGCCGATTTAAATTCCATAAACAAATAATGAAATGCTTTTAGTTCTCAGGCTGCGATAGTGGCACATAATCGGTGGGAGTGTTGGCACGAGGCGCAGGCGCACGTCGGTCGGCGCGGGCGGCGGCCGACACGCGCCACTCCATTACCGCGACACCGCTGACGTTGATGATGTGCTTCTCTGCCAAAATTGCAGACAGGAATATGGATTCATGTTGAGATTTTTGCCTACAGCAATATTTTGGTCAATTTAGAAAGAATGGCCAAAATTACCCCTACGACCTAGGCTGTGACGGTACCCTTCAGTCGTGTAGAGTAGCTAAAGCTTTACAGCTTAGCCTCAGTAACTCGTAAATCTAGATAATTTTATTTTCATTTCTCAACTTCACTCCAAGGTAAAGCAAAAGTATAATATAAACTCCACTTTATATAGCGTTGCAATACAATGACACATCTGTACAATTTTCTTCTTTGCCCACCATCACAGGAACATTTATGCGCTTGCAATGTAAGAGTACAAGCAAATCGCCGGGTAATCCGCTACTTGTATCGCAAATCGCGATATGGACGAATTAATTTTGGTCGCATGCCATCGTAATTGAAAACGAAGACTTAGCGTGACAGATGTAAATGCTAGATTAAAGCAATCTGGCTTTTTGGGCTTTAGATCATTGATAAGAGTTGTATAGTAGAAGAGATTACCTGCGAAGGAAATTGAATTTGCTGAAAGTTATGAAGTGTGTGAAAAATTACGTAAAGGAACCTAATTCATTTTTTTTTACAAGTAAAAAATGTTCTGCAAATCATTACAAACAATAAAAGTAGGTACTTCTACTTTTCAGATAAAGAAGCAAACCATTCCTGACTCTAGTTACCAACATTAAGTAAAAAAACCTTCAATATTGATTTCTGGGTGACCCCAGGAATCATCCAGAAAAAAACTAAATCAATTCAAGTTATGTACATCGGCCATGAACTTCAGTCAGAAATGTCAAAGGGGAAATTATTTCTCTTATTCGGAATATTTCACACAGACAAAATGTAGTTTTGGTCGAATGAACTTTGACGTTCCCCCATGGCCCCATAGGATGTGCGATCGAACGATCGCCCCACAACTGAATATGAGTGGCTTCATGGGTTTTAGCTGTGATTACCATATCGTGATTTGACGTTCATAGTTTTATATTGTCTCTTTGTGTTTGATACTTTAAATGAAAACTATAATAATGAGTAAGTAATTGATTCTACAAAGTGCGAACGATATTTTTATACATTGCTATTTTGTACTGCAACATTGTAATTTGTAATGCTTTTTTGGATACAGTACTTGTATATGTATGAGTTAAGAGATGTTCACACAGTGAATGGATGAGAATGAATTCATTCAATTATATCGTTATCAATCAACAAACCAAATGAAGAGACAAATCAAAAATGCAAAGAAATTCAATAACAGTCTACGATTCTTTGGATTGTCACCCCAATATAGGGAATTCTTGACAAAGTTACCTTTACTTCACAAAAAAATTAATTCACCTTTTATTTTTTTAGTGAAAGGGATCATTTTTGATTGGCAAATCGTTTCGCGATTGTAAGGATGCCCCAGGGTGCTTACAAATCCCCGAGATTGAGTGCGGGACACCGCGCGGCGAGGGTTCGATTATTACTCGAGTCTCGATCTCGATACACCACTCGATGCATCGCGGGGAGCTGCATTACACCGAGCATCGAGTGTGGCGTTCAGTGCCTTTCGAATCGATTCGTTGACGGATCAATCGAGTTACTGATAGTGTTTGGGACTTGTTAACAATGTTCGCTATTTGTAAGGTTATAAACTTGAGAACTTTTCTATTATGATTCAGATAGGTCTTGAACTCAATCGGTCAACTAGTAACTTAAATAAGAGACAGTTTGCCGACATGATACGACATTACCATTTTTATAAGACAGTCATATTCTAATGAAATCCTTATTACAGGGTCTCAAGCAAATAATATTCAATTCAACCGGAGCTTTCCTGGTTATAAACAAGTTTTCCCCTAATACTGTTCATAACCCAATTGCTGTCTTCTCCCATATGTTGCGTGGAATGTATTATTTTATTATGTTTTTATTTACTTAACGTCCGCCGAGACGAGTGTTTAAGCCGACGTTTATGATATTCTCCTGTGGTTTGCGACTGAGGGGTGAAGAATGATGTTCTATTGTTTCATTTTCACCCTCGTTTTGTCAAGTTGATACACTGAGCTATATCTATACGTATAAGTAATATGAAATGTCAATGGTGTTTCGGGGTTTTGCGCATGGCAATTGTACAAACAATTTTGAATGGTTTACGACGTAACGGTTTCGAACGAAAACTTAGATTATCGAATATCGAATATCGCATAACTTTTCTTTGAATTGGGAAAATTCTGAGCAATTAACGTTTAATGGCCTCACCCGATTCTACTTCCGATATATCAAAATTTACACTATAAATAATTTTATCGAAAATTCTATGCAATATTTTTAAATCGTTCCCTATTGTTGTGTGTAGCAGACAAAACAGATGAAAACAGTCTAAAGTGTAGGCAAGCTCCAATGATCCGTGCCTCGCGCGATATTATTTTTGCCGGGCACAAAGCGAGTCCCGCGACCCATCAAATCATGCCGAGTCAGCCCGACACTAGAAAAACATTAAAATTGAAATTAAAATACTCGATACATCGACGTGCGTACATTTTAATTGACTAACTCTTTGAATATTGATAGTTTTATTAATTGTAGTATCAATTTGCAAGCGTCAGTAAACACTGGGAATTTATTGACAAATTGATATCGTGTTTTTCACTTCAAATTATTATGGAATTACCACGCGTTTGTGAATATACACCAAATATGCGAAGCTTTTAATTGGTTAATTTTGTTATTGGTATTCCATAAAGTTCTTTTAATGGAATTCGATAAATGGAAAAGCTTAATGATCATATTGGTAATCTATAGAGGACATATGGATGAAAGAAATATTGAGATTATGTAAAGTATTAGGTACAGCCAGTATCTTAGTAGAAAATCCTCTTCTAGTTTATCACAACAACGTATAATTATTAAGTACGTCAGAATCTGATGTGATCTGTCCGATGAAGCGGATTCAAAATTTCAAATGCAGGAACTGACTTTATTTGGTTTAATATTTAGGGTTCCGTATCTACCTCAAAAGGAAAAAAATGGAACCCATATAGGATCACTTCGTTGTCTGTCTGTCAGTCAGTCTGTCGAGGCCTCTTTTTCTCAGGAACGCTTTGAGGTACCAAGTGGAAATTAATATTCAATACGAAGGTCTACAGTCCCTTGGAGCTTTACAAAAATCAAGCTTCTAAACAACTAAATATGAAAAAAAACAGCCATTTATGCGACATATTTTGATACCCGCAAATAAATCAAAACCTATAGGGTACTTCCCGTTGACCTACCGTCCTGACCTACCGTACCACCTACCGTCTTATAGTAAAGGAATAAATCCGAAAATAGTTCATTTGTAGTTTTATCACAACTTTTTTTTTTTTGCTATTACAAACTTACATTTGCAGTTGGAGAATTGACTGTAACGTATATAGATGTATGGGAGAAAAAAATCAACTACAAAGTTAAGTTTGTTTTTAGAATAAATTTATCCCAACTACGGAACCCTTCATTATGCCTGGTCCGATACGCACTTGGCCGGTTTTTTGACCGAGCGAGCGCGAAGCGCGAGCGAAGCGTCTCCGCTTTAGCTTGGGCAAAAATGCTTTCGTATGTCCGGATGTCCGGCTGTTCTCCTCTACAGGTCGCATTTCTAAACCGATTCTAGTGAAATTTTGTGAGCAGGTTCGATAATTATATGGAGTTTTTATGTCCGCTCAGTTTTTAAAAAAATCTCAAAATGGCGGAGATATGGGGGTTGAATTCGTAAAAAAAAAATATTTCAGCCATTTCGCGCTTTTTGTTTTAAGGTGCGTGGTGAACTTTTATTACGTTTTAAGCTATGCGAAGCCAGACTCGTAAGGTCTACCGCTCACAGAGCCACTAGTTATTATTGGTTCACATGTCGGGCAAATCAATATCACTTACAATGAAAGGTAATCTTAAAGAACACATTACATTGCATGCTCTAAAATAGTGAAGGCAGCATGCACAATGTATATGAGCTAGTTACAATCTACTTAATATAACCCCCCTTTATGTCTTAATTTAACCTTAAAAGTACAAGTAAACTAATAATATTGGACTAATTATTCGAATGTCTATACAAGCTCATCGTAATTTTAACCGTAGATAATATTAAAATGCTACCTCACACCATTGTTGGTGTAAAAGATTCTATAAAATGGAGCATGTTGCTTAATTTTTAGTAGCAATAACGCATTACAAATGTGCGCCTATCGCTAATCTGGCGTGTCTTCAACGTACACATACCTTAAAATACATAACAAAAAACAATAAACCCAAAACAATACCTGTGCCTAAATTCTAATAACATTGAAATAAAGATTTGTACATCTGTCAGGGGCAAAACATTCGCGAATAATATTCATTCCGTGTGATTGACACGGCCATGTATTTGAGAAGCTCCGCGGGGTTCCTCAAGGGGTTATTGAAAAACTAGTGCCACCGGCCGCATTGTTCCACCGCAAGGGGCGAGGGTGTCATTATGCGTGTTGTACTCACGCGAGTATATTGGTTTCAAGTTATTAGGAAAGTTTTTTAGAGGATGTTGGGCTGATTGGCTGGTTGGCTATAGTGATTTTAATGGAAAATTACGTAAATAACAGTAAGGTATGGCGTCGAGGATGCTTATTTAGTTGGGCTATGCACTCTGTACGTGGAAGTCAAGTAACAAAGAGACATACATAGTACCTACACTCCGCGTTATCGTGCAGCACCGATTACAAAGCAGTAATTCATTGTGCTCTTTTCAGGTGTACGCCGTTACTAGGTGTTCTTCCAGAAAAGCTCATACTTATCTTCAATTGGTCCTCAATAATTTTGACACCAATCTTACAACAATTCTAGAATAGCCCACGAACACACAGTTAGAGCACCAAACAGACAAACAGAACATTAAATTCCCCATGCAAGCATCTATTTGATTACCTCCACACACTCTCGCTAAAAAGTCTTAGAATAAAGCCCTACAGGGGTGCAGATCCATTGGCTGATAATAGGACATACGCAACGGGACGTAAATAGATGAAGCCGTATTTGAATATTTTGCCCGATCGGGGACGCAAATTAAATCGTGCAGGTACTGCAGGCGGCGCGGCGATGTGTTTGTGTTATTATTTTAATTGATTTTGGCTGTAGTTGAGCATTTTATTGTAGTAGGTTGGTATTTGTTTGACAGTTTGAGGAATTATTAAAATTGGGTGACAGAAGAGTGAAGAGGTTTACTACAGTCCCTTCACAGTTATTTAATATCTGACTGGCGGGTACCCGGCGTATGCTCCTACGATAAAACAATGTATTTGGTATATTTGGTTCATTCATGAAGTTTTTTGTTTTTCATTGTTTTTGTGATTTAAAACCATCTTCGAATTATTGACTTTCTAATGAAACTAGTTTGGTGCACATCGGCTGGATGGTTTTAAAGTCTATAACGGACACAGGTAGAAACAATTTTTGTGTTTTATATAGATAAATAGATTTTGCATCACTATCAAAATCATAGTGATCTTTGCTCTCATTGCAATCAAGTTGCTGTTATTTTGCTGCCACTAACAAGTTTATCAACATTACAATGATCTTTATTATACTTGCAATAAAGTTGCTATTGGGTTGCTGCTGTCAGAGGTAAAAATAATTGTAAAAGGACTATCATCCACCTACCAATAACCGATCTGTGAGTTTAAGGAGATACCAAGGAGATTTTTTTTTCGAAAACCTGAGTTATGACACCAAGGTCAGCTTCTGCCGGCCGTTTGTCGACATCATATATGCCCCAAACAGTGAACTTACGATCACTCACAACAACATACACTCTTGCCACCTCTAAATCGTTGAGGCAGCTTATTATCTGAAGCATTACCAAAAAACACCTAAAATAGCAAAAATAAAAGTTTTCAATTCATTTTATTTTTTCTAACATGTAATACTAATCTGTGTGCAGCGTGAAGTAAAGCGGCGTGCACACGGGGTCACGCTATCGTCGTTCTAGTTCATTAGGCGGCTGGCGGCGCGGCCGCTATCGCCGCGAGCCGCTCATTTTTCACGCAACCTGCGCTCGTGTGTGCTGCCTGTAGTGCTATTTAATACGTAAATATTTTAAATAGTTTTAAGTTTAATCTTTGTGGGTAATGGTAAATTTCAAGTCAATAATATTAATGTAAACTTGTAACTGACTTGCATCAACAAATAAACAGTAAAGAAGCAGCGAAAATAGGTGTGCTGCAAGAGGACTGTGCTGTCAGTATTACACTGGGTTATAACATGATCAAAGTATTCATATGCATGAGAGGAACTCTTCTAAACTGACTGAAAATAGCAGTTTACATTAAACTTTAGAAAATTTCCTGCAAAATAATCAAAATTTTCTAACCAATAAAACCTTCATGTTATCCATATGCTGCCTATTAAAACAGTTTAAAAAATAAAGAAGATACTTACGTGCCATACATCACACCTTAAATGAATATAGCAAATGCTTTCTTCTGAAAATATTTCACACAACATACAAACCATAACATAACCGATAATAATCACCATTTCTCTGTAGTAATATTGGAAATTGAAATCATTTCCTCCTCTTAAAAATATTACTTACCTAATCACAAAAAGCAAGTACTTACAAGCAATTCGTTGGTAAGTAATAGCTGATTGATGAAATGGAAATAAATGAGTGGCGGACAGGGAAAAAGATGTCAAAATCCAAGCGCACATGAGCCAATAAGCCAAATTGAAATGCCTCCATGTTACACGAGTCTTTCAGAGTAATTGGTTGACGGGCTTTCCTAGCGATTAGGGATGTTACTTATCGCGAATTTTTGTCTTGGACCTAGCGATTGATTTTGAAGCGAGTTTACAATGTTTTTTTCATAATTTTGGATTTTCATTAAGCCTATGTAATGGTTGTCGAATGATTGAAAAGAGAAAGCTGAAAATACTGACAAATTAAATTTTCCTGAAATGTCTAAACTTAGTGAGTTTCTCTCATCTGGCTAGAAAATGGAGCAGTTTGAAAATAACGAATTTACAAAAAATACCAACCATCGGTACCCAACTATTTCAGGCTTTGAGTTAACGTCCTGAACGTTCTGTAGCTATAATCTTTTTTGTCATAGTAAAGGAGGTCCTTCTGACTCCACTGCAATAAACTAGCTACAATGGATCATCCCAATTAAAATGGAAACTTCTGACTCTATTCCAGCAGAAACATATTTTATATTCGCAAAGCCAACCAAAACATCGACAACCATATCGACGCAGTACCACCTCTCAGCGTTTGGGACGTCTCCTTCCATCGGTTCGTCGATTTGAATAGAAATACCTAACATTAAAAATATAGGGTGTAGTGAATGCGCGAGGACAGTCCACAAGCCCGGACAACCCGCTAGTATTCATTCGCTAAGTGAACTTCTAAAACGACCGACTTACGTTCCACGCTAACTGGGCGATTCACATCATGAAAGGTGTGCTTTTAAAGGCACACGTGTTTTTGGCTTTGTCTGTAACTCGATATGGGTCGCCGTTGTGCCTAACTTCGCTTTGACATCTAGGTTAGCAAGTTTTTTTTTGATTTTGTGGTACAAAGTTAAAATTGGCGGTACTTATGTGGAGATGTGTGACAGCTATTCTAGGTCTATGCAATGACCATGATTAGAATTTATAACAAACTAGCTTTTGCCTGCGGCTACGCCTGCGTGGAAGTCGAAAAAATCCTGTAAATCTTTTTCCATTAATAATATATATATGTATATATACCTATGTGCCAACTTTCATGGTGTTCGGTCAAACGGTGTTGGAGTTCACTGTAGACTCACAAAATGTACCTATTACTGATATTTATCTATTTTATTACTCTTAACACACTACTAAAATTTATAATAATATAATTAAATCTTGATTCGAAAGACACGTAGCGCCATCTAGAGTTCTAAAGTAATTGTGACCGTCGAAAGTTATTGTTTTTTATCTCGGAAACAGTACTTTTTTTCTGGACGAAAGGTCTTTTCTGTCTTTTTCTGTACAACGCCCTGTGACAACGTACATTATATGCAAGATTTCATGATGATCGGTTCAGTGGTTTAGGTGTGAAAAGGTAACAAACAAACTTACTTTCGCATTTATAATATTAGTTAGGATTCTGGCCGTAAGTGTAAGCAAAGAGACTCTCCTCCGCTATACCGAGTTGTCAGAAAGGATGTTTTATTTAAATAGAATAGGGATGCAAATACAACACTATATGCAGAAATATCTAGTAGATATCTACATATAGATAGATAAAGAGCTTACCCCCATAACGCTTATATAAAGTACATATAGAATACACCTACCTGTCCATAAATAATCAAAATCAAAGCCACGCTTTTGGCTGCAATAAAAATCTTTGATATATTCAAAGTAAAATGAATTCTTGCTATAGATATAGGCGAGGCCGGTATGATGGGGTGTGCAATGGTGCATTGGCTCGGTCATAGAGCCCACTGATGTGATGTGTGACGCTTCATCACGTGCCGATGAACATTAGCCTTTAGGCTTCAATTATATATCTACTTCATTTATTCTGAGTTCGGATCTTTCCGATTGGATTTACTCGATTCGAAAATTAAAAAAAAATACATGATGGTATGATTTTATTTGAATAAATTACAAGATGACCATAGTTTTATGATTCATACATGTTGATAAGGAACTTTATAAATATTACAATAATGAAAATTGCTGAACAGGTTGAACATGCAAAGTCATTCAAGGAAAAGCTGTTGCTACTAACTCCAAATGGTTCATCAACAAAATTGCCTCTAAAGCCTCATCTACAAGAACGATAACAAAAAACCGTCTACTTCCAAATCGAAATGCCCATAATAACAGTAAACCGAATGTCATTCTAAGGATACATTACAAGAGTTTTTCCTTAATACTCAGCACTTGATTAACCCATCTCGTCGTAATTATTTTCCCCGGGTTTGCCCGCGGGGATTTGTATAATCCTGATTGGGTACGTATTGCTATTCGATGGAGTGTGTCCGCGCACGTGGCTCCCCAGCATTATCTCACTTTTAGACACGAATGATGGTGACACCCTACTACCGAATCTCGTGTAGGAAATTGAAAAGATTGATTGAATATCTGATGATGTTGGAGATTATAGTTTTTGGAGACGTGTATCATCTTTTGCTGTAGATTTGGGATGTCATTTCAAATCACCTATGAATTTAAGAGAACCTGATAATCAAAAAATAAATACTTAATTTCCTGAATTTTAAGTACCTACACGGAAATAAGTATTTATAATACTAGTGCGGTACGTTGGTTTTTACAAACGACTAGATGAATGTAAGCCCGAGACTTAGTCGAGGGCTTACCATAGTCACGGGTTTGTAAATACCAATTTTCGCACGTGTGTCATACAACGTTTTTCAACACATTTGCGAGAAAACAGTACAATATTAATATCAGATTCCTCGCTAGAACTCATTTATTATTACTTTGTTTGTAAATATCAGTCGGAAAGTCGCAACAATCTTTGACGTTTCTAATATGAAAATCGCGCGAATTGAAAATGGCGCCACGTGCGCGTGGTAAAAATTAGAACTACATCTTTCATCTCATTTTCTCTTTAGTATTATAGTGAGACAAACGTATTGAGCAAAAGCGTTTCCAAGGAGGTTCGATTATTCAGCTTATTTATTCTCGTAATGTGAAACTCCTTGGTGGAATTCTTATATATTTTTTATGGAAATTAAAAATAAATCGTAAAGGATACGCACGGCTCTATACAACGGAGTATGCAGTAAAACAAGTAATTAGGTGTGAGTACCTATTTTACCGCACGGTCCGTTGTATGGTGTGTCATTTTTTACTTTCAAAGAATGTATACAGGTATCGTAAATGCATTTTTTGAGCAAATGTGTTGAAAACTTTTCTTTAGCGTTTACACAAAATAAAGCCACCAAAACAAACACAACTATAAAATGTTATTTATAATAAAAAAGCAGACACAAACAATTAAAAATAAAAACTGAATCGAATTAAAAATTTGCCTAGTAAAAGCGAATTAAAGTTGGCTGATGGCAGTCCTCCCGGTTGCGACTGGGGGCCGACGATAACGCCACAATAGGAATTTGCCGTTCGCACCGACTGCCCGGACCCTGTTTAACCTAATTACCACTTAGTTTCTTACGAGATAAGGACTATTATTAGGTAATTTTTATAAACAACACATTTTGCTCGGAGGTAAATGTTGTATAAATACATATTGGTTATTGAAACGACTGGTGGGTTGATAAGGGTACTTGATTACAAATATTTTCGTCAGGGCCCTTACGCTTTACGCAGTGCGAATGTAGTGCTAAGTATAAGTAGATTCTTTTCAATAATTTTCATACAAAAGTTATGATTATTTCGTTTAATAATAGTATAGAAAAGGCAGGCAGGATCTCAAACAATGAAAGTAAGATACAATCCATGCAGTATCTACCAATTTTGAAGATTAGCCTAATCTCAAAGTGGTTAGAACTGTGCCCCATTGAACTAGAAAGTAATAAATTCTTCACTTCACACCATTTTCTTAAAACAATTTGTTTAGTCAAACAATGTACAAGTTCAGTGAAGGAGCTCCTTAAAATTAAACAGAAAGAAGGAGTTCTCATTTTTAATTCTTTTGAAAAGTTTTTCGTGCAAGTTGTGAAGAACAAGCTAAAAGCTAACCCGACAAAGATCGTGCCCTTTACTTGGTGTAAGTGACATTGTCCGTACAATAACCTGAACAAAGTTTTCGATTTTCACAGGTTACCAATGTTAGCCTATTGATATTACCGTTCAAGGTGATAAATTGCTCAAACCTGTGATTACAATGGGCGAATTAATTTCGAGTTTCTTGATGTTAAATTAATTTTCCGACAGATTTTTAGGGTTAGTTTTTAAAAAGCGATTGTGTTAACGAAATTAATACGTTTCAGATTATAAGCTGTGATTTTAAATTAAGAGGCTTACAACAGCTAAAGCGCGGTCACTGTCGGACTGCATAGAAAAGAAAGAGAAACCCGATGACACAACGCTGGTAATTTTTTGCAAAATATGAAGCAATTATCTATTTACAAAAAAAACTATTGATTGGACTAAAAAATTAAAACACTATTACGTTAATATGTTGCTTGTAGAATAATCTGACAAAACATCACAATGATTGCATGTATATTAGTATGGTTTTTAATCGTTAAAAGAAATTTTTAGAGGCACCTTCGTGATTTTTTTCTATCGTATCAAATTAGTTGTATTAAGTTTTCAACACACTATCTAACTAGTATATACCCTGAAGAAGATCATATATTTTCTGATTTAGTTTACTGCAGTGGATCATATACTTTTAGGCATTATAAAATTTGCATTTAGGTCCTGTAGTCCCCTTAAAGTGTTCGTTTTTTAAGCTATTGCATAGCTTTTATCGCGGGCTTCCGAACGAAAAAGAAATTCCGTAACGAAAATAAAACCTAACACCCCCCACTCCGCCTACCATGTAGCTCGGCCGAGCGTTCGCTTAACGTGTATGTATATGGTACGACTGTACTTGAATTAATATCAAAGAAAAAAAAATACTGCATAAATAAAAAAATAAAAAATAATTATAATTGCATAAGTTAACAATGCTTTAGCGTTGCAATAGCTTTACCGCGGTAGTCCCCGAGTGCCACACGTGATTTTTTTTGTTTCATAATTGTGCTGTAACCTTATGTTAGGTCAAGGTTTTCAGCAGCAACAGCAACGATCATTTTCAAAATTGTTTTCTGGTTCAATTTGCACTCGAATCAATCTGCCTAGCCGTTTCTCAACGCTGTTGGGGTCAGCTTCCAGTCTAACCGGATGCAGCTGTGTACCAATATTTTACATGGAGCGACTGCCTATCTGACTTTTACAATCCAGTTACTGTGTAACACGATACCTCTTAGCAAGACTGGTTGTCAGACTTTCGGGCTTCTGACTAACCGTAACGACTGTAAAAGATCTACGAATGACAGACTGGACCAACTGCTTAATGTTCTTTTCCGAGGCACGAAGGGATGGTCACCCATCGACAGACGGAGTTCGGAAAGCGTTACTTCACCTTGAACATCGACCCATGCGGCTGTTTTTATCTAGTCACGAGCCTCTGCATTAATTAGCACGAAGGAGTAGGTACGACAAACACATTCGATAAAATCAAAATATAATCAATAATGTCGTGTTTTGAACGCAATATTGGAAAGTAATCGATAATAGCAATAGTTTCATGCCCTAGGCTTTCGATAAACAATTGCTCACCTTTGTTTTACTTCTCAGAAAGGTTATAATACTCTCATTTTGTTGGTTTCTATATTGTTACCGAACTTTCGGTAGTGGAGTTGGCTTCGACTGACGAGCAACTCGGAGTTGTTTCAAAAACAATTTAGTGTTTGTTTGTTGTTTTGAAAAACTGAAAGTATCTTTGTTTAGTGTTTACCAGGTTTCTGTAGTGCACTTTTGTTTGGTTTGTTTTATTCGGTTTGAGCATGCTGGTTTTAGTTTTTGAATTAAATTAAGTTTTAGTTTTGGTTTACGCCAAAGGTACGTCGGTCGTCAGCAGTGTTTAGCCTTGAAGTAAGCAACAGGGTTGCGCTAAGTTAATATTTTCGCGATTTAAAATGAGAATCGCGTATAGAGTTTTAGGGAATCAGTCAGTTTCCATTGTTCGCGTTGTTCCATAAAAACCTAGCCGCGTTGGCCTTTCATAAAATCTTATCTAGGTACCTACCTACTTATTTTTAATTGTAGAACACTGGCAACAAAATAAGACAAAGACTAAAAGACATGTAAATCCTAAATACAGCCCTGTCATGGAAGAAAACTTTAGTACCAAACATCAAACCTCAAAAAAAGTATCTATCTTTATTTTAAGAAATCTGTCAGTTTTCAATAAAAAGCAATGGGGTCTTCTTCATTCAACTATCTCTTTTCAGTTTATGTATAACAAAAAAAGTCAATTATAGAGCTCGGGTCTCAGCTCTATTTCATCCAAATGCAGGAATTTCATCAACTGTCAGTAAGTATCTCTGTTGACGCTATCAATGTGAATACAATTCTGCAATGGAAAACTTCATTACAAAATATCACACCTTAAAATCTATTCATCTCTCGGTCCCTATGAAGACACTCCCTACACGTGTCACCCAATAGCTAATTAATAAATTCCCCGACACTTTATAAAAACAATTCAATAGAATTTGAAATCAAATTAAGCTGATATAAATAATTAAATCGAGTGTCTCGTAGGTAGCTATGGGGTTATAATAAGACTACCCTCCCGTGCTCACTCGAGCAGCACAAAATCGATTTATTACAAGCTTTTTTTCACGTCTAGGTAGGTATTATTCCTTCGTGCCGACATTTTGCTTTCATTATTTGTTTACGATGTTGGAAATTAATTTTTGTACCGCTAAAGTACCTACTTACTATCAATTGGGGATAAATGCCAAGGGTACTTGACGTTATATAGATTGGGAGGAGTCTTACGGTTGCGTCTAATGAGGTTCTTCTTGGAAACGAAAAGTAGGAAGTTTCCAATATAAGCTCTAGATTTAAAGGCAGATTTGGTCGCATTTGTAAAGGGGACTAGATGGATGCTAGGTGTAGAATACTAAACTACAATGTAGCGATGTAAAAAGTGTAGATGGCTCCATGGATGCGAGAAGAACGGAACCGGTCGATGTGGCCTTGGGGGAGGCCTATGTCCAGCAGTTGACGTTTTTCGGCCGAAATGATGATGATGCAGCAGTCCTTATTTTATATTTCTCTATTATGACAACATCAAGAGAATGAGTGCATTATTTATTTATTTATTTATTTAAACTTCTCGCACACAATAACATACAAAGGCGGACTTAATGCCTTAGGCATTCTCTACCAGTCAACCAAGGGTGGTGTAGAGATAAGATGGCAGGTGCTCTGCTAACAGGCGTTAATAATAATAAAAAAAAAAAAAAAAAGATAACATAATTAATTATACATGAAATAGGTATACAAGTACCTAAATAGGTTATAAACTGCATTAATCTGCACTCATACTGTTAATCCATATGAGTCCCCTCGTAATGTCTTCTGGGACAGAAATCAAAAGAAATTAATTAATCGTCAGCCATCCCCGACCGAATGTTTTCTCATTAATGGCTCCACTAAGATTATTTCACCATAAGCCCCTGCCACATTACTAATCACCGCTTCAAACGCTCGCAGTGGCTCCCCCTCGCGGACTGAGAGAGCACTAGCCCTTCGCCGGCCAAATTGAAAACGTATAGCTTCACACATGAAGACTTCAGTCAAATGCGGGTAGAAAACAACCCAAGATTTATTTAAAAGAACGCACTGGATAACATTGTAATTAACGATCAAAATGGTTAAAACCTACCCAACGTCACGCACCAATAATTAATATAATTAACGAACTCGATTAAGTAAAAGTCGCGTTAAAATATGTATTATAGGTATTACAGCAATATTATTTTTGAGTCGCTCTGTCGACGGCGCGACAAAAGAGATGCAAAGTGTTTCACGCAACATAATACGCAAACAATGGATCGTCGGTGCAAAGCCGTTTTCTACGAAACGGCACAGTACGTCGTTACGCGTCTCGCTGATTTTGTAAATACGCTGCTTTTTAACTCAGGTAAACTTCACCTTAAATATATTTTATAGTGTTCAATTTTATTCGTATCGCCGAGAGCGAGCTAACTGAATTACACGAACTATTTGCAATCGAAACTACGAAAAAGACTTCAATAAAAGCGAACGGGGCGCTCGGAAACATTTTCTTTCGTTTGTTTCCTTTCACATTATCGAAGTAAAGGAGGATGAGGCGGGTCCGGCTGGACGTACGGGCCTCACATTTAAAAACGATATAAAAAACTTGGGCCTTTATTTCGCAGGATGACCTAAGTGGCCGGCCGGACCGTACAAAAACCCCTCTTGGACTTACCTGTATTTTTCCACTTATTTATCCAACGTTTTTACATTCGCGCCGTTTGTTAGTACAGCGCGCTTTGTCTGTTCGGGAAGATCCTGTTTTTTACGAGTACTTAGGGCCTAATTAAAAGGAAAGCTCTGCACGGACAGTCGAGGCCTTTTGATGCCCACTGTTATTACATTTCGTGTATAAATTTAATTTGCCTGGATGGAGTTTCGAGTGGAGCTTACCTTGTTTTTTTGGGGATATGTTATTGAATATTGTGAAGTGCTGGCTCCTCTTGTACGATCTTGTTAGTAAGAGATTTTGTTTTAACAATAGGCACGGGAAGCATGTGTATGAAGAGTGGTCTGCGCATTTGTGTTTTAATTAATTTCATGAAATAATAAAATGTTATTTTCCTTACCTACTAGAGAATTTAAAGACAGAACGTGTGTGTACATTTTCCGACTACATTAAAGTGTTTTGTTTGAGTACCTATCTATTAAACTTCTTAATCTGCACAGCAAAACCATAGAGCTTTCTCAAATATGCTAACGCCACAAAACCACAGCTTCAGAACATTAACGGTGTCATTATCAGTTTCAAAAATTACGACGCCATTATTGAAGGTAATGCGATAATATGTTAACATTTGACGAGTCATAAACCATAAGTCGCATCGCGTTGGACCCGTAATGAGGGAAATGCCATTGCGCACGGCATTTACATTAAACTTAAGTTCATCGACAGTAAATGTCAGTGCGGGAATGATGCCCTGCGCAAGAGTCGACTCCCGCAAACGCCATTACGAGTTTTATCTCCCTTATGACAGATGGCGCAATAAAAATTTATTTTAAATCAGGAATAACTTCAAATAATGAGAGAGCACGTGTCCTTCGGGATCATTATAGGATCGAGTATTGGTCGATTCGGTCCGAGATAGCTCTTTGATTTACTGCCTGACTTTTGAGCGCACTAAATCACTTTTGTATGGAACTTGAGAAAACTATTAGCTATTATTATGGCGAACTACGATAGCCCTTTGTGTGGGCTCTCTGCCCGTCTCCGGATAGACGATACTTTTTTATTCGGTGAATTATTGTGATTTTCTGATTTGCGTGGCGAAACATGAATTATAAACTATTTTTGAGTTATGGGAAAAAAGTATTCGTGAATCGTATTGTGGCTGACATCTCATTTTGCAAACTGACATAAATTCGTAGATGTTTACGATTTTTTTTCTTGCGAGTTATTTATCTGTAATATGATTTATGTCGGATTCAATGTAATAGAGCTGAAATATCGTCACGCATGTCCTTGTGATATACTTAACATGCTAAAAGATCTTTAAAAGATTATGTAAACTCCTTGTATAAGTTGTGTGACAGCTGATACAATTTTATGGGCTCCATGTTCATGACCAGCTTAAATCAACACATTGCCTCGTACAAACAACTTTCTTTCTTACACCCACGTATCAATAAACACCTTATCATAGACCAAATGACGTACCAATAAAAACTAAAATAAAAACCATAAACATTTATAATTTCGCACATCTCTAAATTAACACGTCTCCCACTCTACATTCCTTCTCTATTATGTCACGCTATTGTGTTACAGTGCCAAAAGCCATCAACAGTTTTTTTGAGCCTTTTCGAAACAATATTTACGACAGTCATTAATTATGTCCAATGCCCAATGTGGCCAATGTTGGGGCCAATCTATTAGGTCCCAAATTCTTTAGATGAATGATTGATCATTTGATCAATGTTGGATCCAACGTAGATTGGGAAGGTGATAAATGTAGGATGGTGCCATGCTGTCTGCTGTGTGAGGTCTGATTTTCCAGTAGTAATATCAGAAGACTTATACATTTTCATGGTAATATTTACTTGATTGTAGATTTGCTAATACGCCACGTTACATTTTCACACACTTTCTAAATGATACAAATTGGGGTTTTAATTTTGATTTTGACAAGGACACAATAAATTAGCTTTCTGAAGATGAACGTCGGTAAGTGACCAAGTCTTTGTTACAATATATTACGCTTAGCATTCCTTAGTTTATTAATGGTTGGAACAAAGGTGGGTCCAACATGGGTTGGACAGGTTGTTGGTGCCATGCTGTCTGACAAACCCGTGTGGGGTCCATTGATTTTTTTCTGGCCATTTTCTGTTGAGGAAGGGTACCTGATTGGTTGATTTATAGCTTTTAGGGGTAGGTAGAGATTTTTTTATATTTCGGCTATGCAAAATTGTCTAATGCTATAATTTACTTGAATAGGTAAATAGATATTTCAATATTTGTAGTTTTATTCTAATTATAATAATCTAATTAGGCTAATAATTGCATGTCGGTACAAATAATTATATCGTGATCAAACATTTGATCACAAATTTATTTATGTAAAGCTCATTCTCGAGGATTAAAGCTATTTTGAATTCCCATACAGAGCTAACGTTCACAAATAAACAGTGTACTAAATACCCAGGTAACGATAATATTAAAATAACCCACCCACGAGCATCGAATTCATTCACTACGTAATCCCCATTGTGTAGAAACTGATCGAATTACAAATGCTCCCAATAAAACTCAACCATTTTATTACCAATAATTTAATACATAGCCTCGTTGAATGTAAAAATGAAATTAAAAACAAACCATTAAACGATTTTATACGAGAATCCCTAACAAGGACGTTTCCCTTAACCGGATCGGGAGCACACCTGGGTACTCGAAATTTGCCCTAAAAGGTCCCAAACGACACCTATGCTCAACAATGTAATGGCGCATGTACAAATATTTGTAAAGGAAGCTCAACTTTACCCAGTCAGAAGTGAGGTTGTTATTCCTTTGCACATTAGGCTTCATGTTGGTAGCTATTGGACATAAGTCATTCCGGAAGCAAGGAGTGCCGAGATGGTAGATTTTAAAAATGGAACGTTTGATTTGCATTTGAATAAGAGCCCCCGGCGACCCAGGTGCGCAGAGCACAGTCGAGTCCAAAAGTTTTTCGATTTTTTTCAATGTGGACATGAGTTAGCTAAAATTAATATGGATGAACAGTTGTAACCGACCGCGACGCGACGGTGTCGCTGCCATCCAATACGATTTACATACGGATTAAAGTATCGCGCTCTCATTTAATTACTTGAAAGTTAATCAAAGTTTTATGTATCCTACTCAATTTTATATGGACCTTTAATTTTGCATATTTTTGGTGGACAATTTTGGCTCCATGTATAAAAATGCGTCAATTTGAATTCTGTGCGTGTCTGTACTATCATTAGGTAGCGTAGATTCATGTGATTTTACATTTAACAATTCAATACTAGGGCGACAAAACGCACGTGTTGCTTACGGCTAAGAATATTTATTGTGTTAAGATTCACATACTTATATCAATTTCTTTTGTAACTTACCTACTCACCTACATACCTACTTTGTAAATCTACTGGGGGTAAGTAGATGCAGAGTTTTAGACTAACATTTTCCAAACGATGGTTTCAAAACAGAAATCTTACAGTAGCTATCTATTGTTATAGAGACCCATACGTACTTTTACTAGTCGACTATTACAGAATTACTCTATAATAAATAATATGTAGACGTTAACACAATATGCTCTTGAAGAAAAATAATTATGTTTTGCGCATGATGCCCAAATATCCCATCAACCCATGTGTGCTTGGGAACGCAATAAGAAAACCGAGTCCACTACACATCATATTTTTTTTATCTGTCAAGTGGGGCGTGTTTGAGGCAACGACTGCTCCTTGTTCTGCCTCTATTGTTTGAGTTTTTATTATCATCGCGGACAAAGGGCGCGTAAACGGTAGCACAAGCGTTATCGGCACTTGTGATCAACCTTATACTGTTTTTTTTTTAAATTATATTTTTAAGAGAAAACCGAGATGTGATCGTGCGGGCGCGACATGCGATACGGATCGCGGTAGGTTTTGATTTTCGCGCGTTTTTTATTTGAATTGAGTGATGTGTTCCTGTTTTAAAAATTGTTTTTTTTTCTTTTCTGCGTGAGAATACGGCCTGTGGTAATGATCAATGAAAATTCCACTGTAGGGCTTGCAAAACTGGTATCCAAACGTTTCTCTACTTTTGGTCATCCTTGCCGTTTTTTAACACGTGTAGGTAGGTATTACATCACCCGCCGTCGTAGGTTACACTATGCAACGCTATAATACGCTGTCCTAAGTAATGCTACGCTGCCCTACGCACGCTACGCTGCTATTACGCGACGCTACGCTCTGGTATATGCGGTTCAGGTTTTTCGACACATTGAAATGCTCTAAACTTCAATGGCATTAAGAAATAATCGTCCAATTACGTATCCTTTTTACTCAACACCAATGAAACCTTTGATTTCCTAGACAAATCTTTCACAAGCCCCAGCATAAACAAAACCCGTCTAAGAAAACTACAGCAAGTTGTTACCAACGCGCTCCAAGTCGTGAACGGCTCACTATTGACCTCGTTAGTTCAAACAAAACGTCACAGCGCATGTAAAACAACCGCGCACTTCACGTGCGCCTTTTCCTCTCGAAAATAACTCATCTCGGCTTTTCACGAGGTGTCATTAATTCTGGGAGCTTTGTCGCGCCCGCTCCGCTTGACGCTCCGCGCCCTAATGACGCGACTCTCAGCCGCTTGTTCTTACCTCATTAACAAAATGACGTTGACGTTAATATTTTGTGTTGCGTTTACGCGGGATTGAAGCGTTCGTGTTTTGTTTATGTTCGGATTTAAAAAAGTTTAACTCTTAAAATTAAAACAAAAAACGAAATTGTCATGCATGTTTTTCAAGTTTGGAATTGCTGAGTCGAATTTTTTGGTTGCATTTATAAAACTTTTAGTATTCTTTAAGGTTCAGCTGTAAAAAACTATTTTTGTATTTTATAAAAAAGTTTGTCAAGAATGTAGAAGTTGTTATCAAAATAACACGTTTTTGCCAAAAAATATTTTCACATAAACATCTTCACACTTCCATACTTCCATATCAAAATATTACCCAGAAGAAAATATGTGTGAACAATAATAATTTTTGATTTTCCCCGGGGCTCGGCTCGGCTCGGCTCCGTTCTTTTAATTACCGCGCCTGGCCGGGGCGGGCTCGAGAAAATATTTAGCCTCCCGTCCTCACCAGCCCTCCGTAATTACTAATGAGCTTTACTTAAGTACATGTATAGGAGACACTGCTCAACACAACAAAATTATTTTTAATTAATAACAGGATTTAGAAATAGTGGCTGATGTTCATTAAGTTTAGCGCGGTCGTGATTGGTTTTTTAAGATGTGTAGATTAGTTAGCGTCGGTAATTGTAGATTTATTTCTTATTGTAGGTAAAGTCAAGCAAATCTTTAGAGTACTATTAAAAAGCAGTTAAAACTTCTAAAAATTTAAGTTAGTAAAAAGTCGGCCTTATTGAAAAAAAAATAACAAACTTGGACAAAAATCTAAAGGCGTTCTAAAAGTTAGCTGCTGCCAGAAACCATAAAAATTCACCTACAACTCCTACAAGTAAGTACAAGAATTTTCATTTGTGTGCAATAACGTTTCATTAGAAGAAGGCCTCGGCCTCGGAAGGCGACGGGGAAATAAGAGGAATTTCTGGGACCAAATTAGAGGCCTGAGGTTCGTAATAAGAGTGGACCAAGGGACTGGCCTGATAACACCCACATTGTTGTTGCTATTATTTTTTCATCTCGGCCGAAGCATATTTCGCGTTCCTTTTTAGGTTTCCCGCAAATTGTGGGAGAATATGGAATGATTTGTTGTATGTTTTGGATGCTGGAGGATAATGAGTGGTTGTGAAATGTGTTGAAGTAATGTGGGTACGTTTCTTGATATCCTTGTGGTTGTCTTACGTAGGGAAGGGTTGAATTTTGTTCCCAAATAGGTAATGACGTTTAGGAATCAAAATGCAATGTGTATATACCTACTTAATACATAACGGAAGCGTAAAAAAAAAACTTAAAAATCGTACTCGAATCAAAGTATGCTAACGACTATAACAAAATCACGCAAAACCATTAATTACCATAACATAAAACCTCAACCAATCGATAGTTCCTCTTCACATTAATTTCACAGCAATTATTAAATACGAGCAATTCGATAATTAATTGGTGCAAAAAGAGGCCGGCTACCGCAATGGAATCGCAACGGGATCGCGGCGGGATCGCAGTAAATCACGTTCGCACAATGCCGCCAGGTGGCAGCGGCGTCGCACGATAATGCTTGCGTTTAATTACGCGGAATAATTAGTGAACGGAATATTTTCCGGGCCCTAACTATCTCCGCCGTCTTCCGGCGATAACTAGGCGGTAATTGCGGATTAACTTCGCATTCAGAATTTAATAGGTACTCGAATAGAACGCTACGATACGATGCCAGTCGAACCCCAATCAAGCTATTTGTTTAGTGACGTCGAATTAATTGTTATCCGCAAATATTCCGCGTATGTGGGAATAATGTAATGCAACGATTATTTGTTTGTTAATTTCATATTACGTCTGTTGCGCTGGACGATGTACGAGGTGATAATTGCGCGCGAATTCAATTAGGGTGCGCGTTAACTGTTTGATTAAATGAAATATTTGTATTGTTTTAAAATATATTACTACGGTAATGATATATTTAAATTCGACACTTAGCTGGCAGCGCCAGGTTTCTAGTGTTAGTCAAAGGGTCAATGGTACTCTGCGATCCCTATATCGTTTGAGAAACTTTTTGCCCGCTAAGACGAAAACTATGCTTGTGCAGACTTTGATTTTCCCCATCATTGACTATGGTGATGTGTGCTACTTTGACTTGAATGCGGTTTTGCTAGATAAGCTCGACAGACTGCTCAACAATGGTATCCGGTTCATTTTCAACCTTAGGAAATATGACCATGTGTCGAGTTATAGGACTGAGCTCAAGTGGATGTCCATTCGCCAAAGGAGAAGTTTGCGCGCTTTGACCACACTTTTCTCCTTTCTCAACTCCCCCACCCCTCCTTCTTATCTTATGTCTCACTTTCAATATTTATGTTCTTCACACGCTAAGAATCTGCGTTCTTCCAATAATCTTCTCCTATTCTGCCCTCCTCATACTTCTGATTTCGTTCATTCGTCCTTTCATATTCAGTCCATTGTTCTCTGGAATGCGCTTCCTCTTGATATCAGGACGGCCACCAGTCGGTATGCATTTAAGCGAAAATTGCAGAGTTATTTTCAAAATAAATAGTGTAGAGTCATCTCATTTACCTCCTTCCCTTTTAGTGTATATATATAGTATATATATATGTATTATATAATGTAGGTATATATTATAGTAAATATATATGTATGTGTATTATAAGTTTATAACCTATTTAGGTACTTGTATACCTATTTCATGTATAATTAATTATGTTATCTTTTTAATATTTTTTTATTATTATTAACGCCTGTTAAGCAGAGCACCTGCCATCTTATCTCTACACCACCCTTGGTTGACTGGTAGAGAATGCCTAAGGCATTAAGTCCGCCTTTGTATGTTATTGTGTGCGAGAAGTTTAAATAAATAAATAAATAAATACTAATTTCTGCCCACGGCTTCGCACGCGTGGACGTCGGAAAATATCCCACAGGAATGTGCTACCGGGACAAAAAATAGCCTTTGTCATTACCAAATCTACATTGTCTTCACATGATCTGACCAAGATTATGTCTGGACTTTAAAAGAGACTGTGACCTCTGAGTTTGTTTTGGCCTTTCTTCTCAGAGTAGTCAGATAGGAAACGCCGACCTCATCTAGTTTTTAAAATATGATTGACGTGTAAAAGTGTTTGTTCAAACCTCCTTACAGAAATAAAATAATGTATCATTTATTTTTCATTTATCATTATCATTTATCATTTACCCAGGATGCCAACTATCTCCTTGTCAAATTTTATCATAATCCGATCTGTGGTTTAGGCGTGAAAAACGAGGTATTCCATGAAGCACACCCAAACGAAGCACACCCAGACGAAGCACACCTAAAGTATTCCACTTAGCACACCCGTAGGTGGGCTTCAAATAAAAATTTAAAATAATTAATTTCCTATTCCACGAAGCACACCTACGAATATCACTCCCATAGTGCGGGGACTAAGAAATAAAAATGTCGATAGGAGAAAATATTTATTATTTAAAAGACTAACTTAAATATCTAACATCTTTCAGTTTCATTATAATAATGTGATACAATACATGTCATTTTCGTAGTGTTCATATATAAATCCCATAGATAAGACGTATACATGATGGGCTAATAGTCAACGCGTGCGCCCGCCACTGAATTCTCGAGCCAACCCGAATTTAGCCGAGCGTTTCCGGAACTTGTTTACATGCTTAGTTCTCATTACACTATCGCGACGTCACGGGCTGAGTGTATGCAATTGTGCGCCGGTCTTGTTATTGTTATTTTTTCTGTTTTTCGTGCAATTTATTCAAACAAAATAATGGAGCCGATGGCAGGTCCAAGTAGTAGAAATTTTAACCCATCTATTAATTATGTATAGATCTCTATAGAAAACTATATTTACAATGTTTTTGATATTTGTCCAATTTTTTATTGTAATTATGAACCAATCTGTGATTTTATTAAGAACACAAAAAGGAACATACTATAAAAATAGTTAAAAAATAAAAAATAATATTTTTTTTTGGAAACGTAATTATGAAACAATCTGTGATTTTAAATGTAAGATTACAAAAATGACAAATATTGTGTCACATTATTATAATGAAACTGAATGATGTTAGAAATTTAAGTCTTCTAAATAATAAATATTTTCTCCTATCGACATTTTTATTTCTTAGTCCCCGCACTATGCGAGTGATATTCGTAGGTGTGCTTCGTGGAATAGGAAATTATTTATTTAAAAATTTTATTTGAAGCCCACCTACGGGTGTGCTAAGTGGAATTCTTTAGGTGTGCTTCGTCTGGGTGTGCTTCGTTTGGGTGTGCTTCATGGAATACCTCTGAAAAACAGAGAGAGTTACTTTCGAATTTATAATATTAGTATGGATATTGTTTATCGACGCTATTAATTTTGAGTCGAAAATCGGTAGTTTAAAATTTAATGTCAAACATCCTCTAATAATCCGGATCCCAAATTCACGGTATCTAGGCAATCGGCATCCAGAGGCGATTGTTTTGCGAGTTAACCCGCTGAGGGCACGCATATTGCACGCCCGGCACGTGTTGCCGATGTAATTTGCGCTTTATGGCACGTGAATAATTCGCGATAATCCCCGGGCGCCCCCGTCACCACGACGACGTTTGATCTTTCCAATACAAGGTAAAAAATAATAATATAAGCGCATTTTCACCTGCGACAATTCGTCCGGAGTGTAGTTATTGCCGACCCCGTGGGGTGGCTAGTTGAGCGTGAACTTTGATATCGGCGCGAAATATTAATTTCTCGACGCCAATAAACAGCGAGGCGTACGTAATGCTGGCAAATTAAGCTGAGTGCCTTTAATATTATTCCGCTGGAAATTTTAATTATGAAACGATTTTCCTCGTATTGACGCTCGAGTAAATATTGGGCTTTGTTTAGATGTGATGAGGCTAGTTTATTGGAAACGTGGGATCTTGTTATTAATTGGACTTCGAAATTAGTGTCAGTGTCATTAACTGATATTACAGTGACCTAACCTATGCATCTATAGAGGTATGAGGAACAGGTGTAAAGTTCACTCATACTTCCATAGTAAAGGGAGGATCATACGACCAGACCGGTGTTGAGTCTGGGGGCAAACTGCGGTTCTTTGGCTTTGTATTTTCGATTTTTCCACTTCTGCAACTAAAATTAAAGTTATTTTCCACTTTGTAGTGTTTTCTTTAGTGGAAGTTGGTTGTTTTTTTTTTCTAAAAAAAGTTTTTTTTTAACAAACATTTTGATACAGTACGACCATCATCATGTTCTATGGCCTAAATAGGAAAAACGATGGTGGATTGACCTGAAAGATGGTGGTGGATGGTAGGTTTACAACCGCTAATCTTAACAATTACCAAATTGTCTCATTGTGTATCGGTGGAGAACGTGGTTGATTTTACATTTGTATAATTTCTGTATCCTTTCCTTTGTAATTCTTAATGTGTAATTGCTTGTTTCCCGAATAAATAAAATAAATGTTATTTTTCACAATGTGTTTTGTAGAAGTCAGTTGTTTGTTTTTGCGAAAAATGTTTTTGTATTTCACTTTTTAGTTGTGGTACCTACCCCACTCAAATTCGTATACCACTACTTGCTATGTAAATAACAGTGACAGGAAGTTATTATAACATCATCAATATACACTAAGTGGAAAATCTGAAAAACTACCCAAGCAAAGTTAATAAAATTTATATGGGACCATCTCTGAGGCATACACTATCCATTATTTTTTTAAATCAATCCGCAATTACTGGAGATATTGCGTAACAAACATACCAAAAAAAAAAATACAGACGAATTTGAGAAACTTTTTGAAGTCGGTTAAAAAAGGGTCAATCCTCTCACATTTTTATCACTGAGATCTAGACCTCTTTAAATTTCAATTCGGGAGTGGTACGACAGGAAAGCAATTAACAATATTACTTGGTACCTAGCTACGCCATCTGTCGAGCGGGGTCGATCATTTTAAAATCACTGCACATTGTTCTGAGCGCACCTAATTGCAGTGAAAGTGGGGTTCGATGGACCCCGGGACTAAATCATTTTCTAATGGGGGAGTGTGTGTGGATGGTGGCATATTTTTTTCTTTGTGATGATGAGATGTGTTTTGCAATCCAATTGATTAAAGGACTGTTTTTTGAGTTAAGGGATCATATTGATACCTACCTAATGTTTGAACGATTAATTTATTGCAGTTTGAAAGAACTTCTTTGAACGAAGCTAATGGCGTGTCCTTTAAAAGTTCACACACACACACACACACATCTGTATATATCTGATAGTATCTGCTGAGATACAGTAGAAAATACTCTAACATATAGTTAAGAAAATGGTGCTGATTTTTAATGAGTGTTTTCTTTCTTTTTCAGGAATGGATTGTCTCAATAATATATGAGGGATTTCGAAACGTAAGTCATTCAAACTTATTCCAAGATAAATTAATTACTAACAGATGGCACGGTTACTCAAAAATTATGTTTTTTAGTCTTCAATAAGTAACTAAATTGATTACTTAATTCATAACAAAACTTAATATTTATATGAGGAAAGTGTGAAAACCTCTCACACACATTTCCTTTATGATAGTAAACACTCATGTCGTGTCGATTTTGAATTAAACATGGTCTATGACGTAAATACACGACAAAACAAATCATTGCAAGTGCCACGCAAAAATAACTTGTATGGTAGGCGTACCGCTTCTTTCACAATACCAATTTACTAAACCAAATACCTGTAGACATTAGAGATTCAATGAATAGTAAAAATATAAAGCGTAAGCTGAAAGAACATTACATCAACTCGATTATAACGTAACTGTTAATAGCGCGTTGATCAATTCTCAAGCCATGGCATGCTAAGACAGACCCCAGAGGTCTAATTGTGTGCTTTGTTTAAATGAAAGGAACTTGTAATTGATAAAATAAATAAATAAATAATAATAATTTTTGAGTAGCTAAATACCATAATGTGACACATAAAATATTATAATTTACATGTTATTGATGCCCTATGATTCTATCCCTTCCTTTTATATATACATGTAAATATTAATATTATTATTCTAAGACTGCTAATTTGTATATTATGTAAATACTATTTTACTCGGTATATGCAATGAACAATTAAGATAATATGTTATTTAAATATAATTTTTTTTAGGTACTTAACGCCCCCAATCTTTTGTCCTACCATTTAAACGCTCCCGACACACTTCCACTTAACATTTACAAATAATTTAATATACGTCGATACAATAGTTAAAACTGCCCGTGTCGGTCGACTGCGGACAATGGCGGTCGTCAATTGAATCAATGTCCGATTTCCTGTGGATCAGATTCATTTCCTTTCATCCTGCTTTGTTCATTTGACAACGCACTTTTCGGTCTGAGGAGCGCTGCCTAATTTGTTGATTGGTTTTAATGTTACAAGTACTGGTTGAAATGAGGAAGTGGTTGAGGTTAGCAATGGAGTAGATATTAATTATTTTCATGTCAGAATTTGGCACCTGACGTTGGAACCCTGTCACAGGAAACCAATGTCATTCGCAACAGCAACGGTGGCTCAGAGAGGGTCAACTGGCTGATACATGTGCAATAAATTGAAATTATAAGAAGAAGTTTTTGTCTGGGAATCCTGGGATACATGGGACATACCTGTTGTGATGTTCTTCAGAAAGGTCACCGGCGTGCGTGTATAGATAGATAGATAGATAATAATTTATTTGTCAGAATATTGTTTTACAAGGTGTTACAAATTATAATATGATGTCCATAATACTCTGCTGTTTCCAGCGTACAAATATTGAAAATAATTTAAATGATAAGAATTAGAAGACAATGTCAAAATTAAACATTAACAAATAAACAAATGACAAGAAAAAGGGAAAAAATAATTACCGTTACATGCACGCTCAGGAGTTATTAGTAAGCATAATATCAAAAATAAAATACAATAATAAAAATATTAAAAAAAGATATACAAAGTCAAATAAATAATAAAAATTCTATTCAATTCGCACAAATGTCAGTAGTCATCTAATTTAAATTTAGAATCAAATCTTTCATTTAGAAACTCAGTCGTTGAGTAACCAGATGTATGAACGTAAACGAAGCAAAAGGTGTATATAAGCATCGTAGCAGGTGGCGTTCTGTAGTTTCTACCTACCCCTATGGGAAAAAGACGTGAATTTATGTATGTATATTCATGGGATTTTTTTTACAATAACCTTCAGGCTTGAAATCCGATCATGATCAAATCAGAAGTGGTAGCGACGGTATTAGACGAATGTATTATAAATAGAGAAATAAAAGGATATTACTCGATTCTATCTTGTATTATAACTACGTATTAGTTCAGAATAATTTTTATTTCTTTTCTTTCTTTCTTTCTTTTTTTTTCCTTTTTCTTTATTTTAGTTTTCCTAGAAGGTACTTGTCAGAATGGCAGCAAGGTGTAATAAAATGCTGTAAGATAAATGTTTCACAATGTATCAGTATACAAGTTCTGTTGGTTGGAAAATAATAAAAATACATTGTTACGCCATATTGCTACTTCAGATTTTATAGCCTGAAATGCAACAATATGGCTTCGACCGTAGGTATTAAATGGTATCTAGTCATTTTTAAATAGGTATATGGATATGTCCATAGCCTCGGTAGGTCGTAGATGGGAAATTTTGATTAGTTAGGTACCTGAGGCATACCTCAGGTACTTACCTAACTAATACCGTAGGCGCGGGGTTGCGGACGGCGAGCAATGGGCAGCTCGCCGTCCGATAAGGACCTGGTCCGGGTCGACGGCGCGTCGTGTTCCACGCGCGCCTCAAAGAGGTGTCGGCATCACTGACGGAGTCCGAAAGGGCCGATGCCTGCCGGGGTCGCGGATTGTTCGAAAGAGTTACCGTGGCCCTGGCGCACAGGCAAATAAAGGAACACGGGTGGGTTTTAGTCAGTAAGAGTCTGACACGCCCTTCCGCTTCGCCCAGAGCGGGAGAGGTCATTTGACGAATTCCCAATCAAAAAAAAAGAAGTTACCGAACTAACCAAAATTTCCCATCTTCTTATAGAATAGCATAACTAGTCATATTTTACGATACCTACAAGAAAATAGGCGCGACTTTTACTATGTCAGAAAAGATACAGACAATATTTTTCTAGTCAAAGCGATTTAAAATAAAGGTTCGTTTTCGGATAACCAAGGGAAAGCGACGTAGCCTGCCGGAAACCATAACTGTTAAAGTGCCTACAGAATCTAAAACATAGATTATATAAATATTCTTTCCATCATAGGCTTTTCTAAATAAAATGATAATCAAGTAAAAGTATAAAGACGTTATCTTTCCACTCGGCAGAACAGTAATGCAGTAAACCGGACTTGACCGAACTTTACCGATGTTACCCGAACTCAAGATTATCGGCTATGGTTAGTTCCCACTTTGCTTCCGCGCCATCGCCACCCGAATGCTTTTTTAGCCAAAAAGCTTTATCACTTCCGTGGGGACGCGGGCTATGGGCAGTTCTCATAGATGTTAGGGTACTAGAAGCGATAAGAGAATCATACAACGTAGGTATGTTTTTAGTAGTTGTGTAAACTTTCAGGGGTTTATTAACTCATTACTGTTGCTCTGTGAATTTTCTATTAGCGGAAAGTTTTTCTTAATTTCTAGATTTACTAAAATCCGTAGCACTTTGTATTTTTAAAAGGTGGGACTCTGTCCCTGACTTATAATTATAATGAACAAATACAATAATTTTTTGACCCCATATTTTAAGTTTAGTTACGTTAGAATATTTTATTTTTAAATAATTTGTAAGTATACCTAGTTAGTTAATTAAAAAACAGTTAGTAATTAGTATGTAGTTTTACATAATGTTTGTAAATATTTTTATTTATTCTGAACTCCTATGAATAAAATGACAATACTAATGGAATATTATATAATTTGGAAAAAGGAACATCAGTCTAGGATAGGTAGGAAATGCATTTATTTAGCGCTTGCGTTTGTTTGCCTGTTTGTGCATTTGTTTTGTTTTAATTGCCATTCACAATTGTTGATGTAAGTAGTAATTGTTTGCGTGGATCCTTTGAGTGGAGCGAAGGTAAACTGTTTGGTTCTTAAAATAATTTTGAATGGCTTTAAATTAGTTAAACTGTGGATGTTATGTTTATATCTGTAATTTTTATGGTGTATATAATAAAGAGTATTCTATTTTATTTTATTTTGTCATATATTAAATAATAGAGAAAAGTCTTTTAACTTAAACAAGTTAGAAGATTTTTTCTGCTATTCGGATAGCCGGATTAATACCGCTACATCTTCTTTGCACCATCCAGTGTCATATTGGTCCACGAACACGAAGCAGCGGACAACGCTGCAGAATGCAAGCACTGGATCACTTTTATAGCCGGATGCCGTAAAATAAATGTCGTGGTCCATCGCTACTGTAGCTAATGACATCCTATATGTTACACGATATAGTAAACATTGTCCGATCTAGGGAAGGTTTTACTACGGGATTTTGATAAGGTTTCTATGTGTTTTTTTATGTGTGAGGGTGGCAGGCCATGGTTTGCCTGGTAGAAAATGGTTACGATCGTTAGACACCTGGAATATCAAGAGGTCTAGACACAACTTGGAAATTGGCTTTTGTCTATTGGTGTAAACTCAGAAGGCAAATTTTCGTACTTAGAAAACTTTCAAACGAAGTCGCAATCTCATCTGAGTCAATGGATGTCAAAAACTTAACAAAAATGTGGTAGCGTTTTTTTTTTACAGATTGATACTGAGATTAGATTACGAAAGTTCTTAAAAACCAAATGAGATACAATTCCCTTAGAATGTTGTCCCTCAGTTGTTTGATGTAGATTGTAGTCAGTAGATAGCATGTAGAATCAGTAGTATACAGGCTGTAGTAGTATACAGGGTGTTTGGAAGCTGGATGCAAACCTTTAAGGGGGTGAAAGTTGACACCATTTTGAGCATTTTGAGCCAAACATTTCTTAGACGAAGTCGGTTTTATTTTTATTTTTAACTGCTATACCTTTACCTAAAAAAAACCTAGAAATAGCAGTCAAAAATAAAACCGACTTCGTCTAACAAATGTATGGCTCAAAATGCTCTAAATGGTGTTAACTTGCACCCCCGTGTAAGGCTTTGCACCCAACTTCCAAACATCCTGTAGGTCGTAGTCTTTCGTACGCGTGAAATTTCTTTTATCCCCGACCACCCCGTCGCATCGTATCGCCTGCCCGCGCTGTTACTTCATTTTCGCTTACCGTTCTTTCTTACTATTTTCTTTTTGCTCGGCTCCTAAGAGTCCTAGCGTGATGTTAAACAGCCTTCCTCAAGAATTCGGCTATCAAATGCAAAAATTAATTTTACAAATTCGAATGGTAGTTCCAGAGATTAGCACGATCAAACAAACAAACGAACAAACTCTTCAGCTTTATATATAGACAAGTAGCAAAAGAGAACCTCTTTCAGTTATCAGCTCTAAAAACATTTTCATTTTTCTTTTAAGCTGCAGCAGTCTTTCCTGACCTTTTCTGAAGGTAAACATGTGGCTCTCAACCTCATTTTATGATGCACTGTTGGCCCCCAACAGCGTACCATATATTCAGCACACACAAATCAAGTCGGTGGCATCGGCATCGCAAGGCATAAACACGGCTCCTTATCACGGCATTATTTACGCGCACGACGACGACGGTCGATCGCAATATATTGCCGATTTCCGGCCACCGCTGGCGAGTAATACGCTTCCGGTACGCCCTGCGGCACCGCCCTCGCCGCGTAACGCGTAACGCACTTTTGTATGCTGATACGGAATTTTTCGGACACAATGACGTCATAGATAAGACGTCTTTGAAGGACTTTTTAGAACTTTAAGGGCTTTAGACGATTGTTTTCCAAAAATAACTTGGCATGACAGGTATTACATAAGGAGACTAGCTTGTTAGCGGATTTGTAGCCCAAAATGTATGACGTACTTTGACCATAAAGTCAAAGTAAAAGTCAAATCATTTATTTCAAATAGGCACATAAGGCACTTTTGAACGTTAAAATTTACAAAAAAATTGAATTGATTCTAGTTGCCTCTTCCAAAAGGTAGTTTCGTATGGAGAAGAATGGACAAGAAACTCCACCGTTACTCTTTTAAAATGATTTACAATATTATATAGACACACACACGCACACATACACACACACACATTAACACACACACACATTAACACACACACACACACACACACATTAATTATATAATTATATGTGAAGACGATGCAGCTACAATAAAATTACTATACCGCAATAGGTAAAAAGAATTAGAATAGATAATTAGTAACGTGTTAGACGATCCACGTGGGTGTGAAAAGGACCTGTCAAATTCAAATTCAAATAATAATAATACCAGCCTATTATTGTCCCACTGCCGCGCAAAGGCCTCTTCTCATACGCAGAAGGTATGAGCATTGATCAATTAAAATAGAGATGCAAAACGATTTTGTTCATGTTTTAAATCACACAACAATATATTTGTAAGTAAAAAATCATTATATTATAAACGGTCCATCAACTTAAGTTAAAATGAATTAAAGGCTAAAATGTCATGTTAAATAAGCGGTGTCGTGGATATAAAGTATGCTTACGATTTATTTCTTAAAAGTATGATAATTATAGCAATTCATATTAGCGAGTTCTTAAATTAACAAAAAGTGTTAACTTAAGAACTCTCGCTAATATTTAGTTCTTATAAGTATACAAAAACATAATACCTACTAAATTGTACTTTAATATAAAAATAAGGCGAGAAGGAATTAATCGTGGAAATTACCCGGTGGAAATTATCTGGTTTCCTTACCGAGTTGTAAAGATTCTCAACGTTTGTGTTTATTTTTCTTTTCCATAAATATTATGCTTACCACGCATTCTATTTTTATCACAAAACTTATTTATTCCTCAGGAAACATCGCATAAAAGGCAACGTCTTGCTGCAAATTGCATATGTGCATAAATTGCATATATTTGATGACCGCTCATTTTTCACTGGACACATTAAGGTCATTGCGGAAGTAAGGAACCCTAAATAAATACATTCCATGGTTAATCGACGGTGAATGAGGAGTATGAGGGGAAATGTGGCTCTCATTTGTCCCCACTTGCGGGAAACAAAGTGGATATAATATGCGGATTTTTGCTCCAAGATTTGTGCGGTCATGTTGTTTTGATTTTCATGTGTGTAAACCAAAAACATTTAAAGTCGCATTAAAAAGTATACTTTTGGGTACGATGCAAGTGGATACTTGTGTGTCACGAGCTTTTTCGCGAAGCTCAGACCTAAAAAATGAAATAAAAGAATACAAAGGTCCTCGACATAATGTGGCGGCACTCAGACATTCGGGCTCACACTGTATGTGTATTTACATAAGTATAATAATTTGGTGGTTCTTAGCAAAAATCTGAAAGAAAAGACATTACAATGTTTTTTATCCGATTTACCTGAATTAACTCTTGTGATTGCGAATAAATCTAAAATAGGACACACTCCCATACTAATAAACGTTGCTTAAAGTTTAGTAATGATTAACGTATGTTTAAACACATATTTTTATATTTAAACGTCTGTTAACTTTAAGAAAAGTTTATAATTAAGGGGGTGTATTTAAAACTACGGGTCTTATGCCCGTTTTCACAAACACTACGCGACATCCGAATGTATTGCCTAATAAAAGTAGACTTTTGGAATTTCGGCACCATTCGAAAACGGTCTTAAAATAAATAGACTTAATTAAAGGAGACATCCTTTCTTTTCTCTTTTTTTTTTTGGTACGGCACACATGCACACTTAACATCACGCCTGCATTCCCTGAAAGGTTAGGCAGAGGTGTACCTATGGTACCTAGACCTACCTAGACCTAGAGTGGTAGTAGTAGTAGGTGGTGTTTTTTTTTTTGGGTGGGCTTCTTAATACATTACCGAACCAATAATAAAATAGTTTAGCACACTTCGGTAAGTACACTCAGTGTGTAGGTGGTGTCACCCCGTGCCTAGAACGTGACTGTCTGTCGACCTCGTAGGTAATTTCCGCGGCGCAATTAATCATTTTCTTCGACCAAACCTTTATTTTCTATTACTCTTTGAGTTTTCATTTTCATTAGCCGACCTGTCTGTTTGCTAAAATGCTTTTTAAATTCAATGGCATAGTTTCGTTGATATTATTTTGATTGATTGTTTTGAAGTTAAGTTTTTTGCTTGATTAGGTGGTAAAGAATAAGCTGTTTGAGTCTGTGACTGAAACTATGTGTCTTGTAAATGCTAAATACATGATAGTTTGGTACTTAAAAACTGGATAAGATTAGTTAAGGATCGAGGTTAATCAAATGGCAAGACATTGGAGAGGCCTTTGTGCAGGAATGTACACTGTACTTCGATAGGTTGATGATGATGTGGATGACATGGTAAATTAGTTAAGAAAGAAAGAAAGAAAATACATTTATCTGCATTAAACGTGACGCATAATAAAAAAGGGTAGCAAGACACTTGCGCGAAAAGACATTTCCGCGAATGGACTTTTACGCGACAGGACTGTTGCGCGAAAAAGTTGCGGAATTGAGATTCCTTGGTAAAATCACGCCTGTATTCTTTCAAAGAGTTGTGCAGGGATGTAGGTATACTGTGAATAGTACACCCACAATTCAACAGTTATGTTTAAGTTACAGAGAGACTGGTATTAAATAGTTCAATTAGGCGTCAATAGTTATTGTTGTAGTTTTTTTATAGTATGACAACAAGTGGATCTGCGCAAGTTTCTTTCGCGCTAGTGTCTTTTGCGCAAGTGTCTTTCGCGCAAGTGTCTTTCGTGTAAATGTCCATTCGTGCAAAAGTTCACTCGTGGAAATGTCTTTTCGCGCAAGTGTCCTGTCGCGCGAAATTCCATTCGTGGAAATGTCTTTTCGCACAAATGTACCAGATCCTAAAAAAAAGGACGATCAAAACAAAACAAGTTGGGGAAAAAATATGTGTGTGTGTGTGTGTGTTTTAGCGATAAGACCGCCCATTGTGTCACCTTGTGTAAAATGTCTACATTTATATCTGTAATTTTGATGGTGTGCATAATAAAGAGTATTCTATTCTATTCTATCCACACAGGATTTCGTTGGATACGAAAAGCACAGAACCGGTCGAAATGGCGATGCTTGGGGGAGGCTTATGTCCAGCAGTAAACGTCTTTTGGCTGAAATAATGATGATGATCCACGCAAATCGGCCATCGCTCAGCATAATGCTGTGCGAGACCTCTATCTCGCACAGCATTATGTTGAACAATGGCGAGGGATGGCGCTGTGCCCCTGCACAGCGCTGGTTTAGAGCGACAAAAAAAAAAACTCGCTTACAATCTTAGATTTTATTTTTGGAGAAAACCTTTTCTAAACATTTTGTTGTAGACATTCTCAGCACGGCATGCTTATTGCCGATACATATTTTGATTCGACAAAAGGGTTATACCAAAAACTGCTCTTTACAATTCAATTTTATTTAATAACCAATTATACCCAATAAGTAACAAATGAAGGGCAGGAGCAGGCACGCGTTCACTCAAGCACACTCCGCAGTCGCCTGCGCCACTGGCTGTGGTTGCTGATTACCTTATTGATTGGGCTATACTAATTGATGTGCCAATATGTACTGTGTTGTACATAATGTTTACATTAAATTCATGATAACAAGGTACGTATATTTTGTTTATTTTATTGCCAAGTTTTGAAATCAGGCCAACGTGATAATTGGGCCATATTGAAATTAGGATTGCTTTCATTTTTGGCGCCTAAACTTTTGCTAAATTGTGATGAGGACAACTTTTAGCTGTAAACGTTGATACTTGAGCTAATGAGATAAAATATTCAGGCAAAAGTCGTATGTTAATAAGATTGACCATCTCTCGAAGATAGGTATGTGGATTTGAATTAATTGTTTTGTCTAATATAAGGAATTAGTATAGTTTGTAAATACTGCTGATTGTAGATTTAGGCACTTTGAATTAATATCGACATGTACCACCTACACTTAATCCCATAGCTTCACCCTTCACGGTTGATTAACTAATTAAAAAATAAGTAACACTCGTGCTTCTCCAATAATTACGATTTTTCTAATTAACCAACACACGTAGGGTGCGGGGAATACGCGTTCACTCAAGCATGCTCGCCAATGCGGTCACTAATTGACTCATTGATTTGCATGTATCTAATGAGTCAGGCTATAGGTACGTAGAGTCGGAGAATAAAAAGTTTAAGCACCTTTAGATTATTTTTTACGTGAGTAAGACTTAGAAAACTTCTAGAGAGAAAATTGCTTATCTTTTTCATTCTGCCACAGTAAACGTTAAAAGAAATAAAGTGATTTTTTTGTCAGATGTTTAAATAGTATCTCTATCTTGCGGCGTTAATTAGTAAATTAATAATATATTGTAAGCAGCTTATGAAAAACGTATTCATATTATTTTTAGAATATTTTCGCACAAACATTGAAATGTGCCAATCGGTTCGAGATTCTGCAAGAAAAACTTTCAGGGTGCGTACCTAAGACACGCAAATAGCCCTCTGGCAGAGGTTTTATGATTTCTTTGTGACGTCAAACGCTGTTAGTTAAATATAGAAACAGCTTGGTGTTTATCAGCTTCCAGAAGTTACTATACCTACTTATGTACTTCGGTAAGTCCGCACCCTATCCAGTCAGGCTCAATTTCAATTTTATTTGGTAAGTATTTTAAACATGATTGAAGACGATGTGCGATTCTTTCCTAGTCGCACATTGCAATATACACGATTTACGAACTGAATAATATTAGGCTGTAATAATATCATGACATAAACAAATAGCCTAAGAGCTACACCGACCACACCGCTGACATCAAACCAAACACATAATTAATTAGTAACGGTCTAGGAACAAAAAGTCGAAAAAACTCAACACATCTTATATAGAATGTTACGATGATTGATAGCACGGGATGATATCAACGTGGCGATGGACACAAAAAACCCACTTCCTAATGATAGGCTTTTAAAAATATACGGACGAGGAACGATACTCGTCACCTCGGCAAATGGCGGCGATATGTTACTGGCATCAATCCTCCATTCTGCTCACGTCTGCGCCACGGGATCTAATTAATTATGGTAATTAAACAGGCCGATAGTACAGAATAGATAAGTATAGAAGGCCAGGTCCATGGACAGGTGCACGCACACATAGACGCGTATGTGCGTACGCGTATCTCAAACTGTTTGAAACAAATGCCAGTCGCGAGTGCACTTGCACTCGCTGTCCGTGAAGCATGTATATGTGTGCGTGCGTTTTCGCTTGTTGTATGAAACTGACCTTCTGCATCTATTTATTTTGTGGCAATAGGTAGGATGTACGGATCGGCTTGTATCCCACGTGGATTTATGGTGGTTTGATGGAATTTCGTATGGTTGGAGCCGATTTTGAGAAGTTGAAATGGTGGCAAATGTGGATATGTGGCAATGGGTTTTCCCCTACACTATAGGTTTTTCAGTGGTTTGTCTCATACGCACCTATATTCCATAAAAAAATCTCAAATGTGAATCGTTTCTCCTTGACCTCTGAAACACAAAAATAGATACATCTATAGGTACTGTTCGAAATGTCAAAAATAGGCATCCAAAAATAGTCGAAAAATAGTTCGGCAAATAATTAAAGTTCACAGTTCTGTATGAGAGAGTACGTGAGAGATATGAAAGTACGTATGCAAGTACACAGGAATTCAAAGTACATCTTACATGCGCTTCGTCCTCCTCGCGTTCTAATGATGGGGCCTTAAGTTATGAACGATCAGCGGACTGACGTAAGAAAGTGGCTAAATTTGTACTACTGAAACCATTTATTGGAAATAATGAAGTTGTATGTTGTTTTGCCAGTAAGGAATAGATGCTTACCCAATTCACTGAGCGTAGGTTTTGTAAAAAGACCAATGAATTACTTAAAGAGGCTAACGAAGCAACACGTCTGCTGAAAACATCAAACTGTAATGACGAATCCGTTTGATAAGCATGTTACTTATGAAAATATCCTTTTGAGAGTTCATCAGCGGTGTACCGATGGCAATTATAGATCTTCGGAGCTGGTACTTAAAAACGAGTAAAATCAATTTTTTTGACAAAACAGATTGTGTGACCGCGAAACAGCAAAAACTTCTCAAGCACCGTCAAGCCGCTTCAAGTCACCGCTTATGTCAAACACTCCACTCACACATTCCTGACGAAGAATGATGCTTTCGGCTGCTCGCGAGTAGGTAGTGCTTTGTTCGAGTGATTAAGTGCCCCGGACGGCGTTGCTAAGCCCTTCAGCTAATGAGCCAAGTCAGTATTAATCATTGCATGACGAACCGGACTGACGGACTTTCGTGGGTGGTTACTATTGTGGCTTTAAAACTTTGGACTCTAGATGGACTAGGCTTGTGACTCACTGAAGTTGGCGTCTGCCGCCATTTAAAGGGATGTGAAGGTGTGCCATTTCATTATTAGTTTTCCGATCGTAGCGGGATTGTAAAGTTATCAGAAGAATTCAGGCAGTTTCACCATACTGCGTTGATTCTAAATGTCCCGTTATGCCATTTGATAGATTGTCTCACTACGAAAAATAGTCCGTCAAAATGCTTAGCATGGCATTTAGTAACAGCAGAGTTTGGTGAAATTGGTGCTCAGTCTTCACGAAATTAACCGGGCTGTTAATAGTAAATAAAGTGTTTTGGAATTTGTTTTTATAGGTGGGTTACGTTATTTGGGTATACTATAAGTGCCTAAACTTCCGCCTATCCCTTTGGGAAAGACAGGCTTGATGTTATTTATATGTGTGTTTATTACAATAAAAGCTCCTAAAAACGGACACGACACACGACGCCAATCGCGCGCGACACAAAGGCACCGCTCGTTGCGCGACGACTAGCGCCTTTGTGTCACGCTGTCAAGTCGCGCCTGTTTGTGGGAGCCTTAAGTCCCGTTTTCCAGTTAATAGAGACTATGTATCGTTGGCTAAGTATCTGCTTCTTATATACTATGCATATTTTACATAGACGTCATAAAGGGTAACAGGATCAGATGCGTCTCTTACAAAGATACAATAGGTACAGTCACCAAAAGTGATAAGTAACCAGAGTTGACAATATAGTTGAAGTTTAGTAAGAAACCGATGAATGTTTTCGAATAAAATTTAATTTAATTAATAGAAAACAAACAGTTGTTTATCAAATTAAATTTCATTCGAAAACATCCATCGGTTTCTTACTAAACTTCAATCATATCCGACGACCCTGGTTACTTATCTCTTTTGGTGACTGTACATAAAATGAGACCTTAAAGTCTTTCAGCCGCAAGCGTAGGTATTTAATAATATAAATTATCACACGAATACTCCTTACTATAAGTAAAATGGAAATTATTGTCTAGTTTTAGTTTACGGGAAACCATAATTATGTACCTGGGGCGGAGATCTGGTGGCCTGAAATTCAGGCTTCGGCTTAGCTTAGGCATCAGTCTCCCACAATATTTTTCTTTAAGGCATGACTCGACAATATTGTTTTTTTTTTTATTATTTTGTAAGGATATTTTGGTAAGGTATTTATTTACAAGGCAGATGTGTCGTCAGAGGGGTCGCCCTAGGAGGACATATAGTGACCTTATTGGTGATGTTCTTCAGAAAGGTCAGGTGCGTAGTACTCGCAACCGGCGTGCGTGTATGACCAGATGTATGAACGTAAACGAGGCAAAAGGAGTATGTAAGGATCGTAGCAGGTGCCGTTCTGTAGTTTCTGCCTACCCGCATGGGAAGAAGGCGTAAATTTATGTATGTATGTAATTGTGATGAGAAAATAAATAAATATTATTATTAATATACTTGTAGAAATATTGCAATATCAAGTTGTATTTATTTTAAGGTCTCGTTCGGTTCTAGGGGCCTATTCTCAATATCCGTCAACGAAGATACGGCCCCGTCCAAATGTATTTTTGTACATTGGAATAACTCCTGCTCCCGATTAATTAACTTTTTCGGACAGGTAAAAACACATCGAGAGTAAAGGAAACGGTCAAATCGTGTTGTCATCCATTCTTAGGTCGTGCCCCAAAGTAATCTTATGTCTGTTGGTGGTACGGAGTAGAAAACACCTGTAACTTCGGCCGAAACTACGGATTTCACATAATTTCTCTGTTGTTTTACATAAAAGGTTGTTCTATTATAAGTTTTATTCATGCCCAACCTGCTGGTTAGGTGATTTGGATAACTACTTTGTTCTATAGGGGTGTTTAAACTCACTGTACCCACGTTACCTGAACAGAGGTCACATTTACGTAACCATAGAAATTATGTAAACAACATGTCTTGTTATTCAAAACACGCGGTAAGTAGGAGCTGATAGGCATCGAAAATCGCTACCCTCGGTAATCGGAGGTCAAAATCGAAACGTCATTAGTAGATGTGTCGGGACTTAAATAACTGGCAAAGTGCGCATGAAAAAGCCGAGCGACGTGTTTCGCGGCGAGGCCCGCGGATGACTGATCCGTCGCACTAACTAATGTTCTTTTTTTAAAATACCCTTTTTATTTTTCAAACCGCACAAAAGGCAAAGACGCATGAGTTATGCCGACTTGTAGTTTTTATGATACGCTCGGCTTGGATTAAATATGAAAAAAAAAATCCCTTTTCGTTTGGAACGTGATGGCATGTGACATTAAAATGACAAATTAGCTAATTATTCTTAATCCGTTTGAATGCTTTGATCGTATGCCCCGGAGTGATGGCCTGCCACGAGGCATATGGTCGCTTATTTTACGCTATGATTCGATTGCTTGAGACCTAAGTTCATTGGCATCAGGATCAGCATGCAAAAACTGTCATTACCGCTTACCGTGTCTTGAAAAGGTTGAGGTATTAAGGTATTACCTTTGTCCTTAATGCATTTAACAATATCATCTGTATACCTACACGTATCTCCGGATGAATCCTGTAGAAAATAAAAAGGTACCGAGTTTTAGGAAGAGACTAATACCTGACAGAGGCTTGTTGGCTGAAAAAGGCTTGTTTGAAAATACTCCAGAGTGCGCTTTCAAATGAAAATCGACCTTCTTGTCTCCTTATTATGTTTTAATTGGCTTTGTGTTTATGGTTTCCAAACATCTACCTATATTTATTACCATCACCTAATTTAAAAAGCTTAGATACCAGAAAAGATAAAAAACAAGAGTAAACATTTCACCCTATCTCCAGTTAAAAACGTTTTTCTAAAAGCAAGCACGACGTAATTCAGAATGGGGCAGTGAGCGGAAAATACAGGTTTCACTAAAATACTTTTTTCGTCTGTATCTGTTTTGTGCAGATTATTATTGTTATGATAATAAGAGCGCATTACCCGTTTAACCCGCCACGGATGCGTTTATTTTTCGTTGCGATTCGCGACAGTACGGGGGTTAACGTGGATTATACGCCGATTTGTGAGTTTTGATCCAGCAGGTGACTAGGTGAGAGATTTGATAGTGTTTTGTTATTACATGCACAAGGCACTTTATAGGTTATTTTTTTTGTAATATGTAATTTTCCTGAAGTCTCTCGGGTTTTGATGATATTTTCTTCAAGAAATTAATTGCGCTCTCAACTTGTTGCCTTGTTATTTAGCGAATTACGGCAGTCATTGTTGATTGACTGTTACAATCTTTTGATATGTATGTTTTTACAGAATAATGCTTTAATTCAGCTAACTAACAATTTTTATTTGATAAACGTAGCTAAATAATAACAGCCGCACGGGTCGATCGAATGTTAAGCTACGCTAGCCGCGGTCGGTTCGTGGATGGGTGACCATCCATTAGATATCGACACCCCTCCTTGCCTCGGAAAGCACGTTCAGCCGTTGGTCCCGGCTGTCATTCGTAGATCTATGCCAGTCGCAACGAGTAGTTAGAAGCCCAACCAGTCTTACCAAGGGGCATCATGTTACCCAGTAACTGGGTTGTGGAGTTCAGACAGGCAGTCGGTACATGTAAAATACTGGTACTCAGCAACATCCGGTTAGACTGGTATCCTATCCCAGCATTGTGGGGAAAAGGCTAGGCAGATTGATTGAAAGATTAATTTAATCAAATCAAATCTCTTATTTTCTTGAATATGGGTATACTATTAATGCTCATTATACCTAATGATTTTACCTATTCCTACATAATTAGTCACGACTTCTTATATCTATAGCAAAATATATCCTCTGGTGAACCCTACCGTGATCCCCAACTTCTGTAAAACTTTCTTCGTAAAATACACCTTTTACAAAAATATTTTGTCAAGTATCAAGACCATGCTTTCCTCTCGTGATCCACAATAGACAGGTACAAGCGTCGAATGCCGGAGAAAGCGCCATCTTGCGGAGCTCTACGTATATGACCATATCTGCACACTTTAGTATGGAAATAGATTAACTTTTCTTCTATTTTTTAGTTTGTTACCTATGTTTTTATTTTGCTTGAATGCAGGGTTTAAGAATAATTGCTATTGGATTGACGTCTAGAAAAACATATAGGTACCTAATGACGGATATTATATCATAATTTAAATTATTTATGGAAAGTGCATTCACATTTTTCAGACGATTGCTCTAGGTACTAAAACTCTGCTTGAAATACTTCCTTTTCCACCTTTGACGATCCCCGAAGAAAAAACGAGAGAATAACAGAAAAAGAATATTTGATCTAAAGAAAGAAAGAAAGACAGAAAATACATTTATTTGCGGTAAACAGGACGCAAAGAAAAAACACACAAACACAAAAAATAACGAGTTGCGGGAAAATATGCGTCACATTCACGCAAAACGGCAATCGCTCAGCATAATGCTACGCCCCTATACGAGACAGAGCCTCAGCGCTGGTTTTCAGCGATAGCCGGCGCTGACGTGATGACGTCAACCAGTGCAGCATACGAAAATTAAAAATAAACAAAAAAATAAGAAATAAAGTAAAATAAAATATAATAAAATTAACTAATCTACGTAAGTAAGTATTATAGACTTAAATTTAATTCATGTTTATCAAAATTTTCACATGTCTTTGTATTTCTATCGCTATGTACCTAAACGCTAATAATATCACGATGCGCACCAAGGCATTTCAGCAAACTGAGGGCGATGCCAGTGATTAGTTATAGCTGATTCAGATTCAGTGTACTAAGAGGACGTTATATTAATCAAATGTTAGAGGATATCCTTCAGCATCCTTACAAAGAGACGTAACATCTCCGGGTTGTATTATTATGATCCAGTATGCTAAGGCAAACTGGATCATAATAATACAACCTGGATAGTTAACAACCGAGCTCCTCACTCCTGTAGTCCTGTTAGCAAGCCGCATGTAACTCTGTGACAGAAATACAGTTTGTATGCAGCCTCCTTTGAGCGCGGCCATTCACCAGTCACTGCGACAGGACAAAGGATTGTGAGCCAAGATCAATGTCTTCAATACCTATGTGGGCACTCAAGAACGGCTATGTGCACACGGACACCGGCGAGCTGCCATAATCGAGAATGTTACGAGGAACCTATATGTACGGCCGGCACATACGTGAACACACTGTATAGAACCCTTTGTGCCGTTGACCGTTCATGTTGGCACTTGTGTATAATTAGCGTAGAGCGATTAATTAATAGGTAATGCAGGTCTGTGGCGAATTTATGCTCCATAGCTATGTATATGCCAGCGTTATGCTCTAAATAGATAGCTCGAATATGCTGATTAGCGAGCCGGCCTTTGTCCACCGAATATATACGAATTGGTTGCTATGAATTGGTTACGGTTACAATTTGTTAATAAGGATTAATCATTTCAGTTCCTAATATGTGAATGCGTTGTGTTGCAGGTTTCAGTAAATTAGGACGAATGACACTCTGGCACGTTTTGTCTAATGGATTCAGAATCCTTTGTGTTCGAAAAGTATTTATACATTTGCGAATTTCTTTTTGAAGAGCTTCTTTCAGGGTCCCCTCGCGGATTCGCACAGCCGGCAAGGTTACGGCGCGCCAACTCAGCATAACAACACATTTGCAAATGTAAACTATTCTATTGAGCGCATCAGACAATGTACTTTACATTAGATCGTCGCGGCACGAGCGGTAGGGCGTTAATTCACCGGAGACACCCAAACAAACGCTTTGTGAGATTCACCTGTTGGCTCTATAGGTCAATGTTACAGCACACAAGGAGTTTAGCGAAACAGACTTTTGTGGCTGGTGGTTGAATGGCACGCAGAGGCGCGCCGTCGCCATTGTCAGCGCGGACAATGGGACATATGCGCGATTGAATCGTTTGGATGCGACTTGCGTCTCGATTGAAATTGAGAGTGCGATTCGAATCGTGTTTATTTACAGATTGTAAATTTATTGCGCGGTTATGTAAGGTGGAAGTTGTGAAGGTATTAACAGGTGTGGAAGATTTAATCATGATCTATAGCCATTCAATTTCTGGTAGACTCATCATTGTTATAGATTTGCAAAGACCTGCTAAGCTATCCGATGTTGTTAACAGACTTCGTTTTAGAAAGAATTATTTAAAATCCGAGTTAACTATTAAGATCTATTAGGTAAAAGATTTTGGATGCACAGCTTGCCTTACGGAAAGGATTGTTTGAGGTTCGCCAGCCTACGAAAACATCCCGTCAAGCTGCAAAAATTTTAAACGCAAACACACACCGGTATTATGAAGTCAGATTAGTAAATATTCCCAAATCAAACATTTACCAAGAAAACACGCTACTGGTTGTCCGGACAATGGTTGTATGGTACCCTCAAAACCACTTAACATGGGGCTGACAGGTTAGTTCAATCACTATTATACGCCCCGAGGCCAGCGATTGGAGTGTATTTTTTCAATGAAATATTTTTTTCATTCAGGGAGTCATATCAAGGAGAGGTTCTCACGGTAACTCGGATCTAACAAATAATTTTGCACGTCGCTACCCCCGCTTTGTGGCTTACATAACTGAGTCGCAACCAGAATCCCTAGGAGCGGTGAAAAAGTTTAGAAATCTGTGGAAAGAAACATGACGTCAGCGGAACATTATGTAGAAATATTCGTAACAGGAATAGATTAGGGAACGAAACGCAACGGTTATGAAACACGTCGCGACGTCACGGCCGGCCGGCTAATCGATCGCGAGAACAATGTGACGTAATACGGCGGGGGTGCGGTCCACAGGGAGAAGGGGACGCAGTTCGCAGTCCAAATATTTACCCCGGCATATGTTTGGTTTCTTTTCCTTCGCCTCATATATTTTTACTTTGATCGTGTAATGGGGCCCGGAGGCGGTCTCGATTTGTCCGATATTAATTTCGTCCGCCTCGCTGCTATGCTGTAACAATCACTCGGGGTAAATAAACTGTTTAGGTTTGGGAAACCTTGTATATGAGAAGTTTTCTGACGGGTCACATTCGCACTATAGCTTTGTGAAGAAGTAATCACAAACTGTGAATGAACGCGTATTTTGAGCGTTGTAGTTTGAATAAATAAATCAATTTGGATGATTTAATTTTAGTAAATTTCCCATTGTGATCGTGTCATCAGTTTGTTGACAATCAAATTGAATATGTGCAATAAAATTAGTGACCATGCCCTCACTCGGTATGGTGACCAACTATTGTGTCATTGTTAAGACAATCAATGTTGTTACGGCTTTGATGAACTGGACGTTTTGCAAAATTCAAATAGCAAACAATTCCGTGTTGTTTAAAAAATTGTAGCTTTCATTGATATCAGTAAATGACCTTAACTACTTATTTATTTTAAAGCAGATACATATTTTTTCAATCGTTAAATAAACAAAATGTTGTAACCGAAACTCAACAATGCAATATGAAACTACATAAATTCTCACGCAATTCCAATTCTCGAATCAAGACTATCCTACAAAGTGTATGCCTCCTCGCTTCTCTATTCGAGGGGATAGGGCTGCGCACACTTGAATTGCACGTTTAATGAATTGCATTAATATTGCATTACCGGGTAACTAGTCGGCCGCGCCCTCTACGGTAAACAATCATTAGAGCGCTGCTGCGCTGCAGAGCTGTTTGAACTACCAGATTTGTTTGCGAATACAAATTGACATTTAGATGTTTTGTGTTTCCAGATTGATGTAAAGTTCCGGGTTTGAGTTTTGTTATTTTGCATGAATTTGTGTAATAAAATTTTCGACGTTTTTATTTCTGTGGCAATGGTCGTGTTTTACGAGGGTGCTATGCAAAGTATTTTTAGATAAAGTTAAGCTAATGAATGAACTTCTAAACACTTCGCATTTTTGTTGCCAAGTAATAGGCAAAGGATCTAATAAACAAAATCTCCTTCTACGATGTATGAAATAAACGCACTACCTAACCTATGTAACGATAGCAATTTTCAATCACGCAACTATCAATCACAGTGTACGTTGCGTCCGGCTACGTACTCAAATATGTACGTCTGTTACTAAGCGATGGCCGTTGTCTGTCCAACTAATGCCGGCCGTCGCAACCGGAAAATTGGACAGCACCGTCTGCCCAATCACACGCGACACTCCACGCAGATTAGCACGCTCGACCAATACCCAGTTTGTCCCGCACCACGCGACCGATATGCGACCGCGAAAATTCACACTCGTCGCTCTCCATTGAACACTGAATCCGGCACTCCGCGGTCCCTGTACCACTTATCCCAGTATTGTACGGCAACAATTTTCACGTCGCCGCCAACCTCAGAAAATCCACACCGGATTACGTGTACAGGTATTGAAACCATACACGCCTTTCCGTCCCTCAGTCCTTCCTGAAATGATATTAGTGGACACCCTCGTACATCTTTTTGTTCGCTTAGGCGACGCTCACTTGTAATTGCAACACTTAGGTGATTCTGTTTGTCGTGTTTGTACAAACATTTATCACGATTAACAAAAGAACAAATCGATCTCACGATAGAAAAATAAATTAGGCGTGTGACCCGACTGCAATTCTAAACTGGGGCTCATTAATCGATTCCACTTCATATTGAAAGGAAGTCTCTGAGCACGTCCGACTTTCAAACCAAAAAAATAACCCACAGACGTGACACGGGTAAGTCGCCATGGCGGTGCGGAGAGCGTTCCGCCCCATTCAAATCTTTACTTAGCATTCTAAGTACCGTCGGCGGCTTTAATTTTTTAAGGCTCACAACAACGCCCATACGGTATTCAGCTCGCGTTCTCACCACACTCACAGATATGTGCCTAGCTAATAGTGTGCTGCGACTGTTGACCAGAATGTTGTACGGCAGCAATTGATGTGTGTTTGTATTCTGTGCTTAGAAACAGAAGCATTAAAGTTTAAACTAAGTTGCGGAACGGCGGCAGTTATGATGTGTTGTGTTGGGTAGATGTCGCTGGGAGTAGTTTGCATAGTTATGTGCGCGTTTATCTAAGCTATATCGGTGGGTACAGCCGTCGCCGGGCCGGCAGGTCGCTCGGCAGTTTGCCGGAGGTTTAATAAATGTCTGAAACAGCGGATCGGCTTAGCAAGCACCTATGATGTCGGGGATTTCTATGAACGTGTCTTGGTCTACAGATTGGGTTCGGGCCCTGTTCCATATGAGAAAAGACGGTATTGTTTGGATTAAATGTGTTAGAATAGATTTGTTAGGTGGTTGTGAGCTACCTCGATACCGTCTATGTATCCCAATTGCCCTTAGGAATTAGTAAAACATCGAAGCATTTTACAAATTACCTGCTTAACAAAATAATTGGTGAAAGGTATTTCACCGAAAGTTCGCTCCATAAATGTTTGCAAAGATCATTTTATTGGAGATTTTTAATGTTTATTTATGCTTATAACTTTCTACCTATGAATGACACCGTAATGTTGTTACTTATATTTATTTACATAGCATATGTATTTATTTACTATTATCACTTACATTTGTGTTTACCGATGGGAACCCGTTGTAACAATGTAGTCACCAAGTAATATTATTTATTACACACCCTCACAAATACCCATCGATGTTCAACAGAAAACAATGTGCGACGTCGAATCAGTCCGTTTCAATTTCTGGGACTTTCAAGGCTCCTTCACACAGGCGCGACACGCGACGCGAATCGCATGCGACACAAAGGCGCTGCCTGTCGCGCGGCGAGCGGTGCCTTTGTGTCGCGTCGCGTGTCTCGCCTGTGTGAAGGAGCTTTCATACCACACATTACTCCACATATCTTCAAGAATCAAGTACAATAAGTACACAAGCACGTAGTATCGTTGTATTTACTCCATTACCCGTGGAGGCCGGTTCGTATCAACTATTTATGGTGTTTGAGGCGCTTCATAAATATGCAGCGGTAGGCGCTCGCCTTGCCGACACCAGCTATTCAGCAGGCTAGCGTGTGTGGCGAGCGATGAGCGATTCACTGGGTCTTGTTCTGCAGGAATATGCTTCTTCAACAAGTAAAATAAAATTGAAGAGTAAAAAAAGTAAGAAATGGAAGGTGAGAATGTGAAGAATCGGTAGAAATTCTAAACTTTAATCTGGACTCGGCCATTTAAATAACAGTACCTACCGGTTTCGTCACGTGTGTCCACAGTTTTACAACCAGCACCCTAATTACATAACACACTATCTATCACAATCTGAATCATTTTGCAGCCTATTGCTAATCCATTGCTTCATAGGTTCGAAAAATTTGTCTGCTCAAACTCAACTTAAATAACGCAATGAATGTTGTTGAACTGTCAAAATAAAACCCATTCCTACTGTCAGTGTGTTATGTAATTACCCCGCAGATTGCAGTTTCTCCTAAGAAGTTTGAATTGAAAAGGCTACAATTTTTTACTCACATTTTATGCTTGTAAGTTTTCTTAAGTAATTTGGTCACTTTTACCTGAGAAACGATTGTACATAAATAAAAGTGTATATTTTCGCTGTGATCGTAATACATGGCACCGTCTCCTTAGCTCCATGGTTGGTTAGCTGCAACGCTCCGTGCGTTACCTCACTTTCAAGAGAAACTTCGCGATGTATTTTCCAGTGCATTTTTTAGAGTATCGCTTTTGTAGACCCCGCTTGTTTTAATACTAGAGTTACGTGAGTTTTTTACATGCACAACATGTAGGTTACTCATAAATACTAGATGCTTGTTCTGTTTCTAAAAGTTGAACCGTCAATTGCAATGTTGTTATGCCCATAGTCTTTTTTAGATTATAAAGTAGGTGCTATCCAATTTTTATTGATATAACGGATAAATTTTAGGTACTGACAGGATTAAGGTTGGTAAAATATTGAGACAAATAACATGTCACTATTATTAATCCTTCAAAAATTAACTTTCCGCATTCCGAGCGTTACCTGATTGTAGCACAGTGCGAGCTACGCCACCGTAGCACTGGCGTAGCGAAGCGTAGCAAGCTATTCCTTAAAAACGCTTTTTGTTTTAATATTAGAATTATACTAGCTACAGCCCGCGGTTTCGCCCACGTCACTATCGGAAAATATCCCACGGGAACGTGCTACTGGGACAAGTAGCCTATACTACTCCTTATAACTTCAGCTATATGCCAGTGAAAGTCCTGTCAAAATCGGTTCCGTCGTTTCGGAGATTAGCCGGAACAAACTGACAGACAGCCAGATGTAAAAAAAAAAAAGTTTTTTTGTTATAAGTACCGTATATACTTTCATATGCTTTTAGTAACCAGCTGTTTTTTGACATTACAAACAGACACTTCAATTTAATTTGTTTGTATAGATTCCTCTCAACATTATACCCAGTACAATATTACTTCGTGAACTTATTACTATACATAACTTTCCGCACATCATTTCAATTTTCCACGCTCGTCGGTCAATGTTTCACTCGCCTTTTGTTCAAAGATGGTCGACCGTTCTCTTTATTTGACGCTGATTATTATTGCAAATGTTCCGGATTTTACTAGATTTGTAACTTGTTGGAAAATTCTTGATTATAAGTTAGCAGAACGATGAGTTTTAAATTCTTCAAGCTTCTGACGTGTATAACACAAAACAACCTAAAAAAAATAACAAACAACGAGGTAAAATTACATCTTTTGTATTCACCTACACTAAAAAAAGGTTTGTACTTTACCAAACAACACAAAAGCTCATTTCAAACTACTTTTATTCATAGTGGAACAAGCAAACTATCTTATCAGGTCAAGTTCCCTACTATTGAAGCAAACGTCACTCCATTCACGCGGGTGACATCTCACCTGTCACTAACCTCAGGTTTTTGACGATAATCATCGTAACCCATTCACAAAACCGCTGATTGTTCGACAAAACCGCCCCCGAAACGCAAAGGGTTGATAAACATATCAAAAGGTTGAACACACCTGTTTTTTAAAATAAATCAGGAGTTATTGTGTGGACACAATTGATAAATATCGATTATCAACATTCGATATCGGTACGAGTTTATCGATAGTCATAAAGACCTCCCGTGAGTTGCCGTGTGACAATAGACGGGTGGTGTATTGATAAAAAGTGGATTGACTCAAGGTTGAACTAAATGTGTGAAATTTTAATAGTGCAGGGATGTTTTCTTTTCTTGAAATAAAAAACCAAGTACAATCGTCAGAACATAAAAATTAAAGATCCGGTAGTAAAAATAGTTATGAACTTCTTGAAACTGAAACAAATTACATAGAGCCAACGTATCTAAAATGCTTATTAAAAAAGTCGTAAATTCATAATAGAAACATTTAATTTAGTGTCATCCTTTTTTGTTTTACTGAAAATTTAATAAAACGGAAAATTTAAGAAAATTAAAGACACAATACGACAATTTTTCTCAAACCCCTTTTTTAGGGTTCCGTACCCAAAGGCACCATAATACTAAGGCTCCGCTGGCGTCTGTCCGCCTGTCAGTCAGCGGGCTGTATCTCATGAACCATAATAGGTAGATAGTTGAAATTTTCACAGTGTGTATTTCTATTGTCGCTACAACAACTAATAATAAAAATAAAATAAAATTAAAAATTAAAGGGGGTCCTACAAGAAACCTATTAAAAAAAAAAATGTGGTAAATTTTGTACGGTATTTTCTACAGAACACTTCGTGTGCGAGTCCAACTCGCACTTGGCTGGTTTTTTTAATTAGCAGCCTGACAAAAACTACTAAACGCTAACTAAAGCCAATCCGCGAAAACGTAGGAAATATTCCGCTTCTGTGACGTTTCTTTTTCCTAAATTTAGCACGTTTGTTGCGAAATCAGAGGACTACGTCATCGCCATTCCGGTATTAGGTAAGTCCTTATAATATGGAAACTTTCGTGTTGCAATCGACTACAATCCTCCGTCAATCGTCTTGTTCTAAATGAAGAAACCAAAATAAAAGTTGAAATTCTTACGACAATTCACGTGAATCCATTGCGCAATATCAAGCAATGTTTTATTAGGTAACTTGAGCCATTTGTAAGATTATTCCTGTAACGCTTATTCAGGGACACAACCTTCTTTATGGTGTGTAGGTAAAACATTCTTCAAAGGTAAAGCTGAGATTAATTTGTTTGTTGTTGATACGTGTAGGATTCTGTTTGTTAACAGGAATACTGAATGTTGTTATAAATAATGATAAATGATAAATGATTTTATTTCTGTAAGCAGGTTTGTACAAACACTTTTACACGTCAATCATGTTTTTTAAACTAGATGAGGTCGGCGTTTCCTATCTGACTATTCTGAGTAGAAAGGCCGAAACAAACTCAGAGGTCACAGTCTCTTTTAAAGTTCAGACATAATCTTGGTCAGATCATGCAATGCTGAAATGGTCTTTTGAGGAAAGACAGATTGAGTGGACCTGTCCAGTCAGTGCACGCATTTGTCAGTAATCGTGCAGCTCGACTCAGGAAGTCAGGACTTAAGGAGCTCAACGATTCGACGAACAATACCAAAGAAAGGACATTTGGGTGGGCCGCATAAATTACTCAAACTGCCAGATCATAATTAAAATTAAATTAGAAAAAAAAGCAAAAAGCAGCTGTTGATTTAATATCTGAGGAAAAAATCCTTGGTAGGTATTTTGTTTTCTTTTTTGTAAGAACTAGGAAGAGATTACTTTTTAAGTACGGTGAGAACAAAAGTCGATTAAAGATATTTTTTTTAACTCTTGTTTTTTTTTCTAGCCATTGATGTCCCGCTGCTGGGCGAAGGCCTTCCTACTCTCTTTCCATTTCTCTCTGTCCACAGCTGCCAAGGACTAATCGTTATTAAATGAGTAAAGCTCGTCACGCCATCTCCGTCTAGGCTTGCCACGATGTCGTTTGCCATTAAGCGGAACCCACTGAGTTACGACTCAGTAGACCAAACTTACGAGTTTGGCCTATTGATCGTCTGACATTCGTCAGATGTGTCCATTCTTCATTATTGAGCAACATATTTATAAAAAAGGGAGGGAGAGAGGAGGGGAGGGGAGTGTTGGGGAGGGATTTTCTTTTATTTTTATTTTAGGTCAGGTGCGTAGTACTCGCAACAGGCGTGCGTGTATGACCAGATGTATGAACGTAAACGAGACAAAAGGATTATGTAAGGATCGTAGCTGGTGGCGTTCTGTAGTTTCTGCCTACCCCCACGGGAAGAAGGCGTGAGTTTATGTGTGTGTATGTGTAAGTGTATATTTATAAAAAATCTTATATAAAACTTAAGGAATTACTCCTTAAGTTTTATATAAGATTTTTTTTCTCTTAGCGGTTACATGAAATGCTTTTCAGCATTGTATGATTCACTTTGTATCAATTTACATGATATTATTATGATAAAGTGACAGCGTTAATCCACTTTTGTTAGTGACAGTAGGTACCTGTATTGTAAACTAGCTATGCCCGTGACTTCGCTTAGATGGCTGTGTATTCTATTGGCATTGTATTCATAAAATCCTTTACAACCATCGGTTGATTTTGATAATTGGAACTAAAACTTGTTAATACATTTTTAATCGACTTCATAAAGGAGGAGGTTATCAATTCGGATGTCTATATTTTTTTTTATGTATGTTCGGGCATAACTCCCATGGAAATCGAGGGAAATCCCCAAATTTTATAGGCACACCTATAGCGATTTGGGTATTTTTTATAGTTACTCGTGCATTTGTTCTCGGAAAGCACCATTCCGTGAAGTGGAACTGATGATGAAGACTAGAGGTGGCCACGGAAACTTCTCAAGAATAAGTATTTCACGGGTTGCGATTCGATTACTTTATATCAGCGGCTCCCAACCTTTTCTTGACCAGGGACCACTTTAATTTCATTATTATAATCAAGGACCACTTTGATTTCATTATTATTAGTAGGGACCACAAGGTTAAAAAATAAACTATTAATCTAAAAATAACATTAGTTAACAAAACACTTAATTTTTTAATTAATAATTCAGTTTGCGTCATTGAGGTTTTTGATCTTGCGATTTCTCCAATTTTAGTGTACGAAATTGTTTTTATACACCAAAACTGCTCCAAAAACGAGATTCAAACGCGTCCTTACAGTTTCTATCATTTTGTTTGAAATCTTGCGGGGACCATATTTTAGCTCTTGCCGACCACTGGTGGTCCACGGACCACTGGTTGGGAACCACTGCTTTATATGGTTACTGAGCAATTTTTGCACGTCACAATGCATATGGTGAAATGGAGCTGATGGTGGCTTCACCATCAGCTCCTGTTCTTTTCCAAGAGAACTGCTCAAAAATTAACGCATCGGTAAAAGGAATATTTTGTAAAGGCTACAATTTAAATGCTCACCAAAATAATTTTTAGACCCTAAAACTAAGTACCAAGTAAAATATGTTAACTTCAAATAAAATAAACCCACTCTATACCGAGGTGCCTAAATAACAACGTTTTAAGTTCCAAAATAATTATACACTCATCAGAATAATTGTACGTGTTGTATTTATATTCTTTTTGCCTACCAAAATGGATAAATGCTCTTCAAATCTTGTTTCAAGGCTCCCACAGGCAGGCGCGACGCGACAGCGCTACACAAAGGCGCCGCTCGTCGCGCGACACGCGGTGCCTTTGTGTCGGGCGTCGCGTCGCGCCAGTGTGTACGAGCCTTAAGTTGCTCACCAAAAATAAGTTTGCTTCAAAATGCAAGGGTGGGATAGGGTGCAAGAGCGAGTGAAGCGAGCTCGGGACTTGGGGCACCCCGACTCGGACAGGTTAGGTTAGAAGGGGATGGCGGGGTCTTTCAGACCCCGCGATCCCCTTCATGGTTATTTTTTTTTAAAACACCCAGAAGTAGGAGCCCCGCCTAGCGGGGCTCCGTCGACAACGCCTTATAAATGAAAAAGGAAAATAGGTTAATTTCTACAATACTTTATGAAACACAATTTCGTGAGCATTTATCCATTCTGGTGGATACAATTCGGTGAGTATTTCGAATTTTTTGGTAGTAAAATAGGTACTTTTCTGGCAGGCGTTTAAACACAACCCTTTTGTAAAAGGTGATGAGCAGTTGACATAACGCTTATTGTAACTTAGATAAATTAATAACTGAATCACTAAAAAGTGAAAAATAAAAATAACTTTAATTTCGGAAGTCGGTGGCAAAAAACTAAAATAGGTACAGATCCTAGGACACTGACTTCCGAAATTAAAGTCATTTTTCCCTATGTAGTGGCTGTTTTGAACTTGGTGGTTTACTTTTTTTTTTGGAAAAACGTCTTTTTTGGTTTAAGTATAAGAACGTAAGAAAATAATTGTAATTCATGAATTCATGATTTCTCCAGGGTTCCGACATTTAAAATCGTTAAAATTCAAAAAAGTTTACAAAGTCAGCCCTTCAAATGTTTAGAAAGCAATTAAATCACAACTGCGCGTCGTTAATGACAATTTTTATTACATAAACCAATAAACAATGAACACGGTGCGTTGTGGTAGCTAGCACGCACGCAGGCACGTGTCGCGGCCGCGCCTGTGCGTGACGGCTTGACAGAGTGGCGATTAGCCCGCTGCCTGTCTGACTGCGACATACCTCCACATGCACTGCATAGGTACTAGGGCTAGATGAGTTTAGAACGGGAATATTTTGAGCACGTAATAACATTTTATAGTTGTGCAATAACGCAGGGTTTTTGAAGTGAAACTTCTTAGGCGGCAATTCGATTAATTGGACGAGAATTGAGAATGCAACATCAAGGACGCGTCACTTTTAGGCACATTTAGTTACATGAGAGAGAAGAAAGATATAGCTCTCTCTGTCTCTCACACTAAATCTCTCTTATTTTTTATTTTTTCAGTAGTTATGTGCTATGGCTAGAGAGGGGTGACTGCCGAGATGATGACTAATAGAGAAGTATGGATGAAAATGACATGTGTGTCGACCACAAATTTCATACTATCCTACTAATATTATAAAAGTGAATTTGTGAGGATGGATGGATGTATGGATGTTTGTTACTCTTTCACGCTAAAACTACTGAACGGGCTTGGATGAAATTTGGCACTCAGATAGACCATGACCTAGGTAAGAATATAGGCTACTTTTCATCCTGGATCGCAATGGAAGTCGCGGGCAACAGCTAGTATTGGGATAAGAGCAAGAGAATGATAATCATGATGATGTGCTAAATCTTAGTTATGGAATGAGTATGGATTTATTAATTTTAAGTCGGACCTTGAAAGCTTTTTATACACGTAGGTACGTTAATTCTACATTTAGTACCTACTAATTTCTCTAGAAGTATGATTTTGCTGTGCGTCATTGCGATTCAAACTTTCACGTTTTTCTACTTAATGTAATTAATTAATATCGAATTAGAAAACTTTGAACTAATTAAACGTTACTCAAACACACTTTTCCCGATAATAGCATCTTTTTGTTCTTTACCTCCCCTACAAAATATTTATTTGTCCGTATTTTAGCAGCAGTTTTCGATCTCGTAAGAAACGGCTGTAATTTCGCCTCTACATCTTTGTAATAAGGTCTATCTCGTTTACATGTAAACAACGCATAGTGGATTGGCCTCTGCGGGTGACAGCTTACGATAAAGTGGCGATTAGTCTGTCTCTGCCCACGATCTATCTGTGCACAGCTAAGCATAAACAAATGAACGCTTCTGAGGATTGCCTTTCATTTTACAGTGTAATTATGATATTGTTTCTAGAAATGCAGGCTTTTTTATATTGCTTATTAGAAATAATCAAATAATATTTACATATTTAATACCCGCTTGGAAAATTGGGATAATAGGCTTTTTCTATCCCAATTTTGCTAACATTTGAAAAGATGGATGATAGATTATCATACAAGCTCTCAAATTGGCAATGCTGTATTGAATCAAAACTGCCTGAACTCTAAAAATATACTAAATATCAATAACTAATATAGAAATTAAAGTCTCACTTAGCATTGGTAATTTTCAGGTAATGAATTAAGTTGGGATTTGTTGAACTTAGGCAAAGCTCCCAACAAATCTAATTTGATAAAATCAAAATTCCGAACGGGGAACTTCAGGCGAAACAATTTGCGAACTCTCCGGCCAACTCACCAAAATAGTTTATCTTAGACGAACGCGCCGCGCAAACATAGTCTACGAGCAAAACAACCGCCTCGTGACACCTACCTACCGTTTTACACACAGAGATCGGTATCCTTAACTACACACTTCACCGTAGCTGCGTCTCTCTCGCGCTAAGAAAATGAAACGGACCAATGAGGGGGTGGGGTGACACGCATTTCCGGGCCCGGCTCCAATCAGCTGCTAGAACAAAGGACTAGCGATAGCTACTTACCTACAAGTAGCTACCGAGGGTCGACTATTTAAAGTAGAATTGTGTTCCACCTCACACACGTGCACTAAACACACACAGCCGACGTTTTTTACCTGCTGACGCGTTTTTGTGGGCGTAGCGTTTGTTTGTGTGGCGGTGTCTAGCCGGTGATCACTTGGCGAAGTTTGCGCAAGTCGTAGGAGTAATGACTGGAATATATCGGCTTTGAGCTGAGCCCGGCCCGCCACGCGATGCGCCTTTGTGACTACGTTAACAACCATGAATGAGACGTGAGTGCAGGTTAAAAATGTAGTGCAAGTCTCCTGAAAGAGTTCAACGTAGTACACCGTAAGAATACAAGCCGCATACTTAGCCCGAAAATATTAAACGACATTACACAAATACAATCATAAACTAACCGCCATTTCCCCCGGAATAAGCTCTCAGATTTGTTATGTATTTTAAATCTCATGAAAAGAAAATAAAACGAAGGAGGTATTATCCTGAACGACATCCTGTTACGGCTTATTTCTTCTTTCGACTCTCAGAATCCTCACGTCGTCGTTAAAGGTACATTTTTCTTTTGCAGTCCTCATGTGACGTACCTGCCATATCCCGAGGACCCTTCCGCGATCCGTTGTAATGCAAATAGTGCCTTATACGCACGTAACACAGTTGCGAATGTAATAATTTAATGGTAACACGCCCTGTAAGACTACAATTTGACTATCGCGAATTTCCTGCGTTCCTTCAGTTTCGAAATGTTTGTTGGTGAGCGGTTTTGGTGTTGTAAATTGAAGCCTATGTTTCAAGGTGAAGGTTTGTTTTTGATTGGAGTTGGTTGAGATGCTGAGAAACAAATCTGCGTAAGGTACATGGTGTCGAGTAACTCGTGTTCTTACCCTCTCTCCTTTGTTCGGGCCGGAAGAGTGCGCTAGAATTACATGCTCGAGTCTGATGTGCGCTTATTTTTTACGGCGCTATATTGTGTTTCGTGAGCTCTCTTATAGTTATGCAGTTCAACGACTGAAGAAATGAGAGGGTGGATGAGGGAAACAAAACAAGTTTACAATTTTTATTTAGACAAGGCGGGACAGAGCCAAGGAAATCTACTTCAAACAAATGACTGTCGGATAACTTTATTACATTATATTTGAGAGATTGTTTCAGAAAGTTTTTCGGGTTTATTAAAAGTGTTTTTGAAAACAGTGCAGGTAGGTGTAGTTCAATATTCGTCGGAGTCAACAAACAACGCTTGTGACATAACAATTTCTTGAGACGTCGACGGTGCATTTACCCTCGGCTCGTTCACGCTCATTGGCTCCCATCTCTCGTAGCAGCGCCCCACCCCGCATACTGATATCTGGATTAAATTACTCTCCCAACTATTTTACACAAAACCAGAGGCCATAATTAAAGTCCAGGCGAAAATGGGTGAAATCAAACGTCTTATCTGACCAGCGGGAAATAGCGTTTCTTCGCTGAATAGTTCCCACCGACTCGGGTAGTAAGTGAGCGGAATAAATAATTATTGTGGCAATCTAAAGTTGCCACCGGTTGCGATGCGGCAGTCTGTGAGATACCTAATGAACATAGTTTCTATTGGCTGTGCTTTTGTGTGCCTCCAACTTAGACTAGTCATGCTCAAACTGTGAGGATTTTGTTGAGTTTCGCTGAATATATTTTTGTCTGACCTACATCTTAGTTAATTTTGTATTTGCATTTGTAGTAACTAAGTTTTCAAATTGTTTACATTAAAAGTATGACATACCTACTTATATAAGTATAGAAAGTCTGTATAGGTAATATCATTTTTTTGTACAAAATATAAGAAGTATTCAAATTCAAATATTTGAAAACCATGAACCGAATTGTAATTCCCGTTTCACTTTCGTCAAACACAAGGCTCCCATAAAATCAATGGCAAAAGGAAATACAATTCACTTTCACGGTGTCTGAAATAAACCATTCTTTGCATTGAAAGGGGAATAATCTCAGTGTGGCAGCGGGGGCTTAATCAAAATCGGTGAATTGCTTTAAATCGGGGAAAACGCAGGAAATATCCTTTGTGTTGGCAATTTCCCGACATGCGTGCCGTTAATGTGCTATCGCGAGGTAATGACTTCCTTAATTAATTCGCGATATTAGAGGCTGTTGGTGCGGCATCTTAGCGGCGCTGTGAGGTGTGATGTGACGTAGGCGGTAGGGTAGGGACTCCTATTCGCGGTAAGTGGTGTAAGCTGTAGGCTGCTTTGCGGGATGGTTTTATTGGCACCAGGAGTCTATAAGTACTTAATAACTGCATCGTTTATTTTGGAAATTGTTATGTTGTTATTTGCACAATTGAATATCAGCAAAATAAAAACTTTTTTACAAAAAAACTTTAAAACTTTTTTAAATTAAAAACACTAAAAAACGTGAAAAATAACTTTAATTTCAGTAGTCGGTGGCCAAAAACGAAAATATACAACCAAATACACCACAGTTTTTATTTTGCTGATATTCAATTGTGCAAATAACAACATAACAATTTCCAAAATAAACGATGCAGTTATTAAGTACTTATAGACTACAGGTGCCAATAAAAACATCCCGCACAAACCATCCCGCACAAAAAAGGTTTTATTTTTCACTTTTTAGTTGTGGTTCCTACCCCACATAAATTTGTATACCACTACTTGATATGTTAATAACCGTGACAGGAAAAATTATAACATTATCAATATAAACTAAGTGGAAAAAATACGCATTATTAGGGATAACTCAAAAACTGCTGGTCAGTAGGTACTTGATCAAATTTAAATGGGACCACGTGTGAAGCACCAGCTTTCAAATAAAAAAAAGAATCATCCAAATCGGTTCCCCCAGAAAAAAGTTCTGAGCTAACACATAAAAAAAATACCGTCGAATTGAGAACCTCCTCCTTTTTTTGAAGTCGATTAAAAAAGCAGACAGGATCCATAGTTAATATTGTAGTTGGTTAAGATCTCTGACCCAACACTCTTGACAGTAGTAAAAGTTCTGGATACATTTGCGAACAGTAATTTATTTACTCAAAATCATAAATATTTCCATATGCTACAGAAGTGGGTACCTACCTGCTTATAGGTAGGATCATCAAAAAGTATTCTCAATTTCATTCATCAAATTAGCTCCTAGTTTTACATAAACGATACATAGACGAACAAGAGGAGGGTAAGCCGTCGCTATGGCACCGGAGGCAGTAAGAAGTTATTTTAGGGGGATATTACGCGACATCAGGGGCTTATCTTTACGGCAGGTGTTCCGTCCCTCCCCCCTCGGGGACAAATTTACGAAATATGTCGCGACTTATGCGGATCACGCGGTAATGTTGCCGCAATCTGCGCAGCTTAGGTTTATGTCAACGGACCTCTGTGGAACGTACTGGTTGTTAGGTTTTAAATATTTGAATAACGAACGCTTGGCTGTTCGTTTCGGGAAAATATATCTTCACTTGTTTAAGTTTTTATAAAGTTCCAACTCGTCTTTTGAAGTGTTGGGAATGACCCTAGGTATGTACCTACTAAGTGATGCCAAAGAAAATCGGTTGCGAACTCTTTTTTCCGCTCTTCACATTTAATCAAAAAGTTTCTTCTTTGGAATTAAATACAGCCTATCTCTACGGTTCATACAGGACCTTCAGCTGACAAGCCCCCTATACCCAACCCAGTAAAATAATTCTGTAACCAATTTTCACCGCATTACATCTGTATGATCGAGCACTCCTCACGAAAGGAGTGAACCGTATCATGTACTCTCGACACTTAACATTACATCAGCCCCACGATCAAACGATCCACATTCCCATTAATTCGAGCAATATGTTAGAAAGCTAATAACCAATTAAATAGATTAATAAAGATTTCCACCAATTTGCTATTGATCTGTATTTCAATACCTTTGATGTTGTGAGGCTCCTTCAAATCATTGTTTGACAGTAGACATCGAGCTTCTATGATTGTGTAACAAAATGTTGCCTTCCATTGAATCGTGGGCGTAATAATCTGCTTATATGTTTTGAATAATAATTTATTTGTCAGGTAAAAATATTATATCATATTTAAAGGTCTTATATCATTTTGCTTTGCTAGAATAATTGGCTTAGTTTTCAGTTGTTGTTGTTAATTTGGGGAGGGTTTCACCAGCGAGTTCTAGAAAACTGGCGCATAATAGAAACTCATACCTACTTGTGTATGTGCAAGGTTATGTCTTATTTAAGGTTATGTAATATGTAATATAATCATCATATAATATCATAAGGTCAGGTGTGTAGTACTGTAACCAGCGTGCTTGTATGACCAGCACCATAATTACGTAACATGCTATGTATCATTTTGAAGCCTATTGCTCATCCATTGCTTCGTATGTTCGAAAAATGTGTCTGCTCAACAACGTAAATAACGCAATGAATATTGTTAAACTGTCATAATGAAACCCATGCCTACTGTTAGTGTGTTACGTAATTACCCCGCAGATGTATGAACGTAAATGACGCAAAAGGAGTGGATGTGTACGGATCGTAGCAGGTGCCGTTCTGTAGTTTCTACCTACCCCCATGGGAAGAAGGCGTGAGTTTAAGTACGTGTATTTTACATAATGTCGTAACCCTCAATTCCCAAAAAACACTATTAACTAAAACACAATAGCATAATTAACACATAACTTAAACATCGCCAAATAAACTGTTGCGCCCGCCAGTTAAATAAAAATTACGCGGCAATCGTTCCGGGGGAGCTCATTGTGGTCCCACAATGAGCCCGCCTGATTGGCGGAAGGATGTTCTCACTAAATAAAAAATATCGACGCGTCATTTGGCGCAATTTTCGACGAATTTTCAAACGTTAAAACCTGTCATTTCGCTGTTGACGCGCCTATAAAATATTCATGCAGACGGGCGAGATGAACGATTTTTTCTTCGATTTACGCCTCGAAATAAGATGTCATTTTCCGTATCATTAGCGGCGGCTTGGAACGTCGCGACGCCACTATTTATACGCAAATACGATAAAAATGATGCCCGGCCGATCGACTGTTTGACGCGCCATTGATAAATTGCGACCTTTTCAAATTTTTCTCATCTTTTTTGGCGTTTTTTCTTCATTCTGTTTTTTCATGTCGGTGGCGACGAGTTTTAAATGTCTTTTAATGTATTCGTGGATTGTGTTTGATGAGTAATGACGTCGTAGCTGTAAAATATGTTTATGGTAATTCTATTTTCTAATGACTCAAGGGGAGTTCCCCGTTCGTTTGATTTCTTGCCTTATATCGTCATGGTATTTTCTGCTATTATACAGATCCCAAAGCATAAGTGATAATGTCATAAATGATCACCACACCTAGCGAAGGACCTACGGTTGCAAGCTGGATGCTACCCCATTCCACACTATCCCATAATCCTCTTACGATACAAAGAACGGGACAGGCCCATACATTAACACCATCCTCCTCTCTCTCACACTAAAAATAGTATCTAAAAAACAAAAACAGATCTATCTAGACATCCAATCATTTTTTAAGTTCCATCAATATGATTCGCCCGACCGATACACCAAGTGCTCTACGATAGATTGGTGCTCGTATTTTCATAGCAAGGTAAATTCGATCGGAATAAAACTCCCTCGGTACTGGGAGCTATTCGTTGAGCCCTCTCTTTGCGGCGAAATCGTGCGGAGTAGTTTATCTCACCCCGTTCGTTTCAAAACTACCCGCACAAAGGAATCTCATATGATAATCTGAAGATCTTTTTGATAAACACCCTGTAATGTTTTAATATAGATGAGCTGAAATTGGATGTACTGTTTTGTCTTTTTTCGTTGATTTGGAAATAATTTGCTTGGTTATTTTGTTTTAAAAACAAAACAGCATTCCTTTTATAAGGTTTTTATTAGAAATAAATTACTGCTCAATCTATCAACAATTTGTTGCAGAACAGCATTTCATGTCACGATGTTCGGATATTATCTCATATTATTGTTAATAATTGAATTCTCCAACCAGCACAAATGCTGCCCAATATTTCTTACAAACTTCATCAAAAATCCGTGTTAAGTTGCGTAGTGCACAGATGTGGCGGCCGGCTTATTGAGGCCCCACGTTGGGCGCCAAGCGACAATATTGCGCGTCCGCCGTGTCCCGACTAATCCCCGGATTCATTTATTTTTGACAACGCAATACGATTTTATCTCACGGCTTCCGATGCTGTTTGCCTTCTGTTATTATGCTCCCGCCATATTTGGTACACTTATTTATTTATTTATTTAGCGACCCCAATAAGGGGCGATTTGACTTTTAATAGCAAGTTTAGTGGTCGGTTTCGTTTTAAATCTGCGCTTATTTAATTTAATGGCGATGTGAGATATTGATTGTCTGGGATTGCTTTGTCACATGTTGGTGAAGGGGAAGTCTTGATAGCTTTTTTCTTATTTGCGTTGACGCTATCTATCTTACGGTTTTAATTCGTAATGTACATAAGTGATATGGTATATCTATTCAAACTTAAGCTCAACTACATTATATATTTATATATCAAGAGATTGACGTCACACGTGGAATTCCCCTCCGGCACTCAACGTAAGTGGATCGACCTAAAACTGACAGTCGTCCGACTGATGCAACTATATTTATTTCAGATTTTCAACCTATTTCATAGAAAACACGCACAATTAAACTTTAAGAAGGTAGGTACGTCTAAATATTAGTTGCTTACAGTTCGCTCACGAGTCAAACCAATTTTGTTTGTCATAGACAGTAGGTACAGTTTTTTATTTGTTTAAACAGTTTATTCTGCATTTTTGTCAACATTGACAATTAGACAATTTGGCTACTAGTCCGGTCAATTTAGACCAAAAAATGAGAGTGAAGTTACATAAAGTCCCAACAAGCTGAATTTCAGTGAAATTGTTCAAAATATAATTATAAACAATGTCTAGAAGTTCCCCATCATTCCCCTGTAAGGAAAAAAAAATATTCAAGGTCAAAGGTCAAAAAAATGAGTTTTTCGCGATTTTCAGCAAAACGGTAAGTTTTATCATAAAAGTACCTCATACAAAAATTGTAGATCATAAAATTATCTATAAAATCTTTCTAAAATCAATACTTTTTTCTTACGAGCCACCGTTTCTGAGATATAACGATTCAAAAAGTTATAAAAGTTGTTATCGTCATAATATGCATGAGTACGCCACGTATATACATCTAGAGTTGAAACAGCAATAGAGCAATTCAATTTGACAAATACAACTATTGTTGTTGGTGAAGATGTTGACTTACTTGTATTACTCACTGCTTGAACGCCAACTGAAAAAACTATTTTTTTCTTAAAACCAGGAAAAGCTCAGCATCAATCAGATATATATTCATCAAAAAGTTTATTTACTTTTGTAAAGTGTCAAGATCATGTACTATTTTTACACGCAATAACTGGCTGTGATACGACATATGCATTTTACAGGAGGGGTAAAACAGCAGTTTTGAAAATGTTTGAAAACCAAGATTTAATTCAAGAATTAATTAAAGAACTTTATTTATGTACACATAGTTAGCAATAAAGAATTTGAATTCAATGTGCTGAAGTTTTTAAAAGGAGTAATTCAACTCAACAAGAAGTTATTACCAACGGCATCCGCTTTCTTCTTTCTATGTACGGAGCTCCTAAAAAAACTACCTGTTTAGATAAGCATCGATATGAATGTTTCGTTAAAAATACTAAAAATAAAAAACAAGTTCAATTAGCTTGTCTTCCTCCAACCTCAGTTGCTGCTCACCAACATCTTTTTCGAGTATATTACCAAGTTCAAGTGTGGCTTGGTTATCAGCTAGACCCTACAGAGTGGGGTTGGAAGTTGGTCAACAATATATTAGTGCCAGTTCAAACTTTACTTCCACCTGCGCCGGAAAAACTGCTGAACACTATTTTTTGCAACTGTAAAAAGGGATGCAGTGCTAAATGTGGTTGCAAAAAAGTCGGACTGTCTTGTTCTTTGGCATGCACAAATTGTCAAGGCCGGTCGTGCTCTAATATTGAATCACAAACAATGGAGGATTTGTTTGACTCCGACGAAGTATCATGCGATACATCGCTATTGACGTAATTTACTTGCATCCAAAATGAAGATGAAGAAGAAGCAGGAGAAGAAGAACAAGAAGAAGATCAAGAAGAAGAACAAGAATTTGAAACTTACGAATAAGACGAATAAACTTCAACACTTTTTTTTAATTTACATCGCTTTTATCTTTCCCAATCTTTGAAAATTTCCGTTATTATGCAATAGTTTTACATTAAACAGGATCACAACTGACCCGTGGAGAAGGCCTACTGGGGAAACCACGTTAAAAAAACGCGCTAAGTACACTACCTCATAGGTGGCGTGGAAACGTGTGCATATTATGACGATAACAACTTTTATAACTTTTTGAATCGTTATATCTCAGAAACGGTGGCTCGTAAGAAAAAAAGTATTGAAACATTTTTTATAGATAATTTTATGATCTACAATTTTTGTCTGAGGTACTTTTATGATAAAACTTACCGTTTTGCTGAAAATCGCGAAAAACTCATTTTTTTGACCTTTGACCTTGAATAAATTTTTTTCCTTACAGGGGAATGATGGGGAACTTCTAGACATTGTTTATAATTATGTTTTGAACAATTTCACAGAAATTCAGCTTGTTGGGACTTTATGTAACTTCGAATGTCTAAATTGACCGGACTATACAAGTTTACGCGCCATCTTTGTTTTCACGAGTCTGTCTGAAGACAATCTCGACTAACACCTTAGATACATACAAAAATATTATTTTTCTCTAATAAGTCCCAAGCAAAATCGTCTATTTTTTCATATAAGTATCTAAATCTGTGAAGAGAATGCTCGCCCACGTGATATCCCCTTCAGCACTCGATGTAAGTGGGTCGACCTGAAACTGACAGTCGCCCATCTAATGTATAGTTCATTCAACTTAGTGCTGTCCACTACATAAAAAATGTGCGGTAATTGGCTTATTTTTGTTGTATTTTTAGGTTATTTCTACGTAACCATACCAGTAATTATTTATGTTAGTTGGTCTCGATAACCACCATAAGATGATGTAATCCAGAAAGCTTTATGTCCTAAAAACGATTACGAATAAATTTTCTTTTTCCAGATTCTCGAAACTGGCATCTTTGTAGCTAGTCTCTTATGAACCCCTACAATTATTTTCTTTGATTAAAGTTCCCAGATTTATTGATCGTCCATTTCTTTAGGAACCACTACTGCATTCTTGCCTTGTTCGACTTTCGAACAGAGTAAAACCTAGACAAATATTTTTTTAGACCTACCGCAGTATTTATCACCATTTCTATTACTTTCCCCAGCTTCTCGAACCTTCCTATATACTTTATAGCTCACAATTTATCAAGAGAATGGCGTCGCTCACGTGGGCCCCTTCGGCCCTCGATATAAGTGGGTCGAACTGGAACTGACAGTCGTCCGTCTAATGCATAGTTGTGCGCTTTTAATTAATTTTATGTCCGTGTTCTAATGGAGGTTGTCTTTAGTAAGATGATGGTTGTTCAAGTGGGTTTATAATATCTATCGAAGATCTCATCAGCTTAGTTTTATTTTAAAGAAAGTTTCGTGAAGTCTGAAAAACTTCATTTAGTATTTCATCTTTTATTTATCTCTAAGTTTTTCTTGAGGTACCTACATCGATTTATTTCTTGCCAAGAACACTTCACTGACAATTAAAACTTGCTATATTAATAATAATAATGATTAATTTATGAAAAGCATTGAAATTGTATTCTTATCATTGGAAATTACATTTGTACCTCGAATTTCGATATTTCGATGCCATATAGGACGTGACTCCAACAATGGGCTCACGCTTATCATTAAATTTGACGAAGCAGTCGCTCCGTGTCACAGAAATTTGCATATCTTATTAAAAACCTCGACGTCAGAGATAAAAATGAAAATGAGACACGTAAAAGAAAAAAAATAACGGACAAAACGCTCACGAGACAATGGTTATTTTGGGCGATACGAAAAAACTGTTTTGTCATGGAAATTTCGGGTGGACACTTTGCATTTTCTTTATTTCTCCCCATTCCTTAGTCGACGAAGAAATCTGTTTTTTTAATTATCGTGTTTGGTAATTAGTTTCGGGAAACGATCTCTTTCTTCCGCTTCCCTTTGCACAACGAACTTGTCTGCTCCTAATGAGGTAATTTATAGTCTAACCGCTGCACTCGAAATTGTAGGCTCTTTTTTGCTAAAATCTTTGAAGTTAAATCTTGAAACTTCAAATAAGGTGCCCCGAGGCAAATGCAACTAGAAAAAATAAGGTTCCAACTTTGATTTTGTGCAGTTTCATTTTTATTATAAATTTACTTTATTTGATTAATCTACACGATTATCAATTTCATTAATATTATATTTAACCTAGTTCTGAAAAGAAAGCCCCTTAGGAATTGATATAATTAAACTATTTTCTCGTAGAGGTAGAAAAAGTTGCAATTACCCCGATAAGGGGCAAATGCAACTAATGACAATGATAGTGTTTCTGTTGGTCTTAAAATTATGATATAAAAAAGTTATTCAACGCAATGCGATAACGTAGGCGATTTTGAAACGTAAGTTAACGTACCTAAGCTCAGTTTGGAGTAAAATAAATATTTCCTAACTTCAGTGGCAATTGCAACTATTTCGTTAATAGTTAGTGTTGTGAATTTACTTTTCACTTTTGTCGATATACGAATTTTATGGAATGTTTGATACGAGGAAAATAAAAATAACAGCAGGATATATGGCACAGTGTTTTAATAGGAAAAGAAAGAAAGTTACGAGTTATCAGTCTTCATAATTGAGAAGTAACATTTTAACAATCACATTAAAAAATCACACAAACAGGAATTTCTTGTTCCTGAGAAATATTAAGTTACATTTTAATTTACTCAGTACCTACACTACCTACTTTTAATAAAAGAATAGTAACAAAACTTACGAGTTGTCAGTCTTTATAATTGAGAAGTAAAATTTAACAATCACATTAAAAAATCACACTAACATAGGAATTTCGTGTTCCTAAGGAACATTAAGATTTAAAACTTTTAAAACATTTTTATTCACTAAATATCCACTGATAATTTAACAATGAAAAACAACAATTTAGTTAACTTACTTATACTCAACAACATCAATATCATTAGGAAAAATTACTTGCGAGTTATCATGAATGAAGGTAGGATTTGGGAGGCAAATTATTACGTCACTTTTATCAATGATAGAAATGTCGTTATCAATCAATTTATATTCCCTCTTACTTTTCTGAGACTTAAATCCTTGAACAACAAATTTGTCATCAGTGATATCCTCAACTAAGCATACATATTTGTATGTCTTTTTCCCCTTAGAAGACTGGAATTTCGCCAAAACAAATTTACCTATTTTTGGGTATAGATTAGATGAATATTGTGTGCTGGATGTTGATGGTTCAGAATCTATGACTATTTGTTTATTTATTATTTTTTTTGGTTTTGTTTTCTTTTGATTTTTCTCTTGGTTTTTTTCCTTTTTGGTGCGTGCAATAACACACGTTTTATCCTTTTCATTAACATTTTCTTTATTTGAAATATGTGCCTTTTCTGTTTGGTTATTTATTTCTTTCTTCAATAAATTTTCCTCTTCCAGATTACATATTATATTTTGGTTATTTGTATCTGTTATAGTCAATGGGCGAAAACTATCGTCTGCAGATTGTGCTTCTTCCAAAGTATTTTGGCGCCAGGAATCAATGTCTTCTAGTTCTGTAGAGCTGTTTGACGTGTAGGAGCACACGCTGTCACTATCCGATATTTCACGTCTTGTGGTTTTTCTGTTAATTTTTGTTTTCTTTTGTTTTCGTGGAATTTTTTTAGGATTATTAGATTTGTTATTTTTTTTAAGACTTTTTTGTGCTTTTCTTAATTTTGCTTCTTCTTTTTCTTCTTTCTCTTTTCGAATACGACTCATTACATCCTTAGAAGTTAATATTTCAGCACCATTAATGCGTTTCTTCGGATTTCTTGGTGGATCATTGCGAGCTATTGTTTTTAAAACTAATTCTTCAAAAGATACACGTTCCTCCACACTATTTTGGTTTTCCCTTGGCTTAACTACTTTACAATCCAGTATTTTTACTCCAGATGACCAAGCTGTTTTAGTCTCGTTTATTTTTGGTGGCAGTGTAAAAGTTTTAGGATCTTTTACAGTCCAGGACTTCACACAAGGGACTTCTACAGTTTCTTCACAATTGTTTCGGTCCCTTTGTTTAAAGTAACCATCTTTTTCATCTATATCCTCTACTTTTTTGTCATTGATTTGAATACCACCAATGATTTGTTTATTTAATAATTTTATAACCAAACCTAAAAGGCTTGGCAATTGTGGGTCATAATCATTTCGGCTGACGACATTTGAAATCTGGTCTTCTGGTTGCTCTTCAACTCGATCTGGTCCATTTGATATCTGTTCTTCTGGTTGCTCTTGTACTTGATCTAGTTCTAAAGACTGTTGCTGTAGATGATATTCCCATTTAGACCATGACAACGCATCAAAATTTTCTTTCGAGATGGCGTTTGGGTTAGCAGGAAATGATCCCGTCTTAATAAAGCCATTTTCGATAATTACTGGGTTTAAATTGTCCCATATGTTTGTAAGAATTCTCGCGAATTCTGACTTAGGCAATTTAGCCCCTACATGAAGTCTTTGCCATTTGATAAGCTCACTCTCCCAACGATCTTTTAAAGGTTTCATGGTGCTGCAATCCAAAGGTTGCAGTATATGGGATGAGTGCGGTGGTAATTTTAGGATCGTTATCCCATTTGCTACAGCAAGTTCTATTACACTTAGATCACAATGAGTTGAATGCCCATCATATATGAGGAGCACCGGTCTTTCAGAGCCGATCGCGGGAATGAAAACGTCTTTAATATATTTTTCAAATATAGATGTTTCCATCCAGCCTTTTCTGCTTACTGCGTAAGCTGTTTTAACTGTTTCATCTTGGTATACCCATTCACTCCAAAGATGTTTACCCTGGAAAATTATTAAAGGTGGAATCTTTCCACCCAGGGCATTTGCAGCCAAAAGGACGGTGGTATTGTCTCTGCCAGGTGAGCTAGTAGTTCTTGTCGATCGGTATCCGACCTGTCCCATTACTTTAGCTTTCGATGGATCACAGCAAAAACTGGTCTCATCTAAGTTGTATATATTTTGAGGTTTTGCAGTTAGTTCTAATTCTTGTTGCGTCTTTTGTAATAAATCGTAATAGTTATATACAATGAAAGGATTGCAAGCCTTTCGCCTTGCGGTCTCCACGGATTGGGGTTTTTTTAATGATAGATTATTTCTGCTCCTAAACCCCTTGCACCAGTCATCGCCAGGGATGTCGTTTTTGAACGGCGTAATAAAGCCATTTCTTTTTATGTAATCCGATATCAAAACTTTGACCTCTTGCACCGTTAAAGGAAAACCAGTTTTTTCCATTATGTGAATATATCCGGCTATTTTTGTTTCTGTGTATTTAGTGAATACAGTAGGCCTACCGCGATATGATTTTACCACTCCTCGTGATCCGCGTAATCGGTGAACCAAAGTAGACCTCGGAACTCCGTAGACGTCAGCTGCTTGATAGGTGTTTAATTTATTGCTTCTAACATCTTCTAGAGCTTTTAACAAGTTTTCCTGGGTATATTTGTTTTCCGTTTTTCGTTTATAATTCCGGACCATCTAAAACAATAGATTGAAATTAAAAAATTTATTTATGAAGCGAATTCGCTAAATTGGCCAGTCTTTATGACATCATCATTATCAATACCTAATCCAGTAATGTACACAACTACACAATATCAATAAAAGTACATATTTCACAGAATTAAAACATCGACATGGCCCATCACTATTGTTTCATGGTTTCATATAAACCAAAACGGGGTAAATGCAACTAACCTCAAAGTTACAATTACCCCATTTTAGGTTATTATCAGGGAAAATGTAACTAAACACATATCTTGTTGATGCTTTGACGAATCTTTAAGCAAAAAACAATCATAGCTACTTACGGTTGTCAACAATACACTCCACTTGAAACACCAGCAATAAAACACTCTAAAACATATTTTTTGTAGATTTTAATCACCACGTGCGTTCGAACAAAACTGTTTCAAAATGGCGGTTTGACAAATCAACCTGTTTTACCTTCATTATTAGCTGCAGTGCTGCCACCTGTTATTTTTATGTAACGACAATGGTATGCTCAGTAATCTAGAGATGGCGTTATATTTAAAAATGTAATATTATGGGAGATATTTAATTTAGTTACAATAACCCCGTAGTTGCTTTAGCCCCGGGGCACCTTATTTAAGACGTTTCTGGTGTATACAGTAAAACAGGTATTTCTCGTCAGAAACAGCAAGTTTGTTAATTTGGTCTGTGATTTTGATATAACTAATATCAACATTTTTGAAGCACAGAATAGAATACTCTTTATTATATACACCATATAAATTACATGTAGAAATTTTACATAAGAAGCATATACCTACTCACATAAAAATACCTCCCCCTCCCTCTTGATCCGGATTCAACTCCTTTTAATGTTACTGCCCCCCAGTTGATTTCAGCCGTGAGCTCCTTCCGAAGTGGTTCCGCCAGTGGCCTCGACGGCCTGACTCCTCAGCATTTAAATGATCTATTGAGTTCAGGCGCCGGGAAAGCTGGTGAGTTGGTATTGAAGGAACTTGCGGCTCTAATTCACGATGCCGTTGTCGATATCTTGTACGGGGCCAACTTATGTGCCCTGTGCAAGAGGAACAGCGGCATTCGTCTCATTACCGTTGGGAGCACCTACAGGCGTACGGCAGCCAAAATAAACTGCATATTGCACGGCGAAATTCTAGCCAACAAGTTCCAGCGCTTGCAGCTTGACTTTGGATCCAAAAGGGGTTGCGAGGCTGGCTTACATATCTAGTTTTTTAAAAGCCAGTAAAGGTTAGATCATCCTCAAGGTTGACGTTAAGAATGCTTTCAGCTCCGTTAACAGGGACACTTTGTTGGCTGAAATAAAAAAGTAGTTAATAGAAATGTATGGTTTTATGTGGCAGTACTACAGGCATCCATCAAAACTATTATATAAAGACAACGTTTTGGAATCTGCAGACGGATGCCAAAAAGGTCATCCTCTCGGGCCAGTCATTTTCAGTTTGGCTATCCATCCCATAATACAAAAACTAAATTCAAAATTCAATGTGTGTTGTTTATAATTATGATAGAACACTAGAAGGTGATGTAGACATCGTTCTAAAAGATCTTCAGTTCCTAAAGCAGCAGTTCCAATCCAGCGGCCTTGACCTCAACAACTCAAAATGCGAAATTTGCCGTTGTGACAATATTGACAATACAGAAATTTAATTCAAAAGCCCCAGATTTCAGAGTTTTGGAGAAAGTTCGCTGCTGTTCCCCAATTTTAGAAGACAGTTTTTCACCATTCATCGACGGAAAAATTAAAAATATTGACGATATTTCGGATAGACTTTCTAAAATTAATTTACATTCAGCATTCACCCTTATCAGTTATTGCTGTTTCGGTCCAAAGTTTTATGTATTTTTCCGCTCTTCTTCTTTATGGAAGCAGCCACACCTCTTATACAAAATCGATCATATTATTCGAAGTAGTCTAACATCCATTTTAAATGAGGAATTGGACGACCGCGCGTGGCGTCCGCAAAATTTCTAGTGTAAGTCTACCGGCGTTTCTGTCCTCGATCCACAGCAGCGAAAAGTTAACCACAAGAATCTTAGTCTCTTCTCAGGTTGACTCTGAAGCGCCGTGTTCGACCGATGCGATGAACGCCTGGAAAGGACTTGCACGGACACGGTTCAGCCCGAGAACCCGTGTTCCCAGAGACAGTGGGATGAGCCGTTCTGCAAGTTGGTACGGAATGAACTTATTAATACGTCCACCAATACTGCCGATCGTGCCCGCTTGCTGGGTGTGGGTGATGGGGAGTCGGGCCTTTGGCTTCAGATGCTACTCTCACCCAACAATTCCGGCAAGTTGTCAATGCGGTGAAGCAGTCGACTGCCTCGGACTCCATGGCCTATCCTGCAGCAAGAGCGCTGGTTGGGTGGCATGGCACGCCAACATTAATGACATCATCAGTCAGGCTCTTGTCAACGCCGAGATGCCAGCTGTTTTAGAACCCAATGGCTTGGCACGTGACGATGGGGAGAGGCCAGATGGAATAACCATAATGCCTTGGAAGTTGGGTAGGCCTTTGGTGTGGGATGCAACTTGTGTCGAAACCCTCGCGCCATCTCATCTTCCTAGCTCGGCGGGCTGTGCTGGGGCGTCTGCTGCAGTAGCAGAAAACCTCAAACGGCGCAAGTATAAGAACCTTATTGGGAACTATATGTTTGAGCCGTTTGGGGTTGAAACTCTAGGGCCTTGGGGTCAGAGTGCTCATTGAGTGTTTCGGGACATCACCAAGCAGTTGGTCGACTCTTCACGTGACCAGAGAGCTGGCCTATTTTTAGCCCAAACAATTAGCATTGCCATCCAACGTGGCAATGCTGCCAGCCTTTTGGGCACTTATCCCATTGACAGCCATGCGGACGAATTGTTTGATGCCCTATGAGCTCTTCCCTTTTTTTATTATATTCTTGTACACACGGCTACATGTCAAGCTATACATTTCCAATATAAACTGAGCTCTCACTGTACGGAAATCCTATACAATGTGAGATCAGCTTATACTTACTGCAAATGTATAGCTTGATATGTAGTCGTGTGTACGTAATATACATATTGTAGCTAAGTTTGATTATAAATTTTTGTTTCCCTTTCATTACATGATGTGTAGTATAGATACCTACATAGAAGTGAAATAAAATAATAAAACCGCAGTATCTAAAGTTCCTCTTGAACCAAACAAAACACTCCAAGAATATCATAAATTAATTTACTTGTAAAACGATTAATTGTTCCAAGTTCAAAACAACTACTTAACTCAATTAACTATGAACAACTTCTATAATCCGCCGACAGCGAAACGAATTTCGCCGAAACCTTCTCTGGGGGTAATGTAGCCAAACCTTTTGATTCCGCTAAACAAATTGAAGCACTTGACGGGATTCAATCCAAGTTTTATTTTTCCCACACGTTACTGACGAGCAACACTCCCTAGGATTATATCAATCGTGGACACACTGTGGTTTTTAGATATACAAAAAATACCCAATAAGTGCGCGTCCCTCTATGATGAAGGATTCCGTAGGAAGATGCTATGATTGTAAGAAACGTTAAGTTATAAAATAGTAATAAAATATTGGAGCTATTAAGCAAGCAATAGCCCTGAAGTATTTGAAGTCGTATAAAAAGATTTAAATCACATCATCTACATTAAAGTTTCAAGGGAGTGGGGCATTTCTGATTTCTGGATGGAAAAGACGAAACTATAAGGATTCTTTGATGTATACAGAATGACCGTCAGCATTACATTTGCGAATGAAATATGTCATACTGAATAGAATTCACTTATACGGGTTTATTATTATAGGTAGATAGATAGATTAGATAGATTTGGCTTGTTGTGTAAACTCTTCAGTTATTTTTTCTTAATAAGTTAGATTTTCGAAAATGTTTCGGGATTAATATCACAAATTCTGTGATACCTTCTTTTGCAATTGTTGATTTTTTTTTGCTGTGGAGAAGAATTGCTAATCAAACATGACCTTGCAGTGAACGTTGTAGAATTATTGCCATTGCTTGTTATTTTAAATCAGTGTCAGAAACATTGGCCCACTGCATTTGCCCGTAAAAAGACAGTTGTGTCATTAACCAAGCAGTGTCCCAATCTAAGTACCTAATACATATTAAAACGACATTTACCTATATTATCAACAGATGCGTACAAGTGGCGTATCAGTGTAAACGACGCGACGCAATTGAAACCGCAATGTCCCTTGTTTTTTACGCGAGGGTAGCGTAAGCTCCTAATGCCAAGTAATTTCGTGACCCTGCCTTGTTTGGAGCCTTTTACCGACTTAATGTCTTCGTCCCAGCCGTATAAAACGTATATTTTAGACAGTATTAAATGTTTCGAAAGTGGGACGTGGAGTTTTGTGATATTAGTGTTTTGGCAGTGTGAAGGAGTGTGTTTATACTCATAAAAAGATAGGTATGTGGTTAAGGGTTTAAGTCGAGATTAAGTCTTAAAGTTGTTAGTTATTTTATTTAGGAAATAGTTAGGTTCTATGTGGGATCCAAATAAAAATATTATGTAAATTGCAAACATCTCATTAAGAATCCTCATTATACTTACAAAAAAAAATCTTTTTCTTAATAACGCGCTTACGCACGTCAAAATGAGAGCATCTCGAGTCAAGGAAATTAAAATTCTCAAACAGAGGGCAGTTACAACAAATCCCGGCACTAAAACTCCTATATATATCCCGGGCGAATGTTGTAAAAAATCATTGCCTCCATCCCTCGGTCCTCTCGGAGGGGAAAAATCTAATCTGTGCATTTTTTTGCGGGACCGCGATGCCACAAAGAATTTCATTTCCCACTGTTCATCTATCTCTATTTCAGTGACGGCTCTTGTTCTTGGCCCTCCCCCCTCGCCCACCCCCCTTCAGACCCCGCGACCGTTTTTTTAGACTTCCTTGATCGGAGATAAGGTTAAGCGAGCTCTCCTTATTAATAGTGGTTTATACGAGACATTCGCAGCCTCTCGCATTAATTTGTTATGTACGACTTTATCGTCTGCCCCCACAAATAGATAGTTGAATTCGTTTAAAATTATATCGGGAAGAATTTTAAACTAATATGGATGTCGGGTGTTTGTGTTCCCACGCAGATTTTATATAATGTCGTCTGTTGCTATCAACCTACTCTGCTGTCATTTGTAACTAATATTATAAATGCTAAAGTAAGTTTGTTTGTTTGTTATGCTTTCACGCCAAAACGCCTGAACGGATTTCGATGAAATTTGGCAGACAGCTAAACCATGACCTGGGTAATGACATAGGCTACTTTTCATCCTGGACCGCAGACGAAGTCGTAGGCAACAGCTAGTATTTAATATTGAAGTATGCTACCGCGTCAAACCTTTACACGATACTATGTTCACATGTTGTCATATAGACTATAAAAGCATCAGATTTCCAAAAGTATTTTATAGCAATACGATTAAAAAACTATAACTGTGAGTTACTTTTATGGCCACGTTAATTGACGAAACCGCACCCAAATCGAGTAAAAATAAATAATATCCATAACGGAAACAGTTTATCGATTAAATTGAAGTACAATAGCCGAAGGTCTGTTTATCATAATAATAAAGTTGACAAAGAAACCGAGCCGGCAAAAGTCAACTTATAATTGTATTACTTACTAGCGTCACAATCAAAACGAGCCTCCACGAAAACAGAATTACACAATTGTGTACAATTGACATTCAAATCTGTGGACACTGACGCTTTGTGCTTTTATTGGCACTTATTGACGCGTAATTGTCAATAAATTCCTACGGGATCCAAGTTTAATGTGGGTTTGGGTGAAAAAAGTTATGTTTTATTAATATTTTTACGAGAACGTTTAGGACGGACGATAAGATCTGCCGTTTGGGAAGTTTTTTCTTTCAATTTCCGTCACGATTTGTACGCTCATTATTGGTGAGCCGATGGGGGCGATAGGGGCAGTGGTCGCATGCCATCCACTCTAGAGATGTTATCGTGTCTCTTAGCGACTTTCATCGGGGCTTTCGATTGTACGCCTCCCCTACTCCCCTACCTTTCCTAGTTGCTTGTGAAACATGATTTCGATGACGCTATGATTTATGTTCAAGAAAAAAAACGGTTACATGAATCGTTGGAAGTTGAGACAGATTCGTGAATCAATAATCATAGTCTAACATTGATGTATTACTTTAAGTGGGAGTTAATTCATACTTTCACATGAGACTTGTTAGTTTAATGCGCTATTTTGTATGACTTCGAAGTCTGATTACAGTGACTTGTGAAGTTCAAAGTCAATCCTAAGTGGTGTGCTATTTTAAGCCTGGAGTAAGTTAGCGTTCATTCAGACGATAGTAACTATTGTATTACTAAAACTATTGTTAACAGTTGTAGTTTGTAAGGTAGCGATTATGCTAAATATGATTTTGGTTTCATTGATTTTTTGTTTGTTTTCTTAATGACTATGTGAATTTAATTAAACTGAGTCAATCATATGAAGTTTTGACTGTTATTTACCTTAAAAGTGTTTAAAAAAAATATATCATACTTATTCTTCGCAGAATCATGTCTATAGCTAAAGATAGGTAGGTACATGATAATATACATCTACATCTATAACTGTGCGTACGTATTGTTGTGATGTCATATAGAGGGATTAATTCAGGGCACGTCGCCATCTGATATCTGATCTTGGGGTTCTGTAGGGGCTCAGACCTTGATACGGCGTACATACGTCTCTACATCCTGTCCACAGTCATGTACATACGGATAGGTATTCGTATGAATGGGGACATTGATTTCGATAGGGATTTATTCATTCAGGTTGGAGAAATCTGTTTATTACTTTATTTTGTTTATTTGTAATTTTAGAGATTCTTCTTAATTTAATCCCGATGTCTGAAACTGCGTCATTGGTAAATGCTTATCTGTTACTTCTTCTTGTTAAATTTATTTGTCTTTAATTTATTTAGTAATTTTCGCGTTAATCAAGCATGCATTTTTTATAAAGGCGAGCTTACGTACTAGACATATTTGAAGAATATGGACACGAGACTCATCTAGACATGCGTTTCATATCCATTTGCTTGAGTCTGTAGGCACTGAAAGCGTGATTTTTGGCAACAACATTTCTTTTCAAACATTTCTTTTATTTTACTGTTTTCAGTGCAATTTCCGTTCACTTTCCTAACAACTTTCATCAGTTTTCCTGAAATCATATACCTACACCACGATATTAATTTCCCTACACGTTAACATGGACGTAAGACATGATAACGCTTATTAAACACGTCAGTCAGTGCGACAGTATCTACCCTCCATCGGCGTCGACAGAACAGTGCAGTAATGGGAAAAATGTTCGGCCATCGTGTATACCACTGTAGGTATAGTGGCTTATGGCTGATATAGGTTACATGAATGGGGTACGGGTAGGATTTGTTTTCCATGAGATAATAGAAATAATTCCAGGTTGTGGGTTCAAATGCGGGTACCAAAGTACCGAAAACCGAATCCGGGCCATTTCAACTCATAATATGTACTTTTTTCATAGGAAAAATATTGTGAGGAAACCTGGACTTATCCGAAATCGCCAACCCGTGTTGGGCAAGCCTGGTGATCAATGCTCGTGCCTTCTCTGTATGAGAAGAGGCCTTTGCCCTGCAGTAGGACAATACAAGGCTAGTATTATTATAAGAAGAATAAATTATAAACATGGCTTTGGTATTGTTCTGAAATTCAGGTTATAACAGGGCATACTACCTGGATTCATCGAAATTCGAGGTTAAGCTACTGTACCGAAGATGAGTAACCATTATTTCTAACCGAGACCCTCTCTTTTGTCTTACAAATATGGCAGTCTTACTACAAAATTAAAAACAGCACCCTATTTACGTAACACACTACCTATCACAATCTGAATCACTTTGAAGCCTAGTAGCTAATCCATTGCTTCATATGTTCGAAAAATTTGTCTGCTCAACAACGCGAATAACGCAATAATGAATGTTGTTGAACTGTCAAAATGAAAGCTGTTCCTACTGTTAGTGTGTTGCGCAATTACCCCGCAGGTTTAGAAAGTAAATTAAATACGTACTGTTTCGATATATGACGACAAACACTTCAAACGGAGACGCTCATACGAATTTAAGAATCAGCCTAAAAAGATCTATAGTAGACCGAAGAAGGAAAGAAGACCAAGAAAAAAGAGCTAACCAAAGAAGATAAACCAGAAAATCCTCACAAACGAAGTCCTGAAGGTCAGAGGAGCTCTTCATCATCAACATTTCAGCCGAAATACGTCCACTGCTGGACATAGGCGTCCCCGAGCTCAAAAAGGAACTCTTATTAATAAAATATTCATAGGTGACATAAATCACCGTAAATTGTATAGGAGAAGGTAATTATCATTCATGTTTAGTTGTGTTATGCATTCATGTGCAAAAATAATAGTAATAAAGTATAAAAGGCTCTTACAACCTAGGATGTCATATAGTGCTAATATGCATTTATTAAGATCCTTGTTTATCGAAAGTTACTCAGGCGAAAATCATTTACAGAATGTTTTTCAAGTATAGGTGACCTGCGATGACTTTTCAGGAAATCTAAAAGATTATATTTTTCCGACTCAGTACGTGTGTTAAAAAGGTACCTAAATTAAAATCTTACAACCTTTTTCATTAAGTATCCCAAAACATGCTGGGTTTTATATCAAAATCTCTTAGTTCAACTAGAATTTTCATTTTTTTATTTATATTATTATTATTTATATTTTAATATTATTAAAATAAATCCGCATTGAAACCTGAATGAAACAAATTGAACACTAACCACTTAGCCAAAAACAATCATAAAGGTACCTATTCTCAACTCCCGTATCGGGTTGAAAAGAAGCACGCTTGACGGGAGTCGCATACGGCCGTAGAACGTCAAAAAGTCTGTAGTGGGTTTTTTTGCAATCATCAAATTGATCTGTCCGCGAGCCATCTGGCCCATGAGTAAAACGCTTTTGGGTTCCCTCAGCCGAGGAATTAATTCATATAAAACACACATATCGTTTCGTTGGACCCGATTTGATGTCGCTCGTTATCGAGTTTCTAACACTCGATAATTTTGGTAGTAGGAAATGTTCGATAAACTGGATCGTTGAGATTAGAGGTTCTCAAATTGCAGCTGTTATCAAAAATATTTAATTGAATTAATTTGTGTTTTGTTCTAACTAGGCATCTTTAGTTAATAAGATACGTTAGTAAAAGCTCAGTGTAACTGAATTACAATTCATTAAGTGAAAATCCGTGTTTAAAATATTAGCTATCTTCTAATCTTAAAACTTTGCTGTGAAAAATTACCCAACCTTGAAATAAACTCTGTAGAATGCCATTTTCTGTTCAACATGCACAGTTTGTATACCTACCTCTCGAAAGTTATTAGAATAGCACCCTTCTAGCTCGTTTCATATGAAGCCCGCAGATCAAAGCGGGCATCGACAGTTTAGATACGTTGATAACTTTCACATTAAGCAGGTTAAATCAGTCAGATGGACGATAAGGGACACGCAATACGTAGGTACTAAATGCCCACAGGGAGCGTTTGTTTGACTATACACTTGTATGTAGCGACGTCGTTATTTGGTTATTAAAATCTACTTACCTCCTTTTATCTTTTCAAAAACATAATGTGGACTGATAACATAAACATTCGCACCTGAAAAACTTCTCCAGCTCATTCCAAACATTCCGCGTTAGCAGATCTTTTTTCCTTTATAAATTACTCCATATTGTTTTATTCTGGAACACGGTATACATGGTCAGAGTTTCTACGAAAACTCATTGTGCGTGAAAACGGTAGTTTTCCCAAAACATATTTTTAACAGAAAGCTACAAAACATTTTCATATTTAAGCTGGAAATTGTAACTGTTTCGCGGCACAGCACGGTGGCGTCTGGCGTAGGGCGTGTGTGCATGTGCGCTCATCAACTAATGGTCCGTGCGCGGCATTTGAACCGAGCCTACACTCGCTATAAAACAACCGCCCGCCTAGTCGCAGACCTGCTTTCGGCGCAAAATTATAACGTGTAAAACACGGCTCTCCTTGCATTCCGGGCACGGGATTTTTATGAATGCCGCGATTATTATTCGCATTTTAAACTCGAATGCGGTGCTATTCTCCCCGAGACGTATAGCAATATTCGTAACGAGTTTTCTCAACGCTGCTACCTAATTTCAGGTCGAGTGTAGCAACTGAATGTAGATTGTTGTGTAGTCACGAGTACAGAGCGCTACTATCGCTCGAGTCCACTCCAAGCGAGTGGGGTGAACGTCGCGATTGTCGACTGTTCGAATCGAACGCGATTGCAAATTTATTAGCGGGCGGGCGCCGGGCGCCGGCGACTCGGTCCGCAGCCGCACATACGCCTAGTTGTTTTTACTCTTCATGTATTTTTTTCTCGACGAGGCTTGGCTCTCCCCTTTTGTTCTCAAGTGGACCAGCTGTCATTATACGCCATGTTACTGTTATTTTTTTCGACGTTTTTATAGAGTTTTGCGTCGAGAGGGCGTTCCGTTCGGAAAAATGTTCGTTTTGCGTGCGTCCTGGAGAGTTTGCGTGTCGAGTGATGTCGACGCCGCCGATTGAAAATGAGTTATGGAATTTTATTCCAGAATTTTTCTGTTGTTGCATTTCAGTTTGAGTGGGTTTTGTTCAGTAATTACACAATAGTAATGGTTCTTTGCTTTTTCTCATTTCAACGAGCAATTGATTTTATTTACATGCTATTTTTAAGTTACACGCGTAACTTTTCCGTATCCTTTATAACATAAACGTAACATTGAATTTTTCTAACCGCTGCCGAGAACTAGTAGAACTCAGTAATCCTGCGGCAAAATGTTAACATGTGTCATTGCAGTTTTCAAGTGGCTCCTGTTTGATAATTTGAGGGAACCCTTTCAGCTGCGGGACCCTTGAGGGAGTAATCATTGATATTATGTAGTTTGCCTGTTTGTAAAGCTACTTATGTATGTAAATATGTGTAAATAGAGTGATAGAAGGGTCCATTTGTGGGTATTGATTTTAATTATATAACCATTTTTATTATGAATTGTTACTTTATAGATAATTTCTAATTATGACAGCTAATAACTACTATTAAATCAAATGGTTTTCAAAATAAATCTCCAATTTACGATTTATTTCAGAAAATTAGAACTCTTGTAAAATCTGTTTGAATAACTCCAAGCACACTATAATTCCAATTAAGGTCAACAAAAAATATGTGGTCGGTGGCGACTTATAAATTATTTATTTCTTGGAAACTAAGCCTAAGTCACTGGTAATTGATAACTCAAAACCTAAGAAACTTGATAATTCTTAAGAACATAGTCACCTATGTATAAGTCCATCGTATGATTAGCCGTCTCCCGGCGCAATATCTGTCGAACGTTGGGCACTCAGCAGAGAGCGACCAACAGACGAAGCACAATGACTGTTTAGATTGTACCCTCCCCTCCTCTCCCCCCACTTGAAACCCCCTAGTTTCATACGCTAAGATTTTAGATATTGACGATGCATTTTGATTTTTAATCAAATAAGACTTAGCTTAGTTAGATATTCTTTGGACTCTCGTAAGTAGGCATGTAATTCGTTTCGAAGCATCTTTTTAGACTTCATATAATATATTTTTGGGTAATTTTTTAAAGCCAAGTTACGATAACCGGAGTTCCTACCCGACAGCGTGCCCTCGTTCGCCTGAAAAACGTTGCCAATTTTTTGTGCTTTTGTTTCTTGACTTTCAACTTAAGGTACCTAATTAATTAAACTATCTAGAAGTATTTAATTTGTTATATGTTTTTGTTTAACAGATACCCTTGAATCTGACATTCCTATTTTAGATTGTTACTTTGTTTGATGGTCAAGACCACTGCACAGAAGAACTGCTAAGCATACAATTACTTTTTAAGAGAGTTTTGCGGACAACTCATACATGTAATCAACTAGACCTCTCTATTCAGTACTATTGACTATATTAAACTATAAATGCATTGTCTGGACCTTGAGATATCCTTGTTTTGCTACGAAACTTTGCTAACAAAAGTGAATTTCCTACAGACAAATTTTCTTCATTTCCTCTTTGGTCTAGTGGCCGTAAGTCCTACTGCTGACCATGAGGTCCTGGGTTCGATTCCCAGCGGGGTAATTAAGTAACACACTATCAGTAGGAATGGGTTTCATCTTGACAGTTCAACAACATTCATTGCGTTATTTACGTTGTTGAGCTGACAAATTTTTCGAGCATATGAAGCAGTAGATTAGCAATAGACTTCAAAATGATTCAGATTGTGATAGATAGTGTGTTACGTAATTAGGGTGCAAGTCGGGCAAAGTGTCATTGGGTTTTCTATTAGGAATTTCTCAGTAGCCGCTCGGAGTCTGGACTTGTGCCCGGTTGATGGCAATAGGGTAGCCCCCTATAACATGGGACTTATACATAACTGAAGAATTGTGGGTCTACAATAGGTACACCTCTGCCTAACCTTTCGGGGATTACAGGCGTGATGTTGTGTTATCTACTACTTCTTCAATTCTTCCTCCAATCAGCAAGAAAGCTCACTCAAACATAAATAGCAAGCTCATTGTTATTTTCAATTGTTAATACTAAGTATAAAGCTACATTTCAGTATGACAGCGGTCTCAAGATCGTCTTAAAATATAACTGAGTCGATCGTTTGATGTTTTGTCGTATTATTGCCTATTGCCTAGATAAGTCGGTTCGAGAGGTCTTGCAATCTCGACTCGAGTTGCAATATTGCAGAATCTAAATTGTTGCAATAGACCTTTTGGAGAGCACACAAATTGTTGGATAAATGTATGGTTGGAATGTAAGGTATCTGGTGGGTTACATGGTAATTAGGAGAAGATTTTAAGGCATATGAATAGAATATAATAGAATAGAATACTTTTTATTATGTACACCATAAATAAGAGCCACCATATGAGTACATTGGGAGAATATTGTTTTTTTTTTTTTTTATAAATTTGTTTGCTGTACCAATATGTAAGATATTTTCAGGTTTTCAAATTCGATAGACTACTCTTTATAATAAAACGTCTTTGTTTGCCACAAAAGATATTCACTATTACAATAATACATTTATTAATACAATGATAACTACCGATTTGACGTTTTATGCCTTGCCTAATTGCTTTTAGCAATCTCGGTCTCTATTACGGTAGATGTCCAACATACATTCGCATCACAAATCGAATTACCCTGAAACCACTCCTGAAAACCCTCGTTTTTACGTTACCAATAAAGCAAATTGACGTCCCGCGAACTACTCAAATATAACCAAAAACGCTCCGAATCTGTCCCGTCTCAATCCAGTGCATTTTAGGAAATTATTTCTCCATCACATTACGGGTATTGGTGCTCTGCGGAGTGCGCCCTCTGCCGGTGCGTGAGGGAATTCGGAAACGAACCCCCCTCTTCCCCCGTGTCTTGTACTTTGAGTAATAGTGTCACTCACTAAGATGGGACGGCCTAGGACTATAGGCATGTGTACAGGCAGGTGTATATGTGGACGGTAGGTATTCTGTTTGTGAGAGTTAGGAATCGTACTTGGATTCATGTAGGGTAGTGGATAAGAATGCCAATTGAGGAATAATAATGTAAATTTTCCGGCTTACCTAAAGTAAAATTAGTTCCTTACTTTAGGTAATGTGCCTTCTTCTTTTTCAAAAGAAGCCGTGTTAGTCGCCTGTAAAAAATACGAATGCCTATGATGATCTTGTCATGCCTTAAATATTTTAACTCACGGGTAAGTAATTTCCTAGAGCATAATAAAATTACCGTGAAGGCTCATACACACTGGCGCGACGCGACGCCCGACACAAAGGCACCGCGTGTCACGCGACGAGCGGCGCCTTTGTGTAGCGCTGTCGCGTCGCGCCTGTCTGTGGGAGCCTTGACGAAAATTTTAATTTCATAACTCACCTCAAACAAATACTGAATTAAAAGAGGACCTCCGTTTGTTTATAAGTATCAAAAGAAACTACAAGCTCCAACTTGGTCCATTTGATTGAAGAGATTAGTCGTATGACCCTGATCCGTGTCTATTGTGGCTGAGTCCCGATCTGCACGGTTATTTATTTCGACGACATTTGCAAATCGTTCTACCTCTACATCCCCAGCTTGCGTGACAACTTTGAACGCTTTATAGTGTTCCGTGTACACCAAATTTGGTGATACGGAACACCGTTTTGTTTGTCAGTCTGTGCACAGACACATGTTGAGGGTCATTGGCCAGTTCTTTCCAAAAACAAAAATTACAATCGTTACATTATTTTGGTACTAACTTACTTCTTGGCTTATGATGGTTCTATACCATCATAAGCCCTTATTAAGCGCAGGCCACACTGGAAAAGAAGCTAAGTTCGTTTAGCTTTACTCATGTAACTACTGCGTCTTTTCATACTTCGGTTCATAGTTCGCGGTGTGAACCGAATTATGCAAACGGCAACAATATCAGAAATGTAAGTACAAAATACTTTCGACAGAAAATGTTTTGTAGTTAGCTGATGTGTATTCTAAAGTAGATAAAGTACCCAAGTAGCACATTAGTGAATTTTACAACTTATAGCTTTAAGTTGCAAATGAGTGGTTTAACAGTGTTTGATAAAACTTATAGCTCCAAACACTACTCATATTTGTATATGAGTACCTCCTATCACCCGTAGTTGTTTATCAATGTATTTTGTTTCTATTTTATTTATTATGGTTGCATAAAGTCGATATTGTTACTTAAAGTTGAAAACAGGTTTTAATTGTTACTGATTTAGAAGCAACAGTGGTATATGAGGCCTTAAAATTACTTGTAAGCAACTGTTACATATAAGCGGTAACGTACCCTTATTTGGCACTTCGAGTTCCAGATGAGTAGTATAATTGAGTAGTATATCACCTGTAGTGGCTAAAGGGATCGCTTTGCAGCCCTTTTGGAACCTAACGTGACTGCATCTTTGAGGCCTATTGTACTCTAATATACCACTTCAACGCGTAACTAAGTTTCAATAGGGGGTTTTTGAAAACCAAAAGCAGCTATTTCCCCTTATTTAAAACCACTAACGATCTAAAAGTTCCAAAAATACAGTTTAAAATACTTACACGCATCACTTTACACAGTTTGTTTATTTTACTATAATCTTTTATTTAAGATTTAAAAAAAACAAACATGATCTTTGATTTAAACATCTGACATACAAGCTACCTTAGAAATTACCGCATTGGCAATCGGCAAATAAATTATGTACCTTCTTCGATTACGATTTTTGGACTATTCTTGAAGAAGCCTAATTCATGGGCATTGGGAGATCTACAAAAGAGCAAATAATTACTGCTGGTATAACATCCTCTGATTTGCCACTAGCAACATACAAATAAGTGATTTTTAAACCTTACAGTTCCAAATAGAGAACAAATAAGTGAAAATAAAAACTATGAGATCCCTTATACATCGCCATGTTTAGAAAATGGAGTACATAAAAATGTTTTGTTTTGAACAGTGTTTTATCACATTGACGCATAATCACTGAGTTTTGTTAATTGTAACTGATGTAATTTGACATTATACTTAATGTAAAAGCATTATGTTAGGTTTATAACTTGACTTGAATACTTACTATAAAAAGTATTATATTATTTTCATTATTGTGAATATGAGGACTATGTGGGTCATTGTTTCAGTTTTATTCTTGGTCTGGCAGTTTAAGTAGTTTATGCGGCCTACCCAAATGTCCTTTCTTTGGTATTGTTCGTCGAATCGTTGAGCTCCTTAAGTCCTGACTTCCTGAGTCGAGCTGCACGATTACTGACGAATGCGTGCACTGACTGGACTCCACTCAATCTGTGTGGTTCTTTCCTTAAAGTCTTTTCAGATACCAATCTGCATGGTCTTCGCATGACCTAACCATGATTATGTCTGGACTTTAAAAGAGACTGTGACCTCTGAGTTTGTTTCGGCCTTTCTTCTCAGAGTAGTCAGATAAGAAACGCCGACCTCATCTAGTTTAAAAAACATGATTGACGTGTAAAAGTGTTTGTACAAACCTACTTACAGAAATAAAATCATTTATCATTTATCATAACAGTTTTATTTTTTTATAGTAATATTTCGTCAACTGACTTAGCACACTTCGTTTTATTGTTCTTGATCTAATCGAAGGCGCTTCGAAATTTACAAAGAAACCATACTATAGTTTTACAGTAACAAACCATTCGCAAGGATTTTGTGACCTAAATCAATGCTTGCAATATGTGAAGTAAACGTGAACTTTTAATACTCACCAAATAGATATAACCCAAAATTAAAAAGGCTGATCACAATACAAATTCAAAGACAAATTGACTTATCGCCACTCAAAAGAACTTTGGCGTCTTTTTTGTAACTCAATGACCGAATGAAAAGTCTTATCGTTCAATTAATCGCGTTCACTGCTCAACTTAATCCATATAGTTCTAATTGTCACTTAAGGTGATCGTGGGAACTCCTATGGATTCCATTGGGAACCAAAACTAGGCTGCAATTTTTCTCCCCGTGGTTCTATAATATTTGCATAAGGGTTTTCTCCACCTTAATAGAACTTAATCATGGCTGTATATTTCACCTAAGTTAACAAATAAATATGATATAGAGCTATTTTACCACCCAGTGTGCTACTTGGGTATTTCCGTGTTTTTTTTGCAGAAATCGACTATTTTAGTCAAATAACCTGCTCAAAATGATAGAAAATTGTAACGATTTTTAAAAATATTGATAATTACCCTAATTTTAAAGATAATTGTCTTTTTATGGTTGATTATTATGTATTGAAGTACAAGTAGATAATAATAATAATTAAAAAAAAAAACATGCACTGTTTTTTTTAAATAAATACATTTTCATAATGTCATCAGGGGTCATTTTGTTGCAATTGACCTCCCCTACATCACCTTAATGGGTTGCCGACATATTACCAATAACCCTGTATATGTAGCGAAAGTGACACCGGAAGGATTTTTGAAAATTCTTCTCCTTAAGGGGTTTAATAGGGGATGAAAGTTTGTATGTAATTTTAGCTGATGGGAAATCCTATAGGGACACGGCTTGTTTTCACCATAAAATACAATCTCCGATCGATACTGAAAAACATCTGTATTAAAATAGAACTACAAACCAACACGCACTTTCGTATCCCAAGAACACTATTTCTATACAAGTGTACAGTAGGGAGTCTCTCGAAAGGAGGCTCTCTCTGATGCGATTAGAGGCCCGAGCCTTGCACGTGACGAGAACACTTAGGCCTTAAGCCTGGCACTAGAGGCCTAAGTCCTAGTCCTAGTGGCAAAAGCTTTGTTCCTATGATCTATGAAAACATAGGAGCAAGGATGGAAGGTTTAATGCGAAACGTTCCGCAGGAAATTCGATAAAAAAATTAAATTATATAGACGTTGGATTGGGAATTATTTCTGGGAACTATATCTCCATAAATCTTTCCCTTTTAACGGTGCATCACAGCGATTTCCAATCCAATTAATTCCTTTGCCGAAGTACATAAGTCAAAGCGTCGATAAATTACCTATAAGTACCTAGTGATGTAAATCATATAAAAACACAAATCAAGTAACTACTCGCCTATCGTATAACATCGTCATTTTCGCAATAAAAAGTCAATATAAACCTCACTTGTGTAAATCGATGGATAGAACATTTACAGGAAAACCCTTATTTTTCAACGTCACTTCGACTGAATGATAAAAGAGCGCAATGTATTTCTTCCAACTGAAATTTTGTACCTACTTCATAAAAAAAGTGAGATTTAACAAGTTTTCAAATTAACGCCATAATACTTCTAACTATATGCAGTTATGCCTGTACGTAAATACCACATAACCTGTAAAACAAAGGGGTTTTCAAACATAAATTATAATCAAAATTAACTGCTGTAGGTAAACCTGGGTACCCACACACATAGTCAAATTGATTTTAAAGCTCACAGGTTCTTGACCACCCCGGGAACGCATGCGTTAGCGGTGCGCTAGTTATGCGTCATCATGTGCGTTACGAAAGGCATACATTGTCGAGAAGGTAATAAGTAGTGTATTACTCGTGTGAGATGTCCGCGATCCGTGCGGTGCTCGCGCGCATACAGATCACATCTCAGTAGTGATGTGCGTGGTACGGGATGGGGCGGAAGTACCGAGATTTATAAGAACGGGATTGGGAACAATCGAGGTAAAATTTTGAGAAAAAAATATAAAAACTATTTACTAAGTGTTTTTTAAGTATTTAATTTATTAATTTGTGTTAAATGAATGGAATTGTGCAGTCGAATTTTTCAATTTATTGTCTAGATAAAGGTAAAAAATGTTGCTGTTTAAAGCAAAAATCATATTTATAACTTTCTGTACCAGCTAGGCTGTACGAGCTAGGAGCTACCGTTTCGTAGCTGAGCTACGAGCGGAGTAGACTTTATACTACATCACTGTTTCTTTATTTTGTATCACTTCACCTTATCTTGAAGAAACCATAACACTATTTCCTTCAATAATTAATCCCGTTACACAAACCTCGCCTAGCAACATCACTAGAAGTGACTCACGAACTTCACGCGCCACTAACAACTAATTTATGTTAATTGCGTCTCAGCACGGCATACGTATGAGCGGCACGTACTTAGCTCAGTTTGCTGTGAGGAAAATAATGTTCAGACCCACAGCGTACCTTATCGGCTGAAGATTGACTGAAGTTAATGTGTATGTTTGAGTTATGGTATGGAGGTTCGATGTAGGTATGTTATTATGCCTGATTTTGGTATGAAAATCATTATAGCTAAAAAAGGATTTGAAAGAGGAAGGTTTTTTATGTTCTTGGGGGGTAAACAAGATACTGGTGATATATGGCCAGCGATGTGAATGGACTCCGCAGGTATAAAAACAGTTCTTATTTAGTCAAATATAGAAAATATAGCATAAAGAAACGGAAGAAATTTATTGAAATTCTTCTTCTAACATGAAATCTCGGTACTTTAAGTAACAGTCTAACAAATCCCCAGAAGACACAATCAAACAGGTGTACCTTACTAATAAAAGCAGTCCCACCATTCATGCTGACAATGTGACACGTCGTCGTGCATACTTCTCTCATTGTCGGCACGCAACTCTGACGTCACGCTCTCGCTGCTATCACGCGCATTTTGGACTACGATTTTCCACATCTCAGACAGTGTAGTGTCAGTAATACAATAGAGCATTCCCGCCGAGTGGGAGGCTCTTATCGATCTACGGGGACGTCATCGAGCGATAGCGGCCGCGGCGACGCAAAAAGCGTGTCAGTGTGGCGGCTACAAAGCCTTTGTGGTGGGACCGGACGCCGCTCGCCGCCGCCGCTAGCATTGTTTGCTGTTTAGTGCTCGCTCGCAGCTAAAAGTGGCGATTTCAGCAGTAAGTTTGTTAGTACGACCTGTCTAATGGCTGTACAGCGTTGATCGGATGCATTACACGCTCGGTTACGGTTATGTTGGGTTCTCGACGATATTGGCTGTTTTGGGGTTATAGTGGCTAATAATTTTGGCGTGATAAAGGTTACGATACGATAATAATTCTGTGTCGGTTGGGGTTATGGTTAAGATTATAAACTGACATTTATTTTTTCTGAAGCCTTGTCGCCTTTCTGTTGCTTTATGCGTGGATTCTCAAATGTAACTTCATACCTAAAGTCAATTCCAACAAATCCCACTCAAACATTGTGTTCTCCAAAATCTTCGTCTGGTTCGTCAATAGTTGACATCACGAGAACAATTTGCGATAGTGGCGTAATGTGTGTTTATCGAGTGTAAGGAGGGTGGCACCGCCGCCGCTGCAAACTTGGACGAGGCGACGAAACTCCTGGATGTTTTCACTCAAAATAATAAGTTCCAAAGAGTCCGGAGTCAATTTTTTGCGAAACTCGGTGTAATGGATTGTTGGGAAGTCGGATAACTTTCGGAAGCTGCTCTTCGATTTTATTTTGCTAAGGAATTTTTTAGCCAATTTCTCTTCGGGAAAGTTTGAAATCTTCCAGTCACCCTTCAGCAAATAACGCCGCTTGGGGACTTATAAATATTTTATTAAGAATTAGGCAGCGCATTTGGTTATCCTCCAAGTTTTGGTCATTATTTTTTTGGTTAAAGTTATTTGTAAATAAACGATAATATGAAAATTTTTGATCATGTTTTTCTAACGAATACTGCAGTTTGAAATTGTCTCCGATATAGGTCCGATATAGGTATCTATTTAATTTGTGCGCCTATTTGTCAAAAATGACTTATGAAAACAACAAAATTATTACCTATTACCCCTTAATCAAATACAAAATCAATCAACCCAACCAATTAAAAACCTCTAAAAAAGAACCCGCCTTTTCACCACAATATCATAACGCGTTTATGGACACTGAAACCCCATGGTTGTCAAACACGATGACGCGAAAAACAAACCCATAACGCCATCACTCATAGGGAGCGAAAGTTAATAAAATTCATGTATTGGAAACTTATGGCCGAGAGATATTGTGCAAGGGTGCAACCCTAGGGCTTTCCTTTAAAATTAGCTGAAGATGCTATGTAGTTTATGACTGGTGAAATTTTGTTTGAATGTTTTAAGTGAATTTTCTTTGGAGTTATGCAGTTTTTGGTGCGGTGGTGTAGAGATAATTTTCTTTTGCGTAGTTGTAAAATGCATGATTAGCTGTCGTGACGTCTTTTGAGATTATCATTGCAGCATGATTTTCAAATCATCTGGTAGTGATACACTTATTTCTCTCGCTGTCTCTCTTGACGTTCTAAAAGAAAACAGACAAGCTTTTTTCGAAATCTATTATCATCAGTACCTACATTATTTTCTATTGTCGCCTAATTAAAAAAATCCTTTCACATGTCGAAAACAAACAGCACACAAAACCGTAAACACCATGTAGGAAACCCTATATTGTACACCAGCAAGCAGCAACCAACCAGGGTGTCCAAAAGATTAGTCGGCAGTCGAGACACAGCGGCACCACGCGCATCAGCATTAAAATAAAAATAAGGGTAGCCATAAATACAGCGCACAAAGACAAGATATACGGTTATAGCGGACTGCCGCTGGCCGTTCGTGTGGAGACTCTACTAAAATTATGTAGGAATTGGTACTCGGTACAGCTCCAATAAACAAAAATAATGATACCTATTTAGTTAGATTGAGGGCGGTGGTCTGCACCTTCGTAAATAAGGTTGGATCGATTGTAGGAAGTTCGGTTGCTAATCAGGGCTAATAAACATCGTAGTGCCCATGTATGTTTACAACTTTTGGAACCTTTATAAGTAAAATTATGGGATTTGTGAGAAGGATTTTCAATGCTGTCAGGTCTATAAAATATAGACTCATTTGCTCGATCGCTACATTGTAGTTTAGGAAGTCATGACCAGCCATAGTTCAAATTAAACTGTACCAAGATTAATTGCGATCTTGGTATCATCACACCTAATATTTTACCAAATTCACCGATGCTAGGTCAAAACCTTCAATATTTCCACATCATCCACAATATTACCGTACCATTAAAACATCCTTCATGACCTAAAAAGCCAATATTCGGCGCACCTATCGGTCACACTAGCCCACTCTCCCCTCGTCAGGAAAGGTCAACCTCGCGTATTTTTGGCGCCAACAGGCATATACGGATAAATAAGAAAGGCTTCAATCGCCGTCAACCCGACTCTACCCTTTTAAAAGCCACATGATAGATGGACGGTTCGTGATGTTAACGCAACTAAAATTAAGGCACGGAATATTTTTTAGCAAACTATCATGGAAAAGACAGGTATAAAAAGTGATATTTTTCTAGGTATTGTTTTATCATACTTCGCTACCTGAAAATATTGGACTTTTCTTCAAATAAAGCACTGAGATTTTGATATACTAATTTCTTTATTGTAGTCTTTAACTATTCTCTTAGAGAAAAGGAAAAACGAGAACACTAACCATTTTGACAATGACAGGGTCTCTGTGAAGCGATAGAAATTTGGATCACGAAGATTGCGTTCCATTTTTACAGAAAGACCATATGCCTAATTAGCAGTAGGTACTTCTACCCTCGTTTTCTTTAATTCATTATGAGAAAAGAGGGCACGTGTTAGTCATTAAAAGAGTTGTATTTTTTCAGTATGCTGTTCAAGTGATTGTTTTAGTTTCAATCGCTCTAAGATAGTATCTATCAACTGAAACTAGATCTATTTCAAGAATGACTTAGTCCTTGCTTTTAGTTTTTCTCGACGAGAATAATTTTTTCTTTACGCCTGTCCCTATCGAAGTGCATACTTCTATCCATATCCATTTCCTGTCGATACTACAAAAACATTACGCCTCCATTTTTAAAGAAATCATTCGTAATGGTTCTGTTCGATAGGGTTCTCAAACCAATACTTTTTGGTCTCTCAACTTTCAACTATGCGTACGTTCAGTTAACAATGAAAAAAGCAACAGAAGAATTTTAGGAGTAATCTGACATTCTGATGATTATGGAACGGTTTTTGGAGCAAGACAACAATAAGGTAGGAGAGAAAATGTAGGTAAACATAATCTTTAAGAGATTTACTTAAATGTTTAACAAAAGAGCTCTCTAGTTTTTACTGAAACTGGCAACTTTTTTATAACTTTCGTCGTCAGATCTAGACATGATGGTAATGTACAAAAAAGATTCGTGCGTATTAAAGTACAAACATATCGTATGGGAACTATGAAACTTGTTGTTATCAAAAATAACATACCTGAAACTTACGTAACTAAGTTAAAAAAATACTTAAAAATAAGTGATAAATGATTTTATTTCTGTAAGTAGGTTTGTACAAAGCCTTTACACGTCAATCATATTTCATAAACTAGATCAGGTCGGCGTTTCCTAACTGACTACTCTGAGAAGAAAGGCCAAAACAAACTCTGAGGTCACAGTATCTTTTAAAGTCCAGACATAATCTTCGTCATATCATGTGAAGACCATGAAGATTAGTGCCTCAAATGGTATTTTGAGCAAAAACCACACAGCTTGAGTCGACCTGTCAAGTCAGTGCACGCATTTGTCAGTAATCATGCAGCTCAATTCAGAACTTAAGGAACTCTAAGACTAGGTAATAAAACTTTAAAGAGTCTGTCAAAACCCAGCCACTTCATCCAATCCATCGCAAATACAAAACCAATTTTAGAGTTTCCTACCGACTCTTTTCACCTATGTATAGTTTTCTTGTAAAACCTTTAAAATAAAACAAGAGAGCGCGGTTCTAGTTACGCTGGCAACTTTCTAACCCCTTTACGTAGCGTCGGATGAGAGGTGGCGGATAAATGGATAAGTCGTGTCGCAAGAGAGCCAGCTTCCGTTCCGCGGATAAGTTGCGCCACTGTGGGGCAACTGTGGCGGGGACTCATATTTTGGGGTGTGAAAAAACCTTGGTCTTAGCTCAAGGCCTATCTCGGAAAAATATTACAGATTTTTTCCGTCAGGATTTACGAGACTTCCAAAGCAGTTGGCATTATCTACCAGATAGTTTTTAAGGATGGAATCACAATTATCTGCTAGACTAAGTAAACTGAAACTTATTCAGAGATGGCAAAACAGGCCCAAAGAGTTAGTGCCACATACATCGTGACGTGTAGGATACAATCATGTGATATAGAAGACATGTGACGTCCACCATACCGCACTGGGCCCGCGTTGTGGATTACGGCCCACTCCCTCTCACCGAGAGGAGGCCTGTGTCCCAGCAGTGGGAACATTATAGGCTGATTATGTGTAGGATACATAATTCAATAGAATAGAATAGAAACTATATATTTGCATAGAATGTAAGTAAACAGGTGAGTTGTTACAAAATAATGTTAGATAATGATAATTGTGGTGGATAAGTTAGTTTTCTAACATTGTACTGGGCCGGCAGTCTCGACATAGATAGCGACAAAAGTCGGTGGTTAAGTCCAATAGATGTCAAATTTCTTTAATAGATTTTCAACCTTATGCTTTCGAAATAAAGTTGAAAATCTATTAAAGGAATTTGACAACGATACGACTTAGCGACCGATTTTTGTCGCTATCTAATGTCGAGACTGCAGGGCCAGGAAGGCATTGCATCTAAGAAGGATCGATAATTATTCATTGGTTAAAAGTCATCTAACAGGCTAACAGACGATATTTTATGATCTCATTTATTCCCTGTTCAGCATAGAACCTGTACTCATTCTAAGACTCGTTAAATATTTATGAGATTTCTATTGCTTTTAGTGAACCCACACAGGCTGTAAGTCAACTAAGAGAAATCGGTATTGCGGGTATGAATCTAGTTAAAATAAGGATTTACATGATTATTTCTATGACTGATTTTATTTATCGTCATCTTTATGTTCCCAGTCTTACCAAGGGTTACCTATTGTGTCACCCAGTAACTGGGTTATGGAGGTCAGATACATAGGCGCTCCATGTATTCAGCTGCATCCAGTTAGACTAGAAGCCAACCACAACAAAGTTAGGAAAAGAATACGCAGACTATGGAGATCTGAACTGATAAATCTGATCTTTAAATTCATGAATTTAGAACAGAAGTTATTAATGATAGCTTCAATTCTAATTAAAGTGAATGCTTAGTCATTACTATGTGTCGATCAAAAAAATCATAATTGATTCAAACTAAACCCGTGAGGACACAAACTCTAAAGACCCCCATACACGGAGAGGCCAAACTGAACAGGCAAACCTGCGTCAGTTAAGACTGAACGGATTTTGGTGCACATACACGGCACAGTCCATTCAGTTCATTCCGGTTTGCTGCAAGAAGTGGTCGTGAATAATGGACGAAAGTGAATTATAATGTTATGCTGCCTTAGCACTAGTATACTCAAGAAAAAGAAAAGAATAACTCTGTGGGCTAAAAACTGGGTACGATAAAGGGAGCAGTATTCCCACACAAATCTTTAACTTGAACGGAAGCTATACCCAAAGAAGTGGTTTGGCTGCAGCTTCAGTTCAGTGGTACGCAACCGATACCATAGATGTTAAACTTTTTTATGCTCTTTCCGGAATGAGCTACGTAATAATTTTTTTCGTCCTCGTATCATGATTAGAACTCGGATCAATGGTCAAGACTGTTCAAAAGTAAGCCGTGACACTCATTGCACTCGTTTTTATTATAATAGTCTTTGGATTTACTAAGCCAGAGCGGCTCTAAAGTTTTAAGTAACTTAATTAATTCCAAAAGAAACTCTTTTGACCACGACATTTCAAAACAGTTTTAAATAACACCAAACGCTCGTCCTAACAGCCGGGGCTCAGTCGAAAACTGAACTGACATGTCCATTCAGTCCATCCGGTCAGGCAGATGTGATTGAATTTTTTCAGTCAATCTGGTCGCTGTAAGGGCGATGGCCTTAAGGCCGTTTCATCCATACACGGCACGGATTTATGTCCGGTCAGGCGATACTGAAGGTAAAACTCCTCGTGTATCGCTTTTACAAGAAATCATCAAATTTATCATCAACCTGACTCATAACCTACTTGTACTTCCAACTAAAGCACAAAGACAAGCATTTAAACAAATAGTCAAGCATAAAGAGTAAATCATCGCGATTACTACAAGTAGTGCACTCAACGGGCGGTCATTAGCGCCATTTTTACACGAGTCCTGCAAAAACGTTCGGCACAACGTTCGGCTGTCGTTCGGCTAATCGTCGGAAATTGTGCCCATTATTGGAGCACTCGCTCGCAACTAAAATTATTATTGTTCGCACTAAAAGTAGCCATTTAGTCGGTGATTGCTCCGGAGTGGCCTGTTTCTTGAACAGATATTGAACGAACTTTTAGTCTGATGCGCTCGATGAGTCGTTTCTGCGATTTCAAACGTTTTGTCTGAAAAATTGGAAGAGAGTGGCAAGATGACAGCGTTGCAAATGGTGGAAAACCATTGAGGCGTAGCTAGTTGTACGTCCTGGACATCAGAAAGACAGGACTTGCCTCTGTAACAATTTCAAAGCTTGAATAACGGTAACAATGGAATTGGTTAAAAGGACATTCCACATTTAAATGCTCATTCCCAAAAACATTTGCATCCGAATACACATTAGAAATTCGTGTCGAGTAATCAACAGCCACGGGAAGAAACTTGAAAATACCTCACAGTTGTCATAACCCTCGGTCCTTCGAGCCCTTGGCTTCCGGTTATCGCTACACAAAGAGGACCGGCCCTCCCCCCTCCGGCTTCCCTGCGGCCCCCTCTGAACAGGAACCGGAAATACTACCCTTCTATCGTTAAGGTCTACCCGCGTCACACCGCTATGCTGGAATTTTTAAAGTATTTATAGCCCCCGGGCTTGAAGTGCGGTAATGATTCCAAGGAATGTCTAATGGTTGGACCCAGATTTTAACAGCTTCAAATATTTTAAGGGAAAATTAAAGTCAAGGGGGACCAGCAATTCTCCTCACAAAAATATATTTTTATTTCATTTTAAAATCATGTCCCATAGTCACCAAGCCAAGCTTTTAGTTTGAAAACTATTTGAAATTTAATGTCCGTCGAAAGACCAAGATAAAGTCAAAGGATCAGCTGCTTGATCAGATATAACCCTGAACATAGCTATGTTCTGTTGTTACTAGCTATAACAACCCTAGTCCATGTTCTACCTTTCTTGTCAGCATAGGAAATCATCTTTACTGTGACCTGTCCAAGTAGTTTGGAGGCCTGGAGACCTGTAACACAGGTATCCCTAGTAGGTACAGGCTCCAGTCTCCACAACATCAATGTATTTTTGTAAACACTATCATGTATTGTACTAATTTTGCATTATAAGGTGGAGAAAATAAACGTTTTTATTTATTATCTTTGTAATCTGGAAAAGTTTTTTGTCATCGATAACACTTAGTGTATGAACACAAATAGATATTCTTCTTAATTCTAAACATTAGATGTATGTTTATAAAGCATTAGAGTAAAAAACCTCGAGGGTGGTTTGCCCCGGAAGCTTCGCTAATGCATCCGAATGCAGTCGGAGCTCGTAGGTCACCCCTGCACGCGATCAATTCATTAGCCTGTATTGTTATGCCACTGTTTCATGGTGAAAATATTACTATTGATTTTAGTATCTGCTAATATTTGTTTTGATAATTGGAGTTTTCTTTATTTTATTTTTATGTAAATTGATAAAGACAAGGTTATCAATGCAAAATTCGATGAAGTGAGGTATTTATGTTGAATTGTTGAGGCTTAGTTTAAATTATTCATATCCCTTGCTACTGTCATTGCCAAGGTGCTGGATGGTTTGCTTGATAGGCATATGGCGACCCGCATCGAACTGCATGATGCGCAGTTTGGGTTCAGACCTGGTCTCTCCACAGAAAGTGCCATACTGTCTCTCAAGCATACTGTCCAGTATTATACGTCTAGGAAAACGCCTGTTAATGCGTGTTTCCTAGACCTTTCCAAAGCGTTTGATCTGGTGTCGTACGAGTTGCTGTGGCAGAAACTATTGACTGATACTTCAGTGGATAGAGAAGTTATATCAATTCTACGGTTTTGGTATAACAATCAGATAAATTTTGTAAGGTGGACAGGCTCGTTATCGGATGTGTATAGACTGGAGTGCGGGGTGAGGCAGGGCGGCCTGACCTCCCCTCGCCTCTTCAGTCTGTACATAAACCGGTTGATCGTCGAGCTCAGCAACACCTATCAGGGTTGTTATGTGGACGGAGTATGCGTCAACAATATTAGTTATGCTGATGATATGGTGTTGCTGAGCCCTTCGATTAACGCAATGATAAGCCTGCTTACGATATGTGAGAGGTACGTGGAGACTCATGGGCTCAGGTACAATGTTAAGAAGAGTGAGGTACTAGTCTTCAAGGCGGGCACTAAAATTTACCCTATTGAACCACCCTTGAAACTTTGTGGAAGCTCCTTAACTCAAGTCACTTCTTTCAAGTATCTGGGCCACTGGGTTTCCGAAGACCTAAAGGACAGTCTGGATATTGAGCGTGAGCGCAGGGCGTTGGCTGTCCGCTGCAATATGTTGCCACGCAGATTTGCAAAATGCACGACTGACGTAAAGGCTACACTATTTACAGCGTACTGTCAGTCGTTCTATACATGCAGTCTGTGGGTCAATTACACGCAGAGGGCATACAGCGCCCTGCGCGTACAATACAATAATGCTTTCAGGGTGTTGGTGGGGTTGCCGCGCTACTGCAGTGCTTCCGGCATGTTCGCAGAGGCGAGAATAGATGGCTTTCACGCCATCATGCGCAAGCGTTGCGCTTCCATAATGCGCAGGGTACGCGCCAGCCCCAACAGCATCCTGAAAACTATAGCTGATAGGTGGGACAGCCCCATACTGGGACATTGGATACGCCTACATGCCACTGTGGCGTATAATTAATGAATAGTTGTGTTGTTTTTCTGGTAGATGTAAGTACTAACACTAGTCTCTAAGTCGTGTGTATACTAACCAAATGGACTATATTTATGGGTCCGAAATAAAAGATTTAATTTAATTTAATTTAAACCCGACGTTATATAAATTTGTAAGCTAACCAATATTGAATTGATGATTGACAACGATGCAACAAATCTATGTAAGTAGGTCTGAAATGGCAAACGTGTTACAATGTTACATGGAACTTAAACATAACTGGCGAAATGTGGGTGTACTTAAGTGCACCTCTGCTTAACCCTTTGGGGAATACAGGCGCGATATTATGTTATGTGTAACATTCTAGTTACAAACAGAGTGTAATTCCTCGTTCAGAAGAATGACGTCAACATATTCAGCAGAAGAGGAACAAAAGTGTAACCGTGAAGTTTTTCTTATCGCATAAGGAAAATAATTTCCATAATGTGCTAAATTCTTAATATTAAAAACCCACTTAACTCCTAGCCTTTATAAACGAGGCACTTACATTTCGTATTTAATTCAACGTGCAAACGAAAACAGAAAACGTAAGTGATTAAAAAATCAAAATGAACTACAGCGTGTCAAACTCGGAGTTAACTCGCCAAAAACAACTTATTACCGTGTTACGAAATGTCAAAGCGAGTTTCAGAGGGCGTAGATGTAATATTTTCATAATTCGGCCGGCCCGACGCGACCTCGCGCTGTAAAACAAAATGTCCGCGCTGTGCAACCTGTCGACCCTTTAGTGATGGGACATTGTTTGTATCGATATCGATAAAGCCATATCAAGGTGGAACAAAAATCATTCCGTGGTTTTTAGGGCAGATGAAAAAAAGTAGACTCGCGTGTCAGGATTCACTATCGTTATTAGCAGTAGGTACGGCAGTTTTATCGACGTGTATCATTTACAGTACCTACCTAATAATTTTAATGCATGGTACCTACATGGTGTTCGTTTAGGCGAATTAGCATTAAAATCTAATGCTTTTCAGCACAATAATTAATAACGTCGTAAATCTCACATAAAACCTAATCGAAGCTTAATCTTTAATGAAAAGTAATCAGTACCAATCGATTAACTTTAGTTTCACATCATAATATCCCATTCAAGTAGAACTTCAAAGTTAGCTGTTAAAAAGTATTAAAAAGCACTAAACCCCTTATTACATCCCACATTAGGCACATCGACACATCCCTGGCCCGCATCCGAAGCAGGGCTGCGTTTTGATAAATATTTGCGATTTATTTTATTCCTGGAGCCATTTTTTGAGAACGCGCCCGTAAAGAGGAGAAATGGCGTCGCACGCCATGTTCACCAGAGCGGCACTGAAGTTTCGGCGGGAAAATAAAAACGCGTTTAACTTTGTGTTAATATTATATTGTGCCATTATTGCGCCATTTATTATAATACCGCGGAAGGGATGGGGTTGAGAGTTCGCGTTTAATGGACGTTTTGTTTGCGAGAAAAACATTTTTTTTTTACTCTAACGATTTTCTGTTAAACCTTTCGGAAGGGAATGATTTTTCAACGCGTATTTTATGCTTTGTTACAATATAGTACGTATGCACCAATCTGTATTCGTGTTTTTTTTTTGATTACGCAGCGTGAATTTTTAGAATTTCCACGTGAATGTAATACGAATTGGTTGAACTAAAATATATTGCATGCCTAGATTTTATTTTACAGAATGCGTGTGTGGAATTGTATTAGCCTTTGTACATTGTGGATTTTGGAATAGTTGGTATGTTTTGAAATATTCTGTGAGTAACCGTTGGCGTACCTACATAGGAAAGTATACCTATCTACTCATAGATTTTAAAAGTTTTAACGGTCCATAAACACTTAATTACACAGAGTTTACAGTTTATTTTATGACGTGGAAACTCGTATTATAATTTATTGTAAGTAACTTTCCTGAAGTTGTACTTTCGGTGATTAGGAATAGCGGTATGTGACGCCACCTGTGACATTTGTTATGAACTAAATATTCATAAGTATAATGATGAAAACTCTGCTTGCAGCCTGCGACTTGGTTAGTTTTTGTCCAGGGGCGCTATTATTTTATGTGGCCAGATTACGATTATGTAAAAAAGAGTTATTAAGAGCAATCTTATCCATCTTAAATCCGTACCTATAATTTTTTTATCGGTAAATTTCCAAACTCCGTTGAAAACGCACATCAAATTCTATCCACTGTTCCCGCCAGCATGTAGAAATTGTCTTATCGACCTGAAAGTCCGGGTGTCCCAGTTCCCGGGGACTTGGTACAAAAATAATTAATTAATCAACGTAACCCTAGCATCCCTGCCTGCCACCGCTGCCACCGACTGCCACCTACTGCCACCCCGGGCGGATAGTAGCCTCGAGCGATCATTACTATGCCGTTAAGTATGGTGGCTATTGATTCTGTATTGTCATTATTTTTAGGGCTAATTAATTCTAAAATAAATAAAAAACGAGCGAGCCTTACTGTACCTAGTCGCATATGATGTGTAACATCTGGCCTCGTTAATAAGCAACATTAACATTATATCTTGAAAAAAATATTAAGGTAGGTATTATTTGAAATGATTTTTCGTAACGAAGAATAATTATTTTTAATGAAAATTGTATGTTATATAATTAACACTTTATCACATTATCACAATATACACATTATCTTTATTCAATTTGGGGGAGAGCGGCGCGGCGGCGTGGACTATCAAACTAGTGGAGGTAACACTATCATAACTTCGTCATTTATGAACATATTAAAAAAAAAAACACAATGGTTCATTAAATGGTTCGTACGAAGTTTTAACATTATAAAAAAAATACGGAAATTTCCCCATTAAGCAGCGACAGAAATAAACCTCAAAATTAAAAAAAGCTAAATACTGAAATATTTATTCAAATAATTATTCATTATTACTCACTTGCATTTTTTATCAATGATCAGCATTTTTTCAGACACTTATTATCAACAGTAAATACATTTATTAATATAGTTTACACATATTAATTAGTTTATATAACAGCACACTTTATACACAACAAGCGCGCAGCTGATACGTTCTCCTTCTCTATTTCCCTTTCTCTTTCTCGTCACACACACGCAGGCTGACAGTACCAACCTCTTGGACAATGGGTTGGTACTATCTGAGGGCCAACTCCACCACCGCGGGCGCTCATTGGTCAAATCAAATAGCGCGCGCTTCCCCGACTTCCTGTTACACACTTCCGTCCCTTTTCACGAAATCTCTCCCACAGATTGCAGGAAAGCGAGAGGTAAGATGTTGCAAATTAAAAATAATAGTTGTAACAACTGCATACCTACTGCTTATTCAGTAGAGTTCCTGTAATTTGTGGCAGTTTTTTTTTACATTACTGGTGCTTCAGCATTTTAAAGGTTGTTTTTCATTGCGATCTTCTTTTGCATTATAAATACCACACATTGCTCACGCATGTTTTTTTTTTGTTATTTCGCCATGGTCACTCATACAGGATTGCAATTAAGTACTTAACTAGATATATCATCTTGAAATATTAACCTTGTCTTAGCGAAATTCCTACCAATTAATAGCATCAGATAAAGTTTTTATTAGCTTCGTTTCTACCCTAATTAAATACCGACTGGGCAAAAGCTTTCAGCTAACATTTACTAACAGAAAAACAAGGTCTAGAACTAGGTTAAAAACACCAGTAATTTTAAACTCAGTCTAATTTTTAACCATTACTGGCTGTTCAGATTTGCATAGGTAGGCACTTCGACTAAGCGAAGTTGGTCCGGGTGGAAAAACTTAAGTGGAACACACTCGCGAGCCCAGCTCATGTTAGTCATGTATCGGGTGAATAAAGGTAGACTGGAACGCGAACATTTCACGAAATGAAAAAAGTAGGTAAAGGTAGGTAATTTTTTCTAGTTGTTGATAAAATTGGATTTGTGTATTTTGACGTCATATTTGAACGGGTTGGTTTGTTTAAAGGTTTTTGTAATCGTGTTTGACTGTTGTAACAACTAAGCATGAGCTAGATCATTAAACTATGTTCGTATGTATTAAACGAGATTAAACACTTTTTCTTTTTTATAAATTAAATATTAAAGAATGGACCTTACACACGTTTCGGGGATCATTTCTTGCCAAAAATTTGCTTGAAATTTATCTAACGAATATTAAACCGACTCAAGCGACTGAATCACCTGAGTAGGTCTGAACTCATATAGGAAGGTACCGATCACAGCAAATCTCTAGAACCACGAAGTCCAAAAAATGGAGTCTGGCCTGTTTCTCAAACGTCATAGGGATGCCATTTGCGTTTATTCAAACGTTCCAGAGTTTTACTACAGTAAATCTGCAAGTAGGTATCATACACATACACAACACAGTAGACTAACCTTGCTGAGCATCGACATTGACACGTCCAGCACTCGGCCGGATGGTGCTCAGCGCAGTCCCACTTGAACCCTTTGAGAGCCATCGCTGCACATTCATGCCTACCTATGTACGGAGATAATAACTAAATATGTGGGAGATTGTTCGATGGGTTAGTAACGCTGTACTGCAAAGAGGGTTGTGTGTTGTGTCCCGCAGTAGGCACGAAAACTATAGTGGTCTTGGGCTTAGTTTACAACTTTCTATAAAAAGTTCATAGTGTTATGCGTCTACCGATTGCTGTAAGGATGAAGATATTAATCTTAATGCACTTGCCTGAAAAACTTAAAACATTTTGTAGTTATTTTTAATAATAAAAAATTGTTACAGAAATACTCTCAGTAAAAATGTAATGAACAACTACATTATTACAACCTCTGGGAATCAGACTGAGTGTTTAGCGTTATGCGACTACATTGTCCGGCGAGTAACGCCATCTGTGATTTTCAATACAAACTAACAAATGTTGTGTGTTCTATTTAGGTTTTTAATTTGAAATTTTGTATCAATTGAACGAATGTTTATGACAGAATAAAATACAAGGTTTAACTAAGCTACCCGTTAAATACGAAAATCAAAATAGCTCAAGTCAACTAGTATCAAAACTATTAGCCGTAATTATTATAACCTATCATAGGTATAAGAAAACATCAAACAACAAAAACAAATCAGCATCAACAATTTCAAAAAGGCAAACAAACATTCTATCGCCAGGAAACGTGTGGCCAGGCTAATGCATCCCCTCGAGTAGCCACCGAAGATAAAGCACCCCCTTTTCACCCCCACCGCTCCCCTCCATCACCTGCCGAGTCTTTAATTGAATAATCCCAGTCATTAATCATAGCACCCCGTCTGGAGGTGAACTTGAATTATTTTCAGTCATTTCTTGTGACTGTTTGAATCTTGGATCGGCGGCCGATACAGCTGAATGCATTGAATTTGGGACAGGGGTAGAAGGATCCAAAGCTGGGTGTGTTGATAGAATCAGTATCATTATGATCATTTTTTGTCGCTCCCAGATGGACACATTTTTTTTTTAATTATTTTAAATGTTAAATTTGCGATGGCCTACCTGCATAAAAATACCATGATCGGGAAGGCATTCCCAGCATACCTGAAGACTTCATATATAAATAGAAAAAGTATAGGTAATATGGCCGGCTGCAGAACATACTACCAATATAAAGTAAATAGCATCAATAAAACTAAACAGTCCACTCGAGTTCACATAGGACGAAGGGCCGTACCTTCATCAAAATCAGAAGCCCAGGCACGTTCTACCCACATGAGTCGACCCACACCTCCGTTTCATATAGGAAACCGTTCCTTAACACACACAAACACAGCGGCAACAAAACTAAATCACGCACACATAGAATCGCCCCTTTGTCTTAGCTAAGTGTCAACCAATAAAAACAAAGGATTCGAAAATGGAACAAAAAGTGTCGGCCAATCGCACGGGGCGTCACGCGTGTTGATGCGCGGCTATTGGCTTGAAAAAATCCGTTTAGCTCCGATGACTCCGGCTAGACGTTGAGATTGATGCGCCCAGAGACCGGTATTTACTTGAGTTTATTTACATATGATACCGTTTCGTGCACTATCCTTCTGGACTGAGACGGTTACCGTTCCGTTGATTGTCGTAGTAAAGTTGTTTTTTCTTGATTTAGAGTCTGAATTTAAAATGCGATAGATTTTCATGCCTATGCCATAAAAAGGTTCCTCATCTTCTTGGTCTGTCTATATCTACCTATGTCTCAGTGATTTGTCGTTTGAAATGTTACAAGTATATGTCCCACACTCATTACCTTTGTATCTAGCTATACTTACCAAGTAAATCATCCTCTTTTCGGTCTTACGGTGACTCACACGATGTTCAGAGCCATCAACGTGCTCCTGACAGCATTATTAACATAACACATTTACGATATCAATATTCGTCAAGAGTTCTTTTTCATTCAAACGGTTATCACTTCTCGGCATTCACGGCGCAGACTTAAGTAGGCATCTAGAGAGAACACCTCGTGTGTTCACGTGTGAGAGGGGGGCACGAGGGGGAAGCGGGGCGTTCAGAGGGTCATTTATCATTCATATCATCTTCGCTCCACTTCGCTCGCCGCACCGTCGTAAATAAATAAGAACAGTCTCATCTTTTACAGCCGCTGTAACATTGCTAAACAAATATCAATCTTCTCATCATCTTCCTAAAGTTCGAAGTCCTCTTTCAGAACCTGTCGGCTAAGTTCTTTTCAAATTGCTCAGTTTAGTTAGTGAACGCGTAGGTAACTATGCATATGTTTTAGATATGTGTAGATAATAGCCGAGCTAGGTATAATAAATCTGTAGCTATGTGTTCGTCAGTTTTAAACTTAAGTTTGATGTTCGTTTTTATGACGACGTTGATATAAGTATGTCGGTACTTACTTTAAAAGAGACGATAAGTAGGTTGAGGATTAGACAAGCGTGATATATAGCTACCTATAACGTTTGAACTGTAAGTGAAAAGTGTCTGTCCAGAAAAAACATTAGGTAAGTACCTACCTACCTAAAGTGCAGTAGGAAGTTAATTTTTCAACTTCAGTTTTCCAAAGTCAGAAAACGAATTATTAGGTAACCCATTCTTAAAATCTTCATTCAGAAGTCTACAAAATATCCTTATCTTTTTCTCCTGATGCAACATTCACGACTGTTAGACGATATCGGCAGTAGCTGAAAAAAGAAAGCCGTGTTACAGGAAAGAAACACAAATTGCTACTGGGATTGCTTCTATTATTTTTATAATACGATCAAAATCGTAATTGGACCCAAATAATACATCCATAAGACGTTGTTACCGGCAGGAACAGAGGACAGCCAACAAAGCCGTCCACAATTGCGAAACCTTTTATTATCTAAGCATATTAGGTGCTTAGATTCCAATAATTCCGCTCGCTCCGCTCTAAGAAGATTAAGAACGATTGGATGTTCGGAGAAGGTCGGCACTCGCCGCCACGTAACGTAATGGCGAGGTATAGGTACGGCTTAGAGAATGGCCCATCAATCTAAACAGAGTCCCTCAGATCGATCACTGACCGTCCGAGAACTTAAAGCTAAAAACTCACGGAATAACCCACCGAACACGTAAAAGCAATTACCCAAAGAAGTGGTCGATCGTAAGCAGTTCGCTTGCAAGTCAGTAATTGAAAGGCCGTGTACGAGCTGGAGCCACGTTTGTTTAGTCCGTCATAATTGCTCGGCTGCACCTCCGAGCTGACGAGTTGCCGGCACAAAAACTCCTAAATCCAGTTCATTAGGGCTCTATTCACAGCCCACCCCTGGATGGAGATACGCGGTGATTACTGCAACCGCTCCCGACGGCTCACGAATAAAGACTGCATCATAATTTCACCAGATACACCCTCGTGGCGCATGAAAAGGAAAAGCAAGCTTAATTCCGGGATATAGAGTCTCATTTCGAATCGTGTGTAGTCACGTCACTTGCACAATGACATGTAAAAATAATGAACAAACTTAGGGTCTGTGTGAGGGAAGTTAAGTCTTGAATAGATGTTGTGAAGGGTTAGATTCGTTTGGTCGGAGTGAAAGGAGATGCTTTGTAAATTAATAGTAGGAAAAGTTTCGCGGAACGTCGCACCGGCAAGGTTGTCGCAGTTGTGATTCAATTTGGCCGCTAATTTAATGACGCTGTCGCGGAGGCAAACAAATTGATATTCATATGGGACCACCGCGAGTTTATTTGTTGTTTACATTTTTGTTTTACTGCGATTTCGCTAATAGTCGTGCAAACAATTGCTCGTTACTCAAGCGTCGTTTATCGCTGTATGGTTGCAGACGTAAACTATGCTTTTGAGACGATTACTAACATTTTATTCGACTTATGAATAGTGTTTATAAATACTTTGTCTGTTTATTATTTTAATATGAAAATACTAAAATGTAATTTTTATGGTTTCGGCAACACTCCAGGAGATAACATCTTGGTGAAAAATATGTACTTTTAGGATAAATAACAATGATCCTATCTGTCAATCAATAACCTTATTGAAAAAACAGGACAATATCTAGACTCGTGACGATAACTCTAAGGCCAGTTTCGTGGGGCCAAGTGTAGCCAAGAGTAGTAATATTTAAAACACTAACAGACTGTGGACTTCGAACACGTCCCGCGTTATTTCCTCATAACTCAGGAGAACTACGAACTCCATAAGTAACAGCTGCACGCGTAGCATGATAATCGTAGAAACGGAAGTAACGGAAGAAAAACTAACAGTTACTAGACATTTCTACGGCGCGTTGTCAAAAATGAAGAAATCGCACTTTAGTATAAAAATATATTTAAATTATCTATTCTTCGCCGAGTAGTCATACTGTAGTATGACCACGTCTATCTCGTATGTACTCATGCTGGACTACAAGATGAACAATCTCAACTTATATCAACTTGGTCCCTTCATCTCTAAGGTCAGTATTCGCGCACCCCGGACCCCAGACCCCGGAACATTAACATTAGTTCCCAGCGCTCACGTAATGCACCCACAACGAGATAATTGGGAGTGTCGGGCGCGGACGAGCAGCATCCATTGTTGGTGTCGTTACACCGTCGTTATTCAATTCAACTCCTGCGCAGCCAACGTTGTTTCGGTCGGATGTATTGAGGCTAATCTTGGGATGGTTAGTGATTTCTTGGGATCGACGGAAGCTTGAGTCATGCTGGATAATTTGCCGGTTTGATTGGGAACGCTAAGTAGATATGGAGCTGGGTCTTTATTGAGTCACCGTTAACTGGATTGCTAAATTAATTGTGTCCAGATTGAACAAGATAGACAAATTGAAGTTGAAGAAGACTGATTGTGGTATACTATGAGCCCTCTATCGACCGCCGGGTGAACAGGATAACCCTTGTAAATTATGTCTAACTTGTGAGAGGAAGTCTGAATCTAAAAGACATAATTCCATACTCATAAAATTTATTACATATTATCACCAAGCGGATCATATGGTACTGCATTGGCATTAAGTATACACCTAGGACACCTTACCAAAACATCTCCTCTACCTCCCAATTTTCAAAACACAAAATATCAAAAAGTTACCTACCTATCTACAGGGTAGAACGTATCCGTAAAACGGGTGTGCATTCACTGAAAGTACTTAGAAGGCTAAGTCTCCCTGTAAGGTTCAGATAAACGCGTCCTAAGTAATCCTCTTTGTATAAAAATGTCCCCGTGTCGCCCCCTGCCGGGGCGACTTTATTAAAAAGCACGTAATCCCCACTAGTGGACTGGGTAACGCGATTATACTCTATATAACAACTCAATATGCGAGTCCCGATATGAAATTGAATTTAAATCCGTTTTGCGTTGATGACAGCGCTACTAAATAATAAAGGTAGCCACGGGACGACTGATTGGGAGTTGTTAATTAATACAAGGGCAATGTGACTAGTGGCAGATTTTAGATTGATTTTTGTTTAGTCTGGTTCGTTTTTGTATTAATATTTTTGAGTTTGTTTTCGTCTTGGGTCAGGACACTTTTGTACTAAAGCTTCTTTTGAAACTTTTGACATTTGTTTGTTTTTTTTGTTTGAGTGATATTGTTAAGTTTCAGAGCTAGTGACACGTCCCCTATTTCTCTCAAACCCTTAGATTCGTTAATACAATCTGACACTAGATCAGAATTACAGAGCAGGTCGGTAAATATAAGCCTTTCTTGTACCGAAACCCCATGATATTTCAGAAAAAATTTAAGAACTCATGAAAATATTGCAAAGTACCATCTAATATGCAAACAGGAGTTGTCATTGCCCGTATCTTGACACCCCGACAGCCAGGAAGCGGGGAGAGGTGGTACACTTCATTACTCGCACATCAAACAATCGCGTCGCCGCCGCCATCTTGCGGAAGTGACGTCACTGACGTGCCGCCGCGATCGCTTTGATCCTCACAAAAATAAGTCTCCATTTGGCTGGCTGCATCAAGTTCGCTCCAGTCTAAATGTAATTGCTTCGCCTCTCTGAGTTACGTTTTCGCTTAGAACCTGAGGGGTATACAGGGTGGAGATTAGAGTCCTGAAAAAAATTTAAGAAGCTGTTTAAAAATGTAATTTCTAGCATAAACCACTAATTAAAAAATTTAATAAATCAGTTTCTAGTAATATTGAAAAAAATAAGTTTTTTAACTAAAACCTGTCGGGTTCTCATTATTAAATGTTATGAAGGAATTAACTCCAAAATACTGATTTTATCATTATAATAAATTGAGTTCATGAAGCAGTCGTAATAACTTAGACAAACCATTCAAATAGATGCATCCAATATTACAAAATGTTTATGTTTATTGTTTAGCGATTTATTGCAAATGAAAGCTTATGTGATGCTGATGCCAGGAGATCAGAGGTTAGCGAAAGCATAATTTGCAACTAAAACTATTTAATGTACGTAGATTATGATTCAGAATTCAAACTTTAAAAACTACACTTCATCAAAATTTCAATAAAAAAGGAACGACTGATATTTAATTTTTCTCGCTTCAGAAGTGCAATCAAATTCACCCTGTATATATAAATTCAACCTGTATATGGCTGCCATATTGACGATTTGGTAGACATAATAATGAGACTTTAACTGAGCTGTAGTTAAAAGAACTAGACATTTACAGTTGATTTTCTTTTCACAAGTCGAATTTACTTATGAAATCACTTTCCAAATCGTCGAAATCAAGCTGCGATTTCCCCCTGACTGTTGACATAACAATGCAATAATCAGTGCAAATATGATTTGTTCTCGCAATAGGCGAAAATAAATAGTATGGCGGGAGCATATCGAATTACTAATAATGTAAGTGCGAGTACACCCCCTCTTACAACAACAGGGCGTTTTACGTTTATTCAAGTTGCCAATCGAATGAAAATTCATAAGTGAGATGTAAATCTGGTGATCGGGAAATTGTAACGGAAAGGTATAATTAGCTTTTCGTCGTAAACAACTTATATATTAGATATTATCTATCTAAAGTATAGAAACTTTATGCAAGCGAAAGTTACTGTAGATTATCTTGACGAGTTTTTTACATTAATACATTTTTTTATTTTGTTTTTTTTTTTATTTAATATTTTAGTGCTCTACTGCTCTATATATCGGCATTTCATAATTAGGTAGTTTAGTAATATTGATAAATTAATAAAAACAGCGAAATATTTGATAGCTTGCACAATACACGCTCTTAAGTCCTAACAATTAGGTAGGTAAGCGAATTTAAAAAAAGATACCTAGTTTTAAAGAAAACAAAATGTATTCCAAAGTCATCGTCAGTCGAGATAATGCGCACAGAGTTGACATTCAAAAGGTTTCATTGGATGACACATTACGAACAGGTAATTTTACGCTCTGCTTAATTCCTGTTAACGAAAATTAAAATCAAAGTTTTCAATTATTATAACCCTGATATATATTTTTACTTCTGATTTAAAAGCAACCCTCATCCCATTCACAAGAAAACCTTTTATATCAAAACCACAATATCCCTCTCGTTGACACCCTTCTACAATAAATCGTCGAAACAATACCGTAACCTACTAAATCATGTTACTATTCAAAACATGACTCCTACATGTAGAAAAAAGTTTTCATCTTAAAGAAGTGTGTCATCTGAAGTCATCTCTCGTCAAAAGACAAAGGGATAACCTTAATTGAGGAGGGAAAAGGCTCGAAGGAGTACAAAAGCGTTAGTTGTCATGCCTTATCAATGGAATTAAGGGCATATTATGTGCGTTGAAAGGATTACACAGGTGTCCTGTGGCCTGCGGGGCAGCGTCGGGTTAAGGAGTAAAAAAAGAGGCACACTACAGATCGACGGTCAGATTTGTTTACAAAGCTTTGTTTGATTTTATCGGCTTTCTTTCTAGTAGAATATTTAGTGGACTAATAGGAACGAATTCGCTTTATTGTTTTCGTAATATACCGTGTTTTACAACTTCTAACCTACCTCAGATTTGACATAATCTGTACCTATGTATCTATATTTATTTTCCCAGAAATGTGCCAAATTGTCTAGGGCAAAAAAGTTCAAGCCATTTACTTTCATTAAATGGGGCGTCTTACCGAAACGAAGTAAGTATCTTTAAAGGATCTAACATTTAATAACTCATCTCAATATCACCCCAATTGACACACATCGAACTAACAGCAAAACTCAAATAACAGAAGCTAGTTCTGCGTGTTTAAGTTGTAACACATGAAATATATATCATTAACCTCCATCGAGCGCCTCTGTGCGAACGTCATCTGCGATGCACTTTGTCTATCGTCTCGTGTTACCTGTCACAGCCACCCATTAGCGTTGTGACCTCCACCTACCCTCCAACTTACCCTCACAACTTGGCAACACGCCAACATAACTTTGCACCTGAAAAACTTATACCTACTTGACAAGTCCAACAGCATAAGGATCCTTTTTGTTTGTCCGATCTTTTTCGTAAAGTTGTGGAGCTACGTTGACCCAAAAGTTGTCATTTGCTCCGTGATTACTCGCACGCGCACTCTATTTCATAGTTTGACAAGCGACATCGGTTATTAGAGAGTGTCGATTACTCTGTGTCGATATGTCGTGTTTTGTATCGATTTGTTGGGTATGAGGAAATATTTGAGATGTTGACTTGAGATTTAAGTACCTTGATATTTATCTGGGTTATGCTTGAAGGGTAATCTTTCAGGTACCTTATTCAGAACTTTCATAAGCTGAATGTGTTTTCACTCTTGTTCTGTGAACAGACTCCATCCATGGGCACGCCGAGCTTCAAAAATAGATGTTAGTGTATTTTTCACTTCACAGTGCAGTTACGTCATGTATGGTACTTCGAATTTCAAGAAACTAGAACATCATCCCAACGCACCTGGAAATAATTACATGTTTTCATACATACATAATCTAATATATAAAAATCTCGGGTCACAGAGTTTGTTATCGAACTCCTCCGGCTTGACTGATTTTTATGAATTTTTTTGTATATATTTGGTAGGTCTGAGAATAGGTCGTAAAGTATATTTCATACCGCTGCGGGTGAAACCGCGGGGCGCAGCTAGTCTCTGTATATTATTAACAAAATTACCAAGCATCTGTTGCATCATCATTATTATCGGCTCATAAACATGCACTGCTGAAAACGGACCTCGAACGTAATTAATTAAATTACTTTCTTATCACGATATAAACTATAGTCGAGTAAATTAAATTATATTTTTATCAACCACATCAGCATTGTTTCTGAATCGTAACGAACGAGTTGCAGTGTCACGACGATGTATGCGGACTTAGGTAAGAGACACATATAACCTCAAGCAGTCATTTAAGTCTATTAAAGTCGCATGCAATCATCGAGAAAGCGTGATGATTGGAGAATCACGACACAACACGACACGCTGCGACATGTCGCTGTTTGCAGTCCATATAACAATATAAACACACCTATATGTCTCAATGCCGCGCCGCAGGAAATGACAATTATTTTTGCTCCAATCCTTGAGGGCGGAGAGAATGGAAGCTCTTTCACACGCGCAAAATAGCTCGAAGGACTAAGGAGCTCTTTGTGTACGGCGCGGCAACACAAAAAATATGTCCATTCACAAAAATAGGTTAGTCGCGAATTTTGGACGCAATCCTCTTTGAGGTGAAGCGAATGACTTTAAACTGTATTGGGGAGCGATTAAAATTGAAAATTTATTTAGGAATCACACAAAAGGATTCGGTGACATCAATTTTGAGTGGTCCATTCATTCATGAGTTGCAGGTGAGATTAGAATCTCTCTGATACATTACAATGCAATTAAGGTGAGCGTTGAAGTTTTAAATCGATCCAAAGTTATTAAAATTCAATATGTATTTAAATTAAATCCTACCCAAAAAGTAAAGTTAACAAATCATTCGACAATGTAATGGCGTCAGTTAAAACCGGCCCGCCATAATGACGATAATAAACCCGAAAGTTAGTTTTAATAACTCTACTATATAAGTAAGTACAATTACTGAGTATCCGTGACTCCAGTCTTTCTCATTCGACTTTGGGCCATACAAAATTAAAAAAAAACCTCGGCACAGCAACAAAAGTCACGCTGTCTGGATGGACAGGTATATGACGGGGCACATTTTATCGGTTTTCCGAAACATTCCCTGCCCTATTAATAAATGAGTGAGAGAAAAAAACGCCGTAGAATCCATTTGTCAGGACTGCAGTGATTTATGGGCCAAAGGACTCTCTGGATTCCTAGAAGAGGTGAGTTTTGTTCTATTTGCTTACCTGTCACTTTGATTTAGAAGGGTACCTATGTACCTGGTAATGGATTTTCGCTTATGAAGTAAAGAATTAAGTACATTCAAGTATATAGGATCGTACCACCGCTAATGCTACTTAGTAAAATCTGCTAGTTTATCTCCTGAAAACTTAATGAAATTTTGAACTTTCATACAGTTTAACTTTAAAGTTTCTAACAAAATACCACCTTATAAGCAGGCAAACTTTCTGAAACATTTTCATTAAAATATATCACTAACTCCAAGACATTCTCAAGCATCTTCAAACATACCTAATGTAGTCTCTATGTAAATAGCTTAATAATAGGATGTCCGCGACTGGCAGGCAGCATGTAAATACTAATATTGAGTACCTACTAACAAATTCTGCTTCTTAAAACCTTGGCATTTCCAAGAAGTTATTTAAATTGGTGAGATTATGGTCAAGTGGCTGTTTTATCCCTGACAAGGAATGAACCAACCTTTCTTTAACCACGGGTATCATAAAGGGTAAATAACGGATCATACCCAGAGCAGAGAACATAGGTACCTACAAAAGGATTTCTTAGGTCACGAATTGAGACAGAATCAACTTAATATCCACAAGTAACAAATACACCCAAACAAAATATATACTACCAAAAAATCAACTATAATTACACAATTACCTATTCCAACACAAAAACATCGTTTTCTCACGCTTTGCAATAAATTACGTCGAAATTGATGACCGAAGTAAAAATTCCCAATACGGTTGGTAGCAGGTAGCTCAAGAGATAGTTATCGTTACAAATACTCCGAATTCTTTCCATTCGGTAACTTAAATCGATGGGTGATGTGCCATACTTGTTTGATGTTGACGTTCATATATTTCGGAGTAAAACTCTTTCGGAGGTGTGGTCATTTATGTAGAACCGAGAGGTAATAAACATTTGTATTCTTGTGCTTAAATTTTGGTAAATTTAGACTCGAAGAGCAAGGTCGTTTATTACATACTCCATAGACTGAAATCTAGAGCAACCCTCCAGCTGGTAGTTATGGTAGACTGGAGCATCAGCGATACAGGTTCTTCAAAGAACCAGTAGCTGAAGGATTGAAGACATTAATATTCTTAACGCAGTCAATCTGCTATCATCAGCATTCAGACAAACAAGATCAAGAGAAATAGACTTGACAAATCAGCGGAAAGTCGCAATCACAACCTGATAAAGTTAGGATTCACTAAGCAGGCAAGTGATAAGAAGTTTCTAATCAACTGGTTCTCATCCATAAGTTGTCTACTGCACTTCATTGCGTACTGCAAATATCAAACACAAAGATAATGTAGACCCAATTACTTTTGCTAAGCATTACAATTACAGATGAGCAATCACCACTTACAGAATGAAGATAATCTCCAAACTTTCTATTTCAAAGATGATATCACACCTCAAAAATGCAACAATAAAAACTAAACCAAATAACGACACGTTATAACATAGCATTCCCTTTCTTCAGGCTGGACAGTTCACGGACTGTTCGAGTTACCGATAACGCTTCGTCACCCCGATACGATCAATACATCGGCGGTATCATGCTGCGATCGCACCGCCAAAAGTGCTGACCTCATGTAGGTGTCGGACTGTAGTCAGAATATTCCTTCCGCTATGGTATTTTGATTGCATTCGCTAATGGTGTTAGTTGTATGGTTCTTGGAAAGAATTTCATGTAAAGCTTCTGTGAAAGATAGCGAATGTTTAGTAAATAAATCCTGTGATCGAAGCTACTAATGTACATTTTACTTTAGGTAGCAATAGACCAATCCATTGTTTTTGGCTACGACATCTATGATGTTGTTGAGCAACAAAATTATACGGGTGAATAAAAATTTGGGGCAAGTCTATAATGTCCAACAGTCCCATTAGAAAGAAGTTATAGAGGTATGAGGAACAGGGTGTTAAGTTCACTCACACCTCCATAGAAGAGGGAGGATCCTCCGACCAGACGGGTGTTGTGTCTGGTGGGCAACTGCCCGACGTTTGATGTCGGGACGTTGTATATGTGGTAGTTGCGCGGTAAACTTTGCTTGCGCGGTGCAGGATTTTGCGTGACGTCAGTGTGACGCGTAGCTCGCATGTAGCGTTATAGATACCGCTACAAAGTAACAGATGGAGCTAAGAGGACCCTAGTAACAGCCGTGAAAAATGTAAGGGTTGAAACAACGGATAATTGTTCTTATATAGCACTTGTTGAGCTGTAAACAGTACCTACACCCCAAAATTATCTCCTCTCTCAGGATGATTTAAAACAAGGTCTTCAAGGAACCAATGTTTAACCGTTCGTGCTTTTGCATAAGTACCATAATCCAAGATAAAAACGGAACACAACGATTTCTGTGAATAACTTGATCTCAACTGCTTATCCCCACACGCAATACTTTGAGGGCTACAGTCCCCGGAAGCCCTTTGTTCGACGAAACTCCGAAATATCGGGACGCGCCAAATCTCTCGTTAATCGAGAAACGTTTCAAATTTTACACATACAACAATTTTTTTTAACTAATCCGCGGCCTCTTTGACTCCAGCTTTGAACGAACATAGAAATATATTTGTTTCTGCTAGAATATCTTTAAAAAAGCCTGGGATTATTGATTTCTCCGAAAAGTCGTCGGGCCGTAAGGATAATGTTCCTTTACGGGCCGGGAACGAATTACTCGTTGAGGGATAAACTCACCTCTAATTTCGGCAGAAATATCGCAATCTCGTATTCGGTAATCCGAGAAAAAATTACCTGAAGTGCTCCTGAGATTTTGTTCTCAAAATATATCTTGGCAATTTCATCAATAAGTATTCAGTCATGGGATATTAATAATTCTTCACGTGAACCCAAAAATACATTTAATGAAAAAGTTATGATATATTTCGTTACACCAAAAAGTTTATCGGAACACCTGGCCGAAAATAAGTCAGATTCCACAAGGAGTATCATCGTTGGTATAATTAATAGCGCTAAGAAAAACTTAACATCGGATCCTAATGAAATAACACGAAGCGTGATCGATCAAAATAATAATTAATAATAGATCGGCATCGAGTGCCGACTGTGATGGATCCCCGCACTTAGTCATCGCGTTTAATTAAAAATGGCGGCTTAAAATTAACGGTTATAATTTCAAATTTCGAGAGGCTCGTCATTAACATTTGTAGTTATTATGTCTATTGTTGCTGCAATCTTGTCTCAGTTTGCTGAACATGGAGTGGACGTCACATTACTGGACAATCGATGTTGCGTTATTTTTAATCATCAATCAAGTAAGGTGTTAACATCAACATTACAAGTATCTGCAGCACTATTGCTTGAGACTGATGGCTAATGTCGAAACGATCGCATTTGACAAATACGTCCGCGGCAACTCAAGTACATTAAACTTATTGGCTCACATACGCATCTATATAATTACTGTCTTTGTAATTATATTAACCTTTAGACCTGTGTTTTTATCCCCTAATTTCTTTATACGATCTCACTGTTGTGAAATTTAAATACTGTTTCTGTTTGATTAATGATGCAGATTGCTAAACTAAATCGTTTGGATTAAGTTTCTCAGTGTTTGACTCGAAATAGAAACAAGTATGTGTGGAACCGATTAACAGGATTAAAAGAAATTGCATGCCTTTTTGGTGAGGGCTACAGTAGAAACGATATTTTTAGCATCGGTAATCAGCGTTTTGGTGACTGATCAATGGTGCATCGCGACTCTTAGCGTTCGGTTGCTAATCGCCCTTGCTAAAAATACCGATCGCCGATGCTAAAGCTATCTGCTATAAAACATTTGTTACAATACAATCAGAGTTATTGTCATTATCTCCAGTATCAGTCAATTATTGATCAAAGACAAATGCGATGGGGTTAGCTGGTTACATAATTGGATTAGTGCGATGTTGCGATAGGGAGTTTAATTGCGGTGCGCACACGCATCGGACGCCGGGTGATCGACGCGCGCCGCGGGGCGCTCTTTGCTGCGCCCGCGCCGAACCGTACCAATTAAACCAAGCTGCCCATTAGGTCTGTGTGGATTCTGTTTAAGATATCAATATGATTATTCTAATTAGCGAATATTAATGAAGCAACTTATCTATTTTAAGTGAGTGGCCATTGTAATCAAAAGTTGATACATTGGAAAATATATTTTGTGAAAAATACAAGCACATCTCTATTATTGAACTAACTGTTACCTACACAGCGGTTAACGTCACAAGCCATCAAATTAAAAATAACATACAAAAACGAGAATGACCCGTCGATAATTTGAAGTACTCCGCTCTGGTCACGATTCTCCTACACCATCTTTAAATAAGTAATATCCACAATAAGAGTGTGTTGGAAGGCAATCTGCGGGCCCGCGGGAGGTGTGCGATCAAACTAATGATAACACCCGATCGACAGATTATTACATTAAACTTGGATGTTTTATCGACGATGCCGCCGTCCGTCACCACTTCACACCTTTTCGCCTGGCGAAATTTTGTTGATTGCTTCGACACACCAGCTGCGGAATTCATGTTTTTTCGTTTTGGCGAAACGTGTTTAGAATTTAGGTGGATCTGACAGAATTTTTGACGAGTATTGCAGTTTTGCTGTTGAGACCACAACCGTAAGTTGTTGCCTTTTTCACGATATAGGTATTGTTAGCCCAAATTGGATACATTGATATCAATTTGAATGTTGATTGGTTTTACCGACCAACATTTTAGAATTAGTTTTCATTCTCAGAATCGAACTGTGTGCCAAGCAAGAAATATACGTGTATGTCTCATTTAAGATTCAAACGTGCTACGATTTGTTAGTCTCTGCAGGTGCCCGAAAAAGAGCTTCAAATTCGGCGACGGAAAGTGTTCGATAGAATCGCAGTTGATTAGCGCTGGCGACGTCGATGAATGGCCGAGCGGAGGGCGCCGCGGCCGACAAAGACTCACGCACGCCAGCGTAGACAATCCGCCGAGTATCGATCTCCCGCGACCCTTCGAACGAACGCCGAGCGTAGCACAATGCCGCGGCTCTTTATTATAGCATCTCACATTGTTGTCATTGTTATTATTATGATTCTTTACCGCTTTCCATTGTCGGTCGGCGTTGTGGCGGTGCTTTTTCACGGCTCGCGTTTAGTCTGGGCATTGGGAGCGCGTCGCTCGCACGTTCAGTCGCGGAAAACGAGTGTTTTCCTCGCGGAAATTTGTTTGCTGTGTGTTTCGTGTTCGTCGTGCTGTGCTTTGCGCGCGCACGGCTGAGTGACGGACCGCCGAGAGAGAGGCTGCCGCGCCAGTCAGCTGACTGACTGACGTACCTACCTATACGTGTGTATGTATAGGTGTGCCGCTATAGTGACAATAGAGTGTTTTAGACTAAGTTACAAGTGTTTATGTGTGTTTGATATCAACATGAACTCAGGCATATTTGAAGGTTATGTGAATATTTTATAATCTGTTTACTAAAATTCAAGAATGTTTTAAAATTGCAATCTCTGAGAGAGATCCTTTTGAGCTTAACTAAATTGCCGTCGGCTTTAATGCGGTACCTACTAATAAGTTTCCAATTATACTTTTCTTATTAGAATGATATTAATAACTTAGTTTACTCTTACTTCTGAAGCTTGCAATTTATCAGCATATAGGTAGGTACGACCACCTAAAGAAAACGTTGACCACTTTTGGACTTTGTCACGTAAAACTCGTTTGTTGATGCGTCACTTTTTGAAGTCGCCATTTGCATCGTATAATATGACAAGGTTCTATTCACCCACTTCAGACTTTTCCTTAACTTTAAAATTTTTGGTATATTTGTCATATAAGTTCCTCTTTTCTCGTATCGTTTCATAATTCCTAACTTTATAATTTTAGACGCTACAAACTTCCGCCACTGATCATACCTGAAGTACCTAGACAGGGTTTTAGCTTAACATAAATATCAGAAGATCGCAAAAGCTTTCAAGTTTCAAACTGACAGATGAGCCATATTCATAGCAATGTATTTTAAAAATCCATGTTCTCGGAGACGTCTTAAACAATAGGAAAATTAAGCCGATTTCGAGTGTGTTAGGTAGGTTAAGTACTACACCCGAATTGTGTATTGCTTTCATAATCCGAAGGATTTGGAAGAAAATTCCGAATCTCTTGTTTCATATTATGTTTAAAAATTAGTCTGCGCAACGTAAATAACGCAGTGAATGTTATTAAACTGTCGAAATGAAAGGCATTACAATTGTTAGTGTGTTGCGCAATGATCTCGCTGGTCTTATGTCATCTCTTCAGTCGAGTACCTAATATACTTAATTTTAAAGCTTAGAGCAATTTTACTTGAGTGTATTGGAATTACTAGTCTATATTATATATACTATTGGAAGTATTATTTGGAAATCAAATTCCATGAAAAACAAGTGTTTGATTCGCAGAAAAATTGGTTAGTGGTAAAGCAGTAATTTATTTAATAATTTCCGTGAGCCACAAATATGCTTTCAAATTAGAGATATTAATTCTATGCTACGATACCTAGTATATGAACTCGAAATGTTCTAGAATTCCTATGTAATACCGTTGAAATTGACCTGATTAAGATTTATTTCTGTAGATATTCAATTTGCTGGACGTTTTCTATGTAATTAAAAAATCCATTTAACATAGACGTCAAAACTAATAGATAAATTCATTTTTTTTTTCTTTAAGTATGAGCCTTTGTTTCTAAACCAAATATTTTCAGAGCGTAAACTTATTTTTTCAGTCCAAAATGTAAACAAGCCATGAAACATTTCATAGTAACATGTTGATGAAAAATCACAATCATTTCAAATAATTCACAAATTATATAAAAGCTGATTTTAAATACCGAATTTCCTAGCATAAACATTACATCCCTTACTTTGACATTTCCAAAAGTTAATTTGACTTTAATTACTGTTTATATTTTTGGTAAAACAAAAAGAGCCAAGCATACACAATGCGTCAGCAAATCTGTATTAATTTTTAGGGCATCAGTATCGAGTATCGACATCAACAAATAGAGATGTTTGTGGTCCGCCATTTTGTAATTTCACTAATCAACCCACAATGTACGTAATTGTCAGTGTCAGAGGTCTGCGAAAGAAATTAACTTTCTTCTACATATTAATTTTATTAAAATAATATGCCGATGTCCAATTTTGTTTCGATGATTGATGTATGTGTTAATACTTTATTTTGAATGTAACATTAGTTAAATTAGGTTTCGTATGTCTATCAGCTTCACTAGTTTGATGTTTAAGTTTGATTATAATGTTATTACTGACGTTAGATTGGAATTTGTGTTTTATTATGATTGAGTTGTTTTGATGAAGTATTTTGTGTCTACAGTGTTATTTTTGCCGATGAGGTACTTACATCGGCAAACACGTACATTTGTTAAATATTAACATTTTTACAGCGTCTTTTGTTAAATTTTTCAAGTGTGTTAAACAATTAGATTAAGTTTCTTAATAGATACCTAGTCTTATTATAAGTATAATTGTACCTCTTCCAAAATTATAAGTATCAAGAACAATATCAGTTTATTTTATTTCTGAGATGTCTAAAATGTAAATAGTCTAGGTTAATGTAACAACTAGGTACGAAATGAATTTTAAACTATTCTAAAATTCATAAACTCCCACTCAATATAACTTCTAAATATAGCGAACACGTTTCTATTTCCACTACTTCCATCAAGTGTAAGCTCCGACATCAATACTACAAACTAATCTAGAACTATATTTCAATACCTATCCGATAGTTACTGAATACGGCTATACCCGTACTCAGCCTCATATATATAAGGCTGGGTACTCACGCACGAATGGTTGGCCGCACGTTACTATTTAATTTGCGGCCGGCTCGGCCAAGATAGGCCTGATGAGACGGAGACAGCGGCCGGAAGTGGACCCTCCCCCGGTAGGCCCACCCCACTGGACGCAGATATGTAGGTACTAGGCCTATTCAAGTGTGACGGTGAGGTATTAAAACGTTGATAGTGTCGACGTTGAAGACGGCAGACGGAGGTTCTGACGAATTATTTTTAATGTTTGGCTAGATATGTAATGTAGGTATATTTTTTGTGTATATGTATGGTATTATAAAAGGGAATATATAAGGGAAACTAATTAGAATTATCAGAATTTTGTTACAAGGAAAATTCCTGCAGTGTTACGAAATTAATGGAGTAAGAAAACTGTGAAAATGTTAATTTCTCCTGTTCAATTATAACAGATGTTATGTGAAAAGTCTAGACTTTAGTTTAGTTGCTCAACGCCTAGGCATTGAGCAACTATTAAGTAGCTTATTAGGTTCTCATCTTTCACACCAAACATTCACTGGACTTGCTTGTCAAAGCCTTCCTCATGCACAAATCCTTAAAAACAGGCACATCAAAACAATCACCTGCAATATCTATATTCGCACAATTCTCTCGATTTCAATATCTCTGTGCCTCCCTACACCCCTCCCCCCACTTCTCAGGAGAGATGATAGCTCCCCTCTTACGTGTGCGGTCTTGTTTGTGTCCAGACTGTCCTGCCTAATATTGGGCTTTCATAATGACGTACGAGCCTTGGATTCGGACTTGTGATGCATAGCCGGTAAGAGAATATTCTGCTGAATATACGGTAGGATTGATTGGCTTGAATTTGTAGGATATGGAAATTGGTTAAGGATTTCTTACGTTGTGAACGGTAAATATCAAAATCTTAAAATTATGTAGGTATCTAGCTTTAAATATTCATCTGTTACTGATGTCCTACAAAGATTAGCTCAGCCCGTAAGGAAAACAAGCTCGGAGATAAGTTGTTGACAGAATATTAAAACGGCCAGTTATCGGGATTAAGTCTAGACGCTTCAACTCTTTTATTTCCGAACAAGGGATAATTGACTTAGCTTCTCATCTATTTTCCAGACTTCAATAGGTACAGCTCAAATGACCAGGCTGTCAATTAACACAGCAGAGATACCTACTAATTAACCGTTATTTTATTATGGTAGCAAATTCTGCATGCATGTAAAATATTAAAATTGTATTTAATACTTGTACCGAATGACAAAATAATTTCGCGCCATTATGAAATTACCAAACCAAAATAACGTAATGCAATGATACCCGACAAAAATCACAAACCGCATCGTAAAGCATTGTTAGTTAAACAATTAAACTATAATTGTATGATACGCCACAAATTGATAATCGAAAATTAAAATGACGAGTTCCCGCCAACAATGCGCGGCGGCCATATTGCGGCGCGCGCTCGGTGTTGCCATGCGCGATAATTATTAATTTGCAGCGGCACTCGCGACTGTCATTAGCGACACCTCGCGCCAATTACGAAGCTCAGGGAGTTTGATGAGCACTTTTTTATTTAGCACAAGCGTTACTCCGTCAATTATTGAATGACTCGCGACGCGTAAGCTTCTAGTGGTTTTCATTTGTAGGAGTGTGCGATTTTGTAGTGTTTGAGCGTTAATTGTAAATTGATGTCACCTAGCGATGGAATTAACAAATTGATTGCAGTTACTCTTTGTTTAAATGCTCGAATTGTTTTCCTGTTATTCTTTTAATTTCACTATTGACGATTATTTGATAATATTGTAACTGTGTTACAAAACAAAGTTTCCAACCAAAATTCTAAAGGATACCAATTTTCGTCACGGACACTTAACCCACCTAAAATCTTATAAAAGTAATATCATTCACAAACCTCCTTCCACGCTATACAGAATCATTTTAACTGGATCGGGGCAAGTAAAGATTATCGCGGGTTTCCGAGGGATTCCCACATTTAACGCTACGGACTCCAAACCGGGATTCATTAAATTGAAACTGGAGCAAAATGGCGTCGACACCAGTCGGTGCGAACCGTTTCACGCTCTGACAGTTTTGTAGTCTGAATGCAGAATAGACCTAACCTATCTGCGATCTGCGATTTACTTGTATGCTGGCCGTCTGACGGATCTAGGGGGATTTTCAAATATATAACTGTTTTTGGCTATCGCATTCAAAACCTATGTATCTATACCTATGTTTCGATAGCTAGTATGTTAATGAAATTATTTATTCTGTAGGAAAACTGAATTTGAGTCACTTATAAAAGTCCGATTTTCGACGAGTTTGCAACTTGTTTCTGAAATCATAATCATTTATTTGTCAGAACATGGTCGGTATGTTTATTACATGGTCATAAATTTGCATAGATTGTCTCATCACATTCTCCCACATGGGCGTACAAATGTTAAGTAGATTACATAGACACACACCCTCATGAACACAAACACACACACACACACCTTGACATACACTGACTAAGTACACTAGCTCAATTTCATGTTATCTTCTCTTACGTTCTTTTTAATTTTGCGATTACAATTTCCTCTACATAGTTTTTTTTTTTTCTGTAGGTATAACTATATAAGTTTATCCCTATCTTCACTTATGTTTGTATTTGCTTGCTGTAATCAACTGCTGAGTACATAATAGTTGTAGGCATCACCTTCATTGTGCCACCGTTTAGGTCAGTAAAATTGAACAACAATTATGTTTTTATTTTGATTTAAATTTTGCTTTACATTGTCTACGAAAGGGCTTATAATAATCAAAAACAGATATTCTCTTTCTTCAAATCAGAAACTGTACCTTACTAAATATTTGTTTTAATGATTCATGTTAAACTTAATTAAGCTTATCCATATTTTATATTATAAATTGGGAAATAACTCTATGTGTCTGTATGTCTGTGTGTTACCTTTTCATGCCTAAACCACTGAACGGACTTCTATAAAATTTGGCAAGGAGGTAGATGGCATCCTGAGAAAGAACATAGGTTACTTTTTGTCTCATAAATAAACCAAAAAGGGGTGGTATAAGGGCTGAAAGTTTCTGAAAATTTCTTAAGTGCGGGATATAAAAATTTAAATGTATGCTTTTGGTAAGAAATAAAAATTTATTTGATTCAGCGTTTTTGTAATATCATCCCCCAAAGGGGTAAAATGGTGGATGAATTAAAAATTCACACAATTATTGAAATGTTTGGGTACCTCTTTTTAAGAGATTTAAAGAATTGTAAATGTAGCCAGAACCCGTATCTTGAGGTATTATTTATTTTAATATATATTTCATTTAAATCGGTCCACCCGGTTAAAAGTTATTACAATTTGAAGTTATAAAATAACTTAGCTAATATGTAGGTATTACGCCGTGGTCAATGGAGGCGCTACAGTGTTTCAAATTAATGATGATAATATTAAAATGAATTATTATTATTTTTAAGCTAGACATTTAGAATGATAAAAACCTGTTAAATAAAAATAAGAAAACATTATTTGCCTTTATTATCTGTCTGTCTGTTACCTTTTCACGCTTTAACGGCTGAGTGGATTTGGATGATAGGATACAATTTATCCCGGTAGCATGTTCCCGTGGGATAATTTCCGACATCCACACGGGCGAAGCCGCGGGCAGTAGCTAGTACTTTATCTGCTAAATTCCATCTACCTACATTTTTTAATTAATTTAATAGGCTTATTTTGTGATTATTTACTTCATCAGTTTGTGTATTGCGCGTTGCACATTCTATCACATTTTGAGAAACAAGCCCGTGCCTAGTCCATAAGCCGCTGAAAACCTAACATTATATAACACATATTAACATAACATCACGCCTGTATTCTCTGATTGGTTAGACAGAGATGTAGATATTACCCCGTACCCCTCCCCCTACCGACGACGAACTACCAAATCTTCTATCTATTATTAGAGAATTTCAACACAATAACATTCTAGTTATTTCAACTTAAAGATAGGAGGTATTCGTAGTCAAATTAGCGTCTCATAATTTAGAAGTTATTTATATTAGTGTTTATTTGGATAAATAGTCAAATATCGTGTAAGCAGGTTTTGCCAGTACACGCGAAATAGCACTTTATGTCGATTGGCATTAAAAACTAAAAATCTAAAAAAGGTAGTTAGGAGGTATTGGTAGTTCATCGTCGATTTAGTAAACCCATATTTCATCAGTTATACAGTAGGTAACATAATATTGTATTCTTTTATAGGTACGTACATGTAAACTATACATTTAAGCTATTCATTATAAATTAAAATATATATATGGAGACTATTCATTAATTTAATTATTCATTGTAAACCAAACAATATGTTAAGGTAGTTTTTTTTTTTAATCTGACGTAGGTGTAACATTTATAATAAAACTGTACTTAAAGTAAAATTTAATTAAGTAAACACTAGTTGTAAGTTATTACTCATAAGAAATGTAACTGCACATTATGAGCAGCTGTATACAGTTCATTACACTACTCATGTTATTGTCAAGTACACAGTCACTAATGTACAGACTGCTTATTTCTAAAGAAAGACAAAATTTTCCAAAATAAAAATGTATAAAAAATCACTAAGTATGTGTTTTATTATCCAAACCCATATTCGCAAAAAGTGAAAGTGCCACCGATGCCACTATCGGTAGCTATAAAAGAACCGATACCACCAATAAAAGGTACCAGACCGCGGATATCGATACCAGACCCATTTTTATGGAGCACAGAACGAGACAATAGAAGCCTAGCTTAAAACAATACAACTTACAAGAAGACTCGGTGATAGTACCCGTAATGACAATGTTCTAAACGATTATAACCATTAAGATCTCAATCGTAGAGCTGATAATAGTCTGAAAGATCGCCAGGTAATGAAATATAACTTAGAAGTAATAAATTATCTTTTCTCAGAAAATGTAGATTCATGTTCTGAGATTTCTTGGTTTAAGTTGAATTTGGAAATAACGGTATTTTAAATATTTTTATCTAAGCTAACTTTATGTAGGTACTTACAAATATAAGAAATAATAAAATCTAAGTAGAATATAAATATATATTGGAAATCAGTCGAGATGTAGCTATTTAATTGATAATAGGTCGGGGAAAAAGCTTTTTCGTATTTTATAGGTACAAAGTTGTAGTAAAATCTCTTTGGCTGTACTGTTTGTATCTGGCTGGTCAAAACCAACCATTAAATAGATGACATTTAAAAACGGAAAAATTAAAAGTAATAACGATTTTCCGCCATTTTTCAATTGTTTTTCTGTCCGCCAAAATGAGTGAAGCTGAAGAAATAAGAATTGACCACAAAACAATTTTGACCCATTTGAAAAAGTCTGGTTATACAAAAAAGCTCGATATTTGGGTGTCATACGAGCTCTTAGTCTTGAATTTGTATGTATAAAATACGAAATAACTTTTTCGCCGACCTAATAGATAAAACTATGAACAAATAACTTACAAATAAGTATGTTGATCAACTTGAACAGGTTAAATACTCAAAACCGGCTTAAAATTCATACTTGAAACTAATAATAATACAATTACAATTACAACATCTACTAAAAAGATGGGTTACACTTTCAATGCCTATCTATTAACACAACAATAACTTGAGGGTAATGTCCCTTATACAAATAAACTACTATATAAGTTCTAATGACAATGAGGTGGCAGTCAATGTTATTATTTGATTTCTTAAGCAATATTATGAAACTGTTGTATAGCTCCAAAAATAACTTCATTTATTTGCGAATTAAGACATATTATTTGTTAAAATATCGGTGAAAACTGAAATGACAGTAATCAGTTACAAACGGCGCTAGTACCAACTTGGACGAAGGAATACTACATATGGGTTTTATGATGCCAAATGTTCCCTAGGTAATAAAATTGACGTGGACACCGGACAGTTATGTTAATCTATGAAGGACTAATGGGAATTCAAGACTTTTTTATGCTAAGTAGACACATGTAAGATATCAATGACAATGATTCCTTGTCTAAAAATGTAGGATCGAACTACAGTCTAAATAAACAAATAACAACAGGTTGACATTAAAATAATAACCAGACATTGATTTAGTACAAATTCTAAAAGGATTGTGCCAAAAACAAGCGAAGTTCATAACGTTGACAATAAACAACATCCTGTTCCAGAATAGAACACAACAAACCGAATTATTCTGTAAAGAGTTACAAGATGTAATGTCACCACTTCATAACTCGTGGTAATCTTACACAACATTTATTTTGAGCAAAATTTACTAATATAATTCTGCAATTTCTTCACGTTCTTTCCCCTTTGGTTTGTTGTTTTCCCTAATGTTTCTACATCCGTTAATATTTCAGAAAATAAAGTAAGCAATCCCTTGATAATTATGATGAAATCTTTTTCAAAGACAAATTTCTCTTTTTTACAACTATTAAAAGTCATATAGTCACTTGCTATACATGTAATTTACTAGCACTATACAACTTATATGCATACCTAGTCACAAAGTCCTTTTGAACCTCGGTAAGGACCCAAATGTTCATTGCATGACATCAATATCTCTAATAAATTCCTTTCGTATGTCCTTCAGTAGAAATAACTATCTGTGCTGTCTTTAATCGGAGGTTTCTAATATTATCAATACATCCTGATCCTAATAATAAATTAACTATTTCATAATTTCTTCCAAAAACACAAACGATTCCAGCTACAAAGTTCAGACCTATTACAAAATTCATAACAAACAAAATTGAATAAGAATGACTCAACTGTTTCAAATGGTATTTTCTCCTGAATATTTTCCTGTTTTATTTCAGTCCCAAAAACAAGGTAAAAACATATTTAAACTCTTTTTTCCTCATCCATCTGTGACCTTTAGTAAAAAAAGATGTAAATTTATAAGAAAATACAAAATTTTCCATTGACTTCCATCTCTTATTTAAGATTTAATTGACATTGATTGTGAATATCTTAATTTTCATATTACAAATACATCTATACTTAAATATGGAAGAACTAAAACATCTATAATCAAAGGAACTTTTAAATGATTGTTTGAATGACCTAGCAACAGTGTCATCTACTAGTTAAAACAATGCTCTGAAGCGTAGCCGAACAAGCGCGTGGTTTTCCGTATCATTGTACGAAGTAACGTCTTTTATATGTTAGCAAGTTCTTTCTCATTCAGTAGGTGGATAGCACAACATTGTCGCTCGGGCCTTGAACTCGCTCCAGCTGAACAAACTACAATGTGTCTGTGCGTAACTATTGAGAAACATATTTTCTGTCTAGTCGACAAATAACCGTTGGAAAATAAAAATCTAACCGTGATTATTTGTTTTCTAAATGGTGTGGTTAGTGATATTTGAAATTTTAGAGTACTGAATGATATTGACTTAGAATATTTCCTATGGGTCGTGAACATTTTTTTTAACTTATTTTATTTTTTGTGATTTCTGTCCAAAAGGTACAGGTGCATGTGTAGTTAAAAACAAAAACTAAGGCTGAGAATGCAGCCACCGTCGGCAAACAAAATTCAGATTTGCATGAGGCGGCGCGCGGCGGCGAGGCGTACGCTCGGCTCGCTCGCCACGCGATTAAAAATGCAGGCCGCGGCGGGTGGGAGAGCGCGGGCGGGGCGGGGCTACAAGTCGCGCTGCCATTGGCCAGGACGCGGGCGGGCGGTGCCCGGGGTGCGCGCGCGGGGGGGCTCCGCTGCCGCAGCCGCCCGGCGCTGGCAACCTCCTCACAACGCACGTAGCCTCCGCGCCGCACGGTACCGCGAAACGTTATCGACGCGCACCGCCGCGAGTCCATGTGAGCGACCGACGGTTCTCTCGTTGTGTACGGTGAACGAAGGATCGGCAAGCTGTACGCGCCGCAGGAAGACGACATGTTGACGATGGAGACGGATCTCAAGGGCGGCAGCCTACATGCCACAGTGCCGCCACATCACGCGCTCCAGCACGGCTACGGCTCGCTGGGCGCGCTCGGCGGCATGATGGCGTTGCCTCAGCAGCAGCCCCTGTCACAGCACCAGTCGCTGCAGCACCAGCACCACCAGTCCCTGCCGCAGCACCACCAGCCCCAGCCACAACACCATCAACCGCCCAACAACAACAATAATAATACCAGCAAAAACTCCAACGCGGAGCGTGTGAAGCGCCCCATGAACGCGTTCATGGTGTGGTCGCGTGGGCAACGCAGGAAGATGGCCTCTGACAATCCCAAAATGCATAACTCGGAAATATCAAAACGTCTCGGTGCACAGTGGAAAGACCTCTCTGAATCAGAGAAGCGACCGTTCATTGACGAGGCGAAGAGACTTCGCGCTGTTCACATGAAAGAACACCCGGATTACAAATACAGGCCGAGGAGGAAGACGAAGACCCTCGCCAAGAAACAAGAGAAGTACCCGTTAGGAGGAGGAGCGCTGTTAGGTGGTGGTGAAGGACAGAGGAGCTCGGCACCGCCGTCACAGCAGCCGCGTGACGTGTACCAAATGACACCTAACGGATACATGCCCAACGGGTACATGATGCACGACCCCAGCGCCTATCAGCAGCAGGCGTACGGCTATCCGCGCTACGACGTGTCTCAGATGCAGCAGGGCGGCTACGGGCAGTACTACGGCGGCGGGCAGGGATCGCCCTACCTGCCGCAGCCACCGTCGCCGTCGGCGTACGGGCTGGGCCCCGGCTCGCCAGGTGGCTACGCGCTACCTCCCTCATGCGCCTCACACTCACCGAGCGGCTCCTCCGCCAAGTCGGAGCCGGTGTCGCCAGGCCCGCCGGGGCTCAAGCGTGAGTTCGGCCACGAGCCGGCGGTGCAGCTGAAGCGCGAGTTCGCGCCGCACCACGCGCACGAGATGGGCATGAAGCGCGAGTACGGGCAGCAGGAGCTGAGCCAGATCATCAACATGTACCACGTGCCTGATGAGCAGCGGTACGCGGCCGCCAACGAGCGCGCCATGCCGCTCATCTGAGAGTCGCCGTTCGCGTGCGACATCGACATCCCGCCGCTCTGAGCTGTCGGGTCGCCGCGCCGCTCCTCCAGTGACTTTGTTGCGAATCGGTTTTCGCGTTAGGACAGTGATCGTTATCTCCCGGCCGTACATACTTCTAGGTATGTCCATTTATTTGTTTTGTAATGTACCGACGCTGTTAGTGTTGCGAACTGTTGACTAGCGAGCCGCCCGCGCCGGCCGCGTGCCGACGCCGACGGCTGAACGTTCAATTAATGTTGTTGATGAATATCTTGTATTATATTATGATTATTGTATTTTTTCATGGTTTAAGTTAAATATTTTAAGTCGTGTCGTGCGGATGGACGCTAGGGTTCCAACTGTGGTTCGCGTGAGAGACGATGTAGTGAACGAGGTAATTTGAATACCAAAAAAATTTGAACAATTTGTAAATATAGTGTTAAAGGCTAGAGACGAAAGTTGGAGTTAGTCGGTAAAGCGTAGGTAGATAGCGATAAGTCGTGCCACGACGCCACTCTCGTACGCCCGACGTGCGTTGTACAAAATATTTGTTATATGGAATCGAAAGTTATTAAAGCCTCGAAAGACTAAAATATTGTAATACGAAAATGTACAGTGAGTGTTATATAGTCAGTGGACACAAAAGTATATTGAAGAAAAGATGAAGTTATCAATAAACGACGCGTTAAAATTGTACATGCTGTTTTGTTGTATATTCCCAAGTGTTCCCCGGCGGTCACTCCGCAAGTGTACAGAAAAGTAAACGCCATCGCCATGATTCATCGCAAGCCGAGCGTGGCCGTGTCACAATACTGAACACAACTACCCACAAGCGATTTATACCAATTTTCTAAGTACACCGATATTCATTTGCGATTTGATTTATTATTCAAAAATAATATTGTTGGTATCTTTGTATATTAACGTGTAGCAATTGAAAGTTTTCTTACAAAACTTCACATCTTAATTTCTCTCATAGAAAAGACTTCAACGCACAACTGAACTCGCTCGTCTTTTCATAGCAAAGTTATTTCTTTTATTTCCATACATTTCAGAGTGTGATTGTTTGTGCCAATTTATTAGACTGCCTAACAATGCAACACTTCATACAGAAGGTATACAGAAGGTAATAAATATTTCATAATAATTGATAATAACGCTATTATGTCGGTGCAGTGACTAAATTATTGTCATTCTAACATAATTAAATGCTTTTGAAAGGTTCAATAAGTAAATATAATACCTGAAGTTAATAAACACGGCTGTATTGCTTCCATTGCAACATTAATTGAATAATTCAATTATTTTATCAATTCATTGGTACATCTAATTGCTTATTTTTGAGTTAATGGTTTTAACAGCTTAAACTATGACTTACCTACTTACTTATAAATTAGACTTCGGTTTTACAATTAATAAAATTCATGATACCTATTTCCTGAAGTCTACCACAAACGTCACTTTAATAATATTTTAGCTTTTAGCAATTTATTAAATAGCAATCAAGTTTTATTTTAATTCAATCATACAAATTTAATAGATTGCAGTGATTCACCTTTAAAATATTAAAAAAAACGTTAGGTACTATTGTTGATATGTATTTGGTAGGGAACACCAGAAAATGACATATAAATATTTATTTAATGAAAATTAAATGATGGATATTTCAGTGGAAGTCACCAAACAACAACATCTCAAATAAAATGCATTACAGGTTATTAAACTTTTATTGGTCAACGAAACATATAATTTGTATACCATTTTCCTTTTTTACAAAATTTTATAATTCAGATTTAAAGAACTCCAACATTTTCAATGTTTTAAGTAAGTATCATTGTTTGAGCCGCAGATTATTACACTACAATATTTTCCAAAAACCAGATAACCTTATTTTCTCACATTTATAAACTTAATAAAATAGGCAGTCATGGGGACTGTTAACAGAAGTGACAACTTGAAACTATAAAATAACAGTGATGACTCTTATAGCTATAGATATACTGTCAACATTAGCATGTCGGTGACACAAACCCATAAGTTCTTCAACTACAAAAAATTGCTCAACGGGCCTAAACAAGTTTTCACTTAAAACAATTCAACAAAATTGCATCACACACCAACGCCTAGTCTAATGTGTATAAGAAACTGGCATTTCAATCAATTACTGTCAACACGCAAGGGGTGAGGCGGGATTTAATCAAATCCCTCGGAGTAGTTGATAGAATTCGGGTACTCGCACCACCCCCGGGAATTTAACCGACTTAATCTGACGAAAAACGCCCCGATGTTTAGCAGCGATCATTTAAACACTATTTCTACTTAACACTTTGATGTGGGGCGGGATGCAAGAGAAGTCACTGGAGATTTAAAAAAAAGGTTTTTAATCTCAGTGAAATTGTAGAGCAAAACAATTAAAGACTACATTGAAAATCAACTAGAAAAAGGAAATAAAAAAAGGATTTCAGACAACAATTAAAGCTTGGCAATTAAAGTGTTTGTATCAAATATTGGCTTATAGGTACCTGAACAAAACAGTACAACAGTACAGTAGTTATACAAGTCATAGTTACAATCATTCCTTTTACCAAGTTTTGTAAGTATAATTTAAAATTGAAACAATAGGTTCATGGAGTTGATTTTGATACATGTAGGTATTGTGTTTAGATCGAGACACCATTCAAAAACTCAAAGCAGTTCACTTACTTTTACCAACCTATTGCAAATCAAGCCGGTTAGCTCTACCTACTACTATTGCTCAAAGAGAGGTACCTATCCAATGCAGTAAAGTAAATGAAAAAAAAAACAATCGACGAAGTTAACTTTATCCATTTCTTTTTCATCGGACCTTATAAAATATATTTATATCGAAAGAGCTTTTGAACATTTCAAGCAAAGAACTAACATTTCCATTAGGAATTTCTGAGTAACAGCCTGGAGACTGGAAAACATAACTGGCGAAAGGAGGATGTCACCTCTGTTTAACCCTTGGGAGAAAACCGGCGTGATGTAACTACCATTTCTTGAAAACTTGAATCTTTAGCAGAAAATTTCACAAATATTTCGGAGTTGTATGACAACTGTATAGTACATAACTTTATAAGGAAAAAAAGGCCTACTTCAGAGAACATATAAGATATTTAACTAACGTTAAACTAATCTAACTAATCTAGTATTTAAGTAATCTTAGTTAGGGCATCATAAGAAATGGTTAGGTGTTTGTGCAAATTAGGTGTCTGTGCAAAACCTTATGCTGGAGGATTTCCAAATATTTACTATGATCTCATTAGAAACAGCATTCATTTTAATGTTATTTAGGTAGGTAGAGTTTCGTACTAAAAGGTAGGCGATTTACGAGTATATTAGTAACAATTAAGTATCAAATTTGAATTCGATTGTTGTCTTTAGAAATAATTAATGCTAGACATTAATGTTTTCTTTTTTAATTCAAGACAAAATAGATGCAAATTCAAGTTAGTATGTAAATAAATAAAATAGTAAGGCATTAGAATTTAAATACAAGTTTTAAGAAAAGTTTTTAGGCAAACTATAATTTAAACTTTACCAAATATCATACTCTGCATCCGAAATTCGAAGCCTACCGAATTCTGCTTTTGGTTATTCTGTATTTTTCTAAGCGGCTTAAATCTCATTAATTTAGATTTTATAATTTTAAATGATTCATTACCATAATTTTATTTCACTATCATTTCTGATCCCCAAGACAAACAAGCACATCGTTTGCACCCGTTACAAGCAGTTGGAATATATGCAGCATGCACTAGGTATATCTTGTGTACAAATAAATAAATTCATTTTAACATAACATGAACTCACGCCTTCTTCCCATGGGGGTAGGCAGAAACTACAGAACGCCACCTGCTACGATCCTTACATACTTTACGTTCATACATCTGGTCATACACGCACGCCGGGTATTATGTTCGAAACCTAAGTTTTCCCCATGACACTTCTAGTTGACCGAATATCAACGCCGCTTAATAGCTACAAGCTGCTCCGTTGATCTGAAAAAGAAAGACAGCGTGAAAGTAAATGATTGACAAAAAAGTTCTGTTAATCTGTAACCAATCTCTTTTTTGTCTCAACACGATTTTTACGCACTTCTGTAATCTCTTTTTAGGGCGCTATCAATCTTGAGAATACAATTATTAGAACATAAAAATATTATTGAATGTTCCGATGTTATTATTACTTCTGAACTAGGCCATCATTATTATCAAGACTAGCTTCTGCCCGCGACTTCGCCTACATTTTCTGTTTGCTCGGTTCCTAGCTTCTATAGCGTGATATTAAATACCTTCCTCAAGAATTGGGCTACATAATTAGCCTATAATGTTCCCACTGCTGGGACACAGGCCTCCTCTCTTTGAGAGGGAATGGGCTGTAATCTACCACGCGGGCCCAATGCGGGTTGGTAGATGTCACATGTCTTCGAATTTTTAGTTCTAGGACATGCCGGTTTCCTCACGATGTTTTCCTTCACCGTTTTGAGAACAGTGGTGATGAAATTATTTACACAAAGTAAAGCGCCTGCCTGGGTTCGAACCCGCGACCTACGACTCGTAAGTCGGGGCCGATACCACTGGGCCACCACTGCTCCCAAATGAAACTCACTGCTCCAAAGAATTGGGCTATCAAATGCAAAATAATTTTTCAAATCCGACTGGTAGTTACAGAGATTATAGCGCATTCAAACAAACTCTTCAACTTTATTATAGATAGATTAAATTAACAAGATCAAATTACAATTACACTGTGGTCAGGTTTTTCTTGGTGATACGGTATTTTAACAAAGCTAATTAAATTATTCACTTGTACCAAAATACGAATTGCAAGCGTAATATTTTCAGTTTCAATAGTTTACTAACTTAGGGTTATTTTTCAGTTTTTTATCAATACTGACAAAGGCTTTTATTTATATTTTACATAACAATAGGTATTAATATTTTCATATTTATTAAAATAATATTATAATATAAACCTTCCAAACTAGGGTTAACATTTCGTAATTTTACAAAGTCGTGAGAAAAATGCCGCACATTTGCAAAATAATTAGGACATTTGACTTTTGCATCTTTATTTTTTTTGTACACATTTCCCCTTTTTTAATTCATAATTTATATAACCCTACTCCAAACTGCGTAACAGTTCTTCGACAGCAGTTTTTCCTAAAAGGCTTTTATACCTCAAATAAAAGCTTATCATTGGCATACAATTTACACTACTAGGAGCAGCTGTCTTAAAACATCTGTCATCTATAAATGATTATATTTAAATTATACTTTACCTAATTATATAACCTTTAACTACTTTGCTTGTACATATGAATGAGTTTCCTGTTTTATCAACATAATTCTGTTCCGCATTCATTAAGGTAAGCCTCTGAACTCACTGGATTTCACATTTTTCACGTTGATCCAGAACTGTATCTTTTCACATCATCACTATGGGACCTGACAATGAAAACAAACATAATATTTTTGTGATTTACATAACACCTCCTAGCATAATTTATAACCTTTTCTATCAACGCTCCCTCAGACAGGCGCGACGCGACAGCATGATGCGACTCTTGTAGAACAATTCCCTTGCAGTTTTCATAGAAATTTTCCTACTAGAGTCGCGTCGCGCCGGTTTGCAGGAGCCTTTAATCGGGCCTAAACACCAATACGACGATAATCGACCAAAAACTATGTAGTTCGTCATCCGGTTTCCTTTACTACCTAATATTATATTAATAATAATAGTACTCGTATATCTACGGGAGTCATCGTGAATTTCATAATCAAACTCCGTGGTACGTAGGAAGGTACGTCCTACGCATTAAACGGGGTTATAGAAATTAAAATAATTCCTAAACGAATAAAACAAAGCTCTATGGCCCAAAAAGATTTATTAAAATTAAAACGCATTCACAAAAATATGAATTCCGGATGTACGCGCGCACTCTGGTTTCGCACCCCACCGTTCCGCGGCGTGACCCGGGACTCGAACCCGCTACCCGAGGGTGGGCAATCACGCCGCGTTCCCACGGAGTCGGCATTGTTTCCTCTCACGGTTCGCGACATGTCATTGCTATGATTGCTGGGTCACTGGCCCACTGCTTTCTAATCATATGTTCAACGTAAATATCGCTTTGAATCCCATTACTTAGATGTGTGATGCGTCCCCGTCCCCGTACCTAGATTGATGAGGTTTTAAAAGTACCTACAATTTTACAGCACAAAAATACTTAGTTCTAAAACCATAGGTTTTATTTTAAATTTCCACAAAAATGGTAATCAATCTCCCAGGAAATAAGCCGTCTAATTAAATATAAATCACTACCCAACTACGTTTAAATTCAAGAAATAAATCGCCGAAATTGCACGGTATCATATTCTTAGAAAAAAACCGTATCGAATGGCATGTACGAGCGTACACCGGTGCATACATCTGCCACCCCTGGCTCCGTCTACCTACTAACATCCGCCGACACATTTGGCCCCACATTTTTTTCCATGTCGCAATGTAATTTCCCAAACTCCCAGTTGGCGGTGGAGTGTAAACATCGGGACAAACAACTAAACTAAAGTTGTCACGTAATTCGTTCGCCAAACATTCATCTATTTGTTCTTGAGATTGACACCAGCCCGCCCCCAGCGGTGTCCCTTTGTTTTTATGTTGCACGCTGTCAATATTTGGTCTCATTTGTCATTAAGTGGTTTTAAATGCCGATTCGTCGGCGATACGACGAGCCGAAAGTGGGTGGCGCTGTGTAGGCTTGTTCAAACATACGTCCCGATGTGTGAACAGATAAGGTAACGTGAGCGTTTCTATGTGAACTTTGACTTCGGAATATTAATACGAGAGGTGAATCCTAAAATAGAAATACGAATGGAAAGTTTGACGACTCCGTGTTCTGTATATACTACCCTGGGTTACCGAGAAAAAAAATACTTAGCCGTGGTCAAAAGTTGCTGCAACGAGCACTTCGGCGGACGAGGCAAAAAAAATTAAGTGGAATTTTAGCCTTAGTTTTGTGCGCATGACCTTCTTGGAATCGTTAGTTGCCGTAACGGTACTTACGCCGCGTCTCCCTCAGGTAGGCCTGCAGTGGCCTGCACTCGCTAGTTACTTGAGGCTCAATGCAGTCGGGAATGCGTTTTTATGACGCCTTTTTCAGATGCCAGTACTCCAAGATGACGCTTAACACGATGTGGTTTTTGTCCACCGGTATTTATATTTTTCTGTGTCCTATTTTTCTATATACTTTCATTTAATACCGGTTACTGAAAAACAGAAGGTAATACTTTTAGTAAATAATAACACGCGACAAAAATATTTTGTTGGTCGTGTGTAAATTTGATCCAAACAATTTTAAATCAAATCATTGGAATCGCATCTCCAACACAAAATGTATTGTGTACAGGTGCAACTGATGATTTGCACTTTTAAGAAACGGGAATTTGACTGAAAAAAACTGTTCCGAAATTGATTCTCTGTTGATTTCTAAGGCCGTTAGACCAAAAAAGGAATGTCTCTGAAAAACCACTGAAGTGTGACCAAACTTTGATTTGTGCACCTTTAACTGCTAAAGATGCAGAATTATTTATTTTCTTTAGGAATTTCAAGACCGTAACTGCTAACGGTTTTCAAATTTCCCAATAGGCACTTAATCAAATTGATTTGGTGTCTACTCACACTTTTCTCGCCGTAAAACTCGTATTAAAGACTATTAACAACGGATGCATACCGCTGCTGGTTAATTTGAATGAATTTATTTATTTATTATGAAATTACTGACATTTATTTACGCTAAACATAATTTTGAAGCTAACCTAAGTTTGGTTTACCACAATAAGTATATAAAACAAACATTACCATCCGTATGTCTCAAAGTAGTGTTCCAAAGGCAAATGGAGTAAAGCGGAGGTGGCCACCTATCATTTAAAATTTAAAAGTTCGGCTATTCTAAACAGTTTAAAAACAATTCGCTAATTTAATAATGTTCAAAAAAAAAATACACTTTCATTTGGATTTATCTACCATGTGAACAAAATTTTCGACGTAACGAGTTAAAATTTGGCTGGAAGATGCCTTGATAGTGTAGGTAGGTACAAGATTATGTACTCATTTACGTTCAGTGTGACTCGGCAACGCTTCAGATTTTTATTTTATTTGTTTTTACAAATTTTTATAAAGTTTTTCGAAACTTACTAAGCCCTGATAAAAAAAAATCTGTTCAGAATATCCCAACTTAATTTTTTTACATGATTGTTCGCCACCTCCGGTTTACCCCATTTGCATTCGAACTACTACGTTTGAGACAACCTGTATATATACCATATGTTCTTGCCAAAACCCACTTCTTTTATTCAATCAACACTTCTTCCAGCTCCAGTATCTTTTCGCAAAACCAAATAAAGGCTCCCACAGACAGACGCGACGCGACAGCGCTACACAAAGGCGCCGCTCGTCGCGCGACACGCGGTGCCTTTGTGTCGGGCGTCGCGTCGCGCCAATGTTAACGAGCCTTAACACATGAAAAATAAATAACACCGCACAACATTTATGTACCAATAGCAAAACAGAAGAATAACACAGGTCTGCAATGGTTTTCCTCTTTGAAATCTGCGTAACGTTTTCTATAGTTTCAGATGTGCTGATTACGTGAAAAATAATAAAAAAAATCCATTACGTCAGGATTTTTTGATATTGAATATTTAAGATGTTGCTGAAAAATGTCGGAGCGCCTACATTTAAAAATTTATAAAACGTCATTAAATTACTTCAGCTTAATTTTAATTGCATTTAATTAGTGTAAGGAGACATAGAAATTAATCGAAATCAGTAATTTGTTAATTACTACATAATGAGTATAAGTAATTCGCATTAACCATGTCGAAAACGGTTCATTTTGGCTTAATTTAGTAATAAGCTTATTAATACATAATGATTAGGTATTATTACCTAATAGTTATGAATATTTAGAAAAGGGTGTAATAAAGATAAACCAAAGGGTTTTTATATAAATACCCGCACTGATTTAGAAAATTAACAGTTGGAGTGCGCATCTTGCAACATAAACTTTAAAATGTCATCGCGAAGTTGTTTAAATTATCCGAATTGTTTTTGTTATATTTGCGGGAAATTTATGGTTATAAAACAACGAAACAGCATTACAGACTTTGTGAAAAATATTTACAAAAGTTATTTTGGATACGATTTAAGTAACCAAGACAAAACTTGGACACCTCATAAAATTTGTACGACTTGTTTATTAGAACTTCGCAAGTGGACAAAAAGACAGCAAAATAGCTTCAAAATCGTTTCGCCTACGCTATGGAGAGAGCCTAAAGACCACATTTAAAGATTGCTACTTTTGTTGTTGTGACATAACTGGATACAATTCTAAAAATAAAAGGGACATAAACTATCCAAATGTGTCATCAGTTACGCCTGCAATTTTCGGCGATTTAAACATGGTGCAGCCCTCGTTTTCAGCTACACAAATTGAAGATTCTGACTGTGATACAGATGAACAGGATGTATACCAATCTGATCCTGAATTTCACGTAGATTCTAACGAATGTAAGCTCTTTTCACAGGCACATTTAAACGACTTGACAAGAGATTAATGATATCGAGTTGCAAGCATGGCAGTCATTTAAGGAAGTGGTGAAAAACTTTTTGGGGAACAATAAAAGCTCCGACTACAAAGAAATAATGGCCAAAATGATTGCACATTTTGGTGTAATGGGTTGTAATATGAGCATTAAACTTCATTTCTTAAATTCGCACATTGATTACTTCCCAGAAAATCTAGAAGCCGTAAGCGAAGAACAAGGCGAAAGATTTCACCAAGATTTGAAAAAGCTTGAAGTGCGGTATCAAGGAAGATGGAACACTAGCATGATGGCGGACTATTGTTGGTTATTGAAGTGCGACGATCCAAACCAAAAATTTAAGCGGAAATCGCACAACCGAAGCTTCCAGAAAAAAAGGACCAGGTTCCACAAATAAAATTTACATGTAATTTAGACTAGTAATAAGTTGTTATTATATATTAGTAGTTTTTTAAGTTAAAAGTAATGTACTTTTTTAAATATTTTTATTTTTATGTAACAACTTGTGTTTTTTTCCTATTTTCTATCTGTACCTTTTTTGAAAAATCTGGAGGTGATGGAGAAAAACTTAGTACATATTCGTAATCAACGCACCAAAATACCCTAGAATCAGCTATCAAATTCCCGAGAGGAAGTTATGACCCTCATTTTGCAGGCCTGTGTAATTACAGCACCAGGTAGAACCAACCTAACTGCTCAATGTAAGCCGACCGAAAGGATCGTCCAAACGCAATAAAAAAAATGTTTTTGGAAAGTTTTATGATCGTAAAGGGGTATAACCAGCAATAGGGTTATGTTGTAAAATAATTACACCGACCAGCGACCTTCGGGGATAAAATACCGCCAAAGTTGATGTGGTATAAGTCGCTATAACTGTAAAATGGTTCCGGTAACTAATTAACGAGTAGACGCTATGTTGCTTATGTTCTAGCCGTCATTTGCTGGATAAATAAATACTGTTAAGACGGTATAAGTGTTTTTGACTTCTATTGTTATTGTGTATAATGAAGTATTCGCTATTCGGTTATGACTGGAGTGTATTTTGTTCGTCTTGTTGGGGCTTAAGAATGTAATTATTAGCACCAATTTCACCAAACTCTGCTGTTACTAAATGCCATGCTAAGCATTTTGAAGGACTATTTTTCGTAGTGAGACTATCCATCAAATGGCATAACGAGACATTTTGAATAAACACAGCATGAACAAAATTGCCCTTAAGGCATTAGATATGATGTAGTGTTGTTCTGAAAATAGAACACTGAATAGGGTTATGGACTCAAACTCAAACTAAAAGCATTTATTTCAATTAAACCATTTACAGGCACTTTTGAATTGTCAAAGTCGGTCAGTTAGTCAGAAAGTTGAAGCTAGTTGCCCATTCCAAAACGTAGATCTCTATGGAGAAGAACGGGGAAGAAACTCCAAGGACACTCTTTTTAAATCAAGATATTACAATTACAGGAAAACCTGGAAAACAATACGAACCTGTATTTTTCCTGCTGTTAGCATTACAGTCTATTAAGAACCAGTTTGTTGACAATGGTTTCCTTTGCCGTAAACATTTTATCCCTGTTAGATTTTTCCTCACCGGACTTAATCAAAACCTCTGTAACGTAGAAAATATTAGGTTTTCGCTCTGTGGTTTTATTTTAACTTATTTATTTATATGTGTTATCGGCATTATTATTTTTTGAGGATATTTGGTAATCCAAGATACATTATTTCTCTGTACCAAACATAAATTTATTTAGATCGAAACATCTACCATGCACTGAAATCAGTTACAATAGTCCACCCCTATTTTTTCTGTGCATGTTATAAAAGGCGTGGAAGCATGGTGTTTATGATAGTTTTCTTTTCTCACAACTGTTCATGTTGCGACCTTACATAAGGCCCGAAAAAAAAAGAAAGACACCATGACCTCTGAGTTTGGTTCAGCATTTTTCCTCAGGGATCAATAAGCCAGGAAATTCCGGCGCCATCTTGTTTTATAATACTTACCAAAAAATTGATGTGTAGGTAATAGTTTTTTAGGATACCTACTTACAAAAATAATACTATATAGAGGTATGAGGAACAGGGTGTAAAGTTCACTCAAACCTCCATAGAAAAGGGAGGATCCTCCGACCAGACGGGTGTCGTGTCTGGTGGGCAACTGCCCGACGGTTGATGTCGGGATGTTGTATATATGCTAGTTGCGCGGTAAACTCTGCTTGCGCGATGCAGGATTTTGCGTGACGTCATTGTGACGTGTAGCTCGCATGTGGCGATTGGATGCCGCTACACTAAGTTACCTACCAACCAACGAGATTACTCATACATACATATATATAAACTCACGCCTTCTTCCTATCGGGGTAGGCAGAAACTAAAGAACGCCACCTGCTACGATCCTTACATACTCCTTTTGCCTCGTTTACGTTTATAAATCTGGTCATACACGCACGCCGGTTCCGAGTATGACGAGATTACTCATTCACTCAAATACGTAGTTACTATTATCAAAATAACTAGACCTCAAAACATTCTTTATAGGTGAAACTACAACATTTTTGCGATTTTTTGGCTATCTTATCAGTTGGTTACTACTTACTAACGATGGCCTTTCTAGGAACTGTGTGGCCGCCTCTTTTTCCATTGTTTCCCGTAGAAAGCAATGGCGGAAGTTTCTCATGATAGCCACAGGAATAGATTAGAAGTGTATGTCTGTTTATTGGGATACTAGTGTGTATTTATTGTGGATGCGGGATTTATGTGCGGTTATTAAGTTTTTATTTTGATCCTTATGTTAAAAAAAAAACACAAAATATTCTTTTTGCCAAAAAAATGGCGCATTTTCACTTATCTTAAATAACATCACGCTTGTATTTCCCGTAGGGTTAGGCAGATGCGTATCTATAGTAAACCCACTTTTCGCCAGTTATGTTTAAGTTACATGTAACAGGGGCGAGCCTATTGTTTGTTTGCACTGTTTTCTAATTAAAACTTAAGATATCGCATACCTTGATAAAGAGTAGCACAGCTCAAAATACCTCTTTTTTCAGGAACAGCAAAAACATTTTACTCGTTTTCTATTTGACCGATTTAAAATTATCGTTGTATGATGTTGTATAATATTTTACTAAGATATTAATTTGCCCAATTATTATCTTAGTAAAATAATATACAACATCATACAGATTCCGATAGTTGCAATAACTCGATTTTGAATTATTTTGAGTTGTGCCACCCTTTATCTAGGTGTGCGATATGTATTATACAAGTATATTTGTTTTATACAAGTATGTTTAATCTATATATATACTCACTTATAATATATAATAAAGCTGAAGAGTTTAATTGTTTGAACGCGCTAATCTCTGGAACTGCCAGTCGGATTTGAAAAATTATTTTTGCTTTTAAAAGCCCAATTCTTGAGGAAGGCTATAGGCTATTTATCATCACGCTACTTAGGAGCCGACTAAAAAGCAAAAAAAGTCTGCGAAAACTAAGAATAGCGCGGATGGGCGATGCGATGCGACGGGATGGGTCGAGGGAACAAGAAATTTCACGCGGACGAAGTCGCGACCTGAAGTTAGTCGATAATAAGCAGCTTCGTAGACCGCTATGTAGCTGGATAGCAACATCAAAACTTGATCAGCATAAATGGTTACGTTCCCTTTACAAATATAATGCTAGATGCAAAATACATCGATCCATTATTACGAATAGCATCCTTTAGGTTTTTTTATGCTTGACTAGCGTAGCAGCGAGTAACTCGTAGCATATTCGTAGCAAATAAATATCTTGTATGTCTTGATTTATATGTCTACATTATTTTGAATGCTCTTTTCTAGGTGTCGTCTACTTGAATTAAGGGGTGAAATTTGTTCAAAATCAAGAGCCATTTACTCAAATTAGGCTGAGAATCAGCACTTTTCGAACGTCAAAATTACATAAGACAGTCCCCCAAAACGCCCGCCCTTCACCACTTCCTAGTGCTTTAGCTGGTGAGAAGAAGTGGCGCAACAAACTCCCCAGAAAACTATTGTAACTTTGCCTCTGAAATCGTTAGAAATTAATTATAGCTTCTGTATCACACACGGCTACATATCAAGCTATACATTTCCAGTTTTAGCTGACCTCGCATTGTATAGACTTTTCGTAAAATGAGAAGTCAGTTTATACTGGAAATGTATAGCTTGATATGTGGTCGTGCGTACATGTATAGGTGCTTGTTTTATTGCCTCATTGGTATAGTGGACGCAAGCGCTACAACTAAGCATGATGTCCCGGGTCCGATTCCCGGGTCGGGCAAATTGTTGTTGAGTTTTTCCATTTAGAATTTCTCAATAGCAGCCCAGAGTCTGGATTAGGGCCCAGTTGGTGGCAATAGGCTCGCCCCCTATTACATGGGACTTAAATATAACTGGCGAAATGTGGGTGTATTTTAGGTACTCCTCTGCCTAACCTTTCGGGAGACACAGGCGTGATTCTATGTTATATGCTTGTTTATGTGAGTATACTTACATAATCTAGGCGACATCCAAATATAAATGAAATTCTGTTTTATGATAACTACCGAGGCCCAACGTGTAGCCATTAGCCATACGTCATACCCCAATAACATACAAAACGAAAAAACCAAAAACCCACACTGGCATACAGTAGTCCTCAATCAACCACCACTAAGGAATAAAAAACAAAGGGCCAGGGGCAACTCATAAATTGCACGATAGAGTCATTAGGCAGGGGCGGACTCGCCACTGAATAATTAAAAACAAATAAAGTCGACACGGATTACCTTATCTGTGCCACCATCGCTCGTTCATTTTTATTTAATAGTTCGTGTTAACTTTCACGGATATTAGACGGATTTTAAGATTTTAGATTGTTGGAATAAGTTTTGGTAATGGGTGGAATTGATGGGCTAGTTTTCATTACAATTTGTTATTTTTTTTGTTGTTTGGTTTCCGTCTAGTTCGGTGTGATGTTTGTTTGATTTGCAAGGAACTTTTCTTTTAATGGATTATGTTAGTTGCTACAATTTATTAGTCTTAATTGACTACATACAATATATAGGTGTTACGTATTAGAATTCGTTTTTCTTTATAAATGTTTTTAAAACTTTTCGATGCCTTTCTGGGAACTGACACAATTAACAGTTTATTTGAATACTAGCTTCCGCCCGTGGCTTCACCCACGTGGTATGTCGATAAAAAGTAGCATATGTCCTTCCCCAAGGTTCAAAGGATTCCCATACCAAATTTTATCAAAATCTGTCTAGCCGTTTCGGAGATTAGCCGAAACATACACAAAGACAGACAAAATTTAAAAAAAGTTTTATTTATATGTACCGTATATACGAGTACTTTCATATGCATTTAGTAAAAAGCTAATGTTTTGACTTTACAAACAAACACTTCAAATTTATTTATTTGTATGTATAGATATCTTAATCGTCGTTTAAATGCAATTTAAACGCCAGTCTAATTGCAGATTTTCTTCAATTATCTTACTTTATCTTTTAGCTACTTGACTTGAAAATTTATTTACCCAGCAGCAAAGTGAATATTTTCCACACAACTCTTGTGTAGGATCCGATCCTGTGCTGCGTGGGTGTAGGAATTGCACATACTCCCACACGGACTAACCGACCGCCACATACAGATGTCACACCACCGGACATACATTATTTAGCACTTTGACTTTAAATTGGTAACTAAAATCAGAACAACGGTAGGTAGCTTACTAGTTGAATACCTAGTGATCATTTTATAGTTACATAAAGGGCAAATCAAAGAGTCCTAATTACACATTTTCTGCATGCTGCGTGCTCAATAGGATTTCGCATCAGCAAAAATTTCGAACTTCCATACAAACTGTCATCTCCCCTTTAGGGAATAAATTTTCAGAAATCCTTCTTTGCTTCTATATAGACCCAGTGGTTAAGGCTGTGCGTTGTCTGTCAGTGAAATAATAAATTTAAGGTGAATCCTCAGCTGTAGCCCGCCAAATTCAAATTTTCTTTGGTTTTTTGCAAATTGCAGCTCTGTTTTACGTCGTACGTTGATCAAAATTCGATTCGCGACTGAAGGAATGATATATTTATTGAATAATACTCATCAATTTCATATCAATCCTAAGAATTTTTCAGAATATTTCATATGAAAATTCTTAGATGGAACAAATTTCCAAAATTCAACTACGCAAACTCTGTTCACTGATGCAACCATAAGATCATCGAGTGCACCGGTGTCAGGTCTATTCTAATGCAGTGTTATTAAATTAATTAATTCGTTTTGTAACTTGCCATCATTTACTAACGTCAATTATTAAAAAGTCTCGCCCTTTGATTTTCAAATTAGCACTAGTGTTCATGATCGTCACGCCGGTGATTCCTGTGTAATTCCGGTGGTGTTCTGGTACACTCTAGTAAACCTTCAGGTCAGATGTGATATTATTAGGTCCTATGTGATTATAGGCCAACCGTAAAGCTTATAATTACTTACTTCAGATGCAATATAGTCGTCAACTTTGTGACCTTAAAATGTAACTCCTCATAATTAGCATTTCTGCAATCGTAGAAGATCAATTATAAAATATCAGCTTCTGCCCGCGACTTCGTCCGTGTGAAATTTCATGTTCCCCCGACCCACCCCGTCGCATCGCATCACCTGCCCGCGCTATCACTTCGTTTTCGGCTGAGCGTTCTTTCTAACTTTTTTTCTTTTTGCTCGTCTCCTAAGGGTCGTAGCGTGATTTTAAATAAAGAAAAGAAAACCTTCCTTAAGAATTGGGCTATCAAAAGCATAAAAAATTCAAATCCCGGTAGTTCCAGAGATTACCCCCCACATACAAACTTACAAACAAACAAACAGAGAGAACGACCAAATTTATTGCTGGACATTAAAGAGACCTCTTTATAATATTCCTAGCTGTTGCCCGCGACTTCGTCTGCAATCCAGGATGAAAAGTAGCCTATGTCCTTACCCAGGTCATTGTCTATCTGTGTGCCCAATTTCATCCAAACCCGTTCACCCGTTTTGCTGTGAAAGCGTAACAAACAAACAAACTTACTTTCGCATTTAGGAAGTTAGGATCCATTACGTGACTGTGTATTATATATTCTGGAGAACTGCTCAAATATGTATCTTGATGTCATTTCTACATACACTGGTACTGTCATTGTCAATCTACAGTGACAGTTCCTTACTAATCTAATTCTAAACTCAAATCTGTTATTTACCGAGATCGCTCTACAATTCGAAAACCTACCTAAGACTAAATAGTACCACGGTAGTACAACAAATCTAAAACAAAACCACATTAGTTGCGTGCGGCCTGAGATAGCCTCGAGTGTTTGTTCAATTTATGTGCCGAGTACTCCCGAGTGCTGCCGAGGAGTGCCGAGCGCCCTCCACGAAGATGAGACGAGATGGCGCCTCCCGGATATGGCGTTCAAGAGAACACACGTGCCTGTTAAAATCTGGATGTGAATTTGAAAATGGAACGTGTTTTACAAGTTTCTGATACCTAATAGGAAGAGGAACACTTACTTTTTACGTAAACTTTGAATCAAAAGCATTCAGGATTGTCGGTTTCCAAGCAATTTGGGAACAGCGTACACCAGTACGAGACTTACCTACATACATAACATAACATCATACCTTGTTTCCGAAGGGTTGGGCAGAGATGTTCTTATAGTACCTACACGCACTTTTTGCCAGTCATGTTTAAGCCGCATGTAGGTAATAGGGGCCTAGTGCACAAATTTAGACTCCGGGCTGTTACTGTGAAATTCCAAATAGATAAACCCAAAAACATTTTTCCTGACCCGGGATTCGAACCCGCGCGCGCTTCTGATGAATATAAGGTCCTATTCTCATCAGTAGTGTTTGCTAACACTAGACAAAGAAATGAACCTTATTATGGTGGAAGCCGTTCCTAATACCTATTATTGGTCAACTTTCTTAATTAAAGGATAATGTTGGCGCCCACCCATAGATAGCAACCAACCCAATCATATCTTTCAAATTAAAATCGGTAAGTAATTTGCTATGATATCATCATTGTTTTTTTTATTTACCTTTTGTCGGACCTTTCCTCCAAAACGAAAATATTCCAATTTTATAAATTCACTACACAAATCCCCGTGGGATTTTTAATAATGCCTCCAATACTTTTTTCACATTACTCCGCTAAAATCTTTCATTAACGTGACGTTAATTTAATATCTACATGAGCATTAATGCAGCACTTTATAGCACAAACTACTCCTAAGTTAACGTCGTGTAATCCAACTTTATCCCTAGCAGGCAACGGCTGTTACCAAATTAATTTATTGAACGGTCCGCTAACGGTACCGCTGAAGACTCTTCTGCCAGTCACCCAATCCACTCACGACCAACACTGAAACACAACGAACTCAACACAGCCAAACGAAAACCGACCACAAAGTAACTTTAATAGAACTCAATTTAACATACAAGCAAACCAACATACGACCGATAAACGCAGCATAGCAGGCAGTAAATAAACAGTTGATACTGACTACACATCATTACATCAAATAGATGAATAGGCATTGTGATAGGACATTGCACTTTAAAGAGGAGCGAATACGTGTCAGAATCAAATGTGTGGTTGTTGCAGGAGTTTCTTATCGAACAGTGGGTTAGTGGGCGCGAGCGGTGCCGGGTCAAACGCTTAGCAAACAACCACGGACGGATTTGTCTTGGCGTATATTTGCCGGCATCACCGTGAAATGGTTGCAAAAGCTCGCGGTGCTACGGCATTGTGTAGGATGCATTTCGTTCCACTGAAGCCGCGGTGCAGCCTCGCTTGTTCTCTGAAGAAAATAACGCCAAAGTATAGAAAGAACAATATTACCTAGGTAGACATAGTACAAGCTACAAGTATTGCCTTATTATTTTTGAAAAACTAGCTTTGATCGCCGAGTGATCGTACATAATACAACTCTAATTGATTTATATTGATTAATAATGAACACCAAATTCTAATTCAGTCAAACAGTTACATTCAAGTTACTCAAAAACGTAACCAATTCGGCCTCGGGCAACAAACCTTTAGTACTCAGAAATTCTAAATTGACTACAAATTCGCGGAACCTAACAAAAGAAATCGGTCAAGTTCAAATTGAAATAGAAGATACGGCAGACACTGCATAGATTTATATAGTAGATCTTTATAGGTATTATTTTGTGATAAGCGGTCAATAACTTTTTGTTCAGAAACATTGATCGATTACCGAAAAGGGACGAATATTTGGATACACTTTATATCCTCTTGGCCAATATTATGTATACCTATGCATGATGATGATACATTTTTTAAGTGAAAAGACCTCTGAAAGGCTCATACTTTTCAATAGACTTGTACTTTGATAAGAAATACTAACAATACCATAAGACAAACAAATATTAAATGAGAATAAGGCAGGCACTTACACTAATAAAGAAATAATTTCGTACTGAAACCAATTACGAGCAAACATACCTATTACACGCCACCAAATTAAGCAATAAGCAGTTTAACACTTACAAAATTAAATTACAAAAACATTAATAGAACAATAAAGTATTACGTGAACAGCCTCTCAAAAACAAAACTTGTTGTTATATCCAAGAAAATAACTCGGAAGCATCTTCAGATTGGGCCCAAAAATAATCACCCATCAATCAACCGCTTGGATCTATAAAAACCTTCTTTGTAACCCTGCCGCCCATAATTGGTACGTAAAAAACAAAAGTAGAAATTTATAACGAGACGAAAGACCCAAATCATTCTGTTTAGTGCGAAATTATAGTGTTTTAAACACAGCGTTTAGGTGATTGTACTGCTCTAATGAAAGGGTATTACGTAAGTGGACGGGAAGGAGAAGTAAGCCGCAATCTATTAGCTGAACAAAAACTAAAAAATAAGCTTAATTTCACACCTGTTTACTTTTAATTCTATAATTATGTGGGAGCAATGGGCTTTTTGCACGCGCTTCTGATCCCTATATGAGCTTAGAGGAAATTGTGAGAAAGCACGGGACGATGGAGGTAAGTATGCGGTTGAAATTGATGCTGAAACTTTCAAAGTATGACCATAACTACCAAATTCTTTGACTTCTGAAACTGGCACTCATGACCGACTTTGATTTTATAAAAAATAAATTAAAATATGTTATCTCGACTTCAGAATATACATTCCTTAGCCACTTCTTGTAAATGAGCGTTGTTATCAGTAACTAGCTTTCATTTTGTGTTACCACGTAATTTAAACTATTTAAGTCGTAATTTTCTCCAAATAGATAAAGTTTTGTTTCATCGAATTAGAAATCTCTTTATTTGATAAAAGCTTGCTTTCAAGACTTCAAACTCGAGGAAAAAGCGTGTTCGTGACTGATCTTAATCACTGTTTGTTATCCGTTGACCTTCAATTAAGTAAGTGTCCAGCTCTATGTTCCAGCTTCAATCATGTAAAAAATATATAAGTTCATTATTTTACATTCCTATTTGAACCTTTCTCCACTCCCGCAAAGCAAGAAATCATAATGTTTCAAACACATAGGTTCTGCATACACGTATCATCTAAACTAAATAAAAGCATAAAGAGTTTATGAAGCTGGCAGGTCCAGCAACATTCGACATTTGAAAAACTTCATCATCAGACCTAACCTCATTGTTGAAGCAGTTCTCCTAGCAACTCTGGCAGCGTACCTGGCACCTTGGGGCGGGTGGGGGCAGGGGAGGCAGGGGTGACGTCACGCCGTGGGTGCCGACACGTCGCTCGCCGTCACGCTCCACAAACAGCAAGGTTGCCGCAGCCTTGACGCCGGCCCACATTGCTCACCGGCTCAGAACCGACTTTTTGTACTAAATACTATATCTCTGGTGTGAACATCTTCCGGTTTCTAAATGCCTGGTAACTGAGTCATGGCCTGGCGAATTCTGGGCGATTATGATAACTGTTATCGGACAGCAGTGGGTTGAAAGTGAAGTCATCAAATCTGTCTGTGTGAACTAAGTGCAACTTTAGGATCACTTTTTACAGTTTCAGTTCCAATAAGCTTTTACCAAGTATGTCGGGGTCAAGTTCTAGGTTAGTCAGAGGCAACAAAACACGTTAGAACTTAGAAGTAGAAACCACTTCACTAACATAAGACTCTTTACAAACTGATGACTATTCACAGGTAATTAATAATCAAACAGGACCAAGTTAATTATTAATAATAATAATATTTTTTATTGAATAAAATATTTACATAAAGTATAAATTTAGCCAACAGTAGTAAGATTTCCCATACAGTTATAGTGCCTCAAAATAAACTAAAACTAAAATTTTATCACAGGTGCAAGTAATGATGGTTCGGAATTACAATGTAAGGTAGGGACCCGCCCTATCTAGGTTAATTCAAACCTGTGTTGATGACAATGTTAAGAATTTAGTAATTACCTAACACTATATAAGGTTTCAATGTTAAGCATCACATACGGCCCTCCACTTAACCTTTCTACAACGCTGCACTTGACCAGTCGATGTTCATCAGTTCCAGTAAAACCCGTAACGATAAAATAATATTTTTAGTATCGTCATAAATAAAAACATCAAAGTCTGTCTCCAAGGACCGTACATACGTCACAACCTCATTTGCTATACGTCCTGTGAAGTTTTCCAACAAAATCCTCACAAAAGCATTATGAAATCTGTTTTTTCTTAACGATCATTAAATGCATCGGCACTCCCAAGAGTCACTTTATTCTTAGAACACAAAGGTCCCCGTTGTTTGCTTATATGCACCGTCCTTAATGAGTAGGTATGCAGCTGCAATTAACAACGACAGTCTAAGATCGTTTAAGTAATTGCCCATAAATAAACATCAACCGTAACTATCTCAACAAATCGTTAAGTAGCGAAAAAAGACCCAGAAACAGAGAATAAAACAATTGAACCTCAGATCAAGTAAAATGTTCAATTTTTGTGAGCGTCCCTTGGTCGGAGCATGGCTAATCAGTCGGGCGTTGTCCAGACAATGGTGTCAGCGAGAAAGCCTCATAAAACTACGGGGCCCGTAAAGCCCTGTCCAAAATATTTACGGCGCGTGACAAACGGACCGCTTTTGTCTCGCAGGATTGTCTCGGCGATTCGTCTCGGTTAATCTTCGGACTACGTTGCAGCAGACATGCGCAATGTGTTACGGACTCGAGATCATTTGACACGAGGATCGATCGTAAAACAACGTGTCAATATATGGCTGTTACCAGGCAGGTGAGAGATAAAAATCATATGCTTGTTGCAGCGAAATAGAGGTGAAATATTTTGATGAGTTTTTGTCATCAGTGTTTCTAGATTAAGCTGTGTTTGAAGGTAGCCGGTTGTGGTCGTAACTGTTACTATTATTGTGGCCCGGTAGCAGCTGCTAGGTATACTGCTGGACATGTGGACCTTCGGTGCAACAAAGTCACAACAGCTCATTTATAAATTTTACAGGAGAGGACTTTTAAGATTTTTTTCGCATCTATTGCCTTATTACTAGATTATTATTTGTAGCAGGTTTGAAATCTTTATAAAATTAATTGTTTATTGCTTTTGCTATAGTTTCACGTAAAAAGATTATTTTGAATTATTAACATAACAAAAAAAATACAGCCATAACAGACTTCGGCTAAACTATTGGACGCTATTGATGTGTTCTCAGATAAACCTTTAATAATGTTCACCAACTTTATCACGTCACAGCGAGCAGTTATTGGACTTGATCATTGTTGAACATATTCATGATTTTTTCGCAGTTACTGCTCATGCACCAAGCAAACATTGCTTTCAATTGTGGTGCTCATAGATCGTCATCAGACAATACCACAGTTAGGATACCTACAGTCTGCAAAACCTAAAAAGACTGTGAGGCGAGTGTCAAATAAATTCTTTTTTTTTTTTGTCTAAACATCCAATTTATTTTTTGCTTTCACTGGTGTTACGTAAGCATTCCTTCACGACTCGACTTTCCTCATCGGTACGAGTCAACAGTACGACACCTGTATTTCACACATTGCTTCCAAGTTTCTTCATTAGATAGACTATTAAAACTTTTTTGTATAAAATAAGTTATATTTTTCACTTTTTAGTTGTGGTACCTACCTCACACAAATTCATATAGACCAGGTGCCACTATTTGCTGTGTAATAAAATTTTATTTTAATTTTTATTTTTATTTCTCATTTTTTTTTTATGGGTCGAGTTGTAATTTATCTAAGTTAAAATAGCCTAATATCAACTGCTCATAACTTTTTACAAAATATTGCTTTTTCGGATGCAGGGACGTTAATTGTTGAGGAGTTCTCCTGGTACTTCACCGTCAGTTCCACGTCATAAATTGCTTAGCAACATATTAAAGTAATTGAATCGCAACCCGTGAAATACTTATTATTGAGTAGTTCCGGTGGCTTCATCATCTGTGGTCTTCATCATCAGTTCCAGTTCACCAAACGGTGCTTTCCAAGAGCAAATGCACTAGTTAATATAAAAAATACCCAAATTACTATAGGTGTACCTATAATATTTTAAGAATTCCCTCGATTTCTCTAGGATCCCATTATCAGAACCTAACCTGATGACCAATGGGACCACCCAAAAAGTATACCCTTTCAAACTAAAAATTATATTTTCAAATCGGTCCAGCTGTCTTCGAGTAATCGGGGAACATATTTTTTTTTATCGCTATTGTAACGTTACGATTGTTGGGGGGTAATTGTAAATCTAATCTAAAAAATAAAAAAAAGAATATTTAGTAATACAAGGGATAATAAAGTGTGAGGGTGTAGGAGCTTCAGGTCGACGTCAGCTTCGTGCAGCTCGAGACCCTCGGAGTCAGGAACGGGTCTAGCAAGATGTAGCAGGATCGGCAGGGAGTAGTGGAGCTGGAAGAGGACGAGGCTGCGGTGTCTTACGCCAAACAGGATCAGGTGAAGCCTCGTGTTGTCATCAACCCTGTGAGAGGAAGAAAAGTTCGTAAGAGAATTTGTAAATAGCTCTTTCTCGGCCTCCTCCGGCACGCGGGAGGACCGCCCCAGCGTTGGAGACCTCCCCATTCCGGAGTGGTCGGCTGTGGTGTCCTATGTCACTCAAGTAGTGCCTTCAACGTCAGAGGCTTCCGGCAGACACAGGCGAGTAGGCCGGAGGCAGTGGAGGGAATGGGTCTCACACACATATAATTGTAGATATTAACAATTAAACATGTTTCTTCTGTAGATTGGTTCAGGTAATACAGATATATCAGATAACAAGCTAAGAACTGACTGAAATAAAAACTGACTAAAGACCTTTTCCAGAACTGACGGCCGCTTTTATTGTCCCTGTGAGACGTTCTAGAAGTATGTGTCAACTTTTCAAACATAATTCAAATTACTTTATATTTGATTGTCGGCCAGAAACAATAAGAACGCCTTTCAGAGAGAACCTGACCTTATTACACTAACTGGCCTTATCATGTAAGCTTTATATCATAGAAAAAGAAAACTGACAGGATAATTTATGTTGAAAATGTCAAAGTATAAAAATATTCTAAGATTTTATAAAAGGAGGAAATTAATAATATGAAATACAGATTTGGACAATAACGTATTACATCATTGGATTTGGATGTAAAAATAGAAAAAGGTAACTAAAGGTTTGCTTTTCAGCGATAAAAGTGTTGATTTCAAAATGTGAGTTAAATGAGTTTAATACGATTTTATACTTGAAAACATAGATTTAGGTACTGAGTTATAACAAGAATTGTTGGGCTCAACAGCTCTTTAAATGTTAAATATACAAATGGAATAAAAGACGTGGTTTTGATGTAGCAAAATACCACACTATACTTAAATATTTTGCTTGAACTGCTGCTGTACTTGAGAACCATGTAAGCCCTGAACGACTCTAACAGCTTCTGAATTGGCTTCATCTTAGTTTCAGTTCGATTCCTCGTTACAGTTTGACTTATTGTCGAACATTATGTAATATATTCCTAAATATATACCTCCTTACTAATAATCGTTGTATAGCGTCTGTATAGTTACACAGCGCTTTGTCTTCTTTTTTCGATCGTCAAATTACTGAAGACTGAAAGAGAGGAATCATTCTGTAATTACTCAGACGCTATACAACGTTTATTATTAAGGAGGATATTCTTCTACTAGCTGCGCCCCGCGGTTTCATCCGCAACGGTATGAAATAATATACTTTACGACCTATTCTCAGACCTACTAAATAGACTTACACAAAAAAAATACATAAAAATCTGTCAAGCCGTTTCGGAGGAGTTCGATGACAAACACTGTGACACGAGATTTTTATGTATTAAATATTCTTATTCATTAATATACTCCTTTTGAAATCTATTTTACTCTTTTCCGTCACTAGCCATGAATCCTTTTACGGAAAAGCGAGTTGATCACACATGACTATAAACAATTGTTGAGTATAAAATGATATGAGGAAAAGCACAATGCTATTATAAGCCTTATAGATCAGCGATAGCACGTGCCATAACATAATGCTGACGATATCAAAGATCTATCGCGACTCTGTGCAGAGCAAAAAGAAACGAAACACTTTCGGTTCTCGTTCGTATTACCTTTCGCTGTTGGTCGATCTATGAATAGTAGAATGTTTGTCTGTTTATTTGTTTAAGTTCTATGAAATTGCCTAAGCCATTTTCGTAAGTTCATTATTTCTGCAGGTGCGAGGGCCATCATTGTCACCCATAACAAGGATGTTCAATGTGCATAATGTTTATTCATAAATCCTGTCCTTAGTTTGTAATTGCTAGTGAAAACATTTCGTTGCACTAACAGAGACTGGGGTAAATGTTCATATCTCGAAATGTTTTTTTTAAATAAGATGAGAATCGTGTTCAAAAGTATCAATCACTTCACAGTACACGAAGGCGTGTGTTATTATTTATTTATTTATTTATTCATATAACAATTCGCATTGTGTTTGAATTTTGTAGTACATTAATTAATATTTTACAGCTAAAAACAATAAATTATGAAGATCAAACAGTAAATTTCACTAAAAATAAAATCAATAACTTATATGATAAATTAATATGTCAATAGATTGTAAATAGTAATTATATAAATTATTGTAAATATTATCATGTCAATTTCGTATAAATCTATTCTCTAAAATGCAAAAAATCGAACAATGTCTTGAATGTATATTTAATGTCTAAAAGGTAAGCCAGTCCAGTAGATATCAAACAATATATTTACAGGAAGACTTGAAATTCACTGACAACCTTTCAGGGGATGAAACTACTCATGAATATTAACAACTTTTATTAAAGGACCGACTTTAAAATAGCAAAAAAAGCATAGCTAAGTCATAAAATTTTATCGGGTAAGCTTTGCATTTTTTTTTTTTATGAAACAGCATTTTATTCAAATAAACATTAAGTCAAGGCAAGCAAGCAATAAGTCAGCACAAGAGGGGTATTTTACCTCTTAATAATATAATAATTTATATATAATAATATAATAAAATATAATATAATAAATAAGCGAGCAAACCCGCAAGCGCTGCTGTAGCTAGCTATAAAATCGCGGCGTCCACTGGCTGTGAAAGTTCACACCACAATTTAGGATTTTAACACTTAGCTGCCACTGCGCGGTTCTCATTAAGACACGGAGCCCCGCAGCCCGGGTCCCGAGGTGTCGCTAATCATTTTATTGTCTTCACGAATTATTGGAAATACTTGGACAGTTGTTGAAGAAACTTAATATAAATACACTTAGTGGATAGTTACTAAGTATTTTTAATGAGGTAGAATAGCTTGATTTATAACTAAAGATTAGCAGTTAATGCTGTATATTGCCAGCTATATTATTTGTAAGAAAACTCAAACATGAATATTTTTACTAAATACTAAAGCACAAACAAAGAAATATCATCGATCAGACAATTTCTCCTCTCTACAATCAACCACTGAACAAAAGCTGCCCACGTGTAAAGCTGATAACTTATCATTTTATCACCAAACCAAACATTTCGTCACGAGACAATTTTCCATCTCGTACACTTAGTTAAAAAAACGACCTCCATCTCGAATGTCATTTGCACGCCGTGCCGTTGAAAAAGCAATTATTTCAATATCTCGGTGCCGGCACCCAAGCCAGCAAAAAGTGCTCTGAGCACGCGCGCCAGTGTGACCGAACGCAAGAAAGTTTGGAGGAGCCCCGAAGGACATCGACGTCGAGTCGATAAACTACGAGCTATGTATACGTAATAGGTGGTATTAGGTACTTAAACGTTGTTGTTTCTTTGACGTGCCTATTATGTATCGAACATGTGTGGTTCGGTTTACAGCGCGCGGTATTGGCGTTGCTAATCGCGCCCTTAGTGTGTCTTTCGTGGAATGTGACGTTGTTGTAAACAAGTCTGCGTTCAAAGCCCTCATATATTGATGTATACATCTAGTAGGTGCTTACAGTAATCTGTATCTTTTTACAGCTTTAGATTCGAAACCATGAAGTACAAAGAATGCAAAACGTGATGTCTATGGGTCTAACATAATAGCGTTCTTTCGGAATGGCGTGATTCGGGATAGCGTTCATTTGGGATGGAGTGATTCGGGATAGCGTTCATTCGGGATAGAGTAATTCGGGATAGCGTTCATTTGGAATATAGTGATTCGGGATAGCATTCATTAGGGATGGAGTGATTCGGGATAGCATTCATTCGGGATGGAGTGATTCGAGATAGCGTTCATTCGGGATGGAGTGATTCGAGATAGCGTTCATTAGGGATGGAGTGATTCGGGATAGCATTCATTCGGGATGGAGTGATTCGAGATAGCGTTCATTCGGGATAAATTGATTCGGTATTTCGAGTTCTGGGCTAACGTATAAGAGTCAATTATTATGTTATGAAATTTTTTCGATGTCACTAAAATAATATAACACTACCTTTGGAAAACATAAGTAATACCCACTTCAGAAAACGCCATTGATGCCGCGATTGGCGTGACGACCTACTGGGCCCAACTCATTAGATAATTTACCATAGACTCGAAAAGAAGAAGGAAGAACCAGTTCAGAAATTAAATAGGTAGGTAGTAATATCAATGTTATCATAAAATGCAATTATAAATAATCCCAAAGACAACAACAGAGTTAAATACAGTCCACCACTTGACACAACCAAGAAACTAAAAGCTTACAAAGATTAGGCACAACAACAACGTTTCAACACTCCTTTGTCGACGTGCAACAATAGGTAGCGCACACTTTACAAATAAACAAAACATAAAACTTACACTAATCACAGTTAGAATTTAATAATACGTTCAAAACGATAACCGTACAAATCTAAGATTTAATAGAAGCAGAAAAAAATTGGTTGTCCTCCGCGAGTTCCAGTCTGTTGGGCGAAGTAGATCAAACAACGAAACAAATAGGAATAATATGGCTTCCGCTGATCAATTATATTTTTTATTTATTAAAAAAAAACAGTTCTTACAAGGTTTACTGGCCGATTAGACACGTATATCAATAAATAATTTTACTGAAGCCAACCGCAATAATTCTTCGATAGTTATGCCGGTTATGCATTCCAGTTGCTGTATATTTTTAGGTGATTTATCAATATATACATGTTATAAATTAAATTCACTTTTCATGTTTATCTGTGTGACCGCAGTGTTGTTTTAAACTACACAACGCATTTGGATGCGGTTTTTACCATCATTTAGAGAATTTATTCCCGAAGATTTATGTGTATAATACATTAACAGTAAACTTACATTATTATAAAAAAATCTCGATGTTTTGTAAAGTCCGAAACAGTGGCAGGTCGCTAGTTATTGATATAATTAAGTAGAAGCATAGACAGAACTGTTTGTGGTTGTGTGCAAATTGGTTAGAAAATTTAGATATTGAAATGGTGATTGCCAAATCAGGTGCAGTGCTGGTCGAAAACGATTGGCAGTTTAATTCAAATCCTACTTCAAATATTGTCGTAAACTCAGTTTAAAGCGCAGCCAGAGCTGCTAGACTTGACAGGTACACACGGCTACATATCAAGCTATACATTTCCTGTTTTAGCTGACCTCGCATTGTATAGGCTTTTCGAACAATGAGAAGTCAGCTTATGCTGGAAGTGTATAGCTTGACATGTAGTCATGCGTACACAACAAAATAATATCTCAAAAGAAAATATTTAAAGTGCATCTCCCAAAAGTTTAGAGGGAACCAAGAGAAACGACTTATAGCAGTTCTTGTGGATGATGACTAAGTAGGATTGTTTCTATTGTAATCTCTGCTTTTTGATTCAACAGAATCCTTTCATGAAGATGCCAAAAAAGCAATCATACACCTCAACTAATTAATGCAGATATTTAAGCAAACCTTAGAAATCATCAAGACTCTACGCGAGGCACTGAAACATTTTCTCTAAAATCAATGAAAGTCCTGCTCAACCTATAAAGAAGAACCAGCGTCAACATAGCACAAGTTACTGCACTTGTATTATTTTACGTAGCACAAGCCGGTACTACCACTACCCTGTTTTTGTTAAGTGGCAAACATTTGTGAGTGTCACTCGAGTGACAATACATCGACGACATCGAGTGGTCCAGTCCAACTCGACGCCTCTACCATTTGCTCACGAAATTAAACTTGTAAACAACAAAAAATCGAATTTAAAATCGCATAGCGTAATCAATTTGTCCGCATCGTAATCTTTACATTATACATTTTTGCGTGAATAATCCGATTGCGAAATTGCCGGTATCGATCATTTTGTAAATGTGGTTTGAAGTGTCAGACGTGCAAATTCAAAATGTATCGTTTGCCAAACAAGTATACACTACTCAATAAGGAAAAGGTGATTGAATCGGTGGACCACTCTAAAATGTTATCACAAAAACTTTGTTATGCAAAATTACCTATTACATCGTTACTGCTCATGAATTGCAATTCTCTCGCAGTTTTAATTTTATGTTGTATTATTATTCTAATTACTTATTTCTTACTAGTTTTCCCACGAAAGGCCGAATTTACATAAGTTTTACCAGTAATGACTCAGAGGAGGTGCACACGACACGACATCTCTATACTTGCAATATGCTGATTCTGAATAAATGCCTAAATAAAATCCATTTAAGTTAAGCCAGCCAGATATTTGTGAGCTGTCGATAGACTTCACAGCTTTCTAGGTAATCTATTACAAATATTACAAGACGAGCAATTTTGCTGAATCATACAACATACATATTCCTACAAGCTATAATATAATAAAACATAATGTTGGTCTAACCAAGAAATAATCATTGACAAGAAGATCACAAGAAAGTGTCATCATAAATTACAAGCTACGGTACATTCTGCATTCGGGGACTTTTTGAATAGAAAAAAGATTGTCAATCGGGAAAAACCCTGCGCATGAACGTTTGACTTAATTTATTTTCTGAGTAGAGCTGAGAATAGGTCATGCCCATGCCTTGTTTCTTGAGAATATATAAAATTTATATATAAATATATAAAGTTACTGGTGCTATCATTCTTGGTACTCTTAAGTTCTTCCCCATCTTAAATGATTCATAACATAGCCACTTTTTTAAGATAGGAACCATTTTTTAACGCCACTGCTATCACGATTAACGTGGCCACTTATTTGGCCCAACCAAGTCTTCTTATAGAAGAACTGTTTATTCGAAAAGTGGAAGATGAAACCAATAAGTAGAAAAGGGGTGAATTTCTCTTTGACGAAAAAGAACATCATAGAAAAATCATAACAGAAAATAATCTTAATTTCTCTCTAATTACCAGGAGGAGACTAGTGGTAGGGCCTCTGCTGGTAACGGGACGGATTGCAAGTATGTCGGCCGCCAATCACACAGTGTCGCCTACGAGTTATGTACTTTAGAAAGTACGCTGTAACAGACTTGTGACCGTTGACATTGTATATAAACGTTCTAGATTCTGATTCTGCATTCGAAGTGTTAAGGCAACGCCGGCTAGACGCATTAAAGTGAGTAATGGTGGATAAGTTAGACATCGTAAAGATGTAAGGATTGCAGGAATTTGATCGTCAACTTAATGTTTAATTCATTCATTAAACATTAAGTTGACGATCAAATTCCTGCAAATATTATTAGCAACTTATGTAGGAACTTAGTAAAGAGCGAGATATGGGACTAGAAGAAGAAGGAGAAGGAAATCTTGGTAAGCTTTTGTTTGCAGTTCAGACTATCAGAAGGTATCATCAGGTAGTGATCAAAATGGAATTGGATAAAACTTATGAAAGCTTTTAAAATTTTAACTTTGACGAATCCCTTTTGGGGTAAGCAAAGTTGATAAAAGTGGTACAGGTGACTTACAGGGAGACTGCTAGGACGTAAACTAGCAAGGACCAACGAAAAATCCCGCGATCCCACCAAACTAGTAATTACAATCTTGTAAAACAAACAAAATACGATCAAGTGGGTACGGGTACTGAACCAAAACCCATAACCGAAACATCTTCCAAGTTCAAAAACATCCCACCTGCCAGATCGAACCAAGAAAAAAACAAAACACAACACACAAGTCATATCGTACACATTTACACGGATATTCGTTGATTATTGGCACAGTCATCTTACATTACAGTAGATACACAATAAAGTCCTCGGCCAACTAACGTGCTGTCACCCACGGAAGAGAAAACGTCAGAGAGACGTCGAACTGGCATGATATATGATAAATGTTACTTGTAGATGCCAATGGACAGAGACCTTTGGTTTACTGGATTGGGCTTGTTGGACTGAACCCCGATACGGCTCGAAAAATATTTCGAATAATCTGAAGTGAGTATCCATAGTAAGAATAATTATATGCACTAGAAGTATACAGGGTGGCAGGAACATCGACGCAGAAACTGTAACCATGAATTCAGTACATGATTCTAGAACCAATAGTGTAGAAATTTTTCGTAGGAACGGTTAACAAAAAAAAATCTGCTTTTTTATAGAAAAGTGTAATACCTACGCGGTCAAAATGTACAGAACAGCGAATTTAAAAAAAATAACTGACTAAAAATTTCAACGCGGGGGATTCAGTATCTTGTACTGAATCTATGGTAACAAGTTGCGCGTCGATGTCCCTGCCAACCTGTATATACATATGTTCCACAATCAATGGGCCACGTTATATCGTGTTCAGTGTGTTCTGTTGTCTGCATGTTACAGGAACTGCTGGATGGTACATAAAGTGCCAAACTCGTCGCCAAATTCTGAGCCGACTCTATTTAGATTGGCATCGACACGCTAAGCAGAAGAAATATATAAGGACAAGGATTCAAGTATTTATCTGCCTGGCAAGATTGATTCCAAGTTTTTGGTAAGGTTCGCCTTCCTGCTCAATCTTTGTTTAATTTTCAATATTTTCAATATTTCAATTCACGAAGAATTTTCTTTCAGATAAAAAACTTCAATTCCAAGAAGACCATAATAATCACTTTGAACCGTACCTATCATCGCTTCATATTTCTGTCTCCCGAAATATAGACTCTAAAATCATAAAAACTGCCTCTAGTTCCAGGTCTCATATAAAATTCTCGGTTTAAAAAAAATCGTGAATGGGACATTTGAATCTCAAACAAAATAAATTGCAGTCGCGGACCAAAGAACCTTAATACGATTCAAACAACCTGTAAATCCTCAAACACGGAACCTAGCACTCGTTCCAACCGCAACGTGCCACATCCAGCACACCTAGCGCTGCGTCGTTGTGCCAATCAACCGCGTGCCCAATGCAGGTCGGCCGACAGCGAGGTTAGAGCTTGCCGATTCCTTAATTGCCGTGACGTTTTGGTGTCACATACCTAGCGCTCTCGGTACAACGCTACTTAAATGGGCTTTAGTAGCAGTACGTGTAAAATCTAACTGTTGCAACACTGTCTGCTGGGTGTTTGACAATGACAGCTGGTGATGAAAATTCGTTGATAAGGCCGTCTTATTAAATTTTTGTGTTTGAGGTTTCTCCTTGAATATTTGATTGATGTCTTGAAAGGTTTCAACAGTACTTTTTTTATTACTACGCTGTTTTATTGGACGAAATCTGCTCTTGTAATGAAGATATCAACAAATGGTTTCCATACTGTAAAATAATATTAATAAACAAGAGGTAAAATTTGTGATTTTGTATGTAGAGGTAATCTTCGGAAGTAATGATCTGATTCCGAAATTCCTTCACTAATGGGAAGCTACAGTATAGCCGAGTGTCATATGTTATATTTAATGTTAAAACAAGAAATTTCACGCGGACGAAGTCGCGGGCGGAAGCTAGGTTGTCTATAAAAAGATAGATGCAATGTGTTCAGCTGCAAATTCAAATTCTTAATCAGCCTTGAGAATATTCAAGTGCGACACTTCTACAACTTTATTTATTAACCGCAAGATATCATGAGGCATTGACCTTTATTGGTGCAACCTTTAACAAGTTATTATTTCATAACGCTAACGAGACTAAAATGACACCATCATATTTATTACTCCAACGTTAAACGGGGTCGCCCGAATAAATAACGTCGGAATCTATAAAAATTGTGTTCAAAACAAAATTATTTTGGTAAAGGGTAACACATTCACACATTAGGGACGCCACTCGACGCGTCTCCCGGTAATTATTTAAAAGTTTCGCTCTGACACTGGCTGCTGGTTCTTCGGAGATTTTCTTTTTTATTTTTAAATTTGGAGTGTCGTGAGCGTTAAGTAGTATTTATGCGGTCCCCAGCGGCGCGGAGTTGGTTTGGGCGCGAAATCAACTTGATGCGAGCGGTGATACGGGATAAGTTATTTAATTTAATTTTGTGACTTTTGCTCTAAAATATAAACTTTTATGGAAGAGTACATAAATAAATTAAATGCATAATTTACACCTACATTTAGAAACAATGGAAGAGAAAAAGCTGTCTAGATAGGCAAAGACTTTTTGTAAAGAAAATAATACTTATTGAAATAAGTACAATTTTGTGTGAAAAACATTCTTAAAATGAAAACGTACACGAGAGAGAAATACTTACAGTGTGCAGTGGGATCGTGAGTCTTAAGTACAAAAAAATATTAAAAGCGACTTATCCCCCTGTGCCCAAGACAGCGGTATAAATTCTGCGCGGACAGTTGGGAGCGGATCGCCAAAGCTAATTCTGTTGTGATTAATGCTCCTTGCACATTTCCACCGCCTAGCTGATACTCACAAACTTACGCAAACTCAAAAAACATCCAAAAATATTCCTTAACTCACCCCCAATAAGGTACAGGCCACGAAAATATCAATGAAAGTGTATTTTTGTACTGTATGAGTGCTTAAAAGTAACTCGCTAGTGGCCGTTCGCGTTTCTCACGCAACTACCGACGATTAAATAAGGGAACGTGTTGTAATATTAAAAACACTTGTACCCATTAATGAAAACCCATTTCGTACAATAATCGTGTCGTTTGTACTTAATTCAGAAATACGTGGGTACTTAATTTTCAACGTAATCCACGTGTCACATGTTATTTATGGTGTTGAAATAATATTTATTTTGTTGTAGGACAAAGTCTGGTGCGATTGTAAACAAAATGGAATCTTACAGCCAGCCCATGGCAGTTGAAGATTATGCGTGTCAGCAAGATGAACTATTATTGAATTAATATTTCTAACTTGAAGAGTTACAGGAAAACCCGTAAATGAATAAATCTAGGGTGCCTATATTTTTGCACTATGCTGATTGCCATTCCAAAGCAGTCGTCCCAATAAAATATGGCAAGAAGCTGACACAATCAAATGCACATTTAAAAGACCATGACGAAAACACAACCCTCTTAAATAGAAGACGGGACGGGACAGCTGCCTAAGTGCATATATATACCGGGTTATTGGTAATACGTCGGCAATCCATTAAGGGGATGTAGGGGAGGTCATTTGCAACCATATGACCCCTGATAACCTCTATGCAAATTTGTTTTTTTTTAAAGAAATCTGGTATCTTATTGTATTGCATTGGATAGCTGAGAAATTGTATGTTATTGGAGTGTTCTGCCGATAAAGTAAAACATGTTTTTTTTTTGCAGAAATCGACTATTTGAGTCAAATATCCTACTCAAAATTATGAAAATTGTAGCTCTGATTTAAAAACTATTAAAGTTAAGTGTCAGTTTATGATTGATTATTATGTATTGAATTAGAAGCAGATAATAATATATTTAAAAAATCATGCATCTTTTTTTTATAAATCATAGTTTGTAAAAATGTCAAATTACTCGAAAATGGTTGACATTTCCACTGAGGTCATCAAGGGTCATTTGGTTGCAAATGACCTCCGCTACATCCCCTTAATGGATTGCCGACGTATAACCAATAACCCTGTACATATACCTAGTCCTCCAGACCGTATTTCAGCCATGGCGGCCATTCTCAACGGAGACTAGCCTTCAGCGCGGGAGGTATTAGCACTGTAAGCCGTTGGTCCTGCGCCTGATCTCTCTCCGGTCGTGTCGGATTGCCGTCCCATCGGACTATGAAAGTGAGGGAAGAGAGAGTGCACCTGTGTCTGCGCACACACTTGTGCAGTATAAGTGCATATACCACCCCAGCAGACCAACCTATCCAAGAATTAGCGAGTCTGGCTGCGAATGGTAGATAAACTTATGTGTTGTCTATATCATTAAGGCAATAGACATATTTTCATAAATCACTGATAAAACAAGCTTCAGAAAGCGCCTGATTAAATTAACGGTTAGACGCAACTATGAATAAATATCTTTTACAGTCATTACGGGTAGTCAAAAGCCCAAAAGTCTCACAACCAGTCTTACCAAGGGGTATCATATTACCCAGTAACTGGGTTGTGGAGGTCAGATAGGCAGTCGCTCCGTGTAAAATACTGGTATTCAGCCGCATCCGGTTAGACTGGAAGTTAACTCCAACATAGTTAGGAAAAGGCTAGATAGATGATGATGCAACTTGGGATATAAACACCCACACTTCAATGATTATGCATCAACAAAAATTATCCGAATCAAGCTGATGATTGGTTGGTCCTTTTGATGAAAAAGATACCATAAGGACCAAAATACCTTAACATTTTGATACAATTACAACTAATCCTAAACTATAACTTCCGTGCAAATCAAACCAGTTCACACCTTCCCGGGAAGTTTATTAGTATAAAAAAATTATAAAGGCTCCCGCAAACAAGCGCGACGCGACTCTAGTAGAACAATTTCTATGAAAAATTCATGGAAATTGTTCTACAAACGTCGCGTCGCACAGTCGCGTCGCGCCTGCCTGCGGGAGCCTTAACACGAAGGCAATAATTTCCATGGTGTACCTTGGTAAGTTGGTAGTAATAAATTAGGGGCGATGGCGCGATAACTGCAATAGTGGGGCTCGAATAATGAAATAATTTGAGTCTGTCATTCTTTGTTTTATTAATGAGAGACGAATAAAACGGTAGTGACTTTACGTCGAATTGGAATCAAATGGGGTTGATTTTTAATTACATTTTTGACGTTTTTTGAAGATTTATCGAAGGACATTCCACTTTTTTTCCTTCTTTTTTTTTCCCGCAAAATTCAGAATCCGTATGTTTTCGTAAAACGTCGCCTGCAACTTACCTAAGTACCTAATTAGGAACTTACCTCTCTTATAAAAACTTAACGATAATAAGCAAGACCTAAAATGTGATTAATAACAAAATAATAAAGTAATTAATTGTACTTTTTTGGCTTATTTTTTTACAAAGATCTCGAAGTTTTTTACAAAATGTACCCAGAAAAATAAATTAGTGTGGAGATTAAAAAATAAATACTTTTTATTGAATTTTCAATCATCGTCTCGTCAGTCGTCAATTTTGTGGATAAAATAATAGGATTATCTGAAGGTTTATAATAACTTCGATTATTTTTTTGTTAGCCTTTGTGTAATGTCCAGGTTATGGGTTCAAATCCGGGCAAGTATATAATGAACTTTCTGAGTTTATCCTGGACATCACTGACATCGCTAAAGGAAAACATCGTAAGGAAACCTGGACTTACCTACAATCAATATGTCTGAAATCGCCAACCCAATTTTTTGACCAAGGGTGGTAAAGGCTCCCGCAAACAGGCGCGACACGATAGTGCGACACAAAGGCGCTGCTCGTCGCGCGACACGCGTTACCTTTGAGCCGCTCTGTCGCGTCGCGCCAGTGTGTACGAGCTTTAACTGGTGTTTCATGCTCATGCCTTCTCTATGAGAAGAAGTATTTGCCCTGCAGTGCGACTACAAAGGCTCCTTCAAACAAGCGCGACACGCGATGCAAATCGCACGCGACACAAAGACACCGCTCGTCGCGTGACAGGCGGTGCCTTTGTGTCCCGTCGCGTGTCGCGCATGTTTGAAGGAGCCTTAAAATGACTAGACTGGTATTATTTTATCTATGTATTTCTACCCTTAATTAGGTGGATTGATGTACACATCCACTCTGAATATTCCTGATTATGTCTTAATCTCTCGGTCTTCGATCGCCAAGAAAAGCAAGCGTTATTTACCACTAGAAAGGTAATTATTTTTTTAATAATTGAATACACAGGGTAGCAGGGAGATCAACGCGCAAGCTGCAACCATGAATTCAGCACGTGATTCTAGACCCCCTAGCGTAGAAATTTTTGGGTAGGTTATCAAGAAAAAAATCTCCTGTTTCATAGAAAATTGCAATCAATACCTACGCGGTCAAAATGTATGGAACAGTATTCTTTTTTTAAATAACCGACGAGAAATTTCAACGCAGTGGTCTTCAGAATCATCATCCCAAATAAAATATATTTCTTTCTTTCTTCCCTTCTTTCAGAATCATGTACTGAATCCATTGAAACAGGTTGCACGTCGATGTCCCTGCTACCCTGTATAAAAATCAATGTTCGTTTGTTCGTATTGTATGCGCTACCATACCGTTAATCCGATTGCGATAAAAGTTTATCAACTTTACACTTGCGCGAAAGTTATAAACATATTAGGCACAATTAACTTACAGAGGCGGACTTAATGACAAAGGCATTTTCTACCAGTCAATCTTTGGGACAACCCTACAGCGACAGCAACGCGCCGGGTACCAGCCAGTTACACTATAAATAAAAATACGTTATAGGTACGCACGGCGACATATCAAGCTATACATTTCCAGTATAAGCCCACTGTACGAAAAGCCTATACATTACGAGGTCAACTAAAACTGGAAATGCATAGCTTAACTTTTACTAAAATAGTCATTACGCAATGATTACAACAAAATATAATATTTACGTACATTAGATTCCATGATACGTTTCTAGAGGTAATTATGACGCAATCGATCATTCAGTATCGATACATATCGCTCACTTTCATCTACATAATCGAATAGAAAACGACCATTTATCATAAAAAGCAGGCTTCCGCATGCTTCCAAAAACTTTTCTACACATAATTTCATATAAATTACTTAAAATCAAAAGGGATATTAAGTCCTAATGATCGATTTGCATGACAGGCAAGCTTACCTAACTTATAATATTATTTTATTTCCTTCCCCCCTGTAGGTGGGCGGTATTCGTTTAACTGTAATACGTCAACACACGTTACGATAGTTATGATAATCGCTGTAGTAATTATTGGGAACAAATGACTTTTTTATACGCTGTGAAGTTGGCCTAATTCTCACGATACGTCATCTGTTTAGTTTTGAATTGGGAATCGTATTGTGGATATTCATGGAATGCTGTTATTTTTCATGTTTGCTACTCAATCATCTTATCACAGGCAGTTCTGCACGTATACTTCAGTTGTAAGTGTAGAATTGGCAGAAGCAAAGGAGTTTAAAAAAAAATTGCGCGTTCACCACCGTACACGTGATAGAAGGCATTTTCTTAAAAAAATTAAGAATAAGAGAGATTTAGTGTGAGAGACAGAGAGTTATATCTTTCTTCTCTTTCGTGTAACGAAATGTGCCTAAACGTGACGCGTCCTTGAAATTTCACAGTGAATTGTCGTCCAATTATCGAATCGCCGCCTAAGAAGTTTCACTTCAATTATGAGAAACACGACCCACTTGACTATACATATTTTATAATACTTTTGTTCCATTAAATTACTTCATTGAAAAAAGAACCTTAATACCACTAGCTACAAGCTACTAAACTTTAAATTTTGTCATAATATTATTGCATATTTAAAATTACACTGACCCCTTGTCAAATTAAAATTAATGATTTTAATGAATATAAGGATTTTAGCAAAGCAATATGCTAAAATCCTTATATTCATCAAAATCATTAATTTTAATTTCATAATATGATTATTTGAAATTGCAATGTACACGTACAGTAAGCACAAAAGTGTTTAGTGACCGATCTTAGTGCTAAATAATAATTCTCAGATTTGGCAAGGAATAAAAGTTCTACAAAATACGTATTTAGGTCATAATACTTACATCACTAGTACACACGGCTACATATCAAGCTATACATTCACACACATTCAGTCACATACACCAATTACAACAACAGACAACATCAACACAACAACTTGTTTTAAACAATTTTTTGTCTAAATATTTTGCATATACTGAATATTTTTTTGTTTTATTCACCTTACGATTGTATTAATTAATACCGAACACCTGCTAATTGTCTCGAAATATTATGTTCACTATAAAGTGCTGTTAAGTGTGTGATTATTGGAGAACGAGGAAGACTGACCTGCCGTGATACAGTTTTTACTAGTACGGAGGTCAGTGTGAATTACTCTCTAACAACCATATTTCTACTCACGACATGAGATCTTATTTTTTGTTTTGTATTTTTTTTCTCGTTTCTTTATACGTATAAATTGTTATTCTTAAGGTTGTCATAGCGTATATGTTTTATACATTTCCAGTATATGCTGATCCCGCATTTTATAGGATTTCTGTACAATGAGAGGTCAGCTTATACTGGAAATGTATAGCTTCATGTTTAGCCGTGTGTACATAATGGAACCAGGGCCTAGACAATAGGAACCTATGCTAGACATAGCTGGACAGATTTTCTTAAAAATTCGTACAAAAATGTTAATTACAATTTCAACCTTTTCAATAAACTTAACACACATCACGCTTGTATTCCCCGAAGGATTAGGCAGAGGTGTACCTATATATACGTATATATATATATATAATAGTACACCCACATTTCGCCAGTTATTTTTTAAGTCAGGCAGTATTATTGAGGCTATTTCGATACAGTAAACAATAAACTATTGTAAGTAATCATTTAATAAAAATTAAAATACATTGTCTATTTTTCCACCAGTGCGCCTTTTTTTCATTAATCCGAAAAGTGTAACACCTTTGTTCGACATTTAAAACTCAGCACTCGCGATCAAAAAAACAAACACCCGTAGCTGACTGTACAATTCGATAACTTGCAACTATACTAACCTCTTACAGTAATAATAATAACGCGTCACCTCAAATGATTGACGTTCGGTTTTAGTTGCAGCACAGTAATGTAATTATACTGTGTTCTATACTAGTTATAGCTGGACAGGTTTACCTTAAAATTCGTACAATAATGTTAATTACAGAGAAAATTTATTTCAATACACAAAAAAAAATAAAAGAACAGTAAACAATAAACCATAGTCAGTATCAACTTAACGAAAATGAAAATGAATTGTCTATTTTTCCACGAAATAATCCGTAATTTTCTCCTCCGAAAAAGTTGACACAATAAAGTTTTAAATGTCGAACAAGCCTTGTTCGACATTTAAAACTTTACACTCGCGATCAAAAAAACAAACACCCGAAGCTGACGGTACAGTATACAATTCGATAACTATACTAACCTCGTGCAGTAATGACGCGTCGCCTCAAATGATTGACGGTCGGTTTTAGATGCAGCACAGTAATGTAATTACACTGTCTTCAAGGAATTTTAACTGGCAATCGTAGGCGGGACTTTACATTTATTTTAGTAACCTTCTAGTTAAATTTAATTATCGGTTAGTATGTAAGTGTGGAGGAGTTATAACTTAATTTATTCGGAATTGTTTGGTTAAGTTGAAAGTTTGAGAGTGATAGATAGACGGAAATTGTGATACTAGTAAGTATCACAATTAAGCAACTTTTTTTTTGTAGTAGTAACTCTCCTACTCCTTTACTTAAATTGTTTATATCTTGAATCCATATGTTGTTCATACATAATAAAGAGTATTCTATTTTATTCAATTCTACTTATTTATATCTACTCATAAAATTCGAATTATAAACCTCTAAACCTCTAATATTGACTTACTTTATAAACACAATACCGAACTTTAAGAATAGAATCACATTATAACACTTTTTCTCTAACAAAATAATGTTATAAATAGTAGATTATGCACCTAGGGGATAATGCAGTGTCTTATGGAGCGGGCGCTGTATTGAATCCCGAGCGTAACGCAGGATTCTAATGTTAACTCCTGAGCAAAGCGAGGTAGTTAAGACAAGAATCCTGAGTGCAGCGAGGGATCATAGCTCGCACAAGATGTAGGCACGTTTATACCCGAGGAGGATTCTCTACTTTTCACACCATCTACGAGAAAATAAAAAGCAATAGTAGGTACTAGAATCGAAGTATTTATTAAAATTACAAATACAGTTAGTAGACCTATTTAACAGAATTAAAATTTAAAGGTAATGTTTCATACATTAAACCAGTTGTGGAAAGACAAAGTTATGTTCTTATTCGGTACATTTGTGGAAGTGGAGGTAGAGTTTATTTGCGTATTGCTGTTGAATAAAGTTTCAGAAACTTGGGTATGCTGAGGATCATTTTGGATCGTGAAAAATGGCGAAGGTGGTGCTTGAGGCAGCGGGCTAGATGAATAGTTTTTTGATGTGGATGGTTGCGGTGACAAAGGTGTCCAAGGATCATTACGATCATTATGAAGAATCCATACGTCATGTTCGTGAACGGGCGCCGTCAGTGGGGACTGGTCATCTCTTGGCTGCCACGGCTTATTTTAATTTAATATTTGAATTGTTTTTGTCTCTTTATTACGGACACTTTTAACGTTCTGCATCGTTCTCACATGCATAATTTCAACATGAATGATGTAACCAATATTTTGTAACCATATTTTAATTGTCTATGGAGTTTCTTGCCTGTTCTTCTCCATAGGTATCTACTACGCTTTGGAATGGCAACTAGTTTCATCTTTCTGACTGACCGACCCCTTGACAATTCAAAAGTGCCTGTAATTGGTTTATTTGAAATAAATGCTTTGAGTTTGAGTTTTGAGTTCACAGTGCTTATAATATACAGTGCTTTTAATTTGATGTTGTCACCAATGATGGCAGCTTTTTTATCGTTATTTTTTATAGAATTTTAAATGTAGCCCTCCGTTACTACATCATCAAATTTCCATCCACCGTGTCTTTTAATCTAGGTCATGTCTGCTCCTGAATACACTAATAAAGTAGCCGATGTTCTCCTGAAACAATGGCCAGTGTAGAGCTCGGCATTGGTCAATTTCAGTTATTTCGCAATTTCTTTCGGCATGGAGCTGATCCTATTTTTGCCAATGACTTGCCTGGTGCACTTGCTATTATTATAAGCTCAGAAAAATCTGTTAGTGTTTATATTAAAGGGGCGTAGAAATTGGTACTTTTCGACAATTCTTACGTACGGACTACGAATTACCGTTCTTTCACTGATTTTGTATCTGGCAAATTTACCAACACCAAATCTGAATGCTTTTCGATATCTTCGATTTTAATGTTTAAGAGTTTATTTCCATGACAAGCACCATTTACTTCAAAAATCAAGGCCACCTGTAACAAAAACAGACAGGTAGGTTAGTAAGTAGGAAGGTTAGTTACGTACTTTAATATATATTAATTCTTATGTATTAAAAGTTGTACACTTTCTTAGATTTGATTGACACATATAGTTGTAATAATAGACACATAAACCTAATGAAGGTTTACAATAATACTTAACTTGGATAGAGCGCAGAAATCTCGACATTTTGGCTTGTCGAAACATTAACCAACGCTTCAGTAAATCGCACACAAGCGATCGATGCACGACGGGTCGCTAGTAAGTATAAGTAAGTATGTAGCTATTTATTTATTAAAAATTCAATCACTAGGTAGGAACTTCCTTTAGTGGCAAGAGAGCTGTAGCGGCTTTATTTAGAAACGTTTCCAGTTTTTGACCTGTGAAAACTTTTGTTTTCTTAGCACGAAATCCTTCTGATTTCCTTTTTAAAAATGCCAGTAATTTGGTGTATGTATTAATTTGAATATTACGTTTAATGCTTATTGTTAACCTGAGCATCAAATAGATACACCATCAACACCATAGGCTACTTTGTACATGATAAATTCTGGAAGTTGATTAAAAGCACTGATTCAGATACTGCCGCCTTTTATAGCTTTCCATTTGTAAAAATCGACATAGGTTTTCATGTACGATTCCTTGGACTTTTCTGGGAGAATATTGTTGGCAATGCCAATGGCTTCGAATTTAATATACTTACTCTTGAGTCAAATCACTATCGTCACTCGACATTTTTGTAAGAATTTGTAGTTTAATTTGTTGTTTAACAGAAAAGTGGTTTGCAGTATTTGCGCCTTTTCTTGATTTGCGTTCTATTTTTTTATTTGTATCCCCAGGGCTTTATTGACTAACTTTAGGTTAGGTTTGCATGACATATTGACATTGTCGAGCAGGTGGTGTGAAAATCAGTTTTTTTTTTTACGAATACGATACAGGGAAAATCCAAAAAGTTAATATCACCAAGGAGTTTCCATATTTTTTTTTTCTAATCGAACCCATATGTGAGGCGCGCCATTATTATAGCATTACAAAAAATTAAAATGCCTGTCTGTGGCAGCGCTCGCTTTAGCGCATGCGCGGTGATGTGCTGGGTTTTGGCGCCATTTATGAATGGCGCCAAAACCCAGCAAAAGTTCAAACTTTCCCACGAAATTCAGTACAACAAAACGTATGCGTTTTGATGTACTGAATTTCGTGAGAAACTTTGATCTTTTATTTAGTAGGCTTAATCCCAATGTATGAGAGTAGATAAAGTAGTGTATGAAACTGCACAAAACTAGGTATTAAAACAGTCATGTGATACTATTAAAAACTCGTGTTTTATTACCCCTCATTATGCAACAGTTTGAGCAGTGGTGGAGATGTAAAGAACTCGAGTCTTTGAGTCTTAATTCGATAGACTCGGCTCAATTTTACAAGACTCGGTGTACTAACAAAACTCAGAGCCTTGAGTCGAGCCGATCTGCAGTCCTTTCTCGACAACTCGAGCGCCAAAATAGAACTCGTATTTCAAAAAGAGCTCGAGTCTTAAAAACAAGCTCACGTCTCAAAAAGAACTCGAGTCTTAAAAAGAGCTCGAGTGTATCGAGTCTTGAGCGTATCAAGGTTGATTTATTTAAAAATACATAGACATAGTTCATGTGGCAACATGCTAAATGTGACCTTTAGGCATGGCATTATTAGGTTCTGTGTGTACCCCAAGAGGGATAAAAACGTGACACTATTTATTATGTCGGTACGGATCAATTTTTATTGTTTGTTATTTTACGAGTATTTACTTAACTTACGTTTTTACTTCTGTGGTTATTATCTATTGTTATTGGAATAAAAATGGAGACAATAAATAATTACAACATAAAGAATGTTTTTTTTTTTATTTTGTCCTTGTTATGCGTTATGCTATTCAGATAATTCAGAATCAGTGAAACTAGGCAAACTAACATTCTTTAAGCTATCTTCCTCTCGTACTGGTACTGGTGGCCCAGTGGTATCGGCCCCGACTAACGTGTTGTAGGTCGTGGGTTCGAACCCAGGCAGGTGCTTTACTTTGTGTAAATAATTTCATCACCACTGCTCTCAAAACAGTGAAGAAACACATCGTGAGGAAACCGGCATGACCTAGAACCAAAACATCGAAGACATGTGATATCTACCAACCTGCACTGAGCCCGCATGGTAAATTACAGCCCACTCCCTCTCGAAGAGAGGAGGCCTGTGCCCCAGCATTGGGAACATTATAGGCTGATTATGCATGCAACAGATTCATAAACTACTTTTGCTCTTTTTTTGGCTTATAATCCCCTGGATACGCGCAGCGTAGGACTGGTGGTTGTACTTGGTGCGTGGAAGCCTAATGTCCAGCAGTGGACGTCTTTTTCTTGATTGAAAGGATACGTGGCCCGAATGATATTATAAGTAAGATGAGGTAGATAGATTTTACGCACTCCGCAAGTGGTACGTCAAAACTTGTCTAGTTAGCCAAGTTGTCATGTCCCTTTTCCGCCCTCGATAATTAAGACATTCCGTCCTATTTTCACGTGTCATCTTATACATGGTGGCAGGGACATCGAAGCACAAACTGTAACCATGAATTCAGCACATATTTTGACCCCTCTGCGTTGAAATTAACCGTCGGCGATAAAAAAAATGCTGTTCCATACATTTTGACTGCGTAGGTATTGCACTTTTATATAAAACGGCAATTTTTTTTGATAACCGACGAAATATTTCTATGCTATGGGGTCTAGAATCATGTGCTGATTTTATGGGTTCAGTTTGCGCGTCGAGGTGCCACCCTGTATATTGCGACGTTGTGCCGTTTTTGAAGATTTAATGTTGGTTAAGTAACCTATATACCTCTTTTTACTTATAATCTCATTACGCAGCCCTCTATGACGCGTTCTTTTGCTTAATATACCTACAATTAAATTAAAAATAGAATTCTATTGACCTTTTCGCCATATTGTGACGTTGTAGCTGTCAACTAACTTCTTTATAGCCACGTTAGGTAAGATTTGTATGGAATGTGCTGACTCATTAAAAGTAAAATAGGTACGTCTTCGCTACACTCAAGGTCAGTATGATAGGCCTTTCTTGAAGATTAGTAATGAGTAGCTAGTAGGCAACAGACAGCAACGGTTCCAGCTTTCTCTATTATAGGTATGCTTCGAGATTCTGCTTCTTGCTTGCGAACAAAAGTTGCGTTGTTCGTGATACAAACTAAAACCCCTATTAGACTACACGATATTTAAAGCCCGATATTTAGGTAATGTGTTTTTTTTAATAGGGACTCTTCCTCCTTTACTATTATTATTACACTATCCTGATTTAGAGAAAGGGTCCCTGAATATCGCGTAGTGTAATAAGGCTTTTAGTTTGGTATTAGTTAACATATTCACTATTGGGCACTGTGGAAATTGGTATACACAATCTAGCAACTAGAATCTGGTTTCTTAGGTTGTTAGATTTGTAGCGGCATCTATAACGCCATATGCGAGCTACGCGTCACACTGACGTCACGCAAAATCAGGTCATCATCGTCATCAAGCAGAGTTTAACTCGCAACTAGCATATATACAACGTCTCGACATCAATCGTCGGGCAGTTGCCCACTAGATACGACACCCGTCATGGTCGGAGGATCCTCCCTTATCCATAGACTATGAGTGAGCTTTACACCCTGTTCCTCATACCTCTATACTAGTGACCCCGAAAATGAACGTCAGCGCAGCCTTCATGCAAGTACAACAGCGTGATGTCATCATCAATCCCACAAGCTATACAGTGGCGAGCCACACAGCCAGCCAGCACTCACGGCTTCAACGGGTATCCTGACTACCATCATCACCTTCAGCCCCATCAAGCAACCTTGGCACAACACACTGCACTCTCGGCCGGTCCACAAGAAGAGCCCATGAACACTCTCCTGGTTGACGCCAGCAGTCAGCCTCAACCAGGCGCTGTACCACATCCGACGCACTGGAGCATAACGCAGCGCCAACCCGACTCACTGGGGAATCTTCGCAGACAGTTCCGACCCACCGCGAACTATGCGACACCCGGTTCTGACTCACTGGAACCTCAAGTGGCCCTGGCAAGCATCGCAATTTACAGGACTCAGCCCACTTTCGACCTCCGGTCTCCGAGGAGGAGTGATGTAGGGGCATCTACAACGCTACATGCGAGCTACGCGTAACACTGACGTCACGCAAAATCCTGCATCGTGCAAGCAGAGTTTACCACGAAACTAGCTTAAATACAACGTCTTGACATCAAAACGTGGGGCAGTTGCCCACCAGACACGACACCGGTCTGGTCGGAGGATCCTCCCTTTTCCATAGAGTATGAGTTAGCTTTACACCCTTTTCCTCATACCTTTATAGATCCTAACATTAATAAAGTTCTGTAACAACAATTTATTCAGGTTATCAGCAGTTGTTCTATCCTTATCCATTGCTTTCCACCATTAAACGGGATCATAGTCAGCTTAGTACTGTTTAGTGGTTATGCACTAGGCGTTTTTTACACGCGCGTTCTATCTAAACCGAGTCGCGTGCGCATTGTCAGCGCGTTTTCTGCCTGGAAAAAGCAGCGCAAGTTGCATTTTCATCACGACGCGCGACGGTGCGTAAGAAACTCAGTGTACATAGGTCCTTACCTGCTGCCTATTGCGTATCGAATAATGTAGCAGTTTGTTTTACAAATCATTACCTACCAAATCAATCACACGATTGTAAAGCCACAGAGAGATTCTTAGAAGTTATTTCATAAAAAAGCAGCTCGATTTGTCCTACGTATAATTATCATAATTAAAACACCAATTTTGATTATCACACTCTCACTACACACTCACACCCACTGTACCCTACTTTGCTGTCTAATTAATTATTTGCTTTTTTCGTCTTAAAATGTTTTTTTTTTATCTTCCATCCCAAAATTTTCATCTATTATTAGATGTTTGTATTACTGTGACCTGTCCGGGTAATTTGGAGGCCTGGAGACCAGCAACACAGGTATTCCTAGTTCCTACTGGCTCCAATCTCCACAACTTGTTAACGTATTTTAGTAAACACTATTTATGTATTGTGCTAATTTTGCATTAGATGGTGGAGAAAATAACGTGTTTATTATTATTTTTACGTCTCTTGATTATTATTATTATTTTCAAGCACATGCGTCGCTATGATTATGAACTATGGGAAAAGGTTAAATTACTCAAGTCAGTGCTCAACCGAGGCCTAATAAAACGTTGACCGCATAATCTAAAAATAAACATTTAAATACTCAATCAGTATGTTATAAGCCGACCACCCAACTAACCCCACATCAGGCGATGAGCGTACCATTCATAAAATCATAATTACTTGCATTCATTCATAGATAACGGTATTATAATATACACGAAAAGCACGCTAATTTTAGCACCGATTGAAAATAAATTGACCAAATTATGTTAAAAACAACCTTCATTAAATTCAACTCTGTTTAGGAAACTTTAGGGTCCATATTTGTGTGTTGTGTCTCCTGCAATTTTATGACAAAGAATCTCTATTGACTACCTGGGGTACCTTCCTAGAAAGCAGTAATGACAAACTTGGTAATCCTCTTCTGTGGAATATGCGATCTTAAATGATAACTACTCAGGGTTGCCAATACTAATAATATGATACTTTGCAATATTTAGATCGAATGATTCGTATCTTGATTTAAAATGTCAAAGTGACGGCTGTAATACGGGTATGAATTGACATGAATGTAGTATCCCTTGGTAATCTTTTGGATGATTTTGATTGGTTAACAATTTAGTCACCTGAACAAATGATTCGTGCTCATTTTATTTAGAACTAGCTGCCCGGCACGACTTCGTTCACATGGTGTCCTACCCCTACCCTTACCGTACCCCTAAAACTTCACGGGCGTATGCAGAAAAGCTCATAGAGGACAAACAAACAAACATTGATTTTTATGTATATAGATGGTTAAACTCCACCAAAACTTACATATGACATGGATTTTCAAACTAAGGTTACGTAAGGCACTTATTGAAAAATTATACCTATTTAGAAATACGTCAAGAGAAAACTTCAATTACTCAGATAAAAATAAACAATACAAATTCTCTTCCAGCCAACCCTACGGACACCTGAATACCTGAACATTGCCGCCAAACGATTACCAATTTGGCAGTTCGTCGTTCGTTCGGCTCTCGGCGTCACAAAGTCTGCCGAAACAACCGAAAGACGAAACTGCCCCATACGCCGGAAAGGATTATATTCCCGTGTTTTTTTTGCAGATTATGCCAGACAAGGGTGTGTTTACCTGCGGAATTAATATGCGAGAATTTGCTATGTGCTTTTGAAGACAGATTGCTGTTATTTTCTGATAGCTAAGATTGATAAATAAAGGTGAACAAGTTAGGGACTCACTTAATTAGCCAATGAGAGAGGGTGCTGGAGCGCATCCTTTTTTTTTTTTTTTTTTGGGTGGGAAATCATCAAATGACGTCTCCCGCTCTGGGCGGAGCGGAAGGGCGTGTCAGACTCTTACTGACTAAAACCCACCCGTGTTCCTTCAGTTGCCTGTGCGCCAGGGCCACGGTAACTCTTTCGAACAATCCGCAGCCCCGGCGGGCATCGGTCCTATCGGACCCCGTCAATTTTGCTGACATCTCTTTGAGGCGCGCGTGGAACACGACGCGCCGTCGACCCGGGCCTGGTCCTTACCGGACGGCGAGCTGCCCATTGCCCGCCGTCCGCAAGCCCGCGCCTACGGTGGCCGGGAGTCGGCAATCGACTCCCGACGCCCAGGGTGTCTCCTCCTCCTGCGGCGGCTAGGGGCGCGAGGGCGCAGTGATTGCCTCTCCCTCTCGCGCTCCGCCTCCTCCTTCGCGAGCATTACTGCTTCGCAGAAGGAGGTGACGGCTTCCCATTCCCTCTCGCTCCGTACCATGGCCTGAACCAGGGCCGGACGCGAGAGGTCGCCGCCGCCGATCGCCGCCACGAGGACACGGCGGTGCTCCGCCCAAGCCGGACAGACCTCCACCGTATGCTCCACCGTGTCCTCCGGTCGATACACACAATGGTAACACCCGGGCGTTTCCTCCCGCCTTATTCGAAACAGGAACCTCCCGAAACAGCCATGTCCGGTGAGGACCTGCGTCAGGCGGAAGGTGAGGACGCCGTGGCGCCTCTCAAGCCACTCCTCAAAGAGGGGTCTTACCCTGGAGCGCATCCTGGAAACATATACTGTAAGTCGTCGATTAGTGTTGAAGAAGGATTTTGTTTTTGTTTCCACCACTCTCTCAATAGCAGTGCTGAAATACGAAGCACAATAAATATCTGTCGCTAATCCAATAAATTGTTATAAGTACAAGTAAATTAATAAGCAAATATAAATAACTAAGCAAAAGTAACTTTTTCAATCAAATAAAGGCTAATAAATTATCAACATAACATCACTTTATATTATGAAACAAAGTCCTCCGCCGCGTCTGTCTGTCTGTACGCGATAAACTCAAAAACTACCGAACGGATTTTCTTACAGTTTTCACTAATGGCCGGATTGATTAATGAGGAAGGTTTAAATGTATAATTCATTAAGGTTTTTTTGCAAATTGGCTGAAATATAACGATGATTGTTGAAGATGTCGACAAAAATCAAATAGAAAAAAAAAGATAGAAAAATAGAATTATATGAAAACAATGTATTATGGAATTATTCCTTTATGGTAATTTTAATCCCGGTATTACGTTCCTGTGGGATATTTTCTGACATACACGCGAGCGAAGCCGCGAGCAAAAGCTAGTTCATAATAATCCTAACTCAACAACATACCACATGTTACAGCATTCCTAAACAACCACAAAACACATTCATTTTCATTACAAAGCACCAATAAACCAATAAAAGGAAAGATCAATAACAGATTATTACCAAATTATGTAATATAAACAAGAAACAAGCCGCACAAAGGTACGAATCAATTATTCGAAGTCTTTCAAAGGCTCAATGTATAATACTGCCATTCAAGAAACAGTTACGAACAATAAAATCTGTAGATATTCTCTGTTTCTGAATTAAATAACAAAGAACTTACCTCTTTTGTTTAATAGGTATAACAAGTGATGTCTTGGTTTTATAGATCATAACCATACGAAGAAACTACTTACTACAGTTTATTATTCGGTGGATCAGACGAGTCCTGGGGGCCTACCCTCTAAGTCCGTCAACGAAGATACGGGCCCGTTCTAAAGTAGTTCGATACTTATAAGTGAACCCTGCTCCCGGATAATTAACGTTTACGGACGGGCCCAAACAAGTCGGGAGTGAGGACAACAGTCAAATCGTTATGTCATTAATTTATAGTTCGGGCCCCGGACTAATGTTATGTCCAAAAGTGATACGGTGTATCAATCTTCCGTAACTTCGGGCGAAACAACGGACTCTGTGCTTAGAGGGTGCCCCCTACCCCCCTGCCCTGCTGGCCCCCTGGAGTGGACACCACGTATCGGCAAGCGAAGTGTGGGCCGCCTCCAGATTTCGACGACCTTAAAAGGGTGCGTGGATGCAGAAGACGGAGGACAGGGTGTTGTGTTGTGGCGCAGCCTGGGAGAGGCCAGGTCCAGCACTGGACTGCTATAGGCTTAGTTGATTGATTGACATTTTATTATTTGATAAACCGAGCCATTGGTCCAGTGATCCTGAAACTATTAAATTTACTAAATGTAACACTACACCTACAACAACAATAAATGCTATACATTTTTTTTTAAAATATCTGTATATAATTGTTTTACCTGTATGAAATATGTACCTACATTTAACCTCAAAAATGCTAGGTAAGTAGTCTTCAAAAGTCTCTGAAATCCACCGAATGCGAAGTGCAGACAGGACTGGACCAGGCGTTGTGACGTTCCTCGGAAAGACCTGTATCCAGCAGTGTACGTCTTTCGTCTGAAAAAATGACGAAGACAATATTATAAAAATAAATATTTAACACTTTAAAAATTATATTCCTCGTTAATTATTAAATAATAAATGATAAATGATAAATGATTTTATTTCTGTAAGTAGGTTTGTACAAACACTTTTACACGTCAATCATGTTTTTTAAACTAGATGAGGTCGGCGTTTCCTATCTGACTACTCTGAGAAGAAAGGCCGAAACAAACTCAGAGGTCACAGTCTCTTTTAAAGTCCAGACATAATCTTGGTCAGGTCATGCGAAGACCATGCAGATTGGTATCCGAAATGGTCTTTTGAGGAAAGAACCACACAGTTTGAGTGGACCTGTCCAGTCAGTGCACGCATTTGTCAGTAATCGCGCAGCTCGACTCAGGAAGTCAGGACTTAAGGAGCTCAACGATTCGACGAACAATACCAAAGAAAGGACATTTGGGTAGGCCGCATAAATTACTCAAACTGCCAGACCATAATTAAAATTAAATTAGAAAAAAAAAGCAATTACCCACATAGTCTTCACATTCACAAAATTAAAATAATATAATACTTTACAAGTAAATACTCATGTCATTGTATATATAAAATTTATCAATGTCAATGTGTATATATAAATTCAGTAATAATGTTTGAAGATCATGTAGATCGGTGTCTGAAATGGTCTGTTGAGGAAAGAACCACACAGATTAAGTCGACCTGTCCAGTCAGTGCACGCATTTGTCAGTAACCGTGCAGCTCAACTCAGAACTTAATAGCTCGGAAACAAAAGTTTTTTCGTATTTTATAGGTATAAAGTTGTAGTAAAATCTCTTTGGCTGTACTGTTTGTATCCGGCTGGTTTTGATATCATTAAAAAGATGACATTTAAAAAATTCAAAATAATACGTCAAAACGTGAGTGACACGAGACGCGAAAAAAATATGTGACTTTTATGGACTTAACGCAGTATCAGTAAGAGTATCACAAAGTTGGTTCAAGCGTTTTCAGTCCGGGAATTTTTATGTCACAGATGTCAAAATGCAAAGTCGATGCCATTTTTAAGAAAGTGGAGGATGAACGGCAGTAGTTACGACATAGCTGAAGAGTAAGGGGTTAACCACAAATCAGTTCTGACCCATTTGAAAAAGTCTAGGAACACAAAATAGCTCGATATTTGGGTGCCACACGAGCTCTTAGTCTTGAATTTGTATATAAAATACGAAATATCTTTTTCCCCGACCTAATAATTATTATGAATGAGTGACAAAAGTTATTAAACGTTTTGTATATAATCATTCTCTTATCAATATCCCATTTTAGTTTTGGTCGGCGCAAAATGTCTTTTTCCATACTTCTCTATTAGTCCCCATCTCGGTAGTCAGACCCTTGCTAGCCATATCATCTTTGACTCAGTCCATCCATCGTGTTTCTTGTCTCCCCCCTACTCTTAGCCTAGCAAAATGTTTAATATCTAGTTCCTAATATTTGAATCACGAAATAAAAACAATCTCAGGATTTATTCAAATGAAACATTTACAAGGCGCAATAATATATGACAGTCGCATCGTGTGGCTGACAACACGTTTATTGACACAGATGTTAATATGCTATGAAATCATGTAAAACAATAAAAACATATGGTCGAAGTACGACTATACTGATTGCTAACTGCGTAGATATTATGTTAAGTTTGATGACAGTTTTACAGCCAATGCCATCATACAGACTACAGATCAGTTAAAGAAATAAATAAAGTAAACTCGAACTCAATGTTATTCCTTGTAACCTATGTTTAATTTGGGGCTCGCTGACAACTAACACTAAGTTACCTATGTAACGTAGCTTAAGTAATATTTTAAGCCACTTATGAAATCTCAATTTGTGTTTAACCTGTGCACCTGCTCATATATTTTATTATCCAAGTAGTAAAAAAAAAACACTACTATTTCAAATAGTAGAGAAACTGTAACTTCAGCTGTGGTAAGATTAAAATACGAGTATGCCACGGATAATGTTATGAAAGTATTTGACCAGTGCGTGTTGCCAGTGATGACTTAGCTATGGCACTAAAACGTGGTCACTCACAATGGGCCTCATTAGAAGGCTGAAAGTCACCCAATGGGCAATGGGGAGGACTATACCTACTTAGAGTGATCGATCGATTTGATCGTAGATCAATAGAACGTAGATCGATAGAACGTGGATCACGTAGGGATAGATTCGAACCCTACGTAATCGAAACAGAAATGCAGAGATCCGTAGGAGAACCAAGGTAACCAATATAGCCCGAAGAATTGCAAAACTTAAAGTCTTGTGGAAGTGGGCAGGGCACATTGTTCGCAGAACAATTGGCCGATGGGGTCGAAAGGTTCTGGAGTGACGACCGCGTACCGGAAGACGTAGCGTTGGAAGGCCTCCCACAAGGTGGACCGATGATCTGGTGAAGGCCGCTGGAATCCGCTGGATGCGAGAAGCACAAAACCGGTCGAAGTGGCGGTGCTTGGGTGAGGCCTACGTCCAGCAGTGGACATATTTCGGCAGAAATGATGATGGTTACGAATTTGAATCATATTCAAAACAAAAGTATGAATATTATATGAAAATACCAAAAATCTCTCATATATTTAATTCCAAGCAACACTATATTGATTGTAAACTGGTTGTAAAATAAACAGTGTCCACGCAAGAGTCATCCTACTTTTACTATAATATTTAAATTTTAAAGTATTTTTAACTGTACGACAAGTTTAATGTTATAAACATTAACATAAGACCCTCCATCTTCAACCTTTACGTATGTAACGCATTATAAGTTCCCCTCTATCCCTCCCCGGTATCCCTCTCTTATTTATTTAAACTTTATGCACAAGTAAAAAAATACTGTACAAAGGTGGATTTAATGCCTGAGGCATTTTCTGTCAGTCAACCATCAGTCCGTCAGTCTTTTCCATTCTTTCCATAATCCTTCTCCCTTGTCTTATCCTACGGCATAGAACATATTTTATTTAGGCGTTAACTCATCAGGCAGTAACCAGCTGAGGTCTCATCGCTCGAGGTTTTCCCAACTCTCCAACTCAATGTCCAAAAAAATACAAGGAAACACAGGTCAGTTATAATCACCACCATGAAATTAAACAGAATCTGTAAGGATCGAGCGCAATTCCTTCAGTTCTTACATTAGAATGACAATCCCCACGGCGTGTTGACATTAGGCACGGTGCACACTTGATCACACTGGCTACAAAACAGCACGTGAGTAACCTCACGAAGTGTCGTGGAAGTGTCTCAAAAGAATTATGGTAATTCTTGCATTATCATTGTAATGCAAGAATTTGAGGAAACAAACGGTATCACGGCAGATTTATTTGTATGTGGAATTCCCGATACACGTTCCTGTAATATGCAGTACGTTGTCGAACTAGTAGTTGGACCTGGTTTGATGCCTCTTAACTCAGTATCTACCAAGCTTCTAACGGTGCATTAATATAAAAGTCAAATTTTACCACAGAATTATAATTCTGCAATTGTCTTGTCCTCTTGCGTCCAACACTTGAGCTAGATACAAAACTAAAAAAGGTTTCGCTAATTTCAAGACTAGTAAATTAACAAACAGTTCAGATTTTACGATTAGACAAGTAAGCATTTGGCAGTTTCTGCATTTGTAATTTATTTTAGGACCGGAACAAATTTAGATTTCTCCATTTAATAAAAAGAGCGTAAGTTAATCTTGCTGTTTGCAGACTTCGATTACAACATATCACTTATTGCGAAGTGTTGTAATCTAATAGAACTTCTTACTCCCATTAAAACCGTGATGAAAAAGTGACATGCCTATTTGATTTCCCTTGAATGTTTCAACCAATGATGGAAAAGTTACGCAATAGTAAGTATTGATTATATTTAAAGTTCTTTTTTCGTTATCTGCTTCTTATAAAACGGGTTCCTGGTTTGTAAGAAAGAATTCCAATTTAAAGCATAATTGATTAAAAATAATGTTCAGCGACTTTCACTATCACTAAAATGAAATTACCTACCTATCTAACTCCCAGTAGGAGTTACGTAAAATATTGATTAGACGACTTCACGTGTGATAATCATCTATAGCCTAACTTAGTTTCAACGGCAGAGATTTTTTTTTGTGACAATTTAATTAAATTAAATTTTAATGTCTATTCAGTTTTAATATTTTTATGTTTATGGTTGTATTAAATGTTAATGTATATTTATTTAAACTTCTCGCACACAATAACATACAAAAGCGGACTTAATTTATTTATTTTACCTTTTTATTTATTTATGTCAATCAACTTTGGATCATACAATTAAAGTAAATTAAAAATTATTAATCAATTTCATTACATTTCAATTGAAAATTATACATTACTACAAACAAAATTAAAATAATATCTTAACTTTAGTCAGTACGTGAACCATGCAGCAGTGGTTCACGTAATGCCTTAGGCATTCTCTACCAGTCAACCAAGTATATTATTTTAATGATCTAATGAATTTTAATGTATGTATTTTATTTGTTATTTGTATATTGGGACACGGTGCCTTAGTAAATAAATAAATAACATCTATGACACTTTTCCTTTGAGATTTTATCCTTCAGATAAAAAAAAAACTATTACTTAATCAATTATAAATCCCTTCTATTCGTAACTCATAATTGCACCATCTTTCAGTTAAATTTCTATTTCATTAAGCATTGACATTAGATACAATATAGAACCTAACACTAAAATATACATATAATACATATTATGTAAAAGTATATTAAAAAAGAGGAAGAACTGATTGCTCTTTCAGTTTATATCTCGATAACGTGTTTTCCCATATCAATTTCAACCTACACTTATATTTTCCAAGATGAGGATACATTGGCCGTAATGAAATGACAAAATATCTGGAGGTAACAAACACGATACTGACCAATTACTGCCCTCGTGCAGTTGTTTATCAGACGGGCTTATTCATCTTAGCGTTCAATTCACACCATCATCTCAAGTGTCCGAGGATCGCGGTGTCGTTTTTTATATCATGGTCTATGTCATGAACGATTTTAAGAGCTTTTTTGGTGTATTTTATTGGATGTAGAAGTCAATTTTGTAGCTAAGAACGTTTGTACAAATCAAGGACGGTAATAACAGTGAGTGCCCTGAAAGAATCGCTGGGAGCCGTTCAGTGCAGGTGGTTTAGAATCGCTTAGCAATAGAAGCCTTGCAGTCTAAGTAGTATTGAAGTAAATTCGGATGTTTCTATTGCAAGGAAACAGTAGGTATAACTACACACTCAGTGAGATATCCTGGCCTAAATGCCATTCCAAAGTCTGAAACCATAACGCCAATTTCGAATGATTGGATGGAGGCATTTGCCCAGCAATAGGACAGCATGGGCTGATATAATAATAATAATTTTCCCCTACACATTTAATATCCCTGTCCCTAACCCTTTTTCCCTCATAATCGCTTCAACCACTAACTTTAGCCACGTCCTCCGTGGTTGTCGTTTTGTCGGCTATCGGACGATGTCGAACGTCGGCTCACATCAAAGCAGTCGCCCCCACGGGCCGATGCGCCCGCGCCGGTGACTCGGCGGTTTGTCCTGCCTTCTGCAGCAATGCTGGAAGAATTTTCCTTATGATCCGATGATATTTTGTTTGAATGTTAGTAGTGTTAATATCTGGTTTGGTTGAAGGCAATTTGTTTTGGGTTTTCTACATTCCGGTGTGATTAATTGTTGTGTCTAATGTTTATGTATGGCTAACGTTTCACATAATATAATATATATACATAAAGTTATTAAACATGTGGCATATGATTTTTGAATGGGTTATGAATTCTACATCTAGCTTATCTGAAACCCACGTCCAAAGAGGCATTCACAAGTGAATCGCGTACCTATTTAATTAAAGTAAATCGACCGATAGAAACAAGAAATTTCAAACCGTTTCTCATGCAGCTATAGATACCTGCCGGCTTATTCTGTAAAAATCTCATTGCGGAAATTTAAAGTGAGGTGAGATTGAAGTGAGCTGTCAATCCCAGCATCAGGTGGAATGACAGCTAACTTCAAGCTTCATCCAAGTTTTCACGGTGATAAGTTTACAAGAAAGGCCTAGGAGTTATATATTTATTTACAGAAACATTAGCGACATTCTTGGTAACTTAGTTGACAAGGGCAATGTATATAGGATATAATTTGCCAAAATCAATGTTCAACACAACAGTATTTTTACAATAAGATCATTTACGGGAAGATCAATCTCATCAAAACGTATTGTCACTAAGATTAAGAGACATCTGTGAACTATACGGAAAAAAAACTCTGATTCAACATCATGTTACATATAAAACCCCATATAATCCGACAAGGTCGCTCAACAATTAAAAATAAATCTACCTGATACGTCACATCCTTTCGGATATCCTATCACAATAATCACCTACTTCCTACCGTTAGTTATGTATTGAAACCCCTTCTATGAGAACTGCATCTTAATAAACAAAATAGCCTTAGTCGAAGTCTGAGAATTTCAAGTTTCGAACCAGATATGAGGTGAATGCATGCTTGGAATGTCGATTTTCGAATATCACGTTTTTCGAGTTTCATCTTTTGATTGAAGACGGTGCAATATGTGGTGAAAAAACGTAACCTCTCATTATTTGTAATCTCCAAAACAAAATGCGAGCGGGTTGAGCTTAAGCATCGATTTCCGTTCTTTTGTGTCTCTGCGGATTGCAGCTCAAAGGATTGGCCCGACTTCGCTATAAGTACTTATTGCAGCCCGTATTTAAAAAAGGAATACGATATTTGGCTTATTAATAAACTATCTCGTGATCGGTACTACCTTAATCTAAGGTGTTATAATAATTAATAATCTAAGAACTGAGAAGACGTCGATTGCAAAACATCGCTAAAGATAAATGAGCCTGTTTTATCAGTTAATTAATCAATAATTTTACAGTACTTTAGTTATAGATTAATATTTATACGATGACTACAATAAAATTAAAATCCTCTAATTTCAATCTAAGTTGTTTCAAATGCACCGCATCTATCTTGGGTGAAGATAGCGCGGCATATCAATTTAAGCCAATATATTGTTTAAATCAACTATGTACACGAAAAATTACGAAATGTTCAGACATAAATAATAATTTAGGTATAAGTATAAAATACGAACTTTCCTCAATAACTTTGTGCGACGTAAAATCTATGCTAAACCTTAATAGGTACCTATTTCATAACTTTGTTCTGCATTTCAAATAAGTAACTTACCTGCGTTACCCAGATTACGCAGAAAATACAACAACTGTGAATCACGCAAGTATTGCAGAATCTAGGAAACAATCTAGGTAAACCAGGTTCAGCTTAAAAAATCTGCTATTTATCCGCCATTTTGTGTTTGAAAGTCGTGCACGTGCAACTGCGTGGTGTAGACTTTCAGCGAGAAACGGGATCCCGCCTCTTTTGAGAAAAAAGCGGCGGTAACTCAACACCGGTGACGGACGGGGCGTGGGATATGTATTCACACATGTTTTTTGGGCAAATATACGTGGGACTATGTGCTTTTAAATCAGGATAACTATGTTAAGTTCAGTTTTATATACACCCTTTATCAGTTTAAGTCCGTTTTGCTCCACTTTTTGTATTGTGAGCAATTTTTGACCTTGCCTTTTTCAGCCTTTATAATATTCAAGAAAAAAATCCTTTCACATAGGTCTCTTTCTTATGTTTTGCTTCTTCTTGAGGTAAGTCTACGATACTGTTAGCTATTGATCTAAGTAACATGAGTTATATAAAAAATCATAGCGGTAAGTGTTCGGTATTGTTTATCCATTTGGAATGTCAAGTAAAAAAATGGCCTATCAGAAACCCCAGCGTCAAGCTCATCATTCTACGTAAGTCGATGTCAAATGACGAATTGTTTTACTATAATAGTGCTAACGGATGTCTCTTTATATATTCTATTAGCACTGGTTAACGAATTATCACTTTACACTAGAATTTACTCAAAACTTTACTAAACATACCTTTTACGCGTAACCTGAAAGAAGTGTGTCACGAGAACAGACCAATATTTAACAATATCGTTAAGATTTGAACAACAACAACAAAAGCCTTAGTTTTATCGTATCAAATAACAGTTTAAACATCTGATTGTACTATTAAATTAATCGGTATATTGTGTACCGACAGAGAACCGCACACATAATTACATTAATCGCTGTTAACTCACAAAAGTACACATGATGACAAAAAGTTTAGCGACTATTGATATTACAACAATATCATGCTTTTAGAACCTATCCGATATAACATGAACTACTTCACCCCTCTTCACCGAACAAAATAGGATGAACGAGAGGTCTAAGGATGAAAGATTAGAGGTCACCGTATAGCGGCTGCATCATAAAGAGCTATCGTGAACTGTACACTTGTAAAACACGCTTTGTTAAACGGCGCCTGTCATTGTGTACAGACAATACAACTTGTAAGAAATGTTTTTTAGGAATCCTCCATTCATGAAACTATTAGATGTTACGGTTTTGTAAAATCTGTGATAATAATGTAACCTGTTGCGTCAACTTGCGTCGCTTCATCGAATGAATTGCATGAAAGTGAATTCAATTCATTGGAATTCATGGTATTGTGTGGCGCGTTTCCGTAACTCATCCCTTTCTTATATAGATAAACGTGTGTTAACCGAAGTTCTTTTGTTTAAATTATTGAAACAAAAAGCTAGCGTAGGTAAGATTTAAAACTCCGAAGTGAGCATTACACTTATCTGTTTATTGTGCACAATTTAATTAGTGCAGTATTTATATATCTAAGTAGTTTTATCATTTTCTAGGCTGCATTTTACATCTAATTTTGCTGTATGTTCCTGGCTTAGTTTTACTACACAGGATGAGAACGAGTTTTATGGGCATGCTATGAACATTTAGCGGTTTATTTATAAACGTTGCTTAAAATTAAGAGACGTTTAAACGTCAAAAATGTATGGTTAAAAAGTCGCTAATCATTACTAAACTTCAAGCAACGTTTATAAATAAAATCCTCACTGGAAAACTATTACTAAGTTTAGTATTCTAATCAGTAGTATTCATACACACTTTACTAGTATTTGCCAACCAAAGAAGACCCATAGCATGGCGTTACCTTATTTACGTTTAGTTCAATTTCATTTAAAACTATTAATGGACCTTAAACTTCCTTGACATTGACTCTATATAACCCTAATAGAACCATAATATTTCCAATAATGTATTCTATGATCGTGTCAAATCTAACAATGTTTGTATAGTTGGGTTCTCTAGTGCATTGCGAATTTATTCATTATTATTTAACATGAGTTTGAAGTTTCAGTCCATTGTCATTAGATACTCTAACCGACCTACTATAGAAAATAATAACAAAAATATACCTACCGATATCTCAATAAAAATCATTAAAATCAAAATTCTTTGAAAAATCACATGACAATCATCACATTCAAAATATTTTTGAAATTAACTTAAGAAAAACTTGTTAATAAACCCCTAGCATTCTTCCAGACTCAGGCAAAAACTTCAGCAGCCGAAATAGAAACAACAAAATCAAACTACAACACAATATTCGTTACCCATAAAACTACACGTAGTCTCGTCCACTCATGTATTTACTTTCAGTATACACACACATGGGATGTGTTTGTGTGTACATGAACTTACAGCTGTACATCCTAGCCTATGTGTGTATGGCATATGTGAGGGTGTGTGTGTGAGTGTACACGCATGCGCGGTAAGGAAGCTGCGCGTGAGATTTGCCCGCGTACGCAGCTGCGGCGGCCAGGTGTGCGCTCCCCTGCCACGGAGTACCCCCCAGCCCCACCCCTCGGTACAGTCGAGTACGGTGCGCTGAGATTTGTTGTGAGAGAATATTCGAGTAGATTCTGTATTTTATAAAAATGGGCTATAGTTACTAGAAGTTTCATCGAAAGTTCCCACAGCTTTATTTTCTTTGTGAAGAAATTTAAAACTTTTTACTACAAACTTTGTTTATTTTACATCAAATTAACTAACAAACTATTCAAATTAAAATTAAATAACTTGACCTAGCTATAGCTATTAATAAATTAAAATATGGAAAGTAAGTTACATAATTTAGTACCTAGTGTAAATAGAAGGTAAGTTGTTTAATAATTTACCATTGTATATTCGCTTTAAATTCAGTTGCAAGGTAAAAATACGTGCTACGTTTCTCTGCTGTTTGCATAGCTAATTAGGTTCAATGAATAATTTAATTGAATAGGATTATTTTACATCAAGCATAAGAGATCAACTTCCTTTTTTACTTTTTGTCCAAAGAAAAATTACAAGATTTTCTACCACATACACAACGCAGCTGTACATTTAAATCAACCACCAAAAAATAAACAAATCAATACACTTCGGCCGCGACAGTACTCTGCTACCCCATCAAAATCTGTGAATGCTTGCACAAACCCGCTTCCATGACACAAACAGTCCATCAAGTATCGTATTTATTCGGACCGGTGTACTAAAAGAACATTACCGTACTTCATGTCTGGCCCCCATGGGACTATTCCCCACGAGTAATTATCCAACATGTTTTTATATCAGATTTTTAGTGGATTATTATTTACGGTTTCGGTCAGCACCATAATGTTTAGGAATTACTGGTACATTTGAATAGGAGCAAAATAAATTTGTTATTTTGCGAGAATGGTTCTTGGGTTTCAGATCAAAAGTATTTTTTTTTTTTATAAATTATTTAATTTCTGTAAGTAGGTTTGTACAAACACTTTTACACGTCAATCATATTTTTAAAACTAGATGAGGTCGACGTTTCCTATCTGACTACTCTGAGACGAAAGACCGAAACAAACTCAGAGGTCACAGTCTCTATAACGGTCTATCCTTAGAATAATTTGACTTCAGTAGTACGCCCAGGAGCAATCAAATGTTTTCTGTAGTAAATTTGATGTTTTTCTGTAATTTTTGTATAAGTATTGGTAGATTTAGTAATGACTGAATTTTGAAACTCTTCACTGACATTTTTTAATGAAAATGATGGCATTTACCCCATCTCTGATTCCGACTGTTGCATTGCATCAAATAAAAACACTGCCTGTTGTTGCCCATCATACTTGTTACTACTTCCTTGCGCCTGCGTTGATTTGTGAGCACAAAATAATTTGACTTGTAAATATTGACACGTAATTTTCACTCGTATTTTATTGTTTTACAGTGTGAAAATACACAGTGCATAAATTGTGAAAATGTTAATTTTATTACAAATGAAAGCAACGGAATAAGTATTTGTTTTAGAGGTAATAAATAATGCAGAATGTAATAAATAACAATTTAATGACCAGTAACATATACACACACTATCACACCCCATTTATATGTAGCCAAAGAAGTAAAGTGATATAGATAGAAAGATCAGTAGTCAATAACACCTACAAATTTAGAATATATCAGTTTTGAAATGCTTACCGTACTCTTATACTAGAGAATGAAATTAAATGAAATGTTTATTTCTGTAAGTTGATCTTTTACGACACTTTTACACGTCAGTATTTTGTTAATCAATATTTAATACTAGATGGCGCCGGCATTTCCTAGCTGACTGATCCCTGACAAAAAAAACTGAAAGAAACTCAGAGGTCATGGTACCTTTTAAAGTCCAGACATTATATTATTAGGATTTTATGTGAGTCTAACAATGCAGAGCCATGTCTAGAAGGGCCTTTTGAAGAAAGACCCATTGCAGGTTTGAGTTTATCTGCCCTAACAGAAGGCATGCATACATCAGTCATCGTGTAACTCTAACCTATGCACCACCAATTGTAGCCACCTATGGTAGGTAGACATTGAAATATATTTTTTTAATTAATAACCATGCTTGGTATGTTTGAGATCGGTTCTTCGCAGTATATTGTTATTACCAGACAGGAGGGCACCTATCCTGTTGAGGCTTTACGTCATTCCTTTGTCGTATTGTATGTAGATTGTATGCGGAGAACCATTAACCTTAGCATTACGCAATAATTATACAATGTTGCGAAACATGGGTGCAAAGGCAGGCTTGTTCTGTTTTCTAAAATCCATCTTGTTTATGAGCCGGAGATCGAATATTCGGATGCGTATCACTCTTAAAGTTGTAAGTATCACTCTTAACTCACTTAAAGTTGAGATGTTAGCTAATACGGAATGCGCTTTTGTATCGAAAAAAACCCGCTAACGTTAGATTTCAGTGACCAAACCGGACCAAATCATAGCGATCGAAAGGTAGTGATTAAAGTTGTAGCCGAGGTAATATTTACGCCCAATCAGGATAAAGTATACTTAATTTAATAAAAATAATTATATTATTAGGTTTTTTTTTGTTTTAACTAACACACACCACCCCTCCTCTTACACCCCACATACACATATTTGCATCGGGGGTTAAACATAAATTTTAAATAAATATGCATCTGATTTTTTTCCAAAAAAGTATATTTTAAAATGTAGCTTCGATACTTTCATAGCAAAAAATTAACTTTAGGTAAATATGCATCCGAATATCCGATCTCTGAAACTTATGAGTAAGGTAATGGACAACATGGCAGCAATTTGCTGTCGGGGATAAAGAAAAGGAACATACAAGTAGCCAGCATCTATGAAGCTAATACAATTACCTAAATAGTAAAGTGAGGCTATCCCGTCGGAACCGCAGCAGGGTGTGGATGTTGATCTGAGTCACAAACTATGCTCCACCTCCTATCCTGGCCTCTGTTCCCCTAAGCATACAGCTAAAAAGACCTCTGTGCTGCCACCGATAAAGCCGTGGAAGTGGCGAAGTTTTGGGCCAAGGAAATTTGAATAACTGTCGGGCCAGCGACATGAAGAAGAAGAAAAATCACGTAAAATTATTTGACTACCGTTTGCAGAATACAAACATGTGACATACCAAACGTCCCGAAATTCAATGGAACGTTTTCCTATTTTCCAACAGTCTCGAAAATTCTCAATAACAGGAACTTCCTCTGAAACCTAGAAAGAGGCACCACCAACATTAAAATTAATCTAAAAACGACAGTTACTTTTAGATGGGAATTTCTAAAAAGATTTGCGAGTGTACAATAGAGTCGTGTCGACTGCGCGTGAGTCGCTTTCCAAGCTTCTCTCCCCCTCCGAACGACCGGACAATGGTCAGCTGGATGTTTATAAATATACCTAATGTTAGTTATGCTTATGCTAGAGTTTTGTTTATGTTTGTACAGGGTGAAATTAACAACATGCCACAAAGAGATCGTAAACAAGCTTGACTTTAGGCTTTTGTTTGCAGCACTTATGATTACGACTGTTTTATTCAGGTGTTTGCTGGCGGCTTGTTAGTGGATTTGCATTTACCTACCTACGTAACAGTTTTCATTTGTTTTATGTTAATATTATGCCAACCTCTCCCAAGAGTTCCTTTTGATTGCCGATGAAATTCTTAAAGTTATGCCAGAGAACTCCAAAATTAAAAGACACATATTCAACAGTTTGGTAGTATATAGATCATACATACGTCTCATCTAAATAGATGAACAAACAAAATTGTATAAGATCCTGAAATAATTCCAAATATCCTACAATTTTCCTCAAATTATTTACACGTTTCGTACCCGGGATTAATGAAAATATTTAACAATTAAAACATAAGATTAAATATAACTAAGTACGTAGATAATAATTTTGATGGACATTATCCTCCACGTGTAATCTTCAACGAAGACCCAAAAATACCCGAAACCATCCATCACCAGACGAAAAACCCAAATCCATAGGATAGGACCATCTATCATGAGACGAAACTACTGAATCCGCCTCATAGGGCTGTAATTAAACCGCGCCGTTGCACATTACGGTCACATTATTATCGTAATTATCGGAAAAGTGTGGCGCGGTCATCCCTAATTTGCCGATCGATTAGGAGCGTGCGAGAGTCGCCGCTCAGCGGTCACACATGCTTGTCACCGCACTCACCATTAAAGCTAGTTTAGATGACACGACACGATTGAGGGTACGATTCGATTTTGGAGCATTTTTTACTTCCTGAAATAATAAATCTTGTGAGCATTATTTCAGAAATGTATCGCATAGTGAATTTTCAATCATCCCGCTATTTTCGCCAGAGATGTGTAAAACAAAAGAAGTTTGAACACAGTGTTTTGTCAATGTTTTAACTGAATTTGGAGAAAAGACTCAAAATATGCCATATGCGTGAACTAAAGCGATAGCACATCAGACAACTTTACCTATTAGAAAAAGTGAGCTCACACTCCTTTTAATATGAGAAAATATTGATCAAACGGACAGTTAATTGCCTATTTTATAATCGTATCCCTAAGTACTTAAAAATATTTCTTGAACTCAAAATTTTATTCCTTCATATGTATAAACGAAATTACGACCTATTACAAAAGTCGTAAGCTCTAAACGCTCCTCTCGAGTGACCGTAAAGCACGGGCATGGCTATGCGCGGGCGCACGGCGATTTGACGGATTTCACGGCGCGGCGACGGGTCACGGCGCGGGGTCACGTCCCGCTAATGTCACGCTTCCCGCCGCTTTCCATTAGTTCACGGAATGAAAGTACCTAGAGAACGAGGTGACATTATTTTTCCTTTTTTGTGTAAAAATATATCTAGCCCGTAGACACGAGGAATCGGTGAGCTCAAAATGAGTTGTTAGTGCAAATGACCTTTTTCGATGACACATGCAAGACTGAAATGCAATGTAACGGAAACTGTATGAAAGTTTACGAGTGATCTTCAAAATTAGAAGAATTCAAACACAATAAAGTTGGTATTGTCCACTATTTGTGGTAATATTTTCAGCTTTTTGTAAGTTTTTGAAAAATAGCAGAAACTGGGCAAGGCTAATTTCTGTTTTAATTTTAACAAAAATAATTTAAACAATTTAAATTGATTACTGTTTTAATTTCGCCTTGTCCATATTATTGCCCGACTAATTAATTTAAACAATTTAAACTAATTACTGATAATAATCAGCCTTGTCCATATTTATCCCGACTGCAACTGCATACGAGAACCTGAATAAATATCCACGGTTCCACCACATACCAAAAATAATTATTTTTTTAGGCAGATCTTTCGAATTTATACAACTTGAGAGTTTTGAAAGTGCTCATGTTTTAGCAAATGTAAAATTACTTTTTTACGAAAACTCTAATTTTGTTGCGCATTCCCTAACTTTCACAACAAAAATACCATTAACTGCTTTCTTATCTTTGATTTGGTAATTTTTAGAACGTCTACTACGAACGACGCTAAGTAACTACACATATGAACAGTCCTTGAAAGGTCAAGTTCAAGAGTGTGACATAAAAGAAATACACCATTTTATTTAGAAAACCAAGATGAAATAAAAGTCATTTCATTACATACTACTTTCGTGGATAATTTTCCCACACAGGCCTCAAATTGTTAGAAAATTTTACCATACCACGAAAGCTTGCCAAACGAATTGATCAAACAGTATGATATCGTAGCCGTAGAGGCTTTTTCATTTCACACTCAACCACCTATCCATTTCACCCACATAAAAAATGTAATCTTTAACATAGACTATAGTTAAAAACTCATAGACACACATGAACCCTGAAAAACATAACACTCCTTTTTTAGGCAGTTGTGTAAAAACCAGTAAAAATCCTCAAAATAATAGTTGGTTCAGTAAAAACAGCACCCACCTCATAAATTTAATTACCTGTACCACATAACGAGCAGTGTGACCAACCTATGATTCCGCCATGTTGCCACAGATGAGCGAGCGAACGCGCCCGTGACTTCCGTTTCCGGCGGCGCGCCTGCGCAGCATCCGCGCATCGCATGAGCACTAGACCGACGCGGCTGTCAGTACTGTCAGTGAGTACAATACCTGCTACTATTTATATTGATTAAATCCTTGGGCATTTAAGTATTGGGTTGATTAATAAGAAATATTGCGTAGAAACAAAGTTATCCGGAAATCCGGGCTCCGCAAAACCGGGGTCCTCGTAAGCTACCTTTCAAAACCAAATTACTGGGCAGTAATAACCTTCAAAGGGCTGATTTGACCAAAGTCAGCTAACTGTTATAGTGAAATAAAATTGACATCTGACACTTTTTCTGACTGTTTTTGTATGGAAAAACTGTATTTCAGCATTTATTGGCAAAATAAGTTTTATATTGTAATAAAAATAAGGTCAAATTCGCCCTTTGGCACAGGAAAATAAGATTTTTTTTATTATTATTAAAAGCAAATCTGCGCTAAAAATCCACGTGAAGGTTTTTCACCGGAATTATGTTTATATAAATAACGACCACGTCGGCAATGTTGAGTGAAAACTCCATACAGGAAATTGAAATGTGCGAAAAAAACAAAATTGCTATCAAAGGTCCCGACAGCCAATTTCACACAATATTTCTAATGCCTAAATCATGATAATCCCTGTGAGAAATATTCACTAGGATTTTTTTCGCAGACTGAATCTTTTTTTCCTGTGCTGCTTAGAGATACTCGTAACATAACCGGGATCGATAACTTAACATGCTCTGCGAATGCTTATTTTCTGAGTAGACAGGCTATATTTTTGGAAACAGTAACTCAAAATGTTTTCCCTTGCTCACACAAAACTTGTGATAGGTAAGCGGGTTGATGTGTTGATCATTATGATAGCTCCCACGTTTCTGAGTATGATAGACCTCACCTTTCAACTGCATCCCATTTGTACCACACTTTCTGTTTTTCAAGGGAATTTGAAGGAATTTTGTAAATAATCCTTTGCTTCATAAGTTTGTTTGGAAAATTCGTCTGCAGGACAACGTAAATAACACAATTAATTTTGTTGAAATAGGTATTGAGATTGTGAATGTGTCACACATTTACCCCGCTGGAGTACTTACTAGTAACATAAATATCAGCTTCAAAGACTCTTGAAATCAAATCGTCAATTCTAGCACAAACTAACTACGGGGACACCTCGCAAATTACCCAGACGTCTTAAGAATAATTCCTATTTCCATACATAGAAACAATGGTTACGTAAAGTGCATCACGTTCACGTCGCACACAAGACGGCTTGCGTCACGGCTCGGAGCCGGCGCGGCGCGTCATCGTCACGTGTCGGAAGCCGGCCCATTAGCCCGTCCACGGCCTGACGCATCCGGCACGTTAGCGGCGACGGAAAAACAATGTTGGGTATATCATATCATGTGCATTTGCGTACTGGATAGGTTAATAAGTTGCATGTGACTTGTGAGCTAGGTACATTATTTTGCAATAGTACAGTCAGTGCTCTTCAATACCCGACCCTTTATCCCCCATTCTTCTTTGTAAGAAGGATCAGGTAATGCAGAGTACTGACCGTACCCAACGGATCTCGAAGAGCGTAGACTGTTCGAAGGAACATTTTTTTTTTGGGTGGGAAATCATCAAATGACCTCTCCCGCTCTGGGCGGAGCGGAAGGGCGTGTCAGACTCTTACTGACTAAAACCCACCCGTGTTCCTTCAGTTGCCTGTGCGTAAGGGCCACGGTAACTCTTTCGAACAATCCGCGACCCCGGCAGGCATCGGCCCTATCGGACCCCGTCAATGGTGCTAACATCTCTTTGAGGCGCGCGTGGAACACGACGCGCCGTCGACCCGGACCTAGTCGTTATCGGACGGCGAGCAGCCCATTGCTCGCCGTCCGCAAGCCCGCGCCTACGGTGGCCGGAAGTCGGCAATCAACTCCCGACGTCCAGGGTGTCTCCTCCTGCGGCGACTAGGGGCGCGAGGGCGAAGCGATTGCCTCTCCCTAACCCGCTCCGCCTCCTCCTTCGCGAGCATTACTGCTTCGCAGAAGGAGGTGACGGCTTCCCATTCCCTCTCGCTCCGTGTTAGAAGGACCATAGGTATTGAGCAGGACTTTTTTAATGATGAGATATTTATCATCAGACTAAGGTTCGTTTTTTAAATCCCTGATAGTAATCTGGCATTTCAAGTGTTTTTGTGTTTGTTTTTTAGCATAGGAGTTTGGCATTACATCTGTCAAATTCCTATCTAGGTTTAAAAAATGAGCTTTATGAAAGTCCAGGTCTGTGGACATAGACCTCTCCAATCGCACGCCTTTTAACCTCATCCTTGGGTACTTTCATCCAGCTACTATTAGACCCCTTGTGAAGGAAGAGAGTAAATATATAGTCCTCCAGACCGTATTTCGACCATGGCCGCCAATCTCAACGGAAACTAGCCTTCGGCGCGGGAGGTATTATACTGCACAAGTGTGTGCGCAGACACAGGTGCACTATCTCTTCCCTCACTTTCAAAGTCCGATGGGACGGCAATTCGACACGACCGGAGAGAAATCAAGCGGGATCGGGGGTCTCTCAAGGAAGAGAGTATAACATGATAGTGACCCCAAAGCTATTTATTTAGGTTAGCCAACAATTGTTTACACAATACATTTACAATAATTTCCATAATAGTAGATACATTTATAAGTGCAACAATCACTTACAGGCTAACACAACATGCACCATTTATGGTTTTACATAATAATACAAAGCTAAAAAGGATATTTACAATTAAAGTTATTCAATAATTTTGGTGATTCGCGCACAAAAAATTAATTAATAATAATATAACAAAAAGATTAAAACATTAACATTTGACAAATAAAAATGATAAAAACTAAAATAATAAAAATTAAAAATTAACATTCTCTAAGGAGCTCATTTGTTGTGGGAATAGTACTCAATAATTATTTTATAAAATTTTCCTATACTGTCAAGATGTATATCAGTGAGATCACTGCAACTGTTTATATTTTTACACAGGCGAGAAATCGGTGAGTTGGTACCCAGAACCGTTCTGCGCAAGCGTGGATATAATGGTGTGATAGGGTTTCGCGGATATCGGGCTGGGATACGAAACTTCAGGATACTCAGTAGGTTTGTGCAGTCAATTTTATATTTCGGTTTTGTCGAAACAGTTCTAAGCTTGTTGCCAATCTACTAGAACTAAAGTTAAGCCAATTCGTTGGACAGAGGACCTAAGGATCGTGCGGTTACTGCTATTAATTAACGAATTACTAACCAAATTACACTTTGACATTTCTATTCAGATGTCTTCGTCAACCTTCAAACTTAACAATTCTACTAAAGAAACGGAAATCCACCTTCTAATCTATCTTAAACATAAAAAAGAACTTCTAACCTAACCACACAACGTACGAACAGTAAGAGGATCCCTCTGGTCAGATAGATCGCCTTACTATCGGTAGGTCACACAGACGCGCGCGCCGCATCCTGTACGAGATGAGACGAGCCTTCCTGCGTGCGCGCGGTTGCACGCGCTGTTGAGCGCGACGGGGCGAGTGGGCGAATTAGGTGGTTTAGGTGGTTTATTGTTACTAATTATTTAAAATTAGATTAATTAGACCCTCCTTTTCCTTAAGTCGTGATTATGTATCGATACTCATCACGTTTGTGAAGTTTCTTGACCTTGTAAAGCCTTTCTCCGCTACCATACCTTGGGAAGGGAGGACTTTGGAAGTTGAAATCGGTGTACTTAACTACTCGTAACAGTAGACAGTAAGTTGTGTAGTGTGTTGCTTTAAGTCTAGGGAAAGACCAACAGAGCGATTGATCGACTGAGAAAAATGAATCAATGGAGAATGACCAGAATGGAGGTGAATTCTGAGATGATGACAGATGGAGATGTGTAGAAGAAGACCCTAAATACATAGACTTGACATACGTTATAGGTTTATATGCTAGGCACTAAGGCCCACTTGCACCGCCAATCACTAAACACGTTTAGCGCTAAACAAGTTTGAAACATAATTCTGTTTCTGTCAAATGTTTGAAGATGACAGAGATAGAATGGTGTTTTAAACTCGTTTAGCGCTAAACTTGTTTAGTGAATGGCGGTGCAAATGGGTCTAAGCGGTCCAAACTCAGAAATCTTAACATGCAAGCAGCCTCATCTGATTAGTTATGAATTTTGTATTACGATCGAAACACGTTTATTTATTTTACAGCTATCTCACGATTTTCGCTACTTGTATTTATAATTTTAAATCAAATGCAAGAGTTAAATGCATATCGTATATTCAAGTACAATATTGTAAATTATCTTATTCGCCTTAATGACTATCATTTTTACTCTAAATAATTCACGCAGTTTCACTTCACCCGACTCTCCCCGGCCACTGCGCATCAGTATAATATTACGGCCAGTGGCCGGACATCGCGCACTGCGCAATCTCGCCCGCGTCCATTAATTTATTATTTCCACATAGGATATTACACTTACATACGAACATACCAACATATTTTTAGAATTGTTTACGTAGATATGAAAAACTGTAAACCGTTAGAATAAATGTATTTTCTGTCATTCTTTTTTTCTTATATGCATATACTGCCTCGTCGGTCTAGTAGTCACAAACGCTACTGCTGAGTGTGAGGTCCGGGATTCGATTCCCATGTCGGGCAAAGTTTTGTTAGGTTTTTCAATCTGGAATTTCTCCAGCCCGGAGTCTGGATTTGTGCCCGGTTGATGGCAATAGGCTCGCCCACTATTACATGGGACTTAGAAACATAACTGGCGAAATGTGGGTGTGCTATAGGTACATCTCTGCTTTACCCTTCGTCGAACACAGGCGTGGTTTTATGTGGTGTTTATGTTACATAGCATAATTCATAGCATAATTAGCCTATAATGTTCCCGCTGCTGGGACACAGGCCTCCTCTCTTTGAGAGGGAATGGGCTGTAATCTACCACGCGGGCCCAGTGCGGGTTGGTAGATGTCACATGTCTTCGAATTTTTGGTTCTAGGACATGCCGGTTTCCTCACGATGTTTTCCTTCACCGTTTTGAGAGCAGTGGTGATGAAATTATTTACACAAAGTAAAGCGCCTGCCTGGGTTCGAACCCACGACTTACGACTCGTAAGTCGGAGCCGATACCTCTGAGCCACCACTGCTCAGTGGGCCACCACTGCTCATGTTACATGCATATACAAAACTGACAACTATTTGGTCCCGTTTCCGATTATCACGTTGAACAAAATGTTTTTCAGAAATTCCCATCAACATCCAGGTGTGCAGGCATGTGTACCGTTTTTAAACAAAGGTCGAGGTATTACCGTCACTGACTGACGAATTATTGAATTAAGGAAACCTTTAAAGAGGTATATACGTAACACTAAGTATAAAGTCCACGAAATCTATGACGTACGGGACCTTTCACCTTTCAATTAAGCTGGCCCATATGTTTGGTCAAACAATCCTGCAGAACTCACGATAATATTGTGCCGATGTAACCTCTTGACTTGACTATCGTAATCTGGTGTGGTGCATCAAGTAAGTATACAATTATTAAGGCTGCATCTGTTTAATAAAAAAGGATACATTTCTAACCAAATACTAGACAGCAATTTAAAATGGAGTTATAATTGCAATAGTAAACGGGCTATTAATTGCTTTCTCAATAATTTGCATGCATGCATAATCAGCCTATAATGTTCCCACTGCTGGGACACAGGCCTCCTCTCTGTGCCAGAGAGTGGGCCGTAAACCACCACGTGGGCCCAGTCCGGGTTGATAGATGTCTCAGGTCTTCGAGATTTTGGTTCTAGGACATGCCAGTTTCCTCACGATGTTTTCTTTCACCGTTTTGAGAGCAGTGGTGGTGAAATAATTTACACAAAGTAAAGTGCCTGCTTGGGCTTCGAACCTACGACCTACAACTCGTAAGTCGCGGCCGTTCCCACTCTGGGCCACCACAGGTCTTTGTTTTATAAATAAGGATAAATTCCTAACTAAACACTAGGTTTTCCAAGGTAACACGGGCTATTAAATGCTTTCTCACTAATTTAAATGTCGAAATTTCTAATTCCATCGGAAACAAAATTATAGTTTCGTTGAAGTCTTTAATACGAACACAACTCAATAACAACAAAAAGATTGTAAAAGCTCGACCTTAGAAGTCTTAAGGCGCTTTTAACCCGTAACATCCACCGTGCTTAATCCCCATAACTTAAACTGAATAGTAACTTAAGTTGCTTGACAAAATATGCAATACAAATTAAAGTGTCAAAATGATGAATATTAGCATGTGTCAATAGTTCAATAGTGTGTAAGCTGGATTTTATGTTAATTCAAACGGCACGTGCCTTATTCACCAATAAGTTTCTAGCACGGGCCAACACAAAGTAAGAATTTACACATTAATATGACATCCAAATAGATATGCAAAATTTTATTTCGTTTATATTCATCTGTATCATCGCTTTATAACAGCGGTCGATGAACCCTGCGTATGATCAACTACAATGGTGCGAAAGCGAACTCTAATATTATCTTTTGTTATTCCATAAGCTGTTTCTGTGAAGTGTTTGGACATTGTAAATCGATGTCTTTTTGATATTCAAAGTAGGTCTCAATCGATTAGGTCGTGTTATGGCATTTATACGTCTTGGATACAATACAAGAGTATATTTCTATACCTTTGGCTACTGGTTAGAATATATTGTTGACAATGATTTCTTTCGACACTTAAGTTATCTTTCGAGTGAATATTATAGCTTTGATTCTTTAATCTTTGAATTTACACTTTGCTTTTGAAAATAAACATGATAGCCTACTTTGAACTCAAAACCCAATAACTCTGATTAAGAAATTATTTACATTAAGATGCTATCTCGATAATCAACAAAACACATCAACAGCTCCACACTTAATTAAAACACAAAGCGATTGCAATCGAAACTAACACCGTTTCTAAAGGTCAGTGACCTTATTAGCGGAACACTAGCGTTTGCGATTGTACACCGTGTGTTCTTTTTTCAAACGTAGTTTTAAAAGCACAGACGCAATGTTTGGCCCATTATGCACCTCTATTGTGACTAGTCTATGGTTATCATAAGATGGCATTGAAAGGGTTTATGACGTCAGTAATTAAGATGTCATTTCGTTTATTGGTTCGCGTTCAAGTGGGCGTGGCCTTTTCTTAGAAGTAGAATTGTCAATGATTTGAAATTATGACAGAAATAAAGATTTCACGAAGTGGCGATAAATGAACAGTTATCAAAGTTTCCAAGCCAGTTTGTCAAGTTTATGATGAAAATTTCTTTTACCTAATATAAAAATTAAAAATGTTATGGCGACATTTTTTTGACGCTAAAAGTAGAATTTTTATTTTGCAATAGCGAGTGAGAAATTTGTAAGGATTCGTATTTTCACGGTACAAGAGTTTTTAACTGTTACCTGTTACATCATAACGAACAATTTATAATAACAGTTAGAAGGAAATAGAAGGAGTCGACGTAACTTATGCAATCTTTATTTTGGTCTCAAAGAACAAAACTCACGATTCTTACGTAATGTTAAAAACTTTGAATCATGCGCAAGTACGGACAACTTAAACAATTGAAGGAAAATCTTAGTCTTATGTAAGTGCTGATTATTACAACTCCCAACAATTTTTTTTTTCAAGGAATACTTATGTCTTTTTAGGGTTCCGTACCCAAAGGGTAAAACGGGACCCTATTACTAAGACTCCGCTGTCCGTCCGTCTGTGTGTCCGTCTGTCACCAGGCTGTATTTCATGAACTGTTATAGTTATACAATTGAAATATTCACAGATGATGTATTTCTGTTGCCACTATAATAACAAATACTAAAAAACAGAATAAAATAAATATTTAAGGGGGCTTCCATACAACAGACATGATGTTTTTGCTGTTTTTATAGATAATGGTACGGAACCCTTCGTGTGCGAGCCCGACTCCACTTAGCCGATTTTCACCACAAGTCTCCTTTTTTTATTCTAAGGTAGGTATTACTAAAAACTACTTACCGGAAGGATAGGCTCGTGGCTAAATGAAAACAGCCACGCGGGTCGACCGAAGGTTAAGCTACGCTTGCCGCCGTCGGTTCGTGGATGGGTGACCATCCATTAGGTACATAAACTTTGGCACATAGGTAAAATTATAAGTAATGGTAAAATAACATAACATACCATCACGCCTGTATTACCCGAAGGGTTTAGGCAGAGGTACACCCACATTTCGCCAGTTATGTTGAAGTCGCATGAAACTAGGGGCGAGCCTATTGCCATCAACCAGGCACAAATCCAAACTCTGGGTTGCTACTGAGAAATTCCAGATGGAAAAACCTAATAACACTTTGCCCGACCCGGGAATCGAACCCAGGGCCTCATGCTCAGCAGTAGCGCTAGCGACCACTACACCAACGAGGCAGTCAAAAAAAGAAAAAAATATATAAAAATTACATAATAACAAATAATAATAATGATAATTATAATTACAGGGTGTTTGGAAGCTGGGTGCAAAGCCTTAAGGGGGTGATAGTTGACACCATTCAGAGTATTTTGAGCCATACATGTCTGAGACGAAATCTCTTTTTTATTTTTATTTTTAACTGCCTACAAAAACCTTTACCTACAAAAACCTAGAAATAGCAGTCAAAACTAAAAATAAAACCGACTTCGTCTAAGAAATGTATGGCTTTGAGCCATACATTTCTTAGACGAAATCGGTTTTATTTTGCTCAAAAAAACTAAAAACAATGCAATCAAATGCAAAAATCAATCAATCAAACAATCAATGCTCAAATTTAAGACTTTAAGCACACAAATGTACAAAAGCGGACTTAATGCCATATACATTTTCTACCAGTTTACCTTTGGGTTATGTAGAGACAAACAGTGGTAGGTGCAATCACGAAAAATACAGGAATAAATATTTATTTAAATACAGTTTTCTCAATTGGTTCGCGATCATAACCTCTATCGGGTGTCCTACAATAGGAAGCGATCGTCGAACGCGTACCTACGCAATCGATTTCTATGAGGATTTTGGGACTCTAAAGTAACATTGTGCAAAAAAAAACTGGGAAACGACTTTTGTTTTTGGTGCGAAAATTCGCAGTTTACGGTTGAAGCGGCATCTACATCGCCAGCTGCGAGCTACGCGGCACACTGACGTCACGCAAAATTCTGCATCGCGCAAGCAGAGTTTACCACGCAACTAGCATATGTACAACGTCCCGACATCAAAACGTCGGGCAGTTACCCACTAGATACGACACCCGTCTGGTCGGAGGATCCTCCCTTTTCTATGGAGATATAAGTGAACTTTACACCCTGTTCCTCATACCTCTATACGGTAGGGCGCAATGTAACGCACTCAAAACATTATGCTTATGGTTGCATGCAACGGTACAGGCATCGTCGGAGTATTTAAAATTAAGTTTAAAACTAGATTTTCAAAAATAGTTGGAATTTTGATCTTCAATGTATTCGTAACCAGAAGGTTCCCAGGTATGGCCTAGTACAAAAAAAATATACAGTACAAAAAAAAATCATAATAACGGAAAGAACAAGTTACTTTCGGCTTCATTAAGGGTATTTTTACACCCGTTATAAAGATTTCACGATGTCACGTTAAGTTAGCAGTCGTCCAAGATTCAATTCGTTATAAAAACAATGGTGAAAACAACTGTGAATTTCTAACCTTTATATGAAAGAATTAAACAAATGTTATGCCTCGTTTTTCAAAGCAAAAATAGAATTTTATTTTGCAAGAAAGTGTTAAGGTTTCGTATTTTCACGTGGGGGAACAAAAGTTTCAAACTCTTACCTGTTACATCATAACGAACAATTTTAATCAGGGTTGGAAGAAAATAGAAGGCGATGACATAAGTTATGTCTAAACTAATAATAAAAAGGGAAAAGATTTGATTTTTTGTATGTTTGTTTGTTTGTTTGTTACGCTTTCACGCAAAAACGGCTGAACGAATTTGGATGAAATTTGGTACATGGGTATACCATCACCTGGATTAGAACGTAGAATTGTTTTTATCCCGATATTTCGACGGCATCGATACCTATGCGGGTGAGCCGCGGGGCGCAGCTAGTAATTTACATATCACGTTTGATTTATATGCTTACCTGATCCATTCACTGTAAATCTTGTCTTTGTATGAGTTTTTATTTTCTAGATATCTATTATCTAACGTCGTAGTCTAACATGTAGCGTGTACTTATTTTTCATAGTATTTAGAGGTCATTTAGTGATTTGGTGGTGCTTATAAAAGCGTTTTTTTTTTCATAAGACTGTCCTATTTGTTAGGCTTTAAAGAACAGTCAAGAACAATTATAGAAACATAACAAAATACATCACGCCTGTAATCCCCGAAGGGTTAGACAGAGGTGTACCCATGTACACCCACATTTTACTAGTTATGTTTAAGACTTATGTCATAGGGGGCAAGCCTATTGCCACGAACCGGGCACAAATCCAGACACCAGGATGACACTGAAAAAATCCTAATGGAAAACCCCAATCCTGATTTATTAATAAAATGACAACTGTTGCTCAAAACAGTGAAGTTTATCATAAAAATACCTACAACATTAAATTTCCTTTAGCTAATTACAAAATGTTATGCTTGGTTTTTCAAACAAAAATAGAATTTTATTTCGCAAGAAAAGGTGAGGTTTCCTATTTTCACGTGGGGGAGCAAAAGTTTCAAACTGTTACCGATTACATCATAACGAATAATCTTAACCAGGGGTGGAAGAAAATAGAAGGCGATGACGTAAGTTATGTAATTTATGTTTCAGTCATGAGTTTTAACACGTTAATTTCGTAATGCTTACCTAATTCATTCACAGCAAATCTTCCATTTGTATGAGTTTTTGTTTTCTAGTAATCTAGTATTCAACGTCGAAGAAATATCGAAGGTTAAGCTACGCTTGCCGCGGTCGGTTCGTGGATGGGTGACCATCTATTACATATTGAGACTCCTCCGTGCCTCGGAAAGCACGTTGAGCCTTTGGTCTCGCCTGTCATTCGTAGATCTTTGACAGTCGTTACGGGTAGGCAGAATCCCAAAAGTCTGACAACCAGTCTTATCAAGGGTTATCGTGTTACTCAATAACTGGATTGTAAAGGTCAGGTAGGCAGACGCTCCATGTAAAATACTGGTATTCAGCTGCATCCGGTTAGACTGGAAGCCGACCCCTATATATTTGGGAAAAGGTTAGGCAGATTCAGTAGTAAGTATCCCATGCCATATTCTAACATCTAGCATATACTTCTTCATTATATTTAGAGGTAATTTAGAGATTTGGTGGTGCTTTTTTTTTAATTTTTATGACATTGATTGTTACATTATGTACTTAACTACTTTAACTCACACACTAAATTATTACTTGTTAAAATTTTGGAAACATCATCTACTTTTCAATATTTGTAAATATGTGAGCACCATGTATCTATCACATAATTAATTTACCTGCCTTTGCATTATATTTAATTCTTTTTACCTATTGTGGTATAGTAATTTTATTCTAGGTGCATCGTCTTCACATATGATTACATAATTAATGTGAACTTACATAATATTGTAAAATATTTTAAAAGAGTAACGGTGGAGTTTCTTGCCCATTCTTCTCCATACGAAACTACCTTTTGGAAGGGGCAACTAGAATCAATTCTATTTTTTTGTAAATTTTGACGTTCAAAAGTGCCTTTTATGTGCCTATTTGAAATAAATGATTTAACTTTGATTTAAAAGAGCGTTTCTTTTTCATATGTCTGTCCAAAGTGAAGGCTTTAAAGAACAATCAAGGACAATGATAGAAACAATGACTTATTAATAAAGCGATAACTTAACTGTTGCTCAGAACTGTGAGGCTCACATTCAAAATACCTACAAGATTGGATTTCCTTTAGCTAATACAAAATGTTGTGTAATGCCTGGCCTTTGAAGCAAAAATAGAATTTTATTTCACAAGCAAAAGGTAATGTTTTGTATTTTCACGTGGGGGAACAAAAGTTTCAAACTGTTACCGATTACATCATAACGAACAATTTAAACTGGGGTTAGAAGAACATCGAAGGCGATGACGTAGGTTATGTAATTTTTATTTCAGTTATGGGTTGGAAACGCTTTTGTGTGGCTTCAGTCAAAATTACATAAAAATATTATCGTGTTCTGTGTAAGAGTAATTTTTCGAAGTTCCTTAACGCGGCTTTCGGTAGGAATTGACTGGTAGAAATCGTCACGTAAGGAAAAAGCGTTACGCCCCCTCCATGCGACTTTCTCTCTCGGTCTTTTTTTTTCTAGTATGTAATCTAGTATCTAATTTAACGTCGTAATCCAACATCTGGAGGGTGTCCACGTCTTGTTCTTATTAACATGTCGTTTTATTGAGTTGATCTGATCTTGACAATAAGCGTGTGATCTTTTATATGAGTCTTCACTGCGATACAATTTAAAGAATTGTCAAATTTTGATGTAAATAATGTTTTCACAATACCTATGACAAACTTGGCAGTTGCTCATAAGTCAAAACAGTGTGGTTCATAATCAAAGTCAATCTCCCTAGCCTTTTCCCAACTATGTTGGTCAGCTTCCAGTCTAACCGGACCCAACTGGATACCAGTATTTTACATGGAGCGACTGCCTATGTGACTTCCATAATCCAGTGACTGAGTAACACGATATCCCTTGGCAAGACTGGTGGTCAGACTTTCGGGCTTCTAACTACCCGTAATGACTGTCAAAGATCTACGAATTACAGCCGGGACCAACTGCTTAACGTGCTTTCCGAGTCACGAAGGGGTCTCGGTATGTTATGGATGGTAACCCATCCACGGACCGACATCGGCAAGCGTTGCTTAACCTTGAAAGTGACCCATGCGGCTGTTATTGTTTAGCCACGAGCCCCTTAAAGTGCAGCACTGATTTTTTTCAGCATAAGAATGTTTCACCGGAATTTTAAAGCTCAATGTAGAGTTTTATTTTGCAAGATTAAAGTAATGATTCCGTTTTTGACGTGACGACGCGGCAAGGGCGGATCCAAGGGGAGGGGGGGGCTTATAGGAGCACCCCACCCCCCAAACGGATTAAGTAAAATAAAAAACTGGTAGATTAATACGACAACACTATAATAACATCAGTTTCGTTTGTGCACGTTTCCTTTGACAACAACCACTGCCGAGCGATCTTTCTCCATCGTATGCTGGTGGGAAAAGAGATCGTCTGAATGAATTGGCCTTAATCCATCATGGCATTGCTTCGATGATAAACGCTGAAAAAGTACCTACTGGATATCTTCAGCAGCAGTGGCGTGACTATTAAGGTGCAAAGTGATGCGGCCACTTCGTAATCGGACCTGGGGTCTGCTAAGCGAACAATGCGCCGGACAAGAACGTCAGTCGGCGAGAGGATTTGAGGATAACATATAAAGCTAAAAAGATAGCGCGGTCCGAAGGACCTCGCACTTACAAAGTTTATTTATGTATTTAACCTTTTATGTACACACATATATAAACAGACAAGAAGAAAGGAACGGAAAAATACGTACAAAGGTGATGCTTATTTCTAAAGAAATCTCTTCCAGCATACCTGCGATAGGAGAGTATATTAAAGAGATGTAGACAACGTGTGTAAGAGTAGAAAGGAAAACAAAATACAAGAAATCTAAAATAATTTTCCAATTTAAATATAAACATACAATATGAGAATATACTTACATACATACACACTTCTAAAATAAATATATGTATGTATGTCTATATGTGTGTAATATTTATGTAGTTACCTCAAAAAATTATTTAGCTAATATTTACTATGAATGGTAAAAAGAAAAACTAACCAAACCAATCCGAGGTGTGGTGCTAAAATTATTAAGCTCGCTTCACTCGCTCGTGAGGCGCAGGTTCTCTTAATTCTTACTACCTATCACTGGTGGGATAGGGGGGGGCATGGGTGGAAATGCACCTCCCTGAAAAAAAAATCCTGTCATGTGCGAAGCCTATGGTGTACGTAGGTATAATTACGTACGTTATACTTGGTTTTTTGTCATTATTAATTTTTTGCAAATTTTTCCTGGAAATACCTACATAAACTGCGAAGAGGGCCCCATTTTGTTTTGCCGCCCCGGGCCCCCGACAGTCCTAATCCGCCAATGCTATCTATGTTTACAAAGTAACTCTTATTTCTGTATGTACGGTTAAAAGAAAATCTATCCTATCCGACTGGCACATGTGCCCCTCCCAGAAATGAATCCTGGATTCGCCCTTGCGGGGGAACAAAGGTTTCTCACTGTTAGCGATTACATCATAACGAACAATTTAACCAGGGTTGGAAGGAAAAAGAAAGCGATGACATAACTCACGTGATTTTTATTTCAGCAATGAGATGTCGTAATGCTTACCTAGTACATTCATAATTACAACAAATAAATATTATATCATGCCCAGCTGTGCGGAGTGTTGCACCACTTCTTCTTCCTAGATAAAGCATTAGGAAGTGGTGAAGGGCATGCTTTTTAGGGGACTGTTTTATGTAATTTTTATGATCGGAAACTGTTGATTCTCAGTCTAATTTTGATTTATCAAAAGTCGTATTCGCACGTGTAGTATATACGGCTTGTTCTTACAAACATGTCGTTTCGCAACTAATTGGCGTAAATAGGGACAACTCCTTTTCCTAGGACCATTCAAACTGTATACTGTTCCAAGAATGATAGAAAGATAGATAGTATATGATTTATTGTACTCCAGAATTTATCAATAACAATAATTTACAATAATTATTGACTTCAGAGCTGCGTATAACAGCATACACCGTAAGTTCTTGTACCAGGCAATGGCCGAGATTGGTATTCTACCGAAATTAATTTCCCTGACTGAAATGACGCTTAAGCACTCTCAAAGCATAGTTACAGTACAAACGGATCTGTCGGAACTCATGATGGCCTTAGACAGGGGGATGCGCTCACCTGTTTACTTTTCAATATTGCTCTTGACAAGTGTATCTGTAACTCAAGGACAGAGACAGCGAGCAGTATATTTTATGAGTCCATCCAGGTATTGGGGTATGCGGACGGCCTGCATGAAATCAGTAGGAGCCTGCCTGTAGTGGAGTCTGCTTTCCGGGCTCTGGCAAATCATCTGCGGAGGTTGTTCGTCAGGTTAACACGACCAGACTAAATATTTAAGAATGTCCAAAGACCAGCACGAATTGCCGCCTGATATTACTATTGACTATAACACCTTTACCAGTGTCAGCATTCGTGTATTTTGGTTCCTTAGTAACGGACAAAAACTATTTATCTTCTGAAATAAGCGGGAGAATAATAGCAACCAAATAAATGCTTTTTCAGCCTACTTAGGTATTTTCATTCAAAATGATAATCAAGAAGCAATAGCAGGAAACAACCAATTGGAACCGTGCACCTTGCTTCTGACGTTTCATAAGTGCCCATGTAGGTTTATGTGAAATAAAATATTTTGATTTTTAATAAACTTCTCTACAAGACAGAAGACCAATACCTACTGACATATGGCTCGGAATGCTGGGTACTAAGCAAAAAGACGAGAACTTTCCGTTGGTATTCGACCGGAAAACCCTCAAGCGCATATTCTTTGAAGTGCTGGAAAACGAGCAATGGTGAACGCGGAACAACCATGAGCTCTACGAGATGTCTTAATGTAATTAAAACTATTAAAATAAGACGTCTTTGATTGGCAGAATATGTCGCAAAAATGAACGAGACCAGAGCATCCAAACGTTTACTAGATAGTAAACCGGATGGTCGGAGAAGTCGAGGGTGACCCAAGCTGAGATGTTTGGATGGCGTAGACCAAGATTTAAGAACTGTTGGAGGAAATATACTTGTCCAGGCTAAGCCCCACCCGCGGCTGTAAAGCCTTAGAGGATGAGAATTTATCAAATGAAATGAAATGATGATTTATTTAGAAAACGATAAAATTACAGTTGTACAAAGCAACGACGTTCATAATCACAACACATATTTTGTTTTGCTAACATTAAAATGTTTTGCGGGAATTTTGAAGCAAAAATAGAATTTTATTTTGCAAGAAGGGGTAAGTAAGGTTTCATATTTTCACGTGGGGGAACAAAAGTTTCAAACTTACCTGTTACATCATAACGAACAATGTTAACGAGAGTTAGAAGAAAATAGAAGGCGATGACATAACTTATGTAATTTTTATTTCAGTAATGAGATTTATTTAACACGTTTTTGTCGTAATCCTTACCTGATACATTCATAACTACAAAAAAAAAAAAAACGTAGTACCCAGCAGTACTGCTGGGGAGTTTGTTGCGCCACTTCTTCTTCTCAGCTAAAGCACTAGGAAGTGGTGAAGGGCGGGCTTTTTAGGGGACTGTTTCATGTAATTTTGACGATTGAAAATTGTTGATTCTCAGCCTAATTTTGATTTATCAAAAGTCGTATTCGCACGTCTAGTATGGTACGTCTTGTTCTTATAAAGATGTCATGTCGCAAATAGTTGGTGTAAATTGGTGCAAGTCCTTTTCCTAGGACCATTGAAAGTGAATGATAGATAAATAGATAGTATATTACGCTTTATTGTACACCAGAATTTATAAAATTAAAATAATGATTTCTTTAGAAAACGATAATCTTACAGTCGTATGAAGAAACGACGTTCATAATCAAAATACATAATTTTTTGACTAAGAATAAAATTTTTTGGTGGAAATTTGAAGCAAAAATAGAATTTTATTTTTCAGGAAGGGGTAATGTTTCGTAATTTCACGTGGGGGAACAAAAGTTTCAAACTGTTACCTGTTACATCATAACGAAAAATGTTAACCAGAGTTAAAAGAGAATAAAAGGCGATGACGTAAGTTATGTAATTTTTAGGAGTCCGTAAACGAAGGATGCCAACGGAACCCTATTACTAAGCTTCCGCTGTCCGTTCGCCCGTCTGTCTGTCAGCGGGCTGTATCTCATGAACCGTAATAGGTAGACAGTTGAAATTTTCACAGAGTGTGTACTTCTATTGCCGCTATAACAACAAATAATATAAATAGGGGGTCCCCATACAAGAAATGTGTTTTTGAAGTGAAAACTTCTTTAGCCGCGTTGAGCGAATTTTGGTTTGGGCAAAACTTAAGGGTTCGCGTCACCGACATGCTAATTTGACGTGTTGCGCCAGACTGGCGACGCGCAGCGGCCTGTGTTACTTTTGGGGTTTTCACTTCTGTCGGCAATCCCCATCATTGCCATTTAAAAAAAAATATGTACTGTTATATATTGTACGGTCGTACGAAACCCTTCGTGTGCGAGTCCAACTCGCACTAGGCTGATTTTTATATTCGTTAAGAATTAAATGTCCGTTTTTTTTTATTTAACTGACAAATTCCCATTGTTACTGAACAGTTATCCCGTTATGTGTAAATGTAATTTAATGTGTAATTTTGGTACTGGTATTATTTATTTATTTAGGTTAGCCAACAATTGTTTACACAATACATTTACAATAATTTCCATAATAGTATATACATTTATAAGTGCAACAATCATCACCATACCACCATGATCTCATCTCACCATATTTATAAAATTGCTCAAAGTTAAGAGACGTTTTAACTTCAAAAATGTATGGTTAAATAGTCGCTAATCATTACTTAACTTTAAGCAACGTTTATAAATAAGCCTCTTAACCATTGACAATTATGATAAATACAATGTTTTTTTTAATAAAAACGAAGTAGGTATAGCAGTTGTTTGCTCAAAACAACGAGGTTCATAACCAAAATACAACAATGAATTTCTTAAGGTAATATAGAAAGGTTATACCGAATTTTAAAGCAATGAAAAGGTTTTAAAAATAGAACCAGATTTTGCAAGAAGAAATTATGGTTTCGTATTTTCACGTGGGGGAGCAAAAGTTTCACACTGTTGTCGATTACATCATAACGAACAATTTTAACCAGGGGTGGAAGGAAATAGAAGGATTTGACGTAACTTATGTAATTTTTATTTCTGTTGTGAAGTAAAACCGATTTATAATGTCGACATTTTAACATTTTTGTGGTATAAGTAGAGTTTATTTTGCAAGAGCAAAATTTGCATTATGGTTTCTTTTTGTCACGTGGGGGAACAAAAGTTTCAAACTGTTACCTGTTACATTATAATGAACAATTTTAAATGGGGTTAGATTTAGAAGGAAATAGAAGGAGTTGACATAACTTATGCAATATTTTTTGATTATGTGTTTAAAAACTTTCATTAAAAAGAAAAGTTGTAAAGTTTGTATTTCAGGAAAGGTTGTTTTTTTACAAAATGTTAAAACAAAAGATGTTTTTAGTTGAACTTCAGTTACGTAGCAGTTAATATCTGAAAAAATATATCAATTTCCGATACTACGTAGGTGGTTAGCAAATCAGCTCCCTAATTGCGGAACACACTTTCAACCACAATCTAAATCATTTTGATGGATATTGTTAATCCATTGCTTTCACATGTTCGAAAAATTTGTCTGCTCAACAACGTAAACTCGATGAATGTTGTCGAAATGTCAAAATGAAAGCCATTGCTACTGTTAGTGTGTTACGGAATTAGCCCGCTGTTTCCACAATTTTTTTTCCAAACAAACATACCCTAGTGCAGACAAGGCTTAACATAAGGTAATAAATAGCATCGTATCTATTTCAATAACCCTACAACACTGCCATATTCCTCAAACAACACGTGCTCACATTTCGCAACAAATCATAAATATATAAATAAGTTACACGGCGCACCGAATTATTTCTGCCCTGAATAATTTTATACGCTTTTTAAAAAATCTTTTGAAAATGAACGTGGGATTTACGATGCTGAAACCCGTTCGAAGGGTGGTCTGCCCTTTTGGGCCCTCGAGACCCGTCAAGGGGTGCTGCGGATTCATTTTCTTATTATTTTTTTCGTCTTGACAAACCCCAGCTGGTATAATACGACATGTTATAATAAATAAAATCGCGATTTTGACCCGTCACGCGGATAAGGGATGCTCAGTAGATTGGCGTACGTAAGCTCTTTTTGTCGGTCAAAAAATGTATAACCACCCTTGATTTTTAAACGCTAAAGGTTATTTTTCTCTGGCTATTTTGTCGAATAACGGTAAATATAACGTTGTGTGTTGTGCACTATGATTCGACACAGGACGTCCTGTCTGTTTTGCACCAATTATTATTATACCGAACCGGAACAGTTTGAATGTGTGATAAGTTCCTAGAAATAATTATATTTGCCATGAAATATTTACGTCTAACAGTATTGGGAGCAATATTTCTAAGCCTTAGAATTTACTTATGCTCCTATTATTATAGCATTAGAAAATTTACGTCAAAATAACGACAGTTATTGTGTAGGTAATATTGTTGAAAATACTGCACTTTAGAGTTATTTTTTTAAAGTAAACGGAAACAGATTACTTTGCTTTGTATTTATCGAAAAAATAATGGAGTTTATTAAACGTTTAAATATCGAAATAACGAAAGGCGATAACAATAATTTTTCTGTGTGTAAATAAATGAAGTATATAGTACTACCAAAGTATATTTACTTCCAAAGAAGGTATATTTTTTGAACATACTTGAGTGTATTTTACACAACTTAGCCTTTGAAAAGAGCAGGCGCACAGAAAAGTCAGTAACTGTTTTACCTTTGGCATTTAAGAAATCGTTGATACGAATACCTATGTCAGGATATTCGCAAAATTACTATCCTTAGAATTTTATTAGAAAACGATACCTACTTCAATAAAAAAAACACGTGGGGCACTCGGGGACTGCCGCGGTAAAGCTATTGCATAGCATTTTTTATCAACTTATGCAATTATAATTATTTATTTATTTTTTATTTATGCAGTATTTTTTTTTCTTTGATATTAATTCAAGTACAGTCGTACCATATACATACACGTTAAGCGAACGCTCGGCCGAGTTACATGATAGGCGGAGTGGGGGGTGTTAAGTTTTATTTTCGTTACGGAATTTCTTGATTCGGTCGCCGCGCTCAAAGCCCGCGATAAAAGCTATGCAATAGCTTAAAAAACCACCGTATGTAAGTGCTTATTAAAATAGATTGTTTTTGTTTCAGATAACGTAATCCCGCGAATAGGTATTTCAGGATATTACCTACCTGGGTACTCGTAACAACGATTTCTTAAATTAAAGGGATAATTTAGTACAATTTGAATGATAAGTACTATAATGATGAATAAAGACGTAGCAGAGGGAAAACGTGTTATAAATTAATTATTATTGTTCATTCTCAGCGTTCGTGTTTACATCCACCCGCCTGTCTTTTCTCTCGTTTTTCCAAACAATAAAGTAATTCAAAACCATTAAAAAACTCATTTCAAATTCGCTTGACTGTTCGAATATAACTAGAGCTATTTTACTACTAGCCTGCACAACATAAGGTCGACTTTTGCATGCAACCTTTACAGTACCTACCCATCATTCAAATTCTACCAATTGTCCCTACAAATTGTAGAAGTCTACTGAACCGATAGGTACCTTAATCCAAATAGTTTAAGGTGGATTTTATCTGATGACACGAGGTATTAGTTTAATGTGCATTCATCAAACGCATATCATTAGGGTTTCGTCTCCAATTGTCACATACCCTTGTACTATGGACTTGTTTAGAAATACAGGTATCTATGACCATTCGTTGGTCATGTACCCTACTAAAGATCCCTAAATGGTCAAACTAAAGGGTTTATACAGGTCGTTATTTTTGCTACGGAACCCGTGTCCAATACACATTTAATTGTTGTTAGTTGCCGACGTTTAAATTTGCCTCCATAAGTAGATATTTTTTCTATTTTTATGAAAAGCCCTTCAACACTGAGGTATTTAGGCGTTATCAATAACCATACTTAGTAGCAACCATAGGAAATATTAGGTCTTAAAAAATTATACACAAGGTGTAGAAATATCCAATAACACCAATTAATAAAATACCTTACTTATATATTTTTTTTTTTATTATATGTAGGATGTAGGTAAATTTCACGTACTTATGTAAAGTAAATTTTAATAACACCACAATTAACAAATCCCTACCATTAGTTCAACGACCCCCATAAAAAAAGAACCAGCTTCGCGATTTCTAATTGCAGTTTTAGAACCGCAACTGGCTAGTTTCTTCCTGCGGCCCGTGGGAACCGGGGCCCAGGGGCCCTTCGATGCACCCCGTCAAGCACCCCACTTGCGAACCACCTTGTAAATAGTCTCTGTACCGGTATGTTGAGAATATTTGTGACATTTTAAATGGTGTGTCTGGAGAAAGTTTTGTAGGGTTGAAAAGGAATTGGGTCATTATTTTTATAATTATTTGTTTATCGAGGTGTGTGTTAGGTGTTCGTGATTATTAATTTTGATCACATATAAAGTTACTCCGCGTGTCTTTAATAAAAATACAAATTCAGTTTTTTTTTGCTATTCAAATTAAAATATTTTTATTTCAGATAAAAATCCATATAATGTTAGTAGTAGTATAACTAATAAAAAATAAAATAATCCTAATAATAATCCTTCCATAAATTACTGGCTTGCTTGGTAGGTATTGTCACGACCTTTTCAGCTATCAATATATATCAATTATATATATCAATATATCAATTTGGTATATTAAAATAATCTAGCAACAAAAAAAATATTTCGATCAGTGACATACTCTTTCAATTACCCATTTTAAAATTGTTGACCTCTAGCAATCTTTTAATGATTACGTTAGTACTATTTAACCGACTATAAAATTTACATGTAATTCGAAACGACATAGTAAATTATCCCCAAAAATTCATAATTTACGACTGCAAATGTGAAATAAATTAAAACCGTAATTGCATAAATTACCGGCGCGAATTACACCAAAAATATGCAAAGCATTTATTCATAAAATCATAACACACCAAAATCCAAAAGGGTATGATAATTGGCAAGGAATGGCGATCATTTACATGACAAATAACACAAATATTTACGCAATAATATTTCGTAAACAAAAATACAAATCACAAACCTGTCATCATTCGCAAAAAAGCCTACGTGTTTCACCAGTACCTAAAAATATAAAGACTAAGTTAGAAAACCCACATTTCGTTACAACAACACAGTTCCGAATAAGCACTCAAGTGTGAAATGAAATCTAACGAAACTAACGAATCCGCGTAGTTGAGTAACTTTCGTTATAACGATTTGCTATGTCGCAACGCAATAACGAATCGTTCGGTACTTCGGTGTATCGTAATCGTAACGGCTATACAAAAACCAACTTCCGATTGAGGAAGCCGTAAATATCGTTCAGTTACGTAAAGTTATTTTCTCAGAAAATTGGTTTTCTTTTATTTTTAGACTCTTATTTCAGAAGGTTGGTCGAGAATAACGCTTGTAATACTTTAATTTTTAATGGTATAACTGTTATTAATCTTTATTGGTATAATGTCAACATCTGAAATCTCGAGCGACTGTTATTTGGATATAGAACTGTTACGATACGTTTAAATTTGATATTAAAGTTTCTTTTTAAAAGCTTATGTATAAATAGTTACATATGGACTACATCGTCTTCCACACAACTGAAGCCAAGGACAGAACCCAATGTATCAAATATAATAACCCAATTGAATCGAGCCACCTCGCATTACGTTCGCCTACCTACCTGAACAGACCATTATTCCTTACTTTTTACATCACATTAGCAACAAAACATCTCCAGCGACCGTTGGTCAACCCTCATGAAGACCAGTTCCCCAGTCGCTTCCTCGCCAGAATTATTGTAATTTAATAACCCTACCTTTCCTACTACACAACCGGCCACCATTACAAGCCATTCATTCGCGAAAATGACAATTGATCACTTGTCATACGGCAAATTCTTTTATTAATCCCATAGAAAATGTTTTGGATCGTAAATTTTTATATAATGGTAACATTTCTTTAGATGCGCATCTGAACACGTGGTGGATTTATATGATAGATGTAGATAAGGGTATGTAGCTTGTTTAACTTGCTAATCGTTGTTCAGGTTGTAGATGAGCTGATAATTCGCACCCCAAGTGTACGTGTAAGTGCCTACATAGCTTATCTACGGGCAAATTTAGGGGCTTTTGGTCATTCTACTAATATATATATAATATAATCCTACTATCCTACTAATATTATAAATGTGAAAGTGTGGATGTTTGGATGTTTGTTACTCAATCACGCTAAAACGGCTGAATGGATTTGGATAAAATTTGGCACATGAGTAGACTATGACCTGGATTAGGACATAAGATACTTTTTATTCCGATATTCCCACGGGATCGAGATTTCTGTGGGTGAAACCGCGGGGCGCAGCTAGTAATATTATAAATGTGAAAGCTTGTATGTTTGGATGTTTGTTACTCAATCACGCAAAAACGGCTGAACGAATTTGGATAAAATGTGGCACACTTATAGTTTATAGCTTGGATTAACACAGGATACTTTTTATCCCGGTAGTACGTTCCCGTGGGAGAATTTCCTGCAACATCCACGCGGGCGAAGCCGCAGGCAAAAGCTAGAACGTACATAACCATGTCAGCCCCATCAAACACATACACAGGATAAGAAAAAACACTATACTACTTTAAAACTACTACCGAAGTACCGCTTTTCTATTGAAGAACGAAATTGAAGAAAGAGTTAAATAGTAGATTAAGGTAAAGGTATGAGCTTGTTTAAATTGCTAATCGTTGTTCAGATTGTAGATGACCTGATAATTCGCACCCGAAGTTTACGGTCACCAAAAGTGTTAAGTAACCATGGTCGACGATATAGTTGAAGTTTTAGTAAGAAATCTATAAAAGTTTTCGAATAAAATTTGATTTAATTAATAGGAAACAAACAGGTAATTTATCAAATTAAATTTCTTTCGAAAACATCTATCGGTTTTTTACTAAACTTCAACTATATCTGACTGCCTGCGGGGTAATTACGTAACACACTAATAGTAGGAATGGGTTTAATTTTGACAGTTCAACAACATTTATTGCGTTATTTACGTTGTTGAGCAGACATATTTTTCGAACATAAGAAGCAATGGATTAGCAATAGGCTTCCAAATGATTCAGATTGTGATAGATAGTGTGTTACGTAATTAGGGTGCTTGTTACTTATCTCTTTTGATGACTGTACGTGTAAGTACCTACATTTGTCTAGTTTGTCGTCTTTTCGATTGAAGAACTCGCGCAAAGTTGGCCGTGTTAGGTATTTCCGAAGGCGACTGTTGTATTACAGTATGGAGGTACTCGTAATACAGTATAATACAGTAAGCTTTCATGTAACCTTAAGTTCTTGGCAACTTTGCCTCTCGAAGTTCCGCGTTGCCTATGCGTTGTAAAACACGGGTTTCTTTGATTAAATAAGTTGTTGAACGTTAAAAAAGAAAGTTTAGTACATATTCATTTATAAAATATATTACATTTTTAATATGTCTTCTTCATTCAGCTTGAAGTTTTATATTTAAATTTTAGATTAATTATGCAAGTTTAAATTCACGGACAGATAACGCACAGTGTAAACTATTTTTGCTTATTTTTTTTTTGAGAATAAGTATGTTTTTTTGTAGCACTCCAATTTTTTGTCTGCCCCAAAAAAAAAAAAAACTAGTCCCCCAATTTTTCTCTAGCCCCCATTTTTTTTCTAACCCTCCTATTTTTTTTACTTACCATCTGTTGCGAATCTGAAACAGCTATTACAACGATTATATTTAAACGTTTAATATTATACAGGTGGCAGGGACCTTGACGCGCAAACTGAAACCATGAATTCAGCGCATGATTCTAGACCTCCTAGCGTAGACATTTTCTCGTCCGTTATCAAAAAATTATCAGCTTTTTCATAGAAAAGTGCAATACCTACGCGGTCAAAATGAATGGTAAAGCTAATTTAAAAAATAAATAACCGTTGAAAAAGTTTAACGCAGGGGGGTTCAGAATCATGTACTGAATCCATGGTAACAGGTTGTGCGGCGATGTCCCTGCCACCCTGTATAGTCGTAAGACCCCATCTTAACGCCCCTTATTTTTTCTGGGTCTTCCCTGAAAGTCTCAAACGCCCACGAGGGGGCGTTATCGCCCACGTTGAGAACCTATGGTCTAACAGACAGCGAAAGTAAGAACTAAGGAAGGATTTTTGAAAATGCCCGCCCTAAAGGGGATAAATAGCGAATGAAAGTTTTTATGAAAGTCCGTCATCTTTATCATAATCAGCCTATAATTTTCCCACTTCTGGGACACAGGCCTCCTCTCTTCGAGATGGAATGGGCTGTAATCTACCACGCGGGCCCAGTGCGGGTTAGTAGATGTCACATGTTTTCGAATTTTTAGTTCTAGGACAAGCCAGTTTTTTCACGATGTTTTCGTTCACCGTTTTGAAAGCAGTGGTGATGAAATCATTTACACAAAATAAAGCGCCTGCCTGGGTTTGAACCCACGACCTACAACTCGTAAGTTGGGGCCGTTACCACTTGGCCACCACTGTTTTTTGAAATTCGTCATCCTTACCGATGGGAAATCCCATCGGGCCCGCGGCTTGTGGTAAAATAAATAACCAAACTTATGTTCTCTTGAGTTTCAATGTCATCTTTAATGATCTAGTCTATGACAGTGACTAGTTTCACTTAACTGGATCAGAGTTCAGACTTTGGAAATCTTTGTTCTCCAGTGCTTTGCTTGTGAAAGTGGATAGTGTCGCCATCTAGCTCCATTCACTGCAATTATTAGAAATAAACTATGTACCTATAAGTTCTATTGCTACAGCCGCACTTAGAAAGAATTAAAGCATTGGATACTGGGAAATAATTTTTTACCTTGTCAGGGTTATAATACATAACTTAAAAAAATCTTTCTGCAATGTGTTTTAGTGATGTTTTTGTGCACCTATTAAAAATTATGTCATTGCGTCTTTGCGTGCGAATTAAGAGTCCGTTGACACGTCATAACCAGCTTGCTAACTCTTATGTGGTCCCTATATACATGTGTACATACATAGCTATTCATATGATCGACATAAGAGATACAAATACGTTGTTAGTTAATTAGGTGTACATTCACAAAAAGAAGCATTAATTTAATCGAATCAACATCAAAAACTTATGCACAGGTCAATAAACCACACCAATTTTTTATTGACCGTAAAGTACATCGTTCGATAATTACAATATAAAATTGAACCAAGCAACAATAGACCATATGATGTACACAAAGAAGGTGACCTTGGCTTGATTCATAATGATAAAAAAGGTTCATTTACATTGCAACTGTTCTATTGAATAAGCACTATTGTGAGGACACGCCTCGCCCACATGCCACTATGAACTAACAGGTGCTGCATTGTTGCATGCAAATTACGACTTTCGCTCTCGTACTATACATTTTTTTAGGGATATTCAACCAGTTTTTGATTTAGCTCGCGTCATATTTGTGTAATTGTTAGAAATGAAGAGTGGTCTTTGTGAGATGGCGGAACTGATTGGTGCTTTCTTTACGTATTTCGAACGTTGTATCGCTGATTAATTGGGTATAGCAACGGTTACCTGCATGCGTAATAATAGGCATTAGGGATGACATTTTAACTGAAATTCCTGAAATAATGGATAATTGACGGGTCCAAAAAAATACCGCGTTGCGGACAACTAATGAACTTCATAACCGTTTTAAAGCAGATAACAGTACCTAGACTGATTTCCAAAAATCAAAATCAAAATATTTTATTTCACACAAACCTACATGGGCACTTATGAAACGTAAGAAGCTAGGTGGACGGTTCCAATTGGTTGTATCCTTTGGAGAAGAGCCGGCAAGAAACTCCACGGTTAATGTTTTAAAAATAAGGGACTTTTACAATGTTTTATAATTACAGTGTTAATAGGTAGGAGAGGTCAGTGTAGGCCTGTCAACAAGTAACAGATACTCAACAAAATAGAAAAAGGTCTACAAATCTACAGTCTATAAGTTAGGCCTACAACGTTATCACATTCACAAAATATAGAAGAATCTATATAACAGATAAATAAAAGAATAAAAATAAAAGCCTATTTAAACCAAATGACATGATTGCCATTATAACTGTAACAAATCTGAATTAAAATCCTGTTTACAAAAGCCATAAGTAACGAGTTGAAATAAGAATTGGAGTTAAATAATGTCAAATAATGAGAAGATTATGTCAAAGAAGAAAGTAAAAAACTTTTTTTTTTATTAAACTTTCTAATTTGGGATCGAGGTATTCCATGAAGCACACCCAAACGAAGCACACCCAGACGAAGCACACCTAAAGTATTCCACTTAGCACACCCGTAGGTGGGCTTCAAATAAAAATTTAAAATAATTAATTTCCTACTCCACGAAGCACACCTACGAATATCACTCGCATAGTGCGGGGACTAAGAAATAAAAATGTCGATAGGAGAAAATATTTATTATTTAAAACACTAACTTAAATATCTAACATCTTTCAGTTTCATTATAATAATGTGACACAATATTTGTAATCTTACTATTTAAAATCACAGATTGTTTCATAATTATCTTTCCAAAAAAAAAAAAAAAATATTTTTTGACTATTTTTCTATTATGTTCCTTTTTTGTGTTCTTAATAAAATCACAGATTGTTTCATAATCATGAAATAAAAACTTGGACAAATATCAAAAACATTGTAAATATAGTTTTCCATAGAGATCTATGTTGAAGTTTTCTTATCTTTCCTTTTAAGTAATAATAAAAATACTCTAGTTTTATGTAAAATCACAGACTGTTTAAAATCACAAATCACGATCTTTAAGATTCTTAAATAATCTTGAAGTAATGGGCAATTTAGTATCTAAACTTATCAATTAAATAAATTATTATTAATCAGAATCTTCATTTCTCTAGACAATGTCCAACTGAAATTAAGCCATTTTTATAATCTTTTATTGTGTTTTCTATTATATTACTTTTTATTTCAGCATGTTTTTGTTGATTTGAATAACCTATTTTTTACTCTAATTTCGGCATAATTATTGCATTTTTTTTGGAAGCAATCTGAAAGTTTTGCCAGATTTATGACTCTGTTTTTATTGAAAATTTTATTTATTTCAGAATAATGAGACTGTATAATTATTAGTTTTATTTTTTACGTTATAACACGACCATTTGTCGTGCCATAACACCCTTTTTTAATACACCGCCACAAGGCATTACCGTTTTTATAAATCTTGTGTTTAATATATTGTTTGTTATTATAAACTAACACTTGTGTCCCCTTCCGGCCAAGTACGTAATTAATAGATGGGTTAAAATTTCTACTACTTGGACCTGCCATCGGCTCTATTATTTTGTTTAATAAATTGCACGAAAAACAGAAAAAATAACAATAACAAGACCGGCGCACAATTGCATACACTCAGCCCGTGATTTCGCAATAGTGTAATGAGAACTAAGCATGTAAACAAGTTCCGGAAACGCTCGGCTAAATTCGGGTTGGCTCGGGAATTCAGTGGCGGGCGCACGCGTTAACTATTAGCGCATCATGTATACGTCTTATCTATGGGATTTATATATGAACACTATGAAAATGACAAGTATTGTATCACATTATTATAATGAAACTGAAAGATGTTAGATATTTAAGTTAGTCTTTTAAATAATAAATATTTTCTCCTATCGACATTTTTATTTCTTAGTCCCCGCACTATGCGAGTGATATTCGTAGGTGTGCTTCGTGGAATAGATAATGAATTATTTTAAATTTTTATTTGAAGCCCACCTACGGGTGTGCTAAGTGGAATAATTTAGGTGTGCTTCGTCTTGGTGTGCTTCGTTTGGGTGTGCTTCATGGAATACCTCTTGGGATCAGTTAACAGACATTTACATAGTGATGCCGTTAATGAGGTACCAGGGAAGCCACATGTGCAGAAAGAATTATTGCCAGACTTCCTTGTCTTCAACGTAGTCTTTAATCTTATAATATGCATTTTTGTTAGGGATACGTTTGATGTGAGTTTTGAACTTTCCATCGCTAAGTTCTGTAAGTGACTTAGGCAACATGTTATAAAAGCATACTGTTTATAAGAAATGATTTGCTTGCAAATTATTGGATGTCCTGACCTCACCTTTACAAGTTTTCACTAAAGTCATCCCTAATAATCTTACTTCTACACATTATTCTATGAAAATAAACACAAATCCCAAGTTTTAATTAATCAACAAAGCTTGCATAATACTTATGACGTAATCACTTTAATGTAAATATTATTATACTGCAGAAAATACGAGCGTTTCAAACAACAGTTTTTTACACTTCGGGACAAGACTGTGTCGTGTAGTAGCTGAGTCACTGTTCGTATCATTAATGTTGGTTAATCAAACAAATAAACAAAATGTATGTAATTTGAAATTTTAAGCCGAAGTTCTACGAGAGCTAAAGATATAGAGATCTCTGAGATTAATCTAGCACTGGTTAGTTAGATCTATAATAATATATGTACCTAGATTTCGTTTCTCTGGCCATAAACGTGACGTGTTTAAAAAAGATAGGGAATTAAAAAAAAAAAATTGGTCATAGACAAAGAGCTATATTATATTTGAGGAGGTTAGGATCAAAACCACAACATATGCACTTTTAGCAATTTCGGTTCTTTTTTTCAAGTTTTCTGCACAAAATGATAGAACCTACCATTAGCAGTAACTGTTTACTCCAAAACAGCTTATTCTCCTTAGTAAAATGATGTCTAATATTAACTTTTAGTTTAAAACCCCGACATACCCAGGTTAAAAAAAATTAAAAGACTGTCGTAAGGACTTATTTATTACGTACGTAAATGGCATTCTATAAAAAAATAATACAAAATTAGGTGCTCACTTATATATATTTTTTTTCGATTTCTGCCTTAAGGGAGCCTTTATTCTGCCGGGGCTGCGGATTGTTCGAAAGAGTTACCGTGGCCCTGGCGCACAGGCAACTGAAGGAACACGGGTGGGTTTTAGTCAGTAAGAGTCTGACACGCCCTTCCACTCCGCCCAGAGCGGGAGACGTCATTTGATGATTTCCCACCCAAAAAAAAAAAAAAAAAAAAAAAAAAAAAAAAAAAAAAAAAAAAAAAAAAAAAAAAAAAAAAGGGAGCCTTTATTGAAAAAAGTGGATATGTAGTGGTTTTGACCCTAACCTCCTCATTTAACACTGCAATAATGGTGACGATTGGTAACGGTAATAAGGTTCCACAAGGATCAAAAATGTAACATCCACATTGATTTTCGATTTTGCTACGTCATTTGCTACGAAAACTGCAGTAGCGGTTATTATGTCGAGGACATGTTAGTTTCTCCTATTCAAATGAAGTTAATAAAGTATTGAATGTTATGGAATGACAGATAGGTAATTCCTCGTCTTTTCTCTGTATCTATTGGGCAAAGGTATCCTGAGCTAATAGCTATGAGTGCTATGACAAATCCACAACAAAACAAAAAACCCATTCCATTTTCGTATTGTTAACTGTTAGGAAAATTCAATCTTCATAACGACAGCAAACATAACTACGTTTCCATTATGTAATAGCTTGAGATTCGATTTATTGAACAATTTCTTTTTTTAGTGCCGGTCTCAATGGTAAATGCATGGAATTAGTATGTACTATGGAAAATGTTTGTATGCGATTTTTACTTGAGGTTCCAATGTTCAAAATTCAAATCACATTAATGACCAGCGGGTCATAATGAAATTCAGTACAATATTAATGCCCGGCTAGACCCCGGGCTCTACAGAGGGCCACCGGAATTCTATCGGTTAATGACTTACTTTAGGTTAGGTTTGCATGACTTATAATTTGACATTGTCGATCAGCTGGTGTGAAAAATTAATTATGATTAGTAGCTACCTAAGTTTGAGCTTAGTGTAAAAACTACACCTTTAATAATAAAGAGGTAAATGACAGCAAAACTACCAGACATTAAGACGCTAATAGATTAACAAAATTATCTAACTTTAATAAACAACACTCAGCCTACAATTATTCATATTCCGAGCCGTTTGTCCTGACGCAACCCGCTTGTAGTTACAAAAACTGGCAAACTTGTTTAAGTTCCAGACACAGATAAATCGCTCCCAGCACTATTGAAGTCAAAACTAGTGTAGTAACTGACAAACGGCTTCTTAATCGCTTTTGTTCGATACAATGTCTTGTATCGACTTAAAAGGATTCGCCGGACCTTAATGTGAATATAGAATTTGGTGCACTTGCGTGAATTTTAGGGTCAAGCTAAACGAACAAATGAACATTTAAATCGGTTAAATGTCAACGTTGTCATGTCTTTCTGTATCGTGACGGAAATTATTGTGGGAAGATACCTTTTTATACAAAAATACCGGTTTTTTGCATAGAGGAAACAGTTGGATTGATAATTGCATTTTCTTGGCGACAGAATCGTTTAGTTGACCGCTAACCGGAATTCTTGTTTCGTGTGACAATGTTGGTAGGTAAAGTCTTTATAAAAGAGTTTTTTTATTGAAATTAAAATTGACCCAGATGGTACCCGGACGCGAATAATAATAGTTGTGCTGTCTGCTGGTATTGAAGGGGTAAACCAAGCCAACCAGCTCATTGGATCAAGTAGAATTACGATTCCCTACACGTGTTTCTTACTACTGAGACAAGTCAAACAGAGAGACCGTAAAGGCTCCCGCAAACATGCGCGACGCAACTCTAGTAGAATAATTTCTATGAAAACTTCATGGAAATTGTTCTGCAAGAGTCTCGTCCCGCCTGTTTGCGGGAGCCTTCAACCGGTTTAGTACCTAAGTATGCCAGGTAGTATATTATCTAGCACAGACTTCAACAAACCAAACTTAGGTAAAAGTTGTGTTGTGAAAAACCCTTATATTGCTTTTTTGACATGATAAAATCATGTTTACATAATATTTTATCATGTCAAATATATTAAACGTGATTTTCTCCCGTTTCCCAAATGCAAGATCTATCATTGAAACAGTGGAAAATCATCCCGAATCCTATCCAATGCAAATATGACTGGTTCTGTTGTCAAATTCATGCAAATTGTAATTAAAATTCTCAGCAAACACGTCTCCGACCTCCGAATGACGTAGATTTGATCAGTTGTGATCTAAATACACACATTTGTGGGTACACACGGCTACATATCAAGCTATACATTTCCAGTATAAGATGATTTCCCATTGTACGAAAAGCCTATACAATGCGAGATCAGCTTATACTGGAATATATAGCTTGATATGTAGTCGTGTGTACATACCTGCCTATGTAACGCACGGAATATGTAACAACAGGTGCTACTTATGTTTACATTGTGTTGTTTATTTTACAGTGCTTCGGCGTTTTATTGTAGAGATTTTGTTGTAAAACTCTTTGGTGTAAATATTTTTGGTGCAAGATGCACTCCACAAGTTGCGAGTGTTTGAAATACGTTTTTATGTGGAATGTTCAGTCGCCGAACGCACTATTCTCACATTCCTTTCCTACATTGTGAGCACATGTCACCTTTTTAAATTCCTGATGTTGGCAATTTGTAGAGATTTGTTGTTTTCTTTGCAGTGCGCAAGTAAAGTGAAGACTAGGTGTATTAACTTTCAGTAAATATACCTAATAAATTCTACTCAATTCACAAAAATCAGATAGACATAGAACTCTTACGTACATTTCAGGACTGAGCGTCAAAGTCAAAGTCAAATTATTTATTACAAATAGGCACATAAAAGGCGCACTTTTGAACGTCAAAATTTACAAAAAAATATAATTGATTCTAGTTGCCCCTTCCAAAAGGTAGTTTCGTATGGAGAAGAATGGGCAAGAAACTCCACCGTTACTCTTTTAAAATGTTTACAATATTATTTAGGTATTACAGGAACGATCAATACGTACCAATTAGAAAAATATTTTGGCACTCAAAATTACATCACTTAACTGTTAAACTACATTCTACCGCAATCTGCGCAGAAGTTGGTTCCAACGAAAATAAAAATAAAACAGGCCTCTTTAACACGCACTACGTTATTAGAGAAAGATACGAAACGAAAATTAAATTGGCTAGTTAAATAACAATTTGTGAGAGAAAATGAAATACATTATAAAATCCATCCGCAACTTTGCACCGTCATTGTTCTGCGTACGCTAGAAACAGAATTTCACAAACGTCAATTAATAATAATAGACACCTTAGCCAAAATTCCGGTATGAAAAAACCGCGGGTCCAACACCGGCTCTTGTTTTTATCATATCCCTATAAAATAAGGTTCCGTAGGAAAATATGACGATAATTATCGACATCTAATTTTGTAATTCACAGTAATGAAGACTTGTATAATTCTGCATTTTAATAAGTCAAAGAACCTTGAAATCTTGCTCCACACGTATATTTATTGCAAAGAAATATCAAACAAATTGAAAGAAAAATTAATTGGTTTCAAATATTTTATAAGGAACCTTCAGACGCTCTTAGAACGTTCACGGGTCTTTATAATCGTTCGGTTGTGACCTCAGCAGACGGCGCGGTCGAATGCTCGAAATTAAAAAATGCTCACTCATCATCAATCAAAACGGGCTCGATTCCATCAATATAATTTACTTTTTGTAGTTTTTACCCAAAAGCGCCCTCCGTGACTCGCAAGTTGGGTCCGCCAGGTACGGGCCGCGTACCCAACTCTAATAATAAGTTCTGCCACGTGGATTCGAAGTAATACCTACAAACCATTTCTATAATTGATTTCTATTTGAAATTGAAAGCGAAACTTGTAATTACTTTTAATGTATAATCCATTTACGTCTTAAAAAATGTTCGTATTGATGTTTCCGCTGTTTCGATTTTCACCTTCTGGAAGCACGGTTTTCGTACCTTCGTTTATATTTATTACAATTTTAATTTGGGAAAATCTTAAATAGGAACAAAAGCTCCAAATTACCGAATAATTCTCTACAGCTTCATGACGATAAAAATTAACCTCCCAAACATGATACTAGAAAGTAGAACCTAAGTTTCATCCACGCCACCTAATACTTCTATAAACCATTTAAAAAAAAGTATACAAAAGCGGGAATCTAAGTCAAGTGAAGAAATCCTGCCACTGAACAAAGGCTTTAGGCCCGTGGGCGGTTAGCAACAGTTCAGAGTTTTATCGCCAGTCGCTACACGTGGCCCGGGCGTAAATAGAACTGCTAGCGGTAAGCACGGCTACATATCAAGCTATACATTTCCAGTATAAGCTGACTTCTCATTGTACGAAAAGTCTATACAATGTGAGGTCAGCTAAAACTGGAAATGTATAGCTTGATATGTAGCCGTGTGTACAACCGGGAGGAACAGCTACTAGGCCTGTAGGCAGATTTTGAATAAATTAAAAGGCTTTACTTTTTTTGGTCTCTTTTCAGCTTCTATTGGAGTAATTGGTAAGCACCTTTTTTAAATCATGCTGTATTACGGATATCTTAACATTTTGTCTCGGCTGGCACATTCGCACATCCGTGCCACTACATTGTGATCAAGGTGACTTTCTGATTAAAGAGTAAGGAAGTTCATGCTTAGTCCTGTAAAAATCGAATTGAGTTAACTACATAGAAATGACTTCACAAATTAATCTTTAGGTCAAATAGGGTATAATACATTATTCATTGAATGAATGATTTTAAATCAGCATATTATGATAGCCTATTACACTTCTCACTACTACAACAACTACACATTTGACTCCATGCCCTTCAGTCCTTCCACGCGTCGCCAAGTCATTCGCAGGCTTATTAGTCGATTCGCACGAATCTACTCGCCCGAATCGGGCGAATCGACAAGTCCAGAAATACGTATTAGGCAATTGGCACCTTTTGAATTTTATGCAATAAAGTTAAGAAAAAAGTACACTAGCGCACAGAACTGATAAAAGTAAAATATTTTGAAATAAAATGAAACCCGTAAATTAATCAATCTTTATTAAAATATCATTTAAAGATAACATTTTCTAAATTGTACATATCCCTCAGAGAGTTAAGGCTCCCACAGACAGGCGCGACGCGACAGCGCTACACAAAGGCGCCACTCGTCGCGCGACGCGCGGTGCCTTTGTGTCGGGCGTCGCGTCGCGCCAGTGTGTACGAGCCTTTATAGATTACAATTTTAATACATATAAATCAAGATAGATAATGTAATTATACTTAAAATTGATAAATAAATAAAAAATAACATACACAGTAATAACATTAGTTCGATTTTCTCCTATTATCTAGTAAGAAAAATACAAATTTGCCCTACGTATTTATAAAAAAATATTTACTTTTATACTCATATAAACATTTGCTGAGTAAAATATAATCTTGTACAAAAATAATTGCTAAATTAAACAATAATAACATCATTAATTACCCTACATATATCACCAACAAATTACAGAAATGTATAAATGCTGTAGATATTATAATCAACTCATAACAATAATTCTTACTCGTAGTTCCTCGTAAATTTTATATTGTACACTACTGTTGTTTGTTAGTATTACATTTAAATTATTTAATCAAATGTACAGTCTCCAGCACATCAAGTTACCACAAACTGTCAGATTTTCTCATTCGATTTGGAACTTAATCATCATCATTTTAATGTTTAAAATCGTTTGGAGAAATTTGACAGTTTTGGGTAGCAACCTGCTGGCAACTGTACTTCGAAAAATTTAGCAGTGGCCGATAAAATTACAAGGAAGGGTCTTACATAAAATAGGCACAGTATAGGGGCCAAAATAAGTATCTACAAATTCTGCAATAATATAATACATAATTAGCACCAGCACTTTTCTTTGATTTACTGCCAGCACGTAACACTTAGAAATATTGTTATATTATATTATTATTATATATTGTATATTCACAATATTGGCTTAAATCCAATTAATTTTGCGCGTGTAGGGTCAATGCTTTAACTCACAATCATAGCTTAACTGAATGACAAGAAAGACAAGACCCACGGGCGCCCAACGCGAGTGAACGATATAACGTATAGTGCTTCACCTTTCACTTTTTCGAGCCATTACCGATGATTTGCTGTCTCACTTATTGTTTTTATCATTAAGCATATGGCACGCTTTAATGATAATTACCAACTAGTTACATTTATTATTTTCACAGTTTCAAGTTAATTATCATACCTTTAATCTATGGAATAACTTATTAATATTTCGTACTTATTTTTTTTTTACTCTTATCACTTCTATGCGCTAGTGTACTTTTTAACTTTATTGCATAAATTCAAAAAGTGCCAATTACCTAATACGTATTAATGGAGTTGTCGATTCGCCCACAAATAAATTAACTTCGTGCGAATCACCTACAGAAAATAATATAATAATTAAAAGTGTCGATTCGCCCGTTTCGGGCGAGCAAATTCGTGCGAATCGACTAATAAGCCCATTCGCAGTGTTCAACTCTGAGTCCATTGTGTCACGTGCACTTACAAGTTTAATGACACACTTAAAAGATCCGGCACGACAAAAAGCCGATATCAATCTAACAAATTAAACTTGCCCATCGATGCATTGTCAAAATATGTTCGATCGAAACCGTTCGCGCTGTACGTAGTGGTGACATGACGAAACCGTTTCGGCCATGGCGCTGGCAGTAATCGGTTTTCTCCAATAAACGGCGATTAGACTCGCTGGCGTCAGCACGGCCGGGACCAGCCGAATACTGTCGGGCGCAACACTATTTTGTTTATTAACGCTGCTATTGGTCCTTTGGTCCTTTTAGGGTGTAGAATATTGTAGCCTAGCACATAAAAGTTTTTGATATTTTTAATTTTTGGTTGGTTTACCTTTTGTGACAGTTTTTACCTACTTCGTTTTGCAGTACTAATTACGACTATAGACGCTTTGTCTTCTGCTTTGCCATTCATGAAAAAATACGAAATATTCTCTTTAAAACACTTTCAACTATTTAATTATTTTCAGGAAAACAACAATGTTCTTGAAAAAGAAAATCAATTTCGAGTGCCAAAATGCACTCTCCATCTTCATTTGTTAAGAATAATTGAGCATCTAATTTAGCCTAACATTCGTATTACATTTTATCTATATTATAAACAAGGCTGTAAGAATAATGAAAACATCCAAACCACTTTGTTATCGAGCGTACACGCTCTGGTCGTGACCAGACGGCGATTTCAATTATTATCTAGAAGTCGTTTCACGAGCTCGCACTGCAGCACTTTTAATCATTCTCCTATCCTACTTTTAATAAGAATACCGTTTTTCTTGGAGTAAATATAACAGCTTATTTTCCAGTGCCTACCACTTAAACTTCAGTTACTTAGTAGTTAATAACAGCCTTTGGTTACAAGGACATAAACATTGGAATACTTGGAACAAAAAATCGCAACGCAAGTTATGGCAGTCGTTAACTGCCGACAAAAACTGAAGAACTTGCAGACATACGTCACAAAAATTAACATCGGGGAACTTTGTTTACATACTGTATTAGGAATAAAAAAGATTATTTCTACTTTACACCTCATCTTGGAGTAAAACACACAACATTCCATCTGTCTTCTCTAAGCCTTCCAAAACGATAAATAAACACTAGTCGAGCTCTCGTGTGGAGTAACGTTCAGAGTTCTATTATTGAAGTGCTCGCTAGCATGTCGAGCGGACTGTTTCAAGTTTGTTTTGATTTTCGAGTGCTTCAAATTGAGAGATTTTTAATTCATATTAGAAGATAGGAATTGGGGAAAACCTTAAGCAAATTAAATAAATACAATCTATCTGTTAGACATCATATTTTTACCCACATAATTACAGTTCCAGACTGTTAACAAATTAACAAGCGCTTAATTCTGTTCAGAGGTATAATTAAATAATACACTTAAATACGCAAAAACAAATCCATCAGTCATTAATAGTCACTTTGGCATTTTTATAATCAAATTCTGCAACCCGGATAAACACACTCACAGTCATATTAACACCACTCCTAATCAAAATTAGTACCATATCTTCTAGCCTTCTGACAGCAGGTTAATCCTCGCCACAGCAGTCCTACCATCAAAGCAACTTACTCTTAACTTACAAAATAGCCGCGGTATAGCGGCGCGAAGTCGGCCCGAGGTGACGGCGCGACTCAAAGCTTCGACAGGCGTCCAGTGCGGCTCATAATTAAGAACGGTGACTGTTGAAAAATGGCGGCCGCCCCCGGCCCGCCGTGAATAATCGTTGTAATTACGATTTGGAATAATTTCCAGCCAGTCATAGCGATGCTATCGGTAGGTGTCGACGGCTCGTTACTCGCACGCACTGAAATCACTACGTTCGTGGAATTGCGATTTTCTTTGATAATAGGTCGTTTGTTTCAGCTATTGGAAGGTCTGTTTCTATTTTGCTGTATTTTGTTTGTTTGCGGAGTTTTTTGCTGGTTTCTGTTTCTCTTCAGCTGTACTAAGCCTAATTCTTGTTTTTTGCTTTTCTGCGAATGAGCAAAGCCGTCTATTGAGTGCGTATGTCCGAGGGACTGTCTACTTTTATGTGATAATGCCAATTGAGCAATTCAGTTTAATTTTTCAAAGCCATAAGCAGTGATTTTTCATCACCATCCAGTATCATATATCAGGCGGTGGTATCCACTGCCGGGGCTGCGGATTGTTCGAAAGAGTTACCGTGGCCCTGGCGCACAGGCAACTGAAGGAACACGGGTGGGTTTTAGTCAGTAAGAGTCTGACACGCCCTTCCGCTCCGCCCAGAGCGGGAGACGTCATTTGATGATTTCCCAACCAAAAAAAAAAAAAAAAGGCGGTGGTATCCAAAACGCTTAATCAACTTCATTCCAATTCACAAATTGCTGACTCTTCTAAAGTAGAAACAGTATGTTCAATATACTGCGACTTACAAATACGATAATAACTATACCCACGTAGATACCCAAATATTTAAATCTCATTATTATCACATACATTAACAACCAATGATCGTAAACGTCGATACAACAATAGTTATGATACTACAGTGACATTTATCTCATCACAACGCCATTTCTGCACTTAATTTTTCACTAAGTTGACATTTTGATGGTGACTATAAATTATAGCATTTAAATGAATATTTGAATTTTTAATTTTAGTATTCATCCACACTTTGTTGTTTCTCCTTTTAGTAGTTATTTTTAAGCCATTCGCCATTCAAAAGTCATCAATTAGGTACGTGATTATAAAAACCAAAATTAATTTACTTGTACAGTACGTAGTCAAATGGAAAATCCAACATAGAAAGTAGACTATTTGACTTATAGCCACTGCAGATATATGAGGTTTCAGCCCTATGATAGGGGGACTATTGATAGGCCTAAAAGTCGTTCCAATAAAGCTATTCCACATTGCTGTTTTGGACTAACATTCGGATATCTATGACTAACATGCAACATTCAATTTTGATCGTGATTTGTTTTCCATTAACTTCGACCAAGTTTTGTCATTAATTCAAGTACATATATAATTATTAAGCTGGTTTCAATATCAATTGAAGTTTAAAGGTCATAGTGCAATCATAAATAATTACTGGTTTGTTAACAGTTACCTTCAATCACTTTAGTACGTCGTCTCCTTCAGTTGACTTTGTGACAGGCGGTGATAGTTGATACTATAATACAGTGAAAAACTTGATTGGGGCACCTTTTACTTAGTAGCAACTAAAACATTAATATCGATACAAAAAAATTGCGTGCCCAAAGTTAAGGCCCATAGGTATTTCAATCTCAGAATCATACGAATCAATATACTCAAATCTAATTTGACAACAAAATCCACTTTTGAGTTATTCTAGAATCCTGAAACTGCAAGACATAATAAGTTAGTCTGCGTCGAAGGATCCAGTCTCTTTCGACAGGTATCGTTTCAGAAATAGGTATGGCGGCATCTACATCGCCACATGCGTGCTACGCGTCACACTGACGTCACGCAAAATCCTGCATCGCGCAAGCAGAGTTTACCGCGCAACTAGCATATAAACAACGTCCCGAATTCCCGATATCAAACGTCCGGCAGTTGCCCACCAGACACAACACCTGTCTGGTCGATGTATCCTCGCTTTTCTATGGAGGATGAGTGAAGTTTACACCCTGTTCCTCATACCTCTATATAGGTACTTATACAAATGAAACATGAAACTGAAACTTCACATCCAACATCCTTCATTACCAAACGAACGCCATACCAAACCTCTACCTAGTTCAATATCACGACCCTCCAAGTAGATGCAAAGATAACAAATTAATAATATAATCTAATCCTTTCACTAATTGCTTCGAACCAAGCTCGGAGGCGTGTCGGTTGCGCCACGTCGCGTCGGCGTCGCGTCGTCGTGGGTAGATTTAATTAGCTTTAAATACTTTTTTTTTCGTTGCGCCATCAACACAGCCTCCACCACAATAGTGTTTACCAGTTACGGCTCTCAAAATTGTTTATTTTTCATTTTTTATTCGACGCGGAAAATGATTCCCGTAATTAAATTGATGGGACGAAAAAATTTGATAAACAACAATGATTTTGGGAAACTGTGATTTTTTGTGGTGATTTGATAAAGTTGAAGTAGTTTTTTTTAAACATGAATGTTTTTATGTAAGTAAGTTATTGATAGTGTTAGAGGATTAATAAGAAAGTAGTGAAAAACGCTTTTCTTTGTATATTTTACAAAATTGATAACAGAAAACAAAGAAACATAATGACGAAGTTTTGTAGACTTACCTACCTACCTAAGCGGTACCTGATATCGATCTACATGATTGAGCTTTTTTGTAAATAAATAGATAAATACCTACTTCATTTCTGGCCACACTAGTGGAAATACTGTCATATAATACTTTTCTAAAAAGTTAATAAAAATAATACTATAATTTACGAAGTTTATTGAAGACTAGTTACTTCCTGAAACAGTTGTGAATCCTGACTTTTGTTTTACATGACGAATTGGAACAGTGACGACATAACATCACGCCTGTATTTCCCGAAGGGTTAGGCAGCGTTGTACCTACATTCAGTAGGTACTCCCACATTTCGCCAGTTATGTTTAAGTCCCATGTAATAGGGGGCGAGCCTATTGCCATCAACCGGACACAAATCCAAACTCCGGCCTGCTACTGAGAAATTCCAGATAGAAAAACCCAATCACACTTTGCCCAACTCGGGAATCGAACCCAGGACCTCCTGCTCAGCAATAGCGTTTGTGACCACTAGGCTGACGAAGCTACTCTTCAACAACATTTTAACAAAACCAATCGCGAGCTTTCTCTTGTAATCCAATCCATTGCAATACAGTGGAAGTAGTGACGTAACCGACATACGAATAAAATTTCGATCATTTAATTGGCTAGTGACATTAAGTGGACAGATATCTCTTTCGAAGTCCTCACCTACCGAATGGCACCCACTGTTGAACTTAGACCTCTGGACACTGCTATTATGTAAAGTTGGTGCTTGCATGGCTTTCCGTAACCTTTAAAAGATCATATGTTCATTATCTTTTATGTACCTAAATTTACATAAGCTTATATGCTTGCGGATCCTGATGAGTGACAGCTGTCACTGTAAGTGTGCTTAACTACGAATCGCACTGAAAACAAATAAACTTATGTGAATGAACTTGCGTCCGTGAGATGCTCTTTTAAAACACTTGACTCCATAATGACACTTATGATAGAGTTTCAGTCTAAATCAAACTACTTATTACCTATACCTAAATTATTCACAAAAATAACCTACACATGATTTAGTGATACATATTACAATATTCCGTACAAATTACTTCATGGTTTAACCCATAACAGCTTAATTGTCAACATAACAAGAATCCACAGAGTTACATAATTTTGTAACCTTACCTTATGCAAACCTCCTCTTTAACCACATATTACAACCACATTACACGAAATAATATCACAAGATTAATCTTGTAAACGCAAACGCGCGCGCAACGCGTTGTGTCGTCTTGTTAATCTTGTGTTGTTGTTATAAACGCGTTTTTTCTAATAATAAAATGCGTTTATTGGCATTGCAGCAACAAAAATACAACTGTACACAAAAAAAAAACGGAAAACAAAGATTAGAATGCCAAAGGGGCCTCAGCTCAGCATAATGTTAGATGACAACACAAGGTGTACAACCTGACGCTGATTTTCAGATGCAACCCACGAGTGCCATACGCTAGAATAATACAAAAATTAAGAAGTGTGTGTCCGTTCTAATAAATAAAAAGTGTTGTGACATGGGTGTGTGTGTTGTGTGGTGTGATTAACGAAAAACAAAAATAAATACCCAATACCTGTGTACAGTCACCAAAAGAGATAAGTAAGCAGGGTCGTCGGATATAGTTGGAGTTCAGTAAAAAACCGATGGATGTTTTCGAATGAAATTTAATTTGATAAATGACCTGTTTGTTTTCTATTAATTAGATTAAATTTTATTCGAAAACTTTCGTCAGTTTCTTACTAAACTTCAACTATATCGACGACCCTGGTTACTTATCACTTTTGGTGACCGTACATCCTGATTACCCCTAACTTAATTAACACAATACTAATTCTGGCAGGAATTAATCGTGGCAGGCTGATGAGTGGCAAAGCTGAAGTTAGGAGAAACAAAACACACGTAAAGTTTAAACACAGTCAATTGCATTTCTTCCTAATGCTTCTATCTAGTGCAACCTCATTTCGAATATTAGTTCAAGTCCAATGTAAGAGATGAGGTCATAGATTATGTGGTTTTAATTTGTGTTTGGGGGTCGTTTTTAATAATTAATTAAATCCGCTGAATTTTAAACTTCTACCCGGTATCCGGCCGGATAGTAAAAATTACGCCGGAAAGGACGGATAGTTGTTGGGTATCCTTTCATCTCTAGGAAAAATAAAAGTCATTATTTGTACATAACATCAACGGTTTGCTTTTCTTTACTCAATGTAATTAAGGTAATTAAGGTAGCTTCAGACGACACTATACACTAAACACTCTGTGTCTCAAAATATAGTCTGTACATCTACACATACCCTTATGCAAATTCGTATTTCCTCACAATATCACCATATTACCCGAAATAATATCACAATATCCGTCGAGATTACCTCTAACCTAACTAACACAATACTAACTCTGGCAGGAACTAATCGAGGCAGGCTGATGGATGACAAACGTAATTGCCGAAGTCGACGTCGCGACTCAAAACACATTACACACGATTTTTCATTATTTATTCTGGACAAGCTACAGTTCTCGTAATCGAAGCTATTAGAGGTTTTTTGAGGAAATTGCTCTGCTAGATGTTATGTGTGTTTATTTGCGAGTCAATTTCAAGGATGAAACATAACAACACAATAACGTACAACAATACAACACAAACACGTTTAACATTATTTTTGGAGATAGGTTTAATTCGTTATTATATATTACAAGCTGTTGCTCGCGACTTCGTCTGCGATCCAGGATGAACAGTAGCATATGTTCTTACCCAGGTCATGGTCTATCTGTGTGTCAAATTTCATCCAAATTCGTTCAGTAGTTTTTGCGTGAAAGAGTAACAAACATCCATCCATCCATCCATCCGCCCTCACAAACTTTCACATTTATAATATTAGTAAGATGTAAGTTTCCATAATATAGAAATCGTAGTTGTAGTAGTAGTATAAGATAGGATTGATTAAAAAAAAAAAACTTGGAAGTTATAAATGTCGGAAAACATGGAACTTTTTTCCCTTCATTTTCAATATTTTTCCTAACAACATCTACAAAAAGTGCTATGCAATGACTTTTCGCAATAAACGATGCGATAATTGACAGATTTTTCGCTAAACTGCAGTCAGAGACAAATATAAATACCCAAACAAACACACAATAAATAAACGAAACAAACAAACAATGCCACTTCCAGCAGATTTAAACAATTGTTAACAAAATCAGGTAGCGCCAGCAGTCTACAGTTATTAAGATGGTCATTTAAAATGAACTCTAGTTTTAATTAAGTTATACCCAACACTATGACTATTAAACATTGTAACGTTTCAACGCATAATACATGCATTTTATGGTATTTTAATTGGTATAATAAACGCTAAGTTAAGAATTATATTGAGCGCTAATTGCGTGTTCATTCAACACTTAATAAATAAGTTATACTATGAGAATAGTGGTCATAAAAACATAAATCTATTACAAACTTAATCCTGAATTAATTTAATTTGGAAAAACTGTTGTCGGCTGTTTGTGACAGATATTGTGTATTGATAGCTCTGTCGTATTTAAATAAAGTAACAAGCTAGTGTCTATGCTTTTAACCCTTTATAGTAGGTATATTATATTGATACAGTGATTTATTGGTACAAAAACGCTAACAGATCTAAAAACGTTTAATAAGTATTTACGTTTAAAAATAGAAGGTAATAAATTTTTGGACGAATCCCCAATACCTAATAAGATTCGAATGCGATTTAAGAATTTTCATGACTGAAATGAAAGTAAAAAAAAAACAATCACGTAAACATTTTACATCTGCAAATATATTAACTGACCTTTGCCAAAATATTTAAAATTCAATAAAAAATCATTTTATGTTCTCGTAAACAATAAAAAATATAGCAGATATAACCAAAAACAGCACAAAGTAATTGAAAACAAATAATACACAGCTAACACAACTTTAATATGTGACATTCCACATGATTACATGTCAAGTTAAACAATAAGTTCTCACGGGTTAATGAACGTGAATTTCGGACATGTGCGTAATAATTTAATGATATTCAGACACATTGTACACGTGAAAGTAAATCATTCCCACACTCCAGTGTAAGAAACTAATCATTTTATTAAATGAAACGTGTAGTTGGGAAACGTGAGCGCCATTTTTCCACGCGTTCCAATTTCAATTATTTTCGAATAGCTAGTTTAATGCGTTCTTTTTTCAATTTAGTTCGATGATATCAAACCTCTTTTTAATCCGTGTGTGAAAAAAAAACTAAACCTGTTGCTGTAAGTTTGTGGCCAAAATTGCCAAAGTGGCAGCAGGCAAGCCAAGTGGCCATGACTGTCAAAGGATTGAGAGCCGTTGGAACAGACAAGTGCTTTAAGTGGATATTGTGAATCAGTACACGCAGTGGGGTAGGCCCCCCGTCTAGATTGGCCGACGATCTGAAACGGTACCCTGGTAAGTGAAGACCGTGGTATAGCAAAATTATGAGGTCCTAATGGTCCAAGTATTTCAACTTGGTTCGAAAATCTACTATCTCTAATCTAAGTGATGTTCCAATAATCCAATCAACGTTAAAGTGTAGTAACATAACGTTTTATTAAAATAGATTCAAAAACAATCTATCAATGAAATAAAACGCAAATTCAATTGTTCAAGTATGAATCACGATGTCACAAGTAATGTCCACCCCATAAAGAGACCCGAAACCAATAAAACCGCAAAAGAAATGTAAAAGCAACGAAAATTTCTCACAGGGCAAGTGAATTTCAACTGTGACGTCGTTAATAAGTCAAATGTGAAATATTGGTCGATATTCGAATGGCGATGAGTGGCGACCTCGCTTCCGAAAACCATCACAGTGTCGACCACAGCAGAAACAAAAAGGTACACGCCGCCGGCGCGCTTCCGATTGCACTGCCAACGCTGAAAAATTACATGAACAACCCCCAACAAGGCGGGTTAATATATTACGGGTGCTCACTGCATTCGGTAGGGTTCTACCTGATGTTCTTTTTTCGAAATTCTAATTTTATCGACTGTGCTGGGACGTTTGGTCTAGTCTATGCTCTCGGTGATATAGCAACTTCCTTAGTTAGGTACTGTGTTCGTTGGTTCTTTCTTCATTTCTGATATTTGATTTAATTTTTTGATTGCTGTAAAATAGGATTTTAGAAATCATCGCACGGTATTATGAACTTGATTGACACTTAACGCTCTACTAACAATTGAACATTACGTGTAACAAAACGTTAAAAGTTTCGCAACGGTGAGTGTACGAAATATTACATTATTAACAACACTTTTTTGCGATGAGCAGATATGTTTTAATTATTGATGTGCTTTATAACGTTGTCAAATCAGGATAAGGCGTCAGACATAATGGATGATGATATCTGCAAAACCCCGCTGCAATTTTTCAACGAACGTTAATGTTTGCTATCAGAGTGTGTCCGTAGCATCCTAATGAGTTTGCGCACCACAAATCTTTCGTAAATGGATGCACTAATTTTTTCGAAGTAATCACGACACACCTTGGGACGTCCTTCGGCCTTCGGAGAAGCGAGCATGACTGTGAAAAAAAACTCGACAATTAGGTACAACTTTGCTGTCGTAAATGTTACAACGTTCGGGGAACGGAACGGTGACTTTCTTTTGTTTCGCACGCATCACTCCCGGAGCGAGCCGAATCGCGGCGACGACCACTTTTTAGTAGTTGTTAGCTAGCGGGCACATGTTTTGACAATGTATTTCAACACAACGTTTTTTTTAGGACACAAAGTTTGCTGGAAAACCAGACAAATCCGTGTTCCTGCACTCAATTTGCGAAGCCTCACGATCGTGACGGACATTGGACAACGATACTTGGACAAGTAGGATCGAACGTACAATATAATATCGAGCGCGTACATTGTAACACATGTGTAAATACTAAAGACTAATGCCCACGGTAAAACATTTAAGGGTCAGCTATAACAACTGGTTATTTTAATGTCTTCCAATTACAGTGTTCAGTCGGTTAACGATTTCGCTGGGCATTAACTATTCCAATTTTATGTTTGAGCCAGACGAAACGCGAAATTCTTAATATTTAAGGGTTACAACGTGCGTGCAATAATAGTTAAAATGAAACTATATTGTAATTGTTGTATTCCTTCAGAAAAATCAATAATCCTAAAAAAAGTTTTCGTAAACTAAACAAAAAGTTTTCTCAACTTTAGCTAACCCTAATTCTGGGACGCTAGATCTTTCTTAAATTAAAGACTATAGTCTTAATGTTACTATTAAAAACGCTTACTATAATGTCATCCTGCAATTAAGTAAGGACACTCCAGAACGTAGATTTTAAATAAATCATTCAAAAACTTTCCATCATGGTCCAATATATGCCATACCTGCAGACATCAATCACATTGGCACCGAGAAAAGAGTTGAAAATACTTGTTTGTTTTCAAAGTACAAGTGGTCAGTGACATATTCAATTCGAGCGTCACACACCCGGCTTCCAGTTTCTGCACTTTCGTCCAGCTTGGTGACTTACGAATTTTATTATCTATGGCTTAAAATGATATATGACCGCTCTTAACTGGGGAATCATAAAATATTTTCTGTTTGTGAAATATTTCTGAAGCAATAAAGCAATAATTCACTACGGGACTACGGGGAAGAGGACGGCCTTTATTTGCTGTCATAAATGTTCTGTTTATGGTGTACTTTTTTGCTGGCTGTACTGAAGACGGCCCAGGGATGCACATAAACCTCGGCTTTATCATTACGTACCTGTCCTCAGTTTTAACACTTAAAAGTTAAAACGTGTCTAAAGAAAGCTATTGCTTTAATTTCAAACGTTTTATAGTATTCAATGTCAATATTTCCAATGGGTGGGGGTTATCCAACTCAAAATTTATGTACGGTCACGCACTGCGAGGTTCGCATCCTTACGTGGGACAAAGCTATTAATCGGTAACTAAATGCAGTAGTGCCGGCTAAGTCCAGGCCCATATGATGTGTTGGTTTTCATTGGAACGCTAACACTTAGGCTTAAGCACTTAGGATTGTTCTTAACCTTTTCAGAGAACATGACACTTTTCAGAGAAACATAATCAATGTCTTTGCAAAAGTTCTAATCTCAAATCACCTCTTCAGTCTTCCATAGCTTTATAAAACAGAGTTTGCTTTAGTAATTCTATCTAGGAATGTCAATAAACAAGACCATGAAACATCGTCTGATGCTTAGGCTTTTTAACCTTTACGTTTAGGAAGGAAAACATCAGTTGTAGGTTCAGTGACCTTAACACTATACCCGTTAGGTACCCACACAGCCTTTTTAGAAAGAAGCCTGGTACGAAGCCTACCGAACCCCTTCGCATCTGCTTTAATTGGTACACTCATTGATCATAGCAGATCATTCGTTCTCGTCAACTAAATCAGGACTGACATGGAGGCGTCAATTCGTGCGTCGGCGTTTCACACGAGTGTGAAACTTAGGAAGTGTCGACGGGGGGCTCCATTAGTCAGCGTGATTAGTTCTCGAGAGCGTTAATGTTTCAATGAGATGAATAATCGCTGGTAACAGTGACAAATGCGCTTCGGTCTTTGCGCGCACGCACCTGACTCCCCCCACAAACGCGCCGCGCCATCACTCAGCATCACTATGTTATACGTACCAGATGAAGAGATTTATATTTATTAATGTTAGTGCCCCCAACGTTTTTGTTATTTTATGGACTCGCACGAAATGAGTTTCATTAGCTCACACTACACTCACTTATATGAGACGCATAAAATAAACGTAACTCGAAAGCGACCGTTGGACGGAGTAGGCGATATGTGTGAAAGCAAAAGTGAAATAAACGTAGGTCCGAGATTTTTATGAAGTTTTATGGTCACAGTGCCTATTGATAAATGACTCGGCTTACGTATTCCGAGTCAAGGGTTAAAGTCGGCTGCGATCTAGAGTCGGGATCTTTTTCGAATTCTCGTGTCGATTTTTTATCGAAGTGTGGCAGGATATCGATGTGTGTCACTTTACTATGATTTAACATTGATTGGGCCCTTTGAGTTGAGCCGACTGTGCGTCAACGAGATTTACAACTGAGCCGATAGCTACCGACGGTGTTATTGCGCTAAAGTATTCGTATGGAGTACTCGGATGATATACAGTTTCCGAGAAGCCGAGACGTTAAGACCTTGCGAAGGAAATTATGGCAGGATTAGTTTCTAGACCTGTGATGCGGAGGATTTAATGTAGGAAACTGTTTGTACGTACAAATTGTACAGAGATGGCGACGGATTGTATCCGCAGCATAAAATAATGTGAGGTATTCATACAGTGTAAAAAAAAATATACATTGGTTGGCATTGGTTCCTATCATCACAGAGGGAAAGATTCTGAAAATCCGGTAATGAAAGGTACTGAATTAACCTTTACAGAATCTCAATAAATTATATTCAACAGCCGCTGATGTAAAACAATGTGTTTTTTGTGAAGTCTTCTTTAGCCTAACGTGATTTCATGATCATGAATTTCAGAGTTTTGGCTATGAAAGGTTCAAAAAGATAAAATAAAAGACCTATAAATATCGATACAAAATATTCACAAATCATAATCCAAAGTATTCATAGCAATATTTACGATTAGTCGCAATAGCTTTAATCATTCGTCCATCACGCGCAAGTCGCGACAAGGCGCGGTGATCCGACCGACACCGACCGACACCGGCCGACCGCCGACCGAAGACCGACCATAAATCAAAACATTCGTGTTTGTGATTAATCAAACAGACCCGAGAATACACCTTGAGCTTCATATTTACCTACACGTACCTGTCAGGTGTAATATTAACAGGTATAAAAGTATTCCTTTATATTTCATTAGTCGAAGAATTTCGACCGATATCGCCGGTTGGCACTTAGCCTAAACATGACTAATGGTTGCAGCTATGATATCAAAATCATTTCGATAATTTGATTGAATGATAGTCTCGTTTCGCAACGCAAATATATATGAAACAATATTTTTAAAGGAGACTTTCACTGAAGACATTCTCGTTGCGTTGCAAAATTGAGTTAGATTCTCGCCGCATTTTTAAGTTTTTTTTCTCTAATATTATATCTATGTGCTGTCACGTATGACTACGAAACCTCCAAAAACGTGTTACAGTTATCAACCGCAAAATTCATAGTCTTTTTTTTACTTACATTAATTACTTTCTAAATCATTTAATACAATTTCGTAACGTCGGAGTGTGGTCAGTGCGGTGGGCAGGCGGCGCGGGCGCATGCCACACAACACGATGATGTAGCGATTTGTACATCATGTCGGTCTCATTTAAAACCCACTGTCCTATTCCTTTTTTATATCAATAAATATTTTTATTATACATTCCACACTGATGTTGAATCGATCGTAATCAGGTTAATTCTTAAAATAGATCTGCATCTCCACTCGCGAATACCTCTCATTTATTTTTTCTTCTCTTTCGGTCCACATTTGATCGGATTGTGAGTGCGTTCAATTTAAGTGACTTTTTGTCACTATCGATTACTATGACAGTAGCGGTCAATATGATTAAAATTAAATTCAAAATAAAATTCTATTACACACTGAGATGAAATGTGTGATTTCGTTATTGAATTTTAAATCGCAAGCACTGCAAAAACTTTATCGAATATGCATTTTGGAACGTGGTCACTTTCAAATTCAATTTTGATTCCTTTTTTCAAAAAAAGTTAATAAAGTTATCTACCGTTAGTTCCCCCACGGCGATTGTTTATTGTTTTTGTTATCTTTTACAAACAACGTGAAAATAGAGCCGTTAATACGGTTAGACGCAGCTTACCAATTTGTTAGTAAATATAGTATCTTTTGTGCATCAAAAACCACATTTTTATTATGAATTAACATGTTTATATAGAGACTCATTTGGTCGAAGATCTTTTTCGATATTTTTTCTTTTACATTCTTGTCGTGTCATGACAATATGAGTCTTATTGTGATGCATCATGAATTATTTTTATATAAAGAAACGTTAATGTACGACTTAGGTCCAGCCAGACTGGATGTCAAAGTTATGACGTGTTAGATTGATTATCGGATGGATGTTAAAATACGTTTTACGACTTTTTATGACGAGCTTTTGGTGTAAACCCGCCTTAACAGATTCGATCGTGGTCATATCGGCTGTAGGAGACAAAATAAAGAATATCTTAAACTATAAATGAGCTTTCATTTGAAAAAAGACATTGCCTATAAGGTACCTATGAATTAAAATGTGTTGGGTTTATTTATAAATTTATTCAATCTATGTTTTATATTGCAATTAATTTTTTTAATGTTCTTTTCCTGTCGAGTCATTCATAACTGTGACTATACATATATATGTCTATGTAAACTGATTTGTTTATCAGAACGAACTTCTATCAACTTCGTAGTAGATAGCCACCGAAATAACTCTTTTACTACATATAGCCTTCCTCAAAACATTTTCGAATTCATGATCGCTTTCAGCTGTAAGATCTTAGAGCTATTAATAGATGTAAGAGACTCTTGCATAACTAAATCTCAATTAGATTAGAGAATTCGAGATTTTATTATTAATCTTATATTTTGAATTGTTTCTCAATATATTTTTTTTTTTTGATTGTTCTCGCATATAGAAGCAACAAGAATAATGTACCCAGGATTTTGTAATATCTTGATTTAAAAAGAGTGTCCTTGGAGTTTCTTGCCCGTTCTTCTCCATAGAGATCTACGTTTTGGAATGGGCAACTAGCTTCAACTTTCTGGCTAACTGACCGACTCTTTGACTATTCAAAAGTGCCTGTAAATGGTTTAATTGAAATAAATGCTTTGATTTTTGAGTTTTGATCGGATTCCAATAACTGTCACACCAATTAGAAGATAAGAGAGAGAACCAAAGATAAGTAACTTAAGTAAGTAACTTGACCGCCTTCTAAATAACTGCATTCGATTCGTTTTCAATCTTCGTAAGTACGATCATGTGTCCGCGCACCGGTTGCTTTTAAAATGGTTACCCATTCGTCAGCGCAGAGAGTTGAGGGCTCTGTCTATGTTGTTTTCTATTCTTGACAAACCTACTTCTCCTTCTTACCTCACTTCACATGTTCAATACTTATGCTCCGCGCATAGTAAAAATCTTCGTTCCACTAACAATCGTCTTCTACGATGTCCTTCCCACCGCTCTGGTTTCATTCACTCTTCTTTCTTTGTCCAGGCGGTCTTTCTTTGGAATGCGCTCCCTCTGAACATCAGGACGGCAACCAGTCGGTTTACTTTTAAAGTGAAGGCACGTGAACATATTCGTAAGAAGTTGGCAGAATCATCCCAGCGCTGATTTGCTGGATTCGTTTTCTCCTCTTCCTATCTTTATTTCTCTTGACTAAGTTTATTTTCGTTATATGTATGTATGTATGTATCTATGTATTAGTATTTATTATTTTTCAAGTTATCTATCCCTTATGTTGCACCTGCCATGTTTTGTCTCTGCATCACCCTAAGGTTGACTGGTAGAAAATGCCTCAGGCATTAAGTCCGCCTTTGTACAGTATTTTTTTTTTTACTTGTGCATAAAGTTTTAATAAATAAATAAATAAATAAATAAGTTCTGGAACACCTAGAGCATCAAACACGGAACATGGACTATACAAACCTTTCCCTTCCACATTCAAATTCTATCACTGACGTAAAACGTAACACGCCTTAGGCACAGCTTGGCGCCACAAAAAATAAACAAATAAGTACTTTGTTTTAAATCAAATCTGTCGCAGGCGCACCCACAGTGTTTTACCTGTCACATATCCGGAACAAAGCGGGGTCATTGCTCTGGTGACCACCAGAGTATGACGCCAAAACATCGAATCGTGGATCCTAGTTCCGATTGACATCCGCATACAGGTGGCAATAGATAGGATTAAAAAAAAATTGTATGTCAATTTCGTGTGTAATCTGTTGATCAGGATAATGGGAGCTGACCGCAAAGGATTTGGAAGTCTCAAGGAAGTGTTCAAGGTCAACTTTTAAGAACAAATTGCTACAAATAGGGCCTCCAGAACAGATTGGCATCAATGTTTGAGTGTGGATTTTTAAGTACAATTCCTAATAAACTTTAAAAAGTAATTAATAAAACAGTGATTCATTTTCAGTAAGTCAATTTCACAAACTTTTTAAGAAATCTATGACCAATTGACCATAGTCATGTAAATTAAACAAGGCAGAATTTTGTTAAACAATTTCATAACCCCCATGGCAGTTCTGATCTAATCCTTCGTGGCAAGCGCCTAGCCTTGTACACCAATGGGAAACCCATTAATTACCAGGCATAATTATCACTGTCACTAATCTGTAAATGCTAAATAGTTCCTTGTTTCGATTCGGATCTCCGTCTTCGTCTAGCCTGGGTGGTCTAACCCAGTTTTTGCGGCACTTCGTAATACTTATAAAAAAAAGATAACTATTTTAAAGGTGTCTAGAATGTAAGTAAAATATTTAAATGAAACGAGTCTCGTAGTAATGGTACCTGAAATTAAAGAGCTTGATGGGACTAAATAGATAAATCGGTTCTCAGACTGCGCAAGCTATTATGAAGATATGAATGTGAAAGATGTGTACCTAATCGGAAAATTAATTAGTACTCGTATATCACATCGTATTCCCTTGAGGGATACTCCACATGGCATGCTCGCTTCTGCCCTGGATCAATCTCTACGAAAATCGTATTTGACCGTCAATTGTACATTTTACAATGGGTTAGGCGAAGAGGTTAGGTGTTTTCTAATGTTATTTCTCTTGTCAGCTGCTTGAGGCAATACTATTTACGTGATGGAAGAGGTTACATTCGTTACATCTAAATAATACAAATATTCTGACTATTAATAAAATCCGATGATCACAGTCCTCATAAAACATGTTTGCAGGTTGACCAACAAGTGTAACCTGTGTGACATCGGAAGCGGAAGCTGCTCCCATGCGGGGAGGGTTCCGGCGTACGCGCACCGTGATCTGCTCTGACGTCACTTCCGGACGGGCCTTGATTGAGAGTGAGGTAACGGTTAATCGCTGATTGCTCGCTGATTGTGTGTGGCCAGTGTTTTAGTATCCGGTAACAGTAATAATAAATGCAAATGTGGACGATTTAGCAGCAAGTAAGCAAGTTAACAGCTTGTATGCAGAAGCTCGTTAAAATCGCACCATTTGTGTAACCTAAACATCGATTCAGCTGATCATCTGCAGACCATAATCAATAATATGTCTTTGAAATAAAACAGAATCGTGGAACGTGCCGTTGCGCTGCTGCATGAACTATGCAATACTAATGTGTAGTTTGCATTTGCTCATACAAAGAAATCTCCAATAAAATATTTCTGCTACACTGATAGATCATAAATTCTTATCATAACAGATATTTCAACCAAAACTTCTGTACTGCAGCTGACTTCGTGGCTATAATAGAGAAGCGAGTCAATCGTGGGTGTTATTACAATACCCTCTTAATCTTAGACATAAGTAATCGGATTATTATTCAGTTTTCGCTAATCCTGGTCTCATCCTCAAACAAAAGACTCACAATTATTATAAGTACGTAGTTACTTTTTGTCGTTAAACTAGAAAGTTAAATACTAAATCATCTGCTCGTTAAGCTTAAAAATTATATGCATTTCGCATACACCCACATACTTCACCAGTTAAGAGCTTACAAGACACATAACATGGCATTTCCCTACTTTGTAACAGTCTATAAAACAGAGACAACTACAAACTTTGCAGAACATAATTACTATCTATTATTCCGTTTGCCAACTACACTCGTCAAGAGCGACACACCTACACCACACTCCGTTCCACATTCGTACTTTCAATCAATGCCATTGTTTATCTAATTACAGCCTGTCTTTACTCGTAATGATACAGTTTCGTTTGTTTCAAACAACACCAACACGCTTATTCATCAAAAAGTCTCACCGACTGAAGAGGTCGGCTCACAACTAATTCGTACATTGTACTGCTATAATTTGCCATAAGCAACACTTATTATCTCTCGTTATCTCTAACTGGAAGCGTTATGCCTCACAAGAACCACGTAATAGGGGCATCTCTTAAAAGCCGCCGAATTATCATAATGAGCAATAACCAATTGCACGAAGCTCACGTCAAATCGGCTTAACTCATGTAAATTTATGGTTATAACTCAACTTTTTTTGTGTTTTAAGTCAAATTACTGCGCGTTTTAAGCGATGAGCCGCAACGGGCCCTATTAGCGGCCAAATGGCGTATGGCGGCGGGAACGATTCGTGAAAGAAATCAAATTACAATAACGATGCACGCCACACGGCAGTCCGCCACCGATACCTAAATAACGGGTTACATCTAATTTATAAGAGGGAAATTGTAGGATGCCACGCGCTAGAGATGTGTCATTAGACCTCGTAGCCCAAGAATTATGTTTGGTTAAGTTTGTTCAACGATGATTATACGCATTAGTACCGGAGCTCAATAAAACGGAAGCTCGTTGTCTCGCCTGCTGTGTTACGAAGAAAGTAGGTACATATGGTAAATTATTTTGATATTTAAGTTTAACGCATTTAATGTAAATGATATTTATTTCCACACCAGAAAGTTTGAAACCATTGAATATTCTACAATGTTACTACATTTTTGAAGTTTTCTAAGGCGACCAAAACTTCTGCTATAATTATAACTCACGACTAATGAGATTTTGATCTCGAGTCACTGTCCTTATCAGATATCTTTCTTTTTATGTCCCTATTTCTGATTTCACAAGTAATTCTTTTAGACGTAGTGTGGAGACTCTGTCTGCGTTTACATTTTCGATAGCTAGAGTGTTTTGCTTCGTTATAATAATAATACCATTTATTTCAGGCGGTAGTTACCTACTGTGTATGCCGTGTGCTAAAACGACATACCTTCCCCATCCTTCTGTATTTGCCACAGATGACAAAAATCTCGCATCAATATCTTAATAAAATCTTCGTAACTGGATTGTGGGCACTGCACAGTGAGAACATGGGGATTTGCAAGCAATTCCAGTGACTCTTCTGACATTCATACCATACCAAGTCCACAAACCAGCATCTCTGCCGTTTCGAATCTTAAAGCACCAAAGACAAATCCAGATCGACATAATACCTGATCACACGATATTCTTCCCTACCTATATTTTGTGTTTTATCCCAAAAATTCGGTAACGAGAGCCGAGACAGTGTGTCTACGTATGTGGATGTACCGGCAGCGTGCAGGTAGGCATGAATGGCCGGCGCCCCGCTGCTAGTGAGTTATGTTGGGCCCCTGGGGCGCAGCGCGGGCGCTCCTTCACACCTCCGCCCGCGTGTGGTCCCGCGGTTTACGACGGCCGGAGCTGCTGCGCGCGCGCTGGTCGGTACATGCAACAGTCAGGCAGATACACAGAACAGATAGGCTTTCATTTCGTTAAATAGTCAAGAGTTGATGTTTTCGGAAGAGAATTATTATAATGCAGTCATTATCCAAATGTTATCAAAGATACACAGACAAAGAACGAAGCCTTCCTCAAATAATACAGAAGATTGCGAGAGCTGTCTTCAAATGTCCGTGATAATAATATCTCTAGAGTCCTCCTGATTGGCAATTAGGAATGTATAATCCATTACGGTGGAGTTATATCGAAATCACGAGAAGACCTCACGTCACTTCGTGTAACTTTAATATTAAACAGTTATATATTAGAAACGGTATATATTAAAATAAGTACCACTTGTGTCCTTGTATATATTAGAAACAGTATTATTTGTTAAAAAAAAAATCCTCAACTGTTTCCAAAGTCTTCAGATGATTCCGAAAGAAGTCAACGTGATAATCGAAGACTTCGTTCACATAGTGCTAAACAACTTCATGCAAAAGAATGTATTCTGCATGGCCCCAAAATTATACAACAAGGTACCAAAGGCATATAAATATTTGAATATTAATAGTTTTAATAAAGAAACTTATAAATGCTACTATAATGTTGCCGACTATTTAAATGATGTATTTTAGACATTTTTATTATTGTTGTTTTTATTAATTTAACGTAAATTTATGATTTTTGTACTTTGAATTACATTATTATTGTATTTGTACGCCTTTCCAGGCAAAACATGTTATTTATTTTTTTGTAATCGTTCCAACTTATTATGTTTATAATAAGCTACCCGTGTTTTTGACAAATAAATATACAGTGAAACCTGGTTAATTGGGATCTCAAGGGACCAAGGATTTTGTACCATTTAAAGAGGTTTTCATTTATCCAGTTTTCCAATTAGACAGGTTTAAAATTATTGTTGTCTCATTTACAGAGGCCCCCGCTTATAGAGGTCGAAATGTACTGTTATTCCATTTATACAGGTGGAAATGTTAATAAAAATGCGTATTTTTGGTGTTATTAATTAAGTGTAGGTATTTATTTATTATCACTTATACAGGGAATTGAGCTACAGAGTCCCAATTATAGAGGTAAACATCGAAAAAATTCTAGAAATCAAATCTTATTTAACCAGCGGGGTAATTACGTAACACGCTAACAGTAGGAATGGGTTTCATTTTGACAGTTCAACAACATTCATTGCGTTATTTACATTGTTTAACAGACAAATTTTTCGAACATAAGAAGCAATGGATTAGCAATAGGCTTCAAAATGATTCAGATTGTGATAGATAGTGTGTTACGTAATTAGGGTGCAGATTCGTAATGACCCATTAACAGAGGTAATTGGATGAAAAAATGCCGGGACGTCATTGGAATTCTCAATAATAGAGGTTTCTCACTTATCCAGGTCCGAGTTAACCAGGTTTCACTGTATCTTTTTTCTTATCAGTAACAACTTTTATCAATCAATAAATTATATTAACCAATATTCTTGGCTGCATTCCACATACCGCGTCCCGAACAGCACCTAAATCTTCCGGCGTTACTAGTAGATATCCTTACCGTAAGATATTATAATATTAGTCACATTAGTGTGTATATTTTACCGAGGAATTATTTTATTTGTTAGACTTATTACGACCTGCCGGGCTTCCTGCGAGATACGATACAGGCCGGTGCCATTTTTATTAGACAGGAAGGAGAATCTAACGTTTAATATATTCTAAGTAAAACGTTTGAGGTTTATTTATATCAGTCGTATAGCCTTCGATCCGGTTTGGGTGACTGGTGGAAGTGGTGGAGCGAGCCTCTTGTAATGTTGAATGTAGATAGTGCTAGTACCTACAAATATAATGTAGTAAGTAGAACCAATAGTGGTAGTAGAGAAAATGTTGACCGCGTTTCGTGTCACCTTCACTTTGCATGTGTGTTGTCGTCTGGTAAAATCGAAAATAAAGTAAGTGAAATTGCTATTTTGTTGACAATGAATTTGCAAAGCAGTGTTGTGAGAGTCGGTTTAGTGTTGGGAATACAGCAATCAGCTATAATGTAGATAGTAATTTACATTGAGGAAGCCATCTTGACATTTGACGTCCGCAAATTTTTGGAAGTGCAATTTTTTTGCATTACTATTTTGTCTCTACAACCCAACCATTCTTTCTCACTCAACAGATTAGCTATATTGTTGGTATATACCAAACATTATATACGAAAGTATGTATAAAAACGAGGGGTCTTAACACTGACAGTTCCTACTGTAAGCTTAGTTATTTATCGTCGTCCCACTGGCCGCACTAAGATTTATACTGTCCAGAGAAAATCATGACAGAAAAGGTTTTTTGTTATAACTGCTTTCGTACTGAAAAAGTGTTATTTAAATAAGGATTTTTTTTCTTTGTTTTATTATTTTATTGCAAACGTGATTCGGAAATACTTAAACCACTTTTAACCGTGTTTTTCGGACTTTTGTTCCCTTTAGGTTTTTTTTAATGATCGTTTATTTTACAAAACTAAACATCTATGTATTTGTTCAACTTCTGCCCTGTTAAATGCCCTCTCTTCCACATTGCTGGTAAACTTTTCGGAACCTTCAAAATTAAATCTCATTAAATGAAAGTTCAGAAGCCGTTGACTACTATTATAACCTAAAAGCTTGCCCTTTTCAAAATTAAACACTTCTGAGTACACATAAAACTCAAATCTCAATCACAATTCAATCAACCACCAATCCCAAATAAATTAGCAATTAATCATAATAAGCACCGTTCAAAGGTCACTTCGGTCAGTTTTACGTGTAAGTCAGAACAAAATCTTTGTACTGCACCTGTGTGTGTCCCCTTGAGTCGTGACCGGTGTCCGCAAGGTATGACCTAGGAGCGTCGTCTGAATGCCGTAGTGCGGGGGCGAAGATTTATTAAACGGCTACTGCTTTACCGGATAGTGGAGGTCGATTTAAGTGAAATTTATTTATGCATTTGTATGTAGTTATTGCTCGTTGCTAGTTATAATGTTGAATATTTTAGTGGGTATTATAGTTTGGTGGTCGTTGGTGGGTCAAGGGTTTTGATCAAGTTGAATGTTTGTCTAATTTAGTTATTGTAGTTAAAATATTATGTTTATGAAATTCTGACCTTATGCGGAAGTGAGGAGTAAGTAGAACGTCTAGGTAATATAGTGGCAGGTTTTTGACGTGAATTGGTATTTCTGGAAAGGGCTTTGTCTGATATTGTAATACAAGAAAAAATAAAAATAAGCAATATAAAATAATTTTTTGGCGGTCAGGTTGTCATTTGATAGTACTTGAATGAAACGTAGCTAACTAAGGTAACCTTAACTAAGCAAAACATATTTTGCTAACACACCAAAATTAACAACAGCCTTGTGAGAACAGAACACGGCACAGTACCTGCAATCCAGCAAAAAAGAATAATCATCATTCCTAAAAAACATCGACAATTACATGTACATGTAACCGCTGATTCTTCACACGGTCATCTATAGACAACACTTATACATTATACATAGGTATGTATAGTATACATCTTGATAATAAGTGGACATATTATAAAAAAAATGAATCATCATCTCGACTAATTTGCATCGATGCGTGCAATCCGACGCACTTGTGGCATCTTGAGTATAATTGTATGGGCCAGAGTAAGAACTGATCACAATGGACTGTGCTTACATGTACCTTATGGAGGTACGTATATCTCTTACGTGTTTTGTGTTTCGATGCGTTACGTAGCTACAGATGCGTACCAACATATTGGAGTAGGTATCTCAATATTTTTATTTGGAAAAGAAAAGAAAATAGTGTTTTTTTTTTGTGAAAATTACACGGTCTGTATTGTTTTTATCAGCGCAAATCCCCATAGAGATTTTTAGGTTTCTCCACAAAAAGGTGTTCTCTCGTTTTTGACATATCTTCTGTCATTGCGCATGTTAGGAAAGGCGTGCTTTTAGAAATATGCCAACGGTAAACGAATGTAGGTTAATAATTAAATGATATTAGTCTTATTGCATGGATCAGTGATTTCTATCCTTTAACTGTACACCGTTTTTTAATGGTTTAAAAAATAACTAAAGCAGAATCTGACCACAATCAATGTCAATTTAGCGACACTAACACATCATAGATCTACGTTTTAATTAACTCCAGATGGACCCCGTTATGATTAGTGTAATGAGATCCAAATTGATACAGATACAGCCAATCTCTATGTGTAGGTACCACCGACTACCGGAGCTATTAGATTAACTAAGATGTTGTTATCTGATAAGAACGTAATTGGATTATTTTTTATTTGCTTCTCATTGAATAAGACCTGCGGCCTAGTTTGCGGTTTAGAATCTAATGAAGTAAGTAAGTCAACAAGGCGTTTAGAATATTTTATCTTACAAAGAATAGTTCATACGGTATGTTTTAAAAGGGTCTACGCCGCTTCTACGCGCCTACGAGGCTGCTACGCGAAGCCTACGCCGTTGCTACGCACCTTCTACGCTGTGCATTCGTCTGACTAACGCTACGCTCAACAAATGTCTAGTATAGAGACACTCCATTGGAGTAAGTGAGGTATTATTGATCGGAGTATTGATTATTAAGTAGGTTCTTATAATAATAAGAAGAGAGGACTAGATAAGAACATGAGAATTACTGTATTTAGCAGTTAATATAATAGGCAGCACAAAGATGAAAGTTTGAACGTCAATATTGATAAGAGAAGCTTGACAGCGCCTATAGCGCGAGAGGTCATTTGATGATCTCCCACCCAAAAAAAAAAGGCTTGTCTTATATAGGTACATATCTCTAGTTACGAGTCTCAGCATAGGTACTGAGACCCAAAACCACAGTTCGTTTGATATAGGGTAAAGAAAGATTTTTTAATTAAAACAGGACTAGGTTCAATAAAGTAAAGGTCCTACACCTATAAACATCGGAGTTGAGGCCTATTAAGTTTAATAGCTATAATTATACGTACAGCAAACAAAATTTATGTGAAATACATAACTCTTGTTCTTAAATTTTCAATAAACACAAGTCTCCATGACATATTTTATATCGTCTGGTTTTATGTCCGTAATAAAATATCGTTCTACTGGGATAGACGAACGACTGTGGTGGAGACAAGGGATAAAACTAAGAAATATAATATAACTAGCTGCCCGCCCCGGCTTCGCACGGGTTGCGGTACTTATCTACGGCGTACCCTACCTACCTACCCTACCCTACCTACCTACCCTACCTACCTACCTACCCTACCTACCTACCCTACCTACCTACCATACCTACCTACCCTACCTACCTACCCTACCTACCTACCCTACCTACCTACCTACCTCCCCTACCAACCTACCCTACCTACCTACCTACCCTACCTACCCTACCTACCTACCCTACCTACCTACTCTACCTACCTACCTACCCTACCTACCTACCTACCCTACCTACCTACCTACCCTACCTACCTACCTACCTCCCTAACTCCCTACCCTACCTACCAAAAAAACAAAAAAAAAAAAAAAAAAAAAAAAATTGATGTTGGCCGATTCTCATAGATACCGGATAAGCACAAAAAATTTCATCAAAATCGGTTAAGCCGTTTCGGAGGAGTATGGCAACGAAAACTGTGACACGAGAATTTTATATATTAGATATAAGATTACGCCTGTAATCTCCGAAGGGTTAGGCAGAGGAGTACCTATAGTACACCCAAATTTCGCCAGTTATGTTTTAAAAACTAAGACACTTACAGTCAAAATCATGTAAGAATTGTTCCGTTACTTTTTTATTGAGTTAGGTAACTATCTGAGGCTCGCCTGATCTTAAGCAGCAACCTCAAATCATTAGAACAGGCATTACCTTGTTGGTCACATCCACCTTTCACTACAGAAAAATCCACTTTTAAGCACGAAACCGTAGTTTCGTCTGAAGTTACGGGCGTATGTTACTCCGTATCACCTACGGACATAAGAGACTTATTAGAGGACATTACTTTGAGGCCCGAACTAAGAATAAATGACAACACCATTCGACAGTTGTGCTTATTCCCGAAATCCCGATGTGTTTTTGCCCGTCCGATAAGGTTAATTAATCGGGAGTAGGGCTCGTTCCGAAGTATCGAACTTCTTTCGGATGGCCCCGTATCTTCGTTGACGGCCATACAGAATAAGCCCCCAGGCTTGCCAAGCTTCTCGGTATCTTATGTCAGTCCCGTACATTTTTGACTTTTCCATCATCTTTATTGCTGATAGAATATCACTTTATCTATCTAGGCCCTCTGGTGTATCTAACGTACCTGCGAATTCACTGGAACCCATACGCTTCAAACTGCAACACAGTTATGCTGCTTCAGTGATACTATTCTGGATGCACGTATTTTGACCATTTTAGTGGTAGAAAGATAGTACCGTCAAACGTGGTGAATTGGGATGCAGGGGTGAATTGAGACGAAACTTTAAAAGGGATTTTAACATTGAATTAATATAGTTTGTTGCCAAAAAGAACTCTAATGTGTTTACTGTATTATATTTAACGATTAAGCGCCCTTGTTGGCAACAAACTATAATTATTTCAATGTTAAAATAGTTTTAAAGTTTCGTTCCGATTCATTCACCCTGTTTGACGGTATATGTAATAGATGCCTCAAAATCAAAAATCAAAATATTTTATTTCACATAAACCTACATGGTCACTTATGAAACGTCAGAAGCTAAGTGCACGGTCCCAATTGATCGTTTCATATGGAGAAGAGCCGGCAAGAAACTCCACGGTTACGCTTGCCTACTAGTTATAGTACTTCATGAGGAATCGACATGGACATACCTACCTTAGCCATGTTCCTGGAAATTGTGCTGTCTCATAAGTTTCATGTTGCTAAGTTCATTTTATATCTCAAAACAAAAGTCAACATATCTGATAAAAAGGGACTAATATAGATTAAAATTGATATACGTGTTTTTAATGTGTTACCAAGTGTTAAAATGAGAATGCGTTTAGTCAATAATCGAAACCCGAATTATGAAGGACTTAACAGAATTACAATTTCCTTGAAATTTTCCAGAATATTTCGACTGTCATATGTGTTCGGCGTATCGTCGAGTCAACAAAAAAAGAACCTTAAAAATAACTGTCCGAAGCCAAATTCTTTCGCAGCAAAACCACAACCAAAAAAAAAGCTCTTAATAAGAGCGAGATTAAACCGGTTTCATCCTAGATTTCATTTGCGGATTCATTCTCTTAGATTAAGTTAGTACGACCACGGGTTCATTGTTGCATTTTCACGAGAACTTTAATAAAGACCTTCCACACATAGCACAATACTCGTATTTTATGCCCACGCGCCGCGGCGACCGCGCCCGCCGCCCGCGGGAGCCCGTGACTCCTTGTCATGCGAATAAACTGCGATTCTTACGGCAAGTGTGAAATGTTGCTTACATTAAATATGAATATATTTTAATAAATACACCATGTCCTAGTAATATGGGAAGTTTATTGCGGCGAAGTAAACGGTGTTGGGAATAAGCGAATGCGTGGTTCAGTTCAAAATTAAATTAAATTAGATAACTGTTATGATGTAACTTCACAATTCGTATAAATTAAATGAACGGCATGTTCATGTTTTAATTATAAATGTACCCTAATGGCCTATTTTATAACTGCAACCCTTGGCAAAGGGTCAGTTTAATTGGGTACTGGAAATCATTTTTCCTCAAATTCTCCAGATGTCTTCAAAGGCAGGTAATACAGGGCTATAGCAACGACCATGTTCAGCATTCTTATATTGAAGAAAAATCAAGAAAATCAAAATGACAAAACCAAATTGGCTCTACTTTATAAGCCGGGCTAGAATACACACCTATTCTAAATGACCACTATACGCAAAGACAGGTTACACAATATATAATTGTTTGTTCCCGCCTGCGCCCGCGCACCCGCTCGTAGGTCGCGGGCGCATATTCCACGTAAACGCGGTAGGCTCCAACGTATCATGTTAAGACATTAAGCTACTGTGAGCGAATAAAACGGTGTTTACATTGTGCGGCCGCTCCGAGATCCAATCTGGACTGTTACTAATCGAGGCGACCGATGTTCTCGCGATTGAGTTATTACAGCTTCCTGTTAGGCTACTTGTTTTTGTGACTCCTACTGTTTTAATTAATTATACACTATAAATAATAAATATTTTATGTGTAATGCGATACGCAGGTTGTTCCGATGCTGCTGCCTGATATGCGCGCTCGGATCGAGTGTACGCAGTACGGTTATTATTCAAACGGCCGCTTTTTATTGTTTCTTGACGATATTAATGTTTTGTACGATTGGAGGATCTGATTCTTGCATTCTTTGTGTTCGGATTCTGTGCTACTGTATTGACATAATTACCTACTTTTCTGTTGGTGTATAAATAACTAAATAAAACTATTCTACAAATTGTTCATATTTATTGTTTTTTATTTATTTAATTTTTGAGAGAATTATATATTCGACAAACACTGTTACAGTCTAGGTAATAAATCATGGCCCGGATATTTTGTGAACATATTTTTTTTTTTATGAATATGTAGGTAGGCACTAAGCTGTCATAATAATTTATCTTTGATAAGACTCGATTACCAATTTCTTGAACTGAATCTTTAGCACCTTTGCAAGAGGAAATACGGTTTATTATACCCAGAACCTGGACCTAATGTAACTAGGAAATAGCGAAGAAATCGTGATGATATTTCACATCTAACAACCTCTAACCATCTTAAATCTAATAAGGCAGCTAACAATTTTACTTATACTTCAATAACATTTGCAATGAAGCAGTTAAGAGTTACGGTCCGTCCGAGAGGCTCGTTACAGCACGTGACGGGGCACTCCGCGAGCTCATTACATTTACCCTTTGAGTAATACTACCGACATACTGACTGCGCGGACTACTCTTACCTGCCATGCTAAATGTCCAGTTTGTAGGGCTTAAGGCATTAGTTGAAAAGTTGATGCTGGAAAGTTGCTACCAGCCAGGGAGAGGGAGACAAAGGAACGAACATTATAGCAAATGAGTGTGACAAATTGTCAAGCGCGCGTAAACTTCTGCTATTGGCTGTTGATAAATTATTTAACCAATCAAAGCAGTTTACGCGCTTGACAATAATATGTCACATTAATTTTGCTATAATTTTCGTTCGAGAAACTGACTAATTGGCATTTTGTTCGGTTTTATTGTTCATTTGTGAACCAGATCGATTCTTATTCCCGAAGTCGCTTATCAGGATAAATATGTTTACCATATTGGTTTTCATTGAAGAACAAGAGATACTGGATACGTGGAGGCATGGCGTGAGCATAGCCAAATACTTATCTTGAATACCCCTATATTTACTTGTAATACCAGCCCTATAATATATAGCCTTCAGCTCTAACAACCCAATAAGATACAACGGTAATGTAAATACCAAAATCCTACTCAATTTATGTAAATTTCATAAAACAAGCATCAAAACGATTCGGGAGATCGCTTTACGCTCCAAAGTGTGGCCTTTGCCCTAAAGGATGAGGCAGAATTGAAAGCACCGTCAAAGAAAACGACACTAAAGTATTTCTCCCGTCTTTCGATCACGAGTCACACTTATTTCGTAATGTTAAGTCACACTAAACGTCACCTTAAGGCGAGCCTGTGAGCGTATTGACCGACTCACGCGAATACATGAGCCCCTACCAAGGATAATATACAGTAGCTAATCTTCCTTAGGTGCTTTTAATATGAATAACTTATGGAATATCAGTACTAAAAGCTGTTAGATTTAGGAACTTCAAGAGATTCTTTCAGCTTCAAAGCCGCCACAATGATGCCACGTTTACAAACACTTTAATTGCTCATAAACAAATAGATTTGTTTCGGCATCGGAATCAGGACATTTCAATTAAAGAATCACAACAATTCGAATCCTAACAGTACCACAAAAGACACGTAGTAGCGACGAAGATTCGGAAAAGAATAAAGTCCGTTAAAGTGGCTACGGTCGCATCGGTGGTGGCGTGGTGGCGTCGGCCAGAGGCGTCGCGCACATGTCGTGATTATACGAGCATATTGTCATTATGGGTCATTACCTTCGCTAATAGTCCATACGGGGACACACCCAAAATTGTTTAAAAATCTTAAACGGCTTGTTATTCCAAATATGTGTCCCAGTATCCGACGTCGCACGAATAGCCGCACGTTTTGCAAGTGGCTGTGTGTCACGACTTTAGGTGTAAATTATTTGGACCCAACTCTTTGGAATTTATCCCTTTGTTGCTGCGTTGATTTTTTCGGAAGAAAGTGTATCAATATCTTTCTGGTGAGTGACGATGATGATTGCTAATGTTTGGATTGGTATTTCAGAAAATTTAATTCTCGATCTTAGAAAAAGTTTGAACCACGGAAGCACTTAAAAATTCGGTTCCCTAAATTAAAATAGATGAAACAAAATGCGTTACGAAAGCGGCTCGATACAAAATTAATAGGTGCAATTTCCAAAATGATCCCTAATACATCAAAAATAAAAAGTGATATCTATCGAAACCACATCGATCTCATTAATTCCCAAAGGGTCGTGTTAGATACGTCGAATTAGGACGTATTTGGGACGGAAATCACTAGCCCACCAAATCTACCATATGTTGATTTCAATCAGGAAAGAATACACACATAGGTATCTGTATGTGGAATAATTTGGATGGTTGGAGGAATTACGTCGTTATTGAGACTGGTCGAAGAAATGTTCTTGGATTATATAAAAATATAATCGAAGTGCATTTTATCGACCAAAAAAATATATTTTATGGTGAGTGGCTAACTTGGTGGGTACAAAAGTACGCACCAAGTTAGCCACTATTCACAAAAAATTAAAAAAATAATACGCTTTACGGAAAAACCCTAATGCACACAATAAAAATATGTGCAATATGTAGCGATAAATTCGAGAACAAAAATATGAAATGAAAATGGGTGTATCTTCCTATAAGTACAACTCTGCCTTACCCTTCGGGATTACCTACAGGCGTGATGTTATGTTATGTTGTTCGAGAAAATCTATCACAATATAGAGGAGCGACTGCTTATCTGACCTCCAAAACCCAGTTACTGGATAAGACCTACGTAGCTGTCCTTAGTGCACTAGTAAAAATGATTTTGCCTAGTACCAATTTATCAATTGTTGCTGATCGCCGAGATGTAAAGAAATCAATAAACTTCCAACTTTTATTTGTTACATCGATGCTTCACTGGATATTTGTACGCATACATCGAAATACGTAAATTCGTTTCGCTCTCGACGTTTTTGTCTCAGAATGAAACCGCGTCGTCACCCTTTTTTGTAAGTCGTATCACGTCCAAAAATGACGTAAAAACAAAATATTAGTGGTCGTCACGCCTGTCCACGCCACACTAGCTATTTATTTTTGAGTTTATAATAAATTGTATTTAGTTTACATAAAGTTATGTATTTATTTTGATCTAATATACTACATCAATAAATTGAAGAGATACAATACTAATATTAATATGATATTTTTGGCTGAGGCTCAGGGCTCGTGGCTAAGTAATAACAGCCGCACGGTTCGATCGATCAGGTTAAGCTACGCTTGTCGCGGTCGGTCCATGGATGGGTGACCATCGTTACATCTTTACATCTGACAACCAGTCTAACCAAGGGCTATCTATATCGTATCACCCAGTAACTGGGTTGAGGAGGTCAGATTGGCAGTCGCTCCATGTAAAATACTGGTATTGAACTGCATCCGGTTAGACTGGAAGCCGGCCCCAACATATGTAGTTGGGAAAATGCTAAGCAGATGAAATGAATATGATATTTTTATTTTAATAAATATTTATCTACAGCGTACACACTGTTCCTAACTACTAGTTACGCTACACTAATAAATTAATTTCTACTATTTTTGGGAAATCTTAAAACTTTTCAACTCTATTTCGTATAACTAATTACCGGATCTCACAATATGGTGACAATATATGGCAAATAGAAAAGACTTGAAGCAAGAGACATTTTCAATTATTTAACATTGCCATTAGGACTCAAAACAGCAAATTGCCATTTAAAAAACCGCAATAATTAAAATAATTAACGAAGGAAGTTAAAAAAACCTGAGATGATTAAAAGCTAGGCAAGAGTACCACTTCGCACATGTCGCGTCCCCCCCACACAAAAGGGGGAACAAATTAAGAGGGCGTCGTACAAAACACGACTTTAATTACACATAACAATCGCATACTTTAACTTTAAATTTTATTCAATAATTATTTCAGTTGCTAGTGTCTTAAGGACTATAATCGTGTTTCTGTTTTCGTCACAAAACTTTACAGCTGAACGCTTTCCATTGCTGATTTAATTTAAGCAAGTTTTGAGGGACATGGTAGAAATTCTTCAATGTATTATGAGGAGAGTTTAAAAGTGTTGTTGGTAAGTAAAGGGCGTAGTTCGCGTGCGGCCCTGACGAGTCGGCAGTGGAGTCCGACATATGGGCATGACCGCTGTCAGGTGGGCCCTAAGGCACCTGTCAGTATTATAAAATTGTAACGTCGAAGGCTGCCGACCAAAGCAGCTTCTTGGTGTCACGATCGCTAAAAGAGCGAGAAAGCACATTGTAATTTTATTTTTTTAATTTGTTTTCTGACTTTCCCAGAAATGTGTAAACTTGGGGCAAGACTTGGCTAATTCTAAATCCATATGAAGGAACTTCGTCGACTAATACTCGACTGCATGACAACGGCTGCAGAAACGCCCCCTAAATGGTATTCTTACACCCATATTCTAAGTCATTTACTACACTCCACTCCACGTCGACTCTGCCTACATCAGTGACATTGATATTTAAAACTCGTTATAAATTGCAATAAACGTCAATTTTATTATTGAAGAATTTGGCAGACGTTTTCTCACCTTCACTAAGGAAAATTGACGTGAATGCCAATTTATAACAAGTTTTAACTGTCAATGTCACTGATGGAAGTGGGGTCGATGTGGAGCGGTAGTAAGAAATGATTTAGAATACGGGAGTTAATCTAATTATGTAGCAGAATTTTCCGAATACGCCATTTATTTTAGCCCACTCTTTCTCGAAGAGGGGAGGCCTGTGTCCCAGCAGTGGGAACATTATAGGCTGATTATTCTATTTATTTTAAAACTTAGTTTCCCAATGGTGGAGAATTTAAAAATTCTGATACTGCTACTATTGTTGTTGTTGTTGTGTACTCATCTTTCAATTAGGTAAACCAAGGAAGTCAATTTCTTTTTCTAAAAAAATTAAATCTTATGAACTCATTCAAAGACAACACAATCACACAGTGTCATCTACACCAATTCTTAATCCACAAATTAACAAGCGCTGTCAAAAAGTAACAGAAGCAAACTTCCCTGGAAAAGTCCCTAATATCTAGAAGTTTGACTTTGAAGATAGCAACACAGCTAAGGAACGACAAGGACCGTGTACATTGTAGCTACAAACGAATTCATTTTACAAAACTCATCTTGCAGACGTCGCGTCGTGTGACAGCACGACACAGAAGTTTGTGGGGAAAACTAACTTTTTTTTGGAAGAGATTTCCAGGGTGTTTTTCTGTGCGTAGTCTTTTTTATTAGTATCACTGGCACTAGACCGACAATCCGCCAATGTCAAGCGAGGAAGCTCGTGGAAAATCCACCAAAAATATGCGTTCTATTTGAAATCTCAAACAGTACAGCAATAGAAGATTATGCACCAAGGGGAAAAAGCAGTGTCTTATGTTGCGGGCGCCGTATTGAATCCCGAGTATAACGAAGGAGTCTAGGGGAGTTAAGACAAGAAACCTGAGTGCAGCGAGGGATTCAAGCTCGCCCAAGACAAAGGCACGTGTACCCCAAGAAGGATACTCTACTATTCACACCATCTTCGACACGATAAAAAGCAATAGTAGGTACTAGAATCGAAGTATTTATAAAAATTACAATTACAGTTAGTAGACCTATTTAAAACAATTAAAAGTTAAAGGTAATGATTGATACATTAGACCAGCACCCTAATTACGTAACACACGATCTATCACAATCTGAATCATTTTGAAGCCTATTACTAATACATTACTTCAAATGTTCGAAAAAATTGTCTGCTCAACAGCGTAAATAACGCAATGAATGTTGTTGAACTGTCAAAATGAAACCCATTCCTACTGTTAGTGTGTTACGTAATTACCCCGCAGTTGTGGAAAGACAGAGTTATGTTTTTATTCGGTACATTTATTGAAGTGGAGGTAGAGTTCATTTGCGTATTGCTGTTGAGTAAAGATTCAGAAACTCGGGTCTCTGGGTCTTGGGTCATTTTGGATCGTGAAAGTTGATGAAGGTGGTGCTTCAGGCAGCGCGCTACATGAATAGTATTTTGATGTGGATGGTTGCGGTGACAAAGATGTCGAAGGATCTGTTATCGACGGTGTTTTTAGTTTGATGTTGTCACCAATGCGCCAGCTTATTTTATCCTTATTCTGTATAGAATTTTCAATGTAGCCCTCCGCTACTACATTAGATTTTCTTCCACCGTGTCTTTTAATCTGGGTCATGTCTGCTTCTGAATCCGCCAATAGAGTAGCCGATGTTCTCCTGAAACAATGGCCCGTGTAGAGTTTGACATTTGTTAATTTCAGGTATTTCGCAATTTCTTTCTGCATGGTGCTGATCTTATTTACCAATGATTTGCCTGGTGCACTTGCTATTATTATAAGCTACGTAAAATCTGTTAGTGTATATATTAGCGGGGCATATAGCTTGGTACTTTTCGACAATTCTTACGTATTCTCCACGGACTACGAGTGACCGTTTTTTCTTTGATTTTGTATCTGGCGAATTTACCAACACCAAATCTGAATGTTTTTCGATATCTTCGATTATAATGTATAAGAGTTCATTCCCACGACAAACGCCATTCAATCCAAAAATCAAGGTCACCTATAACACAAATAGACAGGTAGGTTAGTAAGTAGGAAGGTAAATTACGTACTTTAATATATATTAATTCTTATGTATTACAAGTTATACAGTTTCTTAGATTTGATTGACACATATAATTGTAATAATAAACACATAAACATAACGAAGGTTTACAATAATATTTAACTTGGATAGAGCGCTGAAATCTCAACATTATGGCTTGTCGAAACATTACGCAACGCTTCAGTAGATCGTAAACAAGCGATCGATGCATGACGGGTCGCTAGTAAGTTCGTAACTATTTATTTACAAAAAATTCAATCATTAGGTAGGTACTTACTTTTGTGGCAAGAAAGCTGTGGTCAGGGGCTTCATTTAGAAACGTTTACATATTTTGAGCTCTGAAAACTTTTGATTTCTTAACATAATGTCCTTCCGATTTCCTTTTTAAAAAAACAGTAATTTGGTGTATTTATTGTATATGTAAATTGTACACCACTGACTACCTGCATTATTGTCTCTCCTTCTCCCTTTAATCCATCCAAAGGCTGTCTGTAAAAGATCGCTTTTAGCGTTAAGACCGCCCATTGTGTCACCCTATGTAAAATTTATATATTTATACATTATTATTATCATCATTATTATTTTATTTTTTTGTTTTGTACATAATAAAGAGTATTCTATTCTATCTGTATTTTTTTATGGTGTAAGAGTATTCTATTATGTTCAATGCTTATTGTTGATCTGAGCATCGAATAGATGCACTATAGGCAACTTGACTTCTTTGTACATGATAAATCTCGGAAGTATACTAAAAGCACTAATTCAGATACAGACTTGATATCTTTTATAGTTTTCCATTTGTAAAAATCGTCACAGGCTTTCATGTACGATTCCTAGGACTTTTCTGGGAGTAGATTGTTGGCAATGCTTCGGATTTAATGTACTCCGGAGTCGAAACACTATCGTCACTCGACAGTTTTGTGCGAATTTGTAGTTTAATTTGTTATTTAACCGCGAAACTATTTGCACTATTCGCGCCTTTTTAAATTTGTGTTCTATTTTTTTAAATTTGTTCTACTCTCGGTGGCCAGTTCGGTTTCCGAACAATTTATTTTTGGTCTCAATAGTAAATGCATGGGATTAGTATGTTCGTAAATGTTGAAAATGTTTGTATGCGATTTTTACTTGAGGTTCCAATGTTCCAAATTCAAATCACATTAATGACCAGCGAGTCATAATGAAATTCAGTACAAAGTTAATGCCCGGCTAGACCCCAGGGCTTTAATGACTTACTTTAGGTTAGGTTTGCACGACATATAATTTGACATTGTCGAGCAGGTGGTGTAAAAATTACATTTGCAAATCTTTACCAGTGCCCTGGTGGAAAATTGGTGGAATCTTTAGCTAAAGCAAATGGCGGTTACGTTATATCAAAAACCGAAAGGTAAGTTGCATACAAATAGAAAAGCAATTAATCGAAACAGGTTACATTTGATGTAATGTTTACGTCATTTTCATACAAAGACGTACTTAATTTCATTCGTTCCTCGTTTTATTTCTTCAGTGAAACTAAATTGTTTCAGAGAAAACATTATTCAAACCGCGTGTAAGGCCGCTGCGCTCTGTAGTTCTGAGAAAGGGCTAAGGACAGCTATTTCCAACTCCCATGTAAAGGCGTCCTAGAATATCAAGGGACCATTCATTCTCCCTTCTAACTCTATCTCTCACTCGATCTTTTCTAAACTTTAAACTGCTCAATTAGGTATTCGCTTTATTCTGATTCAATTAAACAGCTCCAAAATATCACTTCTAGCGCATCAGTAGCCTCGTAAGCGCCTCGGCGACGCGTGCCCGGAAGCGTCACGGCCGCGTGAAGACCGGAAATGGGCAGGATGACCGGATCCTATCTCCGCTCCCCTGCCTACCTGCCGGCCATGTTGTGACGTCACCTCGCCGGGGTGAGCACGCTTCACACAATACATTCTGCTTAGATTTTGGAGTTGTTCTGTCACTCTGAAACGGTTTCCCCGGTGGATTTTTAAAGGAAAATTTGGGTATTGATTTGTGCTATTATAAATGAATTCTGATGTAAATATTTGTGTCGTGTTTGCAAAACATCGTGAAAACAAACTGCGACGCGAACAATCGCCACTCAAGTCGTCGACGATCTCGCTAAAACGTGCACACGGCCAATCCTGAGTTTGTCGAAGCAGAACATCCACCGGTTATCATTGCGGGAGTATATAATTGTTGGCAATTTGGCGTCTCCATTCAAGCCGTGAATAGCAACCATTAGGCAGAACCCTCCATGCGCCCTCCTCAGCTAATAAGTGCATTTTCCTTTACAGGACTCCTTAGTGCCATAGTTAAAACCTCTACTTTAAAAAATGGCCGTCTACGCCATTTTTCATTCAGCTGAATATTAAAATGATTGCTAATTGTAGCTATTAAGCAATTTGTTTAATTAATAATGAGAATTTAAGTGCTGCTGTTTGTAACTAGCAACACTGGCTGTATTGTCAACAATTTTTAATTTTGAGCTGACTGACCAACTAGAATGAAAAATAATTATGTACTTGTATACCTATTTATTTATAATTAATGATTTTATCTTTTTAATTTATTTTTTCTCCTTTATTTCATATATATATATACATATAAATTATATTTTTAAATATTAGAATATAAAAAATATAAAAACATTTAAAAATAGTGGCCCACCGGTATCGGGAACAGGGTCCAAGCTACCGGCGGTCAGGGCTCCAGAAAGAGAAACCTCTTAACAATGCGGGCCGTGTCCAGAAGTACCGCCTTCTGAATCAAGCCCTTGATCCAGCTGCCCAACGAGAGCCTCCTCAGGTGTTGGTCGAGGCTCTTGGCTATTAATCCATTGGCTGTCACGACTATCGGTACAATGATCGCTGAGTCCACATCCCACATGTCGACAACCTCGCAAGCCAAGTCAAGATATTTGATTTGTTTATCTTTCTCGGCTTTCACGAGGTTCCCGTCATGTGGGACCGTTATGTCAACAATCATTGCGCGCCGCTCTAATCGATCCACCACCACTATATCAGGCTTATTGGCAACAATAGTCCTGTCAGTGATGATGGATCGATCCCAGTACAATGTGATATTTCCATTTTCGAGAACTGGGTCGGGCACATACCTGTAGTACGGCACTTCCGATTCTACAAGGCTGTATTTGAGAGCAAGTTGCTGATGGATAATCCTGGCTACAAGGTTGTGTCTATGCAAGTATTCTTCGTTAGCTAGACTAGAACATCCGGAGATAATGTGTCTGATTGATTCACCCGGACGGTGGCATGCCCGACAAATGTCAACCGTGCCGTCTTTCACAATAAATATCCGGTAGTTGTTAAGTGTTGTTATAGTTGTTGTTGTTATAACTTCGTCCATAATTGCACAGACAAAACCTTCGGTTTCTCCAAAGAGGTCACCGAAACGCAGCCAGGCTACGGACGCTAGTTGACCTATATCAGGTCCATGTAGGGCCCGAAAAAGGCGTCCGTGAAGCTGCTTACTCTGCCATACTTCCATGCGATCATTAGTGTCAAGCACTACTGGCTTGCGCCAGTTCTCTTTAGCCAAGGAGAGCGGGGTGAGGCCCTTGTGCACTTTGACCACATCTCGATGCATTGCCACGTCGGCCTCTAAGAAATATTCCCTGAGACTGCATATCTCGCGATTGTGGAGGGTCTTAGCATTTAAAAAGCCTCGACCTTCACATTTTCGCGGGATATACAGCCTCATTACCGATGACCGTGGGTGATGCATTCGATTTGCAGTCAGCAGTGTACGGACCTTCCTATCCAGGGCATCGAGTTCGTTCTGAGTCCATTTGAGTATGCCAAAAGAGTACATCAAAACCGGCATGACCCAACCGTTAAAGGCGCGTACCTTGTTTTCGCCTGATAGAAGACTATTAAATACTTTTTCAGGCGGCCAAAGAAGCGTTCCTTTAACGATTGCTTCATGTCAGTACCATTGATGCCCAATGCTTCCGACATACCCATATACTTATAGGTTTCGGATGCAGAGAGGGTTCTAAGGTTTATGGAACCCGAGAGTGGGTTCCGACGGATCCCACAATCTCCCCTCGCTTTACATGCATGACCGCACATTTGTCCACACCAAATTCCATTCTGATGGCACTACTGAAAATTTCAGTAAAGAAAATATTTACAATAGTTACAACGAACTTGGCATTTTTACCTATGAATATTTTGACTGAATTGATTATTGTAGTTGCTTTTAATAAGTAGGTAGGGATTTGTAATGTATACATAGGTACCTATACTTTATAATAAAATAGTAACGAAGTCAAAATTGTACTTGGAATATTTTTGGAAAAAGTAATTGCTGCGAGGTATGGGAACTAGTCTGATGCGGAAAATATAGTTTTTTAATTTTTGTAGGATCTCCTACAAAAGATATACACAATACATTACACATAAATTAAGGGCAACATCGGATATTAAGTAGGTGAACTCCTTCACTTATAGGAGACTACATTTAACCTGGATAAACACAAGCTAGGGTACTTTTAATTCTGGTAGTACGATCCTGTGGGAAATATTCAGATATCCACGCAGGCGAAGCAGCAGGCAAAAGCTAGTTTTCACAAAAAAAAAATATGAACCGATCGATTTAGTACCTATAGCATGTTTTAACTTCATCAATAACAGCTTTGTCCTTAAACTTGTGTCTGGTAACCGCCATCGCCAGTCGGAATTCCCGCCCACAAAGTTTGCGGCTACCAGAATTTTCTCATTCGACTACCAGATGGCATTTAAATATACATCCCATGGAATATTAACGTAAAACATAGCAAATTACTGTAATAACCACTTTCGAGGAACACGTATGATCGAAGTATTAATTTAATATGGCATCTATCTATAGGACCAACTTACTTCCATCTACATACCTACAAATGTTTTACATACAAAAGACTACTCATCTAGGGGCCTACACTCTAAGGCCCGTATTACAGAACGTCACTCAATACTCAAGCATTACCTAAAACTAGATTCAAGCCATTTGATTGGTTGAAACTAGTTTTAAGTAATGCTTGAGTATTGAGTGAAGTTCTGTAATACGGGCCTAAGTCCGTCAACAAAGACACGGGCCCGTCCGAAAGTAATTCGATACTTAGAAATGAACCCTACTCCCGATTAATTAACGTTTTCGGATGGGCAAAAACACATCGGGTGTAAGAGGACAACTGTCAAATCGTGCTGTCATTAATTTTTAGTTCAGCCCCCGGACTAATCTTATGTCCGTAAGTGATACGGAGTGTGAGTCACCCGTAACTACGGTCGAAACTATGGACGTCGCGCTTACGGAGTAGGCCCCTTTTTTTGTAGAAATAGGCGAATAAATTATCCGGATTTGACTTCTAATCCGATCTATAGGCTAAAGCCACGAAACCTGAGATGGATTTGCACTTAAGAATCTACCCTTAGGTAACCTATTAAGACGAACTTAGTAGAAGGATCGTTTTTAGGAACGAAATATTTTAAGTGGATAGTTCATGAAAATATAAGCACCTAATTACTTCCGCATTTAAGGAGCATTCGTGTTGCGGTGTCTTTATGTCTTCCATGATTGGTGTAATTGGCAATTTGGAGTAGTCACAACACATTATGAGCCGCTGCTTTCAAAGCCAACCTTATGCTTAGCGCAATGGGACCTGACAATGGTGCCGCCGGAGTAAGTCACGACTCGGTGTCCTGCGGGCACCCACCTGTGCACCACATGAAAATTTTGAAATATTTTAGCACATTTCTTTAAATAATTTGACGGAATCATTACTGTGAACGTGATCTCTGAACAAAGAGCGGCTACTTTGAGCGTATTTTGTATTGCCCAAGATGTTTATGGGTCTTTAGTTTTTGAGTTGCTACTGAACAGGAACAAATCGAAAATTCACTAGGTATTTGCCTTTTTGGTTAAGTTTTTTTTTTACTAAAAATCTCTGGACGCTAAACTGTGATCCTAAAATAACAGAAACATGAATTGCTTTGAACTAGAGTAGTTAAACTTCTGTGTACAATAAGGCAGATAAATCATGGCCGATCTGATCTTTGCGCCATAACATATAATAATTTTAGGAACCAAATGGTGACATGAGCCGAGTGTGAGTGAGGGAAGATGCGCGAAAGTTCGGAGAGCCTATGTTTAGACCGGCCCTTGGGGCCTACTCTCTCACCGCTTAGCTCATTGTTTCGGCCGAAATTACGGATTTTCCCAACTCCGTATCACTTTCGGTCATAACATTAGTCCGTTGCCCGAACTAAAAAATAATGAAAATCAATTTGACAGCTGTCCTTACACCCAATGTGTTATTGCCCGTCCGGAAGAGTAAATTAATCGGAAGTAGGTTTCACTTCAAAGTCTTGAATTACTTTAGGTCGGGCCCGTATCTTCGTAGACAGACTTAAAGAGTAGGCGTGATTCATCGGCCGTATTGTACAGGTAGTATCGACTGTAAAAAAAACAGTTTTACAATATATATTTCGACAACAAGACTATATTTCTACATACTTAGTACGCAAATTTATTTCAGTTTAATTATATTTTAAAGTAAAGTGTCCCTATCAGGCACATCGATGGTTACTTCGTGCGTCTGGCTTCTGTCCTCTGCCCTGATGCTCGCTTGTTCCAGCTTCATAATTTCGCTTCTTACAAGGATGATCACATACCACTGCATACCTGTGTGATATAGAAATAATGTCCATTTTACTTTTTTATAACAGTAGATAGATTAAATTCTACTTTTGTTAAAAAAATCAATAACCACGAATCACTTGCAAAGTAGACCTACTACTCAATATATTATAGTGTTGCGATTCAAATCAAATCAAAAATATATTTATTTGTGCACACAGCTGCAGGCTCCTACAGACAGCCGCGCCGGGACTCCGATAGAACAATTTTCATGAAGTTTCATAGAAATTATTCCACCAGACTCGCGTCGCGCCTGTCTGCAGGAGCTTTTATATGGTGTTACAACTTTAAAAAGTAAGTATCACTGTGTATTATCCTGTTACAGTAAGTGGCAAACAAATATTACAAAATAAGGAACAAAAATACTAAACAAAATAGTAACTCAAACTCAAACTGAAAGCATTTATTTCAAATAAACCAATTACAGGCACTTTTGAATTGTCAAGGGGTCGGTCAGTCAGAAAGATGAAGCTAGTTGCCCATTCCAAAGCGTAGTAGGTACCTATGGAGAAGAACGGGCAAGAAAGAAGTAGGTATATAGAGACAATTTTCTCCTGTACACACGAACTATGATCATAATGTTATTAATTAGAAATACTCATTAAGGTACACGCGGAAATCTCATGTTGATCCCAATGATAGTTGACCAAAATCGTACTGACAAACAAATCACTTGACACAAGATTTGTAAACAGATTCTGGCTTTCAGTAACCAGCAGGCGTAGCATGACGCTTTCTATTTCTTGGAAGACAAGACATAGCTATTTCCATACGAAGTGACATTTCGTTTCTCTATTTTTGACATCGCACCGTAAAAATCCTTCTACGATCTATAATTTTGTCTTTCGTTTCTACCGATCGCTGTCTAGGTCCTTTTATATGTAGACTATTTCAGAAGAAAGTTTTCTATCCCAAACGTCAAAATCCCACTGACAACTGACAGTTGTCTAAGGTAGTGAAGACAATTTGATTTTGTAATCGCCATGCTAAAGACAGTATAAAACTTTTTACTCGACGGCCCCAAAGTATAAAAATGGAATGGAAAAATGGAATTTTTCACATTTTGTACGGAAAATGTGAAAAATTATTACCTACATATTTAGTTTTAGGTGTTTAAGGCCGAAGGGGGTCGAAATTTTCATTATTTTTGCGATAGGACACACTTTTTTCGAGATATAAGCAAAATAAAAGAAAAACGTGAAAAACTACTGAATTTTGTAAAAAGTGCAATTGACTCTTTCTACTTTGCTGCCGTCGTACTGTCTTCACGAAACGTCATTTTTGTCTATACTTCCGTCGACAAAACCCGTTTCTATAATGGTCATGCTACGCGTGCTAGGGATAGTGTCATGGATGATTTTCACCAAACGGCTCGCCATCGTATCGGATCGGAACGGATTTTACAATCTTTAAACTATATTAAATCGTGTACATAGTATTTAAAGTCTATATTACCAAGCCGCGCATAGCAGCTTGACCGCGGGCGTCTTCCACGACATGCGATCGTAACCGAAAATATGCTGCGACGCACGATCGGCTCCGTCCGCTTGTCGTCGTATCCGATCACACATTCATCCGAATTAGAACACGTCAACACGGTATGAATGAAACTATTAGAATAGGCGCAGAAACGGATACGTTCGCAAGCGACAGTACGGAGCCGATCGTATGCGTCGACATTCTGCCGGACTCGATCGGCTGTCGCCGCATCCGTTCGTATCCGTTCCGGTCCAAAGCGATGCGAGCCGTTTGGTTGAAATCATCCTTTAAGCGTTGGTTTCCTAGGAAAGCGGTTCCGTCATATTATAACGGCCATCATGGAAGTCTGCTATTTTTACCAGTATTTGACATTAAGGTGTCAAAAAACGCCCTGTATTTGGGCAGCCGTTATTATATCACCGTTCACCACTTTCTTTGATAACCAAAGCTTTGGAAATCTCAGAAAGAGTCTTCTCAGTTTTGCATTCCGTGTGAATATTAAAACTATTCCAAATACTTTATAAGATAACGTTAAAACTTAAACGTTTTATAAACGCCGTATGTAAAGTCACGTATCTCACTTTCTTTTATTCGAGGGGGTAAGCAGAAACGTCAGTCCGTAAGTACCGCTCAATCGTGACTGCCAATAACCGAGGGTTAATGAACGCAATAGTATAGTAAGAATTTGCATTTACAACCACAGTAGTGTACTTGTGTTGAATCGGACTGGAAATGGTAGGTACATACGTAACAAAACATTAATTGTGAAATACCAACGTTTATTTAAAAACGAATTACGGATCGTTTTGCTAAGCTATCGTAACTTTGGTAATTCCTGCATGGTAATTCAGGAAGTTAGGATTGGTTAGAATGATAGTAGTTGGTATTTAGATGAAACGTATTCTGATGACAATTTATCTGTAAATAGTTGCAATATTAATTGTATTTAAAGGGAATAGCCCGACTATGGAATGCAATCTCGAGTCGAGCTTGGCAACTCGGGATCTCGCGTGCTAAGTCTGGTGCCGAGATTGGCCATTCGAGATCTCGCACATTTCGAAATTTCGCCTACTTTTTTAATAATGCAGTTTTTTCTAAATCTCAAATTCTTATACTGAATTAAAATGAAAAGTAATTCTAATTAGAGTATTTGCGTTATATTTAGTAACAAAACAAAACATTAATCAAAAATGTACACTACGAATACGAGTACATAAAACAACAAATTATCACACGCACACATCCCGCCCACTATTGAAAATGGCTTGTCTTAAAACATAAGTAGGTAGTATGCTAAGTCGTGCGCTCATTCTCGAGATCTCGCGAGATTCGAGATCTCGCTTGATCGAGATCGCATTCCATAAGCTCAACGGATCTTAAGTAAGAACACAAGCTCAATGTAAGACCAAAATGAACAACCGAAAAATGTGACGTTCTCATGATCATAAGGAAAATAAAATAAACCCCGTGTATATATACTCACATATCGCGAATAACGCAACACAAACTTCGAAGGTCATCATCCTGGAAAGCAGTATGAAAGTAGGAACCAGTGCCGCTAATGTGGTCACCACCCCGTAGTACAGGTATAGTCGCAGCATCAGTATGTCTTTCTGGAAATATTTACATAATTCTGATGAGCTACAGGTTTTACACACGTGACGACGTCACTTGCACAGTTACACCAGGTTTCTGAATTGAGAATTTGAAGTTGAGAACTTGTCAAACCCTTAACTGACTTACTTAAGGTGTCGTCCGCGAAATTCAAGATTTCTTTGAAAAAATTTAAGAATGTTTCATTTTGCCTACATTGAAGGAAGTAATGCTAAAGTTAATTAATCAACTCAGCTTATCGCAGTCCACTGCTGGATATAAGCTGCTCCCAGGCTGCGCCACAACACCCTGTCCTCCGCCTTCCGCATCCAGTCTGTCCCAGCCACCTTCTTAAGGTCGTCGGTCCATCTAACTGTGGGGGCGTCCTACACTACGCTTGCCGATACGCGGTCTGCACTCCAGGACCCGTCTGCTCCACCGGCCACCGGTCCTTCGACAAACATGGCCAACCCACCGCCATTTCAGTTTGCTTACCCTGCAAGCTATGTCGGTAACTCCAGTTCTTTTCCGGATAACTTCATTTCAGATTTTTTTCTTCTAAAGAACTCCGAGCATAGCCCACTCCATAGCGCGCTGAGTATCTTGAATTTGTGGACCAGCCCAACTGTCAGTGTCCACTGTTGGGTCCCGTATGTCATAACGAGAAGGACGTACTGGTTGAAGACCTTAGTCTTTAAACATTCCGGGATAGGCTTAATGCCAAAGTTGAGTTGGACAAATTCCCAACTTCAAATTCTCAATTCAGAAACGTAGAAATTGTTAGGATAACCTTTATATCTACTCCGTGGGAGAAACCCATGATCACGAGACAAGATCAATCTAGGTACTTTCCTATTGATACCATACCATTATCTAAGAAGCACCCAGGTACATTTACTTATTCAGCCTATCAAGTACTTATAACGAAACGATTAGCTAATATTCCTACAAAATTGCTTAAGGTTATCTAAGTTCGTGGTAGAAGTTATTGAGTTCTTCTACAAAATAATAGAATATATTTTGCTAGTATTTCACTTCATTCGAAAATGTAAACTTCGATATAAATAATAAAGATAACAAGCTCTGCTACACAGACACAACACACGATTCATACACGTTGAGAGTTCAGACAACATAAATACATAAATAGGTAGGTACCTAGATACATAAGAGTTATATTATTGAGGTAGGCTTACTGTCCGACCGATGCGCGTCTGAAGTCATTTTTTTTATAGAACAGTGGTGTGATCGCCCAGCTACCACCACCTCAAAAGAGATTTGATGGCAATATTAGTAGGTAGGTAAATAAGGCCCAAAATCCGAAAATTCCTAGTACGGTAGGTACATTTCAATGTAGGTATATGTTTATAAAGTACAAACTGACACAGATCATCGTCACCGAAACTGCCTGTTTGGCATTAGCTAGATCACTACATCCAAGACCAGAGAATAACCAGAAGTTTGTTCCTCTGAATTAACTGCAATTAACATTTAGCTGCGGGGTAATTTCGTAACACACTAAATAACAGTAGGAATAGCTTTCATTTTGACAGTTCAACAACATTCATTGCGTTATTTACGTTGTTGAGCAAACAAATTTTACGAACATATGAAGTAACTAGCTTTTGCCCGCGGCTTCGCCCGCGTGGATGTCGGAAATTATCCCACGGGAACGTACTACCGGGATAAAAAGTATCCTACATGTTAATCAAGGTTATAAACTATCTGTGTTCCAAATTCCATCCAAATCCGTTAAGTAGTTTTTGCGTGAAAGAGTAACAAACATCCATCCATCCACCCATCTATCCATCCATCCATCCTCACAAACTGTCACATTTATTATATTAGTAGGATAGGATGGATTACCAATAGGCTTCCAAATTATTCAGATTGTGATAGATAATGTGTTACGCAATTAGGGTGCTGGTACTCTAAATTCTAAGCTCCAAAAATCGTAAAATCTTGTTTAACTGAAGACATCCCTACTCAAATGCATCAAACAATTGCTTTTGCCCGCGGCTTCACCCGCATGGAGGTCGGACCCTATCTACTGGGATAAAAAGTATCCCATGTCCTAACCCAGGTCATCGTCTACATGTGTGCCAAATTTCATCAAACTGTTCAGCCGTTAAGGCGTGCAAAGGTAACAGACCGACAGAGTAACGTTCGCATATTTTATAACATTAGTAAGGATAGAGCAAACATAGTTCTTGGCTTACCTCACAGCTAGCAAAGAGCAGCATAATGTTCAAAATGACGCCCATGCCAAAGATACTGAACAATATGGTCGACGTCACCACCTCCAGAGATGAGCCCTCGATCAGCTTAGATTTTTTCAACTCTGTTGTTATAACTAGACATGTTACAGCCACTAAGGAGAATATCTGCAGGTGGAAAACAATCAGGTATAGTACGATTCAAACTTAATGGCGGCTCGGAACATGAGGCGACTCGCTGCGCAGTAACCAATGTCAGCGGGGGTGAGGGGCGAGGTACTGCGCAGCGAATAGCGCACTTCACAGCCGCCATTAAGTTTGAATCGTACTGTAATTAGTAATACATACTAGTTAGGTGACAGAATGATGCTGATGATAAAAAACATAGCATGCGCGGGAGTCCCCGTAGAGGCTACGGCGATGGTGTTTGTAAACAACCACTGCTGCACTGGTAGTGCCAACCCATTTTATTGCCAATACCAGCTAACGAACCTTTCAAGGACCATAACAGGCCAAAGATAGAATACAAATCCATTAGAACAAAAAGAAACGCTATTCGTTAAGGCTCTCGCAGATAGGCGCGACGCGACTTTTGTAGACCAATTTCCATAAAGTCTTCATAGAAATTGTTCTACTAGAGTCGCGTCGCGCCTGTCTGCGGGAGTATTTATTCAGCTGTTCGTCAGGCATGTACCAAAAGTTTGTAGTCAGCTGAAGAACGCGAGCAGATCAATACCTCTCCGCTCCTCGCATCTAGATGAACACCTTTCTATAAAATGTGTTTGATTGAATTTGATTTGACGGTAAAAGACGTGACGTTAATTACCTACTATTTGTTGCTCATAGAAAATCTCTTCTGATTGTCTGAATAGTTACACCAATGTTAGGTCGTCCATTATACGACAAAGGTATTCGCCGTTTTCTGTTAATAAGAAACTAAGAAAACTGAAGAAAAACTCCCCAGACGAAAACCAAACCCTTATTTCATTTTTATTTTAACAACAACTTTTTGCACGCCTCATAAGCGAAGCGCGTGAGGTAGTGTTCTACGCTCGCCTTACAAAGAACAAGTAATTCTTTGAGCTAAAAATGTCTCTACTTCATATCGCACTTGTAAAATAATATTCACACACAAACGTCAAGAAAAAACACCACTCTTGTTATTTTCATCAAAAGACATTTTGCTATTTAAAATAATGAAAAAACTGTTCAGAAAAATTATTCTGTGGACGTCCGTGTGTACGAGTATTGTATTGATCCTGGTGTGGTCATAATAACTCCCTAAAAACTTTACTAACCGAGTCCATATTTTTTTAAACGCTTCTGTATTATCGAAAACTAAGTCCTTTCGAGAATCACGGTCTAATTCAATGTAGTTTTTTTTTAATGTTAATTTTCAACTTTTTCATAAGTAAACCCGTAGAGTTATAAATTCAGAGAAATTTAGCTGAATAGCTGGATATTAACTCTCATCCTCTCTTTTAATCAATTAATTCACTAGTCTCAATTTTTATTTTTTATAGAATTGAATGAGATTATGAGGCGTGCACTTTTGGATTTTCCATTTTTAAGCTATTGCATAGCTTTTATCGCGGGCTTTGAGCGCGGCGACCGAATCAAGAAATTCCGTAACGAAAATAAAATCTAACACCCCCCACTCCGCCTACCATGTAGCTCGGCCGAGCGTTCGCTTAACGTGTATGTATATGGTACGACTATACTTGAATTAATATCAAAGAAAAAAAAAAATAGTGCATAAATAAAAAATAAATAAATAATTATAATTGCATAAGTTGATAAGAAATGCTATGCAATAGCTTTACCGCGGCAGTCCCCGAGTGCCACACATGTTTTTTTTAGTTTTTCACTGCTGTCTCCTCTAACTACTTCAGCCAGTCATTCCAAATGAATAAACTAAAGCTAACTCCGACAAGTTACTTACTATGTTCATCAATCCAAACATTATTATCCCATGGCGCAAAGGAAAACAGCAGCAACATCGTTTCACTTCGGGCACTCTCACACGCATTTTAAAACTCAATTTAACCCAAATACCTAATTCAATTTAAAATTATGCAACAATATAGAACGGTCATGCCACACGTTCTGCTGTGCAAACAAAACTATAATTATGCAGTTATTAACGATTATGTATGCATTATCTATCAAATAAGTCAAACACCAACATCTTTCCTCAGAAGTCACAATGTCAACAAGTTCATTGACTCTTTAAGTAAACAAATCGACAATGTTGTTTTAATTAAATGATTAACTAATCGGAGTGTTTTTTTAAGGCCAAGAAAGTCAGCAACGTCCCCTGACTCGGATTAAGGCTCGCTTGCATAAATGCGTTTAGCGCCAAACTTATGTATGTACCTATTTAAATCATAATTCTGTCTCAGTCATTTTCAAACGATGAACAGAAACAGAACGATGTTTCAATTACGTTTAACGCTAAACGCATTTCAAGACTAACTAAATTTATAATATATAGGTAATAAAAGCTGCCTTGCAATGTGTACGTTTGTATAATAATTTACCAAAATGATCTTTACGAATGATTATCTGGCGTTAAGGACTTCATTAACAAAAAATGTTAAAGCCAGTTACTTACTGAAAAATTAGCTTGTAAGTACTTTTACCATATTTTTATAGTATTTAAAATATATATATATATATACTAGTTTTTGCCCGTGGCTTCACCCGCGTGGATCTCGGAAATTATCCCACGGGAACATACTACCGGGATAAAAAAGTATCCTACGAAGTATCAGCCGACCTCATCTAGTTTAAAAAACATGATTGACGTGTAAAAGTGTTTGTACAATCCTACTTACAGAAATAAAATCATTTATCATTTATCATTTAAGTGTTAATCCAGATTATAAACTATCTGTGTTCCAAATTCCATCCAAATCCGTTCAGTAGCTTTTGCGTGAAAGAGTAACAAATATCCATCCATCCATCCATCCTCACAAACTTTCACATTTATAATATTAGTAGGAAGTAGGATACACTTGACAAAAAAAAAAAATATATGTCTGATATTTATGGTGCAAGTGAGCCTTAGTCATAAATATTGCATGAAGTACTTAGTGCACTCGTCGAATCATTTGCTCATTGCTAGTTATTGCATAATTGAGCCACCCACGGCACGACCCCCAACATACTCGAACGATTATCCCCCTCATTGTTTATTTTTCGTGCAATTACCATCTGGTTCCAGTTAACCGTATTAGCGGTTTGTTTGCTGATTTAACTAATGCAGTTACGTGTATCGAGCAGACCCATAGTTTGCTTTTGAAATTAGCTGCACTGTTTTGATTTTAGAAGTGGTTTATTTTAACCAAATAAATCGTATAGGCCCCGTCACTTAAAAAGAACGCTGGCCTGTACCTGCGAACTGAGCGATTAATTTAATTCCAACCTATTCCAAAGTACTAAGTAGCTAGTAAAGTACCTATTAAGATTTTACAATACAACAATTACACTTATATTATAAAACAATAGCCTATAATAAAGTAATACTTAGTATATAATATCGTAACACATCCCCTCCATGTCGCTCAGTGTCCTTTTTTTTGACGCGACGGGACAGGTCCAGTGTACAACTCTGCCAATAATAGTAACATCATGTATGTATCCCACTGTTACCCTGTATGTATCCCACTGTTACCCTGTATGTATCCCACTGTTACCCTGTATGTATCCCACTGTTGGGCAAAGGTCTCTTCTCTTCACATAGCTACAGAGAAGGGACGAGAATTCATCACCACGCTTGGCGTTAGAGCGATTTCTGACCGTCTATATCCACGTTTCCAACTTTCTCACGATATTTTCCTTTCACCGTAGGTAACTCGGCTGCAGCAAGACAAACTTAGAAATTAGGTACATACACATTAGTATTAGTATCTACCTACTTGTCAGGCTTTGGACCTCGAAGGTGCTACTTGGGAGGCGTTTAAATAGCAATTTTCAAGTGGGCCTAGCCAAACAAGACTAATCGATCGCCCTAGCATTTGCACATAAGTGTATGACGTAAAATTAAGCTTAAAATGATATTTTTTTGGGTTAAGAATTTACCTGCTAGTTGAACTGAAACTCCTATTATGAGTAAGAATAATTTATTTGCAGAACATATAGGTCTTACGCTTAGGTGTTACCAGTTGTAAAAGTTGGTGGTTTAATGTACGCACGACGACTTAACAAGCTATACATTTCCAGTATAAGCTGACTTCTTATTGTACCAAAAGCCTATACAATGCGAGGTCAGCTAAAACTGGAAATGTATAGCTTGATATGTAGTCGTGTACAGAGGTGTACAGTCCATATTTTGCCTGTTTAGGTCATGCAAATTAATTTATATGAATACGTAATAGGTACTTATTCTAATAAGATATACAGAATATACATACTACAAGTACCTACATTATGTTCTCATATATTTTTTAAATTAAGTTAAATTGCACGTTACAATAAACAGACACACATAACAAAACTTAAAACCTTAAAATAATATTTTGTATGTAACATAAATTCTTTAAAAGTTAAACTAAATAAACACACGCCACAAAACTATAGTCTACATAAATAACCATGGTCGTTTTATCCCTTTAGTTAATAATAATATAGGCAATGGAGGACGGTTCTTCACTACCCAGGGTGTCGATAGATCCAGGGGAATGATGAACCTGTATGGATTAAACGGGGAATATTTCACAGTATTTTTATTTTATTTCGATATCGACAGTTTGAGTCCACTTTGGTTCTTAGCCTTGAATCCTCTAAGCAGGGCCGTATTTAAGCGTGTGGAGGCCCCGGGGCAACCAAAAAGTGTAGGCCCCGAAAATTTTGTGGAACAGCCGATAAATTGCTTTTTACGCATTTTTCAATAATTTTAAACAGGGTGGATTTTTTAGATAGGGCAGTAAGGGCAAGGTACCTTAACCGTTGTAACTATACACCGTGTGTAAAACAGCGAAAAAAAATATCAAAGGAAAAGTTGTTTACTAGTGTTTACTTGTCGGAATTTAAAAATATACTTTTTTTTCGAAGTCTCTATTGTGGGGGCCCCTCTTTTGTGGAGGCCCCGGGGCGGTCGCCCCGGATGCCCTCCCCTAAATCCGGCCCTGCCTCTAAGCACACTACTGGAGGATTCAGGTCTAGGCTATCGGTTGAGGAGAGGTGGTCAGGTCATATCTCACTCTTTGCCACCAACAAATTGCGACTGATGGAGCTACTGAAGGTAACTGAAACTTTCAGTAGCGCCATCAGGATGGAATTTGGTGTGGACAAATGTGCAGTTATGCATGTAAAGCGAGCTGAGATTATGGAATCCGAGGGAATTCAACTTTCGGGTTCCATACACCTTAGATCACTCTCCTCATCCGTGAGCTATAAGTATTTGGGTATGTCGGAAGCGTAAGGCATCAACGTTACTGACATGAAGCAATCGTTGAAGGAGCGTTTCTTTGGTCGCCTGAAGAAGGTATTAATTACTCTTCTTTCAGGCGGAAACAAGGTGCGCGCCTGCAACGGTTAGGTCATGCCGGTTTTTATGTACTCTTTCGGCATACTCAAATGACTCAGACGAACTCTACGCCCTGGATAAGAGGGTCCGTACACTGCTGACCGCAAACCGGATGCATCACCCACGATCATCGGTGATGAGACTGTACATACCGCGGAAGTGCAGGGGTCGAGGCTTTTTAAACGCAAAGACTCTCCACAACCGCGAAGTGTGCAGTCTCAGGGAATATTTTTTAAAAGCCGCAGTGGTTATTCACCGTGATGAGGTCGCAGTGGACAAGGGACTCACCCCGCTCACCATGGCTAAAGAGAACTGGCGCAAACCTGTGGTACTTACTACCGATGACCGCAAGGAGGTATGGCAAAGCAAGGAGCTTGACAGGCGCTTCTATCGAGCTCTTCATGAGCCCGGTATGGATTTCTTAGCGTCCGTATCCTGGCTACGTTTTGGTGACCTTTTCAGGGAAACTGAAGGTTTCGGCTGTGCAATTATGGACGAAGTTATCTTGACGAATAACTACTGGAGACATATTATGAAAGATGGGACGGCTAACGTGTGTCGGGCATGCCATCGTCCGGGTGAGTCCATCAGACATATTATCTCTGGTTGTTCTCGTCTAGCTAACGGCGAGTACTTGCACAAGCATAACCAAGTAGCCAGAATTATCCACCAGCACCTTGCTTTAGAAATATAAACTAATGGATTCTGAGGTACCGTATTTACAAGTATGTGCCTGACCCAGTTCTCGAAAATGACCATATCACGTTGTACTGTGATCGGTCTATCATTACTGACAGGACTATTGTCGCCAATAAGCCTGATAAGTGATGATAGATCAATTAACGCGCCACACAATGATTATCAATATTACCATTCCACATAACGAGAATCTCGTGAAAGCTGAGAGAGAGAAACAAATTAAATATCTCGACTTAGCACACGAGGTTGTTGACATGTGGAATGTGAGCTCGGCTGTCATTGTGCCACTTGTCGTATCGGCCAATGGCCTGATGGCCGAAAGCTTCGATCAATATCTCTCAACTCTCGTTAGGCGGTTGGATCAAGGGCCTGATGCAGAAAGCAGTAATCCTCGATACGGTTCGCATCGTGAGGAGATTCCTGTCTCTGGAGCCCTAACCACCGATAGCTTGGACCCTGCTCCCGATACGGGCGGACCACGTTTTTTTTTAATATTTTTAAATGTTCTTATAAAAATATTTAAAAATGTATACTAATATAAATAAGTATGAAAATAAATAATTAATTCTTAATTTTATTTCAGATTTACAAGATCCTTTAGTTGTTATTAAAGGTCTTAACCTAATGTTAGTAAAAACCTCACTATATCCCAATTTGAAACGTCTGACACCTGCGTGTGCAGCCGTATCCACATAATATATAATACATAATTAATATAATTAATGATAATTCTCATGTTTTTGCATTGTTCCTGAGTCCCTGAGTGATCGCGTAGTCTTCACACATCTCAACAAGACGCCTGAGTGCGCTTATTGATGGACTCAGCAGCACCATGTCGTCCGCGTAACTTATATTGCTAACGCAAACTCTGTCAATATGACAGCCTATACGGGTGCTGCTGAGTTCAACAATCAGTTGATTAATGTAAAGGTTACAGAGACGAGGTGAGGTAATACCACCCCGTCTCACCCCACCTGACATAGTTCGTCTGCGGTCTGATTCTCGTACCAAAACTAAAATAAAGAAATAACAGGACACTCAACGCTGCTTTCCTTTCGCAGCTTTTCCCACAAGATATCGTATGATACCAGGTCAAACGCCCTCGATAAGTCCAGAAAACATGCATTGACCGCGGTGTTTTCCTATCAGCATAAAGTATTAAGCTGATAGGAAAACACACAAACACACTGCCATCATGTGTCTTACGCAGACTGTTCTACTGAACAGTCTGCTTAAGACACATGATGGCAGCCTCCGTCGATAGTCCGGGTCTGAAACCGAATTGGTCATCGTGAAGATTTATACGACTCGCCCTAAGTGTATCAAGCAAACAGTCCAGGCCCTGCAGTCTCGACATGAATAGCGACAAAAATCTGTCGTTAAGTCGTATCGATCTCAAATTTCTTTAATAGATTTTCAACCTTATGCTTTCGAAATAAAGTTGAAAATCTATTAAAGAAATTTCACATCGATACGACTTTGCGACAGATTTTTGTCGCTATCTAATGTCGAGACTGCAGGCCCAGTACCCTAGCTGTAACAATCGCCAAGGAAATAGGCCTATAGTTTGCGGGGTCAGTACCTAACATCGCCCGTTCTGGTATTTACTATTGACACCACAATGGTCTTCATAAGCTTATCTGGCAAGTACGAGTGACAAAAAGAAAGAAAGAGTGAAGGAATAAAATGTTGCCAACACACTCGGTAAATTCCCGCGTATCGCAAATGTTCGACACTGAGGTGGTCATGTCCCAGAGACTTGCCTCAGACCATCTTTCTAATGACATCAGCTATTTCCTTGGCCAAAAACCTTAAACACGCAGAACTTACCTCAGCGCCAAACACCGACAAAGACACGGGCGTAGCCTGTCCCGAAAAGGGATCAATTTGAACCTATTCACAAACAAATTTGAAATGACTCCACACATCCCAATGAAGTGGATTGTAGTTTATTTTCATAACAAGTGAATGAAATTTTTTGGATAAATTTAATTAAAATTACTTTATTTAAAAATACTCGCGGCACCTTGGCAAAAATTCATTTCCCCATGTATAATTAATTATACATAAAAATTAAATTTTGATTACATAGGTACCGTGAACTTAATGATCTAGCAGCCGGATTTCGTACTATTAGGCATTGGACACAAATAATCTTCGGAAGTCAGGAGACAGGCTGGTTTCGAGTGCAAGCTCCTTATAAAAAAAAACATAAAAGTAGATACTGGCCACACGATACATACTGCCAATAACTTTTTATCAGGAGTGTAAAAACTACGTTTAGTTGTCAGATCACACAATAAATATTCAAAGAAAAATACGGAAGCTAGAAACAATATATGAAAACTTTTAAATACGCAATCAAAATTAAATATTTCTTAGGAACTAATGATATGATCTTTTTCGTAGCAAAATAAAGCTGATGTAATAAATAGTTACCGTTTTATTTAGACCGCCACGAACAAAACGCAGCGCATTTTTTTAACTTATTTTTATCTGTGCTCGATCTTGCTGATTTTCTATTGAATTTGAGACAGAAAATAACTAATTATATTGCAAAATATACAATCAGTATTGTATTACAGACGTTATATTTAATAAGGTAAGGCATTAATAAGTTGTACTCACCGATATTAACATAAAAACCGATACTCCTTACCCGAAATGTATTTTGAGGTTAGATAACATATCGTGGAATTAGATAATTTTTAGGTTTGTGAATGAATTTCTTTAACTGCTACAGTAAATAACTGCATAATATTGTTAATATGTGTTATATTGTTTTTTAAATCTATAAAATTGATATCGGTAAGAAATTTTTCATTCGGAGTCGGATGATGCCAATGACACTTTCGATGCTGCAATAGTGCCCATTGAAGCCGCAACTAGAAAACACACAATTTTATGTTACAATTTCTTATAATGTAAAAGATTTTTTACTGTTATAGAAATGGCTGCTCAGCTCTTCAACCGAATTGGTCAGGTGGGCCTAGGTGTGGCGCTCGTTGGCGGAGTCGTCAACTCTGCTCTCTATAATGGTAAATAATTTTATTTTTCATAGCAGTCCTGCTTGGAATATTTGTTTACATCACATTATTATTGTGTACATCTTACTACATGCACATGTCCACCAATGAAGCATGACAGGCTGAGTCCACGGAAATTTTGATGATCAATCAACATCTTGCCAGATTCGATCAAGATTCTTATCAGCAGCAAAGAGTTTTGTGTAGTGACATGTAAGCTTGCACTGATATTGTGACAGTAACCAGCTGAAGTAAGGCATGTCAAGATTTTTTTTAGCTTTGTGGAACTTTGTCTCTGTCAGTCATACCTGTGTCTAGTCTCATTCTAAAACAGAATGTTTCCTATTTATGTGGGTTCTGCACTTTTCAATTAGTTATTCTTCTGTTGAACACAGTTGGCACATAATGCCTTCCTTTCTCAAGATACTTGCCAATGTATAACATGCTATTTTTCCCGATTTCCAGTTGATGGTGGCCACAGGGCTGTGATCTTCGACAGATTCGCCGGTGTCAAAAACTTGGTGGTTGGTGAAGGCACCCACTTCTTCATCCCATGGGTACAGAGGCCCATCATCTTTGACATCCGATCACGCCCTAGAAACGTTCCAACTGTTACCGGCAGCAAAGGTAATTTGATAATAAATTATGCTTCTGTTTAATTCTTAAAAATTATGCAATATGGTTTCATAGTTCAAATAGATTGCCTTGGAATGAATAATCACAAAATTTTATAGTGATCATTACATTTTCTGATTAATCATTCCAAGACAATATGGAGATATTCCTATTTCAACTTTCCACCATATAATTTCTAGTGAACATTGTAAACTTAGTAATTTCTTATAAAATATTTCCTTGTAATTTTTTCAGATCTTCAAAATGTAAACATCACACTGCGTATCCTGTTCAGGCCAATCCCAGATCAGCTCCCAAAAATCTACACCATCCTTGGTATTGACTACGATGAGAGGGTGCTGCCATCTATCACTGCTGAGGTCCTGAAAGCAGTTGTTGCACAGTTTGATGCTGGAGAACTTATTACACAGAGAGAGGTGTGTAAAGGATTTATTTACTCTAATTCTTCCTTGTCTAGGTTGTGGGAATATGCTACAATACAGCAGGATTGGTTTTTGTGGCGATTCCTTGGAGAGATCTATGTTAAGGTATAAATAAATAGCCCTGTATTTGGCTGGCAGAGGATTATATAGTACACCCACATTTGGCCACTATTGTTGATAAGCCCCATGTTGTAGGTAAGTAATACGGGCTAGTGTCCGCAACTCCACGTCAAAACACGTATTTTGCGTATGGAAGCCCCATGTAATAGGCCTATTGTAATTATGGTCACTTATGCTATAAACCCTTAAAGAAGAAAAAAAAATTTTTTTTATTATTATCTAACTAGATAATAATAAAAAAAAAATATATTATTATTATCTAACTAGATAATAATAAAAAAAATATATATATTATTATTATCTAACTAGATAATAATGCAGTAATGTTAATAATTACATCATCATGATCATGTTAATGATGTGATGGGTGTTGTAATGTAGTGATGTTTTGTGTTGCAAAATACTGGAATTCTATTGCAAATGGGTAAGCTGGCATTTCACCACAGCACAGCAGTTGGCAAAATTTGGAAAATCCAAAAGTTTTTCTTTGAAGTTAATTCAAGTACAGTCGTACCATATACACGTTAAGCGATCGCTCGGCCGACCTACATGGTAGGCGGAGTGGGGGGTGTTAGGTTTTATTTTCGTTACGGAATTTCTTGATTCGGTCGCCGCGCTCAAAGCCCGCGATATAAGCTATGCAATAGCTTAAAAATGGACTCAATTAATTAAGTTTTTTCGGGAGTTATCGTGACCACACCAGGATCCATACATACAGACACACGGACGTCCACGGAATAATTTTTTTAAACAGTTTTTTCATTATTTTAAATAGCGAAATGTATTTTGAAAATAACATGAGTTTTGAAACTAGTATTTTTTCTTGACGTTTGTGTGTAAATATTATTCTACAAGTGCGATATGAACTAAATAGAGACATTTTTAGCTCAAGGAATTACTTGTTCTTTGTAAGGCGAGAGTAGAGCACTACCTCACGCGCTTCGCTTATGAGGAGTGCAAAAGCTAAGCTGGCAATAGTTATAGGAGCTGAGCTGCGCCTTCACTTGCCTTTAGTTTAATTTATATCTGCCAGTAATTAGGTTGTACTTATAGCAACTCATTATTAACCTCACATTCCCCTTTAGAAATGTTCCTTTGAGGCATTTGTACAATTGCTTATTGTGCTATCACAATGTGACAGTTTTTTTCGCTACTGATAAGGCTGTTTGTGCCAGACATTGCGCAGAGTAGTCTATTGTTTCTATTCATACTGCGTAAAGACGTAAATAGTTATCACGTGTAGTGAGAACGTCGCCTGATCAATCTAACGTGAAAGCGCACCTAATGATTACCTTGCGTGTGTACCGTAAAACCTTTTTTTTTTCTATCTTATTCATATGTTACTAGCTTCAGCCCGCGACTGCGTCTGCGTGAAATGTTTGGTTCCCTCGATACACCCCGTCGCATCGCATCGCCTGTCGGCGCTATATCTTCGTTTGCGTTTAGCGTTGTTTCTGATTTTTTTCTTTTTGCTCGGCCTTAAAGGGTCCTAGCGTGATGTTAAATAGCCTATAACCTTCCTCAAGAATTAGGCTATCAGAAGCAAAAATATTTTTTCAAATCCGACTAGTAGTTCCAGAGGTTAACGCGTCCAAACAAACTTCAAGCTTTATTAAGAATATACAGGGTTATTGGTTATATGTCGGCAATCCGTTAAGAAGATGTAGGAGAGATCGTTTGCAACCGAATGACCCCTCATGACCCCTATGCAAATGTCAAAATTTTTCGATTATTTTGACATTTTATATTATTACACTTTGCAAGGACAACCCCCAGTTGAGGTACGACTATTGCAGAGTATGGAAACACAATCTTATATATATTAATAAAAATAATACTTCTCTTGTTTTACAGATTGTATCACAGAAAGTCAGCGAGAACTTGACTGAGAGAGCACAACAGTTCGGGCTCATCCTGGACGACATTTCAATCACACATTTGACCTTCGGCAAGGAATTCACACAGGCCGTCGAATTGAAACAAGTCGCGCAACAAGACGCTGAGAAGGCGAGGTTCCTCGTAGAAAAGGCTGAACAACAGAAGAAGGCGGCTGTCATCGCCGCGGAGGGAGACGCCCAAGCCGCCGTACTGCTCGCCAAATCCTTCGGACAAGCCGGAGAGGGTCTCGTTGAACTCCGTCGTATTGAAGCCGCTGAAGACATCGCCTACCAACTATCTAAATCTCGCAACGTTACCTACCTACCAGCTGGACAAAATGTTCTTCTAAATCTTCCCACACAAAACTAATCTCGCCTAAATAACGCTGGACGTGTTCACTTAAAACCGGGGTTGGTTCTGTAAAATGCATTTGTATTTACATAACGTTTAATATTATATAAGTATGTGGAATTTGTTGAGACAAAGGTATGGTTGCGCCAATAGATAGTAGTCCATATTAGTTTTATGAAAAATTGTAATTACGCATTAAACTATAATTTTGTTGATAATTTTGTTTTATTTCACAATGAGAGCGGTTTTGTACTGCATCCGATTAGAATCAAAATTCAAGATCCGAGTTGAATCCGAATTGGGAATATTCTAAATTCGGACAGACAAAGTTCGGATCTAGGGGACTACTCTAAGTCCGTCAGCAGATACGGGCCCGTCCAAAAGACGAAAACGCATCGGAAGTAAGGACAACTCAAATCGTGTTGTCAATAATTTTTAGTTTAGGCCCCGGACCAATCTTATGTCCGTAAGTGATACCACAGAGTACTTTTAGTGATATGGAGTAGGAATCATCCCTAACTTCGGTGACTTCGGTCGAAACTATGGACTTCGTGCTTAGTGAGTAGGCCCCCTGTTGCGCAACCCATCATACAAATAGTAGTGTGACTGACACTGGCATGGCCACCATCAGGGATTTTAATTTTGGTGCTTAACACAAAAAATTTGTCGCCAAATATTAGTCGGTCACTGGTTCAAAAGTTATAAGGGCTTATAGGTGGCCAATCTGGAGAGCGCGTACCACAGCTTGGCCCATTTGAATCTCAAAAGATAGGGCACCTAGCGAAGATCTGTTTTCTCCCAAGTTTAGTCGCTAATTAGTCTGAATCAGTCGCCAAATATCAGAATTTGTCGGTCACTGATTCAAAAGTTATAAACGTTTCTAGGTGGCCGACCTGGAGCTACCACAGCTTGGCCCATTTGAATCTCAAAAACTAGGGCACCTAGCAAAGATCTGTTTTCTCCCAAATTTAGGCTGCTTTCCCACTGATTATAGTTGTTTGTGTAAAATTCTGCTTAACAACTTACAAACTGTTTAGCAGAACCATGGACGAACAAAAAAAGTCGGACGGTTTTTGTTCATCCATGAGCAAAACTAATTAACATTTAAAGTATTGTGTAGGCACGCATATTGCTTGTGAAAAGGAGTACTTTCGAGTAATTTTCTATAGCTATTATGAGGGCTGCACTAAAAGTATCGGTAATGGAATGTGTCCACTGTTCCTGTCATATTAAAATCTTTTTAATTGAAAACTCCTTGGTTTTAAAAATCGAATACCATTTATTTATTTAAAAAAGATTCTCGGTCTTGTCACAAGGTTTTGTCAAACTTGTTTAGTCGTTGAGAAAATGGAATTGACTCGAGAAAATTCAAGAGCGATGATTTATTATGACTTTCGAAGTGGTTTAACACAAAAACAGTGTGTAGACCGGAGGATTTCTGCATTTGGTGATGAAGCCCCGTCCAAAACCACAATTTATCGCTGGTTTGCTGAATTTCAACGTGGACGTGTCAAGCTCAGTGATCAGTGATGATCCCCGTCAAGGTCGTCCAAAAACTGCAGTCACCCAAGAAAACGTTGATGCTGTGCGTAAGCTGATTGATGTGACATACCGCGAAATTCAGGCAACTTTAGACATTGGCATGAGTCAAATACAAATAATCTTGCATGAACAATTAGGTGTAAAAAAGTTGTTTTCCGATGGATACCGCATTCGCTCTGTGAAGAGCAAAAAGCGGCTCGCGTTACTTGGTGCATCAGAACTCTCGAAAGATTCCACGCAGGATCCTCAAATGCTGTATACAACATCGTATCAGGTGACGAATCCTGGATATACGCGTACGAACCCGATACAAAAAACCAGTCACGAGTTTGGGTGTTCGAAAATGAGTTAAAGCCAACAAAAATTGTTCGTTCACGGAGTGTTGCAAAAAAAATGGTGGCCACGTTTGTCTCCAAAACCGGCCATGTTACGACTATTCTTCTTGAGGGACAAAGAACGGTTAATGCAGAATGGTATGCTAGCATTTGTTTGCCACAGGTCCTTTCTGAACTCCGTAAACAGAACTGCAACCGCCGCATCATCCTCCATCACGACAATGCGAGTTCTCACACCGCGCACAGAACAAGAGTTTTTAGAGCAAGAAAACATAGAATTGTTAGACCATCCGCCGTACAGCCCCGACCTAAACCCTAATGATTTCTATACTTTCCCTAAAATAAAGAATAAATTGCGTGGACAGAGATTTTCATCACCTGAAGAAGCTGTGGACGCCTACAAAACGGCTATTTTGGAGACCCCAACTTCCGAATGGAATGAATTGAAGCAACCTTCAATGATTGGTTCCATCGTATGGAAAAATGTGTCAAATTTCGCGGAGAATACTTCGAAAAGCAATAAATACATTTTTAAATAGTAATGTTGTGTTACTTCCTTGATTCCCGAAATTTTCAGTGCCGCCCTCGTAGTACAGCCCGATTCAATCTTTATAGAAATCTTTATCGGCTCAGAACTTGAGGCGAGTCGCTGCGCATTAACAAATAGCCCTGTCAGCGGGGTGAGGGGTAAGGTAGGTACTGCGCAGCGAGTAGCGCACTACAGAGCCGCTATAAAGTTTGAATCGGGCTGTAGACAAGACACTACTGCACATCATTCTACTTTTACGTTCGATAAACGCATATTAAAGTTACATGCGTAAGGTGTAGGTACTTACATTATTTATTCTATTTAGTCCTCGATCGAAGGTTCACTGCACCATCTGCCAGGCATAGCTACACTAAAGGAGATTGACTTACGAGGAATTTGGCTTCACCACGCCGGGCACAGAGTATGACGCCGGGACTCGAGAGCCTAACGGGACAGCTGTTAATCTCACGACACCAAATGTACACCTCATGGAAATTCAAACCACATCGGGGATACGGTATCATTTGAGGCAACTGTCCTAGCATACTTCCCGCCGGCAATAACGACCCGACCTACCCTTGTAGTAAGACCGCAATAAAAAGGTGGTATGAAATAAATTACACTAGATTATAAAAAAAAATATTTTTGTATATTTGGCTTAGAATGTAAATAAATATCCGTCATAGGAGAACTTACAGTAAGAGCACACTAAATACTATGTCAACAGTATTTTCTATTTCAATAACATTTTGCCCATTTTTATTTTTTCCAATGCATATTCCAATGCTTCTTTAGTTTGTTCTTCATCTCTCTGACTTTGCTCTTCATCAGGTACAGCACTTCTATCAAGTTTAGTAAAAAATAAATTTTCTCGGATACATACTTCTTTGAAATAAGTAATTTCATCTGAATTAAAGTACGAAGGTATAATTAACTGATCTTCTTCATCATTCATTTTGAAATTACTTACTAAATCATCAACTTCACGTTTGAATTCATTACTAACTAATCCTATTGCAGCCTGCCTAACAATTTCAGCATTTTGTTTTGCTTCTTTACTGGCTTTGCTGGTTTTCATCAACAGTTCATGCTCCAATTCCATTTCTTCGTCGCCAGGTTTGAGTTTCATTGCCCTTTTGAGTCTCTTTTGGGCCTCGTCATATTGGCCAATCATTTTTAATGCTCTAGCATTATGGAAAAGCACTTTTGCATTATTCCATAGACTTCTTAGTCTATTCAGTTCATTACATGCAGTGCATGCCATAAGTGGTTTGTTCACCTTATTATAACATACAACTAGGTTGATGTATAATTTTTTAAGTAACCTTTCTTGTACTTTTTCTTCTTCCTCATCTGCAAGCCGGCATCGGTGGAGCATGTTGACTGCTTTCTTGAAACACTGAATTGCTGCCATGTAATTTGTGGTTTTGTATAATGTGGTGCCTGAGCTGTATAATAATTTGACTTCATGGTGCACCCTTTCGAACATATTGGGTTCCGAGAAGTTAATTTTCCTGTAAACAAAGTAGTGCATTCATATTCATAAAATAAGGATAAGGAATATCTCATCATATCGAGTAAGTTAAAAACATAGATATGAAGTTACCTCACCCCTGTTTCATTAAAATGTATTCAGTGGGCAAAAATCCTCAGCCTTTCATTTATATTAATTTTAGTATGGGGATATGTCTACAAGGTTTATGATTTATAATTTACCCTTTTTTAGAAGTCAAAATGCTCCTTGTAACTTTGATATAAAAAACGCAGTCAGCTTTTGGCTTGATCCTAGGTGGAACCCCCATCTCACCATACATAACTTTGTATGAGAGAAGAAACACAGCTGTTTCGCCCACTAGCATGGACTTTACGGCCATCTGAAGGCCTGGTAATAATCCATTTTCTTTTAAATCCACTTCCTGAAATATTTAACACTTGTTATTATTTTGTTTATTAGGGATAAAAATGGATGTAGTAGGAAAAAGCAATAGCAGCACATTTTCATCATTGTTTTTAGCCGATGCTTAAAAGCAAAATTCCTTGAATGTTTATAAAAAAAATTGGGAAAAATAACTGAAACTTAAACATACCATGGGTCTCTTCAATGGTACCACATCAAATGGTTCTTCTTCATTTTCCCAGTAACCAGAAAACGCAATAGACACTGTGCAACCTTCATGAAGCGGTTGACCACCTCCTTCTTCAATTATTTTCTTTTTTAGAAATCCAGTGTCATTAATGGCTTCAAGTTTTTCAGCTAATCCAGCAAAGTTAGGAACTGGCTGTCCAAGAACATCAATATTTAGTAATTGTACTTGATCAGCTTTATTTTGTTCCAATTTTAAATCAGATTCGTCATAGTCTTGGTCAATGTGCAGAATAGAACCAGTAGTGACAACTTCCCTGGAATAAGAAGGAAGCAAAACATTTTTAAAACACCTTTTATAATACATTAATTTGGTATCATGCACACATTATATTTGAAAACGGAGTGATTTAATGTAGGTGTCTATTCATAACATTAAATAAAAAAGTGATAAAATGTAATAATACCAAATAAAGCTGAAGGCATTTAATAAAATATACTAGCCTTAGATTGAGACCATTTTCTAACATAAAACTTATGGATTGCGAGCCCATTTTTTCAATTATACAATTTTCTGATTGTTCGCAGTTTCCACTGTATATAGTTTTAATTAACTTTATAAGACTTCAATTTTATTAATAGAAAATACAAAAACAACAAACAAATTCAACTTTAGTTGAATGTTCTGTGCCACTCAGTCCACCCACTCACTGACAGGACGTATGTCTGTCATCTGTCACTGTCAGAAAAAAGTTATTTTGAATTTTTTACTTTTCACGTCTTGGTGATACCAACAGCAATAAAATTAGAATCGCGCCACCAAAGTGAAGTCTACAATAGTGAATGGGGGCTATCGTTTTTGTGCTCACCAGTTGGCGCCACTGTCGAGTAAGGTCGTGTTGCAGTACTTTTATTTGATGTTTTGGAAATGTTTAAGTACCCTTATATTCATAGTATCTTTATTTTATTACACTTTAAAACTTCAAATGAATATTTAGATTATAATGCTCCTAAAATTGGCAAGCACGAAGCAGACAAATCTTATTCTTCCTTCAAGTGCTACCAAATTAGATCCTAACTTTTTACTTAAAATCTTAAGCCATAATTAATCAAGAATGGCACAACCATTACAGCTATTATGAATCATTCGTCCAAATCCGTGATAAGAACTCCCGCAAACAGTGAACTTTCAGTACATATTTTGACATCTAGAGACCTTACTCTACACTAGCGCCTCTAGCGGCGAACGCAAGCGCGGTAGCCCTCATTATCAGTACTTATGAGGATACCTTGGTGTCAAATTGGCCAGCTGTATTAACTTGTTTTATATGTAACTACCTACACTTGTTTGCTATTTATCTCGTACGTTGTTGTTATAGTTTTACTTATTCTACATCTGCATGATTCGTCATTAGACGACGTTTATTTATGTGTTAAAATCATCTCCCTCCTATTTTACCCCCTTCGGGGATGATTTTACAAAAACGCTGAAACACGTAATTCTTTATTTCTTACCTCATCAATTTTAATTGTAATATCCCTAACTTAAGAAATGCTGGATTTCCCATACAAACTGTTATCCCTTATATCACCCCCTTAAGAATAATTTTGAGCCAATAAGCAGCATAAGTCCTTCCCCAGGATGCCATTTATCTCCTTGCCAAATTTGATCGAAATCCGTTCAGAGGTTTAGGCGTGAAAGGTAACAAAGACAGACAGACATAGTTACTTTCAAAATAATATTAGTAATATGGATGGATTTATACTAGCTTCTGCCCGCGACTTCGTCTGCGGTATTTTTTTTCTTTTTGCTAGCTTTATAAGGGTCGTAACCTGATGTTAAATAGCCTATAACCTTCCTCAAGAATTGGACTAACAAAAATAATTTTTCAAATCCGACTGATAGTTCCAGAGATTAACGCGTTCAAAGAAACACACTCTTCACCTTTATTATTAGTATGGATTTGCCAACGTGATAAAAGAATAAGCCAATCGACTAAGTCGATTGCCCAAGGTGTGCCGGACGTAACAGAGGGTCGGAAGGTACGCTCGGGGAGGCTTACCCTATATTATATAATGTAGTCTTTGCTAAAGTGTATAGGTATGCGGTGTCTCCCCGCAGATCATGGCCCAGCTTTCATCTTGCGTTGAATGCCCTTTCACCTGAATTACCGTTTGTGGAGTACTGGGTCAAACAAAAAGTTTTACTTCTTTTCAAACGATCTTTCCCATCGACACACTAAGATTTATTTTATTCAGTACAAGGGAAAGACTTCAATTCCGTACATTTTATGTAAACGGCTAATCAAGTAAATAAATAAATATACGCAATGATTAATAAAATGTCTTAATTATTTAATATATTTTATACATTGTCGACATTATACAGAATACATTATTAATTTTATATTTTGTTAAACATTTACAAATAATAAAATAACTAACAAATATAATAACTTAATGTGTACTTAGTTCAGATACTGTCTCAAAACTGCTATATACGATGAAATTAGGTCATCCATTTTGTATCCCAAAGAGGTTTCGCACAGAATTTTAGTTCCACGTAAGAAATTACCCATAGTCATGTGGAAAAAGGTGTTTCCTGATGACCAGTTGGAGAGTTGAGAGAATGGATGCGTCACTAAAACATCCTGAAAGAAAAAACAATAAATTAATCCTAACACTTAATTAAATACGACTCATTTAAATAACTCCTCCAAAGTCCTCCCAAGGGACGAAGTCATTCATGAGGATTTAAGTACTTAATTTTTTTTAATAACAATGAGTCAATACTTACTCGACTCTGAGGATGAATCACACTAACGCCATTCCTATTTATCCCTATAATAACCATTTCTGGGTATGAAGGATCAGATGTTTGCTTAACTTCAAAGAAGGCAGTTCCAAACGTCGGCAACTGGTAGATTTTCTTCAGGAAAAGTTCCTTCGCTTCGCTCTCCGTCAAAGAACCTTGTTCCATATAAGCCTTGTTGATTCCTGACTTCCATTGCGAGTTATTCTGAATTCTGGCCATATCGGAAGGCACATAGTCATCAAGCATTTGCGTTATTTGTGGAAGCATGGAATTGTCAGTGCCATATCTTGATCTATAAATCAATGCTGCCAATTCTGCGAGATCTTGTTTAGAAGTTTTGTGGTAACCCCTCAAGTACTTGGGCAGTTCTTGAGGGAAGTAGAATATTTGATCTGCATTCTTATCCTTTCCAGGAACTGTGTTGATCCAGAGCTTCTTCATGAAGAATATTTGGTAGTTCAGTTGCATTTGTGAACCTCCTAAAACAAAAGATATATTACTAGTCAGGCGGGATCCAAAAAAGAAATCTCTATAAAAGTAAAATGTTCTTGTAGGAAATAAAACTTACCGCCACGAACAGGGCGTGTCTGCTTCATCCATTCTACAAGCTCATGAATAAAGTCAAAGAAGTAATAGTTATCAGGTACTGAGAACACTTTGTCAGCGATTTTGACGAACAAGCTGAATCCATCACTATTCTTCAGGTTCAATCTGCCCGTTATTTGTTCGCACAAGTCTCTTGCCTTCGTCGATGACTCCACTTCGAAAGCTTCGTCAGTATCATCAGGGAAGTAAACTTTGTGATAGATCTGCATACTTCTATGTTGTATAGCTTCAACCTCCACAATGTAGGGGGGATAGAGTCTAGGTCCCTTCTTTTGCGTTTTGAAGACACGTTTCAAACATTCTTTAGCTATAGGGTGCGGTCGTGTTTTGAGGAAGTCTACCAATTCTTTTAGAAGAGTTTGGCCACAGACAAAGTTACCAGTCACAAGCCACATTAACTCCCACCCTCTTTCTTCACTTAACTGTATCCTGTTGTTTGTCAACTGTTTCATTATCTGGCAATAGATTTCATCGCGTAAGTGTGATTCTAAAATAGCAGATTTAAATATCTCGTCTGTATATTCTGTGACAGTTCTGGCTTTGGGAGCTGGCATATCTCCCATATATTTCAGAATACCGAAGAAAGCTGAAATTGCAATCTTTGAATTCTTCTCGTCACCCAGCAATTTTTTTAATAGTGGTTTCCGTATTGGTTCTCTCGTATGAGCCCATAAATCACCGGCCATTACTCTTTTGGCTGTAGTTATTGTTGCCCCCCTAGAAACTGTAGCATTGATATCGTAATTTTCTCTAAAGTGCTGTTTCGCATAACTTTCAAGTGTATACATCCTCTTTCTTTGAACAGTATTATATTTAGAAAATGATTTCTTTTCGGTATTGATATTGCCCTTCTTGAACACTTCAAGTATAGCAGGTGTTGGCATTTCGAGAGTGGGCAGAATGTAGACTTGCTCAGTTGGGAATAGTCCTTCTTCGCCGTTGCAGACTCCATGTCCCCACGTCGTGTTTGTTAAAGTCTCTCCGGTAGTATCTTGTAACAACACTATCAGATCACCTTTCTTAAATTGGAGGAAAGATGATGCGTCACTGTAACCTTGTAAGTCTGACTGAGCGACTACGTAGATAGACCGCCTCTTCAATCCATCAATCAAGTATATTATAAGTGAACTCAATTCGCTAGCATCTACACTTTGGAATTCAAATTCTTCTTGTTGTATTGTTCTTATAGTGACTCTGCCAACACTATCGTAATCTTTATCCGCATTAAACGCGACGTAAGTTACTTCTGGGAATGATATTTCAAGGAGAATATGTTCCAGTTGATCGACGATGTAAATACCAGTCCAGTTCACTGCTATTATGACTATGTCCTTGTTGATAGTTTCTCCTTTAATTTTAATAGCTTCAAAGAATCTTGAGAACAGCATCGGCCATTTTAATTTGGCAAATATAACTATATCTTCTTTACACCTCAAAGGGTCTGTTTTATTCTGAATACTTGTCGAGTTTTCGAATGCTTTTGTAACTAAATGCTCCCACTTCGTTAAAGCTGCATCATTTGATTGAAGGAATTGGTTAGGGATATAATTAACAATGACTCTTCTTAAAACATTTGGATCTATACGTTCTCCGAATTCGATGTAATGTTGCTGAGCCGCGATTATTGCTAAATCTTTTTCTGAATTACTCCTGTATTCACCGAATTTGACTCCTTTAGTTATTTGATGGTATATTAAGTTGGTAGCGACCGGATCGTCAGCAGGGTTGTGCCAGGGAGTAAATACTTCTTTTCTGTAGAATAGTCTCCAGGGTGCATTCTTTTCGGATGTGCCCTGCTCTTTAGCAAATTGTTCGCATTGTGAAATGGCATCCATTATGTGTTCTCCCTCACTTCCCAATGAAAGAACTTTGTCGTATAAAGTAATGTATAGCGAGAATCCGAATGAATCTGTCAACCCTATGCTTTCTGCTATTTGCTGGCAGATCTCTTCAGCATTCGATGCTGAATCTGACTGGACTGTCTTCATGGATTCGTCCATTAATGTGACAGTCAGTAACACAGGTTTCTTGGTTTTGGTAGCTTGTAGTTCGAGCCAACTGGGTGGTTGGGTTCGTGGACCATTCTTGAAGGTTCTTACTAGTCTACCTTCACAGTATGGAGCATAGCCTGGTGGGCCGGAGCGTATGAAAGCACGTAAATATTTCACAAATCGTTCGGAAGGCGGGAAGCAACCAACGCAGAGAGAGAGCAGGATCCAACCACGTGCGTGCGATGCCTTCGATGGATTGTTAGTAAGTTGTTTACATAGATGACAGAATATTTCGTCTCTGAAATGGGAATAAACAAAATTTTGTACTCGCAAAGATATTTTTTAAAATGTTTTATGGCCTTGTTACAAAACAAGGTTCTTCTTAAACTCCAGGTTTAGATCATCGAGCTTTTTTTGAATTTCGTCCTTTATTGTGATGCGACAAAGTTAAAGTTCCAAATACAAAAAAAATACTGTAATTAAACCCGAGTATAAGTTGTAAATTATGTAAGTACTTATTAAGAAGTCGGAATAAGGTTCGAAATACAATAATTGACTCGAAGGTTTAAGTTTGGGCTAAAGATAGATCTCATTTTGTAATAAGACGGTTAAGGTATAACGTAAATCATGATTTAATTATTATACCTGAGTTCCTTTCTGATAATTCCATGGCCAATGATAAAGTGTAGTTTCTCTAGATTGGTACTTCGTCGCGAATTAAGCCAGGTGCTATACATTTCATTAGTAACCTCATCATTAACTAGGTTCTTCATCAAGTCTTCATCTAGTTTACTACGCTTTTTTAGGGTCTTGGATATAAGTTTGTTTCTGTTACTTGGTGTCAGGTCTTTTTGCAAATATTCCTATAATTAAAAATGAGAATATGAATACGAATCCCGTCAACACAAATAACATAACGTCACGTGCGTATTCTCCGGAGTAGGCAGAGGTGCTAAGTATACCTATATTTCACCAGTTATAGATATTATAAGTATAAGCCAAGTATAAGTAGTATAAGTGTTATAAGTTTATTGCCATTTGCCAGGTATGCGCACGACTCCAGGGCTGAGAAATTCTTTTTCTTCTTTTGCTAATGGTAAAATCTAATAACACTGCCCAACCCAGAGATCGATCCCAGGACCCCACACTCAGAAGTCACGCTTAGAACAACTAAGTGGGAAATCATCAAATGACCTCTCCCGCTCTGGGCGGAGCGGAAGGGCGTGTCAGACTCTTACTGACTAAAACCCACCCGTGTTCCTTCAGTTGCCTGTGCGCCAGGGCCACGGTAACTCTTTCGAACAATCCGCAGCCCCGGCAGGCATCGGTCCTATCGGACCCCGTCAATGGTGCTGACATCTCTTTGAGGCGCGCGTGGAACACGACGCGCCGTCGACCCGGGCCTGGTCATTACCGGACGGCGAGCTGCCCATTGCTCGCCGTCCGCAAGCCCGCGCCTACGGTGGCCGGGTGTCGGCAATCGACTCCCGACGCCCAGGTTGTCTCCTCCTCCTGCGGCGGCTAGGAGCGCGAGGGTGCAGAGATTGCCTCTCTCTTTTGCGCTCCGCCTCCTCCTTCGCGAGCATTACTGCTTCGCAGAAAGAGGTGACGGCTTCCCATTCCCTCTCGCTCCGTACCATGGCCTGAACCAGGGCCGGACGCGAGAGGTCGCCGCCGCCGATCGCCGCCATGAGGACACGGCGGTGCTCCGCCCAAGCCGGGCAGACCTCCACCGTATGCTCCACCGTGTCCTCATCGAGACACTCCCTAACTCATAACAAAAAAAAACGAATACACAACATACAAGTACACAAATACTCACATCAAACTCCTTGGTCTTTTGGAAAGCTCGACCCAGCGTATCAGCGAGCTTCGTCATCACAGGTACATTATCGACCTTATCATCAACGTACTTAGGTTCAGCCAGGTCACCCATGAACCTCAGTATGGTAATCCACAATGCTTGAGCCGCTATTCTGTCCACAGGCGACGGTAGATCTAACAGAGGATGCTTCAAAGGCTTTCGAGAATACTGGTGAGTGGTATTGCCCGAGAAATATGTCGCAGCGAACTTTCTGAAATTAAATTCGTCGAAATGCTCTTCGTCCATTTCTTGTAATTGTAGTGGAATTACTGATGATATTTCTGGTTTGGCTGTTGTTGTCTGGGAAATTATGTTAGCGTTAATAATTTAATTTAAAATCAAGTTATGTATTAATATTGCACTCATATTTCCGTCTCATTCGTAATTTATAAATTAAAATTAAAAAATCCCCGACACGGAAACGGCTGAACCGATTTTGATAAAACATGTCTCAGAACCACCGCTAGGAAACCTGTTTACAAATTTTAAAAAACATCGCATCCAAATCAGTTCACCCGTTTAGGAGCTACGGTGCCACAGAAAGACTCACACATAGCGGTCAAACTTATAACATCCCCCTTTTTGGGTCGGGGGTTAACAACGAGGTTAACCCTTCGAGCCAGTTTTTGTGTTTCGAACTTTATTCTGACTTTAGCTTATAAAGTTCTTAACACAAAATTGACAGATTAAGACTGTTCTAAAGTCAGATTTTGTATTAAAAACTTTACTTTAGTCTGAGTAAAGTTTAAAATACAAAAACTGACTCGAAGCTTTAATTTTGGCCTCAAGTTAGAACTCTTTTTGTACTGAGACGGTTATTGTTTATGTGAACTTACCACTCCAAAACCAGTTCCTCTAACTGTCCCACCAGGCGTCGCTGAATCCTTCAGGAAGCCGAAAACATCATCGACATATCTATCATCTATAGCCGCTGTGTTCTGTTCAACATTTTCTGTAGACGCTTCTTTCACAAACCATATAGACCTCATCATGTTAGCATACTTCTTCTCATAACTGTCTCCTGCGGCATCAGTACTTCTACCGGACGCTGTAAGATCAGCCCTTTCTTTGTCAAGTTGAATCAATGTTGCTTTAATTACGTGTCCCTTTTCTTTAACTAATCTTCGAATAAGATACCCTCTACAATTTGCTTGGAATTTCATCAAGAAAATTCTCATGTTTATGAAAGTTTTTCTCAATTCTCTGGATCTTATCTTGGCCTGTAAGCGGGAGTATCCACGTTTCATTGCCAAGAATTTGGTCCTGTACCCGCGAGCACGGTAAGTCTTTTGTATGAGAAGGGCGGCAGCTTGCAATCTCAAGTATCTCTTTCTGTAGATAAATCTTCTTGCATTCGCTTGTGTTTTAATTACTGCTGTTATCAATACTTTGTGTCTCAGTTCTTCTAGTACAGTATCGTGGTAATCTTTTAGAAAAAGTTTCGTGTGTCCGAAACGATAATCTTCGTCTGTGAATACTGTTGTGCAGATTTTCATGGCTGCATTTCTACAATCGGTTTTCTCAGCCGGTGGAATGCCAGGAGCGACAAGACGATATCGGTGAACGAAGTCATGGTATGAGTAACGTATGGGATAGCCTGCTTGTCTTATTTTCGCGGTTTCCATCAAACCAGCGTATCGTAGTTGTCGAACGCATAAACCTTTATCGAAGATCTAGAATTAAATAGACACGTGAGAAGTAGCAATAATTCTTAAGAGAATAATAATAATATTGCACTGCTAAATGGTACTAACCAGGGAAGCGCATCGTTTAAAAGAGACACTGGGCGAATCATACGCCCTGAAGCTGTAAGCTAAGGCTTTCTCTTTCTAAGCTATGACTTACCTTAGGCTTTTTGAACTCATTGGGCTTGATGCATCTCACAAAGAATGGATGGCAACCATACAAAGTCTTCATAAGAGAATCCAGAGATGTCTTGAACTGATGACTCAGTGAGACAGTCTTTCGGCTTCCGGTTTGCGTAGGCGCATACTCGGTAATAAAAAGATTTTTTAAGAATTCGTTACTTGAATCTAATATCATTTCTTTCACGTCTGCTGTAAGCATGTCCCTGTTTTTATCGAGGAAGCCTGAAATAAATAAACAACATAATTAAATATATGTCGGGGAAAACGATATCGTTTAATTAAATGGTTGCTCATTTGATTATTATAGTACCAAGGAAGTGGTAAACACTTTGACGTCAGTTGTTATTGTAACGGCGCCGGCGGCACGCGGACAGAGTCGTGCTCGAGAGAGGGGTTGGTGCAGAGTTCATTTTGAATTTGGAAACTAACCGGGTTACTCGTCCAAAACGAAACTGTCGGTTTACCCAGTTAGTCTTGTGGATTGTAAAGTAATTAAACGTGATTATTAAAGTGATTTTGTTATTCAACTATTGCATTAGAGTTATTATTCTCTATTACCTATGCTATGAACTCTGTACCACCTAATCAAGATGATGACGACGCTATCGCTCAGCCATCGCTGGCGCCGTCATATACGTGTTTCTTTAGTATACTTTGTATGGGTTTAAATAATTTCTAACCTTACCTTGAACAGCATAAGAGACGTCTCCTGCAAAGTGTCTGATACCAAATTTATACTCGCGTGACGATTTTGCAGTTATATAGCAGGATTTAGTTCCATGATTGCTATTTAACTTCGACAACAAAGTTACGTCCGTACCCTTAGGAAATCTGGACTCTTCATCAATGAGGGACAGTAAATTCATTGCTTTCAGCCCTATCATATCCAAATTCTCTTGATTGTCCACATAGTTTATATTAGTCCATTTAATTCCTTCTTTCTGATACTGCTCTTGTTCAAGCTTGAAAATGTGTTTAACGAAGAACTGTTGCAAGTTCTCATTTGCGTAGTTAATGCAAAGCTGTTCAAAACTATTGAAATCGAAATTTTCGAATCCAAAAATGTCTAAGATTCCAACCGATCCACTGGTAAGTTGTTGATCTTTGAGCAGTGTTTTGTTTATCATTCCAACTATGTACTCGAAGATATGGCCGTATATGGCTTTTACTAACGCATCCTTGCCTTCAATAGCAGAAGCTACATTCAATGTTGAGACAACCTTATCCCCATGTGCAACGAATGTTTTCTTCGTCAGGGCATCACAGAGTCTTGCTTTGTTAACGCCCAATAGATTAGCGATCTTATTCGCATTAACAGCATCGGCCACTTCAGACCCTTCAATGTTGTTCGAATTTAACGATTTGAATTTCAAGTTTCCTAAGTGCAGTATGGCGGCGAGAAGACTAAAAGTCACCCAAACTTCATTGTCAGGGAAATTGAGAACTTTAAAAGCGGATCTTATGTCATTGAACTCTAGACCGTCATTTCTTCCATCGCACGTTAGCATTTTGCCAGAATTCAAATAAGTATAATCTTCAGGACGGCCTAATTCGAGCTTCTTCTTTTCGTCAGCAGATAATCCAGTGACGAGCGAGTAAAAAATGTGATAGTTTCTTTCACCTTTATTTTGGTAAACGATCCTTGATTTTTCCAAAAGATACTGATCAATGTTTCCTCCTTCAATGATTCCTTTTTTACTGAAATAAATATTAACATACTTTCCGAATCTGGATGAGTTATCGTTTTTCACTGTTTTAGCGTTACCGAATGCTTCTAGAATAGGATTTGTTTCTTGGATTTGCTGTTCTATCCATGAATGCTTGCCACTGGCTGCAGCCAAATATTGCAGTAGAAGCTTTTTGCTTTCAGTTTTACCGGCGCCACTTTCGCCACTGAAAAATTAAGTAAGAATGTTTTTTTTAATCTACTAAAATAGGAATAGCTCTGATATTAAATGATTATATCTATCTATATCTACATATTATAAATTAAAGTCGCTTTGCGTGTCTATCTGTGTGACTGCGTTTTTCTTCTAAACTACGCAACAGATTATGATGCGGTTTTCTCCATCATTTAGATTAGAGAATTTATTCCGGAAGATTTATGTGTATAATAGATTCATATTAAACTTATTTATAATAAAGAAATCTCGATGTTTTGTATATTCGTAAAAACCGTGCGAAGAAGGGGCAATTGCTAGTTGATTGTATACTAATAAAGTATATAGTTTACTCTGCTATAATTTAGCATTACCTTTAAATTACATACATACATAAACTCACGCCTTCTTCCCATGGGGGAAGGCAGAAACTACAGAACGCCACCTTCTACGATCCTTACATACTCCTTTTGCCTCGTTAACGATTATACATCTGGTCATACACGCACGCCGGTTGCGACTTAATAGTCGAAAGGTCAAGTGCGTAGTCGCACCTGACCTTTCCGAAGAACATCACCAATAAGGTCACTAAATGTCCTCTTATGGCAACCTCTCCCGGCGTTTCCACTCACATCTGCCTAGTAAATACCTTTTGTTAGTCGCCTTTCATTCATCTCAACATGACCAAACCATCTAAGCATACTCTTTCAAATTTTTGTCACTATACCTTTTACCTTTAAATTGTCTAGAAGAAATAAAAATATAAGTATTTTGAATTTATTCATGTGAGTGGATCTTATGTGACTAAACACCCATGTGTAGGGTTGCCTAATCATACCAAACATCGTTAGTGATAATATAAGTACATTAGAAAGATTTTTTTAGATTACATATCCGGCTGCAACAAAATAACAAGCAATCATATTGTTTGGCTTCTGCACTGCGGGGGTTGGTGCGTTGGTCGGATACAGGTTCGATTCTCGGCCCGGAAAATGGAACAGATACTTGTATGGCCTACCGAAAGTTCCGAGTCTGACTTTTTGCGTATCTGTTTATATATCACCCACGACACAAGTAGGTAACAATAATATAATAAGTTTTTTATATAAATGTCTAAACAATAAATAAAAAGTACTATTGAAACCTCATTAACTGCAAAGCTCTCATTTTATTAAACAGCCTGATTATACGTATAAAGTCATTTAAAGTGCGAATAGATAGTATAGTTTTATTACCTGATGACGATACATTGGTTGGACGAAGTATTCAGTAACTCTCTATACGAATTATCGCCTATAGCAAATATGTGTGGTGGGATGTCCCCTAGACTTCTCTCTTGATAAAAATGAATTTGATCCATTGTGTATATCGGTAGAATTTCGTAGGGGTTTATTGCTATCAACATCGATCCGGTGTATGTCTGGAATAAAAGAACACCGTGTTAGTTTTGAGCACAGTATAATTTGTGACTGTACGGAGTGGAAGGGCAATTTTCTGTCAGCTAAAGGAGGTCATAATTAGTTATTATTTTAGTACGTATAGCGTCGGAAGAGGCGCCATCGAAATCATGTAAATCAGAAAAGATAGAAAGTATGATATCAGCATATTTTCACGTTACCAATGGGTCACTGTCCACTGAATAGGAACATTTCAGTTTTTGGCTAGATAGACGAAAAATTTAATACCCTAATTCAAAAATCAATCTACCTAGCATTTTCCCAACTATGTGGGGGTCAGCTTCCAGTCTAACCGGATGCAGCTGAAACCAGTATTTTATATAGTGACTGCCTATCTGACCTCCACAACCCAGTCACTAGGTAACACGATACCCTTTGGTACGACTGAGTGCCAGTTTTTTGGGCTTTCGACTATCCGAAACGACTGTCAAATATCTGCGGATGACAGTCGGGACCCAACACGATACCCTTTGGTATGTAAGACTGGTTGTCAGTTTTTTTGGGCTTCCGACTACCCGCAACGACTGTCAAATATCTACGAATGACAGCCGGGACCAACGGCTTTACGTGCTTTCTGAAGCACGGAGGGGTCTCCATATTTAAAAGATGGTCACCATCCACGAACCGACCGCGGCCACCGTTGATTAACCTTCGATCGACCCGTGCCCGTGGTGTTAATAATTAGCGACGAGCCCCTCGACCCTTATACTTAATTAAAAACATAAAATTACGTTGCATTTCTTGAAGGGGTAGGTAATGTACCTGTTATAAGAAGCCCCATGAAATACTCTGACTTGGTACTAAGAATTTCTTATTGGATTGGAAAAACCCATTATCACTTTGCCCAACCCGGAGATCGAAGCCGGAATCTAAACCGTCAGCAGTCGCTTTTGCTACTACTAAACCAACAGGTAGGCAATCAAGGTACCTGTCTTAATTCGCTCGCAAAATTATGGATTCTGGAAAGCTAGATTTTTTAGATTTTATTTATTTATCCTCCTACTGGAACGCCATACAGCAATTATACCAACGGAGCAAAAAATTACTTCATGTAGGTACTGCTTTCCATCCATCCTGTGCACGACATCGAACAGGCCACGATGGAACCCGCACACTCACACAGCGTTACTTCTCCATAGTTCCATAACTCTATCCATATAGTGCACATTCTTTGCGAATTTTTGAGTCTCAATGAATTTTGATTGCAACTCAGGCTCCATTGTGGCGGAACCCTCAAATGCCAAACGCCAGTTTAGATTTGAAACGGAATTAAATCGATAAAAGGATACCTCTACCTATTAATAACAATGACATGAAATTATGTCGAATGTCGATAATTATCAATAATATCAACATAACTCAGATAAGCTCAAAACGTCATCCTTGTAGGTAAATACGAAAATAACGAGCGCATTTTTTATAAATACTTATATGTATATATTTTGTTAATCTAGATACATATATAAACAACTTTGAGGCCGTCCTTTCGACCGGGGCATTGCAGTCTGCATGCTTTACAAGTCTTGGGCTATTTATTAACTCTGGCAGAGTCATAAGTTAGTTGAAAGCGCCTACAGATGAAATTATGTAGGAGAAAGCAAGTAGGTATTCTATCTCTAGGTGTACAGAGATGATACAGATATTATATCTCCACCTAGGTACACCTGTTACAACATATACCTATAATACACTAACTGCCTATCTACTTATAAATTACTAGCTTTTACCCGCAGCTTCGCCCGCGTGGATGGCGGAAATTATCCGATGGGGACATACTACCGGGATAAAAAGTATCCTACGTGTTAATCCAGGTTATAAACTATCTGTGTTCCAAATTCCATCCAAATCCGTTCAGCAGTTTTTGCGTGAAAGAGTAACAAAAATCCATGTATCCATCCTCACAAACTTTCACATTTATAATATTAGTAGGATAGGATAGGACTAGCTTCTGCCTACGACTTCGTCCCGCGTGAAGTTTCTTGTTCCCGCGACCTACCCCGTTACACCTTATAGACTTGTTTACAAAACCACCAAATCAACCTGTATGTTCTAGACCATCAATGTACACGCGTATAATGGCAGTTGACCACATTTCACCTTTATGTCCTAGAAATAAGGTTGAAAGTGGTCAACCGCCATCACCGCGGCCTATTTATTATTTCCAAAAATCCAGAGATACTTACATAAATGAGCTGCTTAGCGTACCGCATATGAAGGTTGTGGAGAATTGTGTACTCTTGCAGCTCACCAAGAGTGATCATGTCTTCAACTCCTTGTATAGACGTGGAGTGTAGTGGCTTGAGAACACTTTGGACAGAGGTGGTAAATTGGTTGCCGTCATGATCTCTCACTTCGATCTTATCACCAGCACTCTTGAGGACTTTCACAGCTATCGGGACGTCGAACTCTGAGGTCCCAATTGGCTTTAGCCAGACGTGGTCCTGAAAAGCATGATAGGAGGGTATAAGCAGGTGTATTGTATTGCTGTAAAACTTAGGTGGGTATGGTAATGTTAGGTCAAATGCAGCTAGACACAGTTATACGCATAGGTTTTATTAGTATTACCTAGGTGTAGGTAAGTAACTTGGAAGTCTATCAACTGAAGAATAAGTAGGTCTGCAGGGTGTTTTTTTGCCCAATTATATGAGATATCAAGGAAATTAGGGTAGGTCTGTGCTAGGTTTGTTATTTATCATCCCGAAAAGATCAATCTAGACACGGCACGGGTAAAGCCGCGGACAAAGCAAGTTTGTTATCGCAAAAATACCTAATTATTGCAATAGCTACATAATTCATACAGTGTTAACGAATTAGGTAGCTCATTACAACTTGACTGTGTGCGACTTACCCATTTAGTAGCTTTTGTTTTAACTTTACAATGTTTATATGATTCAGAGGTAAGTAAACAAGTAGTGGACTTACCGCTAACGACACTCGATCTGCCATCTCGAAATATTATTGAGATTCACTCCAGAAAAATTTAGGACACCGTCATTTTTACGTTCATAGATTCCGCGTGACGCTTGTACGACGACTGTCGAATTTTATCAATAGTTCAGCTTTGTCTAATCAGTATCTGATAGTAAGTTGGACTTATCATATATATTTTCAGATATAAACTTCTACCAACAACAATCATCACGCTTTAATACGTGTAGATTAATTATTTAAATAATTAACATGAATCATAAATTCTTCAGGACTTTTTGAAATCTTGGATTTATGTGTCAACAAATTCAAGGCTATAAACCCATTTTACTTTGTTACAATTACTGTTTTTTTTCACAAGTCTATTTTTATTTGATACAAATTAAAACAGCCACATAAGTTTAGAATACGCCTAACACAATGTCATGGGTTCAATACCCAGTGATTGTTACTGCGATCTAGGTAGGTATCTATAAAAAACAATTTTTTGTTATCATACAAGTCTATCTTGAATTGTTTATTACCACCAAAATCATAGGCAGTGATAGTGGTACATCAGTTACACAAGAGAAGTGGAAAACAAAGACATTTTTTCAGAAATTGAAATTTTAACCTCATAATTGAATGCAGGTTAAAAATAAGTATTGAGCCACATTTCAACCTTCTACAGTAATTAAGAATTAAAATGATAAACTTTAAAAAAATATTGTGGCCTCCATGTGTGACTAAACTATGGAGAGCCCTAGCAGTGTACAATTTTTTTTACATAAACATGTAAAGAAATTACTCTGTTTTGAAACACACACATGACTCTTGAATTATCCTATTTAATAATGCCAACAATTGAATTAGTAAATACAATTTATTTAAAAATAATTCAGCATTACAAACAACTTAATCTAATGATGATTCTAAATTACTTTTTCTTCTCATCTTTTTCTTTTTTATCTCCCTTTGCTTTCTCATCTTTCTTATCTTCTTCCTTTCCATCCTTTCCTTCTTTCTTTTCCTTCTCTTTCTTATCTTTATCTTCTTTCTTTCCTTCTTCAGCATCTCTGTTTGTTATTTTATTGTTGATAAGGTTATGTAGGGCTATGATGGAACGAACAAGTGCAGCTAAGTACACTACAAGGGACTGATCATTTGTTTTGATGTAAAGGTTGTCAATAAAGCTGTCATTAGCAATGTCAGGCAAGAGGTTGAAAATGTCCTGCAGCTGGTAGATAATTTGATGGTTCATCGGGAGAGAGCCTTGGCCGACTTGGGTGAGGTAGTCTCTAATCTCACTTAGTTGGGAGTGCAGACCTTTCAGACCAAGCAACTGATTTGTAATTCTCTGGGAGAGACTGCCAACAGTAGTATCCTTAATGTCTCTTAAGAGATGTTCTACGCCAACTTCTTCTGCTTCCTCAGCTCCAATCTCACTGGGTACATGTTCAAAGGTCCTTGTTGTGGGTGAACCGTCATCATGGACCTCTTCTACAGCCTGGTAAGCTTCAGTAGGGAGACCAAGATCTTTTGGTTTAGCATCAATGATGACAAGGACTGAGTTAGGGCAGTAGCGCCTAACCAGTTCATTGATGGCTACATCATTTTGGTGGAGTTTGGGGCCAGTGTGATACCAGCCCACAACTTTCTCTCTGGCATTGACTTTCTTGAACATACTGTACATGTTCTCTAGGTAGTCATGGTCGAGGAACCAGACTGACTTGTCTTTGTCATCCTCATCGAATGGAACTGAAAATAAAATAAAAGTGTGTGAATACTAACTTTACTAGTTGTTTAGCAGGGTCAGGGGCTATTCATTTGTATTAATTTGGTGTGGACTTTACAATAAACTTATATTCACGTAAAAATAACAAAAATTACTCAGGTTTTAGTCAAGTTACATGAACACAAAGCAAACTATGTGTAGATTACTAATGAATGACTAAGTTATTTACCTGCAAAGCTGTTGGAAACATCCAGAACACCCTTAGCTCTCCAGCATCCCAGCAAAACGCCGACAACTCGTTTCTGATTACCTATTTTGCCCATCCGATTGAAGTGGTCCACCACACTCAGTAAGACCAAAGGATGAACCACCACTTTTGTGGTTAAAACTTCTTGGCTTGGCATTGTTGCTGCGGTATTTTACTAACCGTTGTACAGTTATAATGACTTAAGCTTTTCAACAGCAAATCACACAACAATAATATCTCTCAGCTACAATTCGATCAAATTACAATGATTTTTGCCAAGCGGCAATCAAAACTAAAATTTGACAGTCATTATAGAGAACATAATGTCTGTGCTTCTTATGATCTCTATGGAAATACGTCTTTAGGCTGGCAAAGCAGTACTATAGTAGACATTCTCGCTAGTTTTACTGACAGAAAAGATAAAGATAAAGTAGCAAAAACTTTTACTTCTAAATTAATGTAAGTACAGTTTGGCAAAAAAGAGTATGATGGCGACCAGTTATTATCGAAACAGCCATCGTTATATCAACTTGTGTTCTAAAAATAACATATATCTAAAATAAAAACTTTGGATTTATAGTATTTCGTGCCTTAAACTACTTACATGTGCCTTAGTGGCGCCCTCAGTTTTTCCACTCTTTTTTGCCAAGCTGTACTGTACTACAATACTAATTTTGAGGCGGTGCTGTTGGTTTTTTTTCACCTTTCTTTACTTTTTACTTTAATTAAACATCAGAAATAACTCCCTTAGTTACGTCAACAGTCGTCAGAAATTGAAATAAAAAAAGACGTATTCTTTCTCGTATTCCTTTACAATCAACTTAACAACGTAACTTGGTAACTTGGTTGGTATAGGTAAGTACTATAATTAGTAGTGTTTATAGAAACAATACTAATTATAATACTTTTTTAAAACCTACCCGATTGATTTTTCGCACAGCTGGTGCCGGCAGTAATTGAGCAGTGATTTTGCTAACAGAACTTTGAATGCAAAGGCGAGCGATGCGAGCTTTATAATTTAAGCACCCCGGATAGGTTAGGTTTCTTTTGACAATATTCATATAGAAACAGGAGTTATTTTGTCGACTTACGACAGAAAGCTTAATAATTAGGAGTAACTAAGATGCAATAGCGAGCGACGCCACCCCGCCTCGGAAAGGTTAGATTTCTTTTGATAATTTAAAACAGAAATAGGAGTTGCTTTGTCGCTTTATGCAGAAAAGCAGAAGAAACAAGAGAAACTATAATGCAGGAGTGGGCGCAGCGAGCTCGATCCCACGTCTCAGGCAGGCAAGCTTCCTGGTCGGAGTAGCTGGGTTCCTAGGCCGGGGCCGTGCAGACCTAGGCGGAAATCCGGGGCTGATCATACCCCAGCTAGGTCGAAAAGTTCTCATCAAGATGAATGAAATAACCCCAAAACACGATGTAGCTGTTGTAAACTGCTGAGAACTTCTCTCAACTTTCTTCCATCTGCATCATCAAATCAACTCCATGTCTCTATGTTGTAGTGAACCCCCTATCCAATAAAAGAAGAATCATCAAAATCGGAATACTTTGTAAAAAGGTTTGCGTGACCATACCATTATGTCGTCGCGTCGGTTAAAAAGTCAAAACCCTTCGCAAGGTTTAAAAAAAAAACACAACCAGCTGTCAATTTCAAACGAACGAAATGTCAAAAATTAAATGTTATCATTGATAGGACGTGCTTTCTGAATTTTATTATAAAGTTTTCCTATAATTATAATAAAAGTATTGCTTTTAAATAATTAGATGCACAACACTAAACACATATTATCGTTGAACAAATATTTTGTAGTACAAATCCAACAAAATGTCGCAAAGGACCATAACCTTCGTCACTGGCAATGCCAAGAAACTAGAAGAGCTCAGGGCTATTCTCGGCAGCAATTTCCCTTTAGAAATAATTAGCCACAAGCTAGATTTGCCAGAACTTCAAGGGGATATAGACGAGGTTTCTATTAAGAAGTGCCAAGAAGCTGCACGACGTCTGAAGAGGCCAGTTTTAGTGGAAGATACATCCCTTTGTTTTGATGCACTAAAGGGCCTTCCTGGGCCATATATCAAGTGGTTCCTGGAGAAATTAGAGCCTGAAGGGCTCACAAACCTGCTGACGGGTTGGGAGGATAAATCTGCTAAGGCTGTGTGCACTTTTGCTTACTGTGCTGGCAACTGTGAAAATCTAGATGTTAAATTGTTCCAAGGCATTACTACGGGAAAGATTGTAGCTCCAAGAGGTACCAGAGACTTTGGTTGGGACTGTGTTTTCCAACCTGATGGTTACAATGAAACTTATGCTGAACTACCAAAGACTGAGAAAAATAATATATCTCACAGATACAAAGCTCTAGAAAAATTGAAAGCACATTTTCATGAAAATTCTGTTTAACTGCCTTGTGATGTACCTAAATCCTTAGATGATTCAATGGAAAAATTATAACAAAGAACTCTATTCCATAAATAGGATGTATTTCTGTCAATAACTACACTGAAAATTGTAATAAATTAGATATCTAGTTCTCAACTGTTCATACATTTATGTAAGAAAATAATACTGCATTCTTTGACATAATTTTTCCTATTGGTTTTTTTCATGTGGATGTGATTTACAATATGGTTCAATGTTACCTATAAGTCAATAAGTGCATACAGTGTAATTAAAACAAATGTGATAATGTTATCTGTTTTGTTAGAATAAAACCCAATCAATCAAGTTACTGTTTATTATAATATTACCAATTCCACTTTTATTTACACATTCATCATAACATTAGATTAATATTATTAACAGTAGGATTCCATACACAATGTATTTCTTATAACATTCTATTCATAGTATAAAATAACATAACAGATAAAATAATCTTACTGTATGAATTAACATTACTTTTAGATGTTGGCTTGTGTACACCAGGTGCTATGTAAGGTTCTAAATTTGAATTGTTATAATTTTTGTAATACCAGTCATTATCACCAATCTGCCTTGTCTTTGTGTTGCCTGTGGTCATAATTTCTGAAAATCTTGTCTTGGGTTCTCTGTTTGGTGAAAAGTTTTCTCTATGATCGTAATGTTCTATGTTTGGAAGGTTTACTTTGGTGATGGTTGCTGGCCTTTTCCCATGGTTTCTTTCATGTAACTCTGCAGTGCTGGGTACTAACACTGCAGACAGAGCAGTAGGTGCTGACTCAATATGCTTCTTCATTGGTGGCTTTGATGTTACTGCAGTGGATGAGGAGTAAGATGAAGTACTACTCTCCATCCAAGCTTGCAGTGACATATCATTACTTGTATCTGTTGTTATAAGTATATTTTCCTTTTCAGTCACTTGTGTTATAGTTAAGTTTGACTCCATCAAATTGTATTTGCTTAAATTGTTGGGATCACTCTTTTGTTCCTCAACATTTTTAGTTCTATTGTAAGCTACATGAGTACTGTTGTCATCATCTATATATGCTTGGAGTTCATGTATCTCACTTTTAATTTTCGAGTGGGTTGTGTTATTATGAACTGTGTTAACAGGTGGTTTGGTTGAAACTGCTGCTATAGCTTTTTCCATAACACCTTGTTTATTGTAAGTAGTAGCACCATGGGCTTGCACAGCTGTGTGTGAAACATTCAGTGTAGGATCAGGTATTGGCATAAAACCTCCTGCAGTTGTGGGTAGGATTGGTGAGAACCCACCAGTTTCAAACTTGGGAGGTTCTGATAGTTGATATTTGTTTCCACTATGGGAGTTGGAATGAGAATGTGTGTGAGAGTTTTTCTTATCAGGCCAGTCTATTTTGCGTCCTGTGTTAAGTAATTTTCCCATGTCTAGTGGTGGCAGGGGCATCCCGAAAAATGTAAAATCGCTATTAGCTCCGTTTGTTGGAATCTGCTTGTTTCTGTCTGTCGTATTTTTCATTGCTGCGTATATGGTGGGAAGCCCACCTGACGATCTATTATTATTTTGCGTCGCACTTACTTCGTTGTTCAAGCCATCTATTAAAGTTTCATTATAAGGATAATCGACGTATTCGTCGTAGAAGTAATCTGATTCTTCTGGGGAAGGTCTGTTTATTTTGTTAGCTTGATACGTGTTCTTAATCTGCGATGTGTAATCCTTTATTTTGTCAACTGTTGAATACACTTGTGATGTCGCCAAATTAGGGAGAAGCGCTTCATTTTCGTGTATCATACACATCCTCAAATCTTCCTCGTCGACTTGATTAATAGCCGTGTTTGAGCAATCATTTCTTCCGAATGGCATACCCTTAACGTATGTTCCATCTGCACATTTTGGTCCAATAGAAGACGATTCCGATAGCCATGATTTTAGCCAAATAATATGACAGTTGCAAATTAATGGATTACCTGAAAATAAGAGAAGTATAGTTAGCACTACATAAAATAGTTTAATACACATAGGGCAGTATGGTTATGTCTATACTTACCGTCAATATCCAAAATGGCTATGTTATTTCTTAGTTTAGCAAATGAATTCTCCAATACTGTGCTAAGTTTATTATGTCTCAGTGAGAGAACCTTCAGTCGAGGCATGAAATCGAAAGGCTGACCGCTAATGTGGCATATCATGTTATTATCCAAATTCAACTCCACCAACCATTCCATGTACTGAAATGACGCTCTCGTTAATCTCATCAGTTTGTTAAAGCTTAGGTCCAACACTTCTAAGGAAGATAATTGTCTCAGTCCCGAATTATCGATACTCGTAATTTGATTATTGCTCAAATTCATGTATTGCACTAAAGGCATATTATCAAAAGCTCGTAGCGAAATGTACTGCAAACGATTCCCTTGCAGCTCAATTATCCTTAGCTTAGGCAGATTTGAAAATACTCGGTCAGGTAAATCTATAATGTGATTCCGACTTAAGTATATGGATACTAATTTTGGTAGATTTGCTATCGCTTTTGGATGTACCACTTCAATCTTATTGTTGTCCAAGTCTATCGTTTCTAGATCTCTCAAGTCTTTGAAGCTTCCAGTTCGTACTTCCACTAGCTTATTGTTGGGCATTTTGAAATCCGTTAGTGTGTTTATACTATTTATAGAATTGCCATCGAAGTGTTTTATGTGATTGTAGCTTGCGTCCAAAACTTTTAATTTGGACATCATGTTCAAAGTAGCCGGCAGCTCGTTTAGATTATTCGAAGATATATTTAACGTCTCTACATCTAAAGCCTTGTTGACAATGTTCGGACTTATACTTTTCAGCTTATTTTTGCTGAAATCCAAAGACGATAGCGCAGCATTGTCTTGAATCGCCATGAAATCGAAGTTTTCAATTGTATTTCCATGTAAGTTCACTTGCTTAAGTTGATTGAGTTTGCTAAAGCTTTTTGGGTGAACAGCCATTATTTGATTATAAGACAAGTCTAAAATCTCTAGTCGATCTAAATCACTAAAAGTCGTCATCTCGACCTGTCTCAAACCATTTCGTTTCATATAAAATCGTCGTAAATTGTGTAAGGTCTTCAAACTTCCATGAGGTATTTTCTGAATCCCGTTACTCGAAATATCCAGAGTTCTTAGGGATGGTAAATCTAAGTCTGGTGATGGAGGCATTGGTAAACTTGTTATTTGATTCTGATGTAAATATAACTTTTCTAACCCTCGTGGTAATCCAGGTACAAATTCAATCAGTCTATTAGTACTGGCATCCAACTCATAAAGATTTGCCAAGTTCCTGAAAGTAGCTGGGTGTATGGAAACTAGACTATTTCCTGATACGTTTACGTATTCCAGTAAAGGAGATTCCATGAACGTTATTGGGTCTATGATCGCTAGCTGGTTGTAACTAAAGTTAATCCTTCTCAATGATGGAAGATTGTATAAAAGTTTTGGCTGCAATCTTGTGAAGTAGTTGTAAGACAAATCTAATCCTTTGAGTGCCGGCAAATTCCAATACGGACCTTCGTTCATATCGTTCAATGAATTGTTACTTAAGTGCAATTCTCTCAATGCAGGCATTGCAACGAATGCGTCGGCCTGTATGAATTTTATATTGTTTTTGTTCAAATGTAATCTTTCTAGACTGGGATGCCCTCTAAGAGCGCCTCGTGGAATTTCTTGAAGCAAATTGTGACTCAGGTCAAGGAATTTCAAACGGGGTAGAGCATCGAGTAAAGCTCTAAACTCTGAAATATGCATTATTTGGTTTCCGATCAAAGTGAGCTCCTCAACTCCACTGCCAGATTGTTGCAAAAATGATTCCGGATGTATTTGGTTTATTCGGTTGTAATTCAAATCTACGACTCTTAGCTTTGGGACTCTATGAAATGCACCATGGTGTATGATGTTTATGTTGTTGTGCGATAGAAATAGATTCTCCAGCATAGGTTGATCCACAAACCCACCTTCGCTTAATTTGTCAATCAAATTGTGATTAAGATTTAAATGTGATAGCATTGGCAAGTCTCGTATAGCTCTTCCAACCATCGTTGCATCTGCAATTCTATTGTTGCTTAGCGATATTTCGCTTAATGAAGGTAGCAGGGATAAAGACCTCATATGGATCAGGTTAATTCCACAATTTGTGATTTCCAGTCTTCGTAATTTCGGCAAATTATAAAAAGCGTTTTCTTTCAGTATTCGGAGGTTAACACTTCCTTGGATAAACAATTTCTCCAAGTTTGGCAAGTTCTCAAAAGTGTTTTCATTGACTGCATGTAGACTTTCTGATTGTATGTTTATGTAACGTAGTTTCTGCAAGCCAGAAAACGCTGGTATCCTCTTTAGATTTTGTGATTGTATCGTTAAAGCTTGAAGATTCTGTAGTTTCGTCAGACTTTCCGCTGGAAGACTCCTCAAGTCATTTTCGACGATAAATATTTCTACCAAATTCTGTTCTTGCGTCTCCAGCCAAGCAGCAGATAGTCGCTCCAATCCGTTATGTCGGAGCATTAATCTCATAATTTTCACATTTTGGAAAATCTTTCCTGGGAGGGATGGGAGATAGTTGTTTTCTACGATCAGTTCATCTATTGGTTTTCTGACAAGTTCTCCGACTTTCTGGACGCCCTTTATTACTTGGGGCAAGTCGCTGTGTGTGCACCTGAAAGCAAAGTTAAAGTTCGTTATTAATTAGACAAAAAAAGGCCTTGATGTTACAGCGATTACTTATACCAACCATATTTGGACATCTTCGTGTCGATTTGTGCATATGCATGGCAGGATTGTCTCTGGGGCTGGACATATCGAGGCTTGTCCAGTCACATAAGAAAATATCAAGAAGAGGAGCCATGAGACTATTTCTCCTTTCTTTGGGTCCATTCCTCTAAAACGTAGATGATCATTGTAGCATATTTCTCGTGTTTTCAGTCCTTCTTATCTGAAAGTTAGATAACTTTATATATTAGATTGTATTTTTGAGTTGCATTGCAGTTGTACCAAGCATGACTTCTCAAAACCAACTGCTGTAAGTTACAGTAGACCCTTGTTTAAACATAGAACATTCTGCTATTAAGCCAGAGGAAACGTCGTTTCTATATTGTTTTCTTCGAAATAGAAGCGTAATCCTTGATTGCTTCATCTCTCTATATTACGCCAATTCGTAAACCGGCGCCAAGGACCGGTACTAATGAAAACAATGCATTATTGAAACAATAGCCGACCGGAACGGTCCGGTGGTTGAGTTGCACTTTCACTTATTCACCATTGTTATTAACGGCGATCTATGGTGTGCAATGTTATTTACATCATTGTTTTAGGGTTATGCAAGTCATTGATGGAGTTAGGTTGATGTAGGTCACTATTCGTCCTTCGGATTTGGTGTATTGAAACCACAGTAGCTTTGTAATTACTCGCCTTCTTATGAGAAGATTCATCAAGCATATCTTGTACCTACTGAATTCAGTCTTGGTATCCGTATTTCCTTGGCGCAATTTTAGGGATTCATCAAGATCTGACGTATCTGGTTTTAGTTACCTAGCAAAAGGGACATAGCAAACATATTGGTAACGAATATAGCAATCGATTTAGAATAGGCACCGAGTGAAGTGGTGAAGCATATTCTCTTAAAGCAGCTGAAAGTATATTAACAAACGTAACATTTTTTATTAAGTATCTCAGTTAACTTCGCAATGCCTACATAAACGACTCATTATATTGCATAATTCAACTAGTTAAAGAGCTACCTTGCAAGTGCGATTTACATAATGCAAGAATTATATTGTACTCATCGCTGAATATTTTAAAACAAAAATGTTATACAAAAGAAGAGATGACGCATTAGATAAACTTAAAGCGGGATGACGCATATTTCTGTTACGAGTAGCACTAGGTAGATAAGTGGGTAAGTACATACAGCTGCTAAGTTCGTCATACCCCATTTAGGCAACTTATGACGCTACTGCGCATTGGCTAGTTTTGTTAGCCTATCCATAGTACATACTAATTCCATGGCCTATCCTATTCAACTAGCAGTTGTGCGACGTTGATATTGACTCGCTTTTAAACTTTTTCTGACTAGCAGCCCAAATCACTTAGGCAGAAAACATTGTGTAGCTTATTCTGTTACTTTTTCGATCTATCAATCAGCTTGGCTTAGATCTTAGCCAAATTTATCGATCCCAAAGCTTATGCTCTAATCCGTGCATACAAGATGGATTTTTGAGACGGAGCGGTAAGGGTATGCAGCTTAATCGTTGTAGTTACAGAAAAACGGATTTAGGAGACTGTCCTTATTTGTTTGAGGAATTTTGATTCCCATTCACAGGTTTTGAAAAAAATTTACAGTCAGCAAGAAAATGGGAAATTTTTACAAAAACTTACTTTTTTATGACGGATAGACTGGCCGCTACAAAAATCTGAAATCGCAAAGAACTTTTTCTATACAAGTCTAATCCTTAACCTCCAGCCCTTACTGCCCCATCTCGAAAAGCCACCCTGTATGGCTTTAGCCTTGATATTTTACCGTTGGGCGCACCAGACTACATAAACGTGATATAAATATCTTACGTAGAGTTACACTCATCATCCGAGTGAGTACCTACGTCTACGTATGCAGTAAACGGGACAGCAGTCATTATGGTACAGTTATCGTATTTATCTCCAGTAACTGTTGCAGACTGTCATCTTGTACATACTTGGTAAGTAGTACGATCTTGTAACTTGTCATTATTTTTGTTTTATTATAGGTTTGTGGTTGTTCTAGGTTTGTAATCTTGATGTCGTTATCTACAACACATGTACGTACCTACTGACATAAGAAAAACTTAAGACTATGCAGTTATGCAGGCTATTAAGGCGCTGCCCAAACGTAGGACACTGAAAACGCTCAGTTTTTTGTCGCATAGTTAGGCGTAGTAGTACATTACGAGCCAAACGGAATTCAGTCAACTAAAGAAATACCTAAAAATTATTCCACTGAGCCGTGCATTTATTTTTTAATTTAATTTAAACTGCAAAATTACTTTTATTTTGGAGGTCATTCGATTCAACTAAAATCGACCGCATCACTGTTTTGAACCAGTTGTTGCCGCGATCTAAAAATTTGATTCTTACCGCGCAAACGGCACCTCAGTTGCGCGAAGCCGACGGCGACATATAGTTATGGTGACATGTTTTTGATTTATCATACTCAAAAACAATAAATAAAATGATGATAAAGATGTTAATTATTTAAGTAGGCTAATAGTGTCACTATCAAATAAAGTCACTTTATACGTGAAAATATTAAAACAAAAGAAATATAGAGCAATAAGTGAAAAGTTAGTCACCAGCCTCGGGCTACACTACTAGTCAGATTCACCCAAAAGCTAGTTATCGCATGGTTTCGGAAGACTGAGCTAGCTCATTGTTAGCTACAATAACAACAACTCCGAATTGTTCATCAAAATTATTTTTTGGATTACCTTAGATATGACACAATGTAATAACGCTTTCAATTTCTTTTGTTTTATTTTGAAAACGATAATAGTGGCATCAATAATATCAATATTATAAATGGCGATGTGCGTATTGCATCCATCCATACTAATAGTGTGAATGCTAAAGTAACTCTGTCTGACTGTTATTTCACGCCTAAACCTATTAACCGATCGTTTTGAAATTTGATGATAGCAAGCCTGGGACCTGCTGGAGAACACAGGCTAATTCTCACCCTGAATATTAGTATTAAAAAAAATGGAAACAAAAAATAAACGCAGACGAAGTTGCGGTCAATAGCTGGTAGTAAATAAACGAAGTTACCCACTGGAGATTTTCAGTGAAACTGTCCTAAACGTACTTAATTAAAGCTGGTGTATCAGCTGAATCTGGTAAGACTGGAAGCCGACCCCAGCATAGTTGGGGAAAGGCTAGCTAGAAGAAGATAGATAGATAGAAAACACTATAATAATGTACACATAGATATATATATATTTCTATGAATGTACACCATAAAAATTACAGATATAAATTTAGAAATTTTACATAAGGTGTCACAATGGGCGCTCTTATAGCTAAAAGCGACCATTTACAGACATCCTTTGGATAGATTAAGGGGAGAAGGAGAGACAATACTGCAGGTAGTAAGTGGTATACCATTTACATATAAATAAACATGAAACAAGAGCAAGGAACTAAATATATGTAATGAGTCTCCTTAAACATCATCATTACATATATGTTCCTTATGTGATTTTTTTACCAGATTTTTAAAAGTGGACAAATATTGAACACGCCTTACCGACACTGGCAAGGCATTCCATAACCATACGCTTGAACTGTAAAAGACTTGGTTGAAGAGATGGTACTTACTTCTATTCATGCAAGTGCATGGATATGTGCTAACTCTACATCGTCATTCATAGACATTGATACCATCTATGCAGATAAGAAGCTAGCCATTTTAGCCGAGGCTGTAGGTAAGTACATAATACAAGTACTTAAGACAGATCAGAAGGATGCTAATTTCGAGTGTTTTAAATCGGAAGTTAGGAACCTTCTTGCTATAGGTATCCAAACGAATACCTAACGTGATAATAAAAACATAATGCACATAATGATGTACATAATGCAACCATGAAGGCACCCGCAGACAGGCGGTACGCGATTCTAGTAGAACAATTTCTATGAACACTTCATAATAACTGTTCTATCAGAATCGTGCCTGTCTGCGGGAGTCTTTATGGTAGTTATTTCTAGAGTTGACAAGGAGAGCACGACTGGGTAAGCTAAGGTTTCTCGATTGTATTGCAACGAGGTTAGTTACAATGTCCTACCTACCTAGTCTAGGTACTTATGTTGTGATTAGGTGAGACATAATTATAGGTAGGTATAGATTAATGTTGTATCTTGTATTGAAAGTGTTTTCAGATTATAAGATCTCGATCGCGCCCCAGGGGGTCTACTCTTTAAGTCCGTCAACGTAAATACGGGGCCATTCGAAAGTAGTTTAAGTACCCATCAAAACAGGTTTCATATTTTTATGGACGGACAGAAATACATCGGGAGTAGGGACAACTGTCAAATGGTGTTGTGATTTATTCTTAGTTCGGGCCCCAAACTAATCTTATGTCTTAAGGTGATACGGAGCAGTGGAAGCCCGTAACTTCGGCCAAATCTACGGAACTCGAGCGTACACAGTAAGCCTCAGATACAGACCAATTCATTTCCCAACAAATAATTGAAGTACACCATAATAAACAATCTACCAAGCCTTTTTTCAGCTATTTTGGGGTCGTTTCCAGTCTAACCGGATGTAGCTGAATACCAGTAGGTATTTTTCATGGAGCGATTACCTATCTGACCTCCAGAACCCAGTACCAAGGTAAGACTGGTGGTCAGACTTTTGGGCTTCTGGGACCAACGGCTTAACGTGCTTTTCGAGGCACGGAGGGGTCTCCATATGTAATGGATGGTCACCCATCCACGATGCGACCGCGGCAAGCGTAGCTTAACCTTCAATCGACCCGTGCGGATGTTATCATTTAGCCATGAGCCCCTCGTCAAAGCAACGTGATAAAATAGCCGAGAAATGCCTTGGTCTTCGACAGATTGCATGCGAGAATTATTTCAGTAACAATGGAGAACACAATTTGGATAGGTAATCAAGATTAAGACCAAGTTCGCACGGACGTAAAAATATCGCGGCGGCATTTTATCGCGCACTGGATTTTCAACTCTCTATGTTGAACCGAGCATTGAGAATCCAACGGGGTGCATCCCAGCGCGTCGAAAAAACACACTGTTGGAGTTTGAACTCTCGGCGCTAAGCAGTGCGTTGAAGATACAGTGCGCGAAAAAATCCCGCCGCGATATTTTTACGTCCGAGCGAACGTGGACTAGCAGTTAACAGTAACCATTACCTTTCATAATACAATATTTGATTGACTTATTACGCAATCAAACAATTTGCTGAAAACTGGAGCGAATCGCAATCGTGGAGGACTACAGACGATCGTAAATTACGCATAAAATAATGCATTAGGTGAAGCACACTAACCCAGTGCCCTAACTGCCTTCTTAAACGTCTGTAATCTCTTTCGATTATGAAGAGTGATGTTAAAGACCAAATTAACAATGGATGGACTTTGTTAAAGATGAAAATATGTCTATAGAATGACCACCGCTGAGATGACGGTTAATAAATACATGGAAGAAAAAGAAATGCTGCACTGACCCTTATAATTGGTAGGGGAGGCAAGAGGATGACGATACAAGGCTTTTTTCTCCTAGGGAATGATCTCTTCAAGAACGGCAATTAGGCTAGATTGCAAAATCCATGTTGGGCATTCGCCCGCTGTGACACGATTATGCTATATCTAGTGACCTTTGAACAAACAAGCTTGCAAATTGAATGATTGTAAGGATATATCCAATTTATAGGGGTGAGAAGAATAACTAACGGTCGTAGCTCTCCTAGCAACAAGGTTAACAAATGATATTTGATTGTTTACGGTTTCCTTACGTTCATGTTTCGGAGCAAATTTCAGTCTCAAATGACGGTAGTTCAACTTTATCCCTTACACAGAGATTCGAAAGACTGACAACCAGTCTTACCCGGGGTTACAATAAAAAAAAAAATCATTTAATTCAGACAATTTTTGTCCATATTTTGTTAGTACCTTTTACATTCTCTTAAAACTATGTTAGTAATGACTGAAAGTAAATAAATAATTGAAAATAAATTATAATTAAATTAAATTAAAGAATTGAAAATAAATTAAAATTAAATTAAATTAAATAATTGTAAATAAATTAAAATACGGTAAAATTAAATAATTGAAAATAAATGAAAATACGTTAAAATTAAATAATTGAAAATAAATTAAAATACGGTAAAAATGTTACCCAGTAACTAGTTTGTGGAAGTCAGAAAGGCAGTCGATCCATGTAAAATACTGGTATTCAGCTGCACCCAGTTAAACTGGAAGACCCCAACAGACCCCCACATAATTGGAAAAAAGCTAGACAGATGATGGTAGATAAAAAACGACGTGGTAAAGTTCCTAGTCCAACAACCCCGTCTTTCATTTCAACTTACTAAGAACCAGCTACCCCATCTATCGAACCATAGAAGGTAAGCATCTATAATGCAATAGGTACAGTATAGACAAGCCAGCTGCGTCTAATAATACAAGACCGAGTCAACAGAAGATACCTACTTACCTACATGTAACATTTCGAACGAAACCAGTTACGGTTTTCCAACAAAAAAAATGGAGTTTCAAATGTCACACGTGTTGAGTGGAAAGCAAATGCATTGTGCATGCGCATGCAGCTAACGGATCCTAATCTCTTGCATATTTATTAGTTAGAACTACCTATCGGTACTTATGCATTATTGGGTATAGTGCACTTTCATTAGGTACATTACATTAAAGTAAATAAGAACTGAAGGAAAAAATACTTTTCAGCTCCCAGTATATATCGAGATGGACATTATTTTGAAGGATTTCAACTTCATTAGGAGGACAAAGTCCAAGGCCTGCTAATTTGAATTTTCCCTACCTAAAGTTGAAAACATTGTTGGTTAACAAAGCTATGTCCAGTAGTTTAATTAAATAATACATTTTTGGTATCAATAAAATAGGTCAAATGATGAAAATGGCAAAAAATCTTGAACTTGTGCATTCGTTTACCTACTAATAAAAATATGTTATGAAGTCAAAAAACCAGACTAACCTGTCTTAAGTCCTAGACTGACCGAGACTTGATATTTAAGTAAACTTTCCATAATTAACGTAACTACCTACCTTCTACCTTCCTATGTTGATGAAAACCCTCATATCTCTTATTATCTAATCTAGAGCCAAGAAAACAAATGCAATTTGCATAGACACACTCGACAAACACTAGGTCTACCTTCTACTATCATTAAACCATAATATATTTTACAACTTGATCGATTTACCGTCAAAGATTATGAACAGAACACAGCGCCAACTCCTCTGAGGTCGATTAAAACACGAGCACTATTATGCAACAATCACAAAACAAACAGAATGGACAAGCGTGGCTTATGGTGGCCCAACGTGAACTGGGATGCGAGTATTTCGCATGTAAACACCAGACTTTCGGTTCACAGCTCGATGCACATCAAGTAACTTATCTTTCACCATTGTGGCGCGTGCTGCCGCCCGTAACTACTTGTAAACTATCATAGATGTGGATGTTGGTGTAACTTGTTTTCCATACTATTTGCCTCTTAGAGGAATCCCGTTGCTCAAAATGTTCGGTTCTCAGCAACAGTAAATTTATAGCCTATTCGGCAGCAGTTGACTGGGAGGAACATCTAGAGATCTACAATCTCACCATTTATCTCGAGTGCTATATAGCCTTTGCGGCATCCGCGCTGGTCAGGTGGTTGAGGCTATGGTGCAGCAGCACCAGTCCACCAGTGCACCAGTCTGAGGTATTTAGGCTGACAATGGGCTATTGGAAGTACTATCTCGCAATCGGTCTGCAGAGAGTCAACTAGGAGATCTCCAACAAGTGCACATAGATATAATATAGAGACATTTAAGTATTAGAGACTATCAGTAGAGTTGGTATATAGAATCAAATTCTTCTAACTAATCAGACAAATGTGCTGCTGCGGAGTTTGTTGCGCCACTTCTTCCCAGCTAAAGAACTAGGAAGTGGTGCAGGGACTGGGGACTGTCTTATGTAACTAATTTTGTCGTTTAAAAAGTGCTGATTCTCGGCCTATTTTTAATAAATTAAGCAGTTTGTTGAGTATGAGTTATGAAGCCACCTAATCATCTTCCTTACCGCTCTGTTTTATGACGTCAATACTTGTGATTGGCGTTGCTTGTCCTTTGTAGTCAAATGCCCTACCTCGGTCTAAGTAGATTGACGTTGCTATATGTTTAAAATTTATATTCTTTGACCGTTAGTTGCAAAATAAAGAATGCTTAAGCGACTTATCTCGATTAAATCGTACGATGTGGTAACTAGGAAGGGTGGTCGCTTGGACAATAAAATTGCCATATGTCGCCTTAATTACTATATTGAAACATGTCTGTAAATAATCAGAAACACAAACAATACAACTGCAAACCATACTAATATTATAAATTCGAAAGTAACTCTGTTTGTATATTACATTTTCGCCTTAACCACGGCACGGATAATAAAATTTCGCAAGGAGACAGATGGCATCCTGGGGAAGGACACTGGCTACTTTTTGTCTCAAAAATAATTCTAACGGGGTGACATTGGAGTCTACTACTTGTCCCGGCAGCACGGTTCCGTGGGATAATTTCTGACATCCACGCGGGCATAAGCTAGCTTCATACATGTGTAACACACTATTCTATGTATAAATATGTACCTATGCGCCTGTTAAACTACCTATCTATCTCAATCTGCCTAGCCTTTTTCCAACTACGCTGGGGTCGATTTCCAGTCTATCTGACCTCCACAACCCAGTTACTGGGTAACACGATACCCCTAAGTATGTCTGGTTTTTAGAATTTTGGGCTTCTGGGACCAACGGCTTAACGTGCTTTCCGAGGCACGGAGAGGTTTCGATATGTAATGGATGGACACCCATCCACGAACAGACCGTGGCAAGCGTAGCTTAACCTTCGATCGAACGTAGGTAATGCCAGAAGTTCACGAATTAATTGTAAGTACTTACCTACTTACTTAATAATAAAAAAAAACAAAATATAAAAAAACGAGTTCCAAAAAAACACTACATAGTGAAAAATAACTTTAATTTCAGAAGTTAGTGTCTTTGGTTTTGTATTTTCGTGTTTTGCCACCGACTTCCGAAATTAAAGTTATTTTTCACTTAGTAGTGTCTTTTTTGGAAGTCGTTTGTTTTTGTAAAAATGTTTTTATTTTCCCCTTCTTAGTTGTGGTACCTACCCCACACAAAATCGTATACCACTACTTGCTATGTTAATATTTAACAGTCACAGAAAGTCACTATAACATCATCAATATAACACTAAGGGGAAAAAAATACGTATTATTGGAGCTAACTGAAAAACTACCAAAGCAAAGTTAATACAATTTATATGGGACCACCCCTGAGGCATACCCTATCCATTAAAAAAAGAATTTTCGAAAACGATCCACAATTGCCGGAGATATCGCGTAACATACAAAAAAAAAACATACAGACGAGTTGAGAACTTCCTCCTTTTTGAAGTCGGCTAAAAAAGAGTCGTGACGCAAATAGTGAAGGTGCTAATAAATTTATTAATAAATCTAAAACATCGTAGGTATGTGAAGTCAAAAACAAAGTTGTTTGCCAATTCTTACGTTTGTGACTGCGAAAACCTGCTTACGTCCTGCTAACCTTGGAATAGACGCACAAAAAAAAATTATAGATCCGTAGGCAAATAACACCGCGACTATGATCGGCGCGGTAATGTAACCGAACTTATTACACGGATCGTTGACAAATGGTATGCTGCCTCTGCGTACCTTCAAAATAATTATATTTTTTTAATAAAATTGTAATTGGAATGAAATTGTTCAAATTGCTATTTGGAGATTTTGTTTCAATTATTTATTACTTAAGTATACAATACAATGTTTAACTGAACTAACGCATATTATGAAAGTAGTTTGTTCAGAATCGTTTCCTAAAACGATTTCTATATTTTTTAATATAGGTAGATCATTTTTTATCCAAAAATTATTAAAACTACGTAAATTACAGTCACACTTCCGCTGTACACTCAAAACAAACCAAAATGGACGAAGTACCTACTATGCTAGACCCTTATACGTGTGAAACTGTGTGCGTGCGTAGATTTGTAACGTGACCACAATTTTCTCCCACAATCAGTGTACTGATTTAAAAAATTAACAATGTTTTATACGTAATAGCAAAAATTCAGTATACACACGGCTACAAATCAAGCTATACATGTCCAGTATAAGCTGATCTCGCATTGTATAGGATTTCCGTACAATGAGAGGTCAGCTTATACTGGAAATGTACAGCTTGATATGTAGCCGTGTGTACCTATGTATTATGATTATAACATAATATTCTAATTGGGGTGATTGGTAGTGTGCGTTAATTTTGGGACATGTTGTATAAGAGTCCTAAGGTAATCAAACATTAACTTGAATAACTTGCCTACTTTAGAATGTTGGTAGTTTCATATTTTTTGTTGTAAGATAAAAATCTTTATATATATAAAAATTACGTGTCACGTTGTTTGTCCGCGATGGACTCCTAAACTACTGAACCGATTTTAAATTTGATTTGCACACCGTGTGCAATTTGATCCAACTTGAAAGATAGGATAGCTTACATCTCAATTTATAGTCGCAATATTATTTTATTGCAAATTATTTGTCTATTGTTTGACAGTCACAATTATCTGTTAGCTCTAAACGATTCTAACAGATGGCGATATCTGTTGACTGGATTGAGTACCTAAGTATTTAATAGCATAACCACCACGTGTTGCTGAGGCTAAGGTATAACCTAAATTTATTTTGTAATAAACGAAATACAGTGAAATTCAATTGTTCTTACTTTTTAAATTTTTTGGTGTTAGCCTATGCTAACACCAAAAAAATTGCCACGGCCACGTGTTACTTAGACTGAAGTATAAATTCAATTCAATTAATTTAATTAAGCTACATTATCTCCAGGTGACATAGGCTATATTATATTATGCTTAGCTACCCGGGCGAAGCCGGGGCGGGTCGCTAGTAAAATATATAAATTTGACCCGTCCCTATTCATTTTTGAAGCAGCGCATACCTATAGGTACCTTTGCAGTTGTATAGTTGTGTCGTCATTGTAATATTCCAGTTATTTACTAAAAACAAATCAAATAGAACAGTTGCTAAGTGAACAGCAGCGAACTATTTTTCGTGCTCACGGAGTTGCGGACATCAGCATTATACACCAATAGCACCAATGCCAATGTGATGAACTGATGACCCAATTCGAAAATCACGTTTCATATTTGTATAAACCCGTGTATATTTTCACGTCCTTGGCCAACTACCAAGACAAGTTGGCGTTAGTGTTTGCAAAAACATAATTCAAAGGTTAACTAGATATTATATTATTATTATATATTATTGATATTATTATTTTAGTAGATAACAGCTTCAAAAACACGTAGGTAACAGGTCTGTCGACGATCACTCCAAAGCTACAACGAAACCCTTAAAAAATAATATTATTTTATTTCAGATAAACTTGGATAAGGACCTATCCATCCATAGATTTACAGACATTTTTATTATATTCTATTCCAGACTAAACTAGTTAAAATTAATTAAGTAAGTATATTTGTTTATACTAGTCTAATTGTACTAGCGTTTATGAGATTATTTAATTACATGTAAAGCAAAGAAATAGAAAACTATCTCGAGTAACTTTAGCCCGGAATCATGCTTACCCAAATCGTTCTAACCCTAATGAACGCTAACCTTAAAATCTCAAGCTCGAAATCAACCCGGCATCCAAAATTGGTTAGTGTAGGTCCGAAGGGGATGACGGCAACTAGAACTACTTTAATGGCCAATGACGAGAATAGACTGTCCAACTATACACGGACCGAAAACATACTGATAGCCCAATGATTAGGAATAACATAATTTTGACTAGTTTTGATGAGAAACATCTATAGCCGCAGGTAAAACCGATTGATGGCGAGGCGACTCATGTCGCGGCGACGCGTCGCCACGCTATATTTTCTATACAAAATAGTTTCGATGTTTCACATCTGCCAGACGTACCGCGACGCGACGGCTCAATTTTTTAAGGATAGTGATCATTAGGAATAAACTATCTATATATATTTAGGTTAGTGTTATTCGTGCTGGAGTTATTGAGATAGCGTTCATTTGGGAAACAGTGATATAGGCTCTCGTTTATGGTTAAGGATTTTTTAAGTTTTGTTTATGGGAAGATTAAGTTGCTGAGGCACGTACCTACTTAATGTTTTGTTCTCATCACCAGGGCCGTATTTAAAGGTGTGGAGGCCCTGGGCCAAACAAAAAGTGTAGGCCCCGAAAGTTTTGTGGAGCAGACGTAAAAACGTTTTTCACAGTTATCAATCATTTTTAAACAGGGTGGATTTTTTAAATAGGGCAGTAATGGAGGTACCTTAACCGTTGTACCAACGCAAGATCAGTAGCAACGGCTTCATTTTGACAGTTCAACAACAATCGTTACGTTATTTAAGTTGTTGAGCAGATACATTTTTCTAACATATAAAGCAATGTATTAGCTCTATCTTTCAAAATCATTTAGCTTGTGATTGAAAGTGTGTTACGCAATTAGAGTGCTGTTTACTATAAGAAAAAAAAAACTATCGGGCCAACTGAGGTTTGAGTACCTACTACAAGTCAGAAATCGCAAAAAAACTTTTCCCATACATTTCGTAGGATATGAGACTCAAACTTACTTTTTCATGCTGGATAGACTGGTCCTGATACAGCGCGGTACGACACGTCGACACCCGTCAACGTCAGCGCGAACGTGTCCGAAAAGATCCGGATCCTTCAAGTACTTACTATGGGAACGCACACACTGGATGGAAATTAATCGTACGTAGTTCTACGCGCGTATAGTAGCTCCCAACGACAGCCGATTTCTATCAAAGTACATCCCAACTTGTTGAGATATTTTGTTGCCGTCCCGTCCGTGTAGCCGTCGTCGTGCGTTTAAAATGTAAAATGGACATCGACAATTTTCTTTAATTCGGTTTTTGGGATCGGAGTAATTCAACATATCATTTATAAGATCATCAACGTAGGTCATGAAAAGAAGATAAGAAAGGGTACTTTGTGCATGTGAACTCTTTTCTCGTTGATGAAAATTATATTGTGGAGGCTCCTTCCTTGTGGAAGCACGGGGCTAGAGCCCCGGTTGCCCTGCCCTAAATCCGGCCCTGCTCATCACGTTTTTTGAATACCTAAGTGGCCCCGTGAGTTTCGGTTAAACACACCTGAGTAAAGTAGCCAGAGATGACCATGAAAATTTGGAAAATGTACCTAGTAGGTAACAGCGTGCAATACGACCACTTTATTGAGAAATAATTTCAACGTTTCTTTCCTACTTTTCCCGCACGTAACACACCCACTTTGGCTCATAACAACTTTATAGTTCTAATATAAAAACCGATATATTTTCCATTGCTAATTTACACGTGTAAAAAATTCAATGTCAAGTTTTTGTCCAAAAATTGACGTGAGAGGCGACACACCCACCAAATGTATTCATGGTCTATTGCAGCTTATATCAATGGAAATAAGGCTCATTTCTTTATAGCTGGTGTTATCGTACGATTCGCTCTTACATAGGTAGAATTAATATTGGTTTACAACCTGTTCCTACCTCACGCGAGAGACCCCGCCGTTCTGTTTACCAGTTACCGTTTGCCTTACACAGTGTTTTAACGTGTCGTCTATTTGACGTTAGATCCTCCGTAATTATGTTCCTAAGGAATTTATGTCGGACTTCTATTAAATTAAATATTAGAAATTATTCAGGAACAAATTTAAAAAAGCCGCCAAAGATTTTGATTACGGGTAAGTACGTTTATTTACTTATACTGAAGTGAATAAGAAAATTTCACAAACAAAATTAAGGAAATGTGGACTTAAAAATAAATACTAAAGTAACTAGCTAATAATGAGAAATTCTTCTTGATATCATCCTAAAGTAATGAATCGATTAATTGTTTAAGTAAATTAAATTAAATCATTAATAGCACTAGATCAAAAAGGAAATCGAACACCTAGGCACGCTAACGCTATGCTTGGGTCTTAGGTAACAGACGCCGTAAAATAAATGAAAGGATAAAATATACTGAAGGCTGTTTCTGTAATAAAACACCATATTCTAAAGATTGTGATAGTTTCTAATAATATCGGCGTATCGAAAGTGCATTAGCACGAGGATGACGTATTGTTGCTCAAACGCGTGCATTCCGGTACCGGTGGTCGCGTGGTTGAAACAACCGGTAAGCTGTTAGTTCGAATTGTTAGGTCACCAAACTTTTGTACCTAGATTAAGTCTTATCCTGAGAATAAATTTGGAATTTTTGATAGCTTTTCCGTACTAGAACTATCAGACGTCAATTTTATTCTCATTTATTTTATTCAAAGATCTGACTTTGGTAAAATCAGCCCTTAGAATTGATTGAGTAAATTGTGTCATCCGAAATTCAAAAGAAGAACATACTCGGGAACGGTGCTTGCCGAAACAAAAAGCATTCCACCAGAAAGGATTTTTTTTTCTCTGCCTCAGAGTTTCGTAAAGGAGGTCAATAACTCCAGGATTTACAAAACTCGAACTGACCAGTGCGTAAGAATTCCGCGAGATTTTTTTTTCGCCCGTGGCGTTTTTGTATTTTTCCAATGCTAATCTTGCTTGTAACCCAATACCTTCCAAATAGGATTCCTCTTAGGTACGTGAAGTTTTGAAGTACATTTTGTTTGTTTTAATCATTCAAACACGCCATGTAGATCTAATATTGTATAATCGTGATCGTCGTGGTCACGGCCAAGATAGGGCCAGCGCTATCTCCATAAATTCTATTTTACATAAGATAATGCATTTAATTTCTAAATATACATACATTCTTCATGTATTATTGTTTAATCTTACGACGATCGCACTGACCCACAAGGCCACAATGGCAGCTGTGTTTCTAATACGGTCCTGTCATGCTATATTAACCGATAAGAAGACTCTATTATTTTATCGCCGGCTATCAAAAGTTCAAAACTGTATATTATATTCCTATCGATGTGAATGAACGGAGTAAAGGCACGAAAGACGCACAAAAGATGGTAATAGCACCATTCAATTGAGATCTGCTTAAGCACTCTACGAAATAACCCTGCAAACATCTCGCCCGAGTGCGTAAAAGATTGATGGTTGAATGGTTGATTTTGCGAATGGCGACCTACCCACCATCTATTTCAAAATTGCGCCTGATGCGCCAACGCTGACGATCGCAAATCTACGTCTCAAACTTCCGCATAATTAGTTTACATAAATATTATTCTAGTGCGTAGCTAATCTCTACGTTACGTCGGCGTCGTAACAAAATGAAGTATTGCAAAAATATGTTTGCCTGAGAAAAACCGATCCCTGTCGCCTTTTACCACGATTAAGGGGTAAGCGCCAGGTAGCCTGCGAAATTCATATTTTTTTTACGTTTTTTGCAATTTGCAGGTCGTGTCAAGTAATATGTCGATCTAATTATGATTCGCGGCCGTAGCAAATATTTATTTATAGAATTATAATCACAAAAATCATCAAGAAGTCTCTCTAAGTTCATATTACCCTATTGAATGAATATTTCATGAAATAATGATATTTGAGGCCAATTCTAACTTAAGGAGTTGTATTGCTGATACTAATGATTATAATTCTGTAAAGCCATATTTGTTACGGCCGCAAATTATATTTTAATCAAAATACAACCTGACACTAACCTGCAAATTGCAAAAAAAGTAAGTAAATTTGAATTTCGCAGGCTACCTTAGCGCATCCCGTTTATAGCCCTTACTCCCGCTTAGTACCGTAACATGGTCACTTTATAAAGCCAACTTTACTTCTCAGGAACGGCTTGGTTAGAAGATTCTAAAAAAAAAAACACGTGTGGCACTCGGGGACTGCCGCGGTAAAGCTATTGCATAGCATTTTTTATCAACTTGTGCAATTATAATAATTTATTTATTTTTTATTTATGCCGTTTTTTTTCTTTAATATTAATTCAAGTTTTTTCTTTGATATTAATTCAAGTTACACTTTTTGAGCGTGGTGACCAATAAGAATATATTTTTTCTTTTATTGAATAAATGAGAAGTTAAAAAAAAAAGTAATCAAAAAAAAAATATGCGTTGAGTGTGGCATTATAACGATATGATAGAAACCTATACACCTATACACTTTCTCCCAAACAGCTGCTTGCGTATTCGTCCGATTTCGGAGCAGCTCGTCTCGATCCGTGCGAGCTTCGTACAGTCGTACCATATACATACACGTTAAGCGAACGCTCGGCCGAGCTACATGGTAGGCGGAGTGGGGGGTGTTAGGTTTTATTTTCGTTACGGAATTTCTTGAATCGGTCGCCGCGCTCAAAGCCCGCGATAAAAGCTATGCAATAGCTTAAAAATTGATTCATGCACATCATTATTATAACAGGATTTTTTCCTTTGGCAAATACTTTATCCTTAAAAAAATATTTACCAAAACGCAATTCATTCAGGGTCAAAATGTGCAATTCTCAAAATGTCCAATAATCCAAATGTCCAATTCCCAAAATGTCCAACTCCCAATAGGTTCAATCTTTGAGAATGTGGTTTTGTTCAATAACTCATCAAAGCGACAAGCTACTCCTACTAAACGGTTTTGGTATTTGGAAATATTTTAGGTACTTACACTGAAAAGTTGATGGTTAGAGGTACTACAGATATATACCAGCATTACCAGCATATGTAAATCAATCAAAAACTGCAAAGTAAATGTCCCCATTTTGAGATAGAGGCTCAGTGGGTCATTGCGCGGGCGCGGGCGGCATGGGCAGTCGTACTTTTACTGCTTTAGCATTAAGATTGAAACGGGAGGGCTGTGTCGCTCGTTGCTCCGCTCCGGTTATCGACCAACTATGCGAACACGTACGTGTGCGCATAGTTGGTGTTAGTGCAAATATTTACAAATTTTTTGTAGTAGTGTTCATTTATAGACTAGCTCGCTGCAGAGGGTCCAATTCGATTGCGCGAGTTGGCGCTTTATTGTTGACTATTTTTTTATGTGCATTTATAAATGCTTTTTTTAATTTACAATATTAACAAAACAAATTATTTCAATACTAAATATAAAATATTGTGTAAATAAATATAAATGCTAAGGCAAACCATATCAAGAACTGCAATCGAAACTATGAAAGAGAATTAAAATTTACTGAATTTTAGAATGACATGACTGCGTTTTATTTGAAAACGGCATATATGTCAACATAGTCTTGTGCTATTATTTATTTATTCAGCAACGCTGTAAAACCATCTCCCATCTTTATACAGTGGTAAAGATGGTCGCAGTTCCGTGCATTTTAATAATCTAACTTGGTAAATAAGGTAATCTTCTAACGAATAAGAAGGTGTCTCATAAATGTGTTGTCTTTACAGGAGGCCTCGGTCAACTAGGCGTGGAGTGCGCCAGGTACCTTCGAGGAAAATATGGCAGGGACAGTGTCATCCTCTCTGATATAATCAAGCCATCCCAAGATATAGTTAATGATGGTCCATACATATTCGTAGACATTTTAGACTTCAAGGGCCTGCAGAAAACCGTTGTGGATCACAGAGTGGACTGGCTGATCCACTTCTCAGCTCTCCTCAGTGCGATTGGAGAACAAAATGTTCCTTTAGCCGTACGAGTGAATATAGAAGGAGTGCATAATGTTATTGAACTTGCCAAACAGTATAATCTTAGACTCTTTGTGCCAAGTACAATTGGGGCCTTTGGCCCAGACTCTCCTAGAAATCCTACACCTAATATAACTGTGCAAAGACCAAGGACTATTTACGGTGTGTCTAAAGTGCATGCAGAGTTGTTAGGGGAATACTATTATCATAAATTCGGTTTGGACTTCCGTTGCTTGAGGTTCCCTGGTGTCATATCTAGTGACCCACCCGGCGGAGGCACTACTGGTAAGGATGTTATTGTGTTATTTTTATTGAATCTTTCATCAATTTCTGTCCTCTATATTGGTATAATTACCGGCTGGACACACAAGTAGATATGTAAAGAAACCGGTCGCAGAGAGAACATTCATTATATCAGAGTGTAGCCTAGTAACACATATGTTTGTTGAGTAGATTTAGACGATGAATGAGACAATAACTACACGGTCTAACTATAGATAAGTACAATAAAATACTTAGTAATTATTAAATCATTGGTTAGAACTTAGAACTGTTGGAAGCTGTTAATTACTTAGCAACAGCTTTTTTCATTGACGTGGCTGAATGTTTTAATTAACTAAATTTGTAAAAATTCCGAGACGCGGTTGTTAGCTATATTATTTTTTGTAAGTAGGTACATAATGTTTATGCAAAACTGTCTTGACGCGAAACCTTGAATGAGGTAACTGACAAAGTTAAAACATACATATTCCGACGATACTCGTACGTTTATTAGTAAGGTTTATAGAGGATCCCTACGATTATAAGAACCAGAAATAACAGTGGTAGGTAGGTACTAGTAATATAGAATATTTGGGACACTTAATATTCATTAAAAAAAAAAAAAAAAATTGCAGTTGATTGAAATTGAGATGAATTGAAAAATATTCATGAAAAAAGCAACTTGGGCCATAAAATTGAAAAAAAAAAGTTACATTTATGGAGGCTCTTCCCACAGACAGCAATTTCACTCGTGTGGCAATTTTCGTCGGAGGCGAGTTTTAAACTACAAATAAAATATAAGTTATCTAACACTACTATTACAGACTATGCCATTGCGGTCTTCCACGACGTCCTTCGCAAAGGCCAGTACCAATGCTACCTCAAGCCCGACACAAGACTTCCTATGATGCACGTAAGGGATGCCCTTCGTGCTCTCTCCGAATATTTGGAGGCGCCCAACGAGATCCTCAACAGAAGAGTGTACAATGTCACATCAATGAGCTTCACGCCAGAGGAATTGACAGAAGCCATGACTAAATACATACCAGACTTCAAGATCACTTATATGCCTGATAGTAGGCAGGAAATCGGTGAGTAAATAGCATATTGTTTATGTAAACAATAATATTTCAAAGTCAAACTGCGATTATGTGAACAAGGGCAGGAAAATAAGCAAAGTAACTATAAATAGCAACATGTACTCAAAAGCTATCTTGGTAATGCGAAATGCCTAAAAAAGCGCAAACGCCTCAAAAATCTCCTTAAATATAGGTGCAGTGTTTTCGGTCTTCCTAATCGTAAACCCAGTGCAGTAGAAGTAAAGCAGTGTTTCTTTGTTCGCTTAGATTCTAGCTCATAATCCATTTTGGATTCAAAACGCCTTTGGAATACGCAACTGTAAGTAAGCCCTCATCGTAACCACGGGCGGTTTTTTAACGCGGCGATGTATTATCGCGCACTGGATTTTCAACCCACTGCTTAGCGCCTAGAGTTGAAAATCCAACAGTGTATTTTGACGTGCTGGGATTATCTCTGTTGGGTTCTCAATGCTAGGCTCAACATCGAGAGTTGAAAATCTATCTATATTTTCTAAAAACACTTTCCTAATATTGGTTTCAGCTGACTCCTGGCCGCAAGTGTTCGATGATAGTGAAGCTCGCCGAGACTGGAATTGGAAGCCAGAGGTCGATCTGGACAACCTTGTGAAACTGATGGTCAAGGAGGTCAAAGAAAAAATTGCTGCCAATGGACTGTCATAACGTGATGTCTCGGCTCATGTTTGCTTAATGCTCATCATGCTGTCTTTGTCACTCGAAGGAGTATGTTTTCCCCCACACAGGAACACAACAATCTATAAATCGCGAATTGATAAGCAGTCTCATCTCAGTTTTGTTGCTAGATGGACGTCAGTGGGTTTTAAATAGTCCTTATATTGTAATTTAATTTAAATAAACACTTTACCTGACCCTTCGTTTATTTTATTTATTTTATAAACGATACGAAAGGGGTTAATTTATGGCCGGCCTCTCATCTGGCGAAGCGCAGCTTCCCCAGCAAACAGAATTAAATCAATCTTTCGCAAGTCGAAATAAAATTTAAAATATACCTATAAACTTCAATTAGTACGAGAGAGCACCAATGCGTAGATTATTAATTTAAATTTTATTTTAAAAACGAGTTGATATTTGTTTAGCAGGGAAAACTGGACTACCTGCAGATTTGCGCCGGCCCTTACGAGTATCCATTACTAAAGTTGTAACTCTATGGGTTACTAAACTACCTACATCCCGCAGCCATCTTTAATTTTAGGTCATTGCCAGGCTGTTAACTACACATAATAACTTAGGCCTTTTATTACCCGTCCTAATGGCATTGAACGAAGGCTGCATAAATTATGTAAGGCACACGACACGTACTGACTTTTCTTCTACAGGGTCAAATTAAATTAGCTAGCGAAACTTTGCAGACGTGATGAGTATCGATATTTAATACGATTTTGGATTTGTTGCAATACCTTATTTGAATTAAGGCTCCTACAAACAGGTGCGACACGCGACGCGAATCGCGCGCGACACAAAGACACCGCTCGTCGCACGACGAGCGGCGTCTTTGTGTCGCGCTGTCGCGTCGCGCCTGTCTGCGGGAGCCTTTAGGAAGGTACACCGAGGACCGAAGGGGTAGGAAGCGATGTACCTACCTTATACTTAATTTTGTCGCTGTTGACGGTGCTAAGTTCGAAGTTGCTCTTAATGTGATAAATTATATTGCAGTTGCACCCATTTTGTTTCTCAAATGATCGAAAGATTTGTACAACTAAAAAGTTGGTCATAAGAATATTGCGACGTGGCAAACTGACAATCCATGCTACCGCTATAGATCATGATTCTCCCGCCCGATGCAAGCACAACCACTTGAATAGTTTGGCTATGTGAATACGGATATTTTTTTCTGAAAATGGCGAATGTACGGACTGGAATAAAAGAGAAAGAATTTCGATCAATTCCTTTATTTAAGCATAAAACAAAATAAAAATCACCTTCGCTTAAAGGAATAATAAAAACAGTGTTAAGCATGTACATGTTTACTACCTACAGATACACAATGAAAAGAAAACAAATCACCCCCACCATGAGTTTATGTCACCTAGAATTTAAAAAGTTTTGAGATGTCTACAAAATAAGAAGCAAAAGAATTGTGGAGTGAATAAACTCATGGCAGTAGTCGTTATAGAATGTCAGAGGATGAAACTTAAAAATAAAATGACTTCCAATTCACACTATACACAACTCAGTCTTCGATACGTTACTCGTCGGCAACACGGTCGCTTATTTATTATTTCTATGACAATATTCACTAAATATGGACGTAACATTACTATAGGCAGAACGTTCATTTCCATACTCATACAAATTGTTTTCTCGATGTTGCCACATTATTATTATGAGATGAAACTATTTCAATGCATATAGTTAAAATTCTAATCTACTAACAAATTGTATTCTAAGAAGGGGTTTTTCTGTGATTTTACGACATTTTCTATTTCTAAGTTTCAAAATACACGTAGTAAATCAAAATTGTAATTTTACGAGAAATAAATTATCCAAAATGCCTTTCCACCTTATAGATCTACGTGTAATTATTTCTGTATTACTAGCGCGAAAAAATATATACATATACATATATAAAAAATCAAATTTCTAGCCGAATCTAGCCAACTTAATTTTATTGCACCTTCTGTTTACTATAATAATTATCACAAATCGTATATACAGTCATTGTGAATGTTTTTTAATGGCACTTACGTCGTCTTGCATCTGGAAGTATGTATTTTATTGGAAAATGAGAGATATAATGCATTCTATTTGTAATGCACTGTCTGGAGATAATCGCAAAAGTAAGACAATGATCTAGTATGTAATGAAATGTACTAAAAGACACGAATATTGTGTGGTGCGCACTCATAGATAGCTACCGCCAATCAAAATCAGCTAAAGAAACATTCACAATAACAATGAAATTCGTTTATACTTCAAATAACAAATTGGTAACATTTATACATAACAAATATTTGAAAACACAAAACATACATTACATTGTTTAATAAACCTCACCAAATAAAAATACGCTTAATCGATAACCCCGGTACCCAAACTGTGTCATACCACATTAAAATACATGGCAACTTATTTATAAAAGTATAAAGTTTTACAGAATAAAATGCAATATACACTGTTGGTATGAACGAAGCGAACGCGTAGTTAGTTTTAAGTACATAAGTTACAAGTAAAAAAATGCAATTAGTTACAAAAATGGAATAAATATAGAGTAAATACAACACAACAATCACATTTGGGAGTCAAAAACAATGATATCAATAGAGTAATACTACTTAAATTATAACAATAAAACGAGCTTTTATTTTGTGTGTGAAATCCGTTCGTTTTGTATATTAGGTTGTGTGTATAGCAGATTTTGGATTGATCTTTAAGCGATCCACCAAGTAAGCGTTCTAAAGCTGATATCAGACGCTCCTTCTAGTCAAAGTTCCTTTTTGTTTCATTTTACGTTCACACGAAACCGAAAAAATTACATAGAAATAATTGTAGGTATATTTGCTCCATTCATTTCATTTTTCGTTCGGTAGGCCAGTGAAACAAGCAGAGTGCTGAAATCCACCATCATTGGATCGGTTCACTAATGAATTCATTTTTCACTATTGATTAAATTTGTGTTCGTTTTATATCGAATGAAAGACAAAAATGAACAAAAAGTGTCTGATATCTGCTTAGGAGCCTGTTGTTTCAGACTAAAACTAAACTCAACAATTAGCTAAGAAATACTTTCGTGTCTTAGCATCTACATATTTTTATTTATTCATGTGTTTTATAGCATCTCGGTCACAAGGGACTAGTTTCATATAGAGCGACCTCTTCAAGCCTACCTTGTGTAGAAAGCTACGAGTTCACTCTAAAGCACCACAAGGTTATTTTGGCGCGTGGCCAAAATGGGAACTAACGCCGCCATCTTGTTTTTGAACACATTTCAAAGTGACATTTCAGAAAACAACTGTACAAATGTTTACCGACAGCGCCCCCCTGGCAACGTCATTTGAGCGCCAAAATATCCTTGTAGCAGTGTAGGCTTCACCTGAAGTTATCGTGGATTTTTCTCACGACAAGTTATCTTGGTCGAACAATGGAAAGAAATATACTTCGTACGAAACACTCCGGACGCATTCAAAACGCGCTATTATCTTACATATTATTATTTGGGGCGTAAGATACGTCCAGCTTAGGTTCCATACGTAGTATTTTCCTTTTCCATGCTCTAATACTCTTTTGTGGAGAAGGTACTAAACAAAGATAAAACGAGGCCAAAGCTTCCATCTCTATTTTCAGCCTTTTTTAACCTGTTCCATCTCTTGCAGGTCAGACTAGGCTGACTCGTGTACCTTTTTATGAACCATGGTTACTGTATTATTGTCAACGATAGAAAATATGTACTAAATCCTGCTTACTTAAAGATACTTAGGCAAAGTTCTACGCAAGATAGACCCCTAAAAGGTGTATTACTAGCTACTATTACAACACCTTTCGTGTCCTCTTAACATACATACAAATTTATATTTCGATTTAGGCAACTTGAACATAAGGTAGTCGGACAGCCTTATCTTCACGTTTGGACTGCCGCAGTCCCCTCTATGTACGGGATGCATCGTCCTCTCAATAAGTCATGGAGATCCTTTTTTTCGCGCACTGAAATATCAACTCTCGGTATTAAGCCGAGCATTGAAAATCCAACGGAGTACATCCCAGCGCGTCAAGAAAACACTGAGTCGGGTTTTCAACTCTCGGCGCGAAGCAGAGCGTTAAAATCAAGTGCGTGAAAAAAACAGCCCGTGCGTACCTGGGCTTATTTATCTGCATGCAATGTTTGATAGGATTTTGACCAATCAGAAGAAATGTGTCAAAGTACACCATCTTTGTTCTCACGCACTTTTTTTAAAAGCTAATGTTTCGTTGCAATGTCAATTCTAGATGTGCTGTTTATGAAACCTTAAATTGTATGGATCTTATTATTAATTATTACGCATCCGACAAGTTAGTAAATAAAAATCGTTTGTTCGGAACAGCGCGCTAAAATACGAATAAAAAAACATCGTTGCATTTTGGAAAGGTTATTCCTATTCGATCTTATAGTTTGTGTAGTGTTGTGAATGCTTTCAAATTGGACAAAAAGCGGCCAGTGACATGACAATTTTATGACACTATTGTGGCGCTGCAGTTTGTGGCCCAAATCAAAAGCACTCAAAGGCTGCGCTTACGCAAGCTCTCTGTACGCGCCGCTAAAACATAAACGCACCCGAACCGTCTCTTTTCAGTAAATAATTTTGTATACACATTACATTAACAATGTGTTTGAACATAACAGTTAAATTTATTCACAACAATGAAAAATTGAAAACTTCCTTAGTCACTGTAATGCACTCTAAAATTTAAATTCTCAAACTACTCGTCTATGTGTATTGCGACGACATAATAAATGCTTACAACTTGGTGGGCGGTGACTGGCCATCTGCATCGTTACTACTGATAAAGGAAGGAACTAATTTTAGTGTTCATACTGAGAGGCAAGAATCAATGCTGCGTGCGATTATTTTAAATGTAATTAAACATGTTCCAAAAACATGTTTCTTATCTATCTAGTTATAGTAATATTGCTAAAAAATAACATGTTCTTCATCCAAAATTAAGTGGTGCTTGCCCTCTCAAAAGACAATTGTATAAGGCAAGTTAAAAAACGAACAAACGCGAATGCATTTCTGTGCTTCATAAACCGTGAAGTCTACATTAACAATACATTAAATTTCATTTCAAGCATTAATAAAACTCGTACGACACGCTTTATGGAACTTTTGCCGCATTTAAAAACGTACTTTTGAAATATTTACATAAGTATTTTCGCTTCAATTGTTGCTTACTGGACGTCGTCCTACGAAAATTCTTTGTAACATAATTAATTATAAATAAATCACTGCGTCATATGCCTAAAATTAGATTCATCGTTTTCCGTCACAATGCTAGCAAAAATATTTGATTTTCGTTACCTACATAATTGACTTGACGACTACTCTGCCTTGATGTGTTGCTGTTGCTCCCGGTTCATGTTCATTTCTTTCAAGCGCTGTCTGAGCTGTGCCTTCTTTATGTTTGTCATGATCTGCGTTGATTGGTACAGCCACGAACCCTGGAAAAATATAGACAAGACATTCTAAGACAGGTGACAGGCAATATCTGAGGTTTGTTCAAAAGACAAAGTTTAAGTTTTTTTGTGACAAAGATTGAAAAGAGTTTGCTTAGATGGTTTGGTCATGTTGAGAGGATGAATGAAGGCGACTAACATAAGGTATTTACAAGGCAGATGTGAGTGGAAACGCCGGGACACGCCCTAGAAAGACATATTGCACCATCGGTGCAACAAAGCCATAACAGCTCATTTTTAAATTTTACAGGAGAGGACTTTTAAGATTTTTTTCGCATTTATTGCCTTATTACTGGATTACTATTTGTAGTAGGTCTGAAATCTTTATAAAATTAATTGTTTATTGCTTTTGCTATAGTTTCACGTAAAAAGCTTATTTTGAATTATTAAAAATCCTAATAAAAGACATAATAAACTAAAATAAAGTGACTTTGTTGCACCGAAGGTGCGATATAGTGACCTTATTGGTGATGTTCTTCAGAAAGGTCAGATGCGTAGTACTCGCAATTGGCGTGCGTGTATGACCAGATGTATGAACGTAAACGAGACAAAAGGATCGTAGCAGGTTGCGTTCTGTAGTTTCTGCCTACCCCCATGGGAAGACGGCGTGAGTTTATATTATGTGTACAAAGTAAGTTTTTGCTGTCTTGTCTCAATATTATGGGGCAATCGAGTCCAGTAAAATTTTAATCCACAACAATATGAATGTAATCTCCATTGGTAAATTAATTTAAGTAAGTACCAAAGTATTTTCCCATTTAGCATAATACATCTACTTATTAAGAGCACTTTAACCTCATTCAGCTACAAACGGGTCACTTATTTTTCAATTTTACCACTATAAAAATAATTTAAAATAATAAGTCAAATAAATTAAATAAGGTATCTAGATCATACAATATTTTATAAACTTACCACCATTATCATGCAGTTTAGTAGTATAGGGATGGAGAAAACGACTGATATGAACAGTCCTTTACTGTCGAAGTACTGTTGTCTTGAGAATAAGGTCCAATTCCGCGCAGCAACTTCGTTGATATTCTCCGAAAAATAGACTAGCAACACTGAAACATTGAAATCAAGGTTGTTGTTAATTAATAGTACAACAAAATTAATTGCTGAATGTATTATTAGAGGATGTTGTAATGAATTAAGATGGTATTGCGTGTACTTATCTTACTAAAAAGAATACTATCTTTGAAAAAAAAAGATAGCTGTGTCTGAAGGTTAAAATAATAAATAAACATCGTTCATTCCACGTAACGGAGACCGAATTCTTACATTTTAATATCAACAATGAAAAATAAAGTTTCAGAAACACGAAATTACTTTCACCATTTTGACGCAGTGCCAAATGATGCAGAGGCGCTTTTTGAACAGACTGCGGTTTCGATTTTCGCACTACTAGTAAAAACTGTATACAGTTCTGCGAAGATATTTGTTTTGAAATCAACCGTGTGTATGTCTAGGATTTGTTTGTAAAGAGTAAGTATGAGCTCGGCTTCCATTGAAAAATCTTTGTGCGAGACTATATGAAGCGATTTTCTTGTTTAGAAGACATCTTGATAGTCATAAATTGGCATAGCGTATAGTAATGGTAGGTTAGTAACTCGTCGTCAATGCCGTTGATAGCGGCAGTGGGGAGATGATTTATGCGTCTTCGGATGTCCCCTCTTCTTATAATTTTATTAAGACAAAGGTTATTGGGAATAGATAGTTTTGGACAAACGTTTTATAGGACGAGTACAAATATTGTGCTTAGAACCGAAGTTGGAAAAAGCATATATTTAATCGAACCTCAAATAATTCCCATTTTGCGCTCATAAAAATATTATTGAACACTCTAATATAACGATAGCGCTTCTTTTTTGTGAACCTCAAATAATTACTAATTTGGGGTCCTAAAAATACTAAAAAGCCAAGTAACTGCGACCAACTTGGATATAGCGCGCGTCGGCGACTACCGCGGCACCGCTCGCTTCGCTCGCTAGGCTGACGCGCGGTTAGTCAGTTCTAACCTAACCTAACCACTGCCGGGATCCCTAAGCTTAGTTACTGCGACCAACTCGGCTTGTGCGTGGTTGGTCCCAGTTCTAACCGAACCTAATCCGTTTGGTCAGAGTATCCTAGCTTACGTTATTGCGACCAAGTGTGAGAAAAGGTCAGAAATTTAAAAGTTTTTTTTTTTTATATAACGTGTGTGCATAGTTAAAAGCCCGAAATATTTTTAGAGGTTCATTAATTTAAAAAAGCGTGCGTCATTAGTAGGTCAATAAGTTTCAGAGGACCAGTTAAATACATTTTCATTGGAAAAGTCTCTTATTGTAGAATTATTCGAATAATGGTAGGTACTTACATAATATTATGAACAAGATAACTTGAAAGTTCCCGTAGTTCCTCGTCGAGAAGCAAGTGAAGGTTATTATAATGTGAAAAGATATCAGCCCCATTAGCCATGGGTCGCGCCATTCAATCTGAAATTAAAAGAAAACAAACTTTATTTTATCAGTCGATGTCACACTTGCCGGAGTTCACTACGCCCCACCACCGGCCAACGTTGTCATGGCAATGTGGCGATACTTAGTGCTGTTCAGGTGGCTACATTTTACCACAAAAATATTTAAAGTGAGCCATCTAAATTTACCACAAAAATATTTAAAGTGAGCCATCTAAATTTTACCACAAAAATATTTAAAGTGAGCCATTGGCAATAAAGAGAAATAACATAACACACACACACATATATCTTTATCTTTATCATCACGCCTGTATTCCCCAAAGGGTAAACCAGAGGTGTACCTATAGTACACCCATACTTGGCCAGATATGTTTAAGTCCCATGAAAAAGGGAGCGAGGTTATTGCTATCAATCGGGCACAAATCCAGACCCCGGGTTGCTACCGAGGAATTCCAGATGGAAAAATCCAATGACACTTTGCCCGACCCGGAAATAGAACCCAGGACCTCATGCTCAGCAGTAGCGCCTTGCGACCACTAGACCAACGAGGCAGTTCATAAGAGAAATAATGGTAATTTATGCCCAAGAGCGTAGAAAAAAAAAACGTGTGGCACTCGGGGACTGCCGCGGTAAAGCTATTGCATAGCGTTTTTTATCAACTTATGCAATTATAATTATTTATTTATTTTTTATTTGTGCAGTATTTTTTTTCTTTGATATTAATTCAAGTACAGTCATACCATATACATACACGTTAAGCGAATGCTCGGCCGAGCTACATGGTAGGCGGAGTGTGGGGTGTTAGGTTTTATTTTCGTTACGGAATTTCTTGATTCGGTCGCCGCGCTCAAAGCCCGCGATAAAAGCTATGCAATAGCTTCAAAATATTTTAACAAGATACCTCCCAACATACTTCAACTGAATGAGACGAAATTCAAATCTTGTATTTAAAACGCACACTATACAGGCAGGTGTATTAAAGTTAGGGAATTAGATCGCTGATAAAAATGCCTGGCTCAACGCTGCTCCTGCTCCACAACCACAACTAATTGATTAACACTTGAAATTACTGTTGGAGCTGCTGGAGATTGTAAGACTATATTTGCATTGTATAAACTCAATCTCATTTGTATTATATAATTGCATAGCACAGGTATGAGTAGTATGTACTATAGAGCTACCATTTACCGGGTGATATGTCTTTCATTGACTTGAATGTGCCCTGGCGGCTGATAGTATGTCATGCTCACTGAAATGTCTCGCTGACGGTGGCGCGTGTGTTGGATCGTTTAGCTCCCTTCAAAATGGTTGAGGTGAATGGTGCTGATCCATGCGTCACGTTCGTGAACGGGCGCCGTCAGTTCTGGTCTGAACTGGTCATCTCTTAGCTGCCACGGCTTATTTTAATTATTTTATTGTTGGATTGTTTTTTTTTATTTTATTTCTAATTGCTGTTATATGGACGCTTTTAACGTGTAGGTCTATTTTTACATCGTTCTCACATTATAATTATAAGTTCAACATTAATGATTTAAGTAACTAATATTTTTGTAACAATATTTTTTTATAAAAGAGTGGCCATGGAGTTTATTGCCCGTTCTTCTCCATGGGTACCTACCACGCTTTGGAATGGACAATTAGCTTCATTTCTGACTGACCGACTCCTTGAAAATTCAAAAGTGCCAGTAAATGGTTAAGTAATTGAAATAAATGCTTTGAGTTTGTAACTAATGAAACTCGAGCCAAAGTAGGCTCACTATAATAATATCAAAGGTAGGCCCACAACTAAGGCTTCTAATCGCAGATCAGACAAGCAAAGGACCGACCAAATAATTCGAAGTGTAATAATGCGAATTGGTTTAAGTTGGGGCCTACAGCTACCCAAATCTACTAATCTCCTTTAGCAATGCCATATTGCGAATACTGTCACCAATGTTGGCCTTTCTAAGCCTCTAAGGTCAGAAACTCGGAATCTTGAACTTGACTGCCAGTTAAACTCATAGTTCAATTGGCGAACATAAAGTAAACAATCGGTTCAACTTGCATTCTCATATTTTTATTGTCTTCATATTTTTAAACAAATTAATATTGTCGTACCAGACCTTTTTATCGGTCAAGGTTATTAAAACCGATTAGAGCTGCTTTTTATCGATTTTATTTTAGAACGTGATATTTTATTTAATCTCATCAATGACACGTGCTTGGAAGAAGTTAGCCGTGTTTAATTAAGTTAAACAAGTTTGGATTCCTATAATTATATGTGTTACAGAGAGAGCATTTCGATAAAACTTGGACATTTTTAAAACATCAACAATATTATTGTTATACCAATCAAAACGTGTCATCCCAAACGTTACGTGTCCCTAATTGCAGTATGGCAGCTCGGGAAAATTATTTTCCGATGATGTTTTTTTTTTCTGATCGCGCAGGTCTTTTTGTCCCTAGCTCTACGGGAAGATATAGATAGACCGAGTTCCTATTATACACTTTTATAATTTCTAACGTGATGATATTATCGTGGACATCCAAGTCCATAAAAGTATGGAAATACGTGCACGTTATATAACGCTATTGTGGACGACATTTAAAAGCGTCTTCATATACACCGACCCCGTGCTCTCAATTTGAGAGACGATATCTCAAAAATCTTAATGAATATAATTTATTATTTTATATTTTGTGAAGGTAGGTAAGGTACAGTTTATTAGCACATACACTATATTTTGATAAAAGCAATATTCTTGACAAGATCGACTCGATTCTTCAGATGTCCTCATCACTCACTTTTGCTTGGAAGAAGTGCGTGACTTTTTTTGTCAATGAAATTGATAAGAGTTTATTTAATAAGAGTTTAATTTTATTTCTGTTTGTTTAATGAAAATTTAACTTGATATTTTAACGGACTTCAAAAAAGGGGGTTCTTTATTCGACCCCTATGTTCGTAAGTTCGCCATTTTCTCAAAAACTTTTGAATCACTTTTGATAATTCTTTCACTAACGTAATCTACATACTTTCAGGAAGGTTTTAGTATACAATAATTTAGGATATTGTTAGTAAAACTTGTTTCAAATCGAAGAGCACGGGGTGGGTCGATTTTTTGCACGCTTTTATATTTCCATATATTTTCCTTCCCTTTATTTTATTTCTCAATAACAGCCCGTAGTTTGGAAGTTGGCGGTGTGATACCCCCGAGCCTCGGAAAGCCGATGGTCCTGCGCCTGATCATTCTACCTCCGGTCGTGTCGGATTGCTGTCCCATCACACCTGTGCCTGCGCATACACTTGTGCACTATAATATCTTCCGCGTCGATGGCTAGTCTCTGCTGAGATTGGCCGCCATGACTGAATTTCTCAATGGATGTGGACATCCACGATAATATCCTCATGTTAGAAATGATAAAAGCGCACATTCAATTTTATTCTACTATTAATATTAACTCAGGAAACATTGAACAAAAGCCTGTCATAACTATACCGTGTAACATATATTAAACATGAGTTTTATAATAGAAAATTGTAGTTATTTAAAAAACACAACCACTCTATGTCAATAATAGTGAGTTAGTAAATGTTAACGTTCTACAAACTCATACTAGTGAAGCCATGTGTAACGGACGCTCGTTATTATTTATTAACACTTTCTGATAAGACTAACAGGACGGAAAAACTATATAAACCGAAGATTTCCTAATACTTTTCAAGATAGCAGAGTTGTATAGTAAGTACTTATTGACATAGAAGAATAGACTATGTTACAGCAATCAGACAGGTGGTGATCTTGATAGTTCAGCCGAAATAGCTAAGGAATATTCTACATTTTTACTACTGCCACTATTATTAATCTTATAAGGGCGCTGAGTGCGTTATCATTTCAGTAATAATACACTTACAAAATCTGAACTAATGATAAGCTATGGTAGTGATGATAATATTACCGCACGAAGTATTATAAATTTATAAGGTAATTTGGACTCAGATTTTCGCAGCCGTTGCCGCTGGGCACATACTAAGCCCTAAGTTATTGAACGTCATATTCGCGCTTTGACGGTCTCCTTCGTTATGCCTAGGTGCTCGTGTAGTTTAATCAGCCTCTCATGAAAGATATGTCATAACCTGTCCTCAGAGACTTGTTGGTAACTAACGCGCTACTTAATACTGCATACGCAATACAGCTTGCGCTGCATTCCACTGAGGTTGTTTATAGAAATAAAGCTCTGCGGGGAACACACAACATTCACAATTATTTGGATGTAAACTACATAACTTCTCGTACTCTATTATGCTATAGAGTTGCATGCATACCGATCGTAGGTTAGTCTTATTGCATCTGCATGGCATTAACCTCTCCCCGGAGGCTAGGGTCATTGGAACGATCTACGTGGGCAGCATTTATGTTCGACTTTAGATGCTTCGGATGTTATGTCCTATTTACAATGAGAGTACGACATTATTATTCTTATAAAGTTTTGTCGGACTTCTGATCAGGCGTTACCCGTGGGCGTTGCGGATGTCTGTTTCGGAGTATTTCATTGTACAGACGACATCACTTCAGAGGTAACACTTTGACCTTTAGCTAGCCTAGTGTAGCACAGTTTCAATAGAATAAGAGAACTGCTTTTATGGGTTTTGTTACCACTGACGTGCGTCTTATCGTACCTAACTACCCTCAGTGTGGCGAGTTCTTTACTCAGACGTAATTATGTTCTCTGCCATTCTATTAGATCCGTTCTAGTAACAGAAATGTTTAAATTTCCGTTTCAGTTGCTATGGTGTTATCGTCAGTGCATAATGATAACAAAATTTGTTTAACATAAATTCAGAATCTCGTACAATAATAATATAATAGGTGTGCAAGCGTTGAGCACTTGTACTATTATATATTCTGTGTTTGAGCTAAAAGTAAATTTAACTATTGCTTTTACAACATCCATATTTGCATGTGATCATTGCCTAGCGGGTTCAGGTCAGGGTTTTATAAATCCTTTACTATGTGAAGGAGGAGGGGCCGAATTATGCTTTTGCTCAACCTCATATGCAAAAGCCCGTGAATGCCTTGATTCAGGCAAGGCCAAAGTAGCGAAATCATGAGTGAACGTCATATTCAACGAACACCACAGTCTATTCTCTAGCAATGGCGCCAGTTCAAGGGCAGAGTAATAATTTAATTTATTAGCATTTATAATTGATGACCCACGGATTTGGCACGGGTAATTACTGCAATTTTTGGTAGGTACAATGACTTGATTTGTGAATGCACAATGCAATTCATACTATAGCGAATATGTCTATGGGTACATAGGGTTACCATCCATCCGGATTTGTACGGGCATGTCCAGTTCTTTGGCCCAACGTCCGGACATTGTCCAGACTTGTCATTCGTCCGGATTCTTCGACTTAAGAAAAAAATGTATTAAATAGAAAAGCTAATTGCGACGTAGACTTTTCCAATCGCGAAATGGTAACCCTTGACCCTATCTATACTTGACTTTAATGGACCCAATTCTGAAAACAGAGGAGTTTTATTCACAGTTTTGTTTGCTTATTTACTTCGGCCAGTACTTACTCACTATGAGGAAAGGTCAACGACAAAAGGATTTGGTATGCTACGTTTTCGGTACCGCCATATTAATACCTACCAGTATCACTAGCAAGTACGTCATTGCCAGACTTGTCTCACGCCCGCAAAGCGCCTTTAATCGCCCGAAATAGCTTATCGTGTTAATTGTATTAGACAAAAGTCAGGTGTACCAAATAACAAACATTATAGCAAGTTTGTTTAGGTATAATTTATTATAAGTACTGTAATTTCTTTATCAACTTTATCAATAAATCAATACACGCAAACATAGTAAGTAGGTGGGTATTAATATTCGGAGTACTTATTCGATAATATTATAATATGATATAATGGCTATAAAATTAGCAACAACCGTATGTGTAAACAAACAAGTTTATTTTGAATTGACCTCTGCTGAATATGCATAATTCAAGGTGGCCAAGTATTTGTGAATAAATGTGTAATACAAGATACTATGATGCTTCCTAAAAATATTTTAGCAATCATTTAGATTGAGAACCTGAATATGTGTAGCAGATTATATGCAATCTACATTTTATGTAATATAAATAGAAATGATATTTAACCAAATGTTTTTCATAATTAATGATATTATCAAAAATAATTGTTTACACTTTTCCATACTTTTATAAAAGATCATGTCAGCACACTGATAACCCAAATTACACGTGCTGTAGTAATTGCAATTCTTATCAATAAATTGGTAATACTTTTGTGGTAATACAGATTTTTGGGGAGCAAATAGGCACATTGTGGGCTAGCGGGAACACACTAAAAAAATCACAAAATAAACCTTCAAGTTGTTATTATTCCATCATAGCTGTCACAGAGAAATAGCAACTAGAAGGGACTGAAGGGGTCCAATTATGATTTGAAAATAAAATACCTACTCTGTTATTCAACAAGAGTTATGTTTCGGAGGGTGGTGTTGCGATTTTGAAATCCAATCTAGTAATTACCACTAGCATAAGGTATCTCAACTGTCAATGACCTTCATTTATGCCAACTATTAACGGTAATTTAGTGAATTGACTAAATATACATAAATGTAAATGTTATGTAGAGTTATCTATATTGAAGGTAGCTAAAACACTGCCCTTGGGAGGTTTATTGATTTTTTATTTATTTTGTTCTATAGTCATACTTTTTAATTAGAAATAACATCTTAACAGTGAAAATTTTATAGGAACTAAAACAACCTCTCCCTTTTTTTTAAGTTGATTAAATATTATGATTGAGTGTTGTTGTTGTATGCTCGGTTCCTATAAACAAATGAACCATTTTGCATACCAATGGTAGCATTTTTTAATGCCAAACTGGGCATATAAATAGATTAGTAAGCTAATTTTACTTGTGATATCTACTTCCATATGGGTGGGTTTACTATGCACATCTATGAGGTCTTTGCTTCATTATTGGTAAAGTTACAAGTCTTAATTTTAACCAATAACGGTCCATAAATTATAGGAATCGGCCATTAGTGGACGTTAGTTGCCTGGGTTGATGTGACAAATTAGGGAAAGATCTACAGCATAAGACAAAATGATGAGCCATTTGAGTGAAGGTCCCTTTTTCCATAAAATCTTAAAGGAGCTGTATGTGTGTGTGTGTGTGTGTGTGTGTGTGTGTGTGTGTGTGTGTGTAATGTATAATTCCCGGTCAGAGGGTCTCCCAGTTAAACACTTTATGAATGTTGCTTTCACTTTTTTTTATTTTAGTTTTAGAAAGATAGCTTGAATAGGATATATTATCAGATTATACTGAGTCAATAACTTAGTTGCATCTAGCAAATAAGTAAACCACATCACTCAAACAGGTACACTGGAAGTTCAGGCAGTTGAGTTACTCTAGCAGAGTTTTTTGCTTCTACATTAAGTAAATTAATTATGTATTATGTTAATTAATAAAACTTTGATCTCTGTTACCGGCAAAACAATAGTATAATGATAATTAGACAGGTACCGATACTAAACGCCGCCGCCGTTGGCCGCGGCTGCCAAACGAGAGGGCGACGCAACGAGTTACCGCCCAGATGGGAACATTCTGTGCAATATTACTGTATCCACGAATTTTTACTTTCACTTAGGGCAAAAATAGTTGCTAAATAATGTAACAGCAGTTTATTTTGAGATCCCAGCAATATAAATTCTTAGCACTAATGACAATACTCACACTGCGGAGATATGAAATAAAATCCGATATTTGGTTAACTTCCACAAATTCCTCCATGTTGAAAGTTCACACGTAAACACAAACTGTTTCCAAATTGCAACAATTTTATTTTATAGTTACGGTGTCTTGTAGAGATATTTTTTCAATCATCACATCAATGAATTATTTATTGAATCAAATTGAATGAGACAAGACAACGAATGGAATGACATGAAGTCATGAATGACTGACTGACTCCTATTTTTTTGCTTGGTTGACTGACGTACGCTAGAATATTGCCATAACTAAAAATGATAATTGAGTATATCTTTTGCACAGACTAAGTAGTAAGTACTATCTTTCGTGTTCATTTCACACTGTATCCGTCACGTTTTGGTCACGTCCCACCAAACGTCAATGTCAAACGTCAATCGCGTATTTACTGGCGGTCATTTGAAACCATTTCAAAAAGTTGTGCAGTGTATTTCGAGTAAAACACTCGAAATACACTGCACAACTTTTTCGAACTTTAAAAGTAATCTATCTACTTATATAAATAAAAATGAATCGCCGAAATGTATGTACGCACATAACTTCCGAACGACTGCACAAAATTGGATAATTCTTTTTTTTGTGTTCTTTATTGTCAGAACAAGGTTTGTAGGTAGGTAGGTAGGTAGGTAGGGTAGGTAGGTAACGTACGAGCCCAGAACAATTTACGATAATGTTAGATTTTATGGAAAGGTAAGTAGCAATTCACGATAATCACAAAACATTTAGTATAAAGTTTGGCCAGAATTTACTTTAAAGGCTTTTATTGGAATATTAGGTGAAGCTGATGTTAATAGTGTAAATAACAAATTATGGTGTCGATAGATATCTACCGTTATGGTACAAAAACGGTTTTTTCTTGATTTGGTTAGTTACGAGTACTACTTGTGATCAATTTTGTATACATACAATTCATAAACATAAACGTAAACAAAATTTTTACAATAGATATTAACATTAATGCAGTTTAGGGGCAATCAAGCTTTATTTAAAAGAAAAAAAACACGTGTGGCACTCGGCGACTGCCGCGGTAAAGCTATTGCATAGCATTTTTTATCAACTTATGCAATTATATATATTTTTTATTTTTTTATTTATGCAGTATATTATTTTCTTTGATATTAATTCAAGTACTGTCGTACCATATACATACACGTTAAGCGAACGCTCGGCCGAGCTACATGGTAGGCGGAGTGAGGGGTGTTAGGTTTTATTTTCGTTACGGAATTTCTTGATTCAGTCGCCGCGCTCAAAGCCCGCGATAAAAGCTATGCAATAGCTTAAAAACTTGATAAAAGTTCATTTATTTCAAAATTAAAGTTAAGTCAGATCAATTTTGATACTCAGGTGAAAACTAAATCTTTTTTTTGCATTTAATCTTATTTTTTTTTATCCTAGACAATTATGTTCATTGTCATACATTTATCATTTTCCGGGAAATATTTATGAGCTATCAACATAGTGAACATTTAAATTTATATCTACAATTTTTGAGAAGGAAATGTTCTTAAAGATTTAACAATACAATAAAGTTTAAAATTAACGGGGATGTCTTAAAGGAGGCCATACATAAAAGGTGTTAAAGAAATATGTAGTGTTAAATATTCTACGGTGGTACGGAACCCTTCGTGTGCGAATCCGTCTTACACTTGGCCGCTTTTCTAGACAACACCACGACGACGGTAATGAGTTGACCCATTACCGTGACAACACTGTTAAGGGGTAATGGGGATGTCATGTCACTACCGTCATGTATGTGTTTTGCTGATCCACTCACTCATTCATTCTGGCTCATGGCTCATCAGGCTTATTCTGTCATTCGGTCGACGTACTGAACACAATCGTTCTTTTCCACCAATTTTCTCTAAACAAATTTTACAGTGCTTTGTTAGTTTTTAAAGTGGTTTTGTGTGATTTTAAGTGGATTCGTAAAAGGCAATAAACATTATATTTCAAATGAATCGGTTATGATGTGTTTCACGTAAGTCATCCGTACAATGGAAAGAAATTATGTTTGAGTAAAAATTGCTGACTATTATTTTACAAAAGCTCGCAAGCCGGCAGCGAAATGCTAAATAACATCATAACAACGACTGCAGGAATTCTAACAGCATGTTTAATAATATTCATCCGAGACTCACAAGTTTTGGGTAACATAATAAATGGACCCAGTGATAGATATGCTCTTGATGTATCTGGATGTGCTTTGTATCATAAGCTGTGCTCGCACTTGGATGATGATCTCGGAGTACTATCTTGTGCACTAAATGCGTCATACAACAAAACCCAAATTTTATTACTCTGCCAACATAAGCTATGGAGTCATCAAGCAGAGCTTTTAGAGAACGAATATGTGGAATATAAACTAAAGGAACCATGTCAGGAGGAGCCTGTCATACTGAACTGCCTAAGCCCAAACGAATATATGATAGATTGTGTGTTAAAAAAGAAATCAAGTGTAAGGGATAAAAAATGTTGGAGGATGATAAATAAAATAGAATCTCTGGTTTTCAATGATTGGCAGATTATTGGCAACTTCTTAAAGAACTGTTATGATGACATAGAAGCTCATGCTTGTGGTAGAATTCCATTTGATCAAAGAAGTCTTTCTCAGAAGCAAACTTTAAAATGCTTACAAGACCGAGACATTCACCCACGACCTGAGTGTCAGTCTGAGATGACTGTTCTTGAAGAAATGAAGTATGACACCCTTCAATTAGATAAGATAATATTTGCTGCATGTAACTTGGATCAGAAGAACTTCTGCCCTGATGAAGTACCAGGCTCCTGGTTGATGTACAAGTGTCTTTTGAGACATAAGTATGAAAATGGTGAATATTCTTACTCATTTGCTTATACAAGAGAATTTTATTATTAATTGATAGCATGCATAGCCTTAAACAACACTTGTTCTTAATTAGCATTCACAAAAAACCACTCTGTTATCATTTAATCTTTGGCCAATTAACAATTTTATTATAAAAGGTTGTATTGCTGATTAAGCTGTATAAGTAATTAACCATTGTTTTATGTGATTTCACTGTTTTATTACAGGGATGAGGAAAAAGTGCCAAGATCAACTGTTTTATGACCAAAGAAATATTGTTATGAATTATAGAATGAGTAAAGGGTTAGTGAAGTCTTGCAAAGAAGATATTCGAAAATATCACTGCCGAAAAGGTGTTGTAGATGATAAAGATGTTAGACTTGCACAAATTTTATTATGCTTGGAAAATGTATCCCGCAATGAAAGCACAAAATTAAGCCCGGAATGCACAGCTGAGATGATTGATCATAGAAAGATGCTAATGGATGACTATAGGCTGTCTCCAGAATTAATGCAGAACTGTGCCAATGATATTACAACCCTATGTAAAGGTATTGAAGCTGGGGGTAGAACAATTCACTGCCTCATGGAACATGCTAGACCAAGAAAAAGGAAAGAGAAAAGAATCAGCATAGCATGTCAAAAATCTTTGGAAACTTTAGTTCAAGAAGCTGATCCAGGTGAAGATTGGAGAGTGGACCCAATTCTACGGAAGGCTTGCAAACCTGTGGTGGACAGAGCCTGTAGAGAAGTAAGTTATGGAAATGGTAGAGTTATGTCATGTTTAATGGAAAAACTTGGAACCAATCTAATGACTACTGATTGTGAAGCTGCATTATTGCAAATTCAATATTTTATATCCAGAGATTTCAAGCTGGACCCCCAGTTATACAAGGCATGCAAGTATGATGCTGTTACAGTATGTAAAGCTAAACTCCAGTGGGCTGACGCTAGTGAACACCAGAATGAAAAAGACCCTCTTGTTTTACCATGCTTGTACAACTATGCTTATAATCCTGATCTAAGAGGAAAGTTGAAACCTGGTTGTGAGTTCCAAGTCAGAAGAGTCATGAGACAGAGAGCTGTTAGTGTGGATATGATGCCAGAAATTGAAGATTATTGCATGGATGACCTAATTAATTTATGTTTCGAAAATACTGGAAAAGGTGAAGAAATATCATGCTTACAAAATAAAATAAAAGAACTTGGACCAAAGTGTAGAGAAATTGTTACAAATTTTACGGAAACACAAAGTGGCCATATTGAATTAAATGCCATTGTTAACATTAACTGTAGAGTTCCTATTGAGAGGCTATGTTCATCTGAGCTGAAAAGTAAGAAAGAGGAGGATGACATCATGGAATGTTTGATAAGTCATAAAAATGATCCAGAAATTAAAGCCAATGTTAACTGTAGAGCGGCTATAGAACATGAACAATTGATCTCACTGAAAAATTATAGATTTACCAGAAAATTTAAGAATGCCTGCAAATCTTATGTGGTTAGATTTTGTCCCAAGGCACAAACTAAAAGTCAGGTGGTCACATGTCTTAGTGAAATAGTAAGAAATGATACTTTAACAAAGAAGAAGCATACAATATTTAAGGATTGTCGCCAGCAGTTGCGACAACAGCTGTTTCAGCAAAAGGAAAATATTGATTTAGATCCCGAATTAAAAGAAGCTTGTAAGAATGATTTGCAAATGTACTGTGCCAACGTACCCCATGGAGAGTCAGCTGCATTGGAATGTCTCCAGACAGCTAAAGGGAAGTTATCAGATGATTGCAGGAAGGCCATATTCATAGTAAGGAAACAAGAGTTTGCCGACAATGCTGTTGATTATCATTTAATTACGAGTTGTAATGATATGATAGACTTGTATTGCCATAATACAGATGCTTCAAAAATTCTGGATTGTTTGAAGGTATCCGAAAGTTCACATAAGTTTTTTCTTTAAGGCTAACCGTGCACTACGATTTTAATTGTTTCAATTTTTAAACTACGAAATAAAATCGCAAACGAAAATATTTTTTTCAAGCGAATTCACTAGCGGTTTTTTACTGCAGTGCGCGGACGTTATTATCTTGCTATTGTTCACAGATTTGCGATTATTATCAGCAACGATTAAAATTCGTAGTGCGCGCTTAGCCATCATCAAATATATGATTTGTTTAATTGTATGGTTTGAATTGTTTCAGATTCATCGTCAAGAACTACATTTTGATGAAAACTGCAATGTAGTTATTGTCAATAGAATGATTGAACAAAATATGGATTACCGGTTTAACAACAATTTACAAAAAGCTTGCAAAACGGATATTACGAAATTTTGTTCAGATGTGATTGGTATAAAATCCATTTTTAAATTAGGTAGACATATTTACACACTCTGTAGTACATAATTTTAATATTATTGAAATGAGTAGGATCCTGTAGATTAGGACTGATTAGGGTCAGACCAAAAATATTTTGATCACAGAGTCGTAAGTAAATGGAATGTCATACGCATGTTTCTTCAACCAAACCCATTCGTCTGATTTGTCAGGTCTTAGGCGGTTAACACACTGCCACGCACCACGCAGCGTAGCGCGTGAATGCGTGTTTTAACGTTGCTTGTAAGTATCTCAGTTTGTATAGAAAATACGCACAGTCCAACACACAGAAAATGCATCCACGCGCGTTCATTCAGGTGCGTTGACACGCAAAATGCAGCGTGATGCGTGGCAGTGTGATAATCGCCTTAGAGACGTTTACACTGAAGTGTTCCTTTACTTCATTCACTGCCACATTACAACCCCGTTTGCTTACTACTCTGATTGTTATGTAACTATCTCCCAATCTTATTAGTGTTTTCTTTTCCAGCAAAAGAACCACAAGATATGGAACTTCAAGGCAAAATGTTATATTGTTTGAAAGAGAAGTTTAGAGAATCAAAGTTGACTATAGCTTGTGAGAATGAACTGGCAAATGTGTTAAAAGAGCAAGCTTTGAACTATCGTCTGGACCCTTTGCTTGGTAAATTATGCAAAGCTGAAATACAGACAATTTGTGCTGTGCCAAATGATATTACAAATTCTGATGGACAGGTAAAGTAAAATGCTATGCGTCAAAGACTTAAAAACAAATCCAGGCTATAACTGACCATAATCTATACTAATAATAAAGCTGAAGAGTTTGTTCGTTTGAACGTTCGAATCTCTGGAACTAAGTCGGATTTGAAAAAATATTTTTGCGTTTGAATACCCAGTTCTTGAGGAAGCTTATAGGCTACTAAACATCACGCTAAGCGAAAACGAAGTAATAGGGCGGGCAGGCGATGCTTTGTGATGGGGTTGGTCTGAGGAACAAGAAATTTCACGCGACGAAGTCGCGAGCAGAAGCTAGTAATCAATAAATTGTCGAAACACTATACAAACAATCTGACGAAGCGTGATGGTGGCTACACGACAAAAGCTTTATGTTCGTGCTAGAATACTGGGTCACTAATAATCCTAAGGTTTCTGTCTAAAAGTTACTAATGAGAACTCAAATAATTTCCTCAACAGGTCGAAGAATGTCTGAAAAATGCTCTCTTGAATCATAAAATCGTATCAGCTGAGTGTGCGCGTGAAGTTGCGCAAATCATAGAGGAAACTGAAGTAGATATTGAGGCAGATCCTTTGCTAGAGCGGGCTTGTGCGATGGACTTATTGACGTATTGCAAAGATCTGGAACATGGTGCTGGCAGACGTAAGTCGACATTACGATTAGGAATTAAATATAGGTCTTAATATTTGAAGTGCTCCTGAATAAATTGATAACTTCTTTTTAATCTTTCAGGTTTAAAATGTCTGAAGATAATACTGAATGATAGCAATAGAAAATTAGAGGCTGATTGTCAAAAGGCACTTTCAAGTAGATTAGAAATGTATAAACATGTGGCTGCAGTAAGTATAAAACCTATTATCTTATAGGTAGACCATTTACAAATTCTTTTCTTTCTTTCTTTTACTTTCTTTTTTTTAATTACGATCTTTACTGGAATTCAATAAAAAAAATAGACAGTTATGAGGACTGCGCCGTCGGCAGTCTGGCGCCACACCTCACATTAGCATGTCGGTGACGCGAACCCATAAGTCTACCAAAAATCGCTCAACACGGCTAAAGTTTTCACTTCAAAAATGTATGAGCACTCCATTTGCTTGCAACTCCAGAAATAAATAAATCTGTGCTTTTGTGTGCTTTGCTATTATCATAAAAAACAAAATGTTTCCTCATTTACATGAGGAAAATTAGTAGGCAGACATAAAAAGGAATTTGATGATATTTGTTTATTACAACTTTTTTTCCTTGTTTCAGTTGAATGTGATAGAGAATTTTGGGGATATGTATAATGAGATATCATCTTCACCGTCTAAGAAATACTTTTTAATTGTAGGCATTTCAATTATAGGTTTAATTTTTATATGTGGTTTATATTGCGGTAATTTGGCTAGACAAGCCATGTATGTTAAAAAGAAATAAATATTATAATATTAATAATGTAAATCAATAAAAATCTTTTAAAAACTATAATTTTGTATTTATTATTCATGAACAATTTAGGTTTTTTTTTTTTTTCAGATTAATATTTATAGGAGCATGGGCTAGAAAAAAAAGGACTCCGCGCCACGCATATCGAAAGTGAGGCACCGTACCGATCTGTGTGTGTGTAAATAAGTGTCTTACTTGTGATATATTATTCCTCGACACTTTTTCTGGGATGTAGAATTATTTTTTATACCATTTCACAACACAAGAAAGCATTATTGTATTACTTGACGTTAACAATACCTACAATGGCGACCGGTTGGCACCTTTGATGTAAATGTGTGTGTGAGGCATGTTTGTACAAATGGTCACTGGTTCACTTTCGGAATGCGTGGCGCAGAGTCCTTTTTTTTTGTAGTCTGTGTATAGGAGGGAGGAAGCTGTATATTTATCATATTTTCTTTGAGTGATTAGAGAACTGTTCCAAAAGGAGTGTATTGACAATTAGTTTGAGCCATCTGTATAAAATATTCACATGACTTCGTCAAAATCCATTTCATCTAGTTCATCAACTGTTTCCTTTTTAACTGATGTAGATTTGACTTCTTTTTTTATTTCTACTTTGACATCTCCTTTAGCAATTTTCTGGCACTCCTCAAAGTACTGGTTAGGATGGTTTATGCCCAATCCTAGGTCAGAATGATGCACAGCATCAAAGTATTTGCTGCAGGCTATTTGAAAATGTCCCTTCTTTGTCATGTCTATTATTTCACCAATTGCTGAAAAACAAAAATGGAAATACTTAGAACAACAAAAAATATTTGTAAATGAACATCACCATCATCAGTTTGATTGTTGAGGTAGAATTAATATGATACATACCTTGAGTGTCAAAACCATACCCTTGAAGTCTATTCTTCAGAATGCCAACATCACAATGCTTATAAGGACACCCATGGCAGTCTCCCGGCCCAACAGTTGTATTGATAATCTTCAAACAACTAAATGGAGAATAGTTCTTCTTACTGCCCTCTTTTCCATAGTTGTATCTTACATTATAAGCATACTGCTTTTCAAATTTATCCAGGTCCATTATTTTAGTGAATTCTTCCCTCCAGAATCTTAGAGAATCTTCCAATGTAACACCAATTCCTTTTAGAAATAGTCCATACTGAAGTCTGCCCCCATGCCTTAGATGATGGGCTACTCTCAGTTGCTCATGAAGTTGCCGCATGCACAGTGGGAATGATTTCACAGCTAAGGAGTCCAAACTCTCAATAGGTATAACTGCTTTAGCACTGCTGTAGTCATTGCCAGAATACGATTGATGCAATCCTTTCAATAGTGAGACAAGTCTCTCATCCTGTTCTATCTCACCAAGGTGATGACAAGCAACAGCTAAGCTTTGCTTCAGTTGGGTTCTGTACTGAGCAGAGAGTACAGATATGAAATCTTTATGTGCTATGTAAGCATAACCACCGCTAAGATACACTTTTCTCATTCTTACTAGATCTAAAACTTCATAGAACTTTACTTTGTAGAATTTCATATTTTCAATATTTGGATGAGGGGTCGACTCTCTCAGATAGTGCATAATCTCACTTTTCTCCTCATCAGTGATGTTTGTGTAGCATAGGTTGTTCAGTTTGAAAAAAGTTTCAACAGCTTCACCCCTCATAGTAGCAAACCTCATTTTAAACAGTTCCAATTCTCTTGCGATGAACCAACGACGCAATTCTTCAGTTCTGCAGTAGGCTAGTCGAAGAATGAAGTGTGCTATGTGATCTTTACGTCTCGCCTGCAAGTCAACTTCGGTAGTGGCACAGGACGACTTTTCACAAAGCTTGGCATAATACTTTAAGCCTTGAGTTCTAAGTTCACCAATAACATAGTCTGTCCATTCTTCCGAATACATTCGCAGTCCTTTTAGAGTGGTTGCTGTTGCTAAACTTCTCAATAAAGTCACTCTTTCTAAGGCTAAACTTTCGAACTCTTGTAGTGTTATGTCTTCAGTTGGTGGAATCTTGTACATTTGAAGATCATGAGGATAGGTTTCTACTAGACTTCCTGTCAGTGGCACTTTGGTGGATTTTCTTCTTATATTTAAATCCATCGTGTTTTAGTACAAAAGCTTAAATGATGAACACAAAACACACAAATTGACAAAAAGTTTCGCGCCGTTTCTGACTTATGTCATCATGACAGAAGAAGTTTATAATCTTGAAAAAGGGAAAACACTAGACTGGATCCGTGTATTTTTAGTCACCTGAATTTCGGCAGCACTAGCCGGAAATGGTTTTAAAATACTACCCTGCGGGGACACGGTATAACTGACAAACTTGGCCTGTTTTTTGGTTCTGAGAAACATCAACCAAACATGAAAATAAATATTAAATTCCATTGAAAGATGAGAGACATGGAGTGTCTCATTTTAAAATGGAATTTAACATTTATTGGCTTGCGTTTCTAGAATTATCAATAAGCACATGACATGCGCTTATTTGAATGCGAATTCCATAATACTAATTGGCAGTAAGAAGAAAAGTCTAAAAGAAAAACTCGATTGGAGTTTCTTTCAAGTTTTTTACAAAGTGGTAAGTAAACGTGAAATAAAACATACTGCCTAGAATGGAAAAACTAGTGACACGCAACTCCGTCTTCAGCACACTGTTTCCGGTTTTCCGCTTCACCCCTCTCCTCTCTTGATTGTCAATCTGTCAAGTTGAGTAAACTCAATAAAATCGAATTTTATTTATATTTTGAATTAGTTTCTTCTAAAGAAATAAAAAACTATGTTTAACTATACTTCGAACAGCTAGAAAAGGCCATTAGAAATATATTGGTACGGGTTTAGAGTGTAAAAGGATAAAAAAATGGTATCCAATAAGATGCAGTCGTCATTGGACGATTTAGTTCAATATACACAGCTTTTTAAGCCGGTGCCGACTGTTCTGCAAGGGACTGTGCTGCCTTTTTTAATAATATACCCAATCGTTTTTTATTCGTGGATCGTTGTGTATGGATTTGAGGAAAATTTTGAGGCTGGGTTCGTGACTGTCGCGGTTGTCGCCTCCATACAAATTCTCATTTGCCTCTGTTGCTATTGGAGCGTACACATCCAGTGTTTCCTATCTTGTTCTTCGGTAAGTAGTTCATAGTTTTCTACATCTGTTTTTCGCTTCGTTTCATCATCTGTAATCATTTCATAGACCTTGTACTGTTATAATTTGTTACTTCTTAATTTTAGGTTAAAGACCCAATCCAGGCTGAAATAGTGAAAGTCGTTCCAACTTCCAACAATGGGTTTTCTGAAATTGTTAAACTACATCACACCAAGGTATGCTGTTAATCTTTTTGTTGATAGATTAGTATTTTTCATTTAAACCTCTTGCTTACATTATACATTTTAAAATTTTCTAACATTTTTTAGTCAACTAAAAAAGGAAGTATACACCCAGATGTGTGGTTTATATTTCAAAAAAGTAAGTATATTTATGATTGGGACAAAAAGTCTTTTCATACCGTTGAATTTCCTATCAACAAGACCTATGAGGAATATATGGAATCCAAAGGGTACTTGGATGATGAAGCCATTGAATTTGCTGAAAAGGAGTTTGGAAAGAATGAAATGATAATGGTAAGTAATACTTCAAAATCTTTAAAAGAAAAAAAAAAACGTAAGGTCTCATCCAGTGTGCAATCAGCCTGCAGTTGATCAACATCAACTATCAACTCAAAATTTGTCATCTCTTGTTGATAATCAACTGCGGTCTGGTTGTACCCAACGTTGGGGTGAATTGATTGATTGTCATATGTATATTAAATCACTTGTACACTGCATACAACATAAATAAACAAAACAATCTCAATGTATTCAGAAAGCCTCATTCAATGGGTATTGTTTATGAAAACTAGTTTTAAATGAAAACATTGCAATGCAACTGTCTTTTAAACAATGTGATCTGCTATGCTATACAATTTATATGAAAGAGTTTCATGCTTTAGCATAGTAACAAAAGGTAATTAAATTAGAAGCATGCATGAGAAAATATTAAGGTTACACAACGCAAGTTTCATTTTATTTTTCTTTAATGTTAAACCTTGTTATTCTAATTGTATGAAATCAAATTTTGTTCATGTTAATACATACTGGCCTTAATTTTGCATTTTACAACATTCTACGTATACCTCAGTTCATGCATATTTATACCTATTATAGGTAAATAGTAGATAATTGAATTCAAGGGCACCTGTTAGGTTTCCAAGTAAATCACTGCCACTCTTATAAACACAAAGTCTTTCATATTATGCATGCTAAGGGTATTATTGTTGTTATAGGTTGTTCCAGAGTTTATGGAACTATTCAAGGAACGAGCAACAGCACCATTCTTTGTATTCCAAGTATTCTGCGTTGCACTATGGTGTTTAGACAAATACTGGTACTACTCAATATTCACCCTGGTGATGCTTGTCATGTTTGAGTGCACTCTTGTACAGCAACAACTTAGAAACATGGCAGAAATCAGAAAGATGGGGAACAAACCTTATAACATCAATGTGTACAGAAATAGAAGGTGGCGGCAGATAATGAGTGATCAGCTCCTGCCAGGAGATGTTGTGTCTCTCATCAGATCCACTAATGAAAACCTAGTCCCTTGTGACATTGTCTTGTTAAGAGGTTCATGCATTGTTGATGAGTCCATGTTAACTGGTGAAAGTGTGCCCCAAATGAAGGAAGCAGTAGACAATGAGAAAAATTTAAAACAAATGCTAGACCCTGAGGGTGATAGCAAACTGCACATGCTGTTTGGTGGTACCAAGATTGTTCAACATTCCTCACCTAGCAAAACTACTTCATCAGCCCTCAAGGCTCCAGACAACGGTTGCATCGGATATGTTATTCGCAATGGCTTCAATACATCACAAGGAAAACTTTTAAGAACTATTCTGTTCGGCGTAAAGAGAGTAACAGCTAACAATCTTGAGACATTTGGTTTTATTATGTTCTTGCTTATCTTCGCAGTCGCCGCCGCTGCATATGTTTGGGTCAAGGGCTGTGAGGATCCAGAGAGGAATAGATACAAACTATTTTTAGAATGTACACTGATTTTGACATCAGTAGTGCCTCCTGAACTGCCAATAGAGTTGTCATTAGCAGTCAACACATCATTACTATCATTGTCTAAGTTAGCAGTATTTTGTACAGAACCTTTCAGAATACCATTTGCAGGCAAAGTAGAAATATGCTGTTTTGATAAGACTGGTACACTTACAAGTGATAATTTAGTTGTAGAAGGTGTGGCCGGTATAGCGGACCACAAAGACGCTAATGTCATTCCATTATCTCAAGCACCTATGGAGACTATACAAGTTCTGGCGACATGTCATTCTCTAGTTCAACTAGATGATGGTGTGGTAGGAGACCCATTGGAGAAAGCTACTCTGAAAGCTGCAGAGTGGAACCTGACCAAAGGAGATGCTGTAGTGCCAAAGAGAGGAAAGTCACCAGGCCTGAAAATTGTACACAGAAACCATTTTTCAAGTGCCCTTAAAAGAATGTCTGTAATAGCAGGGTACCAGGTCAATGAGCGAGGTTTTATGGAAACACATTACATAAGTAGTGTCAAGGGTGCACCTGAAACTGTGAAGACCATGCTGAAAGAGGTTCCTAGTCATTATGATCATGTTTACTTAACTCTGTCGCGACGAGGGGCGAGGGTTCTGGCATTAGGTTATAGGAATTTAGGGAAATTAAGTTCTCAAGACATTAGGGATATGTCTCGCGAGGATATCGAGTCGGATCTGACTTTTGTTGGATTTGTTATTATTTCATGTCCTTTGAAGACGGACTCAAAAAAAGCGATATCAGAAATCGTGAATGCTTCTCATTCTGTGGTTATGATTACTGGTGACAATCCGCTGACGGCGTGTCACGTTGCTAAAGAGCTGAAGTTTACTCAGAAAGAAGAAGTGCTGATTTTAGCAGAAAGTGATAATAAGTGGGGCTGGACGTCAATAGATGAAGAAGTGAATCTCCCCGTGAATCCATTCAAGACGTCAAAGCAATTGACTTCGAAGTTTGATCTTTGTATAACAGGCGAGGGTCTGACATTCCTAAATGAGTACCACCACAAGTTCCTGCTGGAGTTGATGCCTCATATTAAGGTGTTCGCTAGATTTGCGCCAAAGCAGAAGGAGTTTGTTGTGGTGACGTTGAAGGCACTCGGTTACGTGACGCTCATGTGTGGTGATGGTACAAACGACGTGGGAGCACTGAAACATGCTGACGTGAGTATTACTGGTTGTATTTAGTATCTTATTTGTATGCAACATACAATAAGCTGATTGTTGCATGACTAAATTCAAAATTACGCCACATAGAGCGTATTTATAAGTTGCTAACATCACTAGATTTAAAATAGTATGATCATACTCATATTTATTTATTTATTAATTGTTGTAACATTCGGTTCCCTACAAAATGGTTGAGCTGGATGGTGCTGATCCACGCGTCATGTTCGTGAACGGGCGCCGTCAGTTGAGACTGGTCATCTCTTAACTGCCACGGCTTATTTTTATTATTGATCTTATATTTTGAATTGTTTCTTTATTTTTTTTTTTCATTGTTCTCGCATATAGAAGCAACAAGAATAATGTACCCAGGATTTTGTAATATCTTGATTTAAAAAGAGCGTCCTTGGAGTTTCTTGCCCGTTCTTCTCCATAGAGATCTACGTTTTGGAATGGGCAACTAGCTTCAACTTTCTGACTAACTGACCGACTCTTTGACAATTCAAAAGTGCCTGTAAATGGTTTAATTGAAATAAATGCTTTGAGTTTGAGTTTGTGCACAAAAAAGGTACAAAGGCGGCTTTCATGCCGTAAAAATTTATATGAATTACATTTGGCTTTTGAAAGACTGATGATCAGCAATAAAATCTCCGAGAACAATCCCAAACTTATAGTATTCGTATTTAAAATTACAGGTAGGAGTAGCAATCCTAGCGAACGCGCCCGAGCGGCCGCGCGAGAAACCGCGAGAAGAACGCGTGGTAGAAGAGGCGCCGCGCCGGCCGACCAACCGAGCGGACGCGCGTGCCGAGGCCGCCGCACGCCTGCGCAGAGCCATGCGCGAGCTAGAGGAAGAAGATACGCAACTCGTGAGGTTGGGTGACGCGAGTGTCGCTGCACCCTTTACCAGTCGCCTTTCCAGTATATTTTGTAGTAAGTTTTATTTGATGTGCTGTTTGGTAGTCTGTTTTTATTTCATATTGGATACATTTGGCTGTATTTTAGGACCTGTGGAGGGTTTAATGTAATGTCTATGCCAGTAATAAAGGGAGTTTGGTCTAACATACTTTCTTTACCTGTATGCAATGTAAAATATATTTATACTAATATTATAAAGAAGTCTTCTTCTTTTTGTGTCTATGGTACTCTTCTTCGATGTTTTATATTGTTTGAGCCCATTAGTTGGCCACCTGATTACGGCATCAGTGGCATTCTTTAGGTCATCCAAGGTGCAGGTGATGAGATATAAAGAGATAATTTGTTGAAATTTTGTATGTGGGAGGTAATCTTCAGGACTACGGATCCCATTCCGAAAATTATTTCACTAAATGGAAGCAACAGTATTGCCGAGTGTCATAGGATATATTTTATGTTAAAACAAGAAATTTCACGCGGACGAAGTCGCGGGTAGAAGCTAGTATTATAATAATTATCTCATCCCATTTATGTTTTTCACTTACCATGAATACACTAAAACATGATATATACAAAATGGTTCTTCGGAAATAGATATAATGCACAAAACGAATACCTACTCAAAATAGCTTTCTGCAAAACTCTGTTTTTGTGTCAATAACACGAATAATACAATCAAATTAATGACCCCTATATAGGTCAAGTTGAGTCAAGTTTACAGGTCAATCACATTGAAATTACTTTTGCCATCAGCTGCTGAACTATCTTGAGTTGAGTCATATGATGTAAAATGGGTAAAAATTCAGAATGACGAACATGCATACCCAAGTGAAATTAGCACGTTTTGGATAAATGCCATTAATTGCCTGAATGGTTTTCACCCATTTACTACTTACTAAAATAGGGTGCAAATTTGCAATAGATAGGCCCTTTCCTTGGTAAAGCATAAAATAATATACAATTTATTGCCATGTCCAGCATGCCGTCGCATCTGTCATTGCTCCAGCGTAAGCCTTCTTTGAACGCAAATATTCAGCGTCTCGCGAAGATAAGCTACACGCTACGCTCGACATTAGCGACATAATAATATTAATTGCGAAGACACTCAAGGGGTTAGGAATCCCGTTACATAGTTCTACAGTTCCCTTCTTATACTAAGGCTCAATTTACATTGCAGCGGAATTTAGTGGAAGCGGGTTTTTGTAACGATATTGTACATGGCAAAATGAACTTTATGTCAATTGTCTAACGTACAAACTAGATACGAGCTTGTTACTGTAGGAATTTCCGAGAATGTGCGAGAATTCTCCAGAAGACGCGCGACCTGGCGATTTGGCTCGTATCTAGTTTGTACGTTACACTATTGACATAAAGTTCAGTATGCTTTGTACAAAAGAATTCGCTTCCATTCCGTTCCGCGGCAATGTAAATTGAGCCTTAAACATCATAATATTTTTGTCTCCAGTCTGCCACATAATCAAGCAAGGCCGGTGCACTCTGGTGACAACACTGCAGATGTTCAAGATCCTGGCTCTGAACGCCCTTATCTTGGCGTACAGTCAGTCGGTCTTGTACCTAGATGGCATCAAGTTCAGTGATACCCAGGCCACGCTACAGAGTCTGTTGTTGGCGTCCTGCTTCTTGTTTATATCAAGATCTAAGGTAATTTTTAGCATAAATAGTTAACTTTTATTCTGACCACCGAAGAAATGCGTTCCAGTTACGTAGGTTGGGAACAAGTAAAGGAAAAAAAGGAACTAATAAAGTTAAAATTCGTAATTCACCTAGCCCAGGTAGCACGGGCGATTTTTTTCACGCACTGGATTTTCAACGCACCGCTTAGCGCCGAGATTTGAAAATCCGAAGATGTGTTTTTTAGACGCGCTGGGATGCACTCTGTTGAATTCTCAATGCTCGGCTGAACACTAAGAGTTCAAAATCCAGTGCCCGATAAAATCCCGCCGCCGATATTTTTACGCCCGTGCTTACGTGGGCTTATTCTTTTGTACTCAGCATTTGCAGTCCTTGCACAGTTATGTGCATCAGACTGATCTTTATTTATTGTCGTTGCTATATTTAAGATTAGTGTCAGATGTAAATTAACTGTAAAGGTGAACATCCACGAGTTCGCACCGGCATCAACACACGTACCGCACGCAAAGGATTTTCGTTTGTTTTGTAGGAATTCATATAGCACTGCGTCCACTATCGGTGCCGCTCGCACCACAAAGCAAACCAAAATCTTTGCGTGTCGTGCGTGCGTTGCGGCGTGCGGACCAGTGGACGTTCATCTTAAGAGGACTGTATATACGAATTTACTCATTATTTTAGGTGTAGACAAGTATATGCTCAAAAGCTGGTTTGAGAAAAGTGTTATTCTGTTATAATTATTATATCCCAGTGCGAAAAAGTATTTACATGTACTAATTTTATTCATCATCAATTTTACATAGGTGTATTATTTTCCGCATATGGTTTACCTGTCTAGCCTTTTCCATAATATGCCAGCAAATGTCCTTATCGATATTATACATCCTTGTACCATATATACGCGCACCTGCTCCGATAAATAAATAAGCTGATTTTACGTATTTTTCATACATAATTTCGATGTATTCCACAGCCACTGAAGCAGCTGTCGAAGCAGCGTCCTCTCCCGAACATCTTCAACTTGTACACAATCATGACTGTGCTCACACAGTTCGCGGTGCATTTCCTATGTCTCATCTATTTGGTGCACGAAGCTACGTCACGGTCGCCCGGAAGGTAATATAACTTGCTACATGAATGAATCCGATCAGGAACTACTGCCAAAATAATAATAACTCATGGGAATTGGGCCTAACAGTAAATTGGTATTTGAAAAACGTATGTACAGTACAACTATTTTCTTAATGTCCCTCAGCAAACTTCGTGTTTGGTCAGTCGTTGGATTTCTATCAGTTGCCCTTTGCACTTGCTGCAGACCGGACGCTCTCCATCGACTTGGAAGTATATAGATTTGTTAATACTCTTTTAACTTAATGTAATTTATTTAAAAAATTGGAAGAAACTGACGAAACACGAAGTTTGCCGTGGGACATTAAGAAAATAGTTGTACTGTACAAATTACTATTCTCAGGCAAGGCTTACGCAAGTCATTAGACATGCTTTAATTACACTTTTCTTAATTAGGAGTTGCCTAGTGTGACTTTTAGTACTAATTAATAGGTATAACATTTTCTACCTTGCTTTATTACCTTTGTGATAAAAAAGCATCAAACATCGACGTGTTAATTTATTTAAAAAAATACATAACATAACGCTTGTAATCCCCGATTGGTCAGGCAGAAGTAAAAAAAATAATTACTAAATATAACTAATATTTGTTTACAGGAATAACAAGCCGAAGTTGGACATGGATTTGGCAGAGGACGAGGATCGAGAGTTCGCGCCAGACCTGCTCAACAGCACCGTCTACATCATCTCTATGTCGCTGCAGATATCCACCTTTGCTATCAACTATCGGGTATGAAACAGATTCATTTAAAAATATATATAATTAAGGTTAAGCTAAACAAAACAAGTTTTTTTAAGTACAAATGTGGTCGACTATTTCGCCATTTGCGAAGTCCTGAATCTCTTCAGTATAGGTCCTTTATAGTAACTTATTGATGGTTCCCAACCCGCACTGGGCCCGCTTGATAGATTACGGCCCGCTCCCTCTCACAGAACGGAGGCCTGTGTCCCAGCAGTGGGAACGTTATAGACTGATTATTGATGGTTCAAACCGTCATTTATGAGAATTTATATATTTTTTATTAAATTGCTGTTTGAGTTTTTTCAATTAAAACAAAACATTTATTCACATAATATAGGTATACATAGATGGTACACGAAAGTTACATAACATTATTGGATCCTCATATTTACCACTTGTCCTATGCGAAAATTAACATAATGTTTTAGTCAAATTAAATACCTACATACTTGACACTATAATTTCACTTTGCTGACCCAGTTGAACATACCACTATGTTCAACAGGGTCAGAAATCCTCCAATTCAATAATCCGATGCACCTGTAACAGGTTCAAACATCCAAAGATATAAAAATATTCTTCTTTTCTCCAGGGTGAGCCATTCATGGAAGGTCTCCGCGACAACAAGCCGCTCCTGTACAGTATTATGATCTCGGGCGGCGCCGTGCTGGCGCTCGCTCTCGGGATCTTCCCCGACCTCTCCAATATGTTCGAGATTGTATATTTCCCACCTGATGTAAGTATACCATTTATTTTTATTAAATAAGCTTACTACCCAGTCGAAAGCGTAATGCTTGAGGAAGGCATAGGTCCAGCAGGATATCTTTCTTTCAAGGTCGAGCCATAACCGACATTCAGTCGGTAAATAGTGCACAAATTATTACCACTACTTACATAAAGTGGCATTCCTCTAAAACGCTTTTGTTTTTCAAAACTTGTCTATGTAAACTGCCTGTAAAAAATGGATATACACAAGGGATTATTAAGGGTTGTGAAAATCTGTTGCCTGTCTATCATATATGTATAAAAATGAACCTTATCATGTAAGAAAGAAGGACCACTACATAGAAAAGATCAAACTAAAGTGTCCTAATTTTGTTTCAGTACCGGATTATCTTAGTGCAAGTATTGATAGCAGACATGTTGTTCGCATATCTAGTGGACCGTCTCTGTCTCATTCTTTTCGGTGAAGGACTCAGATTCAGGAGTACGTAGCGCAGAAAGCAGCGGTATCCAGTGTCACACAGTTTTCATGTAACGGTAATAGGTTTATAGCGCTACGAGGTTCTTTTGGCGCGTGACCAAAATCGGAACTAACGCCGCCATCTTGATTTTCGATACATATTTGCAAAAAAAGTTCACAAATGTTTACCAATAATAACTGAACAATAAACAAAAAAACAATAAAAACCCTGTAAATGTCATTTAAGCGCCAACAGATCCTTGTACAGTCCTTGCACAGTTATTTTACCTCAGACAGCAGCAACCCAATAGCAACCTTGTTGTCACGTTGATAAAGATCATTGTGAATTTGACAGACTTGTCAATGGCAGCAACCCAACAGCAACCTTATAGTAAAGAGAATAAAGATCACTTTGATTTTGACAGCAATGCAAATTCAGAGGTAAAATAACTGAAAGAACTGTAGCAGTGTATGTATTGTTCCACAGATTATGTACTGGACAGATACTTTATTTTGTGTGTTCATAGTCCCTGTTTACAAAAATTACACTGAATTAAATACGTAGCATTTACTGCTCAAATAATTGAAGTGAGTTCGTAAAAACATAAGGTTTATAGTACACCTTTTCGCCAGTTATGTTTAACTCCTATTTAAAGGCACAATTCCAGAGTCCGGAGTTATCCGAGACAGGGACATTTCTGGTTGAAAATCTCAATAATTAATTCATACTGTATCATTAATTAAATCATCATTATACATATTGATGCTTACGTTTACATTATGTAAACATAGCGATATTTTTAGTACCGAACGATGCGTGTATTCGCCGAGAGATGAATGTATATAAAGTGTCTTTGTAGTATGCAATCTGTGGATATTTCGTGTAAATATCTAAATTATAAAGAAGTATGTTACGTGTCTCGGTGTAGTCTTATGACTGGGGACGGTGTAACCGCTCAAATATATGTGCATTTAATTATGATGGATAAATGTGTCGATGGTATTTATTATGAAATATAATTGTGTAGTTAAATGTATGACATTGTTTTATTTCCTCAAAAAAGTTATCATTACTTGATTCATCAGCCATATGTCACTTCTCAACTTTTCAGGTTTCCAATAACCAACAGCTATCCTCTAATAAACGGAAGTTCTCGCTAGAGAATCGGTTGCCGATTGGAGGGTTAACAATTGCACCACCTGATTATCTAGGTACTAACACAACCAAGACGCATTTTTTTCCCCAACTTGTTATTTTCTCTGTTTGTCTTTTCTTTGCGTCATGGTTTACCGCAAATAAACGTATTTTCTTTTCTTTATAAGAAGGAAGGGTAGTTGGTATAAGAAAATACTCATATTGATATTCTGTCAAGTTTGCTCAGGCTGTACTCTATAGGTAAATGAGCTTCAAATATACAACACAGTCTTTGACATTTATTTTATTTCAGTATTTCACAAACTAATTCATAGTCAACCTATACAATTCGTATCGCCTAATGAACAAGGAACATTCAGATGCGAAAGGAAAGTAAGGTCGTGATAATGTCCGTAAGGGGGATTCTGGCACTAGCGTTATCACTTTAGTGCTTCCAGCTGCCTCCGAGATCTCCCAGGCCTCCGAGGCCGCCGATACCGTATCCGAGGCCGCCATAGCCGATACCGAGGTCGCCGCCGTGACCGAGGCCAATGCTGGCACTAGCCAAGCCGATACCACCGTGTCCCAGGCCTATACCGCCGTGGTCTAGACCAATACCACCGAGACCGGCTCCAAGACCATATCCTAGTCCACCGAGACCAACAAAGCTGGAAGCGTATCCGCCATGAGCAATGGGGGCAGCAACAACAGGTGCAGCAACAACAGGTGCAGCGGCAATCGGAGCTACGATTTGCTTGCTCACGACCGGAGCAGCAATCAACGTTTGCGGATGCGCCGCGGGGCCGACGCGTTTGACCACCGCGTTGAATCCAGAGACGGGGTCGGCAGTGTAGTCCACTACTCTGATGGTACCATCGGGTTCCGTGAGTGAGTACGAGCCCTTCACGACGCCTCCGTCGCGAGACTCAGTCTGGGCTTTGTGATCACCAGTTACGGGGTCGTTGACCGCGTAGTTGAAGCCGTAGCGCGGGATTGACTGGGGAGCACACATAATCTTGTAAATTTACTATAACAGGCAAATATACAGTGGTGGTGTTAGATTAAACGAAAAACGTATTGAAGGGTAACGATGACGGAAGTGTAAAAAAGTATCGATATACAGGGTGGATTTTTCAGATGGGGCAGCAAGGGCAGCTACCTTAACCGTTGTAGCTACAGGAAAATGGTCTTAGGGGACTTTTCTTAACTTTTTGAGAAATTTTGATTTGCATTCACAGATTCTGAAAAAAGATGTACAATCAACTGGAAAATGGACTATTTTCACAAAAACTTTTTTTTATGCCAATCGATCATATTTCATATAAGGATCAAAAACCTCTATTGGATCAACTGAGGTTTGAGTACTAGAAAAGTCAGACATCGCAAAAAACTTTTCCCATACCTACATTTCGTAGGAAATGAGACTACAACTTACTTTTTTATTATGGATAGACTGGTGATACAATGAAGACTGGCCGAAAATAAACAAAAAAAATAAAATTAAACTTTGAACAAATAAGCCTCATAATTTAATTTTCTTTGAAAACAGAATCGAGATACGAGTAGTCTGTTGTCTGGTAGCTTATGATTTCCGAAATTCTGTCACAAAAATGACCTCTGAAGATGAAGATGGCGCTCCGCCACACAACAGCCACACAACAGCCGCCAAACCCGTTCAAATTTGAACCGGCAATTCGGGAAGCAGTGGATATGGAACTGGTCCTATACCATAGCCACCTCGCAGTCCTGATCTCACGCCTCTTGATTTTTTTATGTGAGGCTATTAATAAAATTAACTTTATAAAAAGAAATAAGACAGTGTTCAAGAACTCAAACATTCACCACGATTCTCTATGGCAGTCATCCTTTCACATTATCAGCTGCTACCCGCTCTGTAGTAAAGAGAGTAAACCTATGCCTACGTCAAAACAGCTACCATTTTGAGCACCTCATAAATCTTAGAGCACAAAAGTAAAAATTCTAGGCGAGTCCAAATGTAAAGTATCAAGTTTTTATTTTTAAGGTGATATAATACTCAAAGTAGAAGTTATTATTTTTCATTTCTTTTTCGATTAGTCTTTTTTGTCGCTGTCAGTTTATGGATGGTAAAACAGTAAGTTGTAGTCTAAAAGTATTTTGCGATTTCTGACTTTTCTAGTACTCAAACCTCAGTTGGTCCAATAGAGGTTTTTAATCCTTGTATGAAACATGGTCAAACAGAATTAAAAAAAAGTTTTTGTGAAAATTGCCAATTTTCCTGCTGACTGTACGTTTTTTAAATGTTGTAGTAGGTATTTATAAGTCCGACTGACAGTATTAACTACCTACATAAAACAAAGATGTTTAGCAATTACCTAGGTATTTTTGTCTGTTCTAAACCAGGTTTGAAGTGAGAAGGGAAAATGGATCATCACATAAAGGTGATTTACACGCGTAAATGACCTTTTCACCTCTCAACCTCGGAGAGATTCGGTTTATCCTTCGAAATCTGAGTGCGAGTGTATTTTATCCGCTAGCGTGGAAAGATTTTTAAAAATTCGAACCTTTCTATTCTATAATTTTCTATACCGCCAGTCCACTGAAAATGCATTAATTCTTATTTCATGTTAGTGCGCCAACCTCAATTTTAGAATACTTAATCGCACTGGCCAGCACAACGACAGCATGAAAAAAAAGAAGCTTTTTAAAATATTCGTCTCTATTCAATTCACTTTCTATTAGTTTGGTTTGTTTTTTGATAAAATCGTAAGAAATCATATAATATGAGCGAGTCTAGCAGTAACAAAGATGTAAATTTAACACCTGCAGAGTTAGTGCAAGCGGTAGGTACATAATGCCGAATTTTCTTGCGGAAAAATCGCGCGAAAAGTACATTAAAGGGTACAATTTGATCAATTGATCGGGGAACTTGAATAATAACGCATTATTCTAAGATGGAGACATTCTAAAGGCGCGAAAACGTTTTCGGAGACTATAATGCTATCATACTTCATTTAACTATCTAAAATACGGAAATCAAGCACACTTTGGAGCATTTACTCGATGCTAAAAGCCACGATCAAAATAAAAAATGATATACACGTAGAAAATATTCCAAACTATTGGCGTTTTTAAAGAAAAAGTCAAGCGCCCACAACCCGAAAAATCTAAGATTTTCACCACATTGAGCAGTTTCTCAACGAAGTTCCCGACTCCAAATGTCTTGCTACAAAAGTAAGTATTTCGCTTAATATAATATCTTTGTTCAAAGTAGGTACTGTCCATATCTATGGTACTGTCTGTACTGTCTTAGTATTTGCTTTAAAACAAATTTTCTTCCTTTGTGTTACAGGTTGAACATTATTGGCATTAGCGGGGCGTGGGCGTGCCGGGCTAATGAACTCACGTATCTTTCAACGAAAAACATTGAGAAGCATTTAGAAAAGTTGCTGTTGATTAACTTATCAAACACGAAGACCAATATTGATAGGAACTTATATGTCAAAATTGTAGATAAATATCAAGCCTTGAACCCTGCTAATACACCAAACGATCGATATTTTTTGCAATATCGTAAAGGAAAATGTGTTAGACAGCCTATGGGAAGTACTAAAATTGGTGGTTTGCCACGAGAAATTACCACTTTCCTTGGACTACAGGAACCAGAGGAATACACCGGGTATTGTTTTAGGAGGACGTCGCCCACATTTTTGGCTGACTCGGGCGCTGATCTGACCATGCTTGAGCGTCACGGCGGCTGAAAGTCCAGTACCGTGGCAGAAGGATATATAGAGGACTATAGAAAACAAGTCAAAAATAGGCAAGGGCATCGTTGGAGCTATAACTTTAAAAGAGTCTTGCCCAGATTCTTGGTCTCGTCCTTCAACTTCCAGAGACAGCACGATAGAAAATTGTTTTGAATCGCCTGCCAATCCGTCTGTCTCCAACATTTACAATGGAATTCAATGAAATTGAGCAATGTTCCGCTTTGCCAAATAATTTACCTAGTAATAGTATACAAGTGTCAAACACAAGAATAAGAGATCAGAAAAAAAATACTTTCAATATTACCATTTGTAGTAATTTTATTAATTTTTTTTTTTTTTAATAAATAACCACTAATTCAATCTATTATTTAAGCAATTTTTCTTGCATCTAGCATTTTCCACGCTGTAGTGAGGTGAAAATTTGTGTGTTTCGCTGGGCAGCAAAGTAACAAATAGCTATAGTTAAAAATTATAATATAATAGTTCCAGTCGCTAGCGCAAGGGTGCTCACGCGTTGCGAGAGTTCTTACGAAAGTGTTTGATAAGATTTTCACTGTTGTTTATCAGATTTTTTAAACGAAGTTTTTTATTCCAAGTTATAGGTACTGAGAATAATTGTCGACTGAGAGCTACTCTTGCTCTCATTCGCCAAGTGTGCAAAACCAAAAGGAACTTCGTTCCAACCGGGGTCCCACGACACCTCTCGACTATTTTTTCTTCGTGTATATTTTTATTAGTAACATGCAAGCATGGACTATTGTGGGTTTGAATACGTCACTCGTTTAACCTAACATACTGTATTATTGGATATCTTTGAATTGTTCGGTCTACTTACAATACTGCCGGTGGCGATGGGCAGCGCCCCGATCGCGGAGGGAGCGGCCATTGCTACACCGAACAAGCAAGCAATCTGAAAATAAATGCAAATGTATGACTGAAGCAACCGGTGTCATGAATATTTAATCGTATTGTAAGAATTGATGTTACAATCTATCGCGAAAACAATCAGAGAACTTATTACACTGTCTGATTTTGTTGTAACACTTTGACTTAACCGATGGGAACAATCAAAAGTCCTTAACCTATTTCCACAAATTTTCAAATCGACACCGTTTTAATTACATTTGTTGAAATGGGATGTAGTACTAGTTACATCCCATCTGAAATCATCACGGATACCGCAAAGGAATCTTTACATCTAAAAAAAAAACGATTGCACTCGAGTTCTTGAACTTTGCTGTCACGAATCACGATTTAATGTCATTTCATAACAGTTTTCGGTTAAGATTGGACTGAACACAGTTCTAGAATACGAGCCTCAACCTGATAAGGCAAATATCTCTATTCTTACCGTAATGTAACTGAACATGTTGAACATGTAAATTCAGTGGTCCTGCGAACGTTATCCAAACTGTTTGTGCACTAATAATGTAATACAAACCCGCCGTTCGTATTTATACGCGCTGCGGCTCCTTATTTGTCAATTCCTTACAATCCTTCGTGGTTTCACGCTTATTGATTATTCAAGTTACGCACCTCTGAATATATTTTCATAACTTGTCCTAAAATCGCCGGTAATTCAGTTAATTGTTGGTTCGCAGTCCGTACGCTCTCTGTAAAACGGCGTAATTGTTTCAACAGATTCCTGTCCGATTATCAGGAATTATGTGAGTAATTAGTCGGTTGTTGCTCAATTAGCTTCTGCTTGATCCATTCATCCGTGAATGCCGGAACGTGGTCGATAACAATTTTTTTTAATAGCTCGTTTCTAAGTAAACCCTGCTTAGTAACAAGAGGATATCGAAATTGCTTACGATGGGGCGCTAATCGTAAACAGACCAGAGGGCCTAGATAAATAGTATTCGCTTCGGAGCGATTCTATTTCTACAATCGCTATCGCTTTAGCTAATGTTTCCATCATACGAATCGAAAACTAGCGATAGCGCTTGTTTAAAAGTGCTACTTGGCTACGCATCTCTATGGAAGTAATCGTTCGACGCTGTCTATTCGTTTCATAGAATCGAATGATGTTAACATTGTCTAGCTAATTTCTTTTCATTGATCTATGATCACGTGATATTTCGATAGATTATGTCAACCCCATACATTTTTGGCTTTTCTACTTGCGTCATCGCTAATCGAATATTACTTTGTCTAGGCCCTCTGTACTCTTATTGCGTAACACAGTTTCAATCACAATCCGAGTGTTTTGAAGGATATTTCTAATCCACTGCTTCATCTATACTTACTTAATCTATACATCTATACAGATAAATAAAATTGAAGTGTCTGTTTGCAGTGTAAAAAAAAACAGCTTTTTACTAAATGCATATGAAAGTATATACGGTACTTATAACAAAATACCAATTTTGACATTTTTATCTGTCTGTATTCACTGGCATATAGCTGCAGTTATAAGGAGTAACATATACTACTTTTTGTACCGGCAGCACGGTCCCGTTGGATAATTTCCGACATCCACGCGGGCGAAGCCGCGTGCTGAAGCTAGTAGGTTTAATAAATTCGACTGCTCATCAACGTAAATAACGCAATGAACGTGGCTGAAATGTCAAAATTAAAGAAAATGCGACCAATTGTCATTTTATGTGTGTTACGTAATTACCCCGCAGGGCAGGTAGGTAGGTAGGTAGCTCGCCGTCGGGTAAGGACCGGACTCGGGTCGACGATACATCGTGTTCCACGCGTGCCTCAAAGAGATGTCAGCATTATTGACGGGGTCCGAAAGTGCCGATGCCTGCCGGGGTCGCGGATTGTTCGAAAGTGTTACCGTGGCCCTGGCGCACAGGCAACCGAAGGAACACGGGTGGGTTTTAGTCAGTAAGAGTCTGACACGCCCTTCTGCTCCGCCCAGGGCGGGAAAGGTCATTTAATGATTACCCAGGCAAAAAAAAAAAAAGGGCAGGTAGGTAACGAACCTACCTACATGATATTTTTAAGCGATGCCCTACATTCAAATAAATCCTGTAGTACCTATCGAGCGTCCATTGACAATTTTCTCAAAAGCACGTTAGCACCCAGACCCGGAACAAAACTGAGTCCAGCCAAATAATTGTTTCGAGCGGAAGTTGAACCCACAACCCGTAGCGCTGCAGCCAATTCATTCACTGCGCCAACCAATATGGAGGATTAGGATAGCTTTTAAACGCAACATTCTTATATTGATCTCCACAATATTAGATACTCAAGTTTATCCTCCGATGGTCACAGCGCCTATTATCCCAATTCCCATGTCATGGACGAGGTAGGGTAGGCTTTCATATCGTAATCAATATTATTAAGCAGTCAGGAAACATGAAAACCCATGACGATTTATATCCACCGTTGGTGGCTTATTACGCCCATGGGATATTGTAGGGATAACCCTACAGGATCGCCGGTTCGTGACCAGTTCTAAATGCTCTTCCTATAATTTTGACTACATTAAAGTAAGAAGTAAACAAGTGCTATTTGCATCTGAAGATAACATTGATAACTCACCAGATAGGCAGGCGGTGTTAATATTATTATAATATTTAAATTATATATATTATTATTTTATAATTAATATTGTTATAATATTACACAAGTTCAAATCAAATTAGCTAGGGAAACTCCACAGACGTGATGGGTATGGATTTCTAAACACGATAAAATACAATAAAAGAATTGATGTTCTTTATTTTTGGGGTTAACGATCGCTAGCAATGTACTCGTATGTGTTGAGAAGACCAGTTTTGACCAACTCTGCTTTTGCAAGCAATCTCGATATTAAAATTATTTTTGACTAAGTAGAGTCCGCCTATGACTTCGACCGCGTGAAGTTTCTTGTTGTATCCTATTACACTCGGGAACTGTAGCTTCCCTTTAGTGATAGAATTGTCGGAATCGGATCAGCAGATCTGAAGTTTACCCCTAAGTACAAACTCATAAATTTTACCTTTTTTATAATAGTAAGTATAGATAAATAGCCCTCTAAAAGGAATGACAAGCGAGCGAGCGTGTTGGGCCGGGCGCGGCGAGTGCCTCACCACCGAACTATAGCTTTATTTTTTAAGTACCTATCTCTAAAAATACGTGTTCGATGCTTAGTACATTTAAGATATACTTCCTGGGCCGCAATTCTGTATGTTAATTATTATTCCCCGCGTAATCTTACCATGTGCAAACCACGTCAATATCGAGTCTAGTTGAAACGGTTTCGTTCATTGTATCATAGAGAATACGTTATTAGCAGATGTCGTGGTTTCGAAGTAAGGAATCGTTAAGTGGTCATAGTGAACTAGGGCCCTGGGCCTGCAGTCTCGACATTAGATAGCGACAAAAATCTGTCGCTAAGTCGAATCGATGTCAAATTCCTTTAATAGATTTTCAACCTTATGCTTTGGAAATAAAGTTGAAAATCTATTAAAGGAATTTGACATCGATACGACTTAGCGACAGATTTTTGTCGCTATCTAATGTCGAGACTGCCGGCCCTGGCCCTGCAGTCTCGACATGAATAGCGACAAAAATCTGTCGCTAAGTCGTATCGATGTCAAATTTCTTTAACAGATTTTCAACCTTGTGCTTTGGAAATAAAGTTGAAAATCTATTAAAGGAATTTGACAACGTTACGACTTAGCGCCAGATTTTTGTCGCTATCTAATGTCGAGACTGCAGGGCCTGGTGAGTTATGTAAATCTCTTCGGCTGTAACGACTCATGTATTTATGGTCATACTTCACTTAGGCAAGTTTTTAGAACCTTGAATAACTGTCGTATACTCACTTTAATTTACAGTCAACGCCGTGGCCATGTGATACCAATTCCTATAAGATTTTCGTAGTAATGAGAGCTTCAGCAACTTACTGAGATTGTGATCATGTATTGTTGTGCCAAACATACATACATAACATTACGCTTGTTATCCCCGAAAGTTTAGACAGAGGTGAACCTGTAGTACACCTAAATACCGCCACTTATGTGTAAGTTCCATGTAATTCGGGGCGATTAACCCATTGACAGCGACCAGTGGTGGCCCAGTGGTAACGGCCCCGACTTACGAGTTGTAGGTCGTGGGTACGAACCCAGACAGGCGCTTTACTTTGTCTAAATAATTTCATCACCACTGCTCTCAAATAGTGAAGGAAGACATCGTGAGGAAACCGGCATGTCCTAGAACCAAAAAATCGAAGACGTGACATCTGCCTACCCGCTCTGGGCCTCGTGGTAGGTTATAACTCACACCCTCTCGAAGTGAGGAGGCCTGTGTCCCAGCAGTGGGAACATTATAGGCTGATTATGCTATGCCGTACTACCATAAAAAAAAACACGTGTGGCACTCGGGGACTGCCGCGGTATTGCTATTGCATAGCATTTTTTATCAACTTATACAATTATAATTATTATTTTTTATTTTTATTTATGCATTTTTTTTTTCTTTGATATTAATTCAAGTACAGTCGTACCATATACATACACGTTTAGCGAACGCTTGGCCGAGCTACATGGTAGGCGGAGTGGGGGGTGTTAGGTTTTATTTTCGTTACGGAATTTCTTGATTCGGTCGCCGCGGTCAAAGCCCGCGATAAAAGCTATGCAATAGCTTAAAAATGTGAGATTTTGAACCTGAGAATCGAACCTAGAAACACCGACCTCGTATCTATAGTTCTGGCGTTTTAAGCATGGCAATGGCGGTGATTGACCCAACTACAATTTCTAGCATTTTTTATTTCAAAAACTGAAATACAGTCCGTTAACATCCTGAATCAATATCTATCGTGATCTTCAACATGTTCGAATAACGAAAACCCATACACAGTTTATTCTTTGGGTTCCTACGGAGAGATATTAGGGAAAGGGCAATGACCCTTAAGTTTTGAGTTGAGCTGCACGATTACTGACAAATGCGTGCACTGACTGGACAGGTCCACTCATTCTGTGTGTTTTTTCCTGAAAAGACCATTTCAGACACAAATCTACATGGTCTTCACATGATCTGACCAAGATTATGTCTGGACTTTAAAAGAGACTGTGACCTCTGAGTTTGTTTCGGCCTCTCTTCTCAGAGTAGTCAGATAGGAAACGCCGACCTCATCTAGTTTTAAAAATATGATTGACGTGTAAAAGTGTTTGTACAAACCTACTTACAGAAATAAAATCATTTATCATTTGACCGCTAATGCCATGATAACACGCGACAACTACACCAAAACTAAACAGTGTCACGGAAACGCACCAACACCCATAAGCCCTATTGATTTTCTCTCGCAATTTTTTCACCTTTCCCTTTATTCAAGTTTAAAATTTTCCGCTTCAGTTTGATTTTAAGTTATACATTCCCTCCTGGTGGCATTTTAAAACCCGAAAGATTTGCAAACGAAATGGATATTTCATAGTCAAGTATCTATCTGCATCGAGAATCTTCAGTAATACTTTTTGCTATACTAACTTCTGGCTTTGCCCGCGTGGAACCATTTCTGAAGTGTCCACCACTTTATTGAACCTGCGGGGTAATTACGTAACACACTAACAGTAAGAATGGGTTTCATTTTGACAGTTCAACAACATTCATTGCGTTATTTATGTTTTTGAGCAGATAATTTTTTCCATCATATGAAGCAATGGACTAGCAATAGGCTTCAAAATGATTCAGATTGTGATAGATAGTGTGTTACGTAATTAGGGTGCAGTTCTGTTCTAAGATTTACTGCCTCCAACCCACCTGGGTGCTATACCACAATACCAGTCTGAAATAACCTCAATAAAATTGATGAGACGTCCTTTACTTTCACAGAAGAAGCTATGTCATCTTGTCTACTGCAGTTTGGCAATATGGATTGGAAAGCTGTCGCTAAACTGTTCATTATAGCTTCATATTATGAGTACTGTAAGCAGGGACTAGATACGCGATTCAAAGTTACTAGTAAACCGTAAACAGCTTTTCCCTTAGTCAACCTTGTAAGATTGGTGTCTGACCGCGTGTCGAAAACTATCCCACGGGAACGTGCGGGTCAGAAAGTAGCCAATGTCCTTTCCCAGGATGCCATCATCGAAATCCGTTCAGTGGTTTAGGCGTGAACATGCAGAGTTACTTTCGAATTTATAATATTAGTATGGATTAATTCATTACCTACATTACATTAATTATGGATAAAAGAAGTTCTATATAGCGTCATGACTTGTACCAATCTGTGATAGCGTCATGTCAATCTCAATATATCTGTTCTAATTCCTTGGCCGCATTTAATGGACATGTTACAGACATGTTAACCGTAGCATGTTGCGTTATCTGAGATGTAACCACTCTGATTGGCTATTATTCTGCCTGATGCTCTTCCTTAGCCTGTCCTGTTTGCTTCGTTTTGTCTGTGATCTGTGAGTCTCTGATAGTTGCCTACATATGGGAGACTTACACACATATGTACGCATTCCCCAAGTGGCTTGTATGACCAAGGTATTACGCCTAGTTTAATTAAACTAGGCGTAATACCTGGGTCATACAAGCCACTTGGATTTCTAATTAGAAATCAGGGTTTCATAACACCCTTTCCATTGTACTAAAAGTTCCAGGAAAGAAAGCTTAAAACTACCTATATAGAAACAGTGTTACCTACGGACACATTCAAATCAAATCAAATCATTTATTGCTTTGCAAACATGGGTATTTGTACATAGATGTTTTATCATAAGAGTCGTCCAAGTTCTACCGTCACATGGGCACGCAAATTTAAAAATATGATTATAAATAACAAATTAGGAAAATAAAATAATACAAAATACGAATTAATTTCAAATCGTTTGAATTACAGTAAAAATGTCACGAAAATGTCAAATGTCAACAAGGTACAACAGTAATAAAAATAAAAAATAAATATCAAATGGAATAATGGCATATTAATCAGTCGGTGATTCATCATTATGGAAGTCGCCATATGTGTAATAACATTTTTCAACGTATATTTTGTTTAGTGCCCTTTAAATTTGACTACAGTCATAGTTTTAATAATATTAGATACCTACTTTATTATGAATGCGTGGGGCAGTACCAAAAAACCTTTTTTGCATTAGTGCGGTTTTACATTTGACACAATTGATTGACTGTGATTCATTCCATTGTTATGGTATGATAATATGTACGTATATAATATGTGTATAATATGTACGTGTAAGTTACGAAAATATCGTGATAGCACGTGCCAATTTTTCTTCGCTGAATATATTCATAGATTCATACACAGCTATGTCTTCATTCGTTAGCGTAAATTAATCAAGGCTGTTAAATATTTATAAACTTTATTACAACTAGGCTTGAACATATTTACAACATTTTTAATGCCAATATGTATTTAGGTTGTAAGTATGCATGTACCTACATATTTTGTAAATCTAATAAACTCACCCATTTACATGAATGAATTTGCTGTTTAGGGTTCCAAGCGAAAAATAAGATTTTTTGCGGTTTACACCCGTTTTGCACGTCTATGAAAAAAGTTGGAAAAGTAGGTAGGTAGGTAGGTATGTGCAGAGTTTAATTAAACTTGGCTTATTCGGTACTCCACACACATCATAAAATCACCTTGATTGCGTTATAAGATACGCCCGTTTAATAACCGGACAGTATACCTGCCTAATTATACGTAAAATAGAATTTTCGCAAATTGTATATGTGAGCCTCGGCCTACCTGTTAAACATATGCAAAATAAATAATAAAATTCCCTAAAAATATTTATTTTGCTTTGTGCATTCATGAGATGACACAAATAGAAGAAGAAACAAAAGAACGTGTAAAAATATTTAAAATAAAGTAGCATAAAAATATTTGCAATAAAGAAGGATAAAAAAAAACTAAAAGAACTTTTCTACAACAAAAGAATATCCATCTTCCAAAATAAATAACACTAAAATGTTAAAAATAACTTTAACTTCGGAAATCAGTGCCAAAAACGAAAATACAAAACCAAAGACAACAAAAAAGTTCTTTATTTTTCACTTTTTAATTGTTTTACCTACACATAATGACGTGATCAACATACACAAACTGGAATTAAATACGGATCATTGAAGCTTACTCAAAAGCCTAAAACAGTTATATGGGTCCACCGCGTGAGCTTCTTCTACCAAATGAAAAAAGAATCACGTAAATCAGCCCAGTAATCACGAAGAAATCGATGAACATGTCGCACCTTCGGTAGGACAAGGGCATAACTGACAAAAAATCGAAAAATGACTTAAGTATGAAGTGCTTTAAAAGGTCCCTTTTATCCGGAGAAACAAAGACCCGTATCAATATCAGCTTAAAACCGCCAGAGGGCAACAGTGCGTTTGTCATATTTGTGCATTCTTTTGACTATTTTGGTGCGACAAGATCTTTAAATGACTCTTCTGTAGAATTACTAAAAGTGCATTTTTCCTTGTCCTACCAAAGGTGCGATATGCCCTTTAGCACTTTTACGGACACTGACATGAAGGTGACTCTCTGAAAATTACACAAAAAAAATCATACAATATAATAACACGCTTAAAGCCGGACTGCCGTATAAAAAAAACAAGTCAAGGTATGACACTAGAAAAATTTAAGTAAGTGCAATTATACGACACTGGATCACATGGCTTCTTAGTAATGTACGCAAATTTACACGGCTATAGGTCTTTGTCTGTTTTGACTTGGTAAAATTAACCGCCCATGAGCGTAGCGTCATATCAAACACGAAAAATCGCCTGTGGGCGTAGCGTCAAATCAAATACGAAAAAAATACGCCTCTGACCGTGACGTTAGCGAAAGTGTAAAAAATAATCGTACAAACAAACATGGAACTTCCTCGTTTTTTGAAGTCGGTTAAAAAGAGGTTTTACTCTTTGTATTGGCTCTAAAGCTAAGGTTTCCTAGAAGAGCATGGTGGTCGCACTTAACGGCCGTAGTGACAGCTGTCATGAAAATGACAGCGACTCAGAAATAAATCGTTAGACTCGCCCTACCGCGTCAAAAGATAGTCGCGTTTCTGTTTCGTTATGACACCTCTGATACACAATGAAGCAGACTTGATTGCCATGGAAACGCTATTTAATAGAGTGACCTCACTCTGCTCAGTATGGACACTTTTTCACGTGACTAAGTACGGTGAGAGCAAATCTAGCGATTTAAATCTTTGGGCAACGGGGTTTGACTTTATGTCAAATACTGGTTTAAATGACAGATTTTTGTGATGGCCGCTATCAATGATGTTTTATAGGACTAGATCAGCAGTGTACGGCGCCGACGTGTTACTACTTCGTATATGTCCGCAAGCATATCTGACTTCAGTTGTCAGCTTGACATCAAGTGAGCAATTGCTTAGCAATAAAATATATCTAAATGGTAAAATGAGCGGTTAAAATTTGTATGTCGCGGTCTGAAAAAATCAATAAAGCAAGTGGTGTTACATTTCACAAGTAAATTTGCTCAATTTTCTTCAGATTATCCAAAAAAACATTACGAGACGAAATAAATTTATCAAACATTGTTTTTGCCATCAGTGCTACCAGTAAAAACGATTTTGATTTCGCCAGATTGTTGGGAGTTTAATGAATGACAAATGTATGTTCCTGTAATTATAAATTATAATATCATTCCATTTTTAACAAAAGTAATTTGACATGATCTTTATAGTTTTAAAATATAATATTTACATTTATGCATTTGTTTCTTTTCTTCCTTTATGTACCTAATCTTTGTCAATTTCTTTAAATCTTTAATCTATTGATAGTTCCATAATACAACCTTTCATAATAATTGATTAAATAACTACCATAATTAATTCTGGGGAAATTATGTTGATCATTGGCAACCCTGGCCATTTTTCCGATATCAATGTCTTGTCTCATTCCTACGTAATTAGTTTGACGGTAGAAGAAATGAGACAAACAGATTATTTTGACAGATTGATATATTTATGTATCCGTTTCAAAGCTACGACTTTAAACTCGTAAGTGGTTACGTTTTTCTGAAATTGTTAGTAGGACGTTGCTCCTCTAGTATTATATAACCTCATTGGCCGCTATAATATGACGGAACCAAAACTTTACATTACGTCGTTTGACCGTCCGTGTAGCGTACCTAGTCCGGTCAATTTAGACATTCGGTGCTACATAAATTCCCACCAAGCTGAAAATCAGTAGGATTGTTTAAAATATGATTGAAAATAAAATTTGAAATTTCACTACTTTTTTTTTAACTTTAATTGCTTTTATCTTTTCAATCTCTGCTAATATCCATTATTTTGCAATAGTTTCAAATTAAACAGGATCACAACAGACCCGTGGAATAGGCCTACTGGAGAAACCACGTCAAAAAAACGCGTTAAGTACACTACCTCATAGGTGGCGTGGAAACGTGTGCATATTATGACGATTACAACTTTTACAACTTTTTGAATCGTTATATCTCAAAAACGATTGCTCGTAGGAAAAAAAGTATTGATACATTTTTTGTAGATAATTTTATGATCTACAATTTTTCTCCGAAGTATTTTTATGATAAAACTTACTGTTTTGCTGAAAATCGCGAAAAACTCATTTTTTTGACCTTTGACCTTGAATAAAAAAAATTCCATACAGGGGAAAGATGGGGAACTTTCAAATTTTATTTTTAATCATATTTTTAACAATCTTACTGATTTTCAGCTTGGTGGGAATTTATGTAGCTTTACTCTTATTTTTTGGTCTAAATTGACCGGACTATACCGTTTTACGTGTGCAGAACCTTCAGTCACATGTTCGGTTCGCGATTGTCGCAGTTTTTACATGAAACTCGTTCTTGTGTGAAAATGCGAATATAGTTTAAGGACAAGTTGAAGAAAGTTAAGTTTTGTTCACACTGTAGCGTCGCAGTGGGTATCGCATCGATTTTCGTCTAAAGGTATGATAAATTATAAATTATCTGCTATTGACAAAAATCGGTGTGATAACCAATTCCTCTAAGATTTTCGTAGTAATGAGAGCTTCAGCAACTTACTGAGGTTGTGATCATCCATTGTTGTGCCAAACATACATACATACATAACATCACGCCTGTTATCCCCGCAGGGTTAGACAGAGGTGAACCTGAACTACTCCCACAGCCAGTTATGTTTAAGTTCCATGTAATTCGGGGCGCTTAACCCATTGACAGCGAGCAGTGGTGCCGCAGTGGTAACGGCCGCGTCTTACGGTCGTGGGTTCCAACCCAGACAGGTGCTTCACTTTGTGTAAATTATTTCATCATCAGTGCTCTCATAACGGTGAAGGACAACGTCGTGTGGAAATCGCCTTGTCCTAGAACGAAAAATTCGAAGACATGTGACATATACCAACCCGCACTGGGACCGCGTGGTAGATTACGGCCCAGTCCCTCTCACCGAGAGGCGGCCTGTGTCCCAGCTGTGGGAACATTATAGGATGATTATTATAACCCATTAACATCAACCGGGCACAATTCTCCTGGCTGCTACTGAGAAATTCCTTATAGAAAAACCCAATAACACTTTGCCCGATCTGGAAATCGCACCCAGGTCCTCAAGCTTAGCAGTAACACTTGCGACCACTAGACCAAAGATACCAAACATTTATGATATATATTCTTGCCCATTCTTCTCCATACGAAACTACCTTTTGGAAGGGGCAACTAGAATCAATTCTATTTTTTTGTAAATTTTGACGTTCAAAAGTGCCTTTTATGTGCCTATTTGAAATAAATGATTTGACTTTGACTTTGATAAGGGCAAATTATTTTAGTCAAGTCAACTCGTATTTGAATCCACATAAATGCAGCTCATTTTAAGCTCTTGAAGAGGAAGATATGTCAACGTTGTTTCTTAACTGGCTGACGTTAAGGGGAATGCGCTTTTGCTCGCTCAAATTTTCTTACGTTTGTTGCAATTTGCAGGTCAATATCAGCTTTTATGTTGATCTAAATATGATTCGCGACCGTAACAAATATTTATTTATAGAATTATAATCATATAAATCATCAAGAAGTCTCTCTAAGTTCATATTACCCTATTTCATGAAATCATGACATTTGAGGCCAATTCTAACTTAAGGAGTTGTATTGCTGATACTGATGATTGTCATTCTGTAAAGCCATATTTGTTACGGTCACGACTTATATTTTAATCAACACACAACCTGACACTGACCCGTAAATTGCAAAAAACGTAAGAAAAGTTTTGAATTTCGCGGGCTACCCAGGCGCTTCCCCCTTAATTAAAAAGGAGCGGGATCGACAGTCAAGAGTTTGATGCCCCTTTGTTTTTTATTTCAGCAAAATGTAACCAAAACCTTTTCTTTTTTTGGTTGGGAAATCATCAAATGACCTCTCCCGCTCTGGTCGGAGCGGAAGGGCGTGTCAGACTCTTACTGACTAAAACCCGCCCGTGTTCCTTCAGTTGCCTGTGCGCCAGGGCCACGGTAACTCTTAACCAGACCCTAAATTTTATTCTAATTACAACAGTGACGAAACACGCAACTCTAAATGTAATTTATCTAGGCGCACATTGCAACTAATTCGGACTTACTCGACCGCCTCATTACCCCTTTTCAGTTGAAACACTCTTTCCACTCAGACTTACACAAATTCACATTTGCAATCAGAGCCCGGAGAAAAGTTCCTCCACCCCGCCCGTCCCCTTCCACCCACGCCGCCTTTAATTAACAGAAAGTGGTTCATTAGAGCTTATTCATTAAAGCAAGGAGTAATTAGCGAACTCTAATGAATGCTGTAATAATGTAAGAGCGGCCGTGTCGGACTGCGGCCCGACTTCTAGATTAATCTAGAAGCTACGAATAATTTAGTAATGGCGTTAATTTATTACTGGACTGATTGCGGGTATTAACGGGATGGCTTCTCTACTCACAGTGTTTACCAAAGACTATGATAAAAGATAAATGAATTTATTTCTGTAAGTAGGTTTGTACAAACACTTTTACACGTCAATCATATTTTTTAAACTAGATGAGGTCGGTGTTTTCTATCTGACTACTCTGAGAAGAAAGGCCGAAACACACTCAGAGGTCACAGTCTCTTTTAAAGTCCAGAAAAAATCTTGGTATGCTATGAGTTTTTTGGTATGAAGTAAACTGAAGTCTTTTCCTGAATTATTTTGAATGCAGTACCTGTCTTTTATACCTTTCGTGTATGTTAGCGAGGGTAGGGGCAGTATTTATATTCTGAGTACAAATATTGTGCTGCCCTGGTCTTGACTTGACGTTGGTCTGGTCCCAACCAGTACTGCTGAGGTCTTGGGATCCATTCCCGGGTCGAGCAAAGTGTTATTGGGTTTTTCAATCAGGATTTTCGCAGTAGCCGCCCCCGTCTGGATTTGTACCCGGTTGATAGCAATAGTCGCGCCCCCTATTTCATGGGACTTACACATAACTGGCGAGAGGTGGGTGTAGTATAGGTACACCTCAGCCTAACCTTTTGGGGCATGCATGCGTGATGCAGGCATGTTATGTTATGCTAAATATTGTGCCATCGAACTTTTCATTAGTAGGTAGTACGTTAATAATCCTCAAGAAAGAGAATTTGCGTAGGTTGTGAGGGCCAATTAAATAAAAATGCATCAATTAAAATAAAATCTGTTTGTACAGCCTTATTAATGGCCTCTTGTTAAGGTAGTATTTACCATATTAGTGCTCCTTTAGAATCTTGAACTTTTTTAAAATGAATTATTGCATTTATTGTGTAGTCCATTTAGAAGGTGAGGGTATAAACTGCATGAACACATGGTTTCTGAACGACTAATACAGGCTAATCACAGTTTTAAAAACAAAACACAGTTTTTTGTTTCTTTTTGCCTTTGTTAACCTTTCTCAAACCGGCGGGGTAATTGCGTAACACACTAACAGTAGGGATAGCTTTCATTTTGACAGTTCAACAGGCGTTATTTACGTTGTTGAGCAGACAAATTTTTCGAACATACGAAACAATGGATTAGCAATAGGCTTCAAAATGATTCAGATTGTGATAGATAGTGTGTTACGCAATTAGGATACAGGTGTAAGTGTACGGTTATACTAACGGCGTAGACACCAAACCTGCGAGCGTCTCCGTCGTAAGTTCGAATCCACTCTTAACACGAGAATATTTAGCTTCTTGTATTAACAGAAGTGAAGAGCAACGAACAAAGTCATCTTAAAAATGTTAGAACTTAGTGCAAATATTTGGCTCAATCTAAATGGACCCAAATATTGGGTCTCAATTGGCCTGCTAAAATTATGTAACGCGTTCTACCTACGTGAATACAAGCAAGTAAGTCGTACAAACAGCCATTTAATCCTAAAAACTAAACTAATCTTTAGATATTTCCTTTTCTGTGTAAACAGACACACATAATTTTATACTTAATTTAATAAACTCCGCATAAATTGTATTGCAAAGGAAGTGATTAAAACATGTACTTAAGTCATGATTCTGTACTTACATGATAAGTGAAATTCACTTTTCTAGTTCAAAAATCTACCTAAGTTGATTTCAGAGTTGTCAGCCCTAAGGCTGGCGTAGACGCGAGTCACTTGCAGCGCTACGGGTCCTGCTACGGCGTAGCACGCGCCTTGCTACGATCGCGTAGTATCCTTTTGGAATGTTTTTTGATTAATTCAAGGGCACAACGTTATTTTCAGCGTAATAGTTTATCAGGGACTGTGCATCACAATTTTCATTACACTAACGACCGAATCCTTAAGCGTAACTCAATTTTAGGTCGCCGTTAAAATTGCAAGTCACTTTTTCTGCGTTAACCAACGCAAAAAAAATCAAAATCGTAGTTCCCACTCCATTCACAATTACCTACAGGCACACACAATTCGCGAACATACAGTCTCAGACGCTATTTCCATAAAGAAAACAGCGGCCGACGTCACTGGAGGGCCAGGTTCATTAGTATTCCTCAAAATAGGATCGCTGCGTTGTTAGTAGGTTTTCTTATGATGTCGGAACATGTTACCCATGGCTCGCTGGACTCCGAACACGCATAATGATGTATGCTAACATTATTAAAGTGTATCATAATAAGCCTCGACTGAAAGAAAACAGTGTACGGTTTGCAGAATAAGTTTGTGTTGGGTGGTGTAGTCTACCTGATTTTCTGATTTCATCGGAGGTTTTTTTCTTTAATTTAGTTTTTGAGATTAATTCTTTTTGATTGGGATTCTCATAGATATTTTGATTTTGCCCTTATCTCGGATTAAAATTACTATGATTTGCAATATTAAACCAACGAATTCTGAGAGAATATTTATTTTCCCCTTATGTATTTTAAACTGATCTCAGTGATTGCAAATATGTCTTAAGCAATAACAACAAGGCCATGTTAATTAGTCCAAAAAAAAACGAACTTTTAATGAAGCTTTTGAATCAACTATAAGCAGCTCTAAGTACTGTCATAACATTTTGCAGCAACTGTTGTACACACGGCTACATATCAAGCTATACAATTCCAGTATAAGCTGATCTCGCATTATAAAGGATTTCCGTACAATGAGAGGTCAGCTTATACTCGCGGATACTGGTGGTGGACCACTTTTCACCCTTATTGCTAAGGACATAAGGGTAAAAAGTGGTCAACCGCCATTGTCCGTGGTTTTACATAGGCATTTTCAATTGTAAACTAATTTGGCCACTGCCGTCCATCTAGAACTAAAGATCGTACAATAGCATACATTAAATAAACAAACTGCCTCACTGCGTCGTTGGTCTAGTGGTCACAAGCGCTATTTTTGAGCATGAGGTCTTGAGTTCCATTCCCAGGTCGGGCAAAGTGCGATTGGGTTTTTCTACCTGGAATTTCTAAGTACATAGCAGCCCGGAGTCTTGATTTGCGCCCGATGAATGGCAATAGGCCCGCCCTCCATTACATGGTACTTAAACATAACTGGCGAAATGTGGGTGTGTAGTATAGGTACACCTCTGCCCAACCCTTCGAGAAAACAAGGCGTGATGTTAAAAATAAGATCTAAACTTGTTGCGCACACCGTACATAAGACAGAGCTGCTCCAAGTGACCCTCACTGACTTACATACAACTAACAATTGCTGCGGGACTATCCCGAGTCGGACTCGCTACATGTTCACCCTTGTTAATAGACAAATGAGCTCATATTATTTTAAATATTTATCTGTTTGGCTATTTCTATTGTCTGTTATGATAGAATTTGAATTTAATTGGGTGATTACATGATGAAAGTATTTTTTTTTTCTTTTATAATTTCTAAGTAATGGTAGTCTTATGTTGGACAAGCCTGTGCCTCTCTGATAAAATTAATTTTCTTTTTCTCATTGTTCTTCATAAAAGTCACAGATCTTCGGAGCGAAATTCTTCTTCATTATTACGGATTTAGTAAGTTTTAATTTAACGCATCATAATCACTTTTACAAAAACAACCAAAAAGCAAACAAACTTTCGAACGTCAAAATTTTAAATATAAATTGGGTCTATTGTGGGTTTCGGGGCTCAGTTAGGAGGCGAGTGGTCTCGGCCATTACTAACGTGAATATTGCAGGGTAGCCTGCAGGCGACTCTATTGATTAGTCTCCCGCGTATGGCAACCCATCATTCATTCATACTCATGTTCGCAGCTCGCACGTCACTCTGGGTTCTCGCTATTTTTTGCCATTTCTAGCCAAAGGCCGAGGTACCCGAGGTACATATTTGATGGTGCGTCACTCAGGAAGGAAGCCGTCGTGCGTAATTGGTCCTGCCGCCGGATAAATTCTGACAAAACCCCTGGGTTCACCGCGTCGGATGTCTCTTAATGAGATGTATTGAATATTTTGTGGCCCATTTGCTGCGTTTTTTTTTGTTGAATTAGTGAAATAACTTTAGTCATTAGTTCATGAGTGTAGGGTGGAGGTGTACATTTATTTTGGTGAATATTTTTTTTTAATGAGTTTAGGGCGTAATTTTCGTCGACGGCTCGTCGATTCTGGTTACCATGCTGTTGATAATTTATAAAGGATAAAAACGAAAATTAAATCTCGTGCGTTAGGAACAAATAAGCATTAGATTAATTAGTTTTAAAATATTAAAAAAACGGAGTTGGATTCGCACACGAAGAGTAACATACCACCATACAATATTAATTAACACGACATATTTAAGAAACACGTTTTTTGTATGGTGACCCCATTTCATTTTTTTACTTTATGTTATTTTGTTATTTGTGGTTATAGCGGCAATAGAAATACACAATCTGTAATAATTTCAACTGTCTACCCATTGCAGTTCACGACATACAGCCCGCTGACAGACAGACGGACGGATGGACGGACGGACACCAGAGGCTTAGTAATAGGGTTCCGTTGGCACCCATTGGGTACGGAACTCTAAAAACATTAAACTAGACAATTAGCAAGATTTTAAGTTTTATTGCCAACTAAACAAGCTACGTATTTCGTGTATATCTGTATCATTTATTTCGTGTATACCTGTATAATTTATTTCATGTATATCTGTATTATTTATTTCGTGTATATCCGTATCATTTATTTCCATGCACATCCAACGATTTATGCCACACGTTTAAAAACTTGCAAAATTAACTAGTTATCCGGCGGAAGTTATTTCGATCATATTTTTCTGTTGTGAAATACTTGCCGGCACAACAAGATAATCCAATTGTCAGACCAAACTCGTGGCCAACAGGCGTGAGGCGCTTTCGTCTGTGCACTCCATTGAGGACTTACTTGCTGTTCTCGAGGGGAAATCACGTAAATAATTACCGTGAGTTTAGGTTACGAATGGGTAGAGAGATAAAACTGGAAGTGAGTGTGAAAGCCTACGGAATACTGCTTTATAAAATACGCTTTATGCTTTATACTGGCTTGTTAAATAATAAACAATTTCAAATTTTTTCATAAAATGTTGTACCTAATGTTTCTTTACGACCTTATAATCGAATTATCGGGTTTCTGATAGTGTGTGATGTCAGGGTATCTTCTACATATGTAGTTTGACGACATGAAGACCGCCAAATATTCATCTGGAAAACAATATTCCTATTATGTAGGTAAATCATCTTCTGTTATGCATATGATAGGGGTGCGAAGATGTATTAAAAGGTGATTAATTCATCAAAACAGCTCATCTCTCTGGCTCATTCAGTTGTTTTAAACAGCTCTTAATTGACAAGTTGATGGATACTTCGTAACGCAATAAGTAATATGATTCTCTTCGATATTTATAAATTTTCTAAGAAATCGGAAGGTTTTGTAAAGGCGAGCATTGACGAGTGAGTGGTCGTAAGTTTGATCCCCACACGTTGTATTATTTTATAAATGCGAAAGTGAGTTTGTTTGTTTGTTACGCTTTCATTTGGCACATGGGTAGACCATGAGTCCATGACTTGGGTTAAGATATAGAATTCTTTTTATCCTGGTAAAAGAAGACAAAGTTGCGGGCAGAAGCTATTGAACTATAATTAAACTCAACTAATTCACTTGGTTCCAAATATTTTTCTTAACAAATGTAGTGTATTTTTTCGCCCTTAAAATATAGGACATCAATTGGAATACCTAAAACCGTGGTAAGGGAACAGATTTCGGCCGCTATGATATAGATGTTTGGGCTCAGATTACAGGCCGATACAAGCCCGATGGGTTTCATGTGGACCCATTGAACGGAAGACTCGATGTAACGTGAACGCGTCGAGATTCGTCACATAATGCACAAAAAGGATAAATAACCAACAGTTTTCGCAATAAAAATATATTGTCAAAATCGGGGCTTTCTTGAGTTAAAGCCAGGCGTTCTTGCGTGTAAAGTCTTGCTCAAGTTATTCTTGCGTGAATGATGCGTCGTGTGAAAGATACCTCATGTTTTGTCGTTTGATGGGAAAGCAATGGGGAATGTGATTCGTGATTTCTCAACGTCCTTTTATGTCCGTTTATTTTATGGTTTACTTATAAATTACAAATTGACTCCTTGCTAACAAAACCTATCGGTTTTGTCGTGTTATGCGTGGGATACTGCGATAGTATGTGATCGTGGTTACTTTTCATTTTAGATTAGCTTAAGAGTTAATTTGTACGTGTTTCCGTGATGGTTGATGGACGGTATTTAGTCTACCTTAATATCTAATATCTTAATACTGAAAATGTTGACTTAAAAATACTAATCTCGGTTAAAAGATGTTGTTTTTGGTTGTCAGCAAGTTATTTACATTATTATACACCGCTTTGTCCACAAATGGCTAAGTTAATTCAGATTTTTCTTACCCTCTGCATAAAGGAAATGAAATCGAAATATTTTTGAATACTAATTAAGCATCTCGTCCACTCATTGTGTCATGGCGCCGTCAAAAAAGGCTTCGGGAAGGCTTGTTTACATAAACGTTCAATTTGCAATGTTAAACAATTTCGAGCAGATGTTTTCTTGCTTTTTAATCCAAAATGTACGTAACTGCTTGTTTTTTATTCCGGAACATTAAGATACCTAAGGATCAAACATAAATTAAATGCTTTGTGATTTTCGGCAGAAATAAAACAACCGAAAAAAAAATTGATGACGTTTTGTAAGTGATTAATCAATCAATTTGCGTAGCCTTTTTCCAACTATGTTGGAGTCTGCTCCCAGTATTTACATATTATGTAAATAACCGTGATAGGAAATTATTAAAACATCATCAATATAAACTAAGTGGAAAAATCACGCACTATTAAGGATATCTCAAAAACTACTGGTCAGAACTTGATCAAATTTAAATGGGACCACGTGTGAAGCACCAGCTTTCCAAATCGGTTCACCCAGAAAAAAGTTCGGAGCTTAAACACATTAAAAAAAAATACAGTCGAATTGAGAACCTCCTCCTTTTTTTGAAGTCGTTTAAAAAAAGAATAACTAAAACTAACTTGTCAAGCTTTTGGTGTTCGTTTTTGCTATAGGTACGTATAACATAACTTGCGAAATGTGGGTACACCTCTGCCTAACCTTTGGGGGTTTCAAGCGTGTTGTTATGTTATAACATTATCCAGTTAAAAGGGATCCCTTAATCTTATACAGGGTGGCATGACATCGACGCGCAACCTGTTACCGTGGATTCAGTACGTGATTTTGAAACGCAATGCGTTGAAATTTTTGGTAGGTTATTTTTTTTTTCAATAGTTATTCCATACATTTTGACCGCGTAGGTATTGCAATTTTCTATGAAACAGCAGTTTTTTTTTTTTTTTGATAACCTGCAACCTTGCTACGCTAGGGTACTAGAATCATATGCTGAATTCATGGGTCGATGTTCCGGCGACCCTGTATAGGTACCTACGTCGAAGAATAATATTTTCAACAATATCTCTTGGCTTTAAAAATATAACGAATGCAGTGTGTTCCAGAGTCTGGGAAATTAATTGTTTGTTAAATTGACTACCTACTTATATTATCCGTTGGCGTACTGTGTCAATTTGATAAATAATCAATTTGATAAACAATCAATTTCCCCGACCGCGCCTACGAGTAAATGTCAAGCTTCTGCTTTTAAAGACAAGTGGATTAACTATAAATGGATCAAATAGCTTAATCCTTGTACCGGTCTCTTCATTCATTGCTCTTACGTTCCTGTATTCGTAGAACCAGCACTTATAGTAGTTTACGCTTCGTAGTTCAGAAAATACGTGGAAACCGGGTTTGTTTTATCTGTATGATATTATTGTAGAACTTTTATTTATATTGGTAAATGTACACACAAGACAGGTGCAACTTTACTATAAATTTTGAGGTGGAAAAGAAGGATTATTCTACTTTGCCCCACCAATCTGTCCAACCAGTAGCATTCCACATGTTTCAAATTTTTGCCGTCCACTGTGCCCCAGTAATTGCTCTTGGTGGAGCAAATTACACTCGCATAAACTCTTTTTGCACTAGGGCTGGCAGTGTTGGATATAATAAAATATTATGGCCAAAATAAAAACTACACTCATGGACTAGAGGAATACAAAAAAAGGTTTAATTTGTCCTGTTGTAAATATCGTGCGTACTGGCCACAAACATTAGTACCTAAACGCTATTAAAAAAAAAGTTATGGAATGTTTTTGTTTTTTCGAATTTCATGTTTTTATGTAATTATTGCGTAATATTGCGTTCTTTCATACTGCGAATAAAATGTCAAACTTTTGAATTTGAGTAAAAAATTAGGTTTTGTTTAAATTTTGGCCTTGACTGCCTTATTTATCGTGTTGAGTGTGAATTATTACTGAAAATAAATTGAGAATGGCAGATCTAAACGCCACTCAAGTTGCTAGGGCTGTTACTTTAATTGAAACATGGCCACCTACAAACATGTGGCCCAAACATTACAAGTATAAAAATCTGTGATAAACCGAGTTGTCAACAGGTATCGGCAAACAAGACAGTATATGAGACTCGCGGGACAGGAACGTAAACGGGAAACTGTGGACAGAGATGACCGGTTCATCGTTACCAGCGTGCTTAGAAAACGGACATTAAGTTCTTCTGAGGTAAGAACGAAGCTCCAAGAAGTCGAGGGGTTACAGTAAGCACAAAAACTGTGAGAAGAAGACTGAAATTGGTCGGAATAAATTCACACTTGCGTGGCCCCCTTCTTTCCACATGCCATTGAGTACCTCGAGTTAATTTTGCTCGCAGTCACGAAAATTGGAATGACGAAGCTTGGAGTCAAATTATATTCCCAAATGAGCCCAGATTTTGCCTGAAGCCAGATGATGGAAGGATTAAAGTGTGGAGACGCCCGGAAGAGAGTTCCGCTTAGTACCTACATCATTGGAAAAGAGGCATATCGTGGAAGGTCAGTTATGGTATGGGGAGGTATTTGTATGGGGAAACGTACAAAATTCCGCGTTATTGAGAATGTGTCACTAACAGCGACACGACATGTAACTGAGATTTGGGAAGAAATTGTAGTGCCATTTACCCCTTTTATAGGAGTTTGATTTGTTTTTATGCATGATAATGCACGTACCCATACTGCGGCCGTAGTTGTCGAATACCTTCGAGACGTTGAAATCAATGCTATGGGGTGGCCAGCGCGTTCGCCCGACTTAAACCCCATAGAGCATGTATGGTATAAGCTTGGAAGGCAAATTAAGAAAAGAAATCCTGCCCCCGATAAAGAGATCTTAAAACGCATTAGGTACATGAAGAATGGAACGCAATTTCTACAGATTTTATTGATAATTTGATTAGGAGTAGGCCAAGGGGACTGGAAGCAGTTCAAAGAGCTAGAGGGGGCAACACTAAGTACTGCTTATAGCCCATTTACGAAGAAAAAAAAAATTTGTACAAACATATTTCTTTTCAGTAAAATTTTACTTTTTTTCTTAATTTGGTTAATTTTTGTCATTTGAGCGTTTGTTTTTTTGACGTTTACAATTTCAAATGAACAAATAAGCAAAATGAAAATTAATAAACTTAATCGTCACAAATATCCATGATATTTTATTTTATACACACTTTTTTGTCCCTTAAAACAAACAAATAGAAACTATTCGTACAAGATTACAATGACTTGGCCGATTAATATAATTTATGGTCCGTTATTGGTTAAAATTGACTGTTGTATCTTTTCTAATAATGAAGCAAAGACCTCATAGGTTTGCATAGTAGACCATCCCATATGGAAGTAGCTACCGTACCACAGGTAAAATTAGCTTACGAATCTATTTATATGCCAGGTTTGGCAATAAAAAATGCTACCGTTGGTAAGCAAAACGATTCGTTTTTGTTTATAGGAGCCGAACATAAAGCCGGCCTTATTTTTTAATGTACATATATGTCAACGTCCAGCATAGGTTTACAACAAATCAATTATTAAAGCGAGTAAAATACGTGTATATGTAACACATTTAGAAATTCTAATATCATCTTACTACATCATAACTGCCCCGTTGGTCTCGTGGTTGCAAGCGCGACTATTGAGCGTGAGGTCCTGGGTTCGTTTCCCAGGTCGGGCAAAGTGTTATTGGGTTTTTCCATTAGGAATTTCTTAGTAACAGCCCGGAGTTTGGAAGTTGGCGGTGTGATACCCCCATGCCCTGGAAAGCTCGTTAAGCCGTTGGTCCTGCGCCTGATCTTTCTCCGGTCGTGTCGGATTGCCGTCCCATCGGACTATAAAAGTGAGGGAAGAGAGAGTGCACCTGTGTCTGCGCACACATGTGTGCACTATAATATCTCCCGCGCCGAAGGCTAGTTTCCGTTGAGATTGGCTGCCATGGCCCAAATACGGTCTGGAGGACTATACTACATCAACTCAACTGCTCTCTTACTCAATAGCTATGACACTTAAATTTGCAAATAATTAAGTTAATGAGACACAGTCACGTGAACGACAAGTTTGTGAACATTCCACTTTATAATCCAAAAACGAGGAGCAAAATGAAAAGATTTGTTTTACAAGGAAACTCATCGTTTTCCAGCTATTACTATCTCTTCGGGTTTTCAAGTAGTTTTTGAATCTACTTACCTACTTATAAATGCGTAAAAGGTGCGCTTCCCTGGTGCGCAGGGTACGGGGCAGCTCCAACAGTGTCTTAAGCATGGTTGCGAGTCGCCTGGACTGCGTTTATGTGCGTCACTGTTGTGCCGTCTCCTCTCATGGAATGTCGCTACGGTGACCAATCGTTATTCCTTGTATTGTTTTTGTTTAGTGTCTCTATTTACTAAGAATTGAGTTTGAATTTTTAAGTCTGCGATTAATATCAATATCCAGGTCCTTTCTTCGCTGTATCTGTATGTTGGTAGTCAGCGATGTAAGTCGATGATCTTTTCAGATTATTATCCGACTACGGCAAAGCCAAAGGACGGTTGCAAGACATCCCAGACTGACAAATTAAAAATCTGGAGTCACACGTCATGTAATCCATACTAATATTATAAATTCGAAAGTAACGCTGTCTGTATGTTACCTTTTGACGCCTAAATCACTTAACAAATTTCGATACAATTTTGCAAGGAGATAGAATGCATCCTGGGGAAGGACATAGATTACTTTTTGTCCCGGTACTACGTTCCCTCGGGAAAATTTCCGATCACCACGCGGGCGAAGCCGCGGGCACAAGCTAGTTACATATACATCGAACCGATTAGGTACGTGTGACTCCGGATTTTTTATTTGTCTGTCTGTGATATCTTGCTTATAGGTCCCTTTTTAGTTAGCGTTTATTTTTTTATTATTAAATATTGTAGAAGGAACTTAATTATTATTTTGAATATATCATGTTAGTCTTCCAAGTATACTCTAAACTTCACTCAGTTGTTATTTAATTATTGTTGTTTGTTGTGGTTGTTAATTTTTGTCATAATTAGCCAGTTTTCATTCAAAATCTCTTCTGAAACTTTGAACTGTTGTTTACCGACTCACGTCGTTGACCTACATACATTTATATTACGAGTAAAAACTTTAGGTAGGTTTAAAAAGGTTTAAATCTTCGGGTCTTAGGAATTAAAACAACGTAAATAATTTACAAAATTTTATTTTCTCCTCCTGTCACCGGTTCTCTTAGGCTAAGTATGTATGTTCTTTCTTTGTGTACTGGTAACACCATAACTGTCGTTCTAACAAACCAACACAGGCTCTAGGGTTGACTCGACAAAGAGCAGGTTGCTTCGGCAGTCTCCGTCATTATTCGGCAATCTTCGATCTTTAGTTGCGTTCGGCGTTTGTTGTGCGTAGACGTTCGCTGTTCAAAAGCAGACGCTTGGTGAACGCGTACGCAGTATTTCTACTACATCGATGCCTTTAAGTCCTTTCACACTTATCTTTGTGTCTCTAAGATTAGCAATCTGCCTTTAAATGATGTTATTTCACTATTAACAGTCTCAAGCCCGAAACCTGTGGTGTTTTCCGTAAATTAAACATATCGTTAGATGGCAAGATTCAAACGCTAACATTATATTGTATGCCGGCCACCATCAATGTACGTTACAATATCTAACCACATACAGTTTCATTTAAGTTCTAATGAATTCGAATTAAAGGAAAGTTTACGACGAATTTACTAATGCAATTGTGCGGTTGTGTAATTTCTAACGTGACGATATTATCGTGTTCGTCCACGTCACGGTATCTAAAATGGCGATATTATCGTGGATGTCCACGTCACGGTATCGAACTTGACGATATTATCGTGCACATCCACATCACGGTATCTAACGTGACGATATTATCGTGCACGTCCGCGTCACGGCATCACGATAACACAGGGAAGTATGGAATTATATGGACACGCTTTTTAATTTCCGTCCACGATAGCGTTATAGTGGACGTATTTCCATAAATTTTGCAGACGTGGACGTAGACGTCCACGATAATATCGTAGCGTTAGAAATTATAAAAGCGCAAACCGAATAATATAAAGAATAAATACACTATTATGAATGAACATTTAGCGTACACTATTGAACAGATATTTATTTATATGGAGTTGTATAGTCGGCGAGATAAACCATTGGAAATATGGGAAATAACAATAACAATAATTTATTTTATCAATACAAAATTAGTTTCAGGAATTCAGGCCATAGGATAGAGGTACCATTAGAATAGGCTTGAACTAATCCTCAAATACTTGATTCAAAGAAAAGCTGTTTTAGGTACCTTTATACACAAATAACATAGTATAACATTACGTCTGTAATTCCCGAAGGTTAAGGCAGAGGTGCATCTATAGGACACCCACATTTCGCCAGTTATGTTTAAGTCCCATGTTATGGGAGTGAGTCTATTGCCATCAACCGGGCACAGATCCAGACTCCGGGCTGGTACTGAAAAATACCTGTTGGAAAAACCCAATAACACTTTTCCTGATCTGAGAATCGAACCCCGGACATCATGCTCAGAAGTAACGACTGCGATCACTAGACCAACGAGGCAGTCAGGTATTTTCGTTCTTTCTCTATCCGATGTAAAATATTTAAAAACTCCTTTCATTGCTGTCCCTAATCCCTTTGGTTTATTTCGTCAACTTAAGATGCAACGACTTACTAATAGGTACACATATAAAGGAATGTTAGCGTTTAAGGTTACTTAAATACATTAACTGTATACATTTAAAAATCGAACAACTGGTAAAACGTAGATCATTATGTACAGAGACCGTGAGTAACTTGAATTTAAACCTCAAAGATGTTGGCATCATTATTATTGCTACGAAGTTTTGCGCCCAAACTTTTAGCGCCAAAACACGTTAGGCAATTTTTGTTGAAGAATATGTTCCGATTCGTAATTGAAAAGCAAAGAGCATTTAAGGTACACATTACCACTAAGTCGGGTCGTGGCTAAATAATAACATCCGGACGGGTCGATCGAAGGTTAAGCTGCTCTTGCCGCGGCCGGTTCATGGATGGGTGACCATGCATTACATATCGGGATCCATCCACGCCTCGGAAAGCACGTTAAGCCGTTGCTCCCGGCTGTCATTCATAGATCTTTGACAGCCGTTACGGGTAGTCAGAATCCGGAAAGTTTGACAACCAGTCTTACCAAGGAGTACCGTGTTACCCAGTAACTGGGTGGTGGAGGTCAGATAGGCAGTCACTTGATGTAAAATACTGGTATTCAGCTGCATCCGGTTGGACTGGAAGCCGATTCCTACATAGTTGGGAAAAGGCTAGACAGACTGATTACCATTAAGTCAAACAAAAAGTTGCTTTCCTATTGTGAATCGGAATTTCAACAATGAAAAATTGTCTAGCAGGCCCTCGCGCTTAGGTACAAGATGTGTCTACTTAAATCTATGATGTTTATACTAATATTTACAATATCAACGTAATAACGAGTCATTTAATTTACAGCTCGTTTAGAAAGAAATAACAAAAGACGAGAGAATTATTTACACAGCAAGATTGCAAATCACAGGGATGCGTGCGCGAGAAACACTGTTGTTGCGATATATCATAGCGGTACTTAAAATTATAGTAAAAAGTACAATCTCTGGCAAGATTCGACAATGTTTCATACATCAGATTATGTATTTTATGGCTGTTTACTAGTATTGCAAAATGTGGCGATTTTCAGGGATTTGTTTGTCAGTTTCTGAAATGGTGATTTTGGTACTAATCGGAAGGTATTGTAGCACACTGGACAGTACCCCTGCAAGTGCTGAATTATTTCAGATTAGCTCAATTAATCGCTTTCCTCATTTATTCTTGCACCATCCATTATTATAAATTACAGGGTTCTTGTGGTATTACTTCAATTTATATTGTTCGTTCATTTCATTTAAATTAAATAAAATTGAAGAAAAAAATGCTTATTTATTTGTTAATTGGATAGTGAAATGTGAACTGCGTAAGCACTACAACAGTATTCACAAGACTACGCAGTTCCAATTCATTTTGTTCGATGGATCGAGGTCATATAAATTAAAAACGTAAAAATCAAAAAGGTGCTTCAAAAACAATAGTTTTTTTTTTAATAACATTAAGATATGCTTGATCTTTCCACGTCCACAATTCATTATCACTTTAATTTATAATAGAAACAACACGCTTGTGTTTAACACATCTCGTTCTGTTCAACTCTTAAGTATCAGTAATTTAATGGAAATTTACATATAGCAAGTTAAAGTTATATAAATTGCCATTTTCACAACCGAAATTAAATATGTAGTAGGTACTAACGTATAACTTAACAGTTCACGGACAATGGAAAAATTGTTACTGACGGGCAGCATCTGAGCTGTCAGTAATAATTTTGTCTGTGTCGCAAGTTCAATAAATCGTCTGTGGCACAACACTGTCACTCAGTCCCCTCACTGGCCGGAGACGGCAGGTGACACTTGAGGGATGACGATGGCTTCGTCAGGTCGAGCGCCGGCTCGTGCGCGGGCGCGGGAGCGGCTGGCGCCGGCATGGGCAGGGTCAGCAAGCTCGGCGGCCGGACGTACGGCGGCAGCATGCTCGACGGGCCCTCCATGGCAGGCGGACACGCCATCGCAGGCGGCGTCCAGCATGCCGCGCCCGAAGCCTCCGGAGCCATGGCCGCCGCGCTCAAGTACGAACACGACATCATCTGAAACAATTACAATTTCATTTTAAAACATCTCAGAATATAACCTTGAGTGAAATTAGGTTGATTGTGCGTGTAATCTCCGAGAGAGATTGGAGTAAAAACAGGGCTTACATAAATAATGAAATATGTAGTATTATGAGATGAGAGGCCTAAAGAATTCGTGGATGGAGGGGGTTCTGTAATCACGCTAATGGCCAATGCGCAGCATCGCCCGCGGCCCCCGCGGCCCCTGCGCCCCGCGCGCCGCTTCAAGGAAGCTTTCATGCTAATGCAGATTGGGCGCAGGAGCAGTTCAGCACTAAATCGCGTCACACGTCCGACACCCTGTAACTTTACCGGGAAGTTTGAAGTTATTACTTCGGGAAATTACTCTCTCAAACATCAGATTAATTTAATGTAACGTGCATATGCTAGAGCTTTTATTTCGTTTCTGAAATCGCGGCCTTACAATTTTCCATCGATATAAATGTTGTATTTAGTTTCTCACGTCTGCCAATATATCTTAAAGTAATTGTAAGTAAAGCATTTAGTGGCTATATATCACGCGCCGGTGCAGGCCGCTCGCGTCCATTTTTCACACATATCGCTTCGAAATTGATTACCGACACAATGCACGCGGCGTCCGGGCAACCCTTGTGCTCTTGTTCTAACAACTTGCTTCAATAACACGTGTAGCAAGTAGCAATATTGACAAAGTTAATATAATGTTATGAATTCTCCCACAAAATTTATGAATGGTAAATTGATTTGTAGCTAGGCCGATAGGCATGTATTGTTATAATAGTTTCATAGTTAATACGGCGTACAAAAGCCTCCACACAATTGGCATAGTTGGAGGCAACAGCTGCTCGTGTATACGGAGTGTTCTAACAATGATATTGTAGCTTTAATATTTATTGCACTTGATCAACTCTGCGCAAGTTCTATAGAACTGCCTCCAAACATCCATTATGCGCTCGCTCAAAAAAGACGAATTTTAATGCATAAATTAAATTTATCCAACAGCAACAATCTACTCACGTCAAGTCTTTAAACAAGCAGAACTTAATTAACTTGACGCCATTGTACCCAAGAACGTAAAGTGCATAATTAAACCCTTCACGTAAACGCTTTGGTTAATATGTTTAAGCGTCGGTATTGCTTTAGGAGACCTAAACTCTCCTATGAGAATAAACAGGGTCTGAGGCGGCAGGCGCGCTGGTCGAGCCTCGCCGCACAAATGAATTAGTGGTGTTGTGACCCCCCGCAGCATGGCCTGCGCTGGCCCACGCTGGCGGGCCACGCAGGGCGGGGGGCATGTTGCGATTAAAATATAATTAGGCGCTCGGCAATTGTTTCGCCATCGAGCCAGGTGGTGCGGCTCAGGCGGCTAGGTAAATTAAATAGCCGTATAGGGTTTCCAATTACGTGCGCCCGGTGGCCGCGGAAAACACGCTTATTGCCTAATAATGGGTAGGGGGGAGCAATATGAGGATCTTGTACGGCTGATTAATTATTTCACGTTCGTGTTAAAAATCGAGGATACCTGTGCGGTGATAGGGGGCGATTGTAACGCGATATTAATTGCTATTAAGACGAGGTGACTAATAAATCACGTTCACCTACCGTTGGTACTTTCAGTATTAATGAATTCAAACGGGCCGCGATAATTGCGTACCTAATTACGGGCGGACGGAGCTGTCTAATTTATCACTGTCGGATTATGAATTAGGAATGGCGTTAATTTAACATGCATAATATTTGTGGAGGCGATGTAGTGGCGTGGTATGGTGGAGCACTTGTGCCTTGTGTAGTTCCAATTATAATAGGTTTCACGGTACACATATCAATTGCTGTATAACTTTATGATCGTCTCGTATCGTAAGTCTTTCTAATTAAAGTAGGCTTCATTGTTAATAAGTGTTTGTATGTATTCGCACGCCGATTTAGCAAAATAAAAAGAAAAAGAAAGCTAGGTTTATATCATAGGTTTAATATATTTTATAGTAGACCATATTGCCATGTTTTTCATGGCGTATTGTCATGATTTTCATAGATAACAAAATTGGTTGATATTGACTCAAAATAAAGTGTCGTATTTAAAACAAATCTACCATCAGACTACCTCAGAGTTACAGCTTTTAGAGCCAAAAAAAGGTGCTACGAAACTAAAGTCTGAACAGGATTTTTTCTTTTGGAATATCGTTTACTGCTTCGCGGGTTTTCATTATGAGTCACGATGCTTAGTAAAAAAGAGAAAATAAAAAAAGCTTCTTCAAACACCATGCATCTTGAATCAACTGAATTAAAATACAGTAGGAATTAACAATACTTTGTTCCCATTTTAGCATTTTCCTTTGGAAAAAGGATGAATTCTTTTGTAGCCAAAGCGTGAAAGTTGTCGTCATATATGGAAGGCGTTTGAAAACGTGAACAAAAATTCATAGGATTCGTATTCAACGCTAGTCGTAGATAATCTGCGTAAACCAGAAAAAAAAATGAGTATCGTGATAAAAAATAAACAGTTTGTTTTCAAGTGGTTCAGGCGAAAGCGCGAGGGTAGCCCGCGAAATTCAGTATCAGGTGAAGTTGATCTGAATATGATTCGCGACCGTAACTAATATGGATATAAAGAATTGTAATAATTAATACCCCGTAAGACAACCTATATGTATAAATAAAAACCAAATTATATGTTCGTTGGTAAGCGAATCATTTCAGAACGGCAAGACCGATTGGGCTACTTTTGTTTTAAAATGTTCCTAATAGTCCGAATTAGGTTTTTATAGAAAGAAACATTTGAAAAGTTTCCCGGAAATTTTTCAAATTCGGGAAAAATCTGAAGGTTCTTTTTTTGGGGTTTATTTTTGGATTTTATTAAAATGAATTTTTGAAAATTGGATAGGACAACGTCTATCGGGTCAGCTAGTATATTATAAAACATAGATTTTCATGCACCTTACTACTCTGACCTCATCATGGTGTAGACAGGGTTGCAATTTGTTAAGGCCAGTCGAGGGGGCAGTGCGCGACCCCTATGCTGTATATTGTAATCAATATTCGTTCCAAGGCTGAAGTGTTTCATCTATGGTCGACTTAGTACTTACTTATGTAGTTATTATAACTACGTGTTCCTGATGTTTGATGGCGATCAATAAAATAAAGAACAGCAGACGTAGAAAAAGGTTTTGTGGTGATTTACAGCAACATAAAATTTATATTTAGGTAAATAAAAAATTGTCCTTTAAAACCCGTTTTTTTAAACAACTAAGTAACTGAAAGTCCTTTCAGACATATTAAAAATTGACGAACATTCATCATTCATTCATCTTAATTCGATTAGAATGGTTCCACAATTAGCTTAAATAAACCGCATGGCGAAACGAAAGAGCAAATGTACGGGGCTGTCGAAAAAGTTGCCAAAATAGTTCCATAAGTCTCTGTGTCTGTGTGTGTGCAACCCTGCAAAGGTCAGGGACACGGTGCCCGGGTCAGAAGGTCGCGTGACCTCGCCGGCTGCACCGTAATCACCGATATACGATATTGCTCAAGAATGGAACGGTTTTATCAAACCCGAACGCTACTTTAAGCAATTGTACCAGAAACAAACCGTAGATTATGACCAAATTGTTGTAACGAATTGCTGTAATGTACGTGGGTTCGCAATATATACTACAAATACATCAATTTTCATTACACTCCAACAAAATTATCTGACACAAAACACACACAATTACGATACATTTGCATTAATTTCGCCATCTACACACGTTTCAGCACAGTATATACTATTGAGCAGACAATGGGCGCTTTCACCACAAATTTCGGTTATTACAGACATACCGTTAAGGAACTTGTGCGTATGTGCGTTCAATTTAATATCAGCCATTGAATAGAAAACGCCTCTGCGCTCACAATGGTCCATCGGCATTCCATTAACTAGTAGAGCAAACACAGGGACGCGTGCGGGCACTAACTCAATACAAAACGATTCCTAGCGAGCGATACTCGCACATTCGGGACATTCCTATTCGATTGTAACAACACTAACGATTGTTTATACTGGCGGCGGGTTGGGCCCGATCTGGCCGACAATCGGGGCCCGCCGGACGGACTTTCGCGAGACAATGCAAGACTGGGCCTCAATAATTTAATAGTTGTAGCCGGCGGTGCTTCGAGCGGTCGGCAAACAGTTGGCCAACGTTGGACGATATTGCATCGTTGGCGGGTATTGGAAGGCTCCAAGGTTTATGAAGTAAGCCTTTGTCTTGTACGTGTTGATTAATTATCTGAGGTAAGTGTGAGAGTCGACGTTTTGTTTTGAATCGAAAGGCAGCTTTCGAACTGAACTTCGTGTGGTATTATTGCATTGCTTTGTTGTTAAGGCAAGTTCTGCTTTGTTGTAATAACTTATAACCGAGATTAGATATAAAGAAATAAAGTGGACGGTTTTGCTAATAGGAGAAAATAAAAAAATAAGCAAATGGAATATGTAAGGATTGTATCAGGTAGTTTCTACCTACACGTATAGGAAAAAGGGTATGTGTATGTAAAAAAATCCAGAGGTGCAAAAAAAGTAACTTTCAATAACAAGTCTTATCATCATTATTTATTTGTAAACATGTCAAGTACCTAATAATTTACAAGTTTTATTCTAATTTTCAATTTAAGTAAAGCATTAAAAGTTCCCGCCTCTAAATAATTGCAGCGCGGCGAAACTTCGAAAGACCTATGGACTTCGCGAGCTTGTCCTTTATAAAGTTTTCCTTTTTCGTTGCAATAATAGATGATATGGAGCTTTGCGGGCTTAAGGTCACAGATGTTAAACTGTTTAATATTATAGAGTTTATTTTTCTAAGTTTTATCAATCTTGTGCTTTTTTAGTTATTTCTGCATATTCCCATCTGTGATAGAGTTGATTCATCCACATTAATTTCTACTTAAGATTGCCTACAAAAAAAATAAGCTCCGAAAACGTTAGTACGTGAGCACTTTTCTCACAGAGAACCACTTTTCTTTTTATACCCAAATAGATAAACCAAAAGGCCTTAGTTAGTAATTTCGTCTAATACACGAGTGCCATAAACACAAGGAGAAGCGCTAAAGATATGGCGAGGTAAGATATAAGAGTGATAGTGAGCGTTTGGTTGGGCGGGCGGTAATAAATTAGGGCGGGCGGGCGTAGGGCGGCGTCGCGTGCGCCGCGGCCGTTTGTCGCGTAGCGTGCGCGCGCGCTCATTGCTTATTCATGCACGCTAGACACGCACAGGTAAGGCGCACACTATGCTACAGAAGTGTTACCCTACCGATAATGGGTTAAACAATGCGATATTACACCGATTGCACACTAAGATTATTTTTGCTTGTAAATTCAGTTTTTGGATAATTAGATTGGAGAATTCTGAAAATTTTAGTTCGAAAATGTTGTTAAACTTAATGACTTTATGGTTTTAAATTGACGTCATTTAAAAATAATAGTCTGAAGCTTATTTATTAAATGAAATATCCGGTATAAAAAATCCGCTGAATGAGTTTCCGTAAACTGTGTGCAGAGCCTACGTTTCGTGGCGAGCGTGCGGCGTGCCTACTCGTGTCTGTGTCGCGTCTGTCGGCTCGATGACCGCACATTAATCATTATTCACGTCTTAGCGATAAGCTCTCATCTGCCGTCAACGCCTGTCGCCCTCACACTGACGACTTCATCAAATCATCGTATTTAATCCTCCACAATAACTTCACTAAGCTACCCAGAAACATGCCTCATTAATGATACACTTTAGTATTATAATAATCCACAAAGTATCGGTAACCCATTTGTTACCTAGATACTTACGAAATCAATTTCCCGACAAGTTTTACGTTCAAAGCGAAATTTGACTTACCTATACTGGATATATTACTTAGAACTCGTAAAGTTACAATAATGTAGTAGATTCTTACGTAAACTTTAAAGAAATAAGTGTGTACGTCAAAGGATTTCGCATAATTCCCGATAACGAGCGTTCGAGTCGCTCTCTTACTTCAAAGCCGCGTTTCAGTTACAGTTTATTATTAATAAAATTTGGCCGGGTTTGCGAGCGGGACGAGCGGGGTGAGCGGGGCGAGTGGAGCGGCTCGGCGGCCGTAACGAGCGTGGTCCGCCTCGTTATCGGCAGCACCGGCCGGTCAGCGCCGCGGAAAATTCGCCCGAAACTGACGCGCGTGAAAATTTAATGAACGGCCGGACGCTAGTTAACTAAAAGGTAAAGTGCACCCTCTTGACGTGTTCGGTAAATATTAATAGTGAGTGTGCTAGCGTGCGCCATTAAAAATGCACGAGTCCGCGGACACGCTGGCCCGCCGGCGGCCGCCGCGTTCATTAGCCTCTTTGCATGCGGTCCCCGGGCCCTCCTCCGAATTAACTCCAGCTCGAGGCGCCTCCGCCGTCTCAACATCATTCCTACGCCATTATAACAACAAATTAAGAATTTCCCGCTCTCCTGCTTTGCCGTCCAATTTATCCAATAAAACGCGACATTCAATATCGAAGTTCTCCGATACGGTGCTCTGCGTGGCCTGCGAACACTTCCGGAGAACAAGTTTTACTATTGAAGCCATTTTAAAACTCTTACGGATGCTATTAAGGATAATAGAAACTGTCTAGCTGGAACGATGAGTCAAGGAATTATGTCTGGGACTGGAATGATCTAAGTTTGACTTTTATGTCGTTTTCCGTTGCGAGAGAACGCGGCTGCTCACGGTCCGTGCGAAAAGTCCGCGAGTAAAGCTAGGCATGGGTCGCACTGCAGGGAGATGGCGGGACGCGGGATGCGGGAAGGCGCGAGCGAAGACGAGCGCGCCAGCAGCACGCGGTGTCTGTTACTGAGTAATGAGGATCGTTAATTATGTATCGCTAGGTGCGTAAGCTTTTCAATTTGGGAACGGTTCAGTGTCGCGGGCTCTCGCGAACGAGGTCAAGGGTTCGCGACTCTCTCAACCCTGAGGGGCTGCCAAATTAATGAGGCACTCCTTTTGTAATAAAGAAATAACAAGAACTGCGCACGCGAACCCGGCCACACCGACTTCGATGTCATTAAAGGCGTCGCGAAGTCTTGAAAGGAGTCGTTACCGCGCCTCGCCTAAACAACTGAGTTTTCATCAACATTCCGAAATATACACATAAATTGCTTAGCACTCACGCTAAGAGAAGGAACATTGAAAATAATGTTCAAAAATTATGTAAAGACGAATATGGCAGAAACAACAGTAGCAGGTATACGTTATGAGAGAATTATCACCATAAAAATATAGTTTTTTATGCAATTTTAATTTTAGCAATAGTTGCAATTGTTTTCGCAACTAAGGCAGTGTGTACACGGTTGTGACGGTTCATATTAGTGGAACAGACAGGGTAGATTAGAGCGGGGGTGCGGCCGGTCCCGGCGGCCTGCGGGCACGGGTTTCTAAGTCCCGGCTAATTGGATGAGCCGCCAGGCCAGCCCAATTAGCAGCACCGTTGTGATTCATTTTAATCGGGCGCCCTTATCAGTGCACCACTCAGCGCCGGTGTAAACTTGCCTTTAAAAATATTTTCTTTATGAGTGAAATTAAATTAATTACAATCTACGAGAGAATTACTTTGCAGTTGAATGGAACATGGATAAAGCAATGAACTATTTCATTAAAAAATCCGGGAAAACAGTTCCAGTCATAATGTATTAAAAGAAAAATTTAATTTAAACCGAGTTTCTCCGAAGACCTCACGTATCTTCATTAAGATAGAGGAATCTCTTATTAAATTGATATTTATAAAGTAAAAACAAACTTAATTAGGTTTTGTGAGTGCAATTTGACATTTAGTTCAACGAAGTAATTAAATCTGCTGAAGACAGAATGTCTAGATTATTTGAGTTGATTATTTTTTATTTGATTTGATTTTTGTCCCGTCAAATTTTAATGGTTAATTAAGACGTAGAGATCTTCTAATTTAAAACTACACGCCCCTCCACTAAAATACAAACATTTTAAATGTGTATTCAACAAACAGTGGAGGGGCGTGCAATTTTAAGTTAGACGAATTTTACCTACATATATTATACACATACATACATACATAAACTCACGCCTTCTTCCCATGGAGGTTGGCAGAAAGTACAGAACGCAACCTGCTACGATCCTCCTTTTGCCTCGTTTATTATACTTAGTATACATTATGGTTATACTCGTAATGTTATACATAATACAAAATGTGGGTGTACAATACACCTTTGCCCACCCCTTCGAAAAATACAGGCGTGATGTTATTTTATCCTGTGGTCTGAAATACCCGTATTAAGATAATAATTAACTGTGATGTAAAATTGTGACTTAAAAACAGACCCTGACCTTTGAGATGGTTTTTATATACTTTTTCTTGAAAATATTGAAATACAAAGAAAAGAAAGAAAGAAAATAAACTCATTAGATCTGGGTTATTATTTTTTTTAAATGCGCGATAGTAAAACTATTTCAAAAATTAATTTATTGGTTGTTCACACTTGTCAACTCAATAACATTCAAATTACAGTGACAAAGCCAGCAGTGTCAGCTCAAGAATTTACACAAAGACAAATGAATTACTGTGGATACGTCTGTCTATAGCTTCTATATTTATACATATTATAAATTAAAGTCCCTTTTTGTGTCTGTCTGTGTGACCGCGTTGTTCTTCTAAACGCCGAAACTGATTTTGATGCGGTTTTTAACAAAATTTAGAGTATTTATTCCTAAATATTAAGTTTACATATAATAATGAAATCTCGATGTTTTGTCAAGTCGTAAAAATCGAGCGAAGCAGGGACGAGTTGTTGTTGTTAAAAATAAGGCACATAACAACTTAACTTCTTTTGTTTTTGAACTATCATGTGCGATAATTGAAGGTTGTCTGTCGCTATACTTGTGTTTATTTATAATTATATTTTTTAATTCATATTGTTAATAGAACAGCAAGGCTACCAGGAAGTCTTGCAAATTAAAACGTGGCGTACTCACTTTAGTATTGAACCTTAATTAGTTATGTTCAATTAATTTTATAGTTCCTATCTAGTTGTAATTATGCGCGTAGGTAATGGTTAGTTAGAGTTGCTATAACTAACTGCCTTCTTTACATATCTACATATTATTAAGATATATAAAATATTATAAAGAAAAGAAAATCACGTGTCTAGAAAATAAGAAACTTCATATTGAATTTACTTAAATGTATAACCTAACTAGCTTTTGCCCGCGGTTTCGCCCACGTGGGGTTCGGAAATTATCCCACGGGCACGTACTACCCACGTCTATGAACCAAATTTCATTGAAATCTGATCAGCCGTTAAGGCATCAAAAGGTAACAGACTTAAACATAGTAATACAGTTAGTTTCGCATTCAGAAATACAAAATATTAAATATTTAGTTGTCCAGGTTCACAGGTTAACAGCAAGATGAGAAGACATGAGTAGCTTGAAATACTACCTACAGCTAGGTTACAATATATTATTTGCCAATGAGCCCCCTAACTAGACATTTAGTCTGTATTCTGGGGCTCGGGGTATGAAGTCCAAAGTGGAGACTAGAGGTGAATTCAGGTATTGTATGGGTGTATGTGTAATTTTTGTTTGGTTAATGTGTGGTGTGTGGCGGGTGCATGGTGTGCTTTTATAATATTAAGTATGAAAGTACCTACGGGTTTTTATTTCCGTATCCATATTTTGTACTGATAAAAAATATTATATAATTTTATGAAACTAAAACTCATACAACTAACATTGTCTCTGTCAATTAACAAGAAACTTGTTTAGTGCGTATAAATTACATTGGTATGGCGGCTAGTGGGGCGACTAAACAACCCGGGAACTCGATCCCGAGTCCCGTGACGTAGGCTCGGTCCCCTGATAAGAATTAATTAAGCCAGATCCGACCTGCCAGTCAATGAACGCGTTTGAGTGGAAAATAAAAATAGACCTACAAATTGCGTGTCTATTTGCAGTCTATATTTCTTTGCGTTTTATTGGAAGGTGCGTAATATTTAGACTAATGAAATAAGGGAACTCTTTTTTTTTCAAATCCATATTGATTCTATTAGAACACGGTCAGAGGAGATATTTTTATGATCACGAAGATAACACATGGGATAGTCTACAGTATTTCTTAATTTGAATCTTGAAATGACATGAAAGGTCAGGTCAGGTATTGGGAAATGAATCAGTCTCATATTAATTTCCGGAAATCGGTGTGAGAAAAAGGGAACCAGCAAAATGAAAAAAAGAAGTTTATATCAATCCCATTAATTCATGCACCTGCAACTAAATCATCATTATCCAACACACAACCACAAAATCCCAAACATATGTGAAAAAAACCGAACCAAAAATCCCAGTTTTTCATCAAGCGAAATGCATTCGATCGCGGCATATCAAGCAGAGTCCGTCCATTAACGGCACAAGTTTACAAAACACAAAACAGGCGAAGCCGTGCGAGGGAGACGACAAGAGAAACCACTTCCGCAATGAGATGGCGCACTTCCTGTGATTGAGGGCGCCCAACGCGCGCGCCGCGCCATCCTGACCGGATCGCGGCCCTACACTTGGGGAACTTTCTCTAATGTGAAATTAGCTGTACGAGAAAATTGCGTGCTGGATTGTGGAGCTGAACTTTTTGAGGGTCTTGTTAGTGAAGGTGGATGAGATGATCTTTAGGGAGAAAGGTCAGGAAAATCTTTAATTAGAGATGTAGGACCTCGTCTTTGACGATAACATGGATTGAAGTTCTTTTAGGAAAGTTAACATGTTAAGTAGATAAATAACATAATATGCAGATTCACGATATAACTTCTATAACCATTCTGTAATTAGATTTGAGAGCCTCTTATTTTGAAGAGTAATTACTCCGGGTAATTCCTCCCTCTAACTTGACCCTACTTCGGAAAAACTACGTCTCATCTTCGTCATTCCATCTAGAAGATATTCTGGATTTGCGTTTATTTTTTCCATTCACAATCATAGTAAAGACACTATGGTCTGATTAAAATATAAACATGTGGGTACTAATAGTCCTTGCTTGTACGGGATTTAACTGCGTAAATTAAGTCGTGCCATGCACATTTGGCAAATGCGATGGGTACATATTGTGTAGTAAACGAAGGCACGCATAGCAGTACTGGCTGGGAACACTGGCTCGCCATGTAATTTCCAGTGCATCCCGTTCTCATCTCTCTCGCTCAGCTAAGTAATGACTTAGATCCATTCCCGGATAAATAGCAAATTGAATGTGTGCCCCTCGTAGTGTGGCGTACAACGCCACCCCGTCTGCGAGCCAGCACCACCTGTGTGTGCGTGGAAAGTACATGTGTGTGTATCCACTGATAATGCAAGCTGTATATTCTGGTGATTAGTGGCGCACGCCTATTAATTCTGCCAGACTCTAGGTAATTTTTGAGAAGGTGCTTCAAGTTTGAGTGAAAATTTATTTTCCAAGAGAAGAGTGCGGATATTTGCTAAAGCATTAAGCTGGGAATACTACAAATTTTGGGTGCAACAAGCATAGTTAAACTATGTTTTAAAAACTAATTTCGCGGCAAGTATGGCCGCTCTGCCGATAACCCGCTACTATTTACAATGTTTTTCGTCGGTCGTATTTTTTGGCTTGTTTTACGGTCGGCGAATATGAAAAGTTTTGAGGAGCTCTCGCCGAGAGGCGTAAAGGCGGTTTACGACGCGTCTTCGAGTTGAATGCGCCACATGTTAGCGTGTTCCGCTGAATTTCCTCCCGGTATAACCGCATTACACGTGCTCCATGACCTGACCATGAAAATTTTAAACGTCCCGCTTCAAACTAAAAGGCTCGTTCTCGCCTCCGTAAGTTGGTGAACGGGCGCATAATGTAGAACCCGCATTTGTTGAGTGAGGCAAATACTTGGGGGTTAGGTTAAAACCGACATCTTTTTAAACATTGCACAATGCAATCCCGGCTGGGCCAGCTGCAAAAACTCCCGCTCCGGGACAACAAAGAGATGTCCTTATAAATTCTCGATTAAATTTTGGATACGAGCTCCAATGAACACAAATTCCTAGAGTCGGTCCAATAAAGGACGCCGTGCAGCCGCGTTAGGAGGCCATAAACGAACGTATTATCCATGTAAGGCGGAATAGCCGTTGCACAATTAATTGTTTCATTTTGGGAAACAATTCCCGCTCCTCATTCAATTAAGAGCGGCGACTAAGGGGAGTGGGGGTGCGGGCTACCCCGCCCGCTCATGAGACGGACGTATTAATAGCGCCTGCAATATTGATATACTCGTATCGTATCCCACGTACCGCGTTCGAATACGATATTGTTTGTTAGCGAATTCGATTTGTGTCGATCATAAATCTTGCGCCTTATGTTGAATTTGGAGTTGATTGAATTCGCACCGAGTAACGCAAGAGGAAGGAGCCAGTGTCGCGAGACTCGGAATAAAGAGTACGCGTTACGTTTTAATTAGTGTTTTTAGATGAATAATAGATTAACGAAGCGAGTGATGACGTGCACGGGGATCGAGGCTCGGGGCTCGTGCTCGGTGCTCAGGTGATACTGAAGCGGGACTCAATTAGCAAAAACACACAGAATTAAGAGAGACAAACATGTCGGGTGGGACACATGACGAGGCGCCCTCCTCAATCCGAATTTTATATTGCGCCATTCATTATTCATTGTGTTTGTCAAGAAAATTACTGTGGACCTTTTAATATAACTTCCCGAGTCGCACAAACGGAGCTACAAATTGGAGTTGTGAACAAGTTCGTTGGAAGTCGCGACTCAACCTTGGCGATTAGTACTCGCGTGTCGAGCTGCCAAACAAATTTAATTAGGTGCTAAATTCGCGAGGTTCATTGGGCGTATTTAGTGGTTCAGTTAAATTAAGTTTGGCAAAATGTTATGAGCATTAGTTTAGTAGGTGGCTCTAGCTATTACGCTAATGTACGGAGAGTATTTAATTTAAAAGATAGCTACGTCTCAGGGCAGAGCTTTCAAATCAGTGGCGTTGGCTGAAGATTTGAGAGCAATCTGTTAGATTGGTTCATTACGGCCTCCATTAGTGGAGTAATGAGTCGCGATGCATGCCGAAGCGAGTGCGGGGCAGACGGGCGGGAAAAGACAAGAAATGCTTGTCATTCTAAGGGAACGTAGACATACTACGTGAGCCATGTTTAAAAAAAAAATAACCTTCTCCCCCTTCAGTGACCACCCCTAGTATATGCCAAGACCCCCCTTCCCCCTCTAGTTTTCACGTAGTCATTTATAAATATGGTTATAAATACTATTTTGCAAAATGAAAGTAAAAAAAAAAATGTCTCATATTTGTCTTTATTAATACGGCGCCTGCAGAGTAGCGCTAAGAGTTTTCACCTTTACGAAGAAATTGAGGAGGCGAGCGCATTTCTTAGTCCCAATCTAACAATGTTTGAAGGCACCGATTTTTTTTTTGTCTTTTTTTGTATTCCCTGCATTGACAAGGAATCCTTGTGACATTTAATTAACGTATTGTACAGCCGATCGTACAACGACATTATTGTTCTGCCACGAACTCTCGTCGACTTGCTTGACAACTGCAAACTGTCAGTTTCAAATCAGCTGACGTCTGACGTATATGTGCGTCAGTGTTGCCACCTGTGAGTTTAAAAAGCGCTAAACGGTGCGCGCCATATTTGAATATAGCTCGAAAAAGCGCCAGATTACCCTAGAGGATATTGACTACGTGACGAAAACCTAAGCCCCCCCCGCCTCTGTGACCAAGCGTGGTATTCTTAAAGACCCATCTCCCCTCCCTGAACAGATCACGTAGTGTGGGTACGTTCCTTAAGTGACTTTAATTCCAGGCCTTAAATATCAACGCTAAAAACTGCAGAGATTCTACGGGATCCCTAACTCCTACGGGGCAACTGGTTTATACACAAGTTAATATTACTACTACAAATAAAAATAAATAAATTACGTTGTTCAAAGGTTGCAATGAATGCACGTAATGCATAGTCGTGATAGGTTATATTGCTAGCATGGATAGGTACTTAGGTACCTACTCTGTGTTACGGATATTGTTCATCTTAGGTTGTAACTTATCTAACCTGTGGCTAAACTACCACTTTATTATGTCATTTAAAGCTCTTTCATTGAGTGTTTCATAGATTAAGTTTTCAATACGTTTACTTTATTTATCATTAAATTCAATCAAAAGCCCAAACACTAACTCTAATAAAAAAATATGTTTTGTTGAGTAAAATTTCAATTAAAATCTTCTGTTCATAAAAAATCCTTTTAACGGCTATTAGCGGCTAAACCGCAGCGTCCAACCCGCCCGTCTACGTTCCATAACGTTTAAGCGAAAATTAGCTGCAGCTTGGTGTGGAGGATTTCGAGTATGAATGCAGGTCGGGTTCTGTCCATTAGCCTAATTGGAGACGCGGCAGCACCGCAGCGCCACCTAGGATACGGCCCTTTGTTATAGCAGACACTAAATTTGACTGGAATCTCCTAATAGACCACTGAGGGTGCGTTTGTGATTTTATACTTAGGTCTTTTGATTTTGATGCTTGGCGAAGTAATCAAGCTTGTTAAGTTTATCTGAGGGCTGCGTTAAAAAGTTTGGTATAGAGCGCTCTTGTTTTGTTTTTAATTCGAACACCGAAACTAATAACAGAAGCTTTTCTTTTTTAAGTTTTTAGTTTAAAAAATTATTAATTAAAATACATAATAATTTTCCCTACATTTTAATTAATTTCTTGCCCTCCTCAGTAAAAAAACTACCCAATGGAAGTCACTAACTGTTTGAAACTTAATACATGACTAATGAGAAACCCTAAGTTGCGCTTACACTCATAGCATTACGACAAAAGGTAAGGGGCGGGCGGCAGCTCCTTCTAATTAAATGGTAAACTTTCATGAGCTCCCCCCCGCCTCCCCCCCAGTTACCGCTAATTAATGCGCCCACGGGAAGCTCGGACGTCTCGCCTTTCGACCCTGAGACACTACATCACACGAAGACTAGACTCATTCAAAACCATCATACGTAACTAGAAATATACAGTAGTCCGTCACACTCAATTCGCGTAATCAAATAACATTTTTAAAACCAAAATGGTTTCAAAGTTTCCTACAATCTCAAGTATCAATGCGAACACGGCAATCCTTTTAGTAAGCGTTAAAAACTACGGCAGAGGAAGTCAATCCGCGGGCAGGTGGCGCGCGCGGCCCGCGGGCGGCCTCCGCTCGCTAAACGTATTGTCGTGTACCGCTTCTGATGTGGTCGAAACTAAACCCCAACTACTTAATTGAAAACCGTAATAGAGAATCCAAATACACGGTATCCCTTTTGATCGCTATATTGGAGGTGCGATGCCAAATTAATTGATCGTCTCGATAATGTATCGCGTAATGGAATACGATTGTAGTGGATATCCGGTGTTAAAATTATACAACCCACCGACTGAATATTTAAATGTATGAAGTTTCCTCTCTAAATAATTCTGAATTAATTCAAATCACTGTTAGTAATAAACGTCTGCGCTAGCGCCGCAGCATCTACTGGGAGCTCGAAGAATACGGTAAAATGTTCCAAGTTTCTTCAAGCAATCAAGGCTTAATACCGTAGTGAAGTTTCAAGTTGGGAAATTATAGGGCGCGGGGTGAGACGCGGGCGGGGCGGACGTCCGCCGCGTGTCATCTCGTAACATCAAAAATGCATTTAAATTCTGCGCAATAAAAAACAGGGGCGGGAAGTTTCACAGCGGCCCGGGGACTGAAGACGCCTGCCTCCAACCCGTGCGCTTTATAGCACTACACAATTTCTGTCCACCCGCACTTTACACGATCCCCGATCTACTTACTAATAAAAATGTTTCATAAAATAAGTCCGATCTGAGCGAGAGTGGACCAAATATAAGGCTCTAATAAAGTCCCTGCCAGGATTGTTAGTACAAGCAATCGCCTCATTCTATCGAAGAGTTCTTCCTACAAGAGTCTCCATAGCTCTCCGGAGCCCTTATTTCTTGTTGTTTAAGTTTAGCAGCTCCGTCATAGTGGTGCACTGTGTTCAAATCGTGGAATGATTGTCTTGGTTCCCTTTCGGGATATCGATTCTGATAGGTGCGCAATATAGTAAAGTATATTGCAATATAGTAAAATATAATGTGTATAAAAATAAGTGCAAATGACATAAACATTCAGTAAATTAGCATACACGTGCAGCTGTGTTTATTGAAACTACGGAACGAGACATAACAGGTGATAACTGCTGCGACTCGCTCAAAAAAACTGAAGGGAAAATATTTTCCGCGTCCGGGCCGTAGTCGGGCCGGGCCGGCTCCCCTCGGTCGACTTGATGCGATAATTAGCCCGCCCACTGTCGGATAATTGCGGGATCCGATATTGTACCGGACATTTCAAGAATTGTTTACAGACGATTTTAAGCGTTCGAGTTTCGACTTTATTTCGAATTCGGTTTTAAAGGTGATATTTTTAGGAATGTGAGCTATTAGGGGTGAAATATGATTGATTAGGGTTGAAGATATCCTTGAACCTCTGTCTTTCTAGTAAGTTCTATTAAAAAAGGATTAATAGGCATCTTCATTAATATAGATTTATTGTAATAGATTAATCGAGGAATTAATAACCATTAATCAAAACACATATCTACAAACACAACCCTTCATTGAAACATTCGGTAATTACAACCACATTCCATTACCGGTTATAAATTGAATAATACAAAGGAAACGTTACAATAACGCACTCGCAGTTACAATAACAACAAACTAATTACGTTGTGTCGGGAATTCTTTCATTAGCAAAATGAAACATGTCCGCCGCTGTGACCGAACCACCCTATCAATTACAAAACAATGCAATTACATTCGGTACCTAATAAGCTACTTTATGATATACGTGAAATACGACAATTTAATAGGAAATTAAAGTCGGAGCCGCAAACCACGGACGTCATTTCGCAATAGTTTGTCCAATTTATCAGTGTTGAGTGTCGTTAGGAAATAATCGTAATCGAAGCGAGCTCCGCTGAACAATATGGACCGATGTCGGCCTCTCTAATTGGCCCTTACCTGGAGCGCACTCGAGAATGATAAAGCCCCCATTAGCCGCCCTATTATTTACCTACTCGTCATTAGCGTAGACTTCATTAGGATAACGAGATAACGGAGCCCCGGCTCGAGTACTCAGCCCGTGCAGTATTTTTGGTGTTTTTAGCTAATAGATTCTGAGAAGATGGTTAACTTCGAACTCGATCTAAGAGGGAAAGAGGAACTGAATGTTGAACTTTAGCTGCTAATAACAGCCAGGAGAGCAATTTTTGTTTTTGCCTTCATAGCCTTAAAAGCCGATACAGGTTGAAAGCTTGTCACAATACCACGAAGCGCAATTTTACCGACTCCTAGTACTAGCTTGATTATTCAAGCCAATCATTTTTCAAGGCAATGTTTCCCTGAACTAATTTAATAACAAAGGCGGAGTTACAATAACGTAAGGGAAAGCATCATTACCCTTATCTGACGTACTCGTGTAGAAGTGGTATGATAACGAGCCACGTTCGGAAGAATGAGCTAATTATTTCCGAGTATTCTATTTCCCGCTCCGATGTAAACTTAACAATGATGTGCGAATAGGCAATAGGGACCACCCGATGCGTGTGTTATTAAGATCGATATCGAGAGCAGGAAAAATGGATGCACCAGCCCTCGACGCGGCGCAGTACCACAAAAAACATACCAAATTTATTGTTAATTATAAAACTCCGGCGCGGAACATTAACGCAGAGATGCGATACCCCGATAGCCGCTCGTCTATTTATTTATTATTTAGATATCAGCCTGTGCGGTCACGACTCCATATTGTTTCGCTGTAATGGCATTAATGACCTCGGTTTAAAGTTGAAGTGTTAATTTGATTTAAAATTATGCTCTCGATTACAATCTTCACGTTCAACTTTCGCCCCAAAGCTTTAATTACGGCGGTGATCCCCGATGGAGCCGTGATATGACCCGCGCGTTCATAATACTGCTCGATGCTAATAAAAGCTGCACGTAAACCACATCGGCTAGTAAGCCTCGCTGCAATGCAGCTTAATGCACGAGTTGACATTATAAAAGTTAGAATTAATGATTTTAATCTCATTCGCCTTATTGCTGAATGTACGCTTTACGGAGTATGTGTTTAGTGACAAATTATGCAAAGTGTTGGCTGTTTTAATGCAAAGATGCAAGTACTATGGACGAGGTAGCTACCTAGATTGTTATCGGGACATTAAAAAACAATTGCATAGCGATGCCTTTTTGTATATTTACAGTATATTTCGTTTTAACTGAGTAAGTTCTAAAGTATTTTAAAATAAAAGAGTAAGATAAGCATAATAAACCTTTTTATCGCGAATGCTATTTAGTTAACTTAAATGAGCATTTTAAATACAGTTTCTGTTTAACATACAATGGTGGCTAAGTTTTCCGAGATGGTTTCCACAGCACACCTCACAATAGCGGAAAAAATTGATTCAGGGTGTTGACGGCGAGCCGTGGAACACGACACCGCTAAAGGGCACTGACGCACTGTGCGTGTTACTTACCGATAAGTAAACGTATCATTTGGACCAACTACTGAATTAAATAACAAGACAGCTGATAACTTAATTGTGAATGCATCACGAACTAATTGCCTCATTCCTTTTAAAAATAAAGTAGTAAGTAGCGACCAATAATCGTCTCCACAAATAAAAAAGTGTGGAAAACTATTTCCAAATATACCAGAATTGCCATCGTTCGCGTTGGAAGCGATTATACCAATTACGTTTGGTGCTTTAGTTAAAAGAAATGTGCAATATTTTTTCCTGGAAAATAAGAATTGACGTATCGGGAGCGGGCCGCGGGGCGACCGTCGCGGGCTGAGTTACGACCACCGGTACTCGTAAACGTCACATTAATTAGCATGCCCACTAATGAGGAGTTATGGCGCTCTAATGAGAGGACTTGTACTCGACGTATTTATTAACGTATACCCAGCGACGGCCGCTGTTAATCTGATAGATTTATGAAATGAACACTAGCTGCGTCTGCGTCTTTTGAAGAAAAGTTTGCTGCTTTGAAAGAATGCAGTCTTAAAGTGAATTGTTCAGATAAATCAACCAAGTAAGGACGCAGTGACAACTTAATAATATAATTAAACGCTTGACACATACCTAATTGCATATAAGTGTACGCAGTTTTTTCTCAGTAAATACTCTTGGGTTAGCAAGGTGCCGTCAATGTCGCGGGCTAATTAAAATGCTGTCATAATTTGTGCTCACAGATAACGAAGACACGGTCCTTCCATACAACCCGTTCGGCGTTCCCGTGATTGAGATAAGTGTGATTCGATGTTATACAAAACCGTGCGAAAGAACAAAGCGCGCGTTACCCCCACAATGGAGGGGTGAAAAGACGTTAATAATATTCGTCAAAGCACTCTGGTTACATTAAATCAATTTGCCCTTTCCGCGCGGTAAGTAGCAAATGGTGTAATTGATAAGTTGAAACCCTTGTACCGAGGAGGCTACAGTTTGGCACTGCCAACATTCTGGCTGAGTTTCCACGTCACGTGCTGCCATCTCTTTTCTCTTTTATGTAAATGAAATCTGTGTCGGCGTATGTTTAGAAATGGAAACTAGTTACTAACTGCTTGGAGTTTAACAGCTGGAGTGATTGGACACTGTAGTTGTAGAATTTATATTACAATGACTGTTTTAACGTTTTCGGGTGCTGAAAATTTTAGTGGAGTGAAACTTGGAATGTTAGGACTTCAAACGACGTTTAACGTTATCACCGGTATGGAAATTGGTTTTTGGAATAGTTTTTCACATTCTAAGAATTAAATAAAGACTTGAGTTTAAATTAGTTCCCCTTGGACGAATAAAAAAAAACTGCATTGCTGGTATCGCTTCGATATCACAAGACGGTCGATAAAATTTTCAATGGCGGTGTTCCCAGTACTGAGATTTTTCCGATAGCGATTTAACTAGTTCTAATACTTAAGTGTTCTAAAATTGTAACCTAGAGATGTCAACGTATCGATATCGAAACTTAATCGATGTTGTAAGTTGTAATAATAATTGGGATACAGCAATAATTGTGCCGATACTCGTGACGGCCAATGGCATAATAGCCAAGAGCCTTGACACCTGAGGAGGCTATCGTTAGGCAGCTGGATCAAGGGCTTGATCCAGAAAGCTGTACTTCTAGAAGTAAAGAAAAAAAAAAGAAAAAGCTTTTATTTGGTAAACACGACACAGAAAAACACACAAACACAAAAATGAACAAGTTGCCACGCAAAACGGCAATCGCTCAGCATAATGCTACGACCCTATGCGAGACAGAGCCCCAGCGCTGGTTTTCAACGACAGCCGACGTTATCGAGATGACGTCAACCGGTGCAGCATACGGAAAGATAAAAATAACAAAATATAAAAAATAAAATAAATACGCAATACCTAGTTCTAACTATTTATATAAACATAATGAATAAGAAGACCGTGACCGACACGACAAGACACGTAGGTATAATTACGAGATTCTTCTCTCAGGAGCCCTGACCAGCGGTAGCTTAGACCCTTAGACCTGTTCCCGATACCGGTGAACTACAATTTTTAAATATTTAAATGTTTTATTGTAAAATATTTAAAAATATAATTTGATTTGATTTGTGATTAAATGAAATAAAAGAAATATAATTCATTTTATTTAGACACTATTTTTATTAGTATACTTAACTTAAGAATTATGTTATAGTGAAGAATTATCGGAAAAAGAGCATATAAAAATGAATGCTCCTCTCCAAACGATAACCGCCAGGATCGCACTCGTTTAAATTAAATCACAGATTGTTTCCAATGCGCGATAACTGTTATTTGACGTCGGTTTATTTTCACTTCCACGCACGAGTGTTGTGAAAAAGTAAACTTTAAACGCGGAGTTAATCGAGGGAAATGGTTCATTAATATCGGGTTCAGAGCAAGTGATTACAGAGTGGTGTAATACTCCATTGTGTCAATGTGCTTTTTAGTGGTTTGTATGACTTTCAGAAGCGATTTTAATTGTTGTAGTCACTTTAATTCTACGATTACTCTATTTACGGGTTTTTTTTTCTATTCTATATTGTGAGTGTTCATAGAAATGCGAGAAACACAAACTCTTTAAAGGTTATAGAAATATAATGCGAGACATAAGAAACACTTCAATGAACGTTTAAAGTCAGCCTCATCTTTACGTTGCCTCTATGTCTATCTAAATTATGTATATAAAAGCTTCAATAAGTACACCACACAAATAATAACCCTACATCTGTCCCGATAACGTTATCATACACCTAATTGAATGTAAAATTCTTAAATCGATATCGTCCCACTCTCGTTCGTCGGCTCGTGCTACTTCTTGCTGTAAACAAGGATGGCCCAAGTGGGAGTCCTAATTGTATTGCTCTATCAATATTTAATCTGTAATCATCAGTATGTACACGTGCATGTGTGTGTGTGTTTGTGTATGTATGAATGATAGCATCATAAAGGAGTGCAGCGGAACAGATCGCACGACAATATCCTAATTCACTCGCGCGAATGTAATCCATTAGTGTTCCCTCCTCAGGGCACCCCGCGCCTCCCCGCGCGCCCCGCACCCCCCCGCACCAGTCTGTCATTCATAAAGCTCCATATAATTTGTATTGGCACATGTTTCATATGACTAATGGACGAGGGCACATTAAATATAAAAACGACGTACTGCTTATTGCTGTTTACAAAACTGAAACAAATTTTTATTTTGAAATGAGACTAAGAGATGTTGAAGGAAAATTCTCGGTAAGGATGAATTGAACTGAGGCAAACTTAGCTATTCTAAAAGGCCTACTCTTTGTGATGAAATGTGAGCCTTGTTTTTATGTCTTTTGCTAACTGCTCATACGCATCTTTAGGGATCATTTACTAATGAGGAAAATAACATTTATTTTGAAATGTCTACAAATGTGTACGTCATCCTGCTAATGTTCTTACTTTTTATGTCACTACGCTCTTGTGCACCTGTTCGGCGTCCTACAAACTTTCCTGAATTCGTTATACAGGGTGACTTGTTATTTGACGTATTCCTTCCGGGCTGTGATAGTGTGACCCATTTGCAACAATTAAGCATAAAGCATAAAGTCTAGGCAAAAATTCATGGGATTCGAGTTCTTTTTTTAATTGTATTTTTGAAAATTTCCCAGATTTCGTCTCTTAGTTTCACTTTTCTCTAAACTCTCGAATATTATGGCATCCATTGCTATTTCATTGAATACCTGATACTTTAACACACCTTTCGATGTAACCAAATGTTCTAACATATCAAACAGTTAAAAGTTAAAGGAAGAAGTTTGTTAACAGTTTCCAAAAATCGTCTACGTACATGATATTTGACACTAGTTATCTCAAAATTTTACTATTGCATTAAGCGTACAAATTACGGGGAAGCCACCTTCTTTTCCCATCTTTCCACTTTGTCATAATTGCATATGTATTTATTATTTGAATTACATTATACTCTTATATATTTTAGTGATATTTATTTTAGTAGTATGTATGTATGTAAGTGTATTCTCATATTGTATGTTTATAATTAAATTGGAAAATTATTTAAGATTTTATGTATTTTTGTTTACCTTCTACTCTTACACACGTTGTCTACATCTCTTTAATATACTCTCCTATCGCAGGTATGCTGGAAGAGATTTCTTTAGAAATAAGCATCAACTTTTGTACGTATTTTTCTGTTCCTTTCTTCTTGTCTGTTTTGATATGTGTGTACATAAATGGGTAAATAAATAAATAAATAATTTTCGCTTTGGCTTTATGTGGTGCTTAATTGTTGCAAATGGGTCACACTATCACGCCCCGGAAGGAATTACAATACGTCAAATTACAAGTCACCCTGTAGATAGAATACTTTAATAACCGTCCAACCAGGATAGGTCAAAACCTTAAGTACGTTATTTTAAGAGAAATTTAGTAACAAAACGATTTTTTGTGATCACTATGAATTGGTCCTTAGCTCTTTTTCAGAAAGGACCAACTTCTTAAAACGCGGAACCTAGCAAAACAATTAAAAAAAATAACACTAAAGACGAAAAAAGTTAACATTTGCTATTTTAATGATGTAGTCAGTAAAAGGCAGATGCACTGTTTTTTATACCCACACAAACTACATATTACCTACTTAATTTAAAAATATATAATAACCATAATTATTATAATCCTCGTTTTAAACACGTTGGCCCCATAACGTGGTGTTTTTATTATGAGTGTTATAATAAAATTAAAACTAATGTGTAGTGCTGGCAATATGGAGGCAGGTAGGTTTATTAATTATTAAATTAAGCCTATTAAGTGCAAGAATTACGACCGCATCGGACAAAACATCTTGTTTCAGCTCGGTAATGTTATGTTGATCAGAATAATGGCCGCTCTTAATAATCATGATGATATGTTATTAAATAATACATTTATTTTTATTTGTAAGCCTTGAGGATATTTATTTTTTTATTTATAAATAAAATGTAGGTATTTTAACGATTATGAAGGTAACGTAGCCAAGATATCAAATATGTTTATTTACAATTGACGTTTTCAGCGAATTATAGAAATCAAAGGTATCTAGGACATTTATTTTGAGTTATAAGATTACATGTACATCTTCTAGGAATTTCTTGTTTTGACAATCAGTATCCGATCTGTTTCGTTACAAACAAAGCTGCTCAATTCAAGGAAAATAAAAATATACAGACTATTTCTTGATACTTTTAATATACACTGTCTGTCTATCATGGATTTATTCAAACATAAAGGGATCCATGCATGGCCTATATTCTTCTATACTTGCACTAGTTTTGATTTGAGTCTCCTAAATAGTAATTGTTGGAATAAAAAAGTATTTTCGACCAATGAACATGACAGTTACTGTGAACCCAGTTTCGCAAAACCAACCCGTTCTTCAAAAGCTTGTTTAAAACTTGCAACAGTTAAAACCACAAATTATAAATGTATGAAGAATATTAAAAAGACATTCGAACATTGAAATGCTCCTTAAATTTTCGTATCCGAAAAAGAGTATTTTGTTAAAATTTTCATCCATTAAATGTGTGCTCTTCCCGAAGCTTTAATACACTTAGTTACTGGCTGCGTTTTCAGAAAAATTAAAGAAAGTAATCAGTAGAATTACGTCGGCTACTAAAATATGTATTCGTCATAAAAGTATGCCCCGACTTCTGTCGAGGATAAATATTCATTATGACGGATCGTGTACGTTTCAGCGGGATTAAACGCTATTAACCCGCGTCGCTATGCTCTTAGCTAAATCAATCGGGTGGCGTATCTGTTGTTATGTATTCTGTGTAACACTGTGTTCGCTGTTCGCCCACTCTGGAGGCCAATTACTTAAATTTCTTGTGAATTATTTAAGTTTTTTGTACTTTCTGGCTTATTTATATGATTGTCTGTTCATTGTGAATTGATATCTAAGGGCCTAGACAAAGTAACATTCGCTTAGCAATGACGCTAGTAGAAAAGCCAAAAAAAATATGGGGTTGACATAAGCTATCAAAATGTCACGTGATCCGAAGTCAACGAATAGAGATTAGCTAGACAATGTTAACATCATTCGATTCTATGAAACGAATCGACAGCGTCGAACGATTACTTCCATAGAGATGCACAGCCAAGTGGCACTTTTTGACAAGCACTATCGCTAGTTTTCGATTCGTATGATGGAAACATTAGCGAAAGCGATAGCGATTGTAGAAATAGAATCGCTCCGAAGCGAAGGCCATTTGTCTAGGCCCTCCGGACTTTCCTTTAAACCGAAGTCTACATAATAAAACTATCAACTAATATTTTCACCCTGGGTTGTTTCTGCAAAAAATAAAGCATTTGCTTTTACCAGCCATAGTGTAAAAAATTGAGATTTGAAATAAACTGCGCCCACCAAGCTATTCTGCTAGGCATGGGGGTTAAGGGTAATTTCCGTGTGTCGGTTATTAAAGCGGTCATTGGGCTACTTATGTTCCCAAGCTACTGTGATACGTGTTTTTAGTCTTGCCATTGCTAGTTTTTTTTTTGTTTGTATTCAGGACCTAGTTACTTAGTTACAATCATAAAACGAAGTGCCGTCTGCCCTATAAATTTTGTAAAAATGCGAAAAATATACAACCTTGATTATAATCTTCGTACTAAGCTATTTTTTACAGCCTTGTTTGTTATAATGAGCTTATTAGTATTCACGTTTAAATATAAAGTCTGGTATAAAAGTGGAATGTCATGGAGACAGAATTTTACGCGTGTTTTATTAATATAAACAAAAATATAAAGTGCTGTATGTCTAATCTTTGTTAAGACGTGTTGTCGCGTCGTCACTCACTCAATATGTATGAGCGGCTGTAAACACCAATGCGGGGGTTCGCTTCATCCGGCTGAGAGCTCTCATTCGCCTCTAATTAATTACTCAACTCAGTTTCAATTAAATTAACTCGAGATCGGGGCATCGACACGCAATGAATCGATGCCAGCCGCGATTCGATTAAGATCGTTAATGCCGATCAATTTTACTCGTTAGTTATCAATAAAGTTATTAAACGCGCGCCGCGAAGCCCCTACGCAAACATGCAATGCCGGGTGCATGTTCGTACTTTCATGAAAAAGGGAACGATGATTGGTTCGTGAAGTTGTTAAGTGGGGAATGATTTAGATAAATGATAGGCTGGCATTATTTGTAGTTGGTAAAAGAATAAAGACATTAAAAATGCATGTTAGGGTAGTTTCTGAATTGAAAATGTTGTTGTGACATGATTCCGCGGCGACACGCAACGAGTACGTAGAACAGCATTCGCGTCATTTTGCGGATAGCGTGTTTTTCGGTAGTCCGTGACCTGCTGTGACATCAATAATTTGTGACGTCTTCGGCTTTTTGCAACGAGTGAAAGAAATACAGGCGTATTCTTTTTTGTTAGGTAGTCTACAACCTACGCAGTGTAAATTAGCAAACATACAAAGGGTGAACATTAATTAACACAATGAGAAAAATATATCAGCTGTTCTATAATTGAGTAAAGTTTTTGTAGCATGTTTTTTATTGAATTAATTTAAAGATGCTTTTCCGCCAAAAATAGTTAATAAATATGGTGAGGTAATTTCGCCGCTTGATGTATCGATTCGATTTTCTTTTTCTTTTTCATATCAAAAGCGACACAGTATCGTCACATTCCTTGTTGCAGCTACATTTTCACCCCAAAATTGTTCCTAGTCCTTCTCTTTTCAAAATCTGACAAATGGATCGGTCAGTAAAGGATGCCAGTCATGTCGTGTCACGTCTATCTTGTCTATGACGGAAAATGTTCGCACCTGCGTACTGACACCTGTGCTTGACACACTTCGGGCCCTCATCAGGGTTACATGGCATAAATCTGGTGTCCTTTAAGAAAGGCTCCTCAAATGCTCACTAATGAACTTTGCGAATAGAAGGACCAAGTTTTGGAAAATAAAACAACTGTGCATTTTCCGGAAAAAAAATTTCGCTTTACATTATATGCAAAGAGATTTCAGATACTCAATACTCAATCATTTATTACATTCCACAATGTGTTTAGGTGGTAAGTAAACATTAGTTGTACCAATCGTGGACCCTGTCGGGCACAGCAAAATAAAAATTTGAAGGAAGAGGACCTGTGTATACATGCAACAAAAGAACAAAATCTTTTTCTAAGTAAAATTAAAGGTAACATTTTGTTAATTATTAATTAAATCTAAATATTTATTATTCATTTATATTATTGTGCCAGTTGTATGGATTATTCAATTAAATATTCATTTATACTGTAATAACATTTATTTAGTAATATTTTTTTAAATTTATTTGTTAAAATAGCAATTTTTACCTCATTTCTCCTCATTTCACCTCAAATAGAGAGGCTATGCGAAGAAATGTCATAGAAAAACTGTGATCCCATGTCTCAGTGACGCCATCTAGCATAATATAGCAAAATTAGAGTGTCATGTAGGCGTACCATACTATAGACAGAGCGACTTTAGCCCACGAGGACAAATGTATCGGATTACGATTTTGTTCGCTATTTTCTGTCTATTATTAACTTAAAAATTTAATGTTTTTGATTATATGTATACACAGGAGTCAAGGACCAATACGTACGTTGGATATTAATATGTTAATTGTACATTTACTGGAAAATTGTTGTACTTTTCATTTTGTAAGAAGATACTGTTCACAATAAACTGTCTTTGTGTTGTTATCCAAGCGCGGTCATTGTGATTGGTTATTGGTAGAGAGAAGGCAGCCTATCGAACACTTACATGTTAAATACAGGCAAGTATTTAAAATAAAAATAGTCTGTCTAATTGCCAGCTAATCCTAAATGCTGCAATTAAAGCTCGAAGCTCATTACAAACGTTACTATGACGCTTTTAATACATCAACTTCAAATTTGTATCTCAAACACGGAGTAACACTAAAACTAAATTGGCCACTCGAAACTAGTTGAACCGAGTTTAAAACTGCGCCCTTAGCGGGGAGGGGGCGTTTTAATTACGGCGTTTAAGTAAAAGCGACGTTGCGTCTAGTCTAGCTAGCTGCATTACACAGATTCAGCCACCAAAAGCCTTCCACTTAGCTAATGAAACATGTTCGCGTATAGTGTTTTAAGCGCCGTCGCAGCCGGGAGCCGCTCTGTGCGGCATGCGCATTGTGAGCGAGCGGTCGCCAGCGGCTTCGGTGGACTCGTCTCCGCAAATCCTCATTTACTTGCATTATTTTAATGGAACTATTGTGGGCGGATGTCCTTTGTCGCGTGCGGATGCGGATCCGGCGCACCGGGCTGTGGGAAATGTGCCGGTGCATAAGTGCATCACCGCTCTGCCCCAAATTGTACCGCCGATCCCAAATTAAATGGCAGAAAGCTCTGTTTCAATTTAGCAGATTTGAATAGACGCTCAGATTGCAAAGTCGCAGCAGGGAACTGGGTTTATTGTACACGTTACGTCTATAAAAATAGAGGAAAGAAATAAGAACGTATCCATTTAACTAATTAAGTGGGGCGAGTTGGTTTCGAGGCCACGCACTGCGTCCGCAGAGAAATCCCACGGACCTCTAATAACTGGCTTCCCTAATAAGCTAAGAGGTTGTCTTACTCGTATAAAAATGCAATCGGCGGAGCGAAGGCCCGGCGACGTCGTTCAAACTTTTCAAATTTTCCACCAGCCCGACGGTATTAATTTTAAATTAGAGCCAGAGACGTAAATTGTCTCCACATGTGAACGACTGGCGTTAATTAAAGTTTTCTATATATTTCATGTTTTATTCTAATGTTGGTATTAGAGGATTAAACTTTTTATGTTTCCATAAATCTGATTTTCTGTCTCTTTTATTCGTATAGCAATAAGTTTGTGAGCTTCTAGCGTTTAGTTTTTATTAAAACTTGCTTATAATACATCTGTCTGTTAATACAAAGATTTAATTTCGATAATGGAGAATTCATTTGGTGTCGTATCTACTGTTGGAGGCACGCGCTCACTTAGGTCGAGCACACACAGTCGACTGCCACTTAACATGATCAAGTCGTGACTGAATTACGAGCCGTATGGTTCATAATGTGGGTCTCGCGATTGGCCACGAGCGCCTGAGTCGTTTCACACGACTGACCGTATGATTTTTCGTGATCACAGAGTGCGGAGTAAGGGGCGAGTGTGCGCTAGGCCTTAGTGTCACGACGTGATTAATTTCTAAGCCTCCTGACGCCTTAACTACCTCGTAATAACTAAACTAGACACGAACCCAAGCCCAATGAATAAATTAAATACTAATTTCTTGACATACTTTGTTTGAAGCCGATTGCCTTGCGAGTAATTACGGTTATATTTTTATTAAGGTTCTGTACCTGAAGTAAAAGTAACATTTCATCAAAAATTTAAGGCGGAGTATTTTCATTAATTTTTGGTGCTTTGTTGGAAGTTAAGACTGAGAGATGCTGTTTATCATAGTCTTGTCTGCTATTTTCCAAGAAGTCGATGTATTCAGGTCAAAGAATTTGATTTGTTATCGTTGTTTAATTGATTTGACTTTTGAAGTAAGTACTTAGGTATAGTGTAAGGAGAATCGTTATGTTAATAATATTCCTTCTTATTTATAAGAAAGTTAATTTGCCACTCACTTAAAACATATCTTGCATAACATGCATAACCAGCCTATAATGTTCCCACTGCTGAGACACAGGCCTCATCTCTTCGAGAGGGAGTGGGTTGTAATCTACCACGCGGGGCTAGTGCGGGTTGGGAGATGTCACATGTCTTCGAATTTTTGGTTCTAGTACATGCCGGCTTCCTCACGATGTTTTCCTTCACCGTTTTAAGAGCAGTGATGATGAAATTATTTACACAAATTAAAGGGCCTGCCTGGGTTCGAACCCACGACCTACAACTCGTAAGTCGGGGCCGATACCACTGCCCCCTTACTGGTCCAGAAATATATATTACGATCTCTTTTTTAACATTTTCTTGAACAAGGCGTGAAAATTCTCCGAATTTTTTAAATACAGACATAATTACACACAGCACAGGTATCGATCTAAATTGTTTATTTTTTACAGCGTCAGTTAAAACGAGTAATTAGTGTAGAGTGATTAGAGGTGAGAGCAGCTGATCGGCCGCGGCACGCAACGGTAGCGGGTTCGATGCCCGACGCGCTCCCACGAAGGGCGTTCGATCAAACTACCTCCAGTAAAGATTGTAATGTAAACAACCCCGATTTACTTGTAAAGAAATATTTACGAAGAGTAAATTGGCCGTGATTATAAAAATAACAGAGTGCTGCGTTGGCTCACGGTTTATTGGAGTCATTTAAATTTGAAGGAAATGTTAAGAATTATACAAAAATGTACAGGTGTTGCTAGGTAACAACAAGCCCTTTACTACCTGCAAAAATTGTTGCAAGTTCAGATTCAATTATCCTTTCACACAACAGATAGCTTGACACTTTAATTGGCTTTCCAGCTAAAAAAAACAGTTTGGGTACTGGGTAATGTTACGGACTCCTGCAAAAGGTACACAGAACTAGCGTGTCGTGCCGTACAGTGCAAACGACCCCTTAACTTCGCGTGCCACAACCGCTTTGAGGCCGATTGAATTAGATAGACAATAGATATCAGTCATCAATCAAAACGTCCAAGAGTTTAATTGTTGAAAGTGAGTTGTTTATGATCGAGTATCTACTAGCTACTAAAACCTCCCACGGTAAACTCGTTGAGAATCGACAAAAGGTTGAAGATCTCAGTCTCACCTGTCCATTGCACTACATCAGAGGGACGGACCTCGCCCGCAGCAGCCCTTTGTGGAAAGATTCCCGGAGCGAGTGGAGGGCACTTTGATGTCGAGCCCGCCAGGTAATTTGGAAAAACGTTATTTAATTAACTTTCGACAAGTCGGCGTAATCGTATTACAAAGCCGCTGGGTGAACGGTCAAGTCTTTGAGCCACTGGCCAGCGGCTGTTTCGCCCGGACTTGATTTTTACGCCAAACATACCGACCATAAAGGCGCTGTCATTTTCAGGTGTTTTCCAATTAACATCGCACCTTTGACCACGTCCGCACAAAGTAATAACAACTACACAGCCTCTGTTATTACCCGGGTAGTTCTATTAAAGGGTGGCGGTGTCATAGACACGCGCGTTTGAATAATATGAGTTATAGGCTCGCAAAAAGCGATCACTTTATTTACACACACATTTTTTAAACCCCGACGGGAAAAGAGGGGTATTATAAGTTTAACATGTGTATCTGTGTGTCTGTCTGCGGCATCGTAGCTCCCAAACGGCTGATCAAAATAATGTACTACGGAATTTATATCTTCAAAAGGTCTACAGAAAAATTCGCAATGGATGTCTATCTCCTAAGGATAACCCACAGTAACCATTTTCATCTTTTACATATTACTACAAAAGTATAGGTGTAACGAAGCTATTTTAAACAATGCAGTATTAATTTTTAGCCAATTAAATACGTTAGGTTCGTTGTGCATTTAATGTAGATCAAAATTTCCCTTATCAGCATATCATTAAAATGAATATCTTAGAAGATATCGCAGATTTAAAAGTGTAACATCAGACAATGGGGGTCGATATAGACCACTTTGGGTATCATGGTCCTAGTGCTCCTAGCAAAAAAAAAGCTGCCGTTTTTAGAGGGTTTTGTATGTACCGGAGGTTTTAATTTTAAATTTCTTTTTATTGACATGCCTTGCATATTTGACGTGCGAGATATTTCTAACCATAAAGCTAGAGGTGTTGTAGCGTGGTCGAGTGTTTACTGGCATGGCCACAAATTGTTAGTTCATTAACAGGGCTGGACAATAGTTTTATGAGTTGCCGAAATAAGTTTGGGAGTGTTTAAACTTCGGAATTGGTTAGCGGTGCATTTTGTGTGAGCGCCGCAACCCGTAAGCAAGTCCGGGGCGAGACGAGCCGGCGCCCGCGGCCACCGGACGACGCTCCGCTCCACGGAATAATTAACTGTGCGAACTATCCTCTTGTCCGACAAGTACTGCAATTAGAAATTTGCTTTAAAGCGCCAATAAATATCATTAACATTTGAGCCTAACTGCTACGGCGTAGTACCGTAAGTCTGTAAAGTACTTTAGACATACATATGTGCAGTGCCATGGAGTTTGTAATACATGGAGTGCTTAGCTCAAGCACATTTAAGCAAACAAAAAGCAGGCTGAGGTCAAAATAAACCGGCTGCTACGGCGTAGCCGCGTAGCAGCTTAAGGGCTACGAAATTACAAATTGGCCACTGTCACTGGAATAAAGTTGTTTCTTTTTTCAGTGGATGCCAGTTTATTTGCGGCCGCTTGCCAGCACATTAGCACTTCATTTGTTTACTACGCCGCGAGCAAGTTTATAAAATGTGGTACGAAGTGCGTTCCGTGCGGGTAACTCCATCACATAAACAAAGGCGCTCTTTGTGCGATGCTCATTGACCAGCTTAATTGTATTTCTTCGCCACTTCTATTTGCGGAGTTCGCATGTCTAATAATTTAAATTGATTAATACATCTTTCAACAGCGCGGTAACTGTGAAATGTATTCTAGAGATTGTTACATTATGATGAAAGATGGCAACGATGCAACGTACCTTTTGTTTGTGATGTCGAATTTTAGACTTAATCCTGCCTAAATTGATCTCGTTAATGCACCGGTAAATAGAGTACATTTCCACGAAAGCCTGCTCAATATAGCCATGTATTTCAGTAATTATGATTGCCACACCGCCGCTCGCGCCCGCTCCGCTACTTAATCCGCTCGCACTGAGTGGTCGCATCGTGAGTGCAAATGGTTTCCGGCCCAGTCTCGCCTTCATCCCTCTGTTTCGCTTATGATTCGTGAATTTTTAACACGTCTGAGAGGACCGGCTTTGTGGAGTTGCTTTAAAAATATTGGTATTGGCTTTTAGAAATATGGTATGTAAAATGTTTTTGATTAGTCTTTTTGTGTCTGTGGGTAAAGGTCTACCCTGACTTTCTGTCTTTTTTTTTTTTTGGTTAGACAAGGTGGTTAAGGGTTGTTTCGGACCAATCGACGAGGGTAGCTTCATATACCTACAACATATTACCTCATTTGCCACTGGCGACAAAACCAATAAATAATTCAGAAATGTAGAACTACGATTGATTACTGAATATTTTAAAGACACTTTAGAATGACAGAATTTCACTTTTTTTCCCGCAAAATCTTTGTGTATCCGTCTTGTCTTTTTCTATCTTATATTTCTATCTTTAACTTTGTATTATCTACTTAGGGCCCGTTGTTTGATCAGTAGTCAAACATACTAATAGTTAAAATGCGTTAGTTAAACTAACAATTTGTTAAAAATTACAGAAGTATATTGTTTGACAAATGGTTAAGCTAAAAAATGTTTTAAAAAATTTACTATTTGCTATAAAAGTTAACCATGCGCAGACAGAATAGCTGCATTTTGACAGCTTTTGACTATTGTCAAGTGACTAATTGTTAAATTGACTAATGATCATGTTTAACTATGTATCAAACAACGTGCCCTTAGTGTTAGTCCTACTTAGTCACACACAGTTTACTTCTATGATTACCCATATTATTTTTTTCTTGTTATTGTAAACCACGGAATATGGCAGAGAAACTTTTCGTAATGTTGACCAACTTTGTTTTGTACTCGTATACCTGTAGCAACAATAAATTATAGATATTCAATTCTTGAAACATTGCTTAATTAATATATTTTTCCAATAAAAAAGAACCGCTGTTCCTTCCATCCTGATATTTGCTTTACTACATCACATGACAAAGTACACATGTAACTTCCTACAACAACCGCATTACACTATCCACTACGTGCCAACACTTTACGAGCTCTGCTACTTTTATCTCTCCGCCTCAGTTACTACCATAGACAATAGCAAATTACCTAGTTACACGACAAACGACTGCTTAATTAAACCGTTACCGGCTAAAATTGCTTTTTATCAACACTTACCGTTTAAAAATGTAAATAGGTGAAACTGTTCCGTATCTGGCACAGAAATTAGCTGATAACAATATGGTGCTGTAAAAGCTGGGCGCGCTAACATTACTTGGAACTATGTGGATTGCGTAGGCGCTTCATAAGAAAATAAAAAGCAATATTGAATTTTTGCTATTTATTTCAAGAGGACGTGCTCAGTTTTACGCGCCTACCATACAACAGCCGATCTATTTTGTAAAAAAACTCACTGAAAATTTACTTGTAGTGAGCTGTCAATAGTGTCTATCCCTAGCGCCAGATGGGATGACACTTCACTTCAAGTTCACCGCACTTAAGTTTTCGCGGTGAGATTTATACAGAATAGCACTACTGTTTTATGAAAACAATCGCCATATATTCAATAAGGAGTATTACTGCAATGTTCTGCCGCTAGAGTGCAGCACTAGCGCAAACCGTAAACGTAACTTTTTTTTAGATCATCCACTTTTAAATGTCCGTAGGATGCCATAATATCACAGTACAGGTTTTTTAATACATGAATAATAATAAAACTATTATAATTTAACATGTTTTCACTAATTATTTGTTACTAATAAATATGTCATGATGTGTAATCCCTATGTGTTCCCTATTTGGAACTAATTCTAAATTCGCTTAAGTGATCGAGTGAGAATGAGAGCAGTGGTAGCCTAGTGGTAACAGCCGCGACTTACAAGTTGTAGGTCGTAGGTTCGAACCCAGATCGGCGTTTTACTTTGTGTAAATTATTTCATTACCACTGCTCTAAAAACGGTGAAGGAAAACATCGTAAGGAAACCGGCATGTCCTAGAACCAAAAAAATCGAACACATGAGACATCTACCAACCCGCACTGGGTCCGCGTGGCGGATTATGGCCCACTCCCTCTCACCGAGAGAAGGCCTGTGTCCCAGCAGTGGGAACATTATAATTTGATTATGTATGTAGGGATGTATGATCGAATACAACCAGAATAATTTTTCTACCAGCTTGTATGGTGTAAGGTTCCCTTTTGCAGACAACCTTGACAGTACATAGGAAAATGTGTAGGAAGTATTTTAGAACTGCGGTTTATTATTTTTAGAACTTATAATACCAGTCTTAAATATTTAATTACGACTAAAATTGCGTTTTATCAACACTTACTGTTTAAAAATTTAAATAGGAGAAACTGTCCCGTATCTGGCACAGAAACTGACTGATAACAATGTGGAACATAGGAAAATGTATAGGAATAGGAAGTATTTTTAGTACTGCGCCTTATTATTTTCAGAACTGATTAGGCGAGTCTTAATTAATTCATTTGTTTTTATAAGTCTTTTTTGTCGTTTTCCTTGTTATTGACGTCCGAGTTGTGGTTACTAACGATGAAGAATTTGTATAAAACGTATGGAAGGGTAAGTAGGAGTAACAGTAACAGAATCTTCTTTTGCGTCAATATTTAATTCAGTAGAGATATTTCACCGACTGATATGTATTTCTGATAACAACAACTAATTACTTACGTAACTAAAATTGCCTACACCAACATTCCCCAATTACGTCACCAAATTAACGGAAGTAGGTACTTACAGAACTGGAAATACCGATTTCTGAATACTCCATTCAATTGGCAATTCACCGCGGTGTCAATCAACCCGCCCCCCGGCAGACAATAATTAACGCAATTAATTAAGCTTAGGAAATACCTTAATTAATGATCACGCTAGTCACGACATGTAAGTGTTTGCCGGCAAAGGTCAAGCGTGAATCCGCCCACGAGTTAAACCTTCGAAGGTTTATTAAAGAATATAGAGGCGCGGCACAATGATCGGTTCTGGTAATCGATTTATAGTCGATTAATTTAATCATTGTTGATTCGAAAAGTCTTTATTCTATTAAATTAATCGATTTCATCGGAAATTTATGGGGTATGTATTTGGCCATACTCGGTTCCGGTCAGTGACGTTCTTTATTATATCTGACCAAATAAATAAATTCTAATTCTAATTCAAAGAAGTGAGTTTTAAAGTTCAGTGGAATTGCGTATTTTCAGGCGTTCGGTGATAAGATTTAGTTGTTGTGTAAGAAGTAAAGCTGCAGCAGAGCCTTTCTAATCGAATCTAAATAAAAAAATCAAAGCTGTAACGTGTGGCGGCACAAAGGGACGTGTGGATGATTTTTTTAAAATTGCTGGAATTATGAAGAACTCAGTATTGCAGGAACTTAACCACCGAGCACCTTAAAAGTATCCAAATTAAAAACAGTTTCCATTACATACCTCCTCATAGTCTTTATGCGAGTGTTGTGGCGCTTGCGCGCGCGCAGCCGGAGCTCATTCGCGCGAGCGGCGTGGGCGGCCCACTTTGTTCTTGCGCATGGGCGCGCCGGGCGCCCCCGTCGCGTTCGCGCTCTTCATCAGCTTTTGCCAGTCCTGCTCGCACACTAGTGAGCCCGCGAGCATGTAATACCTGAGGAAATAATTATTGGAGTTGAGTTGGTGTTTTGGTAAGCAGCTCTGGTTTGTGATTAAAGAATCTAAACAAAGTTTCCCTTTGAAAGCTCAAGACATCAACCTTTTACTACGCTTTTACCAAAGGTGTTCCTGTTGGTATCGAACACGGTTGTAACGACCAACAGATTGAAGCTTTTGGAGCTCAGATTGAACGAAGCACTCCGACTTGGCATCGTGCATTCCACAGGTCTGCGACGTAGCGCTGCTATACGAGATAATTTCCGGCGCTAAGGGATAAGACCGGATAATTAGGGATTATTACTACACAAAAGTTACACAGGTGGTCAGTATCAGCTCATGGAGGGGAGCTCTGGGTTCTCATTAAAGACCATAACCAAATCTCCTGAGCAACGCCTGTTAGAGCTGGGGAGAAGACTCATACCTACAGCATTTACCAATCGGTCTACCAATGTTAGTAAAAGGTAGTGTCAGGAATTTATTAATTAATTACCCAAAGCTTCTTTTCTCATTGTATACTGACCTATCGCCCTGCATGAGGTGTGATCCGCACTTGGAGCAGGCGAAGCACTTTATATGGAACACGTGGAGCGGCTGCTGTGGTGCGTTCGTCCTCATCACGAACTCGCTGGCGGGGATGGCTTGCCCGCACGCTGCGCACGCGCCCCCTGAACCGAACATTCTGGAACAAGACAGCCTTATTTTAGTTTGTTTTAGAAGCTCAAATACCCCGGGCCCAGGGGATGGGCAAACGCCCAGTGCGGAGACAAATTGGGATTTGATCTCCTTTGATGGGGACAGGTTATTGATACTTCTTAGGTCGGACCCAGCATTATATTTACTGAAGACCAGATTAGACCAGAGTATTAAGAACTTCGCTTCTATATAATTAAAAATAAATGATTTAACTTTATAAATCACAAATACGAATAACTTAATCAAACAAAAACCTACTTTTCTAGTTGCTAATTAAAACTTGAACTAATTACTAGTATTGAAATATTCTCTAATGAAGTTCGAGTATTTTAAATGACCTGCTTCTACAGACTTTAAATTGAAGATTAAAATGATCGACATCCGAGGTACTAAGAGCTAACAATTTTAACAAGCTGACTTCAATCCGTTAAAATGCCACGATTATTGCTCGTTAAGCTTTGATAAATGGATAATAAAGTAACGACGTTGACTATAAATCACTCAAATATACATGCTTATTTGTACTGCTGTTTGAACACTAAATTATTGAGTATATTTATAAAATTGTTGCTAGTTCCACGCCAGGAGCTTTGCTTCAAATTGGGGACACCATATTATCTTGTCAAACCTTCTATAACAAGTGCGAGAAAATTCAAGTAATGCCAAAAGTACAAAAGTAGTAATTTTTCCACACTGCAATCGGCATTTTGTTTTTGTTTTGATTGTTTGTTTGTTTTCATTTGCCAGTGTCGCAACACAGAGCAATGTGTATGGTCTTTGGTCTCTGGCATCAAGCAATAGACAAAATTATGAAACTTTTGTAACATGAATACGAGGCTTTTGGCTATTTTGTATGTCTCTAAATTAATGTCGTTCATTTGTTAGGTGCGTTTTGTTTGTGCAGAATAAACTATTTTTCTTTCTTTCTTTCTTTTATTTCCAGTACATGTCATGTGGCTTGCTTATTATTAGGTAAAACTGTACTGGACAATAAAAACCGTACTGAAAAGAAAGTTCTAAGAGGCTCATTATCTGCCTAGCCTTTTCTTAACTATGTTGGGGTCGGCTTCCAGTCTAACCGGATGCAGCTGAATACCAGTATTTTACATGGAGCGACTGTTCATCTGACCTCCACAAACCTTTTTTTTTTGGTGGGAAGTCATCAAATGACTTCTCCCGCTCTGGGCGGAGCGGGAGGGCGTGTCAGACTCTTACTGATTAAAACCCACCCGTGTTTCTTCAGTTGCCTGTGCGCCAGGGTCCCGATAACTCTTTCGAACAATCCGCGACCCCGGCAGGGACCTCTTCAACCCTGAACTGGGTAATACGATACCCCTTGGTAAAACCGGTTGTCAGAATTTCGGGCTCCTGACGCCCCGTATCGACTGTCAAAGATCCACAAATGACAGCCGGGACCAACGGCTTAACGTGCTTTGCGAGGCACAGAGGGGTCTACTAGGAGTTCTTGGAGGATCTTATTTAAAAAAGCTTTGTATCTACTAAAACTATAGGGCAGGCAATTGCGCGAAAAGCTCCCTATTTTCAGCACCAATAAGTATGTTTCTGTGTACTAAACTGACATAAGCCCTTGAGTCTCTTTCACAACGTTTACGAGAAGCGACGTGGTATTCTCAGCCAAAGACCACCTCTACAGTTCGAATTTTAATATAACAATTTATCAATCATCTTTTCTCCTCCATAAAGCTCTATTTCTCCTTTAAATTTTTCATCGCTATATTATAAAATCAATCATTCGTTTTGTAGTGATTTAGCGTATAATTAATAAGGCTTCAAGCCGCCATATTGAATGGTTTATGACCAATAAAACGTGTGAACACAGCCGATAAGATACACTTTATAATACCTGTGACGAGTGTCATCGTCATGTTAATAATTCACGATAAAATTTAATGACCACATTGACTCATATTTTCTTTTTATTGGTTGAAATGGGAATGCTTAATAACGGTGAATGGTTTTTAAAAACGGCTTTCTTATCAAACTAATGACGTCACAAGATTTTACGTCAGTTGAAGTTAGTTATCACTGGTTTAGCGTACTAAGAGATCGGGAAACGACCGGGAAAGTCCAAAAGATAGCCTTACTTTTAGTTCTTCAATACTTTGGCTATGGTTGTGTTTGAACCTGTGGTTAAGATTCTTCCTCGAGCTGAGACACTAGGATAAAGTGAAATCAGCAATAAAATGTTATATCTGCATCAGAAATGAAACTAAAAGTCAACATGACAGTTCTACCAACCTCGTTGCAGTTAAATAATTACAATCTGTATTTCATTTCAGTTGAGACGTCGCTTGCCAACTATAATAAAATAAATCTATTATTATTTAGCTTGTTAACTACCATGATTCCGCATAAAGTTTCTAAAATGTGCAGTTCACTGCGCGGACTGACTAAAGCCCGCAACTTGTTGTAAATCTTAACGGAAAACTCCGTTCAAGTTAATGACATGTATCCTTCCAAAAATCGCGTCCGACTGTGAGAACGCTGCGACTGTGGCAGTTTAATAGGGTATTTAATACTTAATGAGTCATTATTGCAATCGCTATTAGCGTCGCCGGCGAGCTCGTATTATTTACAACCGGCCTGAATATTAATAAATCGCAATAACAATCCGGCCGAAAGCAATCAAAATTTAATTACCTGCGCTTCTTAGCGTTATTCGTTTTGAAATGATTCAACGCCGAACATGGGCAATGGGTTAAAGATAAATTTGAAAGTCTTAAAAGATAAATTCGCTTCAATCACTCGGAGCAAATAGGATTTCGTTTCATTTACTCCGGTAAGAGCGTTTTCAATTAAGGAGCGCCCGACAAACAGTATCGGCGTATGAAGGTAAAATTAATTAAACCGAGCCAAGACAAACATGTACGAATCTATTTGTGTTGGGTGTTGGACGCTCGCGGGGTGTGTACGAGAAGATGTGCGGATTATTCCCGGGAAAAATACGGGAAACAACCCAACATATACAGGGTGTAAAAAGACCCATCACATAGCCGTCAACTACGCATTCTGTATATCAAACTAAGTAACATGCACAAAAATAATTGCTGGGAAACGAAACTAAAAGTTGGAATTTTGACCTTCAATATCTCCGTAACCAGAAGGTTTCCAGATATGGTCCAGTACAAAGAAAAAAAAAAAACACTTGTGGCACTCGGGGACTGCCGCGGTAAAGCTATTGCATAGCATTTTTTATCAACTTATGCGATTATAATTATTTTTTATTTTTTTATTTATGCAGTATTTTTTTTTCTTTGATATTAATTCAAGTACAGTCGTACCATATACATACACGTTAAGCGAACGCTCGGCCGAGCTACATGGTAGGCGGAGTGGGGGGTGTTAGGTTTTATTTTCGTTACGGAATTTCTTGATTCGGTCGCCGCGCTCAAAGCCCGCGATAAAAGCTATGCAATAGCTTAAAAAAAAATATAACAATGACGGGGAGTACAAGTGACGCTCGGCTTTGTTAAGTGTCTTTTTACGCCCGTTATATGTACATGTGTAGTGTTTCGGAACCCAATATTTTTGCTTTATGTGAAGTTCAAACATAAAGAAAAATATAAGCCGAAAACAAGGTTGACAGACCAATAAATCTCTACGCTAACCTAAGTGGGTCGAACTCCATGAATACCTAAATAAATCTACTCTTTTTATAAACTAGTCAATTGTGAGCACTTAATTTGGATGAAAGAGATATATTATGTTGTGATTTGCTATTGAAGGCCGGTAGAGTCGTACGTTATAATTAATTAAGAAAATTAATATTTCCTTACGAATCTTTTGAACATTGAACATCGCACATCAATTCTCGGAACGAACTTAATTAAAACGAGGACATTAACACACGCGAAGTTGTTTTATTTATTCGACCGTGTGACTTTAACAACTTTAGCTTGGGTTTGAAACATTTCAAACTGATAGAGGACGCGCTTAGTTCGATACCTTTCATCGAGATTTGTAATTTTATTAGCATAATGTAGTTGAAAGTTGTTAAGAATTTCTAATCGACAACTTTTAGGTTTCCTTTCATACTGATATTAATTAAGGAGTGTGTGTTTAGCATGAGTTTAATAAATGCAAAAGTTTCTTGTATATCAGGCGGGTGCGGTGCCTACTCGAAGTTTATTTGCCTTCGTTACTTGTAAAATTGAATACGTCGCCGTGGATCCTCATTAATTTAAGATGTAGACTGTATCTTGACATGTTATTTTATTCATTAAGGGAGCGTCTTGAGTCTCACGGTTGTGTACGTGTCGACTTCGGATTGTTGTAAGGAACATAATTTAAAACCTCTTGACAAGATCATTAGAGCGAGGGTGTGGAGGCTCGCGAGAGGGCGCTGTTATCGTTTCTAAATATAATGTAGGTGAGGACTAACATGAAAAATACGCGTAATTATCAGCGGGTTTTCCTAGAAACTGCTTGGTACATACGTACCAATAACTTAATTACGATTATTACATGAGTCAGTAGTTAGTTCTAACGATATAGGTATAAATGATACGGCACGGTTGAACGCATACGTGTTTAATTAAATATCTGATTTTTCATCTTTCCTTCCTCTTTGTTGTCCTTGTTTGGGAATAAAAACATGTTATTTTAAACTTTAAGTAGGTACCTACCTAATCACAGAAAACTACAAAATATAGCTTGCTAATTAGAAGTAAAGATGCCTAATTAATTTTATAGTGAATTTTCTAGTAACGTACCTACAGTGTTTGTAGTATTCAAGGTACAGAGTCCCAAGTCCCAAGACAAAATAAACTATATCAAACCAAATAAAACAAATCTACTAAATGAATAATCACATAAGTATAAGAATAAGTTCGGGCCACATTGTGGCAGGGAAGAGGGGGGGACGATTGGCTCAAGACGAATGCCTCTCAATAGAAGCGAGATGCGTCCGGGCCGGGATCACTTGTTGCTTCATCGTGTTTGCTATCAGACTTAAGGAAAGGACCCTAGAAATCTTTAAACGACGCCATTATGAGTATCAAAGGGGATTATTAAATTCAGCGTCGCCTACTTAAATTTTTATTCGCTTTTATTAACATGGAGCACTACTTACTTATTTAAAACCGTCAGGATTTGAGCCAGTATCACGAGACTAATTTGTACTAGCACATTTACATTTGCTAATTGGATTGCGACAGTTATGATGGTAAACGTAAGGAAGCTAGTTCTGTCATATATCGTTGTGAAATACTTTCAATATTAATTGAACGTTTGTGAAAGTTTAACATTAACTTTCGCTACTTAGTATTTGGCCGCGGGCACTAATCCATCAGTGTAATGCAATTTCTAAATTACACTTTCGTTGATGCAATTTTGACTAACGTTGACATAATTTAACATACCATTAAGCATGTTTTATCCTGAAACGTTAGACAGAGGTGTGTGGATCTATGGGAATATGGGACTATCTACACCCACATTTTCGCCCAGTTACTTCTTGAAACTTGCAGCACTTTCGGTTACAACCGTAAAAATAACTTTACATTTAATTTTTTTTTCGAAAATTACTGAAATGAAATACTGAATAATTTTTGCAGTCGATAAAATCAATACTGTGCATGCATACCTATATATTCATCCCAACTAGAGAACCCTTCACTGTGCGTGGTCCGTAGTTTTCATTTGAGGTTTTCAAGTACACTATTATTCTATAGCCCAAAATCGACGCATGTTATCTTTACAGTCGATAATTTAGATAAGAAACCAAAGACGCCAATAGTATGTTGTGTGCTTATGATCACAATGCATGCGGGGACTTCGGAGGCGGGACGCACCATCGTCTGTGTATCAAGTTAGCACGTCGTTAGAGCGACTCGTTAGCGGCGCGTGGCGACGACAAGCCAAGAATTTGCTAATGACACATGCTCGTGATAGGGTTGACTAATACAACCTGTTATAAAACGTATGAGCGTATATCCTCGCAGACTAATTAATGAGATTAAGATTTTGCATCAAACTGCAGTAAGTGGCGGAAATATTGTTTAGGTTGTCTTAAGATGCTATCGGTAAAAGGTAGATACTCGTAGCTGTTCATTTATCCACTGTTGATACTTTCTTAAATAAATAATCAAACCGCCGCGCCGTAACCTTCCTGAGATTACCTAAAGACTAATTACTGAGAGAGAGACTAATACAATAAATAATTTTGCAGACATAAGGTAATCTACCAGTAGACTTTCATCATAATAATATTATCCTTGTACTATTTATCTTCTAATTCTATGCTTTGATCACAGAATAACTAAGATCATCATTCTATTACCTTTATCCCAATATGTTTGGGGTCGACACAACATCTCTCCGTTTATCGTCTATCGTCTTCCTCTTCCATAGTTCTCAATTAGTCGTCATCATGGTGATCACCTCTTTTTAGCCAAATAATCTTTCACACAGTCCTTTCATCATTTCTTTGATCTTCCCCTATTCTTATAACCAAAACATTCCTCACGATATTTTCCTCATTCACAAAATAATTAAGATATCTCTAGATTTATTCAGAATCGAAATGAAATATACATAAATAACAACTTGTACCTAATTAATAAATAAAAATAAAACTAAAACTATCTAAAATATGGCGTTAGAAAAGTAAGATAGTAAGATATCAATATCATTATTTACTGTTGGTAACCCTGTTGATATTCGCGGTCGCGCCGTCTAGGGCTCGCACGCGGATGAATCAAGCGGTTTGACAAATCGGATCGCTTTAATGAATATCATGTTTATTATTCCGAACGAGTCGCATACGATTGAGCTTAATGACGGAACATGGTGTCGTCTACCTGCTTAGTGTTTAGCGAGATTATATGAATATATGATAGTGTGACTTTGTCTTACTGTTGGTAGTTTTAGGATTAATATCTTTACTAATACTAGCTGTTGCTCGCGACTTCGTCCGCAATCCAAAATGAAAACTAGCATATGGCCTTCTCCAGGTCATTGTCTATCCATGTGCCAAATTTCATCAAATTCCGTTTAGCCGTTTTAGCGTGAAAGCGTAACGAACAAACAAACTTATTTACTCATTTATAATATTAGTTAGGTTTATAAAGAGGTAAAATTTGTGAGTTTGTATATAGGGAGTAATCATCGGAATTCCTGATCCGATTCCAAAAATTCTTTGCCTAATGGAAAGCTACAGTATTGCCGAGTGTTATAGAATATATTTTATGTTAAAGTAAGTAATTTCACACAGACGAAGTCGCGGGCAAAAGTTAGTTGGTAATAAGTTTACGAAATAAGTTTCAGGAAATTTTGAACATGAAAAACATAATATTTCAAATTAAAATTTCCTATCCAGCAGTGTATTCGTATCATATAACATATTCAGTGTCAATAAATTAAACATTAATGTGACAGATTGTCGGTGTAAATATTTCCGCACAAACAAATTATTTTCTATATATTTTCACCGAAATTTTATTTAGAGTTACGTTCGTTAACCGTCAGGCAATCTCGTATTCAAATTGACATAGTAAAACAACAGAGGCGGACCAAGTTCCATAAACTCGTTTCAAACTCCCCTCTACACATTCTATCGGCGATTTTTAATTAAGTCCCTAGCGAGCGGCAAGCGAGCAAAGTAACACCATCAATTCATTATCCTAAACTCTGGCTCGATTGTTCCTCGCTCGCTACTTACGCAAACTTTCATTTTAATCAAGCGTTTAATTAAAAATTATCCGAGAAAAACAAAATAAGCCCGTTAGGGGGCGGTCTGAACTAATTAAGGCGCATGCGATGAGCCGACCGACAGCGGCTGAGGTGAGCGGCCTTTCATTAAACGCCTTGTTCACTCCAGTGCCGACGCTTAGCGAAACTATTACTACTACTGGAGAGGAAAAACTAACAAGTGTTAGGGGCGTAGTCGGTGACTGTGCGACGTGGCCACCGCACTGTAATGACGACGTAATTATTAGCGACGCGTCCCACCGCTCGCGAAGCATGTATTATTAAAACAACAGAGGTGCCGTCCGTTAGTTAAAGCGCTTTATTGTACTCCAGTGATCGTTGTTTAACGAGACCATCCTGCAATTATGTTAACGAGAAACAATTAAATCTCGCTAATGAGTTGCACCAGTTTTTGTAAAGGGGTAATATCAAAAAAGATTTAAAGCTCACTCCTAAAGGCTCCACTATGAAATATAACGTTGTAAATAATCGTTTAACAAAAACGTTATAGCAAAACTTTTCTAATTACTGTTAATACCAATATCAATTAACTTACGCTAAGAATTAATTATCTCGGTATTACGGTCCCTCATTTATTACTAAACTTTCACTAATCAATCTTCCAAAGTAGCCAACATCGCTATAACATAATTCCATAAAATAACCACTATATATTTTATTAATGAGAAACGTTAAAATAATAAGAACATAATCCTTCTTGGCAGTCGGGTAAAAAAGGATAAAATATTTGACCACATTAATCTTATATTCAGAAAATTATTAGTCTTGAAGTTGAAATCAAAATTAATTAAGGACTAGACGTATTGTCCCGGTAGCTGACAATAAAACGTTTAACTGGTACTCACAATAGTCACCATTGCCACTAATAACAATATACAAGTTTGACAGGTGTAGTTATGTTGTGCACATTGTTCATTGCAGTTTAATAATGATTGAGTCATAACACTTTATTATCTAACTTGTTAATAAAACTCTGCCCTTCATGCCCGCGCCGACACGCTACAAGCCGATAAATGATCTGTTATCAACAACTTATTTGACAGCTCAAATGTTATTTCGCGCATTAATTTAGTCAAAGGTGTACGAAGATTGACTACAAGTATTAATTATGTCAATTATCGGTGTCACGCATACATAATAATAATTTATAAGTGGCAACATTTGTCAAAAGCCGCATACGATGAGCTAATCGACTATCACCGCTAATTGCGCGCACCCCATCGGGGAAACCCCCGCCCCCGTCTCCGCCGCCCCCACCCCTAACTAATTAGATAAGTTTGCAACTCCACTGTACTTCTGGTGCTCCACTCCGCCGGTAAGCATCAATCTTTTTAATTAAACATTTTTGACACCGCAACGATTAGCCATCGAACCCATTTCTATGCTAATATTGTGAATAGTTTTAATTTAAATGCAAAACGAGGAGCGAATATGGCCCCAAGTTTACACTTACGTGCGTTCTGCATTGTTATAGGGGTTTTCAACTATTCTTAGAATGCATTCAAGTGTTTGAAATAATATTTAATACGTCTTTATACAAACAAAAATATATTCGCAAAAATATAAAAAAGAACGATAAAAAGCCTCTTACACCTTACGGTTCATTCGGGGAAACACATCACATTGTAGTTTTAAAAGCTTATAAATCCCGGTCGTTAAGGCCGTATACACTGTGCTTGATGGAATCACGAACCAATCTCAGATTTATAGTTAATTGATGACTTTATGCTCAAAATTCGTGCAATAAAGTGACACAATTTGAATGAAAATGTCGTAATGTCCATACGTACCGCCATCAAAATAAATATAACTGTGAGTTGCGTAGAAAGCTTCCAATTAAGATATATCATAACGTGGCCATCAATAGAAAAGACATTATGCAAATATTGTGCTCCGGCCGCAGAATTCATATACAAAATAGGTTGTTATCATAATTAATTGGTTATTGACTCAATTCCCGTGCCCATAATACGTGTTTTAATCAACCCATTTGTAAGCAACAAAAATTAAATTGACGAATCAATTTTGTTAATAGTCCAAGAGCGGCACCCATCGACGTTAACACGGATAGATTTTTATAACTCCCGCCTGATCAAATATTACTTTTTATGTAAACATATTTATTAGAATCGATCGGATTTACGTCAAATTGATCATAATCAATTTCGTGAGCAATTAATTTATGAGACAAGTGTAGATACTTGTTAATAAAACAAGAATCGACTCCATTATAGATGAGCGCGGAGCAATAAATCAGGACATACAATGGCACATTGTCTGTCGCTCAACCTGATTAAATAAATAAATAGGTGCCGATCTGAGACGCTTGCGCAGATCTTATCACACATCTTGGGACATTTATAGAAGCGAAAACGCCGAAACGACCTCTCTATATAAGATAATAAGGCTTTAAGTATCAGTGTATGAAATCGCATGTATCTAATCGTTGTCCATGTTTGGCATGTGGCGAAGCGATTTAGAGCTTTGTTAGTATTGTGTTTCGGTTGAAAGTCGAGTGGTAAGTATGTCTTGTTAGTTAGGACGCGAGACTGTGGAGATGGATGGCGGCGAGGAAGGCGAACTACGAAGGTTTGCACTTCATCTTTCATCGTCATATGCTTAGTGACGTGCGAACTAGAAACGTAAATTAAGTGTATATAAAACCGGCGACAAACTATTTTATTTGGAAAAATAACAATTTCCAACATTTAAAAAATATTGTTTTAATTAAATCAATTAAATAAATTGTCACGTTGTTTTATAGAACCGTTCTGTTTTCTGAAAAATCTGAGACATGGTTGTAACAAATCTTATCAATGAATTTTAACAATGGCAACCACAAGGTTTTCTTGGACTTGGTAAAGACGTTTGATATTCATGCTGGCAAAAGTAAATAATGTTTGACATCACAAATCATAGATATTCACCAAAAATGTATGTAATATAAGTTTAAAAAAATCGGCGTTCCCCAAGGTATTATACTGGGTCCAATGCTGTCAAGCCTTTGCCCTTTGCCATTATACTGCATACACAACTACACACAATATATTTTATAAAGACTACCAAACATTTCAGACATAACTCTGTTAATTAATTATATGCTAATGAAAAATGTTGGCCTCAATATTTAAATAAGGTCTATGAAAAGAAGGATCTGCAACAACTGCATCTGGAAAAGGAATCCCCTCAAAACTTAAAATTTTACCAAGGATACGAGAGTAGTCCAAAATAAACGTATACCTACCTATTTATTCTACGATTTGGTCGCGTATGACCGAATCATAGCCAACGATATAGTTTGGCATACTGCATAAACTGTGTCAAAATATGAGCTAAGTTAGAGCGATAATTAAGTTGCGCGTTCACATTACACGCAACACATGACATTCACAATTTACATGCGATATTAATGAATCTCGACGCAAATTTTAACCGGTGTCCAGTAACGGTCGTTAGGGAGCCTTATTTAGGGTAAAAGGCCCAGTAATTGGCCCGGCCGGATGCAGCGCACAGGTGCTCCGTGCGTGCGCCCTCTCGCGGTGGCCACAGGAAGTGAGAGCCAATTTGAATTTCTTCCGTAGCGAATCGATTAATTGGAGAGCTATTAAATCATTTTTCGGTTATGAATCCTAACGAATATATCGTGCTTATTTCTTTTTTCCCTCACACCTGTGCCACTCAATGTAATGAAGAGTACATAAAATAACAACAAAAAAGTTTAGAGACAATGAAGACAGAATGATTAACTTATGGTTTTTATACTCTCATAAAAAGAAAAGTTAATTAAATAAGCGCCCAACAAAAAGGTTGAAGACAAAAAGGCATATCCTGGTGCAACGATGATTTGAATGAAACAATCTTGAGCACAATGAAGGCGGCAAACAAAGGTACCGAGTCGATGGAAGTTCGTTTCCCTCACAACATTATGAAGGCACGTACTTCATATTTCACTCGATCTTGATTCGCCATCGCAAACAATTTGTAACATAAAAGGGTAATTAGGAGTTTAACCTGCACGAAAATAAAGGAATTATTAGAAAACAATCCGGACAGAGAAAGGGGGTGCAGGTTGGTGAGGGGGGTGTTCGAAGGAAGGGTGTCTAATTAGGGAGTGGGGGCGAAGGTAATGAGCCGCGATCGCCGCTCCGATATAACGAAGGCTATTTACGCGGTGGTCGCTCTGAAAATTGCGAGGTTTTGTTTTAAAAGCGGTTACCGTTTGAGTTTTGCGATTAAGGAGTTTAATTAGACAGTGTTGTTTACAACCTCATTACGGTAGGTAACGTCGGTGGGAAATAGCCTCGGATATCGGCCGATAATTTATGAAGTTGAAAAATGAGTTTCTTGCCGCTAAGTAGATTCTGTTGTAGATTATAACCAAACAATCCGGGCTTATGAATAAACATGAGCTCAATCTCCTTGTTTTTCTGTCTAAATAATGAATGTGAACCTTATTGTGTTCTCTTTAAAGTTAATTGTTATTTGTTGGTGGGTAATGAACTTGACCTTCAATTGTTTTAGAAAATTACAACTGCCATTACCGTCAGTGGTCTGGTACAAATTATTACGTGAGCTTTGTGGGATTGGGTTATTAAATAAATGTTGATATATTTAATTAAGATGCATTTTATAATATTCACGTATTTATTCAAAAGGAGATGACTTGGATATATGAAAATACCTGACAGTTCTTAAAAATATGTATTTTAACAATCGAAGTATAAAATACATTTTTTTAACTGTATAACAAACAAGTTGCACTTACTGATTGATAAAAATAAAGAAAAAGTTATTGGCTATGGTCAATAATAGTATACAAACACCTTTAAGCCGGTGGCAAACTGTTAGAAAAAAAAATACCCTTTAGAGTAATTTATCAGCCAGTAATAGTGTGCAATGTGCATTTTACATATTCATTAGACGAACCCTAAGCAAAGCTATATCATATCTTTTTTCACTTTCCTTCTTACTACTAATCATCCCATAAATTAAATATGATTACCATTTATAACAAGTCTTACATAGTATTTTACACCTATTCACTAAAGCATCTCAATTAGCGTTTATGCTAACTACACGTTTCAGAATTCATTACAAAACATAGTATTATTCAAATCATTTATATACAAGTACTTTGATTTACATTTTCTTAAAGAAACTACCTACTAGCTGTGGACTATGAAGTATGATGTGTCATTAATTAATTACAACTTTATTAAGTTTTGTCTTATTTACGATAATGGCATTGTAAAAGCCATTATTTTTAAAAGAGTAACCGTGCCGTTTCTTGCCGGCTCTTCTCCATAGGAAACGACCAATTGGAACCGTGCACCTAGCGAATGATAAAGTGCATGTCAAAGTATCTTGGGGTGTTCTTGAAAACTGCTGCAGATGATTTTTTGACGGATTGCAATTGATTTTGCTACGGTTTATTGTTCTACCTTGATTTGATTATTTTAACATAGTATACGCGTAAAAAAAATTTAAGTGTCTGTTTGTAAAGTCAAAATAACAGCTTTTTACTAATTACATTTGGAAGTATATACAGTGCTTATAATTAAAAAAAACATTTTTTTTGTTTGTGTGTCTATTTGTTGCGGCTAATCTCCGAAACGGCTATATCGATTTTGACAGAACTTTCACTGGCAGATACCTGATGTTATATGGAGTAACATAGGCTATTTTTGTCCCGGTAGCACGTTCCCGCGGTATAATTTCCGACATACACGCGGGCGAAGCTGCGGGCGACAGCTAGTTCTGAATATAGGAAAAGGATGAAAACTGATTGACAAACTAACTGATATATTAGCCCCTAGTTCGAATGGATTTTGCTAGTAATTTAAGATTCGATGCAATCGAAACGTGTGAGACCAAACGAAAGTTAAAAAACGGCTCGACGTGAATGTTTGGCGACGTGAGACGGTTTTAACAGCCACGAATAAAAATAAGACGAAGCCGAGAGGAAAAGCTAGTAAGGCATAAAACTGATTACTTATTAGTTATCAAGAAATAATTACTATCTCGTGGAATCTCGATGGAGTAAACCAAGCCATCCTTTGATATAAGATACGCCGTTCACCAATTAAAGTAAGAAATATGTTCCAATTAAATAATTAACAATATGCACATCACAATATCATTTATTAACAATATCAAAGGGACAAAACCAATGAGAATGAGCGATATTATTCAAAGTTTTTAAATAATTTAAAAAATCTTGTCAGATAAAATTAAGGTTCCTTTTCACTAATGTCAATAACGTTATAAAACGGTGTTGTAAGAGTCGGGACGCGGCTCGCGAGTGCCGCGTTTCGGATGCGGCACAAAAGGGACGTTTTTTCCCCGTAATAGACGTCCCGCCGACATCATTAACGTATCGACAAAGTTGGCCGCAGTTATTCGCTAATGTGACAACAACAGAGAAAGCCCGCCACAAATGAGGGACCATCTTTTCGGCTTAGGATTTGGGCACACCGCGGCCTTACGGTGCGCAAGCCCGTAAATGTCGAAACGTGTGTGCAATCGCCGCAGTCGGGGATGTTCTTCAGTTTACCTATATAACTTTTTTTAACCGTTCATGCATAACTTTTGTGATAGGTAATTGTGTAAAGAAGAAATTTTTAAGCTATTGCATAGCTTTTATCGCGGGCTTTGAGCGCGGCGACCGAATCAAGAAATTCCGTAACGAAAATAAAACCTAGCACCCACTACTCCGCCTACCATGTAGCTCGGCCGAGCGTTCGCTTAACGTGTATGTATATGGTACGACTGTACTTGAATTAATATCGAAGAAAAAAAAACTGCATAAATAAAAAATAAAAAAATAATTATAATTGCATAAGTTGATAAAAAATGCTATGCAATAGTTTTACCGCGGCAGTCCCCGAGTGCCACATGTGTTTTTTTTTTATTTTAGATACAAAGTTTCAAGAAACGAGATATAAATTTAAAAAAAAGAAGGTTTTAAGAACTCTTTTCCGGTGCTCGATAGCGCTTACTACGAAGCACTTCGTAGGCGACGAGCATCTCTGGGCGATAAATTTATGTGGGCATGGTTCGTGGTAATTTAACATTTATTGTTTAATGAATGATAGTATCTTTTATTTATACCCACAGTAATCTTATAATTAAGCACTTAGCCGCCACTAATAATTAATTACTAATTAGCGGAAAAATACGGATCATCTTAATCTGTACGTTACGAGCCGTTTAACCCCCGAACAAAGGCAAAGAGTAACAAAGACGACCTCTACAAAATGCAGGTGTTTTTAATTATAATAGTAATTTTATTTTATTATGTATTAGCAGCTAGTGTTTGCGTCCGGTGTGCCCCGGGCGGCGGGGGTGTATTCTAATCGCGTGTTAGCGTGGCCCGTTTTTGTGCTAACGAACAGGTTGCGTTAAGGCGACGTAGACGGCGAATCGACGGGAATTTCGCCTCATTAAAAGTTGCGACCTGCGGAGGGGGCAATTTGGAGGCTCGCGACGACTTCGCCCGCTACTTATTAACGAGCCGACTTTACACTATCACTGTTACTGTGACGCCAGTCGCGTCGGACGTCTTCGTTTCGTCCCTTTATACGTATTTTATTTGTATCGCATTAGTGGCGCACTATTATTATGAGCAGCATCCCTCGCGTGCTGCGGCTCGCCCCACCTGCCCCACTCGAATTAGTAAACAAACGTCTTTACGAGCGGTTTTACGAGTCCCGCGATATTTCGGTCTCGCGCACGCCGGTTTACGACATAATGAATTTGTTGATGAACTAGGCGTTAGAAAGTTTGGAAATAGACGCGTTAGTGACCGACGCATCGGCTGCGCCACGGACCAGTAGCTTCATAGGTTACGTACCTACACGTGGTTTATGAACAATTAAATACGTGACATGAACAACTTTATTTCCACAAGGGCACGGTTACGTTGGCTGCCATCTTGTTTTACCACGAACCGTGGAAAAATACAGTTTTATGTACCAGCACATTCGCTGATCATAACCTAGAATCGTTACAAAACATAAACATGAATAGAGTTCACTAGTAAAATTGATCATACAGTTTTATGACCCAGACGAGAATCCTAATAAAATTACGCTAGAAATACAAATTAGATCGTTAAAGTTAGATTTTTTCAGAATTAGCTAATGATTACGTAATTTTTGTAATTATACGACTATAGCTACAGAAGGAATTTAGGGCACGATGTAAAATGTCGCCTATTAGTCAGGAGATAATAGTGGTAAAGTTAAGCGCTTTACTATTAAATTACAGCCGCTCCGACACATAATTAAGGCATCTTCAATAAAGTTAAGCATAAATTTACATATCGGCGCGAGCATACCTCCTGTTATTAATAAGTAAGTCGTAGTAAGTTAGTAGTGCAGAGAGCACGCGTCTCATAGTTATGGCGAGGTTAACACATGAGGTTAATTAAGATCAGAAGCGGGACCTATAACTAGCTAACGTCGGTACCGACACTCCGCGTGAGTTTACTGAGTGCTTCCCCTTAATTGATACGATTTGATCGTCATCACAAGCTCTCGCTTATTCTCGGTATATAATTTAATTAAAATTTATGTTACGATAACTTAATTTATATCCGACGATAAACGTAATTGGTTAGTTTCCTTGCCACGCGGATGTGCTCCGCAAAACACACGGAATACTCGTACGCGACAAGCTCTGACTGCTGACAATAAAAATCTCTATCGACGAGTCAAAACAATATCTTTTGAATGGATATGAAATGTCAGAGCGCCAATCGTAACAAGTGGGAGTCCGGCCTAACCGAATCTCGGGCAGTAAACATTATTAAAAATTCCTTTGACAGCGGTGGCTATCGAATAATGATTTGTGTACGTCACGCCGGCTTCCGCTGTCATACTTGCGCCAAATTTTCACCGGGAACATTTTTTACTATTTTTTGACGGCCAGCCGGACGCCGGGCACTGCGTTTATTTATTAACGAAATTCGTCCGTCTATGTAACACGTCTCGTTCGTCGCGCGCGCTCCACACAATGTGGGCTTCATGTCGGTGCAGTAGAGTACAAGGTGCAGTGGCCGAGGTGACACGCAATAAGCCTTTTACAATCGGGCGGGTATCGTTTACGAGGCTGCATAGGCGCGACGCTGTATTGCGCCCGTGCGCTCCACCCATATCAATTTCGAATAGGTTTCCTATTCGGCCAGAGCGATTGCGTTTTGATCGTTTTGTGTGTAAAACTGTTGCCCTAAATTAAACGCTTTAATAATAGAATAGAATAAAACTGGTCCGGTTCTGTTGACATGACAACATTGGGCGATATCGAGCGTACAGTTGATGTTAATATTTCATTAGTCGATCGTTGGTGAAGGTAAACGTTGGGTATTTACGGTGCGGCATCGGACGTGGCTAGGCGGGACACGTAGAGCTTCAATGTTGGGATCATCAATTACAAACTACTTCCAATTAGTGATAGTGCAGTAACAAATCAAATTTAACCGAGTCCTGTTGGGGAGTCGTTCGCTAATTAGAGCTGCGGGCGAGGTGCTTCCTGCGAACTAATCAGGTGGCTAAATAATGTAGTCGTGACGGCGTCGTTAGCGCTCGTGAGACAGACGTTATTAATTAACATCACATCGAGCCACCCCCCGCCTCACACCCCGCACCCCTCCTGTGGGCCGCCCTGTGCTATCACTGCGACACTCACTGTGCTTAAGGAGTTAATGCCTATTATGACGACTGTGCACTCCATATTGCATCCTCAAACATTAAGAGCAACCACCGACCAAAAATATTTAATTAATTCAAAACTTTGGTAATCACTTCTGCTGGTTTACTTGCTCAATTGCCAATTGAATTCCTTTTACGGTATCGGAGTGGTATGAATAAGCCATTGAGTCAGGAATCTAAATTAATCCTTGGATATAAACATTATAATTTGAACTGGACTTGACAACAGCATACCTTCGTGCAGCCGGCCACCCTTGAATCAAGCATAAGTTATTCTACGAAATACTTTACTCAGTTTGTGCAACGATAAAGTGAGTTTACGTACTATTTGCATACATAAACTCACGCCTTTTTCCATGGGGTAGGCAGAAACTACAGAATCCTTATATACTCCTTTTGCTTTGTTTACGTTGATACATCTGGTCATCTGGTCATACACGCACGCCGGTTGCGAGTACTACGCACCTGACCTTTCTGAAAAGCATGTCGAACTGACAATCTTTTTTTCTAAATCTGTCAATTATATGGCTTATAATATGTAGCAAGAGATTAAGGCCGAGGTTTGGATGAAAATATCTACAAGTCTTACATTAACTGCAATCCATGTTTATGTCACAGTAAATTATTTCCAGTAGCAGTAACGTATTCATACGTTCAATGTGCGGTAGCAATGCTGTTTGGCAATGTTACAACTATTAGATTGAAAAATTTAATTGTGTTGTGCATAGTGTTGAGACTGGTGAGTAACAATTTGTCAGCGCACAATTATTGTGAATTTATATTTTGTAATTTTGATAGGGTACTCGTACTATGAAATATGTGACAGTCAAATAAGATAATAAGTTAAAAATACAAATATCAGACATTAAAGGTCAGGATCAGAAATAAGAAAGCATATGAAAAACTTCATCATCATGACGCAGAAAATTTCCAATTAATTAAAACCAAATGTCTAACCAAAAATTAAAGAAAAGAGAGCTTCGAAAAAAAGACGCGTAGCGCTGTCAAAAATGGCGCGTAGCAATCGGAGCGCGACGTAGCGGCGTAGTACCGTGCGTAGGTAACCCTACCATATGTATCGCTTGTAGGGAAACTATGCTTAAAGTTACAAGTCACTCATTTTTGTTTTACTATTTTTACCTAATGGTGAAAAAATAATAACATTACTATCTTTACTTTTTTAATAAAGAAATAAGTAAAAACTTTTTTGTTTGCATACTATTTTCTGTACGTAATTAAAAGTTCGCTTTTTGAACTGGCCAATCTAACGTAAACCCACTCAAACTAACATGCACTACCGATTGGCTGTAAGTGGCCAGTACGTAAATGATTGAAAAATTGAATGATTGCATACACGCGTGCGCGTAACAAGTTGACACTATGCACAATTGCACTCATTCAATCATTCGCTCATTGTGCAGGCGCCTACGCTTGACCTATTTAGATCTACTCCTTGGCGTGGGCTGATTGGCGGATACAACTTTATCGTTAACTTCTTGTCAATGGATGTTTTTGAAGTTTAAGTGGGAGTCTTCGGCTTGTTTGATGTCTTTAAGTTGTTATATTTGCTTTTATACCTGGCTATTAAACAATATAATTTGACTATCTATTGCCTGCTACTGTAAATCTCCATACACACTTCAGTACTTATATGATCATCACTGCTTACTTGCGAAAAAATTACTTTTCACACCACCTCCTGCTCGACAATGCCAAATTATATGTCATGCAAACCTAACCTAAAGTAAGTCATTAAAGCCCTGGGCCTGCAGTCTCGACATGAATAGCGACAAAAATCTGTCGCTAAGTCGTATCGATGTCAAATTCCTTTAATAGATTTTCAACTTTATTTCCAAATCATAAGGTTGAAAATCTATTAAAGAAATTTGACATCGATTGGACTTAACGAGCGATTTTTGTCGGTATCTATGTCGAGACTGCAGGCCCTGGGGTCTAGCCGGGCATTAATTTTGTACTGAATTTCATTATGACTCGCTGGTCATTAATGTGATTTGAATTTGGATCATTGGAACCTCAAGTAAACATTTTCAAACATACTACAAGTAATCATTTGCATTTACCATTGAGACCTGTACTAAAAAAAAAATGTTTGGCAATCGAACTGGCCACCGAGAGTAAAACACAAATTAAAAAAAAATAATTGAACACAAATAGAAATAAGGCGCGAATACTGTAAATCGCTTTGCTGTTAAACAACAAATTCTCACAAAAATTTCGAGTGAGGAGTGACGATGGTGATTTGACTCCGGAGTAAATTAAATCCGAAGGTATTGGCATTGCCAACAATCTCCTCCCAGAAAAGTCCAAGGAATCGTACGTGAAAGCCTACGACAATGTTTACAAATGGAAAACTATAAAAGGCTTTGTCAAGTATGTAATTGAATCAGTGCTTTTACTCTACTTCCACCAAGTATCATGTACAAAGAAGTCAAGTAGCCTATGGTGCAACTATTCGATGCTCAAATCAACAATAAACATTACACATAATAGTCAAATTTATACATACACCACATTACTGGCATTTTTAAAAAGGAAACTCAAACCCAGAGCATTTATTTCAAATAAACCAATTACAGGCACTTTTGAATTGTCAAGGGGTCGGTCAGTCAGAAAGATGAAGCTAGTTGCCCATTCCAAAGCGTGTAGTACCTATGGAGAAGAACGGGCAACATAAGGTAAGAAATAGGAAGGACATCTTGCTAAGAAATCAAAAGTTTTCACAGCTCACAATGTGGAAACGTTTCTAAATGAAGCCCCTGACCACAGGTTTCTTGCCACAAAAGTAAGTACCTACCTAATGATTGAATCTTTAGTAACTAAAATAGCTACATGCTTACATATACTTACTAGCGACCCGCTCATGCATCGATTGCTTGTGTGCGATCTACTGAAGCATTGCGTAATGTTTCGACAAGCCAAAATGTCGATATTTCTGTGCTCTATTCAAGTTAAATATTATTGTAATGTTCGTTAGGTTTATGTGTCTATTATTAATTACAATTATATGTGTCAATCAAATCTAAGAAAGTGTATAACTTGTAATATATGAATAAATATATATTAAAGTACGTAACCTGCCTTCCTACTAACTAACTTACCTGACTATTTATGTTACAGGCGGCCTTGATTTTTGTAGCGAATGACGCTTGTCGTGGAAATGTACTCTTAAACATTAAATTCGAAGATACCGAGAAACATTCAAACTTTTTGCTGGTAAATTTGTCAGATACAAAATCAAAGAAAGAACAGTAATTCGTAGACCGTGGAGAAAACGTAAGAATTGTCGAAAACTACCAAGCTCTACGCCCTTCTAATTTAAACACTAACAGATTTTTCGTATAATAATAGCAAGTGCACCAAGCAAGTCATTGGCAAAAATAAGATCAGCTCCATGCCGAAAGAAATTGCGAAATACCTGAACATGACAAAATGCCGAGCTCTATACGGGTTATTGTTTCAGGAGAACATCGGCATCTCTATTGGCGGATTCAGGAGCAAACATGACCAGATCAAAAGAAACGGTGGATGGAAATCTGATGTAGTAGCGGATGGCTACATTGAATATTCTATACGGAATAAGGACAAAATAAGTTGGCGCATTGGTAACAACATCAAACTATTAACACCGTCGATAAGTGATCCTTGGACACCTTTGTCACCGCAACCATCCACATCAAAACACTATTCATCTAGCCCGCTTCCTCAAGCACTACATTCATCAACTTTCACGATCCAAAATGATCCTCAGCACACCCAAGTTTCTAAAACTTTACTCAACAGCAATACGCAAATAAACTCTACCTCCACTTCAATAAATTTACCGAATAAAAACATAACTTTGTCTTTCCACAACTGGTTTAATGTATCAAACATTACCTTTATCTTGAATTGTTTTAAATAGGACTACTAACAGTTATTTTAATTTTAATAAATACTTCGATTCTAGTACCTACTATTGCTTTTTATTGTCTCGTAGATACTGTGAAAAGTAGAGTCTTTTTCTCAGGGATAAACGTGCCTTCATCTTGGGTGAGCTGGAATCTCTCGCTGCACTCAGGATTCTTGTCTTCTCAAAATTCCCTCGCTCCGCTCGGGAGTTAACACTAGAATCTTGGTTACGCTCGAGATTCAATGCGGCGCCCGCGACGTAAGACACTGCTTCGCCCCTTGGTGCATAATCTACTATTAATTTTGATTTTTCTTTCGATTAAAATTTGAGGAGTCTGTAGACTAGTTACGAAACTGTTTTATGTGTACATATGTATATTATTTTGCCGAATACGGTAATATCAAAGGAAGGGTTATGTGATATCATTATGATTTCTATGTTCTGTCCGTCTGTCATATTGTATGACATGACGATTCATCCGCTAGAGCCTGTAACGTATTAATTCAGTGCAGTTTACCTCAAAGGCAATGGATTCCGAGAATATTGGAAATGGATGCTGGAATAGGTATTGCAGGTGTGCCCAATACCTATTCCATTAGTTCAGAAGCAGATGGAGATGGCTGTTAATTAAAGATGTGATCCGTGTTTAGACTTAGAATAGAATATCCATTTCGAGATTGAACACGGTACTAAGTTTTGGATCAAGTTTTTCAAAAACTTTTTTCTTAGATGAACTTTTGTATGTCCGATTTTTCAAGTACTAGTGTACCTTACTGGGGCTACCCATATGTCACAATGTTTGAGATGTTTTTTTTTATTTCTTTAATGTAATGAGATCCTTTCATAAAGGTTTGAAGTTTTAAAAAATTCTTCATCTACACCTTCTAGGGAACTCTCATGTTTCTTTCTTTGGATTTAGGATGTGACTTTGGTCCAAGAAGTCAATCATCACGGAAATAATTTACGTGTATTGCCCCCTTGTACCATTCACTTTCCTAAGCGATATTCTCAATCGCTTACAATGTTATCTTGTAACAAATACTCACAAAACCGTGTGCAAACGTTACTATAACTTGTAAGCCAAGACTGTCCAATTAAGAAGCCAAACACAGTATCAATTTAATGTAACAGACATGGAGGAACATGTACAAGATTGGTCCATCTAGTGAATTTCTCGTGGCTTTCCGTGGTACACGACTTGTGGACGTATACGTCCGCACGACGTCGCTTTGCAAACACGCCCGATGACGCTCAACGACGGTAAATTGATGACGACAAATATCGGTAGTACATATATTGAGTATGTACATGTATACATGTCAGTAGTATATTGAGTGTGTACATGTATACATGTACTATGTTAGGTTCTGCCGTTATTTGGCGTTCACAAATTGCTTTCTGTGTTAATCTAGACTACGTATGCTTATATGGGTAAATTGTAACTGGACGTGCCAAGTCTAATGGGATTGACAGATAACCTGTACTCTCACAAACGTTGCAATCGATTCTAATAAACTTTATTTGGGATCGTAGTTTCGGGGTGCATTGTATAGGGTTAAATTAAATTAGCTAGCGAAACTTCGCAGACGTGGTGGGTATCAATATCTAAACATGATCAAACAATTTTTTTTTTTAATTTGATGACTTTTTTGTGGGGCCAACAACCGCAGTTAGCGTAGACACATGCAATAGCAGTAAAACAAAAGGTGTAAACTTCCCAGACGCGATTGGTATCGATATCTCAACACGATAAAACAAAAGAAAACAGATTTTCTCATGTTATACTTCAAGTAACAACACTAACAGCGGTCTTTGACCCCCCAAAAAATACATCAAATCTTTTATGTTTTATTTTACCGTGTTAAGATATCGATACCCATCACATCTACAGAGTTTCGCTAGCTAATTTAATTTGACCCTGGATACTTAGGGAAATTATATAACACAAAGTCACGCCTGTATTCCCCGAATTAATTCCCACATTTGGAAATTAACTGTTTATAAATTGACAATTGTATAATCAAATCACAGCTGTCATATTTTGACTATTGTATGAAATGGCTATAACACTGTGGACAAACTATTTATTTTTCTGACAATACATTTATGCAAGTCTGATGGCCGTAATATTTTGTTTGCTTTTTGTCTTAAGACGTATATATACACTTATCGAGAGCTTTGATACTCTCATAAAGGCTCCCACAGACAGGCGCGACGCGACAGCGCTACACAAAGACGCCGCTCGTCGCGCGACACGCGGTGCCTTTGTGTAAGGCGTCGCGTCGCGCCAGTGTGTACGAGCCTTAACACTTTAATCTGTTAAATAAACATTCCATGATTCCAATAACTAATTTAACTATCAATTATGATACCAATCAAGAATCTAGTTGTTTCGAAGCTTGGAGTTGCAATTAGTACGAACGTACTAAGACTCAAATACAAACAAATTAATATTGCTACTAACGATCCAACTATTATTCTGCCCATCTTTCAAGAGAAATAGCGCAATAGTTTCATTCAGAAACCGATACAAATACCACTCAAATTCCAATGCGAGAAACAATACGTTAGAAATATTAATGATTTCTTTGTAATAATTAATTCAACCTGTTAGACGAGTTATGCAATGAATCTTATTTATCGAGTATGCTAATGTATTTAAATTTAAATCCATTAGTGTAACGTTGTGAAGTCTCTGTTTATTCTAGCTATAGTTTAACATTGAAATTTTAAGTAAATTAATGTCTGTAAGCATTCAATGTATCTTTTTCATATTTTTTTTAGTGCATAACTACTTAATTTAAGGCTAACTTGCACCAATAATCACTAAATACGATTAGCGCTAAACGAATTTAAAACATCGTTCTGTTTCCGTCAATCGTTTAAAGATGACAGAGACAGAATTATGTCTTAAATGGGTTTTGTGATTTGTGCTGCAAGCGGGCCTAAGAATCGCTTATCTTCCGCGTTTAGGAGCTCCAAGGCTTCATAAAGATATGTGAAACAAGCTCAACTTATAATTTTCCATTAAATTATTTGCGAGGACATACGGAAGTATAGATAACTCACTAGTGTGGTAGCTATTGTTATTATTTTATTCAATTATGAAAAGTAGTGTTCTAAATATTATTTATTTTTATAATCATGTATTTGTAGTTTTAATAGTTTATTTTGTAAGGTTGTAACGATTTGCCCAAGTGAAATTACATTGATTATTAGTTGTTAAACTGACTTTTGCCGGTTGACAGCAACTAGCTGTCAAACGATAGCTTACGTGTACAGTCTCACTTGGGAACATGGCAGTGAAGCTTGAACACTCGTAGAGTGAAGACTTGTATTTTGAAATAGTGTTATCGAAGTGTAGTAATGTTATAAAACTGATTATAAAGCTATACAGATTTTGCTTTCATTGCAACTTTATAGTGGATTACAAGTGTATTAGACATTAATATGGAACGAACCTTCAAGCTTCATTCACTCCATAGGTAGTTTAATTAATGAAAACAGCATACCTAATTAATTAACCATCTTAATTTTTTTATAGAACACATAACAAAATAACACTTCTGCTCAAAGTGAAATTAGGAAAAGTTTTTGTAAATTCGGGATCATCCCAGTAAACGGGTATTAAAAAGTAATATTCCTAAAATAAAAACCTTATTTTATTCAACTCATACTTCAAATAAAAATATCCCATTATAAATGTTACGCATATAGAGAAACATTCGATTCTTTGAAACATTGAATCATTCATATTATTATGATTCCCGATGCATTTGTGACAGGAGTACCAACCACGTGGCAGGACCACCATGTTGGAAAACAATTGACTACCGCTTACTTCGAGTGAATATCCAAACAGCATCATGAATAAACTACATTCCTTTACACATTGATACAACTCCTAGATAGAAGGTTGGGGATCCCTGACGAGTAGAATAGATATCTATTCTACTCGTCAGGGATCAGGGGTCAGGGGTCCAGGGATAGAACTAGATTTTATCCACGGCTTCACCCGCGTTGAAATCGGTAATTATCTCATGGGATTATACGACTGCGATAAAAGCTACTTATCCTATGTCCTAACCCAGGTCATGGTCTTACCTGTGTGCCAAATTTCATCCAAAGCCGTTCAGCCAAAGGTGACAGACAGAGTTACTTTCGCAATCATAATATTAGTATGGATAAGGCAAACACTTCCGAACCACTAAATCTTAATATCCTCCTACGAGCTCTTCCGGAAATATGACCTCTAATAGCCCCTCAGAATGGACGGCTACCTTTACCAATTGGCGTAATAATAACCTGGTGTTCATTGGTTACACTATTGTAGGATATTATAATTGATGAATTACCTGTTAATTACATCTATATTTTATTAGGACAACTATTACAACGATCGAAGTCCACAAACAAAAAAATTCAGGAACCCTTCAGAGCTACTTAAAATAGCATAGGAGTCTCAAATTTTTAAATGAATATGAGACTTCTAAGCAAGTTCACACCATCGTCTTCAATCATCAGGTAGACAGAGGCCCATTACTAAACAAAAAACTCTTTAAAAGTCAATTAATAATACAAAAATAAACACCAATATGCAAACAGGAGTTTCAAAAATCAAACGCTTTCGAGACATCAGTCAAACGTCAATATATACCTACATATACTTGCTCCAATGATTTACAGATCAGCAAATATCGTGCCTAGGAACACATTGCACGTCGTCGCCAGTTCTAGCCACTAAATTGCTCCTGACTAATGTACCCACTGTCGGACCTAACTGCCACCGGCCTTGTAAACGGACGAATATATTTAGATCACCAATTAACGGCTAAAAGCTGTCGTAATTGATTAAGCTGCGCGTTGTCTTGGTCACGGAAGTGAGAAGTGATGTTTAATGTGTCCAGTAATTGGAATTTAGCTAGTTTAATTAAAGTTCGAAAGTAATTTAAATTCAATTTAAAGTATTTAAGTCACAAAATGCAACAGCGTTTACTTTTTCATCAAATCATGGCTAATCTCTAATAATCTGAACGCTTGCTTGTAGCTTGGACTACTGCATAAAATACGATTCCCCATACTAATAAACTTCTCCTTAGAGTTTTATGGTATATAAACGTCCTATAAGTCTATTGGCTTCTCGTTAAAAAACGAAAAATACTGACAAGAAAAGATGAGCCTAAGGTTTTGAAGAAAAAAACAGATAAAAGAAAAACAAATAAATTATTAGAGCAAGTTGACTGAAAACGACTCAATACATTAGGAAAGTCTGTCTGTATCACTAGAGGAGAACCTAAAGTTGTGCAAGCAACGTCCTCAATGTTGAGATGAATATCGGTAATCGAATTGTAGGCAAAGATCGTTTGCTGGATGCTCTTTAGGTTCTATTTAGAGGACCGGAGGCGCCGGACGAGCGGACGGACAAAGAGACAAACGAAATTAATCGAGACATGCGACGACGGCCTAATCCAATCGCGTCTATCCGGTCTGTGCCTTTTAAACAGATCAGCTATGGCTTCGGGCGGCTCTCTTGCAAGTACCGGCTACAAGCAAGGAATATACCAGGAACTGGCCTTAACCTTGTTGAGACTAGGTTTCGTGGGAAACATGTATGGAATTACTAGCCAAATTGGTATATAAATACAGTCTGGTGTCTCAGAAGAAATAGTGCCTGATTTTTAAACAAAAACATGTCACGAAAAGTATAAGCTTTGTTCGCAACAATAAACTTCAGTCGCCGTTTTATTGCTCTGTGAGTTCCAAACGAAAATATATAGCTGTCTCTGTTTAGCGCCACAAATCTTTGAAACACACCAATTACCGACACCCACATTCGTCTAGCAAAACGTTAATGACTTCAAAAATTAATAGAAGGGCAATTTTTAATTAACACTGGCAACAGCATCGTTTGGCATCGCGTATCGGGCTTTGGCGACATCAATTTACGTACAATGTCAATTTGCGCAAGAGACGCGCCCGAGTCCGGGATACAGGGCCTCATTAGAGGCGAGCCGGTGCAATTAAACCGCGCGTCTTTTGCGACTTAACGAGCGCCCAAATTGGACGGCCCGCCCGCCCTGGACACGCGTTTTAATAAATATACATTTCGACGTGATGCAATAAATATATTCACTGATGCTATCGCTGTGAAATGTTGTGTTCCCTTTGGGTTTAAATGAGGATATAATGTAGAACTGCTAATGATGAGAACGAGGAAATGTTGCCGTGGTTCTGTGTTGAGTTGAAATGGTAAAAGTTTTAATTAGTTACAATTAGATCATCATTCCACTGACGCAGGTGCAGTAAAAATATATTGTGGTATCAAAAAATATACTTTGCGAAAAGGAGAAATAAGCAAAGCACAAGACAAGCATCTTACATTTTTTAATTTTTTTCTACATCTCTTCGAATTGAACTCAATTCACACCTACCTAACAGATCAAAATTCACGGCTATGGATTTGAAAAGATGTTATAACTGTCAACTAAGGATGGACAAGACGTTCGTAAAGGCCTTGTTAGTGATGCAGGCGCCTCCTCCACTAACGAGACCCCTTCGAGATACGGGAAACTGCTGATTGTCGATGACAAATTGCTTTGAGATTCGGCAAGCAAACAGAAGTATAGTTGGTGGTTAAAGAAGACGACGAAGAAAAGGAGTTGATCCAAAACAACGTATAAAAAATAATACAGACAAAACACAAAAATAAATTCTCGAGTTTACGAGTTGGCGCTACTGTTGATTTAATTAAAAAAACTAGTCAAGTATAAAATACTATCGAAATTAAATTTTCCTGAAAAAAAAAAACTGAATCTACGAATATGCCTATGCGTTTCCAGGTATCGAGCTACATCTCTGCCAAATATCTATATATCGCCGCGAGAATACAACAAAAATATACATAAAATGACGTTTGCAATAGTATTCGTGGGCTCGGAAACTCACTTTTATGGGATACCAATTTGTATATATAAATAAATCTATGGTCATAAAGAAGAACTGAACTCCTCTATTGAAACTTTTTGATATTGGAGAAATATCTCTGAAAAAAAGAAAGTTAATTAATTAATTAATTATCCCTTAATTTTCTTTACGTATTTATGCACTGTGCATTAATTTAAAAGGTTGGTAAGATTGGGTCAAAATAGTAAGAAGTTAGTATTTTAGAGCGGTTTCGTAAATTAAGGGGGCTGGGAGGCTGATTGTCGATTCAGCAGGATCAGCAGTCATCATAGGTTACTATCACCTATGCAAATACAGATAGTACGCAATACAAAGCAATGGAAAAAAATCCATGAATTACCTACAATGTAGAACTCAAATACCCGACCCAGATAAGTTAGTACTCCACTACTCAAATTCCAGTACGCCATTTTGCAAAGGACGTTAGTTAACGAAAGTGTTAGTAAGAAATGGGTAATAAGTTGGTATTTTAGAGGGGTCTCGTTAATTAAGGGAGCTTGGAGACTGATTATCGATTCAGTAGTAATTATCATCTACGCAAATACAGATAGTGCTACGAGTACAAGATAAAGCAACGGAAAAAATCTATGCATTACATACAATGTATAACTCAAATACCAGCATTCCAGTACGCCAGTTTGCAAAGGACGCTAGTTAACGAAAGTGTTAGTAAGAAATGGGTAATAAGTTGGTATTTTAGAGGGGTCTCGTTAATTAAGGGAGCTTGGAGACTGATTATCGATTCAGTAGTAATTATCATCTACGCAAATACAGATAGTGCTACGAGTACAAGACAAAGCAACGGAAAAAATCCATGCATTACATATAATGTAGAACTCAAATACCAGCATTCCAGTACGCCAGTTTGCAAAGGACGCTAGTTAACGAAAGTGTTAGTAAGAATGAGTAAGAAGTTGGTATTTTAGAGGGGTCTCGTTAATTAAGGGAGCTTGGAGGCTGATTATCGATTCAGTAGTAATTATCATCTACGCAAATACAGATAGCGCTACGAGTACAAGACAAAGCAACGGAAAAAATCTATGCATTACATACAATGTATAACTCAAATACCAGCATTCCAGTACGCCAGTTTGCAAAGGACGCTAGTTAACGAAAGTGTTAGTAAGAATGAGTAAGAAGTTGGTATTTTAGAGGGGTCTCGTTAGGCGCGCGGGCGGCTGATTGCCGATTGAGCACCAATTGCCTTGATTGACGGCGCCCGCACGGCTAACGAACCTGCTTTCAACGTGGACGTGCCGTTCTTGCACGTCCCACGGACACTGCGGGAAACTACGTACGGCTACGTCTTACAGACGCATCGGGTATTTAGGTCAGTTATGTGTGAAATAGGCAGGTTAGTGGGCTGATGAAGTGATTGCGTGTTGAAGTTGTGATATAAATAAACATATGGATGTGGAATTTGGTGTTATTTATTTAAAAAAAAGATATCGGTCAATGCTACGTTACGAAAAAGCTTTTGTGAATGTCCGAAATCAAATAAGATCAAGTTTAATATCAGTTTCTATCTATAAATATATTATATGCCCTATATGCTCTTTTCATAGATCTGAAAAATCGTAAACATGAATAGCGCCGCTTCGCAAACTTGTCATGTTGGAAACTCGTAGAGGTGCTACGCGCTGCGACAGGTTTCTGATTGCTGACTGGCTCCAATAATTTGGTCCGATTGACGTCGAGAAATCCCCACTGAATTTGGTTCATTTGTACACAATCAAGGAATTCTGTACCACCTACCGCAATACGCTCGCCTTCTATACTGCTTATTCCCCACACATATGAAACATAATGTCTTCATTCGAACAATGCCAGACGCGCTATAAATCATTATAAAATTCGAATTAAGCCAGCTTAATGTTTATGTAACGCTTCCGCCGCTTTTATAGTCGCACACACGAGGCGTAACACCTCTCTGGCTAATTCGTTCGTACACAGTAATCAGCAGCACGTAACATCATCAGCGTCTTTGTGGAGCGAGACCGCAATCCATCATATCGGGACAAAAGGAGGCGGATAAACGCGCCAGTTGTTTGCGTGAGAGAGCGTTAATTTTGTTAAGGAGTCTCAATCAGTGAAGGCGTGTAAGTAAAGTCGGCGCGCGACCGCCGCGGGAGCGATTCGAGCGAATTACCGTACCTGGAGGCGCGGGGCCGACTCGTTAGTTGTTGTTTGCCGAGTGACGCGGGTCAATCAGCAGAGACATGCACGGAACCGCACTTCTTCATCCCCCTCTGTGGCCCCTCACCTGTCCCCCGCCCCGCTCGTTAGGCCGCGCCGTCTCTGTCAACTGTGAGACGAGCTTTATCGAATCTACGACGCACGACCCGCGCCGCGGTCGGCCCACTCTTCGCTCTAGTTTGACTCACAACCGCCGGTAAACAAGGGAAATCAGTGTAAAACGAATTTATATGAACGACAAATAGAAGGGGGCTAAATAAGGTAACGAGATATTATAGGCGTCTGTGATGACGGAAGGCGGAGGCAAGTAACAAATTATTCGACAAAGATTTGACCCAAATCTTTTAAACGGGTCTGAAAAGATCAAAAGAACATTTGAAGACAAAAAATCTCTTACAAAATGTGGCATGTCTAAAGCAGTAATGGAGTAAAATAATTGTATGGAATGGTATGCGTTTAGCTAATTAACGCGCATGGTCAGACAGCTGCGGTCCACGTGCGAGGCTGCGCCCGCGCCGCCCGCATGTTTCTACGACTGTCCCACCTACAACGGTGAAACGCAATTTCTACTTATTTGTGAACAACTTTCGTATGCAGCGCATGATTAGCGCTTCTTTTAATAGCTTGTAATACGTATTATTTTATACTTCTACATCCAGGCCACAATTTTTATTCTATTTTTGTAAATGTCTGTCCTTGTAAGAAAGCAGATGCAGCTATTTAAAATTAAATAATATAGAATCAACTCTTTATTACTGCAGTTATTCGATGAATAATTATATTTATTTGTATGTTTTATTAGCGTCCCTTAATTATTATTCACGTACAGCAAGTGGGCAATAAACAATTTTCAAGTACTTGCATAAACATTAGCTAGGAACGTGTGCTATGGGCGCCGCCGCCGTAATCATCAACACATAAAAAGAGACATGTAGTTATTTTAACGAAGTAAACAATTATTACAATTTACAGTAATTATACAAAAGTAACTCCACATCGCTTAAGATTATGGCTTGTGTAAAACTTAATGGAAATCGTAGGACATAATTGCTCATACAACCTAAGGAATTTATTGGCTTAGATAGCTATGAACTATGTCTTATTCTTTAGACGCAAGTACTGAAATAAATTGCCTACAGTCTATTTATCAACAACGTCGCAGAAACTACTAACTATAGTTATTCATTACTTCGCAAAGAGACATAAAATTTCCATAATCGTAACATAGCCATACCGTAACGCTAGGCAGCTACCTGAACACAGTCGCGGTACACTGACACACAAAGCCTGTTAGTACAGGGTTTCAAATAAAAACTTTGTTGCCAACATCTTAAATTAGTCCTTAGCGTTCTTTAACGAGACCAATTTAGTTGGTCCGCGAGACACCGTCGATCGCTTGTTGTGTGCAAAACTGTTTACTTTTTGCTCATCTCCAGGTAGAAAACACAACGGTTCGAAGCATTTTCATAACAATGCGCCTGCGGCTTTCTCGGTATACTTTTTTGGATGCGATGCGTTTGACAGACACGCCATTGTCATCGTCAGATGACGGACTAAAAACTAAACCTTATATTGATGATCAATGGGAAAGATCGATGCGAAGCCGAACACTTGGAATACCGAACCATAAAAGGTACCAATTAGTCCTGTCGCGGAGAAGTTGGAAATAATTAAATTATGAAAAACAAATCGGGCTCACCTTGTGTAATCGCTTTTGCATAATATCATTCCCCCTTTGAAGTAGAAGGAGCGTCCCATGTCGGCGAGGGCCTGGCCACAGCAGGCGCACTTGAGGCAGCCGTGGTGCCAGTATCTGTCGAGCGCGTGTAGCAGGAACCTCTCGACTATTTTGCCGTTGCAGCCGGCGCATTCTTTGAGTGCTGGGTTGTTGTTGTTGTGCGGGTAGTCGTGGCCGTTGGCAGCGAAGGCGGCCTCCGGCGAGGGCGGGTGCGGCGAGCTGAGCTCCGCGTACCCGTGGTAGTGCGGGTTCATGCTCAACGCGCTCGCGGCCAGCTTGACGGTTGGAGCGGGGACCGCTCGCACCGACCACCACAACTACACGCCCTGCGGACAAAATAACAAACGGTTAGGATCTGCTACTACTGCTACAGTTGCACATTCCCAAAGACTGCTTACAAATCATCAACAATTGAGAACTGCTAAGCTCTGTGGATAGGGGAATATTTTCACCTTGACCTCTTTGAGATGTTGACCTGTTGTTTTAATTTTTCTTGGCAGCCCTTGGTCAGGACGCAGTGGTTCGGGGCAGGCCTGCGGGCGGCCGCGTTTATAAAATTTTCCAATTAGCAATTTCATACAATTAGGAGCGGGGTGAGGGTGCGGGTTGCGGGGCGGGGGATGGTTAGCGCGGGTCGCGGGGGGAGTGCGTCAACCCGATCCAATTAGCTCGCGGCCGGCGGAGCGGCGGGACGCCCGTGCCGTCTGAGCGGCCCTGTCGCCATAAAACTTAATTAAACGTTTTAAAACAAGTATTCATTAAAGAATAATCAAGCTTATGTAGTCATAAATAACCGGATTGTCCCGCGCGGAACGGGTGCCGTAATTAAGACTGCACAGAGTTGATCAAACGCACTGATTTGAAACTACCCTTCATTAAGAGAGCGCGAGTCGGGCGCGGGAGCTTCCGCTGCGGTGCAGAAACTAATTAAGAATAACGGACGCTTTAAAAGCGTAATTAATTTAGATTGTAATTCTATTTCTCCGAGAGTAAAGTAGACAATTATTTCAGTAGCCCTTTCTTTTGGAACGATTTGCTTTTCTGAATGTAATTTGCTTAATTTTTGTGTCCAACAGGATAAAGGGTTGTACTGCGTCGAGGTTTGTCTTGCTTCAGAATCGACGTAGGTAGAGCATGATAAATAACGTTATCAAGAGCGAACAGGTACCTATGATATTATAATGAGTTAGTAGGTTCTCACTAACGAGCGTATCGTGATTAATTAACGATATAGACTACAATTACGATTGGTGCAATGGTGTTGTAAACATTACGTGTGGTTGCATCACGAAGTATATCTGAGGAGCGTGAGGTAAGTCATTACACTTGTTGGCGCATGTCTAATGAAGGCTATAAGGGCGAGGTATGGCGTGAACGTCGGTACGGCCGGTATTGCGTGCGTCCTAATGAGCGGCGTCGCGTGCGCACCTATCGCACTTCGTTAAATCGCGCCCGAACTACGCGGTATTAATGTCTTTGTTTAGTTAATTCTGCAACGCGTTTGGCATAGCCATGAGGACTTGAGGTCTTAATTGTGGTGTGCGTGTTACATTTTCTATTCCACGTCTGTCAGTCAGGAAATTATGTTTGAAGCTATCAAGGTGCTGATATTTATTTGTTGAAACTTTTAGGTATTACTAATTTACAATGATGCACATAATTATTTGATTTAAATTTAATTGACACTAGAAAAAGATCCCTTGTGTTGTGATCACCTGATGTTGGACAAGGAAAATATACTGTCTTGTTTTTGGAACACTTCTAGCAAAAAAGTTACGATGCCAAAGCTCATACTCCACAGAGCCAATTTTGATCAATTATCCCTGTTGGGAACTAGGGTTACACTTTAACCGTTGGTTGTCGAGGTCTGTGATCAGCTGTGCACATTTTCGGGTTAAAAATAAGATTAATTAATTAATAGACATGAGACCTGAAAAACCGTGGGAAATATGGGCGTGATTCTAGTCAGTTAATATTTCTATAGACTAGACTAGATAATTGCTAGAAGTGACCATAAATCTTGCTTATGATTTAGATTCAAATTAGGAATAGTTGGATAATAAGTCGTCTTGTATTTTATTTGCGTCGTAAATATTCAGTGTTTTATACTTGTGTATAATTTGTGACCGTTAATTGCATAAGTATATTGATTTTAATATATTCAGAATACTTATTAACCGGAATCGTCTAGCCTCTAGCTAATAATGAGGAAATGGTGTTAAAATGGCTACCTACGCATTCATTTTGTACACTATTGTATGTGACTGTACAGAAAATGACATTTTTAATTCGTCGATCAAATTTTTTACAGAATAAATTGTTCCATGAACTCTGCCTATATCATCTGTTCACAAATAAAAAAGCAAATGCCCGTTTTGGGACACGAAACAATAGAGCATAATTACTCAAACTTATGTCTATTCGAATTTTAGTGTGTGAAGTTGATACTGAAATGTATCTTATTATCATTAGAATTAAGGTTTAAAATATGTTTTATTGTGAGACGAGGTGCGTGTTTAGGCTGGCGGGGGTGGGCTGAGAACTTGGCAGGTGCCGTTTTCATTATTCAAGCCCCATTGATTGGATACTTTGTTGCCGTTTAAAAATCTTATTAGCAACCGCCCGACAACAAAGCAGGCTACGATGAGCCTCCTCACAGCCCCTCTATTTACCTGTTAAGTGATTTTTTTTCAATTACCGCGATGAGCTGCAGGTTCCAAACGAAAGTGTAAGTCATCTTGTTAGTGAATGTTTATTTCCGCGCTTTCCATCGTCTACTTTAAAACATTTGTCAGCTGCAATAAACGTGATGATTTGGCACAAAATGTTGATGGAATTCCCAAAAAATATACAGTGACAAACGATTTGACGTGAACCATAGAGTTATTAATCATATTTATCTTTGTGAGACAAATGGTGAACAAAACAATTTCCTGGCAGAATAAAATAACAGCAATTCAACAGCAGTAGGAACTAAGCGGCATTAAAACGTAAATTATTATCTAGTAAAAAAAGCTAATGTAAGTAAACGTATCGGTCACTTGTTTTAACTGCAAGGTTCCCCAAGAACAGCCGGGCGCCCGCACGCCGCGAATAATGTAATTAAGGCGAAACCGCCGGCGAAATTAAACGCGAAAACGGAATGAAAATGTGAGCCTAATTAGAGCCGGGAGCGGGGCGGAAGACGGTGCAGCGGCACCCCAGTCCGACCCTGCCGCGCCCCCTCCGCAACCCGCGGGCCTGATGCACACGGGATCCCAACACGTGACGTAACGTCTTCATCTACCGTACACAAACACCACGTATGAAGCCAAATAATCCAGCTAATGATGTGGCCAAATTAAAAACACAAATTAGAGGCCCATTCAAAAATGCCAATTAATTTTAATTCCCAGCAGAACTAATGACAAACGTAACTACGCCAGTACCTAATATTAATGCTGCGCTAATGAGCCGCGTTTTAACGAAGCTATAAAATATTAGTCTTTTTTCTGCTTTTTATATTGCACCACGCAAATAATCACAGCACAGCGCACGTCGGTCGCAAGCATAAATCCAATTCGTTTTCTCTCACATCCATACTAATTAAAAAACTGCGGACAAATTGGAGCCCACTCTTCGCCCACGGGAACATAAAATATCCATTCCATTGACGGCACCGGTCTGCCATTGATTAATTTTATCCAATCGGATGCGAATTCAAGTTTTTCAGGAGTTAATTGTCATGCTTCATTAGGTGAGTGACTTTCGGCGTTGTGTACACGATCGCCGATTTATTCGCCGATCCATGTACCGAATATATTCGATTTCGATAACTGAAGAATAAACTAGCGACTCATGCTGTTGAAAAAAATATAGCAGCAATATGAATGTATCAGCCCACTTATAGTAAACGGGTATACAGTACATGAGACTAATGTGAGTAATATTATTTGCATATAATGACCGTTAATGTGCCCAGCGCATTATTCATCCGGCGTGACCTCAAAACGGCCGCAAGAACCGTTTGATCGATGTACATTCCCTCTCCATACATCTGTGTATTTTAAAATGGTTATTTCATGATAGGTAGGTAATTACCAAAGAATCACGTAGCACATAGATAATTTTATAGAAATCATGAGTGGCAAACGACGTAATCGACGCACGACGGTATCAGATCCAACAAAATTGTGTGCCATATTCTAAATGATGGTTATTATGCGGGTATCAAATAAAATACTGCTTTTAAATGTTTATGGACAGGAGGTATAAAGTTTAACCTGAACGACATAGACGATGAACAAAATATCCTACATCATGAACCAATCCAGGGAAAACGTTTAGAAGTCGCTGTTAACATAATCCTAATTGAAATATACCTTTTAATAATTCGCTATCGTTATCCTCTAATCTTCATACATCCAAAAATATATCCTAATGAGCTCAAACATACTAGACTTAGGTAGGTACCTAACCTTGGCAAAATATTTAATGATTTTATCTACAACGTTATTAAGTATCAGCTCAATTTGAAAAACGACGATGGCCTTGTTCAATTTTCTGTTATTTTGACTATTTTGTATGTAGTTCTGTCAAGTACTTTAGTTTTAAGTAATTATTATCATTTACCTTGTCACTCAGAGCCGTGTCAGGGTTTTGCATGAATAGTCGTATTTGGAAACACTCCGTCCTTGCTTTGTTACCGGCGTATATTAATTAGCAGTCACTAACTTATACGACGAAGAAAAACACACAACACTTTATTATAAAATTACACATATTTTTAATTTTTCTTATTATAAGTTCAATTTACTTCGTAAGTGTGTATTCTACTAGTTCATGAATATTTTTATAATGGTAATATTTAATGTACAAGTGAACTCATTTATAGTTGCTGGATTAATTAATGACGTGCTCACCAGAAAATTCATACTTTATAACCTTTCATAAAATGTGTTCACATATCATTAATTTTTAGGATCTATTCTTGAAGAATTAACCCTTAGTAATAAAATTACGAGCGAAACGTAAGTGAATGAACTGGTAGGCGCACTCACGTGGAGAATGCTAATAGGAACGTTTTGTAGTACGCTAATGGCTAAGGATTTGTCATTGCCGCCAAGCAGGTGTCGTTACGAAAAACATGTAATAATGACCGTACAAGTGTAGACATTGTCTCCGACAGATCGAGCGCTCTCGCTCGTAATTAGAGGCGGCCGACCGAGGACGCCCGCGAGCTATGAATAATAGAGGAGGCATCGATAACAACAAATGAGTACCTAATAGAAAAGTAGAACTCACGCGGAAATAATTAAAAATTGATGATGATAATTTTGAAAACCACTGGAATTTGCAATCCGACCCGTTCCCTAATGCTAATCAAACACAGATATCAATTCTAGATAATAAACCTAAATTTAATATTCTTATGTAAAAGGAAATTAAACGAGTAAAGTCTAATTTCAATGCTTTGTAAAAATTGATTACGATCACTTATCAGATATTAAATCTGCAATGTACAAAGCTACCGTTTACAAATTACGCACAGATAAGCAATGAAAAAGATGATCTATGTGCGATAATTTAATTAACTGATCATAGATTACTTAAAAATTTGATATAGCATCTGTTAAACAACATTATTAATTAAATTGATAAATATTTAGTTGGCAAAACAAAGGTGCCGACCATCACGCTTAATTGGATAACATTGATCTGACGTCCTTCTAATTTTTCTTACAAAACTACTAAACATTAATAATATCATAAGTACCTATACTACCTATTTGTCTAAGTGTAGAAAAGTACAAACCGCTTACACTTGTCTTTTGTAATGCACATAATATTTTTTTGAACACTGTAATCTGTTGTAATCATTAAAGGTCCCATTCCATTCCCTTGTGGCATTCCAACTCATAATAGAACTGAAAATCTTACCTAACATTAGAATTCATATACTTTTTACTCAATTAACTAACTTTCTCTTCCATTATCATCATAACTTCTTCCTTCAAATGACAACTTAGAAGTTACGAGTTATACACAATGTCCCTCATCCAAAAGCGTACCCCAGTTCAGACCTCCGTGTCAAACGAAGCGGTCCGTCACGGAGGACTGACCATAATTGTGCCTCGTCCAACAAATATATTAAGTATTCGTGATAGAAGTGAGCAGTGTGTAATTTTAGAACGTTTTGCCACAAATGTCAGCCGCGGGCGGGTCCGAAGTGTCCGGACACGTGAACTTGTTGCTAGCCCAACGTGAATGATTGCTGCCTTGCATTTGCTTTGATACGTGACAAGGATGGTTTGTTCCCCACAGGTACCTACTATTATGCTGTGGAATGGGCAACTAGCTTCATCTTTCTAACTGACCGACAATTCCAAACTGCCTGTAATTGGTTTTTGGTTTGATTGAAATAAATGCTTTGAGTTGGAGTTTCTTACAAAAATCGTAAGTACGAGTATAACCATGTGTTATATGAATTGTGGTAAATGGGCATGTAAATGAAATGTAATCAACGTTGCGAAACGGTGTGACGTAAATTTTTGCTAACTTTTGCAATTTCAAATTTGCTATTATGCTTTTTTTATATTCCTCATGCATAATTTCAGTCGACGATATTTTTGGGATTTCTTTATCAGCTTTAAGGAAAACCATCTACTACTACACTTGATAAGCAGAATATTTATTTACATTTTTTAATTATTACAGTCACAGTTTGTTAATGCCAGAACCTCCTTTCAATAAGACTTTCAAGTGCACGCAATCGTAAATCTTATTTAATCTTATCTTTAATTGGGTGCAAGTTAAAATCCTAATTGGCACTCGACCCAAAATATTTATAAGCTGTCAAACGTTAAAAATACACGTTAGTATGACGTAGATCGTAAAATTCTTTAGTATTTACGTCTAATGTCCCACAGCTCATTATTATCTGATGGTCGTACTGTGATAATACCTCACAACGCATCCATTGTTTCCATCAGTGAATGAACTTTATGTCATCAGGTACACAGTTATCGTCATCAATATTATTATTTTTGTTTTATTTACCTTGTAGAGGTTCGAGATCTATGCAGCGACGCCAACTTTGATTGTTTTTTTATTATGTTCATTTTTATAATGACGTCATCATGTCGTGGATTTTCACCGTCTAGATAATCAGCTATTGACTGCTTAAAAAATAGCAAAATAATGGCTAGATTTTGCTAACTGAAGTAGTAGGTACTACAGTCGGAGAAATTTTGCTTTGGCGCCAGAATAGTCATCAATTTGTCAAAAAAGTAATATTTGTGTTTAACGCATGTTTCATAAGCGTGTTTTTGCCGCGGAAGCATAATTTCAAGTGCCAACCGTCAACCATACAAGACTCCACTTGAAAAGACTACGTAAGGCTAAATTATTATTGCAATGCTCTCTGTTCTAGCGAAATGACAGATTGATATATTGACAATTTCAAGTACCGTAAGAGAACTTTCATCTGTCTCTTTGGTTTGTGCAATTTGACGAGGATGATAAATGTCCTTTAGTTTAAACTAATGCGTACATCTATCTATGTATATTATTTAATTCAATTCAAGTAATTCAAATTAAATATTTCTTAGGTGCTAAATATTACCTATCTACATTATATTGAATGTGCCAGACAATCAAAATGAAAACTTATCAATTTTTTTATCTAAAATTAATTAACTACAATGTACACAAGCAAATAGACTTAATTAATTCTAACCAGTGTTTAAAACATTTATTTTAATTACAAAATTAATTAGCCGTTGTTTTCTAAATTAGTTATCCAAACAATGAGTAAAATCTAATTTGTTTTTAATAGTTTTCATTGGGTTTCTTTTGTCATGTATGTATTGTACTGATTTTTCAAGAAAATAAACGTTTTTATTATAAATTTTTATGTTTACTAATCTCATGACCATGGGGCCCCGGTCCTTTACATCGCGTACAAAGGGCCGAAGCCAAATCGCAGAGGCCTCTTAAGACAATTTTAAATGGATAGAGGTACCAACCGACGCAAGTGCACCCAAGGACGACCCCCGGTTGGTGCAGGACTATTGCAGAATATGGAAACAAAACATATGAGGCTATGGGTTTGGGTGGCTACAGTTTATTGGTTACCTTGAACTATATGTAGAAGAACTATGTCTCCTGCCTGACCAATGTTATATAATATACACGGGTAAAATGGCAGGGGGTGACTTGCACAGTCAATAATGGGTCCTCGGAAACTGTCGCTAACACATAGTCACGTAATGACAAGGGAGCAACATGTCCTGAAGTGATTGTAGAAGAGTGGAGAGGTATTCCACGGCTATCAAAACAATCCCAGAACCCGGAAGATGGTCAAAATCCCTACCAGCACTTATTCCCCTTGCGAATCCTCCACTCAAGCCGGCCAATAAAGGCTAGCCAGCAGTGAGGATCAAGACTTCTCCTGGGGGATAGGGTCCGTGGAGTCGCTATTACACAACAACTCGCCACATGCTGCCCCGCGAGTTTTTGTGTCTCTCTTGGTCTGGCTTCTCACTCTAGACCTGTTTCGACAAAGTAAACCGTACCGGCACAGACCTAGAGTTCAGGAGCGCGCAAGCCCCACTACGACGTCAGCGTAGAGATACAGCGGTGGGTCGTAGAGATACGGCGGTGGGTTTTTTTTTATTATTATTATCATATTTTTTTTTCTATACGTAGCTATTTTCTGTCGATTCGATTCATCATCTAAGTATCCACCACTGGTCAAAAATTTCTTCAATAACAGTATTGTATGTAAGTACCTACACAGTTTCTACAATTTTGTATTTATCTAATTATAGAATTACTATTCGAGAAGATAAAGTTTTTCAAGAAGGTAAAGTTTTTCAAGAAGGTAAAGTTTTTCGAGAAGGTAAAGATTCCTGTAAAGTCCATTTCAATTTATTTGTCCCACAACCCCGCCGTTTCTTTTGATACTTTTTCGCTAATACGGATCCGTATTTCGACCACCGGAGATGACAAAACCGTAAAATGTCGGGATCTTAAAATAAGAACTTCTATTTCTAGCTGTCTGTAACTCCCGGTCTATTTGTGGATTTTGTTTTCCAATAATATAATGGAATGTTTCAGAAGCTTATCACTTAAATACAAGTTTTTGACGAAGGCAATTTTGTTATATGAACAAAATTTGGTAATATAAGTAAAGAATCTTTAACATGTGGTCAAAGCTGGGCAACACTAACGTACAAATATCTTTTTTGTACTCGTTTTTCTGTCTTTATTTAATATTTTTATTGTTAAGTTATCCCAACGGTTGTTTTATTACAGCATTCTCTACTTTCATACATACATATTTGTGCAATAAAAATATCAAGATAAATACCAACCATCTGCAATTCCACAATTACTAAGGCTGCGATCGTAAACGAACAATTAGCTAGAGGACTGGAAACTGGACAGGATACCGCTGTTAGTTTTACATAAAAACTAATATGAACACATACCATTTTTACTGTAACCATTCTAAACCCTCATCTTTGAGACTCGACTGTTAAGAATGATTTATTAATATTACTATTTTAATTACATTACATCGTAAAGTTTTCTTTCCAACTATTTTTACAGGCAGGTAAAATAGTATTATTACTATGGCTTAATTATTAGTTTTAATAAGGCTTTTGATTTCAAATTAGGGTTGTTTTCCTCGCATCCTCCATTAAAACAAATTTCGAGGTTGGTAAAAATGCCAATGAATATTATTTAATAACTAATTTGCCACTGGTACCTATGAATATATATTTTAAAAAAATGGAAATCTAAACGCCTAGTTAGACACATAAAATTAACGGTTGGTAATTAAATAGGCCCTACATATTCATTTAAATGCATCATTTTAATCACATGTTCCTCTTTCTTATCATTCACACCTTCTTCGTCTTAGAGTATTGGTATGTCGTCCGGGTCACTTCATTCATCTACCAAGGGTCCCTACATCTTTGACTAATCCTATAATCCCTACATCATGCATAAGCAACAAGTGGCGCACATGCAAGAGCCTCACTGGATGGTCACCACCGCCCAGGAAAATCAATTGTGATTACACGGAGCAATTACAATTGACTAATGAGTGGCGTCTTGGAAAGGACTTCGTTCTGAAAAACCTTCTTAATAGTTTGAGTCAAATTTTCAATCGATAAGGGATTATTTATGTCTCCGGTTTTTAGTAAAAAAGTTACTAGCCCTGAGAAAAAGACAAACATAACCAAAGAAACGCTTAAAATTCCTTTCGCGTCATAAAACTCAACCATTTCCAATCCCTATGAAGGATCCATACATAACTAAGGTCTGTCGTGAAAAGTTCGCTTAAACCACTTTTTATTTAAAATGCAAGTTAATGAAGTTCAATTTCGGTTATTCAAAAATAGAAGTGTTGATTGTTCCTGAGTGCAAAGCCCGGGTGCGAAATCTATTAAAAATTTTTAGAGAAAGTACTTCTTTGTAAAGTATATTCAAGAGTGCAGCCAGCAAGGCCACCATAAGATATGGAGGTTCACGTATAATTTTATTATTCTATCTCACACCGGATAGATAATGTCGTTATTCGGTCACTTTCACACCGTTATATAGCTCATTGCGTATCGAACATGCGCCGGCGCAGCTAGGGTCACCATCCGTTCGGACATGTCCAGCTTTTTGGCCCCCCGTCTAGACTTTAGTCCAGCCTTGTTATTTGTCCGGACTATTTCAGATAGGAGATTTTCATTAAAAAAAAAATGGATGAATATTGAAAAATAAAGATTTAAAAGTAAAATGTTCGGATTATTTTTTCACAAATATCCGGCTTTTTATCGGGACTTTTCTTTAGAAATGGTAGCCCTTGGCGCAGTGCGATGCGGCGCGGACGCACCGAGATAACCACGATTCCATGTTAATTTATCGCGTTTACAGCACACAAGCGTTAAACTACTTTCTATCTTTCTATTAGATACATATCATAGAATTTTCTCTAATAAAAAATCTTGACATTTAATTGATTTATTTACTTTCTTGTACTGCGAGAGAAATGACATGCTCTAGTGGAACAGCTGCATAATTTCCCGCGTCGTTTGACTGAAGAAAGCTGTGATTTGATTGGTTGATGGTGTTCGAATATGGTGTAGCTAATTGAGTTAGTTTTTGTGCAGTAATTTATTACAATTGTTTCAGTGAAATTGTACAACTTGTCGGTTGCCGTTTGGAACATCGGTTTTTATTGATTCATTTATAAATCAGTTCTTGTCAGTCGGTACCTACTCTGCAAATACAATACAGAATGTGAGCATTGCGAACATTGACTTACTTTTTTCATGAACTTGCGAAAGAACTCTACCAATTGCAATTTTTTCCGACATTTTCTATTTTTTGGCCGGTCCGGTGAAAAGCCATTTGTGAAATTTACCATTCATGATGAGTGTGCCAAGGCGTAAAACATTTTGTTTCTGGTTTATGCATACTTTTTGTGCTATAACTGTTAAGTTAAGCGGTTAACTGACGTCTACCGTTAGCTGCGCATGCGATGTCAACCGCAACATTAAATTCTATAACAGGATAGTATTTATTCTGATTCCCTTTCTCCTTCAAAGCAGACATGTTATTTATTGTTTTTATTGGACGATTAATTATCTTTTTTGATCAATCGTCGAAATTGCTCGGAGCTAACGTTGGGATTATAAAAGGTTCAATTATAATAAATGTAGCTAATTTCAATCAAATAATACCACTAATTAGCTGACATGGAGCCTTCTTTGTGCAGGCCGCTTAACAAATGACTCAATTGATGTTGTTAATAGTCGGGCCTTCGCGGCCTCATTATAACCGAGTCATTCGGGGTTCACAGATAGTCACGACAGCAATGGAGTAATAGAAATCACTATTAAAATTAATACTGGATGGTACTCTAGTATGGCTAACGATAAACAAAAAAAATCTGCAATGGATGGAAGGAACAAAAAATCAAAACTGACGTGACTAAAGTTAGTTGGGGCTATGGTTAGGTTAGGGGCCGCATACAAATTACAACTAAATTGGTATTCAATTTTTTGGAAAGAAATTGAGTTGAACAATTATTATAGATAAAACGCCATCAGAATTCGCCATATACTAGCAATGGGTACCGACAATATGTATTATATGTGGATGTCCGCGAAGGGGTCTTTCTTTTAAATGCAGGCAAGAAACAGGAGTCTGCGATTGTCTGACCTGTAAATAGTTTCTTGTGAAATGATCCTATCAAAGTAAATGAATTTATACTTTAAAGCATGGGTACTAAATAGATTACTCCAAAAATAATAAAAGACTGTCGGGACTTATCTACCATCATTTGTCAATAAGAATTATTATCGTTGCAAAAACTTGAGCACCAAGAAAAGCATCATCATTATAATGACCTTTAAAAAATAACCGTAGTTACTTAACTAATGGTCAAAAACTGTGAGTTTGAAAAAATGTGAGTCTCGTTCATTACTGGTTAATTATCAAGAGCCCGGGGCAAAGCCATACCATCTGTGTTACAAATATTTTTGTTTTCCAACTAATTAAAATTAGACAGTGCTTCGCTTAGTTAAGTAAAATCGTTCTTTTTTTTACAATAATTATTGTTACACGTGTCTCCTTTAAAAATAAAATATAATAAGTCAAAGGAAATTATTATTTCAGGCATTGTTGACATGAATCCTGGTGTAAAAGGGAAAGCTAAATTTAGATGGAAGGACTCGCTAGATTTTGTGAAACTATAAAATAATTGTAACATAAAACTTTTAGATGTCGATATAAAAAACATCCCTTTTCCGCCCGAGGCGACTAAAAAATAAAAATTAATTAGTTTTAATTGTAAAAATACTACGTTTTTGAGCGAATGCACCGGTGATTTGGAATCTTGTTATCTATGAATGAAGGAGGATTGACATTGACTGACATCGGGCTTGGATAGTTGTTTGAAAGCGACGGGCGGTCTGCCGCGAGACGTGGTCTCCGAGAAACTAATATCAAATTAAATCTTCTGAAGCAGTAATTTTTTTGTCCTAAAGTAAACGTCTCACTTGTACCTACTTACTGAATTAAATTACTCAATCGGACTCAGTAGTTTTCTAAGGGCTTGTGTTTAAACGCCTACCAGAAAAGTACCTATTTTACTACCAAAAAATTCGAAATACTCACCAAATTGTGTCCACCAGAATGGATAAATGCTCACCAAATTGTGTTTCAATTTTTGGTGAGCAACTTAAACAAGATTTGGTGAGCATTTATCCATTTTGGTAGGCAAAAAGAATATAAATACAACACGTACAATTATTCTGATGAGTGTATAATTATTTTAGAACTTAAAACGTTGTTCTTTAGGCACCTCGGTAAAGAGTGAGTTTATTTTATTTGAAGTTAACATATTTTACTTGGTACTTAGTCTTAGGGTCTAAAAATTATTTTGGTGAGCATTTAAATTGTAGCCTTTTCTAAACATTCATGATTTGAGAAACCAAATTCAGATCTGGGAGTCCGGAATTGTATTTGTTTAATGGCAATAGAATCGATCCGTATTATTTGGGAATCTGGTTTTTAAATATCACTGCAATCTTCTGACTAGGTACCTAACCCTTCGACAAAAATATCGTGATGTTAAATTGTTTTGAGAAACCGAATTCTCAATCGGAAGTAATCCTCCGTCTGATGATGCGGAAAAGTAAACATAATTGTATGGTCTTGTGTGGCTAATGCATGCATGCGTAGGCGACTGTAAGCTTCGAACATCACTGTTTGCTGAGGCAATCCTATATTAGCATTGGCTCCAACGATTTTCTAATTAAATCTGGGTGTGACGACTAACCCTGGAGAGGAATGCAGCAACAAGTACTTATGTGCTACAGTGTACTGTGGAATGTCAAATCGAGAGTGAGAATGAGAGTGGAGTGGACGATAAGTTAACGGCTTACGGGCAGAACTGAAGAGATAAATGTTAAGCGCTGGCCCCAAGTAACATGAGTATAGGGCAAACAGAAGAAGTGCATGAGGAAGCAGTAGATGGGAACAATATTGTTTTTGCCAAGACTTGGAAAATATGCACAACTGCACTCAAATCCACTGGAGATTTGAGACTTGATCATGTGCTGAAGACAACATACTCTACTCTATCCCTACCCCTTCCCCAGAAGCTGCAAAACCATGAGGATACCCATATAACAAAATAAAGTGACATCAAAAAATCGAACAACTGAATCATGTAACGTTGAAGCAACACATTCCCTACGTGTATTACGCTTCAACGCCGCTTTGACGAGCACATTAAAAGTTTTATTATATAGCAAGACGGGATAATAAGCGGTGGCCCCAGTTCACATTGACGGACGTTTGACTGCGGACTGACAGGCGGTTGCCAGGTGGTCCTTACCCCACTATTGTAAGCTGTGACACAATTTTATGCCCAACATAACAGACTACGTTTAAATTTTCGTATGACTGTCACCGACCAGCCACTATCGCACAATTTTATTTGTCGCGTGTGTCATTGGCATTAGAATAAAAGCTCTCGTGTCTGTACCAGACCGGGCCGTTTCCATGCGTATGATTTTCTCTTTTACTTGTCGCTTTAACGAGCGCGACAGAACATTACCAACGTAGGTCGCCCATAAAAAATATCCTAGGCAAGTTTCCAAAGTACTCGTGGTCTCGTACTGTAAGCGTGCCACAGCTAATACATGTTCCGGTCACAAAAATGTTGGAGAGCAAAGCAAACAACGCGAACATAAATCTAGAAGTTGTAATGAAGCGTTATTGGTACGATAATAAAAGCTAAATTGATTAGCGGTGGTCCCGCGCAGGTAGACCGCATTCCGGACGCTCCCCCTCCTCCCCGTCGCCGCGCGCCTCCCCGCCGCGATCACCGCCCGCCACGGGACCGGGACACGGGAATGTTTGTCATAACATTAAACTCACGTTAAGAAATTACGTTGTAACAATTGGTGTTTGGTTTTGGCTGACTAGACAAAACAAAGAATCTGAAAATGTTTTTCTTTTTGGGAAACTTTTTGAGGACTTTTCACAAAATTATCATAATTATGGCTAATCTTTAGGTGCGAAGAAGCTGCACATCATCCAATGCGCTCCCTTTCATAATTTCATCTCACTCACGTGTGTTGCCATACCGGTTACAATGCCAAAACTGGTCTTACCTGTAACAAAAATAAAGCATTCGTTAGTAAATCCAACAGTTTAGGAGTATCCAAGCTCAGGTAAACTGTAGAACTTCGTTTTTACCGTTGTGCGCAAGAGCATGACTCATCGCAGGGCGCGGTGAAAATAAGCGTAAAATTAATAACAGATCAAGGTTGCAATCAAAAAAGAACGCTGCACGTGGGGTATTTTTATTTTTTACACAAATAAACACAAGTTTTACGAATATTTTAATAGTGCATTAAAGTGTTTCGCACAAAAATTCCAATATTTTTCTTAATTATATAGTCTTGTTTATGCGCGCATCTCTTCGAAGAATCGTATGTAGGTAAGCTGTTTTTGTAGATAAACAGGAAATATGATCATCGTTTATTAATGCTCCTCATTAATATCTTGAAATTGGAAAAACCTAGATAAAATCATTTCAAAACAATACATCATATTTCTAAGTTATCATGCACTTAGTAAACAATTCATTAATCATTTTCTATTCTAAAAGTTTATATCCTATAAATGTTCCATATATCGTCTTTACGTTCATATTATTTTATTATCTCTCTAGTGAAAGATTAATCGTAACCAGATGATCAATGTTTCATTTATACATTACAAACAAACTAGAATCGGAACGTGATATTTGTTACACTGTGGTCCCGCGAACCAGTGACCATTTTATTGGGAGAGCGTGCGTGGGCGCAACTATACAAACTATAAATTTAAGACCGCTAATAAAAATACTACTAACACATTTCCTACACTTTGATTCGACCTGTTTATATAGATCAAAGAAGTAGGTATGAAATGAAGTTTATATAATCTTCTATAATATCTTGGTATATTCAGAGGATATGAATGAGTGAATGGCCCAGTTGCACCGAATTCAGTCGGCTGTTTTTTGTCATACGGAGATACATACTTCGTGTCAATGAAATGTTAAGATTGAACATAATTATGAACACCTGTAAGATACACAATATGAACATAATGAGGAAGCAGACACGCAAGCAGCTGACATATCGAGACGCACGATGACAGTGTTAATTGGGATTATTCGTTTTAAGCCGTGCTCTTAATTTCTCGTGAATAAATTCGATTGTTGAGACAAGTTAATGCGCCCAGGTGAGCGGCTTAATGAAGTGGTGACTGTTAATTACTGAGGCATGTATGATCGTAAAGACTTCGAGTAAAGTGATACGCGCGAAGTTCCACGTTGCGTCGTGGTCGGCGACGACGGCGCGGGCGCGGTGTACTCGCGTGATGGCATCCCAGCTTCATGAATGAACGCCGATCGGACTCCATTCAACCAGTTTGGTCGCGCACTGATTACCGCTTACCCACTTTTAATCTTATCTACTACACGACTTGGTACCACCACGTGAACTGATCCCGCCGAGCGGCGACCGTGATTGGTCGGCTGGTCGCTTGTCCCAAAAAACCAACCACTGCCTTCCTCTTTTCATTCACACCTTTTTATGAAGTTTTTTGGTGAATGAAGTCGTGTTCGGGATAATTATTGAATTTCGACGATTCGTTACGAATATCGATGAGCCGGAAGCCCATCGGCGCGGGTGATTGCATCGGGTGATCAAATTCCGTCGCTCAGAAAGTAATTTTATGGTTTTTAAACTGAATTTTAGTTTGATCTGAAATATATTGTTGGTGATGTTGACGGTTTCGTAAATAACAAGATGGTGTGCTATTACAGAAAATCAACATGTAGACAAAATAAGTAGGTAGAGTCATTATGAGATCTGTGTCTTCAAGCATTGTTTAGAGTTCCACAATAACATTAATACAAAATGTCAAATTAAATTAATGAACAAACAAGCGTGGTGCAGTGGCGGCCGCGGGGTGGTTATTAGACGGACATTATAAAACGAATCAGTGGTGATAACGCAGGGGATCTAATTAAATTGCCGCCGATAATAATGGCACTCAGTCTCCCCTCACAGACCCCTCGACATTTATTATTCCAACAGTACCTGCATAATACGGAAAGGGAACAAAAATTTCTAAATTTCTCACCAGCTTGTAAATACTTTATAGCAACTATGAGGTAACATAACAATTATTTTTAGTAAGATTCAGATTAAATGTAAATAACTGAAAACATTCTGTAAGTGGAACAAGGGCAGACTGGAGTAACGTAATTAAAGGGCTCTGGATTCTCTTGGAAAACGTGTCAAGGAAACCGTAAAAGTAAATTTTATGTAGTTAGTCCAGCTAATACTGCAAAAAACACTTAAGAAGTACATGGTTTGTACCAGGAGTACAGGACATTCGATTTACCTAACTTGGAGTCGTTGGCGATTCCATGCGTCGTGTCTGCTTTGCCTGCTACTCTTTCGAATTGCAATTCACGGCAATTCAAACGCACACCTTTATATTGTTATATCTCCATTTCATTGCTCGCCAGGGACTACATCTGCTCGGGCTTCCCTCGTGCTCCCCGCGCCCCTACCCCACGTCCATTAGTGTTTTGTGAATGATTTAAAAGCTCTTTCGGATAACTACTCTGTAAGTGAGTAATATAATACTTGCTTCCTATTTTATCAGTGCTCCCCAAATTTGAGTGCGCATTAAAACATTAAGCTGTATTACAGGCATTATTAAGAACTCGAAGCAGCTGTACGCCTGTAAAGGAATGTAACTCGTTCAGCTCCACAAATTAATGGAGCAAGAATTCTTGGTGAGATATAAAAAAATAAATGATTAGAGACAATAAAATAGCTTTTAGCATAACGAAGATTCTTTGGCATCGCTGAAAATCTCGTCTGAAAGTTACCGTCTTCGCCTTATAATGTATTTACCTAAATAGAACAGCTGACGACATTAATTTCATCAGGCGAGAATGGCATTCGATTGGAGACATCCCTGAGTATTTATAATCTTGTTATGTACCTGATATATTACAAGAAACATTCGTAAAACTGTATAAAAATATACGTATAGGCAAAACAGAAACACAATAACACGAAATTTCGGAATCCGAGTTGTAGGCAGAGAGAAAGCGGAAGAAAATCCGTCATCTGTGGGTCGTAAACAATGCTCGTCGGTACGTAGGTGCATGTAAATGAGAGTTATGGTAATTTATCGGCGGGGATGGGGTGGTAATGATAAGATAACGCTTTTGTTACCGCGCGGCCCGGAGATACGGCCCATGGACGAGCGCCGCCGCGCCGCACCGCCCGCGCCGGCAACACCGAATTATTTTTAGTGTACCCTAATGAAATTGGGAAAACGGAACGCTTATGGAATTGTCTGCATCTGAGTTTTGGTGTCACGGCCCTATTCGGAGCCGGCGGAGTAAATAGTAGACTTGGTGTATTTTTGTGTTATTTAATAATTGCTCAATGCTATATTTTCAAAAAGGGTTAATCCGACGAATCAGACACACAATCAACAACACAGACAAATTAACCTTAATATGAATGCTCAACAATAAAATCTTTAAAAATATCCCTTTCTTAATAATTCAGGTAATAAAAAAACATGCGCAACGAGGTCTACCTTGAGGTAAAATTGTCAGCTGCGCATTACACAATAAACATTCTTTAACACACATAATAAAAATATTTATTTAAACAATTTGTTATACTTGTAAACAGTACGCCTAGAATGTTTCGGCACATTTATCACACGTCAGGGCTTACACTTGACCGGCTTTTTATCGTGAAAAATTACAAAACAAAAACAAGATTTCACACTTAAAGCATTTTATTGGACGACGCAGGAATCCGTTGGACCATTGAGGTGAACGGTCGAGGATAATTTTTAACGTGAAAGCTTTTACTGAATGCTGTAGTACTGTCTAAAGAATTCACATTAACGAAACTCTTTTAGATTCTTTTAATTCAAATAGACGCTAAATATGTTATTTACTAGCGGCAACGTTTTGTATTTTTTACAAAATGGTTTTTTTATGCCGAATATTAAATAAAACTTATTATCGTAAGTAAAATGTTATACTGTCCATCATAATCGAGATAAAATCTTTAGTTTCTCATTGGCAGTGAATTAACGTTTTGTCACTAAGCGATAACTGTCATCGCGTAGCTACAATAGAGGAGATTGGGTAAATTGGCAGATAAAAATAAATTTATCTGTATGTGCAGTTAACGAGACCCGCCAGGGGTCCCTGGCCCCATCTGTTTCCCCTGCAGACATAGCGACGCCGAAAACTATTATTATTATTAAAATGATAATTCATAGAATTTGTTTATTCAAATATAAGTGTGTATTTATGTACGGACGCTATAAATTGCCGCTTAAATAGAAACATAAAAATATTTTTCGGTTGAAAAATTGCGGCTGTGTCAAAGTGGCTTCCACGTGGTATTTTTTATTTGGACATAAAGTACTGTAACGGTACTTCTAATAATGAATAAGTATGACAACACGTAATGAATGTCGCTTCGAATCGAGCGTTACTAAGCGACTTTATTTATCAGACATTATGTATGTAACCTTTCAGAAACTAGGTTTTTCTTTTAAGGAGATTATTATTGTCTTTTCGAAGGTTAGCTTATAAAACTGTAATAAAATGTTTCACAATACAATATGAGTATTGGAATTTCATGTAGCAGAGTAATTTAATTTGATGCACTTTGCGTGTTTTCGTTTTATTGAATGCCAATTTCACCAATGAAACTGAACGCGATCACCACATTTAAACTGCGTTCAAGAGCTGTCAGTGTCAATATTCCACAACAATGATGACACTGACGGCCCTTGAACGCGGTTTAGATGTGCTGATCGCGTTCAGTTTCATTGGTGAATTCCGCCCTTGGTTCCGATCCATTACTGTCACTACTCATCATCACTGTACCATCGACTACTGTTCATCCACAGTGAAGCGAGTTGGTGTGTGTATCATCCATTACTGTTCTTGCACAGATGCGACGCACTGCTTAATTGTTCTTATTATTGTTGTTTGTTTGTTACAAAAGTAGTCATTTTTACACTCTGCAATCGGCATTTTATTTTTGTTTTGATTGTTTGTTTGTTGTCATTTGCCAGTGTCGCAACACAGAGCAATGTTTATTGTCTTTGGTCCCTGGCCCTAACCTCAAGCAATGGACAAAATTGACAAACTTTTATGGATTGAATACGAGGCTTTTGGGTATTTTGTATGTGTGTATTTTAATGTCATTTACTCGTAATGTGCGTTTTGTTTGTGCAGAATCTAAAACTAACTATTAATCTTTATTTTTTTTTCTTTTTCACTGTTCTGGATACAATCCATTACAAACAGTACCGGTTGTAATGATCGATGGCATGTTTTAGATGCCAAATATTTTGTACTTAATGAATACAAATTTTAATCTGGAAGAGGTATAATGTTTAGAATTAATTACAGTGAAAATGTTAATGTCAGCAAAAAATATCAATGCTGATTGTAACGTTTTGCAATTGAGTTTGATTGTTGCTACGTGAATCTTTATGCTAAGTTTTCAAGTACCTAATTAAAAGATTGTTGGCATGCTATATCATTAGCTAAAACTACGAGTACATAACTATTAGGTTAGCCTCTTGGTCCGAGCCAGTTTGCCCGATTCTCTTTCGAGAAATCAAAGGCATTTAAAACCCGAATCAGCACCCTAATTGCGTAACCACTATCTATCACAATCTGAATCATTTTGAAGCCTATTGCTAATCCGTTGCTTCATTATGTTCGAAAAAATGGTCTGCTCATTGACGTAAATAACGCAATGAATGTTGCTGAACTGTCGAAATTAAAGCTATTCATACTGTTAGTGTGACGCAATTACCCCGCGGATCTAAATTAAAATGCCCTTATTTGTATCAGTTTCTTTCTATCTGTCAATTTTAAATCAAAATTCATAACTAGCTAGCCGTAGTCATGGTTTAAGATTTTCAACAAAATTCAAAAATCATCAACAGAAAAATGACTCAAAAGAGGTTTTTATTATTATCATCTAAAGCTAGGGTCAACGGAGTGCACGCAGAGGTGGTAAGCGTCTAAATAATTCATAAACAGGTAGCGAAGCGTTCAGTGCGCGTACGCAGGTCGCCATTGTTCGCTGATGAGCGGTGTCAGAGGGACAAAGAGGTCATGCCATGGAACAATGCTGAACAATGTACCAAAATATTGGTGATTACTTACTAAAAATAGTTACGTTTTCTAAATTTCCATTTTCCTTCATGAGCTTTTTCTTTTAAGGCTGTATGGCAGATTATCTCATTCGAATCTGTTTTTTTTTTTTTTTAAAATACTGCTGTTTTACGTTTTTCTATACTAACACCTCGTTTTTACAATGAGGCGTAGGCAATTAACGATTTTGCAATTTGACGGGTAAGTATGTCAATTCGATATTTTCCCGGAAAATATCAGTAGATAAACAGGGGTACAGCTAGTTACGTTAATTAAGTATAACCGCGCCGGATAGCCTTTACCAGAAGTGGTAGTCTTATCAGTGGTTCAGCAGCTTCAATATCATCAGGATTGTGTCGGAATATAGCAGTTATTCGTGGACATGGTTTATCAGCGGCTCCTCTAACATCATAACTGGCTTCAGAAGACAGCCACCACGGAACCATCGGCATCGATAAGAAGCCCCGCCAGAACAACACTAACCAGCCAGTGTCACTTTTATCCGACCTTTTCGATGATTCTAATATCTTCGTAACAAAACTAGACAGCCGTCTAGTACATGCAGCTGAATGTAGATTCATGGCGATGACAGGTTTTAATTTTAAACATGAACATTAACAACAATTAATTTTCATTTTATTACGGCTTTATCTCTGCGCATGCGCATCAAACAAATAAACGGAAACTACCATAATTTAATATTTAAAATTAAATTTCAAAATTGTATGCACAAAGTGGTTTTATAGCATTGTAATAATATATACTTACATATACCTATAGTTCTTTGTTTAAAGCACAGTATACAATGAATCACGATAAAAGGAGTAAACCTTGTCTTTATTGTTTGCCCTTATAAGTGACAGGTATGTAGTTATTTTAATAATCATTGTAGCATGTATGGAGTCCATAATAAGTAAACTGTTAAGTATCGCGACGATTTCTGGATCTACCTCGTTAAAACTTCACACGTCTCGGAATACTTTAACAAGTTCAACTAGCTTGATTTTAGACGACTAACATTTAATTTGTATAGAAAATGGCGGCGTCTAATACAAATTGTCACGAACTGGATCTTGTTATTGGAAAGAATTTGCAACTTTGGTACGTTTCAGCGTTGCCAGACGTCCCGATTTTTAGCCTAAAATTAATTGTCCCGCGCGGGATAGGGTCAGTCCCGCTTTTCGGGGATAGAACAATAAATAAGTAATTCGTAAATAATGTTTTACTTATTTATATTATATTCTTCTGAAGACTTAACTGCCTTACAGCGTAAACCAGACTGTAATTGTTATAAGTATAGTAAAGTAACGTATTTTCTACGGCTATCTATTATCATTTGAAACTCAAATAAAAGGTAATGTAGTAAAAAAAAAACACTACTGATTATTTACGTTTTTTTTGTTGTCTTGCTTTCGACGAAAGAATCCCGCTTTTTTTAACCAAAAGGTTTCAAAATGCCAGTTTTCCCGAAAAAAAATCTGGCATGGCTGGTACTTTTACTTACTTTTTATAAACATAACATAACACGACTGTATTCCCCGAACAGTTAAGCTACCGTCTGCGCCTACGCCTATAGTGCACTATCATTTCGCCAGTTATGTTTAAGTCCAATTTAATAGGAGGTGAGCCTATTGCCTCAACCGGGCACGGATCGGGATCATTTAAAACTAGATACAGTTTATTTCTTATTTTTTTTTGTCATTTTTAATTTGCGTATGCGGCACTGGTTGACTTCATCACGTCAACGCCGGCTGTCGCTGAAAACTAGCCCTGGGGCTCTGTCTCGCATAGGGTCGTAGCATTATGCTGAGCGTTTGCCGTTTTGCGTGGATGTGACGCATATTTTCCCCCAACTCGTTCTTTTTTGTATTTGCGTGTTTTTACGTATTTTCTTTTTTTTTCTTTTCAAATGGAAAACCTAATAACACTGCTCGACCCGGGAATCGAACCCAGGATCTCATGCTCAGCAGTAGCGCATACCACGAGGCAGTCTGACTTTTTTTATAAATGCTGTATATTCAGTGCAGCAGTCTCTACTTCATTATATGATTTTCCTCCTGGTCTTATCCCAATTTGGGCGAGCAGCAGTTCTTCTATGTGAGCTTAATTATCTTACTTGTCACTTCCTTTCCAGTCAATTCATCTATCTTTTCTTTGATCTTCCTGTATTCTTATAGCCATATTTTCCTTCAAACTCTTAATACTTCTGAATTTAGAGCACTAATTTACTGTTCCTTTGCATTTTGGAACAAATACGCTCTTTGCAATATGTAAAATGCTCTTTCGAAGATTTGAAATTCGTTATCGTTCATTCACTTTTATCAAAACTAGTGCAAAATTGTGATAACATATTGAAAGCTCTCCCAAAGAAACATCAGGGCTTCCTTGTGTACACTTCAACGAAGAACAATGTTATGGGTAACAATGAAAAGTGAAGGTGGGTAATAAGATTCATCAGGGGAAGCTCATTGTTTTAATATAAAGAAATGCATTTCGTTCAGAGACATTAATGATTAAACCTAGGACCGAGGTGTCTGATAGACAATGGGTAGGCTTCTTGGGAATCATCAGCCATTGAAACCATCACCAAATTGATCAACGAATGAGGGTATCCAGTGTTCCTGTGTGGCCTTGATCTTTTTTGTTGCTTGCTTGAAAGAAAGTGGAAATTAATGGCTACTCCTCCAATGTTCGGAGATTAATTGTTTTGGCGCATTTCTGGTCGTTCCCTACTGTAGATTCTGGCTTATAAATAGGAGTTTGAATAGTTGACAATAGTGTGGCGGTTGATTCACGTGTCACTAATGGCTACTTGTGACAGGTTCCTGTAAAGCTTCGTCAATCCTTTTACAACTCTCTTTTTATTTTAAAGTTGACTCCATGATAATTACTTCAAGATCCCTATCATTAACACGGTTTAATTCTAACGATATCAAAGCGATACTGTGGAAGTTTCGCATACAATAGTGGAGTTGAGAGTCAACGGAAGATTGTACTTGATAACGCTCGCACGGAAACGCATTTCACGGCGCAAAGTCGCGGGTAATTGTAGCAGTAAATACATCGGTTTTAACATAAATAGGTAAGGCTATACAAAATAACATGGTTAAACATTATAAAAGAGTACAATGAATGTTAGTGGACGATTTGAAAAATGTGGAGCGCTAAGTGTAAGCGTTTAATGATGCTAATTTTGCGCATGGTTTTGTAATGTGTGTCCACACTGTCCACATTTGTTAAATAGTTTGTAAGCGAGGGCTGATTGTAGTTTTTGTAGCTCGATTGTTATCCTTAGGTAATAGACATTTAATCAAGATGATATTATTTTAGTTGATATATATTAGGATATCCTAATTGGCCGCCCAGGGAAATGAAGGCATGCTCCAAAATATTTATCCTGACTTCAAATTAAGAGCATCCGCAGTCAATAAAATGCACGTCATTATTTGTTTAGGATGACATTGTAATGAAAATCCATCAGAAAGTAACAAACGAAAATAATAACACTTAACGATACGAAAATAATTACAATATCGTCAATGAATTGTGACCTAGTGAACTCGTCGATTTCCACCCCAAATAAAAAAGATGCGTAATTGATTGCATCGACGCGAGCTCATTTGGCTGATTGTATAGAGCACCAAATTGCGTATTTAACGTATGGGAAGAACCCTCGTGAACCGTTGCCAATTTGGATGGCACCCCCCGGAGTCGGGGACGGCACCGCTCCCCCCAAACCTGTTTATATTGCATTTAGATTCAGATCATTCAAAAAGCAATACTTACATGCAATTTTATTGACGTCAGATACACTTCTAGAAGCAAAGAATGTCTCGCATGAATATTGTAAAGTAGAAGTGGAACAGTGTTGCAAAATGCCGATCCGTTAAGGGCCATTCGCAGTTTTATCAGAGTGCAAATAACCCGCCCTGAGCAGATTAGATAAACTACAGAAAACGGCGCGACGTGGGAAGCGAGCCGAGAATTATGACGTAAACAGTGTTTTAATTACAAACGTTTGTGTGCAAATTACTCGCGAGCCATTAATATCTTATGAAAAATGTCAGCAACACTATTCTTCATAAATAACATTTTTTACGCAAGGTCGTCCAATGTGACTCCTGCGTCTCGTTAAACGTATTAGGATCGTTGTGTTCGTTGACAATTTGGTTAGAATTTATGGCAGTGTAAATGAATGCGCATAATTTGTCAAAACTGTCGGATTTGCAGGGAGAGCGTGTACTAGCGATTCCCGGATCGTTCGGTATCTATGCAGATCTAAATTTAGAGGGTAATCGCTTGTTTAATAATATATGCCGCTGGGAGCACTCAGTATAATCTATTTACATTCGGAGTGGACCGATCTATTCAGTCGATATTACATGAACGAGTATTTACTATTATCGTGAAACTCGCGGCAACACTCATTATAATTTGCTTGTTCAACGTCACACACTGGTCCCGAATGATAAAAAAGTGGACATTAAGAAATTTTTGACAGAAGGTCAACGGATTCGGCTGATTTTTTTTTTTTGTAGACAGCTGATGCAATTACAAATCACTTTTATAGATTGAGTTTTTGCCAAATAAGCCGTATTTTCAGAGAAAAAAAATATTGAAATATTTTTTGTATGAAAGAAATCCTAATTTTGTCTTTATCTTCCAAGATTCAAACGTATTCAAAATAAAACTTAGCGCAGCTTGTAGAGGGGCTAATTTCTCACTACTTTGTCATAGACACTCAACTGCGATTTTGTGCTCCTTTTGAGTTACATGCACTTTAAATATTTTTTGTATGAAAAAATCCTAATTTTGTCTTTATCTTCCAAGATTCAAACGTATTCAAAATAAAACTTAGCGCAGCTTGTAGAGAGGCTAATTTCTCACTACTTTGTCATAGACACTCAACTGCGATTTTGTGCTCCTTTTGAGTTACATGCACTTTAAATATTTTTTGTATGAAAAAATCCTAATTTTGTCTTTATCTTCCAAGATTCAAACGTATTCAAAATAAAACTTAGCGCAGCTTGTAGAGGGGTTAATTGTTCATCACTTTGCCATAGACACTCAATTGCGATTTTGTGCTCCTTTTCAGTTACAGGCACTTTAAATTTTTCGTTGTCGGATGAGCTTTACTAGTTTTTTGTAGACAGCTGATACAATTACAAGTAACTTTTAAAGATGTATTTTTTGTTAAATAAGCCGTATTTCCAGAGTTAAAAAATTAATTCAGGCGGATTAGAAATAATCTTGTTAAAGATAGACTAAGATGTAATAACATTTTCTTCATTAATAAGTAACTCTTATAAATGTCTTTCTATTAAAAAAAGTCTTATTTTAAATATATCAAATAAACAACTTGGATATCTCAAAACGTGTACAGACATGTTCAGGTACAGGTAATTTATTGTGTGACTCATATTCAGATTATAAGCATTTTTTGGTAATGAGTCATTGCTTAACGCAGTTAATAATTAACCCCTCTACAAGCTGCGCTAAGTTTTATTTTGAATACGTTTGAATCTTGGAAGATAAAGACAAAATTAGGATTTTTTCATACAAAAAATATTTAAAGTGCATGTAACTCAAAAGGAGCACAAAATCGCAGTTGAGTGTCTATGACAAAGTAGTGAGAAATTAGCCCCTCTACAAGCTGCGCTAAGTTTTATTTTGAATACGTTTGAATCTTGGAAGATAAAGACAAAATTAGAATTTTTTCATACAAAAAATATTTAAAGTGCATGTAACTCAAAAGGAGCACAAAATCGCAGTTGAGTGTCTATGACAAAGTAGTGAGAAATTAGCCCCTCTACAAGCTGCGCTAAGTTTTATTTTGAATACGTTTGAATCTTGGAAGATAAAGACAAAATTAGGATTTTTTCATACAAAAAATATTTAAAGTGCATGTAACTCAAAAGGAGCACAAAATCGCAGTTGAGTGTCTATGACAAAGTAGTGAGAAATTAGCCCCTCTACAAGCTGCGCTAAGTTTTATTTTGAATACGTTTGAATCTTGGAAGATAAAGACAAAATTAGGATTTTTTCATACAAAAAATATTTAAAGTGCATGTAACTCAAAAGGAGCACAAAATCGCAGTTGAGTGTCTATGACAAAGTAGTGAGAAATTAGCCCCTCTACAAGCTGCGCTAAGTTTTATTTTGAATACGTTTGAATCTTGGAAGATAAAGACAAAATTAGGATTTTTTCATACAAAAAATATTTAAAGTGCATGTAACTCAAAAGGAGCACAAAATCGCAGAAGAGTGTCTATGACAAAGTAGTGAGCAATTAGCATCTCTACAAGCTGCTTTAAGTTTTATTTTGAATACGTTTGAATCTTGGAAGATAAAGACAAAATTAGGATTTCTTTCATACAAAAAATATTTCAATATTTTTTTTCTCTGAAAATACGGCTTATTTGGCAAAAACTCAATCTATAAAAGTGATTTGTAATTGCATCAGCTGTCTACAAAAAAAAAATCAGCCAAATCCGTTGACCTTCTGTCAAAAATTTCTTAATGTCCACTTTTTTATCATTCGGGACCAGTGTGCGTCAGTTCGGTTTTCCTCTTAGTCGGCAAGTTCCTTATCAGTACTCTTTTATAATCCGTCTTTGGATTAAATTCATTAGCTTTTCATCGTTATAAACTTTGATTAGTTATCGTTTTAATGTTTATATTATTTGGCTTGAGTACATCTCGAAGAATGTAGGAAATAAAGTGCAACTCACAGATATTTCAACAGGTTCTCTTCAACAATACAATTCCTTTACATATTTTGTTTTACATTGTAATCACATTCATTCTGTTTTCAACGACCCCATGGTTTGTATTCACGATGTCCATGCAAAATGATTTATCTGTGAGAAGTAGTTAATTAGCAGCCACAACTAAATAAGTAAAGCAGATAAATAGCAAGGTATTTCTGTCATGAGGTCACGGATATCGTCAGTCGTCGCCACAGTAACAGATGGCTCATTGTGTTAAAAGGTGGAGATAAGCCATGTCTTGAAGTAAACACGCTTCATCCAACAAGTCGACTGCTCACACCTCACCTACTTAAAGGAAATGTAATTAGAGAAACAACGGCTCACGCAAATTCTAGATTGTTACGAAACTAGCGTAAAATGCCAACTATTCAAATGAATGAGGTTGAGGTTTTTATAAAAATACTAGACATAAGTAGATATCAAATACATAAAATAATTATGTTTATATGATGATTCAGCTCAACTCGCTACGGCTCGACGTAAATACCAGCATTGTCTTCACCATTATAAAATTAATAACAACAATGACTCAGTGTACCGAATAAATCAAATTACATCGCCCACTATGTGGGAACAATGAAACAAAATATAACGTTTAATGTAACAATTAAACGCAAGACAATGCCGCGGAAAGGAGCTCCGCGTAAAACTGAGAACTTCTTGGCTCCTCATCAATCAGCTATCACGAACCCCACCCCGGCTTTGCTCGTTACACATAATTAATCACTGAATATAATTAAAATTCCCGATGACAAGGCGCGATCACCACAATATTCATCAGAGAGGAAAAGCCTCAAAAAGAATATTGGCGAGTTCAAAGAGCCAATGAAAGGACATTTTTTAACCCTTTGGGACCGTCATCTTCGAGTGATTCAATTTTCAATTAATATTTGACGTGACTTGCAAATGAGGGGCTAATTCATTTATCTGTTGTGTCTTACGAAAATTATAGTTTTTAGATTAATTATTGTGTCCTTTTGGTGTTCTTCAAAGGCTTATAGTAATGAGGCACAAGATAATGTTAGATTTGAGGCGCCTCACTGGCGTCTGCCGTGGTGTAATTACCTAGTGACTCAGCATGGCTTTGTTCGCCCTGCATAGGATCCGCGAACAAACTTGTTTTAATTAATTTCGTGTCTCGAACAAGCCTTCAGCTGATTGTTATCTACTTAGTTGCTGTTAGCGCTCCGGACGCCCTGATAATGAAGCAACAAATTGTTCTAAACTAGACTTATGATTTTGATATCAATGAGTATGCTATTATGTGCTACTATCAAAGCTTAACTTATTGCTTGATGCTGTGTGCTTGTCTTTAGCGATTCAGTTAGTGGTTTGCAAATATTCCATGATGGTGCTATTTAATTATTTGCCATAATAGGAATGTGGGATGATTCTTTAAATAACCTTTATTCCGATTCTCACTGAATATTAGGAGAACTTTTGCAGTTGAATAGTGATTATACCTTTTTGCAGTCAAATTCAAAACCAGCATTTGACTGCCACAAAATCGAAGTGAAATGGCTTTGGTTGGACCACATATTTATAATCTTATAATATTTCTCATGAACCAAATTGGTCAATGAACCTTTGCATGGCCAACAATCAAATTGATATTATTGGTAACAGGTTTCAATGTTATTGTTCGCTCAAGTTCATCGATATGATACATTTATCGATGATCCTTTCCAAAAAGCTCTTTGGCTACAGTCATTACAATCTTATTTTTATATTGTATGTAGATGTGAACCAGATATCGTCACGGAACTGCCGTTATATCTCCTCGCTGTTCGTGTTTGGCGCGCTAGTTTCCATGGCAACCGGTGAAATATGGGCCCGTCTTTACTAAGCTTATAGCCATTATTAGCTAGGGATAGCTATTAATTTCCACTTCCATTCTTCTGTACTTGCATTCATTTATAGTGGGAACAACTCCGGTCCAGAAATTGATGCAATTCATTTGATGTGTTTGTGTTTCCTTATCATGTAACCACTTTCCTGCTTTAAGATACTCTTGGGTAACGTAAGTAATAAAAAGTCTTGATCTGTATGGAACCTGTTTTGCCATTTGCCGTAAGTTTGACGCCTTGATATGTCATAAGTAAACGGTTAGGCGAATAAAAAAATCTGATTTCAATGAATTTTTATTGACAAATCTTGTTCGTCCATTTGAGAGTCCATTAAAATCACATAAAAACTGTATTATCACGATAATCAATAAATCATAATACATCGCTATTAAAGCCACATGAATTTTACAACAGCCCATATAACAGAGTGCCCTCAAAACAATAATTAGTACCAATTACGACACGAAATATCCACAACAATCAAATAGGATGACTGGCACAAGTTGAGTGGCCGCACGCAGAGAGAAATTAAGGAGATCATCCGTCTCTCTTCGGTGAAGGCACAATAACAGCTGTCCCTTGCCCTCATTCACAATTCAATTTAAGCTTTCAATCATCGACATCGAAAACTACCATTAAGATAGCGAGAAGTGCACTTATTTTGATTGAATAAGGCCAGCATTGTTTGAAAGGAATGTCTTCCTCAGAAGAATTATTTATATTTTCCTCATTGCTTTTTGTAACTTCACTAAATATGTTGAAATCTTAAATCACAAATTCTTGATGATATTAGAAATTGTCTGATATTTTTAGCTTGACAATCTCAAGTACTTTGTGTAGTTAATATCTATTTTGTTTTTTTCTTCTCAACTCTCTCGAGCTATATTAAAATTCTTTAATTCAAAGAATGCGCGTCTCGTTATTATGATAGAGGTTAAACGGTTGTTCCTAAATTCTTCAAACATCATTATTTCATGGCCGAGACCCTCTTACCTACAGAACAAATAAACTTCGGTTGACTTTGTTTATTTTTCTATGGGAGTTGAATTGCTTCTTCCTGGAACGTGGGTAATATTGGTAATCGTTCTGTAAATATCAGTTGAAAATTTTCTAATAATGACATAAGAAGTCTATACTTAGAGACATAAACAAAAGATGCTAACGATCTAAGTTATGGTCAAAGCAAATTATAGACATCCAAAAAAGAATCAGACGCTGAAAAACTTTAGCAAGTTGTTAGATGCTTGTTTGAAATAGTTTACAAACAAAAAAATCTAATTGTACATTGTATTAAGAATATGCACAACAACCTACGTGAGAGGTTCGTTTCCGCCAAACGGATAAGTAGGTAGCTATAACCTGTAATCGAAACCGGTTTAGTAAATGTGGACTTACGGACTGGGGAGAGGGCATGCGCGATATCATAGCAGGTGTTCCACTGTGAGCCTACTGCCTCAATGAGAATTCCAATTCAAGCCTTAAATAGTTTGTCTGAGATTTACTTCGCGGTCTAGCTATAACTCAAGATAAATGTTGACACACAGCTGGCCTTTGATACGAGAGATCTGAGTTTGATTAACGAAGATAAAAAGAGTTGCGAAGCCCATGAAGTTGTCGAGGAGGCTATCATTCCACCATCAGGACTTGCCATAGACATTCGAGAATGAGTTTAGGGCGGCGTGTCTGTAACGCGTGTTTAATAATTTAAGGTCTGAAGGCGCGCCGTCCCTTATCGGCCTTTCTCTGAATAATGGATGCAACAATAATATGACTCCGAGTACGTTGCCGTCTCAATTTATTCAATACCCAATTCCATATTGCTTGACCATAACTCCAACAGGAATTTTAAACTCTGAACATTTAGAGCTCCAAGTGAAATAAAAGTTATTTTAAATATTGATGTCATTAATCCTCTTAGTTCAACAATCAACACTCATTTGTGGCGTTGGAATATCCTGCTCTGAATAAAAGGCTTTTATAAGAGAAACATGGGAACGTACACCTGTCGCACCCCGCATTTAGAACAGCGTCTGGCTAGAGTATTAAATATATTAGTATTCATTCGAAATGTATCACAGACGAAATAGCGGTTCCAGAATATTTCGCACAAATTATATGTATGGACTTATTTGAAATATACCATTATTGTTTAAGAAAATAGAACTTGGGAAATTTACGTAGCTCTGGCATGCTATATGCAAGCTTTATTTGCATAGTAAGCGAGTTGTTTAGTTGCTCTTTAAATGTAAGGAACTAATGTGTAGGTAGAGAGTTAGCCAAGCGGAACTGGTTATGTTCCGCTCAGTAATGTTAAACTTAGTGAAATTAACATTAGCTCTTCTGGGGATTTTAGCATTACCAAAGTTTTGATTGAAAGAAACACAGCTTGAATTTGGATTATTTCAGAGAACATCCAATTTTCTTTGCAATCTTGGACGGTGCCGTTCGGGAAGTTAAGGTGGATCCAATAAAAGTTTATGATTATGCTAGGCGATGCTTCTTTTTCTTTAATGAAACCCCATTTGTGTAGGTACATGATGTTGTTTTCATGAGGGTGCAGCAGAATGCGTTTAATTCGTTAATAAATCAGGGTGCGGGGTGGTGCGGGTTCATTAGGCTGATCGCCCGGGGCTTCCGGGGTGTCTGTCCGGCCCACTCCATGCACTCCAGCCTTCGGTTGCTTGATGCATTTAATTTTGCGAGGGCATTCGATGATGGATGCGTCACTAATTCCATTTGTCCATCAGCGGGCTTGTCGTTTACAAACCACCGATGCACGAAACATCAATTTGCTTTTGTTTCATAAATTCATTCAATTACTTCGTCTATATTGATATTGCCTTTTTGTAGCCCAACAATTTGATTTTGGCCATTCAAAGAATCAGCTGCTTAATCTGTTTTAATATCCAAATGAGAATCTTAGTTAAAATAAGTAATTAATTGGCTCTCATAACTTGGGCTTATCGCTGGCATAAATTAAGGTAGATTTGCGCGGCGCCTCGTCCACGCACGTAGTGAAACTTTTAATTGCATTGAGCTCTATCACTGTCGTCACCTGGGAGTTATGAACACCCACAGAGATTGTACTCTTCTCCGTGCTACCAACAAATAAATTTTAACCATGTAGCATAGAGAACCAATTAAGCGCATTATCGGGTGTTAGAAGCGTGACATTATTTATAACTGTCGAAATATTTTAGAATTTTATTATCATTAAGAACCATTTTTAATCTAATGAAACGTTAAATCTATTATAACTTCGAAATTAAAATCCTCGGAAATTATTTAGGATCTCGAGAGTCAAGCACGAAATGAATAATGGATTAATTAGAATTTTTGAATTAAAATTGTCACCGTGTATCCGTTCTGTGGCCAGCACAAACATAATACAATAGAGGCCAGGGCCGGACGAGAGGACTCATTAATTTAGATGATTGTACAATTATCTAAATATAAGCGGAGCGAGACGCCCACGCGGGCGCAGGGGGTACTCCAACCCGAAAACGAGGGAGGGGAGCGGGCACTCGTTTTTAATTAAACCGGCGATGAAATGAAGTGGTCCGTATAATATTGCTTAGACATGTTTTAAATTAATTTTAACCCGTCTTATTACGAATGATTTGATGAAATAATTTGTTCGCTCCCGGGTCTAGCCGACACATTTTCGTAAGTCATAATTTCTTTTCCACACTGGAAACCTTAACAGCGGTGGTGTAATATCCACATTAAATGGCAGGCAATCATACATTTTGTTTAGTTCGTGGCTTAATGTAGATTGGCCGGTCCCCACGACTCATGAGCGAATAGGCCTAAGTCCTCAATAACAATGTTGGGGCCGGGGCCCCGGCCGGGCCGCGGTGGCGGCGCTCGTACGCAAGGGTTGTGCGTCTCTCCTCTTCTCTATTTGTTTTTCATTAAAGCTTTAATTAAAAGTAGATTTATTTTAAAGAAAATTGATGTTCAAAGTAAATAAATCCTTGATGGTTTAATTATCTCTTAGTAATTGAGTTTCACCTGACGGTAAAATAATTAGTGTTGTGCTCACGAGATGCTTATTAATTAATGATTTTGTAGATACTGTTGTACGGGGTAAACTATAGTGATGTCATCTTTGGTGATAAAACTTTTAATTCATTCATTCATTCATTCGGACACGATTTTTCGTTTCACTAACATTAATTATATTTTTAAATTATATCCTTATTCAAAGTTCATTACCAGATTTATCTAATGCAATCGCCTTGAAATTAATTACAATGCTAAGCTGTTTACAAAAAAACGGTCTAGAAAAAGTTTTAAGTTTGGTTTTACTGACACATTCTTAGACTAAAATTGTTTTCGTAGAAGTAATGGTTGTTGAAGATTCTCACTTCCAATAGTTATAGGTTAGTTAACTTTTCAAGTCAATAATTACACATCACTCTGTGTTTGAAGCAATTAGTTGAGCAGCACGTGGCCGCTTAGTTTGAAGTTAGCAAGCCGTCGCGGAGTGCAGCCGGACTGCCCCACCGCTACACGAATTGTTTCTACATCCAGCAGCTGAGCTATTGTTGTAATGTGTCCAACGTGTCATAGTTTATTAGTTGATGCAGTCTGTTTACAAACATGCTGCAATGCAGTTCGACGCTAAAGACGTTCGATCGTTACAGGCCAACTACCAACTTCTTCCCGATAGTTACCTAAAGGCTTTGTCCTCTGGGGTCTGTAGGCCGCGCGTCCAGGCTTGGTGCCTCGAAGGGACCCGCCGGTCTCCGGACCGGCACGATGCACCAAACAAAAAAAACTTAACAATAACAAAAAAACACAATAAACGTATGAACTTAAGAAACTACACCGTCGAGCACAGTCTCTTAACCTTTTAGTTCGACAGGATAAAAGACTGGTCACATAAAAACTTCCTTGTAAAACTTTAAAACAAAACTGTACAGAGAACTTCGAAAAAAGTAGAAATGTTTGTGGGGATCGACGACACTTCCCCGTGCGGCGTTTCGGTCGCGACTGAGCCACGCGGTCGGAGAGGGGCCGCGCGGGGGCAGGGGGCGCCGGCCCCGCACCTCCGCGGTATTATTTGATTAATTCGCCTCCCCCTTCTATACTCGGTGAGTCGTTACGACGACGGCGACGTTAAGTTTTTAAATTTCAGTGAGAGGACCGCAACCTTCACCTACTCCTTAATACTTTAATTGAATTAATTAAGATCGACGGGCGCCAACAAAGATTAGACGTTAATAAGCAAACGCTGAAGGACCCGTCCCGTTCATGGTTAATTACAGCGGCGGCGGTTGCGGTAGGTACCTATACCTACGCTCGCAGGAAAAAATCCCAGTTTGAAATAATGAGTATTACCTACCGAGCAACATAAGACCAGCTAATTGGTGCATTTACATACAGAAGTAAAATAAAGTCAGAGTGAGTTATTTGACGATGTCAGATGTTCTCAAACGACAGACAGTACACGACAACGTTGCTATAGATTGAGTCTGTCCTGTCGGCCGGCCCGCCGCGCCGAGGACACTTTATGCATTTTGGTGAATATTAATCATTGGACCGAATCCTTTTAGTGCTTACAGCCCATAGAGACACGAAACACAAGTATTGCAGTTCCATTGATTAATTTATTCTACAAAACAGGACAGTTGACTTGAGCTGACAAACTTTATTCAACTTGCAACTACTTTTCTTGTTACTTTTCCCTCAATTTATAAGTAAAAGCGTCTAATGCCACAACGATCAGTTTACCAATTAAGCCAACTAAAGTCGATTAGACGTTGACTATTGAACCCAATCCGTTAAGTTCATTTGTTGTTCCCACGGGCCGAACGTCTGCGAAACTGAGGCAGGAATTAGTGATGCGATTCCTACATTCGAGGTGACTTGAGTCGGTTACCTTAGCTTTACAACTTTTGACGAAGATTGGGGAAAGAAAAAATAGTGGATGGGATGTTAGTAATGGAGTTAAGGGTGATGTTATAGAAGAATCAGATTGTCTAGAAGCCAGGGTCCCAAAAATAATTCACAGACCAATTAGAGAACCAGATCTTGTTATGTCTAATGATAAAAAAGGATTTGTTTAGACAAAGTACCAACGACACATCAAGATTTCAAGTTATACCAACTTAAGCATATCATCTCTTTACATCCTGCCAAATTGACACTAAAAAGGCCATATTGGCCTGAATTATGTTTGCTGCTCGGTGTCAATTCATATCAAGACAAAAATAAGTGAATCGAGTCAAAAAATAACCTACCCATCCCGACAGGAAACTCATTACACATTCCGTGTCGGGTTACAAGAAAAAGGCCGGTCTCGATTTCTGGTTAATTCAATAATTTTACGGATGGAGCATTATCGGGCTAATTCGGTTTAGTTCGGTTTAGCCCGATCGATCAACCGATGCGCGGACGCAGGTGGGCGCTTAACAAAGTACACGCGCACCTCCAGCCCGTATTATGAAACTTCGATGTATTTGAAACATTGGAACCCGAAAACTTTATGTTCCTTGAAATAGTTACGTTCTTATAATTTACGTTGGAGTTCGGTTTCTACCTCCTCTTCACTATGTCTGCCTTGGAATAACATTATAATAATCCTATTAATATTATAAATGTGTAAGTGTGGATGTTTGTTACTCAATCACGCTAAAACGGCTGAACGGATTTAGATAAAATTTGGCACATGGGTAGACTATGACCTGGATCAGGACATAGGATACTTTTTATCCCGATATTCCCACGGGATCGAAATTTCTGCGGGTGAAACCGCGGGGCGCAGCTAGTATATTATATAATATTAGCTAAGATTGGAATGTTAATCTTAAGGATGATTTCCACCAAACTGCTCACATCGCATCGGTTCGGAAAATATACGAACGGATGCGGCGACAGCCGATCGCGTCCGGCAAGATGTCGACGCAAACGATCGACTCCGTACCGTCGCTTGCGACCGTATTCGTTTCTGCGTCTAGTCAAATAGTTACATTGCTACCGTGTTGAAATGTTAAAATTTTTTTAAATGGTTGAAGTTGAAGTAGTATTTTTAGCTATTGCATTAGAAGAAGAAGAAAATAATCATAGTACACAGAAGAGGAAATGAAAGATACGACGACAGGCGAACGGAGCCGATCGCGCGTCGCAGCATACTTTCGGCTACGACCGCGTGTCGCGGAAGACGTGCGCGGTCAAGCTGCTGTGCGCGGCTTGGTAATATGGACTTTAAATACTGTGTACACGATTTAATATCGTTTAAAGATTGTAAAATTGTTCCGATCCAATGCGATGTGAGCCGTTTGGTGTAAATCATCCTTTATTCATATCGATCGGTTCGATTTTGCATCTCTGATGTAAAGCCTTAAAGTAGAGCTTTGAATTTTTACGTTTCATTTTGATGCACTTTATAACAACACCAATCCTTTGAGTTTTAATGAGATGGCAACCTGTGGTCACAGGTGGCAAGTGGCAACTGTCACTACTCCCGCCATCGACACTGTGTCAATGTTAAACAAAAGCTCAAAATCCAAGGATTGGATTGAAAATGCAGTGTAAGAAAAAGAGGTTAAAAAGACTTTGAACCTACTTGGATTTGGTTAAGTCTAATCTACTCTAAACACAGGCAAGAAACACTATTTAGACGTTGCAACTTTTTTTATTGCTTCAGCTTATGGTATGCCACAGGCAATTAAATTCTTCCATGTAAATCAAGTTTTAGTTTTCGTGAATTATTGTACGTTTTTGTCAGAAGATCTGTCCTGTTGAGAAACTTTTTCTTCGTTTTTGTTGTTTTCTTCTGCTTCAATTTTGCCACAGCCTCTTTTCTAACGATGTATTTTAAATAAACTGCTTGATATTTTTCGCGATTTCTTTTTCGAACATATAGAGTACATCTATCATAAAATATCAGCATTTTTCATAAATTAAACGCTTTTGAACGTCTTTAGTTTTCGTGGTACGAGGAGATCTCTTACAAGACTGCTCCGCTTTGAAATTAATCTTTGTTTAAAGTTAATGGGCCTTATTAATCATGGGCATTATGTCTAGATGAATATAATGTGGTAATCGGTGACTCACTTCAAAGATATCGAAGCTTTTATTACGAAAACAAATGCACCGTTACACAACCTGTCCGTTGCTCTATTACATTAAACCGATCCTGAAGACAATAGAAATTACACTTTAACGCACCGCGTTAAAGCTCATAATTAACTTAGAATTATTCATTTACAGATACCTGGGGCAGGTGAATGTGTTACCAATATTATATTTCTTAATTAATAGAGGTGAGAACACTCAGATCCACGGGAATTTAATATAATGGGCTTTATTCCTGACTAATTTAATTGTAATGGTTTTAATATGTTTTATAATTTTATGGTTCCGTGTCTATTATAATTGTATTTATAATAACTTTATACATTGTATCGACAGCTGCTTCAATTAGAGTGGTTATGTAAATATGCCTCTTGTGAAAGTTGTATTAACGACTACAACTTGGGTATTGTGGGTGTAATTTAGACAGCCTTCTTAATCCTTTAAGTATTCGTAGCACAAGAGTTTCTATATTCATGTAACCATCTCTTCATCAGTATTATAGCGGAGAGACTAATGGGTACAGCACTCCCCCTCTGTCTGCCAAAACGTACGGCGCTCCGCGACGTCTCATCCAATCAGGATAATGTGTGATACTCGTCAATCGTGTAAGTGGCTCCAAATTGTACTCCAAAAGGTAAAGTCTGCTCTTATTGAGTGCACTTTTGTGATTAGCTAGTAGTTTTCCTTACCGTATTATTTTAAGCAGGGTCTTTTGAACCATTCTCCTTTAGACCAAGCAATTATAATGATAGCAACAGAACAAAATGCGTAAATGCAGACATCTTATTTCAAAATTAGTTTACATATTCACGGGTAACATCGAGACAAGGGTACAATTAAGGCGGTGGCACACTGCACCGCTGCAGCGGAGGGCGGGTGTCGCGCGTCGGTCACAATGCGCCAAATGACGGCCGGTACGCAAATGAAGAATATTGTCGGACGGCGTGAATGCTCCTTAATGACGCGTAGTCGGGCAGGCCCCGTGTGCCGTCGTCACCCACACGACATTTGCGCGATTGTCGAGTGTTAATTATTGGATCATTGTCGAGGTGACTCCACATGGGGAGTGTCTTTTGAGGTGTTTTGTATACCATGTGTGACTATGAGCTTTCTGAGTATTCTTAGCGTGTTGTTTGCATGGAACAGTAGCGCAATTATCACTTATTTTTCATTTGAACGTATGGAAGTCAGCCTTGTAAGGGTTATAGAAGAGGATTGGAATGAGCTAGAAGTTAAAGATTAAAGCGTGCATGAACTGAAAGTGTTAGTGGGACCTAAGTTGATGAATATGGAAATCAAGAAGAAGACCCGAAAAATTCAAAATATGTGGTTTTCATTCTTAATAGGTCAACATTTTATACAATTAATGCAAACATTAGCGTAGTTAAAGCTGACACTATAAACCAACAACTTTCAATACTTTGTTGTGGAATTCGGTAAGTACTGGAACTTGCGTGCGCACACGCACGTTCGGGTGCCAAAGCAACAGTTACACAAACTCCGTCAAGTGGTGTGCCGACACTACACCGAGTACTGTCAACAAAACGTACCAACATGTGATTTGTGCCCGCACATAAATCAACAGATTTCACCGTTTGTGAACCCAAAATAAATCTGATGTGTACATTACCAGCAGGTACAAAAAGATCTAGTTGACACAGATACTACAAATTATTTCCAAAAGAGCAAATATTTGTTTAAAACCAGGTTTTTCCATGTCAAAATCATCTACGACATTGATATGGCTCTAAAATGCTTTTATAAACACCTCGTCATCAAAATTAACTGCAAGTGTTTGTATATCTATTCCATTTGATCTTACAACATATTGATGTTCAGATCAGATCAGATCAAATCTTGTCGGTTGTTCCGTCTGCCATAAAAAGTCTTCAAATACATGATAATCCAAAACATTATCACAACCGTCCTAACAGCTTCACTTATTACAGTTACAACAGTACTGATAACTTCATACTCGTATCTATCGTGAAATACTTCACTTAAATATCATATTCGTGCTAAACGTAGAACAGTTGGATGTACTAGGTTCTGCTAGTAGTTATTCCGGGTCTGGCTGTTTGTGTATGTGTGTTTGAATGTTTGTAAACGCACCCACAATACAGGAGAAATTCCTAGTGTGGGGCAACGTTTTTATAAAAAAAAAAAAAAGCTATACATATACATATATTTTTTTTACAAAAAAAAAAAAACAACGGACTTCCAAAGAAAACACTACAAAGTGAAGAATAACTTTAATTTGGGAAGTCGGTGGCAAAAAACGACAATACAAAACCAAAGGCACTGACTGAAAAATATTTTATTTTTCACTTTTTTTTGTGGTAGCTCTACCTACCCCACACAAATTCATACAGCACTACTTGCTATGTACCTAAACAAAAGTGACAGGACAATATTATAACATCATCAATATACACTAAGTGGAAAAAATACGTATTATTGAAGCTAATTGAAAAACTACCCAAGCAAAGTTAATCAAATGTATATGGGACCACCCCTGAGGCATTCCCTATTCATTAAAAACGAATTATCGAAATCGATCCACAATTGCCGGAGATATCACGTAACATACATACAAAAAAAAATACAGACGAATTGAGAACCTCCTCCTTTTTGAAATCGGTTAAAAAGCTAGGCAAGACAAACCACGGTTGTAATATACAATATGAGGGCACTAAATGTCGAAGACTGACGTTTACCAGCTACCAAGACCGGGACGCGAGTTTATGAAAACTACTTTTAAATGCGGCATACAACTAGGAGCAGAAATTATTGTAATTGCACTTACAACATTTAGCGTAGTTGAGGTGCTTTAAGACTTTAGGACACCATGATTTATGAGAGTAAAAGTATATTTAAATGTATTTATAAATCATTTTACTAAAGTCGGGATATATGTAATTTATATGGAAGGCTTCTTCCACGATAGTGATGGGAAAAATAAGACAGATTTGGAAACAATAAAACTTAAGTAGCCAAAGGTTTCAGTACAAAATTTGCAAACCGACTCTGATTTCATGTATGGATTCAAGAAAAGTTTGGAATACAGTTTTCGTGAATCTACGTTCAAGTGGGACGACTGCCAAATTCCTCGACAGCACGCGTCGCGGTTGAACCATTTCTTTCTATTGTAGTATTATTATTATTTCTAAATCACATGTTAAACGTATGATTAGTGAAGATTACAAGTCATCTGAGAAAGGAATTTATATTACAACTTAGTAGTTTATGTATTGGTCAGTTTAAACTCAAAGCGAAGAAAGTTGGCGCGACTGGCAGGTGCGGAGATTTACGGTGCGCAGTTGACCTCTGCCAAGCAAATTGCCTTCACAAAAGAAGCGTTGATGGGGACGCACAAAACAGTTGACCCTAACCTTGAAAGTGCAGACGAGGGACCGACGCTTGTGAAAAAGAGCTTAATTGACTACAATTTCAATGTTTTGTGACCTTAATTACTTCGACGTAAAGCATTGCGACATGATTAATACTGGCTTTTCCATTCTAAAATACGAAACATAAATAGAAGTATCCATAACAGCGGAAGTTATCAGCAATTATTTTGAAACCGGAGAACATTGTTTATACACCTTGCTGATGTGAACACCAGATAACTTAATAACTGAGCATTTATTTCTTAAAACAGATAATAAATCTCGTGCTTATGAACAAGTTAATTGTTACCATTTCTCAGAACAACACATTACAGGGATGGTTTAGGGACTGGGAGATCAAGGACGAGCAGCTTCGTGGCGTCATCGAACGAGAGCGCATTACGTTCGATTGTAGGGCCAGGCGCGGCCTAATTGCCAGCATTGTGTCGGCATGCAGATGTGAATGGGCTTTGATTTGGGCCCAGGGGCGCGGGGGCCGGGGCCAGGGGACAAATCGCTCGTTACGGCTGCAGGTAAACTTTCATTGAGCGTCGGAAGGCGTCGGACGTGAGAGGCGGCCGACAAAATGCCCTCGTTATTCGCCGCCGAATCACTCGCTCATTGTGCTCCGGGAAACGGTAGACGCGGTCGCCGAATCGCGTAAAAGACTTTAATGAGGCGTGAGAACGTTCTAAATGAACGATTGTGCAGGAGCTTGGATTAATGAACGATTGATATTAGAGTGGCTCTGATTAACACCCATTACGGGATGTTCCAGACAAAGAACCGCCGGATACTTCGTCATTTCTTCGACATAATGTAATAGATTCTCGGTTTCGGAATTTTCGGCGGTTCATCGAACCACTTGTTGCTCTGTAGAGGGTGAGAGAAAAACTGAGTGTCGGGCGAGAGGCGATCCTCTCTCTCCCCGCATCCTCCCCTCACACTCCTCTGGTCCGAAGTCGACACCACGCCAATTAAAACCTGACTCCTGGCGTTTTGTCATGTAGGTATGGCACGCGTTAGATTTAGCTAGCTGTGTTGAATTTTAATTGAATCAATGTTCTAAAAATATTTTTTAATTGGCACAGTAGCATAGCGTGTGGACGGACATGGGACAAACGAGGTTATTTAGGCGCTTCGTGTATTGATTTAAATATTTGAAATGTAACTGTTACTACGGCGCTTGTTACAATGAGGGGTGCTTAATTAGTTGGCATGAAGTGTGTGTGCGGTGCATACTGCAAATATCTGTTGTGAGCACCCCAGTGCGTGAGACAGGTGGCGAGGGCGCCCGACGGGGCCCGCCAGTCCGGGGCCGCCTGCCGGGGCCCGGGGCGCAACGGTGTAACAGTTGCCTCGCAACACCGACATATGCCCACTATTTGTATGTAAATTAAAAATTTAATTAACAGCTAAAAATAAACACAATTTCTTTCCATATTTTAATTTAATGCCTAATGTAAGTACATAAATAGTTGTTTCGTGTAAGTTGTTAATATAATTTGCTTAATATGTCCGCGTAGTTGCTAGGAACAAGTATTTAATTAGTTAGGTATGTATTGAGCCTTTCACTTCGAGTTGCCCGCGGCTTTGAATCAGCTTTGTAACTCAATATGATGACGTAATTTAAGGATCTATCGACAATGATTTACAGTGTTCGAAATGAGGTCAACGGCTATGTGAGTGAGTTGGTAGTCTACTGGTCTTACTTTACTTTTACTGACGTCTGACTAAATCAGATTTCAGCTTGGATGATGTATTTATAACTTTTTCACGAATCAGGAACCTACAATTTGCACAATATTTAAATATATAAAAAATAACAATCCGTGCACGCGACTTCGACAGCGTAGATTTTAAACTTTACCATACAAACTTTTATTCCCTATTTACCTACTATTTTACCCTTGTTAGGATAGAATTTTTGAGAATCCTGAAACACGCGTATCCTATTTTTTAACAGAAACCCTAATTAATACAAATTTTCATTGAAAACAGAAATAATAATTTTCATTGATTTGAATTAGAAAGTAACGGATTTTCATACTTGCAAACTTTCATCCCCTCTTCATGACTTTAAATTCTTTTACCCTCTTAGGAGTAGAATTTATGAAAGTTCTTAAACAAGTGGTTCATACTTTTAACCAAAAGCCCAAATACCTACTAATTTTCATAGATTTTACAAAAAAAAAAAAAACGGGTTTCATAAAAACTTTTACCCAACGTATTTAACTCCTTTAGGGGTCAAACTTACTGGCCATAAATGTTACCAGCTTCAGTAGTCAAAAAGTGGCAAATCGGTCAGGAGGACAACTCTCCGTTCGCAAACGCTAACGTTTAATCTCTAGATTTTTTTTCTGATCTTTCATTTTTCACTTCTATTTGAAAAATAAACATGTTGCTTTCCGGACCAACGACCAAAACAAAAAAAAAATCGTTGTCCTTAGAATATTTTTTAATTTATTTTGTGTCAATAGGGGTTTGGGCTAGTTTCGGATGACAAATAGTATAAAAAGAGGCCCAAAATAAAAAAGGTCTCGTTGGTTAAATTAAATAGTGCCATAATATATTAACATTTTTGGAGTGGGATCCAACCGTGGAACGGAGTCAAGTATCTTTAAAAATATCAACTGTTTACGTGAACAATACCTTAAACATGATACTTTTTGTTAAAAAACCTTCACGGTAAAACGCATTTGTTTGTTGTTAAACAACAAAAAGTTAATTAAATTAAAGGTGTCATGCTCCAATCAAAGCCTCAGTAGCCGGTCCACGAGGAGACATACGCACGTGATTTCAATCTTTCATCTCAAAGGCAGCATTCACATTGCGGTCTCGGGCCTCACTCGTTCCACTCCTACAATTACGCGCTTGTGTCATATTTACAGCCCAGGTAATTGCCATTCAATTACGAGGCCAGCCCGCTGTGCATCTGAGAGAGAGGTCCAGCACCTAACCGATATATCCGTCCCATTCCAACGCGGCGTGCAGCCGGCCAGCCATCAATCATCGAACACCCCCCGCTGGGCGCCTGTAGGGATGGGAAACGTCACAAAGCGAGTATCTCAGTCCAACAATGCTCGATAAGTGGGCAAACGCCACGCTAAATTGATTCCGAACCGATTCTGATCCGAACGTTGTTTAGCCGTATTAATTTAACTCGTCCGCTTGACATTTGTGTTGCAAAATGTAGTTATGATGGCATTCATATTATATAAGAATTATGAATTATGATTAATTGTTCTTAACGATATTCTAGGGTAAACAGGTGTTTCTAAATGTCACCGGATCTTTGTGTTTGGCATTAATTGTAGACTAAACATTATTTTATACTTTAATATTATTTTATAAATTTCCTAGACCCTAGCAGCTAGCTAAAGGTTTTGCATAAACGATGGCTTATAGTATAATAATTAAGGTTTTTACAGCGTAATTGTTGGTAAATAATGGCATTGGCACGTTCATGGGCTTAGAAAAAATACAACAAATGGAGAGGATGTTAACTTTAAATAAATACGCCAATTAAGAAAGATTATAATCACTTTTTTAATGCAAAACACTTTGTGGTATTTTATACGTTAAATAAAATGGCATGCTATTACAGTATAAAGATAGGTTGTAAAGTATCGATATAAATAGCGAGTGTGTGCCAGCCCTAGGTTGTAGCACAGGTATGCAATCTCGCCTTTATACCATCACCCTATTGCACTTCGGTGCTCGAGCCAATCTTTCAAATTGAGTTCAGGGCGATGTAGGGAATAATGTGATTTAAAACCAATAACTTAGTTATCTGTATCATTTATTTATGTTCTCTTGATTCGATTTTCATTTATAGGTACCACTTTGTAAAATAGAGAGGGTGTGGGAATGTACTAATGTAAGTGAAGCTAACAGATGGATACACAAGTTCATCTCATGTAGGTAAGTGGTCTCTGGCCATTCCAATTATTTAAATAATATCTTTGACAAATTTTCAACACTATAATTTGTACTTAAAGTACAGTCCATCGGATTCAATCGTCCATTATTTTATGTAATAATACTAGCCTGTTACTATCCCACTGCAGGACAAAGGTTTCGTCTCATACAGAGAAGAAACGAGCATTTATCACCACGCTTGCTCAAGACGGATTGGCGATTTCAGACTAGCATTGAAAATAACATGTAAAATACACGTATCTTTCAAATGCCCCTGTATTTTTCATTAAAATACAGAAACTTTCCTTGCGGATTGTCGGTTGAATCTTTCGCAAGTTTAAGTTTTCTACGTGTATTTTTCGCATTAACATATTGTAATAAGATGGCATTTGAGGGTAAAGGACATTGCCTTACACCCATACATTGTTCGCCCTAGAACCAAGAGCATCGGAAAATTATATGTTGTGTTGTCGATCATTAGTAAATTCCTATATGATGTTATTTTTATAGCGGACTAGCTACAGAATAGATATATTCCAAAAAAAGTATCAGTTTTTGAGGTTATAATCGAACCACGAATATTATGGTTTTTCATAACTCCGTGACTTCGAGTGATATTTAAGAAAATGAAAAATTATATCCTAATGCATTTAGCTATTTTTAATACCTACTTAGATAATTAGGTATGCCGTTTTTGTCCTAAAGCCTAAGTAATAAATAATAATAGTAATAGTAATAATATATTGGTATTAGTTAAAGAGATTAGTAATACTATAAGGATTCACGTATTAGTAATCCGACGAACTCTGATATGCTAATATTTCATATTCACATAATCTATAAAGTGACCAATCAAAGCAGAACGAATAATATCATTCGCATTCATTTCATTCGGCACGGATAGGATCGCTAGGAGTATTATGTTTACTGTGGATCTGGATCGGCTTCACTCTGCTGTTCGTGAAGTATACGAATGAATGGCAACAAACGAACAATTACGGCAGTGATACGAATTAGGTCTTAGTTAAAGAGTGTTAATTAAGGCAGCTTCTTTAAAATGTCATTCTCGTCTTCAAATATATTTAGTGGTTTAATGAATTAATAGTTCAGCGACGAACTTTTAGCGTCTAATAAATGCTTTTCAAGCGACCATATATTGTAAAACAAGCTACTGTTAATATGAGGCAGCATGGTTACAATTCTTAAGCATCAAAATTTTTGATATGTCTACGCATTGCCAGCATCTAATAAATGTATCAACTGCATCTATAAAATAATATCAACGTACTCTAATTTCATAAAGTAACCTACTTTTTTATACGTTAGCATAAGTAATTGATGAGTGAATCTACTATAATTGAAAATAAAGTTACCTTATTATTGTCATTAAATAATGGTCAATGAAAGCTCTAATTTCATGTAGTCACCTATCTTATTTATAATGTTACCATAAATTAATTTCGATTATTCCCGATGTCGACCACTTGTTTGGCCACACGACTGGGGGACAGCCAAATAACTTTTAAAAGTAATTTTCGTTGTCCACCACTGAGGGACAAATATAATAGAATACTTTCAAATTATTGTAACCTTACCTCAAAACACTTAGTTGTTTCTGCGTCGTCTCCGGCGCTGCGGGAAGAGCAACCCTTTTGCCCATACGTAACAAAGGATAGGCACTCATGCTCACCTCCGCAGCTTCGGCTTGCTGGTCGCCTCCAGCGACCAGCCTCAGCCGCTACGGATCGCATGGGTGCCTATGCTTTGTTACAGCAGGCGGGAGTTGTTCTCCCTTGGCGCTTCCGGTTTTTATATACACTCTAAGGGTAGCAGCCAAAAGACTACGTGAAGTCGGGGGTGCCCCGATTCGGTTTTGGAACAGATTTGACCTTTTCAAACCATGAAGTGAGTAAAGATGATAAATTATTATAATAGAAACTGTTCTGTTAACTCGTAGCCCACATACAAAAAACACGTTAGGTTGCAGGTGTTAAGGAAAACTTTTTTAACTGCACTTATAATTTCCCTTAGTTAAATATCACTGATACTCAAATATTAGTTAAGATATTATAATATTACTTGACAAATATATTCATATTAGCTAATACTGCTAAGTATCTGTATTTACCCCTCTTAAGTGACAAGTGAGGAGAAATGGCGGGAATAACATGAAGTAACCGAAAACTTAAGTAAAAAATAAATAATAATTGACTATCATGGAAATCATTGTCAAGAAATATGAAAATAAGTACCTATAATAGCGAAATATACTTTGTTCTTTGTATCAAGTTTGTACCTTGAAAAGTGGAAACCTAAATGATCAAGCCCAAACAAAGCGAGTGAATTAAGTGAATTGTGTAGTGAAAGTATTGTGCTAAATAATACCTCCCGCCGCTTGACATAATTATTAAAAAATAAGACTTGTTATCGAGCAATATATAAATATATTAAAAACACTTTCGAAGAAATTTAGTGAAGGAAATTAAATAAACTAAAGACTTGGCTAAAAGGTCTTAGCAACCAGGCCATAAAATACTTAAAAAAATAAAAAAATAAAAGAACATTTAGTGACGTCAAAAATAGGGGTGCCAAATACGATACGTTAAAAAACGATATTTCCTAAGATTTACTATGGCCATATGTGATAAACAGTATTACATCAACTTTTGTCTTTAGATAATATTAATACCATTACAAGTATGACAATGTCCTACTTATAATAAAACCATACTGCACTATTTCTTCTATACTTGTAACAATATTAATAATAACATCTGTATCTAGTCTGCAACGTTGCTTTTTTTAAAGAAAACATTTATAATTCATCCAGTAACGATAAGTATTTTTTTATATTAGTTATAACGATCTTAGAAAACCCTGAATAATTATCATGATGAAATATGTAGGTTTTTTTCACTTTTTACTACCTATTTAAAATAGAATATGACCTCATTCATTAGGTACGAGTATAGTAGGTTTTTTAAATTATAATTTTAGTGAATAATAATAATGGAATGTTGATTGAATGTTTTTATTGTAGCTTCTATTTGCACTATAATCGAAATAAATTCAAAATGTGATTCAGATAAAAAAAATATGCAACAGTTAAAAAAAGAAACAAAACAGCGATTACAATCGATTAGGCATCCCTAATCTTCTTCGACACGACATAACGTTTGGCGAAGATGGCGGCGATTAATGATATTAGTCGCCTAAAATACTTTTTAATGTTCATTATGGCATGCAGCTAGTCCGTGTTATACAAGTATTCGCAACTAATTTAATAAAATAGACAATTAATCATCATGTATGTGCGATGCTTTTATTGCACAGGGCGATACCTGATATTGTCCTTTATAATGATATTGAGTTTATTACATAAATCTTGTATCATTTAATTATGTTATATTACCGTTCAATTAATATGAATAAGCAAGATTTTTTCCATTTGATTGTTAAATATGAAAAATACACAGTATTTAACAATTATTATATGTGTATGATTGTATTTTTCAGACGAACATGAATGTGTTTTTTTCGAAAATTACATGTATTTTACAGGAAAGACTAAGTTTAAAAAAACACAAAATGTATCTTTCGTAATTTTCAACGCTATTTCAGATCTATATTAATAATTAAAAGTCCGGCACACTAATTACGTAACACACTATCTATCACAATCTGAATTATTTTGAAGGATATTGCTAATCCATTGGTTCATATGTTCGAAAAATTTGTCTGCGCAACAAAGCTAATAACGCAATGAGTGTTGTTGAACTGTCAAAATTAGAGCCATTGCTACTGTTAGTGTGTTACGCAATTAAACCGCAGGTTTTCTCACGATGTTTCCTACTCCTATGTCAAGGATGTCTAAGATAAACTTAGAAGGTACATATGAATTGAAAAAGTCACATTTGTACTTGTCCGGATTTGAACCCAGAACCTCGTGCATGAGGTTTGAACCACTAGGCCATCACGACATGAAATTTATAACAATGAAAACAGAATTGTCTAAATTTCTTACACTCAGACTTTTACTGACTAAAACCCACCCGTGTTCCTTTAGTTGCCTGTGTGCCAGGGCTACGGTAACCCTTTCGGACAAACCCGCGAACCTGGCAGAAAATTTCCTACACTTGAGTTCTAAATATAATATTGTTTCATGGTCTAATCTGATCAAATATAGCCTATGATAAACAGTTTAACCTAGAGTTAGTTATGGCTATATAATTTTACACACACGGTAAAACCAATACAGAATCGTGTCTAAATATATAAATAATATTAATCGACTTATATAGCTAGGCAAACACATTTTGTTTTTTGATCTCAATATTTAAAACACCATTACATCACGCCTGTAATCCCCGAAAGGTTAGGCAGAGGTATACCTATGTCCACCCACATTTCGCCAGTTATGTTTAAGTCCCATGTAATAGGGGGCGAGCCTATTGCCATCAACCGGGCACAAATCCAATATCGGACAATATTTATACTTACAAACAAATCTATTTCCTGAAACCTTGAACTATTCGCAAAATACGTGAAAGAGTAATTCAACGATGTAGAAGGAAATAAAACTATTTAAACTATCGGAAACAATCAATTATGTTTTTTTGTGTTTTTATTTTACCTCATTGGTCAAGTGGTCGTAACCGCTATTTCTGAGCATGGGGTCCTGGCTCTGCAGTCTACAAAAATTTGTCGCTGTCGTATCGATGTCAAATTTCTTTAATAGATTTTCAACCTTATGCTTTGGAAATAAAGTTGAAAATCTATTAAAGAAATTTGACATCGATACGACTTAGCGAGAGATTTTTGTCGCTATCTAATGTCGAGACTGCCTGCCCTGGGTTCGATTCCCAGTCGGGCAAAGGGTTATAGGGTTTTCCCATTGGGAATTTCTCAGTTACAGCTCGGAGTTTGGATGTGTGCCCGGTTGATGGCAAAACACTTACCCCCTATTACATGAAACTTAATCATAACTAGCGAAATGTGGGTGTACTATAGGTGACTTCTGCCTAAACCTTCGGGTTGCGTTTCCACCGGAGATTACCGAGAATGCGTAACGAGGAATGTGCATACAACTAACTAACCAGTAACAGCGCTAGCTTAGCTCAAGCTATGAAAATGAAGCGATGTTATTGGATAGTTTCACACACATCCTTCGCTACGCATCCTCGCTCTTCTCTGGCGGAAACGCAGCCTCTGGAATTTTGTGTGTTTATTTTTATTTTATATGATTGGCTCTCTTTCCTACCCAATCTCACCTGATGGTAAGCGATGATCTACGATTGACTAGAAGTAACCTTATTTACTTTAGACTTGGAAACTTCTAGTTTGTAGCTTTCGGAAAACACTTAATTTGGCCTTATAAAATACTAGCTGTTGCCCGCGACTTCGTCTGCGATCCAGGATGAAAAGTAGCCTATGTTCTTACCCAGGTCATGGTTTATCTGTGTGCAAAATTTCATCCAAATTCGTTCAGTAGTTTTTGCGTGAAAGAGTAACAAACGTCCATCCATCCATGCATCCTTTTCCTGCCAGGGTCACGGATTGTTCGAAAGAGTTACCGTGGCCCTGGCGCACAGGCAACTGAAGTAACACGGGTGAGTTTTAGTCAGTAAGAGTCTGACACGCCCTTCCACTCCGCCCAGAGCGGGAGAGGTCATTTGATGATATGCCACCCAAAAATAAAAATAAACCATCCGTTCTCACAAACTTTCACATTTATAATATTAGTAGGATTTATATAATAATAATAATCGTTTATTTCAGGCATTAGCACCCATACAATTTAAATTGGAAACTTATCCTAAGACAAAAGTTATATTAAACAAACGAACCTAAAAACAACAATAAAACAACCCACCATTTCACACCAAGGAAGCCAAAACAAATGTACCCCGTAACATTGGTGAGTACATTTTAATTTGTCTCCCTCAGTAAATGAACAGTATGAAAAACAGCTTTGACAATACTATTTTTACTTGCCACCACACGCGAAAAGAACGACGCTCTGAGCTTCCCCATGAGCGCAAAGAAGTCGGTTACTCTGCTCTCAGCAAACATCTCAGTCGCACTACACCGCCAGGGCAGGTGGAGCATGACCCGAAACGCGTTATTATATTGTACACGAAGAGTGTTGTATGCACTCTTCGTATACTTGTACCAAAGTTGACTGGTGTAGAACGACTGACAGTAAGCCTGGAACAGAGTTATTTTTACTTGCTTCGAGCAATGGAAGAAACGTCTATTTAGCATGTTACTTCTACATGCAATGCTACGTCTTTGCCTCTCCAGGTCAACGTCATCTTTTAAGTTTGCCGTTATGATGTGTCCGAGATACTTAAATTGACCAACTATTTTTAATTGTGAGCCACACAATAGATCATCATCTTCAATCAGCATCATCATCATTCTCCTACCCTTATTCCAATTTATTAGGGGTCGGCGTGTCATCAACATGTCTTCTGCTTCCATACTTCTCTATTAGCCGTCATTTCGGTAGTCACTCCCTTTTATATCACCTGCATAATGCAACCCACATTACTAGTATAAGTTCAGGCAAATTAGCAACTGCGCTCGTTTATTGTAAATGTGTCACTTTTATATATTTATATAAAAGTATAAAAATCGTTTATTTAAACGATTTTTTTATTTATAAGCCGTGCTAATGTGAGTGTGAAAGCTCATATTTCTATAGTTAATTATCTTGAAAGCAGGAACTCTTTGGCAATTCCCGGTATGGCTTTAGTTTTGAGCTTCAATGTAACCAGCGCCCACGCCGTAGTATCGCGAAGGGTCATTAAGTTATTAATATTATTTATCGTAAATGGATTCGAAATAAAAAAAATCACGTCAGAAAAGTGATCATGTAAAGCTTCGTTTGGAAGTTTTTGCTAGGACTCGAGTCAAGGTTTAACTGTGATGATTAATATCTTATTTTATTGGTATCTTGATTCCACGACGGATACAAAGAAGGTAGTTTTTATTCGTGGAGCAGAACATTATTTATCATTACTAAATTTGTTGGGGTTTTTATACACAGGGACATTTCAATCCGTTTGTGTCTTATACAAAATATTTGGTCAAATAAAAACGTTAAAACACGTCATTTAAAAACAGGGTTCGCTGAGGGTTCAGTGGATATATATCATGAATTGATGATATAAATCTCGATATTTATTAATTGATATTTATGTGGATATACAGGGTGTCCGGTAAAGAATGGATACTTAACCATAAAACGGCATATAATACAAATTATGGCCTTATGGCAGTTAAAAAAAAAATATAGGTATATATTTCCCAAGAACCTAAGATTATTTTGAAAAAAATAATAACTTTCATTTTCATTCTACTTCACCACGACCACAAATGAATGAAATCCTTCTGTTATTTGTTGTTATAATATTGTACGTTGACTATGCCGACAGTCCGGCAGTAAATAGTGTGTCTAGAAATTGCACAGTATTTTGTTTCAGAAAAATCTTATCTTGGGATATTCCCTTTTTGTATTTTTTTTAGAACGGCCTTACGGTATATTATATTTTTTTAGAACGGCCATAAGGCAATATTTCAAGGTTCTCCATTCTTTACTGGACACCATTTTTTGTGTAGGAATAACTTCTCCCACTCTCGGCAGAGCTGGTGTATCAGACTTTTACTGACTAAAACCCACCCGTGTTCCTTCAGTTGCCTCTGTGCCACGGCCACGGTAACCCTTTCGGACAAACCCGCGACCCCGGTCGGATACTCCGTATATCAATTGATATTTATTATCAAAACCAGAAATATTGCAGATTCAAAGTTTACCATAACTACCAAAAATTCCTAACAAAAACTACAATTTAGATTACGTTTCCCGAATTCCCGAAAAGATTGACACATCTAATCATAAGTTTCCGGGATTCACCAAATAACGTGCAAGTACAGTTAGCTTTTTATTGAAATTCAAACCTTATAACCATAACATAGGATTTATAGTAGGTTACGTTAATGTAAGGTTTTCCCTTATGGTAAATAATTTTTGAACTTTATGGAAATCCCATGACGCGTACCATTCGACTGCTTTTTAAAATAATGTTATAATTTGAATTTTGTGTAGTGTTGTTTGAGTAAATTGATTATTATTTATAAAAGACTCAAATTTTTTGCTACTTTTATAATAAAAACGTCAGATGATCAAACAAACATTTTCTGCAACAAAAACATTTAAATACCACGTACAGAATGAAAATCACGTATTTTTTTATACACGATAATATCCGATATGCTCATATCAAATTTCGGATATTTTGATATGTGTTAAAAATATGAATTCAAGATTGCTGGATCAATAACATTCCAGTGTAGTTTTTTATTGTCACTTTTCAAGGAAAATCACATACACGATAAGAAAGCGAATTTTCTGATCGTTATCCATCAGAAAGTTCGCTCTGCTAACACTAAAGCTCTGATAATACTAATTAAGAGCGATCGGAACGAAGGCCTCTTCACGCTAAGGGTCGACTTTGTTACCTGATTCCGAGAAAATTTAAGAACGTACCTTAGAATGATCGAATATTGCATTCGTTTCTAGTATAATTTGTCACTAATTATTCAATAGATGTCTATATTTTTACTATTCTTATTTTTAAGAAAAAAGCAGTTGATTATAATTTAAAGTGATTTTTAACCAACTTCCAAAAAAGGAGGAGGTTCTCAATTCGACTGAATTCTTTTTTTATTTTTTATGTGTGCTAGCTCAGAACATTTTGCTGGGTGCACCGATTTGGATGATTATTTTTTATTTGAAAGCTGGTGCTACACATGTGGTCCCATTTAAATTTGATCAAGTTCTGACGAGTAGTTTGTGAGTTATCCTTAATACTGCGTATTTTTTCCACTTAGTTTATATTGAAGATGTTTTAATAATTTCCTGTCACGGTTATTTACATATCAAGTAGTGGTTGACGAATGTGTGTGGGGCAGGTACCACAACTAAAAAGTGTAAAATAACTGACTTCCAAAAAAAACACAAAAAAACGGGAAAAGTAACTTTAATTTCGGAAGTCGATGTCTTTGGTTGTGTATTTTCGTTTTTGGTCACCGACTTCCGAAATTAAAGTTATTTTTCACGATTTGTTGTGTTTTTTTTTTGGAAGTCGGTTGGTTTTTGTACAAATGTTTTTACAATATATAAACGTAATAAAATAGTAACGAATTTTTGTCTGGATGTATGTACGGATTGGCGCAAAAGCAGCTGAATGGATTGGTATGAAATTTGGCGCACAGATAGTTTATAACCTGGATTATGGAATATTTTCCGACATCCACGCGGGCGAAGCCGCGGGTAAAAGCTAAGTGACGTAATACAATAGTCAAAAAGGGTTTGAATTCATGTTTTCTTTGTTTAATCTATCAGCCTATTATATTGTATCGTGATGATTTTTAAACACAGATTGCGCAGGTCATCAAATCACATAATCAGAAACAATAAAGAACCGCTAAAAATTATCATCATGATACCTATTAGGTAGCCTTCAGTGATAAGTAAGTGATACTAATCGTCTTGCCTATGAAGTATCAATGTGATTACACCCATGGTTAGTATACGTCATCATAATCTTAGAGGAATTACACTGTAGATTAGGTACCGTTAAACGGGGTGAATAGTAATGCAGGGGTGAATCGGATGGGCACGCCACAATTGCGGCGGTAAGTCCCCTCTTTGAGGAGTGGATTTAGAGGCGCCACGGCGTCCTCACCTTTCGCCTGACGCAGGTCCTCACCGGACATGGTTGTTTTGGGAGGTTCCTATTTCGCATAAGGCGGGAGGAAACGCACGGGTGTTACCACTGTGTGGATCACCCGGAGGACACGGTGGAGCATACGGTGGAGGTCTGCCCGGCTTGGGCGGAGCACCACCGTGTCCTCGCGGAGGCGATCGGCGGCGGCGACCTCTCGCGTCCGGCCCTGGTCCAGGCCATGGTACGGAGCTAGAGGGCATGGAAAGCCGTCACCTCCTTCTGCGAAGCAGTAATGCTCGCGAAGGAGGAGGCGGTGCGCGTGATTGAGCGGCAATCGTTGTGCCCTCACGCCCCTAGTCGCCGCAGGAGGAGACGCCATGGGCGTCGAGAGTCGATAGCCGGTTCCCGGCCACCTTAGGCGCCGGCTTGCGGTCGGCGAGCAATGGGTGGCTCGCCGTCCGGTATGAACCAGGCCCGGGTCGACGGCGCGTTGTGTTCCACGCGCGCCTCAAAGAGATGTCAGCACACATTGTCGGGTCCGTTAGGGCCGATGCCTGCCGGGGTCGCGGGTTTGTCCGAAAGGGTTACAGGCAACTGAAGGAACACTGGTGGGTTTTAGTCAGTAAAAGTCTGACACGCCCGAGACCCGCTCTGCCCAGATCGGGCGAAGTTACATGATGATTTTCCACCAAAAAAAAAAAGCGGGGTTCGGAACGAAACTTTAAAATGGATTTAAACGTTGAAATAATATAGTTTTTTGCTAACAAGGGCACTTAATCGTAAATTATAATACAGTAAACACATTGAGTAATTTTTGGCAACTAACTATATTATTTCAATATTAACATCCGTCTTAAAGTTTCGTTCCGATTCACCCCTGCATTCCTATTCACCCCGTGTAATTTTAGAATACTTATCTGTGAAAGACAAGTGTCGCCATCTACTGTCATAGGTACAAAGTTTTTCTTTCAGTTGAAATTCAAATGCACATTTTGCTATAAAGCTATTTTTCTTTCTTTCTTTTCTTTTCTATGGGTAAGAAAGAAAAAGACTGACAAGAGATGGAGTACTTTTTGACAAACTCTGGAAATTATTACCTTGTAAATTCCCATTATATCTAAATATTTTTGCAAGTAAACTTTCGCAAATACCGATACTTATTCTAGAACAAAGGATTACTATTCAAAAGTCACCAAAACTGAAGGTATATACAAACAATTTGTAAGTCATTATTGCAATCATCAAAGACCAATTTAATACAATTTTGTTTTCACAACACTTTTCCCTACGTTTCAAAATCAAAATATTTGATTTCACATAAACCTACATGGGCACTTATGAAACGTCAGAAGCTAAGTGCACGGTTTCAATTGTACTTGGTTTAACATGTAAAGCCCTATTCACACATGTGCAAATATTTCTTTGTGAGAGTAGCTTTGGAAATTTATAATTGAATATGAAAGACAATACTTCGGACTGCCTTAATTAATCCATTTCATTGCTGCTAATTAAAATGGTATAAATGTGTTTACATTCTTTTTACTTCGTTTCTGTGCGAGGGTTTTAATTTTTTATACTTTTTGTATCAATCCATTATTTTTTTGTTTCTATAAAACCTGTCAACATGTAACAAAAGGTTTTGTTTGTATTTTCACTAACCAATTAAAACAGGTAACATAAGATTAATTGCAAAAAGAAAAAAAAACCATGAACAATATGCTTGTTTTTTCGCTTTTTCACAATAAACGCCGAAACTTTTGCTAAAAAATGAACCATGCTCTAGCGTTAATTAAGCATACCTCACATTGAAATAAATGCCAGTTTCATATAGTTTTAATTAATACCTTTATAATTAAAACAACGGGCGAAATGGGAATTGAAGTAAAAAATTTGCAAAAATGCAGGTTCATTAAATTGGCTACGGAATAGTTAATGTTAAGACAAAGTGACCACGCGTTACGGTTTTTGCGAGACTTTCGCCCGGTTATTGGAACGAAAATTATCGACGCGCCAAAATTAAAAGCTAGCAAAAGATGCGATTGGCTGTTGATAATTCATCCAAGATGCAACCAATGACAGCAAGTTACGCGCGCTTGACAATTTGTTAGCCAATTTTTGTGTACATTTTTGTTCTAAAAACCGGGCGTTTCTCTTCTAGATTAGATAAATTTTGTTGCGTCAATGTTGCAACGTAAGCTTTCATTCTTTGTAATTAATGATTCTACAAAGAAGAGGTAGTGAATAACGTCACATCAATTATTTGTTTTTAAATTGGTGTGTAACTGAATTTTAACATTTTTTTGGAACCAAATTGCGTTTATTTTCACTTATCTGCTCAACTGTCGCTAATGAGACACAATAACTTTTCTATTGTAACCGAACTTAATTAGTTCGATCGACAGAAGAGGAGATAATAAATTATGATCATATTTTTTATGTATTAAAACATTAATTTAGACATTTAGAAGATTTAGCTTTGTATTTATCTGAATTTTATTTTCTTTACAAAATATTAATTCGACAGTAACGTGTTACGCGCTACGTAAAAGGTTACTATCGATTTAACTAAATGCAAAAAAAAACTAGGTCCTAATAAATATGTTTTTGCATTGTAAACTGCTAATATTTATTTAATTTGCACAAAAATAACTATCAAACCAAAATTGCTAAAAAGACCAAAAAATATAACAAACCGCATCAAGTGTCCCGCTTTGAACTAAAATCCTTGCCACGGTATGTATAGACAAAATTAACCGGAGATTTTTCTCGGAAAAATCCAAGGCTTGCTTGTTTCAATTACGGTTACTAATGAGTTGACTTGTGCTTGCTAATTAGGCACCTCGCTAATTAATCACAACCAGTTCACCTTGTTCGTGAAAGTTCATTTTCTCCCGTTCTTGTTTACTCTCCTAATTATTTCTAATAAATACGTATTTGTGGTGTCTTATGTTTTTGTGCGGCGTGATTTTGAGTTATTGCTTTAATGGAATTAATTTAAAGATTATTCTGTGTTCTGATTGTGTATTTGACATGTAATTTTTATATGTATAGTGATGGTATAATATTTTGTGAAGATTTGTGGCAATTTGTGGAGTATAATAATTATACATAATTATTATGTATGATGTTTGTGACTGGTATTTGTTATCTTATTTTAGAAGACAGTCTTGTGACCAAATATTACTGTATTATAGGAATTATCGATAACACTGACTTTTCTTTTCAGTGTTTTTTTTTCTACTAAAACAACCTAAAAGTTTTTCGCAAAAATAAAAATAATTGAGTAGTCGCAACTGATAACCGTTAAATACAAAAAAAATCGACACAAATAAATATTGAATGGTTCATTAATTCATTGCTGCAACATACCAGATACATATAAAGAAAGAAAGAAAAATATTTTATTTGGGACACGCACAGGAAATACAAAGAGTAAAAAATAAAATAAAAAAGGAGCATTTAAAACTAACAAAATCCTAACTAATATTATAAATGCGAAAGTAAGTTTGTTTGTTTGTTTGTTACCTTTTCACGCCTAAACCACTGAACCGATCATCCTGAAATTTTGCATATACTTTGTCAGGTGTACAGAAACGGACATAGGGTACCTTTCATCCCGTAAAAAAGTACTGTTCCCGAGGAAAACAACAATAACGTTCTTATGATAATAGATGGCGCCACGTGTCTTTCGAATCATGATTCAATTATAACCCGAATTGATAGTCAAGGTCTAAATGAACGCGAGCGAAGCCGCGGGCAAAAGCTAGTTAACAATAAAAACAAAAATAAACAAGTAAAAAACCATAACTTGCTTAGGTACCTATAATATGCATAAACATAATTGAACTTCAAGTCACAAAATTCTAACAAAATATAAATATTAAAACTAACTTATTGAACAGGTACTGGCAGCTAACTAAATCTTCACTGCAAGGCCATAAAAACACAACCTCAATGGATAATCTCCGACTTTCACAGGAAGCTCAATATATCCGTGTGTGACCGCCAACCAGTACCAATTAACAGCATTACTCTTATCTAACCCCTCATTATAACAAGTAATGGTGTAAGTGGCTTCAGTAAAACTTCATTATTTAACGTCAAAGATTGGAGCTTTGCTCGCCCATCACTCGGCGACACTTGGAACTTGTTCGTGTATTATTTTACTGCAACTCATTTTGAACTGTAACTCCTGTGGCATAGAACTGTGATTTAAAAGATGAGGATATAGTTTAGGTGACACCAAAATACCCATGCTTCAAACAGTTATAGCGGAGTACTTGTATGTTATGGTGCATTCAACCAATGTGCCACCTGTCAGGGCCGTATCGTGGAGTTTGAAATGAGAGCTTTCATTTATTTTGACAAGCTAAGATTTACTTGAGCGTATCTTCTTAGAGGAATGTTGTGCAACAAATCGGTGGAATTATGTTTTTAGTGAAATTAAAAGGAACATGGAACACCATGTCGTGACGGCCCAGTGATTAAGACCCCGCCTGTCATACACGAGGTTCTGGGTTCTCATACAGGTAGGTAAGTACTAAAGTGACTTTTGCAATTCAATTGTACTTCCTGAATTTAGGGTCCCGTAGTCAACAAAGAACCGTTATAGTTTTGCCATGTCCGTCTGTCCGTCCGTCCGCAGCTTAGCTCAGTCTCTTAGTTCTAGAAAGCTACAATTTGGCATGGATATACATATTAATCACGCCGACAAAGTGGTAAAACGAGATCATGAAAAACTTTATTTTAGGGCACCTCCTGTACACGTAAAGAGGGTATGTTTTTTTTTTCTTGTCTGTCTCATTGTGTGGGGTATCGTCGGATAGGCCATTCAAAAATGTTACGGGTCTGTGAAAACTATTTTCCGATTCAGGGATCCGTTTGCGTAAAATTAAGATTTAAATTGCAAATTGTTGTTAGAATTAAGTGCCCCCCCCTCCCTTGCTAGCTAAATGGTTGCTTTTGGATATGTTAAAAAAATCACGGCAGTAGTATACATATATAACGAAATGAAAAGGAAAACTATCACAGCTAAGAGTAGACTTTACAAGTTTACGAGTAATAGTCGACCAACTTACATTTACAGTTGGAACGTATGGGAGAACAGGTTTTTCTACTACCATTTTAAGTTTGTTCTAGGGACAAATTCACCTCAACTACGGAACCTTTCATTGTGCGTGATCCGACACGAACTTGGCTGGTTTTTCATTTTGAAAAAGTGGGCTTGGGCTTGCAGAAGTCTAACTAAAGTCTTGGCTCTCTCTTTTACTGAACGCTTATCCTAGCTTTATGTAACTCTGCTACTGTCTTGCAGGCTGTTGCTTTAAAACTTGCTCGAATTCTGTCAGTCGATGATCACACCCATCGAGGAAATATTTAGGGCTCTTCTTGATACAAGTGAGAGGCCAATAATATCGTTCGCCCCAATTTTTTTTAGAAATGCCGTCTCCTATGTTAACCTGAGAGGTTGTCGGGTCAGACGGAGCTTGCAGCGGCGCACGGCGGGCCGGCACCAGTCGGGGGCTGCGTTGAAGAGTGCTTAAGTGGCCCCGTGGTTTTAGTCAGTTATAGTCTGACAGACCCAGACCCCTCCGCCCGCCCCTGGGCGGAGGATATGCACGAAAATTTCCACCAAGTTTCAAAAAAAAAAAAAAAAAGGTTGTCAACTGCTTAACTTTATAATTAAGCCCACCAACCAGGGCAAAAAATGTAAAAACTAAGCTCGCCCCTAAGTATTTCAATCTTTTCACAAATAGGCAACAATCAACGAAACCGACCTCTGCACAATCGAGAATTCAGCTCATTTTTGCTAACACAAGAAGGTGCCCAATTATGTACTTATCAGATGGACATTTTATGCGGCAAAAATGAAAGAACCTGATGAAATAGAGCCCTGTATTCAGCTGCTCATTATACAAGGTAGGTTGCGAAAGAGATCGTTTCCGAACTCAATGTGATGCCTTGGGCGAGCAATTTGTATCTGCTGGTGTATCATTGATACATTTATTACCAATGGATTGTTGCTGCGATACTGTAAGTAGGACTTATCTCATTCAGAAATAGGACCCTTTGAAAAGTATCTGCAAAAAAGTACTAAAGGTAGTCGATCTCGTAATTTCCTTAACACTTTTGACGAACAATTCCCAGTAAATTGAAAGTTGGCTAAGGTTTACACTATTTAATTGTTACGTAGATAAATACCGGACCCAGGTTGGCCGAAGCAAGGAAAACCTGTTCAGGTGGAGATTCATAGACCACTCCGCCTTGGGAGTGTAAAACTGGTGCTGTTCCACAAATTATGGGACATTCTATATCGTATCCTGCGTGTCCTGCCGTCTGCACGTTACAGGAACTGTTGAACGCTAGTGATGGCGCCAAATACGTAGCCAAATATATTTATTTATTTATTAAAACTTTATGCACCAGTAAAAAAATACTGTAGAAAAGTGGACTTAATACCTGAGGCATTTCCTACCAGCAAACATAGGGGAAAAAAAAAAAAAGAAAAATGCAAATTCTGTGCCGAGTCCATTTAAATTGCCATCGACACGCTAAGAAGAAAATATACCTTGTTGTTTTATGACGTGCAAGTGATATTCTACCATAGGGTGGCATGGCAAAGCAATTGCGAGGTCAACTATACTTACTTAGTAGTTGTGCTTTCTTAAGTCCCATAAAACATCAATGGAATAGTACTGCAAGAACTCAATATTTTTTACTGTTAAGTCGTAACTACATACGTCATAAAATCCTAAGCACACAGCACCTCACTTGAACGCAAAAACGAAGTTAAAATGTAAAAACCTACTGTCGTATGTCATTTGTTTGCTCTAAGCACAGAATGACGAATGCAGGAAAAATGTTTTCCAAGAGGCAAAAAAGAGTCAAGTGTTTTGGCTCTGGGATTTTTCTATTCTTACTTCTACATTAAAAAATACTTCGAAAAACTTTAATAAATATTAAATTTCGAAAATGACTCAAGAAAGGTTTAAGTACCTAGTTAATAATTGTTTCAAGTTGACTCTCATCATAACCAACTTTTATTTTCAATACAAATCGTTTTAGTTTTTCTATATTTTTTTTATTCAACTTTTCTTTTTACTCTTTTAGTTTTTCTTCTTCTGCTTTTCCCTTCTTCTTTTTTGTTACTCAACACTCAAACTATCTCAAAACAAACGTTTGTAAGTAAAACTATTACCACAATAATTGATATTTAAACAAAGTATAAAGTTTGCTTTTAACAAATACAAAAATAAGATACCACGGCTAACACTACACGAACTACAAATTAACACATCAAGATCAATAAACCCTTACCCCCATTACTTAACGACCTAACAATCGATCAAACAGATAACCACCAAAATCGGAATAAACTATTCAAAGCCTTATTATTAAGCGAAATTACAAGTTAACGCTATAGAAGACACGGCTAATCGGATTGTGGGGAATAATGAGATTCCGATAGCGGCCGATGTATCCGCGATAGGATCTACAGATAGTCGCGAGTCACGTTGCGCTTGCGCACGCCTTACAACTTCATCAACGACGAACAAACCCATATTAGGTTAAGCCCGCAACAATTATTTAATGTCGGCGACTCATAATTAAAACGCAATATAAAATTTATGGTCGATTGTCATTTGTCAGGTATACATTAATTATTATAAGTTGCGAATACAAAACGTGTTTTTAAAAGGTGCATTTGAAAGTGTTAAAGCTCGTTACGTAGTTTCAGAAAGTAGTCGACTAGAGTCAGGTATCTTTCTGTGTTCATGTAAGTTTAATTATTTTGAAAGCCTTATAAGAATTTTACCTATAGAATTAAAAATCGATAAAGCTGTGTTAATATTATGTGCATATGAAAAAGATACGATCATTAATGTATATTAACACGCAAACAACGATTAATATTGCATTAGAATTTTGTATAAATTAAAAGTTATAGCTACTTTTTTGGTTAATAACCGCTGTTCAGCCCTTTTTCACGATTAAAAATATACGTTATTAAAATGAAATAGGATATTAATTGCATGTACATACCTACCAACCTATGTATTGCATGTAGGTAATTAAATTTTTCATGGAACGCGAAGATAAAACGAATGGAAAAGAAAGTAAACATTAATTCTTTATATATAAATAAAGAATTATAAAGAATAAATAATTAATTCAGACCAGTAATTCAGTTGTAACGCGGTTGCGTAATTTAGAAGGTGTCATAGCAAATCATTTTCCTGTTTAAATCCGGCCACATAGCCTCATTCGCCTTAAATACCTTGCTGAAAATCACTACGCTTATTTGATAATTTAATATTTAAATGGTTTTAGTGAAAACAAATGAAAATTATTTCTACGTTACTTAGTTCAGAAACTAAATATTCGCATCACCTCCACGACGGTAGCAAAACGGCGAAGCCATACATTTTTACTGATATGTAGAATTTGTGAAGATAGGGTCGGTAGAGTTAGGCCGTGTAGATTCAGAAGCTTGGCTCTACATGAGATCTGATATCTTATTCACAGGGCAAACCTTATGTGGTCGTCTTGGCAACATTTTACATGAAATGTTTTTGGTGGGATAGTTTTGAATTGAATGGGTTATTATTAGTATTACATGCTCTTACACTGGGCCGCAAAAAAAGCGGGTCGGTAATAAAAACCTCAATAACTTCCAAAATATTGGAGCTAGCTTTATGAAATAAAGACTGTATTACAGACAGTTTTATAGTGCTTAAATCAATGTCATAAAAGTTCAAGATTATGAAGTTTATTTTGAATAAAAGTAAGTTAAGTAATAATGACCATTATCACTAGATTTCGAAAAATGTGTTACGGTATCAAATATGCAATTTTTACACATTTTAGTATTTTGTATTGCCAGCACGAGCTGATAATACAGCTGTTATACTTTTTGGCATGCTTTCCATCAGATTTCTGAGCCGATGCTGAGGAATATTCTCCAATTCCTCTATCAGTGCACTTTTCAGTTCACGAAGCGTGATTGGAGGGGAATTTCCCTGGCGTACTCGGCGTTCCAGTTCATCCCAAGCATGCTCGATGGGGTTCAAGTCTGGGCTGCGTGCTGGCCACGCCATGCATGTGATAGCGACATCTTCAAGGTAGTCAAACACTATCCGAGCTGTATGATGAGCGTTATCCTGCATAAAGATGGCGTTGTCGTCCAAGTTTACAAAAAATGGACCAACATACTCATTTAATATTTAATTCACGTACTTTCTGCAGTTAAAGTGCCATTTACTATCACCATTAGCACAGTGCGGCTTTCAGGAGAAATTCCAGTCTACATGTGTATCGAGCCTCCGCCGTATGGCAATTTATCTTCAATGCAAGCTTGGTTATAACGCTCTCCTGATCGTCTGTAGACTCTTTGACTCCCATAGTGCGTGTATAACATGAACCTAGACTCGTCTGAAAACATTACTCTTGGCCAGTCATCCAGAGTCCAATTCACGTGTTCTATAGCGTAACTCAGCCTTGAATATCAATGCTGCCTTTCGAGTTTTGGACCATTTGCAGGTCTAAAATGGCTTTAAGTTTGCTTCAGCAAGGCGCCGTCTCACTGTACATGTGCTCGGATTGGTTACTCCAGCACGTAGAATGTGATTTTTGACTTCAACAGCCGTTTGAAATCGATTTTTCAACATTGTTGACACCATATATCGATGCTCACGCGCTGTTGTGCACTTTGTTCGGCCTGTTCCTGTTCTGCGAATATTGAATCCAGTCTATTCGTCAATCACTGGAACACTCTTTAAACGGTTGATATAACACACCAACAGTTCTTGCTGTATAACGCTGACTGCGTCGGTTTACAAGCATTGTCAGAATTCTGGTACACTCCTCAGGGGTTAGTGGCATGTTTTAAATTGAATTTGATCCGAATAATAAATTTCTGCACAAGAAATGCCATATTTATAAACAGAAACAATAGTAAAACAGATTGTTTCAAAATATGTAGTTCAAATAAAAAAAAATCGTCTTTATTTTTTATTTATGATTTTTAATACAATCACCAAAAAGAAATAAAACAATTTTACTTCTTCCTATACTTTTAATGAAATAAAACTTAATTAAATTTTTATTTTAAAAGGATTGCTCAAATATTTTAAAAGTTATCACATTTTTTATAACCGACCCGCTTTCTTTGCGGCCCAGTGTATAATAGCTTTTCTAATTGCGAGAGTTGGCGTAGCGTTTTCTTAGGCTTCTAGTTCTACGAGAATTGTTGTATTATTAACTTGTTATTTGTCATAATCAATTCTTTATCTTTATAAAATGAATATGTTTTTGTGAAGGTAAATAAATAGTGAGAGGCAAAAACGGATCCGGTGTCGAACCCGGTTTTGTGCTTAGGGAACGGCCTATGTCCAGCTGTGGACAATTTTTTGCTGAAGTGATAATATAGCAAAACCGGTATACCGGTATATTAAACATACGTTTAAATTGAAATAATATTCAATGATTTATTGATTCCTAAGATCCACTTATATATTCTGTTAAAATTATATCATTAATTAAAATCACTATCAGGAACAAAGCAATCGCAGTAATTACGTTTAAAATGCAATTTATCACAACATGGGTCTTGTTTAGTTCACTCGGTAATTAAACGAGAGCTTTCACTACAGTAATGGAATTCAATTAAAACTAAAACGCAATGCATTCAGCCGTTGATACCAACTTACTAGCTAGCGTAAACTTCCGCTGAATACAATTAATTAAATTATCATTGGAAAACCTAACATTTTTACAAGTATTATTTTGTTATTTAATTAAAATTCTTGTTTGCCTTGTCTGTATCTACACAGGTTAATCTAAACTCTCAAAATTCAATTAGCTAATTAAACAGGCGGGTAAGAAAGTTCAACAAAACTATATGGAAGAAGCGCAGTAAAGGCATCTCATATTGGCAGTGTAGTCGCGGTCGATGGCGCCCCCTCGCGTCCCCCAATCAGCTCCATCAAAACTCGAGCTCATTACTCAAAATCAATTAGCGTTATTAGTGCGGCGCGTCTTCGTTAGCCCGTGATGGAGGGTAATTTATTGGCATCTCTTAATTAGGGATAAGTCTAATTGGAGGCTTAGTCGTAACGAGGCCCTCGAAATCTGACGTCCCGACGAATAAATTGGTCGGCCGGGCCACGGCCTCGGCGCGACGGGGCACGGCTCGGCGCGGTGCCGATGCCGCACGCACGTCGCTCTATCACCGCTGATATTTTGACGTGCCAACTCGATTTATGCTCCTCCACTGTACTCACTTTAACGACAGCTCTAATAAGTTTCAAACATCGACTTAGACCCGGCTTAAAAGGATGCGTCATAACGTATGGGATTTAGTAGACGGTAATGAAAGTTATGCGGTTCGACGTATAATGTCGGTCTGGGGACTACTAAAACGATTTTAAAGTCACACCGCACGAGACGTTTATAGTTAAGGAATATTGATTTTATATGTGGTTTGTCGGAGGACATAATGCATTCTAGTAAGACTAATTCGGTCGGGTGGGATCTGCGGCGAGCGCTAAGCGGTGCGGTTGGTGCGGTCGCTGTTCAAAGCGGTTCGAACAAAAATAAAGGACGCACAAAAGCATATAAATAAAAGAGTGCGGACAACGGCATGATCAAGTGCACCGCGCGATGTAACGCGATACTTTGTAGCGTGCCTTATTCCGACGAAAGGTGCCCCTCCGTGCCCCTCCCCCCCGGCCTCCTCTGCAGCCCACAGAACTGGTCAACTCTATAATTAGATCGCTCCTCCGTGACACACAACGTGGAAATTATTTGTATTTTAATAATGAGACGAATTTAGATCTTAGATAAGTCTCGGTTCTATCGCGGTCGGTAAGTGAGGCCTAAAACAAAACGACCCCGACGTTGTTGGACTTGTTGAAGGAAGTGTAATTAGTAGAACTGAAATTCTTAGAACTTAAAATTCTAGTTGGAAAACGTTAAGATCTAAAGTGTCCTGTAATTTCCTTTCCCTACAACAAAAAAATTAGTTCATGAAAACCAAAAATTCATTCAAGATTTAATTCTTAATTCTGCATTTGGCAATACTTGCTAGAACTTAAAATTCTAGTTGGAAAATGTTAAGATCTAAAGAGTCCTAATTTTTTTTCCCTACATTAAAAAAAAATTAGTTCATGAAAACCAAAAATTCATTCAAGATTTAATTCTGCATTCGCCAATACTTGCTTATCAATAAAAAAACACGTATGAAGTATTAAAAATCTCTCACTTAATTGTTCCAAATCGATACATGGCCCGAGAGCGCCAAAGAATCGGTTTAATGCCAAATCGAATTACGATCAGACGATGCTGGAACAGAGGTGGCTTGGAGCTGTAGGAGGTCAATATTATATTTTTTGAACAAGCAAATAGAATTTTAATAATATTGACTTTGAATGTTTACACAGGTGTCCATTCTCCATTCATGTTCAATACTCGAATAATTATCAAATTAGGCGCACTTTCATTTTATGTTTGTTCGACGAAAGGAACCACGAAACGTTTGTCTCCATCAATTGGTTTTTAAGCTTTTTTATTACTTTATATTACTTTTAAGCCGCTATTAACTATGCTCATAATTTTATCAGCTATGTATATATTTTTTTGCTTTAGGCTTTGTCTTTTCTATGCTTATGACTTTATGACATAATGAATGTGACAGACATTCATTTTGTCTTAACTTTAAATGTTAAAGTTTTATTTTACAAGTTACAAAATCTTATACGCTTAGCGCTTAACTATATGGATAATTGAAGGCTCAATGAATTCCTGATTTTCTGAAAGACTATTTAGATACTAGGTTTAACGTTCGAAACGTGTGGAATACAACACAAAACTTTCCTTCAGACCAAAATACTGAGAACCTAACATAATGGCTAAAAATTTCTCGCTATAGAATAATTCGCCATTCAAAACGGTCATAAAGATCACCGTGCTAATCCCCGAGCGTTTCAAATAAAACCGAATGGACCGGCTACGTGAGCCATACATTACCCTTTCTTAGGACGACGTCTCGGCGGACTAATGCCTACAATGTGTATTATAGCATTTAATATAATAATAACGTAATGAAACGTCTCGCGCGATGGGGCGAGGGTGGGGGGTGCGCGGGCGGCGCGGAGGGAGCCGCGAGAACCGGTCGCCGGAGGTCATCGGCAGCGAGCCTTCCGCGACCGGTGTTGCCAGCTTAGGCCGACTCGGTTGCCCATTTATGTAGTTTTTCGAAACGGCTGAGGTTAACTGGGACAGCCCGTAACATTTGTTGCCTTTTTAAGTCGTCTATTAGTCTTGCACGCGGCAGCTACGGACAGGAAACATTAGAAGTAATGATCTGTGCATGCGACTCTACATTATGCAAAACTTTTTTCCTCCTTCAAGTACAAATCCGCTTTTTGCAATACTTCGATTTTCTTGGAAAACAAGACTATCACTAAGGACATTTGCCAGTTAATTACGTGACATCACTCCAAACTTACAATTTTAAGGTGTCCAAAAAGCCCAAGTTGTCAGGAGGTTGGCAACCCGCCGACGGCTATGGTAATGCTCCGACGCGTCGCCCGCGCGTATGTTAATGCTCCATTAAGATTATACTAATTGAAAGCCAATAAATACAACGGCTATGAATATTAATTTTATTTGGCTTCGCGCTGTTACTGAACGGACCAGTTTCTGGATCGCGTGCGACGAATTACTCGCGACTCTTTCCAATGTTTTATAGAAGACACCCGATGACGGACTTCGGAGAATGCAGGCCATGTTAAGTTCAGTGAATGTCGCTTAAAATTTATCGCTATCACTGCCAAATTAGATGTCTTGCACCAACTTGTAGCAAAGTATAATTAATGATGATTATAGTTAATTTCGCATAGAAATATGCGTGTTAGGAAAATACCCAAATCGTGCAACCTTCAACTTCATTTGCGGTTATTTTATTAAAGTAGAATACGTCACATATACGTCTCTTTCTACAGTTGTACTTGAATTCATAAACAACCAGTGCTGACTGTCGGTGATCGTGACGGTAGTAGTTATCGACAAGTGTAGCCGTCACCGGCGGCGGCGGCGGGCGGCAGCAGTCAGTTGCGTGCGTATCTTCGCCATCCGGCTGGCGTGACGTCTCGATATTCCTGTCAATCCCGTTCGTCGTCGATAACACAGGACAAATCAATTACCGCTCGCATTCCACCGGCAGCCGACCGACGAATTCTCTGTCACGATCCTATCAGACGATGACGAGACCTCTCATCGAATGGTATGCAGAACATTGCGCGCCCCTGTCCGTCCCCTAAAGACTAGATTTGCACATAGAGAGCGATGGATCGCGCGCTTCCATCAATTATCCGTGAATTCCACGCATTCAAACATACGTCTAGATCGAATCGTTGTGTACCCTCAAGTATGGCTCAGTTTTGACCACGCCAAGAATTCCGTGTTCGATACCTGAACCGGAATGTTATCAGTGCGTCGCATCGGTACTCAGCATCAAACATGTCCGACACTATCGTACTACATTGTAAACCACTATTTAAATGAGTAGATAAATCAATTGAAAACGCAATCATGTAACGCGCTCGATATAATAAATATATACGTATTACATGTACATCCTGCGGTAATCAGCTAATTGGATATGAATTATTGATCCCGTAAGTGGTAATGATCGGTTTGTGTGGCCGAGCGGATGAAAGTCGTACGGAGGTGGCGTGCTCACCATCTTGGATTATTTGTAGAACTCGATTACTTGCTGCGCAAATGTAGATATTATTTCATAAACACAAAAACTGCTTTGCCGTGGCGTGGTGGTGGATCGTTGTGGCCGGGCTGTGCCCTCACCGCCTCGCTTGGCGCTGTAGACTGAGTGGGGCTCGCCGGGTCAATGTCAGCGCGTGCGGTTTTCCTTCGCAGTTGGGCCGCGAGGTCGACTAACTGCTAATTATTTTTCGACCAACGAGTTGCAAAATCAGCTGGTTTATGATGACTAACTGACTAAATGCGGTTAAGTGGTCACGAAATACTTTAGTGATTACAGCGGTGTGGTAATAGGATTGTGTTTGCTGTGTACGTTTGTTTTGTGTTAGCTTTGCGGAGGTTTAGAGGGAGCGAGATCCCAATATAATGCATGGGGCACGGTAGATGCGCAAGAGCACGCGCCCACGCGGGGTCGCCGGTGTTCGCCTCGATTTTATGTTAATCGAAGAGCCGTGTCGTCGGGCGACGTGTACATAAGACACAACGGTTAGGTAATACGGAACATGCAGTCACAAATACATTAAATACGCCATTATCCACAGCCGAGAACAATTTCACATTTACGACTTTACACTGACACATCGTAAATTGACTTTATATAGTTTCTATTGCGGCCTTATTTGCACGTGAGGTGATTGGAAACGAACTCGATTGCAGGACAAAGTGCAACGAGACCGTTTAACTATTATTGGATTTAAGTAAATATAAAGGGCATTAAATTCTTTTCTCGTGAGGAATAAATATGTAGCTAAATTAAACTCGCTCCACACGATCGGTCATATGTTACTTATAAGATATTTTACACACATAATTGCGATAGTGTTATTACCATAATTATACAACTAATTAAATGAGAAACATATATTTCCCTACTTACTTATTTTACGCCTTTCTGAAAGTTAATAAGTTTAATAATAACGAACTTATGGAAAGTTGGAAAAAACGTTTAATTGTAAAGTAATGGTAATTGCAGTAATAGGTTATTAATAAAGAGTATGTGAAGGAATTTAAAGTCGTGCCCAAGATATTGAATGTGCTCTTTATTCATTTGTAGTGGCCCATAAATTAGCTATTTAATGTAATATTCATTACGGCGAGCCGCATTTTTCTTCGCTACCGCAGAGTTACTACTGTTAAGAAATTCCGTGTTCAAGTAGTTGTTGTAATTCAAAAGTGTCGGACTACAAACTACAAGCATGATGTTTTATTTAGAAAATATGGAAAAATCGGTTTTACTTATACATGATTCATGTGGGTGGAAAAATGCTACAAATTCGTGTATTTTAAGCTATTGCATAGCTTTTATCGCGGGCTTTGAGGGCAGCGATCGAATCAAGAAATTCCGTAACGAAAATAAAACCTAACACCCCCCACTCCGCCTACCATGTAGCTCGGCCGAGCGTTCGCTTAACGTGTCTGTATATGGTACGACTGTACTTGAATTAATATCAAAGAAAAAAAAAACTGCATAAATAAATAAATAATTATAATTGCATAAGTTGATAATAAATGCTATGCAATAGCTTTACCGCGGTAGTCCCCGAGTGCCCACACGTGTTTTTTTTTTGTCAGCCGCGTTCTGCTACGAAGTTTACGAATTTAAGAGCACTGAATTGACTTTTACAATCTGGGCAATAGACAGATTTACTACTCCAGATTTCAGTTTAATTTAATCGAAGTACGTTAGAACATAGATTCTTTATCCGTATCTCACAGCTAGTTTTATCTGACTTAGATCTAAATCAGCAAAAAGTCTATTTTAATTCGCCCTTTCATGTCCTAATTTGTAATCTACATTTTAAATAAACCTTATTGTGAAAATATTAAAAGTTGTTAGTCTCTGACAGAAACTAAGTACCTAATTGATATTACTAATAATAAAAAACAACAAGAGGATACGACGTAAAGCTAGTGAGTAGGTACCTACCTAATATTTATAAATTTTAATATTTTTTTTAATTTCATACTTTATGTGTCAACCCTAGTACAATTAAGTACCCTATACAAATTTTCTCCCAGAAAAAGTATTTTCCTCACAAAAATATGTTTCCAATAACTCCGCTGTAATCCCCCAATAAGGTACAATCTTCAAATAAAACCACGTACTTATATAAAAAAAAAATCCTACCTACATTTTATCCACAATTTAAATAACTTCAAAAGATGTCTCAATTTATACAAATAAAGACGTTACATAAATAAAACCGTGCTTTGTAACAAAAATATCGTACAGTTGTTCCCAATATCGTGATCCGTAAGCGTCTCCTACGCATACACCTACTCCTTAGTACTGCTTACCTTTTACAATATCTTAATGTATTCGATTAAAGGCCCTAGCACGAACGCGTGACGTAAACGCAACATAAATTTGAACTAATTTTGAATTGAAAATACAACAATCCTATAGCATTTTGTATTTTTTTTTTTGCGACTAACACATTTAGTAGTACCAAAAGATATCAATAAAGTTTTCAAACTAAATCAATATTTATTTATTTATTTTCCCTCTTACATATATTATTACAGGGTAACCTATTGTGATAGTGTGTGTAGTGTGTATTATTGGCGAAACGATTATTTCCAATTTTAAAATAGTTAGAATTACACGTTAAGTTTATTTCGCGCGTTTGTGCTAGGCTCACAGTACCAGGGACTATGAAACGTTAATCGTAAATTATTATTTTTGAAAAACAAATAATATGTTATATTCCTTTGTGATGTAACACAAATATTTGGTTACAGAAATGGTCATAAAAGTATAAAAGTCGATTAGATAATTAATTTATGGGCCATTGGTGCCTGATACTGGATTTACGATTTGAAAAGAACCTATATATTTTTTTTTTTACTATTATTGCTCTTAGGCAATATTACATAATGACTAACTACTAACAGTTCCAAGAAAGAAAAATCTTATTAAATGTTAAAACTGCTTTTAATATGTTCCCTGGTAGGTAAATACAATTTTATAAGTTTCTTAGAAATTATAATGATTGTTTTCATTACTTAAATATAATTTCAAAATATTCCAATTTCTATTGTACTAAAAGCGGATAAGGGTAAAAAGGAAAGTTCAAATGCTTTTTTAACATTTAATTATAATGTTAACACAATACCCACTGATGTTTTATCACGAATTAACAATTCAAACAAAACAGTCGAGGTAAGCATGAGGGCCTTCTAGGCACAAGTATTAATTAAGAGGGTTGAACCACTCCGTCTCTAATTAACCGAAGACCCAAGCCAGCCACATTCGGAGTAATTAGTTCCCTCCGAGGGCTGTTCTCACGCTCTCGGACCTTAAACATTGCGAAATAATAGGAATTTCATCGATTACAATTATGCAGATAAGGCAAATATAGTTGAGTATCCAGCGAGTCGGACACATTGAATAAATTAGTCGTCATTAATACCGAGTTGAGAATGGAAGCGGCTCGGACAGTAAGAGAGATGTCACACCAGCAGTCTCATTACGGCGGAGCGCGGCGGTCAGCTGGCGCAATTTGTCCCCCGCTACGTGGATCGGTTATTAATCTGTTGCTACAATTACTCGCCGACCATTGAATTAATTGTACCCCTTATCTGGCAAATTCACTCGCGAACGTCAACTTATCGAGATGTTAAGTTCTTGTGTAGCTGTCAAGAAACGTTCGTGGTGATATTTTTATTGTTGCAAAAAGTGATCAATGTGATCTTGCGTTGTTATAATGTCAACCACTTGTCGCCGTTACAGCGCGCTCGCAAAAAACTTTCTTGCTCGATGGTTCATTTTACTTAAAAGAACTCATTTAAGGCATTCGATCGAAAAGCCGTCGACAATGAAATAAATGATCCTTCTCAACGACACAGCAATAAAAATTTCATAATAAGACTTTTTAAAACAATAACACTCGAACGAGGGTGGTCGAGAATCTTTATTAAAATCTCGAGAGAGTAATAAAAGCACAGTTAAATGCGGAGAACTCTGATGAAAATATTAATTAATGTTTCGGAATGGGAAACATGTTGCTAATTAAATGGCGATATCGCATAAAACGTAATTAGAGGCCTGGAACATTCGTTTCTCACGGGGCGGGCTGCATGCGCGTCCCGGCGCGGCGGGCGCCGCGTGCGGTACCGGCCCAGCCCGGCTCAGCGCATCTCTCGCGTTTATGAAAGGAATGCAACGCGTACGCTTACACAGCAAAACTGGTTACACTCCAACCGCGTACTGTATAAAGATTTTCTTAACTCGACACATTAAAATTCACTCTTAATAGTTGTTAACTTTTTGCGAGCCACCTCCTGTTAACAATGTTCAAATTGCAATTTGTAAGGATGATTTATAAAAAATCGGTTATGAGTCGCGGGTGATTCTGTTCAAGAGTTTAATTTTAAAAATAGATTAAAGAAGGAGGAGTTTATAATAGAAATTCCGCGAGAGCGAAACTACGAGAATTCCGTGAGGCGGCGGGCGTTATTAAATGCACTGACTGGCAACTATTAGCCGCGATGATAGACGCATGAATGGGCGGCGTAATTAAAAAATTCAATGATCACTTATTGTAATTAGCGTTGTATCGCTTGGCCGACAAAAAGGTAATTGTTTTCTGACGGCCGTCAATCAGTTGAAGAGAGAATGGTGCGGGATCGACACGTGCGCTTGCACAGACCGACCGACGTCTTTCTATTCTATTGCGATGCATATTAACGCGATATTAAAGCTGTGAATAACGAATTGATCAATAGAGAATGGTAATTATTTTAAAATTATTTGTAATACTTTTGGGAAGGAATGACGCGTCGCTTTTGAATTTTCGTTCGTTAGGTATGTCGCTTTTGAATTTTCGTTCGTTAGGTATATTTTCTTCTATTGGAATCGCCATCGATACTAAAATGTATTGCCATGACAATGAACAAAAGTGGAAATATGTATAATCAAGCAAGTTTACGGTCCCGATTTACGAGTTGTAGGTCGTGAGTTTGAACCCATGCAGGCACTTTACTTTCTGTACTTATTTAATTTCATCACCACTGCTCTCAAAATTGTGAACGAGGAAGGTTCTAGAACCAACAATTGGAAGACCTTTCATCCACCAACCCGCACTGGGCCCACGTGGTGGATTAAGGCCCACTCCCTCTCACATAGAGGAGGCCTGTGTCCCAGCAGTGGGAACATTATAGACCGATTATGCAAGCAAGTTTTGAAAATGGGTTTTTACATAAAATGCGATCGTAGAACACTAACATACTTTTATAGGACCATGTTGTCTACCCAACGCAATGACATATAAAATAAACTTTATGTTAATTAATGTAACCTTACATTGTTTACAATTTCAGTAATTGAACAAAGCGCATTGTCATAAATAACGTTCGCAACACAATATAACAGCGTAAGATACACAGAGTCTCGCGTTATCTAACAAACAGCAGAGGCTCGTATATTTCATAATGAGGTTATTACTGAGCATTCTAGTTGCCTTATCTCCAGCTTTTCTGAAGCAGAGACTAGCGCCAAATTGGCGTGGCGGAGTGCGCGGGCGCAGGCGATCGGTCGCGCAGATATAGCTAATTAAGGGCCGCGCGCGCCGATCTATTTGGAGAGATCTAGCCGCTGACGTGTGAAAATACCCAATTAATTAACGCGAAACGCTCGCCCGATCGCGGGGCATCGCACCTCGCGTGCAACAGGAACGACCTAACGCTACTGAGTTTCTATTACAAGTTTAATTCGAACTATCTCTCGTTAGAGACACCCATTACTATCGTCAACTTAAAGTTCAACTTTATTACGAGCTGTCTTCACTGCTGTAAGTGTTATCCTCGACATATTTAGAGCTGGTGACGTGAATCTAATCATCCACTGACCACCAACTTTACAATAGGGCAATAAATTCAAAGAATCCGTGCCATAAATAAATTCGATTGCACATTAGCCGCACTACCTATAAAGTGGAACATTTGAACGTTTATTTATGACAGCGGACTCCCGTCAATTAAGCGGGCTTCCCCTCCGTCGCCGTGCAGAGATGACGGCGAGGGGGGTGGGGTATATGTGCGGGCTGGATTGGCGGTGCACTAACAGGCGAATAGATGGAGGTGAGCGATGGCCGCGCGGTGTAAAGCGAGTGTTAATGGGCTATTAGCCGGTGGTGCGACGGGCGTCTAATTGGCGCGCGGGCACGCCGGCACGTCGCGCGGGCACGCCGCTCCAGCACGCGCTAGATGCGCGCTGATACCACGCACGCTAACTGCACTATTTTCGGATACTTAATTGCCTATTTCCCCTAACATTGTTCTATCGTGATTTAGAAGGTACCTACATTTACAAAAAGTTCACCCCGTTCCTGAAACCCCGGCCAGTTATTTTGCAGAGAAATCTCTTATTACAAGCTTAATACTACAAACAGTGAACGGAACCACTTGACACCGGATTCGAAATTCGATATAAATTGACTAGACTTCAGACGGCACAATTTTTGTTTCAGCAGCTTCTTTACAGTTTTCAACTGACCTTATACAAAACTAAAAACTAAGTAGAAAAACATTCGCTAACAGTTCTTGTGGACGGTACGACTTGTACAATCAAGTGTCGGCGACGCGACGCGGCGTCAACCAGGAAATTAAACGCTTGGACAGTGCGGCCTGCGACGCAACGCCGTCGTCACGTCATGACGTCATTCAACCAACCACGACTCTATTTACAGGCGTATTTTGAGTGAGCAGCTCTGTTCTCTGTTTCAAGCCTTTTGAAGTAAATGGAGGCTTAATTAAGGAATAATTAAGACGTTGAGTTGACTTGTGTTGAGTTATGGGTGGTTTTGTTTATGGCGATAATAATGGTTCTGCCTATGGAAAATTATTTACCATAATTATGTGTTACAATTTTCACTATCAATATGTGATTTTGAATAACACTTTTCTGCTGAATAATATCGTCTTTTTGAAAGGTGTTAAATGTAACCTAATTATCATTACTTAGACACTTAATTCTTTCGTAAACAAATAATAATAAAAGCTAATAAAATTCAACTTAAAACAATAACTTATTTATGACATAATCTCAATAAAACACCAATACAAACAACCATTACATTTACAACCACCGTCAATTCACTGATCCAAAGTAATCAAATACCATATAGGCAGGCATAACCAAAGATTTCAAAAGCCGTTATTATAGAAGCTGCGCGTAAACCAAGTAGTTCTGGGCATAGAGTAAGCTTGGCTGGGCAGACTCATAGAGTAAGCAAGGTAATTGAGCAGCCATAGACAGCCCGTCCTTAGTGTGTCGTCGGTTAATTTCCTGGTGCTGAGATTCGCAGCGTGCGTTGTGACACGTTGATTAGTTAGGTACAAGTTGTGGGTAGTATAGCCTTTTGCAAGGAGCTTAATTATTATGTGTTGGTTGATTTTGTGCTTTAATTAATAAATTGGAGATATTTTGGAAAATTGCCTCCAGATTTTTTCTCTTTCGACTGTTATTATCACCTTTAACGTTTACATGATAATTATGTTCATACGATTCCTGTTGCTTGCAGCTGCACTATCTACAGTTTACGACTGGTATCTAACACGTTCTTATATTTCACTTATAGTAGATTATTCACTAAGGGGATAAAGCAGTAATATCACGAGCGCTATTTTGAATTCCGAACGCAACGAAGGATTCTAGGGCTCCTGAGCGCATTGAGGATGCTATACTATAAGTTACTACAATCTTGAGTGCAGCGAGGGATTCAAGCTCGCTCAAGATGAAGACACCTTTATCCCCGAGGTTAATACTCTAATTTTCGCACCTACTACGAGGTACTAAAACCAATTCGATTCTCGAATTAGTAGTTCATGAAACTGTTAAATAACCGGGGAATACCTGGTTATGTGCAGTTTCATACACTATTTTATCTTCGCTCATGAAAATCTCAATAAATAATATCACAAATATGACGCCCAAATCTAACATTCCAATGCGGTGGCACAGAACCTACTGTACTATAGTATACTGTGGCGGGGTACGCGCCACTACAACCGATCAGCTGTTGCGATGACATGCCGCCATTCCCGTCACAAATGATATAAAAATAACCTATAAAGCACATAATTCAATCATTTTGGACTTGGCCATATGCAGAAAACAATTGTTTCTACTGTTGTACATATTTTTGTTTGGTCTATTGATATATTCAATTAATGTACATTATTCACATTCAGTGAAATATTATGAAACAATAATGTACATTATTGTTTCATAATATTTCACTATAATATCTTTATTATGTTCGTAATCGTAATTAAATTATTCTGTCCTTCAACGGCAACTTAAGAGCTGTACTTTAGTTAAAAAAAAGATATTTTTATGGTAAATGTTTTTTTTGACGTTCCAAATTCAAATCACATGACGCACCAGTGGGTCATAATGAAATTCAGTACAATACTATTATCCAGCTAGAGCCTAGGTCTTTTATGACATGCTCTAAGTTAGGTTTGCATGACATATAATTTGATATTAGCAAACAGGTGGTGTGAAACATAATAATTATGTTTCCTTCTTAAAAATTATGCAAAGGATGAGTGCATAAAAATTTAATGTTTTAAAACAACTATAACTGAACATAAACAAAGTTGACGCGTTTCTTGCGTGTAGAAGACTTGTAGCAAACTCGTAGCATTGCGTAGTACGCGCGTAGCAGAGGTGTCTACGCGTAGCACATTTGTAGCATGCGCGTAGCAAACTTGTAGCAGATGCTTAATCTACGCGTAGCAAACGCATAGACGACTCGTAATGTACGGGTAACCGTGCGTAGCTAGTTCGAAAGTAATCTATGCAAGCCAATAGTACCTCTACCGCCTAACAAGAATCTTAAAATGAGGCTGATAATCCATCAAATCTATTTACGTCAAATCTCCAACAAAACTTTAAAAGACAATAAGACAAGAATCGTTATTAACAGCGCATTGTTCCGGGGAAGAAAGTGACCATATGACGTTTAATTTCCTCCCAGCGTCCCGCCCCCTCCCGCCTCGTAGCGAGCTCACTCTCGCTGCCATCATCTGATAGTTGGAGATTCAATTAACACAGCAGAGCGAAACTGGGCCTTTGTCTGTTATCTTTGCGCCTTAGAATCTAGATTAAGGTGGTGGCCGGTGATAAAATGTGTTGTTAATCTGTTAAAGATTCTGTATTTGTTACAAAGTTTGTTTTTTAGCTGTAAAGTTTTTTTTTTAAGAAACTGTTTTTTAATATTAAGTACTTATTAGTTTGAAATCAACGACTTTCCATTTCGGCTTATTTTTACTTTTGGTCATCTCTCTTCTCTTTTCATTAGCTAAATAACATTGCTCTAAAAGTTTGAAGTGCGCACTGAAAACGGTTTAATTAAATACCGTTGACAATAAAAACCATCACACTATGAATAAAGAATCACCACGTCACCAGTCACGACTCTAAAATAATCTACAGCACCTTCTAATCAAATCATCCCCCAAAAAACAAAAGCCAGCCGACGCTGATAACAATCGTGGACACAGAAACCTTTGATACACTGCCTAGACAATAAGGGGCTGGTCTATTCACCATCACTACCGAAGTAATTTTCCCGTGCAGGTTTCACGGAGCGTTCGTCGCGTGTTTGCTAGTTAGAATTCGGGTGCAGTTCGGAAATTAATCAGGGCCCATTGTGGGCGCTTTGTCGCGGGCCCTGCTGCCAATTATTGGCTGCGCAGCGCCCCGTAATTGAACCAGCCTCCAGGCAGTTCCCAACTAGTGGGCGAACGAAAAAGTTTGTATATTTGTGTTGAAGAATGTTGGGGTAATCGGTGGTTAAGTTGTTTTATGAGATGTTGTGGTTGTTTTAGAATGTGATTAGTTACTTTATAAAAAATAATAAGGAGATTAGAATGTTTTGCAAAAAAAAAAAAACTATGATAAATATAGTGGAACATAAGTTCCACTATCTTTTTCATTTTTTATTTTTTATTGTCCATATTTCCAATTAGTATAATTTTATTTTGTAGTTAAGTATTTTCCGATAAAGTAAGCAATTAAAAGATACGTACCCCCCTGTACGAGTGATGCCTGTTCATAATTGTTTGAATCCTCACGTTACGTAGTTCAATATTGTTTTCGAGAACGCAAATTTGCGATAAATATCGACGTTAATAGGCTTAACAATCATTTTGAACGAAGCGCAAACATGTCAAAAATAAAAATTGTAGCGTTTCCGGCTACATCGTTGCGAGTAACATATAAAATATAAATATAAATTGAAAAATATTGAGAGAAAAATGCAGTTAACAATCACATCATAAGCAATCACTCGCGTTGAATGAAATAAATTGCACGTTCCCATTTACAATATTCGTTGTTGAGAAAAATTGGAATAAAACACGTTGAGTTCGGCAGCTTCGCAATTTGGTCGGCTTGTGTCGCGGGTGCCCGGCTCCACACGTGTCGCCCGGCCACCACGCTATACGCTGATTGATTACAATAAAATAATTTGCGTGAAAGCGCAAACCTCGTCACCATTGTGTTCCCTTTCTTTTTTTTCACATTTCAATCACAGAATTTACTGCGCAAAAAATATTTCAATTTTCATTACTTACCGTATTTTTTAATCCGAAACGCGAATGGACAACACTACAGTCCGTTAGTACCTACGTGCTGTCGCTTTTATAAATTAATAATTTGAAATGTGATTTTTTTAGTAGTTTTTTGTTCTATTACGGTATATTATACCTTCACTAGTTAATTACTATTGGAACGTCACATTCTTCTTTTCCGAAATTTGTCCTATTTTGAAGGGAGCTTCTTCGGAAAAGAAGAAAGTTTAGAAAATCGCAATAAATTTAAGCACCATCTTTTCTATTAATTTTATGATTATTTTAAAATTTGAGTAAATCAGTCAATACTTATTTCAAGCTGACACTTTTACAGCACCTCTTCAAACATTTTTATAGACATTCATTAATTATATCTTAGATAAAGGTTTACGGCCCACTTATACGAGTATGCTTTGAGTGTTTTCAGTTCATCTTAGACACCACGATACATACCTGTACGTACATACATGCAATAAAAAAAAATGGTAATCCTAATTTAACATTTCAGTGGTACAATAACTGAAATAATAAAACAAAACTGAAAATGACCAACCCCACATAACACCCCAAATATTTATATTACAACACATCGTCCGCTAAACAAAAACAAAGGATTAGCACTAAAGTCTCGTTATTCGGGGGTTAACGTATTAAAAGGTATAAAAGTCCAAGGGTGGCGTAAAGCGGCGGTGTTAAAACAATGGCAAGTAACGCGACGGTAACCGCCACCGAATTTGCATTCCTCATTGCGAGAGCACATAAAAATGCTCTCATTAACCTGGGGTGGTCAACTCACCCTGTATAAGGAACATGTCCCACAGCCGCGCGCCACCGCCCGCCGCCGCGCTGCCCGCCGGGCCGACGAGGAACCGACTAGCTGTCAAAGACTTTGTCGCCAAGTAACGTACAAAAGATTTTAGATAGCATGTAAGTAAAAGGGATACAGTATTTTTATCTCACGAAGCGGCGCGCGCTTTACTTGTGGTAACTAAGTTTACAAACACGCTGTGAATGTGTGCGTGAAAACGAGTAGCGTCAGCACATAATAAAAATCTTCGTTCCACCAACAATCGTCTTCTACGATGTCCGTCTCACCGTTCTGGCTTCATTCATTCTTCTTTATTTGTCCAGGCGGTTTTTCTTTGGAATGCGCTCCCTCTGAACATCAAGATGGCAACCAGTCGATTATCTTTTAAAGTGAAGGCACGTGAGCATATCCGTCAGAAGTTGGCCGAAACATCTCAGCGTTGATTTGCTGGATTCGTTTTTCTCCTCTACCGATCGTTATTTCTCCTGACAAAGTTTCTTTTGTTATATGTATGTATGTATGTGTGTATTAGTATTTATGTATTAATATTTATTCTTGTATTTTATAGTTATTTCCGTGCTATCTATCCCATATATTGCACCTGCCATGTTTAGTCTCTGCATCACCCTAAGGTTGACTGGTAGAAAATGCCTCAGGCATTAAGTCCGCCTTTGTACAGTATTTTTTTACTTGTGCATGAAGTTTTAATAAATAAATAAATAAATAAGTCACACATACACACACACACTTCGGACTACACCTGTGTCTCGGACGGTACCGAGAGCTACTGCGCTTACACACACATTCACAGCGTGTTTGTACACTTGGTAACCACAGCTTAAGCGCGCGTCGCTTCGTGAAATAAAAATACTATAGATATAGTTAATCGCTGACTGTTCACATCGCCGGCAAGTACTCGTTTGTAGCAGCGAAAAAAGCTATCAAAGAGAGTCATCGCTCAGCGACACCCGCTTGGCGGGCAGAACACTCGCTGAGAGACTCACGCTTGGTACATTCGCATACCAGCGAATAATCGCTCGTCGGCGTCGCGTCGGGCACTCGCTGCTCGTTGCTCGCCAACTTGTTTATAGTTGCTAGCTCAGGGCCGGCAGTCTCGACATAGATACCGACAAAAATCGGTCGTTAAGTCCAACCAATGTCAAATTTCTTTAATAGATTTTCAACCTTATGCTTTGGAAATAAAGTTGAAAATCTATAAAAAGAATTTGACATCGATACGACTTAGCGACAGATTTTTGTCGGTATCTATGTCGAGACTGCCGGCCCTGCTCACTTTTCGTTAATCGCCGGCGGTGGGACAGGTGCCTAGTGACCACCGCTGCGACCATACACAACACACGCTGCGTCAAAGTGCGGTATTGCTTCGTGACGTCCGTGACGTATCACGCAAGTGACTCGTAACGTTGTCAAAGATTAAATTGAATATCGTGTAAATGATATGGCTCAATGTGGTAGTTAATAATGGTAGAATGGTTATCATCAATTTTAAATTAAGAAATTATTGTTATTATATATTGTTTTTATAACAAGAATATAGTGCTATGCGCACCTAATAAACATACATGTTAATCTTAAACCCTGTTAAAAGTAAAAAAAATCTGGGCCTTTAGCAAAAACGCAAGAAAACCAATCGCCGCACCTGCCTCAAGTGAACGTCCCACAACACACAGGGTGTAGAATTCCCAGCAAGATCAGAGGACGCAAGTAATCGTGTATCCGAGGCAGTTTTCATTACCGCTGCTTAACATACCGGCGTCGCGTGCGCGCATACCGCCTCTTTTTACTCCATTTTATTCTGCCTAATGTTTATTGCTCACCGGTCAAGTAATGCGACACTAATTTCGCATGCCTTCGTTTAGCAATGTACTAGGAAACTACGCTCGTAATACGTAAGCGTTTTTAGCGTTTACTGTTTGTTTGTTGCTGGTTTACTTATAAATAAGTGCGAGTTTGTTTTGTTTCTTTTGCTGTACGGCTTCTGGGGTATTTTTGCCAGCATTTTAACTTGTTTTAAGCCATGTACAGTCACCAAAACAGATAAGTAACCAGGGTCGTCGGATATGTTTAAAGTTTAGTAAGAAACCGATGGATGTTTTCGCATGAAATTTAATTTTATAAAATATTGACCTGGATGTTCTATATTAATTAAATTAAATTTTATTCGAAAACATTCATCGGTTTCTTACTAAACTTCAACTACATCGACGACCCTGGTTATTTATCACTTTTGGTGACTGTACCATAATAATATGTTGGAGTGTTCAAAGTGTCCGTACACCTGCACTTCTGAGCACCTAAAACACGCCACTGATGCCACGATTGGCGTGGCCACCTACTGGGCTCAACTCATTTAACAATATTCATGTATTTACTATAGACATGAAAAAGAGAAAAATAAGAATTTGTATTTAAAAGACTTCGGAAGTTGGAGTTTTCGATTTAACCGTTCAACTTCTAAGATTTTAAATTGGACCATTAACAGAGACTACTCAAGAGATCAACAAAGATTAACATTAAACCATTTAATTACACAAACCATTAATTTATTTTAGAAACTAAATTAGAACACTTTCAGTATTTCGTATATTTACGTCGATGCTCGTAATCTCCCCGCTTTCGAGGGTTAAAATTCAGTCCACAATGGCGGCATTGTTCCATTAACACAATTTTATACCCGACATATTAAAATAATAAAAACTTATGCCTCTCTTAATTAAATAATTTAGCGGCGGCCTGAGCCGAGATATGTAAATTGTTTTAGGGGATAGATCAAACAACCCTTTTTTATGACTTTAATATGCGGTCGCCGGGAAGGAGGGGGGTTCGTGAGACACAGTCGGGGCCGGGGGGCGAGGTAAGTTATGAAATATTTAATAACGGCGCACACGATTCCATTTGAATTACTTTCGAGGAAATGACGACGTGCAAAGCAGGCGGCACATCGCGAGCTGCCCCGCCCCGCACCTACGTGAGCGCCGAAATGAGCTAAGAAACAAATATTACTACAAACAAACTTTTTGCCTTATTAAAATTCACCAACGCAGAATTATTTTTACATAGCCAACGTTTTGTTTTGCGAAGACGCCTTTCCCTTCTGATATTTTTTGAGCGCTTTTCATTGAAGCCAACCAGTTTAGTTACAAACAAACCTTGACATTGAGAAAGTAAGTACATGAATTGCTTTTCTTTTTGTTTCTCGAATTCTTTACTGTCGCTCTCTTTCAAGCAATTAAAGCATTATACCTTAGTATTCTTTCCGTACCGTTCCTTGTAAAAAGTTAATGAATTAAATAATGATATGAGTAATCCGCGCCCGCTGTACTCCGGGTATTACGCGGGACTTCACTGTCTCAAATGCCGAGGGAGTGTTTTAATTAATGTTTCCCGACAAATTGCGAAAAAACCGGGTAATGACGTCACGGGGCTCGTGTGTGCGGGTAATGACGCGGCGGTGTAATCAAGTAATGACGCTTATTATTGTTATGTGACGTCATCAAGACACGTCTTTTAAACGATAGCTGTTTGAGTACAAATGCGTGTAAAGAAAAGGGTTGTGTTGATAAGTGTCATTAATTTAAATGTTTATTTTGCAAGTGTCATTTAATTTAATTGCAGCCTTATTTATCTTTAGGGATTAGGGCATAACAAAACCATTTACTTTGGAAATAAAAAGTCTACGCAAAAATATAAAGTTTTATCTAAAGTCTACGACCGAAATGATGTTTAACAAACATGTATATTGTTTTCATCTCGTCCTGAGAAATGGTGCTGGGGCGCTTCTCACGCGCCGGTAACGAGTCGGTATTATCGGGCGTATCGCTCAAACTCGCAGCCGCCTCGCGCCCAGTGTGTACACGCCCTAAACCACGTTCGACGAACAAACGTTATCAGTGAAATGCTGATTACAGAAATATGTGATCTATGAGCTAGTAAATTTTGTTCCAACGTGTTTTCTACCCACGGTCGTGGTAAAATTTGTGTTTAGGGCAGGAAGTTGTTTGTATGTTTTATTACCATTTTTATAGTCGAACGAATGGTTGAAATTAGCTGTGCTAATTGATATTAATGAATAATAAGAATAAACACATTTTTCTATGTCTAAGTTATTCAAATTGCCTTTGTATTTCAGGAATTTTAAATTGTAATTAACTAATCAAATATATCTAACCATATTTATTTTCTTGATAAGTTAAAATAACATCTCCGTTCACGATGGAACGGCTAATAGAGATTTTATCAACATTCTACACATTGATTGACTTTCGATCATTACCATCCAGTTGCATGATTGCATCATTACCATGACTCTAAGAAAGACCTACCAAGTTAAAACTTAAAATAAACCCTTGAATTAACAACCTTAACTCCATTGCAAACAGTTCAATTTCCATTGCAGCTAAAATTATTTTAAGCCTTTTTAAATATTTTTTATTATTCTAAAATTAACTTTAATTACACGTAGTCAAGATTGTCATTTGTTTAAGTGGAAATAAGACGTTTCTCAATGAAATACATGGGCTACTTTTCAGTTCGAGAGTACTAAGTGGGTGCACAGTAATTTATTGCGCGATGTATACCGACGATACCGAAAAGATTCCGTAATAAGGGTGATTTGAGTCGGTAAATCACCGAACATCATTAAGTTGTTATAACATGCCAATTCTACGTGACTTGACTATACTTATGTAGTGTATAGTCAGCAAAAAAGGTCGGCATACAGGCATGGAATAAACATCTTGATCAGCATCGGTGAAATTCATTGTTATTTTTTTTGTGTACCATAAGACACTCAGTCGAACTACATATAATTATTTCGTATGCGTACTCAAACAAATTGGGAAAAGAAAATAGTTGAAATTATACCTGCACCCTAATTACGTAACACACTATCTATCACAATCTGAATCATTTTGAAGCCTATTGCTAATCCATTGCTTCATATGTTGGAAAAATTTGTATGCTCAACAACGTAAATAACGCAATGAATGCTGTTGCACTGTCAAAATGAAACCCATTCCTACTGTTAGTGTGTTACGTAATTACCCCGCTGCTTGCATAGTAATCTCTTTGGTTGACCGTACCATGTATAAGGCGCGAATTATACAGAAACGTCGTACGGTGAAGACGCGGCGCAGGCGCATAGCAGGCGTGGAACAGATAAGGCACGGACACGATTTTAATTATATCAAAGAGGCGAAGAGACGCCGCAACTAGTCTTAGTATAGTCGTAAAGAGCTGGATATTGTTCAATTACGAGTATCTCGCAGAACTCTACATTAAACTCACTACCGTCACGCATTTTTCTGCACCTACTTTATAAACAAAAGTCGTGCTGCTTGCGCGCCTCTCCAGTCGCGACTGCTAGCGATGCGGAACAGGCGACGAAACGACATGCCTGCGCCACGCCGCTTGAGTATAATTCACATCGTGTCGCCTACATACATTTTGTATTGAAACGTTTTGAAGCGGCAAAATGCCTGCGCCGCGCCTTCACCTTACGCCGTTTCTGTATAATTCGCGCCTAATATGGGTACACGACTACACGAGTCGATATGAAGGCTCCTTGAAACAGGAGCGATACGCGACGCGAATCGCACGCGACACAAAGGCACCGCTCATCGCGCAACAGGCGGTGCCTTTGTGTCGCGTCGCGTGTCGCGCCTGTTTGAAGGAGCCTAAAGCTCTTTAATAAGTTCAATAATTTTTTGTAAATCTTTATGGGTTTTCGTGATTTAGTAAGTCAATTATAAAAGATCAATGTTAATTAAAAGCTTAATTAGGAAGTCAAATTAATGTCAATAGTTTTCTATCGAATAATCAAGTTATGTTTCATTACTAAGTTATTTATTTTTCAAGTTCGTGAGCTTAAACGATTGAAGTTTTAATGGCTATATTTAACTTCTCATAAAAATGTTCGATTAGTATTGATTAATGTTGATTTCTTTGAATAGTTCTTGTACTTACTGTAAACACAATCTTTATACCTACAAGAGTTTAAAGGAGTTTTAAATTATAATATTATACTATATTTTCACCTCAAGCATATTCTTTTTATTTCTTATTTCAGAGTTGGTCGCTTTTTTGTTTTTCTCTGTAAGTTTTAATCAAATCAAATCAAATCAAATCAAAATCGTTTATTGCAATCCATAATGTACACTTACAGGTGGTAAATAAAAAATAATAGAAACAATTATGGAGCCTGTCGGGCACAGCAAATTTTTAAATAAGTTGAGAGAGGAAGAGCGCTTTATTCATTTTCCATGTTATTAAGTTTGAATTAACTTACATCCTATTATGTATATTTTATTTTTATAAATTTACTTATTCTTTTAATATTATATATGCAAATCTACCTATTCATTTATTATTTATTTTATTATAAAATCAATATCCGGCAGTTTGAATAATTTATGCGGCGTAAATAAATGTCCTTTCTATGGTATTGTTCGTCGAACCGTTGAGCTCCTTAAGTTCTGAGTTGAGCTGCACGATTACTGACAAATGCGTGCACTAAAAAGTTATTTCCTCAAAAGACCATTTCAGACACCAATCTAAATGGTCTTCACATGATCTGACCAAGATTATGTCTGGACTTTAAAGAGACTGTGACCTCTGAGTTTTTTCGGCCTTTCTTCTTAGAGTAGTCAGATAGGAAACGCCGACCTCATCTAGTTTACAAAATATGATTGACGTGTAAAAGTATTTGTACAAACCTACTCACAGAAATAAAATCATTTATCATTTTATCATTTAATACAATCAACCACATCAGGGCAGCAGTGAAAGTGTTACGACTGCAATGATCACACTTTCATTGCTGCCCTTACTGCAACGACATCAACGTCAAGTTGTTACCACTGATGTGCTGATTATTTGTCTGAAATTTTTGCATGTACTTTAATATTTTTATAATTACCCTCGTTATTTTTGTCATCAAATCATCGAATGTTCAAAAATACCCACTTAGTATCTGTATTCTTATAGCCATACTTATAATTCAGTGTTTTATTTAACAGTCTAATGCAAATCATCGTTAATTGTGTGGAAGTGTGTGAGTGTTTGTGAACGAGGAAGACCGACCTGCCGTAATACAGTTTTCACTAGTACGGAGGTCGGTGTGAATTAAGCTCAAACAACCGCATATACACAGGTATTTAATTAGACATATGTAATTATTGTTATTTTGTACTTGTAGACACAAATCACAGGATTGTTGGGATTTGTGAGTAAGGTTTGTTCTTTTATATTGTCAATAAACTTTTTTACTTTTTACTTTTACTGATGTGCTGTTGGCTGCGCCTCAATTCAATGTCAGCCAGTTAGCCAGCCTACAACGTGTTATTTATCTTAAACTAGCTGACCGACAGACGTTGTTCTGTCCAATTTTCAATAATTCATACAAAAATCTCATATAAAAAAGGACGTTTAGTTTTTCTCGAATTAGAACATTTTCTGGAAAAAAATTCCAATATTTTTTTGCATAAAAACCTAATTCGGACTATTACGAACAAGTTAAACAAGTTGGTCCAGCCGTTCGCAAGTGATGCGCTTACCAACGAACAGCAATTCATTCTTATTTATATTAGAAGACAAACAATTCACGAAATCGATCTAATCCCATCAAACGGTTGCTATTATCAATAGGTACTGTATCAAAACACAAATAAAGTACTTTACTTTTAAAAATCCAGCATAAACAGTTGAACGAATTTTCCCAGTAAACTTTTGCATGGTTTTGCATTACCCACATAATAAACAAAATAATTAATTTACACACATTCTTCAATCTCCATTCCAAGAATTGAACAACAAGAGAGCTATTAATATCTGGACTCGTCACGGTCTTTTTTGCCCATACTGTGGGCGTAAACTTAGGGTCTATACAGACGTGCAATAACCACGACCATACCACAGCGACAAAAATATGGGCGGGCACAAAATTGTCTGATAATGTGTCATGTACGGCGATTCGCAGACGTGGCCAACAACTGTTGCGAACGTGCGCTCAATACCAGCAACTTCTCGGCCACTAACGTAAGGTTGAAAACAACAGTCCACCACTGTGCTACCAATCTACCAATCTGCGAAATACGATTCAGTCGTAAAGTCTTATTGTCGCTACTTTTAAAAGTTGTAGTGATTGCGGCAACTCAACTTCTTCAGGCAATTGCAGCAAGACTACACACAAGACCATAGCCTAGCGACATATTGTGTGAAGGCTGTAAGGGCAGATACTTCCTCCGCTATAATATAGTAGATTGTTATACAAGGGGCTAAACTGACCCATTATATACGAGCTAGTTTTACTCCCGAGCTTTAGCGAGAAAGTAAATAGGAACCGAGTTATAATGGGTTTATAGCGCCGTGTGTTACTCTCTACTTTTCACTACGATTGCGAGAAAATAAAATAATCCAATACAATATTAAATAGTTTACTTTTTTTAATTTCTTCTGTAGCCGCAACGCAATGCACGCATTCTACCGAAGAGATCGCCACATTTTGTTCCAATAAAAAAAAACTTCCTATTTATGCAACAGTAATAAATAGCGTCTTTATTCATGATTATTCTACTTATGATTAAAGACTTTTCCTTTTTGTAGGCTCGTTGGTAACAGATAAAAATAAATAATAAAGCTTTTTCCCCTAGAGGAAATTACGCTATTTTATCCCCGCTCTGGTACGCTACAATGACGAACTTTTTGAGCAAGAGGAGTGAAAAAGCAATTTGTGCGAAGACATACCTTAGCTAGATAGATGTTTTGTGTTTTAGTCGTTTGGGTGGTCTTTCCATTAATTCCTCTTTAGTTTAAGTTACTAACAATAGTATTTTAAGTGCATACCATTTACTAACACTTAATGGATCTCTTAGTTGTCCGAAACAAAATGTATGATTTGATTTGATATTTCTGGTTATTTTGTGGTTGATTTGTGGTCCGTCTGAACCAACCTTTACTCCGTAGTCGTGAAAACCTTTGCAGATAACTCGATAGCTAATTCGAAATGGTTCATTGTTGTCTGTAGTTGCAAAGGCTGTACTTTCACAGATATTGCTTGCAGTGTCTTGCACAATACTGTGGCTGTTAAAGCTAACTAAATGGCAAGGGTTGTCGCTTAACGTGAAGACTTGACTTGACAATGTGTGGTGACAATGGGCGTTTTAATTTTAAGGATATAACATTAAGTATTGTCTGTTTTGTGAGTGATGGTGGTTGGAAGATTTATTTTGTTTGAAATACCTAAGTGTGTTTTATTTTCGAGTTAAGCTTGTGCTTTGCTAACTTTCAGGGCTTCTGTGTATTCAAGTATGTCAAGATTTTTTTACGTTTAAGTATCCAAGGATTGTAGCAGGTTACGACATGTTGTTTAACTTATGTAACTTTAGGGGCTAATTTTGATCATTAAAATTGAACGCGATCAGGACATTTATACCGCGTTCTAAAGCTGTCAGTGTCAATATCTCATAACAATGATGACACTGACAGTTATTGAACGCGGTTCAGGGGGTTTACTCTCCAAGTCCGTTAAAGAAGATGCGGGCCCATCCGAAAGTAGTAGATCCGTCAAAACAAATGTCAAATATATATTTTTTGGACAGGCATAAACACATCGGGCGTAGGGACAATTGTCAAATCGTGTTGTCATTCATTCTTAGTTCGAAAACCGATCTAATCTTATGTCCGTAAGTGGTGCGGAGTAGGAAACGTCTGTAATTTCGACCGAAACTACGGATATCGTGCTTAGGGAGTAAACCCCCAGGGTTTGCTGATCACGTTAAGTTTTATTGGTGAAATTCGCCCTCAAAAGTAAAAACTTTCTTGGTGTCTCTCAAAAGTGCGAAATAAATGACCATGTGCACATACTTATACTTATGTTCCTTTGGTTTATCTTTATTCTATGGTACAGAGTATTATTAATTTGTCTACTAAGTGTAGTGATTAAGTAGTGACCGTTCTTTATTGCCGTCTATGATAAAGTTAGTGTTCACGTGATGGCCCCTCTAATTTCCGCACATTTGCGGTATTATAGTACTTAATGACTATAAAACGTTTATTATGACTGTATGAAATATCGTAGTATGAGATAAAGAGCTCCAGCGTAAGAATGGGAGTTTACAAACATATCCAAGTATTAAAATTCAAGACTTAGTGGTATTGTTTTAATTTGTACCTAAATTTTTATTCCAGACCTCTTTAACTCCATCAATGTGAATAATAAGGGACACCTTTCTTATCAATGGTGACAACAAAGTTGTAGCATGAATAGAGCACTATGCCATACTTAGTTATAAATATTTTACCTTTTTGTATGTTCACAAGTATCTACAAGGAATAAACAAGTTTATGGGAACAAACCGGAGATACAAGGTTGTGAGCTAGCGCAAACATAAGGGCGTGGACACAGCGCGGCGAGCGGGCACGCGTGGGCGCAGACACGGACGCCCCTAACAACTTAATAAGCGGTTGTGCGTGATTTACGCGCGCTCGCGGCGCCGGCGCACTCGCCCCTCGACTTATTTATACTAATTTATGACAGATAAACATCGATTTTACTTAGCAATACCAAGACAAAGGATCGAAATGCATCCCTCTTATTATACTCAAGAATAAAATTGATTGAATACCAAAAGCAACACAACGGAATTGTATTCGTGCTCTCATAGTAGACGGTATGCGTATCATTAAAGCTACAGCCAGTCAGAATGGCTCATTAGCGCTAAGCGTGCCATTAAAAAGTGGCCACAACTGGCTCACACTGGATACAAATTCGGATTATAAATCTAAACGCGCGCTAATTACGCCGCACCCAATAAATCTCTCGCATTATATAAGCCGTAAATATACCACAAATATACCATAAATATACGATTCCGTGGTCGTTGGCCATAGACCCCACTCGAAGCGGGTCTCGGGCCGAGTTATGGCCCTCCGAATGGCCGACTCGGCCGTAACAATCGGTGTGAATCGGAAATAACCGGAAAATTTCCACAACTTGTCTAATGGCTTATTGTTATACGATTGTTGTGTTATTGTTGTTACGGCTAACAAATAGCCGTGTTGTCAACGTGTTTTAAGCGTTATTTAGTGAGCACTTATGCGGAGAAATGTCCAAGACTTATGAAATGTTAAAACACGTAGAGAAATTCAAATGGGACGCGAGCCGGTGCGGCTGCGTACAATTATACTTCATTTAGCGCTCAATGAATAAATAAATAATGCAAATCATTCAAGTGCGAGCTCAACTAGTAGATTTAAGTTTCCGCATCAATATTTAATTGAAAGCGCTTATTCATGAGCTACTAAAGTAATGAAGACTAAACACGATGACAAGATGAATGAAGTCCAAAATACTTTTTTAACGAACTTTGTTTTGTAGCTACGGGTCCATAAACCGCCACCAGACAACAGACTACCAGAGACAGCTCATTAATTCAATTATTCAGCAGATCGTCTTATTGAGCTTTTCTGAATGCAACAATTAGGCATAGAGTATACTAAGAGTATAGACGTATTCTGTACGTATAACAGAATATATAAGCATCTCCTTAAGTTGCGTGTACCATACCAAAAGAAAAATATGAGTATCCTTTTCCTAGATCCGATATCCGGATACTCTTTACAATTACGTCCAAACTTCGCTACCCGGGCTTAAAACACACAAAACAACAACTACTTATAATAATAACGTGTTACAACCTATAATAATATTAACAATCAAGTTGCCGTTCGATCACCTACTGCATAAATTAAGATTTTCAAATGGAGTCCCAAATATTAGAAAAATCTAAGGAAGTCAGTAGTCATCGAACTTTATTTTAATTTCAATTTAACTATTTATCCGATAATGAGGATAGACATATTTTCTACTTAAAGGAAAACTGTATGTTCTTAATTAAGTTGCGATTCATCAAAATAAATAGATTTTCGGCTTTTGCCGACTTTCGGTAGCCGGATACTCGCTCTCAATAACATTTATTTATTTATTAATCTTTTGTGCACATTAGGATTAAAGTTCGAGCTCAAAACACACAAAACAACAACTATAATAATTTTAATTAAGTTAACGCGTCAACAATAGTCCCATGACTGAATCTGAACTAAAGTGAGCAAGTTAGAAAGAAAAGCAACCAAGTTGCTAGCTCGATCACCCACTGCATAAATTAGCGCAGTTTGCAGCACTACGAACGTACGTGCAAACATCATGAATATCATTAATTATTAATTAATTCAGTGGTTGTTAAAGAATAGTTGAGCGTTCGTGAACTAAGTGCTAATGTTTTCATATAAATTAATCATTCGTTTTTGTGGAATTAGATTTGATATTTGCTGGTAATTGTAGCAACTGTTTTAAGGTTTTCTGTTTTTGCACTGTACTATAGTTTTAGCAAGCATATTATCTAGCACTGTTTGTCGACGCTTGGGTGGTACATGATTGTGCCACAATCAGGACAGAATCAGTAGACTGAACTACATCTCAATGTAATTCTAACACCATAATTCATAATGGCAGAAGAATAACAGAAAAGAAGCAACAGCTCTATGTATGAAACTCTCATTTATGTAGCAAGTATCTAGGAAATGTTTGAATAAAAGCGGGACTTTATTCATCCCATGAAGGAAATCAATCCTTAGACTATAAAGTCACAAATTCCCATAATTTACTTCGAGTATGGCGGTAAGGATGTGATGAATTAAATAACACTAAAATGCAACGAAGCAGTTTATTGTAATAACTTCCTTATATCCAATCAGAATTCATAAAACAAACAATCTTACAGGAAGTGCCTTAAAATTTCGATTACACACTTTCTGTAGACGTTCAAACTTCGAACGTAAATCATTTAGTGACGGTGACGTCACGGTCACGTAAGACGAATTTGAATGAAGAATGCCTTGAACGAAGAACGAATGAACAACTCTTTATACCGACAATTGTGGTGGTAACGAGGCGATTCCGCAATCGCTCGGTCATTAGCGGTCACTCAGCGAGTCTTGCGACCACTTGTGATAATGACCGTTACTTAGATTGGTGGAAAATATATATATTTTGTTTCTTTAATTTAACGTTCGTTAAAGGATGCTGAAGGGTGTTGTCGTTTGCAAGCGACTTCTTTTGTTTGGTCTGCGTTGAAAAATCATTAAAATGGTGCAGTATCATTAATATCTACGTAGCTTTTACGTAGGTACTTAACGGTGAAATCACAAATTTCCCATAGACCACATTATATTTACACACATAGCATGGTCCACAAACTTCCTCGCCATTCAATTTGTGCGACCTGCCTGAAGGATCCTCGCGCCAACAGGCTTATTTTCCCTCGCACCGGTATCTAAAGCGAAGCGGAAATATAAATTCGTATTGATAACATCTTTGTAAAATACCTGTAAATATAACAGGATCGAATCGTCGCGAAACATCCATTGGGTTTTGAGTCTTTCTTTTTTAAACATTTCGAACTACACGCTTCAATTGAATTGCGAATTGAGGTTTAATAAAATCTCCTTGGTAAGGATGCTTTTTGGAACATTTATTACCTAAATGAACTGTTTATTTAACTTTCAAGGATGGCCTATGCTATCGAACTAAAAGTAAACGTCTTTGTTAGGTTTAGTTTTCAATTAACGAAAGCCCGATATAAAAAATAAACAATCGCAAAACGCACACCAAATTAAAACCAAATTAATTTTCTCATAGACCAAATGACCAAACCCAAAAAATCAAATTAATTCCCAAACGCTTTAATTTTAAATCACCGTTCTTAATTTAAATTTCGAAATTAGAACCAAAAACAAAAAACAAAACGTACCCTTACTAACCCAATTAACAAGTAATAGGGCTCATAAAATATGATTCATCCCAACAAAGATATCTAATACAGGTCGGCAACACGTATTAATAAAATACAAGGCTATTCATTACACTTTGCTACGTTGCCGCGGCACCATGTAATTAGGGCTATCGACTCGGCCATTTTCGATAATTCATAATGTATGTTAATTATGGAGGTTCCTTAGCCCCGGGACAAGCTTTCCTCCACAGTCGGCCCTTGCCCGCGAACTGTGTTTATATTGTGCACTTACAAATAAATAATGATAGACAATAGTGGGAATTCTAAATAAGCGAACGAAATAACACCTTTTGTTATTTGATTTAAGGGAACAGAAACATGCTTTATTGTGTTGAGCTGTGGGTGAATTATAGTGTAGTGTTATGTGTTATTAATGCTGTCGTAGAATGAAAATCTAGGTACGGTCAATTGTCGTATCATGTTTTTTAGAGTCGTGATGTTTTTGTTAGCTACCTACGTAATTTCTAGGCATCTAGGTAAAATTCTAAAAACTTAATCATGGTAAATGTTTTCCTATTATTTCACTCTTCTAGTTATACAGCTAATTAAATATATTCCTCCTTTCTCCCTTAGATAATAAGTAGATAGGTACATCAAACTTCAGGAGAAACTAGCCCGCGCTCAACAGTTGCATGCCTTTCATCGTGAAGCTGTCTAACGAGATCTGAAGACGCAAACAAGCTGTAGAACCCAAACTGCCGATTTCAGTACCTATTGATCAAGTAGGTTGATTGGTAGGCAAACTTCTTTCTTCTGAATATCCATTTAACTAGCTCTAAAAGAAAATTACTCACAACCTCATAACTTACATGCATGTAACTTAACTATAAATCAACTACACAGCTCCAACAAAAAACAAAAGCAATGCCTCCACCTTCAAAAATGGCGCACACATTCACCAAACGCAATTAACATTGCAGAGAGCATATTTTGATTCGAGCGAGAAACTCGCGCACATCAAACTATACAGAACACTTTTGTGTGTTTTTCACGGCATCAACGAGCGCGATACTGAAAAGCCTGAGGCTCCTAATTAGGCTGAAGTCGGACGTGCCAATTAATTCAAGTTTCACTCGGAAACTTTGCCGCGTCAATTAATTTCATAGTTAATTAGCAAGTGCGGCCCGGACAAAACCGGGTGAAGGAAAGAAAGGCTAACGACGGTAGCCCGCGGCCGCCTACAATGCACCAATTACACCAGCTTTGTTGCGCCCGACTCTATTCGTATAACAGATTCATTCAATCCACGCGTTCGCTACATGTGCGAAGATATTTTGATATGAATTTCTATGATGAAATTTTCTTCTTTTTTTAATATTCGATAGACTCACGTTTGGTCGCTATCTATCTACCTATGTATGTTATAAAAACTCCTTGGATTGGCTTGCAATATTATTTATTAGTGAAAAAAAAAACAAAATTTAAAAAATAAACAAAAAGAAGATTCTTACCCATAATATGCACATTTTAGCAATGGCCATGTTAGTAAAGAAAACCTATAAAAAGCCCTTTAAAAAAAATAAAGATTTTATTTTTCAATATTTTATTGGTTTCTTAAATTTTTTCAAGATGTCAGTGGCCAGCGTTACGTGCAGTTTATGAAGAAAGAGGTCGATAATTATTCTGATAAATATTTTTTTTTGTCAATCCAAGTAAAAGTAAGTTTGTTTGTAGTTTTCTGAAAAAAACTTAATGTAATGGATTTTAAATATTTATTACTACCGGAAACGTTACATTTTTATGCTGTATTTGACATTAAGCGTCCTTGTATTAAAAATTAAATCTCATTGGTTCATTTCATGACTGCTTCGAAAAGGTATGCAAATAATGAGGTGTAATAGATCTAAATGTTTAATGTGTTTGTGAGGACCATAATGTATGAAAGCCATCACAAATAAAATTGTACATGGACAATCCACCATCTTCAACATTGATCTTATTTTTAAAACCTTTGTAGCCATCAGTGATACAATGTCATTATTTTCTTACCGTGACCATCTATCTATTACAAGACACTTCTAGCGAACAAAGTCCCTTCGATATTCTACGAAGCAATAAATAAGAGTGAGTATTTTATTTTATTTGTAGGCATTGTCTTACATCAAGCAATAATGGCCCACGAACGAGCCCGATGTACCGAGGAGAATCCAACAACATCACGCCGAGACTCGCCGGCATTCGAGCAATAACTCCGTGCAAATAAAATTTTAACCTCTGCTTAATATCTGGCGGAACATTTCGACGAAGTGAACCAGCCAAATTGACAGACAGTAAAATATTTTATTCCCGCAATAATTTCATTTGTAAGAAAAACAAGGCGGGCGCGGGCCCCGCCACCGTCGCCGACGCCCGCGCCCGTGGTGCTCCACAAACATCTTCCACGTGAATTAACCTATTAAACACCAAATTTGGGAAATAAACTTCGGTTACAGACGTTCTGCACCTACCCGTAAAATCGGGCTATATTTTTTGGATGCCAATAAAATGGTTAAATTCAATTGTTTATTTCACTTGTCTATTCGCAGAACATCTTCATGTTGCTTTATTAGAGTTCATTTATCAACCGTCTGCTTAGCGAGGCAAATAAAAACGGCGTGTATTTTCGCCGTTTACATCTTCAAGAGGGTGTTAAGATCTTAGGACCCACGCACACTTATAACGGTAAATCAGTCGACGTCTCAGGCTTCAAAACTCCCATGACTCCTCAAGTCGTCACACGTCCTTAGGCCGTATTTGAATCGAGGCGGGAGTTAGATGGCGCGGCAGTCGCTCGGCTGTGTCGACCCGGTTCGCTTTGTTTTCCCGCGCGATGTCATTAGTGGAAAGCCCTCGATATTTTCGCAAGCATCGATTATTTTTAATGGGCCGCCGCCGGCACAGCCACGCCGCACGTACTCGCCCACCAAGTAATTCGATAGTACATCCGCACTCAACAGGATATAAGAATCACTGTTTGTATAATTATACAGAACTACAAAAAATGAAAAAAAAACATGATATTGGTTCTGAACCAAGACTTGACTGCATGTATGCTTTATCTTTATAATATTCCTAATTAACATACGGCATTGAAACTTTGTTTACTTTTCGTCATCTAAAACGCAAAATATCATACAAGACTATGAAAAATAAAACTGTATGAGCGATAGAAATTACATCATACTCCACTTCAATTATTTTAATACAATCGACCAATATTTTTCTTAGTAATAGCCGAATGAACACTTCTTTGTAGATACACGACAAATTGTTATCAGTCAGTTACTAGAAAATTGGAACGTTTGTCTATTTGTCCGCAATTTCTCCAAATGCCTTTTATCTCAATGACAAATTCTTTTCACCTATAACATTATCCAACATCAACCAACATTTGGCAGTACATAACAAACCAACACAAATTCTAATTTCTTCAAACTTCGAGTTTGTTCTCGAATGGGTACACAGCGACCGGGCCACGGACAATCATTAAGAAATCATTAATGGCGCTAACGGACCGCTTTCGTGTCACCAGCGCCCTCCAGTGTTTGCATACGCCTTAATAAGTCTGCACGCTGCTTGAATACTGATGTCTTGGTCTATTTTTATTTAGTAGTTGAGGAAACCAGCAGTTCTTTTTTTAAGTTAGTCAGAAGATTTAAGTACTTTTCTCACGTCAACATATAGGTATTGAGAGGGTCTTGCGGGACTGGCTTGAGGTTGGCTTTCAGTCTATCCCTAGTCAAATCTGACTAGGGCTGAATTTCGAATAAACAAACGATACTGTCAATTCGACATCAATAATAAAAAATAATAATAAAAAAAATTGATCGCTCTGAGATTCTTTTAAGGTGTAGGTGAAAAATCCATAAAAAAGTAATAACTAATTTACATACACATACCTAGAAATACACTGTTTACTTTATTCGTCTCTTAAGACGAATACATTAATTTGGATCAGAGAAAAACGGATTGGTAATAAGTGGACTTCGCACTAATTTTCTTACTGAAAATGAAATGCATCTTACTATTAACGACTAACAATATAAAAATAGGATGTGTCATATTATTATAAGTTTTAACAATTTGTGTTGTTAAAAGTTGTCTTAACTTTTCACTTATTCGTTGGTACCTGCTGATGAAGATACAAAGGATGATGATAAAAAACCTGGGCATCTAATTTGTATAGTGATAGCATCATCCCACTGCTGGGCAAAGGCCTCTCCCCATGACTTCCAGCTCTTTCGATCCAGAGCTAAAGTGGGTTATTGGTCGTTTGTTTTCCCCAGCTCGTCTCACCATCTTCTACGGGGTCTGCCGTGACGCCTTCTGGCTGTGTCAGGGCTCTACATGGTGGTTATTTTGACCCACAGCTCATTCGTGTCTATCTGTGTGACCGCGTTTTTCTTCTAAACTACGCAACCGATTTTGATATCGTTTTCACCATCATGTAGATATTTTTTTCTGGAAGGTTTATGTGTTTACAGCATTAATATGTAACTTACATATAATAAATAAACGCGTGTGAAGCAGGGGCGGGTCGCTAGTATTCTATATTGTTTGCGATCCGTTCAATATAGTTCATTTTATTAGTTTTAATCGACTGACTTCGATCAACAGTTTGCGTTAATGAACGAAGTTAACGGGTATAAAGTAGCGTTAAGTAGACTTCTGCGCGAGAGAACTTTGGAAAAATATATAGACTTAAGTATACGTAGTGGCTCCGTCAGAAACTTATTAACACACCATCATTATTTCTCGTTTAGAAGGGGTACTCTTGTTTTAAATGTTGTACATGAACTTATTACACTAATTGTTTCTTGTCAATAAAAAACACGCTGTATAAAGAAAAATATTTGTAGTTTACCGTCAAACGGGGTGAATAGGGATGCAGGGGTGAATCGAGACGAAACTTTAAAAGGGAACATTGAAATAATATAGTCTGTTGCTAAAAAGGACTCTAATGTGTTTACTGTATTATAATTAACGATTAAGTGCCCTTTTTAGCAACAAACTAAATTATTTAATGTTATAATCCCTTTTAAAGTTTCATTCCGATTCACCCCTGCATTCCTACTCACCCCGTTTGATGGTATATAACAGTGTTATATTTATTTAATAATAAGTACATAGTAGCTTTTTATTTGTCTGCCTGGTCTGGACTGACCATATATCTAAGCAACACACGCCACGCCTTCTTTCAGTGTCTAAAGTAAAAAATTAAAAAAATATTTAAATTACATTTGCATTACTTGTTTTTTTTATTTGACCTTGATTGTAGTATTTGCAAATAGTTAATACTTGCTGGAAATTGATATGAACAATTATATCATATAATAGTTCTTTTATAAGACAACATAAAAAAAACATTGCAAAAAGAAAAGTGAATCTGTGAATATGTTAAGGGGACTACACGACCTCAGCGTAAGTTTTATAATGCCTAAAATTATATGATCCACTGCACTAAACAAAATGAGAAAAATATATGTTATTCTTCAGGATATTTGCTAATTAGATAGTGTGTTGAAAACATAATATAACTAATTTGATACGATAGAAAAAAATCACGAAGATACCTCTAAAAATTTCTTTTAACGATTAAAAACCATACTACTATGCATTAAATCATTCTGATTTTTTATCAAATTATTCTACAAGCAACATACTAACGTAATAGTGTTTTAATTTTTAAATCAAATCACTAGATTTTTTGTAAATAGATAATTGCTTTGTATTTTGCAATAAATTACCAGCGTTGTGTCATCGCGCTTCTCTTTCTTTTCTATGTAGTCCGACAGTGAACGCGCTTTAGCTGTTGTAAGCCTCTTAATATTATTCTCTAAATTATTTAGACATTAATGTTCATGCTCTTTGAAATCAATTACCATTACTTCAATAAACAATTAATCATTCAGATTCAATCACAATAACAGAGTGCAACTAGTCTGACTATCAGATTCAGATTTAATAGGAGTCTATAAAGTCGGCTTTATGGACCCGCAATGCTATACAAAGGCTATAGTATAAGGCTGTGTGTACATTATCGGGGTGGCACGCATCGTGTAGCCCGCGGCTCAATCATTAAGGGATCATTAAAAGTCCGCCGTCAACCTGTTGGGCGCTCAACCGATGCCCTTTCTCTACTTTTTCTTCATTTCTCCTCTTTCAAAGGGTTTAGATATTTAATTCCACGTTATAATTAAAGTTTCTGTTACTAAGTTTCTATGTAGGCGTTTAGTTTAGAAATGCGCTTTAGTGTAATGATTTAAAGTTGATATTTTGTTTGTGTGACAGTTTGCTATATGGATATAAATTCAGGTAAACCCTATTTTTATATTAAGGAATAGGGGAAAACCAATTCTAATTAAAAATACTCAATACTCAATATCTTTATTGCTACCATAATGTGTACTTAGAAAGAAAAAAAAATCAAACATTTTAGGACAACACTATTATTTTTCTGTCTTAAGCTCTGAAAAATTAACTCATTCATTTTACACGCAACTTCGTTAGAAAAAATCTTGACCCATACAGCGGGTTATGGAAATACCTTTTATGTACAATTAATTACACCACAGTTATTGCAACTTAAAACATTACTACTTAGTCTCAATATAAGATTTCATACGGTACCCAACCATCCATTTGATCCTTACGTCGCAAATGAGATACAAACGACGATAAAACATAAAATCAAGTGCATAAAACATTCATAAAGTTTTATGTTACCGATTTATCACTTCAGCGGATAGTTAGAACGGTGTCGGGATGAAAAGAGTGGTAACAAAGTCGAGCGGCGGGAGGCGCGGGCGCGGCGCGGTGCGGCAAGCAAATGAGGCGCGACGCTCACTGCTAACTAAACCAATCGGCCGTACTGACGATGCAGACGGGCGGTTTGGACGCTGCATTTGTACGTTAATAAAAAATATTCCAGCTTTTGAATTCGTGATTTTAATATAGACTGGAAATTGTTGTCAGATTAATTAAAATGAAATTTGTTTTCAGTGCGTACCTTTGCGGCATAGAAAATAGCCACCCCTCTTTCTCCTTGCCAAATATATGTTTTCGAGAAAATGTGCAGCAGCGGCCCTCTTTTTGCTTACATTAACTGCGATCGCCAATACAAGCGTAGTTATAATTGTATGATGGTCTACGATCGATGGACGCTGGATGGAGATGGTCATCATCATCATAGACAAGAACAAGACAAGCAAAAGACTTCAACGAGCTGATATTAGTGGAGACGATTTTAGTGTAAGTTTTATAAGTAAACTTATAAAGAAACTTAATTCTCGAGACACACATAAATCAGAAACATATGTAACACATCAAGTACTAATGCAATAGATCCACGTCAAGCGACAGAGCAGGAATACAGTCGAGCGTTTCCCAGCCGCGCGTTCCAACCGCTTATTTAAGACGATCATTTAGCATCATTTGCGGGTTGCTTTTTAAACCTCATCTGTTTTTAATGCGACCGCTGAATCCTTTCGCGTTCGCTTGTTATTCGGATACTATACTGCGCACTGATACCCAGGTATCCGTTTTCTAGTTATGAATTCTCTGTGAAGATTTGATACTGTTGTCTTTTATACCGACCTTTAGAAAAATAGTTTCTTTAACTCTGATTGTAACTGAAGTTCTTGGGGCAGAGGCCGAATGTTTAAGTTTTATTGTTGACTTTATTATTTGAGTTATTTTCAATTTTCATAATCAAGCATTTTCAATTTGAATGCGATGTCCGTATATAAAATATAGTCATCAGTTTTATAGTTCAACACAAGCCCTTTTCAGAGTAAACAAATTATTTGAGAATAAAATAAAAATCAACAAGTCTGATTAATACGCGGCGATAATCCAGCGACTGAAATATCATTTATGAAGCCATCAGCGCTAGCGATCCAGCGCTAACTGCATGTAAACACATAAATATTTATCTCATAACGTTCCCGACCTCGTTACACGCCACAGAGTAAAAACTTACAGAGGGCTACAGAAGTTTCTCCCTATCACTTCATAATTGACTTGGGAAAAATACCTATATGCGATTGGTTAACTGTCATAGACAATTAATCAAGCGTTCGGATTACTTATCCAGGCAAATTTTTCTGCTCATGAGGATGTTGACTTTGTGGACTTTCGGACAACCATTTTACAGTTGATAACAGGAATCTATAATAAAAGTACAAGCGACGATTTTATCTTCCCTGTTTAATAAAAAAAACTGAATTCACTAATTCTTTAGCCAGTTTAGGTAGCTATGACAACTTTCCCCTTCGCCACCTATCTAGGTATCAAGTCAAGGAGTGCCTCATGCTCGATAGTAGAGTTTTTGGGGGCTGATTGGCACTCCAGTTAGTTCATACACCGTGTTACAGACGAGTATGTTATAACTGCTTCATTTTAAGCTCTAATTTACTAAAGTTATTGCCACGTTCAGATGTCGCACTGATGTCACTTCCTCCTCTTAATTAAGAAACATATAGCTAAGCTTTTAATTAATTGAGAAAGGGATAAATCTATCAACGCTTTTTAATGATGAGCTACATGCTTTTGGAAATGGTTTTAATTGGTTTACAATATAGGTATGTACTTATCTTAGAACTCATTTCAACTCAGACAAAAATGCAGATGCTTTAGCAGAAATATAAACTTTTGAAAAACCTAAAACTTGAGGATTTAAATGGTCAAAAGCGATCGTTAGTATCTAAAAAACCTATCTAGAAAATACGTCTTTATAACTTGATTATAGTTTTTTAAAATCTCCAACAACAAACCGTTACCGGTACATTAAATTAATTACAAACACATAGTCACCACTACTATCCCATTCACTAAGCCGGACTAAACGCAACGCAAACGCATTGCCAACACACGGTAAGCGCACAGCGCACAATACGGCGGTGTCTCCCTAATCCGTGCCGGGACCGGCTCGTTATCGCGTCGGCGGTCACGTCATTATAGCGCGATATCGGTAACCGCCCGTTATCTTAATTTATTTGTGGCAGTGGCACATGCATTTTTATTGCACATTACGTACTGGATTTTTGGAAATGGTTAGGTTTCTGCGGGTTAATTTAACTAGAGTTTAACATATTATTATGGTGGTAAAGTTACTGATACCCAGTAAATGGGTTGTGGAGGTCACATAGGCAGTCGCTCTGTGTAAATGTATTCAGCTTCAACCGGTCAGACTAGAAGCTGACGTAAACATGGTTGGGAAAAGGCTAGACAGAAAATGATGACACTCTTATCAAGTTATTTGTAGAACATGCATTTTTTAGTTCCGTAGTCAACATGGAACCCTTAGGCCTGAATTCCTCTTACGCTGATGTCGGTCTCGTACAGTCGGTCGCGTACCAGTCGTAGCAACGTACGCGCCGCTGACGTCAGCGTCGGAGTGTGGTGCTATATCGAAAACAATGTATATTCGTACGCGCGACCGACGTACGCGACCGACCGCGACATCAGCGCAGGAGGAATGCAGGCCTTATAATTTCACCATGGCCGTCTGTCCGTCCGTCCGCAGCTTAGCTCAGAGACTCTTAGTACTAGAACGCTATAATTTGGCATGGATATACATATTAATCATGCCGACAAAGTGGTAAAAAAATAAAGAAGTAAAACATTTTTTTTAGGGTACTTCCTGTACACGTGAAGTAGGGATGTTTTTATTTCTCGTCAATCCCCTGGTGTGGAGTATCGATGGATAGGCCATTCAAAAATGTTACGGGTCTGTGAAAACTATTTTCCGATTCAGGGATCCGTTTGCGTAAAATTAAGCTGTAAATTACAATTTTTTGTTGAGTTAAGTGCCTGCCCTACCTTGCTAGATAAATGGCTGCTTTTGGACATGTGAAAAAAATTACGGCAGTACGAGTAAAAGGAAGATTATCACAGCTAAGTAGGCTTTACAAGTTTACGAGTAATAGTCGACCAACTTACATTAGCAGTTGGAACGTATGGGAGAATATGTTTTTCAACTACAATGTTAAGTTTGTGCTTGGGATAAATTCATCCCAACTACGGAACCCTACATTGTGCGTGGTCCAACACTCACTTGGCCGGTTTTTGAAAATGGTTTAGCATTTTTTGCGGGTTGGTTTAACTAGAGTTTAACATGTTCTTGTGATAATAAATAATAACGTTATTGATACACATCAATGTAAGTATACTAATTGATTTCGTGGTATGGTTCAAAACCAGTTCGAGTCATCTCTTATCATAATTTATTTGAAATACGTGCAATTTTATTCTCCGTCACAGGTTTTTTGGAACTTAACAAGTTCTACTTTTTGGTTTTACTTTTACTACAGCTTCTGGCATTTAATGGCTTTCATCTATAAAATAATATATTTGTCTCAATCAGATTTTTCGATATTGGTTTCCATCTGCTATCTTAATTTATGTAATTAGTTAGAAATTTGGAATAGGTATATGCATTTTATTGCACTTTATGGGATTTTCCAAAATGGCCACGAGAGCTTTCCATGGTAGTAGGTACTAGATTACAGCTACCTATTAAGCTATGAATGAATGTAGGAGGATTGGTAAATAAGTGGTCAGGCTGCGTACCTTTCCCCCAACTTGTGGGTAAAAATACGTGGTAATTTGGGTAAAAGGACGCATGTAGGATAAAAGTACATGTTCGGATACAGTAAAAGAAAAAAACAAATTCCACTGGATATCGTTTACGTCTTCCCTCGTCTATTAGTTTTTTTGCAACAATAATCCCAACTGTCTCCTGGCGTTTTTTAAAGTATATTTGCGTGTAATTATGTCATATTCTGAAACAAATAAATACTAACAATATATAAATAAAATAGCCACTTTATGACGAAAAGTAACCTATTCCTTTTTTAATTTTAGATTTAATGTTTTTTTTTTAATTCCTTGTTATGTTCGCAGCCCTGATCTACGTACTATTTATTGCCCCAATACTTTTACCCCATTCGGCCGTTACAACAAAAAATCTTAGTAGCTCAAATTTCAGTGAGCTTAGGTTAAAACGTTAGTATTGAGAAAAACGATGAATACCTAAGTATATGTACAAAAAAAAGCAACTTTTCTTTAAAAATACGAATGCTTCACTTCCACAAACTTTTCCTTGTAGAGAAAATCTACGCAATTGTATGGTGATTTCAATTTTTGCACCTTATATCACAAACGCGCACCGCTCCACGGCTTATGACTCAATAGGCTCCGAATGACTCTATACAGCACCGTAATTGCGCAACACACTATTAATCACAATCTGAATCATTTTGAACGATATTGCTAATCTTTTGCTTCATATGTTCGAAAAATATGTCTACTCGACAACGTAAATAACGCAATGAGTGTTGTTGAACTGTCATAATGAAACCCATTCCTACTGTTAGTCAGTTACGCAATAACCCCGCAGGATTGAAAAAGAAATCGGCCTCATGTTATCGTACATTTTTTTAGATTATTTTTTTAACAAACTACACTGGCGTGCAATAAAATCGACCCACCCCGTGCTCTTCGATTTGAAACAATATAATTCAACAAGGTTTACTAAGAATAACCTAATATATTGTATACTAAAACCTTCCTGAAAGTATGTAGATAACGTTAGTTAAAGAATTATCAAAACTGATTTATAAGTTTATGAAAAAATCACGAACTTACAAACATGGGGGTTTGCATAAAGATCCTGCTTTTTTTGAAGTCCGTTAAAAAAATACATTAAATTTTCATTAAACGAACAGAAATAAACAAAATTATTCTTTTGTCAATTTCATTGGCAAAAAGAAGTCACGCACTTTATCCGAACAAGAGTGAGCGATGAGGACATCTGAAGAATTGAGTCGATTTTGTCAAGAATATTGCTTTTATCCAAATATAGTGAATGTGCAAGTAGACTGTACCTTACCTACCTTCACACAATATAAATTAATAAATTATATTCATTAATATTTTTAAGATATCGTCTCTCAAACTTAAAGCACGGGGTCTGCCGATTTTTTGCACGCCTGTGTATTAAGACCTTTCATTAGCAGCTTTTTAACGCATGTACTTCGCCTATTGTAAGATTATCTCTATCTTGCCATTCTCCGTAGAGGTTATGAAATAGTTTATGTTTTCTCGAAAACTTCAATTGAATTTCCGTTACCTACCTATAAATTAGTACCAACTTATAAATAATTGTATGCCAAAAGTCAAGTATAGGAAAAATTTATGAATAGACTTAAACTTTCGATGCTAGAATAGCAAAATATCAAATAAACCTGCTTAACATATTGGTAGAGTCCTCTTATTAAATCCCCTACAACTAAAAGACCAAATACTAGCAAAACAAAACAGCACATCAAAATTCACTTTCTTTCCGAAAAAAAAAACGAGAAAAAAATATAAAGAAACCGCAAGGACGACAAAGCACCCCAATCGAAATGGAAAAGCGATCCATGCCAATTGCCATAAAAAGATCGTCGGCCCAATAAAACGGAATCGACATTGTCAGCGATGATTTGAGCGGGAGCGGGAGTTAAGCTTCGCGTACACGGGCAAATTTTTTCAGCAATCAATTGCTGGCTACGGTTGCTGGAGTAGTGAAGCAATTGGAGGAGCAATCTGGGTTAGTTATTATATTGCATATCACTCACATGTGGTGTGGCAGTATTTCTTACAACATTAGCCACAAAAAAAAATCTTGACAGTAAATTGTGTGGTGTACCACGGGCACCGCGGAATTTACTATATACGACATTTAATAATATAAGACTTCTATTTTTTGGAAAACGTTTATGACGTCATGAAAATTATTGTCATGTTTCCCAGCAAATACATATTGTGTACCTTTAACTTAGAGAAACATGCAGATGATTTCTATGATTTTCAATCAGTACCCAAATAGGATATCATTTATTTTTACCTTAGCGACGCCGCGTGTCATATTTTGATCAACAAATCCACGAAGTATTAGAGACCTGCAATGAGCAGTAAACGAAAGAATATTTGAATTTCACGGGCTACCTTATCGCATTCCCCATGAGCACGATTGCCAAGAATTGCGCAATTTAAGTTGCCCGTGTAACCCGACCTTTAGGTAGCGGGCGCGGTGCGGAAGGCGCGGGAGCGGGGGAACACGGTTTGGGCGGGCGGACATTTTTATATGGCGACAGGAAAAACTGGCATCGCGCAACGTTAGTGACTAGTGAGTCAGTGACGACTGATTTGTTCCCATTTCTATTGGTTTTAAAAAGATTATTTTCGTGACGTGTGTTTTTCGAGTTGTAGGGTTCGGTAGACGTGATTGAATTTTATTTTAAATATTTGAAAGGAAGCTTTAAGTCAATTTATCAATTTAAAAAGTTAATGGACGTTTACTACTTTGATGTAAACGTTTGCCCGCTGTAATTTCACATTGCATTGGCAAAAATTACGAACTTCCATACAAACTTTCAACCCCTATTTAACTCCTTTAGAGGATGAATTATCAAAATCCTTCGTTAATGCTCACTTTCCCAATGTGTGCTTTTGTGCAAAATTTCTATGCAAAAAACTTTTGTGCAAAATTTCATACTTCTAGACCCAGCGGCTTAGGCGGACCTTTGTCTGTCAGTGAACGGATGAATGGATTTAAGATGTTTATTAATTAAGTAGATTATTTTAGGGGTTTTTATAAATTTCAATGAAATCATAATTCACAGTATTCTACAAAATAGTATGTAAGTTCTTATAAAGGTTTAGTTCAATGCGACTTATTTAACTTCACATATTTTACTTTAAAAAAAAAAATTCATTAAAAAAATAATTTCATTATCCTCTACAATCGCCTTAACTTTCTTTCACCTCAACACTACCTATTTACCTATCTAGTGTAGCATAAATTCTTTAAACAAATCATTAAATATTTTTACAGATTTGGCAGATAACTAATTAATTTATAAATAATTGATTCTAAATAGATACAAACTGTTATATATATTCAACGTCTTAAAAAAGTCTTAGCCAAAATTCTTAATGTGTGAAACAAATATTAGATATCATTTATACAATAACCACTATCACTTATATATTAATTGCACTGATTTACTAGATTAGTTTTCTCCTCTATCGATCGTTATTTCTCCTGACAAAGTTTATTTTGTTTGTATGTATGTATTAATATTTATTCTTGTATTTTATAGTTATTACCGAGCTATATATTCCGTATGCCATGTTTTGTCTCTGCATCACCCTAAGGTTGACTGGTAGAAAATGCCTCAGGCATTAAGTCCGCCTTTGTACAATATTTTTTTACTTGTGAATAAAGTTTTAATAAATAAATAAATTACCAGAGTAGGTTCTTTATAAACTAGTAGGCAATTTCAATCTAATCTAAATACAATCAGGTCACATATGATAATGAAAAATTGTATCTTAACTATACATAGGTAATGCACTTTATGAAAGTTATAACAAGTCTGAAATATCGCTAAAATCTGTTTTTTAATCTAGAATTCTAGGAGTTGATTTTGGTACGGTCATCATCATCATCTAGCCTGCCCAATGGTTGTTACGCTTTTAATTTCTCTTTCAGGATCAAGTCATTTCAGATAAGTCTTTTTACTAAAACACTATTATTTTTACAAAACCAATGTTGGTACAAATTAATTAAAGAATAGAAAACGTACCGAAGTGGTACAGAAAAAAACTTATTCGATGTTTTTCCATGAAAATACCCGGAGTTTTTTCAATATCGTCTCAAAGAAAGTTTTAACAAACTTTTATTGACATCGTTTTACAGTAGCAAAGTCTTCATAAAAATAGGAACGTCCTGAAAAAACTTAAAAGTTTTGAAACTTGACGTAATAAAAGTTTACATGCGTGAACTTACTTGGCGTGCGTGTGGGGCCGTGCAGCGACTGTCAACACCACGTGTCAAGTCCGCCCGGGGACTCACGCCCACCTGCACACAAGTAGCACACCGCAGACAGAGCCCTAAGTCCCTCAGACGACACCAGCGACGAGAGAACAGCTAGAGATACGTTACAAGTTAGCGGAGCATCTGATATCGTAAGCGATGTTCTAAAGTTATTCCGTCGCCGTCCGCGCAAAGAGATGAGCGTCAGACGTCGCGTCGACAGACCGACTGAGGAGCGGCAAACGGAGCGCGCGCGGCGACGAAACCGGCGCGCCGCTGGGCGGACTCACCAACACGCCCCGCCTCGGACCCGCCCACTCACCGCCACGCCCACCTGAATTAATAAAGGCGGCAAACACCGCCGGACACGCGGACAATGCCGCATTGTCCTGCGTCCAAAATAGTTTCAATTAGAATCGAGGACAAGGCACAAAAGCGCCCGCCGGCGGATCATTCACGCTGAAATTGGCCGCTGCATGAGCGATTAGCGAAACCTCATACAAAACTGTCGATGATAGCCCAAACTATTGTCCCGCATTGGAACTAAACCGCTCGTTATAATCGAATGAGTCCGCCTTATCTGCGACGTGTTATAGTGAGCTTAATGACTTTGAATATCGTGTTCAAACTTTAGATTTTAAACATAGTTTTGCGAAATCTGAGCCCCATAATTTAGTCGTTAATCTCGATTTTAAACTGACACTGATTTTATATTAAAACTACTTACTTATCTCGATATTCATGAGTGAACATCGGTCTGGAATACAGAACTAAAACTTTATTACACGTTTGATATTCAGAGATGACTCACATTCACATTAAGTTTCACAAAATGTGATGAAGAAAGTAGGTACGAACTACTACGTTAGAAGAAAGAAACGGAGTGTAATCCTCTTATCCCCTTTATCGTACTAATGATGGTATAGTTTCTAGTGTCGAGTGTTGGGAAGCTCACAAACAGTAACTAAAAGGCTGAAATAAAAGCTCCGTTGAAGCCCTTAAGCGTAACCTACATAGCATTTGTCGACAGAAACAAAAAATTCAAACTAGAACAAAAAACGATAGAAACAGCCTTTTAGTAACTGGAAAGGCTGACTATTATTTTGACATTTGAGTGCCGAAAAGACGAAACTGTATATAGAAAAAAGCCCATAAGTAAGCACCCTTGACAGTCAGCTGGCTACGTATGGTCAACAAATGTGATAAGTAACCAGGGTCGTCGGATACAGTTGAAGTTTAGTAAGAAACCGATGGATATTATCGAATAAAATTTAACTTAATTTCTCGTAATAGAAAACAAACAGTTCATTTATCAAATCCTTTCACTATCAAATACTTGATAGTAGACCAGACTTAAATAATGCAGTGTGGTTTTCAGCCAAAACTTTAAAACTGATGAGGATCAGAACAGCAGTAAGTATCGTCGTTAGCAATTCTTCTGCTGGCACTCTATATTTAATTAATCCTCTAGAATTCTTGATGTAAGTATTAGGTAGATAGTTATTGATGGTCAGCCGTTTTTTTTATAACTTTTCTCTGACTATTGCAAAGAAAAGAGTGATTGGTTCATGAATGATTCTTCCACCCCCAGATGTTGCGGAGGCAAGTTTTTAAAAATCGCATAATTAATTTCCACCAGCATATTGTGACCACCAAACAATTTGACAAATCTGGTGAATATGATAATATTCTGTCAAGTTAATCGTGCTTCAAAGAACGGCTGAGTTTCTCCAATAAGCGGCTAGTATACTGCCGTGGATGTTTAAGTGCTATTCATAATGTTTTTGCAGGTATGTTTTATAACTAACTAAGGTATGTACTTAGCAAACTATTAAACAGTTTTGCAAGTCCGAACATCGTGTACGTTTTATTTTCTTGCCTAAAACTTTCAAAAGGCACCCGGGCTTTGAGGATAAGACTGGGGAGTGTGGGATTTTTACCTCACTAAAAGCACCCCGACGGTCACCATCTGCATATAGAAGGGGGCACCGTTACCTCTCCAAAGATCGATCCAAAACTCCCTCTGTGCAACGCCTCTTAGGGCACATCTCTGGGTAACATTGTGTACCTAGCCTCACATTATTAATTGACACCATAAAACACTACTCTGTATTAGCATCTTATAATTGGGTAGTATCTTAAGAAGCTGATTCATAATTTTACTACCTAGGTGAATTAAGCTGTTAACTTTTATCAACGGTATTCACTGTCATCAATTAATTACGTCTCGTTTACAGTAACAACTTAAACACAGTAATTCTTTTTTTACTTAAAAATTAACATTACATCAATCAAGTCAAAATATTTTATTTCACATAAACCAACATGGGCACTTATGAAACGTCAGAAGCTAGGTGCACGGTTCCAATTGGTCGTTTCCTATGGAGAAGAGCCGGCAAGAAACACACATGCGGCTTAAACATAACTGGCGATAATAGATAAACATTTTTTCCTGTCTAGATTATTTTGAACTGGACACCTGTTTACTATGTTTCCTCGTGAGCGCCTACGCTATGGAAAAACTGAAAAAAACAAAGTTTAAGAAAACTTTACCTTAGATACAATAATTAAGCATGTCATATTCATAACGAAGCAAATGTATGCTGCTGTTTGTTGTAACATTGCTGTTTCACTTTTCAGCAGTTCGTAAATCAATCTACTGTAACTAACCCATAACCTGTAACTTGTCCGTGTAATGTAACTGTATCTATGATACCAACCTATTTGTTTTGTTTTTATTAAATAAAAACTTTTCTGAAACTCCGAAAACCCTAGGAATAATGTTGCAACTGCAGCTGGCGCATATATAGATAGTGGATAAGGCAGATCTGTCAAAGAACTTACAAAAAAAAATGTATCGTAAAAGTAAATAATAAGCAAATAGAATACGTACAGTCAGCAAAAGAGTTAAGTATCCAGGGTCGCCGGATATAGTTGAAGTTTAGTAAGAAACCGCTGAATGTTTTCGAATGAAATTTAATTTGATAAATGAACAATTTGTTTTCTATTCATTTTGTTTTATTTTATTCGAAAACATTCATCGGTTTCTTACTAAACTTCAAGTGTATCCGGCGACCCAGGATACTTATCTCTTTTGCTGACTGTACATGAATACATATACATACTTAGGACAGATAATATCTACTGAAAAATGCATGTAAAAAGAAGTAGAAAGAAGAATAGCTAATACTAGGAATTGATTTGGTCACTTAGTGAAGTCATGAAGAACAAAGAAATGCCTATGAAAAAAATAGGAAAGTATATAATATATGTATTCGACCATATTTACTATACGGGTATCGAACCTGGGCATTGACAGAGCAACTAGCAAACAAAATAAAAAATTGTCAGAATGTAATGGAGAGAAACAAAATAAGAGTTAAAGGAAAGGACCGAGTAAAATTAAACGACATAAAAGTAAAACAAATTTCAAGTATAATAATAATAATAATAATTTATTTATTTCAAAAAGTGTGGTACAGTCTGTTACAATAAATACATTTTTACAGTTTATGGACAAATCCAAAAGGGAGTAACAATTAACGGAATTGAATCTGACGTCCTAGCTAGGTTACATGGTAACCTGTATTAAGGTACGCCAGCCCAGGTTCCCACAAAAGGAGTACAAAAACAATTTAATAGGGAGTGCTTAGGACTATAAAGTATGCATACACAACTCACAAATAACTAAAGCTGAGATGGGGACAGGGCATATGACAAAAGTGAAGAAGGATAAATGGAAAAGACTAATTACACTTCCTCTCTCCTTAAACATCATCATTACATTTAGTTTCCTTGCTCTTGTTTCATGTTTATTATTGTATATATTATATGTAGATAAGTATATGTTTTATGTATGTATGTATTTGTTGCATATGTAAATGGTACACCACTGACTACCTGCATTATTGTCTCTGCTTCTCCCTTGAATCCATCCAAAGGTTGTCTGTAAAAGATCGCTTTTAGCGATATGACCGCCAATTGTGTCACCCTGTGTAAAATGTCTACATTTATATCTGTAATTTTTATGGTGTACATAATAAAGAGTATTCTATTCTAACTGACTGGTACCGACGAGACAGCAAAAGAAGATGTAAACAGACTAAGAAATGGGAGGATGACATCAGGAAAACAGCGGGTCAAATACGGAGTCGTACAGCAAAGGACAGGACAGAATGGAAATCTTTAGAGTATGCCTTTGAAGGCAGACAAGCTGTACTAGATTAGCGACTGTTTTGCCGATATTTCTTCTTTTCTTTGTTTTTTAAAGTATCAGGCACACTTCATATTTTATCATTGTTATAAGTATAACACGTAAAAGTAAGAACAGGAATAAAGGCTTTTTATTTTTTATTTATAAATAAAAACAAGCCCTGCGCCCGATTGGATTCTCCTCGGCAAAAATTACGAACTTCCGTCTAAACTGTTGTCCCCTATTTAAGCCCTTTATGTAATTAATTTCCAAAGATCTTTCCTTCGTGCTCACTTTTGTTATATGTAAGAAACTCTTGCGCAAAATTACATGCTTCTAGACCCAGTGGTGTAGACTGTGCGTTTTCTGTCAGTAAATGAATGAAGTTAAGACCTAACGGCGACCCTTTGAAATCACTTTCTTGCGTTTTTTATTGAGTAGAACCAAAGTGCAGCACGTTTTCAATAAAAATAGACGAAACCGCGGAAAAAATTTAGCTAAACGCAACAAACGTCCGGCCAACATAAAATTTGTATTACCTCATTGCTTAACTATAAAACTAAACAATAAGCACATTTAGAAAAAAGTGACTTCTCAGTTTACGGCAGTTCACTAATTCTCTTGCCAAATTGCAAGACTTTCGTGCCTTTTATTGTGCCCCTAATGAAAACCTGCCTTACCGAAAATTAATTCACGATTTTCTGCGCTTCCCAATAATCATTCTTTCCACATCACACATAAGAATACAAATGAAATGCCGAGGATGTTCTCGGAAAACAAAAGGTTTCCCAGTCACACATTCACGGATCAATAAATAATATCTAAACGGTACACTTAAAAAAAAGAATTTCGAACACTCCAAATAATAATTTATTCTAAGAAAGTAGCTGTGTTACACATTATTAAACTTAAATCATAACAATGCAAGTGTGCAAGAAACTAGAGAAAGTGATTTTTCTAATGTCGTTTTTTCTTGAAACACCACATGACATTTGTGCGTTTTGCCATACCCATAAAGAAAAGTCACCCTTACCGAAAATCAATTCACGGTTTTCCACACTTCCAAGTAATCATTCTACTCACATGACCGAATCTACACACCGATCAAGAGTGAAGAGTGAAGGCAAATTAAACGCGCAAGGTTTTCTCGAACGACAAAATGTTTCCAACTCCGCACAGGATGGTCCATTCACGGATCAGTGGCGCTCCAGCGTCACCAATAAATAATGTTCAATTTGAAATATCCGTTTGCTTTGCTGGCCACGGGAAGGGATTTCTCGACTGAACAAACAGACCGTCTCACTTCAAATATCTGCGTGATTCTCGAATAATACCCGTTGTACAGGAAGGTGTGGAACTATTCTAAAAGATTAGACGCTAGGAAAACGTACGGAGGTAAGGATTTCATTCTGGGTACTGGGATTGAATAAAGGGTGGATCGAGGTGTGTCCAGCTACGCTTTTGTATGTCGGAAGCTTTGTGTACATATGTCTTGAAACACCTGTTGTATAAACTTACAAGCAGGGTTTTCCTTATAGATTAGTTTCTAGATTTTCTCAGTGTTTGATAGGTAAAGTTACATTTCCATAATATCTGGCTTTTATATTAAAATATTTTTAACAACAAAGCGTACTTACTGAACACCCGTTTTTGAACACATTTGTACAGTTTCAAACTTCACTGAAATCTTTGAATTGTCAAAGATGTTAGACTTCAATTTACTCTTTAAACATGGGCCGTATTTTTAACGTATACTTTACTACTCTCTCTACTCTACCACTGTCGTGTGGTCATACCTACATAATTGATACTGTAATTTATTAAACTAAAAGTACTAAAAACATATCACAAAGTCGAACAGACGACGCCTCTTTAAAAAAAAACGTCTTTATTCTAAACTCTTAAGTCCGCTTTATCCATCAGAATACCACGTCTCTACGAGCATATAATTCAATGGAAAATTTAAACAAAGCTAGAAAGCAATGAGTCGTAATTGGAACGAGTTAGTCAGCAAACAGCGCCGGTGTCCCGGCCGCTCCGGTCACGTGGGCCAATATTTATTTTATCAATATTCAAACAGTTCAGACGTCGAGTTTTGTCTTGATCGTCTATAGAGGGGATGATGAAGTGGGGTTAGTAGGTATGTAGGTGTTTGAGAGATGTTTTGGCATCAGAATTGTCTATTTTCAAGACCTTACAATGAATAATGTTAATATTCCGCCTTTGTACGTTATTTTGTGCGAGAAGTTTAAACAAATAAATATTTTTGTAAAGAATTATTTTTGGTAATTCGAACCGAGTTCAATAATTATTTTAAGAAAAACACTAAAAATATCAGCCCTAAGTTTTTATTTAGTAACTGAACAACTAAGGGACTTAGGAAAAGTAGGGAAATACGTTTTGAGCTGTATTGCCTTAAGCCTTATATTTATTTATTTATTTATATTAACACCGAAACTTTTAATAAGTATGTTGCTACTTACTCTGGAACGTTTAATAACAGTTGTAAGGCAGCTAAAGCCTTATACATTAGCAACAAGGTTAAATCAGCAGATAATTAAATAAAAACAGTTTGGAAAATTATCAATAATGAAACGAACAGAAACAAAAACCACAATTCTGATTACACACTGGAGACGTCATGAATTCTCATTTGCGATAACAAAGTTGCTCAAGAATTGGTAAATTTCTTTACCAGTATCCCACTTAAAACAACTGAAACCTTAAATTCCTCGCGGTTGCTCGCTTTTGATTTAGTAAGGGCGAATGTTTCAGCCTGCCCGATTGAATTTGACTATAAGCATATTAACCCCATAACAGTGTTAAAAGCTTTTAAGCAAATCAAGATCAAATTGACCAAAGATCTTTGGAGAAAGTCAATTAAACTCTGTAGCTCAATAATTGAAACTATAGCGCCTTACTAAGCCTTAATATTTCATTTGTGTTTGGATCAAGGAGTCATCCCGGATTTAATGAAATACAGTAAAGTAAGGACCTATATCCGTGTTGCCGGTTTTCAGGAAGGTGTTTTGAAAAGATAATGCTTAATCAAATGCTCAATCATTTTAACACAAATTAAATCCTTCACGATCAACAGTATTTTTTCACCGAAAGGCGTTGTACAAACCACGCCGGTGTAACCTTATTAAAATACATTTTTAACGCGTGGGAAGAGTCCCAAGACGCTATAGGAATCTTGTGTGACCTGTCCAAAGCATTTGATTGCGTCGAGCACGAAACCTTACCCTTGAAACTGAGCGCAAGTTTTCCAAGTCCGTAAGACTTGGAAAACTTGCGCTCAGTTTAGTAAAATCTTATTTAAATGATAGAGAACAGCAAGTTCAAATAAATTGTGTCAATTCACTCAGTTTAAAAGTAAAAATAGGTGTTCCACAAGGCTCAATATTGGGTCCTTTCCTATTTTTTGTGTATATTAATGATCTACTCCATTTATTAAAAACTGTACCACAAATGGTGTTATTTTCTGATGATACTTCCTTAATATTAAAGGTAGATAGACGTCCTACAAATTTGACGACGTAAATAACGCCCGCAGCGGGTTCAAAATTGGTTCACTACTAATAATTTAATATTAAATGGAAAAAAAACTAAGTGCATAATAGTTTCTTTGCTAAATGTCAAGGGTTGTGAGATAGTATTGAATCAAGAGAGACTAAAATTCGTCGATTAAACTGTTTTTCTGGAGATCACGCTCGACTCAGGGCTACACTGGGGTCCTCATTTAACATCTCTTGCAGGACAACTAAGTCCAGTATCTTATGCTGTCAAAAAAATTCGTCAATTTACTGATGTAGATGCCGCGAGGCTTGTCTATTTTAGTTACTTTCATAGTAGTCTTACGGTATTTTACTTTGAAGACAGGCTGCAGACATCGAGTCTACTTTTATTCTGCAGAAAAGAGCTATCAAAGCTATACATAATCTCCGCAGGCGCAATTCTATAAGGGAACTGTTTAAGTATATTAACATTATGACGGTACCTCGTCAATATATCTATAAAAACAACATGTACGTAAGAAAAAAATTACAAGTTTAGTAAAAGAGGTGAGAGACATAATTATAGTACTAGAAATAGGGACCTATTAGTTCAACCAGGTAACAGACTGGCTAAATTAGACTCATTTTTCATGGGGTTCCGTTTAATATGTTACAATAAAATAATAGGTCTTTACCTATGAAATTGCCGTTTTGTATGAAAAAATTTAAACGAATTTTTTTCATGAATTTTTTATTTGTATTAATCGAAGTAATCACCCATGCAATCAATGCATCGTTGCCATCGCAGTGGCAGTTTATTGATGCCCTTCTTAAAGAAATCAGCTGGACGGGAGGCAACAAATTCTTCAAAGGCATTTTGTACTCCCTCTCGGGTATTAAATTTTTTTCCCGCCAAGAAGTTATCCAAATTCTGGAAAAAGTAGTAGTCTGTAGGCGCAAGGTCTGGTGAGTAGGGCGGATGACGGAGAGCTTCCAACCCCAGTTCTTGCAACTTGGAGACCGTCTGCTGTGCAGTATGAGGTCGCGCGTTGTCGTGCAGGAGCAGCGGAGACGAGCGATTGACCAATGCTGGTTGGAGATGCGCCAGCTTCTCCATCATTGTGTTCAGTTCTTCACAGTACACATCTGCAGTAATGCTCACCCCGTTTGGTAAGAAGCTGTGATGAATCACACCGGCGCTAGACCACCAAACAGTGACCATCACTTTTCTAGGGGTAAGTTTTCGTTTAGGGCATTGTTTAGGTGCTGAACCAGGATCCAACCAACTTGCTGAGCGCTTACGGTTATCAAACAGAATCCATTTTTCATCGCAGGTAACAATGCGGTTCAAAATTCCTTCATTTGTGTGTCTGTTGAGCAGTGCAAGGCACGTCTCGACGCGTACTTCGCGCTGGCGATCATTGAGTTCGTGGGGCACCCATTTGTCAAGCTTTTTTACCTTGCCAATTTGACGCAAATGGACCAATATTGTTTTGACGCTAACGTCGAAAGCTGCTGCTAATTCAGCCGTAGATTGTGTATCATCAGCTTCCACAATCGCCTTTAATTCGTCATTGTCGACCAAAGTCTTCGGACGACCGCGAGGTTCATTTTTCAGGTCGAAATTTCCAGAACGGAAGCGAGCAAACCAATAACAGGTGGTGCGTTGGTTTGTAGAGTTAGCTCCGTAAACGTCGTTGATGTTGCGTGCCGCTTGTGCCGCGTTGCTGCCACGACGGTACTCATATTCCATAATTACTCGAATTTTTAACGTATCCATGATGACGAAAAAGATTGAAATGCGATGAAAATGTAACACTAATCAATAAAGAAATGACTAATTTTAGAAAAAAAAATCCATGTTTTTAAAATAAAATTAATTTGAAATTAGAATTCATAGCCAAACAAAAATTATTTTGATTTGAAATGGCCAGTACTGCAGAACGGCAATTTCATAGGTAAAGACCTAATACCACCCCACATACTTCAACTGTACTTCGAACTCGTATAAAACGCACACTATGCAGGCAGGCATATTAGAAGTTAGGGCAATTACATCGCTGATAAAAATGCTAAGCTCAATGCTGATCCTGATCCACAACCACAACTAATTGATTAACACTTGAAAATACTGTTGGAGCTGCTGAAGATTGTAAGACTATCTTTCCATTGTATAAACTCAATCTCCTTTGTATTATATAATTGCATAGCACAGGTATATGCGTACAGCGGTACAGCGTATTATGTACTATAGCGCTACCATTTACCGGGTAATATGTCTTTCATTGACTTGAATGTGCCCTGGCGGTTGATAGTATGTCATGTTCATTCAAATGTCTCGCTGACGGTGGCGCGTATGATCATTTAGCTCCCTTCAAAATGGTTGAGCTGAATGGTGCTGATCCATGCATCATGTTCGTGAACGGGCACCGTCAGTTTGGACCCGTCATCTCATAGCTGCCACGGCTTATTTGAATTATTATATTTTTGGATTGTTTCATTGGATTATTTTTTTGTTTGTGTACATCTTTTTTACATCGTTCTCACATATGTATAATTATAAGTTCAACATTAATGATGTAACTAATATTTTTCTAACAACATAATTTAAAAAAGTGTCGATGGAGCTTCCTGCCCGTTCTTCTCCATTGGTACCTACTACGCTTTGGAATGGGCAACTAGCTTCATATTCCAGACTGACCGACTCCTTGACAATTCAAAAGTGTAAATGGTTTAATTGTGATATATGCTTGAGTTTAAGTTTGTATTTATTCACTACTAGCGTTTGCCCGCGGCTTCGGTCGCGTTAATTTAGACATTGACTATCAATTCGGGTTATAATTAAATCATGATCGAAAGACACGTGGCGCCATCTATTATCATACGAACGTTATTGTTGTTTTCCTCGGGAACAGTACTTTTTTTCGGGATGAAAGGTACCCTATGTCCGTTTCTGTACACCTGACAACGTATATGCAAAATTTTAGGCTGATCGGTTCAGTGGTTTAGGCGTGAAAAGGTAACAAACAAACAAACAAACTTACTTTCGCATTTATAATATTATAGTTAGGATGGTTTTCCGAGCTATTAAATTTTATATCATTTTTTATGAGCTAAACTGCCTTACTGGTTATTATGTTATAAAAACAGTTATTTTTAGGACCCCTGAATGATTTGACTGTATTAGCAACGGTATGTAATTCTATAATTTCACAAAACTAATTTAGGGTCAAGCCTTTCAGACATTAAATAATTACTGAAGTCTGAAAGTTTTCATTTTGCTTAACATTTTATCTGAAACGAATGTTTCAAATTCTTACAAAATAAAAACGTGCAATTGTAAAAAGAAATAGCACAATTATCTACCTCTTGGTGTGGTCACACAAAATTCGATAAATTCAACAATTTATCAACACACCATACAAACCTGCATTTGCAGCCTCTAAAGACAATCAAGTAATTTCACATCAAACTTCGCTCCTGAAAACTATCGACACAACATCTTCAAGCAAATAATCGCAGCCCCTCGCGCTATGCACAATCCCTTGATAAACTCTCTAATGCGTTAACGAGGAGCCATTCTACAAGTTTATTCTATCCGTCGCCGCTCCGCAGCCGCCCCGCAACCGCACCGCACCCGCCACGCGCACCGCCCGCACCTCGGAATGCTAAGCAGACCGATTGACATTCCAGTGGCGGAGCAATCGAACAGAAAATACACTTGTCATACATTTAACGTGGAATTTTTATGATTTAACTTGAACCGAGGGGAAATTATTACGGTTTTGTTCGAGTTTATTTAATAAGGATGGCAAACGATTCAGGTCTGTGTCTGGTGGCGCATATTTTGATGTAAATGAAGGGTTTTTGGCGGCTTATAAATTATGGCATTTCTTTGAGCGATTTTCAACAGTTTATAGAATATTTTCAACAAAGCCATTACCTAACTGTAGGTACTCTTTTGGTGTTTCTAAAACTTGATTCTCTTGCGGCAAATCAATTTTCATACCTAATTAGTAATTACTTAATTACATGAACTTGCATATTTTATATCATTTTAATTTTCTCTGACCCTATGTTTAGGTACAGTAGCAAGCAACAACATTACAATAACACCCGTATATCAAACCAAAAATTACATCACGAGTCTTCCTCCAAATATATATTCACATACCTCTAACCCTCATGAGCTAATAATTTGATCCTATCCCATTGGGCTGGTAGCGGGTTACCTGCGGGATGTCACGTCAACTGGGGCCACTCGTCATCGGAGCAACTTACGAAAATACGACGCTCGCGCTGCGCGCCGTACGCGGGACCTAATTCTTGGATCCTGTCGCACGTCGCTCTTCGTCCGTCAAATTTGCGAACAGGGCTACCACAAAAATATATGCGGTCTAAAAGTATTATTTTTAGCAAGTTATGTTGTTAACTATAACAACCCGCTCGTGCTTCGCACGGTGTTTAGGATTTCTATAATACAAGTAAGTTTTTAAATTAAATGTATGATACACATAAACCTTCCACAATATACCTAATAAATTCTGTAAATTATGGTGAAAACCGCATCGAAATCCGTTGCGAAGTTTACAAGAACCACGCGGTCACATAAACAGACACGAATACCCATGACTGAATAGATTTAACGGGCTTTTGTTAAAATTCGCTGAAGCAAGCAGTTTCAGTCTGTAAATATGGTATCAACGACATCCTAGTTAAATTTCAAACGTCTATGTTTCAAATCACAGACGGGATATTTTTACAATAATTTATTATGAAATCATGTAAAAACATTTGTTAAGAATGTTGCATGATGCAATTTTCATGATTGCCATGAAAAGTTATGTTACAACTGTGTAAACGCTTCCCTGAGAAGTCTATATATGGGCTTGCAAAATTATGATAACTTCATTACTTAACGTCTCCACTATAAATACTCTTACTTTACTGTAAAAACTAGTACAATTGCTCGTCCACACACGGCTCAATATGTCATACATTAGTATACAATGTCGATGCACAATTTTAAATTGACAAAATATCATGCATTCAGCACTGCATTTGGTATTGAATGCAAGCATTGTCGGATACAGGTTGAGAAATGTTAAACAGTATATCGCACAAGTGTATTGCAGGAACTACACTACACAGTCACTGGGAACTGGCAGGTCGCGCCTCGCGTTGGGCACCCCTGTCGGCCATCACAGACAACGTCTTCGTTCGACTGACAGCCGGCGACATATTTTATTCACGGCGCACCGCCGTAATTCCGTCGATGCAGATAAATTGTTTTACCGCGGGAGCGAGCCACGTCCCACGACTTTGGCGTTTGCATGATGAGCTCGTTTTTTATGCTCGAATAAAATTGTGTTAGCCACCGGCAGCGGAGCGACGTGTGAACACCGCTGGATTCCCAAGAAATTGTTTTCGGGAAGCCTGCTTTGATATTTATGAAAGTTGGCATGTTGAGACGTACGTTTGAGTGAAGGGTACGCGGTGGATTTTAACATCCCTTGGACTATGTATTTGTGGTATTATTTCTCTAAGGTACCGGATATTATTGCTTGCGTACGAACGTTAGTAAATATGTTTGCGAACAGCCACCAGTTGCAAGATGTCAGGTATCGTAAACACGTTGACACAGTCGCTTTGCTGCAGCGTGCGCCGCGGGACCGACAACCTACGCTATCAATATTAAATCCCGCCGCGTAAACATCTGCTCGCGACTGCAAACATATAAGTTTAATCAGTGGTGTTTCGATTAGTTAGAACATCGGCTTCTGCTCTTGACGGGATGCACGTTTAATTAAATGTTCTTACTTAAGGTATGTTTAGATTAAGAACATTTTCTCAGAAATAGAAAAGAATTTTCCTTAATTAAACAAAGTAAATACTATTTTAAACGAATTTGCCTAAACTTTGGCCAATGTTACTCCACGAAGACCAAAAGCCTGAATTTCAAATAGAGGATTATAATTAACCTAACGACATTAAATATAATAACAAATATCAAAGTTCAGCTAACAATAAACTTGCACAAAACCTACAAGCCGCAGGTACCTAATTTAAAATGTATCAACATGAACCAAAAAGTACGATTGACAGAATGCAAATACTCCCGTGTCCCACAGAAAATAAAATGAGCTTTGACCCGAAGTTTCGTGGGATTATGAATGTTTATACTGAAAATAATGCGCGGTCGTGGCGTTCGGCGCAAATATTTGAAGACATAGTCAAAGGGATGGCTTTTTGCAAGGTCCTTTGAGCGGCTGCGGTCTGCGGTCAGATAACCCGATTAGCCGCCGCTCGACATTGCTATGTACCATGAGAAATGAGAACATAGCTAGTTTACCTCAAGCTGTGACGAGAACTTTACATTGATTTATTTTGTTTAAAAGTACAGAAATGTTTAAGAAAATATTTAGCTTCGAAATTATGTTTTTATTGTTCATTAAACTTAGCTTATTCATTATAGTTTTCATCAGAAGAAACTAATACTTGCATCCCTAAAAATACGCCAGCGAAAGTCAAAATCAGATCAATATACTCGTTTAATTTTATCATTATTGACCCCAAACAGACAGAATATTCAGTCTATTACTTAAAATAAACTGCAGGCATCAAGTTGAAGACCTAACCTTAGGTTTGATAGCAAAACATAAACTCTATGATAGTCTGTAGCCACAAACTGATGTTATGTCGGCTCTTTACGACTGACTGACACTAAAATGTTTCCGAATAAAATTGTTATCCATCAAAACAGCGCGTTCCTTTAGCTAAGAAATGCAGCAGTACGCCTACAAGCAGTCGCATCTAAAGAAGGAACGTATAAGATGTTCTAGATAAGATATCTTAAAAGTATAAGCACTACGTATAGAAAACAAAACGAGTCAAAACAAAGTTTAGATTTTTTTAAATTATGGCTGTCTTGACATTCATTTGGGCCTAAATTACCAAATGTAAATCAAAGGGTTTAAGGTGGAAAGATACATGACTATGGTGCTCCGTTCCGCTGAATTGTTGTTGATCACCGAGGTTTTGATAATCTTTCAGAATAACTATCCTATCAACTAACTCTTTAGTTGATTGATAAGATAGTTAATCTGAAAGACGAGTAGTTTTCTGAAGTTGTCATGCACAATCACGACGTTTTTCTGTACAAACACCCTGTGGAAACTAAGGTTCGCGAGAGCTGTTCAGCTGTCACTTTGTTTTTAATATTTGTCAATCCCTACTATCTCTAGTTAACGTACAAGTGGAGTGAAGTGATGAACGCGGTTCTGTTTTACAGATTACCTGGATTAGTAATTTTCTGATTCATGAAAGCCATATTAAAAGAAAATAGTGGGGGAGAAATATTGCAATCATTTTTTTACATAACATTTAATTTTAACGACCAGCCATATTGCACCACTTCTTCTTAAGTTAAGTAACTTATCCGGCAGATTCTATTAAATTTTTCAGTTATTTGGTGGATAGTGCTTAAGCCATAAAGCCCATAAAAAAGCCAAGCCCATAAATTCAGCCTCAATCAAATAAATTATATCGACAAATAGATACTAAATAGTTTGTACCTCTTCTAGCAAACTACCTCTATGTCCTCCTGACTTATTCAGAACTGCCAGCAAAGGCTTCGCGGACCTCCACCTGCGGTGAGGTGTAACTTAACGAACCCTCGCTGAATCTTTAATACAGTTTCATTTAATGCTACTTGCAAACTTTAATGGTCCTCTCGATGTTGATTTTGAAAGTTTTCGGGAACATGTAGAGCTAATCGTGGGTCATGTTTGAGTATGTGTGGTTAATTATTTATTCATTGAAAACCCTAAATATTATGGTGACGGGTGTAATAGTTCTGCGATGTGGAAATTAAACTACATAAAATTTTTCTGGGTGTTCCTTAATTTTACATTTAACCGTTTTTCAGAGCTGACTGAAAAATCTGAAGACAGTAGAGTAATATTATGAGTAGAATTATATTTGCAGCACTTATATAAAAGCTTATATATTTTATATAATCCTGTAGGAGCATTAACTTTTGAAATACATTTTCTTGTTAGACAATTAATCAATTAAGTGAGTTAGCAAAATTGTTCCAAATTACGTAATGGTTCTTAAAAGCTTTTGATTTCTCGTAATTATATTTACACTGTTGATGAGAAAAGAGGACAAAATACGCACCTAATATCAATTATATTTAGTAGGTAATTCTACAGCAGAATTAATTCAATTTCCAATACAAACATCTACCTTGGCTCAGGTACTCGTCAAACGAAGCGAGTTCCCTACTTGGCAAATTAGATTTGGTATAAAGCCTATTTTAATTTGCGCCGTCGCTAAACATTGGGTGCTCTTAAATGTTTAAGTGAGCGCGCAACTGTGTGTACGGGGTGCTGGCGGCGGAGGCGCGGTGCGGCGGTGCGGCAGTGCGGGCGGCGGTGCGGCCACCGTCGTCGTTGACATTCAACAAAGCAAATATGTTCTTGGCGGTGGCGCCGGCCCAGCGCGATAATAAGCTTACCGGCCGAGGGCGGGCCGCCTTCGCCCCGCGCCGCCCGCCCGCGAGACCGCCCTAGCCTCACGGTGTTATTAAATTCTTTTGTTGCCGGAATGCACAGTTATTTAGCCATGGTCCGGCTCTACGGGATCAACGTAAATATCTCCAACATGTTTGTCTTTTGAACTCCACTAGATTGTGGGATGAAACGGATTATTTGCATCTTTGTGTTTTTCCTCGTATCAGGGTTGCCTACCTGCAGACTTGGGAATAATGAGTTGTTTAACCATGTTATATGATAAATCTAATGTAGCAGGTGTTTGTAGTCTGGGCTCGCTGTTACTTCGCATATTGTAAAATGAGCTGCTCGAATTACAACATTATAATCCTCGCTCCCCCTCCTCGTATGAATTTAGACAACATCTAAGCTGAGCGCGCTTCATTTCGAGCACATTACTCTCTGTTCAACAATAAAACTCATTAAATCGCTCGCGCGGTCGCGTTTTATAAATGTTTCACGTATTAATAAAATTAACAAAGCAGTGGTACACGAGAGGGCTATTTCCCGACAAAGCGTCGGAGCGTGGTACAATGGAATCTAAAATAAATACGAGGACTTTAGCAAACAGTGGAGGCACAAAGCGTGCACCTGGTGGAGCGCCCGGTGCTCCGGTCTATTGAAAATTAAGTGGCGGCGACGGAGTTCAATTAATGGCCGCGAGGCGTCCGCCGGAAAGTCTCTTCATATACGTATTGCGAGACGCCCTTGCCTGAAAATTATAGCAAACATTACACTTTAATGCCATTATTGCAGCACTTGCTGTGTAGTTATGTACCTGTGCGCTCTTGAAGAAACACATCAGATTTTGTTTACAGATAACTAAAATCATACTGAATGTTGTCATAGTGATGAGAAAATTATTCAATCACATTAAACAAGAAATCATTTCCATCTAGTCAACCAGCAAAAAAAGTCTGCACATGATCACACGCAGCAGATCTGTAATACAATCGCAAAAGAGCAGCGGTCAGCAAAAAAAACACAGATACCACTAATGTATTCAATCCATAATCCTTATCTGTAAAAAACTAAAGCTTAGACCACACTCTATCGAGACGCCCTCTTATTGGCTGATCGCTATCGGCGCTCAGCGTCCAGCTAAACCTCCGCTTATCTCACAAATTACACCGTTTTACTCGATCCTCTCGAAAACTGCGAAAAGTAGACCTTTTTAACACAGCTTAGGACATCACCCCTACCATATACGAAGCTCTTTGAAAAACGGTAAATTCTCTGATTACGAATTCTCTTATTTCATTGAACTAATGTCGAATTAGGTTCCTATGTTGGTTGGTAAGCAATAGATAAATATATCAGCCCGTATAATAAATCCATAGTTTTCCGGGATTAAAAATTATCTTGTATTTCAGTGTTCCTTCGCACTGGGAGTTTGGACAGCGTAGGCTTCGTAGCGGTGTAGACGCTTCGTAGACGTTGCGTAGGCGCCTAGGCAGGTCCAACGCCCATTGCAAATGCAGCCTTAGCTTTCTTACCAAAGCTGTTTAGTAGCTAAAGAAGTTAAATATTCAAACTAAATATTGAATTCATGATATTGGCAAGATATTCAAAAGAATCACAAAAAACAAACAAAAATGCGCAATGACTTTTATTGCCGCCCAAAAAATCACTGTCTTTTATTAACATTTTATCGTAATCGGTTCGTGGTAGGGGCGGGCAGCTTACCAATCGCCAGTTGAACCGCCGACGCCGGATTTTATTGCCATTCGTATTGTCGGCAAGAGATTTACTTTGACACGTCGGAAATTCGTTTGTTGACTCTTCGCCGCTATTTTTCGAATGTCTATTTCGCACTGTTTTCCCCGTTTTTCTTCGCCGTAAAGGCTTAATTGCGGTTAAAGTGCTCATACGTTCACTTTAACTGTACTTCGATAGCTTCGTGAATCAACTGACACTTGAGGATTACGCCCCGTTTTGATTTAGCTTTAGAGTACCTACCCTCGAGCACACAAACTGTGGAGTGGCACAACAAAGCAAATTTTCTCCCGCTTGAATAACTTTATCTAATTTATCAATTTCCGCGCCACTTTTTCAAAAACATGGCGTACACGCTCGCAGATGTGTAGCCGCGTGTGTCAGGTAAAATGCATTGGGTAACACATTAACAATGTTTCCTCTGAAAGCCTTTGTCTGCACTCAACGAATTACGGGGAAAGGCGAAAATTTAAATACCCGCCGGGACTGTTTTACATGTAAGAGATGCACTTTGCATGTAATGCGGCGATTAAATGAGACGACAACGTTCTGTGCCGACGTCGACTGCCGCTCAGCGGAAAAATGTTGCACCATTAAAGTGATATCATAATTTTGTAAAACACCAACTGTTCTTTTCAATGATCCCGTGCTACGGGACTTGTTTGTAAACATACAGATTGACTTATGATCCCCTTTTGTATAAACTGTAGGAACAGTTGAACGTCTGCAAAGTGCGATCGGAATGAACGAACTAATGGGATCTATGACAGGTGGATAATAAGTACTATTCGTCCCTATCACACTAAAATTACGTCCTAAACAACTGAAGCAGTAACTTGGTAACAATTAAAACCGTCTAAAAAAACTCCTTCTATATTGTATCAATCGTCCAGTTCTCAGTGGAACCACCTCCAGTTCATTCGCTCCGCAGCACCTCATCTCTGCCTACCCTCCAGGGCGACACCACTCGTCGCCACAAAGGTGCAAAGGGAAGAAAACTCAATTAAAACAATGTCGCACTTGTCCTCCCGGCTCACATTACCACACGATTAAGCTCGGTGTAAGGTAATGTCGCGTATCTACTTGGTTTTACCGTATTCATTAGAAATGGTTGAATAGTATAAAATGTTTTTTTTTTGGGGGGAATATCGAGGAGTTTTCTTGGGGTTTGCGTTAAGCTTGATGATTTTCTGGTCAAGTGCATTGGGTTTTTCTATGTTAATTTATTTGAAGTACCGGATAATTACAGTTCTCATTAAGGTAGAGATGGTATGACTATGAACTACTTACTTTAAAAACTTCAACAAGTACATTCAGGGAAATTAATTGTTAGGAAATTGAACACCCTACGTCAATTTGTCGTATTGTAGCAATTTCATATAACTGTCAAAGAATGACAGTTGTGATTTGAATATACGGACAATATATGATATAAGTTGGCAGTTAATTTGCTTAAAAAATAATTGCCCTGAATGTACAGTCACCAAAAGAGATAAGTAACCAGGGTCGTCGGATATAGTTGAAGTTTTGTATGAAACCGATGGATGTTTTCGAATGAAATTTAATTCGATAAATGAACTTTTTTTTTTTTATTATTCTAAAGATCCCTCAGTTTCTTACTAAACTTCAACTACATCCGACGACCCTGGTTACTTATAACTTTTGGTAACCGTACATAAGTACAAATGTATCGTAAGTACAAGAAGAACATTTCGGACACAATCGTATCAGTTTAATGCAAAGGCTATTACGAGGTCTATCACCTAAATCGCACTATTATATTATCTTCCGTAGCCGTTCCTTGCGACGCATGTGTGGTGTGACTACGAATGATAGGCTGAGGAATGATGTGATAAGGTAACGGGGCGGTTTAAAAGAAGATGTAGTGACAAAAATTTAAAAGAATATGCTTAGATGGTTTGGTCATGTTGAGAGAATGAATAAAAGGTGACTAACAAAAGGTAAATTACAAGGCAGATGTGAGTGGAAATGCCGAGATGGGACGCCCTAGGAGGACATATAGTGACCTTATTGGTGATGTTCTCCAGAAAGGACAGGTGCGTAGTCCTCGCAACCAGCGAGCGTGTATGACCAGATGTATGAACGTAAACAAGGCAAAAGGAGTATGTAAGGATCGTAGCAGGTGACGCTCTGTAGTGTCTGCCTACCCCCATGGGGACAAGGCGTGAGTTTATGTATGTATGAATATTATCTATTCCTAAGGCAATTATCATCATTCTCTTGCCCTTATTCCAATTTATTTGAGGTCGGCACAACATGTCTTTTTCTTCCAAACTTCTCTATACCTAAAGGAATAAGAACTAAACTACAGTACAACTATTTTCTTAATGTCCTTCTGGAATCATCGCATTTCCGAGCACAAACGAATGCTATTTTCCATGTCCATCAACTATTAGATTTATCGGGTATAATAATTTGAATTCAGAACTAAGTACTTTATTGTATTGTTACGTCAAAACAAAGCAAAAAAAATTACTTAGTTCTAAATTCAAATTATATACCCTTTGATAGCTACTTCCATATTGAAGGATCTACTATGCAAAGCTATGAGGTCATTGCTTCATTATTTGTAAAGATACAAGAGTCTTAATTTTAACCAATAACGGTCCGTAAATTATAGGAATCGGCCATTAATTAGAAGCAACTGTTAACTCTGTCCTAAGTTACCGCACTTCAACATAAATTATTATCTGTTAATGAACTGGGACATTTATTTAATCTGGCGGACTTTTTCTATCCTGCTCATATACAAAACTAAAGTGTCTCAAACTTTTTCTTTGTGTAAATGACACGGGTATCTGTATAATGTCTTAGTGCGGGGCGTAAATGTGCGACCATCTGACCAATGACCGTCTTCGGAGGGAGGATTCCGATACGACATTTAGATAACGGAGACATTCCGTGATTCTGCACACAAAGCCACTAAATCGCTGTAATAAATGAGGCTGTTAAGTCGCTTTTGGAAGTGCTTTGCTGTAGACATTTACCGTAAACATTTATTTGTATGAGCTGAAAAATTACAAAGATTTTTCTTCTAAACATGTTTTTTGTGAAGAGGTAAAAAACATCTGACGAGCAGCAGGGTAATTACGTAACACACTAACACTGCCGTGCTTATGATAATTACAGTAAGTCACATTTTTGACAATATTGAGTTAAGTACATATTTGGAATGTACAGATTGAGATCTACATTTCTGTATATTTAAAATTGAAAATGTGGCATAGAAAATCAAATAAGCTTAAGAAATGAAATGTAGATCTCAATCTGTACATTCCAAATATGTACTTAATTCAATATCGACAAAAGTGTGACTTACTATAATTATCATAAGGACGGCAGAACAGTAGGAATGGGTTTCATTTTGACAGTTCAACAACATTCATTGCGTTATTTACGTTGTTGAGCAGACAATTTTTTCCAACATATGAAGCAATGGATTAGCAATAGGCTTCAAAATGATTCAGATTGTGATAGATAGTGTGTTACGTAATTAGGGTGCAGGACTCGAACAAGCAACCTTTGACCAATGATTTACCTCTAGGTATACCGCGTCAAAAAATGGTCGAGTTTCTGTTTCGTTTTGTCACCTTTATAACACACGTAATGTCGCAATCGCCTTGGAGACGCCATACACGGATTGTGTGAGCTCCCTATTCTCAGTGTGGACAGTTTTTTCGCGACATAAGTACGTACGGTGAGAGCAAATCTAAGGATTTCAATCTTTGGCTCTGACGAACCGTACTATTGCTCTTTATTATCATTTTCTAAAATAAAATAAATAATGAAGCTATCAAACAGTTAACTAACAATAATAAAACACACTTTATATTACTCTAACAACAAATGAAACGTGCGTCAACATAACACAAAAAACAATAAAATTTAAGTTTACGTTCAGAAGTCTTAAGTATGAAGCGGGTAAGACCGTTATACGGAACACCTTCCAAGTCCCAATGGGGTAATATATTTTCAAGTTGGCTCATTAATTAATTGGCGTCTACCACGACGGGCCGCGTGCTTTTTACGATGATAATAAAGTTGTGTAACTGTGGGTAGCTTCATTATCTGATAGTCCTGTTTAGATGAAGGTATTGTTAACACGGAGGCAGGAAACTCTTCATGTTACAAGACAAGTTGCTTCAGACATAAGAGATGAAAGAGAGCCTATTAGGATGTTGAGAACATTAGAGTGTTATCATGGATAATATACTCAAGATACTTACACTATACTGACCACAACCGCCAGCGCCCTCTTCGAAATATGAATAAGTTTAGCTAAATAATCATACTCTTTCAGTATTATTCTTTGTAACGAAGTTTGCAGGGGACCGTGCTACAGACAAATGTTAGCGATAACGAGCTAATAACTATGATAAAACAGTAGGTGGATATTAAATACAAAAACTGTTATTTAATTGCAAGACTGCAGTACTTGTTGATAAGTTACAAGATAAAATATTAAAAGTACGCATTACTTTTTTAGGGTCCTGTACACAAAGGGTGCCAACGGAACCCTATTTCTAAGGTTCCGCTGTCCGTCCGCCCGTCCGTCTAGCACGAGCCCATATCTTTTAAACCGTAATAGCTAAACACTTTAAATGATGGATGCTATAACAAAAAAAAAACGTCTTTAAAGGGGTCCCCATAAAATGAACGTGTTTTTTTTAGATTCTTTTTTTAAATATATTTATGTAGTGTTAAATATTGTACGGTGGTTCGGAGTCCCACATTCGCGAGTCCGACTCGCACTTCTCCACTTTTCTCTAATTGTTTTTGACCTTTCCCAACAACTTAATCCTGTTTCTATCTTACGTAGTTGTACACCATATGTTGTGGTAGAATGTATAGAACCTAAAAAAATATTAACACCATACTATGTAAAACTACATTCTTACAAATAAATAAATTCTAATTCTAATTCTAGTACAATATCAGTCTTGTTAGACAATATTTTCTTCCAACAAAACAAACAGCAATACATCCCGTACTGTTTTACGTATATTTAATTGCAAGCTATTGTTCGCAATTAAACAGTTCCTAGGCCAATTCAGTTTACGATCGAGCCTCCGTTCGAGGCTTTTCGACGCCGCAATCACTTTTACGAGGCTTTTTGTCAGAAATTTGCCATTTTATTGCTCAGTCGAATAAGTTTGTTCGCGTCGCTGACGGCAAATGGTTGTGCGTTGGTATCGATGCTGATTTTCTGGGCGGTTGCGTCTAAATTTTAATTTAAATGACTTGAAATTGGGTTTCTTTAAGTTACTGTCCTATTTAAGGTCCATCCAACCACTCTTACAAGCTCTCTTGTTTGCATTGGATTTGGAATTCTTGAATCTTTCGAAACACCAGTCTCTTCCTACAGCCGTGTAAAAATTTCTAATAGTGCTAAAAATTTGAGTATTTTCAGAATCAGTCACCTCCACATTTCATCCCTTTCAAATCAAATCTCTTTAAACAAAGATCACGTGCCATATATCAGGGTGTGTTCCCACAGCACCCCTAAGTCGGGAGCTCAGGAGCGCCGCAGTTCGTCTTCCACTTTTAATAGCGGGGAGCGCGCGTCGAATGTAAATCACCATCCGACCACATTTGCCAACACCTGACTATTTACGTTATTCTCCTCGTCTCCATTCCTCCCGAAATTTTATAACTTTCCAAACTTTCCGAGACGAAATTGTACGCACGTTTTCGAAATAATTCGCATTTAAAATGGCGGCATTTGAATTTGAAATAAGTAATAGGCAAACTTGTTGTTATAATTACTTTTATTTTGTAACAATAATAATATTGTTCATAGGTACCTATATAAATACACATTACAATGTTCTTAAGTAAAATGTAATAGTTACAAAATATTTTATAAATAATATTATCTGAATTCGTTTCAGGTACATGATCTATTAACACCTAAAGTTGTGTTAAGAAAATGAAACTATTTTAAAAGAATGTGTGCAATACGAACTTATAGTTATAAATACATTGAATACAGCCAAAACTGGTTGATTTACGTTACTTCCTTTATATTAAATATTAAAACGTTTTTCTAATTGAATGAAATAGTGAAATAGTGACGCTCTTTGCAGCTTTAAAATAACGGCATAAAAGCAATTTTTTACCAGGCTTTAAAAGCCTCTGAAAGCAATACAATTATATTACTAATGTGCTTTATATTACTGTTTTGTACATATTAATTGTGCGGACGAAATAGGTACAAAAATTGTGCATTGTTAGCACTGCTCAGAAAATGTTGGCATTATCGGCAATAACTAACAAATATGATAAGCCTAAAACTAACAGTATTTATGTAAAATCACATAGCCATACAAACACTCTTTCTACGTCAAAACGGACAAACATTAAAATAGTTACAGAACAGAAATGGTACGTAAAGTCAGGAAATTAATTGTTAAGCAAATTGGCTACCAACTTAAATTATCCGTGGGTACATATAAAATGGCTATAACACGGCAAATTGACGTAGGTTGTCAATTTGCTTAACAATTAATTTGCATAACTATAAATACCGCGATTTAATTCATAAAAGATATTAGTGCCATTTCTTTTTCTGACCCTTTTTGATTTCCGTGGATAAAAATAAATACAGGTATACTAAATAATGATTATGTATTGACTTCGGTTCCATTTTGTAACACAATGATTTTAATGAATAGAGTTTATTCTTGCCGAAAAATGGAAAAAGTGCAAAATACTCAATAGGTATTTTGCACTTTTTCCAATTGAGTATCAATAGTACAGTATAAACAAAATACTTCACATTTTCAGATGATTTAAACACGATTCATGAAGGGAGTTCGTCCGCTTTACCCTTTTTTAAATATTGTTATTTCTGTGGGTCTTTGATAAAAACTAAATAAGATCAATATTCTCTGATTGTTAATTAGTCTTATTCCTAATAATAATACGTAGCTAGTCTTAATAAAATAAGATTAAGATCTTCACAGATTGTTGCAGCTAATTCGAGTATGTTTTATGATACCTTAATAATACTTATAGAAAACCTTCACCACAGTAGGAAAAACTATATTATCAACAGCAGATTTGCTTGTCTGAAGACGAGTCCCTGATATAATGGAGGCAATATTACCTACAATACTTTTCAAGACTGGGATTGAAAATTAAGTAAATTATCTCAAAAACCTTATGCTTTAAATTTAAGTTTTTTTGCACTTAATTACGCTAAAATACTGTCACATTCTAATTGAGTACCTACTTTACAATCTAAACAAGAATTTAATAAAAATTACTCTTAAACTAAGTACATGTTTAATACAATAAAATTGTACAATTTATTATCATAATAAAAAGTAACAGCCAACAAGGATCTACTTACTTAGCTCGTAAAAAAATTCTTAATAAATTAGAAATTTATGTTAGTGACGCAGTTATAACTAATTTGTTTAATAAATATATTTATTTCCTATTGTTTTGTATATTTTAACAATCAATTAACTTGGCACCATACGTTGTAACTTACAAAACAAATTGTTTATTTACAAAATGCACAGTTTCTAAACTATACATTTTAAATACAATAATGTATGAAATGTACCGTTTAAAGTACGTATATCTTATTGTCTCACATTTTCTTGGCGTAGATGTTAAATTGTAAACAGCCAATGTATCCAGTAACATACTTAATGGCTTGCAAGCTGCGTAAATATTTACCACACAATTATATTTCTATACTATTAAATGGCTAGTCTCTTGGTCCCATTCTCGTGAATATTCGTTTCGTGAATGTCACATACCATACTATGCCACACTATATCACATAGATCGTGCCACAAACACTTTTAAGAACGGAATGACTTCATTAGGCTTAACCCTTTTTTTAAATAACATTTCCGCAATAACTAAGTTTATGCAAAATGTCTTGACCACGATTCTATATTTAAAAGGCACATGTCGATAATAAATTATATTTCATACAAGGAAGTAAGCCGCCGCTACTGGACTTTCTTTTCCAAAATAGAATTATGTTAATTGTTCATTGTAATACAAAAATCACTGTGTGACTAGAGAAAATATCTTCGTCACGATGAATAAAAAAATACAAAAAGTTGTAGTATCTGCTTGCCTCACCTACTCGGCTCGCCATTTATCTCGATCTGAAAAAATAAAGAAAAAGATATTTAAAATGATTTGCTTGTTAAACATGATGGATGAAGGCGAAAATCCATAGTTCCTACTGAAACATGAACGGACTATTTCAGTCCAAATTAAGCCAAAGTAAACATTTTCTTCATCTGGTTTAATTTGTGTTGTTTTTATTTCACTAAGCAGACACAAAATATTTTCTGAACGGATTTTGAATCCTGGGCAGCATACCGGTGTTGGTATTTATAGAATAGCAACCGTTAGTTTAGAGCTTCGTACTATAAGAATTCTCGCAGGCGTTTCCCGTATCTGTTCATTTAATTGATTTTATTTCGATAAAAGCAAGTCTAATGGCAGCCAAGCTGAAATAGTATTGGACGGGTCACGTCAGCCGCATGCACAGTGACCGCTGGGCTACAGTCTGCACACGTGCGCCAGGGGTGGGCGCCGCCGCCGGGCGGGCAGGACCTACACGTGTACTGCAAGGGTTGGATGGAGGTGGCTCTAGAAAAGGATACCTGGTAGGATTTGGGGGAGGAATTTACTCAGCAGCGGGACAGTGTAGACTAACTTAAAAAAAGTAAGTATAAGAGGTAATTGATCAAAGTTACAAAAGTACTACCATTTTCTTAGCAGCTATTCAAACAACGATAAGGATAAATTAGACAATAAAATATCGCATAAAATGAAACGGGATACAACGAGAATCCATCGTAACATTAATACCTATAATACAGTGATGTCAGATAATGTTAGCATTCTTTATGAATTCAAAGATAACAAATGTAATACTACACGACTAGGTACTTAAGGCATCATGATATATATGGATTTAAGAACATCCAACGCTCATATATGCTATATGCTAGGTATGTTTATATAAATGACGTCTGCGTATAAGCTGACGTCAAGAGCTGAATTAATTATTTTTGATACCGATTAACCGACCAAACGATTGGTATTATTATCTTTTAATTACAGTCTGGGAAAAATAGGCAAAAATGTTTTAAAGCTGCTAAACTGGGCAACTTTAGCTAACTATATCTTGCATTTTTGGGGGCATTTTCCTAAAACATTTTGTTTGTAGTTGTTTGCACCTTTCTTCATCTTTCAGCGAATTATGAGAATATCTTTAGTTTCTTTTCGCTCATTCCTAAAACTATTTTTTTTTTGTTTTTACATCTTTCCTGGTTCATATTTCAGTTAAGGATGCTAATTTCGCAAGTTTGGTTTCCTGCCCGACAGAATCAGTAACAAAACAAAAATACAGAAAATCAATTTTGCTGTTACCTTATCAATCGTAGCAAGTATAAGAGGCGCGGCGTGTGCCGCAGGCGCAGTCTCGTGCTGTGCCAACGCTCTCCTGATGTCCCCTTTCTGTTCTATGGCTTCTAGTGGCAAGAAACGCCACACGCATGGGGTGAAGAGTTCCGCGTCCAACTTAAGAGTATCCTTCTTGTCGAACAGCCAGCCCACGATCATGCCCACTGAGAGCGTAGCGAACAGACCCAGCGGCGCTATCCAGTGGTACGATATCCGGAATAGTGGGAACACTGTTTCTGGGTCCTGTTGGGCATGTTTGTGTATTAAGTGCGTGGATACAGGGTCAAATTAAATTAACTGGCGAAACTTCACAGACGTGAAGAATACCATGATAAAAAAATATGATGAAAAGTATTAATTATTTTAACTTCTATACCCCACCGCATCCGTTTATATAAAAAGGTACAATCATCATGAGAGTGCATTTTTCCGAATAGGTTAGGTAGTACAGAAAAGTTTACAAGCACATGATAAATCGTCACCTAATGAACCATTTCTTACATTGTCGTGCCAAATGAAATGTTTATTTCACAGATATACAAGAAAAAACATTATTTTTCAACTTTTTCTAGATGTAATTATAAAAGACCTTGGTGCATAAAAATCGTGACGGACCTCGTTGTTGTTTATTTACCTGGCAACGAAACTAACCCGGATTGAATCACATAATTGATGTCACACATAATATTTCAAAAATTAACGCGACAGTCACGTACGCATGACACTATCTGAAAACATAATTGGTGACATCTTTTTTAAAAGATGTATAGTAAGCCTTTTTATCATTCATCGTTATGAATGTCTAGATTAAGGTCAGCACGTGCTTCAAACTTCGCTTCATTCGTTGGACGTTTTTCCTTTGGACTTCTCGGCAACCATTGCAGTGCCAACTAGTGCAAGACATAACATGGAAAAGGCTTTTGTTTCCGATCAGTTACAAATTAGTCGTATACCTATCACATAGAAAAATGAATCATAATACGTGTGAGACAATATTATTTTTATTTCTATACTGATACTATACAGAGATAAAATTTGTTTGTTTTTTTAATGTAGGAGGTAATCTCTGGAAGTACCGGTCGGATATAAACAAATATTTTTGCATTTGATAACCCAATTCTTGAGGAAGGCTATTTACCATCAAGCTACGACCTTTAGGAGCCGCGCAGAAAGAAAAAAGTCAGAAAGAACGCTAAACGAAAACGAAGTAATTGAGCGGATGGGCGATACGATCCGACGGGGTGGGACAGGTATACAATAAATTTCACGCGAACGAAGTCGCGGGCAGAAGCTATTCTAAAATAATCATGAGAAAATTAAAGTTGTAGCAAAATATAAGGTTACCCAGGTCTGGGTCCTCATAATTACCACTTTACTACAAACAACAAAATATACTTACAAGAGAATCAAGCATTGGGTCTACATAAGACGCGTTCCGGGCACATTCGTAGGTGATATTGAGCGGCGGGGACCTCAACCCTTGGGCTGCGGCCGCCTGGGTCCCCAGCGACACGGTGCCGGCCAGCAGGGCCCCGGCCACGGCCCCGGCCAGCGCCCCGCGGGGCCCCACCCACCAGCACATCATGCCCAGTGTGAACACCCCACACGTTGCGCTGGCTGCGATGGCTGATAAAGCCGTTGCTACACCTGATGATGATACAAAATGTGGTGATGATTCAGAGGTCAGCTTGAAACGATACATTTGTATTTATAACTCAAAAAAAAACTCAAAGCATTTATTGGTAACCAATTACGGGCACTTTTAAGAAAGAAAAATAGGTTTATTGTCACAGAAACACGTGCATACAAAAAAGATAATTGGCTTTTGAATTGTCAAGGGGTTGGTCGGTCAGAAAGATGAAGCTTATTGCCCATTCCAAAGCGTAGTAGGTACCTATGGAGAAGAACGGGCAAGAAACTCCACGGACACTCTTTTAAATCAAAATATGGTTAGAAAATATTAGTTACATCATTCATGTTGAAATTATGCAAGTGAGAACGATGCAGAACGTTAAAAGCGTCCGTAATAAAAAGACAAAAACCATTCAAATATTAAATTAAATTACAATAAGCCGTGGCAGCTAAGAAATTACCAGTCCCTACTGACGGCGCCCGTTCACGTTTTAGTTGTATGAACACGTCCTGTGTAATAATTATAGAAAAAAGTGCTTATTTACAATACACATTGTTTGATGATTGGCCATCAACATTGAGCTCATCCTCTGAATGTTGATGGTCAACCATTAAACAATGTGTTTTTTGTTAAAATCAACACACACACATGCACATTTCATCGTCTCAAAATGAATCTGACATGACACTCCGTTCTCCCACAAAAGGATTTCCCCATAGAAAAAGAAACATCAATTTTTTTTCTGGCGTCTGATAAGAACAAGATTTCAACAAACCTGGCAAAAAATTGCAAATGGCAGTTTACTTACCGAGAACGCCTCCCAGTTTCTGAATAACCAACACCATCACCACTGAGACCACGGCAAGGAGCGCGGTGATAGCCCGGGCCAGCATCCCTTCAGTTAGAGGTTTCAGTTTCAGCTTCAACCAGCCGTGGATGATGTCTTCAATCACTACCAGAGCGCACGCGTTTAACACTGCTGAAAGTGAACTAAACAAAGAAAAAATACATTTCAAGCCGTTGGCCCTGGTTTCTGAAAAGCTTTTCCAGTTATTCTGCTGTCGACATCATCATGTTTCGAGTTTCAAAAGATTTTAAGCAGATTTCCCTACTAATCAGAATAGATCAGGCTTTCAGAAATCTAGGTTGTGTTTACAAACAACATGTTTACAGAATTTAAAACAGACCTTACTTTAGCGTGGTTATTTTTAGAATTCGCGATTTATCTACTCTAATCTATCTGATTTATTGTCCAATTAAGAAAGATAAAACTGCAATAGCAAAGACAAATTGATTGATAACTATCTTCTGCGAAAAAAATTTCCGATATTTTTTCCACAGCATCGGTGACCAAATTTTTTTCCAATGAGACTGCTCTTTCAGCATTCATCGGTTTTTATGTGCAAGAGCACCAGAATATTTTGGTCCTTGGAACATTTTATACGATACCTACATTATAGCGTGCGGCAGAATATAAATGGCAACCCAGAGTGGTTACCCGGCCGTCCGTCAGAGGACGCCAATGTGGCGGAAGGTAACTTTCAGTGAGCCGTGAGCTACCCGTCAACGAGCTAATGTGCGCGCGCTTTAACCTACGAACTCTGTTTGATTGCAACGTGATTTGTAACTCGTTGTGTCTGTACTATTATAGTGTAATTCCAAAGAAAGCACCTGCGTTTCTCTTACACCCGTTCCCCGGCTATAAGTGGCGCCCAACGCCGTTCCCCGACTATAACGTTGTTTAACAGAACTCCAGATTTATGTTGGTCCTGGTATTTGACAGAACTTACCTAAGTCCCGCTCCGAACACTCCAGCTAGGAAAACGCCCGACAGGCCAGGCAGGTGCTTCGCCCTAGACACGTAGGTTACAAAAGCTGGTAGAAGCCTGTCGTCCACCAGTGGCACACCGCCTGGGTCACAGCCCCCCTGCACCCATGTGGCCCACGCTGCCAGGCCGCACCACACGCAGAGGGAGATCGCCAGGATTGCGCCCAGGCAGAATATGAATATGGCACTGGAAAAATGGGTGTGGGTTAGAAAAGTAGGAGATTTTGATTTGTCTGTCGGGTTCTACATATAAATGCTCTTTGACGGAAGATTTTATGAACTGTCTTTTTCAGACAACGGGGGCTCGTGCCTTTAAATGTGATCTATCTGAGCTCGGAAAAACAGAATCACAATGTCAGAAATTACGGTTCAGCATAGTATCCTGATCCTCTCTAGTGATCAAGTGCGTCTAATTGCCTATTTAGAGTCCTCTGCCATTATCAACCGTCAATAAATAATACCATAGTCAATTGAAAAGAGTATGCTTAGATGGTTTGGTCATGTTGAGATGATGAATGGAAGGCGACTAACAACAGGTATTTACAAGCCAGATGTGAGTGGAAACGTGTGTGGGAACGCCCTAGGAGGACATATAGTGACCTTACTGGTGATGTTCTTCAGAAAGTTCAGGTGCGTAGTAGTCGCAACCAGCGTGCGTGTATGACCAGATGTATGAACGTAAACGAGGCAAAAGGAGTAACTATGTAAGGATCCTAGCAGGTGGCGTTCTGTAGTTTCTGCCTACCCCCATGGAAAGAAAGCGTAAGTTTATGTATGTATGTAGTCAATTAGATTCGGTTTTATGATCGATAGTGTGTTCAGTAAATAAAACACGTTGCTGACGTCGCTTTTTAATTAGGTACATCACCCACAATAACAGAGGTCGATTCTTTGCGTGTAAATAATCTATTCTTGATACACCTAATTGATGTCGTTTTCCCAAAAAATGCTGTTGTTTTGTTTTTTGTTTCGAAAACAAAAATATTGTAACCAGAAATATATTGTTTAAAAAAATTGGGTACGCTCTAAACACAAATCTCGCCTGGTGAAAAGCGATGGATGAGGTCTACGATGGAACGAGTGTACCCAGAAGATGCAAAGTCAAAGTCAAAGTCAAAGATTTATTTGCAGACAAATATGGTGGTAATATGATATGGTGTGGTTTGGTGGTATGGTATATGCCTTGTCTTGTCCAGTCTCTAACTCTTGCTTTAAAGGTTTAAAGGTTGCTTTAAAGGCTTTCATTTCTTATAAATAGTATCCGCTTTTATAACAAGTGGCCAAAGTCAGTTACAGAACTTAGCGATGGAAAGGTCAATACCCACATCAAACGTATCCTTATCAAAAATGCATATTATAAGATTAAAGATTACGTTGAAGACAAGGAAGTTTGGCGATAATTCCTTCTGCACATGTGGCTTTTCTGGTACCTCATTAACTGTACGTTACTGTGATTTACGTTATTTTTTTTTCATTCTTCTTTGACATAATCTTCTCATTATTTGACATTATATACCTCCAATTCTTATTTCAACTCGTTACTAATGGCTTTTGTAAACATGATTTTAATTCAGATTTGTTACAGTTGTCATGTCATTTGGTTTAAATAGGCTTTTATTTTAATTTTTTTATTTATCTTTTGTATAGATTCTTCTATATTTTGTGAATGTGAGAACGTTGTAGGCCTAACTTTTAGACTGTATATTTGTAGACCTTTTTCTGTTTTATTGAGTACGTGTTACTTGTTGACAGGCCTACACTGTTCTCCCATACCTAATAACACTGTAAGTTGAAAACATTGTAAAAGCCACTTATTTTTAAATGAGTAACCGTGGAGTTTCTTGCCGGCTCTTCTCCAAAGGAAACGAACAATAATTGGAACCGTGCACCTAGCTTCTGACGTTTCAAAAGTGCCCATGTATGTTTATGTGAAATAAAATATTTTGATTTTAAGGTTGACGATTGATCTTAAATTCTAAAGAAACATTATTATTTTTAAAGGGAAAGTTGTATCGCAAACTGGTTCTTAATTACGTCTTTGTGTAGGTCATGACAGTGAAGCAATATGTTAATTATGTACGTCAGACTATTTTACGTTATTTTGTTACAACATTCATTAAACATTATTCATATTCATTTATTTATTGTTTGTTACAGGTGAACTCGGTTCTTACAATAAGCGTTATAGTATCACTGTAACATACCCCCATGGGTATGTACAATGTACAATATTTATATTTATATCAATATTAGGCTATGTTAAAAAATAATTAATAATAATACCATTACACTCTTAACTGTTGGTGGTTATTATCCATTGCATTATCTAGTTGTTTTAGTGAACCTCATTTTACATTCAATATTTAATATAATTATTACGGTCATACAATTTGCGTTTAAATAAATCAAAAAATAAAAATAAGTTTAGCATTAAAAAAAATTGTCGACCTACATCACCACATCACAGCACATCACCAACATCACATGCAACGTCGTCGCTGCCATAAATAGATGTCCGTCGCCAGACAGTCTTGACATTCAACAAACAAGAAATACTAAATTGACTAAAATTGTGGAAGGTTTTGTGATAAGATTTTTATGGAGAACTGTGATATACTTAACAATAATCACACTTCACTTCTGGCCACGCTTCATCAAAAGTTTTCCATCAAAATCGAATGCAAAAGTACCTAAGTATCGAGTGTTTGTTCTCGTAGTAAGTAATACAGAACACAAGTAAAATGTGTTGTACAAAAGAAAAGTAAATTCGGATTAATCGTAATAACAAAAAAAAAAAAACATTCCGAAAAACTTAAGCGTACATTTCCGGTTAACGTTAACGAACTAACGTAAACTTCCGGTTAAATCGCATGCCTATTGGTAGAACAAATTAATCCATTTTCCATAAAAATAAACAAAATTTAAGTGTCTATATTACATATAGTTTTACTAAATGCATATTATGAAAATATATACTTTCGGTACTTATAACAAAAGTACAATTTAAAAAAACATTGTCTTTCTGTCTGTGTGTTCCGGGTAATCTCCGAAATAGCTGGACTGATTGTGATGGAATTTGGTATGGAGATACTTTGTACCCTGAAGAAGGATATAGGCTACTTTTTATCGACATACCACGCGCCGGAAGCGGGCGTCTAGCCGCGGGCGGAAGCTAGTAACATAAATAATTATCATAAAATTTGGCTACAGACAGGCTTTTTTTTTGGGTGGGAAATGATCAAATAACTTCTTCCGCTCTGGGCGGAGCCGGAGGGCATGTCAGACTTTCGCTGACTAAAACCTACCCGTGTTCCTTCAGTTGTCTGTGTGTCAGGGCCACGGAAACCCTTTCAAACAAACCCGCGGCCCTGGCAGGCGTCGGCCCTAGCGGACCCTGTCAGTGTATGCTGACATCTCTTTGAGGCCGCACGTGGAACAAAACGCACCGACGACCTGGGCCTAGTCCTTACCGGTCGGCGAGCTACCCATTGAACGCCGTCCGCAAGCCCGCGCCTACGGTGGTCGGGAATCGGCTATCGACTTCCGATGCCCAGGGCGTCTCCTGCAGCGACTAGGGGCGTGAGGGCGCAAAGATTGCCTCTCCCTCACGCGTTCCACCTCCTCCTTCGCGAGCATTACTGCTTCGCAAAAGGAGGTGATGACTTCCCATGCACTCTCGCTCCGTATAGTTCGCGCAAAACTTTATGAGCCCTCTGAACGTAGGCCCGAGAACGAAACCGCGAATGGTACAGTTGAGTGAGAGTGAGAGAGTTTCTTAGGACACCTAAATATGCATACTGTGCAGCCACTCGCGTGCAACTTCCGAGAGCTCATAAAGTTGCGCGAACTGTACCATGGCTTGGACCAGGGCCGCACACGAGAGATCACCGCCGCCGATCGCCTCCACGAAGACACGGCGGTGCTTCGCCCAAGACGGACAGACCTCCACCGTATGCTCCACCGTGTCCGCCGGGCGATCCGCAGAATGGTAACACCCGGGCGTTTCATCACGCCTTATGCGGAACAGGAACCTTCGGAAACAACCGTGTCCGGTGAGGACCTGCGTCAGGCGGAAGATGAGCTACTCCTGAGAGAGGAGATTTATCGCCGCAATTGTGGCGTGTCCAGCGCTTGGTTGCGACAATCGCACTCTCCATGTCGCCATGAGATCCCGCCAGAGCTCTTACCGCTGTGCCGTGATTTCTCGCGGTAGCGGAGTTACGCCCCGGCGTTTCGCCTCCTCGCGCCACTTCCATATGTGCGTGAGGATTTTTGCCCCCAGATCCCATGGCGGCAATCCGGCAAGGAGGGTCACTGCCTAACCGGAGACCATGCGGTATCCCCGGACCATACGGATGGCCATGACCCTTTGGGACGCGATCAACCGGCGGGCTATTCGCCGCCTCAAGGAACGCGCCCACACCGGTGCCCCGTAAAAGGCTATGGTTCGCACGACCCCCGCGTAGAGCCTCCGTAATATAATAAGCTAAGGCGACAACGAAGAGTACGCACTAACATACGTATGTACCTATAATAATACATTCCATGCCGATTTCGGCTACGGTGACTGTGTTTGTTTCCGACAACCATAGATTACGGAAGTGTGCTCTGATGTGGCTAATGTAACCTATCTTGACTTTAAAGGTACGTGCACAGTGCGGACACGTTAGAATGCCTAGAATGACTAGCATCTAGCCAGATTATGTGCAATATTTGCATAAAAGATTGTCTTACCCTTAATTACACATATGTTGCTCTTATCAAATAATTTATCTATGTCATCTCATAATCACTGTTTGCTGCTGTTTTCTAAACTGTACAAGTATTGGCATAGTCTAGACGACAAGAGACATACCCTACCTTACCCCAATGAATTTCATGTTGTGAGAAAACGGTAGATAAAACGGCACTTACCATTATGAAACACATTTGAAACTAATACAACACACTTTAACCAAAAACTAAATCTACAGAGCGAAATTCTAACCATTGGCATCCTTCCAGGAGTAAAAGTCGTCATGAATGTAAATTACTATTACTACAGGAACAACTCAAAAAAAAGTGCATTTTCATACAAACGACTCCATCAATATGTATAATGAATATAAATATTGTATGTCAACATCATCGTTCTCCTATCCCAATACCAATTTATTTGAGATCGGCGCAACATGTCTTTTCTTTCAAACTCTATTAGTCATTAGTAATTAGTCATAGCATTTTCATACGAACAATACCATCAATCTTTATTTTGATAAACCATCATTGTATACTATACATTTTGCATGCCTTACGGTAGAATCACTTGAAAAATTTCATAACACCATTGTAACAGTGTTTTCTGCAAAAATAAATAATTTGATTTGATTAGAATATGTATATTATGGATTTTTATGGCGCTTTACTCGTTTTTTTTTTTTAAGTTTTCTCTTAACAGAATTTGTTGCCATTCATAAGTTCTTTCATGTTCTGGAAGGAAGTCAATGGTTTTTATTCGGTATGTGGTGGCATCTATAATGCCACATTCGAACTACGCATTTACACCTGATGAAAATAAAAATCCGACAACAATTGTCTGAGAGTAGCTCACCAAACATGACACCCGTCTGGTCGACGGTCCCCTATAGGAGTCCTCCCTTTTCTATGGAGAATGAAGAACTTTACACCCTATTCCTCATACCTGTATAGGTATACCAAGGGTAGTATAATAATAGAAAGACTCACGTGATAGCTTTTCTCTTGGTGGGCAGAGATAGGTACCTCTGCACCATGGTCTGGTTCACTGAATTGAAGCATGTCCAGTACAGGAAGCCGCCGAAGACAGCACCCCAGCCAGTCTGACGCTCGTACGGAGAAAAACTCCAGCTGACAACAAAAAACAATAATTAAGTATAATCGATAATTCTTAGTAACCAGTAGGTATATTAACGAGGCGGAATCTGAAGAATGCCTGGTTAAAATAATCCGAAGTAGGAGGCATTTTATTGGTTCTTTATTCGAAACTAGTTTTTGCCCGCGGCTTCGCCCGCGTGTATGTCGGAAATTGTTCCACGGAACGTACTACCGGGATAAAAGTATCCTATCTCCTTACCCGATCCCACATTAGGATGTGGGATCGGGTAAGGAGATAGGATACTTTTGTTCAATCGAAATCCGCTAAGGCGTGAAAAGAATACAGACAGACAGAGTTACTTTCGCTTTTTATTATTAGCAATTATTCACAACAGCTGTACCTACTGTAGCCATTTCATTACCAAAAAATAGAATATTTCACAAATATTATATCTTAGTTGTGTTCAAGACTTCAAGCTTTATCGATAACAACTGCCCGACTCCTCCTGATTTTCCCGTATAAATCTAATAAATTGATTTTCTCATATTTCTTTGATCTCCTTCCGAACTAAACTTTACGCAAGTTAACATTTAGTGATAAACGTCTCCGACCCTGGCCCGACTTACAGGTTTTAGGTAGGTTGTGAACTCGAACCCAGGCAAGCACTTTACTTTGTGTAATTTATTTCGTCACCACTGCTCTTAAAACGGTGAAGGAAAACATCCTAAGGAAAACGGGATGAAACAAATATCTAAGACATGTCTGTGACGTCTACCAATCTGGACTTGACCTCTTGGTGCATTACAGCCCACTCCCTATCGAAGAGAGGCCTGTGGCCTTTTGTAAAAAAATAATAGAAATGAAGGCCGGGTGCGTAGTACTCACAACCGGCGGCGGCGCGGCGTGCGTTTATCACCAGCGGGGTACATACGTAACACACTAACAGTAGGAATAGGTTTCATTTTGACAGTTCAACAATATTCATTGCGTTATTTACGTGGTTGAGAAGACAAATTTTCCGAACATATGAAGCAATGGATTAGCAATAGGCTTCAAAATGATACAGATTGTGATAGATAGTATGTTACGTAATTAGGGTGCTGATGTATGAACGTAAGCGAAGCAAAAGGATTACGTAAGTATCGTAGCAGGTGGCGTTCTGTGATCGCTGCCTACCCCCATGGAATGAAGGCGTGAGTATAAACTCACGCCTTCATTCCATGTAGGTATTTCTAAGTATGTATGTATGTATGTTAGAAATACCTACATAAACTAAACTAAACCGGGGGGACCTCATTTTGTTTTGCCGCCCCTGGCCTACGACTGGCTTAGTCCACCACTGTATAATTCATAACTAGTATCGATATGTACATTTTCATTAATAATTACTACACTGTATTCACTTTACTAAACGGTTTCAGTATTTCTCTTACTTTGGGCAGAAGTCCAATAAATACATCAACATCGTCGTCATCACGGCGAACGTTACGTAATTAATGAATCTCCATATCCATAGAAATGCTCAAATTTTGAATGATGAGATGCATCAAAAATGCCTATCACTTTATAATATCAGCCTGTAACTGTTCTCCTGAAGGGCAAAGCCCTAATCTCCATAGAAGACACGAGCATTTATCACCACGCTTGCTCAACACGGATTGGCGATTTCAGACTTATATTGAGGAGGTTAGGATCAAAACCACAACATATCCACTTTTGGCAATTTCTTTTTCTTTGCGCGATTTCTACACTAAATGATAAAACCTACCATTAGCGGTAACTGCGGGGTAATTACGTAACACACTAACAGTAGGAATGGCTTTCATTTTGACAGTTCAACAACATTCATTGCGTTATTTACGTTGTTGAGCAGACAAATTTTTCGAACATATGAAACAATGGATTAACAATAGGCTTCAAAATTATTCAGATTGTGATTGATAGTGTGTTACGCAATTAAGGCGCTGCTCAGTTCACAGTGATTGATCATCACAAAATGTACCGACTTAAAGTGTAGTAAAGTCAGGAAAATTAATTGTTTATCAGATTGATTACCAACTTAACACGTTCCCTGTGTAGCTAGGATTAGAGGTTTTTATTACCCTTACGTGTATCGCAAAATGTAGATTTTAAGTTGCGATAGATTTTAAATTGATGATAGAATACTGGTCACTCTAATAAAAAAATCATCTGGTTTTCATTTTTATTTTTTATTTAGTTCAATGCTCATACGTGTATGTCGTAAAAACGAATAAGTAGGAACGTGTATAAATTTAAAAGACTATAAACTTGTATGGACTCATGCCCCATGGTTGGGGCATGCACGATGAGACTCAAAATGCACCATCGATGGGTCATGCACTCTTAACGTGTTAAATTGTCAGTATATTCAAATCTCAACTGTCATTCTTTGACAGCTGCATGAAATGGCTTTTTAGACGGACAATTGACGTTGTGTGTCAATTTGATCAACAAATAATTTGCCTGACTGTACAGCATGTGTAAGTTACGTAAGACCTGAGTTCCGCTAACCGTAAGCAAAGATTAGACGCCGCGCTAGATATTCTGTGACGTAAGTAGATATTATGTCTATTGTCTTGCCATACAGATGTGGTATTTTTTGCATAATATTGATACACGTCATCTTTCAGCTTGCCTTTCTTTGCAGAAATATGCGACGGGTTTTACTTTTACTACCTACTGAGTATTCTTCACGCTTTTTATTTCCGTGCATTGGATGGTTAATAAACAAATATAAGCATTAGTTACGTAAAATGTAAGTAATATTATATTGTGCGATACACGCTCGCCCTCTGTTTCATAGGACTTAAACATAACTGGCGAAATGTGGGTATACTAGAGGTACACCTCTGTCTAACCCTTCGCGGAATACAGGCGTGATTTTATGTTATGTATTCTATTGTAACGTTGCTATGTGCCAATAAATTATATTAAAATGTAAAAACAGATTGCAATAGTTGCCTTTGAAGTAAACACATAAACTCACGCCTTCTTCTCATGGGGGTAGGCAGAAACTACAGAACGCCACCTGCTACGATCCTTACATACTCCTTTTGCCTCGTTTACGTTCATGTTCAATCAATTTCCTTGAGTAAAAAATTCGACACACGAAAAATGGTGTGAAGTTCTTTAAACAAAGGTAGGTAAGACAATAAGTAATGTTCTCATAAATTATTTCAATGACGGTTTTCCCGTAGGCTGACGGAGAAGGAAAAACCTGTGAGAAAATATGACTTATTCTGCGGAGCGAGCACGGCCACTGTGACATGGCTTGAGTCACACTTTTTATCACAGTTTGGGCGATAAAACCGTCCGCACCGTAACCGTATGTCTTGTCACAAACGTCTTGGGTACGCCCACGCTCGCCCCCCTAGTCTGAAATCGCCAACCCGCACTGAGAAAACGCAATGATTACTATTATTAAAACTCGCTTTTTCTCTTTTTGAAAAGAGACCTTTGTCCCGCAATTAGGCAGTTACTGGCAGAAGTACATAATTGGTATACAAAACATCTACGGTTAAAATTAATTTTGCATAATTATGACGTTCTCGGATATCTATGACGTTCTCAAAGTAATCCTTTTAAAGATAACTTTTTGATAACTACTTGCTCAAAAAGCCGCTAAGCTGAAGTGGGACTGAGCTGGCCATGTCTGCCGTATGCCCAATGAGCTGTAGGCCAAAATAACCATTTCGTGGAACCCTGACACAGCTAGAAAGCGCCGCGGCAGACCCCGTAGAAGATGGCGGGACGAGCTGGAGAAAACAAACGACCAGCGGTCCACTTTAGCCCTGGATCGAAAGAGCTGGAAGTCATAGGGAGAGGTCATTGCCCAAAAGTGGGATGATTCAGGCTAACAGTAACAGTTATCAAAGTGTGTTTCGATGCTGCTAAGAGCAGAACTCTACTCTGATCCCCAGTGCCATTGGTTGCCTTTCTATAATACGTGTTGGTAGGACAACTAAGCCATTCGACAAACGCATTCAGAATTTCCTCTCAAATGAGACATAATTCAATTTAATACGTAACCAAAACCTTAGAAACCTTTAAAAGTACAAGCTCTACACTATATCAAAGAGTTTAACATAAATATAGATAAAGAAAAAAAAATGCTTTCTGAATTGTAATGATACCTAATCTTTAATAAATAATGAAGCTTTAATAAGTACCTACATTATTTCTATAATATAATTTTTATGAATATTATCACGGTTTATGCACCATCTCTTCCTACCGATTTGTACGCCACAATATGCGGCAGAACATGTTAGAACTTTACTGTATTTGTTATTATCTTGCATGCAATGTATCATGTATACCATGTTTAAACAAATAAAATTTTACTTACTTACTTAATAAAATGATCACAATAAGTTCATTGCTACCATGTAACTAAAGGCATGTGTGTTGGTTATCGGGTTAAAGATTACAAACTTGCATAAGAAAATGAGTTACTTTTCTGCATGTATGTATAAACACTGATCGTAGGTACTGTGAAAATCAATAGAAACAAAGTATAGCGATACTGTGTTTTCATGCATACTAATCTACACGTTTTTTAATCGACAGATAACTTTTAACATGTCAATAATTTTGACGTTTTGACAACTTTTCTGATAAATGTTTATCTGACAAGTGGAAAATCGATGCTTAGAGATAGAAGATACTTTTACTTTTACAGTATCTATAGTGAGTTGTATGTTATCTTTAACTTCTGTTTATTACGTTATCAGTAATTATGGAAATAAAAAATATCAGATACCTATTGGAATACGAAATATTGAATCGTGCAACTGTTGCAGAAACTCATACTCGCTCAAACTCCAAGCATTAATTTCAAATAAACCATTTACAGGTACTTTTGGATTATCAAGAGGTCCGTCGATCAGAAAGATGAAGCTAGTTGCCCATTCCAAAGCGTAGTAGGTTCCTACGGAAAAGAACCGGCAAGAAACTCCACGGATACTCTTTTAAACCAAAATATTGTTACAATATTGTCGCATAAGCCTTACTTGAGTAACGAGCAATCTGAATTAGTACGAGTAAGCTATACATATTTAATTATACAATTTTTTTTTAGCTACTACATATTAATAATCTCATTTCATAATACAAGAACTTTATTGGATGGCGATTAAATTCTTGAATTATGTAACGCTAAAGTAACTTACTAAAGGTTTTTTAGGGTTCCTTGCCTCAAAAGGAAAAAACGGAACCCTTATAAGATCACTTCGTTGTTCGTCTATCTGCCTGTCAGTCTGTCAAGACCCTTTTTTTAGGAACGCGTGGAGGTATCAAGTTGAAATTAATATCAAATACGTAGGTCTACGGTCTCTTGGAGCTATATAAATCAAGCTTCTAAGTCAACGCTATAAAAAATACGCCATTTATGCGACGTATTTCGATATTCACAAATAAATCAAAACATATAGAGTGCTTCCTGTTGACAAGGCAACAAGCAAGGTCTTACAGCACAAGTAAAGGAAGAAGTCCGAAAATCGTTAGTTGGAGAATTGACCGTGACGTATATCGATGTATGGAAGAACATTTTTCAACTACAAAGTTGAGTTTGTTCTTAGCATAAATTCATCCCAACTACGGAACCCTTCATTTTGCGTGGTCCGACACGCACTTGGCCGGTTTTTTTCCTAGAGAATTGTATTTCCTAGCTAATTCATAATATAAACTAAAATGAGATTCAGTTGACATCGACACTTTAGTATTTGAATTTTCTATCAGTAGGGGATAGACAAAATGCAGACTTTGAAGACCACCACAAAACCTTAACACATAAATGCCGAAACATCCCAGCGTTGATTTGCTGGCCCTGCGGTCTCGACATGAATAGCGACAAAAATCTGTCGCTAAGTCGTATCGATGTCAAATTTCTTTAATAGATTTTCAACCTTATACTTTGGAAATAAGGTTGAAAATCTATTAAAGGAATTTGACATCGATACGACTTAGCGACAGATTTTTGTCGCTATCTGATGTCGAGACTGCAGGGCCTAGATTCGTTTTCTCTTCTACCGATCGTAATTTCTTCTGACAAAGTTTATTATGTTTATGTGTATGTATGTATTAGTATTTATGTATTAATATTTATTCTTGTATTTTATAGTTATTTCCGAGCTATCTATCTCGTATATGTTTTGTCTCTGCACCATCCTAAGTTTGACTGGTAGAAAATGCCGCAGATTAAGTCCGCCTTTGTACAGTATAAATAATAAATAAATAATTTTTCGTCCGAACAAGGCCAAGCAATTTTCATGCGCTAACTTTTAATCAAAAGACTTTAAAACACACTAGCACAAATTATAAACCTACCAACACTTACTTGGATATAATAATTATATTATAAGAAGTTAATTGATCATAATAAAATACTGAATTCTTACTTGGATAGTTCAAATCTTCCAGTTTCGTTGACTATATCTAAAACCTCCTGCACCCCGCCAACGGCGATCGTCCCGGCGGCCGCGACAAGGATCACTCCGATGAACATGATGCCTGTCTGAACCGAATCCGTCCATACTACGGCTTTTAGTCCACCCTGGATAGGAAAGGATAATATAATTAAATACATACATAATAAAAAACACAAAAAAAACTCATAAAACCTTTAATTTTCTTTAGACTTTTCTAACACCATAAGAAAAATTAGGAACATTGATATATCACATATCTACATTAATAAAAATGAAATGCTGTCAGTAAGCGCATCCCTTGAGAACGGCTGGACTAATCTGGCATTTTCTTTTTGTTTTAAAATGTTTTGAATAGTCCGAATTAAGTTTTTATAGAAAGAAAAATTTGAAAAGTTTCCCGGAAGTTTTTCTAATTCGGGAAATACTGAACGTATTTTTGGACAGTACAACGTCGTCTATCAGCAAGTTAATTATAATGTTCCTGATTTTTTTACATAAATCGTATCTACCTAGAAGTAAGTCCTTAGTGATCGCTACCCTAGCCTAAACTTACATTATTTTCTTCCCTTGGTAACGACTCAGATATGAATATCAAAAGTATTTGTTTTACTGTTAATCAGACACTAACATAACATCATTGTCACGTCACCACGTGTTTCAAACACGTTTCATAGCAATTAGTCACACAAGATCAGATGACTTATTCCAAGTTATTTCTTAAATTGATTTAAACAAGTTGATATTACAATAGCAGGGTAACATTCGCTCATTTTACGTGTTATAACGTTTTGTATGAGTAATGGGAAACAGTACAATAAGCTAAAATATTTTGTAAAAATACTTTGATTTAAAAGAATGTCTGTGGAGTTTCTTGTTCCTTTTTCTCCGAAGGAACCTACTACGCTTTGGAATGGGCAACTAGCTTCATCTTTTTAAATAACTGACCACTTGACAATTCAAAAGAGCCTGTAATTGGTTTATTTGAAATAAATGCTTTGAGTTTGGAACTACACGACACAAAGTTCAGGAATGCGTATATTGAGCTTTATCCTGAACTTCGTTTTGCACCCTAGTGTCTTATCATAGTTATCATACATGTGTAATTACTTACTACCAAATGAATGTCAAATCTAATTATGTGGGTGTACTATAGGTATACCTCTGCCTAACCCTTCGGGAATACAGGCGTGATGTAATATCTAACTAAAGAGCCAAGATGACTTAAAAAAGTATCATAAAGCATGAGAACAACAAAACAAACTAAATTCTACTCACTAATACTGTATACAGGCCACATATTGTGACCATAGTACCAGCTACTGCAAATACACTGAAACCCGTCACTGAAAATAAAATGAAATAAATGAAATGAAAAGCCATACAAAAATACAAAAATAAATAAATAAATAGATATAATCATGTAAAAGTTGGCAGTGACTCTAAATTAACGTGACTAATTGACTCCCGTCAGCCTTCAAAGCAGAGTGAAGAGGCATCTTCTGGGCTTGCTCACTCCATCAAAGACCTCATCCATCGCTTTCCACCAGGCGCGATCGAGTCAAGAGCTGGCCCATTTCGCAATAAAAATTAAAATATAAAAACAATTGTAAGTATCAAAATATCAGTATCGAAAATCTTTTTGAATACATTTTGACTCACATTGATTAAACGCTAACGCAGGAACAAATACGATCATTGGCAGGAAAAGTACCTGAAACAAAGAACGCGAATTATGTAACAATAGAAAAAAGAAGTAAAACACCTGCGGAGTAATTGTGTAACACACTGCGTGTTCATGGGTTATCCTAAAGGGTAGTATTTAAACGCAAATCAAAAAATATCCTTTTTCTATGCAATAAGATTCCGAATTCCCATCAAAATTACTGATTGCGCAGCAAAATATTCAACTCAAAATATCACTAAACACACTACAATTTATTTTCGCAGCGTACAGCGATTTTTCCTAAAGCAAAAGCTTTTTCATCAATTTATTTTCTATTCCCAACGAGTACCACATTTTTTTAATTGCGTTTTACCGAAATCTAGGGTAATCTAAATATAGGGTTAGGGTTAATAAGCTGGTCGACGGAGCCCCGCTTCGCGGGGCTCCTATTTCTATCTAAAGGGTTTAAAGGAACCTAACCAACCGAACCTCGGGATGCCACTGACGTCGACCATCTAGGGTTAGTATTTTCGGGAACATTTATTATGTTTTCGGAAACTTAGTTCATTCTGGTTGATTTGCTGTGCAGTCAGTATTTAATTTGCTGTGCAGTCAGTATTTAAATGATGGAAATAAATCGATATGTGATTATTTATTTGATGTGCAATTAATAATATCCCTATCCTAAATAACTCTAACATAACATATTTTTTTATTTTTAGAAATATAAAAATAAACTTAAAATTCGTCAAATTTAATTATGGTAAATTGAAGTATTCATCCCAAATTATTAATTGAAGGATAAACCATTAATTTATGTGAAGAAGTTTGATTGTATCTTATATTCTACTATTTTTATGGGGATGACCAAGATAAAGTTTTTGAAGCACCCTACAGAGAAGCTACAGATACTTACGACCAATTGATAAGTAGTGAATCAGTCGAATACGGAGTTCAGTACTGGTGATGAAATGCAACAATGGCGACAGATAGTTCATCACGTTACGGTGGTGCTATTATGGTATCAAGTTAACTTCGGGATAAAGCCTTTAGGCTCAGCTAACTCGGTTAGCAGCTAATCCAGGGTTAATCAAATAATTTATCTTGCGCTACCAAGAGTTAGAGGTAAACCTAGAGTTAAACTTTTAAATATTAACCCCACCGATGTGGGAGAGTTAAGTCGCTAAACTCTGGGTTAGTGTTAGTAATGTAAAAATAAATTGACGTTATGATTTACCGCTGATAACATATTTTGTATTTTATATTGTCCGATGTGGCAGTAGGTGATAATTCAATAATATATCAGCAGGCAACACATTCATGAACTCATATTAAAAAAAAATACAAATTATAAAATACAAAACACATTTTTCCTTATCTGACGTTTCCGTCAATCAATAAACTAAATCTCCATGGAAACCACATACAATACGATTAAAATTAAATGTCATGTTATAAAATTAAAAGACAAGAAAGTATTAGGTACGTATAGTAATGTAGTGTAAAAGACGTGGGTATACAATTTCCGTTCACTGTTCGTTCATTCATTTTCGGTCGGATTACATATCACGGCACAGACATTGCAATTATATTATGTTTCTTCGATTAAAATGCAATGTTCCCAACTCAAAAAACACTAATATCAGGTTAACTAACCCGGTGTTACCTTTGAGTGGCGGAACGCGTAATAAGAGTTAAAATATCAATTACTTAAGTCCGAGTTTACAAACTCTACAAATTTTCATTTAAACGTGCAAGTAGGGCTACAGTAGCAATGGCTTTTATTTGACAGTTCAACAACATTCATTGCGTTATTTACATTGTTGAGCAGACAAATTTTTCGAACATAAAAAGTAATGGATTAGCAATATCCTTCAAAATGATTCAGATTGTGATTGATAGTATGTTACACAATAAGGGTGGACCTACTTGATATGACTACTTTACACTTCACATTCTGAACTCTTTAGCCGAATTATATTTTATGAAAAATATTTTTGCTGACTGAATTCTCACTATTTACTTTTACTCCACACTCTGCGATATTGAGCAAACTGCAGACTTGCAGATAGAGTGGCCATCAAATAAGCCCATAAATTAACTAACACGCTATCAAAATCTCAAGTCAACTGCTGTGAATGGTTGACCCAAATAACAACTACCAATCAAATCACTTATTAGATTTGACAACAAATTAATTACATTGGGCTTTTAGAAACCAAGCTTCCAGTTAAAAATTGATTCCCAGAACAGAAATAATATATGTTAGTAAGTACTTCATATAAATTATTATTTTTGCAGCCCCAATTAATAATTAATTATTCAATTACTTGAACACAGTACTGTATTTCCGCATTCTGCTGTAATTAGCTATTGTTTAGTTCATCAATTTGTTTGTACCACTACCAATCTATTTGCTGGTCGCTTATTAAACCATCAAATCAATGGTACAAAGGTTGTCAATGTGAATCTACTCGTAATTATTCCCGTCGGTTATTTCACATTTGTTAGGTTAAATTTACGGTCGAACTTCTTTTTAACCGACTTCAAAAAGGTGGAGGTTCTCAATTCGTCTGCTTGTTACTTTTTTTTGTACGTTTGTTACGCGATATCTCCGACAATTGCGCACCGATTTCAAAAAAAAAATGTTATGAAATAGGTTAGGCCTCAGGGCCCCTGAGGCCTACCCTATTTCATAAGATTTTTTTTTTTAATTTATATGGTACTACCGTCCCATATAAATTTTATTAACTTTGCTTCGGTAGATTGCCAGCCATCTTCAATAATACGTATTTTTTCCACTTAGTGTATATTGATGATGTTATAATAACTTTCTGTCACTGTTATTTACATAGGAAGGAGTGGTAAGTATACGAATTTGTGTGGGGTACCACAACTAAAAAGAGAAAAATTAAAACTTTTTTTACAAAAAAAACAATCGACTTCCAAAAAAAAAACACTACTAAATAAAAGTCAGTGGCAAAAAACGAAAATACAAAACCCTGACACCTACTTCCGAAATTACTTAGTGATCAGTTGTTTTTTAATTGTTTTTTTTTTTAATTACGTAATTTACAAGTAGGACTAGGTACGATGATTATCACACAGGATCCCAAACTCCCAATGGGACGAGCAATTACCAAGAAACAATACACCTACGTAGAATTTGTATTTTATGGCTGCATCCGTGCCATATTGTTTTTTTATTCTATTTATTAATGTTAACCACATTACTGATTACCTCTTGTTTGCTTTTCCTAAACAATGGACAGTACGTCGTACGTGCTAAGTATGGCACATATATGCCGAATGCCATGACGTCGTCATCAAATTGATAGAGCGAAGCAGTTCAGTTGTTACTTCGTCTATATTTTTATACATAAACGTACTCAGTCATTACGCGTGCACCTATTTTCCCAAGTGGTCAATTGACCATTGTATCTTTGAGTACATTGTTTATGTGTATATGTATTGTTCAGTTCAAATCACCCGATCAAAGTCCATCCACAACCATAAAATAAACTTGTCCGAGTGAAATTGTATTGAAATCGAAATTAATTTATGAGTAACCCATTATTTGTCGTTCGAATCGCTGAGCTCCTTAAGTTCTGAGTTGAGCTGCACGATTATTGACAAATGCGTGCACTGACTGAGGTCAACTCAATCTGTGTGGTTCTTTCCTCAAAAGACTATTTCAGACACCAAAATCTAGATGGTCTTCACAAGATCTGACCAAGATTATGTCTGGACTTTAAAAGAGACTGTGACCTCTGAGTTTGTTTCGTTCGGCCTTTCTTCTCAGAGTAGTCAGATAGGAAACGCCGACCTCATCTGGTTAAAAAAAAATGATTGACGTGTAAAAGTGTTTGTACAAACCTACTTACAGAAATAAAATCATTTATCAATTATCATTGATATAGGCGAACAAAATTTCTCGTCGTCTTTGTGACGCCCACTTTCTACGCGTGTATGAAAGTAGTTACATCAATAACAATACGTTGTGACGTGACAGAGTGCGCCGAATCTAATATCAAGACGGACGTTTCTTCTAATTGATTATATGCGCACATATTCATCTAATAATATAACTGACTATGCGACATATTTGTCAAAACATTACAAAACTGATACTTTTTACTCGACTGCGCCAGAACGAGGGTTATGTTTTTCGAGTGAATGTATGTATGTACATATATTTCTTCGACACGCTCTGTAGCCTAAACGGCTTGATGATTTTTAGCTTGAGAGGTGTCGTTAGATTCGTCTTAATTGTGAGAGTGATACTGGGTATAACAAAATTATAAAATTTTAAATTGACTATTTTTGGCGCCAAATTATGTCTCCAAAATTTTTTTTTCCCTCATAACCTGTCGAGTGGGATATCAAAATAAAGGGTTTTATAAATAGCTTACAAACATATTTGCAACGTATATGTTCAAATGCGATTTGGAATGAGAAATGCTAAATTAATAAAACTAAAAAGCTTGAAATAAAGCAAATTATTAAAAAAAAAACAAAAAACCCAACTGCAAAAACACATACCTAACCGAAAAGACAAAATCAAGCATTATTATCTATTAAATTTTTTTTTGTGTAATTATAGCGCTTGCGGGGATAAACAAAAGTTACACGATATTTCAGGCTATGGGTTTGTCCCCGCTTGCGATAAACATACACAAAACAAAATTCAATAGATAATAATGCTTGATTTTGTCTTTTCAGTTAGGTATGTGTTTTTGCAGTTGTTTTTTTTTTGTATTTTTAAATAATTTCTTTTTCAAGACAGATTTCAAAAATATACATTTGATGTTCGCCTGTCACCCGTCGCCTGTTGGTATTATTAAATAAACCCCATATATCAGTAATACATTTAAAGAAATACACATCATAGGTACGTCATTATTAAAATGTATATCTACATTCGTACAGTAATGTACACTCATAAAAAATTGGAAGGATAGCAAATATTATGTACCTATGTCTACAACATAAGACAATATAAAGATACAAAGTTCAAAGTTTAATGAAATCCGTGACTGAACTTGAAAATGAGTTAACTGTATACTGAAATCATCAGTTTGTGTATTTAATTCAATTGACACAAAAATCTGATTTTTCCTGCAGGTTGATGAAGAATTATTCCTGCAGGTTGAAGAATTATTCCATTTCGGCTAAATAAACTACATAATTCTAGTATTATTGTCCAGTTATTTCCGGATACTCATAAGTTCCTACATACAGAAAACAGCGTCACTGTGTATTTCAATAAATTGAGATAAAGATCAGACTTTTTCCTGCACCATGCGGAAGCATTCCTATGCTTAAATAACGTAATTATCGTCGAGTAAGTAGGTACTGCCATGACATTGATTAACAGTGTTTATCTAGCAACAAAAGCATGGCTATACATGGCCCATAGAGCTGCCCACTATGGCCAGCCATGCGGCACAGTTCCGCCAATGTGGCACGGACAATTGATGTTGATTTTGTTCATACCAACCGACATACACCGCGTGGTCAAAGTCCGATGTGACAGCGGAGCGAACGGCCTCACGTATACTAATAAGAATTGCTGATTTTAAAGCAACTACTTACATAACTGAGGTTAATAAATCTGACGTCTTCTACATTCATATGTTTATTTTAACAGTATGTATAGATAAACTGTATTGGTGACAGTGTATATAGGTAACCCTGTATGTTTTTGCGAGATCTAGACTGGATTATTCTACTGATAATCATAGACAATAAGGACAGAAGATTCATTCAGAAGAACGTTCAACCTTCAAAACAGACCTACTTACTGCCGCAATTTGCAAAAATTACAAATTGCAAACCTAAAAGATCAATGGTATCAAGCGGGAGAATTCAATCGGTTAAATGGCATTATGTGTATCTAAGTTTAACAATTCAATATAACAGTTGAGTGTTAAAATAAGTTAGGTAAGCTTTATCACCTATGTACATCATCGTAGGCCACAACCCACCATAATATTACAAACCACGATCTAACTTTACCCGAGCCTAAATCTTCGAGCCAGTTTTTGTATTTCGAACTTTTTGCTGACTTTAGTAAAGTTTTTAATTCAAAATTGACAACCTAAGATGGGGCTGAGTTGTCAGTTTTGTAAAAGGAACTGTATTTCAAAAACAGGCTCGATGGTTTAACCGTGTCTAAAGAAAAATCTTGTTTTGTAATAAAATAAGACCGCAAGTGTTTTGTTATGAGACATTATTAAATCATTCAGATATGTGACTACTTGAGTACAAAGTGCAAGTTCAGTGTACTTGTAACAAGCTCCTCAAATTCACTTTTTATTCAATGGTGACTTAAGAATTTAAAAAAAAAATTGTTTGTAAAGAAACAGTCATGTGCTTCGATGCTTAGGTATATTAAGTAAGTAATATTATGTTGCAAATATATAAATAGGTAACTGCAAATAACAGTAGCAATAGGTACCTACTAATATTACTAAATAAACGTTAATAGAACGTGCAGTGGAACATGTTAAAACAAATTGGAAACTTCAACAATTGTTTAATTTTATTAATTATATTTACTTATCGAGGTAGTATTTTAAATCAGAATATTTATAGCAATTTATAGCAATAATACCTAAATCAAGGTAACGACATTGTAGTTCCAATGGAATTAAAAACTATGAATGATCTTTAAGTACCTAATTGATACTTTTTCCGCGATTCCAAGAAGTGATGTCAAAGCTGATTTATTACATCATCAGTTTAAGTGTATTGACGAGGCAAATTAGTGTTGTTAAAGTCTTACACTCCTTTTGAGGGCATAATTATTTCTCACAACATTAATAATGAATAGACACTACTTTAATAGATCCCTCTCGTTAGGAGGAAAATGCAAAATGTTTATGCTTTTGAAGACCAGCAGAAGAATGATCTCGAAACCAGGCGAGACCTCTTTAAAAATTTGCCACCCTCCAACATGCAATACCATTACCAAAATAGTATTCTAACGTATTCGAACTGTGCACGTACTTTTCTGCAAAAATAGGTTACAATAGCCACATAAGAGCGCACGCTCATAACCCATAGCTGTCAAAAGTAGAAATAGTCACCGTAACCAAAATCGGCACGGGAATATAAAGGTTGTAAAAAGACCCATCACATCGGTGTCAACTACGCATTCTGTACATCAAACTAATAAGTAACATTACACAAAAATAATTGCCGGGAAACGAATTAAATTTTTGGTGTGAAGAACCGCTGTCTACGGTAGAGCACAATATAACGCATGCAAAACATTGTGTTTATTTATGGGTGCATGCAACGGTGCAGGGGTCGTGGGGATATTTAAAGTTGTGTTATAACATCAAAAGCTTGTTTTCGTAAAAAACGTCAGTGAAAGTTGGAATTTTTGACCTTCAATGTCTCCGTAACCAGAAGGTTCCCGGGTATGATCCAGTACAAAAATATGATTACAATGTCGGGGAGTATAAGTGACTCTCGACTTCGTGAAGACGTCTTTTTACGCCCGTTATATACGAGATATGAATAAACAGATATAGTCGGCCAGCGATCTAGTCGACATAGTCATAACAAAATGCGGCCGAGAATTCAAAGCAGGAGGTCTAGTTTGGCAGTGGAAAGTGCGACTCAGTAGCAAAAAACAGTTAGCAGGTAGGTACATCTGCGGCGACCTCTCGCGTCCGGCCTTGGTTCAGGCCATGGTACGGAGCGAGAGGGAATGGGAAGCCGTCACCTCCTTCTGCGAAGCAGTAATGCTCGCGAAGGAGGAGGCGGAGCGCGAGAGGGAGAGGCAATCTCTACGCCCTCGCGCCCCTAGCCGCCGCAGGAGGAGGAGACACCCTGGGCGTCGGGAGTCGATTGCCGACTCCCGGCCACCGTAGGCGCGGGCTTGCGGACGGCGAGCAATGGGCAGCTCGCCGTCCGGTAAGGACCAGGCCCGGGTCGACGGCGCGTCGTGTTCCACGCGCGCCTCAAAGAGATGTCAGCACCATCGACGGGGTCCGATAGGACCGATGCCTGCCGGGGCCGCGGATTGTTCGAAAGAGTTACCGTGGCCCTGGCGCACAGGCAACTGAAGGAACACGGGTGGGTTTTAGTCAGTAAGAGTCTGACACGCCCTTCCGCTCCGCCCAGAGCGGGAGAGGTCATTTGATGACTTCCCACCCAAAAAAAAAAAAAAAAAAAAAAAAGGTAGGTACATCTGAGATATGAATCATACAAAAAATAGTCAGGTATCCTTTTCTGATAAATAAGACTGCATTAGGCCCACTTGATTGACAGCCAGATACTATCTCTTCAACATTCTCCTTAGTCATCCAAATCGCAATTTTAACTTTGATAATACATATTATGTAGTGTCTCTAAGGCCAAAATCTATAAACGATACCTTCTTAGCACGTGTTTTGACATTTTTCCGTCTCTATCGTACACTTTCAGTGTGACAGTTGAGCGACAGTGACAGGAATAACGCTTAGCCAAAGTACGTGCTAAGTAACATTTATAAATCTTAAATCTTAGACTAAGAGTTTGTAGAGTTATTTATTTAGGTATCCAAGAAACCTTTTTTTTTCTTTTTGGGGGGTAAGTCATCAAATGACCTCTCCCGCTCTGGGCGGAGCGGAAGGGCGTGTCAGACTCTTACTGACTAAAACTCACCCGTGTTCCTTCAGTTGCCTGTGCGCCAGGGCCACGGTAACTCTTTCGAACAATCCACGACCCCGGCAGGCATCATCTAAGTACCCCTGAAGCTGTTATGCCATGTAGGTACGTATATTATCATTCAATGCCCCTCGACATCCGCATAAGAACTGTTCTTAGATAAACTATTAAGGGCACGTGGTAACAGTCTTTCATGACATAATTATATTCCTGTTTCCTACATGTAAGTTATGTGCATATGTAATGTAGGCAAGGCCTTTACTTTGTTTGTGAGTAATAAATATATTCCATAGGTGGAAATCATTCTGTATTTGAAGACAACACTAATTCTTCTTTCTAGAGTTACTACTGTCATAACAAGACATAAAATAGGCATAACTGAAACCTTTATCAATCAATAAAGATATCGTCCTATACTTAACCCATTACTTGGAGTCAGTGCATCATGTCATCTTCTTCCATAAGTCCCTTTTTTTTTGTTTACTTCAACTCGCAGCTCAACCTAAGAGGTTTCGGCTGCTTAACCAAGCTATTATATGGTAACGTCATCAAATGTCATAAGTAACCAGGGTCGTCGGATATAGTTGACGTTTAGTAAGAAACCGATGGATGTTTTCGAATAAAATTTAATTTGATAAATGACCAGCGGGGTGATTACGTAACAAACTAAAAGTAGGAATGGGTTTCATTTTGACAGTTCAACAACATTCATTGCGTTATTTACGTTGTTGAGCAGACAAATTTTTCGAACTTAAGAAGCAATGGATTAGCAATAGGCTTCAAAATGATTCAGATTGTGATAGATAGTGTGTTACGTAATTAGGGTGCTGTTTGTTTTCTATCAATTAAATTAAATTTTATTCGAAAACATTCATCCGTTTCTTACTAAACTTCAACTATATCGACGACCCTGGTTACTTATCTCTTTTGGTGACTGTACATACCTCAATAAATTAAGGCCTTAACAAAATCATAGTACAATGTTAAATTATGTGGGTTCAAGCATAATACATTCAAAGACACTGGACTAGGGTAACAGTGACTAGAGTATAATTAATTAAGTATGAACTTACCTCGTCGAGTAAGAACAACACGGATGCGCACGCACGAACATTCTTGTTGAAGCGTAGCTCTAAGTACTGTAACAAACAATAGCATTTCCGGAGCGTTGAAGAATCTTATAACATCGAGTTATGCAATATTATAATTATTATTGTATTAAAAATACAATAACTTTTGAGAGTAACACACTTATAATATTATGATTTCCATTATTGTTTATGATAACATATTACTTTATTTTATTTTAAAAAGTTATTACCTATGTATAAGTAGGTACCTAATACAGTTTTATGATATTATTTCTAGTTAATTAGTCACAGAACAATTTTATTGTAGTTGCGTTCCGGAAGCTGAGTAACTTTTCTATCTATGAAAAAAGTTTTGTCCAACTTTTGAATAATTTTGTTTGAAAAGGTGTTTCTGAATGAAGTCATGTTTTTACGGTGGCTTCGGAGACAACCATTCAATATATTTCTTGACCTTGGCCGTATAATATTTATTTGTAACCTAGCTTAAAGTTTTGTGATGAAGTTTTTCACTTATAAAAATCAAATATCAATCGCAAAAATAATATTAAATTACCTGATAATTAGCTTAAGTAGGTACCTGTACCTACTTAGTTTCAAATCCTACCGATATAAAACTACATCTACTGATAATAAATACGAATACCAATCCTATAACCCGTGCGTTTTTTGCTGCGCGTGGGCAAAGTCCAGTGCAAAACGGTTGTCCTTTTATGATAGATCACCGCAGCGATAAGATCTACACGGACATAAGATAAATTATTCGAGCACAGAACGAGATGATTGTTCGACGTTATCAATATTTCATTGGCATACAATCTTAGACATAAATGTTAATGATTTCAGTGATTTATGTTTGTGGTTTTGAAATTATCATTAAGTCCAGACATTCATAGCTGTCCATTCGGTTGTAAAGTACTATTCCATGTTTTTGTTCGTAATTATTCTCTAAGAAATTGGAATCTAAGTAATTCCAGTTGAAAACCAGCGTCAGGCACTAGTTGTCTGACATGTTTGCTGAACTGGACCTATTTGGTGCAGCCGCGAGGCACATACTTTCCTGCTAATTCCTCACAACGCACTTTACACTTTTTATTTGTTTTATTTTTCTTTTTTACTTGTAGGTATATATTGTGTTGTGTGCTTTGTAGTCTGCACCAAATAAATGTATTTTCTTTCTTTCTTTCAATTTATATCTTAACTTGAAGGACCCCTGCATAAATTCAACTTTTATTTCAAGATAGTTTTGTTGCATTGATAAATGTATTGCGGTGTTTAGAGTACCTTTAAAGGCTTTAGTTTATTTCTACACGAAAGAGAACTATATTTTCAGATTAATTAAACAACAATTCTCATTGGGAAGTAGGCCACAGTGAAAACAATAGACAGACTGTTGACAATTAATAACTATAACAGATAGGCTGAGCCCTTAGCCTTCCTAAGCCTTTTTAGCATAATCGAAATTAACCAGCATCATTACAACGTACCTCATAAGACGAAGATAGCCTGAGTGTGCAGAAGACTGGCAGATATATCGTGACTACTGCAATACAACTCAAGGTTACTCCAATCACCACCAGCCAGTATTGTGTACCATAGTTGTATATCTCCGCCGGTGTCCCTAATATCGTCACCCCGGAGACGTAACTGAAATAAAACATTTGGTCAGACATGGACTAATATAAATTAGTTTTAAAGTCAAGGCAGTTTCCTAGACGCATTGCAATTTTTTTGAAAGGTTGAGAACTTTATTTCTCATATTGTCCAATCATTGCCAATTTGTATTCGTGTTCTTTACCATAATTTATAATAATAATAAAACACAACTACTTTTCATTCAAATACTTTTGTAAAACTGCAGTAGGTTTATTTATTTTCAATCGGTACTTATCATTCTAAGGTTAAAAAAAAAACATATGAAAAGGCTTTACTCGCCATGTTTATTTTACGTATCTCTTATATATCCAAAGTAGGTCATGAAAAACTCATTGAAATTAAGACATCTGTGTCATGGTTCTCATGAATTTCATGACTTCACGAAACTATTAAAATATAGGAACAGTCAGCAAAAGAAATAAGTATTCAGGGTCGCCGTATAAAGTTGAAGTTTAGTAAGAAACCGATGAATGTTTTCAAATGAAATTTAATTTGATAAATGCCCAGTTTGTTTTCTATTAATTTTATTTAATTTTATTCGAAAACATTCGTCGATTTCTTACTAAACTTCAACTATATCTGGCGACCCTGCATACATCTCTTTTGCTGAATGTACCTACGCGTCAATTTAAGAACCTCCCCGTTTTTCGTCTGTTAAAAAATATGGCTTTACTGCATGTCGTTTCTCTAGGCTAGGCTATCAAACTTAATAGGACATAGGACGTTTTGATCAGTAAATCGAAAAATTTTAAACCACTATTGACCTCGATGTTGTCTGAAGAAAAACGATAGATAAGGTCTATGATGGAACCAGACTATAACCCACAAGAAGCCTTAACTCCTCCAAAATTAATAAAAATGGAACCATCTCCACAAATATCTCACCTGGCAATAAGTGACATAGCAACAGGAAATGTGGACAACGTTCTTCCACCAAGAAGGTAGTCTTTCACATCCACTACCTTTTTGACCTTGGAGCCGACGGCGCTGTACCACAGTCCTCCCGCGCATGACACTGCGCATAGAACGCCAAAGACTGCGTAGTCGCCGACCCCGAAACCACCTTCCTGCATTGTGAATGAAGGCTGCATCTTGATTGTGCGACCTGTTGAAATAATTTAATTATAAAATGACACCTGTATTTCCCATAGAGTTCGACAGAGGTGACATCCACATTTTGCCATTTATGTTTTATGTCCTATGTAATAGGGCCTATTGCTATCAACCAGGCACCCGACTCTGGGCTGCTCCTGAGAAAACCCAAGACCTAGACCTCGACCTCGACATCATCATGCCCCTAATCCCCATTTATTTGCGATATAAGTTTTTTTTACCATTCCTATTAGCATGGATAATAATAGCGTCATTAATTTGCAGAACGTCACCGTTTTAATTTGACTGACAAGAACGTAGAAGTGGTTATGGCAGAGTTGGCTGACGCAGTTGCGTTTACGTAATTTTTAATGGGATATTTCTACGCTCTTGCACGTTTGGTGCGATAAAATCTAATAATAATAATAAACGTTAATCACGAGGGAGAACGATTTGTTTAGTTTTCAAGACAAAATGCATTTTCTGATACAAATACATATCATGTAGATAGATGTACCGGCCAATGTTTTTGTTTTTATATTCACATTGTCATTTGTAAATTCTTAAATCAGATACAGTCTCGCATATTGTCCACGTTTCACCTTGAGGACTTGTTTTAAGCCGATGAACTTTGACATTAACAACCTCAATTAATATTATACCTAAGTCACAATAAAATATTAGGTCTTTACCTATGAAATTGCCGTTCTGCAGTACTGGCCATTTCAAATCAAAATAATTTTTGTTTGGCTATGAATTCTAATTTCAAATTAATTTTATTTTAAAAACATGGATTTTTTTTTCTAAAAGTAGTCATTTCTTTATTGATTAGTGTTACATTTTCATCGCATTTCAATCTTTTTCGTCATCATGGATACGTTAAAAATTCGAGTAATTATGGAATATGAGTACCGTCGTGGCAGCAACGCGGCACAAGCGGCACGCAACATCAACGACGTTAACGAGCTAACTCTACAAACCAACGCACCACCTGTTATTGGTTTGCTCGCTTCCGTTCTGGAAATTTCGACCTGAAAAATGAACCTCGCGGTCGTCCGAAGACTTTGGTCGACAATGACGAATTAAAGGCGATTGTGGAAGCTGATGATACACAATCTACGGCTGAATTAGCAGCAGCTTTCGACGTTAGCGTCAAAACAATATTGGTCCATTTGCGTCAAATTGGCAAGGTAAAAAAGCTTGACAAATGGGTGCCCCACGAACTCAATGATCGCCAGCGCGAAGTACGCGTCGAGACGTGCCTTGCACTGCTCAACAGACACACAAATGAAGGAATTTTGAACCGCATTGTTACCTGCGATGAAAAATGGATTCTGTTTGATAACCGTAAGCGCTCAGCAAGTTGGTTGGATCCTGGTTCAGCACCTAAACAATGCCCTAAACGAAAACTTACCCCTAGAAAAGTGATGGTCACTGTTTGGTGGTCTAGCGCCGGTGTGATTCATCACAGCTTCTTACCAAACGGGGTGAGCATTACTGCAGATGTGTACTGTGAAGAACTGAACACAATGATGGAGAAGCTGGCGCATCTCCAACCAGCATTGGTCAATCGCTCGTCTCCGCTGCTCCTGCACGACAACGCGCGACCTCATACTGCACAGCAGACGGTCTCCAAGTTGCAAGAACTGGGGTTGGAAGCTCTCCGTCATCCGCCCTACTCACCAGACCTTGCGCCTACAGACTACTACTTTTTCCAGAATTTGGATAACTTCTTGGCGGGAAAAAAATTTAATACCCGAGAGGCAGTACAAAATGCCTTTGAAGAATTTGTTGCCTCCCGTCCAGCTGATTTCTTTAAGAAGGGCATCAATAAACTGCCACTGCGATGGCAAAGATGCATTGATTGCATGGGTGATTACTTCGATTAACACAAATAAAAAATTCATGAAAAAAATTCGTTTAAATTTTTTCATACAAAACGGCAATTTCATAGGTAAAGACCTATTATGTTATGATGGCTCAGAGCCTGCAAGTTCAAAACTGAGAAGTAGCAATGTAACTTTTTGATGAGACTTAACTAGTTAATCTCAGCCACCTCTGCCTAAGTGTTCATACACACGAGCGGCACGCGCCAACTGCAGAGACAACTGCAGCCGTCGACAATGTGCCCGCCCGTGTATTTGTTGAGTACTGTGCTCAAATCCACGACCGCCACATTGTCGACGGCTGCGGTTGCCTCTACCGTTGACGCGTGCCGCTCGTGTGTATGAACACTTAGGCAGAGGTGGCCGAGATTAACTAGTTTAGTCTCATGAAAAAGTTACATTGCTATTTCTGTTTTGATCTTGCAGGCTCTGGGCCATCATAACATGTTTTATTGTGACTTAGGTATAATATTAACTGAGGTTGTTAATGTTAAAGTTATGAACACTTACGGTAAAGTAAAACAACCTGAATATATCAATAACATAAGAATCACTATCCTACACTAAAAAAGCGTGGTGATGAAAGATGGTTGTATCTTTCATAATTATGTGAAGAGACTTTTGCCCTGCTGCAAGGGATAGGTATGTAGAGCAAGTTATCTGTGACCATGATGCGACAGGAAAAGTGATGAAGTGACCTGACAGAGATGTATGGAAGAAAGTGAGTAAGCATTATGCTGACTCCTAAATGAATAGGGATAAGTGTAGGAATACAATCTAGAATGTAGGCATGAAAAGTCTCGAAATTAACACGTTGTTTTTTAAGTACAAGCATATCCTATTTTAAGAAATTGGATTAGACGACTCAAGGCTCACTTTGATTTTAAATGAGTTGAACAAACCGGTTCTTAAAAATATTATAAGGGTATATTATTGGCATACCTTTGTACAGGCATCTACAAAAAATGTGACTGTTAACATTGATCCACAGTCCACACGTTCCTGCACAAATGCGCGATTATGGAAAGTTATGTGACATCGCCGTGACTAACAGAATGAAAATCGATAGTCAAGAATTGATTTAAAATTAGGTTCATGGATCAGAAATGCGATTGATACCTCTTGATTATTTTGTAACGTCGTTTACCACGAGCACTAGGCTGTTAACTTTGCAATTTATATGACTAAGAAAAACGGGAGTTTCGAAATTTTCACAAAGAGACTAGCTTATCACACGACAGACATGAATTTAGATGATAAAGGTGGCTTTTGGCAAATTGGTAAAGCAAGCAAATTATTTTTTGTTACTAATTGCACGAATGTAATATTTTCGGAATACAATTCCCCGCCAATTTTTCGAGTACAAAATCCCGAATAGACAAGTATTTTTTGTAAAAATCCTGAATGGACAATTGCCTGGATGCGTCTGTTCAATATTGAGCTCGGCTCAAGTGCCAAATAACAAAAAAAAAATATTGAGTTGCTAGTTCATTAGATGGATATATTGTGTGAATGGTTATACGACTAGAAAGACTGATAATTCTGAGATGACGGCAGATAGATATTGTAATGGACGAAGCCATGCTTTTGGGACCCCTAAAATTTCGGACAAGGACAAATATGATGATGATGATGATCCAAAAGGAACTGTACAGAAAAACGAGAGTGTTCTGTGAATTGGTTATAAAATTATTATCCTCTTAGAAATGTGGATATGGATCGTCTTATCAAAGACTCAACCAGTTCTAGGTAATTGGAAAAGAAAAGTTTTATGGAGTTACGAGCTAGGAAAAAGAAAACCAGATGTTGTTCAAACAGTTTGCTAAGAAGAATTAAATACTAAAACTAAGAAGTATCGAAAAAGTCCAGCGAGATGTTTACTGACTCAATCGGAATTTGGGCAGTTTTGGAACCTACACAAAAAAAAAAACACAAACTCCATACATTAAAATATATGCTGAATAGCAGTGTATCAAACAATTTTATGTCAATTTAGATTACCTACAATGTAAAAGTAACGAATGTTATTTAACTTTCATTGCTGACCGTACCCAGTTTCTATTCCGTGGCAAGCGATCGTAGATTGGCAACTTATCTAACAACACTATCGGTCACAGTCACAAGTCAAACACAGGTAGTAATATCCTATATCAGAGCATTTTATTACCGAGTGAAGCCACAACTTTCAACGACAACTTTACAGGTTTGGCTCTCTGCATTTTATAACTCATTTTTTTCTGATTTGGGAAATAAAATTTTGTTTTATTTGGGAATTTACATTACATTTATTTAAAAAAAAATATTAACTTAACTTTTACGTAAACGGAATATATTCGTAGTTACTTCGCTAGTGACGGGAATAAACAAAAGGAATAGTACGCATATATATGGGATCTTGCCAATCTCGCAAGGGCATCATATATTGGCAAGAACAACGTCACTAAAGCTACACAACCGCATTGCACAGTTCACTTTCACTCAACATAACTTCAATAAAACACTGACGCGTTTATCCATCGGCTAAGAAATCTGCGGTCGCCACAAAACTCAAAATGCCCGCGCAATCACTTGTCAATGTCACTTCATAAATCAAACCATTCAAGAATTTTCACTAGGAAGAAATAATATTTACATTAGATATCACACGCGACTACTTCACGCAAAAGTTTACAATAACCTTGAGCTTATTATCATACAACACCTCAAAGATTACCTAATAATTAATTTATCGTTCTTTTATTGTTGTCATTCCGTAAAATAACAAAATTATATTTATTGGACGTATTCTGTGGCAGCTGTTTGTCGCGAAACCGTGCCACAGATTGTGACTAACCACCACATGGTTTTGAAACAAAACTAAAATAGTTCTTAGTTGTTTTAACTAGCGACACCTAGCGTGCAGGATGGAAGATTCAGCAATACCTACTGTTTTATCGACATCTACATAAGCAAAAGGAAAATCGTATGAAAACCTTTTTGTAGCCATACATTACTACTTCTGATTTCAGCATTTATTGTATTTTATCTATGATTTCCACTGCCATACGTCAAATTAACAATATTTCTACTTACTAAATTATTTCGCATTTTGTTAATCTAAATAAACCGGCTTGTTGCGAGTTGTCATACTACAGGCAATTTTTTTTGGAAAATTAAGAATGAACGACCATTATGTTCAACATATTTTTGAATTAGATACTATTTAATTAGTGTTGTTATTAGTTTTAGTTCAATTTAAAGAATATCATGCCCCCAAAGCCTAAGGAAGCACCTAAAAAGTCAACATTTACAGTTATACGACAGGCAATCAGTAGTTCTAGTCTCGTTTTTGTTCCTGGAGATGTTATAGAGGGTAGGTACATTCAATGCTCTCAAAACTATGAATAGACTTAGGTGATATGGTCTATGGTTTATCGAAAAACCACGTTTTGTAATATCATTTTTGTTTAAACCGTAGTTTATAGAGATTTAAACCTGGGTTTTTAGTTAAACCGCTTTTTGTAATAAGACTGAGGGTGATTAATTTTAAACAATGTATAGGTACCTATATTACTATGTATACCTTAGGCACTGAACAAATGTATGGCGCTATTGCAACCCAAGATTTTTCAGCGTAATAATTATTATTTGTTAGCAATTTTACTACCATCAGCCTGCTGAACTGACAATCATGTACCGATAACAGGAACTATACTTCTGAACCATCTACGAGCATATTATTCATGTTTTGTTTTTAGGCAAGGCGTCTTCATTTTTTAGATTCACGCATTAAAATGCCTTAAAAAGGAGGTTAACCATTTACAGGTACACATCTGATTGAGACCTTATAACGATATTTAGATCAATCTTTATCTTTTTCCGACTAGGCTTTGAAGACCGTTTAGAAACTGACATAGATTGGACAATTCTCGCTAACGCAGTTCGCAGTCACAAGGCCCTATGTAAACGAGCAGAGATACCAAGGGTCACCTTTTCTGAAGCAGTAGAAAATAAAATAAGCAAGAGCATTATACACGGCTTCCTTGACGAGGAGTCTGGATTGACTCTTGAGCAGCATTGGGAGTTCTTGTTGCCAGCGACATTGTGGGACATTGAGAGATTCGCAAACGAAGAAGCGAAAATATGTTTTCACAATGATAACTGTATTACAGATGACTTGGTTAAGTTGATTAAAACTACCGTAAAATTAGGTGATCGAAAGATCTTGAGAGATGCTATTAAAATGGTGAACGTGTTACGAGTGAATGATTCGCAGGTAAATAACACTGAAGTTCTACTAGTCTATATTTTTTTCAGGATTTTAAGACACTGTATCCATTGTGACGTAAAATACTCGTAGATAGTCGTCTTGATCTAAATCCTCGTGGATTGTATTGTTTCGATCCACCACGCTTTATTTCGAATTTAAATGGACCTATCCACATGCACCACGGGCACTTTTAATCGTCACCCGAAATAATTTTACAGGACGATTTCCTATTATTTCGTTCGTCGCAGCCCAGGAAAACCGCGAAGCAACAGTAGACCAACGATTTAAAAAAAAAAAGACACTGCGAGCTATGTGGCAATGGTGACTTAGGTGAAAAAGCGGGCTGTACTTACCATAACCCATAGCTTTGATAAACATTTTTCAAAACACTGAACAATCCACAAGATGCAGTTAACTTATGTGATCGGTCGTATGGCACGTAGATACTGATTAGCTGAGATATTATTTAATTGATTCCCGGTGCTACTTATCAAGCTATACATTTCCAGTATAAGCTGATCTCGCATTATAGGATTTCCGTACAATGAAAGGTCAGCTTATACTGGAAATGTATAACTTGATATGTAGCCGTGTGTACCTAAATGAGCTTCTAACAACTTGTAATGAATTTTCAAATTACAAGCAATTTAACGCGATAGAGTGTGATAATGTTTACTGTGTCACAGTCACAGCTCACCTACATTAGATTTCTTTTTTCAATACGTACGTAAAATTCAATCTTCGTCTTCGTGTCGCTGGCACGACTTTTCTCATGAAAGAAAATTCAATTATTATCTATATGTTTGGAAAGTCATTAATATGGTTTGGCGTCAAACTGGTCATCTCTGAGTCATGAGTTTCCTTTATTTCCTGGACTTATTTGACGCCAAAAATATACTTAGGCATCCTTTATCACTTTTTTTCAGGTAACAGAATTAGATGAAGGATTAACTGAGTATAAGAAACTGATATGTCTCAATTTATGCGGAAACTTCTTAGCAGATCTGAATACAGATTTTATTCCACCATCTGTCAAGAGCCTTGAGCTTCAAACAAATCGAATCAGCGATGTATCAGGATTTGCTGAATCTTTACCCACTGAACTGCTATACTTGGGTTTGTCCAAGAATTTTTTAACATCCGGTAATACTGTACCTACTATTGTTAAATCATTTTATTAATATTTCCTTAACATAAATTTAAAATTATCCTGGTTTCCAGAAAACATCGATGCAATAGGACTGCTACCTTTCAATTTGACGGTGTTGGATTTGTCGGACAACGACATCTATGATTTGGATCCAGTACTGGAAACTGTGGCACGACTGCCAAATCTTAATGGTCTGCAGCTATCAGGAAACCCCTGCTCGGTACGGTACACGGTTACTAAATAGTACGTGATGATTAAATTAGATGGCGCTAACTGGAATACTATTTTATCTTTTTTAACTAGGTCTGTGCTGCTTATGCTCGTGCTACTTTAACGAAATTAACACGTTTAAGATGGCTTGATTGCCGCGAAATCCTCGAAACTGACAGACCACCACCAGAACCAGCACTATCTGTGGAAATACATCCAGATGATTTGCGATCTGCTTACTTTCATTTCACTATTTTTCGAATTATGTCCGCTCCCCAACCACCGAAGGCCGAAAAGGTAATTTGGTTCCTTATGGGTTTTTTTTATAACCTACATTTAGGGAAAGCCCCGACTTATCAGTGCCGTAACGCCCATGCGGCGTACCCAGCTTTTGGTCCAGAGGGGCGCAAATCAGAAATTTCTTAAGCCGGGTCCCACGCGGTTTTTTTTTTACCTTGGTTTTTTACACACTACACGAAGACAGCTACACGAAACATTATAGGTGTATGTAGTGTGTAGGGGAAACACCCGCAGGAGATCCTGCTAGTGGTAGCTAGAGGTAGTCAAATAAATAAACATAATAATAATATGCATTTATTTAATTTAAATTGTTTCATTAGACATCTATTTTAAACGTAACTTTCGAGGATCTTCAGCAAAACGGTTTATGACGTCTCCCGTGAAAGATTCGCCCGTCTGTTTCAAAGTGTTTATGTACACAGAGCATACCAAGCCCATTTAACCTGTAGGTATGTAGGCAAACAAGATCCAGGGGAGGGGAAGGTGCCCCTTCCTGCCTCCCCCCCCCCCCTCCCCCGTGGGTACGTCCATGGCTGAAAGTGTGACTGCCGAGGGTCGATTGGTATGAACTTTGATTCTCATGATGAACAACATACCACCCACCACCTAAGAAGAATAAGCTCCACCTTTGGCAGATTTGAATTCTTACTGTAGGTATTATTTTTACCGTTTCACCAGGGAGTAATCACGAGTTTCCACGTAGAGCTGGAGATACCATTGCTAGACGTAGTGAGGAGGAAATTCCTGATGTTTCGAGGAAATGAGTCCCTCATAGAAACGTTGCCGCCACTCGAAGATGAGGAGTGGCCTCCTATGCCTTCTGTGCCCGTTTTAAGTAAAATTACTCCGAGTAAGTTTGTCCTGTATCTATCGAGTTTATTACAATTATTTCAAAGATTATAATAGGTACCCACGGCTACATATCCTGTATATGCTGATCTCGCATTGTATAGGATTATCATACAATGAAAGGTCAGCTTATACTAGAAACGTATAGCTTGCTATGTAGCCGTGTGTACTTAAGGAATTCCCCCATGCAGCGGGGTAATTGCGTATTAAACTTCTTTTTTTTGTAGGAAATCGTCAAATAACTTCTTGCGCTCCGTGTCAGACTTACTGACTAAAACCCACCCGTGTTCCTTTAGTTGCCTGTGTACCAGGGCCACGGTAACTCTTTCGAACAATCCGCGACCCTGGCAGGCATCGGCCCTAGCGGACTTCGTTAATTGGTGTTGACATCTCATAGAGGCGCGCGTGGAACACAACGCGCCGTCGACCCGGCTGGTCCTTAACGTACGGCGAGCTACCCATTGCTCGTCGTCCGCAAGCCCGCGCCTATGGTGGCCGGGAAGCGGCTATCGACTCCCGATACGCAGGGTGTTTCCTCCTGCGGCGACTAGGGGCGTGAGGGCGCAACGATTGAGATTGCGATTGCGTAACAAAGTAACAGTAGTAACAGGCTTTCATTTTGACAGTTCAACAACATTCATAGCGTTATTTACGTTGTTGAGCAGACAAATTATTCGAACATATGAAGCAATGGATTAGCAATATCCTTCAAAATCATTCAGACTGTGATTTAATGTTACTGTGATTGATTGTGTTTTACGCCATAAGGGTGTTGTTCAGTACCGGCGTTAGGGTAGAGCGCGGCTGGGCGACCGCCCAGGGTGCCAGAGATGAAGGAGCGCCGAAGGAGCTGTTACTAGGCGCCCCTTCACCTCTGGTACCTGTAGAGTACTTTTGTTTTAGTTAATTTGGAGTTAGAAAACCAAAAAAAATGTTGTGATCTCTTAGCTTGCTCTTGCATCCGACATTCTCTAAATTCTCAAACTTTTCTGCATAAACCGACCAAGTAACTCCTTTATTTTATGAATGGACAAAAAAAAACCTGTTGAAAACTTTTCGCCCCTCTACTCTCCAAGAGGGTAGAGTGGCGCCGCCGAAATTTCGCTCAGGGCGCCAGTAATGTTAAAACCGGCACTGTTGCTGTTCATATTAGTTAGCAGTTTCTGCAGTTAGTGCCTTTGACAAAAAAAAGTGGGTGTCCTTCAGAGGAAACTGAATTTAAATGCTATTTATTTAAAATTCATATACCACAATGCTTATAAAGTGGGATAGAAACTTTTGACCACCATGGGATTGTAATCGGAGTAAACAACAATTTTAGTTTTTGAGGACGAAGCAACGTCGCATGCGTCAGACATCTACAGTAACATGGTATTGACGAATCCCAGAGAGATTCACAACTTCACCACATTTGAGAGCAACAGGGTGCAGTGGAACAAAATGATGAACTTCCAGGAGCCCACCCTCAAGATCTTCTGTCCGGACCTGGCTGCCTTGAGGAACACCTTTCGAACAATTATTACCATCAGACTGATTTATACAGTTGTAAGTTTTGGATTTAACTCATCGATTTGTAGGACGCCTTACTGACTAAAGTTGCTATTTGTGAACTCGTGATTGGCAGTGTAGTGCAGCTTTGCACAAGGTTCATCTGCATAGATATTTTCTAAACACCGATGTAGAAGTTAGTCTCTAATCGACAGTGGGATTATGTCAAAAGAATGACTGCGTCATCCTCTCAGTTTAAAACAAGACACTGTCTGACGACGGTCGAGGAGTCTTCATTATGGCAATTCAAAAAGAATACAATTTTGAATTTGATCGAAATCAGTTTCATTTACGCAGATCCGGATTGAAACATTCTCCCTTTTCTTAAAGACGCATATGCCTCAAAAAGCGGGCAAAGCGAAGAGTACGATAATGCTGCAAACACCGGGAGAGATGAGAGTGACTGTGGCTACGATCAGGTGCGCTCTGAAGAGCCCAGATTGGAGCCAGCCCGACCAACATTTCCACTGGGATGAAACCCTCGGCACCAATGACGCGATCCATTGGGGAGATGGAGACCTTACTGTAAGTCACAATTTCGCAATCATAGTACCTATTCAGGGACAGATACATATACAGGGTCAAATTGAATTGGCTAGCGAAACTCCGCAGACGTGATGGGTATCGATATCTAAACTTGATCAAATGAAAAATATTTTTTTTGGAGTCATCAACCGCAGGTAGTGTAGTCACTTGAAATATCAGTTTTCTTGGTATAAACTTCACAGACTAGATGGGTATCGATATATAAATATGAAAAAACAAAAAAAAAAACTGATTTTCTCAACCCATACTTCAAGTAACAACACCACTAGCGGCCGCTGACCCCAAAAAATAATCAAATTTTAGATAGATTTCAGATTTGTTTAGATACCGATACCCACCACGTCTGTGGAGTTTCGCTAGCTAATTTAATTTTACCCTGTATTAATATAGTTTCTTTTTATTTTATTGCCGCATGGGCCTGCTCTTGACGTCGATCACGCCTGATGGCAAGCGAGAATGAGGTCTAAGATGAAAAAAAAAAAGTAATATAGGTTTGAAGATGGAACGAAAATAGTACATTATTGCAAAGGCCGTGAAATAGGCAATTGCAGGTCGAGTATGAGTTTGAAGGCCGAGCCGTAAGCGAGGACTTCACTAATACGAGACAGGCAATTGCCATTTCCACCGAGGCATATATAGTGCTTTTCTCAAAAGAATGCAGGGAAATAAAACATACTTTTTATATTACACATTTAATTTTCAATTTTCATTGCCAATTTTGCCAATTGGTTTTCCGTTGCCAATTTGGCTTCTGATCTTAAATCTGGTGGAGTAAAATCAATCTCCATTTCACTCTCTGAACCGTTGGAACTCATTTTAACTATTAAATTTATATTTATTAAGTATGTAAATCACAAATCAAGATGAATCTTCAGCTTTGCCGCCAATTTTTTTATTTGTCACCTGTGTCGAAAGTCAACCGCATTTATCTATACAGCCACGTGAACGCAATTTTTACTAGGCAAAGAGACTTACTTTGGTATGCCAAGAATGATAAAAGAGATCCAATCAAAGAGTATTTTATAACCCCAGCACGCCGTTTCATACAACATTGCTGGAGCGTTGTAGTTCCAAATTCAAAAAAGCGGTTTTTGATTTTCTTTGTCCGTAAATTCAATACTTCGCGTATTTTTTTTCGAAAATAATGACAATATTTCCATGTATGTTTAAGAAAAAATATATACCATCGAGCCAGAATTCCTGATGAATTGTAGAGTTCTACTGTGGTTTGCTTGAAGTGTGAGCGAATTTTTGCGTGCTACAGACCTACAGAAACCCACTCGATTGTTCGTTCTTTGTACAGGACACCTGATACTACATTAAAGAATCTGTTTTTACCATTCTCGTAATATCTAAAGAGTGCAGGCATTTATTATCAAATGATTTATAGACATGAATAAATTTCCAACAAGATCATAGAACTCTATTCTAAAAACCCATCAATATAGGTATCGTAAATGCCTTCGATATCAATATAAAAGTACTCATCAAAATGAAATATGATAGTAATACTAAGCCAATGTTTAACATAAAGATGATGATTCTATAAAAAAACTTTGTGGTCAGAACATAAAATACAATTCGTAATCAAACCAACAGTGTAAGAAAAGCAAATGATATGAGTCACAATAATATAAAATATCCTCAATGACGAGGGAAACGAAAGAATTCAGCTAAAGGAAAGCTCGTAATCGTATACAAAGTGATTTCTCATAACTAAGGGGCGAATTGAAACTGAAAATACCTGCATTATAATTATGGCATAGAATTTGACCATTTCAGAAACAAATCTACATAGTCTTCACATGATCTGACCAAGATTATGTCTGGACTTTAAAAGAGACTGTGACCTCTGAGTTTGAAACCTTTACTCTTGTGAAAAATAATGACACAATCAGTATTCTATTCACAAATAATATAATCACATTAAAGATATGTACTCCGGCTTACCTCTTACAAAAATTGACCCTTCGCTACTGCAAGACAATATACTCAGGAGCATTGGTTACTATAACTAAGTCCTATAGCTACTACAAGATTAACTTATAGGACAGTTATAGGATGCATTTACTTTTAATATACTTATCAGAGATCCTTATAAGTAATTGGCAGTATCGTCTTGTTGAAGTGTCTTATAAGATTGTTAGCATTTTACAAATATGCTATGACAGCAAACAAGCTTATAAACTACCGGACCAAGCACATTGTAAGTACACTTCAGCTATTTTGTCAACTCATAGTCAAGTGCAACCGATTATGTAATGGAGGGTTCCGTCGTAAATAATGTTGTACCTGTTGAGTGTTATTGTGATCATGAACAACAGGAAGAAAAAGGCCATGAGGAAGACTAAGACTCAGAAATAAAACAAAACACAGAGTATGAAATAATCATGAATTACTTCAAGATATACAAAGCTGGGCTATAAAATTGAATATACCGCATTCGGTACCAAATGAACTATCAATAACATTAAACAAAAGAATTAAAAACATTCTACCCGAAGATGCACGAACTTTGTTGAAAACAAATAAAAGTCTTGTAAACTTGCATAAACAGTTGACGGACGAAAAAATAACCAAAGCTTAGTTTTTGTCAACTCGCCCACATCGAGCGAGATTTAACGGGTGAGGTTGATAAACAATTCATAAGGAATCCTAATTTGTTTTAAAATGGAGAAGAAGTGATATTGACCAAAACTGTAGTAAGTACTAATTTGCGTATAGTAATTCTATAAAGTACTCAATGCAGAGTATTTTTAAAACATGGCGAATATTCCCAAGAATCATTGAAATTAAATTTTAACAACAACTACACAATTTTCAATTTTGCTCTAGGCGTTAAGAAAAACACAATATACGGTTCATTTTCACAGTCAATTTGATTTCTCCACCAGTTGCCAAACTATATTCACAAAGTAACTAGCTATATTCAAAACTAATGAACACGAATGGAATTATTTATATTAGTAATGAATATGAGAAAATAAATTTCTCAAACACAAAACACGTGCACGTTACAGTTTATAAAACGTACTTATAACAAATAACCAAGTACATATGTTACAAGCGCATTATAAAAATTATAGCTTTATAAGATACTTGAGTCAGAGCGTAATAGAAGCACTAGTGCCTGTAACTGCATAGAGGCTAAGATTGTTATAGAAACTATTATAATTCGTCAAGTATATAATATGAGTTAATGACTTTATCCAACTTCATTGTAAGATCGTTACAGAAATATATGCTCCTATACTGGCGCCCAAATCCTTGTTTGTAGCATACTTCAAGAATCTTATAAATGCATGAAAAAATAGTCTTGAGAGCGTCATAAGTACTGACTTTGCTAATTGGGGTGTTGATTACACCCAGCGGGGTAATTACGTAACACACTAACAGTAGGAATGGGTTTCATTTTGACAGTTCAGCAACATTGATTGCGTTATTTACGTTGTTGAGCAGACAAATTTTTCGAGCATATGAAGCAATGGATTAGCAATAGGCTTCAAAATGATTCAGATTGTGATAGATAGTGTGTTACTTAATTAGGGTGCAGGTACGTGGAAATAAAGAATCTTTAATCCCACAGATACTCCAGTACAGTCAGGTAGAAAAAGCAGCAAAAGTCGTCAAAGGAAAAATGGAGGGTGCGGAATCCAGTTCCCGGCACATAATACCGGATAAGTTAACTTGCCACTTTGGTTTCGGAATTGATACTTTAAAGTAGCACTTTCATGGTCATTTGGAATGAGCAGTTGGCATACTGTCCTGCCAAAAAATTTACGTGAGTCGAATTATGAAGGAAAATATTGGCGTCAAGCCTCAGATCTGCCGTAATCCACGGCCTCATGCCATTTTTCCTTGCCTTTATTTCATCATTTGTGCGTAGGGTTGACAACTATACTGTTAAAAAAACAGAAGAAAGGCTATCTTTTCCCCTTAACATATAGATATACTAATTAAGAACTGATCAATTTAAAAAAAAAACGAATTATCTAAAATTAACATCACCGTCGTTGGCGTCGGTATCTTTGAACACAGTGGCGATATTTATACTAGTGTCGGCATTGTCAAAGTTCGACTACAAAAGAGCGCGCGCGCGCAATGCATTGCCGCGGCTGCATGTATGCGTGTGAATGGACTGATCAATAAATTCGGCAATCATTCGTATTTATACTTTATTATAATTAAACAACAGTCACATAGCAATGACTGATGAAAATGCTGAATGTGTTGTCGTAATGTTATTGGAATGAAGCCGCGAGTGGCCTACGTTTTGGCGTCGCACCATTTGATTTCAACCGATTGGCATCAGGTAGATCTTTCCAAATGATCGTGATAGTGGTACTATGCACCCAACCCACAATATATGTTACGAATATATAATTTTGTAGAATAAAGCTTAGAATTATTTAAATAAATACGTTTAATTTTCTTAAAGATTTTTAGTAGCTCATACCTTTATCCTTACGTACGAGTATCCGTATTTCATGTCAAGGAAGTAAGATATTTTATTAAACTTCGTCTTTAACAATCATGGTCACTTCATATATCCACAGCCTCAGTGCTGGGTTCAATGCAGTTTGTTTCGAACCCGTAATCCAATACGTTGAACTGCACTATTTATAGAATCCATTATCCAATAGTCAACAGCTTAAATTGCATAAACGTTTATTGAGACCCCAACAAATCAGCTGGCTTGGCCAGTCACGAATCAAATCCTTGTTTTTAAGGACCCATGTTAATCGGATTAAAGTGTTTTATAGCAAGTATTCATATCCTCAATTTGTGGACACCCGTCGAGAGTCCCAGTACGGGATAAGTTAAAGGGTCTAATGGTCGATTGAACTCCTCACGAGCGCTGGGGCAGCCAGACGGAATATTTGCTGTCATGTCTTGGATACGCTGTCGGCATTGGCAATGTTTGGAGATTCCCTTACTTATGTTACCGAAATGGAGGAGGTGAGTAACTATTCTCTTTTGCTTCTGTCACCGTCCTAATCCTAATGGACGAAAATGGCCGTTCCTAAATCAAACTTAACGTTTTCCAACTCGGTTTCCAAAGTCTGTCAGATGACAGCTGGGAATGTATACGCAAACGCAAGCTTTCTAGACTTCTATTCAAAGTGGTTCGAAATTAAAGTACATCTTCAAAGTTTTCCATAATTTGTTACCGAATGAAGTTGCTGCTCTGATTAAATTGTACCGATCACGAATTCCGGTTTTATTGAGCAGACAATCATGTCTTTATAATATTTCCATTATTTGGTTTTGTTTCAGGAGCGTTCCTGATTCCATACTTCCTCACTTTAGTTATATGTGGTATACCGCTTGTTTATTTAGAAACTACGCTAGGACAGTTCGCTAGCGCCGGATGCATTTCAGTTTTCAACATTAATCCATTATTTAAAGGTAACATTTCCTATGGCATTGAGTTTGATTATGATTCCAATATCTATGTTTAGTTCTTCCTCGACAGGAGCGGGTTATGCGGCCATAATAGCAAACGTAATAGGTGTAACGTACTTCTCAGCCATAATGTCATATCCAGTGCTATACATTTATCACTCAATGAGCTCACCCTTGCCTTGGCAAAATTGTGGCAATTCCTGGAATACGGACAAGTGCACCGAGGTTGAGTAATTTTAGATTTATGGATTAAGCAATTTGTTTATACGACTGTATCTTACGCATAGGGAAATTATTTCCAGATAAGCGGTAACTCTAGTTTCTTTACCTCGAATAGGTCTATCACTACGCCGGAAGATGAGTTTTTTCAGTAAGTGAATTCAAAGTATCATGAAGCTTATTCAATGCTCGATGTATGTTTGTTTATTTTCTATCTTTCATATTTCCAGCATTCGTCTTTTACGGATGTCTCCTAGCATCAGTCAAATCGGTGGCATTGTGTGGCCGGTGTTCTGGTGTAACGTCATCTGTTGGATCATCGTCTACCTCTGCATCTGTAACGGTGTCAAGAGCGTCGGAAAGGTGAGCTTTCCAATATTTTACAATTGATCTTTCTTGGCACGTTGCCGTTTTGTCAATCACAAAATAAATATAATACTTTTTCCTCAAACCTTCAGTTCTGTGAATTGTTGTGTATTTTTGTTCGCAGATCGTGTACTTCACGGTGATGTTTCCTTACGTAGTGCTCATCGTATTATTTATTCGCGGCGTCACATTGCCTGGCGCTTGGAAGGGCATACTGTTCTATATCCTCCCGGATTGGGGTCAATTGGAAAAGCCGAAAGTAAGTATCTATACATAGCAATGAGGCCAAGTTCATACATCTCTCACCTACTTACATTACTTGTGAGATTTTATTCTTCGTACTTTATTTTAATTAACGCTCCTCACAGGTATGGGCAGACGCAGCTACTCAGATATTTTATTCATTAGGTCCTGGATGGGGTGGTTTAATTAGTATGGCTAGCTTCAATAAATTCCACTACAGGAATCTGCGGTCTGTATTTATTATTTATCCGATTACTCAGTTACATGCTATGAAGAAAACTACTATATGAGTATTAAAATGTTCCAGGTCTTCAGTAATAATACCTCTAGTGAACAGTGGAACAAGTATTTTTGCTGGTTTTGTGGTGTTCTCCGTGCTGGGTTTTGCAGCGGAACGGTCAGGGGTGCCTGTGGGAGAAGTGGCCACTGCAGGGCCAGGACTAGCCTTCGTTACCTACCCTGCCGTAGTCACTATGATGCCTGCACCAAATTTTTGGGCCATTACTTTCTTTATCATGTTATTTTTCCTGGGAATTGATTCAATGGTTAATTATTGTTTTTCTAGCCATTTATTAACATATTCTTACTGATGATTTCACCACGATATATAAGAAAAGTTTAATCATGAGCTTTTTACTCAAACCTAATCGCTATCTCGATGAAACGCCTATGATGAAAACCGAAAAGATATGCTGATTGATGTATTTGATAATGAGAAAACTTTTAAAGACTATTATTACTTTTCGTATAATAGTAGATCAGATAATTTTGTCTTTTACTGTTCACAGTTTGTCACCATAGAAGCAATAATAGCAGGTCTAGTGGACGAATTCCCAGCGTTCCGTGCACGAAAAAGACTTATCACATTCGTCACATGTCTGGCACTTTTTACTATTTCAATCATCTGCAATACAGAGGTTTGTATCCAAATGTCTTTATATCACACGGTAAATACTGAAAAATACATTCAAATTGTTATCCAGCAAATAGTCTGATAGCTGTTGGTAGTTTTGATACATTTCACAAGTTGCAATTGAATGACGAATTCGCGTGACTACGCCGCTTGAAACTTTCACATGCATGACCGCGAACTCGTTTAGTATGTACCTACCTATGATAATAACATATTGCTAAGAATATGGTTTAATTAATTGGAGTAGTGTAGATTAGGTTTCACGATATGTGTAATATGTAATATGTACCAATACGTCTAACTGTGCGACAAAAACTGAGCGTTTTACGGTGCCGCCGTACATTTGGGCAGCGCCAGAAATAAAACTATAATTTTTTAATTGCTTTTATGTCCAAGCAGCACTTACAAGTTGTAATTTAAATAACTATAAACCGCTTAATGGACGATTGTAGTTGTAGTCATTTTTATAAAAAAAACTTTTGCTATAGGACTAGGTAAACATGAAATCTTCAAAAAAAAACACATTGCGATTTATAAATGTATGGAGCTGCTGATTTTTTATTGCGATGCCAATGACCCCTTTAGAGGTTTTCAGTTATTTCAAATACAACTTGTATAAACAGTTCAATCGAATGGTTTTAACTCTTTCTGTAAGCAACCCTTGCACCGCCTCACGTTCCTGGTCACGTGCTGCTCTCAACCCCACTTTTTAATCAATTTCTATCGTCAACAGGGAGGACTACACGTGATTGGCTTACTGGACGCGCACGTGGCCATCGCCTGTATTCCGCTCGTGTGCGCCCTCGAGATTATAGCCGCAGTCTACACTTACGGACCAAAGAGGCTTTCAGCTGATATCCTGTTCATGACTGGAAAGCCTTTGGGAAGAATCTGGCTGCTCTTGTGGAGATACATCGTTCCTGCCATACTAGTGGTACGACTTTATTTAAGTAATCATAAGGTTTATTTTCGGATAAACTGTGGTAACAATGTCCCTATTTTAGTCACTCAGGAGGACTTTATAATGGTGGCAAAGTAGATAGACCAATCGGTAACAGGAAATGAGTCGAGGCGTAAATAGGCCGTTGATAATTTAGGAACAGAACAATATTCATCTATTATGCCTGCATGAGCTCAATTGTCCGTCCATCCACATAGAGGAAATCAAATCTTTTGACGTCAACGTCTGCAGGCATGTAGTAGGTATCAAATTGAAGAAATTTGAAATATATACTTACTTACATATTTCAATTGCTAAGACGGGAGCAATTTGGATTCAGGAAAAATAGCACCACCTCTTTGGCTTGTTTCAATTTAATAAAACTATTAACTGGGGCAATGAATGACGACATACCTTTAGTAGCAATTTTTGTAGACATGAGTAAACTCTCCTTTGACCTCGTTGATCATAAGCTATTACGAGTAAATTAGATACGGCTAAGGGGCCCAGCGAATGACGGGATTAATCATATCTAAGTGATAGGCGTCGAATGTGTGCAAATATCAAAAGTCATTGATGGAAACAGAGTAGAATATAAATCTAATTGTAAAACTAACGCAGAAGGAGTACCCCAAGGCAGCGTCAACATGCTGCCTTGGGGTACTCCTACTGCGTTAGTTAATACACATACACATACACATATATACATATACATACATATACATATATTAATGACCTTACAAATGCAACACGCCACAAAACAATCTTATTTGCTGACGACACGACACTAATACTAAAATGTAATGTCAAAAATGAAATGGAACAAGAAATTAATTAAACAATCAGTGACATAATAATTTGGCTTAATAACAACAATTTTATAGTTTTCCTTACTGTATAAATAGAACAAAAATAATTCTATTTTAAACATATAAATAAAACTTTCAAATTATTAGTATAAAATATAAAGACAGTATCCTGGAATAAGAAGGAAACACAAAATTCTTGGGCATAATAGTGGATCAAAACTGTAACTGGAACTCACACATAAATTACGTATGCAATAAGCTAGACAAATTCGTATACGCAATAAAACGTCTACGATCAACAGTGTCCGTAGCCGTAGCAGTCACGGCATATCACGGAAACGTTTCCTCTGTGCTGTCATATGGTTTGATACTATGGGGCAATCCAGTTGAAGTTGTAATGGCATTTCTGGTACAAAAAAATGTGTGAAAAGACAATATCTGGCATCTGGTTTTTGGATAGGTGTAAACCTTTATTTAAAAAACTTCACATTTTACCTTTACCCTACATGTACATCAAAAAGCTAGTAAAACAATATCGGGACTATTTTCGCATGCGATCAGAAGTAAGCCACAAAAAGGCTTCTGCTAGAAATATGTCTAAATATGAATTAAATGTGAATTGCAAATATTTAGAAGGAATGTCTAATATGTTAATGTCATTCAGGTGTATAATAAGTTACCTAATTCATTTAAGGAATTTTCCATCCCCATGTTTAGGAATAAGCTGACAAGTTGGTTATTGGATAATTGTTTTTATGACATTGGCGAATACATAGAATATAGTAAAAAATCTAAAATGACATGTACTTAATTTTGACATTGATATTAAAGTAAGGATTACTTAATAATAATAATAATATTAATTCATACTGGACTCATTGTAAATCGCAAATCTTAAAATTAATTGTTTTTATTTATTTAAGAATGACATTTGAATATTTGTACACCATAATATGTTATGGTAGAACTAAAAAAATATTACACCTTAATATGTAAAACTACATTTTTGCAAATAAATAAATTCTACTTAATTCTTATTCTACATAATGGTGCCGATCAAACTTTTTCCCAAGATAGACGATGCACGAATTTCTGACAATAGAAAAAAAAACCTTGAGAGGTATTCAAAAACTTGAGACACATAAAATAGTCGCGTAGCACGTAGATGGATCCGCGGGGCGGAGTAGTCTATAAAGCAGTAAAATTAATAGTAAACCTTGTTTATAGCACTCCAGTAATTACACAGTGTCTCCATTTATTAGTCTATGCTATTTCCATACGGCTATATTACTTGATGAACTACAAGATGAGATGGGATATAAGTCGACTCATTGATATTTTATGATTATTTTCTGCATAGTAAAGGTACTGTTGGTTGTCTATTGGACAGATCCACTTGTTCTAATTTCACGTGTTTGGCAGCCGGCATTTTCCGCTTTAGTTATCATTCAATTTACTTATCAACTGTCTATTGTTCTAGCGAACGGACATAGGGAGTGGCTTAGGGGCCCGCAAGCCAGTAAGCTACCTATTCTGATAAAGTTTATTGGCGTAGTCTCCACGAATAAATTTGGTTCCTACCATAAACAAAGGAAAACCGTCAATCGAAGAAGGTTCTATTGGGAATTGTTTAGGCCACACATGATAGCAACATTAGCAGAATTTACACAGCACCCAATTGGTTTCTAGAAACAATTATCATCGATAAATAATTAGCTCGATGTTTATAAGCTTCTCTTTAGCCAATGAATCTCATAAACTGATAAGCATGTCATTCGCCAGGAGTCCCATTGGCTGATATGAAAACACCTATATGTTATTATTTTCCAGGTTATAACAATATACTGCCTAAGAGAAGCTTCAGGACTAGCTGGCTGGTGTGTCGCTCTCGTGTCAGTAATTTGTATTCCAATACACGCTCTCCGACTGCTAATCTGTTCAAAAGGAACACTCATACAGGTATGTTTAGTTCACATTTTATTATCTGTACAAACATGCCACTAATAAACTCAGGCGAGAAAATAAACCTACTCAAAATAAAAACTGTGCTATGATAAAATCGGAATTACTGGTTATGCAGGTGCAAAATATTTACTTGAACTAATTAATTTTATAAGTATTTCCATTCATTCGGATATTCGAGCGAGTCACATGTGACTTGTTGGTATTATGCCCGGTACAGGGGGGCCTGCTCTGTAAGTCCGTCAATAAAGATACGAGCCCGTCCGAAAGTAGTTCGATAATACAGAATTAACCCTACTTCCGATTAATTAACTTTTTTGGACGGGCAAAAACACATCGGCGGGATAATTACGTAACACACTAACAGTAGGAATGGGTTTCATTTTGACAGTTCGACAACATTCATTGCGTTATTTACGTTGTTGAGCAGATTTTTTTTTCAAACATAAGAAGCAATGGATTAGCAATAGGCTTCAAAATGATTCAGATTGTGATAGATAGTGTGTTACGTAATTAGGGTGCCGGGAGTAAGGACAACTGTCAAATGGTGTTGTCATTCATTCTTAGTTCGGTCCTCGAAGTAATCTTATGTCCGTAGGTGATACGGCGCAGCAATCGACCGTAACATCGGCCGAAACTACGGATAGAGTTGACGCCCAAATTAGTGAAACGTAACACGAAATATAACAGACATTAAAACAATTTCGCATAGTTATTGTGTTACATTTCATGTTGATGGCATAAGCTTGGACAGCTCATTAGTGTTACATTTCATGTAACGTTTTACCAATGTGTACTGGGCATAAAAGTTCAAATGTTTAACAATCAACTCTGATGGAATGCAAATCATACAAAAATTCATACAGCACCGGATGAAAATATTGCTCATCGAGTTTTAGAAAGCTCGGATTTATAGAGCGTCATCTCTGTATCTTATGCCCGTGTCCCGCAGACAGGCGCTACGTGACGACTCGACGTGATTCTGGTAGAACAATTTCCATGAAGTTTTCATAGAAATTGTTCTACTAGAGTCGCGTCGCGCCAGTTTGCGGGAGCCTTAAAGTTACGGTTACCTAGAAGAACGGTGACCGCCACATAACGGCCGCAGTCACTGACAGCTGTCATAAAAATGTTGGCACCGAGGTTTGACTTTACGGTGTCAAAAAACGCTCTCTAGGAAAAGATAAACTTAATTTCATAAATAACGTTTTATGACGTCATTCGCCAATAAATTGCGGATGATATGTGGCGGCCACCGCAGTCTTAGAAAACCCTAGCTTAACAGTCTCTTTCAGCTCAGTCATATTTACGTCCGGGTACCTGTCTTGCTAGCTGTATTCGCATAGGTTTTTACTTAGAGATTTATATGATTTATCTCAGATTTTCTCAATAAGTTTGACACAGTTTGACTTGTTCCACATAAGGCAAATTCTACCAAACTTTTATACCTAGAATGACTGTTATCCCAAGAACAAATTTTGAATTTTTGACAGTTTTTCCATACTAGAACTGTCAGACGTCAATTTTATTCCACGGATAAAAGATATCTAACTTTGGTAAAATCAACTCTTAACATGATAATGAAAATATACCAGTATTAATTTATTTCGTAGCGCATTCAAGACAACTGCCGTCCAAGCAATGACTGGGGTCCTGCGGATCCTGAAATGCGTCACCTATGGAAAGCTGCAATTAACAAACAAAAGAATAAACACATAAAACTAAACAATCTTGATAAATTCTAACATCAATAAAATATGTCAACTTTTTGTTTTTTTTTTTGCCTTAACAATTTTTACATTGTGCCGAAATAATATTACAGTCGTTATACAGGCTGGCATGGGATCTCGACGCGCAAACTGTAACCATGAATTTAACACATGATTCTAGACCCCCTAGCGTGGACATTTTTAGTCAGTTATCAAAAAATATATCAGCTGTTTCATAGAAAAGTGCAATACCTACGCCGTCAAAATGTATGAAACACCTAATTTTATTTTTAATAACCAACAAAAAAATTCTACGCAGGGGGGTTCAGAATCATGTACTGAATCCATGGTAACAAGTTGCGTGTCGATGTCCCTGCCAGCCTGTATACATTATGTCGCGTTTCGAGTAGCGGAATATCAACGAACAACAGTTGAATTGTACAAAAGGAAGCAAAATGTCGTCGCTTTCGATTTAGTAAATACAGTATAAGTCTACTCCGAAACTATTGGATTAATTTCCGTAAAATCAACATCCATTTTACAAAAAAAAAAAGAAGTTTCGCTTTATAAACTTGTGGACTGCCACAGATACGTGCGAAACAAACGGAACACCGCAACAAAATGGCGGGCTGAGCGCGGAGGTGTAACCGGCTTCCAAGCAGACCACCGAAATCACGTGGCAAAGAGATAAAATCATAATACGTTAAAACAGGCAGTTTCACTTCTGTTTCGCTTGTCGTACAACGGACAAGTCATGATGGAACTACTGCGGTTTCGCGGCGAAGGTGTGATACCTGCCTTATAGTCATAATCGTTTTCGCTGCGTGAGATACTCCGTGAAAAATGTCAACCTTGCAATGTGCTAACGCATGCAAGATTTCCAAATATATGGAGTAAGTATTCAAGTATTTTCGGCGAAATAAAACAAATCAAACAATTGAATATGAATATGAAAATAATCAATAAAAATCTTAAGCACGTGACCGCGATTCCCCCTTCGATTTTCAAAAATGTTTTTAACCATGATGTGACCAGTAATTATTTATGACTATGGATCGATATCGATAAAAACATAGTTTCGCGTTCATGTTCATTGCAGGAGCAAATTATTGTATTATTATTTATTGTATTATTATTTTTTGATGACGTACCATTCACATAATTATTTAGTCTCTCTATATAGTTTTTCATGTTATGTCTAATTGACCGTCTTGAAGGCTGTACAAAGTTTTGTCTGCTATTTACTTTGAATAATGCATGTAATAAGTTATATCTATAAAGTATCTACTTAGGTACTATTTTCATGGTTAATATAAAGATGTGACCTGAACCTGTTAGTTTTCTACAGTGAATTATTGTACAACTTTATTAATCAGTCTCTGTGGATCATGATAAACATAAAGGTTACTCTTAACTCCTTGTTGGAACATCTTTTCTAAACCGTTTTAGATGAAAACTTTCATATTTGATTTTCAGAAAAACATTGTATTTACTTGCAACGAGATCAATAGACTGTATGTGTATGAATTCTCAAACGTAGAAAAATCCACGTACATGAAAATTTCAAAATGCGATATCTCAGCGAAAAATAAAGATATTTGAGTAAACTCAACGTCATTTTAAAGAGGAAGACTAGTCCTTTGAGATGCTATTAATAATTTTTGAAATAAAATAGGGTAGGCCGTGCTACATAACCTCAAAAATTATAAAAAACGGTATTTTTTGCACTTTTAGGTTAGGATATCTCAAAACCCTGACGTGATAGAGCAATTTTGAAACCAGATTCGAATTCAGCGCGTCAAAATCCTTCGGAAAAGTATAGTCTGGTTTCTAGGTAAAAATTTTGTCGGCCTGTGTTATCAATGTAATGGGTGTCTCAAAGGTATGTATAGGATTTGAAGAGGTATATGTCAATTGGCCACCGAGATCTTGTGATCTGACGCCACTGGATGTCTTTCTTTGGGGCTACGTCAAAGATAAGGTCTACGCCAACGATCCACAAAACATTGACGACTTGAAACACAATATTCGCCTAGTTATTGGTGAAATAAGCCGCGAAATGTGTGAAAATGTAATGAAAAACTTCGGCAAAACATTCAGTATTTGCAAAAATGTCTGAAGCGGTCATTTGGTAGATATTCTGTACAAATAACATCGTACAAGTCTCTTCTTTAAAATAAAATAAAATTACGAAGAAATTCCAATCCGTTCGCATTTTACTGAAAAAACGTCCTCTATACCTATTTTTGAGATACCTATTATTTCTAAAATATAGTAGAAATTTTGTTTACGGTAAAACCTCTTTCGAAATCACTAAAGGCCATGCTCTATAAAGTACATACTAATTCCATGATGGCCATGGAATTACTTGCTACTGGCATAATTTCTTTTTTAAAAACAACAATAGCAGCTAAAACTGTCACTTTTGTCGTGGCCGACCAAAATTAAAAGTCCAGAGTTTTATGGCAAAATTATTTTAACAATTGAAACATGTTGGTATCTATTTAAAATTATTACGTGATTTTTTAGTGTTCTACGGTTTAAATTCACAAGTGATCGAATTTCGAAGTAAATTTTTCCAAAATTGTAATAATGCCTGATGTGCCAAACCCCAGCCCTGCTGGAAACGCTACCGACAATGAAGACGATGAAAAGGACAAGAGAGTTAAAATTAATGTAAGTACTTAAAATTGTCACCATTTATGCCCGTTTACGCTAACCCTAGGCGACACCTAAATTAATGTCTAAATAAAAGCGCGCCGTTGGATTTTCAACTTTCGGTGCTAAGCCGAACGTTGGCATTCATCTTTATTTAAAATCGCTTCCCCGAGTAGCACTAGATAAATGAACTTACACCGTGCTTCCAAAACTAACTCTGTATCTAACTTGCTACTAATTTACACGACATGAATGTAAATAATAGGTATAGATGTGCTATTTATTCTATTTTATTCTTAAAAACGTCCTGCCCTCATAAGGTTTTTCTGTGTAATAATGTCTTCCATTATTTCTATTAAATATAAACTTTAAGTATTATTTGCCGCTTTCCCTTGTAGCGGTGTCTACATTGCCACATGCGAGCTACACGTCACACTGACGTCACGCAAAATCCTGCATCGCGCAAGCAGAGTTTACCGCGCAACTAGCATATCTACAACGTCCCGACATCAAACGTCGGGCAGTTGCCCACCAGACACGACACCCGTCTGGTCGGAGGATCCTCCCTTTTCTATGGAGGTGTGAGTGAACTTTACACCCTGTTCCTCACACCTCTATACCCTCATTGCTCAATACAGTTTTCGTTGAAGACTTCCTCAAATATCGGCCACATTCCGAGAGAACATCACTGTAACCTATGATTTCAGTAATGGGCTTATTCCAGTTGGCTATGTTTAGTCGTCTAAGTTACCTACTGAATAGACAAGTGTAATCGCATTCAGCAAGTAAGCCTCCTAAATAACCTAATCAGAAAGCAGAAAGGTCACGATACGTCCGTCTCTGTCGCACTTTCATTTGCAGATGGATTCAGTACCTAACTCAGTGTAGTCAGTAGTGTATGTCGCAGCCAATTTGCTTAATTAGCCTTTCAGTTAACAACCTAGCCTTTAGAAGTAGCATACGTCGGCCGCTGCCGCGGCACCTCTCCCTTCGGTCGCTCGGCTCGCGCGCGGTTGGTCACAGTTGTAACCTAACCCACCAAACTCATTTGGTCGCGGGGTGCCCCGGCTTAGTTTCTGCGACAAATTCGGATCGCGCGTGGTTGGTCACAGTTCCAACCTAACCTATAATGAGTATCACTCAGACTGCTAGTTGAACGGCGCCGTTTAGTAAAAAGGCTAGGCTGTTAACTGAAAGGCTAATTAAGTTAGTTGGCTGTAACATGTACAAAAGCTTTTTAAAAATATCCCATCCCTTCCTAAAAAGGCGACTACATTCAGACGAATGAATTCAGCCAAGTGGAGTTAACCTTTAGCGAAAACATTACACTTGCAGTCAGGGGCCACATAATGACGTGTGAGAGATTATTGTTCCAGTACGATAGAGGGATGAAGTTATACCTCAGGAATAGCACCGTCCCTTTTTAGCAACAGAACAATGATGGCTCAATATACTGTGTTTTGAATATCATTAAGATCTGTCAGCTTCTTACAGATTTGCTTGAAAAATACGATGTCGATCGTCTGTTGCTTACACATTTACTCGATTTTAGTTGAACACATGTGTCGATCGTCAACGATCGAGCAAATCTTTTAACACCTCAAAATACACTCGTTGTTGGGTAAACTATAATATAATTCTAGGTTGAAGGTGAAGAGGAAACGGGCGAAGGTGAAATGGGTCGAAAACAAATGAAAAGATTCCACCTGCCAAATCTACCGCGATGGTGGCAAGCTGTTATCATTCAATATGCGTGAGTAGAACTGATTTAGATTTACTATACCTAACTCGTAAGTAACATCTATCAATGTCGAAAAGCTTTTCCGTAGGTGAAGAGTGAATCCAATTTATTTATTTCATTTAAACACATTGAAAGTGATCTGGTTTTCTTTTTATTTGACGTTCATCAGACACCGCGACCTCTCTGGTCACTTAACCTCTTTTCTATGTGTTACTTAATGAAAACTAAATCGTTTCTAAATGCTTCACTAAATATTACATAATTAGTGAAGATATTACCACAATGCGATGAACGAGTATACGCTAATTACTTTGTTGAAGAGCTGATTTGGATCTGACGTTGCGATACCATCAAATTTGGTTTTCCTCATTTTGGCACGTTACAAAATTACGATACCAGTATCAGTTTAATTTCATAGTTCACTCCACCGTCTGAACGTGAATATAATATATAGTTATTTTTGTACTCATACATAACGTTTCATATTTATCACTACCATTCCTAGCAACAGATATGGCATCCATGAATTAAAATCATAAAAGTTTTTTTTAAGACATGACATGGTCTTTTATCTATTCAACTAGTTAATTAGATTTCCGAATTGCTTGACGTCAGCCTGCTGCCTAATCATATGTTTTTATAACTTTAGTGTAAACTTAAAGATATAAAGCACGTGCCAGAACTTCACGTGACCTCCTACACTTCCTACACTTACAGTATCGTAACTTCTTTATTTCAAATGTGCCACAACAAACGACAAAACGACATTACCTGCCACCCATCACACGAGGATTGCTTTCATAAATCAAGCGTGTTATGAAATATACAGGCTACCTCTAAGAAGCTCACATGACTCCACACCACACTTAGATACGTTCTGTCGAAGTATGAAAGTATATACACATCAAAAGTACTAGTCATCGGAGGTGTTACTCATTAATGACTTCTTGTAGTTAAATTTTTGCATTTTATTTCAAAATTTCTACTTTTATTATACTTACAAATTGTATGGTAACCTAAAAAACACATTATTGTCGTGAGTCTGCGAAGGCCGCCGTTGAGGCATCCGGCTGACCCGGTCGCGACCTGCGACGTTGGTGCTATCCGGGTCACCTCCGGATGAATCGGCTCTACGAATGTGCCGCAGTTAAGCCGAGGGTCCACTAGATAAACACAATTTTTAACGGGAAATAAAACTATTATAACATAATACAGTATAAAAATAAAAATACTATTATTATATCCAACTTGCATTTTACTATATCGTAAAGAAAACCTTGTAAAGCTCGCGTCTTTTGAGCTTTTAAAGAAAACGTAAAACAAATTCACAACTTTGCATTGACTAGTAAATTAACTATTAACTTTGCAAAAGAACTATTAAAAGGTCTTACCTATAAGTGTCTATAGACATCAGTGAATACGTGGGGAATTAGCCATGAAAGGTGTCGAGGCGAGAGATTAATGTTCGCGTGTGGAACACGTCGGGTGTCGAATCTATGGGGGAAGGGGTGGTCGGGAAACTATGATGGCGGCGGCAGTCATTGCACCTTAGGCCGCGGGTCGGGCAACATGCAACTGTGATCATTACCACTCCAAGATGCAGCGAACACCGTCGAGTGCTTCCGAGGGCTCGTTTTGGACGACGATAGAGCTGCTTGCTGGCCGTGGCCGGAGACGATCTGCTGCAGATGCTGAAGACTATACCACCTTCCTCGATGTCCCATCAAGAAGAACATCTACTACCCTCAGGTTCATCGCTATTACTAATTTTAACACCAGCACCTCTAATTTTATAAAAAAAAACATCGTTGTTTATTTTTCATTTGCACTGTAATAGTAGGTTTTATTGATAACTATCAGCTGTTGAGGATGTCAACAATTACAATTGTAATTATCACCGCACCGGATACAAACATCGCATGCAGAATATTCGTCGAATAAATCAAATTACACCCACATCAAATAACTTTTGAAGCAAAAACACAATCTGCTTATACTTGCATAATTTTATATCAATGAACTTTCGGTGCTATTTTAGTTGTTAAGGGCGTCATACCGACGACCATTATAATAAATCACGTTCGTAAAATATTTGCACTTCTCACAGCTAACCAAAACAAGAGATGAATTTTAAGTTGGTTTATATCCGATAATTGGATCCAGTTATGCCAAAACATACCAGCCCGCCTGAAATTTACTACCATTTTCCGAAATATTAATTTAATCAAACTGTTCGAAATCATTACAATTCTGATTTTGAATTGTTAAAGCAAAATAATCAGTTTTAACATAGATATATTTATCAATGTTAAAACTGATTATTTTAAATCTATTGAAAGCCTAAATTTTGGGTGTAGTTTTAACACTGTGAAATGTTTTTGCTCGATAGTAATGTAAGTACCACATTTGGAATATTGGATTAGTTGTATGTTTTTGAGAGATTGGTGAGTTGGTATGTTTTGGCATAACAGTGACCAATTCAAAGGGATAATACATCATTGTTGCAAGTCTTAGCGTGTTATCTGGCAGAATGGGGCAGCGAGACACGCTATAGTAGTACTGTTATGGTTCAAAGTACTCGCATGATAATAAATGCGTATTGCCAAGTATTTTGCGTCATTCTCACTCTCGTATACTGGTTTAACGTAAACATTTTATTGGATTACTGATAGTTATCAGGGGCCATTTTTTTTGGCCCTAATAAAACATCATGTTGATCGTAAGATATGTATAATAGACTAGGTGTAGCTGATAATTCAGTTATCATTTGAAAAGCTTTGTATGTTTTTTTGCTTCGATACTAATATTAACATAATTTCGCGTAGTTGGATATTATATAATTTACGTTAAAGTTTTAATCTGCCAAGTTAAGATTAGATATAAACATTGATCGGTGTATTGAAAAACAAAGGAAATGGATGCTTGGGCACTTCATCTCGTGAAGTTAGGATTTTGAAATTCAGGAATCGTGAATTTCAGCCTGATCTTAACTAAGTAATTAAATTAGCTATTGTTATTCTAAATTACCTATTACCGAACTATTTTTATTTCAAACTAGCTAATGCCCGGCATGCGTTGTAATGCCAATTTTTTTTTCTATCCTGCCTTTATAAGAGCGATCAAAACATTAAAAAAAACAAAAAATTAAGCCGGTCTTTAGTTTTAGCGAGAGTAACGAACAGCAATTGATTTTTATATATAAGATTACTATTATTGGGCATGTTTCCCTAATAACTCCAATAAATTTGTATTCATCTTATTATCAATATATATATATAATATATAATCTAATTATCCAATAATTTCCAATTAATTTGTTATGATTCCGTAGATGCGGGATAACAGTCATGTTTCCAGTTTTAATTGTACGCTTTATTATCTAGATTTTCGTGTCCCGATTGTCATTGAGAATAATGATGTTTACGTAAACAAAACCGTCATTGTCAGGGGGGTCATCAGTCAGCAATAAAATAATAACAACAGGCAACAATTATAAGCATCAAGTCGTCATCAAAATCCATATAAAATTAACTGTGCGTACTAACTGATAGCTTATCAAAAATATACAGACAAATCTTCGTTTTCCTTATTTACATCTTAGAAATCATGACATCGGATTCTGTGTTTTCTGTGTTTTTAATGAGAGGCTTCCGGGTAATCAGCACACTAATTGCGTAACACACTTTCTTCAATCACAATCTGAATCATTTTGAATGATATTGCTAATCCATTGCTTCATATGTTCGAAAAATTTGTCTGGTCTACAACGTAAATAACGCCATTGCTACTGTTAGTGTTACGAAATTACCCCGCCGTTCAACGACGTTAAATACAGATAAATCTCTGAATATTGTACAGTCCCAAACGCACAATTAAACCCCAAATATATAAAATATTTTTTTCAATTCAATGTACATTTTAACTTATTCTCACTGCAAATGAACAATATACTAATGACCACATTTAGGGTGAATTTCACCAATGAAACTGAACGCGATCAGCACATCATTTTTTTTGGGTGGGAAATCATCAAATAACTTCTCCCGCTCTGGGCGGAGCGGGAGGGCGTGTCAGGCTTATACTGACTAAAACCCACCCGTGTTCCTTCAGTTGCCTGTGTGCCAGGGTCGCGGTAACCCTTTCGGACAAACCCGCGACCCTGGCAGGGATCAGCACATCTAAACCGCGTTCAAGAGCTGTCAATGACATCATTGTTATAGAATATTGACTCTAACAGCTCTTGAACGCGGTTTAGATGTGCTGATTGCGTTCAGTTTAATTGGCGAAATTCGCCCTTATTTAAACAATACTAAAATAAGCTGAAAAGTAGTCAAACAAAAAGTAAGACGGCGGAGAACCAGAGTTTTCGTTCCAAAAGTTTAAAAAAAATACCTGTCATACAAACACATCTTCATAACAATTAGCTTATAATAATCTCAGGTCTACGGCCTCTTAATTGCAAATGAGTTTTAATTTTTATGTGTCATTATTAAACTAGGCATTCTTTTATCTCTAGAAGTAACCGTGATAGTACTACGAATCTCAATATCGCGGTCTCCAACCCGTGACCAATTAATTAAAAAACTTATAATCACTATTATTATAATCAGAGGTCGCTACAAACTGGAGATTTAGGAAAAAAAACCGTGTTGACTTTAATAATAAATGATTATCTACAAAAAAAACGCGTTATATAGTTGGTTATTGTGATAAACATTTTTTTAAGTCGTAGTGAACCGGTCGTTTGAGCCCCGAACCAGATAAGCGCGGTTAAAACCAGAAAAGTAATGTTTACTCTATTTTCTAAGGTCTGCCTTGGGTTCATTAGAAAACCAGCGTCAGACAGCATCTGTCTAGCATTAATCCTGAAATGATTCTTATTGGCACACACTGTTGTTGTTAAACATTACTTTCACTTTTTTATTTTGATTTTTGTATTTTGTCTTTCACGAACTGTGTCCAAATAAATTTTATTCTTTCTTTCTTTCTTTACCTATTTAAATGTGTCAAGGGTATTCAGTTGTGAATGCAGCTGTTTGTAGTTTCTTAATTAGGTATTCTTGGACACCACAATAACGAACAGTAGAGAAAAAACATAATAACAACTCGCCGGTATTCCCCGAAGGGATAGGCAGAGGTAGACCTATAGTACTCCAACATTTCGCCAGTTATGTTAAGTCCCGTGTAATAGGGGGCGAGCCTAAAGCCATTAACCGGGCACAAATCCAGACTCCGGGCTGCTACTGCGAAATTCCAGATGAAAAAACCCAATAACATTTTGCCCGACCCGGGAATCGAACCCAGGACCTCATTTACAGCAGTAACGCCTGCGACCAATAGACCAAGGAGGAAGTACTCTGAAGAATGACAAAGCGTGTAGCGCCACTAACACTTGAAGAATTACCCTACAGCGAGCCAAGATTCTATCTGATGACTAACACTTAATTTATGGTATTTGCTGATCAATGGTTCACAGAAAACGTTGCGGATGAATCTCAAAACGTATAAATCACTCTTAAGTGAGTGATCAGGAATACATTCACCTGGATAGTATTAATTTCATGCCATTAATTTTCAGACCCACATCTGGAATCGTCAGTCGGTGAACTACTTCCTAAATCTCCGATTTTTCTTCGAATAGAGAAGTTAAATTACAGTCTATAGGGATTTTTATTTTCAATCCATTATCATTAATTTCACGATTCTGGCGTTACCTTCGTGCAATGCCTTCAATCCTTCATAGAAATGAGAATTAATCAGGACTATATTTGTTCTAAATACCACGTAAAATATTGAATACCTACTCGACATGGTCTGTATAGAGAAAAGCGAATACATAAATGGAACAGGTGGCTGCAGAGTGGTCAGCTCTCTCTAAACACTCATACTCAATAATGTAGGAAAACGTCGCGCTGCGGATAACCACGGTCCACGTGAACCTTCCCCTGTTCCCAGAGTTTCCAATGTACCCACCCAACGACCATCTCTTTACATCTGCTAATAGGATATTACACAACTTCGTACCGATCACAATAACGTAAATAACTTTCATGACGACACCTTGGGATCTCGCCCATTCACACTTGGAATAACATCATCTATTTTATGCATTAAACATAAAATGTAATCCTCATGAAGAGTAGAACCGTGAAGTATATAAATTCTAAAGTCGTTCAATGTCCGTGACGTTTAGTAGTTTTAAAAATATCACGCTTACTGCTTTACTGCCGCGTTTCATGTACGACTTGCATCAAACGATTAATTAAATTGATGGTAAATTCTCGCCTTTCAGTAGGAGTATTAACAACTAAATTTATTTAAACGCTAATTTTTATATAGTGAGAACACTAGAAACAAAACAGCATTTTCTATCATAGACAGATCGGCACTCTAATCGCGTATCACACTTTTAACCACAATCCGTTGGTTTTTAAGGAAATTCATAATATAGGTACATTGCTCACAGGTTTGAATCATTCATCTGCTCGTCAATAACGTCAATAACGCAATGAACGTGGCTGAACAGTCAAAATGAATTCAATTGCGATCTATTATCATTTTATTTGTGTTACACAATTACCCCGCAGTTTTTCAGTATCAAAACGGGCTTTATTTATGTTTCATTAAAATACTGGGTGAAATTTATTTGGCTTAAGGCCCGTTGTTTGATCAATAGTCAAAAATACTTATAGTTAAAATGCGTTAAACTAACAATTTCTTAAAAATGACCGAAGAATGTTGTTTGACAAATGGTTAAGCTAATTACAGTTAAAAAAATTGACAATTTGCTCTAAAATTTAACCATGCGCAGACAGAGTAGTTAAACTTTGACAGCTATTGACTATTGTCAAGTGACTAATTGTTAAATTGACTAATGGTCATGTTTAACTAGGTATCTAGCCCGTTGTTTGATCAGTATTCAAACATACTAATAGTTAAAATGCGTTAGTTAAACTAACAATTTGTTAAAAATGACTGAAGTATGTTGTTTGACAAATGGTTAAGCTAACTACAGTTAAAAAAATTGTCAATTTGCTCTAAAATTTAACCATGCGCAGACAGAGTAGTTAAACTTTGACAGCTATTGACTATTGTCTAGTGATTATTGTTAAATTTACTAATAGTCATGTTTAACTATGTATCAAACAACGGGCCCTTAGTCTGCACACAACCTTATATAGTTAACAAATGAAAATACAACGTTAAATATGAGCCGTACGTATCCTCGCATTGTGCGAAGAACACTTGAAAAATGTGCAATAGACAATCGATGAATATGAGTCAGTTTATTGAGTTCTAGAGAAATAATTGAGCACTTAATGTATGGAAGCTTTTACGCCATATCTAAGTAGCATCAAGTCACGCCCCTACAGCTCGAGGGTACAATAAACTTTTACTGTAAGCGCTGCCTTGGTTCATAATCATGCTGTTTTAGTGTTTATTTGCTAGTATACCAAGCCACAAAAGCAGAATTTTAGGGCACTATTACTACTGTAGGTTGGCGACAAACGTTCTGTCTAGCAACATAAAATGAGGTTAAACTTTGAATAGCGATAAAAAAAAAAATACCAATATATTGTTCTTCGGTAGAGTACGAATTTTATAGGTAATAAACATAGCTATATATTAAATTAGTATTATATATAACTTATCAGACCTAGTAAAACCAGCGGGGTAATTACGTAACACACTAACAGTAGGAATGGGTTTCATTTTGACAGTTCAACAACGTTAATTGCGTTATTTACGTTGTTGAGCAGACAATTTTTTCGAACATATGAAGCAATGGATTAACAATAGGCTTCAAAACGATTCAGATTGTGATAGATAGTGTGTTACGTAATTAGGGTGCTGATATAATCGAACTACAAAGAGACTTATTCGTAAAAGCTTCGCTTATATTTTTAAACAAACAGAATTAGGGGAAAATCTTTCTGAAATTCTGAGTCACAAATGTATGAGTCAGAGTCGTGCATTAATCACATACATTTTAAACGTACACTCATACACTCTGGTCGGAATTTTTGGCGTTTACACTGAAACTGAAAACCGAAGTGACGAGTAAATGTATCGCCGCGCGTAATTTGGGCTCCGTAAACATTGACGTGACGGCATTACGTTATGGCACAGATAACTAAGAACTATTTTCTGTTATGGTCGGTTTATTACGAAGCTGCGGAGATGCGCTTTGTTTACTTAATCGTGCTGAAATTCAGACTGCGTGTGACTGGATGTTAGTCGTATACGCTTATAGATGTAATGGTGAGCTACGATATACGTCACCGATGATATTAATAGACAGACAGCATGGCTCATATTTTAAACATTGTAAATGAAGGTTTCAATTGATGATTTACAGATTCTACAGTCATCACCCTTTTTGATACAGACTCATCACATGCAGAATAAAACTATAGATGAAGTATCTTTTAAAATTAATTTACATGAAGATTTGTTAGTTTATTCTATTCTATGTAGACAAGACAATCATAATCTTTAAAGCTTATCTACAAATTCAAGTTACGTAAGTGAAGGTGATACAAATAGTAAAAGTTATATCGTCTGATAGACAGAACACAATATTTGTATTTATTGTCTTCCATTTATTTTATGGGTCTCTTAAACTTGTTAAATATGAATACTATGCCTAAACTTAAATCATAACTATGGCCGCTACGACACTCTGTATCTAGGTTATGTTGAATTAAAGAAATCCCGCTACCTCATTTCAAAAATATTTTAAATGAATCGCAAATCTCCTCTGGGGCCATGTCCTCAGAAGCGGAGCGCAGACGAGAATTTAGTGGATTTATATGTGTTAGGAATGTAATATTTGGCGAGCGCTGCACTTATTCTCTGACAAATAAATCAAACAAAAAGTTCGTAGCACATATTTAGCACATGATGACAAAATAGTTCGTAGTATTTTTTCGTAGACGAATCCGCTAGAAATCGTCAAGTTAATTTATTTATCAAAGCTTGATGCACACGAAAAATATAGTGTACAACGTCGGACTTAAGAGCGGCCAACCCGTCATACTTTTCATACAAACGCTCGTACGTGATTATGGCGTTGTAACACATCTTTCATTGAAATTTTTGAACTAATAGGTATATTGTGCACTTTATCTAGGTTTCTATGAAAGCAAAAAATCAAAATTTGAAGAAACTAATTCAGTATAAGCCTCCAAAAATCTGCTATTTTGCACAAATTTTACCTGAACTTTAGTCGTTCATAATGTACGCATAAATCGTAAAAGTAAAGAAAACATCATCATAGCAACCTCGCACATGTAATGAAGATTCTAAATGACAAACATTTTTTCCAAAAACTTGTAAGGGTTTTTCAAAAACACGTATTTCCTGGAACAAGTTTTGTGAAATCTCTGCGCATCAATTTTCGTTCGATGTTATCGCGTTCTCACTCTTGCTTCTTTTTCAAACATTGCGTTGGATGAAACAACAAGCTTTTCAATCATGCTCGCGTTGACGATAAATGAGCCGGGAAGGGCCCTCTTAATTAATAGGATCTATAGGTATGACTGTGCGTTCTTCAAACATTATATGTGTTTATGTGCGAACTAACATAGTTTTAAGCACTATTTTACTAACAAAATGGATCATGTTGTCTGAGTAAATAAATCTATATAAATAAGAATCAATTGCCAAAAAATTCTGCCCGCGCATCACTTCAAAGCGGCTGCACCTATTTGGCTAATTCTTTCTTTGTTCTATTTTTAATTGTTAGGACAAGGTTTGTATGAAAAAAAATATTTAGAAAATCCAACGGGAAAGTCGGGAATTTGGATGCTATTTTTGTATGAAATTCACCCTGGGCGACGACGACGCCGCGCCGGGCACGAACAACTTGTTAGTAATAATAGTTGGTTTCGGGCCCTCGTACACTTTCCAAGTGACCCCATGGTCCGGAGATATGTACACATTAAATTAATAATATTAATTCCTGAGGCATTTTGTACCTGTCAACCTTATGGTGATGCAGAGACAAAACATGATAGTTGCAACATAAAAGATATTAATAACTTTGTAAAGTATACATTTAAGTTGGTGATTTTTTGTGGAATGTAGGTAACTGTTAATCTTAAGTATAACTACAATGTCTCGCGATTAACGGTAGGTAGGTATAATTTTTGTAAGGTTGGCAGAATGCGTCGTACAGCACCCAAATAATTAGTCGCAGCGTTGGGAATATCTAAATATGAAACTAATAAACTAATTACCAAGTCAGACCTAAAACGTAGTCACGAAACCTAGATTTTATTATTCATAAGTTTTCATTTACCCATATTTTACCTATATCTGTTGAGAATCTTTACTAAAATACAACCGTAGAGGTCAAAAAGTCTATAGAAATGTATGTCATTAGGTAGACATATTTTCATAACAACCGGCTAAGGAAATTTACAAAAAAATCAGCAAGCCATTAGAAACTTATTAAAATCACATTAAGTGCAATAAAATAGCGACACAGTGACACTTTTTTTATTAATAAATAAATGTTTACATAACATAATATCACGCCTGTATTCCCCGAATTGTTAGGCAGAGGTGTACCTATAGTACACCCACATTTCGCCAGTTATGTTTAAGTCCCATGTAGGGGGCGAGCCTATTGCCAACAACCGGGCACCAATCCAGACTCCGGGCTGCTACTGAGAAATTCCAGATAGAAAAACCCAATAACAGTTTGCCTGACCCGGAAATCGAACCCAGGACTACAAGCTCCGCAGTAGCGCTTGCCACCACTAGACCAACGAGGCAGATAAAATAAATGTTTACTAAGTAATATTGTCAGGAAATTATGATGCTACATATTATTGAACCCAACCTTTCGGTATCGACATCGATATGAAATTCAAATGAGCTCTCAAAGTCATAGATTCAAGATATACGAAGATTACCTACTTATGGTAATCTAATCTGTGCATATATTCAAAAGTCTCGATTGAATAACGACAATTTGTGAACCTCTGGTTTGGTGCCTTAGTTTTTTTGTTGTTGTTTGTTTTGACAAAAACGTTCTATTGCATTTGCTGTACGAGAAGATGAACATCTAGGATAAATGTAGGAATTTAATGGGTATATTTGTGATTTTACATGGAACATAATTCCATTCCGTATCTGGAGAAGGGTATTGTTAGCTGCGCTACAGTTTATACTTTTGCAGCTATCATCGTTTTACTTGTTGTACTGTAGTCTTGTGTTATTTTTCAAAAATAAACTTTTTTATATATATTTAATATGTTGTGTATATGTTTAGTTTTATTTTATTGTGTTATATTTATATATATTTTTATAGTTTAGTGAGTGCATTAATTCAGAAACCTGATCCAGAGTAACTAACTCGTTATTTTATTGTATTTGTGTGTTTTTCTCTGCGTCATGTTTACTGCAAATAAACGTATTTTCTTTCTTTTTCTTTTCTTTTCTAGTAATTAAGGCTCCGTGCACGAAAAAAGCCCATTTATGTCAATATCTTATCGAATTGTTAAAAAGCTGGAAATAATTGAAACATGAAGTGTGTATGACTATAAAAATACAGTTTTCATGACGCTAAACCATTCGTGTCAGTGACAGCATCAGTTAATAGTTTCATCACATTCGCGCTCTCGAAAATATAGTTTATTTAGCCATTGATTTACTTAATGAAGATATTGTATTATCATAAGATAAAATTTTGCAAAAATAGCTGAAGACTATTGCCTGATTTTTAAATTTCTTGAAATGGTTTGCTTAGTAATAGGAAAAAATACATTACTGACACGCTTTAAAAAAAAAGATTTTCAACATAATTTTTCTGCTATATTTTGTATGAAAATTGAAAAAAGTGGTCCAGCCACGTGCAAGTAGGCCATATAATAATGTTGATGATATTTTGTAATGTTCAAAATCAAAAGTAGTTTCTTGTTAAAAGATGATCAAACACCAGTCTCGCGTAATTAATTTTTCGGTGAACTTGCTGCGAATATTAGTGATTTTCCATGATTACTTAACATATTTGAAAAATCCCTTTCAGCCACATGCAAAACAAAGAAGTCGACATTTCAAACCACAATTAAGTTTGTTTAAATATATTTTTCCTTTCTCAAAAACAATGAACAAATTGATCAAAATCAGTCGATTTCGTGCGCGGCCCCTTAAAGATTTGTTAGAGGATGCAGAGAAAACTATGGGTACAGATAGGTAGGTAGGTATAGGTATCTACAGTTTGAGGTAGACTCAGGCGAGTCATAATAATAAAAGTCCTGTCGAAGTACCTACTTGGTAAACTAATAATACTTATTAAAGTTTATCCAGTAATTTGGTTCACCAATAGCTTACCACCATTATTTTTATTAGTCTCGTAAATGACATTTTAGCTCACAATAGGTAAATACACCCCTCATATAGGTAACCACATGTTTACCATGTCTGCCTCGGAGCCGTGTCTACGTGTCACCATCCACGCACTCGCCGGAAACGCTCGGAAACTAGGGTGGCCCGTATCCTAGCAACTGTAGCGTCTATAGCATACACCATAGAACATAGAAAACATGTGGACGACTCATTTTATATTAATTACTAGTGACCCACCCCTGATCCTTACGGTTGCATCCGCGACATGCTACAACATCGAGATTTTTGTACTATATATCTAAGTTAAATATTAATGTAATATACACCTTCCGGAATAAATGCTCTAAATGAAAGTGAAAACCGCATTCAATTACATTATATAGTTTAGAAGATCTATGCGATCACACGGACAGACACGAAAAGCGACTTTGTTTTATATTACACTAGCTGCCCGGCGCGACTTCGTTCGCGTGGTGTTCTATCGGTATCCTACCGCTAAACCTTCGCGGGTGTACAGAAAAACTCACCATAGTTTCATTAAAATCGGTCCAATTTCAGAGTCCTTTCAGTTTCAATTTGTTTGTTTCAGAGAGGATAAACAAACAAACATTGATTTTTATTTATATATAAGATAGACTAGCTAATTCCCGGTATGCGTTGCAATGCCTTTTAAAACCTTCTCCGGCGCGCACACAACTACTTACCAAAGTTTCATCACAATCGAGCCTTTTGCGAGACTAACGAACGGCTAATTAATAGATTTTTATATATAAGACTAGCTTTACCCGGCCCAGCTTCGCACAGGCAGCACGAAGTATCTCTATCTAACACCTACCCTTCCTACCTACCATACCCTACCTACCTACCTACCTACTTACCTACCTACCTACTCTACCTAGCTACCTACCTAGCTGACCCGTCAGACGTTGTAATGTCAAAATTTTTTCCTTTGAGATTTTCCTACTTGTTTTTCTTTTAAACCATCCCAGTAAAGAGGTGAATAAGACAAAAAAAAATATTATCGGTCATGCCGTTTCTGAGTTTTAGCGAGACTAATGAACAACAATTCATTTATATATATATATATATAGATATAAGATACATAAGAAGATTATTACATTATATGTACAGAAGATTTTCAATATCATCATTATCAGCCTGAAGCACCTCTACAGGAACTAGGCCTGTTCAGTCGCATGTCATTTGAGTATATACTTGCAACTCTCATCCAGCTGCTACCTGCCACCTTGTTAAGATAGTCGCCTAGCCTGAGGGCGTCCTACCTTATTCCGGATTCCGGAAGGTCCTGACCTGGAACTATGTGGATAGAGTTTTATCATATTTATAATATAAACTCACGTTTTCTTTGATGGAAGAGTAAAATTTCTAAACACATGATCTTATCCATCTATCAGCATAATGTGTAAACCCAGGTCAGCATATAAACACAGCATAATACATATAATCCGGGTTATTTGACCAGCGATAAAGCGCTATCTTGTGATGATAAGCAATTTTAAGCATAGGTACTTTACAGATGGAGTCTGTGATAATTAATTTTAATTTTCATTAATATATTTTGTTTACCTGATGCGGAACGGGACAGGGCTTTTCTTTTCGAAGACGCAAACATTCGGTGTCCAGCCCTGTATAAAACTCAATATTCATTTTAACTGTCTTTTCTACGTAGTAACAAGTCTATATATATATATATATATATATATATATATAAGCAATTATATGCCTTCCCTAAATAATGGCGGTTTTATGTGTTTTGCTTCGCACCCTCCCCAGTATAAGGCTGCAAAATAAAGTGATTTATTCCGCCAACCGAATCATGCAGATAGCTTTCATAGCAAAAATGTGCTAACATCGTATATCTCTTAGGATATTACTATTTGGGAACAAATTGACGTAAATATATGCAACTTTATGCATTCGATAAACAGTAAGTCAAAATTGCCATGCTGGTGCCATGTAAGGCGTTGAGTAAACTTGCCACAGTCACGTGAGCTTAAGAACCTTTTAGAACGAACACATAAATTTTTTCGTTTTGAGACAAAAACACTAACACAAAACAACTGTCTTTTACATACGAAAATCAGGCATTAGATAAATTATTTTATTCAATTTTTTTTCGAATAGCGGTGTGTGGTATGATATCTTATCTCAAATGGTTATGTTTTTAATTATGTGTTAAGTTTCTTCTCTTATATACATACGAATACGAGTACATAACAATCGGTAACCTTGCACCGTTGAACTTTATCCGTTCTATTGACCGCAACTTAGGGATAACACATACCTACTCTTTAATCTTTAAAGAAGCCGTCAAACCTAAAAAAAATAATTAACCAATATTTGTCATCCCTGACCCCTGTGATTTTAACTGTACTAAAATTAGATAACAATAACTTAAATAATGCTTCACAACAACTCGTGTAAGTATCCACAGAAAAGCAAGGATTTTACTGTCTAGTAAGGGTTATTCCTACTTGCTAAGATTTTATTTCTAAATCATATCCGAAAAACTTTAAAATTGTGTTTTAATTTTGAAATTATGTAGATCACAACTAAGCTAGCAAAGGTCTCTTTCAAAATAAATATTTTGGCTTCACGCCTGACACTGGCCCAAACAAAGATGTGAATACTTCTTTACACGAATTTTGTACCAACATGTGGTGTCGGTGGGGGCCGTGCCATACCGTGCCAGCCCCATCGTACACCACGATAAAGGTCTCAACTATGACACTGAGCATGTAGCGTCAAAACTACTAAAAGTTTACGGCAACGTCGAGACGTCTGGTCGGCTCCGGTGTGTTTACCCATTCTGCCTGAGCCACCGCCACCACGAGTGCTGAAAGTGGTTCCCAAGAATCCTCGCGGCTCTGGTACTTAGGTCTTAGTACTTTAGGCCATTAAAACTTAATTGTTTATGCTCACGTATGCTTTGTTTATATCAAGTGTTTCTTTTTTTATTATTTTCACACATTACCATATGGATGGCACCTCGTTTTATTAGTATTTCGTTTTATTTTACGTTAAAGTAAGTGATTTATAAAAGTGAGGTTATTTGATGGTGAATTGGCGCCAAAATTGCGATTTGTGTGTTGTTAACGCATCATTTAGTTTATTAGCAATTTTTAACAAGTTTTTGTGTTACGCACAGGTTGTGTAGGTAATTTTATGAAACGTTTTTGTCATCAATTTGGTGGTTTTCGAATTTTCTGTAAAAATATTTTTGATCGGCCTCACAGAAACCAGAGTCCAAATAATATTGATGTCTGGTTTCTAGAAGCCTTTAAATATGCTTACAATCAAGTTGTCTGTTGTAGATTGATCGACCAAAATAAAACCACTTTAAAGATACATTTGACACCAAGAGATTTTGAAAAATTGGTGTAATAATCTCTTAAATTGATTATCAAATCCTGATCTATTGATGTCTTTTCCAGCTTCTCGCATCCGCATGTCCGTGCCCGGCTGGAGAAGCACATGGGCTGTAACCTGGTGCGGCTCACGGACAAGACCTTCATGACGGAGCTGGAGGAGAGGATCCGCGCTGTCAACGAGGAGACCCTCAACAGAAGGATCAACACGCGTGTTGTGAGTAGTAGATCACGACTTTCTACCTTTTGACCAGTAACCAGTCATCGAGAACAGTGCTAACTTGCTCAGTCATGAATCGAGATTTAAGTCGAGATCGATTAGTATCAAAATATTTCTTAATAGGTATGTAAATAAATATATCAAAAGAGACAATTTTAATGCGAGGTTATTGAGCATCGTTCTTGAAAACCATTTAATCATACAATAACCGTCAGGTTTCTAAAAGTCAATTTCGTGTTTTCAAAACTAGAGTGGTCGTTGTTGCAAAAGTAACATGGGTTTTGTCAGCAGATTTACTAATCATTGACGTGAACAGGTTTCTACAAATAATCTAGGTTCTAAACACCCTTTTCAGGAACAGAAGTAATTACTTACCTACTGCCAAGCCAATCAATCATCACTGACAGTTTGCACGCCTTCCGTGTGCTTCGCTTATTAAACGCCAGTCAACGTGAAACTAATAACCCACCCATCAGCCAGAAATTGCTTTCTTTTTGGTTTCCGATTTCATTGAGTACCTGCGATGAGCAACAATTTCTTCTAAAGTACTTCCCCAATCAATATAGGTTTTATTACCGTGTAGACCTACTTACGTAATGTTTTTGAACGTGTGCATTTTATAGTTTCATAAACAGTAAGTCATGTTTTATCGACAGATGGATGAGATGGAAAGGCTCAAACGACTAATCTTAGTCGGGAAGACGCCGCTGAAGGAATGTCCACCTGAGCTGTTCCATCACCCAGTGTTCGTGTTCTGGCGAATGGTCAACCGTGAAGTTAACCGCGCGTCCAAGAAACGTGCCGAAGCTTACTTTAGGAAATTGAAAGCTTCACAGAAATTGGACCTGGTAACGACAGTTTTGTTAAATCATAAAACGTATAATTAGAACTTCAGTTATCTTAAAGTATTACTTTTATTTTATAGTCCATGGCCGAAGAACAGATGCCAGAAGAAGAGGTTGCGATGGGGGAGGGCAAACAGCTAACACCCGAACAACTGCTAGCGAAATGTCGCGCAGATTTGGAAGAACAGAAGCAACTGGACCTAGAGAAAGGTGTTCGCGTCACCGATGAGCAGTTCGCGCAACTCAAATACGAGACCCACGAGATCAAACAGCTGAAGAACCTCACGGTAGGAACCACTGATGCATTGTAGGATTTAGTACTTAGAATCGTCTGGATGCGTGGATAACACTGTGTCACCGGGTCTTACGGTTGCTATCGTAAAGATTTACATAATTGTTTTGTTTATATAGTCTAGTGCAGTAGTGACAGCTCGTGGTACACCGGTTAGAGGCGGATTGACTCCAGCTTAGTTTGACCCCCTGATATAATCGACCTCTGGACTCATCTACCGCGCGTGTAACAGTCATTAGTCGGTACATCTGCACACAAACACACTTGTAGTCATAACTCAATCAATTTATTCCTTTAAACTAGTCTAAGACGTACCGACTTTGCTTATCTTACAAATATTATAGAAATATGTAGAGTGTGAATAATTGTCAAAATACTATCAAACAATATGTACGTAAACTCACATAATTTGCCGTTGTTCATACTTTGGTAAGTGCGTGTTGAGCACACATTATTGTAGAGATTCGCGTTATTTCTTATCAGATACGTAGCTATACTGTCGCGAGTCTAGCTGCCTAATACTTTGTTTCAATAGTTTTTTCTTATACAATACCTAAAAGTAGGACAACGTCCCATTTATTGAAATTGGGTTCAATATTTATGGGGAATAACGCATAAAATTCTTTACCTAAATCATTTTAGTTTAGCAATATCCAGATAATATTATGAATATATCTAAAACTTTGGTTGTTTCTACGCTATAATGGGAATATTTTTTTTATGATTTTGTACATTTCGCTTGAATTGCCTAAAAGGTAGGTAGACATGTATTGTACCTACAACTACATTTCGCCTACAGAGGTAAAAATACCGCTTTAGCTAAAATGTTCTCACGCATCATAAATTTATAATACAACATTGACTACAGCGTTTGATAAAAGTTCAATTGATTTATTTGTAATGTCTTGCCGGATTGCGGTCACATCTAAATTCATTTTAGTAACAAATGTTTCACTTATTTTATTTTTTTAAGTTTTTTATTTTTCGCCTTTTAGTGGGCTAGTTATTAATTTATCTAAGTTACAATAGCCTATTGTCAACTGCTCATCGCGTTTTACAAAATATTGCTTTTCCCGGTGCATGGACGTTAATTGTTGAGGCATTCTTCTGGTAGAAACCAAAAGAACTGGAGCTGATGGTGTCTTCACCATCACCTCCATTTCACGATATGCATTGTGTGATAGGCATAAACTGCTTACCAACCATATTAAAGTAATCGAATCGCAGCCCGTGAAATGCTTATTATTGAATAGATCCGGTGGCCACCTCTGGTCTTCATCATCAGTTCCATTTCACCGAATGGTCCTTTCCGAGAGCAAATGCACGAGTTACTGTAAAAATACCCAAATCGCTCTATAGCGATTTGGGTATTTTTCACACCTATGTGTGCCTATAAAATTTGAAGATTGCCCTCAATTTGATGGGATTCCTTCATCAGATTCTGACTTGGTGACAATGGGACCACCTCGCGAGCATACCCTTTCAAACAAACAAAGAATTTTCAAAATCGGACCACAATTGACGGAGAAATCGGTGAACAGACATAAAAAAAAACAGACAGCCGAACATAAAACCTCCTCCTTTTTGGAAGTCGATTTAAAAGCACTATCCATTAATATGTCACTCATTGGGTGCCAAGAAGAACATTCCTTAACTACGGTGCCCAAGTTGTCACCTATTTAGTTCATTAACTCCGAACTGACTAACAATTGGAAAAAGTCGTGTTAGTAGCAAAGGTTGTACTTGAAAAGCTCTATCCATTGATCTTATGGCTATTGAGCCTCAGGGAAAAAACCCATAGTTTGTTGTAGGTTGTATGGCTTTTGAATTTTCTGTAACCACGAAAACAATTATACAAATTCTTAGAGGATTCACAAACCGAACGCATGGGTGTCCCAAATCGCCTGACATTATTTAATTCTAGGATTCTTGCTACTACGTCAAGTATTTCTTTTAAATAATAATAATAGTAATAAAATAATTTATTTGCGTAAAACATGGTATACAATGGTGTTAAGCATGTTAAGCTAAGATATAACATAGCATGCAAAAATTTAATGTTACAGGGTAAGTATAATTAAGTACATTAATGTTAGAGAGAATATAATGTCAATATTTTCTGTCCATGTATTCTTTCAAACTATAAAAGCTACATTAATATAGCCATTTGAATAATTTGTTTTTAAATAATCTTATATTTAATAGTTTGAGATTGTTTGGTATTTTATTATAAGTACGCACACACATTGCTAGACAGCTTTTATTATATTTGGTTAACTTTGGTAAATCATTTAATACCAGTCCATAAGGATCACGTCTGCTCCGAGGATATACATCGCTTGCCGTCTTGAATTATTGTTTATTCTTGGTCACAAACATACATATTTCGTAAATATAGAGAGATGGAAGCGGTAACAAACCAAGTTTTTTTAAATATTGGCCGACAGTATCATCCGGTTGAAGTGCATAAATTGATCTTAGGCACTTCTTTTGAGCGATGAACGCTCTATTTAGATCAGTGCTATTACCCCACATTATAAGACCATAGAGTAGTAACGGTTCAACATATGCATGGTAAGATATAATAGCAGTTTTTATGTTTGTTACATTTTTGACTTGCTTCAAGGCGTATACGAATTTATTAATTCTACCACTGACGTTATTTACGTTTTCCTTCCAGTTTATATCTTGATCAATTATTACTCCTAAAAATTTTGTACGTGTTACTTGTTTAATTTGATTTATATTAAGTTTGATATTATTTTTATTATTATTAGATTGATTAAATTGTATGTATACGGATTAGTCTAAATTTATTTTCAAATGATGTAGTCAAGCCAGTGTAGTAGTATATCAATAGTATTATTGATGTTAGTCTCGTGATCTATAACGGTATTTTGTTTTTAATCTGATGTTACAATTATGGATATATCGTCAGCGAATAAGATGCGTTTATGATTAGTTATTTTTATGATATCATTTATATATAAAAGGAATAATACTGGGCCTAGTACGCTACCTTGGGGGACGCCATATTTATTATGTCTATATTCCGATTAGTATGATGTGATGTCTTTGGTTTCGTTCATTTTACTGATAATAACACATTGTTGCCTATTACTTAAGTACGATAATATCCACTGGAGTGCAGGTCCCCTAATCCCAATTGTTTCCAACTTTTGAAGCAGTATATCGTGTGACACCAAATCGAAGGCTTTAGACATATCAAAGAATACAGCTGTAGTCAGATAGTTATTATTAATATTCGTGAGTATAATTTTCATAAGAGAATAAATACTCGTAGCTAACGTAGTGGATTTATCTTTTTGGAAGCCAAACTGTTCGCTAATTGTAATTTGAAATTTGTTGCAGTAGTCATTCACTATTTTATACATACACTTTTCGTATATTTTTGATAAAATATATATTAAAGTAATGGGACGGTAATTATTGATATCATATATATCACCCTTTTTGAATAAGGGCTTTATTATTGATAATTTAAATTTTTCGGGAAAAACTCCGATCAAAAACGACATATTAATTAAGTGAGTTAAAACACCAGTCAGCTCATTACAGCAAGCCTTTATGATTGTCGTGTTAATTTCATCGTGGCCTTCCGCTTTTGTGTTGCGTAGTGACATTATTTCCTGGCCCACCTCACTTTCCAGCATTGGTTTCAGAAACATTGAGTTAACACTATTATTATAACTAAATCCAAGAATTTAGTTCAAGTTCTCTTAATAGACTTGAGAGGTATGTGGTTGAATATAATTCATATTGACCTTGAAAATTTTCTCCATAAAAACTCTCATAAATTTTTAAAGCCATAAAAAGGTGGTTAAAACTTTCTGAAATTGTCAATTTTCCCTTTCCTTTCGCGAGTTCAAATTATTACTTGAAATACCCAGTGAACTTTTAATACTAAATCGCGTGATCCTGGTGCATTGAACTTCAAACTTTCTCCATTAACTTTTCCGGAGTTAAATATAAATACGCCTAAATGATTTATTGAAATCCTTTTAAAGCTAATACAAAACACTGAATTTGGTCGATTAAGAAATTACTGCGCGTTGGAAATAATCAATTACGTCTATCTCTGTCTAATCTTTAAAAACATTAAGACCGCTAACACGTCTTACCTAATAGCCGACATGCTTACAAATACTCACGCGTTTAATGAGTCGTCTGTCCAGGCCTTTAATAAATTCGGCTCGAACCAGTTAGAAACTGGACATGAATCACGTTAGAACACGATTGATAAGTAATGACCCAACCTCGCCACTCGTGCTATCCAAACGTTTGTCAAGTAAAATAATAACGACATTTAACTAGAATCATAACAAACTGAAACCATAAATTATAGGTTTTGGGGTTTATTCATAAACCTTGCTTAAAGTTAAATGACGTTAAAACGTCAAAAATGTATGGTTAAACAATCGCTAATCATTACTTAACTTTAAGCAACGTTTATGAATGAACCCCTTAGGCTTGAACATACCCTAATGTAATTTCTATGCGTATTGTGTGCCTAGTGTTAAGGTTTTTTCATCTATTGTTTGATTAATTGGCGGATTCATGTTCAGGCTATTGTAATGTGAACTTTAAATATTTTATTAAGCATCTAGGTCATTCAGAAAGTCAAGTCGTACAATCCAAACTTTAGAAGGATTATTAGTTCTCCGCCTACATATTCATTTATTTTCCATAGGGCTGTTTGCACCAGTCTCCTAAAAGATCTTTTATCCGTGGAATAAAATTGACGTCTGACAGTTCTGGAAAAACTGTCAAAAATTCATAATTCATTCTCAGAATACTTATTTTAGGTATAAAAGTTTGGTCAAATTCGCCCTTAGTTGAGTTAATGTTAAAGGTGACCTAAATAGTTCGCTGAACTTTTCAATAGTAATTTAAGCACCATACAATTAAATATTTTAATGCTAATAACCCGTCTCTACAATAAGAAAACGAATAAAACTGTTCCTGTGACATTTTGTTTCAGTGGATAAGTGGTTGAATTGAGGATAACGTCCTGAACATGTTCAAAGTACTTACATTTTAAAAGTTAGTTTCATATCATATGTTAAGATGTTTTCGCATACTGAAATACAAAGTTTTTTTTCTAAATTCTGAATAAAATAAGTACTGTAACACGATTGTCTCACAAAAATTTCGGTTTCTTGTTAAATCTTTAATTTAAAAGCTGTAACGAAATCTTTGCCAATGGTAGAAACTAGGAAACAAAATACCTACTTATTATTATTGCAGATAAATGCATCCTTTAAAAGATAATCTTCTATAAATAGTTTCAATTCTAAACCAGTTACACAATTAGTTAATGACTGTAGCATTAACTCATTAATTATTTATTTATTACGTAATTTTAAACAAACCGCATTGTGAGTTCGTTAATAAATAGTTACTAAAGACTTTAGAATGTACATTGTTTATGTATACTAGGACATCATATTTACATAACAATGACTCTGTTTCATCACAAGAGTGAGAATGTTTGTTTACACACTCAAATGATAATAAACCGCACCATTCAGCGATTTCAACCCCACTTGCGCTAGTCGTTAACAAAAGAGTTGGTTTGTGCTACTTCAGCCTAAGACAATCAAATTATATTGGTACAACAAGATCAATTTTTGTTTTAGGGACAAATAAAAAGTAAGAATAGGAAGAAATAAATGAAGAATAGTTTATATATATATTTATTCATATTCACACAAAACACTTAATAGAGAAAAATACATAAAGATAGAAGAGCACAAAGGTATTGCTTACAACAGAACTTGCTTCCAGCATGCCTGCAACAGGAAAGTTGATGTTGAGTTGGAGTGCAATAAATGTATACACAGTGTACAAAATAACTATAGTGGAAAACTTAAATTGAACTAGTAGTCTTAATGACAGTCTTCAAAAAGTATAAGTTGTACCTTTCGACTCAATTCCGTATGATTCGTGTGTAACTAGATATTGTTTACGTTTTCAGAGTTTCTGCATCACAGCATATTGCGTGATACTCTAATAAGATATGATGTCATTTGTTGGTAGGTTTCATTCATTCTCTGCTCAACGACAACCACTTAGGCCCCTCGCCCACAGCGACTTTTTGTAGCGATGCTGTCGCGCGTTTTGTAAACGCGCATCTGCATCGCTACTATCGCGCGTTAGTCGCGTTTGTAACGTGCGACAGAAACGATGCAAACACGCGGCTGTATCGATACATATGCGCGATAGCATCGCGACTGTATCGATGCAAACGCGCGACCGTTTTGACGACACCGGGGTAACGAAGGGTGAAGTACGGAGGGAGGGGTGCTGGGGAATGTGTGAGAGTGTGAAAGTCGCCGTGGGCGACCTTCTGTGTCGATGCTGAAAGCGCGACAGCATCGCGATAGTAGCGATACAGAATCTGGGCGAAGGCCAGCGACACCATCGCGGTTGTATCGATACACATGCGCGACAGCATTGCTACAAAAAGTCGCCGTGGGTGAGGCCTCTTTCCTACCCTTAAAAGCAAATTCTTACTTTGCTTTTCTTTTTAATTTTCAGTCAGATATCTGATTATAAGACAATTTATCCAAAGAGAGACAGATTGATATGTGCACACATAAATACCTACCTACATATGGAAATGGGAAATGTGTATCAGTGGATTGGATATATATTATGAAGGCCAAGGACAAAGGTCCGTCTATCTTCACACGCACGATCTACGATCTCTTTTGAACTCAATCATTTTCTCGTATTCTAGCAGTTTTGTGTTTACACATTAACTAACTAATAAACTTGATTATACAATCAGTTATACTTCTGAACTGTACGATTAGTTGACAGCTAATAAAATGCTTGTCATTTGTCTTTGCGCAGAACAAGACTAGCTATATTTGACTAAGAATTAATTACTCAACTTTCTATTTTCTTTACAGACGGTCGAGGAGCTTTACGCTTTAGCAGACAAAATCATCGGAACCAAACGTCTGTAAAAAGGCTTTTTTTATTTTTAAGAGTAACTTATGTATAACATTATGTACCTGATATCAATATATATACGTAATAATATGTCGTTGGTCAGTCCTCGTCACAATATTATTAAACCATTAATGTCTCTTTACGAGAATTAAAAACATTGTAAACTTCAACGTAGTAGTGAAAGTAAGCAACATGTATTTTGTATTTAATAAATGTCCATAAAAACAAATTTTCTTTTAGTGATTCTAAAGTACGTTAAATTCAAACGCAAGTATAATACTTTGAATGTTTATTTAACTTAGTCATACTTATTAGATTATTTGTAACAATCTTATCTATAAGGTTAGAAACCGTATTGACACTGTAGCCAACATATATTTAGTACAGTTACTCAAATTATTAAAATAAGAACTTGACTAGATTACATAACGAGTACCTACTTTAAATTTAGATACAATTAATTAACGTTTTTTATAAAATAATGAACTTACAATGGCGATATTTTCATAATTCTGAGAGAGTTATAAAGATGAGTTAGGGGGGAATTAACAGAAACATCCCCTTGTTTACAACTAAGATAATGGTGGAACGAATATAAAACTAAAAAAGCGTAGCGCTACGAGGCGTAGCGGCACGGTGTCACAAGTGACTTTTGGGTCTACGGCGTAGCTGCGCGTAGATGAGGCCGGCTGGCTTGTCGATGGGCTGGTAGATGACGTGGCGAGGGTCGCCCTTTGTCACGTTCGCGGGGAATTTGGACATGTCGATGTTGAGGTAGTGCTTGTTCGGCATAGTCATTTTGATCCAATTGATCTGTGGACAAAGAAAATTCAAATTAAAAACGGTTTAAAAAAATATATCAATATTTATGTTCGCTAATTATTATATGGAAAGATAAGAACCAAAAAGTTCTGGACAGAAACCGTATCTTATAAGTACTGGACGTCATAATGTCGCGAGATCAAATCCGGGCGGATACATCACATGTTTTTAACTGTAATATGCGGAATTCATAAATTTGATTTCATGAGACCACAGTTTTTGTTATTAATAACCTATTATCATACATTTGTGTACCATTCATATGACACGATAACTAGTATCTACTGGCTATATCAATATCACTAATTGGGTAACTATACTGCAGAGAAGTGGTGGTGGTGGTGGTGGTACTATGTATGTGTGGTGTGGATCAATAGGTAATACTCTATTGTTTCCTCAGAAACGAACTATGCAACAGTTCTTGTTACCTACTTTTTCTTGATCACACCACTTATAAAAGCATTCTCTAGTTTTTACTTATAAGCAATTTAATAATTTAAAAGATCCTGACCGACTCACTAATTACAGGTCCTAATCAATGCGAAAAAAAAATCGAATTAATAAGGCCACATATTTCTTGAACCAGAAATATATTCATTAAACAAATCGAATAGGCCCCCAATTAGGTTTTAATTGAATTCGATAACTTGTGACCTGTGCCTCACGTGACTGGCTCGAAAACAAGTACAGTCCGATTGTGACGTCACCACCGATATCGCTCATATTGTATTGTTACAAGAATATGTCAGTAATGAGGATTCGCTTCCGCGTAGGAACTGTTTTTAAGTTTGAATAATCGAGACAAGGCCCTTAAATTAGGGTAGAGATATAAAATTGTCGTATGGTCATGTAACCATATCGATAAGAATTGAGTATAAATAAATATATCTTGTCAGTGTCATGTCTATTAATAAAGAAAACCTAATCTCTTAACAGTTTCACACAACTAAAGAATTGAATGAACTTATACAAAATAAAATAAAATATAATTATGCAAGATACCAACTTTCTAAAAAAACTTCTTAAAGCCAAATAGCAGCTTAGCATAGGTAACTAAAAGGTAAAAATAGCTACTCCCTTTTCTTATTATTTTGGAAATTAATGTTACCTACAAAAGCGAATCGACGTTTTTATAGGCGATCATTGTCATTTTAACAAATAGCTATTATTTTAATACTGTGGCTACGTCATATTATCCTGAGAAAAGGTTCCCAGGAGAAATCATGAGTGCGGCAACACTGCGGGCTATTGACCGGCGGAGCTAAACTTAGAAACATGCAATATTTATTTCTGTACTACTCAAAAGACATTTCACGTGTGAACCGTTACGAACAGAGAAAAGAGGTTTCTTTGAAACTGAATATATTTTTCAAACAACACAAAGATAATATTTTTTTTGCATTTGTCGCTACTTTGCACCTATTTGATGTTAATAGCTCAGACAAAACAGTAGTCCCAAAAATTACTTTGATAAGTAATCACAGGGGTCACCGCTAATGTCAAAAAACACAACCAAAAAAATGTTTGTAAGTGTTCCATACACGCAAAAAAAACATTAGCTGTAGTGCAAACAGACAACATTTAGCACCATAAAATTACTAGTAAATACAGCTATTTAGCTAATTGTTGACATTAGTAAGTTGTAAAAGGATATTATCATCGCGCGAGACTGGTACGAACATTACTTGTCTAATTAGAATAGGGTGAATTAATACGAATTTCATACTAGCGTAAGTTTCGCTATCAACTTCTCAGCATAGATAAGCAAACTAGCTCCCTAAATGGCAAATGTTATCATGGCTATTGATAACAATTTTTAGCTTATACCTACAGTTTCAGTATATGGAGGGCGTGTGCAAATATTCAGCAATATTAATCAGAATTTGCACAGTCAGATGCTGAACGGTAGCGTATCTAAAGGATTGCTCGCACGGGACATTGCTAATCTAACATCTTAAGGGAGAGAGAAGCATTAGAAGAATCTCTACGATATACAATACTGAGCTGCTCCACGTTTGGAAAACCCTGGGCCAGTGCCCACGGCTTTCCAAACGTGGAGCAGCTCAGCGGGCAGTCAGGGGCAGTTGAGGGCAGTCAAGGTAGCTACCATATTTGCTAACTTGACTAAACAGACAGATGAAAATAACCTTACCTCAGGAACTTTCTCCAACACAGTTTTCTGTGCTTGATACAAGGTGTGCTGTACTGATGGCGAGTACACGCCAATATCTGCAGGGCCGGCGAATTTGTCCAAGATAGCGTCCTTGACAGTGAGCCAAGCGTTGTCGAAGTCTGCTGTCCGCATATTGTCGTATATCCATTCTGCTTCCACCACAGTACTGTTTGAAACAAGATAATATATTAGCGCTGATGTGATGAAGAATGAAATTGCAATATATTTCAGTCGTCAATAAGATTTTATGCACGAAGTAATTGAATGATGACAAAAAGAGGAATGAGGGACCTCTGACCAAGAACGAAATAACAAGTCTGTCAATCAATAAATGAATGGGAGATTAAACAAAACAAACTATTACCTGAATATTCTTTCGGCAGCATCCGAAAGCGTAGTGTATTCGTCTTGAACGAAATCTACGAATGCTGACTGTGTTGTTTTAAGTACACGGAGACCGCTTAAACCGGATTTCACAGTCACTGCCTCTGTTTGACAAACGAAAAACCATTAATAAAATGTCTGAAATTACAACCAAAACAATCACATATGTAAACTAATACTTGTAAGCACAACTAACCGTGTCGAGCTTGGCTCACTTGGCACCATCTGGTCGCAGTCGGCGAGAATACGAAAGCGTGGTTATGAGGCGCGCCTGCCTGAAGTCGCTCCCACGGGTACTCGACCACTCTACATTTGGCCTCTACTACTTGCTTGTACATATACAAGAAGTGGCCCACTACTACTGCCCCGAACTCTTCGGGAGTCTTCACTCCATGCTTTTTTGCGAGCAGATACACCGTGTTCTTCTGAGAGTCCGTTGCCACCACATCTTTATTGTCTCCGATCACGTAGGCGCTTTCAGAGTGCAATTTTAATTCCGTGAACACTTCGAACTCTCGAATGGAGTGATATTCTGCATCTCGTTGAACATGGAGGAGTTTGACAGCACTCTTGCCGTATCCGTGGTCGCTCAGTTCAAAGCGACCACCGGAGTCAGCAGAGGCTGTCAAAACTGGACCAGCGTTGAAGCTGCTGGTCGCAGGAGTTTCCATTGAACTCGTGTTTGATGGTTTCGCGTAAATTCTGAAAACATGTTTAATTTATACATTAATTCATCACAACGGTCTATTTTAGGATTGAGAACCAGATAACGATTCTGGGTTGATTTATTGTTAACAAACAAATTGATGGGTAGAGTTATCGACGAGCACGTACACAAACAAAATGACACATTAAGTAACTTGACAATCACAAAGTTAATTTTAATTACCTGTTGATGCTTGCCCACGGCATTATGTTCAAGCCAATAAATCAATTAAATCACTTAATTTTAAGAGAATGTAGGAAACTGCGTCGCCGCATAGCCCAACAAACTGACTGTTCCGACAGAGATGCTGCCCTCACTTATAAGAGTAACCTGTGACCCGTGCTATCAGCGCCGAGCACGCGCCCGCGCCGCCGCGATATTGTAACACTCATTAATTATCTAATGCGGTCCAGCGTCGGATTTGACGACACAATTAAACAACACACACTAAGAAGGGCTCTATCTGTTTATGGAGACTTCATAGAAAAAGGACAAAGACCGTAAATTTGAAACTTCTAATCAATGTTCGTTTTTTGCAATTGAATTGCTGCATCCTATACTGTTTATTATTCTAGAAACTGTTGTCTCAATCATTCCTGCATTTATTGAATATCATTTTCTAAGTTACTGTGCAAGCTGATTCCGACACTGGCGCATTTATCAAGTGTTTATATCTATACCGTGCTATACATGAAGCGTGGCTACGCATTTGCACTTTCCTTACACACTAGGGACTTTAGACCTGTCTTTAATGAACTGGTAAATCCCTGATTTTGTTAATGAAACCTTGACATTATATTCTGATGCTGGAGGTCAAAATTTGTTAGGGGAAGATAACGTAGCAAGTTGGCAAAAGGTTTAATTGTTGAAATTTTATAGAGGAAACACGGCAAACAAAATATTGCGAATTTGTCCAAGTAACTATCAAGGTTAGTGAAAAAAAAAAACTCATAAGACTATAAGTACGAGTTTTATAATTACTCCTCAATCATCGGATAACTTCTAAAACATAGATAAGTAAAAGGTTATCTGTATACAGAAAAAAAAAAATGGTCGACTGTTGTTGCGGGCATTTTATGAGTAATGATAAAAACATTTAGATTTGTTTAAACTTTAAATTGTGCAGATACTACGATATAATGGTTAGGCATAATTAATATAATAACATTGTATCCTATATATTCAGATTTATGTAAATAACAGGTACCTACTTCGCCTAACAAGTTTCATTAACAAAAGTTGCTGTCGTTTTTCGTGCCAGTAACTACCTAAGGCAACAAATTGTAGTACTTCTACCAACAGAAGAGATAACGAAGTCCCATTAAACGTGGAAAACCAACAAGTAGGTAACTGTTGCACGATGTTTCAGCCGATGCCAACGTACTCTTCGGAGATATCGCTTTAAGTAGGTACAGTAAACCGCGTTAAGAAAAACGAGCGAAAAGATAAGTGGCTACCATTATATCAAGCAGTTCTAATCTACTGCTTAACAACTAATGACCGCTAAGATAAACGGTCAACGGGAATTACCAGCTACAAATCACCACGCTTGGCAGAGATCTCAGACTGATTGGCAGAAAACACTTATGTCGGTGTACCTATACACCGACATAAGTGTTTTCTGAAGAAAGAAGGTCTTACACCTATCTCCATGCTTGCAAGAGTTGGAGAATTCTCCTTTCGATCTATCCTGTAAAAATCTCACCGTGATATCATAGGTGAAGTGAGCTTTATGTGAGTTGTCATTAATCCTAATGCTTGGGATTGACAGTATTGACAGTTCACTTCACCTGAGTTTTCGCGATGAGCTTGTTATAGAATAGACCGACTTCTCTATGGCATAAAGTGACGCACGTTTTTGTCACGTTTTACAGCACGCAGGAATGGTGTGGGTGCTCTTCTAATCTTCAATTGGAAACAGTTAAAATATATAGGTAGGTTATCAACATTTGTTATCAATTTTGATGTACGTCACGCTTGAAATTACTATGAAACGGAGTTGTTGTTGAGTTGTTTGGCGAAAAGTACCTACTGCTATATTGTGCCAGTGTCCAAAGAAAATAGTGTTCCATTATATTTTATTGTTCTATTACTTTCGTAGTTACGGGCTCACTTTAGTGAGACTTCAAGCGTGATGTTTACTTTAGTAAAACGTCTGCAAACTGTAAATCTACCTTATAAATGTGCCAAAAATGAATGCTGAATTACTTCGAGACACTCATAGAAGAAAACTCAATATGTTATCATTCGTCATAAAAATACTTTGAATTATAAATGCTGACAAAGAATGACGAGACTTACATGCTAAAAATGACGCACAGCCGGTTTTTTTCGCACCCAAATATTAATAAGAAACGGGGTTAATAGGGCATCGCGGATTTAACCTTTTCTCGATATAGGTATATAACTGAAATATTTTATTTACTTTACTAATAAAACAGTATATGGTAACAGCTACACAATAATATGTTATGTAGAAACCTACGCATGTGAACTCGTAAGAAAACAAATCGGGAAACTTTTCATCATTGGCAACGGACAAGCCTTGAACCTAAGATTATAATTACTCACCAAGGTTACATACAGATATTTTTTTATGATACGTGCCTTCTCTCATATCCCGCTTCTTCTATAAATAGGAAGGATGTAACATTAACGTTTAAATGTACGTGAAGTATCGAATGTGAGTGGCACGCAATTTTTATAGTTCGATCGTAATATTTTTATGCTCCTAGATTTATGGCTATATTTTCATAACTTTAAATAAGAAAACTTTATATACATCGCAGGTATATAATAGAGCGAAGAATTTTCATTCTCAGTAAATGCTTAAGAGTAATTTTTATGAGCGAGGATGCTATTCGCGACGTTTCCTGCAGCTTCAATAAAGTGTGAAGCCAACTTCCGTAATCTTTATTTTAGTCTCGCAATAAAAGTCTAAATCTGTGTAGTGAGTGCTATTGTCGGTAGACATTGCGTGCGCTAGTAAACTGTAGTCTACCACTCAAAAAGCGTGTAAACATTCCGCCGCAACACTCGGCGCCAACGTATTATTTGCGAAAGAACATATATCGGCCACAGAGACTAAATCTGTCCAGCATCAGTCATCATTTACTCTCATTCCGTATCTTTGTTCAGTGAGCGATCATTGAAGGAAGTGGCGACTGCTTAATCGTGTTTAAAAACGAGCCGTAGTGTCGTAGACGACATGCCAACTGTGAGCGGGCGGGCGGTGAATGCAGGGCGGGCGGGTGTGCGCAAGCGCGGCGGGGCGGGCAGGCGGCGCCGGTATGACGTGCGCTCAGCTGACGCCGCGGCTCGGCGGTGACGCGTCGCCACCACGCATCGATCCCGCACGTCTGTTGCGAATATCTGCCGGTGCCCGGTAACGTTGTCCGCTAGTGAGCAACGTGTTATCCTCCCGAGAGTGCACGCTTCGTGCAGTGTTTACCTAAATATGATGGTGCGACGCAGCGGACGATACACTGTTAACTGGCGAGGATTTAAGGATTTCGCATTCGGAAATAAACCTCCTGACGAAGGTGAGTTTCAGTCTGTAGGCGTACGTCTGATTTGATTCGGTGAAAATCTTAATCCACGGCATAACCTCAAAAAGTGTTTCGATGTGTAAAATATAGCAAACAATTGCAGCAGTCTGAAATTCTTGAGAGTTTAAATCGCGAGTAACGTCGTAAAATTGTGTGCGGGGCGGAGAAAATTACGATAATATTCCGGCGATCAGCGAAACTTATCTTATTTTCCTGAAACTGCTGACCCGGAATTTTAAGTGGAATTACACGATCAGTTTAGTACTGAATAATAGTGCCCACCGAACTGAAATGATGCACACAATGAACATTACGTTTTCATGAACTACGATCAACAATTGAACACAATAAATGTCAGTATTAACTCTATAAAGCTGGCATCTACCCATACTATCTGAGTATTCGATTAATTTGTTTTCAACAGAGTTAATAACCATAATAAACATAAATGTACTGAGTAATAAACTGCATGCATATTAACCACAGTGTTATAACCACCGCACCGCTCCGTTGAATAGTATCATTAATTCAGGGCATTGTTTCATCATTCCCTTTTCCGAAAAATTGTATAGAGAAAAACCCATTTTCTTAAGAAACTTTTTCATTACTTATGTAGGTCAGATACTTCGAAGCAAAAAATCTGTATCAGAACAGCATAAATCACTTAAGCGCTGGGTGTATAAAATCAAAGTACCATTATTTAAAAAAATAAAGTCATTTCTAATTAGCACTCCGAAGACAGTTATTTTATTTTATGTTTTACGACAACAAACATGAAGCAACTGACCAATATCAAAACATTTACTTTTGTTATGAAATCGATGTAGTATTCATAACCTACATATGGATGGTAAAAATATTATTAGTATGTATAAATCAAATCATAACTCGACCGTGGTATTTTCAGAAAATAACTGTTCTATAATTTAAAATTGCAATAAACAACACTTAAAATTATCCTGTACCGTACCTACATTTTACGTGAAGGTAATAGACACAAGTCTAACTTGGTCGAAACCCTAGACTGGATACTAATGTGTCTAGGCTGGGCCAAGGTATAAATTATACTTCGAACGAACTATCTCTTGGCGCTGAAAAATTGGTTGGGCTTTTAGCCACTGCGCTAAACTTCAGTAGCGTTGTACATATAGTAAAGTTCCTATAATATGTATTAGTTACGACACTTAGCTTATAAAAGTATTTAGGTACTTACTTGCCTGTTAAAGTTTCATTGTGTAGGGCTAAGGCCAATATAGAGCGCATTAATGCCGTTTTCTGAACATTTTAGTTATGCAAGCAGCCGAGTGTAACTATGGCTCAATTTACATTACCGCGAAACGGAAGATTTTTTTTAGAACGAAGTTGTACAGAGCATACTGAACTTTATGTGAATTGTGTAAAGTTCAAACCAAATACGAGCTTCTCGCTGCAGGAATTGCCGAGAATTCGCTAGAATTCTCCAGAAGACACGCTACTTGTTTTTTGGCACGTATCTAATTTGTACGTTACACAATTGACATAAAGCTCATTATGCTTTACACAATTTTGTTACAAAAATTCGCTTCCATTCCGTTCCTCGGCAATGTAAATTGAGCCTTAAACGGTATTCCGTTTACACATTACTATTAATACTTACATTGAAAAAATAAACTAAAATGTTCAAAACAAGATCACTTTTCAAGCAGCCTGATGCATTGGTGGCAGTTATTTTATTATAGTCTCAGATTGGATGCCACCAATAGCATATAGCCTATAACCATCGCACGACCTAGAGGAATCGATGGCCCCTCATGTTTTAAGGTCCATCCAGCCGTTACGTGGCTTCGAGGGTCTAAATGATTCCACATACAAAGATACAATTTGATACGCATGAAAAACATAACCCTGTCTTTGCTATCGCGCAATCGGTAAAAAAGTAATAAGTCGGGGTCAGGGATCTTTTGCCGATGCAGATGAATATTGCATAAGTGCACTGTCCCATTTTTCGAGAAAAGACTATCGATCATTGCGGCAGTGCATGAGTGGTTTTGAAAACCCAAAATCAATCTCGTCACTCTACCTACCACATTTTTCCATTATGCCAACTTTAGAAGTAAGTAGGTACCTAGAGTTAATTTAAACATGTAAACTCTGTATTAAATAGTTTTGCTCTCTTCTCACTAAGTCTTTTTGTTACACATATCTTAGTATTCTTGCAACATCTGGATGTTTTCACGCCGATATTTGTGTAGTAAGTCGTATACATGATTAATAAGTATTCTAGAGGTCCCAAGAAGCTTGGCATTTAGCCCTTAAACACCCTTTCACAAGAGGCACTTGGGTACCTCTTCGATAGCATTATTCACAGCCGCTGCCTTTATGTAGCCATAATCCACGACCTTCAAATCTAGGTCGTCCTCGGTAGAAATTACAAGGTATCGACTAAATACCAACTGAATGACCTCGTTCTTGAAGATCCTATATCAAGGGTCCTCTGCCAAAGTTAGCCAACTGCGCCAGAGGAATCTCAGATCAAAAGCGGATTTATTACCTACCAGTAGGTGCTACTGGCAGTATGTGATAGGTGTAAATATACACCTAATTATAAATACAATTTTGTCATACTTCATTTAAGCGTACATAATTTAAGTCAGTTTTCCTTTTCCATACACATAATTTATGTCAGATATTTGATTTCCTTTTTCAGCATTACTTTACATAAAATACTTACATTTGTTCACGCCATATGAATAACGAGTAGAGAACATGTTTAACAGCAACATTGCGTGCTGTCCGGCCACTGGCCAGCGCATCAGACAGCAGTTCAGCACTGTCGCAATTAGCAATGTAAATCTAAGCACTTATTGCGATTTCTTGCATCCATACTAATATCCTTGAACGACTAAACACTAATATATATCTACGAATATTATACTTTTATTAAAATTTTTTTACTAACATTATAAATGCGAAAGTAACTCTGTCTGTCTGTTGCCTTTCGGATTTAGATGAAATTTCGCAAACAGGTAGACCATAGCCTGGGACATTGGATATACTTTTTATCCCGGTAGTACGTGCCCGCGGGATGATTTCCGACGTTCACCTGGCCCAAGCCGCGGGCATGTCCTAATTTCACCTAAATACTTAATATTTGGTGAATGAAAGGCAAATACCACTGTTATAGGACTGTCGAAAAATAATGACAATAAAAGTTGGCCTAGATTTAATAACTTATATCCTAAACAAGTCTATATGCTCTGTACTCGTTCCAAAAAATAAATAATACCCACTTCTAGTTGCTACTTTAAGTAATTAATTTAACGGCGTGAAAAATGGAGTAGGTACCTTCTACCTACTATTGTGGAAAAATAAAGAAATACCTATGGGTGGTACTTATAGAGTCAATCCTAATTCCTCAGACGCGCCGATGATAAGACCGCCTCACGGAGTCGAGTTCTCAAACAAACATGTTGATGAGAATAAAACGAAACTCCTGATGAACTCCCTGAAAACCTCCACTCACTTACGTCACTTACCTACTCCTATCAATCGCGCGATCCACTACGGGGTAACGGCCTCTGCTTCGACTCTGACAGCCAGACAGCCTACTCAAAGTTCACCCGGACAACACAGCGAGTTTTGTCGATACTTCCAGATATTTTTGGGAAAAAGTCACCATTGCCATATATATACATCTCGCCTGTATTCCCCGAAGGGTTGTGTATTTGTATACCCACATTTCGCCAGTTATGTTTATGTCCCAAATAATAGGGGGAACAAAGCCGGTTTAAACATTCCAGGAGCCTTGAGCGAAATTCGGCGGCGTCCCTCTCCCCTCGTGAAGAGTAGAGAGGGGCGAAAAATGTCATCACTCCGCGTAAGTTTTCTTATGTCCATTCATAAAAAAATAGGAGTTACGTTGTCGGCTTACGCAGAAAAGTTTGAAAATTCAGAGAATGTCGGATGCAATAGCAAGCGAAGAGATTTCAAATCTCTTTTTTGTTTTCTAACTCAAAGTACTCTGCAGGCGCCACAGGTGAAGGGGCGCCTAGTCACAGCCCTTTCGGCGCCCCTACGCCCTGGGCAGTCGTCCATCCGTGCCCTACCCTAACGCCGGCACCGAGGGGGAGAGCCTATTGTCATCATACTGGCAAAAATTTCAGAGCCGGCTGCTACTGGGAAAATCCCAAATGAAAAAACCCACATGACCTGAGAATCGAACGTCATGACCTCAAGTACCTTGCCAGGGTCGCGGGTTAGTCTGAAAGGGTTACCGTAGCCCTGGCACACAGGCAACTGAAGAACACGGGTGGATTTTAGTCAGTAAAAGTCTGACACACCCTACCGATCCGCCCAGAGCGGGAGAAATTATTCGATGATTACCCACCCAAAAAAAAGGATCTCACGTTCAGAAGTCGCGTTTTGTGACCACACTAGCTAGACCACGGAATAGATTAAATATATCTATTCCGTGAGCTAGACCAAAGAGGCAAAAACCCTGCCAAATACTTTTTTTTAATGTCCCCCGAATATAGCTTGCTCTAAAGTTCGCTAACAACTCCCAATTCGATAGACCTCATAAAATAAATGGACTGGGGTGCGATTCAGACCTGAATACCACGCTTCTCTACACAAATCCACCTACCCGGAAACAGAAATTTATTTTTTTGTCGTTTAAGTATTATAACGTAAATATTTCCTGGAAGGAAACTTTAGCAAAAACATAATCTTACTTCAAGGTACTCCGAACCACGTTGTGAGTAATAATAGCATTAGAAAATTAGAAGACGGACAAGTAAATAAACAGCGTAGTCTCTTAATCTCTATAAATCTTTTTCATTCCATTGATGAAACTAAAACGTGTTGTACAAACTTAATTATCTTAAATGTAAGCATAGTGTCTGTCATCCTCATAACCTATATTTTTGCCATTAAAGCTTTTTGTTTTTTGAAGTCGATGTCATAAAATTAGGTTGCCGGGTATTCTGGAAATTATCAAACACCCTTTCTGTGACATATTAGGGGTGGAATACGTATCCCCTTTCTGCCGTGTTATTGATAAAATACCTACATGTTTGCGTGAGCGGTGACCTTTTATGCCCATATTATGTCAATAACGTTCGTATAAAAAAATCAATGAGTCACAAAGACATGGGAAACATACCAGCCATCTACCTAGGCTATACATGCCTACTAATGGTTTATGTTACCGGTCCGTTACCGTTATTAGGTATACAAGTACCTAAATAGGTTATAAACTTATGATACACATACATACATATTTACTATAATATATACCTACATGATATATAATATAATTTAATACTATATATGTAGGAACAGAGCGTGTCAGGACAGTGAAAGGAGATCTGAAGATGGATGACAGATATGAAGCATAAACGAGTGACAGAGATGAATGTACGAAATAGTCAAGGATTGAAAGAGATAGTGTATGAATGTTTTAAATGTAGAATTAGTAAAAAAAAGAACGGGGATTAGGAAGAAAATGGTAAAGGACGTAAGACGATTGTGAAAACGAAAATAAAATTAAAAGAAGTAATCAGTGGTTTCATTTAACTTGAATAGAGCTAATCCCGCATATAAACACTATGAATATAAATTTAAAATTTCCACAAGGCGGTATTCTTTCCCCATTGTTATTCTCCATCTTCATCAATTTTATAACTCACTGTCTTCGGTGTTCGTATCATCTTTATGCTGATGGTCTTCAATTGTATACAGCTGGGCGGGTAGAAGTTTTATCGGACGCTATAGTTGATGTAAACCGACACTTAGCTGCTGTCAAAGAGTGGTCTGATAGTTTTGGGGTATCAGTAAACCCCTTGAAGTGTCAGGCCATTGTAATTGGAAGCTCCCGCATGATAGGTAGGGTGGCGCTTAGCTCTCTTCCTCCTCTTATTTTTAATGGTACCATCATACTTATTACCCCTACGGTGAAAGATCTCGGTTTGCATCTTGACTCGACACTTAGCTAGCAGCGCCAGGTTTCTAGTGTTAGTCAAAGGGTCAACGGTACTCTGCAATCCCTGTATCGTTTGAGAAACTTTTTGCCCACTAAGACGAAACTAGGCTTGTGCAGACTTTGATTTTCCCCATCATTGACTATGGTGACGTGTGTTACTTTGACTTGAATGCGGTTTTGCTGGATAAGCTCGACAGACTGCTCAACAATGGTATCCGGTTCATATTCAACCTTAGGAAATATTACCATGTGTCGAGTTATAGGACTGAGCTCAAATGGATGTCCATTCGCCAAAGGGGAAGTTTGCGCGCTTTGACCACACTGTTCTCCTTTCTCAACTCCTCCACCCCTCCTTCTTATCTTATGTCTCACTTTCAATATTTATGTTCTTCACACGCTAAGAATCTGCGTTCTTCTAATAATCTTCTCCTACTCTGTCCTTCGCATACTTCTGATTTTGTTCATTCTTCCTTTCTTATTCAGTCCATTGTTCTCTGGAATGAGCTTCCTCTTGATATCTGGACGGCCACCAGTCGGTATGCATTTAAGCGAAAATTGCAGTTATTTTCAAAATAAATAGTGTAGAGTCATCTCAATTACCTCTTTCCCTTTTTGTGTATATATATAGTATATATTATATATAATGTAGGTATATATTATAGTAAATATGTATGTATGTGTATCATAAGTTTATAACGTATTTGGTACTTGTATACCTATTTCATTTATAATTCATTATAATCATGTTATCTTTTTAATATTTTTTATTATTATTAACGCCTGTTAAGCAAAGCACCTGCCATCTCATCTCTAAACTACCCTTATTTGACTGGTAGAGAATGCCTAAGGCATTAAGTCCGCCTTTGTATGTTATTGTGTGCGAGAAGTTTAAATAAATAAATAAATATAAAACATAATTTACTATCTTCGATATATCGCTCACCGTACCTATAATTTAATGGACCAGCACACACAGTGTATATATTAAATACACACATCTAGTGTCTAGGGATAAAGCACATTTTTGCTAGTTACAAAAAATCAGGTCTTTTAATTATATTTTTTGTAACTCCTAATTAGTCAATTTCGTCATTTGAAAAGGGAATAAGATCAAATATATATAATAATATAATGACTATGTATATGATCCTGCAACGGGGTTGATGTCAAATCAATAAAATTTCTGCCATACTTCTTAGTGGAATCAATACAAAAGAACGTTATTATAGAGAGAAAACGACATTTAAGCCGAGAAGAAATTATCAGAGCCCTGGGAATGTTGGAAGCTGGTTCACGGCAACGTGCTGTGGCAATCGCTCTGGGCACTAATTGCGCAGTGTTATAAGTCGACTTTGGACACGTTACCGCATCACTGGCAGCGTGGCAGAGCGACATGGAGGACTAGCTCGCATCACCACACGCAGACAAGATCGTTACATACAAATTACTGCTCGACGAAATCGTACAATGACCGCGATGATGTTGGTTACGAGGCTTCATAGCTCTTCAGGGATATTAAATGTTAATTAGCGATCAAACCATAAGAAATCGCTTGCATAAAGTCAATCTCCGTTCCCGAAGGCCGCTATTACGTGTATAATCTATTGTGCCCCGCAATCGCAGAGCCCGTTTATATACAATCGGCTCGTGAACACAGAAATTGGGCAGAAGAAGAGTTTTGTGTATTCTTCTGTCGAATCTCGCTTTGGTATCAGGCCAGATACTAGACGTACACGATATTGAAGGACCCCTGGACGTTTAAAATTCATCGTCGATGGAAGTCCATGCATACAGTGGTGGAACAATCATGATAGGAGCGGTTTAGACCGGCGGAAGGACCGAACTGATTTGGATCAGAGGATATCTCAATGCACAGATTTACGCTGAAACGATTGTATCAGATGATGTCATTCCTTTGCCGACCCAATTTGGTGCTTCATTTCTGCTTATGCATGATTATGCACGTCCACACACTGCCAGAATCGTCGCAAACACACTTGCCGCAGCTAATATCAACGTCCTACGATGGCCTGCTTAATCGCCAGTCTTGTATCCCATTGAGCACGCATGGGTTATGCTTCAAAGAAGAGCTCTGCTTGCCAGGGTCTGTACACGGGTGGTCTGTGGATCAACTACACCAAAAGGTCGCTAGATGTCCTGCGCGTCCAGTACAACAATGTTTTTAGAATGCTCTTGAGACTGCCCCGGTTCTGTAGTGCGTCAGAGATGTTTACGCAGAACCGTACTGACGGCTTCCATGCAATCGTGCGGAAGAAAATAGCGTCGGTGGCAGCTAGAACCCAGGCCAGTGGCAACAGCATTCTGAAAACAGTGAGTGAGAATGTGTTTTCCCCTTTTAGGAGGCATTTTGTGGAGAGGATGACCGGTTGAGAAACTGGTTTCGTCTTCTTTACAAAGTGACTCATACCCTAAATGTATTTTAATTTATGTATATACTAACACTAGGTAAAGGTACTTTACTAACACTACGGATCTCTGTTATCTGAGTTTTTGAAAATAAATTTAATTAATTAAATTAAATATGGATGCCGTACACACGCCGGTTGGCGCTATTGATCTTAAGATAAACAACAGGTTGTTCTAATATTCGCGTAAACAGTAAACAAAAATCAAAAAAAAATTGTAACCTTTATAGTAAAGCGTTAGATAGTTTATTTATTAGTAGACACTTAGTGAAATACAAAATATCGCTACCTACAACACTTCTAATAGTAATGTGTTATATTTTATAGTATAACGGCTGTAAAAAGACACTTATCGAAGCAGAGAGTCACTTGTACCCCCGTCATTGTAATTTTTTTTTTTATATTGGACCCACAGATTGGACCATACCTGGGAATTTTCTGGATACGGAGATATTGAAGGTCAAAATTCCTACTTTTAATGAGGTTTTTTTTTACGAAAACACGTTTTTAATGTTATTATAACACTTATAACAAAACTTTAAATACCCCACGACCCCTATACCGTTGAATGCACCTTTATGTACAATGTTTTTCGTGCGTTACGTTACGCACCAGGTACCATAAACAGCGATTTTTCACACCAAAAATAAAATTCGTTTCGCAGCAATTATTTTTGTTAGTTTGATGTACAGAATGCGTAGTTGACGGCTATGTGATATACCTTTTTACACCCTGTATAAGGCCTTAAGTTAATAACCTACAATATTTGGCATAGCGCCTTAGAAATCCTAAAAATTATTTCAGTCAGCGACTAAAGTTGATGACCGTTACGGAATTAAAAAAAAAAAAAAAAAAATTATTTATCCGAATAAATAATACACACAGACACAGTTCATAACAATGCGACAAGAGTAGTGAGCATAAAAAAAAAAAAAAACATAACTTGTGTACAGAAGATTTAGGTTTACAAAAAGAAAAAAGTCTATGCATACAAGATAATGAACCCTGTCTCTTAAACTAGGAAACCTGTATCTTAAGAGACAGTGCTCGGCCAGAATTTAAATTTTATAAAACTAAGTATACAGGAGTGTGAAAGTGTGATGATCTACCAGTACAAATGAATATTAATATTAATCAAATATGTGAGAGTATTGAGGTGCGTGTGTGTGTGAGACGGCAAAGGGAGAGTGTAAAATGTTTATGTGTGTGTGAGTGTGAGTATTATGTCAAGCGAAATATGATACTAGTAAAGACTCTGTTTTATTATAGTCCTGCTGTTTGAGCCACTCAGACGTTTTTGATTTGACATTAAATTTATTTAGGTCTATTATGTCTAGTTCTTTCTGTATTCTTTTGAAAACATGATGGCTTAAGACATAGTATTGACGTCTTGCAAATGAGGTTTTGTACTGTACACCTGGGGGAACATATGTACGCTTTCTTGGATTAGATGGAGGTAAGCGGGCATGTATCCTCAGGACAGATTGGAGGATAAACAGCTGCCGTACCGTTAGCACTTTGCAATCAGCGTAAAGTTGTGCTGTAGGGTATCTGTAGGGTTTCCTTAACATAACTTTAAGTACAGCCCTTTGGGACCTTTCTGCTCTCAAAAGATAGGTCTTCGCGGCTCCACCCCATACAGTTATACAGTAACTAATAATAGACTGGCATAGACTCAAGTACAACATTTTTGGTTTGAATGTTGGTTGAATATACCTACCATGGAACCTAATTATTATTTGAAATGTATAGGTACTTAATAAAATAACGCTGAAGAGTGTGTTTGTTAGAACGCGCTAATCTGTGTGTTCTGTGCTAATTCTTATGTGGTCCTTTAATCAGATTTTACGATTTTCACTTCTACTTAGATGCAACATGTAGGTATATCAAATCCATTTTCATAATCTTCGTCAAATGAGCTGTCAAGTAGGTCTAGTAATAGTAAGTTTTGGTTTATTTGCAACCAAACGACCCCCCTATGCAAAAAATTTCCACCATTTTCGAGCAATTTGACTTTCTTGGCGGCATAAAAATTCGATATATAAAAAGAAAACAATACTTACGTGACTTTCTTTTAATTATTATTTATTATCTGCTTCTACTTCAATACGTAATAATCAACCATAAAATTACATTCATCTTTAATAGTTTTTAAATCAGAGATACACATCGTTACAATTTTCGTAATTTTAAGCAGGCTATTTGACTAAAATGGTCGATTTCTGGAAAAAAAAACACGGATGTACTTTATCTGTAGAACATTTCAACAACACTACAACAACAACAACTTCAACACAACAACATCTCAGCTATCCAACGAGATGCAATAAGATCCAAGATATCTTCAAAAAAAATATAAAATGTCAAATTACTCGAAAATTGTTGATATTTGCTTATGGGCCATTTGGTTGCATATGATCTCCCCTACATCCCCTTATGGATTGCCGACGTATTACTACTAACCCTGTATATTATCTTCGCTGTGTGTGATCCAGATAAGTATTGTAAGTCAAGCTACATAGATTAGTTTAGTTGACTCGTTATATATGTATACGTATAAATCAAAGATAGATGACCCAAAAAGAAAAAAGAAATTTTAATACCTATCCATGTGAAGAGTGGCTGATACAATAGGTACCTAACCTAACGTAGACTAAGATCAAATAAAGCGACCCAATAAAAACAGACAGATAAAAAGGTGACGACTGACGAGCTAAAAACAATTCGTACAATAAAATGATTTCGTCAAAAAATGTATTTCCTAAAACAAGTTTATTTTATTTTAGAAAAGGAGGAGCAGAAACCTGAAGAAGATTTAGCTAATCATGAATTAATATTTTTGAGAAGTATAGTTGAGAGTCCTGATTTTGGAAGAAAGTGCGAGGTAAATATTGTTGTAATACCTATGATATCATAAATATGCTTAATATCCAGATAATAGCATAACATAAAATAAATAATTAGCTCCGGGCTGCCGTATTGTTGCATTTTTTTAAATAATCTTCCGCCCTTCATTGTGTAAATACCCCAAATAGAGCCTTTTCCGGTTCCGCCGCAACTATGATTCACTGACTCTTTCTTTGAGGACTAAGTATCGCGAATTTACAACATCTAAATACATAAATAAGCAAAAAAGCAATTTGAATACTAAGGTATTTTTAGAACGTGTCTTCTTAAACACCAACAAAAAATCGTAAACATGAAGTAAAGATAGTATAGAGTAATTTTCTTAATGCTATCCTTTTCTAATGCTATACTCTGTCGCTTCGGAACAAAGAACGGTTCCATTCTCTTTGAACTGACAGACACGGTGTTCCAGCGACACGGCCACAGAGAATCGATAAGTTATGACATAATTATCAACATTGTGTCAATGGAATAAGGTTCAAAATTGCTTATAGTTCCCACTAATAACTGTCAAAAACTCGCAGTTGGAAAACAAGATTTTAGCGAAATCGTGCCAGTGTTCGTTTCGTTTGGGTGTGTTCTTTTATTACAACAAAAACAGAATTAGTACATAAATGTAGCTGTTTTCTGCTACTCTCTCCAGTATTAGCTCGTAAATAGTTTATTTAGTTGGTATTGGAAATACAACGTGATGTCTGCACGCTAATAATGTAGTTTTCATTCAACAATTTAACGACAACAAGTGCCACGCCTATAAATGCTCGAAGCTCGTATTTTGGAGTGCCAACAGCCGTTCTTGGGTTCTATTTTAATTACTGGTGAGTGTTATTATTACAGTCTATCGATTCGGAGGAGGAGTTGATCGTAAAACCAGTCTCGCTGGGCAACGTAAACATAATCCGCTTACTAAGCGAGTACCGTGGCAACAATATACGGACTATTGAACAAGCCGAACTCGCTATTATTGTGTCCAGGGCACACTTTAAGGTAGGTACACCCCTTCCAATATTAGCCAGCCTTCAGCGACTTGTTTACAAAGTAACACAAATATTTACTGCATGGTTTGTTAGCAGTAGACGCCAGTTTAATGAGTTCTTCAGCAGATATACTGCACTTGTTGTTACGAATGAATATTAGGACAGTTACCATAGATACCAAGTAAACAACAAATCAAATAACTTGTATAAAACAGGAAATATTATTTTGTGTTTTGTTTTAATTAACCACAACTATCTTTGTCCAATTTCATCTACAATGAACGAAATTAAGCATTTTATTACAGGCTCTAATAGATGCTCATGACCAAATAGGTGCAATTTGGGTAGACCGAGGTTCTGGCATTGAGGAAAAGCCACTATTACCCGAGTTAGAAGGAAGTAAAGACACTGCAGAAGGCGCTGACGTAACCACAGAAGAGAACGGTGACATGCCTGTAGAAACTGTGAAAGTTGTGGGGCTCAGGAAGGTGCCTGGACAGCCTTTAGGATTAACTGTGAGTATGAAGTACTTTAATAAATTACTGTTGTCTATGGTAGTGTTAAAACCTTATTCAAGCATAACAGGTGTTGTTCTGTGCCAATAACCAGTATGTGTCGAAAGTTAATTTAACTGAATAAGGAAACAATTAAATTACAACTTCCAGTTAACTGGTTTCCATACTGCACACCACAAAGGGAGAGTAAATACGTTAATTACTTTATCTTATTTACTAAACTTTACAGCATTTATCAGAAGATGCTGTATAATTACTATTTGACCGTATAATATTCAGTGAAATGAAATATGAATAATTATCCTACATTTGTGTGGAATGTAACTCTCACATAATAGAATTATACCCTGTATCTCAATCTGATATACCACATTGTTCAGAATTTGTCCCAATCATATTGGGATAACCCTATATCTAAATTTTCTACAATTTTTTCTCTCGCATATTGATATTGATTTAATGCATGTTTCTCAATTACTTTTTTACTATTATACCAGGTAACAACAGATGAGCATGGACAGCTGATCGTAGCTAGGATATTAGCGGGTAGTGCTGCCGCAAAACAAGCACTAGTGTCTGTAGGAGACGTATTATTAGAAGTAGACGGCGTACACATAGATTCTGAAGACCAGCTCAAGGAAGCCGTAGTGAAGCCCAATGACAGAATCACACTCAAAGTTGGGCCTAATCTTAAAGAGAAAACTGCTCAGTTATCAAATAAGCTTAGTGTGAGTATAAAATAGTATTCTAATAATGGTTTGGATTTCATTTACTTACATACAGTGAAATATACTTAAATACATTATACAGGCTAACACTAAAATCTAAACTAATTAGTTTAGCTATAATAAGTTAAAATTAATGTTCTTTTGAGGATTTCAATAAAAGTAACATGTATTTACCATTGAATATTGTGCTGTAAATGATGCTCTCTAAACATATAATCATGACAAAAATTTTGTAGTAATCATGATATTACATGTGAGAGTTTTTAGTACTATTTACAGTCATTATAAAATAATTAACAAACAAAGAAAGGTACACAACTATCTTTCTTTGTCTCTTCTATTATATTATGATTACAACATCCTACATGAGAAAATCAATGCTCAAATGTAATAAGAGTGGAATTATGTAATATTAAATAATATTATTACTTTCAGTGCTACATGAGAGCCTTATTTGACTATGACCCTAAGGAAGACACCCTACTGCCATGCAAGGAAATTGGTCTAGAGTTCAGTAGAGGAGATATTTTACAAGTAAGTTTTGTTCATTCATATTTCTGGGAGAAATTCACTCACAGGATGGTATCTGTGAGAAAATTCCTCCCAGAAGTTACTACATAGATCATTAAATATATTGGTTAGGCTTATGCTACAACCATCTTTTGGCTTAAGCCACCTGGTAAATGGCCAAGATCCTGCTGAGACCTTAATCTTAGGAGTACCTCAACAAGACACTTGATCCATAAGTAAATAGATATTCTTTTGATCAAGACTACCCCACCCAAAGTTAATAATCATCTTGATTGACATTATGTTTGCAACATACTAATGTAGTGTGGGGGATTCGAGTACCAATAAAAATCACTATAATGCTAACACAACGTTTATTTTTACTGTTTTAAAGTAAATTCGCAACATTTCTTGCACCTGCACCCTAGGTCGTCCTGCCAGTCCTTTTTTTTCAATTCATTCCCTTCTTCCTCCTCGTTCTGTCACTCACTCACTCAGTCCTTCACTTACGTTCCGTTCCATCTATTACTTCCGCATTCATTCCCACATTAATTTTTATTCATATTCATTTATTGCATTCCATACTGTAAAAAGATGTTACAAAAGGCCAGCAAAAAATAAAATTAAAATTACAAAAAGCAAAATTAAAACTACTACTAAACACTACTTTTAAATCCCTGTATAACATAAATTACTGTTCTCCTAAATCCATATTTACTACTATTATCATCATCATCTACCCAGACTTTTCCCAATTATGTTGGGGTAAGCTTCCAGTGTAACCTGATGCAGCTGAATATCAGTATTTCATGGAGCGACTGCCTGTCTGATGTCCATATAGGTTACTAATCTGCAACACTATTAATCTTCAGGTATCAGATAGAAAGGACCCAAACTGGTGGCAAGCAAGTCATGTAGAGAACCCTGAACAAGTGGGGTTGATACCCTCGCCTGAGTTGGAGGAGAGGCGTAAGGCGTATGTCGCGCCCGAAGCTGACTTCGTGCATAAAATCAGTATCTGTGGTGCAAGGGTAAGTTTTTTTTGTGTAATTATTGTCATCGTATCCATACTTCCATGCTAAATACTATAATATTATAAATGCGAAAGTAACTGTATCTGTCAGTCTGTTACCCGTGTTACCGGGACCATGACCTAGTTTAGGACGTAGCATACTTTTTATCGTAGTAGTACGTTCCCGTGTGATAATTATCGACCTCCACGCGGGCGAACCCACCGTCGAATTGAATATATCAACTTCGCCTATCAGACGTCCTCTCCAAAATCGCGCTACATCACTTAGGTTTCTGCCTTTTCCAACTTGTCTGTCCCAACTTCCTTTTATTTTGTTTAGGTAGTTGGTCTAATAAGGCAGCGTCCCACGTTACGCTTGCCACAATGGCCCCTTGATACAGTAAATATGATTCTCAAAGTAGAACTAGGGAAAAAAATGGGTCAGTGCTAAGGATGTAGATACTTAACGTAATTATTTCTGGTGTTTGTTCAAAACCATCTGAAGGGTAACCAAATTTTCGGAAGCATTCAATTACTATTGATAAATCGACTTTCGTGAACTATGGACCACTGTCAATGTACCCGGAATTATCCACATCAGCACAGTTGTGTGACTAAACATTCACAATATACATTGTTTATAATCTTACCTTTCATTGTCAATTTATGAATCAAGGGATTCACACGAACATTTCGTGTCAGCGATTTTGGATTCATTGTTATGATGTCCAAACATGTCATGTTAACAAAACACTTATTGTTCCGGCATTTTGATGAAATACTGTAATTATGAGTCACTGAGTATTGTTTAGGGATCTCTAATTACATAGTTGTCTAGACATAAAACGAATGACCCTAAGATTCTTATTAGGAACGAGTCATCGCCCACTTTCTACCCACGTGTGTTTTGACTACTTTAAAATATTTGGTGACTAATAATGTTGTTTCTTTGTTATTCTCTGAGTGACAAATTCCACATTTACGTACTCTGTTAGACATAGCCCTAAACCATTATCGACCACTACCGTCATTATCAGCCTAGGCAAAGAAATGGTCATGTCCAGCAACGGTTAGCCAGGCGTTGCTGGACTTGACCATTTCTTTTACTTCTCTACGCTCGATTCTCGGCCATTTTCATCTGTATCTAACCAATAATCTTCAATACTGCTTTCGATTTAAACAATGCAAAATAAATCAAGTAAATTTATCTAGTCTTGTTACAATATTTTAACTACCTACACTGTTCTCCTTATAACAACTTAACAGTTCTCGAGAATCGGTCATCCGTAACAATCGATTAGTAAGGCCCGGGGTTAACGATTTCACTTTATTGTTGACCAAGACCGCCCACGGTTCTTATTGTGGACTTAGGTTTTGGGTTTATCTGCATTTAATAGCGGTTCGTAGGTCAACGCACCCGATATCAAGGGGTCTTACACATTTACAGAACATCATATTCATCACATTTCATTCAGAATCTGATTGTCATTTTCCAACTTGCAGGAGTAGTTTGGGACATAAGCTCAATAACCATGGCATCATTTCACATCCAAGTCTCTAAATCAAATCAAATTGTTTCAGGAATACACCCAGATTACAAATTAATCATTAAACATAAATTATTACAAAACAATAAATATTACATTATAACAAAGCAATAGACAAGTATATGTTAGCTGGAATATTAATTGCCATATACGAAGAAATAGTTTACCTCGTATATGGCCCTCAATATTCCACTGTCAGATGTATGTATACGGTTCATAAAGGAGACCTGCGACTTTCATCTCTTAACTGCCACGGCTTATTTTTATTATTAATCTTATATTTTGAATTGTTTTTTTATATATTTTTTTTCATTGTTCTTGCATATAGAAGCAACACGAATAATGTACCCAGGATTTTGTAATATCTTGATTTAAAAAGAGTGTCCTTGGAGTTTCTTGCCCGTTGTTCTCCATAGAGATCTACGTTTTAGAATGGGCAACTAGCTTCAACTTTCTGACTAACTGACCGACTCTTTGACAATTCAAAAGTGCCTGTAAATGGTTTAATTGAAATAAATGCTTTGAGTTTTTTTTTTCTTTTTTCTCATGACTGCGTAAAAGTCATCTACCCTGCTTTCGGAAAAATACCTTACTGACTTACTACACCGCCAAGGCAGACCCAGTATGCATCTGAATGCGATATTATATTGAACACGCAGTGTTGTAATCACGCTGCGTGTATTTGTACCATAGGGCACAGGTGTAAAGGTTCCGGCAGTATGCATTAAACAGCGTGATTTTCACTTAATTTGAACATTTCGCAAATCGTCGTGCCAGCATATTACTCTTGGCAGCGAGCGAACACCTTTGTCTTTCAATGTCATCGTCATTTTTAAGTTTCTCAGTCAGTATTTGACCTAAATATGTGAAACATTTGACAGATTCCAACGAAATATATCCGGTATTTGCAATGTGCTGTTGTCGTAACGAAAGCACATTGTTTGGGACCATACTTATCCGCATATAAATAATTACTCGCCTAAACGCTTGCTATGAATGACAATATTTATTTGGGATCTCCAACAAAAGATATACACAAAACATGACAAATAAATACAGGGCAAACTCAGGTATAAAGTAGGTGTATTCGTTCACCCTATTATGAAGACATAAGATATTACTCGTAATCACGACACCTGCTGGTACTTCCACTACTTCCTCCTCTCAAGCCCACCTTCTTTTGTTTTTAAAACGCAGATATCAAAGAAGAAAAAGAAGTTCGTATACGAGTCCCGTTCGAGCGTGAAGCTAGAGGGCGCTGAGTTAGCGCTGTACGAAGAAGTTGCGCGTACGCCGCCCTTCTTGCGCCGTGTACTGGCATTGGTGGGGACAAGGGGCGTGGGCAGACGGACTATCAAGAACCGCATGATTGCAGAACATCCTGATAGATTTGGTGCTGTCGTGCCTCGTAAGTTACTCTCATCATAACTCTATCTGCTAAGTTTCTTTGTGTCTCTGTAATAATAGTACTGGAGACGTCATTTGGTTGATCCTCCATATAGATCTTCAAAAACTTTCATACTCAGCTGTATTCGCAAACAGCGTATTTAGTTTCTTCCTAATTCTGTGTGGGGATTTTCTTAAGCCTCTTCCCAGTTTAAACAATAGGAAGTTATTAAAAGAGAACATACTTCATCACTGTGGCGCGGCCAGCGAGTAAACAGCGCGTGGATGATGAACATTTTGGGGTCCTCAGAATTGCTGATTCTCAGCCTAATTAAAACAAATTAGTTTTGAATTTTATCAAAACTTGTTGAAGGCGGAAATACTAAATTCATGAATCTATCCGCCATTTGTAGCACCAATCCCCTATTGCTACTCACCCTTGTCTACCCCCCACAGACACATCCCGTCCCCCTCGACCAATGGAAGAGAACGGCCAATCTTACTGGTTCGTATCCCGCGAGGAGATGGAACGCGACGCACACGCAGGCCGCTTCCTCGAGTACGGGGATCATAACGGACACCTGTACGGCACGCATCTGGATTCTATAAGGGCTGTTATGAAGGAAGGTGAGTCTATTATCTTGAATTGTTTCTTAATAGACACGTCTATGGTTATTTTATCAAAGGTTGTTCTGCCATACTGATGACATGTTAGAGTTGGATCTGGCGTATTCCCATTTTTAACCGACTTTAAAAAAGGAGAAGAATAAGACTTCGACACGTATTTTGTAGATGACCTCTGTTCAGGGCCGTATTTAAGCGTGTGGAGGCCCTGGGGCAACCAAAATGTGTAGGCCCCGAAAGTGGAGGCCCTGGGGCAACCAAAATGTGTAGGCCCCGAAAATTTTGTGTAACAGACGATAAAAAAAAATTCCCACGTTTTGATATATTTCTTACCGCAAAGATAGCAAATATTTCATTATAGGTAGTAAATAGTAGCAAATAGGTATTAAACATTGCAGATGGTCTCATGTACATATCTCGTTTCGTCCAGTCATCGTGACGGTGACGTTGAACTGTACTACAATAGTCGATAGATCCATTCCCTACTCAAATATCGAGGACTTATCTAGAATCATACTCCTCTTATTATTTTTATAGTTAAGATTCGTTTCACCATTTTTTCAGGCAAAATGTGCATTTTGGACTGCGCCCCACAATCTCTAAAGCTGCTTCACAACAGCGGTGAATTTCTTCCGTTCGTCGTCATGATCGGAGCGCCGGGCATCGAACAATTGAGGAACCTCACTTATGCCTCCAATCGAAACTTAACGGTGAGAAACAAACCACTTTACAGTAAAGTTATTGCATGTCACGAGCGAGAATCAGTCATTGCAATTTAAACCTTATGTCGATGATATAAAAGTCACATCACTCGCGCTCGTGATTCGCAACGACTATACCCGGGCGTTAATATGAGACATCGATCTTTAAAAAGAGACTGTTATTAGTATTTTTAACTCATGAAGCGCGCGCGCTTTATTTGTGGTTACCAAGTGTACAAACACGCTGTGAATGTGTGCGTGAAGACGAGTAGCGTCAGCACATAACACAGACACGAATAAACACACTTCAGACTGCGCCATTGTCTCGGACGGTACCCAGGCCCTGCAGTCTCGACAAATATAACGACAAAAATCGGTCGTTAAGTCTAATCGATGTCAAATTTCTGTATCAGATTTTCAACCTTATACTTTGGAAATAAAGTTGAAAATCTATTAAAGGAATTTGACAACGATACGACTTAGCGACCGATTTTTGTCGCTGTCTAATGTCGAGACTGCAGGCCCAGAGCTCCTCTGCTTACACACACATTCACAGCGTGTTTGTACACTTGGCAACCACAAGTAAAGCGCGCGTCGCTTCGTGAGATAAAAAATGCTGTAAACAGGTATGATGACTGATGACAGAGAGGATGCTCTACAAATCCTCAACTTTCTCTAAAACTTGATGTGCCATGTTTCGGACCGGATATATTTATTGCTTTGAGTTTATGAATGCCCTGTAGTATTATTATGATTATTCTTATAACTAGAGTTAATGTGCCCAATGGAATATGATCATTATTTTGATCATTTTATTTTCATATGTCATTTATGGTCATTTGTTTTTCATAGTTATTTTTTCCAAAAATCCCCGTTAATTTATAGAGCATGTTATTCCCTGTTTTGTTATACGAATATGTTGATATGCATTGACGTTTGTTGCGCATGCATTTCGTAGTTCGACAGGCAGAGCTCCATCCGCTACAGTTCGAGACGCGCGCGCACCCTTGAGTCTCTTGCGTCGCTTTACGAGGTAAGTTTGAATGTTTCTTTGATTCTCTTTACTTTAATAGTGGAATGTATCTCATGTTTAAATAGTTTAATAGAGATTAGAGCTACAAGCATCCTTTGGCTCTTGAATGACATCGAAAGGGGGCGTTGTTGGTTAACATTTGTGAAGTTGTATTAAAAAATAAGATGGTTAGTTATTAGTTCTTGTTACTTCCGGATTTGACCACGCGCCATAAAGATCCTTGTACAGCTTATGTCCTCATTGGTAGTGTAAAAACGAAGTCTTAAATGTCATCGGCATTTAGCGTCTTGCCGTACGGTGTAAGATGCTTGCTATAGAAATACAGGGATATGGTCACGTTAAACTCTGCAGCTTAAAAAATATAAAGTCTTCGCTGACACCAGATGTCACCGATAACGTTTAACAGGAGACTCCAGCCTTTTTTTTTTTTTTTTTTGTTCCGGGCTGGAAAATCCTCATGGATGTCCTCCGCCCTGGGGGGGCGGAGGGGTCTGTCAGACTCTTACTGACTAAAAACCACCCCGGTGTTCCGTCTCACACCTACGCGGTCGGTCGCGGGGGGTCGCGGGAACGTACAAATCTTCCGCAACAGGAGACTCCAGCCTAAGTTAACGTTTTATTAACTTGGGCTGGAGTTTAAGCCGTTTTTCTCTACATAAATATTTATTAAATTACTCATAAAAATATAATAACCCACAGGAAGAAGACATGAAGCAAACTCTGGAAGACAGCGCCCGCATTCAGCGTCAACACGAAAAGTACATAGATCTCGTTATTACTAACAATAATGCCGACACCACTTATTCTAAAATTATGGACGCCTTGCATTCGCTGTCGACCGACCACCAGTGGGTGCCAGTCAGTTGGATTTACTAGCATTGCCAAAATGAGTACTGCCGGTCTATACTGTAAAAATCTCGCTGTGAAAACTTATGTGAAATGGGCTTGAAGTAACACCACCGCTTTCACACCACCTGATGCTAGGGATTGACAGCTCACTTCACTTAAGGGAGATGCGCTCAGATAGCCCGCGAAATTCAAAATTACTTGCATTTTTTGCAATTCACTGTCAGGTTGTATGTTGATTAAAATATGATGCGCGGCCGTAACAAACATGGCTTTACAGAATTATAATCATTAGAATCAGCAGTACATCACCTTAAGTTAGAATTGACCTCAAATGTCATGATTTCATGAAATAGTCATTCAATAGAACTTAAGAGAGATGTATTAATCATATTTATGATCATAACTCTATAAATAAATATTTGATACGGCCGCGAATCATATTTAGATCAACATACAACCTGATACTGATCTGCAAATTGCAAAAAACGTAAGAAAATTTGAGTTTTGCGGGCTACCTTGGCGCATACCTCTTAAGTATTCAGGGTGAGATTTTTACAGAATAGCCTGAAGTGCGCATTCCACTTTGCGCTTGCGGCTTCGGATACGCTAGCGCTGATATTGACATAGTACATACGTCTTCCCGCACTGACTTTGAATTTAGCATGAAAATGTTTTAACACATCTAAGCTTTTCATCTAAATTAGTCACACTCCGATAATTGTGTCATAAAACGTGGACCTAATAAAAAATATGGTTAAAATCGAGTCGATAAGACAATAATAAGTATTAGCAGTAGTACACGTCATCACGTGCAAAAATCGAGCAAACTTGCAATCAAAACACATTTACGTCACTTTCTCTAAATATGCATTTGAAATTGCATTGTTACAATTGATTAATAAATCTTCAAACATTTTAATTATATATAAGAGTAAACAAACATCACATGGTTGTATTTAAAAGCTTGTAAAATTAATCATTTGATCTTAAAATGTTATATAAATGAATTTAGCCTAAACGTGAGTGCGGATGTATTTAAATGGAATATGTTGAAACAATGTGCCACATTATGAACCTTGCTGAAAACCAGGGTTGCTATTTATTTAAACAAGGCATTCCAATTAATATAAATACGCCGTTTTGTTACCATTGGTGTACGGATAATGGCAAATAATAATTTCATCAAATATTAAGTACCTATTCAGATTGTGTGTTCGAATTTTTATAACACTTTCGTTGTTTCAAATCTAGAGTTAATATTGTAACGAAATTTAAAACCTGCTCATCAGTTGAGGAACTAAAGACTTAGGAATGCAAAGAAGCATCGTACATTTTATGTAATAAAGAAATGATTCAATAATATTCCCACCTGAGGTATCGAGCATCGTATTAAGGCGTTAGTATAAGTTTAAACTAATTGTGCAGCTGTATGGCCTAAATTATAAGTATTGAGTATATTTTGTACGAATTGATGGACGTCTGTAGTAGTTAACATTTCTCGCTTTTAGTTAGTGTAAAATAGATGCATTTCTATTATATTGTATCACACTGCCGGTAAAAAGAAGCATGAATTTATTATCACAATAATTCTTTGATAAACTTTGGCAACGCTGAAAATGTTTGCATCACACGAAATCGCATCACACTTTGAAACTCAAGTATTATGTTATTAAATGAATAAAGGAACTTCTACCAATTTTCGTACTTATGTCATTTTTACAGGCATAGTTTATTTACTAGTGAAATTATTGTCTAGTACTTTCTAATATAAAGAAACACGAAAATCAATCTACATCATTTTTTGTAATAACTAATAGATTGTAATATTAGTTTTAAGATTTTTTTTTTGTGTCAAGTGTATGTATATTTCTGTGAAGTAGGAAACAAGACAGCTGGTACAAAAGTATTTGTAACATAATATATTATGGTGCCGAATTATGGCAGCTTCAATTTTTGTTTACATAGTATTGTAACACTTATTTAAGCTACATTTTTATTGTGAACCTAGCTTGTACTTCATTAAGAATCTCACATTCCGTCCATTTTATTTTGTTATTTAGCTGTAAATTTTATTGTGTCAAGAATTATTCAATATACATTATGTAACTACATTGCTTCATTTTATTTCAATGCTTTAATATTTCAATAAAAACTCTATGCATGGACTTTGAATATTTTATTAGTTCTTCAGTTTCTACTCATTCAATTTAACTTCAACATTTTACTGGTTAGTTTGACGCGTAGTATTTTTGTGATGGCGAACCGATGTCTTGAATATATTAGGATCAATATGATTCAATCCAGTATCGCTTGTAACCGTTATCACGTTGGTTTCTACCTCTGATTTCTCCAATAAATGTGGCGCAAGTAACAAGAACAATTGCTGTAAAAATAGAAATAAATGTGTAATTTTTTACTTTGTAACAGGTTCTTTAAACTTGGGATAAATCTCTTACTTCAGCCCAAGGTATCAGTGGTATATTAGCAAAGGCTGCTTGCCATCCAGGGAGACCCAAATGCACGAGGGCCATTCTAAAATAGTGTATGAAAGAATCAGCTAGCCAGCCCCAGGCACCTTCTCGTGTTGCCAGCCACACTGACCACATCCCGCCTGTGTACACCAAGCATATCTGTCAATTAATAAAAATATAAGTTTATGTATCGATGGCCAGCTCATGTTGGGCATCAATTAATTACGCAAAAGTCTCGGTTCAAAAATATAAAGTTACTAGCTGCGCCCGGCGGTTTCACCCGCATAAGTCTAGATCCCGTGGTACTATCTGTATAAAAAGTATTCTATGTCCTAATCCAGGTCATGGTCTACCCATGTGCCAAATTTCATCTAAATCCGTTCAGTCATTTTAGCGTGAAAGCGTAACAAACAAACATACAAAAAATCCAATCTTTTCTCTCTTTAATACCTTTTAGTTTATATAAAAGAAATACCTTTCCAATAGTCCTGCACGAATCCATCTCAAATACTTTGCTCTTGGTATTAAGCAATGGCCGAGGTCCACTATGTGTTCGAGTCAGTGAAAAATCTAACAAGTCCTTCAAAGCCGGTGTAAGGCACAACTCGTTCAAAGAATTCACTCGAATTGAGCCAACTGGTAAAATTTCATCGGCTGTAAACATAAAATAACATTTTACTGATCATCATTAACCGCCGTAGATTTGCCTATGACCAAGAAGACTTTTCTACCCTAATTGTTATGTTTGTAATTACCCTATAAGCCCGAAAGAGAAAGTAGAAACAAACACTATCGAAAACCATATTTTGCTGTCCGCAGTAACGCTATTGTGATTCTTAAATAACTTTGAACTCATTAAATACCAACCTATACTAACCTGAGTACTTATAATGCCAAGTTAATTGAAATCCATCGGTCGAAGCATAGAAATTGCGGAGATCCTCGGGAAGTACGGCGGAATGTCTCTGTTCCCATGTAGAGATGGCGACTCGGTCACAGGGAGGTCTACGTTCTACGCTGACATTGCAAATTCTTGGATCCGCTTCTGCAACACGGAAATGCAAAAACAGGTGTACCTATGTATCTACTTATTCAAGGACTGGTTTAGAAAGCAGTAGGTATCTCATACGGGGCATGGTCTCATACGGGGCATGGTCAAAATACAGGCATAAGTGATGTAATTATTTGAGTTAAGTGTTATTTTGTTAAACTTATTGTTCTATTTAATGCCATGTCAAAAATATAAGTGTGTAGTTTATGTATTATAATAATTGAAATAATGATTAAAATTTTAATATTAATATAATGTAAATAATGGTAACTAAAAATGATTGTACCTACTTCAATGATTGTATGTAATAATAATTGTAACTTGATTTGCATACCGTTAAAACGGTGAGACATGTAGCACTATGCAATAATACGAACACCTTTTGTAAACATACCATGTTTCTACAAATAAATATTCTATTCTATTCTATTCTATTCTATCATGGACAACTTGATCTACAACTTGGCTCAGGCTCATAATTTTATGCTGTTCTCAGGTATCCATCAAATCAGCCATTCATATGAATCTGAAACTAAATTCAAATAAACCGGTGCGAAAATTATTATAAATGTGAAAGTAACTCAGTTTGTCTGTCTTATATTAAATTATTATAAATCTGATACCTATGGCGCGATTCTACCAAAATTGTGTTCAGCACGTTAGTTCACACACATTTTGTGCAGAACAGTGCACGTCCAGCTGCAGATCCGTTAAGTCTCTGTTTCCACTGGCAAAACTGTGTGTAACTTTTGTAAGCGTACAGTGCAGCACATTTGTAAATGTTTACTTGAGTGAGGCCACCGAAAGAAACATTTGTGCCGTACACTGTGCAGTTAGCAGTACATTGCCGCACACTGTTGGAATCGCGCCTTTATGTTTCACGCCTAAACCACTGAACCGATGGTTATTTTTAACAGATAGATAGCGTGAGATATGAAGGAGGAAATGGGGTACTTTTCATCCTGGAAATTTGTATTAAATAATGATGTAAACAAAATACGCGCCCATAAAGCCGCGGGCAACAGCTCGTTATTATGTAAAGACAAATTATTGCTCTCCAATACATTCTTAGCCTTTTAAGTTTTAGTCATAAGTTATACGCCTTTTGGTGAAATAAAGTTATTATTTTTAATTAATTTTTTCGGATATTTGCAGAAAAAAAAATCCGGCAGCTCCAAATACAGTTTTTTTTACAGCAGGCTGTATAGTTCTGAATTCCTATGCCTGGCCAGCCATTTGAAAGATACGAAGGTTAAAAGTGACAGTTACAGTAACGTCATACTCAATGTCACACTTCCAGACCCGTCCTTCACTCGTGGTAAAAAAAAATATAACCTATTTCACAGTTTACAAAATGTTCTAAGCATTCATTCATTTTGAAATTATCTTTTGAATAGTATATGTCTGGTTAATGACTTAGACAATGGCTGGTGTTTGTGCCATCAAAGAAGAATTCGTGTTTCATCGACCGGATAAAAGCAGCAGTGCTGAAGATAGTATTGATCCTCTTAATAAACGTAAGTTAGACGATAACAGTAAAGAAGAAAATTCAGTAGACAATAAGAAAGCTAAGACTAACAACAATGACAAAAAGACTAGGAAAAGAGGTCAAAATAAAGCTCGACCAAAAACGTATCAAGATAACAAGGAAAGTAAACCATGCCCTTCTATTATCAATGCAGAAGCAGCTGAGTACGTAAATCCATGTCTATATACCAACTGTATATATATTCACAACCCACTTGATTATATAAAATCAAAAGCCAAGGATTTAGGTGAAACATGTCACTTGTATGATACCCGTGGGAAATGTCCTAGGGGCATTGCTTGTCGCTTTGGGTCTAGTCATATAACTGATGAGGGCTACAATAAAGTTGACTCTGCTAAATGGAAGCAATGGGAAGATGATATTAAAAACACACTTCTACCAATGCTTCAAATATCACTTCAGAAAAAAAAGTATGATTTTAGTTTATCTGAAAACCTTATTAAACATATGGACAAAAGGAAGAAACCAGTTGATAAGGCGTCTACTGAAAGTACTGAAGAATCAAAAGATAATGATGAAAAACAAAAAGAGACCCCTGACTCTGATGAAGCAAAAGTTACCAATAGTGGTGCCATTACTGATGAGGACTTGATAAAATTATTACCAAGAGAAAGGAAAACCATAGACTGGAGGGATAAACTGTACCTTAGCCCTTTGACTACAGTTGGAAATCTACCATTCAGGAGGATCTGCAAACAGTATGGAGCAGACATAACATGTGGAGAAATGGCCTTGTGTGAATCTTTACTCAAAGGAATGAAGCAAGAATGGGCTTTAGTAAAAAGACATGAATCAGAAGACTTATTTGGAGCACAAATATGTGGAACTAATATTTATACCATTACAAAAGTAGCACAATTGCTACAAGAGAACACCGAGCTTGATTTCATTGATTTAAATCTAGGTTGTCCTATTGATTTGATATACAAAAAGGGTGGAGGCAGTGGTATGATGCACAGATTAAAAACACTGGAGTCGTCAGTGAGATGTGCTTCCAAAATACTAAGCATACCTTTTACAATTAAAATGAGGACAGGTATTTACCAAGACAAAAAAATTACTCATACAATTGTACCAAATATGTCTGAATGGGGTGCATCACTCATTACAGTGCATGGTAGGTCAAGAGAAGCAAGGTACACTAGGTCTTCTGATTGGGAATATATTGAAACTTGTGCAAAAGCAGCAGCACCCTGTCCAGTTTATGGGAATGGTGATATATTAAGCTATGAAGACTATGCAGAGAAAAGAGCAATTGCTCCCACAGTACAGGGGGTGATGATTGGCAGGGGAGCTCTTATCAAACCCTGGATATTTACTGAGATTAAAGAGCAGCGAATTTGGGACATAAGAAGTAATGAAAGATTTGAAATAATTAAGAAATACACAAACTATGGTTTAGAGCACTGGGGTTCTGACATGCAAGGTGTGGAGAACACACGCAGATTTTTACTTGAATGGTTATCCTTCTTGTACAGATATGTGCCTGTTGGGTTGCTAGAACAACCTCCTCAAAGAATTAATGAGAGACCACCTTCATATTTTGGTAGAGATGACTTAGAAACATTGATGGCATCAGGAAATTGTTCTGACTGGATAAAAATTAGTGAAATGTTATTAGGTCCAGTACCTGATGGATTTAACTTCTTACCAAAACATAGAGCCAATTCATATTAAGGATTATTTATTCATATTATTATGAAATTATTGTAGGAATACTGTGTTATGTAAATAAATAATTAGAAAAACATTGTTGCTAATAAAATTGTGTTACTTACTCCAGATCTCAGAGACGGTTGTATAATACCAATGAGGAGGTTCACTTAATTTTTTAAGTAAAACAGTCTGTGGAAGCTTCAACAGTGCCAACACTAGACATGCAGTCTTATGCAAGAATTAGGTACCTTCAGAGAACCTACCATACATAACCATGGACATACAAAAAAGTTACATACCTAGAATTTTTGTAACTCCCAAAGTAATATTTTCATAAAAAGAGTCCTCAGATACAAGATCTACACAAAAACTCATTTTATAGAACACCAAATGTTTTTTACACTCGTACTGAAGCTACCTAGCTTTTGTGTATCATTCAAAATTGAAATGATCGAAATAATAAACAAGTTCTATTTCACAACAAAAAAAAATTTGAGATGACATAATTTTTTAATCGCGTAAAATTGTTTACTTTAGTTACCATGGCCACACAACAAAATCTGACAACCCTTCAGTTTGACCGACTTTTTGGGCTGGTTACTGCTGTAGTTACTGTTATCGGTCGATATATAAAATCTATGGTCGGTTCCAAGCGCGACTGCTGAGCATGTGGATTCGATTCCCAGGTTGGGCAGTGTTATAAAAATTTTCCATCAAGAATTTCTCTGTAGCAGAGTCTGGATTTGTGCCCAGTTGATGGCAAAGTTCACTCAGTACCCTATTGCATGGGACTTGAAACATAAATTGCGGAATATGGGTGTACTATACTAATATATAGCTGTAGGTAGACCTCTGCTCTACCGTTCGAATACGGGTGTTATGTTATGGTGATGCTTCAGTTTTCGACAAACTACTTCAATATTCTGTCTGTTTCATTCTCTACTATAGACTATAGATTGCATGATCTTTCTAAATGTAGACCAACAATCCTTGTTGGTCTACATTTAGAAAGATCATGCAATTCCAGCTGCTGAGAACTGTCTATCTAAAAACCCACTGGGGCGGAATTAAGCAGAGTTGCACATAGATCTTCATGGTAGAGCTGCTGTGGCTACAACAGACAAAGAGTAAAGTAACTATATAGAGACAACAGACGCGTTCCAGTTTTGACAGATTCATCAGATTTGATTGTTATTGTGCACTACCTATGTGACCGTTAGGTTATTAGTGTTCTGTGACTATGTGCAGGTAAGGGCAATGGAGAGGGCTTGTTTCCCTACGTCACATAGTATAAGAATAAGTACTAACGATCACGTAGGGGTCCTCAGAAATGAAGAGATCCGCAGTTGAACCAAGAATTGGCTAACTTTAGTGGCAGTGGGCAGCCCGGCAGCCCATATTGCTCGCAGAACAGATGGCCGATGGGGTCGAAAGGTTCTGGAGTGGCGACCGCGTGCCGGAAGACGTAACGTTGGAAAGCCTCCCTCCAAAGTTGGTGGAACGATAACCTTGTGAAGGCTGCAGGAATCTGCTGGATGCGGGATCATCATGATTCGCGCAATGTCTACTTGTCTAGCTCTATTGTGCAGTTGAAAGGACAGGCTTAAATCCAGCTGCCCGATGATGATATCTCTGTGGTCGCCAGTCACACTAGTGTTCACAGGGCTGGATTTAGAGGGCATCCGGGAGCTGCAGCCCCGGGGCCTCCACAAAAGAGAGGCTTCAAATTTCGACGATGAAATTTTTTTTCAATTTCTGACGAGTAAACACTAGTAATCAACTTTTCTTTTGATTTCTTTTCGCTGTTTTACCTTTACCTATAGTACTTTCAAAAAACAATTCTTAATGATTTCAGATCTCATTTTAGATTATATTAAATGCTAAAAGAATCTACTTGGTTTCACAATAAATAATTATTTATTGAAAAACTCGAGTGAAAAAAATTGTTCATCTTATTTGGAAAATAATTTAATTTGGGATTTACCTTCACCCCTTTGCTGCCCCAAGGCCTCCAGACCTCTAAATCCGGCCCTGAGTGTGCACGCTGTCATAACTTCAGTAGGACAATCTACATCGTGGGGCATGGGCAGCGTAGATAAAAAAAAGTCACTCAATTAGTGTAAAACTTTAATTTCGTTCACATACAATGTATTACAAGATACAATTCACTAGTCAAAGATTCATGGGAATAGATATCTAAAGTAATTGCTTTATCATATGACGGTACCTACATACTTAACATAATCTTATATCCTGCTAAAAACTTAAATTGATCACAACAGCACTTCAAACACAAATATAAAAACCAAATCCAAGAGCTTATTATGTATGTTGTTTAAAAAAATGGCACAGAGCTGACATTTCTTGAACCCAGTAAATAAATACTGTCACTGAAAATGTCAGTACCGAGTCATTTGATTTAATTTACTTCACACTCATAGGTACAACACAACATGGGCTAATTAATCAGGAAACAATTATACGTGTATTAGGTTTCTTTTCATAGTTGTAATCTTAAATTTTGAAGAAATTTAAACATTTGATACTTTATTCTTATTTAAGATAAAATAGTGACTAAATATTCGACATTTAATTTTATGTACAAAGATGTTAGGCGACTGCCTCAAAGTTTGTATTGTAGTACATATTACACATCGAAAAATAGTCTGTGTTATAGAATATACTGGCACTTTATATGCAGCTAAATAACAGATGGGATATAATTATTAAATCTAAAACATCAGTTAAATGAATGTTTATTTACAATGCATTATAATAATTAAAAAGCGTACAGTCTACAGTGAGAATTAGGAGGATACTTAAAACATGTGTTGTGTGGCACTGCACTAATGGTCACACATTCAATTATTACAACATGGAATGGAAATCAAATAGTCTGCGTCAAATCTTATGTAACTAAGATGCTTACTCCTTATGTTCCACCGGCGTTTAACGTCTCTTGCGTCGACGGGAGTCCCCATTGTATCCGTTTTCTGCAAAAAAAAAAAGACATACATTTTTTAAATGAGATACTACTATTATTTTCTTCTGACAAAGTTTTATAGAGCACAGAGTACAATAATATACCAACCATTATGCAGGTGTGTATATTATACAGTCATTCATAAAATAAATAACAAAATTCTTCAACTGACAGGCCACCAGGGCAGCTTGTCTCAGTGTAATGTATAGTGGAGTAATGGAGTGGTTAAAATAGGTGAGTTGGCATTGGTTTGAATATAACAAACCTCAGTCGTAATCATCGCCGGCGATTCCTCTGGCGGTCGTTATTGTACCCCACGGAGCCATTCGCCAGCGCACCGTTGGAACCCATCTGATCCATACCGAGACCGTATGGCCGGCCAGGTCCCATGTTTTGTGGGCCATAAAATTCCATTCTACAACCAGGGTCATTGTAACCCTCGCTACTCTCAGTTCCTTGCATATTACTATTCTGTTTAATACTCTTAGATCCATACGACCCGAACGCAGTAAAATTAGCGCCCTGAGGTGCAACACCGTCGCCGCCGCCTGCCGGAGGAAGCATGCGCGGCAAGAGGCTCCCGTGAGGTACGCCGAGACCGCCAGAACTGTAGCCGCCGGGCGGTTGACCCAGCCCGCCGCCGTCGGGGCCTCCACCGAGCCCTGCCGAGCCGAGACCTCCTGAGCCCGAGCCGGCCGAGTCTAAGTCGTCGTGATCTCGTCCTCTGCCGCCGCGGCGTCGTCGGTCGCGGCCTCGCGAGCGGTTGCCGGCCGGGCCATCGGAGCCTAGTCCGCCGGACGAACCGAGCCCACCGGACGAGCCAAGCCCGCCGCCGGAGCCCAGCCCGCCGCCCGCGGCGCTGGAGCCGAGCCCGGCGCTCGACGAGCCGAGCCCGCCGCTGGCCCCGAGCCCGCCGCCGCTGGAGCCGAGCCCGCCCGCAGCGGGTGCATAGCCGCCTGAGCCACCGAGCCCGCCAGAGCGAGCCCCGCGTTTTCTGGAATCTGACTCGAGGCCACTTTGCCCAGGGCCCCTTTGCTCGTGACTCCCATTAGCCGGGGACTCGGAAGGCGGAGGAGGAGGCGGGGGAGGCGGCGGAGCTGCCCAGCCGCCCGGGGGGAGCATGGCCGCGGAGAAGTTCGGCATCATCATGCCGTACTGGTCGGCAGGGAAGTAGGGAGGCAGAGCGAAGCCCTGCCCGTTCATTGGGGGAGGAGGAGCGCACATATTCATTTGGGGATTGAGAGCCATCAGAGGCGGTATTTGATTAGGTTGCTGTAAATAATTTGCATTACCGTTATTTGGTGGATTATTTAGAATGATATTTCTATCGAGGAGGGTCACTTTTTTTTCTATGGGAGGGGTGGACGGCCCTTTGCCTACATGAGAAGGGAGTTGCGGGCCGATGGGAGTCGGCAGAAGGGTTTTCGGCGTGGGAAGAAGAGCTTGGGGCGCCTGTTGTTGGCCCGAATCCGTAGTATTCTTCAGGGGGCTGCACTTGCCTGAGCGAGATCGGCTACGCGAACGGGAACGGGAGCGCGAATGACTTCTTGAAGACCTCGACGACCGGCTTCGCGACGATCTGGAGGAGCTGTGGCGTCTACGGCGACGGTCGCGGGAACGAGAGCGCGTGCGGGAGCGGCGGCGGCGCGAGCGGGAGCGCGAGCGAGAGCGGCGCCCGCGGCGATATCTGCCGCCGCGGCCTCGGTGACCTGGTGACCAAAACGTACAAGTTAAATAACTGTGATATTTACTTAATAGATATCATTTAAGAATCAACAATTTTATATCTAGCTTTACAATTTATTGGTATTTATTTGTCAAGTAAGTTGCAAAGTTTACTAAATTAACTTTCAACTTGTACTTACGTCTTCCACCGCCACCACCTCGTTCAGCTAGTTCCTGTAGTTTAGGATTGACTACTTGTTTGGCTTCTTTCAGTACAGCTACAAGGTCGGCGGCTTTGGCTGCGTTAGATGGCGTAAAGAATGTATACGCCGTTCCAGTTTTATTTGTTCGTCCAGTTCTTCCAATACGATGCACATAATCTTCTGAATTGCTTGGGTAATCGAAATTGATGACGAATTTTACATCATCAACATCTGAAAAGAGAAGTTTTGAATTTGAGAATATGAGTGTAAAGCATATAATAATATGCATATTTGTACATTTGTGTTACGAAATACATACCTAAACCTCTAGCAGCAACATCCGTAGCTACTAGAATGGGAGCTTTCCCACTACGAAAATCTGTAAGAAATTATATGTATAAGCACCTTCAACACACATTATGTTCATTGTTTCATTCAACATTAAAATAATGTTGCTAGTAGACTCTTGCAACATTGACACTTCTTTAACTGGGTAGAACTAAGCCTTTTTAACATTCGGCATTCTGATAAATTGTGGGGTAGGCACCACAGCTAAAAAGTGAAAAATAATAACATTTTTACAAAAAAAAAAACAACCAACTTCCAAAAAAAAAAAAGCTCTACATACTGAAAAATTACTTTAATTTCGGAAGTCAGTGTAAGTTTTTAGGTAAGTGTTTTACTTTAGGCTGTCTTGTACATACTAGGTCACTAGTAGTTCATTTAAATTTTAATTAATTGTTTATGACATTGCATGACATATTTTTTACTAAATTCTTACCCATGTCCAAATCACTTGTTTTTTTTTTAATTTGAATGTGCTTTATGAGACAATGACGAAAACAAACGACTTAATAAACAAGCATCAGAAGATATGTTGCACAAGTATTTCAGAAGAATTATTAATAATTCAATAAATAAACATATTCCATTGCAGGTATTGTCGCTCCCACAATAATGTCGGCAATGCTTTGTATCAACAAATCAATATTTCCAGTATGCCAATGTAAACTTTATGACGTTCATCTTGCTCAAATCAATTGCCACTCATCTCACATTTCACCCCTTCTAGGCCACCAATTATGTTTATGTTATTGTGTTATGTATGTTTGATAATGAACAAATTAAATTATTATGGGAAACAAATTGTATATGATATGCATAGGCAATGTAATTACATAAGATATTAGAAAGAAAATAATATAAAATCACAGGATAAGTAAAGATGTAGAATAGGAAAATGACATGACATGTGTTACTAAATGCAAATATTGAGGGCAACCTTAGGAGGTATAATGAGAGACGTAAATATAATTTTATTCCATTCACTATTGTATTAGTAAACTTACTAATAATATCGACTCCGTCTGTCATACATCGCACAAAAAATAAAAATTGAGAGCGAGAGGTGAGAGGTCGCCCATCAGCACGAGGGCGAGAACCGAGTGCCGACCACCGTGTCGGGCGCGCGAGCGCCGGCGGCGACACCCGCGGGGCCGACAGGCATGCGCCGCGAGGTGCCGGCCGCCGCGCCAGCGAGAAGCGGCTCAGACATGCCGCGGGAGCGGGTCAGAGTGCATAGGGCTTAGCCCCGACAACGAGAGGCGGGCGCGGTGCGGGCGCGCCGTCGCCGCCGCGTGCGGCTTGGCGGCGACGAGCCGCGCGCTGCCGCCCCGCCGCACGGCCGCAGCTCTCCACAGCCTGCACATGCAGACACGGGTTCAGAAAATGTTTACTGGCTGCGCTACACCCAACGCGCTCGCGTCTTATGTCCGACACCGCTTCTCGATAACCACTCGTGCTTTTTATTTATGTATATTATTATACAGCACCAGTTCGATATTAAATCAGTATTGCTATTATTGTGGAGCTAGTATAATATAAATTACTGTCAAAATAATAAATTAAATATTAAATCATCATAAGATATCAACAAAGACTTTTTTGTGTCAACATTACCTTGTAAGACCCAATCACGTTCATTTTGTGATTTATCTCCGTGTATACACACTGCTGGCCACCTAAAAGAATAACAAACACTGAATAAGGACACAAGTCAATGTTTCATACCATTTTTTTTTTTATGTCGTCATTCCTGTTTTCGCCCAAGTTAAGCATATCACTAAATTAAAATTATGCTGTGTACAATCAGCATAATTATGATATGACATGATAGCACAAAATATTGTACCGGTTTAATGCCGTAATTACAGAAACAATTCATAAAAAAGCTATTGTGTTCTGATGTGGATCTACATTCTAGCAAACAAAGGGTTAAGCAATATAATAAGACATACCCATCTCGCTTCATTTTTCTTGTTATATCATCGACACGTCGCTTAGTTTCAATAAAAATTATGGTTTTGTTTTCTTTTTCTGCCATGATTTCTTTCAGAAGTGTGCTCAGTTTAGTTTCTTTTTCATATTCCATACAGACATCAATAATTTGCAAAATGTTGTGATTAGCAGCCAATTGTAATGAACCAACATTAATTTGTAGATAATCTTTTAAGAATTCTGCAGCCAAACTTTGAACTTCTCTAGGCCAAGTAGCAGACCACATAAGTGTTTGACGATCTGGTCTGATTTGTTCAATGATCTTTCTAATTTGTGGCTCAAATCCCATATCCAACATCCTGTCAGCCTCATCGAGTACTAAATATGTAGTCCTTTTTAAATTAGTTCTTCCACTTTCTAGAAAATCTAGAAGTCGTCCAGGAGTAGCAATTACAATTTCAACACCAGCATCTAAATCTCTCGCTTGAGGTCCCTTTGGAGCCCCACCAAACAAACAAGTATTGTGAATTTTTGATGTATTTGCAAATTTGTCACAGACTTCCTGGATTTGTTGTGCCAATTCTCTAGTAGGTGCCAGTACAAGAGCTATTGGACCATCACCTCGACTAGATTTTGGCTGGTTGTTAATGTGCACAATAGCAGGCAAAATATAAGAAAGAGTTTTTCCTGAACCAGTAGAAGCAATACCCACCATATCACATCCACTCAGAGCAATAGGCCAACCCTGAGCCTGGATTGGCGTTGGTTTAGAAAATCCCATTTTTTCAATCTCATCCATAACATAATCTGGGAAACTGGCTTCTTCAAATGTCATGGTCGGTTTAGGTATGTTGCGCCCCTTGAGAGTAATCTCATTGTCACTCCTCCAAGCTTCCACTTCAGATTCTGGTCTGCTTTCCACTTCGCTATGGGGCACGTAGAAGTCTTTTTTGAACGGTTTCAGCCTGCTTAGATCCCACTTTGGTTTCCGCAGGTTTGCACCGGGGTTACTCCTACGACCGCCGCCATAAGCTCCTCCGCCGCCGCCGCCGCCTCCTCCTCCTCCTCCTCCTCCTCCGCCACCGCCTGATCCGAGACCATAGCGAGGACTACGACTGCGACTCCTACTCCTGCTGCGGGTGCGGCTGCGACGTCTATCACGACTACGATCTCTAAGGATGGAAAATATCCAAATGAGAAAAAACCATTTTTTTAATCTAACAATGTGCTGTGTAACTCAATTTATATTTACCTTCCTCGACCCATGATTGAAGTTTAAACTGTTGCTATGAAAGCTTTATAGTTATTTGAGACTTCTAATTATAACAAGTCTCTCACAATAATCAATCACACAATAACCACTTCAATTTTTATAATTCACAAGCACTACGCCATTCATCCTGAATTGAATAAAACAAGATGGCGTCCACGGAAGCAAGCGGCATCACCAAAAGGAAAAGTCTTTACTTTTTTAGGAGTAGGTTCCTTAATTTCGACCTCATGTCCTTTCATAATAGACGGTTTATACGTTCAATTTGAAACCAATTCTCTCTGCACGCGGCACCGTTCTATATCCTCACTTGGTTTAATAATTTTAAATTATGTGGGTTTGTATAGCTATTCAATAATAATGGGATAAAAACTTCCACAGTGGCAGTTTTTATCAAAACAATGGGGTTAAAAACTGAAAGCTCGTCATAGGTGCAGGGTTGGATTTCGTAGTATAATTATACATTTGTACCATATTTTCATGATGTGTAGTATATAGCATCACAATGCCATGGGTTTTGATTTATTTCCCACTCAAAAAAAACGATTGTATACGAAAATACCATAATTTTACTTCCAAACATCTTATGCAAAGTCTTACATCTAAAGCAAAACTGAATTACATGTAAAACATTGACATTGGGAAACATATAAGTTAGCAACGTCCGCAACGTTAAATCCAGAACAAAAAAGTCAAAGCTCAATGTCTCTGAACCCAACACCTAGAAAAAACGACTTCAATAATATGAGGAAATAATTTTTGTGGCGCACATTTTAAATGTTGTTGCTGCCGCAAGCGAAAACATGGCAAAAACTAATAAAAATGTATGAAAAACTACCGCGTTTTGCAGCAGAACCTCAACGGTAAGCGTCAGTGAGTAAACAACTGTAACAAAATCGATATAAAAAGAAAACGTAGTATAATATTGGGCAAGTAGGATCTTTTTACATTCCATAGACAATAATTTTCTGTAAGCCCAATTCCAACCCTGCATAGGTGGCACCACAGTTCAAGAGACAACACGTCTAAACATTCGCCTAAACTCACACGCGAAGGCGCCGCGCGGGCGGCGATTCGCGTTGACACTGAGCGGTGTTACACACAACACAATACCGCTCACACACGCGCGACGACTCCTTAGCCCGGACCGTAACCGGCTAGCTCTGGAAGCGGGGCGGGCGGGGGTCATACACCTAACTCTGTAGGAGCGTCGAGTCGGCACCTTCGCCGCTGGTCGTCTTCGTCGGGCCTCCCCCAGGTAACTGGGGGTCTCACCTGGCGGGGACAGACCGCCGAGGTGTCGTGAAGAAAGCGACGCTATGTTATTAGCGTCGCGGCGCGCCTACAGAAACACATTAGCAATCACACATATGGGTGCGCGTAGCTACGCGCACCCAATAATGCCGCAAAGCATCTGTTGCGAACATTATGCGGGGCCCGTATTGACGGGTCCAAAATATGCCTCCGCGGCCAGAGGGCAAAGCGCCCTGGCACCGCTCGCCACGCCCCCTTGCGGGGGCGTCGCGACTTCCGAGAACCACAGTTCAAGGTCTACAAATCGCCATTGTTTTGTTTGTTTACTTTTGTGTCAGCAGTCAAAGCAGCTTTAGTGGAAATTATGAACGTTTTATAATTTATAGGTAATGTTGTGTTTGTTAATTTGATATTCACTTTTGGTGAAGACTGGAGGCTTACGACAGGAATAACCTGATCGGAGCTGGAAACCAGAGGAGGACGAACTTCCTGACTAAACAACTAAAGAGGATATTAATTCCAGCACTGGTCTACTATGATAATTGATAATGTAAAACCTCACACATCTTTACTATAATTTACGTAATATGACACCACCAGTGCCTGTAGGTAATAAAAACGGACTTAGTTCTCTTGGGAGTCTCATCTGGTTACGAATTTCTGCCATAAAAGTCTTTAAGTTTATGAAGGATAGCTCATAGTCTCGATGAAATATCGAGTTTCCATTTTTTTTTTCGGATAGCTTTGTCCCAAAGTTCACAGGTCTATAAATATTTGGCATCAGCTGAGCAAATTAATTATGCGTAAAATAAGTCGCTTCTTTACCAAAACTGTATGGATAGTGACAGCTAGCTGTCAAATTCTTAGACGCTGAATAGTAGTGACATCTGTAGTGAGCAAGTAACAGTTTTTATCCATATTTACTGTCCACTGCCCGCTACCGCCTCTGCCTGAACAATCCATAACTCGATTGAACACGAACAGAGTGGAGTCGGAGGACATCCAATCCATGAGAACTTCCAGGTTTCCACATGCAAATAAATATGTTGTGTGGGAGTTGAATGATTGAATAAATTTAAAATTACGGTTTCTAACATCGTTTTCGGTGATTTATATCAATTTATTTTTTATCTGTGTCGGAATCCATTTTCTGCGTTGTTGTGACATTTTGCGTATTGCTCTTCAGCCAACTATTCTTGAGAAAAAAAGAGTTGTATTGTATGAATATTGTCATGCTATTGAACATTGCACTATCAAATAAGTGATGATATTTTTTTTGTATTGTTAATCATATAATAAAGGCACTTTTGGATCGCGAAGAAACGCACGATGGGTTGAAATAGTGAGCGCTATCGGCAACAGTTTATCATTCTCATTTCATTATTTGCTATTTACACACGCCGTAACATAACAATGGAACTAGACGTATCACCTGCGGATAAAACAGACAACGATATGGAATATTCAGATAATTCGACAGACAGTAAATACACGCCATGTAAAAATGACCAGTACTCGATTATACGCATTCCCGATGATGGTGAAAAGTCAAGTAAGCACTCCTCCAGAAAGCAGTCAAAGAGAAGAAAGAAGAATTCTAATCATTCACGGCCTCTGCCTAGGATAATAGTAAAACCCTTGCCACCGCCACCGCCTCCAGAGAACAGAGAATGGACTGCAGCTACATCCTATACAGAAACGAATTCTAACATTAACAGACCGTCTACCATGCGAGAGGTGTTGGCGAGCATACCAGGGTTCTGTTTAAAACCTAGAAAACGCAGTGGTAAAAAATTATCAACAGCAGCACAGTTACAACAAACAAGAGAAGGGTGCATTGACTTAGAGACACCAGATTCAATACTAGTAAATACAAACATTAGGGCATTACTTAATAAACATACATTTTCACTTCTTCCACCTTTATACCAATATAAGCTTGGGCAGCTACTTCCAAGTGTGGATAGGTTAAGTCCTTCAGGTCGCCTAAATTCTTCTAGTCTGAATAATGAATTTTTTGCTCGTGCCTGCTTACAATGGCAAGACAGCCTCTCTGGTGGTGAATTAACCCCAGAAAACCAACAAAAAATGAAGACTGAAGCTGAAAAAGAAAAAAGCAAAATAGATCCATGGAAATTGAAACATTTTGAACCTATTTGGGGAGAGAAGTCAAGAAAAGAAAAATCTTCAATCAGTTTAAATTCAGATAGGCCATCTCTTAAGACTACAATAAAGTTAAGACCAACAGCTTCAATAACAAGCAGTAGTACTGTTCCAAAAATTAAAAAAAGTAAATCTAGTACTAGTAAAAGAATGCGATCAGTAGGTGCAGTGACAAGGTCTTCAGCCAGAGCTGATGACGTAATAGAAGAACCAGTCACTATAAGCAGTAAACAGTCTGCTCCAGTGCCAGACTTATTGCCTCTGAAACATACAAAGAGTCACAGTCATCCCAACTATGAAGAATATCCAGTGGACTTTAGTTTCTCTGATTCATCTTCAACTCAGAGGATGGATGAATCACTATCCACAACACCTGTTGATCCACTTCTGCTGCCTGATGGAGAATCTGAACGCAATGATCTAAAGCAAGAACTAGATCTCAGTGTTGTTACTATAGAAGAGACTTCAAAAGATGGTGAAGAAGATAAAGCAACAGATTCTGATAGTAATTTACTTGAATCTTCGAAGAGGTCAAGTAATGAAAATGAAGAGTATACTTTGGCGAAGCGAATTAAGTTTGAAAATGATTATGAAATACATAATACAAGTTACTTGGTACATAATGCAGATACTGCTAATAATTATTCAGATGTTGAGACAAATTATGCTGGTGAGCAAGTTTGTCCTAATGATGAACTGCTGTATTCTGGACAAGATCATGGTGACACAAATAGTGAAGACAGTAAAGCTACTGCATCTGTCTATGAATATGATGCAAGAAGTGAATCCTCAGTGTCCAGTCTAAAGATAGATATGAATGTAAATAACATGACTGCTAGTGAGTCTACTGGTGCTACTGAGTCCATTCCTTATGATAATACTGTGACAGAGCTGGAGGAACGCCCTGAAGTTGAAAAAGACACTACCCCAGATGTAATAACACAGGAAACTCAAGAAGAATATGTAACAGAGCAATATCAGGAATGTGCTAAGTGTGACACTGATGTTGAATCACCCCAGCAAAGCACAGAGGCTGTTGTTGAGCAGGATGTATGTGAGAGCTATAACCAGGAGGTTGATTGCCAAGCAACACAGCCTGTCCAGTCCCATTTAAAGAGTGATGTTATCAACAGTCCTGAGAAATGTGAGAAAGAAAGTCTGCCACAGAACATGGCACAGAATTATTATGATGAGCACTTCAAGGATGCAGAGTCTTTTATATTGGAGACGAGCCTCTCAATACTTACTTCTCGTAAGTGTATACTTTATATTAGTTTGCCTATAAAGTGTTATGTAGCATTTTAATAATAAAACTACACAGCAAAATGGTTACTGCAACATTTTTTGTTATTATTGTTGTGAAACTAATTATTTCAGTAACCACAAAGTTTTAAATCTGTTTATATTTATGTTATACATAATTTGTAATGCAATTTCCTCTTACCTTTACAGAAAGTGAAGATGCAAAATATTCACCACATCCTAACTTGATGGAGTTATCATCATACATGAGTGAAACAAGTGAGTATATTTGTAAACATGATACAAATTGAGGGTAGCTGTAAACTCTTTTGACATTAACGACATAAATATTTTGTCTAGATTAACCAGATTACTGCCAATGTAATTTATTTGTATTTTGTAAACTGTTCCAGATGTTACTGCTGTTGTTACAATGCCTTTGACACAAAATTCATCAATACCAATGATGGAAGTTACTAATACATCTGTAAGTTCATTTACTATCATTTACTTATGTCAAATAATTGCTTGGAAGATCTGTTTACACTGTAACTTTGTATCTTATTCCAGATTGTTTCATACCCTGATGATAATATGAAGGATGCAGCTAAACCCAAAGCATCTGCAGTCTCATGGAAATCCGATAATGACTGGCCAAACAACGACAATGTTATGACATTACACCCATTTTCAAATCTAAATACAGAAAGCGCCAAATATATTAGTGAAGACTCCAAAACGAGCATGGAAGATATAAATATGAATGATGAAAATTGTATGTACAAAGAAGATAGGGATGCTAATTTTAATATGGAATCTTCTAACTCGTCTGAAAGTTGTCAATCGATAAAAGATTCTTCAGTGAAGCAAGAAATCGAAGCAGCTACTGGCTTGATATCTAGCACTGCTGTGACGAACCCACCTTTGAATACCACCTCTATTGCTCAGGGTATGTGGGCTCGAAGTAAAAAGTCTAAGTTGGGAAAAGAATCAAACAGGTATGTAATGATAGCAGGGCTGCTTGCTTGATCCGACGTTCCAGTCTCTTGTCAGAAGTACCTATTTTGCACCAAGGTGCATAGATTGTTCTCATATAGTTTGGCCCTAAGATGTTCTTAAAGATAAATATATATTGTCAAGATTAGTATTAGTATTATTTTAATTATTATATTTTATTTGCATTTCAGAAGTCGAAGTTCAAACAAAGTGCCCCCTGGCACGGTGAACTTAGAACGCAGCTACCAGATATGTCAGGCGGCGATCCAGAACAGTCCTAACCGCGACGCATTACGCGGTCAGCTTCGACCGCCGCCCGCGCTGCTGACGCGGCCTGCGCGGTCTGTGCGAGCGCCGCCCCCTCCGCCTCCCCCTCCGCCACCCGTACTCGTCAGGCAACTGCCGGTCTCTGTGATGCCTCATAATGAAGTATGTATTCATGCTATATTATGTTCTTATTCATCTAGAATTTCCTTGAAAAACGCACAGGCCAGAGCAGTCTGGACAGTGCGTGAGGCTTATCGTAGTCACGCCCCTTAGACAGACGAAAAGAAACGACCAAAAAGAAGTATAAGAATTTATAATATGCCACTTATTATCTTCGTTGTATCTATGATTCCATTTATATATTTTTAAATAAGCTTCGACTATACTTCGGCCTCTTCAACAGCCTTAAACTTATTATAATCCCTTTCGATCTTACCTTTGCACCTTGTGGGAGGCGATAATGCACAACCTTTTTAAAAGAAGCTATTAATTTAGCAGGTTTATAAACTTTTTCTTTGTATAAAATGAATATACATATTGCCACTTGTGCATTTCGTGATGTCAGCTAAGCGTATCGCCGCCGGCTGCATTCGCCGGGGGCCATATTATAATTCGCTCAACATACCGTAACGTGAAAACTGCGTTCGTCAAGCGCACGTTCAAGAGATGTATTTGCCCTAAAAAGGACATATTTAATCCTACCCATAAATAATTTTATTACATAAGTAATTATTAACAAAAAAACTTTTGTTTTCCAGATGAACGAGAATCGGTCTAATAACGTGGGCCAGTACATCCTAGTACAAAGAACTCCTAACGTGGCCCCACGAGCGTCTAGTGCCCCACCTGCAAACCAGAATACTAATGTGGTTAGTATTTACTGTTATCTTATTGTGTCAAAAACTCACTTGTCCAAATAGGCCTAACGAGTAACGATCCTTTCAATTTGGACGACATTTGCATTACTACTTATAATAAATATTATAAAGTAGCACAAATGCTAATAATATAACCACAGATTTGTGTTGTGAGTACTGGGCAATGTGTCCTCACCATTTGGCAATTTTTTTAGAGACGGCTGATGTCTTCATTGGATGGTACAAAGCATCATAGTATACATAGATAAATAGAATCAGAATATGGCGTATTGTACACCATCATTTGTATGTGCATTTTACTTATTTCCTACCCAAATGGTTAATTTAAATTATTAATTTCAGAGCGTTGCGCGGTGTCGCAGCGTGGGCGCAGACGACGCGTGCGTATGCAACCTGCGCGCCATGATACTATGCAAGAAATGCGGTGCCTTCTGCCACGACGACTGCATCGGATCAGCGGAGCTGTGTCTTACCTGCCTGATACGCTGACCCTACCTCCATGGTCTCACTACGGCCCATTAAGCGCGGCCATTGCTATGTTGCTAGTATTAAACCTTACAAGGAACTTTTATATAGATCGAATTTAGCTACAGCTTTTATACCTTTAGTTCAGCGTAGCTAATAGATTGAACTCAAGTAAATCCAGGATTGAGGTATGTGTGAACAAAGTAAATGGTTGTTAGGAATGGTGGTGCTATCTGTTTGAATGTATCAATAAACAAAAATATTTAGTTTCTAATCTGTGTACGAATATTGACAATATTTTGTACTTCACAAAGATACGGAGGTTGATTTTGCAGAATTTAATGTGAAGCTTTAAGTTGGATCGAAGTCACGCTAAGGTCAGATTTACCTAATCATTCATCATCGCTGAAATTAAGTTAGTCAACTTACTGATGTGATACTTTCCAATTCGTTAGCTTATGAATGTTGTTAGTAACAAAATTAGTTTCAGACTCGTGCTTCAAAACCATTCCTGTCTAAAAGGCAGAATTATCCATGTCCTGTCCAAAGTTGTAAAATATTTCATTTGACGTATGGCAGTGATGGTGTGTGTTAGTGATTTTCTTGTTAAAATGTTAGTTATTCTGCAAACAGCATTTTATATATTTACACATCATATGTTGAACATAATACTTCATATTTTAAGAATCCAGATGATAACTTGTATACAGCACAATATAATTCATTCTATAGCTCGTACTTTATTTAGATCTTATGAATACATATTTTAAAGTTTATCGAAATATAGCAGATAACTTGGTAGCATTTGTTAACATTTATTTGATACAAATAATATAGTAACGTTGTTGTTAAGAGTACAGTACACGAGAGTAGTCGCTGAGCTGATTTCATTTTGCCATTATATTTTAGTACTAGGATATCATCACAATTTAATTTTATGCTACTGTTATATTAATTTTAGTGTTATTTTACCATTTCGTGACTTTATTTTGTATGTAGTTTGTCAGTAAAGGCTTAGTATTGGCATAGTAATTAAAATACTTGTGCACCATCTGATATCCCATCTATTTATAACATTTATAATTAAGAGTATGTACAGATATTTATTGATATGTGAAGGCTGGTGGGTTGAACATCGGATGGACTCTTATCGTAGGTATTTATAGAACATTACTTGTTATATTTAAGTTTTTCATTATGGCGTGTACACTAATATGACACTAAGTTATGCAATATATTTATAGTTGTCTATAATATTTTTATAAGAATCTTTTACAAATTGAGAAATAGCTTTTTGCTAAGTTAAGACTTCCTTGTAATATGTATCCAAACAAAATCCAATTTATCCATAATAATCTCCTTCTGATCTCTTGTTTTATTGTCCCACTAATATACTGTGGACCTTTATTGCGTATTGGGTGTAGTGTACAATGATTATAATAACATGGTTTTATTATAACGTAAATAACTGATTATCAACAAATAACATTATATTTAGATAGTTGACGACGCTGCTCCAGCAATGCCTAGTTTATTAACAAAGCAATGCCTTACATGATGACTTACAGATGCTATAAGTTACAATTAAATATTCATAGATATTATAATAGATAATTAATAATACAAGTGTTGCTCACTATGTTTGAATCACAAATGTATATCTGTATATTTTAGCTTATATATTATCGATAAATGTTAAAGAAATCTATGTACACATGTCACAAAAGCTAGATACACTCTAGGTTTTAAAGACGTTTCATGGAAGTTAAAAGAACAGTCTTGGGACTTTAGAAATGTATGAAAGAATTGTAATTCTTTATAGTGTACTTAGTTTAAGATTTTCATAATCTCGGTACGCAATAATTTAATACAGAGTTCGAATAAAGTATTGAATATGAAAAGTTACATTGGTATATTTGCATATGTTTAGAAACTACCAACGACTTATTATGGATGGCTCTTATTTTTCCTTTTTTATGATTTTTGCGAACTTCCTTTTTGTCATGGAATTGTCGCATCATTGTTATTTATTGGTAATTAGTTATTTTATGCTCATGAACATTTTTTCTCTAATAAAATTATGTTCTTCTAAGATAATAATATTTTATTTTTTGGTCCTTATAACTTAGTGCACTATGCTGGGAAAACAGTAACACATTATTCCAGTTATGCAGTGTCAAATGAAATAAGCTAGCGAACTCCGCAGACGTGATGGGTATCGATATCTCATGCCGACAGAAACAAAAATCATTTTTGTTACTTACTATAAATGTTTTTTTTTTTTGTCGTCTTTAGATAACGATAGATACCCATAACGTCTGCGGAGTTTCTTTAGCTAATTTAATTTGAACCTGTATACCTCTACCAAAGCCTACTACTAGCCAACAAACCCATGAGGAAATTTGACATAAACGGTCGCGTGCTCTGCGGTGATACTTGAACTTTATTCTTTAGATATTCGTGCAAGCTCTCATTTTGTGCAAGAAAATTATCTACTTTATTATGAAAGTACTACTTAGTGAATAATACATATTTCCCTCTTTCATAACATATGACATGGCCATGTTACAGGTTACGCCCACCTTTGTCATATATTCCTCTAAGGTTATTGCGCCAAAACTTGTTATTACGAGTACATAGAAATTGTTTCAAAAAATTGCACGTGCAGCACCATACACGTGATAGAAGTGTAACTTCTTAAACATTAAAGAATGAGAGAGATTTAGTGTGAGAGACAGAAGAGTTATTCAAAATTTCTTTCTCATCACAGACTACATAGAGATACTTCTCTCATGTAACGAAATGTGCCTAAACATTGTTTCACGATAACGAATCGCTGCCTAAGAAGTTATACTTCTAAAATTAAAATGCGTAATCGAGTAAAGTACAAAGTATATATATTCTGTGGTACTATATGTAATACTAAATTCTATTTCCATGGTTAACAACATTGGAATGTGAACTATTATCACAACTATTATTCTAGATACTTTTGAATCGATTAATCATTAATGTTGCTCATTACAAAGTTGAGAATCTTTGTTTCAGACTCTAGACACATCTAGACTCTATTGCTACTTTCAAATAATTTTCTCGATTTCGCAGCTCTATTTTCATTCAATAATGTTTATTGGTCGTTCAAGGCACAGTGACGTTTGATTGAACCAAAGGCAACATAACATAGTAGCTAATAAGCCAATCAGAAAATGACAGTTAAATATCTAGCCAATGAGACTGACTTTGTATTGTGATTCTAGAACTCGTGAGATGTTGATAGTGATTTTTTTTTAGTCTGGTGTGTTGTGCGGCGGGTGGATGTTTGTTATTCCTCACTTCACGGTTTTGTCGTTATTATGTAAAATTCTCTTCCTAACATCGAACGCCGCGATCTGATTCCGATTGAATTTCATCAAAATGTCGACAGTCCTGCTAGCAGTTATTGCGGTCATCCTGTGTGTACTTTTCAGAATATTGAACGTTAACAGTCAGCCCCAAAAACCTGTGATCTATGGGAGAGATAGGAGTTTTATTGAGAACATCTTATTTATATCACCGTTCCTAAATGAACCGTAAGTATTCTTATTGTTGTTTTAATTGTTTTCATTTATAGTTTCGTTTATAATCATCCCCGTGTTCATGCATGAGGCTAGCGTGATGGTGATGATGTCATTAGTTACCACTCTGAGAGTCGTAAATTTTGTGTCACGGTTTTTTTATCTCGCTAAATATCTTTGTAATTTGATAGATTTTTGTTTTAGATAGAGTTTGCACTTAATATCACCACTAAAAATAGTGTTATGTTATCCATTTTTATTGCTTTTAGTTATTGCTGGTGTTACTATAAGCTTAACAAACTATTTGATGCCGGATACGGCACCTTCCAGAAATAACAATAGGTTTAGCCCAAATGAATTGTGTATTGTTATGGATTACTATCTATACATATTATGGCTTGAACTAATAAATTATTATTGTTTATCTTTTTCTAAACCATTGCTGGTGACCTTATTACTCTCAACATACTCTCAATATTAAGTTTATTTACTTCTGCATGTAAGCCTAGCAACAGTAGCAACAGTATAATGGGTAATAATATGTCTTTTTTATTTACTTGATGTAAATAATCCACATTCCACATAACCAGCAGCCAAAAGTCAGTGTGCAAACATTCTTCAGTAACTTATACATAGAGAGTGATACAATACTCATACCAGAATCATAAAAAATAACCAGCCTATATACTGAACTCCAGACTTCTTAGTATAATCTAGCAACATCTACAGATTTAGCTACAGTTGTATCAATAAAAATTAAAGTAAGTTTTTTGGTATAGTGAGTCATAGATGACTGCATAACTTGTCTCCCTGCCAGAGATCCATAAATAGGTATGATGTCAGGACTACCTTTATGTTAAGTCAAGTCAAGTTAAGTGGTCAGGAAATACTCCCACACATCATTACCTACTCAATACATTAAAAATTAAATCTAAAAAATAATGTGTTTATTTAATTTCATCTTTGTTTACAAACATTTGATTATTTTGTGTCAACAGTTCATTAACTTGAGTATAAAGAGTGGTTAAATATTCATGAAAAAATCTGGCTATACCGATCGTAGATTTTTATTGTATGCTTTTGTATGAGCAGTACCTACAATGTTAACACACACCTCATATATACATACATTACATACATACCTACATTCAAATACATATTTGAAGTTACAAGGCCATGTAAAAAAAATAGTATCACACTAATATCCATTTATTTAACATAAGTATATTCAATATAATATTTATTACTAGTTTCAACCATGCGAAATTTCTTGTTTTAACATAAAATATATATAATATCCTATGACACTGCAATACTGTACCTTCCCATTAGTGAAAGATGTTTCGGAATCTGATCAGTACTTCCAGAGATTACCTCCTACAGCCAAACTTACCGCTTTATAATATTAGTATAGATGTGAGATAATAACTTGCTCATATTTAAGCAAAAAATTGTCACAATAAGGTATTGATTGCAAGTTTGCATATCAAGCAACCAAAACTATTTAAGACAATCAACTCACATGAATCATTGGAATGTCCTGCGGCAAAATCTACGTTTTTACCTATAATATGCATTGGTTGTATAAGTAAAACATTCCCAAAGATAATTCAGAATATAATACAAGATCTCGTTAAGCCTAAATAAGGTTTAAAATCCTCCACACTGACTCACAACTATAGAAATTAGGAAAGATGACATGAAACAAAAAAAAACACGTGTTTAATAAATATCATATGTAGTACAAATTAAAACATAAGTACCTACATAAGTATGTTTTTAGTTTTGGTTACAAATGCCATCGGCATCTATTAACAAATTAACCCTGATGTCAATGGGCATTTATAACGATCTTGACTCACTGGCTCAGCCTTAAATATTAGTATTTCTTCACTTAAATCGTAACAGCATTGTTTCGGTCAGTTATTTATCCACATGCATCTCATTATCGTCTGGTTACTGAAAATTTAAATATACAATAGGTAATGTAGCAATTTATTACATGTCAAGTAAATACAAATTATTTCGTAATTTATGTGTATAATGTACTTATTATTTATATCATTAATTATATTTGATTAGGTATGTTTTGTCCTTGAGTGCATGTAATATTATTATAAGTTAAAAATGGGTACCTATCTAGTAAATGTTCCAGAATTAGGAATGACCTAACTTCATGGGAAAAGGCGTGAGCTTATGTATTACTAGTTTATGATGTCGGAAATTATACCACGGGAACGTGCTACCGAGACAAAACGTAACCTATGTCGTTCCCCAGGATGCCATCTATTTCCTTGCCAAATTTTATCCAGATCCGTTCAGGGGTTTAGGCGTGAAAAGGTAATATACAGACAGAGTTACTTTCGAATTTATAATATTACTAGCTGCGGCCCGCGGTTTCAACCGCATAAGTCTCGATCCCGATGAAATATCGGGATAGTAAGTATCCTATGTTTTAATCCAAGTCATGGTCTACCTATGTGCCAAATTTCATCCAAATCCGTTCTGCCCTTTTTGCGTGATTGAGTAACAAACATCCAAACATCCACACTTTCACATTTATAATATTATATATATATATATAGTAGGATAGTATGGCTGTATTATGTATGTGTCTTCACACAAGTCTCATAAAATAAATAAAATTATTTTTAGCAATGATTTTTAGGTTTTGAATACCAAACTTAATCATAGTCACCTACCTATTTACTTTATTAAACCTTCAAAACATTCTTGTATGACGACATTGAATAAAATAATCTTACATTATTTATTCTGATATGAATCAATACATACAATACTTAATAATAAATCACAACAAATACATGACTGATACTAATGGCATTGAACTATACACACATAATATGACTCACTTAATCCAAGTAACGCTGCTTGTCTACAAACATAGTGTTGAGAGTCTAAACTATGACAAATTTTAATCATATCCTACAACTCTACAGAAAAACAAAGAAAGATAGGGTGATAAAATAAATGCTAGAATCTAGGCTATGGAATTGTGTGACTAACTGCAGGTCAATCGATCCACGATTAGCGTAGCATATGGTTGCCGCACATGGAATAAAAACTTCTTGCCTTGGACAGCGAGTCAAAAATGATTCATGTTAGACTCATAGCAAGAGTAAACCTCGGTACAGTTGAGTCATGGATGAAAATAAGGTACCTACATATACTTCCCACGAAATCGCATAATACCTATAAATAAATATCCTAATCAAGTCGTCACAGCTAGAAACAAAAATAAATAATAGGTACGAAAACTGGTTGATCGTTAGCTAAACCAATACCTCAAAAAAGCAGTCACTTTACGTGAAATACTGGTGATATACGAATACGACCCTTACAAATTAACATACATATAAAAATATGTTATAGGCATTAACACGATTCCTAATCAAACACAGCTTCCGTCATAACAAAACACCCTGAAATATTTCAATGAAAACGTTTATACTTAGTCCAACAGGTTGTTTACCAAGCCCTTTCGTTTCAGATACATACCGACTCGGCTGTGGGGCTTCAGCGGCCATGTTCAGACCATACTGCACAGTCTAATCGGGCGTGTCCGTTGCCCCTGGCCTATAGGCGGCCGTGTGTCGCTGGTCCTGCCTGATAAGTCCACCCTCACATATGATCTGTACGAACCCGTTGGAAACGAGCATGAAGGTATGGATGTCTCATTTTTCAAGACTGAAAATTCTTAAGTCTTCAAAAAACCCGTTAAGTGCAAACAAGAAAAAAAACGCAATTGTAGATTTATTATTACCTCATGTCATTTGTGAGTGTGCCTTGTTGCTGGGCGAAGGCCTCCCATATTTCCATCCAAATCCCTATTTTATGCGATCACTGGCCATGCAATTACGTCACCTTTGCTGCATTGCACTTGAAGACTCAGTGCAGATGGATTCTTTAAGAAATGTAATTCATCTCAACCACATAGGATAGAGGATTGGGCCATTGCATTGGGGTAAAGCATTATATTGTACCTCACGGCTCAAGTCCATGAACTCCGTATGATAAGGTTTTTTTTTTTTTTTTTTTTTTTTTTTTTTTTTTTAAAAAACGTTGCCCCAAACTAGGAATTTCTCCTGTATTGTGGGTGCGTTTACAAACATTTAAAACTCACATACACAAACAGCCAGACCCGGAACAACTACTTGTAGGTCATACAAATATTTGTTCCGTGCGGGAATCGAACCCGCGACACGCAGCGCAGCAGTCAATCGCTTAACCACTGCGCCAACCGTGCCGTGCCTTGGTTGGTTTTCGAGAAATCATAACAAAACGTTTGTTTTGTGTGAAATCTACTGTGCGTAGGTGTTCGAAACTAGGTGCACCTTTCCACTGGGAATAATATGCGTGACAGCATCACTATAACATTACTGTACCGGCTGATGCCTGCCAACGTCACAACAATACATATTATAAATCCTGTAGTAAATCAACACAGTGCAAGGTCACATAGGTAACTTGCGACTGTCTTTCCACTCGATTGGTTCATCTCTTGCAACACAAAGGCATTGTTCGGCTTAATTCAGTTCGTCAAACCGGTTTATTATAAACTTTTTTGATAGTAGTGGCGTGGGTTAGCTATATAACATAAAAATCATACCAGTATACACTAAAGTGGAAGGCGTATGTAGAATCTGAACCCACATCTCGCCAGTAATGCGAAAAACTTCGGCGGCTTCTCCTAAAAAAAATCCATCGCAGAAACCAAAAAGAACTGCCAGACTTGGAGATCGAATCCAGGATCCCACGCTAAGCAGTTGTGATTGTGGACACTAGACCAGCATGTGTAGCATGACCACTTCTATCTCTACTCTACGAAAAAAAAAGACAAATCACTTTCTTAACAAAAAGTCATTCTTTTTTTGAATTTTGACATCGCGCCGTAGAAATCTTTCTACAATCTGTCATTTTGTCTTCCGTTTCTTCTGTTTCTATAGTGGCCATGCTACGCATGCAGGCAGTCAAATAGTTTTGGGGCACGCGCAGATATGATATTGCATCATACGATACTACGTCATGCTGTTATACATACCTAATTATTTATATCAGTAGCATGGTCGTATCGGTTTCCAGTCCGCTGAGATAGTGCAAATAAATTCGCGTAAAACTTGTACCTATACGCTAATATGTAACGTTGATAAACCTGTCATGAAACATCAAAACGAACTAGTCATCATTTCATAACGTACATAGCATTATCAGCACTATCAGTTTCTTATCATAGCAGGAAGTTTTAAAGTGAATCAGCAGTCTGAGAGAAATTTCCAGCTAATAATCCGGCATTCGGAACAACAGCCTTTCATATATATACATATTTATGCGACCTATATTAAGTCCCATTCAAATGATATCAACGTATCAAATGGTTCCATGAAAAATTATCACTAGTCTGCATGTCAGTGGTGACAAAACACCAGTATAAGATGTCCTCTTATATTATTGAAAGTGAAACTCCGTACTACCCCAGGCCAGCTCAAGGTGTTACCACCGACGTGCAGTCGACAGTAACAATCGTCCATAGAAATCATAAAGATTTTACAGTCATGTAATGTAAAATTAGTAACGGGAAACATTTTTCTAGTCACGCGAGGAAAATGTGCAACTCGTGGAAGATTGCAATAACGTCAATACTCGTGTACTTACAATTTCCCCATATGTTACTATGGGCTACATTTATAGGTGCTATAAAGTCTAAAATTTGAATAGTCATCGTCCAATTTCAGCGATGAAAACAGCGATGGTACTTAATTAAAAAGATTGAAGAAATGATTAGATTAACAATTTATTTTGAGTTATCGTTACAAATGGATGACAAACTAAAACAGCACAAAATTAATCTCTAAATTCATAAATTGATAACGTTGTGTCGTTCTATACGTAATATATAAAGCTGCTGATACCTATCTATGCATTCGACAATAATGTGTTTGTAATTGTTTGCGAATGTTGTTTCTATGCAGTCGTAAGGAAAAACAAATCATGAATCAGTTGGTCGTCATCCTACGGAAGTTGTAAGAACCGAGTGGCGGATACCGGTGTTTATGGTCGCTCTGGCCAGGGGATAGTGACCGTTCTTTATTTTTCCACATCCAGTCGCTTATTGCTACATGTTCAATCAACATCAACATAGGTCAATGAATGTTTGAAATTATTTATTGTAGGAGTAATAGGTACGGATAAAGCATAGTAATCTATAAAAAAAAAAAAACCTACATTGTGTCTCGCCGCTGGGCAAAGTACTCCCCTTTTTAAAAAGTCCCTCCCCTTTTTAAAAGTCAAAGCATTTATTTGAAATAGGCACATAAAAGGCACTTTTGAACGTCAAGATTTGCAATAAAATAAAATTGGTTCTAGTCGCCCCTTCCAAAAGGTAGTTTCGTATAGAGAAGAATGGGCAAAAAACTCCACCGTTAGTTACTCTTTTAAAATGTTTTACAATATTTGCATACATTTTATACAATTAAATTAGCAACCAGTTTGATTTTGTCTAGACTCTAGATTGTCCTATGGAGCAGGACCAGCATGTTTCCGTGCATTCTTATCTTGGATATAATCCTCTAACTTGTAAAATGCTTGTTTACAAAGTTAACTTTTATTAAGAGTTCCAAATTTTCTTTCATTTAATTGCAGTATATCACAAGGTATTACGTTGTAACGTTTAACACAGTGCCCCATAAAAGATTTATGTACTTCAGCTAATCTGAAAAATGGTTGATCACTTTTATCTTTATTTCTAGTATTAAAATTATGTCTATAACTTATTTTATTACAAAAATGTAGATTTTTTCTTACATACATAATATTTTCATAAATGAATTGTCAAGGTACCGTCATAATGTTAATCCTTTTAAATAGTTTCCGGAGAGATTCGCGGCGACAAAGATTATAAATGGCTCCGACAGATCTCTTTTGCAAAATAAAGATGGATTCAATGTCAGCAGTCCGACCCCACAGTAAAATGCCATACGACACAAAGTTGTGGAAGTAGCTAAAATAAACAAATCGCGCGATTCTACATCTGTTAACTGTCTTATATTTCTAACAGCATAAGCGGCCGAGCTTAGCCGCCCCACAACAGGTGTTATACGAAGTCCCCATTGTAATTTCTCGTCTAGCATGATCCCTAGGAAAACAGTTTAATTAATAAATTCCAGTTTTCCTCCATTCAATATGATGTCACATTCGCTACTTCTAACATTAGGTAATTTAAAACTAATGCAATTTTTTTTTTAAATCATTTTTCCCTAATTACCTATTTACTGTAAACCAATCTTGGACTAGAAGAATAGAGTTATTCAAGTCGTTAAGCTATTGTGACTTGGTTTATTTCAAAGATCAATAATATGTCATCTGCAAATAACACCACCTTCGGTTGATTTTTAAGTAATTGGGATAAATCATTAATGTAAACTAAAGAGAGGAATGAACCCAATATCGAACCTTGAGGAAACCCCATTGCCATTTCAGACCCTAATGGGTTTATGCCATTTACTTGAACTTTAACCGTTCTATCTTTCAGGTATGATGGAATTTTACTTTCCTTCCAAACCTCTCCATTTTGTGCGATCTCTGGCCATGTTGGCCTTTTTCTTTCAAAACCTTTTCCTTTTCTTTTATTTTGTACGATATCTGACCATTTTTAGGCCCGCAACGCAAACAATATATTACTAAAAAAATATATAAAGCTAATACGTTTCATTTAATAAATTTACAGTGATTACTTATTTGGATGCTGACTATCAGTTAGCCAATGGCACAGATTGACGATGGGCCTTGACACAGCTTAGAATTCAAGTCAGTTTGTGAGGAAGTAATTCGAAGAACATTAACGATTCACGTGTTACGTACCTTACCTACTTTGTTTATTATTGATTTATTTATTTACAAACCTTTATCTCATAAAAATCTAGGAAGGGATCAACCGTTTGGAAGCCCTTCCTTGTTAGGTGGCCTTGATTGGTCACCTAACTTACTTGATCTCTCATCTGATTGACTCCATCACTCAATTTGGAAACCAGCGGGGTAATTGCGTAACACATAAATTTGCTTTTTTGAGCAGACGAATTTTTCAATCCTATGACGCAATGGATGTCAAAATGAAATGCCTTTCATTTTATGTGTGAAACGCAATTAACCCGCAGATGCACGACTCTATATTATCATAATTAGAGAGACAAGGAACTGGTTTCCCCAAAAAAAGTCAAGATTAGTTGCCTGTTGTTCTGATATGATCAGAAACCACACCGCATCATAAATTAAGCAGTTTTTAATCAGTAGATCTTAAAACAACAACACTTCAATCTGTTGACCAGCGAGCAACTGCAGCAATGGCCCAAAAATTGTTAGGCGAGAGGCACTGTTCTTTCATATAGGTACATATTTTCGTCCATCAATCAGTCCCTTGCTGGACATAGGCCTCTCCCAAGCTGCGCCACAACATCCTGTCCTCCGCCTTCCGCATCCAGTCGGTCCCAGCCCTTTTTAAGGTCGTCGGTGATCTAGCTGAAGGACGTCCCACTCTACCCACTATTACCACACTTATTTTCCCTAACACTAACCTTATTTTCCCCCCACAGATGACGTGACGGTCGCGATCTGTCCCGGCATCGGCAACACTTCGGAGAGCGTGTACATCCGAACCTACGTGCACTACTCACAATGCCACGGCTACCGATGTGCTGTGCTCAACCATATAGGTGCTCTCAATAGTGTCCCAGTTTCTGGCAATCGGATCTTTTCGTACGGTAAGATATTTTTTATACAATTATCTGAACGAGGCAGTCGATCCAAGGTATGAGTCGGGGGAAGTAAATTGTTATTGTTGGTCACTTTAAGAAATGCACTGTGCGCACACAGAATAAAAGAGCCTCCATGAGTAAGTAAGGAAACCCAGGTAATACGCAGAACCTTGCTGAGTCGCAAATATTTTTATTTACACCGTAATAAGCTATTCTCAAATAGTTCGTGCCGATACGAGTATTGACGTAGAAGAAACCCAAAGACGTAAATTCTGGATCATATGATTTTCCTCCCAAACCAATATAATTCCGCAATCTTCTGCATTCATTGCAGCAGCCTTGACAGCGCTGATTCAAACTATACTACGATGTATTACATAATAGATATTCTGTAAACATAAACAAAGAAATATTCAAAGTAAACGCAGTGTAATAAACAATCACGTTTGTTTGCAATACGAAATAATGCTTAATAGTCCGGTCAAAATAGACATTCAAGGTTATGATAATTCGCATAGAGCTGAAAATTGGTACGAATGTTGGGAACAACATTATAAATGAAATGTGAAAAGTCCCCATCGATCCCACATCTGCAAAAAATAATATATTCAAGGTCAAAGTTCGCAATTATGGGTTTTTTTGCATTTTTCAGCCAAACAAGTTTTATAATAGAAATAGGTCCGACAAAAAATGTAGATCATGCAATTATCTATAAAAATTGTTCTTACAATATGTGCACACGTTTCCACGCCAACTGCGAGGTAGCGTACTTTGCGCGTTTTATTAACTTGGTTTCCCCGGTAGTCCACGATCTTTTGTGGTCCTGTTTAATTAAATAAATAAAAACTGGTACTATTGGTAATGTAAGCTTACCCCTATTTTTTGAGCTGACTTGACCGGATTATAATCCTTTCTGCGAAATTAAATCCGCTTTTGGCTCTTGAATCTTTTTAGTAACACTTGCAATGTATTATTTTGTAATGGTTAAAAAACAGGTTTAGTCACATAATGTGCGCTTTTATAATTTCAAACGTGACGATATTATCGTGGACGTCCACGTGAACGTTATAACGTTATCATGTACGGAAACTTAAATGCGACTTCATATATTTCCATTTACTTCCCTGTGTATAGTAATGTCGGGTCGTGGACGTGGACGTCAACGATAATATCGTCACGTAAGAAATAATAGAAGCACTAATTGAGCAAGGATAATATAAATAAGGTAGAGGCGTTACGGTGCGTTGACGGCGGGCGGTGCGCAAACGCATGGATATGCTTCAGGAGAACCGTTCTAAATACTTCGTTAATTAGCGATTGTACATAGTTTGTATAGATCCATTATATGCGTATCTAAGTACGTATAGAGTTTTTACACGTGTTCCATATAGGTACCGAGGTAATGGACAATCCGCCATAGCTGTATGGCAGATTGTCTATGGAAATACTATTGTTGAATGGAAAAATTGAATCATTGAGTTACCTACATGCTACATAGTTTGTATCTATTATGTATTATGAAAATTGTCTCCATTCGTGGATTCGTGCTTATATTACACATTGCATTGTTTCAACTTTATCACACGTTATGTAGACCACCTTGCAATTTCCGGTCAGAGTGAGGACTATGGCCGGAAATTGCAATATAAGCACGAATATCTCTAGGAAGATATTATTGCGCTCTAAGGAAACTTCTTGTTATTATATTGTAGCACGAATTAGTTGTTACGAAAATCACAAAATAACTTGTTATTATCTGGTCTGCACGAGCTATAATTGCTATTAGATCGTCTTGATTAAAAAAGAAAAATAGCCAGTCATTTAAAATGGAAGCGGGGTTCGCTGCCGATGATGTGCCAGACGAACATAAGCAGAAATAACTTAACGTCACTTGATTATAAAAACGTGTGCGGTCGCAGCGCCCCGTCAGGAACGAAGTTCCTTACGCTATACTCGCACGCACACACACTCGGATATAATATAAAGAGAGAGAAATATAGAGAAAGTGTGAATTTAATGCGCGTTTTTATTACAGAGCCATCTAGTATACGTTTTAGAAGTTCTCTTAAAGTTGTCGCTATCTTGGATTTTCATTTTGATCTCGCTATCGCCTTCAGCGCCCGTAAAAACCATGAAAACAACACACATGACGAAAAATTTGAAAGTTTTCGCAGCCGCTATCTTGGATTTTTATTTTGACCTCAGTATTGTCTTCAGCGCCCTCGAAAACCACTAAAACGACACACATGATGAAAATATAAAATTTTCGCAGCCGCCATTTTGGTTTTCATTTTGAGCAGTATCGGCTTTAGCGCCCTCGAAAATCATGAAAACTATCTCTCAAAAGTCGCATGGAGGGCATAACGCTTTTTCGTTACGCGACGAGTTCAACTCCTACCACAAGCTGCGTTTAAGAACTTCGTTCCAATAATGAGGAGAGACACTACAAAATCATCCCGTTAGGTGTCGCAGCGTATTGTGTGGATCGACCGGAGGACACGGTGGAGCATACGGTGGAGATCTGCCCGGCTTGGGCGGAGCACCGCCGTGTCCTGGTGGCGGCGACCTCTCGCGTCCGGCCCTGGTTCAGGCCATGGTACGGAGCGAGAGGGAATGGGAAGCCGTCTCCTCCTTCTGCGAAGCAGTAATGCTCGCGAAGGAGGAGGCGGAGCGCGAGAGGGAGAGGCAATCACTGCGCCCTCACGCCCCTAGTCGCCGCAGGAGGAGACACCCTGGGCGTCGGGAGTCGATTGCCGACTCCCGGCCACCGTAGGCGCGGGCTTGCGGACGGCGAGCAATGGGCAGCTCGCCGTCCGGTAAGGACCAGGCCCGGGTCGACGGCGCGTCGTGTTCAACGCGCGCCTCAAAGAGATGTCAGCAAAATTGACGGGGTCCGATAGGACCGATGCCTGCCGGGGCTGCGGATTGTTCGAAAGAGTTACCGTGGCCCTGGCGCACAGGTAACTGAAGGAACACGGGTGGGTTTTAGTCAGTAAGAGTCTGACACGCCCTTCCGCTCCGCCCAGAGCGGGAGAGGTCATTTGATGATTTCCCACCCAAAAAAAAAAAAAAAAAGGTGTCGCAGCGTAGGGCACGCCACAATTGCGGCGGTAAGACCCCTCTTTGAGAAGTGGCTTGAGAGGCGCCACGGCGTCCTCACCTTCCGCCTGACGCAGGTCCTCACCGGATATGGCTGTTTCGGGAGGTTCCTGTTTCGGATAAGGCGGGAGGAAACGCCCGGGTGTTATCATTGTGTGGATCGACCGGAGGACACTGTGGAGCATACGGTGGAGGTCTGCCCGGCTTGGGCGGAGCACCGCCGTGTCCTCGTGGCGGCGATCGGCGGCAGCGACCTCTCGCGTCCAGCCCTGGTTCAGGCCATGGTACGGAGCGAGAGGGAATGGGAAACCGTCACCTCCTTCTGCGAAACAGTAATGCTCGCGAAGGAGGAGGCGGAGCGCGAGAGGGAGAGGCAATCACTGCGCCCTTGCGCCCCTAGTCGCCGCAGGAGGAGACACCCTGGGCGTCGGGAGTCGATTGCCGACTCGCGGCCACCGTAGGCGCGGGCTTGCGGACGGCGAGCAATGGGCAGCTCGCCGTCCGATAAGGACTAGGCCCGGGTCGACGGCGCGTCGTGTTCCACGTGCGCCTCAAAGAGATGTCAGCACCATTGACGGGGTCCGATAGGACCGATGCCTGCCGGGGTTGCGGATTGTTCGAAAGAGTTACCGTGGCCCTGGCGCACAGGCAACTGAAGAAACACGGGTGGGTTTTAGTCAGTAAGAGTCTGACACGCCCTTCCGCTCCGCCCAGAGCGGGAGAGGTCATTTGATGATTACTCACACATAAAAAAGAAAAAGGTGTCGCAGCGTCGCTGGTGTTGTTTATCTGTCAAACACCTAACATTTTTTATGTGTTTTTTTATATTAATTATTTAAGATAATGCCTCTATCTAGTGCACTAAATTACAATAATAAAGGTTTACAGCGTTTTCCTGCTGATGAGAGAGAAGAAACCAAATCCAACGGCAAGGCTATGTAGTATGTAGTGATCACTTTAGACCGACCATTTATATAGCGAGAGCGCTTATACTTTTTGGTAAATGCAAAATACATTAATCAGACAGACTGCTGATAGTTACCAGCGAGGGTGGCGTCCTCTGTAATTAGCTTTGCGTGACCATCCCATTGATTAAAAAAAAGTTGATTATTAGTTTGACCGCTGCCATTATTTACATTCTGTAGTCTAAGTCTACGATTCTATATCTACAATACTATCTGCATTCTACATCTACATAGGTACCTATAGCGACTTTCACGCCGCCGAGGTCATTGCCGTCCACTATTATATTACTTTGCACTTAGATACTACTATAAGTTGTATTGCATATAGTACCTAAGATATTATAATAATCATTAAGTAGAAGATTAGTATGAATTAATTTACTCTAGGCCTTGGACTTTGTTGATACTATTACGTTTGAGAGGGAAACCCCTTTATTTCCATTATAATAATATACAGTGTCTAAGGGCATAGACACGTGAACTGTTACCATGAATTCTAGACCCACCAGAGTTAAAAATTTTCGTCGGTTATTAAGAAAAATCAGCTGTTCCCATGCATTTTGACCGTTTCGGTATTGCACTCTGGTATGAAACAGTTGATTGCTTTTTTTATCACCGTCGAAGAACTTCAACCATGAGCTGAATTACACTCTGTATGACGAGTCACCTACTCATACATTGCCGGCGTAATGCAATGTAACCATAGGTACGTCTATTTTAACGGAAAGCGACAAACTACGTCCGTGACTTTTCCGTAAAACGAGTCCGGTATCTTTTGCCGTCGTGTTATACGCACGGAAAAGGCATTAGCGTCAAAAGAAAATTGTTGCTTTCCTAGAAACTACCGTCGGTAACCATAGGTTCTAGGTGCTTCATTAGACTATGCCTTACGTCGTAACTGAAACATTTGCCTTTTCCCACAATTTACGCAGAAATTTGTATCGAACCGTGAGAAATAAGTACTGCAAGGAGCATGTAATTGAGTGTCGATCAATAAAACATTATTGCAAGGTGACATATTTTAAAGTACACGATATCATACTGCTAGTGTATGTACGTGAAGTTATAGCTGTTTTGAAGAGCAATTACACACATATTGCAATTGCATACACAATAATTTCCGATAATTTCAGCGGTATTTTAATTGCAATTTCACCTCTCTGCAAAAATACCAATAATGACGTAGTTAGTTAAATTGTTTGCTTATCTTCACACTTATTTAACGAAAGGTATGCTTCAATGATTTGATAAAGAAATATACAGTAGGTAAAATTATATTGATATGCCCCAAAGCAATAAATAAGAAACTATCCTTATTTAATTACGATGCAGGTATAAGTATAAGTGCCTATATATTTAAAAAAAAAATATAGTTATACAGGTTGGCAGGGACTTCGACGCGCAAACTGTAACCGTGAATTCAGCACATGATTCTGGACCACCTAGCGTAAAAAAGAATCTGCTGTTACATACAAAAGTGCGCCTACGCGGTCAAAATGTATGGAACAGCAATTAATATATTTTTAATAACCAACGAAAAATTTTAACGCAGGGTGTTCAAAATTTACCGTGAACCTGGCGACCCTGGTACAGGCAACTGAAGGAACACGGGTGGGTTTTGATTTCCCACCCAAAAAAAAAAAGGTTGATCAGAATCATGTACTTGAATCCATGGTAACAAGTTGCGCGTCGATGTCCCTGTCACCTTGTATAGCAATTTTTGTAATTATAGTCCTGAAGCCTCAACCGTATTTCTTATAATTTGGTGTAAGATCTGTCTTCAGAATCTCGTAGCGATTATATACCATTGCGTGCAATCAAACTGTTTGCATACCAATTGTGGTTCTATCTGACTTGAATAAATACATTGACCATATTGATAATGGCCTTGAAAATGGTCAAGTTCATTTCACAAGGGCACGATAAGAAGCGAATGGTTCGTTTTAATCGCGAATGTTTAAATCAGGAATCATTATTTATCCGGGATACAATATAATGGAATTAAATACTCTTTATTATGTCATCATATAGATTCGAGATATAAATATAATAATAAGCTGAGCTTCATTCAAGCTTATTTTGCTTATGATTTCATCTTGTTCTGAAAATAGTTTTGATTCACAATGCGTAATATTAAAATTACTGACGCTAATTCATTAACACAAAAAGCAAAACAGTGATTGTAAGCCTTAGTTACCTTATTCATAGCCTCTATTTGTAAACTAGAACATCGATGCAGTTATTCAAATACTGATAACAAAAGTAATTAACACTTGTCTTCTTTTAGTGATAAAGGCTTGTTTCCAGGACACACGGATGACTACAACTATATGGTGGAAAACCTCATGGAGAGGTACCCCAACACGAAACTAATTCTAGTCGGATTCAGCCTTGGAGGCAACCTAATTGCCAAGTACCTGGGAGAAGACAGGAAGAGACCCACCAATATAATTGGCGGGATTTCAATATGCCAAGGATATAACGCTATAGAGTAAGTACTGAATTAAATCTTCAATTGTTTTATCAAGCTTTTATAGCAATTTGTTCCACGAGAGGTCGATGTTATCTTCATTGTTGAATGTCAAATTAAATCTCTTTGTCAAAGGCACACCAATTAACCATTAAGGAAAACGTTACGTGAATATAAAATGATCATTTGAGGTCTATAATTTCGGATAATTATGTAAATAGGGATATTATGATTTGTTTATTTTTGGACCTTTCGGCTCGTAGACCCTTCTACGGGCTGTAATGGCGAAAAATAAAGAGGTAGACTGTATCTACCGAGTTTGGGTAACGATCATTAAACAATTTGGAGTGACCAGTTTTTCTAGAAATTATGCAATATTGCTATCTTAAATGTAGAAATGAAATATTGTTTTCCAATCAGAATTTTCTAGTAAAGACGGAACTTGGTTGCGAAATTACTCGTAAAAGTTGTAGGTACATATTTATTCCACAATGTTTTGATTTATGTTCTTGATTTATATTTTCTTCGTTTCGCAGAATAACATTTGACGAATGGTGACGTTATCTTTATAATTGTTTGTCTTGACCTAATTATTGTGTAGCATAGCAGCACTGAGTTTAAATCAGCACTTTATTATAACTGACACACCTCTCTTTAGATCAAATCGGGGTCGGAACAGTTTAACGTTTTACTAATATTCGCCTGACCTCTCACCCGGATATCTAAATTGAGAGTTAAAATGTTAGCAGATTTAGGTTTATTATTCATACGTTATCGGGTTACTGACAGCCAATAGAGAATTCGCATTGATATTCATATAAGAGAGGTATGAGACCGACAGCTGCTGGCATAAAGAGCTCTCAAACACGAAGAGTTTCCATAAAATGTATTTAATTAAAAGATCAATTTGCCAACCATCCGCGCTTCATTCAACCATACCCACCCAATAACCCGCTGAACAAGCAATAATAAACCTTATTTCTGTTACTTCTAGCACTATGGTGTACCTTCTGCAATGGCAGAACTTCCGTCGTTTCTACCTGTACATAATGACGGACAACTACCGCAACATCATAACGCGGCACAAAAGGATGCTGCTGAACCCTGAAATGAAGAACAAATATAATTTAGATGAGAAGATGATCGTGTCGGCGGGGACACTGCCTGATCTCGACGAAGCCTATTCCAGGTATGGCTGAAAAAATAATTCAGAGAGACCCATAGAAACTGAATCTATCTGGCATAAAAAATATCCTGTGTCACTCGGGAATTATGCACTTAGGTTTTTATCTGTGAATTTTTTTTTGTAACCGGCTCAGCCATTTCAGAGATTTGTTAAAACAAACCTGCGAAGAACTTTAACTGTAGTTCCTAGTACCGAAGCAGTGCGTTAGTTAGACGATCCGAGGTCAAGGAAATTAATAGCTTATCTACGTCAATTTGCCTTGTTATAACCATTTCATACAGCTGTCAAATAATGACAGTTGTGATTTGAATATACGGACAATTTAAGTTGGTAGTCAATTTGATAAACAATTTTTTTTCCCTGATTTTTCATACAAGATCGCAGATGCAGACTTGTTGAAACCCCAGAACAATTCGTTTAAGTAATATGTGCGATATTTATCATTTTCAATGAATAAATCAGGATAATTAAATTCTTCCGCATCCCGTCTACGACATATCATTGTGTCCAAATGTTCTCAAACTTATCGGCATTTCGCCTACACTTACTAGAACAAACGGCTTATTGTTAAGTCGGAATAAAACAATCTGAAATTACTGCAATGCAAGTGTCGTTATAATACATGACCAATATGGTTGAGTTCGATCTTATTGAAGCCTCTTACGACGTTAAAAAACTGTCCTAAACTATATTAGTTCAAGTGGGCAGGCGTCTAGGCGTAAAATTCTTAAAGATATCACAATTAACCTAAATGCATAAGTAACAACAGTAATTTTTATTTCTGGTCTAGCATCCATGAAGAATAATGCATTTAATAACAGTGAAAGTAAGTCTGGCCCACAATAGCAGTAAGTATGATTCTTGCACTCAAACAAAAAATTATTAGATACTCAATATTGCGCGCGGCTTCGCTCGCGTTAATTTAGAATTTGACAATCAATTCGGTTTGTTCGGGGAATTATAGTTAGGAGGATGAAAGACCGGTATATCGACACTCTAGACTCACAAAATGTATTAAGTACTTAATTAAAAATAAAATAAACTCTTAACACACTACTAAAGTTTCTATAATAATATAATTCAATCATAATTCGAAAGACACGTAGCGCCATCTATTATTATAAGAACGTTATTGTTGTTTTCCTCGGGAACAGTACTTTTTTTCGGAAAGAAAGGTACCCTATGTCTGTTTCTATACCCCCTTTTTTTTTTTGGTGGGAAATCATCAAATGACCTCTCCCGCTCTGGGCGGAGCGGAAGGACGTGTCAGACTCTTACTGACTAAAACCCACCCGTGTTCCTTCAGTTGCCTGTGCGCCAGGGCCACGGTAACTCTATCGAACAATCCGCGACCCCGACAGGTTTCTATACCCCTGACAACGTATATGCAAAATTTCAGGATGATCGGTTCAGTGGTTTAGGCGTGAAAAGGTAACAAACAAACTTACTTTCGCATTTATAATATTAGTTAGGATTTTTCATTCTGGTGTACCTACCTACATAATGATGAATGCTTGGGTGTTAATTTTACGTAATTGAATACTTATTAAGTTGGTATATTAGCCGTGTTGTTTCCGACGAGTAAAAAGACGGAGAACTTCTTAACACGTAGCTGTTATAAAATGGTTATTATCGTTAAAGACAATATCAAAAACTGGAACATCATACTTTGGCTAAGGCTCGATTTTTGGAAGTCTGATGAAGTCTTTGTTGTGAATGTAGTTGATTGAAATTTGACTTCAGATTTTTTAGAAACCGGGGGTTTAGTTTATCTATCTACCGGGCTTGTAATGTCCCTTGCTGTGCAAAAATCTCTCCCACACACATCAGTCTTCTGCCATTGTGGGCCATAGTCATTTTGGTAGGGTACTTACGTAAATGGTTAATTCATTATATGCATGATAACAATCATATGGTGCATGTTTAACAAAGAACTTAGAATACCTTTTCTAGAACTTCCATGTATCGGTAAATGCACGTTTGTCCTTTGTATATATTGTAACAGTCAATTGGGGTAAATAGGTAATTGTGGTGCTCCTACGCCAATTTATCGTGCTTGTGATCTTTGACCGATCACGCCATCTGCGTATTTTTTGTGGTTTTAAACTTAAGCCGTGTCAACGCACTTTAATGAGTGACCTAAGACGGGTCATTACCGATTACCGCTTAGTGGATAACCAACTAGTAGAAATTGTCAAAGTAAACTTTGCCAGCCAACGCAATCTAGTTTTTTCTTGTATGGAAATTCTCATGGGTAGGTATGAATGCACTATGCATAGACTCTACTGACTGAAACCACACGTTAGGGGTCTCCAGGGCCGGCAGTCTCGACATTAGACAGCGACAAAAATCGGTCGCTAAGTCGTATCGTTGTCAAATTCGTTTAATAGATATTCAACTTTATTTCGACATCATAAGGTTGAAAATCTATTAAAGAAATTTGACATCGATTAGACTTAACGACCGATTTTTGTCGTTATATTTGTCTCGACATTAGATAGCGACAAAAATCTAATGTCGAGACTGCAGGGCCTAGGCCGGATTAGCCACGTAGCAGGTGTAGCAATTGCTACAGACCCCGCGCTTGGACGTAAAAATAAAACATGCCATGGTACCTGTACGAACGGTAGGTCTAATGGAATATTATACAGGGTGACTTATAATTTGACGTATTCCTTCCAGGACGTGATAGTGTGACCCATTTGCAACAATTAAGCACCCCATAAAGCCCAGGCGAAAATTCATGGGAAACGAGAAAACCAAATTCTTATGAATTTTTGAAAATTTCCCAGAATTCGTCACTAAATGTCACTTTTCTCTAAACTCTCAAATTGAATAGCCTTAATTGCTATTGTATTGGGCACTCAATATCTTAACAAACCTTTCGATGTATCAAAATGTTCTAAAACATCAAACAGTTAAAAGTTAGGTCGGGTGTTTTATTTTATCTCCTAAACTTTAGAACCTAAAAGCAAACGAAAATTCAACCCCTAAGTATAATTTACCACTGGCCCCGCGCTGGCTTAATCTGGCACTGGGGTCCCCAGCACATGCAGACAGGCTTCGGAATATCCGACGGAAATACGGAATGCAGTCGGTGCCCCCACCTCTATCTAGCCGACAAAATGTATTGTGGCCATTAACCAGCTAATTGCGAACAATATTTGGAAAATTAATAGACATTAATATGAGCAAACACGCTTATGGCGAAAATTATATGGATTCGTGTAACTAACCGCGAATCTAAACAATTTTATTATGTTTTTTCAGGAGGGTGTACGGCTTCGAATCAGTGGCAGACCTCTACAAATGGAGTTCTTCGGCATTCTACCTCAAGAATATAAAAACCCCGATGATATTCATCAACGCGCGCGATGACCCCATAGTACCCGAACCATTATTACCCATCGTTAGGGAATTTGTTAGTAAGTAGTGATTTTCAGACTTGGATTTTTTGGAACGAAGTTCCTTAACGCGAGTTGCGGTAGGAGTTGACTTTGGGACTTCGGCTCCCACTTTCGGCGGTTAGCGCCCAAGTTGATGGGCGCCGCGGGCGCGCTGTCAACGCTACTTCCCTATTGGGGGAGCCCCGAACACCGCCTGCAGGCGGTTGTACGTGGGGATCGTGCGATCCATGGCCCTGTATGGGGCCCCGGTGTGGTCAGCTGACCTGACGACCCGCAGTATCGCTGTGTTGCGAGTACCGCAGAGGGCGATGGCCGTCAGAGTCATCAGAGGGTATCGCACGATCTTCGCGGCGGCTTGCACACTGGCCGGAGCCCCGCTGTGGGACCTGGAAGCGAGAACCCTCGCGTCACTACATCGGTGGCGAAAGGAGGCGCGGACGCGGGGCGCGGTACTGGTGCATCATTAAAATAAAATACATTAACATTCAATACAATCATCAAAATTTTATTTAAAACATTAAAACTGACTAGCCATTAAAATTCAATTTCATTTATTGTCACTAACAAAAAAAAAAAAAATGTCACAAAATCTTTACCGTCGGTTGGCACTCCGATGAACTTCGAGCCAACACCTATGGATCAGACTGCTCAATCCAATCCTCACTAACGACCATCAAAAGTTGATTGGTCGATTTACGTAAACTTCTGGAAAACGATTCTATGCGCGATCGAATAACGGCATAAAAGTCGCTTTTGCTTCAGCGAACATGCTCCACTCGCTACAATACCGCCGAAATTTAATTAAGATGCTGTAGGCATCATTGTACGGCACATGCATGGTACTTAGTGTCGACCATGGTTATGTCTCCTCCATGCGACTTTATCTCTCTCTGTCTCTTTCTATTGCGAGTGTGCGCCCGAGTATTGCGTAATGAACTTCGTTCCTGACGGGGGATCCCCCGATCGCACACGTTTTTTTAATACACCATCATCCTTCTGGCCTTACCCCAATTTATTTGGGGAGTAGCATCTTTCTTTCATACGTCTCTATCAGCTCTCATCCCACGTTTCCAACCATAATATAGTTCTTTTTCACATAATCCATCTATCCTTTCTTTGGGTTTCCCATACTGCTATAACCATCTACATTTACACAAAAAAAAACTCATTTCTCGGTATCACATCGAATACTCAATAATCCAGAGAACTGTGTTTGGTTTACTGTACCATTATGTGTGTCTAAATGTCAGTTTTTTTTTGTCGGTGACTAATGGCTACCGTCTGACTTTATGAATCTACCAAGTTGGTTTACCGGTATTTGAAGGTCAGTACTGCTGTTAGGTGTTTTCAGGCTTCTGTCTATGTATAGGTAACATTCTCGTTCAATTTTAAATTTAACAGTCTGTCCATTAGTAGTATCGTACGAGTTATTTATATATATATAAGAGGAATGTTCAACAGTGAATGAGTGAACAAACATCGTGGCAATATTTGGTAATATACGCGTCACTGGTATTTTATTTACATTATTAGTGAAGGCTTTTTCTGTCGTCTGCGTGTTAAATGTGACACATCCATTAAAGACCATCGTAGTTTACTTACCTTATGACGAATCTATAAATTATCTATACCTATTAGCGTGGGCTTTCTCCGTATGGTCTCTGCATAATTTGAATGTAAACGAATGTTATTGAAAACATTGCGCAACATAAATGAGGTCATTATCAATCTACATGTGAACCAGTGGAACTTGATTGGAAATCTCCATATTTATATGTCATAATAAGTTGACTTAATTCGGATTTTCAAGGTTAACGTTTCATCAGAAATTTCGTTTTAGCTAATTTTTCGTAAGAATTCAGAAGATGTTCGTAAAAGTCGTATTATTACACCTAGATAATTTCTGTCACTTTGAATTCTAGAACAAGTATTTACAAACCAAGAGTGGTTTCTGCAAAATCTCGATTCATATTACTTTTGAAAAAACAAAATTACCCTTGTGAAATATTTGCATAAAACGCTGATAACGGCAACTTGAAAAAAAATGTTTATGAATCAGACTGAGGTTATCTCCTACAATTTGAACGTCATATTGAATTTACCGCAGTATCTATCTAGTGTGTGAAAATATTATTTTTTATTATTACAGGCTCGCACGATAAGGCGATGTATCTCGAACTGGCACACGGCGGTCATTTGGGTTTCTACGAAGGAGGTCTGGTGTACGCCAACCCGGTGAACTGGCTGGACCGCGCACTGGTCGGGCTAGCCGGAGGCCTGCTGATGGCACACAACAAGTGCTCGCACAAAGACGTCGACGCCTCCGCAGAGTGCTATCCTTCCGAAGAGGAACCCGACCTCATCAAATCGGCCACTATCGTGTATCGCGATCCATTAGAAAAATCACCCATGAAAGCATACTAGACATTATTACATTAACTCGTGGCTCGTAGAGCCCTTTGGTATACTTATATTGTCTAATATTTATTATTAGAATAACGAATATAAAAATACTGCAGTCCATTTCATCAGCAGTAACATTTTTATGAAGTACTTAAATTGTGTTGTAAGTACATTTTTTGGAGGTAACGATTCTCCACCACGTTTTTATACGTCCCTTATAAATAGTTGCTATATTGTTATAGAAGGCAAAACTGTATTTACCAAAGCCTAGTATGGGAACGCGTCGTCCCTGTTATGCCCTAAGTAAGATATTAGGCAGGACCTAAGTGGCGATTTATTATAAACAGCACAAGCTTTTTATAAATATTTTATTGTGACGTCGTTATAAATGTTTTCCAGGCTCTATGTAAAAATGTACGTATGTATTGTTTTATGTTGCGACTAGTTGAGGCGATCAGGCGTGGCGTAACTAATGATGTAGTACTTGAGAACAGTTTAATACAAAATAGTGTCATTTAAACTTTTATATCAGTATTTTTATAATCGAAATAAGTGTCAACATGCGGCTTTAAAATGCAGTTTGTTGGAATCTGCACAAAACATTTTTGCATTTATGATACATTTTTTATCGTTGTACGGTCTATGCCACGCCTTATTTCCCTAATTTTATTCGAATACACGGAGAAGACACGGGCCTTTAGTTATTTTTGACATTGTGATATATTATAGCCGATTATTTATTTACTATTGCATTTTAATTGATGTGCACTTGTGTGGAAATTATGGCGGTCGTGAAAACAGCTACTTCTGTTTGACGGCCCTGGGGTCTAGTCCCGGTTAAGTCAAGTATGTTATGTATTAGGTAACGTTGTTGTTTGACACTATGAGTGAGAATCATTTACAAACTCGAGTACATGAAGTTTAGATATTTATTGAATAATAATTTCATAATAATTCTGTTTGTTAAATATTTTGTTGATATTTAATATATAAATAGTACAAATACAGATTTGCACAATTAATAGTTGAATGTCATGTTATGCATGCAATGCATTACTGATAGATAAGACAAAGTATTAAAACACATTTCATTAATTTCATTCCCATGCATTAAATTTTTTTAATGTTCCTATTAGTAGATGGAATTCAGTGCAAAATTATACTTAATGCGTACTGTCAATTTCAGAAGATACCTATGATTCTGGTTAAAATATTATGTATTTGCAATAGATTATAAAGATTCGTAGCTGGTAGAAAATACGTTATTTAGCTTTATAACTAACACCACAATACTGCAATAAATATTATGGCATTTGTTAATATGAATTTATATTGAGAAAGAAATATTGTTCAGTTGTTTTTTGCAAGTGTATGACTGGAAATGGGTTTTTAAACTTATACATTGTAATGAAGTTTGTACTGTTCCTATGAAAACATTTAACGTTATGGAATTGTTCGCTAAGCGATGTTTTGTGAGCTTTATTCAGGGCTAACTTAACTTCCGTCCAAAGTAATGTTCATAAGTCGAGGGGGCGGGAGGGGTCGAAATCCTGACAAAAGGTCAGAGTAGACGAGGTTTTGTATATGTACAGTAAATTAGAAACCCATTTCTATTGTAAGAAACTATGTACTGCATGCTAAACGAAGAAGCGAGTTTGGTAGCACGATGAAAACATGTGATAATAACAATGTCTTTTTATATAATACTTACGTCCGATTGGATGGTTGCGTACGCGCAAGTGTGTGCTGCGAGCAACTTTGAAGTTTAGCTATATGACTGCCAGGTATTTCGATGTTATAGTGTTTGTGAAGCCTTGAGTTTTCGGGAGTGGTGTTACGTCTACATGCAATGTTTGACAGGATTTGGACCAATCGTGTTGAAGCGTAGAGCTACGCGTTTTCGGCGCCCACTCACACAGATGCAAAGCCTAGTGTGAGCACTCTTGTTTCGTTGCAAGGAATGTATGTAACTGCGATCGTTCTAAGACTTTTGCGAATTTAAAGGCCTGCACAATATTCGTGTAATGAGACTATATTTTATAGGCTTTCGAAGCCTGATTCTAAGGCCTAGTCAGGCTTTAAAACATTGAAAGAAACTTTCTGAAAATGCTGATAATAATCTATACGTGAGTTCTCGCAGAGAATATTCCAATAGTGGTTATGATCTCACCGAAATTCGTTGTAAAAAAATAATAAGGCTAATTGATTTGCCCCAGACAGTTAGATATTTTTCACTATCCCGCCAAAGACATCATTTATGTACTCTGCAATTAAATTAAATTGCTACGGGTAAAAGGTGCTAATTTAGTATGTGGTTATGTCATGATTCTTTCTGCCGTTCCTCAGGGGATCGGCCTTACGCGAAGAAAAATCAACGCGTTGAAGTTTCATACAAACACTAGGCGAATTTGGAGAAAAAACGAGCATTTATAAACTTTAGATTTAACACTTCCAAGTAATTCCACTGATCTAAACGTGTTAGGAGTTTTTAGTAATCAGAGTTTGAAAAACGATTGTAAGAAATTATCTTGTAGGATAATCGCGTCTGTATTCGATGGACAATTATGTAATATCCAAACAGAGTAGAGATTCAGTAGGCATAACGTGATAAGAAAGATGCAAGTATAATACCTACTTGTCAAATGTCAATATATTTTTGTAAGTAATCATTTTCGCTACACTGCATTTTCAGCTCTTCAATTAGGGGGGTCAGTCCTCCATTTGTAGTATTATTTGTTTCTAAAATCTAAATTCAACGAATAACACTTCTATGCTTTTTTTGTTATCACGAAGAGTGTACGACAAATATAATACGCAAGTTTAAAAGCATAGGAATACTAAGTGCTATCAATGTGATAGATTCAAATAATAGCATTGCTATGTAATTGTTGTCAATTTAGCTAACTATGAGTATGTCGAGATTAAACAGTACAAAATTTAAAAAAAATAGGATCACACCAATGTAATTAATAAATTATTGTAATTTTATTTCGCTGACTGTACATATCCTTTATTTTTTATCAATAAGAATTATGTACCTAATTTAAATGACTCTGTGTATGTCTGAATTGCCTAAAAGTTCTATGTTTTATTTATGTACATGTAATAAACGTTAAAATGAATAATACTCCGTTATTTTGTTTTATCCCATTCATATTGAAATTATTCATTACAAAAGGATTGATAAATAAGTATATTTCTAAGTCAATAATATAAAATTTCAAAGACGGGTGAATTTACGCTGTCTTAAATTCTAGCAAGTTATTATATCTACCTAATACTATTTTTAAACATATTTTGTAAATGGAATATTATTACGACATTTTCTGCCAACTTTTTTTTACAATACATTCGAGATTCATATAGAAAAGAGCAAACTGGGGTTTCTTTAATACAAATTGACAATATATAAAAGATAGTTGAGCAAAACATAATGAGATCACGAAATAATTAAAAACAATAATGGTGTTTTGTTGCTTTACAAAAAAGTAACACTAGTAGTCCTTGTTAACTGTGGCAACACAATGAGCCGAGATTTTTTTAAGTTTCAAAAGTAATAATTTTATCAATCAATTGCTGAATAAATTAGAGTATTTAACATGATAAATTAATACTATCAATATTCCAAATACAAATATCACAACATTTTCCTTAATTAATGCTTATTTCTCTTTACACATACATCTTAGCGTAATACACATCAATAGTTAAGTAATTTAGATATAAATACAAATAAGAAAATTTACATTAGAAAATAATTTCAGTGCCAGATTTATATTATCATTCTCATAAAATCATATTTGTCGTTCCTAAAAGAGAGCATTAATTCGCTTTATATTAAAATTATAAAAATAGCATGGCCACTGGGAGATTAAATGCATTACAAATATTGCGAATTCAGTTTTATGGGACCATTTGAACTTCTATAATAAAGGAGACAATTCAGGTTCCAAAAAACTAACACTCAGCAGAAAGGCCCGGCGGAAACTCTTTGTAACTCATTGTTAGAGTAAAAATAATAGCAATTATTTAAGCCATTTCTTATTGCTGTATTTGGTGTTTACATGTTTTTTGGTCACGGAAGCTTGTAGGCATTCAACTATATTTTTTGGAAAACTGATACTTAAGTTATCTAATTCAGTGGTTGCTACTTATAAAAGTTACTGAAGTACAAATTTATTATTAAAAATAATGGAATGTGCCCTTGATTTCGCCCGTTTATCTGCCATTTTGAACTTTAGTTTACAGACAGTTTGTTTTCAAAGTCTTTACATTTGATTCAGTGTTTTCTCCAAATACCAATCAAGACTATCCTACTGTGCTTGGACCCTGCTTTAATAGATATTTTGAGAATTATTGTTCGTGGTTTTTTTTTTAACTTATACCTAGTTTAAGTTTCATTTCAAAGTTACGTAATATACGCATATTTTGATCCAAGCATGTAATTGTAATTAAGGCCTACAAAACTTCTCTGGGCAAAAAAAAAAACATGTTAGCAACCCAATAGAGCGATAGCGATACTACATTATAATACTACTCTTCTTACTCTATAATCTGAGATACAAATCATTAGCGCCGGGAGCTGGGCATATTTTGAACAGTCTCCTTATCATAAGATGTACTCCAAAAAGTCGCTAAGGATTTATATACATTTTTATTAAATTATAATATTCTTTAGATATACGACGGCATTTAGGTAGGTTTACTTTTAACTTCAATATCCAAATGAGAAAATAAAAATTAAATTTGTTCAAATAGTCCCATACCGTAATGCTGAGTAAAAAATGCCAATATAGTTACAATAATTTCACTTAATACTTACAAAAGATACTTTAATACTTATTAAATAGGTACTTCGAGAAAAAATAAGTCCATAGCTATTAAGTATTTCATCATGATTCATTGAAAAAAATATTTTTACTTTCTAACTAGAGTTATGAAACTGATATTTACAGTCTTTTTACATATCAGTTTATTAGATCTGAGTATTTTCAGAATAAATTAAAGCTTCTTTTTACAAAGTATGTATTATATAAATAAATTACGTAAATGCAATCAAATCGTGACTGGTGTCATATAGTCAGCATATAGATGTAGGATCCCCTTCCATAGTGCATGCTATATTATCTAATTTATGAGCTAAGTGCATTTTGTTTTCTAGTCCTAATATAATTTGTTCTCTATATTTACTGACATAGATGTACAACTCTTTTAAGGCAGACAGAGTGTCGAATTCATTCAACTGTTCCACCGAGAGTTGCTGCATAGAAGTACTTAGCTCTTGGTCTGTTACTTGAGGTAATTGAGATACAGATTGATAGAATCTTATAACCATTTCCCTATACGTTGGCAAGTCTTTAGCAAAAAGTAATTTGTTAGAAGGAGAATCTTTACATAATCGATGTTCTGTTAATGAACAAGCATCCATGAAAGTTTGAGCGATAACTGATAATGAAGAGTCAACAGTCGCCGTTTTATTTATATCAAATATAAAATCTGGATTTTTTATGAGATTCACCCAAAATCTAAGAGGTAAGCTATTGGACTTCCAAGCATGGACTACTTCAGGATTCAGGATACCATGTGTCCGTGCCGCGTCATCAAAGAGATCAAACAGCCACTTGACTGCAGGTGGCAATACTTCGTTGACAGTGAGTATAGTGCTGAAGAAGTCATCAACGAACTTGTGGACAGTGCCTTTCGTAGACAAGAGCCTAGTGAGGAATATCTCTGGAATAGCTTTGTGACTATGTTCTGACGACTTGTTGATAATATGCTGATACTCTATAGGTTTCACCAAGTGATAGTAATGAACATTTTGATCTGTAATGTCACTGTTATATACTCTTATGTGGGAATTAGAACAGTATATTCCTGTGCAATTCTTGCAGGGTATTTTATACGGAGTGTTAAAACTGTCGTTTTGGCGGGATATCAAGGACATAACGGCGGATTCTTTGACACCGTAATGAGCTAACGTATTTAATTTACGCCAGCCATTTATCGTCTTCGTGGTAACATCTTCATCTTGAAGCGTAACATGTCCTCCCCTTCCGTGTCGCCATTCTAAATCAACTTCATGGACGGATGGTCTCATAGAGAACGGGGTATTTTTAAAAAGTGCATCTAATATCTTAGCTTTTACTTGTGAAATACTATCACAATCTAAAACTTTACATTGAACTTTTTCATCAAAATCATCTTGGACTAAATGCAGTGTTATGGTCTGGTGGTCAATCTGTTCCTTCAAAAGCTTCTCTTCCGATAAAGAATATCGAGCTTCGTGAGTTATTGCATCGACAACTCCTTTTTCAATTTGATGTTTTATTGCTTTGAAGAGCAAAAACAGTGAGGAACCTGCATAGTCTTTGAGATAATAATACATACATAAAGCCATCCAATTTGTTAACATTTTTTCAACCACACTTTCAGTTCTTCTTAACATTAGCTGAGGATGCTTATTGCAAATAGATTTATCAATAAGACGTAACAAAAGAGATTTTAAAATATCTGTTGCGTATTCCATTTTTCCCATGAGTATTATCATCAACAAAGAAGCCACATTTACTTTGTCTCGAATGTTAAATGATTTTTGTGACTCTAATGTGTCTATAAATGACAAAAGGAAACATTTATTATTCAAAAGCTGCTCAAATTGAATCATAGCTGCATCGTAATTGGTTCTGGGAGCGTTTATAAATAATTGACGTTGGACGTTCAATATAGGATGGTCTGATACTCCTGGGAAGAATACCTTCATAACGTAGTTTACGTGATCCAGCGTTGGTATACCTGAATGTTCCAAATCAGCTGCCAAATCAGACATATCAGTTTGCAGCTCAGCAAAAGCCAGTTTACATTCTAATCTAACATTGCTTTCTAAAGTATCCATCTGAATTTGTATTCTTTTATATTCCCTTTCCGCTTTTGTACTACGCCGTCTGTACATGACTAATACAATCATGAATATAAGCACTAGAAAGAAAGTGCCACCAGCGATTCCTGCGATAACTTCCGGCGGAAAATTGTAGTTTCTTAGTAATTCGTAATGAAGATAGCCAATAGGAAATCGCAAGTTTTTCCCAACTTTTACAACCACCAAAGGTAAATTAATTTCTGCTATCTGTAAACCATTTTCATCAGTATTACCTGGTTGTACTTCAGGAGGCGTGCATAAAAGTTGTTGCATTGTTAGGCTCGTAACATTACAAGGTTCTATTCCAATTGTAACTATAACATCAGTTTCATCACTTGCCCTAATTAAATTTTCACCCTCTATTACCAATGGATCTCCTTTGTAAGATTTTATGCCCTTATTAGGGAATTGATAAACATGAGGATCTTCAACAAACACCATATGAGTTCGCGGGGGATTAAAGTGTTTTTCATGCATTGTTTCTACATTGTCCAAAACAAAACCGACTTTCATTGCTATTTGTGGAGTACTAGTCTGAGTTTTTGTTGCTTGTAAAATGTCGAAATATTTTTTATTTACTGCAGGACTGGGACATTCCATCTGATGTTCATTGAGCACAGTACAAGCTGTATGGTTCACAGGTAGGACTTCGTTGGCAAAATACAATTTCATAAGAGGTTTCTGAATTGTGTGTAAGTTTGTACCATGAACTGTTATCATTCTGCCTCCAGATACAAAACTTTTCAATGGTTTTATTTCCATAATAGTTGGGTCTGCTGTATAATTAAACAAATCTCCATACAAAGTTCGATTAGCATTATCTATTCCCACTGTCAATGTGTGAATCACTCTGGGTGCATTTGCCTTTGGAGTAATGCATATTAATCTGCTGTTTGAGGTCTGTGTATTATTGACAGAACATGGCAGTTCATCCAGGAAAGCAGAGATAGATGAACCAATGTTCAAATGCTGCCCCCCTATAGCTAACTGGGTGCCACCTGCAACTGGTCCTAGTGTTGGGTAGAGGCCCTGAAGTTTTATGTTTTTATAACTGAACAAAACAGATGATTCTGTGTGGCCAGAGTCATTTTCCACAATAACAGGTGCTACAGCAGAGCCATTTGACGGTCCTGTGCGACATGTGATGCTTACAGAGACTTCAAAGTCTACTATTTCACATAGAACATCTCCAATTCGAACTTTACCAGATACTTCTTCAACTCTTAAACCAAGGTTACTGCCTTCAATGGTTACTATGGTGCCTCCTTCTATTGGTCCACTTAGAGGTTTGATCATATCAATTCTAGGTTTTGGGCACTCAGTTACTGGATTTTCTAAACATGTTTCACTATAAGAACAAGAGTTGCCACACCAGGTGCATTTGTAGATAGAGTTTCGGGTTATACAAAGAGAGCAATCAGCATGTTCTCTATGTGATCCTAGAATTTCACATTTGTACAATGTGATGTTGATTGTATCTATATAATGTTTATGATTCCAGACAATTTTGACACTCACATTGTATTCTCCCACATCTTCTTCATATGAATAGGTTGTTTTGTCACACACAATATAGTGATTAGATTCAACTCTAGCAGGGAGTATCATGTTGGCTAGCTCAATACTCACTATACACTGAAATCCAGTGTGTCCTGGTTGTAAGTGAGGTAGATTTTCAACTTCAAGTTCCAATTCTTTAGGCACATTATTTGGTAGTAAAATAGGTTTCTTGTATTGTCTTATTCTAGGACAATGTCCAATACCATGATTTAGCAGTTTAGTTGGATTATTTTCACCACTTATTATGGTTCTTTGACAAACAGAGGTATCATGGGTGCACCTGTTGTCATATATGCACCAATTACAAGCCCATTCACTCATTATGCAAGAGTGACATGTTGTATGTTTAGAACAATCATAGAAAGCAAAGTTTCTGGAAACAAAATCCTTATTTGTTTCTGATGAGTGAACAGAAAGTGAAACATACACATGATCTTGAGTTTGTTGTATTTTAGGTCTATGCTTCACATCTGGTGTAGGGCAAGCTAGGCCATTTGATGTTACAGCAGCATCTATGGCAGGGGCATTTCCAAACACACATTTGTATTTTGCTTCAAAAGGCAATTCTGGTAAAGTTCTAATTATAAGCTGAACTGTTGTTACTTCATTCATAGATATTCTGTCAGGTTGAATTTGTTCAAAATCAATGCACTGCTGGCCAATGTATTGAGACAACCATCTTGGTGCACTCTGGGTCCCTTTTTGACACATATTTTGAACTGTGCAGCGTTTTTCCAAAGAACACCATCCGCAGTGGGGATCATTTGATTCTAGACAAGAGGAACAATTTCCATGTTCTGCACATCTTTCAGTTGGTATCTGCACTATTGAATTTCTTGCCAACACATACAGTGTTTTTTGATATGGTGACAATGTTGTGTCTGGTAGAATTCTCTGACCAGACAAAATTGCTTCACTAGAATACTCTAATGCTTTATCAGCATCAATAAGGACTTTCTTCAGAATTCCATTGTTGGTACCTAGAAATGCTACAGTATGTAAACCTGTTACAGACATTGTGACTGAAGTTATCAAAGTATCATTCCAGTTTATAACAGACATTGTTTTTATAGGATAAAGTCCACTAATTTTAAGCCCTACCTCACAAAAATTAAGAATATTTCCTGTTGAACCTACACTGGGACATTTTCCATCGGATATCATGCCTGATATGTAGCCCATGTTGCGTGCTTTAGTGCTGCCATTGAAACACATGTGAACATTCTCATTAAACTTAATTTCTATTTCTTGCAAAGAAAATACACAAATAGCTGACTTAGCCATAGGTTCATTAGAAATACTTTTTGATGGACTAAAAATAGCTATAAGAACAGGATCTCCTGTCTCTATACCCAGCTGAGCCGCTAGGTTTGCACCAGCCTTTGCAATTTTAGCATCTTGAACTAAATTATAATTGACCACTTCACTCTTACCACTAACAGTTTCTTCTCGAACATGGCACTCCAGCGTCACTTCAGTGTAGCTGTTATAGTTGTCATCATTAACACATGTACGAGCGAGGCGGGACACATACCCCAGTTCCTCATTACCAGCAAGGTGGGAATGCTTCTGGATTATCAAAAAATATGCATAATCACTAGCATTAAAGCCATACACATACTGCACTAGGAAGTTATCTCTGTATTTAACATCTATTTGTATTGAACTTTGCTTGTTAAAAGTTAATTGTGCAGTGTCGAGAGTCATCAGGTCGCGGCTGGAAATCGCTGGAACATCGTGCCTGTACTCTCCATTGTTAGTGAATGTAGTCCCCACATATAGCACATTGGATCTTTCCCATGAATTATACCTTTCAGGCCCGATGAAAGCGTAGGTCGACGCATCAGCATCATTAGCTGCCACGCTAACAGGAACGAACTCGGGCTTCGCAGACAGGTCTCCAAGCTTGTACTTGGAACAGGAACCCTGCGCCACTGAACCGCACGCGATCACTCTTCCGGATTCTTGATCTATCACTAATATTTTGTTCACGTTATCAGTCCGCGTAGTCTGTATGTCAGCTGAAGGGCAGCCACTTGCATGACACATTGGGTTGTCTAGTATCGGGCCCGTGCCTATAACATGGATCGGTTTCAAGTCAGGGCTTAACTGGTGGACCCAGTTCAAAGAACCAGCGTATACTTGGCCGCTGACTCTGTCCACGGCGAGATGATAGAAACGGTATGTCTCATTAGGCTGATTCGGATATTGTGATATGAATTCGTAACCATACACTATTGTGCACCGAAGCCAAAATGTTATGACTAACACTGTTGTAGAAGTAGCCATGATCACATTTTAGTTTGTATTTGAGTTGATAATTTCACTTTTTCACAACCTGCACGTTGTTTTTATTCCATTTTCAACCCATTTTTATCCCATTACAAAAATTGTAATGTAACTTGTAAAAGCATCCATCGATGCCGATGACACGGAATAAACAATAGAGTTTTTTTTTTTTTTTTTTTTTTTTTTTTCTTTTGGCTTCGCACGGTTTGTGCATTCAGCCAATGTCACGTTTGAAAAAACTTCTTCTAAATGATAAAAACAAAGTTAGGGAAACGAAAATATTACTAGTGAAAAATTATAACGGGATTTAGGATAGGACGGTTAAATCTATAGGATCAGTATTCATTACAGTGATATCATATTGAATAATGAACTAAATACAATGACGAAAAATTACAACTTAATACTATTTAAAATAATGAATGAGACTATGCATTTATATACAGGAAAGCTATTTGTACAAAGTAAAGAAAGTATTGAGGTAGGAAAAGGAGTACGGAGAGACAAGAGGTCACTGAGAAAGGATGAACGGTCATATAAACGACAGGAGAAAAATATGTGATTTAAGTCGCCAACGTCTGCGCCACATAGGCAAATGGGGTCGTCGATAATATGAAGTTTGGCAAGATGGGCTGGTGAGCAGACATGTCCCAGTCTCATCCGTATTAGAATGGAGGTCTCCATCTTGCCGAACTTTGCCCTGCCAAACCACGGTTTTTCCGGAACGTCGGGTTGAATAAGTGAAAAATAACGACCCTTCGATTTGCTTCCGATATCCCAAGCTACCTTCCAGGTGTCCCGAAGAAAAGTCTTTGGTAACGTCACGAGATCACAGCAAAAATTTGTATACGGAACTAAGTCCCCACACTGCACCGCATCACCGGCGAGTGTATCAGCCACTTCATTGCCATGGATTCCAGCATGCGCCGGGATCCACGCAAATTGCAGTGTATTACCCTCAGATATGGTTCTGAACGCAAATTCTCTTATTAAATAAATTATAGGCAACTGCGATTTGTGTTCGAAAGGGGATTTGTTGATGGCTAGAAGAGCACTTCGAGAATCAGTAAAAATAATGGATTTTTTAAGCTTTAAAACACGAATATATTCTATGGCTTTTAAAATGCCGAAACATTCCCCCGTAAAAACAGAAGTCTCCGGAGGCAGTTTTATTTTTTGTACGATGTTGTATTGAGAATGGTAAGTACCTATTCCAACACAACCCGTCGGAGAACGCTTGGCAGCATCCGTAAATATATGGTGGTACTCTAAGTGTTCAGCTAAAAAGTGATTAAAACTTAAATGGCAATCGGCATCTGTTTTACTTACACAGTTATATTTAATGATAGGACTGAATTGTAAACTCTCATAACTACTGCTAAATAGGGGAAGTTTATTGGAACGGTGAATAGGAGAAGAAAGTGAAAGGAATTTTTTATAGCTGACGACTAAACAGGGAGTACATTTATGGGACCAGTAATTAGAAGATTCAATGTGCAACACTAAAGAGTCCAGTTTAGGAATGAGAGGATGAGTTGAGATCTGAATAATCCGGAACAAATATTTGTCAGAAAGGAATTGTCTTCTAAGATATAAAGGAGCTTCCCCGCATTCAACTTGGAGTGCATTAATGGGACTAGACTTCATGGCACCCGAAATAATGCGTAATGCCTTAGACTGGATCCGATCCAATTTTTTAAAAGCCATAACACTAGCAGGTTCCAGAACGAACAATCCATAATCCAGAGTGCTTCTGATGATTGCGTTGTAAACGAGTTTCAAAGAAAAGGGGTGTGCACCCCACCACACACCGGAGAGGCATCTAAGCATGTTAAGGTGATTTTCACATTTGTTAACAATATAATCGCAATGAGGAACACTACTTAATTTACAATCGATTATTATACCTAAGTATCTGAATTTATCTTTAACTGGAATAGGTATTTCCTTATAAAAGAGATTTAATAGGGGAATATTTCTCTTCCGGGTGAATAAAACAGCTGCACTTTTAGACGTGGATATATCCAAACCGTTTAGATGTAACCATGACTCCAAAGTAGATAAAGCAGAATTGATAGCAAAGGTAGCTTGTTCAACAGATTGGCTTGAAGAATACAATAATAAATCGTCGGCATATTGAATAATCTTAACATGGTTAGTTAAGGACGAGTCTAAATCAAAAGTGTAAATATTGTATAGAAGGGGACTCAGCACGGAACCCTGTGGGAGACCTCTCCATACAAGACGAGTTACCTCATGATCTCCTATTAACATGTTAACAGAGCGTTCACTCAGGATATTAATAATGAAATTTGACAAGATCAATGGGACTTGTAAGGCTATTAATTTATTTTGTAAAACTGATAATACAACATTATCATAAGCTGCATTAATATCAAGGAAAACTGCAACGGTGGATTGGTTATTAGAGAAGGATAACCGAATATCGGACGTGAAAATACTTAAACAGTCAGTTGTACTTTTACCTTTTCTAAAACCATATTGTGTTTCTGCCAAAAGACCCTTACTTTCAACATACCATTCTAAGCGGTTTTTAATTAAGTGTTCCGCTAATTTCATCAGAATTGAAGACAAAACTATGGGACGGTATGAAGAAACATCAGATGTAATTTTATTTGGTTTAAGGAATGGTAACACCATTTGACGTTTCCATTCAATAGGGATGTTTCCCGTATTCATAATAGAATTAATAAGCTCCAAATAATAACTGAGGACGTCATCATTTAAGTTAGCAAAAAAGGAATACGGGATGCCATCAATGCCTGGTGCAGAATCCTTAGTTTTATGAATAACACCTTTTAATTCAGTGAGAGTGAATGGAAGATCTAGCGTTGTACGGGTGTCTTGGATAGTGGATACAAGAGACAGGTTAAGGTTAATACCCTCAGGAACAAAAGGAGGAGCTAATTTATCTAAAAACTCACTGGCTAAAGAATCGGGTATTGGAGAAGGGTTGTTATAAATGGACCTAAATCTACGAATATTGCGCCAGACTATCGTAGAGTGAGTATTCGGTGAAATTGATGAGCAAAATGTACGCCAAGATTCAAATTTTTTCTTCTTAAAAACTTTATAAGTTTCGCTTATTAAGTTAGTAACGATTTCAAAATTAACATCAGACATATTAAGATTATAATTGTGTTCAGCCTCTTTACGTTTGTTAATCAATTCTGTGCACTCTGAGTCCCACCATGGAGGCGAGGGAATTTTAGTAATATTGTTATTTTTTACAGGAAAAACTTCATCTGCCGCTGCTATTAAGATGAGTGCTAAAGCTTCAGCACAACTATTTTCATTGCCATCAGAAATAACAGGCAAGGAGCAAAGGTTTCTGTCGACAATGTTTCTAAATTTGTCCCAGTTATTACTATTTCTATTAGGAAGTTTATGTTTTAAGCGTGATCTCCTTAATGGTGTATTTGATTTGGAAAGAGGATAAGAAATAACTATTGGAAAATGGTCACTACCATAAGTAGAGGTTAGAGTATGCCAAGTTAATGAAGAGGCTAAGTTTGGAGAACAGATAGAAAGGTCGATTGCGCTTTGGTTCTGATTGGGATCTGAACGGCGTGTGGCAGCTCCCGAGTTCAAGATGCATAAGTTATGTAAGTCTATTATATCTAGTAATTCATCCCCATAACAATTAGAAGTGGAACAACCCCATGATTGGTGATGGCAATTAAAGTCCCCCAATATTAAGAATGGCTTTGGAAGAAAGGAAAAGAGATTATTCATTTCTTGAAGAACAGAAGAAGAAGGGTGAGGAATGTAAATAGAAATAAGACAAGTATGATGCACCTGAATAGCTACAATTGAAATTTCCTCACTATGAGGAGGTAAGGTAATGATAGAGAAAGGGATAGAATTCTTGATAAGTATAGCTACTCCACCATACCCATCAGATCTATCCTCTCTAATGGTTAAATAACCGTTAATTTTAAAAATATGATTAGATTTGAGCCAAGTCTCTGCTAAAGCAAAGGCAAATGGCTCATGTTTGTTTAAAAGATATATAACATCACTCTTTTTGTTTATTAGACTGCGGCAGTTCCACTGGATTATTTTGGATGTGTTGTCCATTATGGATGGAGTGAGAAACATTAAAAGAAGGGGCAACGTTGGACGGTGAAATGTTGAACTGAGAGAGAAGATTGTGTAATGCGGAAAGAAAATCGTTTATGGAAAAATTTGTGTCTTTTGTTTCATTAATATGATTATTAGAAAAAGCACAACCATTAGATGGTTGGGGAATGTCAAAATCTTTGATAATGGCATTGTGAGCCTCTTTATTATAACCTTGTATAGATTTGGGAGGAGAGCGTGGTTTGAGAAAGACAGTCTTTTTATAACTACTTGAAGCAGGCATTCTATTAGCTAAAGGGATAGATGGAGAATCTGCAAATTTTTTGGAAGGAGAGGATAAAAGTGTATCAGCATATGATTTAGTTACTGGCGGATATACTTTTGTCGCTTCAGCGTAAGATACAGAACTTTGTGCCATGTATGTTTTAATTAATTTTTGTCTAGAAAATTCTGGGCAAGACTTACTAGTAGCATAGTGAAAACCAGAGCAAAGGCAGCAAGATGCACTTTCCTGTTCTCTTTCACAACTGTCTCCAGTGTGGCCTTGGCCACATTTATAACAACGAGGTTTCGACCTGCATTGAATTTTAGTGTGACCAAAACGACAGCAACTGAAGCACTGTACAGTAGGGAAAATATATAAATCTACAGGTAATGCATTATAGCACATGAAAATTCTTTTTGGTAGAACCTGCCCATCAAACGTAACAACTACGGATTGGGATGGTTTCCAAAGAGTTGTACCATCAACAATGGTTTTAAAATTGAGGCGTCTGACTTTTAAAATTGGGCCGCAACCAATTGGTGCTGTTGTATTATCAATAACTTCCTCCGGAGACCATTCCACAGGAACACCACGCACTAAACCCATTCTAGTAACATTAAAAGTAGGTATAAAAGCTTTATAATTATAGGTTTCAAGACTATTGTTAGTAATAAATGAATTTGCGTCAAGGAAATTGGAAAAAGATAAAGATATTTTATTGCGTCCGATTTTTTTGACGCTACCGTTTATTATGTTTTGGAAGGCGTTGAGCTTTAAGAACTTGCCAAATGTGATTGGGTGCAATGTCGTTCCATCATCTGGTGAAATAGTTTTTTTTTGGACATGAATAACAAAAGGCGCGCTGTCAGTTTTTTCATAAGATTTTCTACCTATCTGAGTGGGAACAACTACGGACGGTGCAGGAACATCAGGTATTTTATTAATAGGCACATCGGTGGAAACAATTATTTCGGGGCAGTTAGGCTCCAATTCAGTAGCTAGTGTTGATTCCGTACAACCACAACCCGAAGACACTGAACCGTGGTTTTTACGGGTACGGCGGCGTTTATTGCAGTGTTTGCAAACATGCACACGACTTCTTTTTAAATGACGAGCCGAAGACGACCCATCGGTATCCATGCCTGATTCGTTGGATATTGTAACAAAATTACCTGCCGGGGGCACAAAGTCCCCCGGGTCAGGCGGTTCATTCATCTCGCGCTAACTGAATAAAATTAATAAAAACTTACCACTACCGAAGAAACTAACCAAAACTAAAATGAAATTACAAATAAAAGAACATAAAACACTAAAACTACGACTACTGATCTTATATTACAGTTTTTTTTTATATTTTAAAGTTTATCTCAAAAAGACCGCGTCCGCCAAGTTTGCAGTTTCCCGCGCTTCCCCCAATAGAGTTTTATACCATACCATCCATACTATAGAACCATAGAGAATCAAATCAAATTCTACCACCCACCTCTACAACACCCTCTTGAAATATTATGCTAGGAACACACGCAGCAACATTAGCCACTCTAAATCTTACGTCCACAGCACACATAGATTCTGACAGCACATTTGTCGCTAGCGACAAAGCGTCAAAATATGAGATTAGAAATCGACTAAAGTACAAAGCTCAAGAAGTAAATAGTGTTTATAAAACTGCCCCTATGCACTTCTAGAAAAACTTATAAGTGTTGTTTTTGTTATTGTATTTGCGGCAACCCCAGCAAAAGTGATCAAAGAGAACCAGTACATCACACTCGACTCATAAAAATGTATCAAAACTAATAAAATGCTATCTCCAATCGGATTTCGCTCGTGTCAACAAAGCTTTATTTTGTTTTTATAAGCTTTTATTGTTGTTGTTATATACGTTTTTTCTTATATAGTCTATGCGCCAAATCAATCATTATTCATCACAGCAGTGTTGTCAACTCATACGATAATTATGGGGGTGTACGATAATTTGACCTATCATTCTGTATCATACGATTAACGATAGCGTATGTCTAAAGTATGATGAAATGGAAGTGTGATGAAGTATGTTGTATGAATTTTGAGGTTTTTTGAATAAAAAATGCTATATTGAGATTAAATTAAATCACTTACTTCTTTCTGTGTTACTTTAAGATAAGTAGGAGATTTGTACTAATAATTAATGATAAAGAGCGTATATGGTGTAAGAGAGTGCGAGTGTCCCCACTGTGTCCTGAACTCGTAACGAGAGTAGTCGTCCGGCCCAAATTGTTGTGACATGCACTGTTAAAATACCGCGGCACAATTATTGTCGTCGGCGATAATTCACAGCAATGCGATTTAAAATTTACTCATTTTTTTTTTCGGTAAAAAATAGTGGAAAGCTAGAAACGGTAGTCGTCTAAACACAAAACATTACAAATTGTCACTACTCAAAGCTGTAAGAAAACATTGTTTACAGTTTGTACTGTTGGTGCTACACTGGACTGTAATATGAATGTTAATGTCATTTGTTATCAATCTGGTACATATCAAGATCAACGGCAGCGGGTTTGACAAACATTTAACAATAAAGACAAATAAAATGTATTACGCTTTTTTATTTATTATATCCGTTTGTACGATAATTTTGTCGGTAAAACGATATTATCGACGTAGAAAATCGATAATCTGAACCTCTGGAGTTGTCAACACTGCATCACAGATAAAAAATCTATAGAAATGTGTTGAGCTCTTTTGTTGCGTGCATTGCTTGTTTTGTCCGGTTGTTTGGGTTAATATTTTTAATATAGAGATTATTTGTGACTAATGTAAAGAATAATGATCTAACCCCTGTTATTGAATAATTGAAAGATGTAAATGTGTGAAGGACCATTTTCTTTGTATATTTTTTTGTCATAACAACATGTTGGATAATTCACTTGCTGGTGAAAATACTTAATTGTGAGACTATTTGCTGTGCACAATGATGGCTTCGATGGCTGCAGGCGGTCCTGGGGACCCGCACACCCAGATGAATACCTACAGGAGTTATGTGACCATGTTGGCAGACCCTGGCGCTAAGGATGAGATCAAGCTCAAAGCTGCCCAGGAACTCAGCGAAAACTTTGAGGTATGTTTATATCTTTGTATGAGTTTACTCTTACGGTAACCGGTATTGATAACAAAGTAGCCCATTAAAGGTTGCTTCATAGAAAACGCCGGTGGTAATAAAGCAGCACATGGAATGCCATAACAAACAACTATTTTTTGTGTCTACCTTGATATAAATTAATTAATTATCAGATTACCGTTTTGTTAAGATAAAAATGCAAAAATAACAACAGTCTACAGTTACCACGACGAATCTGAGTGCTCCATTAAAGAGTGAGGACTTCTTACCATAGGCATACAATGCGCAAATGGATCCCCCATCTCTTAAATCAAGCGCTCAAGATTCGTGCCGGTCACTGTACCAGCCATACAACAAATGTAATATTATTGTTCTAATCTTTTCTTACCAGGTAATACTCAGTTCCCCTCAATATCCCCAATTCCTAGAACACTCCCTAAAAATATTCCTCAAAATACTACAAGAAGGGGAACCACACTTTATTGCTGAGTACAATATTCAGCAAGTGCGGAAACTGATACTTGAGATGATTCACCGTCTCCCGATCAGTGAGACCTTAAGGACATATGTAAAAAGTATCCTTGTACTGATGCTGAAATTAATGGAAATAGAAAATGAAGAGAATGTATTAGTGTGCCTAAAGATTTTTATGGAACTGCACAAACAATACAGACCTCCATACACTACTGATGTGGATGTAAGTACTTTAGTTTTTATTAAAATGTTTTACAAGCTTTTTTTTATGAATCTATAGAGAAACATGTAATTATTTTAAATCTCATGTTTCTTAATTTATTTAGATTCACAAGTTCCTGCAGTGGGTGAAAGGAATATACTCTGACTTACCAAATCATTTGCCAAAAATATTTGAACCTAAACCCACTATAAGGGTGAAGGATTTGTCAGAGGTGAACATTGACCAGCTACTACAAGAAACTTACACCACTACACCTATACACACTGAGAAGAAACTACTTGATGGCAGTGTTGTTACTGTAAGTACTAATAAAAACTAAAAGGGGGAGGTCTGGAAAAAATACACCGAGTTTATTTTATGTTGATTGATTTGATACAAATACAAAAAAACCATAAGCATCTTAATGCAGCATACAATTTTCAAGTTATTTATACATTAGCTAATTGAAAAAATAAGAGTAATTAGTAGAAACTTTTAATCTACGCTATAGCTCTAAAGTAAGCATTTAGCTGTTTTAGCTTGTGTTACAATATCAAACATCATAAAATTAATTACATTTATTTGAGAAATTGCACTTTCTGTTCTTGTAAAAATACATTTATTTGTGTTATGTTAATTTATTTATTTCACTTACAGTACAACCTGATCCCAAGATCAGTGCTCTCCTTGAAGGTGATTCAAGAGTTACCTATCATAGTGGTCCTCATGTACCAATTGTACAAACAGAATGTCCATCAGGAGGTCAGCAACTTCATCCCTCTTATTATGGAAACCATTACTTTGCAACCTGCTGCTACCCACAGGTAAGTTACAACAGGAAGTTGAAATAAAGAGCTATTCTTTGTCACCATATCTGTTCCTACTTGATTTAAAATTAAATAAAAGATTTCCAACCAAGGCAACCAATTTCACAAACAACTTAATTTTAAGTCATTGTTTTGCCTCATGCCTCATGCACTTGTAAGTTATCAACAGACTTTAAAATATCTTCTATCTTACAGCTAAACAAAACAGACTTAAAAACAATGTGACTATATTAAATCAAGTATACATATTATATTTTACAGACAGTCAGCATCATTCAACAAAGAGGTTTTTGTAGACTTCATGGGTGCCCAAATCAAGACTTTAGCCTTTTTGGCTTACATTATCAGGATATACCAAGACACGATTGCCAATCATGCCAATTTGATGGTGAAGGGCATTATAGGGCTGTTGACGTTATGTCCACCGGAAGTAGCGCATCTGAGAAAGGAACTGGTCATAGCGACACGACATATCCTTGCTACGGATTTGAGACTGAGTAAGTTGCTCAGTAATAACTTGGCATACTTAAAAAAATTGAATGCAATGGATTTACTGTGAAATAACTTTTAAGATCATTTATATAGAAATAATTTCTTTGTAAACAATTGGAGTGGTTTATTAAAGTAAATTCTGATACTTTTTTTATTTCTACCTTTCTCGCGAGTACTTAACTTTTTGAGACTGCCTCCAAATCATAATGCTCAGCTGAAATAGGCTCATAAAACAATATTTTTCTTTTAGAATTCGTTCCATACATGGAGCGTCTATTCGACGAAGATGTACTCCTTGGAGGGGGGTGGACAGTCCACGAATCTTTACGTCCACTGGCATATTCCACACTAGCTGACTTAGTTCATCATGTCCGACAACTCCTGCCACTGACAGACCTCGCTATCGCTGCTCATTTGTTTTCCAAGAACGTGCATGATGAATCTCTTCCTACAAGGTATAAAAGAGCTGTTACTTAGCTAAACTTGTTAATTTTTAGGTCAAATCTTGCAAGCTTATTTTGGATACCTTGCTCTTGGTCTATCAAGTTGCAACATTGTAAACTTGTTCAGTTCTGAAGACAATACATTTTGAATGTCTTCTGTTGAATGATACATACATATTTTGTGGAGTATTATAATACTGCTGATTTGATGCAACATAAAAACCTTAGATTACTGGTATGTTCAAACATTTTCGGCTAGTGTCAGGGGAAAATTTATTAAAAACGACTTACCTATTTTAACCATCAGTATCCATCACAAATGTATACTGCGTTCAAGATTTAGAATCTAATCATGTAAACAAATATGTGATTTAAAAAAAACAACCTTAATACTCACACATAATGTTCAGTTGCTGATGCTGCGTGCTACAACTTAAAAAAAAAAATATGATTTTTCATTCTGAAATCATAAATTTACACAGGCATAAAGGTGATTTTCGTTTAAGTAAAAATAACATCAATTGAAAACAACGATTTTAATAGACTTTATGTCCAATTTCCTATACAGCATCCAGACAATGTCTTGTAAGTTACTACTGAACCTGGTCGACTGCATTCGTCAGCGATCTGAGAGCGAAGGTGCAGCCGCGGCCGGCACACAGCCGCAGGGACGGCAGTTGCTCATGCGCATACTTGAAGTGTTCGTGTTGAAGTTCAAGACCATATCTAAGTTGCAACTACCCGCGTTGATGAATAAGTGGTAAGTGTGTAGAAGTGTTTTGTTGAAAATAGAATTGATTTTCTATTCAAATCGGTGTAAAGAAGAACGCCATAATTTGCTGTTGACAAACTTTGCATTTGCTAGAAATCGGGTGATTTCAATCTGGCTATCACCCGATTTCTGAGGACCTCATATAATTAACTCTCAATAGCTATTTCTTCGCCAACACTATCCATTTACACAAGTTTTTCCTTAACCCACTGTTTAGAATTTCAACGTGTCAAGATATCAGATCAAAGAGAGCGCTAACAAAGAAATAAGCTCTGGTTCAAAATAAATCTCTTATGAATTCCAGTCACCTAATATTTTCTTCATTACTATGTATTTAACTTGTTCTAGCAAACAAACAACACCAACACCTAATGGCACAAATGGTACCACACCTGGTACTCCCACCACCCCGGGCCCAACCACTTCTACAGTGGAAGTCAAGGTGGAAGAAGAGAAACTGGCTCCAGATTTCCTGGACAGCCTGTCCAAGAGTGAGGAGAAGTCTAAGATAGGGTTCCCGTCTTCACAGATGAATAATCTGAATGTAGGAGACTATAGGACTTTGGTGAAGACGTTGGTGTGTGGTGTTAAGACGATTACGTGGGGTTGTGCTTCTTGCAAGGTTAGTTGGAGACCAAGTTTTTTTGTATCGTTGCGCAGATATCTAGTAAGTTTCTAGTTGGATATTCTTATTGGCAGCATGTAAAGAAAATTAGAAGAATTTTCTTGAACGAAACCATATAATAACTTACTTTGCTTTTAAGTTATTATCAATAAATATATTATTCTTATTCTTATAAAAATAATTGTCAGCCTTATGAACAAAATAATTACCATGATACAAAAAAGGCTTTAAATAATACTATCACGTCGCTACAATACACTATTAACTGAAAGGGGCAGCAGAAAAATAAAGGCAACTTACAGTTGAGTTACATTTGAGTATATATATCCTCAGTAACTTGTTTTTAAAATCGAATTTAATGAAAAAATAATTTTTTTTCTATCACAGCAAACAACAACAAACACAGAAGGCACTTCCACAACAACTATAACAGGTCAAAAACAGTTCAGTGCGCGCGAAACGTTAGTATTTATACGTCTAGTGCGATGGGGCCTACAGTCGCTTGACATATACACGTTAGCAGCACCGCGTGCGCCAGCGCAGCCTCCCGCGCAACCTCATGTGCGATCTAAGGAAGAGAAGGAAGTTTTGGAGCATTTTAGTGGAGTGGTAAGTGTATAAGCAATCTCTATAAAATTATGGCCTTAATTTTTTGTTTCTTAGTTTTTTTTTTTTTTTTATAAGTATGGAGTACAGTGTCATTTCTTTCTTTACAGTTCTCAATGATGAACCCACAAACCTTCCAAGAAATATTTACAGCGACAATTTCACATATGGTTGAACGAATTAACAAAAATACGACGTTGCAAATAATTGCTAACACGTTCTTGTCCAATCCTGCCACGTCGCCGATATTCGCGACAGTTCTCGTCGAGTACCTCCTCCAAAGGATGGAGGAAATGGGAACGAATGTGGAGAGGTCAAACCTTTACTTAAGACTTTTCAAATTGGTCTTTGGTTCCGTCAGTCTGTTCCCCACTGAAAATGAACAAATGCTGAGGCCACATTTACACAGCATCGTAAACAAAGCCATGGACTATGCCATGACTGCTAAGGAACCCTACAATTACTTCCTACTTTTAAGAGCATTATTCCGCTCTATCGGCGGCGGCAGTCACGACCTATTATACCAAGAATTCTTACCACTTCTGCCAAACTTACTTGAAGGATTGAATCGCCTACAAAGCGGCCTTCACAAACAACACATGAAAGATCTATTTGTCGAGTTATGCTTGACTGTACCCGTTAGATTAAGTAGTCTATTGCCTTATTTACCGATGCTCATGGATCCTTTGGTGTCCGCACTAAACGGGTCCCATACTTTAATATCACAAGGTTTGAGGACTCTCGAGCTTTGCGTGGATAACTTGCAGCCCGACTTTTTGTACGAACACATTCAGCCGGTCAGGGCCGATCTTATGCAAGCGCTTTGGAGAACATTGCAGAATAATGAAGTCGCAAGAATTGCGTTTAGAGTCCTCGGAAAATTTGGCGGTGGCAACCGTAAGATGATGATAGAACCACAGAGGTTGGAGTATCGTGAAACAGACGCGCCACCGCCTGCAGTGCAAGCGTACTTCCAAGAACAAGCGAAACCTATAGATTTTGAGGTAGATAAAGTAATAGAGACAGCCTTTTCTGCGCTAAAGTCAAGCATGACAGATCCGTTCTACAGAAGACAATGTTGGGAAGTGTTGAGGTGTTACTTAGCTTCATCTCTCAATTTGGACGACGACAGGGCGACGTTACAAAAGCTGTTCAACCACCCGAGCTTCATCGACGGCAAGATTCAAGTGCAAAATGGACCTTATTACAAGTGTACTAACAGTATTGTACGTAACACTCATCGCACGGCTCTTACTGGAATGTTTGTGGCCGCAGCAATCAAGGAGTTACGTCATCACGTGCTGCCAACGATGGTGTCACTAGTGAGGCACTACACTATGGTAGCGATAGCGCAGCAAGCGGGACCGTTTGTCGAAAACTCTTCACCCAAAGAAGGTCTTGACGCTTTAGTCCTTGTTGATGCAATCGCCGTCATAATGGGACATGAAGAGAAAGAGTTATGCAAACCTGGTCATCTCGCGTTGGTTCTTATGATAGAGACTGCAGCAACAGTGCTGGGTAGTCGAGAACGCGCGTGCCGCCTGCCTTTGATGGAATACCTTGCTGAACGAATGTCAGCACTGTGTTACGAACGCGCCTGGTACGCCAAGCTAGGTGGCTGCATCGCAGTCAAGTTTATGGTGGAGAAGATGGCACTGGAATGGGTTTACAAACACGTGTTCACGTTTTTGAAGGCAGTTCTGTTCGTTATGATGGATTTGACTGGCGAAGTTTCTTCGGGAGCAATTGATATGGCTACAGTGAACTTGGAGAGGCTTGTTCGAGTTTGCGTGGTGGGTCCTAGTGGACATTCGGCGGAGGCGGAAGGTGACGTCTCAGCGGCGAAGGCGAGAGCCTTACATGATGTGTTACAAGAACTTGTTCTGCAAGTGACGAGTCCCCATCTCCTTGTACGACAGCAGGTAAGGACATGTTACTTTGTGAATGTTGATGAAATTCGTTTTTCTGCTATGTTCCATTCTAACTTAATTTTTATGTGCTTCACCAGGCCATGAAATCTCTAGAGCTTATAGCAGAGCTACAAAAGAAGACTGTAACAGAAGTAATGGATCCCCACAGAGAAGTGTTGGCGGATATTATTCCGCCCAAGAAACATTTACTTCGACACCAACCAGCCAATGCACAGATGGGTCTTATGGACGGAACCACATTCTGTACTACGTTGAAACCTAGGCTGTTTACAATAGGTAATAATTTATTGTACTGGGAGTTATTTTATTTTTACAAGAATTTTATTAACTTGCTATGTTCAGATGTGTTTTCTTTTTAAGTTTTGTACCGAAAGACCATACCATTTTTAACTCCGTATTCTAGAATGACGCTCGGGTGATTTTCTCGATTTAGAAAAGACAGAGTTTCTAAGAAATTATAATTCGAGAATCGATACTAACACTTGAGCGTTGTAGCATACGAGCCATTTGTGTTTGTTCTCGATATGACATACTAGACTACGGTTTTTTTTTCAAACCTAATATTTTTTTTGTTCACTTCTAGATCTAAACATAAACGAACACAAAGTATTTTTCCGGGAGCTATTATCCTTATGCGAGGCTGAAGACGCAATGCTAGGCAAGCTGCCGTGTTATAAGGGCGTCAATCTCGTCCCGTTACGAGCCTCAGCGTTGAAAGCACTCGCTTCGTGCCATTATATTCAGGAGAAGCACTGCCGCGAGAAAATATTCCAAGTGTTATACAAGTCTCTTGAGAAGAATGACCAGGAATTGCAACAGGTAAGTCTACCATTAAGGGGGAAGCGCCAGGTTGCCCGCGAAATTCAAATTTTCTTACGTTTTATGCAATTTGCAGGTCAGTGTCAGGTTGAATGTTGATCAACATATGATTCGCGACTGAAACAAGTACGTCTATGAAAAGTCAATCGTGTTATGGGGCCTATTGCGAACATTTTCTCAATTTCTAACGGTGTCGATTCTTTTATTTTAAACTAGCTGTTCGTGCCCGGTGTCGCCCGGGGTGAATTTCATACAAAAATAGCATCCAAGTTACAGACTATCCGGGTGGTTTAAAAAAAAAAAAAACATTCACACCTTATCCTGATAATTAAAAACAACAAAAAAAGAATTAGCCAAATGGGTGCAGCCGCTTTGAAGTAATGCGCAGAAAAACATTTTTGTCAATTGATTTTTATTTATACTATAGAAGATATCACGCATTTCAAACAATCTCAAAACTTTATAGGTTGGCTTCGAGTGCATGCAAAAATTCCTGTCTGGTTTCCAAATCGACATGGAGATGGTCCACCCAGTGATGCGGCCTCTATTGCTGACCCTCGGCGACCATAGACACTTGAGCGTGAATGGAGCCAAGAGGCTTTCGTACTTGACTCAATTATTCCCTTCGACGTTTAGCGAAAAACTATGTGAACAGTTGCTGCAACTCCTGAAGAAGTTGCTAGATTACTCCATACAGACTAACAGAGGTATGTATTGTGATTAGTATTTCTTATGACTGGAACTTTTGACCTTAAAAAAGTGCTGACTCTCAGCCTAATATAAATTAATTTTTTGATTTTGCCAAAGACCTAACTAGAGCTGGATTGTAAAAAGTGTCCGTAACAATTTGCAGATTTTACTGGGCCATATCTAACACTATTGTTTGTTTTTAATTTATCTCTACATGAGTATTACACGTAACTTAATTTTCCTCCCAGGTGGCAACTTCCTCCAGAGCGTATCAAAGAACATGGAGAACGAACAGAAGATAATAATCCTGATCGGTATATTCCACCAAATCCCGGCCGCGTCACCTCGCTTCATCGATGTTTTGTGTCGGCTTATATTCCATACTGAGAAGTCACTCATGATTGAAGCTGGGTCGCCGTTTAGAGAACCGCTTGTTAAATTCCTCATGAGGTATGTATAATTTTAAAGAATCTTAGCATTATTGGACAAAATATGCCAACTGCCTTATTTGAAGCTCTTTTTCTTCTTGTTCTGGTCTCGTCCTATGTTACTTGGTGTCAGTGCAATATGTTTTTCTCTTTCATTCTCCTGTCAGCCGTCACTCTATCATTCACTCTCTATTGGGCCAAACATTTTAATGAGCATTTCATTTACAGGTATCCCAAAGAGACTTTAGACCTTATCCTAAGTGACAACAACATAAAAGACCAACAATGGAGCCGATTCCTGGTCTTCCTAATAAAACACCCGAAAGCCGGTCCTCCGTACCGAGAAGCTTTACAAACGACGAAGAAACCGCGCCTTATGCAATTGTTGGCGGCCAACACTGGCGGCACCGCGGCCAACCTGCCAACAGCTGATAGGGCTGAGATGCAGTTCCAAGCAATAAGGGTTATTTCTTTGTTGATCAAGTTTGATGAAAAATGGTTGTCTGGACAGCCTGATTTGATTGAATTATTGAAACGTATTTGGTGCAGTGACACGTATCATGTGAGTATATTGATCTATTATCCCTTCTTATTTCGTTATGTTGAGTAGTTAGTAGCCTTGAAATTACTATCGACCAATTTGGGAAAACACCTTAATTGAGTTGGATTTCTCACAAGAGTTTCACGATGGTATAATCTTAGCTTGATTTTGCAGTTTTGATAAGATACAAGATCTTTTAAAATGAGGGACGAATGTTTGATCGGTCCTCGTTTCTATTTACTTCATTTTCAATGGTTTTTGTTACAGGAAATCCACAAGAAAGTAGAGATTGTAGACTGCACACATTGGAAGGAACCCAAGCTGATAGTGAAGATATTGCTGCACTACTTCGTGCAACATAAGTCCAGCATAGACTTGTTATTCCAGCTGCTGCGAGCCTTGTGTGACCGGTTCATACCTGACTTCCAGGTGATAATGATACTTGTACTTAGGGTCAAAAGTTTAGCTGAATATTTAAATGTCGTTTGACGAAATTTTGCTCTTGTTTAATACCTCATTGACGTTTACTTGCTCATAAAATGCCAAAGCATGTGATAATTTACCTGAAAATTTATTTTATATCTGCTGTTCTTTCGGCTTACTCAAAAGGCACTGTAATTACGGCAGCGGTAAAAATGGCCAATTAATCTCCCTAACCTTTTCCCAACTATGTGGGGTCAGCTTCCAGTCTAACCAGATGCAGCTGGATACCTGTATTTTACATGGAGCGACTGCCTATCTGACCTCCACAACTCAGTTACGGTAACACGATACCCCTTGGCAAGACTGGTTGTCAGACTTTCGGGCTTCTGACTACCCCTAAGGAGTGTTAAAGATCTATGAATGACAGCCGGGACCAACTGATTAACGTGCCAAAATAAAAAGCGTGCGTTAAAATGACCAGTGCCGTAATAAATTACGAAGGAAGACTTTTATTAACCAACTAAGGCAAAAATGGCATATCCATATTTGCATTCAACATGTGCCTTCAACAGCTACGCTATTAAACAACGCAAAAAAGATAATCTGTATTCCAATAATAAGGATCATTATTTTCCTTTCACAGTTCCTCCGAGATTTCCTCGAGAACACAGTAGCACAGACATACGACATAGACTGGAAGCGCGCAGCATTCTTCCGCTTCGTGGAACATTTCTCCAGTGATGCCATGTCACAGGACCTCAAGGCCAAAGTACTGCAGATGATCCTGATCCCGTGTTTCGCGGTCAGCTTTGAAAAGGGACAGAAAATCGTGGGTGGGCCGCCGGCGCCCTATCAAGACAATCCAGACAATGTCGTCTCCGTGTTTATTAATAACGTAAGTTTTTATTTTAATGTTTTGTTTGTAGTTTGTAGATCCAGTGACTGGCATTGCGCTTCCAAACATTCGCACGACCATAGCCAGCCGCATCGAGAGGGCGAAGCTACAAGCTGACTCACGTCACCCAATGTACAACTACGTCTCAGTGTCCCAGAGGCTGAAGAGCCGAAAAAGTTTTCTTTGGTGCGTGGGTTCCGCTAGTCCAGCCAATAGTAACGTCTCCTCAACAAGATGTAATCTATGGCGGGAGCTGTATAGACCCCCTGACAATTTTATCGAACCATCTGAGAGCCTTCCGCTTCGGCGTACGTTACCGAGGCTGACTTGGAAATCTCTAAATAAACTTCGATCCCAAGTCGGCCTTAGCAAAGACAATCTCCATAGATAGGGTTTCACGGACGGCTCAGATCTCAAGTGCGTATGCGGCACCTCCACACAAACAATGGCCCACCTTCCACCCTGCGCCGCATGCCCTGTCACCTACGCACTAGATGATCTTATGACTACGTCAGTAAGCAGAGTCCGCGCAGCTGAATTTTGGGCCAATGATGTTTGAACTTTTTGCCATCGATGCGCTAAGAAGAAGAAGTAGATACTAGATTTAGATGGGTTTTCTTTAAAAACTAGTTACTTTGGACTCACAATATAGGCTATAGGATAAATAAGGGGAGGTTTTCATTCCGTAATATTATGAACTTGGAAAATAATATTTTGAACATAGAAATATCTACGAAAGCTTGAATGAAATAAATGCTTTTCACAATATTCGAGGGTTTTAACATAAATAAAAAATAAATACTGCGTAGTATTTTAGGCCGAATAAAAATTTTTCGTTTTGCCTCAAATTAAATTGGGTAATTTTCCTCATAACATATTGCATTTAAAAAACTTACCTTTTCTTAGATTTTTATACAGCTTAAAATTCTTAAGTCCTGGTAAATGCTTAGACACTTTACTAACGAAACAGTCTCTCATTCAAAACTTACCTTGCTTTTTGTAATTTTACTCCACCCCTACAAACATACGATAGTCAATCCTAATTAATTCCTACCACACTCATATAAAATAGTCGCGTTAATTAATACCAGTTTCTATCGCAGGTGATCGATCCCGAGAATCCCTTCGCGTGCTCGGACGCGGTTCGCATCTCTCTCCTGCAGTTCGCGTGCCTACTACTGGAGCAAGCGTCTGCGCATATACACGATGCGAACAATAAGAAGCAGGGCAATAAACTTCGGAGACTCATGACCTTCGCCTGGCCATGTCTGCTCGGCAAGAATTATGTGGATCCTGCGACTAGGTAAGATATTAAATAGTAGTGACAGTGGAAGTACAAAGGATCTCGCTCTCATAGTTTACGAATCAGATATTAATTTGATAAGGACAGTATTAGTTCAGTATAAGTAGAATGAACTCCCTCATCAATAAATCACCACTCTGTATATTTATTTATTTGAAAGAAAGGAAAGAAAGAAAAATGCGTTTATTGGCATTGCAGTAACAAAAATACACCATAAAATTTAAAAAAAACGGAAAACTAAGATTATAATGCCAAAGGGGCCTCAGCTCATCATAAGGTCAGATGACAATACAACCTGATGCTGATTTTCAGCTGCACGAGTGCCATATGCTAGAATAATAATAAAAAATAGGGAAGTGTGTGTCCGTTCTAATAAATTAAAAGTGTTGTGTAAGTAAGTAAAATTTTATTTGTTTAAACATGGTGTAAATGATACATTGCATGCAAGATAATAACAGATACAGAAAAGTTCTAACATGTTCAGCCGCATATCGTGGCGTACAAATTGGTAGGAAGAGATGGTGCATAAACCGTGATAATATTCATCAAAATTACATTATAGAAATTATGTAGGTACTTATTAAATCATCATTATTCATTAAAATGTGAAATGGGTGTGTGTGTTGTGTTGGGAATAATGAAAAACTAAAATAAATACCCAATACCTGCGTACATTAAACTAATCAATCTATAAATAGAAACTGCTTAGACCTAAAAGGCAAAGGGTATTTATTGATCTGCCACTTCAATGACTTACTAAAACATACACTAACAAAAATCACACAATTTTAGGTATAGTGACGTCGTCACTTACAGAAGTGCACAGCACTAGCATAGAACTTAATGATTAAAGGACGTGTAAGATACCGTTAGTTGAAATGGTTACAAGTTACAAAATAAAGCGAAAATGAGCTATGTTCACAAATACATACAATGGTCAGTACAGAGATGCTTTAACAAAATAACAAAAAAAAGGCAGAAAAATAAGTAAATGAAAGTGGAAGTGGATATGTATATGGATGCCTTACTCGGCACGTTGAAAACAAAACAATAACGTTGCTTTTGACCTGTGCAGAACCCACACGTCACTCGACGTTAAAACAACGTTTTATTGAAAGCGTATTACTTTTAATGAAAATCTGTTGACAATAACACTTCTCTTTCTTTGCAGGTATCACGGACATCTACTTTTGAGTCATATAATAGCGAAGTTCGCTATCCACAAGCGTATTGTGTTGCAAGGTAAGTCTCATCTTCAAACCCCCATATTTACACATTTCTCCTCTAAAATGTTTTTTTCCCTGATAACTAATTATTTTGAATGTGTTTTCTTTCAGTATTCCACAGTCTCCTAAAAGCACATGCAGTAGAAGCCCGCTCCGTCGTCCGCCAGGCGCTAGAGATCCTAACGCCGGCCATGCCGCAACGTATGGAGGATGGCAACACCATGCTCACACATTGGACCAAGAAGATCATAGTGGAGGATGGCCACTCGGTGCAACAGCTGTTCCATATTCTACAGCTTGTTGTTAGGCATTATAAGGTATGTTAGTGTCACTGTGAGCTTGATAATAACTCATAACATAACATCACGCCTATATTCCCCGAGGGGTTAAGCAGATGTTTACATATAGTACACCCACAATGCGACAGTTACGTTTAACTCCCATGTAATAGGGGGTGAGCCAATTGCCATAAACCGCGCACAACCGTGCGCCGGGCGGCAGTGATAATATCTGAGCAATTTATAGACGTGAAAACTGGACGTATCACACTTCCCAAAACTGTAGGCAAATATAGTGCTATTTTGAAAGTTTTCCTAGCATTTGATACTTTCCACTAGTCAGGTCAGTATGATACTCGGTCAGTTCCTGACTGGTTCAAAGTAAGCCAAGAAATAGCGGAGATATCGAAAACATTTTGTAATCAAAAGTTTATTTCTCGGGAAAATAAACCCAAGTTTGCATATCATGTTCAAATCATTCATTCATTTTTTTATAGGCTCCCGTTTTTTCACCTCTTCAGACAGTTCTTTGCCTGTAAAAGTTAAACATATCCAAAAACAATCACTTGTGTAATTTGTAACAAAGCCACTTCTCTCTTCCCCTAGGTGTACTTCCCGGTCCGTCACGCGCTAGTAGGCCACATGGTAGCCGCGATGCAGCGCCTCGGTTTCTCGGCGACGGCCTCGCTCGAGCATCGGCGCCTCGCCGTAGACCTGGCCGAGGTCGCACTCAAATGGGAACTGCAGAGGATACGTGATCACTCGGGAGAGGATAATGTGGTAAGATTTTTGACTACAAACCCAAATGTATTGATTATGATAACATTTACACCGACCTCATCGAGTAGTAGGAAAAAGCGAAAAGCCGTAAGTAAATGTTACAATCACGATAACGTACTGCATTAGTTTGAGAAGTAGCTTGGGAAAACATTTTTTTTCTGATAACTGAACTCCTGTAACCATTACTGGACAACAGTCTTGCAGTTGCAGCACAAACTCCGCTTTTGCGTCTTTGACGTCCAATCGGATCTAGATTTTATTCGGTCCTAATGACAGGTCTGAGACGTAATGTAAAATTCCTAAACGTGGCTTTTCTTGACTGCTTATCTCAATCCAATGCATGCATAAACGAAAGAATGATCTGCACATAACTTGCTTGATAATTTTTCATAGTAATGATTATGTTAAAATTGCCTTTATCTCATAAACAGGTTGCAACATCACCAAGCGGCGCAATGAAGCGTATATCATCAGACGAGAGTAGTTCTGAAGGACGTAAAGCTCTCAACACTGGCTGGGCGAGTCCGCAGGCTAGTGCGTCCCGTATGGAGCCAGACGCTGCCAAGCCGCTGGACAGACAACACGTCGATGTTGTTGTTAATCTACTGCTGAGGCTCGCTTGTCAAGTAAATATCTATATTATATTTTATAATAAGTTTGAAGATGTAAGCCAATAAAAAAACTGCTTTTGATTTAGTTTTGAAACTAAGGAAAAGGCTTTGCTAAAGATAATGAAGCCGTCATCGGTCGTGAATTTATAAACTTTTTTTTTCTGAACTTATGAACGATATTTTTGACACGCTAAGAAGCAGAATTTCATTTTTATTATTTCAATTAATTTTTATTTCATTTTGGCACCGGGCGCGCTATATGTCGTGTCGTGGGAAATTCATATTGTAGAGTATATGATCACGAAAACTTGGCGACTGTTTAAAACAATTGTATCATCAATTTGAAAAAAAAAATGCCGTCGAGTTGAGTACCTCCTCCTTTTTTTGAAGTAGGTTAATAAAGCTTTTACATTATTTTCAGACACAAGCATCATTATTTAATTTAATTTTTTGAAGACTTCCAGTAAAAGTACAAACAAAATATCACAAATACATATTTTTGTATGGTCTAGTTTAATTAAAGAAATCCATTATTGCTAGAAAATAAAGAAAGTCATTATTTTTATTTTGCCTATACCGTCCCACTGCAGGACGCAAGGACTTATGTACTACCAAGGAAACTACCGCATGCACAAAATAAAAACCAAATCAATAACCAATATGGGGTCACATAATTACTGTTATCACAGCGAGTATCCCCACATGTGCAGGTGAACGAAGGCTCGGTGGCGGGCGGCGGGTCCGCGGGTTCGTCGCCGGGCGAACAACTGTCGCGACGATGTGTCTTACTGCTCAAGACTGCGTTGAAGCCTGATGTGTGGCCGCATATGTGCGAGCCTAAGCTACCGTGGTTGGATAAAGTAAGTAGAAGAACATACTCTGGTACAATATGAAACCTTAAGAAAAGGACTATCAGTCAAGTATGTGTGAAACAGATCATGCTATACAAAGCCGAATGGTTGGAAAGTAAAGTAATACAGGGTCGCAAAATCAGTACAGTACGCGGCCGTTAATATATATATAATAAATTATATTAGCTTTCTCCCGCGTGAATGTCGGAAATGATCCCACGGGAACGTAGTACCGGGACAAAAAAGTATCTTATGTCCTAACCATGTGATGGCCTGTCGATGTGCCTTTCATTCAATTCCGTTCAGCCGTTAAGAAAGGTAACAGACAGACTATATTTGCAATCACTTAAATCGCATAAAAGGCGGAACACAAAACGTTATATTAATCATCCCCCTATTTTTCATGATGATTTTACGAGGGATGGTTTTACATAAACGCTGAAACACTTAATTCTTTATTTCTTGCCAAAAGCATAAATTTGTATTTTCATATCCCTAACTTAAGAAATGCTAGACTTCCCATACAACATTTCGTCCCTTATATCACCCCCTATAGGATTATTCAATTTTAAACCAAAAAATTGGCCTATGTCCTTCCCCGGATGCCATCTATCTTCTTGCCAAATTTTATCGAAACCCGTTCTGTGGTTTAAGTGTGAAAAGGTAACATACAGACAGACAGAGTGACTTTAGAAATTATAATATTAGTATGGATACACTTAGAACTTTAGAAAGAGACTGCCTCACAAGTAAGAGTGAAAGAGATGACGTTCTACAAAGCCGAATTTTTATGCTACATGTACGACCGAGTACTGTACAATACAGTTCTAATTAGCATAATCGCATACTCTTGCTGTGGGGGGAGGAACTAATTTTTATACTTTTCCTCCAAATCTTTCGCTTATTTTGGCCATGTGAGATGATTGTCATTGCGACCGTTACATTAATATTACTTAATACATTTTTTATTAATCTTACTCTGAAAAACTAAGCTTGAAACAAAAATCAATTTCAGTATTATTTTATTTACAGGTATTCTCAACAGCAGACGCAAATGCAGGTGGTTGCGCAAACGCATGCACCGCGTTAGAACTACTCGTATTCTTATTAGGAGTATTACGCCGGGAACAGATCCTGGTGGCTTTGAAGCCGCTCCAACGAGGGTTGGCGGCCTGTGTATCGTCTACCAACCCTAAGATAGTGCGACTGACGCATAACCTACTCGCTAAACTGACGGCGATATTCCCGACTGAACCCACCGGAGCTGCGCAAGCGTCGAAGGTATGCAACTATTGACCACTATTTATATTTTAAGCGATACATACCTAACTCATATTTTTCCTTTATTCATTTGTTAATTTATAGCTAAACTTGAAAAAAAGATTGTATCATAAAAACAACACACATGTTATTATTACGTCAAAACTTAATTTGTTTAAGTTTAGTCTAGTTTTTTATCAGTTTTTCGAATGCATCGTATTGTATTCATCGGTTGTCAAGCGATTCGATTGGATGTTGTTATTCCCGACAACCAATCACACGAGCTAATCTTAGTTTTGACAGCGATCAGCTGATCAGAGACTTTATCAGTCTATTAGAAACCGGGAGTTCTTTAAATTACTCCAATGTTCACTTATAACATAAATTCAATTTATTCCACAGTACGAAGAACTAGAAACCCTATACGCATGCGTAAGCAAATACGCATTCGAAGGCCTAGCTACATACGAGAAATCCGCTGGCGGTCAAGCGGCAAGCGCCGGCACTGCAGCGGCCGGTACCAGCACCCCGAGCGGCGCCAGCGCTTTACTTGGACCACTCATGATGCTTAAAGCATGTTGTGCGTCTAGCCCTTCGTATATTGATAGGCTGCTGCAGCCGCTGATGAGAGTGTTGCAACGAATGGCTAGAGATCATGTCGCGCCCAGTCCCGATCATGCGTTGGCTGAGTTGCTTGTAAGTATTTTTGTTATACATGTTTAGATCTACGTCATAATAGTTAGGGGTGAAGATTATCAATTATTATAGTTTTGAGTCCACTATTGATTTCCATAATGACGCTCCATAATCGTAGTTTGGATGGGATACGCCCAATTCTAACATAAGAACATGTCCCAAATTCGCAAACTCACTTTATATATATTTATAGAAATATTTCCGATTATAAAACACAATATAAAATCAAACATAATTTTTCAGATACTGGCATTAGATCTACTAAAAGCACGCGTATCTGTGATGACCGTGGATACAAGGAAGACATTCATCGGTACCGTTTTAGTTGGACTCATCGAGAAAACTACGGATGCAAAGGTAACATTTTATTATATTTTAACATTTTAAAATATAATCTGTCCTAGACAGCTTAAAGTCCATTTTACAATGCTCTATTATGATATGAGGTGTAAATACGGCATTTTTATTTTCCGTTTATTTCTCCCGTTAAACGATGAGAGCTGACAATACGCATGGTATATGAATTTTTAAAGTATACCTTGTACCACACAGCTTATAAGTCCATTTTTGAATACTCTATTAAGAAATGAGGTGTAACGCCGTTGTTTATCTTATACCTTCTCCCATTATAGGTAATGAAAGCCATAATCCGTATGGTAGAAGAGTGGGTTAAATGGCGCGGAACAGTACCTGGTGCAGCCGGGACCTCCGCCCCCACCGGGGCTGCGCCCTCGCTAAGAGAGAAGTCGATATTACTGGTGAAACTAATGCAGTATGTGGAGAAACGGTTCCCAGATGATCTAGAGCTTAATGCTCTGTTCTTGGAGCTTATAAATTATGTGTACAGGTATGTGGGTAGTATTTGATACTAAACAGTGAAATGATAGGAATATATAATTGGTTCTCTTGGTCTAACCCTCGAAGGTAGGTAATATGGACTGGACTCCGCAACTCCACGTCAAATTCCGTATTTTGCGTACGGGTTGGAAAATCGGTTATTCGATCCACCCCAGCTCCTTAAGGACGGCCAGCAACACTTCGGTGTTACTGACAATCTCACGGAGGGTACCTGGGTTACCGACGTACTTTGCCCGGTACGTGGCGACCACCGGGCAGTTTAACTGCACATGAGCTGCTGTCCCGTCGTCCTACATGCAGGCCCTGCACAGAAGACTGTCTGTTACTCCTAAGGCAAAGAAGTGTTTATTAAATGACCCATGGCCAGTTATAGCTGTTGTATCTGTACGCAGCTGATGTTTACTTAGTCGGAGAAACTGTTTTGTGAGGCGGCCATCGATTGTAGGAAGTGCTTTCTTAGCCTGTCTGCACTCACCTTGGTCCAAACATAGTTTGTGATGTTGGTCCCTGGTTCGTTTCCTTAACAAAGTGCGTAGGTACCCAAAGGGGAGTGGCGCTATGGGTTTAGGTCCCACTGGGTTTAGGTCCCACTGGTACCATGCTCAACCCCCTTCTGGCAACTTCGTCGGCTGCATCGTTGCCTAGCGAACCACTGTATCCTTTGATCCATGGAATGGTTATATTATTGAGGCTAGCCACCTGGTAGAGGCGCTGGTGGCACTCGTATATTAACCCAGAGTCCTCTGTGTGACTGTTTAGCGGTTGTTGAACAGCCATGCTGTCTGAGAGTATATGGATCGGGTGGTTCATAACTTCCCTGGCCATTATGGCTGAAGTGGCAACAGAAATACCCATGCATTCGGCCTGTGTTATGGACTCCCAATGGCGTGGCTATGTGTATTTTGAAGTCCTTCGAGAAGATTCTAGCATCTGTTCCACTACCTGTTTTAGATCCATCCGTGAAGATACGCGTAGCTCTGCGGGGCGCAAACCCTCGCATCGGCAATCCTCGTGAAGTTGGATTCTGTATTTTTCTATCAAAGATAAATTGTTTGGATACCCGATCATTTATGACTTTCGTAATGGGGAAATCAATATTGAGTCCCTCAAGCCTCGAAGATATAATAGCTTACAAATTATAATTCAGCCCTCTCATATATTTTGTTTTGAATGTTTGTTGTCCCATTTTTGGGGCCAAGTTCTTTCTAGTCATAACGTCTTACACATTTTTATGGCCGCCTTAATTAAAATAAAACTTTGTCAAACCCCCACGATTATCTAGACAGTTATATCAATTAGAGTCAGTTCTTGAACTTTACAAATTTGAACCTGAAAATGTAATCTGACCCCTTCTCTTCCTGATTTTTTCTTTCATCTAGTTTGGTAGTGTTGATCAACATTGACTTTTAAATAAATTGAACATGTTACTTAACTATTACCTCTCTCCCAACAGAGACGACCACCTTAAAATGACAGAGTTATCAATGAAACTAGAACCAGCATTCCTCGCGGGTCTTCGTTGCCCACAACCCAACATTCGCGCCAAGTTCTTCGAGGTTTACGACCAGAGCGTGCGTCGGCGCATCTTCGATAGACTGCTCTACATCATTTGCTCGCAGAATTGGGAACATATCGGACAACACTTCTGGATTAAACAGTGCCTTGAGTTGCTGCTTGTTACTTGTGTGCCAAGTGAGTCATTATTTTGTGATAAAAATGATGATATTTTATTGTCTAGTTACACTGCTTACATCTGACTTTCAGCTTAGATTTTCAATATTGCTTGGTTTGTAGTAGATAAAATTGTCATCTATATGTTGAGGCCTCTTTTGTGTACAGGTCCTAAAGAGCCTCTCTAGCCTGCCTTATAAAAATCTCGACCCCTCGCCATTGCTTGACAATTTAATCGATAAAGCACGGTAAATTTTCTGGCAGCAATGTTAACAAAATTAACTTTTCATTTACTTCATCAGGTACCCAAATACGTCTATCAAACCCAAAATATCTGCTGCCCAGCATTTCGTCAGTGATAAACTCAGCCGACAGTGAAGATCGCAAATCGTTCGTCATATTCAGCAGTGTGAAGGAAGAATCTTCGGATGGGTTCAGTGACTCACTGGAACCTGATAAGGAAGATGTGCTTGATATGGATCTTGATTCCAGTTCCAATCAGAAAGAGGATTGTACTAAGACTGTAACGAATAGGTACGTTACAATAATAAACTCTAAATTCTGTCTGTTTCTATTTAAAGTCTATTGTCACGAAAATTAGTATTATGCAGTGAGATTTGTACAAATATATTATTTTATTTGTTCCACAGACTACGCACCCTAAACCAGATAGTAGCCAAACAATCAGAATTCCTGGAGCTAGCGCGTCGCGTGCGCACAGAGCAGCTAGTAGTCGCAGCGGCACAACTGTGTCACATGGACGATGCGCTCGCGCATCACACCTGGCTTAGACTGTTCCCTAGGCTGTGGAATACGCTGGATGAAAGGCAATTGGGAGTAAGTATATTTATGTATTATTAGCCTTTTGGTCAGCCAAAATGTAGTCGTCAGTCTCATATTTGGCGTTTCTTTATATTTTGTACTAGCTAATGCGTTGAAATGTCTCTTTTTTTTTTCAAACCGCGTCTTTTTTAAAGTCAACAAAACGAAAAGATTTATTCAAATCGGTTAAGCCGTTTTTTGAGTTTTAGTGAGACTAACGAACAGCAATTGGTTTTTTTACAGGGTGGCAGGGATATCGACGCACAAAACATTACCATGGATTCAGTACATGATTCTGAACATTGAAATGTTAAGTAGTTTATTTAAAAAAAATTGCTGTTTCATACATTTTGACCGCGTAGGTATTACACTTCACTTTACTGTGAAACAGCAGATTTTTTTTATAACCGACGAAAATTTTCTACGCTTGAAACGTCTAAAATCATGTGCTGAATTCATGGTTTCAGTTTGCGCGTGGATGTCCACCGATGTATTTAGGATATAGACGTCCGTTTGCCAGTCGGCAAAGGCCTCTTCCGACCTTGTAATAACGTTAGTGGATATGAATATCCTCGCGAGGAATATCCAAAACGTATGTTTCAAGTCAGATTTGGACAACCGTAAGAGAGTGTAGAGGTTTTGCAATGTTCAAATTAGTTTGACAACTAACAGATGAAAATTATGAATTTGAAATTTAGGAAATAGGCGGAGATAGTTTGGAAAGATATTTGTGTGCTACGCGCTTCTTCAGCTTCACGTACGCAAAACGGATGCGTTTAACGCACGATAATATTTCTCATAGTTCGTGCGTCTCGCCGCCGTTGACTGCGTGCAGCTATTTCTTGAAATTATGTGTTTGAAAATCATACTACTTACTTGTTTTTTTATTTTTATTTGATATCGATACTCGTCGCGGAAGTTTGGCCAACTAATTCAATTTCACCTTGTATTCTGACCAATTTTTTATTATTTCTAGACCGTAATGAACGAGATAGTCCCGTTCATAATATCGGGCGTGCACGTGGTGCAGCGTGATCAGCCGCTCAGTGCTCTCAACACGTTCATAGAAGCTCTCGCAAGGTGCAACCCGCCCGTGAGCATTAAGCCGTAAGTATTGATATCTAATCAAGCAATATTATAGCCTCGTATATTCAAAAACCACCGGAGTTGTGAGATATTTCATTGCAGTGCTTCAAAGCTCCTAGTTTGATATTGTAACATGTTAAAAACACTTTCAAAATGGCCCTTTTCTTCGTTTTTAGATTTTCAAAGTTTCTAAAAACGCTCAAATTTAATTAAAAGATATGGCTTTTTTGTGACGTCATCAAATTTTCAGCAGTATGCTGAAGCAATTATTATTTCAATTTGATTTTGATTTTCTTACAGATCTGCATTGACCCACTGTGGCCATTCAATTAATCTCTCTTAAACCTACTTTGTTGCCAGGCCTATGATGAAATACCTGGGCAAGACACACAACCTTTGGCATCGTATGACCCTCAACCTAGAGCAGATGGCCATCGACCAGGCCAGTGGACGAGCGCAACGAGAGCCGCTCGAAATATACGATTATGACATTGAAACTACTACACCTACTGTAAGTACCTATTGTTTCCTTTTATTTGAATTCAGAATCTCCGATAATTATCATGTTTTGGGCACACAAACTCAGACCGAGATCTATAAACGTTACTTAGCACGCAATTTGGCTATGCGTTATTCCTGTCACTATCGTGCAACTGTTAAACTACAAGAGCAAGATGCAGACGGGAACATTTCTAAGCTAAAGCACGGGATAAGTAACGTTTATAAATCTCGGCCTCAATGGTATACATGACAAAGTTTTAATTCTATTGCCACCGAAATTTATTTGGGACCTTTTTTTTTTTTATTAAAAACGGTCAATCATCAATCAATTTAGACTATTTAACGCTAAAGCAGTTAGTTGAAGGTGCCAAGACATATAAATTATCTAAGATTGTGTATTCAAGAAGCTTTCATAATGTTGACGAACGCACTGTGCAAAATTATCTGCACAACAACGAAAATTAAACTGGTACAGAGCGAACAAAGCCGAAATGTATTCTTGAGAGTATGGGAAGAACTATTGAAATTAGTCATGTCATAGAAGGAAATGAATTTACTTATGACAATACAGGTAACAAATAACAATTTTAAATATCTAGTGTAGTTAGTGATATGCTTTAAATGTGTAATTGTAGTTTCATTGGCTTTCGCTAATGTTAGTATAACATTCTATTGGCGCACAAATTTATATTAAAATCACTTCTTAGCTTTCTCCTGATCACGATCAATGTAACTTGGTTAAAACATCGAAATTTGTCAAAATGTTATTTTGATGTAAATCTGTACGCGTCACCCTTGCTCATTTATTTGGAGACATTTTCGCCATCAAGAAACAAATTATCGATAGAAAAAAAAAACTTGTAAACGTAATGCACATTCTTGCCACAAATTTGGCGAAAAAGTCTCCTTGTAAAATGGACCTTATAACTATAGCGGTAAAGTCAAATATCCTATGTGAGACACTCATCAATGCTAATAATTCGCAGGAGGTACTAGACTCGTTGAGCGACATGTTCGAGCTGCTACAAGAAGAGGACATGTGGTCCGGTTTGTGGCAGAAACACGCGCGGTATCGCGAGACCAACGTCGCAATCGCATACGAACAACAAGGCTTCTTCGAACAGGCGCAAGTACGTATCACATCTTGTATTCAAGCACAAAAATATATCCTAACGACACATAATTGACGTATCACTTTCGTGGAAGTCTTTATGTCGTATACACCTTACAGTCACGATGATAGCATTCTTAAGCTCACAGACTTGCAGCCACTCAAAACTCAGTGGCGTTTTAGAATTTGGCCAGTATTTTTTATTTTTGTCTCTTTCTTACCATCTGTGAAAATAAAATTCATATTTATTCACGATGTATTAGGACATTTAGTAATGTTTATGACGTGTTTGATGTCTTGCTTGGTATGCGTGCTATGACATATCCTAGTACTTATAAAGTATCAAGCTAAGTTTTTTTCCATGAAATCCTGTGGAATTTTGTGTTTTAGCCTGCATATTCCTTTTTTATCAATTAGGTGGTTTGCCAGGATATTTGGGTGGCGAGTTATTTTTTTTAATGGGACCATATATATAGCTTTTTATTTCCTTGTTACATAGCCCACTTATGAAGTAGGGCTTAGCGGCAAAAATGCACTTTGAAGAGTTAGTTTAAAAAAAAATTGGATGCCGTCTTGACACAAAAGCTTCATTAAATTATATTCTTACTGGCTGTAGTGGCATCAATGTTTCAATAATAGTAATCTCTGGTATAATTGAAAAACAATTGAATATAATTTTTTTCACCCCAGGCTGCGTACGACGTCGCTATGGCCAAACTTAAACAGGAGTACACTGCCAACCCGTCTTCCTACAACATGCACAAAGAGTGCACACTTTGGACCCAACATTGGCTCAAATGCGCCAAGGAACTGAACCAGTGGGATTCTCTTCTAGAGCTTGGCTTGACAAGGAGTGGGAGAGATCCCTTCCTGATATTAGAAAGCTCGTGGAGGAATCCTAACTGGACCACCATGAAGGAGGCGCTGGCTGAGGTTGAATATAATTGTCCTAAGGAACTGGGTACGTGATATTGTGTAGTATAATAACACAGACCTACAAATTGTTTTTTTTTTCTTTTTTGACTGCAGTTATGATATACAAGGTTTTGGGACCTCCTAAACACGAATCTGAAATCGTTGTTTTCTATCACGTCAGTTTTTCACAAAACACATATATAAAAATCAGGTAAATATTGGGTTACTCAGGTAAAAAAATCAGAAGTAAAAAATAAGTGAGTAATTACATAAGGCAACCTAATTTTTGGAAATTTTGGAGCATCTTATTTATAATATTTTCTTAATTGGGACTTTTATGATACCCATGCTGCCAGTTCTATAGGAGGCAGTTTTCCATCGAATAACTTTCTCAACATTCTGAGGTGATGGATTTTTTTTAAACTATTTTCCTATAATCAGCACAAAATTTAGGAGAAACACTACTTGAACTTAAAGAAAAAAATTGGTTGTGGGTCTGTGTTATTTATATTCTTATGCTTTCATTGCTACCGTAAATAAAAATTGAAATTGTTCAGATAGTTATTTTTATTTTTTGCTTGCTTAGTGATATGTAAAGCTTCGGTTTCACTAGAAGACTTTCTCGACTGTTGAGAGGCGAGAATTTCCACGCGAGACTCGGTAGTTAAGAAAGTAGTAATGTATTTAAATTAAACTAGGAAACAAAAAGTCTAATACAATTTATTATGTCAGCGAGACTTACCAAGCGAATTTCTCGAACTGTGATTTAACAACTTGAAATTCGTTTTAGGTGATGTAAATTTTTGAAGGCAAGGCAATTTTCATCTTTTTTTTTTTCTTTTGAAATGCTAGTGTTGTAGAAGCTGTGTGCAACTTTACATTACTCAACATTTAAATCTCCTTTCGATAATTGCCTCTGTGAGTCAATAAACTATCAAAGTCAAAGTAATTTATTTGTCAGAGACACGGTACATAGGATGTTCATACATTACGTAAAGGTGCACACAACATGTCTCACGAATAACTGGTATACAAAGTTGCTGTTGCTGCTGTGGCTGTCGATGCTTTAGTTTCATTCCCTAACCTAAAAAGCTTCTCTTAACCGTCCGTGTCTGTCCGCAGCATGGCTAGTGAACCTGTACCGCGGCTACCTGTGCATCTGCGCGGGCGGCGAGGCGTCGCTGCCCGGCGTGGAGCGCCACGCGGAGGCGGCGGCGGCGCAGGCGCTGCGCGAGTGGCGCCGCCTGCCGCGCCTCGTGAGCCACGCGCACCTGCCGCTCTTGCGCGCCGCGCAGCAGCTCATGGAGCTCAGCGAGGCCGCGCAGATACACCAGGTGAGTGGCGAGCTGGCGCCGACGTGCTCCTGTACACGGTGGCATATGCACGCACTCACACTTACTAACGATGTTTACCTGCAAATAGGAATTTAATTAATCAGCTGTTGGCTCCACTTTTACCTACGATAATACTGTTAATCTTTTGAAACTCGTCCTTTGACCATTGATCAGTGATTTTAAATGAATTCAAATAATTTTATTTAAAAATAAATCACCATTGATATTGACACACATACGAGCTTTTCTAAAATACGCAAACATTTAACGATCATACTCTACATGTTTTGAAAGTTACTCTGATACAAACCAGTATTCTGACACATTTTTGATTTCATATATTAGAGTTCCGACCTTAAAAACAAAACCTTTAAGAGATAACTTGTTTTAAATCAAAGGAACATTAAGATTGTCAGTCACAGACACAATAAAAACTTTTACCTTTACTGCACCATAGCACAATCACGCACTGTTTAAAAAAATGTAAGCGTCACTTGCTGCATGCTTTTCAAATGCCATCTTTAGAAACCATTACCACAATCAGCTTAAATTATATCAAACCGAAGCAAAATAGCCCATTTATAATTGAACTGCTATACTAGAAGTACAAAACATCAACCAAATAAGTATAGACGTCAGAAATGCGCCATTATCGGCCATTGTGTACAGGAGCCGTTAAGTAAGGCTTTTTATACATAACGTTGCTGCGACGCATCGTTTCACTTGCGTATCTATCGCTGTTACACGCTGCCACGCAGCATATGGAATCGAACGAGCCTTCACAGATTCACGCCGTGAGTATAACATCTGTGAACCGAAAGTAACATTGTATCGATAATAAATACATGATAAACTTGAAGCATGTTTGTATTGTATAGAAAAAAAAAACATTTCTGACGTATCCTTTCTATGCTATCTTGCTATTAGGGCAAACTGTCGCCCAAATAGGCTATCTCTTCTTCCAATAATTCAAATCAGAATCTTTAATAATTTATATTCCATCGACTGATTACTCCACAATCTACTTTAGCGTTATGAATTCTAAGTTGATTTTTGACTGACCATTTGTAACAAAAAATAATCCTAATAAAAGTTTGGTTGCAATGGAATTTGAACTTTGTCACATATGCCATTGAGTTTAACAACAAAACTTGATAATTATCTGAGATTCTGAATTCAAACATAACTTGTAGCTTCTTTTTTCAAAAACAAGAGACTGTACTTATTTCATGGCACACAGGGGTTGCTGCACAGCCGACCGACGTCTCTGCACGACATGAAGGCCATAGTGAAGACGTGGCGCAACCGCCTGCCCGTAGTGGCCGACCCGCTGTCACACTGGGGCGCCATCTTCACGTGGCGCCAGCACCACTACCAGTTCATCGCGTCGCACTACGACTCGCAGACCGACCACGCCTCCAACCACAGCATGCTGGGCGTACACGCTAGCGCCCAGGTAACAAAATAATACATAAAAGCCCGCGAACATTCACTGCTGAACACTAATGGGTCTCTAAGTAGGGTTCAAGCCTCGTAGGGCCGGTTTCGCCTTTTACAAGCCTACGGGCCAATTTATCGAACGAAAATGATCGTAAAATTAATATGACAAATTGTCAAGCGCGCATAAACTGTTACGATTGGCTGTTGATAAATCATTCAACCAATCAGAGCAGTTTACGCGCGTTTGACAATTTTTCACATTAATTTAGCGATAATTTTGGTTCGAGAAACTGGCCCGTAGGTTTGTAAACGGCGACTTTGATAGAAGGATGGGCAGCTTCCTTTTGTACGCTAATAACAGCATACTGCTATCACCAGTCCGTAAGCCCGGGCGTGGTGATTACGGCAATCCTTTTTCACGTGTAGGGGGGGGGGGACATATCTAGAGACCCATGTTCAGCAGTGTTCGTTTACAGGCTTAAACATTGATGATTGACTTCATGAACTATATAACGCTGCGAACCATTCTTGAGGAATTGCCGTAATCACCATGGTTGGTAGAAGAATTGGTAAATGGAGTATGGTGTTGTTTGTACACAGGTCTCTGCCACGATACAGAGTTCCGATGTAAGTATTTTCTTAAGTTATTTTGGCGCCACTTGATCGTACGGTCGCCGCCACAGTCGCAGGCGGCGCCGCCCTCACTTTGTTACTTGTCCCGTGCGGTCAAGTGGAGCTCTAGCCTCATCACCTCTTATATCCGCCATAGTGATGAGGAAGCCTTTGTTGTATCAGAGTAGAGCACCGTAGACAATTTTGTTAGAACTCCAACTTCTGTGTTGTGGTAGAAATTACGTCAATACTCATCTTTTTCAGGCGATTATTCACTTCGCAAAGATTGCAAGGAAGCACAATTTGTCAGGCGTGTGCCTGGACTCGCTACACCGTATATACACAATACCTAGTGTTCCGATCGTGGACTGCTTCCAAAAGATCAGACAACAAGTCAAGTGTCACATTCAAATGTCGTGGACTGAGGGCAAGGAGGAGTTGCAGGATGGCATAGACATGATAGAGTCTACGAACTTCAAGTATTTCACTAAAGAGATGACGGCTGAGTTTTATGCCTTCAAAGGCTTGCTTTTAGCACAGCTTGGGCGATCAGAGGACGCGAACAAAGCTTTCGCGGCCGCAGTCCAACTGCACGATACGCTCGTAAAAGCGTGGGCCCTATGGGGAGACTATTTGGAACAGATATTTATAAGGGACCCGAGACAGATCCAAGTGGGAGTGTCCGCTATGACTTGCTTCTTGCACGCCTGTCGTCATCAGAATGAATCTAAATCAAGGAAATACTGTGCTAAGGTAAGGAAGTTTTTCTACTATTCACCCTAGCTTAAAGAATTACAAAAGTTCTAGATTTAAATTGGCTATAAACTAGGTTAATTTGTGGCATGAGACTAGGCTTTATTTAATTATTTCAGGTACTTTGGATGCTAAGTTTCGATGATGAAAAGAACAGCCTAGCAGAAGCTCTAGACAAGTATTCAGTGGGAGTACCACCCGTCCAGTGGTTGCCATGGATACCACAACTACTCGCTTGCCTCGTTCAGTACGATGGGAATGTTATACTCAATCTTCTGAGCCATGTGAGTTACTCATTTATAACAACTTGATTAACAGTTTGATACCCATAATTCACAGTGATTAGCGTTTTCCGAACTCATCATCATCATCAGCCTACAGCAGTCCACTGCTGGACATAGGTCACTCCAATTGCATGCCATTTAGTTCGATTCTCGACAACTCTCACCCAGCTGCTACCAGCCACCCTGCGAAGATGAGGGCGTCCTACCTTACCTTACGTTTGCCGATTCGCGGTCTCCACTCAAGAACGCGTCTACCCCAACGGTCATCGGTTCTACGGCTAATATGGTCGGCCCATTGCCACTTCAGCTTGCTTATTCTGTGAGCTATGTCAACAACTTTGGTTCTCTGCCGGATCACCTCATTCCGGATTCTATCCCTCAGAGAGACTCCAAGCATAGCTCGTTCCATAGCTCGCTGAACGACCTTGAATTTATGAACTAGCCGTATCGTGAGTGTCCACGATCCAGAAGTTTCGTTTTCCATACTAGGATCTATTATTAAGGATCTTACAAATAATAATATATCCTATTAGAGAAACTTAAAAATCGAAGTGCCGTCAAATACCAGGATTGGAACAAAAATGTTTGAATGATATGTCATTAATCGTGAAACTAATCTTGACTTGTGCCGTTGTACCGACAAAGGATTGCATTATAGCCGTTGCAAATCACAAGCCCGCGTCATGGTGACTTATAAACATTGGAATAAGGTATAAATTGCAATAATATTTTAGTCTGTATTGAAATCAAGAGGCTACTTGGATCGAACACATTTATTAACACCACAATTATTATAATATACAACGACTTTTTCTCCTTGACGGAACAATTTCAAGTGACACATTCTAAACAGTTTTTACTCGAATATTTAAAACACTGTCATGTAGGTATACAACCTCCATCACGCACCCTTAATCTATAGCAGATGCATGCGCAAGATTACATTAAGTACCTACCTAACATATTACCTACATGTGCACGCACCCTTAAACTATTCAGTGTGTACACACCCTAAGTACACAGTATATTCAGCTGGAGCTATCGTTCACTGATATACAATCTATCTTTATTACTGAAGTCTGTTCATAACACAGCTCTATAACAAAAAATACTAAACACAAACAAAATAAAATTATCTATTACAAATCATAACAACTCAAAATAAAATCACATCAAAAACAATATTAGCTAACATCATTACATCACACATCGCTCGCCCCCTTAATAGATAGTTTTTCTAAAAATTGCTTTAGTTTAGGGCCTGGTAAAGATTTTGTTAACATATCTGCTACCATTTCTTGTGAAGGCATATATTTTACCTCAACCGCCTCGTTGACTATAGCTTCGCGAACGTAATGAAACCTAATATCGATGTGTTTAGTCCTGTTATGGTTCATCTTATTTTTTGCTATTTTATGTGCTGATTGGTTGTCATTATAAATGACCACCGGTTTGATACAAGTCCCCTTTGTTAAACTTTTTAACAAATTTCTTAAATAAATAGCTTCTTTCGATGCTTGACTGAGGCCTATATATTCTGCCTCTGTGGAGGACAGCGCCACGCACCCTTGCTTACGACTTTCCCAAGATACTATATTATCTCCTAGTCTAAAAATTAAACCTGTACAAGATTTCCTATCATATGACCCACCCCAATCCGCGTCTACGTAGCCATTTAATTCTAGATTACCTGTTTTCTTAAAAGTTAGTCCAAAGTTTGACGTCCCCTTTAAATATCTAAGAACCCGTTTAGCACATTTAAAATGTAATTCATCGTAACATGAATTAAATTGTGACAAAACACTAACAGCGTGCGCGATATCAGGCCTAGTACTTTGAGCTAAATAATTAAGACAACCTATAAGAATCTGATATGGCAACTTACAACCAAAATCTGAGGCTTTCTCTAATTTGAGACCTACTTCCATTGGGGTAATGACTGATTTACAATCCGTCATATCAAAATCTTTCAAAACATTAAGAACGTACTGTTCTTGATCAAGATAAATCGCACTTTTATCTCTCCTAAGTCTCATGCCTAACACGTGTCTAGCAGGACCTAAATCCTTAACTTTAAACCTTTTAAGCAAGCCATTTTTTAATTTCTGCTTCTCGGTTTCGTTATTTTTGGAATAAAATATAAAAATGTCATCAACATATATGACTACCACTATTCTATTTCCATCGCTAAACACCTTTTGATAAAGACAAGGTTCTATTTTCGATTGTACAAAGCCTAAATTGTACATCTCCTGATCTAGCTCATGGAACCAAACGTTTGACGCTTGTTTGAGTCCATACAACGATCTTTGCAATTTACATACCTTTGCCTCTTGACCTTTAACAATCGCCCCCTTAGGCTGAAGCATGTAGATGTCCTCTTTTAGCTTGCCGTACAGGAAAGCAGTTGTAACATCCCATTGGTCAATGAGCCAATCATATTCTACAGCTAATGAGAATAGTAATCGTAAGGTTGAGCTTCTTACGACCGGAGAATATGTTTCATTGTAGTCTATTCCACGTACCTGCGTAAATCCTTTAGCTACTAGCCTGGCCTTATATTTCGACACTTTACCGTCACTGTCTCGTTTAATTTTGAAAACCCATTTACAATGTATTGGCTTTTTATCCCGTGGTAAATCTACTAGTGTCCACGTCTGATTCTCATTTAATGATTTAATTTCATCATCCATAGCATTTTGCCATAAATTAGAATCAGGCCTTGCTAATGCTTCTTCAATTGTTATTGGATCGCCATCAGTTTGCGCGATAGCATTATAAATAACAGGCTTGCGCTCCCGAAAATTGTATCTTCGTTCTGGTTCCGCTGTACTGCTCGTGGTAGCAACCGTTTCATCAGGCGTTGCAGCCGCCTCAGTGTCAATACACTCCGCTTCATGAAACTCTTCTTCATCTTGTATATTATTACTAGACGCACCACTTTCAACCACAGGTTCTATCCGTTCCTCCTCTATATCAATAGGAACGACTGTGTTCTTTTTCATGTCGGTACCATCTCCAGGAAAAACATTTTCCAAGAATTTAACATTTCTTGAGAATGTTATTTGACCCGTTTTTGGGTTCATCAGTCGATAACCTTTAGTAGTTTCACTATAGCCGATGAAAATCATTTCTTCAGTCTTCATATCAAGCTTTTGCCGTTTCTGTTTAGGTTTCAATGCATATGCTTGACAACCGAAAATTTTCAAATGACTCAAGTCTATTTTCTTATCTGACCAAATTTCTTCTGGTACTTTATTCATGACTGCCTTAGTCGGGCTTCTATTTTTTAAATATACTACTGTAGATACCGCTTCGGCCCAATACTTTTTACTAAGTTTGGCCTCACAAAGCAGCGTTCTTGCTTTTTCTATGATAGTTCTGTTCGCCCTCTCAGCCACACCATTTTGCTCAGGCGTATAAGGAACCGTCTTCTGATGCTTTATACCAGCTGATCTTAAAATCTTATCGATGGCTTGGTTACAGAATTCTTTACCATTGTCAGATCTGAGACACTTTATCGACTTTCCTGTCTGCTTCTCCACTTCCGCTTTATATTCACGAAATTTATCGAGGGTTTGACTCTTATTTCTCAAGAAGTAAACATGCGTCTTACGCGTATAATCGTCGATAAACAACAGCATATATCGAGATCCACTGAATGATGGTTCTTCCATCGGTCCGCATAAATCACTATGTACAATTTCCAAAACTTCTTTCGCTCGTGTACCTTGATTTTTGATAGAGCTCTTACAAGTTTTTCCATTTATGCACGGAACACATGGTTCAATTTTATCACTTGATTTAAAATTCAATCCAGTCACCATATTTTTCAATGAATTCATATAGTTTTGTCCCAAATGAGCTAATCTTCTATGCCAAATATTTGACAAAATTTCATTTGACAAAATCAAGTTGACAACACAATTTTCTTTTTCAATCAACTCAAAAATTCCATCAACCTCTTTGCACGTTGCTACTATTTGGTCCGTTTTATTTTTAATAGAGCAACCTTTTTTGTCAAATTTTACAGCGAACTCCTTCTTTACAAGATCGCTTACTGAAATTAAATTCATAGAAAGTCCGGGAACATGATAAACATTCGTTAATAGAAAATCAGTGGTATTATTTACTTTCGGAATGGCATTCCCTATTCCTATAACTTTCATTTCTTCCCCGCTTGCAACTTTTATCTTTAAATCATTCTGTTGCCTTTTGTAATTCAACAATTTTCCGGCATCGTTCGTCATGTGGTTCGAGCAGCCACTGTCCAAGTACCATCGGTTCTTTTTCACCGTGTTCGCCATACTCAAGCATGGATTCGCTCTCTTAATGACTTTGCATTCAGATGCTTTATGACCTTCTTTATGACATTTGAAGCACTTGAATATAAATGCCTTTTTCTTTTCAAACTTTTTATTTTGCGCCGTTGTAACTAGAGCTTGCTCTCTATTCTGACCATTTTCAATCTGTCGGCTTGATTCTTGCATCAACTTTGATTTTAACTGCTCAAGTTTAACTTCTTTTCCGCCATTGTCTATCGCCATTATAAATGGGTTGTAATCTGACGATAAACCGCTTAATAATATAGAAATTATCCACTCGTCAGAGATTTTTGCATCAATGTCTGCAAGTTGTTGCGCCAAACAAATTATTTTGGAAATATATGTTTCCATGGTTTCGCAATTTTCTAGTCGGCATTGCCATAACTCTCGTTGCAATCTGATTCGTCTGCCCCAACCCTTGTCTTCGTAAGCCTCGCTGAGACTCACCCAAACTTCACGTGCTGTCTTCGCACTATACACATGTGCGAAACATGCAGGCTCAAGTAGCAAACATAACGTCGTTCGTGCCTTCCTGTCAGTATCTTTCAATTCAGCTGTTATCTCTGTAGCTTCAATTACCTTGAACCAGTTTTTTGACTCTAAGTAATTCCTCACCACAAATTTCCAATTAGCGAAGTCCTCGGCACCATTCAATTTTCTTATTCCACAAATTGAACCTGAATGTTCTTCTGCCATGACGAGAATTTTACAACTGACACCTTATTAAGATACTTACTCGTAGGTATGTATTGTGTTCTAGCTTCTAGGCGTTTTTGGAGCCTGGAGCTGGGCCCATAACCTATTGAAATCAAGAGGCTACTTGGATCGAACACATTTATTAACACCACAATTATTATAATATACAACGACTTTTTCTCCTTGACGGAACAATTTCAAGTGACACATTCTAAACAGTTTTTACTCGAATATTTAAAACACTGTCATGTAGGTATACAACCTCCATCAGTCTGGCGTTTAACTATAGTTCTGATCAAACGGGCAGGTATTCTTGGCTCTTAGAGATAAACATACATATATTTATGACGAAATAATAATCATAGTGTTGTATTTACACATTATAACTATCGCTTTGCTATTGTAGAGTAACATTTCCACAGGTCGGTCGTCTATACCCACAAGCAGTATATTTCCCTATCCGTACGCTGTACTTGACTCTGAAGATCGAACAACGTGAAAGACACAAGACCGCTGAAAACATCGCCGCGCACCTACCACATCAGCCCACCACCTCTGCCGTAAGTTTACTTATTGTACTATTATTTCATCAAGTGATGATTGTCCAATTCGTTTTTTTTTTTATTTACACAAAAAAGGAAATGAAGATAGAACAGAAAAGTACCAAGGTAATGTGAAGACATTAACCGTCCATCAAAAATTATTTATTTATTTTATACTTATGTAAACACAGTCAAATAGACACAGATACGACATTATTGAGTACAAAGGTACTGCTTATTTCTTAAGAAATTTCTTCCAGCAGACCTGCGAAAGGAGAAATGAAAAGAAATATAGACAATTGTGTGTGAGAACAAGAAGAGAAGAATTTGAATTATTACATATATAAACTCCGCCTTCTTCCCATGGGGGTAGGCAGAAACTACAGAACGCCACCATTGGAATTATTATTTATCATTATCAGTTTTAGAGTACATTTTTACTATGGCTATGGTGGTTATGCTTTGTAATGTTGATGCTTATATTGTTAAATTTCAGCATGCGTATGTACATAAGGACATAGGAAGAGAAACTATACTTCGTATAGAAACGAAACTCCGAATCCCGCGTACAAAACTGCGTTACCCTTTGGCCACGACATCACCGCTCGCGCGACCTGCGTTTTGCGTCTGCGACCGCGGCGAGAACAAATGTTAGAAATTATTTAGAGCGTGACACGAGTCACCGCGGTGCGACTTGCGGCGTGGAAACACTCGAGCGTCCGCGGCCGGCGGGAAGCGGAGAGATGTGCGATGTAAACAAAAGTACTAGCTCACAGCGCGGTGACCACGACTCAGAGCGGCGCGACCGGCGACTGCGACAGACGAATTCAGAGTCGAGCGTGTTGAATAAATAATTTTGTATTTCCGACGCGGTCGCAGTCGCCGCCGCCACTGGCGGGTCGTGGCATGGCGACGCCAATCGCAGGACGCCCCGCGCCGCAAGACGCACCGCCCAATGTCTTGGCTGAGGCCTTACAAGTCTGTCGGTTTGGGCGTGTGATGCGCCCCGCTTAATTTTATGCGAAGTGTTGTTTATTCTTCCTATTATGATTAACATCGGTGTCTGTCGGTATATCACTTCCGTATCTGAATAACTATTGTTCGTTATTAGGCTGGCACCAAGGTGAGTGAAACTGCATCATCATCGAGCGGTGGCTCCACGGGGGAGGCGGGACCCATCAAGGCCACTCTGCCCATGTGGCGCTGCTCCAAGATCATGCAGATGCAGCGGGAGATACATCCCACTGTACTCTCCTCGCTCGAGGGCATTGTCGATCAGGTTAGTTATAAAATAGAATAAATCAAATAAAAATAGCTGTATTTATGGTTTTAGGTAGTAATGGTCAGTTTTTAATGTGTATTAGTATACAAAGGCATAAGTTATTAATTAATTTGTTTAACATAGGTACAACAATAATGGTATACAGGAAGAAACTTTAATCAGTGCGCAAACTGTGGCCATGATTTCAGCATATGGATCTAGACCCCTAGCGTAGAAATTTTTGGTCCGTTATAAGTGCAGGTATTGCACTTTTCTATGAAACTGCTGATTTTTTTTGGATAACCGACGAATAATTGTTTTTTGAAAATAAAATGAAGAAAAGCTTTTCCAAATATCGCACTAGACTCGAAGAGTCGCAAGATCGAGCTGTTCTAACCCTACAATGTGGTCCTTCTCGCTTTGATGTTGATGAGAGCGCGGCTCATCAACTTGACAAATTAATAATACTCGAACTATAGCTATATAGGTCGTTATACAGCTTTAAATCGTGTCTTACACGTTTATTTCTCGATAATACCATCCCTTTATTTGACCAACTGAAACCTTCAAGATCCCCTTGTGTACCAGATGGTATGGTTCCGCGAGAACTGGTACGAGGAGGTGCTGCGTCAGCTGCGCGCGGGGCTGGCCAAGTGCCACGTGGTGGCCTTCCACCACCGCGCCGCCGTGGCCGACGCCACCGTCACGCCGCACACGCTCAACTTCATCAAGAAGGTCGTCTCCACCTTCGGCATCGGCATTGGTATAAGTGAGTACACACCCTTTTACGTGCACACAGATAGGCGTTATACTTTTGTTTTGAACTTTCTCTGTCTATGGTTAAACATTTTAGGAAAAATTTAGGTACACCGTAGACAACGATACAGTCTGAATAATATGCCGTTTGGGCATAGATATAAATATAATAAACATGACAAACAGTCATAGATCCACTAGTTTTCAAGATGGTGTATTGAAAAAAGTGACAAGCTTATAACTAAAGCTAAATATTATTAAGAAAGTAAATGATCATGATCCAAATAATCAATGGGATCGCGGCTTATCAGCATTCTTCATCAGTTATTATTCACTCATAAAAACACAATAACATACAATTTATTTCAGAGATATAATAACATACAGTACAGTGTGTATTGCTGTGCGATTATAACTTTGACTTGACATAACAGGTAACAAAGCTCGTATTTATTGATCCTTCACAGTTCACAAGTAGTTTGTACTAATCTCATTTTATTTTGGGTTTTTCTGAATATATAACTGATGTTGTGCCTCCAGCGAGCGTCACTTTATACAGATACTCCATTTTGTATGTCTACAGAAAGTATTTCAACAAGTTCTGTAAGTGGTGCATTCTCTTCAGCTGCATCAGAGAGTCTCGCCCGCCGCGCGCAGGCCACCGTGCAGGACCCGGTCTTCCAGAAGATGAAGAGTCAGTTCACCGCAGACTTCGACTTTTCGCAGCCTAACGCTATGAAATTACAAAATCTTATACAAAAGCTAAGAAAATGGGTCAAGATACTCGAGGCAAAAACAAAGATTCTGCCCAAGTAAGTAGTTCAGTCAGGCTTTGAGAACTCCCCACTAAGGTAAATACAGAGGAGTTATTATCACGATTGTGCCGTCCATCTTATCTAGTCCTTAGCAACACTGTCACGCTCGACCTAACCTCATCGCGTAGTATTAATTAGAAAGGGTTTTGGCTTAGTGCTTTCTTCACTTCAGTAGCTTTCGGGTTCCGTACTAACAAACCGGTTGACACTGAATCAATCCAAAATACTTATCGTTCTAATTTACTCTTACAGATCATTCCTCATCGAAGAGAAGTGTAGGTTCTTGTCCAACTTTAGCTTGAAGACAGCAGAAGTGGAACTACCCGGCGAGTTTCTGTTACCGAAACATACGCACTACCACGTGCGAATTGCACGGTTCATGCCACGCGTTGAGATTGTACAGAAACACAACACATCCGCGCGTAGACTGTACATTCGCGGCCACAACGGGAAAATATACCCGTACCTAGTCGTCAATGACTCGGGACTGGGTGACGCAAGGAGAGAAGAACGAGTCTTGCAACTACTGAGAATGTTGAACCATTATTTAGGAAAACAAAAGGAGACGTCGCGAAGATTTTTGCACTTCACTGTACCGCGAGTCGTTTCGGTATCGCCGCAGATGCGACTTGTGGAGGACAACCCTAGTTCGATATCACTGCTGGATATATACCGAACAGAATGCGCTAACAGGTAGGTTCTTTATTATGAAACTTATGGTCAAAAGTGTGAGCAAATACAGATATTGCATTGCACAAACGCGCGTCAATCATTCCAATTTGTACCATAAAACAATGGCATAAGAGTCACATGACGCGCGCTCGTGAATTCTATCCTATGTTTTAACTTTTTTTTGTAGGGGTGTGGAATACGATGCTCCTGTCGCACGCTACTATGAACGACTCGCGGCCGTACAAGCGCGAGGTTCACAAGCTTCACATCAAGTTTTACGGGATATCCTTCGAGAAGTAAGTTCCAAAGTTTTTAAGTAACACTATTGTATTGTTATAGATAAAATGGCCAGCATGGGGTGACTAGTCTGACTACTGAGATGATGGCTAATAGAAATGTATGAAAGAAGACATTCTGCACCGACCCTAAATCGATTTAATAGTTGTTTGTTGTTTTAGTTTGATATTGTAATTTGTGTATAGGACCAAGCAAGGATTTTAATGAGTAGGTTACAGCAACCAGATAATTTAGCAATTAGCAAACCATATAGATTTTAATATATACCAATAGCAACATGACTCCACATAATCTAGACACAATAAAGCAATTAGATACGGAGCGCCTGCACTCAATAATCAAACGTTTCACAACATAGGTGCAAGCAACAATGGTGCCAAAGGGCATGCTACGCGAATGGGCCGCGGCCACATTCTCCGCGCCCACAGACTATTGGACATTCCGAAAGATGCTGACCCTTCAGCTGTCTCTGGCCAGCTTTGCAGAATACGTCCTGCATCTCACCAGACTCAACCCTGACATGATGTATGTCCACCAAGACTCAGGACTCCTCAACGTGGCGTACTATAAATTTGACGTTGATGACACCACAGGTATTAAGACTTTTTAATTTTCGATAGGAACTGGTGTTGTTCGTGTTTAAGGCACACTTATGTTGGCTTTTTGGTTAATTATGAACTTTCAGTTAAGTTTCAGTTAGGAAAAAATTGAGGTAAGAACTTGTTTTTTTTTTACTTTTGTTTATGTCCTTTTTTTGTACTCCCCTGATAACTGATAATTCTCGTGTAAATGTTTGAATGGGTCTCTAATATAGCTTGTGCACCTACAGGTGAACTGGATTGCAACCGGCCGGTGCCGTTCCGACTGACGCCGAATATTTCCGAGTTGCTGACCACCATAGGCATCACGGGACCCCTCACTGCTTCTGCTATATCCGTCGCTAGATGTCTTGTCACACCCAACTTCAAGGTAAAGAGCCACTAACCGCTACAATGTCAAATTAAATTAATTGACGAAACTTCAGACGTGTTTAGACTTTTTTTTGTCTTATCTTTATACAAGCCGGGCTGTGTGCCCATTTGTATTTCCCATCGGCAAAAATTACGAAGTTCCATACAAGCTGTCATCCTCTACTTAACCCCATTGCGTGATGGATTTTCAAAGATCCTTCCTCTTTTGTTATTTGTGGAACTCTTGTACACATTTTCATGCTTCTCGACCCAGCGGTTTTGGGGCTGTCAGTCAGTGAATAAATAGCATAATCAACATATAACGTTCCCACTGCTGGGACACAGGTCTCATCTCTGTGAGAGTGAGTGGGCCATAATCCACCACGCGGGCCCCGTGCAGGTTGGTAAATGTCACATTCATGTCATTCATGTCATTCAGTGAATTAATGAATTTAAGATTTTTCGTCAGTTCATCGTGAAGTTTCGGCAGTTCATTTAATGTGAACTTGTATCAGGTTTGAAAAAAATGTAGTCTTACCAAGTTTTCGTTTCAGATCCAATCTATCCTTCGAACAATACTGCGCGATGAAATGGTCACTGGCTACAGAAAACGTTTAGAAGATAAATCTGGACTACCAACAGCAGGCGCATCCACAGAACAGAACAAACCTGTAGAAATGGACAACGAAACTATTATAAATATGGTTAACAAAGCAGTTACGGTTATCATGAACCGCCTTAACTCTATGGCGAATTTCGATGGACCTGATAGTAAAGTGGCAACTCTAGTGACTGCGGCTAACAGCCATGATAACCTCTGTCGAATGGACCCTGCGTGGCACCCCTGGCTATAAGTTGCAAATAATATTATGTTAAAGATCAGAGAAACATTATGTTTAAATGTTTTAATAAGTCGTTATTTTAAGTTAAATTCTCGTCAAAATTTGATGAAGATGGTAGGTTTTTTACATTCGTGAATTTGTAATTAGACTTTATGAAGCATCTACTGAAAAACGAGTCAAAATATACACAATACCAAACAACAATACTGTCACGTTGATGTATGTCCGAAAAATGCCGGATTAGCCATGTCGTATAAGTAAAAATCAAAGATCTGAATATTTTCTTCAAGTGTTTTAAGCACACACGTGGGAAGATTTATATCCACCCTTTTTTCATATTGATGTCTACTATTAAGGACTAGCCTAAGTGGAAACACATACAATCATACATTCATACTCATACTCGTATTTAGCCAGAAAAAAAAAAAGTTTCATGACTCTCGGATCTCTGTTCAATGCCTAAACCATGGCAATCGCTCACAAATTATGTGCCGAGTGTACAGATGCAGCCTTTGTGAGTAAATAATAATTATAATAATATAGGTGTAAGTGACTCATGTTGTTGATATAAAGATAAGAAATCCGTTCTGTGATCTCTAAAGATGAGAAGTATTAAAATGAACGATAAAATTCTGATTGATAGTTTTATTTTTGCCAGCTCCATAAAACCTGTTTGATGACGGTGACATACATGAAAAGAAGCTCTTATTGCATGTGCATGAGTGACAGCTAAGTACCTGCATGGGTGAAAGTACCGGGACGGCATCAAGTGCGCGACTAATAAGCATGGCTGCCCCCGCCCTCCCTCCCCCCGTAGCCTCGCCAATCTCACTCGATCGCTAGAGATAGTAAAACTGATTTCATCACGCTAACAATGGGAAAGAAAGTGCAGTAATTGTAGGATAGAACAGGAACTGTTTACATAGCCTGCTTGCTAATGTCTGTTGTAACATTTGGTACGACTAGGAGATGGTTTATTCGGTTCCATTTGCCTTCAAGATCTTTTGGAACAATGCATTTGGATCCAGTGGCCCTGAGATAGTGTTCTTGCAACGTCGCTTTCATGGGGTTTTACATGGACTCAAAAACACTGAGTGGCAGTGTTGGAGCCATCATAGTAGATCTTTTTATTTTAGTATGATGTGAATATTCCATTAAACTGCAGCCCATCTCAATGAGAGGATAAATCTTTATGTTTATGAGGCATCTGTGAAGTTTCTTTTCTAATTTATACTCTGAAGGCTTTCCATTACTGGTTGTTGTTGCCATAATTATAAAATAAGCATACCCTGCCATTCTTGGCACTACATGAATAATCAGAAGAAAGTATCATATTTGCCAATTTTGCAGTAGTGAGCCTAAAAAGTTTTTAACCGTTTTTGGTGGGTAGTTGATTGAAAGTTTTGAGACATTTTTAAAGCCCGAAGCGTCATAATCATAACAGCTGTCGAGCTTCTTCCCCGATATTCATCCCTTAAATCAAGGTATCATAAGCTCTCATATCGGCTACGTTCTGTATTGTTTACAACCTTTAGTGGTGAATTTCTTCGCAATACCACCTAAGTAAGACAAGTGAGTGTCACAACATGTATCTTTCAAGGAGGTATGTCGTACATGAGGTCGCCGACGGGTGTCTCGGCAGCGGCACAGCGGCGTCGTCGCGCTGGCGTTGCTAAGCGCTGAGCGGCGCGCCGGGCGGCCGGGCGGGTGTCGCGGTGCGGGCGGCCACGTCGCGGCCGGCGCGCGCCGCCTCGCTCCTCGCGCCGCGCCTCTCCCTCCGCCGCGGCTCTGTCAGTCCGCTGAGCGGCGTTGCGTTATGCGCTGGTGTATTTCATGTTCCCGAGCCCGAACGGCGAGTGTCCGACCTCTGTAACCGACCGTTTATGACATTCGACAACCCCGCCCTGTGCATTTTTCCGAGTTGCATTTCGATCAGTGCGAAGAGTACGTCGGCTGCGAGCGATCCGTGCCGGTGTCGGCGGCTCCTCCCGCGTTTATTTATGTTGTCGTTTTGGTGTGGTGAATATTTGTGTTGTACGGACGATAACCGTATTATCTGTGCGATCGAGTCGAGTGGATATTTTTAACGATCGACGGCTTTTCGCGAAGGTGAGTACAATTTCTGATTCTGCGAATATTGTTCAATTGACGGAACGTTTGTTTGATTCGCCACTACGTGGCGATCGTCTCGTCGATACGCTCCGGAACATCATGGATTGTATACAATTTAGCTATGTCATAAATGTGGTCGACCACGAAATGAGTCGCATCATTTTATAAGCCACGTCAAAATCTGCATAATTATTTTTGAGCATGTACCTACTTCCTTGTCACGTTACAAAACCTAGTGTGTCGACGCATTTAATTCTGAGGATGTCACGCTTTGAACTCCACAATAACATGTCTATCTGAGCCAATCTACAGTAATTGCTAGTGTGTTTTTGCTTTTTTAAAGGTTTGAAACCTATTAGATTCTTGTTAGATTCGGTCCTATCCTACTACACCATATGGTAGACGGAAGCGAGTGGGTAAGAAATCATGGAGGTGAGCGGTGCGGGGCGGTGCGCGGCCGGTCGAGCGCTCGAGCGACCGCATTCCATATGGAATGCCGGATTATACGCAATGTCAGTGTGACTCGAAGCTTGCTGCCTCCACTGCACTGATCATTGCACATTTGCAACTATGTCTACTAACAGAAGTTCTCCGTTTTATACATGAAATAATGCTGGGTCAAATTGCGTCGCTGATTGACATTACGGCGCAAGTCTCTTTATGCCCACAAATATGTATATCCAGCTTCGTTGAATGTACGAAGAAATATGAGCGTGTGCGTTTCAAACGAGATGACACTTATTGCGTGTATACAAAAACGATTTCTATAAACGAAATCTGCAAGCAATATTCCACAGACACCTTCCTATGCCTACTTTGTTTTTAATATAATGGAGTTTCCTGTTGATACTTCGACCCATTTCATATCAATACCATACCCGTATTCATACAATATTATTATGCTGTGTCATTTTGAACTAACTAGGTACACATAAGCAGCAGACAATGGACAAAACCTAGAGATTTTTGTTTGTTTTTGTTTGGATATAATAGCATAGGTATAGATAGGATATGTTGTACTATACTTATAGGAAATTAACCCATTAAAATGATGAAATAAATATTTTAAAATAAACCAATTAGAATATTTATTGGCTCAATACGATTATACGAAGCATAACCTCATTCATTACCTTAGTTTTCCCCGCGCAAAATCGAAAAGTGTTGCCAGTAATTGCCAATTTGACAGGAATAGTATCTGATCTAGGTACTGTACTTAAGGTAATAAATTTTAATAACAAACGCGAAATTTTATGTGAAATATACTTTGTGTTTTAATTATGTAAGTTGTATGATTTGCTGCGTAATATAATTTACTTGTTACTCAGAAATCTGAACTCTGTGCCTACCTATTACCAATTGATAAACAAAGGCCCACAACGTTTGGCAACAGTTCCTTGGCCCGCGTTAGGGGCCCTGTAAACCCTTGATAAATTATTATATCAGTGACATTACTCGTGATCTCACATAATGAGTATAATGAGTTCGATAGTGCGTGCTATATTTCGAAACACGTCCGTCGTCGCTTCCGCTGTGTGACCCACAATCTACAACAAACTTTTTCGGTATATCTATAAAGTAATATAAACTAGAGGCCTGACATTTTTAATCCGTGCCGTGTTGTATACCTGTTGCAATGGCTACTTTTTATTCCTGCTGTCTGGCTGATTCTAACCTACCATACCTTACAGAATGACTCATTTGTCTCATGTCGGACGAAGGTATACAAAATTGCAAACCAAAGGAATTTCATGAGTATATCTTTATATTTTTTATACGAAAAGGTAAGGTTTCAAATTTGAGATACCCGCTTATTTCTGTACGGAGTCCTTTCATATTCTACATTTTTGGTCATTTTGTTATGAGATTGTGTCATGTGACTAGTGTAGACTACCCACGGATTTTTCTAGTCCATAAGACTTTTTTTTTTTTTTTGCCTACCTACTTATTTAGAGTCTATTCTTCGCCTACATGTTATTATTGTTCAAAATCCAAACACTGTTTAAAGGTCAAACATAGCTAGCAGATTAAAATTATAGAATTTTAATTACAGTTTAGTCAACCCAAACTGCTCGCAATAATACGTAAGCCACCAAATTCATTATCGCGTAGTGTCCGGTTCTTGGGTCAAATTCACACAATCATGGTGACCTTTAATCTCGTTTCAGATAGCTAAAACTCGTTCCTTTGTGTAAATTCTCAGAATTGGTATCATGTCTTATTGTTTACATACAGCAGCGATAGATACTTGTCTGACCTTTTTATTATTGGTAAGCCTATTACCGAAACTTACAAACATTATCTCATTACTGAATAATTGTGTAAGTACAGAACATTCGAATCATTACAAAAATCTTATAAGTAGTTCAAAACTTCTCAGACAAGAGTGTTACACCGCCTTTTTAACCTTTTCGGATCGATTTACAAACCAATGCCGAGTCTAGGTAATTAAACCACGCGGGTCCTTGACATTATAGACAACTTTTAATTTTCTGATTCAAAATGTCACACGAGTTGCCTGTCTAGAAAATTCACATCAAGTGGGAGTTTTGTCAGTTGCTGTCTCCTCGTACCAAAGCTTTAGGTTGCTACGGGTAATAATTCCAAATTACATTTTCTTTGTCGGATAAAAAATTGGTTTGGTACTTAAACAGAACTGCTGTTACATTGTATAGCTTTTCATGCTGTTATTTTATGCTGTTTGCATTTTGTGATAAGTATACCTAATTAACTCTTTGTCGACTCAAGAGTTAATCAACCGGTTATGTCTATGTGCATACTGCACCGAGATTAGATAGATAATTTATTCTAATAGATAACGCTTGTATGCGATCATTACGAAATATCTCGTCATCCGGATAATACAACTCCTTTTGCGGTCTGGTTTCATCATTGTGATTTAAATATGGAATAAGGAAGTAGGAATAACATTGGGTATCAGCCTAAACTTGGCAATCTAGGACGGTAGTCTTGTAATTATACAGATCCTATAATCAAGTAAGGTTTATCTCTGGAAAATGTACCTAGCTATTGTAAAATTAAAGTACAAGGCTTTTTCATCTGATAAAACCTCTTGTATCTTGTAACGAATATGATAGTCGCAGTGGACGCCTTTCATTTTACCGGACAACACTATTAGCCGCAATAAACACTCATTCTAAATTGAATTACTTTCAATTACCAGTAAATCGGTTAGGATGTCATCTTGCGATGCGAGATGCAGTCTTTCCTGTTGTACCAGATAGCCTTGAGTAACGTTTGAGTTTTAGATCTTTAAAAAGTAAAATTTTGCTCTGCAACTTTCATAATGCATTTCAACAACGCCGCTGTTAATAGCGTTGCGCTAAATTTTGTAAGGTGAATGAAGATATGATCGTCAGTGTTAGTGATGAAATCTTGAAGAGATATAATCGCATTCCGCGGCTAGCCTCCCCTCTCTGGCGCAGCCGCGGTGTTGCATACCGGCGTCGCCGTACTCTGATGTCGGTTGCATTGCACTTTACCGCCAAAGCTGTTGTGGATCATCTACTTAAAGTCATTTTGGTATCCTTTTACTTCATTCGGTTTTGCTTCAAGTCACAAACCACTGTATCTTCTTTGGTCCTTTGATCCACCGTTCAATTTAGTTTTGGGTGAATCTTCAGTGAAATTTGTGACGTATGCTGAGGACTGGTTAGACCATTGCTAGATGATGTATAGGTAGAGGATAGCGGGTAACGGTTCTGTCATGTTTGCAGAGGCACGGGTGTGGGCCCGTGTGTGCGTCCGCGCCGCTCACTCCAGTCACACAGGCGCAAAGCGCTTACGGCGTAGCGCGGCCGTTGAACCGAATACTCGAGGAATTTCTCCAACGCCGCAGTCGCTTTGCTTTGCAGAAGAAGAAAATTATCGCAGGTGGTAGGCTTACACGACTAGGAATGATGACGACTGTGTGTTTATTAACCTCGTCTTGGATTAGAGACGTCGTAGAATAGGATTTATTCGGATGTGGATTTATTGAACGCTTGGTTACACAATTTTGTTTCTCTGAGTTTGAATTTTCCTGTTTTTGTTTTATGTTCACAAACTTTTCCCGTCTCTTAATCTTAATAATGTTTTGGTGTGGCGTCAAAGGTTAACGTCAGTAGGTAGTTCACAGCTCTATGATTTGGAGTGACGCAGCTGTACCACTTATTATTACAGTCACAATTTGGGTGTTAGTAAGTACCAATTTGTCGTAGACACGTGTGCGACTGATCTCGCAATAGCATACCGGGCCAGGGCGCGGTCTGCCAATGGGCTCTCGAAACGCGAATAAATTTTCTGTGACATATATTTATGGTACAGTTTAACTACAAAACTTCTTGTAATAAACGAGCGTTTTATTTTATTAATATTATTAGTTTTGCTTTTTGTTTGTATTAATTAGCAATTAATGGAGTTTTATAAGTAAAACACAGTGAGGTAAACGAAACAGGTGTGACAATAGAGCAGCAATTAGTGAAGCCATTGTTAACACTGAGATTGCGTCTAGTTGACTGAAACACGTTTGTTTTGCATTTATTATTCAAACATTGTGTAATTTGAAAATCGAGCATCACTTCACACTTGCCTTGAGTAGTAAAAATGACACTTTTCCATTTATTTTCTTTACATTGTTTCTTGATAGCGTCCACCATTCAATACTTTAATAAAAGTATCGTAACTGTTCCTTAATTTTTAATCATGCAAAATTACGAGCGTTTTGTGAACTTTTTCCGCCAAATCTCTATCTGTCAGCTGTCATTAAATGTAATTACTATAATGACATAATTTTAAGTGTTGCAAATAGCAGTAATTTTACATTGGTACTTTTTTTTTAAATTTATTATTTCTCTTTGTAATACAGTTTGTATGACGAAATGCTTCTTCGTTATTTTAATAACACACGAGCAACTTAGCTCTGTGGGATTAAACACGCTTTTTCTTCCATAGCGTGATAATGTAGTCAAGACAAAAAATCGGTCGATCTCAGGTACCACTTGTATTATGTAAACATAATACGATTTATATTTTACGTAAGTGACTAGTAAATATGTACAGATAGGTAGGTATGTTTTATTGAATGGGCAATCATACTGTTTTCCTTATGTGGTTAACAGATTTCCTAAAATTAATTCGTTTCCTGGTAACTATCAGGTAATCAACCACAACAGATCACAAAAAGAACTAGAACTCGGTAGATATGTATAACTTTAGTTCATTCATTTGTGATTTGGAAGTTTCGCCTATTGGTAAGTTTTACTGGCTGGGATCTACAGCGGCGTAGATCAGATAACATTCCGCAAGTTCTAACAACCGTAGGTATCTTCTGTCTTTGCTGGAGGGCTGATATTCATACTTGAGGGGGAATCTCCAGGATAGCCTGCGAAATTCAAAATTTGCATGTTCCCATTAAAGCAATGATTTTTCATGAAATAGTAATTGAATGACTATTCCATGAAAAAGTCATTCCATTGGATTATAAGCACTTACGAGGGTTGTATTGATGATTTTAATAATTATAATTTTGTAAATACACACTTGTTACGGTCATACATAAATCATATTTTTGTTCAACATACAAACTAACACTGACCTGCAAATTGCAAAAAACGTAAGAAAATTTGAATTTCGCGGGTTACCCTGGGGCTAGCTCCAGTTTGAGGATCGTTGCAGCCTTTGGTAGATTGATATCTACCTATACCTACTCCGAAAATATTAACGCCTCATCTTTGGTCACTAATCTTTCGTACCTACTCATGATTATGAGTTTACTGTATTTGTTACTGTAATTACTGAATGTAATTTAAAATGTAGAGTAGGTAGGTAAGTACTAGATTTTTCAAGCTAGTCTCAGCACTACTGTTTGCATGTATTGGTACCTAATTTACCTCCATTAGCTTCGTGCTAGAACATGCGTTTGATGATAAACAGCTGATAAGGTTCTCTTCTAATCTTATAGCGCAAGGGTAGCCCGCGAAATTCAAATTTTCTTACGTTTTTTGGAATTTGAAGGTCAATGTCAAGTTGTATTTGATTAAAATATGATTCGCGACCTTAACAAATATGGCTTTACAGAATTATAATAATTAGAATCAGCAATACAACTCCTTAAGTTAGAATTGGCGTCAAATGTCATGATTTCAGGAAATAGTCATTCAATACAGTAATATGAACTTAGAGAGATGTATTGCTGATTCTAATGATTATAATTCTGTAAAGCCATATTTTTTACGGTCGCGAATCAAATTTTAATCAAAATACAACCTGACGGTAACCTGCAAAATGCAAAAAACGTAACAAAATTTTAATTTCGCGGGCTACCTTGAAAGTTCCGCCTTAACGACAACACTGATTACCAATGTTGCCATATTGATATAACTTATTTTGCAATTACTAAATTAAAGTTTGTGTGACGTGACATAGACCACTGAACACAATAAAAATAATACCTGTTTATGTTCCCCTTTCAAAGAAATACTTGAAAGTTAGCGTCGTAAATAATCACATGATTATGTACGATTTTCCAATCGCAAGAAACTTTCGCTGCTCAAACCGCTGCTGCTTGCTATCTATGTGAGATCTCTTATATACAGCTCATAGTAAATGTATAGTAGGTACCTACCTAGTGATACAAATTCAAATGAAAACTGGCTAAATATGACGGTCCTACTAAAACATTACGTAACAACGTTGGATAACGCTATTTGCCATTATCATACTGAAATTTTTAATTACCATTTGAGATTCTTGTACTTTTACGTGAATGCTTCGTCGGTAACTTACTAATAAAATATTGCGTCACCAGCCTTCACTTTTAGTGTTTCGAAACTATGCATGAGTTGCACGTTGCACAAACATCCGGCTCAAAACACCAACTGATAGACTTAGATGACAATCGATATTTTCGATAGGTCAGCTAGAAACCTATAAAATACCTAGTTTACACGTGTAACAGGTAGGTAATTGTGCTCATAAAATTATACTTGTATTGGAACTAGTACGTACCTACAAATAAAGAAAACTGGCCCAAACCTACTTCAACGTCTGCGCAAATTTGGCAACACGCGTGAATAGTTTACAGTAAATCGATGAAATTGTTTGATTGTTATTTAGCACGAATTGTTTACTTGGCTTTTGCACGAATTGTTTATTTATTAATGATAAAAATAATAATCGCGGAGGAATGTGGGCTGGCATGAACGTTCAGGATTAAAGACAAGTAGCGCAGGGCAATCATACAAGGTTGTAGGCTAAAAATAATGCATAATCTTGGGTAAAATAAAACCCTTAGTTGGCAGCCGGTTGATGGTGGCGGTGTGGTGTGGCGGGCGAGTGAACGCGGCGACCTTGGGCCCGTGCCGGCCCGCGGACGTTCGTTGAACGCACCGCGTCCCGCGCACACCACAGCCCGCGCTCCGCGCCCCGCGCGCCACATCACATCTCGTTTGCGCGTGATTATTCGAAAATATTCAAAAATTAAAGTGAGGAGCTGGCAGTATTCTAATCATTTTCCTCTAAAAGTATCTCTGCCCACGATGCCCTTATTTATTTTTTCGTGTGGACATTCGCTTCAAGTTAAACAACGCAAAACATCGTAAGATGTCATCGATCTCTCTACGATTTTCATTGTCTCGTTCACTAGAGTTCACTAATCTCGTTATCTTACGTGTCGCCGATCTGTATTTGTACTTATTTATTTGATTTCACAATCTACCATAAACATAACAGATGTTTTCTCAGTCACGAGATATGTATTACGTTAAACTGACAATGTGTATCGTGTAACTTACAATAAAGGCCGCAATAACAATCCAAAACAAAAGCGTTTCCACGTTTGGCTCACTAACACCCATGCGAACATAATAGACTATAAAAATATACCCAAAACAGTGCGTGACGTAGTATTTTGCTGCATTATTTTCGCAATAGTGGGTGCGTGGGGCCCGGGCGGGCGGGCGCGATGCTGGCCACTGCGACCATTGACCGCGAGTGTATGGTCAACAAAACCTCAGTACTGCTTAAATCGAAATAAAATATTTCTCTTTATTAGCGCTTTTAGTGCATAATAATCGATTTTATATGACTATTTTATTGTCGTGTATGTGACAAATTGATTTGTTTGGTTGCAATTGCAACTTTAATGACTCGTACTGTTTATGAATGAGGGTCTGCGTTCTTTTATAATAATTAACGATATTGTGAATAAGGTCTCGAGATTTAATCATTTTTGAAAGAGAATCACATTCCGAATGCACAAACAACATTACATGTGTTTATTTGGGACCTGCCGTATTATCATAATGATAATACATATGTATGAACTAAACACAAAATGATTCACATTTATTTGTAGTGACGCTGATAAAACTGACACTGTTCCGTCCTTGTTGCTCAGAGGCGAGAAAAACATCACATATTAATTGAATTGCGTGAATTGCTTTTGATCTTCTGGTGAAAACAAAAAACAATGAAATGGAGATAAATTGATGGTTAATCGACTCGAGTAGGTAGGTAATAATAAAATTATTAAAGAGCTGTACAAAATATGTAGAGAGCAAGAAAGAGCTAGAGTTATACTGGAGTTACATCTGTGTACGCATGGGCGCCGGCAAGTTTATTTTCAGGCAAGTGCATCTTCAGCTCCATGAAGCGAGCTCGATCATTTTCGCACTTCACGTTGAATATGATAGGTTATCGTTTGTCGTTTGTCCATTCATACAAGGAGTAACTTTGTCGACTTATGCAGAAAAGCTTAACATTTAGAGAATGAAGGATGCAAGAGCGAGCGAAGCGAGCTCGATAATTTTTGCATATCACCTCGAATGGGATAGGTTTTATTTTGTCCATGCATACAGCAAAAAGACTGTGTCGATATATATAAAGAAGCTTAAGAATTAAGATAGAGTAGGATGCAAGAGCGAGCTAAGCAAGCTCGATAATGTTGGCACTCCGCCTAGGGTCGATAAGATTTTCGGAAATAGGAGTTCGGTACTTTGTCAACTAATGCGCAAAAGCTTTAGAATTGAGAGATTGCTCGAAAATTTAAGAATCTCGCCTCGAATAGGTTAAGTTCTTTATTATTGTTATCGGATATTTCTTTGGTTCAGAATGTTTTTAAATATATTGTTTATTTTGAAGCCAGGGAGATGCAAGTGCATCCTCTTGCACCCCGCTCCCGGCGCCGGCGCCCATGCCTATAAGTACGGGATTACATTTTGATAATAAGTTAACAGTAATACTAATAACAGTTACACGAGACATAGCGACAGGCCTAAACGGAGATGACGGGATGAGCTGGACGGACCCGCCGTCAGCACCTCTAGATTGAAAGACGTAGAAAGAGAGTAGGGAGGCCTTTCTCCTGCAGTGTGAAAATACCATTAGGCTGCCAAGCTGGTAAAACATTACTTACCATCGTATCCGTTTAACCCACAGGTTTAACCTAACACAAACAATACACTTGGTAAATATAGAATTCTTAAAATTGTTGTAAACTAACGAAATCTAGGTTGTAGTCGTTCACCAAGTAATAAAATGAATTGCAAAAGAACTCAAAATACATATTTCAAGAAAATCTCTTCAGACAATGTATCAGTTAAAATTCTTAAGGTACACGAACGCTATTGGATCTTGGAACAGAGCATGAAGTGGTTTAGAATTCTGAGCATGCGAGGAAATAAAATGTTGGCGCGGCTTGTTTATGGCAAACTTGCTATGACGACTTCATCTGGGATTTATTGTCGACACTGTAATCTTGAGTCTTCCTTTAAGGGGGATGCCGGCAAAATTCAAATTTTCTTAGGTTTTCTGGAATTTGCATGTCAGTGTCAGGTTGTATGACGGTAAAAATTTGATTAGCGACCGTTACAAATATGTATTTACTATTTACAGAATTAGAATCATCAATACCACTGTCTAAGTTAGGCTTGGCCTCAATTATCATGATATCATGAAAATAGTCATTCAATAGGGTAATTTGAGCCCTATTCATGATTTTAATGATTATAATTATTGCCTCTATGGTCTAGTGGTCGCAAGCGCTACCGCTGAGCTGGTCCCGGGTTTCGATTCCCAGGTCGGGCAAAGTGTTATTGGGTTTTCCGTCAGGTATTTCTCAGTAGTATAGCCCAGAGTCTGGATTAGTGCCCTATTGATGGCAATAGGTTCGTCCCCTCTTACATGGGAGTTAAACATAACTGGCGAAATGTGGGTGTACTATATGTAGGTATACCTCTGCCTAACCCTTCGAGGATTACAGGCATGATATAAGTTATGTTATGTAATTATTTAGACCCATACATATTTGACACGCGAATAAAATTGCAAAAACGTAAGAAAATTTAAATTTCGCGGGCTAGTTGAAACAGAAATGTAAACGTATTCGTGCTGCATACAAACAGGATGTTAAAAATTTTCCTCGTGCGCTTAGAGGCGACATGTCAGACGGGTTCTTGTGCGTTATTACTGCAAGATACCTGCCGATTGTAAATGATACGAGGGAGAACTTGTTGTTTTGCCCTTGAATCTTCCGACTAATTTGTTTATAACTCGTTGAGAAATGAATACCGATGGTAGTTATATCCTCATTTCATTAAAAAAATATCAGTCTTGAAAAACCAGCAAGCCGACCGCTGACGTGCAGCAAGCCTTCATTTATTCAGTTTATGCAGTTTATTAATTTTGATAAAAAACCAATAGGGCCTTTTATATGAGACTTAATCATAACTGGCTAAATGTGGATGTACGAGTACTAAAGGTACACCTGACCCTTCGGGGAATACAGGCAGGAATCCTTAAAAATGTATCAGTCTTGAAAGGCTGACCGCTTAACCGCTTGACCGCTGACGTCCAGCAAGCCCCTAGTATATTGATTGCTATAAAACCTCTGGCTCTAAGGTCCAATGACTAGAAAATTCTAGAGGCAGCTTTGAAATTATCTAACAAAGGCTAATAGAGATTGAACAGATTGCTAACAGAGGTGCAATTGTCGCTACTGCGTCAGTCGACTGAATGCTGTGTGCATCACATATTATTATTATATTCCCGTCCAAGGGTGAAGATTGTTTTGCGTTGCGTTTTTATTTTACAAATCAAATGTTTCAATTAGGCTTTTATTGTATTGCTTCAGGTTTGTTTGTTATTTTAATCTTATTATGTATCCGACACGCACCTGTACCCTAAACCTGATTTTTTATTTAAAAAATGTGGCTTGTTGAGTCGCCTCTATTTTTTTTTTAAACCCGCGTATGACGTGTACGATAATTCCGGTATATTGCCCGGTAACCTACCATAATCTGGTTTGAATTTAATATCTTTAGGTAAACATGTCTGGGAAACAATATTTTAACAAATCTGGATTTTACGCGGACAAATTCGCAGCTTTCTAGCGTGCCATTTTCTGGTCAATTTTCTATATAAGTAGTAACTATAAAAAAGCACTATACAATAATAATAATATAATCATATTTTTATTGAATAAAACATTTACAAAAAGTGTACATTTAGCCAACAGTAGTAATATTTTCCATACAAATTTAGTGCCTAAAAATAAACTAAAACTAAAATTTGATTACAGGTGCAAGTAATGATGTTTCGGAATTACAGTATAAGGTAGAGACCCGCCCGATCTAGGTTAATTCAAACCTGTGTTTCAGGTGTGTATATCGCTGAATATAGATTGAATAACACTGAAGGGACAAAATCAGCTGCAAAATCTTTGCCTAAGCCCGTTTTCACTAACACTAGGCGACGGTCTCCTGTCAGTTCACCAAAGATTAATTTACAAATTTTTATTTGACAAGCAACGATTAACAAAAACATGATTCTTCATTTCATCAGTATACACCAACAAGTTTGCCAAATAACTCACTTAAGAAAATAATTATCCAATAAACTTTTTTTTAATAACGTATTATTTGACAAACAATTCATTCTTTTTTTCATTTTGTTTCATAAAACAACGTTTGGAAAAAAACGTTTCGGTTAATTATTTAAAAAAGATAGTTAGGTTAGTTTAAAACTGTGACTCCCTACGCAAGAGCCGAGCGAGCGAAGCGAGCGGTGCCGCCGCAGCGGCCGGCGAGTGCCAGAAACGACTAGATTATATAGAAAAAAATACTTTAGTTGGTTTAAAGAACTTTAGTACTAGCTTGTAAATTATTTGACCCAAATGGAAATTGCAACCATGTAGGATTATGTTTTCAAAATTTGGTCGCAAGCTTAAGATAGCCGTTTTTCAAAATCTAACATGCAAACTCTTGGCTTAATTTCTATGTTATTTTCTGCTACATACTCCATAATCATTTCAAATATTGTGCCCCAGGTTTAGAAAATGTATTATGAAATGATATTTAGTATAAACGTGATTTTTCCAAAATTAGATTCTTTTGGAAAAATCATATTAAATGAAAGATCTAAAAATTATTAAATATCATCCGAAACATTTGTAAAGAGAAGCATTTGCCAAATAAATAAGCGAGTGTTTATAAAATAAAACATTTGCGGGATAAGTTGTTTGTGAAATAAATAGGTATACGAAACGTTGTTAGTAAACTAAAAATTTGTCATTGATTTTTTGGTGAAACATTAGTGAACCCTAGGCGACACTTAAATAAAACCGCGCTGTTTGATTTCTAACGCTCGGTACAACGCCAAAAGTTGAAAATCCTACAGCGCGCTTCATTTAGGTGTCGCCTAATGTTAGTGAAAACGAGCATTATTCAATGAAAAGAGAAATTATTTTTGCAAAAATACAAGTGCATTGGGTGTCGATGTCGTGCATGCTTACCGCTGCAATCGTCAACTGGTGCGGAATAATGCACGATTTAACGTCAAAACAGCGGCAGATGTGCGATGCGATCTCCCCGCGTCACGACTCCACGAGGCGCATCAACCACATGACACTTTCCCCGCGTGCACTGCATGAAAGCCACTCAGCACGTTTTGTTATTAAGGCAATTATCTAAAAAGCCATCGAATCCTGTTCACACACACCTTTGTGGTGACAACAATGATGGTTATGGATATTGCAGTTTCGTGTGCAATAGGTTGGCGGGTACACCTTCTGATTTTGCGTTCAGTGATTAAATAAAAATATAAACAATGAACATAAACCTACATATTCCCACAAAAAAAAATGGGGAACATTACGCGGGTACTTTTTGAAATATTATCCTGCATGAAGGCTCGTACACACTGGCGAACTGTCTGTGGGAGCCTTGATGCGTCGGCGTCGTCGCGTCATCGTCGCGTCGGCTTAATAGTTAATTTTCTGTTTCTTGCTAATATTTGCTTTCTAAAGAACAACATTTTTAAACAGTTTTTTTTTTATTACAAAGGTTGCTAATAGTTTATTAGGTAATTTAGATTATATTAACTGTCTTGTTTGAAATTAATATTAAAATACTTGGTATCACTACCACAACAACAATAATTTATAGTTGTTTGTCAGAGTATTATTTCAACTTCTCATTAATGGTTGGAGTATTCGGATATGTTGGAATTTGTTTATAATATGATTTTCCTTATTAAAAATAACGTTGCTGTTACTGTATGAACTAAAAAGGGACATATTATAAGTTTGTTAGTTCAGCAGCGTTACTTGCACGATAGCGGTGTTTTCCCCGTGGCCTCGCTCTTGTAAACAATTCATATTACGCAATTTGCAAACGTATACATTGTCTTGCAATATTTTCTTCAGATTTTCCGAAAGATGACAATCGGCATGAATTATTACATGACTGTTATCGTGCAGACCTATATTGAAACCACTTTCTTTATCAAAGTAAACAATCAGCTATTTTTAAACGGTTGGCCAAATGCCAAGCCGCGTAGGTACACTTTCTATACTATCTCTCACGGATACTATCTCTACTCTGTAATTTTGAAGTCTGTTTGGTTGCCAGGTTGTAATAAAATTGATCGCAAATTCGTAAGTTTATAGCCTAAACTGATGTCATCTGCAAATCGCTTAGCGATTTCAGTCTATGGATTATGTAGTACCAAACTACCAAGATGGTTTGGGAAAATATGTAGGAATTTTCTCAGGTAACTTTTAGTATATTCTCGTGTTTTCTGACATGCATATTATTACTAATATTTTTAAAAAACAATCCCAATCATAATGACACATGGAACTGAAAAATCATTATTCGTAGCGAAAAACTGAATATTTCGATATAAAGTTCTGGTTTAATCGTAGGATGATTAGCAAGAGATGTAACAAGTGGTGCATCGGGGATGCGACGGGGGTCGGGGGGTGCGATCGATAGGGGCTCGTGGGCGTCGGGGGCGCTCGGCGGGGCGCCTCCCACGTCAGCTGGAGCCCGGCCAGCCTGCCTCCAGACCTGACGTAAATAGCATCGATAGGCAGCACTGTTTACGTCGGAGCACGTTTTTGATAATATTATCGTTATTATAAATAAATTAACCCAAGGATCTTTATAACCATTCTGACATCGGAGGTAAGACTTCTTGATTGTTCTTTTTTGCATGAAATTCGTTTGATTTATTCGATGTTTCAATGTTTTCTGTGGCAGCGCGGCGTCAATTTGATTCTGAAAATGTTAAACCGGAACTGCAAGCTCTGCTTGTAATGAAATATTACCTTTTCACTTTATTTTTGTGTTATGCTAATGCCAAAGCTTATTATTTATTCTTTGTTCTTTTGATTTAATTATAAATGTAATTCATTGTGCCGAAATTAACTAACAACCTTTTTATAAAAAAATTGCCATGGATGAAGTGACCGATAACATATGATAAACAAGTTACCGGCAGAACTTAAGGTGATTAATGCGAATAGTATTAATAAAATTCAACAATAATAGCTGAATCTATGTCTAGGCGGATGTTAAGTTTCAGTTTTTATAAAACAACCTCGGCCGGCGAACATTTATTTTTGTACAAGTGTAATATCAATCAAAACGTTTCTCGCACATCCACAAAATATCCCACGTGTATTACGAATTACGGCGTGATGTGTAGACGCGGCGCGTGTAACTATTTCGTCATTTTTTTACAATCAGTTTGGGTTATTTTTAAAATAAAAATACAGGGTGACAGGGAGATCAACGCGCAACCTGTTACCAAACCGAAAATAATCGGCCGTTCCATACAATTTGACCGCATAGGTATTGCATTTGTCTAAGAAACAGCAGTTTCTTTTTTATAACCGTCGAAAAATTTCTACGCTAGGGGGTCTAGAATCATGTACTGAATTCATGGTTACAATTTGTGCGTCGATGTTCCTACCACCCTGTATACAAATAATTTTGACCAAAAACAATGACAGGACAGCGAAACTTGTAATGTGATTGTAAAATTGGATCAATATTTTGTAACCTTGTCAATCGGCGGTAGGTACATTTTCTGAAAATTTGAGTGAGCGACCGACGACGCGGGAAAGTCTTTGTAATTTGTCTGTATTTTCTATTCATTCGTATATATGACGTAACTACTGAGTGAGTAATGCTCGAGATTTGTGTCCCTGACGTAATTTATACAGAACACACTGTGTGTGTTGTGTACGTCTGATAGCCATTCTCTGAATTATTGTTATGCCAACACTGATTAAGAGGAACGACTGTCGTGAATTGAACTTTACTGCTTATTGTTATCATTTTACTACACCATATTTATACTAATCGATTCGTAGCTAAATCGTCGTAACTAACAGTTATTAACTTATTATTCTTATGAACTAAATTTGGGTTCTGATTGCGTTAGTTTTTATAAACAATTTACTTGTTATTTTTATCTTAGAAGCGTATTCTTAGAAGCCGTATCTCCTGCACTCAAAAACAATCTTAAACTTCGTGCCAAATGATGCTGTGGCTTTTCCAGACTTTTTCAATGTTTACGATCTGCTTCATCGTTTACCCAATTTATTTGTATTTATTTACTCCAATTGTTTATTTATCATCCAGTATAAATTATATTTGTTTATTGAGTATTACTTTTATGGTTAGATTCCTAAAAAGCTCATATGAAAGAAAACACCAATCAAACCAAAAACTAAATTAGTTTAATTAGGTACCTGTTTCTGAATGTACTCTGAGGTGATTGACATACGATAATTTATGTCAAACTTAAATCTAATGGGCTGATAATTCACGTATTATTTTAACTTTTGCAGGTACGTACAAAGGACAAGACGGGCGGGTTTTCTGAGCCATCTCGTATATGCTAATGTAAGTAGGTACCTACAATTGAAATGTCTCGCGGTGTTTAAAAAAACTTCTCATTGTTACCGGCGGCGGGGCGCATCATGCACCGCTCATGTTTTCCTGTGTCGCTCACAATGCTACAAACAACCATCGGACATTACTTCTATATGTGCGACACGATACAATCAACATTGCGTGCTTATCGAGCTCTCTACATTACAAATTACACACGTTCGCAATTATACTCGAAACCCGCGTTTGATTGATATCTCTCATTGTGTCTAAACTTACACTGTAATCGGTAAAATCTGTAATAACAACTTGCCGTCAAAACAACTCGAAGAAACGCCGCGAGCCCGCGACCCGCAAAAATATAACATTGTTCTATGTAGATGTCTTTCTTTTTTACTTTGTATAGTACAAATTCGTTCTTTTCGTCTTTTAAAAGCACATGTTAATCATACGTTGAAACCTGTCTGATTAAATAGTCGAACAGGCACATTATCATTATCCAGAGAATTTTACTATATTGTGACGCGTAGTAAAATGGCATGTGTGCCCGCCGTTTTAATGTACATGATAATTAAGTTGGTAAATAACAAAAAAAAGTCAAATATGCATTAGATCTCGAGAAATACCAGTTTGCAAATAACTAACGATATCGTTGGGTACATTGATGGCGATATATGACTTATCCAGTACAAGTTCAGTGAATAATTTCTTCATTTGTTTACCAAATGCCAATAAATTGCCTTTATGTTTATACTAGATAACTAATCCTTCTAAAAATTGATTAGTTTAGAACTACGTATTAGAAAAAATATTTTTAAATGCTTGTATGCGGTATGTGTCATGTCATCTAATTATACAAAGTTCAATCACCGAAAATAAAAATTCGTTGTGTCCCTAATTACATTAATGTGGCGACGATAGACGGATGGATCTTTGTTGTGTCTAGTTAAACTAAAAGGGAAGATTCAAAGATTACAAAATTTGCTTTCTCGGCTGGGTAGTGCCTGTGCTCTTAACATACACATTGTGGTCGACTGCCCAGGCGCATGCATTGTTAAGAATTCAGCCCTTGGTTATGTGAAATGTGAATGAATGCGTGACTTGATGTCGATTTGTTTGTGGTCTGTACATCACTGCACATTCCATTACGGCCTAGTAACAAGCAATACCGACTGCGTTTTTATTAGTTTTATTTGCCTAAAGTTATAAGAATTTGATGCATTTTATTCAGCTGTTATTAAAGTTATAATAAATCCCATGGAACGATAGGAGTTCAGAGTAATTAATTTACAATTATTCATAAAGTATTTAAATGAGACTTTGATGAGTCCGCGGCTTGTTGTCGACTGTCGGCGCCAGACTTCATTGTAACTTTTATTAGCCTTGTTCAGAGAGTGAACGAACGATCATTTATTAGTATCCATCCACTGATTGTAGCCAGTTGCCACCACACGTGATTATTAACGAGTCATGCTTTCTAGCTCGTTCGGTGTGATCACGACTGCATTCGAAAGGTATTACCAAATTAGCACTTCTACAATCAATGGCTTCAGACAAACTAAATCTGTCTAGAGAGAATTATGTAAGACCAGAATGATTGCGATGGCAGCAGTGCTAGGATTTAGTGTGGCTGTCAAAACACGGGCTGGCGCTGATGAGCGAAACAGCTGAGCGTCAGCTGGCGGCACGGCCTCGCTCTCGCAACGCTTAACTAAATATCGCCCTGTTGGCTGAGTTCATCGCCTAAACTATCCACGTTACGTAGGTATGTATTATAGACTAGGCTATTGAAGCTCCCGGCCACGGGCTGCCGAGCGCCGAGCAGACGTGCGTTCACGACAATTGAGGGGCCACGCCGATTGGTGATCGCCTCTGGAACGTATGAGGCGCACAATCTAATGAAATTCTACGAATGTTTCATCTCAATAACTGCCTGTTGCAATTACCAGTTGCTCATTTCAAATTTTCTTTTCGTTCGTAATGCATTAAGGGCAGTAACCATCTTGCAAATCACATTGATTGCCTACTGGTTTAATTCGTTTTGTCTAATCTGCCAATATGCAATAAATTCACATCTTGTGAGACTTTGTCTCCCGGATAGATCCTATGTTAAGTATTTTCTTAATTTCTTATGAAAAACTGCCGGTATGTAGGTACGTAACGGCGGAAAGTTTGCATTCACCCAACTAAGATGGAAGTATGCTAAAAAGTGAGTAATTAAAAGGTTGACAGCGAAGGCTGCCAGTTCCGCGTGGTGTCGTAACTGCGCCGCGCACAACACCGCGCCGGCGCGGGCGCAGGCAGGCCGCTCACCTCGCCGTCTGCGGGTCACGGCGTACCTTCGATTCCTTTCTAAAGTGCTTTCTATATCTAACACACTCGCGACGCTTCCGAGCTTCATTTTACCTTCACACTTTTCCGCCAGTCTCATCTGTCCACTCAACTTATCAGATTTCAAAGCGAAATTTTCTGTTTAGGAGTATGTCGTATTGTATGCGGATGCAGTCCCTCTCTCTGGTCGGCGTCGCACCGCGGTCCAGTTATCTGGGGTAGTGTGTGTGCTGCGCATGCATTCTACATCAGCATTCCAATAGCGGCGCGTCATCCTCGATTGTGCTCCGATGCGTTAGGTATTTAGGATTCGAGCTGACTACACCGACCTCCTTTGTTCTGATGCAGTTTTGTAATACATCGAAACGGTAAAACCGACCCTAGCACTAGTATTGCATTTTGCAAGATGATAAATAGTTCGAACGAAAGAATACCTATCATTATTTAAACGAAATCGAAAGTGTACGATGTTGCACAATTCCATTGTCCTCACCTCTGTGGAGTGTTATCATGTTATTCATTCGCAGTTCTCAACTCCCGTCAGAGGGGCACTTTAATTAAAGTCTATGGCGATATAAATCCTATGGCACGTCGTCGGCAGTTAGAAAGTGCGCGTGATGTAACAATGCAACGCTCCCCGACTCTCAGCCTCGGAACGTGAACGTGATCGATCTCTTCATTCTACCACTAGTTGCGTTGCAAGATGTCTTACTTACCTATCTGTTTATTTTATGTCTCTCCTAGCTTGAGGTGCATTGTTCTTTACCATTTGTCATGTGTTCAGTTTGGGCCAAGTATCAATTTCAAAATTCGCCACTTCCTCAATCGCTCTATAAAAAATAATGGTGTTTACCAATACTGTGAAGTGGTTTAATTTATAGCGCAGTGTAAAGCGTATAGAATGAGCGTTGTTTCGACCCACTGATCCGCATGGTGCTCTGAGACTTCCGGGGTCATGGCGTAACAACAGCCGCGCGACAGGTGACACACACGACTTACACCCACGTAACACGCACCTCTCGTTTACTACCCAAGCACACAATATGCTAATTACTACATTTACCCCTAGATTTAATGTAGTGCAACTATTTAGGTAAATTTTGCCATAAATTAAGCTACAGAAATATGTTTGCTAGCAAAAATATGTCCTTTACAAAGAACATTTTGGAAACAACGCATTTTAAATGTATTAGGAAACCTAACCGAACACGATAATGGTACCTGCATGCGAAATCGCTTATTTCGATGAGAGATAAGCGATACTAGCCAAACATGGCTATTTTACAAGCCACTTACGCAATTTTTTACGTCATCCTGTGACGTGTTTACGTCATGACTTTTATGGTGGGTGTAGTAATTACGCGCTTAGTTAGAGGCAACCTACGTATATCGAAAAAATTGGCTACGCTTTCTGTTTAAACATCAGTAAAGAAATAAAGTTAAGGCTTCCACAAACACGCGCGACGCGACAGCCTGACGCAATTCTAGTAGAACAATTTCTATGAAAACTTCAAGGAAATTGTTCTACAAGAGTCGCGTCGCGCTGTCGCGTCGCGCCTGTCTGCGGGAGCCTTTAGCGTTTTAAAAACCTTAAAACTTAAAGGATAGCTCTGCTTTAAAAAAAAATGTGATATTAAATTTTTTTGAAGACTGGTTACCAAATAGTACCAATCAGGTACGAAATATAGTTGATAAATTATTTCAGAAATAAGCAGTAGATAATCCCGCCATCTTGACGTTCACCTATGGTTACGATACCTATCACGTCTTTGGAGTTTCGCTAGCTAATTTAATTTGATCCTGTATAGTATTTAGGCCTCTATTATAGTAGGATACTATATTATGTAGTACGGTTGGCAACCCTATGTACGTTCGCTGATAAGGTTTATTGGTCGATTCGCACGGATTTAGTCGCCCGAAAGGGGCGAATCGATAGGTACTTGAATAATATATTATTTTATATAGGCGATTCGCACGAAGTTTATTTAGTGGAGGCGTCACTGCACTATTGTACTTAATTAGTTGTATATAAATACATTCATCTATCTTGATTCATTATTAAAATTTTAATTTACTTATAACTCTCTGAGCGAGATGTATCTACAATTTGAAATTGTTATTTTAAAATTATATTTTTAAAGATATTTATGTTTGATTAATTAACGTGTTTCATTGTATTTCAAAATATTTTACTCATATCACTTCTGTGCGCTAGTGTACTTTTTTCTTATTTATTGCATAAAATGCAAAATGTGCTAATTGCCTAATACCTATTTCTGGAGTTATCGATTCGCCCACAAATAAATTAACTTCGAGCGAAACGCCTACAGAAAAAAAAATGTCGTTTCGCTCCTTTCGGGCGAGTAAATTCATGCGAAATGATATTGGCCATTAACCGATAATAATCGACTTAGAACACGCTTATGTGACAAATCCTGCAGTTATCTTTGTAACTTTTTTTTTTTTTTTTTTTGGTTCGGAATCCACCCGTGTTCCTTCAGTTGCCTGTGCGCCAGGGCCACGGTAACTAGTTATTTATGTACCTACGTCCCATTTGGGAAAATTTGTATTATATGTATGTAGAAAAGAATACTTACTCTTTATTATGTACACCATAAGAAATAGGTACTTACAGATATAAAAGTACTTAGAAATTATACCAACAAATAAATATTAGTAAATAATAAGTTATTATTCATTATTATTGTATTGTGGGTTATTATTATATTTGTTTTAATTAGTGCTCTCCTATAAAACTAGCAGAAATACTAATACTTACTTAATACATTATAATTATGTTAGGTGCCTCAAATAAACGATAGGTATTTAAAAACAAACAAAAGTATTTAATCAGGTAAATAAATAACATTCCAATCGTTTCAATTAATCAAATAATTCACAGGAATCATTTATCAAGCAAATCAAGATAAAGGCATGAACACAACAACAAAAGTAATCTATTAAATAAACGCAGATAAGATTATAAACATTAAAAATAAATCTTATGCAACTGTCTACATCTTAAGGGGCCTTCAGGACCTAAATGTAAGTTTTATGATGCCTAAAAGTATATGATCCACTGCACTAAACAAAATCAGAAAAATATATGTTATTCTTCAGAATATTTGCTAATTAGATAGTGTGTTGAAAACATAATACAACTAATTTGATACGATAGAAAAAAATCACGAAGATACCTCTAAAAATTTCTTATAACGATTAAAAACCATACTACTACGCATTAAATCATTCTGTTTTTTTGTCAGATTATTCTACAAGCAACATACTAACGTAATAGTGTTTTATTTTTTTAATCCAATCAATAGATTTTTTGTAAATAGATAATTGCTTCGTATTTTGCAATAAATTACCAGCGTTGTGACATCGCGCATCTCTTTCTTTTCTATGCAGTCCGACAGTGACCGCGCTTTAGCTGTTGTAAGCCTCTTAATAACAATAATAAATGTAGCTACGTAACCGGTGCGTTTTTAGTTTTTAAAACATTATTCTATTCTAAAGAAAAGTAGCATATTACTTATATAATAAAATTTTGGAGACGTTTAGACATTCTTCAATGCGACCATACTTATAATAATATTAATTTGAAAAACAGTCAATTATAAAAAGTTGATAGTAATTTAATGTAAGTACGTACTGTCATCGTACTAATAAGTAAAAACATTTACTATCGTGTTAACAGCCCTAAAAATAACTGTTCTATAATGATAGAAAAGTTAATAATAAGTGAATAATTGTACATGAATTTTATTCAAGATACACAGATATACAGATTCATTTTACTCAAAGGTAAGACGTTACGGATTTCGAAAGTTGCAACCAGAAATTATTCACAAAGATCACAAATTCAGAAGACGAGCTAACAGGAATGCGTCAAGTCAATAGAAATAAACGAATAATGAAGTGATCCATTACAAAGCGAGCCAGATTATGAGACTACTGAGTACTGATAGTCCCGAGTCAACCGATCTGCATCTACATATTTCTCTTTGTAGGACGCTCCCATTACGACTGCACCTATCTATCGTTACCTTGCTCTTTGCAAAGCTCCACGAAGGTTTTAACATAATAAGTAATTAATATCAGTAATGTTTCTAGGCAGGTTTTAAATAGGTACTGATATTGGTCACCCATCCACCTAGTATCTTACCAGGTTAATGTTATCAACTGCATGCAGCCAACTAGGCTTCGAGGACTTCAGTTCAGTCAAACCACTCCATTAAGATTTATCTTTACATAGAAATAACAAGATTACAAGCCACTGACGTAAGTTATATAAATTAAAAGTATTTGTAATAAGTTCATTTACTTTTATTGATTTGTTATGTTGGTAAATAACACATTTAGCAATAAGTGGGTTTATCTCGAATAGATAATACTGTCGTAATAGGCCTGCATGCCGCGGTTGCTAACACGCTCGCCCCACATGCTTGTGAAAAATAATTGTGATCTATCGATACGTTCACCTTTGATTGATTGAATAATTTTTAATAGAATTACCTCTGTCTAACCTAATATAACGAAGCCGTAAAAATACTATAAAAAGAATACCCAATAGGTTTTTAATGACGCGGAAACACAGACTAACCAATATATTAAAATTTGATGAATCCGGAATTACGTCATGAAACGAATGATGGACCAGCGAGAGTTGACGCGAATACGCGATTAATAAAAAAACACGAATACTGCCCTACGTCATAAATATTAGAGGTTGGAGAGTTCAATACAAATCTAAGAGGTAACACATTTCGTAACACTGCTGATGCTGATACTCTAAAAAGCTTTTAAATAGTCTCATCGATAAGGCATTGTTGAGCGCTGTAGAACAATGAGAGAAATTCACACATTATGTCAGGCTACGGATACAGAGCGGTCTCGCAAGATGCCCGTGGCTAACAATGTTCGTGCTAAATATAATAACACTTTATGTTACATAACTGAACCTTCGTCGTGATTGCACACGGGCTGACCACTTTGAATAGTTTGAATAATATCAGAAGGAATATATTCCAACTTTTCGCTCTCTATGTTGTTAACCCCAAGTATACAAATTCAGCCGCAATACTTACGTGTCGCGACGCTATTAAATATAAATCATCGGTGAATTACCACTTAGGTATGCTATGATAAATTTTACCGCATCACGTTCGAAATTGACATTTTAAATGATTAAGCACTATCTGCAAGCAATAAACTACAAGCGAACTATGTATAAGCCAAAATTGTCCCGACTGGACGATTGAATGTAAATAAGTTATGGTTGGCTAAATACTTCCTGCTGACAGTATATAATATATAATTATATATATATAACTACATAGTCAATCAAACGATACTACGTTTTCGGCAGACGTTTGTTATTAATTGTCAGTATAAAATTCTAAACCAAACTGCATGGATACTTGTGCGATCCGTCCGCTACTGGTTTATTGATACTCTGTCCAGTAGCTACTACCGCGCACTGAAATGAATTTAAATTCTCACTAATCGCATTGATTACATACGTATGTTTTCCGTATATTGTTGTTGTGGATGCTTAACTATACAATAGAGTAACAAAATGTGTGCCAAAATCTACATCCGATTTAGCATGTTCAAGACAACGCACGGACGAAACTTTTGGAATACCGAGAAAAGAAACAATGCGTGCATGATTTTCTCTCGTCGTTTGTTGTTCGAGGTCCCGCTGCGCTGGTGACATCATGTTCTTTGACCGGATGAATAAAACAGAAGGCGAGTTGGATATCTAACTATGTGTGAAATTTAAATCAGCTTTGGCTACACGGCCGGCTCGGCAACGGCGACGGCGCGGCGCGGGCGCGGCATGCATTAGCCACGACTCCACGAGTCGCAATCGCTGCTTCTCAACTCTTGTTACCAAGAAATTTTATCATCACGTTTTGTTGTACACAAATGGCCATAAAAGTTTCCGCGATTGACGTTAGTAATAAAGTTAAAATGCGCGAAACATTCAATTACTGCTTCTTTTTAATTTGCTAACAACATGAGCTATGGGAATTCCAAGCTCAGCTTTCTGGCTCACGTGTGCCCACAGGAGTACAATAGTGGGCTTGTGGAAGGTCATTGCCGTCGGGCGTGCTCCCGCTGCGGGCTCGACCCTCACTAGTGTGTGCCGTAATTACACCTCCTCGATTACCGCACCATTGACCACTGGATAACAAGAGCGTACGTGGCGATTACTTAGTAGAGCAACCTATGCACGCTGCATGCACTTTCTCAAGATGACAAACCGTACATTCTTATGTTCGTTTTATGGAATACAGTTTATTTATGAAAAACTTAACTTATTGTTTTGCACGACGGCAATTATTCTAGTAGGGACAGTGTATTGGTTTAATAATGCTGGCGCATTACCAGTCAGTGAAGTCGCAGCGGCGCCGGCGCAGCGGCGGGTGGGGAGCGCGCCGTGTAATCCGCGACTGCTTTCGCGTGGGAGCTGCACCTGCCCTCGTCTCTATTTAGACGACGTACGTACAATTACTATAAATTAAGATGCTTATGTGTTTTTGCTTATTGCGCATTCTTAGCGCTATCACATCACGACTTGCGCACCCATTGTGAGTGGAACACCGAAAGGTCTTAATTTGCGCAAGTGTTAATCTCGATATTTAGATGGTTGGAAACCTTTATTGATTTCTAGTTGGCAAAATTGCATGGGAAGGCCAAATACAGTTCAAGTTTCCTTAATTTAGGGATGTCGTCAGGTAGCAGCAACAGTGGGTAAAATATGATATTGATACAGGAGGGAGTGAAATAGGTTGAATGCACGTCGACCGCACTTTATCTATGCGGTGCGGCTCCACTCTCGAGAGTAACCGCAGCGCGTGCGTCGGTCGGAGCTTTTACACACGGCCCGGAAATAGAACCAAATTAAACTATAATCGAGTGCCACCGTACGTTAGGTTGTCAGTCCACAGAATAACGGATCGGCGCCGGCGGTCGAACGCTAAAGTAGGGACGAATATTTTACGTATATAGTACCAAGGTTTATGCTACGGGAAGAACTATCATATATTACAGGAAGTCCGAATATAACTGGGTTTGTTCTTCAAGAAGGACTTGTTATATGTAAGTATCAAAAGTACAAACCTATCAATGTATGTTCTTTAAAAATGACTATAAGGAGTGAATTTTCAAAAATATAATCAATCCGTTTTAATTTTCATCATAATCGGCCCGGGAACTCCTTCTCTTCTTGATAATAATAATAATCATGCCTAATAATCTTCTAATAGTCTTCTAATTTGGCCATCCACTGAGACTTGGTTCTTATAGTTCATTCTGTATAGTCAAGAAAACATTTTTCGTTTCTCGAGTCACACTTTTAGTCTTATGGTCATACAGCGGGGTAATTACGTAAAACACTACCAGTAGGAATGGGTTCCATTTTGACAGTTCAACAACATTCATTGCGTTATTTACGTTGTTGAGCAGACAAGTTTTTCGAACTTAAGAAGCAATGGTACATGGTATGGTATGGTACGGTATGGTAATGGTACATGGTACAATAGGCTTCAAAATGATTAAGATTGTGATATATAGTGTATTACGTAATTAGGGTGCTGGACACATTGAATGAGTTACCTACATCTTTACGAGTTATTATGTAAGTATGATATTTTATGTGTTTCACTATCAGTTTCAAAATGAATGGATATAAATTGTTTACTATGGTGCTCATAGGTTACAGGTTATCATGCTAACGTAACCGATATGAGTACTTGATTATGTTCATTCATGTTGCTATGCTGTAGCTACGTAACTGGTATCCTTATGCCACACTAGCAGTTGCTCACGATTTCACTTGGATTTGTTTTATAATAAATATTCAGTGTATAAAGTAGCAAATGACCTTTTCTAGGTACCTCTTTGTCAAATTTCATTGCAATCGGTGCACTGGTTTTGCCGTGATGAGGTAGCAAACAGACAGTCTACTTTCGCTAAGTATTAAAATATTATTGGAATTATGACTGTGACCTCTGAGTTTGTTTCGGCCTTTCTTCTCAGAGTAGTCAGATAGGAAACGCCGACCTCATCTAGTTTAAAAAACATGATTGACGTGTAAAAGTGTTTGTACAAACCTACTTACAGAAATAAAATCATTTATCATTTATCATTTATGAATATTAGTTGGGCTTTGGGGTTATGCTGATTGCAAAGCACTGGAATACAACCCGTTGTCTTGCAGTTCAGTGGCAAAAGCTAGATACCAGACAAAACATTGAATTAATTTTCTTTTGTTAATTTCCTTCCTCACAAGATCCCTGGACAGCCGTAATAACGTTCGGGCTCTAACAACAACAAAAAAATATTTCCACTCACTGGACCCATCATCGCGGATCAGTTTACGGTCACTTTGTAGCATTAATAGCTTTAGCAACTATACTTGTTTATCACACTTGTAATGGAGTAACCATCGTTTTCCGCTACCCACGCACTGGGTCGATACCAGTCCATCAATGGTGGCGTACTTCTCCGCTGGTACTATTAATAATTTCTCATGAAGGCGACTCCATTCACGTCGCTCGCGTGAATGGGCTCCATTAAGGGCTGCTAAGCTAATTGACCGGCACGGCCGCAATGAGCACACGCGACCTACGTTACCTACGTACGTCTATATGTTGTAACCACATATTGTTACCGTGCATAGGTCATTTGTTGCTATGATTTGATTGCGTAAACACAGGTATCCATTAAACTGCCTTAAACCACAAATGCTAAAAGATATGTTACGGAATTTTCCTTTGATTGCGTTACTAATTGCTGCAATTTAAATGTTCTTGAGAAAATCAATGCGCATGTCCTGTTTGTAATCTCTGTTTTATTCATATCGAAAGTTAAGTCGGTGTATGTGATTTCCCACTACCTTTTTTCCTCCTTTGCCATTTAGAACCTTATTCTACATATTTCCGTCCACAAATAGGAATCCTCAATTCCAAATAAACTTTTCAGTTCGGCTATTTCACACACAAAGGCTGTTTAACTATCCAACAACAACTAGACTAGAACAGAACGTGTGAACTATATTCAAACGAAAGGTTCCAGGAAAATCCGTTTAATTACAATTCAGATGAAGCATCGCCAATCGCGAGCAGTGGCTGGCGAGTGGCGAATACTTGTGTAAGTAAATATATTACATACATACACGTAAGTACGTATGTACTCTAGTTATCGCTATTGTTTTGTTTAATTTATTATTTTTAAGGTTTTATTATGGAAGATAACGAAATATCCTTACTGTAACATTCCGTTCGGTCTTTAAAAAAAAAAATGTATGTTATTTTGTTCATTATCATTTAGGTTAAGTCTCAAAACCAAAACTCAGATCATACAAAATTCCTTAACCAACCTGGGTATATGTATTACGCTCGTTAACTCTTTAACTAACAACTTATGCAGAAAATCGAGCCTCGAGAATCGAGATAGAAATTACAAAACCCGGAGTGTAATATGATCTATATACCAAGTATGTTTGTAGTATAACAATACGGCGAGGTGGGTCGGATCGCCAGGGGGATGGGTGGGCGTCGCTATCAAGCGACGAAAAAGGCGCCGTATCCTACGGAAGATAAGCGTGAGCCTCATCGACCACGGGTAAAGCCGCAGTTCCATGAGCCAAGCTTTGTTCTATAAAAAGCTGCGTAAGACGCCCTAATGAATTGTATAGCCCGTTACGTTTGATCAGGGTAGTTTTCGAGTACCTATTCTAATTGGTTAATGAAGAGCTTTGTATTCGTCAGAAGTAAACTTAATTTTATTTCCTCCACGAGTACCTTCAAAGGCTCATTTCCAACAGTGGACACAACTCGACCTTTGTTGTGATTCCACGGATTCATTCATTTGTTTTGGATTCAATTTATCTTGCACATGTTACCCGCGCCATTGGCTCTGACAGCTTATCCGGAGTCCGCACCGGATATCCAAATCCGATAAATGACGTGTCCAATTTCGGCGTCGAAAATCAATTTGAAAATCCAAAACAAATTTAATTGTATTTCAAAGTCAATCGCCAAAACTGACGGTTAATGAATGGGGCCCCCGTAATCGTTAAATGAAATTATTTCCTAGCGATATGGAACGTGTTCACCACGGTGTTCACTAATCGTGTTTCCACAATGAGTGCACATTATCTCAATGTGTTTATTGTACTGAAATATAAAATGTTTACTTTATTAGCCAATGATTTGTGTTTCCATGTCGATTGAGATTAAAATTGTCGGTGTATCCGGTTGTAATCATTGAAAGAAAATGCTGGATGGTTGACTTAATTAAATATAGATACAGCAACAAATCATTATCTAATGTAGGTACCTTATAATATTTAACTCTCAAGACTGATCAAATTCATAGAGAAAACTGGATTAGTATTATGTCAACAGTCAAAAAGACCATTTTCAGAAAATAAACATCTAGTAGGTGCACTTTCTCAGTTTTATTTTAAAATCGCCGATTCAAAACAGTATTAGAATAGAATAGAAAACTTTTATTTCAGACAGAAGTCCATAGGGTTAGTAACAATTTCACTTACCTTCTAGTGTTAGTAGGTTATAGACACAAATCAACATACTACAATAAAAAATCAGCGTGGAGCTGCATCCACCTCCTCAACATCGGGGAATCCCACCGATCTGCGAATACACTGAGAATACTGTTGGTGCTGCCGCGAACACGCGTCATCAGGGATGCACATCTATTCCCAATAATGGCGGCAAACCCATTAATATTATTATCCGCAAATATCCCTGACGCACTACAACGCCACGGCAGCCGCAGCAGCACTCTCAGTGTATTATTATATTGAACGCGTAGGTCGCTGTATGCCCGCTGAGTGAAGTTGACCCACAGGCTGCACGTGTAGAAGAACTGACAGTAAGCTTTGAAAAGCGTTACTTTAACTGGCTTCGTACATCGTGCAAACCTGAGGGTCAGCATGTTATAACATGTGTAATAATGTTATACATGAGATCCAAATCCACAATCCGAAATAAGAAAATAAATAGACGAAATAAGACAAGAGCCTTGAGGCATACTCTGAATTAACTGTCACGAAAACTTTTCCCCCGAAATGAATGACTTCGCCAATCACAATATTATTTCCCTAAAAGTAATCGGTTTCACTCTGAAAACACACATGGAAAACAATAAATAAAATAAAATTCGAATAATTTGGATTCTGAATGAAAATGATTGGCCTGCTAATTCTATTGTTGTGTCGCTACTTTTATACCGCTTGTTATTCGGAATAGAAATTAATTTCAAAACTTCTGTGTCGGGTTTATTATCTTTGCACATGTTTCTTTGTCCTGTCCGTGATTTCGGTAATCAGCCATATACTTACCTTACTGCTGCTGGAATCAGACCCAAATAAAAAACGGCTCTGTCCTTTGTACCTATAGCTACTTAGGAACTTTCTGTTTGATATGCCTCTTCAGTTCAGAGTGGCTCCAGCGCACGGGTGTTCCCCTTCTGTTCCAATTACTCTTCAACTGCATTTAAAAGATAATCGGCTAATCTACTTGAGAGGTGCTGCGATCTTTCTTCTTTCTTTAGTAAATCTTTTGCTATGTGCCATTATTAGCCCTTCAAAGACATGGGCTATCTAACGGTGTGTTGTCTTGTATATCGATTCTGCAGTATTTGTTAGTAATAATATCAAAGTTAAAATCACAACGTTCAAGCAAGCAGAATCGCGGGCTGGTAAATATACATAAAACTAGATACGTTCGATGCTAATGACATTTTTTCACATTGGCTCGTATGTGATTGCGTGTGCGCATACCATACTGCACATTGTAAATAATGTATGCGGCATAGTTCGTGCTCCATTTACGTTATCACGGCGGTAAATTAAAGTTATGCTCGTTATTTACGACATGTGTGAGATTGCCAATAGATAGTTAGATGGCGTACGCGTTTGTCCAATCGACAATTAGCTAATTTATTATTAATGCTTCAAGCTATTCTTGGGTTGAAAATATATGAGATATGAGCATAATTATTATCTTGCTTACTCCCAATTAAACGTATGTCTGTATCGGGCTTGAATGCGATCAATTATAAAATATGGAATTCCCAATTGATGTTATGTATTTTCTTGTTTATATTTTCCTCATATTGCGTAGGAATCAGTTATAGTTTTATGTTGTAATTAATGATTACATAGTCTCTACAAATTGGTGATAATATATACCACGACGGCAATATGTGTCATCGATTGTTTCTAGCATTTATAAATGTGGAATGATTCTGTGCAAACGACCGTTACGCGTATATGTATATATGGTGCGTCTGTATGTGTACATAATGTTAGTGTGAACAGTATTTGCTTGATTGTTATTCAGTTCAGCTGCGGAGCGAGACATGATGCCGGGCGTCGCTGCTCGACGATCGAATCGTGGCTTCTAGTGCACGAATGATTCGGAGGTCGACGTACGACCCCTTCCAACAAGGCGATAGACAAGATTTGTCCATATCTGGCGTTAAAAATTAAATTATTATGATGAGTTTATCATCTGAAACAAAGCAAACAAAACATAACCCAAATTATGTAGTGGATGCGATTGGAGTTATTGATTTTTGTTTGGCATTCAAATTGATTGACATAAATGTCTGATATCTAGCAGTTACTAAAAAGATATTGAACAACATCGAATGAAAACAAAATATGCATTACTTTAACATTTCTAGACACGTGAAAGACGCATTTTCCAGTAGTTGCCTCGTTGTCTCTAAATATATGTATTTTCAAAGTCAAGAGTTATCGACATTCTCTATGCATGCATAGACTCTCGCTTCATTGATTGTTAGAAATCGAACCACAAATCGCTCATTCACTGCTGTGCACACTATCAAACTGTTATCATCACTATTATAAGAATCTTTACAGTTTAACGTATCAGAATACACTTAAAATAATTACACAATAGTAATTACTAAACACGCAGGAATGATATCGTAATGTGAATTCATTCATAAGTTTATGCTCTTTCTCTGTAGATTTGCTTCCTTACTTCGATAATGATTCTGAATTAACTACATCACCTTTATAAAGTTTCGTTTAATTGGTTACGTCATTATAGTGGAATATAGACTATAAACTACTTAAAAATTGTGTGGAATTGTTGACATTTGGCACTTTACAATGGGCACTATATCGTCTTGCGTTGCATCGCCCACTCGTGTCACCGCCTGCGCGAAAATTTAATATGGCAGTAATTTAGCTTCTGTTTGCGTCAATCTCTGTGACAATATTATCAAAACAATTGTCACTTTGTTCATATCACTGTGTAATAAATTCAGGACGTTACGCTTTTGAATGATGTTGAACTTTAACCCTAATGATGATTATAGTTTCTTTAAATTATTATTTCAAAATCACTCTGTTTTGACGATGTTGACCACGAACTTATGAACCCGAAATTAGAAAACAAAACTGTTATTCATTAGATACTCTTAAATACATTAGAAGTTTATAAAGAAGAGTTATTTTTAACTTGGCTGCTTTAGGGATTTAGGGGGGCTCAAACCGGTTTTAAGCTGTCTAGCAAAATCTTCTAAACGTTAGATCCTGCGTTGAAGTTAAAAGGCTGGCGGGATCCTAAAAGCGTTATACCCGAAACAAAAGAGCTTGTCACCGTGCCACCTGGCGCTGACTTGGGCCTTTTAAATTACAGGCCAATGAGTCATCGACGTCTGCCTTCCTTGTTAGGCACTAAAGCTACTTTCTGTATGTACGTCATTATGTCCATTTTGTTGTGCAAATTTAAATATTCACAGAATTCGTAGAAATACTGTGTCAACGCGTTTCTGTTGCTAACAAAGTGACAGGAGACGTTTTTAATGCTAATAATATGATCTATGTTATCTATATCTTATCTTTTCTTTTAATTTACTTTTCTGAGGCTGAAATGTGTTCTTTTGATGAATCCTTCCTATGATTTCGAAGTTAATTAGCATCAGTTATGTTGTGTGTATATATTCGAATTAAAATTCACATCCACAAAAAGATGGATGGGTTTCTACAATTTGGATGCGGAGTCCTTAAACGTGGTCATAAATTAAAACCTGTCATTTCCAAACGCCGTGTGACCAGTTTTGTGGTAGGTAAGTACTTAATTAATTCTTTGAGTGTAGTCATTGGAAGACTCAAAGTACAGGATCTATGAACTTTTTATCTTTTTGAACAGACTGATTTTTAATTGGTTTTCCTGTTGGTTTTTGTTAACTCTGTTAAAGTACATACTGTTTTAAATAACTGTATAGTAAAAGGACAAACGGTAAAACAAGTGAATAGTACAAAGTAAAGAGCGTTGTGCACCTGTTTTAAAAACTCTTTTATCGGTGTGTTAAGGTCCCATATAACTCGTCATGCAGGCTATAAGTTCCATTTACTATCTCTCTGTAGCTTCTGCACTAGGTTTTTACAATTAAGAAGTATTACTAATACTATTTGCTTCGACTCGATCTTCTAAAGCAGATAGAGCACATTTTTCATTTACCTCTTTCCTTTGTTTTGCCCTAGCAATTCCAAATTCAAAAGCCACTATTATGAGTATCTGGCTGGTTGATTATTTTTCTATATCGAGGCGTGGCGAAGTAGATACAATGAATTTACCCGGCGTCGCCTACCATTGGCCTCGATCCAGGAATAGGCCATCCACAGTTCAAGTGTACTCCATTTCCGGTATATAGTTTTACGCCCGGCCGTTTGTCGGCACTAGTATTCTGTAATGCAGTTGTATGTAGTACATTTCAGTCCATTTTAAGCTACAGTGCTCCTGTTCTGTTATTGATTTTGCTTTTAAGTGGAGTAGTGGGTGGAACATAACATATTTTGTTATAACTTATTTAGGTGTTCACTGGAATTTGCCTTCTAGTCAGTAGTCATACCTAGTTGAATTTGCAGCGAAGCGTAATTCAGCTGTTGATAATTTCACAGAAATAGATGTTTTCCATGAACTGTTTCCACCACAAATAGCTCGTCTTATTACTCTCCTAAGAAGTTCACGAATAAGACTGCACAACAAAGCTCAACTTTCACATTAAAGATAAAGAATGAAGTGATAGCTAACATTTTTATGTCGTCGTCTATAATTTTATAAGCCAAAGTAATATCTTTGAAGATGTTCCATAAGAAACATACGTATTCGCAAAGTCACTGAAGACATGCTGTCATTATTTTGACACGCAATTTACATAGATATTAATAAAATCATCAAACTCGTAAGTGTAACTGTTGTACGGTTATATTTTTCATGAAAAGCTACTGAGACTGGGAGAAGTGCGTCAGTGCGTGGGCGCCTGCGGTGGGCGGACACCCCGCCGACCGCTACAGCCTCCGACCACCCCCTTTATCACCTTCAAAATAGCAAAGGCCGGTACGCCCACATTCCTAAGGGGTAAAAGTGTTTTAAAAGTGGGTAGAGTTTCACTTATCAGCCCATATTTTCAAATAAAAAAAACAGAAAAAGTTAATTAGTTAGAAACACTTGACAATACTCTAATGACCTTAGCAGCTTCGTCACAAGTGGAGTAGTGGTCTGCTTACCATCGGCCTGAGTTATGACTAACGTTCAAATATGCATGATATTGATAATGTATCGGGTGGACTGGCACAAAGGGTACCTAATGGTTTGTTTGTGAGTTGTGCTACAGAGAAAATAATCTCTATCACAGTGGGCGTATATTATTGAAACCACATTGATTAATTTCACGATCCGGGCACGGGCGATTTGTTTGTCTTATAATAACTTGCTATTGACGATGGCAACAGGTAGGCTGTAATTTGTTTTTTACAATACATAATTATGATATACGTATCTGTACGGTATCCAATTTGATTATACTCTTTTAGTCCGAGGTTGGATATTGTTGCCAAGTTGATGTATGGATAATAGTTCTAAAAGCTTTTTGACGGCTAGACGCTAGACCAGCGAGTGGGAGGTGACGCGTAGGCACTCAGTTGTGCGAAAAATTACCCATACGGTAAGGCAAGAACCTTTTTGTTCTGAGTATAATACGCCTCCTAACCGGTGCTAAGTGACAGGCTGATGTGACGGTTCCTGTCTGTTGAAAATAAGTAATGATGAATGAAAAGTAATAATATTACAATGTCATGTACAAACAATTCTTTGAAGACGGTGATACTTGGAGAAATTGCACGTTAAAAGGAGTTGACGATTGATAGCACACATTGTTGCCAATGTGACTTGTGTAGCTTTCTGTTTTAATGACTTTGTTAAGACTTATACAATTGTTAACCACAAAGATCTGATTAATTAGCAGGGAAAATGGTTGGAAAGTAGTTAGGTAAAGGTGCAGAGAGCTCTAACTGACTATAACAAGATGAGTGCAAGACTTATAATAATAAATCCATTTATTTTCAGACAACTCAGGCCCATAGATAAATACCTTAACCTATACAATACACATTTTATATAAACAAAACTTGTGGTAATGAATAAGGCTTAAGACTATGTTAGTAACACTTCACTTTGCATCAGCTTGACCTTGTGCTGCACTGTGGAACTTGCCCGCGGAAGCGACGGAACACCACGTTCTGCGGCCAAAAGTCTTCTTCCATGACGAAGGGCAGATAACAATTAGGTCTCCGACCACCAACGCCTTAAAGTAGACGTTGCGGCGCGACTCCAGTAACTGCACCCTCGGCATGTACCTCGTCTTCTGGCGCACATACTCCACGATGTCTTTCGCCTTAGTGGTGCAGTGCAGGCGGGAGACGTACACCGATGTGTTCGGCATAGCAGCACGCAGGCTACCGTTCAAGCTGGGCAAGTAATGGCTCCAGTGTTTCTACTTCTCACGACTGTTTGCTGTTTTAACCCAGCCCTCCATGAAATTGATGTCTAATGCGTCACGCTATTTTCACCTCCAGGTTTTTCCGTTTTTCATTTCTCAATATCCTAGCTTTAGTTATCCTAGTTAACGTTTAGTTACCGGATCTTCACATTGTACGTACATTGTATTTGATCTGGCCAGCGTGCGGGTGCGGATCAATCATAACATCCAGTTCTCGCTACCGGCCGCAGTCCGCATTTGCTATGTAAATTAATTCTTGGAACGTCTCCGCCGTTCGCAGTTCGCGACGTACTCGATTCTTCCTTTTGTAATGCACGATATTTGGGATTCCCGGCTGGGAATGTTTAACGGTCACTGCCTGCAATCTTCGCCGATAGGGTTTTAATAATAACTTCTTATATGAGGAAAACCTTTGGGAATATCTTGAGATTAGAAGCTATTGTACCTTCTTTTATCTTTAGATTAATAGCTTTCGATACCGTTTGACCGATCGCCATGAAAGTTGACATAAATACTACTATAATATACATGTAAATATAGTTATTTATTTTTTCATGGAGAACGTTTTTATAGGTTTTTTTTTCGACCTCCGACCGACACGGGCGAAGCAGCGGTCAAAAGCTAGATATATTGTAAATGATAGCTAGCCTGTACTGCCTCACTGTTGGACAAAGGTCTCTATTCCATCAATAGGTCCCAATTCTGCGCTACTTCTTGCCAGGACCTTCCTTTACAGAACATAATTTTGCAACGGTCTTAAAGATACAACCTGTATCTAGACAATAGTGACTGTGACACATACACGACTATCAGCAAGACAAAGAACGTGAATATGTCATAGTCATTCGTACACTGACCTAGGAATGGTGCCTACTACCTAATAGTCAATACGTGCCAACACCAAGTTAGATCTTTAGTTCTACGTGGCTCTAGCTTAACGACTTAGGCCTATTTGCACCGCCAATCACTAAACACGTTCACAGGCACGGGCCTTAGTGTAGCTAGTTACCAAAGCTGATATCAGATACTTCACTCGAATGAATGTTTATTTCTTTTATATTCTACGTTCACACGACTTCGACAAAATTACTTACATAGAAATGAACGTTCATCTGCTCATTTCATTTCATTTTTCGATCAATCGGCGCGCGAGTCAAAACGTCGAATACCGAAATCCAACATCGTTGGATTGGTTCACTTATGATTATGAATTTATTTTTCCATTTTTATTCATTTTGTGTTCAGACCTTTTACTTCGATCGAGTGAAAGATGCCGAAAAAATGAACAAAAAGTGAAGCGGCTGATATCAGCTTTATTAATAGGTAATTCACTATCCTACTTCTCAAAAGTTTCTTGATATTTACTTACATGTTTATAGATTGAAGTGAGACCAATCCTTTTCTGTTTAATTTGGTGTGAAAATGTAATAATTATATTGTCAGTCTGCTAGTGTAATTTGACACAAAATGAATACAATTCCTTTGTGAGTCATACGTGCGAATCGCACATACACAGAATATCAATAAGTTTACAGTAGTTCCGTTTTACCAATATTGGCGCAGTCAGGACGGTTTTAGTGTTGCCATTGTACCAACTTTGTGAAGTTTAGAAATTAATTAAGGCTTCATTTGATAGTCAAGCCTTAATTAAACTCATTATGCAATTCAAATTATGTACCTACAGAAAAACCCATAACGGTATTGAAAAATGTAGGCAGGCTTCCAATTCAAAGACCAAAGAATGGATGTAAATTGTGGCATAATGCGTCATATCTATAGATGACGTATGAATGAATAATAATTAATAATTAAGTATTTTACTAGGAAAACCGCAAATTCAATTAACCAAGTAGGTATTTAATCATTTAGTTGCCACCACAAGATACCGAGTGGGTAGAGATACATTGTATTATTAGGAATGTATACGTTCGTAAGCTAAGAGGAAAAACTGATTGTTATGTTGTTTCTTTGGCAGAGCTGGTTTTTATCGTAAATTATAATTGTTGTCGGATCGATAGTCGACGTGAGTGCACGTGCGTCAGCGGCGAGATTACGCTTCGTTTCAATTACCAACACACCGATATGAAAATCATAAAAATGTATTCGCCAAATTGGCTATGAGCTAACGTGAAATCGATAGAACCTGACGTCCGTAATGCTGACTATTGGCAGCAGAGACTAAATACATATTTGCTTTCTAACTACGGTTGACTCATTGATTGTTATTGTTAGACATCATTAACATACACCCAGCGTTCGCGCTATAAATAGGTGCTAAGCTGCTACTACTATTTACTAATACGTAATTATAGCAAGTTATGACGTGGCATAATGAGCGAGGGCTGAGGGCATCGAGCGTATGGTCGTCCGTGACCCTGATATGACGGGCACCTCCGCGGAGGCAAGCGGCTCATCTGTGGACACGACCCTATTTACATAACAACGCACGTAGGATCCGGCGTTAATATCGAGCGCCACGCCACCATCACCTCCCTGCATTTATTCAATTGAACAAGATCGAGAGCAATAGATGAACGACTTGAGAATTCAGGGGGACGGGAAATTGTCTGCTGCGACTGCGTCGTTGTATTTGTTTACGAGTGATGTACCTACCTAGGTACTGATTCGTCTGCACCGGTTTCTAACTTTAAAGGAACTCTATCATGTTTTGTGTAACGTTTTCACAGAAAAAGAAGTTGGAAAACAGATTAACACTTTGTTTTCTCACAAAAATTAATTGCAAAACAGAATTGCACTTTATTGATCCAAGATCTAACCATGCAAGAGTCTCGAATTCCCTAGAAGTTTGATATATCCGCGGAATTTTCTAAATTCCTACAGGTCTAGGTGTATTTTCGAGATTTATTTTCGAACATGGTTTATGAGTCAGTTGTTTTTTCATCCGCATACGCAGCTGGCAACACTGCCCTGAGGAAGTCTGCTTCTCAGAACAGTATAGTAATAATATTCATATGTGCAACCTTCAAGGTTAGCTCAGGCAGCTAGCTATGGCAGTATGGCTACACAATAATTCGGCTGCGAATTGTAATCATATCGAATTAGTCAAGAGTGCATGTATGTGTGGTTCGGTCGCGGTTCGAGTCAAGGTTGTCTCGATAACGCAAACGATCAATTAACGGCCCCGCTTCCTGGGCATATTGGTTTAATAAAATATTTAAATGCTTGGCTTGAGTGGGCGATGCAGAAGCGAGAAGCAAAATGATTTTTTTAATACAAAGATTCGAAGAAAGGAAGATCTAAACAGAATAAGGAGTAGGATCTTATTGGTGAAGTCTTTCAGATACTCATGCATGCCGGTTTTCGCTACAACTAGGCGACACCTAAATTAATGCCTAAATAAAAAGCACGCTGTTGGATTTTCAACTTTCGTCGCTTCGCCGAGCGTTGAGAGTTGCAAATAAACTAAAGAAAACGATTAGAGAAAACAGGCATAGGTTATGTTATTTTACCTAAACAGAGAGCAATAAAGGACTACCCTAGTAGTACTTTATTGCTAAAGTCTTTCATAGAAACACATAACTAGGTGCATGAATGTGGAAGATTCAAAACAAAACATGGAAGGATGCGCTCACTTGAATTTTAAAGGTTCCTTTCATAAATCGCTATGTTATACAGCGTGACTTTTTTTCTTATACAACGGAAGTAATAACAACGGTGATATTGTACCTACTTTTATGTAGTAGGTAACAGTAACCATCACACCGTGACAAATGTTTTATCATTGCGTTTTTGTTATCGGATCGAAGTGTCATATTGCTAGGGGATTTACCTTTTTGGCCTGTACACAGCAAACAGCACAGAAATCAAGTTACTGTATCAATTTTCGCACTCGAGTGAAACTCTATAGTGAGACATCAGCAATTTAGTAGAGAACGCATGGGAACCCGGTGCTGGTGGTCTATTGCCAGATTACACCCGCCCAGCAGATTTAGATCTTAGACTGAAAGCAGTTATACGCCAGAGTAATCGTGGAGTAACAAAGGTAGGAAGAAAACGACCCTTCTGACATTAAGAAGAAACCTGCCATTGTGGTTTCGTTTAAAAATATTTTTTACGTAAGAAAACTTAAAATATTATAATATTACGATTTTCCAGGGAAACTGTTGCAAACATCATGATACCTAATATGCACAGTGTACTCTGAACATTTCATTCAAAATTCATTTACAAGCCAACACACACGTTGATCCAGTGAAATATTGGGTTGTTATAATGAGCACATTTCAATTAATTACCTAGTTACTATTTGGACACAGTTTTTATGTTTAAAGTTAATTCACCAATTATGGTTAAAATGTAAAAATAAATTAATATAGGATTTTCGCGTGACGCTTGATTTTCAGTTGACATCATCATCAAGTTAGGGTTTATGTAGGGTTTGTTAAAAATACTCAACGTAGGGAAAAAAAACGCAGTATTCGACAAGGCATTGTTCTTAAAATAGCTGCAGTTGCTTCTTTTGTTGCCCATTGTCATCGAAGTATATCTGACACACGTCTCGGAAATCCTGTCGTCCCTTATCAAAGATAATTATGTAGGTAGGTACCTATCTCTTATCATTCTAATCTGCTCAACCTTTACAAAACAAAAACAACGTTTCGGCATTGAAAAAGAAACAACAAACTGATGAACTTTATTTGACATTTCCTGTTAGGGACGTGCACCTCCATAAATATCGCTTTCAATAAAATATAAACGGTTATTGTAATAGTAAGCAATCCGGTATCCATCAGCCTCAATCTCTTAGTACTAGGTAGTCATAAGTATCGAACAATATTACTCCAGTAGGTACCATAGAGTTATGTAGCGTGTAATTGTCCAGCGGAAATGCAAAGGTTTCTATTACACAGTTATCAAACAGACATAAATAGCTGTTGACTTGCATGTCGCGTCGTGTCGTTATAGCGATAAGAAATAAAATGTTTGTTATCATTTAATCATCTGTGTCCGCTGGTATAGCCACTAGCTGTGAATAAGTAATTCCGGAAAACGGCAATATTGTAGCTAAAAAGTTTACTGGTGCTGAAGACTTACTTTCCTTTTAAAAGATAAATTAATTGGTTCTTATTGAATGTTTAATAGGATTAAAACTGGAATTAAGTTATCCATTTCTCTTTTAATTTTCTACTTTGCGAAGACCGTCTACTTCTGCTTTCAAGGGATAAAAGGATGAAAAACACTTTTTGCAATATTGAATAATTCATTTGATTTGATATCTACTTGCATTTTATTTAATAAGTAAAGCGTTAATCAATTAATAATGCATTATCGATCAATAATTCTGAAATACATATATAGGTACTTTATATATTTTATGTAGGTTACTAACTTATATACCTGTTGTAAAAAATATTTTCCTAGGAATGTATGAAGGCTTTGATTAACGGTAAGTACCTACCTAATCAATCATCATGCTGATATGCATAATGCATCTAAATGTTGATTATCCTCAACCGACTGATAAAAAAAGGTAGTTGGGAATAGAATTACGTACAACATGTACCTAGGTACCTACGTATTAATAATTAGCGTACGACGTGTATCAGCGTATTATTTGCACATACCTCAGTAATTTTCCGTATAAAATTATATCATTAATTCCATACAAAGTATGACATTTACAGAAGTTAAAAAAAAAGGAAAAATGTTTTGCTGGCCGATTTTGCGTTTCTGTGAAAGGCAATTGTTCGAAGGGACAATGTTAAAACAAATAAGCAGATACTTAGTCACATAATAACCAACTACAGTGACTGTTGAGGATATTGTCATAATCAACACGCTCAGTTAACAAGTGACTGATTGCTGCACGTAATGAGCGGATTTCAGGATGCTGCTGCCCATCCTCCTGACATTAATTTACAGTGAATGAATGCCATCAATATTCTTTGTGTTGTTTTCCGTTGGGATACCGAGTTATTAATAACTGTGTTGTTTTATGTATTAATAATAAACTTGATGGTAATGACACATTGTCATAGTGAGTAATATGCAATATCACTTCACCTATTATGTACTGAATTATATTATTATTGCCACAATTTTTAAATTGCTCACTAAGCAAGTAGGCTACCACATTGTGCCCTTCCGAGCACATGAATGACTACACGTATTGTTGATTCGGTGACTCAACGAGCGACGTACGCGGCTCGCAGGCCGCAGTCGACGACTCATTCATGCATTCACACAAAAACCTTAACAATTACTCAAACAAATATTAAAAGGATCAAATTACTTGAAATTATTATGTGTGGGAAATACACGTTCACTCACTGTGAATGTGAATTTGCGCGCGATTGTCATGGGATTAGTGTTAATGAGTTAGTGACGAAAATAAATACAAACAGTTCTATAGTGTTGTTTGGTTTACAGTTATTGTTTTTGTTAGTATACAAAAGTTGTGTTAAATGTGTTCAAACTCCAAAACTATCTGGTAGGCCACCATTAGCCGCTAAATTTTCTGCTTGATCATAGGTACTTATACGAGGAAAAATGTTTCTTTGAAATGTGATACCCGAAATATATTTAATAAACAGTAATTTGTTTAACATGAACATCAATTTACGTATTTTTTAAACGAAGCAAAAAGCGTAATAAATTCCTTTTTGCTTTGATTAGCTAATTTCTGAATTCTGTCAGCAGAGTTCTGTCGTTTTAATAAGAACACCAAAGGATAATGTAATTAATGTCGAGCAAAATAAACTAGTGGAAAAAACGGTTGCAAATAGCAAAGACGACCTCAAGAATAAATTGAAAGGTTAGACTTAGAGACTTGAAGATTCACAATATTTTAGCCACGTAGTTATAAAACTGCTTTTTTTTGTAGCGAATAGGCACGAGTTTGTTTCAAGGAGCTCCGCTCAAGCCACAATCACTGACACAGATTGCAAGCTCATCCACGCAGAACTCGTGAGGTGCCATGACAGCACCCCATTTAAAAGGCAAATACGGTCACGACGTGTTCACACGGATGTGTCGATATCGTTACGATGTGCCTTGTGCAACTCGCAACACTAATGCATCCACTAGACAAAATCAACTTTACAAATGTGATGCAACTCCTGGACTGTCTTCTCACACTATCCTTGTTGGAGGTAATGAAAATGCTTGAGTTATACTTAGGACTGGGATTCTTTATTTTGGTTTTTTTTTGTGTTGTCACAAAATCCTACTCGGTTACAAGGAATAGAATCGCTTGAAATATAGAGTGTAGAAGTAGAACTCTAGATTCTGGTCATAGAATGACGAATTCTTAAAGTGACGGTAAAAGGTAAAATATGGTACCTAATTGTGGAGGAAACTAGAAATGCATGTTAGTAGGTAATGGTAACTTTGTGTTTGCGTATTTGGTCAAACACAAACCATCATGCTTTATTTGGCCTAAATGCGTCAACGAATGTAATGTGACTTCATAGGAAATTCATAGGAAAGAAAATAATTAAATAATGTCGAATAAGAACCTAAACTTACTGATGGATGAAGAATTCTAGAGCCTTCCTGATTGGCTGTCTAATTGACCGGCTATTAAAGTCTAAACAATATCGAAGCACCTTATTTGAGTACCGCTTACAACTCTGCTCACCCATTAAGGTAAAAAAGCGTGACGACGATGACATCGGGTGAACGGACAAATTGTAACGGTTTGTTCGAATACGGAACTTTAATAACACCATGGAGTACAAAAAACTTTGACAGACATAATATAATTAATGACTTAGTAATTGAATTACATAAGCGTTACCTACGTATTTTACCTTTGATCCTCAAAAAGATTATCTTCTCAGAAACGATGGACAGGACATAGCACGGAGATAACGACTTTTATAGAGTTGTATGAAACAAGAAGACATCATGCTGTTTCAACCCTACATAAATTGGAATAAAGGCAGAAGGATGATGATCGATTAAAAGTAGCTGAAACCTTTAGAAAATATGGAATCCCAAGACACGTAATTTAACAGTGTTTTTCTCTTGTCCTCAGATCGTTGACGAGTGAGTCGGATGCGACGCGGTCGCCAGCGTGCCATGCTGTGCTAGAATCCACCATGGTGGGAGTGGGCGTCGCGGAGGGGGGCGGGGGCGGCGGCGGCCCCGGCGACGGCTACTATGGAGAGTACTACCCTCCCGAGCAATACTACGTGCCGCAGGAGATGTGTCCGCACCCCCAGCAGCATCCTCAGCACGCGCATATGTGTACCGTGCTCCCTGAATATGGTGAGTCCCTTTCTTCCATTCATACATTTGCTGATGCCTGGTACGGGAGACAGGATTTGGTGCGCAAACCTAAAACTCATAGCATTTATCGGGTAGGTTCTTTTAAATTGCCAAGGAGTCAGTCAGTCAGTCAGAAAGATATAATAAGCTTTCCAAAGCGTAGTAGGTTCCTATGGAGAAGAACGGGCAAGAAACTCCATCCATGGAAACTGTTTTTCGCAGTTTATTGGGTTCGCAGTTTATTTCTCTTTTTCGCAATAAGCAGATTGGTCCTTCTTTTGATAATATTATAGTTCAGGCAAATCATATGCAGGTGAAACAAAATACTACCGAGGACCAATTGTTCTTTGTTTACCTTATTTGCATATTTTAAGGCGAAATTCTACGAATTAGCAGATTTTCAGCGACTTTGTCTGCGTAGATGTCGGACTTTTTTATACAAACTTTCATCATTCATTTTACTCTTTTTTTTCATTTTGGAGTTGGGAGTTTCGAAAATCTTGAAACACGTTTTAAATTATATTTTCATTGATTTTACTAAAAGAAAGACGAACTTTCATCCCCAGTTCATTATACCTCCTGTACCTGTGAGCCATGGGTGGACGTTTTTATTTGACTAGAAAATAACATTGTATTTGAGTTTATGGTTGTGCTCGTGAGCAGACAGTCCTTTAGTTTCTCTAGCATTTTACTCTCTCTTCCTTTAGTATTGCCTTGACTTTGGCAATTCTATCCTTATCAATTTATATTCCTTGTATCTAAATGCAAAAGGTCGGTCACCACACTTAGTAACGTGTAATTTGCGTTAATTTAGAGTAGGTAATTAAGAAGGTTCTTTATTTTTCTGTAATGAAAAGCGTATTTTTCATAAATATTATAGTCAACCGCGGTTGTTTTATTGTTGCCAATAATGTTTTATTTATTCACTAAATACTTATACTCATGGAATGCGAATTTTATATTCTACTTTGTCGTGTAGATAAATACCGGTTGGGTAATTTATTTGCTAGTAACGGCAAGTATTGTAGCTATCTAATAGTTTCTACGAAACCTCACCGACATTCTTTCACTATCGCTACATAATTTGTATTTAGCTACCTTTGTATCTATGTAACTTACGTATTTAACCTCTACTGCAGAAAGAATAATAGTGCTAGACTTCTTGCACGCGTAGCGTGACCACCATAGAAACAGGTTTTGTCGAAGGAAGAATAGACAAAATGACAGATTGTGGAAAAAAATCTTTAGAATTCTGTCAACAAGCTGTCATTTTGTCTATTCTTCCGTCGACAATACCCGTTTCTATGGTGGTCATGTTACGCGTGCTGGAGTTTTTGTAAAGGAATGGAAAAACAAGATTTCAAAACATTGGAATAAGTAGGTTTGTTCATGAATGAGGGAAATGTAGCGAAGAATGTTTTAGAGTATGAATGTGGATGGCTATGAGAGTAGAGGAAGCTGTGGATGGCTATGAGAGTAGAGGAAGCTGTGGATGGCTGTTTAAAAGATGATATGACGACTACTTTATAGAGAAGTAGGCAGCATGCTGCGCCGACGCTATATAAATTGAAATAAGGGTAGGAGAATCTTTGAGGAGAATGATAGTTAATGATGGATAGGCTTGTTCTTACTCTTCTCTTCTAAGTGACTTTTCGTTTTTTGCTGGTCTTCGTTTTTTTCTTCGATGTTCGAACTCTCCTATTAGCAAATTATTTTAAAAAATTGGTCAAGATACTAATCTATTTCCATATTCTCATTAAGTACCTACTTACTTTTATAAAAATGGAAACAATGGTAGGTACATATTAGGAATTTGTTGACTACCATAATTTTGTTTTCTAAAACAGTAATTAGGGTTGACTAAAAATAGCAAGCTCGGCAAACCACATTCAATTAGTGGTTGTGTCAGAAAGTTAAGTAACCGTAGCGAATTAAAACTGGGAAAAAACCCTTCTACCGCGAGTCGAAACAAAGAGCTTCAAGGCTCTCGTGGGATTCCTAGTGCACAGCATTGCTCAAGACTGCGGTCGCGTTGCATAGCGGCTCCGCGAGCCGGCCTCCACTATGCGACACGTTTCCGCCGCGGGCGGATCGTACCGAAGCGGTTGATCCCACAAAGAACGTTTTCTACGAACACCCAAAACACGTTCATTCATAACCGCAAAGTTACGGGGCGGAACGGCGCGCGGCCGCGGCGTCGATGTCAAAATAAAGCGAAATTAAGCCACCCGTGACGTGGCACCGACACCGAACCCAGCACGCGAGTTGGAAACAACATGCAAACATTACTTATCAGCTGTGTATATATTATACCGAATACATACCTACATAAATTATACCTAGCCATTAACTTTTTGATTATTATTTATCTTATCAAGCATGAATGTAAACATTAAACATAAATACGTGTAAACTTGCAATAAGTTGAAAGTTAGTTTCTCGGACTGAATATGGATCACGAATAAGTTGATTATTTTATCTTACGTAGTTCTATATTTAATTTACTCAGTGAAACTTCACTGATTTAATTTTGAAGTCCCGAAATACTTTTTAAAGATAATAAATATTATACCCGCTAGTCTTAATACTTACCTACTTTATATTAAATGAAAAATACATATATTAATCACACAATATATTATTGTTTCCTTAAAACGTTAGATAAACGTTTCATGAATGGGAATAAGTTATATTTAAGTTGGTACTTAAACAGTATTGAATGAGTCAATTTATAATGAACTAAATCCGTGCACATTAGATAAAAATAATGGACGTTTTATGGCCACCTCGACATTTTCATAATACGTACCTACTTACTTTAAAGGTCACAATGACATCAAGACTGTCCTATTTTTAAAGGTCATCATATTATCCTTTCCTTTTAAACTTGGTCATCTTGGTATCCAATTTGGATACAAGTAACAAATGCCTATTATTCAACCACAACATGTTGGTCGCTAAGCAATGATCTTGATGACAACCATACAGAATTTTCCTTTACACCCCAAAAGTTGTGTTGTAGTGCTGGGCACACGCTTCTTCCAAGCAAAAAGATTATTCCAGGTGTCAAAAACTCACAATCCGTTATTAAAGTCTGCCATTCTAATTTTCCAGGTGGCATGCCCGTAGTGCCATCAGGCACAATGATGCCGCCTATGATGCCACCAGTGTTAGATGAGAACATGAGGCACTACCTGGCGCACGCGCAGGCGCAAGCCCACCACGCTGCGCATCATCAGCCGCCGCACCATCAGCCACAGCACCATCAACCACCGCCTCACCACCAACCGCCACACCATTACGTAAGTAGCAAGCGATACCATCTCAGGATTAAGCCACCCTCCCAACATACATACCTTACCTACCATAATGGTATTCTAACGTTTCCGCATTGTGCACGTACCTTCACTGCCAAGATAGGTTACATTAGCCACATCAGAACACACGCTCGGAACCTTAGTCGTCAGAAACAGTCACCGTAGCCGAATTAGGCATGGGATGTATTAATATTATTGCCATAGAATAATAAAATCATCCTTCATCATCTATGGTATTATATTCTTTCATAGATGTCCATAATACCTCCAACGACGTCCAGATTAGGGATCAAACACGACCCTTCGAGTAGGAGGCAATCACTTCACCTATATAATAAGGTTGCTATCTTTCTCACTATTTTAATCTTCCCAGCGTTTTCGACTACGTCTCTAATTCGCATGAAGCGCTTGGCTATCAGGTATATCTAGGATACAGCATACATATCAATGATAATTATGCTCTGTAGAAATACATTTTTGTAAACAATGATCTTTTGTAGTATCCTTACATGTGTCCCTAGATCGTGGCAGATAAGAGTAAAACAGACGGCTAAGAAATCTAATTAGTGTTATCCCGGATAGAGCTAGATTTCCTTCATTTATTAGAACCTTGTTTTGTTAAGGGCAATACCTACTCCTTCTAAGGAATCCGGACTCATGGGCGCAATATGTGTAACGTGTAACCAGGACCAATGGCGGCACACATTGGCATTCTACCGCGGGTCACGTAATAATATCAGTGTCCTAGAAAGAATAAACTATACGCAAGACTGTAAGATGGTATAAAGTTCACATCAGGATACTTGCAAGAGTTCTATTCACTGCAGCTTAGCTAGGACGTCCTGCCTTCCCGTCGTGAATATACAGGACAATGGTACCGATTCTCTTATACACCGAACGAAATTAAATAAACTATCACTACAATTCCTTACTTTCGATTCGGCTATGAAAATCTTAAAGCTGTTCTGCAAAAAAAGTCTCTAAATTTATAAATAATTTTGACACAACTAAAATCGTGTTATACAATCGCGACTCCACGAGGTACTTGTTGGCCCTACCCCTTGAATTTGTGCTAGAGCTGTAGACGCGCAGTTGGGGCAGCCTCGACGTTTTTTAAGAAAATGTTCACTTTTTGTATGGAAAAAATGAAAAATAATTACCTACATATTGAGTTTTAGGGTTTTACGGGTTTCATAAACGGGGTCGTAATTTTCATTATTTTTTTAATAGGACACACCATTTTCGAGGAATAAGCAAAATAAAAGAAAAAAGGATACAGTACTGTTTTTGCACCTGAAGTCGAGGTGTCGATGTCGGTGTGAATTTTAAATTCATGACAACTAACTTTATTCCACACCTTTTTAATCGCGATTAAAAATAGTCCGATTTAGTTAGACAATCAAAATTTTAGGTGAAAAACGTCAAATTCAGAATAGCAAAATTGCCATTTTTACTAAATTAATAACTCAGTGCTATCTTAGTCCTGTCAAACTAAAATATAGTTAAGTTGTATCATTTTAGTCTATTTTAGAATGGGAAATCGTCGTTTGACAGGAATAAACTAAATTTTGGTGATTTTTAGTCTAGTTTAGAGGCATTTGTGACAAAAGAATCGGCACCAATATCTAGTGCACCCGCAATCTTGTACCTACCTAATTCAATCATGCAGTTGTAGGTTCTTGTTATCTAATAAACTTCTTGTTAACCGTTTGATAGTTTTGCCTCCAACAGCCAATCGCCAACAAATTGCAGCTACCGCGTTATATAATTATGTACCTACTCGTGTATTTAATGTGTATTTCTTATTGGCTTTGCATTCCGGAGACATAGGTGCAGGAGAGTTGCAGACTGAGCGATTTCTAACAAAAGAGCTTGTGGAAGCCTTTTGTACAGATTTAGGTACGTTGTGATAGAAAAAGTCTCACTACAAAAGATGGACTCTCACTTCCTTACTTGTGTTGATGTTGGTGGATGAACTTGCTGTTGCTGTGCGTGTTTACTACAGATGCAAATATTTACCAGTTGCCAGAACTTTTCACTGGTCTTAGTCTAAAGGAAAAAAAATCTAAGATTAGTAACGCTAACGTGGTAAAAACTTAGCATGTATGAGGTAGATAGTCATTATACGCCGACTCGTCGTACTGTCCCCAGCATACTTATTCAGTTCATTGCCCCAATCAAGGCCGCTATACGCTAATAATATTTCTCATACAATCAGCTTGATAATAATAAACTAGGAATACTGTATTTTTTATTGACTTGAGAGAAGAGCGGTTCATTTAATTGATAAATTGTACCAATAAAAGGGAAACTAAAATAGAAGTAGAATACCTGGAATAGTTGAAATAAACAGAGGATGACTTTGCTACTAATAAAGCTTACTTACTTTGTTTCAAAGAAGTATCTTAATGAATTTTCCTGGCTCATTCCCCTGATGTCGTTTAGTTTATTTAAAAACACAAACTTGAAAACAGAATGCAACTGTCAGTGTCAAAGTTTGACATCCAATGTCAACGTTAAGTTCATTGACTTTCTCGGGGTGATTGGTGAAAGAATAGTTTTATTTATTTACCAACAAAGAATATTAAGCCCAAATTCCCCGATTAAACATATTAGCTTTTCGAGTAGAAGTGTAAATGGAGGACTCTGCCGTAAGTTGCAATACATGTGAAATTATACATATAGGTAGTTTCTTCGACGCAAACTGTGTAAACATTTCCGCTAATACATCGATTGTTTCGCTTTTAAAATTGTGCACAGGCGTGTCGAATAATCCGACTATTTTCAGTGAGTAATTAAATAAAGTAGCGGGTTATGCGACGTTAATCTAATCGTGGCGAAGTTATACTGTCGCGAACTCGCGACTCGCGTATGATTGTGTAGTGAAATGTTATCACGAAAACAGTTGCCTGCTGGTAGTACGTGGCAGTGACGTTTATTAAACCGATTGAAATCACAATTTTAAATTTGAATACAACCTAAATAAAATGAGTGTTTCTGATCAAAATAAAGAAAACAGTTCCCAACAAGAAGGAAAGTTTCAGGTTGGTCTAACTGAACTTCATATTTATTAAATATTTCCATTTATTTCTAGATTTTAAAAGTTTTCCATCAATATGTCAATGTTTGCTTGGCGTTCAATATGGTTATTTAGTTTTACTCCAAATAGTTATTTCTAATGTGTTGATTTTATTGATACTTACTTCATGAGATACACTTTATATTATATTATGAAAAATGAAACTTGTATTAAACAGTAAAATACTTGTAGTAAATTGATATTATTTGCTAACAGAATGGTATAGAAATAATACAATAAAATACATAGTTGGGCGGGCTTAACATAAATCATAGTTTAATGCATTTATTTTGTGTGAGTATGATAGAATACATTGTTTTAGTTCACTTTAATTTACGCATTGTAAGGCTCAAAGGATAAAATGGTGGTATTGTAGTCTGATAGTTAAAGAAACTGGTACTAAATTAATGCAATATTTAAACAATATTCTTTTCTGTTTCAGGCTCCTACTAATGGTACAGGAGGTCCACAACACTACTACAGTACTGGGTACCCACCACATTTTCACCACGTTCCTCACCACATGCAGCATTCCCCGCCACCGCCCGCGGTCTACCAGAAGGATGAGAGGACTCAACGACAGTACTCTAAACTAAAACAAAAATTGGAACGAAAACAGACTAACAGGAACAATGGCATTGGTGAGTTTAAATAGATTACTATGGAAACACATATATCCCATTTGTGGCTGTAGTACGTTGTGAATGATTAGTATCGAACATTGCTTCGACCAGGGATTTATCTTAGTGTAAATTGGTTTCTAGACTGAAAACGGATTTTTATGTTTGGGCGAAAATGCAACAAGAAATTCGGCCTCCTGATTTGCAGTTTTGGGCGAAAACAGAAAAAAGAGATTTTTTTTGTTTGTCGATTGACTTTTTTGTTTCATATAAATGAAATGCAAACATATAATGATACACAAACTCAATCTTTTAACATTAATCGGTTTTAACTCAGATCACACGAAAATTTACTTTATACTTAACTCAAAGGCATAATCCCAGTAGGGTCTGAGTTTTTGAAATTATTATTTTTGGTTTTTTACAACATTATTACGGTGAAAAAAAAAAAAAACGAATTTTGGGTTTTGGACTGTTGCCATTTGGCAACGCTAGGCCAAAAGGAGTACAAAAAGATTTTCTCGTTTCAATTTTCTCCTATTTTAGAAAAATACATAAGACACTTAAGCATTTTGAAAGATTTAAAAAAAAATATTTTGTTGAATTTATGAAAAAACCTAAGTTTCTTAATACTTAGAATCTCAATTTCCAATACATAAGCATAGACCAACATCACATTTTGAACATTTATTATAACTCTCACAATAGTTGTACTGTCAGCTCCAACACATCTATTTATTGTTTCTTCTGATTTTGGAAAAGTAATTTCTTTATCATCTCATAATTATCATGTCTATATCTTTACAAAAACCTGGATCTAACCTTGGATACATCATAGGGTGGTACACATAAATCTTCCTAGAACTACAGAGTTCTTAAAAAATATTAAAATCAAAACTCATTTATCTAAATTAGGCTGACTTGAACGTCAAAATTACATAAGACAGTCCCCAAAAACGCCTGCCCTTCAGCACTTCCTAGTGTTTTAGCTGGGAAGAAGAAGTAGCGCAACAAAATTCCCAGCAGCAGACCCTCTCTTTCTGGTGAAGGAAGGTCTGATCTTCCTGAGATCAGACTTCTTCCGCTTGCAAGTTATCTTACGTCTCTTACTAGGTGAAGGGCCTGGATCGCTTCAATATTTATCAGCTTCGTCTTTATTTATACTTTGACTATTTTTCTACCCGCCTGAAGTTGTCAATCTGGCAATTATACGATCAACCCACCATACTCCTCAACAATATGCTCTGCCACTTCAGAATCATCATCTCGTAAGTCACCATCAACCTCTTGTTACAGTAAATCCAGAAATTCATGCAACTTTTCACTAAAAAGAATAGATCACCTTTAGGCAATAATGTGCCTAAATCGGCCTAGTATTGCATTGCTATATGGCAACAGACAAAAAAACCTTTGTTACATAAAAAGAACATAAAAAAACTTACATCTATTTAGTCTTGTTATAGACCTAAGTAGTGTCTGAACTTATACTATGCAAAGAAAAAAACGACGCGAAAAAAAGGCACTTCCAATTTTTATTCGGCGTTTCTGCAAAATTTATGATATCCAGCAAACGAAAACTTGAAAAACCACTGATCCGAGATTGTTTCTTATAAATGTCCAGTAAATCTCGCTATGGGTTTTCAATAATGAAGGATAGCTGTAGTCCATAGTTTTTTAACCGACTTCAAAAAAAGGAGGAGGTTCTCAATTTGACAGTTTCTTTTTTAATGTGTTACCGCAGAACTTTTTTCTACGTGAATCGATTTGGATGATTCTTTTTTTATTTGAAAGCTGGTGCTTCTCATGTGGTCCCATATAAATTCTGATCAAGTTCTGACCAGTAGTTTTTGAGTTATCCTTAACCTTTTGACCGCCACGGTCGGGTATAGCCGACAAATGAAAACGTGCCTTTTTATAATATTAAATGAATGTAGTTTTAAATAATATGAAAAAGAAACAGAAAACGTAATTTAGTTTATTTATTTTGTACTTAAAAAAAATTGTTTTCTTGTCGGTATTAGCCAACGTTGGCGTGTTGGGCACGTTTTCATTTGTCGGCTATACCCGACCGTGGCGGTCAAAAGGTTAATACTGCGTATTTTTTCCACTTAGTTTATATTGATGATGTTTTAATAATTTCCTGTCACTGTTATTTACATCTCAAGTAGTGGTATACGAATTTGTGTGGGGTAAGTACCACAACTAAAAACTGAAAAATAAAAGTGTTGCCATATGGCAATGCTAATCTCTAATAGGTTATTAAACAATCTGATATTAAATGTAACAAAAAACTATTTTTGTAAAATTTCTCGCTAGTTGTGGTTTAATAAAGGACGGATTTACAAAAAAAAATATTAACTACTTATCAGTTATATGCCAAATAGTAGATTGTTATACAAGGGGCTAAAATGACCCATTAGATACGAGGTAGTTTTACTCCGAGATTTAGCGAGGGAGTAAATAGAAACCGAGTTATAATGGGTTTTAAGCGCCGTGTGTTACACTCTACTTTTCACTACGATCGATTGCGAGAAAATAAATAATCCCATACAATATTAAAAATAAATTACGATCACCAATTCAATTTGTAATTAGAGAAAAATTCTAAAGATTTCGCGCCAATGCCTTTTTTCTTGTAATTTCTTCTGTAGCTGCAATGCAATGCAATTGCGAACATATGGACGCCAATTAAAAAAAACAACTGTTCTCCTAAATGAAAATATGCTATTTTAATCCCCGCTCTGGTACGCTACAATTACGGACTTTTTGAGCAAGAGGAGTGAAACCCAACACAACTCTTTTGCCGAATATAATAAAAAAAGAAGGCCGAAAACGAAAATGGCTGACGATGGATATTTCTGCCGAAAATTACTGAAATCCCGAAAAAACGTAATTTGGTAGGACTCTATTGATTAGTTACTATAACTGTTGCCACTTTTAATGCAGATGCCAACTCCGGTGCCAGTACGCCGTCACTGTCGCCACGCAAGGAACTGAATGGGCGCGCTGGCAGCAGTAGTGGCGTGAGCAGTGGCGGTAGTGGCGCCAGCAGTGGCAGCAGTCTGCCAAGTAGTGGGCCCAGCAGTGGCACCAGCACCGTCAATTGTGCTGTCAGCGGCGGCACCACCTCTTCCGGTGCCTGGTCGGAGGAGGGCGAGGCCTCCTCCGCCGAAACCTCCGTGCAAGGCGATGGCTCGGCGGCAGCCTCTGTGCAGGGCGATGGTGAACCCGAAGATGAAACCGACGCACAAGCTATACTCGACATGTTTGCTGCTAGACGCACACCACAGGTAAATATGCTATGTTATGTTGCTGAGGTCCTTTTTCTTACTGTAGAGTGGTTTACAATAATTAATGTTGTTACAAATTCTATTTGATCAGATTACTGAAGTAACGTCGACCAGCGCTCTAGTGATTTGGAATCTGCCTGTGCCGGAAGACGTCATAGTTCCGAATGGCGAGTTGACATACGACCTGCTCCTAGCCGATCGTGGCGGCCGATACAAAGCTATTTATAGCGGACAAAGCCTTACCTGCCGGTGAGTTTTTAACCAGTGGTTTTGTTTTATTTGATTGACTCGACCTCACCAAAACCTTTTTTCTTGGTATTGGCAGGGTGAGGGATCTGAAGCCGGGCTGCGAATACTCAGTATGTCTTCAAATCCGCGCCGGCAAGTTGGACGCAACGAGCGCGTCGGCCACGTTCCGCGCGCCCCCTGCCCGCCCCGACCAGATGCCCGCGCCGCGCATCAACCAGCGCGCGCGCACGTCGCTTCTGCTGCGCTGGAACGCCGCCACCGACAACGGCGCGCGCCTGCTCAACTACGTGCTGGAGATGGACGACGGCGCCGGCTTCGTAGAGATCACTCGTCCGCGCACTCGCCAGCACACCGTCAACAATCTCCGGCCGCAGACTCGCTACCGGTTCCGCATCGCTGCCGTCAACGACTGCGGGCGCGGCGAGTGGAGCGAGGAAACGGTGGCGTGGACCACGGGCTCCCCGCCCCCTGCGCCCGCGCCGCCCGCGCTCACGTCCGCCAGCAGCGACTCGCTGGTGCTGGGCTGGGAGCGCCGCGCCGACGAGGAGTTCACGCTTCAGATGGACGACGCCGCGCGAGGCCACGGCTTCCTGCCCGTATACTCGGGCTCCGAACGCGCTTACGTGTGCGCCGGGCTGTACCGTGCTACCGACTACCGTTTCCGTCTCCGCAGCGAGACTGTTGACGGCCAAGGACCCTGGTCCGTAGAAGTCACGTACCGAACGCAGCCCGAGCGTCCCGGGCCACCTGGACGACCGACACCGCGCGGTCGTATTCATTCGCGTGCTTTCCGCCTCCGCTGGGAACCACCCGTGGATGACGGCGGCGCAGCCATCGACTGTTATACCCTCGAGCTCGACGCCGGAGATGGATACCGACCGGCTTACCGGGGCCCCGAGCGCGAAGCACACTGCGACCGGCTGCTGCCCGGCACGCCTTACCGGGCGCGCGTGCGCTGCAGCAACGAGGCCGGCCTCAGCGAGTGGTCCGCCGGCGAGACCGTGACCACCGAGGCGGCCGCGCCCGGCGCGCCCGCCGCGCCCGCGCCCGCCGCCGGGCCGCGCGCCACGCTGGCGGCGCTGCGCTGGCGCGCGCCCGCCTGCACGGGCGGCGCCGCGCTGGCCGAGTACCGCGTGGAGATCGTGGACGCCGCCGACGCCGACACCGCGGCCCGCCTCGCCTACCAGGGCGTCGACTGCGAGTGCGTGGTGCGCGAGCTCTTGCCCGGCCGCGAGTACCGCACGTGGGTCACGGCGCACAACAGGGTGGGCGCTAGTCCTTCTTCACAAGTTCTCACGTTCTCCACGGCGGCGGCGGCGCCGGACGCGCCGGACACGCCCACCGCGCAGCTAGAGGGCGCCCGCGCCGCGCGCCTCGAGTGGCAGCCGCCGCGGGACAACGGCGCGCCCATAGTCGACTACCGCCTCGAGATGAGCGCCACCAATGTCGACGACGCCTTCTCGGAGGTGTACCGGGGCGCCGAGACTAGCTGCCTCGTCGGTCGCCTCGTGCCTTTCTCGCCGTACTTCTTCAGAGTGTGCGCCACGAACGCGGCCGGGCGCGGCGCGTGGTCGGGCGTGCGCGACGTGCTGACGCCGCGCGCGCCGCCCGGGCCGCCCGCGGGCCTGCGCCACGAGGCCACGGCCGACAGCCTGCGCCTGCACTGGCGCGCGCCGGCCGCGCACGGCGCCGACGTGCTGCGCTACCGCGTGGAGGTGGGCGACGCGGCCTTCGACACGGACGGGCCCGCGCCCGAGAGGCTCGTGCAGGGCCTCGCGCCCGACACCGTGTACCGCGTGCGCGTAGCCGCGCTCAACGAGCTCGGGCTGGGTGACTGGTCGGACGAGGCGCGCGCCACCACGCGCCCCCCGCCGCCCGCGCCGCCCGCGCTGCGCTGTGTGCAGGCGCAGCACAACCACCTGCGCCTGGAGTGGCCGGCCGCCGGCGGCGACGGTGCGCAATACTGCGTGGAGATGCGCTCGCTCGACGCTCGCGATTTCCGACCTGTGTATCGTGGCTCGGCGCGCTCGTGCAAGGTGAAAAAGTTGCGCGAGGCGACCACGTACGCATTCCGGATACGTGCGAGCGACGAGCGCGGCGGGCGTGGCGCGTGGTCCCCGCCGCTGGAGGCGAGTACGGTGGCGGCCCCGCCGCCCGCGCCCCGCGCCCCCGCGCTGCTGCAGGCCGCGCCGCGCGCCGCGCTCGTGTCGTGGGACGCGCTGGACGACGCCGAGTATGTGCTGCAATGCGCGCGCGCCAGGGACAACGTCTACAAGGAGGTGAGTCTCCAAGATTTTATCAAAAAACTATTATACTAAACTCCCTCCCGCTTATAAACCAAACTGTAAGTGACGGTGTTACCGTTTGTGGAACAGAGTTTCCTAGACTATCGTACGGTTGACGATCGTGCGAGTGTTATGCAGATAATCGATACTAACATACTCACTGTTTTACTTCATTCACTGGCCATCCTTCTGTAAGATAGGATTCAACTCTCAAGCAACATAACGAAACTCGTGTCGTCCGGCAGGTGTACTCGGGGCGCGAGACTCAGTTCCAGATGGAGGAGCTGGAGGCGGGCGCGGAGTACCTGGTGCGCGTGTGCTGCGTGCGCGGCGGGCTGGCGGGCGCGTGGTCGGGCGCGGCGCGCGTGTGCGTGGCGGGCGCCGCGCCGGCGCCGCGCGCGCGCCGCGCCCGGCCCGCGCGCGCGCTGCAGCCGGCGCACGTGGCCATCATGATCGCCGCCGCCTTCCTGCTGCTGGCCGTGTGCGTGGCCGTGCTGCTGCAGCGCCTGGTGGAGCCGCGGCCGTGACGCGAGCTGGCCGTGGCGGCGCCGCGCGCGCTCGCCTGCCTGTAGCCGGACCGGCCCGGTGCGCGCCTTTTGTACGACGGGTCCCGGCGCCGGACGGGATGCAGTCGCGGACGCCCCCCCGCCCTCTCGTCGCGCTCGACGAACGAGATCGATGTTTTAATTTAGATTACAAAAATATTACCGGCTTTGCATTTTTTGCATTGATGTGAGGTTGCCATTCAGAGTGTATATTTTTTACAATCGAGCGAGAGAGCCTCGCGTTCTATCGTATCTCCTATTTGTTGTATCTAAACTTTCACAAATTTTCATAAATCTAGTCTATGCTTGTAACTTATTATTTTATTTACTGTATTAGCGAAATACCGATGTGCTTGTTATACTTTATTTGAATATCGAATCGTAATATTTGTTTTAACGGTGATACGACACGTACTTCCGATATTTAATATTTCCTCTTTGTACTTTTTCCATACATTTGATATTTTTATAAAATTGAATTATCGAACGATCTGTTGCTTATCTTTATCAGATTTAATTATAAGAAGATAGCAAACGAGGTGCTCTATATTATTATTAAAGTTTCGTTAAGAGGGACGTGGCCCCTCGCTCTGCAACGAGTTCCAGTGTGTATGCTGTGATCACTTCCTTATGCGAATGAGACTGATTTTACAAGTAAATGCTTTGTTTATAGAATGAATCAAAATGCTTTCCCTTTGATGACTAACTGTGTCTGCGCCATTCACATAATAAGTAGATTTGTTTGTTACTTGTGACAACATAGACGATTTTAAATAGTGATGAAGTCGATATTGCCGCTATTTTGTTTTTTAATGTGTGAATGGAACAGAACCATGACACAGCAGACGTGGAACACAGAAACAATCCGATTTTATATGCTCCGAATGCTTATTTGATAGTATCGATGTACCTAATTATATTGTATTATCGATAACTTCGTAATATTGTTGTTTTTAGTCTCAGAACATGACCTTCTATTGATGACATTATATAATATAGATTAATTTGTTTTTAAATTTAGAGATTACGAATTATTGAGATTGTTACCACCCGGTATAAAAGTAAGAACAGGAATTCAATTTTAGAAAATTATGTTTCAAAATATGATATTTTAAATGAAATTCCCATACTGGTGTCTGTTACTTTAATAACATTATTAGGAAATTGTTAACTGATGTTCACCTATAAATATAATTTTAATAAACGAATTTCTTGTAGATAAGAGAAAATTAATTTAAGTATCATTTATATTCAGAATTAGATTAAATAAAGCATTGTACGGGGTTTGAACTTGATGTTTCTTAGTATCATTATTCAGACTTAATGTTGTTTCGTGGAGGTAATGTCGTACATAATAAATAACATTGAATATTGTCATTGTTACGTAGGCTTCGTATTGTATTCGAGTTTATTTGGCTCGCTCGTCGCCGTCCTATAGTATCGCGCCGGCGACAGCCATGTATGTTGGTGTATTTATTTATTATTATTTATGGTTGAGATATAATTACGCACCAATAGGCATAAAATATATCGTAAATATGTAATATTTACTTCTACTGTGATTAGCTTATTCTATTCTTTCTATAGTATCTTATATTATTGTCCGAAACATTCCTAGGGTACGTGTTACTTTTTGGATTTCAAAGAACTTTTCTTTAAATTTGTTATTTCTTTAGTAGAGGAGAAATTCACTTCGTGCCTATTTCCGTACGGCATAATTTGAAACGTAAGCGCAGCTTACGCTGTTATAAATTATTTTATTTTCGAAAATTTTATAATAACGACGATGTGCAATTAATAATTATTTATTCTTTATCGCTTAATATAAATATTTATTTTTTTGAAATTATATCAAAATAGTATCGTTTATCAAGTGAAGGAATCGATGTTCCTAAGTAAGTTTTACACTGTTGTACAAAACACCGATTGCAAGCTAACTTGTGTACTACGGTCAAGCATTCCAACTTTATTCCACTTGTAAATAGGCCTAATGAATTCTACGACTTTTATAAATGTACATGCTTTAATGATGAAATGTAAATAAATCTGATGTTCATGAGCTTCATGTAAGGAGCATGTTTAGATGCTGAACATGTATGCCAATTGAAATTACTGCATTGTGTTTGAGAACTAAACGTTTTTAAATTAATGAGAATAACGGGGATAACATCTCATATTGTATTTGTGTTTGAGTATGTAACGTATAACGAAAAATGTATATGTTTTAATATAATATTTGATGATGTTATGTATACAATTTATTAAACATGAATATATCAATAAAACTATATTTTGTGTACATTGAATGTTTAATTTGTTTTTCTACATACAATACAAAACATACCACATAACTTAATTTACAATTATATTCTACAGACTATATATTAATAAATACTATCATAAGACAAAGAAACGAAGAATATCTTACGGGTCGAATTGCACTCTAAATATTTAATTAATATTTTACTAAAAAATATCTAATAACTATGTTATAACAACGCGAAAAATAAGACACAACTTTGGTCATATTATAAGAAGTAAGAAGACTAGAGTTTTTGTACTATGAGTATTTTCACACTTACCTAGGGTTGTCAAACATTATACAAGTGGTTAGGTTGGGGGGAACAGTTGGCACGATTTGACATTTTCACTGTACACTTCAGTGTAGTTCGTTAGGTATGATTTCTCCCTTGTTGAAATATGATCGATACAACCCTTGAAGTTTTGGGGGAATATTTTCTTCGCTATTGCATCTTCTTGGTCGGATATACCACCTGTAACGTAAATGGTAAACACTTAGGTAAGCTAAAATCTGTGACTCTTATACAATAAAAATAATTGTGGAAGCCCTTGCCAATATAAACGTCGACATCATCATAGCCAGCTTCATTCCTTAATCCCGGTTCCTCTGTATACACTAATGTTCCATCGACAGACAACGTAATATTGGTATTGTCCATCTGCAGTACTAAAATATGCCATTCAGCATCAGTAAGAAAACCTGCATGAGGCATCAATCTGGTCAGGGTTCTGGCTGGTCCCGCTAAAGTTTCGTAGTTTATACTGGTAACTTTTGCGTTGCTATGATGGAAAGACCAGACCAGTCTGAGATATCCGTTTTCAAGTCCTAAGCCAATGTAATCTATGCCCTGAAAATAAAAGGGTTTGAATTAGAAAATGGCTATTCTCTCTAAACTTAAGAAAATGTAGAGTAGATAAAGAAGTGGTCCGAGCATGATCCCTTGAAGAACTCCTTTACGAAATAGATACTGGAGCGTCCTTCACGCAATTGATTAAGCTAAGGTCATAAAGAAGTTCAAAGGCTAAATACAAGCCAGTCAAGCATTCTAATTACAACATTGTAGATGCTGTTGCTGCAGTAGGTATACTCGTAAGGTGAAACAAACAGTGCTAACCTTTACTGAAGGCTTGTGGTAGATCGATGACATTTTTTCCTCTTGGATTAAATGCATGATGGAAGTTGTAGTTTATCCCTAATCTAATACACTATATGAATTAATACAAATAATTATGGTTGGTTACCATAACAATCCACAGCAGTAGACCATTGGGTTCAGCCGTCGTAAAGTTGAGTGCGATGTAGCTCGGTCGAACCAGAGAAGGTGCAATGCGTTGGTGGTTGGTATGACTTGCAGCAGGTTGGCGCCCCAGGGATACTAATGATGTGCCATCGAATTGTGGGATAGTTATATCGATCTCTGGAAATTGATGGTTTATGTTTACATTTGATGATCAAACTTCACTTTTCTAAAAACTATTAAAAATGACTTCATAGTAGTAGTATCCCGTCTGCCATTTGTCTTGGCTTTAATTCACGCTAGACTCAGCTGCTGGTCTTCCATTGTCGACTTTTAATTGACCGTTGAGACCAAAAGATTTAAAAAGCATCGACGGTAGTCAATGGGACTTTTTTGTTGAGTTCCTATAGAGGTCAGGAGACAAAAATACAAATTACAGGGTACAATAATAACACAATGGACCGGTCGTCTATATGCGATGCTATAGTTCTTAGGGCTAGTGAGTTATTATAGTAACTGAAATACTGACTGGTATCACAGAAGGTTCCAGCATATCCAGCCGCACACACACATCGGTCGGCTCTACAAACGCCCCTGGGCGGGACACACACGCTAGCCTCACAGACCACATGTCTCCTGCACCGTGGGCCGGTACCCACGTAGTTGGAGGAGGCGCCACACGCACAGCGCGCGCGGCCTCGCTCCATGACGCACACGCCGCCGCCGCATACTTCGGAACCGCAAGCTGTGCCGTCGCAGTCGGCTAGGTTGCGGCCCTCTGCGACCAAAATAAAGTCTGAATAGTCACAATCCACCAGATAAATTGAAAAAAGGAACGGAACACGATTTTGAAAAGTTGCCAGATATTTTAACATGGACTTCCATTGAGAGGTGATCTTAAGTTTCAGATGGATGGCTCATTTCTCTATTAATGAAAAGAGGGACACCCACCAGATACTAGTGACTAATGGTTTAATTAAATTAGTTATATAGATAGATAGAATACTCTTTATTATGTACACCATAAAAATTACAGATATAAATGTAGAAATAAGAATTCGTAGTGAGTCATTTACCTTGTAATAAGGGGTTAATTTACCTTGTATGTTCTGTCGTTCCAAGGGCAGCAGTATGTTGTTGACGTGGAGGTTTTTGATACAGCCGGTGTAGGGCTCTGGTGCACCTGACATAGCATCGAAGGGCAGGGTTGACAAATCTTTCGTACCACCTACAAAGAAACAAAAAACAATCGTCATTTTGCTAACTCCTAAAACTTCAAAAGGTGGCTCTACAGTGGGTTGCTTTTGTTGCTTGGAGGGAAACTACGTCAATGAGACATCTATGTTTACAACAATAAACCTAAAATCAAAATTTAAAAGAGTCTTACCAAGAAGTATAGAGGCATTGCCGGCAGTGTGAGGATACGCGTGGGCCAGCATGGCTTCCGTACTGAGAGCTCCGTCCACCCACACATAAAGTCTACTACCATAACGACCAGCTTTGACGCTGTGCCACTGTGACATCGAAACCACCACGCCACTGCGGACTAGAGACGTCACTCCGGATAGGCGGTCTAAAGTAGAGAAAGTAAAAAAAAAAAGATTCATAGTAGTCCTGTTAACCTCCCAATTAAGCTAATTATGCTGAGTAAGTAGTGGATTGGGTTCTCTGCTGGCTTGAGATTAAGGTTGTTTCAATAGTTTGGGCCCTTGGGCTATTGTCGCTAAATACCTATTAGAAAAAATATCGTTTACATTGATGTAAGATCTCCTACTTCTTTGAGGAGTTCAAGTCAAGTAATTACTTATTGATCAAGGCAAACGTAAGTCAAATGTAAGTAAGTACTTAGAGTAGGTAAGTAATTCACGGTTTATCAATCTCAATCAATTTAGAATTAGTGACTTCAAAGTAAAATGCATACCAGTCCATCGATATTCCAGCAGGCCTCCTTGCAAAGACAGGGCAGTGTAGAAATGTGGCGTCTCCAGAAACAACACCAACCCTCGCTCTTTGGCAGGTTTGATCTCAGACTCCAGCGATAGGCTTACACTGGATATGGTGCTAGGATGGAGCTTCAAATACGACCTCGTGCCGGTGAAGACCACGTCCGTAGGGAGCAAGTCTGAAAATCATATTTTATTAAACGACTAGCTGCGTGGGACCTCCGTTTAAATAATACATACATAGGTACATAAACTCACGCCTTCTTCTCATGGGGGTAGGCAGATACTACAGAACGCCACCTGCTACGATCCTTAAATAGTCCTTTTGCTTCGTTTACGTTCAAATAATGTAACTATTATAACATTTCTAAGGAGGTGTTTACTAGAGAATGGAGTAGGTACTTACAAACAAGGGAGGAGGTATAGCTTTTTGATAGATAAGCTCGTAAAGACTACATACAGGAAACATTTCTACGCTAGCCCCCTAGCGTAGAAACTTTTTGTCGGTTTCAAAAAAAAAATCTGCTGTTTCATTGAGAAGTGCAATACCAACGCGGTCAAAATGTACGGAACAGCTATATTTTGTTTTAATAACCGATTAAAAGTTTCTACGCTAGGGGGTCTAGAATCATACGCTGAATTCATGGTTACAGTTTGCGCACTTGTTATTTTTTTTCCCTGTAGGCATACAGGGTGACTTGTAATTTGACGTATTCCTTCCAGGACGTGGTTGACTGACCCATTTGCAACGATTAAACACCCAATAAAGCCTAAGCGAAAATTCATGGGATTCGAGAAAACCCAATTTTTGTGTATTTTCGATAATTTCCCAGAATTCGTCACTAAATATCAGTTTTCTCTAAACTCTTAAATCGGATGGCCTTCATTGCTACTTCATTGAGTACTTAATACTTACTTTAATTAACCTTTCGTCGTAACCAATTTTTTTAAAACAACAAACAGTTAAAAGTTCAAGTAATAAGTTTACTAACCATTTTTAAAAATCATCTACGTACCTGAGTTTTGACACCAGCAACCTAATTACGTAACACACTATCTATCGCAATCTGAATCATTTTGAAGCCTATTGCTAAATCATTGCTTCATATGTCCGAAAAATTTGTCTGCTCAACAACGTAAATAACGCAATGAATGTTGTTGAACTGTCAAAATGAAACCCATTCCTACTGTTAGTGTGTTACGTAATTACCCCGCAGTTAACTCAAAAATTTATTAAAGCACTAAGCGTACAAATTACGGGGAAGCATTTTCATTAATCAGCTAACTAACGAAGGACAAAAATTAAAAAAATATATTTGTAGGAGCCGATGAAATAGTCAATAATGCTGGCAAAGGTCGAATTTGCATATTGTTAAATATTAAAAAATCATGTGATAATCGAATTAATTAACTGGTTTATGCCATCCCACTACTTTCTATCCTCCCAGTAGAAACTATTTAGAGTATGTACGTGGGCATACACGCAAACTAAGCGACAAGTGAAGTGATCCGCGACCAGCAACTAGACCGTGAGTCATGTTAAAAACTCAAAAGCCGCTCCGCGACTAGTGAACAGCGGGGTAATTACGTAACATACTAACAGTAGGAATGGGTTTCATTTTGACAGTTCTACAACATTCATTGCGTTATATACATTTTTGAGCAGACAATTTTTTGGAACATATGAAGCAATGGATTAGCAATAGACTTCAAAATGATTCAGATTGTGATGGATAGTGTGTTACGTAATCAGGGTACTGGTCATGGCGACCTGGGTGCCTAACTTGTGATAGATTGCTGGGAGGTTAGAAAGTAGTGGGATGGCATAAACCAGTTAATTCATTCGATTATCACACATTTTGATTTTAAATATTTCAACAATATGCAAATTCGACCTTTGCCAGCATTACTGACTATTTCATCGGTACCTATAAATATTTTTTTTTTTCGTTAGTTAACTGATTCATGAAAATGTCTTCCCCGTAATTTGTAAGCTTAATGCTAGTATTTTTTTTTTTGATAACTGGTGCCAAAGTTCATGTGCGTTGATTATTTTTGAAAATGGTTAATAAACTACTTACTTTAACTTTTAACCGTTTTATGTTTTAGAAAATTGTATTACATTGAAAGGTTTGTTAAAGAATTAGGTACCCAATGGAATAGCAATGAAGGCCATTACACTCGAGAGTTTTGTGAAAAGTGTTTTTTTTTTGACGAATTCTGAGAAATTTTCGAAAATATGCTCATAAAAGTTGGGTTTCCTCGAATCTCATGAATTTCCGCCTAGGCATTATGGGGTGCTCAATTGTTGCAAATGGGAAACAAAACGACGTTCTGGAAGGACGTCAAATTATAAGTCACCTTGTATAAAGCAGTATTTTCAAAGCCATGATCATGTTCTTGCTGTTTTCATAGAGAGACAGCGTTTCTCCCATACAGGCTCGCTCGATCAACTATACATAGTTCTTCTAAAAAATCTTAACTTAAATCAACTTATAAACTTTTGGGATATTAACCATCATCACAATAAATCCCAGTCTTCCCATACGGACAGTCGCACTGCGTATTCCCATCGGTCGTGATGACACACTGTCCCTGACATTTGGAGAACGCTTGGTCGCAGGGGTTGCGATTACTAGAGCATGTGGCGCCGAACCAGCCTTCGTTGCAGATACATCTGGATAAAATAATTAGGTAATTAAGATATCCATACTAATATAAATTCGAAAGTAACTCTGTATGTAAGTTACCTTTTCACGCCTGAACCACTGAACGGATTTCGATAAAATTTGGCAAGGATATCCTAGGGAAGGACATAAGCTACTTTTTGTCCGGCACTACATTTTCGTGGCATAATTTCCGACATTCACGCGGGCGAAGCCGCAGGCAGAAGCTAGTTACAATATAAGTAGGTAGATATAAAGAGTAACTATTGTTTCGTTTGGTCTTCAAACTAGAATGGGCGTTGCTAACGGCACCAGCGCATCTTATCATATTTTGTATATCATGCATAAATGTTGGACTGCAACATGTGGAACGTACCTTAAAACGAGGCTTAAAAGTAATGACGCAGACAGCGTTGCGCCAGCTTCAAATAAATTGGGATTCGGGCAGAAGTATAATGAAGATGCCCTAAACTCTTTACACTTCTATTGACGCTTAGACGAACCAGCGCGGATACATACCCATAAGTAGCAGGTGAGTGTATACAGACGCCTCGCGGTGCGTTACAGGACTTGGCAGTACATTGTGCGACTCCACACTGTCCCACACCGCGGCCCCCAGCAGCTCGTGCTCCGGCTCCCACGGCTTGGCCGCCCACTTCCCAAACGCATCCGCGCCAACCACTATGCAGGGGCAAGTCGTGGGGGAGATCCGCGAAGTCAGGAGATGGATGCCCGCCTGGAATAATGGAAAAGAAAAGCTATTCCGTTCAAAATTGTTAGACAATTCTGGGCGATCTTCAATGCCTCCATGGCTTAAGTATGAGACAATTTTAATCTTCTACTCTTTCTGGAAAGGACTGCACTTCTTACCGAAAGGACTGGCCTGACTGGACAGTTTTGTGTGGAAAAGGGAGAGGGAGGCCATTGCCCTGCAGAGGGACAATAGGTACAGGCTAGTTAAATTAGACTCTTTCGGAGAAGCAGCTTTCATCATTGATACAAATCTATCGTGTATCGTATATTGAGAGACGAGTAAAGTTTATGAATAGTTAAGGTAATCAGCCGGGTTTTGGACTGGCTGACTGCCTAATGTGAGCTGGTCCTATAGGTTTCAATAGAACGTTTTCGATTAACCCTAGAAAGACGGTGGTCCATGGGTGATGGGACTCAACGATTCCAGAGACAAAATCAGTATTCTGAGTAGTCAAACAATTTTGCTTACCAATAAAAATATAAGGCAGCAGTGTCATCTTGCTGCTATGCGCGGGCGCGTTTCCGGAGACATTGTGTCGTCCATCAACGCTGAGTCCAGCTGAACGGCCGCGTCTCCACATGCGCACTGCATGGCCGCCTCGACGGGGACTTAGGGCACGGGACGTGAATACACGGCGAGGACCTTCAAAAGAATTGAAAATTACAGGTCACCATTAAAATTTGTCAGGTTATAATAGACCAAGGCCGAGTGTTTTGTTGCAGCACTGAGATGCTTTGGAAATCCATACCAAACAATCTTTATTAGTAATTAAAACACGCAGAAATTGCACTGCATATGGTCATATCACCTCACAGGTAGACTGGCGGTTGCAAATTATTAATACTTTTGTAAAGCGAAGGATTTTCACCTAGCCTCACAGTTTCTCGACATTATATCTTGTACCCCATGAAAGTATATGTTGCCTATGGCGGATTCAATATAACGTAGTAAGTGCGATATTTAATTAGTACCCACCAAGTATGAATAAGTCTTTTAGTTAGTTCGATTCCAACAAAACCTAGAATGACTAACGTGTCGATGGTGGTTCAAAATCAAAAGTAATTTATTCAAAGAAGTGACGCAACAAACTACCCAGCAGTAGGTACAGTTGTCTGTTCAGGTAGAAAAACTTGAATCTATACAATAGGATGCTAAGTAATTAAGTATAAGTATTAGTAATTGTTATTAGGGTTCCGTAGCCAAATGGCAAATAACGGAACCCTTATGGATTCGTCATGTCTGTCTGTCTTTCTGTCCGTCTGTATGTCACAGCCACTTTTTTCCGAAACTATAAGGACTATGCTGTTGAAACTTGGTAAGTAGATGTATTCTGTGAACCGCATTAAGATTTTTAAACAAAAATAGAAAAGAAACAATAAATTTTAGGGGTTCCCCATACTTAGAACTGAAACTCAATTTTTTTTTTCATCAAACCCGCACGTGTGGGGTATCTATGGATAGGTCTTCAAAAATTATATTGAGGTTTCTAATATAATTTTTTTCTACACTGAATAGTTTGCGCGAGAGACTTCCAAAGTGGAAAAATGTGTGTGTGTCCCCCTGTAACTTCTAAAATAAGAGAATGATAAAACTAAAAAAAATATATGATGTACATTACCATGTAAACTTCCACCGAAAATTGATTTGGACGAGATCTAGTAAGTAGTTTTTTTTTAATACGTCATAAATCGTAAACCGCAATTTACCTTTCATTCAATCAACTCAAATATAAAAATAAAATAAAACATTTAATTTCATAAACATAAACCTTATGCATAAACCGTGAACCATTATTTTCTAATAATAAATCTGTAATAGGTGCCTAAGTAAATAATAATTATAATTCGCGCGGGGCGTGGCTTGATCGGTAGCGGGTGCGGAGCGCGCGGGGGGTAGGTTCCCGATTGCGCTTATCCGTGCGGGCAGACACATGAGGGCAGACGTTGTTGAAACTCGTGCGCGCGGAGCTAGTTAGGGTTCCATATCCAAAGGGTAAAAACGGGACCCTATTACTAAGACTTCGCTATCTGTCCGTCCGTCTGTCTGTCACCAGGCTGTATCTCAAGAACCGCGATAATTAGACAATTGAAATTTTCACAAATTATGTATTTCTGTTGCCGCTATAACAACAAATAGGTACTAAAAATAAAATAAATATTTAAGGGGGTCTCCCATACAACAAACGCGATTTTTTTGCCCTTTTTTGCTCGATATTAATAATGGCAACAGGTAGGCTTAATGCCTTAATAAAAGCCTCCAGGCATAAAGGGCGTGCCCGCTTACATGAAGCTATTTAAGGCTGTAACTCGAAGTCAAAAATGATAAACTAGGACTATCGAAGTAAAATTAATAAACAGTTAAATAATAATAACAATAAAAAACCGGCCGAGTGCGAGTCAGACTCGCGCATGAAGGGTTCCGTACCATTGACTAGGTAAACAACAGTAGGTACACAAATTAGGTGCCTACCTGTTACCATTTATTGATATCGAGCAAAAATAGGCAAATATTGCGTTTTTTGTATGGGAGCCGCCCTTAAATATTAATTTTATTTTAATTTTATTATTTATTATTAAAGTAAACAACTGAGTATTTTGTGAATATTTCAAGTGCCTACCTGTTGCCATTATTGATATCGAGCAAAAAAGGGCAAAAAAATCGCGTTTGTTGTATGGGAGCCCCCCTTAAATATTTTTTTTTTGTTTTTAGTATTTGCTGTTATAGCGGCAATAGAAATACATAATTTGTGAAAATTTCAACTGTCTAGCTATCACGGTTCTTGAGATACAGCCTGGTGACAGACAGACGGACGGACAGACAGACAGCGAAGTCTTAGTAATAGGGTCCCGTTTTTACCCTTTGGGTACGGAACCCTAAAAAACGATCAGTCACCACAAGCAGCACCCGTTCTCGAGCATAAAGGCTCCTACAAACAGGCGCGACCCGCGACGCGAATCGCGCACGACACAATGGCACCGCTCGTTGCGTGACGAGCAGCGCCTTTGTGCAAAGATTAGCCATTACCCCCACGCCATATTTAAGGGAAGGAGACAACCCGACCCCTGACGCAAGGAGTGATATCTAAGGGAGCATGACGAACATGCTGCCGGTTGCTCAGGCAATAATAATTATGATAAATTGTCTAGGTCACTAGCTAACAACATATTGCAAAAATAAAAAAAAAACATTGTAATGAGTAGTAGATCACGTCAATAATAAATGAAAATAATTAAAATAAATTGACAATACCGTCAAATAAAATTAAATTATATGAACTGATTATAATCTGTCAGTAGGTAAGCTAATTCCGGAGAAAGAAAATTAAACATTGTCTTGAGTTAATCACAGCGACCAACTATTCTTATCGTTTAAGTAGTCGTATGGTTTTGAACAAAGGTTGGATTTTACTTTTGCTTTAAACGCATTAAAAGGCTAATCCAGCAAATAAGAGGGCATCTTGTTATTAAATGTTAAACCAAGACCAACAAATAAGTTATGAACCTTATGAAGCCGGTGAAAGGGAGCACGTTGCGGATACAGCATAAATAAAAACATGCATTCTTGAAATATCGCATTCCGTCAATTACTTTAGAGAGTTGCCAACACTTGGTATTTACCCACTGACTCACCGTAACATACTATCACGCCTCGATTCCGCGAAGGGGTAGGCAGACGGAGGTCTATTGTACATAGGGTTACCATCTGACCGGATAAATCCGGTCTTGACCGGATTATTAGGTCCTAGACCGGACTCCGCCCGGATTTTACGTCAGACCGGATTTCTTACATACACATCCTCGCACTCGAGCAGCTCAAGAGTTACAGAATTTCTGAAAATTTGTCAGTTTTTTTTTGTATTTTGCCACACAACGCAAATGTGGAGCGGGTCTTTTCTCTTATGACCTCACAGTGGACCAAAGAAAGAAACAGACTTTCAGTGGAGTCAATAAGAGCCATATTGCTTACGCAATACAACTACAAACATGTGTCATGTGAGCAATTTTTTTGTGAAATAGCTAGAAAAACAATTTTTTTGAAAGCGGTTGCTAGCAATCAGAAATATAAGTACTTGTAAAATATAATTTGAATAAAAAGAGTAATAAATACGTTGATTTTTATTTGAAACATTATGGCCGGATTTTTTTGTCAAAATCAGGATTTTTAGACTTGGCAGACAGGTTTTTGCATTTTTAGGCCTGGTAACCCTGTACAACCATATTTAGCAGTTATGTTTTTTTTTACGTCTAATGTAGATAATGGGGGTAAGCCTATTGCCATTTACTGGAAATAAAATCTAGACTCAGGAATGGTGCTGAGAGCTAATAGAACAACACAATATAACTTTTTACGACCCGGTCATCGAATCCAGGACCCCTCTCAGTAGTCGCGCTTGCAATCTTGAGACTATCATCTCAACATATTCCCACTAATTGAAATTGAAGGCTACAAAACAATATGTAGAGCGTCCTAATCAAATCACCAAATATTTTTCACATACAAATACCTATAATAATATTTGGCTATAAACTTACCGCTACCCATATTCCAAGTAAGCATGATATATCCTTTGACAAACGTCAATGCTAAGTGTTGACTCCTCGAGTCATGTCTCCCACTTTGACCGACAAAAGCTAGCAGTGCGATTTGGTCCATGTCTGTCGTCTGAAAGCGCAAGCGCAGGTCGAAGCGATCTGAGTTCATTGCGGCCGGGGATACAGCGTACATTATGTAGGAGGATACTCCGGTGCTGATTGGGGCTAACGATGGACGGGTTATCTCTACATCTGTGAAAGAAACAAAAGAAAAGTGGAATGAATCGATATTGTACCGAAAGAGTTCGGCTCGTCACGTCATCGTTGGATTGATCAGCTCATGACTCCGGTTAAGTTTGAACCTAGTTAAGCAATCTCGATAAACTACATTACAGGAAACAGGAAACTCCTAAGTTTATATGTAGAATGTTTTGAGGTTATCGTTTAGCAACAGGGTATAATTATTTCGAACGAACACGCCACACGAACAGTGCAAGCTCAGTAATATGCGTATTTTTGTGGTTTCTTTTTACATTTTGGAAAAAAACATATAATATCAAAACATCGATTATAGCTGTGTCACAAAAACAGCGTATAGAATCACAATTTCATAACGATATTTGCTACCTGATATTCTTTATGATTATGAGGACTAAGGATAATAAAAACGTTTATATCTTTATCGATGCTCTGTGTTTTATATTCTAATGATAGATCATAATAATATCGATGAATATAATTTACAACTCCATTAACGATCGAAGCTAAAATATAATTTACTTGAGTGGTATTACAAAACACCAATCGATCTAACCTTCGCCATATTTCTAACCTTTAACGAGTGGTATATTGAAATAAGCAATGTTGTTGTAGAAAAACGGATCGTTATTAGTAATGTTACCTATATAAGTTTCGACAGAATAAATTTATAATTATTTTTGCCGCAATCCAAACAGTTTAACAAAGACCAAGGTACGTGTTGAAGCATCAACCTGCATGTTTGTTAGTAGCTGATAAATAGCATGTGTGAAAATAACATTAAAAAAAAAATGCCATTTGTTAGGTGGTAAGCTGGTAATAAGGTGGTATGCAGTAATTCCCTCGAAGAGTTTTCCACCTCATCCAACAATAGAATGGGCCGGTAAGCGGTTGTAGAGTACACAGGACGCCCTTCGTTTTTTAACAGGACCAGCTTTCAAGTTTTCCACTGGAGTGGAAACTGGCCCCTCTCCAAACATGCGCTCAAGATTCTCACTAATCGGGGTCAGAGAGCCCTGATGGCCAGAACCTGGAGGTCCTGGAGCAGTGCTTTTGGCCTGAAGCCTTTGTACTGCCGTTCTCAGTTCTACCTGGGTCACTTCAGGCACGTCGTTATCGTCATTTTCCGCGTTGGGCACCATAGTAGGCGGAACCATATGCGGTGGTGTTTGCTCCCCTTGTGAGGGAAATAAGGCGCTCACCACTCTCTCCAGCAGCATTCTAGAATTTCCAGCAATTTATCATGGGTATGGGGCCCTTGCCCGCTTTATTTCCTGCTGGCGAGCCTTCTTCGCAACTCTATATACGTTATACAGTTCCGCCTCTCTTACCAGCGCTTCTGGTAATCGTCGGCGCTTTCTTCGGTGTCTGGTGTACGGGCGCCGCCCCGCAACGTATGCGATGCGCAACTGCGCAATGTCTTGCGACCACCAATACACCTGGCGGCTGGCAGATGAAGACTGAACGCGGGGCATCGCTGCATTACAGATTTGTGTCATGGCTTCCCGGAACTCAGACCACCCTGCCTCACATCTGACTCAAGACCATATAGACTCGAGTAAGCCCTGTTCCACCTAACACTATTGACCTGGTTCCCGTACCAAAACTTAAATATATTTTTGATTTCAGGTGGTAGCTTCGCATCATTAAGCTTTTTCCAGAGAGTATCTTACGAAACCAGATCAAAAGCACTCGAAAAGTCGAGGAAACAAGCGTAAACCGGAGTGCTACGGCGTGTGTAGTACTCCACAGCATGCTTAAAGCCCAATTTAGCACTATCGGTAGACAACCCTGGTCGAAACCCAAACTGGTTGTCATGCAATTGAACATGTTTATTTAATTGCGCATTAAGCGTGCTGTCCAATACCTTAGACACAACCGTAGCTAGTAAAATAGGTCTATAGTTATTCCTATCAGTATTGACTGATAGGAATAACTATAGACCTATTTACTATTGAGTCCAGTTTTATTTTTGGCTATGGGCATACAACTGTTCTCAACATATCCGAGGGTATATACGCATGACTCAGACAAAGATTGTACCATAAAGCCACCACACGCGTCAAATGAGGGCCTGCAAACCGAAGATGCTCGATGCTGAGCCCATCATGGCCAGGAGACTTCTCACTAGATATTGACTGTAAGATAGAAGCAATGTTTCTGGCAGTAACCCTGACTCCTAATACCCCTTCCGGCTCAACATCGATCACCGCCAGCGACGGTCCCAACGAAGACTTTACCTCAAATTTAGCTTTAAACAGTTCAGCTACTCCCTGCGCAGCACTCACACCGTCAACGCACACAGGCACGCTAGGCTTATGATTAAGTTTGTTTCTGTTCTTCCAAAATCACGAAAGTCCTTATTCAAATGACTTGATGCCAGGATATCCATTTGTATCTTATCCTCATGGCTGTCGCACCACTTCCACCGAGATTTAAATATCCGTTTCGACTCGCACATCTCTTCGCCAGAAGTAGGCTTACCGTACCATGATCATAACATAAACTTATCCCTAGCAAGCCTGTGCGCGTCGGCAACATGTCTATTCCACCCAACAACAACTTTTCGTTTGCACATGCATGCACAGCATATGTGTTAGTAGTAGGTAATAATACTTAGACTTTTCAATGAGCCACACAATTCGTCACTGTTGTGACTGCTTTGCTTAATAATATGGCACCGTCCACCGAGTAGGTACTGATTTAGCCCATAAACTCCTCTTTGTAGAGATTATTGAGAGAGACCTTAAAGACGTAGTGATTGCAAGCGTTAATCGCAAACAGCCTTGCTTGGCCTTGGCTATTATTCCTACAATTTAATGTTGATGAACATGAACTCACTGTATTCGCACAAAATGCCGTGTTTCCCGTAAGGACAGAGGCAGAGGAATCCACTGCCCGGATGTCGGACGCAGCTGCCACCAGACTGGCACGGGTTGTTATCGCAGACTGATTCGTTGCAATGTTCTCCGAGCCAACTGCAAAACAAGACCCAAGTTTCAATATCAAATGTAGCTTACTTTTTCGGGACCATGGAGAATACGCGATGCTTTCTGTAATAGTTTTAGTTAGACTCGTTTACTGTCAAGGATACCTAGTATCGAAGCGCTGTAGTCGGTGTTTTAATAGGAAACTTTTGATTGCTTTTGGAAGTTTCTTCTGCTTTTGGAATGCCTATTTTTTGTGTTAATTTCTGTGTTATCTTACCCATTAGCACAGGAGCAGGTGTATCCCCCATCATGGTGGTCGCTGCAGGTTCCACCATTCAGGCAAGGCCCCGAGAGGCATGATAGTGATAAGCACTCCGTTACTTCACCGGCGTCGAGAGCATCACCGAATACATCGCGTTTCTCACCGTTTATCTAGAATAATGAATTAGAGGAATTTGTAAGGGCATCGTAAAGTATGAGACGGTCAGTTGTTTCCTAAAATTTAAAAAGATTTTACTTAATTGGACCTGTTCTAAGTACCTACATTGAAAAATTAAAAATATAATAAAGTAGGTAAGTACTCCGGTTTTCCACTAAATGTAACCATAAAAATACCCAGGAGAGCAATGTAAATTATTCCCCAGAGTAAAAAAATGAAAATGTAAATTATTCCCCAGTATGTCATCAAACAAAACAACCCTTTAAATTAAAATGTCAAGGCAAGCCTTCATTCAGGCAAGCTAAAAGGTTACAAGAATTCGACATGCATTTTAAGAAGGTTTCTTTTTTATAGGGGAGAGAAATGTTAACTCTTCCATAAAATGTTTTGAGAATTCATTAGAATGGTAGAATTTCAACAAAAACCAGACTGTATACTTAAGGATTACGTAATAAGAAACCTTACAATCAAATCTCGAACGCATCCAATGAATGGTTTGCTTTCGTAATCTTTAACGTCTCTAGAGTTTCCCAGGTACAACGTTGAGTTGTGATCCAGGGTGGTTATATTAGCCACTTGACCACCACTCATTGCCACTGTATCATTCAAGCGTAGAGTCGCGTTGCAGTGTTGATCTTCCGGATATAAGTCCAACCTGCAATATATCGGTGACCCCAGTTAGAACTGCATGTCATCGAGGTAAACACATTTGAATGGAATGACAATGTTCTTTTAGCTATAATTTAGGAATGGGTAGAGTTTTGATAATGCAAATATCCATGACTATTATTTTAATATACATACGATTTCGACAAATGTAATCAGTTACCTTGTTTCAATTTTCATCGGATAACCCTTATTGACAAAAGTCTTGAGCTCGCTCAATAGCATTGTTTGATATCCACATGAAAATTTGAATTTCAAAAGTCCAGAATTCATGTACAGTTGCATGTAAACTCCTTTTGCTATATCCGCTTGCAGTATTTGTCCGTCGGTAATCAGAGTTTTAGCGTTGAATTCTATGTTGATGGATGTAGCGTTTTTCAGCTTATGAGCTATAAATGAGTTTCCCCCAAATGCTGCAGATGTAATTGATATTAGTTCGTCGCAAAATCTTCCTCCGTAATTAAAATTGCAATGGCACTAAAATCATAAACACAGATTAACAAGTAGGTATATGACTTTATGAGTCAAGTCATCAAATTGTCTTATTTATGTTCCTTATCTTACCCGGATTCCATGTGGAGTATTGATGCAGCTTCCATGGTCATTGCAAATAGAATCAGTGCATTCCGACTGTGTTGTGGTAAAAGTTTCTGTATCAACAGCACTAGTGACTTCCATAGTTTCAGTAGTTGACGAATAGCCTGTTGGAAGATCAGTTACGGGGTGATCGGTAGGAATATCTGTAAACATTTTGTCTGTACTAACATCAACTTTAGGTGTTGTTGTTATTTCTGCTGTAGCTTCTTCTGTAGTACTTATTGTGATTGTAGATGGTGTAGTCAAAGTAGTTTCTTCTATCATTTCTTTCGTTGGTTTCATAGTAGGTATATCGAATTTGGTACTTTCTGTAGAGCTAGTAGTGAAATCACTCACAGTAGAAGTTGGTAGTACAGTTAAAGTGTCATTACAAGTTCCTTGACAATCAGTAGTAGGGTCTGTTTTAGCATTTTGCGATTCCATAGTTGGTCTTGTTTCTTCACTTTCTGGTGGTTCTGAAATTCCTGCTTTTATTGTAGTTGATTCGCTAGTTATTGTTGTTTTTTCAGAAATACTAGTGATATCAGTATCTTTTCCGGTGGTAACTTCTGTTACTACAGTAATAACAGGTTCCTTTTCAGTACTGCTTCCCACTACATTTGTAGAAATGGTATCACTTTCAGTTGTTAAAACTATAGTTGTGTCATTTGGTGGACTGTATGTGGGACTGTATGTCATGTCTGTGAAAGAAGGTTTCGCTGACGTTGTTTCTTCCATCAAAGTTGTAAGAACTGATTGAGTAGAACTAGTTAGAAGCGTCGGACTAACATATTCACAATCATAACTCTCGTCTTCAAGTATTAGACATTCGCATAACGACCCAGTAAGTCTGGGGGGACATGAGCATGTGAAATTGTCTACGCCATCGATACATGTGCCACCGTTCATGCACCTATAAATAAAATTATTATTATATGTATATTATGTTTTTATAGATTCATTAAGTTATTAATGATTTTTCGGTTTAGAAATACTTACCTAGGTCCAAGTAAACATTCATCGTATTGCAGCTCGCATTTCTCTCCATGATAATCAGGAACGCAATAACAGACCCTTGCGCCATCTTCTACAACGCACAACGCATTGTTGCTGCAAGAGCTATCATCGCAAAACTCTATTTGGACTTCGCAACTTTTTCCCGTAAACCCTGAAAACACATGATCAATCATGATTTATAACTTCTCGCTATTTACCAAGTTTCAAGTCTAAACATTTAGCTAGACTTGAAACTTAATTTAAATGTCAAAAAGCAGGATGCTTTACCAAAAGCGCAAGCGCACATGTAATCTGCGTGGACATCGATGCAAACGCCGCCATTCTGGCATGGGTTTGATTCACATTCATCTATCTGATCTTCACATTTTGGTCCAGCCCAGCCTAAGGAAAAAAAAAGGGATTATGTAAAATTGCCAGTTGGTTTACCTACTTTGAAGTAGGTTTTTATGTGATCATTAAAAATAAACATGAATGAAATCTTGACTTAAAGTAATACGATACGAGTATCAGCTTTAAGGCTCGCAGACAGGTGCGACGCGACAGCGCGACGCGCCTGTTTGTGGAAGCCTTTATAAGAAGATGAATGAGAATTCGTTAAAAACGTAATGTCAATCTAGCTACAGAGCATCTTTATTCAACAATCGCGTGACTGACACAAAAGGCACAATCTTATGCTATCAATGTCGAATTGAAAGCAGTACTTACCAGGTAAGCATTTGCAATAAAATTTAAAGCCAGGTCCCTCAATGCATTGACCCCCGTTATAGCATCGAACTTCTTCTGTGGAGTTACAGACGGCTACGTCCATCTCACAATGTTCGCCAGAGAATCCTGAGACGCAGGAGCAGAGATATCCGTTGTTCATATCTATGCATGTGCCGTTGTTAAGGCAAGGGTTGGATTCGCATTCGTTGTAGTTCGTTTCGCAGTTGTCGCCTAAAAGAATTTATTTAATTGCATTAAAACCAAAAATATAACTTTCCACCTAAAGGCCTAAAGAACTTTCAGGCGGAAAGTTAGTTAGTTTTTGTCATTAATTTCCGTATCCAAGCTGAAGCTTGGATACGGAAATTCGCCTCATAATTTTGGGTTAAATCCTTTGAAGCGTCGATTTACGTAAGGCAGGGCCCAGTCATAGGTTTTTCTTTACAGAGAGACCTCTATGTAGGTTAAAAATACGTTTAAGTAACTAACTATACCAAGTTAATTAGATCGATGCTTATAAAATTAAATCTTGTTAGCATAGTTTTTTGTGGTAACTTCTTAGTAGTAATAAATTAGAAGTTTTGCATTGTTATTCTTTTCAGTTTATGCTCATACATATTTAACTTGACGTAGACTAATCTTGAGCCGACTTATCCATGTAGGTACCTAACAGTTACCCTACATCTACTTAATTTAAGTTGGAAATTGGGTAAATATGAGTACCTACCCAAGTATATTACATTCTACATTTAGGTACCTACTGTACGTGTTAGGAAGTTGGCAATCAATACTTTGTTGATTGAAGATTGCGATCACCAAAGTAATAATATACTACTATTACTTTGTTGATTGTAATCTTCATTAGAAGTAGCTCTACGTAGGTTATAACCTAGGTAGGGTTTATTTAATTAGCGGCATATTGTTCGTAGGTAGATTATAGGAACAATATGCCACTAAACTTTTGGAAGCACGACCTACCATTGGACAACGCTATTGTTAAGCTATACCTACTATTGAATAGATAAATAGAATAGAACGAATAGTACCTATTTAAATTATTTTTTGAAAATACCAAATATTTCATTCAAAATAAGATACAGTTTTCGTGCACGAAAGTCATCAGATGCTTATTTAAATATTTGCATGTCTCTCTGACTATTGCAGCTTTAAACGAAATACGCTAGGAGACCGATGCCCGTTTTCACTCACACTAATTGACATCTAAATGAATGCCTAAATAAAAGTGCGTTGTTAGATTTTCAACTTTTAGGGAAAACGGGCATAAAACCATTTAGACTTCGTGGAAATGTTTGCGTCCAAAGTTTTAGAGTAGCTACAGCTAACAGCTGCATTGTTCAAATGAGGCAGTGTATTTGAGATAAATATTGTATTACCAGATTTTGCCCGCGGCTTCGCCCTCGTGAGTGCGGAAATTATCTCACGGAAACATACTACCGGGATAAAAAGTATTCTACGTGTTAATCCAGGTTATAAACTATCTGAGTTCCAAATTCCATCCCTCCTCACAAACTTTCACATTTATAATATTAGTAGGATCTAACAAAACGGTGTCAGATGACCGTTCACAAGGCTGATATTGCCGAACCTCGAAGTCGGACGGTGGCAGGCAGATTTGCGGTCGGTGCGAGCACTGCGAGCTCGTGGTCCGAGCCGAGCCATTTCGGCGAGACGGCGACGGGCGATCCGGAAATAACCACAAATAATTTTTATTGACCACAAGGCTGGCGTTAGATTTAACGATGTAAATCCCGCAATTAGTTGACCGTCGGAACCGCAGTGTTGTAAAAACGGACCCACAGCGGCAGCGGTTTCCTCGTCTTCCTTCGTGGTAGTTGCTTCCTTTTGTTTAGTTTAATACATACTACCTACATGAGGATGCGTGACTTTTGCCATTCATCGTATGATTAGTTCAGTTTATAGGTACAGTCGACTCACTAGCGTAGTGTACTACGCTAAGCCAGCAGGTTCTATTCTATTTAAATTTCGTAGTTATAATAGTACTGCGAGGCGAGTTTAGTATGTACTGGTTTTGTTACTACTGAAGTGCGGCCTACTGTACCTAAAATAGCAAACAATTTAGTAGGTAGTGAATCGCTAACGAACCTATGAATCCGTCAGGGCATGAGCAGTTGTAGGAAGCAATACCATCGATGCAGGTTCCTCCATTTTGACATGGACTGGACCAGCATTCGTCCCAGTTCGTCTGGCACTGCACGCCAGTGTACCCGTCCACACAATAACATGCGTATGTGCTGGAAATATATAACCATACATATAGGTACCTGTATATGATTTAAGTAAGTAATTTAATTTATTATTAGTGCAGTCCGATATTTCGTGTTGGCTCCAATTATCCAAAATTGAATCAATGTTCAATAAATTTAATTCACAGAGCTTTGACGCCACTAATAAATTAATTTACGAAATACCAGGATCAACAAACAAAAAAATAATATTAAAAAAAAAAATGGTTTTTGTTGAAATTTTGGTTTTGATTGATTAAAAAAGATAGTTTTAGTAAAATAGTAGGCAAGTTCGAATGATATATTTTTATTTAAAAATATTATTATGATTCATAATTTTAAAGCTAGGTAACTGATTTTTAAACAAGTTGTAAGTAGAACTACAGGTAAAATATTACACATTTTGTATCACAACCGCAATTAGTTAATTATTTTGAGGAAATATGGCATGCCCAGGTTCAATTAGGTAAAAATAGGTACCTACCGTAATTATATTTACGAAACGCTGTAAATACAACAATACAATGTGCTGCGTTGCGTGTGCGTTTTGCTGTATACAATGTAACGTGCAGTTTGCGTCATACTTAATGCATGTTTAAAAAATTAAGAAATGACTATATAGGTAGGTACTCACGTATTGACGTCATCTATACATATACCATGAAGGCAGGGGCTGCTGAGGCATGAGATACCTGCGGTCACCACCCGGGCAGCTGCCAGCAACCACCAAACTGTTTGCAATAAACCTTTCACCTTCTCCAAATACATCATGAATTCTAAACTGTTATTTTAAAAATTCATAACAACTTTCATGCTGCTTTCCAATGCTAACGGCATCCAATAAAAAAAATAAAGTTCAATGACACAATTATAACTTTGTAGTTAATATTTAATTTGAAAACGGTATTTTTAAACTTATTTTCTAAAATTATCTAACAGCACACTGGTTTCCTAATCACACACACATTATCTAAACTGTCTATTTAACTTTAATAGTACATTATTGGGAAGTATATTATGCTAACAAAGGATCGCACGCTTTACAGCGCACACTGTCGCCAGAACTGGGTCTGATGGGCTAGGTGTGGTTTACCGCCAGCGCTCGTTGCCATGGAAACCGGTAAACATACAATACAACGCTTCATGACATACGATTATTGACAAAATTTCGACACTATGGTCCATACACCTGCAAACACCTATTGAAATGAAATGGGGCGTAATATGATGAAATTCACCAAGTGTTAAAGGACCAAATTTTAAAAGAAGTTCCACTTAAAGCAGTTTATAAAATAATACATGGAGAAGTATTTAACATTTCTCGAAAGTGAAAATAAATTTAGATACTAGATTTATTTATAAATAAAATAAAATCAACCTACCCCACTTATTTCTTTAATTATTATTCTATAACAATTTATCGTACTAAAAATATTTTAAAATCATACATAATACATATTGTGAATTGAACGTATGGCTCAAAAACAGGATTTGTTTATTATATTATTATACTTTTGTAACTTGAAATTACTTGAAACTTAAAAGTTTTACTCCATTCAAATTTAAATTTTGCCGCTGAGTGCCCATTATTTGGTTGACCAATCCCAATAAAGTGCAAATTGACAGCGAATAGACTATCGACCAATAGAATTGCGTAGATCAATCATCTGTTCACAGCTGTTGTTTTGCCCAATCACAGGTGAAGTCGTCGACGGGCGTTCAGAACATTGTACAATTCAATAAATTCTAACTGGTTGATGTTGTTTTACGAAGCAAAATAATCGAACTTTGTCATAGTTTTTGATAAATTTGTACAAGGCGAATGACGATTCTAAATTATTAATTATAATAAAATAAAATAACGGTGGAAAATACTATTCAGAATGTTACGTTCTCATAATTGGATTTAATTTTCTAAAGAAGTTGCAGTTTCGAACGTAACCTTACCCTGTGCTTTGTCGAAAGGTTTCCAAGCGAGAGAAGAGTCGAGTTGTGAAAGGTGGACAATGGCAAAGTTCTTATGAGGTTCTCATTAGGCTTTTGCTTGGTCAATAAGTTATTCTGCTTTCATTTACAGTTTTAGTTTGCTCAAAAAAACTGTATTAATTATCGATTGTGTTGAAGTTATTAGAAGTGACAGTTTCATTGAAAATTCCACTTTAATCTTTGTGTAAAAATGGATCCGGGTATTCTTTGTTTCCACCATTGTGATCACAAAGTATTTTGCACCATAATACCTGAAAAATGTCCGGTTTGTGATCAAAAACTGGATAGATATGACTACAATCTACTGCCCTTCAGGTAATGATACGTTTATGTAACGGATTTCCTACTATCATGACTAATGAAGGTTGTTGCTAAGCGCCCTAATTTTGTTTTAGGGTTCCTTATCCCTTCGTCAAGGCATCTCAGCACCCTCGCGCTATTGTTATGAAGCCTACTCATGGCGATTTTCTCAAGTAAGTAACTACTCACCTTGGGTGATACGTGACTTAAGCATTATATATCTTACTAATCCGTTTCCAAGTTATAGCCCGTAAAATGATTCACGACCTTATCAAATCGTTTTGCTTACGTGATTTTTTCATTCTTTACAGCGACTACTATAATTCCAAAGATTTACACATAGGGGTGACTAACTCTCAGAGTTGCGTTGTGGAGTTTAGTGAGGAAGGGATCCGTGGTGTGGACCCTATGACCAAAAAATGGAGTGGCTGCGACTCCAGCTCAGATTGGGACCAGTGTTTGCTGTTAGAGCAGTTCGATGAGATGTGGAATGAAATATGGGATAGTGTTCTGCTCAAGGTATGTCAATATTATGCTTGTTGACAGTAATAAACATGTCATCATTCGAAAACATGCAAAATTGTGTTTTTGGTTTCAGGTGAGTCAAAGCCCACTGTGGGAGGCTGAGAGGTACAATGAAGAAAGACACAACTGCTTCACATTTGTACTCGCATTCCTGCGAGCACTTGACTGTGGGGAGCTTTCTGAGAAGGCTCGAGATCCCAAGCTTTTCTGCAAACAATACGTTGTTCCAAGAACCTCGGCTGCAGGAAAGTACATCTCACTGTACAGACAGCTCAAAAGGCAAAACTATTTCATACAGAGCCAATGATAGCCTATCTAAATTAACTATTTAATTCTATGTATTTATTTACTACTTATTCAGTATTAACTGTGATGTTTTATATTTAGGTATAAGAATTTTAAATTGAAGTGCATTTATTTTAGACCAATGATGATTTAGTTTCCGATTGCAATTTCAAATATGTTATCTATGAAGTTAATGTATTTATTTCATAAGTATTTATTATTGTGTCATGCGGTGGTCAATTTTCTTTCATTTAAATATCTGTGCAAATATGAATGCTGTCGAAATGTATTCAACAGGCAGGTAATTCTTCTGATAATAAATACTTAGGTGACCTAATCTGATAATGTTTACGTTGTGACAGAAATGGAGAGTGCTGGTTGAGTCAGTGGTTGTGGTGTGCATCGAAATGTCTGTATTTGTGTGTATTATGTTGTTAACACTCACCAGTATTGTCTTTTACGCATAACACACACAAATTTTATATATGACCTTGTCTTGCCAGTTTGTAACTATGTAATAACATTTGTATCACGACAGGATATACACCATAGTTATTTAATAATAATAACCTAAGGCATTGCATATCTCTATAGAGTAATGAAATGTCACATAAACATTTAAATACATGAATTGTCTGCAATTTAAATCTTCCAACATATAGTTTACTTGATATAACAACCTTATAATACTTACTTTATTTGGTGGCTGTAATAATGGAATTACATGTATAGTGTAGTTGTCAATTACTGTTTTCTATACTTTTACATAACACTCATTCAATATTCATAGGTACTCATCAGATATCATCTTCCATAGTTGCTAGAATATGTACCAATGTAGTTATATTTATGTATTGCAAGTCTCAGTTTCATGCATGACGTCTGTCTCTGTGTACATCGAAACCATGTACTTTCGCGTCTATGTCATGAATGTTACTTCCTACTAATTTGCAGTTTGATCTCATTTCGTATTACTGCAGATGAATAGCAATTTAGTTATAAAAATGCACATTTGCAAACTGTTTACTTATGCTGATATCTTATGAATTTAATTTGTACAGGCTTTTATACCTATGTAATTATTTTGAACTTAATTTTTTACCAGTATGTGCTTTTTAAATTGTAAATGTATTAATGGATTTTCCTTTGACTTGTGATTTCAAAGAAATGCGTTAACGTAACTGAGACTTGAGATGTTGTGAGAGTGAATGTAACAATAGTTGTTTATCAAAGTGTGTAGCGGTTTGTATCGGAATTGCTTCAATGTGAATAGAATTCGAGCTTTACTCCTAACATAAGCTTGCTCAAAGACTTTAAAATTAAAGTCCCAAGACGTGGGCGTGAATAGTTGAGGCGAAGGGGAGAAATGAGATTCGAAATTGTGCTTTATGTCTGCCAACGACTGAGGTCACCTTCATAAAAGGCTATAAATAAAACTGTGATAACTCATTGTATTCCAAAAGTCCGTCCCCCTTCTACTCCGTAAGGCATACTACACACTTGTTCGGGTCGGCATGGTTCGGCACAGCCGGGCGGCAAAATATACGGCGAACGTGTGTAGCAACCCTATTTCGCACATTATTGATACTCGAATATCTATGCATATCTTGTAAGACCACTTTCTTATAGCAACTCTACTAGCTATATGGATTAAATTTATAAGTCTTTGAAAGCTTCATGCATGTATCTACAGTACGAGCATAGTATATTTAAAAATATAGTAGTTGTAACTTTTGTAAAAAACTTACTTAAATTAACTGCCTATCTTAGCCTGTCTATATATATATAATTTAGTATCGAGTTTATGTAAATTGTAAGTTTTTATTTATTATGTTTTTAAATCTATCTCTACCGGTTTTGGTCTAAGACTGGCTTTGCGAGAGACTAAAATGTTATCTGCCTAGTCCTACCTACGCGTAGGAAAAGTGCTCACATGTGGTCGCGTGATAAAATTATGCGCTCGTCTTCCCCAGGGTATTATCGAAATCCCTGTAACATGGCCGCGACATAATAAATTGCAATAAAAAAGCCTAAACATTTAATTAGTAAGTAAATATAGAAAATTAAATTTTCTTTACGCGAATTATCAGTGATAATAAGAATCTTTTTATTTATTAATTAGTGCTGTACTGTAGATACAAGCTATTAGTTCCTACCCTATTCTATTCGTATTTATTGAGACTTGAATTTTGTAAATGGATCTCGAAGACAAAAATTCTAGGTGCTATGTTTGAAATAAAGTATTTGTTAAAATATATAACTACTGTTTTTATTTGATTATACTGGTTTTACTTCATCGATAAATAAAAAAAACAAATATTACATAATTATTTATTATATTATGAAATATCTAATACATCCACAGCTAGTTGAAAGAATAAACAAATACATCAGGAATGTAAGAAAGATATAAATTATGAAATAATAATACTCTTTGTTCTTAATTAAATTAAATTAGCTAACAACTTTGACGGGAGCTGATTCAACGCCCACCCAGAAAACGGCACCGTTCAGAGCGATGGTGCCCCTGAAAAAAAAAGAAAAATGTAAATCAGTAAAAAAAATTACGGTAGATTAGATGTCTACAGTCTCCGAAGCCCTTTGAAGTCTTTTGCGGACCATATATTGAAGTTTCATTACAGTGTGAGGTTGCTGGAAATTATTCTTAAACTAAACGTTGCTCATTTTCTATGAAAACATTTTTCATATTTCTCATTATTTTACGATTCTTTTATTTCGTTTACTTACAAATTACTTATAATTGTGATCTATCGACATTATTCGACCTATCAAGGTAAATCGAATCGATCGTTTCCATTAATGAACAAAGAGCTAACTGCGAAATTTCAAATGATTAACTTAAAACACCTACACATGCCATTTCTAAAATAATTTAGCTCGTTAGCAATCGCTTTTTGCGTGTTCGTGCATTGTTGTACCTAAGTCTGACGTCTGATATGACTTTCAAAAGGTCATGAACCCCTGACCTGCTCAACCCCTGGAGGTCCCTTTTGTCCCTTGACACTTTGTCTAGGCTACTATTGTAGGTAGGTTAGCTACATGTGTTTTGAGGTGCATTTATATTAACAACTAAAAACTTCAACAATAGCGTGAGGGTTGCTACATACATATTCGGGTCGGCCATGATTCGACATAGCCGAGCGGAACAATTGAATATAAATTACGTTCCGGAAAAATCCGCTCGGCTTAGCTCGAATTGTGCCGAACCAACCCGAACACCAAGGGTAGACGCCGGACGAATATTGCCGATCGTCATGAGCCGAATGAATACCGAATATCTGTAGTACTTACCTAATTACTTTGGGTCGGTAATGTTATGCAACAAATACTACCTAATCGAATGTGCCGACCTGAACATGTGTGTAGCAACCCTAACTTATATTACTTTAACCAAGATAATAGACGACGCCCAATAATATCGGTCTCTTTTGTGTTTTTTCATAAAATCGTTTTTTCATTTTCGGGTTATTTCATAAAATACCTACTTTGCTAGCTTTGTTCTCTTTTTTTTACAAAATACGTACTGGCAGCACAGTTGAATGATCACAATAATTATAATGGTGTTCGTGTTCGTTCGTGGTTCGTTTCCCTAAGGAATCGAGTCTACCAGTGTGAAGGTAGCCTAGGTCAGCTCAATTACTTTATGGGATGTACCTACTTACTAATAAATCATGAAATAAAGATTTGTACCTGAACTTAATTTCGCCGTTAAAGCCAGCTGGGGGCGTCCATGTGTAGGCGAGAGTCTGGCTGTCGAATTTCTCGTCGTGTTTCTTGTGTGTGATGGCGTTCTGTAATTACGAAAAAACACAATTAAATCAACATTACCTATAGTCACCAAAAAAAAAATTCGAAGACATTGACATCTACCAACCCGCACTGGGCCCGCGTGGTAGATTACAGCCCATTCCCTATCAAAGAGAGGAGGGCTGTGTCCCAGCAGTGGGAATATTATAAGGCTGATTATGCTACCTATAGTCTGAAAAATAGTGACACTTCACAAAAAAAAAAAATACCGCCCAAACTGAAACCTTAAATTCAGCACATGATTCTAGACTCCTTAGTGTAGAAATGATTCGTCGGTTATCAATAAAAGAAAACAGCCGTTTCATAGAAAAGTGCAATACCTACGCGGTCAAAATGTATGGAACAGCAATTATTTTTTTATATAACTGACGGATGGTTTCATAGCAGGGGGTTCAGAATCATGTACAGAATCCATGGTAACAGATTGCGCGTCGATGTCCCTACAACCCTGTAGAGAAAGATGGAAAAATTAAATTATAGAAAATTTGTAGACAATTAGATAGGTCTAGGATCTATATTTAAATAAAATAATGAAACCTACCTAGGTAAAATAAAAATCCTTTTGTAAATAATTCGATGTAGGTAGGAGGTAATTTAACTATGCACGTTGTTATGGGGAATATAAAAATTAACGTCTTTTCAGTAGGTAGGTATGTAATCACATCCAATTATTGTTTGATATTCCTTATTAAAGTGTAATTTGATCAAATAATTACCGGCTCGCAACAACACAATGTGTATTTAGGACCAAAGACATTAAAAGTAAGTATTTTAAATCTCTTTGACTGGGACATAATCGACCGGCCCCTAGTCTCTTTATAGATTAGACAGATTGCAACAATTCAGAGAAGTGCGACCCTCCCCCACATCTTGCACGATTACCTTCACTATTTAGTTCCTAGTAGTATGACATTCGTAATTTCATACGTATTTTTACTTCCTTTTTGATCATAATCTTAAACGTCTATACTCCATTTGAAATAAGATTAGAAATTTAAATATACCTTTTTTACAGTCCGTTCAACCGATTTTAACTTCTATTGCGTTGGTGACATGATAAATGGCAGCTGCAGTAAACAGTTGGTATTGTAACCACGTTTTTTGCTTTTAATGCCATACTTATGACTACGGAATAGAAATCAAAATCGGTTGAACGGACTGTAAAAAAGGTTTATTTAAATTTCTAATCTTATTTCAAATGGAGTATAGGTAGGTTTTAAATAAAAACATTTTCGGAGTCGATACAATTCCCAGGTCAGGCAAACTGCAATGGGATTTTCCATCACGAATTTCTCAGTCCGGACTCAGGATGTGTGATGCTGGTTAGTGGCAATAAACTCACACCCTAGTACTTCGTACTTAAACATAATTGGCAAAATGTAAGTAAGTAAGTAAAGTAAGTAAATCATTTATTTGCGTAAAACATGGTATACATTGATGTTAATATTATTACAGTAGCTCAACATGTTTCGCTAAGATATAACATAGCATGCAAAAATTTATATTTTGACAAAAGGAATCAACATCTCACATCCATAAAATCTTTTAAACTGTAGAAATTACATTCAATAAGCCACTTGTGTGGGTGTACTATACATATAGATGCACGCCTGCATACTCCTTCGGAAAATACAGGCGTGATGTAATGTTTTGAGTTTAGTCTCGACTTAGTCTGAACGACTACCTACGAATCCAATGCCTCATTAGGATTAAATGCACTTGTGCGGCACTGCGGCAGCCTATACTTATAAAGGTTAAACACCCTGTATAGTCTACCCGGTCAAGGCCTTCATCGAACTGTGTAATAGTTCTGCACACTCGACACGAACGTTTTACCATATCCAGCTGATATATCAATGTGTTGTAGGTACAATTAATGTGCGCACGACAACATCTATAAAGCTACAAATTTCTATAAGCTGAGTTCTCATTGTACGAAAAGCCTCTATACAACAAGCCTCTATACTCTTTCTGACTGACCGACCCCTTGACAATTCTAAAGTGCCTGTAATTGGTTTATTTGAAATAAATGCTTTGAGTTTGAGTTTGAGTTTCACAATGCGAGGTCGGTTAAAACTGGAAATGTATTGCTTGATTATTATGTCGGTCGTCGTGTGTACAATAAAAAAAGTGATCGGTTGCAAATACTTTTAAACAGTGTTGTGCGAGATTGAGCTTGAAGTCATCATAACGCACACAATAAAAATGAGTAAAATTAATATTTTCACAAAAAATTGCATTTTTGTTTGTATATACGTAACTGTTTTGTTTACTGTACCTACTATGATATACGATGGATACCTATATATGGTAATGACCTAAAGGCTCCCGCAGATAGACGCGACGCGACAGCGCGGAACTAAGGCGTCGCGCCGGTGCCTTTGTGTCGTGCGCGATTCACGTCGCGTGCCGCGCCTGTGTGAAAGAGCCTTAACACAATCCACACGTAATTAACGGACACGCAGCCTTCCATTCAATATGTACCTCATTGATATAGACGCTAGCATATGTTTTTGTAGATGGAAATGCGCACAAAGCATTTTGTTGCTAACTGCGGTATGCTGTTGTTTGGCAATGAGGATAATTGTATTTTAAACCCGAGTGAAGGGTTCCTATGTCCTCGGATGTTGACAATTTGTTTGATTTGACAATTTTATTCGCAAAAAAAGTGGAATTGCAAAGGCACAAGTCATTAGTGAAACGTGCAATTTCTTGAAATGGGACTTGCAATGGCATAGCCAATTTGGAGATAGGATACAGAACCCTCTATTTGTAATGGCGTGCAATAAATCGTAGGGACCTAAATCTTTAAAAATCGGCGTGTGTAAGCGGTATGTTTCAATGACTTTGCCTCGCACCAACCAAATCTATGCAACCTTTTACACCGGACAATAGCCTTGAATGATGCAACACAACTTTGAGAATTCCATCAAATTGGGTAGGTAGGTATCTGTCTATTGATATTCAAGCGTAGGGCCCCGAATTCGTTGACCGATTATGCTGTATAATACAATGCATACTGGCGATTAAAATTCAAGAAAAGGCCTTTTAAAAACTTATATAAATTCAAAGTCAATGAGTTTAATATCATAGAAGTCAATAGGCAGAAGTTAATAAAGACGACTTTTTAAAAATATGACAGCAGCTATTAAGCTATATTCTGGGCAGCGATTTGCTTAAAATTGGGGCAAAGGAGCAGTGGTGGCCTAATGGAAAAGGCCGCGACTCACGGTTGTAGGTTCGAACCCAGACAGGCACTTTACTTTGTATAGATTATTTCATCACCACTGCTCTTAAGACGGCAAAGGAAAACATCGTGAGGAAACCGGCATGTCCTTGATCCGAAAATTCGAAGATATGTGACATCCACCAACCCGCACTGGGCCCGTGTGGTGGATAACGGCCAACTATCTCTCACAGAGAGGAGGCCTGTGTCCTAGCAGTGGGAACATTATAGGCTAATTACGTAAGTCAATAATAAAATTTAAAAATATTAAATAAACACCCAAAATTAATTCTACGAACAGGCAATAAAGCATCGCTCCTGAATCATAACATTGAATCTTTAGCGTCATCGTATCGTCTAGAGTCGTCATTATTTTATCATTATCATTACATCAAAAAAATCTTCCTCAATTAAATTTTAAATTCGAAATTAATTCATTCTTTTTTCAATTCGCAGGATCATTTTGCTTATGCGTTTGGCAGAAATGGAACGATATTTTGAATATGTTTAGGCTTACGCTAAATGTATTTAATTATTTGTGGTGAAGTCGGGCCTGAAAGGCAAAATTCATTCACTCAGACTTCAGAGTCATATAATTATGTATGTATCATAGGCCTAGCTATAGTTCGCGCAAAACTTTATGAGCCCTCTGAAGGTAGGCCCGAGAACGAAACCGCGAATGGTACAGTTGAGAGAGAGTGAGAAAGTTCCCTCAGACACCTAAATTATGCAAACCGTGAAACGGGGTGAATAAGGATGCTGAGGTGAATTGGAACGAAACTTTAAAAGGGATTTTAATATTTAAGTAATATAGTTTATTGCCAACAAGGGCACTTAATCGTTAATTATAATACAGTAAACACATTAGAGTCCTTTTTGGCAACAAACTATATTATTTCAATGTTAAAATCCATTTTAAAGTTTCGTCTCGATTCACCCCTGTATCCCTATTCACCCCGTTTGACGGTACTGCGCAGCCACTCGTGTGCAACTTCCGAGAGCTCTTATAGTTTTGCGCGAACTGTACTGTGCCTACATCCACTCCTCTAGTCTCGTATAGGTCAGAGGGCCTAGACAAAGTAACATTCGATTAGCGATGACGCTAGTAGTAAAGCCAAAAAATGTATGGGGTTGACATAAGCTATCGAAATGTCACGTGATCATAGGTCAACGAATAGAAATTAGCTAGACAATGTTAACATCATTCGATACTATGAAACGAATCGAAAGCGTCGAACGATTACTTCCATAGAGATGCGTAGCCAAGTGGCAGTTTTTTGACAAGCGTTATCGCTAGTTTTCGATTCTTATGTTGGAAATATTAGCGAAACCGATAGCGATTGTAGAAATAGAATCGCTCCGAAGCGAATGCCATTTGTCTAGGCCCTCTGGTCCTCTTGTCAGTTAAAGTGTTCTTGGTCGTCGCCTTTAAAGAAGTCTCATGGGCATTAATGGCATTTTACTTCCATTAAGTGGCTGAGATTACTGCCTTAGATCTTCAATGTTGTCTAGTCACAATACTTTCCACAACAGGATGTTATTAATGTTATTTACCTACCTAAGATAAGTATCAAAGTACGTAAGTATAAGTTACAATTCTTTCATTTGGTGGCGGTAAAAAAACGTGAAGGCCTTCTTTACAGAATGAGAAACAACTCGCTAGCAATACAAGCAACAACTTTTTAAGGAAGTTAGTCCTCACGATTCGCGAGCCACGATTAGATGAATCACCCATTTACATCTACATATACTTGCCACTAGGTAAGTATACCTACTAAGGTATAGGTAGGTAAGTAATGTGACAATTTGTAACGCCCAAAAAAATATCGATCAGTGTTTTTTTTTTGCGTTTATGATTGAAACTTTTTGTGGCAACCGTAAAAACTGTAGAAAGGACCAATTTAATAAACACGTAACGTAATCACACTGTATTATTCCATTTATTACTTTAAACTTTTATTTCCTTCTTTTGTAATGAGCTTTTTGGAGACAATTTTTTATCGAATAAGTTATATAACATCATGCCTGTTTTTCTCCGAAGGGAAAGCAGAGGTGTACCTATAGTGCACCCACATTTCGCCGAGCCGAGCCTATTGCCATCAACTCAGCGCAAATCCAGACCCAGGGCAGCTAGTGAGAAAATCCTGGTAGAAAAAACCCGATATCACTTTGTCCGACCTGAGAATTGAACCCAGGAACGAGCCCACGCTCGGCAGTAGCGCTTGTGAACACTAGGTATAAATAGATATAGGTACGTATATATAAAATAATCATGATTCTAATTAAGAAAGACACTTAAGTTTTCTTGTATGTACATGCTACTGAGGCTATTAAAATATATCAAGAGTCATTAAATCGGCTACCAAAACACCTTAGCACAATAAAGTTAAACATATATTATTCTAGTAAGAAATGTTAACCGAACCGTACGCTACCCGAAGATTCTGAAGGACGCGTACTTATTACGACGTCCTCAAATAGCTACCTAGTATTTTCTAAGTCACACATTCCGCTTAGCAAAAAATATAAAGACGCAGATATGTACCTAGATAAAATTAACAGACACAAATATTCTCAGAGTCACGGAAAGTGTAGATATAAAATTAAATCATTAAAGTTACAAAAAATGCCTTTGTGGATGTTCAAACGTTCTTTCACGGTCAACAAAAGAGATACCAAGAAGATTCCTATCAGATAATTTTAAATAAACTGCTTATTTTTTGTTTTTGTATTGTAAACAAGCCGATGACGGCCAACTTGATGTGGTTACGGCCATCTTCTTGACTTCTGCAGTAGCAGATGCATTGCAAATGGGTTGCCATTTCAACTACTTGCAACTACATGTCTACATATTGTGCTTGTAAGAAATTAGATATTTGTATTAATACGGTATATAATGAATATTGTCCTTTTTAGGGTTCCGTACCCAAAGGGTAAAAACGGGACCCTATTACTAAGACTTCGCTGTCTGTCTCTCCGTCTGTCTGTCACCAGGCTGTATCTCAAGAACCGAGATAGCTATACAGTTGAAATTTTCACAAATTATCTATTTCTGTTGCCGCTATAACAACAAATAATAAAAACAAAATAAAATAAATATTTATGGGGGACTCTCATACAACAGACATGATTATTTTGCCGTTTTTATAGGTAATGGTACGGAACCCTTCGTGCGCGAGTCCGTCTCGCACTTGGCCAGTTTTTTATTTTTATTCTTTGCTTGGATACCCAAATCTTTTGATGACTGTAACGCAAAAATTCAATTCAAAATAATGTCTTCATTGGTTTAAAGGTGTCGTAAAGGTACTTACGCCAGGTTCACCGCAGTTCAGAAGCTGTGCGAAGTTGTCGCTGGGCTTCAGAGTGAACTTGCCGATGATCTTGTCACCCTGACGCGCTTGGAGCAACAGACCACGGATGGTGTTCGCGGGTCCCTTGCCGCTGATCACCACTTCCATGGGAGTTCCGGCTTTCACGTCCTGTTGGAAAGTGTGAAATTGTATAAGTACTCTGAAGATGCTTACTTACTCTTAAGTAAGTAGGTAATAAATAACTAAATAGGTACCTAAGTACACTGTTTGAATGAATAAAATTGTTTCAGAACTATCAAGATGCTTCGTTGGAACCTACTAGTGTTTTTAGGGTTCCAGACCCGAAGGGTAAAACGGGATCTTATTACTAAGACTCCGCTGTCCGTCCGTCTGTCTGTCCGTCTGTCACCAGGCTGTATCTAATGAAACGTGATAGTTATTTGAAATTTTCACAGATGATGAATTTCTGTTGCCGCTATAACAGCAAATACTAAAAAAACAGAATAAAATAAATATTTAAGGGAGCTCCCATACAACAGACATGATTTTTTTGCCGTTTTTATAGATAATGGTACGGAACCCTTCGTGCGCGAGTTCGACTCGCACTTGGCCGGCTTTTTGTTATTTTTTTTGATTTGTGATAAATTCTTAGCATTGTTTTTTTTATTTTCAACACTACCTGCGATTTGATACAAATACTATCTTATTGCATTTCTTACCCGCAATAGTGATATTAAATATTATATTATGTGATAAATATAAATAATAATTATAAGTACTTACTAGTGTTAGGTACTCACTGTTAAGTACCTACTGAGTAAATAATTAGGTACTTAAAGCTATCGAAATTAACTATAGGTTTAATAATTGGGAAAAGGCTGTGAGGCATATTCGATTCGTATAATTTAACTTTCGGTAAGAAAACTACACAATCGTGTAAGGTATCCTATTCCTACCTTTCCTTTCTAACCTCAAACAACGATAAACCTAAGCTAACTACGAAATGCTACGCTTCGTTTTATCAGCTAAAGCATTAAATTTTCAATGAAAATTTTTGCTTCTGAAAATCCACGAAATGCACTAAGTACGTGATACACCAAATATAATACAACCCATACAACCTACGTTCCATTCAGGAGCTTGAATTGATAAGTTCGTTCACAGAAAGGTCAGTTGGGACGTCTCTGGTCTTTCAACCCGCAAAGCTGTATATTAATATGTATTTTAACTTCATATTTATGAATGCGTTTACCTATGCAAAGAAATACGTATTGAACTAAACTACTTAGTTTTCTATTGCATACGGAAAATATTGTCACGTGTAGAATGCAGGCGATGTACTAAATATTTACTTTTTCACTGACATAATATTTAATACGTTTACATAATTTGTAACGTAACAATGTTTCATAACGATCCTTATCGTTCAACGAGGTGTAGCTTATACATAATACTTAAATAAAGCCTTTTAGGCCAAAACATTTCCTAATTCAGTTGCGAGCTGAAAACTTATAGCAGATTCGAATCCTGGGAACATTTAGAAAACTGTTAGCCCTGAAACTGTGTTAAGCTGACGCCCGCGCGGATCCATACAAAAGTGCTAAGTCGCGGGGACTCGCGCGGGCGTCCGCCGCGGAGAGGCAGGACCCGCGCCAGCGCAACAGGGCCCGACTCCGTGTGATGTAATCCATTTCGGGGGCACGCGCGGGGCTCTAATAATAATAATAATATCTCGACCACCTTGTCTTTCTTTATTCTTCCCACGGACCCCACCAGCGTGTCCACGCGCGGAGACACGCGACGGGTGCCCGTTTCGGGTGTTATGATATTATAATTTATAGGTACAAGACAGTAGCGTTATCCGTTTTTTTAAACAGTAATGACTTAACACTTTCCTATATAGGAAATTACTATGGAATTAGGGAATTACTGTTTACGCAAATTCCTGGTCCGAGCAAGCCATATGATCTACTCGGAATACGAATTTGCGCAGTAGAAGGATTTTTGTACTCGAAGAACTTATTAACGCGAACGTATGGGGCTTTTTCATAACGTACCTTGGTGCTGGTGGTGATGGTGTAAGGAGGAGGGGAGGACTGCTTCGGCACAGGGTGCTTCGGTACCATGTCTTGGCACACACTCTCTGGGGCGCCAGAAGAGTAGGCGTTGGCGGCTGCCACCAAGGACACCGCAAGGACCACGTATGAAGCCAACATGTTGATTAATTCTTTTCTGAAAAATAAGCTTGAATGTGGTGTCGAAATCATACTGAGTACCTGAATTATTGACTGACTACATGTAGTTCGTAGTTTCTCAAACAGCGCGTGCTTAATTTATGCGAATCATAATATAAAAAAATAATTGAACTTCATTCTTGGAAGAGTATATGTATAGGCATAGGGAAGTAACGAATGTTTCTCCTTATTATGAACTTGAAATATCTTCGTGACAAAAAGTGCTATAGGAAAGACCCCAAGTGATCTAAACCTATTTATTATTAAGTATTATAATTATTGCTATTTATGAAGCATTATTTTACTTAACATGCAAGGTTTTCTTTGCCAAAGCATATTTTTTTACTTATATGATTTGATGAGTAAATAATTAAAGTTCAGGCCATGGGAATAATGATTGATGTGTATAATTTTAGATACAAAACATCGTAGAATCTCATCCGACGCTAAGTCGAAATAAATGCAAAGTAAAAGAAAGCGGGTCATGGTCCTTTCGGTTCTTCAGATCATAAGCTCTTGCAAAGCTACGACTTTCGAGGACAGGTTCTCCACAAATATGGTGACGTAACTTAACGATCGACAAACTCTGTCGACGCACGCTTGCACACATCGTAAATTAAATAAAACCAAAAACAACCGATACCGTTTTAAGTACGCTTTAACAACGCTAACTTACAAAAGTATGTAAATATTTTTGCAACTTAATTTATACATGGAAGTGTGTCTGGCGTAACTTTGCAGGCGGAAAGAACTTGAACCCCGTCCCAAAGGACCAAGGGTTCCTTTAAGCTTAATATCGGGAGAGAAAAGCAGTTAGTAAGTAGACAAAACTGTCACTTTTAAAAATAACATATTATCAAAGTTTGAACTTAAAAACTACACAAAGACAAAAATAAAAAGACAATTGAATTTATTAACAATCAGATCTCATTTTATCCCATTATAAAACCAGACCTGATGGGTCTGGTTCGAAGGTTCAATGGTCAATAAAGCCATCATAACCTTTAAACTTTAGCGTTTTTATCAAAACATTTTGGTATAACTTCGAAAATCTAAATCTAAACGATCCTGTCCGACTTTAAAAGTAAACAGGCAGAGATAGTTAACCTTTCGTGACAAACGCACAGTGCAACATTATCCAATTAGAGCTGAACCCAGTTGTGGCATTTAGCAACTTAGCAAGAAGGCCTGGGTTAAACAATGACATACTAAGGGAATTTATATGTTGAAATAACAAATCTGAACTATCATGTCAATACGACATATTTATAGAACTAACTAACTATGAAATCAAACAAACAATCAGATGCACTCTTGCGTAGCAAAGTGTTTTATACAAGTATTGCTTGGTAATTGGTACTTGGCACAACGTAAAAACACCTGATATGATCGAAGTATGAGCTCACAAGTTAGACAAACTCTTTTTTGTGGTATCCTTTTTTTTAGTGAAGATTTTTAATTTTTAAAGATTTATTACCGCAGAAAACGTGTCTGGCATTAAGTATAATTAATTTGACAATTAAAATTAACGCATGACTACTAAAATTAAATTACTAAAATAATTTCAGTAATCCATAAAATAACGAATTAAAACAATATTTTGTATGTTACATATTGAGGGTAGTTACATTATTTTATTGAATTTTCATTGTTATCTATTTCGCCCTTTTTATATATTTGTTGTAGAATTTATTTTCATTAGTTACTTAAGTAATAAGCAGCTTAATGATGGTTTTCATAAAATATTTGAGATGTTAAATAAACAGATTCCGAAATAACATTTCAACACTAACATGAATTTATAACTAATTTAAGACGTCAAAAACCACATAAATATTTATTTGTATCACAAGTATCTTGTAAACAAACCATTATGTACCTTCACTTTAAAATTATTGACCTCAGAAGTTTACAATAAAGTCACATTATGGCGGAATATTATTGAAATAATAGCACAATTCATTGTTATTGTTCCTTGTGGAAATGTTATTACTTAAATAAATTGTAATTAATTACCTTTGATTTAGTTCAAAAGAGCGGGCGCCGCGTGCGTCGGCTAGTGTGTGAACGGTTACAAACAGCAATGTTGGTCACTTGCAAGTTATATAGGTAACGCAACCAGCGTCGACATGGAAGGGCAGAAGGCCAAAGACTAAGCAACATAATGTGTCTCTACTCTTTGTTTTCAAGTTTTTAATGTGTCTCTACTCTTTGTTTTCAAGTTTTCCTCTCGACTTTGACGTAGCTTCAGTATGGGTAAAATGTAGGTACTGGGGGGTTTAAGTTAGGCCTTAGGGTTCTGGTATCTACGACAGGCATTATAATAATGATAATACCCGCAACAAAATAAAATGAGGAAAGTTACGCACTTTCCATAAAAAAGAAGTACTAACTAGTTAGACATTTATGTATGTACATAAGTTAGTATCTAAATTATTATTTCTACAAAAAACTTTCTTGTTTACGTCGCGACGTGTATTAGTATTCCCAAATGTCATACAGTCAATCTGGGTAACTTATACCTTCAATATAACATGAGACCAAAATTCTATGTATTTACAAAGTTGGTAAAATTACAATTTGTCGTTAAAATTCGTCGTCGCGACGTATATTAGTATTCCCAAATGTCATACACTGTCATGTATTACTATAAAGCAAATAAAAAACGCCGAGCTTACACCATATTTTTGTATAAGTATCTTGTAACCTTAGTTAAAACATTTTTTTATTAGGTAATTAGGTCTTAGGTAGCTACAAAATACATTTAATAATGTTAGGTAAGAAATCTTAAAAACCCTTCTATTTTTCTTTATTCTTTGGGAGCACATTCAACTAAGATTATGAAGGCAAGCCCTCCATGTTGGTGTGTCCTATTTAATTTATAAATAATATATAAAAAAAATTGTTACTACCGATATCGTACATCTTAAAGTGAAATTAAATCGAGAAAAATATAGTAGATAGGTATGTTTCTACATCGAGAAAAAAGCAAGACACGTGGGAACTACTAACAAAAACACTCACTAATCAAGGGATTGATTAGTTAGTATTTTCCTTAAATTCGAAACGGTCAATAAATTTAAAGTATAGGTACTGTATCGGCGATAAAACCCGCATCGTGAGATACCTGTCGTAAGTAATATTTTCCTCCCTATGTAAAGTGCTAAATTTTTTTCAATTTTGTTTAAATTATATAATTATCTAATGAAAATACGTACTTACATGTTTTACATGTTTTCTAAAATTTTATGGATGTATGTTTACACGTGTACCGTCAAACGGGGTGAATCGACAAAACTTTAAAAGAGATTTTAATATTGTAATAATATAGTTTGTTTCCAAAAATGACTCTAATGTGTTTACTGCATTATAATTAATGATTAAGTGCCCTTTTGGCAACAAACTATATTATTTCAATGTTAAAATCCCTTTTAAAGTTTCATTCCGATTCACCCCTAGCTACATCCCTATTCACCCCGTTTGACCGGTACTAAGTACTAAATAGTACCTACATAATTATAATTTGAATCAAAGATATTTTTCTTTTGCGATGTTTATTTTCCTCCTCATGGTAAAGAGCAAGGTTTATTTCCACAATATTTAAATCGACAGCCTCCTTGTTCTAGTGGTCGCAAACGCTACCGCTGAGCATATGAGATCCTGGGTTCGATTCCCTAAATATTGGATTTTTCAATCAGGAATTTTTCAGTAGCAGCCTGGAGTATGGATTTGAGCCCGATTGATGGCAATACGCCTGCCCCCTATTAGATGGGTCTTACACATAACTAGCGAAATGTAGGTACACCTCTGCTTAACCCTTTGGGAATAACAGGCGTGATATTATGTTAAGTGTTATTTAAATGACTTTTACCCGCATCCTAATTACAATATTTTTTTCAGTAAATTATAAACCACTTTATCCTATAATCCTGTCAAAGTATCTAGGATAGAAGTACCTAGGATAGAAGTACCTAGGATAGAAGTACCTAGGATAGAAGTACCTAGGATAGAGTACCTCGGATTGAAGCACCAATGATAGAAGTACCTAGGATAGAAGTACCTAGGATAGAAGTACCTAGGATAGAAGTACCTAGGATAGAAGTACCTAGGATAGAGTACCTCGGATTGAAGTACCAATGATAGAAGTACCTAGGATAGAAGTAACTAGGATAGAAGTACCTAGGACAGAAGTACCTAGGATAGAAGTACCTAGGATAGAGTACCTCGGATTGAAGTACCAATGATAGAAGTACCTAGGATAGAAGTACCTAGGATAGAAGTACCTAGGATAGAAGTACCTAGGATAGAAGTACCTAGGATAGAAGTACCTATGATAGAAGTACCTAGGATAGAAGTACCTAGGATAGAAGTACCTAGGATAGAAGTAACTAGGATAGAAGTACCTAGGATAAAGCACCTCGGATTGAAGTACCTAGGATAGAAGTACCTATGATAGAAGTACCTAGGATAGAAGTACCAAGGATGGAAGTACATAGGATAGAAACGATAATGTCTAAAATAAGTCATTTTAAATTATTATATCAGCCCGTAAATGTCCATAATTTAATATGGACTTCCTCAATACACCATTATGTAAACTAATTGTGACGAAATCGCCATAATTAACAGCTGACATGGTAATACGTACACAAGAAAAGAATGTTCTTTGTCAATTTCTAGATCTTTAGGTCTATACAGGTGGTAAAGAAAATACCTCGTGTGAGCCTCTTGTCGGCTTTGGTGTCCATAATTTTTCCACCGAGTCGCAAAAGTTCCGCCTTGGAGTTTGCCAAAGAGCGATGGAGCGCAGCATTCTGGGTGTAAAAAGACAGGACAGAATTCGGAACACCACGCTGTATTCCAAAACGGGCATACTGGGTGTAGGAAAGATGGCTCAAATGGGATTGGGTGGGTCACATCGTCGGGTCGTGGGTGCCTAAAGGAGGACGGCGTCACTGAGGCCGGCCCAGAAAGAGGTGATTAAAGTGAGGTGTAGTGAGGTGAAGTGATTAGCGATGACGCTAGTAGAAAAGCCAAAAACTGTATGGGGTTGACATAAGCTATCGAAATGTCACGTGGTCATAGGTCAACGAATAGAAATTAGCTAGACAATGTTCTATGATGATGAATGATTCTATGATATGTAGCCAAGTGGCACTTTTTGAGAAGCGTTGTCGCTAGTTTTTGATTCGTAAGATGGAAACATTAGCGAAAGTGATAGCGATTGTAGAAATAGAATAGCTCCGAAGCGAATGCCATTTGTCTAGGCCCTTTGGACGCGAACCGCGAGGTTTGGTTCGAAGTGACGCGGGAAAAGAGTTCCTGGAAGCACTTGGGGGAGGCCCTTGCTCAGCAGTGGGACAGTACCTGTAGGCAAAAAAAGGGTAATCGATACCATGATTCTGAAATAACGAGAAAAACAGCTGTTTAATACAAAATCGCAATGCCAATTCAAAGTGTATGAAGTAGGTAGCTGATAAATACGTAGTCATCTACAATTTGCGTCAATTTATTTTGTGACAATTTATTTCAACATTCAGAACATGAACATTTGAACTTGTCAAGTCATTCGTCTTACGTAATGGTGATAACTCTTTAAATACAAGAATAGGTAGCTCATGTCGATGACGTAGTAGGCAGACATTTTAGCCCGTCATTGTGATGCTGATGATACCTAATCGTTTTCTTATGAATACTTAATTTTTTATGATTTTTTATTACTAAACAAGGACACATTTCACACATTACCTACCTATACGTATAGGTAATACGTGAAGTGAATATAGGCATCGTCAGCGTAGGCTCTAATTGCTACGCTCGACGTTCTAAGCTGCACTGCGCTGTCCCGATTTCTTCCCTATTAGCCGATGTTAACTTAAATCAACGCAAATGTAAAGTTCAAGTAAAATTAAGTTAACACAAATTAACAATATGTTAAAGTTAATAACAAATTAACAATATTTTAACGTTAATAACAAATTAACAATATTTTTGACAAAATATCGATCTCTATTTTTGAAGCGGAGGCGAGCCCATCCACAACTTAAGGAATATCTTCGTAGCGATGGCAGGGAGCTCTTGCTTCGCACTACGCTACGGTCATCGCTACGCCAACTACACCCGACACTACGTACGACGCTACGCTTGACTCTACTTTCGACGGTACGCACGCCGCTACAGTCGACGCTACGCTCGACGGCTAGAATTTTCCGATTCCTTCCCTATACTTCAAGTAAAAGTTCGACTGTATTACTGAACTTCGAAGTTTAAAATATCGATGTATTAAATTGAGAATGTTCGTAATCGCGATGTACGGAACTTCGAAAGAATGTCATACTGAACTTCGAAGTTTGAATAGACATTCTTTCGAAGTTCCGTACATCGCGATTATGAACATTCTCAATTAAATACATCGATATTTTAAACTTCGAAGTTCAGACGTACACTCTAAAAGTTCATATGTGAAGTTAAAGTAAAAAATAAATACGAGGCATTTTCAGGATCAGGCAAACGGCAACAAAAAAATATTGTTTTTTTTTTTGTTTTGAGATCATAATTTGCTTCATATTCACCATCAAGCATCTCGGCAGAACAACGAGCCGTTGCCTAGTGCTAACATGGATTTACATTACCTACATAATTTATTTTTAGGAAGAACATGTTTCCGAAACCGGAAGACTAATGTATTATGATTTCTTCTCAATATCTACTGCAGCTTTGTCTTGATACTTACACGCGTTCTTGTAAATTAATAGCTCTTTGTATTAATGTCATTATAATCCTCTGACTAATGTTTTTCCCTAAGAACATGAATGACCAAACCATCAAGTACTCCCGTCACGATTACTCAATTGGTAGGTACGGTCACCAAAAGTGATAAGTAACCGGGGTCGTCGAATATAGTAAGAAGTTTAGTAAGAAACCGATGGATATTTTCGAATAAAATTTAATTTAATTAATAGAAAACAAAGTGTTCGGTTATTAAATAAAATTTCATTCGAAAACATCCATCGGTTTCTTAATAAGCTTCAACTACATCCGACGACCCTGGTTACTTATCTCTTTTGGTGACTGTACGTAAGTACATAATTGTAATTTCCTGTACCTACAGCAAACTGCAGTGTTCAGGAAAATAAGAGCAAAAACAAAGTCTTTTGTACTTGGGGTAAATGCGGGCGCATAATTTAATAACAACAACAGATGTGTCAGCCTTGGCCACTTCATCAGTTGTCAGAATAGGACTAATAGGTAAATTCCCTTGCCTCACTACGAGGGCATAAAGCTTTCGGGAATAAGAATCGCTGGGCCTAGTCTTTCTGCCGCACTTCATGACAGCAGTAGTCTTCAGACCTTGTTTACTGCACATTGTTTATCAAATGTCGGTACAGAGTTTCAACAGAGCCCTGACCGCCGACTTATCTTAAGCGATATTTTTACGAAAATGAGATTTTTATTCTAAAAGATAGTTAAAACTTATCTACCGTTCCTATACCTATCGATTACGATAAAAGTGGCATTTTCGTAAAAAAATCGATTACGTAAATAAGTCGTCAGGGCTCGAAACATACAACATGTCTCTATTCCCTGACGAGGTATAGGGCAGCACGTCCCACATTTTGCCAGTCATGTTTAAGTCCCATGTACCAGATGTACCTAATAGGGGGCGAGCCCTCTGCTAATAGGTAGGTACAGGTTAATCGATATCAATTTATTTAAAACATGTAAACAAAGACCCTTTAATCCCAGAAGAATTTAAGAAGCTTTAATCCCACTATCGTTAGCTGACCGTAGACTTTATTATTTACCGGTCAAGTGCGTGTCGGACCACGCACAGTAAAGGGTTCCCTGATCGGGGTCAATATTTAGGTACTAAAAAAATCTATGAAAAGCAAAATTTCACCGTTAGTCACCGAAAATATTACATATCTCAAAAGCTATTGACTTAAATAGTAAAGTCACTTAGAACACTTAGAACTTTGTAATTATGGGATCCAACAACAGCCAATAGAATCCAACACGCGTGGTTTGAAATATTTGTTTTCATTCCTTTTTATCAACATGATGCATTAGCACCAGATGCACCATGCACCGATGCACCGTGTCTCCGTGTCACATCCAGACGGACATGACGAAATTATAAGGTTTCCGTTTTTGTTATTTGGCTAGGGAAGTCTAAAAAGACTAGCCTGATGATGGCTTCATATTCGTAGGTTAGGTAGCATATCTATTTACTTTGTTTTCCCAGTAAAATGTTTAGGCACAATAAAATGCGGTAGAATTTATTAATTTATTTGTTTACCAAGCTACATGTTGGCAACAAAGCTTGTTAAACCTTCCTGTGATTTGATTTGATTTTTCTTTCTTTTTAGTGTTCCTGCATGTTACTAATATAGTTTATAAGTAAGATGTAATACTAACACCCTATGGGCCTTGATGCCTGACAATAAAATATTTTTATTTTTATTAATTAAACTAAATTCTTCCCATCGATGCAATTCCATATTTTTTGTGCAAGATGAGACAATACCTTAAGAAATAAGGATCGTGTTCAACTGTTCGTTGGTGTAACTGCCTATATACATACTATACTGCACTATGCATTATTCGCCCTTCTAATTTGAAGATAAGATGTAAATATATCGTATCATATCTTTCCTATATAAGGAGTTATTTATGTTTATATATTTAAATCTTTTTAATTAAATAACAGCTCTATATACGTAGGTAATGTAGAAATTAGTCATTACTTATAATTAATAACTATTCAATAAACAGAATGTTAGGTAACCTTAGATCTTCCAGCATCCCGGCCAAAAGTAGCTGAAGAACACCGTGTGGTTATAGTCAGTAAGACTCTGTCAGACTTCTAGCCCGTGCCAGGGCGAACGACATCCATGAGGATTACCACGTGTAAAAATAAAAATGGTAAAGTTGTATTGAAACCTGGGCAACCTGGAGGTTGCAAAGTAAAGTGCATTAGTGCATGCCTCACATTACATTGCGCAATTCATTTCATCACCACTGCTCTCAAATCGGTGATGGCGAGCATCGTGAGGAAACCGGCATGTCCTGGAATAAAACATTCAAATACATGTGACATCCACCAACCCGGAGCACTGGGCATGCGTTGTGGATTATGGTTATGGTCACGAAGTCAGCCTCATCTTGCCTTTTCACAACTATTTTCCAACTATAAGTTGGTGTTGGCTTCCAGTCTAACCGGATGCAATTGAATACCTATATTTTACTTGAAGCGATTGCCTGTCTGACCTCCACAACCCAGTTACTGGGTAACACGACACCCCTTAGCAAGGTTGTCAGACTCTCGGGCCTGTGACTACCCGTAAAAACTGTCAAACATCTACGGATGAAAGCTGGGGCCAACTACTTAACGTGCTCTCCGAGGCACGGAAAGGCCTCAGTGAGGATGGTCACGCGTCCACGGACCGATATCGGCAAGCGTTGCTTAACCTTGAAGAACGACCCGTGCAGCTGTTATTATTAAGGCTCGTGCACACTGGCGCGACGCGACAGCGCAACGCAAAGGCACCGCGTGTCGCGCGACGAGCGATGCCTTTGTGTTGTGCTTTCGCGTCGCGTCTGTTTGCGGATGCTTTTAAGTATAAAGGCTCTTACAAACAGGTGCGACACGCGACACAAAGGCACTGCCTGTCGTGCAACGACCGTTGCCTTTGTGTCGCGTGTGATTCGCACCTGTTTGAAGGAGCCTTAAAGGTTATGGTCGATTCTCTCTCACATGGAGGATGTCTGTCTATGTGTCTCCTGCTGTGGGAACGCTATAGGCTGATTATGCTAATAGTCCGTACCTACTAGAAAAAGTAAGTCTGGATAGCATAATCCGTCTGAATTGTGGACTGCAAGAAAACAATTTTAACACTACGGAGCTGGCGATGACAATAAAAATAGACAACGCCATCTCGTGGGATTCACAGACATAACTCGTGTGTTTAGTTAATTCTACATGGTTTTCACGAAGAAAAACAAAAAGGCTGATATAACAAATTTCCTTAGACCAAGGCCTACAAATATAATACAAAGTACCAACGACGAAGATAACAGACATTCTAAAAACTATTCAGAATAGCTACTTGCCACCCACCCTTCTTCACTCCCAACGCGGCTGGTCCCCGCGGGAGTTGTAGACCAATACCCTTCAGAGAAGAAAAGGAAACCTTCAAGTAACTGTACACACGGCTACATATCAAGCTATACATTTCCAGTATAAGCAGAAGACTTGGAATCACTATTGAAGAACACAATGACTTCATCCTGCATCCTTCACCTAATAGTCGCACTGTTTCCCCTATGTTACTACTTAGGGGAAACAGCGCGACTATTAGGTGTGGATTCATAGTCAAACTTGAAGAAATATATTGAAAGTTGCATAGGTCTGTCTGAGAGAGTAGCACTTCTAAATGTAAAATTCAAAAACTTCGAAACAAGCATAATTCAAGTTTACTCTCCCACTGAGCCTGCAAGTGTTGAAGAATTACAACTTTTCTACGACACTGTTGACAGAGCTTTACAAGTAGCAGGAAGAAATACAATAGTCATGGGCGACTTTAATGCGAAAATTGGCCAACCGAAACCAAAAGAAAAACTAGTCACAAGAAGTCACGGGTATAGATACAGAAACGGTAGAGGGGATAGACTCATTGAATTCGTTTACGAAATTAATTTAGCTATAATGAACACTTTCTTCAAACAGAAAAACAATCAGGCATGGAATAGGAGAGCTCCAGATGGCGCCAGGAAAAATGAACAAGCACAGAAATATCCAAAACATGCAAGTTTTAAATGTAACTTTCCCTTCAAATCACAGACTTTTTAGAGCCACATTGATACTGCAAACAAAAAAGAAAATTCAAAAGGACTGTGGCAACATCCCAAGAGTTTTACTGAAAAATTAAGATGTATCAAGGTACAAAGAATCACTAAACAACTGTTCAGAAAATCTAGTACACCACTAGCAAGAAACAAACACTGTTCAAGAATATTATGATGAAATCTTAAGGGCCATAGACGGTAGCCTGAAAAAGCTCACGTACCTCACACATTGAAGAAAGTCAGTATACTATAACTACTGTCAGTCCACACGAAAAAGCTGATCTAGCGAAGACAAATACTACAAACAACCAAACCAAAGTAGCGATCTATGAAAAACGAACTAAAAACTCTATACAAACTTGTAAGTAAATATATTAAGACCGACTATAAGAATCATCGTACACAAACTTCTGGAAAACACCTCAATACTACCGACAGCGTTAAAAGAGATCACACAAAACATGGATCGAAGGAGTACGAGGGCCAACAAACACAACACAAACTAGGTCAGAGATACTACGAATAGTAACAGCCTTCTGCAAGAATTTGTACAGTTCACAAAACCAAGCGTGCCACCTACTTAATACCCAAATGCCAATAGATAGGGAAGAGATTAGCGAAATTGAATCAGAGAAATTGACACTCTCAAGGACGTGAAGAGCCCTGGAGTGCTATTCTCTTAGGATACAGCCTAGCGCGCAGCGCTATCACAGCTATGAAACACGTTGTTTTGCCGCTGTTTCGTCGCTGCGGCAGCGCTGTTCGCAAGGCTGTATCCTTAGAGGATAGCACCGCTGGTCCTGATAAGATCACGAACGAAGCCTTAAAGATAACTAATGCTACTTACTTAGCTAATGGAGTTGCTAGATGTGTGCATACACATCTAGCAACTCCATTAGCGCGTCATGGTATTACAATCCTCATGCACCCCTAGACAATGGTACGAGTCAGACATAATCTTGCTTTACAAAAAAGTAATCCAAACAACATTAAGTAGTCAATATTATTTTTCATTTCTCATACACGGAAAGTACTGTTTGTTTGATCTGAGTAGCGGGTGGAAGACGCTGTTCCCCGTCTTAGGGCGGGAATGACTCATAGTAATTACTTCCCTCTCTAGGGCGGGAATGAATTTTAAAAATAGAAATAAATTTGGTTAGGTAGTCGGCTACGATTTTTTTTACATACTAGTGACTTCATAACAGCGAGTGTGAATTAAAAAAATACCCATTAAGGGGGAGGCGCTAAAATTCAAATTTACTTACTTTTTTGCAATTTGCAGTGACTCACCAGAAACACAATTGACACAGAGCTGCAATTTGCAAAAAACCAAACAATGTTTGAATTTGGCGGGCTACAACTGAGGATCCACCTTAAGCGGGACGGCCCGCGGCGGTGAGCCGGTGTGTTCCATATTTAAAATTTAAAAAGGACTATCATTTGGCGGGATAATAACTCTGTAAGCTTCCTTAGCTTTGTTTTCTTCGTAATAATTAAAATAAACGTGACATTGGCTGAATGAACAAACCGTGCGAAGCCACAAGAAAAAAAAACTGTAAGCTGTACCGAAATTCAAAATATCAGTTTTATAGACTAGTATTTGATTAAAAATGAGTCTCAAATTATTATTATTAATTAATATTTTAGAAAAACTACTATTTTTACTTTCCTTGTATTCGAAATGAAAAGTAGAGTGTTTAACACGGGTGAAAGTCATCAATTCCTACTCGGACTATAGCCGCCCTCGCTGCGCTCGGGCGTCTAAATACCTCGTATGGGAATTGATTCCTTTCGACCCTTGTATAACAATCTACTATTTTTCCATTCAATTCATTTATTCAATAACAATTTTTACATCGAGTCTGAATTTCTATAACTAAATATATATAAGAAACATCATGCATGCAATCTATATTTAAATCAATACAATTATCCAAATTACATTAAAATCAGAATAATAATAGAAATAAAAAATAAAAATAAATAAGTGTCAGTCAATTAATAAAATTCAGTAAAATTTTCATTTCAAATCAATAAAATTATGTTACCTACTTTCGACTTTTCATCAATAGCACACAACACACAACACTTCTTTAACAAGAACCTTGTTTATACTAGACTTTTTATTTCTGTCGGCAGTTTATTGAACATTTTTAATGACTTGCCTACCGCCTACCGTAGGCGCTATTTTACAACGTTCAGGTGAGGCACTTGCTTCATCTGGAGATCTTTTCTTTTTGTACTCTCCCTTTTTTGCCTTTCATCTTCTGTCTCATATTCAAAGATATATTTTGATAAGTGACTAAGTAGGACCAAAATGTACAAGCTTGGGACTGTCAATTTATTTAAGTCATTACAATGTGGCTTGCATGATTCTTGCTGTTGAATTCAAGCTATGGTTCTTACTGCTCTTTTCTGAATTACAAAAGCTTTTTGAGTATTGTAATCATAACTTCCTCTCCAGAAAAGTATGTAGTATCTCAGTTTTGACTCCACTAATGCGTAATAGACCATTTTTAAATGTTTTATGGTTACCTCGTTTATTAGACTTCTCAGTACGTAGCAGGCAGAGCTGATTGCTTCCTCTAGGTCTAGGTGTGTTAACTCTTTTTTCCACTTTAACTGGGTTTTGATATGAACTCTCAGAAATATAACCACTGGGACCACGTTCACTGTTTCTCCTTTTATGACGCAGTCAATGCTATCTTTATTTTTGGAAGTAGAACGAACAAACATTACATTGGTTTTACTGGCATTTACTTTAAGACTGTTAACAGTAAACCAGCTGTGGAAGACATCTAAGGTTTGAATTAAGAGCGTGTATATTTGGTATCGTCGGCAAACACCACAAGCTGGATAGATCCCGCAGCTTTTCTACTCACATGTTGTTTAAGGTCATTAACAAACGCGTTTAAAAATATCGGAGCGTTTTGAGAGTAGTCATTATGAAATAATTTACACAAAGTAAAGCGCCAGTCTGGGTCCGAACCATATTTTTTTTTTTGTTTGGGAAATCATCAAATGACCTCTCCCGCTCTGGGCGGAGCGGAAGGGCGTGTCAGACTCTTACTGACTAAAACCCACCCGTGTTCCTTCAGTTGCCTGTGCGCCAGGGCCACGGTAACTCTTTCGAACAATCCGCAGCCCCGGCAGGCATGGGTCCTATCGGACCCCGTCAATTGTGCCGACATCTCTTTGAGGCGCGCGTGGAACACGACGCGCCGTCGACCCGGGCCTGGCTGGGTCCGAACCTACGACCTATAACTCGTAAGTAGCGGCCGTTACCACTGGGCCACCACTGCTCACCTTCGACCAGTGAGCGCAAAAGCTAAAGATTTGACATGCTGCGCTTTTTTGTTATTATTTCATCGTTATATCTATCGGAATGCAAAAAATGTAGAGCTCGTTTCGGTCATTTTTGCATCCTGCGTTCTTTTAATTCCTAATAAAGTTTCCTACATAAGTCGACAAAGTAACGCCTATTTCTGTGTGAATGGTCAAAAGACAATCTAACCTAGTCAAATAGGGACGCTATTACAAAAGTCGAGCTCACTTCGCTCGCTCTTGCATCCTACATTCATTTCATTTCACTCCTACCTAAATACACTTTACTGATTTTATGTCGACAAACATAATTCAATTTCTGTATGAATGAACAAAAAAAGAAAATGAGATACAGTTCCTTTTACAAAACTGACAATAGTGACAATTTTGTCTGGTTTTAGGTTGTCAATTTTGTATTAAGAACTTTACTAAAGTAGGCATAAAGTTCGAAATAAGTACAAAAACTGGCTCGAAGGCTTAGACTCGGGCTAAAGTTGGATCGTGTTTTGTAATAAGACCGAATATGTCCGAGACGGGTGCATTTAATATCGAGCTCGCTCCTCTCGCTCTTAAATCCTAGGTTCTCTCGGTAAACCAATTTGAAAGGAAAGCATAATGTAAGGCTGAAGCTGCAACTCTACGAAAATAACCCTGCCGGTGCAGGGCGCGGGCTGCTTATACAAGGATAGATTTCAAGATCTGGTCCTCTAGTCAGACTAATAAAGTGGTGTTTTCGTATAAAACATACATGGAGAGTCTTTTACACTAGTTTAGTCTGACAAAACAGGGTTGGGGTGGGTTGGCATCGACGGTTTTGGTGCTGAAGCGGCTAGCAGCGAGCCTGGGTAGTAGTAGGTAGTAGGTACCTACTTCTAGTCTAGTAGGCTGAATTTATTTGGTCGGCCAGTCATGGCTATACAGAACGAACGTGCTATAATGAATTAGGAATTGAGGTGGCATTATAGAATCAATCGATCTAGCAATAAACCAAATCCGGTTTGCTCTCAATATTTTTACCACAAAAACAAGGGCAGTTACAGAGTTTCATTATTTTTGTCCAACTGTATTTATTAGTGTAATGCTTCTTCGAGAGCGCTTCGCTCAGTTTAAAAAAATATTACCGATAGTTTTTATTTGAATAATCCCGCCGAAAAACACGGCGTCGAGAGAAAAAAGTTGTCTATGCTAAAATTAGAAAAATGAACTTATATATAAAATGAGTGCTTGATAACAAAAATAAAACTCGATGAAGATGTATTTTTTTACATTAATTAACGAAATCAAAATGTAAAAACGTCGGTGTATAAGATCTTGTCTTGACATTTAAAATACTTGCCAGTAATAAAAAAGCAAAGTGTGTTCAACTACAGTAGTTTGATTATGCAGTATATTGAGCATTGTTAACAAACAGTTTCTGCACGCGTAGCATGATCACGATAGAAACGGGTATTGTCGGCGGAAGAATAGACGAAACGACAGATTGTGGAAAAATTTCTTTAGAAATCTGTCCACAATCTGTCATTTCGTCTATTCTTCCGTCAACAAAACCCGTTTCTATCGTGGTCGTGCTACGCTTGCTGCATGAAATAGCACGAATTAATGAATTTGAATAAAAATAAATTTATTTGAAAAGGAGATCATCACAATCATTTATCCGATGTGCTCAAAACACTGCCAAGCATTGCTAGCTTTTTAATTTTTGCCGAATATTATGAAACTATCATAATATTCGGCAAAATTACCTACTTCGTCCGCGACTTCGTTCGCATGTATTTAGATTTTCTTCTTCCAATAAATTCCAAAACCCCTTCCACCTATTTAAAAGGTAGTTTTCGAACATTCATTATTACGTTTACATAAATTAGTATTCAGGCCAAGTTTCAAGTTTATGGATCAAAAGACTAACATTTTTCATTAATACGGTATCCTCTCTTTTCACATCTACAGGGGTGAAATTACGAAAAATTATTTGGGACGATTCCGATATTTAATTAACCAACCAACCAATCAATAACAACAACAACCAACCAACAACCAACACCAACCAATTCCAACCAACCACCAGCAACTATTACCAACCACATAGTACCAACCTGGTATAATACCAACTTTCTTCCCTTTTTATTTTTATTATACCTATACTTGTACATAATGTATTTGTTTTAGTGTTACTTGTTTATTGTAATCAAGGTTTGTCAAAATAAAATGTAACATATGCTTTTTTGTTAATAAACTCACACAGGAAAATCCGCCCCTAAAACACAATACCCTATTTTGGGTTTTTAGGGTTCGACTTTCGAAAAACGCAAATACTCGTTTTTTTAAAAATAATTTTTCATTTAGCTAGACCACGTATTAAGAATTTTCTATACAAACTTTAACACCAAAACTCTCTTCGCAGGGTAGTTTTGAAAAACTAATTGTGCCAAACTTTATTGGAACCATGGTATAATAATATACTTCGCCAGGTATAGCATTCCGAGAAACAGTGGTCACGTGGGTGACACAAGCCTACGTCATCACCGCTGTGTTACCAGTAGTGTGTCATAATAACTCCCCAACCGCCTTTATTACCTGTGCGAATCCGATAAATCAATGAGGTTTTAACTAACAATTACATCGGTATAAGTTTAAATTGAATTGTTTCGTTTGATTAGAAAAACAAAACGACAATTTAAATGCTTGATATATATTTTTTAACAGAATGGTGACTGAAAATGTTTCCATACTTCTTGTTTTGTTGCAATAAAGTGGCAACTGGATAGTGACGTAAGCTTGTGTCACTCTCGGAGTGCCAGACCTTGTTTTTTTAGACCATGATTGGAACAAAGATCCTTAACGCAGTTTGCGGTAGGAATAAACTGGCAGAAAAAACGTTATTCCTGTAAAAGTTAGTTTTTGTTTTTGTATTTTAATACAGAACCATCTAGTATAGTTTTTAGCTTGCCACTCGTTGCGCTGTTGACACTCGCAACTTGAGACCATATAGACGACTCTGTTTTAATACAACATATACAGCAAAAGGAATTTTGTTCCAATCTGGCGTCCCATGACACCTCCCGACTTTTATTTACTTACGGAAGTATTCGAGCCAAGTTTCAAGATAAGAACCAAAGAAACCCAAAGAATAAGATTTTGTATATAAACAAAATCCCCCTTTTCACCCCCTTAAAGATTGAATTTCCAATAACCCTTTCTTAGTGCTCCTTTACGGTATGGAAAAAAACATAACATCACTCTTGTAATACTCGAAGGGTTAGGCAGGGGTGTACCTATAGTAGAGCCACATTTCGCCAGTTATGTTTAAGTCCCATGTAGTAGGGGGCGAGCCTATTGCCATCAACCAGGCACAAATTCAGACTCCGGGCTGCTACTGAGAAATTTATACTTAGTAGAAAACCCAATAACACTTTGCCCGACCTGGGAATCCAACCACAAGACCAACGAGACAGTCCTTGTGCAAATATATGCAAGGAACGCTTGTGCAAAATTTCACGTAATTACTTAGTCCCAGTAGTTTCGGCTGTGCGGTGATTTGTCAGTGAGTCAGTTTCTCCTTAGGATATATAAAAAAAAAGAGTCCGTCTCACGAGAAAAGTTTTACGGCAATAAGTGGAACTAACAATTATTATGTAGTTAGCAACATTTCTAGAACAACCCTCCAACCTCGGACACCTTTCTCTATATAAGATTGTGCATTTTATAAACCAGTGTCTGTAATATTAAGTTGAGATAAATAAATAATTATAGATTTATGATTCCGTCGCATGTCTTTATCACCACGTCAGACTTCTTTCGTGAGACAGATTTTATAAGTTAATGCTATGAATTGGCTCTAGAAAGCTGGAACGTCGTGGCGGTTGTTATTTTTTGTTACATTGCAATACCGCACGGTAGACTTCAAACTTCAACATTCGTCCTAATTTTGTCTATGCTTTAGTTATATTTTCGGTGTGGTGGTCGATTTATCAATATTTTTCGTATATTTTGTTTTCGGAATATAGGCGGGAACCTGTTGTCTTCAATCAAACTCAGTAACAATGAGCGTGGAAGAAGATATTATGAAAATCCAAAAGAAACTGACGAAGATGATTTCAGCGGATGGCACGGTGGGTCTAATATTTTGGGAACAAAAATATGGAGCTAAAGACATTTTCCGCCTAGAAATTGTCTAGAAGAACCGCAACAAACATGCTAAAACATAATTTCAAATGAAATACGTGGTCTATGAAACTACGACTTTCAATTCGTTTTAGAAGAATATTGTTTAATTGTATAGCACCGGACGCTATGCTTACTTACCGATCTAATTAGAAATTATTGGCGGGGTTATTACTATTTCGTTTATTTGTTTTAGGGTCAAGAAGAAGCTTTAGACCTGCTGAAATCCCTACAGACAATGGCTATCGACTTGGATGTGTTGACTAAAACAAGAATAGGTATGACAGTGAATAATCTTCGTAAATCAAGCAAGGATGAAGAAGTAATATCTTTATGCAAAACTTTGATAAAAAACTGGAAAAAGTTCTTGTCAACACCAGGAACACCGGGTAAAGATAATGGCAGCTCCTCAAAATCCAAAAAAGAAGGTAAGGACAAAGATAAAAAAGATGATAAGGAAAAAGACAAGAAGCTGCAAACAGCTTCATTCCCACCACAGACAAACACTACTGACGCTGTGAGGCTTAAATGTAGGGAACTCTTAACACAAGCTCTTAAAGTTGATGGTGAGAACCCAAGTGCTTGTGGGAGCCCTGAGGAGCTTGCTGAAGAATTAGAGGAATGCATTTATGCAGAGTTCAAAAACACTGACATGAGGTATAAGAACAGGGTAAGGTCAAGAGTTGCCAATTTAAAAGATCCTAAAAATCCAACACTGCGTACAAACTTTCTCAATGGTTGTATCGCAGCTTCACGCCTTGCCAAGATGACCCCAGAGGAAATGGCGAGTGATGAGATGAAGAAAATCCGAGAGAAGTTTATTAAGGAGGCCATTGATGATGCTCAGCTTGCTACAGTACAAGGAACAAAGACTGAGATGCTCAAGTGCGGCAAATGCAAAAAGAAGAACTGTACGTACAACCAATTGCAGACCAGAAGTTCTGATGAACCTATGACTACCTTTGTACTTTGTAATGAATGCGGTAATCGCTGGAAATTCTGTTAAGACTGCTTTCAACCATCCCAAGGTGACTAGTGTACCCCACACAATATGATAATGTATTGTATCAGTATAATATTTCATTTTATTATGAATTATGGTTTCTGTTTTGCTATTTTAATAACACCTTACTACTGTCATTGACTATGAAATCATGTTTAGTAGCTAAGGTGATCTTAGTTTAAAACTTAAATAAATGAATCTGCTTAAGTGAGTTTAGCATTTTATTCAAAAATAATCATTGTTTAGTATATTTCTCCTTTCAACGAATATGCAGTTGCATGTTGACTGGTATTATGACCTTTGCAAAGCATAATAATAAAGCATGGTTTGAATCTAGGAAGAAGCTAATTAAACTGCTTTTTTAATTATTGAATAATCATATATTTATAAAATATCTTGCACAACAGGAATGTGTCCTTTAGGACAAACCTAAAGTATATAAGACTGGCACTAAAATAAACTATGATTACACTTTATCGTTATTAGAATATGGTATAAATTATTATTCTGTGTTTCAGCATTGTTAGTATCAGAAATTGCTGCATAAAAATATTGAGTCTCCACATTACTAAACACCAGAACAGTTTAATAATATTGTCAGTAATTACAAAGACAGTAACAGTAAAATACCTTATTGGCCTCAATTAAAAATATTTTTTAAATTGAATGTTTCATCTTTTAGCAACAGATACAGCAACGAAAGTCTGTAGCACTTTAGTTTCTAAAAATACAATTTATCACAATAATATTAAGAAACTGAACAGATTAACAAAGAAATAACACAAACTTTTGACTTTGGGCATGAAATGCTAAAAAGCAGTGTATTTTGTAATAATCACACTTGGTTGCTGACTGTACCTTGCTAACATTTGTGCTGAAGAAAGATAAATATTACCCAGTAACTGTGGCCATTAAAACTACGATATTTTTTATTTAACGCCGATTGGCGTACGCCGGTCTTGTAACAAGTACGCCATGCTTCTGCTGTAGCTAATGGGTTAGAGGAGTTTTACTGTCTATCCTACTCTTTCTCATGGTAACTTAAAACAAAAATTATTTTCATATTTTCTTTAATGAACTGTTATTAAGTACGTTTTGTTATATACTGGGCGTTATTCCAGTCACCGACATGGCAACACTGACGACACAGCTGAGATGGAAGCAAGTGTTTGAATTCTAATTTTCTAAGCATGTTTTCTTCCACTTCCACCAGTGGCGATGGTCCCATTCAGACCAACGGAAAAACGCCTCTCCAGCAGCCCAATTGCATTTTTTTTATTAATTTTGCCTTTTTGTTTATTTCCATGATAATATCCAAAATGGCCAGGATTGATATAATCTAATATGGCAAGCTATGCTTTGGTGAACATCAACATTTTTCATTTGGCTTATGATAAAACTATACTTACCTACTTGTTACAAACATCTTGTTATTAACAATTTCTAATCTAATTAAAACCTTAATTTATAATCACTTATTATTATAACATTCGAATATTTTATTCTACCAATAATTCTCCAGTTTTAATTTTTACAAATATCTTTTCATCATTACATGCAAAACTCTTGTTCTGCATGTCTAATTTGAGATCAACTGATTCACTGTCTTCATCCAACTTGGTTATGGTAAAACTAACGGCTTCGTTAGCCACAAAACATTCGGGAATAAGAGTTTTGTGGTAGTTGAAGTGTGTCTTCAGATGTTCCCGAAGGAAATGCGACTGAACAACTACTAGGTCGCAATGGGAACATTTATGACTTCCTCCGTTCAGAACATCGGTGTCTCCATGCCTTCTGTAATGATTGCTTAAAGAATCTTGACGTTGGTTAGTGTAGGGACATAACAGACACATGTGCATTTTGCGCTCTTTGATCAGTGAAGTTTCAGAAGTGCTGTGGTCCTTTCCAGAATTAATATTCATTGACCGTCTCCTCTGCAGCAGTCTGAGCGTTTGTTGATCGCTAATTGAGAATTGTTGAAAGTCGCTCTTAGCAGCTCCTTTTGGCATAGTTTTTATTGCAAGTTTAATGTTATCACTGCTGTCGTCTTGCTTAACGTCTTCTTGATGTTCAGATTCTGTAAAATCATTATTATCTTTCTTTCTTTCAGCTTGAGCTTCATCGTTCATTTGATGTTTTCGCATATGTTGAACATAATTAGCGTAATATTTTACTGAATAATCACATAACTCACATTTATATCTTTGCTTGGAGCCGTGCAATGACAAATGAATTTTATATTGTTCCCTTTTCTCAAAAGCTGAGGGGCACTTGTGGCACTTGTATCGCTTTTCTTTCTGACGTCCATTTTTCAGGTACGTGGGATATATAAATTCAGGATTACCATGCATTAAATAACCGAATTGGGGATCGGCTTGTAGTACAGGCGGAAAATGATCGTTCGGCTTAACTAACTTATCTTTATCTGTTAATACTCTTTTCTGAGCCTCAGTCTTTCTCTGGAACAAATCTGTGCCTGACAAAGGAATATTTTTATAATCCATATCTTCACCAGATTCATAGTCACAAGTTGTAGCCTTGTTCTCATTTTCGTGAACTAATTCATGTTTGCCTAGATTTCCAATGTTCTTCACGGCGTAATTACACTTTTTGCACTTAAACTCGCCCTCACCTCCATGTAGCCCCATGTGATAGGTAAGCGCAGAACTTTTGAAGAACTTAGCTGGGCATTGTTTGCAATAATATTGTTTTGGCACGTGTTTTGTTTCTTTTTTCATAGGACTTTCGATATGTTCAGGTTTACTTGGCCCAGTGGCTCGCCACGTAATCTCTGAAGTATTTTGACAGAGAACAAACTCTACCACGGGTTGTTTGTGCAAAGGATGTGAGTGGTGGACAAATTTAAGCATCTTCGTTTTTGTGTGATATTCATCTGTATGCACGGTATCATGTGCCGCTAATTCATTTTCTTCAGTGACTGAAAAGTCACAACTTTTACATTTATTGGGCAATTTTACATAATGACATTTTTCATGAACGTCTAGTTCGCTGTCTTCAAAAAATCTTGCCGGGCACTTTTGACAAAAATACAATAATTTTATTTCTCTTAATTCGTGCGTAGTGCCTTCATCTCTAGAGAAACTCTCTGGATTTGCTGACTTTTCAATTTCTATAACCTTTCTCAATTTAGTGATTTGTTCATCATCGGGCACATCATATTCAACAGGACAATAAATGCGACCATATATTTCCCCGTGTGTTTTGGAATGCTCGGCTAGTCTGCTGGCGTTATCACATGTGAATTTGCATTCCAAACACTTGTAAATAGTTGTATCATTGTTTTCGAATACGATGCAATGAATTTTTTCATGATTTGGTATTTTACTTTTTACAGCATTAACGTATGAACAATATCGGCACTTGTACATTTTATGAAACTCATTCTTAGCCGAAACCCAGACATAGGGTATTTCATCAAGATTAATTTGGAAGTCCATTTTAGCTACCTTGTTTTGTGCTGCTTCTAATTCGGCCTCAGTTTCAATTCTTTTGATTCCGTGTACTCGCAAATGCTGGTGCAGCAGGTGTCTCTTAGAGACGCTGTAGTTGCATTCCGGACATTTATAAGGCGTATCAGCCGGAAGTCGGTGAAATTGTTCGTGGTACATGAATTGTGACTTACTATTTGTTTCGTATGGACATTCTATGCATTTGTGACGCTTGGTGGAGTTTAATGGCGTAGTAACAGGTGCTTGCGGTTCTGGTGGTCCTGGGGATTTAGTTCCCATTGCTTTTGCGATGTAATCTTCTGGATCAGTGATACCGTGCAGGAGTAGATGTTGGATTAATTCTGGCTCATCCTTTACGAAGAATGGACAGAAGTAACACTTGAAAATAGAGTCCGGCGAGGGCTGATGCTGTTGTAAATGAGCAATGAGTAATTTCTTGTCACTCGTCCTGTACGGGCATTTGTTGCAAGTGTCAATGTTGATCTCATTGATGTTCATTGGTGGGTCCGGTTTTGGTTTAACTGTAGTTATCACTTTGATCACTCCGTCGTGTTTTAATCGGCAATGGCGCTGAAAAAGTAAATAGTAGGTATTATAGAGTAAATAATTAAAAAAAAGGGTGTGTGTACACTATAAAAGTGAAAACTAACGACTTGAGCCGAGTAGATACGATTCAGAGCCAAATATACCCTATTTAGCGTCACCCACCCGAACGTGACAGTTCAGATTCGGTCACTGTACAGAAAGACCCCAAAGTGCGCTTAGTATTTGCTGACGCGCAGTCGGGTCAAAAACAAAGAAACGAATATAAAGCCAATGTCGTAACGCACCTGTATGACATGTTTCCAATTAGACAATTGGTTACAATGGCCACAACGATACGCCAGGTCTGCTGGGTCGGGAGTATTATTTTCAGGTTTCTTAATAGGCGGTTTGTTTAGTTCGTCATGGATGCCATCCGATCTGGAGTGTTCACGAACATGCTCTAATAGAGCTTCTCTTGAGGGATCTCTGAAAATAAAATAAAATTATATGTAAGTTTTCTTAATATCCGAGTTAATATTTTGTATTTATGTAAGAAAAATGTATGAAAAGTGTATGAAACTCTATAAAAAATATATGTTTTTAGACTTACTTGTAATTACATCTTTTACATTTCCATAATGTTTTCTTGGGTTTCTTCATATCATTGAGACCTCTGTTATCAATATAGTTGTAATTATCTTCACTGTGTTGAGTCTGTAAGTTAAGCGGTTGCATTTCAAATTGTACATTCATAACGTCTGATATATCATTAAATGAGTCATCCATTTCCACCGTGCTATCGACTGCAGTATTAGGATCCAGGTAATGAAACTCATTTTCGTTTAAAACAGGCATTGCTAAAAATTTGTTGTATTTGCTATAGTTTCTTCTTCCTGTTTCATCAGTCATAAGTACTTTTGCTTCGTTATGCTCAGGATCCCTCGCAGATTTCAATTTAATGTGTTTGGTTATATCCCATCTCCAATTAGATTTATATTTGCAGAGGGAACACTCAAATGGTTTCTTGTTTAAGTGGCCCACGATATGAACGTGAAATCTGGACGCTGTTGTGGAGAAAAATGGACAATGTGGACATTTAAATACCTTCCTTCCTATAGCTTGACTCGGCGACAAATTCATGCTTTCATTTTCATCAACAATCTCAGCGTCAAAATTTCGACGTATTTCTGGTAGAGTGGAATCATCATTTATGTTTATGTCTAAAGGTATATCAAACTTGTTAGGGTCATGACTTATGTTGTTCCATACGAAAACGACGTTTTCCATTGGATGCGGTTCAGTCTCTTTTTCATGAATTGGAATTACTTCATCATTACTATTTTCATTTTTGATAGTGTTTTCATCGTCGATCTTTTCGCTCTTGCCGCAAGTTTGCATGTGGATATATAAGTCTGCACTAGATTTACATCTGTGTCTGCAATTCTGGCATCGAGTGGAACTTAAACTTTTAAGCGACGTGTTTGCATTGATACGGTTCGTTTGTGGGGAACAATTTTTCTCGTGGACAGAATGTTCTGATAGGCATTTACTTTCAAATCCACAGATCTTGCATATTAGTGAGCCTTCTTCGCCTGTTTCTGTTAATAGTCTTTCTTTTAATCTGTCGAAGAACGATTCATTTTTCTTACGACCTGCAGTCTCTTTTATTAATGGATGTGTTGGTAAAAGAGTATTTTCAACAGACACATCGTCAATGTCGATGGGTAAAGATTCCTTGAACTTTTTCTGTGGCGGTTCACCAGAGCATGTTTGTTTTTGGTTGGGTGTTGAAGAGTTTAACGGTATGAGTTGTGGTATTGGTCGGGGAATCTTTCTGCTTTGTTTTTGTTGCTTCTCGTCTGCGCTGTGGGTTGGTGAAAGCTGGTTGTATCCATCTTGCGAAGTCTCTTTTCTTGTAATCGCATCAGACCCTGTGCCGTCATTCGAATCACTTTTGCAACTGACTAGTTCTCTCTCTGCGTATTGGAGACCCATGTCCTGAAATTAAAGAAAAATAGTATTTAAGTGAGTGTTACCTTCATTCTAGAAAAAATAGATCGTGTGAAGTTACAGTGATTATTAAAAAAATGTTTTCCCATTCGGTTTTCTTTAGAACGTGCGTATGTTTAAAAAAAGATCTAATATCACATGCATAGACGAGCTGGTTGGTTACAAAAAATATCTGAAGGAAAAGAAGAAATAAGGCGTGCGGGAATCGAACCCGTGTCTGCTCAGATGCGAAGTCTCAACAACTGTGCCGTTCGTGCCGCCACGCAAAACATTATTTTATTAAAAGGGAAGTATTGATTGTTTATAAGTTTTCCAAAAAACAATTTACTAATTATTGGAATAATTTGAGTATTTATTTATTGGAGTGTAGGTTATAATCCAACGCCCGAAAACTCGTAACGACTGGAATCTTTTTTTTAAACAAACCTAAGATCAATTTGCAAAAACATGTGGTATCGGTGCTACATTTTCCTGACCCTATTTCATAATTGATATTTCATAACTTCAAGTGACGTCACGCTTATACGGAAAAAGCAAACAAGCAAACACACAAATAATAGACAAAACAGTGGAAAATATTACGAGTAGATTATTAAGTAGTGACCCAAGTATAACTTGCAAAAACTGAAAAAGCACTCGTAAATGCATTTTGAAGGCAAAATATCAACTACGAATAGATTTAAAAAATATGTAGTTTGTAAAGATATTTTCATAACAAATGTATAAGTAAGCATATCCGTTGTTGGAGGATGGGGAGTGTAGGTGTACGTAGAAAATACCTTCCTGGACTGTCATTAATATAATCTAATTTGAAAAAGGGCGTCAGTAAAACAGACTTAGCTAATTTGCTTCCCGTAAAAGGCGGCTTAGCCATAAGAATTAGTCGTGCGCTTGCTGAAGAGCTTTTTAAGGACTTAAGCAACCGACTTAAGTTACGGATCTAGAGACACTTCCAATATTACGTCTTTTCATGTTTACAATAAAAGCGATTTTACCAAAAGACCAAAATCTATCGTTTTTTGTTGCAATGGAGTTTGTTGTATCGACACAACGAAAGGGATTGCCATTTCAAGTGGGTTACGCAATAAAGGTGCAGACCTAACGGGACGCAATTGACCGTTTTCGTGCTAACTTACCAATGATGAGTCTACCTATGTGACTGGAGCATGTACCATCATTATTACGGACTTAGTACCGTATGCACGGTTATTTAAGTGCGTAATTTCAAGCAGTAGGCATCATTGCTCACCCTCTGTAGCCGCCTCGACTTTCCTTTACGCACTTTCCAAAGAAATGGTCTGATTCAAATAACTTTAAGAGATGATAAAATCTCTGGATTAGGAATATAAATAATGATTTATGGTCTGCTTCATCTACCCACGCGAATCGTAAAAGAAATGGATTACTACGGATGACATTCGTGGGTGATGGACAAATAAATCTCGTCTACTTACGTTGTAGTCATTTAGAAGGTATATTGGAGCTTCTAAAAACTACCCTACTCAGAAAACTCGATTCACTTTCATGAATATTATACTTTACACGTAGATACATCGGTTCGCGAATTTCAGAAATTGCTGTAAAACACGTCTGATTATTTAAATTTAGGACGTTAGAGTATTTTTATCTAAACGTCGGCGGTAAATCTGTGACATTTGATTTCATCAAGACGAGAAATGTTAAGATTGAGACGAGTCATGGGTTCAGTGGTAGGAAGCGCGCGTAATCGGGTTCGATACCTAACTTTGGGTATGACAAATGACAGAAGTATGCTAACCTAAATAATAATAAATATAGAAACTGGATGTATCACTCTACTATCAGCTGGCGGAATGTTGTTTTTCTTTTAATCAGGCATTCATCATTTTTTTAAATCCTGTTATCAGAGTTTGGAAATTCTCAAAGCTTGCAATGCTCTTAGAACAACTAATTACATAATACTTATCTACAATAATATCGTAGTCAAAGAATGTTTACAGATTCGACGCGAGCATTATTTGTAAACAAGTTATTTATCTGCTATTTAGGTGGTCTACATACTATACATTTTGTAAGTCAAGTAAGTTTTAATAATGAGCTAGTATATTCGGATGGGAATGAGTGTTATGTGACTGAGCGTGCAACACAAATAGAAGCGTGAAAGAGACATGCATAAATGTAAACATGATGCAAAAGGTTGCGAGAAGCGATATAATATGGACTGCAATCCATGTGCAGTGGCGCTCGTGATAACAGTGACAACGGAGTGACGTCACCGGTGGCACCGGCAGGCGGCGGCAGCGGCCGGGGCGCGGCCCCTCGCCGGCACGCACACAACACATATACGACGACTCACCGAGACCGAGTGTGAGGATCGCGAGTCGCCGCTCCCTTCTTCCTCCTTGGGGAGCAACGTGCTCGCTGCGTCGAACTCCGCGATAACCGTGTCGCTGGCGCCCACCCGGTTGCGGCGGCGACTCGACAGCGATTGGCCCGCTGGCGGTGTGTGATGATTCATTTCGTGCACCGTCAGACTCTGCTTGATGTCCGCCGTGAAGTTGCACATCGAACAATTGAAACTCCCACTTCCACCGTGGTTCTTCATGTGACGGTCCAAATTCCACTTGTATGGAGTTCGAAAATCACACATTGTACACTTGATCATAGGCATTGAATGATATTTGACGTGCTTTGTGAATCTAGCTCTTATGTGGGTGACATAGTTGCACTTATCGCATGAGAAGAATTTGCCCTTAGCTTTTGACAGATGTGCCCTCCGATAAGAGGGCGATGCGTAGTCAACACTTCTATCGCAGTCGCCGTCGATATCATCAGGTTGGTCCATGGAGTCATCATCTACTTCCATCATCATATCTTCGCAGTCCTCGACTTCCTCAAACATGTCTTCAATGCGCTCTGCTGGCTCCATGTTATCGTTGCAGGGAGGTGATAGCTCTGCTTCCACTTTACTAGCCGCAGAAGTCGGCTTTGATCCTCCGTGAACCATTTTGACGTGTCTTATAAGTTTTTGATGATGTCTCGAGGCGTAAACACAGTGTGGACAATCGTAAATCTTGAGTTTAACGAAGTGAGCGTCACGCGTGTGGACGAGATAAGCGCGCGGGTTCTGCGTATAGAACGTGCACTTGGTGCAATTATAATTCCTCCTTATCTTGCACTGTGGTAATTCAAAATCTTCGGCGGCGTCCGAGGAAGCCTCGGAAGACACGTCGCCGCAGACGCGGCCTTCAAGGTGGCGCACGATAGTCGCGACCTCGCCGACTTGTGCGCTCGGCGGCGAGGACATCTGCTGTAACATACTCCGCTGCAACAGAACAATGTTCGTTGTCGGTTAAACGTTCCGGGAGGGCGCGCGGCGTGTGGTGCGGGGGGTGCGAGGGGTGTCGTGGCGCGCTGCAGCGGTACGTGTGCGGTGCGCGAGAGCGTCGCCGGCTGAATGAGGCGCCGCGGCCGGCGAGCCAGCAGCCACAAGCGCGGCGTGGCGGAGGCCGGGCTGGAGGGCGCGTGGGCGCGGGCCGGGCGCGGAGGGCCGCCCGGTGTCATGCTCCTATGTTTTTCATCCTCGACGGCAAGGGGAGCCGGCGCGGCGGACGACCTCCACTCGGCAACGGTCTAATGAGAGTTTGTACTCTTGGATGTTGTCGGCAACATTTTTTCATATTAGGTTGCGGTGTATGCGACATCATCATTATACCGAGTACCGAGAATTTACAATGTAACGGCGTAATAAGGACAGCATTTGAAAAGGGAAGACTAATGGTGAAGCACTGCAGGTAAGCAGATTTATAAATGCCAACTCAGGTAGAGTACCTACTGTTACTTCAATTCGGGGTTGAGAACGAATACTACGAGTGTGTTATGTTATGATACTTATGATTCTACGAAGTAGTGTTAGTAAAGTTCCTGGCGTTCCTGCTAGAGAAATTGTAAACAACTTGTTGTTGTTGTCAAAACTAATTGGGGATAAACAGATTTCTACAAATCGGAAGCGTTGATGTCTTTTATATATATAAATTAAACTTTTTACGATTGAAATTCAAATGTTTAACAAGTACTTACTTATATGTTTAGGCGCGTTCACTTTATGTAAATAGGCTCTATATTATTGTTTTAAATCTAGCCAATTAGGTCTAAAACGAAATGAATACGTTCGAAACATTGAAGAGCGTATTATAAGTTATGTAGAGCTAAGTTTAGCGGAAAATAGGAATAGAGTGGTTGCTGAGTTGGGAAAAATGAGAAGAAAATTAGTTACGAACTGAAAAGCTTTCGTTATTTCTGAAATCCTCATAAAGTAGGCACCGTGTTGATTTAGAAAAGTAGAGCAAGTGTTACATAGTTGGTGTATATTAATGCTTGCACAAAACCTGCTTCGCCTGCGGATTAGGGATAAAAGACAGGGACTGCTTTATCAGGCGCTACAAACACCATACAAACAGACCATAACCCTTCTTTTGACTTACCGTGGTCTGCTGTGGACGGATAAAAATGCGATACAGCCCATAAACGCAATTATGAACTTTATAACCGAGACATAAAGTCAGAAATAGATTGAACTGATTTATTCAAATGTATCTACGATGCTGTACGTACGGCGGCATACCAACAGCTGTACCATTTGACAGAGTCTTTAAGCAACTTTAGTCTTACAGATTGTAACATAGAGTCGAGATTCGGTCTGAGTATTTTTGTCAAAATTTATAACAGGCCATCCGTGCCTATGAGTATCAGTTCAATGATGTATTTATAATATAGCGTATTTGTATGAGAAATGAGCCATAATCGTGGGTTGATTTATTGTTTGTCTTTAGGGTTCCTCATTAGAAGAACCTTGCTTTGTCAAATTACTTTTAGTTTTAATAAACAAAACACATTGTTTTGCTTCCCCGTAATACCGATACTGCATAATTCCAATGCGATTTGTGTGACGTAAATTTAATTTGGCACGTTTTCGCCGTTCGTTTGCCGTTGTGTTTGTCACAGCTGATTTAACTAATCTATCACCTATTAAAATGCAATTATGCGCATGTAAAGTTTGATCCGATTCGCCTTAATGCTGTATCCATTCTGATTACTTACTTAACAAACTTTGTTTTAAAGAGTTTTGCAGTTATTCTTGTAATTTACTGCTTACCGTCAAATTCTCAAAATAATACATATATGTAGATAACAATCGAAGTCCATCGGTCGTTAACATGACTCTCATAAAAAAACAACAATATAAGCGGTACGGAACCCACGGCTTACGAAGAGATTCCGCGACGTTCCTTCAAAATAATTAATCAAACGAGACAAAAACGCCGCTAATTGCCGATTGTTGTAACGGAAGTTATTAATTAAATTAACTGAATACTTTGCTGAAGCACCTATTAGAACTGGAATTAATGACGTTTACCGAATGTTACAGTTCTTCAGGGTCTTAATTGGACATTTGTATGGATATTCTCTCCAAGTCCATAATTATGTATTAACAACCATGGGCAAACAGGATTACAATGTGTTGTGATTTATTTATAACTAATAAACAGGCTACCAATAGCGCTGACTAACACGTACGGCGAAATTGTGGTCAACGGCACGTCGTTGAACTTAATGATGATTAACGCAATCATCGTTAATAAGTGCGAGGTCGTGTTATCAAGAGCGCTGTGTGCCTGAGTAGGTACTGAGCACTCATGTGTTAGACAGGTGACGTGTGCTGGTGGGCAGGGTGCGGCGCGCGGGGCAGGGTCGCAGACAACTGACGGCCGAGGCAGGAAACGGCCGGAGAAGGCATCCCAGGCCGAGCACAATGGAGGCGACGCGCCGCAGGGGGAGCCCTCGCAATCGATATGCCGTCGCTAAGGTCCGATGGCCGCTGCGAGCGGTTTGGAGCGCTGCAGAGGCGGATGCCCCCGCCCCGCGCACCGCAGGCCCCGCCGCTCACCACACCTGCTGTGTATTTATAGAGCGGCACAGCCGGCGCAGGGATGCAGGGATGTCGACTTTACCACGGGCGTCGACTGTATACGAGTACCTATGCGATGTAGGCACGCACGCAATGTTCGCACGCACGCCGCCGCTGCCGACCGGGTGACGCCCGACCGACTGTTTATTATTTGTCACAATGAACATAAAAATAGCACCCGTCCGTTAAGTACTATGCTGAATACTCTGTTCGCAACGCCAACGGTTCATGCGAACGCAACGCATTCACTGATGGAGACCGCTTCGACGTGAACTAACATAGCATAAGTGGCAATAGCTACAAGCGAAGCAGCTAATTACCTTTCTGCACGAATTAGTGGGTGCCATTCAAGATGGCTGCGGTACCTATCGTGTGTGTTTCAATCGTTGAAAAGCATTTACATTCTGTGACAGAATGTGAAAGCAACAAGCGTATTGTGTGACAGAATTTCTGTCACACAATACCCTTGCTCATATTAAATTCAGGGGTATTACGATTAAGAATCAACAACTATTCCAAGTGACACAGTCTAAAAAGAAACTTGTTGCAGACGACCCAAAGTTGATAAACTTCGAAGTCACCGATATTATGAATAATAAACCACGTGAATATGGGCCAGTCCCTATAAACATGTTATATAATAAACGTTATGTTAATACCACCACATTCCTTTCACTTTCATTCAAGTTCGATTCCCGAGTCGAGTCATTTGGTGTCATCGAGGACGCTTTTGCTTTCATTGATAGTTCAATTACCGTATTTTTTTATCTATCACCTTCCTAAAGATCGAGTCATTGGGATTTCGTGCCGAATCAGTCATTCAACATCATTCCGTATCGAGGAAAGATGTTTAAAGTGAATCCTCAGATATAGCTCGCCTAATTAAAATTTTCTTTGTTTTTTTGCAAATTGCAGCTCTGTTTTAAGTCTCGTATTTGATGAAAATGCGATTCGCGACTCTAGGAATGATATATTTTCTGAATAATTATCATCGAAAATTCCTAGGTGGAACAAATTTACAAACTTTGACGATTGATATGAAATTGATTATTATTCAGTAATTTGAATTTGGCGGGCTAAAGCTGAGGATTCACCTGAACATCAAATAAGCATCGTTTTTGTCTTGTTTCTGGATTGCAGGGTCTTTGGCAGTGATAACAAGAAAAATAATCAACAATCCAGCATTATGCCAAAACATTTCTTAGTAGCAGCCGGAGTCTGGATTTGTGCCCGGCTGATGACAATAGGCTCGCCCCCTGTTACATGAGTGGACCTAAACTCAAATATCGCCAGTGATGTTTGAACTGGCGAAATGTGGGTGTATATACTATAGATGCACCTCTGCCTAATCCTTCACGAAATACACGCGTGATGTTATGTTCAAACTGCAACACAAACATAACTCTTGCTTATGAAACGTTTCATAGGACCATCGTACCATTTCTCTCTTTAATATTGCAAAAACTGTTTTACTAAATATGATGACTCAAAGTAACTTGAGCTTTATACCAGTGTCGTTATTAAGGTTATTATCCTAACAAAGCAATTGACGTAAGTCATTGGCTTCGTCGCCTACCGCACATTCAAAGTGCAACATTAGAGTTATTCTTTCTATATTTGTGTTTTAATTCAAATGCACAATTACTTACTTATATACTTACGTATACAAGTTTTACCAGCACCCTAATTACGTAACACACTATCTATCACAATCTGAATAATTTTGAAGCCTATTGCTAATCCATTGCTTTATATGTTCGAATAATTTGTCTGCTCAACAACGTAAATAACGCAATGAATGTTGTTGAACTGTCAATATGAAACCCATTCCTACTGTTAGTGTGTTATGTAATTACCCCGCCGGTTCCAATATTAAAACGACTATTTAACGAATCGTAGCCTATCCTAGTAATGTTGGAAGTACGTACCTAAACGTAATTTGAAAAGATTTGAAACACATCTCGTGAAGAATTAATTACCTTTCTATGCTAAACACGAAAACTAGACATTGATATAATGGGCGGAAATACGAGAATTCAAGATTAACCAATATCGGTATCACATAGGTATCGAGCAGTTACGTTTTTTTTGTTGAAAAGGGAAGTGATTGTCGAAACTTTACAACACTGTTTTAAGTGCTACTAATTACTGCTTAAATGCTTTAACAACGGTGCACTGTACAATAACTTTGCAGCAGTTCAATAAATTGCTTAGGTTTTTTGTGAGGTCAACTAGTGCATTGGTATTATCAATATATCCTGTCGACCGATACAATGTACAGAATACAACTACCAAATTAAAAGAAAGATAGATCACAAAAAGTAATACATTGTTACTTTATTCAACGACACCTATTCTACTGATGTAGCTCTATGATACTCTTCATGTAGAGCTCTCACAACTACGCCGAAATTCAGGCGCATAGAAGGTGTGGCACACAATATGATCTGCCTACCCCTCCACGCATTATAAGCGCGACGAATCATGAAATATATCACACGAGGACTCGTTTTCAGCGACGCATACTTTCAGTCGTAGCCATGCGTAGCTACAGCTACGATATACCTACTTATAGGTAGCTACGCCAACATAACTGGCGAAATGTAGCCACATGTTGTTTTGAGTGGGGTAAGCAGAAGTCGAGGTATTGCAGTACGAGTGTACTATACTTACATCTCTGCCTGCCTCTACGGTGAATACCGGCGCGTTGTTATGTTATGCTACACTACTCCGATAAATGATAGCAAAGTGCTGTTTTCAGCGGTGTCTGTGCTCTGAATTAGTCCGCTTAACCACAGTCCACAAGTACATGACTGATACGACTAGGTATAAGACGTACTGGCTGTATGTACTTGTGCATATGTGTGGCGCGTTGTCGTCTATAGCTGTGTTGTGTGTCTGTGTCGTCATTTGTTTGCAACGTCTTGTAAGAGCGAGCAGTCGTAAGCATTCCGAGCGTGACTAAGCAGTGCCTTGATGGTGGAGCGCTCACCTCGAAACGACCTCAGACTGACCACTTCTTGAATTCAAACCCGTTTTTTCTGCTACGTGCTATGGAAAGAATGCATAGCCGCAGTCCCTATGAGCCCTGCCTGCCACCCCTGGGTCGGAACTCGATACCTGTTTTTGGGTTTCCTATTGCCATAACGCCAGGGCGGGGCTTAGAGGTAGCGGTGTAAAGAACCGTAGAATGTTTAACATTATAAAAACAACTGTATTTAATGAAGTGTCAATGTTCTTAAGTTCTTATTGCAATTAAGAAAATTTCTCGCTAACTTAACCAGCCCTATTTTAATGAGTTAAGTATCGATACAATTTCTAAAAGAAGAACGTTCCTCTTTGCCTTCCTGCATGCCGCTTACAATCAACTATGCTATAATTACGAAGTTAAATCTGTAATTCTGTTGAGGACGACGTCGACAGCTAGCAATCAATCGGCACGTGTATATACCGACAGTACGTAGGCATGTACATGGAGTACCTACCTACTTAACCACCGGCATACAATACCTATTATGAGGTCCGATAAGAATGCGTGCCGCGTTCTTGCCTTAAAGAGTACGCGATGTTAAGTCAACGTTGAATCAGTGATCAACCGTCCATTATATACCAACACCATAATACGTACAGCAAAGCAGGAGATGGGCTTAAATCATGTTAGTTTATAGTGTCGCTGTCGGGATGGTGCAGCGACGCTGCGCATTTTGCTACGCAAATAATTTGCGCGCCAATTGACCTTTCGTCGGACGTCGTCGACGGAGCAGCGCGGTGGCGGCGGCGGGCGCTGCGGCCCAACACGGGCTATATATAGTTGCGCGACAACACGCCACGCCGAGCGCACACCCGCCAGGGGCCGGCTACGTAGGCAGTTTTCCTTTATCACCCACCCGACAGCCTCAGCCTGGATTTTACTGAGGCTTTGCCAGAGCCGCGGCCTCTACAGAGACTCGGCGACGGGATGGCGACCCACACCACCCTCCCGAGATCAATACAGATGGTCGCCGCAAGAACACCCTAGTGTGGAAATGTATAAACCGTAGACGCTCCTAAATAGGGTAAACTTTATAGGGTGCGACAATGTAGATTGTTGGTGAATGCAGAGCGGCTGTTTACAACAGAAGCGCGTGTTATTAAAACGTGGTGCAATCTAGATATGTACCTTCTGTGGTGTCTGTAACCTAAGTCATCGGCAAACGCTCAAAGAGAACTACATTGTAGGCGGCCGATCATTGAAAACGATAAATGCCTTGTTTATGCGAAGATAGATATTAATGCGATGAGTCTCGCTAACGAGCATGACTGTCACCGGTCCGACTGGTAATTAACACGACCTTGAAGCAGGCTGCTAAACGATGCACGGCGCTCGCGTCGCATGTAATGAAAGGATCGGCCGGCTGTCGACGGCCATCGTAGCAACAGTGTTCTCGAATGGAATTCGTACCGAGTGGCGGGTGGCGTGCACTGTGCTCGTTTAAAGATGGCTGCGATAAGGCGTAGTGACGCTCCTCGGGCGCGGGCGTCGTGTCGGCGCACGGCTGTGTGCGTGCGGCGCGGCGGTGTGCCGACGCCGTCCCTGGTCTCCCGCCCGCCGCCCGCGCCCCCCGCGCCCCCGCGCCCGGCTGCACGTTCCGCAACATGTGCGGCTGCCCTGCCTGTCCATACGCCACCCAACAGCCGCAGCCGCTCTCATGTCGCTCCTCCCGCGCCGAGGCCCGCTGATAAATGCGCCTTATCAAACCACCAGATAGCAGAGGTGCTGCTCGCTCGTTTAGGTGTCACGGACGACGCGCACAGATCGACGCCGAGCAACTCGTGCATGAACACAGTCACGGCGACTTGTTTGTGTTACTTAGCGATTTACTCATTATGAGTCAGTCAATAGGTACTGTTTCCAATAGCGCACACCCGATATAAAAGCATTTTGCACATTGCAGCGTATGTAGGCAGCTAATGTGCAATGATGTAGGTATCGAGTGTGGCTATTTACTACCAACGCCGACCAGTCGCATACTATGCTCGTTTCATGCATTGCAAGCTGGAGCGAATGTTATGCCCATCTTGTCGGTGGCTCGCCGACATTCTCGGCCACGTGTTGCACAAGACACCTGATGACGCAAACGATTTCCGCTGCACCCGACCACTGCGCCAGGTACTACACAGGTCTCCATTTACATTCCTAATCCCGAACTCTACTAAACTAAAAAAAAAACAATAATGGAAGTCAACAACTTGCTCTACATGCGCTCTGCCAACGACAGCCATCACATTACTTATGTGATTATTTTGATTATTATATTATATACAAATTACGTCTTAAATTATGTGTTAATCACGATATGGTAAATAATCGAGAAGATTTACATAATATCGTCTTTGGGATTTGATTGTCCATTCGAATTAGGTACTCCATAAAAGTTGTCTTCAATGTCACGAGTTTCGCTCAATGGCAAATAACGACATAATCATATTAGCGACGACGAGTTGCTGGGATGATAACTTAAATATGTCTGCTATATGCATATAACGGCGTTACCTACATAATGATAAAATAACATTAATGTCTGCATCAGTAATTTGCACCGTTTAAGCGTGCGAAATGCGAATTACCTAAGGATCGACTGTTATTTGTTGAGAAGACATTGCGCTACAGTCGCATACCTCACCTACATTCGAGTGCATGGTGTAGGGAGTAGAAACCTAAGAAAGCGGCCACAACGTGTCGCAAGAAGCCGTTGAAGTAACATAAGCGCAGCAAATTATCAGGGTCGAGCGACGACGCCGCCGCGGGCCGCACGACCGCCTGCCTACGCGCCTACCTAGCTAAACGTAGCTATACACCTATATAGTGGCTGCTCGTGTAAACAGCCACACCGCACGCTGTCTGCGCACAAGACGGAAAAATACGATCACGGACACGGCATAAGGACAGCCGCTCGACAATACACAGCGACGACAAAGCCATCCAACAAAGTCGCGCGCCCACTTCCCAGAAACACTCGGCAGTCGGCCGTAGCACTGAAGAATATCTTTAATATTGTTTTGCGTTTCGCCTGCAAACGTCTGCGTAAATGTAGAACGCTCCATTTGCGAAATACATCAATTGCACTTGTGGCAGAAGTTTAGGTTAGAATTAAAATCTGTTGGTAATCATAATACGACCCGGGGGCCGTTGGTGGCCGGCCATATTGAGGCGTCTGCTTCGAAACGAGTTTTGTTGTGTGCAAGCGCAGGCAGCCGGCTGCCAGCTGCTTGTGTCAGGTGGTGCGTGGCCTCGCACGCCGACATAAGAACTAGCTAGTTAAGTATCTAGTGCTACTTCGTAGAGATGCAGTAACGTCGCCGCGATCACAGCCGAGTACTAATTAAGGTATAGAGCGGAGTCAATTAGGTGACGGCACGATTGTTAACGATGGCGACAGCCGTTGCCTACTACCGAGTCACGAACGGCTGGTACATTGATTTGATATCAATTTGCGCGTACGCTGGTTTTCAGAATGTCACCTATGTCTCTCTAGGTATTGTATAACACATTTTATTTAGCATTGGTAGACAATAATGGCAAGTAAAAAAATGGCGACCTAATTTGACATTAGAAAACTCTTTTTATTGTTGACTTTTTATCCGATGATCAATCTTATTAAAGTTTATACAGATTCGAGACATTCTAACCTGGAAATTCGTACATTACCAAGACTCTTTCAGCAGAACTTAGATTTAGATTCAGAACCAGCAATAAAACTGAAACTATTTAATTAATTAATACTAACAAAAGAAACAATACTCCGCGCTTAGGTCATATTTAGGTGGTATAGTCGCCTGCGCATGAGGTCAGTGGCGAGTGCGACGTCCGTGGAGCGACAACACGACACGTCCAGCAGCGCGCACGCATACATTACGTGCCGCCTACATGCAGCACGCGCCTATCTGCGGCGACTGCGACGTACGTACCTATGTAGTGTGTGTTCTGTGTTCGATATAGCACTGGCACATACTGCGCTTCTCATTGTTGGCTGGATGCGTTATGGCTGGCGGCGAACGCAAACTCACGACCTCCTTTCGTTTCAGTGACATCGCCGCCGTTCCAGAGGGGAGCGTTGAGAATGAAAGCATCCTGCTAAAACCTACTTTATGACGTTAGTAGCAAGTTAGCAACACTGATTTCAGCTCAAACATAACACAATATCACGTCTGTATTTCTCGTAAGGGTTGGGCAGAGATGAACCTAATGGTACACCCAGAAAAAAGATGAATTTATCTCCGACATCACGCGCAAATTCTTCCTCTCCCAAGTAGGTACCATTAACTTTATATCGCTTACGGAAAACATTGCACATACCTACTTATTGAGATAATGAACCAATTTATTGCAACGTTGTTCGTTTAATATAACAAAGTAGGTAAACAGGTAGTTTGATGGTATCGACAACACCCGAGGCGCACTGACGAGTTGGGTACCATGTAAATCCGGACTGGCTCATTTATGTACAACGGCAGAACATAATCGGGCCAGTACAGTAGACTTTTATGGAGATATCAGAGAAACAGCAAACCGTTTGCCAGTGAAAAAAGTGATAATATCACAGTATTGGATTGACAGACTTTTGATGACGATCTTGCTTAAACTGCGGCCTATTTGACCACCTCTGCATAATTTCCGGCTGACTCTGACAGACAATAATTTTTGTTCCATAATTTATTTCAGGGATAGTGTATATTTGGATTCCGTAAAACAGGCCCTTGCTACGCAAGATTACTTAAAATAGTCTAGATGGGGTATCCATAGCCTAGCCATAAGATTTTAAAGAGTTTTACACCTACGCCCCACAAAAACTCTCATACATTTCTGTAAACAGCAGTCATACGATAGGTATTATATAATAGGACGGCTTCCTAATCTAGCACTCTACAGTCCCGTTGCTTAGCACATAGGTACATACACGTTATGTAGGTATACGTTAGGCTATGTGGCTTCACAGAATCCTCTGCAAGGCTATCGCTGATAACGTTATCTCGACTAAGTGCCGGCGACTGCGGTTAGTGCAGACCACAGTTTTTAGAAGGTCCACTACATTAAACTGCACTAATTTTATTCTGAACTGTTAAAACACGTGCCTTCCGTTCAGTAGTATTATTCTTTAAGCAGCACTTTGAAACTCGAACGATGTCGAGTGAGAATCAGCGACTGTATACCAATTTTGAAAACAAGTGAGTTTACTATCGAGTTCTGTGCGGCCACTCGAGAGAGATATGCGGCAAGTTTTACACAATAACACCACAGCCACTGATCATTAATTTGCAGAATTAAATCTTCTCTTCGAGATACATAATACCAATAAAAACAATGGACGTGCGAATTAGCTTATTTGTTATTCTATCTAAATTCTAGAGTTATGTCCAAAACGTGAGCATCTAAAACACATTCATGTAAAACATCTGAAATTCATGATTGTAACGGGTATGCAAAGAGATTGACGAAAATCAAATTTCGATTTAGGGACGTCGAATTGAATCCCGTTAAAATCTTGCCAGTGGAAAACAGACAATTTGGTTGTGTTAGTTGTGTGTTTGTCTGTTCTAAAGCGGTCTATAAAGACTACAGACAGACTAGGCTGTGAAGTGCCAAGGACGTCGGCGTCCGTCTATGATAGACCTACGTATAGTATAAGGAAAATCTGCAAAGCAGCCCCCTGCCGCGCCCTAAGCCTGCGGAGACCGGCGACGGGAGGTCGCCCGACCTCTGCTCCTATGCTATCTAAACCTAGAGATGTTTATACATACCCTACATAAGTACTTACGTACTTACTCATCGTTAGCCACAGCTCGCAGTTTACTGAGCTGGTATTTCCGCCGCCGATGCGTTGCGGGAGAATAAAGTAGTGATAAAAAATAAACAAGTGATACAATAATAAGAAAATAAATAATCGGCGACAGACATTGTAATGAGTTCTTACGTGCCACAAACTGAAGATACGAAAGACTACCCGAACAGATGTTTGGAGAAAAAAATTATTATTGGTAATACAGAAGAAATATAGAATTTCATATCACGCACGCTATCTTAACAGGATGAGCAGAGGTTTCAATAAAGGCAATTCTTTCAGCAGCGCTCGTTCCGTAGCGCGTAGCACCGACTATTGAAAATCGTAATTTCGCAGGCTGATGTCAGTTATGTTAACTACAGCACTCATATGACTTGGCCCACGACGCTCACGTCGGCATGATTTAACGCCCATTGCTCCATTAATAAACGACAGGTCTATAGAAGTACGTTATAACTCATCAACGGATGTTGAAATGTGGACAACATCTGGTCTTGGTAAAGTCATGACCACTTGTGGATAATGAAACGTACTTAACTGATACCAGACTGTAGTATCGTGATACTGACCTACCTATTACTATATAAACATAGTATATGTCTTGATCTTTAAAGTATAGTCACCGATAAATGACTTTCCTTTGATTTTAATACCTAAAATCAATCGAGAATATTACTCTGCTGTCTAATCTCTGACGACTGGAAGTCGTATTTGTACCCAAATACATCGTCAGTTTATTGTCTATATGACTGACATTGTCAAAGCCCTATAAAGCCCATAGTCGACGCCCCAATCCCGGCGGAGGCCGACCCAAATTCCTATTACGTAATAAGCATGCAGCCACGACCATTACAATTCTGTATGGACAGTCTTCAAATAGAATTACAGGACCCGAAAAATCTGGCGGAATTAAATTCTACGATGAAAGTATGACAGGTAAGTAGGTACCTACGCCCTCCAAATCAAATCAAATCATTTATTTATTTGCAAACATGGGTATATTAAGTACATAGGTGTTTTTATAATATAGTTCTCCATATTTTACCGTCACGTCGGCATGCAGAGGTTTACAATTCCAAATAAAAAATCAAAAATATGTGGCAGATAAATGGAATAACAAAAAAAAAAAAATATAATAAAAATTTCAGGGTGGTCATAGCATTAAAAATATAAAATAAAATAAGACTGGAATTATAATGTCAAACGGAAACAAAAAGTAATTGAACCAGGATCACAAATTATGTCAATCAGAGTAACAATATGTCAATCAGTTGCTGAATACTCATTAAGAAAATCATCAATCGTGTAATAAGTTTTCATAATAAAAAAAATCATCTAGCGCCCTTTTAAATTTTAATGTAGTCATATTTTTTTTATAATATTAGGTACTCTATTATATATGAATGGGGCAATATCAAAAAATCTTTTTTTCATTAGTACTCCCTAATAAGTTGCCTACAGTTATAAGAACGCGTAATGTTTTGATTTGTTATTGTTTCAAAACAAATCGGATAATTTCTGAGATAATAAAATTATGTAATGTAGTATTAAGTTAACATTCCAGCTGATCATAGTCTGCAAGACATCTGAAAGAGTGTATGTAAATCAACTACAGTCTGGGAGTGTGAACGCTTCGCGAATTTTATGCGAAAATTAAGTGATAGAAGTAGGTTGATATTGCCAAATATGAAACATTATTTTTCTATTTAGAAGGAACAGAAAAGCATCGTTAATGTCGTAAAAGTTGTGAAAAACGAGTAAAGAAACACTTTACGTTGTATATAGTGCTCGGGATTGAATTTTTTTTATGTTCTTTTAGAATAAACTTTGGTCAAGCTTAAATCCAGTAGCACAGTGATATTGATTTTTGAAAACTTATAAAACCACAAAACTTTTTTCAGCGCAGTTTCGATGTCGATTTTCAGTAACGAAATGCGTCTGAACATCAATATTTATCCATATTTTATGTTAAACGTGAACTCAAACGCTTGGCCACTAAATTTTCAACTCTGCTCAACATCAGAGATCAAAAGCTTCTTGCTGCGCTACATACTTGTGTAAGGTATGTAGTGAGTGCTCAGTACCTACACCGGCCGTGCCACATGTACGTGTAGAACTGTAGGAACATATCCAGTGTGAGCAGGATTGTGTGCAGTAAAACGAGCAAAAGCACACGCCAGCTGCAATGCAGCTGCCGCCATGCCGCCGACGCCCGCTTGCCGCAGCCGAGGTGGGCACAGCCTCGCTCCGGCGACCGCACCACACCATTACAGCTTAGCGAATTATTCAACTGTCTAATGCAGGTGCAAAAGTTTCAGATTTCTACTTTACATACGAAGGTACCATTTTTAGTTTTTGACTGAAAATTTGACGTAGCGCTGGGGTATTATTCAGCAATGCGTTCATGGTGCGTATTTTATGAACGCGTATATCGATTTTTAGCAGTATTTTTTAGGGATTTTTGTATGGTAGCGTCGCGTAGGCATGTTTTCAACTGTAGATACTTAAGTTGTAGATAATGAGAACAAACGCAGTAAAATGAAAATCGTTTACCGAGCGAAGGGCTTTTTTAATTAAGTAAAATATTTTTATGCTAGCAGTAATCAAATATAAAGGACTACGTGATTACACGGTCAAATATTTATATACGTGGTCTTTTGCGTAAACATAATTTCGGTGAAACGTAACTTTTATCGCTTTAATAAGTTGTTTCAGTTTGCACGCAATTGCTGAAACGGCTAAGAAATTAATGTTTTGAAGAAGTGTTTAGCGGTAGCACGATATTTCAGTTGGCATTGTTTGACTTCAGAATTATTAAGCGTTGGATTTTTTTTGATTATTATCGTCCATGAAGAATTCATTTACTACGACTCTGAAGTTACTTAACGTTATGAGTTGGCGGACTTAGGTATAGTCTATACCAATAGTATCTGATGAAAGTATAAACAAACCCTTTTCACTATAGGCAGTTAGTAACACATTAATCTGTATTTAATTTTGGCTTTAAGCATTAAAATAATCAAATCAAAGCACTCAATTTTTAAGTGGCACTACATATTGGCATCCACAGGGACGTTTTCAGATCCATTTGTTTACATTTTCATCATATAGGTACTTACTTTTGGAACAGATCATGTTAAGTTGTTAGTATACCTACCGATGGAATAATTGAATATTATGACATTTGCTAGCTTCGATCGATGGATAACATTGACCTAAGGGTAGAGCAATAGGTACCTTCATGCTATGTATGTCGGTAAGTATATATAGCAGCACTTTTTTCATATCGCAGGCATGTAAACAACTGCCAGGGTCGCGGGTTTGTCCGAAAGGGTAACGGTGGCCCTGGCACACAGGCAACTGAAGGAACACGGGTGTGTTTTAGTCAGTAAAAGTCTGACACGCCCTCCCGCTCCGCCCAGAGCGGGAGCAGTTATTTGATGATTTCTCATTAAAAAAAAAAGGCACGTAAACAAGAGCGACCTCTTTTAGGGCTCTGTTTGAACGTGTTCCTTTTTAGGATTCTACAACTTCATGAAAAAATATTCGGCGATACGAGTGCTGTTACCAAAATTAAGGACCAATTTTTATCCGTTATAGATAACTCTTTGTGATGTTTCGAGCGTTTCATCTATATAAATAAAATTGAACTAAAAAAACTTTTTAAAAGCAAGCTTTAATGAACTCAAAAGTACAAAATAAAACTTAGGTAAACAGAATATTATAGTTCTATGTTACGTAAGTTTTATTTTGTACTTTTGAGTTCAAAAAAGCTTGTATTTAAAAAGATTTTTACTTAAATTTTATTTTGTACATTTTTGTACATGTTTAAATATCTGTTCTATCTATCACCTTCACTTGAAATGTACTTGTGAAGACAAATCCAACAAATCCAAACACGCCTTTACACAAGTAATAGTGTGAAGCCAACGAGGTGCACTATCCAAGTCATCATAATTGAATGCATACTTATACAAAATTTCGTGCAGGTGCTGTTGACCGCTGAGGAGATCTCTCGTATGGAGCCAATCCTCGGTCAGCAGACAGATCACGGTGTATGAATGCGTAGATAAAGTTAAGTGTCTGTGAGGTTGACCGTTTAGGAGTTCCCTCGTCTGGAGCTATCCTTGGGTGCAGCAGCCAGGTCATGATAGACTTTTAAATCATCAATAATAAATAAATGTGTATATTAAATTTCGTGTTTGTACTGTTGACCGTTGAGTAGTGCCCTTGTCTGGAGGCAATCCTTGGTGAAGCAGCCAGGTCATGGTGAATTTTAGACTGGACTATCGTAATTAAATGCGTATATAAAATTTCTTGTCTTTACTGTTGACCGTTGAGGAGCTCCCTCGACTGGAGCCAATCCTGAGTGCAGCAGCCAGGCCATGGTAGACTTTATGAACGGAATATCATTACTAAGTGCGTATATAAAATTTCGTGTCTTTGTTGTTGACCGTTAAGGAGTTCCCTCGTTTGAAGCCAATCCTGGATGTAGAATCAGATCATGCATTATGCAAAAATGCATTGTCTTTGAAACAGAATCAACATGTAATATTTCAACTCCGTAGGATAAGACGAAGTGGTTTAAATTAAGCTTGCAAAATTTGACCCATACGTACAAGGCAAGTTAAAGAAAAGCTTGTAATAATAAAAATTAAAAGCTGTTCGTTGGTAAGCGCGCTCACTTGAGAACGGCGGGACCGATTTGGCTATTTTTGTGTTTTAAAATGTTCGAAATAGTCTGAATAAGATTTTAATGGAAGGAAAAATTGAATAATTACCCGGAAAACAGGAAAATTCGAAAAAAAAAAGTGCTTTTTTCAATGGGATTTTTGTATGAACTCAAGACCATATTGAAATTTTGACAGGACGTCTGTCGGGTCAGCTAGTCTTACGAATTAGAAATGCTTTCAACTTGCTTGAATTATCGGCGATTGATAAATCAGCCATTACTTAGTACCTATATTTCTAGTTGCGTACCGATGACCATCCCATAATCTAGACACAAAGGAAAATTTTGCTACAATAGCTAGTATTAGCTGTTCTACAGTCCAAGCAGCTTACAGCTTCAGAAATTTTCTCTTGTTTCCAGATTATGAGATGACAGTACTGTTACCATGCATGTGATGGCTTTGATAGTATTTTTAAACACATCTGAAAAACCCTGGCTAATAATTGCAGGCCTCTTCTCACCATCGATATTGGGCTGTCTTTATGTCGTCTTTATAAGAGAGAAGATGTAAGTAATGGTTTGATTACAAAACTCTTTAAGTAAATTGACTACCAACTTAATTTGTCCGTATATTCAAATCAGAACTGTCACTCGTTCTGTGAAGTGGCTTTAGCTCTAACACGGCAATTTGACGTAGTGTGATTTTACCTAACAATTAATTTCCCTGACCGTAATCTAGGTATATACAACCACGACTAAAATATATATTTTTTTAAATAAATTTCCCTTTTTCTGAAAATCCGATTACAGAGTAGTCCTTGGGACCTCATTTTTACACGTCGCCACTAGGGCTTTGTCTTGCCGATTCATTAGGAGGTAAGTCCGGGAGGACGCTTACCACGTCACATTGTAAATTAGGTCCCGTATGATATCTAGTGTCTGTTTAGTTGGACAGAATACCATTATGACGTACTGGACACGCTATATATTTAATGTTACGTATGCATGCGTGCCTTGCTTGCGTAAAAATAGACTTATATCATGAATTTTTTATCTCTTTTCAGCACGTTAACATGGACGCTAAAATGATTAAACATAGGGAATACTGACAGAGTGATAGGGACCAAGCCTGGCAGGTCAAATGAGGGGAGGAGCGGATGCAGTGATATAATAACGAAGAAAAACAATACAAGAATTCCCTGTTTTCGTAATGAGGCGTAGGACGTATTTATTTAGTTCCTTTTCTATAACTTTTCACCTGACTGTGGCGAATCCCAAAAGGAGAGCAATGTTTAAAAAAAACGTCTTTCGCACCTTCGGTGCAACAAAGTCACAACTCAAGCTCATTTTTAAATTTTACAGGAGAGGACTTTTAAGATTTTTTTCGCATTTATTGCCTTATTACTGGATTACTATTTGTAGTAGGTTTGAGATCTTTATAAAATTAATTGTTTATTGCTTTTGCTATAGTTTCACGTAAAATGCTTATTTTGAATTATTAAAAAAATCCTAATAAAAGACATAACAAAAAAAGTGTCCTGAATTGTGACTTTGTTGCACCGAAGGTGCGTTATATGAAACAGTCGTTACTTCTACCCACTCAGTCCACAGCCAAAGAGAAAATTAGAAGGTCATTTTCAGCACCCCACAGTGCAGCAAGAAAATCTCGGAAAGTTTTACACGTGTCGAGCTCCCACTCGGGAAACATAAAGGCTCTCGCAAACAGATGCGACGCGACTCTAGTAGAACAATTTCTATGAAAACTTCGTGGAAATTGTTCTAGCAGAATCGCGTCGCACGCCGCGTTGTGCCTTTCTGCGGGAACCTTAAAACGGATTGGCGATAGTAGTTCCGCACCCGTGATACCGAACTTACTTAGACAGGGTGGCAGGAAATCGACGACATTTTGGACAAAAAAATTCAACGCAGGGGATTGAATTTTTTTGTCAGTTATTATAAAAAAATCTGCTGTTTCCTACATAAGTGGAATACCACGCGGTCAAAATGTATGGAACAGCAAATTTTTCTTTTTAATAACCGATGAAATGTTTCAACACAGGGGGATCCAGAATCATGTACTGAATCAATGGTAACAGGTTGTGCATCGATGACCCTGCCACCATGTATAAGTCATTATGACTATTAAAAATTACATGAAATGTTTTTTGCGACTGTTTTTTTTTGTTATATTTTCTCTACGCGTTTTTTGTTTTCTCGTAGACATGGGCTACGAGTGCTACGAAAAATATTAAAAGCCTGTTGTTGTACAGTACAGTACCAGTTCCACAGTTGTACAGTATCCAGATAGTGGCTATAAAATTAATCGGATTTTACCAACGGGGTAATTGCGTAACACACTTACAGTAGGAATGGCTTTCATTTTGACAGTTCAACAACATTCATTGCGTTATTTACGTTGTTGAGCATACAAATTTTTCGAACATATGAAGCAATGGATTAGCAATAGGCTTCAAAATGATTCATATTGTGATGGATAGTGTGTTACGTAATTAGGGTGCTGGAGTTCATAAAGAGGGCAATGATTACTGAAATCTTTGAGCTTATGGATGCTTCGATTTCAATGGTGATTCACAGATAAATTCTGACTCAAACACATACTATGCGCTCTTATTAAAGTGATGATGGCCGCTTTGAAAGCTGTGTACAGATTACGTTTCAAATTCATAAGAGGTAAACATCCAACAATTGGCACCGATCACTAGCACGAGTCTCGTTTGATGATATTTTAATTATCAATTAGTTAACAATGCACGCGTTTCAGTTGAATATTTTCCTTATTTCCACAGTTTTACGATTATCTCCTACACAATACTGAATTTGTGCCATTCCATTACTAGAATGAAGACTGTCGGATGCGCAAATCGCCAATGCGCAGTTAGCATGCCTGGGGGCCTAGACAAAATCACTTTTCTGTAAGCGTTAACGCCAACGGAAATTCAAATTGTATGGAGTTGACATTTGCTTACCACGTAACATTACGTATCTTTTCCGCAGGTAATGTCATTGCCATACATTTTGACGTTAGCGTCTGGCGTTAACGCTGTCAGAAAAGTTTTTGTCTAGGCCTACTGGTGATTAAAGTTCTATCCACACATATCAGGGCCGTGCCCGGGACGTGTACGGACCGTGATCGGTCCTGGGCTCAAAAAAATATTGCTGTGTACATTTTATATGAACTCGTTCACACATGTCTGTGTCCAGGCCGGCGACGGAGCTTCAGTGCCTGCCCTGTGTGTTCCACGGCCCTAATATGTGTGGATAGACCTTAATAGTCATTCGTTCTATGTGAGAGAAGAGACTTTTGCCATGCAGTGGGTGGGACTATAAAAGACCAATACTTATAGTACAGTGGTAAACGTGTTAAGTATTCTGATTTGCTATAATTATTTGAGGCTCGCCAACCCTCCTTAAGAAAGCGTGGTGATTAATATCCATTCTTTCTTTGAATGAGAAGAGATTTTTGGCCTGCATTGTTCCCACTTATAGAAGCAACAAAAATAATGCAGTCCTTGGAGTTTCTTGCCCGTTCTTCTCCATAGAGATCTACGTTTTGGAATGGGCAATTAGCTTCAACTTTGTGACTAACTGACCGACTCTTTGGCAATTCAAAAGTGCCTGTATATGGTTTAATTGAAATAAAAGCTTTGAGTTTGAGTTTGGCTATTATAGACTGGTATAGTAAATGCGTTATGAAGTTGAGAGATTCGGCCGTTGATAGACTCAATTTCAGGGTCAGCCATATGCATGTACCAACCGAAACGTGCGCAGCTTCAATTCACAGATCGAATGATCCAAGTCACTGCAATTTAGACACGTGACCCTGCCACTCATCTCAACCGTATCCTAATTGCATAACATACTGGAGATGAAAATCATCATTTTGACATTTCAACAACATCCATTGCGTTATTTTTGTTGTCGAGTAGACGAATTTTGCAAAGAATGAAAGCAATGGATCTTGTTGTCATGGCCAAAATTACAGAGATTGTCATTCTGAGTGTTAAATGGTAATTCAGTATCTGTAACATAATTTTGCTGTTTCGTGTAAAAAATTACTAAACACTCTGATATGGTTTGTGCTAAAAATTATCTACATCCTCCATACAAAGTGGGCTTTTTTATGACAATTTTAACAAAAAAATAGGTACTGGACCAGTATGGTAATTTAGATCAGTCATTGCCGTCATTGAAACTGCCTGTATAGTAACGTAAAAAACCAGCCTGTATATATTTTTCATAGAACCGAATTCTGATATTATGAAACTAGGTACCAATCTGACTACATACCAATATTAAGTCAGGTACATGTTCTATGTAGGAGCTATGTACCTGTACTTTGCCACGTGTTTTTCGTATACCGTTCGGTGGTCAGGGGTGCGGGGCGTTAGTATCGAGTATGCCAACACCAACGAGAGCTTGTGTGCACTGATATGAAACACTAAACGAAGTATGTGATACTATCTAGCTAGGTAGGTGCAATTATATAGACACTAATTCGTTTCTTGAACTCTAGGGCTTTGCTGTAAAAAGCGGCCGAAAAGAAGTGCCAACAAGGACACCATGATTCAATAGGTAGGTAGTATGTTTACTTCCCAGCACTATTTCAGTAGGTAACTAGGTAGGTACTACGTCATACGTGTTATTTACTTAGGAAAATATGTTTAGGTACGCTGTTTGGAATAGTTTGAATCTGTGACATCCAAACATCGGCAGCCTACTCTTCGGCAGTCCTATCTCTAATTACGGCAATAAACGTCCAATTTAAAGACAGTCATTTGCTTTTTCGATAGTCCTGGCGTAAAAGAAGCAGATTTAGCAAATCCTAGTTGGAAGTCCCGGGTCGACTACTCCTGCAGGGAGCCACCCCGGCACTCACCCACCCTCCCAACTTTCACTCTCTTGTGCGTCGGGGATCTCGACCCTACAGCAGCTACAAAACGTTGTTCACGCCTAAACAGCGCACAACATTATAGCTTCTACAAGCAAAAGCTTTAGAGGCGAACATCGCATGAAGCCGGATAGTGCGAGGTCGAGAACATTTGAGCGATGCGTCTAGGGCGTAATAAGTGGTGACACATCGCCACGGAATACTGGGCCATACGTTGGCAACTTTAAGGGCGAAGTCTGCATGCCGTTATAAGTGTTACACGCACAGTGTACTGCTGCTGAAGACAACACCGGCGAGTACCGGATCCCTCGTCAGTGGGCAACCCGCGCACATTTCACGAATATTTCATATGCCGCGCCTGATTTAGCGATTAAAGAATACAACTAGAACTTAATTTCTGGCCGCTTACGATTTGAGTGACACGTGTGTCCGCCCGCGCGTTTCATAAACAATAACAAAGATTAAGATCTTAGAGAAATACTTATAGAATCCTAGTACTAAAGTAATCACCACTTGTAATGTGTGACCCATTTAGAACCTGGACTTAATTCAACAACATTGATTCAGTTAGGTAGGTCTGTACGAGGTATATGAGCACGTAGCTACACCTATAGTTAGCCATGCATCTACCTATTGGACATCATCGCATTACCACATGACGTCATTGTCAGTAGATCAACCTCTATTTTCCGTTTGTTTCAATACTCGTGGTTTCTCATCGAAGCTAACAACTACATCTAGGCAGGGGGACATGAATTTGCACGAGAGGTCAGCAGTAGCGTCGGTACGTGTAATTTATCAGTTAGCGTTGTGTACAAACAATTAACATTTGAGCGGTCATTACGGCTATAGATAAATAGTTGTAAATCGTTACAAGTAATGAAGCTAAACGCAGTGGCATTTTCTGTAGGTATCTAGCTATCTACTTGAAAATTATCTCAACAACTGTTGAGTGTAGTCGGTGGTAAACAATAACAAACAAACAGAAGTTAGTTCCCGGTAGTTAGAATCGACGCAGTTTGCGGTAAAGTTGGTTGTTGTTTATGCTTCAACTTGTGAGTACGTAGGTATCATTAGGTAGGTAATAAGAACGACGCAAGAGCAGAGCAAAGACAGAGCAGAAACCGAAGGACGGGCGCGCCCGCGTCGCCGGCCGCGGCGGCCACGCTCCGCGACCCTACGGCCCACGCGATAAGGCGCACAACGCCGCGCGCGCTCGCTGACCTCACCGGACCGCCGGCAAATAATAAATATGTAACACTGATAAAAGCCGCAGAAGCGATGACCGGCAAGTATTTAGGGATTCTCGTTTGGCAAACACGACGGGTCATCGCGCCCCCGGCGCCGCTCCGAGGCCGAGGAGTTGTGGCCGATGCCGGTGCGGACGACCACCGGGTATTTCTAGTCATCCGGCGACCGGTAACATTCGAAATAACCGGGCGCGGGTCCTGCGGCGGCCTCCGGTACGGCGCTCGGAGGAAGCGAAAGAAGTTATGAAAGTCACGTGGGACGTACGTACCTGCGTGAGGCGGAGGCGTGTGTTGTCGCGCTCGAAGCACTCGTGTCGGAGGCGCGCGGCGGACTGGCGGCCGGCAGCAGTCGCGACGCCGGCAGCACGCGCCCCCGCGCCCCCGCGCCCCGCGCCGCTGCACCGTGCGCCCGCCGCCGCGCCGTCGGTCGTCGGGAGCGCCGCCGCTCGTCGCTTCCACTGACATCAGCGGAGCCGCCTGACGCCTCCCCATATCTCGCACGCACGCAACTCGCTGTCACCTCTGCGTGACCCTCGCGCCCGACTAGCCGCACCGCCGCACCGCCGCACCGACCAACCTACGTTTCATCGTATAGCTATAACACCGACCATAGCGGTCGACGCTTCTAATTACATTACGTCTGCATAAAATATTCTAACTGACACAAAAACAAAGGGTAGGTACCTGAGCCCGAGTTGGCGTGTTGTCGACCAGATCTCGTTTCCACCTGAAGGTGTGTCGCTCCCATAACGGCACACGATTACTTTGACGGTGGTAGGCAGTCTCAAGCATAAACTGTTTAACAGGTGATGTTGAGGTGTTCAATGATTTAATTATGATAGAATTCATACATTAATTTGAGCAAAGACAATGGTAGGAGTGGTTGTTGACACGTATGCAATGTGTTTACATAAATATGTACAGTTATCGGGTAGCTATAGCGGTGTTATAAGTACTTGTAACCTTTAAGAACAAGATGAATGTTCACAAAGGTTTTAGTGAAACATCTCTTGATGCAGTTGTAAGCAAGCATTGTGTTTTCCTGGTTTTGGGGTAAATGAAGAGTCGGGCAAACCCTTTTCCTATTAGTCATTAAGTAAATAGGTCTAATATATCTGTTGCTGATAGTGGTGTCACTACCGATTTGCGATATAGATACGAGCAGAACGATTGCGTAACACGTTGATTCCAAATAAGGTAGATGTGAGATGATAGAGCAAAACCAGAAAAGCAGTACAGAAAATTAACCTAATTAACGAGACATCATTATGTAATGCATGTTTATTTTATTTCAATGCGATACTCAGCTTAACCTACACAAGCATTATTACAAACCTCTTTACGTGTGCATGACGTCACTTAATTCATTGATAGCTAATTAACACCAATCAATTTTACGTGCTATCATTTTAAAGCATCGATTGTTGGGTTTCACCAATATTCGCCACTATCTACTAGATATCTTTCACAAACGAAACAGAACTTACAAGAAATTATCGGGCGGATATCGTAACCGGATCTTATCCGGAAGTGTCAAAACAGGACATAGAATTTCGTCACCTTAGATTTTATAGCAATTGATAAGAAACCTGCTACTTCATATAATTCCTATAGATCACGAGTACTTACTGATAAGTAGTAATTAAGCACTCTCAAGTGTTGTTAGAGATTCGTGTCGTGTGGTGCCGGATAAGGGAAGGCCACGCCCTTCCATCCCGTGGCTGTGAGGCCACTGCGAGATCATAATGAGGTCAATTGGCAACCTTTAACTGTACACAATAAACATCATAGTACTGATTTCAAAATGAATTGATTATGGCGGTTCCTAAATCCAATAACGGATCGTTTTTATTACTAGACACATCAAAACTATTAAGCTTTTGGTGATGTGTCTGTTGCAGATGACAGCCTCAAAACTACCCAAGCAACACATAAGCCAGATAACAGTATAAAAATGGTTATGTTATTTCGAATAAGCAGTTTAAAGCTTAATTACATCGCTATTAAAGCTGTAAGACAAATGCTGTATTGAATGGTTTTTGGGCTATTATTAAGCTTTAAGCTGAATAAATTCTTTATAGCATTGATTTCCTTTTTTAAAGCTTAATATTGGTCATGAACAGAACTATTATAGAAACGATATTCAGTTTAAGGCATCCGAGACTGCTGAGAGCTGCATAATAGCTGATGTGACAGCATTTATCTGTGTAACTTTGGTATCGATTTTCATTATTCTGCTTGATGCTGAACAACCTATTTTCTGTTCTCTTCAAGCTGTATTGTACTTCAATCATAACCAGTTAGTCTGAATATTATGAACTATGACTATGATGAATATTTGAGTTTTTTTTAGCTTTTGTTAAGCAGAAGGCTGCATATTTTAAAATGAATAAGCTATTTCAACTAACTTAAACGGTTATTTACGGTTGAAGAGGGTTCCCTAAACTATGATGTTGCACCTTCATCAATAATTTTAGATGAAAATTGCAAAGAAAATTCTGAGAACAGCGAGTGAGCTGCTAGTGATTTTGAAGAAATGGAAATATTCGTAATAAGTAAAAAAAATGGGCAGTATACATAATTATTTCGCTAGGAGCTTTAAAAGATTCACTAGGCATCCTTAATCAAAGACTGCCAGGAATAATATTATATATGTCTGCAAGATAATAATATTTAGACTATGCTCCACTGAAGGGGTTGTTAATATAGTTAATAATAAAACCAGAGTTGGTATAAGTTTATTTTATTGTAAGTATAATATAATCAATCTGCAAAAAAACAGCTAGAAGTTTACGAAAATAAAAACAATATCAAATTCTCAATATTAAATAATATTCATAAGTACAAATTTTCTCATCTGCGTATGGTGCCTGTGTGCTAATTTGTATTATGCGATTTTTTTTTGGCTTGTCTTTATACGCCTACCAGAAAAGCACTTAAATTCACAAACGCATTGAAAATATTTCACTCATGTAAGCCAGGCTATTATAAAACACTTGTTTACTTCCTGAATGGTAGCATTACACAGTGGCGCTTAAAAGAAATACAGTTAAGATATATGTATATTCACAATAAAATTACATGCGCAGTAATAATTCACATCCTTGACATCTATAAAACCAAAGTTTACTTATCGAAATTCAATAATACACCGATTGCAGAATATGGCGTGTTGGTGACAGTCACAATGGTAGAATTATAATTCAAATTTTACAATTTCTTAAATGTTATTTGCATATCGTCTCCATTAAAGCACAAAAATAATCTAATTGCTGAATATTGACTGAATATCTGAATTTGAGCACTTTCAACTGGTTTAAAGAGTTTTAATAGCTGTTAAAAAGGTAGATCAGCGTTTATACAGACAGCTTGTTGTAACTTGTGCAAGCTACTTTGTTGCTATAATATTACTCTTATTTAGTTTAAAGCATTTCATTTTGTGCCCAAATTGCTTGAATAACATCTGTGTAAGCGCTTATCCAGACATTAACCAGTCATCTATGTCAGCTTGAAGTTTCCAGAAATGCTTTTATCCAATGATTATTCAGCCAATCTGTGTTGCTTTATATTCTATGAATAAACCTAAAATCGTTACATATAGCATGAAAGAAATTGTCCCCATTTTTTGTTCTCCACGGGTCTGGCCAAAATAATAGTAGATTGTTATACAAGGGGCTAAAATGACCCATTATATACGAGGTAGTTTTATTTCCGTACTTTAGCGAGGGAGTAAATAGAAACCGAGTTATAATGGGTTTTTAGCGCCGTGTGTTAGGTACACTCTACTTTTCACTACGATTGCGAGAAAATAAAATAATCCAATACAATATTAAATAGTTTACATTTTTATTTAAGAAAATGGAACTAAAAAAATATTATTATCATAATAAATTATGAAACAGTAATAAGTCGAGTCTATTCATGATTATTCTACTTATGAATAAAGACTATTTCGTTTTTGTAGTCTCGTTGGTAACAGACAGAAATAAAAAATAAAACTTTTTCCCCTAGAGGAAATTATGCTATTTTATCCCCGCTCTGGTACGCTACAATTATGGACTTTTTGAGCAAGAGAAGTGAAAAAATGTTTTAAACAGTTACGTTCGATAAATGCTAGGAATATGCCACAGTGCTAAAAATAACTCTAATAATATCATCCTTCATTTCCTTTCCGTCAGTAATTTCTCGAATCAGCCCGGAGTCTGGATTAGCATCCGGCTGAAGACGATAGGCTCGCCCCTATTATGTACTTGGGAGAGGGACTTAGACATAAATTTAATGAACTCAATGAAGCTCATAGAAACCTACAACGCTTTGAAATGGGCAACTAGCTTTATCTTTCTGAATGACCGACTCTTTTGACAATTCAAAAGTGCCTGTAAATGGTTTAATTGAAAAAAAATGCTTTGAGTTTGAGTTTGAAGTCCAAAGGGTTGACATTTTGTCCCGTCCCTTGAATGCATTCGCAAGAATAACCTTAAAGCTATTGTGTAATTTAAAAAAATTGTATAAAATAAATCACCCTATCGCCTACGGAGCGGTAGTGGCCCAGTGGTATCGGCCCCGACTTACGAGTTGTAGGACGTGAGTTCGAACCCAGGCAGGCGCTTTACTTTGTGTAAATAATTTCGTCACCACTGCTCTCCAAACGGTGAAGAAAAACATCGTGAGAAAACCGTCATGTCCTAGAACCAAAAATTCGAAGACATGTGACATTACCAACCCGCCCTGGGCCCGCGTGGTAGACTACAGCCCACTCCCTCTCGAAGAGAGGAGGCCCCTGTCCCAGTAGTGGGAACATTATAAGCTGATTATGCTATCGCCTAGGGATATCCTGTAGTGATAGTTTAGGTTGTTAAATAAATATCTGGCAAAATGTGGGTACTAATACACATCTGCCTAAGTGCCTACCCCTTTAAGGCATATAGACATTTTCTTTTTAAGACATCAGTTTAAACTTTGATTTACTTGGTTATCGCAATTCCAACTTAGACTACAATAATATAAAAAAAAAATGTGCTACTTCCGACTTTTTTTGCGACCAACTAAAACAATCAAATCAAAATCGATCTACGTGGTAATTAATTATCGGTGACCAAATCTATCTCCAGTAAAAAAAAGATTCCGGCAAATTGAGAACCTCGTTCTTTTATCGAAGTCTGTTAAACACAATGCAGTGTTTGCAAAAATGACCGAAATCTAAAAGTTATACTTATAGATTTACCCTCCACAAAATGAACTCCGGGCACGCCCTCGCCCAATGTCCATGGTTCGTGTTCGCTCAAACATTTCCCACGCTTGAACCCCCGTCGGTTCAGTGGCAGTATCTAAGCACGGCGCGGCATTTAGCGAGTTCGATTCTAAAGACATTCGGTTTTATAGTTAAGATAATAATTGTTTAGTTATTGATTATTAATCACAATCGTTATTAATAAACAGTGAAGGGATTTAAAATTTTAAACTACAGATTACTCAAACAACACTTTTTCGTCGCAGACTAAAGACAAAGACAGAGAGCGGCTGAAATTGTTAAAATTAGGTTGCGAATGAGTATTCTCGGCCTTCTTAAAACAATTGCATAAACAACATAAATGTTGGAAAACTAAATAAACTTTAAATACGTCTGTCAGCCCCTCTTATAATTCAGGGGCGTAATGTTTAGTAGGTAGGAACTGAGGCCGAGATCTATAAACGTTACATATCCCGTACTTTGGCTAAGCGTTTTTCTTATTCCTGTCACTGTCGCCCAACTGTCAAACTACAAGTGCAAGATAGAGACGGAAACATGTCTAACTCAAAGCACGTACTAACTGACATTTATAGATCTCGGCCTCACTGTACTTGAACAAGAAAAGCTGAGCTGCTACACGTGGCACGCCTACTAATAACTCAGTAGCAAATAATCACTCAATCGAAACATGTCTTTAACGTTTATACAATTCTATAACATCTACCCACAGTTCGTCGATAAAAATAGTTCACATTGCGAGGGAAAATTGTTATTTAATTTTCTTGTATCGAAGATTATTCGTTTCCTTTTGTAGGATGCTTAATTATTTTTAAATGACTAGTAATTTTCCAGATCCTCCTGTAAATGTTCCCAGCCGGACCAGCACAACTAACACCCAGAAAAGCGTTAGTTTTATCTAGTTATTAAGTAGGAATCGTAAAACCTACAAAACCAGCGGGGTAATTGCGTAACACAATAACAGTAGGAATTGCTCTCATTTTGACAGTTCAACAACATTCATTGCGTTATTTACGTTGTTGGGCAGACAATTTTTTCGAACATATGAAGCAAGGGATTAGCAACAGGCTTCAAAATTATTCAGTTTGTGATAGATAGTGTGTTACAGAATGAAGGTGCTGATACTAACTACCTAGGATATGGTTTAAATATGTATCACCTCATGTACCCATATTTAAGTAAATAAATGATTTAATTTAATTTGATAAAGTATTGACCTGCTACTTTTTGCCAGGGATCACACGGCGTAGGTAACCTAAAGGTATACATCGTCTTCCTTTGAAAAAGTGAAGATGTTTATTAAAATAAAAATTGTTCAAGTGGCACTATATATCAGTGAATATAAAACTCAATCCGTAAGAGCACATATAGCACTGCATCTGATCCGAATCCCGAGAAATCTATGATAACAATACAAAATCGCAATACAGTCACTCAAACAGAAATTACTACAAGGTATTACTTCGGGACATGATTCTCCGAATTTGGTTCGGAGGATTCACAATCATTCGACAGGCTTCCGAGTTGAAAATGAAACATTTTCGGTTACCTGATTTGCCTATTCCCCGACCGCAAATAGCCTCCGGAAGAATACTTTGTAATCATCTATTTGTTTTAAACCAGGGGTCCCCAAACTTTTTTGTCTCGCAGACCTCTTGCCATTTTTTTTTGGTTTTGGGTAGACCCCAGCTTATAGTTCATTTTGTGCAAATTCATCAACTTCACATGTGTTTTTGACCGATTTATAACTGTAGTTAGGTAGAGCGATAAAAAATAAAAAAGCACGTGTCTTTACGAATGTCTGAGACAAGACTGGACAAGAACTTCTACTACGCGTACGATATCTGGTATCATTATGTGCAAGTTTCTACAAGTTCAAAGTGTATTGCGATCACAAAGGGAATATCCTACTAAGTAATATAATTTTATGAAGAGAAATTTCGACGCAGTTGGGTTCAGAATCATGTACGGAATCCATGGTAACAGGTTGTGCGTCGATGTCCCTGCCACCCTGTATCGCCACTAATATTATAAAATTGCGAAAATAATGTTGTTTACAAAACCTGCGACAGTACCTACAATAGTACTATCGTCGTCGGTTTGTTTGTTATTCAGGTAAAAACTAAGCAATAAATCATCTGTGCATGTGGGTTATTCCATTAATTTTAGCATATTAAAAACCTGTGATGTCCCACTGCAAAGCAAAGGACTCTCTTTCCACTTCTCTGTTTAAAGCTGCTAAGGACCACTTTTTGTTGAAGGAGTCCAGCTCATCCCACAATCTCCGTCTGGGCCCACCGCGATGTCACTTGCCAATGAAGAGGGACCTATTGGGTCATAAGTTTGGCCCATTGATCGTCTGACATTCGGCAGATGTGTCCAGCCCAATCCCATTTTAACGTGGCAGCTTAACTATTTTTCCATCTTTCTAAGTGACATCAGTTATCTTTGTGATGGAACGGATGGTCGTATTCCTAACCAGGTCTGTAAGTTTGTTACCCAGAATACTCCGTTCCATAGCCCTCTATTAAAGTCACGACCTACTTAAATGAGATTCACTATCGTGGACCCCCGTTTACATCTCACGGACCTCCAATAATTTTTTTTCACTCCCATGGATACCTTGTAGGTCGTTGTCGACCCCTGGAGGCGATATAGACCACTTTGAGTACCATTGCTTTAAACTGTACAATTTTGCGGGCTTCGGATTTGTGTACAGCGTTAAGAGGACTCCTTAGATAACTTTGATTGATGTTCGTTTCGCCGGGGAAGCGTATCGAATAGTTGTGAATACCTATGCCGAAACGCTATAAACTGCAACAAATATAAAACCTGTTTCATGCAAAACTAAAGGATTGACACAGAAAGACAAACAACAATGTTTGTACGTAGGATAAAACTGAGATATTTTACCGACCCTTTTTACAAAGACAGCTAATTAGTAACTTCATTACATATTCACAATCTGTATTGTTTCATTAGCGATATTCACACTGTATCATACGCTACAGCGCTGTAGTGACAAACAGTTCAGCGACAAAGCCACTGAATACGTAACGAGATAGGTATTATGTCTTACCGCCCACTAGGTAAACGCTACGTTGACGGCAGAGGTCGGTAACTGATCATCAGTGTAGCACGTTTAACGCTAGAATACATGCGCTACGACATAAATTTCTGTTATTAAAATAAGCAAATCACATTTAAATCTCGTATTTTCTATGAGGGAAAGAAAAAACTACAAAATCTCACGACTACTAAGTAAGCATACAATAAATTACTCAACTCTACATCCATTAACATACAAAATAACTTTTCTATTCATAAACATGAATAATTGAAATAGTGAAAAAATTTCGTAGCACCTATTTTTCGTAGGGCTAGGCGTAGACCCGTGCTACGAAGGGCTACGAAACTGAAATTCGCCTACTATTTCTTTCGGTTTTATCAGTAATGCGTAATTTCGTATATTTGTGATAGAAGTTCAAGCGCAGGCCACACCGCCAGCTAGCAAGCCGGGCGAGCATCGTTTTACCTCTTTTCATACTTCGGTTCACACCGCGAACTACAGAGCTAAGCTACGCTAACGAGGTGAACGAATAGCATCGCTGGCATCGTCGGATATTTCGTTCGCATCGTTTGTTTCGCTGACGTAGCTTATCGCTGTAGTTCGCGGTGTGACCGAAGTATGAAAAGAGGTGAAACAATGCTCGACCGGCTCGCTCGCTCGCTCACTAGCTGGCGGTGTGGCCTGCGCTTTAAACTGAGTATCCAAAAATTCGCCCCCCCCCCAATACAAAACAATGAAGGTATTAGGTACACAAGGCTACTTAACTTGCTATACATTTCCAGTATAAGCTGACCTCTCACTGTACCGAAATCTTATACAAGGCGAGAGCAGCTTATACTGGAAATGTATAGCTTGATATGTAGCCGTGTGTACCTACCATACAGTAGGTACCTCATATCATTAGCATCAAAGAAAACAATGTCAAGCATCCACTTGTTTACGCTACCTGAGGTTATAGGTACATACTTAGGTACAAACAGCACTATGCTTAGCACTGAAATTAAATTGAAAGTGCGCTGTTTCATGACATTTCCATGACAGTGGATAGTCATATTTTTAGTTCGTTCTTTAATGAATTCTACGTTTGATTACTTCGGGGATTCAATTTAGCAATTACTTATCTAAACAATGATCTAAGTTGGCATGCACGAGAGGAAAACAAAACATAGTGTCTAAATTCTGAATGTTTATTTACGTACATGCAGCGCCATCTATGTTGTTTGAAACTGCTTAGCGTTGGTGCGGACGTAGAAATTCTGACTATTCTCGTGAGATGTCAGCACCAGTATAAAAGCTGACAGTTCATTGTGGACACTTCGTCCATCGTTAGACCCGTCGACGTTCTTCATGGTAATGGGGCTGAATGGGGCATTACATACACAACTTGCGGCTTCTGGATTGTGCATCAGTTGTACATCGTGCAGTAACCCTTTAAGTATCTATAATTCAGTTTCAAAATAAGTAGATACATCTACGTGGAAGTGCAACAGCAGACAGCACTACCATTTATTGAGTTAGCAGTAAAGTAGATTTTTTCCGGTAGCTAAACAAATCCAACATACGCTCAAAATCTTTCCCTACTGCCTGCTACCTATGGTTAGCTAGCTAGATGTCCAGTACCTACTTACAATATCTTTTATGCTGTCGAAAATCTAAAGAAGTCGTACTTTCGGGATGAGCTCCATGGGTTCTTTAAAAAAAAAACATTTTTTTAATAACCGACTTCTTAAAATGGAGGAGGTTCCCAATTCGTCTGTATTTTTTTTTGTATGTATGTTACGCATTATCTCCGGCAATTGTGGATCGATTTCGTAAATTCTTTTTTTAATGGATATGTTATGCCTCAGGGGTGGTCCCATATAAATTGTATTAACTTTGCTGCGGTAGTTTTTTAGTTAGTTTCCATAATAAGTATTTTTTCCACTTAGTTTATATTGATGATGTTATAATAACTTCCTGTCACTGTTATTTACATAGCAAGTAGTGGTATATGAATGTGTGTGAGGTAGTTAACACAGCTAAAAAATTAAAAACTAAAAAAGAACAACCGACAAAAAAAAACAATAAAAAACGTGAAAAATTACTTTAATTTTGGAAGTCGGTGGCCAAAAACGAAAATACACAACCAAAGACACCGAATTCCGAAATTAAAGTTATTTTTCACGTTTTTTATGTTTTATTTTGGAAGTCGTTTGTTTTTTTGTAAAAATGATTTTTTATACTTAGCACATTCAATTAATATCAGCAATAATTACTGATCCGTAAAATGATGTATAACAAGTACGCAGCTGTATCTATTCATTTTACGTCATGCGAAGCTATGTTGAACCAGAAAGTATACTTTACGCAACTTGTAAACTATATTATGTACCTTTAAATTTACATTTTTCTACAAGTTTGTTACCGCATCACACGTACCTACGGAAGTGAAACGCCATGTGAATACGAACAATCTGCCTATTATCCTTTGGGAAGTTGAATGGAGTATTCTGAAAAATATACGCAATAAGTATAATGTATTTGGTTTGCGATCTAAAGCCGGAGTTGTAGATAATGCTTGCCAATGAGAATGCAAGCTCGACATGGTTTAAAAAAAGACTAGAAGCAAATATAAATACATAACGTAGTAACGTAGTTTACATAAGAAGTCTAATTAATGGCAATTTTTTTGAGTTGGTGGTAGTTCTAGTACCAGGTGGTAGTTCTAGTACCAGGTGGTAGTTCTAGTACCAGGTGGTAGTTCTAGTACCAGGTGGTAGTTCTAGTACCAGGTGGTAGTTCTAGTACCAGGTGGTAGTTCTAGTACCAGGTGGTAGTTCTAGTATCAGGTGGTAGTTCTTGTACCAGGTGGTAGTTCTAGTACCAGGTGGTAGTTCTAGTACCAGGTGGTAGTTCTAGTACCAGGTGGTAGTTCTAGTATCAGGTGGTAGTTCTAGTACCAGGTGGTAGTTCTAGTACCAGGTGGTAGTTCTAGTATCAGGTGGTAGTTCTAGTACCAGGTGGTAGTTCTAGTACCAGGTGGTAGTTCTTGTATCAGGTGGTAGTTCTAGTACCAGGTGGTAGTTCTAGTACCAGGTGGTAGTTCTAGTAACAGGTGGTAGTTCTAGTACCAGGTGGTAGTTCTAGTACCAGGTGGTAGTTCTAGTACCAGGTGGTAGTTCTAGTACCAGGTGGTAGTTCTAGTACCAGGTGGTAGTTCTAGTACCAGGTGGTAGTTCTAGTATCAGGTGGTAGTTCTAGTATCAGGTGGTAGTTCTAGTATCAGGTGGTAGTTCTAGTATCAGGTGGTAGTTCTAGTATCAGGAGGTAGTTCTAGTATCAGGAGGTAGTTCTAGTATCAGGTGGTAGTTCTAGTATCAGGTGGTAGTTCTAGTATCAGGTGGTAGTTCTAGTATCAGGTGGTAGTTCTAGTATCAGGAGGTAGTTCTAGTATCAGGAGGTAGTTCTAGTATCAGGTGGTAGTTCTAGTATCAGGTGGTAGTTCTAGTATCAGGTGGTAGTTCTAGTATCAGGTGGTAGTTCTAGTATCAGGTGGTAGTTCTAGTACCAGGTGGTAGTTCTAGTACCAGGTGGTAGTTCTAGTATCAGGTGGTAGTTCTAGTATCAGGTGGTAGTTCTAGTATCAGGTGGTAGTTCTAGTATCAGGTGGTAGTTCTAGTATCAGGAGGTAGTTCTAGTATCAGGAGGTAGTTCTAGTATCAGGTGGTAGTTCTAGTATCAGGTGGTAGTTCTAGTATCAGGTGGTAGTTCTAGTATCAGGTGGTAGTTCTAGTATCAGGAGGTAGTTCTAGTATCAGGAGGTAGTTCTAGTATCAGGTGGTAGTTCTAGTATCAGGTAGTAGTTCTAGTATCAGGTGGTAGTTCTAGTATCAGGTGGTAGTTCTAGTATCAGGTGGTAGTTCTAGTATCAGGTGGTAGTTCTAGTATCAGGTGGTAGTTCTAGTATCAGGTGGTAGTTCTAGTATCAGGTGGTAGTTCTAGTATCAGGTGGTAGTTCTAGTATCAGGTGGTAGTTCTAGTATCAGGTGGTAGTTCTAGTATCACGTGGTAGTTCCAGTTGATATATTACTAATCCTATGACGCTACGAGGATGCTCTGAGCGACTTCGGGCTGCTACGGGGTGGTTAATAAAGCTGCCCACATACTTTGTGTGGGTACCTACTACAAGGATAGGGTACATGCGTAATATTACCTACATTATAATGCAGATGTTAACATACATAAGCTCTTCCCCTCCTGTTCTATAACTTTGCTGGTTGTCTCCCGCAACTTGGTTCACATGAAACTTTAATAGTTTTAACCCGTTATGAACCTCTTGGGGGTGGAATTTCGAAAAGTCCTTTCTTTGCAGGAAACCTAGTTACCTACTTTGTTTGTGGAATCTGCTTGTGAAGTTTGTTGGACTCAGAGATTTCGTGACAGCTGAACTGGAACATGCAACTGAGCCAAACAATTGTATTGTACACTTGTACTATTATTTATTCTATGATTATACATATTCGTGCGATTCTTTCTCTTTACTACTTCTTAACAACATAATAATATAGAGAGAAAAGAAAAAAAAGAGATAATAAAGAGTATTCTATTCTAATTATGTAAGTACCTATGTTACACTCACACACTCATTCTATTTTTCTCCTATAACTTTAATTATTTTATTAAAGTTTTGCGCAATAGCCATGTATATCCATTTATTTTTGTAGAAGTCACAGTACCTACGCCAGTTAATCGTTAACCGAAGCGTTCATGGGAAGGCTCATGATTACCAGCATAAGGGGCTTGAATGACGTTTTTCAGAACCCCTAGTATCTTGTATAAGTACCCTGTAAGATGTACATAACCTCTGTAATCTTTGACATTATTAATTCACGGGGAAAAGTAGGTCAACATTTTGTTAAAATGGCGGCTACTACAGATTATTTAGAAGTAGCTTTTGCCCGCAGCTTCGCCCGCGTGGTGGTCGGAAATTATCCCACGGGAACGTACTATCGGGATAAAAGTATCCTATGTGTTAATCCAGGTTACAACCTATCTGTGTTCCAAATTCCATCCAAATCTGTTTTTGCGTGAAAGATTAACAAACATCCATCCATCTATCCATCCTCACAAACTTTCACATTTATAATATAAGTAGGAAGTAGGACTCCATCAGATTAAAATAGAATTCCATCATGTATAATATTTTTGTTTCTCGCGGACTTTGAAAATTACGATTAAGTAATTCTATAAAAGTAAAATGATTTATTACGTTCAACTTTCATCATGCATTCATCACCACAATTTGTATGGGTAGTTTATTGTCATCTGACCTAAACGTACCTAACATAGGTACAAGGTCTGATAACTACCTTATGTGCGCAGTTTCCAATTATTTGTCAATCGGGATAACAGTAAGTGCAAAAAACAATCAAAACATTCGTCGTCGTGGACTTGCTGCATAGACTTTTTAAAACTGAATAAAAGCTTGTAAAAGCTCGTTCATCAGTCATGTCAAAAGCTTGGTCATGAAAATGGAGCCATTATTTTGTCTGCTTAGGTTTTGCTTTAAAGCCTGCGGAAGCTAAATATGTCAGAGCTCCTGAAAATTATTTAGGCTTCCTCCGCATTACAGCAACATATTGTACGCCTTTAGGGAATATTCTCAGTAAAGTTAACTCGTAATACTGGCATACATTGCAGGTATACCTCATGTATTGAGATTGATTGATGATGTTTGTCGTATCTGTTTGCATATTTATGCTTTTGCTACAGCAATACACTTAGAATTACAGATGGATCAGTAATAGTGACAATCTCTTAGACCATCTTGTTCAGCCCCATTTACGCGATGCAATTTTCTTGCCTATGGCCTACGGCAAAATTTTATCAACAAATGACTTCGTCTCGTCTAAACACTGTTTAGAGGGTGAAATTTTTATTGTTCCTTCAACTTGAGGTATGCCACTTGCAATTAAATCACGCCGTGTAAATCAGACTTCAATATTTATTTTGTTTTTGTCGTTTGGGTTGCGTACCTCTAAAGGAAAAATTTTATAGGTTCACTTCATTGTCCGTCTCTCTGCCCGTCTGTCAATCCGTCAAACCCTTTTTCTCAAGAACGTGTGGAGGTATCCAGTTAAAATTAATATGATATGCATAGGTCTACGGTCCTTTGGAGCTCTCAAAAAAAAATCAAGCTTCTAATTCAACGCAATAAAAAAATACGGCCATTTATGCGACATATTTTGATACTCGCAAATAAATCACCCAATCACTCCCGTTGACCCAGAATCATGAAATTTGGCAAGGAGCAAGGTCTCACAGCATAATTAAAGGCAAAAGTCCCAAAATCGTTAATTTGTAGTATTACCACATTTTTTTTTTTTGCTATTACGTACTTATATTTTCAGTTGGATAATTGACCGTGACGTATACTGATGTATGGAGAACATGTTTTTGAAGTACAATGTTAAGTTTGGTTTTGAGATGAAGTCAGCTCAACTACGGACGGAACTCATCATTGTACGTGGGCCGACATGCAACTGGCCGGTTTTTTTTTTTGTTTTCAAAACGATTCTTTCATTTGATCTCTTAAATAAAGGTAGGTACCTACTTCCTTCATGCTGCCAGCAACACCGCATCACATTTAAAACTCGAAACGTTCCCAGCAACACACAAACACTGCTGCAACATTGTTGCACAGGTTGCTCTTCATTTATTTAGCATGAATACTGACTACTGGGTTTGCGGTCAATACCGGGAACTTTATAATGTAGCTTCAGGCGGTGACACGTGTACCTGAGCTCTATCTTTCTCGAATGAGAATATTTCAGAGGTTTCGTGATTTAATCGTATTGTGTCTAGTGAAATAGGATAATTCACATAGTGCTATGTAGTAGGTACTTTTCATTCAGTTTTGAGGAAAAAAAAACAACTCTCTAATTTTTTTTCTTATTTTTTATTTTTATGTACAAATAGAAATTCCCTTAGGTAAAATAAACTTACTTAAGTCTTAAATTATGATACTATACAGAGTTTGTACGACGGAATGCGGGCAGTGTGGGGAGATCCCGAATGTAAGAGTTATGGCAAGTCCTTATATGTGCTGGTGCTTAATAAATACGATGTAGTACGATGTGCATCCCCTATGATGAAGTGTAGCTTGTTAGAACCGAACTATATCTACGTAAATCTTAAATTCGTTTGAAAGAATACTAGCATTTTTATTGCTAGTGACATCGGAACATCGTTTAACCCGACATCCTGATGTAAAATTTGAGTATGATCACTGTAATGTTTGGTAGTATCTTAAATTAAGAGGATCACAGACGAAGGCCGGGGTTGGTGCTGGCGACGTAGTTGAGGAGTTCGTCTGAGTCCTCGCAGACGACGGGCTTCTCGTGGTAGCAGGCGACGTCGTGCCACGCGATGCCGTCATTGTACACGTTGTTGAGCACGCTGAGGCAGGATTCTGAGGTGGTGTTGATGTCGAACTCTGCGTTGTCGGGCTGACGCAACTTCTTGTGGCCGGTCTGAGACCAAGGGTTGTAGCCCCAACCGTTGGGGATCTGTAAAGGAATGACGTTTGATTACATATTTCGATGTAAATGCATTTGATGAAGTGGCAGCAGTGTTTTCTTCCTTAATCATGGATTTGTCGGATTATTCTGAAAATATATTACGCATTCATTATGAAGAGTTTCCGCCCAGAAGTTATTAAATCAGCGATAGTTTTGCAAATGAGCTATTCTGGTTAACACTATCATAAAACCCGGCTCAAACAAGTGCCGAAGTTTAAACACTATGCACTTAAGTGCTATAACGTAATAGAAATACTTCAGTATTCGAAAATGCGTAATAACTCAACTTTCACACAAGAAGGCACCAATTGTACGCACAGGTGTGTCTTCGAAAGTTTATGATTCAGTAAATAAGTACGTGACGGCAATGGGGAATTTCCCCTTTTCGTTGACGGACGGACATGTAACGCATTAGTTCCAACCATAACAAAGGAACTTTACGAGTTCTTACAACAATGTAAACAAATATGTACTTTTCGTAATGTTCCTAGGAAAAGAATAGGACAGGCCAACTTCTTTTAAGCGACGACCATTCGTTACGTGAAAAGAAACAGCAGAATCTTTATAACCGCCTATACCTATATTTTTAATCTGCTTGCCAAGTGAGATGACCTAGTTTCATCTTAGCACAGTACATTGTACCGATTTATGAAGACACTCAAAGCCCATCTCCTAATTATACTACAAGATTGAAAGAAAAGTAAATTAATACGAACCTGGTTGGTAGGGGACAGCTTTTCGCGGTTCGCGGACCAGAACCAACCAAACACATTCTTGGGCTCGAGGTCCTTGCGGTTTTCACAACCCTTGAAGTCACAGAGGCGACCCGACGTCCAGATATAAGGCACATCATCTGTAATAAAAAAAATAACGTGTCTCAGTATCATTTCATGAGGTCACAGCAATAAAGACGCGCAGGGTCACACTTCAGATGTGCTAAGAGCGTCAATGCCCATTACAATATTTATAAAAATTATCTAACGATGTTAGTGAAATGTGAAGGCTCCCAATTACGTGTCACCTTCACATGGTACTTCGAAGATGCCATTAGAATTTCACAACACTTTTTAAGTACTCACTTTGCTGGATGAGCTTGAAGATTAGATTGTTTTCTTCTTGCGTCTCCATGGAGACCAGGTCCATGCAGTACTCGCGGCAGATGTTACGTCCGTCTAGCCAGTCTACTTTTCTGTTGGCTAGGGTGGGAACATGTCCACTGTAGAAGTAGTTATGACCCCGGTAGAAGAACTCTTTTGGTCCTAGAAGCAAAAGAAAAATAATTTTCAATGACGTTTAAATAATGCATATCAGCTGCATATACAAAACATTCGACTCAAGGTTGAGTCGTGACAGTCACACGAATAGTATAAATAATATTTAACGCTGTAGTGCTTCTATTTAGTGAGGCGTTAATAGGTGACAATCGAAGACCCTCGGCGTGACAGGTCATGTACCTACACATCAAACTGTTGTATCACGGTCGTGACATTGAGGTGCCTGCGAGCAATTGTGTTATTATCACGCGCTATGTCAGTGTCGCAATACAAGACGCCATTACATAACATAGCGGGCCATGCATCGCGACCTTTCCTTCTTACATAAAAACACAAACCACATATTTCAAGCTGCATATGGATAATGCCAACAAAAACGAGAAAAAACGTTAAATTCCAAAATCAGATCAGCTTTGATTTAAATGGTGTTAATATAAAAAATGTGGATCGATTTATTACGCAGTCGTGATGTCCTTGTTTTATTTATTTTATTCTAACTCTTAAATATCAATAAGGCGATGCATTCTGAAATATCCACTTTGGATAGCTATTATTTCTGAGTGTTAATGTTATAAAAAGTCCATTAGGTAATCATTAGTTTACGAAATGGATAGTAAAGGCTGCAACAGACAGGCGCGACGCGACAGCGCTACACAAAGGCGCCGCTCGTCGCGCGACACGCGGTGCCACTGTGTCAGGCGTCGCGTCGCACCAGTGTGTACGAGCCTTAAAGGGTTTATTATGTGAGAGCTATTGCATCTCAGCCTTGACGCTTTGCAAATTAGCGACTAGTCCTGCACAATTGAAATAGTTCACAAGTTCAATTGCTTAAATGCACAAAGGATGCAGCTAGTATATAACGCAGCACGTTTGTATACAAATAGTTTGTACATAGCTATGAAGTGTATCTAAATGCATCCGCGACCTACATACCTAACCGACTAACTCCTATTTTTACTTCTACAAACTGGATCGTACGGTGTCAATTCTTTCATCATTAATTCAAATACTGGGTTGAATTGTTGCATGGAGTATGTGATATGTTTATTCTAAGTCTACATTAGGTATGAGCAGAATGATTTTGGCAGACGATGTTGCAACGGCCGGCGCGGTGGGGTGTGCGGCTGCGGGCGGCGCCGCGCGGCTTCAGATGAGTCGGTCACGCGCCGCGCCAACTGGGCCAAGGATCGCTACCGGATGCGATTTTTATATTTAACCAACCGGCCGGTTCACGCCTATTGTCAAGCTGACAATCCCAATTATCTGCATTTATTAGATATCTGATGCGAAAATATGTAATCGTTTAGCGTTTTGTAACTAATTTTTAACGCTACATTTTTTATCAAGTTCGTTTTTAAAGGACTTTTGTCAAAAAACATCAACAATAACAAGAATAATGTTGACGGTAAAACACTTGAATTGAACTGCACGTGTAAATCTTGAGAGGCCATTGGTTAAATTCCTACTATCCAACGTTTATGAAATTTCGGTAGAGCTCGAAAAGTCCCAACGTTAATCTCTACTTAGGTAGGTAGGTACGTGTAAATGAAGATAATTATCACGTCGCCTAAGTTTAAACGTGAAGGTCCTATTTTTTGTGCACGAGTCCTATTTAGACGGTAATTAAAGTGAATTGCATCGTTATTAGTGATTTTGATTACAATGTGAATATATAAGTTCACACGACACGCCGACGAACATACACAATGACTGTTCTTAGACCTTGCCCAGTGACAGACTGACGGATGCGCGATTGTCCTCTGGAATCCGGCACGGAGCCGCTGACATCAGACGCACGAATATCTGGCTAAGTTTATAGCCTAAGTTAGACATACATATGTCTTTCAGTAAGCTCTGTGCGAGGATGCTGATTTAACGATAAGAACAATTTATGTGAATGATTTTTTACTGTAGGCGCGTCTGTTTTGCTACTTCAACATATCTGGCGAAATGTGGATGTACACCTAAGCCTGCCTAACCCTTCGTGAATTACAGGCGTGATGTTAAGTTATGTTATATTTTACTCATAGCCTTAGAATACAATGTATTAGTAACTTTATTCAGTGTCTGAAAATGGAAATTAAGCAAAAGTTATGATCAGAGATCGGATATTCGGATGCATATTCACGTAAAGTTGAGATGTTGGCTAATACGAAATGCGCTTTCGTATAGAAAAAAAATTACGTTTTTTGTTTTAACTAACACACACCACCCCTCTCCTTACACCCTACATACATATATTTGCATCGGGGGTTAAACACAAATTTTAAATAAATATGCAGCTGAATTCTTTTTATTCTCATCTTTCATTATATTACATCTGAATTTCTTTTAAAATAAATTATTTATAAGAAGTCGCTTCCATACTAAACACCCGACTAGTTATGCATTCCCGGTGTTCTTGGCAACCAGGGTTTAAAAAAAAAAAATATATATATATATTTTAAGAACCGCTTCCATAGAATAGAATACTCTTTATTATGTACACCATAAAAAATAACAGATATAAATGTAGACGTTTAACACAGGGTGACACAATGGGCGGTCTTATCGCTAAAAGTGATCTTTTACAGACAACCTTTGGATGGATTCAAGGGAGAAGGAGAGACAATAATGCAGGTAGTCAGTGGTGTACCATTTACATATACAACAAATACATACATACATAAAACATATACTTATCTACATATAATATATACAATAATAAACATGAAACAAGAGCAAGGAAACTAAATGTAATGATGATGTTTAAGGAGAGAGGAAGTGTTTTTTAACCATAATTTTAAAAGTGGACAAAGATTGAGCTATCGACTCGGGCAAGGCATTCCATAACCGTACTGCTTGAACTGTAAAAGACTTGACTGAAGACTGTACCATACTTTCTTAGCTAAAAGTGAAGTTTAGGTAAATATTTATTTATTTATTAAGACATGGAAGACTTACAGCTTAAAAACGTAATAAAAAGGAAACAATAGTCAACAGGAAGCCAATTACAAGTCTTCGCGCAATATGCATCCGAATATTTGATCTCTGGTTATGATGCAGAAACATATATATACTGAACTGATTCACAGCCTATAACATTGGTTATTGGGATTTTGAACTGCTGCAGTAAACATTTACAACTGTTATAAAAGGTAATCAACAATAATATTCTAAATCGTATCTCATCGAAATGGACCGTAAAATGTTATTACATAAATTATATAGTTGGCGTAAATTCCATGACTCCATAAGTTAATGTAAAAGATGAATTATTATTATAGAATTGGATTGTATTTGAAAGGAACGTAACTGAATTGGCGGCCGTGTTGCAAAACCTAGTTTTGTTTACACACAGCTTTAAGATGGACATCTGAAAAAACAGGAAGCGTTTGCAACACTTCCAATTCGCCTCGACTATTCTATAAAAGACCATAATTTACATAAAGCATAAAATCATAATTTATCGTAGAATAATGAGAACATTATGAATGTTAAAAGCCCTATTTAACGATGTCTTCAATTTATAGTGAGCTTATGCATCGAATCAAAGGTCATTCTAAAACCTATGAGTAATTCGTATACCAGCCGGTCTATTATGAAAAAATCTCATCGTGAATACTTAAGTGAAATGAGCTTAAGGGGGAGGCGCCGAAATTCAAATTTTCTTACGTTTTTTGCAATTTGCAGGTCAGTATCAGGTTGTATGTTGATCTAAATATGATTCACGGCCGTAACAAATATGTATTTATAGAATTATAATCACAAAAATTATCAATACATCTCTTTAAGTTCATATTACCCTAATGAACGACTATTTCATGAAATCTTAACATATTATGAGGCCAAATCTAACTTAAGGAGCTGTACTGCTGATTCTAATGATTATAATTCTGTAAAGCTATATTTGTTACGGCCGCGAATCATATTTTAATCAACATACAACCTGACACTGACCGGCAAATTACAAAAAAAGTAAGAGAATTTGAATTTCGCGGGCTACCTGGGCGCATCCCCCTTAAAGTGAAGTGAGCTGTCGTCAATAGTGTCAATCCCTAGTGTCAATCTATCAATAGTGTCATCAAGTGGAATGGCAGCTAACTTCAAGCTACCTAAAGTTACACGGTGAGAGTTTTACAGAAAAGCACTACTGAATACTGAAACAGATAGAATTACTACACGATTCGAGGCCTAATCTGGCTCTCAAGTTAAAGCACAAGTTGCCATTTTTTGGGTCAAAAGCTCTTAAAGTGTACGTTACATTTCGGGGTTCTGCAATTCAGAGTCCGCTCTTAAATGGTTGATTATTATTCCAAACCAATGTGTTTAATTTATATCACCAGGGTTAATAAATCTACAGCTTACTTCACCTACATACGAGTATTTGCACAGCGTTCTCAAACCTACAGTTGAATTTCGCCATTCCGTACATTAAGTAAATTTTAAGGCTTAATTTACCTTTATATGTCAGGGATATAACACAATTTGAAAGTTTTAATATCGAATAATTGCACTAAGTGAAATATTACTGTTTGTCTGATTAACAAGCCGTTTTATCCGATAATATCCGTGACCCGTGCCCATGACCTGTCGAATTTTGAACCCATGAACTTAATGAACTTATGATGGCATGCATAGCTTTTAGTAGATATAGTGTGCTATCCATACGTGTAGGTATACTTACGGATCTATGACGTAAGGATTATATTTAGGTAAACCTTAATATATTCTGAATACACTATAAAGACGATGGCAACTAGGTATAAAAACAAAACCAGAAATAATGGAGCCGTTGCGAACCGGAATGGTGGGAACGACATTATTATATCAATTTTACTTTTAGGAGGTAAAGGTTAAAATATAGAGCTTTATGCACGTAAGCACCAATATGCGTTCATTTGTAAGGTGCGTTTTGTTTGTGCAGAATAAACTATTTTTCTTTCTTTCTTTCTATGAGATTGCAATAGTCACGATTTAAGACAGGGGTACTGTCTAATCTAAAGAATGACCGTTGCATGAATAAAGAAAACTGTTAGGACGTCGATACAGTACCATGTTGCTGCATGACCTTAGCAACAGTCAGAGTTAAATAAAGCTTATTAAGTGCGTACCTCAAGGATACCACGCACTTTTTTACATAATAAAGCCATACGAAGTGGCCTTGTACATCAAATGAGACACATCCATCACACAATGAGTCGGCGTATACATCTGCCAACTGCATTGCTGCAGGAGAGCTACTGCACCAAACAGCTCGGAGTAGAAAAGGGTACGACCTCATGGCAACCGTCTGCCAACCGATTTTGACCCCCATCACACTTAAAATAAGTGTTGGAATAGGTTGAGGTGATTCACCCCTCTGCCAGAGCCCGCTCGATACGTTTTCACCCATGTGTATAATGCGTCACATCGCTGACCTCTACTTACGTGAATAACCAGCAAAATGGTGGCCGCAAAAAGCTCTTTAATTCTTTTTTGTAACGATGATTATTGTGCTCGTAAATTCGTAACGGTGTTTGGGTTTTCACTTGTTGTGTCAGAACTAAGAAACATTATCTAACTTAAGGGCTGATTGTTCCAACGTCAAATATCTTTTATCCGTGGACTTAATTTGACGTCTGACAGTTATGATACGGAAAAACTGTAAAAAAAATAACTATTCTTGGGTTCAGTTACTTATCTGGCGTTGGAAAAGTCAGCCCTAAGGATATGACTATATACTCCAACTTGATACAAAATAATATCAAGTTTCAGAAAAACATAATAATTTTGGTCGGATAACGGCCACGCCCAATACTGCTCATCATATGTACTCTGATTGATGGTTAGAGGGCATAACAAATTCAAGTCGTCTCCAAATGTTGCAAGTCTTGTTAACAGTATAATGATGTATTTACACAAGACGCATTAAAAAGATGCTTACAAAAATTAAGAAGAATAAAGATCCACTGTGGATGACCGTGAGCTCAAACCTCCACGTTTGTAAGCTTATAATAAAATAATTAATTCCAACTTAACGATACCCCATTAAAAGTACAGAAGTTGTGTAGTAAAGATGTCTTGCGTTGTCAAGGTACTATTACAATGGTCGAAGATAAATAATGTACCACTCGGAATACATGTTTACTATTACATATACTAATGAGCTTACCGTAGATAATGCGTGACTACTTACAATGTTTATTAATTAAACCCACACGCTGGTTATTAATTTATGATGTGCGAAGAAGGCCCAGAGAATGCTTCAAGTAGTTAATTGCGATGTAAGATTTTCTAATGAAAATTATTTGTAAATTGATGATTGTGAAATGTTTTATTACTCTTCACACAGCTCCTTATTTTTTTTTCAATTACTTCAATGACATGGTTTGCATTTCTGTTGCTATTTTGTTATTAACAAAATAATCTTCTAATGGAATCAAAATTAGAGCGTTTCTGTAATTCGAACCGGTTAACCCAAACTATGACCTTTCGACGAAAATAATCAAAATAACAAAAAAATATCTGACACAGACGTTTACATGATTTATAATTTACCTACTAAATCGATACGTATAAAAAAGGAAAAATACATCGTTTAAAACCAGAAATTAAAATCACGGAAATATATATCTGCTAAAATTTATTTCCAGGTCTGCATACCTCTGCGGTTTCAACCTATTTTTTTTTCTCTTATGACTGGTCATCAATTTATTATTCTTCATTTTTTTTTTAATTTTGACGTAAACAAGGCACTCATTTGATAATTAGAAAAAAACTTCAGTTGCTAAAAAATATGAATTGAATACAGTCGATTCAAAAAAAAAATATTTTTAATTTTGAATTGTATTTATTATACTTTACCTTAATTCCTAATTAAGTTCCAAGTTATTATGTTCTGTTATCTGCAGTCAACCAAGTTGCCAAATTACCTGTTCCGCAACGGTTATAATGATATTTAATTTTAACGTTTTACATTTTTTTGATGCGATTATTTTTTAAATATAAATAAATTATTATACGTGTTAAAGTGGTGAATTTTCATTTTTATTTCGCTAGCATAGGAATAGTGCAATTTTTCTTTAACAATAAAAGTGACAGTAGTTGCGAAAAGAGAAACGACCTAACAGTGTTTATTTAGAAGTCTCAATACTTTCACATCACAAAAACCGATTATGATAATAAATTTGAAGTTAGTGTCTTAGTGTACATAAATATTAATACTTTGTGGGAAAATAAACGCCCTTAGGCATAATAACAATAAAACTTCTATTGTGTCTCGTTCAGTGTCCTTCAAACGATTAAGCAGGTCCTCGACAAGAAACAAAAACTTTTTAGGTACCATAGAGGATTTTAAAGAATTGATTGATTATTAAATATTAATTATGTTTCAGCTTAAGTCGTACACTTCCACGAAATAACAGTAATAAATACTACAACAATAATACAATGTCTAAATTATTCTTTAATACAAATAAGCATTTTGCAGCGGAATCTTCCATTTCCTATTTTCACTCTACGACTGTTTGTGGTAAATATGCATCAGACCGCGTTGCCGTGGAGTTTATTAAAAAAGTAAAAGCGTTAAGACATAGGTTTACTTAAACAAGTTTAAAGAACCAAGATGTTTTCTCCGACAATGTGCGATTGCGGAAGTGTGATAATTACATATGAGAGAAATTAAGCAAAGGTACCCTTTAAAATGATAATCGTCGATTACTTTAAGGGCCAAGTTCCACTTACAACGTTACGACATACGAACGAATAACCGAGATATGTTGCATAAATTGTTGGATAATACTCAATATTAATAATACGTCAGACGAATTTAATTTATTGGCATAAAATACCAAAGACCGCTCACTTTCCACGAAATGAGTACGAGTTAAAGGAGGTATGAGGCTTTAACGAAAAATGTTTTAGATCGTTTCGTTTTAAGGCAGTCTCCAGGAAACCTAGTAACTACTCCAGTACCTAGATTATAGATCTTCATGATTTCTAAACCAACCGAGTCACACTCACTAGTACGTTCTGTGTTTGGTAAAAATATATCCAAGAGAATATATATTTAGATAAAAGATAAGAAAGTTCTTACAAACAAACAACGCTTTCTTTTCTTTGACAAAAATGAACTAGGTCCTACTAAATCAATTTAAATCGAAAAGGAATATTCTAAGAATCGGGTGGGGTTTTTCTTTTGAGTGTTAACATTGGTAGTATCTTAGTATTTGTGTAAACGAAAATCCCATTCCTACCTGCTAAATATTTAAAGCCTATTTACACGTACATGTTATTTATTGAAGTGGAATATTAATGTTTAAGTTTAAAATATAAATACTCCAAATATGTCACAACCATATGATAATTAAAAAAACTTATTTGAAATACAAACGGTAATTATTTTTTTTCCTAATCCGGTAGTATTATAAAATATTTTATTGTAATTAGTTTTTTATTAAATATTCAGTTGACCTCACGAGCCTATATTGAATCAGTGAGTGCTTCGTTGTGTATATATTATTTAAATACGTACCTACTCTTATTTTTATGTCTCATTTGAATATGGAGTGTTGAGAGTTGAGACACACCCTCTGTCTCATCGGTATATTTAATTTGAAAAAAATAATTGATTAGAAATGAAGTCTACTTGAGATTTCATATTTTTATACCTAGAAAAAAGTGTGACTACAGACCTCACAGAGCTAAATATTATGTTGATAAAAAACGATGGAAAATTCTAATTGATATGTTCTATCTTGAAAGAATTCAATTCGAGATATGCAAAATTTAGACCCCATAGATTTTTGATTCTTTTCAAGATTTTTGATTCAGCAGTAATTGTATAATCACTTCAATGGGTTTGCGTTTGGAAATTTCTCATCATTAACATAACGAATATACGTTTCGTAACTATAGACTTTTAACACTACAAAAGCCAATTAGTTAAGAGTTCTACGCACTAAAAACTGAGCTAGCATGTTAAATAATATATCTGCGTACATTAAACAACTTTAAAAAGAAAAATATATCTTGACGAGGAAACAGAAAAGTGCTTTTCCCAATTACGAGAACGTACTTGAGTGCGGACGGCCGTCGGGGCGGAGAGGGGGAAGAATGGGAGGGGCGGCCCCGTCCTCCAACGAGTCCGCGACCTTGCGAGGTCAATGACTCGCGGAAGCTTTTACTTTCTTACGTAATAATTACGTACTGATTCTTCGTAGTTTGATAGATTACGCGTAAACTGTAAAAATTGTGCAATGTTTATTTTTTGGAGCGTGTTTACTTATGTAGTTCTTGTACTTGAATATTATGGTATTAAATGAATGTATCTAAGCTTTCTAGTGTTTTTAAATTTATTCATCAGATTAAGGATTAAACAAAATACAAAATTAGAATCGATGGACAAAAGTTATAAAATTAGAAATGACGAAGTAACAGCAATCTATAAAAGACCGGATTCATGGAAAATACCTATTCTACGAACATATTTATGGGCATTTTTTTTGCCAGCCAGTATAGCGTGTACCATAAAATAAAATATAAAAGTCGTAAAATTATTATAAAATTAAAAACTAAGCGAAACGACAAAAGGTTTCTTTTTAAATCACCAGTACAATTTATTAGAAGAAGATTTTTTATATGGAGACCTATAAGTGGCATAGTTCACACATTAATTTACAACCTTAAGATCGTGATACATATCATAAATTATCATTAGAAGCCAGTTTTCTCATCACATTCCTCTAAGGTTGCTTTAAGCTAAATAAGTTCAAGGCTTCTCTCTGTCAATTCCTGGTACAGTCGACCGCACGTCACTGGAAACATTTTAACCTTGAGCTGGCCTAGCGTAGTACGGAGCTTCAATAGAATAAGACGCCAGCTTGTACTGGTTTTGTAACCACTGACGTGCGGCCTACAGTACATCAAGAATGTTTTACGAGGTCAATTAAATAAATTATTAGTAATCTGGTTTATTTTGTCATTTAAGCGTCAAATAAATGTGATTTAAATAATATAAAGTTTAGAATAATATTATTACTTTATCTATTGCATGGTGGAGAAGCATAATGAAGCCATTAAAATTGAATCAGACTTTTTGTTGCCTATACTAAATAATATATATCCTATCCTAACTAATATTATAAATGCGAAAGTAAGTTTGTTTGTTTGTTTGTTACCTTTTCACGCCTAAACCACTGAACTGATCATCCTGAAATGTTGCATATACGTTGTCAGGTGTACAGAAACGGACATAGGGTACCTTTCATCCCGAAAAAAAGTACTGTTCCCGAGGAAAACAACAATAACGTTCTTATGATAATAGATGGCGCCACGTGTCTTTCGAATTATGATTGAATTATATAACCCAAATTGATAGTCGAAGTCTAAATTAACGCGAGCGAAGCCGCGGTCAAAAGCTAGTATATCATAAAGAGGTAAAATTTGAGTGTTTGGATGGAGGGAGTAATCGTTGGAACTCCTGATCTGATTCCCAGATTTATTTCACTAATGGGAAGCTACAGTATTTCCTAGTGTCATAGGGTATATTTTATGTTAAAACAAGAAAATTCACGCGGATGAAATCGCGGGGAGAAGCAAGTTATCCACAAAGGTAGAAACCAGAATTCTTATAATATGATTAACTATAGCTTTTGCCCGTGGCTTCGTCCGCGTGGATGTGGGAAATTATCCCACGGGAACAAGTATCCGACGTGCTAATCCAGATTATAAAGTATCTGTGTTCCAAATTCCATCCAAATCCGTTCAGTACTTTTTGCGTGAAAGAGTAACAAACATCCATCCATCCTCACAAACTTTTACATTTATAATATTAATAGGATTCTAATGAAAAAGAAAAGATAAAGTGACGTTATTGACGAGCCTTTTATCCACGTGCATGGAAAAGTTCAATAGCTATTAAAACCTGTCTACTCTAGGGCTCTACCTATCTCTAAGCTATGGCATAATGTTTAATAAATAAAAGATTAAATAATTCAAAAAGATATGAAAGAATGTGCATAATAATTAATTGTATTCCGTTAGGACTATCAGTATTTTTTACCACGGCATCCCGTGGGAGGTAAATATCGGTACATATATTATTTAACTAAATAAATTATTATGTGATTAATATACACGGCAATGAATTACCGAAAAGTTAAAGAGTGGTTTTTTTCGCAACAGAAAAGCGATTCCCGATTTGAAACAGCGTCCATTCGTACATCAACTGAATCGCTTAGCTACCTTGAAGCAACATTGACACAAATGAACCTGTTTCTCTAGTTATATCGATTCTAATTGATTCGTGATGAGTAATTATACTTATGTATTTATTATTACCATGTAGGCTGTTGAGTAGTCTTGAAATAAAATAAACATTAGCAAGAACAACACTAGTTATGTAAGAAATACTTCGTGTTTTGAAAACAAATTAGTCCTTATTCAACCATAAGTTTTAGGGTAATTTTTCCGTGTTCAGATTTTCTGAAGACTTTTCAGTTGTTAGCCTACTACTACTATTAGCCTGCATCATCCCACTGCTGGGCAAAGGCCTCTCCCCATGACTTCTAGCTCTTTCGATCCAGGCCCTGCAGTCTCGACATGAATAGCGACAAAAATCTGTCGCTAAGTCGTATCGATGTCAAATTTCTTTAATAGATTTTCAACCTTATGCTTTGGAAATAAAGTTGAAAATCTCTTAAAGGAATTTGACATCGATACGACTTAGCGACGGATTTTTGTCGCTATCTAATGTCGAGATTGCAGGGCCAGGGCTAAAGTGGACCATTGGTCGTTGATTTTCTCTAGCTCGTCCCGCCATCTTCTACGGGGTCTACCATTGTTAGCCTAATTTTCCGAAATATTTCTAAGTACTCGTTTGTTACACTAGAGGAAATTATGCCTTCCGGTTGTATTTAAGTTCAAAATCCACAGAAAGATTTTAATGTATACTGTTGCTTTTACTGGCACTAAGTACTAATACTGTTTCGCAGATATAATACTGCTCATTTATACCTATAATGAAGTTGTATCTGTACTTACTGCTAGCGCATTTCTGAGGGTTAGGTAGTGAGAGGAAACGTCCAGGTTTCTGTGCTACTGCAAGCGTCGCAAGCGCAGCCACGCACGCCACCAACAACCACGCGTGCATCTGTAACAAAAGACATACGGTGTAAGACATTTATAAAAAAAAACATGCGATAATACACATAAAAAACAAACGATTCACAAAATTTTTTGAGACATACATGATTTAGGAGTACATAAACAACACACCCAGAACAGGACATACCAACCGCAGAAAAATGAGAAATTTAATTAAAATAAATAAATTAACTAACTTCACCTAATCAAATCAGAAAAACAAAATGATCAATTTACGAAAATACAATCACCTTTTTTAAATATGCTCCATAAACCTTCTATTTTTAATTAAAAATTAAACTCGTAGAATTCGTTAGTGCCCAGGATTATGTAGGTATGCAAACTTTTAACTTTTATTTTTGAACATTCTCACGAGGATTTAAGATGATATTATGTAAATGTGAGTATTTGAAAAAGAAACAGGTGACTGAACAAATGGACTGTATGTCGCAATAATATTATTAATTTACACTCAGTGTCAACTTTACCTACACAGTAACATACATTTTTCAAACATGCGCCTGCGTAACCTCGTCGTACTGAATGAAACGAAGTTTTTTGGACAAAATAGTAAAACTTCATAAAAACAGCGAGTAAGAAGAATGCAATCTTTAATTCATAAGACTCGTTCGTGTATAAAGTTTCGTAAATATATCATAAAAAGCATCAAACAGCCGAACAATGGTCTATTCACAGTTAATTAAGTTTGACGGGGCATTAATCTGATTGTGACGAAAATGGCGTCAAGCTCTTAATCATACGCAACGAAATCGTACAGAAATGCTTGAGGCTGGTGTGACTTACACACCGGTTCACATTGCTTGTACTTACCTAAAGAATTTATTGCATAAATAAGTTCGGTCGAACACTGCGCGAATATTATTCGCTGGAATTAGCACATGCGGCCTCCATTGAGGTATGCATCTGCGAACGTTTTTAAAATATATATTTACGTGAAGTTAATATTTAATGTACGTTTTATAAACGTAGCTACTAACGATACTTTTTTTTTCTAAAGTCTAAAAGTTCTGGCAAAGCATTTTAAACTTTGAAGGGTCTACGCTGCTACGGCGTAGCACTCTGACAAATGAAAATTACAGTTTTCAAACTTTGTATTTTATTTGACAAAAACCGTGACATTTTTGTAACTTCAGTGCAAGGTCTGCTGATAGGCGCATCTCAGAGGAATGTTAGTTTAGAAGCAAAATAATTTCATGGCTAGCTTGACTTTCTGCTATTGAACTAGACATGCCAAAGATTCGCAATTTATTTAAATATAACGGATTGATCAGTCTAATTCCATAAGACCTTCAAATCTTCGCGATGTCTTAATTATATTTTTAATCTAAACATTAATTAGGTAGGTATGTCGTCATTTGGTATTAATAAGGACACAAATATTTGTCATTCTAGATTATTTCGCCGCAATAGGTATACCGTTTAAAATAATAATGGAAATATTGCATTGTATGATTTTATTTTGCGTTTGTTTAGCAGGTTTAGCTTCTTCATATGACGCAAAACAACCAAGACAAAATGAAACATTAGATTTTGCTCCTCGTTTTTTATAGTCAAATTTAATCTTAATAATATTTTTTTTCGTACCTACTCATTGCCAGTAGTTTACGCCAAAACATAAATACAGAATTACATAAGACCTTATCTCCCAAAAGAAGGCTTCAATTCAGGTCTGTGACAGTGAGTGACCGGGGCACTGGACCGCATTGCGTGTCACATTGAGCAACCCAACCGTTCCGATGCAACAACTACATATTAACATTATTAACCGTTCAGTACCCTGCGCCTAGGGTTATCATTTAGAAGTTTTAAAATTCCTGTCAAAAAGCCGGACATTCGCAAAGAAGTCTGAACAATACTTTTAAAGCTTACTTTTTTCAGTATTCAAATAACTTTTTTTTAACATATCCACTTTAGTCCAAAAATCCGCATAAATGACAAGGGTGGACAAAATCCGGACGGAAGATAACCCCACCCGCTCCTGGCGTAAAAAATATCTTTGTAACTTTGTCACCAATCCTTGTTAGCTGTCGGTTAGTGTGTCGAGTCAATACGTGCTTAGCCTACGATCGGAACTTGCAAACATTTGCAGTATGATGTCACCTGCAAGTGCCACCGTAACCGAAAACTGCGATTGTTTTAGAACCCTAGGTTGCTTTGTCAAATTGGTCAACCATGCGTTGTTGGTCTTACGTAATTCAAATATGTCGCCTGACGAGTCTTTCTGAGGTTGAACATGTTTCGATGACATCGCTTCGGGCGATGTATTGCTTGCTAAAGTCTACAACGGAAAGAAACTTCGACTACATAATCGTATAACCACGTGAACGGACACGCCTCTTCTTTGCATGTTTTTGTCTCAAACAGGATCCTTAAGTAAATTTTAATTGGTAAATATCTGCTATTTCTCGCTAAGCGTTATTAAAAGACACGTCATGGGTAATCAATGAGGTAAAGTCTATGCAAAAAATATTAAGAATAGATCGTGCTGTTTACCCGGAATCGTCTGTTGTCAGGCGGAGAACATCAGTACCTACGCGCGTAGACGCCCAATGTTACGTTACAGGTATAAAGATACGTGTATACGTGATGCAACCTTGACACTATTGCCTCCATTACCGTAAGCAGTAATTGCGATCGTCATCTCATCAATAAAGTGTAGGACGCGTCATCACGATCGCTAAAGGCAAGGATCGTCATGTGCAGGCGAACTCAGGGTTTCGCTTAACGAACTTCCTCTGCCTAATATGGAAATTATGGATTATAAGTATTTTACCTCCGATGTGCAATTATGTTAAAAGATATTTAAAAGCTTTCCGAATTAAATGAAGCTATTTCAAATTTAATTATGCTGGTATTCGTCCATTACACGTATTTCGACTTCGTGCACGTTAAGGAAAACGATAATTGAGGTGAAACTTAAAAGGAGATTCCTAGCTGACACTAGGCTTTTAACTGGGTAATTTTATTTAAGTATTTTTTTAAAAATCTCAACTGCAATGCAAGATCTACTCTTTTAAAGATAAAAAGCCAATTTATTATTTATTTCGTAGAACGAAACAAAGCTGTTTGTAAACAGTACATAATAGCGTATCATTAAAGTTAAATAAACGTCTAAGTGATATTAGATAAATATCAGAGACCTGACCTCAGTTGGGCAACACACATTAATAGGCACAACTCGTGTGCCTATTACACACAATAATAGGATGAATGGGGAGTTCACAAAGCGCCGAAGGTGTTCGAGTACGATACTTAAACAATACCTGTTCTATACAACAGTTGAATGGTATTCTTCGCGAATCTGTGTCCCAATCGCGAATTTAGTGCGAGACTTGCAGCCACAATGTTTCTACGAGATGTTTCGCAACGTCCCGAGGCCGGTCGTCCGTCAGTTTCGGTCACGATCGTGCGGCTTCGTGCATCTTGCCGCGTCTAGCGCCTTGCCAAACACTGATGCCCTCCACTCACTAGTCGCGTTATTGTTTTGTACTTATTCACGTCGCCTTAATTTAGTTAATGACAGCTATACACAATATCCTAAGTCGGAGACATGTGCCACGACTTTGTACCGCATTTGGACTGTCATATTGCATACATTTTGTTTGGCCATAAAGTCTGTATTAACCCGAGAACACACAAATAAACCAAAGGCTTAAGTTACATATTAGTTCTGTATGGCAGTTAGTAAGATTATTGTGCAAATATTGCCATTTGTCGTTAATTTATATGCGTTCTAAAATTAATATTTATAAATATGCGAAATCACACTGGTGCATAAACATTGTAGATTTGGAACATACACCGAAACCATTCCGCTCTGTAAGTGAAACAGGCTCGATTTCAGGTAATTTCTTCGATTAAAGGCAGTGATGCGACAAAGCGAAAGCCCCGTGTGTTAACGTAATTATCAGTCGTACGTATTCGTGTCGTGTCGTGTCGACCCGTTGTTAATGCGTGTTGCACTGAATTCGTCATCTGTCAAGTGAAATTTTTATTACTGCCTACGTAATGTCTGGGGTCTCTTCACTAGGTTTGGTGACCCAGCAAGCGTTTTACATAATACGAGTACACATTATGATATTGTAATCGAAAAAATCTAGGAGGATTGACTAGCGCCCTCAAATTCCGGGACTTTCCTGTTTTGGCACTAATATTATTCGAAGTTCCAAAAAGCTTAGTCTTCATAATCTGCCTCCCAATGGTGGGGTCAGCTTCCAGTTCAACCGGATGCAGCTGAATATTAGTATGCTACGAGGAGCGAATGACTGCATGTCTGATCTCCATAACCCAGTGAATTAAATTCTTACATAAATTATTTGGAATTTTGGCTATTTCAGGAGACTTCAAACTCTAAACTAGACTTCTTTATAAGTCTTCAGGTTTCAATAGTGGTTATTATCCTAACACAAGCTCAAGTATTTGCTTAAAAGGATTCTCTAGAATAAGTTATTTAAGTTGATACTATAAACATTTTTATTTTTATTTATTAGGTCACAAACATATCTGCGGGGTAACTATGTAACACACTAACGATAGGAATGGGTTTCATTTTGTCAGCTCTACAACATTCATTGCGTTATTTACGTTGTTGAACAGACAAATTTTTCGAACACATGAAGCAATGGATTATCAATAGGCTTCAAAATGGGTCAGATTGTAATTGATAGTGCGTAATTAGGGTGCTGATAAAAGATAATCCAGAAGGTTTGACTTTAAATACGGTATAACACCGAGCTCCCAGTGAGTCACAACCTCAAAATGCAAATACGTTAAACAAAGAGTCACCGCCATCATGTTCATTTCCATGGTACAGGTGCTATGTAATATGCTAACATGTTCGAGTCTGTGTTTCTTATCCTGTTTTGTTATCGTACATGTTACCGACTTTATTACAATGAGAACCAGACTAACTTGCTTTTGTTTAGGAAACTAAAAGTGTTCTAGTGCTAGTTTTTATCTAGGTAGGCCTAGAAACATAAAAACTAGAGCAAACTTTTCTGTAACTGCTCTACCTGGGCCCTATTTAATATAACTGACAAATGCGACGAACCTCGAAAAAAAAATTGACTCTTTCACGACAGGTGCTGTAAGTTTAATATAGCAGAAAACTATGAAAGTAAATTTTCGAATTGTCAATTTCCGCCTGCCAACTGTCACCCCTGATCCTGCCCGTGATCTAATAGATCAAATAAGTTTGAACTATAAATATGTAGAAACGAATGAAAAACTACCAAAAATAATCCCACTAGCAAAAGTACTGGTTGTTATTCTAACTACCACGGCATCATTTTTATTATTAATCTTATATTTTGAATTGTTTCTTAATATACATATTTTTTTTCATTGTTCTCGCATATAGAAGCAACAAGAATAATGTACCCAGGATTTTGTAATATCTTGATTTAAAAAGAGTGTCCTTGGAGTTTCTTGCCCGTTTTTCTCCATAAAGATTACGTTTTGGAATGGGCAACTAGCTTCAACTTTCTGACTAACTGACCGACTCTTTGACAATTCAAAAGTGTCTGTAAATGGTTTAATTGAAATAAATGCTTTGAGTTTGAGTTTGAGTCTAGACGTTATGTACGCCTATAATTTGTGTGTACATTAGAAGTAATACCTAAATTCTGTTTTAAGCTAAAGTTATATGTATATGCTGTTGGTTTACTTATTGAACAAATAAATAAATATAAAAAGCGTGACTTAAAAACTTCAAACCCTTCGTTTTTTAGTGTCTATTAAATAATGCATTCAGGAGATGCAAAAGTAGATTAGTATCATACATTACCAACTTGCACAATACATTGCTTATTGCTATCAAAGAGTAGGTACTCACTAAATAACCATTTGCAACTGCAAGAGAATTAAAATCAGTATCGTGCTCGTCTCCATTAGGCGGTTAGTACAATTACAAGCAATACTAATGTACTAGGATGTCGACACCGCATGGATCCGCGTTCCGAACGAAATATCTAGGTTTAAAGATTGCAGTACTACGAGTAACAAATTAGTGCCCTTTACTTAGAAACTTTAGAACAAATCTTTTTGTTACAAACTTTACCTTTAATTTTAAGCAACCAATATGGTTTTCTTACTTTGGATTTCACAAATAGGGAGGATGCTATCTTATAGCTTCACTTTGTATTAGATGTTTTAGCAATTTGATGACGTGCACTAATTGGCGATATTATGATTCTGTGTCAGTATCCAATAGGTATGTTTTTGGTTTGATTAAAGGGTATTTCACAAAAGCAGTCTAGCAACTTTTAATGCCTAATTAACTCCTTAGATTATTATAGGAAACCATCTTTTTCTACTTCACATGTAAAACAGACTTTAACGTCATCACCATAGCCCGTAAGCAAACTAGGCTAAACGCACACCTATTTTGCCGACTAAAATGATATGATTAAACGAACCGTCCTGTGGTTTGGCAAAGTACTTATAACTCATGGTATATTGACTTGAGCTAGCTGACATATGGCAAATAATTTAATTTAATTATTTGTGTTTCGTTATGTTAATTACTTTGCTTACTCAATAAGCATATAGATATTCATAGAATAAAGTTCTTCCGGCTTAACAGACAACTGTGTAGCTGGGGAGTTTGTTGAGCTACTTCTTCTTCCTAGCTGCAGCACTAAGGCGGGCGTTTGGGGGACTGTCTCATGTAATTTTGATATTCAAAAAGTGCTGATTCTCAGCCTAGTTTGAATAAATGACTTTTGATTTGGATTTAATTAGCTCTCCTAACTGATGGATTAGGGAGCAAAATCATGATGTTATATAAACGTACTGGCTTTAGTCTGGCACAAGAATCAATCCAAGACCCTGAATACATAAGGCTCTACGCCTCTACACAATGCAGGTCGTCAATTGTTCTTAAATTAGCATGTAAATTATTTTGCCATTGATCAGGTTACTAATAATTTCCCGTGGGTGTGGTAAAAACAAGTAACATTAGGAGGATGGGCAGCATAAATTATCATGTTTAATATGCCTTGTCAAACGTGGGATGAATCCTAGGAAAATTCGTATATTTTGCTACTGCAATCAAAATTATATAAATTAAGTTAATTAATTAATATGATCCATGTAAAATAGAGTCTAATCATTTCAAGGTATACATAACAAATAACAATATATCCCAATTCTAAAAACAACAGTGTCCTTGAATTTTTTCTGGGACAATGTGATTTATGACCTAAACCTGCACCCTAACTACGTAACACACTATCAATCACAATCTGAATCATTTTGAAGCCTATTGCTAATCCATTGCTTCATGTGTTCGAAAAATTTGTCAGTTCAACGACGTAAATAACGCAATGAATGTTGTTGAATTGTCAAAATGAAACCCATTCCTACTGTTAGTGTGATACTTAATTACCCCGCTGACCCAAATGTACAGTGATTAATTTAGGTTAATCAGGTGAATCTCATTGAGTTGTCAACATTATGATGAAATTCTAAATCCAAAACATTTAACCGACGATTCCATCATTTAATTATATTTAAATTAGCTTTACTAAACGGTAGCTAATGCATTAATTACTTAAGGAATTTCGAGAACCTAACCTATGCAAGCTACAAGATTAATATAAATTCTTGCCTGTTATATATTACAAAACATTTGTTGCTACCGATAGATTTATTATGAAGCATGTATCTACTAATATCCTACTTAATATTATAATTGTGAAAGTTTGTATGTTTGTAACTCAACCACGCAATAACGACTGGATTAATTTGCGCGATTTGGATTAATTTTGGCACACAGATATCATATAACCTGGATTAACACATAGGATACGTTTACCCCGGTAAATGACATGGCTTAACGATTTATCATTTTAAATTTTTCTTCGGACCCAATTCTGAAGTCCATGCAGACGAAATCGCGGGCAGAAGCTAGTCTTGTTATAAATATCACTTCCAACATCCAACAGTTGCGTAAAAATGATTCGATAGTCTTCAAGGACTGCATAGATCGCTTTATGAATACCGTGTAACGTCTCGTCAAGAAATATTGAGTACATTTGCTAACTTCCCAGTTCTAAGTAAACTTGAAAAGTGTTCCAAGTTCAATGTCACGATATTTTGGCGCGAATCTCGTGGTGTTGCCATATTTGGTGCTAATTTTGGTAGTTTGACTGTTAGAACAAGTTATGAATTAAAAATTATTGGTAATTGATGCTGTTGACTGTGTAGAAAGATATTATAATCAAATCAAAATATTTTATTTCACATAAAACGCCAGAAACTAGGTGCACGGTTCCAATTGGTCGTTTCCTATGGAGAAGAGCCGGCAAGAAACACCACGGTTACTCTTTTAAAAATAAATGGTTTTTACAATGTTTTCAAATTACGCTGTTAATAGGAATAGGAGGACAGTGTAGGCCTGTATAGTTTTATAATACCTTTCTTTTTGGGAATTCAATACATGTAATAAAATACTTATAGGGAAACGATTTACGATATACGGTAATAAAAATACACTAAGGAAAATTTAAGACATTGATTTCAATTCAATTCAATTCATTTATTTCGGAAAAATAAACATTCATATTGTATTAGTATAAAAAAACTTAGAATTTTTTAACGTTTGTAGATTTACTTAACGTTAAAAGTTTAAGTACATACCCAACTATGCCAAAATTTTTCAGTTAAACAAATTACCTAGCTATTGTTGGGTGTCATCAGATCCTGCCTCATTCTATTTTCATAAACAGAAATTTTTCGATACTACCGTGCAGAACCGGACATTGGTACACCTTTTTGTTACACTGAACTTTAATACGCGAATAATTTCGACCTTGTAACCGAATAATATTACATTAACAGTTAGACGGCAACCTTGTCACTGCTGACAACTAACATAAACATGAACTCGCCAATAAACTGCATGTGCTTGCACAAACTCTGCTTCACCATATAACATTTGACCCCAACGATGTAATAAACGGATGTAGAATTAAATCCATACAGCTTTATTTCGATTCGGCTGTTGTTTACTCAACTACGCACATTAAAAACGTATATTTTTCGGTTTTCAACATTTTTTAATGGCTTTTATCAATAAAAACCTAATAAATTTACGAAACACGCCATAAAATTAGACCTACAGACGAATCGGCCTCATATAAAACTCGTATTTGTACATAGATGACAACAACCGAACATAATGTTAAATTTCAAAATATTTATATACCCAGGAAATATTCATAAACCATAGTCATTTGTGTAAGTGTCTATGGTGACAAACTGGAGGCTTTTATAGATGAGGAAAGCCTTTGCAATAGATAAGGTGATTGATTATCAGTACTTGCGAAATACATCTTCATTAGTAGGCCCGCGGTGACTTGTGAGCACACAAGAAATGAGCGCGGTTTAAAAGACATCAACGCGTTTACTTAAACATAATTTTATCATAATCAAATATATACTCATTACTTTAGTAATATTATCACAACAAATAAGGAAACGATAACAATCATTGCCATTCCCGCAATCAGACGATATCTCGACTAACAAAACTCAGCGGTTCCTGCTCGCGGTTGTTAAGCTTAAAAGTAATGACAATCGTGAATATTCATAAAGCAGATTACCGTTTCGCGTATAAAACATCGAAGTAGTAGCCTTGAACCGTTACGCAACGCGCTGGCATTTGTCCTAACGTGTCGACGTCAATTGTTAGTTGCCGAGGGTCCACAATCCACATGCCTTTCGAAATGGTCTGTCTACGGGCATCCGATTCGAGATTACGAGGCGTAGCTGTCCGATTCGTAGCGATACTATCGGTTTAACTAATTCGGAGCGAGAGAGTTACTCAAAACGTCCTTCGTCTCACGTGATCGAGCGGCTGCGAACTACAAAGCTTAATTGTGGGATACAGAATCCGAGCTATTGTTGTTCGTGTAACCGTGGGATAACCTTTTTACTCGATAGCACATTAAGACTTATTGATTGTCTTTAAACACTAATGTTTCATACCGTCCTTCAAGCCTATTGGAAATGTTCGTAATTATTTTTAATTATACTTTGGCTAACATTTTAATGGCTTCTGAGTATGTGAGCTATGATTAAGTTGTTGCGAAAGCCGAGGAGGATATAAAAGTAAATTATGAGTGTGTTAATTAAAGTCTTGAACTCATAGGTTTCGATCTTTGTTTGTATTTGGTAACGAATTAACGATATTGTTGTCAAATGTCAAGTCCATGACCAATGTTTGACGGCACGGTTGGCGCAGTGGTTAAGCGATTGACTGCTGCGCTGCGTGTTGCGGGTTCGATTCCCGCACGGAATAAATATTTGTATGACCTGCAAGTAGTTGTTCTGGGTCTGGCTGTTTTTGTATGTGAGTTTAAATGTTTGTAAACGCACCCACAATACAGGAGAAATTCCTAGTGTGGGGCAAAGTTTTTATTTAAAAAAAAAATGGGAGATGGGTATATCGAAATTATTTGTGATAGTACATTCTTTTACGATCGTCGCTTAAATAGCAGGTACTAGCATTTACCCACGGCTTCACCCGCGTGGAGGTCGGAAAATAGCCCACGGGAACGTACTACCGGGATTAAAAGTATCCTATCTATTAATCCAGGTTATAAACGATCTGTGTGCCAAATTTCATCCAAATCCGTTCAGCCGTTTTTACGCCAATCCGGAACATACATCCAGATAAACAGACAAACGGACAAAAATTCTTCGTTTCTATTTTATTATACGTATAGATAGTAATATTGAGAGAAAGGGTTGCTTAAGAAAATTTACATAGCTGCTGAAACGTTGCGGTTTATTCAGTGTATTCAATCAACCACACAAATAAAATGCCGATGATTTGTTTACAAACCGACTTTCACATTTTACCATCACAACTTATCTTCTGGTGCCACCAAATGGAGACCGCGTATTTTTCGTTGGGTACTGCTTCAACTTTAATCTATTTTGTTCTTATTTAGTTATTCCGGGCCCCGGACACCGGGCCAATCCTGTGATACATTTTTAGGAAAGCTTGAGTACCGCGCGGTGCCGATATTTTGGCTTAGACTTTAGACGATAAACTCGAAGATTTTTCTGAAGGATCCATTTGATGTACCTACACTGGTCGGGGTACTTGCCAATTTACCTTATTTTCCCCAAGACATTTACTAAGACACAATTGAAACGCAACATCTAGCAGGATTTTTGAAATATGTTTGGTATATAGCGCCACTATCCCTGTTGTTCACTCCTAGTGTTATTTACCTCATAAATACTCCTAGTATTAGAAACTTCATAAGGACAGGTCGTAGATTCTGAGTATTTTTGATTCTTAAACGGCTTAAAATATACATAATTGTATCATACCTTTCTTGGTATTATCCAACAGTAATGACATTTATAGTTTATGTATTGACAAACTGCAACTAGACATTGCCTAATCACAATGATGACTGATCCTAATTAGAATCTTAAACACGATTACGAGAAGTTTTAACTCTTAATAGTTCTAGCAAAAAACAAGCCCTCGTGTCATTAATTAACCAATTACTTTGTCGTAATGTTAAGAACACATCCGTCTTGTAACTATTTCATCTTGAGAGCAAAAACGTTTTTACTAATTGGAGCAATTTGGCTGCCGACAGCGAAATTGATCGTCTTAATCTGCAAATTAATAATTTGGTCAAAATTGCCCTTATTGATGTAAAATGCCCAAAGAAATAGACTAAGGGACTCATTTTACATGAATTTTTGTTAGAGCTTCAATTTAATGGATGATGAACAATGTATAGAATAGAATATAATAGAATAGAATATTCTTTATTATGTACACCATAAAAATTACAGATATTAATGTGTGTGTATTTTAATAAGTTAAGAGAAAAATTCCTTTAACTATAAACACTAATTTGACGATAACAGATCAAACCCAATATTTCATAGGGCGTATTTGCAAAATATATATAAGGGCTTAATAACATCTTTTAAGTAAGTTATTCTTGTGTCCACGTATGGTTGACTAGCTAACCCAATCAATACTACTAACTTCGAGACTCAAGTCCGTGTAATAAAATAATTGTCTTGATTACCTCTAATAACTACAAAAACGAAAATGAATTGCTCTTCATCCGTCTCTTCAATATAGCAGAGTTATTAAAATAACAACAAAAAACAGGTCACGAAGTCTCCACAACTTAGTTTCAAAGTGTTCACAGTTAAGTTGTGGTTAAGTATTACTTAAACCTAACTTAGCCAAGTTCTTTGACGTTTAAGTTCACAAAGGAAATAAGTTTGAGAGATAACCTCGGGATAAGCTGGCTACAGCATTGTTCTTTAACTGTTTCTCATTATGTCATCTAAGGTTAACATGGAAATAATTACAGTTTCGTTTGTATATTTTTTTCCCATTGTGTTGTATTTATCTAATATTCTGTTTAATTGCTTTATAATTCGTATGCAGTTTGTCGTCTTATTATGAGTTAAATCATTTTATCGATATCAAAAACAACACTTAAAAAACCGTTATTTCAAAAAGTAATATTTCAAACTTATGTCACTGCTTAATCTGCTTATTCTGAAATACCGTGCGCAGGTTTAAATTAAAACTGTTAAATTCTTTCTGCCATTCAACAAACCCAGATTCATAATAAACAGCTTTTTTTTAATTCCATATGAGATATTATAAATGTTTAATATTTACATAATAACAAAGTTTTGATCTAAATTCTCGTCGAAAATGTCAGACAAGACAAGATACTTTTTTGTTTTATATACATACGAATTTGTCGATGTCTTGTTATTTGATATAGCTACATCTAAATATTCACATAAAAACGTTACTTTGATTTATGATGTTTTTAAAAATAAGTAAGTCGTTTTAATAAATAGGAATTAGGTATTTATTTATGTTGAAGGAATTCGACTTTTAAGTTTTTCTTCCTTGGCAAATGTCCGGTTTAGAAGCAGATTTTAGAATTTTATAATACTTTTGTTTTTACAGAAATTAACGCTTCTTTGGTAACATCACAATTTCATGTCCATAATCATTAATGTCGACGCATTGGACAACGCAAGTATTGATCGCTTATCCGTAACGTTAATACTCAAATCAAGAACTGGTTCCGATAACTTGACACAGCCGAATCTTACTTAACTCACATATTTTCGTGTCACATGTAATAAATATTTGAAAGTCCACATCTTTCAGTCTTGCTAACCTTCACAGTGTTATATTTTGAAACACTATTTTTATGCTTAGCATTAATAAATTATCGTGTATTTAAAATATTTTAAAGTTGTTTTAACCGCAGAGCAAAGTTGTCACTAAGTTGCGGTTAAGTTATTTGCACATGTGATTCTTTCGCTGAGCATCGCGTTGTGTCCTCGAGTGTACCTACTACAGGGCACACCAATAAGCCTCATCAGTTGAAAGTCTAGCACGTGATGAAACCTCATAGAAAAGGGCTCTCAGACATATTCTCAGCATCACTGCTCAGTGTTGCAACTGCGGCTTGACATACATACGCTGTACATCGCCTGTAATCCGCAACAGACACTCTGCGTATTCTAAGGACACTGCCACTGACGGACTAAGCAATTTTCGTGTCAGATTTGACGAGAGCAATCATCGCATGAATGAATTGACGCAACTTGAGCTCGTCAACGATAACCGCGGGGTGCGACTTTAAATTAACTTTAAGCTCGCGCTTATGCAAGAACGTATTATCAAAATGAGATGCATTGAGTTGATTGTAGCGTGAAGAAATAAATACCTGCTTACAAGCCGACTTTAAATTACAAATAACTAATTTTTTATCTATATTTTTTCTGAAACGTATACCTTAAATCTATCCTTGAATTGTCCCAAATCATCCCTTTATCCCTTAATCAAGTTCACTTACCTTTATTGTTGATTTAAATAAATACACGGCGGGAAAAATCACAGAGTCACTGTTGTAATAGCGCGCGGCAGGTTTGGGCTTGGTCTTTTATAGTCGCCGTAGCGGGGATGCGCGTGCGCCGGCGGGGGACCGACACGTACGTCCACATGACTGCCAGGCAGAGGTGACCTCACACCTCACTTATCTATCTTCTTCTTTATCTGCTGAACCTCCTCACTGAAAGTTTTTCAATAAAAAACAGCTTAATCTTCAGTTGCGTGTGATCAGTCAAGCGTGCTAATTGGACATGACAAATGAATGGAGTTGTAATAATATTTACTTTGTTTTGTGATGTTTTTGTTTAGAATTTGACTCAAAACTGTGCATTATTTTATTGTTACTGGATCATGCTGTGTTAAAGTTTTAGGAGTCGGTCAAGCTATTTTAGGCTTCTTAAATATTGAAGTTATTGCGTGTTATTTTTTTCAATATGAGCTTTGCGATTATTCAAATATTTGAACAAATCCGTTCTATTAAGTCAATGGAATTTTGATGATCCAATTTTAGTAGTTTTCGACAAAACAGGTTCCTTGGTATTATCTAAGATCAGGAAATGATGTGATAAAAATTATACACAACGATTAAATAAATAAGTGCAGGGTCATATAACATCAATATATAGTTTTACGGCCTATTAAATAACTGTTGACGTATATTACGCACATCCTACGCAAACACGGCGCGTATTTAAATTTAGAGACATTTAATTTAAAATATCCAAGTTTAATTAAAATATAAGTAACACAAATTAAGTGTGATGTAACTACAGGTTGTCTCAGAAAAAAACATTATTTATATATACACGTTAAATTTCAAAATCGGAAACTGAAGACATGGGAAAATTACGTTATGAAATTAACATTATTCAAATGTCGTCCTTCGCGGCTCTGGCACTCTTCAAAGCGATCTCTAACATTCATGAAAAGGCACCTCAGAAGTTGAGTAGGAATGTTGTTGATTTCTTGTCTAATGTTTTCCTTCAATTCAGATATGGTTGATGGATTACTGTTGTACACCCGACTCTTCAGATAAACCCAAAGGAAAAAATCCGGAGGTGTGAGGTCTGGGCGAGCGCGTTTTCATGAATGTTAGAGATCGCTTTGAAGAGTAACAGAGCCGCGAAGGACGACATTTGAATAATGTTATTTTCAAAAAGTAATTTTCCTATAAGTCTGGTAAGTCTGCAGGCTTTAAATTATCACGCTATTTGCTAGGGGGATGAGCAATATTGTAATTTGTTCGTATTCTTCTATAGTTTACCACAAATTGTAAAAAAACGAGCCAAAATATATAGTTTAACCTTTTACAGGGTTGTCATCCCGCTATCAATCAATCATGACATAATAATATAATAACGGCTATTTTAGTAAAATTTCAACAAAGCAAATGGCTTAGCTGTTCGACGACTGCTTGGCTAAACTATGTTCGATTCCCAACAATTGATATTTTTGTACTGCCTTATTTAGGGTTCCGTACCTCAAAAGGAAAAAACGGAACCCATTTAGGATCACTTCGTTGTCCATGTGTCTGTCTGTCAGTCTGTCAAAACTCTTTTTTTCTCAGAAGAGCGTGGAAGTATCAATTTGAAATTAATATCAAATACGTAGGTCTACAACCCTTGGAGTTCTAAAAAAAAAACAAGCTTCTAAGTCAACGCAATAAAAAAAAATACGGCCATTTATGTGGCATATTTTAATACTTGCAAATAAATCAAAACTTATAGGGTACTTCCCGTTGACCTAGAATCATGAAATTTGGCAAGAAACAAGGTCACATAACACAAGTAAACAATAAAGTCCGAAAATCGTTAATTCGTAGTTTTATCAGTTTTTTTTTTTTGTGGTTACAGTCTTACATTTACAGTTGGAGTATTGCCGATTACGTATAACGATGTATTTAAGAACATTTTTTTCAAATACTAACATTGTAGTTTGTTTTTGGGATAAGTTCATATCTACTACGGAACTCTTCATTGTGCGTGGTCCGAAACCGCACTTAGCGGGTTTTTTACACAGAAAGACATAAGATTTAGTCCTCTTCTGTCATCTTTAGTTATAATATAAATAAATATCTGTGGTAAAGTGACTGTTAAGGAGAACTCCGTGGGTTTACAATCTACTGTTATATTATTTTAGTGATAGCTGTTCGTCAGGAATAATCTGTAAGAAAGCATCAGTTAGTGTATCTGTGTTGTGCCATTAGGTAGTATATACAGGAACGCAGACGTTCATTAATTCACTAAAAACGAATAACTTCGCAAGCATTGGGCATTTCCCATTGCTTGCACTACTGAAGGCTTCGGGTGTCGACCTCAGGACGAGCTGCTTCTCACACGGACAAATGTACGTCGCTTGCTCCCGCGTCACTAGTCCTGACTCTCATCATATTTTGGCTGCTGAGACCATAACTACAAACGTAGTACACAGGAAAGATTTATAAAAATGTGGCTATCATTTTAGTATATTGTGGTGTCTTACGACTTCCACGCGAAAGAAGTTGCGGGCAGAAGCTATTCCTGAAATATATTGAATACCACCAGCATTTGGAATATCAGTGGATGCCGCAGTATACCTTTAATAAGGCTTAATACAATTCCCTAGGCTAGTAACAGCCTGTAACATCATCAACGCAAGTGAGCGAAGTGCTCATCTACCCTTTTTTTTCGGGGAAAACCTTTTTCTTTCGGGCTTTCGGGGATAAGACCTGTGATGAGTGTGGAACTGTTACCTCACAAAAATCACCCCGGTGGTCACCATCAGCACATAAACAAATTGTCATGGGTCCCCTTAATCTAAGCTTTCCTGTTGTGTGTGGTGCCTTAGGAAATTAAAACCTTCAGCCAGGGCATAAAACTCATACTAGCACAACGCCTTTTAGTACACATCTCTGTGGGGACTGTCAAGGGGTCACCCCCGAACCTCACTGTGCACATAGGTATATGTACTCACCCACCCTTCCATCCCATCATGATAAGGAGGAAAACCTACGAAGGATTACTACTACCACTGACACTGGCAGTTTATAATGAGTATGCATGCTGTTATAGATCATTTTATAGGCACCTTCAAGGCACTAATTTCATGGATAATGCGTTTAATTGCTGTGAAGCATTTTAATCGAAAAGCGCTACAAAATAAAGTTTATAATAATTACAAGACGGTTACAGCCTAGTGACCTATTTATCTTATAATTACTTACAAGTTTACAAAAGTGTAAATGCGATGCTTGAATTGTATGTTTTTAACTTGCAGAAATATGAAGATCGAAACAGCATAGAGTAGTTTGTACACTATAGTGAAGGGTATCTTTTATGAATAATAACGACAGAAAAGTGCAACTCACGGATAAAATCCTGGGTCTACGCATGGTAAACGATATTTCATCTTAACATACATACATACATATATACATAAACTCACGCCTTTTTCCCATGGGTGTAGGCAGAAACTACAGAACACCACCTTCTACGATCCTAACATACTCCTTTTGCTTCGTTTATTTTATTTTAATTTACAACGAAACATTGCTATGAATTATTAACAAAATTAAATCTTCTATAAAATTGATTAGTTCCACTAAACAAGTTAGAAGTACGGTACCGCAGCACATAATATCTACGCCTTCATCAATTAAAATATGAACTGTACTCTTCATAATTAAATCATCATTATAATTAAGAGATCACTGCACGTTTGTACTTAATTTACTTTTTTAAACTACGTCACTTTTTAAGAGTGATTTATGCTTAGTAATCTTGATGAGTAGTTAAGTTTTGACCGGTTACGTATTTTAATGAATTTGTACTAGCCTTTTAAAAACATGAACTCAAACTCAAAGCATTTATTTCAAATAAACCAATTACAGGCACTTTTGAATTGTCAAGGGGTCGGTCAGGCAGAAAGATGAAGCTAGTGGTCCATTCCAAAGCGTAGTAGGTACCTATATGGAGAAGAACGGACAAGAAACTCCACGGACACTCTTTTAAATCAAAATATTGTTACAAATAATTGGTTACATCAATCATGTTGAAATTACATATGTGAGAACGATGTAGAAAGACGTGCACGTTAAAAGCGTCCGTAATAAAAAAGATAAAAACAAAAAAATACAATTCAGTAATTAAAATAAGCCATCGCAGCTAAGAGATGACCAGTTCCTACTGACGGCGCCCGTGAAGTTCATGAACATGACGTATGGGTCAGCACCATTTAGCACTGAGCACAACAACTTTAAAGGGAACTTAATGATCCAACACACACTACCACCAGCGAGACATTTGAGTGAGCATGACATACTCTGAAGGCGATATAACCCACATTATCTTCTGAATGCTAAATAAAAACCCTAAAGATGAAAGCCAGGAAGGGTCCTAAATAGTTTAGTATTGGCCGGTTACGTAGGTATATTAAGTTTTAACGCATTTGTATTGGCTGCTTCTTCTTTTTCGTGTCGCTGACACGACTTTTCTCAAATCTTGTTGGCCCAAAACTTCGCCACTTCCACGGCGTCGTCGGTGGCATCGCAGAGGTCACTTTGACTGCAAGTTTTGGGTCACAGAGGGCAAGATAGAAGGTAGAGCATAATTTGCGACATAACTCAACATTCAAACCCAGCTGCCGTTCCGACGAGGCAGCTCCACTTTACCAGGTTAGAGTTACATCTTCCCACTTCTGTCCGAAGCTGAGCATGAGGTCCTAGGTTCGATTCTCATTTCGGGCAAAGTATTACTGGGTTTTTCAATCAGGAATTTGTCAGTAGCAGCCCGGAGTGTGGATTTGTGTCCGGTTTATGGCAATTGGCTCGCTCTCTATTACATGACTGGCGAAATGTGGGTGTACTTTAGGTACCTACACCTACATCTCTGTCTAACTTTTTTGGGGATGGCAAAGAAATTATTTATTTCACTTAAGTAGCTTCTCATGAGATATGAAACTCTAGAAGGGTTATGCCTTCCTAACCTTTTTAAACGATATTGGCATAGTTACATGACAATGACGATCAGTACGTCATTAGGAACCGGACCTAAGCATTACCTAAGAAGCGTAGCTGCAAAGGGAATGTTGTTCTATCTACGTAATCGGAGCCATTTTTAGCAGTTAACAGTTTCGGGCTAATAAGAATGTATGAATGGGACATTAAATACGGAATTTGAATAAAAACTAACATCTTATATGGGTAATATCAGGCTTTTAGCCAAAACTAGAGTTTGTTTTTAATCAAAACCACTGCAACCATAATTGTAACAAAAATCCATATCATTCAAATATTTATCTAAAGACTTGAATATCCTTATTTGATTATAAACAATATAAAACAGAAATAAAGAGAATCAATAAACTTCTAGTGCCAATGTCCGTTGCTATTTGAATCTCGTAGCCTAGCTATGACAGAACTAATGCATTTTCACTTGTGGTAACAACTTACTTAATATTACATTATCTGACTCACCGAGGGGATTATTTATAAACGATGATTAAATTTAAGAGACGTTTAAACGTCAAAAATGTATGGTTAAACATACTCACGCTTTCTTGCCATGGGGGTAGGCGGAAACTACAGAACGCCACCTGCTACGATCCTTACATACTCCTTTTGTCTCGTTTACGTTCATACATCGAGTCATACACGCACGCCGGTTGCGAGTACTAAGCACCTGACCTTTCTGAAGAGCATCACCAATAAGGTCACTATATTATGTCCTCCTAGGGCGACCCACTCACCTCTGCCTTGTAAATACCTTTTGTTAGTCGCCTATCATTCATCCTCTCAACATGACCAAACCATCTAAGCATACTCTTTTCAATTTTTATCACTACATCTTCTTTTAAACCGCACCGTTGCCGTATCACATCATTCCTCAGCCAGTCAAAAAGTCCCTAATCATTGCTTAGGTAACTTTAAGCAGCGTTTATAAATAAAGGGGTTTATGTAGAAGTGAAGTACCTGTTCTATAACGACGGGGGAGGTATATATAAAATATACCTCCCCCTCTTATACTGCCTCGGGGGTCTGGTCACAAGGGCGACTGCTGAGCATGAGGTCCTGGGTTCGATTCCCGGGTCAGTCAAGGTGTTATTAGGTTTTTCCATCTGGAATTTCTCAATAGCAGCCCAGAGTCTGGATTTGTACCCGGCTGATGGCAATAGGCTCGCCTCCTATTATTACAAGGGACTTAAACATAACTGGCGAACTGTGTGTGTACTATAGGTACACCTCTGCCTAACCCTTCGGGGATTACAAGCGTGATGTTATGTTAAATAAAATATAATTAAATTGCCTACAGTTTACATAATGTTAAAGATAATAGTAAACTTACCATTTTTGACAAAAAGATACCATCACCACACGACTAGAATATTTTGACAACGCATGAAGAAACATGAACGGACTTATTATTATGAGAATAACTTTATCCACTTCTGTATCTAAAGGAAAACTTACGTATTTCAAGTTCAGTGACGGTTTCATAGCAGTTTTTTTACTTACATGTGAGACTTTCAATGTCTATCTTGATTATCATAATCACGAAAGAGTCCGTTGTTCTCGTCCAAAAATGCGGACTCACAACCTTTCGCCTACTAGGAAGAGATTGTAAGTTCATGGAAGTTCAATTATTATATATACTTATACACTCTGCACCGCTACATTTTTGTCACTATTTTCAGAACACGTAGGTTCTATAAATAGAGTATGATGTTTTCTTTGTTCCCCTACCTTCTGTAAAATGTTTCGATTATTAGCGTAGCTTTCAGTAGCCTATGCTTTCTGAGCTGGCATAGAATAGGATCCCCCTCTACTCCCCAGGTGGGAAGAGACGCCAAAGCATAGGGACCAGCACCCTAATTACGTAACACACTATCTATCACAATCTGAATCATTTTGAAGCCTATTGCTAATCCATTGCTTCATAAGTTCGAAAATTTGTTTGCTCGACAACGTAAATAACGCAATGAATGTTGTTGAACTGTCAAAATGAAACCCATTCCTACTGTTAGTGTGTTACGTAATTACCCCGCTGCTTCCTTGTGCACTGTCAGTAACACCAACGTGTTTTGATGAGCGTTGGTTAATGGATATCCTGTATCTAATGTCCGTTGTATGTCGAAATTTTGACCGTTACAACGAATCCGAAATACCTATAGACATTTATCTACTGTGACGCCTTTCAACTTAGAAAGGAACTAGAAGTTTCTTTTAACAGAAATGATGACCTTAGCCTTAAAAATTACTCAGAAATAACAACAAAGTTCAATTACGAAGCTTCTTCGAAAATATTAGTTTGATAGTTATATTTAAACTTATTCAATCAACTGTTACATGCAAACAATGCTCATGTGACCGGTGTATTGACTTCGTGCATGTGACAAACATTCTTTATTGTTCGCTAACTATTTAGTTAGTAGTACCTACTAACTGAACGAGGCTTCACTCACATGGAGTTATTAACTTTTTTTGGTTCGTCCCTCAGTATGTCAATGAAACTAACATACAATTATCATATTTGAGTAATTGTACCTTAGGCACCTAATCATGTGCGACGGAAATAATTGCCCATTAGTAGTTGTGTTTTTTGCTAATTAATTAAAAAAATACATAGAACCGTAGGCAGATACTTACTTGTTCATTTTATAGGTAACATGTAAGAGTTTTTTGCAACAATTTAGAGCGAAATATTGACGTCATCAAGTATTAATTTTCGTGTGATTACTAGAAGACATCTGCTGTCCTTGCCCCGGGCTTGTAATTACATTATTATGGCAGGTCATTGAAACGATGACACATTCAAACCAATTATGTTATGTTATGACTGATCTACTCTGAATCCTGTACCCTAATTACGTAACACACTATCAATCACAATCTGAATCATTTTGAAAGATATTGCTAATCCATTGCTTCATATGTTCCAAAAATTTGTCTGCTCAACAACGTAAATAACGCAATGAATGTTGTTAAACTGTCAAAATGAAACCCATTGCTACAGTAAGTGTGTTCCGCAACTACCCCGCAGGTTAACCATTTATTTTAATTAATAAAATAATACTTACTTATCGTAAGCCTTTTGCAATCAAACAATTGATAACTAATTAAAAAACAAATACCTATGCGACATAAATACACCAGAGAAATATGCATTTATGATAATAATCATAGGACGGAGTGAATGATATGTCCCGAACCAAACATTTGATGAGCATGGTCGTGTGAATAAGCGTCAATAAATAGTAGTTAGGTACACGGATCTCCGGCTCACTTGAGTTACTTCTCAGTAAGTATGTACAACAATACTCATACATATTTTTAATGTGCATAATCATCTTGACATTATAAAATTAATAGATACATGTTGACGTAAGGGCAACGGAGTAAATATGTCAGGCGAGGGATTCTTTGTTATGTTACCTATATTATAATGTGAGGATAATAAAAGGTCTGCATTCCTGTAATACTAATTAGATTAGTCGATAACGATTGGGTCCGAAAAGTCATTAGCTTACAGAAAACAGCGACTTCAAATCTAACAAAATAGGAAAAAAAAATAACGCGCCCGCGCATTTCCGATAAACAAACCGAGTTCAGCCAGACGCAGTCAGGTAAAGTCCGAAATTAAATTCTGATCCTTTAGGATTTTTTTTTTTTATCGGAAATGCGCGGACGAGTCATTTTCTTTCCTATTTTGGTAGATTTGAAGTCGCTCAGTATTTTCAGTAAAATGTTTGAATCATGTCCTTTAACTAATTCTGCTAACATAATTATTAGCAGAAGTAGTAAAAGTACATGATCCAAACATTTTACTGAAAATGTCGACAACAAAGAAAAATATAAAGGAATCAATGATTCCAAGAATGCGTCAAGTAATTACACCTACTGCCTTAGCAACCAGTGTCACAATACTCGCAATACAAGCAGTTGCATCAACTAAGAAGTTATTTATAAATTGACAAGATATCAACACGAAATAACAAGGATTTCTTATTCAACGGAGATAATAACTGTGTAGAAATATTCCCTGACTCAGAATGTCACTATGGTATCTTTTATAGTGCGTGTTACGAACCGAAATAGCAAAAAATAATTCCAATTAACAATCATATGCAGTGATCATTTTCCCGTTATGATTTGAATGCTCGCGGTTGCGTAGTGTGTACCAATCACAACTGACTTTGTAACACAAATTGGAATTTTCTCATACCGTCTTTAATGACGTACTGTATCCTAAGAACTGTGTTCTACTGACATCGATGCTTTTTCACAAAACGTGGTTTCGAGATCTTTGATCTTTAACCTATCATTGCTACACACGAATTTGGAGGCACTAAGGTGAGTGCATATGACCTAGGTCGCCTCGCGGTCGATATAAATTCCATCCATGTTCTACCCATGAAGGGGTTAAAGATTGACTCCAATAGTCAATCTTTAGCCCCATCATGGGTGATTATGATACCGATGAGGTATCATAATCACCCATGATGGGGCTAAATCTTTAATCAATTTAAGTTGAGGTGTAAAATTTCTGCTTCTGTGTTCGTTACAGAGCAGGGGGCGTCTACAAACTGATGTGCAGAAAGCAGATTAAACACTTTGAAGGACACGTATTTCGGGTCGCAATATAGGTATTTGCTGCTTTCTCCCGTTATGATTGTGTTCACTAAGGAAAGTATGGCGTACCTACTATTTGCAGAGTGTTCTTAAAACACTACTTGATCGATTCCAGATCCAGACTTTTCGACATTCACAGGGAACTAGCTGAACATCACCAACGAGGGAAGTCCTTGTAGATATCTTCAAGGAACCAATTTTTTTTATATTAAAACAATAGGTTCTCCGAAGCAGTTAAAATTGAGCACATCGATTCCCTTTACAGATGCATTAACAATTTACTTAAAAACCACCGGCAATTGTATAAAATGTTGTAGGTAAGCTTTAGTACTACAACGTAGGTCAAACAATTGATGATGTCAGAGCGATGTAAACATTTATTTCAGTCGTTATACACATAAAATTCTTAAGGAGCGTGTGCAATTGTTCTTCAAACCTTAGAATATATGCAACCATGTTGAATTTTGATTCAATTGTGTGTTAATAGGCCGTGCAGCGCGTACTGCACTCTAAAAGGATACACAAGGATATGTCGAAGGTTTCTCGAACATTGGGCAATCCGTCTTGAAGGAGAAGCTATCAAAGCGGTCGGAGTCAATCATGTGATGCTTTTGAGGTTAAAAGCCCTGAAAGATGTTATCGGGCGGTATTACAAGATGCTTAAGAGGGCGCAGCAAGACAGAAAAAAATCAAGTTTCACCCGCGCCTCTTTGCCTACCCCTCACATCAAACACGACAAAAACAAAACACAATCCCTTCCCGCCAGCAAAAACTTTTCGCCCGGCGTATATTTAGGCATTTGAATTTGAATCTTGTGTGTAGTGTGTATACGCAAAATAATCAGATGAAACTGTTTTATTCAATTTACCTATGTGTACAAGTAGGTATATTATTAAATATTATTGTATGTCCGTGAATCTGTTACCGATGCTGGTGGGATGTTAGATTGGAGATTAGACTGACTTAAATGAAATAAAGACTAAATGTTACTTCAAGATACGGCCTATAAATTTTCGATTCCGAATTGAAAGACAAAGCTAGCGTAGTAGTTGAAAATATATTGTTCCATACATTATGTAACATGACTACAATTGAACAATTTTCAGATACTTTCCTGTACCTATTCCTGTACCTTGCTTCTTGTCAAATTTCAAGATTCTAGGTCAACGACATGTATTTTATGGGTTTTAATTTATTTGCGAGTGTCAAGATATGCGAAATGAATGGCAATTTATGCCAAGATACTACAAGATACTACAAGATACAATTTATGTCAACGTCTTAGAAGCTCGTTTTTTTTACAGCTCCAAAGGACCGTTTATCTAAGTAGTTGATATCAATTTCAACTTGATACCCCCACGCATTCCTGAGATAAGCGGTTAGATAGATGGATAACAAAGTGATCCCATAAGGGTTTCGATTTTTTCTTTTGAGGTACCGAACTCTAAAAACAAAGCACTTCCATAAAAGTACTATAATACTACATACTCATGATACTACCTACATGATGGTGAAAACAATTTCGATAAAATTGCTTTTTGATGATATAAAAGCGTATAATTATAATCGCATCACTTACCTTCCGCTTTTTTTACTTTGAGAAAATGAAATCAATTGAACAAAAATGTCAATAAAATAACAAAATAAACATTCGCAAATAAATTAAAATCCATATGATACTAAAATGATAATACATCAATACATCCCGTTGGCCTAGAATCATGATTTTTTGGCAAGAAGCAAGGTCTCACACCACAAATAGGTACCTCGAATGTTTTTTCAATTAAAATATTTAAACGAAGTATGACCATTGTCCACTCCCTTTATTATCAATGAAATTCTTCAGTAGGTAAAACATCTGTTTATTTTGCCTATACTATACGCTTAGCTTGAATTCATAATCTTAGATCATAGTCATGTTTTGGAACTAGAAACTCAATGCTAGCGTGAGAAAGTTCAAATTCCAATGTAACCAAATTTTATTTAGAGCCTTGTACAAGTTGGAGGTCACGACGTCTTCGTGGAAACCAGTGTTAACCAAGTATAAAATTATAATGGTATATCGTGGATATTGCATTGCAGGATCGTGCAAATTCAATTAGCAATAGTGTTATCATGTAAAAAATTATATTGGTATGGTGGATTTTGCACTGTATTGTGCAAAGTCAAATGGCATGTGTCATGAAAACCTATCCTGCGCGGAGCGCGAGTAGAAAAAGTCCTCGCCGGAAACATTTGTGAAAAACAGGCCAAATTCGGAACAAATAACTAGGGTACATTAGTCGGCTTTACCGACAAAATAATTGGCATCTATTTATATGGGTGCCAAAGAAAGTCGAAAGTTTATTAGGTTCCTCTTTTGTAACTGTTGAAACTTTAGCTTTGAAAAGCAAGCCGACAGTCCCAAACATTGTGATCAGTCACAATCTTTACTCATCCCCACCATAAGAAGGGATCTAGTCACGAGAACACTATCCGTATGAAAACTGTCATGTCCCGTGCACACCGTTTCGTACTTGTGTCCGCAATAAACCCTATTTTAGTTTTCCGATTTATTTATTTTGTAAACTCCAATAATATAATTATACCAATAACCTACCCATATGTTAAATTTTGAGTTTCAACTTGATTCGGGGGTTTTGGTCAAAAGTCGCTCGAAATGGGTCGTCTAAGGTTACCCTTACACGAAGTTTGTCAACGAAAGTGGGAGTAAACGAATTTGGTTCTTTATTTAATAGTAATAAAATCTAAAATCTCCAGCACGAACTCCATGTTGTAAATTTTCTCCGCAAGCAAATTGACTGAAGTAGAGGACAATGGCGCTAGTTGTACTATACCAGTCAAAAATCTGTCAAATAATTGTATGTCATCTTGAGTTTTCAAATATCAACATTGAATTATTATAATATTTTTATTTTATAGTTTAGCCGTGGTATTTATTTAGTTTATCAATTCTTAAAGATTTTAATAATCGTTTCGGAAGTGGTTTTAGTGATTTATTCATGTTTTGTATTTCACAGTTTCGTTACAACAATGTGATAAATTACGATAGTATTATTTACACAAATAAATTAAATCGCAGAGCAGCAGAAAATTCAAGCGCAGTCCTCTCGTCTCAACAGAGCGACGGCGACTGATTTGTGAAACAAAAATATGCTTGAAGTTCCCGCAACGTGCGACGGAAGATGACTTCTTCCACGAACTAAAAACGTCGTAAGTGCTTAAAGCTTGTAGTCGTAATTATACCAAAAATAAAAGGAATTTCAAAAAATGCCTGCACAATTTTTTTCGCCTTGTCTTGATACAGATAATCATTAAAAAATTATCCTATTAGTCATTAGCATATTAAGTACAAATTGAAAAAACGTGAAAATTAGGGGTAACTTCGTGATGTTATTTTATCGAGAAAATTTTAACGTATTGTGTTTCTGTTGCACAAAAAGTTTCAAAATATCATGTAGTTACTCATGTTATTTTTATTTTATACCTAAGTCTTATGAATTTTATGAAAAATTAAATTGAAGATAGGCAATTTTGGTTACTACCCGCTCTTAAGAGGGCGCAGTAAGACAGAAAAAAATCAAGTTTCACCCGCGCCTCTTTGCCTAACCCTCTCATCAAATACGACAAAAACAAAACACAATCCCTTCCCGCCAGCAGAAACTTTTCGCCCGGCGTATATTTAGGCATTTGAATTTGAATCTTATGTGTAGTGTGTATACGCAAATTAATCAGATGAAACTGTTTTATTCAATGTACTTGTATGATTGCTGTGTACAAGTAGGTATATTATTCAATATTATTGTATGTCCGTGAATCTGTTACCGATGCTGGTGGGATGTTAGATTGGAGAGTATACCGACTTAAATGAAATAAAGACTAAATGTTACTTCAAGATACGGCCTATAAATTTTCGATTCCGAATTGAAAGACAAACCTAACGTTGTAGTTGAAAAAATATTGTTCCATACATTATGTAACATAACTACAATTGAACGATTTTCAGATACCTTCCTGTACCTATTTGTGCTGTGAGACCTTGCTTCTTGTCAAATTTCATGATTCTAGGTCAACGATATGTATCTTATGGTTTTAATTTATTTGCGAGTGTCAAGATATGCGAAATGAATGGCAATTTATGCCAAGATATTAAGTCAACGTCTTAGAAGCTCGTTTTTTTTTACAGCTCCAAAGGACCGTTTATCTAATTTGATATCAATTTCAACTTGATGCCCCCCACGCATTCCTGAGAAAAGCGGTCAGATAGATGGATAACAAAGTGATCCCATAAGGGTTTCGATTTTTTCTTTTGAGTTACCGAACTCTAAAAAGCAAAGCACTTCCATCAAAGTACTATAATACTACATACTCATGATACTACCTACATGATGGTGAAAACAATTACGATAAAATTGTTTTTTTTACGATATAAAAGCGTATAATTATAATCGCATCCCTTACCTTCCGCTTTTTTACTTTGAGAAAATGAAATCAATTGAACAAAAATATCAATAATATAAGAAAATAAACACTCACAAATAAATTAAAATCCATATGATACATCCCGTTGACCTAGAATCATGAAATTTGACAAGAAGCGAGGTCTCACAGCACAAATAGGTACCTCGAATGGTTTTTCACTTACAATATTTAAACGAATTATGATCATTGTCCAGTCCCTTTATTTTCAATGAAATTCTTCAGTAGGTAAAACATCTGTTTATTTTGCGTATACTATACGCTAAGCTTGAATTCAAAATCTTAGATCATAGTCATGTTTTGGAACTAGAAACTCAATGCTGGAGTGACAAAGTTCAAATTCCAATGTAACCAAATTTTAGTTAGGGCCTTGTATAAGTTGGACCTCACGACGTCTTCGTGGAAACCAGTGTTAACCAAGTAAAAAAATATAATGGTATATCGTGGATATTGCTTTGCAGGATCGTGCAAAGTCAATTAGCAACAGTGTTACCAAGTAAAAAATAATATTGGTATGGTGGATTTTGCACTATATTGTGCAAAGTCAAATGGCATGTGTCATGAAAATATCATGCGCGGAGCGCGAGTGAAAAATGTCCTCGCCGAAAACATTTGTGAAAAACAGGCCAATTTCGGAACAAATAACTAGGATACATTAGTCGGCTTTACCGAAAAAATAATTTGCATCTATTTATATGGGTGCCAAACAAAGTCGAAAGTTTATTAGGTTCCTCTTTTGTAACTGTTGTAACTTTAGCTTTGAAAACCAAGCCGACAGTCCCAAATATTGTGATCCGCACAATCTTTACTCATCCCCACCATAAAAAGGGATCTAGTCACGAGAACACTATCCGTATGAAAAATGCCATGTCCCGTGCACACCGTTTCGTACTTGTGTCCGCAATAAACCCTATTTTAGTTTTCCGATTTATTTATTTTGTAAACTCCAATAATATTATTATACCAATAACCTACGTACCTATATGTTAAATTTCGAGATTCAACTTGATTTGGGGGTTGGTCAAAAGTCGCTCGAAATGGGTCGTATAAGGCTACCCTTACACGAAGTTTGTCAACGAAAGTGGGAGTAAACGAATTTGGTTCTTTATTTCATAATAATAAGATCCAAAATCTACAGCGCGAACTCTATGTTGTAAATTTTTTCCGCAAGAAAATTTACCGAAATGCACAACAATGGCGCTAGTTGTACTATACCAGTCAAAAATCTGTCAAATAATTGTATGTCATTTTGAGTTTTAAAATATCAACATTGAATTATTACAATATTTTTATTTTGTAGTTTAGCCGTGGTATTTACTTAGTTTATCAATTCTTAACGATTTTAATAATCGTTTCGGAAGTGGTTTTAGTGATTTTTTCATGTTTTCTATTTCACAGTTTCGTTCCTACAATGTGATAAATTACGAAAATGTTATTTACGCAAATAAATTAAATCCCAGAGCAGCAGAAAATTCAAGCGCAGTCCTCTCGTCTCAACAGAGCGACGACGACTGATTTGTGAAACAAAAATATGCTTGAAGTTCCCGCAACGTGCGACGGAAGATGACTTCTTCCACGAACTAAAAACGTCGTAAGTGCTTAAAGCTTGTAGTCGTAATAATACCAAAAATAAAAGGAATTTCAAAAAATGCCTGCACAATTTCTTTCGTCTTGTCTTAATACAAATAATCATTAAAAAAATATCCTATTAGTCTTTAGCATATTAAGTACAAATTGAAAAAACGTGAAAATTAGGGGTAACTTCGTAGTGTTATTTTATCGAGAAAATTTTAACATATTGTGTTTCTGTCCCACAAAAAGTTTCAAAATATCATGTAGTTACTCATATTATTTTTATTTTATACCTAAGTCTTATGAATTTCCTGAAAAATTAAATCGAAGATAGGCAATTTTGGTTACTACCCGCTCTTAAGGCGAATTACGAGAGATTGGTTGTTGTGGACGCAACACCGTCAGATAGGCATAAGTCCAGTGCAGTTGGCATTGGCGAGGAATATATCTAAACCGGTGTTTTGGTTGAAAGTGAATCTAAGGCTGATATTGATTTTTCCTCAACATCAACCTGTTTTCATTTAGATTCATAATTAAAATACAGTTAAATAATAAAAATAATAAGCTATATAAAAAGCTTTTAATAAAAAATATAATCATAGGCTTAATGCCCTAAAAAAACATAATCGGATATCATAAATCGATCAGTTTTTGGAATGAGGTAATCGAAAAATAATTCATTCAATCGTGTCATTGATAAATACTTAGGTTTCTACATTAATTAAAACTAATTTTAGATTCTTTAGCTATCGTAAAAGTTAATTAGTTACAAGCTACAATGATTGAAAACAGACAAGAGTTTACGTAAACATTGAATGTTAAGTTTAAGTAACATGTTAAGTACTTAAACCCCAACCTAAATAATTAAAGCAATCAACATCTTCGAGTGCATACTCATTCGAAACAATTGCCAAACGCACATCCATTGTGTTCAAATGTAAAAAAATAGCACCACGTGGGAAACCGTATGTTTTACATCGCGAAAATGCAACGAGACTAGTTTAAACAATCAGTCGTGCTTACGATGGTGGAATATTAAATACACCAAGATTTATTAAAAGGTATTGTTTAAAAAGTTAATACGTATCACCCGTGTCTCGGAGAGCACGTTAATACACCGTTTGTCCTGGCTGTCATTCGTAGATCTTCGGCAGTCGTTACGTGTAGTTTTTTATCCCAAAAGTCTGACAACCAGTCTTACCATGGGGGTACCATTTTACCCAGTAACTGGGTTGTGTCCTCTATGTAAAATACTGGTATTCAGCTACATCCGGTTAGACTGGAAGCCGACCCCAGAATAGTTTGGAAAAAACTAGGCAGATTGATTTACTTAAAAAAATGCGTAAGAATTGTTTTTCGATACACTGCCCCGTTGGTCTAGCGGTCGCAAGCACGACTGCTAAGTGTGGGGTCCTGGGTTCCCCAGGTTGGGCAAAGTAGGAATTTCTCAGTGAAACACAGAAAGTCTGCATTCGCGCCCGGCTAATAGCAATTGGCTTGCGTGGCTCCTATAACATGGGACTTTAACATGACTGAGGCTATGTATGTTATGTACCTACCTGGTATACCAAGACGATATTTTCCTAGTACCTATATCTACACCTCTGGCTACCCCTTGAGGATATTTAGCTTGATGATAAGTTATTTTCTTGTTTGCCTCTAAAATTATTTATTTAGTTCATCTTACGAAGACTCGAAACCTTCACGACCATCATGCCGAATTCACATTAAAATAACAAAATACATGTTTAATGACCGATCTAACAATTATATGTGCAATGAGACCATGAAGTATGTATTTAAATAATGATGAGTTCATATCGTATTGTTTATTGCCATCTGTAAGGACATAGAAGGCCCATGATCTAAGAAATCAAGTTCGTTTAATAAAATATTTATTAGTGCACATAATGTGCAGAATTACCAATGGAAGAATCAATTTAAATGAATTTCCTGCCCATAAAAGCTCACGCTTGTAATCTCGAAGGGTAGACAGAGGTCTTTATAGTAACACCTACATTTCACTGTAAAGTTGAAGTTCCATGTCCACAATTATTGGGTATACGAGTACCTCCTGATAATTTCCCGATGGTAAAACTCATAGGATTTATTTATAAACGTGATTAGCGACTGTTTAACCATACATTTTTAACGTTTAAACGTCTTACCTTTAAACATGGGTGCCAGGAGCGAGGTGCAAGAGGGTGCACTTGCACCTCCCTGGCTTCAAAATAAAATATAGGTGTAAAAACATACAGAACTAAAAAAATATCCGAAAACACCTAATATTATAATAGAGAACGCAACCTATTCGAGACGTCGTCGAGATCCTAAAATTTTAGAGCTCGCTTCGCTTGCTCTAGCATTCTGCAATCTCTCAATTCTAAAGCTTTTGTGCATTAGCCAACAAAGTACCGAACTCCAATTTTTGTTTATTTTTTTCCTTCCTTTTTCCTGAAAATCATCAACCCTAGGCGAGGTGCTAACATTATCGAACTTGCTTCGCTCACTCTTGCATCCTACTTTATCTTAATTCTTAAGCTTTTCTGCATAAGTCGACAAATTAAATCCTTGTATGAATGGACAAAACCTAACATATCCGAGGTGAAGTGCAAAAATAATCGAGTTCGCGTTGTGGAGCCGAAGATGCACCCCCCTGAAAATAAACTTGCCCATGCCTTTAAGTTACGTTTATAAATAAAGGGGAATAACACACTGCCAGACCGGGAATCGAACCGAGGACTCCAAGCACGGTCTCCTGCAAGGCGGCGAGCCTCCTTGCCGGATTACCGCCGTGGGATCTGGAGGCAAAGGTCCTCGCGCACGTTTGGGAGTGGCGCGAGGAGGCGAAACGCCGGGGCGTAACTCCGCTGCCGCGAGAAATCGCGGCACAGCGGACAGAGCTCCGGCGGGATCTCATGGCGGCATCGAGAGTGCGACTGTCGCAACCCAGCGCAGGGCACGCCACAATTGCGGCGGTAAGACCCCTCTTTGAGGAGTGGCTTGAGAGGCGCCACGGCGTCCTCACCTTCCGCCTGACGCAGGTCCTCACCGGACATGGCTGTTTCGGGAGGTTCCTGTTTCGAATAAGGCGGGAGGAAACGCCCGGGTGTTACCATTGTGTGGATCGACCGGAGGACACGGTGGAGCATACGGTGGAGGTCTGCCCGGCTTGGGCGGAGCACCGCCGTGTCCTCGTGGCGGCGACCTCTCGCGTCCGGCCCTGGTTCAGGCCATGGTACGGAGCGAGAGGGAATGGGAAGCCGTCACCTCCTTCTGCGAAGCAGTAATGCTCGCAAAAGAGGAGGCAGAGCGCGAGAGGGAGAGGCAATCACTGCGCCCTCGCGCCCCTAGTCGCCGCAGAAGGAGACACCCTGGGCGTCGGGAGTCGATTGCCGACTCCCGGCCACCGTAGGCGCGGGCTAAGGACCAGGCCCGGGTCGACGGCGTATCGTGTTCCACGCGCGCCTCAAAGAGATGTCAGCAAAATTGACGGGGTCCGACAGGACCGATGCCTGCCGGGGCTGCGGATTGTTCGAAAGAGTTACCGTGGCCCTGGCGCACAGGCAACTGAAGGAACACGGGTGGGTTTTAGTCAGTAAGAGTCTGACACGCCCTTCCGCTCCGCCCAGAGCGGGAGAGGTCAGGACTCCAAGCTCAGCCGTCACACTTGTGACCATGAGACAATGAGGCATTTTGAACTTCAAACGTCAAAACAGTTAGGTACGCCGATTATGCGCCATTTACGATGATTCAAGCAATTAAAGGTTTCTCTAATATGAAGATTGTAATCGTTAGCCAGCGGGGTAATTACGTAACACACTAACCAGTAGGAATAGATTTCATTTTGACAGTTCAACAACATTCATTGCGATATTTACGTTGTTGAGCTGATACATTTTTCGAACATATGAAGCAATGGATTAGCAATAGGCTTCAAAATGATTCAGATTGTGATAGATAGTGTGTTAGGGTGCTGGTACACAAGAAAATGGCAAGTTTACAAGGTAGGTAGAGCAGGTATTAGGTACAGGCGCAGTAGTACTCTGAACTCCAACCTTACTTTTCTTCAATCACGTGATAGGTGTAAGTAGATAGCACCAAGGTTCGTTTATCTGCATTTTAGGATTCCGTACCTAAAGGGTGCCAACGGAACCCTATTACCAAGCCTCCGCTGTCCGTCCGTCCGTCTGTCTCTCAACGGCTGTATCTCATAAACCGTAATAGGTAGATGGTTGAAATTTTCACATAGTGTGTATTTTGTATTGCCGCTATAACAAAAAATTATAAAAATTTAATTAAATGAGTCTCCATACAAGAAACGTGTTTTATTTAGCGTTTTTTGCTTTGTGGTACGGAATCTTTCAAGTTCGAGTCCGGCTCGCACTTGGCTGGTTTTTTATCCGTTGAAACATAACACAACATAACATCAGGCCTGCATTTCCCCGAAGGCTTAGGCAGAGATGTACTTGCAGTACCTACACGCACGTTTCGCCAGTAATGATAAGTTCCATGTCATAGGGGGCGAGTCTATTGCCATTCATCGGGCACAAATCCAGACTCCGGGCTGCTACTGAGAAATTCCAGATGGAATAACCGAATAACACTGCCCGACCCGAGGATCGAACCCATGAGGACCTCATGCTCAGCATTAAAATTGCGACCAACGAGGAAGTGGTATCCGACGAAATTCACTGGTAATAAAGGTATCGCTGGATTTTTCTCTATTTCCCTGTTAACTGACACCCTCTTTGGTCTAATAGTCGCATGCGACTGCTGAATGTAGGGGCCTGTACGCGTAGCATGACAACCATAGAAACGGGTTTTGTCGACGGAAGAATAGACAAAATGACAGATTGTTGACAGATTGCTAAATAAATTTTTCTACACTCTTGTCATTTTGTCTATTCTTGCATCGATAAAACCCGTTTCTATGGTAGTCATGCTACGCGCGCTGGGCTCGATCCCGGATTTGGTCAGTAGATACGACTGTGATATTGAATAAAACTAGCGGATTCTGGGTCCAAAATGGGATCTGTGTACACAAGCAATTAATGCTGCTTAAGTAATAATATCTGCATTTAAATAATCAAGAACCTGAATCTTTTAGTTTTATCGTTGCAGAGCTAAAGTTGCACTACCTACATACTTATCTATCTAAAACACGATAGCGATAGCAATATTTCATAACTTTTCAGTCTACTTAATTATTAGCAGTAATGGTCAAGGTCAGCAGGCGTTTGAAAGGTCGGTCAATGTTGTAGAAAGAATGTCTCTGAACTAAATGAGATCATTAGATGCTTGTGATAAGTAGTAGGTATGCACAAAATGGACTAAATAGACAAACTTTTATTTTTTGAACACGAGGCTTTTGGCTACTTTGTGTGTGTTTTTAATTTCATGTATTTTTTTGTTATGTGCGTTTTGTTTGTGCAAAATAAACAATTCTTCTTTCTTTTTTTTATTTCTTTCTGTATACCTACTTGGGTAGGTATATATCTAGTTAGGTAGATGATACGCAGGTCCCTACGATACTTTTCACTTTATTTTTTCAGATCAGTCCTATAGTTTGGTTTACTTACTACAATACAAATCACTGGATATTCCAGATAACTAACACAAATAATTAAAAAAAAAAAATATCTATACCTACGCTCAATAGAAAATAGTTCAAAAAACAAATCTATAAACAACAGTCTGCTGTCGCCATAAAGTACGTCGAACTCAACAAAAAACAACGAAATATTCTAATTCAAAACCAAGTAGTTATTAAATTATTACCAATTATGTAAATTCAGCAAACTGGTTTAATATTAATTAACTCCTATTAACAACGCCGTAATAAATTGTGCCACATAAAACGTTTATCAACTAGGTTTTATAAATTAAAACCGCTAAAAATCTTTAGCTTTTTTTCTTTTTATCAGATTAGAAGTTAGTACCTCATTGTTAGTGTAATCGGTTCCGAGTAGGTAAATGCGTGAATACCTACCTAAACCATTTTAGTTATAAAAGCTTCAAAAGGCCCCTCATGTCACCATACCACCACCTACCTATAAAAAATATCGTAGTAAGATCCTCCCTTTCATTTAAAGTTTTTTGTATCTTAAAATGACAAACGAAACCAAAGCATCTTTTTCATTTGAAGCCTACAAAGTTGCGTCTTGATAGCTCAAGATCTCAAATCTCGAAGGGTCTAATTGTGTATCCACGCCGCAATTGTTTTGGGACGCGACCTGATGCTGTAATGACGCAGACGACCTTAGCCCCTTTGGACTCGGCATTCAGCAGTCAACTGAATTCGAGTGCATTATTATTTTGTTAGTTGCCTACGTTTAAACGTTAAACGGTTGCACGACGTTCGGTGGCTTCAGGAGGCCAAGAGGGTATCTATTATTAACCCTCGTAAATGTGACACACTATGGATTATCTGGTGATTATATTGGTAGGTAGTTCAAAGGCAATCCAATTAAGTAGTTGAACATAAAACAAAAGTGGTCAACCAAGCTGTTTTCGTATTATTACTTGGTAATAATACGACAACCATCAAAATATAAATCTAGGAAGCTATGAACTATACATACCTATGTATGAGGTAGTCCTAATATACAGGGTGGCCGGAACATTGACGTCCAAAAATTAAATTTAGGTCCCTCGTATCGTGGGGTATCCGAATAACCCCCATGTATGTTCCGCGACTTTTCATTGTTTTCGAGTTACGAATTTTTTTTTACGAATTTACCGATCGTAATTTTTTCACTTTAGACCAACTTTTTCATAACTTTCATCACAGTTACGAAGCTGATTATTTTATGCATAAAAGTACTACTCACGAAGATTCAGTTGCAAAAAAAAAATCTCGACAAAGCCATGTACTTTTTTTTTTATTTTTTTTTAGATTGGTAAGGTCGATCATTCTCAAAAAATCAGAAAAAAATTCGTAACTCGAAAACTATGAAAAGTCGCGGAACATACATGGGGGTGATTCGGATACCCCACGATACGAGGGACCTAAATTTTATTTTTGGACGTCAATGTTCCGGCCACCCTGTATATAGTTCAATAGCTTACTAGATTTATATTTTATTTTTAATACGATAGGTACTGCATCATTTATGCAATCTCGTCTAGTGATGATTTCGTACGTACAGGTCACAAAACAGATAAAAGAGCTTTTATCTGTTCTGTGGTTCAGGTAGTCTCTTGCGGTCATATTACAATACAAGGTTTTTCTTTAGACTTGGTTTATTTATACCATCGAGCCTGTTTGTGAAATAAGAACCTAACAGCAATCGAAATACAGTTCCTTTTACAAAACTGACAACTTAGTCCGGTCTTAGGTTGTTAATTGTAGTCTATGATTGAACACCTCTAATCAGAATGTAACGCTAATTAATGCTTGAATAACGGATTTCACAGCCCAGGTAATGTACCACTTAGGAGGAGGCCTGTCTTCATGACATAATTCCATTGTTGCATTTTACTAAACCGACCTCACGCAAAGATCAGATATTAGTCATCGGCAACAATAGGGACCGAAGACCGAAGGCATCTAGGTTAATTGGTTATTCACCGATATTGTAACTGGTATGGACTTGTGGTTAAGTTATAACAGCCGTACAGGTCCATCGATCAGGTTAAGCTGGTTGGTCCGTGGATGGGTGACCATCTTTACATACCAAGACCCCTCCGTGCCTCGGAAAACATGTTAAGCCGTTGATCCCGACTATCATTCGTGGACCTTTGACGGTCGTTACGGATCGTCAGAAGCCCGAAAGTCTGACAACCACTCTTACCAATGGGTATCGTATTACCCAGTAACTGGGTTGTGGAGGTCAGATAAGCAGTCGCTCCATGTAAAATACTGGTATTTAGCTGCATCCGGTTAGACTGGAAGTCGACACCAACATAGTTGGGAAAAGGCTTTAAATTGGGCCTTCTTACATTCCGTTCCGTAACCGATACCCATTTAAAAATCAATTAACCATTCAAGATAATATGATTCCATAATTTGCTCATACATACATAAATTAATCTAATCACCCAATAAAATACAGTGCAACTCATCTAAATTTTAAGTAGCTCAACCGATGCAGCTAAGGTCGTTATTAGAGTGTGCTGTACAAGCAATGTAAGGCAACTGGATGCGCGCAATTAATATACCTATCGGGTACTCAACTTCATAGCCTAATTACTGTGTTTAGATAGTAAGGCCACTGTTCTAATTTGTGGCACTTAGATGAGATGAGTCTCAATGGAATATATCGCATATTAATATCTGGTGTCTCGTGATCCGCCGCGCCTACGCATCGTTCCTTTCCGTATCGACCTTCGAAAGACGTCACTAAGCAATTCCTACCTCATAGTTTGCAAAAAAAAAAAAACATTTCCCAGAACAGTATACCTCATTTCCTCGTGAAGAATTTAGTCACTAAAATTAAACTGTTTGGCAATTACTTAAAAGTAGGTACCGCTACCGTAGGATGCTTAAGATATAGGTAACGTAGGGACGTAGGCATAGTATAAACCACTTTACTTTTAATTTGTCCCGACTGCGCCGAAGCCCAAAAGGATGGTTATGTTTTAACCTTAAATAAATACCTACTCTTGGTCTTTGGATCCACAGGTAGGATCCAAGGACCTGTGGATACAAAGACTACTAGACCTAGACAAATGCAGGTTTGCTACACTACACCTAGTACTTCATTATAACCTACTTATTTACCTAGATTTTTAAACAAATTTTGATAATTTACGAAACATTAAGGTAGAACATAAACTTTAAATATTAGTTTCCTTTTATTAGTGTTGCGGCTAAATAAATTGCTCTATTATAAGGTCAATACAGTCATGAATTCTGTATCAAATCGAAATTTAATATTTTGAATCGGTATTTCCTCGTGATGGATAGCAAATGTCATTGCCACTTTCCTATAGTAGGTTACACTTATATCCGGGAACCTTACTTGTTGATTAATTTATGAGGGCTGCGCTAAGGTATTTGAGGCCATTTCTATCTTAGTATTGATGATTTTATGAATGAAAGAATTGGGCAGCAGCGTTCTCTATGCATTTTTAAAACAATACTGTAATCGCCAACCCGCCTGCCAAGCGTGGCGGTTATGGGAAACCCCTCCCCCCCCCCCCCCAAATCACAAGCACCAAGAACAAATGGCCTCTAGTTCCCGGCGGCCCGCCTACCCTTGACTACGGTAGCGGTCAAAGCCACGGTGAGGCAAGGGGTGCTATGAATCCCCATAAGAGATCCGGCTACCACAATCACTGAAAACTGGACCTGGCAACATACAACACGCGTACACTCTGGACCGACGAGAAGATCATCGAACTCGAGGAAGAATTGAGCAGGTTACGGTGGGGTATCGTAGGGTTATCTGAAGTCCGAAGAGGACCGGAGGTCCGGGCAGGACTCGTTAATCCTCGAATCCGGCAACTTGCTCTATTTCCGGGAGGGCGACCAGCAGTCTCAAGGTGGTGTCGGGTATATCGTCCATAAGTCCCTTGCGAGCAACGTGGTGAAGATCGAGTGTTTCGACCAAGGTGGCGTACCTTATACTCAGAATATCCGCAAGGTATTCGCTGAAGGTCGTACAGGTTTACGACCCGAACTCGTCACACCCGGACGATAAGGTGGAGCTCATGTATGAGGATATTTCCAGAGCTATGCATTGCTCTAAAACTCACTTCACCGTTGTCATGGGGGACTTCAACGTGAAACTGGGCAAACGAGACGATGATGAGCTGCGAGTGGGGCAATTTTAAGTTGGACGTCGGAACCACCGGGGTCATCTACTGGCCAGTTTTATGGAGAAGGAAGGCCTCTTTATGATGAACTCCTTCTTCAGAAAACGTGAGCACAGAAAGTGGACCTGGCAGAGCCCTGATGGTGCAACAAAAAAATTATATAGACTTCATTGTCTCTGTGACGAACGCGGTTAAAAACTGGAACTGATCACCGCATGGTAAGAGGCACATTGAACTTAAATATCAAGCTGGAAAGATCTCGACTGATGAAGTCTGCGCTCCGCCCGGCACCGATCCAAGTCCAAACCCCCGAGAGCTTTTAGCTCGAAGTTCAGAATCGTTTCGAGTGCCTAGCTCCGTGGACGATTTTAACGATGGGTTCGTGGATAGTGTCCATATGGTCGATCTAAGATTTTTAAGACCCGTCGTACAAATAGAAACAAGAAGCTCTTTGATCCTATTTTACAGCTCATGGAGGAGAGGCGCGAAATGATCCTGCAGTTTTCAGACGATGCGCTCAAGTACCGCGTATAGACGGATCTCTAAATCCTTGAAAAGCGACCTTCATCGGTTTAATACAGACCGTATTAAGGACGCGATAGAGCCGAATAAAGGCTATAAGGTCTTTGCTAGAGATCTGTCTATAGCTTACGAAACTGAAGACCGATGATTGCAGAATCTTATCCGCCAAACCACAGTTGTTGAGAGAGATCGAGAGGTTCTATGGACATTATATACGTCAACAAGTAACCCCGTTACGATTCTGGCAAACGTCCCAAGAGCTAGATTGACCCAACACTATACCGAAAACATCCCGGACGTCAGCTTGTACGAGATTAGAATGGCTCTGAAGCAGCTCAAAAACAACAAGGCGCCGGGTTATGACGGAATTACGGCAGAACTCCTAAAGGACGGCGGAAAGCCCATTATTAAGGCCCTCCAGAAGCTGTTTGATGCCGTCATACTCGAGGGCAAAGCGCCACATACATGGAACAGAGGTATGGTGATACTTTTATTTAAGGGCGACAATACCCTTCTTAAGAATTAAAGGCCCATCTCACTTCTGAGCCATGTCTACAAGCTGTTTTCAAGAGTCATCACGAACCGTCTCGTGCGCAAGTTTGACGAATTCCAGCCTCCCGAACAAACCGGATTCCGTAAAGGTTTTAGCACTGTAGACCACATACATACACTGCGGCAGGTTATACAGAAGGCCGCAGCCTCTGTGCTTAGCGTTTGTGGACTACGAGAAAGCCTCCGATTCGATCGAGACATGGGCTGTACCGCAGTCTCTTCAACGGTGCCAGGTCGACTATCGGTACATCGAGGTGCTGAAGTTTCTGTACGAAAATGCCACTATGTCAGCCCGACTCCAGGACCAGATCTCGAAACCTATCCTTCTGCAGCGAGGTGTGAGATAGGGTTACGTTATCTCCACGAAAGTGTTCACCTCTGCACTGGAGGATGTCTTCAAGGTTCTGGACTGGAAAAGGGTTGGCATCGACATAAATGGCAAGTACATCACTCACCTTCGGTTCGCCGACGATATAGTAGTCATGGCCGAGACTATGGAGGACCTCAGTACAATACTCGATGACCTCAGTAGAGCTTACGAAAGAGTGGGTCCTAAAATGAACATGGACAAGAAAAGGACATGTCAAATGCCCATGTAACCCATTCTCATGAAGATTGGAGACGCTACACTCGAAGTTGAGGACGAGTATGTTTACCTAGGACAAACTGTCCAGTTAGTTAGGTAGGTCCAACTTCGAGAAAGAGGTCAATCGTTGTATCCGCCTCGGTTGGGCAGCGTTCGGGAAGCTACGCAATATCTTCTCGTCTCACATACCGCAGTGTCTCAAAACGGAAAGTCTGGACCAGTGCGTGTTGCCAGCAACGACCTATGGCACTGAAACGTGGTCGCTCACAATGGGCCTTATTAGAAGGCTAAAAGTCACCCAGAAGGCTATTTTTGGAGTTACCCTAAGTGACCTAATCAGAAATGATGAGATCCGCAGTAGAACCAAGGTAACCGACATAGCCCGAAGAATAGCTAAACTTAAGTGGCAGTGGGCAGGGCACATTGCTCGCAAAACAGATGGCCGATGGGGCCGAAAGGGTCTGGAGTGGCGACCGCGTACTGGAAGACGTAGCGACGTTGGAAGACCTCGCACAAGGTGGGCCGATGACCTTGTGAAGGCTGCAGGAATCCGCTGGATGCGGGAAGCACAGATCCGGTCGAAATCGCAGTCCTTGGGAGAGGTCTATATCCAGCAGTGGACGTCTTTCGACTGAAATGGTGATGATGATGTAATACGTATTTGTTACGGTCGCGAATCATATTATAGTCAACATGCAACCCGAAAAATTAAAATTGCAAAACACTGAATAAAACTTGAATTTCGCGGGGCACCCTGGCGCTTTCGTCCTAAATTAAATAATTAAGGCACCGTTATTTACATAATCTAAGGAACATGATACAACTACGAAACTTACGAAAATGCAAAAACCATAAGAGGAAAAAACCTTTTTTGACATTTTGAAACAGCCGCTATTTAATGAGGGCTATCGAGCTTGAGTTCGCCGCTAGAGGCGCTAGTGTAGAGTGAGGTCTCTCGATGTCAGAATATGTACTGAACGTTTACTGTTTGCGGGATTTTTTATCACGGATTTTATCGAATGATTCATAATAGCTGTAATGGTTGGCTTCAGATTTTAAGTAAAAAGTTAGGATCTAATTTGGTAGCACTTGAAGGAAGAATAAGAGTTGTCTGCTTCATGCTTGCCAATTTTAGGAACATAATAATCTAAATATTAATTGGAAGTTTTAAAATAAACATAATATGAATATAAGGGAACTTAAACATATCCAAAACATCAAATAAAAGTACTGCAACTGGACCTTACTCGACAATGGCGCCAACTGGTAAGCACAAAAACGATAGTCCCCATTAACACAGGATTACTAAGATCACAGAAAAATTGAGCAAAATAAAACAGACACATCCTGAAAAAATGTTTTTATATCCATTAACAAAACTAAAAACATCAAATAAAAATAACAACCTCTGTTATTATTATTAGTAACTATTACACTTAAATATAATCAGGTTAACTTAAAATTATTTTGTTTTAGTGCTGCTAAAGCTTGTATTGTGCCTAAGTTGGTAAATTAACAAGTCAATACAATATTTTTACGATTTCTGATCATCCTTATTTTGTTTAGAGTCGGGTCTGTTAACAGGATTTACTTTACAAGTTATCTTGTACGATTCAACCATTTTGACAGAGTCCCTAACTAAAATCGTAGATCTAATAGTGAAAGAGTGTGAGAAACATACGGATGTGTCGCACAATGCCGTATGGAAACTGAGGTACAAGCGATAAAGGAACTTATCTGTTCGCTGTTTAAGTTTCATTTCCACTCGGCCGGGTAACCTGGTGCCCTTGCGAGATGAGCTGATGAACTCGAAATCTTCTAGAGTCACTTCCTTGTTATTCTCATCGCGTATACAGACAAGCCAGTTCTGAGGTGCCCCAGGAGTGAATTTAACATTCTTCGTTTCCGCGTCCAAACTAACATTAAAATAGATTATGAGATTCCCGCATTTTCGATTCACAAATAGATCATTTTTGTAAAGAATCAAATTCTCTGGTTCTGTAAACTTAGGTTCAAGTAATCTCACTTTGAAGTCTTGGCACACGTTTTTTGTTAGGTTAAGGATTTTGATGCAATGGTTATTTGTGTCAGCAATGTATAGGTATTTCCCATCGGCAGTAATTGACAGGCCTGATGGTTCATTAAAAAGTGCTGGGTCGGTGGTCTCGATCATAGTTGGGTTTAACGTGGTAACTTTTTGTGGTCCGACTTCGACTTTCTTAATCTTGTGGTTGTATGTGTCTGCTATGTAGAGGGTCTTGGAAGAATCGCAGTACGCCACGCCAAGGGGATGTTGTAGTTTCGCGTCGACACCAATGTCGTCGATGTCTCCAAATGCGAAAAGATTCTGCACAGAAATATAAAATATCGAATGGAAAAATTGCAACCATAAGTATCATTATCAATCATGTTATTGATGGGAGATTGAGTCAGTGATTATATAGAATTTTGGAAGACAAGACAAGGTTCGAGGTTCAAGGTTCTGAAAGGACAAAAGATGATTTTTGTCTTAATAAAAAAGCAGGCGCGGCCACAGGCTTAGTAATAAATTAATTATACATACATCACAATAATATAATCCCCAACAGTCACGCAAAATAACTGCAAAATAATCAGTTGGCAAACTGCACATATTTCATTAATATCGATATTAAAATGGGCATAAATTGCAAAATATTCATAATTATTATTATTAGCAATTATAATGAAGTTGTAACAGGAACACCATAAAACTTATATGTAGTAAAGATCATAGTAATGTATTATCTAGTGGTTATTAATGTAGTATGCATACCAAAGGGTTGCGGTCACCGCCACAGAGAGTTGAAACCTGCCCCGTAGCTAGGGCCAATCTTCGGATAGATGAACTCTCAGAGTCAGCTATGAAAACCTCGGGATTAGATCCTGTAATTAAAACAATCAATAATTTGATATCACATACGGCTTCGGTTTTAATGTTGTCGGTGCTAGGGTAATTCGTGTAATAATTTTTGACATTTTAATTTAATTACAATCGCAACAGAATTTAAATAAGTGGTAATCCACATCCAAACCAGCCGCGATTAGATTTTCGCGTCTTCGTTGGACAAATAATATTTAAAATATTTTTGTCATACAATGCGTACCGAATTTTGCGAACAAAAAGCCCTAGTATGCACGTTAGTTCAAAAGATGTAATTCTTACCCATTCTAAGCGTGAGTCCAGAAGGTTGCGCAAACGCAGCTGAGTTCGGATACGCGCTGTTACGCGCCGCCTCTGCACCCGAGCCCGCGATACACACGCATGTACCTAATAAATGATACACATGTAAAACTTTTACAAAGCTTTTATAAAGCATTTCTTACATTTACTTTATAAATGCTAATATTTAAATGAATGAAGCCACGTTTTTATTATGCAAGTCACAAAGGCCTTACATAAAATACATGACGTAGGCAAGTTGCATGCGGAAGTAAGGTCATTCATATGTAAAACCTACCGTTGTTTTCTTAAGGTCCTTACCTTCAGTAAATGTCTTGTATTTCCACCAAATAGTAGTGTCGAGGTATAGAGCCCATATCTGATGAGAGCCAGCGCAAGCTATTAGCAGCACCCGGCGTTTTTCATTCTTCTTGTCTTTTTCTAAAAGAATAGAGAATTGACTCGAAATTAAAATATAAACTCAAACTCTAAGCATTTATTTCAATTAAACCATTTACAGGCACTTTTGAATTGTCAAAGAGTCAGTCAGTTAGTCAGAAAGTTTTATTTTATTTTATTTATTAAGCTACAATATAAAATGTTTACAAATAGCAATAATAAAAAGAATTAACAATATTGCAGCCCACTACATTATCCGCATGGTAACAAAATTAGGATTACGTAAAAAGTGCCACTAGATTAGCAATACTCAAATATATAAAAAATAAATAAAAAAATGATTATTAAAATACAATACAATTGATTAATAAAGTACTTAAAAAAGAAAATAAAAATAGATATAAATTTTTGGATAAGATTAAAATTTTGGGATTGTTCCTTACTATCACAAATAAGAATTAAGATTATACAAAATAAAAAAGGAATTGTCAGTACAATACAATTCATTAATAAAAATAATTAAAATGGTTACAATAAATTAAATTTAGAATAAGGGACTCATTACATACATTCATTCATTACATTATTCTTTATTATCATTAGATAAGATTTTAAAAACATTGGATTTGAATTTCGATTTAGAACATACAAAAATATCAATATCAATGAAATTGCGATTATAAGATTCCACCATACGACGAACAGGGCAACGAAGTCCTGAATTAGTCCGACAGGTATTTACAGCGAACAATGTACCTGCACGGACACTACGCTTATTTACAGTGCGGGGGACCACATAACACAACTTACTCGTGAGATCAATGGAATCAAAGTGATTATGAACAATACCATGTAATACGTTGGCTTCTAGAAACTTACGTCTAGATTCTAATGTTAACACATTATATCTGCTTAGTAATTGTGAATATGACAAACATCTTTTATAACACCTAAAGTACATGGCGCGAAGAAATTTACGCTGGACTTTCTCGATCATATCTATATATTTCTTATAAAACGGGTTCCAAATTGGTACCGCATATTCGAGCTGCGAGCGTACAAGCGTCTTGTATAAGTATAGATAGGTGGAGGGCCGCTTGAACTCGGTAGATGATCTCATCACAAAACCATACATCTTAAATGAATTATTAACAACTTTTTCTACGTGTTGATTAAGTGATAACTTATTGTCCAATAGAACACCAAGATCTCTTACAATAGAGGTGTTACTTAGCAAGGCATTATTCAGTTTATACCTAAAATTTGTGATAGACTTGTTTTTAGTGAAATTTATACAATGACATTTGGAGACGCTTAAGTGTAGTTTGTTGTCAAGACAGTATGCCGAGAGTCTATCTAAGTCTTCTTGAAACTTTAAACAGTCTTCTAAAGTAAGTAAGTTGAAGCTAGTTGCCCATTCCAAAACGTAGATCTCTATGGAGAAGAACGAAACGAACGAACGAAACGAAATATTTTCATAAGGTTTATATTAAAGACACACTTATCTGCATTAATGCAGCACTTAATACATTATAGTAGAATAAGATAAATGAAAAACAATACAGGGTGTTTTTATCGCAACTGTGATCAAAATTGAACACTGCACAGTCTGTTAATGTTACTTTAGACAATGATTAATAGTGACTGTAATAGGTGCTTGGCGGTAAATGCTTATTCCAACTGTGTCCAGTCCAACCAGATGCAGCTGAAAACCTGTATTTTACATGGAGTTACTACCTATTTGACCTCCACAACCCAGTTACTGGTAACATGATACCCCTTGGTAAGACTGGTTGCCAGACTTTCGGACTCCTGATCCATACGACCGCCATGCTCACAAAAAATCTTATACTGTGTTTACCTTTCTCATCCTTAAGTTCTTCCTTCTCCTTATCAGGCGCAGTCTGGCTGCCCGGCGGCGGCGGCGGCGGCGGCAGGAGCGGCCGCACGGACATGTCCATGTCCGGGGTGGAGTACAGGAGCACGTCCCAAGGAGACGCGAGAGGCTGCACGCCTAGACACTTGCCCCCTGAGAGAGGAGATAGATTGAGTTTTCTTTAGCGTGCGTGTGTGTTTAATATGTATCTTATTTTAAAAAAAAACACGTGTGGCACTCGGGGACTGTCGCGGTAAAGCTATTGCATAGCATTTTTTATCAAATTATGCAATTATAATTATTTATTTATTTTTATTTATGCAGTATTTTTGTTTTCTTTGATATTAATTCAAGTACAGTCGTACCATATTCATACACGTTAAGCGAACGCTCGGCCGAGCTACATGGTAGGCGGAGTGGGGGGTGATAGGTTTTATTTTCTAAAAGCTACGCAATAGCTTAAAAAAACAATGAAAATATTTTAGAGTTTCTGATAGACAGAGTATTAATATAATTTTTAATTTACATTTTATTAAATTTTTAGATTTGGTTGTTTTTATAATTTCAATATGAATGTTGTTAGGTTTAACTGCTTGGTTTTGATTTTATGCAACTTTATTCTTGTCTTTAAGGTTTTTTTTTTGTATAAGCCTTCATTTAAAATATACATATCAGATACTTATTGTATGTATTTTTGCCAACTTATTGTACTCGTTTTCTTGCAAATTCTTATTCTTGAAAGGACAAACAATTTTTTATTGAAAACTTGGAAGTAAACAAATAAACAGTCATACAGCTTTTATTCGTCATGCTTTTTAAAACAATTTATTACAGACAATCATTGGATTGAATTGAATGTTGCCACAATAGAAAAAGGGATTTATTTTTTGTGAGAATATTGCAATTAGCAAATCTGGTCTCAAGGCTGTTTTGAAAAATCCTGATCGGAAAACCCAACAAAACCACGTGACCTAGGAATCGAGCCCTACATGGGCTCGTTGTATCAGAAGACAACGCTCAGCAGCGAATGTTGTAAAATTTTATAACTATAATACCACAGGACACAACTTAGGAGCACCATACCTTGATCCCCATGCGCGGCCTGTTCTCCTGTCCCCGCCAGAACCTCCACAGTTCCCTCATCAAGATGTATGGCGCGCACCGCATGGTTGTTAGTGTCACAGACTGCTAACACATTGCTTGATAGCCAGCACAGGCCCTGAGGGGCGTTGAACTGCGCCTCGTTCAGCTCTAGGGAGGATAGAGTTTGTAATTATCTATACAAATAAATAAAATTTAAGTGTCTGTTTGTAATTCCAAAATAACAGCTTTTTACTTAATGCATATGCCAGTATATACGGTACTTACAACAAAAAAAAAAATTTTTTTTGTCTGTCTGTTTGTTCCGGCTAATCTCTGAAACGGCTGGACCGATTTTGACAGGACTATCACTGGCAGATGGCTGATGATATAAGGAGTAACATAGGCTACTTTTTGTCCCGGTAGCACGTTCGCGTGGGATAATTTCCGAAACACACGCGGGCGAAGTCGCGGGCAGCAGCTAGTTTATTATAAATATGGTGCTAATAAGAAATTGTAACTTGTAGAGTCAGCAAAAGAAATAAGTAACCAGAGCCATCGATATAGTTGAAGTTTAGTAAGAAACCGATGAATGTTTTCGAATAAAATTTAATTTAATTAATAGAAAAAAACAGGTAATTTATCAAATTAAATTTCATTCGAAAACATCCATCGGTTTCTTACTAAACTTCAACTATATCTGACGACCCTGGTTACTTATCACATTTGGTGACCGTACACTACCGTACTATAATGTACCATTTACTGGGTACGTCTTCCATTGACTTGAATGTGCCCTGGCGGCTGAGAGTATGTCATGCTCACTCTAATGTCTCGCTGATGGTGGCGCATGTGTTGGAACATTTAGCTCCCTTCAAAATAGTTGAGCTGAATGATGCTAATCCATGCGTCATGTTCGTGAACGGGCGCCGTCAGTAGGGACTGGTCATCAGGTCAACTGGTCAGCTGCCACGGCTTATTTTAATTTAATTTTAATATTTGAATTGTTTTTGTTTTTTTATTACGGACGCTTTTAATGTTCTGTATCGTTCTCACATGCATAATTTCAACATGAATGATGACCAATATTTTGTAAGCATATTTTGATTAAAAGAGTGTCCGTGGAGTTTCTTGCCCGTTCTTCTCCATAGGTACCTACTACGCTTTGGAATGGGCAACTAGCTTTATCTTTCTGACTGACCGATCCCTTGACAAATCAAAAGTGCCTGTAATTGATTTATTTGAAATAAATGCTTTGAGTTTGAGTTGAGTTTGACGAGGAACATTGGAAAATAAATAAAACGTCATATAAAAGTGGAACTTTATTACCGACGCATTAGAAATCGCGCTATCACCCTACACTTCCGGGGCGTATTATACGCCGAGTATCGTTTCCTATGTCTGTATACAAGTTTTTATTAAAAGCCTAACACCCGGTTTCAGAATTGAGAATTTGAAGTTGACAACTCGTCAAACTCTACTTAATGTGTCATCACTTAAGGTGAAAACTCGCGAAGCTCGCCAAATTCAAAATTTCTTTGCAAAAAACGTAAGAAATTTTGAATTTTGAGGGCTACATTGCTGGAATCGCCTTAAGTAATGCTAAAGTAGGGTTTGACAAGTTCTCAAATTCAAATTCTCAATTCAGAAACCGGGTGTATGTCTGTTTGACAAATTTTAGCTGATCTACATTAGGACCCGTTAAAATAACCTAAAACAAATTATAAGCATTTTCAATAAATCTTAGTAAATTAGGCATACTTACTGCCATCCTTAAACCCAGGTTCCAACCCGCCGACGATCCTTAGCACAATTCCTGAGCAGTCAGTTAGCAACACACGATGATGCCCCGTGTCCGCTATAGCTAGGAAGGGCTCATCTGTACGTCCACGGTAGAACGGGTTCAATGACAGCTGGAGTAACAGACATTTTTTAAGGTCAAACTTCAGTTATAGCCCTCCAAATTCAAATTTTCTTAGGTTTTTGAAAATTGCAGCTCTGTTTTACGTCATATGTTGATCAAAATGCGATTTGCGACTGTAGGAATGATATATGTTGAAATCAAGAGGCTACTTGGATCGAACACATTTATTAACACCACAATTATTATATTAAACAACGACTTTTTCTCCTTGACGGAACAATTTCAAGTGACATATTCTAAACGGTTTTACTCGAATATTTAAAACACTGTCATGTAGGTATACAACCTCCATCAATATATTTACTGAATAATAATCATCAATTTCATATCAATCGTCAAACTGTGGAAATGTGTTCCACCTAAGAATATTTCAGAATATTTTTTCATAATATACGAAAATTCTTAGGTGGAACAAATTTCAAGTTTGAAGTAGTTTTTTATGAACTGCGCTAAACTATTTGGGAAGCCTAAAGTGCAGAATGAGTTTGCGCTAGTCAATTACTCATGTGTCAAGATGTATGCTTTGTAGTCTAGCTGCGCAATGATAGCGGGTCTCTCGAATGCGCTAGCACCTGGAAAACCGCTGAATGTTTCGTGCTCAGGAGTGGCTAATACTTTTAGAACAGCAAATATTGTGTATTGATCGGAGGTTTTTTATTCCAACTTTGCTATAAAAGTCCTACCATACACAGACACAGCACAAAACTATAAAATAGGGGCTTTTTTTACCTGCGTAAATAATATCTTGTTTTTTACACATACACAACCTTACGTAAGATAGCTTCACGCTTGTAATCCCCGAGGGCAGAGGCAGAAGCAAAACAGAGATAGCGGCAGAGATATAAATATTGATAATTTTAATTAATCACATACAAACCTTGCTCGGAAAATAAAGGACTTCCTCTCTTTTAGATTTCAAGTGTTTGGCCGGTTCTATAGATATGGGTGACGCAGATATACGGTTCCCAAAATGACGCATTGCATTGCTCACATACCATACCAGTTCATCCTTATGACCTTCGCCAGTTAGAACAAACAGGGGCTTATTGCCTGGACCTGAGAAAGAATGGAAAATATTTGTTATTTATTATTAATGTAAATAATAATGAGGGGCAACTAGGTGGGTTGCCTCAATAACAACCATGCAATGGATCAAAGGACACAGCGTTTCGCTAGGTAATGATGCAGGTGACGAACTTGCCAGAAAAGGCTCGAGGGTGGCACCAGCGGGACCTGAACCCATCGTGCTACTCCCCTTTGGCTAATTACGCACTCTGGTAAGGAACCGCACCAGGGACCAACATCACAAAGTGTGGGTGGACACAGGTGAGTGCAGGCAGGCTAGGGAAGCACTCCCTACAATTGATGGCCGCCTCACGAAACAGGTTTTCAGACCAAGGCGTTGCTGGACTTCCTCGTGGAGCTGGGGTGGATCGAATAATCGATGTTCCCTCCCGTACGCAAAATACGCGCATTGACGTGGAGTTGCGGACACCAGCCCGTATTACCTATTACCTATTAAATAATGAGGGGCCCATCAAGGGTTAAGATACGCTTGCCGAGGTTGGTCCGTAAATGGTTGACCACCCTTAACATATCGAGACCCTTCCATACCTAGGCAAGGGCATACCCTTGCCCAGAGTAATATGATAATATTACCCAATAACTGGGTTGTGAAGGTCACATAGGTAGTCGCTCCATGTGAAGCCGAAGACTGGATGCCGACTCCAACATAGTTCGGAAAAGGCTAGGCAGGTCATGAGTACTAATTTAAATAATGTTAATTGTAAATTATCATACATTCATCAATGAAAATTGGAATGTTCTATTTACTATAATCTGACTTTAATGCATTTATAGTTTAAATAATAGGTAAAATTTAAAAACCCCAGACACAAAAAAGAGCTGATGACCTTGAAACGGCTGAACCGATTTTGATAAAACATGTCTAAGAACTACCGCTACAAAACCTGCTTTCAAATAAAAAACCGCATTCAAATCGGTTCATCCGTTTAACAGCTACGGTGCCACAGACAGATACACACACATAGCAGTCAAACTTATAACACCCCTCTTTTTGCGTCAGGGGTTAAAAAATAACAACATCTACCTATTTATTTTTGTTATTTGTATTTTGTGTTTCATGAACTGTGTCCAAAAAAGTTTTTTTTTTTCTTTGGAATACTGAAATTTCTTATGCATGTAAAAATGCTGTGAGATATGAATATTCATCAGGTGTATCAGCAACAAATTATTAAATTGTATTAACAATTAAAAGCAGGTCTTGGAATCAGTATCAAAAGTACAGGCTCTGTACTGGTACTTAGCGGTTCTTGCTATTTCGGTACCTGGGTACTGTTTCCAGATGGGTACCGGTACAGTTCAGATACTGATTAGAAATACCAATAGTACAGGTACTATGTCTAGTACCGGTACCAATACTACCAGTACTACACTGGTACTGGTATCACACCAAGGCCAATGGTACCGGTTCCCAAAAATACCAGTATTTCCAGACCTGATTAAAAGTTACCTTTACCAGCATATTATAAAAGTCAGTTCCTCATTCCAGTGAGTAATCAAACAACCATTTAATCTGAAGTGGTAAGTACTTTGTTGTGGACTTGTGGCTTATTAAAAGGCAATCATCATTATCAAAGTACGTTCTATGTTAGAGGATTTTGTTTCCACACTAAGTCCTTCAGGTGGACCATAGTACGTGGGCTATGGCGGCCGTCAGTGGTTATTCCAACAAGCCTACCTCCCTCCAGAAGTTGTAAATCGGAATCACATAATTATTATTCTAATGATTTCTTTGTTATAAAAAAAACTCATAAAATTCACTGCTAGACTTACGAGTCCCAACAATAATGCTCATTTTTGCTGAAAGCGTTATTAATTCATCAAGAGTACACTTTGCTTTCTCTTGAAATACATTAACAATAATCAAATTAAAATTTATAATGCATCTTAGCTTTTCTCTTAGTCTTATTACTAGCTGTTACTGTCCCACTGCTGGGCAAAGACTTACTCCACTATTTTCACCTTATACAATTATTTTAGTTCAAGGTCATAATAATACCATACCCAATATAAGTAGTGTCGGCCAGCATTTTATTCCAAGTGCATCCCACATACAACTGTCTGCATCATTCACTACAGGATGATGTATGTCGTATCTAAGTACCGCTGACAGCACATTGGTTGATTCCTTCTCATTTAAGAATTTGGCACAGTGCACACCTATCTGAAATGTTAAAAGGAGGATATTAGTCATTGTTTATAATAATAAGTTTTATAGCATTTATTCAATCACATTCTAGCATCTCTTGTGTACATAATAACCTTTTAGAACTACACTATGTTTTACCAGTTAATACTGGTACAACATGCCAACAAACACAACTAACAACTGGTTTTCATACCACAAAATAGAATCCATAATCCATAATAATTTATGGATTATGTATTTTTTGTGGCATGAAAATGACATCCCAGTAATTTATTATTCATCAGTTTATGTAAATGTTCTCTTATAATAAACTAAGTGAACGCCATTTATTTTTTCTAACATAGAAAAAAGAGTTAGGGCATTTATCAGACTCATTTGGATAATTAGATTTAATGAACTCAGTGAAACTCTCTTCAATATAGTTGACTAGCTTTTGCCCACGGCTTCACCCGCGTGAAGGTCAGAAAAGTAACCCACTGGAATGTACTACCGGGATAAAAAGTATCCTACATGTTAATCCAGGTTGTAAACTATCTATGTTCCAAAATTCATCCAAATCTGTTCAGTAGTTTTGCGTGAATGAGTAACAAACATACATCCATCTATCCATCCTCACAAACTTTCACATTTATAATATTAGTAGGATATAGTAGGAAGTAGGATAGGATATTGAACTTACCACAACAAGACCACTATCAACCGCATGAAGTTTCTCAATATGAGCCAGATCAGGCAGCACATGGTAACAGTTGATGCAGCAGTATGTCCAGAAGTCCAATATAATAATCTTGTCAGCACAGTGCTGCACCAAAGATATCGGTTCAGATACATTAACCCATTCTAAGTCTGAAAAACATTATGAAAATAAATTAACTGTGTAACGGTTTAACTATGGAATGAGACCAGCATAGCATTAATATCTTTTTCGTAATTGAGTTATTAAATTAATATTTAAGTAGCATGCTAGCATGGTAAATTAATGTAAGTAGGATTCATAAGTAGGTAAATCTTGATGTGCCCTGATAGTTAGAGGTAAGTAGAAATTACAGTTACACAAAGATTTTTGTACTGTCCTAAAGATCTGATCACAGCAGTCAATTGGCGTATACGTGAATTTTTTAAACTGAAACCAGCAACTTACTTTTTTTAAAGTCTTCTATTGGAGTAACTGTAGACCAAACTTTCTTGATATGGTTTGTAATAAGAGTATCGCGTTCTGATTCATTTTGAACTGCGTTCATAGCCTCAGTTAAATCCATGCAAGATTGCGCAACGAAATCTAAAGGGGTTAATTCCATTTTTAATGGATTTATTATAAAAACTTTATTATTTTTATTTTATTTTGATAGTACAGCCTCCACTTTCGACTTCCAATATTTGTTGTGGTTATTTCCCCGTTTATGACATTGACATTGAATTGAATGAATGAATTTTCTTTCGAGTGCCTTATTCTTTGATGGTTGAGTATTTGACATAGTATCACAGGAAAGTTTGACGGAGACGGGACAACATGCATTTTGCCAACATTGCAAGACATTTTTTTTGCAATAGCATCTTTCCAATCTTTTATTTTTTTCTATCACCCATCTTTAGGGTTCCGTAGGAAAACAAGGAACCCTTATAGTTTCGCCAAGTCCATCTGTCTGTCTATCTGCAGTTTTACTCAAAGACCCTTGGTGGCCTTGGTAGGTACTAAAAATATGTAATTTGGCATGGTTATAGGTACACATAGAAAACTCCTATAAAGTTGTGAAATAAAAGCTTAAAAAAATCTTTTTTTTGGTTAGGGTGTGTGGGCTGTCAATGGATAGGTATTTAAAGATATTGGGAGTTTGTAATGAACATTTCTCAATTCTGAGATCCGGTTGCGAAATATTATTATTAGAGTCTCGTCCCCCCACCTCCTGCTAAACCGTTGCTTTACAATAAGTAAACAGTATTTACGATTGATAGTAGTATTTAAAGTAAAGGAAAACTCACAGCTAACTAAGCTCTACAAGCTAACGAGTAAGTAATAGTCGACCAACTTATGAAATGTATAGTCGCCAGCACATAAGTTACCACAAACTGTCAGATTTTCTCATTCGATTTTGAACGTAACTGTCAACGTTTTAAGGTTTAAAATCGCTTGGAGAAATTTGACAGTTTCGTGTAGCTTGACCTGCTGGCGACTGTACTTAGTTATGTAAATATTTCGTAAAAATTGCGTAGAAAATGACTTAGATGGCGTTTAGCCAATAAGTTAAAACCAAGTGCATTATAACTTTTTAATGTTATTGTAATAATGCTAAAAATAAACATTTTCTATTTGAAACAAACTACATAATATTATGTACTACTAGTATAACATTACGGTTTCCTTTGCGGGGCAGGCAACAAGGATCAAGCGGCATATAAGCGCGTTAACTAGGATCAAGCGGCATATAAACATATTACCCTCCGCTAGGAGTAACAGTATTCTGTGGTGTTACCCCACACGCTTATGTTGTTAGATCCCATAATTAAAAAGATTATGATTTTTCTAAGTGACTGCTACTTAAGTCAATAGTTTTATGATATTTATTTTCGGTTATAACCACAGAAATAACTTTGTCTAACATAGCTTTTTCGAAAAATTATATTGAAATTCAAACTTATTTTTGCGGCCGATGTTGTATTGTATAACGGGCTGGTGTACACAACTCCATGTCCAAGCGCGTAATTTGCGGTCGATAAAAACAATACTGTGCATCCGTAAATATTCATCCCAACTACGGAAACCTTCATTGTGCGTGTTCCCACAAGGCATATATTTGTTCCGATACGCATTTGGCCAGATTTTTATCCAAATTTGTCCCACGAGCCCGGACCACAATAATTGTAACATACAAAAATATTTCTTGATTTATTTCTCTGAAGCAACCTAACGAACCTTTTCACTCTTAATACCAAGTAAATAAATGCTATGATTTTTTGCCATCATGTATCATGATTCTATTCTTGACTTTGACATTTTTGTAGGTGAGTGAATGAATTTCGCTTTTCATTCATTCATCTTGTGTTTATTTGTCGGAAGGCGTACTCGTGTTTATTTTTCTCGTTAGCTTTTCTACTTCTAATAATTTCTTATTAGTTTTCTTAGTGTTTGCCATCAAATTATGTTCGAACATGGATGCCGTGTTTGATATATGTTACCTATCGTCTGACGGTAATAACGTCGAGCCTGATGATATTCCTCAGACAAAGGAGAGCGTATGGATCTTAGGAAAAAAATACAGCGCTGTTCAGGGTACGTGAAATATCATTTATTGTTTACACATTTATTTTAAAGGTCAGATTTTAATGAGCATCAAGGTACTGGTATCTATAGTTTTAAAGATATCGCTGGGACGAAATGATCAGATTGGCTTTTCATGAAATTGTAACCACTATCTAACGACGAAGTATTATTTTCAGATTTGGACCGCATAAGGAGAGACATCACATCAATCATTTGGTGTACATATAGAAAGGGCTTTATTCCTATAGGGGACGAAGGGCTAACTTCTGATAAAGGATGGGGTTGTATGCTGCGATGTGGACAAATGGTCCTTGGCGTCGCTCTCGTTCGAGTCCACTTGTCAGCTGACTGGGTTTGGACACCTGAAAATAGGTAAGTTCATTAACTAGTTTTAAACATGTCAAGGGAATGCAAATGAATGTCTGGTAACCAACCTACCTAGACTCTTCAGTATATTGCTCAATGCTTGCAATTTTATAAAATAATTGTTTTCTTGTTTTGCAATGATTATATAGTAGTAACATTTCTCATTGTTATTTATTGCAATCATACAATAATGCATAATTGGCTATTACAGAAAGTATTTATCAATTAATTTGAACATAATGCCTTATTGACTGAGTTATAACATTAGTATAATGACCCATGCATACATTGTGTGATTCCTTATCAGAAATAGAATTAGAGCAGCTATAATCTGTTGTGAGTTTTCAGCATAGTTTTAAAGATAGAAGGAACTAGCCATTTCATATTTTTTTGAAGTATTGTTTCATCTCAAGTAATCTATAAAGAAAAATATAGATAACAGATTGTTACTGATAACATTATATCACTTTCAGAGATCCAACCTATCTGAAGATAATACAAAGGTTTGAGGAGAGGAAGCAGGCTCCCTACTCCATTCACCAGGTGGCCTTGATGGGAGCTTCAGAAGGAAAAGAAGTAGGCCAATGGTTTGGGCCCAACACTGTCGCACAAGTTCTGAAGTAAGTACCAGTACTAGGCCTGGGGTAATTCTTTAAACTATCAATGAGTCCACTATAGAGAATAGGTTATTTCAGTAATCATAACCTGCACCCTAATTACGTAACACACTATCTATCACAATCTGGATCATTTTGAAGCCTAATCCATTGCGTCATATATTCGAAAAATTTGTCTGCTCCACAACGTAAATAACGCAATGAATGTTGTTGAACTGTCAAAATGATACCCATTCCTACTGTTAGTGTGTTACGTAATTACCCCGCTGTTTCATCAATTGCCAACTATTGATTACAAATACATATTTGGACTATTAAATGACATTACCCTATTAAATGGATAAAAGAAAGCAATAGATAAAAAGTATTATCTATCAGGCTAACATTTCCATGCAAAATGAATAATTTTACTGCATTTTATTATTATTCATATTTTGGTAAAGAAGTCAGAAAAATAACAACAAAAAATTGTTATTGCTTGCCATAAGAAAACAATTGTTCAAATACACATTGTGTCTTTAAGATAATTTTTCTTTGTGACTCAACATGTTGTCTCTCCATAAAAATATAAGTTGGAATTTAGCCAGTCTTTATGAATGTCTGCATGTTGCATTCAGAAAATATTTAATACTAGCTTTTGCCTGCGGCTTCGCCCGCGTAATGGTTGGAAATTATTCCACAGGAACGTACAACGGGAATTCATAGTATCCTATGTCCTAACCCAGGTCATGGCCTATCCGTATGCCTTTGTCTTTCAACTAAATCTGTTCAGCCGTTGTGGCATGAAAACCAGAACCAAACACAGAACAGAACCAAGAACCTTAACAACCCCCCTGACCCCCGGACCCCTGGACTTTAAGATACAGATCATGACTATATTTCCAATCCCTTCGATCTCTTGAAAAGAAATACACATAAAAATCAAAACTACATGTTAATTTTAAAATTATGGGTATCAGGATGATTTTGCAAAAAACGCTGAAACAAGTTATGCTTTATTTCTTACCAAAAGCATCAATTTGAATTTTAATATCCCTAACTTATGAAATGCTGAGTTTCCCATACAAACTTTCATTCCCTTTAGGATTATTTTTGATCTATCTCCTTATCAAATTTTATCAAAATCCATTCAGTGGTTTAGGCGTGAAAAGGTAACATACAGACAGACAAGATATACAAACAGACAGAGTTACTTTTGAATTTATAATATGAGTATGGATATTTATCACTATTATTTGCTCTTTTAAAACCTTTTCCTATCAAATTAATGTTGAATAAAAACTGTATTCATATTACAAATACAGTTTTTCTGTAGTGAAATAAAAACTAAGTTATTGGCTTTCTTACAGTTTAGTTATTATTATAAAATTAAGATTTGTTTTTATTAATAATTGGTACTGTTTATTTCAGAAAGCTAGCAGTTTATGACAAGTGGAGTTCTCTGGTGATCCATGTTGCATTAGACAACACAGTTGTCAGAGAAGATATTCGTAAGTATTATAGATAAAGCTAACTTAAAAGTAAATCATTGTTTAACCTACGAAAAAAGTTGGAGGAGATTTTGGAATGAAGTGAAATCGACAAGTAAGGAAAAATCGTTATAATATCTCTCTCTCTCTCTCTCTCTCTCTCTCTCTCTCTCTCTCTCTCTCTCTCTATCTCCCTCTCTCTCTCTCTCTCTCTCTCTCTCTCTCTCTCTCTCTCTCTCTCTCTCTCTCTCTCTCTCTCTCTCTCTCGCTCTCTCTCTCATCTAGTAAAATAATATTCATAATCAAGCATGCCATTTATGAAATTAACTCGCGCTTTTTAGGGTCCGGTAGCCAAAGGGTAAAACGGGACCCTATTACTAAGACTCCGCTGTCCGTCCGTCTGTCTATCTGTCCGTCTGTCACCAGCCTAGGTTGTATCTCAGGAACCGTGATAGTTAGACAGTTGAAATTTTCACAGATGATGTATTTCTGTCCTGCTATAAGAACAAATAAAAAAAACAGAATAAATTAAATATTTAAGGGGGCTCCCATGCAACAGACATGATTTTTTTGCCGATTGTATAGATAATGGTACGGAACCCTTCGTGCGCGAGTCCGACTCGCACTTGGCCGGTTTTTAATATTAATTTGGTAACCATTATTATAATAATAGCATTACCAGAGATGTAAAAGCTGGATTAGCTTATTACTTCATAATTAATGGACATGACTTGCACTTATTACCTAGACTTTAACAACTTAACTTCCCACATTGGTGGGTTAAATATTTAATAGTTTACCTCTAATTCTTGGTGGCGCAAGATGAATTATTTTGTTAACCCTGGGTTAGCTGTTAATTCGCGAGTTATTTAGGATAACCCATGAACGCACAAGTGGGCCTTAATCTATATGTATAAAAATGAATTGCTGTTTGTTAGTCTCGCTAAAACTCAGAAACGGCTTGATCGATTCGAATATTTTTTTTGCTGTTTTATTCACCTCTTTATTGGGGTGGTTTAAAAGAAAAAAAATAGGAATAACCCAAAGGAACATTTTTGACAGGACAACGTCAGACGGGTCAGCTAGGTAGGTAGCTAGGTAGAGTAGGTAGGTAGCTAGGTAGATAGGTAGGTTATGTAGGTAGGATAGGGTAGGTAGGGTAGGTGTTAGATACTTAGTGCTACCTGTGCGAAGCCGGGCCGGGTAAAGCTAGTGTTGTAATAAAAAATGCTGTGAGCGTAGTTTTTATTTAAAAAAAAAATATGTAAAGCTTTTGTGAATATTAGGGTTTGTTTGTGTATCTGATCCTTACATTGAAAAAGATGTGGTTAAAGTATTGAAACCTCGTCTAATTGTTCGCACTCAACGCGTTATTGCTTTAGAATTAGAATGCTACCCACTGGTAATATTTAGGTTGTAATATCTCCAAAAGGCCCTGTAGATCACAGAGTACAGAATCGCTGCACCGCTGCACCGCCAGGCAGCATCTAGAGACGGTATGCGGTAGTACTGACAAAATTCGTGCCGCTGAAAGCGCGTTGAGTATACAACTTCTGTCATGTTTGCCATTCGAACCCGTCAGTTTCTGTACTTCATTAGTATGGAAGTGAGGTGAGGTGACACGGTTGTTTTGTATGGAAAATATGGACAGTGCCGCCTCTAGGCAGCGGCTGCCGAGGAGTTTCCGTGCTCTGTGCTGTATTATGTTATATCAGATACCAGCTTCTGGCCGCGTCTTCGCGTGAAATTTCTAGTTCCACCGCCCCTCCCCGTCGTATCGCATCGCCTGCCCGCGCTTTTACTTGGTTTTCGCTTAGCGTTCTTTCTGACTTTTTTTTTGCGCTGCTCCTAAGGGTCCTAGCGTGATGTTAGAAAGCATAAAGCCTTCCTAAAGAATTAGGATATCAAAAGCAAAAATAATTTTTGAAATCCGACTGGTTGTTACAGAGATTACCCCCTACATTCAAACTTACAAACAAACAAATTTTACCTGCTTATAATATTAGTATACATTTATAAATTCCTTTATACCCGTTTCCAGTACAACAATGCGTCGTGAACAACGACCGAGGCGACTCTTCGTCGACGCCTGACTGCTTGGTCACTGACTGGATGCCTTTGTTGCTGATAGTACCGCTCAGGCTGGGCCTTAGCGAAATTAATCCTGTTTATATAAATGGACTGAAGGTAATAAGCTTCACGTAAAAGGATCTAATATCTTACGGACTATGGCATTTTTATTTCTAAAAGACTAAGGGCCAGTTTCACCATGCTGTGTTTATTCTAAATGTCCCATTAGGCCATTTGATGGATTGTCTCACTACGAAAATAAGTCCGTCAAAGTAACAGCAGAGTTTGGTGAAATTGGTGCTAAGTGTTTGAATACGGTTTTTTACAAATGGTAATGTTATGTACCGTCGAACACAAAAGCTGTAAAAAGCCGCTTCAGTCTTTTTTTTTGGGTTGGAGTCATCAAATGACGTCTCTCGCTCTGGGCGGAGCGGGAGGGCATATCAGACTCTTACTGACTAAAACCCAGTCGTGTTCCTTCAGTTGCCTGTGCGCCAGGGCCACGGTAACTCTTTCGAAAAATCCGCGACCCCGTCAGGCATCAGCCCTATAGGACCCCGTAAATTATGCTGACATCTCTAGCCGATTCAGTCTTGCTTGGAAGACGGTGAAATGGTTCGAAAACCAAGAGACAAGCAAAAATTTTTTTATCTGTGCGAGTTTTCTGTACCCGCCAACGATACTCTTACACTAAATTAACTAAATAAATTGCAGATATCTTCACTGTTTCGTACTGTAGAAATGTGTCCAAAAATAAAACAAAAAAACCAAGGTATTTCTTGTTGAAGAAGCACATAAAATACGTAGCTAATTATTTTTATTTAATTGTTTTTTCCAGATATGTTTTCAAAGTTCGCAATCAATCGGCGTGATAGGTGGAAAGCCGAACCAAGCGCTGTACCTGGTTGGATGTGTTGAAGACGAAGTTATATACTTAGACCCTCATACCACACAGAGATCTGGATTAGTTGAGGTAAATCCATGCTCTTTAGTACTCTAAACTAATCCGAATCCTAAGTAATGCAAAAGTAGGTTTGTTTGTTACGCTTTCACCCTAAAACGGGTTAAAGATTTTGGATCAAATTTGGCACATGTGTAGACCATGACCTGGTTTAGGACGTAGGACACTTTTTATCTCGATATTTCCACGGGATCGAGACTTATGCGAGTGAAACCGCGGGGCGCAGCTAGTACTAACTAATATACACTACTACAATTTACTAATATCATGAATGCGATAATTGTCATTGTGTTTATTATGTTAAACTGTTGAATCAACTATGATACAATGTTGTGTAGAGATCTGAGATGGCTCGATCCCTGAGAAAGGACATAGGCATGCTTTAAAAGTATTAATCTCGAAATAGGGTGTGGAAGTTTGTATGGTAAAATGCAAAATCCACGTAAATGAAGTCGCGAATAAAGCAATGGTATTGGATATATCGATTGTATCATCACTACTAATAATTACGATTTTGAAATATAAGTTCTTATTTGATTGCATCACGTAAGGCAATCACTATTCACACAGAAAACATGCAATATGCAGTACAATTGTTGCTACATTTGATATCCGTGAATCATTACAATTTAAACCTTATGTTGGTATAAAAAAACAACAATAATAAAAGTCACATGTTGTATCATCGTAGAATGTTACAATCTTATCTTTTGAAGGCTACATATGTCTAAGACCAATACACATAGATTAGATGAATGCATTGTGTGATAGATCATCTAAGGAAATTAATTTTGAGATGAGGGCTAATACAGATGTATGGAAGAAAAACAAGTGCAGCGCAGGCCTCAAATTAATATAGGACCGATAGGACCGATGCCTGCCGGGGTCGCGGATTGTTCGAAAGACCGTGGCCCTGGCGCACAGGCAACTGAAGGAACACGGGTGGGTTTTAGTCAGTAAGAGTCTGACACGCCCTTCCGCTCCGCCCAGAGCGGGAGACGTCATTTGATGATTTCCCATCCAAAAAAAAAAAAAAAAAAGGCCTCAAATTAATTGGGATTAACGCTGTTATTAAATCATATCTTTTTGCAGACTAAATTGACTGATGAACAAAAAGAAATGGACTGCTCGTATCACTGTAAATTTGCTTCCCGGATACCCATGCTGGCAATGGATCCCTCAGTTGCCGTGGTAAGTATTCAGGATAACTAGCCATTCATGAATTCAATAAAAAATCTCCACAAGTGGTGATACAGCCCGATTCAAACTGAATGACGGCTCTGAAGTGCGCTACTCGCTGCGCAGTACCTCACCCCTCACCCCCGCTGACACGTGAATTTTTTACTGCGCAGCGACTCGCCTCATGTTCCGAGCCGCCATAAAGTTTGAATCGGACTGTACTTGTTGACTGGTTAATATTACCAGCACTTGAGAGAAGCATAAATAATTTTCATGAAATAATATTTTTCTTAGATTTTAGGAAATTCATGCAAAAATTAAACACGATTATTTTGTTTCAGTGTTTTTTGTGTCGAACAAAAACTGATTTTGAAGAATTGTGCGCCACTATAGAAACTAAATTGATGTGTGAAACTCAACCGTTGTTCGAAATATGTGAGAAAAGACCGTCGCACTGGGGCCCGCTGACATCTGATATTGATTTACAGAATACTACATTATTTGCAGGTAATTTGATCAATTATCTTTATGTTAATAATACCTCTTCGCATGCCTTAACCTTATCATTCTGATAATCAGTAAATATGTTACAAAAATAACTTAGAAACAGATCCTCATATAAGGAATTTATTGGAATTTCATGCCTTCACGACAAGAAACCCAAGCTTATAAACCACCTGTATTGTTATTATCATCCACTTGGTCTTTAACCAAGAAAGACTTCGTTGTTATCTTGTAAATATTCGCACCTGAACGTAGACTACGAGTCCAGGTCCAAATGTAGTGGGAATGCCACTGCATTTATTGGTAAAGATCAAGGCCAAGCGATGGTTGCCAATAGTTCCCATCACCAAACGTGGCAGGCAATTTGCCTCAGTTTGAACACTACTCACCTACAAACGGAGTGAATAGGGATGCAGGGGTGAATCGGGACGAACATTTCCGTGCCTCAGAAAGCACGTTAAGTTGTTGGTCCCAGCTGTCATTCGTAGATCTTTAACAGTCGTTACGGGTCGTCACCGCCAGAATCCCAAGTCTTACAACCAGTCTTACCGAGGGGTATCGTATTACCCAGTAACTGGGTTGTGGAGGTCAGATAGGCAGTCGCTCCATGTAAAATACTGGTAATCAGTTAGATCCGGTTAGACTGGAAGCTGCAAGATAATATAGTTTGTTACCAACAAGGACACTTAATCGTTAATTATAATACAGTCAAAGTGCTTTTTTAGCAACAAACTATATTATTTCAATGTTAAAATCGCTTTTAAAGTTTCATCTCTATTCACCCCGTTTGACGGTACCTATTTACTTAAAATGCTCTCACGAAATTTTCGAATCAGAAGGGAACCACACGGAACTATTAATAAATAAATAGGTTAATAATATCTTATCGTTTTTGTTACAGAATTTGAAGACGTGGACAGACAATTCGACGACTCTGATGACGAATTCGAAATTCTGTGAAAGTGTCGTACAGAATAATAATGCAATTTATCACACAAACATCTTAATGTAGATAGACTTTAATAATATAATTATATACTAAATATAATAGAAGACGATACTCGTACTCATGTACCAGTAACTGCTAACGTAATATTGTTGTTTTAAGTTACCCACGTTTTAGACACGAAGAATATCTTGTTTCATGTATGCCTACGGCTGGATAGTGTAAGCCGCTACATTATATTTTGCAGGGCCTTTACACTTTTATTGTGCAAGTTATGTAAATAAACGCTATTAAAGTTATGTACGCTGATTGACATTCCTGTGAAAAATTGTGATAATCAGTGCATCTTATAAGCAACTCGGTGAGAGTTCAGGTATCATCTAGTCATAATTTAGATAGACTCGAAATATTGAAGCTTAAATAATAAACAAAAACAATTACATAATTATTACACTTGAATTAATAACTTGTAATACGAGAATAGGTTTTAGTTCTTGTGTATGTATCGTCCAAATAAGTTTTACATTAATTGCATAATACCTATATGCTGAGTAGTCGGTTTTAGTTGTATTACGGAGCCAATTATATGCCATTAGGAGTAATAATGTAAGCTCTAGACTTTTAGCATAAAATATCATGATAATGTATTTAAATATTACGTTTTTAAGTTTTTTGTAACAACAAAAAATTAGTTGAAATAACATTTTGTGTTATGTGTTTTAGGGTAATGTTTTGTTACAAAATTATAGGCTGGTTGGAGCAGCCTACGCAAATATTTTATATAAATAAAAGTTTTAAAAATAGTTATGGTTTTTTCTCCTTTATTCGTACTTAAACCCGATTTATTGCTAATATATTCGGATAAGAGGCCTGTGACTGAATGACTCGCAAACTTCACGGATTGTGCTGCTGACTGACGCGTTCACGATACCAGTTTGTCTGAACTGTCTTCAAATATAGGTATTCGTACCCGACCCGAGTCCAGTGATTTTTTTTTTTTGGCGGGAAATCATCAAATAACTTCTCCCGCTCTGGGCGGAGCGGGAGGGCGTGTCAGACTTTAATTGACTAAAACCCACCCGCGTACTTTCAGTTGCCTGTGTGCTAAGGCTACAGTAACTTTCGAACAATCCGTGACCCCGGCAGGCATCGGCCCTAGCGGACACCGTCAATTAGTGCTGGCATCTCGAGGCGCGCGTGGAACACAATGCGCTGTCGACCCGGGCCTGGTCCTTACCGGACGGCGAGCTACCCATTGCTCGCCGTCCGCAAGCCCGCGCCTACGGTGGCCGGGAATCGGCTATCGACTCCTGACGCCCAGGGTGTCTTCTGCGGCGACTAGGGGCGTGAGGGCGCAACGATTGCCTTACCCTCACGCGCTCCGCCTTCTCCTTCGCGAGCATTACTGCTTCGCAAACGAGGTGACGGCTTCCCATGCCGTCTCGCTCCGTACTATGGCCTGGACTAGGGCCAGACGCGAGAGATCGCCTCCGCGAGGTACACGGCGGTGCTTCGCCCAAGCCGGGCAGACCTCCACCGTATGCTCCACCGTGTCCTACGGGCAATCCACAATTGTGCGGAAGGCGGGAGGAAACGTCCGGTTGTTACCATTGCGTGACCGTACCAGTGCGACTCTACTGGCACTCAAGTAGAGCGGACGTGTGTATAAGCAATATTATTTACCTTGCTACTAAATGACGTTAAAATATTACCGAGTGTTCTGTCACCTAGAAAACGAAACGCGCATTTTTCTGCTAAGTTTGTGTTTTACTTTAGTGAATAACAAAAAATTATGAGAAACATATAAGATCCAAGTATGTCAAATATTGAAAACAGCCCTCTGAGTTTCCCACCTCCAAGGAGCCCTGCAGACAAACCTCAAACATCATATCATGCGGCTGAAGGAAAACTTGAGGCAGTGGACACCAGTGGCATTAGTAACTGGTTGATCTCCATCGAAAAATGCCTGAATGAAGTATGTACCATTGCTCAAGAAGGAAAGCTGAACTCCGAGCAAAAGCTGAGGATTAATTCCCTATCGCGCAAGGTAGGACATGGCGTATCACAAATGGCAGTTTATTACCAGGACTTGAAGCTCAAGGCCGAAGAAGTACAAAACTCTGTTCTAATGTTTAGAGAAAAACGTGACCTCACAGATTGCCTTGAAAATTTCCAGAAGACAATTCAAGCTAGCATTCAAGAAAACTGTGCCAAACCAACGACGGTGGGAAAAGTTTCGTTCGCTGACATGGTAAAAACCGATAAAAATTATTACCTGCGCCCCAATAACCTCAGCTCTATTGCAATTTATCCGAGGGATAAATTAAAATCTAATGACGACACTAAATCCCTTGTCCAAAAAGTTATATGCCCTGAACAAATGAAATTGCACGTTAGAGGATTGCGCAAAACAAAAAACGGGGGCGTTATTATCAGCATGGAGACAACAGACGACATTGAAAAACTTAGGAAATCATCTCAGCTAAGTAGTTCCGGCCTGAAAGTGGAAGAGCCCCATAAGAGAAGACCAAGAATTGTAGTTATAGGAGTACCGATCGTTTTAAGTGATCAAGAAGTCTACGATTGCATCTAGGAGCAAAATATAGCCGACAAACTGCCTAATTTGCCTCGTGACTCTTTTATGGCCTCTCTAAATTTAAGCCACAAATCAGGTAAAAAAGAGGGACCCACGTGCAATTTTGTTCTTGAAGTAACCGCTAGCGAAATAAAGACGCTCATAAACCAAAATCGTGTGTTCATCAATTGGACATCCTGCCCAGTGAGGGACTTCACACTTGTGACCAGGTGCTTCAAATGTCAACAGTATGGACATGCTGCAGACTTGTCGGGAGGCTGCCTATACGTGTGAACATTGTGGAGAACAGGGTCACCAGTCGAATGAGTGCACTAAACATGCTGAACCGTCACAGTGTGCAACATGCTTGCGATTTAAAAAACCGAGCAATCACAAAACAGGTGATCAAGATTGCCCTGCAAAGAAAATAGCGGAGACTAGATACATAAATTCCATAGATTTTATTGAGGGCGCGTAAAGTGCCGACGTTTATTTCTAAGCCCTTTTTAATTTTTATTTTATTTTCTTAACTTTCAATTAGTATAATGTCCTATAGGTACCTACTAAATTATAAGGCATAAGGTTGAAAATCTATTATAGAAATTTGACATCGATACGACTTAGCGACAGAATTTTGTCGCTATCTAATGTCGAGACTGCAGGGCCTGGTTGCAAAATATGTCTTAGTTACCTACGATGAAGCAGGAAAGTTGTTAAGTAAGCTAACTATTTTAATTTGAATAAAACCATAGTTTATAGCCAGATAAGTAATTTACTAAGTATTTGTTTAAGGAATTTTAGATATTTTTTATTGTATGTATACCTTGAGTGAGATACCTGAGATACAGGTTTATTCCTAGTTCAGGTAGAATCAGATTATAATATACCTCTATTTTAAGGCCCTAAAATTGTAAACATTTGTGTACATCAATTATTTCAATAAATAATTTCAAAAACAATTTTAACTGGGTAACATCCGGGCGTTTCCTCCCGCCTTATTCGGAACAGGAACCTCCCGAAACAGCCATGTCCGTTGAGAACCTGCGTCAGGCGGAAGGTGAGGTGAGGTTGTTTATTGGTATTTCATTGTTATTCCCACGAGTGTGGGGGACGTAAAAAGTACACCTAGGTTCACCCCCTGTCCCTAGGCAAGTGTAAATTTGTAACTCCAAAGCCAGTGTGTGACACTGTGGTGTAAACGTCTTGTCGTCTGACGACTCGTTTCGCACCCGAATTCGACTAGATGTTAACACTGTCAAGCAATCGACCTGATGAAGCGGGGAGACAAGCGGACCTGTGTAACGGAATGAGCGTGCGATATTTTGCATGAAGTTAATGAGTGGGTGGACTGACCCCCTTTTTATTATTTTCCTACAATGGTTCCGTTAATAGTGTTCTGTGGGACTCACTCACTCCGACGTTTTCCGCTCCGCTCGTGTCGTACCTCGAACCTGCGACATATAACTCAGCAGCAAATCGGTCAGCCACTGCGCAATCGGAAATTTTAAATCATGAGCTGCTATTTTGCGCTTTTTTGTTTTGATATGCAGAAAGCATGCAAAACAAGCTAAGGTCGGCGGTCACCCGCTACCCTTTTTGCTCGGCTTACCTCGAATTGTGCCGAGCCGAACAAGTGTGTGGGCAGCAATCAATGAAATAACAGAATTTTACGATACCATTTATTTAAGTATTACGTACAATATTATTATACTTTGGTAGGTAGATCTGAGGCAAGCATATAGACAATTGGACAACATATATACCTTTCAGGCTTTGGTAGATTTACACATACTATAACACTGATTATGTACAAGTCAAAAATACTAACTATATATATATGTTAAAATCTCTAAAAAAATATTGGGTAACACAACAGTAGGTTAATTCCTTTATATCTGCTAAAGTGCTTTTGTAAACAATCACATTATTATGCAAATAGTTATGAAAACCAGATCATATCATAATTAAAATCCAAGTAATTTTGGCACCTTACCTATAATTTTTTTGTGATTTTATTGTGACCAATAACATAGTAGGCATTCATTAGGTCAAGTAGACAGTAGATTCATTTGGCCCCATTATCGAGTAGTTTATTTTAAAAGATAGTAATACGCCATAGGCCGGTAGGTATACTTTGTAAACAATTTCTTTGTACTTAAATCGAACCTTATCAACATTTTCTGTATAGATAGAATTACAAAAATATTTTGAATACATAAATCTGTTGACCATGTTAAGAATTTAAAATTTATCTAAGTAATTACATGAACCCATATGTTGCTTAAAGTTAAGTAAGTAATGATTAGTCTGCATAACCATAATCTTTTTGATGTTGCAAATAAAATTGTTATGAAAGAAAAACCAAATATAAAACTAAAAAAGTATGACTAGCACCACAGGCAAATATGAACCCAAGCCTAACATTTAACTAAACTAATACTCAAACCAAACCAAATGCAGTAAGTAAATACATAACAAAGGCGATAGGGATCACATCAATTTCATACTTATTTAAGGCTTCTCATTGTAGAATTATTGGCAATCGTTGTAATATCGCTCTTCGAATAACAATTAGGCTTGTTCCCACGGTTTCGATCAGTACGATATTTCACTGTATATTTCTGGGATCACATGGTAGTTTCATATCGCATTTGTTTTTAACCATATGAACAGTGAAATGTTGATGTGTGTTCCCAACTTTTTACTGTAAAATATCGTATAAGACAGAGCCGTGTGAACGGCCCCTTACAGTTAAGCGATTATACCGTCTCTATAACCAAAACTAAACATTATAATTGCAGTAAAAAAATTAAAAATCGTTAAATCAACACTCCATAGCATATGCAGATGAATGATAAGTATGTCCGTCTATATTTCATGAGGGATAAAAATTACTTACTATAGTAAAAAATTTAAATGGTTTGTCAACACTACAATATTATGACAGGTAAACAACAAAACATTACTCATAAAGTCCACCCAGTTTTAATAAAACTGTATCCACATCACAACCATCCATAAATTCAAAACTTTAGATTTTCAAAAATATGACCCTATACACTTTTACAATCAAAAATATAAACGACTCTCGTCTAAGTAATATCATCTATTGGACGTTAACTATATACAAAATTTTCGTAATCTTAACAATAACATCAAAATACGAAGTGATAGATTCAAATTTACATGTAAACTAAGTAGTCAAGGAGCCACAACATTAAGCAATTTTCGAACACATTCCTTTCCTTTCTGAACTTGTTATTTTCATTCAAAATGTTGACAATATATTATGTATTCGAAAACTTTAAAGGTGCTAGTAATAATCAACCTCAAGGTGCTTAACATTTTCATTCCTTGACTATATGAAAATACTGCATATGAAAACATGGAAAAACACAGAACTTAATGACAATTACTATGCTACAACAATCAGATTTGTATTATGAAAATAATGTAATTATGTAGTTTAAAATGCAATCTCGACATTTTATTATGCACACACTACAATACAACATATTTCAACGATTTGTTTGTTTACTATATAGTACCTACTTACAATGTTTCAATAATCATTGTTTTCAAAATAAAAATGTAAAAATAATTTACTACTGTAATATACTACATCTTGTTTCAAAATAGCTTGTTTTAAAAGAATATAATTTTGAAGTTACTATAAAATGTATTACGCATAGACAACAGTTAGTATTACATTAATTGTTACTTAAAGGTACCACATAGGAAAATGCTTTGAAAATTATGAACAAAATTTTGACATGTTAATTTAACAACTTGAGTTAGTATAAAACCCTTACAATTTTAGGGAAAAAATTCAAGTAAACCTTTCATACATTGTAAGATTCTAGAATTTAACGCGCAAGTGTATACAATACCCCAAATTTTACTGTGAAATTGCAGTAAACATTTTATTAGTTAGAAAATTGATAACTAAAACGGTGATGTTATCCACAGAACCTCTGTAATATGCTTGTAATGTTAAACTTTTAGCTCCATAGTCAGGTTCATCTAGCCTTTCTTTAATGAATTTCACAGCTTCCTCATTTGAAAAAGTATCCCACAACCCATCAGAGGCTAGAACCAAGAACATAGGCTTGTGGTCGTCCAGGTTAAAAGTCAAGATGTCAGGATCAGCAATAACAAATTTCTTATCTTTCAAAGGGTAGTCTCCCATGGCACGTGACGTTGCCAATATACCTGCCACTCGCCAGACGCCATTAAATGCTATGTAGCCACCAGCAGCCTCAATCCTTTTCTGTTCACGGACCTATAAATATGAAGGATTATGTTAGTGTATGGAAAATGAGGAATGTAAATTGAATGTAAATGAAAAATTATCAAAATGTTCCCTTGTAAATATTCAGTTGGGTAGTGATATGAACTGAAAGAAACATAAATCTCAGAGCTAGAATGCTCAAGTTCTAAAAAGAACTTTGAACAATATGTTAAATAACACAATTTGTAGTTAATACGAGGCGGAGGCCGACCTTATCACTAATAGTAACATAATTAGGAAAAATATTTTTTTTAACAGCCTAGGGACAGTCACATGTGGAATATTATTGTTAAAATGACTAAAGCATTTTTATAAATTTTCAAGTTAATTACCTGCTGTGGTTTATGGTCAAAGGACACAGGAATTGCATTGCCACGTGAATCACACATGACTCCGCGTGAATCACCCACATTAGCCACAATCAGATAGTTGCCTTCCATCACTGCAAGGAGAGCTGTAGTACCCGCAACATTTAAGGACCGCTTTGCAGCTTCCACTAGTAGGCGGTCTGCATCTAGTACCTCATCACTGAGCAACTTTCCATAGTTTATCTTTCCCTTGTCCATATAGCTGGACAGTGGTTTAGGCACATTTTTGACTGGCTTAGCAGTTGGTCTTACCTCCCTAGTAATAGGCCTTGCCTTCGACAGCTGTGCTAAAAGCTCAGGATCTGTTATTTCTTTCTTTGATGTATCATCAGCGGTACTCACAGACTTTTTAAAGCTAGATTTTCGATCAATAGAAACACTGTTCTCTTGTTTTGGTTCCTCAATAATTTCGATCACAGGTGTGCTAACTAGTTTGCCTTCCTTGAATGCATGTAATTCCACAATTTTATTGTAAAGGTTTTGAATGAGGTGGTCTTTTGCGTAGTTGGCGGCAAAGTCGCCTCCGTGTCCATCGAATATAGCAAACAGTGAGATCCCTGTATTGTTTATGTTTTCGTTGATGATAAATCGGTCTTCCATATGAGCTCGTCTACCTTTGATTGCATAAGCAGCACTGAGTATACCCTTTTGCTCCCAGCTTTGTTTATCGGCGTCGGAGCCCTCTAAGATCTTCATTCGTTGCACTGAACCTATAGGACTCATGGCTTGCGACAATCTGCTCAGCATTGTGCGACTCCATAGCTCGATAGTTTGCAAGTACATAAAAAATAATATTATGCCTAGCGTGAACACTAACACTTCGGATCGCAGTAAATAAAGGCGCACCATCTTCCATAAATAGCTCACGGGAGTATCAAGCGGAACAGTACTAGTGAAACGTGACAAAGTTTTCGTAAATGAGAGGTATGTTTGGTATAAAACTCTGTCTTCTAATTCGTCTTCCATGTCCTTGCGGTGATTTCAATGATAACGCAACAAAAGCTTTGTTATTAGCACCCAAAGTGCACTCTGATTTTAAGTCTTTTTGTGTATACCTACATTAGATTTATAGTACAACAAATGCAAACTGCTCGAGATTATAGATTTTGGCATAACATTTCTTTCTGTCATTCTATTTGAGTGATTTACCAACAGCTGTGATGTGTTTTATTCCTCAGGCATAAAGTCTATTATGGGATGGCCAGATGATATAATTAGCTATGGTTATTACATCCGTTCTATAGACATTTTAGTCCATAGAGAAGTCATATTTTTGTTTTAATATATCTCCGAGGCAAAAATAATCGTACATACATTACCGACTGACCGACTGTGTAGCTAAGTCAAGGTCAAAGTAATTCAATGCAATTAGTTTCAATTTATAGTTGAAACTGAGTTTTTAGCTACGATTTCACGATACTACTGCTAATACCTCTTAGGCCATCTAAGTCCACCTACAAACTTATATCTTCTTACTGTCAGCATTATTCCACTGGCCTTCCCCATGACGATCATGCTACTATGGCAGTCAGGGCATGGACACGGACAGTTGCTTTTTAGCTTTTTAGGGTTGCGGGAATGGGAAAAACAGAACTCTTAAAATTTCGTCATGTCTGTATGTCCACAGAACTTATATACCCTGACACATGTCCGTCCACCCGGATGTGATACAGCCATTTTACTCGGAGACTAACATTATATCGATGAAAAAGGGAAATAATTTACGGTACACAGAATACAACTTCTGTGCGCCCCAAATAATAGTGTAGTGCAATTACGAAAAAAAGTAATAATATATTTATGAGACATTTGAAAAGTAACTTTTTTTTTCATAGATTTTTCGCAGAACATTATGAAGTAAAAACTTATTTTTGCGGCCGGTAAAATCAATACTATGCATGTTTGCTGTGCGTGGTCCGATACGCACTTAGCCGGTTTTAGTTTTGTCCAGGGCAGAGGTGGAAGGATAGTAGGGGGAGGCCTTTGCTCAGCAGTGGGACAACAGGACAAAAATAAATAAATTATAAATTCTCTTTTTCAAGTCAAATGCCTCATAAATTCTAAGGCAAAAGCATACCTACTAATTGTAGCTTCTTTTTCCAATTTATTTCCATTTTAGTTGTTGAAAAGAATTCTGAGGGTTTTCAAATGAGTTGGATTTCAGTTTTATGATGTTCATGTTCTGCATATAAATGGGCACTTATAAGTTTTAAACTATGCCCAAGCACGAGCTAAATTCAATTTATTAGACTGTATAGAGATTTCCATGCAAAACTGTTTTACCTGAAGCTAGGATGACTCGCTGGTCATACATACATTGGTAGTATAGGTACGTACATTTCGGAGTTCTAAGGCCCACTCTCATAAAGTCGGCCAGATGTTCGAAAGTTGTGAAATTTCACACAAAGTCCAATATAGCAGTGCGGCGCGGCGCCCTCCTTGGATTAGCTCCGCCTAGGTTTGTCATCCATCTAGCTTTATCTGGCGTTTTGGCCCCCAGCCCTGTCCGGCCTTTTCGACGGATTTATTTAGAAAATTAAAAAAGTTGGATGAATACTGACAAAATTTTCATATCAGACTTTTTCAAATTTTGAAATGGTAACCTTACTCCCGTCTCGCAGACCACGAAATAAAGCACCCGCATGCGTTCCCTGACCGTATCTGATTGCAGAAGACGCATCCTACCAGGCGTTGCGTTGCGACCATAAATTGATGGTACCTGCATTTTAAAAGACTTCCGTAGATACCATTGATAGTCTCGCTATGACTTGTCTGTCTGCCCTTATATTTCAGTCATTGTATATTTTAGGACTATAACACTTAACACTGGGTACACGTAGGGATAATTAAACCCACTACGACCACTACACCCTAATTGCGTAAAACACTATCAATCACTATCTGAATCATTTTGAAGGATATTGCTAATCCATTGCTTCATAAGTTCGAAAAATTTGTCTTTCTCAACAACGTAAAAAATGTTGTTAACCTGTCAAAATGAAAGCGATTGCTACTGATAGTATTACGCAATTACCCCGCGGTTTTGCTTAGTTGTAAGCTCAGCAAATCTGAAAATATTTTTATTATCCATGAGAAAAGGTTAACAATAAATAAAATATGTTTAGGTATTTTTATAAAATGTATTAAAACATGAAATTTAGATTACACTTCAGTAAGATTCAGAATAAGTCTTGCATTAAATTTCGTGCTAGTTTTAACCACTTGTGTTAAAAACTCATACTAAAGTACACACAGTATATTTTATACCATGGGCAATTGAAATTACTTTATCTACCCACAACAACACAGCCAGTTATAAAGATAAAATCGAATATAAATTAGTACTTTGTAACTATTGTCGATAATTACTTTAAGAATAAATTAGGAAATAGACATTTAAGAATAATAATCACACAAAATTGGAGTTAAAAGTTTAAATTATCCATTAATAAACATTTCCACATTAAGTTTATTATGCATATCTAATTTAAAATATTGACCGTTTCATTATAATTATAATAAGAAGTAAATTTTGACTACATGATAATTTTCTTCTACATTTTAATTTAGAAATGTGTGATACCATGTTATTTAAGTACCCTTGAAAGTTATAGCAAACTTTAAATAGATGTTTAATTTTATGGCTGTTCCAATAAGTTGGATATTATAATTATTATAAAATAAATTATTTAATTTGACGAATAAAGCAAGGCATTGAGTATGAGATTAATTTCAATATTCACATATAAATAAATAAGTATGATGAATATGTACCCTTCTCCCAACTTAAAAAAAACTTTATAATTTCAATAAATAAGCAATGGAATGGACTATTATTAAGAACGCTAGTAGAATGTAGCCTGTTAAAAAATATTAATTAATACAAATGCTGAGAGATAACCCTACCTGTCTTTCTGGCCAGTTTCAAATCTAGGCTATCAATATGATTTTTTTTACTTCTTGAAAAATCTTATTAAGCCTTTTCAGACTAGATCGTGTACCTCCATAGATTTGCATATTTAATATTTTTGTTTGTCAGGCATTAACAGTAAGAATAAATTGTAGTATAGTGTAGTAGAATTAAATTACTACCACGGTATGGTACTTCTGTCATAAATGACATAGACAAATCACAGTTTTTTTCCTTATGAATTTTATTACAAAGCTAAGTGCTTTTTTATTTATAAGGATGGTACCAGGCAAGCTACTGTGCGTGCAAATCGAGTTTTGAGTTAAGACACTTTGTTTATATTATAATTGTCCTCTTTAAAATATTTTAGAGTTCTAAACTATCTGAGTACAATGTCATAATTTAATATTAGAATTATACCGTCATGAAAATCCATGCTCCGATAGTTAGCCATAAATACATATTAGCCTGAGCCAAGTATTTAGGTATCCGTGGTAGTATAAAATAACGTACAGGACGTTATCAGCGCCATCTATAACTATAAAATGAAGCCTTAATACGACAAACAACAAAATAAATTAAACAGACGTACAACTTGCGTAATAAACTTTGTTTACACAATTTAATAAAACAGTACCTACTTTAACTGAATACTAAACTTCTGACACAAAAAATAAAATAAAAATGTTCACCTATATCTAACGTCAGGTTTGAGTTTGTGATTAAAAAAATAGTTAGAGAAATACTTAATACTAGACACAAAAAGTAATCTTCTTTTAAGGACCTCGGCTACGTTAGACATGTTTCGTGCGCATATTCGCTTCAAGCCGCATTCTCATGATACAACATCAAAGTGCTTTGCACGCAAGTTATATATTACTAATATATTGAGTAATGAAATAGTTCGATTGCATGCCAGTGCTATTAGATAGTTTATTTTTATATATTTTAAGCAGTTTCTTAAACAAAAACTGAACGTTGCTCAACGAAAGCACTTGTGCGTATAAAGCTATGGTGCGCAAACAAGTATGACTTAGCGAGACCCTGAAAAGTACCAAAACAAAGTTCAGGTCCCGATCATAAAAAATGAAATAACAAATAGGGTGGTATCGTTAGCTAGTCAATACAATAATAAAGAATATAAAATTACACATGTAATTTGTTCAGTGTTTTACAACTTACAACACGTAGGTTACAACGAATATTAGTAGACATCATTAAAATTATAAAAAAAGTAATAAGGAACTGGAGAATTGCGACCGATTTCATTAAAAAAATATAGGTACATACATAATTTAGACGACAAGTAATAACAGAAAAAAATATCTATTAAAAAAATTGCCACATGACAAGGTGAAAGATATTCAAAGAAATTGGTCATTAGAAGTAGGTATACATCAAACCGGGATAAAAATCCTTAAAACCTAGTTTTATGTTAAGCATGGCAATAATAGCAAACAGTAGTTCACTAATGACTTGATACTCTTAGGTCGTTCTACTGAGGGTAAAAATCCTATACTAAACGCCAAGACTCGTGGCAGTTGAGGTCATAAAACGTGTGAGTAGGATGGTGAATATTTAGAACAGGATTTCTAAAACTTTATCTATATAGTCCTCCAGACCGAATTTCGGCCATGGCAGCCAATCTCAGCGAAGACTAACACGGGAGATATTATAGTGCACAAGTGTGTGCGCATACGCAGATGCACTCACTCTTCCCTCACTCTCATAGTCCAATGGGACGGTAATCCGACACTCGCGGAAAAGGATCAGGCGCCGCACACTGCGACACGTGCGCGCGACGCACGGTACCACACCGCCAACTTCCAAACTCCGGACAGTTTTGAGTTTCGTGTCATCTCGCTCGCACGTATTGTGCCCGCGACTGCCACGAACGTTGGCGTATACTATAGCTACTTTAAATCGATATTTGTGCACATAATAACCAGACTATAATTTAGTCTAGATGAAGGTTTCTAGTTTAGGTAAGAGAGAAATATCAGTCATGGCACTTGTAACAGTTTTTGTCAGATCTTAGTTATTTGAAAAGAAATTGGCCGATTGTAGGATGGAGTTTGTAATTGACTATACATAGTGAATTATGTTTATGACGAGTATATTTCCTCACTTATTTTACTTATTGTTTATTTTGTCTAGCGTAAGGTGTTTAAAACCCGATATGATTGCACCGATTTTGTAAGAAACCAGCTGAACTAAAAATATTACTGCCATTTACAAAAAAACACATACACATGAACGAGTTAGAATGCAATTTCGAGCTGTTAAACTAATTTGCATGTTAATCGTCAGCATGTTTCAATACGACGTATTCTGAGATAAAGTCTCAACCTGTTTGGAAGTGTGAGTAATATGTAATTATTTGTCAGCACAAATTTTATTTACTTCTATCTTTTATTTTTAGTTGCCATGATAATCGTTTAGTTTAGGTGGAGTCCAACAGAATCGGGGCAGATAATACGTTTATTTCATTGTCAAATTTGTTGCAAATACCACATATTTATAATCACCTTCTGTAGTAACGATTTTAAGCCTTTTCATTTTGTAGGCAAGTTGACCAATTTATATTAATTCTACACATAAAACATCCATATGTTCAACAAAAAAAATTATCACATATTCCAATTATAGCTAATTATTGTTTCGATTTAGTTATTTTTGGGCAATTATTTGGCGATTATTAGTGATATTATTATTTTGATCGCAGTTTGGTGCATCTTACGCAAAGGTGACCTAGTCTTATCAAAGATCTTCTCAGATCCGTCATTTTATCTATCTATCTTAGTTAATAGGATAATTTAATAACGATGTTTTCAGATACTAGACTTATAAAGGTTAATTGGAACTAATCTCCTTTAATTAGGGAAACTACTACGCGGTTAACATGATAATAAGATTGGACGTTTTAGAACTGAGAAAAGGTATTTGATTGGTCGATTTAAATTAACTGAAGTATGTCTATTAGCTATAATAAGTCAGTAAGTATTTATATGCCTTTTGGTCTCGTACAGGACTTTGTTGTTATTTTCATTTTCCTTGTTTCGTTTTTTTGTTTTTATGAGTGCGTTTAGTTTGTGATAATCCCGTGCGAGTCCCAATAAATACTTTTTCTTTCATTCTTTCTTTCTACGTAGTCGATTTGTTACCGTCCAAATAAGAATTAAGAACGATGTGAGCATTGCTGTAGTTCCAAAAATGCTTTAGTTTCCTAAGAGAGCGGTTCCGTCATATTACAACGGCTGTCAAAAAAATCCGTCATTTTCACCAGTATTTGACATTAAGGTGTCAAAAAACGCCTTGTATTTGTACAGCCGATACTGTGTGACCGTTGACCGCTTTCTGAGAAAATCAAAGCTTTAGTAAAACAATTTACGTAAAAACGTCCGTAATATTATCTGTATCGGGTACAATATTTAAATAGTATTCAACTCTTAGTTCTAATATTTTGGGAACTTACTTATTGGTGCAAAATCTATTTTGGACTACTGTGCTCAAATATGAAGAGCAGTCTTAAAGACAAATTATTGAGACTTCGATTGGCATTTGTTTTCTTTTGATAGAATCCTGTGGCGGCTAAGTGTTAGGAACATCATTATTCCGTTGCGAGAAAGGGATGTACCTATTCGTCCGAAATATCTCCATCTCTCTCTAGCATTGGAACAACCATGGTTCTAATACATCATAGTACGGCTCCTGGTTTAATTTTTACTAATGTATAATAGGCATTTTGGGACTTACACGGTTACACCCCACCACGAGTGGTTAGTACTATGACATTTTGGGAGTTCATCTCATTGGTTAAATTTTGTCAAAAAGTTGTGAGATAATTGTCTTATGCCACATTTGTCTAATATTTTTGGCTCAGCCGTAGTCGGTAAGAAACGGCATTAGTCTTGATTCTTAGCACAAATACTATGGCATAACTATATATTACTCCTTTCCGTATTCCTATACATCAGGTGATTGTTGCAGGATTATAGGTCTGCAGCTACAAAGTCACTCGTTCAAAATTTCAGAGACAATCAACCCTTTGTCCTAGCAGGACAGAGCATCGCGACATGTACCGGCGCCTTTTGGAACAGTGTCTTAGAAAGGCTCGCTAAAGTCTCGGCGTTCATATTACGCTTCGCCCGGTCAAGAAATTTGTGACGTGACGTCACTAAACTACGCGGCCAAGCGACTGCGAAGCGGGAGCGTGCGTCGCGTGGCGGACGCTCTTGTTTTTAAATGCGGTATGCATAAGCAACTATCACAGTGTAATTACTTGCAGTGGATCATTGTCCATACATTTGACAGCTCCCGTTGACCGACTGAAAGGTAGTTAAACCGTGACTATTATGCATCCACGAAGCGGGACATATGCGTATAACGAGTCGTGGTCGCCTCGCAGTCACTGCACTGTAAATTTCGCCTTGTAGACGCCCTGCTGACTCTCGCGTCGCTAGCTTCAGCTTAGCCGAAGAACGCGAAGCACTGACCAGCTAGGACATGACCTTATTTCCTCTTTCAAGCATTACTAGACTCTAATTCAACTCCAGGGACAGTAGTACTCAGGTTCCCATTAACTAATATATCTTGTAATGCCTGGCCTAACATGCCAGATAGGGAGTGACTCAGTTTGTAGTAATTTGTTTCCAAAGCTTCGTGGTACGAGACTTGATCGGAGCATATCAGCTTGGCGTTTAGTTGCAGGGCTGAGTGGCATACCGTTAGGAACTCTCTGGAAAAAAGATAAAGCAATATTCAGAATTAAACGTATCCAAAGAAAAAAAAAAATACTCTTATATAGCACATACTAAAAGGCACGCAGAGTAGTGAGTTCAATGTCATTTCGTTATAAGTACACATTTGTTCGTAAATTTGTATTGACACAACTGAGTACATAATTATTTCCGACGTTACATTTCATTTAGTACACTTGGCCTTTGTAATTAGTAAGATTTTCCTTTCGTAAAACCCAAGTTTACTGCTGAATGTAGGCTTCATATAATCGCGAAAGCGGACATTTTGTTGTAGGATTCGAATGTTGTTTTAACACAACATGAGAGGGTTTTTACCCCGAGTTACCCATTATACCTACCACCGATCGATGGGTGTTTGGGGGGGACTGTTTTGCCGACTATACAACACAATTCATTCATTTATTATTTCCTAATTCACAGAATCTTACAATGCACCCAAACATAAATATAACATACGTTGCACAAATGGCATCGCTCCATTCATACGAGGCATATCAATGAACGTTGAGGTGCGGCCAATATGACCAGACTATGTAAAGAAATGAATGGACAATTATATTCTGAAAAAAGGTGGATTTATCCGGTTGACCGTTGGCCCAAAATCTATGTAGACATAAAACAGTACAGTGCACAGGCAACGTTGAGAGAAACGAGAAAATTATTATTATTATTAGAAACTAAGAAAGACTAAAAGCCTTATTACACTGCGCGATATTCAGAGACCCTATCCCTAAAACGGGATGGTGTAATAAGAGAAAGGGAAGGGTCCTTATTAAAAAAAAACACATCAGCTACATATCGGGCCCTAAACATCGTGTAGTGTAATAGGTGTTTAAGAAGAGTTTGGAGTTTCGTTAAACTCTTTATCGAAACTATAACTCTGAATCGGTCAACGGGAGGCGCAAATTTATGTACGGTCACCAAAAATTTAACTTAATTAATAGAAAACAAACAGTTCATTTATCAAATTAAGCTTGATTCGAAAACATCCATCGGTTTCTTACTAAACTTCAACTATATCCTACGACCCTGGTTACTTATCTCTTTTGGTAACTGTACATAAAAAGTTGAGGACAACCCCTATTACACATATAATTTCTGTACAATAAGCTAATTATGTCCAAAACGCCAAACAGTACTTACTTGAATATCGCCTTCAGTTTGTCGACCATGTCGTCAGGATACATAGGCGCTAGTGTGGGGTCTAGGAAGGCGTTAGCATACGCCAGAGGGCCCGCGTTCACTTGCACGCATACACTGCCTTGTAATCTATTACGTAGAAAATGTTTCATAATTAATGGGGTAATCATAATGTAATGTGTCTTGCATCATGATTGTCGTTTAAGAAGAAAAAGACGTGCTTTATCAAATAAAAATCATTATCTCAACGTATCTACTTGCAGAATCGATAATAATAATAACCTAACATCGGCTATTATTGGTTTGTGAATAATAAGTTAGAACAGAGAGTTCTCCTTAAAGCGCAGTGCGAATCAGCACTAAGCACTTTAGAGAACTAATTTAGAATTAGAGACCACTTGCACCGTCATTACACAGGTCTCGTCACGTAAAAAGAACGCTGAGCGACACGGAGGGAACGTGTTACAATATAATATACTATTACTTTATTATAGGCTATTGTTTTATAATATAAGTGTAATTGTTTTATTGTAGAATCATAAAAGGTACTTTACTAGCTACTTAGTACTTTGGAATTGGCTGGAATTAAATTAATCGCTCAGTGCGCAGGTACAGGCCAGCGTTCTTTTTACGCGAGGGGGCTATATACTGCTGGGTATAAGGATAGGTATCTTTGTTTCTGGCAATATCCACCCTCCTTGGCCAGTCTCTTACAAGTTCTACCCAAGATAGCAACAATGCTTGCATCACAAATCGCTAACATAATGAATTTACCGCTAAACGTAACTTTTGTGATTTGTGGTGCAGTGACAGTGTGGTGCCTCAAAGAGATGTCAGCAGTAATTGTCGGAGTCCGATAGGGCCGATGCCTGCCAGGGTCGCGGATTGTTCGAAAGAGTTACCGTGGCCCTGGCGCACAGGCAACTGAAGGAACACGAACCTGCCTGACATTAGGAACTGCCATACTATTGGAGTATTTAAAAGTAGAGTGAAAGAGCACTAACTTTCCACTTTGTCATAATTGCATATGTATTTATTATTTGAATTACATTATATTGTTATATATTTTAGTGATATTTATTTTAGTAGTATGTATGTATGTATGTAAGTATATTCTCATATTGTATGTTTATATTTAAATTGCAAAATTATTTAAGATTTTATGTATTTTGTTTTCCTTTCTACTCTTACACACGTTGTCTACATCTCTTTAATATACTCTCCTATCGCAGGTATACTGGAAGAGATTTCTTTAGAAATAAGCTTCACCTTTGTACGTATTTTTCTGTTCCTTTCTTCTTGTCTGTTTATATATGTGTGTACACAAATGGTTAAATAAATAATAAATAAACACGGGTGGGTTTTAGTCAGTAAAAGTCTGACACGGCCTTCCGCTCCGCCCAGAGCGGGAGAAGTTATTTGATGATTACCCACACAAAAAACAAAAAATAGTTATAGCAGGCCGAAATATAGTATCTCTCATGAAACAAGATAGACGTTAGCTTCAAAAGAAATATATCAAAAACAGTTAGATACCTGAGTTGTAACTTCTTAATATCAGGTGCTTTAGCGTTTACAATCTCCTGTAACTCGGTGACTTGTCCTTCCATTTCGGAGACAGCGACCTCTATCGGGCTCTTCTCCTCAACTTGCGTATCGATGACGGGCACGCGGCGTTTGACGTATGGGAACCATGAATCCGCTGCAATTATAACGTCAGAATATTATATATAATAAATGATTTCCTAGATGTTGTTATTTTCCATTAGCCTATTGTGAATTATTGTCTCTGCGTTACCCTAAAGAAGAAAGAAAAGGCATAAGGCATTAATTCCGCCTGCGTCAGTTTTTTACTAGTGCATAAAGTGTAATTTTAATTGGGCGAGCTATTATAATAAGGCGTTTCATTGTTATTGAAAATTTGTGTACAAAGTGCTTCATAAAACGATTGAGGTTGAAATAATTTAAGCGATATTTTTCTTTATACCAGCACTTTCTTTTGCAGGTAGGTACAATTTTGATTCCACTATTATTTTCGAATGCACTCTTATGCGTTTCACGTTATCGCTATACATAATTTAAAATACGTAACAGTATTTTCCAATTTCATGTTAATATTCTAGGGTTTCAAGATATTGTTACTGTGCACCAGTCAATTTTTGATAGAGATCGAGTTAATGCACTCTTTGGGAAAATTTTACATACATAAACTCACGGTTTCTTCCCATGGGGGTAAGCAGAAATTACAGAACGCCACCTGCTATGACCCTGACATACTTACAATTTTAATAACAGATAATAAATATTTCACAAGCGTTAAGATGCGATTTTTGACATAAAGCTAAAAGCATAACGTAGCTTGTAAATAAGATCTATTGGCTAATAAGGTTATTACCAACTTCCTTATCTGCATGTAGAAGCGGTCTTGCAGAGAAATGTCCTACTTCAGGATCTCTTCTCATACATAGGTATACCTACTTGCAAGAATCAAAAGAGCCTGAACTGAAGGTACCGCCAAACGGGGTGAATAGAGATGCAGGGGTGAATCGGAATGAAACTTGAAAAGAGATTTTACCATTGAAAGAATATAGTTTGTTGCCAACAAGAGCGCTTAATCGTTAATTATAATACAGTAAACACATTAGAGTCCTTTTTGGTAACAAACTATATTATTTCAATGTTAAAATCCCTTTTAAAGTTTCTTTCCGATTCACCACTGCATCTCTATTCACACCGTTTGACGATACAGGCTTTTTTTAAACTTGAAAGTAGGTATACACCATGTTTTAGTTTAATGTTATCTAACTCTTGTATAATTAGGTCTATTATACAGTAACTTACTAGTAAGATGCGTGAGCCTTATCCGTTGATGATGCACTGGCCCCCTGGCCGCTCCATCCCTCGTAAAGGGCGTCTCGAACACAAAGCGCCGAACATTGTGCGCTCGTTCGAACGACCCTTCCCCGCCGCCCGATACCACCACACCTTCAGGCGCTGCGCGAACCCACGTCACTTGTATGTAGGCCAGTTTACTATCTAGCTCCTCACGAATCACCTAGATGCATAAAACAGAAACATCAATAAATTAATGAAGCGAAACAATGTTTTTTTTTGCAAAAATAACTAATTATTATTATTTATTTATTTAAATTAGACCATTGACACGTTTGAGCTGTCAATATTTTTTTGCGACGTTCCAATTAATCGCGCAAGGAGTTTATGGTTAGTCCTTTAAATTCAGATTCTGTTACATTGTTATTTGACACATTGGTGCCATGGTGAATGTTATTAGAGATCAATTGTTTGGATAGAATAAATCTGCCGTGACTTATTTTATAGCGTTGAGCTATGACGCAGAATCGCTCAACTCAGCTATTTTAATGAAAATGAAAACCAGTACAATAAGAAAAACAAGTATCTACTTGGATGTTCCTAGGCTACTCTCATCATTAAATGGGGGCTTTGTTTAAGATTTTTTTTTTAAATGTTTGTAAAATGTGTAATTAGGGTCAAACGTCCCAACCTTATATTTACATACCCGAAGTCACATGGAAATTCTTATGTCTGATATACTAGCTTTTGCCCGCGGCTTCGCCCGCGTGGATGATGGAAAATATCCAACAGATAACGTACTACTGGGATTAAAAGTACCCTAAGGGTTATTCCAGGTAAACAATGTATTAATTTCGTAATACATTGTTTTTTAAATGTTCTGCTGATACTGTACTTCCGTGTTTTTTTTTGCAAAAATCGACTATTTTAGTCAAATAACCTGCTCAAAATGATAGAAAATGTTAACGATTTGTAATACTATTAAAGATAATTGTCATTTTATGGTTGATAATTATGTATTCAAGTAGAACCAGATAATAATAATAAAAAAAAAACATGCATTGTTTTTTTTTAATAAATTTTCAAAGTAGTGTACCGCAAACAAAAAATGTCAAATTACTCGAAAATGGTTGACATTTGCATAGGGGTCATCAGGGGTAATTTTGTTGCAAATGACCTCTCCTACATCCCCATAATGGATTGCCGACATATAACCAATCACCCTGTATATATATACAATGTAGAGACGACAATACGACAATAAATGAAAACACTGACAATACTAATGCTGAGAGTATTTTGAAACATTTTTTTCAAAGTCAATAGCAGTGATGGGCCGACTATGGGTTTTGCCAATCTTTGACTAGCTATAGTAACTTAATTATTGGATATATTTGGTAGAATTTTTGTATGAAGACTGGGACCGTCATTAGATATACGAAGTTTAATTTATTCGCGTCTCCCCCTTGAATAGTGATGACATTATTAGAATCTCGGATTATTAAGAAAATTGAGTTCATCGTAACCTCTTAAACCAACAGCAGTGTTAGTTAACTATAAAAGTAATAAATTAACATTGTTTTACCTACAAATTAGCCTTATTGCTTGCACGTGCTGCAGATAAAATAAAAATATTAGTTACCCTGTTTCAATTACACCGAAAAATGTACCGATTAAGTACGCAACGGAGTAAACGTATGTTTCCTAATGAAGTATTTAGCATTACCTTACCTTCACTAATTGAATAATTATTTTACATCTTTGATAGGTTTGGCTCCTGCATTATGTAAGAGTCATAGAATAAAATTAATCATAATTTTACTAACCGGAGCCGAGTCCATAATCATTTTGACGTTGCCAGCACCATACTTTTGCTCGTAAAAGTTTTGTAATTTCTCTGAGATTTCACTCAGTGACGTCAGTTTGGGCTCTTTGTAGATGAACTCGATACCATCTTCATCTTCACCGAAATGTGCTTTCCCGAAGAAGGCAACGCGGTAGAATCTACCAAGTAATCGCTTCCCTGAGTTGGTCACTTCGATGACTTTGGCATAAGCTTTAGTTAGGTGCTGGTAGCAGGCTAAAAGGGCTTGATAGTCCTTTCGTCGCTCATAAATGGGTATTATGAGCCGGTAGAGTGGTCCTAGGAGTTCGTATCTTTCGGCTTTGTCCGCAGCTTCCGTACAGATCATCAGTTGGTCGAGGAAAGCTTGCTCGTTGTAATGAACGTCGGTCATACCTGAAATTAGTAAAGCACATAAGATTCAAATAGTTGTTATTAAGAGGGGATTCAAATAGGATTGCTACTTTTAAATGTTATGCTTTTATTCAGAAATCTGATTATTTTTATAATTTCTTAACACTTCTAGAGTATGTCCTAGTGATCTTCTGACGTATCTAGGTTTAAAAAAATTATGTAGTAGTCAAAATTTTGTGATTATATCACTCTTTTGTTTTTTACACAATTGAGGTTAAAACAGTAAAAGGAAGTCATATTCTAAGCGAAACTAAATAACATGAATGTTGTATTAAGATTAAATTCGTTATGGTCTAACTTGAAATGGGACATTACAAATGAAAACAATAATTTTGTTATGTTGATTTTGCTCTACGCTTGTTATTTGAAAGGATCAGTTAGAACTCGAAATGTTTGGATTATGCCTTATTTTGTCCGCGGTAGAAAATTAAGGAATAAAGTAGTTTTATTTTATATCTGTGGTAACTATAATAATATTCATAATGCAAGAAGTGCCATGCTAAGTTGTATGTAGGATCATTTACAGGGGAAAAAAAGACTGTCAGCGGAGGGAAAGTTGAGTAAACGTTAATTGTGGCACAACGATTAAATGTGTCTTAAGTTAAAGGAAGACCATGAGATCTTCAATTGAATGGATATCAAGGTAAAATACAATAATCATTGAGGATGATTAATTATTCAAACGCGAATTCATTTACGTTAAACTGCAGTTAATAATAGCATCATGCCTATTGTTTTGTAGCCCTTAAGTATTATTAGTTTTTGTATTAAGTTTTATTAACAGAATTAGGACGAGACAGGAGGTCAGGAACAAAATGAGAGATTTTACCAAAATCATTATTGTTACATAATTACGTTTTTTTTTATTCGCTTTGATTACCGTCAAACGGGGTGAATAGAAATGTAGGGGTGAATCGAAACGAAACTTTAAAAGGGATTTTAACATTGAAATAATATAGTTTGTTACCAACAAGGGCACTTAATCGTTAATTATAATACAGTAAACACATTAGTCATTTTTGGCAACATGCTATATTATTTCAATGTTCAAATCCCTTTTCTGCATCCCTATTCCCCCGTTTGACGGTACCATATATAAAATTTGTGTCAGTGAATCCTCAGCTCCAAATTCAAATTTACTTTGGATTTTTGCAAATTGCAGCTCTGTTTTACGTCTTATGTTGATCAAAATGCGATTAGCGACTGTGGAAAAAATACTGGAAATTTGTTCCACCTAAAAAAAAAACTGAATATCTAATATATAAAATTCTCGTGTCACAGTTTTCGTTGCCATACTCCTCCGAAACGGCTTAACCGATTTTGATGAAATTTTTTGTGCTTATCCGGTATCTATGAGAATCGGCCAACATCAATTTTTTTTTTTTGGTAGGTAGGGTAGGGAGTTAGGGAGGTAGGGAGTTAGGGAGGTAGGTAGGTAGGTAGGGTAGGTAGGTAGGTAGGGTAGGTAGGTAGGGTAGGTAGGTAGGGTAGGTAGGTAGGGTAGGTAGGTAGGGTAGGTAGGTAGGGTAGGTAGGTAGGGTAGGTAGGTAGGTAGGTAGGGTAGGTAGGTAGGGTAGGTAGGTAGGGTACGCCGTAGATAAGTACCGCAACCCGTGCGAAGCCGGGGCGGGCAGCTAGTTTCATATATAAATTCTTAGGTGGAACAAATTTCCGAAGATATGAAATTGATGATTATTATTCAGTAAATATATCATTCCTACAGTCGAGAATCGCATTACAGAGCTGCAATTTGCTAAAAACCAAAATAGATTTGAATTTGGCGGGCTTCAGCTGAGGATTCACCTTAAGAAGCCTTCCTTCCATGTTTATTCGAGAGAATTGACGATTGGTAGCAAAGAAAACAGGATGTCATTTTTTTTGGATTATATTTCTGGCTAGCGACTTTTCAAAAATCTATGAATTCAGTTCATTAAAAAATGTTTCCTTTGAGTAGAATTTGCAATAAACAACATTAAACTATTTCCCTGTCCCGTGATCCCATTATGATTCATAGCGATTGTGGAACTTTTGTGTCTGCGTTGAGGAGAGTAACGAGTGTGACGAAAAAAGGTAATTTTCCTCGACTTTTCCCTTTCTTCTATATTTTATAGATAATCACTAAATGAAATCTGGTGTAGCCATAGCTTTAGATGAGCAGTCTCATCAAATTTTTGTCAGTACAAAAATACCTAATACAGGCAGGCAAAAAGAGTTACAACATTTTGAAAATTTAATTTTGCTGTCAGAAGTTCTTCCTATTTACTTCGAATTCGCCTTTAAAACCAACTAACTAAAAAAAAATACTGTAAAAATACGTAATATATTTACTGTATATTTTTTTATGGATCCACTAACACATGTATTTATCTTAGTAACGCTAACGCAGATACTCCAACGCTGTTCATATACACTTACACTGAAAATTATATGAAAACTTCTATGAATGAAAACCATGACCCTGAAACACTCATGTACTTCATGACAACAGCTGTCTTCCGTAATCATGTCTCTTATAATAAATAGCCATAATTAAGCACGTGCATTTTAATTTGTTTCAAAATAGTGATATGTTAGGACCTCGCACGATAGAGTCACAAAGGTGCAATTTTCAGTATTTAATAGATGTCTAACGACAGATAACGTTGTTACATATTCGCACAGCTATTGAAGCGGTACTGTCCGCCGGCCCTCTTGAAATACTATTCTATGTATCCCTATATAAATGGAGCAGAGGCTCTGCGTGTTGCAGTCGAAAACGGTTCGCGAACGCGCGTACGTACCGCCGATAAGAGACCGCTCTGTCGGTTCGGCGGGAAATTCGCATTTAAAAATGGGGCTGGTGTTAGTGATGGTAGTTGTACTGTTTGCGGCAGTGTGTGGGCAGGAGCCCACGGGCCGCGTGGCAGAGCCCCGAAGGATCGACTCCGCAGACAATGGCTTAGCGGATACAGAGCTGATGCTCGCATTTGTGGTACGTCTGATGACTTGTTATTCAACCGGTCACGACCGGCAAGCGTGCCAGCTTCCTACATGAATCGCAGGTCATTCATTTAATGACGAACAGTGGTCAATCATATTATCAAACGTGTGCCGGTAACTGGTTACAGTGACACAGCGCCGAAAATTTGCATTGTAGTACCTGATCAGCAATTAAGAAAATCGATAAATAATAATCATACTAAAGATTTTTTGTGTGATCCTTACTGCACATTAAAAAATCTGATATAATTTTATAGATTACCCATTACCTACTTGATAAGATACCAATTGCTTAGATATACTTTGCAACCAATAACTGATTTCTATTGACATCAATAAATTGTTAACAGATATTCCGCCATGGCGACCGCACTCCTGACCAGGAGGAGTTGGCTTTGTACCCATCTGAACAAAAACTTACGGACGACCTTTTCTTTCCCTACGGGATGAAAGCCCTGACAAATGTAAGTTCTAGCTATAATAAGTGAAAAAATAAAAAGAGCATCGATAATCTTATTACTGGCAAAGGAATCCAAAGAAAATGTTCAGGATTTACAAAACGGCGTATTTATTTCCGCGTGCGTTTTTGGGCTTAGTTGTTTTTGGCCCGTTTTCGGAATCATAAATAATAACATTCAAATGTTACAATATGGCATACTAATGTGACAAGCCTTTCACCAAGAAATAACAAATACATTTTAAATTGATTTAATAATCTATTCACAAACTGTGACTTTGATAAACCGACTGACTAATCTATGGAAACTAATGTAATATTACCTTTATGTAGATCGAAATAAAACTATGAAAATGTTAATGACAATACCGATAAATAATTTACTGAACGTTACATAATATAATACAGCAGTAAGTTTAGGCATCAGCATTATATCAAACCTGGAAATGTATAATGCATTTAGCTACGGTCTTGGATTTAGCAAACATTTGAATTGTGAGTAGGTACTACATATAAAATTGTTCATGCATCTATAGAATAGCGGTTATTAAATGTACTTATTATTTGCTACGTACATAATTATATTGTGTTCATTGAGTTTGTATCATTAGAAACGAAAAATAGGGTTAGCTATATGTAATTAATGATGCATACTTTTAAAGAAAGAATAATGGTTCAGTGTCCTTCTATGACCTTGCATAGAAGGACACTGAACCTTTATTTTATAGTCTTTGATGAAGGACAAAGTCAGGTACATTAAGAACAGCTTTGCTCTTTTTGTGTTAATCACTAATTTAAATACTGTACTATGCAAACATTAGTCAGAATTTGAACCCTCTTAAAAGCTGGAAGTCGAAGCGTGTTTAGGTAGGTCACCCGCAAGGTGACGACCTGCTGAAGATCGCGGGAATTCGCTGTAAGCCTGGAGGAGGCAAATCCAGTTGAAGAAATCGAGGGACACCGAGACGCGATTTTATAATATATTGTGTACCAGCACAGAATTAACACAAATATTGCCTATGTTGGTATCTAGATTTCAAGATTACTCTACCACGCACCTTATCATAAAAATACACATACACCCACCACGTGTAGTGCTTGCGTAAATAAAAATAGTTTAATTTTTTTTTTAAATATTTGTCGTTTGTCTACAGAAAGGCAAACAACGAAGCTACTTGATAGGTAAGTATCTAAGGGATCTCTACGATGGCTTCATCAGCAAGTTATATTTACCCGATGAAATTACCATACGAACTACTAATTACGCAAGAACCCAGATGACAGCATTGACTGCCTTGTCAGCCCTGTACCCACCCCCGCCAGCCCAGAAGTGGAACCCTAATCTGGACTGGCAACCCATACCATATAATACACCGCCGTACGATGAAGATGATGTAAGTACCAATTTTCTAGAAAAGGAACTACTAATGTTATACTTAATGAATAATCTTTCGCGACTATTTTCAAGCGCATATTTTTTTTGCGGAAATTCGTTTTAATATACCCATCAGGCATTCAACTAACGATATCATAAAAATCTAACAACCCGTTGGTAAATAAATAAATTTCCATTTTCTTTACATAACTTGTTTTTGATTAAGGCGATAAAGTGTGTAAAAGTCAGATATTCAAAATAACAAAAACAAAACTTGTGTCTAATATTCCCTAAAGTAAGAGGTGAGTATAATAATATAATAAAAAAGTCAGTCTAAGAAGTATTATTACATTGAACCACTTTGTTTTATCTAAATTGGCGTCGAGACTGAAGAAGAGTTTTTTGTTTAGATAAAGTATTCTCCAAACAAAAAAAAAAAAAAATATCAGATGAAATTGCATCTCTACTTTCTCGGGAAAATGAGTGAGAAGCTGAAAAACTCGTTTCCTCTCTCACTACTCAAGTATCTCCATATTATAGATAGACAGATGACTAGTCATGCATTTGTCATGACTTCATGAGTGTAATCTTTGTTCCAAATAAGCTGACCGTACAGACGTTGTCCTGTCCAAATTATAATAATTCATACAAAAATCCCATAGAAAAAGCACAGTTCAGTTTTCCCGAATTTATAAATTTACCGGGCAACTTTTTTCTTTCCCTAAAACCCTTAATCGGACTAAGTATATTGAGGAACATTAAAGAATAACAAATCTGTCCCGTCGTTCTCAAGTGATGCGCTTACCATCGACCAGCATTTCGTTTTTATTATAACTAACTAGCTAATGCCAGGAATGCATTGCAATGCCTTATTTTTTTTTTTTGTCAAACCTCCCTCCCACCCCTGTAATAGAAGGTTAAAAGTTAGGGAACAAGAGTTAAAAAAAAACAAATTGGTTAAGCAGTTTTGAGTTTTAGCGAGACTAACGAACAGCAATTGATGTTTATATACGAGGGGCGTTCAATAAGTACCTAGCCTCATCGCCAGAGGGCGCTGTAGTTTCAAAAGAGTTTTACCACAGTGTAGCACATTCTTTTTTAATTCTTTTTTCAAATTTTCATTCCAATCCCTTCATTTGTTTTAATTTGACAACTTATGGAAGCGAACGTGTCGATCGGTTTTACAAAAATGGAAAAAGAGCAATATCGTTCGGTGATTCGATTCCTATTTTTGGAAGGGAAAACGCGCATCGAAATCAAAGAGCGCTTGGATGCTGTGTACGGTGACTCTTCTCCATCGATGGCCACCGTCAAGAATTGGTTCAACGAGTTTGCACGTGGCCGTACGTCGGTTTTTGATGAACCACGTCCAGGTGCACCGAAAACAGCTGCTACGGAGGAAAACATTAAAAAAATCCATGATCTCGTATTGGCAGATCGCCGATTGAAGGTTCGGGAGCTAGCTGAGACTGTAGGCATTTCAGAAGGAACAGTGCATCATATTCTTCACGAGGAACTCGGCATGAGAAAGCTGTCGGCGCGATGGGTGCCGCGTTTACTCACACCAGAAAACAAGCGCAACCGTGAGACCACATCGGAGACGTGTTTGGCGCTGTTTAAGATGAATCCAGCGGAGTTTTTGCGTCGTTTTGTGACCGTCGATGAAACCTGGATCCACTGGTACACACCAGAGACCAAGGAGCAATCAAAACAATGGATCCAGACCGGGGAACGTGCTCCAAAGAAGGCGAAAACTGTAAAATCGGCCGGAAAAGTTATGGCCACCGTTTTCTGGGATTCACAAGGTGTGATCTACATCGATTACCTCGAGAAGGGTAAAACAATTACAGGGCTTTACTATGCCGATTTATTAGGCCGATTCGACGCCGAATTAAAGAAAAAACGACCCCATCTGGCGAAGAAAAAACTGCTGTTTCACCGCGACAACGCACCGGTTCACACGTCTGCCGTTGCCATGGCCAAATTGGTCGAATTACGCTACGAATTGCTGCCCCATCCACCGTATTCTCCAGATTTGGCCCCTTGTGACTTCTTTCTGTTTCCTAATCTGAAAAAATCACTCGCCGGGAATAGATATGGATCGAATGAGGAGGTCATCGCCGCCACGGAGGCCTATTTTGCAGAGTTTGACAAAAACTATTTTTCGGACGGGTTAAAAAAGTTGGAGCATCGCTGGGCTAAGTGTATCGAACTAAAAGGAGACTATGTTGAAAAATAAATTGCCACTTTTCCAAAATTTTCGTTTACTTTTTGTAGGCTAAGTATTTATTGAATGACCCTCGTATATGAAGATGTAGCAGATAGATGCATGCAAACTAATCTTATAAAGATTTTTTGACGGCCTAGCACTGGCCAAAACCGGTTTAAAACCTTCTTTTCAAACGAAATGAGAATTTTAGTTTACCAAACGTAAAATAATTTTAATAAGTACAAGACTTTTTTGCTTTTCAGCTTCTCTACTGGTATAACTGTCCACGATACCTCTGGTTGAGAAACAAAATGTATGAACGGCCAGAGATTAGAAAATGGATAGATCCCTATCAAGACCTATTCAATTATCTAAGTGAAAAAACTGGGACAAATATCACAAAAACTGAAGATGTCTTTTATTTAGACAATTTATTCCAAACATTGGTAGGTTTGCTAAACAGATAAAACAGTACTTCGAAATAAGATTTATATTACCTATACAGATTAGCTGAATTATAGTAACAATTTTTTCAGAAAAATGTCGGTGTAGACGCGCCAAAATGGGCGCAAGCAGTAATGCCGACAATAAAAGACGTTACTAAAATTGAATACGCCATAGAACTTTATAATGCAGAATTAATTAAATTGGCAGCAGGTAAAAACTATTTTTGAGGCTAATTATGATGTCCCAAAAACCACCGGTTTGTTCTACCAAAACCTGATAGTTTCAACACCGATAGTTGTTTATTTTTATTTTATTTTTACTATACTACACAAACACGTTTTAATTGCAGGTGTATTAATGCAATCGATACTAAAAATAACGCATTCTGCCATACACAACACAAGTGATCCTTTAGAGCCAAGGTTATACCTGTACTCGGCCCATGAAAACAATGTCGCTGCCTTGATGGCTGCGGCAAGGGTGTATGAAGCCCACCAGCCTAACTACGGGTCTACATTCTCCGTAGAACTTAGGAAGAATACTGTGACTGATGAGTATGGAATCACGGTGAGTAAAGCTAGAAATTAAGAAATAATTGGTACACCAGAGGGGTAATTGTAATTGCAATGTATTAACAATTTCCTTCAATATCCTTGAGGATTGTGATTGTTACGTGTAAGTGTGTTACACAATTGGGGCGCAGGCGCAGGTCTGATATATAGTAGAAGGAACACCGCGGGTTGTTAGTATGTAATACAACATAATCCCTCAGTTCTTTCCAAAAGGATCCATAAGGATTTGCTCACGAAAAATAAATTATATATTTACAGAATTTTCTTCAAGTGTATCGGTACTTAATGTATAAGGAAGACATAGTAAACATGATTTGTTTCTTTGTATGTACGTCTCATCATACAAGGTTTTTGCAGAAACATAAAGCAAATTTTATGTCAACAGCTGTAATCTCTAAGAAAAACAAACCGAAATAAAGTTTCATTGTTATTTTAATAGTTACCGGTTTGCTGAACTTTACTGTTGACGAAGAACATTCGTCATGAAGAACAATACATGAAACACAAAACTATTAATCTTTATGTGTAGGAAATATTTTAACAAGTAAAGAATGACCCTGAAATTAGTTTATGTCTTTTTTATAGATTTTGTATGGAACATATTGGATTTATGTATGACAATTTACATAATTACTGAAGCGATTTGACATATTCTTTGATTACGTACACCGACATTATCATGATGATTTGTCATGGCAGATATTGCTTTTAGCAGTTCATTTATGTACAGCAAATACATCACTACCTGAAAAACAGATTGCCTGAAAATGGAAAAGCGATAGCGCGACAAGACACAATTTCTATGAAAACTTCATGGAAATTGTTCTACCAGAATCGCGTCGAACCATCACGTTGCGCCTGTGTGCAGTGCTGTGGAAAACTTTAATCTGATTGCTTCTATCTAAAATTTATGCCACTAGTTTTATTTCAAGAAGTTCCTTTGTATTGTGATTCTGGAGCAAGGAATAGACATGCCAGTAACTTGCTTTCAAGTATGCAAGTAGCTTGCATGCCAATGCACATACCCATGTCATCACCAATCAATTGGGGTGCATGAAAGGAGCCTCCCCGAGCAGCGTTTTAATATAAATTGTACTGCGATTCCAAACGCCCCGCGTACTTGGCCAGCTAGCACTCGGCAACGTAGTCTAGCTGACCAATCTTTTCACCAAGATGTTACCACTCAAAAGTTGTTATGGCACAATAGCGTGCATGTGAGCCGGCCATATCAGCCGTAGAACCGATGACCGTTGGGGTAGACGTGTTCTTGAGTGGAGACCGCGAATCGGCGGAAGGTAGGACGCCCTCAGGCTAGGTGGAGCGACGATCTTCGCAGGGTGGCTGGTAGCAGGTAGATGAGAGTTGTCGAGAATCGAGCTAAATGGCGTGCAATTGGAGAGGCCTATGTCCAGCAGTAGACTGCTGTAGGCTGATGATGAATGGCCTGCAAGCTACTTGCATGCTTTTATGCAAATTACTGACATGTGTATTGTTTGCTTAACATGCCAATTGTATGCGTAGCCTTATATCTAAGACTATGTTTATCTATCGTAGCATTATGCTAACATTATTTTAGAGATTTAGTAGATATCAGTCACGTAAGATAACAATGATCAAGTTATGGCTGACACCAGGTACAGTCAGGGAAATTAATTTTTAAACAAATTGACACCCTACGTCAATTTTCCGTATGCCATTTATACAACTGTCAAAGAACGACAGCTGTGATTTGAATATACGGACAATTTAAGTTGGTAGTCAATTTGCTTAACAATTAATCTCCCTGACTTTACATCAAATGGCAAGCACATTTGGAAGTCGGTAAAGTCATTGCTATGATAACGTTTATTTTGCGAAGCGTTAATTTACCGTGGGATAGAAGTATCTAAACAGCATTTTTTACTGTCTGCCCCTAGGTGTTTGAGAGTTGTAATAAGGATTTTTTTGACTTGCTGATTTTCCAGTAAATTTTGAATCGTGATATATTTTTTTCAATTATTAGGCGACATTGAATAAACTGCTAGTACCTATAGTGCTCGGGCATTCACCTAGGTATACTAAGATCTGCTCCGAAAAAATGCTTTGTGTTCTGGTGAAGAGAATAAAATAAATTGTTTTTTGTTCAGACGGTGTACGCCCGAGATGCCGGTGGTCCAGGACAGATTCTACCGATTAACGGCTGCGGTGCCCAGCTGGTCTGCCCATATGAAACATTTTGCAGCCTTGTACGAGACGTGGTCTGGTCAAAAGAAGAAATGGATAAACAATGCAAAAACCTAACGCAGTTATAGTACATATTAAATTATTAAATAGATATAGTTGACACGAATAAAGTGGCTGTGATTTTTATTTAGTTTGTTTGATTTTAAATAACGTCAGATATACTTGTAAAACTGGGCCCCCGTGGTGGATAAGGGCCCACTCCCTCTCGAAAAGAGGAGGCCTGTGTCCCAGCAGTGGGAACATTATGGGCTGGTTATGCTATACTTGTAAAATAAAACATACAACATAATAGCGAATGAGCGTGGAAATAAGTATGAAATGTTGTGCATCTTAACCTGTTTTTACGTCCTAGCGATGCGCCCCGGTTACGCTCATATGGCTTAGAATAATAAAAATATATTTATCAGATTATGTCTCCTGTCAAAATGTTCACATTATGGAAATTCAATTGAAATACATGCGTTTATTTATTTTCACTTCTTGTACATAAAAAAAAGCTAGTGGTGCCGATTTCAAAAGATCGGCTCTAGAAATTGTCTGATTTACAAAAAAAAAATAATTACAGGAATATTTATAATGAACAATAAAGTCAACCAGACTAAGTATGTAGCTTTGAAAACTGTCATAGAATGGTCAAAATAACTACCTATACAAAGTACGAATTTGGTAAAGCATACTTTCATAAATCCAACCCCTTTTTTTAAATCAGTTTAATACTGTAAACATACACAAGGTAGCCCACTTACGAAAATTCTCTCACCTCCCCCATAAATATTCTCACTTCAATGACCTTAATAAACCGGTTACATTCAGGGATTACTAGTCCAAGAAATGTCTACAACAAAGCCAAGGGCAATTGACTTATATAGGGGACAGGAAGTCAGGAATCCCCTGAAATGATTTCCCAAACGGCGGTAAAGTCACAGTTCACAATATGCGGGTGCATTGTCATGGTGAATCAAACATTTGACCCTGAAAGTCTAGGCTGAACATACGTTCCAATCGTGCTCTAATATAGTCTATCGTGCACACAGCAGAAGCAAGTAGAAAATTCTAGTTGTCTACGTACTGGAAGAGTTTCCTGATATCCACGTCATATTGCACGCCTCATAAGCGAAGCGAGTGAGGTAGTGCTCTACTCTCGCCTTACAAAGAACAAGTAATTCCTTGAGCTAAAAATGTCTCTATTTACTTCATATCGCACTTGTAGAATAATATTCACACACAAACGTCAAGAAAAGCACTAGTGTCAACACTCATATTATTTTCAAAAGACATTTTGTTATTTAAATTAATGAAAAAACTGTTTAAAAAAATTATTCTGTGGACGTCCGTGTATCTGTATGTATGGATCCTGCCGTAGTCACGATAACTCCCGAAAAACTTAACTAATCAAGTGCATTTTTTTTAAACAATTTAGTATTAACGAAAATTAAGTGCTTTCGAAAATCACGGTCTAATTCAATGTAGTTAAATTGTAATTAGTAATATAAAAATACGACTGGACATTTCATTCGTTGTAATTTTTATAGAATTTAATGAGATTATGAGGCGTGCTGTTTTGGTTTTTCCAAATTTTTCCTGCACATTGTAACCAATCCTGGTTACAATATGCAGGAATATGACGTAAGTCAACTTGGCCTGAGACAAGAATAATCAGCCTATAATGTTCCCACTGCTAGGACACTGGCCTCCTCTCGGCGAGAGGGAGTGGGCCCTAATCCACCACGCGGGCCCAGTGCGAGTTGGCGGATAGCACATGTCTTCGAATTTTTGGTTCTAGGGCATGCCGGGTTTCTCACAATGTTTTCCTTCACCGGTATGAGAGCAGTGGTGATGAAATATTTTATACAAAATAAATAGCCTGTCTGGGTTCGAACCTACGACCTACAACTTGTAGGTCGCGGCCGTTACCACTGGGCCACCATTGCTCTTCTGCTTTCAAGGACACTTTCAATCTTTTTATTCGGGACCTGCTAAAGACTCTTCTGCTTGAATTTGATTTCTAAACATCTCTTACAAACCTCCAAACCATCTCTTGTCTTATAAGTTTTTCCGAACTGGTAACCGACAAGAACCTAGATGTAGAATAGAACCACTAGGTGCTTAGAGAATCCTGATGTAGACTTATTTATTTTCATGAATTCAAAGGGAAAGAAGATTCGGAAGCAAAACAAAGTTTGACAATAGATAGTAAAGTGGCATTAAGATAATATAAGGTTTTGTTACTATAAATAATTACATACTTATACATAAACTCACGCTTTCCTCCCATGGAGATAGGCAGAAACTACAGAACGCCACCTGCTGCGATCCTTACATACTTCGTTTACGATCCTTACATACTCCTTTTACTTCGTTTACGTTCATACATCTGGTCATACACGCACCGCGGTTGAAAATACTACGAACCTGACCTATCTGAGGAACATCTCCATGTATGTATGTACCTAAGAAAATCTATGGAGGCAATTCTATACAAATTTTATTATAAGTACACATGACTTGATATAATGCAAATAAGTGAGTCTATTCACTGAAAACATGAAACTACCTAAGTACAGCTCGGTTGTAGCTACAATATGATTAGATATGATCACTCGCAGTATGACTACCATAGCATTATAAGAACAACGTTTCCTCCCACATCTCATTAATGTCTTATCACTAAGCGAGATGTGTAGATTATACAAATAATTTATACAAAGATAATTTGGTATTTTAATTAGAAGTACATACTGAGAAGTTTGTGGTGGCAAGATGGTGCACCTGACGAGTGTGTTATGTCTCAAGTAAGTACCTAATACTGTTTCTTACTAAGTTGTAAACAAATTATTAGTCTTGCTGTATAATTTAGTATTTGTAAGTTTGTAGATACATAAGGTGAGCTATCCGACGGTCTCTTTTTAACCGACTTCAAAAAGGAGGAGTTTTCAATACGTCTGTTTTTTTTTTGTGTATTTGTTACGCGATATCTCTGGCAATTGTCGATTGATTTCGGAAATTCTTTTTTTTATGCTTAGTGTATGTATTATAGTTCAATATAAATTGTATTAACTTTGCTTAGGTAGTTTTTCAGTTAGCTTCAATAATACGTATTTTTGTCACTGGGAGAAAGATACATTATTCCTGAGCGCTATAGGCTTATAAATTATATTTATATCATGCATATTAGCCGAGCAAACACAATTATTGTCTAGCAAGTCGGAAAGAAATACCTCTTAAAACAGAATTATTTGCTTGCTCTGCCTAAACAGTTGTTTAAAATTGAAAATAATGTATGGCAACCTGCGGGGTAATTACGTAACACACTAAGTAGGAACGAGTTTAATTTTGACAGTTCAACAACATTCATTGCGTTATTTACGTTGTTGAGCAGACAAATTTTTCGAACATATGAAGCAATGGATTAGTAGGCTTCAAAATGATTCAGGTTGTAATAGATACTGTGTTACGTAATTAGGGTGCTGGTCCGTCTTATATAATTCTACTATAAAGTCCGCGACACCATATTTCTATGTTTTATATTTTATACTTCTTTTATTGTTTTAAGTTTTTGTGAAGATATAAGGACACGGAATTCGACAGCAAAATCAGGACTTTACCAAGCATTTTAATGATGTTATGTAGAATGAAGGTTTAATACAAATAGAAAATAAACTTTTAGGATTGAATAATAAAACATTGAGTGACTTCGGATTACCCTCACCAGTTCGCCGTGTAAATGATGCAATATAGATACAATGTTGGTACATCGTACAACATCAGTGAATTGGCTACTTTTGTAAATGTAAATTTTCCGAAGTTAGTCACAGATCAAAAACAGGCTTTCGATACAATTATTGACAGCGTAACGAACAATAAAGTAAAAATATTTTTTTTGGACGCCCCAGGAGGCACAGGGAAAACATTCCTCGCTAATTTAGTATTATTAGCACATGTTAGGCAATCTGGAAAAATTGCTCAGGCAGTGGCTTCTTCTGGGATTGCGGCTATTTCATTGAGCGACGGTAAAACTGCACACTCTACCTACAAACTCCCATATAAGAGAAAGGGTCTTTTTCTTCTCGAACTTTAGGCCTTAACGCTGCGGACTTCGTTATAAATGAGACTCTGGGTCGTATAGTTCTGTCTGCAGCAACTTATAGATGCAGTATATCCTGACCTTGAATATTTACTAGATAGAGACATTCATTGGCTTTGTTCAAGGGCCATCGTCTCACCTAGAAACGATACAGTCAATGAAATCAATAACCTAATTTTACAAAAAAGTCTCCGGCCAAGTCAAAATCTACAAGTCGATTGATACAGTGTGCAATATCGAAGATTCGGTCAACTATCCGTTGTGAAGTTGGAATGCCAATCATGCTTTTAAGAAATTTCAAGCCCACCTAACCTGTGCAATAGCACAAGGCTACCAATAAAATATTAAAAAAATAACGTTATTGTGGCGACCATTCTCATCGGACCAGGAGCTGGTCAGTTGGAGCACATCCCGAGAATTCCAATAATTCCCACGGACTTGCCTATATCGTTTAAGCGATTCCAGTTTCCCATAAAAACATAATTTGCCCTGACTATTAACAAGTCCCAGGGACAAACCTTCTCTTTGGTTGGCATTGACCTACAAAAATAATGTTTTTCTATAACGAGTTTGATCATCCGCAAACCAGATTATTTTACTACCGGAAAACAACACAACCTTAAACATTGTATACAGAGATGCTTTAAATAGGTGCCTAACTTAAATTTTATAATATTAACTGATGATTTGTATTTTTTATATAATAGAATATAATTTTATTATAAGCAGTGTTGTGACGGATTAAAAATACATAATGTCATTGCACCATGTCAACCCGAGGGTGTCGTAAAAGGCGACTAAGGGCAAGACAAGATCACTTCGGTATCTTCGGAACTCTTGATCCGATTCCAAAAATTCTTTCAGTAATGGGAAGCTACAGTATTGGCGAGTGTCTTAGGATATATTTTATGTTATAAAACAAGAAATTTTCCGCGGACGAAGTCGCGGGCAGAAGCTAGTTGATAAATAATTTTATTTCTGTAAGTAGGTTTCTACAAACACTTTTACACGTCAATAATATTTTAAAAACTAGATCAGGTCGGCGTTTTCTATCTGACTACTCTGAGAAGAAACGCCGAAACAAACGAAGAGGTCACAATCTATTTTAAAGTCCAGACATATTCTTGGTCAGATCATGTGAAAGCCATGTAGAGTTGTGTCTGAAATGGTCTTTTGAAGAAAAACCACACAGAATAAGTGGACCTGTCCGGTCAGTGCACGCATGTGTCGGTAATCGTGCAGCTCAACTCAGAACTTAAGGAGTTTAACGATTATATTGATGCATGTTATAATAAATTCCTGTCACTTTTATTTAAATAGCAAGTAGTGGTACACGAATTTGTGTGTGGTAGGTAGCACAAGTAAAAAGTGAAAAATAAAATCTTTTTTAAACGAAATTAAAGTAATTTTTCACTTAGTAGTGTTTTTTTTTTGATAAGTTTTTTTATTGTTTTTGATGGTAATAAATTTATAGGACGTTCATTTCTATTCAATCTCAACTGAGATAGATAATAGTTATAAGTTGGCACTTTCATTAAAAGTAAGGTCATACTCTTCTTTTTCATAGTTTAATAGAGATATGTGTGGTGAACTTCTTAGTCGCCACATACAGACCCCAAATTTAAAGTTGAATAAAGCCATCATTTGGTTGTATTTCGCGATTGTTATTCCATAACAATTTATTCAACTTTAGAGAAATATCTTCGACCAAATATTTTCGACCTTGATCCGTCATCGCCTACTGTGGCTCAAGAATGGACCCATAGGGTATCTACTTCAAAAAAATCGATGGCGAATGAAGCAGAGAAGAAAATTAGTGATGGGATGAAAATGCAACTTTTTATTAATCATATATCACCCAAAGTATACGAATACATAAGTGAGTGCACATCATGCAAAACTGCAGTAAATACACTCAACATCATATTTGTTAAACCAAAAAATTAAACATTGATCGACATTTGGTTTGTCAGCATTTATTCATTCCGATCGTGGCTCCGCTATTATTTTATGTCAAAAGTAAAAGATTCACACACAGTAGAGATATATCTAAAAGTCGAACGACAGCATATAACCCACAGGGTAATGGGCAAATAGAGCGCACAAATGGAACAATTTGGAGGACAATACAATTCACACTGAAATCACAGGGATTAAAAATCGAGCAATGGGAAATGGTTCTTAATCAAGCACCGCACTCAATGAGATTTCTGCTATGTACAGCAACGAACCAAACTCCTAATAAATGATGTTTGTACACAATAGAAAATCTAATAACGTACATTCGGTACCAACTTGGCTTCTAACACCCGGTCCTGTCCTACTCAAAATGCACAACAGGACCAACAAATACTCTCCCATAGTCGAGCTGTTGGAGTCCAACCCAGACTATGCTTTTGTGAGACTGGGCGACGGCCGAGAAACGACCGTGTCTAACAAACATTAAGCCCCAACAAGGTTAGAGGAAGAAGGCGAACGTACTGAAACTATAGAAACAGAAAGCGACTCCCATTTGTCTCTACAAAGAGTGCTGCGCCAGATACTAGTCCAATTCGGCAGACTACCAGCAATAGAAGACCACCTGCCTATCTGCAGGATTACGACACCTCAAGCTAGAATGCAGCGGGGGAGAATGTGGGGAACTTCTTGTCGCCACATACAGACTCGTTGAGAGTCTATGTTTATCAGTGGTTTGAAGTTGTCATAATGTCTGTACAAATTTGAAGTTGAATAAAGCTAACATTTGGTTGTATTTCGCTATTGTTACTCCATAACAATGTGGTTTCTGAGTTGCTTACAAACAGTAGCAACGTTGAAGAAATCTTGTCAATACTTATTCCTAGCAACAAGTAGCTAGGAAAGAATTCGAGGTCGTTATAGAAAAATAGTCTTTCTGTACCCAGCCCCCCACCAGGATAGGGCAGACGGAAGGCATTGTACATTCGCACGGCAGCGCGCGCGCAATCTTTTAATTCACACTATCAGGCGAATCAAAGCACCCTCATGCAAATAATACTCGCATGTTACTGTGCTATTCATACATACTCTTTGTTTCTATTGCATATTCGCAATGCATTTCCTACAGGAAATTAACGTTATCCTTCTCTAATGCGTATTAAAATCCACCATGTATGGTCCATTCAAAGAATGAATGCCTACTAAGTATACATGGGGCCACATTGTGTGACCAAATCTGATTTTTCCATTGAATCTGAGGTTAACAAGGGCGCCGGCCGTCTAAATATCAACATCGGACGATACGGGCACTCATGTGTAAATAGGTACCGTGGTACAATCGATTGGACAAAGTCAATCATCTGAGCGGGCACAGGTCGCGGCGACCGTGAATCTGGCGGAGCGTCCCGTACGGATCTCAGTGGAACCCCGCCTCGCGCGCCGTGCGCTTCCTGCCTCGTACCGCTGCTGTTCTAGCTTACGTATACCAAGTGCATGCTACTGACAGTTCTGGTGGTTCATGTGTCAAAACTAAATAATTAATTATGCGTTACCCCGAGTGACTAAAGCCCGATTAAGATCGGATTACAATGTAGAGCTGCCGACCCGGCGGAGGAAAATGTGAGTGACATTTTCAGATCATTCAATAAAGCGGATGTTTTTGTCAATTGCATTTCTGTAGACACACGTGAAACAATTAGTATAAGCGTAATTCCCCCATCGTGTATGTAAAATTATAATACTGCACTTGTTCTGGATAATTCAAATAATTCTAAGATGTACAAAATTCGTTATCAATTAATATATCTAAAACTTGCGTTAAAAAAAGAAAAGAACACAATTTCCCAGTATTTTGTGTGGTCAAGTGTGTGGTGCGTTTGCGCAGGAAAGAGGGCGGTCGCGAGGAGGAGCCGACCAACGCGGCGGAAGCGGCGCCGGCGCAAGGCATGCGCATAGAACACACTTGCTGCTGCCTCGGCGTGTTGGTGGGCATCTCGCTCATCGCCGGTATGTATACTATCAGGGTGGCACTCAATATCTGGGTCTAGCAATATTTAATAAATGCAAAGCATGTAGATTTATGTTAGGTCCCAAAACTAGGGTTTAAGGATTACAGTATGCAATAATTAGAACAACAGCAGAAAGATGATTAGAACATGCTTCTATCTTTATGGGAAACCACTGTGGCGTCACGTATTGCACATTATTAAGAAATGACAAGCAAGGAAGCCCTGTAGCGAATGTTGAGAAGAATTTTCTTTTATATCTTTTATGGAATGACGATAAGAATGATAGATGGGGAAAGTTATTTAGCATTTACCAAAAACTGACTAGAAAGATAAGTTCTAGAATGATTACTCAATTAAAATTAATAATTTTTCACCAGCCCTCGTAGCAGTGATCCTAATGAAGGACTCAACGGTTGACGTGACTGTACTTCGACAAGTACACGTGGTAAGAACATTAAAATAACTTATGAATACAAAGTATGTATTAAAACTAAAAACCCGTCCTTGTTTAAAGTTATGCAGGAACGCATAGAGAAAAGGCTCTCTGAATAAATTGACATTTAATGAGAAATAAGAGGCAATTAAGTGCTTTGATCTGTGTCCGGATTTTAACTGTACAAAATACAGGTTATAGAACGCCAGTATCCCCGAAAGGGATTGGCAGACGTGTGTATTACACCGATATTAAATAAAAAAACATTGAAATATAGTTCAGTAAAAAAACTGCACCTATTGTTATGAAAATATTCAGTTAGTTCAGAAAATACTTGGAAGACTATGCTTAATCGAGAAGGTTACTTACAAATGTAAACATTGTAAACAAACGCAATCTTTTACTCTGAAAGAAGCACGAATGAGAGCCAACTTAATTTAAACGCTCGCTTGGTTAATTATGGCTCAAAGAAGCCTAGCTAAATGTATCATGAACTAGAGAATTGTCTATCTTACACTCTTTGCAGTTGAATGGTAGAGCCTCTTGTTTATTAATTTTGCTATGTTAAGAAATTGATGCATTGAGTACATTTTAGTTTATTGATAGTCACATAATATGTGGGCAATTTTAGGAAGGTTTTATGTCAAAATAAATTCTTGGATCTCATATGTTTGCAGCTAATGTCGCACGGGGAGCGTACCCCTAGCGAGGGCGAGCTTGCTATGCTTGGTGCCCCTCCACCAGACCACGTGTTTTCGCCCTACGGAGCGGGCGCTATGACTAATGTAAGTGCACATTCAGTTTTCTACTGACCTTGTTAAGTTGAATCGACTACACAAGAGAAATTGATACAGGACGAGTTCTCCGTATTATTGAAGTTGGTACAATATTTTATCATGCTTTAATCTCATGGGAACCGCAAGAGACGTAATTTTTAACAATGGACCTTTTTGGCGTAGTTCCTCGACACATTAAATTAGGTGTCCGCCGGCCGTAACGACTGGCTTCTGACGTACACAAACCATAACCGCGACTGTCGCTGATCAATGGTGATGCTGTCATATAGATTACTCATATGCGCCGCCGGCGCTCCTCTATCCCGTACTCACAATACTGGCAATCTAACAAAAGAGCACTTGTTGATGCGTCCTTGTAGGCCAGCCACTCAGGTATATTAGCCATTCACAAGATTAGCCAAGCAACAAATATACGCTACAGTTCGATTTTTGAATGCCGCACCACAAATCTCATCCATGGACAATGCATACAGCTTATGCAACCATTACTGGTACGAAAATACAATATAGTGCATTCTTCCAACGGCAACAAATTATATTAGTCGACACGTAATAGTTTGTCGGGGCCATGGCAATGAATCCCCGGAACCACACTTAAGGGTCGGACCAGAAGGACAAGTGAAGACGAATGATTTTATAACGAAGTGTCCGCTTCCTGGTCCGAATGCGGGAGGGAGTCCCGATAGCCGAAGGTCGAGCACTGCTAAACGGGAACGAAGTGTCGGCAGACACGCAGATTGCCGTCAGCCACTAATAATGATTTATTGCGTGTCCCACGTCACACGGCTCTAATAGAAAAGCATTCGTGAGTGGACCGGACTTTATTAATAAAGACATTTGTATATTGGCATTTCTTATTATTACAGGAGGGCAAGATGTTGACATTTGAAATGGGCGCATTACTTAGGAAGAGATATAACGAGTTTTTGGGACCTTACTACCAGAGTGGTAATTATTTTGACTTTTATTAAACCCATTTCCTTTATTATACTTAATTCTAGTTTATAACTAAACGGGTTTATAACAATTTTATGTTGTGATAGAGAGCAGTATCGTGATATCGTCAGATACAGAACTGAGTAAGATGACGGCTCTGTTGATCGCGGCGGGACTGTGGCCGCCTTCACCGGCGCAGGAGTGGAACGACACACTGCCCTGGCAACCCGTGCCTTACAAATATCCGCCGCGACGTCAGGACTTTGTAAGTGCTTTGCGATGCTATTAATAAATAAGGGTTAATCCAGATATGAATTGTAGATATTAGAATCATTACCTACAATATTAGATTTTTAGAAGGATGTAGGTAATAATGAGATACGCCTTTTTACTTTTAAAAACGCGTAGCTCTAGTTAAATGGCCGACTAGATAAATCTAGGGTAAGTTCATGCCGCGTTCAGCAGTTACTTCTTTGAGTTAATTTTAAATATTTATGAGGACAATTTCACCACATCTCTGCCATCTTAAAGTCAAGATACTGAATGATGTATTTATAAGTATATTTTCTTTTTACAGCTACTCTACGAAGAGAACTGTCCTGGCTACACACAAGAGAAAGAGAGGATACTTAAAGCGTTCACAGAAGAAGGCCTGTTGCTGCCATACCGCGATCTTTTCCACAAGATCGCACAAATGACTAACACCAACTTCAGCACGCCGCAAGAAGCTTATTATCTAAATAATTTATTCCTTATACAGGTTCGTTGGTACTTTGACTTTAATATGCCTACTTTATGTCAATTTCTTAAAATAAATATGTCACAATGTCATCCTTCAACCGCATCAACGTCGGTTCTCCGCAGTCTGGTTGCATCCTTAGATAAATAGACAGAGAGGTGTTGCTGGGGAGTTTGACGTGCCAATTCTTCTTCCCAGTTCAAAGACTTACTAAGAATTGGTGAAGGGTAGGCGTTTTTGGGACTTTCATAAGTAACTCATAAACAGTACTGATTCAGTCTAGTTTTGAGAAAACGGATTTTAAAGATTGTGTTCTAAATGTTTTCGAGTACTTGATTTACCTAATGCTTTTTTATAAATTGCAGGACGACATTAAAGTAGCGAATCCGAAATGGGCGAAACATGTGAAAAGAAAACTTATGGATGTTGCCAGATTGGAGTACTCAATGATGTTCCATAATAATTTGCTAAGGAAACTCAGTGGCGGTAAGATTTTTACAATTCACGAAACAAACGAACACACACGCCCACAGTAGTTAAAATATGGCTGATAATAACGAGAGAGACATACCTTCTCCGTATTTGTTTTTTAATTCTTTATTTTCTGGATTTATTTATTTCATAGGTTATAGATATGTACCAGCCAGTCTATTCTGTAAATTTCACCGTGAAAACTTACGTGAAGTGAGTTTGAAGTGGCCTGTCAATTGTGTCAATCACTAGCATCAGGCGGAATGACAGCTCACTTCAGATAAGATTTCACGGTGAAATATATACAGAATAGATTGGCTTTTAGTAGGTTTTGTTGTAAAGACAACATCTTTGCCCATTAACACTGTAACTTGAAAACATTGTAAAAGCCACTTATTTTTAAAAGAGTAAGTGTGAAGTTTCTTGCCGACTCTTCAACATAGGTAACGACCAATTGGAACCGTGCACCTAGCTTCTGACGTTTCATAAGTGCCCATGTAGGTTTATGTGAAATAAAATATTCTGATTTAGATTTTTTGGATTTTTAAATCTGTCTTATAGTAAGCATTTTAAGTACCTATTAGGTCTTGAATTTACCAACACCTTATAGTCTTCCACCCTTAATTCACCAAAGAAAGTCTTTTTAGTACTGTGGCTGATTAAATATTATCTTTTTTTTCTCTTCAACAAACATAACCGGCGGAATGTGGGTGTACTATAGGTACAGTCACGAGCACTAATATATATACACTTACCAACTTCTAAATGTGATTTTCTTCTAATGTATTGATTTTAATTTTATGCAGTTACGAATATAGTATTTTGGAACCTATACTGTTAAGAAATAGGTCTTATCTCAAAGTTGCAATTAAAGTTTCACGAGGAAATCGCTTTTAAATTTTGCTAAGTGTATACATATTAGTGCTCGTGACTGTACACCTCTGCCTCACTTTTCGTGAAAAAAAAAAACAAACAACAGTCAATTGGATAAAAATAATTCTAGAATTATTTGTTTTGATTTTAGATCGATTGGTATTTAGATACCGTAAAATAGAGATAGAATATTATTTATTATTCATGCGTTTTTTTTAAATTAATTTATTCACACTTTTAAGTCCGACCGGATGTCGCGATATCGAGCGACACACCTAACTAATATTATAAATGCGAAAGTAAGTTTGTTTGTTTGTTTGTTACCTTTTCACGCCTAAACCACTGAACCGATCATCCTGAAATTTTGCATATATGTTCTCAGGTGTACTGAAACCGACATAGGGTACCTTTCATCCCGCAAAAAAGTACTGTTGCCGAGGAAAACAACAATAACGTTCTAATGATAATAGATGGCGCCACGAGACATTCGAATCATGATTGAATTATAACCCGAATTTATAGTCAAAGTCTAAATTAACGCGAGCGAAGCCGCGGGCAAAAGCTAGTTATAAATATAAATGTGTAAGTTTCTGAGGATGGATGGATGCATGGATGGATATTTGTTACTCTTTTACACAAAAACTACCGAACGGATTTGGATAGAATGTCGAACACAAATAGTTTATAACCTGGATTAACACGTAGGATACTTTTTATCCCGGAAGTACATTTTCGTGGGTTAATTTCCGACCTCCACGCGGGCGAAGCCGCGGGCAAAAACCAGTAGATAATCATTGTGTCTCATTACGCGGGATTCAAAAGGTTAAGGCACACGTGTTTGGAAATTAGACGATTAAAATAAGGTTTATACAATCGTTTGACCTTGACATTCAAACTAAAACTTGTTAATTTGAATTCAAAGGTCGTAGAAGTTAAACATCACGTCTGGAAGGAATGATAGTATAAGCAAAAACTGGTTGTTAGGAGATTTTGAGAGAAACATATACAATACGCGGCCGTCGATAAGGCACATTGAGTTTTGACATATTATTGTTAGTAACAGAGCTGATACTTTTTTTAAAGACATCAATAGCCGGGTACATACTGTACATCCATCTGCATAGCTATTCACAACCGCTCGATACGCTTCCGTACCGAATCGAACATCAATCAGTGTTATCAAAAGAGTCCTCTATAAAGGCTGTTCACAAATCCAAAACCTGAAAATGTTGGAAATCAAATAGACGGCCGCCGTTCTTCCAGCTATTTGCTATCGGGCGCAAGGCAAATTAGTAATTGAAAATGCGTCAATTTCTATTCTACAACCTGTCGAATGGTTGTGAATAGCTATACTAAACTTCAAAGGATTAGGAAAATACCAATTTCGATGGCAACTTAAAACTGCTTTCACTATCACATAACTAGACCGAATTACTGAACGTATTCTTTATATCCTAGGAGCACTCCTCCAACAAATAATAAAAGAAGCAAGCAGCAACAGCGCAGGCGACTCCCAGCTTCGACTAGTGGTGCGCACCGGCACCCCTGTGTCCGTCGCGGCCTTACTGGGGGCCTGTGTGGCCCCGCCGCCGCGCCTCCCAGACCCTGGAGCAGCCCTGCTTTTCGAACTACATGAACGACGGCCCTCGCCGCAGTCGAATAAGGAACAGAAGATTTTGGCGGAAGGACAACGGTTTGGCCTTAAGGTAAACTTTTACGGCTTTTTGTCATGAAACGGACGAGAGCACTCGTTATCCAGCGCCGTGAGAATTTTTGAAACGCTATAGCTACAGTCCCATTATAAAAGTGTTATTATTAAAGTATGTAGAAGATCTACTGCTTGGTCAATGGTACGGTTTTTATTTTTAACCGACTTTAGAAAAAGGTGGGGGTTCTCAATTCGACTGTATTTTTTTATTTTATGTTGTTAGCTCAGAACTTTTTTCTGGGTGAACCGATTTGGATAATTCTTCTTTTTTCTTTGAAAGCTGGTGCTTCACATGTGGTCCTATTTAACTTTGATCAAGTTCTGACTAGTAGTTTTTGAGTTATCCCTGTGTATTTTTTCCACTTAGTTTATATTAATGATGTTTTATTCACGGTTATTTACTTATCAAGTAGTGGTATACGAATGTGTGTGGGGTAGGTACCACAACAAAAAATGTAATATAAAAACTTTTTTACAAAAATACTACCGACTTCCAAAAAAAAAAACCTGAAGAATAACTTTAATTTTAGAAGTCGGTGGCCAAAAACGAAAATACACAACCAAAGACACCGACTTCCGAAATTAAATTTATTTTTCACGCTTTTTTGTGTTTTTTTGTAAAAAATGTTTTTTTATTAACGCCACCGCGTATACCTCATAAACGCCAGTACTATTCATAGCCCTTATAATGCAATTAACTATATAGTTGAAGAAGACCATTGATTGGTCTAGATGTTCAGCATACATTTGAGTGAAAGTATGGTATCCTTTAACACTTTAACAGCCGTACCGATCAAGCTACAGAAAATCAGTGCACAGCCCGCGAATCCGTCTAGTTATAGACAAACAGCGACGACGCACATTTCCGTAAAACGTGCTTTGTTGCTGTTAATTGGGAAGCCCGCAGCTTTGTGGACATTTCCTGACTAATAATGAATGCGACCTAGAGAATACTAAGCAGGCATTCTCTTTCTTAGTAATTATAATAATTAATGGTTTTTCTAAAGCATTAAGTAAGAAAGTCGACCGTGAACTTTGACATCGTGACCGCAACGCTAATTAGAAACGCCTGTTAAACAAGTTGAACGCCTTCCGCGAAAAGCAATTTTTATTTTATTTATACCTTTTAGTTGACCAATTAGAAATGGTTCGGTTTGTACGTGTTTCCTCATCTAAACTAATATTATAAGAAGAAAAGATTTGATTTTTTTGTACGGTTGTTTGTTACGCTTTTACGCTAAAACGGCTCAATGGATTTAGATGAAATTTGGCACATGGGTAGACCATGACCTGGATTAGGACGCAGACTACTTTTTATACCGATATTCCCACGGGATCGAGACTTGTGGGGGTAAAACCGCGGGGTGCAGCTAGTTTTAACGACATTTTTGAGTCCAATGTTGTTGTTTTTCTTTTTATGTTTTGCAATCAGAATAAAGTTCAACATTCCTTTATAGATATTATAAAAGCAGATACGTTGGCTGTTAGAGCTTTTATACTTTTATAAAAACTTTCATTTCAGATATACTACTGGGACGACGACTCGGCGGAACCTCGCCTCATGGAAGTACCAGGCTGCAACGCATTCTGTCCCCTCGAGACTTTCAAAGAGCTAACCAAATACATAGTGTCACACAACTATAACAAAGACTGCACAATAGTTCCTAATACATAGTTAAAACCATAGAAACTTTATTTAGTGCTTTCAACAATCGATGGATTAGGCTGTGGTATTTAAAATTGGACTTTATGACGCATGACGCAGAACGTAAAATATATTATTGGTATTGTGTTATTGGTGTTTGACTTACCCTCGTCGATTTTGAGGCCGGTCTCGTCTCGGGGTATGTTGCGGGATATCTCAGTGAATTCGTCCGCACCCCATTGTTGAGTACCTCGAAGTTTTAGGTACTCCGCTATCAGGGCTGCGATGTGCAGTTGGCAGCACATAGCCTGTTAAAATATTTAAGTTGTACAGTTCGCGCAAAACTTTATGAGCTCTCGGAAGTTGCAGCAAGTGGCTACGCGGTATGCATAATATAGGTGTCAGAGGGAACTCTCTCACTCAACTGTACCATGCGCGTATTAGTGCTTGGCCTTCGTTCAGAGGGCTCATAAACTTTTGCGCGAACTGTAATTATCGCTCGCAAGACAAACAGTTTACAAGAAGGATAGAAATAAAAATAAAAAATAAAACTGAAAACCAGGTATTTAAACTGAAATAAAAGTATTAAGATCTTGGTCTAACGCCCGTTCCTGAATTGAGAATTTGAGCGTGATTTATATGACGCTCAATGCGCACATCATTCCTCTTGTTTTATGTGACAAGCAATCAAAGTGTTTGATGTATTTATAGTTTTGTAAGTGGAATCTAATCTGAGTAAAATGCTGTGTACCTCATCATGGTCTCCTTGTCTTGCATTATGTTCTGCTAGGTTAGATAGCCAGGCGTGTCTCAACCGTGGCGTTGCTCGACAAGACGCTGCTAACGCGTGCTGCAACTCTGCTAAGTGGACACTGCCTGCACCTATATTATTCAAACATATTTTGGTCCGACTTGGTATGACATGAGCAAGCAGGGCAGGTATAACGTACTGACTTTCGGTGTGCTTTCGATTATATTATTATTATGGTAATTGAAGTTCAACATAGTTATTTTATTATACTTAAACCATACGTATGCACAAATAAAACATCCGCACAGAAAACATAAAAAGGTAGTACCAATTATACACTGCCTCCTATATAGCTTGTAGCTACATTTTTAAGTTTCCGCCATAAGACTTACCTAAGAAAGTGGAACGGACTTGTATTAAGTACAAATCGACACTATTCTAAGTTTTAAAATATTTTTCTCATAAAATTGCTTATTATTCTAAGGGCGAATACCACCAAACTTTTATACCTAGAATAAGTCTTATCTTGACAATAAATTTTGAATTTTTGACAGTTTTTCCATACTAAAACTGTCAGAGGTCAATTTTATTTCACGGACAAAAGTTATCTGACTTTGGTAAAATCAGCCCTAAATAAGGCCCACTTGCGCGTTCATGGGTTATCCTTAATAACACGGGAGTTAACAGCTAACTCAGGGTTGATCAAATAATTCATCTTGCGCCACCAAGAGTTAGAGGTAAACCTAGAGTTAAACTTTTAAATATTTAACCCACCGATGTGGGAGAGTTAAGTCGCTAAACTCCGGGTAGTGTTAGTAATGTCAAAATAAATTGACCTTATGAGGTACCGCTGATAACTTATTTTGTATTTTATATTGTTCGACGTTGTAGTAAGTGAAAATTCGGTACTATATCAGCAGGCAATATATTCATGAACTCATATAAAATTAAATACAAATTATAAAAAACTTAAAACATATTTTTCACTAACTGACGTTTTCGTCAATCAATAAACAAATCTCCATGGAAACCACATACAATACGATTAAAATGAAATGTCATGTTATAAAATTTAAAGACAAGAAAGTATTACTTATCGTAATGTAGTGTAAAAAAGAACGGTATATAATATTTCTGTTCATTTTCCGTTCATTAATTTTTGGTCGGATTACATATCACGGCATAGACATTGCAATTCTATTTTATGTTTCGTCGAGTAAACCGCAATGCTCCCAACTCAAAAACAGTAATGTCTGGATAACTAATCCGGTGTTACTTTTTAGTGGCACAACGCGTAATAAGAGTTAAAATGTTAATTACTTAACTCCGAGTTTACAAACTCCACATTTATTAATATAACCCGTCTAAACGCGCAAGTGGGCCTAACTCTCCCACATCGGTGGGTTTAATATTTAAAAGTTTAACTCTAGGTTTACCTCGTAACTTTTGGTGGCGCAAGATGAATTATTTTTTAACCCTAAGTTAGCAGTTAACTCCGAGTTATTTAGGATAACTCAGTAACGCGCAAGTGGGCCTTAAAATATTAATTACTTATCTCCGAGTTTACAAACTCTTTTTTTTTTTCATTCAATCCGACTAAACGTGCAAGTGGGCCTTATAGGCTAGATTGCAATTAATCACAAAGAAAATAGTTCTTTAAAAAAAAGGAATAATTAGATTTACCTGATGCACCAACCCCTCCCACTCCAGCAAGACGCGCCCGCGCTCCCACAACTGTGCGCACGCGACGCATTAGTTCCGCCACTTCGCTAGATAAACCTGATACATAGAAAAAAGATATTAGTAAATAGTTTAGTTCTAGGGTACGTTGAAGCGTGGTTATTCCTTTTACTGGGTAAAATTGAGGAGCAACAACATGAGAAACTAATAAATCATCCAATGATACGTCAGTAAATAGGAGAAAAACATATCGTCAACTTAAACATTACGAGTGGTTGGTCTTTTCCCTAAAAGCTATTTCTTACAGTCGACGATTGACTGAACAAGATCAAAAACAATATTATGGTATAAATAATGTTCTCTCTTACCAGTTCCTTTCATTGCTTTATCACCAGTCGCAAAACAATTGATGACAGAGAGAGATTCTTGGAATCGTTTGCAGTTCAGCGCAGTTGAATTGTCGAGCAGCTTTGACACAGCCATTATGACCTGGTGATTTTAAAGAAATTAGTACTGAAAAAGTATCATGGTCAGCTGCCGTGAAAGTATCATTGTCAGCTACCGTGAAAGTATCATGGTCAACTACCGTGAAAGTATCATGGTCAGCTACCGTTAAAGTATCATGGTCAACTACCGTGAAAGTATCATGGTCAGCTACCGTGAAAGTATAATTTTCAGTTACCGTGAAAGCATCATGGTCAGCTACCGTGCAAGTATCATGGTCAGCTACCGTTAAAGTATCATGGTCAACTACCGTGAAAGTATCATGGTCAGCTACCGTTAAAGTATCATGGTCAACTACCGTGAAAGTATCATGGTCAGCTACCGTTAAAGTATCATGGTCAGTTACCGTTAAAGTATCATGGTCAGCTACCGTGAAAGTAATGATACTTGCTTGAAAGTAATGATACCGTGAAAGTAAAATCTTATAATTATTAAGATTGATAAGACTGGATAATGATTTACTGTAGAAAGGTTGATTACAGAGGAAAAAGGGTTTCATAATATCCACCTTAGCTAATAATCTCCAAAGAGTGGCTAATCTAGGCTTAGTTATCTTGTTTTATAGTCACCAGTCGACTTTACCACAATTTGTCGTCATCTTCATCAGCCTATAGACCGGTAGCATCGACGCACCTGGCTTCTGACGTTTCATAAGTGCGTCCATGTAGGTTTATGTGTATTAAAATATTTAGTAAGTTGTAGATTATTTTGAATTTTGACTATTAGTCCTTACCTGCAGATGCACTCTAGTAAGGTCTCCACCAGTCCCATGTTGGAAGTTGGCCCGCATCAGTAAGTATAGCGCAGCCGCCGCCTCACGACGCAGCCACGCAGCACGCGCCTCGCACAGACGAACGACCGCGGCGACCACGCCCGAGCAAACCGTGCTCCCTCCTGTATAGATAAAAATAGATCGTACGCTTTTATCGAAACATCTTCTTTTGCTAGAATAGTAGTAAAGTAACGTATCAGCTCAAATTTAGAATCTCGCAATTATTCACTTGAACTTCGATTTCCCTTAGACGCCATAGTAAATAAAAGAAACAAAACTTTATATAAACGCAAAACTGGGCGTAATTGAACGGTAATTTTCTCGTAACATTACGAGAGGAAACTCACTTGTTCATAATAAAATACTGACCTTCAAACAAAGTCTCTGAGAACTGATTGATATACGCTCTCAGGGCAGAAAACAGATGCTTATACAAAGTCTCGCTCTGTGGGTACTGCAATAGCTTCAAATAGGGCTTCGCTGCAACCCCGTCAGCTGCTCCCAGGTTCTTCATGAATAGACATGCGCGGTCTATTATGGTGAGGCCCACTTCTGTTGCAAGACAGCTTGCAGATAGCACGGTGTGTTCGGCTATCGCTTCCAATTCTACGAACAAAGACAATTGGATGAGAATGATAAAGAAGCTGTTAAAACATTAAGCACTTCCAAACATAAAACGTTCTGGCTTTCACAATGTTTTGTAGTCAAGTCATACTCATAACAGTTTCGACTAATTAAAGCCTTCTCACCAAGCATAAACTGTTGTTCAATTTATACTTGATGAGCGTCCACTGTACAAAGTAGGGAACTTTGTGACCACAAAGTCTGGTTGTAGTTGGTGACCTCTACTTGACTGACAGGGTCATTAATGCAGTTATTTACTCAAACTCAAAGCATTTATATCAAATAAACCAATTACAGGCACTTTTGAACTGTCAAGGGGTCGGTCAGTCAGAAAAATTAAGCTAGTTGCCCATTCCAAAGCGTGGTAAGTACCTATGGAGAAGAACGGGCAAGAAACTTCATGGACACTCTTTTAAATCAAAATTAAGTTACAAAAAAATTTGGTTACATCATTCATGTTGAAATTATGCATGTGAGAACGATGTAAAAAGACGTGCACGTTAAAAGCTTCCATAATGAAAAGAAAACAAAAAAAAAAAAAACAGAAATTAAATTAAGCTGTGGCAGCTAAGAGATGACCACTCCCTACTGACGGCGCCCGTTCACGAACATGACGTATGGATCAGCACCATTCAGCTCAACTATTTTGAAGGGAACTTAATGATCCAACACACGCGCCATCACAAGCGAGACATTTGAATGAGCATGACATACTCTCAGCCGCCAGGGCACATTCAAGTCAATGAAAGACGATTCAAGTAAATGGTGGCTTTATAGCAGATACATAGTGCTCACAAACGTGCTATTTTTTATGATGGTCCCATGGCCAGCAATGGATAGTGACAGACTAGACATGTAGGAAAACAATGTTTATTTAGTCTTAAGCCATAGGATCTCAACGTGGGCGATAACGCCCCTTCGTGGGCGTTTGAGACTTTCAGGGGGGCAGTAGAAGACTCAGAGAAAATGAGATCCTATCTTACGACTATATATTATTACACGTTTAAATAATAATCGTGGCAATAGCTCTTTCAGATTCGCGACTGATGGTAAGTAAAAAAAGTTGGAGGGCTAGATAAAAGAAAACTAAGTGGGCGGTGGACAAAATAAGTTTGAGAACGTAATATGGTCTAAACTGTCTCCATGGTGGCTGAAACTGTGCCCTACATTTTCATCTTCAGGTGAAAAAAGTTTGTTGCTCAAAAACGAGTAGAACATCAGTATGAACTTCATAATATATATCAAGCTTACCAGTAGTAACCGTAGGATTAACAAGGTTTTCCCTATTAACAGTATTGTTTTTCTCAACAACAATAGGAGGTTCTTTCGAGAAATCAGGCGGAGTCATCCTAGCAGGCAGAGTCCTTGCTTTTAAGGGCTTCGGTTTACCGTTGCAGTCTGGTGTGGTTGCTTTCATTTCTGATAGGATCTTCTTTCGTCCTACATATTGGAATTGTTCGGCGCATATTCTGAAATAGAATACCGTTCAGTTTATTGTGAAAGACAATGACGATTTAGAGAAGGCATTTTGCATGTCGAGCAGTGGACCAGTGGTAACGGGCGCGACATACGAGTTGTAGGACGTTTGTTCAAACCCAAACAGACACTTTACTCTGTGTACATTATTTCTTCACCACTGCTCTTAAAACGGTGAAGGAAAGAATCGTGAGGAAAGCGGCTGTCCTAGAACGAAAAATTCGAAGACGTCACATCCACCAACCCGTACTGGCCCCACGTGGTGGATTACGGCCCACTCACTCTCATAGAGAGGATGCATGTGTCCCAGCAGTAGGAACATTATAGGCTGATTATGCTATGTTGCATGTTGTCAAAAAAGCAATGAGGTACATACTTATATAAAAGGCAGTCAAGAATATTACAATAGTTATAGTTGAGCATTTTAAGAGCGCGCGTCAATTTTAAATTTAAACTAGTTTATAAAATTACATGACGCGTCGTGAATTGCCACGGCAATACTTGGTATATCAGCTTAGCTACTGGGCTTAATTCTTAATGTAAACTTACTCTAAAACATTAAAGAATGATTGCTGCTGGGCTTGCGACTGTGTCTTCCACCAGTCCACAAGTCTTTCATCATCCAAATACTTCAAAACGAACAGGAAACACAAAAGCACATCCCGCACCTCTTCTGCGGACATCACACCGAACCTACACATACGAAAATTACCGTTAGACACATCGTAAATAAGGTTCAATATTGAATTATGATATAAATGATCACACCGAACCAACGCATACAAAAATAACCGTAAGCTCGGACTCCACCAAAGTGGAGACGAGACGAGAGGAGAGATGTGTTAGAAAGAACCAGTAGGATTTCGTTATTTACATATCTCGTCTCCGCTTAGCTTCAGTGGATACGGTTGAGCAGAGAGGAGAGGAGTTGTCTCATATTTACTTAGCGCTATAGAGGTATGAACAGGGTGTAAAGTTCACTCATACCTCCATAGAAAAGGGAGGATCCTCCGACCAGACGGATGTCGTGTCTGGTGGGCAACTGCGCGACAATTGATGTCGGAATGTTGTATATATGCTAGTTGCGCGGTAAACTCTGCTTGCGCGATGCAGGATTTTGCGTGACGTCAGTGTGACGCGTAGCTCGCATGTGGCGTTGTAGAAGTCTCTACAGCGCGAATAGACCATAGGTGTAAGCTGTGCGTCGCAAGCTAGCGACGGCGCGCAGCGGAGAGGAGACAGTGAGCGGCAAGCGGCACCACACCCAACCAGAGCCGCACGCAGCTTAGCTCCGCTCCAGCCAATACACATCTCTGCTCCAGTCTAGCTCGTACGCATCTCCGCACAGCTGTTAATCATTTCCTTTCCGCTTTGCACATCTCCGCCCGTCTCCGCTTTGGTGGAGTACGGGCCTAAGTCGCAAATGAATAAAGTTCAAAATTGAACGATAAGTGAGACATTTACCTATTGACCTGATCTCCAATTTCGCTCAAGTCGAGTCGTCCAACATTTCTAGGTAGCGAATCTCCGCCGGACATTGTTGATACTGATTCTAAAGAGCTCTGTGACACGTTGTTAGCGTGATCTAAAGAAAAAAATTAAATAGGTGTTTAAATTGTTATGTGTCAATTGAACAAAATCAAATTCCTGTTCTATTCCCGTCTGCCAGCCATCGCCTTGTCTTTCGTATCATTCATCCGTTTTTCTTAAGACGCCACACTTACCTTTCCCATACAGATGATTGCCCGGTATAGTAGGCGGTTCCTTGAAATGTGCGGAGTTCCTGACTGGCGTATGATCGAAGTGGAGAGTAAGTCGGTTCCTTCGAGGAGTGCTATTGGCTGACGCTGCTGCATTCTGCGTACTGTTGAGCACTGGGTTCATTGTCGCATCTCCGTCGACTTTGTCGCGACCATTTTCGACCGGACTTGCTAGGGTTTTTGTTATTAGACGGTGGGCGTTTTCTGTTGTGTAAAGATCGTACAAATAAAGATTTAAAACGATGTTAGAGTAGATATTGGTGACGTCATTTGGTCGAATGAGACAGCCAGCTAATGAAAAATCGATAAAAGCTTGTACCAAAGGAGAAGTGGGATTGTGAGTCTATAGATTATCACCTGCCTAGCTTTTACTCTACCATGCTGGGGGTCGGCTTCCAGTATGAATGCCGAATGCCGCTGAATAGTAATTGAGTCAGCAAATACCATTGCCAAAGTAAAACGATCTAAAAGCTTTTTGGGCATAATGTGTTGATTTTATTGAAAATACGTACCAAGAACGATAGTAAGCCACGGCGAATATAAGTACGCAAGCCTAGCTCGGCACTGGCGACTTCTATATCGATCATCGTGTTCGTGTTTAGTCAATAAAGCCCGTAACACACTCAACGCTGACCTACGCTTTAACGGCGCCTCCCGTAATGACTGTTCCACCTGAGGGAACAAACGTATTTGAAAAATTTGCAAGGAAAATGATAATAAATGTATTCAAGCATGAGTCATGCTTTATGTATGCTAGCAATGTACATATTTGGAAAACAAGGGAATACTTGTTTTAGTAGGGTTCCGGCAAGAAAGTGTCTCATTATAAAATCTTCAGTGAGTCTCAGCCTGGCAGGATCTGTGTAAAAGTAATAGTTATTCAGATAAGCACTAACAGATAGTAACAAATCCATTTGGTCTTAGAAGCATAGTGTAACTACATTTTTGTGTATGCATGCAGTGGTCTTAGGGCAAACAATATGTTTAGCGAACAGTTCTCATTTCATTCAGTCAGCCCTTTTCTGTCCACTATTATAATAATTAGTGTTATTTATCGTGGCTCATGCGACTTACTTTCACACAAGTCAAAATAAACGCGATGTTGCCAGACAGTGTGAAGTCTGGCAACACCTGTCGCGGGACATCCCCATCGCTTTATGAATATTGTATCACAAGTGAATAAATAATATGATAAAATGTATAAACTGACTACCAACATATACCAATGTATGTATAATTGTTATAGCCGATATATATATATAGTTACACTGTGCTTATACAGTAAGACAATGTTACTGAATTCTTACCTTCATCGCCATCTCTTGACAATTTATTCGCGTGTAATGGCAGATTGAAAGGTACAAAGTGCTCATGAGAACAAATTGTTTGCAGGAACGTAAATTTAAAGTCAAACAAAGCTTTCGGATCGCAGACTTTAAACTTGTCTAAATATTTCTTTATTTGTCGAAACACGAAACCTCTGTCCATGAAAGATAGGCAAGACTGTAAAAGAAAGTTTTACAATTATCAAGTTACTAAAGAAAAACATGAACAAATTATATGTTATGGAAACTTAATGAGATATTCCCTCCTATAGCATTCTATAATTAACATAATTACATACCTTTAGAAAAGTGGCGAGATTCTTATTAAATATATGAGTTTGCATCGGCTGCTGCAATATGTATGACGGCTCCACAACTGATATCAATTTGTCAATATTTTCCAAGAGGTCAGCATGAAATCTTTCATTACGTGACATCTAAAACAGGTAACGAATCGGTTAAATAATTGCAAGGAAAATATTGATAAAAACAAACATCGAAACAGTTTTCATTAAATTAATTAACATTAATTTAATGAAAAGTGTGGTTTTCCTTGTACTATTTTAATACGAGGTAGGTACTTACTTTAATTCTTCCTGTGTTGATTAGGTACTGCGCCATGCTTTTAGTGATTATATCAAAGAAAAAGCTGGAATATTGCATGAATTTGTTTCCCAATAGAAAGTCCGGTTGATTGGGGTCCACAAACATGTGAAGTGGGGCCGTCAACATTATGTGTAGTTTAAATTCGACGCAGTTGAATACGTACTGTCAACAAAAAAGAGGAAAAATGTTTTTTTTTTTCTGTTATAGATTAGAACTAATAACGGAAATAGTTAGCTAATTGATCGGTCTAGATATTAATAGGCAAAAAATATAGAGCAACGCTTTAACAATTACTAACGAAAACAGATGAGTAATTTACAATAATTCAGTTTGCAGGACTAACCTAGTAAAATACTTTTAGCTTACCTTGACGTAACTATCTAATAAGTCTTTCCGACCATAGTCGTGTATCATATGAACAAAATGCACTATCAATTTAACGATCTGGTAACCCATATCCTGAGTGTAGCTTTTTTCAATTGTCTGCAAATAGAAATAAATGGTTATGAGCTGATATCCTTATGATAACGTTCATTTATTCATTCATACATTAGCAGCCTGTTCCACTCACTGCAGAGTATTAGGCCTCCTTTATTTTGTGATGTAAGTCACAACAGTTTGTTTTTGTATAACGTTATAACATTTTATTTACAAGTTCACATTTTTTAACATAGGTTACTGGCGACTCTGCCTACCCCTTTTTAGGATGTTATGTTCATAGCATAAAAACGTTTGCTAAAATATTTACCATCAATTCAAAAAGTTGATTCATAATAGTCGGCAGGAAAGCTACGAGCGAACTCAATTTGATGGCGTGCGCAGCTTTGAGCGCGTTGCATACGTCATTCCAGGGCGGGGGGGACGGCGAGGTGGGGGGCGAACTGGACTTGATCAGTCTTTCCGCTTGATTGAACAAGTTGTGCAAGTGACAGTCTCTGGTAGCTACTGTGGAGTCCAGGACCAGTTGACAGCGGAAGAGTTGCTTCTCGCCTTCCACCCATACAACTTCTGGGCCCGTGTTCTGTACGAAAATATTCATGTTTTTAAAGACAAAGTTAAAACAACATTATGACTGTGGAATGCATTTCCCAGTATTGTTATGCGCTAAATAGTTTGTTATGTTTCACATTATTGTTATGACGCATTACTTCAAGTAAAAGAGAGTTGAGGTTTACAACCTCTACGTTACTTAATACGCCAGTAAGCTTAGCCAGTAAATTGAGTAGTCTTGCTACCAGACTTACTGGTTAATGCATCTTTTAATCACGGCACGAGTCATTCTATTATAACTCCTGCCGATACGATTTACGAAGAAGAATATTTACGAACGACATAAATAGAACATACCCCTTTCCCAAGTCCTAGTGGCTGAATAGCCAAGTATCCGGACGGCAAATGTGTTGCTATAGGTAAGTTTACAACTTCATCGACCAACTTATCGTTTTTCAACAACGGTATCCACGAATATCTGAAAGGAAAGCGAATTTATTATTGTAATAATGAACAATCCATTCCGGATCGTAAAGTCAATGAATAGTTCTAAATATGGATCAGATGCTGTATTGTTTGCTAGTAACAATAAGGGCGGATATCGTTATTATTATTGGCAATCCAATAGATGTTGGTAAGACTCTTAAGTATCTAGGGAGAAAGTGGGAATCGATTAAAAATCTGGATGGATGGCAGTTGTAGCAGAATATGTGACCATGTATGATTACGGTAGTCAAGAATCAAACGATCCCAAAGCAGTCATAAGATGTGTATGTGTAATTTTGTTTAATTTGTTTTTGTTTATTTTAATGTAATGTGTTTTATCATTTTATTTTTATAATTAATGTATGGACTATGTTTGAATTAAATTAATTATTATTATAAGATCAGTAGACTTAAAAAAAAATATGGGTTTGGTGCAGCATGTCTTCTACTTCCATACATCTTTATTCGGAGTCATTTCAGCATTCACCCCTTTTCTAGCCATATAATATGTCCTACATTAAAAATATAATGTAAATATTTACCCAATACATGTTTCAACGTTAGCATCGTTTTTCTTCGCAAGGTCACACGAGATGTGATGAAAAGTGAACAATAGATGATGCTGAGAAGTTATTGTGGTTGGCAGTCGGATTTTAGCTTCGTCACTCCATGTTGGGTTCGCATTGTGATGTAGCACGGAACAGCGGTATTGTGATGTCATGCCGAATCTTCCATAGACCGCCTAGAAATTCAAAATATTTATTTTTATTTAACCTAAATGGGCACTTACGAAACACGGTGCACGGTTCACACAACAGGTGCACGGTCATAAATTGGTCGTTTTCTATGGAGTAGAACGGCAAGAAACGCCGCGGTACTTCTACCAAATTACACGAATAAATTACTTATGACTTAAATTTATTATTGCTATTCAATCCTTGTAAGAGGTCTTTGCATTGCAGCAATTATAAGGTGATATTATTGTTATATCGCTCATTTGGAGAAACAACGACGTTAATGTATTATTTCCCAAATTGAGTTGTCGATATATATTGTGCTCGAAAAAAATTTCAGAGGAGCAGAGGCGTGAAATATTTAGTGTGAAATATTTAATATGATTTTGAGATTTACCGACATTTCAGACCGAGACGGTAACAGATTACAAAAATAAAAAAACGATTTTAAATCACTCTCCTGTAAATTTTTAAAAGCAGTAGTTACGTCGATGTTTCTCCAAATGAGCGATATCCTGTGAAATTATGACGCTTAAAGTAAGTAACACGTATATTCGAACAGGAAATGCTACTTAATCAGATACTAACTAATAATTCTAAAATTTTCCTTAGAATATAGGGGAAAAAGTTCGCATCAAAGTTATCTAGGACTAAGTAATCATGCAAAAAGCCGTCTTTTTAAATTTAGAAATTGTACATCGCAATTCTGAAGAAATGTTGTTCTTACCTGTAGTGACTTAGGCTCTCCAGTATCATTATCCTTCAGTTCGATAGAACAGGCGATATTCCTGGCTCTGGCAAACATTTTCTGAGATTCGAAATTCAAAGCCAACGGGCGGACGTACAAATGATGTATAAATGCTGCATACGGCTGCTCGGGTTCCACGTTTAGTATTGCCAGTTCTAATGTGAGTGGCGACGTAGGCGGTAGTGGAAAAGGTTTTAATGCAGCGTAGGAGTTTGACATACAATCTGTAATGCATCATGTAAAATATATGTAAATTCAGAATACATTTTTTTTTAAATAAACTTCATGAAATAAAAGATAATCTTACTTGGTACTGGTTCGTTACTTTGATGTATATTAATACTGAGCCAGCCAGGTATCACAGTTAGTTTAGCCATTTTCTCAGATTTGCGGTAGTCAGATAATATTTTTAGCAGATCATCATCTAACATTTTGTTTGGCTCCTGTCGATATATCGAAGGGAATTCAGGTGTCAAATCTAAGTCATTGCTGTACATTCTGTAACAAAACCATTTGTTTATGATACAGAGCTTCTTAAATGAATTGGCGAAAATTCACAGATGTGATAAAAATGCAGATGGTGGGTGGGAAAAATCCCACTAAAATCACTACATATTATTAAAAAAAGTCCCCCCGGCGCGTCTGTCTGTCTGAACGGGATCATTTTTAAACCTACCCAACGGATTTTCATACGGTTTTCACCAATGGACGGAGTGATTCATGAGGAAAGTTTAGGTGTATAATTAATTAAGGTTTTGTGTAAATTGGCTGAAATACGACGATGATTGTTGAATATGTCGGAAAAAATCATACCGACTACATACCGATACGATAAATACCGACGTAAACCAATCGAGTTATATGAAAACAATGTTGGTATTACGAAATTAATAAGTGCATTGTTTACCTGGTTTAACACATAGGGTACTTTTAATTCCAGGTAGTACATTCCTGTGGAATATTTTCTGACATCCACGCGGGCGAAGAGGCGGGCAAAAGCTAGTTATCAATAATGTGAAAGTTTATGAAGACATGTTTGGATGTTCGATAAACAGCAGAACGCGCAGAACCATGCACTGGATTAGATATTACTAAAATAATTGTAAGTCTTACTTGTATAACGGTTTTGCTGCCCAAGCAAAGGGCATCCTGTAGGTTCCGACGCGGTTTGAGTACGCCTGAACATTTTTGTGGACTTTGAGCCCAAGTCTCGGGTCTTTAGTAGCCTTGAGGTACGGCTCCATTACTTGACTCACATGACCTTGCAAGATTTTGTCGATTTTCACCACCAGAAACAAATCTGGGTGAGGATTGTTTACAGATAACATGACCTGAGAATGAATATAAAAACGTTGTAGCTTTTTAAACGGCTCTACATTATCATAAATGCGTCTCAGTTTCACTTATTTTCTTATGTAAATAAATTTAAATACCTGTCTCTTTGATCGAAACCACTCTTCCGGTATCTGATTAACGTCTAACTTAACATCGTAACTAAAATTTTCAACTAATGACTTTGTGCACTCCGTGTCCTTGACTAGATCTGTGACAGCATCATGGTTCATGTCAAAGTGGAAGTTCTCTGAGAGTTTCTTCCCACTCCTCGCGTCATACAACGCTAAGTACGTGTAATAAGGCTCTACTTGACACAATAGTTCTTTATCGCCGTCTATAGGCGCTTGTAACCTAAACTTTAAGCTTTCGCATTTGAGCAAAATTCTTTGGCCAAAGTGTTCTCTGAAACAATAAAAAATACCGTTGAACCTAGACCGCGTAAACAAGAATGTTCGTGACAGTTACGCTGGCTAAAAAACTAGAAAATAAAAACCATTTATAGCTTGAGGAATGTCAGTCTTACTGAAATAGTTTTATTGTTACGACTGAGTGAAGTCGAAAAAAAGCCACAACAAACTGTTAAGACCAGCGTTGGAAAAGTCGCTTTCACTACCTCACTGGCATACGAGAAATTGACAAAACAAAAGAAAAACATTTAGCTAAAGGTACTTCAATTCAGAATCTCAGATACTTTACATTCATTGCTTTACTCAACTATCTACTTTAGACTTATGTAGTCAAAATTGATTTTTGATAGACCATGTGTAATAAAAAAGTTCTAAAAAAATTTGGTAGCAATGGAATTTGAATTTCGAAATCCGAGATTCTAAATTCAAGTTCACGTACTTGAATGGTTCGAGCTGAGGTTCAGGCGAGGGTGGGCGCTTATACGGCATGTTGAAGATGTTGTATCGGCACTCGTTGCGCGCGGCCGCTATGGACATGTCTGTCTCGCGGGAGTACCGCATCAGGAGAGGGTTCATGCTATGCTCCAGACCCTTTAAGGTGCCGTAAGTAGGAGGTGGAGGCTCCGCTGTTAGGGAGACGTCGGCATCTGAACAAGGATGTTAAAAGTATGAGTTGTGCCAAAACTGCCCAGTATGATATAAAGTTTCATTTTTGTAAAAAAAATTAGAACGTAGGTTTTAATACTTGCGCACCCCATAAAAGATGGTATTTTTATTGAAAAGGTGACTAGGTAACTGAACCCCATTAAAATTGCCTAAAAAGGTGATGATACATAGATCGGCGCCAGATGCATACAACGCAATTAGTCGTGCTAGCATCCCGCTTACATACTAATATTTTATAACCACAAATAAGCTGCCTGTTTGAAATTCGTAACGATACCGGAGAAGAGTAAAAGGCTCTCATCTCAAAACTTTTTTGTTTGGTATAGGATTCATATTTCTAATGAAACAGTCCCGTTTATCCTACCTTTGTCCAATGCTTCATCACTTTGGTGAGGTTCCTGGCTATCCTGGTTCTTCTTCAGGGCTGCTTTGAAAGCATTGATCCAATCATTCACATCTTCTTCGTTTTCAGCTGCAAAAGTGTAGCCTTTCCCACCGGACATCCGCAATTCGAAAGAAAACCTTCCCCTTTTTGGATTCTGTAACCACACCCAATAATAAATTTACGGTAATAGGTACTTAATATCGACAAAATGTACCTACGTGCAGTTTTATGAGCAGGTAAATGGAAGTTTAGTGATTAGCTCTCATTACATTTGTGAGACACAATAATATTTTGACATGTTTCGAAGTTTCCCTATTAGTTTCAAACTTAAAAAGAGAGCATAAGCGCCTGTGCACACCACGTTTCTTAAACGCGCCGTTGACGCGCGTTTGTAGCGATACAGACGCAATACGCACGCGAGTCAGACGCAGCCTGTAGACCTTTGCACACCTGGATAAATTCAAATACGCGTTTGAATCGATACAGGCGCGCGTTTGTAGCGATACAGACGCAATACGCACGCGAGTCGGACGCAGCCTGTAGACCTTTGCACACCTGTATAAATTCAAATACGCGTTTGAATCGATACAGACGCGCGTGTGTAGCGATACAAACGCGATGCAAACGCGCGGGGGTATCGATACAAACGCGCTGGCATATTGCGTTTTCAAGCAGAACCTCGTCAACAGTAGCGAGAAGGCGTCGGTCGAGACAGCATTGATTGCATGCGCTTTGTTATTATTATTTTTTTAAAGGAAGAAGAAAAATTACCGACGTTTGTGGGTACACCCATTTACAAGCTAGAGAAGATTGTGTGGACATTATACAACAACAGCGCTAGCGACGCACCGGTGTCGCGCGTTTGAATCGATACAAACGCGATGCTAACGCGCGTGTGTATCGATACAAGAGACAACAAACTGCTCCGTAGGATAAAAGCGCGCCGTCGACACACGTTTCTAAAACGCGCGTCAACGGCGCGTTTAATAAACGTGGTGTGCACAGGCCCTAATATTCTCGATTGAGTCCGGAACTTGTCAGGCAGTCTCGAAACAGGCGCGTAAGTAAATTGTTGAAACAAAAGGAATATTAAAATGATTACAAGCAGATTATACTATTTTTAAACTTCTTTAGCCGGAAATAGAAGCTGGATGTCAACGTTATGTAACAGTTGATAAAGCCTTACCCTGACAACATCAGAACAAAAGTCCATGACGATAGTGAGCTTCGTATCCGTCTTCTTATCATCCTTATATACTTCGAGTATGTACGTGCCATCGGCCTCTCGAAGCATTGAGCAATATCGTTTCTTAAAAGACTTTGAAGCAAGGTTACTGAATATCCTATCTGAGCCGATTTCGGGTCCTTTGAGCAAGTGCCCCTCTTTGGTGCCTAGGTCCAACTTAGCCGCCTGTGTTTCATTATCACTCTCAATTTCGGCGTCAATATCGTAAACCTCTTCCGGAAATTTGTTTTCTATTGGCCTGTGTAAGAAAAGATAGTGGTCATGGAATTGATAACAGTATCACTTACTAATTGGTGTGTTTGAATTTAAGTACTCGTATACATTGTACAAAATGGTTCTCTGAAATACTGATTCAGGAAATCCCTGCCATATCATGTTATCAATTTTTAACGCGAATTTTGATACGTTTATGAACTTGTCGTCAATTATTCATTTGAATGTGGATGTAAATAATTTCACGTAATTAGATAGAATGATGGAATAAAAAGCAAACACACAAAAGAGCTTTCATAATAATACCTACTTCTTAAGTTTAGAGGTCAACTTTAAGATTAGCTTTTATGTGTGTTAATTTATGTTAGGAAAATAAAAACTAGTCTAAAGAAATTCATTGGAAGATATAATATTTAAATATAGTGAAAGCGGCTGCCGCGACTATCTCATTACCATATTACGTGACTTATTAATTTACTATATTTGGTATTAAATCCTTTCATCCTAGTTTGCGCAATCAGTAGGATATGAATCATGCATCAGATATGAGAGCATAATGCCCTGGCCTTGGGCATACAGCACATAACTTTTTGTTGGCCATACAATGTTCATTGCCATGTAAAGTATGTTAATTATAACTACTAATGAGCACCCCACTGTTTGTTACAATTTTAGCACATTGCATGCAACTGCTTTTCATTCGTTTTAGATGGGAAGTCGATAATCAATGCATTTTCAACAATGATATTCAAATGCAGCTTTTATGCCATGCATATTATTATTATTTTGTGCATATTCGGTGTTTTGGTGAATTTTAACAGTTAGTTTTAGTTGTATTTGCTTTCTAATCTTGACTTTGTAACATAACTGTTCTATGTAAATTATAATCTATAAAAATTTAATTTCTATAAAGTCAATGTCAAATCATTTATTACAAATAGACACGTAAAGGACACTTCTGAATGTCCAAATTTCCAAAAACAAAAATAGAATTAGTTGCGCTTTCCAAAAGGTAGTTTTGTATGGAGAAGAATGGGAAAGAAACTCCACCGTTACTCTTTAAAATGGTTTACATTATTTTGTATACATTAATTACATAATTATAAGTGAAGACGATGCACCTTGAATAAAATTACTATGCCACAATTGGTAAAAATAATGAAATATAAAGCAATGTCAGGTATATAAATATCCATATCATAACTACACTGTTATAATAGAATAAGAGAAGAACGACGGATGTGCATCACATAATAAATGCCACAGATAATAATTATAACATAAACATTTCCTCATAATAATTTTTTAAAATTAGATCATCATTTATTAAATTACTTACCTTGGTAAATTGAGATAGGTGCCGGAGTAGTTACTGAACTTGTAGTGTACGAGGTTCCAACTGGAGGCATAGCTAAGCAGGGCCTGTCTCGTAAGCAGAGGGCAGGAGGCCGCAGTCCTTACGTCCGGCACTGCCGTGGTAACTGTCCTCCAGCGACGGGGCAATACGACACTCTGCCAGACAATACATTTAACATTTGCAAATCATTTCAAGTTTTGGCTAAAGTTTAACAGGGAAAAAGCTAGATCTCGGTCTTCAATACTAAAAATAAATAATCATTTTATAACTACTTTAAGTATGCAGTAACTATGGTTGTATTTTTATAAGATTCCCTGCAATATTAATGCTTGCATGAGAGGGGCTTTTACTGACTGGGGTCACTGAATCTAAGACAGTAAAAGTCCCTTCCATGTGCTGGGTTCAATATAACATAGCTACAGTAAGTATGGGGATTCCCATTTAGGTTTTCCTGGTTTTAATAAAACCTGAATAACTACTAGGATTGCTGCAGTTTGCAACGGTCTGGAGTTCTAATTTTAAATTGCTTTTTTATTTATACTCGTACCTACATAAGATACTAGTCAGTAATAAGCATGCATTAAAATTTAATTGAACAATATAATAAAATATTTTAACACATAAATCTTGCAAGGGCACTGCAACTGCACTAAAGTATGACTGGTATATAATTTTAGCTCATGCTTATGTGTTTCCATGTTTGGTGTGTGGTTCCATGTTTAAAAGTAAAGGCTTATCTAAGCATAGACCTTTTCCGATGAACACAAAGAAAATTTCCCATATATATAATGGAGTAAGTTGGAAATATATAACAAGAGTAATTTATAGGTTTTTATTCATTAGTAAGTTAAGTCTAGTCAAATATTAAGTTTTATTAAACAAATTGAGATTTTCAATTACAGCTGGGCATAAGTTAACTGAATGAGAAAGGTTAGTCTAAGGATTACCAAGCGCTAGTGTGTAAAAGAATTTTAATAATAACTTACCGAGACATCATCAGTTGGGTACAGTAGAATGTCCCTAAGTGGGTCATTCAGCAAGAGAGTCTTGTTATCTTGGATGTACTGTTCAAAATCCAGCGCTGTATATTTTTTGACAATGATATTCTGTAACAAAGAGGGACAGTAATGTGATCATAATAATTATGATAAGATGATCTATAAAGGAAAGTTGAAAGGTTCAAAGCAGATGAATTCTTTGAAATTGTTGAGGATGATTATTAGATTTTGAGTTATGCAGACATTCATGTTCTTGGATTTGTTAAATGTACAGAATTGTAGTTAAATGATTTCAATAGTGTCCATAGTTTGTAGAAAATGAAACTGAAACTATGCATCTTCTTAGGTTATTTTTTATTGTGATAATCGTTTTAATCTTATTAACATCAGATGAATTCGTGTTATAATTTTTGAAACCTAAATTGTTAATATAATGTTTTTACAGTTATCAAATGCATGCTCTGGGTGTTCCTAGAGAAGACTTAACTAATGAGTTTGTTAAACTGATGTTAATTTGTTTACTATTTACTCTAATATTGTAATTAACTGATAGAGAATAATATTATGCTGTTGACTTATTTAAATTAGTTATTTTTTCAAAGTTAAGTGCTTGTTATTTTAAATATAAAAGCCAATGTAGTGGTTTTAAGATAATATTCTAAGATGTTTGGTTAATGTGAACTCAATGTCGTTCTCACGATGTTTACAATATCCAACAGCTAATGTTATGTAAATATTGTATGGCAGGCAGACAGACAGACAAGGTAAAAATATAATATTACTTACAGCAATTATTGATATGGTAACTAAGTCTTCAATTGAAAAAGTAATGATAGACTAATGGAACTTATTATATTTATGACATGGAATAGAGTGATGTATAGCATGCATGCAATTAGAAATTTCTAATGCCAATAGAAAGTAAGTAAAGGAAATTTTCTAAAAATCTTTTCTGTTTAGGGATCGGGAACATTATAGTGGCGTATTTAAATGAATGGATTGAGAACTATTTAATACAGTCACGCTTATTTTCGCTATAAATGATCCTTACAATACATGATAAACTTGTTGTATTTACCTCATATTCTGCGCCGTTCTTTTTCACCTTTGAATTGATTGGAGGCATCGCGGAAAATCTTCTAACACAAACTATCTTAAAGCAATCACATCTATTTACTTTCAATAACACAAATGTTTACATTTTGAAAAAAATCAATCATTTTTCATTTACAAAACGCCGAAACTCGCAGCGCGAACGATGAAGCGAAACACGAACGAAAATGACAGGCGACAGCAACCAAACTGTCTGTAGCGGTGTAGAATACATACTCTGTGTCCATACAAAATGTACTCTGTGACTCTGTCTACGGTTAGCAGCTACGACATTATTGGCATTGGCAATTTTGCTTTATTCGTGGTGTTGCCAGTACAAGCAAAAGAGCATAAAGGCCCCCCCAGACGGGCGCGACGCGACAGCGCGACGCAACTCTAATAGAACATATGAGTCATGCGGCAAGCCGGCGGCAGGTCGCGTGTGGAATGACATGCAAACCATGGTATAATAATATACTTCGCCAGATAAAGCATTCCGAGACACAAGGTGACATAAGCCTACGTCATCACCGCTGTGTTACTAGCAAAATGTACTCTGTGGTTACTAGTAGTGTGTAATAATAACTCCCCAACCGCCATTATTACCTGTGCGAATCCGATAAAACAATGAGGTTTTAACTAACAATTACGTTGGTATATGTTTCTTTGAATTGTTTCACTTGATTAGAAAAACGAAACGACAATTTAAATGCTATAAATAATTTTTTAACAGAATGGTGACTGAAAATGTTTCCATAATTCATGTTTTGTTGCAATAATTGTTTTTTTTAGACTATGATGCAAACAACTCGTAAGATTTTTTAATCACGTGTACGCTGGTGTCAGAATCATACTGGCCAAATCAAAATGGACATCCTTGCCTCGCATCATTCCAGGAGCGACTTCTGCAGTTTCTGGAAGTCTACAAACAAACTTAATAGTAAACCCTGGTCTACCTGTGAGTGTCAATGGTGCCTGCAACCTATCGGGAATAGCAGACTTGTTTAGGGACCATTTTACCGGTGAGTCACCTTTGGCGTCAACACAGTCCACGAGCGATGATGGTTGTATTGGTGGGGAAGTCAGCGTTCGGTTTACGGCCAAAGACGTACGGCGGGCCATTAAATCTATATCACGGGGCAAGTCTCCGGGCCATGACGACCTGAGCATTGAACACCTAAGGTACGCGGGATATCATATGCCCAGAGTGCTGGCGATGTTCTACTCCTTGTGTGTAGGACATTCATACTTACCTGCGCCGATGATGAGAACTGTGGTGGTGCCAATTGTCAAAAACAAAACCGGTGATATTGGTGACAAATGTAATTATCGACCGATTTCCTTAGCCACTATAGTCGCAAAGGTGCTTGACAGTTTGCTGAAAACTCAGCTTGATAAACATCTACAGATACACGACAACCAATTTGGTTTCAAGTCGGTCTCTCTACTGAAACGGCTATACTGTGTCTGAAGCAAACTGTCAAGTACTACTCAGATAAAAATACGCCCATTTTTGGGTGTTTTCTTGATTTATCGAAAGCGTTTGATCTAGTTTCCTACGATATTCAATGGCAAAAATTACACCAAACAACGATGCCAGAGGAAATAATCCGTACTTTAAAAAATTGGTTGTTCGGTGGCCAAGGGCGTATTCGACGCCTTAATAATATTAGTTACGCGGACGACATGGTGCTGCTGTGTGCTTCTGTAGGTGGACTGTCGCAGCTGCTTGACATTTCCAAAAAATATCCCCTGTATCACGGGCCAAAATGTGTTAGGGTCCTATTTACCTGATTGCAGCGAAGCTCCAAAGGGGGGTATTGTTTCTAAAAAATAAATAAAATAGCATACTGACTTGAAAGCTGTGGCTGTCATTGTTATCTTATTATGCGAATGCAAGAGCGAGCCAAGCGAGTTGGAAAATTAGAGCATCCTCACTCGGATATACAAAAATGTCGGAACCTCTCTAAGGGTGTGGTACAGACCACCAAACTGAACAACAGTCTCCATGGGACCAACATCGTAATCTCAAAAAAAATATCTTACTGACACATAAAAAACTTCAAATGTCTACTCTGCACAAATGTAAGGGCCGCCTGATTATTTTGTCCAAAATAAAGTATTTATGATGTTATTTCGTGCAAATATTATTTACAACGATGTAATAACTACTTATAAATGATTAAATACTTCGCCATGTTTTTTTAGACCATGCACTGTTTTGTGTGGATAGTGGGATAAAGTTCGGCGGACTTCGGCAGCATTGGTGGTTCGGCTCTCCGCTAGGAGTAATCAATCACACAACGTAAATAAATACTCTTACGGAGAAGAATAACGACTTCAATTAACTTCATAAAATAAAAAATCCGGCCAAGTGCGAGTCGGACTCGCGCACGAAGGGTTACGTACCATTGACTAGGTAAACAACAGTAGGTACACAAATTAGGTGCCTACCTGTTACCATTTATTGATATCGAGCAAAAATAGGCAATAATATCGCATTTGTTGTATGAGAGCCCCCTTAAATATTTATTTTATTTTGGTTTTAGTATTTGTTGCTATAGCGGCAACAGAAATACATAATTTGTGAAAATTTCAACTGTCTAGCTATCGCGCTTCTTGAAATACAGCCTGGTGACAAACAGACGGACGAACAAATAGCGAAGTCTTAGTAATAGGGTCCCGTTTTTACCCCTTGGGTACGGAATCCTAAAAAGTGAAGACAGTTTTGCTGCGCGCCATCTAGTAGCACCCCAGAAAAACTGTGTGAAAGACGTGACAGGGCGGGAAATTTGAAATAAGAAAATTCAAATCAAAACAGAAATTTTCTTTCTAGTTTTGCAATAGGCATGCATAATTATCTCAAATTAGCGTTACCAACCAATACCAAAATTCATGAACTATGCAGAACTATGTAATATATTATGCTAAATTGACATACATTTTCATTTCTATTGCACATTAAAGCTAAGCGTGCACAGGTCAGTATCGTACGCATCGTCCGTCGTAGTATTCTTTGTATAGAAAGTCACACAAGTGCGTCCATTGATCCGCATTGTACGGATCGCACATCGGCGATGCCGAAACCAATTACTATACAATATTAGTTTAAGTATATGCGAAACCTGAAACATGTGTCTAGTATTTTTATGTAAAGAATCTATTTACAAAATTTCAAAACTGTATCATGAAAAATCACAAAGTTACAAGCTTGTTATTATATTACCTGGTTGTCCGTACAAAAACATGGTCACCACGCGGCGCCAACGCACCGCACGCGCCTCCCGCGTCGTCTCGCGCTCATTTATAATAATTTGGCAGTAGGTACCTAACCGGACGGCGATTGGATTGTAATTATCCGGTAATAACATTTTCCATCACACTTGCAGGCTTTGGACTGTCGTAATGGTCTAGTGTAGGTAGATATTATTATGTACTTTATTCGTAAATGCAGCCGTAAGTGATAAAATGTCGTCAATGCGATTTGTTGCACCTTATGCCAAACACTTAAAGTTCAAAGTGGATAAAAACTGTTAAATATCGCATTACTTAACACAGCAGGCTGTAGGTTTGTTGGCCATGTAGTCCAAAATTCCGTCTTGGACTGTGGTAGGAATTCGACTCACTCCTCTATCGACTGCTGTCGGAGGCCGAAAGGTACCGTAGTCCCAAGATTTTTGCGTGGCGGAAAGCATTGTGTTTCACAATATTCTGATGCCGAATAGCTCCTCGTACCGCCGCACTGCCAGGGATACGTTATCACCACGCACCGCTAGTGTACGTACCATTTCTGTGTACTGGACGTTTGTGTATGAGAAAGACATGGTTACACGATACTTTTTACATACGACAGGTATACGGTACACGATCAACCGAAAGACGTAAAGCCCGGCGGCCGCGCAATCGCAAAGGCGTATTGTAACTGAAAGGGAGCGTGACACGTGCGCGTTAACCTGTAGCGTCCGGGCGACTGAAGGGGTTGTTTTACCCGCGCCTAGTGCCGCTATGACCTGCCGTGACCTGTGTTGTGCGCGTATGATTGCGGATAGGTACTTAGTGTCGCTCGGTGTCCAACTTGTAACTTTTTTTAAATATTTTTGCGGCAAAATATAACATGGTTTAAAAATTATTGGAATCGATTCAGTTACTTATTCTGAACAAACTATATTCAGGTTTCGCATTTACTAAACCTAATGTTGTATAGCCTCTTCTCTTTGGCCGAAACCTATGCTCCGAGAGGCAACTTTTGCGATGCGTGCCGATGACGTCCTATGGAATGCCGATCAGTGGACGCGCCCCGCGACATCTACGGCTATGATTTTTTATCTGCGTTGACTAAGGCTAACCAGTGGTAGTACCAAACTAAAGTGTTTTTTTTATAACAAAAGTAATTTGAATCACTGTGTGATGGTAGTTAAATAAGCACGTGTTTTCCATCAATGGCAGCGATCGCGTTGGGAAAATTCCATTAATTGTCACAAAAACCTTTTTCTGATTGAATCCACGTATCTTTAAAGTTTTTGGCATCACTTTGGGCTGTAGGACTTGAATAATGGCTGCGCATGTTGAATACACAATTATTCGCATTGTACGTTCGCCGATTCTGAAGGAAAACGACAGTGACCAAAAAGAGTTCCCAGTGGCTAAGTAGTAAGTACCTGAAATAAAAATTATAACACTTTTTTATTGTTACAGGCAATGTATGTAAGAAGCGATGGACTAGTATCAGAGACAACCATAGGAAGGCTTTGAATTTGCATAAGACCAAAAGTGGCCAAGCAGCATCGAAACTAAAACCTCCTCAATTCTCCCAAGAAATTTCTTTCCTAGTACCATACCTCACCGATGAGGAAGAACGCCGGTCAAATATTTCGCCTATCGTGTCAACAATAACGACGAATCACAGCTTGAAGCACTGTCTGATTCAAGTAATATACATAATAATGAATAAAATGATACACCAAGTGTACTATCCATAGAATCCGCGACATCAACACGAACTGTCGGTAAGAAATCGAACTTTGCAGCTTCACAAGGTTCAACTGTAGCCGAGGTTCTACAAGAATACTTAACAAGAACGGGCCAAAACAGAAACCAGAGTGATCCTCCACTTGATTTTTTCATCAATATGGCAAAAACAGTAAAAACTTTTCCTTTACAAGACCAAATTCACATTAAAGCTCAATTGTTTCAAATTGTTAACAGCGTGGAGATGGGGCTTGCGACAACTCCAGGGGCGTAGCTACCGCCGCGGCGGTAGCCGAACAACCGTTTCAACAAGAAACTCAAACTCAAAGCATTTATTTCAAATAAACCAATTACAGGCACTTTTGAATTGTCAAGGGGTCGGTCAGTCAGAAAGATGAAGCTAGTTGCCCATTCCAAAGCGTAGTAGGTACCTATGGAGAAGAACGGGCAAGAAACTCCATGGACACTCTTTTAAATCAAAATATGGTTACAAATTATTGGTTACATCATTCATGTTGAAATTATGCATGTGAGAACGATGCAGAACGTTAAAAGCATCCGTAATAAAGAGACGACAACAATTCCAATATTAAATTAAAATAAGCCGTGGCAGCCAAGAGATGACCAGTCCCCACTGACGGCGCCCGTTCAAGAACATGACGTATGGATCAGCACCATTTAGCTCAACCATTTTGAAGGGAACTTAATGATCCAACACACACGCCACCACCAGCGAGACATTTGAGTGAGCATGACATACTCTCAGCCGCCAGGGCACATTCAAGTCAATGAAAGACAAACCAAAATTGAATTTAGCTTGAGACATACGAAAATAATGGAAAAACTTGATGTCTTAATTTAATAAATAGTGCGCGGTATTCTCCATGTTCCGATCTCTTCTTGAATATGTCGTGTATCCAGATATTGCTTCCTTTTTTTTAATGTTTTTGCATTTTCTTCCTCTTCTGCTATCAAACAAGTAATAACGACAAATTGTTCTTCTTCGCATTCCTCCATTTTCACAAACACACGTACGATCACTAAGAAAATCCGAATGAAACTGCCATTGGTAATCCGATCGCTGCCGATACAGTGGACCTAATATGAAAAAATAATGCAACAGTTAAAGAAGCTCTCCACCACATTCAACTTCTAAAACCACCAGAAAACCACTAACAAAAAACGGCCCTACTCTCTTAATCACTAAATTCTCCTCTAAACCATCCCATGAGGCCTGAAATCTCCGTGGTGACTCCTTAAACTCGTATCACAAAATTTGCATTTAGCCACTTGACCTACTAGTAGTACTTTTAATAACTTGAAGCCAATCTTTAAAATGTGGTTCCTGAATGTGGCAACCAGGTCGTCATGAACAGGTCACATGTCGCAGAGCGGCTTTGATTTATGAAAATGGTTAATAAACTTCTTCCTACGAGTATAACTTGTAGCTGTTTAATGTTTTAGAGAATTTGGTTCCATCGAAAGGTTTGTAAAAGTATTAGGTATCCAATGGAATAGCAATGAAGGCAATTTAAGAGTTTAGCGAAAAGTGATATTTAGTGTTGAATTCTGGGAAATACATAAAAGTTGTGTTTTCTCGAATCCCATGAATTTTCGCTTAGGCTTTATGGGGTGCTTAATGATTGCAACTGAGTCACACTTTAACCTGAAAGTAATATTTACGTCAGTTTACGAGTCAACCTGTATTTCGAAACGTGTATGTGGCTTAGTGGTTGAGTGATCCCATTTTCAGTAATTGAAACTGAATTCTACTAAACCACTAGTAAAATCCACCAGCCACTAAAAGCAATATTTCGCCACTAAAAAGGGGGTCGAAGCCACCAGTTTTAGTGGAAATTCCACTAAGTTGGCAACACTGGGCACTGACATCAGTGTTGCTAACTCCAAAATCGAATTTCCACGTCGAAATTATCGTTTTGGCGACAAAATTATCGTACACACGGCTACATATCAACCTACACATTTCCAGTATAAGCTGACCTCTTATTGAACGCAAATCCTATACAATGCGATATCAGCTCATACTGGAAATGTAGTCGCGGATTGTTCGAGTTACCGTGGCCCTGGCGCACAGGCAACTGAAGGAACACGGGTGGGTTTTAGTCAGTCAGTCTGACACGCCCTTCCGCTCCGCCCAGAGCAGGACATGTCATTTGATGATTTCCCAACCAAAAAAATAAAGACCGAAGTGAACCTATTTTAAGTTTTCGGTCCTTTCTCGTAGGTCGAGCGATAGTACCTACCGAGTGCTACGGGTGTGGTTAGCTGGGAGTAGTACGTTCAGGGCCGAATTTAGAGGTCTGGAGACCTTCGGGCAACAAAGGAGTGGAGGCACCTCCCCCTCCCAAATTATTTTCAAAATGAAAACATATTTTTCACTAGAGTTTTTCAATAAATAATTTATTGTGAAACCAAATAGCATTTAACAAATATATATAAATATAATCGAAAACGAGAATTATATGAAACCAAAAAACATTTCTAATCGTTTTTTTTTCATATTTAAGAACAATTAATCATGTTTGTACAAAGTACTATAGTAGGTAAAGGTAAAACAGCGAAATAAAATGTCAACGGACTAGGACTGTGTACTAGTGTTTACTCGTCGGAATTTGAAAGATTTATTTTCCGAAGTCTATTTTGGGAGCCCCTCTTTTGTGGAGACCTCGGGGCTATAGCCCCGGATACCCTCCCCTAAATCCGGCCCTGAGTACGTTCGAAGTGTGGTATTTGCAAAGATGCATCGACTTCAAGTATATCAGATTTTTGTAGCGTTCAGCTAAGCGATACTGACGATCTGCTGCCGCTAGTGGAAATCCAGGTCGTTACTGTAAAGGGGTAGCCATCTTAGACACAGGGGTCACACATTCCATCGCGGGCCCGATGTTATATGATTTGCTTAGGAAAGCCGGCGTTGTTTTTAGAATAACTTTACCTACGATAGGGCTAGCCAATGGATCGCAGTAAGTAGGTACTGTACTGTGTGATACCAAATTAATATTGAAAGGTCACGTTATACCTACCACTTTTATAGTTTTACCGGACGCGCAAACCCTGACATTGCTAGGTAGAAATTTTATTATGAGAGATAGTAGGTACCCTGTTAGACTTACCACAGGGCTGCTGACTTTTTAAGGATGAGCCAGAGCGCAGGCATTCGTTTATCCGTTGAAATCCATGAAAATGACACCCATGAAGAAAAAAATTTAAAAACTTTCGTAGCCGCCATCTTGGATTTTCATTTTGACCCACTATTGGCTTTAGCACTCTCAAAATCCATGAAAAAGGCACCCATGATGAAAAAAATTGAAAATTATCGCAGCCACCATCGTGATTTTCTTTGCAAGGTGGTAAAACAAGACATTCTAGTTACTAAATAATTTTATAAACCACTCATGACCATTTGGCGATAAAGAAGCGTACACAGTTTATTAGAATATCTATTGAAAATCAGAAAGATCAATTCGATTAATAACACCACGTAATAAAAACATCACAATAGTAATTTTCCACTGACCAACTTTAAAGATCAGATAATTTTTAAAAATACCAAAAATAGAAAAGAAGCTTAATAATTTAAACAGTTCCTCATCGTTGTGAAGTTCAAAAAATTGTTTGATGCGCATAGTTTTAACTGAGAGCAGGGGTGGCCCAGTGGCAACGGCCGGGACTTACGAGATGTAGGTCGTAGGTTCGATCCCAGACAGGCACTTTACTTTGAGTAAATTATTTCATCATCACTGCTCTTAAAAAGGTTAAGGAAAACATCGTGAGGAAACCGGCATGTCCTAGAAGCAAAAATCCGAAGACATGTGACATCTACCAACCCGCACTGGGCCCATGTGGTGGATTACAGCACACTGCCTCCCACTGAGAGGAGGCCTGTGCCCCAGCAGTGGGAACATTATAGGCTGATTTTGCATTATGCTAGTTGTAAGTAAAAATTAAAATTGATGATTGAATATTTAGTTGAAAGAAAAATTTTCAATTGTGATTGGTTTAGTTAAATTAATTTAATCACAAATTTTTATTGACTAATATATATATTCTTTATTTCGGACACACAATCACAATCCATATAGTATTAGTAATAAATAACTTAAAAAGTTATTGTTAGTAAACTTTCACAATACTAAAAAAGATGTGGCCCAACATACGCTGGCACGTGCCTCCGTGCCCAGTGCCTTATAAAGGGACTGTCCACTTTGTCTAATAATGTTTTTAGGATGCTGTTGTAGCTTCCGCGCAACCTACCCATTATTGATGCTGTTCTCTCCCTCATAATACCATTGAAATCGTCAACACGGGCTTTCGCGAACATCTGCGAAGGGCCGCATCAACCATTAATCAACTAATCAAACAACTGATAACTAATCAATTTATTGAAAATTTTAGTGATTGAGCCCAAGATTGCTAGTGCATCCACCTATATGAGCCTCTAACCCTCCTCTTTCAATAACATATCTTTTAGTAACTCATTTATTCGTGATTTTAATGTCTTTTGTTTACTGACTGACAATTCCAAGCTCATTACCACACCCAATTCATTGAAAAAATTTCTCATGTAATCATCACTTACAGGAGGTTCATTATTATCCGTCATCACGATATTGTCCGTTAAATAGTCAATATTTATCAAATCATTATTCAAACTACTTATAGTATTTTTCATGGTGTCATGAGTAGAATGCATAATTATTTCTGTGCTTGGCAAAATATTGTCTAAATCATATTTTTCGTCAGTTGTATTATTTATATGCTTATCTAGTGTTGTGTTATCGTCTTTTATATCATCATCATCATCTTCAATCTTGATGTTATCATCTTCACCTTCCCTCTTTATATCATCTTCAATAATAAGTTCAGTTTCTAATCCCAATTTAACAGTTTGAGTTGTGTTTCCTTCATCATTATTTAGAATATTTTTACTTGGAACCAAAGTAACATTAGGCTTTCTTTTACGCACATTTCGTAGATTATTTTGCATCATAGGAACATTTATAGTATTGATAGTGTCATTACTCGGATTCGACAAATCATCTTTTTTTTGTAATAGCTCCTCTAATTTACGTTTTACAGCATTGTCAACTACAATCTGTAGATATTGCAGTTCCTTAATATCCAAATTTTGCTCTTCATTTGATAGTCGTTGTCTTAGCAAGGCTTTAACTTGTGCATGTGTAACATATTCAGTGTACCTTTCTTTAACATATTGAGTTCGTTTGGTTTTTAAATAGAATATGTCATTTATTGACTTGTGTATGCGGAAAGGTATGTTCTCTTCCATTATTTTACTTATATATGGGTCCATAAAACCAAGCAGCCCATCAAAAAATCTGCCTGTTTCCGGATGGGACATTGCAGCACCCTTAGTTATTTTTCCAGTGTTTATTAAGGTAATTATCTTTGCATATCTTAATTTGATCTCTGTCCATAGCTTTTTACATATTTGACCTGAAAATAATGAACAAGTAATTCTCAAGCATTGTTTATAAAAGTATATACAGCTGATATAGTAATTATGATAACAATTACGATGTGAAATGGTGCCCCATCAAATAGTAGTAGTAATAAATAAGTAAGATTAAAACTGATCGGAGTTATTTTGTTTACCTTTTTTTGTAGTCAAAAATAGCAAATAATGCGCACTTACTTGGCTGGCATAAATGTTTTCCAATCTCTATCCAGGCAGTATTATACTTAGTTTTGTCCAATTTTGCGTGCCTTTTAGTAAGCGCTGGGTGGTAAATAACAGGATATTTTTTTACCAGATAAATCAAATTCCTTTGGTCAGGAAACCAAGGAAGCCAATTTCTTGATAAATCTGGGTTGTCATTATACGACATACTTTAGTTGTTGACATGCGGAATACGTTGCGAAATTGCTTATTAATGAAGCAACGCGTACTGGAACTATATTAAAATAGTCGGATACATGGTACCTATATTAATTTTTTAGACCATGGTCGGATACAGAGTCGATCACATCCACCCACGCACAGATCAAGTACGTAGTCGTCGCCACAGAGCATCAATAACCCTAGAGTAAATATGTTCTGTGATCATTTTATTACTGGTCGTCACACTGTCAGTTGAGTACTGATTTTGCTCGACTTGGTGGGGGGCACTGCTTTGCTCCCAGATAGAGTCCAGTCTAGTCCAGTTATCTGGGACAGCATGGAAGTAGTAAATACTATCTACTGTGCAGGTATCTATTATTTCCATGTGTGGGAAATGGGAGACCTTAGTAATCAATTTGGCATTCAAAATCTAGTCGCATTTTCATCTTAGCCCAATCAATGTGAAAAGCTTATTAAAAATATATGGTACTTGCATGGAAATAAACCTTCTTTCACCTGAGTCATTGAACTTTGCACCCCTCACGGAACTCTAATATAAAAGTACGCTGGACTTCATAATATCGATGTCAAAATGAAGATGTAGCGGTGTCTAAAACGCCACATGAGAGCTACACGTCACACTGACGTCACGCAAAATCCTGCATCACGCAAGCAGAGTTTACCGCGCAACTAGCATATATACAACATCCCGACATCAACCGTTGGGCAGTTGCTCACCAGATTCGACACCCGTCTGGTCGGAGGATCCTCCCATTTCTGTGGAGGTGTTAGTGAACTTTACACCCTGTTCCTCATACCTCTATAAAGACATTTGATTTTCCCCATTTTGGCGCTGATAGCAACGTCGCGCGTCGCTCACGTTGCTATCAGCGAATATCCAGGAAACTAATATTAGAGATGGGACACTGTTCCCTTTGAAAAAATACTTTTATGGACTTTATTGATCGTCAAAGTTTTTTATTACGTAAGAGAAGAAAAAAACACCCCAAGTTATTTTTATTATGCTTCATTTTTAAGTAAGTAATATAATAATTGCTGTAAAGGTTAACTGAAAAATATTTTCATTAGGGCGCAGTCAGATTGCAAGCTATAAACTAGTGGATAGCGTGTTAGTAAAGTTATAGCGCATGACTGTCAGATCAGTGCGCTTTAAATATGGTGATAGGCTAATAACTTATCTTTAAAACTAGTATATTTGAGCAAGTATCTCCTCGTTCAACTACACTAGTTTTACGAGCTGAGTTGGAGTCTGAATAGTTCGCAATGTGAACCAAAAACTTTTGAGCTATTATATTGCAATTTGGCGCTAACCTAGTAAATCAAATGGGAGTTATATTCTTCGTTCGCAGATTGTTCGAAAGAGTTATCGTGGCCCTGGCGCACAGGTAACTGTAGGTACACGGGTGGGTTTTAGTCAGTAAGAGTCTGACACGCCCTTTCGCTCCGCCAAGAGTGGGAGACGTCATTTGACGATAACCCACCCAAAAAAACAAAAATAGTATTCTTCGTGAGCTATACCTACCTACTGAAGGAAAAAAAACACAACACAATAAAAATATATTTAGAATCATTGGCCAAATTGTATTTATTTATTTTATTTTATTTATTATTTATTTCAATCATTGTATTTGAAAAATGTCTCACTATCGGAAGAAAAATATTGACACATTATCGATATGGAATATTGACAACCCAATTTTAGTTCCTGAGACGCTCGATTTGAATTGGCACAAAAATCAACTGTCATTTCTTATAGTATATTTAGTCCAGCATACTTGTTTATTAGAGGTCAGTGGCACCCATCTAGATCTCAATTCTTTTAAAGGCGAACTTGGCCCTTTTTCCTATTTTTATGTGTTTGGAATAGGAATCATTCATTTCTAAGGTCCTGTAGCCAAATAAATGGCAAAAACTGAACTGGATTAATTTCGTCAAGTCTGTCTGCTACTCCCACTCTGCGCGGCTGTCCTGTCCATCCGTCCGGATGTCACATGTGTGTTGTCGTTTTACATCACAAATCGCATTTTGATCAACATGCGACGAAAATCAGAGGTGCAATTTACAAAAAACCAAAGAAAATTTGAATTTGGCGGGCTACAGCTGAGGATCCACCTTAATTATTCAGGACTTTGAATTAGAAATAGAGCATAGGCCATTAATTAGTCATACGGAAGGGAGGTGTCACTGAGCAAGCTAAAGGGGTAAGAAAAAGTAAGGAAAATGATACTCAGGACCATACAAAATCACAAAAAACATATCACGCCATAGATCAGTGGTGGGCAAACTTTTCATACCAGGGGCCAGAAAAATAAAATAAATATCGCGGGGGGCCGGCTGGAGAGAATCACAACCAAAAATTAGTTTTTACTCACCATTTTAGGTAGAAACCCTCCCACGCACCCCGTGCTCTGCGTTCTGTAACTCGCAACGAACGATGAACAGAACCAGACTTGCTGCATGCACATTTTATGCGGCTACTTTCTATATACGAGTATTACATTATGTCAAAGGAGATGTTTCATTTTTGGCTAGCACTTGTACATTATATATTAAAAAAACGGGGAAAAATACACTGAATTTAGGAAAAATATTAAGTACTCCGTGAATTTGAGAATGTTATCTTTGTTGTACATACGGCTATGTAGCCGTATGTACAACAAAGATAACATTCTACTCACGATCAGCTTATACTGGAAATATATAGCTTGATACATATCAAGCTATATATTTCCAGTATAAGCTGATCTCGCATTGTATACGATTTCTGTACAGGTGACAGGTCAGCTTATAATGGAAACTGTAGGTTGATATGTAGCCGTGTGTACATACGAATTAAAAAATTTCAATAATTGCCATTGTCGTCGCTAAGGGCACACTATGGCGGCGTCCTGACAACATGCGTTCTGAAAGCAGAATGAATCTGAAATTAATGTGAAATCGTAAATACAAAAATATTACATATAATTATAAAAAGGTATCGTTGTAGGTATTATTAATTCATCTATTACAACTATGTTTAACGGGTTACTAATCGAACCATGTAATAATATCCTAGTTCGATTAATAAAATCTACTTGGCCAGTGTACTTCCGATTTCCTAACGTTTCATTTTGACATAAACTGTCGGAAGTGTCGTTTTCAATCTAAGTATTCTGTTTTAGGTTACCTACTTATTGAAAGTTGACATTAACGTCATTATCAGCTGTCATTATGTCTCCATTTTTCTCACAACAAATGTCAAACGTTTTCAAATTCTATAAATCATTGCCTGTTACATATTTATAGATACCTACGTTTAACATATTTTCTGGGAATGTACACGTCCTAGCCAAAGTTCCATACAAAAATAAAACGTCTCCAATTTAATTCCGAACACCATAAATAATTAAATACTCATACTTTATAAGAGTCGTTGCTGGCGGGCCGGATTAAAGCCCGTCGCGGGCCGGACCCTGACCCGCGGGCCGTACTTTGTCCATCGTTGCCATAGATCGTCATACTATTTCTTCAATTCAAGGCATGAGACGATTTAGTGCGGTTGAAGCTTTTTTATTTTGTGGGATGTCATCAAATAACTTCTCCCGCTCTGGGCGGAGTGGGAGGGCGTGTCAGACTTTTACTGAGTAAAACCCACCCGTATTCCTTCAGTTGTCTGTGCGCCAGGGCCACGGTAACTCTTTCGAACAATCCGCGACCCTGGCAGGTATCGGCCCTATCGGACCCCGTCATTTAGTGCTGACATCTCTTTGAGGCGCGCGTGGAACACAACGCGCCGTCGACCCGGGCCTGGTCCTTACCGGACGGCGAGCTACCCATTGTTCGCTGTCCGCAAGCTCGCGCCTACGGTGGCCGGGAATTGGCTATCGATTCCCGACGCCAAGGGTGTCTCCTCCTGCGTTGCCTAGGGGCGTGAGGGCGCAACGATTACCTCGCCCTCACGTGCTCCGCCTCCTCCTTTGCGAGCATTACTGCTTCGCAGAAGGAGGTGATGGCTTCCCATGCCCTTTCGCTCCGTACTATGTCCTGGACCAGGGCCGGATGCGAAAGATCGCCGCCGCCGATGGCCTCCGCGAGGACACAGCGGTGCTCCGCCCAAGCCGGGCAGACCTCCACCGTATGCTCCACCGTGTCCTCGGGGCGATCCACACAATGGTAACACCCGGACGTTTCCTCCCGTCTTATGCGTAACAGGAACCTCCCAAAACAACCCTGTCCGGTGAGGACCTGCGTCAGGCGGAAGGTGAGGACGCCGTGGCGCCTCTCAATCCACTCCTCAAAAAGGGGACTTACCGCCGCAATTGTGGCTTGCCCAGCATTGGGTCGCGACAGTCGCACTCTCCAAGCCCCCATGAGCTCTGTCTGCTGTGCCGCGATTTCTCGGGGCAGCGGAGTTACGCCCCGGCGTTTTGCCTCCTCGCGCCACTTCCATGTGTGGGCGAGGACCTTTGCTTCCAGATCCCATGACGGCAATCCGTCAAGAAAGCTCGCCGCCTCACAGGAGACCGTTGCGGTATCCCCGGACCAGCCAGATGGCCATGACCCTCTGGGACGCGTTCAACCGGCGGGCTGCATGGTCGTCGCCTCAATGAACGCGCCCACACCGGTGCCCCGTAAAGGGCTATGGACTGCACGACCTCCGCGTAGAGCCTCCGGCAGGAGGCGTTTAGAGCCCCTAGATTGGGCAAGAGCCGCTTCAAGGCAGCCCTGGCCCGCTCCAGTCTGGAAGCCAAACGTCGGAAATGCTCAATGAAGTTCCACCGGCTGGCGAGGACGAGGCCCAGGTACTTCATCGTCAACTCGGCGCCGATGTGAACGCCTCCTACCGCTATTTGGGAATCTGACGGTGGCGCGTTCCGAGGAACATGAAAACACATGGCCTCGGACTTGTGCAAGGCCACCTCGATTCCTAATTGCCGGATCCTCTCAACGACTGTCGCAACCCCGCGTGTCATTCGTTCGGCCGCCGCCTGGTGCGACCTCCCCTGCGCCAGGAACAGCGTGTCGTCAGCGTAACAAAAGACGCTGACGCCGCTAGGGAGGTCGGCGCGCAACACCCAGTCGTACCCGAAGTCCCACAGATGCGGCCCGAGGACCGATCCCTGTGGGACACCGCACGACATCTCTCGCCGGTTCCTCTCTCCTTGGTGATTACTATTGAAATCAAGAGGCTACTTGGATCGAACACATTTATTAACACCACAATTATTATAATATACAACGACTTTTTCTCCTTGACGGAACAATTTCAAGTGACATATTCTAAACGGTTTTTACTCGAATATTTAAACACTGTCATGTAGGTATACAACCTCCATCACGCACCCTTAATCTATAGCAGATGCATGCGCAAGATTACATTAAGTACCTACCTAACATATTACCTACATGTGCACGCACCCTTAAACTATTCAGTGTGCACACACCCTAAGTACACAGTATATTCAGCTGGAGCTATCGTTCACTGATATACAATCTATCTTTATTACTGAAGTCTGTTCATAACACAGCTCTATAACAAAAAATACTAAACACAAACAAAATAAAATTATCTATTACAAATCATAACAACTCAAAATAAAATCACATCAAAAACAATATTAGCTAACATCATTACATCACACATCGCTCGCCCCTTAATAGATAGTTTTTCTAAAAATTGCTTTAGTTTAGGGCCTGGTAAAGATTTTGTTAACATATCTGCTACCATTTCTTGTGAAGGCATATATTTTACCTCAACCGCCTCATTGACTATAGCTTCGCGAACGTAATGAAACCTAATATCGATGTGTTTAGTCCTGTTATGGTTCATCTTATTTTTTGCTATTTTATGTGCTGATTGGTTGTCATTATAAATGACCACCGGTTTGATACAAGTCCCCTTTGTTAAACTTTTTAACAAATTTCTTAAATAAATAGCTTCTTTCGATGCTTGACTGAGGCCTATATATTCTGCCTCTGTGGAGGACAGCGCCACGCACCCTTGCTTACGACTTTCCCAAGATGCTATATTATCTCCTAGTCTAAAAATTAAACCTGTACAAGATTTCCTATCATATGACCCACCCCAATCCGCGTCTACGTAGCCATTTAATTCTAGATTACCTGTTTTCTTAAAAGTTAGTCCAAAGTTTGACGTCCCCTTTAAGTATCTAAGAACCCGTTTAGCACATTTAAAATGTAATTCATCGTAACATGAGTTAAATTGTGACAAAACACTAACAGCGTGCGCGATATCAGGCCTAGTACTTTGAGCTAAATAATTAAGACAACCTATGAGAATCTGATATGGCAACTTACAACCAAAATCTGAAGCTTTCTCTAATTTGAGACCTACTTCCATTGGGGTAATGACTGCTTTACAATCCGTCATATCAAAATCTTTCAAAACATTAAGAACGTACTGTTCTTGATCAAGATAAATCGCAGTTTTATCTCTTCTAAGTCTCATGCCTAACACGTGTCTAGCAGGACCTAAATCCTTAACTTTAAACCTTTTAAGCAAGCCATAATTTAATTTCTGCTTCTCGGTTTCGTTATTTTTGGAATAAAATATAAAAATGTCATCAACATATATGACTACCACTATTCTATTTCCATCTCTAAACACCTTTTGATAAAGACAAGGCCATATTTTCGATTGTACAAAGCCTAAATTGTACATCTCCTGATCTAGCTCATGGAACCAAACGTTTGACGCTTGTTTGAGTCCATACAACGATCTTTGCAATTTACATACCTTTGCCTCTTGACCTTTAACAATCGCCCCCTTAGGCTGAAGCATGTAGATGTCCTCTTTTAGCTTGCCATACAGGAAAGCAGTTGTAACATCCCATTGGTCAATGAGCCAATCATATTCTACAGCTAATGAGAATAGTAATCGTAAGGTTGAGCTTCTTACGACCGGAGAATATGTTTCATTGTAGTCTATTCCACGTACCTGCGTAAATCCTTTAGCTACTAGCCTGGCCTTATATTTCGACACTTTACCGTCACTGTCTCGTTTAATTTTGAAAACCCATTTACAATGTATTGGCTTTTTATCCCGTGGTAAATCTACTAGTGTCCACGTCTGATTCTCATTTAATGATTTAATTTCATCATCCATAGCATTTTGCCATAAATTAGAATCAGGCCTTGCTAATGCTTCTTCAATTGTTATTGGATCGCCATCAGTTTGCGCGATAGCATTATAAATAACAGGCTTGCGCTCACGAAAATTGTATCTTCGTTCTGGTTCCGCTGTACTGCTCGTGGTAGCAACCGTTTCATCAGGCGTAGCAGCCGCCTCAGTGTCAATACACTCGGCTTCATGAAACTCTTCTTCATCTTGTATATTATTACTAGACGCACCACTTTCAACCACAGGTTCTATCCGTTCCTCCTCTATATCAATAGGAACGACTGTGTTCTTCTTCATGTCGGTACCATCTCCAGGAAAAACATTTTCCAAGAATTTAGCATTTCTTGAGAATGTTATTTGACCCGTTTTTGGGTTCATCAGTCGATAACCTTTAGTAGTTTCACTATAGCCGATGAAAATCATTTCTTCAGTCTTCATATCAAGCTTTTGCCGTTTCTGTTTAGGTTTCAATGCATATGCTTGACTACCGAAAATTTTCAAATGACTCAAGTCTATTTTCTTATCTGACCAAAGTTCTTCAGGTACTTTATTCATGACTGCCTTAGTCGGGCTTCTATTTTTTAAATATACTACTGTACATACCGCTTCGGCCCAATATTTTTTACTAAGTTTGGCTTCACAAAGCAACGTTCTTGCTTTTTCTATGATAGTTCTGTTCGGCCTCTCAGCCACACCATTTTGCTCAGGCGTATAAGGAATCGTCTTCTGATGCTTTATACCAGCTGATCTTAAAATCTTATTGATGGCTTGATTACAGAATTCTTTACCATTGTCAGATCTGAGACACTTTATCGACTTTCCTGTCTGCTTCTCCACTTCCGCTTTATATTCACGAAATTTATCGAGGGTTTGACTCTTATTTCTCAAGAAGTAAACATGCGTCTTACGCGTATAATCGTCGATAAACAACAGCATATATCGAGATCCACTGAATGATGGTTCTTCCATCGGTCCGCATAAATCACTATGTACAATTTCCAAAACTTCTTTCGCTCGTGTACCTTTATTTTTGAAAGAGCTCTTACAAGTTTTTCCATTTACGCACGGAACACATGGTTCAATTTTATCACTTGATTTAAAATTCAATCCAGTCACCATATTTTTCAATAAATTCATATAGTTTTGTCCCAAATGAGCTAATCTTCTATGCCAAATATTTGACAAAATTTCATTTGACAAAATCAAGTTGACAACACAATTTTCTTTTTCAATCAAATCGAAAATTCCATCAACCTCTTTGCACGTTGCTACTATTTGGTCCGTTTTATTTTTAATAGAGCAACCTTTTTTGTCAAATTTTACAGCAAACTCCTTCTTTACAAGATCGCTTACTGAAATTAAATTCATAGAAAGTCCGGGAACATGATAAACATTCGTTAATAGAAAATCAGTGGTATTATTTACTTTCGGAATGGCATTCCCTATTCCTATAACTTTCATTTCTTCCCCGCTTGCAACTTTTATCTTTAAAATATCATTCTGTTGCCTTTTGTAATTCAACAATTTTCCGGCATCGTTCGTCATGTGGTTCGAGCAGCCACTGTCCAAGTACCATCGGTCCTTTTTCACCGTGTTCGCCATACTCAAGCATGGATTCGCTCTCTTAATGACTTTACATTCAGATGCTTTATGACCTTCTTTATGACATTTGAAGCACTTGAATATAAATGCCTTTTTCTTTTCAAACTTCTTTTTATTTTGCGCCGTTGTAACTAGAGCTTGCTCTCTATTCTGACCATTTTCAATCTGTCGGCTTGATTCTTGCATCAACTTTGATTTTAACTGTTCAAGTTTAATTTCTTTCCCGCCATTGTCTATCGCCATTATAAATGGGTTGTAATCTGACGATAAACCGCTTAATAATATAGAAATTATCCACTCGTCAGAGATTTTTGCATCAATGTCTGCAAGTTGTTGCGCCAAACAAATTATTTTGGAAATATATGTTTCCATGGTTTCGCAATTTTCTAGTCGGCATTGCCATAACTCTCGTTGCAATCTGATTCGTCTGCCCCAACCCTTGTCTTCGTAAGCCTCGCTGAGACTCACCCAAACTTCACGTGCTGTCTTCGCACTATACACATGTGCGAAACATGCAGGCTCAAGTAGCAGACATAACGTCGTTCGTGCCTTCCTGTCAGTATCTTTCAATTCAGCTGTTATCTCTGTAGCTTCAATTACCTTGAACCAGTTTTTGGACTCTAAGTAATTCCTCACCACAAATTTCCAATTAGCGAAGTCCTCAGCACCATTCAATTTTCTTATTCCACAAATTGAACCAGAATGTTCTTCTGCCATGACGAGAATTTTACAACTGACACCTTTTTAAGATACTTACTCGTAGGTATGTATTGTTTTCTAGCTTCTAGGCGTTTTTGGAGCCTGGAGCTGGGCCCATAACCTATTGAAATCAAGAGGCTACTTGGATCGAACACATTTATTAACACCACAATTATTATAATATACAACGACTTTTTCTCCTTGACGGAACAATTTCAAGTGACATATTCTAAACGGTTTTTACTCGAATATTTAAACACTGTCATGTAGGTATACAACCTCCATCAATTACTCTCCCTGGTGTAGAGCGGTTGTGGTTGGCAATACGTTGCGTCCATACAAGGCTGTAACTTCAGACGATCATGACTACAGATACTGAGGGTCATGACATTAATAGGGATGATTTTGTTGATTTATTCGAAAGTTAGGTAGGTTCGTTGATATTAAAATTTAAGCTTATGTACGTACTATGTCATTTAAAATACGACAGCGAGTCATTAAAATCTATGTAGGTATACAAACATGTTAATTATATAAAAAAATATAGGTACGTAGTTGCTTGGGCTTGTACTTGTACGGTTTGATTAGACTACTTATTATATACCTACTCACCTAGAATTTTGCTGTCATCGCAGCTACTAAAGTCAGTATAATATACATACCTACATCATACACTTACAACAATTCGAGTGTACAATAATAAGTAGGTACTTACAATTATTCTCCCTAGAGATCACTAGCTTATTAGCTATGTACTGTCTATTAACTGAGCTATGTGCTATGTATTTACTGAGCTATGTGCTATGTATTTTGAGCTATATGTTATGTATTTTGAGCTATATGTTATGTATTTTGAGCTATACCTATGTTATGTATTTACTTAGCTATGTGCTATGTATTTACTGAGCTATGTGCTATGTATTTACTGAGCTATGTGCTATGTATTTTGAGCTATGTGCTATGTATTTTGAGCTATATGTTATGTATTTTGAGCTATATGTTATGTATTTTGAGCTATATGTTATGTATTTTGAGCTATAAGTTATGTATTTTGAGCTATATGTTATGTATTTACCTAGCTATGTGCTATGTATTTACTGAGCTATGTGCTATGTGCTAACTTTTCACTAAGCTCTGTGCTATCTAAACATTTAGCTGTGTGCTACCTATTTACTGGACTATATGCTATCTAAATATTTAGCTGTGTGCTACCTATTTACTGGGCTATGTGTTATCTAAATATTTAGTTATGTGCTAATTTTTCACTAAGCTCTGTGCTATCTAAACATTTAGCTGTGTGCTACCTATTTACTGGGCTATGTGGTATCTAAATATTTAGCTATGTGCTACATATTTACCGTATTATGTGCTATCTAAATATTTAGCTACGTGGCACATCTTTTTACTGTGCTATGTGCTATATATAATATTTACTGAGCTAAGTATATGTTATCTTAATACTTAGCTATGTGCTACGTATTTACTGAGCTGTTTGCTACCTATTTACTGAGCTATGTGTTACCTATTTACCTGTTATGTGCTATTCATTTTCTCATCTATGTTATTCGCTCGTTAAGCGATGTGCGATCTTTACTTACCTACGAGTTGTAAATTCACCGATTTATGTGATATTCTTTCATTTGGGTATGTGCTATTCATTTACCTAGCTACGAAAATCCATTTAAGTAGCTATATCATGATACCCATTTAGCTGTTGTTTGCAATCCTCATACATAATAGTTACAAAGCTAGAAATGTGCAAACTGTATACATGGACCCATTGGTTTGTAGACTAAATTCACGTTACAGCTGGAGAAAGCCCTACCGACCGCTGCTGCTGCGCAGAACGACAGAGCAAACGCCAAGAGCTACTTCGTGGTCGACCAGCGCGACTGGCAGCGTTTCTTCTTCCTCCGTGATGATTCCTTCGACACCAGCTGATGCCAGTAAACAAGATCCCATCCAAAACATAAACGTGAAAATGGGAGCCAAGTTCAATATTAAGAATATGCGTGGTTATCGACTTCGCCGACAAAAGAATTGAGATCTAAATGGGTGCTAAGTTCTGTAGATAATCCTGAAATTTATTTATGAAAATATACAAAACTCTAAAATAAATGTAAAACACAATTTCTTGTTTTTTTCTGCTACAACAATGTTTGCTATTTAAAATATAACTTGTTAAATTTGAACAGTCGAATTATTTACACAAAGCAGATAACTTAGGATAAATTGAAGCTCATGATTTGGCTTGGATTTATAAATAATCTCATCAAAACAATAAAAGCGACCTTTCATGATGGAACCAATTCTCCTGCGAAAGAAACAGTTTTTGTTGCTATTATAATTTTGAAAGGCGCGCTATTTTAATTTTTTACCGTATGTTAATAAAAATCGATTGCTTGGAAAATATTTCAAATCATAAAAAATCTCTTTTCCAATTTTTTCCTTTGTATTCACACAATTACCCAGCTGAACGCCAAATGTAAATTTTATAGGTCATCCGGAAGTGGGTTAGGTTTTTGATCTATATCTCAGTGATAAAAATGACAATTTTTAGACGTTAATATCTCAATAACCGTTTGAGCTGTATTTATGAAATTTGGGGTTCTAGTTATTCTAAGGAATTTTATTAAGTACCTATACCAAAATTCATGTATTTATGTTCAATAGATTTTGAGTTATTATGCGGTCAAAAGTGTCTCCAAATGGTTCGTGTAATCCTAACTTCCTAATTTCCTAATTTCCTAACTAATCCTAATCCTAACTTCCTAACTTCCTAACTATAACTTTAACTTATAACTTATATAATATTATAAATGCGAAAGTAAGTTTATTTGTTTGTTTGTTACCTTTTCACGCCTAAACTACTGAACCGATCATCCTGAAATTTTGCATATACGTTGTCAGGGGTACAGAAACGGACATAGGGTACCTTTCATCGCGCAAAAAAGTACCGTTCCCGAGGAAAACTACAATAACGTCCTTATGATAATAGATGGCGTGTCTTTCGAATCATGATTGAATTATAACCCGATTTGATAGTCAAAGTCTAAATTAACGCGAGCGAAGCCGCGGGAAAAAGCTAGTATAACACACAGGGCTGCTGCGTCGCGCATTGACACTTCCTTTTTCCTTGCACTTGGCTTGACACGCTACCGCGTGTCTAGATCGCAGTGGGACACGGCTTTAGTCAGGGCGGCCGAATGTTATTGTATCAAATAATATCTTTGTAAAGGCATTATTACAATTTTTGGTTTAAAAGTATTTGTTTTGTATTAATAGTTTTCGTTTTATCTGTTGCAATATTCATGTTAGTTAAGGTAAGGCGAGGCTAGACAACTGTCATTTGAAATGACTATGTGGTTAAAACCCATCACCTTCATCTCTCCGGCGCGGCGTGATATTTTTAACACACTTTTATATAGACCTGCATCTTATCCATCTATGTAACGGAATCTCTCAACGTAATTTTCAACAAATTACAATACGTCCGATTTACTTGAAAATTTGCACACGTATCAAGGATCGATGACAATACAATAATTTGGTATCTTGGAGCTGATCTGATGATGGAGCCAGGAGGTGGATACAGGGCCGTACTTAAACGTGTAGAGGCCCTGGGGCAAACAATAAGAGTAGGCCCCGAACATTTTGTGGAACAGACGAAAAAATGTGTTTCTCAGTTTTCAATGATTTTTAAACAGGATGGATTTTTGAGATAGGGCAGTAAGGGTAGGTACCTTAATCGTTGTACCAATATAATATATATAATATATAGCAATAGCTTTCATTTTGACAGCTCAACAACATTCATTGCGTTATTTACGTTGTTGAGCAGATACATTTTTCGAACGTATGAATGGATGGATTACCAATATTCTTCAAAATCATTCAAATTGCGATTGAAAGTGTGTTACGCGATTAGGGTGCTGTTTCCTATATGGATCAAAAAAACTATCGGACCAATTGGGGTTTGAGTACTACAAAAGTCAGAAATCGCAAGAACCTTTTCCCATACATTTCGTAGGAAATGAGACTCAAAACTTACTTTTTCATGATGGATAGACTGGCCACTAGATAAACGCTATACCTTAAACGTCTCAGATTTTGGGGATTCTCTGATACAGGGCACCACGACACGTCGACACCCGTCAACGTCAACGCGAACGTGTACGAAAACGATTACGATCCTTCAAGTACTTACTATGGGAGCGCACGCACTGGATGCGAATTAATCGTACGTAGCGTAGGTATACGCGCTTAGAGTACCGACGAGATCCGAAGTAAGTAGATCCCGACTTGTTGGGATATTTTGTTGCCATTGTTGCCATGTTCATTTAAAAATTGATTTAATTCGGTTTTTGAGATCAGAGTGATTCAACGTGTCATTTATAAGACCATCAACGCAGGTCATGAAAATAAATGAAAAAGGGTACTTTGTGCATGTGAACTTTATTCTCGTTGATGAAAATCAAATTGTGGAGGCCCGGGGCTAGAGCCCCTGTTGCCCTGCCCTAAATCCGGCCCTGGGTGAATAGGCACTGGAACTCTTCAGTGGATTCTAGTAAACCTCTTAAGTTTGGAGTCATCTTGGTGTCGAGGGTCTGATGATGAAGCCAGGACGTGGATAGTGGAACTCTTCAGTGGCTTCCTAGTAAACCGCTCAAGTCATAACTTCGTTGACTTTAGACTTATTAACTAGATGAATAATATACTAGACTAAAAAGTTTAAAAGTTTAATATGTACATCGTTAAAATAAAACTATAAAACACGCTTTTATCACCCATTAAACGTAACTGATACAAGTTAATTTAATTATTTTATAATTTCTTGTGTTTTAGTTAAACTATATACTTATTTTATTTTCAAACTCTATTAGGTACTTAAACCCTATAGGAATTGTTATTTTCTACGGACAATATTCCGTCGCTACCGTTCATGCGTTCGTTCGTTCGTTCGTAGTTCTTGGTTGCAAGCGTGGTTGCTTGCTACCCTAGGTTTGGCAGTAAATTTACTAAGTTATTGATGGACGCTAGAGCGAGTGAAGCGAGCTCGAAATTTTTAGCACCATGCCACGGATAGGTTAGATTTTCTTTTGAACATTCATAGAGAAATAGCAGCTACTTGGTCGTCTATAGCAAAAAATATTAACTTTGAATATTTTCTGTTTATGAACCAAGGCTGCAAGAGCGAGCGGAGTGAGCTCGAAAATTTTAGCATCCTCCCACAGATAGGTTAGATTTTCTTTCGATCATTCATAGAGAAGTAGGAGTTAGTTTGTCGATTTATGCAGGAAATTTTGTGAATGTGAACAGCCTAGGCAGCAGGAGCGAGCAAAGCGAGCTCGAAAATATTAGCATGCCTTATGAATTATGGTGCACTTTCATTATAAAGTAGCTTAACGTAGTTTTCTAAAATCGTCTGAGGTCCTGTGCGTTGCATTGTTGGTTTGGAAGAGCTCCCGGCCCGGACACTGAGTGGTCGAGGCACCAATGCCTCTTTGCACCGTAGTAGTTACACCACTGTCACAGATTCACAGATCCGAAAAAATAGCGGAATATACTTCAGTAAGTAGGTATGTATAAAAAGATGCGTTGGCAAAAAATGTAGGCATATCAGTAATTTTTTATTACGATTTCTCAGATGCTGAGGCTCCTTAGGCATATTGTGGTTACAAATTTACAATAAAGAAAATCACGGTCTTTGTACACTTTATTTTCTTTATTTTTCACACATTTTCAAAACATGAATACGGTAGGTATACCTCCTATTACCTACCTACCTAAAATCACTGAATTAAGGCTCGTACACACTGGTGCGACGCGACGCCCGACACAAAGGCACCGCGTGTCGCGCGACGAGCGGCGCCTTTGTGTAGCGCTGTCGCGTAGCGCGTGTCTGTGGGAGCCTTTATGATACATACATCGAGATTTTATTACTCGTTATTTTAATTCTTTTGAATACCTACTTAATAATCAAATATGTGCACGTTTATTTTTCTTATTATTTAAGTATTTAACTTTATATTAACAGGTAGGTATACAAAAATGCATTTAAATATGTACATTTTACACATTTTATTTTAGGGCCAAGTTCTAGTAGATACTTACTTACATAGTGGACTTTTAAAGTCGATTAATTTTGGTAAATAAAACTGTGTATTCTCAAAATATTTTTAATTTCGGAAGGCGTAGATATACTAAAGGGATTTTGCGTTTATGAAACGAAATCTATTATTTCTACTACTAGTATAAATGATAGTAAATTGTATAAGTACCTACTTACTTCTGAAGCTCTATTTAAAAAAGTAGGTACTATCTATGTATCAGGGACATTAATTAGGAATTTAGGACTGACATGCATGGATAGGTACTTTTGTTAAAAAATTGCATAATCAGCCTATCATTTTCCCGCAGCTGGGACACAGGCCTCCTCTCGTTGGGAGGGAGGCTCAACAAATATTTATCCCAAAATGGCAACAAAAAAAAATTAAGAATGCAATTTGACGAACTAAGTTGACTGTTGCTCTGTACACAATCCAAAATGGGCATTAGACGCTCACAACTCAACAAACATAGCCTAGGACTAGGAATACATGTCTAACTATATGTACTACATGCCTAATTGTATAATTTTATACAATTTATTGTAGACATACACCTTATCAACAGATACAAAGTTCAGTCAATACTTACCTAAATTTTACAAACAAGTGAAAATCATTTACCTACATAGATGTACTAGGATTGTTTGTTTAGCAACAAACACATCTAGGTACTTACTTACAGTTTGGAACACATACATATTTACTTATACATTCTTAAGTATTTTTTTATAAAAATTATTATGGTGTAAATTGTTCTATCGTCTTACATTTTAGGTACTTTTATTTTTGGCATATGGCACACAGATTACTTAGTAAAATTATGTACTAAGATATCCTTTAAATACACAACACACTTTTAAATATCATAGAGATTTACACAGCTACAACAAGTAATGTTCTCGTATAGAATATTTTTATTTATTATTATGAAAAATATCACACTTAGGTAGGTAATTGAGTATTGACTCTACATTTTCGAAATTACTTTACATTCCTGGGTTCATAGTAGAAGTCTTAATCGATCGTCTGAACATCGAAGTTAACACTGAAATTGGGAGAAAACGCTACTCTGAGAATGGAATGTGCAGGTGAGAGCCATAGTGGTGGCGGTAGCCGCCGAGGGCGAGGAGCGCGGCACGTACTGCGAGGCCGGCACCAGCGCCGGCTGTCAGGTGTACTCCTCGTCCTCATCCTCATCCTCACTCGAGTCAAAAGCAGCCTCCATCTCAGCATGATCTTCGGGTGTCGGTAGTGACAGTTTCAAGTAATCAACTGGTAACTGCTCCTTTGGAATCAAATACCCTGTCGAGTCTTGTGGCGGTGGTGGGGGTCGTGGCAGACGCATTTGCATGGCTTGACCACCTCCCGCAGCTGCATCTTCTAATTTTCTACATATTTCATCAAAACCTATTCTATCGCGAGGGTCGGCCTGCCAACATGCACGCATCAAATCGCCAGCGAAGCGTGGGCAGTCTTCGGGAGGCACCAGCACAATACCCCGTAGGATCAACTTTGTAGCGCCATCGTTATTCTGACCATAGAATGGCTGCTTGCCTCTGCTGTATATCTCCCACAGTACGACACCGTACGACCACACGTCTGATTCGTGTGTGAACCGAGCGTACACGATGCTCTCTGGTGACATCCACCGTACCGGCATGGGCCTTTCACCTCCCATCTTGTAATAGTCACAAGTGTAAACATCCCGTGACATGCCGAAGTCTGCAATTTTCACTGTAAGATTGGCACCGACGAGACAATTCCTCGCTGCGAGATCTCGATGAACAAATCTTCTTGAAGCCAGGTACTGCATGCCTCGGGCTATTTGCAGAGCTACATGTAGTAAAGCAGGCTCGTCTAGCAAAGGCCCTGGTCTGCCGCCACCACGGGACCCTCGCAGGACACCTGCTAGATCGCCCCACTCCATGTATTCAAACACCATCCACGGACTCGCGTTGATATCATCTGCAAGTTAATTTGTATCCATGATTGAAGTGTACGAAAAAGAAAATCATAAAAATATCGAGAACGTTCAATAATAAGTAGTTATTTACCTCTATATACGACTCCAACTAATGCAAGAATATTGGGATGTCTAAACGCAGACATTATGGAGACTTCTCTCACGAAGTCTTCCTCCGCATTGCGACCTGCACTTTCTTTTAGTACTTTGATAGCAACTACTTGTTCCTCAGCGGTGGTTCTAAGAAGCCCTGTAACAAAAAATTGGCTAAGTACCTAATTCGTCTAGGATTTTTTGAATAGGACTGTTTTTTGTAAAGCGGTGTTGAATTTACCTTTATGAACTTTGCCAAAGCATCCTTCCCCGACCTCTTCAAGGAATGTGAGTGCGTTTCGGTCCAGGAGTTGGACCTGTGACTTGTTGGTGTCATCAGCATCCATAGCCCCCGGGGTCCCCGGTACTGGCACGTTGCCTGCCCCGTACACTCCGTACTGCGGGTTCGTTATATACCTTTCAGCAAGCAGAGGCTCTCCTGGTCGCACACGCTATAAAAAACCAAGCTGTTCAAATCTTATTTGCATCTAATTGGAGTGATTGTGTGCAACAGGACAGTTCGAGTAATAAAGCAATCAGAAAGCGACATATCCTCGTTAAAGTATTGTTGTTATTTCTTTAATATTTAAACCATGCAAAAATTATATAGAGTTCTTGTTTAGGGGAACTAAATTCTACATTGACTTGAATTCTAAATTATTTCATATTATCTAACAAAATATACTTACAGGCTGCGTTTTCCCGTCTACACGACACATACGTTTTTTGAGGTACAGCAGGATTATCGAGACGATAAGTATTAACGCTACGGCCCCTGAAACGGTGACGGCTATTAGGGTACCCACACTGGCGGTCATGCCGTTCTCTATTAACGAGCCATTCCCAGACGTGGATTCAGCGAAGATCTCTCCACTCGATAACACCTAGAAAAAAACATAATAAGTACGTCAGTCATTTTAGTTCGGCTCCAGTTAATTGTGCCTTTGGAAGAATGTAAAAAAAATCGCAACATAACCGTATTTATAAGTATATTCAGTTCTATGGGCTGTATCCGATGTTTATGTAGATAAAGATTAAGGCAGACAAAACGTAATAGGTAATCAGAAAGTAATTATATATGATGACAAGTCAATAAAGGAATAAAACCTTAGATTCAAGGCATAAACAAACAATATACTCGTAAAAGTCAATATGTACCTAAACAAAGTACTCTCTCAATTTGGGTGACATCTACGTTATCACGGCTGACCCTATCATGAATATTTATCAGTAACTAACCATGGAAAAACACTGATTTCATTTTCCATCCCATGTATTTTAGCGCGTCTGATCAAAATCAATATCAACTTTCATTGATAAAGTTCATCGCTTGTTATTTTCACGGTGTTCATTACTTTGGTGGGAAAAACACTTCAGCTTTTTAGGTCGAATTCTGGATATAAAGTACAACTCGCTATGTCACGTAGGCAGAAACGAGACGAATTAATTAGTAACGAAGCCCCGAAGTAAATGTAGGTAGTGCGTCAAACAGGGTTTTAGTAGACTTTTCACAAATATTTATCTCTAACCTAATATTTTTTAATCAAACTGACAATCTGTGTAGTAGGACAGAATGATAAGGCGATAAAAGGGGTTTTAATTAAGATGGATGGTCTCACTTGTGCGGTGGGCGGTGACAGCGCGTATCGGCTGTCTGAGGCGTTCGAGGTTCTCGGCGGGATCACGAATATGGGCTTCAAAGTCACGGGAACTGGAATGAATGAATACAGTTTACTGTTAGATTTTCACTGACACAAATGTTAGATGGATGTGCAAAATGTGGTAAAGGCATGTTGTGGTATTGCTGTGTTCTATCCAATTTGCTGACGGCTAAACGTTTGGCTGGAAGTCGTTCAGTTATTGCAAGTTTAGGCTGATGTTTCGTCAGTTTAATGTTTACTTGGTGTTGGCACCTAGGAGTAAGTAACTAAAGAGGCTTTCTAATATCTAACGCCCAATATTTATAATATCTAAATTGCAATTCTATTTCGCGGTCTTTGACGGCTGCTTGTGGTTCGATTCTCAAAGATTCAGATTGCATACTCGTCGGTTGATTGGTTACAGACAAAGATCGATCAAGATTAGGATTGAGATTCATTATTATTTCGGGCGTAAGTACCTACACTTGGGGCCGTAATATCAAGACAAAATAACTGCTAAAGTAGTTCCAATAAAAGTTGAGTTATAAGTCGGTAGGTATCTATATTCTTCTTATAAACAATTGTAAGAAAATTATACTTAAAACTCAACTTTAAAAACAAACAATCAATACCTACAAGCAATAAAAACCGCTATCATAGAAGTAACGATTACAAAACAGTTAAACAACGTAACATCAAAACAACACAACAAAAGTTCAATAAACTCAGTGTAACAAATTATGATCAATCATGCATTGTGGGAGTTATTAATAAATGTAAGATCACCTATGCTTCTGGGGCATCTGAAGTCTTCGGTGACTGGCAATCCGTTGGAAGTGCATCGGCAGTAATGCATGGTGCTGTTGTACGGCATGCACGCCGCTTCTTTGCCGCAGGACAGTAGGCTGCAAGTACCGGGAAAGTACCTTGCTGGAAACATGGAATATTTGTTGGTATCCTGCCTGAAAGTTTTTCTCTATTTACCTATATTTAGTGGAAGGTTCAGTAGTAATTTATTGGAAAAATTATGGGTATGAATGAATATTACAGACGGACGAATTAGATGCTCGATGGGAGCTTTTGATAATTAACCATTATCAATATTAATTAACTAGTTAGCACCTAATCCTTATTGTAAACGTAGGTAATAAATACCCAACTGATAATTAATTGGGAATTGTCACTGTTGTTAATTTGTATCCGGAACATTGAATACCCAGGTGTTATTTATTTTAACCACTAGCGTTTGCCCACGGCTTCGCTCGCGTTACTTTAGACTATGACTATCGATTCGGGTTATAATTCAATCATGATTCGAAAGACACGTGCCGCCATTTATTATCATAAGGACGTTATTGTTGTTTTTCTCGGGAACAGTACTTTTTTGCGGGATGAAAGGTACCCTATGTCCGTTTCTGTACCCCTGGCAACGTATACGCAAAATTTCAGGATGATCGGTTCAGTGGTTTAGGCGTGAAAAGGTAACAAACAAACAAATAAACTTACTTTCGCATTTATAATATTAGTTAGGAAGTTAGGATTAGAATTAACCAACATACTGTCAAAGGTATTGTTGGTACTAACAACGCGTATTCAAACAATGATTCCTGAGTTTGTAATCAACGTAACTTCAATGACCTATGTCCATCAGTTGGAACTTGGAACTGAACACGGCTAATAGAAATTCACGTCAAACGCTGTCCCACGATACTTGCAATTTAAATCCGAACCGCTTTAATTGTAAAGTTAAATTAAATGTTTTCTCTTATTTGTAGAGCGTGGAACCGGGTAATTAAGACTATTAATAGTATGTAAATTGTGATCATCGAGAGTTTACGTTTCAGTGATCACAATAATTTACTTATTCTAACACTGATCATAATTTATCATATCACAAGCTTTAATATACATTTGATTACATAAAAGCATGAAATAAAACTTGACAGGTTGGTTTCGCATTTTTCTTCAGCGAAAAAACTTTGAAACTAACTCTGTAGAGCTGTTGTTTCTTGTGTATCATCTCGAGTATGGGATCCCTTCTTTTCGCATAATGTTCTTTGTCCTAATATACTTCGGCATAACGATTTTGGCACAATTTGTTTTGGCATAATAATACTTCGGCATAATTTTTTTAGGCATACATTTTATGTTGGCATAATCATCTTAAAGACTAATTTGTTTTGGCATAAATTTGATTCGCATAACGTTAGTACCCAAGTAGCACAGAAGCGCTGAATAGTAGCTGAATCACTGTTCACAATGAAATCTTTAGCTGAATAAACCTGCTGAATAAGAACGTTAGAGGCGCCTACTCAGCTGATATAACTCTGATTTGGGCACAAATTAATCAGCAGTTAGCTGAATAATGTAGCTGTTTGCACTATATCAGCGTTATTTGAGCATTATTAAAGGTAACAGTCGCCCCAAGAGCTGAATAATGACTGATTATCAGGGTATGTGTTACCTTTTATACACCACAAGGGCTGAATAATAGAGTACTTGTTACCAATTTTTCACCACAAAATACACTCCAGGATATTAGTAACTCTTTTATGGAGCTGACAATTCACAAGTGGCAAAATTGTGAATAATTTTCACCCTACTACTACTTAATATTATTTTGATATGTTTTGTGTGAACCATTTTGTAAAGTGTTTGTGGGAAATAGGCAAATGTTTATCGGTAAGTAAAACTTTGTTTTTCCTCCATGTGCATGAAATTCGAATGGGAAAGGGAGTTTATTGTCAAATACTATATAATTATAGACGAATATTTTCACGCGCTCTCAAAATATCACTGTTTACTTGAAAATTATAGTATAAAATAGGTTGATGATATTATTTAAAAAAAAATTGTCTTTTATTTTTCCTTTGTAATTTGACAATAAGCTGTTTACGCATAAAATCATTATATTTTCTATTCAAATTCTGTTGTTATTTTCGTTGACTAAACAAAAACAAATTGTTAATATATTGTATACATAGGTTAGAATCTAAAAAATGGCAGACAAGCAATGTGTACCGTATTAACCACAATCAAACGGCATGAGCTGTTTAAGTGTCCACTCGTGGTACATGAATCAGTAACGAGCTGTTACGAGTGGTTCTTGTGTTACACAAGTCAGCTACAGATTCATGTAAAGCTTGATAGTGGGTAACATGTACGCAAATAACTGTAGGTAATCATCAGTGAACCGATAAACTCTGCAGAAATTTTAGGGATCCGCGGATTAAGCCTCATCATCATCACATCATTCTATATTTTTTGGATTAGCGTATGTTAATCATGTACCTAGTAAGTATCAAAGTTTTCTCGACCAAAGTAGACATAATTAGGTAAAACTTTTTAAAAGCTCAGGCTTTTAAACAGTGTGGTCATTGTGAAATGAAAAACTTAGGTAAGGTACCTAAGTACCTACAGTATGCGCGCGATCTAAGTGCAGTCAGAGTATGAGTCTATGGCGAACATTACACGATAGGTTTTGCTGTCAGTTTTGCCACAGTCAAAGTTTTGATTGACGAAAAACCTACCGTTTAATGCGACGATTGATTGACGATTTTGCATGACGAAAATTGTAGGCGATAAAATTCCGTCATTCAACCATCATTCATGATTGATGGAAATGATTGACGCTTGCATGACCGTGTAATGTTCGCCTATGAGGTGAGGCGCGGGAGCACCCCCCCCCCCCTCGCCTTTGACACACCTTGCCTCGCTATCCTATCAGCCGACGTGCGACGGACCGCAGTCGGGTGTGTATCGCGGATTGGACTTATCGTTACTTTCATTCGTGCACAGACGTATTATTTCAATGGTAAACTAATTCCACTTGGTACGTCTTATTTAGTTTTATGCATGGAGCGTTGGGATGGGACAGTCCATACACAGTAGATAGGTAAAAAAAGAAATTACGTACATTATACCTATTTAATTATCAATTGTTTTTCTTTTCAGAGAAATATTATGGCTTTTAAAATAGTACAGACGATCGAGTACGATGTACCTAAACTAACCATCGTTCCCACGCTGTGGGAATCGAAAGGGATTGTCCGCTGGCCACCAAAAAATATCAAATTAGCATCTAAATTAATAAAAGACGGTCATTCTAGTCCAGGACCAGAATGGAACTCGTACAAATGTGTTTTAAAGAGAAATTTTATACCTACATACGAAGAGGCAGATAAGGAATTGCGTCGAATGGAACAAAATACGGATACCGACGACAATGCCCACTGCAGCGTGCCGGGAACATTAAATCCATATGCCGCCGATGGCGAAATAAATTTCGACGCATTGGCGCAAGATTTGACACAATTGGTAAGATTTTTGTTCAAATACCAAAAAATCAAAACTTTCCTCTTTATAATGTTAGTTTAGATATGGATATTATTATTATATTGTTATCATTATTAAGTTTAGATGTAGAAGTGCAGATAACATATTAGAAATAGCGATGTGCGCGCGAGTAATGTTTCGATGCGTACCGTTCCGTGTTAGTTGAAAGGAAGTGATGTATCTGTTACGTAGTACCTAACTAATACTCAATATGTGCTTGCGTCACATATTAAATTTATGTGCTTATTTAATCATTTAGGTTAATCACTTCATGTTACAGGATAATCCACAACCGTCAGCCAGTGACAGTCGCGCTTTAACAACAAATGTATTTTGTCAGCAGCAAGACACGATTCAGGTATGCAACTCAGAAGATATACAAACTGTGATTGCTAATCAAGCCGCGATGTTAGAAAAGCTTAATGTAGTCGTGGAAAATCAAAAAAAAATAGTACTTAAGCTGGCTTCCTTAACAATACAATTGGAGGAAACAAAAGCATCAATATCTCAGGAGAAGGAAAGACCAGTAAATATTACATTGCTGCACGACCAATTAAGAACGGAAGAAGAGAATGAAAGTTTTTCTATAAAGCCCATTGAAAACCAGCAGCAATTTGAAATGTTGGAAACGGATCTAGCTGATAAGGCCAAAAAAAAGAAGCTTTCCAAAACATTATCATTGTTGTGCTCATCTAAAGTGGGTAGCGGCACGACGTGCGCATACAAACTACTGGATATACTTTTCTCCAAGAATTTTCTTTGTCAGTGTTCATGGTCTGGTGGTAGCAAGGGAGAAATTTCTAAAATTCCCTTTAAAAATTACAAGAACATCAGGATTTTTTTCTTTGAAATTGTCAATTCTTGGGACTCAAACTTTACGGATGATGACGCCGAAAAGTTTTTGAAGCTAGCCATAAGGAATGCTTCTAAACGTAAATTAATGAAAGTGTTACGACAATCATCAAAACGAACCCGCAAAAGTAGAAACCGCGGAGAGGAATTACATTATAATGCCAGTAATAACAGCGAAGAACTTCAAGTTGCTGATGAAGATAATGGTAATAATGGAGAAGAACCTCAAGCAGGCAAAAAAAGAGAACAACTTGAAACAGCTTCAAATGGTGACAACAACGAACAGACGAGAAGCGACGAAAGTATGGACCTATGCTAATTTTTATGCCAACACTTAAGCATACTCATACACCGCAGACACAACATCCACACACGCACACAAATGCATACTCACACATGTTTTACATATATGTCGTGGCTAGATCATAGAAATTGATCATGGCCAATTTTAGTTGGCCATATCATGAAGATATGGCCAACTAAAATTGGCCAGATCGTTTAAATGATTACATTTGATGATATGTCAATCCTCGTTTGGCTATGTCATTGATGTAGGATTTCTATGATAATTAAAAGTCTAAAGAAAGTAGGCCAAACGAAGATTGATATATCATGAAAGTTTAAAGTTTAAAATGATCTGGGCAATTTTAGTTGGCCATATCATGAAGTGAACAATTTCTATGATCTAGCCACGACATATTTATTTTAACAAAATTATTGTTTTCGTTATTTATTATTGCTTTTGTGATAAAAAATATTATCTTATGTTCGTTTATGTTTAGATTACGTTGATTTTTGAACAGTTGTGAAATCATTTACAGAAATTGTTAGGAAACGTTTCGTAAGAGAGAAATCTTGTTATAATATATTTTGTTTTAATTGCAAGACTGAAGAGAAGATGACTGATGTTAATTATTTCTACTAAATGGATATAAGTAACGACTGATTAATAATAATTGCTCTAAACTAGATTCCTAAGTGTGATTTTTTAACAATTTTTATGTAGATGCCTACATACCTACTTGTTAAATATAAGAAAAACTTCCTACTACATAGATATGAATAACTGGCGAATGAAAAGGGTTTATGTTCCTACTATGAGAAACGTACACGTCTCCAGATGCGTCCGCGGACGCTGACAGATGTATCAGCAGATGGATCACCACGAGCCGTCTGCACGTCTGTAGGTCTATCAGTCTATGCTCATACTAGAGGCAACTCGCACATAACATCCCAAAAATGGATGTTGAGTTGAGACCGAGCTGCCGCAGCTATTTATTTATTTAGTACTTTTATAAATATTATGTATTTTGTACACTTACAACATTTTTATTTTTGTGGTATTTCTTTTTAAATTTTATATAAATAATGTAAAATAAATAATATTTATAAAAGTACTAAATAAATTAATAGCTGCGGCAGCTACGGTCTCAATATCCATTTTTGGAATATTACGTACGAGTTGCGTCTGTCGAGTATAAGCATAGACTGATCGACCTACAGACGTATGGACGGCTCGTGGTGATCCGTCTACTGATGCATCTGCCAACGTCCGCGGACGCGTCTGTAGACGTGTAGAGGAAGCTTAACTGGTATCTCCAACCAACTACCGTATTTCACAATATTTTTTTAAATAAGAAAATGTTACCGTGTATGCTACCTTTTAGTTAGATAAAAATAGTAGTCCACTGATTAGCTTTAATTGGCCCTTTAAACCTTAATAAACGTCAGGAACGACTAGGTACCTAAAATTGTTATTTTTGTGATTTTATTTGGATGTGATATTTTCTTATGTGGAAAGGATGTAAATAATAAATAAAAGTACAAAATAATCAGTACCTCAAGTATTTTATTTTCTTACAATGTATGTATTAATGGAATAAAATAGTTATATTCTCCATGAGGAATACAAACTAATTTGCATTTTACTTCTTTGGGATCTAAAACAACCATAGTAGTATCGCCAATTCGTAAGCATTTGTATATACCAAGACGAGAAGATTTGATAGGATATTCAAAAACATCCTCTTTGCTATTTAACCGGTAACCTTTTAAGGACACAACATTAAGTTCTTCAACAATCGAACTTATTTCGAAAATATCATTATGTACTGTGAATAAATATCTGTCTTCTGTTTTTGAAGATAATCTAAAATCTTGATAATTTAAAATGGGGATGTTCTTTTTACTCCTCGAGATAAATGGATACGTAGCGTACTTCTTTTTCTCTAGGTCAGTATTTTTTACACAATTCTCATCATCTTCAATTAACCTTTTGGCCACTTGTGACAGTGGATTTTTGCCAACCCTGAGCATTTGCTTGATCATATATAATTTGTTCTCAAATGGATACGCGTTAAAAGTATTTAGTGCTCCGTACATTTTAACTTCAGCAGTAACGTGCAGTAAATTGTGGACATTACTTGTTACATATGCCGCTCCGTAGAAATCTTTATAATGTTTAACATAGTGTCTCAAAAGTTCTTCAGACACAGGTAACAAATAATGGTGAGCTTCACTGGAACAAATGGTTATTCCGCAGTAGAGCATCAAAAAGTGTGAAAACGCATTAGCTGGTAAAACATCACGCAGAATAACTAAGCTGAGATAGTAAAAGAAAGATCTAAATTCCGATGCTTTCCAATACGCTAAAAAATCGAGGTTTCGCACTGAACGGTGAATTTCAAATGGTAATTTACATTGGTTTAAAAAATTCCTTACTGTTTCAATGTCAGTGGCACGCCATTTTGTGATGTATTTTCCAAAATTACCATCACGCCAACCTATAAGCATTCTTTTCATGATCCCTAAATCGATAAGGTGTAGTGAGTCGCTGACTGGAATATTCTTTACCATATCAATTGGCAGTCTTAGCAATGGTGAGTCAGTTTTATGGTGCGCACCATAAGCTTTGTTCCGGAACCCATCATCAGTTCTATCGACACATCTGGAGTCGGCAAAGACTACGGTATGCGAAGTGTGTGAATACTCTCCAACTGTAACACATTTCAGACAACCATTCTTCCCGTTGAAATTACAAACACCTGTAACAGATAGAGAAGTAGGTACTTATAATATGTTGACAAATATGCTAAAATTCCACTAACTGATGTGAGCAGTAGGTACCTTTTATATAAGCTCTGGCAGGTGAGTCACAAATGAAACACCGTATCTTTATTGTGAACTTTCTTCCAGAATTCTGAAAGTAGATACCATCCCGAAGCAATACTTCCATTTCATTAATAAAATCTTCTAAATAAGTATTCAAGTTTTTCGGTTTCCCTATTCCAAAATAAATGCCAATAACAAATGGCCTGAAGCAAGGATTCTCGAAAACGTTGCAAAGTATAGGCCAAAACTCTTTTTTGGAACTTTTGAAGATTGGTAAACCATCCATGTTTATATTCAACGAAATTGTTTCTGGAGCTTCTTCCCAACAAAGCAATATTTTTTGCAAAGGTATTATTATTCCATTGTGCCAGTATTCACCTCCATCGATTATTTTTAAGGTGATTTGTCTGGGTGTACCTAAAATAGTCCTGGGGTCATTAGGTAATGTATTTGGAATAAATTCATTGATAATTTTTGACAGATCTCTTAAAGCTGTGTGTGCAATATTTTTTTCAATGGCCCATTTTCTTATATTTTCTCGAAATTTTTCTTTTTTATCATAATTACTACATACACTGTCACTGTCTGAACTTGCAGAATAGTTAGATCTATCTGCCCATCTATATTCATTATCATTACTGCACAATACGTTACCACTATCTTTTAACATTCGCTGTATACTTGAAGAGTTTTGTCCATCTAAATCTGCACATGCTTTTACACCAACATTTTTGAATACGGAACCCTCCCGTTCTAAAATTTCATTCACACTTGGATCATTATTTACAAAACGTGTAGCCTGTTCAATGTTCACTGCATCATCTGTATTTCTGTTCAGAATCCTCAAATATTCTGCATTAATTTTTCGGCGTATTCCGCCAGTCCTTTTTTTATATTTCCACATATCACAATATCTTAAACGACGCGATTAGCTACTTACCTACGAAGCGCTGAATAAAGAAGTCTTCAAGGTCTTATTTAACGGCACTAGTAGATTAATTGTCAACGATAGTACAAGTATTCGGCTTTCACTGAGATTATGGGTAACATGTGAGCTAATATAGAGCAGTTTGCTTTAACTTAGCATCATATAATGTTCACCCATAGTGATCATGTAGGCTTTATAAGAGCTATTATACGATTGCGTGTAACAAGCTGATTAACATTACACAAGTTCCACTGTGTACAGCAAAAGGCACTATATCTTTGTTATTTGAAGCCACAGAATAACTGATTACATTATAGTAGCGCACGTGATCTTTCTTAAAATGCAAGTGGTCTAAGGGTACAGTTGTGGTCTTCAATTCAGAATATAGCTTAGTTAAAGTCCACAAAAATCCTTTAAATTGCTTAAAGCTGTATAATACTGAACTTGTTACCTATATTAACGCTGCAAGCGTTACAGTGTGGTCTCCGTGACGCATAATAACGTTCTTGTTCAGGTGAAAGCTCACTTTTCACCTATTGCAGGTCGAGTGTACTGTAATAACTCTTCATAAGTGCTAAAGTTACCGATGTTACCTCTTGTGACATCTTATAATGCAGTTTTGTGCTACTTGGGTAGGCCTAATGACTATTAGCATAACGTTAGTAGGCCTAATGACTATTTTAGTGACAGAACCGAATTGCTGCAAAACCGACTCCACGTAGTCTTGTTTGTCCTACCCCTAGAGTGTAATTTAAAATCGCGTAGGCGCGTAGGGGCGAGGCGGCCCGCGGCCTGAGGAGCAGGCGGCTGCGAGCGAGCCGCCGCGGCTGAGGCAGGCCGGCGAAGCCGGCCAACAAGCCGAAGCTGCGGTGGTGAGCGAAAGCTGTCTGCGACGATTAGCACGCGTGGGGCCGCCGGAGGCCCGCAGCGCCGGAGCCGTGACAGAAACCCTGCCTGCTGCATGCTGCATGCTTGCTTGCATGCTGCATGCTTGCTTGTTTGCTGCATGCTTGCTTGCATGCTGGCTTGCATGCTTGCTTGCATGCTGTATGCTTGCTTGCATGCTGTATGCTTTAGGATATTATGCTTAAAAATGTTATGCTTTAGAACTTTATGCTTAGTAAATTTATGCTTTAGAATATTATGCTTAATCATTATTATGGTTAGAGAAATTATGCTTAAAAAAATTATGCGTAAGCTGTTATGCGTAATTATATTATGCGAAAATATAATTATGCCAAACAAAATTATGCTAAGTTATATTAGGTCTTAAAATTTTATGCAAATGGATAGGGAACCAAGACATCTCAATCACACCTGTGCCAATAAATGGTCACCACAGTACATCGGCCTTTCCATTAGACGCGAATGGTACAACGGAGTGATTACCATAATCACTAGCTTGCCAAGTGATTGATTAATCACAGCACAGTGTTAAATAGTGGTCCTAAGTTTTCTGATCAACTTGAGTGATATAAATATTTAAATAAATAAACTGTAAATTAAATAAATGACGGGTCCATTAGCCCAGAGGCAGAACTAAATGAAACAAATATTTTATTTCTATGGCCTAGCGTACAGGTGTTTTGGTTGGAGATTTGTATTTGAAAACATACTTTGTATAGAGGCTGAATATATACTGTAAACACCTACCTATTTGAATCTATACATATCGTAACTTAATATTATAAATGCGAAAGTAAGTTTGTTTGTTTGTTACGCTATCACGCCAAAACGGCTGAACGGATTTGGATGAAATTTGGCACACAGATAGACAACGACGTAGACGTTGTAAGGACAACGGCTAGTTTTCATTGCATCCTGGATCGCAGACGAAGTCGCGGGCAACAGCTAGTTATATATAAGTTCAAGTCGCGTTTCGTGTCTGTCTGCGTGACCGCTTTGTTCTTTTAACCTTCGCAACGGATTTTGATGCGGTTTTCATCATAATTTTGAGAATTTTATTCCGGAAGGTTTATGTGTTTATTACATTAATATTATACTTACATAGAATTAAAAACTCTCGATGTTTTGTCAAGTCGAAAACACCGTGGGAAGTAGGGGTAGTTAGAGTTGAATAAAAAGGAAATGTATCTATTTACTTGGCGGTGGTTCCTGTGTTTGGTCGGGCCTCGCCTCTTCCCGAGCGACCCTCGCCAGCTTTTCTGCGTAATCCCGGAATCGCTGAAACAATTAGATTATTTTGGTTGAAACAGTGTACAATAAATATTAATTATTTTATATGTTATTGTATGGTGAATCTGTTGTTATTTTTTTTGTAGTGTACCTTTTTTTTTTTTTTTGGTTGCTTAATCATCAAATGACCTCTCCCGCTCTGGGCGGAGCGGAAGGGCGTGTCAGACTCTTACTGACTAAAACCCACCCGTGTTCCTTTAGTAGCCTGTGCGCCAGGGCCACGGTAACTCTTTCGAACAAAATCCGCGACCCCGGCAGGCATGGGTCCTATCGACTACCTAAACACAAGAAAACATATCTCTTCTGTACAATTAACAAATTTCATTATTTTGTAACGCTAAGTAAGAGGTTCTGATGAATTAATATCGCATTCATTCATGTTGAAGAGATTTGGATACCCTTCAGTAATACTAGACCATGTTCAAAGATCATCCTACATGCTTAGATAAAATTAAGTATACCAACCTATCTAATTTAAGTATTTGACTTCCTTAATTCTGGCCCACCTTTGTGCAAATAAATATGTGGCAATATCCTATTGACATCACGCAAACCAAGCAGCCTCGCCCAGAACATTTTATTACGAGTGCTTTACCTAATAAATCATGTTTAAACGCACCCTCCACTATTGATTGGAGGAATCAATCAAAACACATTTTCATATTAATTGGATCCGATAGAAAGACCAGATTCTGACGGTCTGGCGCCGACCAAAACCACTTGTTGAACAATTTAAACTGAATATCATAGCATAGGTAGGTGCTTACCGATCCATCACAATCTTGTTACGTAAATTACACAACAGAGTAACAAACAACGCACAATAACAATGGAATTCTAAAAACAACAGTTACAAACAGGGATTCTTGGATCTCTCGCAATACGTCCCTCATGTCAATCAGCTCATAATTAAACAATTAACGTAAATTAGAATGCGTTTTCACATTAATTGATTAGTGTGCAGAATACAGAAGGCTATTAATTACCATCGGGATGCATTCATACCCTGGCCATGGTAATCGAGCCACGATCTCGCAATGTCTTGAGATCGCTGGTCGAAGCTGTTCTATCGTCCACATTGAGTGCCAGCCACAAGTGCTAAAACGCCTTTAAACTACACGATATCTAGGGCCCGATATTTAGGTAATGTGGTTTTTTAATAGGGATCTTTCCCCCTCTCCCTTATTACACTATCCACATTTAGGGAAAGGGGCCCCGAATATCGCGTATTGAAATAAGGCGTTTTGATTTACGGGCGTTTTACACTTTAATTTGGGCGTATTACCGGTTATAAGTATATAATAAAAACATAAGACGATCGGGCTGCGTTATGTTATCTGTGGAACGTTTGAGATGCTCGACGCGGAGTTATTTTGGCCACTTTATCGTGGAGAGTGGCTGCACTCCGCCTTGCCCTCGGGTTACGATAAATCAATAATATCGTGTACCTAAGTGAATTATCGATATTTTACATTTTATGCCTATTTGTTATCGTTAATAGGAACGAACTTAACGATCGCACAGCGCAATTACCTCTAGGCTAGGTTGTTTGTCTGTCCCGCGACGTAATCATGTACTCCTTCAATGGGAGATACTTTAGAAGTCAGTCATATGACATTATCCGCTCTGTTGCATTGGAAATAAATCTCCAGGGGATTCTTATTAGTCTGACTGTAGCTGGATAGGCTTTAAATATTAATAAAGTGATGCACGCATTACTCAGTCCGATATAACGACGATGGCTATCATTTGTTTATGTTAACTTTTCATCCGATAAGCTAGCTAGGTCGTATACTAAAGTTACGGTTTCCTAGATGAGCGGTGGCCGCCACATAGTGTCCGAATTTACAAGCGTATGACGTCACTGAAACGTCATTAAGGGGGAAGCGCCAGGGTAGCCCGCGAAATTAAAATTTTCTTACGTTTTTTGCGATTTGCAGGTCAGTATCAGGTTGTATGTTGATCTTAATATGATTCGCGACTGTAACAAAAATATGTTTAAAGAATTATAATCACAAAAATCATCAATACAACTCTCTAAGTTCATGTTATCCTATTGAATGCAAATTTCATTAAATCATGACATTTGAGGGCAATTCTAACTTAAGGAGTTGTATTGTTGATTCTAATGATTATGATTGTGTAAAACCATATTTGTTACGGTCGCGAATCATATTTTAATCAACATACAACCTGAAACTGACCTGCAAAGTGCAAAAAAACGTAAAAAAAATTGAATTTCGCGGGTTACCTTAGCGCATCTCCCTTAATGAAAGTAAGTTGGTGTGTTTTCCTAGAGAGAGTTTTTTGAGACCGTAAATTCAAAATCCGCTGCCATCATTTTAATGACAGCTGTCACTGCGGCCGTTGTGTGGCGGCCAACGCTCTTCTAGGAAACCGTAGCTTTACTAGATATACTACAGCCCGATTCAAATTTTACGGCGGCTCGGAACATGAGGCGAGTCGCTGCGCAGTAACAAATTCACGTGTCAGCGGGGGTGAGAGGTGAGTTTCTGCGCAGCGAATAGCGCACTTCAGAGACGCCATAAACTTTGAATCGAGCTGTACCTACCTAGCTAGCTTATCTGCTGAAAAGCCTTTGCCAACGCCAGATATCTTTAATCAAGGAATAATTTAGAATTGTTGAAAGATTTTCCATACAAAAGTAGGTAGGTAGGTACTAAAGTAAAATTTACCGTTCAAAAGAAAATAAAGTACTTAATTGAATCACTGTCAGAGAGAGGGTCTAGAAGCTTAGAAAACCAGTCGTTATTCCTAGATTTTATAAGAGCTTGAATGAAATAAAATTGAATGAGAATATTTATGTACCTACCTGGCTGTTTTTGTTAAAAAATACATAATGTCTCTAAGTATGCTTAGATTACTTACATTTTCCTAATCCTGTTATTTTTCCAAGCTTCTATTTAACTTGCAATGTTTGTATGTTAGTTTGTTTCTGGTCAAATCATGCAAGCTGAATTAAAACCACTTCCTCTTATCCTACGGAGTTGAAATTCCACATGTTGATTCTGTTTCGAAGACAATGTATTTTATGATGCATGACCTGATTCTACACCCAGGATGCCTCAATCTTTGAAGAAATAATTAAAGTTCTATGTTAACGTAAGTTTTATTTAGTACTTTTAGTTAATTAAAAGCTTGTTTTTAAAAAGGTTTTTATTAAATTTTTATTTAAATCACATCGGTAGTAATAGGTACTTGACTTCAGTAGCTTTTCTTAGCAGTTCATAATTATATTCCAATTGAATGACAATTTCATAAAATATCAAAACTAGGATTATCTGAATTTAGACGGTTGTATTGATGATTTTAATGATTATAATTCTATAATATTTTCTTCAACGTACAACCTGACACTAACCTGCAAATTGCAAAAAACGTAAGAAAATTTGAATTTCGTGGGCAACCTGGCGCTTCCCGTTTAAATAACTTGGCCCTTATATAGTAGCTTCAGATTATTCAAACATTTATCTCATTTTGGGAAAATTTATCCTGTTTTATTTGGGACATACTCGTAAAACCATCCGCTACTCGCATAGCCTAAAGAAATCATTTAAATATTAATATTTTTCTACTCTACGTACTATTAATATTTTATTAATAGTACCTAAATAACTAATACCTACTAAGAACTATTCAGAACTAAGTACTTTATTGTTGTTTTAATCAAAACAAAATAACAATAAAGTATGTAGTTCTGAATTCAAATTATTATACACGATAAATCTAATAATTGATGGACATGGAAATTAGCATTCGTTTGTAGTCGGAAATGCGATGATTCCCGAGGGACATTAAGAAAACAGTTGTACTGTAACTCATTGATAACTTTTCGTAAAAACTTTTTTTTTTAAATTCAATCATTACATAACATCATGCCTGTTAAGTCCCGGAGAGGAGGGCAGAAGTGTAGCTTTTGCAGACCCACGTTTGCAGTAAGTCACATGTATTATGGGGGTGAACTATTATTAGGTCTTTACCTATGAAATTGCCGTTCTGCAGTACTGGCCATTTCAAATCAAAATAATTTTTGTTTGGCTATGAATTCTAATTTCAAATTAATTTTATTTTAAAAACATGGTTTTTTTTTTCTAAAAGTAGTCATTTCTTTATTGATTAGTGTTACATTTTCATCGCATTTCAATCTTTTTCGTCATCATGGATACGTTAAAAATTCGAGTAATTATGGAATATGAGTACCGTCGTGGCAGCAACGCGGCACAAGCGGCACGCAACATCAACGACGTTTACGGAGCTAACTCTACAAACCAACGCACCACCTGTTATTGGTTTGCTCGCTTCCGTTCTGGAAATTTCGACCTGAAAAATGAACCTCGCGGTCGTCCGAAGACTTTGGTCGACAATGACGAATTAAAGGCGATTGTGGAAGCTGATGATACACAATCTACGGCTGAATTAGCAGCAGCTTTCGACGTTAGCGTCAAAACAATATTGGTCCATTTGCGTCAAATTGGCAAGGTAAAAAAGCTTGACAAATGGGTGCCCCACGAACTCAATGATCGCCAGCGCGAAGTACGCGTCGAGACGTGCCTTGCACTGCTCAACAGACACACAAATGAAGGAATTTTGAACCGCATTGTTACCTGCGATGAAAAATGGATTCTGTTTGATAACCGTAAGCGCTCAGCAAGTTGGTTGGATCCTGGTTCAGCACCTAAACAATGCCCTAAACGAAAACTTACCCCTAGAAAAGTGATGGTCACTGTTTGGTGGTCTAGCGCCGGTGTGATTCATCACAGCTTCTTACCAAACGGGGTGAGCATTACTGCAGATGTGTACTGTGAAGAACTGAACACAATGATGGAGAAGCTGGCGCATCTCCAACCAGCATTGGTCAATCGCTCGTCTCCGCTGCTCCTGCACGACAACGCGCGACCTCATACTGCACAGCAGACGGTCTCCAAGTTGCAAGAACTGGGGTTGGAAGCTCTCCGTCATCCGCCCTACTCACCAGACCTTGCGCCTACAGACTACTACTTTTTCCAGAATTTGGATAACTTCTTGGCGGGAAAAAAATTTAATACCCGAGAGGCAGTACAAAATGCCTTTGAAGAATTTGTTGCCTCCCGTCCAGCTGATTTCTTTAAGAAGGGCATCAATAAACTGCCACTGCGATGGCAAAGATGCATTGATTGCATGGGTGATTACTTCGATTAATACAAATAAAAAATTCATGAAAAAAATTCGTTTAAATTTTTTCATACAAAACGGCAATTTCATAGGTAAAGACCTATTATTACCACTTCGATCATATTCAGGGTGACAGGGACATCGCCGCACAATCTGTTACCATGGATTCAGTACATGATTCTGAACCCCGCTGCGTTGAAATTACTCGAGGGTTATAAAAAAAAAAATGTTCTGCCATACATTTTGACCGCGTAAGTATTGCACTTTTCTATTAAACCGCAGGTATTTTATTTGATAGCCGACGAAAAATTTCTAAGCTAGGGTCTAGAATCAGGAGCTGAATTCATGGTTTCAGTTTGCCAGCAACCGAGACAAAAATAAAGAATAAATCCCAGGTCGGGTAGTGTTATTGGGTTTTTTTTTTTGGGTTTATACAGGGTCAAATTAAATTAGCTAGCGAAACTCTGCAGACTTCATGGGTATCCTATGTAAATACGATAAAATAAAAAAAGATACAATTTCGTTTTTTTGGGGTCAACGACAGTTGGTAGTAATGGTAGTGTAGTTACTTGAAGTATGAGTCGGGAAAATCGGTTTTCTTATATTTTATCGTGATAAGATATCGACACCCATCACTTTTGTGAAGTTAATACAAAAAAAACTGATATTTCAAGTAAAGCTACACAAATTGAGGTCATTGACCCCACAAACAATGAACCAAATTAATTTCTATTTTGTTTTATCGTGTTTAGATATCGGTACCCATCACGTCTGCGGAGTTTCGCTAGCTAATTTAATTTGACCCTGTATAAACCCAAAAAGAAAACCCAATAACACTACCCGACCTGGGAATTATTCTTTAACCTATACCTAGGTATTCCTTCTCCAGCATGATTATTGGGCTTGTCAAAGAAGAACACGTGTCAGTATATTGATCATTGATTGTGAGACGTGTAGGAGCGAGGTACACAAACAACGTGAATTGGAAATCAAATTATGTTTGTTTTCCTCAAATTATTCCGCCAATTCTGGGGTGGCTCGCTCATGTAGCTAGGTACTACATGTGAAATATTAATCATTGCCATTCAATTTTCTCCGGTAAGTAGGTACATACACGTGAACGTACGTGTAATAAAGTTCTAAGATAGGAAATAGAAGTAGGAAGCTTTTAGGTCATCAGATGTTGACTAAGACTATATTCGGATGCATATTTACATACAGTAAATTTTTTGCTGTGAAAGTATGCAAGCGGCTTTAAAAAAAATTTTTTTTTCGTAAAAAACATCCAGGGATGCCAGGAACACCGGGAATGCATAACAAATCGGGTGTAAAGTATGGAAGCGGCTAATAAAATAAAGATTTATGAAAGGAAAAACCCCGGGATGTGTGTTAGTTAAAGTTACGATATTTTCGATAGAAAAGCGCATTCCATATTAGCCAACATCTCAACTTTAGGTGAATATGCATCCGAATATCCGATCTCTAGTAATCATACACTATAGCTCTTAGCCAGCGTCTTTGTCTTCGTAGAGTTGTGACTTTCGGATACAAATTTTCATCCCCTATTTTACCCCCTTGGGATAAATAAAGGGATTTTTTTTTGAAAATTCTGCTTCGTTTATTTCATATTTTTACCCGATTTATTAAATACAAACTTTCATCCCCTATTTAACTTCTTTAGGGGTAGAATTTCCTAAAATTCGTACTGATACCTACGTTATTTCATTTTATGTCAATAGTAACAGTTTTTATAAACAGTATCTATGCGTACCGTCCCTACTTCCTACTTAGTAAGAAATAAAAATATTGTAAACATAACAATAAATTGTCTCAACAATTTGTAGTGGTTCTTGTTTTCATTTTACATTTACATATTTTTCTATTCGCCTACAGACGGTCAGGTTTTCGAGATCCGTAGACAAATGCCGGTATTGTACCTACGCTACTTTGTAACTACGGCCGCAGAGAATAATATGTTTAAGATATTACCATAATTATCTCTGATTGGAAAACATTTTACTATCTGCCTAGATTTGCTGCGAGTTTATAAAAGTCTTACTAAGAGATAAAACAATGCGTAAGTCCATTACGGTACTCTTGTATTGCATATTCAGGCTTTTATTCATGGATGCTGTCATGCGCATAATAAGGTTATAGGTAATAAAGCTATTAATTCTAATATAAAATCAGCACAGAATGTAACTATTTTTATATCGATAGATACGGTTATTTTATCGGTTGTTATAACAGTCTTCCTAGCCTTTTCTCAATTATGACGGGGTCGGCTTCCAGTCTAACCAGATGGAGCTGAATACCTGTATTTTACATGCAGCGACTGCCTATCTGACCACCACAACCCAGTTACTGGGTAAAATGATACCCCAAGGAGTATTAATAGCTGGGACCAACGGCTTCTAACGTGCTTTCCGAGGCACGGAGAGGTCTGGATAAGTGATGGTCACCCATCCACGCGAACCGTGCGGTTTTTATTTAGCCACGAGCCATTCTATAAAGTCTCTAACAAGATCACAGAATGTAACTATTTTTATAACGATACCTACGGTTATTTTTTACAATATGCATATATCTGTTGTTATATCGTGATATTATAAGGGTACCGTACGTATAGTACGATTCAAATTTAATGGCGGCTCGAAACATGAGGTGAGTCTTTGCGCAGTAACCAATTCACGTATCAGCGGGGGTGAGGGGTGAGGTACTGCGCAGCGAATATAGCGCACTTCACAGCCGCCATTAAGTTTGAATCGTACTATACCTATCTACTGATATGATTCTTTAAAACGCGTTGGCTAATACCTACATGACTAATTATTTAAACCGACACAGTCATCTTTCATAGTTACACCAGCAATGCTTTAATATGGATTTACGATCATCAATTTGTAATGTGCATAGTTATAACATTATCCACGTCATTGCGTTCGTTGCACAATCATTGGACATTCGTTCATCTAACGAGCTGTTTCATTGTATTTTGTAACTTGACGTCTTCTACGGAAGTATGAACTAAGTTTCATAATCTTTTAACGTTCCATCACGTAGTTTCAATAGCTATAAGGACAAACTCATGTAAACATAGCGCAATGGACGGTCACGTGAAATTCTAAGGCATTAGTCCCACCGCCGCCGCGCCGGCGATTAACGAGAAGCGAGTAGAGCTAGCAACTAAAAACGAGTTGACGTGCAACGAGCAGCGAATGCGTGACGGCGACACAGACGCATATGTAGATACCAAGCGTGAGTCTCTCAGCGAGTGTTCTGCCGTTCTGCCCGCCAAGCGAGCGTCGCGCGTCGCTAGCGAGTAGGTATAGTACGATTCAAACTTAATGGCAGCTGTGAAGTGCGCTATTCGCTGCGCAGTACCTCACCCTTCACCCCCGTTGACAGGTTTTTTTTTTTTTTTGGTTTGGAAATAATCAAATGACCTCTCCCGCTCTGGGCGGAGCGGAAGGGCGTGTCAGACTCTTACTGACTAAAACCCACCCGTGTTCCTTCAGTTGCCTGTCCGCCAGGGCCACGGTAATTCTTTCGAACAATCTGCGACTCCGGCAGGACCCCCGTTGACACGTGAATTGGTTACTGTGCATCGACTCGCCTCATGTTCCTAGCCGCCATTAAGTTTGAATCGTACTTTTCTTTCTCTAATAGGTCTTGTCGCTACGACAAACGAGTACTCGCCGGCGCGGGCGCGGGGCGGTGTGAACAACAGACAGCGATCAACTATTAAAATATGTATCTCTTTTACTTACACGCGACTTACAATCTTTTGTACGTTTCTTGAACGAGCAAATAATTGATAGCTAGTCGCTTCCTCGTCAGCAATAGGGCAGGTGGCTAGACCCATGTTTCGTAGTTCGTACAATCCAGTACAGTCGTTGCGACAAGATAATAAATTAATTGATAGAGTACAAAGTGGTACATTATAATTATCTTGGGGGAAGTTATACAAGCACTGAACTCTTGGTTGTATGAATATTGAATAGATATGTACTTTTGTAATAAATTCCTACTTTGAAGTGCAAGCATTTCGGCATGTGACATGACATTATTAAGTAAAATGTATTGGACAACCTACAGGTTCGTGACAAGCGAGGTGGGTTTAATATTAATTTAATGAGGAAACTAAGCAAACAATGCTTAATAAAATCAAGTTTCTAACATTAGATTATAAAGCTAATTAAATTCTTTGATTTACGAATAGCCAACGAAATCCTAAAGGGTTTAACTATGTATAAATTAGGTACCTACTTAGCTCTTTGAAATAAATTAGGTAGGTGTACCATGGCAGGACATCGAGCAGCGAGGTAATTGCGTAACACACTAACAGTAGCAATGGCATCCATTTTGACAGTTCAACAATATTCATTGCATTATTTACGTTGTTGAGCAGACAAATTTTTCGAACATATGAAGCAATGGGTTAGAAATATCCTTCAAAATGATTCAGACTCTGATTGATAGTGTGTTACGCAATTAGGGTGCAGGGCGAGGTAAAGGTAAACAGGGTAAGGACACTGAAAACAACAGAATGTTCTAGAACCATAATTTCGAAGACATGACATCCAAATTACGCTCCTGCTCACAGAGTGCAGGTTTAGATAACGTGGATAAGTTCAAACAGAGGGAGTACATTAGGTATTTACTGCTATACCAAGAACTTCGAAAGAAACGAAAAAGCAAAGTCTTGTATAGGCAGCACGCTTTGACTTCTTAAAAGTTTATCTCTCTTTTGAAATGGTGATCCGTTTATATATGACCCATCTCATCGGATTACCCTGTAAATATATATTTCTCGACTAAAATAATTTGTTAGGCTTGTATCTAATTAATTACCTGATCACAACAATAAAATCACAAAAGCCGTTGAACATTTCTGACCCAAATACTTGTGGCTTCAACTCCCGAAGCTGAAAGTTTATTATCTCCAAGGATTCCCGTGTTCGTGAGAATATTTAAGCTTCCATTATTTCCGTCTTTAGAATGTTTTGACACGCCGATTCACGAGGTGTTTCAGACGTTCATCTTGTTTAATTTGTAGCCGTAGAAGGCGTTATTGTTAACTAAGATAATTAGGAATGCGAAGCTAATAAATGTAAATTTATTAAGTAATTATGACGGCATTGTTACCATGCTTTTCATCCTCATCTTCGTTAATAGGATAAGGAGGTTTATTTTATTAGGTAATAAGTGGAGAATACAATACTAAAAAGTTTACTTTATTTCTCGTCAATTTCTTTTCAATTTCAATAATGCATTAAATAGGTTCTATTGAACCTCTTCAACTTCTTTCAATTTCAACTCCAATATTTTCAATTTCAATAATGCATTGAGTAGGTTCTATTGAATCTATTTAATGCATTATTGAAATTGAAAAGATGTTGACGAGAAATAAAGTATAGTTTTTAGTATTGTGTTCCCCACTTATTTAATAAAATAAACTGCCAACACTTTGCATCTGTTCGTTCTACGACCACTCCTACCTAGCTCATTGACTTAAGTCTTGTGGTCGTTTACCGCAAAAATATAGACAATATTTTACATCAGTTATATCGATGGCTCACGGCTATCATTATCTCGAGATCGTGTTGGTTTTCGATGTTTAAACGCGAATGAGAAATTCAGAAATGTCAAAACGATAAAATGTACTTTATCGAACTGTTGAGGTAACGATAATCACGACACCACGCGCCGGCGTAGTCAGTTTTAAGTATGCCCTTAACAATAATATTCATTACCGTGCAATGTAAGCAATATCGACAGAACAGCAATAAGACAGTAATCTTGCAGATCGTGTTGCTCTAGAACACATTCAATAATCTTAAGTTGAATGCTTTCCATTAGGTAATATTGCAGCGTATATTGGAATTCTGAGATCACACAAATATTTTTTTACGTTTCCAAATTTGATTTACGATCAACCCCAAATGTACTCGTACGTATTATCAGATCTATTCTGAGCCCAAAGTCATAAGTAGGTAATGTTTACTGCCACCCTTTCGTCGAATTCCCGCAATAGAAAACCAAACAATCATTGATTGAACTTCTGTATTTCAAGTTTCATATGATCGTTTGGTTTGTTAGTGGACCAAGCACCCACGTGACAGTTTCGTTGATAGATTAAGGTATAAATAACCGCCGGACAAGTCGTAGCTTAGAGCCACGCTCGACTCGTCCCGCTGATGGCAAAACAATACAACAAATTACCAACACTATTGTTAACTTCTTACATCACCCACACCTACGTAGAACGTCATGTAGGCGCTAGACGCGTTCGAATTTCGAATTTGAACTATTGTTTCTCTCTGGAAGTGATTTATTTTTAAAATAAATTGTCTATGAAATATGGTAGGTAAATGGCCGGCATTGTTTGATTTAGGAAACATTAAAATGGGTTTTTTGTTCAGATGAAACAATAGATATAATTGTATGTATCTACTGCGATAACTGGGTTTATCTCTCTTTGCTCACAAAATGAATAAACTCAATAACAAATAAATGGTTTCAGTGACACATGGGTCGATTTCCGTCCATCCGGTCATCTCAATAAAACCCCAAGAGAAGCTGGTCATTCAAACAAATTGGCCAATCGTCAGAAAAACACGCAATCTTTTTGTAACCACGTTTACGTTCTCAGAATCAGTCGGTACAGTACAAGAATAGGGCACTTCATTCAGAACCTAATTTTAAATTCTGAAGTATCGTATCCTCGTGAATTAATCCTGGATAAGAACCTTTATGATTACACAAGTAGACCGTACTCCTCAGAATATGTTGGTGCTTGGTGCTTTTTATACAAACTTAGTTTTAGTAAATTCTATAATGGCCTTCACAGAAAATGTTAATTTTATCAAAAGGGACTTTCCATTTTGCCAATACTTGGCAGGAAGGGTCAAACCGCGTCTTTTGCTTTACATTCAGTCCTAATAAAAGCTACGAGTCGTTAGGTACACATCGCCAATCATCATCATTAACAATATCATCTTTGACAATGATGTGACTTACTAGATCAGCAGACGTTAAGAAAAGCAAAAGGGTGATTTGTAAGTAGAGCACGTACCGTAGGCCATAAGTAGTAAGTAGGAAATTGTGTAGCGCTCTTTAGCTTTTGCTCTACATGAAAAATTAAAAATGTTTTATTATTTTACCAAGTGAATACCATGATTGAAGCCTCCTTAAGACTGTGTTTAGGAGACTTCGCTCTTCCATATCTTAAAATTCTTGAATAAGTAGTATTTACTTGTTTAATTTTTTGATTACATCCCAATGTAGGTACTAAAAGAAATAATAATAGTTTAAAAAAAGAACATGGCTTCCAAAGGTACCACATTGGGCATAGTGAATGTTGTTGTATGGAGGAATTTTAGGAGGAATTTTAAATGTAGAAATACCTACGTAGGTATTCCTACGTAGGTATTCCTACATTTAAAATTTAAAGCACCGACAGTTCCTGAATCCAGTGACGTAAAAAAAAAGGATGTCCGATCATTCTGGAAATAGTCTGTTGTTGTTTCCCAACTGTCGTGGGAGGAAGGACCCTGTCTAAAAATAAATTTGTTCGAAAGAAATTAAACAATTAGTTAGTAAGTAGTAGTTTGTTTATTCAATATTGTAGGAAATTAATACTTAGAGGGGGTTTTTATTTAGTACCGGAGCCACTTCTTCTTTTTAAGTAAGATAAAGTTTTAGTAAAGCGTTACTGAAGGAAATTCAACTTTTTCAAATAAATAGGTTACTGTTTTTGGAACAAAAGAAGTATACGATTAGGGGAGGAGACGCGCACCGTCTGCGTACACCTGGCAGAGCAGGCGCACGCGATCATTAAAAATGTTTATTTAAAAATCCGACCGCTTAACGCCGGCCGACACTCCACAAAAGTGAACCATTTCGGTTAAAGACGTTGGTCTTTATGACGTTATATAATGAATGCCTTGCTGTGTAATTTGTAAACATGCTGCGCATACTAACTTATTCATAAACAATAATGTTGGAGTAATCATTAATGCAATCAATTAGTAGCTAATTATGCATGATCTAATAATGACGTTGATATAAAATTCTATCTACGTTATCTAGGTATATAAAATACGTTATAATTATTAGAATAACATAAACCATATTACATCAACAGACTTTACTAAATATAGAGCAGTGTTTGAACTTGTGTGCAACAATAGCAACCTACGTAAAAGAATTTTGCATGTTGAAACATAAATCATAGTGTTTAAGAGTCCGCGTAGGTGAATACACATACTGCATAACCATTTCCAATGTCTACAAACGGTCTGTCTATTTTCCTAATGTGCCGGCGCGGGCGCAGGCCGGCCTCTTCACGGATTGGACGGTGCTTTTTAACAAAACAAGACTCTTCCTGAAGCATCAACAACATATCAATGAACGCATTACCAGATATAAACGAAAACAAAGCATTTTATTCTATTTATTTGTGTTATTATAACTTTCAACAGATTCTGATTACGTTCGAAAAATTCCAAGGATAATTTTTATTTAGAGTGCTTAGGGGCGTTACGCAACAACAATATTGCCTTGTCAAAATAATCTTTGTAAACTATGAGGCTGTTCGAGGAATAAATGAGCACCATACGTTTGTGTTATTTTAGATAGAGTAGCCCGAGGGATCTCCAACGTCTTCAATATCTGTGAGTTTACACAACGGACGACCGGCGACTGAAAATGTCGAAATGGGAAAGTTCATTAAGCTCGTGCTGCGGCTGCGACGTATAATCCTGAAATGTTTACTCAGCAATAAAGGCGCCTAAAGCGCACTAAACTATGACATAAAAAGTTTAAAAAGCTCTCAGTAGATCAAACAAAACGAGTGGTGTCGGTCGACAGACGGCACGGTGTCGGGTTACGGCCGGCGGGTCACATTTGTCCCAAATAATAAACACCAGATTGGTGTCGAAAAGAACACTCTTTTTATGACACCATCAGCCCGTAAAACCCTCAATCCTGTGTTTATTTTTAATAAATCTTCCGCGAAGGTCGATGAGTCTTTGATCTGCCGAAGCACACTTTGTTAATCTATCTATCATACATACGATGTAATTCAGCTGTAATTTGAGAATTGGACGTACGAAATAATTATAAAGTCCTGTGGTTTGTTTATCTTCAGTTTAGGTATAAGAGTTACGGTTACAATAAAACATAGTAATTAATTCTTTAGTGGTGTTCTCAATTTTGTTCAATTTGTTTATACTACCTGCGTATCTAATGTAAGCGGTACACATAATCCAAGCTAGGTCAAGCGTGTCTAAAATAGACGGACAGATCTATCGAGACTTCGAGAACCATTGCCATAATAGTAGTGCATATAATGTATAATCTCTGCAGTGTAGGCAATAATGAGCCATCGTAAATCAGCGAAAAGGTAATTCAATAGCAATGACTGCTCATATGAAGAGAAAATGCACGAGTGCCAACGCGTATAGTACTTATAAGGGTTCTGCTTTCTCGCCATTCGAGTGAAAGCGATGAGGCGAGAGGATGCACAGGAATGCAATCCACAATCGCATTGCTTTTAGGAGAGAATTCCCACAGCGCGTTGATATGAAAAATGACCTCAAGCGTTCTGTGGTCGGGTTCGGTACAACTACAAAATGACGTCATGCAGAAATTGTGATGTGATTACATTTTGATCACTTCGGTCGTTGTCACCTTTCACAGTGTCACAGGGTCTTAATGCGGAAATGTGCATTTGGGGCACCGGGACGCGAATTGTTGGCCACGGTGCGTTCGGAACTACGTCCCAATTGCAAGACCGGCCCGACACACATTCTCCGAACAATGATCCTTTAATTAGACGTTGCACCGGCTCTAATGTTGCATAGCTCGTTTACGCAATGCTCTGTTTCAATTTGAGTTTATAGGAGCACCTGTTTAGCTCTTACAATGGTCGACTGTCTATAATGATTGGACACAGAACATATAATCTAGACATACACTGAACACTGTTTAATTTTAGTATGTGCCAAAGCGTTTCGGCACATTGAAGTTTCAAAAATGTTAACGCTATTCGTTGGGTACGTACGAATAGCGCTCAAACTTTCTGAGATTTATATAAGCTCAGCTTAAAGTTAGTTACTTTGGACTTCGACAACATTGGACCATTCAACACGCTTAATCCTTCAAACTACGAGCCACAGTCACAACATTCGCTACAACACGACGCAACTATTAATAAGTACAGAGTAAAGTGAAACTTCGGTCTTCCTCTGGTTTGTGCGTGTAACCGCAGGGGTTGCTCGAGTGTATTTGTTTCGGTTCCCAACAGTTCTATATTAAGTTCTGATCGATTACTAATGAGTTAATAATATAATGTTTATAAAACAATATTAGCTTGCGCGGAACAAGTAATTACAATCAAGATCATGTTGCTATTTTGAAAAGGTCTTACTTACTTATAATGAAAATCTAAATTGGTCATTACGGTATTGTTTTATGGGTAAGAATTACATATACATAAGCTGAAATTTTTATGAAACGATTTATTTACATCAGAAAGCGGGTTTCAATCTGAAGTAAAATCCCTTGATTGATTACTCGAACGTAATATTTTACGTGAACGGAAAGATGATATGAGATGATTCGATTACTCAGATAACCATTTAGGAATAGCGGAGTAGGTAAGTTATTTCTTATCATAATCATTTGTGATTCAATCAAGTCTGTGGAAAAACAGCACAGATTTTAGTTGCTGGTAAAAAATATGAAGATGATTCAATCTTGCGTAATTCCTAATTTCAATTAAAACGTGTGGTATATGACGCGTGGAATGAGGAGCACGAATGCTTTTGTTCATAAAAGTATTAATTGTAGTTTTTTGTACGATACAAGCCGCGTGCCTGATGGTTTTCCTATCGACAAAAATGATGAATTTCCATAAAAACTTTCATCACCTATTTAACCCCTTTACGTAGGTAATGAATTTTCAAAAAATTGTGCTCACTTTCTGTATATACAGGTGACTTGTAATTTGACGTATTCCTTCCAGAACGTCATAGTGTGACACATTTGCAACAATTAAGCACCCCATATAGCCTATGCGAAAATTCATGAAATTAGAAAACCCAAAGTGTACGATTTTGTTTAAATTTCTCAGTATTCGTCACTAAATATCATATTTCTCTGAACTCTCAAATTGAATAGCCTTCATTGCTATTCTACTAGGTACCCAATACCTTAACAAACTTTTCGATGTATCCAAATCTTCTAAAATATCAAACAGTTAAAAGTTAAAGGAAGGAGTTTATTAACCGTTTTCAAAAATCATCTACTTATGTGAACTTTGACACCAGTTATCTAATTTTTTTACTACGGCATTAAGCGTACAAATTACGGAGAAAACATCTTCATTTAATCAGCTGTCTAACGAGGAATAAAAGATTAAAAAAATATTTAGAGTTGCCGATGAAACAGTCGATAATGCTGGCAAAGATCGAATTTGCAAATGATTGAAACATAAAAAATGTGTGATAATCGAATTAATTAATAGAAATGTCCTATAAACAAAACAGTAGTCATATAGTACTTCGTTAGACAGCTGATTAAATGAAGATGTTTTCTCCGTAATTGGGATGCTTAATGACCTCGTAAAATTTTGAGATAACTGGTGTCAAAGTTCACATAAGTAGATGACTTTTGAAAATGGTTAATAAACTCCTTCCTTTAACTTTTAACTGTTTGATGTTTTAGAAGATTTGGATACATCGAAAAGTTTGTTAAGTTATTGAGTAGGTACCTAATAGAATAGCAATGAAGGCTATTAAATTTTAGAGTGTAGAGAAAAGTGATATTTAGTGACGAATTCTGGGAAATATGGAAAAGACATAAAAATTGGGTTTTGTCGAATTCAATTAATTTTCGCCTAGGCTTTATGGGGTGCTTAATTGTTGCAAATGGGTCACACTATCACGTCTTGGAAGGAATACGTCAAATTACAAGTCAACATGTCATGTTTCTAGACCCAGAGGCGGTTTACGCTGTGCGTTTTCTGTCCGTGAGTGACTGAATGAATGAATGAATGAATTTAAGATTTTTATTAAGTAGCTTCAATGGCAATTTTGTGAGGCATAGACACAAGGGCAGGGGCGCGCGCGGGTCGGCTATGCGTGGACGAATTACCAGCGCGGGCGCGTGGGATGCTGCACTCGATCTCGATACAAAAACGCGCTCGCCCTTGAGCACGCCGCTCTGTTTATTCGACTGTCGTCTAGCACTTAACGCCAACGTCGATATTTGCTATTTTTGCACGATACAACAGCAAAAATCCGCTCTGTGGAAAATTATAGACCATTTTCATGTCTAGTGAGAGATTTTTGTTAAAAATCTTGTTTAAAACTTTGAGGAGTTTAAGTTTTAAAGGTGTTCGCAGTGTGAATGTTCAGCTTACAAGGATAAGATTAGCTTTTTGACTTCTAAGATAGTAGGTACTTATTGTTACTTACTAAAACGAAAATCTAAATACATCCCTTGCTTTGGTAGGTTTGTGCTTATGATAAGTTCCATTATAAGCACTTAAGACTTCACACAAGCAGCTTATGTCAAGTCGTACCTTTTAATAATGGAACTTTTTAGAATGCATGTAGACAATACTGAGAATTTTCAAGAACAAGTCTAATTACTTCTTAGAATCGGTTTACGCGAGAATAAAATGAGAGATGTTAAATTCGATTTTTATGATGCTTGAGATAGCTTGCGCCCGTTCCAATTTCGATACGAAGAGAAGTGAGACAAAAAATGTTTTGTGCTTGACATCCCTGCTTGAGTGTATAAGCAGTTTACAAGTACCCATAAGTACCTAGGTACAGTCAGCCTCAAAGAGATGATATATTATGTATAACTATATTTGCATCGACAAGAATTCATTTACCACACTACTATTTATTAAGTATTGTACGTGTAGCTACAATTAAGCAATCAATTGTGGGTACACATTGATTAAGTATGGAACAAAGATTGTAGACAATTAAATTAATTATTAATGATGTACCTATAGCCTGTACGGGTATCCGGGGAATTAAGGCTCGTACACACTAGCGCGATGCGAAGCCCGACACAAAGGAACCGCGTGTCACGCGACGAGCAGCGCCTTTGTGCAGCGCTGTCGCGTCGCGCCTGCCTGTGGGAGTCTTTACGAGGCCCCGGGGTAAGACTGACACTCCCTTTCCTTCGCAGAATGCTCGTGTTCCAGACGTTCCAGTCGCAGGGTACTTTATACTATACTGAAGTTCCAGTCGACCTCGTTCTTGCGACAGAAGTGGTTGTGTGTGTGCTTAACTTCACGACACTCGTCGACAGAAAAAAGTAAGTTGACGCTTTTGATATATTTTTTCAGTTTCAACTCTGTGTTAGGTATAGCTAATGTGGGGGTTGTGTTATAATTCTTGTAAATTACTCCGTTCAATTATGTGGCTTAATAACTAGAAAAAGTTGTGAACTAATTACCAAATATTTTTTCGATTTTGTTAATAGTTATTTTATATAACCTCGGGGACATTTCGGGCGGAGCAAAATGAGCAAGGTGTCCGTTTTGCCTCGGGTAATTGTGTTAAGTTTATCTTTTTACTGCAGATACAATTATGGTTCGCAACTACCAAAGGAAGACAGAACGTGCTAAATGGAGCTTGGGGGAGATGGAAACAGCCGTAAGCGCCTATAAATATTATGTCAAAACCCAAAGTACAAGTCGAAAAACGAAGCACTAGCAGTTCACCTTATAAAATAAATCTGGAAGAAGCTGTGACAAAGAAACCAGCTTATGAGAAGAAAGGAAAGCAGAAAATTTTATTTATTTATTTATTTATTTATTAGGGACAAAAAACAGTTACATGCTACAAATTACAGAAAAATACTTAAACTAGGATTGAACAAGCACGTAACCCACACCATTGTCCACGAAAAAAGACGAAGAGAAAATAAAAAATACGAAAACAAATCAGGGAAGCAGACATGGAGTGTTTGTACAATGGATATTGGTACTCGAAATCTAGAGATAGTTTGGACACTTGCCGTGCATGTTATAGATGGGCCCATTGTTCCTGTGCCAGCAATGAGGCTAATGATGACGAGACCCTGCCTATTTGCTGCTTTTTGGTCGGTTTAGACTTACATAACAGTATAAGACTTGGTATGCCTAATATGCCCCGCATATGACCATTTTGCCCCTCACATGGGGCAAAACAGGCAGTTTCTCTTTTTTTTAAATTTCTATTATCTCAGATATCTAGTAAACTAAGATATTTAGTTTAGGTTAATTTTAAAGAACATCAATGAGATGAATGAGCTTTTGTTCTTTTTTTTCCTTATCTCGTTTTTCTAAGGTTTCATTCAAGGTTGCCCTTAAGAGGCCCGCTTTACTCTTGCTTCCTCTACATATTTTTGAGGCTGTCTGTACCTAGGCATACCTGATACGATTTAATAAAAGTAGATAAAAAAATTGTCGTTCAAAAAGTTACTAGATAGGTAAGTTCATTCAATCAATCTTCCTAGCCTATTCCCAATTACGTTGGGATCGGTTTCCAGGCTAACCGGATCTCAAAGAGATGTCAGCACCATTGACGGGGTCCCATAGGGCCGATGCCTGCCGGGGTCGCGGATTGTTCGGAAGAGTTACCGTGGCCCTGGCGCACAGGCAACTGAAGGAACACGGGTGGGTTTTAGTCAGTAAGAGTCTGACACGCCCTTCCGCTCCGCCCAGAGCGGGTGAGGTCATTTGATGATTTCCCACCCCAAAAAAAAAAAAAAGGCTAACCTGATGCAGCTGAATACCAGTATTTTACATGGAGCGACTGCCTATCTGACGTCCACAACCTATTTACTGGGTAACACGATAAGTACTCCTTGGTAAGACCGGTTTTCAGACTTTCGGGCTTCTGACTACCCGTAACGACTGTCAAAGATCTACGAATGACAGGAGTATATTGATAAATTCATGGTCATTAAGTTGAAAACTTGTTCTTTGATTGAAAAGATGATTAGGTAAACTTCACTCTCAATAGCCCACATGTCCACAAGTTATAGGTACCTTAAAATTGAACCAATCGTAAAATTTCTTGGAAATAGTAAAATTATTTTTTAGCCTTTACATCACACATCATTTAAGTGATTTTCAATCGTGAAGTTAACTTAATTAGGAAATTAATTACTGTTGTAATTCAGCAGCCAAGCCTTTGTATTGTTTGGGTCAAATATGTATAGAATTCAATGGAGCAATAAATGTATCTAGGTAGGTATATAAATTGTAAAGAGAAAACTAGCTTTGCCCTGTGTGTCTCAAACCTGCGGGGTAATTGCGTAACACACTAATAGTAGGAATGGGTTTCATTTTGACAGTTCAACAACATTCATTGCGTTGTTTACGTTCTTGAGCAGACAAATTTTTCGAACTTATGAAGCAATAGATTAGCTATAGGCTTTAAAATGATTCAAATTGTGATAGATAGTGTGTTACGTAATTAGGGTGCTGGATAATTATGATGATCACTAAAGAACGAAATGTATTGGAAAAGCTTTTATGTATTAACTAGCTTTTGTCCGCAGCTTCGCTCGCGTTAATTTAAAATTTGACAATCAATTCGGGTTATTCGGGAAATTATAGTTAGGAGGATGAAAAACCGGTCTATCGACACTCTAGACTCACAGAATGTAATAGGTACTAAAATAAATTTAAAAAACCCTTACCGCAGTACTGAAGTGTCTATAATAATGTAATTTAATCATGATTCGAAAGACACGTGGCGCCATCTATTATTATAAGAACGTTATTGTTGTTTTCCTCGGGAACAGTACTTTTTTGCGGGATGAAAGGTACTCTATGTCCATTTCTGTACACCTAACAACGTATATGCAAAATTTCTGGATGTTTGGTTCAGTGGTTTAGTAGGCGTGAAAAGGTAACAAACAAACAAACAAACTTACTTTCGCATTTATAATATTAGTTAGGATATTAGTTAGGATTAGGAAGTTAGGATTCGACTTTTTCGTCTAGGAGAATCTTTTTTGATCCTTAAACGAAAATTGGATTGACGTGAGTTGTTGTTGACTGTACGGTTTTTCAAAATCTGTTGGTAAATCCATTTAAAAATAACTTCAAAAGTAATTTTAATAGAAAAATGTTATTAGTTATTACACATTGTAGACCGATTCATGACGGGGAAAAGTTTATAAATGTAGGTAGTTTTTTATTCCTATTAATTTTTAACAAACCTTAATTACAACATACAAGCTAACACTTAGGTATAAATAATATGTACAAGCATATCGAGGGCTTCATAACAAATGACAATGAGTGTACCTACACGCAAATTTTTATTTTTTTTTGCTGCAATAGATATTACAAAACGAGGTCCATAGCTTAGTACATACACTCAAAAATGTCATTTTGTTTTTTTTTGCTGCAATAGATAGTACAAAACGAGGTCCATAACATAGTACATACATTCAAAAATCTCATTTTTAATTTTTTTGCTGCAATAGATAGTACAAAACGAGGTCCATAACATAGTACATATACGCAAAAAATTCATTTTTGCATGTACGCCCATTTGTTATAAAGTATTCGATATTAAAAAAAAATAATTAGCATTGCCATTCAACGTGGCAATGCTGCCAGTCTTCTGGGCTCCTTTGCGGATGTCAGCGATGCGGACGAGTACTTGACGCCTAAGGGACTAACTACATTTATTCAGCTCAATTCAGTACGCATCCGGAAATCTGAACGGATGCGTTCTGAATTGAACATCCATACAAAACACATTCTCCATCCATATCCATACAAAGAACATTCTCCATACAAAACTGGTGTTATCTATAGACAAAAACTGAATTGAGCTGCATAAATGTAGTAGTCCCTCTTTGACCAAAAAAAACAAAAGGATTTTTTGTATTTATTTGTATATTTAGTAAGTTAGTCATTTAATTTAGTACATAGTGTAAATAATTAGTTGCGTTGTATATTGTATCTAATCATTTTAATGTTCAAGAAATAAACTTTATAATAAGAAGGGGGGGGAAAGGGAAGAGCTCAGTGGGCATCAAACAATTCGTCCGCATCGCTATCTATGTCAAGGTACAGCTTCTGTTGAGGTACAGCTATACTTAATTCCGTCAAAAGGTTGGGAACATTTAGTAAACCGTTAACGATAGAATAGAATAGAATAGAATACTCTTTAAATATTATTTTTTTCTATTCGATTTTATAAAGAAGTATTTGGTCTGTCACGTCTCTTCGGTGTTCAAGTGAACACATTTTCAAATGACTGAGCCTTTGGCTGTGGACAGCTAGGGCTTCTAAAACGAAAACATCTAGTGAAGCTTCTTTGGATACGTTCAATCCTGTTTACGTGAACACGGTAAGTAGGGATCCAAACTGGAGATGCATAATCCAGTAGACTTCTCAAAATAGTATTGAAGAGTACCTTATTTTTATAAAGCCAGACATTTCTGCCGCTTTGTCAGTTATGTTGTCAATGTGGTTAATGAATATGAGTTTAGAGTCGAGGTGAACTCCCAGGCCACGAATCGTGTCCACTTTCTGTAATTTTACCGCATTTATTGAATAAGACCTAGGTAAGGGTTTCCGTTTTTTGGTAAATGTGATGTGGTAGCACTTTTTCACCAATCGTGGACTGCGTCGAGGTCAACCTGGAGTAAATGGACGTTGACGTATAAGTTTATCTCTTTATAGATATTTAAATCATCAGCAAATATAGAGGAATTGCTGTATTTTACTGAGAGAACTATATCATTGACGAACATTAGAAAGAGAATTGGGCCAAGGTGTGAACCTTGGGGGACTCCAAATGTAGATAAATATACTGGTGATTCATACCCTCTTACAAACATTCTTTGTTTTCTCTTTGTGAGATACAATTTAGACCAAAGGAGTAGCTGACCAAATATGCCGAAAACTTCAAGCTTTTTTAAGAGGATTTTATGTTCCACCTTGTCGAACGCACTGCTGAAATCAGCGTAACTTTAGTCGACCTGGGCGCGACAGACCATCAATTTACTTACTTCATTGACAAAGTGGACCATATTAGTAGTCGTAGATTTACGAACACAGAAACTATGTTGTTGGGGAACTTACTGAGGATTAATGTGTGATAAGGTAAGTATAGGAGAGCAAGGATTCAAAAAGTTTTGCGAAAACTAAGAGGAATGAAATAGGACGGTAGTTCTGCACGTAATTGGCATCTCCTTTCTTAAAAATTGGTACGACATTTGTAATTTTCCATTCCGTCGGAAACTGTGATGTCGCAATCGAATGGTTGAATATTTAGGCGGTAATGATAGACTAATACCACACTTCTTCACAAATACTGACGGCAAACCATCTGGCCCCGGCCCTTTGCAGATATTAAGTTTTTTTCGTGCTTTCAGGACACCCCGTATATATACTTTACCTAAAGAATGTTGATGATACTTGGGTCCTTTGTTGGGCACGTGAAACCATCGAAGAAGTGAAATTGGTGGAGAAATGCTTGGCTTTTACCAACAGCATCCACTTTCGTAGACACATCTCCGAGGGAATATCATTAGATTTAGACTTTTTCGCTTTGACGAAGGACCAAAAGACTTTTGGATTATGTCTAATACTTTTCAGTGAAGCTCGTATGGTTTTTGTAACAGCTGTTCATCATGATTTTAGATGTCCTGTCTAATAGTCTATATTCAAAGCGGTCCCTGGGGTTTTTACACTTTTTATATCGTGTCCTTAGCTTTTATTTTTCGTTTAGAAGTCTAATAAGAGGTTTAGAGGATCAGGGGAGACACTTACCACTCGGTTTTTTTTATTTAGGGACGTATGCGTCAACTACATCATTAAGGTGCCTATAGAGGTCTGTCAGCATAGCATCAACATCGTGCAAGTCTGAGAAAATATGGGTCCAGTCAATATCGCTAATCTTAGCATTGATTAAAGTGTAATTGGCTTTTCTAAAGTTGTATCTAACAGAAATCTTACTCTCTCAAACTGCCAGACAATCGTTAACAATTTAATGAAAAAAAATTAAACGAAAATAGTCTACATTTTCATAAGATTAATTTAATTTCATAAGGTTGCTGAAAACCTGACTCAGCTAAAAGCAGCTCTAGTTACCAAGAATAAAGAAAAACTTAATCACCATTATATTCTGTACTGTATGTTGTACCTACCTACTTACAAACTTTCGTAAATTATTCCTCAGAAAACGTAGAGCATTCAAATATTTCAACAGATCCACACACTGGATGTGTGGATCTGTTGAAATCTGAAAGCAAAAATACTATCCATCCTATTCTCTTTATACCTACCATGTTGTCAGCCCTGCATTCTACGGATTCAACTTATTTACTCTGTGTTGGTATCTAGTCTAAGTTCCCAGTTAAAAGGAAAGAAAACAAAACAGCAGATTTTTTTTTTGATTTGAGCAGAAAAGACAATGAATAAATAAATCCATACTTTTCAGCTTCGAGCATGACAACATTAAAAGAAAACGAAATAGCAAAAGAAAATGAAATCGCAAAAAGAAAATAAAATAGCAAAAAAGAAAATGAAATTGTTTTATAACAGTAGGCACCCAATAAAAAAAAAACGATTTAGTTCGTAATTGGAACGATTCATCAGTCGAGCTTACAATTTGACGACTTACGAATATGATTTGTGTAGGTACTCTTTTTTATTATAATATTTTCACTTTCCACATGAAGCTTATACAATGTAGACATGTATTTAGATATAATTTTATGTTGTACTTAAGTACATATATTAACTTAATGTTTATACAAGTAAACACTTTTCAAATAATGTGCATAACTTTTCCTATCGATATTTCTGATCAAATGTTATTGACGATAAAAGGCGCATATTTAGTGAAAATTTTCCTTCCACTCTTGAGAATTTAATATTAGAGAACGAAGAATTTAAATAGCTACTTGAATGTCGGTTAAATACGATTATAATGAGTACAATATTCCCTAGCTTCATCAGAAAATTGGGACTGTACCTAACAGTTTTTTAAAATACTTATTAAAGGACAGAAATACATTATAAATAAACTCCCCTCTCCACCTTTGCTTAAACCTTCGTGGAAACAAGGCGTGATATTATGTTATGTAAACTTACCTATTGAATTGATATAAGATATCTTCCTGTTCAAATAGGCTTCCTTACAAACAGACTGGCACAAGGGACCGTTCTGTGAACGATTACATACCAATTCGATGCACGAGTGTATGTTGTTCATCATCTCAGTCTAATCCCTAGATACGGGCAACTCTTATAAATATGCCCTTGGGATTTATTCGGATCTTCATAAATGTTTGTTACTAGGACAGGCAAAACATTTGGTGTTACCTAAAATTTGAGTAAAAGATTATTCATTTGGAAAAAAACCGCAGGTGTAACAACTTAAGTAAGTAGGTACATATTGTTAAAAGTGTTTTAACAATATTTTAGTATTGCATATGGGTGTACTTATTCATGTAGAACGAGCCGACAAGTTCCTATCTGATTAGTCTCCGTCGGTTCGCGCTGATTTGGCAAAAATATATGAAAACTGCCTGCGCCGACCAGCGTTGACAACAGCGCTTGTCGGCGCCGAGAAGCGCTGACATATCCACGCTTGTTACCAGCGTTCTACATGAATACAACCTCATTTACTTTAACGTTAATAAATAACGCAATAAATCGAACAGACGAATTTTTTTAAGCAATAGATTATGAATTATGAATTTCCAAGAAAATCCTTTTGGATTGTGATTGGTGGTGGGTTACGCAATTGGGGTACTGGTCCTCTAAAATAGGTTTCTACGTGGGGGTCACGTCTGCTAGGCTATGTATTTGGTGAGATATGAGAGCTTTGAAAAACTAATAACGGTCGAAAAATCAAAGAATTGGGTAGATATTCTGAGTCATGTCGTTAATATTGTTCTTGAAATGCTGGCGCCACTAACCGTAGCTTTTATTCGTCATGCATAACAAGGTATATATTTGCAAATTGATGGGCACACTCAAACATAAATATAGGTTTCTTTTATGTGACAATTATCGTAATAAATAATTATAATTTTACGGTCTTTAAACGCAAAACGTGTCCAGCATATAAATAAACAGAAACCTGTTCCGTGTATATGTGTAAAAAGATTAATGTTTTTCCTGGTTTAGTTTTTGTCGCCATTTTTTGCCTGAACATGCTTTCTGGTTGCTGGCAAGTTTGATTATTTTACGGATTGATCCGTCGTACATTATAGGTAGCTTATACCTACCTAATGCTTGGGTTACACGAGGCCAGTTTTTGAAGCTAGGACAGCAAGATGTGCTAGTAAGCTAGCAAGCTAGTCACTCTAGCCTCGTGTATACAGAACTATCCTCATTTTTAGGCTAGTAGATAAGCTAGTGAGACCGGTAGATAAAGATAGTGTGGTAGTTTAATGGGATGAGGTTCTATTTTTGAGCTAATAGCGGCCCCCACCACCGATTATAGTATCCTGGCTTGTGTATTAGCCTCATGTGGCTGGCGAAACTAGTATCCAATCGAATCATTTTACTCTGCGAACTTCAGTCACTGCAATGCTATTGGCTTAAAATTTCCTAGCATCGTGTAAACAGCTCTAGCATGAGCCAAAATCGAATATCATACTTTCTCACTATCCTAGCTTCAAAAACTACCCTCGTGTAACCCGGGCATAAAAGGTACGAACGCAAGATTTTACTGATTGATTTGATTTACCTCTATTTTATCGGGCTCTGGTGAACACATTTTGACGAATAAGAAATCTTAATGTGCTTCAAGTTCACGACCAAAAGAGTCAGATTTACCATTTGTATGCATGGACGATCAAAAAACTTCGGACTGAACTCCGCTAAGACAAAACTGATTCCTGTTTATGTGTGAGTGTTACCGTTTGCGTGCGTAATGGCCGACCGTCCGCGTCGCATCGGTCGCGTCGGTCGACTAATGTGTAAATGTGTGGGTACAGCGGACTGTACGTACAGCGAACTGGCCGACTTGAGTGACACAGTAACTGAAAGATAATATCGAGGCTGTAAATTTTCTACCAGTACAATGTACATCCCCTGTGATCAACTGGTTAGGCTCGACTTAATTTATGAGCCTCCTGGTCTAAAACTGGTAGTTTTAGGTAAAACATTACTTTGGGTAGAGAAGGTCCGGTAAAACATTACTTTGGGTAGAGAATTAAGGTCCAAACAGGGAAAGGTCCCAGGAGACAAACTAACCTCCTTTATTTATTACTAGCTGTATCCGCGACTTCGTTCGTATACATCTCGGGAAACAAATTAGATTTCACGGGTTTAAGTTTTTCTGCGCGGAACCCTGATAATTTTTCTAAAATAAAAAGTAGCAAAAAATACTCCTTATAACATCAGCTATCTACCAGTGAAAGTCCCGTCACAACCGGTCTAGCCGTTTCGGAGATTAGCCGGAACAAACAGACAGAAAGGCAGATAATTTTTTTTTTGTTTTTTTTTGTTATAATTAGGTACCCTATATACTTTCACAATATGCATTTAGTAAAAAGCTGTTAGTTTGACATTACAAACAGACACTTGAATTTTATTTATTTATATAGATTAGTCCATAGAAACCATTATGTTTTACCTGGTTATCATCGTTCCCAATGTTTTTTTTACCCACTTCAAAAAAAGAAGGAGGTTGTTATCCTTTTATAGAATTAGAATTTAATTAGAATTTTGAATGCGTTTACAGGACATTGTCCGGAGAAGGCAACGAACAATGATCACGGAAAGCTGGATACCTTTGCCTAGCAGTGGGACGATACAGATTGTAACAGAGGACTTTATATAAGCTTGACAACCTTAATTCTCACTACTGTTTCCATGGCGTTCGATTAGGATTTTAGAAAAATTCAATTAATTTCGTTATCAATCGAAACTCGAAAGCACTTTGGCATTATTGGTTATCATTTATCAGTGATAGTCAATTTCGTTCGAAATCCAGTTAAGTTGTAAATTAGTGCTATAAATTATCGAACTGTTTTAATGATCGCTAAAAATGGTCTGTGTAGACTGGTACAAATTATACCTGGTCGCTAAGAGCTTATTTGGCACCATTTTTTTTATACATGCTTGACAGTTAGTAGATTAGTGGGGAGTCCAGTTACCTTTGGGGGACCAGCCCTGTCCGTATACGTCACTTGCTTTAGCCCTGAGACTCCGTACAAATATGTGAAGGCAAGTTTTTCTTACTATTTCCTTCATTTGGTGATTGTCTGCGTGTACTGGGTGCTGAGTATTTACTGTAAATTCCGTTTTGGATTTACCGACTCCGACTTAAGGCTGATTAAGAGGCCTTTCTATTATACTTTAGAAAAGTTTTTTGCCTTATAAAAGTTGCGCGTACGCTCAGTAAGAAACTTTTCATTGACTAGGTTATTTCTACTTTGGATTTTATATGACTTTGTTGGAACAAGTATTATTTTGTCTTCACTTAACTATTCAGTATGATAAGAGGTCAGTCTGAAAGCTAGTTTGGGACAACTTCCTGCTGGCTTATCATGGTTAAACTTTCGTAGGTATCTGTCTACGGAACTTTAAGTTTAGAAATGAAAACATCGCGATGCGAGTCCAGCTGTTTGGTTTTTGAGGATTTCAAGTTGTTATTTTATGTATCTATGTGTAAAATAATTTTATTAATCCTGCTATCCTACTATCCTACTATCCTACTCCTACTATATAATATTATAAATGTGAAAGTGTGGATGTTTGTTACTCAATCACGCTAAAACGGCTGAACGGATTTGGATAAAATTTGGCACATGGGTAGACTATGACCTGGATTAGGACATAGGATACTTTTTATCCCGATATTCCCACGGGATCGAGATTTCGGTGGGTGAAACCGCGGGGCGCAGCTAGTAATATTATAAATGTGATAATATTATAAATGTGATAATATTATAAATGTGAAAGTGTGGATGTTTGGATGTTTGTTACTCAATCACGCTAAAACGGCTGAACGGATTTGGATAAAATTTGGCACATGGGTAGACTATGACCTGGATTAGGACATAGGATACTTTTTATCCCACGGTATACACGGTGTACACGATATTCCCACGGGATCGAGATTTCTGCGGGTGAAACCGCGGGGCGCAGCTAGTGTTATTATATATTTCAAATTACTTTAAAAAATTATTAGTAAATATTAATGTATTAGTGGTAATAATGAATGTTTTGATATTGATATCTAGTAGGCATGCAATATAATGTTAACTTTTAAGTTAGAACCTAGTTATAAGTTAAATGTAATAATACTTGCTGCGCCCCAACGGGGTCATGCATTCTTAAGTTTTAGCCTAGCCTGTAACTGAGAGTACTTTATGCAAAATAAATAAATAAAAAGTTCATTTTCATCCAGAAAAATTTACCACTGATATGGTAATAGAGTTTGTTGGCAATGTTCACGTTTATTATTTATTTGTTCACGTTTATTACAGACAAATATTTTGAGCTAACGTCTTGGTAATTCCCAGTTGATAATATATTGAATCAGCTTTAGGATGAATATCTTCGATTATAATGATGTCATCAATCTCGGCGGTAAATTCAAGTATATTGTCATGTTGATTGATAGTGTCTGATTATAGAGGGCTTACGAAATATGAACACCGATTGTTTAGCTACTATATCCTTGTAACAATGTTTTACGTTATCCGTAAGCTTAAAGGTTTAAATTCTCAATTAAATGTGCCCATTGATGTATTTTTTCTTTTAGGTAAGGTTTTATTTATTTATATGTATATTTATTTTTAACGGGTCATTTAGCTGAATTCCAGGAATTTGTAATCTGAGGGGCAATTTTTTTATATTTAAGAATGTTCGCATTCTGATCTTAGTCTTAATTTATATCAAAAATATCTCTTATTTCTCTACATTTTTGAATTTTTTTTGTCATTGATTGTGGCTGAGGTTAGTTTGCGACTAGATTTATAATATTTTCAAATTACGGAAATTGGCCTTTTAAACATGTGATTTACGGAAACCATTTCTATGGACTTTTTAAGATGGTAGGACTATCTCTTACTAAAACTTATGCTTTTCTTATTTTTTTCTTTCCTATAAAGTAGAGAGGTGCTCCTTGTCTTTGTAAAAGTGGATTTAAAGTTCTTGGAGCAGTCTCTAGCTCCGCATTCATGGAAATAAAAGTGTAAGCAATACTTAAAAGTAGGTAAGCATGGAGGGATGGTAACACATTAGATATATTTTCCTGTTTCACATGAGTAAACAACCTTCTTGCAGTCATTTATTTAGATGAGTGGGTCAATAAAAATACAAGGAAATGTTATCAGTATGAATGAATGTATATGACTAGAAATGAAATGAGACAGACCAAACAATACACAGATATATGGACAGTGTGAAAGATGATATGGCTGGAAACGATGCGTTAATAGAGATCCATCAAAGAAACGATGGAGGGATCGTGTGAAAGATGATATGGCTAGGAAGGATGCTAACACTGAGATGACAGTTAATAGAGATGCATCAAAGAAACGATGGATGAATCATGTGAAAGATGATATGGCGAGGAAGGATGCTAACACTGAGATGACAGTTAATAGAGATGCATCAAAGAAACGATGGATGAATCATGTGAAAGATGATATGGCGAGGAAGGATGCTAACACTGAGATGACAGTTAATAGAGATGCATCAAAGAAACGATGGATGAATCATGTGAAAGATGATATGGCGAGGAAGGATGCTAACACTGAGATGACAGTTAATAGAGATGCATCAAAGAAACGATGGATGAATCATGTGAAAGATGATATGGCTAGGAAGGAAGCTAACACTAAGATGACAGTTTATAGAGATCCATCAAAGAAACGATGGATGAATCATGTGAAAGATGGTATGGCTAGGAAGAAAGCTAACACTGAGATGACAGTTTATAGAGATGCATCAAAGAAACGATGGATGAATCATGTGAAAGATGGTATGACTAGGACGGAAGCTAACACTGAGATGACAGTTAATAGAGATGCATCAAAGAAACGATGGATGAATCATGTGAAAGATGGTATGGCTAGGAAGGATGCTAACACTGAGATGACAGTTTATAGAGATGCATCAAAGAAACGATGGAGGAATCATGTGAAAGATGATATGGCTAGGAAGGATGCTAACACTGAGATGACAGTTTATAGAGATGCATCAAAGAAACGATGGAGGAATCATGTGAAAGATGATATGGCTAGGAAGGATGCTAACACTGAGATGACAGTTTATAGAGATGCATCAAAGAAACGATGGAGGAATCATGTGAAAGATGATATGGCTAGGAAGGATGCTAACACTGAGATGACAGTTTATAGAGATGCATCAAAGAAACGATGGAGGAATCATGTGAAAGATGATATGGCTAGGAAGGAGATGATTACTGAGATGATGGCGGATGTACCTAAGCATGGAAGGAGAAGGCATGCTGTGCTGACCCCAAATAAATTGGTATATTCATTTATTTATATATTCTTTATTGTACACCATAAAATACATAATCAAAAAATACTCATACATTCATTCTGTCATTGTTCTTTTTTTTTCTCAATTAATTTTAATCATGGTCTGGCAGTTTATGCGGCCTACCCAAATGTCTTTTCTTTGGTATTGTTCGTCAAATCGTTGAGCTCCTTAAGTTTTGAGTTGAGCTGCACGATTACTGACAAATGCGTGCACTGACTGGACAGGTCCACTCATTCTGTGTGGTTATTCCTCAAAAGACCATTTCAAACTCAAATCTACATGGTCTTCACATGATCTGACCACGATTTTGTCTGGACTTTAAAAGAGACTGTGACCTCTGAGTTTGTTTCGGCCTTTCTTCTCAGAGTAGTCAGATAGGAAACGCCGACCTCACCTAGTTTTTAAAATATGATTGACGTGTAAAAGTGTTTGTACAAAGCTACTTACAGAAATAAAATCATTTATCATTTATGCTTACCTAAGTATAGGGTGATGATGATTTACCGATGCCATATGGATTTGGCTAATATTTTCCAGTGTCAATGTTTATAGTAGGCATCTGAGCAGCAAATTAAATGGATAACAATTACTTACGATTAAAATTTAAAAAAACCTTCAAAGGATTTTAAAGGCTAACATTATTAGAAACGCTCTCACAAGCGTAAACTCGAGTTCCTATAGGTAAACACGGCGACATATCAAGCTATACATTTCCAGTTTTAGCTGACCTCACATTGTATAGGCTTGTCGTACAATGAGAAGTCAGGTTATACTGGAAATGTATAACTTGATATATTGTCGTGCGTACAAGGTTAACGATAAAATCAATAACCAGGCCAAGAGAATAAGAGGTTTTTCTCTGTTTAAAAAGGTTCCTGAAAATGCATATGTGGTATATTTTTCCAACACTAAATATTGATGCTAAAAAAATGTTTCGGAACTAATCTAATAAAAACACGTAAGTATTGTGGTAGAAAAGCGTCTGTCACCATGAAAATGTACAGAGGGCTGGTAGCATTGCGAAGTTGAATAACGATGGTAATAATTTATCAGAAAAATAGGCCACTCTGGTCACACGAAACTCTTTAAAATAAGCTAAGGACAGTAATTAAATAAGTACAAAACACCTCAACGTGTGGAATAACACCAAGAAACTAAAGGTAGTTAATGAAAATCATTATCGAACAAAAATGTATGTCAGCGGTAGAATTTTAATGACAGCGCACCAACGACAACACCTCGCGAAGATTTATTAGAGAGGCATCATTTACGTCATCAGTCCAATCTACCGACATGATTTATTACGATTCAACACCCTACATGGCTGTGGACTATGCCTATTATAAATCTAAACGCATGCCGTGTCAGGGGGCCTACTCTGTAAGTCCGTCAACGAAGATACGGGCTCGTCCGAAAGTAGTTCGATACTTCAGAATGAACCTTCATCTTATCAAGATTAATCTTTTTGGACGGGCAAAAACACATTGGGAATAAGGACAACTGTCAAATGGTGTTGTCATTCATTCTTGGTTCGGGTCTCGAAGTAATTTTATGTCCATAGGTGATATGGAGTAGAGAATGCCCGTAACTTCGGTCGTAATTACGGATTTTGTGCTTAGAGAGTAGAACCCGTGTACATTAAAAGTTAAAGCAGGCAGAGTTGAAGCTGTTTTGGCAACTCGCGAAATGCTAAATTCATTCAAACAAATTGATGAAAACGCTAAATTGACTGTATATATCTGATCTTAGTGTAGTTTACAATTTAGATCTTAGATAATTACGAAACCTAATTGGTTAAGTAAGTATGTAAATGTAGTTTATTGTTTTATGTTTACCTACGTGTTCAAGTTGAGAAAAATGGCGCACAGCTGTTGTCTTTGTCCTGCGGGGTAATTGCGTAACACACTAACAGGAATGGCTTTCATTTTGACAGTTCAACAAAATTCATTGCGTTATTTACGTTGTTGAGTAGACAAATTTTTCGAAGATATGAAGCAATGGATTAGCAATATTCATCAAAATTATTCAGCATTATATTATATTATTATTATTTATTTATATTTTATTATTTTTTTATTTTTTAGATTGTGATTGATAGTGCGTTACGCAATTAAGGTGCAGGTTACTAAAATATTGTGGTCTACAAAGATATTATTTATGTATCTAGTTACAGGCCTAGGTGACTGAGAAGCGGACAGAATAGTCCTGTGTCCATAAAACTATACAGAGAAGAGACAATTAATTAGCATTAAACAAGCAAACCCACCGGTAAAGCTAATCTGAGTTTATACAAAGATTACGTTAACAAGATGCACTAATCATTAATCTCAGAAATATTGTTCTCTCAGTTCAAAGGTCGAATTGTCTACCTCCAATAAATAACATTGACCCCGGGGTCAAAATAATTCAATACATTCTCTTTGAAAAACGGGAATACACCGGCTATAGACACTTCGACAAACGCTTCATAGAAATACATGTTTTTATTTAATAAATTAACGGATTATGCAAGTTAATTATCTCCTTCGAGGGAAAGAACCGTAAGATCGCTACGGAGACGAAGATAACACGCTTTTTACGACTACGGAAGGAGGCTATCTGAATGTATTATAAAACAGAGAGGTTGAGAGTTTTATACGACAAGAAAAAAAATATAACACAACACCACGCCTTGTTTCCCTGTAGGGTTAGGCAGACATTTCGCCGCAGATATGTTTAAGTCCCATGTAATAGGGGGCGGCCCTATTGCCATCAACCGGGCAAAAATCCAGACTTCGGGCTGTTACTGAGAAATTCTAGATATAAAAACCCAATAACATTTTGCCCGACCCGGGAATCGAACCCAGGACATCATGCTCTACAGTAGCGCATGCGACCACAGACCAACGAGGATGTCAACAAAAATTTAAAACCTTTTTTAATTCTAGCCGATTTTTATCTCCAAAGGCGGATGTGTATGTGTATTCATTCATAATTACAAGAATAATGATTATGTTACTTAAATGAAAGCCAAAAAATCGCAAAGCTTAAAAGCTTCACATCCTACACTACGAAAATGTTATTTACAAAGTTTGCGTTTCTTTACACATTGTAACGTTCTTATTATAGCATCTTACATACTAGTATTTGTTTGGATAACTCTTCCTCAGATTGTAGTAGACAGTAAAATTTATTCATCCCATAAAATAACAACGCTTACAAAACCCATTAAAAAAATGTACGTAACGCCATATAATTAAAATATCGTGAAACATTTGTTTTAATTTGCAATTTCACGATACTTGAGACGTGCTTTGTTTATGAGTGATATTATAACAACAGCTCTCTTAAACCTACGCAGTGAGGTCTCATGTTTACATTGGCGGTTATATGTTCCTCGATCTATGTTATTAGCACATATTTAAGCCGTTTATCAATACGTTACGGGCGGGCGTAAGTAAGCCTGCGTACTCAATAACGAAGAATACGAATACGTGTCGATTCACGGTGCAAAGACAATCGCGTACAGAAGACGTCGGCGTTATCTCTGGTTTTATCTGGGGAACGTGACCCCGCAGCCCCGCTATCTGCGTGCACGCCGCCGCCGCCCGCCCATCTCACCCGGACAGTTCTTCTCGAAGCCCAACGCAAATAAATATCGGTCGAGTATTTTACGAAAGCCATTAATTTAGAAATGCCGATCTGTCGTACGATTGTTTATGATCATCGAGTCGGACCACCTTGTCCGTGTTATTAATTGATCGTACGATAAGCTGTGCAGTTAACGATTACACGGTTCGATTTTCTTTCCTTAAAAATTACACGGTGCCGATTATTTTGGTTGGATATTATAACAGGAACTTGCTCTAAAAATAAATCAAGTGCCGCGTGGTCACCGGACATAGTGGCACGAGGGGCCTGCCGCCTGACGCATCATCGCGTGCTCGACAGGGGCCCGGCCCCGCACATCGGTCGCTCATCTCAACTGTCGCACTTGTGCCCCGTACATTACACTCTTTGTGAATGTTCCTCCCGAGCGATATTCAACAAGTCGTTGAAAATCTCACACCACCTGTTGCGAGCCAAACAAATATCTTAACTAGGAAAATGTCGGAAGGGCATCATCTTCTCTGGCATACAAACTTATGTTTTAGTTTAGTAGACATAGTGCATAGCATGCATCATGTTTACCAATTGAGAAATAAACTAGACACTGAATATTGTTTACTTCAAATGGACCGCATTACAAAAGCACTCAAGAAACATCAAGTGCTTAGGTGCGCGGTTGCAAATATGTAATCCACAACCACATTAGAAGGAATTGTGAGGAAATCCTACAAGAAACTTTACGATTGAAAAGACATGGACGAATGTCTTTTATTTTATTTTATGCTTACATTAAGGTTTCCATTACAAAGTGTAACTGAGTCGGTACAGGCTACAGGGTAGCGCAGCTCATTGCCTCCGAGCCTCTGACTGAGCACGATTATAATATTAAATGTCTCTCTCTTGGCTCACTGGTTACGCTTCGTGGAATTTAAGAAGAACTTGAGTGACACATACAGTCACATTATACAGCATTTACAAACATTACCAATTCCTAAGTCAGCTTAAAATTTCGTTTTTGTGTAAATGGTAAATACTACTAGTTCAACCCACTTGTAGAGGCCAATTAAAACATGAAGTTATGGCCAAATGAAAATTGTCTTGAATAAAGTTGTAGAGAACAGAAAATGAGCGGAAATAGTTCTTAGGTATTATTATAAGTGAGATGTAATTCATGTAATGTCGGCGTTGTTTGAACTCAATGAGTGACGTCATATGACGATTGCAAACTACTCTAGCTGAGTTGAATTCGTTAAGTTTAGCCGATATCAAAAACAAAGGTCGTAGGTCGTCCATATTGTTAGTTATTTCACCTAAACTTGAATGGCGATTGTTATTAATGTTAGTTTATTTTGAAGTGTAGCATTATCGTTATACTTGTGTATAGTGTACACACATTATAATGTGAGATTTTGGTGTTACATTACCTATTAAAATAATTGGTTGATTTGTTTGTTTGGTGCGCGAGAAGCTGTTTGTCCTCGTTATATTTCGTAGAATATTCCGTATCTATCTTTTAAATTTATATGAACAATATGAATATAAGGAAGTTGGTTAAATCGTTTCTCTGCCATACCTACACTGCTTATTATAAAGAAAAGAAATACTACGAAATTTGAACACAAGTGTATAACAACGATGATTCTGTGAAACTAGAGCTTTTCTATGTCTACAATGCCAGAAATTATTCCTCAAAGCGGCAGACTGGGGTTCGTTATTAATATTAGAAGTATCTATCATAATTATTAGTTTTACCATCAATTTATTTTCAAACAATATACATAGATAATATTATTTTCATAATATATAAGCTAAGTCTTAAAATAATAATATGTAGGTACATCGTGGTAATGTAATAATAATGTAGGGCGACAAAAAATCCTTCCGCATCGCTGTCAAAAGGAAAAGTGCCCAAAATGCTGGCAGCATTGCCACGTTGTATGGCAATGCCTATTCTTTTACCTAAATGGCAATGATTATTCTTTGACCTAAAAATATGTTTTGTACTTAACTGCGATATTTGAATAAAAGCTAAATATGAACTTACCTACTATGAATAGGAGCAACAATGAACATAAACATTATAAATGACAGCATCATATCAATAGTGAAGAATAGTAGTCTAATTAAACTGTGTATTCAAACTTAGCAGGAGAAAGCGAATGTACCTATTCAATATAACAATAAGAACATAATTTCAAGTTATTGATTGAACACAAGTTCAGGTGATTGAATTGTATCGCAGCAACTTGCTACAGGTATAATAAATAATAAAAAAATACCAGTCTATTAATGCACGAGCATTGATCACCTCGCTTGCTCAAAACGGGTTGGCGATTTCAGACTTATACTTATTAGCTACAAGTCCAGGTCTCTTTACGATGTTTTCCTGCACCGATGTCAGTAATGTACAGGATAAACTCAGAAAGTACATGTGAATTGAAAAAGTCACATGGATACTTGCCCGGGTTTGAACCCCGTGCATGAGAGGCGAGGCCTTACCCACTGGGTCATCACGACGTTACAGGTATAATGGCTAACTAAAAATATAGCTTTCATTGATTCCTTACAATACATTTATTATTAATCCTGCTAATTACTAACTCCCTATAGAGCTACGGCTATACCTAGTACAAGTACAACTATTTTCTTAATGTCCCTCGGAAATCAGCGCATTTCCGAATACAAACGAATGCTAATTTCCGTATCCATAAATTATTAGATTTATTGTGTATAATATTTTGAATTCAGAACTAAGTACTTTATTGTTATTTTGTTTTGACGTAACAACAACTAAAGTACTTACTTCTGAATTCAAATTATTATACACGATAAATCTAATAATTTATGGACATGGAAATTATTATTCGTTTGTATTCGGAAATGTGATGATTCCCGAGGGAGTTTAAGAAAATTGTTGTACTTGTAGCTACAGTATGATTGCCTGTGTCATTGAAAAATTTACAAAAGAAAATTCCTAGAATGAAAAACAGTATACATTGAATTATAACGATTGAAAGCTTATTCTGAATCTGAACTGCGAAACATAACAACTGTTTCCTTACATTATTTAATTTCATCAAGTTGGAAGCCCACGCGAAGTATAAATCCGTTGGATATTGTGTCCGCTTCTACGTAATAATTACGTGATAAACTACAATTATTGTGGACCTCATTTAAGCCTTTGATGCATTTTACACAATTTGCTTTACCGAGAATCGAAATGTATCTTTTATGAACGTAGTTACGACATATAACACGTCCATTATCCATGTTTAACACAAGTTAATGTTTCTGTTCTGCCTCGGTAGTCTGGTGTTCTACGACTGCAGATTGTAGGGTCTTGTGTTCGAATCCCAGGTCGGGTAGAATGTTATTGGGTTTTAACTGTAGGTAGCTTGAAGTTGGGAGTGTGCCACGAAGGCACGTAAGCATAACGTGGGACTTAAAAATAACGAATTGTTGGTGTACCTACTGTCCACCTCTGCATATCCCTTCTAGGAATACAAGCATGATGTTATGTCATATATACAGCCATATTTTATAAAAAGTTACAATACACAGTTATGCGGTAAGTCTGGTACAACGCGAGGCTCGTGTAAGTAAAGATACATGTTCAGTATGTTTCTAAAATATGTTGTCGCATTAATAAATTATGTAAAACAGACATCGATGTATATTTAACTCGTGTGTTAACAAGCTTTGGCTAGCGAACTGTGCTTTAAGAACAGTATAATGAAATGAAATAGCTTATATGTATGGAATACTAGCTTTTAGTCGCGGTTTCGTGGAAGTCGGAAATTATCCCACGGGATTCGGGATAAAAAGTATCCTAAGCCATTCTCCATGGCCTTTTTTCGAAATCCGTTCTGCCGTTAAGGCGTGAAAAGGTTACACACGGATAGACAGACAGACAAAAGAGAGTTACTTCGCATTTACAATATTAGTACCTATACCTAAAAGTCATACCGAAATTCAATCCATACTATCGCAGCGTATTGGATTGAATTTCGGTATGAATTATAAGATTGTAACAACGCAACGGTAGAATTACAAACTTATTAAAGTTTTTCTCATAAAATAATTCTAGATGTTGGGGAATAAAATCAATATATAACAAACTAATTACTAACATATCTACTTTTGTAAACACGCACCTTCAGGCTGAGAGAATCATATGGCAAATGCTGAAACAACAATGAAAAAAAGACATACTTGACAATTTTTTTTTTCTATGGTGCTTCAGATGCAAGATGCAGAAATAATTTCAAAGTTACAGTGAATCTAAAAAGAAAGAAAAAGAAAAAAAATAGTTTATTCTGCACAAACAAAACGCACCTTACAAATGAACGACATCTATAACTCAAGTTGTAGATGTCGAAACCTAGTTCCTATGGGGAACATTTTTCATAAGCCAATAGTAGGAAAAGTTCACTGTAAAAACTTAGGTTCTCAAACGGTTTTTATAAACATACTTAATCCGCTCTCCTGTAAAGTAGCACGTTTAGACTTTCTATACTTTGCATAGCGACCGTCGAAATAGAGATGATCCAGTCGAGAGTTGAGTTTTTCCGTGAACCGTTTCCCGAGCGTTTATTTTATATAGTGAACGTTTGTGATATCCTTGCGAACAAAGGACTCTTCATAAGTCTTCCATATTCCTTCTATTTTATCATATTTTCAATAAGCCTATTCAATTAGTCTAACATTTTCAAAGGTTTTGTCTCGACTCACATTTGAAAATCTACGTGATTGACGAATTAAACCGTAGGTACCGACCTACCTACCTACCTATCCATTTTCCTAAAGACCTTTACCTACTTCATTATTTATACACTTGAAGGAATTACAGTAGGAGACGAGCTGAAGGTATTTCAGCTTCACTTTTAACATAATTTTCAACGAGAGATGAACAGTAAAGCGCTTGGAACGCTGTGCTTAGTTCTTTGAGTTCTTTTCGAGTTTTTCTTTTACCAAAGCTATACATCTGTCAAATTTCATAACAATCGGTTCAATGATTTAAACGTGAATAGTTAACAAAAAGAGTTGCTTTCGGATTTATAATATTAGTATAGAGATGGATTGTAATGTTTTTATATCCCTGCCCGACATTTATGCAATTTTATAGATAAATTCGCTTCCTACATTAGATGCACACTTACATGAAATAGTTTTAACGTTTTCTTATTGCCTCGATGCCAAGCGCATTCGTGCTCGGAATTGTACATACGGCTACTTATTTCCTCCATTTACATTACCAGGGCTATAAAGTCAATGCGAAGCTTTCATTGTAACTACGGACAAATGGCGAGAGAATAAAACAGGAAGATTTAAACTTTTTATAGCGCGGCAAAAAGTTTGTTTATTTTCCCGATTTATAACGGCTTAGAGTCGAAGGTTAAATAACGATTTAATTGATGGGTGATGATCTCTTAGTTTTCTTTAGTGAATCCTATGCCTAACTTTATAATGCTTTAAATAAATTGGTAGTGGGACACTATATCTATTATGAACAGTTTCAGTGGTGGTCGGCTGTGCGAACTTACCCTTCGTTTTCCTTTCGGTTTTTCCGACGACTGACTGTGGTTTCTCTTCTTCATATTGCCAGCTTTAAATTCCCTCATTATTAAACTAGCATCTTATTCTACGATTGTGCAAATTACTTTCACTTATTAACACATAGTGTCCCCAACACACATCCTTATCAAACGCTTTAATTTGTTCGTCTGTTTACAGAAACGTCACAAACACTAAACATTGTCAGATCCAAGGAGAATTGAGGAATCCGGTGTTTTCACTGAGTGCGTAAGTTTTCAGAATGGTCTGAAAATGCGTGAGCGTAGTTTCCCGCGCTACGGTACGGCGCGTCGGTGCGTCAGTGCGTGAGGCGTCGCGCTACGCTTCCAACTTGACGTGGAGTGGGATTCTCCGCGGTCGCTCCCGCCTCCGGGCACCGACACGCGGCCGCGTCCCGCCGCCCACTCGCCCCGCACAGCCGCCAAACAGATAAGTAAACACAAAATTCTTTGAGAGATAACGATGTAGTTAACCCCTCATAACTCACCCCTAATTAAAACTTAAGATAACAAACCTCAAAGATTTGGCCCGATTAAGTTTTTAATTACGAAATCCTAGACAAATTATAGCCGTCATAAAATCATTGAATTATAAGAGTCGTAAACAGAAATCACTTTAATTCACTTATCTCATACATTCCGAGTCACGATTGAATCCATATATCCTACTAACTATGTAAATAGAGTCATAATTTTATTTGCAACTCTCGCGTAATTTGCTGGAGTTTTACCCTATATACAACTGAATTAGAGGATTTAGATGTTAATTGTTAATAATGAAAGTAAGGCTGGCTATAACCGCTTGAGTAAGTTGAATGTCGCACGCGGCGCGCTCGCAAGCTGCTAATGATTCTGCTGCCAGTTTGCAATAAACGTCGGCTCGCATCTACATCGCATACAAATTATCCAAGCTCTTAGCGTATAAAGTTGAAAAGTCATTTTATGGCTATTTACTATTAGCTTACCTACATTTTAACGCCATGAGCAAGCAACGTGTTATCTGACACAAGCGACACAAAGGTCACAAATCATTGACGAAACATTACGGAAATAAACAGTTGAAATCATAACAAGAATGGGTTAAAAGCAAAGAATTGCTCACATTTCTCATTTTAGCGCTGAAAGCCTGCGGAAAAATGTGCGATGTCAGCTCTGACGCAAAGCTCGATAGATTGAGTGGTTTGTACGTCAAATATGCGGTCAGTGTTAAAATACTTGTCGATTCCAGCGTTACGGTGATTTATTAACACATTATGTGAAGTGCAGAAGGATTAGGGGTAGGTTGGATAATATTAAATTACGTTTCAAAGAGAATTCAGGCACTGAATCTGATGTTTCATTGAACATATTTTCTCTCTCGTCTGGTATTGATTCAACATCAACAATTTTTTTACAAGCTTTTATTTTTAATTAAAGACGAACTAATTAAGCTTTCTGTTTTTATTTTCCTTTTGTTTTTTGTTTTGAAGGGTGTGTTTAGTTTGTGATAGTCGTGTGTGAGTCCAAATAAATACTTTTTCTTTCTTTCTTATTACTACTGTATACCAGTAGGTAGGTAGTTATACCTATTACTTATTCTAATAATAAGCCACACTCGCTGATCTTCGGAGGAAAGGCTGTTTAATGTAATCAACATATTTGTTACATTAAAGGGTTAATGTAATAAACATATTTCCTGTAACATTTTTCTTACGTAGTTACCTACCTAGTTAGGCAGGTAATAGTGCTGTATAAGAAATAATTCAGGTTTTGAAATCCAATCAAATCAAAAATACTGTGCAAATGTACCCAATTTTCTAGTTTGTGCTCTCATAGCAACGTGAAACTTTTTTCAATTTCACATGTCCACGGTTCACCAATTTCATGTCTGTTGGACTGTAATGTATAGTTAGGATTTACTGATGCAAATTCTAAATCAAATCAAACCTGCAGGTACCTACATCACGCTGTATCACCAATCAAACCGCAGATCAGATTTGGTCGCCTGGGCACCCTTATAAATTGGTGTGAGAGAATGTGAGTGGTTCGAAATATGAAAATGAATTACAATACAAAAGGATATAACTAGTAGGTAGGGACTTATCCGTTCGTATAAAAAGTTTTAACATACCATACCTACTTTACTTTGCCTTGTTTCTTCAAGATACTTGGGTTAAAAATGCAATATCTACATATTCTATGTTCACCATAATACATTCAACAATATCACCAACTACTTTAGTTTGGAAATCAATAAAACTATTCAACAACCTAACATAATTTGCATTAAAATAAAATAACTTTTCAGGACTCTGTTCCTCATCCAGTCGTAATGAAAAGTACCATAGTTTTGAATAGTAATTACATACACTACATTTCCTACGACACAAATATTTAGTACATAAGTTTGAAATATGGAGTAGGTATCTATACATATATATATATAAATACTCTCTCGAAACTCGACCTTAGTAAGTAACAATAGACTGCACTACAAAGAATAAATTACATGAATAAAAAGATTTTAAAAGCTTTCATGCCGACTTCAATAAAAAGTTCGTGAAACATAGACTTTTCAAGATACTACCCCCACCAGTACTCTGAAACTCAATTAGTTTTTCATTTGGTAGGTACACTGAAACTTTCGAAATTAAAAGAGTTTTGTTAACAGACTTTATAACGAACTACTAAACGTCGAAGGATCGACTGTCGATGTCATCATCATCATCACCATCATTACAGCCGGAAGATGATCACTTCTGGACATAGCTCTCCCACAAGCATCGTCACTTGAACCGGTTTTTAACCGACTTCAAAAAAAGGAGGAGGGTCTCAACACGACTGTATTTTTTTTTTGTATGTATCTTAGCTCAGAACTTTTTTCTGGGTGAACCGATTTGGATGATTCCTTTTTTATTTCAAAGCTGGTACTTCACACGTGGTCCCATTTAAATTTGATCAAGCTCTGACCAGTAGTTTTTGAGTTATCCTTAATACTGCGTATTTTTTTCACTTAGTTCATATTGATGATGATGTTTTAATAATTTCCTGTCACGGTTATTTACATATCAAGTAGTGGGTATACGAATGTGTGTTGGGTAGGTACCACAACTAAAGAGTGAAAAATAAATACCTTTTTACAAAAAAACAACCGACTTCGAAAAAAAAGTGAAAAATAACTTTAATTTCGGAAGTCGGTGGCCAAAAACGAAAATACACAACCTAAGACACCGACTTCGGAAATTAAAGTTATTTTTCACTTATTTTTGTGTTTTTTTTTGGGAGTCGGTTTTTTTTTGTAAAAACGTTTTTATGTGCTTCTTACATCCGGCGGATTCCAGCGGCCTTCACATGGTCTTCAGTCCACCTTTTGGGAGGCCTTCCTACGCTACGTCTTCCGGTACGCGGTCGCCACTCTAGAACCTTTTGGCCCCATCGGCCATCTGTTCTGCGAGCAATATGTCCTGCCCTCTGCTACTTTTTAACTTTGGCAATTCTTAGGGCTATGTCGGTTACCTTGGTTCTCCTACGGATCTCTTCATTTCCGATTCGATCACGTAGGGAAACTTCATGAACATGCTCTATCTACTATCCCAAAACCCACATAAAACGTATCCTTATCAAAAATGCATATTATAAGATTAAAGACTACATTGAAGACAAGGAATATAATAATTCCTTCTGCACATTTGGCGTCCCTGGTACTTCATTAACGGCACCACTATGTAAGGGTCTATTAACTGCACCCAAATTACGAAGTTTATTTGAAAAAAAACAAATGTTTTTTGTTTTTTACTTTCTTCTTTGACATAATCTTCACATTATTTGACATTATATACCTCTAATTCTTATTTCAACTCTTTACGTATGGCTTTTGTAAACAGGATTTTAATTCAGATTTGTTACAGTTGTAATGGCAATCATGTCATTTGGTTTAAATAGGCTTTTATTTTTATATAGATTCTTCTATATTTTGTGAATTGGTACGAATTACGATTTGATCTATATATCTCTGTTTTCAGGACCTTGAACACATATGTAAGATACGCAGCTTTCTAAAAAGTTAAAATAATCTATCCTCTCTTATTTCCTACTTTGCAGAAGCTTAACAAAAGATTCCAGTATTCCATACGTATTTGTATTGTATTGAAGAACCAATGGACGTCGCATCGGAATATTGAAAACTTTTTAATTATAATATTATCTTAACATAGATATAATTTTCATTTTACTAAAGAGAAAATGACGTGATAATTGTGTCATTAAAATTTTGTGCCCATTAATGCCTTGAGAAAACCTGGTTGTCGGGCTGACTACTGACTTCTCAAGGCTTGATCAAAGTTAACATTCGATTTTAATTAATGTAAAAATTTACACTTTGTTATTTACAAATTGTCATAACTTCTCAACGAAGAAGATTTGAAATTCCTAAAATGTCTTCGACAACGAAGTAGGCTTGCCTAAGTAATAAAATTGCACCTAAGTAGGTACTTTTAGCCCTTTGATAACGCCCATCGATTTTTGAGAAATTATTTCACTGGGCACATTATCCTCCAACCTGGCCAACATGCTCCTACATTTAACTATGGTCAGAGCTGAGCTGTTTACTATGTAGTGTAGATATTCGAACCAATTTCGACTAATCCTAGAACTCAAGGGTAAGCCCGCAGAGATGCCCGCAGAGATGCCCGCAGAGATGCCCGCAGATTTTAAACTGAATCAAGTAATAGGTACATCTACACTTCAGTGCGTAGTATTTTATCCTAACGAGATGGAGGTGCCTTATTCTCGCATATCTGTTTCATTTCAACGGCTGGTTTACTTGTATAAACTTGGCGGCCAACTATTCCGCGTAGTGTTGAGCTCCTGCTAAATGTTTACATTATGCAGTTCGCATGCATCCCTACATCCAGATCGGGATAGCTAAATAAGCTAATTAGAGTCGTGAGCTGAATTTAAAGGACTGCCTCCAGACTCTAATGTTTTACGATTGCTTTTGTATATTTTAACGACACATTACTTATCATTTGAATACCCCCATAGCACATAAGTTATTCCACTCATAAAAATATTGCAATTCCATTAGGTGCCTCAAGGACCGAAGACGCGTCTGGAGATACGACGCAGGGAAGTTACAATCAATCTCGTGACTGCAGACTTTTATAGCCACAAGGATTATGAATAATATCGTTTGAATACGAAGCCTCCCTGTAGAGCTATTTAATCAATTATGCAATGGCCAGTCAGCTGTCATTTGTTAGAATTACTTACTGTAAACGCTGCGTACAATACCTTTTGATCATAAATTAGTTGAATAGTGGCCACCGAGGCAGGCTGACCGCAAGCATCTATTAAGCTAGGTACGACTGCCAATTACTGCGAACGAATCGATATTCAGTATTTATCATCATAATGACGAGTTATGTCGAGTATCTGTGTCAGATACCGCTATTATTGTTGTCCTAAGTTCCTGAACAAATGGTATTCACACAGAAATTACGGTCAGTGGGGCTATCAAAAATGAAATGGATTTATATTTACATAATAAATGATATTGATTGTATAATGTGAGATAATGATAAATTGGAACGTGCTGTAGCAATAATTTGTGTAGTGTCGCTTTATTTCGCATATCATCTGTTTGTAAAGAGAAACCAAGTTAAATATTTTAGGCCGTAAACACGTTCACTGCTGAACATTTACACTACAATAAGGTGTTGTTGGTTTTATAACATAAAATATTTTATTTTATGATAACTTCGAAATTAAAATATGTACTTATTTCGGCTACAGTGATTTATAGGTCCATAGGTACTGTTCTTTTTTTTCTATAGGAATATTTCTAAAACATAAGTGATTTTCTTTCGTGAAAATCATAATTAGGTAAAAGGTATATATAGGCTGTTATTGCCCCACAGCAGGGCAAGGCTTTTCTTGAAGAAATTTATGATAGAGCATTCATAGAAGGAGTACCTACTCTGTCTTGGATTTCAGATTTCCTGTGAAAAGATAAAAGATTATGCTTACGGAAATTAGTAACTCAATCAGCACCATACTTGCGTAACACACTATCAATCACAATCTGAATCATTTTAAAGGATATTGCTTATCCATTGCTTCATATGTTCGAAAAATTTGTCTGCTCAACAACGTAAATAACGCAATGAATGTTGTTGAACTGTCAAAATGAATGCCATTCCTACTGTTAGTGTGTTACCTAATTATCCCGCAGATCCCAAGTTTTAATTAAACAAGCAATTATTAATGAAACCTAAGCGAGATTCATACGACTACATTTCATAGAAATTGTAAGTGATGAATTAATGTGCTACTTTAATTACACTCGTTCAGTATTACAAACCAATTTACATGGCTTGCCAAGCATCGTGACACTGAGTTTAGCTAGTTTCCCACAGGTCTTAACGACGTCTGTCGCTTCGTGTCACAAATTAAAATATTACGGTGCATCTGTTAAGTATGCGATGCACTGTTTAGTAAAATACCAGCAACATAGTTCAAGTACATACGTTATAACAACGCCAGCTTTCGGCGATTATTCAAACTGATTTATACGCCAGTGTTTATTGAGTACGTAACACGAAAGCAGATTACAAGTGTAACAATGCAACTTAGGCCGTTTTATTATGTTTAAATTATACTTTCTACGTGTTGATCGTTCAGATGTGGCTCTATTAGAATTCGAGTACATCGTGCCTTTGTTTAAATGTGTTGGTATGTACAGCTTGCTTTACTATACAATTTTATAAGGAATGGGAAGGCTCTGAGCAGTAAATTAAACAATTTTTGGAAGTGCGTCGTTAACTTGCGAATAATGAGTAGCCAAACTAAGGGTTACATTGGGTTATACGTGCTTCTTCGACATTTGCGAAAGGTTAACTGTTAATTTCCCCTCTTCGGAATGGAGTGTGAAGATTAAACCTCTATACTTTGTAGAATTCAGTCGAAGGATAGTGGAAAAGTGTTGACAATGTATGTTATGTCAGCATTTTATCATTCCTGCAGGTGCTCTTTATTCTAAACATTATAAGTACTTATTATAACAACACATGCATTCAGCTTGTGTTGTAACCTAGACACAATGTGAGACATGTGGATTGTTATAGATAGATACATAAGTCTACATATAGAGCCTTTGTGTGTGACTTCGTTTCTCCAGAACAGACCAACCGCTTTTCTTGCGGTTTTGTCTATTTATCCTGTTCATCAAGCCGATTTGCACTGATATGACGGAAAACTTTCTTAATCCTTTGGTTCAGTTTTTTCTCATTGGGTTGAACCTATGTTTGCCTAAATGTTTGTCAAATTGTTTTTCTTCTTATCCTCATCATCAAGTCTACTCTCATGTAGTGCGCCGTTTGGCATGGACCTCTTGTCGGTGGCATCGGCAATGCCCGCAGTTCCCACGTTAAACCATTTGTCACCGGCCGTTGATGACACTTCTCAATAGCTACGGGTACGGGTACTGGTGTAAATTGGATATACGCTACTAGATAAACCATAAAATGTACTCTGTGGATAAACCTACCTAGGTTTTTAGAGCAGGAGGAAATTAATAGATTGATTGCTTGTTTGATTGTTGCGATTGTTCTTAGACAATAGATTGATTGCTTGTTTGATTGTTGCGATTGTTCTTAGACAAATGTTTACCACCTAAGCAAATACATTGTGGAATGCAATAAAGTATTCGGCAGTGGTGGTCCAGTGGTAACGGCCGTGACTTACGAGTTGTAGGTCGTAGGTTCGAACCACTGCTCTCAAAACGGTGAAGGGAAACATCGTGAGGAGACCATGCATGTCCTAGGATCAAAAATTCGAAAACATGTGACATCCACCAACCCGCACTGGGCCCACGTGGTGGATTATGGCCCACTCCCTCTCACAGAGAGGAGGTCTGTGTCACAGCAGTAGGAACATTATAGGCTGATCATGATGTATAAGTATTGTATTGAGAGATAGGTAGGATTAACAATATTGAATATAGGGTCTTGCATGGACATATAACCGTCTCTTTGAAGCCCATCAGTACGTGGTCTCTTTAGCTGAAATTCACTACATAATATTAAGTGATTGAGTGGACTGATTTGACCTCTCCTCCTAGTGGACCTTTCTCAAGTCTTAAGACTGGAATAGCGACACGGTGCAACGCGCTCATGTGAGCCTGATCGAGCCTCTGTTTCAAAATTTGCGTGACTGGATTGAAGCAGTGCCGTTTAGTGTTATTACATGGAACCTTGCCCATAAGATTATATCAGATATTTTATGTCTTCACAGGAAAACATTTTACCTGACCAGACATTCAAATTCAGACACGTCGCGAACGCAACCAATTGCTATCCTTAAAAAACAATAATGGTGACACCGTTTCTATCCGACAGATCTCTTGGGAGAACGTAACTCTTCAAGTAGGTACTTAAATCATTAATGTAAGACATATTTTAATTATAATAGATATTAGCACGTGGTGTGGTAGGATGTTGTTTTAAAGAACTTATTTTGTTATATTTTTCACCTTATTTACCTATTACTCATATTTAAGCAAATAAATGATTAAAGGCTCCTGCAATCAGGCGCGACACGCGACGCGACACAAAGTCACCGCCTGTCGCGCGACGAGCGGTGCCTTTGTTTCGCGTGCAATTCGCGTCGCGTGTCGCGCCTCTTTAAAAAAGCCTTAATGCAATGTCCTTCCGCTAAGAGACCACAGGAGATGAGTCGAATTTTCTGATTGTTTACTTCCGTGTTCAGGCGTGTCAGTTTTCTTACAACGAGTGAAAAATCTGGCATTGTTTTATCGGTTAGCTTATTTGTTCATTTTTGTTTCACTTTTTCTTCATTTTGGGAATGCTTCTACGATCGGTTTTCTTATTTGTTTGTTCGGCACGTTTCCTTCAATTTAGGTCCATAGATAGGGTTACCGTGGCCCTGGCGCAGAAGCAACTGATGGAACACGGGTGGGTTTTAGTCAGTAAGAGTCTGACACGCCCTTCCGCTCCACCCAGAGCGGGAGAGGTCATTTGATGATGTCCCACACAAAAAAAAAAGTCTATAGATAGGGTAAGTGGATATCGTTTGTCATAGTATGGGCATGTGATGTGGAGGAATGAGGAATATGTGAACGGCTATAAGAGCAGGGGGAGACAAAAGAAATGATGGATGGACTGTGTGAAAGATGATATGTCTAGAAAGGGGGGGACTACCGAGGTGACGACTAATAGAGAAGTATGCAAGAAGAAGACATGTTGCGCAGACGCCGAATAAATTGATTTTCATTGAGTCCAGACGATTCATTTTCATTTCAAGTGATTTCGCCTTTAGGTAGACTCACGGAGTATAGAAAGGGTAGACTATTTACTTCGTCTTATCTAAAGGCTTATTTTACAATTTAGTAAAACCGTTAGCTTTTGCAATTTCCTTTTGTTATCCCATTTCCTTTGTTTATATTTGATGTCAGTTATTACTAAGTTGAACAGACGGTAGTTTTGTGGTTAGAGGGAAATGTAAAGCAATGCGCAGTAACTAACTGTACCAGAGTCGAATGTCGGTTTGTCCAGCGGCGTAATTACGTAACACACTAACAGTAGGAATGGGTTTCATTTTGACAGTTCAACAACATTCATTGCGTTATTTACGTTGTTGAGCAGACAAATTTTTCGAACATAAGAAGCAATGGTTTAGCAATAGGCTTCAAAATGATTCAGATTGTGATGTATAGTGTGTTACGTAATTAGGATGCTGGTTACTGCTCACCTCTATTTTACATAATTTTTAATTAGGTAAGCGAACTAAGGGCCCGTTGTTTGATACATCGTAAAAAATTACCATTAGTCAATTTAACAATTAGTCACTTGACAATAGTTATAGTTTAACTACTCTGTCTTCGCATGGTTACTTTTATAGAAAATTGTATTTTTTTTAACTATAGTTAACTTAACCATTTGTCAAACAACATACCTACATATCGCCTCTTTACAAGAACAACGTGACATCTCATAAACGTTTTTTTAATTATTTCATATTTAACTGAATTATTTTTTGCTTATTTTCAGAAAGCACATTAATTACCTCAACAATTTAACTGTTTTCGACGGTAAAATTACCAATATTTTAGAATTTATCAACGCTTAAATATTTAAAATTGCTCTCCTGTAAAGTTGTCGTTTAAAAAATATCACGTTGTTCTTGTAAAGAGGCGATATGTCATTTTTAACAAATTGTTAGTTTAACTAACGCATTTTAACTATTAGTATGTTTGACTACTGATCAAACAACGGGCCCTAAGTGAAAAGTAAAGCAAGTTTATTAAGGCTATAGGTTATACTTACCTCATCTTCCTACCCTTCCGTAGTACCTCTTTAAATATTCCATATTCTCTAGGTATGAAGAATTTAGGCACTTACTATCCATTTTTTATAAAATTCATCTTTTTTTCTTTGTCTGCCTCGTGTTTTATACTTAGCCATCCTCATTTATACTTAACACTGTTTATGAAAGTAGTAACAATGTTTGTTTCCCATTGTAAATGCGATTGGATTCTACTGTACTTTTGGTGAAACGTTGTGAGCTAAGTAACCATATAAAGTACGGAAGTTGTGTTATATTAAACTCGAATCATCATTATCATCAGGCTTGCCTTTTTCTTAACTTTGTGGGCCTAAGTTCTTGAAACTATCTAGGTGAAAGGTTTACTCAACGATTCTTTGAGCAAAAATATCAGGCTATCTATTACTGCTTCAATAGGGTCACTTTTTTATAAGATAAGATAAGATATTTTTATTTGCTTAAAACATGGTAGTAAATCCGTCCGTCCGTCCGTCCGTTCCGTCCGTTATAGTCCGTAAATCGTAATGATACATACATACATAAACTCACGCCTTCTTCCTATGGCGGTAAGCAGAAATTACAGAACGCCACCTAACTTGCTACGATCCTTACGTACTCCTTTTGCCTCGTTTGCGTTCATACATCTGGTCATACACGCACGCCATGGTTGCGAGTACTACGCACCTGACCTTTCTGAAGAACATCACCAATTAGGTCACTACATGTCTTCCTAGGGCAACCCCGCGTTTTCACTCACATCTGCCTTGTAAATACCTTTTGTTAGTCGCCTTCTATTCCTACTCATTCATCGTAATGATGTTCATTGAAATTCGATTTCCGCTGCCTTTTCATTCATGGCAATTATAGCAATCCAATTATCGGTAGCTTAGGTTGAGTAATAAAGATTCCGTCACAAGTCCGAGAAGGTATCCCGGTACAGCATCAAGTAGGTAAATAATGGTAATTAGATTCCGAACTATCCGCGGTGTGAATACTCAAGTGGCGGTCGACCGTTTGGCTCGCGATGTAGGTCGCCTCCGTCACGCACGCACGCCTGTAAATGCTTCCATATCTCCACTCGTCACTCGAAAGACACGGTCTGTTACTATTGTTCGGCGACCCTTTATTTACTTCGTTCTACATATAATAGACTCCTTAGCCTTCGGGTCTCTTGAACGCCGGTAGGCTCTCACTTGGATAATTTGTAAGTGATGTGGCGATGCGCTCCTTTCATTTACTACTTTCGGTAGGTACTCGATATGTATGGATGGAAGGACAGAAAAAAAATTACTTAACTAGTTTTTTATTTTGTAATTTAATTTAACAAGTCTTTGTTGTCTTGAATCCTCGTCTTTATTTAAATAAAAGAATACTTTATAAAAAAAGTAAGTAATCAAATTTTATTACAAGCGCGAGAGTCCTACAGGTTTTCGATGAAATTCTGCTTGACAATATTATATATATATATATATATTATATATGTATATTATTCTGTTTGTAATACTTCTCCCAGGTATTGTAATAAAACAGCAGGTTACAAAGGAACTCGGACCCGACACTAAGGAAGCTATTAGTGTGAAGTAAATAAGTAAAAGGAATGTCGAACAAATATGCTATTAACTCAAGATACACTTACCAGTTACCAGGCAGTTTAGATAAGAGCTTTGGTAATTGCACCCAAGCTAATGTTCGGCAAAAGTTTTAATATCATTCATTAACCTAATATGTTAGCGAAACCATTATTAACCCAGGACACTGTTTAGTGGTAGATAAGATTAGGATACATTACAATTAAGGACATCGTTCCGATTTAGGTTATAATAAAAAAAACACTATCAAAAGCAAAATAATACATCGGTACGGTGAGTGGTTTGTGAGAAAAATCGTGACAAGTATTAGTAATATTTATTGAACTACACTGGCCTTCAAAACTTAGTAGGTACCACACTTTTAAAATTGCAATAACTTTTAAAGAGCACAACATATTTTTTCGAAATAAAAAGGATTACAAATAGTTTTTTTTTTTATATGTGTAAAAACTTTATAGTCGATAACCTTCTTATACGGGCTGATAAAAACTTTATAAACAAAAACACTCGTTTTCAAATTGCTGTCTTACTTTTGACTTTTTTGTTTTTGTTTTCACGTTTATTTCTTGAACGATAAATTTTGACTCCAAAGCCAAGGTACAGCCCGTAAACTTTACTTATCCTGCCTCTTTCACCTGAAGAATGTGCAAGAATCATGGCTTTTCTGGAACTAGGCATCAGTATGCGTTGTACTGCAAGAATGGTGAGTGTAAAATTAAGAACTGCAGCAGATGAAGCGAAGGTATGAAGAAACTGAAAACCATCTGAGGAGACCTTGTAATGGCAGAGCACCTGGGGCACTAGTAACCGAGAAGCCCGCCATATGATCTCCACTGTGTAGAGAAATCGCCACCTCAATGCAGTTGAAGTTGAGCAACAGCTTCTTCAGACCCAAAGAGACTAAGTAAGGGCTGGCATCTCTTCAGAAGGTCGCACAGAGCTAGTGGCCATAGAAAATGGCATCCTTACTGAGGAAAGCTATATTTAAGAGATCCTTAATAAGTATGCAGGGCCATATTTAGTAAATATAGGATGGATCGATACTGTTGCAGGATAACGCCCGGCCACACACCGCTCGGGTGGTACAACAGTACATTCAGGAGGTTGGTATGAATTTGATGGCTTGACCATCAAGAAGTCCTGATCTCAACCCGATCGAGCAAGCCTGGGATGGGCTCGGGAGGCTGGTCAGAAACCGCAGACCACCTCCAATCAACCTCAGGGCCCTAAAACAGGCCCTGATGGAAGAATGGAAGAATATTCCCCAACATCGCCTCCGAATCCTCGTCTTCAGTATCCCAAACCGGGTCGAAGCTGTAATCAGAGCCCGAGGAGGCAATACCAGTTATTAAAATGTAAATAAGGCGTAAAAAATACTTATAAAATGTTGTTTGAGTTCTTTGCCAGTAAGTTAAAAATGGCACATTTTTTGTTTTTTACTTTTTTTTAGTTAAAAACGTTACTAATGTATAATAAACTATAATTTCAAATAAAGTTGACAGATTTCCTATAAAACGTTTTTTATTTCAAAGCTTTTACTTATAATAAATAATAAAATTCATTTAATTCAGACAATTTTTGTCCATATTTTGTTAGTACCTTTTACATTCTCTTAAAACTATGTTAGTAATAACTGAAAGTAAATAAATAATTGAAAATAAATTATAATTAAATTAAATTAAATAATTGAAAATAAATTAAAATTAAATTAAATTAAATAATTGAAAATAAATTAAAATACGGTAAAATTAAATAATTGAAAATAAATGAAAATACGTTAAAATTAAATAATTGAAAACAAATTAAAATACGGTAAAATTAAATCATTGAAAATAAATTAAAAACGGTAAAATTAAATAATTGAAAATAAATTAAAAATATAAAAAATCATTAGGCAACATGCAGCCTGATGAGCCTTCCCACAGCTGGCGATACTGGTTGGTCTGCAATCATCTTTAGGATTCCGTTGCCACTCCCTCGAATTCGACGAATTAGTGAGGCTAACTTTTTGCGCATTATAGCGTAAAAGTCATCCACCCTCGCGTCGGCAAACACGCCCGAGGCACTGCAAAATCGAGGTAGTCGCACCAGAATCCTAAAGGCGTTGTTATATTGAACCCTGAGAGCATTGTAGGCACGCTGCGTGTAGTTGGTCCACAGGGCGCTGGTGTAAAAACTTTGGCAGTAGGCTCTGAACAAAGTTACCTTTACTTGTACTGTACACTTCGCAAACCTGTGTACCAACATGTTAGCTCGCACCGACAATGCTCTCCGCTCTCTCTCAATGTCTGCGTCATCATGCAGGGTTTCGGTCACAACATGCCCTAGGTACCTAAACTGAGAGACCCGACTCAAAGATACCCCGTTGAGATACACTGGTGGTATATGCTCAGGTTGTTTATTTTTACCTCTGATGAGCATATACTCACTCTTTCTATCGTTGTACTTTAAGCCGTGACTCTCAGCGTAGGTCTCACAGATACTTAATAGCTTCCTTAACCCTCCCACAGATGGACTCAGCAACACCATGTCATCAGCGTAACTGATGTTATTGACGCAAACGTTATCTATGTGACATCCGACATGGCTGTTGCTGAGTTCACCTATCAGCTGATTGACGTACAGATTAAAAAGTCTTGGAGAGGTCAGTCCCCCTTGCCTCACTCCACACTCCAGTGAATATTCTTCAGAATAAGCGTTTCCCCACTTGACAACGTTCTTCTGGTGGTTATACCAGAATGAAAATATATTAGTGAGTTCGGCAGGAGCCCCAACCTCCCCAAGCTTAGTCCAGAGCCTGTTATAATCGACTAGGTCGAAGGCCTTCGATAGGTCCAGAAAGCAAGCGTATATGGGTGTTTTCCTATCAACATAGTAAGCGACTGTGTGCTTTAGAGTCAAAATTGCACTTTCAGTTGACAAAGTCTCGCGAAATCCAAATTGGGCATCGTGAAGGTTAATATACTTGCTGAGCTGAGCATCCAGAAGACCATCGAAGACCTTCGCCATCACAGTAGCCAGGGAGATAGGCCTATAATTATTCATGTCAGTTACATCACCAGTGACATTTTTTGCTATAGGTACAACAATAGTTTCCGTCATCTTTGGTGGTAAGTACGAGTGACGGATGCAAAAAGTAAACAACATAGCCAGTACTCTATATAAATGTTTACCCGCTTGCTGAAGGTGCTCAATGCTGAGTCCTTCCCTGCCCGGAGATTTACCACGTTTCATGTTATTAATAATATTTTTCACATCCTTAGCAGAAAACCCAATCGGGTTCCCACAGACAGTGACGGGCTCAACGTCCGCAACAGTAGAACTGACGGCAAGCGGTGACTCAACTTTAAAATGATTTTTAAAAAGGTTAGCTATTTCTACAGGCTCAGTACTCCCGCCTACAGTCACTGGCAAACTAACCCTACCATTCATCCTCTTTGTACCCTTCCAGAAAGCTCGAAAGTTTTTAACCGTAACGTGTGAGGCTAATAAATCCATTTTAAGCTGGTCTTGATGGTTTTGACAGAACTTCAGTCTGGATTTAAATGCTTTCCGTGTAAGATACATGTTGTCATGAACCGGCCCACTTTCAGGTTTACCATATCCCACATACTGTTGGTATGCCTGCCTAGCCAGACTATGAGCTTCTCTCACGTGTTTGTTCCACCCCACTACCGTTTTACCCTTTTTTAACTTTCTCACCTTCTTGCTTTGCATAGATGCCTCACATAAAATGTTAACAATGTCATTGTATAATTTGTCAATAATATATCTATGCTCAAAATTACTACACATACTGTCAGCACAAACACAAAATTCATTGGGGAAGTGAAGATCTTTAAGTTTATTATTACAAATGTCAGAATAACTTACTATTTCGTCACTTTCCCTATCACCCCACAAAACGTCATTAGAAATCCAATCGTCAGAAATACACTTAGTTTTAATCATGTCAAGATTACATTTAACAATTAAAGGTAAGTGATCCGACCTTATACAGTTTAGAAAAAATTGCAATTTTATAAGTGTAGTACTAAGTTTTGAAGGCCAGTGTATATTTTATATTTGGTAGATATGTAATGGTAGCCTAGAGGCATAATTAATTGATAAGGTTATTATAAGTCTTGTTTATTAAATAAACTACACACTACACTATTAAGTATCAACATAAATTCCGAATTGAATTATGTGTCCGCTCTCTAATTGATTATTCGACAAGCAAGCCCAGTAGGGAGTAATGTCGAACCTATGTCGGCAATTTGGAGAATAAAGTAAATGAACTAAAAGAAAAATACGTCCCGCCAAAAGCTGCAAAATCTGTAAAATATAACAAAAACAAATCAGTTAATGAAAAAGAAACATAGACAAAATATCCTCATTTTATTTTTAAAACAAAACAAGGTACACTTGGAGATGGAACAGATTACGGATAATCAAAACAGTGTGTTACAGTTGCAGACAGCACCTCATTGTTAGATGTAGGTCACGCATAGAATTCGGCAATAGATAACATACGTGGGTCGGCAGCAATGATTCCCACTTCTAACCCAACCTGATTTTACCGAAACACGAGATAATCGTTAATAAATACACTTTAGATCGCTTTGGAGCAGTAATTTCCACCAGAATCCCACTTCTCATATATTTTAAAAGTTTATTTAACATTTGGATATCGAGTGTTAGTTATTTTCAAATATTTACCACCGAAACATGGTTCTCAACAAATATTTTTCTTTACAGTGAGCTAAAGAACTAAAAATATTTATGTGGTTCACTAGGACAATGTGTTTTTTTTTGTGTAGCTGTATTTGTGAAGTCTGCTATAAATAAATTACTGTTTATTTATTTTAGCATTATTTATTTATTTAAGTATATGTTATTTTTATTTTCCATTATATGTAAGTATATTTAATATTCTAGTTTAAGACTTCACAAATCAAATTCTTCTCTGCTTGTTCTCACACACTATCGTCTACATTTATTTTTCATTTCTCCTTTCGCAGGTCTGCTGGAAGAAATTTCTTAAGAAATGAGCAGTACCTTTGTACTTAATAATAATATTCCGTATCTGTATCTATTTTACTGTGTGTACATAAATAATAAAATAAATAAATAAATATATACCTAACTTACTTACTCCTACACAAAGAATAGGGCAGAGTTGACGGCCGCTCTGGGTTCCTGAAAAGGGGATGACGCTCTTGTGGCATTTTTTTGTTGCCTCTGAGTCTGACTGTCTTTCCAAAATACAATTATAAGAAACAGAAGGATCATTGTTTACAGGTTGTAAGGGGAATCGAAGCGAAAACGAATACAAAGAAAGAAAAGAAAGAAAGGAAAATAGTTTATTCTGCACAAACAAAACGCACCTAACAAATGAACGACATTAATTTAGAGACATACAAATTAGCCAAAAGCCTCGTATTCATGTTACAAAAGTTTCATCATTTTGTCTATTGCTTGAATACCATGAATTCAGTACATGATTCTAGACCCACCAGAATGAAACTTTTAGTTGGTTATTAAAAAAAAACTGATTCTATGTTCCTTGTACCGTGTATGTAGCACTTTCTATCATCATCATCATCATCAGCCTATATTCGTCACTGCTGGACGTAGGCCTCTCCTAGTTAACGCCACTGAGCCCGATCTTCGGCTCTCCTCATCCAGTCTCTGCCAGCCGCCTTTCGCAAGTCGTCACTCCACCTGGCCGGCGCGGCGGGCGTCCCACACTACGTTTGTCTAAACGCGCTCACTTGCTATACGTACCTATATGATATTATATGCCTACGTAGGTATCAATATTGTGAGTGCATTCATAGAATCTAGCCTAGAATTTACATATTGTAACATGGTTCACTTCAATATCCGTCTAGCTAGTTTTCATCTCTCGTATGTTCTATGTTCACACGGGAACAGAAAAACGAGTAAACACAGACTCTTCAGAACCGGAACGCAACCAAAGAAACAACCAAATATTGTTATTACATGATTAAGATTATACATGGATGGCAGCCATTTGCGTTCAGCCTCCTGGTATCTAAATCGTTAGGCAGGATGTGCACTTCATAGAATCACTTTAATCGGTAGAATCGTAAGTATTACTAACGTAATCACAATAATAATGGGAGCTTTTATAAAAGGTTGATCAATTTTATTCAGTACTAGCTTTTGCTTGCGACTTTGTAAGTTTGGATTTCGTATTTTACCATACAAAACTTTAACACACCCTCCCCCCTTTAATATACCTACCCCTATTTTTAAAGGCTCCCGCAGATAGGCGCGACGCGACGGCGCGACGCGACAGCTCGGCGCGTCTCTTGTACATAGAACATTTTCCATGAAGTTTTCATAGAAATTGTTCTACTAGAGTCAAGTCGCGCCCGATTGCTTGCAGCCTAAAGTATGCCTATATGCTTCTTCAGAGTTCAAGCTATCGCTGGAGGTGCCTTGCTTCTAAAGGCTCCTACAAACAGGCGCGACACGCGGCTCCCGCAGACAAGCGCGAGCCTTAAATCTTTTCAACAGGTTAGTCGTGGTAAGGTAACAAACAGACAGAGAGTAACTTCCTTTTTTGGGGTACGGAACCCAAAGGGTGCCAAAGGAACCCTATTACTAAGCCTCCGCTGTCGTTCCGTCTGTCTGTCAGCAGGCTGTATCTTATGAACCGTAAGAGGTATAAGACAGTTGAAATTTTTACAGAGTGTGTATTTCTGTTGCTGTTATAACAACAAATAATAAAAATAAAATAAAGTAAAAAATTAAAGGGGGTCCCCAGACAAGAGAAGTTTAAACAAAAATGTAGTATTCAATTTTGTACGGTGGTACGGAACTGTTCGTGTTTGAGTCCAACTCGCGCTTTGCCGGTTTTATTATAATTTGACTTAGTTACTTAGTATGGATTATTTATATATAGAACATAAATAATACAAGTGACTCTGTTTTCACACCCCTGGTACCCACATAAGTATCCGGAACTCATAATAAAATTAAGAAAAATTTATTTAGCCGAACACTTTATCTGTTTTGGCACTATGACGCAAATGATGACAAAAATAAATTTGCTGCCATTTTTGGTAAACATTATGATATTTTATCGTGGCGAGCAGCTATACATATAGTCGTTGTGTGACCAGCGACCACACACGTCGACGATCTGACACTTGCATACGATGTAGGTAGTGAACCTTTGCAATTGCGTCATGAACAAAAATAATGAGGGAGATGCACTGCAGGTGAAGGTTCAGGAAAGGAATAAAAAAGAGAATTGATTGGGTTACCATCGGATTGTGAGTCCTATAGTCATGCGCAGGATATTAGCGTGAATTCATCCTTCGTGAGTTCGGTAACAAACTGTAATGTAGGTACAAATAAAAAGAAAAGTAATGTGTATGTCATAAAAGACCACTTAATCATAGATAATCTTAGTGAGTCTTTGTAGGTGCTTTGATATTGATCAGGTCATTAATTTGAATCAAAACATTATGTAATTATACTAATAATGAATTCAATTTTTTAAACGATACCAAAACAAAACGTGCTACTGTACTTGTAGGTAATAATTAATTTCGTATATAACAGTCTGACCCAAATGTTTGACATTATTGTGTATAGGTGCTGGCCACGCTGGGTCAACAATAATTGCTTGATGGACGCGATTTAGTTTAGAGATCATTTAGTATCTGGACATATTGACACGAATATGTGACCTTTAACTAATTGAATGCTTGTATCAATAAATTATAATCCATCCCGCAGTAAATGTGTGATAGCAGACTGTCTTGAAGATGGCTCCGGAAAACGCGTGCCATTACAAAATTCACTCCGTGATAACTTGTGACATAAATTCAGTATCGCCTTGCTCGCAGTTCATAGAACTTACGCTAGTTGGCTAAGGCCATGGTCGCATGCGCAGCGACAGCGATACTGTAGCGGTATCTACATCGCCACATGCGAGCTGCACGTCACAATGACGTCACACAAAATCCTGCATCGCGCAAGCAGAGTTTACCGCGCAACTAGCATATATACAACATCCCGACATCAACCGTTGGGCAGTTGCCCACCAGACACGACACCCGTCTGGTCGGAGGATCCTCCCTTTTCTATAGAGAATGAGTGAACTTTACACCCTGTTCCTCATACCTCTATAATACGGAAGCGGAAATGCGTCGTGTCTGGCGGAAAATTACTGGTGAAAACGTAATTTTAATTAAAGAATGTACGGTCAGGGAAATTAATATTGTTTATCAAATTGACACTACATCAAAAGAATGACAGTTGTGATTTGAATACAGACAATTTAAGTATGGAGTCAATTTGCTTTGCAAATAACTTCCCTGAATTTATTTTTGTGAAGTAGGTATATTATTTTAGAGATTAAGCCCTGTGTACGTTTGATGAGTATTCTGAAGGAAATTACAATATTAAAAGGCAAAATAGAAAAGCATTTCTCTTTGAGGTAAAACTTTCTAGAGTAATTGGATTCCGAAGACAAAATGGCAGACGCTATGTTTATTAAAATTCAGTTGGAGAGGCCTTTTTTTTTTCTTTTTTTTTTTTTTTTGGGGTGGGAAATCATCAAATGACATCTCCCGCTCTGGGCGGAGCGGAAGGGCGTGTCAGACTCTTACTGACTAAAACCCACCCGTGTTCCTTCAGTTGCCTGTGCGCCAGGGCCACGGGTTGGAGAGGCCTAAGGGCTCAGTTTAATCATATAACCTTGATGTTATCACTCTGACATTTACCTGCCAATGAAAAACTTTTGTCAAAAATATATGAAACTAGCTGACCCGACAGACGTTGTCCTATCAAAATTTCAATGTTCATACAAAAATCCCATAGAAAATGCTCAATTCAGTTTTTCTCGAATTTTTCGTTTTTCTGGGAACCGTTTCCAATTTTTCTTCGCCTTAAAACCTAACTTCGGAATATTACGAACATTTTAAAACAATTTCGGAAGTCGGTGTCTGGTTTTATATTTACGGTTTTTATTGCCACCGCGACTTCCGAAATTAAAGTAATTGTTTCACTTTGTAGTGTTTATTTGGAAATCGGTTGGTTTTTTTTTAATAAAAAACTTTTTTTTTATCTAGATTATTATTCATATTTATTAATATTTTTATTTATTAAATATATACTGGCGAATCTTAAGGTAGAACCTACCTAATTATCACAAACCACATAGGGTGGCAGTTACATCGACGCGCAAACTGTAACCATGAATTCAGCACAAGATTCTGAACCCTCCTGCGTTAAAAAATGGTGGGTCATAAAAAAAATTGCTGTTCCATACGTTTTGACCGCGTAAAGGCTCCCACAAACAGGCGCGACACGACAGCGCTACACAAAGGCGCCGCTCGTCGCGCGACGCTCGGTGCCTTTGTGTCGGGCGTCGCGTCACGCCAGGGTGTACGAGCCTTAATTTTTTGCAGTTTTCTAAGAAACAGCAGATTTTTATTTTATTTGATGACTGGACCAACATTTCTACGCTAGCGGGTCTAGAATCATGTGCTGGATTTATGGTTAGGTACAGTTTGCGCGTCGATGTCCCTGTTACCCTGTATAATCTAAGGGTTGATTTTACAATGGTCAGATAACTTTTATTAGAAGAATAAATGTGACAGTTACATATTCTGACATATATTTTCCGTACAAAAGCTGTGTGCGTGTGTTTTCGTTTCTTTTATTTACGTCCTTTAAAAAATTATTAAATTTTTCCTAATTTAAGTATTATTGATATTTTAACTTTCTTAGCCTAGTTGTTAACTCTATTGTGCATGCTGTGGTCTCCTATAAGTGAAGGAGTACATGCTTAATACCCGACGTTGCCTTTAATTTACGTATAATGTATTTTACCTATATATCATTTGTTGGAGATCCTAAATAAATAAATATATAAATAAATACCGAAATATTTATTTCGCAGATCAGTATCCGACTAAAAAATCAGTCTTAAGACTAGAAACTGGTAGACTATATCTACTAGTCACGGGGTTGCAGATTTAAATGGATCAACCAATCGAGCAATTCCGGTGGCAGAACTAAAATCCGTTCAAAATCCGCTTCCGCACCCACTCTCGCCTCCCCTCACAATACCTACGAGTTTATTTACTCCACACAACACAATATGAACATGAGTCAATCTCGAAAGTCATTACGTTATCATTAGTAGATGCGTGTCGCGGAGAAATGGATGCAATGCAACATCGAGGACACGACTACCCGGCCCTTATCATCGACTGCCAAGCTCCGTCCGTATGCTGTAATCAATAAACATTTTTGAACTTAGGCACGTAAACATGTAGCTCTTTGTCATTGTGGAAGGCAGTTGGGTTTTAATTGTTTGCGTTTGTTCTGCTGCGAGTAAGACTTGTATCTGAGCGCTCTTTCCATGGACTCTCTCTCTAAAGACCGTCGTTAGGATCCAATCTCGCCACTTATTGCTTTACAATCTCATTCGCAACTTGTGATGGAAAATTTGCCTGAATATAGAGATTCGCTATGGATTAAGATACAAATTCTCCATAGCAGTTTATGGAAATCTTGTCCCAATAAATGGGAGCTGCTGTACATCATTGCCCAATGTTAAAACGATCGCAAATTCCTGTCTATCGACTCCATTCATTGCTGATATCATTCACATACCTTTTCCACTTCACCGAAACACTTGTAAAGCTTTTCAAATAGTTTTTTTCGCAAGTTATATGAGACCTCCTTTAGCCCAAATATGTAGCATAACATATTTTGCTGTTAAGAAATCTATGTTGAATTTTAAATAAAAGTTATTTTCCTCTCTGCAGAAAATGGTACCTAAATTATCGTCTAACTCTAACATACGAGCCGTCCAATCGTTATGCATACTAAGTATGTAATTACAACTATTCCTGTATAACTTACGAAGTAACAAACCAGACGCGACTACAATAGAAACTGCATTGATAAGGCCTAACATATTACTCTCTATTTATATCTAGTAGAATTTATGGCGGCATCGTCGGGAAGTTGGCAAAGTTTGCCTGGAGGCGAAATGTTGCAACAAATTACCACAGGGTGGGAGACGGGGCCGAGAACCCGAGAGATTCTTTAGTGAATATAATCGTAAGTTCAGTAATCGTGTGCTTCGATCTCTGCGGACACGGCGCTGTCGTCGCGGATTCGATTTATAGTCCCCCCGGCACAACGCCAGCCGTTGTGTGGTTCCGCCTCTTTAGTCGAGCCTCAGCCCAGGCCGGCTGCCCTGGCAGGGCTATCGGCACGCGATATCGCTGCCTCCGCTAACGAACTCGTTCACTTGCCTATAAAATCTTATTGACACTTCTATTACTGCACATCTAGATTCAATTGTTGCGTTCTCACTACGCAGTGTAACAGTACTAGATGCCTCTGAGTGACAGTTATCAGTTTGTTGGCTACATACAAGTAATTAGGTCCTGTCGTTGTTCAGTGTTGTTGAACTGTGATGTGACATGTTTCCTTTTGTTTTACTACTGGTACCTAATATACTTAGATGTAATGTTTATTGTTTTGTGTTGTTACCCCTGAGAATGGACAGTGAGCTAATCAAATTGAAAACAATATTCAACAGCAGTTATCATGATTAACCATAGTAATCGATAGAAGGAAACGGGACTCCCCCCCATTTCCGTTTACCATTCGATAAGGAGGATAATGATGAAGGAAATTTAATAAAGTACAGATCACTCCGAATGAGACTGGAAAATAAAAGGTTTTTGAACAAGTTTCCCACACCCAAAGTTATAACTTCTGGAAATTCAACGTCCGCAGTTTTAGTACTTTACTCTTTTTGATATTATTTATTTATTCTTTTACTGGCCGTTGCCCGCGATTTCGTCTGCGATCCAGTATGAAAAGAAGCTTATTTTCTTCTCCAGGTCATGGTCTATACCCATGTGCCAAATTTCAACCAAATCCATTCAGCCGTTTTAGCATGAAAGCGTTACAAACAAACAAACTTACTTTCGCATTTATAATATTCATTAGGATTTAGTTTCGGTTAGTCGTAAGTAGCTGGTTTAAAATCATAAGGTACCACTACTGAAAGTAATTTTAAAATTTTGGTGCTCAAAACTGCTGACCACAAAAGTGTTCTCTCTTCGTGCCAGCCCTGGTGTACGACTCGCAAATGAGTAGAGAAGATTGAATACATGAGGTGTCGGGTTACAGTGGCCGAGGGCCTTGGCCCAGCCTCCGACACTAGCCATAAAAAGCTATATACTATCTCCTCGACAATGTAGCGTATTATTAACTATCCGACAGCTTTCATTTATCGATTAACTGTTACAATCTCTAAGTACTTGTACACGTTACCTCGCGTTTGCGATGGCGGGCGCGGTCACAAAATATCAAAATATATGGCATAAGTATTGTACTGTTCAAGTACAAAACGCAGGTGTGGTGTAAATAGCGGGCAACCTCGCGAATGGCGCGTGCGGCGCACTCGCGGCAATATCAAACGTGTGAAGTTTTGTGTGTATTCACGTCGAGCTGGAGAATGCGCGCGCGATTCACGCGCAGCCTCAGGTAAGACCAACCAGCACCCTAATTGCGTAGCACAGTATCTATCACGATCCTGTATAATATTGTAAATCATTTTAAAAGAGTAACGGTGGAGTTTCTTGCCCATTCTTCTCCATACGAAACTACCTTTTGGAAGGGGTAACTAGAATCAATTCTATTTTTTTGTAAAATTTGACGTCCAAAAGTGCCTTTTATGTGCCTATTTGAAATAAATGATTTGACTTTGACTTTGATCTGAATCATTTTGAAGCCTATTGCTAATCCATTGCTGCATATGTTCGAAAAATTTGTCTGCTCAACAACGTAAATAACGCAATGAATGTTTTTGAATTGTCAAAATGAAAGCTATTCCTACTGACAGTGTGTTACGCAATTACCCCACAGTTTGAACTTGTCAGTCGAAGCGATATCGCGCAAGCTCCTCGCGACCAATGTGAACACGAACTCGCTAGGACCACCGCTCCCGTCATCGCTACCGCTACCGCGTATTGTACATGAACAAGCACTAAGATGTATCTAATTTCTAACGCTAGGTTTCTATTTCTATCCCGTTCGAGTTATTTAGGTTCTAAGTTTGTTATTGTAAGAATTAATTTATGTGACTATTCAAATATGATATGAAGACTAAAATTAAGCTGGGTAAGAAAGCTACTTTAACCAAATAAAAGTAGGGGAGAGGTGGCATGAAAGGGACATTTTTGATGTTGAGGCTCTAATAAGTGATTGAGATAATATTTGGAACAGGTTGAAGTCGAATGGGAAGCTTCCATTATTATACTATTGAAATAAAATGCACTAATTGACATTTCTTTATTCTTAGTTATTTATTTTCGCATCTTTAAAAAATATCTATTTTGTCCCTTTCATGAATAGCCTGTATTGAAAGGGACGCAACGATTTATGAAAGGAACAGCACATAAAAATCAAGGAAAACCACATTACACTTTGCTAAACATGTTCTAAAAATATGAAGTATGTATACAATAACAACTTGTAGGTATGTTTCAAAATCAAGTCTTACCGTCTCCATCTTACAGACTAACAGAATTAAACTTAAGTGAATTAAAATTAATTTATATAGAAATCAACAATATTATAATCTTTTCTTAGACATAATTTACTTAAAAAAATATTATTGCTTTCCTTACAATCAACAGTCTCGTTATAATTAACAAGAATTGAAACATTTATATAAAATTAAATATAAATCAACCATTTTATAAGTCTTTTCTTAGTTCTTAATATATTTATAATCAACAGTCTTCCTTAAAGTTTAGTTTACTATCATCAGTCACTGCACATCATCACTGCCTCTTCAATTTTGTGTGCATCGACACGTGTTCGCTTTTTAGGTGGCATTTTTAATCTGTAAAATTATAAATTAATAAGTAAGTAAGCCAAGACGAAATAGCAGTTATGAAAGTGACAGTTATAAAAGGGACGTCCCGTTCATAACCGTTTGTTGTGTCCCTTTCATAAATATCATATCGAAATGGAAAATATAACAACAAAATTTACAATTTTAGATTAAAGTTTACTGACCTTTTGATCACGTATTTATCAATCTCTAGCCGATCCTAAACAGTGGACAACAAATAAATAGTTAACCCGCAGCACTTGACAAAGCGTTTCACAATTTTAACAGAAAAAATACTTTTTAACGCTAATCAAAACAGTTGCACGACTACGCCATCTTTGAAATGACAGGAGTGTGAAGTTTGTCGCGAACAAATGCGTATTGGGGCTGCCATACGACATAAATAGTGTTGACCCGAAAATGTTTTCTTTTTGCTAGCTATTTAAATTGTCCCTTTCAATACTTGTCCCTTTCATACCACTTCTCCCTACCTAATTAATAATTTGTGGGACTAATTCTTCAGTTTACCCTGTCGATTAGAAATAAAATACACTAAAAGAGAGAAAAATAACTTTAATTTCGGATGTCGGTGGCAAAAAACGAAAATACAAAACCAAAGACACCGACTTCCGAAATTAAAGTAATTTTTCAGGTGTTTTAGTGTTTTGTTTGGAAGTCGGTTGTTTATTTTAGAAAAGTTTTTTTAGCGTTTCATTTTGGAAGTTTTTATGTAAAAAAGTTTTTATTTTTCACTTTTTAGTTGTGGTACCTACCACGCAAATTCGTATACCACTACTTGATATGTAAATAACAGTGATAAGAAATTATTAAAACATCATCAATATAAACTAAGTGAAAAAATACGCAGTATTAAGAATAACTCAAAAACTACTGGTCAGAACTTGATCAAATTTATATGGGACCACATGAGAAGTACCAGCTTTCAAATAAAAAAAAAACGACCAATTCGTTCCTCCTAGAAAAAAGTTCTGAGCTTACACATAAAAAATATAAAAAAAAACAGTCGAATTGAGAACCTCCTTCTTTTTTTGAAGTCGCTCAAAAATCAGTTACCTACATGACTGGTGGACTGGTATATGATTATACTAGCTTCTGCCAGCGACTTCGTCCGTGTGAAATATCCATCGCGTCCCATTACATCGCTCGCCCGCGCTATAACCCACTTTATTTTCGCTTAGCTTTCTTTCCGACTTTCTTTCTTCTTGCTCGGCATCTAAGGGTCGTAGCGTGGTGTAAACATATAACCTTCTTCAAGAATTGGGCTGTCAAATGCAAAAAGAGTTTTTCTAGTCCAGTTCCTGAGACTAAGCGCGTTCGAACAAACGAACTCTTCAGCTTTATAATATTAGTATAGACTAGCTTTTGCCCACGGCTTCGCTCGCGTGGAGGTCGGTAATTATCCCACGGGAACGTAGTACCGGGACAAAAAGTATCCTACATGTTAATACAGGTTATAAACTATCTGTGTTCCAAATTCCATCCAAATCCGTTTAGTAGTTTTTGCGTGAAAGAGTAACAAACATCCATCCTCACAAACTTTCACATTTATAATATTAGCTTTTGCCCACGGCTTCGCCCGCGTGGAGGTCGGTAATTATCCCACGGGAACGTACTACCGGGATAAAAAGTATCCTACATATTAATCCAGGTTATAAACTATCTGTGTTCCAAATTCCATCCAAATCCGTTCAGTCGTTTTTGCGTGAAAGAGTAACAAACATCCATCCATCCATCCTCACAAACTTTCACATTTATAATATTAGGTCTTTACCTATGAAATTGCCGTTCTGCAGTACTGGCCATTTCAAATCAAAATAATTTTTGTTTGGCTATGAATTCTAATTTCAAATTAATTTTATTTTAAAAACATGGTTTTTTTTTTCTAAAAGTAGTCATTTCTTTATTGATTAGTGTTACATTTTCATCGCATTTCAATCTTTTTCGTCATCATGGATACGTTAAAAATTCGAGTAATTATGGAATATGAGTACCGTCGTGGCAGCAACGCGGCACAAGCGGCACGCAACATCAACGACGTTTACGGAGCTAACTCTACAAACCAACGCACCACCTGTTATTGGTTTGCTCGCTTCCGTTCTGGAAATTTCGACCTGAAAAATGAACCTCGCGGTCGTCCGAAGACTTTGGTCGACAATGACGAATTAAAGGCGATTGTGGAAGCTGATGATACACAATCTACGGCTGAATTAGCAGCAGCTTTCGACGTTAGCGTCAAAACAATATTGGTCCATTTGCGTCAAATTGGCAAGGTAAAAAAGCTTGACAAATGGGTGCCCCACGAACTCAATGATCGCCAGCGCGAAGTACGCGTCGAGACGTGCCTTGCACTGCTCAACAGACACACAAATGAAGGAATTTTGAACCGCATTGTTACCTGCGATGAAAAATGGATTCTGTTTGATAACCGTAAGCGCTCAGCAAGTTGGTTGGATCCTGGTTCAGCACCTAAACAATGCCCTAAACGAAAACTTACCCCTAGAAAAGTGATGGTCACTGTTTGGTGGTCTAGCGCCGGTGTGATTCATCACAGCTTCTTACCAAACGGGGTGAGCATTACTGCAGATGTGTACTGTGAAGAACTGAACACAATGATGGAGAAGCTGGCGCATCTCCAACCAGCATTGGTCAATCGCTCGTCTCCGCTGCTCCTGCACGACAACGCGCGACCTCATACTGCACAGCAGACGGTCTCCAAGTTGCAAGAACTGGGGTTGGAAGCTCTCCGTCATCCGCCCTACTCACCAGACCTTGCGCCTACAGACTACTACTTTTTCCAGAATTTGGATAACTTCTTGGCGGGAAAAAAATTTAATACCCGAGAGGCAGTACAAAATGCCTTTGAAGAATTTGTTGTCTCCCATCCAGCTGATTTCTTTAAGAAGGGCATCAATAAACTGCCACTGCGATGGCAAAGATGCATTGATTGCATGGGTGATTACTTCGATTAATACAAATAAAAAATTCATGAAAAAAATTCGTTTAAATTTTTTCATACAAAACGGCAATTTCATAGGTAAAGACCTATTATTAGTAGGATAATAGGATTAAATGGTGCAGTTACCTATAATATGACATGAAAAATACAGTTGAAGAAGAACCTGGCCATCTTTTGAAGTATATAAGTTATGTTCTAACAGGTAAGTTATAAAGTTAAGTGCTTATTTAGTTTGACAGTACAGCTATAATGTACTGTGTCATAAATCTCAGAACAGGAATATGCAAGTCCCCAGTTTACAATAAATTGTTTTGCAACTATTCATCAGCTTTCATTATTCCAAGCTACACTTGAAATGTAGCGCCATTTGTGGAATTGCTTTTGTCTGATCATCCTAAATAGATAGCGTTGATTTAAGATATAGGTATAAGTGAATAGTTGCCCACAGCAATCTTTGGGACAGGGGGCCTAATCTCTAAGTCCGTCTACGGAGATACGGGTCCGTCCGAAAGTAGTTTGAAACTTTGGAGTGAACCCTACACCTGCACCCTAATTATGTAACACACTATCTATCACAATCTGAATCATTTTGAAGCCTATTGCTAATCCATTGCTTCATATGTTTGAACAATTTGTCTGCTGAACAACGTAAATAACGCAATGAATGTTGTTGAACTGTCAAAATGAAACCCATTCCTACTGTTAGTGTATTACGTAATTACCCCGCTGATTAATAACTTTTTCGGACAGGTAAAAACACATCGGGAGTAGGGACAACTGTCACATCGTGGTGTCATTCATTATTAGGTCGGGCTCCAAACTAAGGTTATGTCCGTAGGTGATACGGAGTAGGTAGGAAACGCCCGTAACGTCGGATTTCGTGCTAGAGAGTAGACCCCAGATCTCCTGGGAATATTTGTGCGGATGAAAATAATTAGATGTATTTTCACCTGGGGGAGGCTAGTTGTAGACGTCTTTCGGCTGCATTGAGGTAATGATGTTATTAAACTGACGTAAGAATACTGAAATGAGAAAAAATCTAATAAAATTGCAGAGAAACTTCAAAGACATGATGGGTATCGATATCTAATAATGATAAAAATCTAATTTCTAGGAAGCTTCGCTAGCTTTAATTTGACCTTGTTTAACTTTAGCGAAAAATTAAAATAGGTACAAAAATTGACGGGATTTTTAAATAATAAATAATACTTACGTAAATTCTGATGTATTTCACGATATGCAAACGGAAGGCCATTTAATCAAACCAAAGCATTCTGTCGAAATTGGATTGCGTTTTCTAGGTATTAATTTTAATCAAATTTTGATTGTATGCAAATTGAAGCGATTAAAGCTTTCAGCAAATTACCCGCGTAACAATTTAATGCAAAGCTTGGTAGGTGCCTAGGTTTAATCTATCCCTAGTGCTACCTTTAGGGGACCTATTCTCTAAGTCAGTTAACGAAGATACGGGCCCGTCCAAAGTAGTTCGATTGAATTGAATTGAATTCGATTGATTGAAGTGAACCCTACTCCCGAATAGGCGGCAACACATCGGGAATATAGACAACTGTCAAATCATGTTGTCATTAATCTTTAGTTCGCGCCCCGGGCTAATCTTATGTCCGTAAGTGATAAGGAGTAGGAAAAGCCCGTAACTTCGGGTGAAATTTCGGACTTCATGTCATGGGAGGAGGCCTTCCGATCTGAGAATCTAAACAGCACAGGTGTTGCTGGCGGGATAACTAAATTTATAACCCTTCGAGGCATGAGTGTGTGCAGATAGTAACAAACAAAGGCGGTTTATATTAACTTTGTATCGAAGGCCAATTAACACATTTGGTGATGGATTGCCAAACTCGTTCCAATGGGGAAGGCAACTGTCAAAATGGCGCTGTCGTAGCTAGTTCCCAACACAAGTTAATAATTTAGGGAACAAGAGGGTTTTATTTTATTTTTGCGAAAATGACGCGTTATTGTGTTCCTAAGTACTCCGAAATTGGAGTCCTTCCCCGAAATATCCTAAAATTAGAAGATTGAGGCTTAAAGCTATTCGTAGAGATTTTTTGAAATTAAACGGCGTTCGAGGCTTTGTCGGAATCATTTTGAAGAAAGAGATTACAAGGAAATATTTAATGTTTAAAATTCTGACACTTTCCATGTCAAATACTTGATTTAAAACGTTGAAATCATCGATAATAACGAAATATTGAAATAAAATCAAACTCATGAATGAACACGAAATAGAATGAATGAACGACATGTCAAATTTATTGTAGGTCGTAGTGACCTAGCTATGATCACGCCATCTACAATTAGCTTTGCGCGACCTTCCCCATTATACTGCTGTGATTTGCTGAAATATCAAATCATTTGACATGAATTTGACAACCTGTCAGCTCATTTTTTGTTTGAATAAATCAGTATTTTAGAGATCGGTTGTAAGTAGGTACCTACCTATCTACATGAGGCTGTTACTAAATTACGCTAGGCTATTAAAATTTTAGTTTTTCCTAAATATGTTAATATTAGTGCTAACACCGGCTTTCCCTTACGTCGTCGTGTACGTACACAAAACACATGCTTTCATAACGTTCATTTTCTACAATACATAATGTTCAATCTTCGCTTGCAATTACCGTTCCTGGTAATCTCATCTCCGCTCCCCATCGACATGTAAGCGTATGGTAAATTAGCGAAAAATAATCGCAATGTCGATGTCTGCGCGTGCGATCGCAAAGCGGCTCTTTTTCAACTCCGCTCCGCTGCATTCCCCGTAAGCGGCCTCTTAGATGTACAGACTTGGATTATAATGGAATATGTATGCTGTATGTTAATGATGTGTAATTTATAATGGAGCAATGGAGCTGTGTTTATTGCTGCGTCTAACTGCATACAAACGGGAAAATAATGCTGTCTGGAAGCGTCATAGGAAAGTTATTGCAAAACTTCAAATCTTCTCTACATCTCTACATAGTATAAAACAAAATCGCTTTTCGTGTCTGTACGCTTAAATCTTTTAAACTACGCAACGGATTTTAATGCAGTTGGTACATCAAAAGACAGAGTGATTCAAGAGGAAGGTTTATATGTATAATACATGCATATTATAGTAGAGAAATCCGAGAATTTCAAGGATTAGTAATGTGATGTCGTAAAAAACATATTTTTGTGCGCTTACATTGCAAACGCTGGCTATAGGCTCCCACAGACAGGCGCGACGCGACAGCGCTACACAAAGGCGCCGCTCGTCGCGCGACACGCGGTGCCTTTGGGTCGGGCGTCGCGTCGCGCCAATGTGTACGAGCCTTAAACCTTACGAGATAGATCAAAATAATCTACTACAGAATTGTCTTAAAAAGATCTACAAAAAAATCCGCTATGGTATATGACTATCTCCTAAGGATAACTCATAGTAAGCATTTTTATCTAAATAATGGGTTATTTACGAAGCTATTTTAAACAATACAGTATTATTCCTTATCCAATTAAATACGTTAGATACGTTGTTCACTTAATGTAGATCAAAATTGCTCTATACAGCATTTCATAAAAATGAATATTTTAGAAGATATCACAGATTTAAAAGTGTAACATCTGAGAATGGGGGTCGATATAGACCACTTCGGGCATCATTCGGTATCGATAAGACAGCACAGCAGCAGCAGGTAAAAACAGCTGTTAACATTGTATATAAAGATATATACAATAGTATAATATAGTATTATATTATTAGTAGGTATAGTCTCATCATAATAATAATATTATTAATTATGGAATAAAGGAACAACGTTTGGAAAGTACATTCAGCGGTGAAGAAAAATCCACTCCCAAAATATCAATATGTCATCCGGTGACCGATTTGTCGATGTCCCCAGAGGGCCTAGACAAATGGTAATCGGTTTCAAAGCATTTCGTATTTCTACAACGACTATGATCAACAGGATTCACATAACCTTTGCGGTAGTTTAGGAAAAGTCAAAAATGTATGGGACGGACATACCTATCAGTCCCATATTTTTTGAATTTTCCATCATCGTTATAAACTTATAACAGATAGAATGTAAGCGCTAGACCCTAGACCGCTAGACCCTCAAATCAGGAACTACTGGATCATACCGTGCAACGGTGCATCAATCATATATGTATATATTTATAATAATATAAACATAACTCAACGGTAATGATATTTATTATGGTTTCAGTTTTGAACGGGTTAAAGGCGGTCGTCTGGGGCTATCTGTCGTTGAATATGTGCGCCAGCGCCACTGATATTATAATCTTTAAACCTCTGTCATTGGTACACGTGACGATGCTGACACCTCGTATAGCTACCGTTTGTAATCTGTTACGATACTGACTGTTTACACTAGCGTGTGTAATGTGGTAAACAATAGGCGCTTATAAAATGCTATTATCAAAATATTTAACAGCGAAATGGCAGCTGTAAGTAAGTACGGTCAGCGACAAAAGTCGCTGGTTATTTGGCAGTTTTCATAAATAATTAATTAAAAGCCATTTTGGGTCTTCAAAGTATTCGTTACTCCTCAGTAATTCGTTCCAAAAAAAATAGGCCTACCTAATAATTTGCAAAACTTTTAAATAAAAATCTGAAACATTTTAGCTCCTTTTGTCGCTGCTATACCATAAAGTGTTTTTTTTTTTAAATAACTGTAGGTACCTAACTAAGTATAGGTAAATATTTGTTAGCTACTGCGTCCAAGAATCAACAAAATCAATGAGGATCAAGCTCCAGAAGATCGCATAATATTTTCTTATAAATTTAAGCGGTGAATGACACTACATTCCCATTTATTTTATTTCAACGACGACTGTCACAATTACTTATAAAAAGTCCAATGAATATTGCAGTGCAATCCTTGCCATGATATTTTCTTCCTTATGATATCTTCAGTAACACTTCTACCTGCATAATACATCGTCATCTTGAAATTTATATTTAGGTGCCTACGGTGTTCTTAAAAAAATATGAGCATTATAAAGTAATTTTCCTGTTGTGACAGTCCACCAATTGTTGGCGGGAATTACATATCATCAGGTGTCATATCTCTGACCTCTCCAAAAAAAGTTCATAAGTCATCGCGTCCGTTATCAATGGAGCACTGTGTGAATATCATAAGCGTTATGAATTATGATACACTGCGCAGTCTAAGACTGCGCATCATGTGGCAGGGCTGCTGACCCAAGCCCGCCACGAACATACTACGATTCAACCATGATGAGTGCAAAAAATACGCAAAGTACAACTTTTTGCTCACACAGAACACTGTATTGTATGTCACGTTTCGGGATTCGGGAGGGCGGCAAAATAGAACGCCATTTATATTTTTTGTTCCACAAACATTACTTGTTGAACGCATTCCGCGGCTCGGTGAAGTTTATACTTTTTCTTTCCAAAGATTTATATCTTAAATCGAATTTCAAAGTGATTGATAGCCAAATAAAGATTTAAAAGAGGTCATTAAAGCGTGTCAACACACGAGAATTTAAATAACAGTTACAGAAACAAAACGTAAATCAGTAAATGAATCTGTTTTGATAAACATAAATAACTAACGTCTTGGGTGTTAAAAAATCGCCAGTTGTTCACCAGAAGGGATACTTCAATCACAACTTGAAGCAAAGCATCGCTCTTTGAAGTGAGACAAAGCATTGTTTATTGGTATTGGTTGCGCCACCTCTACGGAATATCAGCTCAGCCGAAGAAGAATAGGTTAAAACCTAACGTATGTTCGTCATCGGCAAGCTTCCCTGGAAATTCGTAGAAAACAATAGTTTCTATTTTTCAATTCTGGAGCGCGAACATTTTTCGTCGACGGTTTATTGTTATCATGAACCAGCCAGATGGTGTTGGGTAAGATTTCATTTAGAGTACAATAAATACACGATTCGCAGATTATATTCAAGCACACGTTGAGTTTCAGGTTAGACAGGATAGCCCCAGATGCACTGATACGTTTGGATTTCTATAAGATGGTCCACGGATGGACACTACATGGAGAAAGTGACATTGAGTGAGGGGAGTGAGTCAAATTGGACGTCAACTAGCCTCATCGATATCATGCAAATTATAATAATCTTGGATAATCTGATACATAAAAGGCATAGACTCATTGCACTTCCGCAATCCACAAGTATTATTTTTACGGATGAGTATGGATTACAGTGCAAGCCGAACTATCGTGCGTGTGCTCGAGTTACACTACTCTTGTCTACGAATAGATCACCTTTGTTCCACTGCCGCAGTTCGTGGGAGGCGACTGGGATATTAGGTAACTTCCACCTGGCTACTAATTATATCATACTGCGATTACTAATCTGTCTGGAAGTGGTCTGGTTAGTGCATTACCATCCCAGAATCTGGATACACACTGTTGTAACAGATAACACAGAACTTTATTTTATTTATCGCTTCACAGTCAGCCCGTTATACGATTCTTATAAAAATATTTCAACCTTTATCAGCACTTAAGTTGAAACGGTATCCCACATTTTGCAAAGTGCATCCTAAATTCCAACCCAAATTAATTTAAGTACCCCTTTAAGGAAATACGTGAAGATCGTGAATCATGATTGTTGAACTTGGACATTCGCAATCGTTACAGATAAACGTTGACACTAAAGACCTCTTATTCTGTTATTCATACGTACCTCAGAGAGGATCGATAGGTACTGCATGGACTACGAGGTTAAATATTATGTTATGAAGGCGCAAATAGAAACAGGAAACAATATTGTTAAATAAGTACCTAACTACAAATGATTTCATTCCAATTTCCAGTAAAGTAGCGATAAATATATATGGTTTAACAATAAAATTAAAGTTATCAAAACAAAAAGCAATAATGATGATGAAAATATTTGTTTATGTAAATCAAATGAACACGGATGTGACCGGCTGGCGCTTCAATACGGCTCATAATATCCTGTCTGTTGCATTGAAATATTACAGGGGCAACAGTAGCGGGATACAAACTTACACTTATAATTAGATAAATTATGACCAGTGATCATTATCATGTGAATTGAAAACAGTGCAAGTGCTATTTTTCACCATTCTTTTTATTATCTTTTATATAAACAATCGTTTCTCGTGGCTGTAACAATACAAAATAAGCAAGGAAACACATGTAGCTCAAACACAGACTAGTCACTATCACCTTCACTATGAAATATTTCCACCACTCGTGCATATTATTGTCTATACATGCCCACAGGCCAGTGAACACAACGGTCTCTATAGTACACACTATAATCCAAAACACATGCCACACACGCACGTGCCGGAAACGTATCTTAAACTCCATCAGACAAAATAAGTATATGAATGCAAGGAACACGTAGAATCCTCTCTTCACGGTGCTTGCTTGAGGCACTATGAGGAACAACAGCATCGCTTGGTAGTGCGAGAATAGAATTATAATCGCGACGAACGGAAAAAAGTTTATGAAACATGCTATTGAGAGCAGGCGACTTACAAAAAACCCGTACCAGCCCAGAAAATGTACTAACGCTGCCGTAGCGTCTTGTGGTTCTAGACCCCGCATAAAGGATCTGGGCACACGACGCGGAATGTCTGGCTCATCTTGGACTACTTCATCGCAATACTTTCGTCTCGGTGGTGCTGACAACCAGGCAGGAATAGACTCTGCATTTTCAACCATCTTCTCTGCCCATACAGCTAACGATAGCGGTCTCGGTGCTAGCATCACGGGTGGTGGAACTATATCCACTTTTTCAACTGTATAGCCTGTGCTCCGTCTCAACGGTGCCACTCTATTGATTATAGTTATTGGTTTAACATATTCCTCATCACTACTTAATTCTTCTGCTAATTCTTTTGTGTTTTCTCTTTTAGGAGGCAAATATTCCGAGCTGGTATCTGAATCACTCAACACTTCGTTGTTGAATAATGCAGAAGACATCTCAGCAGTGTTTCTTGGAGAAAACTTAATTAAATCACTGTTCGTATCGCGATAATATTTCGTGCCGTCATTATAATCTGAAATGAACGAGTCTTTCTTCGTGACTGTTTCATAAATCGGTTCTTCGTTTGCAACCTTCGTTTTATCACCATCCACATCATCAATCACATCCTCATCATTTTCGTCGTCATTTGTCAATAATGGGTCAGTCTGTCTGCCCCACGGATATTTTCGTCCATTTAGCTTTTCTCTTTCAAATCTTCTGTACATTGTGGCTGTGCTAGCCATTCGGAGAGACGATGCGATAATGCTCACAGCTTGAACTGAAACTGATGGAAACAATGGGTTACAAGCATGTTCAATTATTGTTAACCGACTTCTTAAAAAGGAGGAGGTTCTCAATTCGTCTGTTTATATTTCACAAACTTCGACTACGATTTTACGAGAAAGGGACAAAGGTGAATAAAAGCTAAACTTATTGTTAAACTGCGGAATAGGACAAAGGAAAATAATCATACATGAGGTTAGTTCTGCTTACAACAATGGTTGATTTTGTATAGTATCTAATACCGACAACATAATAAATATACTCAGTACATTAATTTACCTTTGTCAAAAGTCATGTCTGAGTATCTCGCCATCAAATCAAGGATATTGACGATGGCATGTGGAGCCGCATGAATAAAGGACTGTAGGAACAGGTACAGTTCCATAGGCGAAGGTGCTCGAGCTGTCTCTATGGCCTCCTGCGTCCGTTCTTTGTCTTCACTGCGAGATGCACAAACAGCCTCTACCCACCAGAATATTAAATAGCAGTATCTGTTGAACCAGTAATTTTGTTGTATTTTGTTTATAATTATGCTGAGCCTGGGTTCGATTCACGGGTTGGGCAGTGTTATTTCGGTTTTTTCATTAATAGGAACTCTTCAATAGCAGACCGGAGGGGAATGGATTTGTGCCTAAATAATACCAATATGCTCACCCTTTAATACAAGGGATTCAAACACAACTAGTAAAATGTCCCTGTACTTTAAACCTCTACCTATCCCTTCGGGGAAGGAAAACAGGGCCGGCAGTCTCGACATTAGATAGCGACAAAAATCTGTCGCTAAGTACAATCGATGTCAAATTTCTTTAATAGATTTTCAACCTTATGCTTTGGAAATAAAGTTGAAAATCTATTAAAGGAATTTGACATCGATACGACTTAGCGACAGATTTTTGTCGCTATCTAATGTCGAGACTGCAGGGCCTGATATATTATGATGTTGTTTTTGTCAGTGTGTCGACTCTCATCACGAGTTAACGACCTAGAATAAGTAAATAATGTCCGGGCGAATGCAATTTAATATCGGATCGTTGACTTCTGTTCCGGACTCCACGGGGACCCGTGTGAATACGGCTTAACAGTTCATTTCCATCTATTTTGGTCAAAGAATCTGTTGCTTCCTAATCGTATTAATAACGAGTTGTGGACTCTGAAAACGTTATGACACTGTAGCTAAGTCACACACTACAACACACAAAGTACACCTACACTGCATGTGATGGATTATGGATTGATCGATAGGTTTCTAATATCTTTGTATTATTCGTATTAAAAAGAACGAAGGACATCAAAGTTTGGAATTCAAAAAGTCATCAACACTATGGTAGAAGAACACAAACCTGCCAATCGCAGCTATAGGAAAGAAGACAGCGTTTACAAACTGCATGACCAACCATCGTATGTCTTGTTTTTCTATGGTCACAGAAAATGCTGATAAGTCGGTCTGAAATCCTGGTGGAGGCGACGCCAGCGTGAATACTAATGATATCAATGATGGTAATGCGATGAGGATTGTGCAAAATACTCCTATTCTGTAAACAAGAGAAAACGAATTATTTAAATTAGAGAAACCATCTTAACAATTCTTAGTGCAATTTGCATGTTAAATGTTTATGTCTGTGGTACCTGAAAAGTGGAAATGTACCTACTTTTATAGACGTGTACCTACCGTGGTGCCTTACGAAGTATTGGATAGGGCATTAAGCGTAATTAGAATGATCACAGTCATGGTTGTAGTCGCTTGTAGGTAAATCATTTTGTTTTTGCCAGTCCAGTGACATTTTAATTCAGTTCATTAAAGTGTAATTTCCATAGGTAGGTAGGTACTTAGTGCAAATGAATCACACCATTACTTAATTGCAGCTATAAAAAATCCAAGCAGGTCCCACGCACTTGTTTAACGACGCTATTAGCTATTACAAAAAGAAGAGACCCCATAAAACAACAGCCAAAAGAATTAAACATTGTTAGATAGGATTTAAGCGTTAGGTACCTACCTATCTACTAATTGAAATTTTCAGTTAGGTAGTAATGTTATTTTGTTAGACGGTAAGCCTTTTACCTTTCTTCAAGCGTCATGTAGGTAAATTCTCTGGGCTAGAGATGAAGCAGAAGCTCTCTGTGCGTACAGTGAATTTTTGCTCTGGTTAGCACAAATCTGATAGATTGTACGCTCCGCTAACAACATTCAATCCTCTACCACTCTATCAGAAATGAAAAGTAGAGTAGTACCAAATGAATCTACGCTTTCATTCTGGTAGAATATGAAAAGTACCCTAACTCTTACCCTACATAAATAAGTAGGTAGGTACTTGAAAAACACTCCCAACGAATGTACCTACCAAGTTAGTAGGTACCGAAACGAGATTAGAAACAGATACGTACCCTTCATTACCGTTAATGAAATGTTCGCAAATAAGTGTAAAATCATAGCACATAAGAACGATGTAGACTATAAGACCACCGCAGGAGGGCAGCACTCGATGCAGCAGTAGTGCTTGCCATGCTGGGATCTTCCAGCCAAGCACCTCTCCCGACACTTCTTTATCCAATTCACAAGTCACCATTTTATATTATCTTTGTAACATTATAATAACTGCTTTGTTTGGTTTTATTTCACTTGACATATCACGACGTCATTGTCCCAAAAAAACTGCACTTTCATTCTTTTCATCCGGCCATAAGAAATTAGAACTGTTTTCGTTGAAACAATTGTACAAAAAGCAATAATGTGTTGTATTCGTATTCCCCACGCCCATTGATAAAGATAAGATAGCATGGTTGAGTCAAATAGATAACTTGGATGACATAGTTTCTAATCTGGTGAGCAATTATATTTTCAATATAGTAGCAAACAGTAACTGTATTTGTGGAACCTGTAATGAAAATAAAGTAGGTCTTGCCACGGCTGCCACTAACCGATGCACCATCTCTACTGAACCAGATTACCAGACTAATCGTGTTGCATCGCCATGGCTGGTAAAAAAGTACCTACTGGCACCTGGCACAGAAGAACTGCACTTTGCACTATGCTTCCCGCTAAGCAAATTATGACATTGCACGAATTCGAGTAAATTAAAGCATTCGTTATTTTAAGAGTCCTGTGTATGATTTGGTCGTCTAAATAATGAGCAAAAAATTCAAAAGGCATAAATTAGAAAAGAACTAGAATTTAAAAATAAACGCGTCGACTTTCTCAAAATTACACCAAAAAGTATTTTTTTGTAAATAGGGTTGTATTCCAATGTAAACAAGAAAAAAGAAAACAAGCTGTATAATGTCATTCCTGACATTGACAGATTGACAACTTGAAAAGTAGTTTTTTAGGTTATATTTATTTTGTTAGTGTAGTATCGGAATAAAGATTACACAGCATAAGGTCGTTTAATATTCCATAAATAGATTATAATTGGCATTGAAATACAAGATGTTGAGGAAAATTTTCTCAAGAACGCTAAGTCACCGCCCAAGGAGTTCATTAGTGCGGTGTGCTGATAGTGTTGATATCAATAGGCAAATACACTGTGGAGTTTGTTTAAGGAATCCTAGACATACATCCAAAACAAACAAAACCTCACCAGCTTTAGCCAGCAAGTACCAAGTGATTACAGATGTAAATCCTACGATTATAGAAAACACTGCAGAAGAAATACCCATTGAACACAAATATCCTTTACTTAGTGATGAATATGATGGAATTAATTTAAAAAGTAAGTAGTCTATATGCCTATATGTTCATTTAATTTATTATCTAAAAGAAAACACAAAAAAGACAGAAAATTTTAATTATATTTTAAACATTTTAGGAGGCCAGACTGGTGTTTTTGAAATACAAGATCTAGTGGAATTACTACAAAGAGAGAACTCCAAAGATATATTCGTCGCTACTGTTCCTCAAGGCATCCGTTATGTAGATTACATATGTGTTGTCAGTGGTAGGAACAAGAGACATATCTTGGGTATATCAGAATTTGTCCGAAAGGTGTATAAGAAGAAATGTTATAAATCAGACACTATTCCTAGAATTGAAGGCAAAGAGTCTGATGAATGGATGGCATTAGATTTGGGTAACAAGAACCATTTTATAATTTCTAATTTGTTATCTAACTTATCATTATAAATAAGCTACACTTGACAGCAATGCATCCCTATAAATTTACCTGTTTTGATTTTGCTGTATTTAATTTATAACACCACTTACCTGTAATTCATTGATTCATTTTCAGGTAACATAGCATTACATGTCTTCACAGAGAAAGCAAGAAAAGCATATGATTTGGAGACACTGTGGTCTGTTGGCCCTGAGTATGATGACCAGATCAACAAGAAGAGTGAAGTTGTAGACATGTTTGAGAACTATAGTGATTATTTGAAAGACCTCAAACCCTTGGAATAATAGCTATTAAATAATATTTTAGATTGTACATAGTTTTGTTACTACCTAAATGGTTAAGATAAGGAGTTCCCTAACCGTGTGTCGCGACGCCCCTAGGCTTCCGTCGTGGCGTTATTCCAGGGGCGTCGCGAACCGGTATGCTCACGTCACCAACACGCGACGTAATGAGAGTCAGTCAGTCAGTACTACAGCTTTGAAGATTCTATTACCTTTTGCAACGCCGCACTTATACGAAACTAGCTTTTCTGCAGTTGCAGTAATTAAATTGAAATAAAGATCACAAATCAATTTAGAAAAGAAATGAGGGTAGCTATTTCAAAACTTCAGACCCGATTTAAGAAGTTATGCTCAGAAAAGCAAGTTCATCCATCTCATTAATTGTACCTACTGATTTCCCAGCCTAGTAAATAATATTTTTTAATAAGTAAATAACAATTAGTAAGATTCTATATTCTTTGGAGTTTTCTTTGTAGGTATAAAATAATTTAACTAGTCTAGCTGGATATTTTAATGAGTCTAGCTGCTAGACTCTAGATTCAAGAGCTACGTGCAGGTATCTTCTTTTACAAAAGAGTCACAAAAAAATTACAAAATGTAAAGGGAGCTGTTGTGTTTGTATAAAAAAGATTGGGAACCTCTGGTTTACATTATAATTTGTGATATTAATTAAAAGCCCTTTAAAAGTCTCATATAAAATGTTTATTTCTGCTTAATTACATTAAAGATACATATGGATTGTATAATTCAATCTCAATTCACAATCTAAATAATTATGAAACATTGAATTCAAGTATTTAAATTAAATAAAAACAAATATCCATAATATTTCAATATTCTAATACGAAAATTTATTATAATTGCCGTAATAATATGTCTGTCTATCAAGATCAATACTAATATAATTTGATATACAAAATAACAATTTGGCATAAGTTATAACTAGCTCAGAATTTTAAATGCAGTAATATGACAATGTAAAATTATACAAAAAGAACAGCGGTTGACTAATACATTCATACCACAATCACAAGATCCTTAGTTCAGTCAAAATGCAGTTGCACATACTACTAAATCTAAGTATACACTAAGTAGCATAGTTTTGAAAGCAACCTAATATTAGTGCTTTATGAGTTAAAACTAACTATGTATAAGGATAAAATATAGTGGAAGCCAATTAGTAATACAGACTGTAACATGTTTTGTGTAGCAAATTAGCAATTATAATAATTCATAAAAAAAAAGGTTTGGACCACCAACAAGTCTTTCATTTTAGTGACTACTACATAATTAGTAAATTTATGAGCATACAAATAATATTGCACTGCCAATAAAAAGCATTTGTGCACATACAAAATTAAATATTTTCACATTGTTCAATGTAATCTTTAAGACTTACATAAGTTAATTATTACAATGGTATGAATACCACACACTATTGATTTCACTACCTGCAGCCTAATGATGTATCATCAAAATAAGTGGACACTTTCATTTGTCACTTGATAAAATCTGAAATGTCAAATAAAACCTATAATTAACATAATTTATTGAAGATACATTATTAGGCCTTTATTTTCAAGGCAATAGTTGGCAGTTGATGTTAAATATTAATACTTAAATATTGTAAATTATTGCCAAATAGTAAAATTAACATTCAATCGGGTGCAAAAATTCTAAATACAATACATTCTTATAAAATACACAAATATTATCTGTAGATTTGTGATTCATTTTGGATCTAAATTTTGGCTCATGACTAATCAATTTACGACAATATGGCTACACTCCGCCTCACGCCAGCACCTGAATTGACATTGTCTAAGCTTGACCATTTTTTAATGCCATTCTTTACCACTTCAGCAGCTATTTTATCTTCCATAAATCTAGACATTGCCTCTAATTTTTGTGCTCTCTCTTTACTTAAAGGTTCACTGGGGAATGCCAAATCATTGGCTTCAGCAAGGGTACGAAGATCAAAATAGTATTTAGCATACACACTAGATGGTACATTGATATTAAATTGTAACATTTCTAAAAATTGCCTCTCAAGCTCATTCATGTCTTCCACAGTGATATCTTTTAAGATCTGGCAATAATCAACATTCCAAACAGCTTGGTCATCCCACACTTTGCTTGCCAGTAAGATAGCCCCCAAAACTATTCTTTTCCAGTTGGATGGAGCAATATCCAGTTCAGCACATATTAAGAGGCGCTCCAAGTACACCAAAGTGATAATAGCACATTCTGCCGTTAATTGAGCAGCATTAAACAACGTTCTTACAAACTTGTATATCTGTTTGTGCTCAGGATTATACTTATCATAATCGTCACTCACTCCTTCTTTACAAAGGGGATGGAGCTTCTCATCAAATATGTCTAACTTGCGCTCTGATGTTCTGTTTTTAATATGATAGTAAATAGCAAGGGCTACACATTTGACTGTGTTCTTCAGATTAGGCTGAGATACTGTGCTATCATCTAAATAAATAGTTGAACAGGAACTGCTTTTTTTGAGCTTATTATCAGCGATTTGGTGTTGACTGCGCTTCCTGGTCATTCCATTTTCTATGGAAGCTTTAGAGCGCTCCATAAAAATGGTTCCAGCGATGGGATCTTGCGAAGGATCAATGTCGCCATCATCAGGCTCTCTCTCGCTGATGTGCTGTATATTATTAGAGCTTACTTCTCCTTCCGGAAGGTAGTCCTCTAGTTTGACGATGTCCTTTCTGATCGGCGACGGACTCCGGTAACAACAGCAACTGCTTTGGTTACCCATTTTGTATCACTTAGAACTGTATTAAAGATTAATTGTTATCATTCTACAAGCACTGCCTCACCTCTAGACATGCGTAAATAGTGTGCCGATACATAGGAATGACATAAAAGGCCCATAGTATCTGAAACAAAAGGTGCTACATGAATATTCTATTAATGAATGCCAACATTAGCATTGAATAAAAATAGGTTTCTAAGGACATTATGTTGTAAAATATCATACCCTAACATCTTCGGTTCCTAGAATAATCACACATTTCACCAGAACATAAAGCAACCCCGAGAAGATTTCATATTACTTTTTGACAGTAGAATGCACAGACAGAATAGCGTTGAATTGAAATTGATAGAATATGCAGTGCAAAATAGCATTCAGCAGGTCAACCTTGATCAATCTTCCTCCTTAGCATTAGCATAGTAGTCACAGATTATGAAGTTTTTAGATAATTATTATGAGTTATTATAAAAACTTTTATAAAATGCGTTAAAACGTTTGTAGTGATATTTTTATTTCTATAATCAGATTGCAAGACTTAAATTGTTTGGGAACTGGGATTTCTTTTTTTATTCAACAACAAAACTTCGTCAAGATTGCAACGGGAAACATGACATGACATGACGCATGACAGGAAAAGCGAAAACTTAAAAGATTTGAAATGAAATAAGATGAAATGCTTTTTAGTTTAATTTACTTACAAAAACATGGAATTTGTAAGTAAATAACTAAATAATTATGTATTAGAATCGCAAAATAATAGGATTAAAATTATAGACAACGTACACCAAATGAGGTGTATAGATGGCGCTATCAGCACAAGCTGTAAACGGAACGTCTAATGGTTTATGGATTAAGAATTTTATTTGTGGAAAGTTAGAAGATAATTATTTTGTTTTTAAGCAGTGGTGGCCCAGTGTTAACGGCTGCAACTTACGAATTGTCGGGCGTACGTTCAAAACCAGACAAGCATTTTACTTTGAGTAAATTATTTTGTCACCACTGCTCCCAAAACCGTGAAGGAAAAAATTTAGCCGTCGCGGGACGCCTGGCAGATGTGAAACATCGAAACTATTTTGTATAGAAAATATAGCGTGGGGGCGCGTCGCCACGGCATGCGTCTCCACGCCAACAATCGGTTTTACCCATGGCTATAGATGTTTCACATCAAAAACATCTTGAGGAAATCGGCATGTCTTGGAATCAAAAATTCGAAGATATGTGACATATAACAACCCGCACTGGGCCCGAGTGGTGGATTCCAGCCCACTGCCTCTCACCGAGAGGTGGCCTTTATGGCTGTGTGCCATCAGTGGGAACATTTTAGGCTGTTGTTTTTGGAGTGAAACTTCTTAAGCGGTGATTCGTTAAGTGGACGAGAAATTAAGAGTGCAATTTAATTTCAAGTACGCCTCAATTTTAGACACATTTCGTTACATGAGAGTGAAGAAAGATATCACTCTCTCTATCTCTATTTTATAAGAAGTTTTATTCTGTCATGTGTACGGTGCTGCATGCACAATTTTTTTTAAATGTTGGCGTTGTATGTTTACGGCCATACAAAAAGTTTATTAGTTTTCTAAATACGAGGAAAATATGTAATTGTATGCTTTATTTGTATTCCCATTTCCCGAACATGCAACATCATTATCATCTGCCTCGCCTCTTCACAATTAAGTTGGAGTTGGCTTCCAGTCTAATCGGGTGCAGTTGTTTTTTTCTTTTGGCTTCCTGTCTGATCTCCATAACCCAGTTTCTGGGAAACACGATACCTCTTTCTAAGACTGGTTGTCAGACTTTCGGTCTTCTGACTACCCGTAGCGACTGTCCAGAACACGCAACCACTGTTGCATGTTCCGGACAGTAGTATGCAATAATGTTTGGGTTTAATAAATCATTTATAAAAAAAAAATGAATTACAATCGATTTATTTGGGAAAATATTTACCTATTACTTACTTTGTGCTGATAGCACCACTAGTGCGAAATTTGGTGGTATACTGTTTCGTTATTTCTGGCAGAAGGTTGCAATATTCATGAAGTCCGTCTCACGAAAGAAGTTTCGCAGACGTGGTGTAACACTTATGCGACAGAATCGTAAATTTTTATTTTATTTATTTGTCTCAACATCTCTCTCTTGTCTCAACAGAAAGGTGTCTGAGGTAGCAGGGTTGTTGTAGGAATATTGCTAATTAAGTACCTAATAGGTATTACTTTTACATATTGTCGTGGGACTTCTCTCATGAGATGAACAACTCAAAGTTGTATTTTAAAGTACATACTAATTCCATGGACTCGAATTAGTATAATGGTACAGCATCCGAATAGCATTTTTTTTTTTTTAAATGTAGCAACATCGTAAACAATGGCGCGCGGCCATTATTCGCTACTGTTATAGAGCACGCTGATGAGAGTATTTGGAAGTTAATTTTTAACCAACAAATATTTAGTTACTGGTATTTACAGTTTGAAATTGTGTTTGTATGTAACTAATAAAGTAGTGATTGTATTAAATTTTTGTTTCTGTGCGTATTTTAGGCTGCAATGCGTCGCAAAAGTGAGCGTACCGCAAGTAAAAAAGGGAAGGCTTCGCCAGAAAAGAAGGTTGAGAAGGTAAAACGTACTAGAACTACTAGACGCAGAAAGCAGTCTTCGTCTACTGACAATGAATCTGCTGATGAAGCAAGTCCTGTGCGAGAAGTGGAAAGCGTCGTTGAAGCTGAAAAAATTCCACCAACAACGCCCGCTAAAGAGGACAGCCCCGAAGAAGCTCAGGATCAGGTGTGGCGAGTCAAAACTACTGAGACACCTGGAGATATTAAGAAACTAAAAATATGCTTGACACGACCGCCATCCACTCCGGAAAGAGTTGATAGATCTCCACGTAGCAAAAGAAAGCATTCACATGCGACTAGTTCCAGCGATACGCCTAGTGTTGAGGGAGCCGACGAAAAAAAGAAAACCAAACATCGTTCCAAACGAGCACCTCGGGGGAATTCAAAAGATGAAACTGATAAAAACATGGATAGCCAGGAAGAAGAACCTGATCACGAATCGGAATCTCAACAAGATCCAGATAAATCAAATGATGAAGTAACACAAAGTGAAACAGTTGAAGAAACTGAGACTCCCGTGTCAACAACTAATGAGGACTTAAAGGTGAATGAAAGTGAAAACTTGATCCAATCCAGTGAAGATGCCAATCAAGAAGTGCTTGAAAGTAAAGAATCTAAGAAAACTGAGTCACAGGACACAGACAAAGTCTCTGATGCTGATACAACTGTTGTTTCACCTAAAGATGAAACTAGAGTTGCATCACCACCAGTAGAAGCAAATACTGAATCTAACTCTGACAACCAAGAAGTACAACCATCTAATATTACTGAGAGCAAAAGTCCTGAGCACACAGAGGAGAAGGAAAGCCCAAAACGGAAGAGAAGCCAATCTGTTGAGAAGTCAGAAGTTCTAGAACTTCATGCAGAGGATAGCAAATGTGAATCAGACAATGAAGTAGGCCAATCAAAAGTGGAATCGAAGGAAGAAGTAAAGGAGGAACCAAAAAAGGAACCAACCGTGCCCCAAGAAGGAAAACCTGCATCAGAAGAACAAGAGGTAAGTAAAAATAGTGAAGAAAAAATTAGTAAGGAAACTGACAAAGATGAATCTGAAGGTGAAAAGGCTACTAATAAAACTGATGTTGTAGAGAGTTCTGAAAAAGTAGTTATAGAAACAAATGAAGGGAAAATGTCAATTGAGTCTGGAGGCCAACCTGTGGAGACAGCGAAAGAGAAATCTGATCAAGAACCAAACAAGACTAAAGAGTTACAACAATCAGATTCTGTGAAATCTATTACAGAAGAACCTGTGGCTAATGGTCAATCTGCTCCAGTTGTAGTGGGCAGGAAGAGAAGATGGGGCTGTAGGAGCTCTAAGATCACAACCCAGAAGTCAATAACAATTTCAACTGACATTTTGAAGGATATTATACCCGATGTAAAACCTGTTGAATTTGATGAAGTTATAGAAGAGAAGAAACATAGAAGATCAGAAAATCAGGAACGAATTGAAAGACCTGTGCTTCCAAAGATTATTATTGATAATACAGAAAATGTGGAATTGAAAAAGGAACTTGAAGAAAATAACAAAGATCCTCATACTCCAAAACCAAGGGATTTAGCTTCCAATAGAAAAATATCGATAATTAAGGATAATGATAGTATAATAACTAGACCACTAAGCCCACCCAGAAATAAACAGTCTTGTATATTGTATATCACTAACTTGGTGAGACCATTCACACTGCCACAGTTAAAGAATTTATTACAAAGAACTGGAAGAATTACGGAGAATGGGTTTTGGATAGATAGGATTAAGTCTAAATGCTTTGTTCAATATGAGACTGAGGAGTGAGTACCTTTATTAGTAATACTACACATGCCATATTTATATTCTTTTTTACTAGTTTTGCTAGTTAGTACTAGTACAAAATTAAGCTATGCTTGCCGTGGTTGGTTTGTGGATGGGCGACCATCCATTGCATATGGAGGCCTGTCCGTGCCTCAGAAAGCACATTAAACTGTTGTTCCCGCCTGTCATTTGTAGAACTCTGACAGTAGTTACTGGTACTCGAGAAGCCCGAAAGTTGGACAACCAGTCTTACCAAGGGGTATCGTGTTACCCAGTAACTGGGTTGTCGAGGTTAGATAGGCAGTCACTCCATGTAAAAAACTGGTATTCAGCTGCATCCGGTTGGACTGGAATCTGACCCCAACATAGTTGGGAAAGAGCTAGTCAGATTGAGATATTTACTTGTTTTGCTAATAGGATAATATTTCCTCTTATAATAATATCTATATTTCTTAATGTTTATTTCTTCTGTCTTCATTACCTCTTGCTCTATAAAATCAAATACTAATGATAAAACTTCTTTTTCAGCCAAGCAGTAGAGACAAGGCATGCCTTGCACGGTGTTACGTGGCCTGTCTCAAACCCAAAGACGCTTCAAGTTGACTTTTCAACACAAGAAGCCTTTGATAAGGCAAAGTTAAATGAAGCGACAGACACTACACCGGTTTCGACTATTCCTGGAACAGTGGAAGATTGGCTTCGGGAGCAAGATATGAAGAGGGAACGCGGAGAATTGGTAAGATTACAACGTTTCACTTTTATCTAAATCACATGTTGTATTATTGAAACACTTCTATTGATGCCTTATTACTTGTATTAGCAGGTTTTTTTATTGAATAAATAATTAGTTAATAAAACAGTAACTTGAGCTTGAATTTGAGTAGAAAATAATTCATAGAGTTTCAGTTCTATTAAAATACACCTAGCTTAATTTTATGCAGACTGCAGTCTACGATAGATTGATAGCTGAAATAGGTTATTGGTATAATAAATTATAAATTTTTGTAATTGTTTGATTAGGAGAAACCATGGGAACGGAAGGCAGTGACGCGGGAATGGGACCTTGGCAAGAATGATAAAGACAAGGACAACAAAGATAATAATAAGCTTAGGCGTGATGACCGGCCTATGGATAAGAGAAGGCATCGAACTCCAGAGAAAAGTCCTGAGCCAGGTATAATATTATCTGACATATTTATACTTTCAACATTTTTTACGCGACTCTGCGATAGCAAAGACAGTGTTATGTGTTGCATGTGTATCTTTGTATATCCCACATACAAATATACATAGAAACATACCCTCAAAGCATCTCCTAACAGACGGATGGATTGTAATGCATGAGGTGTCTATCGATTTGTCTAGATCTAACAATAGTTATAGGCAAGGTTTATTTTTATAAAGTCAATATGGGGGATTTTAGATGTTAATAACTTAATAAGTATTGAAAAAATAAAAAATATTGAACATGAAAATCCCATCTGTAACTAAAAAGTTCAAAACAAGCTCACTTTTGAAGCAGTCTGATGCAGTTGGTGGCATCAAATCTAAGATTGTACTAAAATAGCAAGTTCAAGCCTAAGATTGTACTAAAATAGGAAGATCATAAAGGGCATAAAGGGGCAGTTGCCCCTCATACTCCACCCATTGAACTGTCAGCTTTCGAAGACTGACAGTAGCCAGTACTAGATTTCTCCTATATTAGGTATGTTACAGACACGATTTTAAATAATGTTCTGAATTCAGATGAAACTCTAGCCAGTAAACATTTTATAATCACACTTAGCCACGGCTCGATTTGGTCATGGTATGTTGGATTGACTGATTGACTGTCATAATCTTACAATGTAATGGTAGGTTTTAGCCACACCTAATGTAATTGAAAACACTTTGAATGGCTTATATCGTTAGATTTTGCTGCTTTATTAAGTTAGAATGAATATGCACCATATTTTTTATGCTAAGATGTTTTATTTATTGATTAAGATACAGATTAAAATGTGACAGTAATAATGTGACCTACTGGTATAATTTCTATTTCCTGTTTATTCTAGTTTTAAATTTTTTAATCAATGTATCTTTAATTACAGCAAGAAAATTCAAAAAGAAAGAGGAAGAAGCACCTGCCAAGCTGTTGGATGATTTGTTTAGAAAGACTAAGACAACTCCATGCATATACTGGTTGCCGCTCTCAGCTGAAACGGTAAATTAAAGTAAAAACATTTTTTATAAACATTTTCAAGCTTTATTGCGGTTATTTTTAATTTTGATCATCAGTAGTAGAAATTTCACCTCTTGGAATCTTTATGCCTTAACTCTTTGACCGCCACAGCTAATTGTATCATCCTCACTCACACCTATGCCGTATTTTTGTTATAACACACGCATGTGACATGAATGACACCTTAACCTTTTGAACGCCAGAGCATAAACGCTTCGGCGTACCCCCCACGCCAAGCCATAAATTCAGTGAAATAACCTACAAAAAGAATAGGGATTCCAAAACTTTATCGATAAACAACAACTGTGTTTTTATTATTGTCTGTAATTTTCGAATCAACACTACCTACTACACGGCATTTACAGAGACTATCAATGTCAAAGCAGACATAACGAGATAATACAAAAAAAAAACAAATTACAATAAGGTACAGCACTATTCTCGATTTACTGTCTTGATATTATGATAATAGCGTGGCCGGCCAGCGATTATTATGACTTTGCTTCTGAATCAGGGATGTAGCAGTACAGCATGTCGCTTATCGATTGTATCGAGTGTACTTTATATAAAGTATTCGTTATTTAGCGCAAGAAATTTTATTTTGTAATAAAAAGAAAATACATATTTGTAATCAGTCTTAATAATTATTTTTATGAACATAAACAAATTAAAGATCAACAGTTAAGTATATATTATAATGATTATAAATATCAATCAGTCTCATAATATCACAACAACAAAAAGTATCTAATAGTAGAAAAAAAAGCACAAATATATAAAAAAGTCCACGACGCTGATAATTTATCATTTGTACATACAATGGAATGTCATATTCTCTAAATATTTAGTTCCAAAGATTCCGTTCCCGAAAACTCATCATCGTCTGCAATTTCTTTTAATATGCGAAGAAGTTTTACGGTAGTGATTAGTGTGATTACACTGCCACACATTTTCGCAGTCTCTTAATTATATAACTTAGAAAAATAATTAATTGGACTTCACTAAATGTGATCGCCTGCGACTTCACCGTTTGACGTCTAGTTATGAATATGGCGTACAAGGCACTGATTTAATTGATGTTGTGCTAGAGATGCGCGGGAGATGCGATAAGCGAATATCGAAATTAGACCTGACTAGATTTTATTTTCGAATGTGTAGCTGCTGCTTTGGTTTTATAAGACTGAGTTTTAAAAAGTCGTTTGGTTTATCCAGATACTAACTGATACAAAAATAATATATTCTAGATGAAATTTTCACACTAATATTCGTAACTTTTTAAGGATATTATCCATCATACGTCGCAACACTAGCGGTCACATAGAAGACTATTGCGTGTGAAAACACTCCTTTTTAAGCATTTAATTTCACCTTTTTTGTCATTAAATTACTCAATATCCATAGTATAGTTTAATTCGTTTCATGCTATTAAATACAGACAAGAGCTTACATTTTTGAGGTATATAAATAAACACGCACAAAAGTAATGGTTTAATTGTTTATTTTGTGTTATGGTGCACTGTACCTTTTGTCACATATTTGTGACGTTGGCGTACAGGGAAAGCTTTCGTTTGTCACACATACGTGACAATGGCGTCCAAAAGGTTAAAAATCGTCGCATGCGTTAGAATTAAGCGTGTTTTACATACTTAAACAAATCACGGGGCCTCATACTCTCTTCTTTCCCGCTACCAATATGTTAGTCAAAATAGTTATCAGAAACATTAGTTATCATAACTTGGGCCATTTTGGGAATAGATGATTATTTTTTGTTCGGCCATGGCTGAGACGGCAAAAGAATTTGTATATTTATTGATTAGCAATTTTTTTGTTACCCAGATAGCAATAAAGGAGGAACAGCGGCGCCAGCACATGGCCGAGCACGAGCGGCGGCTGCAGGAGCTGCGCCGAACGCACCGCCGTCACTAGCATGGTCCGTCTCATACACACCCGCATCATTACATCTCACACATTCACACACCTCATCCTAACACTACCACACAGACACACATTACATGCACTCACGATCATTCACACGAACACACCTCATTAACTCATACTCATATTAATATTTGTCGCTCAGTCGACATTCCTTTTCAGGCAGTACTGTCTTCAGTGACAGTAATTTTAATTTTGTTTATTTGAGGAATAATTTTGTTACATGTTAGTCATATTGCAATTTAGGTTTAAGGGCGACAAATTCAAGATAATCTTGGCAGGATTTCTGAGACATGGACATTATGAATTGATTTTATACAAAATGTTATAGAAAGGCACGCTCGGAGGAAAGCCTATGATTTAATTCGTCGTCGGCGTAATGCAGTCACTTGATCAAAACGAGCAGGGGACGTCCGCTGTGGGAAACAGATGCACTACGATTGACGTCGATTCCACTTGACTTTGCGTCGATATGCGCCTTTCGGCCAGACGTATGCGCATGGCGTGGTTGGTGATACAGTTGCGAAATTAGCTGTATAATGACAACGGCTCTACAATCAACGGAACCAACAAAACCAACATTCAGAGTACAAAAAATAATACTGTATTCTGGGGAAAGAAAATATTGAAGATTCATATGATCAACTAGATGAAAAATATCATGATTTCAACAGAGGAATTAAAGAACGCGAATAAAGAATTTGTAATAGCAGAGGATCAGCTGATGATGGTACCTTAATTGGTGGAAATGGACATATTTGGTTTGGGAATGTAGCCAGCATCGTCGTCTCAATAGATAGACACGTAGCGCAAAAGTATATTGCGAGTTAGTCAGGTTATCGTCGTAATGTTTCTGTTTTTGTCTGAAGTATATTCGGTTCATTTGATGTTGAATAAATACTTTCCTATCTGAAATGGTTTGGTTTTTTTTTTTAGCTTTCCCTGGACTATTTCTTAGGGGCCTGATCCCCTCTTCTAGACATATCTACCTAATTTTCAATTCTTATTGATGATACTAATATCCAAAAGAGTAATTTTGTAGTGGATTGCGTGAGTATGCAAGTAGTTCTACTGTTTGAGTAATGAAATGGAAAACATACAATGTTTTTATTACAACTCTGTTTTTGGGTGCCGTAGCCAAATGTCATGTCCGTCTGTCAGTCTGACCGTCCTTCCGGATCTCGCAGCCATTTTACTCTGAGACTACTAAGAACATTTAATATAACGATGGTGTAGTGAAATTACGTAACAATAATGTTAGGGGTGGCACTCCCCATACATGTATATAAACAGGACGGATGACAAAAAATCAATGCGCATAAGCATTTGGGGTGATCCCGTAATTCAGACTGCTATTTAAGTCAATAGTTAGATACCTATGGGATATTTTCGGTTACAACCGCAGAACAACTGTTTTTCTTAGTTTTCTTAGATAAATCCTGACTTATTTTTGCGGTCGGTGAAATCAATACTGTACATGCGTAAATATTCATCCCTATTGCGGAACCCTTCACTGTCCGTAGTCCCACACGCAATTGGCCGGTTTTGATAAAGAGCCTGCGCAAGCGCTCCCGTCTGCGTTGCTATAATGCATGGTATGAGCTTTAGAAATATAAGAGTATAAACACACAGAATCACCTTTTGGCAAAAGTACATATTCATCTGTAAATAATAAAATCACACGTTCAGTGATAGTATCTGACTACAAAAAATCGAATTTAGAAGAAAATTTTAGTTTAACTTGTAAATAATGTGTTAATGAGAATGATGCAGGTAGAGATCGACTTGTTAGGAGCGCGCATGACGCGTCTATCTCCATAAACAAATGTTTAAGAATTCTAATCGACCTATTATAAATCATATCTTGAAAATTTGGTTAATCATCTGCACCTATCAGCCGATAGCTTTATCAAAGGGATAAGAATTGTACCTAATTTCGAATGATAATTTTGAGACATTTGTGTTGGCGATTACAAGCGCCAACCACTAAATTCCGGAGGAAAGAGGATCCAGCATGGTAAGTATAGTCTGTTCTTACTATTTACAGTAAAAAAATAGATGTAAATAAATAAAAAATAGAGAAACATACATTATAAATAGATAATGTTTGATGTGTTGAAACAGGCACTCGAAAAGATAATTTCTTGTCTTGGGTGATACGGCTCTCTAGGCCAGTTCAGTGAATTTAGAATTCGTGATTGGTGGCTAATGCCCCGAAACTAAAATGAATAAAAATAAAAGAAATGGCCTATCATTTTTTCGTCTTAATTAAAAAAGGCGCAGGCTTCGTGGTGGTGCATACTTGCCGTGCTGGTGGTGTCTGCCACTGCACAACAGAACTTCACACTTCAAGAGTTTGTGAGTGGTCAGTTCGGCCAGAGAGGATTTACTGGAAGATGGATTTCGGGTAAGTTCCTAACGTTACTAAGCAGGTAGATATTTAATTAGACTACTATTAGGTTATTGCCAGATGGGTGTAGTAAAAAAGACATTCTGCTAAGAGAAGTCAGAGTATGGGCAGCTGCCTGCGCGTGGGCTAAAGTAGGTAGGCCTATGCTATTAACTACCTACCTACCAGCAAACTGCTTTTAATCTGCTTGGTCATTGTTAGACCCTATTTAGATCATCCACAGTTGAAAATACATACTGTTGGTAGGTAAACTAACGAAATAATAGAGCAACGCCGTTATGTAGTTTCTGCCTCTAAGCCCCATGGGAAAAGGCATTAAGTTTAAATATAAGAGGTGTCTAGTGTAAACGAGAAAATTTAAGTATAAGACTAACTAAGTTAGCTTTGAAATAACCCTTGTATGAAAAGCAGCCGATCTCTTCTGTAAAAATCTCATCGTGAAAAATTTGGTGAGCTGTCGCAATAGTGTCAATCCCTAGCATCTAGCATTGGTTCCCAACGGGGGCAGTACCGCCCCCTAGTGGGCGCTGGAGCTTTTCGTGGGGCGGCACGTAGAGAGAGAGAGAGAGAGAATAAATTTTTAATTTGTGACTATTAATAGATAATAGACAAACATATAAAATTGGTATAACTGTTGTGTAAAGGGGGCGTTGGTTTTTTTTCTTGTATAGGGGCGGTAGTCCATAAAGGTTGGGAACCTAGGCTATGATCTAGTGGAATAACGGCTCACTTCACCTAAGTTGCCACGGTGAGATATTTACAGAATTGCACTGCTGAAGTAGGTAAGATGGCTCGCCTATCACAATAGTTAAATTAGACATAGCAGCAGAGTTTACCAAAAACATTTTGGTCGTGTATGTAGGTGGAGAGGGTTGCTACGGTGGAACTAGCTCTAGCAGAATCACCACTTTCATGGCGTAGCCTGTGCCTGGCCTGCTGCCTGTATAGTCTACCACGCAGTTTTGACTACAATTCCCAGTAAATTGAAACTTCACTAAGGTCGCTAAGGTTGTAATTATCTGTCACATACAGGGTGGCAGGGACATCGACCCACAATCTTCAACATTCGGTACATGATTTTGGACCCCCGTGAGTTGAAATTTATCGCCGGTTATTAGAAAAAAAATGCTGTTTCCTACAAAAGTGCACTACCTACGCGGTCAAAATGTATGGAACAGCAAATTTTTCTTTTTTAATAACCTACGTAAAGTTTCAACGCTGGGGGTCCAGAATCATGTACTTAATCCATGGTAACAGGTTATGCGTCAAAGTCCCTGCCACCCTTTATAGATAGGTACAAATAAATGATAAATCATAAATGATTTTATTTCTGTAAGTAGGTTTGTACAAACACTTTTACACGTCAATCATATTTTTTTAAACTAGATGAGGTCGGCGTTTCCTATCTGACTACTCTGAGAAGAAAGGCCGAAACAAACTCAGAGGTCACAGTTTCTTTTAAAGTCCCGACATAATCTTGGTCAGGTCAATAGACCTTGTCGTTTTATGACGTGCAAAGCAAGTGTCATTCACAACCTTAAGGTGATAAAGCAATTACGAGATCGACTATACCTACCTATCTGACTACCTATCTGACCAAGATTATGTCTGCACTTTAAAAGAGATTGTGACCTCTGAGTTTGTTTCGGCCTTTCTTCTCAGAGTAGTCAGATAGGAAACGCTGACCTCATCTAGTTTTTTTAAATATGATTGACGTGTAAAAGTGTTTGTACAAGCCTGCTTACAGAAATAAAATCATTTATCATTTATCTACGGTCAGCAACGACATTTATATAATGCCAAAGTTGCCACAAAATTATTCGATAGGTAGGTAGATACTCTGATTTTCAGTTTTTACTACATATAGGCAGTAGTTTGGGTCATTCTTTTAGTTTTTAATACCTACTAGCGACCCGCCCCGGCTTCGCACGGGTGCAATTTACATGTGAAGACCGTATTCTGTTCATGACACGTTGTGCACAGGTTGTGAGCAGTATCCTAACAAAAACTACTACGCTTGCATTTAAGATAGTATTTCATTAGTATTATTGAATACTTCTTTTTTTATGTATTTACATATTATATAGCCTATGTCCATCTGGAATAATGTACCTACCTTTCAAATGGTGTAAGAATTTTTCAATTAAGAGCTGTGGTTTCCTCCACATAATTAGACAAAAACTCACAAAATTCGGTCTCTCTCTCTTTATAATATTAGTATACATTAATACTTCCCTTCCAGACTATCAGTTCACATTCACCCGCGCTGGCGAGCCTGGTATCTATGTGTTCGATGTTACCACTCTTCAAGAAAGCGTACTCGTGTCTGGAGAGCTTATGGTGTGTATTATATCTACAAACTTATTGACAAATCAATCAATGAATCAACTCGGTCTAAAGGTAGTTGTTCACTGCTGGACTTAGGCCTTCTCAGTTATTACCACATATATTCCAAAAATGTAAACAAAAATTATGTGTATTTGAAAAAAATACTTTAATATCTAGGTACATATAAGGTTCAGTTTGCGCTACAACTTCAACAAAATAAATAACTTTTTCAATAGTGCCAATCATTTTACATAAAATCAACTTAATTTATACTCATAAAGTTGTTTAAGTGTAAATAACATCAATTGGAAACAAGGATTTTAATAGGCTTAAAGTAAGTCTTTAGACGTTATCTCCCTTGTACTCGTATCCTACTATCTGAATAAGTTCTTGTAGGAGCAGTTGGTAATTCGCCTGAATATTACGTATTTCTCCCAACACTCGTGATGAAGCAAGTGAATACCTACTACGTTACCGTAACCGTCCTCCCCAAGGTCGCTTTTGTGACGCCTTGAGCAGGGGATTGTGGACTTAGTTGTGAAGACATAGAGGTGGTATTTGTTTTTGTGCTGCATGGGGTTTTCAAGGCAGCGGATGGTGTGGCCGATGATGACGTTGATGTAATTGTTTCAAATGGTATCAATGTAGATAATACACAATATAACGGTAAGCGAGATGCACAGGGCCGGATTAAGGGGAGGGCATCCGGGGCAACAGCCCCGGGGCCTCCACAAAAGATGGGCCCCACAAAAGATTTCGTAAAAAAATACTTATTCCGAGGAGTAAACACTAGTAAACAACTTTTCCTTTGACGTCTTTTTTCGCTGTTTTACCTTTACTACTTTGTACAAACATGATTATATTGTTCTTGAATATAAAAAATAAAAAAGGATAAGAAATGTTTTTTTGAGTTCAGATAATTCTCGTTTTCGATTATATTTATAAATGCTAAAAGAATCTAAGTACTTGGTTTCACAATAAATTATTTATAAAAAATCAAGTGAAAAAAATTGTTCATGTTATTTGGGAAATAATTTGGGATGGGGGGGGCCTCTACTCCTTTGTTGCCCCAAGGCTTCCAGACCTCGAAATCCGGCCCTGGAGATGCAGTTAGACTCTTTAACACTAGCGAGTGCCTTACATAGTCAATCTTGTTCTTTGTACGAGTCAATTATCGAGAAGAAATATCAGTTATGTGGTTAATTTGGGTGTAATAATTAAGTCACTTCTGCCTGCCTAACCCTTCAGGGATATATAGCGTGATATTGTGTTATATGTAAGAAATATTAGGTCTTTACCTATGAAATTGCCGTTCTGCAGTACTGGCCATTTCAAATCAAAATAATTTTTGTTTGGCTATGAATTCTAATTTCAAATTAATTTTATTTTAAAAACATGGATTTTTTTTTCTAAAAGTAGTCATTTCTTTATTGATTAGTGTTACATTTTCATCGCATTTCAATCTTTTTCGTCATCATGGATACGTTAAAAATTCGAGTAATTATGGAATATGAGTACCGTCGTGGCAGCAACGCGGCACAAGCGGCACGCAACATCAACGACGTTTACGGAGCTAACTCTACAAACCAACGCACCACCTGTTATTGGTTTGCTCGCTTCCGTTCTGGAAATTTCGACCTGAAAAATGAACCTCGCGGTCGTCCGAAGACTTTGGTCGACAATGACGAATTAAAGGCGATTGTGGAAGCTGATGATACACAATCTACGGCTGAATTAGCAGCAGCTTTCGACGTTAGCGTCAAAACAATATTGGTCCATTTGCGTCAAATTGGCAAGGTAAAAAAGCTTGACAAATGGGTGCCCCACGAACTCAATGATCGCCAGCGCGAAGTACGCGTCGAGACGTGCCTTGCACTGCTCAACAGACACACAAATGAAGGAATTTTGAACCGCATTGTTACCTGCGATGAAAAATGGATTCTGTTTGATAACCGTAAGCGCTCAGCAAGTTGGTTGGATCCTGGTTCAGCACCTAAACAATGCCCTAAACGAAAACTTACCCCTAGAAAAGTGATGGTCACTGTTTGGTGGTCTAGCGCCGGTGTGATTCACCACAGCTTCTTACCAAACGGGGTGAGCATTACTGCAGATGTGTACTGTGAAGAACTGAACACAATGATGGAGAAGCTGGCGCATCTCCAACCAGCATTGGTCAATCGCTCGTCTCCGCTGCTCCTGCACGACAACGCACGACCTCATACTGCACAGCAGACGGTCTCCAAGTTGCAAGAACTGGGGTTGGAAGCTCTCCGTCATCCGCCCTACTCACCAGACCTTGCGCCTACAGACTACTACTTTTTCCAGAATTTGGATAACTTCTTGGCGGGAAAAAAATTTAATACCCGAGAGGCAGTACAAAATGCCTTTGAAGAATTTGTTGCCTCCCGTCCAGCTGATTTCTTTAAGAAGGGCATCAATAAACTGCCACTGCGATGGCAAAGATGCATTGATTGCATGGGTGATTACTTCGATTAATACAAATAAAAAATTCATGAAAAAAATTCGTTTAAATTTTTTCATACAAAACGGCAATTTCATAGGTAAAGACCTATTATAAGGTTTAATACATTTGCGAGCTGATGACCGTGACCTTATTTGCCAGGAGTTGCTGAACACCGACAACCCTATACTTTCGCCAGATGGAAACTTCATTCTAGCTTCGAGTGAAGTACAGTCGGTAAGTTACTCAATACGGGCATCCTATTTACAATCAATTAGATTAGCCTATCTTTACAGTCAGAATAAAAAATTATAATGATAAACGTATCTATAGATATTGAAATCGTTAATCCTTTCAAATACCCTAGTTATGTATTGTAATTTCGGAATATTTGCCTTAGTACCTACTTGTAAATAATAATACCTATATATTTCAGGTTTACAGATATTCTACAACTGCTACATACTCCCTCTATAATATTGCCACACGGTAAGTAATTTATAATTTGTTTAATCAATATACAGGGTGGTAGGGACATCGACGCGTAAACTGAAACCATGAATATAGCACATGATTCTAGATCCCCTATGTAGAAATATTTCGTCGGTTATTTAAAAAAATCTACTGTTTCATAGAAAAGTGCAATACCTACGCGGTCAATATGTATGGGAAAGCAATTTTTTTTTTAAATAAGCGACGAAAATTTCAACTCAAGGTTGTTTAGAATTATGTACCGTCAAACGGGGTGAATAGATATGCAGGGGTGAATCGAGACGAAACTTTAGAACGGGTTTTAACATTGAAATAATATAGTTTGTTGCCAACGACGGCACTTAATCGTTAATTATAATACGGTAAACAGATTGGAGTCCATTTTGGCAACAAACTAAATTATTTCAATGTTAAAATCCCTTTTAAAGTTTCGTCTAGATTTACCCCTGCATCCCTATTCACCCCGTTTGACGGTACTGAATCCATGGTAACAGGTTGTGTGTCGATGTCCGTGTCACCCTGTATTTTAAGGTAACAAGGGTTACTTAAATAGGCAAAGGGCGACATTGTCACTGTTGATTTCTGGTTCAGGTATCAATTGAGCTCCAATTAAAAAAATAGCGTACATAGATACAGAGCGGCTCAGTTCTTGATGGTAGACTTTAGTATACTCACTTTAATATAGTAACAACTAGCTTTTGCCCGCGGCTTCTCCCGCGTGGATGTTGGAACTTACCCCACGGGAACGTACTACGTGTTAATCCAGGTTATAAACTGTTACAAATTGCATCCAAATCCGTTCAGTAGTTTTTGCGTGAAAGAATAACAAACATTAATCCATCCTCACAAACTTTCACATTTTATAATATTAGTAGGATATTTGATACTAAAAACATAAACAACAAACATAACATTATTTCTTTTCAGAGCTATCACTCAAGTCGCGAACGGAGAGCGCCTGCAGCTTTGCATCTTCAGCAGCGGCGACACACACGCATTGGCCTACGTGTTGAAAAACAACCTGTTCTATCTCCCTTCAAGCACCGCTCAACCTATCCAGATCACCGAAAACGGCATTGAAGGAGTTATTTATAATGGACACGCGGACTGGGTGTATGAAGGTACGGTGAACAGAAAAAGTGACTTTACATTGTTGGTTACGATTCGTCATCGTCGTTTTATTATGAGTCATCATCATTGATGTCCAATCCAATTCAAACTTTGCCCGCAAGGTGGATTAAGCTCTGAACCTATTATAATTAAGTATTTATTGTTAACAAAAGCGTAACTGCTGCAGAAAGTTTTTTTCTGGAATCATATTGCTAGAAAAACATAAGAAATGCTGCTGCGAAACTGTTGTGCAACTTGTATTACACAAAGTTGCAAAAGCTAAAGAAGAAAGATGTTCACTGATGGATATAGGCTTCCCCCAAGCTTCACCACTACGATGGGTCCCGGTGGTTTCCCGCACCATATAATTTCATAAAGTATCGATAAGCCTCCTCTCGTGTCGGCTGGAGTTATTAGAAAATATCTGAAGCCGTAGTGAAAACAATGATTAGGCTAGCGGCTGACTGGTCAGCGAGTCTCTCGCATAAAAATGTCCCAAGTTACTTCTGGCACAGCTAAGGGGTATGTACTTAATCGAACCCCAAATACTTCCCATTTTAATATATTTGGGCGGGGTAAGCTTAGGTACTGCGACCTACGTTTACGTGCACCTAGCTTCTGACGTATCATAAGTACCCATGTTGGTTTATTTGAAATAAAATATTTGGATTTTTTGGTTTTGACCAACTTAAGACCTGCAAGTTGAAAAAGAGACTCATTTATAGAAAAAAAAAAACGTAGGTACCGTCAAACGGGGTGAATAGGGATGCAGGAGTGAATCGGAACGAAACTTTAAAAGGGATTTTAACATTGAAATAATATAGTTTGTTGCCAACAAGGGCACTTAATCGTTAATTCTGATTCTGATACAGTAAACACATTAGAGTACTTTTTGGCAACAAACTATATTATTTCAATGTTAAAATCCCTTTTAAAGTTTCGTCTCGATTCACCCCTGCATCCCTATTCACCCCGTTAGTCGGTACATCATTTTCTAATGATAATCAATTAAATATTTCGTTAACTACAGCATCAAACTTTCATTTCAGAGGATGTCATGTACACCGGTCAAGCGACGTGGTTCTCCACGGGAGGGTCATACCTGGCCTTTGCGACGTACGACGACACTAATGTTGAGAGCTATTCCTACTACTATTATGACGACAAGACTGACAGGGATGATCCCTACCCTGAGCTGGTGGACCTGAAGTATCCTAAGGTATGACGATATTCTTTTGAAATAATTTTTGTTCGGACAGGCGCATTTGTCGCTAAGGGTTAAAAAATCTGTAGTGGTAGATATAAGATAGATAAATAAATACATTTGATGGTTAAAGAAATGGAAATGGATGGAATGGAAAAGGATTTATTTCCCTTTTTTTACCACTAGTACAGTTATAGGTGAAGAAGCTTGTCCGAGAAAGTATTACCACCACACCAATTTACCGCCGAGCAGCGTTGTTGTGTCCGTTTTGAAGAGCCCATTGTATAGGCCATACCCTTATAATAAATAAAAATCGTTTATTTCGATCGAATCGTTTCAGGCATCGAAGGCCCATAGCGTCTTAGTATTACTTACCAAAAAAAACTTACAAACTATGTTAGTAGTAACACACAAGATTACAAAAAAAAAAATAGCAAAACAAAAACACAGCATCCAATTAAAGGAAGATCTATCACGCCCCATGTCTGACATTTGTAGCTTAATAAACCTATCCATTGTAGGCCCTTCTAACCTATCTCAAAAACACTTCAGAATGCTGTTGCTCCTTCCCTTCACTCTGCGCATCATTGATACCACTTTCTTGCGCATGATCGCGAAATAATCGTCAGTGTGCGTATCAGCGAACATCCCTGACGCACTACAGTAGCGCGGAAGCCTCAACAGCGCCCTGAAGGCATTGTTGTACTGAATGCGCAGTGTGTTGTCTGCTTTTTGGGTATGATTAGCCCATAGACTGCTGGTGTAAAATATTTTACAAAACACCTTAAAAAGTGTTATTTTAACCGGTACTGAATAACCAGCAAACCTGCGAGCTAGAATGTTTCCCCTCACAGCCATTGCCCTGCGCTCTCTTTCCGTATCTGCTCTGTAGCAATCTATGACGCCTTTGGAAGCTTCACCGTCATCATTTTTGTTTCTTTTTACTATACTTAATTATGATTTGAAAAGCTGAACATTGATTCTTTGAAAATAAACTATTAAACACCAATATTTCAGGTCGGCCGCGAGAATCCAACGGCTATACTTCGCGTGGTGAACCTTGCTTCCCTGGTAACGACCAACACGCCGACTTTCATAACAATGTCGCCGCCGGAAGCTGTTACTGCAGACCACATCCTGGGAGGCGTGATCTGGATCACAGACACTGACATCGCAGTGCACTGGTTGAATAGAAGACAGAACTCCACTGTGCTCAGAATCTGCAATATTGTTACTTCGGTTTGTGAGGTAAGTGCAGAAGTCCATTTTTGTCCACGTGAAGGAAGTAAGTTTAAAATAATACTGCTAAAAGAGGTGATGGTGACCCTTTAAGACTCATTATTCTTAGTTAGTCATACGAATTTGAACCGTAGGCGAAAGTAACTAAAGTTGACTTTCAACGGTTGTCGATCGCGTCGCTTCCCCACACCGGTTGTCAGCGTTGACCCTAAATCGACGAAGTGACTATTTGCCAGCCGGTGATTGACATAGGCTTTACTTTTCCCGGAAATAAATACGATTTAAACATGATACATTTTAAATTAAGTATATGTAATTACAAGCTGGTTTAAACAATTATTTTTTGGTTATTAGGAAGAGCCTCGTCAACAGCCCAACGGCTGGGTGCCTATCGCAATGCCACGCTTTAGCAGCAACGGAGATTTCTTCGTGTCTCTGCGCTGGTCTCTGGAACAGGCTGACGGCAGCATCTGGCAACACCTGTACGTCAGCTTACGCATCGGTGGGGAGATCGTGTCGAGTTCCGTCACTCCTGGAGCCTTCACTGTCAATAGCTTTATCGGCATGGATGAAACTAACCTGGCTTAGTGAGTAAAGTTAATATAATTGTTACGTTTTGGCATTATGAATAGAGTTTTTTTTTAATATCTCTTCGTAGGCAACCGAACAATAAACTTCGAACAAAACTTTTAAAATTTTGGAATACTTAAAATATTTCCAGTAATAATGTCCAAGATAAAATTAGAAGGTAGATTGAATTGAAAAATGGTAGGTAAAGATATCCAAAGCAAGGTATGCGCTTTGAAAATCATTGTTTATCTTCGGAAATACGAAAGCGCGATGATGAGATCTAATATAGAGCTGTTATAATCATAGAAATATTTCCTTTTTTTGGTATTATGTATGTATGTATTTATTGTATAATGTAAATGGTACACCACTGACTACCTGCGTAATTGTCTCTCCTTCTTTCTTTAATCCATCCAAAGGTTGTCTGTAAAAGATCGCTTTAACGATAAGACCGCCCATTGTACCCTATGTAAAATTTCTACATTTATATCTGTAATTTTTATTGTGGACATAATAAAGAGTATTCTATTCTATTCTATTATCATGGTTATAAAAATCTGGATTAACAATTCGATACAATTTCAAAACTTTTGAGTGACAGATGACGATCTGCGACCGGAGTAGGTAACTCGTCAGAGAGAAAACTTCATACATACGCTCAATGATGGGTGCACTACTATAAAGCGCGGCAGTATAAAACTTAGAAGCTTCGCTTCTGTGGGGTGGCACTCTGTGGTACGACGTTCGTGCTAATTCGGAAATACGAAGATTACCGAAGCGCATACCTTTTCTGGTTAAACTGTAACTGGTATTATGCAATGTTAAAAAAAAAAATAACTTCGTCGCAGCTACTACACGCGCACGGCGGACGGCGCGCCGTGGGAGACGCAAGTGCACCGCGCGGGCGCCGGCGCCGGCTGCCTCAGCTGCGCGCTGCGCATGCCGGACGGCGGCCGCTGCAGCTGGGCCACGGCCACCGTCAGCACTGGCGGCTCCTACATGACCATCACCTGCTCCTCGCCCGAGGAACCTGCGGCTACCTTCATCATTAACCCTAGGGTGAGTACTTGGTATGGTTCACCAAAGTTCCATCGGCAAAATTCGTCAAACACGTAAATTTTACAACTATACTACGTTCTCGATTTAGTTTCCAAGCATGTAAATAAATATGCGGTTTTAAAAACAGCTTAAAGTTTACTTCGTACGGCAATTAAAAAAAAAAGCCATTCTGAAGTCAACTTAATTTACACTTGCATAAAGTTGATATTCATTAAAGTGGAAATAACGTCAATTGGAAACAAGGATTTGGATAGATTTTAGTGAAACGTGAAAAGAACCCAGGCAGGAATTGTAAGGGGTCAAGTACGTTAAATAACTTGTGTGTAGAGCAAAAATAAGCAATTGCTAATACTACTAGTTTCGGTCGTCTGACTAGGTTCGTCGATGGAACCTTTAAGTTGTGCCGTAAATTAGATCTTCGTCTTAACACTCTTATGTGGGCATTTTCAGTTTTAAGTGTACCCGAGATTTTGAGGCTGTCCCACTTATTCAAAATTTTATAGGAAGATAAATTATGGGCGTATGGTTTAATTTATGGAATAAAAAAGTAAATTATTAATTAAATTGACGAATTCATCTGAAATCCAGGTAAAATACTTTTAAATTATTAATTTATACGTATTTCAAATATTCAGAGTAACTGTTTTTGGCATGTCCCACCCCTTGCCAACATTGAATTGACCGAAATTACTAAAATACTACTACGAATACATTTAAAAGTTTTGGTGTGTTCATAGTGTAATGTCTTTCTCGACACATCAATTAAATTTATACAATTTAAACTCTAATAGCACAGGCCAAAATTCGTTTTAAAAAAAATGTTCTAAATTGAAACCGGTCGGACATGTCAGTTTAGTGACGGTTCCAGTTGTTTAAAATAATTACTAAAGGAACTCATAATAATTTAAATGCCAACATTAAGTGAAGAAGATCACTGCCAAAATTTTTAAACGTCTGTTAAGCGCCAGTGTCTCGAGTGAAAGGGTGTAATTGTTTGTGTCGGCAGCTGTCTCCAGTTTTTTTGTCAGGTTAGTGACGTTATTTCCTTGTTAATATAGAACGTTTTACATGCTACAACTGTTTCAACCGAATCAGATACAACTTACAAATATTTTCACATGTTTTATTCTTACTAAATATTTAATTGTGATTAGAAAACATTTTTCTTTAATATTTATCCGCGAATGTGACGTCAGTTTGGTGACATTTTTATTCCGTCACATATAGGACTGACTACAAATGTCATCAAACTGACACATAAAGCTAGGATTACATAGCTACAATACTTTATTTTCAGGTATTATCTTTTAATAAATCTCACTATGCCACTAAGTGGCGCGGAAAGGACGAAAAAATATCGTTGATATAACATTCCTAGCTAAATTAATAATGTGTGAGACTTGTAATCCAGTAAGTTCTACTGTGAGACTGATTAGGTTATTTAATAAAGTACAAAGATTAGTTTTCTTAAAAAGCACAACTGTTAGTTAAGTTACTATTTAAATTATACTATAGTGACATCAAAGACTATTTAACTTGAGACTGATTTAATCCCTTTTAAAGGTAATTTAAAGACTCACTGTAGGTTGTTTTGCAATTAGATTTAATAATATATTTACGGTGATTTTTCCTTTAGCATATTGATTAATGGTCAAATTATGTTCCTTAGTTTTCTCTAGATAACTAATTAGATAAATGTGGATCCACTGTGGTAGCTCGTAAAATTCAAGTTTTACGTTTTACGTTTTTTGCAACTTACAGGTCAGTTTCAGCTTGCAAATCAAGCAAACAAAATATAATTTGCGACAAAACCATATAATATTTGCATGACCATAAGAATCATCAAGACATCTCCATAATTTAGATTTTCAGTATTATGATCTGATTTGGAAAATATTTAGATCAAGAAGCTGAAACTGACCTATACATTGCAAAAAACGCAATAAAACTTGAACTTCGCGGGCTAACACAGCCTATCCGCCCTCAGATATAAAAATATTACTTTAAATACTTTTAATAGAAATGTGAAAGAATAAAGATTTTTAGTTACCAACGCTGTGTTTTATTTTGTATCTTGTAATCTCAGCTTAAGGTTTTTCATTGTGTCAGTTTGGTGACTGTCCCAATTTGTATGTGAACAAAATATTTTTTTTTAAACTTTTGTTTAATTTTTTAATTATATTTGATTGAATATTGTTTTTGCCTGTTGCAATACTGAACACTACAAAATACATTTATTAAAAAAATTAAGCCCTTTATCAAGGGAATTAATAAAAAATCGATCTTCGTAGCGTCACTTGTCACAAAACAGAAGTTGAAACCTCATTTTAGAGAAATGAGATTTCAATTTCAGGTTATTATCTATTTTTTTCGATGGATTGTAATATTCAGTAGCAAAAGAAAATAAAAATTGAGTCATATTACTTAAAATAATAAAACAGGATGATTTTTATGTCGTCACCAAACTGACTACTTTTTCACTACAATGTCCATTTATTTTCCGTTTTTAATAAGGAAAACACTCAATTTATTAAAAATAAAATACTATCTCCAGTCCGTCAACTATGAAGTACAGGTTGAGATCTTTAAACATTAAAAACACAACTTTAAAAAAAATATCGTATTTTTAACAGGGTACACTTATAAGTGAAAATGCCCATGTGCGTTTCCACTAACATTAGGCGACACCTGCGAAATGAACAGACATTTAGGTGTCGCCTAGTGTTAGTGGAAACGGGCATATGAAAAAATAGGCACAGGCCTATTTTCTCATTTCGGCGGTGAGCCGGGCGTTGAAAATTCGAGGCCTAAGGCCGTTTGTCCCCCGCCACGTCAACGGGACGTCAACGAGAACGAGATGACGGCGCCGAAGTAGCGATACATCCATTTACTATGACCGTGTGTCCACCGCACGCCATCCCCGGGACGTCAGGAATAATCTTGTTTCTTGTTGACGTCCCGTTGACGTTGTGCGATGGACAAACAGTGTACAGTCCGATGCAAACTTTGTGGCGGCTCGAACATGAGGCGAGTCGCTGCGCAGTAACCAATTCACGTGTCAGCGGGGGTGAGGGGTACGAGTAGGTACTGCGCAGCGAGTAACGTACTTCACAGCCGCCATTAAGTTTGAATCGGACTGTAAGTGTTAGTGAAAACGAGCATTAATAGAGTAGTTCCTGTTGTGGTCGCCACTTAAAGCATTGTTTGTTCCCGCTATGTCGTGACGATTTTTATCGTTGAACGATTGTAAGAAAATTATTTAAACTTTATGGTTAAAAAGTTTAACGCTGACGTAGGACGAACGTCGTCGGTCAAGCGTAACAATAAAAATGACGAGTAAATGTATTATGTTGATGGTCGTGACGGTTCCGGTTCACGTAGTACGTAAGAATATGCGTACGGTGCGTCTAAATTATAATAATATTGTGAATATCGCAACGCGGAACCGATGTCCGCGACCAAAGTCAGCGTAGCAACAGTCCACTATGACCGTTTTGTCGCTTGAGTTTTCTTTTTCTTTAGCATTGACTCAAGGTCATGCAAGTTAAAAAACTATACGTGGCTAATCCAAATTTTTATTAAAGCCATCGATGCATGCTGAATTTCTGACTACTACCAGCCTTCTAGTTTTTTTCGCCTTTCGGTCACAATATAAATGTGGGTTGTAGGGACTAAGGGGTTCAACGTCGCCGGCGCATGTATTATTATTAATTAATACAGTAATACCCCGGACTTACGCGATAAGTGGGACTGAGCGATAACCGTGTAAGTCGAATTCGCGAAAGTCGGGGTTCAACTTTGCATATAAATACTTACATCTAAAGTATGTTTAATCGGGACCAGAGTCTAAAGAAAACAATAATTTAGAAGAAACATGTTTAATACAATGTTAGATAATAAATGCAATGTTAAATGATAAAACAAAGTTATTTTGATGTCGAAGGCCTCATATATTCTAATAATGTCGCGTGACGAGTTAGGTTAGGTTAGGTTAAGTTTTTCTTCTTCCGGCAGGTCAAATTTCTTTGCCATTTTGCTTCAGTCTTTGATAATATTCAGTTTACGCTCCAAAGATAGTGTTTTTATTTTCTTGTTAGGTTCAAATGACTCATTTTTTGTTTTTTTTGGATGACATAAAAATTAAACATTTTAATTAAACATTTTCATAGGTTATCAATAAAACGCACTGCGTACGTAAAACAATAACACGCGGAACACGTTCGAACCTGTCGTAAACGGAATACTAACAGGGCGGAGTGGAAGACCTGATGCGCGCGGCCATCAAAAAGAAAAACCGCGTATCTCCGAATTCGCGTAAAACGGGGTAGCGTAAGTCGGGGTATTACTGTACTTAAAGTATTAAATACAGAGAGCACTCAACAGAGGCGGAGTTAATGCCATAGGTATTGGTATTATATACCATATGGTATGGCCATATGGTATTTTCTACCAGTAAACCTTTGAGTGATGTAGAGACAAAAATTCCACTTCCTCTAAAGGAGAAAATTGCAGAACTTGTATCAACTATCTCGTTCTATGACCCTTACGCAAATACGCTTGCCTCTTTCTTCAACAGTGTATCCTTTATTACCCAGACAGACGAGACCCTCATGATCTGGGAAGACAACGCGATCGTCCGCCAGCTCCTGGTCGGCAAGGCTCGTTGGAGCAGCATCATCACGACAGTTCCCCTACAGAACGGCTTTCCTGCCCCAGTGAGGCTGTTTTTGCCACCTGGCTTGAACGTGGATGATGCCAACACGAAGTATCCTGTAGTGTTCTACGTGTATTCTGGACCTAATACCTATACGGTGATGAATACTTTCACTGTTGGTAAGTAACTCTTTTGCTATTTGTATTGTGAGGCACGTTCATGTTTGATTGTTTTTCGAAACCCGAGACCGTTATCTTTCGGGGCCATATTAATAGAGTCCCACCACACGACTGACGACTAACAAACCTGAAAAAAGCCCAGGATTAAATATTAAAAATACTTTTTGAAAACTGCTTATGCCTAAAAGTTTTCGAAAAGTATTCGAGGTTATCCTCGTGCCCAAATCGAAAACAACCGTCGCGCGAGTACGCGATCGATGCGATCGTATGAATTATGACGTACACACGCGATTTAATTGATCGCGCGAGTACGTCATATTCATAGAAAAGAGCGCGACGATAGCATATTTGCGCGACGATCGCTTGCGGATAGTACGCGGCCTACGTCGTAAAAATACGACCAGCGCCTAAGTCGTTCTACAGCAATATCTGCTCTCCTGTTTATAAACAAAAAAAAAACTGTTATCTAATGAAGTAGAATGAAAGTGTGCTATTTAGTACAGTGATTTAACTAAAACAAATGGGTAACCCGCTGGATTTCGGAGTAGGAAAATAATTAAAAAGTAAGACTTTGCTGCTGTCTTCATTAAAATTTCATGAACGTATGCAAGCTGTTTCTGAAAGGAATATGACGACGGAGATTATTTTTATTTTTGTTCATTTTTGTTCATGGTTATTTTTGTTCATGACTATTTTTGTGTTCATGGCAATTTTTTTGGTATTCCATGCATGACCAAAACGTATCTTAAAGTTATGTTAGTGGTTTTGATTTTAAACTTCGAAGGCACCTTTGATTAATTCGTACCGACGGAGAATTCCTAAATTGTACCATGAGAACAGAACAAAATTTTAAAGACCTTACAACATGACATAGGAATACAGCAGAAATGGATGATAACTTATATACAAACCATATTTAATTCATTTACAGTCTAGTTTCTTCTTAACTTTTAAAGAATTAAGGAATTTTGAGGAAAATTATTAATTAAGTATATGATGTACTATTCTGATGACCCCAAATAGAGAATTCCACTTGTTCTTCTGAGATATTATTTGTTTCTTGTTTTTAATTTGTGAATTTCCTAAGATTTATAGTATCGTCTCTGACACGATATACGACTTTGAGGAGTGGCTTGAGAAGCGCATCGGCGTCCTCACCTTCCGCCTGACGTAGGTCCTCACCGGACATGGCTGTTTCGGGAGGTTCCTGTTTCGGATAAGGCGGGAGGAAACGCCCGGGTGTTATCATTGTGTGGATCGACCGGAGGACACGGTGGAGCTTACCGTAGAGGTCTGCCCGGCTTGGGCCGAGCATTGCCGTGTCCTCGTGGCGGCGATCGGCGGCGGCTACCTCTTGCGTCCGGCCCTGGTCCAGGCTATGGTACGGAGCGAGAGGGAATGGGAAGCCGTCACCTCCTGCTGCGAAACAGTAATGCTCGCGAAGGAGGAGGCGGAGCGCGTGAGGGAGAGGCAATCGCTGCGCCCTCACGTCCCTTGTCGTCACAGGAGGAGACACCCTGGGAGTTGGGAGTCGATTGTCGACTCCTGGCCACCGTAGGCGCGGGCTTGCGGACGGCGAGCAATGGGCAGCTCGCCGTCCGGTAAGGACCAGGCCCGGGTCGACGGCGCGTCGTGTTCCACGCGCGCCTCAAAGAGATGTCAGCTCCACTGACGGGGTCCGATAGGGCCGATGCCTGCCGGGGTCACGGATTGTTCGAAAGAGTTACCGTGGCCCTGGCGCACAGGCAACTGAAGGACCACGGGTGGGTTTTAGTCAGTAATAGTCTGACACGCTCTTCCGCTCCGCCCAGAGCGGGAGAGGTCATTTGAAGAATTGCCAAACCCAAAAATAAAAGTGTTACGAATTAAGTAACCACCCCATAAACCTTACTAAAGAAATTTTCTTGTGAACCACAAAAAACCTGTTATGATAAAAGATTTTAGTGTTTTTACGAATGCTGGACATGTTGGTTGATAGCTTAATAAATAAAGATCAGTGGACGCCAAAGATTTTGATTAATTTAAACTACCCTGATAACTACAGCAGTCCTCCCTTAGGGACTTACGCTACCTTTGACCATTAATTAACAAATAATTTAAGCGCTTCACAGAAATTCTTAGGCTATCAACTGAGTCTCGAAGACGATTTCTGAACTACCATTTTTAACTTTAGAACTTTTGCTTTTAATTAATCAGTTTCTTTTAGCATTATTTTTTGCCGAGTTTCGTTTTTTTTTTTGTATAACTCAACATTTGATGATGTGTGTCCAATCTGTAGCTTTTCAAGCGCAGTATGCACTTGGGGAAGCTAGACTTGCACCCTAATTGCGTAACACTTTCAATCACAGTCTGAATCATTTTGAAGGATATTGACAATCCATTGCTTCATATGTTCGAAAAATTTGTCCGCTCAACAACGTAAATAACGCAATGAATGTTGTTGAACTGTCAAAATGACAGCCATTGCTACTGCTAGTGTGTTACGCAATTACCCCGCTGTAATTTTAAGAAGCCATAGCTTTTAATATAATAGCTAATACAATTCTAACTACCAGGCTACCACGCTTACCTGACGACGCACCGCAATATCATCTACATGTTAGCTGACGGTCGCGGCTCCGGCCTCAAGGGACAAGAGATTCTGTACTCTCTCAACAACGCGCTGGGAACTGTGGAGGTGGAAGACCACTTCGTTATGCTAAGGTAATCCCCATCATCATTTCTAATATTGTTTCATTTATTTCGTGTTCTGTGCTTCTCACTTGTAGCATCTATCGATGTTATCTACTTAATAATAAAATATTTTTATTCACTCACTGACAGACACGCACAACCTAAGCCGCTGGGTTTTTCTAAACCCAGCGGAACCCAGCAAAATGTCATGCTTCTGCATGACATTTTGCGCAAGAGTTTCTTATGTAGCGAAAGTGAGAACTAAGGAAGGAATTTTGAAAATTCATCCCCTAAATGGATTAAGTAGGGGATGGAAGTTTGTATGGTACTTCGTCATTTTTGCCAATGGAATATCCTATCAGGTTTGTTATATCAGAATAATTTAGGTGTGAGGTGCGTCAATTCATCATTTCCTGTGGAGAAATTAACAGTTAGAAACAACGTAGAGATTTAAAATTAAGTATTCGAAAAAGCGATTATGTCAGGATCTTAGAAATCTTACATAATGTTTGTTATAAAAGATAAAAATTTGTAATAAAAAAAAAACCGGTTCGTTTAACGATCGAGTGTCCTCCATTGACCTAAATGAATAAATTAATGTAAGTTGGTTGATATTTATGTTCTTTTATAATTCCTTCCGCTATTACTGGTTTTTTATGTAACACATTCGCGCATTTATTAGTTAAAGAAAGATATTTTCTCAGGCTTGATTACGTCGCTTTGTTTGATAATACAGGAAACTCTTTCTATTACTATAGCTATGTCACCGATAATTATGAACATCGCTAGTTTTTAATCTATCTCGCGAGATTTTAAACTCTGTAAATTGTAAGCTGTACTACACTGCTTACAATATAATGTATTAATTTTAGATAGTTTATAATCTGTCCATGTCAAACCGTCAAATTGTGAACGAACTTCACTTATCGATAGGGTTCACAATCTGTCCGATTTTATCACCCGTAAAATTGTGAACCGTCCGTGTTGTCGGTCTTGGCGGTAGCTGAATTGGTCGCAGTAACTAAGCCAGGGCACCTCGACAAAGTGGATTAGGTTAGGCTAGAACTGTGACCAGATGCGCGCGAGCCGAGCGAGCAAAGCGAGCGGTGCCGCGGTAGCGGCCAGCGGGCGCTACTTTCGAGTTGGTCGCAGTTACTTGGCCATATAGAATTAGTGCAAGGTGCGATCCGTGCATGCAAGTTTGATACAAGTTCACAAAAAAAATCGGTTTGCCATGGACATATAATAAACTATCGAAAAATAATACTTTAAATTGTAAATGGTTTGTTGCAGTTCACAATTTTTTGAAAGTTTATAATCTTGCGAGATAGATTACAAACTAACGATGTTCATAATTATACGGTGACAACTACACGAGATGTTATAGATTAACAAAATACCGTTACGCCTGTTTTCTCCGAAGAACTAGGCAGAGGTGGTGAGGCAACCATATTTCGCCAGTATAAGCCTGGGTTCGATCTACAGGTCGGGAAAAATGTTATTGACCGGCTTAAGATGGATTCGTCTTCGCAGGTTGTGTTATTAACTGGCATGATAGGAAGTCTTTTCTGCCTATCCTTTTGACGACAAATAATTAAATCGTTAGATTATAAAGTGTCCATACTGAAAATACTGAGCTCTTACACCCCGCATGAAACTATAGATACGATTTTATGAGTGAGCGAGACAATACTATTCAAATGTCATTGTCAATGAAACAGAAACGTGACCATCTTTTAACGCGGTCGGGTGAATCTAACGATTTAAATATTAGCTTGCCGAACCTTAGTCGGGTTTCCGGTAACCACGCATAACAATGGGTGCTTGTCTGCACCTTTACATTACTACAAAAAAAAAACTGTCATAGGATGAACACTGTTCTAGTGTTAGCATAACCATTGATGCAACACTTTTGCACATCGACTTTGTTGCATAACGATTGATGCAGCAGAGTTCAATAAACCTATGAGGCAAACCAAGTCATAAAAGTTTTATTATTAACACGAGGCCGGCTGCAATCTCTATTGGTACTTATGCCAATTTCTTAAATTTATATTTGAATTTTCATTATACCTATTTTCATAAAAAAAGGTGACAAAAACTTGAGTGTAGGATACTTTAACTCTAGAAAGGGATAAGCCAATAACAACTCTTCATTTTTGATCATGAGGTTACATTCTAGGGTTAACGGTGTCATATCTTGGTTCCACTTCCCCCTAAGCAATTTCAATATAAGTTTTAATTCCGCCAAAAACTAGATCCAGCACCCTAATTGCGTAACACACTATCAATCACAATCTGAATAATTTTGAAGCCTATTGCTAATCCATTGCTTCATATGTTCGAAAAAAAATCTGCTCAACAACGTAAATAACGCAATGAATGTTGTTGAACTGTCAAAATTGAAGCCATTTACGCAATAACCCTGCAGGCTTGGATGCAGAATGCAGCACCGCCCTCCCTACTAACGCCTGATTCCATAACATTTCCCTCCCTTTACTCCAGTATGGGGATTCGATAATCATATTCATATTATTCAGTATTTTTGCTTTTGATCCATTTAAAATAATCCAGTACCTAACTGCACTTGCACAGTTAGTTAGATCTGAGGGCCATTCCCGTATTTTTAAGAACGTTCGAACCTTCTAATCATAGTCTCGATCTGTCAAAAATATCTCTAATTTCCTTACATTTTTGACAAGTTTTTGACATTGTTTTTCGCTGAGATGAGATGTCGACTTGAATTGAACGTTTTTTAAGGACGAGAATTGGCCTTCTGCACGATCTTCATCATGTTCATTGTTCACAGACAAGTGCTAGACCGGTACCCGTTCATGGACCGCACCAGGGTCGGTATCTGGGGCCACAGTTACGGTGGCTACGCAACTCTGCTGACATTGCTGAAGGATGACGAAAAGATGTTCCAGTGTGGTGTTTCCGGGGCCCCTGTCACGTCCTGGCTTTACTATAGTAAGTTTAAAGCAGCACATTCACAATCAAACTTGAATGGCGTAAGTAAGTCATTGCAATGTAACTCTTATCTCATTGTTATAAAGTATTAATTAAAATGATTGAATGCCGCGAGTTTGATAAAAATTTCGTCAATAATTCTGTTTTATACTTTACCTTACCGAGATAAAGAGTTAAATTGCAATGACTTTCTAATGGTATCACGCCGATCGTAAATATCAAAACTAAGAGTCGATGTCAAGGGATTTTTTGGGGTTGAAGAATGTTGGCACCTGACTTGGTCAGCCATTGTCAATTTTTTGGGCCACAGTGAATCAGTAGGCCATTGACAGGTTCTTTGTCTTTCCACCATTTTCGCACTAACGAACTATGAAAGAACAAAAGTACAGCGAAGAGTACAGCTCATCCAACTCTCTCTGGGGGATAATCAAAAGCCATTTCAAAATTTGAATACCTATGTCTATGAAAGTCGATTTTCAGCCCACCGTGGGTCATCGAGGTCAGATAACAGTCACTCTATATAAAATAATTTATTCAGCTGTATTTGGTTGGACTGCAAGCCGAACGTAACCTAGTTGATAAAATGATGAGCGTAAATATATATGGAAGCTTAAAGCAAACAAATATTTTGTTTTGATTGCTTTTTTACATTTAATATGTAAATGACCTTTTTCTTTTTAAAACCAAATAATACTAACTTAATCTATATATATTTTTTTATATTCTTTCCTAATAAATTCGCGTAATATTCAGGTGACACTTTCTCGTGATATTAGCATACATGTTCAAAAGTGTTTCACTGCTAATATAGAAATGCATAATTTGATAATTTTACATAACAGTGCTTCTTCAGATTCAATTTGGTAATCTGAGATAAATGAGAACTATTAAAAGTATTTTACAACACAGCAACAATTTTTTACTCATAACTCTATGGTATGATCAGTTATAAAATCAAGTCATTTATTCAAACTAGGCTGAGAATCAGCACTTTTTGAAAGTCAAAATTATATTAGACCGTCCCCCAAAACGCCCGCCCTCCACTACTTCCTAGTGCTTTTAGCTGGGAAGAAATGGCGCAACAAATTTCCCAGCAGTACAGGTGTCTGTTCATTTAGAAGAACCTGATTCTATACAATGGAACCTAATTAACATTACGAAACACAAAATAAAAAATAAATTATTTGCCATATGTCAGCTAGCACACGCCAATATACCAAAAAAAAAATACATCGAAAACTATACTCTAGCAGAAATAAAGAATAAAAACGTAAACATATCTTAATCCTAACTTCCTAACTATCCTAATCCTAACTATCCTAACTAATATTATAAATGCGAAAGTAAGTTTGTTTGTTTGTTTGTTACCTTTTCACGCCTAAACCACTGAACCGATCATCCTGAAATTTTGCATATACGTTGTCAGGGGTACAGAAACGGACATAGGGTACCTTTCATCGCGCAAAAAAGTACTGTTCCCGAGGAAAACAACAATAACGTCCTTATGATAATAGATGGCGCCACGAGTCATTCGAATCATGATTGAATTATGACCCGAATTGATAGTCAAAGTCTAAATTAACGCGAGCGAAGCCGCGGGCAAAAGATAGTACCTCAATAAATCCCTCCAGGCATAACGGGCGTGCCCGCTTACATATGCAATGCTGAATTATGTTCATATACCTGTAACATGAAGTCACAAATGATAAACTAGGATCTTCGAAGTAAAATAACAGTTAATTTGAGTAAATTGACGGCACGGTTGGCGCAGTGGTTAAGCGATTGACTGTTGCGCTGCGTGTCGCGGGTTCGATTCCCGCACGGAACAAATATTTGTATGACCTAAAAGTAGTTGTTCCGGGGATAAATTTGTAAACGCACTCACAATACAGGAGAAATTCCTAGTGTGGGGCAATGTTTTATAAAAAATAAACTAATAACAATAACAAAGCCATGGTCAGCCAGACGACCTGTCACCACAAGCAGCACCCGTTCACGCAAAAATTAGCCATTTACCTCCACGCTATATTTAAGGGAAGGAGGCAACCCGACCCCCGACGCTAGCGCAAGCAGTGACATCTAAGGGAAAATAACGAACTTGTTGCTGGTTGCTCAGACAAAAATGATTTGATTAATTGTCGAAATCGCTATCTAACCACATATTGCAAAACTACTCATTAAAAAAAAAAACACTGTAATGAGTAGATTAAGTCAATAATAAAGGATAAACAAAAATACTTATACAGTCAAATAAAATAAACAATTATATGAATTCATATAACCTGTCAGTAGGCAAGCTAATTCTGGAGAACGAACATAAACATTGTCTTGAGTTAATCACGGTGACCAACTATTCTTATTGTTTAAGTAATTGTTGATTGAATAGTATGTATTTGAACAAAGGTAGGATTTTACTTTAGCTTTAAACGCATTAAAAGGCAAATCTAGCAAAGACGAGGGAAGTGTGTTATAAAAAGTTGTACCAAGCCCAGCAAATGAATTGTGAACCTTATGAAGCCGGTGAAAGGGAGCACGTTATGTATTGCCTTTGTTTGTTTTTTTATTTTATTTCAGCATCTACCACAACTTTTTTTTAGCATTCCTGTTGGTGAAATAAAAAAATATTAAGTAAAATAATAATATAATGACATCAGCCAATACTTTTCAACTGCTGGGCCAGGGATGTTGGCTATTGAGGACCAATGTGTTTTCGTGCAATATATAGGCTTCAACCTGATGAATCTTGCAGGTCAATATTTAAAGAACTTGGTTTATTACCGCTACCCTCTCTATATATTTATGAAGTATGCAAGTCTTTTTAAATAAATCTTTATGGTTCTTAACAAATAAGAACCATAAAGATTTATTTAAAAAGACTTACAGGCTTATATTAAATGACTTACCAAGACCGGCTAAATATTGTAAAAGCGGTTTAGCCATGTGTTCGGATATATATATAATAAAATTCCAAGTGATTTAAAAACTTTAGATCTTAGATTGTTTAAAAAAAACTAGATGAATGGTTAAACACTAATAATTTTTACAGCATAAAATAATTTACTGACGAGAAACATTTTGTAATTTAACCTATAATATTTGCATGCTATGATATATGCAAAACATGTCATGCTCTTTAATGTATTTTTAAAACAACTTTTTAAACCATGTGTTACGCAAATTAATATTATTTCTATTACTTCTATTTCTTATACTTTATGAAGAGGTGTACTTTATTTTGCCTTGGCCTGTCATCGCCGTTTTTCCCTCTAATGATAATTTTTCCCAGTTGTTCTGGCAGATTTCATGAAAACTCCATAAATTCTATAAACTTCACCAACCTCTCTTCCTCAGACACAATGTACACAGAGCGCTACATGGGCCTCCCGACTCCTGAAGACAACTTGAAGGGTTACCAAGACGGAGACGTCACTCTCCTAGCTGAGAAACTCCGCGGCCATGACTTCTACCTCATGCACGGCAATGCTGACGACAACGTGCACTTCCAGAACGCGGCTAAGCTGATGACAGCGCTGCAGCAGGCTGATATTCCGTTTGAACAGATGGTGAGTACCAATGGTCCATTTCAGGCATAGGTCTGTCCAAAATTATAACTTTACATGTTCGTGAAGCAAAAAAATTGGTACAGTAATGGATAGACCCCTTGATTTTTATTCAGACTAAGAAAACTTGTTTGACCGTCTTATCAGGCTGGAACAGCGGTTATGAAAGTCCATGGTGACCACCAATCTATCTGGCTTCTAAGCGAAGTAGTCACTCGGAAGTGAGCTTTAAGAAACATAATGGTGCCGATTCTCTTGTCACAAAATTCTCTAAACTAGACGAAAAAACACAAAAATTTTGTTTATTCCTGTCAAACGACGATTTCCCATTCTGAAATAGACTAAAGTGACACAACTTAACTATATTTTAGTTTGACAGCACTACGATGGCACTGAGTTAGTAATTTTGTGAAAATGTCAATTTTGCTATTCTGAATTTGACGTTATTCACCAAAAATTTTGGTTGTCTAAGTAAATCTGACTATTTTTAATCGCGATTAAAAAGGTGTGGAATAAAATTAGTTGTCATGAATTAAAATTAACCACAACACCTCGACTCCAGGTGCAAAAACAGTAATGTATCTTTTTTTTTGCTTATGTCTCGAAAATGGTGTGTCCTATCGCAAAAATAATGAAAATTTCGACCCCCTTTATAAAACTCTACATGCAGATAATAAGTTTTCAAATTTTCCTTACAAAAAGTAAAACATTCCATTAAAACACGTCGAGGCTACATCCCATGCACGCCTCCGCCTCTAAAAAAATTCAAGGGGTAAGGCAAACAAGTACCACGTGGATTGTTAAGTTAAATTTTAATTGCGACAAAATAATATTTAAATTTTGTGATATTTTTTTGCAGAATAGCTTCAAGATTCCCATAGCTAAAAGTAAGGAATTTTAGTGATAGTTTAGTTATACTTTTTTGTAACTCTTGTCTGTGCACAGCCTTCAGATTAACAAACAGAACCGTATTCTTATGACCAGGAAGTTGATCATTCCTTCTTATGAGTTTGACAAGTAGCTTGGCCGTCAGCAATGTAAATGCACTTCACGAGCGAGCGACATGTTACTTTTATGTCAATGTAATAAGGTATAAATTAAAATGGTTGATGCGCGTTCGTGAAATACAACTTTTGTAGCAATTGTCTAGAAGAGGTAGTTTGAAACAATCTGTTTGTTTGCAGTCTTACCCCGATGAGGCTCACAGTTTGGCTGGAGTGAACCTACACAGATACAACGCGATGGATCGCTACTGGACGCGCTGTCTCAAGCTGGAAGATTGGGGCTTCTAGTAGTACTTACATAATAATGTACCTATTGTATACGTAATAGAAAATACTCTGTTTCCACGATTTAAATATGTGGACTAGATCGTCGTCAAAGAAAAATTATTGTACTGCGCCAACCGAGCTCAAATTTTATACAGACGTATACCTGTAAGTAAACAAAGATGTATTGTTAATGACATTACAATAAGAGATGCTGTTTATAACAATGTTTAAATAACATTTCAATAAGAGCTGCTGTTAGCAAAGATGTTTTACCTAACTATTTATGATGTTACATATTAGGTACATAAGTTTAATTTTATAGATGTTTCCAATAAAATATTTGGTAAAGTTCTGATTTTTATTTTAAACTACTTTCTTTTTTTATTCGGAAAGGCTATAACCTACCAGAAACTTAGGGATTTCAGTTACCGAGTGCCAAACGACTTTTGATTAGCTTCCTTGTGTTACCAGTTTCTTAGTACAACTTTCTCTAAGCATGCAGCTTATGCATACTTTCATTTCTAGGTTCATTTAGAATTGACATCCCAAATTGACCTTTACCGTCTTGACATCGCATCCAGCCACAATGTCGTGTTTTGCAATGGGCCATATTCAAGTATTTAAACAAAAATGAAACAGGGCACGTACCTTATCCGTCTGCAGAGCAGTTTAAACGCAGTGCAGGTCAATTTGGCAGTAATACTTGCAACGCACACCGGTCGTAGTTTAAAATTGCGCGACCATGACAGCCGCCTCTTTACACTTGTTGACAAATATTGGACAATTTTATTTAAATTAAAAAAAATGTGGGTGTACTAGGTATATTTCTGCATAACCCTTCTGGGAATGCAGGCGTTATGTATTTAAATGTCTTTATATAGGTCTAACCTTACCTAGTAGGTAACCCCCAGAACGCCGCACTGACATCATACCGTGAAATATGCCAACTTTGCCAATCAAGGTATCTTTGCCCTAAAATCAATTTATGAGTAAATCTAGCGGATTTGCCTATAAATTGTTTTTAGGGCAAAGATACCTTGATGCCAACTTTGCCAATCAAAGTATCTTTGCCCTAAAAGCAAGTTATATTTGCTTATATATGCTGGATAAAGATACCTTGGTTGGCAAAGTTGGCATATTTCACCGGTACTCATTTTTAGGGTTCCATAGGCAACAAGGAACCTTTATAGTTTCGCTATGTCCGTCTGTCCGTCCACAGCTTAGCTCTAGAAATATACTGATACTCTTAGTACTAGAAAGCTATAATTTTGCATGGATATGTTTGTGTATTGTATTTTTGTGCATTTTGTTGTACCACTTTGTCGGCGTGATTAATATAATCACGCCGATAAAGTGGTAATACAAAATAAAGAAAAACATTTTTTTTAGATTATCACCTGTACCTACACGTAAAGTGGGGATAGTTTTTTTTCTCGACTATCCCATAGTGTGGGGTATCGTTGGATAGGCCATTCAAAAATATTGCGGGGCTTCGAAAACTATTTTTCGATTCAGGGATCCGTTTGCGTAAAATTAAGCTCTAAATTGCTAATTTGTGTTAGAGTCTAGGGGCTCCCCCTTGCAAGCTAAATGGTTGCTTTTGGATATGAGAAAAAAATCACGGCAGTAGTATATGTAACAACATTAAAAGGAAAACTATCTCAGCTAAGTAGGCTTTACAAGTCTACGAGTAATAGTCGACCAACTTACATTTGCAGTTGGAACGTATGGGAGAACATGTTTTTCAACTACAATGTTAAGTTTGTTCTTGGAATAACTTCATCCCAACTACAGAACCCTTCATTGTGCGTGGTCCGACACGCACTTGGCCGGGTTTTTCTTCTACTTTCGTGTTCAATCTCTTACACAACTCATTCTCATAACTTATAAACCACTGGTTTAGCAGATCAAAGGAGCAACAAAAAAAAACCGGCCAAGTGCGAGTCGGACTCGCGCACGAAGGGTTCCGTAGCATTACTCCATACTACTCCATAAACTGGCAAAAAAATAATGTCTGTTGTATGGGAGCCCCCTTAAATATTTCTTTTATTCTGTTTTTTTTTGTACTTATTTGTTGTTACAGCGGCAACAGAAATACATCATCTATAAAAATTTCAACTGTCTAACTATCACGGTTCATGAGATACAGCCTGGTGACAGACGGACAGACAGACGGACGGACAGCGGAGTCTTAGTAATAGGGTCCCGTTTTACTCTTTGGGTACGGAACCCTAAAAATGAACCACAACACATAAACATCTATTGTGTCCGGTTGCCACTTCCGAAACCGTCAGTCATCTTCACGATTATGGTAATTTATGCTGTCTTTATTATACCGACAGTGGCCAACGCGATTTATTATTGATATTTTATGATTCTTCCGTTGACTGAAGACTGATATAGCCTGTTAAAACGTTCCTTAACAGTCAAACGTATGATAAGTCATTTATCTACAGGAAGAAATTTTAACCAGTGCGCGATTCTAGACCCCCCCTAGCGTAGGAAATTTCAGAAAGTTATAAAAAAAAAAATTGCTGTTCCATACATTTTGACCGCGTAGACATTGACGATGGTTTGTTGGGATTATTCTATGAAACTGCAGATTTTTTTTTTGATAACCGACCGAGTGGTCTAGAATCATATGCTGAATTTATGGTTAGAGTTTGCGCACTGGTTAAAATTTCTACCTGTGTAAGAAACGTTAGGTCAAATTATCGTGTTTGGATGTTTATTTTCAATGTTGCAGCTGTCTATCAGAAATATAGTCATGACACGTGGTGTAGGTACCTAATCGCACTGCGGTAAGATAATAGGTACTTACATAATATTATGCAAGCATGATGTTATTAGAAGTCTATTCAAAGTCTTGTTGCTAGGTGCTGCTGCATCCATTTTGCCAATAGTCGCTCTTGGTCTCATGCAGTGAAACTTTTATATGTTAGTAAGAATTTCTGAAAAAATAAAATAATATGTAATATTTAATTTAATTTAAAATAAAAATTGCTCGTTGTAGTAACGAGGTCAAAATAATTCTGTTTAAAGCTTATTGTTAAGCGTTCTACATGGGCAGTTTGTGGGTCAAATGTACGCGGAGGGCTCTAGATGCTCTACGTGTGCAATATAATAATGGCTTCAGGGTGCTGTTGAGGTTGCCTCGGTTCTGCAGCGCGTCTAGCATGTTTGCTGTAGCACGAACTGACGACTTTTATGCCATTATGAGGAAAAAGACCGCATCCTTAATAAGCAGAATGAGGGCTAGCAGCAACAGTATTTTGAAAACCCTAGCCGAACAACATGATGCACCAATATTAAAACACATTGTCCAGTTTTTGTTCAGTTTACGTCAACAACTTTTTTGCTAATGTGGGCAGTAGCTTCGCGTCGAAATTTAAATCACCCTCAATGGTGCCCAACTCTGTGCCGAATTCAAATTCGTGTAGCTCAATGGCCCTCTTTGAGGTAACCGATGTTGACTCCATTATTTTGGGGCTTTGGACTAATTGCGCTACTGGTTTGGACTGCATACCGTCTAAAATAATAAAGGCCTCGAGATGCGTATTAGTTCCGGTTATTACACATATCTGTAATTTGTCTATAAGTGCAGGTGTCTTCCCAAAGGCGTTTAAAAAAGCAGTAGTTCACCTCATTCACAAGTCTGGAGGCAGAGATGATGTCAATAACTACCGTCCTATTTCGATTTTAACAGCAATGTCAAAGATCTTAGAACGAATACTAAATAAGAACCTGATCAGTTTTCTCGACGCAAACGACACATTAGCGAATAACCAATATGGTTTCAGAAATGGAGTTAGTACCGAGGACGTAGTCATGGATTTGTCTAATCACGTCGCTAGGACACTAGAAAACATAAGTGCCTGGATATTTTTCTTGATCTGTCAAGGCATTTGAAACCGTTTCTGCCCGAGGCCTATTGAGTAAAATGGAAAGTATTGGAATACGTGGACACCCATTGATAATCTTCGCAAATTATCTCAGCAATCGTACCCAAATAGTGAAAATCGGCCAACACGAAAGTGATGAGCTCCCAATCATATACGGCGTTCCGCAAGGCAGCATTCTGGGGCCTACACTCTTTCTCATTTATATTAACGAACTCTGCAAACTGCCTCTCGACAATTGTAAGATATATACGTACGCGGATGACACTGCCCTTGTTGTAGATGGTTATGACTGGCCCCAGACATACCAAAACGCCGAGGCTGCGCTGTCCTCCGTAATGAAATGTTTGACCGATAACTTGCTCACTTTAAATGTTGATAAAACGGTATACGTTCCCTTTGCTATTCGGTCAAATCTGTGTCCCTCAAATCCCTTATCCTAAAAGCACACGTTTACGGTGCCTTAACGCAGTGTAGCTGCCTCTTTCTCGCCAAATCCACTGTGTAGGGTAATTTGTCTGCTCAGTAACGTAAATAACGCAATTAATGTTGTTGAACTGTCACGCTGGTTAAAGATCAATTAGTATTAAAAAGTTAATTCTGAAATTACTAATAAATTGTTTTTAATAACAAGTCGATCCTGACGAACGGCAACCTCAAAGCGTAGTACGTCTCGACAATATCGCAGGTGATACGACGATCATGTGCCGTGGACCAAAACGGACTTGCTGGTCTCGCATTCTAATGATTATATGCGGCTGGTAAAAGCGACCCAAAGGCACGCAAGCCTGGAGAATAGTCCGGTACCCGGAAAAAAGGGGCCGCAAGCAGCCTTTTTTAACTGGTTCTACACCAAATTCGAAGAATATCCTACAGCATTTGTGCAGAACTCAACAATATAATTATATGTAATTTGGTTTACTGTATATAACAGAACATAATAACTTCAAACTTGATTAGGAATTAAGGTAGATAAATATAATCAGTAAAATTTACTTCGCTCAATTTTAAATTAAAAGTAGAAAAAAATCGACTGGATTCAATTCATATTTTTCAGCAACAAGTTTCTTTATTAGGTCTCAATAAAAATTTTAGATAAACAAAAATGAAGTATAATAAATTGATGACCAGTTATACGAACTAGAAAAAAATGGGTTGAAACCGTAGAGGTCACGCTGCACTATGTACAACATTAATGTATCTTACTAGACTCGTCTGCCATTTATCACTAGGTACCTACTCAGCCAAGTACTGATGATCACACTTTACAGTTAGGTACATTACTTATACCTTGACACATGAGGTTTATTGAGGACTACCTACCCACATATAGACTGAGGTCATTTATAAACGCTGTCTCCCACACTGTCCCGCATCATAATATAACAATTAATTATCTTTTTATCGCGGCTTGAGTGCGAAATTGTGGCACCATATGCAAAGTATGTAGATAATAATTATAGTAAAGTTGAACCAGCAAGGTAATTGCGTAACACACTAACAGTAGGAATGGTTTTCGTTTTGACAGTTCAACAACATTCATTGCGTTATTTACGTTGTTGAGTAGACAGACTTTTCGAACATATGAAGCAATGGATTAGCAATAGGCTTCAGAATGATTTAGATTGTGATTGATAGTGTGTTACGCAATTAGGGTGTATGTGCGTGAATGGAACTACAATTCCGAAGTTATCTACGCGCCAAACAAGTTGATGAAATAGGTACCTATGTGTATCTTTTGAGAAGTCCAGCAGTGGTCATATTTTGGCTGAGATGATTAGTAGCTAGCTACTTCAGCGAGTAATGTAACCCTAGCACTCCATTTCCAAAAGTTTTGCAGTGCCGTCCAGTAAACCAAAGCAGTATTAAAACTTCACGATTGATTTGCAATTAAAACCTGCGGGATAATTACGTAACACACTAACAGTAGGAATGGGTTTCATTTTGACAGTTCAACAACATTCATTGCGTTATTTACGTTGTTAAGCACACAAATTTTTCGAACAATGAAGCAATGGATTAGCAATAGGCTTCAAAATGATTCAGATTGTGTTAAATAGTGTGTTAAGTAATTAGGGTGCAGTCCAGTCTGGCCGCTGTTAATGTCGTCACAATCTAGATTTTTTTAACCATAAAACCTGGCCAGTTATTTCATGTTTTTTAAACGTGACATTGAAGCCATTCATCATAACTCGACCCGAAAATGTCACTCGTAATCAACCTACTAGATTTATTTCAATCGATTTAGTTCTGAACTGCGGGGTAATTGCGTAACTCAGTACCCACACACTAACAGTAGGAATAGCTTACATTTTGACAGTTCAACAGCTTTCATTGCGTTATTTACGTTGTGGAGCAGACAAATTTTTCGAACATATGAAGCAATGGATTAGCAATAGGCTTCAAAATGATTCAGATTGTGATTGATAGTGTGTTACGCAATTAGGGTGCTGGAATACAAGATGAGATTGAAAATAGGTAACAATGTATTTACGTGCTACGATGTCGTAAATCTTAACTTTAATAAACTTGGCTGTTAAATTAATGTTATAACTTTTTAAATGTCAGATTCCGAAATGTAGTTAAATGATTGCTGCCAGCTTGTAAAATAATAGTTTCTGTGTAACTTCTGATTGGTCTTATACGCACGACTCAAGCTATACATTTCCAGTATAAGCTGACTTCTCATTTTACGAAAACCCTATACAATGCGAGGTCAGCTAAAACTGGAAATGTATAGTTTGATATGTAGCCTAACTGTGGCTGTTGTGTGTTGTGTTGTTTTTTGGCTAGTAAGAAATATTTCTTAGTGAGTTAGCAATCATAATTTGGTAAAATATTGCCGATAAGGTACCTACCTACGACATGAATTACGTTGCAGTAGTACCTACCTACACAAAAAAGTGTGTATAGGTAGCTAGATAATGAAGAGATTAGGTAGGTACAAGCCGTACAATTAACCTAATGGATATAAGTATGTAGGTAAAAGAAGAGTCAGACACCATTTTGATAGATGGGATTTGAGCCTATTCGTTAGCAGGGTTAGTTAACCGTTATTGCTTAAAAGAAAAAACAGTTGAGGAAGCATCACAAACGATTGCAACAACGATTCTATCTAAAAAACATCGAGGCAAATAAATCGATGGCATTTATGAAAAGCAGACACCATAAGTCACACTCCAAAATAACGACAAGATAATTAAGTAACACGCTTAGTAAATATCGGTTGAGTACGTTTTTGTAGCGGTTGCGTCTGCGCCGGCCATGCAGCACTATTGTGTTCTATTGCGTAACGGAGATTATGGCCCTTCTCGTCTCCTTTCACTTAATCACTATTGATCGCAGCATGAGGGACATCTTTCTGTAAGGTAGTTACTTGTTGACCAAGCAGATCTTCTCGTGATGAAATATTTTATTGAATAAATTTTCCGAGATGAACAATTTGTTCTGTCTATATCAGAGATTGAAAAGGTTCCTAAAATTACCGGTAAAGAACCGGTATTTAGTGATTCCCTTACTATAGAACCCGAACCGGAACAGGAATCTAAATTGGAACCTTTATTTTACCGGTTCTTCAAAATGAGTCTGAACGAGTTCATACAATGCCGCTCAGGCCCTGCAGTCTCGACATGAATAGCGACAAAAATCTATCGCTAAGTCGTATCGATGTCAAATTCCTTTAATGGATTTTCAACTTTATGCATTGGAAATAAAGTTGAAAATCTATTAAAGAAATTTGACATCGATACGACTTAGCGACAGATTTTTGTCGCTATTCATGTCGAGACTGCAGGGCCTGGACGAAGCTTTGTACGATAGCGGCGAGGTACGGGCGTACGCCCGTCGGGTGAAAAGATTGGAGTTTTTGTGAGAGGGGAGAGGGGCACTTTTGCTTTGGTAGATCATGTGGTAGTGCTTTCTTAGAGAACCTTTAAATGGGATGGTACGGAACCGGTATATTGGAACCTTTATTTGGAACCCGTACTTTGGAACCAGAACCAAACCGAAACCTGAAACAGAAACGTACCGAAAAAAAAAGACCTTTTTAAGAAGCGAAATGTAGAACCTGATCCTAAATTCGTACTGGTTTTCAATCCTTGGTCTATATCTCACAATCGTTACCGTCTTACCTTCTACCAAATTGGATGATCACTATTTGTTACTACCGAATATGTAATAAGTAACTATCGTCCCGATGACCGATGACCTATAAGTATGTATGGTCGTTGGAGCAGTCGAGTTCTTGAGTGGAGACTGCGAAACGGTAAGCTTAGCTTGTGTGGAGGCGTAGCGTACACTATTTTTATCGAAGACGAGTAGCATCAGCACATAACACGCACATACAGACACTCACCCGACTGCGCAATTATTTTTCTCGGACGGTACCGAGAGCTCCTGCGCTAACACACACATTCACAGCGTGTTTGTACACTTGGTAATCACAAGTAAAGCGCGCGTCGCTTCATGAGATAAAAATAATACAGTTGTATCGACGAAGATTTTACTTAAAGGCGGCTGCAAGAGACTGCATGCGGAAGGCGAAAAACCTATATCCTGCTCACTGCTGGACATGAGTCAGCGATAGGCCAAGTTGTTTGATTGATTGTAATCCCAAAAGCAGAGAAAGGGCAATAGCCCAAAGACTATGGCGTCGTCGGATATAGGTAAAAGCGAAAGGTCGCGAGTCCGAACCTCGCATCCTGCAATGTAAACATGAACTCACTATTACAAACATAATGAGCTTAGTTAGCAGCAGAGAGGTGAACGAACACCACTGTGTATTATTGTATATTGTGCACAGTGCAACCAAATTACTAAATATAGTGTATTGTACTGTTAGGCACGAAGCAATAAATATGATCCTAGTAACAGTTTGTAGTATCTATTTAAATTAACAACCATTAACTTCTAGCTAAGTTTATGTTTTGTGTAGTTCCATACGAAATCTCAGTGCAAACTGTGCGTGCAGTTTTACAAGAGAAATGAGCATATATATATTTTAATTTGTTAGCGTTTTTCTTCTCAATACTCAATCTTACTATCCTACTAATATTATAAATGTGAAAGTTTGTGAGGATGGATGGATGGATCTTTGTTACTCTTCCACGCAAAAACTGCTGAACGGATTTGGATGGAATTTGGAACATAGATATTTTATAACCTGGATTAACACGTAGGCTACTTTTTATCCCGGTAGTACGTTCCCTTGGGATAATTTTCGACCTCCACGCAGGCGAAGCCGCGGGTAAAAGCTAGTACACAACACTTTTATTGCATTCCACATGTAGGTATTCTTAGTTGGTACTCTGATTGATCTAACGTTTCTGAAATATAACGAGTTCTTTGTATCATAATTTTATGAACGATTGCTTAGGTTTTGATATATGGCTGCCTAAGTACGCACGGCGACAATAAAACTATATCTTTTCAGTTTAAGCTGGCTTCTCATTGTACCTAAAGCCTATACAATGCGAGGTTAGCTAAAACTGGACAAGCATAGCTTGATATGCCGTCGTGTGTACCACGAATTTAATCGTTCGTTGTGATCACTGCACTGATTTGATTTGGGTGGGTCTCGTGGCTAGACTAGCACGCAGTTTCCATAGCGATAAATATAGAAATACTAATGTAACAACATCCGTGAACCGGTTACTGTTCTCGATTATACAAATAAGGAAGCGAATTATAATACTGTACTGTATTAGCTTTTTCTCGCGGTTTCGCCTGCGTGGAGGTCGGAAAATTTGCTAAGATTATATGTATTGTATTTATTTAAGTATTTATAATATTTTTCCATTCAGTTTGGTGTGAACCTATGGTGTGAACCAACAAATATAACAAAAGCTTCTTTGAACCAAAAGTATAGGAAGCTGGTGTGAACTCAGGGTTATAATGGAACATAGTTTTTGTTTAAGTCCAGTGTTCTCCATAGCCCAGATGGTATTTCTACGATGGAAACATGTAATTTTCCCCATAGACCAATTGGTCAAATTTCAATTGGTCCATGGAACACCGATGGTCGGAAATTATCCCACGGGAACGTACTATCGGACTTCAAATTATCCTATGTGTTAATCCAGGTTATAAACTATCTGTCTGGCGGATTTCGCCTAAATCCATTTAACCGTTTTTTGTTTGAATACCAAACATCCAAACATACAAATTACACATTTATAACATAAGTAGGATTGTTTTTGTATGTTTCCAACTTAGCTAGCTAGAATCTCGGTCAAATAAACAATTGAATAGTAATATATGATTTTGTTCATAATACCTATGAGCTATGTTTTAATTTGTTACCTACATTACAAGATAACTCTCTTCTGAAGGCATCGCTGACTCAAGGCTCCCGTAGACAGGCGCGACTCGACAGCGCGATGCAACTCTAGTAGAACAATTTCTATGAAAACTTCTTGGAAATTGTTCAACCAGAAGCGCGCCGCACGGTCGTGCGTCGCGGGAGCCTTCAGGCTCTCATTTTAGATCGATGCTCAGGTTTTAACCTGGACTCAAATACATAATGACAGTGACATTTTGATATCTAGGCTAATAAAAACCTAGGTAAATGGATGGAATAAGAACATTCTTACACCATCCATTTACCTAAGTCTGTTACACATTTACCTAAGTGACAGCAGATGGAGTAGCCAGATCCCAGACTGGGTGAAGGTTGAGATTGAAGTCAAGAAGCTGAAGGACCGGTAGAAGACATACTGCAGCTTGTTGGTCAGGGAATAATAGGGAAAACGAAGAAGGCCTTATTGCCTGCAGTTGCCTGTGGATGCTGATCACGACGATATGGAAGTTTGTCATAAAACTAATAAATCATAAAAAAAATATCAATTTAGAGAGTCAAATACCTAAAAATATATGTAGATATCTACTGTTAGCAAACCATTTCGTATATCCGTAACGATGATAGCTTTCATGCTCTGAAGGACTTGCTGGCTAAAAGGTCAGTTAGGAAGGTTAGCAGTAGAAGTACCTAGCCCGGGTGAACGTAGAACCCAAAACTTAGATATACCTAACTATGTAACAACTTACATACAAATGTTTTACTAAATTGAGAGTTGAGATCCAAGTTAGTTTAACTATTATTAATATTATATTATAACAAATATTTAACGTAAGTTACGCATATTAGCCCGCTTATAATATTTACATTACCTATTTTAAATGCGTCCATAATTAAAATTAAATAAAACTAATTTATTTTATTTCAAGCTTTTGCCTGCAGTTCCACCTACGTGCATTTTAAATTGATTTACCTGTTGTAACAAAGGAATCTAATGTAAGTATAAAACATATTTATAATGTTTAATTAAATTTATTGAAATGTTCAGTACCTATACGTACGATACTTTTGTACAGGGATTTTATGATAGGTAAATACCGAGTAATCGGTTAGTACCTTACCTTAACGTTCCTACCTACAAAAATTCCTGTTGTCATTGTTAACAAGTGAGTAATGTTTCAAAAGATTACTTCAATATCGTATTATGTTTATTCAGAATTAAATAAAATGAACTGTACATAAATAACAGGTTCAATAATTTTTGACCAAAAACCAATAACAAATGATCATTTTAAAAATAACGTTATAAAAACTAATCATTTAACAAACATCTCATTTCGCAAACACATTACTTTATAAGTAATCATTTGACCAAATACAGATTTCGCAAATGTTTTATTTTGCAAATAGGTATTTCAAATGTTAAAATATCATCAATAAAATATTCATTTGACCAAGTACTTCGTTTGTCAAATTTGCGATTTTACAAAATAATACCATTTGATAGTCAATTTTAAAACATACACGCTGCCCGACCCCAATAAAATAGGTAGAATTCGGCTCTGGCACTCGCCGGCTGCTACCGCGGCACGGTCGCTTCGCTCGCTCGGCTCGTGGGTTGTGGTCGCAGTTCTAACCTAACCCAAACCTAGCCATTTCTGTTCAATCGACCGAAGACAATGCATTTTCTCAAACGTTATTTATGCTTTGCGTTGTTTTACCAATTAACATGATTATAAAAAGATGATGAAAAATGATGATGATGTTTTGATGTAAGTAATGAAATGTTGTTTTTGAATTATTTGTCAAATGAGTTATTTACAGAAAGTCTAGTTTGTAAAGAGATAACTTAATCAAGTATATATCTAACGTTATATATACCTAACGTTATTTTTAAAATAAAAAATTGTGATTAGTTTTTCGTCAAATGACAGGACAATAAATAACAACATATACTTACTTCAATGTTAAATAGCTACGTACATAGGTATTCTACTAATAGATTATAACAGGAAAACACTCCAGGATGGTCCATCATGGATAGTCTGTAGGTACTTAAACTTAGTTAACAATATTCATTACTTATATCTAAACTATCAAAATAGACTAACGGCTTTTATTTTATACCATTACTTTCGTAAAGGTTTAATAGCAAGGAAATGAGCAGTCGCATTTCCTTTCCTAATAATAACGTAAGTAGGTAGTGAGACAGGTTTTTTTTAAATTGTAGTTTCAGGAGGCATTTTAGTGAACTTAATGATTGCTATGCCACTAAGTGAAGTATTGTGACCTGCCCTGACATCAAGCAACAGACAATTATTGTAAAATTTGTATTTTCCTGTTAACTATATTATAATGTGCGTCTTATTTGGGCAGAAAAAAAAACTATGTTTATCTACCAATAATCAGCCTATAATGTTCTCACTGATGGGACATAGCCACAAAGGCTTCCTCTCCGCGAGAAGAAGTGGGCCGTAATCCACCACGCGGGCCCGGTATAGGTTGGTAGATGTCACGTGTTCGAATTTTTGGTTCTAGGACATGCCGGTTTCCTCACGATGTTTTCCTTCACCGTTTCGAGAGCAGTGGTGATGAAATAATTTACACAAAGTCAAGCACCTATCCGGGTTCGAACCTACGACCTACAAATCGTAAGTCGCGGCGTTACCACTGGGCCACTACTGCTCGGAGGTTACCAATAGCCTTCAATCAATCAGGCAAAAATATTGTCATTAGGGCCATGAGGCATAAGTTACCTACCCTACCATATTAGGAAATAAACCTAATAATGTTATTAAGAACTGAGTCAGTCACCCGAGTCTGGTCTTCATAATCGTAAAATACTGACCACAAAACCACAGACATCTAATTTTTCCAGCACCTTGACTTGTACACCCTAAAAACAGACATAAAAATAACAAATGTGCATATCCCAGGAATCCAATGAACTTTTATTTCCACAAAATATATCTTCGAAGATGAAGGCGAGACCGGATTTACAAAGAAATGGAGACTTTTTGGTTATAATAACCTGAAGGTCGTTGGTAATGTTTCGGCGAAAATTAAAGTTACAATACAAAAAATGTTAGAAGTATAACTATACTTAAGGTGGGAAGTATTTTTTGGAAAGAAGTTCCATATATCGCACGGTATACTCTGCACACTTGGGAAATGAGAGCTGAACCAAAAAATGTGTAACATTTTGACTGTCAAGACACTTTTGTAACGTAACAAAAGTGTCGTGACGGTCAAAATGTTACACTGTTGCGGTCTAGCTCTTATTCGCTAAGTGTGGAAATGCGCAAGGAACTTCGTTCCAACCGTATATATTAGTCTATGTTAAAATAGTAGTCAAACGTGAGGTAAAGCTAGATTGAGAAGGGTAATTACCTGGTCGTATATTAATAATAATAATAATAGTAGCTTGGACCCTGTTTCCGATACCGGTGGGCCACTATTTTTTATATTTTTAAATGTTTTTATATTTTTTATATTCTAATATTTAAAAATATAATTTATATGTATGTGTATATGACATAAAGGAAATAATAATATAAAACATTTATTTTCTCTGCACAAGTTATGTACTTACAGCTAATATTCGAAAACAGTGCACGAACTTTGTGAGAGACTGGTGCCTGAAGTAGGTTTATATAAAAACCTTATTACTTAAATATTAGGACGACTATACAATCATGTTTCTAGTTTGGGGTTTGTAGCCCACAAACCTAAATCAAAGTATTATAGCCGTGTTCACCAGTATGGTAATGCTGAGTCATTGGCAAGCTTTACTGCATAAGGTTGACGCTTCGGGCAGATGCAAGCTTATTGGTCATAACATAACAAGTATAACAACACGCCCAAAGGCTTAGGCAGAGGTGTACCTATAGTATACCTACATTTCGCCAGTTATGTTTAAGTCCAATTTAATAGGGGGCGAGCCTATTGCCATCAGCCGGGCACAAATCCAAACTCCGGGCTACTACTGAGCAATACCTTATGGAAACCCAATAACACTGCCCGACCTGGGAATTGAACCCAGGACCTTATGCTCAACAGTAGCGTTTGCGATCAATAGACCAATGAGTCCTAATCGAATGTTGTGCAAAGTTGCACTACCTTTCATCACCTGTGTTGGTACACAACGAAGCGTCACTCTTGTTATTTACCTTATGGAAACCCAATAACACTGCCCGACCTGGGAATTGAACCCAGGACCTTATGCTCAACAGTAGCGTTTGGGACCAATAGACCAATGAGTCCTAATCGAATGTTGTGCAAAGTTGCACTACCTTTCATCACCTGTGTTGGTACACAACGAAGCGTCACTCTTGTTATTTACCTTATGGAAACCCAATAACACTGCCCGACCTGGGAATTGAACCCAGGACCTTATGCTCAAGAGTAGCGTTTGGGACCAATAGACCAATGAGTCCTAATCGAATGTTGTGCAAAGTTGCACTACCTTTCATCACCTGTGTTGGTACAGAACGAAGCGTCACTCTCGTTATTCAGGTCGGCCTTCTTGTTTTGTTTCGGTTTACTTCTGATATTGGAAAGGATCTTGCATAAGTGCTCACATAACTGCATGTGACGAGATCTCCGGTCGTTGCACGCTTACGTCACCGCCTAGATACCAAGATTATCAAGTCCTTAGCTGTGGCTTACTTTAAATTGATGTTTCTAGATGCTATGAACTCAATTTTATTGGTATGCAAAGTTTTGCATTAACGATGATTCAGTTAGAATCAATGGCAGTGAAAGTTACAGTGAAATCTTTTATTTTTGACTAGCTTTTGCCCGCGGCTTCGCTCGCGTTAATTTAGACTTTGACTATCAATTCGGGTTATAATTGAATCATGATTCGAAAGACACGTGGCGCCATCTATTATCATAAGAACGTTATTGTTGTTTTCCTTGGGAACAGTAGTTTTTTGCGGGATGAAAGGTACCCTATGTCCGTTTATGCACACCTGACAACGTATATGCAAAATCTCAGGATGATCGGTTCAGTGGTTTAGGCGTGAAAAGGTAACAAACAAACAAACAAACTTACTTTCGCATTTATAATATTAGTTAGGAAGTTAGGATGTCGCATGAGCCTTAAAACCTGTTAAGTACGTACCTATAGGTATGCGAAACGATAGTTTTTCTTTTAAAAGTACTTGTATAGTGATGGTTGGTAATAAGGAAGTATCAACTAATTCGTTTTTCATTGTGAACGTAGTTTATGGGTAATATCTATCTAGTCCAAATATGGATTCCAATATTTAATCAATTTAATTTATTTAAAAAAAATTATGGGATCATACCTATTATTTAAATCATAAAAGAGAACTTATTGTTTCTTGTTGTTAAGGGGGAAGCGCAAGGGTAGCCCGCGAAATTCAAATTTTCTTAGGTTTTTTGCAATTTGAAGGTCAATGTCAGGTTGTATTTTTATTAAAATATGATTCGCGGCCGTAACAACTATGGCGTTACAAAATTATAATCATTTGAATCAGCAATACATCTCTCTTAGTTCATGTTACTTTATTGAATGACTATTTCATGAAATCATGACATTTGACACCAATTCTAACTTAAGGAGTTGTATTGCTGATTCTAATGATTATAATTCGGTAAAGCCATATTTGTTACGGCCGCAAATCATATTTTAATCAAAATACAACCTGACAGTGACCTGCAAATTGCAAAAAATTTAAGAAAATTTGAATTTCGCGGGCTACCCTGAAGGTTCCGCCTTAAGTTATTATGTTTGTTATACTAATGATGCTGCTACCTGTGTTTGTTAGTTAGATAGTTAATTAAGTAGATAGGTAGGTCATTGTTTTGTTTAATTTGTGTTTAGTATTTCTGTTTAAATTCATAATATAATAATATATTATACAGCGTCAAAGTAAATTAGCCAGCGAAACTCCGCAGATGTGATGGGTATCGATATTTAAACACGATAAAATAAAAAAATAATTAAGATTTGATGTTTTTTAGGGGTCAATGACCGCTGGTAGTTTTGTTACATGAAGTATGAGTTGAAAAAAAATTGATTGTGTTTAGATATCGATACCAATCACGTCTATGAAGTTTACACAAAAAAAAACTGTTTTTTTTTTCTGATATTTCAAGTGTAGTTTAAGTGTGTGTAGTTTTTTTTTCACTAACAGCGGTCGATGACCCCATAAAAAAAAAACACCAAATTAATTTCTTTTTTTTTGGTCATGTTTAGACACCGATACCCATCACGTCTGCAGAGTTTCGCTAGCTTATTAATTTGACCCTCTATAACATTAATAATACTTACTTGAAAGCTACACTATTGAATTACGTCTAAGATCTGTAAAGATAGTTGTAAGAGAAAAATAAGTACATTTTGAACCAGTTTTTCACATTTTAGGATGAGCGTGGTGACTGGTGGAGATAGTAGGCTGGTCAGCTAGTCAGCTTAGCGGTCTCCTCAGTCGGTAACCGCGCGCCTCCGCGTCAACTCGTGCGCATACAACGAACGGAGCGGTGTGTGAGTGATGACCACTGATTGGACCATTAGCATTCATTGAAGAGGTCTCGACCTCGCATCCTGCGGTACTTGCGTGTACGCGTGTGAAATGGTGAGTATTTCCGTCTGTTTATTTATTGATACTATCACGGTCATTGAAATTAAGGATATTTTTGTTTGTGCGATAGTGAAAAAATAAATATTACGTGGATTAGAAGTGAAAATGCTTGATTTCCTCTGTGGGTAATTTGTACAATATATTTATTTATCTATTTGTGCACAATTTATTATCTTAAGTATACTGTTGATATTATAATATAAAAGGCCTCCTGTAACAGTAACAATACCCTGCGTACTAGTTGATAATAATTATAATTTATAATCCTACTAATCCTACTATCCTACTAATATTATAAATGTGAAAGTGTGGATGTTTGGATGTTTGTTACTCAATCACGCAAAAACGGCTGAACGGATTTGGATTAAATTTGGCACATAGGTAGACCATGACTTGGATTAAAACATAGGATACTTACTATCCCGATATTCCATCGGGATCGAGACTTATGCGGGTGAAACCGCGGGGAGCAGCTAGTAATTAATAATTCTGTCAATTCTGTTCAGTGACTCGAACGAAAGGTTCATAAAATTCGTAATTTTATTGACAAGGTTTGGTTTTCTTAGGAATGTTTTATGTTCCAGTTTTATTGCTGCATACCGTCATATAATATAAACTTTAAAGAACCGGCCAAAACAATCAATTGTCTTCATGTAATTACATGAATGAAGATTAATTTGAATTAATAACAACCGTCATTAAGTGATTTAAATAACATAATTTTATGTACCTACTTACTTAATTAGCGTTAAAAATAAAAACCTGAATATTGTTATTTAAAACAATTCGACTTCAATGCGGCTTGTGTACACCATATTTTTAAAATAACAGAACAAAAGTTGGCATTGAAGTGAATATTTTAACATGTCTTAGCGTGGAAAATCTTCACAAAAGTACACTATTAGTCAAATTAGTTACATCACACGTTGGAGTTATACCTACATATGTAGATATTTGCGCACACGCATACCTAAGAAACATTTTCATATAAGTAAGGCATTGACGTAAACAATGCCAATTGTGAGTACAGCCGTCATTATTTATCCCAAAGAAAATGTAATACTTATTTATTTTTATACATATTATAAAGTCACTTTTTGTGTCCGTCTGTGTGACGGCATCGTTCAGAAGAACGGACGAAAAAAAAAGAAAAAAAAATAACATAAATTGACTTAACTTAGTTTAGAAAAACTGCGCAACGGGTTTTGATGTGGTTTTCACAATCATTTAGCGAATTTATTCCGGAAACTTTATGTATGATACATTAATATTAAACTTATGTATAATAAAGAAATTTCGATGTTTTATTTATAATAAATGCTGTGGGAAGTAGGGGCAGGTCGCTAGTCTTTGAATATAAGAGTGATAGATTTTCTTTGCAGAATAAACAGTTCTTATTTTTTCCATTGTCCTTATTTTTGTTTATGAAAAGTTAGTCCAAACAGTTTTCCTAATAACTCATTCATTCGCTGCACGAATAGTGTTGTTTAGATGCGCACGATTGTTATTTTGAAGAAGAAAATCATAGCACGGATGGAGAGTGTGTTGTCTTGAAGTTTTGTCTCGGAAATAAACGTCGTTAGTCTACAGCTCGCAAGTGCCAGCTCCATATGGTAAAGTGTTCACACAAGTGCTCATCATGTCAGCCGAAAGATGTGTTTGCTGTTCCATAATAAAGACAGAATCTTTTCCAAAATATTAACATTCCTATAATTTTCTCTCATTTAGTGCTTCTTCTTCGTATTTCCTCTCACACGACTCCACACATCACTGACGAACAGTCAGTGCAGACTTCTTGCAATTTTCTACTTATTGAACCTCTGTCACCAAGCTATTAGAAGTGATTGTCACTTGTAAGAAAGAGTTGCCTTTACCTTTTGAATGTAGTTACACAGCGCATCTTGAATTTAAAAAACATACATAAAATGTAAGGGTACGTATACATCTGGCGAATGCGCTGCACGAGTACGTAACTGTTTGGTGCGTATCTTTGCTCACAGTAAATTCACGCAACGCTAGCATAATGAGCGCGCTCTCTGCATGAGCCTTTTGCAAACAGGCGTATTCGCGGTGCATTGGGCAGATGTGCACGATCCCTTAGTGTTCAAACACACGAGCGGCACACGTCAACGGCATAGGCAACAACCTATATTATATTGTAGTCTTTGGAGGCAACTGCAGCCGTTGACAACGTGCCGCTCGTATATTTTTGAGTACGCCGCTCAAATACAGAAGGAGGATTTAGGAGCAGTAGTGGCCCACTGGAAACGGCCCCGACTTACGAGTTGGAGGTAGGCGCTTTATTTTGTGTAAATATTTTCATCATCAACATCGTGAGGAAGCCGGCATGTCTTAGAACCAAAAATTCGAAGACATATGACATCTACCAACTCGCATTGTGCGCGCGTGGTGGATTAGGGCCCACTCACTCTCACAGAGAGGACGCCTGTGTCCCAGCAGTGGGAACATTATAGGCTGGTTATGCTCAAATACAGGAGCGGCACGTTGTCTGCGGATGCAGTTGCCTCCTTCGACGGCTACAGTTGTCTCTGCTGTTGGCAACGAACTACTTGTGTAGGTATATGAGCACAACTTAGAATTATCAGTGATCTGTTTGCAAGTTTTGTTTACAAACACATTGCGTGACAGTTCTTTTCAGTAGTGCACAATAGAAACGGTTCTGCAAGTGATAATCTATTCGAAATGCCAAGTGGTTAAGTCATTGCCACCGCTTCTCTTAGTTTTATGTAAAGTCAGGAAAATTAATTATTAAGCAAAGTGACTACGAATTTTCTTCACATCTTATGCATTTAGGCCAGGCCTGATTATCACCGACATATAATCCTTGGCGTCTACTATTGAAAATCGTCAGAAGCATAACAATGACTTATTCAATTTAAATGCCGTTATGACGATCGTGATATTGGTTTTTCCACGCAACAATAAAGATTACTTTTCAATTTAACACAAACGAACAAAATAACTGAACAGTGTTCTGGCGCGAATCAAGGTTTTCGCTCAAGGGGGGTAAATGTTTCTCTCGGGGGACTGGTGAATATGTCAAGTCGTGAAAAAAAAAAACCTTCGGTACCTATTTTCCGTAAACTCAACAATGTGCCCCCCTTTTCGAGGATGACGACTATCTATATATTAGTAATATACTCGTACTTTATACAAAATAAAAGTACAGGTTATAATGTTTATGTCTAATTTAGAGTTTTAGACTGCAACTGTACCCGTTGCCCCCACCACCCCTGTCTGCAGATCTGTATGCATATACAGGGGGATACGTAACACTGTTAGGTGCAGGCCTGACAGAGTTAAAAAAACATAAGCCAAATTGTCATTCAATAGGATTATATGGACTTAGAGGGTTGTATTGATGATTTGAATGATTATAATTCTGTAAATACAGAGTTGTTACGGTCGGGAATCATATTTTGTTCAACATACAACCTGACACTGAGCTGCAAATTGCAAAAAACATAAGAAAATTTGAATTTCGCATGGCGCTTCCCCTATAAGTATGTGTCAATCGCTCTATTAAAAAAACAGCGTTCACCGTATTGTCTTTACAAATGTTATGGACACCTAGAAATCATCAGAGGGGTATTTTTATTCGATGCAATCCTTTAGTACGGAGTCAGACAACCAATCATACCAAGGCGTGTCGTATATATATATATATATATCGTATCCTATCTAACCTCCACAACCCAGTATCTGAGTTGTGGAGGTTAGATGGGCAGTCGCTTTATGTAAAATATTGGTATAGCTCAGGGGTCGGCAACCTGCGGCTCGCGAGCCACATGCGCCTCTTTGGATGTGAAGCTGCGGCTCTTTAGTATACGCAAAAATTCTTTATTTTTAAACCATACCTATATATATTATCTAATTTGTTGTGAAAAAACACTACTAATATATAAATAAATAGATATTTTTCTTATGAATAAATAGATTCGTTTTTTTATCAAAAATCTTTATTTATGCAAGTACTATTGATTGTTGGCAATAATGTTTTTTGTTACTCATATTTTTTTTTTGAAATTTTGTAAATTGTAATTTTTGACTCTTCCGACTGAAAAGGTTGCCGACCCCTGGTATAGCTGCATTCGGTTACACTGGAAGCCTATCCCAATATAGTTGAAAAAAGGCTAGGTAGATTGACAATCTTTTAGTACGGATAAGTCCACTTATCATTTGGAGAAGGAACGAGCGTAGTTACTTCGTGTGCCACGATTCTAAACCCGCACCGTAATTGCGTAACACACTATCAATCACAATCTGAATAATTTTGAAGGATATTGCTAATCCATTGCGTCAAATGTTCGAAAAGTTTGTCTGCTCCACGTTAATAACGCAATGAATGTTGTTGAACTGTCTAAATGAAAGGCTTTGCTTCTCTTAGTGTGTTACGCAGTTACCCTGCAGATTGTCTTGAGATGCTTTCCTTGACTGAAAATGGAGTGATGTTTGATTATATTATTGACCTATATCCATACTTCATGCGAAAGTAACTCAGTCTGTCTGATCTTTTAACGGCTGAACGGATTTTGATGGAATTTGGCAGACAGGTAGACTATGACCTGGCTTAGGATATAGGATACTTTTACTATTTATTCCGATAGTACGGTCACCAAAAGTGGTCGTCGATATAGTTGACGTTTAGTAAGAAACCGATGAATGTTTTCGAAAACAATTTAATTTAATTAATAGAAAACAAACGGGTCATTTATCAAATTAAATTTCATTCGAAAACATCCATCGGTTTCTTACTAAACTTCAACCATATTCGACGCTCCTGGTTACTTATCTCTTTTGGTGACTATACGTTTCCGTGGGATAATTTCCCACGTCCACGCGGGCGGGCAAAGCCGCGGGCAAAAGCGTGTCGAAAGTAAAACACCAAAATGTCTGTTTGATACTTGTCAGGTTTCCTTGAGCGCTCTTAAGCGTAAAAAAACGGGGCAATCCACCACTACTTTAAAAGTTTTAATTAAGGGATTTGGTTTGAGGTATTAATCACTATAGATAATTGATATCAAATAAGGCAGCAATTTAATTCAAATAAATTTATTATTTGTCGCAAGTGGAAAGTCAGTTCTTATAATTAATATATAAAGGATAGCTGTAACATACCTTTATGGGGTAGGTACGATATTCTAGAGTAATCAAAAAAAAAATACATTATCATTATTATAAAATTATTATACATAATATGTGGTCATTGTCCATTATCGTGCATTAATATAATTGAATCACATAGTCACTGTCCTACTAGGCCTAGAATTCCGAGCACAAAAAAAAATACAAAAAAGAAAACGAACGACTTCCAAAAAAAAATATACTAGAAAGTGAAAAATTACTTTAATTTCGGAAGTCGGTGGCAAAAAACGAAAACACAAAACCAAAGAAACCGACTTCCTAAATTGAAGTTATTTTTCACATTTATTGTTTTTTTTGGAAGCCAGTTGTTTTTTGGTAAAAAAGTTTTTATTTTTACTTTTTAGTTGTGGTACCTACCCCACACAAATTCGTATAACACTACTTGATATGTAAATACGAGTAACAGTGACAGGAAGTTATTAAAACATCATCTCTGTATACATGCTTAGTGGAAAAAATACGCATTATTAAGGATAACTCAAAAACTACTAGTCAGATCTTGATCAAATTTATATAGGGCCACATGAGAAGCACCAGCTTTAAAATGAAAAAAGAATCATCAAAATCGGTTCACCTAGAAAAAAGTTCTTAGATAAAACACATTAAAAAAGATACAGTCGAATTGAGAACCTCCTTCTTTTTTTGAAGTCGGTTAAAAAGGGGGTTATTTAGCGTAAGTAAAAAACGAAATTTTCAAACAAATTCGTATCAATCATTTTTTAATAATTCTTCTGTGCCATAAGCAAGAGGTCAATGTTTCGTAAATTAAAGGATGTGTTTGCTTGCTCACGTATGGTCATTATTGGTCATATCAATAATGTCCAAGTCAAATAAATCTTAATAAAGGACCTAAAGGACGTTCTTTGTGTGGGATATCATTTTTTATCACCGTAAGCTCGTAGATGTAAAAGAATACACGTAAAAATATGTGGCGGTTTATTTACCTAGTTAGATAAAAAAAACCGGCCGAGAGCGAGTCGCACTCGCGCACGAAGGGGTCCGTACCATTATAGAAAGAAAAGAAAGAAAGAAAAATTGTTTATTCTGCACAAACAACACGCACAATACAAAAAAAAACTATTGTAGACAAAATACATACACTAATAAAAAGTAGCCAAAAGCCTCGTACTTAAAACTTTGACATTGTTGTCTATTATCTAAAAAACGGGAAAAAAATCATGTCTGTTGTATGGGAGCCCCCTTAAATATTTATTTTATTCTGTTTTTAATATTTGTTGTTATAGCGGCAACAGAAATACATCATCTGTGAAAATTTCAACTGTAACTATCACGGTTGATGAGATACAGCCTGGTGACAGACGGACAGACAGACGAACGGACAGCGGAGTCTTAGTAATAGGGTTCCGTTTTACCCCTTAGGTACGGAACCCTAAAAATTACTTAATAGTGTTGATATTTAGAAAATCATAACGTTCAGGATGGTAGATATTTTATATTTCCCAACCATGTTGGGGTAGCTTCCAGTCCAACTGGATGCAGCTGAATATCAGTATTTTACGTGGAAGGCTTCCTCTTTCCTTAAACATCATCATTACATTTAGTTTCCTTGCTCTTGTTTCATGTTTATTATTGTATAGGTATATTATATGTAGATAAGTATATGTTTTATGTATGTAAGTATTTATTGTATATGTAAATGGTACACCACTGACTACCTGCAGTATTGTTTCTCCTTCTCCCTTTAATGTATCCAAAGGTTGTCTGTAAAAGATCGCATTTAGCGATATGACCGCCCATTGTGTCACTATGTAAAATTTCAATTTTTTTTTTTTTATAACGTCAAAATGAATAATAAGAAAGATAAATAAGAAAAAAATAAGAAATATAAGATTAATTATAGAATAGAATAGAATACTCTTTATTATTTATATAAAAGAGTATTCTATTCTATTCTATTCTAAAGCCTGCCTATCTTACCTTCACAACGCAGTTACTGGATAACACGAGACCCCTTAGTCATATTTTATGCTGTCAACAATAAGTTCCACAGTCTGCTATAAAAAACACTGATCAACAAATGAATAACAAACATTGCAAATGGAACTGACTGGCTAGGGTACATTCTCCAAAGGCTGATTGCACTTAGGTACACTTGCTCTAGGCTACCTCGTCGAAGTAGTTTCGGACGCTCAAACAGATTGAGTAATGATGGCCTGCAAGATCATTAACCATGAATGATACAAAGTGGTTGAGATAAATGATGGTGGCACATTATACCTACCTACCTATAATAATAGAAGTCAATTAGGTATGTTAAGTATGTTTATTACATGGGACTTAAACATAACTGGCGAAATGTGTGTAATTTCTATAGGTACACCTCTGCCTAACCCTTCGGGGAATTCACGCGTAATGTTATGTTACCTATGTTTCTCCTTCAGGGGACCAAAAAAAAAAAGTTCAGAGACCCTTCGTATTGTTGTACGTTGTACCAAAATTGTATTTCCTGTTCGTTTTGCGGATAATAAAAAAAACAAAAGCTAAAGGCAAAAATAAAAGAAAATCAAAAAGGTTGCATTTTCATATTTGACAATATTGTCAAATAAAAAGAAAAAAGAGAGCCAGCCAATATTGGCTGGCTTTCTCTGGGTCTTTTTCCAATGCCTTTTTGACAGAAAAACAAACACTTTCGGCGCGAATTTTCAGTATTTTACAGGTTTGAAAATCAAAATTGATAAAAGTTTAGTTACTGCTCTTGTACTTTAAAAGTCTCTACATATTAAATTTTCGTGCAATTTGAGTGAATTCGCAAAATTTCTATTAAATATAGTTGTTTTAAGTAATTATTTCAAGATTTTTAGGATGATGCCCAATTTAATTAATAAAAGAGAGAGCTCTTTATATTTATTTGTCATGTTATTATTACATTTGTTAGACAGATTATTCACCTATGTTTAGTAGTAATTAAGTAGTTAAGTAAGTACTTTTTTGTTCAATTTTAGTTCTGCTGTTTTAGTAGATTCGTGTTGTACATATTTAATTATAAATATGATATAATTAATATTAGGTAACAATAGTTGATAGCCAGCCAGGGCCCGATCTAGCTATTTAGCGGCTGGAGCGGCTAAATAGCTAGACCTGGCCCTGGCTGGATGCAAAAATAATATTCGCCGCCCTTTACTCTACCACCTTAAAAGTCATAAGCTTGTTATTCCAAAGATGGGATGTTATACATAATATAGTACTTATATACAAACCACGGGAAATAATTACTTATTTCAACGTTTGTGGGAAATCCCCGTCAAACATAAACGGAACGAAAAGGGTTGCCAGTTCAGAAATGTATAATTAGTTAAAAATTCTGGAGAATATCTTTGAATTCTCAATTCAAAAATCATTGTATCGAAAGAGTTGGTTCCTTCTTTCTTATGTAGGTATTTCTTCTTCTTTCTTTCGGCTTGGCTTGCTTAAGTGCTGTATAATACGTATAAAACGACGACGAGTTTGGAGACGGCATTAAGAAAAATATAAGACAAGACAGCACTTTCCTTTTTTTTTTCTATGTTGGTCCTTCGAAGGATTTACGGCTGCCCAAATAGCATTTTTTTAAAGAAATACCTTAAATCACACTTTTTTGTCGGACTGCCAAGCATAGTAATTTTCATAAGACTTTCCTCTCCTAGAGAGAAAATTTAGGACTCCGTACAACCGCACGGCGCGTGTGGCGCCTCAATTTTGCCGCCCTTCATTTTTGCTGCTCTGGGCCCGGTTTTGACAGACTTGTCAGATGCAGCTACCCAAAAGCAACCTTATTGTTAAGCCTATAAAGATCCCTGTGATTTTGACAGACTTGTCAGTGGCAGCTACCCAACAGCAACCTTACTGCAGCGATAGTTAATATCAGTGTGATTTTGATAGTGATGCAAAATCGGAGGTAAAATATCTAACTGCGAAAAGACTGTAGTTGCATTTGGAGCGCGTTGGTATATGCGCGTCGACGGCACGTGAAAAAAACGCGATGTGCACAGGCTTAGAAATATGCCAATTCCAAATAACTATTTTACTTTTTCATTGCTTATTGCCGTATATTATTGTTTAGGAATTCTACTGAAAATATATACATCATTGTTTATCGAGATATCTCGATATTTATAAGGCAAATCAGAGTAAATCGATTTTCTATGTAATGTAGCTTAATCGCTTTACGCTTATTTAACCGGTAAACATGTACCTAGCTATTGAAATTATGGTTATTCTTTTGTTTTTGTGCAAGTGAGGATGTTTATGTCCCATACAAAGACATTTAAATATACCTACTTACCCCATACACTTCAACAGTAAAGACTCCCGCAAACAGGCGCGACGCGATAGCGCGACAAAAAGGCGCTGGTCGTTGCGCGACGATTGGTGCCTTTGTGTCGCGCGCGATTCACGTCGCGTGTCGCGCCTGTTTGTAGGAGCCTTTACTTGTAACAGTGGTTTTGTTTGTATGAGCAGAAACTATCCTTTTCTGCATAGTAGGGCTAAGTAGGTATAAGGAAAACAATTTTCAGCTTGAATTTTGAGGACGGTGCTGATGATGAGTAAAGATGCGAAACAATTAAATTAAAATAATTTATCTTATAATATTAACAAAATTACCTACCTATAGTCTGTTTCAAAAGTATCTGGTTAAAGTGTAAACAAACCCTGTTCAGGTTAAATTCTTACGCAATCCCTCACTATTGGGAAAAGCACATTCATTTGTTTTGTATATAGAAGCTTCAACTTTAAGTATATCTCACCACTTTTTCCAAAAATTATTGTTTGAATGACATCGACCATCATCGCCGGAATATGAGGTTATATCTTTAAGGTGATTTAAAATTAGAATTTCGGGTGTATTCAAATAATCAAATCAAAGAAGTTAATTTGTAAGTGGAACTCTATACATTGGCACCTACGTTTTCTTATCTATTTGTTTACATATTCATCTCATGCTTTTGGAACAGACCATAAATCTTTTTCTTGATATACGAAACGAAAACTCTTATATTGTTTTCAGAAGATATTTTGTTTGTTAACAGTCGCTGAAGACGATCATCAGCTTGGTCCTGGCGCTACTGAGCAGCCACACGGAGTCATCGCCGTACTTAACTGGTGGTTTGAGGACGTTTACACTGGAGGAAGTAGTGCCACTGACCGTCAGCTTCTTTCCAGAACAACTCAGTATACAATGGATCTCAGGTATGCTGTCAAATTCAATAAACAGGAGCTAGAAAAGAAATTGGGCCTGATTGAAGTTGGTTCGTAAAATAACGAACCAACTTCAATCAGGCCCAATTTCTTTTCTTCATCTTCTTTTTCGTCCAATTTATATAGCATTAACATAGCATAATCTGTTCCCACTGCTGGGACACAGGCCTCCTCTTGGTGAGAGGGAGTGGGCTGTAATCCACCACGTGGGCCCAGTGCGGGTTGGTAGATGTCACGACATGTCTTCGAATTTTTGTTTCTAGGACATGCTGGTTTCCTTACGATGTTTTCCTTCACCGTTTTGAGAGCAGTGGTGCTGAAATCTTTATATATATAAAAATTACGTGTCACGTTGTTTGTCCGCGATGGACTCCTAAACTACTGAACCAATTTTAAATTTGATTTGCACACCGTGTGCAATTTGATCCAACTTGAAAGATAGGATAGCTTACATCTCAATTTATAGTCGCAATATTATTTTATTGCAAATTATCTGTCTATTATTTGACAGTCACAATTATCTGTTAGCTCCAAACGATTCTAACAGATGGCGATATCTGTTGACTGGATTGAGTAAGTATTCAATAGATGGCGCTATGTTAATAATACAAACGTTTCTATATTATATTATGCCTTGCTACCCGGGCGGAGCCGGGGCGGGTCGTAATTTATACAAAGTAAAGCGCCTGTCTGGGTTCGAACCTGCGACGTACATCTCGTAAGTCACGGTCGTTATCACTGGGCCACCACTGCTCACAATTTATATATTAATGATTAATTGCCTCGGAAAGCACGTTTAGCAGTTGGTCGCGGCTGTCATTTGTAGATCATTGACAGTTATTACGGGTAGTTCCGAAAGTCTAACCACCAGTCTTACCAAGGGGTATCGTATTGTCCAGTAACTGGGTTGTGGAGGTCAGATAGGCAGTCGCTCCATGTAAAATACTGGTATTCAGTTGCATCCGGTTAGACTGGAGACTGACCCCAATATGGTTGGGAACAGGCTAGGCAGATGATGATGTTCTAGTGGTCGCAAGCACGACCGTTAAGCGTGGGGTTCTGGGCCGGCACTATCGACATAGATTTTCAACTTTATTTCCAAAGCATGAGGTTCAAAATCTATTAAAGAAATTTGACATCGATACGACTTAGCGACAGATTTTTGTCGCTATCTAATGTCGAGACTGCAGGCCCTGGGTTCGATCCACAGATTGGGTTAATTAGTGTTACTGGATTTTCCTCAAAAAAATCTTATTAGCAGGCTATATTTGTGATCCCTAGTTCAAGATTTCTTAGATAAACCATAACCGTCACAATGTGGGTATAAGTTACTATCCATCTCTGCCTACCCTCCTGGCTAAACAGGCGTGATGCGAATATGTTACGTGATGATTAAGGTTCTTAAGATACTCCTACAACCTTTGTTTTACTAGCTCCCAAACAGCAACGTCATGAGAACTGTATTCATATTAATGGCATCTCAATGAGCTTTATTAACCAGACTATCTCACCTTACTTACTTATGAAGCCTGTATACCCAGAAAGGTAAGGCACAAGTGTTGATTATGTTTAAGTACCATAGGGAGCGAGCCTATTGCCAGCAAATGGACATAGATCAAGACTCAGGGCTGCTGCTGCCACCGTAGGCGCGGGCTTGCGGACGGCGAGTAATGGGCAGCTCGCCGTCCGGTAAGGACCAGGCCCGGGTCGACGGCGCGTCGTGTTCCACGCGTGCCTCAAAGAGATGTCAGCAAAATTGACGGGGTCCGATAGGACCGATGCCTGCCGGGGCTGCGGATTGTTCGAAAGAGTTACCGTGGCCCTGGCGCACAGGCAACTGAAGGAACACGGGTGGGTTTTAGTCAGTAAGAGTCTGACACGCCCTTCCGCTCCGCCCAGAGCGGGAGAGGTCATTTGATGATTTACCACCCAAAAAAAAAAAGGGCTGCTGCTGAGAAATATTTAATTGAAAAACCCAATAAAACTTTGCCCGACCCGGGAATCGAACCCAGGAATTCATGCTTAGCAGTAGTGCTTGCGACTACAACTAAAACTATTTCACCCTACTTAGTTAAACAACGTATAATAATTACTTATTTCAGATACACAATACACTTACAAAGAACCGGGTCTCGGGGTCTGGAAATTTGATGTGGCTCAAGAGACTTACTCTGCAGTTCTAGATGAACAGGACCTGGTAAGGGGAACTGAGAAAATTAAGATTTTTATACTAAACGAGTCTTTCCTTTAACATTTTTTCATACTTTTTTGTTCATTTTGCAAGTTTCTTTTATGCTGGGCGTTCGAAGTGTTCAAGCAATCTTTGTCGCTATATTCAATTGCGTTTCATTGACTGTTGAAGTGTGTTTGTTGTTGAGCCACTATAGCTCAAAAAGGGTCAAGCTATACTTTATTTTAACATTACTTAAGGCGAACTCCCGCGTTTTTCTTTTTTTGTACAATCAAAGTGAATTTCGCTGACTATTTTGTGAGAATCACCTCCTTAAGTAATGCTAACGTAGAGTTTGACAAGTTCTGAACTTTAAATTCTTAATTCTAAAATCAAATTCCTCATTCAAAAACAAGGCGTTAGTCTATGGTTTTTTACCGTCATCGAACTTTTCTTTTTGGTAGTTTCATTGGTTATTATTAATTATGTGTTTATCCACCACTGTATAAGTTCATCGAAATCCTCTGATTCTGAATTTCTTGTTTTTGATTCTGTATTCTGAAGTTCTTGTTCATCGAAATCCTTTGTTTCTGATTTTGAATTTATTTGGTAGATGGTCACTGAAGCTGCTCTAACTTTTGTTTTAAATATTGTTGTTAATTTCTGTTTACAGGCTAAGATTCGCAACTTCACAATGTCGACGTTTTCCGAGGATATGAAATATTTGCTGTTAATGACGAACAAACAGAAAGTGAGTTTGCTGTCTATTTTATTACATTTATTTATTTAAACTTCTCGCACATAATAACGTACAAAGGCGGACTTAACGCCTTAGGTATTCTCTACCAGTCAACCAAGGTTGGTGTAGAGATAAGATAGCAGGTGCTGTTCAACACACACAATACATACAACACACATATAGTACATTTCAATAGTTAAAACTGAAAACCATTACTTAATTAAGTAGTAAAAAAATTGGTTATTAAATTATTTTGTAAAGTATATATGGATTTTTCCTTGTTTTCGATTTAACTCTGAAAAATTCTGGTAGCCAGTTACATTAAAGGAAAAATGTAACAAAATATGATGCATCACATGGTGTTATCTATAATTTAAGGAAAACCGAGTTCATGGTCTTCAAGGCCGCCGGCAAGTGCCCAGACACCATTCCTTCAATTACTTTGAACGGCGCTAATATAAAGCAGGTGACCAAATTTAAATATCTGGGCCATATACTTGTCGACGACTTTAAAGACGATGATGACGTGGAGAGGGAGCGCAGGGCGTTGGCGGTCCGCGGGAACATGTTGGCACGCAGATTTTTTCGTTGTACCGATCAGGTCAAAATAACCTTGTTTAAAACGTACTGTCAAGGTCTGTACACGGGAAGTCTGTGGTTCAGCTGTTCGCGGGGGACGTTAAATACCTTGCGCGTCCAATATAACAATGTTATCAGGATGATGTTGAAACTCCCTCGTTTCTGTAGTGCCTCGGGGATGTTTGCCCAATCGCGTACAGATGGTTTCCATGCTATCATCAGGAAAAAGGTGGCATCGCTTGTGAGGAGGATTCGGGAGAGTAGCAATAGCATCCTGAAAGCCGTGGCTGAGGACCCGAGAGCTCCTGTATTGAGGCATTTCATGCGGAATCATTGTCTGCATGAAATACCTCGGAAGTACATGACTCACTAACTTGTGCGATTCTTAAATCTGTTACTAATCCTAGTGTATAAGTTATAGTATCTAAGGTCTAACAATAATGGTACCTATATTGTCCCAAAATAAACGATTTATTATTATTAAAATAAACTAACAGTTTATTTCCAAAAGTAGGTAGATACCTACAAAGTTCAACGCTCCTAGTTGGTATCGAAACACACAAACCGAACAGATTGTCAAATAAAAAAAGATGAGATAATAGGTAATCGTAATCGGTCCGTCATCTTGACCAATCGATTAAGCAAGGTTCTTGCGTGAACTCCTTTAACAATGCGTTAACTAACAAAAGAGGTATTTTGCCTTCTTAAACTGGATTGCTTCATCTCTTACTTTCGCGCCACTCCGTCACTGCCACCTGGGATTCGATGCGAGGGAATTCTTGCACCATTATGTTGCCCTGGTACATTCCTGTCGTTTTTGCAATAAGATTAGGGAATGCTCGAGAGGTGATCACTGTGTTAGCACATTTTTCTAAGTGAGTGTTACAGTAACATGTTGTAGCTTTGTTATTTAATTTACTACATAGTATAAATAATTACTTGTATGTAAGTAATAACATAGTTTATCACCGTTTACATAATGTCTATGGAATAAATGAATTCATTCGCTTGTTTAATTTAGCTGAAATTAGGTTTCGAATCGGATCTTGATGACAAGAAGATTTGAATGTTGATGTTTAATATGAGAATGTTGCGATGAGTGTGTGGAGTGACGAGAATAAATAAAGTAACGTCATGTTCGTGAACGGGCGCCGTCGATCGAAACTGGTCATCTCTTAACTTATATTTTGAAGTGTTTCTAAATATATTTTTTTACATTGTTCTCACATATAGAAGCAACAAGAATAATGTACCCAGGATTTTGTAATATCTTGATTTAAAAAGAGTGTCCTTGGAGTTTCTTGCCTATTCTTCTCCATAGAGATCTACGTTTTGGAATGGGCAACCTTCAACTTTCTGACTAACTGACCGACTCTTTGACAATTCAAAAGTGCCTGTAAATGGTTTAATTGAAATAAATGCTTTGAGTTTGAGTAAGAAATGACTAAATAAGTTTGCAAGCGGTGCCAGTACCAGAAAAGTAGAAAATAAATCGTTTGGCTTGTTATGGGAATGTGGTGAGGAGGGAGGAAGCCCATGTGACTAAGAGAGAGATGAATATAAATGTTGATGGATGGAGAGGGAGAGGAAGTACTAAGAACAGATGGATGGATTGTGTGAGGAATGATATGAATGAAAAGGTAGTGAATCATAGCGTGACAGTTGACAGGGGAGAGTGGAAGAAAAATACGTGTTGCGCCGACCCCTGCACCCTAATTACGTAACACACTATCTATCACAATCTGAATCATTTTGAAGCCTATTCCTAATACATTGCTTCATACGTTCGAAAAATTTGTCTGTTCAATAACGTAAATAACGCAATGAAAATTGTTGAACTGTCAAAATGAAACCCATTCCTACTGTTAGTGTGTTACGTAATTACCCCGCTGGTACCATGGCACAAGGGTATTAAGACGATGAGGTTTTGAATCGCATATTTTCTATTATCCAGTTGCTGTGCGTGATAACCAGATATCGGATATTCGGATGCATTTTCACATAAAGTTGGCTAATATGTTGGCTAATATGGAATGCGCTTTTGTATCGAAAAAAGTTTTTTTTTTTTTTTGTTTTAATTAACACACAACATTCCTCTTACACCCTAAATACACATATTTGCATCGGGGGTTAAAGATTAATTTTAAATAAATATGCATCTGAATAGTTATGCAATCTAAGAAAACCGGGTTTTTTTTTAAAATAAATAATTTATTTGAAGTCGCTTCGGTGTACCGGGATTTCTTCTACAAAAAAAAAAAAAAAATATTTTTGAAGCCGCTTCCATACTTTTATAGGTAAAAAAATTAACTTTAGGTAAATACGCATCCGAATATCCGATCTCTGGTGATAATAATAATAATAATAATATGTTTATTTGCATAAAACATGGTATAAAGGGGTGTTAAATAATACTATATAGCACAAACATGTGATAACTAATTGTTATTTAGACTTTCTGAGTGAATGCTGGTATTAACGGTAGCACTTTCATGGGCAATTTTCAATGTAGGTAAATCAAGCATATATAAATGAATTTAAAATTTTCACGCTGAAAGATTTTCATTCATTTTAGTTTACAATTTTCTTTGCGAGTCATTAGAAACAGCGTAAAAACTACGATTAAAATTATGAAATTTTGTGTTATGATTGGAAACTGATAATAATCGTCATTGGCGTGTTACAAAGCCAAGTAGGTACCTATACGTACTTTCGCACGTATTCGTTACGTTTAGCGTGAAACGTAACAAACGTATCATCAGATGATCGGTACGGTCAGCAACGAAAGCTTATTAACACCGTTGTTTTACATCTGTAATAAAACTATTAAGAATTTCTCAGTAGCAGCTCGGAGTCTGGATTTGTGTCCGGTTGATGGCAATAGGCTCGCCCCCTATTACATGGGACTTAAACATAACTGGCGAAATGTGGGTATACTATAGGTACACCTCTGCCTAAGCCGACAGGCGCGACGGGACAGCGCTACACAAAGGCGCCGCACGTCGCGCGACACACGGTGCCTTTGTGTCGGACGTCGCGTCGCGCCAGTGTGTACGAGCCTTAACCCTTCGGGAAATACAGGCGTGAAGTTACGATGTTATCGTCACAATTTTTTTACTAATAGTTAAGAGTTTGTATGTGTTTGAGTTGTGTTGTGTTAGTTGTTTGTGTTGTGTGTGGTTGTTTGTGAGACCTAGTTTCATTTTACGCAAAAGTAGCGTGTTATTTTTTTTTAAAGACATCTGCAAGTGTAGCTTGACAATCATAGAAACAGGTTTTGTCGACGGGAAAATAGACAAAATGACAGATTGTTGACAGATTACTAAATAATTTTTTACAATTTTTTTTTTAATGGTTCCGTCGATAAAACCTGTTTCTATGGTGGTCACGCTACGCGTGCTGATTTAAAAAAACGGAAGCATTAATCAACTTGCTTTGCTGACCATTCACTATTATATGTAATTAATCGATATTCGTGTCTGAAAGTGAATACCCGGCCTTCAACCAATAGTGATACGCACATGCACTAAAGTGTTACAGACGCTACTTCAGACAGAAAAAAAATATTTATAGCTAATAGTACCCTCATTAGATGTTTCAGCTTCGTCGACCAAGTATGTAAATAGAAAAATTGTTTTCTCTACATAAATAATAGTTTTAATCGGTAATGCGGATAGAACATTATTTCAGTTTCGTTTTCAATAAATGTAGAAAACTATGTTCCTAACCTACATAATAGAGTATTTAAGTACTATCAAAAATATACATTAATTAATACTTATTTTAAATATGTTAAGTAGGTACTAAAAAAAAACAATTTGCAAAAAATAATATTACATCGGTGGAAAAATGGAGTAGAGACCCACTTTTGAAATTATTCTTCTATCCTTGTGACGCAAAACGGTCATTGTACTGAATGGTGCGAAGTTACTATGGTGTTGTGACGTCAGGTGCTAATAATGCTGTTTCTGTCGAGGATCGACTTTAAAAAGCATGGAACTTCACCATTTCTTTTTTTTTTTTACTTAGGCTTAATACTTTTCTAGGTTTCGAAAACTCAAATAAAAGAAATACAGGTAGTCAAATAGCCTATTTCATTTTCTATAAACAATTATTTTATTAGATCAATATGAACGTTCAAATGGTGGAAATGCATGCTTTTTAAACTACCGAAATTTCAGGAAATATAAAATATTAGTATTTTTTGTCGTAAAAAGTACATTTTAAGAATGATAAAATGTTAAAATGTCAAAAACACGTACTTAGGTACGCATACTTCTTTAGTTAAAAAAAAATACAGTTTGACGTCATTTTATCCTACGTCAAATTTTAATTAAAATTTACGTCGTTTTGTTATCAGCACCATGTATATCCGCGACTACTACATACATACTACTAGTATTTATTAATATAATACTGTTGCTTACATAGTTACATGCAACGTTCTCCGGTTACTACCCAGACTCCCTTCTCTTAACACTTGCGACACACGTTATCTAACAGCTCAGGTCAAGGCGTGTCTAATTCTTAGATTCAGTATTACGAAGCATACATACATACATACATACATACATGCACGTTTTTGTTTGTTGTTTAGACACGCTTGGTTCACGACCTCGCGATTTCGCGATGCATCGTACGTGAAAATCTGTAGGTGTGTTTGACTGCATGTTTATGTATAAACTACAATACCGATTTTCGTGAAATTGAGAGTTGAGGTAGATCGATACCAACCCTTTTTTTTTTTTGGGTGGGAAGTCATCAAATGACCTCTCCCGCTCTGGGCGGAGCGGAAGGGCGTGTCAGACTCTTACTGACTAAAACCCACCCGTGTTCCTTCAGGTGCCTGTGCGCCAGGGCCACGGTAACTCTTTCGAACAATCCGCGACCCCGGTAGGCATCGGCCCTATCGGACCCCGTCAATGGTGCTGACATCTCTTTGAGGCGCGCGTGGAACACGACGCGCCGTCGACCCGGGCCTGGTCCTTACCGGACGGCGAGCTGCCCATTACTCGCCGTCCGCAAGCCCGCGCCTACGGTGGCCGGGAGTCGGCAATCGACTCCCGACGCCCAGGGCGTCTCCTCCTGCGGCGGCTAGGGGCGCGAGGGCGCAGAGATTGCCTCTCCCTTTCGCGCTCCGCCTCCTCCTTCGCGAGCATTACTGCTTCGCAGAAGGAATCGATACCACCCCTGCAATCTCGACATTAGACAGCGACAAAAATCGGTCGCTAAGTCGTATCGTTGTCAAATTCCTTTAACAGATTTTCAACTTTATTTCGAAAGAGTAAGGTCGAATCTATTAAAGAAATTTGACATCGATTAGACTTATCGATCGATTTTCGTCGTTATATTTGTCGAGACTGCAGGGCCTGGAAAAGGAAATAGGTTTTTTTTTTTAAAGAATAGTTTATTAAAAATAAGCTATAGTGGAACTAGTTTATAACACGAAAGACTTGTGTATTGTATAATAAGAAATGAAAACATTGCAAAATATTTTAATTTCTAAATTGTGGTTGATTAAATAACACCAGTCTATTCTATATTTTAATTACGAATATTAACACAAGAACTGCGTATTTTATCTTATAGAGTCCACGTGTTAACAATAATCATTATATTAGCATTTGATCCAATTAATTTGTTTATAAATTGGCATTAAAGGAAAATTGTAAACATCATGCTTCTGCGTATTAAAATAAACACCTGGAACCAGCACCCTATTTGCGTAACACACTATCAATCACAATCTAAATAATTTTGAAGCCTATTGCTAATCCATTGCTTCATATGTTCGCAATATTTGTCTGCTCAACAACGTAAATAACGCAATGAATGTTGTTGAACTGTCAAAATGAAAGCTATTCCTACTGTTAGTGTGTTACGCAATTACCCCGCTGTTTTAATGATTACTTTAAAATAATCTATAAAAATAATCACGCCTGTATTTTCCGAAGGGTTGGGTAGAGGTGCACCTATAGTACACCCATGATTGCTCTATTGAAGATAACATTTTTTTTAAGGTGTGTGTAGGTAGCTACCCGTAAAACGGGATGAATAAGAACGCAGGGGTGAATCGGAACGAAACTGTCAAAGGGATTTTAACATTGAAATAATATAGTTTGTTGCCAACAAGGGCACTTAATCGTTAATTATAATACAGTAAACACATTAGAGTCCTTTTTGGCAACAAACTATATTATTTCAATGTTAAAGTCCCGTAAAAAGTTTCGTTGCGATTCATCCCTCTGTTCCTATTCACCCCGTTTTACGGTACCCTTTTCAGATAAACAAAAAAACTAAAACACCAACCTAAATTGATAAGCATTAATCATTATGAAAGGTAAGTATAATTATGTAAATAAGGAAAAAAAATAGCTAGTGTGCAAACTGTAACGATGAATTCAGCATATCGACGGTGTAGTATCAATATCTAATGATTAAAAAAACATGATTTTACAGGAGGCGAAAAAAACGTTTATGTTCTATTTTTTTTTCATTTGTGTCAAAAAGTTACTTATATTTAATAAATAATAGGAAACGCTTCTGATGGTGATAATGATTTCAGACCTTATGTCTTTACAAATACGAGGTCTTTCATATTTTACGTACGAATATGCAATAAAGTGAAAAATGCTAAAATATTAGTTATTAGATCTTGACACTTCACCGTCGATATGATTCTAGACGGGGTAGCGTAGAAATTTTTAGACTGTTATAAAAAAAGAAAACCGGCCAAGTGCGAGTCGGACTCGCGTACGAAGGGTTCCGTACCATTATCTATAAAACGGCAAAAAAATCATGTCTGTTGTATGGAAGCCCCCTTAAATATTTATTTTATTCTGTTTTTTGGTATTTTTTGTTATAGCGGCAACAGAAATACATCATCTGTGAAAATTTCAACTGTCTAACTATCACGGTTCATGAGATACAGCCTGGTAACAGACGAACAGACAAACGGACGGACAGCGGAGTCTTAGTAATAGTGTCCCGTTTTACCCTTTGGGTACGGAACCCTAAAATTTTTTGTTTTATACATGGTTACAGTTAGCGCACTGGTTAATTTTTTTCCTGTATAAGAAATTCTAGTTGTTATTCTATATTCGGCCAACCGTTACCATAAAACGCATTTCAATATCTAATTAACACTCTCAAGTTTCTGTGATAAAATTAATTAGTAGACCGAACGTGGTACGGTCCGCAACGGGAAGCGTTTGACACTGTTACTTTTATATTAATTATCATCTATTCCAGTCTTACCAAAGGATGTCGTGGTATCCAATAACTGGTTTGTGGAAGTCAGATAGGTAGTCGCTCCAAGTAAAACACTGGTATTGAGCTGCATCTGGTAAGACTAGAATCCGACCCCAACAACCCGAAAATGCTGGGCCATAGAAATACAAGGCTGGGCAGACGATTAATTATGATCATCTAATTGACTCGAGAACTCATAATTGTCACTCGATTCGACAGAAAGTCAGACACTATTAAAATAATGAACAATAGTATCTTTTTTTTTTTTTTTTGTTTTCGGGGGGAAACCTTCAAAAGGCACCCGACCTCTGGGGATGGAGGTCGGGGAGTGTGGGATTTTTACCTCACTAAAACCACCCCGGTGATCACCATCAGCACATAGAGGGGGTCCCGGTTCCTCTTAAAAGACCAATTCCGGAACCCCCCCTGTGCAACGCCTGGAAAGCACATCCCTGGGGAGACTGTAAAGGGGCCTCCCCTGAGCCTCGCTATGCGCGGCAGCACGTGACCACTGTGCCGCCGTCTTCCCTGGGGTCACTCAGTGGGCGGACAGAGTCCCCACTCTGTGCGCCTGCAACCCCAAAGGTCCACCTACATAGCTTTGTAAGTGGGTTTCGGCGTATTAGGCGCCAAGGCGGTTGCCTCCCCGACGCCTTCTTCTCCGAGCAGGATCAGCCCTCTCCCGATCCCGCTCGGCGGCCTCCTTCTTGACCATCACGGTCTCACAGAAGGAGGCTACTTCCTTCCAATTCTCAGTCTCTGCCAGCATAGCCCTCACTACTGCCGGCAGAGACAGGTCTCGCCCAATCCTGGCAACCAGGACCCGCCGCTCGGAGGCCCACGCAGGGCACTCCTCGAGCGTGTGTTGTGCGGAATCTAGGCTACCTCCGCAGTGGTGGCAATTTGCCGTGGCCTCTCGCCCAATTCTGTTCAGGTACTCACCGAAGCAACCATGTCCGGTGAGCACCTGGGTGAGCCTGAAGGAGATGCGCTCCCCTCTTTTCAGCCAGGCTTCGAAGTGCGGCAGAACGGCTTCGACAACGCGCTTGCGCGAATATTGCGGCTGCTGTAGCCGCTCGCGCCACCGGTCGAGCGCGTGTCGCCGTTCCCGCCGCCTCAGCCTTACAAATGCGCTTCCTGGCACACTATTCCCGCTTTGGCGGATATCGCGAATCTGGTCGTAAACCTTCGCGTCCATATCCGCCAGGATGTCCAGCGGCGGAAAGCGTGCCAGGAGAGTTGCCGCCTCAAAGGATATCGTTCGATATCCTCGTGCGATACGAATGGCCATTTTCCGCTGCAGTCTATTGACTTTAGTCCTGCAGCGTCGGACGCCTGACAGTCTACCTGACCAAACAGGCGCCCCGTAAAGGACCATCGATCGCACGACACCCGCGTAGAGACGGCGAACTTCCTCCCGGAACAATAGTATCTACAGTCACCAAAAGAGATAAGTTACCAGGGTCGTCGGATATAGTTGAAATTTAGAAAGAAACCGATGGATGTTTTGGACTGAAATTTCGATACACTGCTTTTCAGCATGCCATGGAATACTACATATTACTTTTAAGTTACATCTATACCTAGGTACACACGACAGCATATCAAGCTATACTTTTCCAGTTTTAGCTGACCTCGCAATGTATAGGCTTTTCGTACAATGAGAAGTCAGCTCATACTGGAAATGTATAGCTTGATTTGTAGTCGTGCGTACCTACCGATTTTTTTTTGGTTCAGTAATTAGGATGTTGTTATATCACGGATTAAACTTAACAGCATTATATACACAACTTATTACACGTTGTGAAAGGTTATAACGGAATAATAACAGTGGCTACAGATTATTAATTCATACAGATTAGTTATTATTAATTTTCGTATACTGCACTGGTTGACGTCATCACGTCAACCACGGCTGTCGCTGAAAACCAGCGCTGGGGCTCTGTCTCGCATAGGGTCGTAGCATTATGCTGAGCGATTGCCGTTTTGCGTGAATGTGACGCATATTTCCCCCAACTCGTTCTTTTTTGTGTTTGTGTGTTTTTTCTTTGCGTCATGTTTACCGCAAATAAACGCATTTTCTTTCTTCCTTTCTTTCTAAACCCAGTTTTCGGCAGTTGGTATCTATCCGACTACTTCCTTCTACCAAACTTTCTTCTATCGAACCAAAACGCGATTTCCTTCTAAGCAGACTCCATACTGTTAGAGCCGTGGATTTTGTTGTGACCAATAAAAACTACATTGTTTATCGGCTTCCGTGGCTGACTGTATCAGTCTAACTTGTTCATTATATCTAACCTATAATGTGTACGTGACTTTACAATACAACTTTCTATTTCAGAAATACAGGCACTCGAGCACCGCCGAGTACTGGATATACGACCTTGAGACCAAGTAAGTAATCAAAGCAAATAACTTATGTATTAGATATTCCTCCAGACCGTATTTCGGCCATGACGGCCAATCGCAACGGAAACTAGCCTTCGGCGCGGGAGATATTATAGTGTACAATTGTGTGCGCAGACACAGGTGTACTCTCTCTTCCCTCACTTTCATAGTCCGATGGGACGGCAATCCGACACGACCGGAGAGAGATCAGGCGCAGGACCAACGGCTTAACGTGCTTTCCGAGGCACGGGGGTATAACACCAATTTCCAATCTCCGGGCTGTTACTAAGAATTTCCTAATGTACAAATCCAATATCACTTTGTCTGACCTGGGAATCGAACCCAGGACCCATCGCTCAGCAGTTGCGCTTACAATCACGAAACAAACGGGGTAGTTAACTTATGTATTAAGTAGAACCCAAGCGTGTGGCTTTTGTCTGCCGATGAGTCCATTATCACATCGGACTTCATACTTGTGCATGCAGTGTATTATGACGACATTGGAAAAAATACTGGTAATCAGCTGCATCCGGTTAGACTAGAAGCCGACCTCTAACAAACTATATTAGTAGAGAAAAGTCTAGGCAGATGATGATGCAATTATGACGAGAGAAATCTTTGTCAGGAGAGGCCTTTGCTCTTCAGTATGGTATACAGGCCAGCCGTTATAGGGTATAACAAACATTTTTCTAATTTCCACCATAGATATGGAAGAAAAAATTATTTAGGCCAAGCAAAGTGTGCCTGATTTTACCGTTCACTAACGCTCTGTGGTTTAAAATACCACATGGTAAATGGTGATAAAATAAGTACGTAGAGATGTATTGCTAACTGTCACATATTATGACTTAAGGCTCCGTGTACGAAAAAATACCATTTTTGTCAATTTCTTATCTTATTGTTAGAAAGCTGGAAATAATTGAAAGATTAAATCTGTATGATTATAAAAATACAGTTTTCGTGGCGCTAAACCATCCGTGCCTGTAACAGATCAGTTAATAGTTTCATCACGTTCGCGCTCTCGAAAATATAGTTTATTTCGCCATTGATTTACTTAATGAAGATATTGTATTATCATAACATAAACTTTTGATTTTATTTCAAAGATAGCTGAAGATTAATGTGTGATTTTTAAATTTCTTGAAATAGTTTGCTAAGTAATAGAAAAAAATACATTAAAAATACGGTTTAAAAAAAAATGGCTGTACATTACTTTTCTGGTATATTTTGTATGAAAATTGAAAAAAGTGGTCCAGCCTGCATGTTGATGATATGTTTTAATGTTAAAAATCAAAAGTAGTTTCTTGTAAAAAGATGATCAAAAACCAGTGATTTTCCATGATTTCTTAACTTATTTGAAAAATCCCTTTTAGTCACATGCAAAACCAAGAAGCCGACTTTTCAAATCACAAATAATTTTGTTTAAATTCTTTTTCCCTTTCTCGCAAACAATGAACGAAATTGATCAAAATCAGTCGATTTCGTGCACGGCCCCTACCGTTATCGTGGAACCGTATGTAGGTAGGCAGCTAGCACATGAATACATGTGCTGCTATTAAGTTACCACAAAACCAGCCTTACTTTGTTAAGGCTATTCAACATTGTTTTCAGGAGAAAGAAATAGATATAATAGTTAAAATACTTATGATTACAGTTAAAACCACCGTTTATTAACACATTTTGTTTAAACCGTTTGTGTGGGTCAAACAATCGTATCATGGTTACATTTTATAACATTAATTCCATTAATTATTATGTTTCCAATTCTTATGAAACATGTCATTCAGTAATGTTTTACAAACAACAGTGTAGTAGGTGATTAGTACAATCGTAGAATTACATCCACACAGACTATTGCCACACAGGCTACGGGTGCCATACAGGCTGGTGCCACACAGGCTGGTGCCACACAGGCTAGTGCCACACAGGCTATTGCCACACAGGCTAGTGCCACACAAGTTGATGCCACACAGGCTAGTGGTACACAGGCTATTGCCACACAGGCTAGTGGCACACAGGTTGATGCCACACAGGCTAGTGGTACACAGGCTATTGCCACACAGGCTAGTGCCACACAGGTTGATGCCACACAGGCTAGTGGTACACAGGCTATTGCCACACAGGCTAGTGCCACACAGGTTGATGCCACACAGGCTAGTGGTACACAGGCTGGTGCCACACTGGCTATTCCACACAGGCTATTGCCACACAGACTGGTGCCGCACAGGCTAGCGCCACATAGGCTGATGCTACACAGGCTAATGCCACACAGGCTTTTGTCACCAATGGTTAATATTAGCAAAGGCCACATTCACTTATGGTGTCTGTCCGTCCCTAAGTGTACTTACCTACATAGTATGGATAAATAGGTAATAACATAACTATTTACATAAAATTATTCTTCTAATTAACAGTAATTTGTTGGTTTATATTCTAATTTTGTTCACTATACGTATTGTTCGGCTCCTGAGGTTTTCTTAACCAGAGTTTATCTATTGGTTAGTTCTGTGCTATGGGTTCGATTACATATCGCGTTTTTAGGCTTTAAGGCTCCCCAGACAGGCGCTATGCGAAGTAGTGACGCGATTTTGGTAGAACAATTTCCAAGAAATTTTCACGGAAATTGTTCTACTAGAGTCGCGTCGCGGTGTCGCATTGCGCCTGTCTGCGGGAGCCTTTACTAAGGGCTGACTGTGGCCTGATTTAAAGATCAAAGTCAGATATCTTGTTTTGAGCAGTGGTGGCCCAGTGGAGGTGGTCCAGTGGTAACGGCCGCGACTTACGAGTTGTAGGTCGTAGGTTCCAACCTTGATAAGCATTTTACTTTGTGTAAATTATTTCATCACCACTGCTTCAAAACGGGTGAAGGAAAACATCGTGAGGAAACCGGCATGTCCTAGAACCAAAAATTCGAAGACATGTAACATCTACCAACCCACACTGGGCCTGCGTGGTGGATTAAGGCTAGGGTTTGGGAAGTCTCGACAGTCTCAGAGTCCCGGGACGTCCCGGGACATTAGTTAGTACATTTTATTCGATTCTTTTGATTGCTTGTTCCATTTGACTTTGAAACGACTCGTCGGTCGGGTTCGTTGTGTACTGTAGAGCTACTGGCATTAGGTTCGGCGTCATTATTTCCAAATCTGGCTTTAGGATACGAGGGATATTTTCAAAAAGTCTGCAATACAGTTCTTCTGCAAAAGCAAGAAGTGCAGTTTTACTCAAATTCGAAGTAAAAAGATCCGTATTTTGGGACCGTAAACTGTGGTGGCCAGTGTCGTGTCGAGTCTCGGACCCGAGACAACAAAATTTACAAAATGTGCCGGGACTTCGAGATACGATACGTCCTGGGACCCAAACCCTAATTACTGCTCACTCCCTCTCACAGAGGGTAGGCTTGTGTCCCAGTAGTGGAAACATTATAGGCTGATTAGGCAGATATCTTTTATTCGTGGAATTAAATTGACGTTTGAAATTGAAATATTATATTCAAGTTTTTTTCTCGGATAACTCTTATTATAGATAGTTACAAGGTATACTCGTACAAGTTTGGTGAATTCGCCATAATGAAAACATTATTGAAACAATAGCGCGAGTTTTTCCTGTGGTCCTCACAAACCAGGCATGTACCTAGTCGGTACATGCTTTTTTTTTCTGTGCTATTTCTAAGTTAAATATGAATGTATTAAACACATGAACCTTCCGGAATAATTTCTCTAAATGATGATGAAAACCGCATCAAAATCCGCTGCGTAGTTTAAAAGAACAACAAGATCACACAGACAGACACGAAACGCGACTTACTTGTTGTATACTATTCTACCTATATACTCGTATTGAGGAAATGGTTTGTCGACAATGCACTTATTCCCTTTGTTACATGCAGTTTTCTATGGGAAATAAACTTTTTTCTGATACGGATATTGTATTGGCGTGACTACTTGTTGCACACTCAATGTTTTTTGTTTCTTGTTATACATAATATCTATAGATACTTATATCATATAATAAAACTTAAGTCTTTGTTTGTTTTTTATTAGTTTGTTTGTTGGTTTATTTGAACGCGCTAATCTTTGGAACTACCAGTTGAATTTGAAAAATTATTTTTACATTTGGTAGTCCAATTCATGAGGAAGGCTATAGAGTATTAAACATCACGCTACGACTCTTAGGAGCCGAGCAAAAAGCAATAAGTCAGAAAGCGAAAACGAGGTGATAGCGAGGACGGGCGGCGACGGGATGCGACGCGGTGGGTCGGGGGCCGAAATTTAACACGGACGAAGTCGCCAGCAGAAGCTACTTAGATATAAATACCGAGAGAAAAACTTTAAGAACCAATAGGTTTTCTCTGGTTATTTAAGTGTTTGAAGTATTTTTCGCTGCAATTCATAAAAATAAACATATAGGTAGGTAGGTACTTAAAGTGCAGATAATTTACTGTGTCCGGCTGTTCCCAAAATAAAATAATTGCGGAATTTGCTACTAAAGTACACCTGTATTTAATTAGTTGCAGGATAAATATGAGTTTTTTTTCAACTTATTTATCAGAAAAACATACTTTGAACTTATGTGCAATACATACCTGAAAGTACATGAGCATTTATACGATTAATTACGTATCTATCTATTGTTAAATAAAATCTATTATTTTAATTACCAATAGGTAATTACATATTTTTCCTTATCAGGTAGTTAAGAATTGGCTACTGACCGACTGGAATATGTGGAATTAAATAGAATATTCCATGGTATTATTAAGTATGGATGTTCAAATAAATAAATATGCTCAAATAAAAATTTCGAATTTTGTCTTTAAACGAATATTAAACATTGTCCATATAGCAACAATTCACCAGTTTTTGATTGTAGTTACAACAAATTAAAAAAAATATTGTAACTTCTCCCGAGTTGTTGCAACATAAATATTTTTAACCATTACCGCCCCATTACAAAATGATTTTTTGTATTTCGAACCTTATTTCGTCTGAGCTATAGTTGACAACTCAGGCCCGCTTGCACCACTAATCGCTTAATCCATTTAGCGCTTAATATATTTAAAACAACATTCTATCTTTGTCATCTTCAAACAATTGGCAGAAACTGAACGATGTTTTAAATGCGTTAAACGCTAAACGTATTTATTGATTTGTGATGCAAGCGGGCCTTCTAAACTCAGGTTTAAAATTTTTTTTGCTGTTAAAACTTAACGGAATAAACTTCGAAATTCAAACATGGCTCGATGGTCCGAAATTCAAACATACACCAAAAAATAAATTTTGTTTTGTAATGATGGTATTGATTCAGTGTTTTAAGACTTATTTTCTTTTATCATCCAGATCCATCATAAGACTGGGCCGGAACTCACTGGACGTGGTGGTATGGGGCAGTGGACGTTCCCTGGCATACGTCAGAGATAATAATGTGTATTATGTGCATGATGTGGACACTGACAATGCTGTGGCCCTCACTAAGGATGGCAAGCCAGGAGAAATATACCATGGTGTCGCTGACTGGCTTTATGAAGGTGAGCTGTTGGGTTTTTATTCATACCGTGAATATGAATATTTGTAAAATGCTTATATTTAAGCCTCCGATCATCCAACAGATGATGGTTATACAGAGTTGTTAAATAGAACTTGGAAACATTCCTAATATAAATTCAGTCACGCCATGTTTGAACGCACGGATCAGATTTTTTGTAAACTGTGTGAGGACTGTGCTCTTCGCCATCATAGGCGTCATGGAATTGCATTTTCACTTAATCTTAGAAGTAGAAAATACTCTCAATGACAAAACACAAGGTTTTGATCAACTGTACCTACCTTTCAGTGATGATGAACAAGTGACAAATTTTTTAATCTTATTTTCAGAGGAGATGTTCAACGCAGCTGAAGCCATGTGGTTCTCTCCCAAAGGTAGCTACTTAGCGGTGGCTTCGTTTAACGATAGCAATGTCGCGACAGCTACGTACCCCTACTACGGGCAGCCCTTCGACGTGAACAACCAGTATCCTGAAATAGTACACTTCAAGTATCCAAAGGTAAACTAGCACAGGTTATAATGAGATGGATTTACTGCTTACCACAAATATAATTTGTTAACCGCGTGTCCAAAAACTATATTGAAGATTAAAACGAGAAACTTCCAAAAAACTTAATTCTTAGACGAATGTCATAATGTGCACGTTCTGATAATTATTTTCTAACATGTAATCTCTAACAATACCAATTTTATTGTCAGGCAGGTCGAACAAATCCAAACGTAGGATTACGTGTCTTCAAACTCGACGACCCTCATGGAGAACCGTGGAACATTCCAGCACCTGTCGACATAGTCGGACTCGACCACTATCTGGGAAGAGTCGACTGGGCATCGGAACAAAACCTCATAGTATTATGGCTCAATAGACGCCAAAACGTCAGTGTACTAGTCAACTGTGACTTAGAAAAAGATAAGTGCAGTATCGTAAAGGAGCACTCAGAATCAAACGGCTGGATCGATGTGAGGAGGCCATTCTTCGACAGATCGGGAAACAAGATGCTGGAGATACAAAACTTGTACAATGGTGACCAAAGGTTCCCCCATGCGGGTCGATTTAACTTCTTATCTTTGACTACTGAGGACTTGAGTCCTGGGAACTCGTCTGTGACGTCGATATTAGGATGGAACCAAGACAGTGATACTGTTTACTACGTGGTGTCTCCGGGCAATGTGCCGTGGTTGAGGCAGATGTGGGCCACTTCAGGGGGAGTGGTGAGATGTGTGTCGTGCAGGGAACCTTCGTGTCACCACGTGTCGGCGTCCTTTTCGCCCGGTGGCAGCTATGGTATTGTGACGTGCAGCTCTGCTTACAATCCGCCGAAGATCTTCTTGTATAATAGTGCGGTAAGTTTTGGCCTACCTTTAGCGTATTTTATTTAAGTATAAAATAGAAGCGCCTGTGGCAACGCCTGGTAGTTACGTACAGCAAATTTTCTCCAAACCGAAAATGATTGCTAATAATCTGTCCAGTATCAAAATCGAATTGTAACTTTCGGGGATGCAAAAAATAGCATAAAAAAGCATTAATTTAGAAAAAAAGAGGATAGATCGAAGATAGATCTTCATGAAGTACCTGTTAAACTGACTAACGTTATTTTCTTTATTGCAGACCGACGGCTTCAAATTGATCAAAGATAACGTAAGACTGAAAGAAAAACTGAGGCAATACAAGTTGCCGATGATACTCTTCAATGTAGTGTCAGTAGGAGACAATCCTCTGAGCCACGTCAAACTTCTGCTGCCACCAAACATGAAGTCAGGGCAGAAATACCCCATGATAGTCAGGGTCTACTCGGGTCCAGGGACCAGCAGGGTTAAGGATAATTTTGATTTAGGTAAGTTTTTATTTATCCGTTTTATTCATCTAGATTGTGGCTCAGTAATAACAGCTGCACGGTTCGATCGATCAGGTTAAGCTTCGCTTGCCGCGGTTGTTCCGTGGTTGGGTGATCATCTTTACATATCAAGAACCCTCCGTGCCTCGGAAAGCACGTTAGCCGTTGGTCCCGGCTGTCATTCGTGGATCTTTGATAGTAATGACTATCAAACTGTCAGACTTTAGGGCTTCTGACGGCTCGTCATTACGAGCCGTCAGAAGCCCTAAAGTCTGACAGCCAGTCTTACCAAGGGTATCGTATTACCCAGTAACTGGGTTGTGTAGGTTAGATAAGTAGTCGCTCCAAAATACTGGTATTCAGCTGCATCCGGTTAGACTGGCCGACCCCAACATAGTTAGGAAAAGGCTAGGCAGTTGATGATTCATCTAGATTTTGGGCTCGACAAATAATTGAGTCTAAAATTGGGCCAAATGGGTTAAGGATTTTTCGTCAAAAAGTCTTTTTAAGGGTCCTATGTTAGTTTGTATCTTCAAAATAGCTATAAACTACACTGTGGTAGTGTTCATATTGAGAGCATATAATTTTGGACATAAGCTATTCAGTTAACTGATAATGAACGGGGTCGCGGATTGTTCGAAAGAGATACCGTGGCCCAGGCGTACAGGCAACTGAAGGAACACGGGTGGGTTTTAGTCAGTAAGAGTCTGACACGCCCTTCCGCTCCGCCCAGAGCGGGAGAAGTCATTCAATGATTCCCCCCCCAAAAAAAACGGTACAGCTACATAGGCCATAGTATAGGGCACCTGGTTACAACCAAAAATATGTCCTATTATACCATGGCAGATAACTCTAAGGCAGAAAAAATAAAAAAGTACTACACTTCTGACTAACCCATAACACTACCTACATATAAAGTTGGTTGTTTGATGTCTAAAAGTAAAACATTGGTATAAATGAGGACACATGCAGTTCGAGTAGATGACGAGGCCGCAACTTCAGAAGTTATTTCAAAAGTTTCCGTGCGGCACAAGACCCCATCTGTCTTCGTGTGTAGTTTGTGCAGATATAATAATATTGCATTGCACGTTGTTGGCTTTGGTTTGGTTTTTAGATGTAAAAGGATTTTTAAATTGCTTCAGATATTACACACACACACCCACACACACACACACAAACACACACACACACACACATACACACACACACACGCACACACACACACACACACACACACGCACACACACACACACACACACACGCACCCCCCCACACACACGCACACACAAACACACACCACACGTATGTGCTGTGTAACACGCTGAACATACGTGTAATTGCAATTTCAAAGTAAAATGCTTTGATCGACAGTATGTTGTTAAAAATCCAAAGGTTATCGTAACGTTTGTTGTACTTACTTAACACTTAAATTACTTATCGGCATATCTTAAAAGCTCTTAGTGAGCTCATTTTTTGCAGAAGAAGCACCTGCTAGCTGCGCTTAAACTGTATTTATCCGTAGGTGCTTGTAATTAGCAATCTAGTCGTGTGTTATGGTTACTATAATGTTATTATAAGTATGTAGACTTAACATAATGTGTGCAAAAACAAAAAATCTATAAAGATTTTTTTTATGAATTCTTCAAAAGAATTATAGATGTTTGTAATTAGAAATCTAGTCGTGTGTTATGGTTACTATAATATAATGTTATTATAAGTATGTAGACTTAACATAATGTGTAAAAACAAAATATCTGTAAAGAATTATTTTATGAATGCTTCAACAGAATTATATCATCATGCCTGTAGTTCCCAAAGGCAAGGTAAGAGTTATAATATGCGGTAAATGGTTCTGTTGGGTATTGTAGTTGGATTCTGTTTTATGGTGTACATAATAAAGAGTATTCTAATTCTATTCTATTCTGCCTACCACCGTGAAAAAAGGCGTGAGTAAGTAATACCACATTGCGCAACCATGGTTGTAGTGTTAGTTGGTGAGCCACTTCATTTCGTTAAACTTTGAATCTTAGAGCCCGTTGTTTGATACATAGTTAAACATGACCAATACTCAATTTAACAATTAGTCACTTGACAATAGTCAATAGCTGTAAAAGTTTAACAACTCTGTCTGCGCATGGTTAACTTATATAGCAAATTGTCAATTTTTTAACTGTAGTTAGCTTAACCATTTGTCAAACAACATACTTCTGTCATTTTTAACAAATTGTTAGTTTAACTAACGCATTTTAACTATTAGTATGTTTGACTACGGATCAAACAACGGGCCCTTAGAGAATAATACTTCTTCTACTTTTACAGAATACTACAATACGTACTTAACAACGAACAGGAGCTACATCGTGGCGTCCATCGACGTGCGCGGCTCTGGTGTCATGGGCGTAGAAGCCATGCACGCCGTCAACAACGCGCTCGGAACTGTTGAGGTGTCTGATACTTTGGCTACCATCAGGTAAGAAAGGAAGATGGCTATTTGTTTGAATTGGTATTAATTTAACGATGGTTTGATATCATCATCATCGTCATCATTGTCAGTCTTGTTCCACCCACTGCTGAGTATAGACTTTCTTATGTACCATGCTTCCCTGGTCTGTGCGAGTCTTATCCAAGTCTGCACCGGGATCTTTTGTAGATTGTCCCGCCATCTGAGTGTTGGTCTGCCAACGCTCCTTCTACCGTCTTTCGGCAATCATTCCGTTAGGACTATGATTTGATACATCATTCCCAAAATGCATGATTTAGTGTTATGTCATATGTGTAATAATTTGGCTCCTAAGGACCTAATTCGCATCTTGGAATAATACTTTTTTATTTCCTAAAGAGCCTGCTCTTGACCTCGAATTCAACTCTCTATACTCGTTGGTTGTGCTCCTCTATTCAACTTTTGACGAGTTTTACGTTTTATTAACTTGTTTTAATATACCTATATTTTTTATTAATAAAGAGGTGTCGTAAAAGTGGCATAAAGGCCTGCATGCATATAAATTGAAGTCATTAAATATTAAAGCAATTGTTTGGCATGCATAACCGTAGCAGAGTAAATAAAACAATTGCTATGATTTTCCAAAGCCATACAGTTGAAATACCTACTATTCCCGAGAATCCTTACAACTTTTAATTGTGTAATTCGAAGCCGTTCAACCTAATGACCAAAACCAATTAACTAACCTCTTCTTAACTCTTACGTTTATGTCGCATTGCGTCTTTGAAATAAAGTAGGAAACCTTGGTTCCAGGCTATTTATCCTTTTGACACCTTTGCAAGTAGATTAAGTACCTATTCGAGTGCTGTTTTATTTACTTTCTTGTCGAATAAAGTATATATCTTTCTAGGCCTCTATGGAGCTAATAACATCACACTGTATCACACAATCTCTTTTCTAAGTTCAGTGTACAAGGTGCCAGACAAGAAACAGGCATCGTTTCTTGCATCAGTAATTTGAGTGCTAATTTCTAATGCATAAAATAATACAGAACATAGCCAACCCGCACCGGGCCCGCGTGCTGGATTATGGCCCAGTCCCTCTGGAGGAGGCCTGTGTCACAGCAGTGGGAACTTTGTAGGCTGATTATGCGATAGCCAACTGTTACAAACAGAGAAAGATACAGTAGAAAACATAGTAAACATGAATGTTAATTACTTTTATAAAAAGGCGACTATTTCGACGAAGCTTACTAAGAGCTGATGTTACCAAATTCGGATATCTTTTATCCGTGGAATAAAATTGTCGTCTGACAGTTCTAGTATGGAAAAACTGTCAAACATTCAAAATTTATTCACAGGATAAGACTTATTCTAGGTATAAAAGATTGGTGAAATTCGCCCTAAATAGAAATACCTTGCCATCCATATCTTTTTCATACTTTTTCGAACAACACTTGTTAGGCGCGCCCCAAACAAATATTCGATTGCTTTAAAAACTACGCTGTTGATTATGGAGTTAAATCAATTTGCATAACTGCCGTGAATATGAAACAACGTGTGACAGTGCCAATTTAACTCAATCTCGTGTTTGTGCAGTGAAATTCGAATTCTATTGTTGCGTCCACTTTTTTTGCACAAGCACAATTTATTTATACTTTCTGAGGCCTTGAATTGTAATCCAGGGTTAAGATAGAGCTTCAGCATGATCTGCAGATGTCGACCTGGAATTCAAACTGTGCTTAGATTTAACCTACTTAAAAATCTGTGGGTTAATTGCGTAAAACACTAACAGTAGGAATGGCTTTCATTGTGACAGTTCAACAACACACATTGTGTTATTTACGTTGCTGAGCAAACACATTTTTAGAACATATGAAGCAATGGATTAGCAATAGGCTTCAAAATGATTCAGATTGTGATTGATAGTGTGTTACGCAATTAGGGTGCTAGTTACCCTTAAGTCCTTATCATACCGCGACTTCATATTGACTAGAGATATACAGTGCCCTCCAAAACTTTTTTGACATTTTACCAATTCAGCTGTGATGCTACATTATGATTAAAAAAAAACAAAAAAGCAGATAATTCCTTAGGCTTACATGATTATTTTTTATGATAATTAGGTAGTTGAATTAGTCAATAAAAACGTAATAGTGTATCTATAGTTCAAACATATGAAATCAGAATTTTAAATCATAATGTGTGTGTAGTGTGTCAACTAACTTTTGGAGGGCACTGTAAGTAGTGGGAACCTTTTATCATAGCCTATACCTACCTATGTGTAGTGTATACCTAGCCTGAAAGTTATCGAATGTAGTCGCTGTGACCGAAATGGTGTAAGTAGAAGGCATCATCGTCATCATAGCATAGCATAGACCTATTTCTTAAAGTTTAACTCGTAAAGTAAATTTTCAAGAAGTATAAACATAGTGGCCGCACATGATCGTACCAAAATCAACGGTTCTGAAGATCACTTTAATTTTGGTCCATTTTCGAAATCTGAAATTGAACTCCTCATCACGGGGCTCCTAACTGAAACTTTCAAATATATTTCTGGTGTTTTCTCATCATGCCGCACCTAGCCAGCTATCAACTTTTCGCCCTGCATATGCTTGTTCAAAAACCCTCTGGGCTCCCATACCATAAGGTTGGGTATAAACAAGACTTCGTTGAAGCATTCCTACGTCATTAAGCTACGCTATAACTTCTATATTTTTTTAAGAAACTTCGTTCATATACCTACTTCTTCCTGGTAGTCATACTATATAGGAATAAATTTTAACCAGTGTGCAAACTGTGGTCAAGAGTTCAGCTTATGATTCTAGACCACCTAGCATAGAAATTTTACGTCGATTATCAAAAAACAAATCTGCTGTTTCATAGATAAGTGTAATACCTACGTGGTCAAAATGTATGAAACGACATTATTTTTTTTATACCCTACCAAAAATTTCTACGCTAGGGGGTCTAGAATCATAAGCTGAATTCATGGTTGCTTTTCGCGCACTGGTAAAAACTTTAGCCGATATTGAGTACCCTCTTTTTTCCTCAGGAGTTTAATAAGCGTATACTCATTCATCGACCCTGACCGCATCGGCGTGTGGGGATGGAGCTACGGCGGGTTTGTTTCAACCATGATGCTCATACAAGATGATGAGAAAACGCTCAGCTGTGCTGCTGCCGTCGCGCCTGTCACTTCTTGGTTGTATTATGGTGAGATATTTTTGTTCTATCTAAACTATTGAAGTGCTTATTACAATTTGAGGTCCTTTAGATTTCAACAACGAAGTTGTGAGATATTACGCGTATTTGGCAAGTGTTGCATAGGACGCCCCCTGCCTGGCCTTGCACAAGTCCGAGGCCATGTGTTTTCATGGTCCTCGGGACGCGCCACCGTCGGGTTTCCAAATAACGGTAGGAGGGGTTCACATCGGCGTCGAGTTGACGATGAAGTACCTGGGTCTCGTCCTCGACAGCCGGTGGAACTTCGTGGAGCATTTCAGACGTTTGGCTCCCAGACTGGAGCGGGCGGGGGCTGCCTTGAAGCAGCTCCTGCCCAATCTAGGGGGTCCAAATGCCTCCTGCCGGAGGCTCTACGCGGGGGCCATGGGATCTGGAGGCAAAAGTCCTCGCGCACATTTGGGAGTGGCGCGAGGAGGCGAAACGCCGGAGGGTAACTCCGCTGCCGCGAGAAATCGAAGCACAGCGGATTGTGCTCCGGCGGGATCTTATGGCGGCATGGAGAGTGCGACTGTCGCAACCCAGTGCTGGGCACGCCATAATTGCGGCGGTAAGTCCCCTCTTTGAGGAGTGGCTTGAGAGGCGCCAAGGCGTCCTCACCTTCCACCTGATGCAGGTCCTCACCGGACATGGCTATTTTGAGAGGTTCCTGCTCCGGATAAGGCGGGAGGAAACGCCCGGGTGTTACCATTTTGTGTATCACCCGGAGGACACGGCGGCGCATACGGTGGATGTCTGCCTGGGTTGAGCGGAGCACCGCCGTGTCCTCGCGGAGGCGATCGGCGGCGGCGATCTCTCGCGTCCGGCCCTGGTCCAGGCTATGGTATGGAGCGAAAGGGCATGGGAAGCCGTCACCTCCTTTTGCGAAGCAGTAATGCTCGCGAAGGAGGAGGCGGAGCGCGTGAGGGAGAGGCAATCGTTGCGCCCTCACGCCCCTAGTCGCCGCAGGAGGAGACACCCTGGGCGTCGGGAGTCGATAGCCGATTCCCGGCCACCGTAGGCGCTGGCTTGCGGACGGCAAGCAATGGGTAGCTCGCCGTCCGGTAAAGACCAGGCCCGGGTCGACGGCGCTTTGTGTTCCACGCGCGCCTCAAAGAGATGTCAGATTGTCATCTCTTGAAGAGATGTCGATTGACGGGGTCCGCTAGGGCCGATGTCTGCCAAGGTCGCGGATATTTCGAGAGAGTAACCGTGGCCCTGGCGCACAAGCAACTGAAGGAACACGGGTGGATTTTAGTCACTAAAAGTTTGACACGCCCTCCCGCTTCGCCCAGAGCGGGAGAAGTCATTTGACGGTTTCCACACAAAAAAAGGACGCCCCCTACTTCGGTAGAAACACTTAAGTTGGCTGAGCCCGACGATGCGGAAGGCGAAGAACCTGGTGTAGTGTCGCAGTTTGAGAGAGGCCTGAGTCTACCAGTGGACTGCGATAAGCTGAATTGATAGAAGAGTTCAATAGCATCTATTGCAGTTAAGAGTCTGCAGTCAAAACTGAACTTTTTTCATATAGGTCTCCGTCTGGACACAGGTCCAGATATAGACCTCTTTCTAATAGGCGGAAATACAATTTTTATAAACATACTGAATGGAGAGTTAACTAAAGAATCGAGGCAAACTGATGGATCTTGTTATTTATCATGTACTGGAGTAGTTTTGTACTGAGCCTCGTCATCAAACCATTAAAGAGCATGCAGTTTCTATTGCATCTAAACACAAAAATTGCCTACGAAAAAATGTCTAAAAATGTTAACACTATCTCCTTCCGTTTTCAGACACAATGTACACCGAGCGTTACATGGACACGCCGCAAGCGAACCCGCTGGGCTACGACCGCTCTGACCTCATCCGACAGGCGCAGAATCTGCGCGGGCGCCGGTACCTGTTAGTGCACGGTACTGATGACGACAATGTGCATTATCAACATAGCATGATGTTGGCGAAGCAGCTGCAGCATAATGATATTGACTTTCAGCAGATGGTAAGGAACACCGTTATGATGTTTTCGTGAGATTATCCCCTAATTCCTTTTGTCTAGGAAAATAAGACTCATATTTGATATTGAAACCAGTAAATTCGGTAGGCGTGGAAAGTAAAGCTGTTGTTCATAGTGTTAGTCTAAACTTTCCAGCTTTTTTCTTTTTTTTTGTTGGTTATTGACCTGCTTGGTAGAATGCATAGTGTACGGGACAAGCCGTGAAAAGATCACAGTCTTGTAAAAATAGAGAGATCTCCTCGTTTGGGATTACCCTTCCTTTTTTAATAACTTTAGCAAATGGCTCTTTTTGTGGAGGCTTTGAATCTTAAATGAAGGTTTGACACACAGGTATAAATTGGCCTGGAATATATTATAGTATACTAGGTATTAAACCAAAAAAGAAGGTTTGTAAATACTCACAAGTCCACAGACAAAGCCGCTGGGAAAACTTGTAATTCTCTTTTTAGTAGCCACAACTTTATTGTATCAATGATTTTATTTCCAGAGCTACGCGGACGAGAAGCACTCGCTGCTCGGCGTCAGTCGACATTTCTACCACTTGTTGGATCACTTCTGGACTAAGTGTTTCGAGAGCGAGTGAATGTGCGCGTGACGTCACCCAACTCTGTTGTGTTCAATGACTAGCTATAGTGTGGCTGTTCCACGTTGTCATATTGTGATCTCCTAACTGTCGAAGAAATGAATTTTAGATTGTAAGTTAAGCTAGAATTCGGTGTAAGCATTAGTTTAGTGATATTTATAAAGATTCGTACGCTTAAGAACAAGTTCTGTTGTTTTATTTCCTTTTAAACTGAAGCAATATCGTCCGCAAAGACAATAGTAATATTTATTTAAAATAAACTTTTCCTTACTACAGGTAGAGCCCGTTCCTTTTATTCTGCGAATCGTTAAGAAACACTGAGTCGCAAAGAAAATAATATAAGTACCTACTTTATACAAATGGTGAAAACAATTACTTAGTGTACAGTTAGCAAACTTGGGAGAAGTCTAGCAATTAGTGCGCCGCAAAAACATAGTAGAAAAATCACAACGGCGCGACGCCAGAACGCTCCCGTTGCCCTGCCAAATAAAACATTAACCGTTTCACTTGGTCTTTTACAAAGAACGCGTTACTTTACACATTACTTGTGTATGTTCCGTAGATTTATATTCTGTGGTCAACTTTTGAACAAAGGTTTTTATTGTTGTTGGTAACTGTACCGAAGTCTCGAGGTCGGGAAGACTGAACTCATCCACCACAGCAGCGTTCAAACTTACATATCTAGACTAGATTATGGTCGTGTAGACAAAGAGTAGTTTATTTTATAGTCTCTAGGTTAAGCTTTCTGTAAAAAGGCTGTTATAAGTTTAACGACTATATTCTGTATCTGTGTGTATGTGTGTCTGTCTGCGCCATCATAGCTCCCAAACGGCTAAACCGATTTTGTTTTTTTTTTTGGTTTTGTTTGAGAGTTCACTTGATCGAGAGTATGGTCGTGTAGACAAGGAGTAGTTTATTTTATAGTCTCTAAGCTAAGCTTTCTGTAAAAAAGCTGTTATAAGTTTAACGTCTGTATTCTGTATCTCTGTGTATGTGTGTCTGTCTGCGCCATCTTAGCTCCCAAACGGCTAAACAGATTTTGTTTTTTTTTTGTTTTGTTTGAGAGGTGACTTTATCGAGAGTGTTCCTAAGTGTTTGTTTTCCTAATTCGTGCCCCCACGCGAGGACGCTTGGATCAAAATATTACTTACAACTTATATTAAACTTAAAGGGCAAATAAATGTTTGTGTCGGGGGTTTTTTAATTTTTAGACTGTAAAATCTGTTTTCATTTTGTTTGGTACATAGATAAAGGATACATAAGCATGTATCAAAACTGTGTACACATGTTTACCGACAATTCTGCCCAATTTTATTGTTGCTTCAAATTGCTGTTTATTGTTGCTTCAGTTTTATTGTATGCCACATAGACAAGAAACTTCCATCGTGTAAATGGGGCTTTATTCTGCCAGACATGGCCCGGGCCCCGAGAGCTGGGAGCATAAACTTAAATGCTGCACCTTAAACTCTTTTGACACTGACAAAAAATAAACTAAACAAATACTCTATGAAAAAAAACGGACATGACACAAGTGTCTCTGTCACTTCAGGGCACAGAGTATGCTTCAGTGCTTCATCAATAAACTCCGTTCCGTATTATTTTTAGGCATGTAACGTGAATTACAGACTTTGAAATTTCGCTTGTACATATGAAAAATTTTAGTAATATATTTTCAGTAAGAAAGCTATGGCCGAAGACTTTGATTCGAAGGTATGTGAACTCAATATGATGAGTCAACATCGGATAGGCAGCCACTGCTGCACTTTTCCCAGAATTATCATTTAAAAGCTCAGGAACTTACACAGGGATTGACAGAAAATTTTTGTCTGCTAGATAATAATAACATCGTGTTATAAGAGTATGCTGATGCTCATTGGAAGAGGTGAAATGCAGCCGACATAGTCTGCTGCTATGCAAGCATTGCGACTATGTCGGTCTGGTACTTACTGACTGCAGAGTTCAACATACTTATGTAGGTATTTATGTTGCACACAATACACTAATTGACAATCACACAATCGCACAATTATTCAGATTCTCATAAGACATCAGCAATGAACGCACAAGTTTTCTCCCCTGCTTAGTACCGAGTCAAAAAACTGCTACTTATTATCATAGTTGTGTGCTGGATATAGGCCGCAGAGTACTGAGTCACCTAAATATACCTAGTTTTTTAATGTAAATTTTAGGAAGTCGAAGGCGTCGTCGGATACGATCGAATGCCCCAGGTCGCCGACGATTAAAAGCCCCACCGCTGTTACTGACTGTGAGCCAAATTTAGAGGACCGAGCTGTATGCGCGATAGACCCTTGCGACGTCGAACAATGTTACCCGGCGCCCCGCGTTGTCATCATTGGCGCAGGCATGGCGGGCTTGTCAGCCGCATCCCGGCTCTCGCAGCGCGGCATCAACAACATAGTCCTGCTTGAAGCCTACGAGAGGTTCGTATATAAAAGGAAAATGTTGTTGATCCTTTAGTATGTTAGACCCACTATAAAAATGCCGGCTCTTTCCAGACCCGGCGGTCGAATACACTCGTGCTGGCTTGGAGACATCGTTGCTGAATTAGGATCACATTGGAAGCCAGATAACAGCTTCACACATCCTGTTTATATGATGTCCGCCACCGAAGATCCTCCCCGTCCCGGTGTGCCCGGCACTGCACATACTCGTGGTCTCTTCAATCGAATAGTTACGGGTAAATTGGCGTTTCCCCCCACATTAGCTGCATACTATAAATTTCGTCAGATAGAACAGGAAGCTGCGCAAATATACTGCCTTGGCGGTAATAAACAAGCTGGTTCCCTAATCAATTTTATGAGTCTGCGTATTCAACAAGAACTGCACCAGGTTCCCGTCGATCAACAACATGAAGCGGCTAGAATAATGTTCGGGCTCTGTCACATGCTGAGCGCACGCTGCGGGGACGACACGGCCATGCTGTGCGCCGATCATGTCGGCTGCTACATGAACATGCCCGGCGGTGAAGTACGTGTGCCTTTGGGGTTAGTAGGTATACTGGCTCCGTTGCTACGTCAAATACCGGAAGGAGTTATTCGTTATTGTAAGCCGGTAAACTGTATCTACTGGGGAACATCACAGAAAGAAGGTTATCGAGCTTGCGTATGTACTGCGGATGGTGATGAATTTCCTTGTGACTACGTCATCATAACAGTGTCGCTCGGAGTGTTGTATAATAATGCCGTCAAAATGTTCTGTCCTACGCTCCCAGCTTCAAAGATAGACGCCATGCGCTGCCTTGGATTTGGATATTGTAATAAAATTTATATGGAATATTGTCGCCCGTTTTGGTATTGGCATAAAGGAGACTTGAACTTTAGATACTGTTGTAATGAGCTTTGTGATCGTTCTGATTGGACACGAGGAATAACATCAATAGAAGTAGTGCCAAATAGTAAACATGTCATGTGTGCTTGGGTGGTAGGCCAAGAAGCCTTCATGATGGAAGGGCTTTGCGACAGAGATATAGCTGAAGGCTTGACCGAAATACTACGTATCTCAACGGGAAACCCCAGTATACCGTATCCGATGACAATTTTACGATCGCATTGGACTTCTGACCCCTTTTTCTGCGGGGCTTATTCTTATGATAAATACGGATCTGACGGGCAACTACAGCAGTCATTGGCGTGTCCGCTGCCGGGGCCTAGTGAGCCTATTCCTCCTATATTGTTGTTCGCTGGCGAGGCCACGGTGCCCGGCCACTACGCCACCGTGTCTGGTGCTCGGCTGAGTGGCGTGCGAGAGGCTGAGAGAGTGGTGCAATTAACTCTGCGATACAAAGGCCCTCCTTTGCCTGTTGTTGACAGAAAGCCAAAACAGCAAAGTAAAAGTAAAAAAGCAGCGGGTAAGTAAAGCAGCGTGTTAGTAAAGCTTGTCGTTCATACCGTGAAATTTTCTAAGACTTATCCTTTACCCCTTGTCAGAAAGTGAGAAATATATGTAAAGTTTCGCGTTACGCTTGTGTTTTACGCCTTTAATATTTTCACCCGGAACTCATGTCTACGTAACTGCTAACTTTTCTCTGACAACTTTGCGGGACTTGCTAGTGTTGTTAGTTTTGAAACTAGAATGATACTCAACTTGTTTGATGCCTCATCTTGGTTTATTTTGTTCGGTGGTCTGCGCTGAAAGTATTAAATGTTCTTTCATACAAAGTATTTTGTAAAAATAAAATATATACATCGCAGCGTCCCTTTACTATGGTATTAGGTCAAGGAAAACTACTTATATATTTTATATAAAAATTCAAGACTAAGAGCTCGTGTGGCACCCAAATACCTATTGAGCTTTTTGTATACCCAGACTTTTGCAAATGGGTCAAAACTGTTTTGTGATCAACCCCTAACTCTTCAGCTTTGTCGTGACTACTAATAGGATCTTGCTCCACTTTTTCAAAAATGGAATCGACTTTATCCGTAACAGGGCGACCAGAGCAAGCTGCATTGTTGACGACAAACTTCCCGGACTGAAAACGCTTGAACCAACTTTGTGCTACTCTTACTGACACTGCGTAAAGTCCATAAAAGTCACATATTTTTTTCGTGGCTTGTGGCGCTTTTCCTTTTTTTTTATAAAACTTCAAAACGTATCGAATTTCTTCGTTAGATGCCCTAATTTTAGCGGACAGAAATACAATGTAAAAATTGCGGGAAATTATTTGTTACTTTTTTTTTTTAATGTGATCTTTTTAATGGTATCAAAACCAGCCAAATACAAACAGAGCAGCCAAAGAGATTTTGCTACAACTTTATACCTACAAAATACGAAAAAACTTTTTCGCCGACCTATTATTTACTATTAAGGTATTATAAAGTAGTCATGGTGTGTTAATAAAAATATTGGTCACTAGTACAATCAAATACAGACATAGAAAGCTCTAAAAATAAATTCAAAATTGTACCCACACGCTAACCACATAATTTTGAATAACATATTAAATCTGTTATTGGTAAAACGGTCTGTACTCAAACGATTTGCATTGGTCTCGAACGTTATACATAATGGCGGAGTATGCGGCTGATTGAGCTATTGTTCACCATGTTTGCACATCAAGATTGAATGCGGATGAGGGAGAGTTTGTACGATTTCCATGGGCTGTGTCATGTATCATACACATATGCCGTTATATAAAGGCTGGACCAAATAGTGACGTCATAAAAAAAAAAGATTTCTCGTGCCCCACAGGGGTATCCGAAAATACCCATGTATGTTCCGCGATTCTTAATAGTTTTCGAGTAAATTTTTTTTTTAATTTCTTGAAAATGTTATGGGAACCACTTTCAAAATATTCTATCTTTATTTTTACAAGGGTTTTTCACATTTTTTTCCGCAATTTTCATTGTTATGGAATATTCTTTCAGACATAAAAACAATAATCATTTTCCTATCATTAATTTAAAATACAACATTTTTATTCGAAAACGAAGAATTTACGTTCGAGTGATACAGAGTCGAAAAACCGGTTATATTATGATGACCTGGGACGGGCGTTGCCGGTTTAAGACATTTGTAACTTTTTATTTTTTAAACTTTAAGTTTATTAAAATAATTTTATGTTAGTAACATTCCTCTTTATCCAATTCGAACAAAATTTTTGTATCTTAAATTAATGATAGGAAGATGATTATTTTATGCCTGACAGTAATATACAGGTTGGATTTTTGAGATGGGGCAGCAAGGGCAGACATGATCGATTAGAATAAAAAAAAGTTTTTGTGAAAATTGCCTATTTTCCTGCTGACTGTACATTTTTTTCAAAATCTGTGAATGCATATCAAAATTTCTCAAAGAGTTAAGAAAAGTCTCCTAAGACCGTTTTCCTGTAGCTACAACGGTTAAGGTAGCTGCCCTTGCTGCCACATCTCAAAAATCCAGCCTGTATAACAACGAAAATTGCAAAATAAAACTGTGAAAAAGCCGTGGGAAAATAAAGATAGAATTTTTTGAAAGCTTTTTATTTTTTTGGTTCCAATAAAATTTTCAAGAAATTAAAAAAATATATAACTGGGTAACTATCAAGAATCGCGGAACATAAATGGGGTATTTTCGGATGGGAGCATGAGGAAAAAATTTTTGTATTACGTCACTATTTGGACCAACCTGTATATAAGTGAAATACTGACTGATGTCCTAGATTCGTTATAGATAGGGTAACTTCTGGGGCTTTTCACAGGCTATTTTTATTGAGATAGGATAATGACTTTTCTACAAAAAGACACGCTAGCATAAGAGACAAAATGTATAAGAAAATACATGCGAAAATGACAGATTTATTAACAAATCTGAAAATATTGGAGAATTAGGTCAAAGGAAAATAATCTCCTTTAGACCGTGACGAGTTTTCCCATGTTTTCAAGAAAATTAATTATTTGAAGCCAGCACAACCTACGGTGGAGGGCATATTATTATTATGAGCGGCTGCGGAATCCGGCCCCATACAATACATTCCCTACATTAGTTTCCGGAAGAATAAATTGCGTCCTTTTCTCCCATCAGCGCAGATTTTGCCCTCCACAAACTTGGGTTTTTGTCACGGCATGAGTTGCTGGGCGTTTAAACATAGACATAGTTATTATAATTTGTTTTGATGTGTTGTTTCACATCTAAAGTTTTATTATGAAACGTTTTTGATACATTTAAGTAGATTATAACAGATTTTCTGTTGCAATCTACTTAACTTTATCAAAAGCGTTTTGCCCCCACCACCACCCGCTGCACTAATACCATGAACCCACTTTTGGTTCAAGCAAATATCTGCATAAGTTGAATAAGTTTGATTTAGGAGTTTAGTAGAGATTAGCTTTGCCCTTTTGTTAAAACATTAGATTGTTATACAAGGGGCTAAAATGACCGATTATATACGAGGTAGTTTTACTCCCGAGCTTTAGCAAGGGAGTAAATAGAAACCGAGTTATGATGGGTTTTTAGCGTAGTGTGTTACTAGTACACTCTACTTTTCACTACGATGGTGAGAAAATAAAATAATCCAATACAATATTAAAAATAAAATACGGTCACCAATTCAATTTGCAATTAGAGAAAAATTCTAAAGATTTTACGCCAAAGCCTTTTTTTATTTCTTCTGTAGCTGCAACGAACGCATTTTAACGAAGAGATCGCCGCATTTAGTTCCATTTTTTTAAATAATATGTTTTTTCTTTTATTATGAAACAGTAATAAGTCGAGTCTTTATTCATGATTATTCTACTTATGAATAAAGCCTTTTTCTTTTTTGTAGGCTCGTTGGTAAAAGACAAAAAAAAAAAAAAAATGTGTCCATTATAGGAAAATACGCTATTTTATCCCCGCTCTGGTACGCTACAATGACGGAATTTTTGAGCAAGAGGAGTGAAAAGGAACATTTTTCAGTCTTGAATTATTCGATACCCCATGGGTCGCTTCTCCTTTTACGACATCCATAGAGGAATGGTCTACAAAATTCATAACTGACCAATTTAACCAAAACTGATTCCAGAATCCAGCTTACTAACACGTGTGAAACAAACTTAACACAAAGTGGAATGTTCATTTTCTCAGGTGAGTTACAAAGTAATCTCACTAACTGGAATTCTTCGGGAATATAACTCAATTACATCACGATAGAGGGAGCTTCCACACGGTACGATCGCAGTCTCGTATAGGTGCAATTTTATCTACAGACATTTTTCATCAGATCAGCCGCTGAATACCGAAGTGTAACATTAATTTCAATAACGCTTCCTGTTAAAAGAGTTTTCCTTTTCCTTCTTTCTTTCCTGTATATTTTGTAACGGAGGAAAGTGACTACAATGTAAGTGGGGTCATCAATAAGATTTGATCTGTTTGCTAAGCTAGTAATTATGACTTGACAGTCATAAATTACCGCTCATTATAGTCTGCTGTAATATGGATGTAATACTGTTAATTAGGTCTTTGTTTAGTAAATGACCTTTAATGGTTTATAATGTAATGTCAATGATGTTATGTATCTGTCGTGGCTCGATCTTAGAATTGATTATTTAATGAAGTGTTCGGTAATTTAATGAAATCGTTGTGTTTCATGAAATGGCCAACTAAATGTCAACGTTTACTAGACCCCGCCATCCCCTTTGAACATAACCTGTCCGAGTCGGGGTGCCCCAAGGCCCGAGCTCGCTTCGCTCGCTCTTGCATCCTAAGTTCTCCTAGTAACATTGCCATTTGACTAAGTTGAGATGTGTTATTTAAGCGATATCAACGCCTCTACCGGTGGATAATCTAACAATTTTAAGATATGATCACTAATGTTTGGCCACATCATGAAGTAGTCGTGCGTTTAACTGTTCATATCGTCAAACGTTGAGTATTTAATGATCCAGACCATCATCATGATGTGACCAGCGGTCGATGTTCTATTTCATGAAAGAAAAGAAAATAAAGAAAGAAAATACGTTTATTTAGCACAGACTACAAAGCACACTACACAACATATACCTACAAGTAAAAAATACAACCATTTCATGAAATGATCAATTCTAAGTTCTGGCCACCACATATCCACTGTCTAGCTTAACTATGTTTACCATAGCTTATTATTTTGGCTTGGGAGTGTCTCTTTCCTTCAATTTCCAAAAGTAAAAAAAATCTACAATAGCTTAACATTTAAGGCACGGACTAGCCAGCAAGAGGACGTGAGTTCGAACCCAGTCCTTTATATCGTTGTCGTGATCCTTCCACACCAAGTGAAATACGAGCTTAGGTAACTTTCGTGGTGAAAATATTATTTTTAAATTATGGAAATTTGCGTAACCCATCAAGACATCACATTCATGTCTTCTTAGTGTAATGATATGAAATATTGAAAGTGTTCCACCACCTACGTATGCAATTATTTTATAATCCACCTTAGTGTATCCCGCCTCGAGGGAAACATCGCCTGAATAACAAATATATCGGCGATTCCTACGAATTGATTCCGCAGTGATTGATGTTCGCTGTTCTACTGGCTAGAAACGCTCGCTTCAAGAGCCTTTTGATTCCACGTCACTTTACTCAACACAATCAATAGGGAAACAGAATTCGCTTTATCGAGTTCTCTTCAGTGGATTATTGAGTATTTGTTTGATTATTACTTGCTAATGTGGTAGGTAAGTTCGATCTAGCAGATATTATGAGCTTTGGGCAAGTTAAAATAGAACTTATGCACTTATACCTGTGTTGGTTTGGTAACACGTGGTTTCACAACAAGAAAGAAAGAGGGTAGCGGAAAATTGCATCAAAATTATCAGGAGAACATTAATTTATGTTGTAATTTAACGTAGCGTATGTCTTCAGAACTCATCGCTGAGCGCTAATTAAAGTAATAACAGCAGCGGGAAGCAACGCAAACTGCCCGCGCTTCTTGGAAAACAGAAGATAAACATTTCCCAAGAAAAGCGGGCAGTTTCTCGTATAAGTAAAAATATGACCTTGTCAGCGTTGAACGGCAAATATCTGATAATTCGGCTCTATTGAGCTTTACGGATGTAATGCGAAGAGTTCCGCGGAGGGCATTAACACCGTCGCAATGAGAGGGCGGCGCGCACCCGAGCCGCTCCGAGCGAGCCCGGCCAGCACGTCTCTGCAGATGGCGGGCTGCGGGAGCACGCAAGAAAGCGTCGAGACAGATGCGTGACGCAGCGCGCAGGACCGCCCCCCCTCCCCCGCCGGGCCCCGCCGGCGGTGCGTGCCGCGCCCCGCGGTCCCTGCTCCGCGCGACACATCTCACAGAACACATCGATAATCGCGTGGTGCGTGAGCCCGCTGCGGGCTCGGACGAGGGTAGGTAGCTCAGCGCGCGGCGTGCGGTGGCGCGGCCGTGTGTGCCGGTGCAGGCGGTGCGTGGCGCGCGCGTGGCGCGGGCGGGGCGCGCGCGGCTGCCCGGGCGGCAGTCGCTCGGAGGCAGGCGGCGGCTCGCGTCGCCCTGCGCTCTCTCGCTGCACCGCTGCATCGCTGCGCTCGCGAACTCGCGACAAGGTACGCGCCGCGACACCACACCGCACGCTGCACGCGTTACACATCACACTCGTGCATTTTTCATTCATCACTTCGTAGTTTTTTGCTTTATTATCTGCCGTATCCTAATCGGCGAAAGGACCTTCTCGAACGCGCGCATGTTGCCTTAAATTATATTCAAAATTCGGTAAGATTTAGAAAATCTCGTTTGATGATAATAAAAAAAAATGCTCGGGTAAGTAAAAATTCTCAAATATTTTCTGCGTCTTTCGTAAGGCTGTAACGAAATAGAAACAGGCATGCGTAAGTTCTCTAATGGCAGCCGAAATATAATGAAAACGTGGTGAAAAATTAAATTTTCTTTGTTATTTGTAGGAATAAAGGGAATTATTATGGGTGTCATTAATTTTATAATGGTTTTTGGGACGCAAAGACTGCGCTTCGTTTTGTCTTACAGAAGATCTCATGAAGGAGAAAACAGCAAAAGCACTGGCCTGATGCCAAATGTCGACCGCGGCACACATCTTTCACTAACAAAATATTTTAGAAATATCAGAGATATAATGTCTGAACATTTAAATGCCTGTAGTGGACTGAAAATGTACGTTCTCGAGATGATGAGTACTGTCATCGTTTGTTCGTTTGATAAATGAGCGTGCCGGGGACCAACACGTAGCCTATCTTAGATAACTAATTATTACAATTAGCTCTCCTAGTGATCTGTGACTACTTTTAATATGAAAATGTTCTCCCACACAACCTGAAAGATCTCATTAGTCAGTTTTCACATCTTTAAAATCTTATCTTGATATTTCACACATTTCGCAAAATGATTCTAATAACGGAAGAATAAATCTCTAAAATGGCCACCTCAGCGCAATTTTAATATTTTCTCCGAACGTTCATTTTCATTTCAGTTGATTTTCTTTCATGAATATTTTTCGGCGTGAGATGCTCGGTCTTCACGCCCAAAATTATGATAACGTGCTTGATGACAAACATGAAGATAACAGACGAGACATTTCGACAATCGTCTTTAGGATTTTCATATTTTCCTTCAAATTTTCATTCTTTTGTCATTGCTTTGCCGGCTAAGACCGATAAGATTTATTTACAAATTGATGGTAAAAAAAGATAGGTATGAAGAAAACATAAATAATTGTAAATTAACTATAACATAACACAACATAACATCATGCCCGTGTTATTAAGGGACGGGCAGAGGTATATATTTGTATAGTAGGTACATCACATTTCGCCGTTTGATGGCAATAAGCTGGCTCGAATAAATTATATCAAATACATAAATAGCTAAGATATTTGAAGATTTCGCTGAAGATCGAGTGTCAATTCTGTCACAGTGAATATTTGGCACGCGGTGTGACTATGTGCCATGATGCGGGTATCTACAGCCTTCCCTCCCACTTTGCTTGAGTTCCACCTCTTCGTAATGAATAAATATAAATAAACTAAAAAGGATTTACTTGATTTTCAGGTATAGTAGGGCAGACTGAGGCCCACTTGCACCGCTAATCAAGATACACGTTTAGCGCTAAACGAGTTTTAAATATCATTCTGTCTCTGTCATCTTCAAACATTTGACAGAAAGAGAGTTATGCTTTAAATTCTTTAGCGCTAAACGTGTTTAGTGATTGGCGGTGCAAGTGGGACTTAATCTCTACCAGTCCACCTTTGGGTTAAAAGGATAACGTGTACAACAAATATGTATTTTGTTTTCGTAATTAATATATGTATATATATATATACTAACAGAATACATATACAATGCCAATCTTTGACTAGCTATAGTGAACCTATCTATTGGATATCTTTGATTAATTTTCGTACGCAGACTGAGACGGTATTAAAAATTTATTTTTTTGTTGTATTGTTGTTTTCACCTTGTATAGATACTTAATGAGTAATAAACAAGATTCAGGAAGGATTCAGGAATTCATAAAATCGCTTGCATTTTTGTTTTTATTTTTATGTTGTTCTCTTGATTAAAGGGGTGGTCGTGTGCTCGTTACGGGGACTCAATTAACTCATTCGAAATTAACTGCTTTTTGTATTGGTTGTTTTTAAATCTGCAAGAGAGCGCAGTAAAAGTTAAAAGGAAAAGACATGGATAAAATTATTCGTTTGCAGTAAGTGTTATTTAAAAAAAAAAGTTTATTTCGGAACAGAAAACTCAAGACTAAGGGCCCGTTGTTTGATACATAGTTAAACATGACCAATAGTCAATTTAACAATAAGTTACTTGACAATAGTCAATAACTCTAAAAGTTTAACTACTCTGTCTGCGCATGGTTAACTTTTATAACAAATTGTCGATTTTTTTAACTGTAGTTAGCTTAACCATTTGTCAAACAACATACTTATGTCATTTTTAACAAATTGTTAGTTACTCATCGTACTAACGCATTTTAACTATTAGTATGTTTGACTACTGATCAAACAACGGGCCCTAAGTAGAACAAGTAAAACGATGATAGCTGCAAAAGTATAAACTGTAGCGCAGCTAACGAGTTATTTGAAAATAAACATCATTTTATCCACATTGTGCATAGAGCCTTATATTCACAGCAATACAAAGGGTGTTTATTGAACTATAAATATAAATCATAAAACAACAAACAATAACCAATCAACTATTCTGTTATTGTACATTTATTACGAAACTAATTTGTAGCACTGTTGGCATAATATATTCTGCAAATGCATATGAAAGCCCCGCTGAGTTCTCTCCGAACTTTCGAGTTCGCTGTATTAGTAAACATATAAGTTCCCGACTTTGCCCGTAGCTCGTAAGCCCCTAACACTCAGAAATGCCCACTTGCGAATTCCGGAAAACTAATACTCAAAGGCAAATTGTCATTTCAGTTGGGAAGTTGCTGACGTTTGGGGCAATTTGTGAGCTATCCCCAAGAGATGCAATTTCCCCCTTCCGCCTAATTGCTCCCGGGGCTTGCTACTACAAAGCTAGTTAGGAAACTGCCTCTCGGACCACTTGTGTCGCCTCGACCCCAATCAATTATGTGCCCACTGTGCCCACTTTGCCCACCGTGCCCGGTATGACCGATGCTCAGACAATGTCACGGTGAGATTCATCTCACTGCGCTGACCGCACACCTACCACTTTGACATTGGTATCTTACTTGATAGTGGTGTTTGCCGACTTCAATCAACCTTTAAAACATTCACTGTTAATTAGATTCTCTTGGATGTCATTTTGTATTTTGTTTCGTAGCGCAGTTTATGCATTTCTGCTTCTAATTGGGCGTGTAATATGTACAATATCGTTATATCGTGGGCAGCGAACACATGGTAGAGAATGTGACCTCTCATTTTGTGCCGATAATTCGCGTACAGATTCCTTACAAGAATAATTTTCAGAACACGACATTATGACGAGGTCTATGCGTCGTGCCAGACACAACAATGAATGGTTTACACATGCTTCCTGAAGTGGGTGTCACATAATTAAATGCGAACAGAAATGATCGGAATTTGGACTAAAATAGTCGCACTAGCCACAAAAACATTGTTAATCGCGTGTGCCCACAAATAGCAATTAAACTGTGTAAATAAATACTGTTTCAGTGTTAACCACGCCCTCATTCTAAATAATTAAATTGTGCGTAATCCTATTGGTATTTTGATTAAGCGGAAATAAAACGATCTGCTCCCATCCAAGGGTCCAGCGGTTGAAGAGACAGAGAACGAATTCGTCAATAAGCAATGTTAATAGTTTAAGAATAGAATAGAATAGGTATAAGCTAATTATGGCCGACACGTTAAGGTTTCATGAAACCTTATACGTTTTATATCGCTCGGTATTGGAATATAAAAATATTTTAATTAGATGTGGCCTTGTCCTTCACGTACTGAATGTCATTAGTCTTACTTTATTCAAGATCATTGAGAACTTTTTGGGCAGTGCATTTAATTGCTATATCTTCCTTGATGACAATATAAGTCTTGCTCAAGGATTGTCTTTACAGGTTATTGTTTTTGAAATTATTAATAGCTACCTACCTACTGTACTTAAGCTTTCACGGTGAAGTTTTACAGAGTTGACAGGCAGATCATACTGATGACGCTACCAAATGAGTAATTTTCAATTATCAATGACAGGATGCACCATATCCCTTTGTTTTTAAATTAAGTAAGACAAAATAAAGTGTAACCTGTAGGCCTGCAGATATTAAATACAGTTTAATTAAAATACACTCATTTATCATTCGAGAATTCGAAAACCATTTAGCACAGTGTGTAACGGAGTCGATTCTTTTATTTTTTAACTTCTTTTTCTCCTATAGGCACAGGTATTGAATTCCTGCAGAATTTAATTAAAATTTGTGTTAAATTAAAGGAACTATGCAGCAGTGATGTAAAAGCGTCCGCTTCTCTGATTGAATGGTCGGAAATGAGTGAAATTATAGCAGCTACTAGTTTTCAGCCTCCTAAAATAGGTTCCTTCAATATATTTTGATTTTCGCTACGTGGAAATGTATTGATTACAAAGGGATATTGAATAAACTGTTCTTAAAATATTAAGAAAGTTGTATTGCGTTTAATTAGTGCTGATTTTACCAACAGTCTACCTAATTTCTATAGAGTAATCAATATTGGCAAGTTCATTCAAATAGATATTTACCTATCTAGTTCCTTACAAATCGACTTTTTGATCCAAATACAGTCAATATAATCTAACTATATCCCATCAAAGCAATATTGCTGTATCATTTTCCCGTTGCTCTCTATTACGGACGGCACTGCATCACCACCAGACTCGTCGGCACCACTCGGCTCCACTCGGGCCTCGGCGCTACTCGATCACAACGCTAATTTAAACACCGATCCGTTACCTACACCTACGTAGTTAACATACATTTTATCTCGTTAGTCACTGTGAACGGTTTTTATCACGAAAAATCTCCCATCATTTTCCGAATCCAATTTATCACAAACTCACTCCACATACGTGTGTCGCTGTTGTGACCTGAATTTTTACTAATGGCCGCCAATAATAAAAACAATACACAACACGTTATGAAAATAGTTCGCGACTGGAATGCGTATTATCGCCCCCAGCGATGGCGAGCCAAAGTTTTTTTTTTTTTTTTAATTTTTCGTATTTGCACCTACCACTGTTTGTTTCTGCAAAAAACCCAATGATTGTCTGTTACAAAATGCCTATGGAATTAAGTACACCTCTGTACATTTCTGTGCTTGATATTAAATAAATAAAAAATATTCAAATAGATAAATCAAGTGTCTAGTCCTGCCGGCTTTTTGCACGGGGAAGATTGATGGCGAAATTTTAGCAAAAATTCCTCTAGATGTTGATCGTCGGCTATTACGTAGAGAGGGCTTTTGTACGAATGATAATACGGTCCGAGGGAGCGGCGAGCGATGTGATTGCAGAGGCGAGATATGTTCCAGTTGAAAACTGGCTTAGTCACATCCGCAGAGCCGACAGGCTTGAGCGGTAAACAATGACATATACACCCCAATTGTATATCGATAGGTGTTTTGTATCGATCACTTCTTCATAATATCATGACTTGCTACGTAATCGCGTCATTTTTATGGTAATCGAAACCTCATATCATTCTCAGAACGCAAGAAATGTCAAATAAATTTGATGTAGATTTCTGTAGAAGTTACATGATTAGGTTGTTCGAATGGCAACCGTTGCGTGACTGAAATCTGTCGTTTGTCATTTTTATTGTCTAAAAATAAATATATTAATGTTTCTGGGAATAGACGTACGTTTGGAAAGTAGTCTTAGATTTAGGTCTCAAAATCGACACATTCATTTCACTGACATAGAACCATTTTGGGGGCTTGTGGCTAATTAACAACAACCGCATGGGCCGATCGATCAGGTTAAGCTACGCTTGCCGCGGTTGGTCGGCGGATCCAACCATCCGTGGTCAACCAAGACCCTCCGTGCCTCGGAAAGCACACTAAGCCGTTGATCCCGGCTGTCATTCGTGGATCTTTGACAGTCGTTACGGGTCGTCAGAAGCCCGAAAGTCTGACAACCAGTCTTACCAAGGGGTATCGTATAATCTAGTAACTCGGTTGTGGAGGTCAGATAGGCAGTTACTCTATATAAAATACTGGTATTCAGCTGCATCCAGTTAGACTGGAAGCCGATCCCTACATAGTTGGGAAATGGTTAGGCATATGATAAGGATGATGAAAATCATCTTGAATGCTGAGTAGAATTGGCCAAAAATGTATCATAGTTAAACACTTTTCAACACATGCATCTCTCACTTTCACATCCTCTAAAACATAATTCTAATGAACTAAACATAATTTTTTGTTCCAGGTGCGACAGTTCCACGAACATTGGTGTAGGTGAGATGATCCGTAGTGTTAGTGCTTAGTTTTCCGCCAGTCATATTTAAAGTGCCTAAGTTACATCTATTAGTACATTCATGGACAAATATACGGTGTAGTGTAGTGAACTTAAACTTCTGTGCAGAATTTTCTCGTGAACTTGTATTGAAGTTGGAAGATAGTGTGTTTTTTTATCCTCGAAGCGCTTCTGTGTTCACCGATTATGATATAAAGGTAAGTTATTTTTTTTTTGCTGAAACAGTTTTCTTTTTCCATTTCCACAAGAATGGAGAAGTTGGTATTAAAAGGTCTTTGTACAAACTGTGATTCTACAGGTTTGGCTGCGATTATGTTCTGCTCATTTTCGTCGATCGAATTTTCAGTTTCAAAATTCCGGTTTCACTTCAACTTTTGCGCTATCGTACGACTTTCGAATACTCAAACCAATTTTAGAGGCATTTAAGCAAACGGTGCTTCCTGGCAATCTGCGGAAACTCCACCAGTTTTATTGCCTTCGTTCAATGATTCTGTGAGGCAAAGATTTTGATGAATGAGAGCCGGTGCAATTTATCATAGCACCGTAACTGAATATTATTTATGCGGCGCAGGATCCTCATCTGTATAAGTAACTATAACCCATAAATTAAAACAAAAACTAGGTCACAACTCTGTTTCCTATAAGCAACGCTTATTGGCAACAATATTCATATTTACATACTTACGAAATATTCTTCTGGCTGTTGCAATTTTTATATTTTTTTATAAAGAAACAAAGACATAATTTTTTTTATAAAGAAAAAAATACATTATACGTGACTGAGTTTTGAAAAGCGAGAAAGGTACCTCCTATATGTTGCTTTTCCGATATTTTTGAAGCACTTATTAGGAAATAAGTGCATTTAAAAAGTATTGTAGTGAGAGTACCTTTTACTTTTTTGGTACTCCATGCACGATGAACAATATGAGTATTAATTGGCACTGTAGTAGTAAAGATGTTGTAAGACTCAACCTTATACATTTTTTATTAACAGGCCCTTTTTTTTTGTTTTTTTTTGTTGGGATTTCAAATACTTCTCCTGCTAAGGGCGGAGCGGGAGGGGCTGTCAGACTTTTACTGACTAAAATCCACCCGTGTTCCTTCAGTTGCCTGTGTGCCAAGGTAACCCTTTCGGACAAACCCGCGACCCTGGCAGGCATCGGCTTTAGCGGACCGCGTCAATGTATGCTAACATCTCTATGAGGCGGGCGTGGAACACAACGCGCCGTCGACCCGTTATTAAGAGCCCTAACATTTCGTTAACTCTTCTAGTGCACAATTTGGAGGCTAAAAATCCCTATAAGTTTCCCGAACAGAATAAAAAAATAAAACTAAGCATGTTGCGTGTAAAGAGCCCTTCACACAAGAAGTGTCCTCCAGACCTAAAAAAATATTTCAATAAAATGTTTTATGTATAAAATTTAAAAACAGAATTAATTTCCTCGTTATCTATAATAGAATCGGATCAGATAGTTACTACTATAAACTATTATAACATTGGCGGTAGTCCAACTCTCTGCGACACCCGTGGCCTTACTAGAGGTTGCTTGTATTAATCTAAACATAGTAAGCTGTTGTAATTATTACTGTTTGTATCGTTCAATGTCCTTATCGTAGTCGGATATGGTGTTTGGCATGTTACTCCAGATGAAATATAACTAAATAAATGCTTGTAGAATATCATCATTAGTATTATTTGGTCTGAAATATAAGAGGCTGACTGGCTAATCTGAAGGGCCTTTTTCACACTCTCAGTATTACACTAGCCATTAGATAAAGTCATAAAAGGAAACAAATTTGTATGAAATTCTCCGTCAAATAGATAGGAAAATAAAAACGACAATAAGTGCAATAGGTATAGGTATACATAATTATCACTGAAACTCTCTCATTGAAATCCTTACCTACATGAAAACGAGTCAAAAGGCATTGAAAAAAATATTGTCAATTTTATTACTTTTTATGGATAACTCGCACTTGACTAAAAAATTAACTATGCCAAAAAACATAGAAAAGATAGCTCTTATTAAGAAAAAAAAAAATGTTTCCTGAAACAATTTTTTTTTTTGGATTTTGGTTTCTCCTACTGTCTCAGTAAAAAAAAACACGTGTGGCACTCGGGGACTGCCGCGGTAAAGCTATTGCATAGCATTTTTTATCAACTTATGCAATTATATATTTTTTTATTTTTTTTATTTATGCAGTATTTTTTTCTTTGATACTAATTCAAGTACAGTCGTACCATATACATACACGTTAAGCGAACGCTCGGCCGAGCTACATGGTAGACAGAGTGGGGGGTGTTAGGTTTTATTTTCGTTACGGAATTTCTTGATTCGGTCGGCGCGCTCAAAGCCCGCGATAAAAGCTATGCAATAGCTTAAAAACACTCTGTATTCGTAGGGTTCTAACTCAGGACCAGGCTTGATAGTTCTAGTTTTCACAACAAAATTATTCAGACGTAAGCCTTACAGAGTTCTCAATAATCTGATTTAGAACTTTACTGAGATAACGTCTTGTGGCAGTAGACTGACAAGTATGGAAAGATGCTTTATTCTTAATGCCTAATGGGTGAGGTGTCCAAAATAATTTAGGTGGTTTTATAACTGAGTATTTGTTTTAATTAATGCTTATAGGAGGGTAATGGTTATAGGAGGGTAGGAAATATTGTCAACCTGCTTACTGCAGGTAGCAAGCATGTTAAAGCCCTATTAACTGCTGTAATCGGATTAAAGCGCCGTGTGCTATGTTGAACAACGCTCTGTGAATACTTTACTTAGTTAATGTACATACCCTCTTTATAATATTCTCGTGAATTAGAAACTCCGCTAAGTGGTATGGAAGTTTTACTGATAGGTAAATGCAGTTTTCGTGCTTTTTGGACGTAATGGCATTGAGTACTTAGCACAGACTTATATATATTAATTATAATGTACTAATGTACACACGGCTACATATCAAGCTATATAATTCCAGTATAAGCTGATCTCGTATTGTATAGGATTTCCATACAATGAGAGGTCAGCTTATACTGGAAATGTGTAGTTTGATATGGAGCCGTGTGTACCAAATATTGCAGTCCAAGGCTGGTGCTAAACATAAATCTTCGTTTCATTTATAGTATATACCTACTAAAAGAGCGTTATCTGGCTTTTAACTAAGAATAACATTTCAAACATTTTTTCACCTAATATAAATTCAAAATTTTTCTTGTTAATCGTTTACTCTACAAATAACCCGCCATTGATCTTGAGTGCATCTGCGTCATTGTTTTACCCCCCCAATCTTACTTCTAAACGTCGTAATCATTCATGTTCAAATATCGGGTTTATGTTCCCAATACCGGCTGGGAGGTTGTCCGGGAAAGGCCGAGAGGCCATCAGCCATCGAAGTGCCACCTGCGACCTGCATCCGACCTAATCCTTATACTTTGCTCTTAATACCAGCGCTTAAGGCGCTTTGCATGAAATACCAATATAAATATTCATACCTCTGAATAAAAATGATTCAGAGGTGGATTAAAACTCGAGAAGTACTATAGTTGCAAGTAAAAATATGGATCCTCAAATTAAAATAATTTGATATACTAATTTAGTCAATAGTTGTTTAATAAATCATAACATTTTCGATGTTTTAACAATAAATTAGCTACAGTCATAGTTATTAATTGGCAAGAGATTCTTACAAGTCATTACAATTACATCTAAAAAAATCTTGAGAAGACGTTCAATAAAATTTTATGAAATATTTGATAGCGCAAATACGGGCAATACTTGAATTAATTGTACAAGAACGTGCAACTCTGTGTTTAGCCGAGGTAAAACGTGCATTCAATTACTGTATGCGATTTTATAGAAATCCTGTAAACACTTGCATGCAATTCTTGAATGGCAATAATTGAACGTGCTTTATGGCATGCTATTATTGCTCTCGAACGTTCCAGAAACTTGCACCGTGTAAATGGGGCTTTGGGTACATTTAGATATTACAATTAAAAAGTAAAGAATAATTAAAAATAATCATAATGCCAATTAACTGAAAATAATACAAACAAACAAAAGTCGTAAGGAGGTTAAACATAATAAGTCAAATAATAATCAACAGAAGAATTAAATAAACAATATGAAAAAGGAAAAAAAGGTTGAAATTAAATAATTTCAATGATCACAACCGTGTCATTTTTTTTTTTTTCAAAATAACGATTCACACTTAAATTAAAATAAGAACTATAGGCTACAAGAAGTAAATAACAAGAGAGTATGCCCCTTAACATCCATCTCGTAATGGATTCGGATGGTCGAAGCGTTATTACTAGTTATTACTGACCACATATTTTATGGTCTCGTCCGCTTCGGGTATTTAACACACATTTACTACCAACTAAATCATGTGCCATGAATTTATCACCTGTGCACTTAATATTATGTGCTGAAGTTTTGCAACTTTGTTACTGTAAGAAGGAAGATTAAAATGTTTGACTTTGCATCTCTCTTTGTGATAGTCGGAAACGGTGTAAAATGGAAAATACTCCCCGTGAAAATTGAGGTCGTTTTTGATTAAAATTATAAATTCCAGATAAATTACACATTTTCGTTAAATTAAAAGCTAGGTATTTAATAAATAAGTTTCATGTAGATTCACCCCAAAACCGCAACAAAAAACTTCACCTTTCTGCAAATGTTTAAAAATCATTCTTCGAATTTACTGCGGGTTTGAGAATCGAGTCTCATCTGTCAATGCGTTCGATTAATCAAATATTGAAGTCTGATTCGATTCACATTATCAAGTGAACTGCTGTATTATTAATAATAATCATTACTGTTTCTGTTATTGGTATGTTGATTGGTATGCGGTAACAGTAAATGTTTTCAGCTTTGTGCCTCCATCCCTTTTGCTGCAACCCCCGGAGGGGTAGGGAAAAGTATATAGAAAATATATACAGGCACATTTGACTAGATAGTAATAATGTACTTTTAATCACGGTAGTACGTTCCCGTGGGATATTTTCCGACATCCACGCGGGCGAAGCCGCCAGCAAAAGCTAGTAAATAAATAATAATAATAAATCTAAACAAAATGGGCATTGTTCATATATTTTTAAATGTTGTGAGTAGTTGAAAAACCATTTCGAGGTGACTTGGTGACCACTGCGGAACTACAAATATTCAAAAATATTCTAAGATCATTGATATTTTCGTTATTTCCGCCAGCAAAAGCTAGTAAATAAATAATAATAATAAATCTAAACAAAATGGGCATTGTTCATATATTTCTAAATGTTGTAAGTAGTTGAAAAACTATTTCGAGGAATAGGGTTGGTGACCACTGCGGAACTACAAATATTCAAAAATATTCTAAGATCATTGATATTTTCGTTAAAACATGTTCGATCTTAAGAACCAGGAATGATTGAACCTGCTAGTCTAGAACATAATTGCATTATTATAGCCATGTTCATAGTTGACTGCTGGAACGCTAATTTTAGATCAATTTAAACTCAACTCAAACATAAAGGATTTATTTTAACGAAACCATTTACACGCACTTTCGAATACCTGTAGCTTAAGTCCCATGTAACAGGGGGCGAGCCTATTGCCATCAACCGGTCACAAATCCAGAATGCGGGCTGTTACTGAGAAATTCCTGATGAAAAACCCAATAACACTTTACCCGACTTGGGAATCGAACTCAGAACCTCATTCTCAGAAGTAGTGCTTGCGACCACTGGGCCAACGAGGCAGTCCAATCCATTTAATAATATAGAAAATTGTATAGATTGTGATCTGAAGACGATATAACAACACGACTTTTAACGTAAAACAGTGGTTACATCATTGCTTCGACATAGAACTACATAGATATACTGGGTGTCCCAGAAATCGGCCGACATACTAGCCAAGTGCTGATAGCTTTGGTCAAGCCCTCCCAAAATAACAAAACATATGTTCCGCAAAATCGTATAGTTTTCGAGATATACGAGATTAAAAAAAAACAAAACACAATTTCCTCCATGCGTCATTCTTTCGACTCTCATGTGTAAATAAAATCTTTTTATTAATACATTTTCCATCAATATATTATTAAATAGTTACTCTATCCGTAATTACCTTTGATTCTCCATAAAAACTTTAAAATTCAACATAAATTCACTATTATTTGATTTTTTGCCACAAATATTTTTTTGTTAATAAATTATATTGATTTTAAAAACTATAAGAGTTCACGGAACATATGTTTTGTTATTTTGGGAGGGCTTGACCAAAGCTATCACCAGTCGACATACTATTGGTGGTGAATTACCACCAATAGTACGTCGGTCGATTTCTATGAAACCCTGTATAACCCACTCGCTACACTACCCACAAACCAAGCATTTCTCAGTTCACTAGGTAATCCGTTTTCCAATAATTTAGCGAGCAGCCACACTTGCCTAGAAACTTAATTAACCATAAAACGATACAAAGGAAACCGTATTCCTGTTTACACAATCACATAAGTCCTTTAAATAGATTTGTTTACGCGACACATCAGCCATTTTGGAAACATTTGAATTTTTAATTGACCTATTGTTTTGGAGCCAAAAATAGGTTCTGTATACTGTTTGATTTATTACGATACTAGCTGTTGCCCGCGACTTTGTCTGCTTGTTTTTTGTATTCCATCTTCTTTAATACAAATATCCAGGATAAAAAGCAGCCTTTGTCCTTTTTCAGGTAGCAGGCTATCTGTCCGTAATGATAATTTTGTCATGTTGTTTTATAAAACGAACGGTTGCGGTCGTTAATAAAGGGACTCCATTGTTACATCCTTCGTTTGTAATATGACTTCTACTTCTTAGAATTATTCGGAATCACTGCTGCTTGTCACTCAAGTATTCCTTTTATTTCACTTTTATCTAATTTTAGTTTTTAAAACAGCTAACTAAGTTATTTAGCTACCGACTGCGCCATGTTATGTTATTTTAAACATCGGACGGTTGTAGCGGTTACAAAATGGACTCCATTGTGGAATGTTGTGGTTTAAGCGTAAAGAAGTAACAGACAGAGTTAAGGCTCCTACAAACAGGCGCGACACGCGACGCGAATCGAACACGACACAAACATACCGCCTGTCGCGCGACGAGCGGTGTCTTTGTGTCGCGTGGCGTGTCGCGCCTGTTTGAAGGTGCCTTTACTTTCGAATTTATAATATTAGTATGGATGGTTTTATTATGGTTGCTTGATATGGATAGGATTGATGAGTGTTAAGGCGTCAAACGTCTTCGTTTGCCCGCATTCGGGAAACTCAAATGACATCGAATTCGGATTCCGGACACACGTCATGTTATTTACCTTGTGTAAATAACATGACGTGTGTCCGGAGTCCGTGGTTTTGAAATTCTGCGGGGTAATTACGTAACACACTAACAGTAGGAATGGATTTCATTTTGACAGTTCAACAACATTCATTGCGTTATTTACGTTGTTGAGCAGACACATTTTTCGAACATATGAAGCAATGGATTAGCAATAGGCTTCAAAATGTTTCAGATTGTGATAGATAGTGTGTTACTTAATTAGGGTGATGGTTTCTAGACGATGAAACTGGTCTACATTGTACTCAACATCGTTTATTTGCATTTCGTTCTGTGGCGGTATTTACGTCGCCACATGCGAGCTACACGTCACAATGACGTCACACAAAATCCTGCATCGCGCAAGCAGAGTTTACCGCGCAACTAGCATATATATATACAACGTCCCGACATCATCCGTCGGGCAGTTGCCCACCAGACACGACACCCGTCTGGTCGGAGGATCCTCCCTTTTCCACAGAGTATGAGTGAACTTTACACCCTATTCCTCATACCTGTATAGTACGACATACTAAATTCCATAGGCAGCCGAATTCGGGTGAACGTAAACCAAATAGAATTGTGTCACGGGTAGCGTTCAGTTGATTTTAAACTAGCATTGAAAATAATCATAACAGTATGGATTAGTTTATCTTGCATTGATATTAAATCAGGCAGTAACAACACCCTCTTGCTCTTACTCACGCGCATTAGCCCGCGTGGATTTCGGAAATTATCCCGCGGGAATGTGCTACCGGGATAAATATGTAGTATCTTATCATTGAAATCCATTCAGCTGTTAAAGCGTAAAAAGGTAACAGACAGACACATAATAAATGCAAATAATCTTGTTTTATTTTTATTAAACAGATTTCTATGATTCTAAATGTGTAACATAAAAAAAAAACACGTGTGGCACTCGGGGACTGCCGCGGTAAAGCTATTGCATAGCATTTTTTATCAACTTATGCAATTATAATAATTTATTTATTTTTTATTTATGCAGTATTTTTTTTTCTTTGATATTAATTCAAGCACAGTCGTACCATATACATACACGTTAAGCGAACGCTCGGCCGAGCTACATGGTAGGCGGAGTGGGGGGTGTTAGGTTTTATTTTCGTTACGGAATTTCTTGATTCGGTCGCCGCGCTCAAAGCCCGCGATAAAAGCTATGCAATAGCTTAAAAGCTCGCATTCCGCCAGTGCCACGAAAAAAAAATTACTGTCCATTTTAAAAGGTGCGTATGTAAACTCCCTGACAACTAGACAGCCACCGAACTTTTACTTCGCTGTCCAATTTCATTACAAAAGTTAACCCACGATTTTAATCTACATCATCTACATCACTAGTAATATAAGAGCTGTGTAGATTATAAAGATTAAACATTCTTATGCTGTTGTTCGCGTGCAACGCCTTTATTTGTTAAGTAATAGTATTTCGTGAAGCAAACGCTATATAATACGAAATGTAATCAATCACTGGTTTCAATTGTAGTGTTGAACAACACGTAATGTTCTGATTGTAATTTAGAACCCTGGCACACCCCTAGATTTAAATCACAGGCGGGAAATGAGCAGTAAGGCCTGTTATGGCACCTGAAATACCCGGCGTCGGTCAGAGTAAATGATACCTGTAGACCCTGTATGTTTCAATTCAGTTGATTTTGGTGTAGAAAATTGTCATTATTGACGTTTGGTTGAAAACAAATATGTATTTATTACTATACTGTTATTTTAATTAATTAAAAACCACATGATATAAATTATCAAGAGAAAAGAGAAAGAGAGAGATGAAGATGATGATGATTAAGAGTATTCTATTCTATACCACGTGGATTTCTAATAAAGGAGATTGGGCAAAATCTGCTCTGACTAATGGATAGATATATTCATGGAGAATATTTCTTATTACGACGACTTCTCTCGATTGACAGTACGCGAGGAGCTACAAAACTTTAAATATGAGTAATTAAGAATTATTGAAATTCTGGTATTTCGTCAATTAATTAACTTTAATTAATTCTGTGTTTCACAAACATCTTTTAAGCCTATAAACATCCATTTTAAAACATTGGCCTCCTAGAGAGTCGGTCGGCCGGACACAACGTTAACCCTGCCGCAACCCCAATAGCGTAAAGTTATATGCCAATGGAAAGATCTCTTCAAGGAGAATATTTCTTATTATGAGACTTCTCTCGATTGATAGTACGAGAGGAGCACCAGAGCTCTAAATGTCAGTAATTGAGTCTTATTTCAATCTGGTATTTCGTCAGTGAATTAACTTTCATTAATTAATTATTTTCCTTGCATACATCTTCTTTTAAGCCTATCTCTGTCTACTTTAAAACATAGCCACCTGTATGCCGTTTTAGTCGGTCGGACAGAATGTTAAACCTGCCGAACCTCCCACTACCTTTCAATATTTCGTTGAAAACATCTCGTTTAGAAGAACATTCCTTTCCTTTTAACTGTGAGAATTTATATATTTATATATATAAGTTTATTTATTTTAGGATTATGTATTTATTTAAGTATATGTGATTTTTATTTATACTTTTTGCATTATATGTAGAAAAATATTTTATATTCTAGTTTAAGACGTCACAAATCAAATTCTTCTCTTCTTGTTCTCACACACTATTGTCTACATTTCTTTTTCATTTCTCCTTTCGCAGGTCTGCTGGAAGATATTTCTTAAGAAATAAGCAGTACCTTTGTACTTAATACTAATATGCCGTATCTGTACCTATTTTACTCTGTGTACATAAATAATAAAATAAATAAATAAACATTTGTTATTACTACTTGTCTGAATTATAAGTCAGTTCGGCGGTAAATCGTCCTAAATGTGAATTTAACATCAAAACTAAATTCTCGTCTTAAGTTAACTAATTAATAAAGAGTAACTTGTAAACATCGTCATTATTTTATTAACAATATTACATTATTATATAATATTACATAAAAGTTAGGCAGACATGTATTAGACAACTACGTTTCGAATACAGAGGTATATTTATATCTTCTATCTAAAATGATAAAACAAAGTCGTTTTTGGTGTCTCTCTTTGTGTGTTCACTTAGTTCTCCTAAACTGCTCTTAGTTTTTAGTTCTTCACCATCATTTAGAGAGCTTATTCCTGAAGGTTTATGTGTATAATACAGTAACATATAACTTTCATATAGCACAGAAATTTCGATGTTATGACATATCGCCAAATCACTACATAGATTGAGCCGACATCAAATGAAAGCTGCTTACTTGACATACTCAACTTGTTAAATGGGGATTAAAAAGCAGCGAGGTAATTGCGTAACGCACTCACAATTACAATGCCATTCATTTTGTGTCAGTTGCTTAAAATCATTGTTTGAATATTTTAAAACAAACCCATAGGACCCTCAGGTCTGATGCCTTCCACATTTTTAGGAATTTACCTCATGAGTGTTTAGCTACGAAATTCCTAATATATTTAGGAACATTAGTGCGGAAGTTCAAAATAGCGAGAGAATACTTAACAGATTTTGCTCAACGTTACCTGAGCTTAAATCATATAACCAGAGAAGAATGGTGGTTAGATCTTCTATCCAAAGTCATATTTTTGGTGCATAGAAATCCCTACAGTCTTCACAAATAACGCAACCTGGTAAAACCATTTTCCAATCGTATATACAGACGGCTATAGAGTAGAAGTCGTAGGATCGTACTTAGCGACTAAGCACTTCGTATGCAACAATTATGCGCAGCCTGATGCAAGAAGGAGCAGTTAAAAGCCGCGGTACAATAGGAACACGTCGTTAGGTCTTAGATGCATTGGTATATAAGACCTAACGACTTGTGACCTATTGAACCGCGACTTACGGGATTCAATCCTTGTCAGCGCACCACATATGGGCGTGATTGACGGCGGAAAGGCGCCGGGTGTCGGGGTAACGAACCCGTACGCGACGGCTGCTGCGCGCCCTTCACACCACTCAGCTCACAGACGCGCGCCACTACGGGCATTTCTTTATATTCTATTTCCTATACGCTGATCATTGTAAATTATGGTATTACCCCTATCTTAATACAGTCCGCTTCTTTTATTAATTATAAAGTCCGATTGAGTGGTGTGGAGGGCGTGCAACGGCCGGCGCGTACAGGTTCGGTACCCCGACACCCACGCCTTTCCGCCGTCAATCACCTCGTATGTAGTGCGCCGACAATCCCTCCTATCGAAAAACTTGGGTAGGCATAATTCCCACATGCCGCAAACTGGAAGATGAGGAGAACAGTATACGAGTCTATGTGTCGACAGGTGATCGAAACAATTAATAGACGTTTTATGAAAGTATTTAAAATATTTTAAACATTGTGCTTTTTAAAGGGAACGTTTCAGTAAGAAATGTTCCCCTTGAAGAGCACTATTCATTGTTATATATAATCAGTTATCACTTATTGGGCGCCAAGAACATTCCTAACCTCCGGTGCCTAAGTAGTCACCTATTTAGGTCATTAACTCCGAAGTGTTCAATTACTCAATAGCATCTCGGAGCCTAAGTGTTGCTGACTGCAGTAGAAAAACTAAACTAAACTACTACCCTCTATTACAAGAGGCTCCTCTGACTATCCTTTCGGGAAATGCAGGCGTGATCTATACTACCTATGCATACTAACTGTATACTACCTATGTAGTTAGTTAGCCATCATAGTGCTGACACTACAAAGGAATTGACGTAATCCTTTGTTCGAAGTCAAGCGCATATCTTAGGTACTTTCGTTTCGGACTTCAATTGGCAAAAGTCGTATTCGTAGCAAAGGTTCTCCTTGAAAAGCTCTTTCCATGGGTATAATATATTTAAATATATCTTATGGCTATTGGGCATTTGGGCAGAAACCCATAGTTCGGTGCCCATTCTACTTTACTTTTGAAATTCTGAAATGATTGCAATACAAGTACCTATATAGAATACTTATATAATGTTAAAAGCACTTTTAAGCTCACAAAAGCTTTTTCTATTCCGTTCTAGCTAGATAAGAAAAGATAGTCTTATCATAACAATCGTGGTTCTCTAAAAGTAGAATGTAAGACTCTTTCAGGAGAGTAAGTAGAAAAGTTGTAACAATCGGTAGGAACCCTCATCACAATGGTCAGACAGTCAGACTACTTTACTTAGAACAAAGACTGTGTTTTCAAAGACAGACGTTCGATTGCATTGATGTATCCGATACGAAGTATCTATACAGGTACCTACAGACGAACACATCGCTTTTATGTTTGAGAATTGAGCTTTTAATGATCCTTTGGCTATCTTGTCCAAGTAAGATGCAGTAAAACAGAATTTGAGAAATAAAATTCTGTTTCCAATTTAGTTATGATCAATAATAATAAGTAGTGTACTTTTATTATTTTGGTAAAATTGGTAGTTGTCGGTCGTACTTTTTCGTAAATTCTTCAGTTTTTTTTTTTGTGAATCACAATTTCGATTGTTATATCAAGGCAAGACAAAAAATAAATGATAGGCGTGTATTATTGCCACAGGTCGCGCCAATTAATCGAAAAAATATGTAAATGTAAATATACAAGACAAGGTATGTTATTAATACTGAAAACCTTGAATAAAAATCCTTAGCACACTTCAGTAACAATTTGGAGATGTCATGCGATGCGCATTTAATTTTGGCACTGCTAAAATTTAATATTAGAGCGTTTCCTAAATGACATCAACAGACGCGTCTTATTAAATCAGATTGAAGCTAAATATAGAAATGTATCACATGTCTAAAATATTCACTTTGAATATTATTAGATAGTTTTCGATAGTGTAAATAAATCAATTAACACCTCGGATAGATCTTGTAAGATAATAAAAACACTTATCAATCTTCACGTTGAGTAAAATCTAAATAATAATTTTAATGGTACTCGTACGCACGACTACATTTATCAAGCTATACATTTCCAGTATAAGCTGCCTTCTCATGGTACGAAAAGCCTATACAGTGCGAGGTCAGCTAAAACAGGAAATGTATAGCTCGTTATGTAGCTGTGTATTCTATTCGCGTATAAACACGACATTGGATGTACTGGAATTATTAATAACCACCTTCAAAAAACGAAAATACAAAACAAAAGACTCGCGACTTCCAAATATAAATTTATTTTTCACTTTATAGTGTTTTTATTTTGAGTAATTTATATATATAAAAATGAATCCCTATTTCTCTTGGTCACGCCGTAACTTGAGAACGACTTCATCCATCATTTTTTAAATAGTTTTTTAATACTTTGTAAAAAAAGAAGGTTCTTACGGAAAAAAAAACTAACAAAGTTGCGAGATTTATGCGAGTGAAACCGCTAGGCGCAGCTAGTGGGAAATAAAAATATGTCCCAATAAAATAGCACTGCTTTCATATACAGTGGTATTTTAATACTGAAGATGACCCAAATAGACTAAATACGGTTATGCTGATACCTATTAGCTTTTCCTAAATAGGATGCTGTTTGCCAAGACATACCGTTTGCCAATTGCCTTGACCGCAGCGTTTACCGATATCAATAGTGACTTATAATAATAATAATAATAATAATCGCTTTGGTTTTGCTTAGCCTTGAATCCTCTAAGCACACTGCTGGAAGATTCAGGTCTAGGCTATCGGCTGAGGAGAGGTGGTCAGGTTATATCTCACCTCCTTTACATGGATGACCTAAAACTCTTTGCCCCCAACAATTTGCAACTGACGGAGCTACTGAAAGTAACTGAAATTTTCAGTAGTGCCATCAGAATGGAATTTGGTGTGGACAAATGTGCGGTCATGCATGTAAAGCGAGGGGAGATTGTGGAATCCGTTGGAACCCAACTCTCGGATTCCATAAACCTTAGAACCCTCTCTGCATCCGAAACCTATAAGTATTTGGGTATGTCGGAAGCATTGGGCATCAATGGTACTGACATGAAGCAATCGTTAAGGGAACGCTTCTTTGGCCGCCTGAAAAAAGTATTTAATAGTCTTCTATCAGGCGGAAACAAGGTACGCGCCTTTAACGGTTGGGTCATGCCGGTTTTGATGTACTCTTTTGGCATACTCAAATGGACTCAGACCGAACTCGACGCCCTGGATAGGAAGGTCCGTACACTGCTGACTGCAAATCGAATGCATCACCCACGTTCATCGGTAATGAGGCTGTATATCCCGCGAAAATGTGGAGGTCGAGGCTTTTTAAATGCTAAGACCCTCCACAATCGCGAGATATGCAGTCTCAGGGAATATTTCTTAGAGGCCGACGTGGGGATGCATCGAGATGTGGTCAAAGTGGACAAGGGCCTCACCCCGCTCTCCTTGGCTAAAGAGAACTGGCGCAAGCCAGTAGTGCTTGACACTAATGATCGCATGGAAGTATGGCAGAGTAAGGAGCTTCACGGACGCTTTTTTCGGGCCCTACATGGACCCGATGTAGATCAACTAGCGTCCGTAGCCTGGCTGCGTTTCGGTGATCTCTTTGGAGAAACCGAAGGTTTTGTCTGTGCAATTATGGACGAAGTTATGATGACAAACAACTACCGGAGATTTATTGTGAAAGACGGCACGGTTGACATTTGTCGGGCATGCCACCGTCCGGGTGAATCAATCAGACACATTATCTCCGGATGTTCTAGTCTAGCTAACGAAGAATACTTGCATAGACACAACCTTGTAGCCAGGATTATCCATCAGCAACTTGCTCTCAAATACACCCTTGTAGAATCGGAAGTGCCGTACTACAGGTATGTGCCCGACCCAGTTCTCGAAAATGGAAATATCACATTGTACTGGGACCGATCCATCATCACTGACAGGACTATTGTTGCCAATAAGCCTGATATAGTGGTGGTGGATCGATTAGAGCGGCGCGCAATGATTGTTGACATAACGGTCCCGCATGACGGGAACCTCGTGAAAGCCGAGAAAGATAAACAAATCAAATATCTTGACTTGGCTCGCGAGGTTGTCGACATGTGGGATGTGGACTCAGCGATCATTGTACCGATAGTCGTGACAGTCAATGGCTTAATAGCCAAGAGCCTCGACCAACACCTGAGGAGGCTCTCGTTGGGCAGCTGGATCAAGGGTTTGATTCAGAGGGCGGTACTTCTAGACACGGCCCGCATTGTTAGGAGGTTCCTCTCTCTGGAGCCCTGACCGCCGGTAGCTTGGACCCTGTTCCCGATACCGGTGGGCCACTATTTTTTATATTTTTAAATGTTTTTATATTTTATCATATTTTAATATTTAAAAATATAATTTATATGTACAATAATGAAATAAAGGATCATAATAATCATTTTATTTCAGGAAATTATTCCCATATTAATCACAACAAAATACAAACTACATAGAAATATAAAAAATATAAAAACGTTGCACTCAAAATAAAACACATTATATAAAAAAATTAAATATTACACATTAAAATTAAAACTTTAGTTATTAGGTCAAAATTCATTCGATTAAATATATTATAATGATAAAACAATAATTACTTAATAAATGGTGACGAACTGGCATGCAGGTGCATCCACCTCTCCAACACCACCGAGTCCCACCGCTCGGACAATACGCTCAGGATACTGTTTGAAACCATAATGATGATGACCATGTTGATGAGTTTGAAACCATACGATATCTAATTTTTTTGGTATTATATGCACAGGTGCGATCTTCTATTGTGGTGACATGTCAAAACATCGAAATTTCTGTGCTTTATCAACGTTAAATATTATTGTTTACGCATAAACCTTCTGGAATAAATTCCGGAATTCATCGTGTACTTTAGAAAACTAAGCGGTCACACACAGACACGAAAAGCAATTTTGTGTTATCATGTGCTAAATTCATGGCTACAGTTTGCGCACTGGTTAAATTTTTTTCCTGTACAAAATTCATTAACAGCACTCATTTTTTATATCGATTGTGATCATTTCGCTGCCATTTTCACAAATCACTCCCATTCATGAAACTTATCGCACCTTCGCTCGTTCCGTCCACAACAGCGCAGTTTACACTAATTTAAACCCCAATTCGATATGTTGCTTCAGACCCTAGAGCAACAAGTCGAATATCAAACTGATACTCGATACTGGAGCGGTGGTGGCCCAGTGGTATCGGCCCCGAATTACGAGTTGTAGGTCGTGAGTTCGAACCCAGACAGGCACTTTACTTTGTGTATTTAATTTCATCACCACTGCTTTCAAACGGTGAAGGAAAACATCGTGAGGAAACCGGCATGTCCTAGAACCAAAAATTCGAAGACTTTTGAAATCTACCAACCCGCACCGGGCCCTCGTGGTGGATTACGGCCCAGTCCCTCTCACTGAGAGGAGGCCTATGGCCCAACAGTGGGAACGTTATAGGCTGATTATGCACTCGATACTGGTATTCGATTTGTTTATGCTAGAGATTAACGAATGAAATCAGTTTGATATTTGATACTCACCTACTGCATCTGATAAGTTGGTTAGTTGTGTTAATTAGAGTCGATCGGTTGCTGTTAATCGGGATTAACAGTGATACTAATAGCATGTACACTTACATTACGCCAGTTATGTTTAAGGGGACTACAGGACCTAAACGTATTTTTTACAATGCCTAAAGTATATGATCCACTGCAGTAAATAAAATTCGAAAAATATATGATATTTTTCAGGATATATGCTGGGTAGATAGTGTGTTGAAAATATAATACCACTAATTTGATAAGATAGAAAAAATCACTAAGATACTTCTAAAAAAATATTTTAACGATTAAAACCATACTAATTGCACGCAATAATTCTGATTTTTGTCAGATTATTCTACAAGCAACATATCAGCGTAATAGTGTTTTAATTTTTTTGTCTAATCGATAGATTTTTTGTAAATAAATAATTGCTTCATATTTTGCAATAAATTACCAGCCTTATGTCATCGCAGCTCTATTTCTTTTCTATGCAGTCCGACAGTGACCACGATTTAGCTGTTGTCAGCCTCTTAAGTCCCATGTAAACAGGGAGCGAGCCTACTGCCACCAATCGCGCGCATATCCAGACGGCTGCAACTGAGAAATTTTTGACGGAAACTCAATAACACTTTGCCCGACCTGGAAATCGAACCCTGGACCTCATGCTCAGCGGTAGCGCTTGCGACCGCTAAACCAACGAAGTAATCCAAGCGAGCGAGGCACAAGTCATTATAGTCGACACAGTCCAAGCGAGCGAGGCACAAGTCTTTATATTCGAGACAATCCAAGCGAGCGAGGCACAGGTCTTTATATTCGAGACACTAGACAGTTCAAGCGAGTGAGGCACAAGTCATTATATTGGGGACAGTCCAAGCGAGTGAAGCACAAGTCTTTATATTCGAGCAGTCCAAGCGAGCAAGGCACAAGTCCATTATATTCGAGACAGTCCAAGCGAGTGTAGCACAAGTCTTTATATTCGAGACAGTCCGAGCGAGCAAGGCACAAGTCTTTATATTCGAGACAGTCCAAGCGAGCGAGGCACAAGTCTTTATATTCGAGACAGTCCAAGCGAGCGAGGCACAAGTCTTTATATTCGAGACAGTCCAAGCGAGCGAGGCACAAGTCTTTATATTCGAGACAGTCCAAGCGAGCGACGAACAAGTTTTTATATTCGAGACAGTCCAAGCGAGCGACGCACAAGTCTTTATATTCGAGACAGACCAAGCGAGCGAGGTACAAGTCTTTATATTCGAGACACTAGACAGTCCAAGCGAGCGAGACATAAGTCATTATATTCTGCAGTAAATGCTCCTTTAATGACTTATAGCGCCATGTGGTATCGGTTTGTTTTCTTGTCATTTCTTCCTTATGTCGTCTTAATGGCTATGATTTTTTTATGGAATCAATTTTGTGCTACTGCCAGTCTTTCAATCACTAATTCCATATAGAAAGGCAATTATTAAAATTAATATCCATGTCGTCCTTTGTTTCGTCGTCCCTCGTGTGTTACATGTGCTATAAGAGGATATGTAGGCATGGGCGTACTCAGCTCAGCCCTGGGGGGGCGGGCAAATCGGTTTTTTTTTAGGCCGGGTCCCCCGTACATGTTTTATCCTACACATTACACCACTGATAAGTATAGGAGTATATAATGTGTAGGGAAAACACCCGCAGGAAATCCTGTTTTATAAGTAGTAAAATAAGTAAACATAAATATAAGGACATACGAATTTATTTAATTTGTATTGTGTAATTAGACATCTATTTTAAAAGCAATTTGCTCAGATCTTAAGCTAAACGCTTTATGACGTCTTCCGTGAACGAATTGCCATACTGTGCACAATTTTTTTATTTACACAAACCTATCCAACCTGTCTTCGATCATTGTTGATCTCAGCCATGTTTTTACACGTCTGAGTGTACTGAGTTTGATATGGACATTAAATGGATATTGTTCTTCGTCTACGTTTAGCTCTTTCAAAAGATGTCAAATAAATGTAATTAATGCATAATATATTGTAATTGTAAAGTAGGTCTACTACCACTAGTAACACCATAGACTACATAATGTGGGGTTATTTTATATTTTGTGTGGGAAATCTTCAAATGACCTCTTCCGCTCTGGGCGGAGCGGAAGGGCGTGTCGGACTTTTATTGACAAATACCCACCCGTGTTCCTTCAGTTGCCTGTGCGCCAGGGCCACGGTAACTCTTCGGCCCTATCGTACCCCGTCAATTATGCTGACATCTCTTTGAGGCGCGCGTAGAATACGACGCGCCGTGGACCCGGGCCTGGTCCTTACCGGACGGCGAGCTGCCCATTGCTCGCCGTCCGCAAGCCCGCGCCTACGGTGGCCGGGAGTCGGCAATCGACTCCCGCCGCCCAGGGTGCCTCCTCCTGCGGCGACTAGGGGCGTGAGGGCGCAACGATTGCCTCTCCCGTGGTCAAAATATTAAACAGTTACCCTGTAGATAGTTATAGTTAATAATAGTGATTGTTACTATTTAATAGACCTGATTTAGCCGGACGAACTAAAGATTAATCAATCTTTCTTCTTATGCGGTTTGAGTAGATAAAAGGAGGTTTGTGGTGGTCTCTGTTAATATTTACATGTACATCAATGATGTTACTAATATTTTGTTACATTTTTTTTCTTTGTAATTTAAAAGAGTGTCCATGAAGTTTCTGGACCGGTCTTCTCTATAGGGACCTACTACACTTTGAAATGGGCAACTATCTTCATCTTTCTAAATGACCATCTCCTTTGACAATTTAAAAGTGCCTGTAAATTGTTAAATTGAAATAAATGCTTTGAGTATGAGTTTGAATTTCTGTTTCAGTAGAAACTCTACTAAATAAATAGCGCTCCATAACAAAATCAACATACACGTAAACCCTCAAAAAAGGCAATTACAGAAAGTTAAACGACGTCAATATGTCAAATGACAGTCGGTATCGATGGGTAAAAAGTCGAAATATTCCCCGATGTGTATTCCATTCAACAATGAGCTGTGTTCGCTAACGCATTGTTGTACGCTACGCAACTCCAGAGAGTATTGTTGTAATGTATCAGCGAGTTGAGACTCATTTACATGAAAAGAATTTCTCGCCTCGAATAGGCGATTTTTTAAAGTAGATAAAAAATTGATTCGTGTTAACAGTGAAAATGTAAATACTCGCATGTCAGAAGTCGAGGCTCATCGCGCCTCAGAAAGAAACAATCGTAGGTGATATTTCAACTTTCCGAGTCTCAGTTCAAGAAAATTCGCCGGACGATTCTCGTGTGACATAATCGTAGGCGAGCGGTTTTGGGTGCTATATTTGCCGGGCGTGTCTCGCTTACATGACTCGCATGGAAATTTTCGCCTTTTGACAGATGAGAAACTCAGCTTGTGTAAACGAGCCTTTAGTGTCCGGAGTGTCGCAGTGTCAGTGTACACTTGCTACAGCTCTCCTTTAGGTTGTTACCCCAATAAAACTGGAGCATGTTGCCTCAGCCTGACAAAAAGGCGAGCATTCGGTACGCTTCTGGCTTTATCTCGCGTTTATCTGTTTAATTTTAATGGCTGTGACCTTTGTATTGCTTTGCAATTGATAAAAGTTAATTATTAATGTTGTCTTTAGTTAGTTAAGTTGAATTAAGACTTGTTTTGGTAAAGGGAGGTTGATAGGTATCAACTATGGATTAAATAAGTTTCTAGATTATAATACTGAAGGAAAAGTTGCGTGATCCTGGTAAATAAAACATTAAGAATATTCTCAACAACTTATGGTTTTATTATAAACTAGCTGCGCCCCGCGGTTTCACCCGCAGAAATCTCGATCCCGTGGGAATATCGGCATAGTAAGTATCCTATGTTTTAATCCAAGTCATGGTCAACCTATGTGCCAAATTTCATCCAAATCCGTTCAGCCGTTTTTGCGTGATTGAGTAACAAACATCCAAACATCCACACTTTCACATTTATAATATTAGTAGGATATATAATAGGTCTTTACCTATGAAATTGCCGTTTTGTATGAAAAAATTTAAACGAATTTTTTTCATGAATTTTTTATTTGTATTAATCGAAGTAATCACCCATGCAATCAATGCATCTTTGCCATCGCAGTGGCAGTTTATTGATGCCCTTCTTAAAGAAATCAGCTGGACGGGAGGCAACAAATTCTTCAAAGGCATTTTGTACTGCCTCTCGGGTATTAAATTTTTTTCCCGCCAAGAAGTTATCCAAATTCTGGAAAAAGTAGTAGTCTGTAGGCGCAAGGTCTGGTGAGTAGGGCGGATGACGGAGAGCTTCCAACCCCAGTTCTTGCAACTTGGAGACCGTCTGCTGTGCAGTATGAGGTCGCGCGTTGTCGTGCAGGAGCAGCGGAGACGAGCGATTGACCAATGCTGGTTGGAGATGCGCCAGCTTCTCCATCATTGTGTTCAGTTCTTCACAGTACACATCTGCAGTAATGCTCACCCCGTTTGGTAAGAAGCTGTGATGAATCACACCGGCGCTAGACCAACAAACAGTGACCATCACTTTTCTAGGGGTAAGTTTTCGTTTAGGGCATTGTTTAGGTGCTGAACCAGGATCCAACCAACTTGCTGAGCGCTTACGGTTATCAAACAGAATCCATTTTTCATCGCAGGTAACAATGCGGTTCAAAATTCCTTCATTTGTGTGTCTGTTGAGCAGTGCAAGGCACGTCTCGACGCGTACTTCGCGCTGGCGATCATTGAGTTCGTGGGGCACCCATTTGTCAAGCTTTTTTACCTTGCCAATTTGACGCAAATGGACCAATATTGTTTTGACGCTAACGTCGAAAGCTGCTGCTAATTCAGCCGTAGATTGTGTATCATCAGCTTCCACAATCGCCTTTAATTCGTCATTGTCGACCAAAGTCTTCGGACGACCGCGAGGTTCATTTTTCAGGTCGAAATTTCCAGAACGGAAGCGAGCAAACCAATAACAGGTGGTGCGTTGGTTTGTAGAGTTAGCTCCGTAAACGTCGTTGATGTTGCGTGCCGCTTGTGCCGCGTTGCTGCCACGACGGTACTCATATTCCATAATTACTCGAATTTTTAACGTATCCATGATGACGAAAAAGATTGAAATGCGATGAAAATGTAACACTAATCAATAAAGAAATGACTACTTTTAGAAAAAAAAAATCCATGTTTTTAAAATAAAATTAATTTGAAATTAGAATTCATAGCCAAACAAAAATTATTTTGATTTGAAATGGCCAGTACTGCAGAACGACAATTTCATAGGTAAAGACCTAATAGTAGGATTAAGTAAGCGACATTACAGATGAGATAGGCAAGAGACCGCAAGGAATTTTTACAAACTAAAATGCAACAAAACTTCATCAGTAACATTGCTTCAATTGAGGACTTACACCTGAAACAAATATCCGTCTGTTGGTCATGTAGATATTTGTTGCACCCGGAAGTCAAACTTGAGACTCTGTAGACTCTGTGGATCAAGTTTAGATTTAGAGATCTATCTATACTGTAAAAAGCTCACCGTGGAAACTTAGTTGAAGTGAGCTTCAAGTAAGCTGTTATTCCACATGACGTTAGGGATTGACAATATTGACAGCTCACCAGTGGCGAAGGTTTCATACAACTCGATTCCTACCGGCTTGCCTTTGAACAATGGCACAGTCAGTATTCTATATACAAATAATATAATCCTTCAATCAACAATAGTACTAAATTTCCGAGGAGTGCATCAAAAACGGCCGGAAAAATAAGACCACAAATAGTGTTGTGGTTTTATTTTGCAACATAGTTTTTTCAACCTTATTGCTTAGAAATTATGTTTTATTTTTCCATAAATATTTTTGTTCTTATTTTAAAAATACATTTACTTTTCAATCGAAGTAGTAAATATATTGCAAACGATAACAAACTTTATGATTGAGTGTTAAGGTTTATAATCAAGCTGTATGCAATCGTGGCCACTTGAACGATGTGTTTTGTCCCTAATCCTTAATCTAGTGCTATTGTTGATCGAGGATATAATCACATTAAAGATATGTACTCCGGCTAACCTCTTACAAAAATTAACCCTTCGCTACTGCAGCTCACTTCAAGGTCACTTTAACTAAGTTTTCACTAGGACATTTTTACATAATAGACCGGCTACACTTCGACTCGTAGTGACCAAACTATAATCGCATCTTAATTCCACCAATTGAATCGCCAAACTCTCCTTACATCTATGCCTACTGAAAATCCATCTAAAAGTAGGTACACAACCAGATATTTAACAAAAACAACTCAGTGAAGATGTCGATACACAATAGACTGCTACTACACAAGTATATGTAATATACTTGTGAATATTAAGTATCTGAAGATATCAAATGGAAGCTGTGTATCTCCCCGCGGCCGGAGTCTTGCCAAATACCGTTTTATTTCATCTCATGATTGCGATCAAAAATATTGTTCGTGCTTTTTCCTTGTTAGGATAAGCCTGATATAAGATACAGTGGTGTTCCAAGATACGACTTGTGACCTTCGCCGATAGACTTATTAGAGGAATGGACATTTGGTTAAAGATAAGAAGTGGGTAGTCAGCACAGCTCAAGGAATCTGAAAGTTCATTCCTTTTTTATAAACGCTTAAGTACCTATTTCTAGGGTTCCGTACCTCAAAAGGGAAAAACGGAACCCTTAGATTACTTCATTGTCCGTCCGTCTGTTTATCTGTCAAGGCCCTTTTTAAGGTAAATAGTTGAAATTAATATCCAATACGTAGGTTTATGGTCCATTAGAGCTCTAAAAAAATCAAGCTTCTAAGTCAAAGCAATAAAAAATACGGTCATATATGCGACATATTTAGACACTCGCAAATAAATCAAAACCTTATAGGGTACTTCCCGTTGACCTAGAATTATGAAATTTGGCAAGAAGCAAGGCCTCACAGCACAAGTAAAGCTAGTCTGAAAATCGTTCATTTGTATCAAATAAAACAAAAAAAATGCGTAACGTATATCGATGTCACCAAAAGAGATAAGTAACCAGGATCGTCGGATATGGTTGAAGTTTAGTAAGAAACCGATGGATGTTTTCGAATGAAATTTAATTTGGTAAATGATCTGTTTGTTTCTATTAATTAAATAAAAATATTCATCGGTTTCTTACTAAACTTCAACTATATCGACCACCCTGGTTACTTATGAGAGAAAATTTTGTCATCTACAAATTTAAGTTTGTTCTTAGGATAAATTTATCCCAACTACGGAAACTTTCATTGTGTGTGGTCGGACATGCACTTGGCCTGTTTTTTTTATAGAAAATCTCATTATTTACACAAACGCGATTGTTATGTTTAAAACGATTTTAAGGACTAAAGGGTCACCTACATTAGCTATGAGCACAAATATGAATATTTAGTAACAGCCATTCAAATCTAGCATATAATGTGTAAAAAAACTGATTCTGAAAATCGACATCAAAACCAACGAAATCTGTCGATATCCTTATTCATGATACTCATAAAGAAACCTATACCTACTCTGTTACTCTTTTTATTAAACTCAGTGCAAAAGATAATCTACGATCAAGTCGAGTCTCATATCTTAAAGTGTTACAAGCGGAAGGCAATATAATCGTGTAAAGTGACGGAATGGCGGTGAGAGCGCGTTGTGTTCGATCGTGAGGGAAGCTGTTTACAACACAATAGAATACGATACTGCACTAATTCTAGGGGAGAAATAAAAGGAATAAGTTTGAATGTTCATATGCGTGGAGGGGTACTTAGATGTGAAGTTCTGTGGCAAAATTTTGTTGGTGACGATTCTTAGTATCTAAGAAACGTCCATTAAACTGAAAAAGTTGAATTCTGGGTTGCAGAAGAATCAGTAGCAGCTTGTAAGATGCAGAAAAGTCATTAGCAGCTAAAATATGATACGCCTACATGCCACTGTGGCGTAGTAATTATTATTTTGTGTATTTTTTCTGAAAGATGTAAATTCTAACACTAGTTTGTAAGTAAGTGTTCACTAACCAAATGGACTATACATATGGGTCCGAAATAATAGTGTTTTTTTTTTAATGTAGGAATTTAGTAATCTCTAGTACGCGTAGTTACTACGCTTGACAGCAGTGTTTTCAATTACTAGACCATCGAAAGCATTGGAATAAGGGAATAGGCAGTCGGCTTAAATTCACGCGTTATTTATTTATCGAGGACCTCCAATAAAAGGTGTACAAAAAAATTACAATTCATGAAGAGTTTAGAGTGTAAGTTTTTGTCTAGTTCACTCTGTCGATTCAATAGGAGGCCACAGCATACTTTAAGTTATCGACTAAATTAACTTAACACAAAAATAGTGACAAATGTGAAATACAAGCACATGAAGTATAAAAACATGACTTAAAAGAGTTGTTTCAAAGATTTAATATTTAACAGGTCAGACCAAATTAAAATCAACACAGCGCTGCGTACAATACAGTGAAGCATGCAAAACTAAACCTTGCTCTGTGCATACACGCTTACACGCACACATTTAAAACCCAATTTACAATCAAACTACACCTTACTAAGTGCACACATGTTTACGAAACCAATCTCACGTCACTGTTGACAGCGGTATGTCTTGATTTTTATTTGGCCGAGTTTAACATGTTATTAAAAATAACACACTAAACTCCAATATTTAAATATTTCATCACCTGCTTTCAAAAACCCATGTTGAGCATGGCACCTACGTCCGGTAAAAATTACAGACATTATTCTCTAAACTGTGCTTAACTAACTATGCATGCACATAAGTGCATGCATACTCGACCCGTATGCATTATGTGCTCAACCGTTGAGCAAACATCGCTGCAAAGCGCTGCGAGACTCGGCCTTTAATTTCACATGCAGCCTGCAGCCATTAACTTGTACAGGCTGACTTTGAATTCATAGGTTATCTTATATGGACTTTAGTACCTGAAAAATCTCTCCTTAAATGAACATTTACTGTGGACAGATCCGAACTTGCAATAGATACGTCCCAATGCAAATCAATCAACAATAAATTCAGCCTGTCGCAGTCCACTGTTGGACATAGGCGTCTCCCAGGCTGAACCATAAGACCCTAGCCTCCGCCTTCCGCATCCAGTCTGTCCCAGCTACCTTTTTAAGGACGTCGGTCCATCTAGCTGGGGGGCATCCCACACTATGCTTGCCGATACGCAGTCTACGCTGCAGGACTCGTCTGCTCTACCAGCCCTCGGTCCTTCGAAAAACATGGCCGGCCCACTGCCACTTCAGCTTGCTTACTCTGCAAGCTATGTCAATAACTCCGGTTCATTTTGGGATAATTTTATTTCTGATGTTATCCTTCAAAGAAACTCCGACCACAGCCCGCTCTATAGCGCGCTGAGTGACCTTAAATTTGTGGACTAGCCTGACTGTCAGTTTTTACGTTTCGGCACCATTTGTCATAACGGACAGGATACACGGTTGAAGGCTTTCGTCTTATCAAAATGCAAATAACCTTTTTTAATACCAAAAAGAATATTCACTAAAAAAACTTAACCTAGCCTAACTTTACCCAACCTAACTGACACTTGACAATTTATTGTAATTGGTAGCGTTCAAAAACATGTTGATGAATGAGTGTTTGAAATGTAGCCGTAACTTTTTTCAATACGAGTATTTAAGAGTTTATCCCATAGTAAAAGTTGTCCTATTCAGGAATACTTTCACCTCCTGAAATATTGCCAATGAATTTAAAGTCAGCCTGTATAACTTAACAAAACACACCTCTATAATGCACTTATTCTACGTGTCAATTCACTTGGAGGTGCCACCTCTGTAATCGAGTTGAAAGCTTTGAGAATTGAGACTTAGGTAGGTACTCGTACGGACAGCAATATAGCTCCCTGACCAATACCTAGTGAAGTACAACATTATCTTGTCACTAGATCAGTTAGTTCATGAGTAGATGTAGTGTTTTGTTAATTTATTAATCGACCTTAATGTCGTAAGGAAAGTTTGGAGTATGAATGTGGAGGGCTTTAAGAGTAGGGGAAAACCAAAGAAACGATAGATGGACTTTGTGAAAGATGATATGGCTAGATAGGGAGTGAATGCCGAGATGGCGACTAATAGAGAAATATTTATTATTTTTATTTTTAATATTTTTATATTTTTACAACATTTTACAATTTGACAATTTTATATTGGACATTTTATTTTTTATACGATTCTGACATTTTTATAAGTTTTAGACAATTTTTTTATAATGATTTTTGAATATTTAAATTTAATTAATCACAATTTATATTATTTATTTATATTTTGAGTTTTTATCTGTGTAGAATTTAAAATAGTTTATAATTTAAATGTATGATTGTAAAACTATGGACTAGAATTATGTCTGAAATAAATAAATTATTATTATTATCAATTCCGTTTACCTATGCAAACTATATAAAGACGACATTGCATATATGAAAATGGATACTTAAATAAATTACACTTGGGAAGCAATCATTTAATTTGAAACATGAAACACCACATCGGCTTAAGTTTGATACTTTAATGCAAATTAAATTAATATTATGAATATTATGTAAATGTTTAACATAAAGACATCTGCCGCAATAACTCAAACGATGTTATTTATGACATCGCATTCCTAAGTTACGTGATAACGGTGACGTCAAAATAATATTTGCAATTTGAATGTTATATAATTATGAAATAATTCCTTAACCCGGAGGAGAGGGCGCGAAGATGCGTTTAGATCACAATGTCAAACCAAACTTTTTCTTGCGTTGATTTAAATGACGGCGGATAAGACCTCCTGATTTACTCGTATATATGTTAAAATTTCACCGTGAACACTAAGGCGAAGTGAGCTTAAAGTATGGCGCCATTCTACCTCATGCTAAATAAATTATATTATAATATATAAAAAAAAGAACATGAAAATTATATTATATTATTATAGATTGACAATATTGACGCTCACTTCACTTAAGTTTTTACGGCGAGATTTTTAGAGAATATATCACCTCGCGGCTGAATGAGACTCGCACAGACTAGGGAAGCATGGCACAGAAGGAAGTAGTTCTATATTCAAACGTGGCTGGAACTAGGCAGTCAATAATAATGATAATAATGAATCTTTGTTAATAAACGAGCCTAAAACAAATCAATACCTTTCAAACCCTGTTTTCACCCTCCATGTAAAAAAATCCATGAAACCTGCCAATGACATATTCACATATGCATCCGGTCTAAACGCACTGAAATGGGTCGCTCGCTACTGACGTTGAAATAATCTGTGATAATTTCCTGCGGGTTTAAAACAACTAGCTTTGACACACTGCGACTCTGTGCGGTGACGTAACAACATTATGTATTTACTTTCGTCGAAAAGCTCAGTAGTCAAAGCAGAGTGTGGTTTGTAATATGTTAGATAAATAGTTATATATAATAGAAAGTAAGGTATTGTTTGTACGTGTTTGATGTGTTAAATCTATGGTTTCTTAGTATGCAGCATCGGAAGCAAAAAAAAAAAAAAGTTGTTGCAATTTTTGTTGATAAAAGTAACTAAATGTAACATGTTTTATTATCTGCAAAAATTCTAACTCAATTGGATTACAGGAAGTATGTTCGACTCAAAAAATATTTAAAAAATATCGAAATGAAAGAATAAAACAATACATTCGTCCGTTAGTTAAATAAACGGTAGTCTAGTTTTTTTTTAAACACAGCCGTATGAAAATAACTACCGATTTTTTGTTAGGATAACGGTAACTGGTGTTGTCTATGCCCAGAATATTGCATAGGGGTGCTACGTGTACCGACAAACACTAACGGTCTACCGAAATAACGAAGCCCGTATGCAGCTAACCGATAGTTGTTTCCCGTTGTTTGAATACATTTATACTCGCCACCATATTTGGAGACTAAAAGCCACTTCAAAACGCAGTTTCCTTGAATGCAGATTCCCCATTTTGCATAGCACCTGCATATTATATTGGTTGGTTTCTTGATAAATATAGTAAAACAGAATAATTGATGAAGCAAAAAAAGATAGCAAAAGGATTCTTAAATAGACAGATAAATTTATATAAATGCTTTCAACTTGTAGTGACATCTTTAATCAAAATACACAAACAAAATCACAGATTACCCTTATTTCATCAAACATTTCACTTTAACGACATATTTGACGCTCGATCCCAAAGAAAATGGCTCACTCGCTCCAAAACTGTAGTTTAACCCCATTCCATCAAAGTCCTTAAGGCCGGTTGTTATATTTATGTAAATGTTGGCGTTACACCGACTTGGAGACATTTGACTTTCCTTTTCAACCCTAGACCCGCCCTCATACCCTAAAACGTCGTGCAAACACAAAATATTAAGTAAACAGTAAATACATGCCGTGAAAGTCGTGCCTAATTAATATTACACGGTAAATCGTGTCGCCTGTTATAAATCGCCTGCATTGTAAGTCGGTTGAGCGAACACATGCACCGTACATTTATCCAGCTTCCGGTAGTTAATGGCGGCATTAAATCCCTGTTGATTTTGGCCAATGATTTGCGTGTCGAGAGGAGGACGGGGGGGGGAAGTGACGCACGCCCGAGCGGGGGTGCGGCCGTTACGTCACGTGTGTCGTCACAAATCCAATGCTACGCGCTACGAAGGCTACGAACGAGCTACGGCGTAGCAATCAAATATCCCCATATACCAACCCTGTAGCCGACGCTAAAGCTCTTTTTAGATTCTTTGAGGCATGAGGCAGCATATTTTCAGGCCATGAAACAGTCCCCCTTATATTTTGCACTGCTATGGAATACTAAACCCCGAATCCAATCAAGTTAAGAGGTCGTTTCAAAACTGTAGTCCTACCATCTAGAATGCAAGCAATATCCATTACTCAACATAATATCTATAGGTGAACATAAAAGTGTGCACCGCAATCGTAGCCGGTGCGGTATCAAGTTGTATGATTTCAATAAAAGTTAGTAAAGGAAAAATCAGACCAGAAAGAAAAAATTTTTCATTGGTTATTTAAGTAGAAGATATTCGGAACACGATCGAGCTGCCACCTATCACGCTGAACGATGAAATTGCTGAAAGATGTTCTGAATATTAAATATCTACCTTCCATGTACCATTTTCTACGAGGGGGGGGAGAACTTTTTGACATTTACAATTACACTCATTTGCCTAAATTAAAAGAAAATGCCATAGTCCCCTGCAACAAAAAAAACAAACAATAAAATTTTATAATACTACACAAAAATCTGTTTATAGTACTAGAGACCCATATATGTCGTATAAAATTTACAAAGGGCATGGCATACGGTCACGCACGTCAAAATGGCGTGACCCGGACGAAATATTTACACATTCCCAACGATTTGAGTAAATAGCTATATACCGTAAACACTGATTCAGTTTAGTGCTTAATTTAACTCTGCGTTAATATTTAGGATGTTTGTTCTTCAGATTTTATTAATGTTTCGAGTATATTTACTATTTGTTTGTGTTTGCATAAACAAGCAAACAAACAAACGTTAATTTGTGCGTTGAGCGTTTCATCTTTTATGACACAAATATGTGTCTTCATTATATTTTCTTAAGATGTAAATAAATGTAAATAGTGCTGGCATTTTCAAATTTATCTTTAAGGTCAACTATAAATCAGAAAATCCTGAGTGCTGACCAACAGTGGCCATGACAAAGCCATAAGAAATATTCAAAAAATACCGGTACCTACCTGGTGACAAAAATAAGAAAGAGTAAGTAAGAGAGGTGTTATCTCGCAGGCCATTTACGTATATCACAAAGCAAGAGAAAATCCTCATTAATGAGCTACTATTTCTAGCATCATAAAATCTCAATACTAAAACATTGAAAATATTCCCAATAAACTGAGCTCAATATGAATCTATCAGCGCCATTTTTAGCGAGACCCTTGCCTTGCTTCGTTAACAGTAAATTGTTTACCCAATTAAAAGTTTGTACAACAAACACGACGAACAGACCGGGCGACGTTATATTTATACCTGTATTTGCATCTTTCTGTTATCTAAAATTATCTTTTAACAGCTTCATACCTATATAGATTTTTGTCTTTAATTTAACTGTTCAATATAGAAAAGAAATTAAACTACAATAGTATGACTACCGGCATTATGTCGTAATGATGAATGATAAATGATTTTATTTCTGTAAGTAGGTTTGTACAAACACTTTTACACGTCAATCATATTTTTTAAACTAGATGAGGTCGGCATTTCCTATCTGACTACTCTGAGAAAAAAGGCCGAAACAAACTCAGAGGTCACAGCCTCTTTTAAAGTCCAGACATAATCTTGGTCAGATCATGCGAAGACCATGTAGATTGGTATCTGAAATGGTCTTTTGAGAAAAGAACCGCACAGATTGAGTGGACCTATCCAGTCAGTGCACGCATTTGTCAGTAATCGTGCAGCTCGACTCAGGAAGTCAGGACTTAAGGAGCTCAACGATTCGACGAACAATACCCAAGAAAGGACATTTGGGTAGGCCGCATAAATTACTCAAACTGCCAGATCATGATTAAAATTAAATTAGAAAAAAAAAACGAATGACCCACATAGTCCCCACATTCACAATAATTAAAATAACATAATACTCTACAAGTAAATACTCATGTCATTGTATATATAAAATTCTTTAAGATCTTTAATATCAAGTAAATACTCATGTGATTGAATATAAAAAATTATATAAATATAAGGAGAGTTTTGAGTATTAATGTGGATGGCTACAAGAGTAGGGGAAGACCAAAGAGACAATGGATGAACTGTGTGAAAGATGATATGGCTAGAAAGCGGGGGACTACCGAGATGACGACTAATAGAGAAGTATTCAAGAAGAAGACATGTTGCGTAGACACTAATCAAATTTTGATAAAGGGAAGAGTAGGATAATGATGACCTACGCAAAGAATAGAAACACTCGCTTCGAATACGTTCCAATCCACCATTGTTCTTTGTTTACCAGGCGTATGATACGGCTAGTTTTGCTTCCATTATTTTTGGCAGTGGTCTTTCGTAAGGATGTTGTCGGTGGTAGTACATGTCACGTGTGGCCGATATCAGACATTAGGCTCGTCCCCTAATTCATGGGACAAAATACCGTCATTGGAAAAATGTGGCTGTACAACCTGCCAACCCTTTTTGAGAATGACACACATTTTACAACCTGGCGAAACCCGCAGACGCATATATATGAAAAGATTCATGAATGTGGAAGAAACGGGTAATATATACGGATCGTAGTACGTGGCGTCGAGTTTACGTCATACAAATATAAGTATGTTTATTTTCAAACTCAAACTCAAACTCAGAGCATTTATTTCAAATAAACAAATTACAGGCACTTTTGAACTGTCAAGGGGTCGGTCAGTCAGAAAGATGAAGCTAGTTTCCCTTTCCAAAGCGTAGTAGGTACCTATGGAGAAGAACGGGCAACTCCATAGACACTCTTTTAAATCAAAATATGGAATCAAATAAATATGTATGGGAACCTATTGTGACGTAGCGTGAATATGTGTTAGAGGATAAGGAGATAATTTTTTAATAATTTAGTTATGAGTAATATCATCGAGATCTATAGAAAAGCAAAAACATGCGAAGCGAAAACTTGGTTTTTGGAAAATAATTTCTAAAAAGTATTCATTTGTTTTCCATAATTTCTTTATGAATGCTTCTTGAACTTTAATCGTACTTAAGGGTGCAGAAGGGATGGCGAAGGTATTTATCAGGAATCATACAGAACAGAACATTATGGTAAACTCATGGTTGTTCCTGAAAATGCTATCTGTAGTAGGTTGATTATACAAAATCGGGAATTCTTACTGACAAGCGAAAATAATGATGAAGATGAATGATAAGATATTTTCCCAACCGATCCCAAAGAAATGTGTTATTTGTTTTTGTTTTCAAAAGAAACGAATATCATCGTCGGAACTATCAGAGATGTTTACGAAAAAAAATGGCAACTTGCTGATTTTGTAAATGTAAACTTTGCTTTAGATTCGATGAAACAGATTATCTTTTTTGCTAGATAAGTCGTCGTACACCTACGTTCTTAAAAAAGAAATAGTTGTATAGTTACTTTTCCCGCGGTTTGGCTTGTTTAAAAGTACAAATTAGGGAATTTCCGCCAAATATCTGTCTTTTCACGTTTAGGAAGAAGTATAAAAAAATAATTAATAATCAGTAGCCCCGTTATTTATAAACGGCTTTTAAATAATAAAGTTAAATTGAATGTCATTGTCAATTCAATGAATTGACGCGTCAATAGGTTTATTTTGGGAATTCTATATACGGTTATTAAGAAGACGGTCGCTACTTTTCCAAAATAACAAGCGACAATACAAATACAGTCAAATTCCGTAAATATACATAATCAGCCTATAATATCCCCATGCTGTGCACTGCTGGGAAGCAGGCCTTTTTTTTTGTGTGGGAAATCATCAAATGGCCTCTCCCGCTCTGGGCAGAGCGGAAGGGCGTGTCAGACTCTTACTGAATAAAACCCACCCGTGTTCCTTCTGTTGCCTGTGCTCCAGGACCATGGTAACTGGTAACTCTTTCGAACAATCCTCCACTCCGGCAGGCATCGGCCCTTTCGGACCCCGTCAATGATGCTCACATCTTTTTGAGGCGAGAATGGAACACGCCGCCGCCGTCGACCCGGGCCTGGTCCTTACCGGACGGCGAGCTGCCCATTGCTCGCCGTCCGCAAGCCCGCGCCTACAGTGGCCGGGAGTCGGCAATCGACTCCCGACGCCCAGGGTGGGACGCAGGCCTGAGAAAGGATTTATAAGAATTGACATAACGCATTTGACTAAAACTGGCGGTCGAATCGAGTAGATTTATTGCAACGATTTTTTTGAATCTGAAGAACAGCTATTCCTAATGACCATAATATCCACCATTTTGATAAAATTCTCTGCCCAATAATCATCAAAATTGCCTGCAAATCGTAAAACCCATGTAAGTAGATGTATCCAGCTATAATTTTCGCGTGCAATTTAAACTCGTCTATGGCCATTAACCGACCACAGAGGCGTGTTGCGAAACCGCTGATCTATCGATACATCCCTACCCTAGTACGGATAGCATAAATAGAGATTATTTGTATGAATGAAAAGTGTATGTAGAGTATTTGGTATTTTTAATATATCGTTCTCTGCACGTTACTTATATACTAATAATATAAAGAGGTAAAATTTGTGAGCTTGTACGTAGGGTGTAATCTTCGGAACTCGTGATCTGATTCCGAAAAAAATCTTTGACTAATGGGAAGCTACAGTATTACAGAGTTTCATATAATTTAAGCTAAAACAAGAAATTTCACGCAGACGAAGACGCGGACTTAAGCTAGTATTTTATATTTTTAAATGTAATTATGATATTATATTGAAGACAATACGTTATGTGTACATCAAAAAAATATTGAAATGCTGTGGTTGAAATAAATATTCTGCCATGTAATTACTTTTTAGAAGCAGGCCAAGGTATGAATTTGTGCCCGGTTAATGACAATAGGATTGCTCCTAATAAAGAGACACATACACACAGATAAACAACGACATAGACATATCGACATAGTTATATTTGAGTCCGATGTTATTCAATTGGACTCAAACATAACTATGTCGGTTACCTTGGTTCTCCTACAGATCACTTCATTTCTGATATGATCACGCACTGACACAGGCCGAACAATTGCCAAACATAAGTGGCAGTAAGCAGGGCACATTTCTCGCAGAACAGATGGTCGATGGGGCCGAAAGATTCTGGAGCGGCGACCTCGTACCGGAAGACTTATCGTTGGAAGGCCTCCCACAAGGTGCACCGAGGACCTTGTTAAGGCCACAGAAATCCGCTGGATGCGAGTACCCCAGAACAGGTGGAAGTGCCGATGTTTAGGGGAAGCCTATGTCCAGCAGTGGACGTCTTTTGGCTGCAAAGATGATGATGATGAAACATAATATGGCAATATGTGGGAGTAGTGTACGTACAGTCACTAAAAGAGATAAGTAATCAGGGTCGTCAGATACAGTTGAAGTTAAGTAAGAAATCGATGGATGTTTTTGAAAGAAATTTAATTTGGTAGATTAATTTACTGTTCGTTTTCTATTCATTAAATTAATTTTATTCGAAAACATCCATCGGTTTCTTACTAAACTTCAAATATATCCAACGACCCTGGTTACTTATCAGTTTTGGTGAACATACACCTCTGTCCAACCAATCGAGGAATATAGGCGTGAGATTATTTGAACATAAGTATTTATAATGTCGACTGTACTAGTGTTGTAGGCACACACGATAACGCATTGCGTTATAAACTCAAAACTGATTTAGTTGAAAATAACAGCGTAACCCATTACCGGTTAACGTTCCTAATTAAAGTAAATTACCCTACGTAATAACATACGTTTATTAATTAAGCAGAGAATTCCATGTTGTAGTGAAGGCTAATTGAATGAACCCCTGTATTAAGGGGAGACACGCGAAATAGCGATTTTCAACTATTTCTATAAAACTGATTACTTTATTTCCTAGAGTTATATTAAAAGGAACGCCCAGCGATTTCCTTTTTTAAACTCTCTTGAAGTTACGACACACTATTATGATGTTATTTTACCTATATTAACAACATTTTGTATATATTTGATTGTTTTCATGGTGGCTTTCGATTGTGATTCACGGATCTGTAAAGACTATAAAATATTTTGTACTTATTTCTCCTGAATAGATACAGCATAATTATAAAAAATAGCATCTTCTGCTTAATATTTTAATCTGACAATAATCTTTACCTGCGTATTTTTTTGTTTTTATATAGAAGAATTAAAATTTTATGTAGTGTCTTCTTTAAGAACCCGCAGTGCTTAGACTGCATCAAGTGAAGACATAGTGTGTTATACATGCTTGTAGGTAAGTACTTTTGACAAGAAAATACAAAATATCTAACTTTTACATCGCACTATTTCGATTTTAGGCACCGAATGTAATTCGGTGCCTAAAATCAAAGCCGAAACAATGGAGGCTTTCATATTGCTCTCGTGCCAAAACAATTCAAATTCAGTTCCACAAAAAAGAATGCGAGACCGAATCGACACTAAATCCTGAAAAAATGCATGAATTTGAACACATCGTTTCAATTCGTGGAAGTTGACTTCGCACAGTATACCGTAAAATTATCTAACATTCTATTAAAAATACAGATATTTTTGAGCATATATTGCAATATTTACAGTACTGAAAATCTCTACACTGCTATATATGGTTCAATATAGGTATGTGGACTCCATTGTTCGCACTTAGGGCACGTTCATACATATCACAACCACACCGCATTGCAGCGACAAAATGTGGGCAAGCAGTGGTTACACGTGGATAGTGTCGCTGCAGCGTCTTGCAGTTGCGTTGTGGTGACTACAAAATTTCGATGTGATTGCGTTGTCGCTAGTAGTTGCGATGTGGTTTCGTTGTAGACTGTGGGCTGTGGCAAGTGTTTGCTGATAGACCGATCGTTGTATTCGCGATGTGGCCGGCCACTAGTGCGTGGTCTCGGCTGGTGGTTGCCTTTCGGCTGCTACGTAGCCTTGATGTGGTCGGTATCACCCATACGGTTGATTTGAACGGCCGAATGTGGTCCGTGTTAATAAACCATTTATTTTCATACAAATTAGCGCCCGCCCACGTGTTGTTGTTGTTGTTGTGCTGTGGTTGTGGTACGTCTGTTCGGGCCCTTATACTCCCATTAGGTCCGTTGTGATTAATACTATGCTACTATTAAAATCATTATTTTCTTTATCTGCTTCGCCAATTAACTCCCAATCAATAAAATTAATTGTTTTATTACCATTTTCAGAGTTTAAGCAATGTATGTGTAAATGAGAAAACCACTTTCTGTTACTCACAATACATTTACGAGTAACAAAGTAGTCCTAACAGCTCACAGAGGTGTTAAACTGGTATTACTTATTAAATGTTTAAAAATTCAGACAGTCAAATAATGACCAAAAATTGGCTAAATGTTTTACCGATCTTATGTTATTCATTTACCCGTTTAATGAAACAGGGCAACAGCCTTTAAAAACTGTCATAAGAAAAATAATACAAGGGTACTGTGGTCTGGTAATCCACGGTTCATATACTTACCTCCAGCCCGTCACATGCGAACCATCGGTAATTAATTACGTTTCATTAATCACCACGAACGGTGATCTTTCATCGTAATCCCTGTTTTGTATGAGCCTTTTTAGGGTTCTGTTCCTAGAGAGTGCCAACGGGACCCTATTACGAAGGCTTTGCTGTCCGTCCGTCTGTCACAGGGCCTGTATATTTTGTACCGTAAGGGTAGACGATTGAAATATTTACAGAGTGTGTACTACTTTGTCTGCTATAACAACGAATAATAAAAATAAAATTAAGTAAAAAATTTAAGTCCCCATACTGGACACGTGTTTTTTTCGGCATTTTATTGCTCGCGATTTTTGTTAAAAATTGTAGTACAGTGGTACGGAACCCTTCGTGTGCGAGTGCGACTCGCACTTGGCCGCTTTTTAATGTATCTTATAATGAATCATAAATGTAGGTCTTTTGAAATATAGCTGGGAATGGCCTGTCATGTTGGATTATGTGATTGAATGGGGATTGTTTGCGAAGTTTTATTTATTTTACGTGTATCAAATGCATAACTTATGTGGTCTTGTACCTGTAGTTTTTACGTTCAGGCAGAAGGGTTTGATTAAAAGTAATACGCTTAATAATAATGTTTAATAGAGCACGTTTAGTCTCAACTGCTAAAGTTTGTCAAGCTCATGTTTTACGCTTCTTTGGAAAATCTAGGTTTTACTTAGATACCTATTGTGTTTTCACCGTCAATGACTAATCCTACTTACCTGAATAGAGGAGAAAACGCATAGCCTTCTCCAGAGGAAACTACGCAATATTGAGCCAACTGCTGTCAACACTTCCTTCGCACAAAGATTTTTCTCCTTCCGAGGAAGCGAATTATTCAATAAATTAAATAAAAACATAAATATAGCTAATTATCGTAAAACTGAATGTAAAATTAAAGTACTTAAACAAATCCGGTTACTTAATCGTAGCTACACTGACACAGAAAAAATCCTTGAGATAATATAGTACATTACTGCAGCGGCCGACAACAGAGGCATTGATGGCCGAAGGTGAAAATGTGGGCCGAGGCGAAGCTGAGGCACACATACTCGTCCATCAATGCCTGGTTGCGGCCAAGGCTTGTATAGTACTTTTCTAAAATAATGCGCGAAAATTCTAACTAAGTAAATCTTCTATCTAGGATATAAATAAAAATCACATAAAATCAATGTTTGTTTGTCTGGACCGATTTTGATGAAACTTTGGTGAGTTTTTCTGCCTATGCTCGCGAAGGTTTAGGGGTAGGGTAGCGAAGTCGCGCCAGGCAGCTAGTTACTTATAAATTTCAGAATCAATTTCGAACAACGATAACTTTTCTCGCGCCAATACGGTCATTTGTTTATTTTTCACTTTAAGCAGCTCTATTTGATAAGTCAGCTCGAGGTTAAAATAAAATATTTGATAAGTTACATCCTTGGTCGAAGTAAAAAGTTCGTTCCATTTTTAAATTACACGTTAAATATGAGTTTTCATAGTAATTTATTCGGCCGCTAAACACGACCGATATGGATTTTCATACCAACATTGTCGGCCGCTGCTCGCATGTATTTGACTAGTACAACATTTTCGATTTATCTCGAAGAAGGTTGTCAAAATAATTCTCGAATTTCCAAGCATGTTTGAGAAAAACTAGTATTATAATTGTTTATTATATTTATTGTATTCCTGGGCTTGTTTCATAGTATGTGAGTGGCTTCTACCAACGGGAAGTCACTCGGAGATGGAGAGACAAGTGCTTGGCAGTTATCTAAGTATAATGTAATATTTATTTCTTTAACCAGATGCATATAATCATATTGTATATTTATGAAATATTGTGTGTACAATAAATGTAGACATAGACACACACACATAGGTACTCTAGTGATGATTGGGACGTAACAGAGGGAAAAAACATTATAAATTAATTATTATGTTTATTCTGAGTGTTCGTGTGTACATCGACGCACCTGTCTTTTTCACAGATTTTTCTAAACAATAGAACTAATTCAAATCATTTAAAAGCTCATTCCAAACTTGCTTGACTGTTCGAATATAACTAGAGTTATTTTACTACCAGCCTGCACAACATAATGTTGATTTGCAGACAACCTTTAAAGAACACTCACACACGCACATACACCCTCACACACACCCTCTCACAGACATATATACACACACCATCAATCGCTCGTAATTGTACCACGTTGACAACCTTTACTATAATATGATATAATAGGGTTCTAAACCTGGTGTTCTAAAACACAGGCCTAGGCTTAGTTGGCCAGATCTCCAACAAATTACAAAATTTTGTCAAAATACATGGCAACTTAGACAAATCACACTGTTATACTAGTTAGGTATTCCCTAACTAGTATGTATAACAATGTAATTTGTGGAGACAAAATAAATATTATGTATTATTATTATTTCGTTTATTTTTCTTAACACATATCGAATACATTTCTAAATATATTTACAAAAAAAAAAAAAAATACCAAAGCATTAAAAATATAATAAAAAACAGTGGCCCATCGGAATCAGAAACAGAGTCCAAGGTGCCGGTGGTCAGGGCTCTAGGGAGAGGAACCTCCTCACTATGCGTGCTGTATCCAGAAGTATTATTTATTTTTAATGAAGGTGTTTAAGCTTATATTGAATTGATATACTTATGTATTTTTTTTATATTTATTTTCCATGGTGAGCTAAGCTATGACATTAGTTAGTATGTGCATTCAAATCTCTTCAACAGGAATGTAGATGACCCATCATGATACAAAGATAGAGGTAATGGTGTTGCCTGAAAAAATGCTGGGGGTGGTCCCAAAATCGATACCAACGAACCTGCGATGGCTGTTGAATAAAAATCCCCTCTTTTATACTTCTTGATTAAGAGGGTGATCGACAGTCGGAATGGAGAGCATCAAAAACTTGAGCTGAATTTCCATTGAATTTTTTTTTTAAAGGTTTACAACCGTGTCACAATCATAGTCGAAAACTGTAATAATTTTGAACACAGTTTTCATATTTTTTTTTTTGCTTCATTTTTCGCAATGTTTTTTGCGTAACTGTAAGATTCAAAAATACTAGCCCAAATATTTTTCCCAGTAACTATTTTGCACGCTGAATATATTTTACATAGATGGTTAAAAAATTCAGTTTTCAATACCAGACGCATGATCAACTGAACTGAATTGAACTGTAATTTTGCTTACGGTGGTCAGTAGACGATCTCTGCATTTCCTTGAATCAACACGGCCGATATAAACAACAGTTAGTCCTACTAAATGGCGTGAAATTGAAAAAACATATTAACGAATTATTCAGGATAGTCAATAATAGTTTATTCCCTTTTATTTGTGTCTTTTATCTTATTTAATCAAAATATCATGCAGATACGAAACGAATTTATCGTAGAAAGTATTTAAAGGATTCCAAAAAGAAAATTAAAAGCTATTTATTACAACAACAAACCAGAACCTCAATATATATTAGATATCCCATTAAGCCTAAAGTGTTTTGAAGTTTCAATTAGCGGGATGCATCCAACCTCCAGCACGTAAAAGCCATTATTCTCCTTTGAACTTGCGCAAGTAAAGCGAAAAGGAAACAGTACACAATCGCAATAAAGTATGACACAATTTAAACGAAGCACAGGAAATTGTACACATTTTTTTTGTATCCTTATCCGATCTCCGTGTAGACCTGACGTGTGGGAACACAAAATAAACGAAGAATTTGTGTCTCCAATACTGAACAGACATTTGTACGACAACGAAGCTGTTTGTAACAAAGTTTCGCTGTTTTATTGACTTGGCTAACTTGTATCCATAGTCTTGCCATGTGAATATTATAGGAATATGAGCCTTAATGCGCGAAGTTCGAGTTACGTTCGTATCGGGAACTATGGGTGGATGAGGGGGTGAGGACCCTTGGTGTATCAAGAGAGATGGGTTGGATAATCACCACTGACTTTTATTTCATTGTAATTTACGTCATGATAAGACTGTTCACTATTAAATTCCTACTTAAGTTTTTCGCGCGCTTAATGAATTAAATTGATGCGGCACGTACAGTTTTGAAACTCGCATTCTGTAGTCATAAAAGCGAGACGTGGTAACCTGCACCTCATGCATGAAAAAACACATAAAATATACATATTACTTAAAATTTTCACCTTAACTATTTGGAGCTGGCGAGTGCATGCGAAAGTTTTCAAGCGCTTTACAGCGCAACTTATATTTCGCCAGAACACTGTTCTGGCGAAATATAAGTTTGAAACGACTCCCCTAGACACAAGCACACTCTTTCTAAACGTTAAAGAACCCCCTGTTACCAGTGCTTATACCAGAATATAAAAAGAGATAAAAAACGTTACGTGTAGTCTGGTTCTGCAAAACGCCGCAAACGAGACCAAAAGCTTTTAGAGCATTAGCTAAAAATGCAAACATATATTTTAGTTTCGTGAAATTCGCCGAACTCGCTGGGGATCACGGCTGCATTGCTGCTCAGATAGATACTGAAACTCTTGTATGTATACTTTATATTTTTCAGTGAACTACTCATTCAACGAGACAGATGTGAGTACCGGTCGACCTTTACTAAAGTTTTATCTCATAACGCGTCTTCATGTTCACGTACGAATTCTCAAGGGTTGCGTGCGGTAATTTTAATTAAGTATACTGAGACGAGCGCCGAGCGCCCGGGCACGGTAATAAATGTTAGCCGTAAAGGTAACAAATGTTGGCGGGGAGGGTCGGCGGCTCGAGTGAGCTCGTGTGAGCTCGTGTGAGCTCGCGCGCTGCGGAACTGCCGCCTCCCGGTACGACAGGTGATATCCACCTGCGCGACTCCTTCCTTCCTGCCTCTCAACAGCTGTAATATTTGAACGCTCTCCTCTTTTCTCAAGCACTAAAACATTTTATCTGTAAATGCCGAAAATGACAATTTTGTTGCCACATTTTGTAGTGCTTTCGGAAAACGATATATCATATTGGAAAATGATTTGCCGAATACGCTTCGTATTTCATAAATTGAATGTTAAATAAAGAGGGATTGCCTTAAAAAGGGTCGTGTTCACGATAGCATTTCAAAAGTAAGCAATTGTCGAAAAAATACCGATTACGATTCGGGTCAATCTCGGCAAGTCAGCGAAGATTTAAATCCTTCAAATTCTAAGTCACGAAGGCGAGTTGGGAATTCAGACATTTTCTTTCGCCGTATTCGGGTCGGGTTTTGCTCGGCTGAATTCGGGGAGCTTCCGAAAGTCTGTGAAAATTGAACGCAAATCCGATTTGTTCGGATCTAGAACCGAAATCTTCGCAAAATGATACCTATGCACATTCTTAGTGCCCTCGTGGCAATAGATTCGTTTTGTGAACTGAGCTCGATATAGTGTGGTGTAAATATTTTAAATTAGAATTATTCGAAAAGAAATAACTTACGTTCCTGCTCCTGCTTTACTTATAACACAGTTAAGTATCACAAGTACACAAATAACTCCATCGCAGCGGCATAATGAAACCGTTCCCACGTACGAGGAGCTTGCTAATTTTAATTCTACAATACATTAATTCTCCTTCCTGTAATTAAAGTTGGCGGGTAATATTAAGTCGGGAACGAGTATTAACGCCTGAACGTATAATGTAAGGCTACGTGGCTCGTGGCTCATATCCTTTACTAAGTTTAGCCCCATAAATTCTGAACTTGGGCACGTAGAGAGAAACTATGAAATGATACTAAATCTGTTACTCAAGTTGCGGTCTCAGGATATGGTTGAATGAGAAAATGGTAAGTAGCTGCCGTGTGAAGAATAATGGCGATGGCGGGGTTATATTATAATTTATACTGAATATAATTTACAAGCGTCGGTATATATTCTGCTTTCTAATTTTGATTTAGACAAGAGAAGCAGCTTAGTTGGACTTGGCTTATTAATGAGACCTAGAATATTACAACACTTACTAATCAAGATTTTAGACACATCTGTATATATCTATACATACATATGACGGAGAAGGTACGTCTCTCTCGTTATCATCAGTCATATTTTACTGTGGGCGTACTATGGGAAGTGTTGGTTATTACGCAATAGAAAATCCGTTTACAGTTCAAATTAAATTAAATTATAATTTACGTTCAAACTAATCGCACTAGCAATTTGCACACTGTAGATACACGACACAACTATACGCAACGCGCAACAGTTTCTAAACGTGTTCACTGCTTGACCGCCACCGACAAACTCTGCTTTAACTCTGATCGAGCGTTATGTTGTAGACTCTGTCGAGCGCCGCCTGGTAGCGCTGGTGTCCCAATTAGTCAAAGTCAAACGATTGATTTAACGTATTTCCGACACATAACTACATATTATAAATTAAAATTGCTTTTCGAGTTTGTCTGTGTGACCCCGTTGTTCTTCTAAACTACGCAACGGATTTTGATGCAGTTTTCACCATCATATAAAGAATTTATTCCGGAAGGTTCATGTGTATAATACATTAATATTACACTTATATATAATAAAGAAATCTCTATGTTTTGTCAAGTCGTAAAAACCGTGTGAAGAAGGGGCGGACCACTAGTATTAGGTAAATAAATAAATAAAAACCTTTATTGCAGACCACATGATCCATTAAAAATAATAATAATAAGTTAATAAAAAATAAATAGTAAATACATTTATACAAATTACATTCACGACAACATTACCAGTTTTAGCTGACCTCGCATTGTATAGGCTTTTCGTACAATGAGAAGTCAGCTTATACTGGAAATGTATAGCTTGATATGTAGTCGTGCGTACCTCCAGAATTCGTATTATAGAAATACTGTTATTGGCTTTGTTTTTTGCAAAAATAAAGCGTCGTAAAAATGTGCAGCTTATAAAAATAACAGCGAAGTGTTATAAAAAAATATTGTATGACTAGAGAAAATATTTCTAAAAAAGTTATTTTGCACCAAAGTAATTAGCACACATGTTTGCTGCGAAAAACCAGTTCATACAACCGTATCAGTTAACGCCGATCTAGAATCTACATGAACCTATAAAAAAAAATACAGCCATTAGCTATTTTACTGCATAAAAACATAAATAGAAGGCGTTGTGATAATCATACAATGTACTTTTCATTACTTGACTTATTTTGTAAACAAGCCTCGTGTGAAAATCACGATTTTCACATCTTTTAAAGATTTACAGTTTATTTATAAATGTCTTTTAAATTTTAATCAATTGCTAAGAAACTGATTATCAAAATTCATAAACCATATTTAACGCTAAGAGGTAGGCTAAGCAATTGATTAATAGCTGTCAAAATTAATGGGATTGAACGTCTCGATATTCGTAAAAAACATACAGTTTTAATTACATCAAATACAAACCATTGAGACAAAACAATTATATCAGAATCGAGATCTTGGTAGTTTGGTGGCCACTTTTGTTTACCGAATGAGATAAGTGAAAAAGAATACACTTTACGAGTACTATCCCAGTTAGAAAAACAAATCAACAATTTTATGATGGGGGGAAATAAATGTACCTATAGTAGTACATTTTATTTGCTGTTAATCTCTTAAATATCAAGGGTAGTTGTAGTTTATTAGATAGTACTTAAAAATAGTAATAAAAATAAAAATGGCCGACTTGACAAAGGAGTTTATGACCACTAACAAGGCAACCGAAACGTTGTGTCAATTGACTTCTGACTCGGATATAACATTCTTCGCAGATTTTATATATCTTTTTTTTTAATAAATCGTCAGTTTTTGGGGTATAGGAATTTACCTAGATGTAGGCAAGTAAAGGCATAGGAAGACATCAGTGTTCTTCTAACAAAATAAATAAGTCAACTAAGGACTTAGACTGGTTTAGAAATGTCTGTCTAAAATACACCGAATACAGGGTGACCGGTAAAGAATGGATAACCTTCAAATATCACATAATATACATAATAGCCGATCTAAAAAAAAAAACTCAAAAAAAAACTCAAAGCATTTATTTCAAATAAACCAATTACAGGCACTTTTGAATTGTCAAGGGGTCGGTCAGTCAGAAAGATGAAGCTAGTTGCCCATTCCAAAGCGTAGTAGGTACCTATGGAGAAGAACGGGCAAGAAACTCCATGGACACTCTTTTAAATCAAAATATGGTTACAAATTATTGGTTACATCATTCATGTTGAAATTATGCATGTGAGAACGATGCAGAACGTTAAAAGCGTCCGTAATAAAGAGACGACAACAATTCCAATATTAAATTAAAATAAGCCGTGGCAGCCAAGAGATGACCAGTCCCCACTGACGGCGCCCGTTCACGAACATGACGTATGGATCAGCACCATTTAGCTCAACCATTTTGAAGGGAACTTAATGATCCAACACACACGCCACCACCAGCGAGACATTTGAGTGAGCATGACATACTCTCAGCCGCCAGGGCACATTCAAGTCAATGAAAGACAAACCTAGAAAATGGTAGCTTTATAGTAGGTACATAGTACTCACACATGTGCTATGCAATTATACAATACTACAAGATTGAATTTATACAATGTAAAGACAGTTTTTACAATCTTCAGTAGTTCCAAATGCTAATCAATTAGTTAATGCGCCCTTGTGGAGCAGGACCAGCGTTGAGCCAAGCATTTTTATCAGCGATGTAATCCCCCAACTTATAATATGCTTGACTGCATAGTGTGCGTTTTATACAGGATTTAAATTTCGTTTCATTCAATTGAAGTATATGGGGAGGTATTTTGTTGTAACATTTTAAACAGTACCCCATGAAAGAAGAGTCTACTTTAGCCAGCCTGAAACCTGGTTGAACTAATTGGTCCCTATTTCTAGTGATATAATTGTGTCTTTCACCTCTTTTACTAAAACTATGTAGATTTTTCCTTACGTACATGATGTTTTCATAAATATATTGACAAGGTACCGTCATGATGTTAATATCTTTAAACCGTTCCCTTAGAGAGTCGCGCCTGCGGAGGCCATATATGGCTCTGATGGCTCTTTTCTGCAGAATAAAAATAGACTCAACGTCTGCAGCCCGTCCCCATAGTAAAATACCGTACGACATAATACTATGAAAGTAACTAAAATAGACTAGCCTCGCGGTACCTACATCAGTAAATTGACGGATTTTTCTCACAGCGTATGCCGCTGAACTGAGCCGTCCTGCAAGGGATGTTAAATGAGGACCCCATTGAAGCCTTGAGTCGAGCGTGATCCCCAGGAAAACAGTTTTATCGACGAATTCTAGTTTCTCTTGATTTATTCCTATCTCACAATTAGTACTGTTGACATTTGGTAAAGAAAATCTTATACATTTAGTTTTTTTCCCATTTAATACTAAATTATTAGCTGAAAAAAATATATACCTTATGGCCGTTCAAAAAGATATATATATCCCAAGTTGACGTATTAGAAAAAAAATACTGTACTATTTCTAGACACACTATTTACTGCCGCTCTGTCGGCATAGTCAACGTACAATATTATAACAACAAATAACAGAAGGAATTCATCCATTTGTGGTCGTGGTGAAGAAGAATGTAAAAAAAGTTATTAATATTTTCAAAAAAATCTTGGGTTTTCTTTTTTTTTAGAACTGGCCTAATGTCTATTATATGCAATTTCAAGGTTATCCATTATTTACCGGACCGCCTGTATATTACCAATATTATTTTCGCGTCTACCTGTGTGACCGTGTTGTCCTGCTAAGCTAGGCAACGGATATTGATGCGGTTTCCACAATTATTTTGAGATTTTATTCCGGAAGGGTTATGTGTATAATATGTAAATTAATATAAACTTATATATAATAAGGAAATCTCAATGTTTTGTCAACTCATAAAGCCGTACGAAGAAGTATAAGTAAATCTTTAACACATAAGAAAACATTAGTATTCCTATAAAAAATAGATAAGTCAACTAAGCACGTAGACTAGTTTAGAAATGACTGTCCAAAAGTTGTTATCATAAAATAAAGTAGAGATTCTTTTGTTCGTATAAACAACAACAAATATCTGACATAAATAACCACTAATATCTGACAAAATAAACCTAAGTTTTCGGGATATGAAAAGTCATTACCCACTTTAATCGCACTGATTGCGTAGGTTAGCGAAGGGCCCTTAAATAGGTAGAGGGTATAATCCAGGGCACGCAGGGGCCCAAAGCTGTTTATCCAACCTACTTACATGGCTTACTCCTGCAATTTTATCTTCATTAATCTGTATGAAACAAACCTTTTAACTTCCATCTGTTTTGGACAAACTCGCCTCGTCTTGCCAATGACTGGAAAAAGAAACTTCGCTGGAACTTTGGTACCTATTTTAATAAGCGGGTAGGTGAAAATTTTAATAAGTTTGATGTTTGTGAATGGTAGTTAATCTTGATGAACTGCGACCGCATTCTGAGTGTGCAGATTTATTACCTGAAGTTCTTTATACATAAGGAGGTTTAAATAACTGCCAAAGTATGTGTGTGCAAAGAAAGAAAATACGTTTATTTGCGGTAAACATGACGCAAAAACACAAACACAAAAAAGAACAAGTTGGGGGAAAATATGCGTCACATTCACGTAAAACGGCAATCGCTCAGCATAATGCTACGACCCTATGCGAGACAGAGCCCTAGCCCCAGCTTTCTTAAAAATCAGTCTTAGAGAGCATCTAGCAATAGCAATAGCACATTGCTTTTAAGATTTTATAAAAATGGTTTTTCTAAACTTTAAGTTTCTTTAGAAAATATCAAAGACAAAACACAGACCCTCCAATAAAAAACATTGGAAGTTTTTCGAAAAAATATTTGCTTGATCAGACAAAGGAAAGAGACGATATTGATTTAGATAGTGAAGAAATAAGAAAAGATTCTCATTGCACTGCCACTTCAATAGACGAACATCTTCTGTGTGCGAAGCTTCCCAGTGAACAAACAAAGTAATGGAAACATTCCATTTTTCAGCTAAAAGCCCGTGTTTCTCGCCGAGAATTTGAGACTAAACCCAGACATGTTTAATACAAATTGTAATATATTCCCTATTGTTGTCGTACGCGGTATAAAAACTTGACTTGTCACGTCTTGCATTTGTTATCGACTTTCATAAAACTCGTCTGTCATTGCTCTCGGGTGCGCTGATCCTAGGTGTAATAATAAAAAGAGCATAAAAACCAGACAGAGTACATTTTCAGTGTTCACACGCCGCGCATAGTTTGGACATAAAGCTGATTCAAGAAACAAAAGTTAACGCTTTCGTGTAAACTATTCAAAAGTAATGGATAATCGGAAATTTACTCGAAGCATGCAGCCGTATATCAAGCAATATTTTCCTGTATAAAACTACCTATACACAAAGGAGACGCGAAATCTTGATAATTTTAGAACAAGAGCTCCTTGCGTGCACCGGCTAATAGAATGCTGAATAACGAGATTGCATCTTAATAGCTCCGGAGCTGCAAGATAAACTTCTACTTACAGCACGCAGCCTTGGAAGCAGCATAAAGTCATAAATATATTGCATAGAGGGGACCACCCCCATAATTTCCAGAAGCCTTGTTACTCTAATTAAGTTTACCCTTGCTTTTTATCGTGATCAAATTACACTTTGTTGCATATTAAAGCGTGCACTTAAAGGTCGTGCAAATAGCTGCCTACTTTTTACCTACATATATTTTACTGGCTGACTTTGGTTACTCTACCGCATTTATTAACTATGAAATTCCTCTTTTAATATCAGTTAAAATTCAGAATTTAAATAACAGTTTAAAGCCGCGAATTATTTTGTTTTTGAATTAACTGGAGAGTGTAAGCGTGCGTTACATTAAATATGCATATAGGTACTCGTAACTATTGTATTAATTTAAATTTACTTCCGTAATGTTAATGAGGATTTATTTGGATAGCTCTCAGATTGAAACTGCGGGTATATTCGGGTAATTTCGAGTGAAATATTATGTAAACTATTGCATGAGTTGAATACGTAAATCAGCATACTGTGTATCTGCACAAATTGCGTTAAACTCAATATGTATTTTAGGCATGTACCTTCATAGATAACATGTTACTGATGTGGAAAAGATCTTTAAAATTTTGTTTTTTTTAAACATGACATCAATCCTGTTTTTCTCTGAAGAGTTAGACAGAGTTGTATGTACCTATAGTACACCCAAATTTCACCACTTATGTGTAAGTCCGATGTAATGGAAGTTAAGCTTGTGGCTACCAACCGGACAAATCCAGACTCCGAGCTACTACTGACAAGGCTCCCGCGACGCGACAGCGCGACGCGTCTCTTGCAGAACAATTTCTATGAAAACTTCATGGAAATTGTTCTACCGGAATCGCATCACACCGTCGTCGCGTCACGCCTATCTGCGGGAGCCTATAAAGTCCTTACGGAAAACCCAAAAACACTACCCATATTAGTTTCAGCAAGATATTTTTCGATTCATATAATTCAAGATCACTCGGTTTACCCACTTAATAAATCCTCCTACCGATTATAAGCTTATAACTCTCTGCTACTAATGACTGTCGCATACCTAGTTAACATGAGTAAATATTCATCAGCTCGGCACAAGATAAATGAGGGCTGCCACCTGCCGCCATGCCGCCGCGCCGCAACGTGATACCGGCCGCACACTTACCGCTTTTTAATCCTTTATTACCGGTATAAAGCGGTTAAAACCGGTATTTAGTTTCACGCCTGTGACGCGATGTGGCAAAATCCTTCAGTTATTAAAGTCTCGTACTACGGGTATTGAAGGTGGGCAGTTGACTTAGACAGAAGTAATGATAGCAGGTAGAGGGAAGTCCTAACTATATGGTTGCCTAGATACTGTAGAAGTTTTGAAAGACCAACATCCAGATCAGTGGATGACTGACAATGAAACGCGGGTAAGGCCTGGATGAGACTCGCAGTAACCAGGGAAGCATGACACAAACGGAGGCGGCATATACTCAGCAGTGGTAAAACAAGGCTGCTAATGCCACTGATGATGATTTTTATTGGACTTCAAAAATTTTGTCCAATGTCTACGTCGTTATTATTTTGATGTGAGAAAGGGAATTCGTAATATTGACCTGGAGACCTTGTAAATATTATTTTAACTCGTATGTGACTTTCTTTGCGAGAGCATATTTCCCACATTACAGAATTGTTTTTATTGGCATGGAAGCTGTAATTTTTCATCTGTTGATAGAAAATGAGTCCCGTTTTAGTCATTATTGCTAATCCAGTAGGTATTTACTCTCTGAACGAAAGATGATGACAAGGATATTTTAGTATCATATAAATAGACTCGGTAATCGACACAGCGATTATCTCGAGTGTCTAAACAAATGTCAGTTAGTAAATAATTATCTGGCTATTGACTCAATTGGACGCAAATATTATAAATATATTAATTAATAGACACGTCCGAACTAATAATGAGTCAGTAATGACCGATGTTAATATTATCGATATAATTATCGAAAAGATTAACTACCGGTCAAACGAAACCAACCACAACAAAAAGCAAACACACAAATACAAATATCAAACAAACAAAAAAAAAAAAACAAAACGAAAGAAAAAAACAAAAAAAAATACATATCGATATTCGATATTTGAAGCCGTTGGCCCCAGCTGTCATTTGCAAGTCTCTGGCAGCCATTACGGGTAGTCAGAAACCCGAAAGTTTGACAATCAGTCTTGCCAAGGGGTATCGTATTACCCAGGAACTGGGTTGTGGAAGTCAGATAGGCAGTCGTTCCATGTGAAATACTGGTATTCAGCTGCATCCATTTAGACTGAGAGCTGACCCCAACATAGCTAGGAAAGCATAGCATAGGCTAGGCAGATGATGGTGATCTTGACGCATCGCGTTTCGTAACACTCATGCGGTTATGGAAGTAGCTTAAAAAGATAACTGCATCAATAGCTATTTAGATATAAAATTTATGTCAGGGCACCAAAAAACGAGCATAATAAAATATTGTCAACACTGCTCACTCATGTGGAGTGAGCAATATGTGAGAACTGGAGGATTCTGTTATAAAAGGTATGTCAATGCAACGGAGAGAAGGTTTATTTTGGCATAGTATCGGTTTATGATAATATTGGCCTGGAAATGTCCCACTGCAGGGCTAACGCCTCTTCACATTCTGAAAACGCTTATGCATTGAGCCAACACGCTTGCTCCGTGTTTGTTCGCGATTTCAAATGACGACGCCAGGTTTTCTCTCGATGTTTTTCTTTGTCAGGTATTTTCATCTTTGATGTATGTTATCCGGTCAGGCTTTTACAGATCATCTAAATTGAAACAATATTATTCAATATATTGTAAGTACTAGACAGTGACGAGTGTCGAGTGTTGTGTCGTAGTTTTGCGTGAATGTGACGCATATTTTCCCCCAACTCGTTCTTTTTTGTGTTTGTGTGTTTTTTCTTAGCGTCATGTTTACCGCAATTAAATGTATTTTCTTTCTTTTTTTTTACTTATATATTTAATAGCAAATTTTTTTTTCAACATTTGCCGTACCTGTACCTTATAGCTAAGAGTGCTTATGTTATTCTTTTAATTTTACTTCTGTACCGATCTTTTAGTCATATATTTATACCAATAATTAATATTTAAACAACTGAAGTTTTAATTGACCTTTGTTGCTGACTGTATTAACCCCTGCATTCATTGGTTACTCCTTTTCTCAAATATTCACCCAGCATGCATTTCCTTGCGATTTTCTGTAGGTACCTAATGAAGAAATCAAATACATAATTATGACATTGAATAAGTCAAATTGGCAACCGGCACCCTAATTGCGTAACACACAATTTAAATAATTTTGAAGGATATTGCTGAACCATTGCTCACATGTCCGAAAAATTTGTCTGCTCAACAACGTAAATAACGCAATGAATGTGGTTGTACTGTCAAAATGAAAGCCATTCCTACTGTTAGTGTGTTACGCAAGTACCCAGCTAACTTCTTATTCCTTTAATAAATTGCATTTATTGCACTCCTTTAGTATGATCCACTCCATCGAGGATGATATGTGAAGTTTTTCAAATTTCCCGCAACTACAGAGAACCCTCAGACCCTTAGGGAAATCAGCCTTTTGCAGTATGGTGGTAACTGTTGTCAATTTAAGTAAGTATGTACACATTCAGGAGGATGTTGCTATCTATATAACCAGTTACCATCGAATCGTTTCTTGCTTCTGCGATGAGAAGGTATTTTTTATTATTACCCTTTTAGTCGGACAAACATAAAGACAGTGTAGTGAGTCTCGTATTTGGCATTGTTTATGTTTTGTATGTCTGTTTGCCAGCCAGCAAATACCTCCTAAACCTTCTCCATTTCTGTCTCTCTCTGGCCATTCTGCCCCATGTTGTTCCAGCGATCTGTTTGATGTCATCATCCCACCTTTTCTGTGGTCTACTTCTCTTTCTTTGGCCATTTTTTGGGTTTTGCTCCATTTGACTTTCCTTCTTATCGTGTGTCAAAACCATTTCAACTTTAGCCTTCTGATTCTAATTTTCAGGGTTATGTCCTGAACTTTGGTTTCTGAGAAGGTATGGAATAGCCTAAATAGTAATACAGCTGGATGAAGTAGGTAGGCATAAGTTTACAGAAAAGTAACTCAGACAAAATAATAGGTAAAATAAAAAAAACCCCGACACAAAAAGACCTTGAAGCGGCTGAACCGATTTTTATTAAACATATCTTAGAACCACCGCTAGAAAACCTGCTTTCAAATAAAAAAAGCGCATCCAATCGGTTCACCCGTTGAAGAGCTATGGTGCCACAGACAGATACACACACATAGCGGTCAAACATAACACACTCTTTTTACGTCGGGGGTTAACAAATATATATTCACATTATGCAAAAGTGCGACTCTCAATTCGCCTTTGTATCTTACTCATGACTGCACCAATGCACCACTTTGGTTGTTGGCAAAAAGATAACTTGGCATCTCAAAAAGTAGAAACATGACACGTGTAATAAAATTGATGTCTCGGAAAACAGAAAACTTAAACATGAGCCAAGACTTCAAGAGCATTCTTTTATACATAGATCACCAAATCCAGCCGGGTTTTCTACTCAGCCAGATCGTCCAAGGACAGGACAGGACAGGTCACTTCTAATCTGTGTGGTTCTTTCCTCAAAATACCATTTCAGACACTAATCTACATGGTCTTCACATGATCTGACTAAAATTATGACGGGACTTTGAAAAAGACTCACCCCTGAGTTTGTTTCGCCATTTCCTGTGAGGGGTAGTCAGATAGGAAATGTTGACTCCATCTAGCCTATTTTTTTACAAGCTTTTATTTAACTTGCAATGTTTGTATGTATGTATGTAAGTTCGGGCCAAATCTTGCAAGCTGAATTAAAACCACTTCCTCTTTTCCTACGGAGTAGAAAATTCACACGTTGATATTGTTTCGAAGACAATGCATTTTTATGATACATGACCTGATTCTACACCTAGGATTGTCTCCAGATGAAAGAACTCCTTAACGGTCAACGGTACAGACACGAAAATGTAATACAACTACGTAATTAATTATGGTAGTTCCTTCTAAAGTCCACCATGATCTGGCTGCTGCACCCAGGATTGGCTTCATACGAGAGATCTCCTCAGCGGTTAACAGCACAGGCACGAAATTTTGTATAAGTACTTATTAAATTATGACGACAGGCCATTCAAAAGTATGGCATGACTTGGATAGTCAGAACTCGGATGTCTTCACACCATGGCTTGTGTAAGCCTCGTGTTTGGGTTCGTTGGATTTGTCTTTACAAGTACCTTTCAAGAGAAGGTCATAGAACGGATATTTAAACAAATTCTAATGTTAAAAACTACAAAATAAAATGTAAATAAAAACCTTTTTTAAAACAAGCTTTTAATGAACTAAAAGGTACTAAATAAAACTTACGTTAGTATAGAACTTTAATATTTTCTTAAAAGCTTGAGGCGTGAACGTCCTTCTTACACTTTAAGATAAGCCGCTAAGCAGTAAGTAAAGTGATTCCGATATCTACAGAATAAACAATTTTATCTCATTTCATAAGATCTATGATCAGCTTCCAAAACAATTGAAGGCATTACAAACACTTAAGTACTACCCTGTTTCATGAATTTTAATAGGGGGTTTAACTCACTGTGGTTTCTGACGTCATAATGCAGCCAAAACACTGGCTTATTCATCAAACAATATCAGCTAATATATAGCAGCTGTTGTTACTCGATAAGGGGCCACCCATAAAATATGTCACAGAGTGTGACGAAATCATTTTATTACGAACGAGTCATAAGCTTCGTGTTGTCACTAGGGCTTCCATTCCGTAATTACGTAAGTACGCAGTTACGTAATTACGCAAAAAAAATAACTCCTGACAAGTCCGTAACTGAGGGGTTGAAATCCGTAATTACGTAAGTCAAGTTGGCAACATTTTTTTTAAACAGTATGACATGACAAGACAACCCAACCAACATTGAAACAGACCAAGCGGGTATTCCCCCGTAGAGAATAAAATCAATCCGGAATATAATCTGTAATTCTCGGTACTTCCCCGCAATTTATTTCAGCTTTGGATAACGTAGGGCACTTATTCTCTTTGACATGTAAGAAATAGAGTATAATTTTGATAAACAATAGGTTCACAGGGAATCCCCGCGTCTTTCAATGTGTGAGTTTAGCTCTGAACTCTAATGTATGTAGGAAATAAAGTCTCAGTACTCATTCGTCTGTTATTAGACTTATACGTTCACACACAGTTCACACCTCGAAGTTCACGACTGACCTAATGATATTAACCTGGTCGATAAAGTATTTTTGTTGAGTGACTATGACATGTTACGTGTAATTTTGAACACTTCCTCGCTGGAGATATTTCATTTAAGTGTAAGGAACTAAGGAACTACAACAAATATGTAAGTACCTGAATAAAATCTATTATTTTATTTTTTCCAGAAAGTTAGACATACTTAGTATAAATTGTGATATCACTGTTTCATTATAGAATCAGCTTGAATAGGTTCTACTAATTAATGTGGTATAGGTTTAAAGTCGCATGTTTATATTTTTGTCCGCGCGTAAGTAGCTCAAAAACTATCGTTTCGTTCGACGATAGTTAAATGTTAAGGCTGGCACCGACTTAAAAAAAATTGTCGGCGTAAGGTTTATCTCCCTTTTTTCATTAATAAATTAAAGTTGTGAAGTCGGTTTATTTTCTAAAAATATTTTTATATTTGTGTTTGTCATTCTACCACGTCAAAACGGAGCAACACAGTTCAATGTGATTTTTGTATAGATAGATATAGTTGGGGGACTACTGACTGGAGAGTGCCAATATTGCTATAGCATATTTAGTTGTTAAATATATTGTTGTAATTGTTTTAGGTCGTCAACAAAGAAGACAGTTTTCAAGGAGTTCTTAAACAAACGGACAACATCTTCAATCTGGGAACATTTTCTAAGAGCCGATAATGGACAAACCGTCGAGTGTAAGCACTGTAAAAAAGTTTTAAAAACGCCCGGTGGTGCAACGGGAGCATTACATACTCACTTGCGGGCCAAACATATCACTGAAGTGCCACAAGCGAGTACCTCAACATCAACGTCCGATAGTGCTCAAATTCAAGAAAAAAGAAAGGGCGCCCCGGCCCCACATGAAGCACCCCAAAAGAAAACTAAACTCACGGATTATTATGTGAGTGAGTCTTCCATGGAGTTAAGAGTGACTAGAATGGCAGCTTCGGATGGTATCCCGTTGAGCAAATTTTGTACTTCTGAAGACCTGAGGTATGTTTTCAAAAAATCCGGCTATGATCTACCGAAATCGCCATCAACTATAACCAGGATAGTTTTAGAGCTACATGATAATACAAAAAACGCTCTGATACGTCTTTTAAAGGAGATGAAGTCCCAGAACAAAAGATTTACAATGACATTCGATGAGTGGACCTCTACTCGAAATAAGAGATACATGAATATTAATATCCACAGTAAAGATCTCGAACCAGTTTATTACAAAAATTTGGGTCTGGTGAGAATAGAAGGTTCAATGCCAGCAGATGTAGGAACCCAATTATTACAACAGCATTTGAACAATTTCGGACTTAGTCTTGAAGACATAATTGCTTTCACAACCGACGGAGCCAGCGTAATGGTTAAAATGGGCAAAAATTTTGACGGCCACCATCAATTGTGTTTTGCCCATGGCATACAACTGGCGGTGCTCGATGTGCTATATAAATCACAATATCAGTCAACTCCCAATCCCAACCCAGAGCAACAAGATATAGAACTAGATTACGACTCTGAAGATTCTGAAGAAAACTATGGAGGATTTGATATAGAAGTACCAAGAATTACAGAATCTGAATTTCTTTACAAAGATACTATAAAAAAAGTACGAGATTTGGTTAAATCTTTTAAAAAGTCACCCTTGAAAAACGACTTGTTGCAGAAATACTCTGTAGAAGAATATGAAAAGGGCCTCGATTTTATACTCGACTGCAAGACATGGTGGAACAGCCTGTCCGATATGATTGGCAGATTTTTAAAATTAAAATCATGTGTCATGAAGGCATTATTGGATTTAAAATCAAATATAAATTTTACAGAAAAAGAAATTCAAGACCTGCAAAACATTCATCATAGTTTAGATGTAATAAAAACAACTGTGATGTCTTTGTGTCGCCGGGATTCAAACTTATTGACGGCAGATGCTGCTCTTCAGTTTATGTTAAATAAACTTGACTATCAGCACAACGAACTCAGCGAAAGGCTTGCTAATTCCCTTAGAAAAAGAATAAAAGAGAGACGAACTAGTGTATCTGGTATTTCACAGTATTTGCATAACAATGAACAATTTTACGAAACAATATCAACAGAAACCTTCACAAAACCGACGTCAGATTATATAAGGACATATATCACTAGATTATTAGAAAGGCTGAAATTTACAGCTAGCACAACGTCTGCACAGACAAGTCAAAGTCCAATACAACAAATAAGCACAGCACATACTGACTCCAGTGATGAAGAGTTAACTGTGGCCGAGGAATTAGAAAAAGAGATATGCAAAGCCACGTCACAGGTAAACAAATCTACGGTTAACACAGATCTTGAGTCCATTGTTAGAGTGGAAATGTGCATCTATGATACTGCTGGCGGTGGTCGTGGATTTTACCTAACAGCAGCGTATAATTATTTACTATCGATTACACCAACAAGTGTTGAAGCCGAACGTGCTTTTTCTTCAGCTGGTTATCTATGTAGTAAATTAAGAAGTTCATTAAGTGATAAAACACTAAATGCGTTGTCGTTTATGAGATCTCATTTTCAAGAAAAGTCAAATAAGTAGATAAGTAATAAGCATTCCGTTTAGGAAAAAGATATTCTTATTTTGTTACGAATCTAAATACTATCTAAGCCTTGTCACAGAATATATAATAGAGCGTTGTGTTGTGATTGTGATTAAATTAATAGGAGAATCTGTTAAGTTATGCTCTTGATAATGTAACATTATTCTGTATGTCCATATTAATCAATAAAAACTTTAGTTTAATCAAAGTCTTTTTACACTTCTTACATTGTCGATTGCTACCTAAAAAATTAAACATTCGATTTCAAAAATTTCAAAAATATGTTTTAAATTACGTAATTACGTACTTACGTAATTGGACCACCAAAATTCGTAATCAATTACGTAATTAATATATCCGTAATTTTGGAAGCCCTAGTTGTCACATGTATAAATCTAAAGTATTAAAACTCTAAACTTGAATTCCTACGAAAAACATTAAAATATGACTAATTCTATCAATATTATTATAAGGTTTAATTTAAAATTGCAAAAACTGTGACGCCACACGGTGGGACCGGTCTCCAAATATGTCCACCTGTAAAGAGGGCTCCAAAACTCATGAAATTCGTGTGCCGTAATTTATGGATGGCCCCAAACGAGTAGAGGTTCATATTTATGTGCGGACGACCGCAGTTAGCATGCCACACAATAGAAATGCTGATTTGCGCGAACATTTTCAGGGTTCCATGTAAAGTGACCTATGACATGTATATAAGTAATCTATGTTTATAAAGCATTTCTCTTTACATATAAAACACTTCCGTGACTGGCTCCAGGAATCTCTGAATAAATAAAACTTACAAGAAATTCTTTGATGGCGCAATCGTCACCTTCACATGGTTTCAGACAGACTCGAAAAGCTTCGACTTAACGACCCCCTAATGCCTCCTATGTGTCATTTATTCGCAGTTTTTCGTGTCTGTCTATGTGAACGCGTTATTTTTATAAACTACGCATCGGAATTGAATGCGGTTTTCAACATCATTATAAAATGTATCCCAAAAAGGTTATGTGTATAATAATTTATGTATGTCGGAAATACGTTAAATCAATCGTTTGACTTTGACAAATCGGGACGCCAGCGCCATCAGGCGGCGCTCGAGTGAGTCTACAACATAACGCTCGACCTTAGTAAAAGCAGAGTTGGTCGGTGGCGGTCAAGCAGTGAACACGTTTAGGAACTGTCGCGCGTTCTGTATAGTTGTGTCGTGTACCTCCTGTGTGTGCTATATATATGCTATACGCTAGTGTGATTAATTTGTTCGTAAATTATAATTTGAGTTGAATTGTAAACGGTTTTTCTATTGCGCAATAACCAACTCTTTTTATAGTACGCCCACAGTAGTTAAAATATGGCGGATGATTACGAGAGAGACGTACCTTCTTTGTCTCATGTAATACGGAAATCTCGATGTTTAACAAGTCGTAAAAAAATATAGAATTACAACATGCATGTTGTGTATATCATTCCTACAGTTGCAAATTGCATTTTGATCAACATATGACGTAAAACAGAGCTGCAATTTTCAAAAAACCAAAGTAAATTTGAATTTATCGGGCTACAGCTGAGGATTCACCTTAGTGAGATGCTTAGAGAAAGATCCCTTAATAAGCCACGCTCCGTTGCATTTTATTGTGTTCTTCAGGTATCTACTGCCCGCGTTTTAAAGATTCATAAACTGCTAAAGTTCATGTTTGAAACTCTTGAAATGATTCCTTTGAAAGGAAAGCTGTTGAGAGAGTTTCACGAAGTTGCCTCTTCCAATCAAATAAAGATGTTTTGTGGGAGCTGGCCCTTAACTTCGTTTTGCCGTGTGATGTTCACATTTTGAAAGATTTTTCTTATTGTCCTTTCAAGTTTTCAGTTTGATTTGAAAGTTTCGTATAAATTACTTTCATTTTATCATTTATTTTGCTGATAAGAAACAGGATACGCAAAATGTTGTTAAACTTCGTGATAATAAAAGTTAAAGCATTCACTAGGAAATTAAATCAAACAGATGCGCTTGCAAAAGCTTTGTCTGTTGCTGATGTATGTTAAATATTTTTCATTATTCCTCTTTATGTAGGTATATTAAGTTATTTAAAGGCTTTAGTTTCAACAAAAAAACAACCAACTTCCAAGAAAAAACACTACAAAGTGAAAAATTACTTTAATTTCGGAAGTCGGTGTCTTTTGTTTTGTATTTTCGTTTTTTGCCAAATACTACGTGGAAAAAATAAGCATTATTAAGGATAACTCAAAAACTACTGGTTGATCAAATTGATATGGGACCGTATGAGAAGTACCAGCTTTCAAATAAAAACAGAATCATCAAAATCGGTTCAGCTAGAAAAAAGTTCTGAGGTAAGACATTAAAAAAAAAACAGTCGAGTTTTAACCTGACAAATTCGACTGATGATAAACAAATTAACATCTACCCTTTGGAATGTGGTAATGGTCCATTTTATTACAAAATCTACAATGCAAAATATGCAATAATATTCAACTAGTTTTCGATTAAAATAATTTCCGCTGCGATCGCTACCGGCTGATATAATTAGCAGAACAAAGTGTATTGTGGGAATAATTACGAGTTTCGAGTCCCAGGCGAGGGCAGATAGCAGCATCCAATAGCACCCATATTGTAGTCTTGATTATTGGGAACTGGGAACTGGGATGCCACAGGGATGCATGTTTCATAGAAAGATGTTGTTGCACGGGGTAAATTTTTGAGACAGGGCCAAAACTGAAACTATGATTTTCTAAGCAAAGGTTGTCAAAGAAAACACATGAGTTTGGTTTTCTCGAAAAAAAAACCTCTAAATAATGCCCAATTTTAGTTGAGCCTCCATCTGTATTTTAAGATTTTTTTTATACCTGTTCTGTAACTGGTCTGTAACTGGTCAACTGATTTCTATTTTTGCATTTGTTACAGGTACTTACCGAATCCTGTGATCATCTTAACTTGCTTCAATAACGATCGTTTTTATATCAAGGTATGTAAACCCTTCCCCTAGCAACGTCAAAGCCTATGCGTATAAAAGGACACGCTTGAAAAATCAAGTGGAAGATTCTAATAAAAAGAAAGAGTTTCAAGATGGGTTGACCTGTTCTAATCCGGGCCTGTCATTCCGGGGCTGGGTCCGTAATGGGCTGGTTCATTTCCGTCTCTTTCTATTGATGAGGCCCGTTTTCTATTCGCTCTTTTTTTTTGTTGTACCAAGTTATATTTTTCGCTGTGATGTTGCTGTGCTATTGATTTTTTAAGTGAACTATACAACTACTTTTGTATGGAGATACGCGCGTACAGATCAAGACACGTGCTTAGCCGAGATAACTACTTACTAGGGTCCAATACATTCATTTCATCTAATGTCTGTTCCAAAAGTATATGATGAAAGTGTAAACAAACTCTGTTCGGGTTTAATTCTTACACAATCACTCACTATAGGGAATTAGTAACACATTTATCGGTATTTAGAAGATTTCAACTTTTTAAGTCACCACTTATTCCAACAATTATTGTTTAAGTAACGCTATTAAGAGAGCCCTTCTCGGTCCGTTTATCGTCAACGCAAGCATGATTGAAAAGCTAGTGGTTTCATCCAACGCAATGTTTAAAAAAGAAGCAAGAGTGAGAACGCGATAACATCGAACGAAAATTGCCGCGCGGAAATTTCGAAAAACTTGTACCAGGAAATACGTGTTTTTTAAAAAGCATACAAGGTTTTGGGAATAATATTTGTTATTTATAATCTCCATTACATGTGCGAGGTTCTATGATGATGTTTTCTTTACTTTTACAATATATGAGTACATTATGAACGGCCAAAGTTCACATAAAGTTTATGCAAAAAAGCAGATTTTTGGAGGCTCAAATCCAAATTTCCAAATTCTCCAAATTTTGAGTTTTTACCTGCATAGAAACCTAGATAAAGTACACAAGATACGTATTAGTTCAAAAATTTCAATGAAAGATGTGTTAAAACGCCATAATCATGAACGAGCGTTTGTATGAAAAATATGACGGGTTGGCCGCTCTTAAATTGTGATAGTCGACGAAAATTGAGGTTATAAAATTAAACTAAACTGTCAAATGAAAATTAGAATTTTAGGTTTAAGTATTCAAATAATCAAACCAAAGCACTCAATTTGTAACTAGCACTACAAATTGGCATCCACTGGTATGTTTTCTGATTCTGATACATTTGCTTACATCATCATCATCAGATACTCTTACAACAGACCATCCAATGCACTTCATTTTACCAGTTCTGATACTTGGGGCAACATGCTTTGCCTGGGGATACTCAGAGGCAAAAAAAATGCGCGAATCTGAATAATATCCAAAAACATTTTTATTATGAACTCAGAATTGAGATAACAGCTAAATAGCAAAAGAATTGCTTCCAGCGTTGGTGGACGAAAAGTGGCAAAAAGTGGATAAACGAAAGTGCACTTTTTTGAGGATTACACACTAGCACGGTTGCCATTTTAAAAACACATGTAGGATGTAGGTGGCATTATTCAGTACCACGATGTTCAGTACTGTTGTGGAATATGCAAAATGTAGTGTATTCTCTCTTTGTTTTCTGAGGGTAGTTCTAGGCGGCAGCTCGGGGAATCGTGTTACGTTCGAGCTCGTAAATAAGAATACTTCGGACACATGCGGGTGCGCTTTTATTTTGGTGTTGTATCTACATATTTTGTAGTTTATGCATTATTTATTTTGTCTTTTGATTTTATGGTACGAGTATGGTATATTTTGGGTAAAGGTGCAAGCAGGTATGACGAGATAGCACGAAACAAGGGTATCGCTCGTCGCGAGACACGCGGTGCCTTTATGTCGCGCTGTCGCGTCGCGCCAGTGTGAACGAGCCTTAAATGAATATTATTACACAGTGTGCGGTGTGAGTAGGTATATTATTCTGAAATTATTTGCAGTGAAATTTTAATTTCGACCCAAAATTAAAACAGTTTCAATTTACAAACGCTGACGATATGAACTCGCGACAGTTTTAACCACAAACACATTTTGTTAGCACATAAATAAAATATTGTAACCATAGAGTTGGTAAATAATTAAACATAGTTGTATCAAATAGAATGATAGACATTACGTGTCGCAAAATAGAAAAAAGAAACTCAAACAATTGAACAATGAAGGAACGATCTATTCGGTAAAAATCCCACCATAAAAATTGAGCTTGTCATTCTACCTCATGCTAGGGATTGACACTATTGACAGCTATTGCTCACTTCACTTAAGTTTACGCAGTGAGATTTTCACAGAATAGAATGCCTACAGAATAATAATAATAAATAAAGTGACATAATGTCGGATTTATCAGCTTATTCGATTGGATTTAGCAATGGCTAAGGCAATCGAGGAAACTCGAAAGCGCTTCCCCTAAACCATTCGTTATTTTTGTAAATAAACTTCCGCAAAATAACGTCTTAGATACTCGATAAATTAAGTTTTATGGCCGACTATTAATATCGATATAAGTTAAGTTATTTTTAAGATAACATGGTAACCAACAGTTAATATTATTGAAATAATCTTCACTAAGCTCTTGGAATAGGATAACAAATGAGAAACGGCAGTAGCAAAAGGGCCATAGCGCATACTGGCAAGAAAGAGGTTCTTAATTCGATTCCCACACGATGCAGTAATGAGACTGAAGCCAGTAACCAACTATGAAGCACAAGGATATTCTTTTCTTAAAATTACGTATAGTTGAAGAGTTTTCTAATAATACTACCTATACTTGATTTCAATATAATAGAATAGAAATAGAATACTCTTTATTATGTACACCATAAAAATTACAGATATAAGTGTAGACATTTTACACAGGGTGACACAATGGGCGGTCTTATCGCTAAAAGCGATCTTTTACAGACAACCTTTGGGTGAATTCAAGGGAGAAGGAGAGACAATAATGCAGGTAGTTAGTGGTGTACCATTTACATATACAACAAATACATACATACATAAAACATATACTTATCTACATATAATATATACAATAATAAACATGAAACCAGAGCAAGGAAACTAAATGTAATGATGATGTTTAAGGAGAGAGGAAGTGTTTTTTAACCATAATTTTAAAATTGGACAAAGATGGGGCACGTTTTGTCGACTCGAGAAAGGCATTCCATAACCGTGCTGCTTGAACTGTAAAAGACTCAACACTGCAAGACCTCTTAAAAAGATTGAGCTGCTCCGGAGAAACTAAATTCTTTCTACTCACAAAAAAGTAGCCATCTTTATTCGAAGCTTACGCGCTCCACCAATTTGTGCTTCCCTGTTAAAAGTGTACAAATCATAAATATGCGAGGAATGCGTATGGGGTGCAAAAAGGTGTCATTACGTCGTATATTGAAGGAGCAGGTTCGATTACCAGTGCAGCTAACAGTGATGAGGCAGCCCGGCTAAGATTACGCACGCAACACATGAAACCTTTTTAGATACAACCTTTTTGTATTGTGCAGCTGAAAAATTGAAATGCTTGGAAAAATGTTCGTTGAGTCGATTTTACAAAGGAAAAGTTAAGTTTGTACCTATTGTAAAAAAATATTCATGTAAATAAACGCACGTTCCTGCGTGTGTGTTATGTCATTCGCATGTGTAGGTGTGTATGTGTTGTGCCATTATCTCCTAAATGAGAACGTCACCGTTAATTTGCGGTGGTCACGTTATATGTCGGTTTTAACGACTTCTCGTAATGAGATCTAACTTAATGGTCTGCTTTTTAATGGTTTTCATCTTACCGACAGCGAACAATTGTGAAATTACGATTGCAAAGGAGTAGTAATGATTCTGCAGTTGAAAATTTTGTAATTTATCTATAAATAATTCTTCGAAGGGAGAACGTATATTATATATATAGAAAAAAAAGTTTTTATTATTTGAACAAATAAACCTTAACAACTAGTGATTTGAGCCTCCTTTTAAGCAGATAAACCTGTGTTAGGAGACTCCGCTTTTCCATAACTTCAATAAGTATATTTAATTAATCTTTTATCGATTACTGACAAATGCGTGCCCTGACTGGACAGGTCCACTCAATCCGTGTGATTCTTTCCTCAAAAGACAATTTCAGATACCAATCTACATGGTCTTCACATGTTCTGACCAAGATTATGTCTGAACTTTAAAAGAAATTATGACCTCTGAGTTTGTTTCGGCCTTTCTTCTCAGAGTAGTCAGATTGGAAACACCGACCTCATCTAGTTTAAAAAATATGATTGACTTGTACAAACCTACTTACAGAAATAAAATAATTTATCATTTACTTGTAAATACAATTGTAAGTAAATTAAACAATTATATTGAAAAAAAAACATTTAAAAAATTATATCTAATAGGAATACATCCGGGATCGCGGATTGTTCGAAAGAGTTACCGTGGCCCTGGCGCACAGGCAACTGAAGGAACACGGGTGGGTTTTAGTCAGTAAGAGTCTGACACGCCCTTCCGCTCCGCCCAGAACGGGAGACGTCATTTGATGATAGCCAATCCAAAAAGAAAAAAATAATAGGAATACATATACTATTATCAGCATTGTACATCAATATTGATCAATAACTCTCTAAAACAGCCCATTTATAATCCAGCCTGTTACCATAATATTTATAGGTACCTACCAACATATTGCGCAGTATTTACACCACAAATAACATTCTGTTTATGTTCATTGTTCATATTTACTTGGCCGAACATTAATAACTTCATACTCGCGAAATATACGTATTACGTACAATATTTCATTTGGCTTACCTCGCGTGCTACTCACGTGAACATTTTCCCTCCAAACTTCGCCCTCCATTCAAAACTTTTTAAATCTATTAAACAAGTTACAGACTTACCTACCTATTAACGTGGGATGCTTAAGAACACAAAATGAAATCTATACAAAGTGCAAACTGTTCCATAACACGCACGCCACACGCAACGCCGACGCAACGCTAACGCCGTGACGTCACGAAACGCAGATAAACGAAACCCTCAGGAAAAGATTTACCTTCAATATTTATGAACTCTATTTTCGGTGACACTTTCATTGAGAATGGCTCCGTTGAGGACAATACATAGTAACCTCGGCCTTTACAATGACGACAGCAAGATACCTACTGTAGATAAGTACGTACGAAAACCGTAACTTTGTTAGAAATGCTGACACAGCGGTCGACCGTAGTCATTTGTGGCAACGCAACGAGAATTTTCCTAACTGACACTCAAAAAGTAAAAGGTTCATCGCCCTGCAAGCTACTGCGTCTGAGTTAAGCAGCGCAGGGGCAATAAAATGCGACCTAGGGTCACCACAGCGATGTTTAGTATAATGTTCGTCTAGTCCTGTCGGATGGCCCGCTGCCATTTGAATTTCTGAAGATGTTTCCTAGGGGATCGGCCCTGAGTAGATAGCGTCTGAGTCCTCCCTGAGCTATGTTTTGGCAACCCTGCTTGAGCCACTTGGGTCTCGAATATACTTTGAATGGAAATTACGTAATCGACAACATTTTGACGCAGCCTGCGGCGTCCTTCCCTCCCTTTCTTTATCCACGCAACATCGTCATTGCATTAGACTCCCCCTTCAGAATACCGACGCGCTGATTTAATTTTCTTTTGACCTGCAAATTAGACGCGTTATCGAGAGAATGTAAATGAATTTTGTAATAGGTAATTGAATGATGTTTCTCAGTTAAGGAGATCTGATACTGAATTAGTAATACTTTTAGAAGATGTGTTCGAAAAAATATAAACTTTTTATTTTGCGGGAGATAAAATTACTAAGCTAGGTACTAATTTTAGTCCCAAGTTGATTCTCAAATGCTTCGCTTTAATGCTTTACCTTTTCATTCAAACCACGTGTGTTTAAACCACGGTGGCTTCGCAATCACACTACAATAATTTGTGCAAATCCAAGCAAGATTGCAATTTGCAGGACGGTTGTGAGAGGAGTGGTCTCGTCTCACTCTCACGCAAAATTACCTTTCGCTAGACAGAGAAAGTCCATTAGGTTTTATGGGCTCCACTCCGCAGGACGAATAGCGCTTGAAACGTTGAAATTAATTAAATTCTCACCTAAACGCGACTCAAAAGCGAATTGTGCTTTCAAAGATACCTATTTTTTTTCGCTAGTCCTTTTTTTTTGTAGAAGAAATAATGTTTTCAGGCTGATTCTGTGAAAACTTTAGAATCGTGATTATTTTCAACCAGTGTTGATGTCTACGGATGTTTCCCATTATGATGTTTGACACTGGATTAAATAAAGCTACAATATTATGAAACGTAGTGTACATACCTACGCAATACCCCATATCTTTTAAAGGTCAAAGACCTCTCTGCAAGTAAAGTACACGTTTCTGGCAACTCTCCTAGCTTCGACGGTTTACTTATGGTAAAATGATCAAGATGGCTTTTAAGCTTCTAGTGCACTATCGGTTTACCGTCTATCATTATAAGAATTTATTACTTTCCTCCTTTTACGAGATATTAGGTAAGTATGTATTTTTGTATCAGAGGGCTTAGAAAAAGACGATGATGGAAAAGTCTGAAATGTATCAGACTGACAAGCTACAGTATTTTTAAATCACGAAGTGACGCGCGCTTTACTTGTGGTAACCAAGTGTACGAACTCGCTGTGAATGTGTGTGTGAAGACGAGTAGCATCAGCAGATAACACACACACGCACACACACACACACACACACATACATTCGCCTTCGCCATTGTCTCGGACGGTACCGAGAGCTCGTGCGCTTACACACACATTCACAGCGTGTTTGTACACTTGGTAATCACAAGGAAAGCGCGCGTCGATTCTTGTTAATGTACCCACGGCTCTACACAATCTACAATTGATTTTTACTAGGAGCCAGTAGGTTTTAGACAACAGGGTCATATTAAATTAGCTAGCGAAATTGCGCAGACGTGATGGGTATCGATATCCTAAAATGATAAAACAAGAAAGAAATAAATGAAATGTTTTTTTTTGGGATCAACCACATCTGATGGTTTAGTATCCGGTAATTTACTTGAAATATCAGTTTAAACATTAGTTATTTTACTAGTGTGAACTTCACAGACGTGATGGGTAACACAACAACACAAAAAGAATCTCAAGTCATATTTTAAGTAACTTATACACTAACATCGGTCGCTGACCCTAAACAAAAAATCATCGGATCATTTTTGAACAGTGAGTAGTGGTGGCCCAGTGGTTTCGGCCCCGACTTACGAGTTGTAGGTCGTGAGTTCGAACCCAGGCGGGCATTTTTTTATTCGTGTATTTAATTTCATCACCACTGCTTTCAAAACGGTGAAGGAAAACATAGTGAGGAAACCGGCATGTCCTAGAACCAAAAATTCAAAGACATGTGGCAGCTAACAACCCGCACTGGGCCCGCGTTGTGGATTACGGCCCACTCCCTCTCACCAAGAGGCCTGTGTCCCAGCAGTGGGAATATTATAGGCTGATTATGATGCATAATAACAGCTGTTTTAATTAAATACGTAACACACGATAAACATCAACACTAACCTCTTTGTAATCCTAAACGGAGATCATTATGACTTTCTCCGCATTTACCCAGCGATCTTTTAGAAAACCAACGCAGCTATGTTTTATCGAGGCAAAGCCTTTTGTCGACATCTTTTACTGCACTCCAGCAATCAGCGGACTATTCATTTTAGGTCTATTCCGGTGAGAGGTCATCAAATTGCAGCTAAGAAATTTTACCTCCATTTTAAGACGCCTGAAGTGGTGCCTAAACGTGCACGACCCCTGCTTTCAAAGTTATTTTACTGTAAATTACACTCGGTTTGCAATTAAAACTATGTACAGTCATGAATAATTCATATGGAAGCAATTTGCAGTTCAGACCGACATGTGTCATGTGTGAGCACTACGCCCAATTAGTCATACAATATAGCGGAGTGTGGTTTACAAGGAACATAACTCTCCCTTTAGTTATCGTGTCCTCCGGGAGTCTGGGCCGGAACAGATCCGCTATTGTATCCCCGTCATTATGATGTGGGGCGTTTTCTCACTATTGGGGCTTTCCTTTAACACACCACCACGACCTGCAAAACGAAACTTATTCGATTTCAAAACCGCATTAAAACGCGTGACGGAGGTACACACTTACATTTTATTTGAGTTGAAAACTTTGTTATTGTTTTCAAAGTACTTAATACCTATCTCTATCATTTACGAGCGGCTGTTTGTGCAAATGCAAATTTCATGTTTAATCACTTCTCCCCGAACGGCCCCAGCTTTCGGGTATTATATCAGAAAAGTTTACTCGTAAAAATCTGGCATACTGAGGCTAAATCGTAAACCAGTAGAGTTTCAAAAGCGGCCACTTTTTAGCAGGAATGTCTTCGGTGGCCATGTCGAACTTCCGAACTTACGACTCTAATTTTAATAAACGTGGGCGGCGGTTGCGCCACCCGAAATTCATTTGTTTTACTGTGTAGGTAAGTTGTTTAAATTATAGCAGACCAATACAACGTTGCGACGGAAAAAAATTGCAAAGTTGTTTCTAGGCAGCCAAGTTTATAGTGGCGGTTGCTCATGCGGACTTGTCGATAAATCTCTACTCTGCAGATTACGATTTTCTCTCTATTTCAGCTCCATGAAATATCTTGTTCAAGTCGGTGTCACGTACCGCGGTGCATACCAAAACTAATAGGAGAACAATTTATCGACAAAATTCCAGGTTCTTGCAAACTATTACTGGTTACTCGGATATAACAGAAATTGGTTTCGGTGCTCCACGCGGCCACATACCGGCGAAATATAAATCATAACTCAATTTCAAACAATATCAATAAATTATCACACAAGGGAAAATAACACGGATGTGAAAAAACAATAAAATATTGCCGACAATCGTCAGTGGGACATTTAATTCAGTAATGGATTCTTCTGTCTGAGTGTGCATCTTTTAGCGCGAACTTCATACTTTCATTTTGACTATAAACTCAAAGCGGATATTTTTGTAATCTTTCAAGTAGCTTAGTGAGTTTAACTTAGCAAAGTTAGACCCACTTGCGCCGCCAATCACTAAACACGTTTAGCGCTAAACGAATTTTAGGGCCCATTCCAACGTACCACAACCACAACACGTGGTAAGGCGCTAATTTGTATGAACATTCACACATAACCACAGCTTGACCACATTTTGTCGCTGCGATGTGGTGTGGTTGTAGTACGTGTGAATGGGCCCCTAAACATCATTCTGTCTCTGTCATCTTCAAACATTAGACAGAAACAGAATTATGTTTTAAATTCGTTTAGCGCTAAACGTGTTTGGTGATTGGCGGTGCAAGTGGGCCTTAGTGTGTTTTACTTTACTTTTTATTAAGCAAACATTTGTGCAGTTTCTTAAGCACTGGTCATTTTTGAATTTAAATCTAGACAAGACGAAGTATCACAGAAATAAATAGCCAACAATTCAATGCACAAAACTTTTTACCACGATCGGAGATTGAGTGAATCTCAAACCCAGCCTACTACTCGTATCACAGTCATAGGCAAAACTTTACCAAACAAACAGGTCATCTATGATCTAATATCCGCATATCCAAATATTGAAACGCATCGAACCCTCCAATTTCCGAAACAATAATATACTCAAACACATGCGAACATCCCGTTATTTACTCCCGGGATAGTTAGCATGCTAGCTTCACGGTCAACAATATAATTGGCCCGCAAGCCTGCAAACTCCACAAATTAATAAATTGATTAGTCAGCCGAACTACCGATTCATATTTCATTTTCAACGGATACTTCTTGTTAAAGAATATTTTTTAAATGGATCTGTAGTTCGGGATACGGGATTTTATTTTGGGTATCGGGAATTTTGGTTTACTGGAAAACAGTATTGAATATGTTTAATTGTTTCAATAAAAGGACAATGTAATTTTTTTTAATGCTTGTATATTATATTGACAATTAGAAAGTTACAAAACAATAGAAAGCGGCAGACCCTGCAGGAGCCCAAAAATAGGCTGACAAGACACTGCTATTTATTTATTATTATTTATTTATTTATTTAATACCTACTTTAAGTACACAAATGTACAAATTATTCCTAATTGCAGTTTTAAATAACTTTTTTTTTTGTTTTTTTTTAGATTATTAGGTTGTTATTGCATTATATCTTGCATTTTCTACCAGTCAACCTTTGGGTGCTATAGAGACAATCAGTGGTAGGTGCAATTATGAAAAATTAGGAATAAATATTTTTAAATATTTATATATTAAAACTATAAATATAATACATGTTAACTAATACCTAAATATATCAGCACAAATAAATATACATAAAAACACGAATATACTGAAAACAAATAAATGAGACAAACAATGAGAAAATATTACCGGATTTTTTTTTATTAGCTTCAACTGCTGCTACTCTTTCTTTTGGATAAATTAATAGGTATCTTATTTGTTGTACCCAGTATCATCATTCAAGAAAAACTTAAATTTATATATTTTTATGCACGTGTTCGTGTGACAATTTCGTAAATCAATTTTAATTTTTTTGTCGAGAATCAAACGATACGCGCCGTTTGAATAAATAAAATTCCTGAAAAAAAATCGATAGCAAACCGATGGCTTATCGCATATGGAGTTGACTGGTGATCTCGTTAGTCTGCAGGCTAAAATCCTGTTACGTCGGGTTTCCGCAATTGTGGGGAACCGAATCCTGTTTGAAGCACACTTCGTTGTATTGAGCGGAGTTAACGGGGAGTATTAAACTTCAATATACTATACACTGTTTATAACAGGAAGTATAAATTTACACAGGTGGTTAACTGAAGCTGTAGTGTATTTTCTGAGGTATTGGTTTTCTTATCCTGTACTGGAAAGAGTTAAAAGCGAAGGAAAACGGTTCGTACTAGTCAAGGAAAACATCGTGAAAAAACCGGCATGTCCTAGAACCAAAAAATTCGATGACATGTGACTCTACCAACCCGCTCTGGGCCCGCGTGGTTGATTACAGCCCACTCCCTCTCACTGAGAGGAGGCCTGAGTCCAGCAGTGGGAACATAATATACTGATTATGCTAAAGGCGATGCATTTGTGAAAATTTTAGTTAAACAGCTAGGTTAGTTAGGCCAACGAACTCGGTGGAGGCTTTATTTCGAAATATTTTGCATGATTACTTCTGCACTGAAATTAGAAAAAAAGTATTCTATTCACAACTTAGGTAAATTCGGGCCTTTGTAAACTGAAATAGAAATACGAGATTACCTAAACTATTTGGACAAGAAATACCAGTGCAATGCATGCAGAGAAACGGAGGAACTTGCACAGAAACTTAATCAAACGTGTCAAACTGAGTTACCACCGCACCGGTCTGATTGAGTGTTTCTACTGACCGAGCTACGATTACTACTAACGAACTCGAAAAACTGAAGGTGGAATTATAGTATTCGTAACTTTAAAGGGTAAAGAGGCTTTCCCCTTTTTTCTCATTCCAAAAAAAATATCTAGACTTCGAACCATTTTAATCTCTCCGTATCTGCACAGTTACATACTTACATGACAATGTGTACTTACATTTTATTTATAGGAGAAAGGATCCGTAATATCCTACATAAAGAAACATAAAAACGGCGCGGAGAGGGACACAGGACACAGTACGATGAACCTCGAAGGAAGAGCACGGACCTAGTCTGGCACCACAATAAGTCACGCGCAGTATTTACATAACAGAATGTATTTAGGAAATGAGATAGCTCGCACAATACCATCTTAACTTCATCGGGAAATTAGTCCCCAGTTCGTGAGCGAAGTAAGTCGGATTCGCCGAAATTCGCACGTTAATCGGATGCCGAGGCCGAACGCGTGACTATCCCCTCCGTTTAAATAACACATTTTATTATTCAAAATAAGGAAGTGGTCATGCGATGTCGTGTTGACAAAGTTTTTATTAGACTTCTGTCATAAATTGGCGCTGAGCAAACTTCCATTTAATGAAAGCTTACTTTTATATGATAGTAATGTGTTCTAGAATACGTAAAGGTTTATTTTTGGTTGCGATTTGCGAGTGTCAAAAATCTGACGTGGGTAATGAAAGCACCGCACGCAAGACGGTAGCTTACAGATTAGTTAGGACAGATTAGTTACAGGAGTTAGTTTTAGTACGGTTAATTACTGTTCGATAAGGGCGGTGTTGGACATGCGAGGCTGACTCTGCGTGCACGCAACAGCCGCCGTGTTCACGCTATCGGAACAACATCCGGAGCACACAACGTAGCCGGAAGCTCTTCATCTCTTGTGTAGTTAGGTGACACGATAACTGAACCTTATCCTAACCGTGTAAATTAGCTGAGAAGGTTATGGCTGGCGTGTTCTCTGAGAAGTTGTGCTGAAGCAATTATCTATAGCAAACATGATTGCTGTCTCTTTTGTAATGAATCAAACTCAACTCAAAGCATTTATTTCAAATAAACCAATTACAGGCACTTTTAAATTGTCAAGGGGTCGGTCGGTCAGAAAGATGAAGCTAATTACCCATTCCAAAGCGTAGTAGGTACCTATGGAGATAAATGGGCAAGAAAGTCCACGGACACTCTTTTAAATCAAAATATGGTTACAAAATATTGATTACATCATTCATGTTGAAATTATGCACGTGAGAACGATGCAGAACGTTAAAAGCGTCCGCACTAAAAAGACAAAAACAATTTAAATATTAAATTAAAATATGCTGTGGCAGCCAAGAAATGACCAGTCCCCACTGACGGCGCCCGGTCATGAACATGACACTAATCATCAGAATCTATTTGTAGTTTATGGTAAAGAGACTTTGAGAGATCTTTCCGTCTATTTTTCTTTTAATTTTCTTGAAGACAAGCCGGTGTACTCGATGAGATTTCATAACGGTAAAAATGACGAACTTCCATATATACTTCCATTCCCTATGTAACTACTTTAGGGGATGTGTTTTCAAATATCCTTCCTTGGTGCTTACCTTCGTTGGAAAAGGAACTCTTCTGCATTTCATGCTAGACCCAGCGGTGCAGGTTGTGCGTTGTCTGTTAGTAAAAAAAATAAGATTATTATAATTTTTTATTTTTTTATTTTAAGAATCAGCATCGCCATACAACGTGGCATTGCTGCCCACCTTTTGGGCAGTTTTTCTGTCGACAGTAATGCGGGCGAACTTTTTGATGCGTTATGTTATTTCGTTCTTTTTTTTTTAATTTACATGTATATTGTAATTTACATATATAATTTTAAGTCTGTTAGCTTATATACAGGGTATTTAGCAGAACGTTGAACATACGAAAATGGTGGATAGGTGGGGTCATCTGCTACTTACTCAGCCCTAATTATTTGGCCCGAGCCCATGGATATTTAAAAAGTTTTTTTTTTTGCTTTATTCTAGTTTCACCACTTTCTTAACATTAAAGTGTAATTTTTAGAAAGAAATGGGTAAAACGGGCATTTTTTTTTTTTTAATTTTTAATGTTTGCAGATTTTTATAAAATTATTGCTTTATTCAGATGTTAGCTAGAAAAAAAGTTATGAGTCCTCAAACTTACAGAAAGATGTAAAAAATACTTAAATCTTAATTTCAACTTGCATTAAAAAATTGAGGAGCCAAATAAATTAGGGCTGAGTAAGTAGCAGATGACCCCACCTATCCACCATTTTCGTATATTCAACGTTCTGCCAAACACCCTGTATATACCATCCAAAGTTAAAGAAAAAAGTTGTTTATTAAGTAGATTGTACAATAACAGAGATTTAACTCACTTCACGATATTCAAAGCAAAAAAAATGAATAACAAATTACGGTATCCATATGAAGCAAAAACCTAAGTAGCTCATGAAAGCAAGCACGAAAATAGCAAGCCATAACACTTCCAAATTTACAGTTACTGCGGTTATAGACACAAATAAATTTAGCATGAAAGCTATACAGCTGATCAGTCTGATAAGCTAAGCACTGGCGAGCTATATCTGTCTTTAGAGCTATATCTGAACATCTAACCTTCACCCACGGCTTGACCTGTGGCTCGAAGCGGTTCAGGTAATAGAATAACGTTATCGGGTGAAGACGTAGATTACTTAGCAAATGGAGTGTTATTAACCCTTCCACCGCTGAATTATCTATGCCTGAATCCCATTCGTTTTTTCTTTATAAAGTCGAAGTAAGAAACGGCAATAATAACGTAATTTCGCTCCATTCCCATCCAATACCAACAGCTAATACCATTTGGTATTAGTTTATTTCCGAATTTATTTTCTATTCCCAACGAGTACCACATTTTAAAACCAATACCAAAACAAGTTTGAAGAAACCAGATACAGTCAGGTTCAGTAAAATTAAAATGCTTTGAGTGACGAACTAAGTTTCCGAAAACATAATAAATGTTCCCGAAAATCCTAACCCTAGACGGTCGACGTCAGTGGCATCTCGAGGTTCGGTTGGTTAGGTTCCTTTAAACCCTTTAGACAGATATAGGAGCCCCGCCAAGCGGGGCTCCGTCGACCAGCTTATTAACCCTAACCCTATATTTAGATTACCCTAGATTTCGGTAAAACGCAATTTAAATAAAACTTTGTGTAGCTGAGTGTACAAAAAGTCACGCTTTGGTATTCGTTAGTAATAGATTTTTTATTTAAAAAAATGTGGTTTTCGTTGGGAATAGAAAATAAATTCGGAAATAAACTAATACCAAATGGTATTAGCAATGGGTATAATGGTATTGGATGGGAATAGATCGTAATTTCTGCTGGAACAGACAGGTAATTATTTAGTCTTAGTACGCATGAATCGATACTCAATGTGCTCAATCATGCTGTAATTAATCATTCATGTTATTTGGTTAGATACATGAATGGGAATAGTTGTTAAATGATAAATGACATTTATTTCTGTAAATTGATTAAAAGATACACTTTTACACGTCAAAAATAACTTATGTTTAAAACTTCGGTGTCAAACTCAGTCTCTTCTAAAGTCCAGGCATAATTTTGGCCGGGACATCTTTTAGTAGGAGATGTCTTTGTTCGTGTATTTATTAGAATAAACAACAATATAACATGGAAAGTAAAATGATTACATCACAAATCAAAACATTCACCCGAACATTGTCACAGCATTTCCTACCTACTCCATGGACGAGGGCTATCAAGATTTCCACGGCGGCGGCGCCTTGCTATTCATCATTGAACGTCCCAGCTGATCGATCGTTGCCACGATTACGAGACCTGGCCGCCCTGCCCTGACACTCTGTAACAAACAATCTGCTGATATTGGAAATTGTTTAGATTTTACTTTAAAATTAGTTTGTAGATTGAGTTTTCGGGTCTCGCGATTGGAATCAAAGAATTGAAAATGTTTTGTGGAAGAATTTTGTACCATATTTATATTTTTTTGGCAACTTTTTCGCCACCAAATATTGTTTGCTTTTAAAGCTTGAACTGATTTATGCATTTGCTGATAACGATTCACGTGTTCCATACCTACAGATAAGAAAATACTATCTACTTTTACTTAAAAATAAAAAAGTTCTAAAGAAAAAACAAAGCCTTATCAGGGTATCCTGTTCTCGTAAAACTTTGACTTCGTAAGCCAAATAGATAGAAGAGTATTTTTAAAGTAGCTATTTTGTAGCGTGACATGCTAAACATAAAGCTAAGGATAGAAGGGCGGCTCGCACGTTCAGTTGTTTTGCAATTCTAATCCAGTTCCGAGTCCTATCAGTGTTGCCATTGTGAATAAACTTTAAAGGGCAACCCCGACACGCAAGCTTTTGGACAAATAAGCCGTTAATAATGGTAATGTGCCACAGATACAAGCTCGAGAATTTTAATTTATAATTTAGACTTTTTTATGGGTTAATGGAATAGTTTTAATGGACTTGGGTATATTTATTACTGCATGAGGAAAATCATAAAGAATACTCGTTCTACCCGTGGTGAAAACAGAATTTAAATACTGAAAAACTACACTGTTTATATTGAAGAGAGTTCGATAGCAGTGATATTTTAGAGAAGCATGGCAAACAAACTAATTATTGAAAAACAGGGTGGCAGCGACATGGACGAGCAAACTATAACCATGAATTCAGCACATGATTCTAGACCCCCTAGCGCAGGAATTTTTCGCCGGTTATCAAAACAAATATCTGCTGTTTCATAGAAAAGTTCCATAGCTACGCGGTCAAAATGTACTGAACAGCAATTTTTTTCTTAAATAACCGTTTAAAATTTTCAACTCAGGGGGTTCAGATTTCACCTCCTTCTGCGAAGCTGTAATACTCGCGAAAGAGGAGGCGGAGCGCGTGAGGGAGAGGCAATCGCTGCGCCCTCGCACCCCTAGTCGCCGCAGGAGGAGACACCCTGGGCGTCGGGAGTCGATTGCCGACTCCCGGCCACCGTAGGCGCGGGCTTGCGGACGGCGAGCAATGGGCAGCTCGCCGTCCGGTAAGGACCAGGCCCGGGTCGACGGCGCGTCGTGTTCCACGCGCGCCTCAAAGAGAGGTCAGCACCATTGACGGGGTCCAACAGGGCCGATGCCTGCTGGGATCGCGGATTGTTCGAAAGAGTTACCGTGGCCCTGCCGCACAAGCAACTGAAGGAACACGGGTGGGTTTTAGTCAGTAAGAGTCTGACACGCCCTTTCGCTCCGCCCAGAGCGGGAGAGGTCATTTGATGGTTTCCCACCCAAAAAAACAAAAGACAAAAAAGGGGTTTCAGATTCATGTACTGAATCAATGTGTGTATAAATGCCGTTTAATATTCTTCTAACAGTTTTTTTCTGAAAAAAAGTTAATAGCCAGGGTTGTACATACATAAAACTATTCGTTTAAAAAACTGTATATCATGGCGGCAGGAACTGAACAGAACAAGCCATGATGCTAATGAGCTACTTGCTAATGAGCGTAAGAAAAACAGCTAGACTGAGGCATACATAAATAGTAAGGGGTTGGGTATTTTAATAAAATAATTAAAATACCTCTTTTGTGAACCAGCCTGTCGATTCCTACAATTTAAAGCTCCTTCAAACAGGCGCGATACGCAACGCGAATCGCACGCGACACAAAGGCACCGCTCGTCGCGAGACAGGCGCTGCCTTTGTGTCGCGTCGCGTGTCGCGCCTGTTTATAGGAGCCTTTAGTGGCAGAGAGAGGCATTTTAACCGATTCCAAAACAAATGAGGAGGTTATGCATTCGGGGATCTTTTTTTAATTTAGGTATGTGTACAGTCTTACCAAGGGGTATCATGTTATCTAGTAACTGGGTTATGGAGGTTAGATAGGCAGACACTCCATGTAAAATACTGGTATTGAGCTGCATCTGGTAAGACTGGTAGCCGACCCCAACATACTTTGGAAAAGGCTAGTAAGATGATGTAGGTGTGTACACCGATTTCTTCGTGGTTTTAGTTTCGCAAGTCGGTGGCAAAAAATTAAGCAAAACTAAAGACAAAGATACCGTCTTCCGAAACTAAAGTTCCTTATTTTTCACTTTGTAGTGGTTTTTCTGAAGCCGGTTGTTTTTTTCTTGTAAAAATAAAATCTCATTACAAAACGAACTTCGGTCACTACGCTTGCGCTTGAGTGTTGGTCATTTCTGACGTTTCAGTCATGTCAGGACATTGCTATGTTTCAGTGTAACCCAGTTTTTTTATAAGACATTAGAATAGCGGCCAAGTGCGAGTCGGACTGGCACACGAAGGATTCCGTACCACCGTACAAAATAAAAAAGCTGAAAAAAACACGATTCTTGTACGGGGACCCCTTTAATTTTTTACTTTATTTTATTTTTATTATTTGTTGTTATAGCGGCCATAGTAGTAGTACAAGTGTCCATCTTTCACGGTTCAAAATTAGGTGGCACCGGAACCCTAAAAAGTCACATTAAGTCGAGATTTTGTTATTGTTTACAAAATAATGTTATTTAATGTGACTCGTAAATTTTTAACGTTAGTATTTCATAAAAATAAATCTCACGCAGCATTACAGAAGTCGTAAAATTATTTTAGGTACCATGTAATGGCCAAACAATTAGGCATTACAACATTGCTAGTCTACATGCGATTAGGTAGCCTAGAGTAATGCCTAAAGGCTAAACTATTTAGCCTTTACTAAACTATTATTATAACATAACTTTTCGCGACTGAATTTGGTTATGTATGGTAGCGACATCACGGTAAAAGGAGATGATTCACAGTCCATACATTTTTGGGCTAAATGCGAAAGTCCAAACGAAAAGGCCAAACAAAAAAAAAATGCTATATTCCAAAAGAAAACGTTTTTCTCTTAATTTTTCACTACGGAACCAAACCTGTAGGTCCATTCTCCGCCAAGTAACACGAGTTAGAAAAATCACTTTTTCATACTTATTTGATACGGGTTTAAGAGCGATGTGATGCGTTTACGCACCAGCTTAAAACAGTAACTTTGGTTCCAAGATGAAAAGTGAAGAGAACTTTTTTTTTTATTTGGCCGGAGTTTCATACTTAGCCCAAAATGAATTATTTCCTTTTCTGAAAATGATTCAAATTCTGAAATAAAAATTGATACTAAATAGTTGCTACCTAGTTTATTTGCAGAGTACGACTGTAATGACACTCGCTAACTTAAACCTATCCGATGATAGATAGTTCGACAGATTCGTAAGTAGGAAGTACGCAGTCCCATGATTAATATTCTTAAACCTGAAGATTGGCATATACATATCAGCAGGATTATCATAAAACCGCTTCCTTGACGAATTGTTTGTAGCAGAGAATAAAATAAGCCATTATCTAACTGCTAAAATGAATAAAGTAGTAAAATAATGGAAAAAAACGGACACCCAGAGGTTTGTGCAAATAAAACATAAACCAGAAATTCGCAGTAACAAACAGTACAAGAGGAAATGCAATAGTCCAGTGAAAACTAAAACAGAACTATCATCTTATACGAAAAATATGACACAAATGCTTGCACACAAAGTGCTAAGGAAACAACGTTGTTATAAACAAAATGCATAAGTTATATTTATAAAATATGGCGTCGTATATCCCAGTTTACATTATATTCCACGGGCCGAATAACCAGCATTATATCCAACCAGCATATTCAAACCACACGCTTCAGGAAGCTCACAACGTTAAACTACTAGTTCCGAAAGATCTTAAACTCTGATACCGCCCTGTTTTACCTAAATTACGTACCTGTTGTACCTAATCAATGGTTGTAAGTTTGTAAAGTTATGTAGGTTAAAAGGAAAGCTGCATTATAGGATAATAGCTTTTGCCCGCGGATACGCCCGCGTGGAACTCTTAGATTATCCCACGGGAACGTACTACCGGGATAAAAAGTATTCTATGTGATAATCCAAGTTATGAACTATCTGTCTGTCAAATTTCATCTAAATCCGTTGAGCCGTTTTGGCGTGAAAGGGTAACAAACAAACAAATTACTTTCGCATTTAATTATATTCCTAGCTGCCCCCCGCGGTTTCCCCAGCACAAGTCTAGATCCCGTGAGAGCGGTATGAAATGTACTTTACGACCTATTCTCATACCTACCAAACAAACATAAAAATCGGTCTAGCTATTTCGGAGGAGTGCGACCACAAACACCGTGACACGAGATTTTATATATATATATTTATAGGATTAATTATAGTTGGAATGTGGTATAAATTAATGACGACACCGGATGTCATATTTATTTAAATTGCTTCGCATGTGCGAATATCGGAATTTACGATGACTGAAACATCGAAAGTAGAATTCGATTCAATCTCATTCCACATTCTCTGCCGAATATTTAAAAGTTTTCCCGAGCTTTCTACGCACCTGTACATGATACTTACTTAGTTAAAAGTAGGTAAATAATTATTTAGTTAACAGAAACACCAGGTTTCCTTTGTGAGTGGCATTGTAATTAATGTTGCTACTACATAATTTCCCTAAAGGCCGAACACAAGAATGAACAAAAGGTCCTAAATAAAAGAAAACAAATTACAGCCTCGGTGCGTCTAAATAGTGAAAAATATAGGGTTGATACTTATATAGCGAGCAAGGTCCCGCGGCCGCGGGTGGCGACCCTGGGTTCTTCACAAACGCCATTTCCGGACACCGAATCAGAGTGAACACGCGAACCGGCTTCACAAAGGGTGTTAATTTAGTTGCTGTGAAAAACCTCCGCGAGTTATTGCGCTGAAACGTGCGAAATTAGCATTTCCATTACTACATTAAATGCTATAAATCATTTTCACGTGCGGACTGTGCCCGTTACCCACTTTAATATTCCGTTGCATTTACATATTAGGAAGCGAAGGACGATTTTGTATCAGATTTAGTGCCCCTCGTGTTTACCTTTAAATTTAATTGAATCCCCCAATCTTGTTGTTTGTCTTAGTTCTACGTATATTAGAGGGTAGTTCTAGGTGGGTACTTTCGTTTGGGTAGCGTTTGTAGACACTAATTAAATTCTAGTCCTGACCTCTCGTTAGAGCAGATTTAAATGTCCGTTTTGTTTATTTTCTTACCGACATGCTGAAAAAGGGTTTAAGGCTGAAAACTACATACCTAATGCTGAGAGATTAAATAAAATATGATCCGCAAATATTATAATGTACGTCCCATTTTACACATATGCTATAAAACTCAACTAAGGGCGGTACCCGCTCTTGAAGACGAGTTGCCAAACCGCGCAGTAATTGCGTAACACTTTGAGGAATGGGTTTCATTTTGACAGTTCAACAACATTCATTGCGGTATTTACGTTGTTGAGCAGACAAATTTTTCTAACATATGAAGCAATGGATTAGCAATAGGCTACAAAATGATTCAGATTGTGACGCAATTAGGGTGCTGGTCAGTGACCACACGAGATAGATAGAGGTTTGGAAGTTTAATTAGTGTGAGCTTCCCTGGTATACGTAACTGTGTGGTGGTACTAGCGAAAACTTTCTTAGTCTGTGGATACAGCTTGTAGGTAAACTTGTGTTCTAAACAATGACATATTGGTGTTTTATATAGCTTTACTCGGTAAGAATTTAGCGCCTAGTTGAGCTCTTTCTGACTTGCCGGGGTTTAGGCGTAGTAAGCCTTAACTTTCAGCACTGATATATAGGTAAGGATGTATATAGAGTTAATTTTTAGGGGGAACCATGATTTAAGCATAATCCTTAAATTATCCTTAAATCATGATTACCCTAACAAATGATTCTTGGCGAAATTATTACGATGAGAAGCTTCATTAATTTGCCTTTGACGTTTCATAAACCAGCGAGCTTCTGCAAACCGACGGCGCCGCCTGTACATTGACGAATAATACAATATGCCGACGATATAAGTTTTATAACGATATACTTACTGCAAAAATTCGGAAAAAGTCGAGCGTAGGAAAAACATAAAGAAAATGCTAATAAACAATTTAAGTACACTTTTATAATGTGTGTTATTTTCATGACGTCGCTTTTAAAATACTGTCGACCGCAGAACGTCAGTTTTTTTTTTATTGCTTCAAGTCACAACATTACAAATTTCTAATTTCCTGAAGTCATAAAACGTTATTATTTTCTATCATAATCACCGGGTTACCTCCCAAGATGCGTTTTTATGACTTTAATAAAACTCAGTACTGTGGCCGCACTTTAAGTCGTATCGTCGTTAAAGTCGTGTCTTATGACATGTTACGACTTTCATCTTAGCTTAAGTAATCATTGTTATAATAGTTGATGTCCGTTTTGTACTACGTACGTGTGTATTTTGCAGAGTTTCTGTTACTACTGAAGTAGCTGTTTTCCAAGGTTTTGCTCGCATTGTAGGAAACATACATCATGGATACGGATAAAAAGTATCCTATGTCTTTTTAAGGGATTTGTTTAAGATCTGTGCCGAATTCTGTCGAAATATGTTTTGGCGTGAAGATCAAACAGAAACACACAAAATATTCTTGAGATTTTGTATGTTAACAACAATTGGCGGAGTTTTTCGAAAGGTCTCTTTGTGCTTTTATTAATGACTAGCTACGCCCCATGTTTTACCCCAATACGTCTCGACCCCGTGGGAAATTTGGGATAAAAAGTATTCTATGTCGTAATTCAGGTTGTGGTCCACCTATGTGCCAAATTTCATTAAAATCTGTTAAGCCGTTAAAGCATGAAAGCGTAACTAACAAACATACAAAAAATCTAGTATGGTTTCTTTCCAATATTAATTTAGACAAAAAATCATTCGTAAAACGCGACAAACTATGTTTAAGTTTGTCGACGAATTCTCTCGGTACCAAACTGTCGATAGAAACAAAATATCAGGTTGCTCCATCGAATATAATCCTCTACTCGTCCCTGAAGACACTCGCTGAAAGGAAGCTCTGTTCTTAGATTTGTGTTTGAGCAATCTTAATCAAAGTCTAATCTAACATTTAAAGGTCAAGCTCAATCAAGTGAAGTAACAAGTAACATGGATCATTTTGAAGTGAACTAACAAGCAAGTTCTATTCATAGATTATATATAATAGAGAGTAAAATGATTTGAGGGGGAAGCGCCAGAATTACTTTTTCATGAAATTGTCATTTAATGGGATCATATGAGCTTAGAGGGTTGTATTGATGATTTTAATGACTACAATTCTGTAAATACATACTTGTTATGGTTGCGAATCATATTTTGTTCAATATACAAAGTGCCACTGACCTGCAAATTGCAAAAAACGTAAAAAAAAACAAATTTGAATTTCGCGGGTTACCCTGACGATTCCCCGATAAGGGGTTAATGAGTAGGCGTAGTTTGTTCCAAAAATATTTATTTATTATTGCTATTTTTAATGCATTTCAATTAAAATAGTATTGGAATACACTGCATGAAGGCTTTATTGGCAGCAAGCTGTACAAGTTGCTGAGTAAGGCCCCTTTCGTGTCCGAATCGTATTCAAGATGTATGTACCCACTAACGAAAACGTTGATAAAATCATCTGCATCTTGAATCCTGTGAATAGCAAATGGCTACTTACGTAGCATGCGTGTAGGCAGTAACAATGTAGTTACAATCATCAAAGGCACCACCTTTTTTATTTAGTCTTAGTCTTGGTCTTTAGTTTTAATTAGTCTACTAAAGGGAGCACGAAGTGAAAAGCATGGTCGGTGCAAACCTTTACTAGTAGGTATCTAATTTGTACAATATATGCGGTGACAGGGACATCCACGCACAACCGGTTACCATTTATTCAATACATGGTTCTGAAACCGTTGAAATTTTTCGTAGGTAATTTTAAAAAAATGGTAGTCCATAGATTTTTACCGCGTAGGTATTACGTTTTTCTATGAAACAAAATTTTTTTTTTTTAAATGACTGACGGAAATTTTCAAAACTAGGGGTCTAAAAACATGTGCTGAATTCATGGTTTCCGTTTGCGCGTCGATGTTCCTGCCACCCTTTTTAATAATTGTACTCACTTTATGATGAAAAGAAAAAGATATTTTTTTTTCATTAATAATTAATTAATTACATAATCATTACCTATCAGCCTATCCCAAAAAAGTATTAATACCCGCACTGTTTGTCAAAGTTCTTTTTTGTTTGTCAACGTTACCTTCATAACCTAACGAAAGACCTCGTAAAATATTGAATAGTTACCTACTTCTTAAACATTCAACACCATTTTACATCCTAACCACAATAAATCACCGACATAGGCTAATCATAGAAACTAATCAAGCAACTGCCACACATGTCTTGGAACTCCTCAGCACGATATTACGAGCGTACATATCTCATAACCATTCTGACAGCTGTAGTGTCAGCGCCACACTGAGGCAGCGCCACATATCCATCACGCGGGCTATCAATCATCTTGGCAGTCTGTGCACTTTGCTCTACTCTTTGACATTGCAACGTCAAATATGCTATTGATATAAATAGGGTGTAGCTTTTCTGTTGGGAAGTTAGCTAGTGGTGAGACGGTTTTATGTGAGTGTGGATTTTGTTGGTTTTTTTTTACGAAATAATTTATTTTACATAACATAACATCACGCCTGTAATCCGTGATGGGTTCGGTAGAGCTGACGGCACGGTTGGCGCAGTGGTTAAACGATTGACTGCTGCGCTGCGTGGCGCGAGTTCGATTCCCGCACGGAACAATTGTTCCGTGCGGGAATCGAACTCGCGACACAAATAGGTCATACAAATAATTATTTGTATGACCTACAAGTTGTTGTTCCGGGTCTGGCTGTTTGTGTATGTGAATTTGAATGTTTGTAAACGCACCCACAATACAGGAGAAATTCCTAGTGTGGGGCAACGTTTTTGTCGCCAGTTATATTTAAGTCCCATGTAATAGGGGGCGAGTCTATTGGCATAAACCGGGCATAAATACAGACTCCAGGCTGCTACTGAGAAATTCCAGATGGAAAAACACAAAAAATTTGAATTTGGCGGGTTACAGCTGAGGATTCACCTTAATCTTAAACTATCAGCGTTTAAGATAAGAACAGTAAAGGGTTCCATTGTGTCAGTTATGATCGAATTTGTGCTCAACATAATCCTTATTGTCACTAATTACCGTAATTACCCCGTTCCGTACTAAATTCGAAACAAAACCCGACACGTATCAGCGTGCACGTTTCGAAATGAATGGAATGCCGCTCCAATAATCCAAAATTGATAACTGCCGTTCTAAAATGATCACGGAGCAGAGCTATATTGTTCGCACGCCTCGCCGATAGAGCGATTCGAGCAAATTATTGGCGTGTGTAAAATCAATCCAAAACCGGGAATTGATTGTGAACATTTCCAATTAACAACTTTGACGTTGGAATGATGAAGAAACGCGAAAGCAAAAGTTTGGCCACTTGTACACACGGGTATATTTCAAGCTAACCATTTCCAGTATAAGCTGACCTCTCATTGTACAGAAATCTTGTACAATGCGAGATCAGCTTATATATACTGGAAATTATAGTTTGATATGTAGCCCGTACAGTCGAAAATACACAAATGTACGGTGCGAGTCCGCGGGTGAATTAGATATTCGTTTTGTAGTACCTAAAAACAATGTGAAAAGTTTTGACTACTTTTAATCAACCGTTTCGATTACATCGTTTTATTTATTTAGAGCACCATATTCTTCGTTTATTAGCATCGGAAGCGGATTACAGAAAGATACAACTGCAACAGGAATATTCCCACTATTATGTACTTAAGGCTCCCACAGACAGGCGCGACGCGCCAGCGCTACACAAAGGCGCCGCTCGTCGCGCGACACGCGGTGCCTTTGTGTCGGGCGTCGCGTCGCGCCTGTGTGAACGAGCCTTTACGCGAGAGCTCGTAATCGTTGACAAATGCATGCAATTAGCTCTAAGTACCTACTCGTCGCCGTACGAGACCAAGTAACATTACCAACACCTCAGACATTGAGTCTGTTCTGTCAACGAAGGAGTTCGTAAAGTTTGTAGGGCACTGCCACAGTGCCACATTGCCACACTGTCGCAGTTGCTTTGCTGTAGTAGTTTGCAGTAGTTTTGCAGTGCTACTTTTTATCGAAAATAATGACTCTCTTCCACTATGCGCTAAACACGTGCATTCCACAATGCCGCGCCCGGCTGTAACCTACATTGTTGTTTATATTTGCCCATATTATTACTGAAGAAATGTTACATTTTAAAAATAATGTCCATCCTAAATTTTCTATTATGTATTTACCTACTATACTACAATGATATCAGTCTTCAAGAATTGTAGGTACCAGGGTAAAGACCTGTACCCTAATTACGTAACACACTATCTATCACAATCTGAATCATTTTGAAGCCTATTGCTAATCCATTGTTTCATATGTTCGAAAAATTTGTCTGCTCAACAACGTAAATAACGCAATGAAAGTTGTTGAACTGTCAAAATGAAACCCATTCCCACAGTTAGTGTGTTACGTAATTATCCCGCTGATCTTAATGGAAGGACTATCTCATTCGACTCACTGACTGAAATTATAATTTCGGTAATTTTGCCATAAATAACTCTTTAAAGTTAAAACTAAATGGTAAACGTTACTTTAAAAATAACAATGCAAGCTGTTTCACATACTAAAAGTTAGTCTGCGATCTGAAAAACAAAAAGTCCTTCGCTCCATTCATGAACTTTAGTTCTACTAAACAGTTTGTAATCCTAAAACAGAAAGTCAGTTTCCATCCAATTCGGATACTTATACATAGATTACTTATCTCCTTTGTATATATTTTGTTTACGAACTCATTATAGATGGATTTCTGTAGATGAATGAGTACCCGTCAATCATGATCACGATTGAATGATTTTATCGAATTTATCTTTCTCAATAAAGGTCAAGTATGCATGTATAACTTCGAATGTAAATATTATATTCATTCAGTCAGCATAAATATTTTGTTTCACTTTTGCCTAAAAAACATCAAACATTTTAAGTGGACGTCGAAATTTCGTGATTGCGGTTCTCATTAGCAAAACTTGTCACTATTTGTAACTTTGAAATATGTTTTTGATTTCCAGAATATTACTGAAATGTACCTCATTATTCTATGTACCTAACTATATAGCTGCAGCTCCACAGCGGCATTACTTCGTCAACAATGTTCGCAATTGTAATACTGCGCCAGACAGACGTTGCAACAATCTTTACGCGAGATTGCAAAAAGTTCAACAACTATTTGCTTTGAAAAGAATCTTGCCAATACTGTATAGGCAGCTGAAGTTCTTTTATCTGTGCAACAATAGCACTTTTGTACATACCACTGTCTGTGTGCACATATTTTACGTATATATTTCGCACCAGACATGCCTCTAGTCAATATACTATTCAATGTTTGCCCACCCGCCTCGATTTACACGCAATTTTCTTTTTGTTCTTATCAAATAAATTCAACCAGTATCGAGATTCGTGAGATGAGACCGCGTCTTTTGAATGAATATAAGAACGTAAGCTAGCGTCTAGCTACTATACTACTTTTTATATTGCTGTGAGGTAAAAAACCAGGCAAACGCGACTCGAATTGAAATGTACTGAACGCGGGACGAATCTTCTTGCTAGACGCTGTACCTCATATACCTTGCGGATTTCAATTTAGAGGTAGGTATTGTAGGAAGTGCTCTAGATAATGACATAATCAAAAGTCGAGTCTTGATAACTGGCATTTAGCAAATTAGCGTATTACGGATGGAATAAGTGAACATCCTGACTAATGTGGATTCACATGGTCGCTCATGGTTTTACAAGCACGTCCACAATTGATCACAATGAGCTTTGCATGGTAAAACTTGCATCAGTTCCGAAGAAGGATGTTTATCTCGACACTATACAGAGCTCCCGCGGGATCTACATTCCATATTTCATTCTGTTATATAATATAATTCCTCTTTGTTACTCAATCATGTCTCTGCGTATCGATAATTTAGTCGAAAGAAAATGATATTACAAAGTTTGAGAGTTTTCCGAAGACATATTTGTAGTGGCGGACTAAGTTTAATTCGGTGTGTTAGATTGAGCGTTAGTTCTTCGTAGAAGTTCGTGTAGATAGCTGATGAGGCTGCATTGTTTCGTGTTTTATGCCACAACAGAACACATGATCGGAGCTGGCTGGGCAAAGTTGGCGCGGCTTGAGACTCGCAGCTGGTCAATTAAACTTCGTCAACATTATGCGGCGGCCACTAGCTACGTCTATACTTCGCTGTTACAGTGCATTGCTATCAGATCAGAACTTTAATTGATTATAGTTTTATATTGAGTTTTAATGGAGATTGATGAGTTTTATCAGATAGTGTTTAATTAAAAGCTTGCCTACTGCATTCATTTCTAAGGAAAACTATTAACATCTTTTACGTATTTCAAGATTACTGCATACATATCAATAATTTGCAAACAGAATTTTCTTTACAAAAAAATTACACTATGAAACTGAAAGATATAACATATTATAATATCACGCCAGTATTCCCCGAGGGGTTAGGCAGAGGTGCACCTTAATACCACCCACATTTCGCCAGTTATGTATAAATAAGTTCCATGTAATAGGGGGCGACCCTATCAGTAGGCTTCAAAGATATTTATAACGACCATCCATACTTTAATATATCCTAACTAATATTATAATGCGAAAGTAAGTTTGTTTGCTTGCGACGCTTTCAAGCCAATACGGCTGAATGGATTTGGATGAAATTTAGCACACAGATAAACCATGACCTGGGTAAGGACATAGGCTACTTTTCATCCTGGATCGCAGACGACTTCGGCTACTGCCTGCGATTTTCTGCGAGTTTCGCGGGCAACATCTAGTAATATTATAAATTCGCAAGCAATTCTGTCTGTCTGTCTGTATGTTACCTTTCACGCCTAAACCACTGAACGGATTTCGATCAAATTTGGCAAGGAGATAGATTGCATCCTGGGGAAGGACAAACCCTACTTTTTGTCTCAAAAATAATCCTAAAGGGGGCGATATAGGGGATGAAAGTTTGTATGGAAAACCCAGCATTCCTGAAGCGTGTGATATTAAAATTCAAATTTATGCTTTTGATAAGAAATAAAGAATTACGTGTTTCTGCGTTTTTGTAAAATCATCTCCCATAAGGGTGTAAAAAAGGGGAGATTTTAAAATTAACATGTAATGTTGAATGTTTTGTGCACTTTTCAAGAGATTTAAGGGATTGGAAATATAGTCAGTTCGTATCTTGAAGTAACATTTAGGCTTTATTTCATTAAAATCGGCCCGCTCGGTCAAAAGTTATTAGAATTTAAAGTGTAGGTATTACGTAGTGAAGGGCGGCACTAGAGTACCTAGGTATTACAAATAATTGGTGATACTAAAAAAAAAAAAAATCTTATTTTAAGACATTTAGAATCATAAAAAACCTGTTTTATTTATTTAAAAATACCGGACTAGTGTGAGTAGGACTCGCGCCCTGAGGGTTCCATCTCAAACCTGTGCTCGTTCGACTGCCCGAATTTTCAATTCCGGATTGAAGGGCAAAATTAAATTTTCAGTTGAAACAGAACTTTTAATAGAGTGGAGTAGACCGATTTGAATGAAATATAGATTAAATGTTACTTAAAGACAAATTGAAAAACAAACTTAATATATAACTATAAATTACCATTTTTCGTTTTTTTCTCTTATTTGAACTGCTTCTTTCTCGCCAAACTTCATGCTGCTAGGTCAACGGGAAGGACCATATAGGATTTGGGTTATTTACAAGTGTCAACATACGAGGGGCGTTCAATAAGTACCTAGCCTCATCGCCAGAGGGCGCTGTAGTTTCAAAAGAGTTTTACCACAGTGTAGCACATTCTTTTTTAATTCTTTTTTCAAATTTTCATTCCAATCCCTTCATTTGTTTTAATTTGACAACTTATGGAAGCGAACGTGTCGATCGGTTTTACAAAAATGGAAAAAGAGCAATATCGTTCGGTGATTCGATTCCTATTTTTGGAAGGGAAAACGCGCATCGAAATCAAAGAGCGCTTGGATGCTGTGTACGGTGACTCTTCTCCATCGATGGCCACCGTCAAGAATTGGTTCAACGAGTTTGCACGTGGCCGTACGTCGGTTTTTGATGAACCACGTCCAGGTGCACCGAAAACAGCTGCTACGGAGGAAAACATTAAAAAAATCCATGATCTCGTATTGGCAGATCGCCGATTGAAGGTTCGGGAGCTAGCTGAGACTGTAGGCATTTCAGAAGGAACAGTGCATCATATTCTTCACGAGGAACTCGGCATGAGAAAGCTGTCGGCGCGATGGGTGCCGCGTTTACTCACACCAGAAAACAAGCGCAACCGTGAGACCACATCGGAGACGTGTTTGGCGCTGTTTAAGATGAATCCAGCGGAGTTTTTGCGTCGTTTTGTGACCGTCGATGAAACCTGGATCCACTGGTACACACCAGAGACCAAGGAGCAATCAAAACAATGGATCCAGACCGGGGAACGTGCTCCAAAGAAGGCGAAAACTGTAAAATCGGCCGGAAAAGTTATGGCCACCGTTTTCTGGGATTCACAAGGTGTGATCTACATCGATTACCTCGAGAAGGGTAAAACAATTACAGGGCTTTACTATGCCGATTTATTAGGCCGATTCGACGCCGAATTAAAGAAAAAACGACCCCATCTGGCGAAGAAAAAAGTGCTGTTTCACCACGACAACGCACCGGTTCACACGTCTGCCGTTGCCATGGCCAAATTGGTCGAATTACGCTACGAATTGCTGCCCCATCCACCGTATTCTCCAGATTTGGCCCCTTGTGACTTCTTTCTGTTTCCTAATCTGAAAAAATCACTCGCCGGGAATAGATATGGATCGAATGAGGAGGTCATCGCCGCCACGGAGGCCTATTTTGCAGAGTTTGACAAAAACTATTTTTCGGACGGGTTAAAAAAGTTGGAGCATCGCTGGGCTAAGTGTATCGAACTAAAAGGAGACTATGTTGAAAAATAAATTGCCACTTTTCCAAAATTTTCGTTTACTTTTTGTAGGCTAAGTATTTATTGAATGACCCTCGTATGTGGCATAAATAGCCGTATTTTTTATTCCGCGTTCTTGCATTGGCTTGGAAGTTTGATTTTCTTTACAGCTACGAGTAAAGGGACCGTAGATCTAAGTTTTTGATATCTATTTCAACTTAATACCTCCACGCGTTCCTGAGAAAAAGGGTCTTGACATGACAGACAACGAAGTCAGAGTTAAGGGTTCCAATTTTTTATTTTGAGGTATGGAACCCTAAAAAAGATTATTTGAATTTATTATCTGCCTATCTGTCTGTTACCTTTTCATGCCGTAACGGCTGAACAGATTTAGATGAAAGGCATACGGATAGGCCATGATTTGGGTTAGGACATAGGGTACTATCAATCTCGGTAATACGTTCCTTTGGTATAATTTCCGAGCTGTACGCGGGCGATGCCTTGGGAAAAAGCTAGTCTATCTTTAATATGAACGAGCACAAACTATCAACGTTACCTACTTTAATGCGACTATCGTTTCCCGAGACAACTCAATTTAGCGCCTCTGCCTACTTCGCAAGCGACGTAACTTGATGACACTCTATTTCTTATAATAATTGTGTTTACTTGCAAGGAAATAGTTTGGAGTTAAAAACATCGTCTTGAAAAGCAATCAAGTAGGTAACAAAAAGAAAAAAAAAGAAGAAATTCATCAATCTTCATTACAAAACCTCAAGCCGCGAAAGTATAATAACCTTATCGGTAATTATATTTTCGAGCCATTTGGGGATGAAACCCTCGGGCCGTGGGGTCCGACTGCCCATGTTTTGTTCAAGGAAATCTCCAAACGCCTGTTTGAAACTTCCCGTAACCCAAGGGCTGGCTTTTAACTTGGCCAGAGGCTAAGTATTGCCATACAACGTGGCAATGCCGCCAGTTTCTTGAGTACATTACCAGTCGACAGCGATGCGGAGGAATTTTTCGACGCCATTTTTTAGTTTTTTAATAGTTTTAGTTAGGTTAGGTTAATTTTAATTGTAAATACTATTTCAATTCAAGATATATTAAACTATTGATGTAGTAAGTAACTGGGTATTCTATAATAGGGTAATGTACCTTATTATCTTTTTGATTAGTAATCTACATGGGAGCGTAAAATACACCAGATGGTGCTTCTACATTTCTATAGTAGATATAATAAGACGCGAGTTGGAGCGTGGCGAGCAAAACATCTTAATTACATACGAAAACCTCTTCCGTTCCAACTTCGACCGTAAACCCAAATTAATATTTTATATTTCAAAGGATCCCGGGCGTAATAGGAAAATCTCGAATTGATTAACATCAAATCAAAGGAGAACGTAGAATAATACACAATAAAAGTGCCGAGGTATATCATTTAACCGTATCTACCGTCCTCATTCCGAAACGAGCTAAAAAAGGAGCCCGGGTTGGATTTTCCGATTCATATCCTTTGGAATTTTTCCGGGCCGCGTATCTACGTGCGGTACGAATTTTTATTTCATTTGCTTCCGACTAACAAAACGAATGCATGGTCCTGTGAGCACTAATGAACCTGCCTTCAGAGCATTCAGCCGGCTGAAATGCGCGCCTACACAGATACATTTGCAACTTAATGAGCACCTGTGCTATTCTATTTCGTACCTTATGTCCTTGTGACTAGAACTTTTCGGTTTAGATTTTGGTGTGTTTCCAGGTGTAATATAATGTTTGTGGGGGTAAAAGGGGAGATTATCGTGGAAGCGCGGACGTTTCCATAACAGCGGTCGGGTGAGTGCGGTATGTAGCCGCCTCAAGTGAAAACCTTTAATTATAATGAGAAAGAAAAAATTAAGGAAAGAACTCGATTCAGAGGAATATTTAATTAGGTTCGGTTCACGGAGAATAAGAGTACTAATTGACGTAGTGATATTGAGCTTTAACGTCTCATTATCCCGGGTTCATGCCGTGAAGGTCGTATCCTCTATGAGCCCGGGAAATGACTTCAGAAAATAAGAATTAGCATTTCAACTTATCTGAGGAAGTCCCTCCTTCCTTTTGCTGGTGTTTATGATTCAATGATTTTTTTCATTAGTACCTACACCAACGATACACTTGTTCCTGAAATGTTATATTTTTACTTGAAAATTGTTTTTCTGAACCGTAAATATGCTTTATTCTGAAAATTAAAATTATTGTTATTATTATGTTGCATATATCATGAGAGCTGGGTGATTCCCTTGTCCACTGCGATCACATCACGGTGCATACCCACTTTGGCTTTTAAAAAATATTCCCTGAGACTGCACACTTCGTGGTTGTGGAGGACAATTATTATTAATTATTATTTTGTTCTTTTGTTTTTCACTCATATTTCTCCAATGTTAAGAGTGGAATAGGTCGTATATGTAAGACTTCGTCCGCGTGGTAGTCAACTATACCATAAAATATCCTATAGCACTCGACAATAGTGTGGCTTCTTATCACATCATCATCATAATCACCCTTTAACGTTCCCACTGCTGGGACAGAAGCCTCCTCTCTGTGAGAGCCGTAAGAGGGAGTTGGCCGTAATCCACCACGCGGGCCCAGTGCGGGTTGGTAGACGTCACATGTAATCGAATTTTCGATTCCAGGACGCATTTCCTCACGATGTTTTTCATCACCGTTTTGCGAGTAGTGGTGATGAAATTATTTACACAAAGTAAAGCGCCTGCCTGGGTTCAAACCCACGACCTACAACTCGTAAGTCGGAGCCGTTACCACTGGGCCACCACTGGTCCGACTGCATCTTATGTTTTCTATCAGTAAAATAATATTTTGAAATCGAATCAACACTTCCAGGAATCATCAAACAGAAAATTTTACCTCTTTATAATTTAGTTTAGGTACTTCGAAGTTTAGATGTAACTTTTTTGCTTGAAATATTTAAAAAAAACTAATATTCTGTTTTTATTTATTACAGGTACGTAACGCATTAAAAGGCTGATGCAGTCCGGACACGTCTTTCAATTTGAAAACAACAGGTACCAGCAATAATTATGTTTTACCTTGATAACTGCGCAATTATGTTGATATTGTTTTCGCCTAATGGTACAAAACAGCAATCATTACCCTCGCTTGTAACTACATTTACATATTAAACTGTACATTTTATGCTCATCATCATCTACCTAGCCTTTTCCGAGCTATATTGGGGTGGCTTTCAGTCTAACCGCATCCATCTGAATACCAGTATTTTATATGGAGCGACTGCCTATCTGACCTCCACAACCCAGTTATTGGATAATACAATAAATACCTCATGGTAAAACTGGTTGTCAGATTTTCGGGCTTCCGACGACCCGTAACGACTATCAAAGATCCACGAATGACAGCCGGGAGCAACGGATTAACGTGCTTTCCGAGGCACGGAGGGGACTCGGTTTGTAAAAATGGTCACCCATCCACGGACCAACCACGGCAAGCGTAGCTTAACCTGATGGATCGATCCGTGCGGCTGTTATTACTTAGCCATAAGCCCTTAATTATAATAAAATGTACAGTGCAGTACCGTACTGTTCTGTACATTTTATTATAATTAAGAATTAATTTCACACTGCTACCAAATTGCAGCTAAGCTCTTTTTGAGCACACGCTCATTAGTGAAAACCGCTATTAATTTAATTATAATACATGCATGCTATTTTCTTGTAGTTAATGGTGCAACCATACAATTAATAAATACGTGAATATACAAGCAAACCGTTTCGTGCACAAATTAGAAATTCTATTTCCATTGCGTGTGCACGCCGTGCAACTTGAATTTTAGCACGGGCAACACTCGCAAACGTGCATGCGCAAACAAATGGATCTGTGTAAACTTGTAGTAACGTGTTATTCAATATATAACAGGCTTTCGTAAATCTCAATGCTGTACACACGGCTACATATCAAGCTATACATTTTCAGTTTTAGCTGACCTCGCATTGTACAAGCTCATCGTACAAATAGAAGTTAGTTTATACTGGAAATGTATAGCTTGATATGTCGTCGGGCGTACATACGTCAAATAACGAGTCGTGCAAACAGACCCTCACATTCAATCCTCGATGTCTACACTTACCTACCTATTAGTTCTGATTATATTTAGGGTGTTGTTACCAACAATTTTAATTAAAAAAATTCGATAGCGATAAGATGACCATGTAGTATGCACATTAAATTTGTGTTTTTCATAGTAGTCCACCCACAGTAATAAATAAACAATTACGTATTATACTTTATGCTAGGAATTGTTTCACGTCAATAGTGCAACAGTTTGACATCGAAGTCACGACCCCTTGCTCGACAATTGACAACTTAAGTACTTGCTGGCCCAGTGTCCGGATAGACTCTATCTATTTATTTATTTATTTAAGTACATGGAGGACTTACAGCTAATAAAACAGACAAAAAGGAAACCATAATCCACCATAGTAGTAGACTTATAATAATAATTTATGTGTGTTTATTATTTTTTTGTGTGCGCACAAAAACAGAAAACACATCGCCTTAATTAAAGTAAGAAACAATATAAATATTTGGTTTACATATTTGATTGAAATAATTGAGAGAATAGAGAATAGAGATTTGATTGGTTTATAAATATGTGATTGAAATAATAGAGATAAAACAAAAACAAATAATATAAACTACCGCTACTTGAAGAATTTGAGGCTCAAGCACCTTCTGACCGAATTCACACTAATTGTCAATGGATCAAAATCATATCTGAACACTAATAATAATAATAATAATAAGCAGGCAACACTAACGTCAACAAGTCACAAATTTTTTATTCATAATTTTCACACAGTTTTACTAATTTTAGACACAGTTTATATATTTTATGTGAAAACTTATAATCCCAAAATCCAAATAAATACAAAATATTTTTAAGAAAGTAAAATGAACGAGAATTTTAAACGTTTCCATCAAAAACTGCCGAATCGGAGGTGACATCTGTCATGCTGCCTCCGATAAAACAAACAACACCAAAAAACCAATGAATAATTAAATTATGTTGACGAGATCTGCTACGAGACGAGCACGCCCACCACCTCCGGACTCTTCGCTCAGCTCCGCCTCGCCGCCGCCGGTATCCAGCCCCACCGTGAGCGCTGTGATGACACCGGCCGCGGTAGTTGCGTCGAGCTCGAGCGACGAGTATTTTTCTCCACCAACGTCGCCAACACCTGTACGTCGGCAGGGGAGAGGCCGGCCACCGAGGAGCTTGGGACTTAGGGGCCATCCGGCCCCGAGCCGGGTCCCCGCTGCCGGTGGTTGTGTGCAGCGTATGAAATGGACTCAGTCTATGAACGAGAACGTCATGCGCGCATATTACAGGTCTACAGAGGGGGGAACTAACCTCATTGCGTACCGTGATAGGATGCTGTCTCTGTTTCGGGAACTAGAAACAACCGTCAACGTCTCGGCCCAACGACTGTCGGATCAGGTGCGGGTCATCCAACGCAACCATAGGTTGGACGATGCCGCACTTGATAGGCTGCGTTCAGAGCTAAGCAACTATATCGTCTCAAGTCCAGCACAAACCGCGATACACGCATCAACCATTGTTGAAATACCGTCGCCGTCTAACCATGGTGTAGAATTAGAAGATGATATGGTTGCGTCAGTAAGTAGCCAGTGCAACGCCCGATTGAGGAGCGCACTGGAGGATGCATTTCGTGAGTACAGATCCACTCCGACCGAACTTAGACCCCGATTACCACGCCTACCTATGCACAAAAAAAATAGGGCGCTGGTGTGTGCCCTGGACTCGCAGCTTAAGAATGTGTTCGAGAGCAGCGAGGATCTCGTTGATACACATTCGATCCTGTATTGCGCGGCTGTTGCGGCATGTCGTTTAGCTAACGTCAAATTTCCAAACTGTGACGTGGCTACGCAACCAAAACCAGCCGTACCAGCCTGGCAGTGCAGGATCCAGCGTCGTATCGATGGGGCCAGGGTACTCATCGGCAAACTATACTGCTTCAGGGAGGGCAATACACGACCACGAGTGATGCGCTTTGTAAGGCGGGCATTCTCGGGGACTGGAATCAGCCCTCGAGAATACATGTCCCGTGTCACAGAGCGCATCGACTTCCTGAAGCAGAAAGTTTGTGCATGGGCGAGTCGTATTCGGCGGTATACGCGGCGGGTTGATCGGTACACACAGAATCGCATGTTCCAGAGCGATGAGAGATGGGTGTATAGAACTTGGGAGCGATCTGAACAAAATGTGACAGACGAGTGCCGCCCGGATGATGCCGCCACGAGTACATTCTGGCGCAGCATCTGGTCAGTGCCCGTCTGTCACTCTGAGGCTAGCTGGATACTGGATGTCGGGCGAGCGTGTGAAACTGTACCAGAAATGGAAGCAGTTTTAATTACGCCATTAGATGTCGCCAGAGCAGTCCGTCCGTTACCGAATTGGAAATCACCGGGACCGGACGGATTGCACAACTTTTGGTTGAAATGGCTAATTAGTTCACACGCCCGCCTGGCATCTCAGTTCCAGTCATCTTTAGAGTCTGGATCGCTTCCGCAGTTTCTAACAACAGGCGTTACCCACCTGCTCCACAAGTCAGGTAGTCCCACGGATCCCAAGAATTATAGACCGATCACGTGTTTGTCGACGGTCTATAAACTTCTTACATCCATTTTGAGAGCGAAAATTAATACGCACATTGAAAGTAACTCGATTATGTCAACCTCTCAAAATGGATGTCGGAACGGGTCCCGCGGTACTAAGGAGCTACTCCTCATCGATATGGCCATAAGCCAACAGGTTCGTCGATCCCGCAAGGATCTGTCGACATGCTGGATAGATTATAAGAAGGCCTATGACTCGGTGCCACATACATGGCTCATGAGGGTGCTGGAGTTGTACAAGATAGATGCAACTCTACGCACCTTCCTTAGGTCATGTATGGGGCAATGGAGAACGGTTCTTCGCTATCCAGGGTGTCGACAGATCCAGGGGAGCGATGAGCCTGTATGGATTAAACGGGGAATATTTCAGGGCGACAGTTTGAGTCCACTTTGGTTCTGCTTAGCCCTGAATCCTTTAAGCTCACTACTTGAGGATTCAGGACTAGGCTATCGGTTGAGGAGAGGTGGTCAAGTCATATCTCATCTCCTCTACATGGATGACTTGAAACTCTTTGCACCCAACAAATTGCAACTGATGGAGCTACTGAAGGTAACTGAAACTTTCAGTAGCACCATCAGGATGGAATTTGGTGTGGACAAATGTGCAGTCATGCATGTAAAGCGAGGTGAGATTATGGAATCCGAGGGAATTCAACTTTCGGATTCCATACACTTTAGATCCCTCTCCTTATCCGAAAGCTATAAGTATTTAGGTATGTCGGAAGCATTAGGCATCAACGTTACTGACATGAAGCAATCGTTGAGGGAGCGCTTCTTTGGTCGCTTGAAGAAAGTATTAATTAGTCTTCTTTCAGGCGGAAACAAGGTGCGGGCCTTCAACGGTTGGGTCATGCCGGTTTTGATGTACTCTTTCGGCATACTCAAATGGACTCAGACTGAACTCGACGCTCTAGATAGGAGGGTCCGTACACTGCTGACCGCAAACCGGATGCATCACCCACGATCTTCGGTGATGAGACTGTACATACCGCGGAAGTGCGGGGGTCGAGGCTTTTTAAATGCAAAGACCCTCCACAACCGTGAAGTGTGCAGTCTCAGGGAATATTTTTTAAAAGCCGAAGTGGGTATGCACCGTGATGTGGTAGCAGTGGACAAGGGACTCACCCCGCTCGCCATGGCTAAAGAGAACTGGCGCAAACCTGTGGTACTTACTACAGATGACCGCAAGGAAATATGGCAAAGCAAGGAGCTTCACGGACGCTTCTACCGGGCTCTTCATGAGCCCGGTGTAGATTTCTTAGCGTCCGTATCCTGGCTACGTTTTGGTGACCTTTTCGGGGAAACAGAAGGTTTCGTCTGTGTAATTATGGACGAAGTTATCTTGACGAATAACTACCGGAGACATATTATGAAAGATGGGACGGTTGACGTGTGTCGGGCATGCCATCGTCCGGGTGAGTCCATCAGACATATTATCTCTGGTTGTTCTCGTCTAGCTAACGGCGAGTACTTGCACAGGCATAACCAAGTAGCCAGGATTATTCACCAGCAACTCGCTTTGAAATATAAACTGGTGGATTCTGAGGTACCGTACTACAAGTATGTGCCCGACCCAGTTCTTGAAAATGGCCATATCACGTTGTACTGGGATCGGTCTATCATTACTGACAGGACTATTGTTGCCAATAAACCTGATATAGTGGTGATAGATCGATTAGCGCGTCGCACAATGATTATCGATATTACCATTCCGCATGACGAGAACCTCGTGAAAGCTGAGAAAGAGAAACAAATTAAATATCTCGACTTAGCACACGAGGTTGTTGACATGTGGAATGTGAGCTCGGCCATCATTGTGCCGATTGTCGTATCGGCCAATGGCCTGATGACCGAAAGCCTCGACCAGCATCTCTCGAGGCTCTCGTTAGGCGGTTGGATCAAGGGCCTGATCCAGAAGGCAGTACTCTTCGATACGGCTCGCATTGTGAGGAGGTTCCTGTCTCTGGAGTCCTAACCACCGGTAGCCTGGACCCTGCTCCCGATACCGGCGGACCACTATTTTTTATATTTTTAAATGTTTTTTTTTAATGTTTTTATAAAAATATTTAAAAATGTATTTAATAAGGATGTAAATAAATAAATGACATAATAATAATAAAACGTTTATTTCGGAAACTTGCTCCATAGATCTTTGTTAGTGATACAACTTACGTAACTATGTTAGTACTTACATTAAATTAAAAACAGAAACCAAAATCAAAATAAAACCTACAATTATATTAATTCATGTATCTTCCTGCAGTATCAGTCCCGTAGCTATGCATACGGGTCCAATACTCCAGGAAAATACCGTCCTGCCTATCCCCAATCACCTTCAGGATACCATTGGCACTCCCACGAATCCTGCGTAACAATGATGCCGTTCTTTTCCTCATGATTGCTGCAAAACCATCGGTAGTAGATTCAGCAAACATGACAGACGCGCTACAGAATCGCGGTAGCCCCAACAACACCCGGAAGGCGTTGTTGTACTGGACACGAAGAGCGTTGTAGGCCCTCTGCGTATGCTTGACCCACAGGCTGCACGTGTAAAATGACTGACAATAGGCCTTGAAAAGGGTGATCTTGACCGGTCTCGTACATTTTGCAAACCTACGGGCCAACATATTGCATCGGACTGACAACGCTCTTCGTTCCCGTTCTATGTCCTGGTCATCATTAAGATCCTCAGCTACTATGTGTCCAAGGTATCTAAAACAAGACACTCTGTTTAGAGCAACACCATATAGGTACACCGGCGGCACTGCCCTGTGACCCTTTGCAGTCACCCCAAACACCATGAACACACTTTTCTTCACGTTGTATAGGAGGCCGTGAGTTAAGGCGTATCTCTCACAAACCTCAAGCAATCGCCTGAGTGCCTCAATCGAGGGACTCAGCAGCACCATGTCGTCCGCGTAAGATATGCTATTTATAATTTTACCATCTACCGAGCATCCAACCCCTGTGCTGCCGAGTTCCCCGATCAACTGATCGACATACAAGCTGAACAGCGCTGGGGAGGTCAGACCACCCTGCCTTACACCACATTCCAGACCATACGTCTCCGACAAAGCACCCGACCATCTGACCTGGTTAATCTGGTGATTATACCAGTACCTGAGAAGCTCAACTATCTCCCCAGGTTGTTCCCGGTCACGCAACTTAGTCCATAGGACGTTATAATCAACCAGGTCAAATGCCTTCGAAAGGTCTAAAAATACAGCGTACACAGGTGTATTCCTGCTGGTGTAGTATCTGACCGTGTGCTTGAGCGCCAAAATAGCTGTTTCTGTAGACAGCCCAGCTCTAAAACCGAACTGTGCGTCATGTAAATTGAGTTGTCCAGCCATCCTACGCTCGAGCACACTGTCAAGCACTTTTGCAGTTATAGTAGCCAATGAGATTGGTCGATAGTTGTCCTTGTCTGAGACGTCGCCTGTCTTATTTTTCACTATAGGTACAACAATCGTCCTCAACAACTCAGCAGGCAGGTATGAGTGCCTAATACAAAAGTTATACAACATAGATAAGACCCTAGGAAGATGCGGACCGGCATGTTGGAAATGTTCTATACTAAGGTTATCATGACCAGGAGACTTACCCCTAGTCATGGTTTTTATAACCTTCCCTATCTCCTTTGACGAGATGTAAATCGGGCTAGACGAACCAAGTCTCTCCCCACCGCACCCCTCCTGCTTATTAACTTGCAACCGTGGTGTCACAAAAAAATAAATGAATGAATTAATGAATAATAATACTAATTATCCACCAGGAAAATTAACCCGAATTTAACCAGGAACTATTTTTCCGCCATATCACAATATGCTCACACCTTAGTGCAAAAACACAACACCCTCGATTGATCGCCACCATTGTATGCTTCCGAGCAGTTAGTCTGTTTAACGAGCCTTTGCTTCGACGCTTCGACCAACAGATAAAGTTTACGAGGCCGTGTTAAATAACGTAATGAAACTCCCCTAAACTAACCACCACCGACGTTACTACGTCGATAAAACTATCTGCTAATGTTCAATACAATACAAGTATGTTGTTGTGTGGGAAATTTTATTTTCGAGTTATTGCTTTCTTGATTTTTGTATGTTAATTATAAATTTTAGACACAAATTGACCTTCTTCTTGAATCTTTGACAGTCATTACGGGTCGTCAGAAGCCCGAAAGTGTGATAGCCAGTCCTACTAAGGGGTATCGTGTTACCCAGTAACTGGGTTGTGGAGGTCAGATCGGCAGTCGCTCCATGTTAAATACTGGTATTGAGCTGCATCCGGTTAGACTGGAAACCCACCCTAAGATAGTTGGGAAAACGCTAGGCAAATGATGATGAGACAGAAATAGCTACTGACAAGCTCACTTAAATGATAAATGATTTTATTTCTGTAAGTAGGTTTGTACAAACACTTTTACACGTCAATCATATTTTAGAACTAGATGAGGTCGGCGTTTCCTATCTGACAACTCTGAGAAGAAAGGCCGAAACAAACTCAGAGGTCACAGTCTCTTTTAAAGTCCAGATATAATCTTGGTCAGATCATGTGAAGACCATGCAGATTGGTATCTGAAATGGTCTTTTGAGGAAAGAACCACACAGATTGAGTGGACCTGTCCAGTCAGAGCACGCATTTGTCAGTAATCGTGCAGCTCGACTCAGGAAGTCAGGACTTAAGGAGCTTAAGTTTGATTCTCACTATATTAAGTATGTGGCTGAACATCATAAACACAGTCTCTATAGAGCATTTTTCCTCTGCTCTTAACAGCCAATCTACTGGTAATCTTGAAAACAAAGGATCCAATATAAAAGTAAAAATAACGTAGAATACCTCATAATACTTGTAAATGTATACTAACTAGTACGAGGCGAAATTATGCGCCTGTTTCGGCTTAAAAATATGCATCAAACAAAAACATGCCACAATACATTTTTACCATTCAGGTAATTCTACAAAAGGAAAAATATTCGCGTCATAATATTTACCTCATACGGAATTCATGCCTTAAAATATATATTTAAATCCGTCATTAGCATAAGTCCCGAGGTGCCCACCACCCTGCCGAATGCGCTCTCTACTGCAACAGGGTTGCCACTGCGAAAATCTAAATAACTCGACCGACCGACGCGTAGCTCACGTAGCGTAGTTATATTTGTTGCCACTGCAAAAATAAAAAATAAACTGGACGGAGATAGCTTATGAATTTTGCCGGGCATTTTTCTTTGATGATAGTTCGACAGTTTTTTAACGTGAAAAGGTATGAGGAAATACCGTGAGCAGCTAACGTGTATATTAACGTTGGATTCTCAGAAATAGTACCCGGGATATCAAATTGTATCTACCGTGTTTTGGTTTCTAAAAAAGAAAACCACCTGACAATCCTATGATGCCGGAAAAACTAATTTTCATCTGCACAACGTAGAGAAAAGAAAAAGTGTTGAAACAACCCATTGAGATAAGCTTTTTACTAGTATTTACAACTTAGAAACTAAGTTATAAATGAAGCAAATAAAAGCGTTTTAATAAAGTCAATTGAAATCTAGAGTATTGTGAACGTGACAACCTTAACTGCGGCCCAGAGCGCTGATTGTTTCCTGTAGCCAAATGGCGGATTTAATTCAATATTACACGCCAATTAACATGCGTATGCGCTACTGTTTTATTTAAACGATCCATTAACTGCCTGCCAGATTGTGATGAAGAAACTTTAATGTATAATGTTTGTAGCTTAATAATGGCTTATTTATTTATTTATTACAACATCTCGCTCATAATAACGGACAAAGGCAGACTTAATGCCTTAGGCATTCTCTACCAGTATTCTCTACCAAGTGTGGTGTAGAGATAAAATGGCAAGTGCTCTGTTTAACAGGCGTTAATAATAAAAGAAAAATTAATAAAAAGATAACATAATTAATTTTAAATAAAATAGGTATACAAGTACGTAAATAGGTACTTATAATACACATACATAGATATTTACTATAGGTACTACTACGTATTGAGTACTTTTATATTGACTGGCAACCCGGCCCTGTTTCGCACGGGTGTAATGGCGTACTTGTAAAAACATCGACATTTTTGTGCTTTATCTATACATATATAATAAATTAGTAAAGAAGTCAAAAAAGTACATTGAATATTTTTGAAAAAGTAATTACTATGAGGTGTGGGAACGAGTTTGATGCCGAAAATATAGTTTTTTAAATTTTGGTCCGTTTCCTTGTTTGTCTGGATGTATGTTCCGGATTAGCGCAAAAACGGCTGAACGGATTTGGATGAAATTTGGCACACAGATAGTTTATAACCTGGATTAACACATAGGGAACTTTTAATCCCGATGGTATGTTCCCGTGGGATATTTTACGAGATCCACGCGGGCGAAGCCTCGGGCAAAAGTTAGTCTAACTTAAATATTAATGTGTTATACACATACACCTTCCAGAATAAATGCTCTAAATGATGGTGAAAATCGCATTAAAATCCATTGTGTAGTTTAAAAGACCTAAGCGGTCAAACGGATAGACACTAAAAGCGACTTGTTGTATAACATGTATAGTTATAGATTTATTGTAGGTAGGTACCGTCAAACGGGGCGAATAGTGATGCAGGGGTGAATCGAGATGAAACTGTGTGATTTTCACATTGAAATAATATAGTTTGTTGCCAAAAAGGACTCTAATGTGTTTACTGTATTATAATTACCGATTAAGTGCTATATTATTTCATTGTTAAAATCCCTTTTAAAGTTTCGTTCCGATTCACCCCTGCATCCCTATTCACCCCGTTTGACGGTATTTAAAATGTTAATTTTCTAAAATAATCACCGTTCAAAATAAAAACGAATAACACATTCATGACAAAAAAGCGTTCAAAAATTTTCCATGGAAATATAATTCAAACAATGAATGCAAATGAATCCATAAAGTTTGTTTCACTTTCATGAATAAAGTTGTCGCATTAAAAATACATTATGTCGGATAAATTCTCTCCACCTTAGTTAGATTTAATGAAGAAGCGTGTTTTCGCCCAGTTTTTAACATGACGGGATAAGAACATGGGTGACGAACATATTTACTGATGTTTGAAAAGTCTTTGTTATACCATATGGCCTGACCAAGTTTACATCTGCAGGCATGACGCTTTCTTTTTCTACGGAGAATAGACACAGCTCTTTCTATACAAAGTGACATTTCGTTTCTCCATTTTTGACATCGCACCGTAGAAATCCTTCTACAACCTGTCATTTTGTCTTTCGTTTGTAACGATCTTTGTCTAGGTCCTTTTTTATGTAAGTAGACTATTTCAGAAGAAAGTTTTCTATCCCAAACTGTCCAAATCACACTTACAACTGACAGTTGTCTAAGGCAGTGAAGACAATTTGATTTTGTAATGGCCATGCTAAAGACAGTAGATGAAATTCTACTGTCTACACGGCACGTCATTTTTGTCTACTCTTTCGTCGACAAAACGGTGCTCGTGCTAAGCCTGCTGGACTTTAAAAGAGACTGTGAACTCTGAGTTTCTTTCGATCTTTCTTCTGAGAGTAGTCAGTTAGGAAATACCGAACACATCTAGTTTTAAAAACATGTATAAGTGTTTTTCTTAACCAATTTACAGAAACAAATATAATTTATCATTCAATAGCCAGCATATCACCATACCATTAAATAGCCAGGATAAAAATCAATAGCAAAAAAAGTGTCGCAGACAAACAATATAACGAATTATTTCTACTTTCATTAGTAAAGGTAGGTACCTATGCAAATAATACCTACTAGGTATTCCCTACTGCAGCTATTTAAAACTCAGCATACTCCCAAAGGGCCATCTATCCTTGTAGCTTGTACATCACTTTACATAATTAAAACACTTGACAAAGCGTGTAATGAAAAACTACACTAACAAAGGAAAGTCAACGAGATAACACGAAGCTGAACGTATCTACTTAAAGTTTTTAAAGTAAAATTCTCTTCAAGTTCGTACTTAACTGCGCTCCGAGGACAAACACGAGTTTCTAAAGAAAATGTATCTGAATAAAAGCTCTCCCACACCCGCGCCGCATGCATTCGTATAATGATAGCCGCTCAGACGCGCAACAGGTATCATAGCTAATATCACTGCTTTCAAACACGCTCAAGAGCTTAAGTTTTTTTTTATTCTAAATCACATTGGCGCAGCACCCACGCGCCGCCCCCGCGGCGGCTCCGCGGTAACGCTTCAGGTGTCATCTCTCTACGCCTCTTTGCGTTTACATCGTCTCATTTCATATTCACATTATACCACTTTTTATGCGATTCTGATCTTTATATCATATCAGCTTTTCACATTAACGCAAAACATATTCCCTTTATCACAACATCCTGTTGTAGGCACAATACACAGCTGCGAAATGTGACTGTTTCAAATGGACCGTGTTAACTCTGTTGACAATAAAAATGATTCACTGCATGCCGCGTCTCGTGTCCGGATAGAATCATTCATGCTAACTCTTCCGTGTTTCAGAGGCTGTAAGCTTTTGTATAAAACGCTTTGGGAAACTCTAAAGCGCTCTAAACGGCGCTGCATTGTGCACATGAGGCAATACGTGCACGAGAAACAGCCAAGTGTACTGTGAATTATGCTTCAGGCTCACATTTGCGAACAGAAACGGTCCAACGGATTTGGAATGATTCCGAAGCACATACAAGATAGATTGATCGCTCGACAGCAGCACTAGAAATAAATTGTATAACAGTGGAACATCTTTCAGAGATCACAAAAGGCTGCAAAATCAATTCGGCCCGCGACGCATGTAGTTGGCAATATTTCAAATTCTCTTTGATGCAATATTTCCCTTCCTCTCTTTTCTCCGCATTACGTAACCGAGGAAACGTGCCACCGCATTTTGTTAAGTTGACATCTCAAGAAATTTGATACTAAATGGATTTTGAAATGTACACACAACACTGATGTTTTGCGGTATCGTGCGGTAAAGATTTTTGCTTTAAAATGACGTCACTTTCTTTACGATGTCGAGGGACTTTTAACAACGAAAAATTGAAAATACGATACAAATCATTCTCATCATCGAGAACTCTATCAAATAAAATCAAATCAGAAAACTACTCAACCCTTTCCAACTATCTACAGAGCCATTCAAGCAGGTTTTCCTAAATCGATACGCTAAAGGTAAAGTAATATGAATCTCCATTTATCGTGTTTAACGAAAGCCAATAACCACAAGTCAGTTTAACGTGAAATATTAATTGAAATAATTATTATCCGTGAAATTAAATTCAAACAGATTATGTAAACGGCGCGGATGTGGTTAAAATTGTTGCATTTCGAATTAAATTTGGGAATTGTAAATGACTCATTTGCTAGAGGAATAACAGAGAGGTAAGAAAGATTAAAATGGAAGAGGACTATTATAAGGACTTTTGGCTAAATGGCTGTTTCAGTCTTGCCGAAGAAACTTTTTGGAGGGATGACAATTTCTTACCGTTCGAGTTGGGCCTCGTTCATTAGAAGACATTTTCAACGGGATTTTCACTGTGTATAACTTAAGTTCGCTTACAGCTTTCGGTGACTGACTACTGAAAAGGAATTAGACTATAACCAATCATCATTCTCCTAACCTTATATATCCCATTTTATTTGAGGTTAGCGAACATGTCTTTTTCTTCCCTACTTTTCTATTAGTCGTCAACTCGGTAGTCCCCCTCTTTTTAGACATATCATCTTTCACACAGTCGATCCGTCGTTTCTTTGGTCTTCCTTACTTACTCTTATAACAAACTCAAAACTTTCCTCACGATATTTTCCTAGCTAGAGTAACCAATGTCAACAATAAAATCCATCTTTAAACTGGAAAATAATCATTTAGTTCTTCAGTTTTAATTAATTACTTTTCCGTAGCAACCGCGTAGCTAACTGCTACGCAGGTATCATTTCTACGGAACGATCTACAAATATTAATCGTAGTTACGTAGATGTATGCACTTTACAACTTACATCACTCCTCTCTTATGCAAGAGGTCTATTAAAGTTGTATGTATTCCAGCAGTGGACGTCGAAGTGAGTCCGTTGTTGCCTTTTGTGTTCGGCAGCCATATGCTTCGTCGAACTTTTGACGAAAATTGCACTCGGAGGGTATGCAATTTTCGTCTGCAATTTGGCCTAACTCTGTCTGTAATCATGACGTAAGGTCTTGGAATCACGTATGCTTGAAACACACTGAAGGCTTCACGGAATTGCTCTTATCTTAATAGCATGAGCTCATGAAATGTTTGCGATTTTGTCGAAAAACTTGGCCAGACTTAAGTCAAATAGCTACCTATCGGAAAAACACGAATATTCTCCGAAGCCTTGTTCGCATGGCCGTAAAGTTTACAAATTTTCTAATTTTGTTTCATCGCGATACAAGGACGTGCCGTTTCTCCCTCTCTTCATGTAGATGTCATTGACTTAGGGATTATGTTACTGTTAAGTCGTCATACGACGTCATTAGTACATATGTTTCTTTTTTCTGACTATACCCGCGGAGTACGGAATCGCCGCACCGGAAACTTCTGGAGACGGCAGTTCTAGTAATATTGATGGCGCCGAATGAGTGTTGATAAATGATAAATGATTTTATTTCTGTAAATAGGTTTGTACAAACACTTTTACACGTCAATCATATTTTAAAAACTAGATGCGGTGGGCGTTTCCTATCTGACTACTCTGTGAAGAAAAGTCAAAACAAACTCAGAGGTCACAGTCACTTTTAAAGTCCAGGATAATATTGGTCAGATCATGTGAAAACTATGTAGATTTGTGTCTGAAATGGTAATTTGAAGAAAAACCACACAGATTGAGTGGACCTAAACAGTCAGTGCACACATTTGTCTGTAATCGTGCAGCTCAACTCGGAACTTAAGGTGTTGAGAGCACAACTTCTATCATGACCAATTAGGCAATTATCCTACCGCTGGCTATTAACAAGAAGCTAGTAGAGCTAGCAACTAAAAACGAGTTGGCGAGCAATGAATGCGAGACGGCGACGAGCGATTGCTAGCTGGTATGCGTATGTACCAAGCGTGAGTATCTCAGCGAGTATTCTGCCCGCCAAGCGAGCATCGCTAAGCCAGTACTATCTTTGATAACTCTTGTCGCTGTGACAAACGAATACTCGCCGGCGGCGGTGTGAACAGTCAGCGATCAACTATTAATATACTATATGGCATAATAACAGATAGTATAATCACTTGAAATAACGTTCACATGATATAATTTTCATATGCTATAAAAACAAATAAGCTAATTTCATGTTATCGAATGTTATACTTTATATAACCTTCTTTTGCTCTAATAAAATTTAGTATAACGTTAATTTCATATAATTTTCAATTTGCATAATGCTCTTTTTATACAACGTTCGGTTGACCTAATTTTCATTTGCCAAATTTTCATATTTATAATTTTTCAGCCAAAATTCTGTAATGAATAAGTAAACCACATACTGATATAACCTCATCTAACCCAAATGTTTCACCCACAATAGAGGAGATCTGGCGCTCGGCGGCCGCTGCCGCGGCACGCTCGCTACACTCGCTCGCCTTCGCGCGTTAATGGTCACTGTTCTAACCTAGCCTAATCCAAAAGATTTCAAATCGAATCAGTTTTTGCAAAAATATACAAAACAAAGTAGACGTTTCTAAATTATATTAAACGGTACTTATAGATTTTGAATATTATAGTACCTAACTAAATATTATGCTAATTAAACATTAATTCAAATGTGCATTCTGGAAAATGTTCATTATACCATATAAAATTATTATATCATGTCATCGTTGTATTAAAAAAGTAGATTAAATGAAATTAGGTCATATGATCATTAGAACTTTTGTTATTATTTCATTCGTTACACACCCATCAAAATAAAGGGTTTTATAAATGGGTTACAAAAATATTTGCAACTTATGTTTGAATGTAATTTGAAATGAGAAATGCAAAATTAATAAAACTAAAAAGCTTGAAATAAAGGAAATTATAAAAAAAAAAAAACCCGACTGCAAAAACACCAATAATCTGAAATATGGTGTAACTTTTGTTTGTCCCCCGCCAGCGATAAACTTACACAAAACAAGTCCAATAGATAATAATGTTGTTTTTGTCTTTTCAGTTAGGTATGTGTTTTTGCAGTCCATTTTTTTGTTTTTTTAAATAATTTGCTTTTTATACGTCATTTGTATGGTAGTGTGAGTAAACGGTGACCCGCTTGGTTTGTAAGGAAAGTGTTGAAAATCGCCGCCTCTAGTAGCAGCGTGGTGTAGCAGTCTATTGGGTGCCATCATCAAATGATCCTCTACAGCAGTGGTTCTAAACCGGTGGTCCGCGGACCACTGGTGGTCCCTGGAAGCACCCGAGGTGGTCCGCGAAGCTACCTAAACTAAATAAACTCTTCCCCAAAGACTCAAGAAATTGCTTTACGTTACCGATCTTTGTTTTTATCGACATATCTATGCGAGCAGGCCCTTCAGTCTCGATATTAGATAGCGACAAAAATCTGTCGCTAAGTCGTACCGTTGTCAAATTCCTTTAATAGATTTTCAACTTTATTTCCAAAGCATAAAGTTGAAAATCTATTAAAGGAATTTGACATCGATACGACTTAGCGACCGATTTTTGTCGTTATATTTGTCGAGACTGCAGGGCCAGGGTTCTCGGCGCTTCTGATAATTAAAAACAAGCAGCGTTTGTAGAGTCTACAGACTGATATGACAAAATGTATACCTAGTAGGTCCATACTAGGTATAAATTTTGTCATATAGATACTGACAAACATAGGTATGTTCGTCAGTACCTAAGCCGGTGTTTATTAGGTCCCTAATGAGTCTATCGTTCGCAATTAACTGCTGTTTGATAGCTAAGTAAAGCGCTCGCTAATGACCGCTTGCAGGAGATAGAGTGCGCACTAATGATATCATTTTTTTAAAGCAAACTTGTTCCTGTTGTGTTATTATATATTTCTTTTAGAAATTAGGATTAAGCTGACTGCCAATAAGTAAAATCCGACCAGAAACGAGGATTATTAGGGCCATTTTTCTTCGTCATTTTCCAGTTTTGTTGGTAACAATTTTTAATCTTGTTGGATCAAAGTTTTTATTAATTAAAGCCTTTTTAGTAAAGAACAGACATGCTGTAGCCCGGCTGTTTTATTGCAATAATGATTATTTTCACAGCAGATTTTGGCAATTTTCATTTTAATCTTTCATTTCACAGATTGTGATTTATGAAAGTTTCCTGTCATATTAACTCGAAAAGTCTCGGTGAATCACAACAATTCGATAATTATCAGACAAAAATAGTTCTCTAGTAGTATACAACTTTCCTATTTATAACCTAAACGTCGTGGCGTAGCGTGTATTAATAGCATGAAATTAACAGTAGTCAGAAGCTTACACTAATTATAGATACTGATAGGTTGCATAGGTTTCATCTGATAGGTTGGTTTCAAAAGGTACACCATAATAAGTAAAATTAAAAAACCCCCCAAACAAAAAAGAGCTGATGACCTTGAAACGACTGAACCGATTTTGATAAAACATGTCTAAGAACTACCGCTAGTAAACAGGCTTTCAAATAAAAAAAACCGCATCAAAATCGGTTCACCCGTTTAAGAGCTACGATGCCACAGACAGACACACACACACAGCGGTCAAACATAACACCCCTCTTTTTGCGTTTAGGGTTAAATATTAATGTGGATAACCTTTGTTTACTTTACCTTTCGATTTAAATTCATATTGCTAGAAAATTAACTCAAATGCAAGACTATGAAGTGACAGCAACATTTTGTCTTTTTAATTAACGGAAGTACCTAAGTATTCGCACTAAGCGTTTCCAAATATCTTTTATAGTGCGCACAGCAAAAAAGTGGAACTCTCTACCTGCGTCTGTGTTTCCGAACGCATACAGCACAAATCTCTTCAAAGTGAGAGTGAACAGGCTTCTTCTGGGTAAGCTCACTCCATCGTCGACTTTGTCTCCGTCATCTCTGACCAAGACTAGAGTTAAGAGCAAACCCATCTAAAATAAAAATAAAATAACCTATCTTCCAAAGATGCATCGAAATGCATTGATATCAAAATAAAATATCAGACTATATCTACGCGACGCTAGCGTAGCGTCAACGTTGCGTAATCGAAACGTCAACGAACGTTATATGCGAAGAGACCCTGACTGAACAACCTGCAAACGTATATTTCCGAACGCTACCTATTATATTATCTGTGCTCCCGGGAAAAAGTCAGCTACAGTCCGTTCACTGTTAATTTACCTCTAAGTTTGCATCACTGTCAAAATCACAGTGATCTTTATCGCCGTGGCATTATGGTTGCTATTGGGTTACTGCCATTGACAAGTCTGTCAAATTCACAATGATCTATATAATCGTTATAATAAGGTTGCGATTGGGTTGCTACTGTCAGATGTAAAATAACTATGAATGGACTGTAGATGGATAACTGTTGATACTTTACCACGATCGAGGCCCAATTTCCCAAGAAAACTTTGTGTCATTGGCAAACTCTCTCAAAGTCAAAACTAACAATAGGTAAGTTTTTCTAGTACCGCAAACTTATCGACAGCATTCGCCTCGACCGGTGTTATCTCTCTGATTTATGAAGCTTATCAGTCACGCTCCTCGCTCACTGATAGTGAACTAAACAAAGTGGTGCTTTAATCAATCACTTAGTCGCTGGCGTTTTCAATTTGTCCTTTTAAGCATTCCCTTATCTGCTACAAGTTTCAAGAATACAAATTCGATTAAGGGCCCGCTGTTTAGCCTCTGGTGGCACGCTTTTGAATGAATTACTTAGATATTTTTGGAACGGGGAGGGGTAAATAAAGTGGCTTTTCTTTCTGAGGAAAATTAGACCACCCAGTTCGTGACGACTGTTGCATTTGCCTAGATATAACTATGCTTTAACTATGATTCCTAAAATTCTGTTTCAGACTTTGTTATAAACTTGCAGTCGTTGCGAGAATTCTTATCCATTGTTACCAATAGTTCCTGACTCCTGACACTCCCAACGGGAAGAACTTAATCTTGAAGTTGTTTTAAAAAACTACGGCTCACCTACGACGAAAGTTAGAACAGTTTTAAAATATTCAGCGAACGCAGTAAGTGTTGGCAGTAAGCGCTTGAGCGGCCTTCTCCGAGGTTCCGACACTGCATACAACAATTGGGTGTAATGAAATTTGTCGAACAACGCGGCATTCGGCGCACGTCCCCGCATCGGCGCCCGTTCAAATTGACGCCTAATTAAATTACAAGCCGCTGCAGCCGCGCCGACACGGAATTCATTTCGACCTCTTAAACTCCTCTTTTACACTTCAAAAGACGATCAATACGTTTGTACAGATGAATTTACAGTGAGTGAGCAAATAACACAATATTTGGAGATGTTTTCCGCGAAAAATGTCTGCTTTGAGCTTATCTTTTGATACTGTTTGACCCATAGGGAAGTCCTTTTATTGTATGCAAATGCAATGTCCGGGTCTCGGCACGGAGTCTCAATGGACAGTAAGCTTTTATAATATTTCCATTCGTTCGCATTCCGCAGCATATGAGTGCATATGACAACACAAATAAAGCTCTTTTCCGTAATCTTGGTGAGCTCGAGAAAATCGGTCGCGAGACGCTTTCCATTGTGTTGAAGACAAGGCACCCGCGTCGCTCCCTGACGGCTCAGTAGCGACTGTATTATTTCAACGATGTATTGCAAACTGTCCCAGACTTACTACTAAGAAACTAGTAACTATGAAGTATCGTTTATTACACCACCAACATAAATTTTCATTACAAGTAGGTAGGTACATCTTTTAAAGGAAAATACGGGCGTCGAGATCGCCTCGAATAGGAAAGTTATTGCTTGTAAAATTGAACTGGGGTGTTTACGTCATCAATTTTCAAACGATACAAAAACTATTTTTAGTGCTGTTACATTGAATTATTGGGAAAGTATGATTTGTTTTTACGATTAAAATGTTTTTTTACTTATTTGATCAAAAAGTATATAGATCTTCATACTTAGCTTTTCACCAGTCAATGAATACTTGAAAATTATAATTAATGGCTTACTAATTCCCAGTAATTTACATCTCCCAAACTAGAATATATGTCCCAGATAACAGTGCCTTAGAGAATACAAACAGAAAGTTGTATGTAAATGTCGCCTCCTTTGAGTCATAGTGGCGCTGATAAGACGACCTCAGGGGAGCGCGCCTGTCGTCTGATCCCAAGATGTATGCAAAATTGCCAATACGTGCTACAACATCGAACAGAATCACATTTTTAATACTTGTATATTTCTACATTCAACGTGTTAATGTTACATTTTAGAAGAGAAACTTCTTAGGCGGCGATTAGATAATTGGATAGTGAAATTTCAAGGACGCGTCACGTTTAGGCACATTTCGTTACACGAGAGAGAAGAAAGATATCTCTCTGCCTCTTTCACTACATCTCCTCTACTTTTTATTTTTTAAGAAGTTTCACTTCTACTACGTGTACGGTGCTGCACGCATTTCTTTTTTAATTTTACTAGATTTAAAAATTTTACTGTATCTATTATGTTATTTTATTAATATTACTTATTGCAATATTTACAAATCAAAAGATAAACTAACCCAGTTTCAAATAGATACGAGACAAGAAATATAATGATTTCGCAATAAAACCTTTTTCATTCAAACCTATTTTAAAAATGTTGTCCACACTGGCCGTTTGAGATCGAAAAACAATCGGATGCCACTAAAGTTTCTGTTTCTTTTTTTTACTGGCAAATGGCCAGCTATTTATTTTTCTTTGAAAACAGCCATTATTTCTGACATTATTAAACAAAACCTTTTTTTTAGTAAAACGTCAGGCAACTTTTTACCCGGCCTTCAGCAAGTGGTTATTTTAACTTTTTAGTCTCCTAAGGTTTTCATCTTTTGCATTGTGTAAATATTTTCATGCATAACTTAAGAAGGAGTAAAGTTTTCGCATTTTTATATACTTCGTACCTAGAAGATAGTGAAAAATGCATAAATTAATGTAACAGACACAATTTTATCGTACCTTGAACAAGGCTGAATGGAAGTTATACGTTTACAACTCGATGAAAAACAAAATTGAAAGTCGTTTACTCCACCATTTATTATTTACTAAACCAAACTTGTTTTGTTTTTAATTAATTAGCCGAATATTTGGCTATTCAAGTGAATATAAGGTACCAATGTACCTACCTTAATAAATATAAAGTGCTTACGCAGTTGCATATTGTGGAAGATTTACTATCATCTTAGTCCATATTACCTAGATATGATATATACGAAAGTTTCATATTATATATATATATATTAATGAATTAAAGGAAATACTAATAACAATAAGTAGGACAGCCTTCAAACAAGCCAACAAATAACTTGTGATACCTAATGATAACATCTGACCACGTTCAGCCGCCTTCCAAGTTTAGACAAGGAAGGAATGTTCCAATGTTCACGGAAACCGATTAATTTCAGATTCAGACATTTACGCAGAAATTATGCCTTATTCAATGGAAATAGGAAGGAAGCGACGTTTAGGGTTCGCCTACACTGATAACGAAGATAGAAAACGCATTAAGTGTAGATGCGGTAAAGTTTTCTGTTTTAATACGTCATGTATTTGGGTTATTGTAAAACTGCGAAGTTGATTTTGTTTCAAGTAATGAAATATATTCCTCTTGGACTAAGAACGTCATTAGCATGCAGGCTACATTGAATATATGATTATTATTTTAATATTGTGAATGTGAAGACTATGTGGGTCATTGTTGCTTTTTTTTCTCCTCGGTTAATTTTAATCATGGTCTGGCAGTTTGAGTAATTTTTGTGGTCTACCCAAATGTCTTTTCTTTGGTATTGTTCGTCGATTCGTTGAGCTCCTTAAGTTCTGAGTTGAGCTACATGAGTACTGATAAATGCGTACACTGACTGGACAGGTCCACTCAATCTGTGTGGTTTTTCCTCAAAAGACCATTTTAGACACAAATTATACATGGTCTTCACATGATCTGACCAAGATTATATCTGGACTTTAAAAGAGACTGTGACCTCTGAGTTTGTTTCGGCCTTTCTTCTCAGAGTAGTCAGATAGGAAACGCCGACCTCATCTAGTTTTTAAAATATGATTGACGTGTAAAACTGTTTGTTCAAACCTACTTACAGATATAAAATCATTTATCATTATTTACTTAAAAAATAATCTTTGCATAAATTCAACATATTTCATGTAATAAAATTTGTGTAGTGTATACTAAAATCATCCACAGTAAGTCCAGTCTATCGCAATTCGCACAGGGAAAATAATCCATTGCAAAATTACATTTGACTTATTTATTACCTAGATCTAGATTGACAAGTATCATTTATTGTGGCTACCGTTAGAAATAGCTCTCCTGCATGCGTAGCATGACCACTTCTATTTCTACTCTACGAAGAGAAGACAAATCACTTTCTAACAAAATGTCATTCTTTTCTTGAATTTTGACATCGCGCCGTAGAAATATTTCTACCATCTGTCATTTTGTCTTCCGTCTTCCGTTCCTATAGGGGCCATGCTACGCATGCCGAAAACATATTGACTACCTAGAGACCTAGACACTATCTATAACAAAAGAACGAACGCCCAACAAAACTTAGAGCACCTGAGGCAAGTCGATTAGCGCTAAGCTAGATAGCCCGGCGTCGCGTGCAGTGGAGCGAAGTCTAATAGCCTCCGATTTTAACTAATCACTTCATCGGAACATCGGAGCTGGTAACTTATTGCTTACTTCGTTCGCCAGCCGATACCCTTCGCTCCCCCTTAAGGTACTTGCAGATACTTGATTAATTGTATAATTAATTACAAGGTTACGTACAGCTTGTTTTCTGGGTGAAACTTTTGTTGATTAATGAAAGTTTTTTCTATAAATTAGATGAATCGTGGTTATAAATAAAAACTGTTTTAACTAAGGTTGACTCTTTTGTAAACATAAGTAGATATTTTTGACGGAAATTGATCTTAGCACTACTTATACTTAACATAAGCACTTCATATCAGATTAACAACAGTTTTAAATTAACATACTTATCCAATTCTATTCGTACTAATCACAATCAGTAAATCAAATATAATGAGATAGTAGCAGTGTAATAGAATTGAATTTGGATTCAGTGTATTTCAGCCACGTTCATTGCGATACGTACCTACGTTGTTGAGCAGAATTTTTCAAACAATGGATTCTTTCAATGGATTAGGAATTTCCTTCAAATTCTCGGATTGCTATAGAAAGTGTGTTACGCAATCAGGGTACTGTATACCCAATCAGGTACACACGACATAAGAGTAATGTATACACGCCAACAGACTAATTACTATAACTCTATATTTTTACTGAATCGTTCGTACAACTTTAAAAGTCTTTACTTTTCTATAAGTAGCATTTCAATTCTCTAATCCCGATTTGCAAAAACATCGTAATAGACAAGCAAAACAAACTATTTTGACGCAGACATTTTAACCAAATGATTCACATTTCATTTTGTTTATAAGATGCCATAACACGAAAACATTTATAAAGAACAACGCGTACGCTAATTGAAATACATTACAAAGAATTTTTAAAGTACGTTTATTACAAACAGTGTTAAAACACTTTTGAGAATGCAGGAATGGTAGTTGCCTAGCTGGATAAAATAATTTTACAAATGCTTACATCCGTAGGTACTAAAGTTTAGCATTCTACTGAAACATTCAGCTCGCATTGCTCGATTAAAGTTTTCATTTTTTTTTATCTCACAATAAGTGTATTAAAAAAAAATGCGCGCGCAGCACCGTACACGTGATAGATGTGAAACTTCTTAAAAAGAATAAGGGAGATTTACTGTGTGAGAGACAAAGAGTTATGTCTTTCTTCTCTCTCATGTAACGAAATATACCTAAACCTGTCGAGTCCTTGAAATCTCCGCCTAGGAAGTTTCAATTGAAAAATAAAACAAAACAAATTTTGTTAATTGGCTTCCAATAAATCACAAAAAACATGATTGTAAAATTAACATTCAACAGTTTCATTGTAGCTACAAAGCAAAATAGTATAATAAAATAATCGCCGAGAATTATTACTCATATATCGCAACTAACTATTTACACTAGGTACAAAATTAAATGATATACAAAAAATCCTTTTGTTTTTTTGGTCACTTAGGCGTGGAAGTACTCGTCCGCATGGCTGTCATCCGAAAACGTGACCAGAAGACTGGCAGCATTGCCACGTTGAATGGCAATGCTAATTCTTTGGCCAAAGAACGAGCCAGCCCTCTGGTCACGTGAAGTGTCGACCAGTTGGCGAGCAATTTCCTTAAAAAGGAGACGCGCACTCAGGCCCCATGACCCGAGCGGTTTGACCCCAAACGGCTCAAAACTGTAGTTACCCATAAGGTTACAGTATTTGCGCCGCTTGAGGGTCTCAGCAGCTGCAGCAGCGGTGCCAGCACAGCCAGCCGTGCTTGGAACATGAGATGCCGCAAGGGTGTCGACACAGGTTGCGTCCAAACAAAGGCCTACCCACCTTCTAAGGCAACAACGTCATACCGTCTGGTCTCTTCCCATCGTCACGTACCAAGCCGTTTGGTTCTAATACCGCTGGTATGCCAGCGGTGACAAGGGCTCGAAGAATAATATCGTTGATGCTGGCGTGCCGGGCGACCTGCGCTCCTGCAACAGGACAGGCCATGGTGCCCGAGACTGTCGAAGGCATCATTGCAGTAACACAGATGCGGTGCAACACAGTTTCATTTATATCAGGATCGTAATAAATTCGCGCCATGCAATTACCGCCGAGTCGCGATGAAAGATTACTCGTGGCGATTGCTATTTTATTTACGATTGCATTCATTCAACTGTTTTATAGTTTCAAATATGGAAATAGCCACAGGGATTGTGACAAAGTAAGGTTTTGTTGATAGTAACACTGATCTCTCAACTAACTAACTCTCTTTTACGATTATTTATTTTTACTTTTCATAGAAAAGCTTTGCTAATAAAAATAGTCGACACCATTTCATTACAAAGTTCACTTAGTAACGGCGTGTTAATGCCTTTGTCGTCATAAATCAATGATACCAGCATTAGACTGAAACAACGAAGCGTCTTGAAGCGGTAGGTTTATGTACACCGAACTATTTATAGCTACAAACTAAATATAATTTAAACGGACAGGTTTATAAATAGCTGGTGTTAACAGTTAATGATAGCTCAAACAAAGTGGCTGGCATTTAGTTCGCTAATGGGTATTTTTCGTACAACATTTACAATGTGGGTTGGGCCCTAAAGACCGCTTGGATACTGACAGTAGTAAAACAGTTACTCAAATTACGGGATACATTAAGTTGGCGTGATTATGATTAATTTATTTGTATTTTATCTATGTTTGAAACGAATCTCTATAAATATCTTGAATTTCAGTTGAAAATGCTTATTTGCAACTACTTAGGTAGGCTACATAACCAAACATTAGAGTGTAACTTCAGTATTTTATGCAATAACTACTAAATACTACTATTTTTTAGACACAGTCAAGGAAATTATTTTTTTATCACAACGTCAATTTGCCATGCTATAGCCATTTTATACAACTGTCAAGGAATTACAGTTGTGATTTGAATATACGGAAAATTGGAAGTTGATAGTCAATTTGGTAGACAATTAATTTCTCTGCCTTGCGAAGATTTTGTAGCTGCTACACCAAATTGAAAGCACGGTCACCAAATGTTATAAGTAACCAGGGTCGTCGGATATAGTTGAAGTTTAGTAAGAAACCGATGGATGTTTTCGAATGAAATTTAATTTGATAAATTACCTGTTTGGTTTTCTATTAATTAAATTAAATTTTATTCGATTACATTCATCGGTTTCTTACTAAACTTCAACTATATCGACGACCCTGGTTACTTATCTCTTTTGGTGACTGTTTATAATGAAAATTTGTTTATTTGGCACATCTCGAATTCCCAGAGACAGACAACAGATCTACGTAGTAGTTGAATTAAAAAAAACTGCAACTACCACAAAACTGCAATTACAGAACTTCTGCAGTTCTCGCCTCAGTCTGGTCAGTCGCACACTTAGTAGCCACAAAGTGTGAGTCATCATTAGCTAAGTGGGATCTCGCACAGCACCGCACCCTGTACATAATATTACCGCGAAGTTTACACCCTGCATAACGAAACTGTCGAATCAATACACTACTCATTTTTATTAAAAAGTTTTGATATCAGATGTCAGACACTACTAAATAAGTGAAAATTGAGCTGAATTCACAGACAAAAAAAAAATATTGGTGGACTGAAAATTTTGGTACACTGTGGTTTCTTAGTTGAATCTGTGTAAAGTCACGAGCAAGCATAAAACTGATTTTCTGTCAGTGGATTTAATGTTGTTACGAACATAGTATTTTGGAACCCGTACTAATATAAAAATCAAAAAAAATCAAAGCATTCATTCAAATAAACTAATTATAGGCACTTTTTAAGCGTCAAGATGTCGGTCAATCAGTAAGATGAAGCTAGTTGCCCATTCCAAAGCGTAGTAGGTACATATGGAGAAGAACGGGCAAGAAACTCCACGGACACTCGTTTAAATCAAAATATGGTTAAAATAGGTCTTATCTCAAAGTTGCAATCGTTAAATCTCTTCTATATTTTGCTAGGTGTATATTTATTAGTGCTCGTGACTGTACACTGTGGTTTCAACAAATTCTTGAAAGTAACACTAGGTAATTAAAATTTGCGCACACAATTTTATGCTCCGTAACATGAATAATGTTATTAATATGACATGAATGTCAAGCAGTTACGCGAATTGTTGGCACGTATAATATCAATAATTGGCATTATTGACACACAACATTGATCCGTATGTTCCTGTAATTAATGTTTACTTTGAAATAGCTTCGCCAAGTCATTGAACGTTTAATGTCGATAGTTAATGTTTGCACATAGTTATAAGCTAGTATTAACAACACATTATTGCTTTGTTACAGGTGTGTGAGGACCGTAGTGAATGTAAACAGAGCATGAAATAAACATCACAGGCGCCTGGTGAACGTGAGTTATTTTTAATATCAATCAAAACAAATTCCTTTGATTTTTATAATCTTTTTTATGAACGTGTACACATGGGGAAATAGATAAGTATGCAGGCAGTCCACAAACGTCTATGGTGTGTACTAAAAGTATATGATGAAAGTGTAAACAGACTATATTATTATACGGATTAAACAAGCATATGTCGTCAATATGGTGTTATTTCATGCAAAAGCGACGCTCAGAAGAGTTTTCCAAATACAGATGACTCTCTACAGTCCACTAAAACTAGTCGTAAAAAATGCAATTTGTGGGTAAAATACCGATTACTGCACACTTCATTAGCACGGCAGTTAATTGCCTGCTCACTTATCTCTTTTGCCTACCGTACCTAGGTGCCGCAAAACCAGCTAGGCAGCTAGAGTACCTGCCTACCTAGAAATATACGAAAGAACTCATTTTAATTTCAAGCCGTCCCGCTGCCGCTATAAATAATGGCCAGCTATAAAAAAGCTAAAAACCGTTGGACCGTTTCGTTTCATTTAAATACAGAAGCTTTATTTCATGGACTAGTGGATATGGTCAAAAATGGCACGATTTCTATTGCGAACTATATTTAAATGTACTTTCGGTCGCGGGTTATTGAAAGGTTATCAAAACGCAAATAATTTTTGTATTCAGGCAATTTGTTCAATTGTGTGGGTGCTACTGTTTTGTAACTTTGTACTGTCAAAGAGATTTCCGTGGTCTGCATTGTAAACTTTATTTTAACTTTGCTTACAACATAGTACTAAGGATTTGATACGAATGCTTCTATAAACGTTTGTTAAGGAAGGATTTCAACTTGAAAGTGTCCTTAGTGTAGGCACAGTCAGCAAAAGAGATAAGTAACCAGGGTCGTCGGATTTGGCTGAAGTTTAGTAAGAAACCGATGGATGTTTTCGAATAAAATTTTATTTGATAACTGACTTGTTTGGTTTCTGTTAATTTAATTTAATTTTATCCGAAAACATTCAATTGTTTCTTACTAAACTTCAACTATATCGACGACCCTGATTACTTATCACTTTTGGTGACCGTACAAACAGGTATTCGTGCACAGGTGCACCAGCGAATATGAAAAATAGGACTAGATCTAATAGCAGCCTATTATTCTCCCACTTCAGGACAAAGGCCGAAAATCACATAGAAAAGGCTCGAGCATGATCCCCACGCTCGCTCAAGATGGGTTGACTAGATACAATTCGAACATAAGTAATCTATTCATTACATTTCTTAAAAACGCTTTTAATTCCTCTCTCCTTAAACATCATCATTAAATACAGTTTCCTTGCTCTTGTTTCATGTTTATTATTGTATATATATATGTAGATAAGTATATGTTTTATGTATGTATGTATTTATTGTATATGTAAATGGTACACCACTGACTACCTGCAGTATTGTCTCTCCTTCTCCCTTAAATCCATCCAAAGGTTGTCTGTAAAAGATCGCTTTTAGCGATAAGACCGCCCATTGTGTCACCCTATGAAAAATTTATGCATTTATATCTGTTATTCTTATTGTGTATATAATAAAGAGTATTCTATTCTATTCTTACCAACTATTTTCAAAATAAAAGAAAACTTTACAAACCCGTTACTTTTTCTCTGTCGGGTAAATGGCCAACAAGAGCCTAAAAAATATTCAAAAAAGCCAACAACATAAAATAATTTGATACGAGATATACAAATATAGAGCCCTTTCACCACATTCAAGTTGATAGCACCGTCGTGAACACAGTAAAATAACATTTTACTCCACACAAAGTTATGCGGGCAAAAGTTGCAGCCATTGTGGACGTAGAATAATAAATTATTTACTCAGAATAAAAAGGAACCTGAATTGTGGAGTTAGAGTACCTACCTAGGTACCTACCTGTTCAAGCTGGTTTTGTACCTGTCATAACGTTTCGGCCTCAGCATTTGTTTATGTGCATACTGTCCACAATGTATGCACGTATGCATAATTTCAGGAAATTAGCCACTGCTATCGTTTTTGGTAATTAGGAAATATTACTGTTTCAGTTTAACTGGGATAACTGGGACTCGTTGTTATGAATTTGTTTTAATGTATTTCCTAAAGAGCCTTTGTAAATTATTAACATGGCTTGAAAAAACATCCAGATTTCTTTATTATAATTATGCAAGTGTAGCCATTATTTATGGGTCAAACTACATAAAAATTCGTTGCGTCATGAAAAGTGACTTTAATTTATAATACCTAGCTACGTATAGATTGTCAGTGGCCACAGATTAGGAAAAACTCGTGTAAGAAAATAAATGTAGCTAAGAAAATTCAAAGGGATATTGCAAGTAATAATATAAAAAATAAAAAAGTTGTTCTGTTTTATAAATTGTCGCTCATTTTGGCATATATGTCACGGTTCGCAACGCGTGCCGCCTTTAAAGGGATTTGCGTCACACTAATAGTTTGTGTCGTAGGTGACAGCTGCTGCCTACCCCCTGTTTAGGATACTCTGGACTTGTGCACTGAATATGTGGAACCCAAGTGGGTTTGAAAGTAGTTATAAACAGCAATTTCACATGAGCGTAGGCGACATACTGCAAGATGATTACAAGGCGTTTCTATAATTATTTTGGCATAAACACCTCAAACACTAATTAACTAATTATACGTCTTCTAATTAACGGAAATTGTAAATTAACATAAAATGAAAATGGTTTATTTTGAAACATAAGCACCTACAAAATATTCTCCCGCGTAAGTACCTATTTATTTCCATTCCCCATTTCCGACGCACGCACGTCAAAAGGAAACAACCCAAGAAAACCACGTACATAAAAGAGATATTACACATTAGCCGAGAAGATATCACGAAACTAGTTCAGGTACGAATTCGAATAAATTGCATCGAATAACCGACGGACGCGTTCTTGTAAATTTTTTATGGGCTCGAACGTTCCGGGGCTCCGCGCAACTAATAAATTGGGATCGGACCCGCAGGAGGCTGTTTGTTCCCGCCTCGGTCCCGAGACCCCGAGATTCGTGTCCCGACCAGGCCATTAAGCACACCCGCTACACGGTCCCAATCTTGTTTTCCAATACGATATCGAGATCACCTATAGATCTTTTGTTGGGACTAATCTTCGAACAACCACGTTTCAGTGTTATGCCGAAAACATTACACAATTTTCTTGTACGCTCTTTTCTAGTTGCTCGTTTTAATACCTTTGAAGAATCACGACAACACATTTTAACTCAAATCAACATATTCAATCGACAATGAACATGTTAAATCCTTCGAGAAAAAGAATTGGATTAGAATACCGTAAGTGCAGTGGTTAAAGTGAATAAAGGGTGGTGGGTAATCCATTTTTCCAGTAATCCATTTTCCTGGCTTGACGGTCGCCACCCGCCCGGTCAGATAAGCCGTGAACACACTTTTATAATAGCCGCATATTGTAGCACTCTTTTAGTCTGCCACACCTTCAGATCTTTTTATACCTACATAGAATTTATGTTTATTTATGAAAAATTTAATAAAGTATGGAAAATTGTAAAAAGAAATGAAATGGAATATTAATAGAACTGCGGAAAGAATGATACGTGGAAGTAGTCTTCCAAATCGTTTAAGGTCGTCATTGAGAATCTTTCAAGCCATTTGCTACAGTTCAGATCTACGAAATTTTTACAATCAATCTCATTTTATCACTGTCTCGCCTCGCACTGGAAAATGTAAGGTTTGGAAAAACTTGCATTTCTCGAACAAAGAGCATACCCACATCGATATTTTATCCACTGTCAGGTGTCATTGTGTTTCTATATTCTACTACTAAGTATGTACAACACGAAAAGTTGTAAGTATATGTAACCAAGACAGATAAATAAAAAGGTAACAAAACACTAAAGTATAATATTAGAATAGAATTATTAGAATAGAATACTCTTTATTATGTACACCATACAAATTACAGATATAAATGTAGAAATTTACTAAGTTTTTTAACTTACTCAACTTTCGCAACTCAAACTATGTCGTGCACAGTAAAGGACAGTAAAAAGGTAAATCCAATAGAGCAATCTTAGCGCAACATATTTTGTGATACAGCAATGTTTGCAACAAGTTGTTGATCCTCGGCACACAAATATAAAACAGTAGGTATAAATATATTATTAGATGAGCTACAGATGTAGCTAGTAATCTGTAGTACTAACATTAGACATGTGATGTCCGTAGTAATGTTAATTTGATAGTTTATGACCATGGCAGCCGGTAGATCTAGATTTATTAGGTAACAGGTAAGTCCGTTCTGCGTATTATGATGGTGATGCGCCGTACGATATTTTCTGGTCGATTATTTAGAACGTGCATGTAAGAAAGTTTTACGATAAGTAATTGAAATTGTATACTAAAATTACATGAGAATTTTGTCGAAATCGAGCTTACAAATTTGTGTACGAGCATTACCTCAGCCTCAAATAAACAAATACATTAATTTTACAGCCACAAAAAAATACATACAAACACAACATCATAATTTCGTTTTTACGTCTCACTCTCCAGTAGCTATTTATACGAACATTATAGCAGGTAGGTAGGTCCTACCTACTACGCAAAATGTGTTATAAAATTATTCGTTATAGGTATGTACATAAAACGTAATAGAATTTCAGTGAGTCCTCCGGTGTTATTATTGGTTTTCCCCGGGGATATTTCAAGATCTGACGCGAAGACATTTCTCTTCATTGAAAGTGTTGACGCCCGCCGTTCTTCAGATGTACATTTTGATATCCCTTTTTTATAGGAATACTGAAATATCCCGAATTCACGACAGTCTGTATTGCGATAGAAATATTTCGATTTTATATTTTGAACGGTCTGTAAGGCGCGATGCGACTCCTAGAACAATTCCTATGAAAACTTTATGGAAATTATTCTACAAAAGTCGCGTCGCGCTGTCGCATCGTGCCTGTCTGTGGGAGCCTTAATACGACTTGAGGACGCTGTTGAGGCTTTCCCCTTACGTAGTGCGTGCAGGTATGTTCGCTGATGCGATGCACAGCAATGATTATTTCGTCATCATGCGATAGAAAGTGGCATCGATAATACGCCGAGTGAGACGAACCAGCAACAGTATTCTGAAGGTATTTGCGGAAAGGCTAGAAGGGATGGAGGGCCTAAGGCTCCCCTGTCCGTCCGTCCGCCTGTCTGTCAGCGGGCTGTATCTCATGAACCGTAATAGGTAGACACTTGAAATTTTTACAGAGTGTGTATTTCTATTGCCGCTATAACAACAAACAATAAAAATTAAAATTTAAGGGGGTCCACACAAAAAAACCTATTTAAAAAAACATGTAGTGTTAAATATTGTACGGTGGTACGGAACCCTTCATGTGCGAGCCCGATTCGCATTTGACCGGTTTTTTCTGTATTGTACGAGTGTACCCAATTGTTGTTCAACTAACATACTTTTAAACTAATTAGTAATATTAACACGCTATGGACCTTCGAAGCTTGAAACAAAAAGTATTTTTTACATTCTTTTTCTCAGTCTCTTTGAAATTAATGAAAATGTTCATATTTGTAGTCACCTCCACTCTTACCTCGAGGGCATTTCAAATTGTCCCAAAATCATTAGCTGATAAATGTTATCAATCCTTAGCATTGAGTTTAAAATGTCCTCCATAACTATTGATAGTGCAGTGAATTTAATCAGTTGATAATGGTTTACAGGATATTTTATGTTGTCAGACGAGCTGTAAGTTTGTCGTGCGATACGTGGTACATAAGATGTCGACAACTTAAAGCTCCCGTGGGAAATCAAATAAACGGCAGCACTCGTTGCGATCGGTTAGTTTTACAAATAACATGGATAGTAACTCACTTGTTGACTTTTACACAAGAGGGGTGTGTCTTTGTTGCACCTAAGTTATTAAGTAGGTAGGTACAGACCGTGAGGTCTAAGCTAAGCTTTGCATTTGTGTGAGTGTATATAGAGATAGTGTAGGTGTGGCATCGGCCTAGGGCGCGACGCGTCCTTTGCTTGGTTTAAAGCAGTATAAACCGGTTTATACTACTTTTTGGCAATCGGCCTGAGGCGCGGTGCGTCCCTCGCGCGACGCAACTCCGTCGCACACCTCACACAAATGCAAACACTCACACAAATGCAAAGCTCAGCTTAGACCTCGCGGACTGTATAATTACATTTTTAAACTGAATAGCTTACGAAAACCACTGGCCAACACACACTCTACTTCTAACCCTCTTGTTACGCATTCCTCTGTCAAATAACAATCATACCCAAGAAAACTTCTTCTCTTAGGTACGTTAGTATCAAGTCAGTGTTGTAAGGTAGCGACCCAAAAACAACTCAATATTTTATAACACTTTTCAATTTCCTCTTAACAGTTGAACGAGCACTGTGCCATTGCAATTGCACTTTAATTATCTTCAGAATCTTCCGCTATAGCGGTACCGTGAAACGCTTTCAAACAAATTGATGAGATATTGCACTGTACAAGAATTTATTTCATTCTGAAAATTGAAGCAAGAAAATTCCGTAGAATTGTCAATACTTTAGTGGGGCTGCATTAATTAAAGAAGCTTTTAGTGCTTTTGCAGTATTTGAAGTCAAATTTAGCACTTGCAGTATTTTGAGGACTTAAGGATATTATATATATATATTGACTTAAGGATGTTATATATATATATATAACATCCTTAAGTCAATATATATATTAGTGTATATATAGTAGTGGGATACAGCTTATACTAATCTTGAATTGATAGGTTGGTATTGTAAGTTAGAGTCCCAAAAACTCTTTTTAAATTGTTTTCTATTCATAGTTATATAACGTAAATAGAAGCCTGTGATTTTCAGCGTTAACGCTCCCACAGACAGGCCTGACGCGACAGCGCGACACAAAGGCGCCGCTCGTCGCGCGACGAGCTGTGCCTTTGTGTCGCACGCGATTTGCGTCGTGTGTCGCGCCTGTTTGTAGGAGCCTTTACTCAGACATCGCGCTAAGCAATTAGGTTGGAGCTAAGCTATGTCTATTTGATATAGGCAAACACTGATTGACTTAGAACATCGGGTGTTGCATCCTAATTCCTAACTGCCTTGTGATTTAGCTGCCTGAAGCCACAACACAGATGTAAATAAGTAGACGGTATAGGGAGTGGATAAGTTTCTATGTTATTTCAAACTAGCTTTTGCCCGCGGCTTCGTTCGGGTTAATTTAGAATTTGACCATCAATTTGGGTTGTTAGACTCACAAAATGAATTAGGTACTTAAATAAAAAATAAAAAAGCTCTTAACACACCACTAAAGTTTCTATAGTAATATAATTCAATCATGATTCGAAAGACATGTGGCGAACTAAGAACTTTATTGTTGTTTTCCTCGGGAACAGTGCTTTTTTTCGGGATAAAAGAAACCCTATGTCCGTTTCTGTAGACCTGACAACGTATATGCAAAATTTCAGGATTATCGGTTCTGTGGTTTAAGCGTGAAAAGGTAACAAACAAACAAACAAACTTACTTTCGCATTTGTAATATTAGTTAGGATTAGGATTAGGATTAGGATTCGCATTTATAATATTAGTTAGGATAAATTAAACATTTCCTTCTTGTAACATTTTTGTATTTATAAAAACCACTTGTTGAGTGTCAGCATTCTTTTGCTTGTCTCTCTCTCGCAGCTTTATCTTTGCAAGATATGCGTGGAATGAGCATTGAGAATTTAAAAGTAAAAAAAAGAGAAATAACACTTTTGTGTCAAAAAAATGCAATCTTTAAATTGTCTTTGTAAAAAGATAATTTTGGGTCTTTACAGGATTGCAGGCCAAAAAAAAAAAGTGGCCCCGAAAAGGCCATAACCGTATTTTATTTTGGCTACAGTTGACACAAACGACGATGACAACAAATCATGACCCTTCGCCTGACCGCCAGTAAAAAATTGGTATCGTACTTATTTCATTTGAATTGCAAATAATCTGTGTGTATTGGTCTCTTTGTTTATCTTTGCATAAAACACGTGTATAAATAGCCTGTTTATCTCGAGTTACTATTGTGTTATAACTAGAGATCGGATATTCGGATGCATATTTACCAAAAGTAGTATCAAAAAAATCCTGCTAACGTAAGATTTCAGTGACCAAACCAGACCAAAACATAGCGATCGAAAGGTAGTGATTAAAGTTGTTGTAGCCGAGGTAACATTTACGCCCAATCAGGACATAGTACTTAATTTAATAAAAAAATATATTTTAATTTATGTTTTGTTTTTTTGTTTTAACTAACACACATCACCCCTCCTCTTACACCCTACATACACATATTTACATCGGGGGTTAAAAATTAATTTTAAATAAATATGCATCAGATTTTTTTTCTGTGCTTTTCTTCTTGTCTGTTTATATATGTGTGTACATAAATGGTTAAATAAATAAATAAATAAGAAGCCGCCTCCATACTTTCATAGCTTAAAATTAACTTTAGGTAAATATGCATCCGAATGTCCGATCTTTAGTTATAACTCTATATTTCGTGAAAAACTCAAACTTATAACGAGTTATCTGTCAATTCATCAAGGTTCCGAACGTCAAACAAATGATGTATCCCTATCTGCAATTTTTGAAGTATTTTTATTAGCTTAGTACGCGTATTCGTCATGCTATTTGTTAATTAGTAAATTAATACAAAAACTAAAGTATATACTGTTGTAAGGTGGAGTTCTAAATCACTTATAAGTAGAAAAGATACACTGCTTTGAATTCTACGAACATTTATTATATTAGGTCGGGAAAAAAGTTCTTTCTTATTTTATATACAAATTCAAAAGTAAGAACTCGGGTGGCACCCAAATATCGAGTATTTTTGTATACCCAGACTTTTTTAAATGGGTCAAAACTGTTTTGTGGTCAACCTTTAACTCTTCTGCTATGTCATAACTACTAATATGGCCGATCTTGCTCCACTTTTTGAACAATGGCATCGACTTTATCCGTATCAGGGCGACCAGAGCGAGCTTCATCTTTGACACCAAAGGATATGGATAACGGTAACATACAAGCTTAGTCCAGAAATGAATGCTTATAAATAAAACAAAATGTAGTATTTAGCTTCTATAGTGTTTCTTGGCCCTGTACAATTTTGTTAGTCGTAAAACTTGCTGAGGACCCTTCCCAAATCTGATAACTTCAAAAACAAAATTCAAGCCTCTCGATCGCGGATTAATCCACTGTCTTCCAGCAGATTGAATTTCACTCAAATCTAACGAAAGTATCCCAAATGATTCATTTGCTATGCCGCAGTTTATAGAACGTTGGATCTCCGTTGGAAACCAAGCAAGATCAGAATGGCCCGAGATGCGAGTTATAGGTATTATTATTGTAGCCGAAGTAAACTGCAATGCGAAGATGCATAGTCACAGAAAGCCGAAGTAATTCAGAAATGAAAAAAGATAACCAGAAACAGCCACTGATATTTTTGAATAAATTACAAGAAATCACAACAAAAAAATTATGATGCTGGCTCACGTAGCAGCACAGAGTTATAAATAAAATAGAAATCGTCAAAGCTGACTGACAAGAAGATTTATGTTTTTAGACCATGTATTTGTATGGTACATAGTTATGCCCTATGTATGTAGGATTCTTTTTTCTCTCGTAGCATCCAGACGTCTGGATCCATTTGAATGATTTACATGCCGTTAGGTTTGTGATGACCACCCAGCGTAACGCATTTCACTTTCAATTTCAATCCGAAAGATTTTCAAGGAAATTCCTAATCCAATAGATGAGGTTTCAAAAAAATCAACATGGCGGGCTTTAGAACCCAATAAATATAATAAGTCGTGAGAAAATTGTTTGTGTGTCAAAATAAAGGTCTTGAAGAGCCGATTCCAAAAATCTGACTTCTTCTTTTCGTTTCGACGGTACATCTGTGTTTCTTATATTATTTGGGCCCAGTAGGTGACCACATTCAGTCACAGTCACTGTTCAAGCAATTCAGATTATCAAGGGTACAGGTGAACCGATATTTAGGACACTAGCAGATGGGGCCTAGTCTGTTCAATAACACCGCACCCGCACTGGATGTTAGATGAAAAGATAATGCCCCATCTTGCCTATTTGCAGCGGCCTATTTGGGTACGTAATCGATTCCAAATAGGCGACTGCAGTTCGCGATTGGGAGGCAATTGTTCTTGGGAAAAGTCTTGAGGTGGTGTATAGCTCTTCCCACAATTTACTTCACTCTTAAGGTGGCCTGTCTTGGAATTTCCAGCGTGGAGCGTAAGAAGCTCTTCCGACTTTTTAGCCTACCCGGAGTACCCGTGTAGATGTGAAGGGGATGTTAGGAATCGGATTCTTGGTTCTTTTTTTCCGCGCGCATGCGACATCCCTTCGTATGGCAGGTGGTGCTATACCTGCTAGCGGGTAGTGCTTATAAAGTGGAGTCGGTTTTAAGCAGCCTGATATTATCCTATACGTCTCACTCATTTAGGGCAGTGTCTACGTGTTTGGCATGAGCGGATCGGTTGCACACTGGGCACGCAAATTCGCCAGCAGAAAAGCATAGAGGCATAGAGTAAAAATATGACTTATAACCCTGGGGCCACCAGGTTCATTTATTTATTTTTATTGATTCACCAACAATTGTTTACACTGATTTTATGCTAAAGGTAACATGCAAAAGTGTTTGTCCCTTTATTATTACACTCTTTGGTGTGTATGCAACAGTGCAACAATCACTAACTACTCATACTCATGAGTCATATTTTTGAAATCGTCTAGTTTCTACGTCAAAAAATAACAAATGGCATATTATTATAAGTACTAAAGCATATTGTTTCTAACACAGGAAGTTTGGTATAGACAAAAGAAAATTAAAATATTGTGTTGCATTGTTTTTCTAATGTCTGTGTCTATGTTAGTTATAGCTCTGTGCAAAGCATAAATGTCAATGACAAATGCATGACATTGACGGGTAGTGACAATGATTATGAAAGATAAAAAATGTGCTGCCCTTACATATTTTTAAGACTGGACTAATCGAATAATCAACTGAAATAAAAATTAAATTGATACATCATTAAATTATTAAATATCATGTTCATTATTGTTTAGTTATTATTCAACACGCTTTAAATACAATAATATTTTATATTCTAGAAATACTCGTGAAATTATATCAATTCTTACAATAAGCATGTCCCAATTGTTAAACTGGCAACATAAATACCTCCCCGAGTACTTGAATCAAAATAATAATCTTTGAAATTGAAATATTGCCTGCAAAGCTTTGCCAAGTAACAAAATCTGTGGTGGGATTTCAAATATTATCAGTATTTTATTTAATATAATTAACTATTTGTGTGTTAGGCCAAACTTTATCTATGTCCATTCCGGACTGAAAACGCTTGAACCAACTTCGTGCTACTCTTACTGACATTGCGTTAAGTCCATAAAGGTCACATATTTTTTGGCGGCCTTTGGCGCATTTTTGCCTTTTTTTTAATTAAACTTCAAAATGTATGGATTTTTTTCGTTATTTCGTTAGATTCACTCATTTTGGCGGGCAGAAAAACAATTGAAAAATGGCGGGAAATAGTTTTTACTTTTTATTTTCTTATTTCAAAATGTCATCTATTTAATGATTTCAAAACCAGCCAGATACAAACAGTACAGCCAAAGAGATTTTACTACAACTTTATACCTATAAAATACGAAAAAACTTTTTATCCGACATATCATTTGTATCCATTTTATCAAAGATTTTCTTCGTGACATCTCATAATATTCGTGCCTCCTCCCCCAGGTTAGAAGTTTTCCTTGTTTGTCAATTTCCGTATTGGCAGCGAAGGGAACAGCTCAACTCATCGCAAACTGAATTTGTTTTAAATTGTCTATATGGATGTGGATGCTGCATACCCAACGAGCGGCGCGGCGTATCAAAGCAATTTAGATAACTAAAGGACTTTGAAGTGACATGTGAACTACACATACATTTTGCATAACCAGGAAAATTATTATTTTACTGCCGTTCATGGATTTCAGTAGCGATTTGAATAAAAATAATAGTATCGTTACACCACTTCGCTCCACCTGGCACCTTCTGATAACAATCGGTTAAGTTTACTGGAAGATATTGCTTAAAAGCTTTGTTCTGTTCTTCAATTTCTCTAGCAAATAGCTCCAGCCTTTAGTTTATTCTGTGCAACAAACTCTTAAATTAGACTTGTCTATAAGCTGCTAACTGCATTTTCATTAATGGTATACCGAAAACATTCCCTGTAAAAAACTTGGCACAAGATGTTTTTGCCTACATCTTTCCAATAATATAATGACACAACATCGTATTTCTGCAAGATGCCGTGTAGTGCAAGTTGGTAACGAGCCAGTATGTTATCCGATGTTAGGCACTGGACCTGGCCACTAGGGCGGCTCGAGTGCCCGCTGCTAAGTCACCCAGGCCAATGAGTTGCGGCTCAGATCCAGGTTCGGCCTGGAATATGAAAGTCTGTGTGAATAGTGGCTGTAGAAGTTAGTGGTAGATATTTTGAAGAAAAAATTGACTCGATTCAAGATTGGACATAAGTTAATATGATATTAGAGTGTATAGAATTTATAGAATTATAAAATAATATTATATCATAGAGCCTTAGAAAAGAATTAGTGGTGCAAAGTACTTAACATAATCATTCCTGGTAGAGGGAAGTCAAAATGGCAACATATTCATGCACAGACATACAAAAAAATCGGGTCCATATTGGCTCAACTAAAGTTCTTTACCCGAAATTGTTCTTCCTAACGATTTGTAATCCGAATGATCACTCTTCCTAAAATTTTTCATCCTAAAGTTTTCATTCATACTATTTGTAGTGCTACCGGCGATGTTCATAACACTCATGTTTCCGAAAATTGTAATTAATAATATCATTAATGTAAATATATTTAACTCCTACTGTTTTTTATCATAACGCTTTTATCCCTAAACATAATTACCATAATATTTTCACCCAACTTATATATAACCTACCCACTATATTTTAAACCAACTGTTTAGAATGATTAAAGGTCGTTTGACTGATTTTTGTCTTAAATTAATGAAATTCAGGTCAGAGTGTCGTCTTGGGGGCACTATGAAAAAAATACTTAGAAAAATTTCGCGACCAATTTCGAGGTAGCGCTCGCCGGCCGCTGCCGCGGCACCGCTCGCTTCGCTCGCTCGGCTCGCGCGTAGTTGGTCACAGTTCTAACCTTTTTTTTTTTTTTTTTTGTTCCGGGGTGAAAAATCCTCATGGATGTCCCCCGCCCTGGGGGGGCGGAGGGGTCTGTCAGACTCTTACTGACTAAAAACCACCCCGGTGTTCCGTCCCACACCTACGCCGGGGGTCGCGGGAACGTACAAATCTTCCGCAACCCCCGGCCGAAAAAGATTGGGCTCGTCCGGGATTTGAAGCCGGGACCTCTCGCACCCTAAGCGAAAATCATACCCCTAGACCAACGAGCCGCTTGAACCTAACCTATGGATATATTTGCAGGTACACACCGCTATAAATAAAATTAAAGAATACGCTTTATTCTTATATGTTACACATGTTATGTGAAAATAAAGTTACGCAAAATGTATGTATATAATACTGATTATTATGAATAAAAAGAAATCTAAACAAAAAAAATATGACTTTGAATAATAGTGTATAAGATGGTTATGTTGAGAAAATATAGGAAAACAAATACAAGTATAATAGATGTTTATTGCTACTGACATTATGAAGTTGAATGCTTCGGAATTATGAACATTAGAGACAGAGTAGTTAGGAATTGTGATTGTTAGGATGAAAAATGTTAGGAAGAACATTTTCGGATTTCCAATTATCGGAGTTGAAAATTTAGGTGAACTTTGGCGCACCCAAAAAAATCGACCTCAGTTCGTAGTATAACGTTTAAAGTTCATACATCATGGCCATAAATATGGATGATTTGATGTATGCGCCTCTATTTTCACAAGAGCGTATTTCTATTTTAACTCTAGGTAAACCTCTGCCTATACTCATCAGGGAAACAAGGCGTGATATTATGTTAATTAGTTAAGTATTTCTATTTTTTCAAAAGGTAAACGATTTTTTTCATAGCTGACTTAGTAAATTGAGCTTATATTGAGCTAAGCAAATTGAAATGAAACAACTTTTACGGAACATTTCGCGTTTATTTCATCTCATACATTTTCATACAGTTTCCAGCGCTTTGCAGGGTTCGTGATCAGAGGAGTCCCGTTTATGATTATCCTTGGATATGAGTCGGGTAAATATCAGAAATTATGAGTTCAATATTTATCGATCCATATTCTTTTATTGATTTACGCTATAGCGCAACTTCATCCGTCTAACCTAACTAATTTACTTTACGATTTCCATATAACTGAAAACTTATTAATCCCAAAATTTAGGGTGATCTCTTAGGGTTAATATAGAACAACACATTCAAAATTGAGTCAGCCACTCCCCGAGGATGGGACACTCGCAAAGTTAAAATGGAATATGGCGTCAAAATGTTTTTATGTGACACAACACTGAAAATTGAATACGCTCAACGCGCAGTGGATTTATTTAAAGCATTATTCACCCGATGGAACACTCGGGTCTATTAACGTGGCTTGGGAGTTCAAACTAATGATCTGGAATCGAGATGTGGAATCGATTGCTTCTCCTACATCAGGATTATGTTATCGGATCGCAATTCGACAATCTCGATTTGAACGTTCAGTTTCATGTCATTTGAAATGTTATTACAATAGTGATCCGAGATAAGTTTGAGAGGAGGATGCTGGGGGATTGAGACAGGCTAACGATCTTGTTACTGAGCGAGCCAGCGAGCTGCACCGCACGGCTCAGGGTAATGAACCACGACTGAGCAGCTCTTGTACTTATGTCTCCCTTCAAAATATTCCCTACAACATCCCACAAAACAATATCTCTGAAATCTGCTTAAACGGCGATAGCTCTTATTCAAAACAATACTTTAAAGAAACTGTATTTACTGCCTGAAAGTGTATTTACGTCGGAATTATCAACACTCGTTAAACCCCAACATCTGCTCGTATTAAATAAATATACTTACTAACGAAAGCGGGAACTATTTTATTAACAATCTCGTTCTCAAATTAGCCGCTCTAAATCAACTTCGGGAACATTATAAATATTCAACACAGAACTCTTTAGTGTAGAACGTTCACTTCAGTAAAGGTAACTGATTTAATAGTGGATTATCTTACATTTTATTTTATTGGCGCGTTACGTCAAGCGGAAAACGAGCTAAGAACCCTAACATCTTTTAATATAAACTAACTAGCTTTTGCCCGCGGCTTCGCTCGCGTTAATTTAGACTGACTATCAATTGGGGTTATAATTCAATCATGATTCGAAAGACACGTGGCGCCATCTATTATCATAAGGACGTTATTGTTGTTTTCCTCGGGAACAGTACTTTTTTGCGGGATGAAAGGTACCCTATGTCCGTTTCTGTACCCCTGACAACGTATATGCAAAATTTCAGGATGATCGGTTCAGTGGTTTAGGTGTGAAAAGGTAACAAACAAACAAACAAACTTACTTTCGCATTTATAATATTAGTTAGGATTAGGATTAGGATATTAGTTAGGATTAGGATAGTTAGGATAGTTAGGATATTATATTTATTATAAAAACCTGTGATGTCTCACTGCAGCGCAAAGACCTCCCTACTCTCTTTCCACTTCTCTCTGTTTAAAGCTGCTAAGGACCAGTTCTTGTTGAAGGAGTCCAGCTCATCCCGCCATCTCCGTCTGGGCCTGCCGCGATGTCGCTTCCATTAAGAGGGACCCGTTGGGTAATATTATAAAGAGGTAAAATTTGTTTGTTTGTATGTAGGGGGTAATCTCTGGAACTACCAGTCCGATATCAAAAATTCTTTTTGCATTTGTTTTGCTATTTAACATCACGCTAGGACCCTTAGAAGCCGAGCAAAAAGAAAAAAAGTCAGAAAGAACGCTAAGCGAAAACGTATTAATAGCGCGGACAGGCGATGCGATGCGATGGGGTGGGTCGGGGAATACAGAAAATTTAACGCGTACGAAATCGTGGGCAGAAGCTAGTTGACGTATAAACTTATAAACAACTATCTTTTACCCGTGGCTTCGCCCACGTGGAAGTCGGAAATTATCCCACGGGAATGTACTACCGGGATAAAAAGTATCCTTCATGTTAATCCAGGTTATAAACTACCTGTGTTCCAAATTCCATCCAAATCCGTTGAGGAGTTTTTTCCGTGAAAGAGTAACAGACATCCATCCATCCATCCATCCTCATAAACTTTTACATTTATATTATTAAGTAGAATTTCTCAGAACGTGCACATTTGCACAGATAAAACCGACACAGTGTGCCAACCGCCCCACAAGCGTCATGAATGACATAGGAAACCCTTGAACCACAAAAAATAAAGTGTGTTTTTATTGCTGTCTGAGATACAAACACAAGGTATTATTAAATTTTTATGGTCCTTTTTGCTCGATTGTTTGTTTTTATGTTCTTTTCTAAATATTAAATTTCCTTAACACTAGGCACCATCATCGTCATAGCGGTCAACGTTTTGTTTTTAATGTATAAATAGAGATACGAAAATAGATGTAATTATTTTGTTTTTTTCTTAAGTAAACAGTGCAATCGAGAGCTTATACTCGTAACAGCTATAGATGTTAGAACATTGTTCAACAGTTGCTGAAATTACAAACAGGCTCGACTTTGAGGCAAACTTTTTCAGGGTTAGATTAGTGTCATTCATATGTAAATTACTAGATATACTGTAAGTTAACGGTTAGTCTGCGCCCAGACGCCAGCGCTGACTAATCCATCGTATTCACGATAAGCGTGACGTGACAGAGAGGGTACGTGACGTGCCACGCGGCGTGAATGGCACGCCGACGTGACAGACGTAACACCGACCCGGCCGATTGTGTGCGCCCTGCATCCACACGCGACTGCATTCGACGGGCATTCACTATTCGAATCAATACTTATATCACTGCCAATGGAAATAACCGGCATTGTTAATTAAAAGCTTACCTGAACAAATATTTGCGAGCACAATACAAAAAAGGCGGAAAATCCGGTATAACAACATGTTATTGGATTTACCTTCCACCCGACGTGTGCGAGCGAAACAAAAAAACTTTCCAGTGCAAGTTTAATAACACGTGTGTGGCGAGATTTTCATAAAAAGTTGAAAATAAAACAAAGGGAAACACAGGCGCATCGGTTTTACTCGGTGCGGCTGCCACATATATAGCTTGTTACGTGAATTTCAACAATATAAACTATTCTCGTAAATAAGGACACACACAAAGCGTAAAATGAAAGCAAAGGGAAGCACCGACATGATTTAGAGAGAGGTAGCTAGATAATAATATTCAAGAAACAGATTACCATAACTTAACGGAGAGATTGGCCGGGCCTACCGTGGATCATTATTTAAATCACTGGCTGCATGCAAATTACTCAGATATCGGATAAACATGAATTGAAAATTAAACAGCGGGTAGGTATTCAATCGCATTCCGGTAATCCGTGAAACAATAAAGGAATATTTTCGTACGGATCGCTTATTTTTGGAATAAGTAATGACAGTGTGCAGAACAATAATTGATAAACGGCATTCACGACTCGAGTCAATTAATTTACAATTTTAACCCTTGACTTACTTGATACTTTACTATACGGCCTTACGGTGCAAACATCAGCATCTTTTTATTTCAACCAATCGGTTGTAGCGGTTAGGTGGAAAACTCAAATCGCCTTTTGACCCCTCGGGTCTTTTGTGCTTCCCCCTCACCTACTCCATTTTGAGGCTGCCACACACCCGTGTTTGAGGTCAATAAAGGCTTTTGTGAAACCTTTACAATACAGCTCAACCTGCTCGCATTTAACTCTTTTACTTTGTAACCTCAAATGTACTCCGAATAAATTAACCAAAGTTTTTACCAATTGGCTTCATGAAATGCGGACTTCGAAAGTTATTTAAAAGAGAGAGATCTGTATGTAAACATACAAAATCATGTCGTTCTACTTAAATACAAAGAAAATTATCCTGAAAACGTGGAAGATGAAGTTTTAAAGATTTCAATCAAGTCGAGTCCCGTTTTACTTTAAAAGACTTTCTGTAGTCTTGTTATAAAGTATAAATGGAGCTCAGTCATATTCATAGTAGGAAAATCCCGGCAAGCCCCTTTACAGAAGAGACACTCCCACGGAAAATGAATGTCGCCTACGCCTCACCTTGGCGATATTACATTTTTTAAAGAAACCCTTTTATATTATGATCAATATTACCTGGTATTTTCTTGGCTCATTTTTGCCGATATCAACTACATACTATCGGAAAGAACGAGGCGAGAATCGAGATATTTTATGACTTCTATGCAAATTTTCAACTGAGTGAGAATTCACGGATCATATAAAGTACTTGAATCACGTTGGCACCGATCACACTGAGCTGTGTAATTCAGGCTGAATTATATTGATTTATCATGCCTCTCATCGTGGACACTGGCGTATATAACCGAGCGCCTCATCAATTTTAAACTGTAACCAGAGGTGCGTGTAAACCAACATGTAGTAGTAAACTATCCGGGCGATAGAGCGGCAATCAATCACTTAGTGAGTAACGTGTTGCTGTGCACAAGTTTGTAAGCGAGGCTGTTCATCCGACGTCTTCTCCGAACAAGTCGACCGCGCCAACCGAATCCCCAGAGAGTTTTCATTTATAGAATAGACACTGGACCAGCTGAGAACCATATTGTACGCGCCAGGATATGAAATGTCACCATCTATCATTATTACACTGCATTACATCGCGAAATAGGTCAAATATTTTATTATGTTAATCGACATTTGATTAAGAATGCGGTTCTTAACAACACGCCTTAAAACCAAAATAAAATCAGCAGATAGACATTATTTGTACAGGCAACGAGCCAGATAAATTCATGAGACTGCTTAAATAATGTTGATATTGAAAGAGTGAACATCTCAAACATCTTTATTTACCTACAATATCAAACTGAATGAGAAAACTAAAAGTGTTTTCCACTCATTTCGAAATTACAGTCAGAGATATTATAGAAAATGTTTTCTTTGACATTGCAAGTATTTTAGTCATACTGGGTCAATGTCGCTATGACTTTTCGATGATCTCGACCGCAATATTTCTTTTATTCATAACTCGATTCTTTCCAAAACTCGATGGACTATGAATAACGAAAAATTTCAAGCTTGGTACAGGTGCGAGGATGGGCTGCTCGCCAAGCGAAATTAAATTATTAGCTGGAGGAGCGTCGAGATCTTGCACTGATATCGTAGTGGCAATCATTTAACCATTTAGTCGCCGCATAAACATCGCAGATTGAATTAAAGAAATAAAAAGGTAAAGAAGTTTCTACTTCAACCCGTTTGTGAATCCATTTGCTGAATAGTTCGCTGAAAGAAAATAAATCATGGTTCCTATCACAACGATGCAATATCAGTTAACGATGCGGCGAGTTTTTGGTTTTCCCCTAAAAAACTGACCTGAATTTTGTTGGTCAGATTTTTGGTAACCTTTTGGTTTGTTACAACGTTCTCTTGAAAAACAATAGTGATTGGCTACTCCTAACACATCCAGGAGATAAAAAAATCCATAGACTTTGCTTTCTTTCCCTGTGAAAGTATTTCAATTGTTGAACCACACAAGTAACACATATAGTTTGGAAGTGTGTTTGGTATCACATATTCGCCTAGAATTCTCAGAATGCTTGTCAGAAACCCTGATACCAAGTCAGTAATGGCACTGAGCTGGATTGACGCTCTAATTGGTGCACATAAAACGTCAAAAGTAGGCGAACGAAAAACGTTTTGCTGCAGCCTTGCAGGCCGTAATCACTTTAAATTACGGTCATAAACATCCTACTAATTAATTCAGTAATTTGCATTAATAGCTACCACACGTTGAAAGTTTGCACGTTTTCATTCATTAACAGTTTTGTGCTAATGGTTATAATTTAAATTTTCATCGCTGTGGCTATCGTCGGTATGGAATCATATGCACCAAATAAATAATGGTGCTAAGTGATTTTCTTATAATTTACGTTGCACTAGAGGATGGCCAAAATAGTAACGTCTTAAAAATATATTGATTCCTCAAGCACAGGGGTATCCGAAAATACCCCATGTATGTTCCGCGATTCTTGATAGTTTTCGAGTTATAAAACTTTTTTGAAATTTCTTGAAAACTTTATGGGAACCTATTTCAAAAAATTCTATCTTTATTTCTACATGGCTTTTTCACATTCTTTTTTTGCATCTTTCACTGTTATGGAATATTCTTTCAGACACAAAATAATCATCTACCTATCAATAATTCAAGATAGGAATAGGATATCATAATCACAATATTTACTTGAAGAAGACGAAACTCAGAACGTAGACATAAAGTTTTGAAGAAAGATAGAGAAAGATGGACCCTATAGTTGAATTTGCATGATGCGTAAATTAACACATTATCTAGATTCTAGAGTCTCATAAAATAAGTGGAAACATAGCCGGAGCACTGCTTGCGTCGATAATGAGATTACAACGCCGCACCGACTCGTCGCCCTGAGCGTCAGCGTATAAATGAGACCAGCAAGCTATAGAGCACCATCATGAATCAAACTCAAACTCAAAGCATTTATTTCAATTAAACCATTTACAGGCACTTTTGAATTGTCAAAGAGTCGGTCAGTTAGTCAGAAAGTTGAAGCTAGTTGCCCATTCCAAAACGTAGATCTCTATGGAGAAGAACGGGCAAGAAACTCCAAGGACACTCTTTTTAAATCAAGATATTACAAAATCCTGGATACATTATTCTGGTTGCTTCTATATGCAAGAACAATGAAAAAAAAAATATAAAGAAACAATTCAAAATATAAGATTAATAATAAAAATAAGCCGTGGCAGTTAACTGTATGAATAATAATGATAATGCTGATGAATAATACGCAAGCTACGCTCCGTATCAATTAGTTCACAAATTGATGCACGGAAAGCATTTACGCTGAAAGCTTGACTTCTACTTAGGCTCGCAACTTACAAGCGCACTACCGCAAGTAGTGCAAGCTAAAACAATAAATTTATTTTGATTGCAGTTAACGGTAGGTTCCCTTAAACGTGTAGTGGCTCTATATCCTACCATTATCATTCATACCCAAGCCATGTCCTAATTTCACACCGTGTTGCTTTACCCCCTATTTTCAACGGGTTCTTGATATAGAGATGTCGTTGTTTTCACTCACGGAGAAAAGTTATAGGGACTTAGGGGAGAATGTTTTGTTCGCTGTATTTTTTTCTGCTTTTCACTTCCTCATACTGTTTTTACATGTTGTTTTCCTACTAAGCGGCTCGGTTAGCTCTGAAGTAACTTTAAGAAAGTCGATGAACCTATTACTCACAGTAAGATATTACATCACGCACGTGCACGCACGCGCACGCACGCGCACGCACGCACTCACGTTTGCATGGAACATCATTCCATTCTGTATCTGGAGAAGGGTATTGTTAGCTGCGCTACAGTTTATACTTTTGTAGCTATTTTATTTTATTTATTTTACATTACTGTATTATTATTATTACATTATTATTTATTTTTTATTATTTACATATTATTTTATATTTTTATTTACACGAATACTTCAATACTTAGTTCTTTTATAGTAGGTTAATCTCTCTCCACATAATCGACAATTTTATTACAGACCCCTTGATGTTTTTCAGCCGACAAAAGCCATCGGTATTTCCGGTTGGGTGAACTACACCACAGAATGGTTGCAAGGACCATTGAGTTTGCGAGCTTGAAACGTATCTATTAGGGAAGATGTAAATGTTAATTGCAGAAATGTAACGTTTTACGAATCTATATAAAGATTCTCTAATAAACTCATGAGTATTCCATAAAAATAACCACACGTAATAATTCTTATAGCCACATTAGGTACACTGAAAGTAACTAATGTCAAATCAGGTATATTAAGCCGAAACAAAAGACATTAAAAGCTGGTATATGAGCTGGTTAGTCCATTTTTTCACAATAAAATCATGGCGTTAAAACGAAACACATTAATGGAACCAGGTTTAATAGCTTTTATGGCATCATAAAAAATACCAAGTGAAGCAACTGCGGCTCTAGGGTGTACAAATTGAATTAGATCCTGGCGAGGCGCCAGGATGCGACCGGCCTTGACACAATATAACTAATCTAGATTTAAAAGGACAATAATACAATTAGAGTGACAGCGGCAAGTTGCAGTTGTCTGTGAAATCGGGATGATCTCGCTTTTACTGCCCGGAGAGAATGCAGCGGTCTGCAGCTGTTTACACACGTTTTACGGCTGACGGTTACTGAAAGGGAGCTAGTGTTTGCCCGGTGCCCCATTCCCAGGATTGAGAAATTTGTCGAATAAAAAGAGCTACACTCTTTCCAATACGTGTAATTGAACTCCCACCTCCCACTCAACAGCCACGCTTGCAACCAATCCATCAAATGAAACAATCAAAGTTGCACTGCGTACTTTCTAACATCAGTATCAAACAAACGCCCAAAATTTATATGAGCACGAAACAGCACAAAGTTTAACAATAAAGGCACATAACTGTGTGTGACCGCGAGGTCTTAAACGAAATCGTTTCGGACAAGAGGTCGCCGAGAACTGCTCACAGTGGCAACAAAGTTGTCGAATGGCTTTGGAGAGCTCCAGAGTAGGTACTCCGGAGCGAAATCGTAATAAATCCTCACTTACTTAATTAATGCTATAAATCCGTCCCAGCATTCCAGGTGGAGCTTGTCGCAATCCCACTGCAGACCGCTGCACTGTACAAAGTGATATCTACATATTTTATTTCCTTTGCGGCTTTGTTAACTTAAAAGCTGTGAAGAAATTTCTGGATTATTTCTAACGTAAATGTCCTATAATGAACTGCAGCCTCCTTATGAACGTCGTATAGGAATATCATCAAGATCAGTATCTATACACTCAGAAAATCTATTACCTACCTAATGTTGAGAGCAGAATTTTGTTATAAGTGCACAACGAGAATGTTGTTGTGACGTCTTTTTGTCCCCAAACTCTGTACTTTGTCCGTGAATTGTATACAAACATTATTTAACTTCCATTCCTGGCGCATTGCAGCCGAGTCCATTTTAGAGCCTTCGGAGGCTATAAAGGCTCTAGTTAAACGTCTGCAAAGCTAATTATGAAGAAGAAACATGTTTAAAGCTCAAAATTGGGGTTCCCTCGCCACACTTTCAGACTTTAGTCTATTTATTGCGCGTGATTAATCTGAACCAGCTCCAACAACTTTTCGCTTCGAAAGTTTGCTTGCTTCTCGTCTTACCGCAAGACACTTGACTTAAGTAGTTTGCCTACAGTTTAAAGTTTTATTGAAGTAAGAAAAAGTTATTACCTCGATAACTTGGAATCGATGGTACCTACTTCAAGAATATAGGGTCCTCAGCCATAGCCCACGATTAGCGCTCTACGCTCTAGTTTATCTCAAAAAGGAATAAATATCAGCAGTACTCTTGCCAAATGTCCATGAGGCCGCACGACGCCAGGCGTCCTACGGGCATGCTGCCCAAGTCATAAGGCATCACTGATAATTTACGAAGCAGTAATTCTTACAGACGTTTATTTTCGATATATTTACTATCTGGTAAGCGCATTCGCTTCGCTGTAATGATCGACTGATCTGAATATTCAGGTAATAAAAACGGCATCTATCTAAAAAAATCGCATCTAGAGAGCAGTTGAAATAATAGTTAAACGAAGTCGTAAAGTTGGCGTGGAGCGAATATATAAAGTAGAGAGTGTGCGCCAGAGTTGGCGGAGGGCCAACACCCCACACCACTACGTATTGACAGGCCGCGTCAGCGAAAACAATTAACAAATTATCTATTTCCCCGCCCCGTACTTGAGAACTCTGCTTTACTTTGAAACTAATAACTCTACTTACTTTATGTTGAAAGTGTATCTAAATTACTATCTTTTTCAGCTCTATATATCGTATTTCAACAATTCACAAAAAGCGTCCGAAATAGCAAAAGTTTGCATTCGTGTATTTTATACAATAGTTGGAAAAAACTGTAAAAAGAATCAAGAGGCGTGGAGTGCAGTACAATGTGGAGGTTGGTCTCGTAGCAATTTTTCAAGCGGATGCGCGTCGGCTGTGGTCGGGTAGCCGGCTCGCCACTGTAGCGGTCCTATGAAGCGACCGGTCTGCACGCATTGCGGTTCTGTTTTGTTCCTTTTCACCGCATAAAATTGAAAATTCAGCTTAAACAAGAGCAGTTACGCCAGTAAACGCTACTTTTATTTCGACTTGCCGAGCGAAAACCACAACATTCGGTTGGATTTTGCTCGGGTACAATCGTATTGAAGATAATAGAATCCATTTTAAGCTTCTGTATTTTAACGCATTTGCTCTGAAATGAGGTCTATTTTATATGCATTATCGTAGCTAAGCTATGCATAAATCTTCTTTACTGTGGAAGCAATAAATATCCTGGGGCATTGCGCCGCCCATTCAAGAACGCACAGAAGAAAATCAATGGTTAGATAATTTCAGGAATTTATAGCGCATTTTCTAATACGTAGAATTTTAAGTTTACATTAAGAGACTTTCAATAATAATTAAAAAAAACAATTAACTTTGATTTTATCCGTGTTTTGAAGTAGATTCATAAGAAATATTTTATGAAATGATTACGGCAACTTTATGAACTATTCTTTTGATTATAGTGAATTAACTAAAAAAAACATTGTCATTAGTAATGGGGCGGATTCCGCGCACGCGGCGCAGCGGAGCGGCAGGCGGCGGCAGCGCGGCGGGCGCGGCTGCGTAGCGCGGCGCGGTGGCGGGTGCGCGCGCGTCGGCGCCGGCGCATGCACGCCACCGGCCACACGGACCGCTCGGGCGGCGGCGGCGGCGGCGGCTCCTGGCGCCTCCCGCCCGACGAGACCCTTCAAGTCGCCGACCCCAAGTCCGCCAAGGAGGAGGTGAGATTATGCACTACTTCTTTTTTTAAATAGAATAGAATATTGTCTTCCTATTGTTGCTGCAGGTTGTTAAGGGGGAAGCGCCAGGGTAGCCGGCGAAATTAAAATGTTCTTACGTTTTTTTTGTGAATTTGCCGGTCAATGTCAGGTTGTATGTTGAAAAAAATATGATTCGCGATCATTCATAATAGGTCTTTACCTATGAAATTGCCGTTTTGTATGAAAAAATTTAAACGAATTTTTTTCATGAATTTTTTATTTGTATTAATCGAAGTAATCACCCATGCAATCAATGCATCTTTGCCATCGCAGTGGCAGTTTATTGATGCCCTTCTTAAAGAAATCAGCTGGACGGGAGGCAACAAATTCTTCAAAGGCATTTTGTACTGCCTCTCGGGTATTAAATTTTTTTCCCGCCAAGAAGTTATCCAAATTCTGGAAAAAGTAGTAGTCTGTAGGCGCAAGGTCTGGTGAGTAGGGCGGATGACGGAGAGCTTCCAACCCCAGTTCTTGCAACTTGGAGACCGTCTGCTGTGCAGTATGAGGTCGCGCGTTGTCGTGCAGGAGCAGCGGAGACGAGCGATTGACCAATGCTGGTTGGAGATGCGCCAGCTTCTCCATCATTGTGTTCAGTTCTTCACAGTACACATCTGCAGTAATGCTCACCCCGTTTGGTAAGAAGCTGTGATGAATCACACCGGCGCTAGACCACCAAACAGTGACCATCACTTTTCTAGGGGTAAGTTTTCGTTTAGGGCATTGTTTAGGTGCTGAACCAGGATCCAACCAACTTGCTGAGCGCTTACGGTTATCAAACAGAATCCATTTTTCATCGCAGGTAACAATGCGGTTCAAAATTCCTTCATTTGTGTGTCTGTTGAGCAGTGCAAGGCACGTCTCGACGCGTACTTCGCGCTGGCGATCATTGAGTTCGTGGGGCACCCATTTGTCAAGCTTTTTTACCTTGCCAATTTGACGCAAATGGACCAATATTGTTTTGACGCTAACGTCGAAAGCTGCTGCTAATTCAGCCGTAGATTGTGTATCATCAGCTTCCACAATCGCCTTTAATTCGTCATTGTCGACCAAAGTCTTCGGACGACCGCGAGGTTCATTTTTCAGGTCGAAATTTCCAGAACGGAAGCGAGCAAACCAATAACAGGTGGTGCGTTGGTTTGTAGAGTTAGCTCCGTAAACGTCGTTGATGTTGCGTGCCGCTTGTGCCGCGTTGCTGCCACGACGGTACTCATATTCCATAATTACTCGAATTTTTTACGTATCCATGATGACGAAAAAGATTGAAATGCGATGAAAATGTAACACTAATCAATAAAGAAATGACTACTTTTAGAAAAAAAAATCCATGTTTTTAAAATAAAATTAATTTGAAATTAGAATTCATAGCCAAACAAAAATTATTTTGATTTGAAATGGCCAGTACTGCAGAACGGCAATTTCATAGGTAAAGACCTAATATGATCCCATTGCATGACTAAATCTGGAAATAGCCATTCAATGGGATTATATGAACTTAGAGGGTTGTATTGATGATTTTAATGATTATAATTCTGTAAATACATACTTGTTATGGTCGCAAATCATATTTTGTTCAACATACAACTTGATACTGACCTGCAAATTGTAAAAAACGTAAAAAAAATGAATTTTGCGGGCTACTCTGGCGCTTAACAAACAAAGTTTGTCGAAAATTTTAAAAGCATCTCTTCGACATCGCGACATACAGAAAGAAAGAAAGAAAGAAACATATTTTATTTGGGATACGCACAATAAATACAAACGTTCAATAAGGAACATTAAAAACTAATAAAATAATGGAGAACAAGACCCGTGCGAAAGTGCTCAGTGCTGCGATAAAAGAAATAGGGTATTCGTTTTTTTTTTTGCACTGGTAAGAGTACCAGAAACAATATTCTAATGGCGGCCCTATCAGAAGATAGGGCCGCCATTAGAATACTGTTTATTGTTGCTGCAGATGGTTGACAAATAAAGTTGGACACAATTAAAAAAGTAGCTCTACAACATACCTTTAGGGTGTACAGTAGTAAGAAAAGGAATATTCTAACATGGATAAGATAAACAGAAAACTAAACTTTCTATTAGCTAACACTGTCCCACTGCTGGGCAAAGCACTACCCTAAATTCTTCCAAGTATTATTTTACTGTGCAAACATGAACTACTCAAAAGAATACAATATTCGGTGTAAATCTGTGAGCTGATTATTTAAACTAATTCAGCGAATGGAGACCGGAATGACTAAGCGACAGAAATTTACAGATATTTTCAGAAGATAGAGGACAGCATTACGCGTTGTAGTACCTACCTACAGATACATATCATGACTGCAACGTAGAGTTTCTAATTTTCCAAAAATGCAGACTAATTCTTATTCTCATACTTTTAAATCACAGCTTTTCAAAGAAATAAATCAAATAACTTTAAAATGCAAAATTCATAAAAATAATATTCAATGTTCCTCTGAAGAACAATCGAAGTTAAACAGCCTTCGTCGACGGAACCGTCGTAATATCGCGTCATTGAACCTGACACCTTCCGGCGTCATAAATCAAATCCCGGTTTCTTTGCTTATTTTTAGCGACGCTCGAGATTGTTGACGAATGTCATATTACTTTGCCACACCTTCACCGCCCCTTCATTCTTTACACCAAGTAACGAATAAATATTTTTCCAGGACTTATACCAAGGAGATGGCCACAACTGGCGGAGCATCATATTTTCATTGATGGTCATCAGTTTTGTCATAGCTGGTATTGTCACTGCTATTTATCTATTAGGGTAAGTTACCATTTTCTATTGTTCTTGGCCTACTTTATTACCTTGGATATTGAAAAACACTTAGTTAACTCTTTTATAAATGAAAGTTGGCGAGGCAAACTTTGATAAGAGAAGTTTTGTTGAGAAGAAAGTTAATTCCGCCATTGTCAACGTTTTAAAAGCTGAAAAGTGGAAGTTAAATTGCAAATAATCAAAAGCTCCTTTACATTTGGCCAGGTATGTGGACGAGTTATTGTATTGGTCGGGTCGCCGCATGCGGTTGGACGAGTTCCTGCACGGGGACCTGACGGGCGAGCGGCTGCCGACCACGTGGGTGAGCTCGCACCAGCTCGTGTACCAAGCCGACGACGGCGGCCTGCTGGCGCTCGACACCTTCAACAACACGCTCTCTGTTCTCGTCACCAATCACACACTAGTAAGTCAGGCCTTATACATATTCAACGCTATAACTTATTATATTTAGTACGTTCAGCTCTTGGTCCAGTCCATGTAAAATTCTTCCTACTGTAGTTAAAATAACCATTGAGGATTGGGCTATAAATCAATGTACTTCAATAACAAAACAGCGCATTTACTTAACTTCTGACTAACTGCATTTGTAATGTAACATTTCCAACAAAAAATAAAGATAAAAGAAATGAAACTCTTTATCTTTTTCATACCTCTGCTCTCATGTTAGTACCCAAGTTCTGTAAGTGCGGACGGTATTACTTCGATGCTCTTTACTGTAAAATTTATGGCGACATCCCCGATTCTCCATAATGGCGTTATTATGCTGCGGGTAGCGGGCTTCGGGGAATGAAAATTTGAGTATGCCGCCGACTTTAAAGAGGATATTTCGCATTATGAAGGAATGAAGACATTTATGAACATTACTGAAGTTAAACGCGGAATTTGTCAGTTCAGCTTTTCACTTGACTCTGTTCCCGCAACCCTTACCGTGTTGGGTACTTATAGAGTCGGTGTGCGTCCCGCACGCTCTATTATTACATCAACACTCGCTCCTGAAAGCTTCGCTTGGACCGCACTATGGTCGTGAGACGGCAACTCACCCCTCGTCCGCAAAGTATATTTTACGCTAGCCCTAAGAAGTTTTTCACAGAGTTGACTCGGACTTTTGTGTTACTTAAAACAATTCATTACTTTACTTTATTCAATTTTTGTTGTTTTAAAGTTAATTATTTACAAAAGAACTTTACAATTTGATCACAGAGGCAGCTAAATGTGCGCGGATACCAGTGCTCTCCGAACTTGCGCTTCGTGCTCTTTCAACACAATATCAAGGAGGTACGTACTGCTCCGTTAAACTATTCATTGTTTTTTTTTTTCTTGTACAAATTAAACAAGACAGTCATTACCAAGTCGACACCTCGCTCGGACATAGTTATTCAACTTTTATTATTTCGCAGGTTTACCGACGGACGTTTACTGCCTACTACACCGTTTATGACGTCACAAATGAGTGAGTAGCTTTTTGATGCTTGAACGTCGTAAAGGTCGTCAGTTAAAGGCACCCCGAAGTTTCCATAATTAAATTTCCGACTGAAAATTAAATTCACGTCCCAAATTGGTTTTCAGTCACTGCACCTTCCCCCAAGAGTGGCGTTTGTTTGGCATATCAGAGGATGTTCAGTCCTTCATTTCGACGTGCACATTGAATTTTTGTTTGAACTATATTCGTAGAACCGGTTTATTGCATAATAAATAGCGTCAGTGCCGTGTAAAGTATAACAAATGTGGAAGACGCGTGCAACGCGCACGGCATGCCTCGTCTCCCACTAAAGAATATAAAATATCTGCACGATCTCAATTTGTTTCCTTTACACATACATCTGTTTCCACTAGAATTTCAATGGTATCTGCAGTATTTTTTGCTTTTGCGGTTATTGAATACATATTAATTTATTTACAAACGATGAGAGGAAAGGAAATTACTATATTGGGTTTAAGAAATAAGCTTGAGATATATTGAATGTGACTATAAGCTGCTGCTGCATTCGCTACAATAAATTATATTCTGAATCCCGCGGGTAGCTCAACATTTTGCTCTCTTTTGCCGATGCAGAGCTAAATTGATAATAAAAGTTATTGGTATGGACAAACTTAATATTAATCTAACTTAGTCGAAAAATCATTACCTCCTTCTTATTCTGAATCAGCACAGCCTGAAATATTCGAGTTGGTATATAATGAAAGTGACTGTCGCAAACAATTTAAAACTCATATTTTATGGGACATTACCTCAAAAAAAAGTTTTAAAAGCGTATCCGCAGGCGAGTAGCTTAAAAAAGCCGATATTAAAGAGAGTCGTTTCTCGCCAGTTTGTTTTTTTTTCTTTTAAATCATATCTCTTTTGTGAATTTTCTTTCCCCGGTCGTCTCGCGGGTGAAGAAATCGATTTGACGATAGGTACGTGAATACGATTTCCAATTTATTTCAAAATTTGCGAGTGGAATTTTAATGTGGGAGGGGAAGCGAGGATTTGGGTAGGGGGAGGTGATACTTTACAGCTTCGAATGACCGTCTCGCAAACTTACTGCACCGTCGAGAATTTAAGATACACTTTAAGTTTAAACTTGTTACGAAGTAGAACTACAATATGTTCAGATTATATTTTTTACCAACCAACACACCTGTTGCCGCGGCTCGTCGCGTGGAACTGAATTCTTATCATAACGATATTCGCCCCTGTTCTTAGATCGTTTTCTTTGTGTGCATTCGATTTCGTGGGGAACCTTTATTGTAAACGGTATTGGTGTTTGGAACTTGTATCATGCAAATATTAATTTTAAATGAAAAGGGACTTATTCATTTTACTGCTACTGAAGATATTAGGTTAATACAGTGTGAGTACGATATTTACTATAAAATCTCATACGTTATCCTAATTAGGATAATTGCGGGGTTGGCTTTTACCTTGGCCAGAGGCTAAGCATTGCCATACAACGTGGCAATGCCGCCAGTCTCTTGGGTACATTACCAGCCGACAACCATGCGGAGGATTTTTTCAACGCTATATTCTAGTTTTTTTATGGTTTTAGTTAGGTTAGGTTATCATATTTTCGGCCGGGGGTTGCGGAAGATTTGTACGTTCCCGCGACCCCCGGCGTAGGTGTGGGACGGAACACCGGGGTGGTTTTTAGTCAGTAAGAGTCTGACAGACCCCTCCGCCCCCCCAGGGCGGGGGACATCCATGAGGATTTTCCACCCCGGAACAAAAAAAAAAAAAAAAAAAAAAAAAAGGTTATCATATTTTAATTTTTATAGTTTGTTAGTTAATTAAGTTATTATTAAACCTAATAAAAAGTTTTTGATATCCTAAAAAAACTGCGATAGGCTGAGTTGACTAATTAGTTGATCCTAAAAAAATGGTTTCTAAATGGTCAAATTAAAAAAATACTGGAGAAACTTCACAGACTTTATGGATATCGATGCCTAATTTAAATTGATTAATTTGAGCATGTTGTTAAGTTGGTACACTGTTCTCATCTTCAAATATAAGTGTACCAAATAATTAATTTAAAAAACGTGCTAATAATTTCACTGGCTGTCGACAAATTAATCCTTGAATACTCGTGAATTCCAACGTAAATCGTAAGTACCTATCGTAAGAAAAAGCCAGCATCGGCATTCCGAACGGATTAATTAGTTTTGCAGAAAATGCGGTAGCAATCAAACTTCTCCTACTTTATTAGGTAGATAGGTACCTTAAGTAAAGTGATAGGGCTGTTAGCATTGAATAAATTATTACAATTTCAAAGTTGTAGGAAACTAACTTAGATAGTTGCAGTCCTAATGAAATCCAGCGGGGTAATTACGTAACACACTAACAGTAGGAATGGGTTTCATTTTGACAGTTTAACAACATTCACTGCGTTATTTACGTTGTTGAGCAGCCAAATTTTTCGAAAATATGAAGCAATGGATTAGCAATACGCTTCAAAATGATTCAGATTGTCATAGATAGTGTGTTACGTAATTAGGGTACTGTTTGGGATAATAATTATGTTACTCACATTAACAGAAGCGTCATTTAAAAGTAGATGTTTAATGTTTTTTATGAGACATTAATTTTGAACATTGAACTGAAACAAACGCTCTATTCCCATCCAATACCAAGAGCTAATACCATTTGGTATTAGTTTATTTCCGATTTTTTTTTTTTTTATGTTGCTCCAAACTACTTGCCTTCAACAGTCAACTCGATAGCTCCTTGAAATTATCGCTTCAGTTTTTCTAGAAACATCGTCATCGTTACCATCATTCTTACAGCCACCACATCCCGCTGTTTGGCGAAGGCCAGCGCAGTTGGGAGTGGCAGCACGCGGCCTGGCTGGGGGACGACGGGTCCCTACTGCTGGCGGCCGACAACGAGGTGCTGGCGCGGCCCGGGCCCCCCGCCCGAAGAGCGCCCCTATTGCGACTTACTACCGACGCAACGCCCGGCAGCGTCTACAATGGCGTGTCCGACTTTCTCTATCAAGGTGAGTACAGAACAGTAACTCAGTTACCACGTTCAGTGAATCAGTTACGGTTTCCGGCAAGTTACTTGAACATGCCCGAACATGTCATTAATTTGAGAAACGTATAAATAAGTTTATTCATGAACATCAAGCTATTCAATTACATACTCCGATTCTGATGCAGAAGAAAACAGTTTATCATTTCAAACTTAAACTAAGCAAAGCATTAATTTCAATTATATCATTTTTACAAGTAGTCTTTAACAGCCAAGGAGTTGATCAGGTCAGAAAAATGAAGCTATGTAGTTGGTTTTTCCAAAGCGTGGTAGTTTCCTATGGAGAAAACGGGCAAGAAATTCCATGAACACTCTTTCAAATCTTTTTTTAAATCATTTTCTAACAGAGGAGGTGACGAAAACGCCGTCAGCGACATGGGGCTCGGCGGACGGTACGCTGGTGCTGTACGTGCAGTACGACGACCGCGCGGTGTCCGAGCTGCGCCTGCCACGTATCGCCGACTCCCTCAACGGCGCGGGCGCGGCGCGCGCCGGCTTCCTGCAACTGCCCACCAGCAACGCCTCAGCGCACATTGTCTTCCCCGACCAAGTCACTGTCAGATATCCCACGGTATGGAGGTTTATTTTCTTCTCTCTTATTAAATGGTTGCACCTACCTACTTGTAGGACTTATAAGCTAATGTTTGCTTACAAAACTGTAGGGATCTAAGTATCTATTTTGCCTCGCGATCTTTATATGCCTAAGCTGGTCTCTAAGGGTCGCTGGTCTCTAAGCTAAGGGATTCTTAGGATCACTTAGCCTGAATGTATTTATTAGAAACTGCTTCTTCTCCGTAGTTTGCTAAGACTAAAATACTATTCTTAAATCAGTCACTGCAGTCACAAAGCCAGATATTTTTGTCTTTTTGATAGTCGTCCGTCAGTTCTTCTATTTATATCCCTTTTCCAGGTAACCTACCCATTGTTAGCTAACGAAATGTTTATATTGTGAATTATTTATATTTCCCAGCCTGGCAGTGCGATACCAAAGGTAAAGTTATGGATAGTAAGTGTTCAAAACGCGACCTCACCGCCGAGATGGGAAGTGAGGCCTCCGAGTACGTTAGATGGAATGTACGTATTTAATAATAACCAAAAGTACTTTAGAGATGATATAAAATGACGGAAAGTTTTAATATAGGTTTTCGTTTCAGGGAATATTATCTCATATCAGCCCAGTGGGTGGGCAAAGACAATTCTCATGTAGGTGTAGTGTGGATGAATCGAGCGCAAAACCTCACAGCTTATAGCAGTTGTTATGCTCCTAACTGGACTTGCACTGAGGTAAGATATTAAAACCTTTTTTTATCGTTCCAATTAGCACTATGTCAACGACTTCGTCCGCCTTACCCCGTGGGAATTTCAAAAAAATCTGGCCTTATTCCTTGGCTACATCGTAAAGGGAACCTTTATGCAAAATTTTAGCTTTCAAGGTGCACTGGTTTAGGCTGGGCGTTGATGAGTCAGTTAGTGAATGAGTGAGTCAGGACCTTTCTTTTTCTATGTATTAATTTGCCACTCGCCTTCAGTCTTTTAAATAATTGGTTCCTCTTTCAGACACACTCAGAAAAAGCGACAGAGGAGCCTTGGTTAGAAGTACACCAACAGCCGGTCTACTCAGAAGATGGCAGTGCGTTCCTTCTTCTAGCCGCGGTGCAAGAGGGAGGGGGGCAGTACTACACGCACATCAAACACGTGGACGTACTGCGACAACGTATGGCCGTCCTCTCCCACGGCAAGGTCGAGGTCGCAGAGATCCTGGCGTGGGACCAGGAGAACCATTTAGTTTATTATTTAGGTAATTCAACTACTATCGGAAAAAGAGTATTATTCTAAAGCTGGTTATCCACTTGTTTGAAAGAAAGAAAGAAAAAGTATTTATTGGAACTCGCACAGTATTCTCACAAACTAAACTACTACAACTAAACACTCTTAAAAACAAAAAAAAACAATAGTAAAATGAAAATAATAACAGAAAGTCCTGTACGAGCCCAAAAGGCCCCTATCTCAGCATGATGCTACGACATTTAAAAATAACACCCAACTGTGTTCAGCCCATCTGCTTTGTATTTGCATAAAAATGGTCATATTTCAAAGCCGATGGATAGAACTCAATTGGTGCGGCCAACGTAGTGGATACCCAGTATAACCTGATCTCAAATATTATTTTCTCGTTTAAAGGTTTAGACAAAGAAACGTTACCAATACTTAGACTACATCCAGATTTGGTGAAGGGAGCAAATCAAATTAAGTATTTAGATTGAGTGCAATTGAGTGTTCTTTTTCAATTAGGTTCCGTTTACTAACCCAATGTTCTCTTCACTGGTCATTAACACTCACGACCTCTCATTGGTGTTTTGGATCGGGGCATGGTTTTGTTACTGTAAAACTTCTGGCGTGTGTTTGATTGTGAGTTTTGTTCGCAACAGGCAGTGCAGACAGGCCTGGTCAGAGGCAGGTGTATGTAGTTAGAGACCCTTCATACGGGGGGGGCAGTAACTCGGTGAAGGCGCGAGCTGAGCGCGAGGAGCCGCGGTGCCTGACGTGTGAGCTGGCGGTGTGGCCGGCGCGGCTGCACTACGCGAACTGTTCGTACTGGCGCGCGACCTTCTCCCCCCCTCGCGCGCGGCTCGGCATCACGCACTACGTGCTGGAGTGCGGGGGGCCCGGCCCGCCGCTCGCAGGCCTGCATGACGCCAGGACGCATAAGCTAGAGAGAATTTTGTATGATACGAGGCCTTATAGGTAAGCACCACCTCAACTTTTATTTTCTCTTAGACTTAGACTTTGGCTAATGACAATTAACAGTTTTTTGAACTAGTCGCAAATGTGATAATATAAAAAAACCGACGTATTTGAGAAGTGCTAAAAAATATCGATCCCTTTTACCCCTTTTTTACGTTCGACAAAATGCTTTCCAGATTTTCAGCCCTAAGAATGAAATATAGCAAGGTTAACCACGTGTCCTAACCAAAATGAACGTTTCACGTCAAGAGCACGTCACTTTTGGTCGGAAAACCGGAAGTCTTTATTTCGGTTCGGATTCGCCGAACAAAATTAACGCGACCGTCACATGTTCGCGCGATGATCGCTTTGGTTAGGAAGCGTTTTAGAACTCCTTCCCGGAGTTCTTGAAACTCTTATGCACCGTTGGACCGCTCGTATCTCTTCTGTTTATTGAATACCGATTTGCAACCCCATTTACGATTGAGGACCCTCCCAATCCTGGTGCATTATTATATCATTTTACCGTCTTTTTCAGATCAGTACGACTGCGCGAGCTGGCGCTGCCAACGCGGCGCTCGTTTGAGGTGGCGCTGGGCAGCGGCTCCAAGGCGCGCGTGCAGCTGCTGCTGCCGCCCTCCTGGAGGGAGGAGCTCAGAGACGCTGCCTTCCCCGTGCTTGTTCATGTGTAAGTCCTCTCTTTACTACTAATATCGCCCAGGAGTTGCAATATCTATCAATACGAACCATCCACCTGGGTAAATGGGACTCACGTCCACCCCGTTGTCTCTGTTCTGTTGTTGGGGAAGAGGAACCAAAATGAATGGGAGTGAGTCAGTCCTAATATGCTAAGGCGCTATTTCGATGAGCGGGAGAGTCGCAGCGATAACCACACCGTGCTATCAAATCGCCGCGATGATATCGCCATGTGAAGACTAAGATTCAATGAGTTCTATTAAAGTTGATGGTACGGTTCTTGCCACTCGCGCTAATAAAAAATACTGGATGTAAAAATACCCATCACGTAACCGTCAACTACGCATGCTGTACATGAAACTAAATAACTCTGTGTGAAAATAATCCCTGGGAAAGGACTTTTATTTTCTGTTTGAAAAATCGCTGTTTACAGTAGCGCGCAATTAAACATTGTGGGGTACAGGGTCGTGGGGGCATTTTAAGTTAAGTTAAAAAAAAATGTTAAAACTTTGACTTTGATTTCCGTAACCAGAATATTCCCAGCTATGGTCAAATACAAAAAAAATATCACAAGAACGAACAGGACGAAAAAATGACTTTCGGCTTCATTAACCGACTTTTTACACCCGTTATTACCTTCTATCTTCACGTCGCAAATTGCTCTTATGCAAGTATACAGCTTGCACGGTCCATATTTCTAATCGCACTAAATAATTAATCTGTGGAAAGCAAAACTTTCATGAGGTAGTGAAATTCGGCATGATGCTATATGAATTATTATATTTCTATTTATTAATATCTACTCAGCTTATCTTTTGTAGCCACGGCCTTATACCACCAGCTTATGATAGGTATAAAGAATTAATCAAGCCAGAACTTGAAGTGTTCGAAAAAACACTGCCCAACTTCTAACTTAGGTTAGGTTCGGTTTTGGGGACTCTGTCCGCCCACTGAGTGCTGCCGCGCATAGCGAGGCTCGGGGGAGGCCCCTTTACAGTCTCCCCAGGGATGTGCTTTACAGGCGTTGCACAGGGGTGGTTCCGGAATTGGTATTTTAAGAGGAACCGGGACCCCCTCTATGTGCTGATAGCGATCACCGGGGTGGTTTTAGTGAGGTAAAAAAATCCCACACTCCCCGACCTCCATCCCCAGAGGTCGGGTGCCTTTTGAAGGTTTCCCCCCGAAAACAAACTTTTCGGTTTTGGGAATACCACATATTCTATTAATTAACAATGTTATGATATATAAGTTTCATCTCTAGGTGCAAAATATATCCAAAAAAAACCTTCTAATTAAAATACAGTTTTGGCACAGAGTTGTTGTTCAGTAATAGGCCTTGGTAATTAACAGGAGATGCTGCCAAATGTCTTTGGAACTTGGCGGCACTAAAGACTTGCATTGGTCAAGTAAGCGCAAATTTTAAGTTAAATTGGCAGAAGAATTCCCAGCAGTTGTCCGTTTTTGGCTATAGTTGCCCAATTAAATGCAATTTATGGAAATAAGCGTAGGTACTGCTATTCTAAAGAAAAGCAAATGGCTTAATTATACACTCGATATTTTAATTTTGATGACTAAAACTACCCCAGGCTATGTTGGTACATATACAACACTTAGATCTAGGCTGTTAAGTTTTAGAAGTTACCACTTTATAAATATTATGTTCATATAAATAAACATTTAGAACTAGCTATAGTGTATTTACTTTATTTCTTATATTTTTGTTATTTTTAATTTTCGTATGCTGCACTGGTTGACGTCATCACGTCAACGCCGGCTGTCGCTGAAAACCAGCGCTGGGGCTCTGTCTCGCATACGGTCGTAGCATTCTGTTGATCGATTGCCGTTTTGCGTGGATGTGATGCATATTTCCCCCCAACTCGTTCTTTTTTGTATTTGTGTGTTTTTCTCTGGGTCATGTTTACCGCAAATAAACGTATTTTCTTTCTTTCTTTTTCTTTTCTAAGTTAAATAGCAACCATATGATCAGAAGCTCCACTACACAATGCCCATGAAAATATGATTACTTCAAACAAGGCACACACTATCACGCTTGTTTTCCGCGAAGGCTGAGGTGTATTCTAGATTGTTGACGGCCATAGGCTCACCCCCTATTACATGAAACTTAAATGTATCAGGCGAAGTGCGGGTGAAAATGACTTTAATCTGCACAAATCAACATTTTATGTCATAACATTACAGAGACGGCAGGCCGGGCAGTCAGCAGGTGACAGAGGAGTTCCTAGTGGACTGGGGCTCATACATGTCGTCGCGCAATGACGTGGTGTACGTGAAGCTGGACGTGGCAGGCGCGCGCGGCCTGCCTCGCGCTCTGCTACGCGGCCGGCTCGGCGGCGTGGAGGTCGCCGACCAGTTGGCTGTTATTAGGTACGTAGCTGAACATCCTAGCAAACTTAGATGTGGTATTACAACGACATGGTGTACGTGAAGCTCGACGTGGAAGACGCGCGCGACCTGCCACGCGCTTGGTGCTCGTTTTGGTATTTGCAAATGGTGTAAACCTTTAGGTGTTGAAGGCAAGAGGACTCCATCTTGCAGCAGTTTCACGTACCTAGATTTTGTAGGCAATTAAAAGTAACCACCATGCCAATTTATGTATGTACAATATCTTAAAAACTTTTTTATTATGAGCAATATCCATTCATCACTCCAATATTATTCCGCTTCCAGATATTTATTAGACACGTTCAAATTCCTGGACGTGACACGCGTGGCGGTGTGGGGCTGGGGCTACGGCGGCTACGTCACGGCGATGCTGCTCGGCTCGCAGCAGTCCACGCTCAAGTGCGGCATCGCCGTCTCGCCCATCACCGACTGGCTCTACTACAGTAAGTATCTCGCTATCGTATTCCTCATTCAGCCAAAAGGCGTCCATTGCTGGACATAGGCCATCCCAAGCATCGTCACAAAGACTGGTCCCGCATCCAGATTCCCACCAACAGCAATTTCAGCCAGGGAGCCTATCAATCGGAAATCACTGAAACGAATCGCAAAGTTCAACCCCGTTCCCGGATGTCCTTTGACGGCATGACTTATCAAAACTATTTTGTGAGGAAATGTGATGCAATTCTATTTGTCTTGCATAGAGCAAATTAGGTACCAGACAATTTTGACAAGCACCGTTTCTTGACTTGATGCAATATAGTCTTCTAAGAATTCCCCACAGTTGGTCCCGTGGCTTCTACTCAAGATAGAAGTTAGGAGTTTGGTGTAACTTGGCAATTGCAAGTTTGTTGGTCCATATTGTGAAACATCAATTAATAGTACGGTATGTTGACATAACAAACTACAACTTCCGTTTACAAATACTAATTGGAGTCCTATAACAATTGAAGTTAAGTGTATTTAGTATACCTACCCAAAAAGTACACTTTGTTAACAAGCATATTACAAATTAGAGGATTATATCCTAGATAAGAATGCTTGGAAACATAAACATGCTGGTCCTGCTCCATAGGACAATCTAGAGTCTAGACAAAATCAAACTGGTTGCTAATTTAATTGTCTAATTTATAATTTTTATGACATTGATTTTTACATTATGTACTTAACTACTTTAACTTACACACTAAATGAATACTTGTTAAAATTTTGGAAAAATCATCTACTTTTAAATATTTGTAAATATGTGAGCACCATGTATCTATCACATAATTAATTTACCTGTCATTGCATTATATTTAATTATTTTTACCTATTGTGGTACTTAGTAATTTTATTCTAGGTGCATGGCCTTCACATATAATTATATTATTAATGTGTACCTATATAATATTGTAAAACATTTAAAAAAAGTAATTGTGGAGTTTCTTGCCCATTCTTCTCTATACGAAACTACATTTTGGAAGGGGCAACTAGAATCAATTCTATTTTTTTGTAAATGTTGACGTTCAAAAGTGCCTTTTATGTACTCCTTTATAAGAGTAATAGTACAAATCTGACGAGTATATTCTATATAATATTCATTATCACTCAAAATTATAGAAATTAACTACTTAGAATAACGAATAAATTTTATATTTCGTCATACGAAAAGTTTAATTCTAAATTAAATACTTTTCACAAGTGATAGTAGTTCTTTAAAGTCAGTGAATATCAAAACCCGCCGAGTATTGATACGTAATAATAAGTTTATTTTCACATTATTTATTGTTACATTATGTTAAATGTGGTACTGGATCCCGAACTATGATACCCTGTGTCGGAGGATACAGTCTCTTTCGACAAGTATAATATCAGAAATAGGGTTAGGTACAAATGCAACTGTGAGATGGGATGAGACGGTTGTGTGTGTGCGCATGTATATGACTGTATGTTATCAAATATTCAATTGTTTCATTCCTCTCCCCAGACGCAGCCTTCACGGAGCGCATCCTTGGCCAGCCGTCAGTAAACTACAAGGGCTACGTAGAAGCCGACGCGTCGCAGCGCGCGCACCATGTGCCGGCGCACGCGCTGTACCTGGTGCACGGGCTCGCCGACATGTCCGCGCCCTACCCGCACGCGCTGCAGCTGGCGCGCGCGCTCACTGACGCTGGCGTGCTGTTCCGGTATCAGGTACACTATCTTGCTATCCACTACTAGCCCTCTGCAAGACAAAGGCCACTGACTCTCCCTTTTCCACACACTGCTAATGCCCACATTAGCAGAGAACAGTCTTTTGGAAGTTATTTCGTCTCTCTATCTAAAGAACAAGACGACGATGGAGGGACCAGGTATGAACACACGTAAAAGAAACGTCTCGTTCTCGTTTAGAGACCAGGAACAGTTATGAAAGATTCTGGAGTTGTGTTTCTATCTAGCAGGGCCACTGAAGTCACAATGATGATAAGGATCAGAACTTTACAATGCTTTAAATGTACCTCTGTAATATAAGCGCCTTAATGTTGGAATACTGAATGTGGATGGCCAATTTTGGGCAAGACATCGTCGATCGATTTCTACATTCAAAGCCTGCTTCCCTATCTCCTTCCAGACCTATGGTAGTCAGGTAAATTTTACTTAAATAACTCCAATTTTAGTGGACCTCCTCAAAATTCCTGAATTTCTCGATAAAAGATTTATTCGCACAGTTGCACGGTGTAGTTAAGTCAGGTTTTGCATGACCGAAGATCCTGGATCATACTATTGGATGTTCATATTAATGATTGTTCCCAGGCGTATGCGGACGAGGGTCACGACCTGAAGGGCGTGATCGAGCACGTGTACCGGTCCATGGAGGACTACCTCCGCGAGTGCCTCTCCCTCGACCCCGAGGACACCAAGCTGCCACCCCCCGACAGATAGACCTCCTCTATTGTTACGTTATATGTAAATATGTACATGAGACATAGTGCTTTAATCAAATGTGTTCCCCACGGCTCGGCGACGACGCGACGCCTCGAGACAGCGACGACGTGACGTGTGAGTGCGACCTCTTGTGATTAGTATTAGGTACTTATGAAATTTGTTATGATGAATAAAGTTGCATGAATTGAATTACTAAAAAACACTAGTCTTAGTGAAATAATTAGGTTGATTTTATAATAGATAGAAAAACAGACGACGGGCTACGAAAGTAAGATAAATTCTTCGAATTCAATATTTCCTCATCGAATCCATGATTCAGCTTCAGCACCATTCGGCTAAACTATCGTACTGTGTCTTTTGCTAGCTCCTAAGAGCCTAGATAGGGAATAAATTGTAGACACGAAAGAAGTCTCGTTAGATATCAAACACATTTTATAACTTGACGATGTCTCTCGTGTGAGATACAAGTCACAGATCGTCGTAAGGACTACAACCCCGAGCTTGTTCTATTAGGCTTTTATTACTACTATTTTCTACTGCGCCTTTACTATCAAGCTTTTCTATTTTATCTATTCCTATAGAAGTGTCTACTTGTACTGTACATAATGTTATATTACACAGTTATAAAAACTGTTCAATTTTATGTATTGAGAGCTGACTGACAGAAACACAAACTCAATTATTTTACTTGTCGTCGAACATATTATTAGTTTTGTAAAAATGCTTTACTTCGATAATTGTTGTTAAACACCTAAACTACGAAATGAGGAGCTTATCATTTAGGGAAAATTTACTAGGCCTCTTGAAATTAATGTTTGTGTTACAGATGTTTAAAATGTTATGTTTTGTAAAGTTATAGCGCTGTTGAAAATACCTCATGCGACAATGTACATAGAATAATTCTAATCATATGTAATTTGATAGAATGAAACGCGTTTTATAGTGACTTATAATGTTTAGAAATGAAGTGACCTTGATCATCCCTAACCTTAGCTGCTTTGGCTCCATCACATCATCATTTCCTAATCTTCCTAGTCGATAAGAGCGTCCGGCGGAGAGGGTCAGCAGTCACAGTCCCTTCAGCTGGCAACCCTGAGCCACACAGTCCCGATACTTCGTAGTCAGTGGACATCACTTCACTGTAGGACTCAAACAAAACATTTGAGTATTAAGCTTGTACAAAATAGTCTATAAATTGAGCTAGAAAATTTGCCTTTCTGATAGATATTTCAGTAATGCAGTCTCTAAGTTTTTAAATCAAGATGTTTGAAGTTGTGATGTTGTGTCTCTATGTACATAGAGGGCAGATGGAAGGTAGGGTGTCGCAGTGCGCGGCCGGGTGTCGACGACATTGTGAGACACTGCGACACATTGTTGTTGATTTCCGTAACTGTGACATAACTAGATAATTCATTGTTGTTGTATAGAGATAATAAACGTTTGCCGATATTGTTAAGTGTTATCGGATACCTGCATAGACGCATATCGTACATTCCATGTTTGTGAAGACTGCCAATTTGGTCTAAATTTTACAATCATTGTACTAATTAAATACCTACGATACGTCGATGAGATTAATTTCAATTGCCGTTATGGTCTTAAGGATGCTGTGATTCTTCTATTGCATAATTGTAACGATAATGGATTAATTGTATTAAATAATAATTATAATGTCTCCATCTGACATTGCGTAGGGCCTAGTGAAATCGAATTCGTTGTAATTATTAAAAATAATTATCATAAGGTTAATGTTAATTTAGATATTTTGAAAAATTCTTCCATTATAAAAATAAACAATATTGCTTTGTTCTCCAATTATGAAACAAAACATAGACAATATATTACGGGCTACGTGTACATCACACACATATGAGATTTTATAGTTAGATAAAATACGAGAGAGTTCGGAAACCGGGTGCTTTAAATTTTACATCATGTTGTACGTATTGATTTCATTAGCGAATGTTCTCTAGTTATACATGGCGGGGCGAGCTGCGGCCTGCACGAGGCGCAGCCGGCCCTCGCGCTAATTAAGAATACTTTCCATTTCTCATAAGTTAAATTATGGAATATTCAGCGGATAACACCAATTAAATTCATATTATAGTATTTATATAAAGAAACGACATACTTACCGGGTTGTTACTAAATTTTAGCACAATGATGGATCTAATCGTTTGCACGCCGCTTCACTCCTGACTTTAATCCTTTCAAAGTCTATAGTCCTTAGTCTTCCAGTACAGCGAAAGCTTCCGTACCTTGTCTAATTCTTGATGCAGGAAAGTAGGAACTATGTGATGACTATGTCAATTATTTCACTTTTCCAACTCTGATCAGCTACGTAATTGTTAATTTTGTTTATATCTAAAATCCTTCGATAAAATCTCTATATAAATTTAGATTTTCGTCCTAGTTTATCCAGATTCAATGGATGTGGTATAAATGTGAATCAGTAATGCTGTGTTCTTAGGATCCCTGCATTATACGCTACACTGCACTCAACCTACACAATTAATATTATTATTAGATAGGTATTAACATATGATTTGGGCCACTACAGATGAACTTACTAAGCAATACAAAAACTAAAAACCTAAGGGAAAGTTGAAATCAGTAGAAACATTTGTCAATTTAGCTAAGCAATATAACAAAGTAACTAATGTAGGGTATCGATACAGAGGGTGTGGGTGGAGTGCAGTTGGGATGCAGCGTAGTGTCCGCCTTGTATCTTTAGAGTGCCGCGGATTGCTCCCTTAGCGGTTAGATTGAAGACGAACGATAGTGAATACAACACTCTGATATACTTACAGACGTGTTCACAAGTTAATAACCCAGTGAATGAGATCTTACAGATCACTAGATCAAGTCCAGTTGAAGTTCTCCAGCATATGAGATGTTGTATTCAGTACCGCACCGTTCGATGGCCCTAGAAAATCATCTAAAAATCTACGTTATTGTTAATCAGTGTTATAAATCTTATCGTCTCGTTTAAGAGTTACAGTGTTGTATAGATTGGTACGTTTAATTTGTAAAAAAATCTGAGATTATTCTGTTATTATTGTAAAGTTTCTTTGAATAAATAAAATTTTGAAATTTACATAATCGTTCATATGGCAGTTTTATTTCTGGCAGTAAAGAGAATAAAATGTTACTGTGCCTGGTCTGGTAGTTCGAAATGTAGAGTGCTGGGCGCGCTGTCTCGGAAGGTGCGCGACCACATCTCGACGCTGCGGAAGTACCTCTCGAGGTGCTCATCCTTGACGTTGATGTCGGCAGCGCTGAGGTGCGACTGCGCACTGCACGTGTTGCCGCTGTACGCGCCGTCCGAGAAGCAGTTGGAGCGCGACACGTTGCGGATCAGCTCGTAGTGCGAGAAGTTCATCGACATCAGCGACGCGTTCTCCGTGCCCGACTGGTAGCTGGAGCTCGTGAACATTTCCGTGGCTCCCTGCGCATCGGAGCCCATCGGTCTGCTCGTTGTGTACTCCCCGTTCACTAGCTTGCTCTTCTTCAGTCTACCCAACGCCAAGTCTAAAGATCTCACGGCCTCATTCACGTTAAACGACTTTCGTTTCGCCGGTTCGCTCTTGAGTTTCATGGCTGCTGTGTTATTATGGGATCTGGCCTTATTGACAAACTTTTTTTCGTTGAGTAGGTCGCCATTATTTTCCATGGCTATGAACGTAGTAATTTAGATCTGGCATTGCATGTTATCGAGAGAATTTTGATCGCTACTTTGTCTGAGCTTCTTCTAGGTATAAATTTTCATTATCACATTTTTTGCGAGTTGTCTACCAAACTGTCGAATATCAATGACTTTGATAGGTATTATAATTAATTATAGATAATACACTAATGATGCAGTATATAAAAATGTACTCTGTGAATGATGCTCTGTAACTTTGACAATGAATTTCGTTTCATTGGTTTGATACTAAATCACTGAAAAGTATCTAATAAATAGGTTTCATTAAGAACCAAGAAGGTGAGCTCCGTGTTTTCAAAAGACAATTTTATTATTCGTACACAGATGGCGCTACTAGGCGAGTAAACGCCATCTGCCTGTACGACTTAACATTAAGTGAAACAACAGTTGCATCCCCTTTGGTTAAATTTGATTATAGCATGTAACTATGGTACCGCACGTCGTTACATAGATGGCACTACTAATCTAATTTCTAGATTGTGGCCGCTTTAAAAAAGTTAGTAAGTTTTGTTAAATGTCATAATGAATTTAAAACAAAAAGGTTTATTTGAAAAATATCGTTGAAGTAATAGTAAATTAATGGTTAGAAACTCAGAACAGGTCGATCAATAGCAAAGACATTCAATTATTACATCAATAGTTTACCGCAGCATTTCCAGTAGCGTCATCTATATAATCAGTTGCGTACTACGCAACGACGTAGCGGCACAGCAGCGTCTTGATAGGTGGTGCTAATTGTCGTAGCACTCGTAGACCCGTCGTAGCACTTTATGAGCAGTTCTCAAAATTCAGTGGTTGGTTGTTGGTTGTAGTGGGTGTTTTTCTCCTAACTCTGTTACACGCTGGATATCGCCGGTTATTTCAGTAAAATATAAAGGAGGAAGATAAAGGCCAATTTATTTAAGAAAATTAAACGAATAAAACGAGTTTACTTGATTTAGTCGTTAAATAGGACCCCTTTTAGATGAAAACATATATATTTTTTAAATAAAATAATAACTATTTGCAAATATATGTATTATCCTAAGTAATCGTTCTGTATTATTTTAGCAGGGAGGAATGCATCACAAAGTGCTGCAGCGGTAGGCGCTAATGCTTCTATTTCAGCCTTCGTACCGCTAGATAACATTGCCACCAACTCTTCTTTTATGCGAGCACCTAAAAATATGTTTGATGATGAAAAAAGTTTCATAAACGTGTAGGTATTTTAGATTTTGAGGCTTGAAAATAATAACAGGCATCTTCTGGGCACGCTTGTTCCATATATCTCTTTTTATCAGGCGAGATCGAGGTCGAGAGCAGACGCATTCCGCAATAATAACAAAAAGCGACTAGTCTAGATTTCCCCCAGATTATCCTGTGGATAAAGATACAAGCACTAAGCAGTTAGATATTCATGCTCTGAATTGAATCTAGTGACTATTATAGGCAAGCTTTTTGCCAGATAATAGCAAAAAAGCCCATAACTTCAAACACATATAAAATTAAAAACTAACCAACAGGAGTATCCAAATAGGGTCTCTTGACTAGATTCGTCAATTTCCGTTTGTCTAGTTCGGTGAGTGGCAGACGTGCTTCATTCGGAGCTAAGGTCATGACGTCACTATGACGAGCTCCTAGCATTACTAAGGAACTGCAGGCTAAGGAAGATGAGAGGTGAGATTGGGCCTGCAAGTAAAGAATTTCGATGTAGTAAATGGTGAAATTTCAATGAGATTTACGTCCAACAGTGGTATTGAAATGGTGATGACCGTATAAGATGTTTTGAATGCGGCGAAGCTCAAGGACGGGTTATGTTTTATAACTAACTCTTCGTTTTTTCGAAAATGACATACCTTTTCCGAAACGCATGTTTGTAATTAGGCAAGTCAATGCTAAACAAAAATCCTTGTGTGTGTCAATAGTTATTCTAAGCTAAGAGGTGATATACCAGAGATCCGTATTTGTAGGTGAGGAATATTTCGTAGCCATGAGGATCGGCATCAACGAGCGCCAGCGCACGCAGCTTTAACTCGGAGCATAAACGACATAATAGTTGACGGGTGCACACGTCGGGATAGCCTTTGCCCTAGAAATATAAGGAATCTTTTCATTATCCATTTGTAAATAGAAAAGAATAATAATTTTGCTAACATGATTTTTTTCCTTGATCTTCAGGACTTTACTGAATTTTAAAATGGTAATTTTATCAGTATAGGTACTAAGCGGACTAACAGTTATTAGGGGAAAAACTAAAACAATGACAATTATCTTTAGACAAAATCTTTAGTTCAGTATAGTAAAGCATAAGTTCTGCGCTGAAGATATCGGAAATTATTACCAGGTTAGTAATTGTTTAATTAAATTAGGTAGGTACCCACATTGTACATAAGTTGTGGATCAGTCATTTTATCTAGCAAGAGATGCAAATTCTCCTTATGCTCACGATAACAAACCTCTAACGATCGGAAAAAATACATTAGAATTATCACAGTTTATCGTTCAACATCAATATGCAAAAATACTGCTTATAGTAAGCAACAGCTGTCGTTATTATAAATCCCGTTTAGTGTCAGCGAGAGTATTAACGTGTGATTACAGCAAATCATCGGACCTGCCGTCGGCAATTATATCTCGTTTGCTTGTTAGGCAAATACGAGGATGGATGTTAAGAACGGTGGATGTTGAATATATTAGCTTAGAATAGTATATTATTAAGGTGTAGCACATTTTGTTGTGTAATGGTTGGACTTGTTAAGTAGGCAGGCTTTTATTGCTGTAACTACCATTAATTTGATTAGAAAGTACTTAAATCGTTGTGAAATGTTATGGGATAGTGAAGTAACCTTTCTCATATGAATCCTTCTGTGAGATTATCACGTGAAAAACTTAAGAACTTAAGAAAGTCTTTATCGTTATTAACATTACAAGCAACTTGTACTTAATTCAAAATAATGTTCTAGAAAGCCTATTCGGAAAATCTTGTTTGTGAATTCGCTAGCTTATTTGGTATATTCATGATACAAAAATACTACTACAGTACCGTTATAATAATGACGGGTCCCAATCTGAGCAGTGCGCCTTCATCAAGCAATTTCTGGAATATGGCGTCTTTTTCCACCACCAGAATGTACTTAGCAGTAGATTGGAACTCTTTGATTCCAATAACATCTTGTGGTATCAGGACTCCTTCAATGTAGCGGAACCATGAAACAAAATAACGACGGTATTAGAACGCGATTATAACCATGGACGAAAATGGTTGTGTTCATCAAAACTATTACAACATATCCGTGGTGTATCAATTGCCAAAAACAAAATGCATCATCTCTCTCTCGAGGTTAGAAGAAAATATGACCAAATTAGTAATATGTGTAAGATCCTTCACGGAAAAACAGATGCTCGAGCCCAGCCTCCTGTCCCTCGCACACTGTCTGCGCTCAACGCTCTCTTGGACGCCAAGCCTGACCGTGATGTGTTCGCGGATGAATGGAAGATCTTGTAGCAAACTATAGTTTTGTATAATTTAGAAGCATTTTTCAGTTTTGTAAATGTGAGTACCATGGATTCGTTTATTATATAATTATGTTGACTAGACAGCATGGCAGTAGAGACTATGTCATGCTCACTTAAATGTCTCACTGTTGGTGGCGCGTGTGTTGGATCATTCGGTTCCCTACAAAATGGTTGAGCTGGATGGTGCTGATCCACGCGTCATGTTCGTGAACGGGCGCCGTCAGTTGAGACTGGTCATCTCTTAACTGCCACGGCTTATTTTTATTATTAATCTGATATTTTGAATTGTTTCTTTATACGAGTATATATTTTTCATTGTTCTCGCATATAGAAGCAACAAGAATAATGTACCCAGGATTTTGTAATATCTAGATTTAAAAAAAGTGTCCTTGGAGTTTCTTGCCCGTTCTTCTCCATAGAGATCTACCTTTTGGAATGGGCAACTAGCTTCAACTTTCTGACTAACTGACCGCCTCTTTGACAATTCAAAAGTGCCTGTAAATGGTTTAATTGAAATAAATGCTTTGAGTTTGAGTTTGAGTTTGTCAGTATGTCTGGAGTAGTGTAAGATGAGCGTATGACTGTCGAGTAGTTGTATACTTTTGCACGCCTCATAAGCGAAGCGCGTGACGTAGTGTTCTACTGTCGCCTTACAAAGTACAAGTCATACCTTTAAAGACAAACCGTAACTAAACGAAAATATAAAATTTTATACAGGAGCTTAAATAAAAAAATGCCCGGCTTTTTCGCAATAGAATTAATGTTATAGTGTAAATAAATATCCATCATTATTACCTCAAAATATGGCTCAAAGCACCATAATCTTAAATTCTATTGCGAAAAACCCGTGCATTTTTTTTATTTAAGCTCCTGTGTAAAATATACTTTCGTTTAGTAACGGTTTGTCTTTAGAGGTGCGAAGTAATTCCTTGAGATAAAAATGTCTCTATTTACTTTATATCGCACTTGTAGAATAATATTTACACAAAAACGTCAAGAAAAAACGAACACACGAACGATTTCAAAAGACATTTTGCTATTTAAAATAACGAAAAAACTGTTTAAAATAATTATTCTGTGGACGTCGGTGTGTGTTTGTATGGATCCTGGCGTGCTCACGATAACTCCCGAAAAACTTAACTAAACGAGTCCATTTTTTTTTAAACGCTTCTGTATTATCTAAAACTAAGTCCTTTCGAAAATCACGGTCTAATTTAATGTAGTTTAATTGTAATTAGTAATATAAAAATACGACTGGACATTTTATTTTTTATAGAATTGAATGAGATTTATGAGACGTGCACTTTTGAATTTTCCATTTTTTTTGTACTCAACTTATGTATTTGTGTCTTTAACTAATGTAATTGGCCTTGGCCATTTTATGTTAAAATAAATAAATAATTAATCATCTAACCAGTCTCGAAATGTATTAAATACAAAGACAATTTTTTTTTTCAAATTTCTCCGAATTTTGTTCAATAAGTATATTACGTATATATACATGCATATGTATCTTTATTAATAAAGAGTTAAGCTATATTTCGTTTTTTTTGCCGCAGTATTTCATGAAATCGGCTAAATAAAAAAATAACTTACCACCAGAAGCCGTACAATCAACCACACTCCCATTCCGATGGTGCATAGTCAGAGGGCCGGCGATCAGACCCTTAGCAGTGGCCACAATGCCCAGGCTCCAGGGAGGAGTCTCTAGCAAGCAGCACACATCCCTCACAGCCACGTCCAAGTTGGCCTGGTTACGAAGCCTCATCACGTTCTGATAGAATAACTCTCTGGGTTTACAAGGAAAGGGAAATTGATATAACGCCTTTAAATGTAATATGTATGTCAAAACTGACTGACACTGGTACTGCATCTACTGTTTCCAATTAGCCTGGTTGACTGTATTATCGTTTCGTTAATCAAAACGAATCCTTATCCTAACTTCCTAACTAATAATATAAATGCGAAAGTTTGTTTGTTTGGTACCGTTTCACGCCTAAACCACTGAACCAATCATCATGAAATTTTGCATATACGTTGTCAGGGGTACAGCAAAGGAAACCTATGTCCTTTTCTGTACCCCTAAAAAAAAAATAAAAAAAAGCTACCCTGGTAGGTAGCTATTATCCAGAATAAAATTACTATTCCCGAGGGAAAGTACAATACATTTCGACGGTCACAATTGCTTTAGGACAATTGCTCTAGGCTAGATGGCGCTACGTGTCTTTCGAATCATGATTGAATTACAGTAGAAACTTTAGTGGTGTGTTAAGAGTATTTTTTTTTAATTATAGGTAAGTAATTAATCAATTTTGTGAGTTTAGAGTGAACTCCAACACCGTTTAACCGAACACCATGAAAGTTGACCCATAGGTAGGTTAGTATATAAATATGTACTTTTTAATGGAGAAGGATTTACAGGATTTTCTTCGACCTCCACGCGGGCGAAGCCGCGGGCAAAAGCTAGTAAAGTACTAAATTAAAAGAGCTAGGTACAGTTACCAGCACGTACGTTGGCCAAAGATTTTGTAGTGGGGGAAGTTCGCGAACGCACATTTTCATAAATTTTTACATGCGCGAACTTCCTCCACTACGAAAATCTTTGGCCAACTTACGTGCCGGTAACTATTCGTAGGTTCTATATTCGTATGTATGGAACTTAGGTTTTTCTCAAGATTAGCTTGATTGATATTAACGACAATATCTTCTTCGAAAAATCAATACTGGTTTCGATCCCAACGAAATGTGAGTTTTTAACAGTTTTTTGACCGAGCTAGCGCGAAGCATCTCTGTTTCAGCTTGTGCAAAAATGCTTTCATATGTCCGGATGTCCGGCGGATGTCTGTTCTCTTCTACAGGTCGCATTTCTCAACCGATTCTCGTAATTTTTTTGAGCAAGTTCGATAACTATATGTAATTTTTTTGCCGACTCAAGTTTTAGAATTTTTTCAAAATGGCGGAGATATGGGTTGAAAACGTAAAAATACATATTTCAGCCATTTCGCACTGTTTATGGGCACATTTATTCAGCTTTAAGCTATGCAAACACAGACTCGTGAGGTCTACAGCTCACAGAGCCACTAGTAATACACAGTTTTAAGTTCTGACTTTGCTACCTTAATATTATATTGCTACTGTTACTTACCGCCTGGTAACAGTTAAATTCTTAGAAAGTAATTCATGCACTTTTGTTAACACAAAAACAATAATATTAAATCTTGTTTTGTCTTCGCTACTGGAATAACAAAGAGTCGTTTTCTTTGCCTCATTAAACGATTTCAATGTTACTCTGAAATTGGACATGGAAAAGTGTTAAGTAATAGAAAACTGTGTGTGGTTTTACACTAATATTGAAGAAATTTACACTAATATTATAAAGAGGTAAAGTTTGGAGGTAATCTTCGGAGATTTCGTAAATTCTTTTACTAGCTGAAAGCTGCACTATTGCCAAGTGCCATAGGGTAGGTATGTTTTATAGTATAAGTAGTTGACTACAACGCGGGCGAAGTCGCGGGCAGAACCTATATTTAATAATTATAAAATGTCATTACACCTATCTAAATCATAAATGCAATTGCTCCACAGTTTTTGATTTCTAATTACAAGTTTGGGCGTGTCCCCGCTCTCCGCGCATTGGTTGATGTTGTTCAGGATAACTTCCACTTTTTTGATAAGCGCCTTCCTTGTGTCATTTGTTTCTGTCATTAGGATGTATGAAGGCTTGAGGGTAGCTGAAAAACATTAAAGTTTAGTATTTATTACTGAGGAAACTCAACAAGAAATATGTAAGACCTTTTCTCATATTTGCAAATGGAATGATTTTAATTTACCTTTTTCTTTTACGGACCCTTTTAAAAGCTGCTGAACTTCACTAAACTCTAGCTTGCGTTCAGGAAGAAACACGACTCCAGCAGCACCCATCAATTTCCTTTCACTACTGCAAAGTTTATCAATTGCTGCCGCCAACTTCGGATCTTGTTTGAAAGCAGATTCTGTATTCAACGGCAAATCCTTCGTGAATGCCAACAACTCCGTATTCATTAAGTCCATCCTAAAAAATTACGTCCCAAACCAACCATTGAGTACAACAATAATTGACAAACAAACCCGAAGGAGCTCTATTAATGTAAACCACCGGTAAAAGTGATGATGATCCCTACCTACCTAGTGGCGAGATGTTTATCAACCGCAAACAATAACAGCGTCACAAAACGGAGCTCGTAAAAGGGCCACGAGACAATAGGGCAGCTCCTCGAGTGTTTTTATAGCGAAGTCGAGCGAACAAGCGAACGGGACGAAATCATCGTCGGTGGCGCATCCGACTTGCGCTCACTGAAAAAATGACACAATAGATTTAATCGAGAGATAGTCGAGGCAGGCGTCTCGAGAAGCAGATGACACGCCGTGACGACCTCACAAAGGGCGTGAAATGACGTCATAATAGCCTCGAATTATCGCCCCCTCTTGTCTCAGGGCAAATATTTAACAGCAGTCTCGTTTTTGTCCTCCTTCTTCGGCAGGAGATCATAAATAACAGGGTTACGGCAGACAAATGATGCGGACCGTTACCGCAGCGCTTTGTTACACGGTGACATATTGCAACGAGCTGATGTTTATGTCTTATTATGGATTCCGAGGTGAGTTATAGTCGGCGACGGAATTCTTGGTAAGTGGCAACTTAGTTGTGGCACTTTCTATGGTGCACCTGATTGATTAGATCTATAGAAGATCAATATCAATTACTTTGACTGACAGAGTGTTTTTTATGTTGTTTTACCTAATCATCGATGATTTCCGCGCAATCCGTGGAAAATTTAAATAGCTAGGTATTAAATTATTAGACAAACCTTTTAGTTAGCTAGCATTTGCTTGCACATCGTTTGTAAATACCACAAAACCTCGGTTCCCGTGACCATAAGTGGTGTAAGAATAAAATTAATCTCGTAACAACATATTCGGAAACTACTCAAGGACGCCCTAGGCTCCTAGCCATTTTAATTAGGCACTTGAGGTGTGAGAAAGTAACCACTAAAAACATTTCCCATTGGCTCCCCGAGGCGTTCGATAGCATCAGCGGGTGACAGCCCGCACAAATACCATACAAATTGCTCGATAGCTCCTTCAAATTGATTGTTGCAATTATTCGGCGAACCCTTTCGCGACGCGGCGACTGCGCCTGCGACCACGGGGAGGTGAGAACGCACTTATCTATCAGCTCGATCGCTAGACGAACGACCCAACTCTTTGACAACGGTGTGAAGTAACAAGCCACTAGATCCACGGTTGGGAGCAGTCGGGAGGTCGCCGGTTGTTCGCCATTCTTTTATTAAAGATCTTTCTGTTTGATATAACGCTGATAAGGTGCCGTTTCTTATTATGATTTACAGTTTACACTCAAGTGTTTAACGATATTTTTTATCGATAGATCTTTGCAGCTTTAGGGTTAACTTAATGGGCAAATAAACTAGAATAGAGGCGTATTGAAATCTCACTGACGTATAAGTTTATTAAATTAAATCTAAGTAACATAAATTATATGTTTTTCTTTAAATTATATGTGTTGAAACTTTAACGCTCTATGAACTTCAGCTTTGAGGTCAATCCCAGCGAACAATAAGTGCAAAAATATGTTTATATACAGGGTGGCAGGGACATCGACGCACAAACTGTAACCATGAATTCAGCACATGATTCTAGACCCCCTAGTGTAGAAATAAATGGTTGGTTATAAAAAAAAAATCTGCTGTTTCGTAGAAAAGTGCTTTACCTACGCGGTCAAAATGTATGGAACAACATTTTGTTTTTTTAAATAACCGGTGAAATATTTCAACGTAGGGGGGTCCAGAATCATGTAAGTACTGAATCCATGGTTACAGTTCGCGCGTCGATGTTCCTGCCACCCTGTATTGCCAACTTCCCACAAAACACGACCTCTAGTGCGGTCATCGGAGCGGCAATAAAAGCAATAGTTATAAAAATAGGAAACAGTGTCGTAGCATTGTATGGGCACGAGTGGCCGACGTGGCAGCCACGGGGCGCCTGCAGCCCACAATGGACCACCATCGCGGTATCTCCATCGACGATACGTTGCCGCCTAATTGACTGCTCAAATGCAATTTTAATACTTTGTTATTGAATTCCGATTTGTGTATTAGGATCTCATGATCGGAAGCTGTTTTTGGTATAATGGTCGAAGATCTTATCAGTATTGAAGGACATGACCGTATGTAGCGTTTTAAGCGATACGTACTTGCTTTCATAACGACAGATCTTAAGTTGCGATTGTAAAATATTACCTACATATATTAATACCTATAGGTATATTCAAGGAACTCTGAAAACTTCTAAAGTTAAGGTAGAAAACTGCAAATTTGTCCTCAGCTTTTGAAAACTTTTACCTACTTACTATCCAAATGAAAATAAGTGAATTCGCATTTTCACCTTTCAATTACCTACCTACAAAAGTAATGACAAATACAAGATCTTAAAATTAAACTTAAGCAATCAAAAATAAGTAACCAGTAGCGATACTAAACTACCCACATTCCCACACGCGATCTGGCGGTAAAGCAACAGTTTCTCATACTAGAGTGGCTACTTACGCTTTGTGCTCGAAACAATGCTCACAATGCTCACAATTGCTCACAAGTTATAGAAATACGTCTCTACAAGAGTATTTATTGCTGAAGAGGCTATAAAACTAGGGGCCTATTTAATTCATTGTTAATTATTTGGTCTGTAAATGATCGGAGTAAGTTTCGTTGCTCAATAATGGTGGTAATATCCTATTGTAAATTAATTATTACTCAAGACTATTTGCTTACTGAGGAATAGTTCTAAGAGACTTCATAATAAATGTAATCTATGCCATGAGAACCACTGAATAGAATTCGATTATAAATAAATTAAAGGTTTCGGCTAATTTAAAAAAAAATGCATTACTAAGTGCAAACTGTAGTTCAATAAACACGAAACAGATGGCAAAAATTCATAATCTATCAGAAAGTCCATCGGAAGCCCACGATTTTCTAATCAAAACTTTCGAGTGTTTAAAACCATACTTATTAACAGCTTCTCTAACCTCGGCAGTGAAGTGGCATCCCGCCGCGCTCCAATATTGTCGGGGCCGTTCCGTTCCCACCCCACTCCACTCTTCCCCGGACATTTACATACGACAAAGCGACTGTCACACATTAAACTGTATAATTACAATACATAAGATTTATAGGCCAAAAACAATAGCCCGCAAGTACATTCAACCCTTTTTTCTTTAGCGACGAAACGTTAAGCTCATTTAGGGGGTAATTAATATGAAAGTTCTCATAATCCCCAGCAATTAAAAATGCTTTTATAATTCAATATATGAGCAAAAAATTAACAATGATGTTTTGACCTTTATTTATCTGTTTTTATTTTTTTTTTATTCCGGGTGATTTATTTTTGAGATAATTAAATTTCCCAGCGCTGTGATATTTTGAATAGGTATGTTCAAAATTAAAAAGATATTCTAAAGTAAAATATTACGCAGAACCCAAGGAATTACTTATGACACTGTAAGACTATCCAATTAATGTATGTAAATATGCAAGTATTGCTTGCAAAAACGCTGATCTTAATTAGATCAGTGGTTTTTGCAAGCAAACGACGATACTTAATTTCTTTTTATCGAGACATTTTAATTTTTTACCCGTACACGCTCCTCCTCGACCAACATTAAAAAGTCAATAATTATCAGGTTCTACATAATGTTGTCACTTGTTTAAGGAAAACGTCGATATTTACGACTTTTAAATAATAATGTGATTCGAGATTCTGCGTGTGCGGCATTAGAAATCGCAAGCAGGTGTCACAGCAGCTGCGTTCCCAGGCTACTAGGTACTAACTAAATCTAGACTTTTCTATTACATCCTAGTTCATTACACTGCACAGTGTATATTAATAGTTATTAGCTGCATTTTTACAACAAGGTAAGGAACTAGTTTCAACATAAGCCAGCTATACTTAAATTTAAAGCTCATTGTGGTAATAAATAATGGACATAATGATTACGCACCTGAAGATTTTCACAACACACACCAAATAAATGGATTTAATAATATTATAGCTCAACTGATCTTAAATACATTACAAACAAACTTTATGTAAAATCAAACGTAGACAAAACTGAAAATCTTATTGTTTTTATTTTGGCGCCACAATAGAAACGAGTTTTTTTTTTAAGAAGTAAATTTTTTTTTCTTTTGGCTTCGCGCGGAAATCGGTGTTGTCTTTAGAATATTCCTGATATTCTCGATCTACACGTCAAGTCCAAAATCTAAATTCAAAAAGCCTACGCTCCATAGGCCGGAAAAAAATATTTCAAAATTAGAACACAACAGAAATTAATTTGATCCACAATGGTCGTCATGTTATTTTGTTAGCATGGGTAGTGTTTTTGTTTAACAAAATAGCAATACCAGCAGTGACAAGTTCAACCACCCACAATGCTAATGCATTTATCGGCGTATTGCGATGTCCGCAACAAGATGATATCGGGCCAGCTGTCGTTGCCACGTGCATCCGTGCATCCCAGGTATTATTGACAGAATAATGTTCGGGTGGCAATTTAACTGAGGTTACGGTAATAAAAGGGTTTTGTCTACAATCCAATTAGTTACTGAATATTTACGTTTGACGTTTTATTTGTTGTGTTATTTATGGTTTACTGGTTTACCTTTAGAAAGCAAAATACTTTAGGAATTGTTTTTAAATATTTTTTTGAATTTTGGCGGACTTACCTTTGTGGTTTAGGTTTATTTAATGCGAAAGATCGAGTGTTGTTTCAACGCTGCGGAGACTGCTTTTGTGCAATGCGGTGATAATGCCTATTGAAAAATTTGTTGGTAAGTACTTAGTAATATTTCGACGCCCTACATTAACAGTATGACACCTTTTTTTCTATAAACCACAGTAAACACAAGAACATCAAACACTTAAAGACAAGTAATAACATCAATTGTGAACAATCGTCGCTATCAGAGGGGAGGCTAAGCCGTTCATATTATCTGTTTGCTTAGCATTCATGAGGTTCACCCTCCTTTACGACTACTTACTGCTGGCAACACATTTGTTTTACTAAACTACTAATATAGGGAAATGTGTTTTAGAATATTTTATTTATTTATTCACTCCAGATGTGTGGCATAGAGTCATAGAGTGGTTTATTTATTTCCATAATGTTTGGTAAATGTTAGTAAAACTCAATTAATATTTTGATAACTTCATTCAATTTTGTCTTAATAGATTTGTCAAGATAATGATTATAAAGCGAATACATAGGTAAAAGATTAAATACGACAGGCATATCTTACGTACTAAATAATTAGGAATTAGGAACATACTTCGTGTTTAACGATAACTCCTAGTGGCAAAAATATCTTAGCCTTGTATGGTTACAAAACGACAATTTTATAAACATTGCAATATGGTGTTAAAGTTAACACAATTTAAATGATAACATTGAATTTCTATGCAAAAATATTCTATTTCACGTTACGCATGTCTATAGATACACGTAGGTAATGCCTACTGTCCTAAAATGGATATTATAAGTGCGCCCTCCCAAGTCCGTGCCGTCAACATCAAATACGCTTTTTTTATTTGACCATCAATTGTGCATCCGTCGTCGAGTGTCGAGGGAGGGCTGCATTCCCTCACACCTCGCGTCAGCTGGCGATAGTAGCGATCCTCACCCTCCGAGCATTCCTATTAACTTCAATTGAGCCCGACAAATTTACATCAAGTTGGAGGCCAGTAAACGAGCGGAAGAGATGACAGTAATCGATAACCTGTAAGGAGCCTGTATTCATCTCCTATTTTCAAATAAATAAAATATATTTTTTACTTATTATTTATAGTTTATGTTTACATACCCAAATTAATCATCTTACTTGTACTTAGTCCTTGTTTTTGTATCCATTACCACTAACTACACTATACTTTTTAGCTCGACACAAAAGCAAAATGTACAATGTACTCATATGACAAATCGGGTAAAAAAATATGTGACAAGCTAAACACAAACCTTATTCATAATTTCGACTCACAAAATCAGTGAGTAATAGCCACCTAGCCACAGTCGACAGTTCTATAAACGCCCCGCTTATGTTAGTACACGCTAACTTCATGGGCCCACGTCAGCCCGTGCGGTACGCCATATGGCCAGAGTACGCGACTCAAATCGCTATTATATTGCTTTTAATTGATAACAATTTAAATATATTTGGTGATTCACACTTACAGAGCTCATTATTATTCATCGAGTCATTATCTCCGTGTTCGCGTTTTACCAAACGATGGTATCTTTAGCACGAATGTATTTTACTTTTATGTTTTTATCGTCACGACACTAATTTAATGTTGCTGATGTCATTGTTTAATTGTTAGTTATTTTCAATTGTATAGTAGCATATTCGTTGATCTTTGACACTCGTCACGGGTAGTCAGAAGCCCAAAAGCCTGAAAATAAGTCTTACCACAGGATTATCGTGTTACCCAGTAACAGGGATGTGTAGGTCAGATAGGCAGTCGCTCCATGTAAAATACTGGTATTCAGCTGCATCCTGTTAGACTGGAAGCTGACTCCAACAAAGTTGGCTAAAATCCTGAAAGGGCTAGGCAAATTGATTGAGAGGCCTATTAGATATTACCTAAGTTATAATTTAGACCTAACTAATCTCCAAACTCTCAAAGTGCTTGTGCGGTAGAAACATTCCACGAAAGAAACAAACCTAATACTAAAATAGAAATACAAAATAATATTTCTAAAACAGCAAAAATTTTCATAACAGCGATCGTTAAAAGGGAATTATGGACCTATAAAGTTGTTTCATTTTGTGGAAATATTTTATTATTCAATAAAAGTGTGTTTGCAACAAAGGCACATTGAATCCCTGCGGTTTTCGGAGCCCGTAAATCAGGAGCAAGGACCCTTGAGGCTAGAAGGAGAGGCTTCTTGAACTGTCAAGGCCTCGTTGTGGTCATCCGCATTTCTCCGACGAGTGCAAACAAAGCTCGTTCGCTGGTCAATGTTGTTGTACGAATTGCAGATTGTTTTGAAGATGATTTCATGAGGATTGTATGTGGATGGACTGTTCCTTCGTCATATTACATTTTACTTGTTAACTTGAAAAAATTACAACAGTTTGGTGATCTATGAATTCTTTGAGTCCCGAGGCCGCAATATCGAGCGAGACACAATAGACAATCACTGTGTCTCATTACGAGGGATTCAAGAGAAAAAAAAAAACCCAAGGCTTTTTTTTTCAGGCTTGGTATGACAGCTTTAATTATGCAACATTGTTAACAAAGACCCTTATTCAAATTAAAATTATTAATAATTGAATACAATGTAGCCTAAAAGAATAATAAGCAATTTAACTCTAACTTATTATTTTGTGTGACAGATTATGTTAGGACTAAGGTATGTATGTATGTACCTATTAAGAATAGTGTCCATTTACATTTTTACACAAGTCTGTTGCACTTTCTGAGGAATTGGACAAAAATTCTTTGTTTTAAGTGTTAAATTTTTTACTTTCATCCCCCCGTTTCTTATCCTCAAAATGAATTGTATTAGTCTAGTTTTAGTCTATTTTTTATAAAAGTCCACATTACTAACTTGTAAGTAATTATTATAACATCCATAATGGACGGATGGATGACCCCTGTAACACAGGTTTTTCCTAGCATGGGGGTCATTGATCATTTATTTTGTACCAGGCTATTTGCACTCTTAAATTAAGTGACTACCTGTGTCCGTGTACTTTCTTATGTAATTTTTTTTTAAGCTTTTCGCATATCTCGGGACCATAGGGTCCCGGACCTTTGGTAGGCATACGAGGATTATAATATGTAGGTATTAGTAAAAACACTTTATAATGAGACCTCCTTCGTACTTGACGTGTTACTTATCGGCCGCAGTGTTGTTCTCAATTAAATACAATATTTAGGTAATAATTCGAGCTATTATAAAAGCATAGAGAAATAACAGCAGCATAAAATTAGTAAAACTCGCGTGTCGATAGGATGGTCAGATAGCGAGGCAATTCACAGACCATATTGCATACAATCATTTACATAATTGTTCCATGTAGGACGACAACAGCACATAAATCGTGACAATATGGAGCCATGTTGGTTTTGTTAAAGGGATACTTTTTTTAGCAACTGAATTCATGATATTTTTAAAGTTTTGTTTAAAACAAGCCATCCCGATGGGATTTCCAATATCCTATCGGTAAAAATTACGAACTTTCATACAAACTTTCATCCCCTTTTTGCCCTCCTTAGGGGAAGAATTTTCAAAAGTCCTTAGTGCTAGCTTTCGTTATACAGGTTGGCAGGCACATCGACGTACAAACTGTAATCATGAATTCAGCACATGATTCTAGACCTCCTAACGTAGAAATTTTTCGACGGTTAAAAAAAATAATGCTTTTTCATAGCAAAGTGCAACAGGTACGCGGTCAAAATGTATGGAACAGCATTTTTTTTTTAATAACCCCAAAAGTAATGACCGCAGGGGTTCAGAATCATGTTCTCAAGAATCCATGGTATCTGGTTGCGTGTCGATATCCCTGCCACCCTGTGTAAACAACACTCGCAAAATTTAATTCTTCTAGTATGGCGGTTTAGGTCGTGCGTCGTCAGTAAATGAATGAATTTAAGATTTTTATTAAGTAGATACCTCCTATTCCGTATAAAACGACCCCAAGCCTTGATTGAAGTCCGACACGACTAAAAGGCTACCAACCTACAAGGAAATTGAAGGAAAATAAAACTCTGAAAACCCTGCAAATCACATTACACAAAGTATTCTAAAACAGAGCACTGTGAAACAGCTCGCTTTATCTAAACAACTAGGGAAAATGCGTAGGGATTTGTCAAACAAACTATGTAAAAAACCCAAAAGGTAAACGATAAGAAGGAATTATCTTAATAGGTAGTTCACATAGGTAGTGCCTATACCTTCGTATACCTACCTGTCTATTGTGTAGCAGCCAACCTACATAGAGCACGTTACAGAAATCGATTTTGGGCCAACCACCGACCAATGACAGGGCTGGAAATGGAAACCCAATGGAAAGACAATGATTACAGGTTACAAGTGTAGATAATATATTAAAACAAAGTAACATTAAATAAAGTAGATAGTAGGTAATTAATAATGCCATTTAGGTACCTAATATTGATAAATTTCGTGCTTTTCACTTCCTGTCACTACTAATAGAAAAAAAAGAGATAATGTGTTGTGAACAGATACTAATTAACAGTCATAATTATATGAAGGTAGTCGTTTGCATGAAGCTTTTTAAAACTTCTTGTCCGTCACAACTATCAACACAAAATATTTCCTGAAAGGTGTCCTTTGAAAAATGGCGTCGTGAAATCAAATCACACTTGAATAAAAAAAATAGAAGACAAAGAGCTTTGACCGCGCACCTCGTAGTAATCCTTGTGCCACTTTCAATGGGCTAATTGCACCACATGTGAGATAAACTCATTAACAAGGATAGACGCGAGATTCCGCTGCTTCCAGTGCCGTGCTTATCTGTGAATATTGTGGACATGGTGAAAGGCACAAGCGATTTTATGTTTTTTTATACAACGATGCAACGCCAACTTTGTATATCGCTTACACAATTTTCTTTCACGTAAACACATTGGAAAATGCATAATTTCAAGTAAAGGCGATCAAATTAAATCAAATCAAAAGATTTTATTTCACATAAACCAACATGGGCACTTATGAAACTTCAGAAGCTAGGTGCACAGTTCCAATTGGTTGGTTCCTATGGAGAAGAGCCGGCAAGAAACTCCACGGTTACTCTTTTAAAAATAAGGGGCTTTTACAATGTTTCAAATTATAGTGTTGATAGGTATGGGAGGACAGTATAGGCCTGTCAACAAGTAACAGGCACTCAACAAAATATAAAAAAAATATATAAAAAGGTCTACTAATCTACAGTCTACAACGATAAACATGTTATTTAGAATTCCAACTAACACCTAATTTATTCTACAAACTAAGTGCGACTCGATCCATATTTCGCGTTCAGAGTAACTTCATAACTGCAGCTCTCCCTTTTCTCAAGGAACGTTTTTTTTTTTGTTGACCATATAGAATAGAATAGAATAGAATACTCTTTATTATGTACACCATAAAAAATAACAGATATAAATGTAGACATTACCATATCTACTTACCTCTCTTTTCATGTCATCAATAGTACTATAGAGGAATGAGGAACAGGGTGTAAAGTTCACTCAAACCTCCATAGAAAAGGGAGGATCCTCCGACCAGACGGGTGTTGTGTCTGGTGGGCAACTGCCCAACGTTTTATGTCGGGATGTTGTATATATGCTAGTTGCGCGGTAAACTCTGCTTGCGCCATGCAGGATCTTGCGTGACGTCATTGTGACGTGTAGCTCGCATGTGGCGATGTAGATACCGCTACAGTACAAAACCTTACTAATGACACAGAATAATGATAAATAGCGTAAAAAAAAGACTCACTGTACTACGAAGCTTCTACTCATGCGAGCTTCGTTGTTACCGCTCTCGAGGTCACACCAGACAAGCCATAATGAATCAATATCATCGCTTCACAAGTTACCCGCTCCGCTTATCACTGTGTCTCAATTCAGCACACGTACAAAGACCTTTGAGGCGCGCGGGGGCGCGGGGGCGGGTGGCGGGGGCGGGCGGCTGCGAAGGGCGGGCAGCCCGCATGATCGCCCGATCGCACCCATTTGCGGCTCGTTACACGCCGATAGCACCAAACAAAACACACCCCAAGTAATTAGGAAAAGCCTTTTCCAGATACCGTAAGCACTGCTGTGACTTGTGGCTAACTACCTTTAGATACTACTGTTTTGGTAACAACTAACAATGTGCTTCTGGTATGTTACACAAGTATACATGAACGTCGAAATATTGTTGCGAAAAATTGGTATTTTCAGAGAGAAGGAAAAATTACTTAAAATTAAAACTTGCTGTACATAACCATCTTTAAAGAAGACACGGTAAAATGGTTCAAAATCTCATCTTCGCTGTTAATTTGTAATTTTTGTTAACTTACCAAATAATAGCAACTTTTTACGATTTTTTCGTAGTATCTATTCATAAAATGTAGAACAAAAATGACGAACTTCCATACAAACTTTCATTACCTATTTTACCCTACCCTTGCCTTTAGGGGATGAATATTCAAAAATCCTTCTTTAGTGCACACTTTCGGACCTCTAAGGAACTCAATATTACATGCTTTTAGACCCAACAGTTCAGGCTATGCATTGTCTGTTAGAGACTGAAATTTTTAATAATTAGATAACATTGCCTCTTCAGAAAGAACACAACACAGTAACAAAGATACACAGCATAGTAAGTGAATCCATAGACAATGAAAAGTGAAATTTTATATCCCATAAAAATAGACAAAGGAATCATTTGAAAGCGCGAAAGGTACACACTGTTTATGGCCCCTGACCACAAACTGACCATTTTGTCTCTATGGCATTTATAAAGAAATGGTCGTCGGTACGTAACACGAACTTAAGAATATTTAGCTAATGCCAAAAGCTATTTAGTTTTAACCACAGACATCTTATATTAGTTTCTAAGAACATAATTGGATTTTTAAGGGCCTATTTAAATGTTTAGGACTAACTATTTCCTCGCAAATGTTTGTTTAAGTTGTTTGTTGTGATTCATTTAAAATGTAAATTATGTATGAATACGACCAACGTATGGCAGAAATAGATAAAAATGCATGCAAATAATTTTGTATTGGGCCTACGTCCTTCAAAATTACTTATGTTTAAGTACACACAAGGCATTTAAAATTGTTAAAAATAATATTATCAATACCTAGGTAACGTCAGGGAAATCAATTGTTTCTCAAATTAACTACCAACGATTGTCCAAATATTACCAATCACAACTGTCTGTCTTCGACTGATGTATAAAACGGTTATAACACGGCATATTGACGTAGTGTGTCAATGTGATAAACCATTACTTTCCTGGCTGTCTTTGACAAATGTCTAAAATGGCTACAACACGGAAAATTGACGAAGTATGTCAATTTGACAAACAATTACTTTCCTGAGCGTCTGTCTTTGACAGATGTATAAAATGGCCATAACACGGAAAATTGACGAAGTGTGTCAATTTGATATTTGACTTTCCTGACTTAACTTATTACTGGTGCTATGATACAACTTTCTATCTAAAACGTTTTTTTGTATGATGTTTTTGTCTACCCATAAACCAATAGACTTCGGTTCAAAGATCAGCCCGGGATACGAAAGGATGATGCATCCACGTTGCACGTAGGGTGCAAGATGCGTCGTGTGCCGGGTGGCTTGCCTGACCACCTGGGCAGTGCGACTACCCACCTTTCTGTCACAAATCAACTAAGCTCTATGTACGAGTATCATTTCGTGTCATCGAGATCATCAAATTAGATTAAATATAGTATTGTAGTTTACACTAGTCTAGGATTTCTTTTTCGTTTTGTTTTTATTTTTATTAGAGCTATTTGATAGCAAGTTTAATTTTATTAAACTACAGTTGATGGAATTAATAAAGTTAAGTGCTGCATAGATCAAAATTTTCTTCAATTATGTTTTCACACTGAAAGTCAACAATTTCATATTGAAAAGTTAATACTACTATTCTTAGGAACATGTATCTAAAAAGCACAAGGTCATTAAAATACATGGTTGGGAATGAAAATGATGACAGAAAACATTAATAGGTAATGTACTTATCTACGTTTTGCATTTGCGCAGAAAGTTGAAACCCAAAACAAAAAACGCATTATGTTAAGTTAACACTTTTTCCTCAAAAACACTTTTCCTGTTGAAGCTGCTGATCATGAATGACTCTACAATTGTCGAGTTATTACTCTTTAACAAGTATTGCATTATGTTAGGGTGTCAGTGGAAAGTGTAACGGTATTGTGCTCGCCAAAGTCCTACGTCAATCAGTGGATGCGGGCTCACAATTAAGCGCACGCGCCGCTGGGAAAAACTCAATGCGAATACAAATAAATTCTCCTATAAAACCATTTAAATACATCGCGTAACTTATCATAATGTAACGGTTTTTAAATAACACTCTTTATTTTAAAAATAAATATTAAAATTATCTTGAAACATAAAAGCACACGTTACTTTGTTGACGTTCAACACTACAAGTATATTTTTATCGGCATTGCAAAATATCAGCCCATTATTATTCATTTAGCGGATATAGCTAATGTATTCTAATAAAGTTGTAATTAAAACTTATCCAAATAAAATTGTTGTCATAAAATTAATGCATTATACAGCTTTCTTTACATTTTTTAATATCAATTTTATTAAGGTTTTTTAATATCGTAAATTCAGTTTACTCTTATCCATCTACTACATAGATAAGATAGCTGACCCCACGCATAGAACATTTACAAGAACTAAGAAAGGGTTAAAGTTTCTATTAAGTCATTAGCTAACACTTAGTGAGTAGAGCATTATTTCTACTTAAATAACAGGTTCGCTGCATTTTTGCCTCACGATCTTAGGACCACCGTAGTTTTTGCGATTACCTTGCACATCTGGCCCGTAATTATTTTATTACGAGTGTTCACTTAAATTGCTAAATTAATGCTGTTCACGCGGTAAAGGTACGTTTATTTTACTTGCACGCTGTTAACACGCAGACTAATTATGGATAACTTCCATTACAGATTTTTCGAATGATTTTAAACATTTGGTCAAAGCATTCTAGCTTAACACCCTACAGTCACATTCATCCAAAAAGTATTTGACCTGTTTTATCTTCTTTATAAGGTTCTCTAGTGACTACGGGGACGTAGCATAAGGATAACACGTCATAAATTAATAATTATGTTTATTCTGAGCGTTCGTGTTTTTACATCAACGCGCCTGTCTTTTTACTCGTTTTTTCTAAAACTAAAAACTAATTCAAATAATTTGAAAGCTCATTCCAAACTCGTTTCACTGTTCGAATATAACTAGAGTTATTTTACTACCAGCCTGCACAACATTGGGCACGCCACAATTGCAGCGGTAAGTCCCCTCTTTGAGGAGTGGATTGAGAGGCACCACGGCGTCCTCACCTTCCGCCTAACGCAGGTCCTCATCGGACATGGCTGTTTCGGGAGGTTCCTGTTCCGGATAAGGAGGAAACGACCGGGTGTTACCATTGCGTGGATCGCCCGGAGGACACGGTGGAGCATACAGTGGAGGTCTGCCCGGCTTGGGCGGAGCACCGCCGTGTCCTCGCGGAGGCGATCGGCGGCGGCGTTCTCTAGCGTCTCTCTCTTCTCGAGCGAGAAGGCATGGGAAGCCGTCACCTCCTTCTGCGAAGCAGTAATGCTTGCGAAGGAGGAGGCGGAGCGTGTAACAGTGAGGCAATCGTTGCGCCCTCACGCCCCTAGTCTAATCACCGCAGGAGGAGACTCCCTGGACGTCGGAAGTCGATAGCCGATTCCCGACCACCGTAAACGCGGGCTTTCGGACGGCGAGCAATGGGTAGCTCGCCTTCCGGTAAGGACCAGGCCCGGGTCGACGGCACGTTGTGTTCCACGCGCGCCTCAAAGAGATTTCAGCACCAATTGACGGCGCCGCTAGGGCCGAGGCTTGCCAGGGTCGCGAATTGTTCGAAAGAGTTACCGTGGCCCTGGCACACAGGCATCTAAAGGAACACAGGTGGGTTTAAGTCAGTAAAAGTCTGACACCAATTTCAGGCACTTTTGAATTGTCAAGGGGTTGGTCAGTCAGAAAGATGGAGCTAGTTGTCCATTCCAAAGCGTAGTAGGTACCTATAAAGAAGGACGGGCCAAGAAATTCCACGGACACTCTTTTAAATCAAATTATTGTGACAAAAAATTGGTTACATCATTCAAGTTCAAATTATATACGAGAGAACGATATAGAAAGACGTGCACGTTAAAAGCGACCGTAATTAAAAAGATTTAAAAAAAATCAATTCTGAAATTTAAATAAGCCGTGGCAGCTAAGAGATGACCCGTCCCAACTGACGGCGCCCGTTCACGAACATGACGTATAGACCAGCACCATTCAGCTCCACCATTTTGAAGCGAACTTAATGATCCAACACATGCCACCACCAGCGAGACATTTGAGTGAGCCTTACATACTCTCAGCCGCCAGAGCACATTCAAGTCAATGAAAGACGAACCCAGTAAATGGTAGCTTTATAGTTGGTACATAATGCTCACACATGTGCGCCTTATGTCGCCTTAATGTCGTATCTCACGTGACGGTGGACAAAACACACTGGTTATGGAGGCGGGTCTTCAGACATTGTGGAATTTTGGCTGGTTTCAGAATAAATGATAAGTGATTTTATTTCTTTAAGTAGGTTTGTACAAACACTTTTACACGTCAATCATATTTTTAAAACTAGATGAGGTCCGCGTTTCCTCTCTGACTACTCTGGGAAGAAAGGTCGAAACAAACTCACGAGGTCACAGTCTCTTTTAATGTCCAGACATAATCTTGGTCTGATCATGTGAAAACCATGTAGATTGGTATCTGAAATGGTCTTTTGAGAAAAGAACCACACAGATTGAGGGGACCTATCCAGTCAGTGCACGCATTTGTCAGTAACCGTGTACCTCAACTCAGAACTTCAGGAGCTCAACGATTAGAATGTCGTCTAGTTTGCAAAATGCGGCCAACCCGAGCTTTATTCTTGTCGATATCTCCGTTTGTTGATGCTCTTTGCCAAATGAAAGAATATTGCCAGAACACGGACAGACACACCGGTCAACCAACTCAACAATCGCAAACCTTTCAACAAACTTATTTTTCGTTCAAAATAAAACTAGCTAGGTGCAAATAAAATTAAAAGAACCATAAAACAGTACTTACAATAAAATATAAACCCTGCCGTAACCAATAATTCCACCGTATCCGTAGCTTACATTGCTTATTAAATTACATGTTAAGGCAATATAAATAAATGTTGTCTTTATATATATTTATTCATTTATCCGGGCAATATCATCTTATACCTAACAAGTTCATAAAATGGTCACAAGTTCATAGCTCCCTGGTGTACATCTGGACTGGTGTGCACACTTAAAGGTATAGAGTTATTGCGTAATAATCTAGGCAGGCAGATGCTCGAGCTGATTGCAACAGCTTAGATATATTTAGCTAACAGGTGCTGTCCTATCACCACGTGGTGGATCAGGGCTGGCTTACAAAGTAAGTTTTCAAAACATTGATTTGAGTGTCAATGATACAATTCGGAATCGTCATTAAAATTGTATATATTCGAATGGAATTGTAATGTTTTATTAAAAATTATTTTATCGAAAGCAGCTCGTAAAAAATAACATGGACCTCAACGCTAACATTATATTATGTAAATAACCATTACTGCTACCACCCTACCAGTGTCTTTATGTATATAGAACAGAGCAGAGGATACTGCTGTTAGACTTTTTTTTCCATTGCCCCAATCCAGGAAAAAACATCCACAGAACGAGCGAGACCTTTTTCTTTTTTGTGTGTTTTCTTTGCGTCATGTTTACCACAAAGAAACGTATTTTCTTTCTTTACTTTCTTTCTTTCTAGTTATTATAAACAATGTTTTTCATTTATTTGCTTTATCCTAGGAAAAAAGGGATTTTACCTTAAATTGATTCCTATTCCACTGTTTTCGAAGCTATGATGTAACTTGATTTCAATCTTAAAATCAAGGGAGGCATAACCACAACAAAGTTATTCACAACACGCATTTAGAAGCAGCCCTAGCCATGCTCGAACAGGGCGAGCTAAACCAGTTGTCGCGATTTTATAGAGTGGACATTACATAATGGCTGCAAACGTGATAATTACCCTATCCGTGTAAGGAGCGGTTATAAAAACGACTTGTTTCTCGCAGTCTTTATGCCGCATCCTATTATAGTAACAAGGGCGTTTTGTTCTTTTTTAAACACTGTTTATTTACAATATCAGCACTTATGCAATTCATTTACGTTGTTATTATAAAACGATAAATAGTTGAAATAAAGTTGATTGTCACTACAATACCAGGGATGTAAAATTAGATTTCTCACATAAATATTCTAACACATGTTTAAAAAGAGACTTCATCAACGTTATTTATCATTATCGCAAAAGCTTCTGTTGGTCATTATAATAATCTAGTTTCATTAAAGCTCTGGTCAACGTGATAAATCGATACATCGGTACACGTGTCCTAGCAGGCGACGTGTGCGCCATGATTAGATACGGATAATGTTGAATCACGCAGGTGGCTTTCCTCGTAGAAAAGTTTTTGCACAGATACAGCAGATATAGTAGGAGGCAGCTGCCGCCGTGAAAATTGCAAGCCCCTATGTCCACTACCAGTCATAATCCAAGAATTAATAGCTAATTGCTAATGACAAAATGAAAATGCAAGCAAACGTTTGGTCAAACGCTACGCAATTACCTGCGGACGTTAGATTCGAACATCGGGTGCAAACGATACGGGCTTGGACACGTGCTGGCTGTCATGTGGACCTCAACTAACTTATATTTAGAAAACGAGCCTAATGGTCAATATATTAGAATTTGCATTGGGAATAAATAGAACATCTTTTGATAAGTAATGATTTTTTAATAGCCATTAGCAACCACACGCGTGAGTGGTTTATGCAGGCGTAAATGAGATGCATAAATAATCATCAAGCAACTTAATTTTTATTTATAAGGCTTTATCAAAACAGGCGTCCTGGATGAGTTAAACAAGATAAGGAAAATCAATGTATAAATAGGTACTTATTGTGTATTTGTCCAAGCCAAATCGCAGCAGACATCAATAATAAATAGGACAAGGTACGCAAAGCCTCCTGTGCTCGCAAAGCTTTTGTAAGCGTCGCACATGCGCACTCTCAATATGGATGGAATACCGCACAAAACGCTTTTCATTTCGTTTGAATCGCTCGCGCACTTTGTGCGTATACGCAAGATGAGTCAGAAATAGTGATGAAGTTCAAATCAGATGGGTCACTTCGTTGACATCTTTTGTACCTACATGATTTTGGTACGTAATAATGTTTATTATATGTAAGAGTTTTATTGTTTCAGCGGATCCCATTATTGCTTAGCATTGTTGCAAGTAAGACTGAAGGCTTCCTGATGAGGTCCCTGTGCGCAGTGCATGTATTGTTGCCAGGTATCTCCAGAAGATGGCTTAATAGATATAGTGTTCTGTAAGTTGTGTTGTATTATTGTTATTGTTTCTAGTTTTATAAGTTTGTCTTATTTAATTCTACTAACATAGTTGTAATACTAACAAATTATGGGCCATGTGTCTGAATTAAAGATGAATACATAAATATTATAATTCGTTTTATCTCCTAAGAGAAGAAAAATAATTTAAAGCAGTGTGGTTGGCAGAAGACTGAAGAATTTTCTTCAACGTAATGTCATCAGCAAGCAATGGACGGTGCTCTTTATTAACTTCGAATGCTCATGATTGCGTTGCTTAATTTTTGAAGGGAATTTTGTTATGTTATTTTCTTTCTCTTCACCTATTCGTATTGGCAATGAATTTAATAAAAATCGAATTAATTTATTAATTTCAAACTCCGTTTCTTTCTGCACTCAACTTAAAAGCTCGTATTACGAAAGCTTTATAGGCACAAAACCCTCACATAAAAGGTCCAAATTCTTTGGCCTCGCGTAATTAGTAGCGGGGTGAGTTATCTGCGAAGAATTCTTTTGACGGGAGACAAACAGAGGAGGCTTCGACGAGCTGGCATACAATGGCGTATCGTATGTCGGCCACCTGCATGAAGCGCTCCTTTCATAGCGATGCGATGCGCGGGCGCAGAGCCGTGCGCAGGAGTGATGCTGTACGTGCTTGCGGAATTTGATTGGATATCGATTGCATCATAAACTTAAAATGGAATATCCTTATAAACCAAAGACCCAAATGGATAATTCAAGAATATAATTCACGGTATAAATCGTACCATAGACTGCTTTATTTTAAACTGCAAGAAACAATAAACAAAACAACACAAGGTTATTATGGACAACCACAAAACATTTGACAAACCCATGTAACTGTATCGCCGTGCACCCTTTTATAATTGTTACTGTTTCTTTATAGTAAAACCAACAAGTCAATAATACAATAACAATTACTAAGTAGCTACCTCATTCGGAGCCAAAAAGCCGTAAACAATTATCGTAATTTTACAGCGCGGTCGTTACAAGCATTGTGGACTTGCTCGTAAAATCAGCAGATCTCACACGGAGATACGGTCGCCCCCGAGCCTCCTGCTGCTCCTGAGAACGTCACTCATTACAAAACAGTAATTTTCTATCGATATAAAGTTGTATTTCTCGATATAAATTGGCGTATCGATTTTATCGCCCGCCCGTTGCGGTTTGTGTGGGAAACGAGCGTTTTTGACGATTTACCTTAACTATGTCAGCACGTGGTACTTTTTGTTTAAGTTCTACAGCTGCCACCAACATTTAAATAGACGAGTGTGGTCATTTGATTACTTTAGTTTATCGCAAATAGCCGCTCGGTGGTAAGAAAACCGGATACAGTAATTTACAAAAGAATTCCTAACCGACTGACACTCGATAACACTTTATCCTCAATCATTCGCCGTTTTTTGGTAAATAGGAATACTTAATAAAGAAAGTTCTTACCACTTTCTTAGATACCAAAACAATGTTATCAACCCGGATAAATTGTACTAATACAATGTCTTCTTGAACCTAAAACTTCCTTCAAGAATTTGGCAACAGAGATCGAGTATTTAAACTTGATCAAAATTACCTCTAACTGCCTCTGACATTATCACAAATCACAATAATAGGTAGAAATATAACCCTCGGCAAAACAGCTCATTACTATCAGGTCTATCAGTGTATCAGCGCTAACTCGGTAACGCACGGAGCCACCCTAATCGACTGATTGTGGGAAAGGGCAAAGACAATGGTGATTATATCAGGGTTAATAGCAGCCATCTAGTATCTGACGGGAGGGAGGGTTGACCGGTTATCTGTTAGGATTAGCCGCCGGAAAGTTAGCTTGGATGATTGTGATGTAAGATATATCAGTAATTTGTCGGGGTTTCTTTGATGTGATGTAGGTGGAAAACAAACAAACGGATGGAGACTAGAGTGTTTCCATGAGTGTTAATTTTTAGCCAATTTTAGCAATGGACATTAAAAATCATTATGTTTGCCTCCAATTGAACTACTTTTACATTTCATAAAATAATGGAAACCCTGTCGTGTCATGATTTTAATTGTCTTTTGCCATGGTTTCCGTCGGCCGTCGCATTCTCCAATCCGACGCTAGGCTATACGCGTTTCAAACAAAATCGATATTAAGTATTTTATTTTTAACTTATACAGTTAAGGCATATCATAAGGAAACCCACATGACAATGAACTGTAAGTGTAATGCCCTGATTACGATAGGTGGTGTTGGTAGCAACACCAGCACCTGACCCGCGTCTGACGTCATACATGATAAATTACCAGTCAAATAGTCAGGTGCTGAGTGTGCTGACTTAATCATAATGCAATAACTATCTAACGAAAATCAAAGTCACTTAAGGCATTGTTCAGGCGAGTTTGTTTCAATCTTTCTTCTCAGAATAGTCGGATAAGAAACACCGAACTCTAGTTTTTAAAACATAAGTTATTTTTGACGTGCAAAAGTGTTTCTTTTAACCAATATACGGAAATAAATATCATTTATCATCAGGTTAAAATACCTACAAGATAAGTTAAATAAAACAATAATTGAGAATTAAGATGACAAATAAAATAATAATCCTTAAAATCATTTAAACCTTTTGTCACGGTTATAAGTAAAATAATCACAATTGTAATACACAACACATACCAACAATAAGATCTATTTAAGTGTACCAAACGTAAAAAGCAATCAAATCACATCATACAGAAATATGGACCATAGTTCACATAACAAGAGAGATGACTCTTGCTCATCATAACGATTGCATTTTATTAAGGGGAGAATTCATTGTGTTAATATCACAATATGGTGCTGTCAGTTAATTGGAATAGATTATGGGAATGAGGGAAGAAGTACGCCATGGAGTGGTCCCAGGGGATGCTTTGCGGATGAACTTTTTATATTTTTTTATCAAGTCATCGAGTGACAATGGAGAATGGACGGATTATCACAATATTTGGAGGCGGTCGTGTGGCTGCGCTGAAAATTGACACCGGCTGTGGTTGCTCGACAATAGAACGAGTACATAAATACGCTTAATCATGTTTGATAAACTATTTGAGTAGATAATTACTGCAGTAGGATTTATCATAGTCATTTTTCTTCGCATAATGCGGCCCTGACTCTTGTTATCAAAAGTTTTACCGTGCTGGTTATTCCGGAGATTCAAAATCAACTCAAGCTGATATGAGCGCCTTAAATTTTTGTCTTTCATTCGGCATCTTTCACTCTAAGTGAAAAGTCTGAACACAAAATGAATCAAAAGTGAAAATGAATTCATTAGTGAACCGATCCAACGATGTTAGATTTCGGCACTCGGCACCTTTCACTCTCCTGCCGTATCATGAAAAATATACCGCGAAATGAAATGAGCAAATGAACGTTCATTCCTATGTTATGTTGTCGGAGTTGTGTGAACGTGGAATGAAACAAAAATGAATAGTCGCTCATGTGAAACGTCTGATATCAGCTTTACTAATTCTACATGACGTGTCTTCGGCCAATTAGCTACACCAGATGTCCAACACGTCTTCAACATAAGTGACCTTCCCCAATCTTCTATTCGATTAGTCCCAATTATAACCGAATTACGTGTCCTCAAATGGGCACTATACTCAGTAGCCGTCCGTGTGGCGGTCGTGACCCAGTGAGAGGCCCGCATGTCTGAGCCACTAGACGGCGCGGCTCCGCTCTCAGATGACCACCAAGACCTTAAACGAACCGTCTGGAGTGATCTGTGATTCACCGTGGGACTTACAGACGGAAGTCTAAACGTCTATATTCTTACTCTTGGGAAAAATGTGTTTCCGGCTGTGGAGATGTCTCTCAGATTTATAATTGAGTTTTGGCAAAGAAACCTATCTTAGCTGAGGTTTCACCTATGTTTTATCTTAACGTAGGTACCCACATCCTACTTTATACATTTCTGGTAAAAAAAATATGTCGTCAGTAGGCTACCTACTGTAACCTTATACGTAATCACAAATAAAGTTACAATTACAAATAAATGTAATCTGAGACCTTTATTTGCTCCGCTAATCTGAAAAATCCTCAACAATTCCCCTAATAAAGGAATCACAGTGGCTGAATTATAGCGTGAAAACATACATCGTTGTCGGCCGACATTTTTATTGATAAAAAGCAAATAAAAGATGTAACAAAGCTAACAAAGCTTTGAAGATGCGCAATAAATGTGCAATAATGTGCGTTCTTGTGCGCGCTTCATTGGAACTGTGTGATGAGCGTGTCGGGCGTGACAATGGACGCGGTGGCGCGTGCGCCTCGAAAAGCACACCTTGTTGCGCGCGCGCACAACCCCTACTGTACCTACGGGTACGGACGCGCGATGAGTATTGATTGGATATTTTATTTACTTGCTACCTTTTTAGTATTTTAGTTGTATTAACATTACCCTGCGTTTTAACCGAAAGCGACTGTCGCGCAAATACGCGATCCGCGTTTACCCGAATATCCGTGTGTATGTCTCTTAATTTACGCACTTGAATATAACGCGACATAATTGATCGCGCGAGTATGACATATTCACATAAACAAGCGCGACAATCGCGTCCTCGCGCGATGGTCGCTATCGGGTAATACGCGTCCTTTAGCAACGCACTACATTTTTCAAATTAACATTTTTATACCCAACGTTTGACCTCGTTTTTATCGCAACATCCTATCGCAGCCACCAGCCACAATAAAAAAATAAGCTCCCACATTCCTTTGTTATAATGTCCGAAAAAACAGGCTTATCGAACGAATAATAACAGCCAAAAATATTGAATGCAGATCTTGAACGGTCCATTGTACACTGTTTCCTTTCATATTTGAGTTGTTGCTACAAATAGCGGACATGAAAAGCGTTTAAGGTACTTAATGTCCAGTAATTGGCGATCAATGAGGATCAGTGGGCACATTGTGTTAAAGTATCGAATGGCTCTACTTCTATTGTCCGAACGCGGGTAAAAAATATAAATAAAAACGATTACTATATAAGCGAAATAAGCACCCGTCAAGGGTCAGCCTTCAATGGTGAGCTGTCGATTTGTGACAGATTAAAATAATATCGAATGTAACTTAACACTAAAAATGCTTAATAAAATGTCCGGTCCTGTGACACAATAGATTACCATCAAAAAATATTATTAAAGATTAGTTGCAAAATTTCGAGCAAATCAAATTTCTTCTTTTTGTCGAAGGTTTTTTACGACGATAATAAAATAATATTGACACCGTGAGCTTATAAACGGTTTAGTTTACATATGATAATATTTGTTATTAAATTAAAACAACAAGGTGTTCCTAACGGTCTACCCTAAACGTTTTAAATTCAAACAGACAGTGTAAGCGCAATCACCGGGCGCGGTCCCACGCACTCTGAATAAGAAATATGAGCTGAACGGATACCGCTATTATCAAAACATTATTACAACACTCGAAACGACCCTTCCACTGTAAAAATTAAACAACAATTGCCTTTAATATTCACTAGTCTGTACCCAACTACCCTCGACTGGTATTAAAAAAAATCTGTCAATCTGCCGTAGATCAATCATCCTTGGTGAATAGTCCGGGGGGTGAGAGACACGCTTCTCGACCGCAATCAAACTTCGCAGATAATAAAAGGTAGTCTATATTTACGTAAACGCATCCATTTGATGTCCAATATTATGCGCGGGCGCATCCGACACTGATTTCTTTTTGTTCGTCCCCATTCACTCCTTTGTAAAAGTTTAACACTTGAATGACGTTTTGCATTATATCACACAAAAGTCAAGTAGGCGTTTTGATGTGGACTTTCAGGATATTCTTTGACAACGTTAATATAATAACGTACAATTACCTATGTTTGTAATATTAACGAAAGATGATATTACATAAACTTTCAAAGAAATAGAGGTAATATTCTAGCTCTATTTCTTTTAGCAACATGTCATGGCAAGGGGTTTCTCTTTCAAATAATACCACTTTACCTAAACCTTAGTCAAAAGCACCTTACTAATGTTCACTCAATTGTTGCATGACAGTGTGAAATGGACCTTCTCTGGAACAAGACTCAGCACTCTGCTGACCATCACGGCGATGCGCGCGGGCGCGTCCACGTGCGCGCACGCACCGGCGCGCCCACGTGCCCACGCGCATCGCACGCGCCAGGTACACCTAACGCGCGACGCGTGCCCAAGATAACGTGAAGTCGTAAAAGTAGGGAAAGAACAGGTATGATAACTATACATTTTTGGAGATAGCATTTATTTAGTAAATAAGTAAATGATTTGGTTATTTCCGATATATTAGGTCGGGGAAAAATTATTTCGTATTTTATTTATATACAAATTCAATACTAAGAGATCGTGTGGCACCCAAATATCAAGCTTTTTTGTATAGGTACCCAGCCTTTTTCAAATGGGTCATAACTGTTTTGTGGTCAACCCCTAACTCTTCAGCTGTACAGACGTAACTACTAATATGCCCATCTTGCTCCACTTTTTCACAAATGGCATCGACTTTATCCGTAACAGGGCGACTAGAGCGAGCTGCATCTTTGACATCAATAATCCCAGACTGAAAACGCTTGAACCAATTTTGTGCTACTCTTACTAACACTGCGTTAAGTCCATAAACGTCACCTATTTTTTCGCGGCTTGTGTCACATTTTTCGGTTTTTTGTAATAAACATATAAAATGGATCGAATTTCTTCGTTAGATTCACTCATGTTGCCGGACAGAAAAACAGTCGAAAAATGGCGGGAAATCGTTATACTTTTTTTTTAAATGTCGTCTATTTATTAATATCAAAACCAGTTAGATTACAAACAGTACAGCTAAAGAGATTTTACTACAACTTTATATCCATAAAATACGAAAAAATCTTTTTCCCAGACCTATATTTACCTCATTCTGAGATAGAAAACGTGTGAACCAAAATAAGATAATTTACTGCAAAATGCAACAGCGGCGCTGTTTGTCTTCGATAAAGCTGGAGGATCTACGAGTATTTGTAGCAGTTCGTAGCTCATACGTAGCAGGCTTCGAAAAATTAACATTTTACAAGAGGAAGAGGGAGTGGCCTGTTACAAGATGTAAACTGCAAAAATATGTATAGAATGACACAGAGAACTTCTAAGGAACGGATGAAGGACTCAATCTGTCCAACATTCACTGCTTCGTTCACAGATCCAATGAAATAAATTGTGTTTTAAAACACGTCACCCTTTTCTGATAAAAAGCTCAAATACCTCAAAATACAATCTAATGAGTGTTTACGATGTTCAGCGTTGGTACCAGTAATCGTAGTGTCAGGCGTGCACTTTATCACCACGGCTAATCGCGTCGATTCGCGACCCCTGACGAGCGCCGTCTTATTGATGATCTGTCAATGGAAATCAATGGCTTTTTGTGGGTAAAGGCTTAGCATGGATTGTAAATCGTTTTGAATTAAACAACCACAAACAATATCACTATGTTAAGCTTTTAATTAAACAGTATTTTCATGTGGAGCGTTTACAGTCCACATTAATTTACGATTTTGTGTACCTACCTATGCAATTTTTTTATTAAGAATTGATGGTTCTCACAGCTTTGTTAAACAAGCTAAATAATAAGTAACGTTCGTTAAAATCACGTTACATTCCACTATTATGTATATTGTAAGCAAATAATCGACTAAATACATCAATCGTTTGCAACAATAGAATGAATGCTGGACGCGTGCCCACCGTTTGACCATCTATCTAACTAAATGGCCACCGATGGAATTACAATAGTCTCTGCTTGTTTCCGCATCCGACTGACCACAGGGGAGCCTGATTGATCATTGAATATGAAGAATATACCTTTAATTTTACTAATACGGAAATTTATTTTCTATAGCACTTCCCCACTTTCACATTATTTTTAATTCTCACTTTTTACCGTGACGACAGAAGCGATTCATTTTAGAATGGTGCTGTTGAATCTGTCAATAAATATAGGAAGGTAATTTGCAGATGCGTTGAATATGATACGTCGGCAATAACCGTACATCTCGAGTGTACAAATATTGTTCTAATAACAATAAACATAAAGTATTCGCGGCCGCGCCGGCGCGCGCGCAACCCTTTCCCACCGCTCTAATTTTACTAATGCGTTCGACTAACAGAGGGGCAGTAAGTATTAGGTTAAATAAATGCATTAAAACTGTGTTTAACCTTTGAATTTACAAATTACTTTTGGATTGAGTTTCCTTTATGTTCCAATTGAAATTGAACTGTCATTACTTAATTATATTATCAATTAAATTATCTTAATTTTAATTAAAAAAAAACTCAATAAGCCAAGGTTGGTGCCTCTACCTAAATAGTGGCAAAGATGGTGTTGCATACTTTCAATAATAAATTCATGTTACATGAATATTTTCCAGAGGAATCAGAAATAAAACAAACCTAAGTCCTGAGGCATATTTGATTAATGTGTAATTAACCCGGCACGCGCTGAGAATCTTTTTAAGACCATCCAACTGACAATGCCAGTGAAATCCGTTCACATGGTGTCCGCTGTCACAATCGTCGCTAATTGCGCATAATGAGTGGAGCAACAAACGCAATATGTTTTTTGCTATTATTTATGTTTACGAGCCCTTACACTCTGGCCACCCTTCGCAGTTCGCGGGTTGAAATAAATAAAATTTAATGGTCCGCCGGCCACATTTAGCTCTAAACGTTCAATGCTATGTGAAATATCGGATTTCCGGAGTTTAAAGGAATATCAGATGATCATTTGAAGTACTTTAGGGTTGTATTTTCCTGTGAAGAATCTTTAGTTTAAGATTTGAGCAGTTTCCTGTAGACGATGATTTATTTTAATATCTAGGTATTGCATCGTCTTCTTGTCCACATATTTATATTTGAATTTCATTGCAGCTGCAACACAAATTCAAATAAAGGTAGCACAGAAAGTTCGGTCGATATTGTTTATAGATTTTGCAATCACAGACGGAGTACTTATTTCTCTCTTTTTATAACGTCCTAACATCATCGTCCCTGGGTTTTTCTATAAGTTGACACCAGGCCAGCCGTTAGAATTCATCTTCCTTTCCTGCAGTGTCCAACCATGTCCAACACTATCATAATATCATTTTGAACATCATCCATCCAAAACATGAATCATCCGCCCTAAAATCAATCCTATTAACGCCTTTCCCACGGTGAGCCACAAATGAACATCAATTAATTAAACTCACCAATCAAGGTTCCCACGTTATGATATCTAGAAATCACGCAACATCTTTATTCGTTTATTAGATTATTCCCCCATAGCCTCCCCATTGAAAACCCATTGTTTTTGGGGTTAGCGTGAAATGGGCCGACCGGCGAGACCATAATTACTTTCGTAATATTGCTACTCGTCAAAAATTTAATTTTCGAGGGGGGACCACTCTGTAATTAATTTAATAGTGATGAATAGAATTGGTGCTTATTAAGTAAATTTTTATTCAAAACGTTGTCAGAAATGCTTTAATTTTTTACATCTTCTCTTGACTTCTGACAATCAGTATCTCTACGAAAATCTATTCAAGTGAGCGCAAAATTCAAGCCCTATAATAAATATCAATTTTATGGCATAATCTCACAATACTAACAATGAATACGTTGTACTGCAATTAGTATAATACCACCATATATCAATCTCTCCCATAGAAACGTTCGCATAATTATGCGGAAATGTCGCGACGAGCCCATGTTTATGCTAAATAAACTGTATTTGAAAATTCAAATGATTCAACAAATTGGTCGGGGTGAATACAATACCGGAAATATTCATACATTTTTGCGAATGTGAAGCTCAAATAATTCGAATCCATTAACTCAAAATTCTGCATGTCACAAAAGCGAAGTGGCTTCTGCAGTGGGTGGCACAAGGCTGCCAATGATGATGATAAACTCAAAGTTCTAACTATCTAAGTACCTACTAACACTTGCAAAGGTAGGTACATAATTCCCGTTGGTGTCACAAGTGTGAATGTGTATCATGTCGACAGAATAAGCACAGTTTACCTGTTTACTCTCTCTTCTCTATCTGAATAGAAGGTATACAATATGATTGATTCTGCTTCCACACACTTCTGCCGTAGAAACCTATGTAGTCACTATAAAAGCCTAAACTTTTGAATATATGATTATTATTTTAATATTGTGAATGTGAAGACTATGTGGGTCATTGTTGGTTTTTTTTTTTCTCCTCAGTTAATTTTAATCATGGTCTGGCCGTTTGAGTAATTTTTGTGGCCTACCCAAATGTCTTTTCTTTGGTATTGTTTGTCGAATCGTTGAGCTCTTTAAGTTCTGAGTTGCGCTGCACGATTACTGACAAATGCGTGCACTGACTGGACAGGTCCACTCATTCTGTGTGGTTTTTCCTCAAAATTCCATTTCAGACACAAATCTACATGGTCTTCACATGATCTGACCAAGATTATGTCTGGACTTTAAAAGAGACTGTGACCTCTGAGTTTGTTTCGGCCTTTCTTCTCAGAGTAGTCAGATAGGAAACGCCGACCTCATCTAATTTTTAAAATATGATTGACGTCTAAAAGTGTTTGTTCAAACCTACTTACAGAAATAAATCATTTATCATTTAAACGTACAGACAGCATTGTTTCCACAATTTTAAATAAAATGAAAGACATAATCGTCCAACTCGTAACGTAAAACATCAAATAAAGAAACAGTTGTCATAGTCGCGTGCTGCATGTTAAAAAGCAGCAGCTATCGTCAGCGAGGCGGGGCGTCGCCATGACTGCCACCGGCGCGCGCGCAGCCCGCATCCTACAGATAACGGGCGACAATAAATTAACTAACGCACACCTACTGCCTTTCACAACTATGAGTTTTCACCTTGTGTCTTTATCATTTACAATACACGTTAGTACCTACGTTAATAAAATCATCAATTTATATTTTAGTGCGAAATTAATGAGTTAGTTAGTAATTTTACTACCTAGGCTTTTAAGTATCTGCGTAGGTACTTACTTCTAATGAATTTACAACATAAAGTCATACTTACTTTAAGAAACATTGGCAATGAAAGGCTCCGAAATTAAGATAGAGTCGTCAAAAGTTAAACCACGTGATCAAGTTCAAATTAAGAAATACTGGTTATTCAATAATACGCACCGAAAGGATGATACTCATAATAATATTAATCCAATTGACATCCACATTGAACACCGCACACAGACACAATCAATCTAAACGCAGCCGGCCAAGCTGAAGCTTTTGCAAAGTCAAAAGCATTGCGCATTTTCACCAACGCATTAGTTCCACTCCACACAATCGACACGGAGGTCAATCACCATGTATTTGTTGTATGACAGTTGTATCGCGGGGGCGTGCTATTTGTACTAACTTCCAAATAATTATTTGATTAACTCTCTTTCATGTATATTCGCCTGTATTCGTCAGTGTTCGTCTGTGGTCGTCAGTATGCGCGATTGTCTGCGGATTTTGTTTAATTTGATCCTTTGTTTGAACACCGTTTGTGTGGAAAGGCTTATGGGATGGGGAGTGTGGGGCACAATGCAGACATGGAGATCCGTTATCAATGGCCGCAAAGGGTTATCGGTGACGTCACGAACAGATCGCTACGTGTAGTTGATTTGGTTTATCTGACTGGACTATATTCATGATAGGGATATAATAGGATGGATTCGTATCTACCTGGAAGCGCTTAGTAGATCGGTATTGTGCGCTTGACAAGTGAATTTAGTGATAGTAATATCAAATACATGTTTACTATAGATAAGATACTTCTAAGATACAAACATACCTTTTAACTATTCTCGTGATACTGACACAACGGTTTAATTTTCTAACACCTATTATGGTCTCGTTCGAGAAGACTCGTATACAACGAACGTATTTGCGCGACGATATCAAAGTCCAAAAAAGACTAAATATTTATATGCTATTGCAAACAACATATAAAACAAGGAAACTCCCTCGTCCGTACACGAGGAAAACTTTAAATCGAATGAAAACGCGTGTGAAAATGTATCGTCACAGCACATGTCGCGATGTCTCTTTGATCGCTGTTGACAATGCGCTGTGTCGCTAATTCCGTGTTTGTACACTCCCCGACTCCCGGCTCCGATACCAGCCTCCACTGACAAATATACTGCACATGTAGTGCCCAAATTACTTTTGTTAAAAAAATACACAGCTACAAATAGAAAGTACCTAATAAGTATAACAAAATTATGTTACTCGATAAGGTTTTATTTTAGCATGGCCACTATAGAAACGGAAGACAACATGACAGATTGTAGAAATATTTCTACGGCGCGATGTCAAAATTCAAGAAAAGAATGTCTTTTTGTTAAAAAAGTGATTCCTCTTCTCTTCGTAGAGCATATAGACAAAAGTGGTCATGCTACGCATGCAGGACGACTTTGGGGTGTTCCGCAAAAAACTGAAATAAACACCAATTTTTCGGAAGATTTAGTTAAACTTCCGATGATTATCTATCCTTGCGTCATCATTGGCAGCCTTGTTCTAATTACTACTGAATATAGGTCTCCACCCTTTATGCCATGCTCAAACTCTCACATACCAGGGGAGCATCCCTGGTATGTACGAGTCTCATCTAGGTCTTACCAGCGCCCTTTTGTAGATAACTCATGCACCCATCAGCCTTACCTTCTTAATTTTTTCGAAATACATAAGAATTAGAATAAGTTTTATTTTACAGTTTCTGTTACTAACTTATTAACGTACAAAAACAATCAGTCACATTCGCACAGTTCAAGACTGTTTGAAATTATGTGGTTTTCCTACAGAGAGAGAGGTAGGATCTAGGATAAACTTGCCAAAGATAAGCATCCCCCACAAAGTTAAGTCGCTTAATAGTCCAGTACAAGACAAGTTGCCGGCGGCGGCCGCAAGCCAAGAGGTCTTGATTTAACAACTATAGTTCATTAATTGTTCACTGCACGCGGGTTTTATACCGGTTACCGGTTTTAAACTTCAGAAAACTAAAGATAAAAAGATGGTAAATAGTTAAAAAGATTGTAGAGTGGCTTTCACTTCGATCATCGAAGTTAAAAACGACAGGAAACTGAAACGCACAGCTACCCATTATAAAAATTTCTAACAAGCCTGAAATTCATATTATAAATGTTTCATTTGAAATTATTTTCAATAATTTCAATGACATGAAAAATAGAAAGAAAGCTGAGAAAACCTTAGGTTTTAGTTGAGTTGACGTACAACGGGAGACCCAAAAACATTTACCTACGCATATTTTGACTCTCCCAGTAAACAAACTTCTTATAATTCTAGGCCGGAACTGTACGCAATTTTGCGAATTGGCCACTTCCTTAGGGCTAGGGACGCAAATTGTTCGCAGACTCGACTTTACTCATGGGCGTCAATTGGCGACCGAGGCGATAACTAAAGGGGACTGCCTCTACACCAATCATAAAACGATACTTGTGTTGATTATTTAATCTTGTTTTTGAACGAAGCATGGAGGAATAGCACCGATAAACAGTCAGAAATTCGCTTTAAATTCAATTTCGTCATTCAACGAAGACTTCGCTAAGAAAAGAAGGCAGGTAAAGTGCCGACCACGCTGCCTACACTGCCGACCAACAGAGATTAAAATAAATCTGGGCAGCAGAAACTCACTAAACACAACTATTTTTGTTTTTAAATCCACCAACGAAGCGGTCCTTACATTGACGATAAACCCTTTACTTACACCATCCCGATCTTAGCAACGAGATAAACGGATAAACCAGTCCCAACATGTCCCAGTTTCCAATCTTAAGTCTGCAAAATCACCCTGAAGTTTTACCGGTCTCAATCCTTAAATAGATTCCGAAACATTTTAGCGGTAAATCTATCTCGAAATTCCCCCAGGACTTAGATTTAACGGATTTAATCCATTAAGCGGCCGGCTGTGAAAATAAAGGACAGATTAAAATTAAAACAATTGATCAGATTAACCCAAATTGTCCGTCGTTTATTGCCACTGTTACCGTAAAAAATAAACAAAAGGTTCGTAGAAATCATAAAACGTTTGGTGAAATAAAATAAACTAACTCTGCTTTGCAAAACTTAATTTGTGTCTCGCTCTCTAGTTTTGATATTCAATGCGTCAATGCAAAAAAGAGGTTCATATTCAGATTCTCAATACTCGTATACCTAACCTGAAGCATATAAATTAATTGAGAATTTTCAATGATTTCCTCCGTGAATGGTCCTGTTCACTACGGTTTTTTACACACTGCAGATTCATGACAGGTACTTACTTACTTAAATGTGTCCTCACAGCAAGTTGGCAACGGATTTCACAGAATAGGTGTTCCTAGAAAAATTACACAGTTATGTAAGGTATCACTTATTATGTACCCTTGTAGGTTCTCAGCGAGTTTCAGCTGAAAGTAGTGCCATATTCTAAGGTAATACAAACGCATCTCGGTATCGGTTCATGTCAAACTTATATACAGTTTCTTTAATCTTCAACTACAGTGCGAGCACCAACTACGGTATTTAAAAAAAACATGGTGATTAATAATAATAATTAATAATCCAAGCTCCAGAAACCGGATTATAAGTTTATTAAATCACTTTGCCGCCCGACAAATTAGTCGGCAAAAACAAAAGATTTAGGTAATACAAATATTTAGATAGCCGCTCTAGGAACTATCTGTTTCTTTAATTCTTAAAAAATGGAGCCGCAAGTTTTTTTAACCAGTCGACAAAGTTTTATAAAAAAATTAAGGCAAAGTACCTAATATAACTTTATTGGTACATCGGCCGGAATTCCCGACAATTTTCTGCCAACAGACACGGATTTTCAATTATACTAGACATTACTTTTTTGAGCTTCGAAACAACATGGCTACTCTTCTAGACATAAATTAAAAAATATATTTTTGCAACATGTCATAACAATAATAGCTAGAAAGCAGCTTTCCCATGCGCACGCGTCGTTGTAACGTGCGCCCGCATGAAGCACCCTGCCTCATTTTATTGTAGGAACGCTCGACATCTTGAACACTCGCCTTATATATCATGTTCTGTAATTATTATGCTACTGCAGCTGCAAGGGAAATACGTTGAAGCTATTTTATATTTTGCCTCGGAGTTACTTACCTAAATGTATTTTCTTTGTAGGTCCTTGCTATCTATCACAGAAGGAAAATGCAACAAGGATCATAAAACGATTGAAAGCAGCTATGAAGATTCATATTTAGCAATACCTAGACGGTTACACCCAAGTAGTCTTAGATACCAATAAAGCTCGCGTACTTAGCGAGACAAACCTTATAAGTACCTACCTAAAGAATTCTGAAAGGAAAAACCCTATTGTAAAGTTAATAGTGGCTCTGTGAGCTGTAGACCTCGCAAGTCTGTCTTTGCATAGCTTAAAACTAATTAAATGTTCACCACGCACCTTTAAACAAAATCCTTATAACAAAAAGCGCGCGCAAAGAGCGCGAAATGCCTGAAATATGTTTTTTTTTTACGTTTTCAAGCCCCATGTCTCCGCCATTTTGAAAAATTTCGAAAATCTGAATCGACAAAAAATTCCATATAGGTAAGTCTCGTAAGAAACCCTCGGGCCGTGGGGTCCGAGTGCCCATATTTTATTCAAGGAAATCTCCAAACGCCTGTTTGACACTTCCCGTGACCCAAGGGCTGGCTTTTTCCTAGGCCAGAGGCTAAGCATTGCCATACAACGTGGTAATGCCGCCAGTCTCTTGGGTACATTACCAGTCGACAGCGATGCTGAGGAATTTATTGACGCCATTTTTTAGTTTGTTAATAGTTTTAGTTAGGTTAGGTTAATTATAATAATAATGAAACCATACAACATATAACTGGAGCATGCACAACCCTAACACAGACAAACTACACTCACAGACACAACCAGGTTGCAAACATTATTCATCAAAAACTAGCACTCAAACACAGTCTCATACAAAACTCTAACACTCCTTACTATAAGTACACACCACAAACTATCCTAGAAAATGATACACACAAAATGTACTACGATCGCGCCATACTTACAGATAGGACTATCTACTATAATAGACCAGACATAACTCTACAGGATAAAATAAGAAAAATCACTTACCTTATAGATATTGCAGTTCCTAATACCCATAACCTACAAAAAACCATATCTGAAAAAATAAGTAAATATGCTGATCTTAAAGAAGAAGTCACAAGAATCTGGGGACAAGAAAAAGTTAACGTTATCCCTATAGTTCTCTCCACGACAGGCGTAATCCCCAACCATCTTCTCCGTAGCCTGAAATTAATAGATTTAGAAGAATCCGATTATATTAACCTACAGAAAGCTGCCATCTTAAACACCTGCAGAATAGTTAGAAAGTTCATGCAGTTAGAGGAAGAAAACACACCCCCATCTTAAATACACACCACACGCTGCATTTACTTGGCTTTGGCCCGTAAATGTAGCTAAAACCAGCCTAAGAGCTGAGAAAAAAAACACTCCCAATAATAATAATAAACTTTTATTTCGGACCAAAGAATCCATATAGTGTTAGTAACATACAAAAGCTTACTATCTAGTGTTAGTACCTATCACCCTCCTCACAAACTGCTTCATTATCTGAGAGCTGAAGCTCTCTCCTACAGTCCTCAGGATGCTGTTGTGACTGCCCCGCACCCTCCTCAGAAGTGAAGCTGTTTTTTTGCGTAGAACGGCATGGAATCCGTCCGTACGAGCTTGCGCAAACATTCCCGAGGCACTACAGTAGCGAGGCAGTCCCAACAACATCCTGAAAGCATTATTGTATTGGACGCGCAGGACATCCAGCGATCTTTTGGTATATCCGACCCATAGATTGCCCGTGTACAGACTCTGGCAATAAGCCTTGAAAAGTGTAATTATTAGATATAAGTTGTTATTCATGTACTCAATTAAATTTAACTATTTTAAATAAAATATTAATTAAGTCTCGTAAGTAATTTCTTAATTATCGAACCTGCTCACAAAATTTCACGAGAATCGGGTGAGAAATGCGACCTGTAGAGGAGAACAGCCGGACATCGGGACACATTACGAAAGCATTTTTGCCCAAGCTGAAACTCTCGGTGAATTAGGTACAATTTAGTAGTTGATTTCATAGGCAAATACCAATTTTGTTTTTCAAAATAGTTTTTAAATATTTTGGAAAACACAATATTTTGCATCTAACAAATCTTATCTTAAACTTTGATTTCAGATATCGACACCGACGACAAAAAGTTTACGCAATATATGAAATCATGAATCCTGTCTTGCTGCTACTAGTGACTCTGCAATACTCTACATGTCCCAATAATACAGTTAAAATGAGGGTAAGTGCTGATTACGACCCTATCGCCTAAGAGCACCAACAACAAACCGTTTCCTGTAGTAGAACTAGAAGCCGTATCCGCCAAAGCATCCGGTAAGGTCATTTAGTAAGTAAGTCATCGTAAGTCATCACACCTAATTTTATTCACAATGTTCAGGCCGTACAATTTTTTTTAATGAAAATGTTTTTTATTTTGTATTTTGATTCAATAAAAAAATTAATTTTGTTTTCGAAATCGATTAATTTTATTAGGATGTTGAATAGGTTGAACTTCACATAAAATTCTGTTTTTTTTTCACGAAAAATACACTGCACTGTGAGATAATGTTATGCAATAGGTACCTACGTGTGCGTCAGCTTCATATAATAGTCCGTATAATGTGATATTTTCAAGCCTGAACAATATTTACGTAATACCTACTTAGTTACTCTAAATAAGCTTAATAACCACCTACCTAATATTAGTACCTACTTATTTTTTTTTTTACAAAATACGTTACCAACATTAGGTACAACTGATAACGATATTCTAAAAATGGCAGCACACTGAAAATTCCCATTTTTACCTGAAAAATAGAAACGTTACATTTTGGAAAACCGTCATTGGTGTTCAAGCCTGTGTTCCGATTGGTCGGGAGGCGGTGTCATGGGAATGGGAGTTTCTGATTGGTTGTTTTCGGTCCCCACCTCGCGATATGGTGGGGAATATCATCCCTATGTTTATTTTTGTTGTTCAACTTAGTGGGCTATAAGCTTCCATCGCGTGTAGATGTGTTATACAAATAGTATCGATATTCGCAACAAATCGTTGACGTGTGCAGTGGCTTGATGGACTGTGATTGTAATATAGGACTGGACAGATTACCTGCATTGTGATTGTGAGGCGTTTGCATCTTTTCGGAGATGGTTATCCTGTAAGTAATTATTTATTTCTTTTCAACGTATCAATAGATAGCTATAACATTTTTTTTTACATCGATAAAGATCATAGAGCGGTATACTTTGAACATAGAGCAGTTTTGTGATTAGGGCTTACCTACCCTTTAAGATAGTGGGTCTCTATAATTAATTATGTAAATGTATATGTAGCGAGGTATAACGTACGTATAATAACCCGTACCCGTACCTTGTGTGTATACTCATTTTTGGACAAATATATTATCTTATCTTATCTTAATAAACAATTTTAATAGATAAAACTCTCACTTTTTCATTAAAATCTTATTACTTACCTAGATTGTTTTATTTCTGGCCATGCTAGTTTGTCTACTTCAGTCTTAAGTCTACTGCCTACCCACTAGAGTAGTTACCCATTTAGGCGAAAAAGTAGATTAGCCATAGGCGTGATTTTTTTATATCGACAGCGGCAGCGGTGCTTGGTTCTAGAAAAATAAACAATTGAGCATCTAGAGCTACGCGTTTTCAGGTATTCTAATATTTTATGGTAGATTTTCAGAAAATTATGTTTATATCTGGGAAAATTGCAAATACCTTAAATCTTCTATAATTTCAAGAAACACGTCATAACATAATATAATAGAACATTGTTTATTGTGGCTACTGGAAGGTTAACGATAACAAATAAAATTGGTCAAAATAATAAAAAAAGTCTCTACAACATACCTCTAGCTAAGATGAAGGTACAAATAATAAGAAAATAAAATTAATATAAGTACCTACCTAATACCGTATTTAAATCTATCAGCACATTTACAAAAACTTACTAAGTGGTTAAGTCAAGGAGTTCGAACAAGATAGATACCTGTACAGCCAATACAGCACTTTACTTTACTTACTGTACAGCAATTTATTAATTTGTTTAACATAGGTAAAATAATAATGGTATACTTAGAATGATTACACAAGTCTTGCATCAGTTTTCAAGAATCAAGCACAGACAAGTCATGATTTCTTTAACCGCTAATATCTAGAAGATGAAATAGGTACCTAATTATATTCCTCATAGTGTCTAAAGTTACCGTGACTTTCCATCGTAGCTCAGCCTTTTATAAATTAACAGCTAGGCAGGTAGGTATCAACTCATCAACCTCTTTTGTAAATGTGCATGGCAATCCCAAACTTCTGAATGAATAATAAAATTAACATAATGCCGCATTTAGGTACCTACCTTGCTAAAGAAAAAAATTGAAATTTGTTTAGATCGCACCACCAATTATTATTAACTAGCTTTTGCCCGCGGTGTCGCCCGCGTGGAGGTCGGAAATTATCCTACGGAAACGTACTACTAATAGTTCTATTTAAGAGAAATAATTCCGTAATCCATTGTTTTCATATAACTCTATTATTGGTTTATTTTTTTTCCGGCTTTATTTTTTCCGACATCTTCACTAATCATCGGTGCCGATTCTCTTGTACACCGAACTAAACTATCACTAAAATTCCTTACCTTTGGCTATGAGAATCTTAAAGCTATACTGCAAAAAAAATATCTCTAAATTTAAAAATAATTATGATGCAACTAAAATTGAATTTGACAATCCTGACTCCACGTGGTATTTATTTGCCGTACCCCGTGATTTTTTTTTAGAGCCAGAAGCGGGCAGCCTCGACATATTTTATATGGATTTTTTCACTTTTTATATGGACAATATGAAAGAATATTACCTACATGTAGTGTTTTAGGGGTTTGAGAATTTTATAAAGGGGGTCCAAATTTTCATTATTTTTGCGATTGGATAGGACACACCATTTTCGAGTTAAAGCAAAGTAAAATAAAAAAAGATACAGTACTGTTTTTGCTCCTACAGTCGAGGTGTTATGATGAATTTTAGTTCATGACAACAAATTTTATACCACACCTTTTTAATCACGATAAAAAATAGCCAGATTTAGTTAGAGTATCAAAATGTTATGTGAAAAACGTCAAATTCAGAATAGCAAAATTGCCATTTTCACTAAATTACTGACTCAGTGCCATCTTAGTGCTGTCAAACTAAAATTTAATTAAGTTATGTCACTTTAGTCTATTTCAGAATGGGAAATCGTCGTTTGACAGGAATAAACTAAATTTTAGTGATTTTTAGTCTAGTTTAGAGAATTAAAGATAAATAAATAAATAAATAAATAGTCATATTTCAGCCAATTTACACAAAACCATAATGAATTATATACACCTAAACCTTCTTCATGAATCACTCCGTCCATTGGTGAAAACATGAAAATCCGTTCGGTAGTTTTTGAGTTTATCGCGCTGACACAGACAGACAGACGCGGCGGGAGGACTTTGTTTTATAATAGGTACCTATGTAGTGATTTGTAACATTTAAAAACAGAGCAATATTAGTTTTAACCACTGTATCACCACAGGTACACACCTACCACTACTAGATAATTTTGATCAATAATATAATCAGTTCAAAAGAAAAGGTTTTATGACACGCGTTAAAAAGAAGAAGAAGATTGTAATTGTATAGAGTACCTAAGTAAGGTACTCTATACAATTACAATCTTCTCACAAGAACGACGTGTCCAATGAATCATAAAACTAACTTACCAGCTGAAAATAAATAAATAAAACTATTACAATAAATAGCGAATCAGCGATCTTATGGAGACGAATTAAAAGAGCGAAAATCTTGGCCGTAATGCAATGCAACATGAAAATTTAAAAACAAGTAGCTAGCAACAGCTAGCTAGCTTTTAACATATGTTACATTTCATGTTACGTGTCACTGTCACCAGTCTGTATCCAGTAGCATAATTTGTGTGTCCCAAATAAAATATTTTCTTTTCTTTCTTTCTTTTCTTTTCTTTCTTTCTTTTCTTTTCTTTCTTTCTTTTCTTTTCTTTCTTTCTTTTCTTTTCTTTCATAATCATCCTATAATGTTCCCACTGCTGGGACACAGGTCTCCTCTCTGTGAGAGGGACAGGGCCATAATCCGCCACGCGGGTCCAGTACGGGTTGGTGGATGTCACATGTCTTCGATTTTTTTGGTTCTCGGACATGCCGGTTTCCTCACAATATTTTCCGTCACCGCTTCGAGAAGTGTGTGTGGTGATGAAATTAAATTCGAACTCACGACCTACAACTCGAACCTAAGTCAAGGCTGGTTACCACAGGCCACCACTGCTCCACAGTATCCAGCATGTATCCAATGACCCGGCATAATGATGAATACAGATTGGTGAAACGTAACATGAAATATAATAGCCATTTCATACAACTGTCAAAAAATGACAGATGAATACACGGACAATTAAAGTTGGTAATCAATTTGCTTAACAATTAATTTCCCTAACTTTACATTTCAATCTGTATCATCATTCTCTTGTCATCTTCCCAATTTATTTTTGGTGGGCGTTAGTTGTCTTTTTCTTGCAAACTTCTCTATTACCTACTCGGCATAATATGACATCTCTACCAGCTCTTACCTCTTAACCTAGGTAGGTAAAGAAAGAAAAGAAAGAAAATAAAGAAAATACATTTACACATTTAGGTACTACTATTAACTTACTATACAGTTAGGGAACTTAGTTAGGGACATCGACGCACATCCGGTTACCATGGATTCAGTACATGATTCTGGACCCCCCAGTATTGAAATTTTCGTAGGTTATTTTAAAAAAATCAGCTGCTCCATACATTTTGACCGCGTAGGTATTGCACTTTTATAGGAAACAGATGTTTTTTTTGTAAATAACCGAAGAAAAATTTCAACTCTAAGGGGTCTTGAATCGTGCACTGAATTCATGGTTTCAGTTCGCGCGTCGATGTCCCTGCCATCCTGTATTTAACATTTTTAAATGAATTGCCTACCTACACATTAGGACCGTTAGATAAATAATATATTAACATTTATCATAAATAAACAGTAGAAACATAAACTGAACTCGGAGACAAACAGGGCAGGGTTGGGGAAGGTGCTGGAGGGAGCCAATTGAATCTAATTGAAACTCATTGAAACTGTGACGTTGCTTTGTTGACGCATTAAGTCGCTAGTTTATTTTGAATAGGCAAAAATATTGAGTCTGTGTCGTCGTGAGTCATAAGTTGTAAAATATATCGGGTCAGTCTGCTGTTAAGCTGTTTAAATTAAGTTTTTAGAAATGTAGATATAGCGACGGTGTAGTAACAATATCTAATACCATGATTTTACAGGAGGCGAAATCGATAAGGCGAAAAAAACGTATCATTTCTATAGATTTTAACATTTGAATCAAAAATTTACTTATATTTATAAAAACGGTAGGAAACGCTTGTGATGAAGATAATGATTTCAGACGTTATGTCTTTGCAAATACGAGTTCTTTCATAGTTTAGCTACGAATAAGCAGTGGTTAAGCGATTGACTGCTGCGCTGTGTGTCGCGTGTTCGATTCCCGCACAGAACAAATATTTGTTTGACCTACAAGTAGTTGTTCCGGGTCTGGCTGTTTGTGTATGTGAGTTTCAATGTTTGTAAACGCACCCACAATACAGGAGAAATTCCTAGTGTGGGACAACGTTTTTTTTACAAAAGAAAGAAGGAATATGCAATAAAGTGAAAATCGCTAAAATGTTAGTTATTCGATATTGATACTTCACCTCCGATAGGTAGTTAGGTACAAACTCTACTTAATTTACACTAAATTGATTGGTACCTAGTTATCTAACCTACATAGATATTTACTTACAATATAAAGTTTTTCAAGATATAGATATGGTCTACCACAAGAACCGTCGCAAACATAATGACATTAGCAAAAACAATCGTGGAAGTTAATCCCTTTCTAATCCTGTTTTTATCAATAGTATGCAACACCTAATGAATAATGTTCTATACCTACCTACCTAACATCTACATAGAGGACTTAAAATAAAGCTATAAACGCCATTCATCGTCCAGTTTGTAGACAATCTAAAAACATGTTCAAAGACTCGTCTTTATTTACTTACTCCCTCGTAAGTGGATATCTACACAAAGTTATTTGCCCAATTAAGGCGCCGCCGCCCCTTCAGTCGATGTAATTCTGAAGCAATTGGCTCAACGAGGGCTTGCGAGGGGGAGCCGAGCTTTCTCCGCGATTTAGATGTTTGCTTTTTATTCTGTAAGGAGCTTGAACAAAGGATTATAAATATTTAGGTAGGTAAGTTCTGACGAACGTAGGTGTATTGTCTATGGGTGTTATTGAATGAATTGTTGGTGTATTGTGGGTGTTTCCACCAATTTATTAAATAGGTAGGTGTCTTCTTAAGCTATTACTATAGTTCCGGGTAGATAGATTAAAAAAAGAACTTTAAACCTATCTTATCTCAGAATTTTTTGTTTTATTTTATTTTATTTATTTGTGAAAATAAAAGTTTAACTAGATAACTGAGCTTACCTAACTTCTTAGCACATGTAACTTAGGATAGGTATGTTTTTAAGTAACCCGTGCTCTGTAAAACTCTATCTACTGCTGCAAATGTTCTATAACCTTCCATTACTCCAACAGCACCAGCAACCGCGACATGTCGGAGGGCCAAACACCAGACTGGGACATAAACGACGCGGTTGTCCCGCGCGTGGCCGCGTTCGATACGTTCGGCGAGTGGTGTGATGGGCACGTGCGCCGCGTATACCCACCTGGGTGTGAAGAAGCAAGACGCCACGCCTCAGGATGGGCCATGAGGAACACCAATAATCACAACGTGCACATACTCAAGAAGAGCTGTCTAGGAGTGCTGGTCTGCTCCCAAAGATGCAGATTGCCTGATGGGTCCAGAGTGCATCTAAGGCCAGCAATTTGTGATAAGGCGAGGAAGAAGCAGCAAGGTAATGGACTTGGAGGTATATTTTAATTAATCACTAAACCATAAATAGTTTACTTTTCCTGATCTCTATTGAGCTATTAGGCCTTGTTTATTACCTAAAGTAAGAGATAGGTAAGTAGGTATAAATCTTCCTAAAATTAACGCTGAACATCATAATGCCGCAACCGGCAACGGTGGGCGCCCGCCTGCTTCTTGACCGATGGCTAACATGCTTTTCAATCGATTTGGTAGCGCAGTATGTTACCATGTGGCAGTAGGTACCTACCTATAACAGATGAAGCCATTTTTGACCATGTATCATTAATGTGACGATAAAGATCAGTTTTCAAAGGATAAAATAGAACATTCCCTAACGTTAATTTTCCTCCAACAGGCAAACCATGTCCAAACAGACTCTGCAGCGGTGGTCGCTTAGAAGTCCTTCCATGTCGAGGACACTGCGGCTACCCCGTCACTCATTTCTGGCGACACACGGAACATGCTATCTTCTTCCAAGCGAAGGGTGCCCATGACCATCCAAAACCTGAGGCTAAAGGGGCCAGCGAAGTACGGAGATCCCTTGGAGCCGGCAGAAGAGTACGAGGCTTAGCACTACTACTGGCGAGGGAAGCAGCCATAGCAGACAAGATATTAACAGTGAATCCTGATAAACAAATGTCGCAGAAAGTGTGCAATCCACATCCACAACCGCCACCGCTTATACCAGATAACCAAAGAGGTGAGTAGTTTCGTTTAAATGAGATACCGGTGCGGTTCTTTTTCTCAACCAATCTGTCCCTGAATTTTTAATTTTGCTACCGATCTATTTACACTCACTATACGACATTAGTCTAGTACACTAAGCTATTCAGTTTTATTGTTTTAAGCACCAACTCTATTCATCCAACTCCTATTCTGAACTTCAAATAACGCACACGTTCTGAAAAAACTCGGTATCATTTATCCTTCCTTTTTACCCCAACAGTTCAACTAACATGCACCTGTGGGCCATTCGAGTGTTCGTGTCGCTGGCGTCCTGAGCAGACGGCAGAGAGCTACGCCACCACAGCGTGGACCCCCCAGGAGCCGCAGTACCAAGCATACGCACCTCCCGCGCCACCCGCACCCTCCCTCCAGCCACAACAACACTACGACCCCACCGCATTACCAGCAGATGACATCTTCCACCCTGAGGAAATCTTCCAACTCGACCAACCCATCAGACTAGACTTCCCATTAGAAGACCACACTGTAGAATCACCACCCACCTTCGCTGACCTCAATAGCGAGAACTCCAGGCCTGAGGAAGCGTACTGGCTAGACTGGCAACGAGCTGCAGGCGGCTCGGAGTCCAGCGAGACCCCCTCCCCGGAACTGTTTGGTGGTTATCAGCAAACTGAACCTTATTGCGAACAGCAAGCATACATTCCTCAAGCGTATTATCCCGAAGAAGCACAACAATACTATCCCGCTGAAAGTAGAACTTCTCCTGTAATGGACATGCAGGAGCAAAGGTTCTACAGGTACGGACAGGATTGTGCGCAAACTAACTTAGATATGCAGACGTGGAACTACTCAGATTGCGCCTTCACCACCAATGATATGTCTGAATGTAAACAGTACTTCGATGTTCAACACCAACAAGCTGTGAACGCTTTCAGTGGCCTCTTATAATAATGTTCCTGTACATAGTTTTGTAAATTGTAAATATCGTAACTGTAAACTAGCCTAAGTTGTTAATTTTGTCTCTAAGATACAAAGATAGATTTATTATAAGCATTATGTTCCTACACTGGTTTTAAGGAAACTTATCTCCTTCATTTGAAATGTGACAAAATAAAAAACAGTTTGTATAAAATGGTCTATTTATTGTATATAAAAATTACATTAAAATTGTCAATTTTACATTTTTAATTTCTAACAATAAAATTGGTCACTACAAAATAGTCCATTAAGCGATCGCACGATTTTATTATGCATTTGCAGAACATTCCGAAAACCTTCATACTGACACGTTACACGACACCATAATTTTGACGACACACGTCCGCAACCCAAGCCTAAATCATTGCAAATGAGCTTATTCGTGTCCAGCACAAATAAAACAATGCGGCTTACCACTAATCCAACACGACGACCACAAGCAGTTTTCATGTAACTTCATAAACTGATAAACCTTCACTTTCCATCACGAATTTTGGCTGATACCGAAATATCATAAACTTAATTAAATTCGACACAATTATGGGTACCTATAACAATATCTCAAACAAGTATTTACAAACGATTGCGTTAATATTGCAGTGTATTGCAATATCCGGGCTGGTATTGCACTATAACGGACAAACAACGCAACCGGCAAGCTACCCAGCACAATGTGCACCCCGTATACTGCAAGACTCATAAACAAGTCGACCACATCACTGTCTCCTACAGTCTCAATACAAGTTATTACAGTAAATATTGAAGAATCTATATAACGGAAAATTATTTCATTGATATGAACGTTTACATTAAATACTATTTAGAAAAGAAACCTGTAACGTGGTCATAAATATTTTAAATTCTGAATATTGCTAATGGAGCCGAATATGTTCGAACGGTTTTACATGTACAAATATACGTACAGCTATTTTTTGCATTAATTTTACACTTAATAATAGGCCCCTAACTTATTAGTTACACAAAATTTTGTGAGTTGTACATGTAGAACCGTTCGGCGAGGGGTCGAGGAGAGCACAGCACGCACTATCACAGCAGTCGGCTTTCCGCCGCAAAGTGCCTCTAACCGTATTTCCATCGCGTGTTGCATGGAAGTAGGACCAGAGACACCGGTAGCCCCACGTCGGGCGCCACTTATAATAAGGCCACAAACAAATTTAACGTGAAGCATGTCATCTTATTTTACAATCACACCATAATTTGCGCTTCGAACGAATCTAGTTTAGTGTTACAAAGGCTAAAACAATATTCGGACGCAAGTGCCTGTGCCTCACTATTCATAATTTATATTATTCTTCTCTCTTCCTCCCACCGGAGTGTAGGACAAACAAATCTCTGTCAGCTCGAGTGAACACTTCACTCTAGTGAAACTATAAATATCATAAGTAGCTATAATGCGGATTCGGTAAGGATTCCGAGTTCAAATAGGTGGCGAGATCGAGTGTTTAAAGCATTAACATCGCTGAAGCCTATCGACAAATTGTAAGAAAAATTCCTAAGCGGAACGACTGTCCTACTAAATAATCACTATGACTTAGTTATCAAGATAGTACTTATAAAGATAGGAGAATCTTAAGGAGAATGTGACTCTAACCATATTAGACACGTATCTAACTATCAGACATATAATGCACTTCGTCGATTTGTGAAGAAAGCGCCGAGTCTAAAATCCAGTACACAGCGATACCACATTTTTGTGCTAGAATATAACTTGATAATCACCAATAACACTATACTACAATAAAATAGCTAACATAGTTTGGTATTCAATAAGAAAAATAAATGATTCATCTGAAATACGGGGGTATTGAAGGAACTAAAATATAACACAACACAACGTACAGATAAGAAATATAAAATACGAATACATTCGCAACATAAGATCACGTAAAGCTTCAACACGACTAAACAAATTTGTACTATTGAGAAGAAATGACTGCCTAATTGAGATACGAACTTCAATAGAGGAAATCGGACACGGTAATTTCTACGTTATATTCTAAATAGACATAGAATACAGGAGAGAGAGGGAAACACGGAGAGCTCGCGTGGCGCTCGAGATGAAGTACCGCGACAGATGCGACCAGGAGGATGGAAACAGTACCGTGGAAGACACAGACTGGCCGCATTGTCATAACTGCACGATCTTCAGACGACGAGGTCCTCACAACCGCGTCGAATGAAGTCGCGCATGTAAAGTTCCATTACAGCAGACTCGACAAGCAATCTGCAGCGCACGGAGTAGTAAATAAATGGAGTGCTATGCTAGTACTCTTTGCCCTGCTATCAAACTCTGACGACAAATCAGAGAGCTGGGACTGAGGAAAAAAGTTGTAATCAGCGAGTGATCACCGCCGTATCCCACGGCGAGGTTCGTCATTCAAGCTGTTATCCCACGGCGATTTAAGCGTTCTTTGTGCACGTTAGCGCCAGCCATCTTTTTTCTAGCTATATCCAAATACATCGGAATCGGCTCCAGACCTGGCCTGACGCGGCTATTTCATATGTGAGTATACAAACTCACTATATCATTGTCACTCCATTAGTTTACTAAGCGATGCGGGATACTAGGTGGTGGTCGGTGCAGGTTGGTCGGTGTGTCAGGGCTCGGCTTCCTCAGCCAGTTCCGAGGTTCCCACATCTCCCCTGGATACGACGGCCACCGCGCTCACTGTCAGTTCTAAGGGTTCTGCTCCCACGCAACGACCAACGCTGCATTCCATGTCCGTACTGAAATAATAAAATTATAGCATATTAATTTGTGAGCTAAAGTGAGAACTTTCGCATTTAACCACATGGCCTAGCTTTCATCAAACATCAATTTCATTTGTATTTGAGAAGTGTTAACGAAATACTACAACCATGCCCAGCACCCTAATTACGTAACACACTATCTATGGCAATCTGAATCATTTTGAAGCGTATTTCTAATCCATTGCTTCATATGTTCAAAAAAATTGTCCGCTCAACAACGTAAATAACACAATGAATGTTGTTGAACTGCCAAAATCAAACCCATTCCTACTGTTAGTGTGTTACGTAATTACCCCGCAGCTGTATCAAAAACGCACTATATTTCTTGCATACAAGGCCACAACTAGCCGTGGTCTGACATAAAAATCACCGAAAAAAGCGCTTTTTTCTGAAAATAATTATGATTTAGCGTTTACTCACACAGCACTTATAGTAGAGAGTTGCATCCTAGCATTCTGCCACTGCTCACTGGCTTCAATAGAATCCAGCTGATCTTCAGAGTGTGTATGCGCTGAAGCAGCGGAAACAGGATCGCTGCATGACACCGGCGACTCCAGGTTGATAAGCGTTGCTGTAGCAACTTCAGCCGCTCGAGCGCTTTCCTCCGTCGCTGAACTCGTCGACTGACTTGTGTCTACTGACTTCTGTGGGTCTGTTTAGAAATATAGACATTTATTTTTAAAGCTGCTCTTTTGTTATACAGCGATTGCCGTTTCGGAGTTAAGTACGTACAGTACAACTATTTTCTTAATGTCCCTCGGGAATCATCGCATTTCCGAATACAAACGAATGCTAATTTTAGAACTAAGCACTTTATTGCGTCTTGATTAAAACAACAATAAAGTACTTAGTTCTGAATTCAAATTATTATATACGATAAATCTAATAATTGATGGCCATGGAAATTAGCATTCGTTTGTATTCGGAAATGCGATGATTCCCGAGGGACATAAAAAAAATAGTTGTACTGTACGTAAGTATTAATAAATATTTTTTTGTTACTTATTATTCGTAGGGGGTAATTACAAGAGATTATGCAGTACACTGTGACACGGGACTTCTTTCGCTTTGAAATTATTATATAATGCTATTATAGTAGCATGCGGGTCGCCGCAGTAAAGTATTAATAAAAAAAAACCTGTCAAATAAAAACGACCGAGCCTTACAGTAGTCGCCTATATGTGTAACATCTGACATCTCACCTTGGTAATAAGCAACATTAACATTACATCCTGAAAAAAGTGATTCACGTATTGTTGGAAATGATTTTTCGTAAGGAAGAATAATTATTTTTTTATGTAAATTGTATTCAATTTTATTAACACTAGAAGTAATTAATTTTTTTTTTGAAGACAGTTAATTTTGTTCAATTTGGGGGAGAGCGGAGACAATAGACTTTTGATAACTAAAATATGAGACATATACTTGTGATTTCAAAGTACGTATTTAAAAACTGTTGAAAAACTGCGTCAATAACAGTACCACTGTTAGATGTTCAAAATCAATTCATGATACTCAAACAGTACCTAGGTAATCTCTCTTTCGTCTTGCCTGATACAGCTAGTAAAAAGTCAAAACAACTAGACTTTGTAAAACAACTTTGATTTTGTATACGAAAAATGTATTACGTTTCGTATAAATCATAAATATTGTTTAGTTAGGTACACACGGCTACATATCAAGCTATACATTTCCAGTATAAAGCTAACCTCTCATTGTACGGAAATCCTATACAATGCGAGATCAGCTTATACTGGAAATGTATAGCTTGGTATGTAGCCGTGTGTACTTATAGAATAAGTGTGTCTGCACAAGTTTATATATATGTACATATACAAAAGGTGGCATTGTCTTGTTTTGTCAACGTCGTGAGTTCGTGACCGCTTCAGAGCAGAGGCGGCGACTATCAAACTAGCGGAGGTAAATCTATCATAACTTCAGTCATTTATGAAGATATTTCAATAAAGCACATTGCTTCATTAAAAACTTAGTACGATTCTTTAACATTATAAAAATATAAGAAACTTTTCCATTCAGCAGCGATAGAAATTAACCTCAAAATTTAAAAAAGCTAAATACTGAAATATTTATTCGAATAATTATTAATTATTCACTTGCATTTTTATAATGATCTGCACTTTTTCAGACACTTATTATCAACAGTAAGTACATTTATTAATATAGTTTACACATATAAATTTGTTTACATAACAGCACACTTTATACACAACACTGTAAGAGCGCACAGCTGATGCATTCTCCTTCTCTATTTCCATTTCTCGTCACACACACGCACACACTGTTGGCTGACAGTACCAACCTCTCGGAAAATGGGATGGTACCATCTGACGGCCAACTCTACCACCGCATGCGCTCATTGGTCAAATCAAATAGCGCGCGCTTTTACGGCTTCCTGTTACACACTTCCGTCCCTTTTAATGAAATCGCTCCCATAGAATGCAGGAAAGCGAGAGGAAAGATGTTACACATAAAAAAATATTTTATTGATTTAAAAACTTAGAATTGGACACAAGACCTTTTAACTATCTTATTTAAACCATTCCTATTGTTTTACTTTACAGCGGCGACCCTTTAAATACTCAACCTGCCATTTAGCCGCGGTGGATCTCCACCATCTTAATACTAAATTATATGAACCCAAATGGCGGTGAAGCAAAACAAATAAGCATGACGTGTGGCTCAACAAGCTAATGAAAACGTGAGAGATGAAGAGAAATAAGCAAAGACCTGGGGCATGCATGTAGGTCAACCATTTCTTGAGCGGGCGGGCGTCACCGAACACCGGCAGCACACCGCCCTTCATTGCATCTGCAACGCAACGCGCGTGCGAGGTTAGACAACAAGAACCGTACTATGAAGTGTTAAAATCATCACTGCGCTGATGCGAAAGAGGGATGGTGCTATTTGAACTGTACAGATCCATCTCTCTCGCAGCAAAACAATGACGTCATAGTACGGCGACAGATATGATCACAAGGACAAACAACGCATTCAAATAAATATATAAATGTAGACTAAATGGAATAGGTACATAGAAAACACAGGTGTCACGCTTTTAGTGCCAGTGTTTTAATAGTGCACAACGTCACGTGTCACTTTCTATTTATTTTCTTCGTTTCGTGCCGACAGAGATACTATATTGCTTAAAACTTCAGCTTTATAAAATATTGTGCTATATTAAAGCAAGCCACAGGAAAGGGTGTATCAAACGCACAGTGGTTTTAAAAGGTAATTATTTCTATATATCACTACTAATTATTAGAACTAACTTGGAGTAAACTAAAGAGCGTGGTTAAGCGCAGGGACAAAAGCAAAAACTACACATTGATGGTGCTAGCTTAAACCAGTGAGACACCATGAAAGTATTTTATTAAATATCTTGTGTCAGAGAATTCTCCAATACAGTGTGCTGGATTTAAAGCTTTTTTATAAAAGTTAGCTGTGCGTGTGCACGCCACACGAGTGACAAGTTCAGACATAAAATTACCCTCTATCTTTTTCCGGTTTTCAAGACTCCTCACTGCGAAATTTTAACCAAATCAGTTATTATCAAAGGCAGAAAAAAGAGATGTATCAGATTTTTTATTCAAAACATTTGTTCGTCTTTAACATTCATATCTCTTAGATTTATTTTAATAAAAATCTTTTATGGTGTCATTCCGGTTTAGATCAGAGGTTACAGAAAGTAAACTGTATTTTTTATGTTTAATGTACAAAATACTCACATGTATACTAAAAAGAAAATGAAGTCCTACCAATCCGCATCATGATGCAAAATATTTAAACCCTAAGTAGACCACTTCAAAGACAATACAAATATACGGGAACATAAACAAGGCGCCATAATATCACACACTTTAAGAGGCGATTCTCGGAACTACATTTCAGTCTGACCACGAAGTTAATAATTTTCGAAATAAAACCATTTATGGTCTTACTGTTAGTTTTACTTCTCTATAGGTGCTTTAAAATAATTAGTTAGCGGGTATAGTCAGCGTTAATGTGTGTGTAACAACACACACATTAACGCTGACTGTTGTTGTACGTACCGGTCCTGTGTTTATGTTCGCAGCAGGGCGGCAGCGGCGCGGGCGGCGCGCGCGCGGGGCGCACGCGCACGCGGTAGAAGCGCGAGCCGCGCGGCATGCCGTAGCGGTTGCCGCTCTGTACAACAGTTTTGTGAGGAACATGTTTTGTTATGTGCGGTTCGAAGGTCTTACAGTATCGTCCATAATAAGGATGAGTACATAAATGTAGACTGGTTTGAGACAAACTTTTTTATTACAAAAAGCCGGGGCCTACAGCCCAAATCTATACTAATAATAAAGCTAAAGACTTTATTTGTTTGAACACGCTAATCTCTGGAACTTACAGCCGGATTTGAAAAAAGTCAGAAAGAACGATAAGTGAAAACGAAGAATTAGCGGGCGATGCGAGGCGACGCGGTGGGTCGGGGGAACAAGAAATTTCACACGGACGAAGTCGCGGGCAGAATCTAATAGCTTATTATGTTTCACATTATTGGAAAACCATTCAAATTGAAAATATAATGATTCTTGCCTTATATTAAATTGCAATGCATTTATTTACAAAAATATGAATGTTCGAAAATTATTCTTTCGAACAAAGTAATTATTTTAATATATTTAAGTTCAAAATAACCTACCTTCTTAGCATAACAGTACTCCTTAGACTCGACCGTAGCGACTGAGTACAGCCGCCTCTCACTTTCGTTCTTAGCTTGTATGCTCAATTCGAGCGCCGGCAGGCAGTCGCTGTGCACGAAATACATTATTGATGCTTCCTGGAAACAGATTTATTTGTTTTAAATATTATTACAACGCATAAAGATTTGTCTCAACGGGCAACGGGCCTCAGAAGTTGAGTAGGAATGTTGTTGATTTCTTGTCTAATATTTTCTTTCAATTCAGATATGGTTGATCGATTACTGTTGTACAACCGACTCTTCATAAAACCCCAGAGAAAAAAAATCTTAGGTTTGAAGTCTGGGCGAGCGCGTTTTCATGAATGTTAGAGATCATTTTGAAGAGTGCCAGAGCCGCGAAGGACGACATTTGAATAATGTTATTTTCAAAAAGTATTTTTCCCATGTCTTCAATTTCTGATTTTGTAATTTAACGTGTATATATAAATATATTTGTTAATTTTTTATGCATCTACAAAAGTTAGTTTTTTTCTGAGACATCCTGTACTTTTGCTATGTATGCTCAATTTTTTTAAAGTCCACGTTTATGGTAAAATTTTTACTTTGAGAGGACCTTAATTTTCTAGCAAAGTAATTTCGTAAAAAGGTAAACTTTAAAGGTAAGTGGTAGTAGTACGGTTGATGTAACTAACTGTTATGTGGCTAAATAACTTACCTGTAGCACAGTATAGTTGAGATGCGCCGGGTCCCACATGACGAGCACGGTGTGCCCGGGCAGACACGACGACAGCGACAGAGTGCCGGCCGACAGACCGAACGGCGTGTGACAACGACCGCGACATTTCTTACTGTCTTCCTTCTTAGGGGACGATCTGCAAAAAATTATGGATACAGAAGTTTGTTGTAGCGTCTGACCTGAAACGGTCACATGAGGGAGGTGACCATCCTTGCATACTGTAATGTATATATCGACAGTGGAAAGCTAAAATACCTAAAGCGCCAAAACCTGAAATCTCAAGAATGATTTTTATAGTTATTACTTTAAAATTCATTCTTGAGATTTCAGGTCCAGGGTTTCAGGTATGTAATATATGAAGATGATACTGTCAGAATGTTTTAATTTTTGTGAAAATAATGCATGACTGTGTTAAATAAATTATTTTATGTTTAAATAGTGTAATTGGGTTCGGCCGGTCTATTTAAAATAAAATAAATAAATACCCAACCACGAGTCGAGGTCCCGGAAACGCCTGCAAGGGCTTTGTGCCTTTGTATTCACATACGCTCGATAAAAACGCACGAAATACGGTAAAATCTCACAAAGTATTAAAATAATTATTTTAAACTTAGTATAGCATTTTCTAACTTTAACTACAAATGTGATTGTGATATATTTTATAAATACATTGATGTTCTTATAGAGGTATGAGGAACAGGGTGTAAAGCTCACTCATACTCTATGGAAAAGGGAGGATCCTCCGACCAGACGGGTGTTGTGTCTGGTGGGCAACTGCCCGACGATTGATGTCGGGACATTGTACATATATATGCTAGTTGCGCGGTAAACTCTGCTTGCGCGATGCAGGATTTTGCGTGACGTCAGTGTGACGCGTACCTCGTATGTGGCGTTGTAGATGCCGCTACATACTTTTAAATAAATATTTCTAAAAGTGTCAAGGTCTCGAACTGAAACTTATTTTCTAGTTACAAGTGTGTTATGCGTGTAAATGATTTTTACTGCCTAGTGTTGTGTGTTGTGTTGTGATGTGTTGTGTGTTGTGATGTGTTGTGTGTTGTGTTGTGATGTGTTGTGTGTTGTGATGTGTTGTGTGTTGTGTTGTGTTGTGTGTTGTCGTGCTTACCTGCCATCGCTATCGTCTTCTCTGCTTTTCTCTTCTTCTGTTTTCTTTTCCAAGTCTTTCTTCAAATCCTTTACTTGTTGCTTCAATACTGCGTTCTCGTTTTCGAGGGAAGCCAACTAGAAGAATACAATGATATTATTGATATCCCCAGTGACAATGATTGCTAATTAATGCAATACAATTTACAAACAATGACGGATAGAGGGGAATCTAATCGGTTTACCTGTAGGTACCTACGTCTACTGTGGCTGTGACGTATTTTGGTGTCGAAAGCTAGATACAAGAATATAAAAATAAATACTGCAAATCAAATGTAATACATTTATCGGCGGCATATTATGTAAGCAAGATATAAGAACTACCGCTCGGCGCAGACCAAAAAGGATTACTCAATAGGTATTTTTTATGAGCTAATGAGTAATAAACCTTATACATCAGAGTGCAAACTAGCCCGCGCAAGCGCGCTAGAGGAGTTTAGAGATCGCCTGATGAGACTTTTAACATCAGCGTCGATGTTCATATAAGTTTGCACTTTAACGGTCTAAAAATAAAGTGCATTATTCAATGCCAGTAAAAAATCCTTTGCTTTCAGCCTAAAGCGATCATACCTGTGTCTTAAGCAGCGAATCAAGGTCGTTAGTCTCAGGATCAGTCAGCTGTTGTATAGTATCGCGGTACTTGCCACACTCTCTCACTAATGCTGCCTCTCGCTCCCGCAACGCATCTATCTGTCTCTCTTTCTCCGATAAAAGCCGACGGGTCATGTCATTTGTGGACATCGACGATGAAAGCTATAAGCGAAATGTGGGTACGTGAGAAAATAAAATGTGATAGCTAATCTAGGTGTAAAGTGCGAAAAGGAAGCGCTATTACGTAGATCTTAAACAAATAAATAAACAAATCTTCTAAACTTTTTTATTACAGTCGCAAGCACATTGTAACTACATACCGTCAAACGGGATGAATAGATATGCAGGGGTGAATCGAGACGAAACTTTAAAAAGGGATTTTAACACTGAAATAATATAGTTTGTTACTAACAAGGACACTAAGGGCCCGTTGTTTGATACATAGTTAAACATGACCAATAGTCAATTTAACAATTAGTCACTTGACAATAGTAAAAGTTTAACTACTCTGTCTACGCATGGTTAACTTTCATAGCAAATTGTAATTTTTTTTAACTATAGTTAGCTTAACCATTTGTCAAACAACATACTTATGTAATTTTTAACAAATTGTTAGTTTAACTAACGCATTTTAACTATTAGTATGTGTTTTGTATTGTTTATTTGTAATTTGCTATAAAAGTTAACCATGCGCAGACAGAGTAGTTAAACTTTGACAGCTATTAACTATTGTCAAGTGACTAATTGTTAAATTGACTAATGGTCATGTTTAACTATGTATCGAACAACGGGGCCTTAATCGTTAATTATAATACAGTAAACACACAGTCCTTTTTGGCAACAAACTATATTATTTCAATGTCATAATCCCTTTTAAAGTTTATTCTCGATTCACCCTGTTTGACGGTACTACTTAAAAAGAAAGCAATGCAATGTACAGTAACCGGTTGTAAAAATTGCACATTCAGTTATTCAAATAGCTCAGCATTGTACAGCTTCGCATCATCTTTGTCACTCATAACCATGGGACAGTCTTCTTGTGGCATATTACCGCCCCTGGATTGTATTGCTCTATGCCCGTTTTCTAATGCCTTGCAGATTGTTTTTGGCTATAAAACATTCCATGCCATGTTATAAAATCGAAATATTTTCATTGATATGGCAACACTGTTCATTTTGGATTTCAGAAACCGAGCATTGCAACACTAAACGGAGAATATAAGCGGCATGCTTTATCGTGAACACATACCTGTTTCTCAGAGTCATATTTCGTATTAATGGCCGCGATTTCTGTTTCCATCTTGATCTTCCATTCCACCTCGGCCTTTGCAACCGCCTCTCTGATAGCCTCTTCCTTCTCAACCTCAGCATTTTCTTTAGTCTGCATGACGATCGCGTTGTGACTTGATATCTCGATGACGTCGGTACGCTCGATTTTCTCGAGACTCGATTCCGAAGGTGATCGGTCCATGTTTGTTAGAGCTACTAGACGGAACCTGAGGGAGAATATGATTTTCAGATATTTAATCAACGTATTAAATTCCCATTGCTGGGATTCAGACCACCTCTCTGTGAACGGGCCACGGAGTTTACGGTACCGTGCGGCGAGCGGGTTTATAAGATACGTATAGTTTTAATCTATGGACCTCAGCAATTGTTACAATAATTCCCATGATGCTAATTTATTTTACTTAGGAAACGCACAGAATTATTTATCTGAGGACATGAAGGATGCTTTATGTCGTTACTGGCGGTCACTGGGCTAATAGTAGACAATTGTGTCTGTTTTTAAAATGTAGGTGTACTTCTGCCTAACCTTACGGGGATTACAGGCGTGATGCCACTATAATGTAGAAATCGAGCTATCTGATTGAGTATAAAACCGTTGTAAGTAATAAAGGCGTAATGTATGTAATAACCAGTGATCGGAATAGATAGAGCTAATACACTTACAAGTTCGAAAAAGAACAGAGACAAAGTGGAGACGCCTTACGACATAATATTTTTTCGGAACAAATATCCGGGTTTCAGAACATTACTTAAGCACAACTAAAATTAATAAAGTAAAACAACTATGGAATTCATTTCCTGTTTCTGTTTGAAAAAAAGAGTAAGCACGATCTTTATTGTTGTAAAAAAATAAACGTAATCTCCTTATCTTCGTTTGAACGATGTAGGTAAGCGCGGAAGGTAATGTCATTTACATACCAGCTTTAATATTTATATAACTAACAAGGTAAAGGAAAAAATAACAATTTTATAGCTTTTTTTTACCATTTATCGACGCTTGGAATACGAAACACCCCTCTACCCCTCAACCCTTTTGTCATTGTTTACCAGTGACAAACAAAAGATAGAAAGAGACAGCAAGTTTTGGCTATTCTGGGAAACAAAAACATGAGGCGGACCCAGTTCTTTACCTGAATTAATAACAATAGAAAACGTATCTACTGATTGTTTGAGAACATTCTCCTTGTTTTTGAAGTCGGTTAAAAAGTTAAATGAATTCAATTACTTTACTGCATTAATAGCATTAATATTAAATGTACTTCAGTGATGTCCCGAAACTCGGAACAAATATACTTCAAAAAAATATTTTCGTAAGGAAGTCTCCCCTTTTTTGTCTGTTCTTTGAACTTTAGGTATATTAGCTCTACCTATTCCGATCACTAGTAATAAGACTTGATACTGAAAAAATCTTACCTCGATCGTAAAGACTCAATCTCAGCCTTATATTCCAGATGCATCTTTTCTTGCAAGTCTTTGATCTCCTTCTGTTTCTGTGTTTCAATGTCTTCTAACTTCTTCTCAAATCCCTGTATTTCTTCTCTTGTCTTCTCTAGTAATTCCTTCGTCTCTTGATGTTCTTTTTCTAATCTTTCTATCTCTTTCTGGTTTAAGTTTTTGATATTTTCTGTGTCTGTTTTGAGGGTAGCGATAACTTCGTCTTTTTCGTTGAGAGCTGCTTTCATATCACTTAGTTCTAGTTCGTGGTCTACTGTGAGCCTCTGTGTTTCCTCACGGAATCTTATTGCACATTCAACATTGCTCTTTTCCCACGCCTCTAATATCTCTATATACTTACTCGTCATGAACTTCTTCTGTTCATTAACCTCATCTTTCAACTTCGTCAACTCTTCTACTATAAATACAATATTTACTTTACAAACTGCATAAATCTTTATTAAAAACTCTTGCAGTTTCTCCACATTTATTCTGTGTGTGTCCATGTTGTCCTGAAAATTTAAGTCTTTCAGAATATTGAGTAGAGAAAGTTTCTACGAACGCTACTTAACGTCACAATACTACATACTAATGAAAAATAATATCGCAAAATAATACGCAAATGAAAAATAATATCAAACAGCTCATACGGGGCCGGTGAAGACAGGAGCAAATAAAATAATAACAAAACGGCAACCACTCAGATAAGAGCTCCGAGAGCAGTGTACAGTCAAACAGAGCTGGGTATACACGCAAAAATGTTAATATCTTCACTACCACTGCCAATATTAATTTGTATTGTGTGTGTAATAACCAGAGATCGGATATTCGGATGCATATTCACCTAAAGTTGAGAAGTTGGCTAACATGGAATGCGCTTTTGTATCGAAAAAATCCCACTTACGTCAGATTTCAGTGACCAAACCGGACCAAATCATAGTGATCGAAATTAAAGTTGCTGTAGCCGAGGTAATATTTACGCTCAATCAGGATATAGTATTTAATTTAATAAAAATAATTATTTTAATTTAAGTTTTTTGTTTTAACTAACACACACCACCCTTTTACCGTACTCAAACATGTTTGCATCGGGGGTTAAAGATTAATTTTAAATAAATATGCATCTAATTTTTTTACTAAAAAATATTTTTTTAGAAGCCGCTTCCACACTTTCACAGCAAAAAATTTACTTTAGGTAGATGTGCATCCGAATATCCGATCTCTGGTAATAACTTTTAGGCCCGCTTGTACCACAAATCACTAAATAAATAAAATACACTTAGCGCTAAACATATCTAAATCATAATTTTGTCTCTGTCAACTTCAAACGATTGACAGCAATAGCACGATGTTTTAAATTAGTTTAGCTCAAAATTAATTTAGTGACTTCTGGTGCAAACGGGTCTAAAGGGTTAAGACACAATTAAACATGCAACACTTGACTAATCAGCACCCTCAAAACATTATTCATTAAGTAGTTGCAAGTAAGCCTGTATACTAATCTCCTTGTTCAACTGTACGTTTAGCGCGGAGTTCTTACGCGAGCGGCGTGTTGTGTGTCGCGGGGTCGATGTACACCTGTCGTTCGTCCCGGCCCCATTCCAAGCTCGACGGTAGCGACTCCTCGATGTAACAATCCGAGTTTTCGAACTCGTTTGATTTCGGGCTCTCCGCGGTTTCCAATATAACCGGTAGTTTTCGCACCTCGGTTACCGTCGATACGGCCATTGTTTCGGGAATGCATAGAGTGGAGATGTCGATTTTCTGTTTTTGTGTCGCACTCTGACCGCCTAGCTTTTCGAAGTCGCTGGCTTCCGTTACTGAGTCGAAATCTCTGTTGAACGAGAAACACCAAAATATTAATAACACATTCTAAAAAGATAATTCAAGATCAAAGAACTACAAAATACTCACTTATCCATATCCACTTGAATGTCCACATCTTTAGTTTCATGTTCCGAAGCCCGTATTCTGAAATTGATACAAAAATATTCCATTTTAACATTGGCCAACAACACTATACTTATTTGAATTCAAAATCTCGGATAATTATCAAGTTTTAAGAAAACTTGAACTCTATGTCGTACCAGTCAAAGTTCAAACTTCATTGCAACCAAAAAAAATCAGACCTTCATTACAAATGGTCACTTAAAAATCAACTTAAAATGCAAAAGGAGAGAGTTGAGTAAATGGCGATGGAATGTAAATTATTATCTGAGATTAACTTCAAGTTTAAACATTATTTCCACAAATATCATACCTCTGTTGGAAAAACTGCACAGTAGTATCCATATCGTAACTGGGTATATCTTCACTAAGGTCTGGGAACGCTTTGGCTATGTACGCCACATCTGTCTCAGTCAGTTTGGGCAGGTGGGCGTCAAACGTTGGCGGGCCTTGCGTGGCAAACGTTGGCGGCAGCTCCGTCATGCCGGGGAACAGACTTCGTAGGAAGTGACCATCGAACACTGTGTTGAACTCCTGCCGCCTGCTGATTTCTTCGTCGTGTATTTTGAGCAGTTTTTCAGCGAGGTCTGTGGCCCACTGGAATTTAAACAGCCAGTTAGTAGTAGTAGTTTGGATTAATTATAGCTATTAGAACGCATAGTTAAAAGTTAAACGTCTCTTAGGAATTTCCAACTATAGGATAGCCCCATTAGAAACCCGTGATGTCAGATCCTCTAACAACCCCGATGACGATCAAATAAAAGACAGACGTCATAACGACATAAGAAATAGCTTTTTAGCACAGATTGTAAAAAAACGCAGTACCGCGGTATTTCGCGTTTTTTTTTTTTTTGTTTGACTGTCGCGACTGTCATTTGAAGCACTGATGGTATGCTATGATTGATTACCTTAAGATGTGCCTGTGAGAAGGTGCGTCTCCTAGACACCTCGTGCACTGCCCTGACAAACACTTGCGGAGCTCGGTGTAGCTGTGCCACGATGCCGAAGTACCGCGACAGCCGGTTGAAGCACTGAAACGACAGCATCGCGTGCGCATCCTGCACTGACATCGAGTTCTCGATCATTAGGACCGCCCTGCAAATTAGTAAGGGAGAGGTTAGCTGACGGTGGGTGACAAATAAAGTTCAAATTGGTGTATCAATAACACAGAGGACGCTGCTTTTAACAAATTGTACTAGAATGAATTATCCTTACTTTTATAGGAATCAATCCCATCAAGGATAGTGACTTCAGCGGCTTGAGAGGCTCTAGATCAGTTGACAAAGCAAGGAAACCCGGTTCTAATGATTTTAATTGCAAGGTATTGCCGGTATTGCAAACGTATCCTTACCTTGACATTTCAAAACATAGGAACTAATAACAATGTCAATAATTAATGTCTGATGCAGTGCTTCTAGTTAAGTACAAACACCCCATAGTAGAATTAAAATTGCTATCGACTTGCTAAGTAAAAGAAACTGGTCGCCTTTTACAACCTTCACTTCATGGCGAAGTTTTATTTAATAATAATAATAACATAGCATGTCTACAGTGTCTACTTACTCTAATCTCGCCTTCAATATATGTGAGAGTTCGTCCTTCGACTTGGCGATACGCCGCCTAATGTCGATAAGCATCTGATGTCCCTTCAGTAACTTCTTCAGCTGGCACCAGTGGGACTGGACTAGTGTGGGCAGGACGGAAGGGTCGCATGCTGTGTTTAGACGCTCGCGGCACTGGGGAACAAAATGTTTCTTGTTTTATTGTCGGACTAAAGAAGAATCATCACCATCATCATCATAGTCAGTCTATAATGTTCCCACTGCTGGGACACAGCCCTCCTCTCTTCGAGAGGGAGTGAGCTGTAATCTACCACGCGGACCCAGTGCGGGTTGGTAGATGTTACATGTCTTCAAATTTTTGGTTCTAGGACATGCCGGTTTCCTCACGATGTTTTGAGAAGAATTGAAAGAAGAATGAACGGGATGAATTTATGAGCTTCGAGTGCAACGCCGCTTGATTCATTTCAATTTAAGCCTCATGTCGGCCTCATAGAAGTCATAAAACGGGGCATCGTGAAATCCAATAAAATTTGAACGAATTCAGCATTCTTCCTGTTTGAGCCTTATTTCAGTGTCGTAAAAGTTACACGTCATCGTGAAATGAATAATTTGGAGTCCGATAAATGAAAAAACGTTTTGAGAGATGTAATATAGCAATCTATGATATGTAATTTCAATTATTGTTCAGTCATTTGAGAGGCCTAATGCATACACCTCCTAAAATAAGATCAGGATTTCTTAAAATAAAGGCTGTTAATACTAAATGCCATGTTCAAAGTTATTTGAATAGAATGAATCACCAATCAAGTAGAAAATATCGAATTCAAATTTGTATCTGTTACAACTATTTATTCAACAATGTAAACACATCTAATACCCATGAATATAAGTATAACAAATTTAAAATGTACGCTTCAAAATACATAGCTCCTATGTTTATATTGTTCCACATCATAACCGCAGTGTCACGTTTTGTTTATCAAGCCTACGTTTATTTTATGGCGAAGTTTAGCAACTAGTTGCAGCCACTCTTAGACGTGTACAGTTTAGGTATCCTTTAAATGGATGAGGATAAGTTAAGTTAACTCAGTAAGTACCTATAGGTATGACATCTAAAATGTCGTACAGTTGGGTTTTATTTTCATTTCTTTGGCCCGGTTTTGCAGTTGTCAATATCGATCATTATTGATATTATTATGATGATAATAATATGTTTAAAAGTCATTGGAGAGGGACTTTAACAAAGAGAATTATTATCAGTCATGTGTTTGTTTCGGAATTACCGAACTAGGTATTTCGGAATCGAAAATTTACGAAATTGCGTGAGATTTCGGGTCAGACACTTGTAGAGCTATAGCCGAAACAATGACATAAGTAAAACCATAAATTGAAAGATGGTTTAAGATTTCAAACAAAAATTGAGTGTCATGACAAACTTAAATAATAGGGTAAATTAAAGAACCCCCGACACAAAAAGGAGCTGATGACCTTGAAATGGCTGAACCGGTGTTGATAAAAACATGTCTAAGAAGCACCGCTAGAAAACCTGCTTTCAAATAAAAAAACCGCATCCAAATCGGTTCACCCGTTTAAGAGCTACGATACCACAGACAGACACACACACAAAGCGGTCAAACTTATAACACCCCTCTTTTTGCGTCGCGGGTGAAAAACAAAAAGAAAGTAAGTCAATTAACAATAAAGTGCTTCCAGAATATTATATAGTTCTCCTCACCTGTATAAGCGACGCAGCCTGGTCGCGTTGGTCTCGCTCCAACTTCTTTACGTCATTCAAGAGCTGGTCAAGACCATACAGCCTTTCTTCAATACCCTTGATATGCTTCAAGCCATGCAGATTGGCGTACTCCAGAATATGGTAAAGCTCTGCTTCACGCTCCTTCAAGGGATCAGCATCCAGCTGTAATTAGATTTATGAGATTGTAGTAACAATTGATGTAATGGGACTACCATAAGCAATAGAAAGGTGAGGTAGGTCAAGAGCGCGTACGATTTTTCAGCAATCTCATTAATTTTTACTTTATTTTTATTTTTGATACTGGCTGGCAGGGACATCGACGCGCAAATTGAAACCGTGAACTCAGCACATGATTCTAGACCCCCTAGCGTAGAAATTTTTCGTCGGTTATCAAACAAAACTCAGCTGTTTCATAAAAAATTCCAATACCTACGCGGTCAAAATGTATGGCAGAGCAATTATTTTTTAATAACGGACTAAAAGTTTCAACGCAGGGGGGTTCAGATGGGGTCCGATAGGGCCGATGCCTGCCGGGGTCGCAGATTGTTCGAAAGAGTTACCGTGGCCCTGGCGCACAGGCAACTGAAGGAACACGGGTGAGTTTTAGTCAGTAAGAGTCTGACACGCCCTTCCGCTTCGCCCAGAGCGGGAGAGGTCAAGTGATGATTTCCCATGCAAAAAAAAGGGGGGTGTTCAGAATCATGATTGTACTGAATCCATGGTAACAGGTTGTGCGTCGATGTCCCTTCGACCCTGAACAACTCTTTTGTTCTAATGTGGTTAAATAATGTATTCGTACTTGAAACAATTATCGGTAAAAGAACAAAAGTGTTTATTGATGTTTGTTTTAATGTTTATGTTTGAGATGCGGAGACGCATTATACACCATACAGGTACAATTATTTCATAACATCCGTCAGACCCATACCTACTACTGTAAAGCTTTTTCAATTTTAATGGCTTTACGAGAACGTACCTACACAAGAAAATATGTAACCTGAAAACATACTTTGATAAAGATTTTATGCGTTTTGATAAACATTGAATACGCAACGCATATGGACATTATGAATGAAAATTGCATTTGTAAAATTCCAACGAGCTTGGCCTGAAAACGTTGGTCAGTATCACGCCAATTTTTTTTAGAACCTCCTTCTAGTTCTAACGTTCTGGTGATTGTAATAAGTACTATATTTCACTGCTTCTCACTCACTGCAATGTGTTTGCATAATAACATTAATAATATGCAAAGCGAAACACCGCGACCCTCTTCATCTCTCAATCATCTTCATCAACCTCATTTCAAAGTATACTTACTAAAGCTAATCCCTTCTGGCAATAGTCCAATATATCCTGAAGAGACGCTTTGTTCCCCTGCGCAAGGATCCAGTGCAGCAGGGAAGGTTCCTCCTTGCTCTCATAGGACTGTGCCTTAAAGGTGACTCCTTCATCAGACTCCTCAACGAGGGGTAACGGCTCCGAAGACGACGCTCCTTCGTTGCCTGATGATAGTTTTTGGTCGAACACTGTAAGGATATAAATGAAGATGACTTTCGGCAAAAATCTAGTCTATTGTGAAAGGCTGTTCAATTCTTGTTGGTTAAAATCTTTTGCGTCATTATATTTGAATGGCTTTTATTTATTTCGACCTTCGATAACTTGAGATTTAACGGCAGATTTATTGACGAAAAACTTGAGAGTTATCAAGTCTTTGATCAGAAACCGAATGTCCATAAGTATCTATTTTTCTGTGGGTAAAAGGAGACCCAAGAATTATGAATAATAGACCTCAATCACCAATCCCGGCTTGCAATACTCTTTATCATACTCTATATTTATGTGAAAGCATCTATTTTGTATGAGGCCCACGTTGCTCATAACGGTTTACGGTAACATCTAATATAATAATAATAATTTTATACCCCTTTCATTTATAAACGTTGCTTAAACTTAAGAGATGTTTAAACGTCAAAAATGTATGGTGAAACTGTCGCTAATCATTACTTAACTATAAGTAACATTTATGAATAAACCCCATAATCATAATAATAGTGCTGGTAGGGATCTTGCCCATCTTCCGGGCTCTGGGATTGTTCTGATAGCCGTGGAATACCTCTCCACTCCTCAAGCACAGCGACAAACAACATGGCGACAAGGGGGCAACATGTCCTGAGGCACATGTTGCCCCCTTATCGCTACGTCACTATGTGCTAGCGACAGTTTCCGGGTGCCCATTATGGAGTGCGCAAGTCACCCCTGCCATTTTATCCGTGTATATTATATTACACCAACCGGGGATTATCCTTGGGTGCACTTGCATAGTGCATACAGGGACACTCGTCGGTCGGTGCCTCATTCGTGTAAAGAATTGTTAAAGGGATATTATTAATGGTACAAATAAATAATCACCTATCAATTTATTTCCATCATTTAAATACTGACTGCACAGCAAATTCACCAGCAGAGCGTACATACATAATACTCACACTCGGGATCGGTACAAAACGCAATATTACTGTACCTACTAGGAGAATTCAGGATGCAAGAGCGAGCGAAGCGAGCTCGGGACTTGGGGCACCCTGACTCGGACAGGTTAGGTTAGAAGGGCTTAACAGTAAGTGTGGTTACTGTATTATAATTTGCAATTAAGTGCCCTTGTTGGCAACAAACTATATTATTTCAACGTTAAAATCAATTTTAAAGTTTCGTTCCGATTCACCCGTGCATTCCTATTCACCCAGTTTGACGGTACGTAAGCAAAAATCTACATCATTTCGTAAAAGAGGTGGAAAGACACAATTATATCACTAGAAATAGGGACCAATTAATTCAACCAGGTTTCAGGCTGGCTAAAGTAGACTCATATTTCATGGGGTACTGTTTATAATGTTACAATAAAATACCTCCCAACATACTTCAACTGAATGAAACGAAATTTAAATAAAAACTAAAACGCACACTATGCAGCCAAGCATATTATAAGTTGGGGGATTACATCGCTGATTAAAATACTTGGTTCAACGCTGGTCCTGCTCCACAAGGGCGCATAAACTAATTGATTAGCATTTGAAAATACTGTTGGAGCTGCTGAAGAGTTTAAAAACAATCTTTGCATTGTATAAATTCAATCTTTTAGTATTGTATAATTGCATAGCATATGTGAGAGTAATATGTACATACTATAAAGCTACCATTTACTGGGTACGTCTTTCATTGATTTGAATATGCCCTGGCGGCTGAGAGTATGTCATGGTCACTCTAATGTCTCGCTGATGGTGGCGCATGTGTCGAATCATTTAGCTCCCTTCAAAATGGTTGAGCTGAATGATGTCATGTTCGTGAACGGGCGCCGTCAGTAGGAACTGCACGCGTAGCATGACCACCATAGAAACGGGTTTTGTCGACAGAAGAATAGACAAAATGACAGATTCTAGAAAAAAATCTTTAGAAATCTGTCATTTTGTCTATTCTTCCGTCGACAAAACCCGTTTCTATGGTGGTCATGCTACGCGTGCTGGTCATCTCTTAGCTGCCACGGATTATTTTAATTTAATTTAATATTTGTTTTTTTTTATCTTTTTATTACGGACTTTTTTAACGTTCTCACATGCATAATTTCAACATGAATGATGTAACCAATATTTTGTAATCATATTTTGATTTTAAAGAGTGTCCGTGGAGTTTCTTGCCCGTTCCTCTCCATAGGTACCTACTACACTTTGGAATGGGCAACTAGCTTCATCTTTCTGACTGACCGACCCCCTGACAATTCAAAAGTGCCTGTTTATTTGTCGGTTAATTGAAATAAATGCTCAGAGTTTGAGTTTCATTCAAAACGTCTAATGAGAGTTGGCTTCGTCCCCTCGTACGCCTTCCGAAGGTCCAGGACCCATGGTCCCGAGATTTGCAAATATAAAAATAATATTCCATTTATTTCAAGCCCATAGATATATACCTTAAACTAAAAAATCATTTTTTTTAATCTTCCATCTAAAGATTTTACCTCTCTTTCCTCAAAGATCAAGATTCTTATTAACTACTCATTATTTCATCATAGTTTTCTGCTTTCGACAAAACAGAATCAGGAAAAAACTCAACGCGGTTCACGTGCGTGGCACATGTTATTATGAACACTTAAATAACGATAATTTATTGTAGCTAGATTGAGAGTAAATAAATACAGATAATTAAAACGATAACTGCCACAATGCGCAATGTAACAAAACAATGTATCAAATGCTAATCTTTTCTGTGTAATTCTACTGGGAAATTAGGACCGCCTACGTCCGGTCTATTTCTTTTTCGTGAGGTTAGATGTTATAATGTATTGTGCTTCGTGTTCAACCAACATTTTGCTATAAAGAATTGTTAAGTCTTTATTTTATTAATGCCAACATTGTAGTTATTCAAGTAGGTGAAATTATCGCCCAAAAAATAAAACATTTTTTTTAATTGTGTTTGTACCAATGACCGTTGAATTTCATATGGTCTGACACATATTTTGCATATTGATGAATGATATTCATAACATCCAATATCACAGTTTTAGGCAGTGGCACAGTCGTGGATGTGCACGCGGCGCAATTAATTGCACAACTCACAACAAAGATAAGCTAAAGCACTGTCTCAGATGTGTTATAATTGGAATTATGTTATCAGTCAGTGCCCTACCTATAAGCCTATAACACAGGCACAATAATCTCTAAATAAATAATAGTAAAAAAGACCCTTCAAATCACATGGGTGACGTCACCGCTGCCCATAATCGTTTCCGCTCAAACCTGTTTGCGTTAAAAAGTCATTAGCTAAATATAGCTAGGTCGTCGTAGTAGCAACTCATTGACATTGGAAGCTAAATTAATTCACCGACTAGCCTAGTAACATTATCAACTGTTCAATCGGTTCCTAATAATTGTTATCACATACAGGAAAGACACGACTGGACCGAATGAATGAAGCAGAAACGACGAATAATTCTGTAGCACGCTTGTTGTTAAAATATGGACGAAAAAGAATTTCTTTTCAACAAGCCTGTTTAGTGTTTGCATTTTAAACATGAACTCATTACACAAATCATGTGATTACAGCTCGGTACTTCAATTAAACAGACGTTTATTGTTCCAATCACTTACCATCTTCGTCGGACAATTTGAACGCCTCGACGCCAAAATCTTGACAAGCCTTGGTTTCTGAACTGTTGTCCAAAGGGTGAGTGATCCCGTAGTGAGGACCCTCAAAATCTGTGTCTTCGAATACATCAAAGGCCGAGAATCGATGAGCCTCGGCATTTAATTGGAGTGCGGTCAGTATTGGTATCTTGCCTAAAGATTCTAAAACTTCGTTGAGCCTAGAAAATAAAATATTCAAGCATTTATTTATCGATAGACCTTCGACTGGTAGTGTTTTTATCGATGTAAGATTGGAGGTGTTCTGAAACATAAATTATGTATCTGAAACGTTAGCTCACACGGAAAAACAGAATGTAAGTAATACATAATTACCTAGAAAATTATATATTACAAGGATGCTATGTGTTTGTTCCCTTTGTTTCACAAACTGCGTTACGAAATATTTAGACACATGTGTAGAGATTAGCAAAAGTATTCAGAATCATTGCTGTTTGTACTTTACTTATCAGTAGCAGATAACAGGGATCGTGCTATCTTCAAAATTTGGCCTAGACAGAATAATTTGCAAGAATAGGCAATACAGCAGTGGGGCGCGCCGGTCAGGGTCAATGGAAATGCGCCGTTGTCCGCCGAGGTCCGAATGTGACACAAACCCAAATATAGCGAACAAATTACTCGTATATTTGGCTTTTATATGTTCATCGCAAAGAGAAAACGGTGTGTTGAACTCATAAAGACTAGTACATTCGTATGGGAAACGTGCGATTGCACCGGACTAGACAAAAGCGTCTAGAATCAATACCAAAGTGCTGCACTGTCCTATTACAGGCATGGCGCGCACGACAGTACCCTACAATTTATTCATAAAATTACACCGTAGCACGAACGCTGGTAGGTCAACTAAGCACACTCGGGCATGAAACATACACAATGAGGAATTATTACGCACCTAGGCTATATACGGCTTTAATATCCACGAGGAATTCATATGTAGTTTGTAGTAACTTGTTTCTTCACTTCAAACGAGACGAATTCTTTTATACAACAACGTAGGTATGAACAACTTCAAGAGATTTTTCCAATATAACTCATTACGCTAATACCGGAAAATACGTTATTTGTTCAAGGTAAATACTAAAAAGGAATAAATTAAAGTAGTTTGAACTGGTGGCCAATTTATTTTATTTACCTATTTATTTCTTTTGAAGACGAAATATTTGTAATTGGCGTATTAATAAATAAATCAATATTGAACTTGCTGTGAACTTGAACGGGTTGCATTAATAGTTTTTGACACGAACGTGCGGTGCACTTTGATAAGATTGCAGTAACTATGCGCAAGTACTGCTTACTGTAATTACATTAGTTGGTAGCATGTGGACTGTATAAAAAGGTTTATAATGTTTAATGAAAGTTTTAAAATACGGAGCATACTTACACATTTGTTTAGCTGTTCTGAATTCTCGGTAGACAGACTATCTACAGTTTTTTTGGAATGGTTTAATATAAATGAATGGCCAGTTTTAAGTTCCGGTTAACTACCTGGCGCATATTCCTAGACAATAAATATTATAATTCATTCGTGAATTCATCTGGTAGATAGCTCCTACACTATCACTGAAAAGCTCCTAAATGACATACCTAATTATCTATGACACGTAACATAATAAATTGTCGAAAAATTACTCACCCAGATAACTTTTCATGATACTCCTCCTTTTTTAGTCGATGTTTTCTAAAAGACTCTTTAAAATTTCGAGATCTCTCACAAAATTCGTTGAAAATGTCTTCCAAGTTCGCAACCACCGCTGCCCAGCCCTGTTTCAAAAACGGAATCATCAACTGAATAATAATAATTAGGTCGAGGTCGCAAGCACCGATTGCTTGAACTACTTTTAATAATTTAATGAAAATTAAGTCATTAAAACGAATACCTATTGACACACTTATGCACTAGTTATCTAAGTTCTTGAAGCACTTAATTGGACCTCTTCTACTTTTGGTAATACCTATTTATTTAACCATTTATGTACACACATATAAACAGACAAGAGAGGAACGGGAAAATACGTACAAAGGTGATGCTTATTTGTAAAGAAATCTCTTCCAGCATATTACCTGCGATAGGAGAGTAGACAAAAAGAGATGTAGACAACGTGTGTAAGCGCAGAAGGGAAAACCAAATACATAAAATCAAAAACAATTCTCTAATTTAAATATATATATACGATATGAGAATATACTTACATACATACATACTTCTGAAATAAATATCACTAAAATATATATATAACTAGCTTCTGCCCGCGGCTTCGCCCGCGTGGATGTCGGAAATTATCCCATGGGAACATGCTACCGGTACAAAAAGTTGCCTATGTCCTTCCCCAGGATGCCATCTATCTCCTTGCCAAATTTTATCGAAATCCGTTCAGTGGTTTAGGCGTGAAAATGTAACATACAGAGTTACTTTCGAATTTATAATAATTATTAGTATGGATTATAATATAATTTAAATAATAAATACATAATTAAGCAATTATGACTAACTGAAAAGATAGCGTGTGTGATTTTATTTCGTTTTGTTTTTTGGTTTGAGGGAATCCTTTCTCGATTGCGTAAACCACTTCCGTATTGTACATTAAATAGATCATTATTATTCGTTTCAACTTGTACCAACTGTTTCAACATAATTCAATTTAAAATACTCAACAAGCGTGTACAGAGCCTGGTTTATCTACTAGGCATATGAATGCAAAAGTAGATACTTTTTGCTGTTCAGATTTAGTTTATAATGGCACGAGAATATACTTATAATAATTAGTGTAATATCCATTGAGTTGGATTCGCTACGATGATACGGTTAAAGTCCCTGGCATCAGTCACTTCGCGCGTGCTAATTACGGAAACTAGTTTACAAAGGATTGTATCGTTTCGAAACTTTAATACAGTTAAGAGTTGTAACACTTTCCGGATTAATTCAAATACAGTTTCAAGGCCTACAATTAATTTTATCATCAGTCGAGTTCGTGTAGTAGAAAGATGATTAATTTCTTAGTTGTTTACCATAATTTGTAAATCGGAAGCGTTTATCTACGACGAGTATATTCAAGGACAAAATATATTGTTATATCGATAAAAGACACTGCACCGCACACCAGTGGTGACAGGTGCCCTAGGGAAATACTCCTACGACTAAAAGGCGCTGTCAGTGTCAAACTGTTACCACTGATGTGCGGTTGCCTGTACCTACTTCATCTCCCAAAGTGAAAAATCTTTTCTATAGTTTGAGAACAGTGTGAAAAAATCTTATTAGGCATGTAACACATTTGCCTGGTCACTTACTTGATGTTGCAGATGCTGCTCATGCACTAGCTGGTCGCAACTGCTGGACACCTCGAGCGCCAGGTCACTGAACTGCTGCGCGAGTGTCGCGCAAGATATCACAGTATATACATTCGGCTGCAGGGCACAACATTTCTCCACCGCAGCCTTTAACTCCGCCACCGATTTACCATCAAAAGCACTTCGGAACTCGCTTGAAAACTCCCCAGTGCTTAACTCCACTATTGGGCTTAAATCGCACACTAAAAATGACACATTCAATTAATAATACAAATACAATGACAACATCAGACAAAAAAAAAACACTACTCTACTAGTAGGTACTAGTAGAGTGTAGTCTCTCTCTACTAATCTGGAAATAACTTAGAAAAGTGAAAACAAGATAGATAAGTAAAATAAAGAATTGGATGATCATTATATGTGTAAAGCCAAAATGTATCATGTTTATCTATAAGAAAGATTACCAATTTATCTATTTTTATCAAATAAAATCCTCATCTTGGTACACAGAAAGGAAGTTTTAATTGCATAGTAATTAACTAATTATCAGACTTACTGGACTGTTTCAAATGGCTGTCCTTGACAGACGGTTTGCTGAACATGTATATAGGATTAGTGTCTGTCCCAGCACTGTATGAGGACACCATGTGGTCAGACTGTAGAACTTCGCCCCCGCTCACGAGGAGCACCAAGGAGTTGGCTGACACTTTAGTTTTCCTCTCTATTGCTAGTTTGAGTGAAGACACGCTAAAAATAATAGATTTTCATTAAAATAAACTTGGCTACAGAACAGACAGGAATGGTAACTATTTGGTAATTAATGGCTCCCGAAACAATTTGCCTATCTGTACATATGCTACATGCAATTTTTTTATTAATTTTCGTCTTGTTGAAGCAAGGAATAACAACAAAAGATGCATTTCTGCGACGATACTACTTGAAGAATGCGAAAAGAGCGCCATAACTTTTTTAAACGCATGTTGCCGTGCGGTTTTAACGCATGCGGGCGAGGTAGCACACCGCAGCACCGGCGGCACTGTACCACTGATTACCGTTAACCATTGTCTCCTGATGATATATCTAACAACTTAGTAATTCTCGTTTGTTTAAAATAATGACGAGTTATATTGCTATGAGTAAGATAAATTATAGGTGCATGACTTGTAAAATTGTTAAGCACAAAAGAGTAGAAAAGCAAAAACACAATGATTACTAATTCAAATTATTTCTGTTGATGCTTGTTCAATGGGATATTATTATTTTTCAAATAAATATGTGGAGATTGTTTTGAAAATATGCACATATGTTCTTTATAAACAACTGCTTACTGCTACTGGTGCTGCTTATTGGATTAAAACTGGGTGTTAATCCAGGTTATAAACTACTATCTGTCAGCTAAATTTCATCCAAATCCATTTAACTGTTTTTGTATGATTGAGTAACAAACATCCAAACTAGAAACTTACACATGTATAATATTAGTAGGAAGTAGGATATAAGAGAAAACTAAATTTTAACAGACGTAAATTAAGAATATTATTTTTTTTGCTAATCCATATTAATATTTGCTGAAATGCTGAAAAAACAGTGTCTCCATCAGACATTTTATGTGTTTTTTTGATAATATGCAAAGACTGACTGTGTTAATGAATTGCTGACCATGCCAGTATTTTTTTTATAACAAAATTATAGTTCACTAGCTGTTTCCTGCGACTTCGTCTGCAATCTGGATCAAAAGTAGCCTATGTCCTAACCCAGGGCACAGTCTATCTGTGTGCCGAATTTCATCCAAATCCGTTTAATCCTTTTAGTTAAAGCGTAACAAATAAAGTCACTTTTGTATTTGTAATATTAATTAAGATACTTACTTCTGCAATGTTAGGCTCATGTCATACGTGGTCATTAGACCAGCATCCACATGAAAAACATACAGCATGGTGGCAGTATATTATATACCTTCACAGCTAAAATAAATCACACCTTAGCGTAACTATCGCTTGCATCTGCCTTGTGTATCCATGGACACTACAAAAAATTATGAATTGATAAAGTTTAATTCTGTGCCTAGATTAAGTAGGGCTGTAATTTTCCTGGAGTTCATTTATCAATGAACATAGACAAATAACATGAGAAAACCAGCTAAAGAATTGATATTATATAGATACTGATAAAACCTATAAAAATACATCATGTTTATTCATCTTTATAATAAAACTGAGATTTGTGGAGGGTCATTTCTTTATTAAATATACCCAGTACTGTTACATTATACCTCGTAGGTAATCTACTGAACCAAAAAACGGCATGTTCAATAATTAGTTAGACAGATTAAATTGGTCATTAGAAACAATTAAATGCATTTGAAACCTTATGATGGTTTCTGATCTGTTGTTGTTATAATAGGGGTACTGGCAAACCTAGCTTCATGTATTGATTAAATAATTTAGAAGCATTTAAATTAAAAGTATGTTATGGTATGGTGGTGGTGTGTTAAGTGTGAGTGTGATTTATAGATACACCTCTGCCTAACACTTTGGGGAATACAGGTGTGATATTATGTTAAATTAAAAGTTCTCACTCAATATTTTCAAACATTGCCATCTTTTCAAACATCATCTCATCAGAGATTCTTTTGTAATGTTTCTGTTTTTTGTTTGTAAACTGTGATAATAACAGACTTATAAAAATATTGAACATAGATATCCTACATACTTTATTAGACCTAAATAATAAAATTATATAAAAATCAGAATTTTTCCAATTGGTAACAGTAAATCATCATCTTTATGAGTAGTTTAGAAATTAATGTATCCAATACTTTTTACGAAATATTGTCTTTTCTAATTTTAGAGACCTGGCGAATATAAGTAAATTTAATAGACAAGCCTAAAATAAACAACAACGTCATAGCACGGACTATCTGCACAATCGGTACATTTGTAAACTTTACATAATATTCAGTATTAAAATAGGAATAACGTTTGATGGAATATAGAAACACTATAATGGAGTAGCAGACTGGACCATCTATCTAAGTAAACCAGTTCAGTTGGAGCGTTTGAAAAAAAATTTAACAACAAAGATTTTTAGCACTTACGCAGTCCAGAAATCTCGCAAATACTCCTTAGAGCATTGCTAAGCATTCAAACAGAATCCATGAACACGTATTCCTATTCATCACGTTAAATAATGAATGAACACATTAAGCGAAATTGCACGAGTTAGATATGCTGTTTATAATTTTAGCTCTTGAAAATGTGAAAACACCACCATTGCTCAACTCAATAATCACTCAGCTGACATGACAGCGCACGCTACATACTCACAACAAAAACATTAAACTATGTAACTCTAGTTCTGTACCTTTCACACTTCTTACTATTTCGATTGTCTGTCTCTGTTTTATGCTATACAATCTAAATTCGTCTTCTTGTTCTTATTTTCTACCTTTTGAAATGTCAAGCATAAACGGAAGTTTTACAGTGTTGCTATAAAAAAATAAAATAATCAGATAAAATAGTAGAAAAATATGGCGCTACATAAAGCTAACACAACATCGAATCTCGAGTACGCGAATAAATGATTACATTCTTGATAGTATTTTGTTTGATATCAGTATTATCATTTGTATAGTAAAAATCTTTACAATGTGTACTGGGCCAATCATTAAACTATAGTCTACAGTGATATTTCCTGTATATTTATTATTCATCATTTCTTTCTTTTTTTAATTAAACCAAATCGGTTTAAAACCAATTACAAAAAATAAAGGTACCGTTTGTATATACACAAGCACATATAAAAGAAAATATAAAATCATCAAGTTCTGTAACAACACTTTCATAAAACCCTCTCACATTCTGACATGCCGATAATATCTTCGTCTCTTCGTGCGCATACAGACCGTTTGTTGGATTAGATATTAAATGCGGCCAGAGTACGTGGTACTGGGGACTTAGCACGCGCAACGGTGTGACATGGAGGTATACTGCCCTCATAAGCCAAAAAGCGGAAATCTACAAATAAACGATATCTTGTATGGTTTAATAATGATATCATCCGAGATTTAAGCCTGAAAATAAATCACCATAAAAACTGGAAACGCACTAAATGTGATAGCACGTATTTGTTATTTTCTGACCTCAAGGAAAGCTTAAAGATACTGATCTTTAAGATTCTTTAAGATTGCAGATGCATATTCCTCGCAAATAAGACACAAAGAGAATAAAATTATAGTTACCCCCGTAAATTCTGGTCGCACATTTCCAGCCTAAGATCCAAAGGTGGTTTTGAGCTTCACATTTCATATAGAGGTATAACTTTTTCAGGAACTAAAGCAGCAGGGGCCTTTGCTGAGTTTTTCTCTAATGTTTTCCTTCCTGATGTCCCGCGGCTTAATGCTGATCATATTATTGCGGATGACCATACCAGTCACAGCAACTACATTAATATACACCCCTTATACCCTATAGATATTGATAAAGGCATGAATAAAATGAAACCTACCAGCTCCATTGGCTCCTATAAAATCCCATATTATTAAATGTTCAAAACATATTTTCAGTGATCCTCTTTGTCACATTATCAATTTAGCCTTACAGACTGGTACATATCCCTCTCAGTGGAAAGTTTCTAGAGTAACACCTATTCTTAAATCCCAAAACAAAAGTTGAAGATTACCGCTCTATCGCAATTTTATCTTCCCCGGCGAAGTTCTTTGAGAACATCCTCCATAATGCCGTATACGAGTAAGTAAACAAATATTTATGTGATGAGCAGCATGGTTTTAGAAATAAGAGGTCAGTTGACACGAATCTCTTGACACTTGTTGAATATATCTCCTACAGCTTTGACTGCGGACGTCAGGTACGTACTTTATTTCGACATTTGGAAGGCGTTTGATAGGGTTAACAACGACACGCTGCTGATGAAACTTAGCAGATTAGGTTTCGCACTATCTCTCCTCCGATTCTTCGCAAACTACCGACACGCGATCGTCAGCAGTTCGTTAGGCTCGGTATGTACGAATTAGGCAGCTACCACATGCGTTCCGGAGTGAGTGAGGGTTCAATTTTGGGGCCTTTATTATTTTTAATCATGGTTGGTTAATCATCTTCCCCAAGTTCTCCGTCATGCAAAATGTTTATTGTATGCTGATGACTTGAAATTGTACCTCGAAATAAACTACGAGTGTGACTGTTTAAAACTGCAGCAAGACATAGATGTGATATACAAGTGGACCTTAAACAATAAGATGGTATTTAATCCCTCCAAATGTTTGGATAAGATTATTAATGATTTAAGATAAGATAATGATTTATTTCTCACCACAATATATAAGTACATTTTCAAATTATTAAGAACAATACATAATTGGTTTAATTATACTGTGGGAGACTGGTGCCTAAGCTAGGCGTAGGGCCTGTATTTCAGGACACCAGGTCTCCACCTCTTTGGAAGCGGTTACATTTAAATCAAATATGCGCTCGTACACAAATGCTGTGTTATATAAAACCTGAACAAAGTATTACATTATCGGTTTTTACTTATTCTAGGGTTAGTATCTGTATCTGTATGTGTGTGTGTGTTTATGAGGATGTGTGTGTGTGTGTGTGTATGTGGCTGTGTGTGTGTGTATGAGGCTGTGTGTGTGTGTGTGTGTGTGTGTGGGTGGGAGCGTGTGTAAGGAAATATGACGGGAAAGCTGAAGGGCTGAATGCACAGAATGGTGAGGTGTATAAATATAGTACTTATTAATTTTTATTATTAAACTTCCACCCATACGCGATTAATAAAAAGTAAAAAATAAAGAATATGTATAAATAAATGTTTGTATTCAAATAAGCAGGTTATACCGGGGCAGCTAGAAGTTTTTCCGTAGCTTCATAACTTAATTCCTGGAGCCAGCTCCTAACCTTCATTATACACTTAGTTATGGTGTGATCATAAATCAAGAGCGTCCTATTTATTTGATTGTAGAGAAAGCGACCAAGGTAACAAAAGAAACGTTTGGAGAACATTGTAGTAAGTCGCTTTCCGTGGCGATCTACTGGGTCAAAACGTCTTTTACTTCGTAACAGCGAGGAGTTGAAGGTAAGGAGTCCATGCTGTTTTAGGACCGTTTGTAGAACAAACAGCTGACGTACAGTTAGAACTTTAGCCTCTTTGTATAAGAGTGCTGTGGAATATCGAAAAGGTAGAAAAGAAGATACCTTTAAAATAGCTCTCTGCGCTCTCTCCAATAGTATAATAAAATTGTGGATTTAGGTGCACCGCCCCAAGACGTTGTACAGTAAGTTAATAGGGACTGGGCGAGGGCAAAGTAGATTGATTTCATCAGCCTGTTGTCAGCCACATGTCGTAAGGTTTTAAAGACAAATATTAGTTTACGCAACCTATTGCTGAGGGTATTGATGTGTTCATGAAATCTCAAGTTGCAATCCAATATAATTCCTAGGTACTTTACATTATTAGCTTTTTGTAGGCGGGTGCAGTCACAGGTGTTGTCATTTTGGTAAGAGCAGAAGTGGGCAATTATATAATACAACGGAGTCGTTTGAGTGGTGTGTGTGTACGACTTTAAGGAAAATGCAATATATTTTGTTTTATCCGCGTTTAGTGTGAGAACATTACTATGCAACCAACTCATCACAGTGTCAAAGCCCATCTGAGCATGCGCGTAAACTTCATGCCAAGAATTTGCGCTAAACAGAAGGGCAGTGTCATCTGCAAAGGTTATAATTTTACCCTTGGGGATGGTGAGCATACCCAGCTCGTTAATGTATATGAGAAAGAGAGTTGGACCGAGTACGCTACCTTGTGGCACACCATAGGTGACGGTGCCCTCATCGCTCATGATATCATCGATCTTAACGGACTGGGTACGCTCACTCAGGTAGTCCTCGAAAAGTTTAAGTTGAATCCCCCTTATGCCTATTCTTTCCATTTTGTGAATATATATTCTTCCACTTTACAAAACTGTCTCATGTACCCATCATCTCTTGCACTGAGTTTAATATATACACATACGTGAACAGTTCGGCTCCACCATGTAAAATCAGCCCGTAAGTCTTCACCACCGTCCGTTCCAAGATCGTGGCGGCTGGCAGCAGCGTAGCATAATGGGTGCACGTGCAGCAAGCATCCCTCCACCGCACGTGTGCCCCATTCGCATCGCATTACATCCCAATCCTCAGTTGCAAGCTCTCCGTCTTCAATAAAACCATCGAGAAAGCTCTCTGTTACCTACAACGATCAGATTATGCTCCAGCTGTAACGAGTTCGTTCTCCACGTCTAATGTTTGGTTTTGAGACCACGGACATGTTGGTACAATACAGTAGAGCTCTTAATCTTGTTATAAGTATGGCTGCTTATGAACGAAATGTCTGGTGAGTTGGTTGGGGTTTATCAAATGCCTTATGGTTTCTGGTATGGCTCGGGTTCTCATATGTAGGTAATCTAAGTATTCACTCTTGCATTCATTGGCCATACATCTGTAGGGTTTCTCGAAAGCAATTATTAAAATCCGTAGGGCAAATTCCACTTACAAACTGTCGTACTGACGTAGGTAGCTGCATTACTAGAAACTACGACACCCCCGGGGAGTTTGGATTAGAGTACGGAAGATCTTAACTTTTGGCGTCGCGTCGCTGTAGCACCTTCCAAAATTAGAATTTCTACTAGCTGAGCTATTCGGTGGAATTGCTAAAAGTTCAAATTTTCTTACGCTTTTCACTATTCTCAGTTCAACAGTAGCCGGGTACTTCCACTCGAAACTCGAACTTTCCATCCTGTGGGTGGTAACATTGGTTATAAAAGACAGTCTAATAGTGCCACCTAGCTACAAGCTAAGAAATCATTTAAGCGTTGTTCAGTTCTTCAAACATAAGATAGATGGCGTAATTCTGTAAAATATCATCATTACGCAGACCTATGCACAGAGTACATTATTGAACTACACTGTAATGACAAGCCAATTTTTTTTTGCAAGCTGTTTTCTGTTTCGAAATTAGGCATGACTCGTGCAATTACAAGCGTGATGTAGGCAGAATGAGAATGTAGCTTAGCATTACGAGCATGACAATTAATATCACGACGATCAGCTATTTTTATTGATATTATCCAGTAAGTACCTAATATCGGTAATTTTGAGATAGGTATGCATAGTGATCCTAAGTAGGTAGGTAATCAAAGGAAAAACATAAGATTTTGCAGCACCATAGTGTTTATTTCAGCGTTAAAAGCCTTTTCCATGAAATGATGAATGAAAGAACATGTATATTCCTGTAAATTAGCCTCCCAAGTATAATTAAACAGATCCATAATGCAAGTAAATTCAATGGGTGATCACCTTTACAAAAGGTCTTGTTTTATTATGCATTACATTGTCACAAAGTCCTTTTCAATCAATAATTATGCATAAAACCAATAGAAACAGACCAATAATATACATTCGTCATATACTCTATAATATTAACAATATTGTTGTACAAACATAATGCATGAGTGGACACTTTAAAGTTCAATACTTACAGCGATAATGTTATTGAAATTCGAATAAGTGTTTGATATCAAGCTCTTACACTTGCAATGTTCTTGGCAAAACAACCAATTAGATATTGTAAAAAAAAACAAAATTTAAATGCTTTAAATTCCTAACAAAGTATCACCTTGATCTATCATTTCAAATGCATGCACTATAAATACAAATAAAAAATAGTTTTTCAACATATTAATGAAACTGAGAATATGTGAAATCCCATGATAAACCTTCTTATAAAAAACTTTTGTTAAATATAAAATAACCAACTTTTCGACTTATTGATTAGGTGTATGTAGACTTATACAAACATCACAAAATAATATTGTAGCTACCTTATTATATTTAGGAAGTATGGACATACTCTCCTTACTAAACATTATTACAGTTGAAATTACAGACACATTTTTTATATTTATATTGGTAAAAAAAAAAATTGTCAGTTATTAATATCTAGTCAATATAAATAAATAAATTATCATAATAACCATCTTTTAATTGCATTTTAAATAGTATATCAAATTAATTTTCTTTTTATCACCATTTTTAACATGAGTGCTACCTCTGACCCCTGACTATCTTAAAATAATTTGATCAGAGGTAACTCACACATGAGCTTCACGTGATTATCATAGCTTACATTTATTTGTGACAAGTCAATATCAGGCAGTTTGCCGAAGTGGATAAGGCACTCATACAACTATTGTCATAAAGTTAAATGGTCCCCTTAATTTATTATACTATCATGCAAAAACTAGTATCATTAATAAACAATGATGGCTTAAAAAATACTTTCCAAAGATAACAATATAAATCTGTTAGAGGTACAGTAAAGGAATGCAAAATATAAATAATCAACAATAGTAGCTAATTGTGATTAAATCGGAATGTAACTTAATAAATTGTATAACTTGAACTAATTGTTGCAATGTTATTATGCTAAACAATAATTATCAAAAACCACAAAAGCAAACCACCACCACCAGCTCTAAAAACCAGGCTATAATTAAACTTAAGATAGTGTGGGCTTCTGCCATTTATATGAGCCAGTGTACTTAAAGTCATACGAAGCAAGTTTACCATCTGCTACAGGAGGGCCTCGTGATCCATACACATATGGGACAGGTTTAATATGTTTAGCTTCCAGTTCTTTGAGAACAGGCGTGAAAATACGCCAAGCCTCCTTTAATTCATCACTACGTACAAAATGCATTTGGGTACCAGTAAACACATCCAAAATGAGTCTCTCATATGCATCAGGGACATCTGCTTCCCTGTAGCGCATGCTGTATGTCAAATCCAATTCAGTTTCCACCAGGTCGAATTTCATGCCAGGTGATTTGCACATTAATTTTGTATACAAAGCCTCACCAGGCTGAACACGTATCACCAGTTCATTTCGCTTTGCATGTCCATTGAAGATATCACCAGGTACATCTTTGTATTGAATTCTCACTTCTGCTTTTCTCTCATTTAGAGCTTTACCACAGCGAAGAACAAACGGCACACCTTGCCATCTTGCATTATTAATCTGCAGTCCAGCAAGTGCATATGTTGGTGTTACAGAATCCTTTGGTACAGTTGGATCCTCTAGATATCCCACTGTTTCTTCACCTTTGCCCTCAGGATTACCTACATACTGTCCAACGAGAATATCATTCAGTTCAATAGGTTTAATGTGGCGCAGAACCTTTACTTTTTCATCTCTTATATCATTTGGATTCAAAGTAACAGGTTTCTCCATAGCAACAAGTGACAAAATTTGAAGAAGGTGATTTTGCATTACGTCGCGAATAATACCAAAATCGTCAAAATATCCCCCTCGACCTTCGGTACCAAATGGTTCCTTAAAAGAGATTAGTACGGATGCAATATTTTCCCTATTCCATGAAGGGCTGAATATTTGATTAGCAAATCTGATAGTCATAAGGTTTTGAACCATCTCTTTACCAAGGTAGTGATCAATTCGGTAAATCTGTTCTTCTTTGAACAGGCCAGCCAAGTGACTGCTCAACTTGTTTGAACTTTCATCGTCTCTACCAAAGGGTTTTTCGATGATAACTCTTGTGAAACCTTTAATAGATACACATGCATTTCGTATATTTACTGTAACATCTTCAAACACAGTTGGTGGTACTGCTAGGTAAAATATTCTGTTAGCAATTGGGCCCTTTTCAAACTTACTAATCAGTTGGTTGAGCATTTCATAGTCAATTCTTTTGTCATAGGAGCCAGCAAAATACTCGTTCGCTGCCCAGAATTCCTTTAATTTCTCTTCGTCTCCCGGACGCACTTTTAAATATTTTTTGCATTTCTCTTTAACTTCTGATATCGTTTGTTTCGTACGAGCATAACCAACAAACTTTGTATGACGAGGTAAAAGATTGTCTCTGTATAAATACCATATAGTTGGATAAATCTTTTTTCTTGCAAGATCTCCTGACGCTCCACACAAGATGAAAGTGTGGGGATATTGAAAATCAGTTTTGTTTTCCATGTTCACGTAGGTAGTATTCACTTGCAAAAACTTTTTCTTTTTGTCAGTTATAAAATAGGTAGATTACGTATTTATGAAGTACTTATGGATACTGTTGTACTGATAAAAAATTATTACAATGCAAAAATTACACTAAACATTTACGCCGGGAAACTCAACAAAGTAAACTTATAATTTTGTCAGCGAAGTATTTATATAAAACTTTTTCCAATTTCAAACGTACACAGGTACAAGGTCAATCAGCATTTCGTTAATTTGATTGGTTTTTAAGTAAGCATAATACCTTTTTAACCAATGAAACGCAAAACTTAAGTAAATTTATATTGTGGCAGTGAGAACTGACCTTATTAAATGACATTAACTTGACATTGAAAAATAAAAAAGGCGCATTCCGTTAAGATCATAGTTTCATATTGAAAAAAAAATTGCAATATTATTTTGAAGAAATACAAGCTATTTTTGAAAAATAAACAATTTAAATTTCTAGTCGTAAGAAAAAGTTACTGAAATCGTAAAACCAAAACCTTTTGAAAGGGTAATACTTATGTACAGATTACCTAAATATTGCCTAGAAATAAATATTTTTCTGCTTATTTTATTTGGATCCAGGTAGGCATTCTTTTGAACTGCCGCAGTTTCCTTTTTGTAAGTTTTTAGACTTTCTAGAACAGAAAAAACAGAAGTTCGTTCGGAAATTTTTATTCTTTCATTATCATCTGTATTATTAAAATTTCTGAACGAATTTCGACTGTGACGTGACGCGTTGTTTTATGTCACAGAATTAATTGAAATTGGGTTATTGGTGAATTCGTATAAATATTAACCACTTTTATCGTCTTTTTTGATTATTGTAAAGTTTTATTACTAGTGTGTCTCATAATATCTTTAAAGACATTTGTGTACAGCAAGGGGGTGTATATTTCATCTTCTTATAGGTATATTTAGTTCAACGACCTTGTTACTGACAGGTTCATCGTTAGCCACTGAACTATTCTATGAAAGTGGTATATCGTAAACGATAGATACACTAAACCAGATGATGGAGCCCTCGAGAGATTCAGGTAAGACATTTTCATTATAATATGCTGTTAAAAACTTTGGCTATGCCAAATCATACACTATCATGGTACCATGGTCTATCTAAGTCCTTGTTTTCTAAGATAAACAACTGTTCCAGTAGGAATTACTGGTTTATTCGTATTTCAGCCTACCAGTGAGTGTATTGTTTGTTTCATGTATTGTATTTAGTTTATATTTGGCTCAAGTCATGATTATACTTCAGATAAGTATCTAAGGTGTTATTGTACGATTGAGGCACAGTATAATTAGGTAGGTATTAAGTATTTTCCCAAGCACACATGATACGACTCATGGCTTCAGCTTTAAACTGAATGTGGTGGGTGTGATATGTGAGAATGTGAGAAGATATACTTTACAACTGATATTGTTTCTACTAGATTTCTATTAGAAATCTTATGATGACCCTCTGACCCTACTATGCCTTGATGAAAGTGACCCATACACAAATTGGTAGCATTGCAAAAAATCTCAAAACTATTTATTTTCAACTTGATGTAAAACCTTTAATAAACTATAGGTAACATGGAAACTAGCTCTAAAAGCATGCTTTAAAAAATGCATTAAACTCCTTTACCAGGTTGAATATATCAGCCAGATTCAACTTCAGTTCATATTTAAGGTCTAATAAACTGTAATATTAATTACAAATTGTAATTAATATTACAGTTTATTAGACCTTAAATAAACATGGTTGGATATTGTAATTTACAATATCCAACCACGTTTCAAAGGGACCATGTTTTATTCTGTGTCCGGATTAGAAAATGCTAGTCCTGTTTTTATATTTTTTTCTCACAATATTAGTTTGCATTTTATTGCTATTAGATGTCTGTGATGATTCGCCAATTAATGCAAAAGACCTTTTGAAAAGTAGCTGATGACCATCTGCTTATCTCAAAATATCCATTTGCTAACTGCAGGCAATCAGAGTGGTATGCAAGCAGAATAAACTCAATGTTCATCTGAGAATCTTAATCAAACACTAACTAGCAGTGTATTGAATTCATAACAACAACAACAACAACAACAACAACAGCACACTTTAATTATTTTGTTTCAAATTGATTAAAAAATAATAATGGCTTTCTGTGGACATGCCACATTACTATCGTAATTTTACCATTACTATAAAATAAAAATAAAGTGTGTCATATTTTATATCAGTTGCACTTAGAAATTGCATGGTGATTTAAGTTATTGAAATCATTAATTATACAGTTTTAAAAACTGATACTAATGCCTAAACTAGTAACTAATAAAGTATTTAATAATTTATGTACTTAATTATTATTATTTATTTAATTTTAAATTATAAAACCATTTATAAAATTGTTGTGTCTGATATATTTTTCAATTGTTCTGTTTTTAAAGATTATTGTTTTTTCATTACAAAATAGTCAAGAATACAGACTCAGTTCCTTCTATCTATACCAAACTTTATTCAGTACATAACAAGGAATTTTGTTTCAGAAAAATAATCAAGCATGGATTATTAGTTACCTACAGTGTGTTTATTTAAAGTGACAGTAAATGAATAGTATATAATCTGATATCATGTATATTGAGTTTTTATAATTTTATCGTCATCCTAGAGGTATTTATTACAGGATGAAAAATAATTACAAAAACATTTTTGTCTAATATAAATAATCCATTACATTCTATAAAAATCGAAAATTTAATGCCCTTCTATGAGCATAGTAAATTATAATCACCTTTGCACAAAGGATCATAAGGATCGTGAGTGTATTCTGTCTGTAGAAATTATTTTGAAGTTTAGTGTCCTTTCTATGTCCTAGATGGCGCTTACAGAGTAGTTCCTTGTGTTGTTGCTAGATGGCGTTGCAAGCATGAATGTGAAGTAACAATTAAACATACTTTTTTAAAATTATTTTTTAAAACATAAAACTAACTTGTAATTCGATGCTCCCTATTTTAATCCAACTTAAAAACGCGGAAGTTTCTAGGTTCGACGCATTTAGGAAAAAAGGATGTGCACTACAAAACTTTAATGTATTATAAATAAACCTAAACCTTCTTCATGAATCACTTTTGTCCGATTTTTTGGTAAAGTAAAAGCAGGTGTTAAGTTCTGTTAATCAGATTCATGAAGGTATATTTCAGTATAAAGTATTAAAAAAAGCTTTATTACTTACCCACCACAAAAAAAAAACTAACATTTAATATAGAAGATGATCTTTGCTATAACAATATCCACTTCCTAATCTATTGGAGAGTAGACAGGGTTTTTTTTTACTAATATGAATGAATAAAAAAAAAGTTGTTAAAGCACTTTTTGTTGTTTTCTCTCCTCCCTCAAATAACGATTACAGGTCTCCCTCGTTATCTTTCCTCTCTTCTTCGTGATTCTCTCACTGTTGAGGATAGCGATCACATACGATGCGTCTCCATTTCTCCAAGCTATGTGGTCTTCCTAAATGTGGGGTGCTGGGTACACGCTGCTTCCGCCGCCGGCGCCGCTCTGTCTTGAGCGCGTTTTCCTTCTATCCGGTCCAGTATTATCCTGTTCATGCCGAGCGGTTTTAGACAACTCCTAGGTGAATTCATTAAAATGCTGAGGACACGCTTCTGGCTTATCAACAGTTCATCAATTCAATTTAATTCTTTATTGCATATCACGTGTGTTTTACAAGATGAAGATGAGGTGTTTATCATATACACACATATACATATAGTCACTTGGTGATGCTGTTTGACTTCCTCCAGTATAGAATCATTAGTTCCTAACTAATCTTTACGACACCGTAAAAGATCGAGTGCTATCCATATCCACTATCAATGGCAATTTTGTCTGGAGATCTTCGCTCCGATCTTGGCAACCACTCCGCTAATGCTGTTTGAGTTCCTCCAGTATAGAATCATTAGTTCCTATCTTTATGACACCATAAAAGATCCAGTGCTAACCATATCCACTATCAACTGCTATTTTGTCTGGAGATCTTCGCTCCGATCTTGGCAACCACTCCACTATCGCCTTTAGCCATCGTTCATCAATCAACTTTAATCCAACGATACGGATCATCAACTCCCAATTCGATTTCTGGATCAACAGACACATCATGACAATGCTTTAAGAGAACAGCCGAAATGCAGGTGTACTATTGAGGCACACCTGTGCCTAACTCTTCACAAAATACAGGCGTGATGCAATGTCTAAACACACATCCTGTCACTAAAATAGCCTCCATGAATGGCGATGCATGAATGTACGACGACGCACCCTGGAAGTCAGCCCCGCCATCTCCTTGATAACTGGATATTATATTTTAACACAACATGAACTATTAACGCGAACGAAAGGAGAATCCTGAATTTTAGCAGTCCTGAATGTTAGCCTGTAAAAGCATATTCAAGCGATAGGTGAGAACCTATCGCGTGAATATGCTTTTCCTCTAAAAAGGAGAAACAATCAATATAACTAGGTAGGTACCTACTCTCTAACAACAATTTTTACTGCTGACCATTTACCTGATTTTGCAATCAGTCATATTATCTGTCGAGGTCACATTGGCGCTGATACATTTGTTTTGTTTCAAAGATAACAAAGATGATAACAATTTATTTTCGTCAGTTCTTAGAAAAACTTGGACCCGAACATTTAATACACCAATGTCCATAAATCTGAATTAGAACCCATTTATTAATCCAACTGACACCACACACGCACCCCACCACCACTCACTTCTCCACACCACCACAACTGACATATAATAAGTACTTTTAAATTTAACAAAAGCCTAGTTCTTAAAGAAATACAAAACATTTTGACTAGTAAAGAAAATAATTTTAAATATTCTCTTGATATTTTGGGGTCCCGCTGGGTAGCGTTCTCTGCCTTTTAATTTAATGTTCACGTAATGTACACGGCGGTTTTATGCCTACTTAGTTACTTACGTACCCAGTATTTACAGCTGCAATATTCGGACGACACACGGGTCGAACCTCATTGATTGATCTTGACCAAACATACGAATAAAAAGCAACGGCATACTTGCAGAAGCCCCAATAAAGAGTTGGTTCTTTAAAAAGAAACTGGCGTTGCGCTAAATCTCCATCATCTGCCTAGCCTTTTCCCAACTACACTTGGGAGCAAATAAATCGAGCCACTTCCTTTTTCACGCATTATGGTAATTATTTTTGGTATTAAGGAACGCATCGATTCGAAACATATATCGCCTAAAAGGGTATTTAATAACCTTTACAATGAGGGTAGTTAGTTGTCAAAATTTCATTTTTATTAAAGTTTAAAGGGTAGAATAAAATTATCGCATTTAATTTGCTTATGACATTTTTATTGTACTCTGTTAAGAAAAGATTAAATTTGAGGTTTTTGTTAATCATACCCATATTACTTGTTATTGTTGTCTTTATCTGTGTCTGTGTAATCAAAATAACCTGATAAAATGGATACTACACCGACGGAAGCTGCCCAAGTTGTAGCTTTACTTGAGGTTGGACACGGACAACGTGAAGTGGCACGCAGACTTCATTTGAGTCGTTCAAAGGTACAGCGGGTATACCGCAGGTATCTGGAGACTGGTGCTTTTGTTCGGCGACCTGGAACTGGCCGACCACGGGCAACAACAGAACGTGACGACCGCTTTATTGCAACCAATTCGTTGCGCGACCGTGGACTTAATGCTGTTCAGCTACAGCAAGCGTTACGTGACGTTCGAGGAGTCGCAATCAGTAGGTGGACAGTGAGACGAAGACTAAAAGAACGAAATTTAACATCACACAAACCAGCAACTGGCCCAAAATTGACTGTAGCTCATCGCCGATCTCGCTTGGAGTTTGCTCGAGAACACATTAATTGGACGTTAGAAGACTGGAGGTCAGTTTTGTTTTCTGACGAGTCAAGAATCTGTCTTTTTAGCAATGACGGGAGAAACCGAGTGTATAGACGTCCTGGTGAAAGATTTGCCCAATGTTGCATTCGAGAAACGGTGAGTTTTGGTGGTGGTTCTTGTATGGTGTGGGGAGGAATTTCTCTAGACGGAAAAACGGAACTTGTCTTCGTCGACCCCGCCAACGATGGCAGTGGTAGACGTGGATTAACAGCTGACCGATACATAACTGACATTCTTGAAAACCACGTAATGACGTATGCTGGTTTTGTCGGAGAAAATTTCTTGTTTATGCATGACAATGCGAGACCTCATACCGCGCAGATCGTTACGGAATACTTGTCTGCGATCGGGATTCAACAAATGGTATGGCCAGCACGAAGTCCCGATTTGAACCCGATCGAACACCTATGGGACGAGCTAAAACGGAGAGTCCGAGCCAGGGTTCCCGCTGTTTCATCCATTCCCGAGCTTAAAGTCGCTGTGCTTGAAGAGTGGGAGAACATACCACAATATGTCATCGTAACGCTGATCAGATCGATGACTAATAGGCTACAAGAATGTATCAGGGCCCGGGGGGGTAATACCAGTTATTAAGAATATTTTTTTTGCAATAATTTTGTTTTTTATTGTTTTTATGGACTGTTTTAGCCCTACTAAATTTTCTATCAAAATTACCATTTTTCTTGCAGAGCCAATAATTTATCATTCAATAAGGTTATTATTCAATAATTTACCCTCATTGTAAAGGTTATTAACTAAACTTTTAGGCGATATATAGTTCGAATTGATACGTTCCATATTACCAAAAATATTTACCATTTTACGTGAAAAAAGGTAGTGGCTCGATTTATTTGCTCCCAAGTGTATTTTTGGGTCGGCTTCCAGTCTAACCGGATGCAGCTGAATACCAGTATTTTACAAGGAGCGACTGCTTATCTGACCTCCATAACCCGGTTACTGTGTAATACGATTCCCCTTGGTAAGACTGGTTGTCGAGACTTTCGGGCTTCTGACGACCCATAACGACTGTCATAAATCCAGGAATGACAGCCGGGACCAACGGCTTAACGTGCTTTCCGAGGCAAGGGGGCTTTCGGTATGTAAAGATAGTCACCCATCCACGGACCGACCGCGGCAAGCGTAGCTTAACCAGATCAATGGACCCGTGCGGCTATTATTACTTAGCCTCTAGCCGCTAAATCTCCAATCGTCAATTAATAAAGTTTTTGGTTCATAGCAACTTGTAATGTAAGAGCTATTTCCTCTCATAAACTAAAAGGAAAGTACCAATAACGATGATAGCAAAATGATATAAATTCTTAATCGAACAGATAATGCTAATTAATGAAGAACTGACGATTGAAGAAATTACACAACATTATTTTATAATGCTGTGAATAGCAGCAAAATGCCGCAGAAACTGTATGCATTGGAAAAAGCTCAATCAATCACCATAATATATTCCATTATAATTATGCAGCTTAATATTCCATGAAAGGAGACTTAATGTAGAGTACCCTTAAAGGTCAGTTTCAAAATAAAGGTTATGCGAAACTATGGAATAACTTCCTGAAAAGAAGCACGTGCACCCCCTAAATGTTGTTGTTGTTGTTAATATATATAAGCAGAAGCATAATAAGCATATAATGTTCCCACTGCTGGGACACAGGCCTCCTCTCTTTGAGAGGGAGCAACAATCAACAAAGTGATATATATTTATTGATATATTGTCAAAAAGGGTATAATTACAAAATAATAATCTTCTTATTCACCCAATCAATGATGCTCACTTGTAATCAAATTGTATGTCGTGGAAATGTACTCCGAATTTTGCTGGGAAATTATTTACGACGTAATTTCCTATTGAAAATGAAAGGCATAAGAGGAATATACAATACAATATATGTATGTAGATTGGGATTAATGTTTTAAAAGGATCGGAATTAGGAGCAACCAATGAGTAATTTGTGCTAAATAAGATACTAAAGGGACTTCGAGCGAGGGATGATAAATTATTGAAAGAAAGAAATGGTGTTATCACTTTCAACTACGATGAAGAAAACTGCATAGCTGTTATTATTGCTTAGACTCAACAATATTTAGCATCATTACCTATATAAGATAGCTTTGCTTTGGCCTTCTTCATTAGCAAATGGTTTTTAGGGACCAAGATACACCTAATACCTTCTTAAGAAGAGAAAAAATCCAGTTACAACTAAATACTAATTGAAAGAAGAAAAAAATGAGTTTAAAATCTTGAATAAATTGAGAAAATTTCGTTGCAGACTTTGGATTAAAACAAAACTCACCAGTCTCAGTCGCACTGGTAAATTGATAAGCTAAGTTTATTAAAACCCACTCGATAGGATGCATAAAAACCCATTACAAACACCAAGATCGAGATATATTCTATCGAGATATCTAAGTAATAATGTACTTAAGATGGTCTATAGTCCAATAGGTTAATAGACTAGCGAACAAGACAGATCCAAGGAAAGGAAAGGTCATATAGTCTGGCTTGTCACATTGCATGGTGCGGTTCGAAGGACTAAAAGCACGTGCGATGCGGCGCGACAGGCAGCGCGGGCGGGTGGCAGGGCGAGGGGTGCGCAGTCGTGTGCAGTGGACCACTCGACGTCGCACAAGGTCAAGGAGAATGATTAACAACGAAAATACAGCAAAACAAACGGTGGCGATGCGGGGTATGAGCGGGGACGCGGCGCGCCAGTCAGAGCAGCGACGCCGCCCGCATCGGCCGCGAGAACGGCGCCGCTCGCGACACACACGAAAATCGATGCACGATCCGTAACCGGCATTTAACATTATTTAACTACCGTAATTTCAATATTAATCTTTGATGATAGACGTCATGACGGGCTCCGCGCGCATTAGCCACCCATGTTTGTGATGTGTCACTCGTGTTGACGATTTAGGGTTGTCTCACGATTTTCAACTTTGGAAATAAGAGCGCTCTTGGATCCCATGCAACTGTCGTCTGCTGGTGTTTCTATGATTGATTATGTATGCAATATTATTTGCACATATCTTTGCAAATTTTGTGTGAAGATAACCAGTTATTCAACTTTCAATATTACCTATTTAGCAATTAACCAATAATTAATATTCAATATAATGTGTTTACTAATATCGTATCTATTCTAATCTAAAATTCTGTTCACTTTTGGTCACCGTAATTTTATAATACCTAGGTAATTTATGTGCCAGGAGCAAATTCTCATCATGTTTTCGAAATGTTTCTGCACTCATCAAAGTTCTCAATTATAAAGCTTTTAGAAAAGAAAAACAATAGTTACTAAATTATCATTTGAAGTGATAAAACCGTTCTCCAATATTATGATTGAAGTTAAAATCAACAACAACGTAATATAAACTTGTAATGTTTTAATGCCCTTATGTCTTTATCTGACACGAGTCGTAAAGAGCACTGCAAGGTTGCAAGTGTATTGACTCTAGTGTTTTGAATAAATTTATCTCCGTGCTCTATTGCTCTAGCCACTGCATTTCCATTCGCGTATTCCCCATTTTCATATCGAGATAAGACAGAACTTTCCTCGTTTGATAGTTTGACGTCAGGATGATGTAACCAAGTACCGAAAGCGTGCCAAAGCAGACTGATGAGATCTGAACCCCGTCAGTTTCGTGATCGCTCTAGGATTAACAAAGACATCTTTTTGTCTTCCAACATAACAATGGTTAATTTTCTCTAAAAGGCTTTTAATGTTTATCGTATTTATAAAGTATTTAAGATATTTCCGTCGTTATCCTCCCTAGACTTTAAAACACTGGCTTACTGCTCGTAAAGAGTTAATTCGACTTCGATTTTTCTTTTTGAATCATCTGGCCATAAAATACTGATGTGTGCAAAATTGTCTCTTACCAGCTTTGTTTCATAGGAACCGCACTTTCGCTCTTGAACAATTACCAGTGGAATACTTACTATTTCATAAGATTAATCTATACTTTCTGTTATTGGATACAAGTAAAATCACCTGGTTATCGATTAATTATTAAATATCTTCGTTTTTCATTAAGGACTGCAATCAAACAATAATAAAGTCATCCAAATATACTTCTATAATTTCTGGGACTTGAATTACAAAAAACAGCACCGTAATTGCGTAACACACTTTCAATCACAATCTGAATCATTTTGATGGATATTGCTTATCCATTGCAATAACGTAAATAACGCAATGAATGTTGTTGAATTGTCAAAATGAAAGCCATTGCTACTGTTAGTGTATTACGCAATTACCCCGCAGGTCCTAAGTTCCTGATAACTTTAACGATCTATAAATATTGTACGACTAATTCTAGGAAACAGCGAAGGCAAACAGACATGGCAATTGTAAAATTACTACGTGCCAGTAACTGAAGCAGAACTTTTGATGTTTGTCATCATAAATTATAAACCCATATTACCCATGGTTATAATGAATTGATTACCCCTTTAACTGCTAGCCCTGAATCATTGTTTCTATATTAGCTTTCTCATTTGCTGGAATTGTTTCGATTTTTATTTTATTTCAATCTGCTTTATGTATAATTTTAACTGCACAGTTCAATTATTTAAGTTTGACGAGCATTAAAACAAGTCTGACTTAATATTCTATCATCTGTGAATAGCCACCTCAAACAATGTCAATTCGTAATCTACTGCTAAGCTGATTTGATAAAAACATTATTCGCAGAGTTTCTGAAATTGGGCTATATCATATAAAATCTGGAAAATAACATATCATCTACATCTTTAAATTATGTCCAATTAAATATATTTCACTCAAGATATTATTGCGAATATCGTTATATGCACTATTATCAACTAAAGAGGCACGATCATTATTTTTATAGCTGTTATCCAAGACAAATACAAGACAAGTTGTATCATTGTCAAGGTCTTCCATTCTATTTGAATTCATCGTCGCCCTCGTGGTATTTCACATAATTATCGAATACTAATACGTTGCATTAGGTTTTTGTTTACGCAGTTCCATCTTGTTTCCGTATTCTGCTTTTATTTTCTCCACCTTCCTTGATTAAAAGTGTTTATGGAATACCTACATTATAATATAACGCATGACTGACAGTATTGGCAATATTTTGTTTGTTATCCTCTGAAGCTCTGTTTTCTGAAATAGATCAAGACATATTTGCTTGTACTACTGATTCGTTGCAAAGCAGTTGTTTATTTTAGCCATCTCTTCTTCATTACTTACTTCTACTTCGGCTACTTCCCCTCTTTAGGAGATTACTCATGCTTTAATGAAATGTATTTTTCTTAGATTGTTTACAAATACGCACGACTCGAGACTCGCGTCTTTTTGTTAGTTGACAATTGAGTTATTCGATCTTCATTGTTTATCAGAATTATAAAACTGAGTTGATTTGTTAATAGCCTTTGTAGCCGTTTAATAAAATATTTTCGAATTTACTACAGCTTGTTAAGGAGTGTTTAGTTTATTGTTGTTGCGTGTACCTAATCGCAGGCGCGAGTGGCGTCACGTCACGCCGCGGGAAGTGTTACTCTCTGGCTTGGTCACGGCCAAGGTCTCGTGTCGACAACGCTTGGCGTCATTATGTAACGCTTGGGTACATGATGAAACGCTTTACTTCTCATTATTTTTAATAAAAACATATATGATATGGATGTCATTCAATATGGTCGATAAAAAATATTGATTGTTTCTGGGTTTCTGCGTTGCAACTTTTAGTTTCAATGATTTAAAGATATATGTAATTTGATAAATAGGGTTTTGTATTGTTAGGTAGTAGAACTGATATTATAATGCTATGTTGTTACGTGAATAAAATTTAAGTGCGATCAAAGTACAAACAATAGGTCGTAACAAATTCCAACAATGATGAATTTCTATGTTTGCACCACATCATCTGTTTACCGTGTGGTCCATAGTCAAAAACAGTTCGCGTTGGTGACATTACAGAAGCCTAAATGATACAATCAGTAGTTTTTGCTTGATGCAAATGTGAATATAAAGAATACGTAAAGAATTATGTTTCGCATTCTTTAAACTCCTTGTAGAAGCAAAATGTTCACCCTATTCAAAATCTCTACATCATGGATAAGATAAAACTGACTCCATGCAAACTTCAAGTGGGTGCTCCCGAAAACGTTATGGACCCAAAAAATACAACATTGTAGGAATTGAAAAGATGAATGGGAATCCCAATTTAAAATGTTAACGCCATAACTAATCACTTAACGCTACTGTACCACCTGCATCGTTGAGAGCTGTTTATCTACTATAAAAATCCATTCGAAATCAAATCACGTGTCTATTAGTATATACCCGTACAGGTTAGCAATAACAATTATAATTACCACGTAGTCTCACAATGAACGCATCTCTGTGTTGAAAATGAGCATTGTTTTGTAGTTGGGAGTTCCGGTTGGTCTCCCCGCGCCGCGCGTCTACCGGCTCGCCCAGTGCAGACTGGCCAGCAGAGGCATCGCTCAGCGATCTTGTGCACGAACAAAAAACACCTGTAGTCGTCAGCGAATCGCCAAGGTCGCAGGCCCCCGCGGCGCGCTTCTCTCTGCGTTCCGTTTACCCATATCTCGCGGCGAATGCACGCGCCGCCCCCGCGCCTTTGACTCACCGTACTGTACGCCGCGCGTCGCACGTCTGTTGCTCTACGGGTCAAATCTAGGACGTTATTTAACTTTGCCTTTGCATTACTAGTCTCGTAAAAGCTGCTAGACGTCCGCCTATTTCTTTTAATGATCAATTTTGCCCAATAACTACTGTTTTTTATATTTCTATGATTAACACACAATCACAATTGCTATTTTTAATACTTTTTAACCGACTTCAAAAAAGGAGGAGGTTATAATTATATTGTTGTGTATTTTTTTTAAAGCACGTCGATATTTTCGTCAATTTGTGGATCGCTTTTGAAAATTATTTATGCATTTGGTAGAGGAAACTTGCGCGGTGGTCTCATATAAATTTTATTAAATTTTCTTGGGTAGTTTTTGACTAGCTTCGATAATACATATTTCATCCACTTTGTGTATCTTGATGATGTTATAATAATACTTCATGTCATTGTTGTTCACATATCAAGAAGTGGTATAAGTACGAATTGGTGTGGGGTACCTACGTACTATATCTAAAAAGTGAAAAATAAATATAATTTCGGAAGTCAGTGGCATAAAACTAAATTACAGATCCAAAGACACCGAATTTCGAAATTAAAGTTATTTTTCACTTTGTAGTGTTTTTTTTTAAAGTCGTTTTTTTTTGTACAAATGGTTTTTACCTAGAAAGTATTACTTACTATTACTAAATTTAAAATCACTTAAGTTGCAAAACACAAATGAAAAGGAAAGTATGTACCTTAAGTCAGAGAGTTTGATAAGGTATTGCGCGTGCGTCGGTATTGTCACAGTAAAGCTATTGTCAATATTAATTGTGGCTGGCGAGCGCGCGTCAAGTCAAGGTCGGTTCAGATCGATAGCGCCGCCCCGGAGGGGGGCAGGCAGGCGGACTTCCATCTCTACATACTCCACATGCACGTATGCACGCACGTCATGCGCACCAAAGAAAGTGTAGGAAAGTGGAAACATTCCTTGATAGCGCGACAAACTGCTCTACGCTCACTGAGCGCTGCGTAATTCTAACTTATCGAGATGTTGCATCTTTTTAATCTGGTGCAGAATGTTTTCACGACTGCAATTGTAATCTTAATTCTCTTTGCACTCTTCCATAATTATGATACTTACTCGTATTTTTATCGCAAAGTCTATAAATAATAATGTCGTTACAATATGTAATATTTCCTTTGTGAAGTTTATTACCGGTAGTGTTGGTGTCCGCTTAGTCATTGTCGGAGCGATTCCCTTTGTGTGGCCCATCAATCCCGACAATATCATAATGGCTCAATTCATTCATTTCGTGCCTGAAGGCGACGGTGTGGCGTTTTACTAAAGCCTTTGTCGCATTGTCGATGGCGTGTTTTCCTTCGTCTGGTTTCTGTATTGATTTGTTGCTTTGTTGAACACGCTCTTATTCATGTGCTCTAAGTATATGCTCACTTACGTAGATTAATTTACAAAAGAATCCTCTTTTCTCACGAGAGGCTATCAATTACCCGGGGTCGTCAAGGATACGGCTTGATGGACAGGTTCGGGTAATGTAGTAGTTCTATGATGTAGGTGCTTCCCTACACCCTAAACCGAGCGTAAATGGATATGGATGAATTCACGGCTGGCTGGTTTCTTTTGAATTGAAAGTGAATTTTATCAAACGCCTACGCTGTATGCCGTAAATAAGATAGATATTCTTTGCGCGCTATCAATTCTGGTTTTCGGTTTTCAAAGGATTTATTATAATATCAGTTTTGTATTGTATTATTTATATTTGATAGTCAATTATTCGTCGGTAAAATTTTCTGACAGCCTGTGCTGTGTTTACTTTCTTGTAACGAATTATATGGTTTATTTGTTCATCTATATTGATCACGATTATTCGTTTACTGAGCGTCGCAGTATGTGGTCCAGATGTAATCTAATATCTTGTTATTATCTTATTTATTTTTCTGAGCCAAACCCTTACGATGTACGACGTTACTCTAGCTTTATTTATCGCAATACGTATAGCGCACATAACGTTTTTGGTACTTGAAAGTTTTTATGTTTTCTTGTTCTGATGATGATCAATCCAGATTTTGTCCACGAAACTTATGTCTTTTTCTATAAACGCAAAAATATGAATACTGTTTTCATGACCATTTTTGGATTTGCTTCTACTCCGTGGTCTCTTCCCACGCTTCCAGCATACTTGTAAGAAATCCTAAACTCCTTCCACTTCATGATAACCATAGTAGGTTTAGCATTACTACAATGTTTTGTAAGTAATATTAAAAAATAAAATCATTATAAAAATAAGTTGTGTAATATTAAAGCATCAAGGTGTTACCTACACATTGTTTGGTTTAGGACCGGAAAACTTTTTGTCGTCAATCTATGAAGAACGCCCTCAACACGTGCGGCGGACGTCCCTATACGCACAGCTCCAAGGCCGCATATGCCATACATACAAACAAACATTTGGCCATGTTTTGAACTATCGTCTTTGATGCCCAAAATTTTAAACACGACTCCTATGGGGGCTCGTTTATCAGTTACGATGCCTTGAAATCACGTTTAGATAATATATCGGCATTGAAAGCTTTCGAGGGGACGCCGCGTGGCCGCGTCCCTGTAGGAACTTTAAAGAAATATTTGATTGTACAAACAATTGATCAAATGAATAAGTACCATTTAATCGCGTTAGGTTTTACTAAGTGACATAGCGAATTTTTATATGGTAGAGGCTATCGCAGGGAGTTCGGTCTATGAGTGACGTAAAACTTAATTACAGAAACGCGCCGCAGCCACGATCACGAAGGCCGACTGCTAACAACTACAATTATTTAGATGACTCCATCCTAACATATAACTATAAAACTTTAGATTATCTAGTTCAATTCGAAATCATTTGCAACTTTAAAGGCAAAAAATTTGATTATAGCAACTCGTTTTCAACATAAAATCACATTTATTCACGTATGATTGTATGCGGACCTTGAGCACGTCGGGTGAGACCTTCACGCCGGTAACCGCGCGGAAGTTGACGGGTACATTTTTTGTCAAATTCGAGCTTGTTGAATTTTAGTGCGCATTAGTCACTAGCTAAGCATCAGCGCCGAAGCTCGTGGCGCATTGTTGACGAGTTGCATTGCGATATCGCCGCGTCGGGTGCAATAACAGTCGCTATCACAATGTCACTACGACGTCTGCTTTGTCCCCGGTCGCGGCTCTGACGCTTTTGTCCGTATCTCCGGCGTCGCACGCTCAGTCACATTTGCACGTATTATTTAGAAGCCTAGCGTCATTACCACAATTCACGGGTTTGATCTTTCGCAGCGTAAATTGATCGTGACCATCGCATCGCGCGCTGTTAAGTTGCCCGTCGTAACTTGTGTATCCGTGCAGTTTAATTTTGAAAGTCGCTGAAGTGCAGTGGGTTGATAGTGATGTGAGGATGCTTGTGCGTGGCCATGTCCGTGGCGAAGAAAGACAAACCGACTATGTCGGTAACAGCACTTATCAACTGGGCCAGGCCCTTACCGCCGGGCCAACAGCAGCAGCCGATGACGCCGACGTCGCCTGGAAACATGCTTCAACCGATGGCTACACCGTCTAACATACCGACTGTCGACTGCTCACTCGATATTCAATGTAAATATCAAATTATATAATTGGCAACGGAAAATTATTTGGTTCTCGGAGCAGAAAGATTTTCCGTAGCAATCTTGTATTTTGTGTGAACATGATACTTATAAGCAAAAATCTATTTTAAATTAATCGGCTACCATGGACACGTTCTATTTTTATGGTGATTATTAAGCCATAAAGGATTGGCCAGTCTAAAAAAAAAAATCTTAATTTGTTGTTTATGGCGATTCATGCCTTTGCAGTAGTAGGTACTTAGTTATAAAATGTGTGCTAAATATGTAAATTAAGACTAAACATACAGCTGAGCTGTTTTCAAGGTTTGCGGTGTAGAAGCCTTTGTTCCATATCTATCAATGGCTATAGTTTCTTGATATACTGGGATGTGAATAAGAAACTACTTTATACCTATCGGCTTGATACCAGCGTCATATAAACGAGTTATTCATTACCACAAGGCATGTCTAAAACTGACAATGTTCTTAAAGCGATCCATGGTACATGTCCGTTTATTTATATTGATGACATTATAATTCACCATACAAAGGTTAAGAACGTTAGCGAATCGGAACTGCGATTACATCTACTAAGCAATTAAATAAGTACATACGTAATGGTACAGAATACAGAATGGAATGATAATTAATCTCGTACTTAATTTATAACAAGAATAGGTTAGTGATGTTTTTCTGCTAGACTTGTCGAAGGCTTTCCATCAGGTGGCTAAGTTTTGGGAGAGTATAATAAACGGGTTGTATAAAAATACATGTGTTAAATTCAATGTCATGATAGGATTGTAAAGTAACACACTTCCGTTCTATTGTAATTTAGTTTCAATTAGTATTGTAGACAGTGCGAATTCATAGTTAAATGTATTATTTTGTTAGTATTTCTGTTCATATTTCACAGCCTCTGCCCCATATTATAAAAGTTGGTCGTTTGGCACGCACCGTTGATGAAAATTAACGTAAAGCATCAAGATTATGAAAGTGTTTCTTAACAATATAATTCGTAATTTCTCGTGAACTCATATTGAACAGTGAAAACTAATTTTAGATATATTTTTTACAAGTGGTACCACCTACCTAACATTTCATAAACCCGGTATAGCTTTAAAAAACTTCATTCCTGACTTTGTTCAGCGTTAGCATGTACAGAGGTCGAAAATTTATAGTTTTTAATCGGCTTAATTTTACTTGAATAGTTTATTCTCTCTGTTAGTCACATTACGACAACAAACTAATCATACTATGTACTCATGACGATAATTAAATCTGCATGTTTGTTTTTTTCGCATGTAATACAGCGTTTCGCCGCTTGGTAGGCGCGTGCGACTATAATCTTTCTTTTTCACTGATTTTCGTTAATAACGAAGATTAACATGAAAGTATACGATAGATCTCGTTTCGCGAGAGTGAAAATTGTTATTACGTGCCCCAGTTATATCTCTTTGAAATAAAACTCAATTATAAATCTAATTTAGGTTGTCGTCGACTTTTATATGAACTAACTACATAATAACAGTTTGTGTATTAGATTAAATTAAACAAGTTTTATAGACTTTGAAATATGATTTTGCACTGAGATAGCTACGTAGGTTTCAGGCTGGTTATAATATCTGTGACGTAATCACTTTACCAAGAAATGAACTTTTATGCATGGCAGAATGAAAGAATTTACTTAATTTATATTTAAATGCTGACTTAGGAGCTTTTATAGCAACGTCTTGCGTGTCTGGATTTAATAGCTTTCACTAATTGTATTCGTCTGTTGTCACTACAGGCTTAGTCCAGAATTCCAGATTGGTAGATACTTCAAAGGAACCTGCTTCTTAACCAACAATTTGTAAGACTGTTGTAAGGTCAGTTACTTACAAAATGAAACCGCGGAGTAATTAGAAATAAGTTTCTGAAACTTATTATATTTTCACGTTGAAAGAGCAATCACTTATACGTTTTCCTCAAAGGGCTCGAACTGTAGTTTTCAAAAGTCGCGCTTCAAAGACCCCGATTGCTTACTCCAAGATGAGGGGAATAATTTTAGAAATCAACTATATAATTATTTGTGAACAGATCCGCCCACAGCAAACTTCATTTTCAGATGACGAACTCGCATACAAATAAAACGAAGCTTGATTTAGAAAATCTAAGGCAATTTTTTAAGAGTATTAAAAGCCATGGCCGATATTACGCAAAAGTAAAAAATATTGGTCATTAAGTGATTAAAATTTGTCTACAATTCTGGAAGAGCATTCTGTAATTTTGGGCCGGTTCCATACGCTTCTTTTTCGCAAGAAATTAGAAACCCTAAAAAAAAACTACAAGTTATTACTGAAACATTCTCCACATTAGGAACAGGACTATTCTATCAAAAAGGTTAATCCAAAACTATTAGTTCAGTAAATACAACGAGTCTTTCGTCTCTTATTTCTTGTTTTCATGCTCTATGGCTTAAGAGGGCCCTTCCCGGTCAGTCTATCGTCGACGCGAGCATGATTGAAAAGCTTGTTGTTTCATCCAACGCAATGTTTGAAAAACAAGCAAGAGTGAGAACGCAATAACATCGAACGAAAATTGGCGCGCAAAGATTTCACAAAACTTGTTCCAGGAAATACGTGTTTTTGAAAAAGCCTTACAAATTTTTGGAAACAATATTTGTTATTTAGAATCTCCATTACACGTGCGAGGTTTCTATGAAGATGTTTTCTTTACTTTTACAATTTTTGAGTACATTATGAACGCCCAAAGTTCAGGTAAAATTTGTGCGAAAAAGCAGATGTTTGGAGGCTTATACTGAATTTGTTTCTCCAAATTTTGATTTTTCACTTGCATAGAAACCTAGATAAAGTGCGCAAGATACCTATTAGTTCAACATTTTCAATGAAAGATGTGTTCCAACGCCATAATCACGTACGAGCGTTTGTATGAAAAATATGACGGGTTGATCGCTCTTAAGCGCTCTATTCACACGTAGAAATTGAAAGTGTTTGCTTGACACAGGTACACAATGTCTTCCGTCAATGTAGCTGTAGGCGTGATACGTTTCAACTCAGTAGCTGTTCATAGAATGTTTTGTTATGGACCTTGAATGTTCCTTTACATTGTTAAAGTTACATCTATTGTGATTTAAATGTCAAACGCCATGTTATGGATTATTTGTTGTACAACGAATACAATCAATATTAGAACTACGCAACATTGTCCTCCTGCCGTTATCCTAATTTGGTTCTGGTTGGGGGAGTATGACTTCTTGAATCGTCTTTATAAGCCGTCATCTCAGTATTGACCCCCTTTTTATCTTTCATTGAAACAAAGGATGGATTATAAATCCATTCTTCGTTTCTTAAAGTCTTCCATTGCTGAGATAGACTATCTATCCACATTACTCAAAACTCAAGATTCAAAATGATAAATTCCATGATAATCATGTTCACATCTTTCCATATCTATTAATTGCTTCTGTAAAATGTTTATTTCAAAATTGACCAGTATATTTTTTCCTGGTAGGGGTCGTATGCCATTTTAATTTCTAACATTAGATGTCCATTAACATAAGTGATTTGCTTATGATTTTGTTAGATAGAAGATCAATATCATGCCAATGCTAAAAAACCCTGTTTTTTTTAAGATTGTAGACAAGCTTTTGAGGTACTTAGTAAAAATAAATATGTTTGATTATGGAAACAAGATTATAAGGCACTGGCTGTAGTCTTATATATTGACCGATAAAAAAAACAAAGATTTATTTATAGATTACTAAGGTTACGCCATTTTTGTAACTTGTTAGTCAAAAGTCAATCAAAAGACTCAAGATCATCCTCAGGAAAAAAAGAACTGTTCCCAAACTTAGCCTGCCCTTGCCAATAGGAATTTAAGAGATCGGAAATGACTTATCAGGCGATCTCTTGTTTGTGATGGTGACGTAAGCCCTAAACAGTCGCTCAACCGATGGACAGACGTTATTACGTACCTACTCAAGAAACGGATATATTACCAGTGAACCGACTAATGCAACCGGCTCTCATAAAGATAACGCTTGTTTTTAACAATCTGCATTCATGTTGCATTTTATACTTACTATGAAACATAAAGATGAACCAAAACGAAGATAGATTATTTAGTATTTGCAGTAAAACTGTTTTATGACCTCAAATTGGTTATTTTCCGAGCCCTATTGTTTTATGATGACTTGAAACGAGTTTTTCAATTACTACCTAATCATTAAAACTATAAAGCTGTTGGTTTGTACTCTGTAGTATGTTCAAACATACCAATGTATTTTCTACAGTGCATATGTAAATATACAACGCATTACAAATAAAACGTTGCGCTTACTTATTAATTAACTACGAATGATGTCACATTTAAAATTTTGATATCATAGTTGAGGTGTTGATGACTGATTGTTATTAATTATAATTATAACCAACAAAATCCAAGAAAACACAAACCAGTTTTTTAGTATCCATCTACAATGTAATGAGTCCGGTGCATAATTATCAAATTATCAAGCACAAATTAATTCAAGTATGTATTTCTCTATTATCTATCTGGCATGATGAAGCACTTTTTATTATGCTTATTTTTTATTCATCAACACCGAACAAAAGCAAAACCATGACAGTAGGAAATAATCATCTAGGTATGTATCTACTCTTTCATAGAGAAACAGGTTTTTCTTAGCACATATATCAAGCTGCTAAAAATGTTTTCTAAAACTCTATAATTGATCGTAAATTCTTACATTTTGCGTGAAACGCAAGTTCTTTTTGTTCAGACACAGATGGGGAGATAGTTATTGCTAAATTATTACTTGATACGAGGGGCATTCAATGTATTAACGGTAACGGCATGAAAAAAGATTATTTTTATTTTTCAATGTCATGCCCCATTATCTCAATGCATTTATTACATCTCGAAATTAACTTTTCAATACCCTGTAAAAAATTAGTTTCCTGTTTTTTGAAAAATGCGCATTTATTGCCGCCTTGAGTGCTTCATCGTTGGAAAATCGTTTCCCACGAAGGTCTTTTTTCAAATTAGGGAACAAATCATTTGGGCCTAGGTCTGGGCTATATATAGGGTGGCTGGTTAATTTCTTCAAAAGCACAATCTTGCACAGCAGCCTTGGAAACACGCGTCGTGTGGACCGGGGCGTTGTCGTGTTGAAGCAACACACCGGTGGTCAGTTTAGCCCATCTTTTTTCTTTAATCGCTTCCCGTAAATTTCGTAAAGTGGATGCGTAGGATGCTGCGTTTATGGTTTCACCATTTTTTGTATACCCAATCAGCAAAATTGCCTTTGAGTCCTCAAAGATTGTGGCCTTGATTTTTCCGGCAGACGGAACCGACTTTGAATTTCTTAGGGGGCGCAGTGCCCTTCTTGTCTCACTGCATGGACTACTTCTTACTTTCAGGGTCATGATGATGAACCCACGTTTCATTTCCAATAACAATTTGATCGAAAATACTTGATGGAACTTCACTACATAGCTCTAAAAACTCTTTACAGATCCGCACTTGCGATCTCTCGATTCGCACTTGTTTTTGACGCGCCTTGAGCATTCGCGGCGGTATCTTGCACTGACTTTTGAAAGGTAAAGAAGGCCATGAAGAATAGTGTGCACGGTACCAACGGAGAGGTTGGTGCTATCATTTTCATCTTCATTCGAGTATGCTCCAGTATAAGCTTCTCAACTTTTTTTACGTGTACTTCCGTAAAGGTACCAACCGGGCCGCCCGAGTGAGTGTCGTCTTCAATACTCTCTCTACCCCTTTTAAATTTACTTGACCACTTTTTAACCGTAGATAACGAAGGTGCAGAAGCTTTGTAAACAGCCACCTCTTCGTGAATAGTTTTTTTGACTTTTCCTTATTTGGTACGGAATTTAATAACAGCGCGGTGCTCGATTTTCTTCAATATTGTCACGTTAGCCATTCCAGTTGTCGTTGACTAAGAATAACTAGCAAACTAATAGTCACATCTATATGAAATGTTACCTTTATACCCTTAGATAATGTCATTAATTAATTAGTTAGTCAAATTACCCACGACATTAGTAAATCACCCTCATACCGAGATTACATTGAACGCTCTTCGTAGTAGTTCAAGACCAGGTCCACATAAATCAGAAACCTAAAAGTATTCCAGTTATCGCAACGACACATTAAACCGTCCAAATATAATATAGGTAGGGCAGTATCAAATAAGACGCAAGCTACGCCAAAACATGTGCAAAGATTTCATATGTGATATCGATTTGGATGTTTTAACAATGGCAACTCGTTTGCAAGGCGCACGAGCAACGAAGCATGTTCAGTTAATAGATCAGATATTGGTATTATGGCATTTAGCTTGTATGCTTTACTTGGACCAAACGAGAATACAAGATTTACATTCTATGAAAACGTGTGCACACGAGAATTGCGTCACTTATGCTTTTAAACTAAATTTTCAATGCTTTTATCAGTTGAAACACCTGAACATTTTCAATCATCGCTCGCAAGAATCATTCCGTAAAATGTGCCCACTTGGCCGATACAATTCGAAACAAATTCAAAGCAAAAATCTTTAGGAAATCAAAAGATTTTCTACTGCGCAGCAGAATGAGGGTGGTGGCTGTGTATGTTTATTTTCTTTTTTGTCTGCTGCAGAAGCCCTCGGACTAATGAACCGGTTTTGTTGGTTTTTGGAACAACTGCCATCCATACTTTTTTGTTTTCCAGAGAATTTGTTCAATACTACATTGTTTTCGATAATGTCTTCTAAGCTTCTTGACTGTAATGCTTAGTCAGTAAAAGAGTTATCGTTTCCCATCCACATTATGCTCAAAGATTATAATTAAATTTGTAAGATTGATGAGTGATTAGAGTGACAAGATTCACACTTTATTTTTACAAACTCTCTAGAATCTAATAAGTAGGTATATAATTCTGTAGGGGTTAGCAGTGACTGGTTTAAAATTAAAAGTGATCAATATCTTTTTATTCTGTACGCAAGTAAATCCCTTCATAAAGATTAAACATTCAAATAACTGCTGTTAGTGGCAGCACAAAAAGAAAAATATATATTTACGCCTCCGCTTGGCGTCTGTAATTAAAATTTTCATCATTGAAGTTGTTCAAATGTTGATTAGACTTTTTTATTGCAGGGCTGAACTTGGAGGGCGGTTTTATGTCGCCGATGTCACCGCCAGAAATGAAGCCAGACACGGCGATGCTAGACGGCCTGCGAGACGACTCCACCCCGCCCCCCGCCTTCAAAAACTACCCCCCGAATCACCCCCTAAGTGGTTCCAAGCACCTCTGTTCTATATGTGGAGACAGAGCGTCGGGAAAACATTATGGAGTATACAGGTACTTACATCATAATTTAATGGCTTCAAAATTACGTTCGTATACTTATATTCATAACGAAGTTATTTTCTTATGTAGAGACGCCGTTGCCTCGCATAAACATCTAAAAAGTATTTTGTGTACCATACGTGATGTTATTATCGATATAAATTAAGTTACTTGGAAGGTGTTAACTTCGATCTCGATATTCTAACTTAACCCTCCTCCCTCGGGCCAGATGTTCGATAAACAAGAGTTTGGCTGTGAAGTTTTTGCTCAATTTTTTTACCCCTCCCATATGCAATATAAATTGGTCAAACGCGTTTGAAACTTGAAGGGTCTGCAGCAAGGGATCTATGAATATTGAAAGTCGTCCAATATTTAAAACTAAAGTCTCAATATTTCGTCGAATTTAGATAGCCCAATGATTAATTAATTTTGTCCTCGTAAATTGTTCGATACATTCGTGCGAATAGTTCATTCATAATGTTCGTCAGCTGTTTTGTTTCTCTGACGGACATAGTAGCGAGATGAGATCTTTCACAATAATAGACGAAAACCGTGTGTAAATATAAAATAGCCCTGAATATGTTTTGGCAAAATACACGCTCACCTTACATTATTGTTTTTTAAATGCGACGGAGTTATAAATACGAACCAAATTAAGGGGTTTATATCTGCTGAATCGCTAGTCGCTCGGGAAAAGTAAAATGGTGGGTCGTTATAATTTTAAAAAAATTTTCTTTTCAAGTCTGAGAAAGTATTAGATCACTCTTGGGAATCTTAGACTCTTAGAACCATTCGAATAGAATTAAATGTCAATCAATTCGTCTCGCGTTCAGTTACGGTCTGTGATAGGCTATGGATCTTTATTATTTTAATTAAAAATGCAAAATGGCTGGCGATTGTGAATTTTTATTGCAATGGAAAAAACTTGATTTTACATCACGTGTCTGTATAAGGCATGCATAGTATAAGGCGAATGTTATGTAGTTATTACAGAAGACATCTTTATGAGACGTGTTGTCGTTTTAATAGGCAATTTAATATTAGGAGATATTTCGTTAATGAGGAGCGTTTCACAACAAATAATATTATTACCACAAATATTTTCACAATCAATGCAACCGAAGCTCTGCCTCCAAAGATCAATTTTGTCATTATATAAAGGCCAGAGATAGATATTATTTACTGCTGAAGATAATAATCTAACGCTACGATTGATTGTAGGTACCTACCTAATGAGAAATCTGCGCACTGTGGTCGCCATAAAAATGTTATTTCATTAAAGTTACTGCGAATAATTGCAAAGGTAATACCTCTGTATTATTGGTTAGTAAGTATGTATATAAGTAATATGGTTGTACCCTTTATTTGTTATGTTGATATAATATAAGTAACTGGAGATGCCGCTGTCTAGACAGCGGCGCTAGTGTTGCGTCTGTGTTCAAAAGAACGCTGTCCGTGTGTATACCCGCCCGTAGCTTAGATACAACATTTATTGGTTGCGTGTAAAATGAATATTATGTTATGGCATGCGCAAAATTAAAGATTTTACACCTTCTTATTATTCTCTAACATTTTAATTGAAGTTGGCGGGCGTGGGAGTGCTCGTATATTCGATTCGTTTATATTTACACGTTTTAAACACTATTGGGGCTCTTTACAGACTGTATAAAATACTCGCTCAGCTATACATTATTGAAACGATTTACAATTCTATCGATCGGTAGCCGCTCGTAATGCCATTCAGAAGACATTTTTTTCACCTTGATATATTTTTTATGCTGATTTAAAAATCACGTATTAGAGGGCAGGTAGTCTTTCATGGCTTTTACATTGAGTCAATGTAATTGTAGTGGAAATATTTTGCGTTTGTGTGTGTCGCTTTAGAGTATGAAGAATGTGTCCGTGGATACACCATAACGACATTAAATGGCTTCTTTATACATGGGGAGACCATCCTTCTTCTTTACATACACACATCAATAGTGTCTCGGGATCAAGCACGTTTTTTCTAGTTACAAAAAAGCAGGTTTTTTAATTATATTTTTTTAACTCCTGTGGATACTTTTTTTAAGTAAATTTCGTCATTTGAAAAGGGAATAGTTTTTCAATTTCGGTCAAAAGATGAATATCTGCAACGCGTTTGAGGCTAAATCAGCAAAATTTCTGCTATACTTCTGAGAGGAATCATTACAAAATAACATTATTATGGAGGGAATTCGTCATTTGAGCCGAGAAGAAATGATCAGAGCCGTGGGAATGTTGGAAGCTGGTTCCCGGTAATGTGCTGTGACAATCGCTCTGGGCACTACGCAGAGTATTATAAGTCGAGTTTGGATATCTACGTTACTGCATCACTAGTAGCGTGGCAGAGCGACATGAAGGACGAGTTCGCATCACCACAAAAAGACAAGATCGTTATATACAAATTACTGCTCGACGAAATCATACAATGACCGCGATGATGTTGGTTAGGAGGCTTCACAGCTCTTCAGCGATGTTTATAAGCGATCAAACCATAAGAAATCGCTTGCATGAAGTCAATCTCCGTTCCCGAAGGCCGCTACGTGCACCACCTATTGAGCCCCGCAATCGCAGAGCCCGTTTACAATGGGCATGTGATACAGAAATTAGGCAGAAGAAGAGTGGCGTTTTGTGTGTTTTCTGACGTTTCTCACTTTGGTATGAGGCCAGATACTAGACGTACACAGTATTGGAGGACCCCTGGACGCCAATAACGTTTAAAGCATGCCAGGAAGTCCATGCATACAGTGGTGGAACATTCATGATATTGGCGGGTATTTGGATCAGCGGAAAAACCGAACTGATTTGGATCAGAGGCAATCTCATTGCACGGATTACGTTGAAATAATTGTATCAGATGTTGTCATTCCTTTGAGGACCCAATTTGGTGCTTCATTGCTGCATATGCATGATAATGCACGTCCACACACCGCCAGAGTTGTTGCAAAAACACTTGCTGCAGCTAATATCAACGTCCTAACATGGCCTGCTCAACCGCCAGACTTAAATCCTATTTGCACGCATATGACATGCTTCAAAGAAGAGCTCTGCTAAGTATGGATACCGTACACACACCAGAAAATCTTTTTCGCCTGTTACAACGGACGTGGGCAGCCATTCCACAACGTAATTTGGATGAACTTATATTGAGTATGCGCAATCGCTGCGGTTGTGTTATACGCGTAAGCGGCGGAAATACAGACTACGTACTAATCGTTTTTTTTTATGCAAGAAAAACTTTTATTTTTTAATGTCAGGATTAACTAAGGTGAAAAATCCAGTATAAGCAAAATCGCGAAAAGTCTTGAGTACTTCGTCGATCGACACATACGAACACATTTAATTGAATTAAACTAAATAGATATTCTTATTTAATTTCTATAGGGCAATAAAATATTTTTAAATACCTTGATCCCTAGACACTTTTGATGAGTGTAAGAATAAAGTAGTAGCGAAGTCAAAACTGTACATAGTTTTTTTAAGTAATTTATGCGAAGTCTGGGAAAAATTCTAATGCCGAAAATATATTTTTTTGGATTTTTGTCTTTTTGTCTGAATTAGATTAATTATTATTAAAATATAAATTATTCAGCATCATGCAAAAACTACCAGATAGATTTTGTTCAAATTTTGCATAGATATTGCCTATTAGTCGGGTCAGTCTGTAGGTTATAAATTATTACGCTATTTGCTATGGAGGATGAGTAATATTGCAATTAATTCGTATTCTTCCAGGTATAGTTTACCTCAAATTGTAAAAAGACGAGCCAAAATATTGCAGATAGTTACACATTTACCTTTTTAAATCATTATCATCCCGCTATGCTTTTAAGGAGCTATGCAGTCAATCATGACATAAATAAGAACGGTTATTTTGGTTAACTTTCAACAAAGCAAATAGCTTAGCGGTTCGACGACTGTATTGCAAACCTATGTTCGATTCACAAACATTTTTTTCTTGTGCTTCCCTTTTTTACATTTTGTTATACTATTATATTATGATAGTTCATAAAACGTACACAGAAAAACAAAGTTTAGGCCTCTTCTGTCATCTTTGGTTACAGTAAAAATAAATATACATGGTTAGGTAAATGAAAAATCCCGTTGTTTATAATCTACTGTAATGTTATTTTAGTGATACCTGTTCGTCAGGAATAATCTGTAAGAAATCATCAGTCAGTGTATCCGTATTGTGCCATTAGGTAGTATATACAGGATTGCAGGCGTTCATTAATTCACTAAAAAGGAAAAACTTCGCAAGCAATGGAAAATTACTACTGAAGGCTGCGGGTGTCGATCAGTCCCGACTCTCTTCATATTTTGGCTGCTGAGACCAAAGCTACAAATTTAGTATAAGTACAGGAAAGTTTGATAAAAATGTGGCTGTTATTTTAATATAATATAATGTGGTGTATTACGAATTCCACGCGAATGAAGTCTTAGGCAGAAGCTAGTTCCTAATAAACGCTGAACGCAGAACATCCCTCATAGGACGGGTAGCGATCAATCTTGGGGTGCTGGCCTCTACCACTACTTACGTATAAAGATTATAGGGATCACAGACCCATATTATTACAGTAGCATTTCCCCGCGGTTTCATTTGCATCCTAGGAAAACCGTGACGTGTACCCGGATCAAAAGTATCCTATATGTTAATCCAGGCCATAGTCTAGCTGTGTGACAAATTTCATCCGAATCCGTTCAGCTGTTAAAGCTTGATTGAGTAAACTAACTACGAATTCACAAACATCCAAACTTTGATATTTCACATTCTTATGTTATTTGTTACTACTAGCTGCGCCCCGCGGTTTCATCTGCATAAGTCTCGATCCCGTGGGAATATCGGGTATCAAATGCAAATCGTTTTTTTTTATCCGGCTGGTAGTTCCAGATATAAGCGCGTTCAAACAAACTCAACTTTATTATATTAGTATAGTTATAGGATGTTTACGTACATTTATATCTATAAAATCGCCTGGTTTATCCTCCCTTCTATCGTGAACAATCCTTAACCCCTCCGACATCCCTAAGCGAAGGATGGGCGTTATCAACAAATTAATCTCAACAATTTCTTGATATCGAAAATTCTCACATTTGTTTATTTTCGCGTCGTCGTATAAATAATTATACGGCTATGATCAGATGTATAGAGTGTAAATTCGTTCTTTGGCACGTGTTTTGAGGCATGTACATAGACAGAACGCGTGTATGTACCGCTATTTTTGTACCAAAGCTTTTTTGTGATATACATTATTAGGGGTATACATAATAATGTTACTGGTTCATTTGATTTGTTATGATTGTGTATGAGCAGCTTGTCGTCTTGATGAATAACGTTATTATGTGGGCGTGGGAAGCTCTGAGCAATTCTTAGATTATGCTGTGACTGCAGCTTAGTTATTATTATTAAGCTTAATGACTGAGTGAGACAACAGAGGATGAAAGCTAGTCTCGTCCAAACCAATCCACAAAACATAGACCTTTAAAAGTGTATTTAAAAAATCTACGTACAAAACGAACGTACAAAACAAAGCGAAATGTAACAAAATCCAATAAAGATTACCAAAGCTATAAAGAATAAGAAGAAATCTTTTATTGCAAGGAGGTTTAACGAGTCGAAATTAAACACCAAATTCAATCACTTAGTCAAGAGTGAATACTATAACTGAGACTTTATAAAGATTTCTTTTTCACCAATAAGATTGCTAAAGAACAGGTAATATGTCTTAGTTGAAAATAAATGGCGGGCTATCAGGCGGAATCCTACGTTGGAAATAATTCGGGAAACCCCCGTAAGGTTCAGTGCATTCCAGCTTTTGATTGTCATCAGCTGCAGTATTTTAAGCTCTTACGCTTGTAAAGAAATATGAATTGGGTATTTCCACGTTTGAAATATTAGTATGATAATTTAAGAGCACAGGATAATGCAACTGCCTATCTCCTTTATCCCTGTGATCTGGGCAGGTAACCTTAGTTGCTTCCTTAAATTAGTAATGAGTAGAGAGAAACAGTGGTTTTCATTGGCCTGCCCAAATATCAAGAAAATGAACTACTTGTGCCTTTGATTCTGAAGAAACATTACGTAAGTGAAGTACCTCACTTAATGAATACACCATGGATTCTCATTTACATAGGAAACATAAATTATGTTCTCCAAGGCAAAAGGAAGCCGTAGTATGTACGATCGAATTAATTCTTACATGATAATGCCGTTTATTCTAAGCTGTCTAGGGTAGTTGTGTTCTACGAAGTGCAAGGGTTTTCTCAGTCGGTTGCGCAGTAGCGACTATTCACCGAAGCTATGTAAATTATGTTAACGTAAAACGCAATGAAATGTGGAACTACTCTCACTTTGATGGGTTGTCATTTAGTGTGAGTGCGGAGGTTTTCTGAAATTCACGCTGATCAGATTACAAATGTAAACAAAACAGTGCCTCTGGTGTTGTCAAAAGTTTTGACCAAGTAACACAGCAGAATGACTTTCTTCTTCAGAGTAGTCTACCCTGTAAACGAAACAATGAGCTGACTCTAGCTATAGCATCAATATATACAATACATATAGTCCATTGAATTTCATGAAGAATCAGCTCAGAAGAGATCAGCAAATACTTTGCACGAAGCAGCGAGATGACTCTAGCTAGAGCACCAATATAGAAGTTCACGTAGATTTATCACAAAATTCTAAATTAACAGATATACCTTGTGTACGTAGATGCAGCGAGATGACTTTAGCGAGAGAATGAATATAGTCTCTAAGTTCAATTAATTATCTACACACATCAAAAGTGTCTAGGGATCAAGCACGATTTTGCTAGTTACTAAAAATTTGGTTTTTAATTATATATTTTGTAACTCCTATGTCCTCCTTTCGTCGTTTGAAATGGGAATTGTTTTTGAATTTCGGTCAAAAGATGAATATCTGCAACGCGTTTGAGGCTAAATCAGTAAAATTTCTGCCATACTTCTGAGAGGAATCATTACAAAATAACATTATTATGGAGGGAATTCGTCATTTGACCCTAGAAGAAATGATTAGAGCCGTGGGAATGTTGGAGGCTGGTTCTCGGCAACGTGCTGTGGCAATCGCTCTGGGCATTACGCAGAGTGTTATAAGTCGACTTTGGCTACGTTACCGCATCACTGGCAGTGTGGCAGAGCGACACGAAGGACGAACTCGCATCACCACATGCAGACAAGATCGTTATATACAAATTACTGCTCGTTGAAATCGTACAATGACCGCTATGATGTTAGTTACGAGGCTTCATAGCTCTGCAGGGTTGTTAATAAGCGATCAAACCATAAAAAATGGCTTGCATGAAGTCGATCTCCGTCCCCGAAGGCCGCTACGTGTACCACCTATTGAGCCCCGCAATTGCAGAGCCCGTTTAAGTTGGGGTCGTGAACACACAAATTGGGCAGAAAAAGAATGGCGCTTTGTGTGTTTTTCTGACGAATCTAGCTTTAGGATGAGGCCAGGTACTAGACGTACACAGTATTAGAGGACTCCTGGACGCCAAGAATGTTTAAAATCTTGCCAGGAATTCCATGCATACAGTGGTGGAATACTAATGATATGGGCGGGTATTTGGATCGGCGGAAGAACCGAACTGATTTGGATCAGAGGCAATCTCAATGCACGGATTTACGTTGAAATTATTGTATCAGATGTTGTCATTCCTTTGCGGACCCAATTTGGTGCTCCATTTCTGCTTATGCATAATAATGCACCACACACAGACTTGAATCCCATTGAGCACGCATGTTATATGCTTAAAAAAAGAGCTCTGTCAAATATGGATGCCGTACACACACCAGAAAATCTTTTTCGCCTGTCACATAGGACGTGGGCGGTCAATCCGCAACGTGATTTGGATGAACTCATATTGAGTATGTATTGAGTAATCGCTGCAATTGTGTTATAGGTGTTAACGGCGGAAATACAGACTACTAATTGTATATTGTACTCAATAAAAACATTTAAAAACTTTTATTTTTTTTATCACATTATAATGTCACGAAGTGGAAAATTCAGCATAAGCAAAACTCGCGAAAAGTCTTTATTTAATCAATATAAATAGATATTTTTATTTAATTTCAATAGAGCATTTTTTATTTTATATGTTTATCCCAAGACACTTTTAATGTATGTATGTTATGCGTTTATGTGGTGTTATTAATCAAAAGCCAATTCGTTAAATGCCAACACGCCTTTTGCTATCTATCGTTTCAGCTATACACGCAGGAGCCTGTGCCTGTTGACATTTACTTAATTGCTATAAAACCCTTCAATTAGTGAAAGTATTTAGCTTGTTTTATTTTCGTATCTAACAAACAACAACGTTGTTAGCATTGATAAAGACAATTATCGATTCGTAGTCCACTTTTAATATATAAACACGATTGTAAATTGAATTGAATAACCTTCAAAACTTTCAAGTTCGATTAAATCGTGCGCCATTTTGTTTATGAGGTACCTATCGCTAATATAATATATTATTGTTCCTTGAAACACACGATATACCTACAAACAGCCAAATATAAAATATTCCTAATTATACAGCATTAATTAATCCATAAAACTAAATTATAGCATAATAACAGTGACATATTAATCGCCAATATATCACGACGGTTTCATCGGTTTAAAACAATGAGCTATAGAGGTGTTCTTAGCGAATTCTAAAGAGTAGTACACTTACCTGCCTAATTTATTGGCGTGCGTGCTCGCACACGAGTTGATTTAAAGCTCTAACATACAAGATTTAAAGCTATGTTTGTATAAACTTTGAAGAAATCTGACAATGGCCACTTGACCACGTCCGCGACCACGGTCTCGTACCATTGATACAGCTATCGTATCGTAGTACATAGGTAAAACATAAACACATATGGCTTACAAATTCTCTTCACAACATTGTGTCTGACTCATAAATATAGAGTGACGAACGCGCGAAAAATTTCATATAGGTAACGGTTCGATTTCTAGCATCTAGAATTTATAAATTCGAGGAATAATTTACATGTGTTTTATTTATATCCCTTAAATCAATATCCCATTAAGTGGTAAAGTAAAGAGAAAGTAGCATTCGTCACGACTGGACGAAGTTGCGAAACACATGTCGAACTTCGAAGGCTCACAAAACGCAATCATGTCATTAACGTCGGGCTGAGAGAATTACATGCGTCACCGTCACCGCGTGTTCCTTTTGACCGGACTCTTATTGATTTTACTCGTGCTTTTTATTTCATTGCACAACCCACCGAGTAATGCGCAGTTCTACATAGAAAACATGAGTAATCTTTATGCAAGTTTCTGCGCAAAGATTTGTAGAATGATTAGTAGTGCTGGCATTGTAGTAGGATTTATTATTAGCCATAAATGTTTAGAAGGACCATATTTTTCCGAGATCTAGATGGAGGAAAACTTTATCTCCTCTAAACTTGATTTCTGTTCAAAACACGTATGCGGATGCAGATCGTACGTATGATATCTAACTAGTGATGTCATATTCAAATCGTATTATGTTGATGGTTTTCCCTTTCAAAAGTAATGTAAGCAGGCAATTGCAGCTATAAGAAGTTCCTTAGTATTTGTTGCTGGATTTGCGTAGTTGTTTCTTACTTCTTCATTTTTATTGGTTCTTAAGCTGACTTTTATGTATCTCGTGAGCTGATACATCCTTCGTTTAATTTGATTATCAGTATATTCCTCAAACAGCCCGTTCCAAATATAATTTTATTAAAAATAACGATCGTAAATCAGAGTTATTCATTTGGACTGATCCTGTCTCGCAATATCAGAGGAGCAAGTTACAACAAAAAACATAAGTCCACTTCAATATGTTTTCTCATTTTCATCAACAGTCAATATAGCTCAGCACCCAAGGATATCGAAATTAAGTGGGATAATACGATCGAGTGCCCGCCGATGTCATCCGTTATTCCCGAAGGATCTTTCAGAATTATACCCACGCAGAAATACAAGTATATTTCTACCACCACTATTATTACGTAATATCCTCCTGTTAATATTAATGGAAATAGATAAAGTTCATTTATTTATGTTATGCGAGTAACACCAATTGAATGAAGTGAATTTGAAATAGACCACAATGTGCTAAATGGATTCGTGATGCATGCGCCGCGTGCGTTGCTGTGATAAAGAAGCGAATATACTGGGAGCATTCTTATTCCCAATGTTATTAGATAAAACGTTAGTTTGAAATGAATGGTAAATTAAGCTTTAAAGTGGCCTATTTTCGAAGGTGTACCGAAAGCAACGGTTTTGCTTATATGAGAAGCTGCCAATGCTATGTAGGAGGTAAATTTTCTCAAGACTTGCACTTTTCAATTGACTGCAGGACGATAAGCTGTCTCCTTGATCCGTGAATTCAGTAAATACTTTGGCAGTTTGTTTGTTAGAACAAAACCATCCCCGATGTCATAATTAGACATTTCAATTAAAACACGCTTCATTCTTAATTCAGTAGAATCCATATCGACAAACGATTATACCGTTTCTAAACTCTTTATTAATTCAAAGGCTCAGTTTCCAAGCTGTCTACGGTTCAATCTATTTATACCATTGCTACAAGTATTGATATCGATCAATGTTTTGAACATGCAATGGTCAGTCCTAGTGTGTCTACATAACATAGTCAATTAAAAGTTATGCCCAGTGTATATTAGTGGTATTTCTGCGAAAGGTAATTAGCTCTAAGTTTAGGAGTGGACATGTTCGACACTACCGAATTATTTTATCATCTGTTTACGCTTAGCAGGTGATATATCATCATTAGCTGATATCAGTTACTGTTTAACAATGAGTGCAACATACAAATTCAAATTATTTTTATCATTCTCATCTAAGTACGTATAGTTGTTTCAGTATCATATCAATGTCAGGACAAATTACATTTCTTTTAGAAGTATTTACTTTTGAGCTGTCTGCAGATAACTACCATTGTTTTTCCAGTTTTATGGTAATTTCGACATATTTTGTATACTTATGTATGCTCATTCAAATGTTACTCGACTCGAATGAAACTATGTTATAAGAAGCTTTTGTTGGAGGTAAATCGATTACTTTCAATGGTCGTTTAAATAAATAATAGTCTCTTGCTGGGCATTTGAGGCTATGTAGGTTAGCTTTTAGTCTTCATTTCTTCAGGCCTGGGTTTTCCAACGCGGCGTGGGTTTAGGTATTCCTGTCTTGAAGGGACGCAAATACCAGCATTGGATTACGAATACTGATGATCTGGGCTTTATGAGAATGATAGAGAGCTATCGGTTATATTATCCATTTTGGACCACAATAAACATCTAACCTTCTTGTTCCAGTTGTGAAGGCTGCAAAGGCTTCTTCAAACGGACAGTAAGAAAAGACCTGACGTACGCGTGTCGTGAAGAACGCAACTGTATCATAGACAAACGGCAGAGAAACAGGTGCCAATATTGCAGGTACCAGAAATGTCTCGCGTGCGGGATGAAAAGGGAAGCGGTACAGGAAGAGAGGCAAAGAGCCGCCAGAGGTGCGGAGGATGCACATCCAAGCAGTTCAGTGCAGGTACAGGTCAGTAATCATGTGATGTGGTGTCACTTTATACTTTATAGTTTAAGTTTAGTCATAATAGGTCGGTCGTCCCTGAATAGGCTCTGCCTTATCGTGTCGTCATCAAACGCAATAAGGACAATAATCAAGAGATTGCCTGATTGTTTGAGATTGCTCCAATTGTCTATTAGCAACGACTAAAGAAGTTTAGTCGTTGCTAATAGAAAGTTACTGTTATCAATTAGTCATCAAACTGGTCAACGTGTTTGGTAAACAAAGGCATTAAGCACTTGATTAATAATAAACTTTAGATATACATTTTTATCATGACAATAATGTTGTAGCTGATATGATAGTCTGATAATGTGGATTTCTTTGTGCGTCAAAGTCAAATGAAATGGAATCCGATGAGTAAGTTCCGCTGCAGGCTAGGCTATCTAAATCATACGATAGAACCGCTCCTCACAGTTATGTCCACATAAATGTAAAGTACAATACCAATTTCATCTAGCGCATAGGTTCCCAATCTTTTATGGACTACCGCTGCCTTTACAAGAAAAAAAAATTCCAGCGCCCCCCTTTACATAATAGTTAATTATACCAATTTTATACGTCTGTCTATTATTTATTAATAATCACAAATTAAAAATTAATTCTTTCTCTCTACCTACCGCCCCTACAAAAAATTCCTGCGCCCACTAGGGGGCGGTACCACACCCGTTGGGAACCTATTATCTAGCGTCATTTAAACACAATGGAATGCGCAAAATTATAAAATAATTTCGCTTATTGCTTAACAGACTGATGTTTGCAAGAAGCAGTGTCCTTAATTAACCCCTCGGATACTTTACGTGCCCTTTATTTCAACGTAACATAATTAGAGTGAATATAAAACAGAAATGATATTTGAATGTGAACTGACTATACCGAGGCGTATAAACAATTTTGCACTCGACTCCGTTCTTGTTAAGTTGAGTTTAATGAAAAGTTACTACGCTCAACGTAAACTCCTGCACATAAATGTCATTATAACTTTGGAAACAAAGTATGGAACAAGGCTTTATGCCTAGCTTCACTAGAATATTAATAATAATTCAAGCTAGTTATTTTTCCAATTGAGGATAAATATTATGATCGTAAATGTTACCATGTTGTATGGACATTAAAATGGGTAGTAAATAATTTCTTTAAAATAAGATGAACTTCCAGTTTTATAAGTGTTTGAACATGAAAATGATATACATACAAATATGAACGCACCTTGTGATCACCCATGAAGATACGGTATATGAACTTATCCACAATATAATAAGTTGTTGTACATACAATACAAATTGGTTTTCTGATATATCAAGTTGTGCTGTAAACCTACGCGAAAAACAACAATAGTAACTTCAATTACTGCTCAGTCTTTACAACAGATATTAAAATTTCCCCTGTCCCTCGGGCCACCAATTAGCGTATATCAGTAGCTGGTAGTAGCTACTTACCTAGCATCAAGCAGTAAAGTAATATCGTGGTATTCATTTAAAATGGCCGGTGTGCAAACAACGTGACTAGTGATGCGCCACGACTGATTTCTTTGTTTATTGCGAGCATTTATTTGCGAGTTGCGAGTACTTATTTGTGTTTTACCGATATCGATTCGTTGCGTTATACTCGTGGAGTTGTGATGAACGTGATTGCTGAACTGTTTGTAGATTATGTTGGACGGATTAAATGCTGGAGTTTGTTTAATGAAAGCTTTTACGCGAGATAATAAGACAGACTCCATGGATTTAAGTGCGGAGAATCCAATGACCGTCAAGCCTTGTATGGCTTTTAATATTTCATTCAAGTAATGGGTTTCAGTGGTCTGTTTTATTGTTCAAAATTGCAAACTGAAGCTTCTTACGTAATAAAACAAGATAGTTATAATTATACAATAATAATGGTTGAAACCTTTCTCAAATAGAACCTTATTTAAATTTGCGTTATATAAATATTGCCGCAATAATTAGATACACAGTATCTTGCTATGTAGAATATGTAGGACTATTCACATTTAATTTGATTTAATTTTATGAGTCCTTCGAATTCTACTGAATCATAATATAGGACAATCAAACTTATACGAGTAGGTATAAAAATAGATACAAACTATTTTCTGGATTTTATTGTTACACGTTGTATAAATAGTTTTAGATAAACCCATCCTATAAATTAATTGGACCTCTATTATAGGGACGATAATTAAATATAAAACTCGGTAATTTTTTGATGAAATTGTTCGGTCTCCAGTTTTCAAATTTACCTACCGAACCTAAATCTGTATTTACAGAATTCTAAAATCAAATTGAGATCTATTTTATTAGTCCCATTCTGTTTGTTTTTGACTCCCACAGTAACCATAAAAATAATCCTTTGTCGTCTCTTTGCTTCAACTTATTGTAACTCTAAGCACCTGAACTCTTTATGAATCTCCTCCTTCCTTTCCCTCCAGGAGTTATCAATCGAGCGGTTGTTAGAGATGGAGTCGCTGGTGGCCGACCCCAGCGAAGAGTTCCAGTTCCTCCGCGTCGGACCTGACAGCAGCGTTCCGCCTAAGTTCCGTGCCCCTGTCTCCAGCCTTTGTCAAATAGGTAAGGATTGAAATACTTCAGTATTAAAAGGCTTGTGTTTAAACGCCTACCAGAAAAGTACCTATTTTACTACCAAAAAATTCGAAATACTCACTAAATTGTGGCTACCAGAATGGATAAATGCTCACCAAATTATGTTTCATAAAGTATTGTAGAAATGAACCTATTTTCCTTTTTATTTATAAGGCGTAGTCGACGGAGCCCCGCGGAGCGGGGCTCCTACTTTTGGGTGGTTTAAAAAAAATCCCCTTCGTGGTTATTTTTTTAACCTAACCTGTCCGAGTCGGGGTGCCCCAAGTCCCGAGCTCGCTTCGCTCACTCTTGCATCCTATCCCACCCTTCCATTTTGAAGCAAACTTATTTTTGGTGAGCAACTTAAGCGAGATTTGGTGAGCATTTATCCATTTTGTTAGGCAAAAAGAATATAAATACAACACGTACAATTATTCTGATAAGTGTATAATTATTTTGGAACTTAAAACGTTGTTCTTTAGGCACCTCGGTATAGAGTGGGTTAGTTTTATTTGATGTTAATATATGTATTTTACTTGGTACTTAGGGTCTAAATATTATTTTGGTGATCATTTAAATTGTAGCCTTATTAAAATACGGTGGTTCTTAGGCCCGCTTGTACCATAAATCAATAAGGTGAGTGGGGGCAAGATCGAAAGGTTTTTTGATGAGATGAGCAGTGTTGTATTTGAAGTCTTGTAGAACAGTTCATATTAGCTTATTGTAAAAATATATTTCTATTGAGTAAAGAGCAAAGAGTATATTTTTCTATCATATTGATAACATGCTATTAATCTGTACATAAGCATTAAAAAAAAAAAAAAAATGTTTTTATCACGAGAATGACACAGGGGGAAGACGAAAGGGTGATGGGGAAAGATCGAAATAGTTTCTAAAATCGTTCAAATGATTATCAGACGCTGTTGGTCGTCACTAGTCTATAGTTTGAAGTGCGATAAAAACTGAGAACTGCCTGAAGTGTCAAAATACCTTTAGTTAACAAAGATATAATATTTTGGTATTTTTTATATTTCAATCTTACCCCAACCGGGGGAGATTGACATAGAGGTTCTCAAACTTTCCACTTTAATTGCTTAAGGTTATACTGAAAATAAAACATCGCTATCAATCACATATATATTTTTATTTTACTCTATCCTAATACCAAGATATTACAAAACAGAGTTTGAAGAGTAGCAATAGGTATATTGTAATGTTTTGCCGCACCGTATAATGTCAATTCCTTCCGTTTTACTTACTCTATGGTGTTAGCAACATCGTCATGAGTGTAGGAAGTTGCGCGTAGAGGTTTCCGGACGTAGTTACGTGACATGGTGATTCTGAATTGGCAAAATGCATTTATTGAATAGTCATTCGGTAGTCCTAAGTTGGTATTTATAATAATAATATTTGTAAGTACTTCTAGATATAAATGGCGTAATTTGTGTCGCTGACAGTTTATTACTGTGCATCCGTTATATTGGCTGAAACAAAACAATAATTTTATTCTAATTAAATATTTCAAAGACAGTATGTAATCACTAATCACTTATACACAAAACTAATTAATTCAAAATTTGCACAACCGATATTCTATATGAACATCATAAAATCATAAAAGGGTAGGTAGGTACCTATTATTTTATTTTGTATACTTATCTTATCACAACAGTTTGAGAACATCTGTCTATTAGTATGACTTTTGAAAACGGGGTTAGGTCGAAACTTTTATATGTTCTTCTTACCCCGTCAAATATTGGTGGGTAAAGATGGAAAATTGAAATAAATCCTAAAATACGAAAAATATCCATATTTGGATGTAATAACACAATTAAGAATTAAAAATAATGAGCAGATATTCCAATAAAACATTCGTACCCACCTCGTAAGTAAAGTTACAGGACACGGGGTAAGATTAAAACACTCGATTAATTTGCGTAAAAGTCACTGCGCAGACATTTGCATTTTTCACACAACCATTAACTCAAAGCGGCAAACGCTGACTGAGATGTGCGACGTAACAAAATGGCAATCTTAATAATGTTGCCATCACTGCAAAAACTGCATTACGTCTGGCGTTATGGACAACTTTTTGTCTTACCCCGTTTTTCATCTTACCCCCACTCACCTTAAATGCGTTTATCGCTGAATATTATTTACAGCATCGTTCTGTCTCTCTGTCATTTTTATACGATCTAAGGGCCTCACACCACACCAATAAATTAATTTGAATTTGGCTTTAGTGATTTGTGATGCAAGCGGGCCAGCGAGTGTATTCACAAAATATCAGGAATTATCAGGGTCAGGGTGTTCTGGGCTCCAAGCCGTTCGGGCCCTCAGTGTTCCAAAGATCTGACGTACCAACACGAATGCTTAGCTTGGAAGGCTGTAAACCGTAACCGTGTGGATAGAGGTTCAAATAGTTCACGTAGAACAATGAATGTTGGAACAGTTACCAATTTTTTTTCCGGATTTGTCGTATTATCTGTTAATGTAATATTGATTTATTCTGGACCTCTACTAATTTCGATTGTGATCAGATGGCCTTGGATCCCTAAGTTATGAAAGCGAAACTGAAATTGATTCTCAATTATTTTCCGGGCTCCAAACTACGTATTTGTATGAAGCCCTAAACAAAAGGCTGTTCAGTAGGAAAACACAGTAAGTACTTATTGATATACAATACATGACGAAGTTTCTTTTAGTTTGGTTAGTAATTAGTGCTACTATTCCTCAAACCGCAGTCACGTCGGTCAATATTCGCCGTTTAGCACTATTTACGATTCGGCATGATGATGCAGTTTGTTTTATATTTTATGATGTTAAGTAATGATCTAGCTTTAACCGAACACCCGACGTTTGTCATTACCGTCTTGTGATTGTAAATTATTGTTTACAAGCTGCGCCCCGCGGTTTCACCCGCATAAGTCTCGATCCCAAGTGAATATCGGGATAAAAAGTATCAAACTCAAACTCAAAGCATTTATTTCAATTAAACCATTTACAGGCACTTTTGAATTGTCAAAGAGTCGGTCAGTTAGTCAGAAAGTTGAAGCTAGTTGCCCATTCCAAAACGTAGATCTCTATGGAGAAGAACGGGCAAGAAACTCCAAGGACACTCTTTTTAAATCAAGATATTACATGTTCTATCCTATTTTCTAATCCAGGTCATTGTCTACTCATGTGCCAAATTTCATCCAATTCTGTTCAGCCGTTTTAGCGTGAAAGCGTAACAAACAAACAAACCAAAAATTAAATCTTTTCTCTGTACAATATTAGTTTAGATGTCTGCAAAGACTGAAAATCTTCAAGACATCATTTATTTATTTAAATACATACACAGCATTAACCCATAATCTTTGTCTTGTGTGTAAAGATCTCGCATATATATCAATTATAAAAAAGCACGACACTTAATTAACGTACTTGTACATTAAACAATTTTTTATTATTAATAACTTTTAATTGTGCAATCTTTAGGTAAATTATCACGTAGACATTTTCCTGAATGATAATATTTCTTCCTCGTAGAAGGCAAAAGATGAAGAGAACTGTAAAAACATGGGGAGACCTTTGTTCAGTAATGGGACAAATTGTAACTCCTTCAGCCTACAAAAAAATAAGGTTTAGCCTCGCAAATCCAAGTTAAATAGAATAAAATTCTACTTACTACTGGCCGCTTCTATCCGAAATCATTGACGTATGATGCGAATAGAGATTAAAACGCAGAAATAAAAATTCCACGCAACAAAAAAACTCAGGTATGTTGATATGTATTTATGTACATAAATACATTATTACAATGGCATACATAATTCCGAACTGGTTTAAAATGGCGTCACAATTTGTGTCTACAAAATATATTTATACCTATGTTGCTTGAATTATTATAATAAAACATTTTTGTACCAGCATTCTTTTAGTTTAGAGACGTGGGAAACGTAAACTGAGGTCTGTAATGAAATTTAGGTCGTTGCGTTAATTTGTATCTATTTATATTCTGCCAATAAACAACTCAAATAAAATATAATACCTACAGTTCTTACCTTACTAGATGTACTTACATAAGCATTAAAATTCTATTTCGATTTGACTAAATAGTTATAATTAGGACCGTAGGCAATCTTGTGTTTTACACTGATTAATACTATTAAAATCGCTGTCTTCAACACCATACATTAATTCGTAATTATTTGCAGCAGTTTATCCTTGTCAAGTTGAGCTGACAAAAAATTGAGGACGAAGATAATATTTAAAAAAGTAGTTTGTTATTCACACACAAGTTTCTTGGAATCTTAACGTTAACTTGCTCATGGATAAGTGATTTGCGTAGTTTTAAAGTTACATTGTCTTTGTGTATTGTGTTCCGAAACGGGTAGGCGATGTAGGTGGCGATGGTAGACTATAACCAGCTACATTACTCTTCAATCTTTGAAGAAAATCTTATATATTTTTGCCTTTCATTGACCGTCCTAGGATTTATATCGTGATACTCACTTAATTTGTAAGCAAAGTAGTCATACACTTGGAATTTTTCATGAGAGCTCGAAATCCGAGTTATTCAAACATGAATTTGAAACATTCATGAAAAATACTATTGGAAATTCTCGAATGAATGTGATCCGTATTTATATTTCTTTGAATTGCCACCCTGTATGTAAAAGAAAATACAGAGCTCTTAATAAATTCCTATAAAAAACAAGTAAGCAAGGAATATTTTCTTCAACGCGAGGTAAATCGATACATCGTTATTTATATAGGCATTTCTTTTATCCTTGTAATTTATATTTCGAAGTGCTTCGTCGAATTTGTTTTCGTATCTTTATAGCTCCCACTTTTATTTACCCTGGATACATAAAGAAATTATTAGGTATTAAAAATAACATAACATCATGCCTGTATTCCCCGCAGGGTTAGGCAGATGTGCAACTATAGTACACTCACATTTCGCCAGTTATGTTTAAGTCAGGAGGGTAACCTATTGCCATGAACCGGGCACAAATAGACAAAATTGACATACTTTTATAGCTTGAATGCGAGGCTTTTGGCTACTTTATATGTGTCTATTAATTAATGTAAATTATTTCTAAGGTGCGTTTTGTTTGTGCAGAATAAAATAATTTTCTTTCTTTTTTCTTTAAATCCAGATACTGAGAAATTCCAGATGGAAAAACCTAATAACGCTTTACCCATTAAAAATGTAATACTTAAAATTACCTACTCCCTGTGTATGTACTGATAAATTCATTTGATTTGAATCCGGACCTATGTCATATCGGGGCACTTTCTACTATCACTTTTTATTCCAACAAGTTGATGTCTTATCTCAAAATTAAATAAGCCAATGGTTTTAATTTAACGATAAGTTATCAAACTAAAGCCAATGACAATGGACCGCTCGAGAAATAAAATCTACACACTACACAACTTTATTCTCTTGTGGTTTTTAGGTACATGTTTTCTTTGCCTTAACATTATATTTACTGAAATCCCTTTTCCTCGTTGTTTGTCCTACCTATAATTTGCGTGATAATTTATTGCGAATTGATCCTAAGTTTGTAGTCAGACTTTAATGGCGAACAGTACGTGCTTATTTAGTGCAATCAAGATGTTTGTCTCAGGGGTCACAATATTATGTATAGATTTATACAGTAGATTGATAACAGAGCCGTTCTTAAAATAACTTTTCTCATTATTATTTGCGAACAAAACAGTTTTGTTTGCTGTTCATTTTACATTATATCTACAAGGACGAGTTTCCTTATTTGTAAGTAAATACGTCTGATAGAATTGTGGTAGGTATCAATGATGTTAGCCATCAGTCAACGTCAACATCAGTGCGATAAAATCTACTTGTATACATTACTCGCGTATTGATCTGCGAATGAGGTGTGGTCTTGTAAGTTTGCAATGCTTAGATTATGTTTTTGTAATGATTTTTGCTATTAGAATTTTAACAAACAATGAAAATTAAAATATCATTGATACCTAATTTTTATGTATTGTTACTCCATGAAATATTAAACACGAATCTTTTAAAGGTGCGCTTTTTTGCATTCATTCCCAATTGATCCTTTGTTACGGTGCACAAGCCTTGTTATTTATCGCGAATAATTTTATCTTTGCCATTGCCAATAGAGCCTTAGGTAAGCCTTGAGCTTCATCCGGGGTTACAGGCTATATCGAAGCTTAGTTTGGAATTGAATTTATAAACCGTGATCCTAGTATAGGATTTGGACAAAATGCTTAGTTTTTACGATTTGTAGGAACATTATTATAAAGCTGTCTGTTAAGTCTGATTAACATTTCACGTTTCCCGTAGGACAGCTGATGGGAAGGGGAAATCCTCATTGATACCCTCCGTCTGGGGAAAACGGAAGGCTATGTTGGGTTCCTAACCAACTAAAACTCTACGTCGGAGTCGGAGATCCGAGAGATACTTACACAATTGATTGGAGCATTATAACACTAAAAATCTGCGACAATATCTAATTTCTCAAACTCAGAGCATTTATTTCAATTAAACCATTTACAGGCACTTTTGAACTGTCAAGGAATCAGTCAGTCAGAAAGATGAAGCAAAATGCTCATTCCAAACCGTACAAAGCGTAGTAGGTTCCTTTGGAGAAGACCGAGCAAAAAAGCTTCCTGAACACTCTTTTAAATCACAAATATTCCACAAAATATATGTATTAAGCCGTGTGCCCGATGGGATTTCGCATCGGCAAAAATAACGGACTTCCATACAGCTTATCAACTCTTTTTTTTTTTTAACGACCGACATTGAAATTTTCAAAAATCATTTTGTGCTCACTTTCGTAAATCTTATGAAAAGTTCATGCTTCTATAGTTTGACCTATACCGTTGTACCGCGCCTTAAGAATGCGCGGCGAGGCGGGCGGCGGGACGCCGTGAGCGTTGACGAATGAGCGGCCTGCACTGCCCCCCCGTCTCGCCGCGCACATACCTAAGGCGCGGTACAGCGGTTTCGGTCAAAATATAGTAGACCCAGCGGTATATAAGCCTTGCGTTGTCAGTCAGTGAATGAATTTTAGATTAATATTAAGTACCTAGATATTAAATATACAGTATTCTGTCATTTTAGGCAACAAACAGATAGCAGCGCTGGTGGTGTGGGCGCGTGACATTCCTCACTTCAGTCAGCTGGAGTTGGAGGACCAGACACTACTCATCAAGGGCTCCTGGAACGAACTGCTACTCTTCGCCATCGCATGGCGGTCTATGGAGGTTTGTACAGTTTATTTATTTAAAAGAAGCATGTTGGATTAATGATGAGAAAGCAAGAGACAGTTGTGGTGACCCGAGTGTTGATTACGGGGGGCCTGTACCTAATGGTGTTATAAACATATATTTATCGCATAACTGTGTACAGTCGCTTGTACATCAAGTTACCACAAACTGTCAGATTTTCTCATTCGATTTTGAACGTAACTTTCAACATTTTAAGGTATAAAATTGTTTGGACAAATTGACAGTGTCGAATAGCTTGACCTGCTGTTTGTAGCTTGTACATCACTTCTTATTTTAAACATACAAGGGATAGGATTGCGATAGGACGAGATCATCAGTACATTCATGGAAGAAACTGTCTGAAAATAAATTAGGTAGACTTGACGCAATGAATTTGGTCATAAGAAATTTACGGACCTGTATTCATAAGGCTTAGCGCGCACTACGAATTTTAATCGTTGCGGATAATAATCGCAAATCTGTGCACAACACCAATATACGCGCGCTGCGATAAATAATCGCTTGAGAATTCACTTCGAAAATTATTTTTGTTTGTGATTTTATTTCGCAGTTAAAAAATTGCAACGATTAAAATCGTGGTGCGTGCGTAGCCTTAGTAAGTAGAGCAGATAGAAAAAAGAAATAACTAAACTAAAGGACCACTGGTCCTAATAGTCTACTTAATACTTCTATTATGTGTCTTGTCTAAAGAGTTCTCATTCCAAATATTCCAGTATTTGACTGAAGAGCGTGACGGAGTCGACGGCACCGGCAACAGGACCACATCACCGCCACAACTTATGTGCCTCATGCCTGGTACGTGCACAGACCTTCACTATTCTGCTTCTCTCGTATCAACACGAACTAGTATAGCTCATGTCAAGCAAAAGCAAGCAAGCGTGTGTGTGTGTGTGTTAGCAAGGTTGAAGTGGGAGTAACTGTCCAGGGTGCGCTAGACGCATATTTAAGTAGAGGCTATATTAATGCTCCCTAAACCATTGAATTTCAAAATATTTTATTTCGCATTTGCTTTTCCTCGAGGAAATTATCCCACGAGAACGTACTACCGGAATAAAAACCCTATGTCCTAAATCACGTCTTGGTCTACCTGTGTGAGAAATTTCATCGCAATCCGTGTAGCCTTTAAAAAAAGTCCGTACAAACAGACAGAGTTACTTTCACATTTATAATATTAGTATGGATAAACCCCACAAGGGTACTTATGAAACGTCAGAAGCTAGCTGCACGATTCCAATCGGTAGTTTCCTATGGAGAAGAGCCGGCAAGAAATTCCACGATTACTCTTTTAAAAACAATGCATGGTCTTCACTACTCCGTATTAAGTTTTGATGAAAGATAAATAATTGCACACCAGAATGATGTTATGGTAGAATGTAAAAGCCAAAAATTATACGTTGTAAACCTACACTCTAGCAAATAAATCCGACTTGCATAGTCTAAACATTGAAATCAAGTCGGTAAACTGCCAAACGGTCACCTGGCAAAAGTAAATAAAGCGTGTATAAAAATTTACAATGAGAATTCTTATATGCTTGCCAAGTGGGGAAAAACATTTTACATACAAACACTACCAAAGAGTGAGTGTGCGAATGTACTGGTGACAGGTTTTATATTCAGGGGGGGGGGGGGGGGGTGATGTAATCATATCTATACTAAAAATCTACAGTAATAATAAAGCTGAAGAGTTTGTTTGTTTGAACGCGCTAATCTCTGGAAAAACCAGTCGGATTTGTTAAAATACTTTTGCATTTGATAGCCCAATTCTTGAGGAAGGTTATAGGCTATTTAACATAACGCTACAGCTCTTAGAAGCCGAGCAAAACGAAAAAAAATAGTAAGAACGCTAAGCGAAAACGAAATAATAACGCGGTGGGTCGGGGTCCGAAATTTGACGCGGAGAGAAGGTATTTATAAATAAAGTGAGCCTTAAAACTTTCTCTTAAGGGCGGCCAACCCGTCATGCTTTTCATACAAACGCTCGTACGTGATTATAACGTTTTACCACATTTTTCATTGAAATTTTTGAACTAACAGGTATCTTGTGCTATTTATCTAGGTTTCTATGCAAATAAAAAATCAAAATTTGGGGAAACAAATTCAGTATAAGCCTCCAAAAATCTGCTTTTTTGCACAAATTTTATCCGAACTTTGGCCGTTTATAATGTACTCATAAATTGTAAACGTAAAAAAAACATCTTCATAGGAACCTCGCACATGTAATGGAGATTCTAAATGACAACTACTTTTTCCAAAAACTTGTAAGGTTTTTTCAATAACACGTATTTCCTGGAACAAGTTTTGTGAAATTTTTGGGCGCCAATTTTCGTTCGATGTTATCGCGTTCTCACTCTTGCTTCTTTTTCAAACATTGCGTTGGATGAAACAACAAGCTTTTCAGTCATGCTCACGTTGACGATAGACGGACCGGGAAGGGCCCTCTTAAGTGCTCGTCTTCAGTTTTTCTCGTCTCGTCTTCAGCAGGCAACTGCCTAATTTGTTATTTGTGTTTTAATACTAACAACAGAACTTATCTTGCGCCCTTCAGTCACGTCATTTATAATTTAGGCAGCAATAATTTTTTATTTATTGTACATTTTGTAAAGGTTAGTGACATTTAGAACACGATTCAATGCATAAGTAGGTAAGTTAATCAACATTTATGTATAATAATATTACGTAACTCAATATCTTAAAATATCACTGGTACATGACACGCCAGTTTTTTTTGTTAAAACCTTGAATTTCGTGTTTTCCTTTAAGGTCATAATAACAATCGCAATATCCTGGATATTATATAAAAATATACTATTTAGCTACTATTAGTATAGGTTATGTTAGATTGAATTATAGTATTTGAGCCACCATAATAAATTTTGGCCACCATGATTAATTTTGGTCACCATGATTAATTTTGGCCACCAAGATTAATTTGGGCCATTATGATTAATTTTGGCCACCTTGATTAATTTTGGCCACCATGATAAATTTGGACCACCCTGATTAATTTTGGCCATCATGATTAATTTTGGCCACCATGATAAATTTGGACCACCCTGATTAATTTTGGCCATCATGATTAATTTTAAGGCGTAGTCGCAAGTGGACAAAAACTGTAATCCTCGTTATTATTCTATACTTTACTCAGCACATAAAAACTGGGACTAGTTCAGAAAGACAACTTATGTATATCAATATTTCTTTCTATTACCAAAAAGCGTTTGCAAACAGGGATTGTTATAATAATAATAATCTTTATTATTTATGAAAGGGGTAACAAATTGAATGAATTCCCTGACTCTTATGCTAGGAGATTAACCTGTTACAAGCGCCATCCCCCGGGAGGAAATAAATCTACGGTGTTAATAAGTTAAATCTTGTGCAACATTAGGGGAGGTATTCATTCACTGACATATATTCCCCTCACTTACATGTAGCTGACTATTCTTTTAAGGTTGAAGATGATCCCAAAAATCATCCCAGAAGTTTTGGTGATGCATGTTTTTTTTTTACAACTTTGACATGCTGTATCTTTGTATTCCCCCACTATTGGAGCAGCTGACTCTCAGATCTCTTATGTCCTATGGGAATACTATTATTGATTTGAATTAGTCCTCACATCTCTAACAAATTATTGTACAATTGTTTTTTGTCACCAAGTTATAGATAAATAAAGAATTATTATTATTATATTATTGTTTACAATCGGTATGAAATGACTTCTTTAAAACTAATACCACCGTACTATATTCTCTTCCAAATCTCCCTTCCAAAATGTACATGTTTTACAATTAGTACCCGTTTAGACACGACGGCAACCGCGCAGTTCTGGATTTCTGAAACTGCGGTTGCCGCCGTGTCTGAACGGGTATCGTATGGTACTGTGACTTACCACAAATTTTACCATATTCCAGGCATGACCCTTCACCGTAACTCGGCGTTGCAAGCAGGCGTGGGTCAGATCTTCGACCGCGTGCTCTCCGAACTATCTCTCAAGATGCGCACTCTGCGTGTAGACCAGGCTGAGTACGTCGCGCTCAAGGCTATCGTACTGCTCAACCCTGGTACGTGATAATTTGATGATATGAGTATTAGGCAAAAAAAAATACGAAAACACAGGAATCAAAAAGCACTGAAATAGGCTAGTTTTGCTTTCCAAAATATAGTGGTGATGCCGACTTTTTTGATACGCAACGCTCTTTTAATGAAGTAATAATGTGCTATGTAAAATGTGCTATGTATTACGAAAATATACTAAAATTATGTACAAATTAGTATGACATGCTACGGCTTGCTAATCTTCTTGTCATTGGACGACTAATGATTGATTGACCGACCTATAATTAATACTTGTCTTCCTCTTTACACGTGGCACTCCCCTTTGTTGAGTAACCCGCACCAGGAGCACTTAACATTTACATATTTATTCACACGTGCTAAACAATAAATAAACATGTTAAAATTACTCTCGTTTATTTTTTCAGATGTGAAAGGACTGAAAAACAGACAAGAAGTCGAAGTTTTACGAGAAAAGGTAATTTGCATACATTGTGTTTGAAATAGCACCTGACCGCAGAAATATACATTTGAATATTTTGAATACAATTTAAATGTTCGCTGCAGCGTCATTTTCGCAGCGCTCAGCGTTCTATGTAATTATATTACAATGGATTCGCATTTGTCATATCACATTTGACCTCTTTAGCATTCGAAAGCGATGAACATTGAATTCTAAATGAGTCTTTGTTGCAAACACGTGTCGTTATTAATAGAACGTAGTTTATTGCAACCTAACTTGGTTGCTAAATGTATAGAATTTAATAGCATCTAAGCACTATCACCATGTCACTATCGATTTTATGATTAGAAATTGCGTGATTTGAGCTTAGTACTACTATCAAGGGCCTGCGGCAGCAGGTCAGACAAAATTTAAAGAAAAAGTCAAAAAATTAAGTCTGTTACCAACAGAAGACCGTGATTAGTTTGATAAATTATTGTGTGCCTAGAGTAACGTATCATTGTTAGTTTAATCTATACATATTATAAATTAAAGTCGCTATTCATGTCTGTCTGTGTGACACCGTTGTTTTTCTAAACTACGCAACGGATATTGATGCGGTTTTCACCACTATTTAGAGCATTTATTCTGGCAGGTTTATGTGTGTAATACATTCATATTAAACTTACATATAACAAAATAATCTCCATGTCTTTTCAAGTCGTAAAAATAGTCCGAAGCAGGGGCGGGTAGTATTATTGTAATCCATTGCTTCATAATGTTCGATAAGTTTGCCTGCTCAACAACGTAAATAACGCAATGAATGTTGTTGCACTGTCAAAATGAAAGCCATTGCAGCTGATAGTGTTTTACGCAATTACCCCTCAGGTCAGACAAAAGAAAAAAACCAAATAGAAAAAAAAAAACTGTTTAGTTTTACTGTTTACTTGATTAGTTTGATAAATGTGTGCCAAGGGTATGGTGATAAGTTTAATTCCTGTGGCTTTACAGATGTTCTCCTGCCTGGACGAGTACTGCCGACGGTCGCGTGGCTCTGAAGAAGGTCGTTTCGCTGCACTCTTGCTGCGCCTTCCCGCACTGCGCTCCATCTCGCTGAAGAGCTTCGAGCACCTGTTCTTCTTCCACCTGGTGGCCGAAGGCAGCATAGGCGGGTACATACGAGACGCTCTCCGCAACCACGCACCGCCCATCGATACTAACATGATGTAACTAGGCACAACACTACACCTAGGGGCTTCACGTTTGTGTACATAAGGAAAAAGAAAACATCTGGGTCTGAAGTATCTGAACCCAGCATGAGGTAGCGAGAGCGAGACTGGAGAAGATATGAGCAGCTAGATAACAAGTTCTTGTTTTATTAAATTCTTTCACTAAAAAAAGAACAACCATTTGCAGGTCAAAGGTTCGAGGTTAAAGTTCTGGTTTCGGCCATTTAATTAGGGTTTGTTATATGGAAAGTTAGCTTTAGCAGACGTCGAGCGGGCGTGTCGAAGTGGTTAGGAACATTTTCGAGGTCTTAGATTATAATCTTTATGCCTCACAATATGTACGTGCGTGTGACCGCTGCACGACCTCTGGCACGATGTAGGAGTTTATCAAATAAACGGTACCATATTAAATTGTTGCTATAATAATTATAGGAACTTTGTTAATATAAGCAAGATATAATTTTCGGCAGCAAAATTTGATAAGTTAATAAAAAAAACATAGAAAGGCCTTTATTTTTAAACTTCGTGTTTTAGAAAACATTCTGGCTATGCATTGTACACTGTGTAGTTAGTATTATAGATCAAAGTTCTCGTTGGTTACGTCCTCTGCTAATAAGTACCTGGGTTTTAAATAGCTCTTATTATAAAGGCCCTTTATGTTCCGTTCACCTATTGAGTTGACTTTGAAAAACGACCGAAAGAACGTTGTATGAGGTGCGGGTCACGCAACATCAGCGCGTCGTTTGTCGGTGTGTGTGCGATACATCGCGAATCAAAAGTTAGGTAGTGTAAGCTGGGCCGCCTCTTTTATTACGTAGAATATGATTAACGTAAATTAGTCATTCATTTATTAGGGAATTTTAATCGTCAGATAGGTGTCCATAGCGAATTAATATGTATAATGTTAGATTAACTAATGTGTAATTTTAACATTTACCAAATCTCTCTTCAAAGCACGTACCTTTATTAATACGTATCTTTAATGGATTGAATATTGTCCACTGAGCCAGTGATAAAAATCATGTTGATTCGTAAAAACGAAATTAAAAGAAAAATTATACAAAATGATGCTTCATATATTTCCCATTTTATACACATGTTGGTGCTTGAACATGCATTATTTACATATTATGCATATCAAATATGCATAGTAAACCTTAAATTTAATGTTACTTGATAAATCCTTATTTTCATTACGATTAGTATAGAAAGTTATAAAACTGTAAATATACCTATCTTTGCATGTACAATGTAATTTTATCATGTTTAGACAAGTAATTTATATTGCATATTAATATATAGGTACCTCACCAATCGTGGGTGGTGGGACTTTGCAGATAGAATGGCCTACACGCTACATTTATAAACCATAACATCTATTTCAAACAGGCCAGTTTATTTTTGTATCACGCACTTTCAAATTCACTAACAAAATTAACCAGTATTAAAACATTCACGAAATATTGAAGACTAAAATATCCAAGTTGTATATAGAAAACATGGACTCTAAATACATTCAGTAAGGCATGATTGGACAAAACGCTGTTAAAATTAATGTTTCATAATAAGTGTTGAAAATATTATAGAAAACTTATATTGTGATTAATCGCTGGATGTAGTGAACAGCTCAATTTACTAGAAAGTTCTTTATTCGGTCTATTTGATCCACTAATGTAGGAACCGTGTTTAGGTGTTCACTGTAGCTTGTTGACGTTGAACAACCAGTATTTCTGTTAGTGTTGAGCAATGATATTATTATATGGATGGGTTTGAATTATATGATGGAGATGTTGCAGCGGTTGTGAGATGATTTATAATGATGTTCACTAATTATCTGACTAAATTTAAGTTATATTTTTTGTATAGACATACATAGCTTTAAGATTCATAAATGGTGATTACAATTATTATCACAATAATGACATGTTTTTAATTAAAAGTCAATCCTATTACCTAGAAGTGATCCCTGACAAGAATAGGAAACAAGTTCGGTCTAGTTGGATACTATGCCTATTGGATACACAAAAGCTTTTATATGTTTGGCGCGTGGGACCGAAGGATTCTAGGGCTCCAGAGCGAAGCGAGGGAGTTAAGACTAGAATCCTGAGTGCAGGAAGGGATTCAAGGAGAATGGAACCGGCGAGAGATGTCGTGCGGTGTCCCACAGGGATCGGTCCTGGGGCCGCATCTGTGGGACATCGGTTACGACTGGGTGCTGCGCGCCGACCTCCCTAGCGGCGTCAGCGTAGTGTGCTACGCTGACGACACGCTGGTCCTGGCGCAGGGGAGGTCGCACCAGGCGGCGGCCGAACTCATGACACGAGGGGTTGCGACAGTCGTTGAGAGGATCCGGCAGTTGGGACTCGAGGTGGCCTTGCACAAGTCCGAGGCCATGTGTTTTCATGGTCCTCGGAACGCGCCACTGTCGGGTTCCCAAATAACGGTAGGAGGGGTTCACATCGGCGTCGAGTCGACGATGAAGTACCTGGGACTCGTCCTCGACAGCCGGTGGAACTTCGTCGAGCACTTCCGACGTTTGGCTCCCAGACTGCAGCGGGCCGGGGCTGCTTTGAAGCGGCTCTTGCCCAATCTGGGGGGGCCAAACGCCTCCTGCCGGAGGCTCTACGCGGGGGTCGTGCGGTCCATGGCCCTTTACGGGGCACCGGTGTGGGCGCGTTCCTTGAGGCTCCGGCCAGCCCGCCGGTTGAAAGCGTCCCAAAGGGTCATGGCCATCCGGATGGTACGGGGATACCGCACGGTCTCCTGCGAAGCGGCGAGCCTCCTTGCCGGATTGCCGCCGTGGGATCTGGAGGCAAAGGTCCTCGCGCACGTCTGGGAGTGGCGCGAGGAGGCGAAACGCCGGGGCGTAACTCCGCTGCCGCGAGAAATCGCGGCACAGCGGATAGAGCTCCGGCGGGATCTCATGGCGGTATGGAGAGTGCGACTGTCGCAACCCAGCGCAGGGCACGCCACAATTGCGGCGGTAAGACCCCTCTTTGAGGAGTGGCTTGAGAGGCGCCACGGCGTCCTCACCTTCCGCCTGACGCAGGTCCTCACCGGACATGGATGTTTCGGGAGGTTCCTGTTTCGAATAAGGCGGGAGGAAACGCCCGGGTGTTACCATTGTGTGGATCGACCGGAGGACACGGTGGAGCATACGGTGGAGGTCTGCCCGGCTTGGGCAGAGCACCGCCGTGTCCTCGTGGCGACGATCGGCGGCGGCGACCTCTCGCGTCCGGCCCTGGTTCAGGCCATGGTACGGAGCGAGAGGGAATGGGAAGCCGTCACCTCCTTCTGCGAAGCAGTAATGCTCGCGAAGGAGGAGGCGGAGCGCGAGAGGGAGAGGCAATCTCTACGCCCTCGCGCCCCTAGCCGCCGCAGGAGGAGGAGACACCCTGGGCGTCGGGAGTCGATTGCCGACTCCCGGCCACCGTAGGCGCGGGCTTGCGGACGGCGAGCAATGGGCAGCTCGCCGTCCGGTAAGGACCAGGCCCGAGTCGACGGCGCGTCGTGTTCCACGCGCGCCTCAAAGAGATGTCAGCACCATTGACGGGGTCCGATAGGACCGATGCCTGCCGGGGTCGCGGATTGTTCGAAAGAGTTACCGTGGCCCTGGCGCACAGGCAACTGAAGGAACACGGGTGGGTTTTAGTCAGTAAGAGTCTGACACGCCCTTCCGCTCCGCCCAGAGCGGGAGACGTCATTTGATGATTTCCCACCCAAAAAAAAAAAAAAAAAAAAAAAAAAAAAAAAAAAAAAAAAAAAGGAAGGGATTCAAGCTAGCCCAAGACGAAGACACCTTTGACCCCGGCCCGAGTAGAATTCCTTACTTTTAGCACCTATTTCGATGTAATAAAAACCAAATCGATTTTAGCTTATGAAACTTAAATAACCGGGGAATCTTAAGTTACCGCAAATGACATAAAAGCGGGGCCCAAGGTCTGGACAAATTATCACTAAGTCAATAAATAAAATCGAAGTTGCATAACTCTTAGAAATTCTGATGGACGTAGCTGGAAAGTATAATTTATGACCTAGCCGAACCTGCAGTGCTGCTGTGCGATGGCCACGCGAAAATAAGCTTGGCTCAGATATAGTTTGGCCATTAAAACTTGTCGTTGCAAAAAATTTGGTACACGGAAGTGACTGAATAGTTGAAATGGTTTGGCTAGTACGAACTGGTTCAGTTGCCTAAGATTGAAAATAGGACGGAAGGTCTGATCTGATATCGGTAACAAAAAGAACGTGGAAAGGTAGCTGGGCGTCCGTTCTGCAGGTTTTAACACACCTGACTCTATAGATTGAATCTGTATGGTCACATTGGGAGATGTTTTGGTTCTGTAACATTTCAGAACTGTAGAACTCGAAAGGTTAGGGGCGGTTTCAGTGTGAATGGTATATAGTTTGTCTGGCAGACCTAGATTGTTCCATGTATACTGAAATAGCTTTAGAACAGCCGCTAGCCGCCTTGAAATGCCTGACAGTCATTCGCAACGCTTGTTTTTAGAAGCCTGTGACTGCGATTTCTCTCCCCTTGGTTTGGCTCAGTGCTTGCTTGCTCCGTTTTTGTTTTGTCGTGAAGTTGTCTCGACAAAAAAATCTATCATCAGCTTGCTTCTCAACTAGTCGACGGTTTTTGGATTATCTTTAGAATAAATTCGGGGTACTGATTTTGGTGATACAGTTAAGTTAGGATATCTCCCCTCCATTTTTTGAAGGTAGGTTTGAACTACCTCGATTCTGTATTAGGAGAAATTTTGTGTAATATGTCACGATGAAAGCAACGGAGTGGCTAATGGCTAAATAATAACAGCCGCACGGGTCGAACGCTTGCCGAGGTCGGTCCGTGGATGGGAGACCATTCATTAAATACCGAGACCCCTCCATGCTTCAGAAACCACGTTAAGCAGTTGGTCCCGGCTGTCATTTGTAGATCTTTGACAGTCGTTGCGGGTAGTCAGAAGCCCAACAACCTGACAACCAGTCTTACTAAAGGGTATCGTGTTACCCAGTAACTGGATTGTGGAGGTCAGATATGCAGTCGCTCCATGTAAAATACTGGTATTCAGCTGCATCCGGTTCGACTGGAAGCCGACCCCAACTTAGTTCGGAAAAGGCTAACGAGATTGATTGACGTCACGGTGAAATCTTGTTGCACCTTGGGACCTTTTGAACTTATTTATAAATAAAACACATGCTATATACGTATTTTATTTAATAAAGATCTTTTAAAATTGCAAATTGTTATAAAAATGAATTTCTTATGAATATTATCCTTAGTATACAAAAGGCACAGCCAAGCAGTACAAAAAACAACAGTACATTTTGTTAAAACACTTACACTCTCTGTTTTGCATTGCTGATAACATGTGTTATAATTCAGATAAAAAACATTAGAATAGCTTTGTATAAACATTATAATAATTGTACATTTAAAAGCACCTAATTGTTGAAATGCGACGCTTCCATAGATTCGTACACATCCAACTTCACGTTCATTCTGTGAACAAGAACAAAATATTTATTAATAAAAATATTATGAAAACGCTTGACGACTGTTTTGTAGGTACAAATTGAAAATAAAGTCACTAAAAAAAAACGCAGAGTTAAAAACATAATTATGGGACAAAAACAAAACCTGTTTTTATTTTACATAAGAAGCAGAAGACACTTACTTTTCAAAGGCAGTACTCATGTCGTTGACTTTGGTGGGATGGCAGACGATGGCGATCTTGCCTTGTTTCGTGTCGAACAGAGTCGGGAGCCACTTGGCCGCCGCCGCGTGCGCATCCTCTGGTGTTACTGCTGATATCGCGCAGACCAGGTCACTGTGGCAAAACAATAGTTAAATGAGGATTTAAAAAAATTTCATATTCATCTATGGTCGATAAAACGCAGTTAACGCAGCGCATCGGTATGTGAAGTTTAAAATTATGTTCTCGATAGTTTCTGATTCGGTCGTTTCTAAAACTCAGTTCTCGCATAGCCACTAGTTGACATACATGTTTCTATCTATCTACCCATTCTGTATGGTTCTATGGGGTGAAAATCTTGCTCTCACTTTTCCTACAGGTCGGTTTTCTTTGGTTTTACGAGATCTGCGGGGTAATTGCGTAACACACTAACAGTAGGAATAGCTTTCATTTTGACAGTTCAACAACCTTCATTGCGTTATTTACGTCGTTGAGCAGACAAATTTTTCGGACATGTGAAGCAATGTATTAGCAATATTCTTCAAAATGGTTCAGATTGTGATGGATAGTGTTACGCAATTAAGGTGCTGGTAGCTAAATCGAAACTAGAGAAATTGAAAAGTTATTTAGTTAATTAATTTGTGACCGTTGACTTACTTGTTGTATGTAGCAGCGACTCTGTACAGATAGTTCGTGAGGGATCGTCTGACGACGTCTGCGGGACACTTCTCGTTCTCAACAACTTCAAATAGTACTGTACTCTTGGCAGACGCGAATAAATCCTCGTCGAACTTGGGGTCGGCCAAGTATTCCTCCTGTAGAACATAAGATAGTAATGAAAGATCGACAAGTCAAAACTATTTTTTTCTCAGTTTGAATGGCAAAATGAGTCTTTGCCGGATCAAGGTAAGTATTAGAAGGCGAATGTAGTGATGTCACTTTTGAAGCATAGTTGGGGATGAAAGCGTTGTTGTCAAAATCCTTTCGTCGCGTCATCTCGCGCCGATTCGAGATGTGAATAAGAGTTACGTCTCGCTTTGGCACGAGCAATACCAGGGCAAAACCGCGCTCGCATTAGCGTTTGGTAATGTTGCTATAGCTCAAAATGCGCATAATAAAATCCAAAGAATCTATACTAATAATAAAGCTGGAGTATTTCTTTTTTCACACTCGAATCTCTGGAACCACCAGTCGGATTTGAAAAAAACTTTTTTGCATTTGATAGCCCAATTCTTGAGGAAGGCTTTAGGTTATTTAACATTACGCTAGGACTCTCTAGGTGCCGAGCAAAAAGAAAAGTAAGAACGCACGCTATGCGAAACTGAAGTAATAGTGGAGGTAGGCGATGCGATGCGACGGGGTGGGTCGGGAACAAGAAATTTCACGAGGACGAAGTCGCAGGTAGAAGCTAGTCATTAAAGCCTGTATAAAAAAGTCTTACCAAAATGCTCTTCGCTTTGTTGTATGCGGCGAACGCGTTAGTTGCCCTGTAGAGAGAGAATATCAATCTACCCTCGTTGGGCGACATGCGTATCGCATAGCCGTAGGACAGACCGCAACCACGGATCAGACGCCACATCGGACCCTGTGGATAAATAATTACTTTACTTTGGAAATGTTTGTTTTTTGACGGTCCGACTCGTAGGTCCCTAACGTTAATCGTAAGCTAAAACATTTAAAAAAATAGGAGAAACTGTCTACTTTCGATCATATTAAATTATTATTATAAATCACACACAGTCAAAGTCGATTCTCACTTCAGTGTTTTAAATCTTAATTATTCGATATTCCATGACAGTGCAGAACAGGGTGTTGTTGCGCAGCTTGCGAGGGACATATGTCCAGCTGTGGACCACAGTGGCTGAGTTGATTGATATTGATAGATTACGTCTGGATTTTAAAAGAGACTGACCTCTGAGTTTGTGTTGGCCTTTTTTTTCAGGGTGGTCAGATAGGAAACGCCGACCTCATCTAGTTTAAAAAATATGATTGACGTGTAAAAGTGTTTGTACAAACCTACTTACAGAAATAAAATCATTTATCATTGATTCCATGACATGCTGAAAAGCAGTGTAGGTATCGAATAATTGCGTATCAATTTCGATTAAATTATTATGTAAAAGTAACAGAAAATCGACTTTCATTGCTGACTCATCATTCTCTTGCCGTTTCTCCAATGTATTTGGGGTCGTTACACCATGTCTTACCCTGCTTCCATCGTTTTCTGTAAGGCGATTATAAAACTGCCACGCATCACGCTGCATGTTGCGTGTCAACGCAACCACGCGCGTACTTGCGGGAGTGCAGATCTGTATCATTGTGCGGGTTTTTTACGCACTCACGCGTGTAGTTGCGTTTTGTGGATTCACGGCGGTTCTAACTCATTTCCTCAGTTCCATTTTCAAACACACGTCAAGCTCATCCAAAATCACGCACGGCACTGCGAGACTCGGTGTGCCATACCTTGCGTCTCGCCCCGCACCCACGCGCGTGTGCGCAATTTTCTCCGCTTGTAGTCGCGTGATCTGAATGAACGCGCGTGGATGCATTTTCTGTGTGTTGGACTGTGCGTGTTTTCTAAACAAACGGAGATACTTACAAGCAACGTTAAAACACGTATTTACGCGCAACGCTGCGTGGTGCGTGGCAGTGTGTTAATCGCCTTACCGTCATCTCGTAGACCCCCCTTTTCTAGCCATATCATCTTTCACACAGTCCATCCATCGTAACTTGGGCCTCTCCTACTCTTACAGCCATCTAAATTCATACCCAAAACTTTGCAACTTTGCTTTGTTGACTGTACCATCACGCCAAAAAGTAACTCAAACTCATACCTCTAATTGAGTGAAGTAGTTAAGCGCAACCATGAGCGGCGCCACGTCTTCAATGTGATGTCCGAGCGGGCCGGGGCTCACGTGCGCCACGCAGCACGACTCCCAGCCGCCCACGCCCAGCACGAAGCCGCCGCCCCAGCCCGACAGCAGCTCGGCGTCCCAGTACAGACGAGGTCTGTGGATGGGCAACAATAGTCATCGTGGGCTTTTGTAGGTTAATTGAATCATTCTTCGACTCCATACGAAAGTACCTTTTGGAAGAGACAACTAGAATCAATTCTATTGTCTTGTAAATTTTGACGTTCAAAAGTGCCTTTTATGTGCCTATTGGAAATAAATGATTTGACTTTGACTTTTTTATTAGGGTGGACAGCAACCAGACGAAAATGCGGCAACAATAAAACCACGAACGAAATTTCACTCGCTTATTTACTCGACGAAGCTTTTGTAAGTAGACTTGAAAGTCAAATAACTAAAAACTCATCAAGTGCGCAACTACGATACATGCTTTCTGAAACTATAGCTAGCTAGTAATAAATTAGCTATTTTTATTGTTAGACAGTCACCGCAGTTGACTGGAATTTGACAGTCTGTGACCTAATTCAATACTCAATCGTTAACGATCGTTCAGTCAATCTTCGTAATTTAAGGTTTTTTTTTTTGTATAGTTTCATACTCCGGGTATACAGGGTGTTTGGCAGAACGTTGAACATACGAAAATGGTGGATAGGTGGGGTCATCTGCTACTTACTCAGCTCTAATTTATTTGGCCCTGGCCACCTGGACATATTAAAAAAAAAAAAAATCTTCTAGTTTCACCACTTTCTTAACTTTAAAGTGTAATTTTTATAAAAAATGGGTAAAACAGGCAAAATTTTTGTTTATTTTTTTAATCCTTAATGTTGGCAGATTCTTATAAAGTTATTGCTTTATTCAGATGTTAGCTAGAAAAAAAGTTACGAGTCCTCAAACTTACAGAAAGATGTAAAAAATACTTAAATCTTAATTTCAACTTGCATTTAAAAAAAAAAACAAAAATGAATGAGGAGCCAAATAAATTAGGGCTGAGTAAGTAGCAGATGACCCCAGCTATCCACCATTTTCGTATGTTCAACATTCTGCCAAACACACTGTATATAACCTAAAAAGACAAGTCAAGATTCAAGAAGTGTCAATAACTTACGCAATAGGCGTAATCTCATTCTCCGCACCAAATCTCTTCCACGGTTCCGTACTAAGCTTATATCTTTCAAAGTCAGTCGCTAGATGGAGCCACGTATGCTGTGAGATACTCTTGAATGTCTTCCTAGCTTCAGAAAGTGCTGCTTCAGCAGAGTCCCCTCCGGCATTAAGTTGTTCTACGAGCTCTTTGAGGAACTTCTGTTGCCGAAGAACTGTGCACCAATGTAGGTTGCTGTTTTTGGTGTAAATTGAGTCGCGGAGGGCGTCGTACATCATTTTGTCGCCTGATCTTCTTACCTAAGAGTGATTTGAATTTGTTTTAATACGGTTTTGGCGAGAGAGATTGTGATCTATTTGTAAGTTAACGTAATTTAGCTTTTTTGCCTAATCTTTAATTGTATGCATCATATTAAGCGCAAATTGCAACCGATTGCCTTATTGATTCAATAAATTTAATGTTTCAATCAATTAAAAAATATTGTAACAGCCAAGATGGTATTAAGGATGTAACAAATAATTGGACACTATTGAAGCACTTTCTATCCTTTGTTCGAAATTTATTGTGTCTTCGCAATTGTGTGTATTGTGCAAGTGATACCTTCGACCTGTTAAATGATATATACCTGAGCGGCATCGTTGATGAGTCTCTGAGCGAACACAAGCAGCCTTTCTTTTGTGATCTCAGCGGCATAGATGATCTCGTACAAATGGTTTACCACGTCGTCATAATCATGTGGTTCACACTGGGAAATAAAAATGTCCAATGTTATTGATATATTTTCTTCTATATCAAAATACTAGCTGTTACCCGCGGCTTCGTCTGCAATCCAGGATGAAAAGTAGCCTTTTTCCTTACCCAGGTCATGGTCTATCGGTGTGCCAAATTTCATTCAAATCCATTGAGCCGTTTTAGCGTGAAAGCGTAACAAACAAACAAACCTACTCCTATCGCATTTATAATATTAGTTAGGATTAATAAACTTTAGTAATTGTAATAGTCAATCGAAGGGAGAAAACTAAGTCTGTGAGTTATCATTGTGTTGATACAAAATAAGCAGTTGATTAGATCCAGGTTACTTTTGTAAAATCTTTATTATATATATAAAAATTACGTGTCACGTTGTTTCTCCGCGATGGTCTCCTGAACTATTGAACCGATTTTAAATTTGATTTGCACACCGTGTGCAATTTGATCCAACTTGAAAGATAGGATAGCTTACATCTCAATTTACAGTAGCAATATTATTTTATTGCAAATTATTTGTCTATTATTTGACAGTCACAATTATCTGTTAGCTCCAAACGATTCTAACAGATGGCGATATCTGTTGACTGGATTTAGTAAGTATTCAATAGATGGCGCTATGTTAAAAATACGAAAAATAAAATAAAAAAATACAAAGCTATATGAAACGAATATATTCATTTAATATTTTCATTTTTTTAAAGAGAAAAGATATGATTGTTTGTTTGTATTTTATAGACTTCGAAACTACTGAACCGATTTCAAAAATTCTTTCACTGTTGGGAAGCTACACTATCTCCGGGTGATATAGGCTATATTATATTATGCTTTGCTACCCGGGCGAAGCCGGGGCGGGTCGCTAGTAGTTTAATAAATTTTTATTGTCACATACTTTTTTATATTTTTAATACATTCGATTTTCAGAATAAAACTAATGTACTAAAGTAAATCGACACCTCAATATACAAAATAACAAAAATACCACAGGAAAAATAATTGACAATGTGACTAAATATGCATTATGCATCTTTCTAGTTAAAAAAGCCACTTACCCTCGTCTCAATATGCACAAAGTTCCCAAATTGTCCGACAGCGAAGTTCCCAGAGCGATCAAAGCCAATGTCATTGTTGAACATGACAGTCAGCTGTTCCGTGGCGGACACGACTTCTTCGTGAGGCACCAGCGTGTCACCGCGCCGGACCGCGCACTCTGCCAGGCCGTTCATGAGTAGAGGGAGCCACTTGCGGGACGACTCGTCTACTGAGCTTGTGTCGAATATTAGGTTTATCTGTAGGGGAAACAAGCATTATTTACAAAAAGAATTGGTAATGTACGTGGCCGAAAAGAAAAAGAAAGGAACAACAAAAGAAGATAAAGGAAAGAGAGGAAAAAAAGAAGAAATAATAAATAAAGAAAAGGAAGGAAATGTTGGGCTTTGTACAACATTGTCTGTGTCACTCATCTGTGTGACTGTCTCTTTCTTAAGCTTGATGACACTGAACGAAGCTGAGAGTCACTTGTACTCCCCGTCATTGTAAAACTATTTTGTAGTGGACCATACCTGGGGACCTTCTGATTACGGAGATATTGAAGGTCGCGATTCTAACATTTACTGACTTTTTTTTTACGAAATAAGTTTTTAATGTTTTAAGTTTTTAATGTTTTAAGTTTTTAATTAAATATAATACGACTTTAAATACCCCCACGACTCATGTACCGTTGCGCACTACCGTAAACAGCGATGTTTCACACCAAAAATAAAATTCGTTTCCCAGCAATTATTTTTTGTGCAATGTTACTAAGTTTGATGTACAGATCCTTCCGTCGACAAAACCCGTTTCTATAGTGGTCATGTTACGTATGCAAGTGGGAATAAAACCCTTGACTCGCATTGTAGTAGTCCATTGACACGGCGGCAGAACGATTTTCCACTCAGTAGACAATCGTTTTCAATCACATTCACAGTAGCCGTCAACTTTAATCTAAAGGACTATTGTTGCATTTTATCTATAGGACCGCATACAGAGTGGATTTAAAAACTGAACCTGTATAACCACCGACGCAGCTATATCTCTCCATATTATGCTTAAAGGATTGGTTGGTTAGCTTTCATGAAAGGATAATTAATGGACACAAATTCCACGAAAACGTGTCTTTCCATACTAATAATTATAAAACACAACATCTCTATGGCCGTTAGTGCACTATTAACTCGAGAAATACTTAATGGATAAAATTTTATTGTGATTTCTATGCTCTTTGGCTAGGGTCGTCAACCGGAATCATGGTACTAGCTAGTCTACGAAAAAAACCCAGTTATATTTAATAAAAATACTCACATAAACGAAGTTAGTCTTCAAGCTATGCACTCTGGCGTATATAGGCAGTTCCTTGAGATCGAAGTGTGGGCAGGGCTCGCCGTCTGAACTCCAGGAGTTGATGTTGTGGCATTTGAACTTGCATGGCGGAACTGGGACTGAGGCTAATGTACCGGCAGGGGGAGGGCGCTGAGAAAAACAGGATATGTATTTAGGTTCATAGCATTAAAATATTATTTTTAGGGCCAAAGCAGACAAGATATTTTCAGCATTGTTAGATGCTGTGGTAGCTATTAAGTGAGGCTTTTAAATCTGCAGGGCACGGTTCTATGCTCATTTATTTGACCACGACCGAACACAAAGACCGATGTCTGAAAGCAGATTCTAATAAAGAGGTGGCAAATAATCTGCAAATTTTTTAACTTTGACAGACATGTTCCGATACAGAAATATCTGAGCTTGAAAATCAAAATGTTGATTTGTTAATCAACAAATGCAACTTACATAATATGTTCGTAAAAAACAATAGGTTCTATTGTCACGTTAGTACAAATGCTATAAAATTGAGTACCGCTTATAAACTAAAACATCTTAGACAAGTTGATAACCAATTAATGCAAGTGTCCATTTATACAACCTTTTAGCATTAATTTACATAAAGTTATGGCTCAACAATAATAATTGTAAATGACTACCTTATTAATAATTAAAATATAATTATTCATAATAATTATCGGTATACCTACATTATGCTTGAGTCATATTTAGTTGTATGATAACTTGATTGATTGTATTCATACAGAAATGCCTTCCTTGGTGCACATAATGATTGAACAGGTCTTGTGGTAAACTGTGGTAGCAATTTTTGATGACCTGACTATGTTGGAATTTCTAAGAATATGGTCTGAAATCGACAACTTGCAGTAAAAAAAGTAATTCATGGTTGCTCCTTGTCTGTATGAGAAAACTTTTTCACATTAAATGGCGATAATATTTTAGTTTTAATAGCATGAAATCTAAACGATTGTGTACGGCCGATCAGTCATGGCCGCTCCGAACTTTGCGCAGAAGGCTGCGCAATAACATTTTTTAGGAACCAAATGATGACATGAGGCGAGTGTTAGTGAGAGTACATGCGCAAAAGTTCGGAGAGCCTATGTTCACACCGGCCATGCTTCATCGGCCGTACTGTACCCTTGATTAGGCGAGTTTTTCCTAAGGAATTGAGTCTGTGGGGTTACCTCATTGAAATCCATGGCTTCTTGTAACTGCTTTGCCTTCTCAGCCAGTCCGGCTTCACCGAGTTTCGTTCTTTGCTCTGCTAACCGTGTCTTTTCTTCTTCTGCCATTCTAAATTACAAAAATAAACCCTTATTTATAATATTTTTTCAATGTAATTATAACGGATTATACAAGGTCAAATTAAACTAGCTAGCGAAACTCCGCAGGCGTGATAGATGGGTTGATCCTCTAATTGTTGTACAATAACTTCCATCTTTTTCTTTATAGCTTATCATACACAAAATGATTTTCGATACATAATATACTTTTTTCAATGTTTGTGTTTTTGAATAAATTTTAATCACACGTTAACAGAATGTACAGTCAACAAAAAAAATTAAAGACAAAAATATTCATCTTTACACTACATTTCCAATTTTTTTTTTGTGTCCTTTGTAACACATTTAAAAGCGGAAGATTGCTCAGCATGCTCACAACATTGTTTTAAAGTAGTTTCAAATAAGTTGCCAGTATAATTATCTCTTTGTTTAGCTGTACCGATAAGGGCGTTATAGCCTTCTTTCTATATTGTTACATACTTGCTTTGCAGCTCAATGCTAGGCGACCCTATGACGGTGACGTAGTCTTCAGTGAAGTACTTATTAAGCAGACCGAGCCAGAAGTCGGGAGACTCCTCCAGTAGCGCCAGCAGGTCGGTTTGAGGGTTCATACGGGAGATGAACTGGAACGAAACGAGATTTAGCATTAGCATTATGTAGTTGTCCCAAAGTGCCATTAGATGCTCTCAAATTGACAATGTCAATCCTTTTCATAAAGCAGTAACTGCACTAATATAAAATCAACGGCCACAAAGTATATACGGTTATCTACAAAATGATGATTTTACAGGAGAGCGGTTTGCACGCAAAACTGTGATAATTAATAGAATAACAAAGCTATTTTCTCCTATTTTACATCATTTAGTTAATAGGGAATAGTATAGTAGTTAATATTACCAAGGAAATGGTTAGGACAATATTAATGTAATATTTTTTTGTTCCAAAATACGGTATTTCGACACTTTGAGATTTTTTTTTATAGTTGTCTTCACATACCAGGCTATTTGCACGCTTAAATTAAGTGACTACCTGTATCTGTGTACTTTCTTATGTCAAATAAATATATTATTATTATACGTGACTCAATATCAGGAAAAATTGAGATTCAAATAGAAAAAAAAATCCTATGACAAAACAAAGAACTCGGAGTCGAATTATGTAAAAAAGTGAATTTCGTAAAAAGTGCAGTTGACTCTTTCTACTTTGCTGCTGTCGATATGAAATTAGTACTCCTAGCAGATCAACAAGTCCAGACGACATATTTTCATTAATACAAATTGCCTTGTGTTTATCTGAAATAGCTCTACGTGTCACTCCTGGCACTCAAAATGTGCCAGGATCAACCATTTTTTTTTTTAGGTTGGGAATTCATCAAATGACTTCTCCCGCTCTGGGCGGAGCGGGAAGGGCGTGTCAGACTCTTACTGACTAAAACCCACCCGTGTTCCTTCAGTTGCCTGTGCGTCAGGGCCACGGTAACTCTTTCGAGCAATCCGCGACCCCAGCAGGTATCGGCCCTTTCGGACCCCGTCAATGATGCTGACATCTCCTTGAGGCACGCGTGGAACACGACGCGCCGTCGACCCGGGCCTGGTCCTTACCGGACGGCGAGCTGCCCATTGCTCGCCGTCCGCAAGCCCGCGCCTACGGTGGCCGGGAGTCGGCAATCGACTCCCGACGCCCAGGGTGTCTCTTTCTACGGCGACTAGGGGCGTGAGGGCGCAACGATTGCCTCTCCCTCACGCGCTCCGCCTCCACCTTCGCAAGCATTACTGCTTCGTAAAAGGAGGTGACGGCTTCCCATTCCTTCTCGCACCGTATCATGACCCGAACCAGGGCCGGACGCGCGAGATTGCCGCCACGAGGACATGGCCAAGCTCGCCCAAGCTGGGCAGACCTCCACCGTATGCTCCACCGTGTCCTCAGGGCGATCCACACAATGATAACAGCCGGGCGTTTCCTCCCGCCTTATCCGAAACAGGAACCTCCCGAAACAGCCATGTGTCAGAATCAACCCTAACACGTGACACGTGTCGACTCGAATATATTAAATAGGTCTGCCCAATCACTAGCTATTAAAGTTTCCCTATAATCAAATTTTTGGTAATGAATTATTTGCCTATATTTTATATCACCTGTTACATTCACGTGTTTGTTATAACAAGTTCTCATCAGACCGTAATTCAGAACCAATCATAAATAGGTATTGTTTGACAAATCAGTACAAGTTGACTTGCATTATTAAAACTCAAGATTGAAACCATAACAGAAAATACACTATTTTCTTTCTCATTTATTTTCTAATACAAGAACAAATAGTACTAGGTTTAATGTACTGTCACATGAATGTACTGAACATGGCAATCAATTTCAATTTGATTCTATTGTATGAATTGTAAGTTGTAACTGATTTTGATGCCCTATGATTAATTTCCTTCTTTCTTCTTTTTATTATTTACTGGCATTTAGTTGTACATACTATTAATATTATTTGTAGAATCTGTAAAAACTATTTAATTCAGTGACAATTGGTAACTAAAGTTGTAACTACTTTTTCATGTGTCAAGTATTTCAGTAGACCTTTGCTGTCATACATTATATAGAGAAATAGGAACTCTTAACAAGGTGTCAAGTTCCCCTATTGTAGATAAACCGTATATCTAGCTGAGCCCCACGGACTTCACCGTCGCCGGGGCCGTGTGTTAAGATAAACTATTTTTCGGGAAACCCCCAAAACCCAAATACCTCCGAAGTACTCTGCATTTCCTTCTAATTTAATTAAAAAAGCATTATTAGTTTGCCCATGAAAACATTACAAAGAGACAAATACCTTTTGCATTCATAATTTATCTAAAAGTAAAAATCAATATTGGACTTAGCTATTCATATTATCCTATATTAAGAAAGTCACAAAAATAGTCAATATTTATTCATATATTTATAATCCTATCCTACTAATATTATAAATGTGAATGTTTGTGAGGATGGATGGATGGATCGATGTTTGTTACTCTTTCACGCAAAAACTACTGAACGGATTTGGATGAAATTTGGAACACAGATAGTTTATAACCCGTATTATCACGTAGGATACTTCTGATCCCGGTAGTACGTTCCCGTGGGATAATTTCCGACCTCCACACGGGCGAAGCCGCAGGCAAAAGCTAGTAATATATATACAAATAGTCAATTATTTGAGTATCCAATTAACACACTACGCCAATTTGCCGCGTTATAACTATTTCATACAACTGTCAATGTGATTTGAATTTACGGACAGTTTAAGTTTGTAGTCAATTTGATAAACAATTAATTTGACTTTACTTACATGATGTTCATTCTGCGAGTACAGCGCATCACCGATGCATCTGAACGCAACAGCATGATGTGGGTCCGACTCGAGGCTAGCAATAGCCTCCCTGAGCTGTTTGCGCAACAGCCTGCGCAGGCGCTCCATATCAATCACATCTTCACCCGAGCATACCGTCTGTAGGCATTTTGTCGCCTCTTCGCGAGCCAACTCCAGCTTGTTCATAGGAACGTTTTCCAGCTCTATTTTGATGAGCGATGCTATGTTTTCTGTTAAGTTGTAGGATACCTGTAAAGGGAATGTAGGTACAGTATAAATTAAATGTGTCATTGAGTAGAATTTGCATTAGGTAGGTACTTGCACAAAAGGGTAAGGGATTGAAGCGATGGTCAGAATATTCTAGGTGTGACGTTAATAAACGATAACCCTGCAACCTGCAACTGCTGCTCTGGGGTTCTTAAACGAATATGGTAAAAAAAGTCCGAATTTTTAAAGAAGATATACTAACTGAACTAAGTTCCGTACTCATAAATGTATTAATTAATAAATTTCAGAATAATAATGATTATTATTTCGTACACGTTACATGAAAGATTCCATTTTCCATGCAATAAATACATTTAAATAGTTGATTAAATAAAAAGATTAGAGGTTACACGTAGACGTCATTCAGCCAATATGGTGTTGCTAAGGTCAAAGCTAAGGTAAGCCGAATAAACTGTTAAGCTGCTAATGTTCGTTTGTCCTTATCTATCACTTTGACATTTGTGTTTGTTAGAAAGTGATAAAACCTATTATAATTATGAAGGAGGGGATTAGTCACTTACAGCAGGCAAGCAATTTAGCAAGGAATACCTATGTTTATACTATTCAAGCTTTGTGTATTCATATTGCGGCTTAACCATTTTCGAGAAATATTAGGAAAAACCATTTTATTTTATGCTTTTTTTTCCTATTATAGGAAACGTTATCTGTTCCAGAAACAAACAAGCGGTATGGGACGACATTGCCACAATTTTGGGCAATGGATGCCACAACCAGCTTTGCAAAAAAATCTTTTTTGTGAGCCTTGCAATAAAAAAATAACACTAAGATTTAATTCGGCAACGCACATCAACAGTCGCTGCATTGGCTGCGACTCCATTATTATCATATACCACATTTTCAATTATTGTGAAATTTGTGGCTTGGAAACGACACATTACATAGAACGCAAAAAACGCATCGAAAGGGCTAGCTTAGAATAAAAAAAATAATTAAAGAAAGCCTTCTCGCGAATACTTCCACCATAGAAGTTTGACAGAAAATAAAGAATTAAATAATTTAGACATAGAGACCATAGTAAACAGTGTGATATCAAAACATGATGACTCAACCGTAGATTCGTTAGAAGTAATTATGGAATAGCAAAATAACAAAAAATGTAAATGTTAAATTTAAAATATCATATCTAATGTCGCGCTGCTTTTTCGGGCAGGACGACGTCTGCCGGGTCCGCTAGTTGTATTAAGATATATTCCGAAACACCTATTGAGTTTTTTTTTCTCAGTTCCATTAATTAATAAACAGTCTTACATCACCAGCTAAGGCATCTTCTCTCTCGACCAGGCATCGTTGAAGCGGCGCGGCAGCGGTGTCGCACAGGTATCGAAGAAGAATCGCACACGCCGTCAGATCCTTCATCGCTGCCTGTTCTGTTAGTAGAGGACCGCGCCACGCGAACATAACCTTTATAGGAAAATAGTAATTGTAATAGTATTGGTTTTGTAAAAAAAACATGATGTATTGTAGTATTTGCGAACTTTTTTTAATGACAAACTAAACGGATAAAATTCCCCTTTTATGATTACTCTATGTTACATCCGTAATCACCTTTATGTAGCAAATAAATGGATTTGTATTTGCAATGATAAAAATGTTTTCAGGGTCAAAGTTAAACTGCGAACATTAAGTCTACATCGAGACAAACTTATAGACCTCACAATATTGAGGATGAAGTTTTCGTAACCAGAGAAGAACTTGAGACAAAATAGTTCATTACTATAACAAGATTATTTTAAACTAAGAATTACTGATATTTTGCCGTCAATTTAAGATTTCATTAAAAACTGGAAATCCTATTTAATTGGAATGTAAAATCACTATTGATTAACACATACCTGTCCACAGTCTTCAGTGTCTGCGGGCCACTGCACCTTCAATTCTCCGTAATTAGGCCTAGGAGGGATTGTCTGCCAAGGTTTGACCCACTCTTCTGGTGCATCACTGTTTTTCTGTGTACAAATAATAGATTACTCGGTATAACATTACATATATTTCATACAAATTTCTTCCCTTCATGGGAAGAAAGCGTTCCAATTTACATAAAACAAGTTGATCCGGTTAAGAAATCCAATTACACTAAGTATCTAACTGAAAGGAGAATGTCGCAAAATAAAGTTTTCGGATACAAGTGTAATCACAATCACGCCTGCCTGTATTATGTGTAGGGGTCCAATAAACCCATTGTTCGCTAGTTAAGTATGTTGAAGTCCCATGTGAGCCTATTACCTGGACATGCAAAGAAAAACAAAAAACAAAAACCGGCCAAGTGCGAGTCGGACTCGCGCACGAAGGGTTCCGTACCATTATCTGTAAAAACGGAAAAAAAATCATGTCTGTTGTATGGGAGCCCCCTTAAATGTTTATTTTATTCTGTTTTTTTTTTTGTATTTGTTGTTATAGCGGCAACAGAAATACATTATCTGTGAAAATTTCAACTGTCTAACTATCACGGTTCATGAGATACAGCCTGGTGACAAATGGACAGACAGACTGACGGACAGCGGAGTCTTAGTAATAAGGTCCCGTTTTACCCTTTGGGTAGGTAAAGACCCCTAAAAATGGCCGGCTCTGAGTTCCAATCCAGGATCCCACGTTCATCAATCGCGTTTGCGACTACTAGACAAATGCGGCAGTCGCTAACCGAAATAATTATCAGAAAAAAATCTTATTAAGTTATTAGCAAAGATCGGATATTCGGATGCATATTTACCTAAAGTAAATTTTTAGCTATGAAAGTATGGAAGCGGCTTCAGAATTTTTTTTTTTTGGAAAAAAAGTCGCGGCTTGCTAGGAATATCGGTTATGCATAATTAGTCAGGAGTATAGTATGGAAGTGACTTCCGAAACAATATTTATTTTAAAAAAAACCCCTGGTTTCTTGGATTGCATAACTATTCAGATGCATATTTATTTAAAATTCAGATGCATATTGTTCAAACCCCGATGCAAATATGTGTATGTAGGGAGTAAAAGGAGGGGTGGTGTGTGTTAAGCTAATATTTTTGCGATACAAAATCGCATCCCATATTAGTCAACATGTCAACTTTAGGTGAATATGCATCCGAATATCCGATATCTGGTTATTAGACATAGGATGACATAAGCATTGAATCATCTAATGCAGACTGCGTGTCTTAGGTATTAGACTCTAATAATACCTGTGTCACCTAGCCTAGGTCGTTTCAATGAGACTTACGAGCCAATGTTCTACCAATAAAGGCGCGAGGACTTGAGATGTGGGTAATTTGGACGCATCAATTGTTTAAATTGAATAAGGATTTGATTTAGCTCTTCCTGTGCAGTTTAAGGAATGCATGTACCCGAGGCATGCAACTAGAAGATGAATCTGAGCTTTGGCTAAATTGAAGCGAACGAGCAAGCGGAAAGCGGGATGCAATTTGTGTCAACTAGTTTGGGCCGCGGGACTTTTTGTAAATTTAGTTATCTCGGCTAGCTTCATCTTTCTGACTGACCGAGCCCTTGACAATTCAAAAGTGCCTGTAATTGGTTTATTTGAAATAAATGCTTTAGAGTTTGAGTTTCGGGTCGAGACTCAAGACACTGGCCACCACAACTTGGAGTCCCAAATAACGATTTTTTTGTACTTAGAGTTCGAGTAAAACTAAACTTTGCTTTTGCGGAAGAACTGTATTGCTGACTTTTTGAAAATATCTTTCGTTTCCAAACGCCAGATTTGAAAATAATGAACGCCGAATCTAGTACCCAGTACACAACAAAACCCCACGAGTTGTTTCAAAGTCAAATGGACTAGGCGATCAAATAAATCGAAGAAAATGGACCCGAAATTCTTGCAAAAAGTCAAGAGCAACATTAAAAAAAAAAACCGGCCAGGTGCGAGTCGGACTCGCGCACGAAGGGTTCCGTACCATTGACTAGGTAAACAACAGTAGGTACACAAATTAGGTATTATTATGTATATATTAGTATATTGGTTTATTTTATTTTGTTTTTAATATTTGTTGTTATAGCGGCAACAGAAATACATATTTTTTGAAAATTTCAACTGTCTAGTTATCGCGGTTCTTGAGATACAGCCTGGTGACAGACAGCGAAGTCTTAGTAATAGGGTCCCGTTTTTACCCTTTGGGTACGGAACCCTAACTAGCTCCGCGCGCACGAGTGTCAACGACGTCTGCCCGCTCGGGTAAGCGCAGTCGGGAACCTGCCCCCCGCGCGCTCCGCACCCGCTACCGATCAAGCCACACCCCGCGCGAATTATAATTATTATTTACTTAGACACCTATTACAGATTCATTATTAGAAAATAATGGTTCACGGTTTATGTTTATGAAATTAAATGTTTTTATTTTATTTTTATATTTGAGTTGATTGAATGAAAGGTAAATTGCGGTTTACGATTTATGATGTATGAAAAAAAAAACTACGTACTGGATCTCGTTCAAACCAATTTTCGGTGGAAGTTTACATGGTAATGTACAGTAGCGGCCATAAGTCCAGTAGCAGTTACAAAAATCTATCGCATCAAAACAAGTCGTACTTACGATCGTATACACGATCTCGTATATCGCACTCTTTCATTATTATCTAGTCAGAAAGAGTGCAACATAATGATCATTTGCCTTAGTGACAAGCCTATCATGTCACGACGACGTATTAAGATAATGCTATTTAATTTCAATTAGAAAATATGTGTCTGTGTGGCTTAGCGGTTAACGTTTTGACATAGTCCGCACGTTGTAGCCTGCGTTCGAACCCCAGTGATATTACACTTTTTGTGTTTTAATTATGAATTCTGAATATCTACGATAAGTTAGACACGATGAGATGTGTATTAGTTGAACTTATTATTAACAAAAAAGAAAAAAATGAGGGTGAATGTGAAACAAAATAAACTACTTGATTGAATAAAGTAACGAAGTTGTTGGTAGGTGAACTTTGTTACGAGCGTTTGTGTTATTATTGCGATTAGCGTGTTGTTTGAATATCTTTAATCACATATTTTTTTTAGTTTTATCATTCTCTTATTTTAGAAGTTACAGGGGGGGGGGACACACATTTTACCACTTTGGAAGTGTCTCTCGCGCAAACTATTCTTAGAAACCTCAATATCATTTTTGAAGAACTATCCATAGATACCCCACACGTATGGGTTTGATGAAAAACATTTTTTGAGTTTCAGTTCTACGTATGGGGAACCTCCAAAATTTATTGTTTTTTTTTTCTATTTTTGTGTGAAAATCTTAATGCGGTTCACATAATACATCAAAACTAAAAAAAAAAACTCATAGCATTTATTACAATTAAACCATTTACAGGCACTTTTGAATTGTCAAAGAGTCTGTCAGTTAGTCAGAAAGTTGAAGCTAGTTGCCCATTCCAAAACGTCCACTCCAACAAACTCCAAGGACACTCTTTTTAAATCAAGATATTACAAAATCCTGAGTACATTATTCTTGTTGCTTCTATATGCGAGAACAATGAAAAAAATATATAAAGAAACAATTCAAAATATAAGATTAATAATAAAAATAAGCCGTGGCAGTTAAGAGATGACCAGTCTCAACTGACGGCGCCCGTTCACGAACATGACGCGTGGATCAGCACCATCCAGCTCAACCATTTTGTAGGGACCGAATGATCCAACACACGCGCCACCAACAGTGAGACATTTAAGTGAGCATGACCTATGTACTTACCAAGTAATTGATCTAGGTACTTACCAAGTTTCAACAGCATAGTTCTTATAGTTTCGGAAAAAAGTGGCTGTGACATACGGACGGACGGACGGACGGACAGACAGACAGACAGACAGACAGACATGACGAATCCATAAGGGTTCCGTTTTTTTGCCATTTGGCTACGGAACCCTGAAAAGGACTTCCAATTGTGTAACAACCGGAAAACGTGCTGAAAGTTTGGAACTACTTTACAAAGCTTTAAACACAATAAAACTGACATAATCTGTTGAAATCGAGAGTGTTCTCCTAGTCTATTACAAAAACTACAAACAAATTCCTTGGTCCAAAATTAACTCGATTATAATTTTATTATGAGAAGTCTCGAAGTCCCGGGATTTTGATCGTGGGTTGTGTTGTGTCCTGAGACTGAGACTGTCGAGACTTCCCAAACCCTAGTGTCAACTAACTTGTATGAACGTGTTCAAACTGACGCGAATAGTCACGTGACTGCCTAGTCATTAATCGGTGCGCGCAGCCGCGTCCTGCTTACTCGCTTCAGTTTGGCCAGAGCCTTTGCCTAGCCTACAAATCATTACCATTATTAGTATGATATCCGTCTTTTTTCGATATTTACATGAAATGTCTTCTTTTTAACATACGAAACGCGTTTAGAATTTGGGCAAAAGCCAAAGAAATGCATCATGCAACTTGATTATTTTCGTATAGTTTTAAAAGTTGTTGCTAAGGTGAACAGGCAGCCAGTGTGTTAATAAACAGTAAATGAATATTATTGATTTGACCTGAGTGCATACATTAAACTAGCTCTGGTAAATTACCTACTGTTATTTAGATTCTTATCACTATGCAGGAATTGTAGTTGGCTCTATCATTAGACAATCGTTAACAAAATTTTACGAAAAAGTAATCCAGACAACAAAAAATATTGAGGTAGTGTTTAACTAGTTTTTAAGCAAGTATTTTTGTACCACCTGAAGTACCTACCTATTTTAAGACTTAATAACCAACACTGAAGTTCAAAAAGTTGTATTAGGCAGCGTGTTAGCTATATTACCATACTTGTTTTCTAGCAAGAGAAACGACACAATAACTTTGTTAGTTTAAGTTTAAGATATGTACCTACCTATTAATTTATGCACAAAATAACTTTTTACTATTATATAGAAAGAACTTACTAATAAATAGAAAGGCCAATTTGTCAATATTGTGGTCTACATCAATGAATACTTTTTGCAATGTTATACATAATCATATACCTACTATTACATCGAGATTGCTCAAACGTTCTTGACCAATCTGCCAGCGAATTTTTGTAAACCGCCTCGGATTGTTTGGGATTTGTTTGGTCTATTCTAATAGAAATAGTATTACTTTGCCCACTTATACGAAAATGTTATAAGATGTAAGAGCGAACAAAGCGAGTTCGAAAAATTTTGCGCCCCCTTTACGGATAGGTTGGATTTTGTTTTAATAATAATAATAAATACCCACTTTATTTGAGAGCATGGTGTCCATTTTGTTAGTAACAATGTTCTTATAGACTAGTGTTAGTGAAACTTAAAACTACCCACAACAAAACATATAAAAGGAAATAAACTCAACAATCACTACTGCGCCATTCCATGACAAATGGCGCAGCAATGAGTGATGTAACCACAGTCCCGCCGACTAGCGATCATGCTAAGGATGCTGTTGGCGCTGCCACATACTCTACGCACCAGGGATGCGCACCTTTTACGCATCCTAGCGTAAAAGCAGTCTACGCGATGATCGCTCAAACAGAAACAGAAATTTTTCATAGAGTTATTCAGAAAGACTCAAGAATTATGGGAATTTAGAGTAAATAAACAAATGAGCGAAGCGACTTCGAATAGGATTAGACTGTATTTTGGTCATACAAACATAAATAGTAGTTATTTTGTCGAGTTATGAGAAACATAAGAATTGTGGGAACGCATACTGCAAGAGCAACTGGAGCGAGCTCGAAAATATTATTAAAGTGAAAACTTTTAGCCCCGTTGTAATTTGATACTCGATGAAACGAAAAAGAGATAAACACATACATCTATAGGATTTAAGGCGCGAGAGAATGAGATAGAATATATTATACAACATTTTTAAAGGTTTCACTTCTATCGCGCGTCAACTGTACACATATTTTATTTATTGCATCATCGCTTATGGTTTCGGTTTTTTTAATCATTCATACAGAAATGGTTTTAAATGGCTGAAATGGCATGTAAGGGCTGTGGGTTGGCAACGTTCCCCCCACCCCCGAAGGTTGTGCCCCTGGCAGCTAGCCCGACGCTACGACGCTGGTATTAGGTGCTTTCAGATCTAACCGTCGAGTTGTCGCTGCGTCAGCGTAGCGATTGCGCACCATATACCGTACGTTATAGATGCAAACGGTGCCTAAGTATAAGGCACCCAAAATGTAAGATATCTGGCATTTGAAAAACATTTGACAACAAAAACAACTTTTTTTCTTTAAAAAACACGCGAGCGAAATCGCACTCCAAAAGAGAATGAGGAAAATGATTTGTATTCCACTCCATAAGAGCAATCACCCCTGACACACCTGTTGAAGAAATGTTGTAGTTGCTTACCTTAGCGATGATGTCATCTTCGACAGTAGCTAGGGTTGCAAACACATCTTCTGCTTCTATCTGACCTGTCAGTATGATTGTCAGGTTTTCTGCTCGGTAGAATTTCTTGTGGAAGTCTCTGACCTATGAAAAACGACTACTTAGTTTGCCTTTAATATGAATACAAATAAATGGTGGTGTCAATGAGATTTTATCTCAAATGAGGAAGGAGATCAAAACCAAAACGGACAATTACACTTTTTCTTTTTTCTCAGCAACTGAGAAAAATGTAATATGGGTATGCACAATTCAAATGTAAATGTTACCTTTTGTACAGAATACTCCTTTTAAATGCCATTTTCTCGTGAAATAAGTCACCAATTGAACTAAATCTGTTCAGCAATTGATCAAATTTAAGGTTTTGAGTCTTAATAAAAACAAAAAAACACGTTTTGTTCCTGATCTCCTCAAATGTACATAACTAACAAAAAAGGAAAGGAAAAAAGAATGTAGGGAGGAGGAGGAGGAGGAGGAGGAGGAGGAGGAGGAGGAGGAGGAGGAGGAGGAGGAGGAGGAGGAGGAGGAGGAGGAGGAGCAGGAGGAGGAGGAGGAGTAGGAGTAGGAGTAGGAGGAGGACGAGGAGAAGTAGAAGGAGGAGGGGGGAGAGTTGTTTTAGAAAAGGATTTTCTGAAGGATTTTAGGAAATCTTATAAGAATTATTTTTACGGTTTTTTTGTTTTATGTACTTACATAATTTTGTAATAATTTGTCTCTTTAGTGCAAAAACAATTTAGGGCAGTTTGTAATATGTAATAACTCACTTTAATATTATCAGTAGATGTCCTAAGGTTCTTCATAATGCCACCGGTTTCAGCTGAATAACCACTTTCTGGATACATAGCACGTAATAATTGTAGCTCACATCTGGAACAAATATTTAGATGTATTGTATGTGGTGCTGTCATTATTATCATAATGTTTTACAAGAGAAGGAATAAAGTTTAGCATTCTTACAAAATAAATGAAAAAAATAAAAAAAAATTACCGTAAATATTCAGATTTAGATTGATATGTTACTCAGTACTTTTCACTAATTACTGTGAAAATTCAATCATCATAAAATAGAACCAAGTTAATGTTACTTTTTTGCCTTACCTACTGTATGCAGTATTCTCTCTCCCCTGCATTTCACAATACACTACACCAGCATCCTCTCCGTCGCCATCAATGTGGTGGACCTCTGTGATGAACCCTGCATCAGTGAGCGTAGGGCACAGTATGTGGTCCAGGTATATCGGCAGCAGTGTCAACATGCCAGCATCTCCCGCAGTGTACACAGTGTAACAAGTGTGGTCCGTATCCGTCCATGCATTGGTGCCATGAGCCATACAACGGTTGGCCAATAAATCCAAGATCCCTTTGTATGGGTACCGCTTAGACCCAAGGAAGATGAGATGTTCCAATGTGTGGGGCAAACCATCATCGTCATGAGCTTCAGTTGCTAAAGGAAAATAAAAAGAAATTGGAATTTAGTAATAAAGTCCTTATCAGTTACCATTCCGCTGTTATCATTGTTTGTAAATTGGATTAATTTCGTATTTACTACGTGAATTATTGTTATCCAGCTGTGTATTGCATTTAAAAATGTTAAGCCCACATCCCGGTCGTTGCATTCAAAAAAGGTAAGTCCACATCCCGGTCGTGGGTAACTTTATAACAAACCAAAGTAGCAAGTTGGTAGAATCAAAACTTTTGTCCAGTTAGGATCTTTTGAAGTTTACATGTACCCGAGCGTACTTTTTAATAAAAACTTACCCAGACAAAAGAAACCGTTGACCACAGGTCCCTCAACTCCGGCTATGATCACGGTGATGCCGGTCTTCTCCGACACATATTTGTTCACAGGGATCACATCGGACGCTTTTGTCGTTGATACCAATTTGAAGTGAGACATTCTGAATTTATGCCAAACTTGGTTTATATAATAAATGTTGTTTGGAATACACTGGAGAGATATAACGCGGATATAACTTATTCGCCGGCGCCAGCCTCAACTGCTATTCATCAGCGCAAGTGATGATTCGATCATTCGGTGCCTGTCTCGGAGAATGAAATAAAACCACACAGGTTATGTCAAACTCGAAACTGTCAGATTCGAATAGGAATGTCACCGGTTCACTAGTGATGTGCGCCATGTGTACATTTGTCTACAGTTACATGTGATATTTACCGTTCCAATTCCAATATTTTTAAGAAACAATATATTTTAATATATCTAATACTAGTTTGTTGTTGAATTGCTCATAGATTTAATAATAGTCAAAATCGTACAGAGTAGACACACTGTAGATACACTGTTCGATTATTTATAACAATTTTAATAATATGAGACCACGTGATCGCAAGCACGACTGTTGAGCCTGGGGTCCCCGGTTCGATTCTCAGGTCGGGTCGGGCAGTGTTGTTGGGTTTTTCAGTAGGAATTTCTTATTAACAGCCCTGAGTTTGGGTGTTGGCGATTTGATACACCCCGTGACTCGAAAAGCACATTAAACCGTTGGTCCTGCGCTTGAGCCCCGGTCGTGTTGGATTGCCGTCCAATCGGACTATGAGAGTGTGGAAAGAGAGAGTGCACATACACTTTTGCACCATGATATTTTCCACGTTGAAAGCTAGTCTCCGCTGACATAACCGCCATAGCCGAATTTCGGTCTGGAGGACCATTTTTTTAGAAGGTGAGATCTATCTAAAATTTCTTTAATGGAGTATCAGCAAAACGTATGGAAGCTGGACGGTAGTTAACAGAATATTTGAATAGTTAATCACTTCTAGTTGTCTTAGTTTGAATATTTGAAAATGTATGCATTCCGATGATAATAAAATAATGTAGAACCATCGAGTTAGTCTGATGATGGACCTGGACGCTAGATAACAGAAATTTTGAATAGCTACTAAAAACCCATGGAATGTGGGGTAATTAGATGTGTCTCAACGAGTTCTGTCCATTTTACTGTCTTGATAACGAGGACCTGATGATTGAACCAGGTCTGTTCTACGTAACATCGCCAGAACTTTTTTCACACGGTGATTTGAAATAAGCCGCCATAGTAGTTATTGTATTTTATTAAAATACATAACTAATGACATATGTGTTGTTGTTATTGATCGTAGAGACCATTTTGTCCGGTCCTCCTTTATTGCAGTTAAGTTTCCGCGAGTACGCTGATTCAAGCAAAAATGGGAGTCAGTATTCTGGGTTATAACAATAATTTGGTAAAAGCAGAGGGCCGATTCTATTAATTTGTAACGGTATATTATGTTTTACTTATTAAAAACAACGTTTCGATTCCGATCGCCCATCAAAAGTAAAAAGGCTTATAATGAACAATATTCACAAATGGAATAAATCAAGTTACGGTATTCGGTATTCCCAATTCCTTTTACAAGCATCACTAGGCAAAATGCTTTCATTCATTTCATTCATTCGTAATGACTCATCGATCCCCAGAGATAATATAAAAATAATGAATTGTTTCCAACGATGCTGCCATGTATTTGCCGAAACGCAAAGTTCTCGTTTCGAAATCCATTGCTTCTCCTGTATGTAAATCATTTCATAATAAGTTAAAAATAGATAAATATTTGTGAAATTGTTATGAGTTCTCTCGACACGAATACTCTGATTGATACTTCTTAGAATACTTTTTCATTAACATTAAAGTCCGACCAAACAAAAAAGATTAGATAAAGGCTCCCGCAGACAGGCGCGACGAGACTCTCGTAGAGCAATTTCCATGAAGTTTTCATAGAAATTGTTCTACTAGAGTCGCGTCGCACTGTTGCGTCGCGCTTGTTTGCGGGGAGCCCTAATGTGCAAATCCCTTTACTAATGAAATTACCACCTACAAAATGGAGTAGCATAAAACATAACATCATGCCCGTATTCCCCGAAGGTTTAGGCAGAAGCGTACCTACAGTATAGGTACCCATATTTCGCCAGTTATAAGTAAGTAGCAAGTAAATTAGTAGTTTACCCGAGTTGCTTTAGCGTGGCAAAAGCGGTCATTGACCCACCTACATTTTCTAGCATTATTTATTTCAAAAACTACATTACCAGCTAATTTAATTTGATCTTGTATAAGTCTGAAATCATCAACCCACCTTAAACAAGTGTTGTGATCCATGCTCATGCCTTCTCTGAGAAGAGGCCTTTGCCCTGCTGTGGGACAATAATCGGCTGGTATTATTGGATGTTATTCAAACAACTCGTGTTGAGCTACTTAGGTTGAAATTAGTGACTTCAAAAACTGCCAAAAACAAATGAAGTTGGAGCAGTTTATTAAGTAAGTGGGATTTTTCTTCAGATAAACTTAGACATATACTTGCATTGATTAGAAAAGGTCGTTTAATATAACTTTTTAACGTAATATGATTATCAGTTTTGGTCCTTTTCATGTTTTGGTAATAAGGGTAAGGGACCTCTATTAAAAAGATTCAAATATTTATTTTATGTTGGTACAGTTCGTCCAGTTTAAAATTGCACGCCTTTCCACTGCTTGTTGCATACACATTTCAAATGTCTGTATAGACATTTTTGTGGAGGGGCGTGCAGTTTTAAATTAGACGATCTCTACCTACTTACGCTTCGCGTGGTGGCCACGAAATATTAATAAAGAATTTAATTACAAGATAAGATTGTATTGTGTTCGTTGTCAGGGATTAAAAGAGTAGGTATAGGTAAGCGTATGCAAATAAAATAAATCTACGTAGGTAAATGCCTTTTAACATGGGTTTTCCTAACTAAAAACTATTCACAGCAAAATATAAGCATCATATAAGTATTTCTACTGTGCTAATTTTAATCACTGTGAAATATCATTTATAACAATTGTACAGAAGATATTCAGTCTCGTACAGATTTTACGTATAGTTATATTTAAGGACGCATAGAGCAACTTGGCAAAATAATAAAATATTACATCTCTGGACATATTATAGGGAGGGAAGGTAGGTACCTACTTCGTGAATTTCAAGGTCGCGAGAGTGAAGACAGAATGTCTTCAGTCCCCCTTCGTGTTGAAAGGAGATTTTATGACTGGTTCCGTTTGTTACTTATTGGGGCTATTAGTCCAAGGTTTGAAGGTAATTCTGGAAATAGCGAACCGGCCCACATTGAGATACTTTTAAAGGGTGCTTGCTCTACGCGCTACGACTACGATGTAGGCCTCGTAGCTATTGCTACGCCATCTATAATAATAATAATAAATTCTTTATTGACCATGAGACTCATACGGTGTTAGTAACAATAAAATAAACTTACAACTATGTTAGTGATACAGAATGAAATTAAGAATAGCGGAAATTCTAGTTCTAAATTTAAATTCGGAAATTCTAATTAGGTAATTAATTACAGACTGGTTATGATTTGCAATAAGGAACATCACGTATGAAATAGTTACGTAGATTCTTCCTTATTGGGGTACCGACCTTAAAATAAAAACAGGACCTCTTTAGGAATTTTATGTTTTGGTATACGTAAATAATTAATTCGGTAGAAAGAGATTTAAAGTCCTCCAGACTGTATTTCGGCCATGGCGGCCAATCTCAACGGAGACTAGCCTTCGGGGCGGGAGATAATATAGTGCACAAGTGTGTGCGCAGTCACAGGTGCAGATTGCAGCTGTGTCTGCGCTGCTGCTCTTCCCTCACTTTCATCGTCCGATGGGACGGCCGGACAGAGATAAGGCGCACGACCAACAGCTTGACGTGCTTTCCGAGGCACGGGGGGTATCACACCGCCAACTTATAAACTCCGAACTGTTACTAAGAAATTCCTAATGGAAAAACCCAATAACACTTTGCCCGACCTGGGAAGCGAACCCAGGACCCCACGCTCAGCAGTCGCGCTTGCAACCACGAGACCTACGGGGCTGGGAGAAAGAGATACTTTACCTATTCTATTAATATTCAGTGAACATAGGTAATATGTTTTTACAAAATGATGTCAGCTGCAGTATGACCCCATACAATTAGAATTTAAGCCTCGAATACACTAGGGGACAAATGGAGCAACACGTTGCAGAACAGGTCCCTCAGTAACTACGTGGAATGTCCCGAAACATAATGTCGCGGAAAACTTTGCAGGCCACCCTAGTCAGTGTTTATAGAAGTGTCGCCCGAAGTGGTTGTGACGATTACTGCTTCGTATATACCTACTTATTTCGAGCAGTTTAGCGAAACGTAATCGAAAAAGGAGGTGGTAGATGCGGAATTACTTACAACATCGAGAAAAATTAATTAATATTTTCAGCGATAAATAAAGCCCCGAATACACTAGGGAACAAAATGCCCCTCAACATGTTGCGCAACGCTCAATCTACGTGACGCTGCAACGTTGCCCTGTGTCCCACAACATGCAGCGCAACATCTTGAGACGCATTTACGTGACGCGAAACATGTTGCTTGCTCCCGCTCCGAGAGCGAGCGCACGTGTTGCGCGCCAGTGCCGCGCTATTTCTCTCTTAAAATGTTCATTATTTTTCTCTTTGTAATAAGTAATTCCGCATCCACCACCTCCTTTTTCGATTATGTTCGCTTAAACTGCTCGAAATAAGTATCTACGCAGCACTTATCGCCACAACCTCCTCGGGCGACATTTCTATGAGCACTGACTAGTGTGGCCGGCAAAATGTTCCGCGTCAATTGTCTCGGGACACTTCACGTAGTTGTTGAGGGCCATGTTCCGCAACATGTTGCTCCATTTGTGCCCTAGTGTATTCGAGGCTTAATAGCGCGGCACTGACGCGCAACACGTGTACTCGCTCTCGGAGTCGGCGCTAGCAACATGTTCCGCGTCACGTAAATCCGTCTCAAGATGTTGCGCGGCATGTTGCGGGACTAAGGGAAACGATGCAGCGTCACGTAGATTGAACGTTGCGCGTCATGTTGTGGGACATTTTGTTCCCTAGTGTATTCGCGGCTTTATTACTTTAACTAATAATGCTGAAGTGTGAAGTCATAAAGTCATAAATAATTAGAGTTGACGAGTGTTCGACATATGATTTGTCAGTGTAAGTATTTCAAGTGTGGTGTATTATTTCAAATCTTTGATTATATTAATCAAAGTTTCAAATGTTTCACACAAAATCAGATTTAAAAACTGCATTATGACGCTTAAAAGAAACATTCGCGTAACTGAGAGATTTCAAATTTTATGCCTATTTCAGCCGGTCTAATTTATTAGTATCTCATCGTGAAAACTTTGCTAAAGTGAGAGTTATCCACCAGATGCTTTGTTCCAGTCTCGTTCAAATGGATGCGTCTCTGCATCACAAAAACCCCATGATCCTAAAATTGACATAGTGCCTCAAAGACATGATCACGATTTTAGGTCGACGAAGGATATTGTATCACGACGCCAACGGCGACGAGTCCCAACCGAGACTCTCACTAGACATTCGTTACTTACACATTTTAGAAAGATTTGTAATGTAGATCTACCTTGCACTACATTGCTATGTAGGTTAATTAGGAAACTAAATATAAACAAATTCGTGCACCCATAGCCTTTGGCCACTTGGTTTCCAGAAGGGTTATTAAGATTTAGGCCAGATATCAGTCCATGATCCTATCGGATTAAATTACAGTTTGCGCGATAAAACTGGTTTCGGAAGAAGGGTCAATAAAAGATTAGGGTCACTGGCGTGGCTCTTGTAAACAACATAATTGATTTATAAACAGTAGGTACCCATCTAAAGGCTTTTGTTACGTAGGTACCACCATTAGAATTAACAATTAATTATGCTCAGCGGGGTAATTGCGTAACACACTAACAGTAGGAATGGCTTTCATTTTGATGGTCCAACAACATTCATTGCATCATTTAAGTTGTTGCGCTGACCAAATTTTCGAATATATGAAGCAATGGATTAGCAATAGGCTTCCAAATAATTCAGATTGTGAGTGATAGTGTGTTACGCAATTAGGGTGGGTCTTAGGTGAAGGGTTTATAATGTAGGTATCTAAGTATAGTGTTTTTTTATTATTGTCTATACCTAGACTTTTTGTTATTTTACGTTAATTATTATTATTTTTATATTTTTTCATATCCAGGGGCAATGGGGTCCCAAGTCCTTTGGAAGGCGAACGAGAGGCCGAAGCCAACTCGCAGAGGCACCTTAGCCAATTTTAATTAAATGCAGCTCCAATGCACGATTATCCCTGTATGCACAGTGCAAGTGGACCCAAGGACAACCCTCGGTTGGTGTAGGACTATTATAGAATATGGAAAAACAAAGATATTGGACTATGGGTTTGGGTGGCTAAAGTAGACTGGTTACTTAGAACTATGGAAGAACTATGTCCCCTGCCTGATCAAAGTTTTATATATTCACGGATAAAATGGCAATGGGTGACTTGCACACTCAAGATTGGTCCCCCGGGAACTCTCGATAGCACATAGTGACGTAGCGACGTATCTTTCTTGGTCTGGTTCTTCACCCTAGACCTGTTCCGGCAAACTCTACTGGCTTAAACCTAGAGTTCGAAGCACGCAAGCCCCACCACGACGTCAACGTAAAGATACGGCGGTGGGTTACTTTAATTATTATTATACTTTCAGGTACATACGGTAGGCTGCACGTCAGTGGTAACAAAACCAGTAAAAGCTGGCCTCGTATTCTATTGAAACTCCGTACTACATTGGGCCACCTCAAGGAAAATCGTGACCTACCACTGACTTGCGGCCTATTGTACAAAGGCAAAAGGAACGGGAAAAGGTCGTAGATTCGTAGCTGTCGTAAGCCGTAGCCCGTAGCGAATTTATTGTTTTAGGGCACTAATAAAAAATATAGTTCTTAACTTATCAAGAACTATATATAGCTCTTATTGCGTCTTCGACCGCTTGAAGGTCGGAAATTGTACCACGGGAACGTATTACCGGAATAAAATGTATCGTCCTAACCCACGTCATGGTAAACCATGACCTGGGTTAGGAAATTTGGCACACGGATAAATCCGTGTGCCAAATTTCATCCAGATCCGTAAAATGGTATCATTTAGACACACTCCCGTATTTACCTACCTATAATATAAGTAAAAAATATAAGCTTTAGCTAATGTAGCGCAGGAGTTTTGCAGGGACTAGGATTAGTATAGAACCAGAGAGAAATCGTTGGAATTTAGTACCTAACTCTCCTTTGCGTAAAATGCAGTAGTTACATAAAATGCAGCAGAAATCAAAATACTTTGCTCCAAAAGCCTGCAAATCTCATAGGTCATTGAACCTACCTATCTATATAACATCGTGTTACACACATTTTGGAACAGTCTGCACATTACATTGTTTAAAAATTACAATGTTTGGTTCTGTCTGCTCTAGTTACTTCGTAAGGCAATGCACAGAAATAAACGATGTTAATTTGTTGTGTAAAATCGTAAATTAGATAGGTACGTAATAATATTCTTTTTTGTATAAATTAAATACAAAGTTAATGTCAGTCATGTATTGCATGTACATTTATGTAGATTTTAACGTACATTATTGTATCATAAAAAAGTAATTATTGTTTATTTTTAAGTCTGTTTACAGTATTTTGATATCAGACGATCTATTCTGTTCAAATCTCATCGTGAGAACATAAGTGAAGTGAGCCGTCATTCCATCTGACGCTAGGGATTGACACTAATGACAGCTCACTTTAAGCTCACTTCACCCATGTTATCACGGTGAGATTTTTACAGAATAGCGCTACTGATTAACTACCATGTCAGTGTGATACGAAGACAATAACTTCTTTCGGTGCTGTAGCCTTTTCTGTAAGTTTCAAATAGTTTATACTACAGTGGCCTTCAAAACATACTACCACACTTTTAAAATGGAAATTTTTCCTAAACTATAGAAGTCGAATAAAAAACGTTTTATAGCAAACTTCATCAATTTTCTTTGAAATTATAGTTTACTAGCTTTTGCCCGCGGCTTCGCCCGCGTGGAGGTGGGAAATTATCCCACGGAAATGTATTACCGGGATAAAAAGGGTCCTATATGTTAATCCAGGTTATAAACTGTATGTGTCAAATTTCATCCAAATCCGTTCAGCTGTTTTTGCGTGAAAGAGTAAGAAACATCCATCCATCAATCCATCCTCACAAACTTTCACATATATAATATAGGATAGGATTACACATTAGTAACGTTTTTAACTTAAAAAAGATAAAAACCAAAAAATAGTCATTTTTAACTTACTGGCAAAATCTCAAACAAACTTTGATAATCAAAGCAAACAAAATTTGTAAGTATGTTTTACGGTAATTTACATTTTAATAACTGGCATTGCCTCCGCGGGTTCTGATTACAGGTGCAAGCGGGTTTGGCATACTGAAGACGAGGCTGCGTGGGCGATGTTGGGGAATATTCTCCCATTCTTCCATCAGGGCCTGTTTTAGGGTCTTGAGGGTTATAGAAGGTGGTCTGCCGCTTCTGACTAGCCTCCCGAGCTCATCCCAGGCGTGCTCGATCGGGTTGAGATCAAGACTTCTGGATGCCAAGCCATCAAGTTGATACCAACCTCCTGAATGTACTCTCGTAAGACCCAAGCGGTGTGTGGCCGGGCGTTATCCTGGATCAGTATCGATCCATCACCCATATTTACTAAATATGGCCCTGCATACTCATTAAGGATCTCTTGAGCATATATTTCCCCAGTCAGGGTGCAATTTATATGGCCACTACGTCTGTGCGATCTTCTGAAGAGCTGCCAGCCCATACGTGTACAGAGCCTCCACCGTAGTGGACTTTTTCTGTGAAGCAGGCTTGAATGTATCGCTCACCAGGTCGCCTGTACACTCTTCGCCTTCCATCGGAAGTGAATAGTGAGAATCGAGAACAAAACTCTTGCACATTCTTCTTCACTCCACTGTGTGTATTTACGGGCGTAGGGCAGGCTTGCTACTCGATGCCCTCTCTCGAGTTTGGGGTCACTTGCTGGCCTTTGGTGGGGCTTCAGGTTTGCTTCAGCAAGTCTTCTTCTCACTGTATGTAGTCTCTTCGGGCCTGAAGAAGCTGTGAGGTGGCGATTTCTCAAAACAGTGGAGACAATATAGCGGTCTTCTCGGGTACTAGTGCACCTGGCTATGTCATTACAAGGTCTCCTTAGAAGGTTTTTTTTTCGAACCTCCGCTTCACCTGCCGGACCGTTTTTAATGTTTACACGCACCATTCTTGCAGTACGACGCATGCTGAAAAGAGAAAGAGAAAAAGTGAAAGAGCCATGTTAAGTAAAGTATACGTGCTGTAGATCCCTCGGCTTTTGCATTAAAAATTCATAAATCAAGAAATAAATGTGAAAACAAAAACAGAAACAAAAAAGTCAAAAGTAAGACAGCAATTTGAAAAGCAGTGTTTTTGTTTATAAAGTTTCTCTCAGCCATTCTTTAAAAGAAGGTTATCGACTATAAAGTTTTTATATAAAACATTATTTTTGTAATCCTTTTTATTTCAAAAATATATCTTGTGTACTTTAAAAGTTAGTGCAATTTTAAAACTGTGGTTATGTTTGAAGAACAGTATAGCTTCTGCCCGCGACTTCGTCCGCGTGAAATTTCTTGTTCCCCGGACCGACCCCGTCGCCTGCCCGCTCTATTACTTCGTTTTCGTTTAGCGTTCTCTCTGACTTTATTCTTTTTACTCGGTTCCTAAGGGTCCTAGCGTTATGTTAAATAGCCTATAGCCTTCCTCAAGAATTGGGCTATCAAATCCGAAAAGAATTTATTAAATCAGACCGATAGTTCCAGAGATTATCCCCTACATACAAAGTTACCAACAAACAAATTTAACCTCTTTTTATTATTATTAGTATAGATAACATATAAACTAACATTACGCCTGTATTCCCAGAAGAGGTAGGCTGAGATGCACCTGTAGTAGGTAGGTACACCCACATTTCACCAGTTACGATTTCGTTCGTTTAAATAACCATTTCTTTTAACGACTGTCGGTTAAATGCAGTCTAAATCACTTGCACCGCATGCAAAACTAATCTTCCAAGTTGTAATTTATCACATAATTTCATTTTGTGACGCTCAAGCTCGATTCGTTTACTGTCACTATTATGTAAAGAATAAGAAAGAATATGAATAATTTATTTCTAAAACATAGGTAATAAATAACATAAAAAGATCTAAAAAATAAGGTAGTGCGATATGTTTTGCCAATATTGGCATACAAATGATTATTATCATTAAGAAAACGATTAAATAAGTATTATTAAATGTCAATGATACAATTACAATATAATTACATGTATTTGAGTAATGCATGCAAATTAAATTTTATTACAATTCAGAGTAAATTACATTTCATGTCAAAATTTAAAGTCAATTCAATCCAAAGATTAGATTAAATGAAGGAGAAAGAAGAATAAGAGAAAGAATAATATTAATTATAGAGATTTTTCATTAAGAAACTCATCTAGAGTATAATAACATATTTTAAGCAGTACAAATACAATTTTTTATTTTATTTTTATTATATGTATACTTGTGGAGAAATAAAGGGTTTTCCAATAAGAGGTGTTATTTTGAATAGCCCGCTATTTCGGTAGATGCCACTTTGGAGCTGTAATTTTTTGATATTTGACAAGTAGAAACTACGCCATTAATAAAAATGGAGCGATACACGCTTCAACAACGCATTGAAATTATTAAAATTCACTATAAAAATGGTGAAAATTTGGCAGAGACGGTTCATAAAACTCTAACATTTTTGGGTCGTCGTGAAGCACCTTGTCGGACCGCAATACAGAAATTGGTGGAAAAATTCGAGCTGTTGGGACAACTTAGTGATGTGAAGAATAAAACCCGTGCACGTCGCTCAAGAACAGCCGAGAATATTGCTGCTGTAGCCGAAAGTGTTGAAGAAAACCCAGGTTTGTCCATTCCTCGTCGTGCTTTGGAATTAGGCATTCCACTAACGTCATTACACCGTATTTTGCATAAAGATTTGGGTCTTAAAGCTTATAAAGTTCAGTTAACACAAGAACTCAAGCCGGCCGATTATCAACAACGTCGTATCTTTGCTGATTGGGTCGTTGAAATGCATGAAAATGATCCGGAATTCCATCGAAAAATCATCTTGAGTGATGAGGCCCATTTCCACCTCGGTGGCTTCGTCAACAAGCAAAATTGTCGCATCTGGGGCTCGGAAAACCCAAGAGTTATTGTTGAAAAGCATCTCTATCCTCAACGTGTGACTGTTTGGTGCGGTTTATGGTCCGGTGGAGTCACTGGACCTTACTTTTTCGAAAATGAGGCTGGAGCAACAGTTACGATGAATGGATTGCGCTATCGAGAGATGATTCATGATTTTTGTATGGCCGGAATTGGATGGTATTGATCTGGACAACGTTTACTTTCAACAAGACGGCGCTACGTGCCACACAAGCAACGAAACCATTGATCTTTTACGGGCAAAGTTTCCGGACCGTGTTATCTCTCGAAGAGGTGATCACAATTGGCCACCGAGATCTTGTGATTTAATACCTTGCGACTTCTTCCTTTGGGGCCACGTGTAAGAGAAGGTCTTCGCCAACAGCCCAGCGTCGATTCAAGACCTCAAAGATGGAACTCGTGGGGCTATCGAGGACATAGGGCAGCCACTTTGCGATTTGGTTATGGAAAATTTCATGAAAAGGATATGGTCCTGTAAGCGTGGTCGTGGTGGTCATTTGCCTGATGTTATTTTCCACTATTAACGGCATACCTTCCTCTTTATAATGAAATAAACATCCGACCATTTATATTATAAAATGGCATTTTTCTTTGAATATCAAAATAACACCTCTTATTGGAAAACCCTTTACTAAAGAAGCATTTCTTCATTAGAGAACTTTTAACTGCAGGAGTGAAATAAAATGTAGGGCAGGTAGAATGCATCCATAAGCCAAAAATCTCCCGCTGTAGGTTTTGGGCTCCCAAGTCTTGCACCCCGATTGCGTAACACAATTTCTTTCAAAATCCCAAGAATTTTGAAGGAAATTTCTAATCCATTGTTTCATATGTTTGAAAAATGTATCTGATCGACGACGTAAATAACGCAATGAATGTTGTTGAATTGTCAAAATTAAGGATATTGCAATTGTTAGCGTGTTACACAATAACCCCGCTGACCTAGGCTAAAACTTTTAACTTCTGGCTCTACCTATCTCTAAGTTCAATCACTATCAATAAAAATGACTCGAAGGTTATCAGAGATATTTTTATTACCTACCATAACAACCTAAGCAATAAAACCACATCACAAAAACCACAAACACACCTAAGCAAGTCACCTCACTACAGAAACCACGGCAATCAAACATCAATCATGTTTGGTTCATAATTATGATGTTGTGACTTTCTAAAGTGGAAGTGATGCACTGCTTGATCGTGTTTTTTCTCGTCGAATCAGGCGCGGATACAGAGGGGGGCAACGGGTGCAGTTGCCCCCCTCCCTAGGCTTCGACAAAACTGAGTCTAAAACTGTAAATTAGACAAACATAGTTTTACAATCTGTAGTATCCGCATAGTAGTTATCCTCGAAATGGAAGCCCATTCTTGAGTTTACCGAAAAAAGATGCCAAAGATTTTTTTAAGACTTTCACGTCCCCCCCCTCCCTCAGTTAGAAAACATTTGCCCCCCTTGAGCGAAAACCTCATGCGTCGAATCAATGGAGAGACACGTTCCTATACAGTGTCTGTCTCCCACGTTGACACTATCACAATATCAGTCTGTAAAGCACGGCTTCCATTACAAAAGGGTAATGAGCGAAAAATAGTCGAGCGGAACGGAGTTCAACTAGCTAAATAGGGTTTAAAATAACCTAACATCTCGCCTTGGATCCCCGAAGCGCTAGCCAGAGGTGTACCCAAAGTACACCCACATTTCGCCAATAGGGGGCGAGCCATTGCCATCACACAAATCCAAATTCCGGGCAGCTACTGTGAAATTCCTTGACGGAAAATCCCAATAACATTTTGGCCGACCTGGGTATCGAACCTTAGACCTCATGCTCAGCAGTAGCATTTGCGACCACAGACCAACGAGGCTAGCACCACTATTAATCTGTTATTTTCTTTCTTTTTCATTTTTTTCTTTATGTCATTTTTTATTGCTAGCCGAACGGAGTTCGAGCGGACACACCAGTCCGTTCGTTTTAATAATTTTTTATACCCGTTAACGCCTTGAGTCCTTTCAAAACATCAACATCTCGAAATTATATTTGCTGGAAATCGTCATATCTTCTCGAAATACTCTTATTTCCATCAAACATAATTTCTTTAGTTCCCATTTTGTCATAATTGCTGCGTATTGAATTTTGATCAATATGTAAGTAAAACGTAAAACAGCACTACAATTTGCAAACAATCTTAAGAAATGTTGTATTTCGCGGGCTACCTTCAGGGATCCCTCTTAGGAGTCCTTACAGAGCTCCGCTTGCAGTAGAAGCCCGGCTTTAGTACTTTAGCAGAATCACCGGTGCCTCGCTACACTCGGAGTAATTGCGGAGTTACGTTTCCGCTCGCGCGATAGTCGCGGTCACTTTGCCCGCGTCTGTCTGCCCGCGTTCACAAAGTCGCCAGCCCGCATCGCGTTCGCTTGCGTTGTCGAGAGTCGAGCTCTTGAACTATCGCAACCTCGGAACGGTAAAAGTTGTAAATGAAAAAAGTTTTCGTAACTAATATTTTTGCGTAAGATTTGTGTGAAATATTCTATACATCATTCCGGATCAGTGCTGAGATTTTTTTGTTGGATTGGAATGGTAAGCGAAATTATTTTAGTTCTATGTATTAAAATTAAGTTTTTTTTATATTTAGGTAAATACTTACCAAACCATACATAAAATTGTCTATTTTGTATGCCAAGGTTAATAAATAATTTGCCCTGCCTAGCTTCTTTCATCAAAATTAAATTTATTCTCGCATAAATCAAACTAATTATTTTTATTTTTGGATACAATGATCAATGTGAATCGTAGTTAATAAACGTGTTTGTTTATTGTGTTACCGTCATCAAATGTTACCGAGCGATAGGTATTCTATGGTTCCCATTAGGTATTTTGATAAGAATATTTACTTAATTTCACATTAAATATAGTCACGTATAATAATACTTGACTAGTTATTAATGTGGTCACTTAAAATAAAATGTATAGGTGCCAAAATGTGTACAGGTTAGCGCTGTATTTTGAAACTTAAAAATTATAGCCGTCAGAAAATAAAAATTGGGCAGAACATGCACAAAATTGCTTAGTTAAATTAAAAAGCTTGAATTAAATTTTAGAGCCTTGTATAATTCGTAGTCGGTTATACCAATTGGCTGAAGTCATTATTAACACTTGGCTGAAACTTCCATAAAGTAGCCAGTGACACTGACTGATTAATTTTATTTTATTCCTATTATTTTATTTATATTTTATTTTATTTATATTATTTTTATTTCATTAATGTTTGCATGCCTTAGATAAGGTAGATTGTATAAGGCTCATTCATCTTATTGTAACATCTTATTTTATGTACCTGCAATTGATGCAAATAAAATTTACTTTACTTTACTTTAAAAAGGTTCTTGGAATCTTATGGCTTTCTAGTTTCTACACGATTTTAAAAAGCCTGTATACCTAAATGGTACTAGAATACTTAAGCAGAGACAAAAGTGTTTTTATTAAGCCGTAATTCGCAACCGATTGCAAAACAATTTAATCACGTTTTTGATTGCATATCATGTTAATTACGTAAGTAGGTACTCTATCAACAGATAATTGATTAATTATCTAAATAATTATTTAAAAAAAATGTTTTGTTGAACACGTTTTACCCCCAGTAGTTATCTATAGATTAACTAAGACATTTCATATCAAAGCTATGGTTTACTACATAGTAATTTTGTTTAAGTATCTTAAAACACATTATGCAAATCTTTTTTGCGAAAAGTTGTTTTTTTTTCCTTAAATAGCGACGTTGAATATTATCGAAATACTTAATCAATTCTGGCTGAGTGTAGGTAATATTATAAATTTTATTACTTGTTGCAAAAACTACACGGCCATTAATTGAACTGTCATCTGAATCTTAAAAATGAGTATTTATTAAAAATTATATAATTAACCAGCTGGGCCCCGCGGTTTCACCTGCATAAGTTTCGGTCCCATAGGAATATCGGGATAAAAAGTATCATACCAAGTGCCAAATTTCATCCACATCCGTTCAGTCGTTTTAGCGTGAAAGCGTAACAAACAAACACACAAAAATACTTCTTTTTCTCTTTATAATATTACTAGCTTCTGCCCGCGACTTCGCCCGCGTGGATGTCGGAAATTATCCCCGGGGAACGTGCTACCGGGACAAAAAATGTTCTATGTCCTTCTCCAGGATGCCATCTATGTCCTTGACAAATTTTATTGAAATCCGTTTAGTGGTTTAGCCGTGAACAGGTAACATACAGACAGGGTTACTTTCGTATTTATTTATAACTAGCTTTTGCCCGCGGCTTAGCTCGCATTAATTTAGAATTTGACAATCATTTCGGGTTGTTCAGGGAATTAAAGTTAGAAGGAAGAAAAACCGGTCTATCAACACTAGACTCCCAAAATGAAAATGAAAAAAATAAATATTTCGATCATGATTCGAAAGACACGTGGCGCCATCTATTATCATAAGATAGATATCGTTATTGTTGTTTTCCTCGGGAACAGTACTTTTTTCGGGATGAAAGGTACGCTATGTCCGTTTCTGTACGCCTGACAACGTATATGCAAAATTTCAGGATGATCGGTTCAGTGGTTTAGGCGTGAAAAGGTAAAAAACAAACAAACTTACTTTCGCATTTATAATATTAGTTAGGATATTTGTATGGATAGTTTAGATACCTAGCGAAGAAAGCATAATTAGGTATTTATTTAAAGCTTAATACGTTCTCATTCAAATTAACATATGGGTTCTGAATACATTCTTTACAATTTACATACATATGATATACGTAGATAAGGCTTGATAAAAAATATGGAAATATTATTATTATCCTCGTCAACATTAAATTGCGGCTTCGGGTAAGCTGGGCAGGTAAAGCAGGGTTCAAAAATATTGACAGTGCTACAAAAGCATCCTCTTACTCATTGCAGTTAAACAAAGAAATAACCAAAAGCGTATCTTTTTTGACGTCATGGAGACCCTTCACAGAACCTTCCGCTCGCTGGCTTGTTATTGAAAATTCAATTTTTAATTTAAATAAAAAATAACTAACTACCTACGTATAATGCACCTACATAACCAGTTAGGGTCGGGTTATTCCATGGACACTTCTGCCGGAGGATAAAAGCTTCTTCAAACAGGCGCTACACGCGACGCGACACAAAGGCACCGCCAGTCGCGCAACGAGCGGTGCCTTTGTGTTGCGTGCGATTCGTGTCGCGTGTCGCGCCTGTTTGAAGGAGCTTTAAGCCGTTGCTCGACAGTCCATTAAAGTACATTCCATTGAGGTATTTATAGCTGGGACTTTATACTCAACAGACTCATAAGGTCGGAATACGTCTGCATGTAGAAACAAAACATGAGAAAAGTAGAGCCAAAGCAAATGCAATATTACTTTATTTGCTTTTTAACACAATATAACATATCATCTCGCCTGTATTCCCCGTAAGGATAGGCAGAGGTGTTACCTGTAGGGGGCGAGCCTATTGTCATCAACCGGGCACAAATCCAGTCTCCGGGCTGCTACTGAGAAATTTCAGACAAAACAGAAATTGATTTTTAAATTTAGTAGTTAACCCTTTCCCAGGCCCACGGTAAGGGTCACGGGTTCTGCCTCCTTCGCAGACAATGAACCGTATCGACATTAATTCACTGACAAACTCTAGAAGCATGACATTTTGTGCAAGAGTTCATTTTATATTGAAAGTGAGCACTAAGGAAGAACTTTCGAAAATTCATCCCCTAACGGGGTTAAATAGGGGACGAAAGTTTGTATGGAAGTTGGTAATTTTTTAAGTTAGAAACGTGGAAGTTGGTACTTAGACTTCTGTTTATAAGTGTGGGGATGTGTAATATTGGATGTACTTAAAGTTAATGAAAACAGCCAGTTCTTCTAAATTAGGAGATATATTCTCTCACCAATCACCATCAGTTAAGTAGGCAGGAGCTCGTTGTGGACCTGTCGCGGACCCGACCTGTAAGGGAGTGAACGAGACCTTCAAATAAAAATGGCTACCGAGAGCGCACGCTAGTGACGTTACTATTATTTATTAGTGTTATTAGTGTTTTATTAGTGTTGGGAATCCGTATTATTTCGTAACATTTAGTGTTGGGAATCCGTATTATTTAGTAACATTTAGTGTTGGGATTCCAACAATAAGTAAAGGTTAGTTGTATCAGATAATCGTTTTTTGGAAATTCATCCCCTAAGGCTTTTGAGAAGTTGCCGATGGGTCATCCCATAGGGCATACTTGTAACAAAAAAAACCATAGTCTAGCTCGAGTAGTTACAGTCGACCTTGTAATCGCTTTAACACCCTGAGGTTGGATGTCACTTGCACGTCATAAAACCACAAGGTCTATTTGTCTATGTGACAGTTAGATAGTTTCAACCTTAGTGTTGTTTCAATTTACTGGAATTTTTGTCAAAAGTCAAATCAAATCAAATCAAATTATTTTATTTCACATAAACCTACATGGGCACTTATGAAACGTCAGAAGCTAGGTGCACGGTTCCAATTGGTTGTTTCCTATGGAGAAGAGCCGGCAAGAGACTCCACGGTTACTCTTTTAAAAATAAGGGGCTTATACAATGTTTCAAATTACAGTATTGATAGGTATGGGAGGACAGTGTAGGCCTGTCAGCAAGTAACAGGCACTCAATTTAATTATAAAGAGGTCTACAAATCTACAGTCTACAATTTAAGCCTAGAACGTTCTCACATTCACAAAAGATAGAAGAATCTATATAAAAATAAAAGCCTATTTAAACCAAATGACATGATTGCCATTACAACTGTAACAAATCTGAATGAAAATCCTGTTACACCAAAAGTGGCACACCTAGTACGAGGTCTACTAGGTATAACTAATTTACTAGATATTAATAACAATATGTTTCTCCGGTAATTGCAGTAGGATTTATGAGGTGAAAGAAATTTTCAGAAAGCAATATTTTAAACTGAAAGAATCAATGCACGTGGGATAAACTTTAAAGAAAGTTGAGATACAGATCTGGAAAAAAGCTATTGTGTTGTCAATTAGTTTCTGCTGTGAATATGCGGCTAGGTAGCCGTGGGTTAACCTTGAATAATTGTGTGGTGTGAATGCACCGATAAATTCTTTTGTTGTTATCTTCCCACAACAAAAGCATATTTTCCCTCTACCTACATTATACTGAGTTTTGATAACAATTGAGCATTTAATGCACCATAATTTTTATATTTTGCCGACTGGCTGGTTTTACACAATTACTTAAATAAGTATATTTTTAATTTAAAAGAAATAATACCCGTGAACATTTAAATACATACTAACTTACGCTATTATAATATAACTTATAATTTTTCTTTTTAACAGTAATTATAGATGCATAATTTTCTTTAAAAACGACCAGGAAGTATAGAACTAGTTTTGTGGTTCAGATTAATGTTCATTGTAGGTCCATAGATCTACGTCATATTTTAATGACGATGACGTCCAAGACTTTTTTAAGCTTTGGATGATAAGTGCATACTCACGCACGTAGGCAAATAATGTTGCGAATTCCTATTTATTGATCTTCACGATTGGTACCTTTCTAGTTAACAAAGGTATGAAGCTTTTGCCTGTCATATTTCATTATCATTAAGTAGTAAAATAGATTTAAAAAAACAATCAATCAAAGTAAATACCCACAAGATTTTAATTACAAATGTTATCTGTGTATCATTCGTGGTATCTAATGATATTTTTGCTGAGTGTTAAATAACCATTACTTTTTTCGATAACATATCAGGGTCCTCTACTGGACAATGGACAATCTACAATAATAATAAAAAGTAGGTATAAATAAAGACAGATGAGAGAGAGAGAGAGAGAGAGTTGACAGCTTCGTGGATCTTGTGGTCGCAAGCGGTACTGCTAAGTATGAGGTCCTAGGTTCGATTCCCGGGTCGCGCAGTGTTATTGAGTTTTTCCATCTGGAATTTCTCAGCCTGGTGTCTGGATTTGTGCCCGGTTGATGGCAATAGGATCGCCCCCTATTACATGGGACCTTAACATAACTGGCGAAATGTGGGTGTACTATAGCTACTCCTCTGCCTAACCTTTCGGGGAATATAGGCGTCATGTTAGTTATGTTATGTTGTGTTAAAAAGCAAATAAAGTAATATTGCATTTACTTTGGTTCTATTTTTTCATATTTTATTTGTACATGCAGAGTACGTATTCCGCGCTTATGAGACTATTGAGTATCATGTTCCAGCTATAAATATCTCAGAGGAATGTACTTTAATGGACTGTCGAGCAACGGCTTAAAGCTCTTTCAAACAGGTGCGACACGCGACGCGAATTGCACGCGATACAAAGGCACCGCTCGTCGCGCGGACGCAGACGGTGCCTTTGTGTCGCGTCGCGTGTCGCGCCTCTTTAAAGGAGCTTTTATCCTCCGGCAGACGTATCCATGGAATAACCCGACCATTAAAGGCAGACATTCGTTGATCTTGTGGTCGCAAGCGGTCCTGCTGAGCATGAGGTCCTAGGTTCGATTTCCGGGTCGGGCAAAGTGCTATTGGGTTTTTCCATCTGGAATTTCTCAGCCCGGAGTTTGGATTTGTGCCCGGTTCATCAACCGGGCACAAAAATAGGCTCATAGCAACCCTATTACATGGGACTTCATAACTGGCGAAAAGGGTGTACCTTACACCTCTGCCTAAACCTTCTCGCAATATTTGCGTGATGTTAAAATAATGTTACGTTTAAAGAGGGATGTCCTGACTGACTAATTCATCAAGGTGGAGCTTAAATACTAAACCACAGAAGCTGGAATCACTAGGACAGGTTCATCAAATCAAATGACAGACAGGGATGACAGTTTTTAAGAATAAGTTCGAAATCTATGAGGAAGAAGTCGCTGGGAAAGTACTATTTAATATATATACACAAAACATCTTGGTTTTCCTGACTTCCTCATCTGGACTAACTCATCTGTTGAGACCGCTCCACTCAACATCGCCGCGCACAGGCGGCAGTGAATGAGGGGCGCGGGGACAGCGGGGAGTCAGCCGGCCGACGACGGCCGAGCTCGGGCCCCCGCACCACACCAGTCAGCTGGTGCACGCATCCACGTACGGCTGCGCTTGCGCATTTTATTTACGTCCTTAAACATTATTATATACATTTTGAACCAACCTTTGTTACCGTTGTAGTTTCATCTTTCATCTTATCATTTCATTTTGCTCCACCACGACCTATCGTCGCGATCACATCATTTGAAATCTTAGTTTCTAGACAATTTTTCGCTACGTAGGTACTTCCTTCAGATATTTATAAATGTAAAGATTGTCACTTGATGCTAACACGTTTTAATACTAAGTACATAAATCATAAATCACGTTTTCTTATGTCACCGAAAATTATATTTTTATTTATGACTTGATCGATTGGAAACATTTGGTAGGTACAAGAACAAAAAAAACATGTTTTAAAAATGAAAATTTAGACACAATTTTTTTAACATGTTATAAGTTTCAAAACACTGGCTCACAGCTAGAGGGATTGGGTATCTTGTTAGCTAATCTACCTTACGATTCTAATAATTATATGTATATGTATGAGTAGGTACCTACGTAACTTTATTTATTAAATAAATATACACAGTTGGTCTTCCTAAGAACTCATTACAGAAGTAATTTATGTATTTCAATTATACATACATTCTGAATTCAGATGTTCTGACTGCGTAAGCGCAGTGAATCTTTCATCTTGATAAATGCATTTCCAACGACTCTATTATCTATATCTTCCCAATAAAAATAATATCGTAACATTATGTGCAGTTATTTCAACATTTTTATATTTAAAAACTGATAGAAATCTATGATTTCTTATACCTAATCTTGGAACTAGCCGTGACAGAATAACTACAGAAATATATCATATTGCATCAAAATTGTTTTGAAACTTTCGATTGCAGGTTCAAACTTGGTATTTATTTCGAAACAAGCGAAAAATTTAATTTTCTAATAAGTTTTTTTTTATAAGTGTTGGTTCACTTTCAAATTTAATTTCTACGATAATATTTACATAATATAAAAGCTAACAGTCTTGAAATAATAATAATAATAACCCCACCGCCCGCAGTACCTTGACGACACGGTAGGGCTTGCGCCTTCCGAACTCTAGGTCTGTGCCGCTAGAGTTTACTTTTCCGGAACGGATCTAGGCCTCTCGGGTGAGGAGCCCGACCAAGAGAGATACAGAAACACGCAGGGCAGCATGTGGCGAGCTGAATGGTAGTAGCGACCCCACGGAGTCTATCTCCCGGGAGAAGTCTTGATCCTCATCTCTGGCTTGCCTTTTTTGACCGGCTAGAGTGAACACTGACGAGGAAAAGAGCTCCCACCTCATTCTTGCCTTTATTGGCCGGCTTGAGTGGAGATTCGCAAAAGCAAACGTGATTGGAGGAAAGAAATATTCCAGTAAGTGCTGGACTTGACCATCTTCCGGGCTCTGGGATTGTTCTAATTAATTCCTGCCTGCCACCTACCCACCGTGGGTCAACCATCCAACCGGGGGTTGTCCTTGGGTGCACTTATACATAATGCGTATAGGGATAATCGTCCGTTGGTACCTACCTCATTTCATTTAAAGCGTCTAACAGGCCTCTGCGAGTTGGCTTCGGTCAGCGACCTCAGGGTCCCGAGATATGTCGAAGGCACTAACAACAAGTAAAAGTATATAAAAAACCGGCAAAGTGCGAGTCGGACTCGAACACGATTGGTTTCGTAGCACAAGGCATTAAACGCCGAAAAACCAACGTTTCTTGTTTGGAGACCCATTTTAATTTTTAACTTTATTTTATTTTTATTATTTGTTGTTATAGCGGCAATAGAAACACACACTATGTTTTTTTTTACTATCTACCTATTACGATTCATGAGATACAGCCCGCTGACAGACAGACGGATAGACGGATAGCGGAGGCTTAGTAATAGGTTCCGTTGGCACCCTTTGGGTACGGGACCATAAAAAGGGAGGAGAGAGAATCATATGGTCATCAAAAAACTGGTTTGCATCGCTGTCATCAAGAAAAGTGCCCAAAGGCTGGCAGCATTGCCACGTTGTATGGCAACACTGATTCTTTGGCCAAATAAAAACTTTTTTACAAAAAACAACCGAATTTCGGAAGTCGGTGGCCAAAAGCGAAAATACAAAACCAAAGACACCGACTTCCGAAATTAAAGTTATTTTTCTCGTTATTTAGTGTTTTTTTTTTGGAAGTCGGTTGTTTTTGTAAAAAAGTTTTTATTTTTCATTTTTAGTTGTGGTACCTACCCCACACAAATTCTTATACCACTGATTGATGTGTAAATAACAGTGACAGGAAATTATTATAACATCATCAATATAAACTAAGTGGAAAAAATACGCAGTATTAAGAATAACTCAAAAATTACTGGTCAGAACTTGATGAAATTTAAATGAGACCACATGTGAAGTACCAGCTTTCAAATAAAAAAAGAATCATCCAAATCGGTTCACCCAGAAAAAAGTTCTGAGCTAACGTACAGTCGAATTGAGAACCTCCTCCTTTTTTTGAAGTCGGTTAAAAATACGCCAGCCAAATTCTGGTAACGTGAAGATTCGACCAACCGCTTGGCGATGATAATATAATAAGATTATATTTCGTGGCAGAATCCAAAATGAATAAGTATATACGGCCATAATGTCTGTAAATTTTGTAAAACCTGGCAATACGAGTACATAATGACGTTATGCATGAATAGGTTCATAAATACGTAGAATTTCAGTCATTAAGTTTCATGGCCATCTTAAACTTTTAACAAGAAGTATGAGTAATTATTTCATTTTCGTTTATTGCTGCAATGTTTTTACTAAGGAATTTTTGTTTTTTCCGCTGGTTGCCGTAATTTGGTCTTGTTTATCTTTCTAAGAAATTGCTGTTTTCTGGGTCTCCAAGTCCCCACTGCTGGGCTGAGGGTGTTTGAGAAAAATTCTTCTTACTGAAAGTAAATTGTACAGGGATTGACTGATGTGCTCAAAGTGAAGCATTTATCCAACCTTTATCGCTCTGTCATTTTGTTATCATATTTTCACACGACGAATATTCTAATTCCAAGTTGTCCAAATAAAGTCCTATACTAACCAAGACATGGGAAATTTGACGCAACGCCAACTGTTCCGGGCTTTGTCCAGGATGCGGAAAATGCCAGTGAAAATAAGTATGAATGTTATGATGAAACATATGCGTGCGCGTGCGCATAACTACGTGCAAGCATTGTTAGAGACGCTTGTCAAAATAATTAGTTGGTAATGATGTCTAATATTTATTTCACACTTGTAAGGTAATTGTTGTTGTCCTTGATGGCTCGTATACAAAAGAGCATGCAAAATAGTAGGTACATTACAAATAATAATAGGTAAAACTAAAAAAAAAACTTCGACACAAAAATTGCTGATGACCTTGAATCGGCTGAACCGATTTTAATAAAACATCGTCTAAGAACCACCGCTAGAAAATCTGCTTTCAAATAAAAAAAACCGCGTCCAAATCGGTGGACCCGTTTAAGAGCTACGGTGCCCCGTGCAACAGACAGACACACACACTTAGCGGTCAAACTTATAACACCCCTTTTTTGCGTCGGGCGCTCACAGCTAAAGAAACTTCCGTATAAATAAGTCAAAAATACAAATAAAGCCTGTGATGGGCTATTAATTTATTAAAACTAAAGTGTCCGACGCGTCATTGGGCAGTTAATTACGACTTTACCGTTGATTACGCGACATGAAGCCCTCAAGGCTAGGATGTGCCTGGCACAATGATTGAATGGTGTAGTTGTACTCATGAGACGGTGAGACCCCCATTACGTTTGCCATAATCGTCTAGCAATGCCAATGTTTATGAAACAAAGGATGTGTTGTGAGTTGTGGGAATCGTACGATTGTATTCCGATTACTTTCGATTGAAAAGGTTTTTGCGTCAATAATGGTCATAATAACGCTTTTCTTGTTAAGGTTTTTGTTGTAAACATTGAGGGTAATTAAGCAAACTTAATAAGCTTCCTCTCAGATTTTCAGTAAGGTTGGATTAGAATTATTATTCTGACCGAAAAGTAGCTAGTTAAAAATTAAGTAGGTAGTCATAATCTCATCATCTGAGTAACCTTTCCCAACTATGATGGGTTCGGTCAGCTTCCATTCTTACCGGATACAGCTGAATACCAGTATTTGACATGAAGCGGCTGCCTATCTGCCATCCACAAATCGATGAGATGGTTTTTTTCAGCTTCTGACTACCCGTAATGACTGTCAAAGATCTACGAATGACAGCGGGATCAACGGCACGGGGCGGTCTCAGTATGTAATGGATGGTCGATCGTCCCGTGTGACTGTTGTTACTTAGCCACCACCCCCGTATTTTTATTATTGTTATGTGCGTATCAATGCGAAATAGCAGGAAGTATAAAAACATCAAGAACATAACATACCTATCAAATAAAAAATAATAACCCTCATGAGACCGACTTCTTATTGTTCTTATTGTAGGTACCTACTTAAGCCTTTTGTTGTCGGCTAATTCATTATTTTATACGGACCTGTTTATAAATCTTGCACCAAGTGTTTGTTTTAATTCAACAAATGAAAGGAGCTCATTCTTCAAAATAAAAATTGATCGCTCTGGTCTCGAAAAATGAAAAGAAAAAACTCAAACTTAAAGCATTTATGTATTTCATAAACCATGTACAAAAGTGCCAACTTTTGAACTGTCAAAGATGGTAAAAAGGTGTCAATATAATGTATCTACCTATTTAAAGAGCACCAGAGTGGTCAACGAAAAAATACCCAAGCTGGTTTTGGAGAACACACCACTCAAAAACCTAATCAAACATTCTTGAATATCTACCGATTGCCGGATATGTTGTTTTTATATTCCTGCTAAAAAGTTAAGAAGATTTTATCAAAATATCTTTTGCTTTTTGCTATTCATGTTTGTAACTATTAATTAATCATTACAGCATTAAAACATTACGAAGTATGCATATGAAGCGCAAGCATTTTCACGGTATGTTAATTTCATTGTGTTGTAGTAACGCAAAATCTCTGAGTTTGTACAGCCATTATAATTGCTTTGTATTTGTGAAATTTCTTGGCTCACCAGAAATAAATTTCGCATTTACCTGCAGTTGAAATTGCGTATTTTATTGTTGTTATTCAACAATGTATATGTCGTGTTCTGAGGAAATCTCTATCCACATAAGTAATTATTTTAATTACTTTCTACACGCGAGCATGTGTACCTACTTATAATAATATAATAAATTACATTATCGATAAGAAAAGACAAATTCAATCTGCTATCGATAAGATAGTGATTACATTAGGACACTTACAGATTGGCGACACGTGTCACGTTCAACGGATGCGCGTCCGAATTGAGAAATGGTTCTCGTCTCCAGAGTCAAATTGACCAGAGTATCATCAATTTGTAGGTACTTACTAGGGTGCTGGGCTGGGTTGCCAAAAATTATGTACACAACACAACTATGTCAATTCAATAATGTTTTGGTACGGTGAAATACCAATGAAAGATGGGTGTCAGTTTTCAGCGAATCGTCCAATCGGCAAACGATAACCGGTTAATGATTTTGTTGGTTAATTAAACATGAGCTCAGAGAAGATTTTTGGTTAATTATGAAATCTTGCAGCTTTTGTTTGTTAGTGCCATAAGCACGTATTAAGTTATTAGCATGGTTTATAAGATTTTGTATACCCTATTATTTTACGTATCAATGTACGTTACGGATTAAAGTATATTGTTCTACTGATACATTTCCATGACTTGCGCCAGTTCCGGGATAAATCCGATTAGGTAGGTACCTACTCTGAAGTCTGACGATTATCTTTTTGTAGCATCATATGATTATACCTTGTTATTACTATAGGTAAGTGCGCTTGCGCAGGCTCTCGTTATGACAATAACATACGTCTACGTATTTACGTACAAGAACACTTCGGTTAACTCGCAATGCTAACGTTTTCAGAGTTAGACAATCACGTTAAGATTCATGGTTGGGTAGAATAGAAACGTAGATATTGCTGTAACTCCGTAATTTATCAGTTTATGGTTGCCGGTGAAACAATGAGGAAAACAAACTTATTCCATAGATATTACAAGAAGTTCAGCATTCTTGCATCAATTTTTACACAAACATTTTTCTTTAGGATTTAATATGCAGTCGATCGATGGTTGTTATTCATTAATTAACTAGCGATTGGATAAAAATATTACCTACGTAAATAAGCAACAAGACTAACACCGATGTGCGCATCCGCAATAGGTTTAAGTATAGAGCAGAAATAATTGGGTTTTCACAAGTGAATTTTAACCTATTTACTTCAACAATTAAATTTTAATAATCCTTGTATCTTTGCATTTTTTTGAATTATAGTAGCTATAATGTATACTTATTACCTACCTACTAGTCATTATTGGATATCATAAATGATTGATAGTTTGGTGAATTGCGGGCGTTTTGAGGGAATGTCTTATGTAATTTTGACATTAGTCCTGACTCTCAGCCTAGTTTGAATGACTTTTGATCTTGATTTAGATTTTAGTGTAATAAAAAGTCTATTAATATGACATACCTACATAAGAACTGCAATAAGTTTGCAAAATCTAGAACTAAATAGAAATAGCTACTTATTTAATGATTTATCGTTCAAGGACAAGTTCAAATAAATACCCTCTCGAAAATTGGCTAACATTCTAACACCGTAATGCGGTATTTGCACAAAATACTATAATTTTTGGTGTCACTGCACAACGTTGCAAAACCTTACGGAGTCTGTTGGCTGAACACGATAGTCCCCTTCGCCTACCGTGACGTAATGACGGTAACGAAATACATCACTACATTACGAAAAAACGCATCTATGGTTATATCGTGAAACTCTTGCTTCATTAAAAAAAAGTCGAGGGATATCGTGGGACACCCGGTTGGAATGAAGTTTATTTCGCTGTATATTATGTACTAAATAACAGGCACAATTAAATAAATTTAAAACTTTTGAGAGTAATAAATGAAAAAAAAAACAAACACATGGTCAAAGACACGAGGTCAAATTAAATTAGCTAGCGAAACTCCGAGGACGTGATGGGTATCTAAACACGATAAAATTAAAATTACAAAGTTTTGATGTTTTTTTTGGGGTCAACGACCGTTAATAGTACTATATTACATGAAGTATGAGTTTAAAAAAATATGTTTTTTTTTGTGTAAACTTCACAGACGTGATTGGTATCGATATGTTAAAAAGATAAAACATATTTTTTCAAATCATACTTCACGTAAAAATACTACCAGCGGTCGTTGACCCCTACAAAACTTAATCTTTTTATTTTAATTTTATCATGTTTAGATATTGATACCCATCACGCCTGCGGAGTTTCACTAGCTAATTAAATTTGACCCTATATACCTATATAATAGCAAAAGCGTCGTGACGATCAGAATGTTACACTTTTTTCGGTCTAGCTCAATCTCATTCGCCAAATGTGCAGAGTATGACGTGCGTTACAGAACTTTGCCCCAAAATAAGAGAAGGTAGTTAATTCTGGCTTTCTTGACAGTCGAGTCGATTCTTGAAAGGGATGTGCTTTGCAGTCGTGTTTGCGAAGGTCATGCATGCTTGGTAAACAAATAAGGATAAAGCATGTCTTTTGAATGCCCTTAGCACATGCGAAAAAACCCTCCATGAATACATTACCAAAGATACACATACCTAAATTGCGAACCTTTATTTTTAATGCTTACCATGCCTGCCGAGCAGGTTCCTTAAGAAAAATACATTTAAAATATATCTGCGAATACATTTCCAGAGCAGGTATTTGAACATACATATGAATATAAATTAGGTTACAAATTAACACCTATCCAACATGTAAGGCCAAATTAATGACAAAGTTTTAGTGCCTAATCCTGAAGTCATCATACTTCAAGAAAAAGGAATAAAAAAGCAGCTCTTTATTTGGTTTCATTTGCGCTATTTTGCATAAATCTTGTTTTCTCTAAAATCGAGCCAGGTTCCAGTCCAACCGGGTTCAGCTGAATACTAGTTTTTTACATAGAGCGACTCCATCTGACCTCCATAACCCAGTTACTGGGTAACACGATACCCTTTGCAAGACTGGTTGTCAAACTTTTGGGCTTCTGACTACCCGTAACAACTGTCAAAGATCTACAAATGACAGCTGCTAGCCGGGACCAACGGCTTCACGTGCTTTCCGAGGCACGGAGCACTCTCGATACGAGTATGTAATGGATGGTCACCCATCCACGGACCGACCTCGGCAAGCGTAGCTTAACTTTCAGTGGACCCATGCGGTTGTTATTACTAATCCATGAGCCAACAGTCGCGTCAGTCAGACAAATTCCTCTATTCCCATCCAATACCAAGAGCTAATACCATTTGGTATTAGTTTATTTCCGAATTTATTTTCTATTCCCAACGAGTACCACATTTTAAAACCAATACCAAAACAAGTTTGAAGAAATCAGATACAGTCAGGTTCAGTAAAATTAAAATGCTTTGAGTGATTTTAAGTAATGTTTAACCTACCTACCTACCTACCAAATTAACTTCGAGCGATCGATCTCTGGTTGACTGTAATACTAACAGCTAAGCTGTGTTAAAATGAATTACCGAACTAAGTTTCCGAAAACATAATAAATGTTCCCGAAAATCCTAACCCTAGACCAAGGAAGCACAGACCACGGCCCGCGGGCCGCATGCGGCCCGCGCCGGTCGAACACTGGTGGCCCGCCGACAGCAAAAATAATACTCTCGTACATTCGAAAAATATTGAATTCTATTCCAGAATAAAACCAAAAAAAATATGTTCGAAAAGTAATTTGAATCTCGCGCGCGCGCTCTTAAGTGCGCTTATCGGTGCGCCGTGCATGCGTCGGTAACAGCGGTCGGTAATGTTCGTGCCGATCTTGGTTCAATTCGTTTTCTTGAGGAAGCGCCGCGGCCGGCGGCGCGGCAACGACGGCAGCGCGGTGGCGGCTTATCCACGGGTTATATTGTTAGAGCAAGCGAGATAGCAATAGTCCCGAATTCCTGATTGCTCGCGTAGGTAGATACACGAAGCTTCCAGAGTCGGTTTCGAGATTTCTCCAGACAGTTTTCGACTGTATACGCGCGGTATAAAAGCCACGCTAACCGCAGCGACCGATAGTTCGGTTTTAATTTGAGTGAAGTGTCAATAGTTCTAGTGTAGATTTTAACTCGACTAGCCGGTGTCATATATTTTGATCCACATTCAACGTAGATTTCTCGTTAAGTGCCGTGTATAATTGTGTTGTGAAATCGTAAGTAAAACTCTGTAATTAATAAGTGTTTCCCTACATATTTAATCAATTATTTTTGGTAATTTAAAAAAGGATGGGTAATTTAAGTAGGTACTGTAATTGCTTTTAGGTGCTGTGTTAATCCTAGCCAGGATTAGAACGCAACATGGACAAGCCAGGGCCTAGTAAAAAACGTAAGGTTAAAGATGAAAATCGGCAGTTTCAAGAAATTTGGACTGAGAAATACTTTTTTGTATGGTCGCATAACAAAGTCGTTTGTTTAATTTGCAAGAATTCTATTGCGATTGCAAAGGAATACTCGTATAATGTAAAAAGGCACTATGAAACGCAGCATCCTACTTTTACCAAGATTACAGGCGAAATAAGAAAGCAAAAAGTGTTGTCTTTAAAACGGGAGCTTATTGGTCAGCAAGCTATGTTTACAAAACCCATTCAAGATTCAGAAACAGCTACAGAAGTTAGTTATGAAATTTCTCGAATGATAGCAAAGCGAAGTCGCCCCTTCAATGATGGGGATTTTGTAAAAGAATGCATAGAAATTGCCGCTAAGAAAATGTGTCCAGAAGCAGCAAAAAAGTTTGAGAAAATTCAACTGAATCGTATGACTATCCAAAGACGAATTATGTCTTTGTCAGGTAATATTGCGGAACAATTAAATGAAAAAACTAAGATCATTGAATTTTTTTCATAAGCACTCGACGAATCCACTGATATTAGTTCCACACCTCAACTTCTCATATTCATACGCGGTGTTACTCAAGATTTTGAAGTCTTAGAAGAGTTATTAGGAATGTGTTCATTGAAAGGTCAAACCAGAGGAGTTGATATACTCAATGTACTTTTGGATGAGTGTTCAAAAACTGATTTGGACTTATCAAAATTATCGGGAGTTGCGACTGACGGTGCTCCTTCAATGATTAGTGTCAATTCTGGGCTAGTTACTTTGCTGAAAAAGCATCTGTAAGAAAAAAACATAAACGCTGAAGATCTCATGCAGTTTCACTGCATTATACACCAAGAAGCCCTCTGTTCTAAAAAAATTAAATGTCAAAATGTCATGAAAGTGGTAGTTTCGACTGTAAATTTCATAAAATCACGAGGACTCAATCACAGGCAATTCAAACAATTCCTTGATGACATCGAAAGCGAATATGGAGATTTACTGTATTATACAGAAGTAAGGTGGCTAAGTCGTGGATTGACACTGGAACGATTTCTAAATATAATAGAAGAAATTGGAATATTTCTGGCGGAAAAGCAAAGGGATGTCCCGGAACTTAAAAATCCTGATTGGTTGTGTGATTTGGCTTTTTTAGTTGACATTACAAATCATTTGAATGTCTTGAACACACGGCTTCAAGGCAAAAATCAACTGATATCCCAGCTCTACGCTCATGTATCATCCTTTCAATGCAAGCTGACACTTTTCAGATCGCAATTGAATTCTGGAAATTACAATCATTTTCAGAATTATAAGAAAATGGCTGAAAAATTCAACAAAACTGCGATTAATTTCAGTTATGTAGAAAAGCTAGATATTTTGATTCAATCTTTTCAAGACAGATTTTCGGAGTTTAAAAAAGTGAAACCTTTGTTGGACATATTCAGCAATCCTTTCACGATGTCAGTTGAAAATGCGCCAGAGTCAATGCAGTTAGAAATTATCGACATTCGAAACGACCAAGATTTACGCAACAAATTCAACGAAGGAGACTTGCTGAACTTTTACCGCTGCATTGATAAAAATACGTACAAAGAGTTGCGCATAAACGCTGTGAAATGTGCCAGCTTATTTGGTTCTACCTATATATGTGAACAAACCTTTTCAATACTAAATAATAATAAAACAAAAAATCGAAACCGCCTTGCAAACTAAAGTTTGGAAGCAGTTTTACGTGTTGCTACAAGTAAATTTGAGCCAAATATAAAAAAGATTGTAAACACTATGCAGTGCCACGCTTCAAATTAATAAATTCTTTTTCAATTTTAATACATTATTATCAAGTCTTTATTGTCTTCAATTACCTATACTTCTGGCGGCCCGCCATCGCCATCAGTTCATAATTTGCCCGAGTGGCCCCTAGTCTTAATAAGTCTGTGCATCCCTGCCCTAGACGGTCGACGTCAGTGGCATCCCGAGGTTCGGTTGGTTAGGTTCCTTTAAACCCTTTAGACAAAAATAGGAGCCCCGCAAAGCGGGGCTCCGTCGACCAGCTTATTAACCCTAACCCTATATTTAGATTACCCTAGATTTCGGTAAAACGCAATTTAAATAAAACTTTGTGTAGCTGAGTGTACAAAAAGTCACGCTTTGGTATTCGTTAGTAATAGATTTTTTATTTAAAAAAATGTGGTACTCGTTGGGAATAGAAAATAAATTCGGAAATAAACTAATACCAAATGGTATTAGCTCTTGGTATTGGATGGGAATAGATCGACAAATTTATCATAGTAGCCTTGAAAGCAACTTATACGGACTACTCCAAAAACCAGTAAAATTTAAAGTTGCAGTTGGAGAAAAGAGTTGAACTAAAAGCTGGTTCTACTAATCGGATTAATATTGTTGATAGATAAGTAAATAGAACCACACGTGCTAGTGTTATTGTGACTTGTGTATCCTACTAATCCTACTTATCCTACTAATCCTTCCTACTTATCCTATCTTACTTTAATCCTACTAATATTATAAATGTGATAGTTTGTGAGGATGGATAGATGTTTGTTACTCTTTCACGTAAAAAATACTAAACGGATTTGGATGAAATTTGAACTTTTTTTTTTGTGTTGGTTATCATCAAATTAACCTCTTCCGCTCTGGGCGGAGCGGAAGGGCGTGTCAGACTCTAACTGACTAAAACCCACCCGTGTTCCTTCAGTTGCCTGTGCGCCAGGGCCACGGTAACTCTTCCGAACAATCCGCGACCCCGGCTATCGGCCCTATCGGACCCCGTCAATGGTGCTGACATCTCTTTGAGGCGCGCGTGGAACACGACGCGCCGTCGACCCGGGCCTGGTCCTTACCGGACGGCGAGCTGCCCATTGGTCGCCGTCCGCAAGCCCGCGCCTACGGTGGCCGGGAGTCGGCAATCGACTCCCGACGCCCAGGGTGTCTCCTCCTGCGGGTGGCGACTAGGGGCGCGAGGGCGCAGCGATTGCCTCTCCCTCTCGCGCTCAGGTGACGGCTTCCTGTATAGACCATGACCTGGGTAAGGAAATAGGCTACTTTTCATCCTGGATCACAGACGAAGTCGCAGGCAACAGCTAGTCGATTATAATTAAATCATATTAGTAGGTATGACACAATTGTGGACACTGTCATACAATGCTTGTCAGGTAGAATGTAGGTAGGAATTCCTGTAAATTTTATGTTTTTCATTGGTTAAAAGCGCTTCTGCTGAGCATGAGATCCTGGGTTCGATTCTCGGGTCGGGCAAAGTGTTATTGGGTTTTTCATCCAGAATTTCCTAGTAGCAGCTCGGAGATTTGTGCCCGGTTGATGGCAATAGGCTCGTCCCCTATTACATGGAGCTTAAACATAGCTGCTGTTGCCGAGTTGAGCTGCACGATTACTGACAAATGCGTGCACTGACTGTGACTGGACAGGTCCACTCAATCTGTGTTGTTCTTTCCTCAAAATACCATTTCAGACACTAATCTACATGGTCTTCACATGAGCTGACCAAGATTATGTCTGGCCTTTAAAAGAGACTGTGATCTCCGAGTTTGTTTCGGCCTTTCTTCTCAGAGTAGTCAGGACCTCATCTAGTTTAAAAAATATGATTGACGTGTAAAAGTGTTTGTACAAACCTACTTACAGAAATAAAATCATTTATTATTTTAATGGCGAAATATGGGTGCAGGTACTATAGGTGCACCTCTGCCTAATCCTACGGGGAATACAGATGTGGCGTTGGGTGTTAAAGTTGAAACAAGTTATAAACAGCGGGGTAATTGCGTAACACACTAACAGTAGGAATAGCTTTCATTTTGACAGTTCAACAACATTCATTGCGTTATTTACGTATGTTGAGCTGACAAATTTTACGAACATATGAAGCAATGGATTAGCAATAGGCTTCAAAATGATTCAGATTGTGATTGATAGTGTGTTACGTAATTAGGGTGCTGGTTAAAATAATCATAGAGGCAGGCAATTCCGATTTTTATTGTCATGTTTTAATTAGTTTTCTGCGTCTCAGTTCTTATCGATACAGTACCTAGGTCAGTAGGTAATAGGTAACAGTTACAGCCGTCAGATAATTAAGTTTCACACACAAAAATCACGCGTGTATTCCACGAATGGCAGCGGGGTTCAGGTTAGGAATTAAGTTTCCTTCCGAATAATCCAGTTCGTTTGCTCCAGTTACCTTCCATTAAAAATATTCCAGTTGTTGCTACTTGCCATCTACAGGGTCAAAATAAATTAGCTAGCGAAACTCCGCAGACGTGATGTGTATCGATAACAACACGACAAAAAAAATCTTTGACGTTTTTTTTGGGGTTAACGACCGCTATTAGTGTTGTTATTTGAAGTATGAGCTGAGAAAATCAGTTTTTTTTTTATCTTGTTTAGATGTCGATACCCATCACGTCACTGAAAATTACACAAAAAGAACTTATTGTTTTAAACTGATGTTTCAAACGACTACCTGCGGTTGATTACCCAATAAAAACAAGATATCAATTTCTTTTTTATTTTATCAAGTTTAGATATCGATACTCAACACATCTGAGGAGTTTCGCTAGCTAATTTAATTTGACCCTGTATATTGTCACGAGACTAAGAATGTATACATAAGTATAATGCAGTAGCATCGAATGTCAGTTACCGGACGAATGTATAGTGGTGTCAATAACATCGACATTTTAGGTACCTCTGGTATAACATATAGGTAGATAGGATTAGATACGTAAAAAACCTTAAATAATAATACAAAAAAAGTCCAGAGGTGTGTAGTGACGGTCAAAATGTTACATATTTTTCGGTCTAGTTCTCATTCGCCAAGTGAGCAGAATTGCAGAGTATAAAGGTTCCCGTAGACAGGGGCGACGCGACACTAGTAGAACAATTCCTGTCATAACTTCATGGAAATTGTTCTACACAAGTCACGTCGCCGTCGCTTCTATTTGCGGGAGCCTTAACGTGCGATAAGGAACTTCGTTCCAAAAACCGTTGTGATTTGCGTTGTAGGTAACATCTATGCGACATTGAAAGTTTCCTTTAGTAATTAACATAATATGGTGTAATCTATCCATCTATTTTCGTAAAATTTTGCTACTTACAACCAGACTGGCTTTATCTTCAATAATAGTGAAGAGAAAATTTAATTAATCTTAGCTCCATAAAACTTTTAATACACACATATTATTATGTATAAAAATAATTAACAACATATTAATTAAAAGTGAAATTCTGGTGAAAGTGTCATTATAAACTTGGTACTTATCTACTTAAGTACCGACTCACTTAAAAGTCAGTGAAATTAAAGGTATCCATCCGTCAAGTTCAAAAGCCTTAACCATGACACATAAATCGCCATCGGCTGTCCACAAAGACTTGTAGCAACAGCTGGGACCTGCTGCGCATATCAACTAACCTGAGGTTAACGAATGTGACTAATCTTGTTTTGCAACTGTCCTTAGTGAAGGTATACTGGCGGTCAGTAACACCGACAAAGCGAACCAGAATCCAAAATCATATAGGATCGTTACTTATGGAAACTGTTTAGATACTTAGGTACTTTTTAGGGTGTCTCCTCCCTAAAAAGCGAGAGCGGGAGCGGGAGCGGGGCGTCGGGAGTCGATTGCCGACTCCCGGCCACCGTAGGCGCGGGCTTGCGGACGGCGAGCAATGGGCAGCTCGCCGTCCGGTAAGGGCCAGGCCCGGGTCGACGGCGCGTCGTGTTCCACGCACGCCTCAAAGAGATGTCAGCACCATTGACGGGGTCCGATAGGGCCGATGCCTGCCGGGGTCGCGGATTGTTCGAAACAGTTACGTGGCCCTGGCGCACAGGCAACTGAAGGAACACGGGTGGGTTTTAGTCAGTAAGAGTCTGACACGCCCTTCCGCTCCGTCCAGAGCGGGAGAGGTCATTTGATGATTAACCAATCAAAAAAAAAAAAAGCTTCTTTTTAGGGTTGCTAAGGGTGCCAATGGGACCCTATTTTTGAGGCTCCGCTGGCCGTCGATCCGTCCGTCTGTCACAGCGCTTTATCATTTTGAACCTTAATAGGAAGACCCTTGAAATATTCACGGGATGTGTACTACTATGGTCGCTATGACAAAAAATTATAAAAATAAAATTAAAGGTTTAAATGCTTCCTTTACGGGATCCTCATACAAGAAACATGAAATTTACAAAAAGTATGTAGTTTTAAATACTGTACGGTGGTACGGATTTACGAAACCCTTCGTGTGCGAGTCTGGGGGCCTACTCTCGAAGTCCGTCAACGAATATATGGGCCCGTCCGAAAGTATGTATTGCGATACTTAGAAATGGACCCTACTACATTAATTAACTTTTCCGACGGGCAAAAAGACATCGGGAGTAAGGACAACTCGCTCATTTGGAGAAACATCGACGTAAGTGTAATTTTTCCCAAAAATGAGTTGTAGATATTGTGCTCGAACAAATTTTCAGAGGAGCCTTCACTCCTCTGAAATTTTTTTCGAGCATGAAATATGTAATATGTATTGGGATTTATCAACATTTCAGAACTAGACTGTAACCCATTACAAAAATAAAAAACACTTTAATTCACTCTCCCGTAAAATTTTAAAAGAACCAGTTACGTCGATGTTTCTTCAAATGAGCGAACTGTCAAATCGTTTTGTCATACATTTTTAGTTCGAGCCCCGGACTAATGTTATGTCCGAAAGTTATACGGAGTTGTAAACAACCGTAACTTCGGCCGGAACTACGGACTTCATGCTCAGGGAGTAGGCCCTTGACTCGCAGTTAGCCGCTTTTTATTTAAGTTTGTATTACCTAATTGCCCAAAAAGCACGGTAACTTTTTTCATCTAAGTGCATTGTGTCAATTCTAAGACGGCAACCATTTTTTCCCTCTACGAATAATGCTGATACCTATCAGTTAGCAATAACCTATACGGTTCATTAAACTCAGCAAATGGATATCAATGAATACAAAGTCGTGCATTGAAATGGACGACTCACTGCAAACATTAATTCAATATTATGATTTATGAATGACTGGAAGCTTTCACTCGTAAGCTCGCGAAATTTACTTTCACATTCCCCGTAATAAAATATTGACAGCGTCTGTAACTTTGAGAACAAATAATAAAATAATCCGTCTTGTCATGCTTATCATCATTAAAAGCCTTTTACATTTGCATTGTAAACTTTTATGAAACATTCATCAAATAGAAAATATCGGCAAGATTCAATATTAGTTAACAAATTGCCTTATTAGTATCTAACGTTTGAAAAGTTAAAACATTATTTATTTACTTTAACACTTGAGTTATTTTTACTAAGTATTTTTTGTACCTGTTCATGTTATACAGCGTGTATCAAGAATGTTTGGTCATATTTAAGGATGTGGTACAGACCATCATACTGAAAAACATTCTCCAGGGGAACAACAACGTAATCGCGAAAAATAATCAGCAGTCTAATACCTAAATTTAGGTCGAGTAGGTATTGAAGTTTTGTATGAGACAGCTGATAGTTTTTTTGCGATTACAATGTTGGTCTCTTGGAGAAAGTTGTCGAGTTTGATCGTTTGTACCATACCTTTAAAAATTACCACACATTTCTGATACACGCTGTATAAGTAGGCAAGGTAGGTACCTATATTAACGCAGTAAACAAGCTAAATATATTATTCACAGTATCCGCATACTTGTGAGAAAAATACATAGAGAACAACTGTTGAAGGAAGTAAATATTTTACATATAAACAAAGTATATGTAAACTTAGGCAAATAAATTAACGTTTTAACAAAGGTGGGACTAATTAATTACTTATTTACCAAACGATGTGTTATATTATTCAGTGTGAAATATAAGGCATAATTGACAAGTTAAGGTCATTGGTCAGTGATGATTACGCAGTGGCAAATATTGACATAAAACACCATAAAAAAAAATACCTAATGTCTTTTGTTAGGCTGAGCCATGGTGGCAGAAGCCGTCATGAGAATACAAATTGATGTCAACTGACGTTTAATTTGGTTGTTTCAAGATTCTGCACCATCATCATCAGCAACTAGCAGTTCACTGCTGGACATAGGCTAATCCAAAATAATCCATTGTAATTTAAATCTGATCTGTTGATTAAGGTACAGTTGCCAGCACATCACGGTACCACAAACTGTCAGATTTTGTCATTCGATTTTGAACTTAACCATCAGCATTTTAAGGTTTAAAATCGTTTGGAGAAAGACAGTTTCGTGTAGCTTGAGCAGTTGACGACTGTACATATCATCATCCTCTTGCCCCTTATCCCAATTTATTTGGAGTCGGTGCAACATGTCTTTATCTTCTATACTTCTCTATTAGTCATCATCTCGGTAGTCCCCCCTTTCTTGCCACATCATCTTTCACACCGTCCATCCTTTCTTTGGTCTTCCCCTACTCTTAGAGCCATCCACGTTCATACTCAAAATGTTCCTCACGTCATTTTCTTCATTCCTCCGCATCACATGCCCATACCATGACAACCCATTTCCACACAAGTTTTCAGTCACCGGTGCCACTTTCCGACTTCCTCTTTTATACTCATTTTTTATTCTATCCGTTCGCGTAACACGACACATTCCTCTAAGCATCCTTTCATGCATCCCTTTTGTAGCCCAACATTCTGATCCATACAAATCCCCTATTACAGGGGGGGGAAAGATGGCCTCATTCCGAATTTGGTTTTATGTACCACCTACCTACTTATATTGCCAATTATAACGTGAATACTTGGAGATACCTACTATTACTAGCATAGTATCTGTATTGTTGTAATTATAAATAAATAATAGATTGAGGTAGTCACTAGCCATTAATGAAGCTAAATATAATAATAACGCGTATGTGTTAATGAGAAGATTACATCAAAAGATGACCATAATCATATATCATATTGTTTATGCACAAGCGAAGGTTTGTGTGTTTTTATGAAAAACACATCCTGAAGCTGTTGTATGGCTCATACAAGTTGCGTAGACACAGCGTAGCAGCTGCGTAGAAACAGCGTAGACACAGTGTAGAGGCTGCGTAGATATCGCATGAGCTCTACAAAATGAATTCAGACGAGAAAACACTAATATTGACTGAATAAGGGAACACGAAAGTGTCTACTTTATTTATTTTTTGCACAAAAACGGTTGATATCAGATCTGAGCTATCATAATGTAATCCATGTGGCAATATGTGGGGAATTTTAAGAATTATGTAAATACCAATATCACAACGTGGCGAATAATGACTAATTCATAGATAACGTCTCTATGCAAGGCACGAATTACTTAAGACCAAATGTTTACATCATTTTAGATACCTAACAAAAAAAAATGTTACCTGCTTTTGTAGGTAGACACACAGGACAGACATTTTTTTAAATTTCAGGTTTGAAAATAAAATGTTAAATATATTTAATGTTAAATAAATTCGAAATTTGAATGATTATGTTTTAATATTTTAATCTTTCTTTTGAAATTCCGTTTTCCGATTCCAATTCTTTAAAACTGGCCGCAGCGAGCCGCCTGCGCCCACGCAACCAGATTTTTTTATTGTTTGTGTGTAGAGTGAGGCCGATTGGAAAAGAAAAGGCATGACTTGTGGAAATGGCAAAAAAACTTATACTTAAAATGTTTATTAGTAGGTACGAGACTTATAGGTAATACGCAATAGAAAGACGTCCATTTCTGATTAAACTTCCTGAGGAATACCAAACATACTTTTGAAGTTTTGACTCCTCCATAGAGCCTCCATTACATAAACCTACATCGTCAGAAGGAGTAATGACAAAAGTCAAATGTAGGTACAGTGATACACCACGAGCTAGTTTGCCCATTCCCCTAAAACCGTTAGTCCGTGACTTGGTACACTGTGTTTGTGTGACATTCTTTAAGAAAAACATGTGTCAATAAACAATGGATATTTACAGTTAGTCATCCACTGTTTGCAAATCATATTTACCTACGGATGTTTATGTTGGGAATAGAAAGAAGACGGTACATCCGATGATTGTAGAATCGTCATGTGAAATCGTAAACGGTACATTAGTTATATTCGGAAATATACGGTCAAATAAAATTAGCTAGTGAGACGTGATGGTATAAAACGACGAGTTTTTCTTTTTTTTTTTCCTTGTCCTGGTGTGCAACAATGGGATGGACCCTAATCTTATTACAATCTAGCCTTATAAATAGACTAATAAGTAATATAGATAAGGTAAAATGAAAAAATAAAAAATATTTTTGGGGTCAACGACCTCTGGGAGTACCCATATAATTTATCGTATTTAGAAAGCGATAACTATAATATTACGTCCACGAAGGTTATTTTTTTTTACGTTTTATTTCAAATAACTACACTATGTACAGTCGTTGACCCAACAAATAAAAGCATCAAATTAATTTATTCTTTGTTTTATCATGTTTAGATAATATACTCGTACATATTATCCATCGGGTCTGCTTGCAGTTCGCTTGATATCGTGCTTACCAGTATAGCGATTTATAAAGTATACATCAGATTATAAAAGATAACATTGAATTGAATTGATTCGGTTTCGCTTTCTTCAAACTAACCTACCCATTATGTACTTATTTATCAAAGGTCGTTGACACTCACTTTCATTTTGCGAGTGAGATTCCCATTGAATGCGTATGCGTACACGTGCGTTCATCTTTGAAAGGCTTGTCACCTTTGTTTTTCAAATAAACTCTTCTAACAAAAACAAGGTTTGATCATCACCATGATTTTGTTTTGGTAGGTTTTGTTCAAGGTAGGACTGCCCTCAGGCTAGCTGGAGCAACAATCTTCACAGCTCAGACCAAATAAAAAATCAAGACATAGGCGCTGCGAATAATACAGTGAAGCATGCAAAACTACGCCTTGCTCTGTGCATACACGCTCACGCGCACACATTTACAACCCAATTTACAACCAAACTACACCTCACTAAGTGCACACATGTTTACGAAACCGCTCTCACGTCAGTGTTGACAACGCTATGTCTTCTTTTTTATTTGATTTGAGCTTCACAGGGTAAAAGCTGGATGGGAGTAATTGCCGAGAATCGAGATGAATGGCGTGCAATTGAAGAGGCCCATGTCCAGCGGGGTAATTGCGTAACGCACTAGCAGTAGGAATGGCTCTAATTTTGACAGTTCAACAACATTCATTGCGTTATTTGCGTTGCTGAGCAGACAAATTTTTCAAACATATAAAGCAATGGATTAGCAATAGGCTTCAAAATGATTCAGATTGTGATAGATAGTGTGTTACGCAACTAGGGTGCAGCAGTCGAATGCAGTTGATGATGATTTTGTTTTGCTATCCAACCTCAACGATATGAGAGTATTGCCATGCTATATTAACCATGGCTGCATGCAACACTGGCCCTCTCTACTAACCATTGTCTTCGGAACAGAACGTGCTCATACGAAGTATCCTATTTAATACCGACATAACCAGTACCGGTTTTAACATTACAAGCGCTCTGAGCGAAATTTCGGCGACGCCCCTCTCCCCTCTTGGAGAGTAGAGACGGGCGAAAAATTTCAGCACTCCTCCATTCATAAAGAAATAGGAGTTACTTTGTCGACTTATGCAAAAAAGTTTGAGAATTCAGAGAATGTCGGATGCAAGAGCTAGCGAAGAGAGCTCAACATTTTTTTTTTGGTTTACTAACTCCAAACGAACTAATACAAAAGTTCTCGGCAGGCGCCAGAGATGTAGGGGCGCCTAGTCACAGCCCTTCGGCGCCCCTTCATCTCTGGAACCCTGGGTGGTCGTCCAGCCGCGCCTTACCTTAACGCCGCGGGCACTGTGACATAACCAAAGATGAAGTTGTCCAAAATAAGCTTGCAAGATTCCATAACTTGGAAATAAACGAAAAAGCTTTTAAAAACGTATGATCTAATAATGTGAGTTGGTCTAAGAGTAGGTATTGATGTTATACTGCCTTAATTATGATTAGTCATCTTCAAGGTCTGTGAGATTGTTTTGTAGATAAAGTTCACTTTGGTCTGCAGGGAGTTATAATAAAAAATACGAGGTGATGATGAGACTAAGGATTTATTGCTACTGATGCGTACAAACAGTTTTAAGCTATTAATACTAAAAAGAACACACACATGCAAAATCATCATGTATTTAAACTTATACACACAACATCCCGCCCACCAAAAGGCTATACAGGCCTTTTGATAAGCAAATTAATATCCCTATACATTGATACAAACAAAATTTTCAATAATCCTAGTTCTAATAATGTGGCTATGGTAATAAATCGAAAATTCATCACAAAGGGATTATTATCTGTAGGTAAAATCCACTAGTCAGCATTGTCTATCGGTAAAGGGCATAGTTTATTTATAGCTCTCTGAACTACGTTATCCCCACTTTTAACGCTGTAAACCCTAGTCGCTCCGTCGGCGCCTGGGTGTTTAGCGACAATACGACCCAGCATCCATTTGCCTGGAGGTAAATTGTCATATTTAATCATAACTATGTTTCCAATTTCTAGTTCAGGGATCCGTTTAAGCCATTTAGGTCTCTGCTGCAAACGAGATAAATATTCACTTTGCCATCTCCGCCAAAAGTGAGACAGTAGTTGTTGCATATGCTGCCAACGGGAGAACCGGTGCATAGGTATTTCGGCTAAGTCCGGGTTTGGAACCGTTATGGGAGCTTCGCCGATTAAAAAGTGGCCTGGCGTTAATGGTGTAATGTGATCTGTTTCAGCTTCATCAATAGGACTTAATGGTCGCGAATTTAGGCAGGCTTCTATCTGGCATAGCAGGGTAGACATCTCTTCGTAGGTTAAATGGGAAGTCAGCACTCTTCTCAGGTGGTATTTTAATGATTTTACACCTGCCTCCCATAAACCTCCCATATGAGGGCTATAGGCAGGGATGAAATGCCACTGTGTGCCTTCCAGCGCTAGTTGTTCAGCAATTGGTCCGTCAAATTGTAATTGGGCTTCCCTCCAGGCAATAGCAAGTTCCTTATTAGCGCCAACAAAGTTGCGACCCTGGTCACTCCATAGATGGGTACATTTTCCACGTCTGGAAACAAATCTCCGAAAAGCCCCAATGAAGGATTCAGAGGTAAGGTCTCCTGCCAGTTCTAAATGGATAGCCTTCGTAGACATACATATAAAGATAGATACATATGCCTTAGAGGTCTTGACTCCTCTACCCTTGGACATCAAAACCTGAAAGGGTCCGGCAAAGTCCACGCCACTATGCAAAAACGCTCGAGATGGTGTCACTCGGACCTTAGGTAGATCTCCCATCAGTTGGGTCTTACTTGTGGCACATTGTTTGGCACAGATTAAACATTTATGTAGCTTAGCCTTTACCAACTTCTTGGCTCTCAGTATCCAAAATCTAGAACGTAAATAACCCATCATTAGTTGTATTCCACCATGTAACGTTTTTAAGTGAGCGTCTTCTACAATGAGCGCAGCGAGGGCATTGTTGCTATCCAATATCATTGGGTGTTTGCCATCTTCGTCTAAGTCAGCGTGTCTCAATCTTCCGCCCACCCTGAGTATATGTTCATTGTCTACGAAAGGGTGTAAAGTCTTCAATCTACTTTCTCTTTTTATCGATTTATTTTGCATCAAACTGTTAATCTCGTCTTCAAAACTATTTTTCTGAATTAACTTTATACAGGTTTTCAATGAGTCATGCAACTCACTTGTAGTCATCGCAATATCTTTGGCCTCCATTTTCCGGCCCTTCAGGAATCGCTTACAGTAAGTGACTGCTTTTAACAGCTCAGTTAGGGTTTCGAATTCATAAAATTTTGTGATAAGGTTGTTTGAGCTTTCGGTTTCTATTTTCACATTAATTTGAACGGTTTGTATCCGTTCTAAATTAGTAAGCAGGTTACTAGGTTTAGTGTAAGATATATCGTCTCTCTTTAACCACTCAGGGCCTTCCCACCACATATTATTTTCTTTCAGGTTTATCAACGACATTCCTCTAGAAGCTGGATCCGCAGGGTTTTCCTGCGTAGCGACATGGTACCAGTTATTTCCGACGTTATCTAGGACTTCTACGACCCGGTTTCTTACAAAGGTGTGCCATCTCGTGGGGTCTCCAAACAGCCAGGACAATACAATTGTTGAGTCCGTCCAGGCAAATATATTTTTGGCGGGTATTCTAGTGGCTTCCTTTACTTGCTTCAAAAGTCTAGACAACAACACAGCACCACATAACTCAAGACGCGGCAACGACACAGGTTTAATTGGAGCTACTCGCGTCCTAGCTGCTATTATATTGGTCTTAATTTTACCATTGTCTTGACGCACACGGATATACGCTACCGCTGCATAGGCTTTATTTGAGGCATCGCAGAAGCCATGGACCGTAACGTTAGGCATTTGATTTGACTGGGTATGTAGCCATCGTTTAACTTCAAAGCTATTTATATTATGTAAGCTACTTCTTAATATAAGCCACTCCTCCTTTATTGTTTGGTCAACCTCCTCATCCCATGTAAGGGCTTGCGTCCATAGTCGTTGAATTAGCAGCTTTGCTGGTAATATAGCGGGTGCCAACCAGCCGAGCGGATCAAACAACCTTTGAATATCTCCTAAAATGGTTCTTTTCGTGATCCTTTCAGCTGGACGAGGTAAGTTTAATTTATATTGAAAAACATCTTTTCCCATATCCCAGCTTAAGCCAAGGGCTCTAATAGTACCATCAATAGTTATATCTACATTAGCATGACAACTTCTTAAAGAAGGTTCAAATTGTTTTAGAAATTCCGCGCTATTTGAACACCATTTTTGAAGCACAAAGCCTCCATTTCTTAAGATGGTGTCAATTTCTTTGGCTAATTTAATAGCTTCTGGTATCGTATCTTTCCCAGACATCAAGTCGTCCATATAAAAGTCTTCCTTTATCACCTGGGCCGCGTCAGGGTAGTTCCTACCTTCATCATCAGCTACTTGTTGCAGGGTTTTGACCGCTAAATAAGGAGCAGACGCGGTGCCAAATGTGACTCTCGTCATTCTGTAATCTTGTACAGGATCTTGGGGTTGACTACGCCAAAGAATTCTTTGAAAGTCTCTGTCTTGCTTGCTGACGTAAATTTGGAGGTACATTTTTTGAATGTCTGAGACAAAACACACTTTCCTCATTCTCCACCGTATTATTAAATTTCTCATATTTTCTTGTAATTGCGGACCAACTAATAATTCTTCGTTTAAGGATACATGGTTTCTTCCTTTTTGTGATGCATTAAATACTGTTCTTACTTTTGTTGTTTCCTTTTCTTGTTTGACTATTGCGTGATGTGGCAAATATACCGATGGGTTCTCTATTTCATTCCTAGGCACTTCTTCCATATATATCATTCGTTTGTATTCTTCCATTACCTTCACGTACTCTAATTTTAACTGGTTATTCCTTTCAAAACGTCTTTCTAGTTGGTACAGTCTTGTCAATGCTATATCTCTGGTTTGTCCTTCAGTTGATAATATTTCATTTTTCCTTTTAGGTAATGTCACTACATATCGTCCATCATTTGCTCTGGAATGTGTAGTCTTGTATATTTCTTCACATTTTCTTTCTTCTAAGGTAAGTACACTTCTGTCTTCGGTTTCAAGTTCCCACATTGTTTTTAACATTGAATTTAGGTCTAAATTAAGGTGCATGACGGTAAAATCATGGTCATTCTTGTTGCTTTGAATTTTCCCGAAAAGGATCCAACCCAGGCTGGTATTTTGTGCACATGGTGTGCCTGGTGGGCCCTTGATTATTTCACTTTTTAAGATCTGGGCACAGATTTCAACACCTAGCAATATATCTATACGTCCTGGCTGATTAAATCCAGGATCTGCTAGGCCTAGTCCCTTTAAGTGTGCCCAGTTGCTGCTAGATAATCTTTGTGAAGGTAGTTGCGCGGTGAGTCGCGTTGGCATTATATACGCTTTAGTTTTAATTTTAAAACTGTCGTCGTGTTTGGATAAAATCTCGATGTCCGTTGCGTGTTTCACTGCAGTTTGGGTTGAACCAATTCCCGTAATTTTACCATGAACATTGGTCCTTTTCAGGCGTAGTATTTGAGCAGCTCGTTCACTGATAAAAGTGGCCTGTGAACCCTGATCCACTAGAGCTCTTAACACGGTGGTTCGTCCGGTTTCATCTCGCACTGGTACGAGAGCAGTAGCCAATAGAGCAGTGGCTGTGTGTGTTGTTAAAAAGGACGATAGCTCAACCTTTGGTTCTTCAGAGACGGTATCATTCGAGAGATTTTCCTCTTGAACTTCACTATGATTTGCTTGAATCGTGTCTGATTTGTTAGGGGAGGACCCCGGCGCGCTTGAATGTACTAATGTGTGGTGACGTTTGTTACACTTCCGACAGTTCATATTCAATCGACAACGTATCGCATTATGTCCGGCGGCAAGGCAATTAAAACAAAGATTATATTTTTTTACAACCTCACATCTTTCATTTGGTTCTAGTTTCGTAAATTCCCTGCAGTGACTTAAGGTATGATTTTCTTCGCATAATATGCAATCTCGTAATGGTGTAGTCTCTGACGCTGCTATGTAGACTGAAGAGGTACCTTTAGATATAGGTTTCTCCTTTGAAAGAGGGCCAACCAGTTCGAGCGTACGAAACTTTGTTTGCAAAAACTTGACTAAGTCTTCCCACTTCGGCAGCTCATCCATATCTTCCCGGTATGCAAACTCTTCCCAATCTCGATGTGACTCTGAGTCCAATTTCTGAACTGTCAGAAATATAATTATTGGATCCCAAGAATCAGTTGAAACTTTAAGATTATTTAGGCTGTTGATACATTCATTTGTAACGTCCAATAAAGATTTAATGTGGTTGGCCGTTTGACTGGGTATCTTCCGTTGGTAAAATAATTTTTTCAAAAGAGAATTCACTATAATTTTTTTATTTCCATATCGTGAGCTCAGTGTGTTCCAGGCTTGCTCATAATTAGTTTCAGTGATTGGAATGTGTTTCAGGAGACCCTGGGCATCGCCAGTCATACTACTCTTCAAATAATGTAGTCTCTGTACATTACTCAACGACGCATTTTTGTGCACTAAAGAGATAAACAAATCTCTGAACTCTGGCCATTCATCGTACACTCCGGAAAAAGTAGGCAGCTGAATTCTCGGTAACTTAACCTGTCCTTCTATAAATGAGCTTGCTTCCGTTGGTTTTAGATGAGCAAACGTGGATAATAAATCTCGCAAATCGGCCAGTAAACATGAATATAAATCTTCGTAAACAAAATAATCTTCATTAGTAAAGTACGATATGTCAGACTTTTTCTCCTTCGGGACACATTTGACGAGTTCTTGGTGAGCGCTTCTGAACGTATTCCAGTATTCATTAATTGACTGTATACGTGTTTCAATATAACCCTTGGTAAGTCGTTGTTTAGGGCATTTTTTTAGATTCGTTTGCGCCTTTTGCAGCAACATTCCAGTATCTTCGAGTATCAATAAACACTGCGCCGGTGTAGACATATTTGTAATCTTTGTAATATCCAATTGTAGATTTTAAGATCGTAATTTCTTCTAAAACACTCACGATGACGTAATATGAATACACAGGTAATTCACAGTCAATTTAATTTTACTTCAAATCCACACAAATAACTCATTAGCGCTCGGCTTCTTATCTAAGGAATGTGGTTCTTTTGTATCGCACTCGATGAATAGAACGTTGTAAGTAACACAGTTATCCGGCTCGAAATTCGACCATATGTTTTGTAGATAAAGTTCACTTTGGTCTGCAGGGAGTTATAATAAAAAATACGAGGTGATGATGAGACTAAGGATTTATTGCTACTGATGCGTACAAACAGTTTTAAGCTATTAATACTAAAAAGAACACACACATGCAAAATCATCATGTATTTAAACTTATACACACAACAGAGATAATTAGGTATGTTTCTCAGACTAATAATATTTAGGTAAAAACTACTCAACAAATATCAGGTTATTTAATCTGACAACTGTCGGTATAACTCGAAAATGTGGTCTAGAAACGTCAGAAAACCTTACTGCTTTTGGAGTTTTTTTTTATAAGATTATGCTAATTGATTTTTATTAATGTTTTATGCTTTGGAGCTACATCGCAGTCTTCAAAGCTTATTATCACATTAAAAAAAAATTATATACAAAAATTAAATAATATTTGTAATCCGTTTTATTTTGAAAATATATCTTGTGTACTTTCAAAGATACAGCAATTTTAAAAGTGTGGTTAGTACTAAATTTTGAAGGCCAATGTATTTTAGCTATATGCTGATTAATCATCACTCACTATATTAGTGATCGATGTGATTAATTGTCAAAATTAATGTATGTTGACCACATTTTGACATTTCTTATTTAATAATAACAACGTCACGACAGAGGTACATAGGTATATAATTATGAAACATCAGAAGTACGGGGTTAGGTCTGCAGGCATAACACACAACACGCAATACAGACGTTTCTCACGAATTCTACAAAATCGTGAGATAATGTCAAGACAATTTACCTACCTAGATAAGCATTTTTATCTATTCATTTTGATTTTTTTAATAGATTCATAGCTGGCAGAACCGTGGGTCTTGTTCCAAATAAAAAGAAACATTCTTTTCGTTAATTTTTTACCCGACTGCCCCAGAAGGAGGATAATGTTTTCAAAAACAATGTTGAAAACAAAAAACTAAACAAGTATCTTTAGCATTAATTTCACAGTTCTCTTGATATAGCAAAAGTTGTATGACCTTCCTTGCTTAGTTCCTTGTTTATGTTAATTTGAAAATCACGTTTTCCCATAGCTAGTAAAATAATACCCATGCCATTTTGAATCTCACAATGAAATAATAAGCATGACTTTAGGTACTCGTACAAAAAGCTGTATTGGCAAGACACCGCAATAATTATCAACTAATAATTGAAGGTTTGTGATTTCAAACACACGACACGTAACCAGCTGATTTTAAAAAAGCGGCTAACTGCGAGTTGGACTCATACACGAAGGTTTCCGTACCACCCAACAATATTTAACACTAGGTACATTTTTTAAATATTTTAGCAAATAAAAACCCGTTTCTCGTATGGGGACCCCCTCTAATTTTCAACTTTATTTTATTTTTATTATTTGTTGTTATAGCGGCCGTAGTAATACACACTTTGTGAAATAACTAGTGTCTACCTATTACGGTTCAAAGATCCCTGGTGTCCAAGGAGCCCTGTGACAGACGGACAGACGCGACGTATGGATAGCGGAGCCTCAGTAATAGGGTCCCGTTGGCACCCTTTGGGTACGGAACCCTAAAAATTATAATGAATTTTACTGTAGGTACTTACGTATTTTTAAAACCTAGTGTAGGTACCTACCAAAGCCCCGTCTGCTGTTTACAACATGTCACAAATCTCCAGTACACACGGCTTTTTTTTTTTTTTTTTTTTTTTTTGGGTGGGAAATCATCAAATGACGTCTCCCGCTCTGGGCGGAGCGGAAGGGCGTGTCAGACTCTTACTGACTAAAACCCACCCGTGTTCCTTCAGTTGCCTGTGCGCCAGGGCCACGGTAACTCTTTCGAACAATCCGCAGCCCCGGCAGGCATCGGTCCTATCGGACCCCGTCAAATTTGCTGACATCTCTTTGAGGCGCGCGTGGAACACGACGCGCCGTCGACCCGGGCCTGGTCCTTACCGGACGGCGAGCTGCCCATTGCTCGCCGTCCGCAAGCCCGCGCCTACGGTGGCCGGGAGTCGGCAATCGACTCCCGACGCCCAGGGTGTCTCCTCCTCCTGCGGCGGCTAGGGGCGCGAGGGCGCAGTGATTGTCTCTCCCTCTCGCGCTCCGCCTCCTCCTTCGCGAGCATTACTGCTTCGCAGAAGGAGGTGACGGCTTCCCATTCCCTCTCGCTCCGTACCATGGCCTGAACCAGGGCCGGACGCGAGAGGTCGCCGCCGCCGATCGCCGCCACGAGGACACGGCGGTGCTCCGCCCAAGCCGGGCAGACCTCCACCGTATGCTCCACCGTGTCCTCCGGTCGATCCACACAATGGTAACACCCGGGCGTTTCCTCCCGCCTTATCCGAAACAGGAACCTCCCGAAACAGCCATGTCCGGTGAGGACCTGCGTCAGGCGGAAGGTGAGGACGCCGTGGCGCCTCTCAAGCCACTCCTCAAAGAGGGGTCTTACCGCCGCAATTGTGGCGTGCCCTGCGCTGGGTTGCGACAGTCGCACTCTCCATGCCGCCATGAGATCCCGCCGGAGCTCTGTCCGCTGTGCCGCGATTACTCGCGGCAGCGGAGTTACGCCCCGGCGTTTCGCCTCCTCGCGCCACTCCCAAACGTGCGCGAGGACCTTTGCCTCCAGATCCCACGGCGGCAATCCGGCAAGGAGGCTCGCCGCCTAGTACACACGGCTACAGATCAAGCTCTACATTTCCAGTATAAGCTGATCTCGCATTGTATAGGATTTCTGTACAATAAGAGTTCAGCTTATACTGGAAATTAATAGCTTGATATATAGTCGTGTGTACCTACCTACACAAGGTCGACGCAATCTTCTCATGAATGGAAGTGACTGAACTAATCCGACAATAATAAAATCGTAACTAAGTATACAATAGGAGAAGGAAAAAACATCGTTAGAGGTACTTTTCCGCCCGAATAGGGCTGGACGACGCTTGTTTTTGGCGACGATCTTCGGAGGGTAGTAGAAGGATGAGACTTGCAGAGAATCGAGCTGAATGACGTACAATTGGAGAGGCCTATGTCCAGCAGTAGACTGCTGTAGGCCGATGTTAACTAAAACAAAAGGACAAAATACTATTATATCGACGGTGTAGTATCAATCTAATAACTACCATTTTAGTGATTTTCACTTTATTGCATATTCATAGGTAGAATATTAACATTTGTATATCCCTAGCCTGAAATATTTGATTGAAATCATTATCACCATCACAAGCGTATCCTACAATTTTTTTGATATAAGTAACGTTTTGATTCAAATGTGAAAACCTATAGAATTAAAAGGTTTTTTTCGCCTTCTGCAAAATCATGGTTTTGTAAATGATAAATGATAAATGATAAATGATAAATGATTTTATTTCTGTAAGTAGGTTTGTACAAACACTTTTACACGTCAATCATATTTTAAAACTAGATGAGGTCGGCGTTTCCTATCTGACTACTCTGAGAAGAAAGGCCGAAACAAACTCAGAGGTCACAGTCTCTTTTAAAGTCCAGACATAATCTTGGTCAGATCATGTGAAGACCGTGTAGATTTGAGTCTGAAATGGTAATTTTGAGGAAAAAATACCACACAGAATGAGTGGACCTGTCCAGTCAGTGCACGCATTTGTCAGTAATCGTGCAGCTCAACTCAAAACTTAAGGAGCTCAACGATTCGACGAACAATACCAAAGAAAGGACATTTGGGTAGGCCGCATTAATTACTCAAACTGCCAGACTTTGATTAAAACTAATCAAGAAAGAAAAAAAAAAAAAACAATTATCTACATAGTCTTCACATTCACAATAATTAAAATAATATACTATTTTACAAAGTAAATATTCATGTCAATATATTTATAAAAATTCATCAATGTCAACAGGTATAAAAAAAATCCTGAAATAATCTTGGTCAGATCATTTGAGGACCATGTAAGATTGGTGTCTGAAATGGTCTTTTAAGGAAAGAACCATACAGATTTGAGTGGACCTGTCCAGTCAGTGCACGCATTTGTCAGTAATCGGGAAGCTCAACTCAGAACTTAAGGAGCTCAACCATTAGACGAACAATACCAAAGAAAGGACATTTGGGTAGGCCGCATAAAGCACTCAAACTGCCAGATCATCATTGAAACTACCTGAGAAAGTGAAAAAAAAAAAAAAATAATAACTGACGCACATAGTCCTCACATTCACAATAATTTGATAATAAAGTTATACTTCAGAAAGTAAATTGTCATGTCAAAGTTTATGTAAAATACAAATTAAAAAAATAGCAAAAATAAAAATAACAAAAAAAAAACATTCAGTATGCAAAAAATTGGAGCAACTCAATCCCAAGCCTTTTTGTCCTCAATATAATCTTTAACGGTATAAAAGGCTTTCTGGCACAACTTACGTTTAATGAATGATTTGAATTTATTAAGGCTTAGATCTTGAACGTGGCTTGGAAGTTTATTATAAAAGCGTATACATTGACATCTGAATGAGCCACCTATTTTCTTGAGCCTTGTTGTAGGTACAACAAATTTGTGTTTGTTCCTAGTATTTATACTATGGATATCACTGTATTTTTTAAACAATTTTATATTTTTATGGGCATATAAAAGATTTTCAAAAATATATTGAGAAGGCACAGTCATTACATTAATCTCCTTAAATTTGTCTCTGAGAGATTGTCTCGGACTTAATTTATAAATTGATCGAACAGCTCTTTTCTGCAAAACAAAGATAGTCTGAATGTCGGCGGCATTTCCCCACAACAGAATACCGTACGACATAACACTATGAAAATAGCTAAAGTACACTAAACGGGCTGTCTCTATGTCGGTTAAATTACGAATTTTTCTAACAGCGTATGCTGCGGAGCTTAGCTTTTTTGACAATTTATCTATATGTGGGCCCCACTGAAGCTTAGCATCCAAGGTTAAGCCCAAGAATACTGTGCTATCTTCAAGATTCAATTCTTCGCCCTTCATCAATACATTAGTTTTCACCTGTCTAACGTGAGGTAGCGTAAACTTAATGCATTTGGTTTTTTTTTCGTTAAGAAGTAAATTATTGACATTGAACCAGTTAACTACTTTTGAGATCGCGATATTTACATCGTCAGTAACCAGCTGCTGACGTTTAAGTTTAAACAAAAGTGAAGTGTCATCCGCAAATAACACTATATCGTGATTATCCTTTATGAGGTAAGGCAAGTCATTAATATAAATAAGAAACAAGAAAGGACCAAGAATTGAGCCTTGCGGGACTCCCATTGTTACTATAGATCCGGGAGATCTTTCTCCATTTACGTCAACGCTCTGAATCCTATTACTCAAATATGAAATAAGAAGATCCAGAGCGGTGTTCCGGATCCCGTAGTGGCGGAGTTTCCTGATTAACGTTTCAAATACGTTGTAGTTATTAGATATTGATACTACACCGTCGATATGGGACTTAGACATAACTGGCGAATTGTGGGTGTACTATTGGTGATCATCTGCCCAACCCTACGGGGAAACAAGGCGTGATGTTATGTTAAAAATAAAATAACGAGAGATTAGATGCTCAGGAAGAAAGAAAGAAAAAGTATTCATTGGGACTCGCACAGGATTACCACAAACTAAACAAATACACTCTTAAAAACAAAAATATATAACACAAATAAAATGAAAATAACAACAGAAATTCCACACAAAAACTTTACACAATGTTAATACAGCACGCTAATTAATTGACACACTATCTATCACAATCTGAATCATTTTGAAGTCCATTGCTAATCCATTGCTTCATAAGTTCGAAAAATTTGTCTGCTCAACAACGTAAATAACGCAATGAATGTTGTTGAACTGTCAAAATGAAACCCATTCCTACTGTTAGTGTGTTACGTAATTACCTCGCTGGAATTAGAATCTCAAATCGAAGATAATAGGTAATTTCTCTCGTTTTGGCACTAATTTATTCAGCTTATCATGGTAAACAATCATAGTACTCCATACACCGCCAACAAAATGGTACCAGAAATAGCTAACTAACGAATCTACTTAAGTGGATTATCAATAATATTTCTGAAACCGCAGTTAACATGTCCTTCAGTAATTTAAATAGTTCATCTATATTTACGTATTAAGTAAATCTTAAGGAAACATCATTGACACCGTATTTCTTTATTGTCGCCTTTATAATAATTGCCTAGTTCTGTATGCTTTGAATTTGAACATCTTTCGGCTATTTTTTTAGCAAATAGGTAATGGAAATAACCGGAGGAAATCCATTTTGGTGCAGCGTGTAACTGCGTATAACTAACTGCGTTAAATATAATTGACGTACTTTATTACCTGATTCACGCCATACCCTAGACGTCGCCGCAGCCTACGCCTCTAATATTTAGGAGAAAACAGACGGTATGCTATGTATGTACATCTATACTCAATATAACTCATAATATATCAATTAATGTTACCTCCAATCGCCTGAAACACAGGATTACCTAGGATTACCAGGATTACCTACCTCAGCCACCACAAATCATGGTTAAACTTGACATAAATTTAAGAAAAACTGTGTTTACCGTTACCTTATATTTTTAAATATAATGATTATTATTATTATTTTTTATACTATAAAATAATATTTCCTTTGCAAGACCTACAACAAAAACTGCAAAATTAATTAGATAACAACAGAATCAGAGGGCCTACTGTTTAAGCCCATCAATGAAGATACGGGTCTGACCGAAAGCAATTCGATACTTTGAAATGAACCCTACTCCCGATTATTTTCTTTTTCGGACGGGCAAAATCACATCGGGAGTAAGGGCAACTGTCAAATGGTGTTATCATTCGTTCTTAGATCGGGCCTCGAACTAATCTTATATCCGTAGGTGATCCGGAGGAAACGCCCATTACTTCGACCGATAGTACGGATTTCGTGCTTAGCTATTAGACCCCAGGCCCTGCAGTCTCGACATAGATAGCGACAAAAATCGGTCGCTAAGTCGTATCGATGTCAAATTCTTTTAATAGATTTTCAACTTTATTTCCAAAGGATAAGGTTGAAAATCTATTAAATAAATTTGACATCGATTGGACTTAACGACCGATTTTGTCGATATCTATGTCGAGACTGCAGGGCCTGAACTTGAGCATTTAGTAGGTATAGTTCAATAAAACCTATTATATTTTTGTAGTATTGGGATAACTTCAAGCGCCAGCTGCTACGGCGTAGCAACTGCTACGAATGTATGTAGATTACGAAAAATAGCAAAAATAAAATACCGGCGAGTGCGAGTCGGACTCGCGCACGAAGGGTTCCGTACCAAAAACTAGGTAAACAACAGTATGTACACAAATTAGGTGCCTAGCTGTTGCCATTATTGATATCGAGCAAAAAAGGGCAAAAAAATCGCGTTTGTTGTATGGGAGCCCCTCTTAAATATTTATTTTATTTCGTTTTTAGTATTTGTTGTTATAGCGGCAACAGAAATACATAATTTGTGAAAATTTCAACTGTCTAGCTATCGCGGTTCTTGAGATACAGCCTGGTGACAGACAGACGGACGGACAGGCAGCGAAGTCTTAGTAATAGGGTCCAGTTTTTACCCTTTGGGTACGGAACCCTAAAAATGTGTAGCCTGTGTCGTGGCCAATGAAAAGATGGAAAGCGATACAAAATATGACGGCACACATGATGATCACGAGTAGGTTACAATAACACGTGCGCAAGAGTTTATCTCAAACACAATGGTACAATCGTGATGGTAGCCACAGGAACACTGATAACATAAAATTACGGCACTGATTCTCTTCACATAATAATATCCGGATTTTTATGAAGTATGAATGAAGCAACCTTTGCTATTGTTTTATTTCCGACTGCGGATTACCAACATGGCAGTCAACAAAGGACGCCTCTATAGGATTTTTTAATACTTTCATTTAGTATTCAACTTTATATTAGAGCCAGATATAAAAATATGGACCCGCTTGGTCTGCACGCTTCTAGCTACTTAGTTTAATCCTAACTTTTTTAATATTATAAATGCGAAAGTAAGTTTGTTTGTTTGTTTGTTACCATTTCACGCCTAAACCATTGAACCGATCATCCTGAAATTTTGCATATACATTGTCAGGCGTACAGAAACGGACATAGGATACCTTTCATCCCGGAAAAAAGTACTGTTCCCGAGGAAAACAATAACAACGTTCTTATGATAATAGATGGCGCCACGTGTCTTTCGAATCATGATTGATTTATATTATTGTAGAAACTTTATTAGTGTGTTAAGAGTTTTTTTAATTTTTAATTTAAGTACGTAATACATTTAGTGAGTCTAGAGTGTCGGTAGACCGGTTTTCCATCCTCCTAACTATAATTCCCTGAACAACCCGAATTGACTGTCAAATTGTAAATTAACGCGAGCGAAGCCGCAGGCAAAAGCTAGTTTTTTATATATGTATTTACGATCTAAGTAACTTTTAGGCTTTTATAATTTTATTATATTGAACCTAGTTATACTTAATAACATGGGTACCAACGCAAATACATATGTATAGTTATCAGTCTTATACACACTAAGGCTCTTAGAAACAGGCGCGATACGCGACGCGACACAAAGCACCGCCCGTCGCGCGGCGAGCGGTCCCTTTGTATCGCGTGCGATTTTCGCGTCGCGTGTCGCGCCTGATAAACGTAACTTAGTTCGCGCAACGGGATCATGTCTAAGGGCCCGTTGTTTCATACATAGTTAAACATGACCATCAGTCAATTTAACAATTAGTCAAATAGCCGTCAAAGTTTTACTCGGTCTGCGCAAGGTTAACTTTTATAGCAAACTAGCTGCGCCCCGCGGTTTCATCCGCAGAAATTTCGATTCCGTGGGAATATCGGGATAAAAAGTATCCTATGTCCTAATCCAGGTCATAGTCTACACATGTGCCAAATTTTATCCAAATCCGTTCAGCCGTTTTAGCGTGATTGAGTAACAAACATCCACACTTTCACATTTATAATATTAGTAGGACTAGCTGCACCCCGCGGTTTCACCCGCAGAAATCTCGATCCCGTGGGAATATCGGGATAAAAAGTATCCTATGTCCTAATCCAGGTCATAGTCTACCCATGTGCCAAATTTTATCCAAATCCGTTCAGCCGTTTTAGCGTGATTGAGTAACAAACATCCACACTTTCACATTTATAATATTAGTAGGAAGTAGGATATATATATATATATATATAGTAGGATTGACAATTTTTTTAAATTATAGTTAGCTTAACCATTTGTCAAACAACATACTTCTGTCATTTTTAACAAATTGTTAGTTTAACTAACGCATTTTAACTATTAGTATGTTTGACTACTGGTCAAACAACGGGCCCTAAGTCAAAACTTGACCAGCGGGGTAATTACGTAACACACTAACAGTAGGAATGGGTTTCATTTTGACAGTTCAACAACATTCATTGCGTTATTTACGCTGTGGAGCAGACAAATTTTTCGAACATATGAAGCAATGGATTAGCAATAGGCTTCAAAATTGTGATAGATAGTGTGTTACGTAATTACGGTGCTGATCCCGTCTCTATCTTGCTAGCCAAAGGAGGTACGTGCTAAATAACGTTTATAGATATCGGCCAAGATTTGTTCCTTCTATAAGTTAATACTGTTGTAATACCTCAATAAATACCTGATTTATTTAAACTTCATTCTTCCGATTATAGTTAAGATAAAATATTACATATCAGATAATAATCATTAGGTAATATTATGCGGTGATTGTTACGTGTTAATTAGCTTATTAGATACCTACTGATATTGTCTTATCAGCGATGACAATACTTTACTTGTAATAGAATACATTATCTACCTGTATAAAGAATAGTTAGTAGTATTAGTGAATACTTTTATTTTTTTTATTGTATTTTATGCTTCACGGGCTGTTTTCAAAGTTACATTTTACAAGTTAACATTTTAAACATTTTAAAAGTTAAAAGTTAAATTACTGCAATTCTGCAAATTAAAAGTAACCCGCTCTTTTATTTAAATTAAGGCGTGTTCGGAAATATCACCCATGATATTTTATTATTCAAAATATATTACGTAACATTATTGAAACTAGAAATAAATATGTACATGTTAAATATCAGTTTTATTTGCAGTAAATACTTATTTTCGTTTAAATACAACAATAAGTTAAAAATTCAATAAATTACATTAAAAGACATAATTATCTTTTTAAAAATTTCTTTAGTTAGTACGAAATTCCGAATGTGTTTGTCTTTGAGGTCGAATTCAAAATCGGAACTTCGAAAGGGCTGGTCTTTGTCTCTCTCTCTTTCTAATGGCGGGAAAGAGATAGAGTGTGAATGTTTCGAATTGTATGATTAACCCAAGGATGAATAAGACATTCGCGGCTTTCTGGAAAAAAAATCTTAAAAAGTTACTTGGTCTCACTCAGTGAGCAGAAACGCATTTTGCTCACTGATTTCAGGCAGCAAAACCTACATGTTTGAGATACTGAAGTGAAAATAATATTTACCGTTGACTGCCTTGTTGAGCATGGAGTCCTAGGTTCGATTACTTCGATTTCCAGGCCCGGTTTTTATTTCCACTGGTTTTTTTTCGTTATATCCCTGAGTCTGGATTTGTGTTTTGTGCAATTAGGGTGCTGGTGGTATTAAAATCTACTAATTTAAATAGAATGTCATCACACTAATTGCGTAACACACTATCAGTCACAATCTGAATCATTTTGAATCCTATTGCTAATCCATTGCTTCATATGTTCGAAAAAATTGTCTGCTCAACAACGTACGTAACGCAATGAATGTTGTTGAACTGTCAAAATGAAATAGCCATTCCTAATAGCGTGTTACGCAATTACCCCGCTGGAGTTAATTTTTGTGCAATGCAAACACATTTATACGCAGAAAATGTAAGCATTTTTGCAAGCAGGCGCTACGACTTCCGTGATTATACTTTTCTATCAGTATTATGAAATTAGAGAAACATAAATTATGTGACTTTTGTCTACTAGATTCATCTCAGGTCAAGGAAAGGTGTTGCATATATATGCATATCTGTTGGATCACAATCTATGATACAATTTTCGTCATTATAGATTCGTGCGACGTGTACTCTATTAGTGTATAGGGGTATGAGGAACAGGGTGTAAAGTTCGCTCATACCGCCATAGAAAAGGGAGGATCCTCCGACCAGACGGGTGTCGTGTCTGGTGGGCAACAGCCCGACGGTTGATGTATGCTAGATGCGCGGTAAACTCTGCTTGCGCGATGCAAGATTTTGCGTGACGTCATTGTGACGTGTAGCTCGCATGTGGCGATGTAGATACCGCTACAAGTGCACCAGCATTTAAATATTGATTTATTGCATATTGCATGCAATGTCTAGTATTTCCATGCATGACGGGGGCGACGACTCTTTCAGTTGTTCAGTCAATTACTTAGTAAAGGTGTTTCTCTATCTGTACGACATTCGACAACCGATCACTATTGGTTTGATCTAGAAATCCATAGATTCGTATATAGCTTGTTGTCGGAGCAGTGGAAAACCACGAGAGGTGAAATCGGAGTAATGGAAAAAAACCCTTTCTTAACTTGAATTAATAATATCCCTGAATAATTTCAATTTACGGTAATACTTACCTATATCTCTTGAAAACGGTTACCTACCTAAGCTACCAGTTTGTTTCATAAAAGTGCAATTTTAATGTGTAATTAAAAATAAGTTGCTCAGTTATATTTTTCTTTTGTTTCAGGTCGTCTAATCGAATAGGACTGGTACGAAAAATGGACTTTATAATCATATGAAGGAGAAAAATTATATTTAAAATTTAAATATATAATATATAAAAAAGTTATTAAAAATGTCAAATGTCGAGATGGTCGTCGACAACAATATGAACAAAACGGATATCGGCAATCACAAGTTTGAGGTAAGAGATCACATATTATTTTATTTTATTTGTTAGAGAAAACAAACACATTACGTATTAAAGAAATAAAATTCTAAAAAAGGTATGGTCAAATGTGTAACCAACGACATTTTCCACGGAATACAGGTTACACATGAAATCTGGGGGCACGGCCGGCAGTGCCCCGCCAAGTCGAGCACAGCCGTACCATCGTTTTCTCGAATAATTTTTACAAACCTTGCGATTTAAAACAAACCATGCGATTTAAATCGTGAACCACCAACCTACATTACTTTCAGCAATTAGCTAGAAATCTCTTATAAAGAAAAAACTAATAAGATATCGGTACCTACGTAATGTTTTCTTTCATGATAAACCTTTCCATAGAAGACAAGATAGAATTATTAAATTAGATGGATTTACATTCGGTTGTCTCAAAAAAAATGTTACCGCTATAGTTAAGAATGTACCCATCTCTAAAATATGTTTCGATTATTTTTCTATTAAACATAGGTGTAGATTTGTAAACAGGTTGTCTAAAAACCGCAACAAAAAAGAAACCTGTTATAGATGCAGTAAGATGAAACCTTCTCGAATCTGTGTTGATTAGTTTTGTAGGTTACTTGTAAGCAACACATGTCATTTACTATTTCTGACAACAAAACTACCTTATCTTTATTTGATAAATATAATGAATTTATAATCCAAAAAGTTAAGAAATCTATAAATAGGTACATACGGAAAATATTAATGATACCACCAAACCAAGTGCTAAATAATAAACAATAGTTCTATTCACTAAAATATTATCTACGTATTACATCAGTTCAACATACCTACATGGTTTGAGTTCTTGTGTTAAAGTTAGCACGATCATCATTATGAAAAATAAAATCAAAGGTAACGTAATTCTTGGTAATGAATGCCTTAGATTAAATAGTCTAAGGATAGTGCATATTATAGATACTACGTACAAAAGGCGGATCATCGTACAATAATTAGATATAGTCAGCACCAAAAGTCAATTAACCCTCTACTTTTCGAATGTTAATTATTGAGCAGAGAATATTTAATTAAAATGGGGTACGAAAGTAAAATTTTAAGTATGTTAACATTTAGCCATTGTAATGATGAAATACTCAAAAGCATATGGTCGCATCATTTTGTGTCAATTTAGATGATGTGTAAAAGTAGCAGTAACAATCGATTTTTGTAGTTGAAAATAAAATACCTAGTTAAGTACCTGAATTATTTTATTTTACGTCACATTTTGGTAGACAGAGGCGGAACAGAAAAACCACTTGAATATCAGATTGATTCATCGTATTCTGTTCTGATCACGAAATGCCTATCCTACCATTGGTTTGGGTAATTAACTAAAGGTAAACAAATCGTAAAAAGGTTATTTTTTTATAGATGCCACTATCTTTTCTAAACATACGTTATAACAAAATTTAATTTATTTACGATTTTTACGTTACTTTCCCCTTTTATGTAAGTTTATGACTATCATTTATTCTTAACTACTCTTCGTAGATGTAACTACTTGAGCGCAATTTTTTTGTTAATTTGTAATAATAATATAATATTTTGTAATCCGTCTATTGTAAAGAGTTCAAAAAGGCAGGTTCTCTAAACCTATAAAAAAATATAACGAATTAGATAACGTTGCTAAATTGAAGAGTACAACTGTGACGTAGCATGACAACAGAAGTGACATTATACGTTTAGTCGGTTTTTTTTTTTGATTACTATAAAGTCACTCGAAACATTGCCGGTTATCATGTGTAAAATTAATTGATGTTTTCATATAAATTGCCTAATTATAATATGAATAACCTAAAAAAACTTCGTTAAAAGTGCGTGTGAATACGCTTTGATTAAATTTCGGCTGTTCAATAAAAAAAAAATATTTAAAAATTTGTAATAAAAGATTTAGCACGCATGAATCACGTGTTTTTTTTGTTTACCTTTAGTTAACTACCTAAACCAGCGGAGAATAGTAAAAAAAAAACTTGTAAAAACCAGTCTTCTGACGTCTATGTTTTTTTTTTGTCACATTCGCTAGCAAAAACTAAATTATGTCTCTAATTTTATTTTTCATGAATTTTGACTGTCTCATTGGTCTAGAGGTCGCAATCGCAAGTGCGAGTGCGTAGCATTGGGTTCTAAGTTCGAGTCTCAAGGCCTAGCAAAATGTTATTCGGTTTTTCTTTTAAGAAATTCATTATTGTAAGCCGGAGTCCGGATTTCTGCTCGGATAGTTTACAATAGACTCGCCCCAAACCCCCTGCGTTTAGATTTTTCTTCGGTTATTAAAAAGAAATTCGCTGTTCCATACGTTTTGACCGCGAAGGTATTGCACTTTTCTATGAAATAGCAGTTTTTTTTTGTATATAACCGGCTTTAAATTTTTGCCCTAGGTCTAGAATCATGTCTGCCGGGGTCGCGGATTGTTCGAAAGAGTTACCGTGACCCTGGCGCACAGGCAACTGAAGGAACACGGGTGGGTGTTAGTCAGTAAGAATCTGACACGCCCTTCCACTCCGCCCAGAGCGGGAGAGGTCATTTGATGATTTACCACCCAAAAAAAAAAATAAGACGTGTGGCACTCGGGGACTGCCGCGGTAAAGCTATTGCATAGCATTTTTTATCAACTTATGCAATTATAATTATTTATTTATTTTTTATTTATACAGTATTTTTTTTTTAATATTAATTCAAGTACAGTCGTACCATATACATACACGTTAAGCGAACGCTCGGCCGAGCTACATGGTAGGCGGAGTGGGGGGTGTTAGGTTTTATTTTCGTTACGGAATTTCTTGATTCGGTCGCCGCGCTCAAAGCCCGCGATAAAAGCTATGCAATAGCTTAAAAATGTCTAGAATTATGTGCTAAATTCATGCTTACAGTTTGCGCGTCGATGCCCCTGCCAACCTGTATACCTAGCAAAATGTGAGCAAAACACTTGTAAACATAAAACACTAAATATGTTTTCACACGATACATTTTCTCCTGCCCCTGCTCTCTCTAGCCGTGTATAGACATATGGCTGTAAAAATAATGATCTAAATAGTAAATCTATTATAAAATTTAAAATTACCTTCTCATACTCTAACACTTTATAGCACATTGTCTTAGTAAGTAATGTGGGAGCTCGCTCTTTCATTATGTTTATGACTGCACTGGCATACTTCATTAGCTTTATTTTTACTTTCATCAGAAATACACACGTTTTGCAAACAATATCTATAAATAACTTTTAAATTGTATTTTGTATTTATAACATTTTTAAGCTATTGCATAGCTTTTATCGCGGGCTTTAAGCGCGGCAACCGGGTCAAGAAATTCCGTAACGAAAATAAAACCTAACACCCCCCACTCCGCCTACCATGTAGGTCGGCCGAGCGTTCGCTTAACGTGTATGTATATGGTACGACTGTACGAAGTTCGCACGGATCGAGACGAGCTGCTCCGAAATCGGACGAATACGTAAGCAGATTGCATACGTTGATAAAAAATGCTATGCAATAGCTTTACCGCGGCAGTCCCCGAGTGACACACGTGTTTTTTTTATTTTTTTATTAATAAGGAATTAATTATTATTATTATTTTGTATTTATACTGTATTTATTTTTATATTGTGATTTGTATTTATCTCGTGTTTCGTAACTTGTGATTGTAATATGGGAGAACCTGAAATAAATGGATTTTATTATTTATTATTATAAAACCGAAATTGCTTTTCGTTTCTGTGACCGTTTAGTTCTTCTAAACGACACAGTGGATTTTGATGTAGTTTTCACCATCTTTAAGAGAATTTATTTCAAAAGTTTATGGCGTATATTGTATAATATATTAATATTAAACTTACCTACATATAAAAATAAATCTCGATGTTTTGTCAAGTCGTAAAGTCCGTGCGAAGCAGGGGCGTTTGGCTAGTTAATTATAATTTTGTTTCATGTCACAGACTAATTACCTACGTAGTCCCTTTGAGGAACTACCGAGATATAACCCTAGGATAAAGAATTCATTATAACCCATATTTATGCATGAGCATGACTCTGTTTTCAAAGGAAATAATAAATATATAGCTTGATATGTAGCCGTCTGATACCTATTATGTAAAATGCCTAACTAACTAGTTTTTATTTAACACTAGCTTTGGCCCGCGGCTTCGCCCGCGTGGATGTCGGAAAATATCCCACGGGAACGTACTACCGGGGTTTAAAGTATCGTATGTGTTAATCCAGGCTATAAACTATCTGTGTGCTAAATTTTATCCAAAAGCTGATCACACACAGCGAAGATAATAAGCGTTTAAAGTAAAGATACATTATCTTAACCCACCTCACACAGCTTAGATACGATAATATAATCGCGAGTGCGTCATTCTACCGGACACCGTCTTCAGAATCGCACGTTTCGCCCCTTGTACAGGCTGTTCAGTTTTTGCAAAGAAGCGCATACCAAACTTACTATTGCTAGACCTACTTGACAGCTCAGTTGACGAAGATTGGGACAGTGTATTCGATATTCGTGTTGCATCTAGAAGTAAAAATCGCCAAATCTGGGTAGAAGACCACATAAGAATTTGCCAGAACACAAAGAGTTCTAGCAAACAAACTTTAGCTTTATTTTATTAAGTAGGCATAGATTAATAATAGATAATCAACCAAAATTCCGTAAAGGTCATCGACTTTTGTCGCTGACTGAACATTCTCTTTAGGATTTACTAAGACGCTATGCAAAATATTGTAAGTTATTAACATAAGGCCTTAAACAGAGTGGCGATTAGGTTATCACATTAAATATTACAGTGGTTATTACAAATTGTTATCAGTCTGTTAAAATACTAAAATATAAAATTTTACTAAAAATAAAAATTGATTTTTCAAACAAAATAAATATTAAATAGCGTAAAATTGGTATGAAATAAACTATCCTTGATAATAAAGCGCTAGACGCGCAAGGGGCGAAAAAAATAAAATTGAATATTAAACAAAAAAATACTAAAACAAAAAAAGGGTCCCACGGCTAGAATGTTAATTTTTGTTAATTTAGTTGTGTATGTTTAAATTACGTAGGTAATCTAGAACATACGTGGTTTTAATTAATGTGACTGATAAGGATAACATAACCTATTCGCCACATTGTGGGTATACTGTAAAAGGTCTCACATGGGTCTTACACTATTTTTTTACCAACACATTACTATTAGAAGTGTTAGTAGGTAGCAATATTCTGTATTTCACTAAGGAGCTGCCAATAAAGGTCACTCAAAAGTCGTTATTTTTTTGTTTACTTTTGACGCGAACATTAGAACATCCTGTTGTTTCTCTTAAGATCAATATCGCCAACTATCTTAGGTACTGTATATTATTATTTAATTCTATTATTAATGTCTTCGGTATGTTATTAATATAACTTTCGCATATCGACTTGTATCCTAGGATACTCTAATATTAAATATACATATATTATATTCACTGTATGTGGTGGACCATTTAATTGTACGGTGAGCGAGGTCAAAGATAATATATATTTTATATTATATTCATAGTGTGTGAGACGCTTTACGCGGCGCCCGCGAGTAAAACTCCTAGTCGGCATGATTTTTTCCGACATCTTCAACAATCATCGTCACATTACAGCCAATTTACATTTTTTTTAAATGAATTACACAATTAAACCTTCCTCATGAGTCACTCCGTCCATTGGTGAAAACCGTATGAAAATCCGTTGGGTAGGTTTTGTTTGAGTTTATCGTGTTCAGACAGACAGACGCGGCGGGGGACTTTGTATTTTATTATGTAGGGATTGAGTACAAAGTGCAACTCTGTGCAACACTGTCCTTTCTCAACAAAAGACGTAATAAATTAAATAGCTGACATGGCATGCCATTCAAACAGTTTATGAATAGGTAGGCACAGTCAGGGAAATTAATTGTTAAACAAACTAACATCCTACGACAATTTTCCGTGTTATTATAGCTTTAGGAAGGTTTACAATAATATGTCAAAGAATGACAGTTGTGATTGAATTTAAGTTGGTAGTCATGTTGCTTAACTATAAATTTCTCCGACTACCTTACTATTGTTACCTAAATCTTCTCTATATGTAAATATGTAGGTACGTTTTAAGGCTCCTTCAAACAGGCGCGACACGCGACGCGAAACAAAGTCACCGCCTACGTCTGTAGCGCGACGAGCGGTGCCTTTGTGTCGCGTTCGATTCGCGTCGCGTATCGCGCCTTTCTGAAGGAGCTACCCTTCTTTGGTAGTTATAGCGTAAAGGTTAAAGGCTCCCACAGACAGGCGCGACGCGACAGTACTACACAAAGGCGCCGCTCGTCGCGCAACACGCGGTGCCTTTGTGTCGGGCGTCGCGTCGCGCCAGTGTGTACGAGCCTTTATATTCAATACAAGTAGCTTCCGCCCCTGACTTCGCCCGCGTAGTAAGTTGATAAAAAGTATAAGTATAAGCCTATGTCCTTCCCCAGAGTTTAAAGTATGGTCCCCTTACCAAATTTCATCAAAATCGGTCCTGCCATTTCGGAGATTAGCCGGAACAAACAGACAGACAGACTGACAAAAATACAACAACCCTACTAACACTTTCTTTGTAATAATTATATGGACTGTACGTCTGAAATAAAGTATTTGATTTGTTAAAAGCACGTATGTGTGGCAGGGACACCAACGCGCAAGCTGAAATCATGAATTCAGCACATGATTGTACTTAGGTAACTAGGAGGTACTTAAGAGTGTACTTAGGTAACTCAAGGGGTTCGTTTTGCCAATTTAACAATGTACCACTGTCGCTAAATTAATGAATGGTGTATTGTTCACAGTAATTATTTCAAGTTGTGCCAAAGGTGACGAATTTAAAGATCAGTCAACACGTCTTTACTTTTTTTGTATTTATTTTTAACTTGCTTTTTAACCCTAGCTCCATCCGCGTGTAAAGTTTATTTTTTAATAATCGACGATGAAAAGTCCCTGTGTCTACTTCAGTACAGACCAAGTTATTTTTCTAGGTAAAAAATAACAAGATCCCCTAGTTGCGTTAGCAGCGAAAACTCGGCAAATGGATAGGCATTATTAAATGTTATCTATATATCCAATGTATTGTGTTTAAAACATTAAAATCTATTGTATCTCTAGTGGTACAATATATATTATTGTTTAGTAGGTATAGTTACCGGTCTACGGGAATTTTCCAACTACATAATAGCTGAGAAGTTGTCCTACAGCATGTCAAAGGCAGACAAAAGTTGATCAAGCATTGCTATTTAATTTGCGTATATTTACCTACCTTATAAAACCTACATACAAAATCCTGATATTTTGGACTCTACCGGTCACATGACGGCAAAAGATTTTAAAGTACTTAAAAAATCATCTTAATAATAATTAGCATCGAAATCATTGCAAATTCTACTAAAATAATCCACAGATAACATGACAATCTTATCGTATACTTATATCAAAAGTAGGTACACACGGCGACATACCAAGCTATACATTTCCAGTTTTAGCTGACCTCGCATTGTATAGGCTTTTCGTACAATGAGAAGTCAGCTTATACTGGAAATGTATAGCTTGATATGCCGTCGTGCGTACACTCATGAATACTTTGTTTATCCGATAAACCTTGTGTGAGTCGGTTGCTATCGGTCGAGTAGGCACCGCGTCGTTCAAACGCATTTTTATTTTCAGTTGAAAAACGGTGACGCTGACTTAGAAAAAGGGAGCAGCAAAAACGTGAAGGCGACTTCTAACATACCTTGGACTAAAGTGGCTATGGGGACGTTTGCGGTGGGCGTGCTGGTCGGAGCCTGTGCAGTCACCTGGGTGTTCCAGGACTGGATGGCCAGCCTCCTGGTGCTCGCTATTCTGTGTGTGGTGTACCTCATAGCGTTCTACTGGAGATGGATCTATGTCGCCATCAGAACTGCTCCCAGAGATTTATCGTAAGTTTTGTTAGTTTTTTTTGTGGTCGATTGTTATTGTATGTTTGTATGGTATGTGATTTATGATGGACGACAGTTGACAATGGCTTTAGCAGACAGGTTAAGGCTATAACGTTAGTCATAAATAAGTTACGAGATTAGGTATTTAAAACATTTTGCTGAACATGACTAAAAGATACGACAGACTAATTAAGTACTTACGTATATATATACATTTCAGTTTAATATTGTTGGTAGTTATAATTAAAACTGCGAGACAAGACAACAAACCCTTCTCTGTACATCGATTCCTGTTATATCGACTAAATCGCAGGTATCTATTTTTACCCGACTTCAAAAAAAGGAGGACGTTCTCAATTCGACTGTATTTTATTTTTTATGTGTTAACACACATAAAGAACTTTTTTCTGGGTGAACCGATTTGGATGATTCTTTTTTTATTTGAAAGTGGGTGCTTCACATGTGGTCCAATTTAAATTTGATCAAGTACTGACCAGAAGTTTTTGAGTTATCCTTAATAATGCGTATTTTTCCAGTTAGTTTATATTGATGATGTTATAATAATTTCCTGTCACGGTTATTTACATATCAAGTTGTGATATACGAATGTGTGTGGGGTAGGTACCACAACTAAAAAGTGAAAAATAAAAACTTTTTTACAAAAGAACAACCGACTTCCAAAAAAAACACTAATAAACGTAAAAATAACTTTAATTTCGGAAGTCGGTGCCCAAAAACGAAAATACACAACCAAAGACACCGACTTCCGAAATTAAAGTAGTTTTTCACGCTTTTTAGTGTGTTTTTTTTGGAAGTCAGTTGTTTTTATTATTGTCATTAGATACGGCTCTAGGCGTTCAGTGTCCCGGAATGGGATTTAAAACAGCATTTTGTGCTTACATCAGCATCAACCGTTAATTTTTCCTTTGCAGTGCTCTATATTGCTACTTCAAAATCCTGAGGCTTACGAAGAACTTCACGAAGAAGAACTGGTCCATTCCTGACATCTTCCATCAGCTGGTCATCAAACATCCGAACAAGGCTTGCTTCCTGTTCGAAGATGAAACATGGACGTTCCAACAGGTAAATAATCAAATTGAATCAATGTTATTCCCTTCATAAGTTTCCTGAAAAATATAGGATTGTCCTATTCCGTACTTTACTGTTGTACTTATTTGTTATTTTATCCTTGCATGAATCACATTTCACATTGCAGTGCAATGTAATGACATGTGATGACACAATTTGCACGGTCAGCAATGAAAGTCAATGATTTTAACTATATTTTGTTATGAATGTTACTTTTGTCATGTAAAATAATCTAAATTGCTAGGCTTCTTATACATGACGCCCGGCGCCCGGACCTCATGTTTGTTTGAACATTGCGCATGCGTCGCACGGCCGCCGCACCGTGTCGCCGCCGCCGCTCCGGAACTGCGTGTGCACCGCTTTAATACCGAGTTTGAAAATTAATAGTAAAGCAACGATCAGAGTTCAGTAAAGCATTGCCAACGAGACTGTTAAGACTTTACAAAGGTTTTTACACTCATTCTGATATATTCTAAAAAAGTGGCGTCACAATTTCCTTTTTTTTTTCGAAAAGCACGTGAAATTCACATTTTCTTCTCTGCAGGCTAAAACAGAATGGACCCAAAATCGTATTTTACGTCTATGAATTTGTTTCTGTCTGCGTTTATAAATTAAGTACATAAGTTACACTTAGTTTTTATTGGTTAAAGTTAATTATTATCATAAGGTATATCAATATTAAAATGAAAGTGTTGACAGATTCGTTGGCAATGCTTTACTAAAATGTGATCGTTGCTTTACTATTTAACTCTGCATTAATACGGTTTACACGCGGCTCCGGCGTTGCGCCGCGCCGCCGCCGCGCCGCCGCGCCGCGCCGGTGCGGCGTATTCGCGATATTCATTCGTATATACAAATATGCTGTCCAGCGCCGGTGCGGCTCCGGCGTCATGTACAGGAAGCCCGTCACGTCTGCGGAGTTTCGCTAGCTAATTTAATTTGACCCAGTATTGTGGTCAATAAATATTACTCACTAGCTTTTACCCGTGACCTCGATTGCATGAAGGTCGTAAATACCTACTACCAACACCTGTTCAGCCGTTAAGGCGTGAAAAGGTAACAGACAGACACAGTTACTTTCAGAAAGAAAGAAAGAAAATACGTTTATTTGCGGTAAACATGACGCAAAGAAAAAACACACAAACACAAAAAAGAACGAAATGGGGAAAAATATGCGTTACATTCACCAGATCAATAAATCAGATAGAACAGAAATAGATGAATAGATTTTCATCAGATTTAATAAAAACTCATGTGTTATAAATGTTATAATCGACTTTCGTTGCAGACTCGTGAAGATGTCAACCATTATGAAATTACATAACATTCTGCAGGAAGTTTATCCATGTGTGTTATGTTGTAACACTCGTAGCGTGCTGTGACAAATGGTTACGTGAAAAACGATGTCATGTAATATTTAATAGTTAGGTATCGTTAGTAGGCTACAATGTAGAATATTTTGTGATCTTTATTGGGTTTAGCGGCTACGCTTCTCTTTTACGGATCCCTAATTCGTTCTACGCGTAGTTATAAATTAGATCTGCATCGTAATTACGTAACACACTATCTATCACAATCTGAATAATTTTGAAGCCTATGGCTAATCCATTACTTCATAAGTTAGAAAAATTTGTCTGCTCAACAACGTAAATAACGCAATGAATGTTGTTGAACTGTCAAAATGAAACCCATTCCTACTGTTAGTGTGTTACGTAATTACCCCGCTGGTATCCCATGAGGCCTGAGGGCCTAGACAAGAGGCAATCGCTTTCGTTTTTGTTTTCTACAACCTCTTTCAACAGGATTGAAGTATTAAGCTTTTCAGATAGAATGTCACTTTGTCTAGGTTGTCTATATACTTTCTTGTCTTCGGGAAAGTTAAGTTTCTCGTAACTTCGGAGCCATACAAAGTTTACCTTATGGAGTTTATGTACTTTTACTCAGTTGTTTAATTTCATGAAATGATGTTGATAAAAGTTGGCAATGTGATCTACCGTCTTACATCAATATGTACGTATCTTTTAATCTTGAAAAGACACGTGATTGAGTGAATTGGAATTTTATTAGGTACACCGTACATACTCGAAAAAAGCGTTTTATTTTATTAAGTCAGTAGTAGGTTAAAGGCTCCCACAGACAAGCGCGACGCGACAGTGCGACACAAAGGCAACGCTCGTCGCGCGACGAGCGTTGCCTTTGTGTCGCGCTGTCGCGTCGCGCCTGTCTGTGGGAGCCTTTATAGGTTAAATTAATTAAATTAAAATTAAAATATTTATTTCCATAGGTAGGTATATTAAAAGTCTGTTATTTTTTGTCGCAGGGACAAATTTATTTATTTTGCATACTGGTATCTCCTTGTTATGCCAATAAAATAAACTGAATATATTCAAGATCAGAAAATAACTATTTTAGATCCAACAGTCAGGTAAGTATAACAGACTTTCAAGAATGCAGAATTTTGTGTAGTCCCACACGCGTTCGAATAAGGAAGAAATAAAAAGAAATAATAAATGTTAATGTGATCCAAAAACCCTGCTGTTTGCGCGGCGTGATTGAGAACACACCGCCATATTGATTTTTACATCAATTTCCGTCACTTGACATTTTAATAACTTCCGCCGGAAAGCAATAACTGGTGCCTTTAAAAATCGCAATGATCACTTACATTTGATCTCAATCAGAAGCAATCAGGTTACTTACCTGAAGTTTCACACGCTATCGCCATTTCTTTCTATTAAGAAAAGAGGACATCCCCTTTTAGTACCTATAGAATTTTGTAGCGTTACAGCGTTGGTAAGATTTCCAAGCGCTAGTAGGTATCTTATCAGCTTTAGAGTGGACAGAGCCAGATTGAATGAAAGTTATGTACCATCAGTCATAAGTCCCCCTGTATGTGAAGGCGGTTTCCAGCCTAATTGAACCATATATTGCTACTTACCTATGTCTAGAGAAAATACCATTTCATCTGCAGCTCGATCACTTGGGTATAATCCGTGACCAATTTAAGTAGGTACTTTCATAAACAATAATTCCATCACCTATCAATTTCAGGTGGAAGAATACAGCTTACGAACATCAGCTGCCCTAAAAGCTAAAGGCGTCAAACGTGGAGATGTGGTGGCGGTGATGATCGGCAACTGTCCTGAGATGCCCTCCATCTGGCTCGGTGCCACGAGGATTGGCGCCGTGTGCCCGCTTATCAACACCAACCAGACGGGCAATACCTTGCTCCATTCTATAAACATCGCCAAGTGTGATGTTGTCATCTACAGCGACGAGTTCCAAACTGGTTAGTCTATCTTCTCTTCATGTATTAGCCTACAGTCCAATAATATATATAGTCTTCATTTTTATTTCTTTATGTAGGTTTTTACAAACACTTTTACACATCAAAAATATTTTTGTATATATATTTTTTTAAATAATTTAATAAAAAGACAGAAAATGTGTTTATTTGCGGTAAACATGACTCAGAGAAAAACACACAAATACAAAAAAGAACGAGTGTAGCTGATGTCGATGTTTCCTTCCTGACTACTCTGAGAAGAAATACCGAAATAAATTCAAGAGGTCACAGTATCGTTTGAAGTCCAGACTTTGCCTTGGTCATGTTGCACCGACCTCAAATACATTGGGAGAAGGAGTAGAGAATGATGACATTTTCTTGGTCAAATCTTGTGAGGACCATGCAGATTTGCGCATTCTCTCCAATTGGAGCCACTGAGCTCGATCTTCAGTCTCTTATCCATTCATTACCAGCTAGTCCGCGAAGGTCGTTGCTGTACATAGCCCGAGGGCGTCATAACTTAGATCGATTCACGGTATCCAACCTAAGGCCCACTTGCAACGCCAATCACGAAACACGTTTAGCGCTAAATGTGTTTTAAACATCATTCTGTCTCTGTCATCTTCAAACATTTGACAGAAACAAAATAATGTTTTAAACTCGTTTAGCGCTAAACGTGTTTAGTGATTGGCGGCGCAAGTGGGCCTTAAACACGTCTGCCCTAACAACAATAATTCTGTATTTATTTATTTGTTTAGAATAAGCACACCAACAGCACAGTCACTTACAATTCAAATTAAATATCATCTACTTGGCATTTCAGTAACCAAGCAAATAACTGGTAGCATGACATTGACATTATGAATATTAGTGACAAAGGAAACAAAAATAAAGTATATCTCGAAGACATAAAACTAGAATACTACAAAACTAACCAATTTGAGCTACATTAGACGTGCACTGTTCGCACTGTTTAAATAAGGTACGTCTACGTCTGTATGAAGCGAAACTCGTGAAGAAAATATGAATTGGGTAAACTGTCAAGTTGGACCTATTATTATATTGCTTTGCCATACGTGTTAGGGGGCTATTAAATGTGTTATTTAAGGTCGATTTATGCAATAAAAAAATACGATAATGACGCTTACTACGTGTGCTAGATCTAAAGTTAAAATAGTTTACCAATTCTGCATCTATGGAACCGTTTATAATTTTATGAAGTATTAGTGAGTTAGAATGGTTACGTCTTTTATTTAAGCTAATCATTTTAAAGTGTTTTAACCTGTCATTGTAATCAGGTATAGCTTTTCGGATCCCATTCTTCATACATAAATACCTGACAAAACGGGCCTGAACAGATTCAAAATTATTAATATAAATTGAATAATAGGGAGACTAAATAGTGGAACAATACTCCAAGGAGCTCTTTACTAGTGCGTTGTAAAGTAAAATAATGCTACTATAATTACGGAAATCTTTTGACATACGGATTATAAAGCCAAGCATTATTTTAGCCTTAGTCACTATACTATCCATATGTTCGCGGAAAGATAGAGATTTATCGAAGAGAACCCCTAGGTCACGGATGACCGATACTCTGCTCAGTACTGATCCATCAATATGATAATCAAATTTAACGTAGTTAACTTTATTCGTGAATGTAATAGTCTGGCATTTTTTTACATTGAGCGTCATTCTGTTGTTCAAGCACCATTGTTGAAGGACATCAAGATCTCTTTGAAGCTTCATACAATCACTCAGGTCCGATATCCTACAGTATATTTTTAAATCATCAGCGTCGGCTAAACAATCGCAATTCGTTAAATCTAAAAGATCATTCAAAAATACCAAAAAAACGAAGTGCCCAGTTTAGAGTCATATTAATGTAAAATAAACATTATTATTATTTATGTCATTATAAATGTTTGTATAACTGGTAAAACTGGTTACATGTTTTTATTTTCAAGTTCTGAATGTGAGGATATACATAATTAATAAAAGATCACTATTATTTAATTAGTAAATTATTCAGCTACTTAGATGGAACAAAGCAAATGCAAAATTAGGACATAATTTATATAATCGATTTATTTCGACATAAAAAGCTGTCATCACTAAGACTTGACATCGATAATATTGAATGACGAAAGTCATTCAATATTATTGATAAACCTACCTTAAATAAATTAAAAAGTTTCTCAAAACGTCTTTATTAAAATCCTCCTTTATTTCAGCATTCCAGGACATTTCAAAAGAACTAAATCCGTCCATCAAACTTTTCAAGTTTGTCCGTCGCCCCCTCAACACTTCCCCTAATGCCGTGAAGCCGGTGACATCTGAAGATGACTTCACCGCAATTCTGGAGAGCACCAACCCAGCTCCCTGGTCACAGTCCGACGGTGAAGGTTTCAATGGAAAGCTGCTGTACATCTACACCTCTGGAACTACTGGATTGCCGAAGGCAGCTGTTATTTCGTCTTCAAGGTAAGTTTTGGGATTCCTACCTTTGTAACCTTAGGTTCCTTGAGAACCGTTAATTGGTTATGTAAATCAAATCGTGCGGTATGGTTATTAACATTACCAACCAAATAAGTAGACACTGACGAGAAGTTAATTGAACGTTTTAACTATACGCAGTTAAGATTGGCCCCCAAATCAATAAATATATCCCTAACTATGTCAAGATCTGTCCTCATACAGGGAGAATTTTCAACGAGTCAGTCAGGGCAGGTGCCCTCACCATATCAGCTACAGGCAAACGTTCTTAGAAAACTGTCCTTAACTTTTTAAGTAATTGCGATTTATAATATAAGTATTAATTCAAATTGTATATTTGTTTATTATTTCCAGAATGGTGTTCATGGCATCAGGCGTGCACTACCTCGGCAGTTTGCGAACGAACGACATCATCTACTGTCCCATGCCTCTATACCATTCCGCTGGCGGCTGCATCACAATGGGCCAGTCCTTCATCTTCGGCTGCACAGTAGCTCTCAGGACCAAGTTCTCAGCGTCCAAATACTTTCCAGACTGCATCAAGTACAATGCCACGGTAAGTGAAAGCTCGGAGAAAGTATGTATAACACTGCACTAATGTGCCACATTGTAAGCGCAGGCTGAGAAGCAGAGAAATCAAAACTTTATGCGGTTGCACAGATTGTTAAAAATGAATTGCTTTGTAGTTGAAGTGAAAGTGTGTAATGTGACAATGTTTGATTTGAGTTTAAGCTTTACGAGGTATATCTATTGTTTATATATGTTTTTAACAGCCTTGGCTGACCGGTATTTCGATTGAATTTAAGAAATGTTGCCTCACGTTTGCTTGCCACAGTCGATAGTAGTGATGACATTCGTATTCATAATACCAACGCAACTTCCAAAAATTCCCCGACCGGTTTCCTCTAACTCTATGAAATAATTGGTCAATCACGACCTGAAAACCTTGAAGGTGTTTGGATAACTTAGGTGTACCTATTTGCTGCTGTATGAGGTTAAAGTGGACTACCATCAGCAACTCGAAACAGCCGATCAAGATTACGGGCTCCTTCAAACAGGTGCGACACAAAGGCACTGCCTGTCGCGAGACGAGCGGTGCCATTGTGTCGCGTGCGATTCGCGTCGCGTGTCGCGCCTGTATAAAAGAGCCTTAACTTGGTCGTTCAAAATTTGTAGTATGAACATGCATTAACAATCTCCCATAATGTAAGCTTTGCAGTTTCCGTCCTACCTTGACAGGTGATTAGGTAGCTTGATAATATTCTCATTTGTTCAAATAAATATATTTCTTTTATTCTCCAGGCTGCTCACTACATCGGTGAAATGTGTCGCTATGTGTTGACAACACCACCGTCAGCAACCGATACACAACACAATGTGAGAACAGTCTACGGCAACGGAATGAGGCCAGCGGTAAGTTTTTTTTTTAATGGCGAAATCACTGAAGTGACCAGTAATTCTCCCGCTTCCGGGCAAAGATCTCCTCATCAAAGATATTAGGAGGAAAGAGGAAATATTTTTTTAGTGCGGGTTGTCAATTTCAGACTATAACGATGTTTTGTTTTAGTACCCTTATTGTATGTTTGGTTTCAGATTTGGCCCGATTTCGTGAAACGTTTCAACATAAAGAAAGTGGTCGAATTCTACGGTGCTACAGAAGGAAATGCAAATATAGGTAACATAAACGATGCTTTGAACAATAAATAAAATGTATGTACTTAGTTTGTTTGTAAACGTTTCTAAATAATGATTTGTCTTGGTTTCAGTCAACATCAACAACAAACAGGGGGCTATCGGTTTCGTGTCCAGAATAATACCAGCAGTGTATCCTATCGCCATCCTCAAAGTAGAACCAGAAACTGGAGAGCCTATCAGAAACAATAAAGGATTATGTCAGGTAAGTCGTGTTTAATAATCCAAAGACTTGTTCAAAAATAAATACAAACACAGTGAGTGCAATATTGGAAACAATGCCCATTCTGGACACACACTACCGATATGAAATGGGGTAATTCTAATTATTTGGGGAAACTTCCCATCGATATCTTATATCTAGAAATAAAACAAAAATGTCTATGAAGTTTAGCCAAATAATTAAAAAAAACCTGTATATTCTTTCATTCTTGAGAGAATAGTTTAACAAATGTTTCCCCTCTTGCAGTTGGCGCAACCCAACGAGCCGGGAGTGTTCATAGGAAAAATTAAACCGGACAACCCATCACGAGCGTTCTTGGGCTATGTGGACAAGGCTGCGTCTGACAAGAAGATTGTCAGAGATGTGTTCGCTTTCGGAGACTCTGCGTTTATTTCAGGTCAGTATTCACCATATTTCTAGGGTTGGCGATATAAGGAGCAATAACTTACTTTATCATCATTGTGATAACTGATGATATGATCAAGTATGACACTGAGCTACCATCACAATACAATCGTGGTTGTTGAACAGCGACCCGAATTCGAGGTGAAAACACAATCGTCTAAGTTGTCAGTTTTGTAAAAGGAAACTGTATTTCGATTTCTGTTAGGTTCTTATTTCAAAAACTAGCTCGATGGTTTAAACCATGTCAATAGAGAAACCTCGTTTTGTAATCGAAGACCCGTAACATCATGTTTCTGTTTCCAAATATCCTTTGGTGGATTTACGATCACTTAAAGGATTTTTTGGGGAGAGAGTTAATCCATTTTACTAGATCATTCTGTAATATCATTGTGAGTAGGTGTTATGTAGACTAATGGTCTCTTCAACCGTTCAGTCGCATCAGCATATTTAAAGCATGTAATATCGGCTCGTTAAAGGTAACTTCAACTCTTGTTTAGTCACTTTTATGGAAGTGGAACACCACAATTTTATGACGACAGCCAGAACATCTCAATGACGACGTCAATATTGTTGCAGGTGACATCTTGACGGCAGACGAGCTCGGCTACTTATACTTCATGGACCGGACAGGTGATACGTTCAGGTGGCGCGGAGAGAACGTATCCACCACTGAGGTGGAGTCTTCTATCTCCAGGGTTGCTGACCAGAGAGATGCTGTCGTTTATGGTGTTGAGGTGAGTGCAAAATTAACTTTAGAGCACCTTTATTTATTAGGGAAGTGGAGTACAAAACATCCATTTAAGCTAAAGTCCTGCAATCTGAAGTGAACTTTCATCTACCAATGTGGCTGCACCATCTGGGCATGAATAGCGACATTTACTTACTCAATTTGCCAGCAATAGTTGAGTAGGAACATCACTGCTGGGAACCCCTTTGAGCCCTGAGCCTGCTTATACGAGCTAATCGTCAAATCGCTGAAAACGTGCTATCATAACGATTGTATAAATAAGGTCTACATACTGTAGTTCATTGTCTATTACGTGAGCACCTTTAGTTGGGTCTTCCGATCATATAAACAAGGGTTGGGTTATTGAATCACCTGCCCAGTCTTCTATTAAGTGACACAATATGAAGAACTCCCTATTATTTCCTTTTGTCCATGTAATCATCAGGGTCTACAAGACCATTTCAATAATCGAACCTTTTCTCATATAGGTTCCCAACAATGATGGTCGAGCGGGCATGTGCGGCATTGTAGATCCACAAGGAACATTGGATTTGGACAAACTGGCGAAAGACATTGCCAAAGACCTGCCCAAGTACGCCAGGCCCGTATTCATCAGGATCATGACTAGCGTGGACATGACTGGTAAGTTGTATATCTTGTGTTGAATAAATTAACGCCATTATTTTTGATATTAAAGTAGCCTATTGTTTTAGTGTGGATCATACGATTTTATCTGGTAGGTAGTAGGTATGTCCATTGTCGAGAGTATCGAATGTACCTTATTTTTGCAAAACATCACTGTGGTAGCTATTGGGTTTATTGAATTCATTTTATAATTTGACCTAACTAGAGCCTGCTAGGTATATTATTTCTTTCGAGCTAGCGCTGTCCCGGCCTTGGTTCTCATCATTGTCAAATAAAGGCCTCCCATAAGCATCGCTATTTTGATCTGACTCCCGGTTTACTGTAGCTATTTGCGGTTCATTTGTATACGCTAGTTACACGACAATATTTTAAACTCCCAAAGTTGGCTGGTTACTACCATTTCGAGACTGTGCAACGTACTTGTTGTTGGCAATAAGAGACTGTTGGTACATTATACAATGTCAAATTAAATTAGCTAGCGAAACTCTGCAGACGTGATGGGTATCGATATCTGAACACGATAAAACAAAAAATAAATTGATTGTTTTTGTGGGGTCATTAACCGTAATTAGTGTATATGGCTGCCGGCCCTAACAAAGTGACTCACTGACTGTCGTCCGCCATGTTGAGAGACAAGTCATTAATAGGCCATTTGGTTCACAGGAACATTCAAAATGAGGAAAGTGGATTTGCAGAAGGAAGGCTACGACCCATCGTTAGTAAAAGATAAACTATTTTACTCAGACCCGAAAACAGGCAAGTATATGCCTTTTGGTAACGCAGAGTACGAGAAAATTACATCAGGACAAATTAGACTGTGATTTTAATTTTATAAACTTTTACATGAAGATATTATTATTGTGCCTTTATTGTGTAACAAATATTTTGTGATAATGTTAAGTGCGAGTACTTGTGACAAGTTATTAGTACGTAGGTATAATTTTATATTAATATTAATTTTGATTTCTTCAATTTTTTTGCGTTGGAGATTACTTTGATATTTGTGGTTATTCTTGTATTTTTTACCTACTTTTATAGTATCAATATCATATCGACAGATAAGATTGTATTCTTAAATGCTGGTTTAACATGGGTAGTTATATACCTACCTGCAGTATTTACTATATCTATTTAGTGGGCTGAAGCTCATATCATTATTTTAATTAGCAGGCCCTGCAGTCTCGACATTAGATAGCGACAAAAATCCGTCGCTAAGTCGTATCAATGTCAAATTCCTTTAATAGATTTTCAACCTTATGCTTTGGAAATAAAGTTGAAAATCTATTAAAGGAATTTGACAACGATACGACTTAGCGACGGATTTTTGTCGCTATCTAATGTTGAGACTGCAGGGCCTGGTTAGTAAGGTATGTTTAAATCAGTACGTTTTTTGTCTACTATTACTTGTTTTTGTTTTACTTACCTACTAACAAAAAGGAGATCATTGTAATACAATGGTCATAACCACAACGCTAATCAAGCGAAAAATGAGTCCTTAAATCCGCTCAATTAAATGTAAATGACAACATAGTGTTTCAATAGTAGTAAATTATTTAATTATAAGTTAATTTATTAGATAAGTTACTGTATTATAAGCTACTTTTTATATTTCCCGTGAAACTAGTAGATCTTAGAAATGTATTTTTAAATTATATATTACGTACAATATGTTTTTGTACTTAGTCTAAGTATTAATGTTTATATTTTGTGGACAAACGGTGTAAGTAATAAAATGTTTTCAAATCAAGTTTCCTTTTCCATTTATTATTATATGTGTTCAATAGGGATTGATCCCTATTGAACACATATATACAGGTGACAGAGAAATTCGACCCATTTCTTGAAAGCGGTTATACTAGAGGTCATTAGCAATAAATTAAGTCCAGTTAACTAGGGGTCAAAACTGGATGGTAACCGAGCTATGACGGTTCTTGGATTTTTTTGAAATTTTCCGACTTATTACCAAAAACAATTAGTTATGAAAAAACTACTCCAGTCTAAATATTAAATTGATACTTTTGTGAGAGCTGAAAAATACTTAATCGTTAAAAAAAAAAATACTTGCCCAAAACTTACATAATCTTAGAAATAAAAGGCCTTTGGTAGCCTCCCTGACGCCTCCTTCTTTGAGAAGGATTAGCCCTCTCCCGATCCCGCTCGGCGGCCTCCTTCTTGATCATCACAGTCTCACAGAAGGAGGCTACTTCCGTCCAATTCTCTGTCTCTGCCAGCATCGCCGTCACTACTGCCGGCAGAGACAGGTCTTGCCCGATCGTGGCAACCAGGACCCGCCGCTCGGAGGCCCATGCAGGGCACTCCTCGAGCGTGTGTTGTGCGGAATCCAAGCTGCCCCTGCAGTGGTGGCAATTTGCCGTGGCTTCTCGCCCAATTCTGTTCAGGTACTCACCGAAGCCACTATGTCCGATGAGCACCTGGGTGAGCCTGAAGGAGATGCGCTCCGCTCTTTTCAGTCAGGTTTCGAAGTGCGGCAGAACGGCTTCGACAACGAGCTTGCGCGAATACTGCAGCTGCTGTAGCTGCTCGCGCCACTTCTCGAGCGCGTGTCGCCGTTCCCGCCGCCTTAGCTTTACGAATGCGCTTCCTGGCACACTATTCCCGCTTTGGCGGATATCGCGAATCTGGTCGTAGACCTTCGCGTCCGTATCGCGACCTCAATTACCAACATACTAAATATCAAAATTCGTTTAGTCGTTTTTGAGTGATTGAGTAACAAACATTTATCCATCCATATTAGCAGGAAGTAGGATTTTCAGACATTAAGAGTTGAAAGTTACTTACTTGAATGACGGATTCAATTTCTTCAATCACACGTTACGGATCTCCAAACCAAACGAAACATAAAGCATATCGTAAACCTACAATACACATCAAATTAAACTTTACAAATAATATTTTATTGATGGCGTTGATGATTGATTGCAATAAAAACGCTTCACCGTTTTATTTTACGAACACACTCAAAATACTGAACTGGAATCTCTTAAAGTACATTCCTTCACTCGCGTTCAAAAAAGTAACTGCATAAGAGCGTTAGTGTGGCGTTAATCATTCGTTGAAGCACTTGAGGAACTTTTGTGCCACTGTTGTGCTATTGAAATGGAACTGAGAGCTGCACCAAATTTTGCCCAAAATGGCGCTAGAGTTGCTGCATAAGGCCTGCAGAGCACGCTCTAGAACTTGGGTCTTAGCACCTTAGGGATTAATCGGGTTAGGCCCCAGCCCCGGCGGCGAGACTGCCGCCCCCCCCGCCTCCTACTCCTCCGGCCGACACCGAATGGCAAGTGGCCGGAGAGAAGAGGAAGGCGGGTAAGGCATCTAGGTCGGCCAAAAGGAAGGAGAGGCGGCAACGGCGCAAGGAGCGAAGCGTCGCGTCTAGGCTCCGCGCCCCGAAGTCCGCAGCTGTAGTGATTACACTACAGCCGGAAGCGGAAAAGAAGGGCGTGTCCTACCGCGACGTGCTCACCAAGGCGAGGGCGGCGGTGAACCTGCAGGAGCTAGGCGTCACCAATGGCATCCGGGTGAGGGTCACTGCGACCGGGGCCCGGATGCTGGAGGTGCCCGGTGCGGGGAGCGGCCCGACCGCTGACGCTCTGGCCGAAAGGCTCAGGGCGTCCCTAAATGCGGACGAGGCCCGAGTGTCCAGGCCCACCAAGTGCATCGACATGCGCATTCTGGGCCTGGACGACTGTGTGACGGAGGCTGAGGTGGTGGCCGCCGTCGTCAGGACTGGGGATTGCTCTGCCGAGCAGGTGAGAGCGGGCACCATTCGTCCTGACCACACGGGGATGCGAGCCGTTACGGTGAGCTGCCCCGTGTCGGCGGTCAGGAAAGCTGCCGGGGAGGGCCGAAGGCTCCTGGTGGTCTGGGTTTCTGCGCAGGTTAAACTGCTGGAACCCAGACCTCTGAGGTGCTTCCGCTGCAAGGTGGGCAACCACGTGGGAGTGCAATGCACCTCGGAGGTGGACCGCAGCGATCATTGCTTCCGCTGCGGTCAGCCCGGTCACAAGGTCGGCTCGTGCAATGCCACGCCGCACTGCGTGTAGTCACAGTTTTATGCAGTTGTGTTACTTGGGAATTTTCATACCGGTTCGCACCTTATGTCTTTACTAAGACTACGCTACTGGATCATTTCTGCTACAAATGTTATTCGATGTCACATACGTCAATGTTACTTCTTTAAAGTTGCGCCCTCTTATCCTACGCCACACGCCTATGATGTGGCTAAGGCACTTGACACTAGCGTTCATTACGCCGCCGGGCCTATAAATATTACAATCACGCGCAAGCGGGGCGTTTAAGTCAAAGGGCGTATATTTATCTTTTCGTGTGTTTGGCTACCAAAGCCATACATATTGTAATTGTACCAGACTTGAGTTCAGAAACGTTCCTAGACGCTTCCAAGCGCTTCCTGTCTGGGTGAGGGCCAGTATATTTTATTTATTCCGTTAACGGAACAAATTGAATCGATGCGAAGCGACAATGGACAATTTGGACACTTTTCCCTCTTCTGAAGATACATCTACTGCATTTCAAGCTTAATGAATCGTAAAATTACATGGCGTAATATTCTCGCGCGCGCACTCCACTGTGGAGGAATGTGAGAAGGCAACATAAGGTACAGTACCTAGGCTTGCAGCATATGCAGTAGCCGTCGCTCCCGCGCAGCAGCGCGCCGGCCTCGTCGGCACGCACTAGTGCGATATTTACCTAGTTTCTCGATTCTATCGTAAAGAACACCTAAAAATAATGCTAATAGCGACTTGCTATTTTTGTCTACGACCAGCCGTTTGTCGTAAAAATTACGTCGAAGGGATCCTTTTAGAACTTAGGATGCTTTTTTTTTGTTTTCTTTGCTGCTCATAGTGCCCCTAAGCGTATACTGCAACTCCTACTACTCCGCCCCTAAGACGACCCTCTGACCGGGAATCGAACCTAAGACCTCATGCTCAGCAGTAGCGCTTGCGACCACTATACCAACGAGGCAGTCGAGTAGCGGATTTTAAAAATCTCTAAAATTCGCTAAATACGAACTATAATCGCTCAGCAATAAAGCTTGTGAATGTGCTGGATCTGCTTCGTCATTTTCACTATCGCTTACTGAAGGAATCGCCGCAGATTCCGTTGCCTACTTTTGCTGGTAAGTGCAATGTCTCATTCTTATTTTATGACCTGGGTGTAGACACGTTTAGCTATATGTCCACCCCGCATCTACATATAGGTATATCTTCCCGCATCGATATTCCCCATAAACGCTTCATCAGGGTATATTAATAACGCGCTCACCTGACAACTTCATAGTTGTGCTGACGAAAAAGTAGACAACCTATAGCATAGATATCCGTGACCTATAGTCATATTCTCTTAGCTAATGCCATAGATAAACTTAATCAATGGCTAATGCTCGATTTTTATGAATAACTAATCTGGGAAAAGATCGAAAAACTAAATTAGAATTTATATTATTTAACAGTATCATTACGCGATTTAGCTAGGCAACCCCTTTTGCAATTTTGTTGGCAACTTCGTGGAGTGAGCGCCATCTGTTGCCGACCGGAACTACAAGCGCCGCCTAGCTAGCAGTGACGTTAACTTCGGACGACCGCTGCTCGTGGTAGGGAGGAGACCGGCTCGCTCGGCGCGCCCGGTGACCCGCTCTCTTTTCTCTTGGACCGTACGACGGAACACATGTTTTAGCTCCATTAATTGGAACAGATTATTATTATTTATTTGTTTAATTTGACGGTTGATTTAACTAATTAGTTTGATCCCTCAATTGACTTTTCTAAAAGGTTTTGTTTGACTATAAATGTTTTGCTGAAAGTTAAAGTTGAATTATTTGCTCAATAATACTTAAAGTGTATAACTTTTAAAATACCTTCATCTGCTCATTAATAAATCGATAATTGTGTATTAATAGTGTCTTATTTTTAATATCAGAAGTGGGATCTACGTGTCATGGGCAAACGCAGGCGTTATCGCAAGCAAGTACAATCGTCGTCAAGTAGCACGACGAGTACAAGCTCCAGAACGCCCTCACCTCTGCCCAGAAGGAAGTCAAAGGTATCACGTCATAATGATACCAAAGCTGTGAGTACCTTAAATAATATAATACCGGAGTTTGACCCCTTAAATGATGATATTAATGCATGGCTTAATATTATACAATCCTATGCGGCAACGTTTGACTGGACCGACGAAACGATACGTTATCAAGCTCTTAATAAGTTGAAAGGGTCTGGCAAAGTCTGGTATGACTCGTTGTTGCGTACTGATAGTCAGTGGCCTACATGGAAATGGAGTGATTGGAATCGGCGCCTAGCTAATAGTTTTCCAATACGTCGCAATATGTTTGAGTTATTAAAAGAAATTATTAATAAAAAACCGGTAGAAAATCAATCGCTATACGAATTTTATTTTGACATTAAATGTAAAGTTGACCGATTATCTTTAAACTTTACCGAGCAAGATATTATATCTATAATTGTTGGGAGCATAGGCGATAGCAATATAGGAGCATCTATTGAGGCGAGTAATTTTAAATCTTGCCATGATTTAGCTGGTTACCTTCATGGTCGTACCTACAAAGGCAAAAACTCAAAACAAACCAGTTCGGGTAGTACACGTGAAAACCAACATAAAACGGTGGATCAAACGAATAATTTTAGCCAGCCGTCCACGAACGTTACCTCTTCAAATAATAACGCCAATTCTAGTAGTGCGCATGAAAGTAATCAAGTCGGTTCAACACATATTCGGAAATCTATTAAATGTTACAGTTGCGGTGGAAATCATAAAAGGAATCAGTGTGATCTCATTAAATGTAATTTTTGTAAAAAAAAAGGTCATGTTGAGGCTGTGTGCCGTACTAAGCAAAGTGCAGGATTAATTAAACCAGAAACTGAGGAAACCAAATTGATCCTTACCCCTGATCCGCGAAATAAATTTGTAAAAATGGTTAACATTGATCACTTTGTCCACGAGGCATTTATTGATACGGGAAGCAGTTGTTCCCTGATTTCCGAATCGGTGGTGGAAAAATATTCGCTTCAGACTAGTGTACTACCCTCGCCAGTTTTGTTACAAGGATTTTCTAGACATAATTCTAAACCGGTCACTCGAAACGTCACTTTAGATTTAAAAATTGATTGTGTGTCTTTAACTGGTGTGAACTTTTACGTTATTGATGACTTAGTAGGTTGTGATATACTTATTGGTCGTAACATAACGGAGCGAAATGATCTGATATATTCACGTGTAGGTAATTCATTCAAGTTTGACTATGCGCAACCCTTAGTGAACTTTGTGACGCTATTCATGAGACTAATATCGATACTGACACCCATTTAAATGAATTGATTTATTTATTTAGACAATATAAACAGTGTGTCGCGTCAGACATAAAAGAGTTAGGGAAAGTGAATAACCACCAGATGGTTATTACACTGACAGACTTACGACCGGTGCAGTGCAGACCGTTTCGAGCCTCTCATACAGATAGAAAGATTATTCGAGATATGGTACAAGAATTAGTGGATAATAAAATAATTCGAGAAAGTAACTCCCCTTACGCGAGTCCCGCTCTGCTTGTGAACAAAAAGAATGGCGAGAAAAGACTGCATTGATTACCGCGCATTGAATAAAATAACAGTAAAGGACAAATACCCAATGCCCCGAATCGAGGATCTTATAGATAGACTACAGGGTTATAAATATTTTACAAGTCTTGATCTAAAAAGTGGATACTACCAAATTATTATGAGCTCACAGTCCATAGAGAAAACGGCATTCATTACCGAAGATGGCCATTATGAATTTTTGCGGCTCCCATTTGGTTTGGCTAATGCACCATCTTGTTTTCAACATATGATGAATAAAGTGTTAGGTAATTTAAGGTTCGAAAACGTCATTGTATATTTAGATGACGTTTATCTAATTACAGAAACTATTGAGGAAAATTTAAAGCTCTTGGAAAACATTTTAGAAATATTTAAAAATAATGGTTTAACTCTAAATTTAAAAAAATGTAATTTTATTAAAACCGAAATAGAGTTTCTCGGATACAAAATAAAACAAAATTGTGTAATGCCAAATGAAACCAAAGTGGAAGCCGTTAAGAAATTTCCCGTACCGAAAACTGTGCATCAGTTGCGACAGTTTTTGGGGCTAATTAATTATTTTCGCAAATTTATTAAAAACTGCGCTATAATTTCTGCCCCTCTTACTAAATTATTAAAAAAGGACGCTTCTTGGTCTTGGGGTTCATTGCATGATCAAGCGTTTCAAATTTTAAAAGCTAAACTGACATCAGATAGTGTACTATCTATTTTTGATCCAAATAAAGAAACCGTTTTGTATACGGACGCTAGTCGTGATGGCGTTGCGGGTATTCTCGTTCAAGTTGCTGATGAGGGTGAAAAACCTGTATATTACTATAGCCGTCAGACAACTGAGGAGTTGGAACTCCTAGCAATCGTAAGTTCACTACAGAAATTTCGTCTTTATTTAATTGGTTCACCTTTCACTATTATCACGGATTGTAATGCGGTCAGATATGCGTTGACTAGAATAGTTATTTGTGCAACAAGAGAGCAAAGTCGTTTTTTGCTGCGAGTGCTGATTTTGAATCCTGAGTGTGGCGAGGGATTCAAAGGCACGAGATGCAAAAAACTTTGCTCTCGTGTAACACACATAACTTTTCACTTCAGCAGCGAGAACACTTTAGGAGATAAAATAATAAACAGGAATAGATTGAAATAACTATTTATTGTGAATCAAAATAATTAAGATTGTAGGTAGAGGTACCAATTCAATAAAATGGAACATTTTAAAAGTTAAAAGTAAAATTACTGCAATTCTGCAAATTAAACGTAACCCGCTCTTTTATTTAAATTGAGGCGTGTTCGGAAATAGCACCCATGATATTTTATTATTCAAAATATATTACGTAACATTATTGAAAATAGAAATAAATATGTACATGTTAAATATTAGTTTTATTTGCAGTAAATACTTATTTTCGTTTAAATACAACAATAAGTAAAAAATTCAATAAATTACATTAATAGACATAATTATCTTTTTGAAAAATTTCTTTAGTTAGTACGAAATTCCGAACGTGTTTGTCTTTGAGGTCGCATTCAAAATCGGAACTTCGAAAGGGCTGGTCTTTGTCTCTCTCTCTTTCTAATAGCGGGAAAGAGATAGAGTGTGAATGTTTCGAATTTTATGATTAACCCAGGATGAATAAGATATTCGCGGCTTTCTGAAAAAAAATAATTAAAAAGTTACTTGGTCTCACTCAGTGAGCAAAATCGCATTTTGCTCACTGATTTCAGGCAGCAAAACCTACATGTTTGAGCTACTGAAGTGAAAATAATATTATCAATAACCGAAGGAGACTGGTTACTTTCTGTGCAGATGCAAGACCCTGACATTGTGAAAATTAAAACTGTTTTAGAATCTGGTGAAATAGATGAAAATAAAATCATTTTTGACACGTATGAACTGTTAGGCGGAAAAGTGTACAGAAGAACAGCTCATGGGCGACGATGGGTTGTACCAAAGAGATGTATATGGCAAATAATAAGATACAACCATGATAACGTGGGCCATTTTTCTGTCGATAAAACGGTTGAAAGAATAGGGCACAAATATTGGTTTTCTCGTATGCGTCACATAATAAAAAAATACATTAAAAACTGTTTGAATTGTATTTACTATAAAAATAAGGGTGGTGCTAAGGAAGGAGAGTTATACCCGTTGCCAAAATACGCGCAGCCTTTTCACACTTTTCACGCGGACCACTTAGGTCCGTTCGTTGAAACACGAAACGGAAATATATACTTACTAGTTTTAGTAGATGCATTCACTAAGTTTGTGTTTATCTGCGCAGTAAAGTCTACAAAAACATCCGATCTTATAAACGAATTAGATAATATAACTAAAACTTTCGGTAATCCAAAACTAATTATTTCCGATTCAGGGTCATGCTTTACTTCCAACATGTACAAAGAATATTGTAAGAGCAAAAATATCCGCGCGCATATTGTGGCAACGGGTATGCCTCGCTCAAATGGACAGGTAGAGAGATTTAATAAAACAATACTAGAATCATTAAAAACTATTGGGGCAGATACTACTGAAGATAGATCAATATGTTAAAATAGTACAGCAAAGTTTAAACAGTACAATCCATAAAACTATTAATGCCGTTCCTAGCGAGGTTTTATTAGGATATCGTTTGCGCGTTGATAATGACAATGTAGAGCCAGAGCTTGATGATGAATCGCTAGTGGACGTAACGGAGTTGCGAGCAAAGGTAGATAAAAATATTAAAACTAGTGCAATATCACAAAAGCAAAGGTTTGATAAAACTCGGTCAAAAGCTAAGATTTACGAAGAAGGTGATTTGGTATTAATCAGAATACAGAGTCAGAGCAACGATGGTCGAAGCAGAAAACTTCTGCCCATGTTCAAAGGCCCGTTTCGAGTAAAAAAAAGTTCTGGGTAATGACAGATATGAGGTAACAGACCTGAGGGGTTCTGAAAGAAGCAGTAAACCGTACAATGGCGTGGCAGCTGCTGAAAATAATAGGTCTTTACCTATGAAATTGCCGTTTTGTATGAAAAAATTTAAACGAATTTTTTTCATGAATTTTGTATTTGTATTAATCGAAGTAATCACCCATGCAATCAATGCATCTTTGCCATCGCAGTGGCAGTTTATTGATGCCCTTCTTAAAGAAATCAGCTGGACGGGAGGCAACAAATTCTTCAAAGGCATTTTGTACTGCCTCTCGGGTATTAAATTTTTTTCCCGCCAAGAAGTTATCCAAATTCTGGAAAAAGTAGTAGTCTGTAGGCGCAAGGTCTGGTGAGTAGGGCGGATGACGGAGAGCTTCCAACCCCAGTTCTTGCAACTTGGAGGCCGTCTGCTGTGCAGTATGAGGTCGCGCGTTGTCGTGCAGGAGCAGCGGAGACGAGCGATTGACCAATGCTGGTTGGAGATGCGCCAGCTTCTCCATCATTGTGTTCAGTTCTTCACAGTACACATCTGCAGTAATGCTCACCCCGTTTGGTAAGAAGCTGTGATGAATCACACCGGCGCTAGACCACCAAACAGTGACCATCACTTTTCTAGGGGTAAGTTTTCGTTTAGGGCATTGTTTAGGTGCTGAACCAGGATCCAACCAACTTGCTGAGCGCTTACGGTTATCAAACAGAATCCATTTTTCATCGCAGGTAACAATGCGGTTCAAAATTCCTTCATTTGTGTGTCTGTTGAGCAGTGCAAGGCACGTCTCGACGCGTACTTCGCGCTGGCGATCATTGAGTTCGTGGGGCACCCATTTGTCAAGCTTTTTTACCTTGCCAATTTGACGCAAATGGACCAATATTGTTTTGACGCTAACGTCGAAAGCTGCTGCTAATTCAGCCGTAGATTGTGTATCATCAGCTTCCACAATCGCCTTTAATTCGTCATTGTCGACCAAAGTCTTCGGACGACCGCGAGGTTCATTTTTCAGGTCGAAATTTCCAGAACGGAAGCGAGCAAACCAATAACAGGTGGTGCGTTGGTTTGTAGAGTTAGCTCCGTAAACGTCGTTGATGTTGCGTGCCGCTTGTGCCGCGTTGCTGCCACGACGGTACTCATATTCCATAATTACTCGAATTTTTAACGTATCCATGATGACGAAAAAGATTGAAATGCGATGAAAATGTAACACTAATCAATAAAGAAATGACTACTTTTAGAAAAAAAAATCCATGTTTTTAAAATAAAATTAATTTGAAATTAGAATTCATAGCCAAACAAAAATTATTTTGATTTGAAATGGCCAGTACTGCAGAACGGCAATTTCATAGGTAAAGACCTAATATGAAGTGTTGGATACAAATCGATGACTGGAAATTGGAGTAAGCTATTCACAATTAGGTCCGTGTTGGCAAGTCGTAGTTTTAAAGGTATGTATTGCACTTTCCTGGCTGCAGTGAATCATTAATTTTAGCTTTATAATTTTATTGTAAATAAAATGAAGTGGCTACACAGTCTCACATATAGTATTGCTTATATTTTACTCGCGAGACTAGATAAAACACTTGTACCATAATCCTCGCCAGGATAGAAACACCAGCAAATGTGAATAAAGCTTGGAAAACAACTTGGCACATTTAAGTGTAGCGAAAAGCTCTTTAAATGCAAGTGATTCCAAGTGGTAAGCTCTAGGAAAACCAGGACTCTTAAGTGTGGCATAGTCCCTTTAAGTACGGTTGACCTAGCAGTAATAGAGTAGGCATTTGCTGATGGTTCAAAAGCGTATTATGGGTTGTGGGCCATACTTGCAGATTTAGAAAACTAGTTCTGATGTTGTTTTTGTTAGTGTTTTACCTAGACTCGTGGGGCGCCTGGGACATGCGCCTTGCAGAATGGCCGTGTTGGCAACTTCGTGGAGTGAGCGCCATCTGTTGCCGACCGGAACTACAAGCGCCGCCTAGCTAGCAGTGACGTTAACTTCGGACGACCGCTGCTCGTGGTGGGGAGGAGACCGGCTCGCTCGGCGCGCCCGGTGACCCGCTCTCTTTTCTCTTGGACCGTACGACGGAACACATGTTTTAGCTCCATTAATTGGAACAGATTATTATTATTTATTTGTTTAATCTGACGGTTGATTTAACTAATTAGTTTGATCCCTCAATTGACTTTTCTAAAAGGTTTTGTTTGACTATAAATGTTTTGCTGAAAGTTAAAGTTGAATTATTTGCTCAATAATACTTAAAGTGTATAACTTTTAAAATACCTTCATCTGCTCATTAATAAATCGGTAATTGTGTATTAATAGTGTCTTATTTTTAATAATTTATCAATGCATATTATTATCTAACATAAAATCTTTGTCATCGTCAAATAACGGATGAATATTATTTCTGTTACGGGATCATAAACCATTAGCCAGTATTCAGAAAAAGTGTGTGATGTGCGTTTTGTGTGCGTTAACTAAACGTTTGAAGGACAATACATTTCCTCAATGGCTTTAATAAGAGGTTGAATATAATATTATTGCTTTCAAAAGAATATGGATAAACATCTGTGGATAATATATAAATAAAATATTTTTGATGATTTTATTGCATTCGCAAACAATTTTCAGTTAACTCTGTAGTAAACTGTGACAAAACGCAAATGTCAATATTCTTTGACTGCGTTCCGAATTACGACATAATCGTTCAAAGCGCTCACATCAATAATTTGCGTTCCGATTTATCTAATCTAAATCACGATTATGACATATGAGAGCTGTCAACAATTCGGAATGCTCGTGAACGCGCTCACAGTGCTTGCTCAACGTCAAACCCAAACCTTGCACAAGACAGAAAGTCCGACAGGATATTTTTTTGAAAATTAAATTTCTTCGCATTGGCACTTCTGTTTTGTTGGTTGAGATGTATGAGACCAAAGATGCGACTCAAAACAACTTAACAGCACAACGGACAACTGTCATTTTTGACTGCGCTCACGATGATATTAATAAAAGGCATGGTCGGCGTTATCGCAAGATGGCGCATGTCATGACGTCATCTATGACGATTCACGGGACATCGTTATCGCGCTCACGCTAATTCGGAACGGGTGTAAGCACGCTCAAATCGATTACAGTGCAATTCGGATCGTACCCTTTATTGATTCAAAGGTGACAGTGACATTACAAATTGACAGACGTCAAAAAACGACAATAAACCTGGGTCATTAAATTGTACGTACATTGCGTGTTATCGTAATTAAATTAAGTTGTACAAGATATGACAGTGTGCCCCTCATTATCATAATTTATTTGAGCCGATCATTGACCGACGACGAAAATCGGGTCTTTGTAAATTATAAATGAATTTCTGTAAGAATAATTAACAGCGACTGAGCCTAAGGAACTCGTTTAGAACGCAAAGTGCGATATGTTACACGATTATGTGCACGATTCTTAGATAAAAGTTTATCTAAGGCCAGTTATTGTCAAGTAGCTTTAAACTGATTAGTTAAAAATCAAATTAAGTGATCCTGTTGCTTGTTTGCCCTTTGAGAGGTTCTCGCAAATAGTGCGCTGTGCGAGTAAATGAAAAATTAAAGCTAGTCAACGGGCGCACAGCGCGCGACAGTCACAGTGGGTCGCCGTTCAGCAGTTAGACGCGTTGCGTTGCGAAAGGCGGTCGTGATGGTGTTCGTGTTGACCGCTATTGCGGCTGCCTGTGCCGCCGTTTGGCTCTCCCAAGGATTCCTTTGTATGTTTGTGGCTATTATAATTCTTTGTGCTGTTTACCTCGTTGCATTCCATACACAATGGTGTTACATCGCACTTAGGACTGCTCCTAGAGATCTCAGGTAAGGGTTCTAAACTGGCACGTCATCGTAACAATGTGTTACGACAGTGTTAATTATTACAAAAGTAATACTAAATCAATCACTAAGTTTAAATTCCATACAATTACACTGTAGATTATGTAAATTTTTCAAGAAACAAATTGGTCAAAAACTTTTTATGTCAACATCTTCATTGTTTATTTGAATATTAACAATAATTTATTTTAACATTCTAGAGCCTTATTATCATATGTAAAGATACTATGGATAACAAGGAAGTTCAGCAGCAAAAACTTGACTATACCAGACGTGTTCCACGATGTTGTGGAGAGGCATCCTGATAAGCCTTGTTTCTTATTCCAGGATGAAGTCTGGTCCTTTAAGGAGGTTTGTAACACTTTTTAACATCATTTTCAGTTGAACAATTTATAAAATAAGCACCTAGGCACAAAATTAAAGTGTAACAAACATAGTAACAAGTGTTACTATTTTTTTGTTCATCGTTACAAATTCACAAGCTGTACACACAGGACACATTACAACACAGTAGAAATTTAACTTAAGTAATCTATCATCAGTGTTAAACATGCTTAGTTTGAACTTGTAAAACATAGAAAATTATGTTTAAACTGAGAAGAAAGTGAAGGAAGGCCTTTTGAAATTGCTGATGCATTATAAAAGAGAAAGTCATTTTTCTCTGTCTTATTGTATTAGGTTCTATATTTGAATCTATGTACTCAGACAACTATGGGGTCATAAATATCTTCAATATTCAACTGTATAATGTACTTATTGTCTTTTTGTTGTAATTCAAAGAAAAACATTTGAGATTTATTATTTACATAATTTAATGTTAATGTAGAATCTGTTATTGAATTAGTACCCACAGCAAGGTACTATTGCAAATGATCTTTATTTTAATAACTATGGTAACCTTATTATGGCCAAACATACTATAGTCATAAAAACGTCATTTGCAAAGCAATTAAAAAATTTAATATGCATAAATAGATTAATGTTACATTCAGGTGACAGTTTGTCCTTCAGGAAAGTGTAATTCATTCCGTTGAATTTGGTACGCAGGTAGCAGTAATTAACCATTGTTTAAATTCATGTTAATTCAAAAGTTTTGGACAGATTAAGGTCCCCTTAATGGTACATTTTTCACCACCTTTTTAGTCACCTGTGTAACCTACTCTTGTGATTTTATTTTTAAATGTTAAACTTGAAGTCATTGATCCAACTTCAAATGAAGGTTAAAAAGTTTTAGCATAAGTTCAACCAAATTAATGACAGTGCAGTTTAATCCAATTTTTTTAATTGTATTATTCTTCTATTAGTAGCTACAATACAAGGAAGTGTACCTTATATTATTGAGATATCTATAGCTTAAGATCACCTTATCAGAGATTGCAGGCCTGAGATAACACTGATGTATGTTGAGAATTCATAAGTCTTTAAGGAAACTTTCTCATACTGATTTATCAGCAACAATATTTTTATACCCACTCAGAGTAACTCAAACCAACATTTCATTTTAGATAACCTTTCTAAAAATAGACAGTAATAATAAGTACAAATAATGATTAAGTAGGTAAGTACCTATTTGGAAGAAGAATAATTTCCTGACTGACTGTGTCACATATAAACATCATCCTGAAACATTCCTTTAATTATACATAGGTAAATGTTGCTTCACTTTAAGTAGGTAATGATTAACTTCTGCTTAGTCATATATTTGCTTGTCTTAATGTTAAACATCATTTTGAAATAAGTAAGGGGATATTTTAAAGAAGTTAAATGACAGAGACTGACACAGAGTTTAGAAATGTTTTGAGAAACTATATTTCTAAGCAAGTCTAACATTGGATCAAGTTTGTATGCTACCATTGCATACTACTTTTCTTATATTGAGTTTGAGTTAAACAAGTTTTTATGTTGAAGCACCAACATTTATCTCCATTCTATAAAAACATATGTATACGGCTCGATTCAAACTTTATGGCAGCTCTGAAGTGCGCTACTCGCTGCGCAAAACCTCACCCCTCACTCCCGTTGACACGTGAATTTGTTACTGCGCAGCGACTCGCCTCATGTTCCGAGCCGCCTAAAGTTTAAACTCTTCTATCTTTATTCTTGTAAAGTATGTTATGAAATGATTAGGGCAAAGGTGTAAATGTATTGTCTAAATCACACATTACAAAGTGTTTTGTTTTAGTCATAATGCTAAAATAGGTTTTATTTACAAAGTTTTTGTTTTAGGTGGAAGATTACAGCTTGCGGGTAACAGCTGTGCTAAAGGCACAGGGTATAAAGAAGGGGAATATTGTTGGGCTGTTCGTAAACAACTGCCCCCAACAACCGGCGCTATGGATGGGCATAGCGCGTCTTGGCGGAATCACACCTCTTATTAACACGAACCAGCGAGGCAACGCTCTCGTTCATTCCATCAATGTCGCCAAATGTGACGCGTTGATATTCTCCGATGAGTACCAAGCTGGTAAGACACTCAAACAGGTTTATTTGTACTATGTACCGATGGTAATGACTACACATCTTTCGGCGGGCTGATAATCGCGCTAAGTCTCTGGTATCGATAAAATGATGTTGAAGTATGAGCACTGGCTCAAAAGATACTTACAGGACCTACAAAGGTGTCACCTGTGCATGATAAGTTTAAGACTTATAACTTATAAGATTCGTGAAAAAGTTTTAGTACCAAATCTATTAGTCTTATGATAGGTAGTGCCAAAAAATGCCACACAAAAAATATAGGTACGGCTTTCCCAAGTTGCCTACCATTTTCAAATGACCGTTGAAATGAAAAGAAGATAGGGAGGTAGGTACCGAATTTGCCATCCGCCATAATTTCTGAGATACCTATGAATTAATTCGCTTTATTTTTGCAAATTTTCGTTGTATATGTACCTACAGATAACTATTTCCTTTACATGTACAGTCAGCAAAAGAGGTAAGTATGCAGGGTCGCCGGATATAGTTGAAGTTTAGTAAGAAACCGATGAATGTTTTTGAATAAAATAAAATAAAATTAATAGAAAACAAACTAGTCATTTATCAAATTAAATTTCATTCGAAAACATTTATCGGTTTCTTACTAAACTTGAACTATATCCGGCGACCCTGGATACTCATCTCTTTTGCTGACTGTACGTAATAATTTTTTATCTAGTTGTTGACAAATAAACGTATCTGAATCTTGGACCCGACTCTCGCCAACTAGCTGACCTAGAAAAGAATGTACCTGTCTTAATAAAAAAACTGTCATTCGTCATCATTTTATTTCTTTTCTCAGGTTTCTCAGCTTTTATTTGGTTTCAAGAATTTACTTACACAAAAGAACTACAATGTCCAATGTTCATTACCGCGTTTTTTTTTATACCTAGTTATATATTTACCAGTCATTGTCGGCTCCGAACGTGTAGAATTCAAAATTGAAACTATTAGAAAGCCGTTTAATGTCACCTGATTCTGAATGTAGCGAGTGAATCGACCATAATAATAGACCTACAATTTGGATATTTGAAGACTTATGGTCTTCCTGTCCACAAATCTATTCCATACATCTCTATCAAACGACATCAGGATACTTAATTTCCGCTACTAGTAAACTCAGGATATTCTTAGTAGCGCAAAGATGACAACAACTAGGATGTAGGAACCACACATTGTAGCGCAGTTTACCTTAACAAGACCAAAGTATGATTGATAACCAGAACATTCTGAGTCATCTTTGACCTAGTTATCCATTAAAGCAGCAACAGTGCTGAGCCTTGGACTTCGAGCTTACGTTGAACTAACGAGCAGAGAGCGTCATTTCGAATTCTATATACGTTTCGCTATTTTGACGTGAATCCGTAACAATTACTACGAAGATATTAACTCTAAATGCGAAGGGCTACACACCATATTGCTACCCATATCATTAAAAATACATTTCAGATAAAAAAAAGTACTAAAGGCCAGCGTAGTAACGTAAATATATCCATTTATCTTTCTTCTATAAATACAGGCTGGTCAAAATAGTGACGTCATAAAAAAATATTGATTCTTGATAGTTTTCGAGTTATAATTATTTTTTTTAAATTTTATGGGAACCGCTTTCGAAAAATTCTATGTTTATTTTTACACGGCTTTTCACATTCTACTTTTTGCAATTTTTGTTTTTTATGTAATATTCTTTCAGCCATAAAATAATCATCTTGCTATCATTAATTGAATATACAATAATTATGATCGAAAAGGAGCAATTCACGTTAGAGTGATATAGTCGGAAAACCTGTTATGTTATGATGGGTTACCTGGGATGGGCGTTGTCGGCTTTAGACATTAGTAACTTTTTATTTTTAACAGTTTTAAGTTTAATAAGATAATTTGATGTATTTAAAATTCATCTTAATCTAATTCGATCAAAATTTTTGTATCTTAAATGAATGATAGGAAGCTGATTATTTTGCCTCTGACAGAATATTCCATAAGAATGAAAATGGCAAAAAACTATGTGAAAAAGCCGTGTAAAAATACAGTTTTTTTTAAAGCGGTTCCGATATAAATTTTAAGAAATTTGAAAAGTTGTTTTATCTCGAAACCTATCAAGAATCGCGGAACATACATGGAGTATTTTCGGATACCCCTAGGCATGAGGCATCAATTTTTTTTATGACGTCACTATTTGGACCGTCCTGTATAAAAAAAAAACTGACTGATTGCTGACTGACATATCAACGCACAACCGAAACTACTGGGACTGGGATCGTGACATTTTTCACACGGCTTCGTTTTATAATGTAGGGGAGCACCATGGAGGAGTTTTTGAAAAATCGACCTATAAAGGGGTGAAAAGGGGGGATTTTGTTTGTATGAAAAATCCTATTTCTTAAATTTATAAACTTAAAACTTGGCACGAATCTAAGTAAATTATAAAGTATGTCATTTTTTGTTTTTCTATCCTATCGCTTAAAGGGAGATTGGAGGGTGGCAGAGTTTGTATGGAAGAATTTTAACGCGCGGTAATATTAACTCGAAACTCAGTATTTGATACTCTTTATTATTTATTTTGGTTTTAAGTATAAAACCAAAATAAAGAATAAAGAGTATCAGGGTTTTTTCGAAAATCTACCTGTGACGGGGTAAAGAGGGGTAGTAAATTTTACAGGGGAGTATTTTACTGCGTGGCTTGATTAACTCAAAAATTGGTATAAATAATCTTTGAGTCAAATTATGGAAACATCCCTATCGAATTTTCACAATTCCACCCTTGTGGGGGTGCAAAGACGGGACACAGTTAATATGAAAAATCTTATTCCTTTGGTAATAAACTTGAAACTTAGCAATATTTGCCTCAGTAAATAATAAAGATTTTCACATTTCGTTTTAAAAGGATTTAGGGGTGACAAAGTCAATAAATAAAAAGTAAGGAAAAATTTTAACGCGCTGTCGGATTAACTCGAAACTCTGCACTAATACTTAAAACAAAAAATAAAGTAAGTACGTGTTCTAGGGTTTTTCAAAAATCAATTCCTAACGGGGTGGAAATGGGTAATAAACTTTAAGGGGTGGATTTTACTGCTTGCTTCCATTAACTCGAAAATAGGTATCTTTAAGTACCAATATTTTTTTTTAAACAAGCCCTGTCTTGGAGAAAAAGGATGACACATTTTATTTGAAAAATCTTATTCCTTTGATCTATAAAATTCAAAATTGTCCCGAACACTTATCTATCTAAATAAATGATAAAGATCGTAAATTTAAATTTCGAAAACTACCTTTCAAGGAGGGTGGAGGGGGTGTTAAAACTTATACAGGAAAGTAAGAAATCCACGCGGTCGAAGTCGCGTGCAAAGTGCCAGTTAATAATAAGCATAGGTATATTACTTAACAATTTTAAAATAATAGGTGGGCAAAACTTGGAAAATCATTCAATAAAAGTGAACTTCCATTAGGTAATACACATGCTTACATGTATGCTTACATATATATGCTAATGATACGATGTTTTTCTATTACTTGTTGGCACTCTTTTTTTCGTTGCATAAATATTAACATAAGTATCTAGTTTTATAATTTGTTCACGGTCTTTTTTTTTCTATCTTCGATGCTCACATGGGAATATAGACTACTAGCTGCGCCCCGCGGTTTCACGCGCATAAGTCTCGATCCCGTGGGAATATCGGGATGAAAAGAAGCCTGTGTCCTAATCCAGGTCATGGCCAGATCTACCCATGTGCCTAATTTCATCCAAATCCGTTCAGCCGTTTTAGCGCGAAAGCGTAACAAACAAACTTACTTTCACATTTATAATATTAGGTAGGAAGTTAGGATATATTATTTATTCACAGATTTCTAATACCATCTAAATGCCTTATTCCAGCTATACAGAATGTAGCCAAAGAATTGAGCCCATCATTGAAGCTGTTCAAATTCTCCCAGCGTTCTCTGAATCCATCAAACCAGAAGATTGAAAGCAGCGGTGATGATATCTCCGATTTCACCAATTTGGTGGAGACCACGCCCCCTGCGCCCTGGACGCTGGCAGATGCTGATGGCTTCCAAGGAAAACTGCTGTATATCTACACGTCTGGAACCACTGGACTGCCGAAAGCTGCTGTTATTTCTAATGCTAGGTAAGACCACTCAAATTATTCTCATAAGAGTAAGTATAATTATTTGAATCTGCAATTCTACGTCCTGGCTTGTCAGTGGCAGTTAAAAATGTTTACACATTGCATCCATTATCTGTGGCACTAGAATGTTGTCTTTACAATCATTTCAAGACTTTATCAACAATGTATTGTTGTTTTTCAGTATAGCTAGATACGATTCCCATCACGTCTCTAAAGTCTACCTAACCAATTAAAAATAAAGTTATACAGTGTTTTTTTTTCTAGCCAGTGTTTGTAGATTCTGAACTTAAGTAGGTCCTAAGAGAAAAACCCTAAAAGAACCCACGGGTTCAAAAAAAAAAACATTTTAGCCTGTATATGACAACATTTCATCGTATATATGGCAAACGTATCATAGGTATTACAGTTGCCTTTCTATTTTTTCAGATTTGTGTTCATGGCAACTGGCCTCCACTACATGGGTTTGGAAGGCAATGATGTGTTGTACTGTCCTTTACCCCTCTACCATACCGCGGGGGGAGTGATAAGCGTCGGCCAATCTCTGATACTTGGCTGCACAGTAGCTCTGAAATCAAAGTTCTCTGCCTCACAATACTTCCCGGATTGCATCAAATATAAGGCTACGGTATGTGAACACAATTAAGTTTTGAGTTGGTAGATAAAAAATTCAGGTCCTCTACCGAACATAAATTTGGCGGTTTTTTTGTACGCCGGAATTATTTTGCTACGCTTAGTAAAGCACGCAAATTGGTGTTCATTGCTCCGTTGTTGTTAAAATGTTTAATTTATGGCTTGTGTTTAAACACCTACCAGAAGAGTATCTATTTTACTACCAAAAAATTCGAAATACTCACCAAATTGTGTCCATCAGAATGCATAAATGCTCACCAAATTGTGTTTCATAAAGTATTGTAGAAATTAATCTATTTTCCTTTTTTATTTATAAGGCGTAGTCGACGGAGCCCCGCCCGGCGGGGCTCCGACTTCTGCGTGGTTTAAAAAAAAGTAACCACGAACCTAACCTGTCCGAGTAGGGGTGCCCCAAGTCCCGAGCTCGCTTCGCTCGCTCTTGCATCCTATCCCATCCTTGCATTTTGAAGCAAACTTATTTTTGGTGAGCAACTTAAACAAGATTTGGTTAGCATTTATCCATTTTGGTAGTCAAAAAGAATATAAATACAACACATACAATTATTCTGATGAGTGTACAATTATTTTGGAACTTAAAACGTTGTTCTTTAGGCACCTCGGTATAGAGTGGGTTTATTTTATTTGAAGTTAACATATTTTACTTGGTACTTAGTCTTAGGGTCTAAAAATTATTTTGGTGACCAATGAGCATTTAAATTGTAGTCTTAATTTGTTCGGTACGTTGAGGTTTTCATTGTATGAAAATGTGTATGGAACATACAAAAACAACCTTTCACACTTTTTTAATATAGTTTACGACGTTAAAGCGAGATCGATAACAATAAATAATTCTTATGAAGCTCTCAAATAAAGCCCCATTTACACGATGCAAGTTTCTTGCCAGTTTCATACCATAGAATTGAAGCAACAAATGACTTGCATCGTCTAAAGTCTAAACAATGTTTAGACGATGCAAGTTTTATTGTTGCTTCGACCTATGGTATACCATTGACAATTCAATCGCGCTGCGTAGATCAGCGGGGTGATTGCGTAACACACTAACAGTAGGAATAGCTTTCATTTTGACATTTCAACAACATTCATTGCGTTATTTACGTTGTTGAGCGGACAAATTTTTCGAACAAATGAAACAATGGATTAGCAATAGGCTTCAAAATGATTCAGATTGTGGTTAATAGTGTGTTACGTAATTAGGGTGCAGGCTTAAGCAATGAAGCATAGCATGTGTTTTATCAATTATTGGTTACTGCTTCCAGCTCAATCGAGTAAAAATTCGTACCATTAGCGAAGCCTATGTCCAGCGGTGGACTGCTATTGGCTGATGATAAAGATTATCTTTCGTCATAAAATGAACAGAAACTAGTGCAACTTGGCCAGGCTCATGATAATTATTTATAGGCAATATCATCAAACGATTCTATTAACTATACAAGTTTACAAGGTCAATAAGAATGCTTATCTACATAATTGACATTACTATTGTACCTACTGTGTTATTATTTGTACCATCGCATAGCGGCCGTTGTGCAAACAACTTATTGTGAATATTTTAATGTGTATAATCAACATCATGAAGCCAGTCAAGTGAATCGGGGAATTTGTTATATTGCGGGTTGCGTAATTTAATGTTTACTCGGAACTGACCAGTAAATGTAAGTACCATGTAATAGGGGACGAGCCGATTTCCACCAACCAGGTGCAAATCCAGATTCCGGGTTGCTTCTCAGAAGTATAATAAATAACAAATCAGGCAAAATGGGGGTGTACTATAGGTACATCTCTGCCTAACCCATCGGGGAAAACAGGCGTGATGAACATACATATAATAACATAGTTACGAAGTCAAAACTATACATTGGACATATATCTGAAAAATATAAAAATTGCTTCGAGGTGTGGGAACGAGTCGTGTCGTAAATATAGTTTTAAAAAATTTTGTCCGTTTGTCTGTTTGTATGTTCCGGATTGGCGCAAAAACGGCTGAACGGATTTGGATAAAATTTGGCACACAGATAGTTTATAACCTGAATTAACACAGAGTATTTTTAATCCCGGTGCACGTTCTCGTGAGATATTGTAGGTACTTTCCGACATCCACGCGGGCGGAGCCGCGGGAAAAAGCTATTTATTAGTAAATAAAATTTGTCAAGGTAGAAGCAGATTCAGTGAATGTTTATGGTCAAAATAAGGCCTTTATTGGTGTGGTGTGGATATCGTAAAAGCGATCTATCACCGATATTTTTTGCAAACTAATTGTGACAATATTTAAGCGATCTTTTATCGATGTATCTAATAAAAGACCACTTAACTTTGCAAAACAAACATTTAACACTGCGATAATTGCTAACTATTATCACTTTGTCCTTGATTATTTAGCAATGTGTAGGATGTAGTTATTTATGCTTGGTTTATTGTACGGGAAAATAAAACAAAAGCTGTCATGGGTTTTCTATTTTTCTACCTGCTATATTAATTTCCTTCTTTTCTTTATTTTTTTTTTCTTTTTGTTTTTTTTCTTTACTACCTTTGTCATGCCAAATCTTATATTTGCTCGTTTCTATATGGTTCATAATAATATCCTATTCACATGTGCATGTTTGTTTGTCACACAGGCTGCCCACTACATAGGCGAGATGTGTCGCTACGTACTAGCCACGCCCCCCTCGCCGGCTGATACACAACATAAAGTGCGCGTGATTTACGGCAACGGGCTCAGACCACAGGCAAGTAAATCTATATCTATACATATTATAGTTTGGGTTTGTGACTACGTTGCTTTTCTAAACTACGCAACGGATTTTGATACGATTTTGTTTTCACCATCATTTAAATAATTTATTCCGGAAAGTGTATGTGTATATTAATAATAAACTTGAATATACAAAAAAAAATCTCCCATGTTTTCTCAAGCCGTGAAAACCGAGCGAAGCAGGGGTGGTTCGCTAGCATATTTATAGAAAAGTTCCGTGAATGAATGACTGACAAACCTCAGCCTAAACCATTGTAAATAGAAACGTGATATTTGAAATATTCAATTGTTAGAAGGTATAAAGGTACATTAAGAAAGGATTTTTGCAAACATAATTTCTGATCTGTTCTAGTTAGTTTGCAAACAAATTTGCGAGCCACAGCAAATCTGCTTAATAAAAATCTTAAAATCATTCACTATAGTGTGACCGATACCGCTGTACGGCGCCTTAGGTACGTGCGCGGCGAGACGGGGGGGGGGCAGTGCAGGCCGCTCATTCGTCAATGCACACGGCGTCCCTACCCGCACCTCGCCGCGCATACTTAAGGCGCGGTACAGCGGTATCGGTCAAGCTATAACAGACAACGCATGGCTTAAACCGTGAGTTCTAGAAGCATGACATTTTGCTCAGTAGTTATTTTTATAAGTAAAGTGAGCACAAAGGATGGATTAAAAAAATAATCATAACCTAAAGGGATTAAATAGGAGATGAAAGTTTGTATGGAAGTTCTCCAATTTTACCGATGTCGCGATGGGAAATACCATTGGGAACACGGCTTATCTATACCTACGTACTTATAAAACAGTTCCGTGGTTGACTGACTATTGTGGATAGAAACGTGATATCCATACTAATATTATACATTCGAAAGTAACTCTGTCTGTATTTTACCTTTTCACGCTTAAATCACTGAACCGATTTCGATAAAATTTGACAAGGAGATAGATGGCATCCTGGGGAAGGACATATGCTGCTTTTTCTCCCGGTAGTACGTTCCCGTGGGATAATTGCCGCCATCCACGCGGGCTAAGCCGCGGGCAGAAGCTAATTTGAAATATACTCTTGTTAAAAGATTTACAGTTTCTCTAAGAATATGTTTCTAAATGTATCCACCTCATGAGCTGTTCTGCAAACAAAAGTGTGGGTCACAGCTAGTTGTATATAAACTGTTGTCTATGCCCCGGTGAATAATTCGATCCAGCCTGTCCCACCTTGCTGCCCTCTCACAGTGACGCCCTAAGTCGAGGTCCGTACCCCACAGAGGGTGCCGCTAGCGTGCGATCATTTAAATATAATTTTAGTATTAAATTTCGCCCCTGGCTGGAGGCTTTTAGTTAATCTTAAGGCACCCACAGGATAGTTCGGTTAAGTAGCCAGGACCTCAGAGGTCACAACTACGAGTTGCCAATCCAAAAAAAAAAAACCGGTGAATAACTAATTAACTATTCACCATAAAAAAATAATTCTCAACTAACTAGTTGGGGAAATATACGTTCTTCATATAGACACCTAGATAGATAATAAAATGCTAACTAACATCTAGATAAGACTTAATCTCAGATGTCAGGTTTACTCACCTTTTATGTGCAAAAACACAATCTGTTTACCCGAGTATGTCTTCTATATGCATCATATTTCATAAAACTAGTCAGGCCCCAGGTGGCACGCTAGAGGGCCATAACAATAGAAAGCCAATTGTGTCTCATTAGCAATGCTTAATGAGTTAATTCGGCTTCCATACACTTACGAAACATTGGTAGGTAATAAATACACTTCCAAATCTATTCCAGTTATATCCAGTTTTTGTAATAACCTAATATTCTCTTGACTTGTAGATAGTCGATTAACCTATTGTCGAATTTAGCTACGTCTTCAAAGTAAGACAAAAATAAAGATACAGTAGAATTACATATTATGAAGTTTCTACATAATTAATGGACCGACAGAACATATAATGATGCCTCATTTAGATAGAGACATCGTGAAACGGATAGGAACAAAAACACTGTTATTAACAACGCCTTTATAATTTCAAAGTAAAAATTAATCGATTTATTTACAGCTCGTTAGTAATTTTATGCATAAAATATAATACAATACGATTTCATTCGCTTGTAACTGTAGTGAATAAATATTAAATTAAATCGGATAAAGAAATATAAGTTACTAGAAAACTTAAAAGGTCATGTAAGGTTTTGTACCTGAATATAAATTGAATTAATTTTTATTAATTGAATTATTGGTCAGTGAATTTTGACGGTAAATTACACTTAACGTTCATAAACGATGTAGTTAACACCTATAACCTGTTAAAGATATACAAAATGCGGTCATTGTCCCTATCATTTAGGCAATTCGAGGAGAATGAATGCGCAAGTTAAGGGTTATGCGCGAAGGTAACCCGCCAAATTCAAATTTACTTACGTTTTTTGCAATTTGCAGGTCAGTATCAGGTTGTATGTCAATCTAAATATGATTCGCGGCCGTAGGAAATAATTGTGTAATAGAATCACAAAAATCATCAATACATGTCATTGTTGTTCATTACATGTTCATTACTAGGGTAATATGAACTTAATAGAGATGTATTGATGATTTTTGTGATTTCAATAAATAAATATTTGCTACGGCCACGAATCAAAGAAAATTTGAATTTGGCGGGCTACAGCTGAGGATTCACTATAAGTTCGCGTGCATTGAAGTTTGACCAAAGTCAAGACAAATGTTATTTACGTTTATCAGTACGCAAATGACGCAGGCATATTTGTATTGGTTTATAACCATTAACCGATTTAATTATGCATGTACGTAGAAACTTAATTTCGTTGTACTTTTATACTGACAAAGGAATAATAAGTAAAGAATGAGCTTGTTCTTTCTTTGACGATGAGTTGGCGATTCTCTGTAGCTGTCGTCATAAAGGAAATGATTATTGCAGGAATTAACATTTTGGAACAAAATAGCGAAGAGATGACGATGATGCTTTTTAGGTTTTCCAACGATATTATTACTCAGTCCAATAATGCGCTCAGGATGTTGTTGGGTCTGCCGTGGCGGTGCAGCGCGTCTGGGATGTTTGCTGAAGCGCGCACTGATGATTTCCAGGCCATCATGCGCAAAAAGCAGCTTCCCTGCTGGCCCGTATACGCGGTAGCAACAACGGCATTCTGAACGCAATAGCTGTACGTTATGACTGTCCCTTTCAGAATCAGTGGGTCATGTCTCGTGTAGGTGTGGCGAGTCATGGCAAATCAAAATGTGAAGAAATATGTGCTAGGTTAAGGTTTCTATGGGTCTATGCCACCCGAAATACAAGTTTTTTTTAATGATTATTAACAAAAAGTATCGTGTTACCCAGTAGCTGGGTTGTGGAGGTCAGAAAGGCAGTCTCTCCATGTAAAATATTGGTATTCAGGTAAGACTGGAAGCCGAACCCAACATAGTTGGCAAAAGGCCAAGCATATGGATTTTGACTTCGTTGTTGTGTAGCGCTTGCGCCCTGCCAAGCGCTTCTGCATCGCATGGGGTCCTGGGTTCGATTCCTGAATTGGGCAGTGTTATTGCGTTTTTCAACTGGAGCTTCTTAGTAGCAGCCTGGAGAGTCTGGATTTGCGCTCAGTTGATAGCAATAGGCTCGCCCCCCATTAGATGGAACTTAAACATAACTGGTGAAATGTGGGTGCACTATGGGTACACCTCTCTGTCTATCCCTCCGGAGAAAACGGCGTGATATTATTATTGCTTATATAAATACTTACTTACCATACTTCTTTTTAACCCCCGACGCAAAAAGAGGGGTGTTATAAGTCTGACCGCTATGTGTGTGTGTGTGTCTGTCAATGGCACCATAGCTCTTAAACGGGTGAACCGATTTGGATGCGGTTTTTTTATTTGAAAGCGGGTTTTCTAGCGGTGGTTTTTAGACATGTTTTATCAAAATCGATTCAGCCGTTTCAAGGTCATCAGCTCTTTTTTGTGTCAGGGGTTTTTTAATTTTACCTATTACTAAGCCTTTCTTTCACCTACCCATTGTTAACGATATTGTAATTTTTTTCACTTTTCTTTTTCCCTCGTTTTCATAACGTGTTCCTATTATTTCAGATCTGGAAAGACTTCGTCAAAAGGTTTAACATCGAGTCTGTGACAGAGTTCTATGGAGCGACCGAAGGAAATGCCAATATAGGTAAGCAAACACAAACTGAATTTTATAAAGATACAATTCATTATTTGATAATTCCTTAAGAACGTAGGGTCATGTGAGTCAAGAACCTCATATTATTATCTGTCTCTCATCAAGGTTTTCTCATTCAAGTAGTAAACATAGTTAAAATAGGAATATCATCTTATTAAACGCCAGCTCGGAATTATACAACTTTTTATTGTCACCATTCTGATTTATCGCCAAATTTTGCAGTCGTTTGATGTCCCATTATTTAGTGTAAATACAGTCCGTCTATATTTTTGTTCGTAATAAAAATAACCTAAATTGAAAGTGGAAAACCCTGTAATAAAACATACTTACGCGATCATAATACCTCTTAGATTCGTTCATGTTAGACCAATTTTGTACCAAGTACATACTAAATACCGGTTGTATAATGTCCATTACAGCTAACGTGGACGGAACGCCGGGTGCCATCGGTTTCGTTTCGAGAATCTTCCCGAAGGTCTACCCCATCGCTATCATCAAAGTGAACCAGGAGACCGGGGAACCCATTCGAGACTCGCTGGGACTGTGTCAGGTAACACATTTTGCATTAGGTAGGTACTTAAGTACAACGAATGTTATTAAAAGTTGTTATCTTCGTGTTGAGTACACTATTAACACTGTAATTTGAAAACGTTGTAAAATCCGCTTATTTTTAAAAGAGTAACTGTGGAGTTTCTTGCCGGCTCTTCTGCATAGAAAACGACCAATTATCACATAGCTTCTGACGTTTCATAAGTGCCTATGTAAATAGGTTTATGTTAAATAAAATATTTTGATTTTATTTAAAGAAAAAGTAAAGAAAGAAAATACATTTATTTGCGGTAAACATGACGCAAAGAAAAAACACACAAACACAAAAAATAACGAGTTGGGGGAAAATATTTTTGAAGCGATAAACCGGTGCCAGGCTCTTCTATCTGAGGTGCTATTCTCTAAGGATACAGCGTTGTGCACAGCGCTGACGCAGCGACGAAACACTTTGTTTCGCTGCGGTAGCGCTGTTCGCAAGGCTGTATCCTTAGAGAATAGCACCGCTGAACAATCATAAATAAAAATGCGTCTCTCCACTCTTATTGTAATATATTTACTTTTCCATGCGCAAATCTCAACTTAACATTACTAACCCTCATCTATATGCCCACCAATTAGGAAACCGTACAGGCAACATGTGTAATTGTCCCTTTTATCCTCAAAACGAGCCACATAAAATAGCTGGCGGTAATAATGGACGACACACTCTCTTTAAAAAATCATATTGAAAGCCTAGTTAAAGGAGTGCGCAAACTTATGTATGTTAAAAAAAAAAAATCGACCTTAGCAGATTGAAAATTAATCACACAAGTTTATTTGGCCCTATGGCAATCTATAATTCAATACTATATCACTTCATGGGGTGGCGCACCAAAAACTAATTTGCTTCCTCTTGAAAGAACTCAGAGAGCAATTTTAAAGGTAGCAAACTTCCATTCCTTCTTTCCCACAGATCTGCTATATAAATCTTGCAACGTATTGACGGTTCGCCCGCTTTTCATTATGCACTTAGTATTAAAACAGCACACCATGCTTACCTTCACTGCTGACAATACTAACAAGAGACGGAATGACATAGTATGCACGTCTAATGCAACCTCAAAACATGTCTTTGTAACAAGATTTTTTACATTCTTAGGCCCATTTCTGTACAATAGAAAACTAAGTAAGTATCTATAAATTAAATTTTACTAACTCACACAAAAACGTTTGTCGTTATCGTTGTGCTGTGCAAAAGCAATTTATTTTACATAAACGCTAGTGATTGACTAAATCGGAAAATTTTCGAATCTTCCATTCTTTATTGTACTAAAAGAAAAATTGGGGTCCTTAAAATAAAATAAATAATAAACGATAAAATATTATATTATAGATAAACAAAATGTAGCTCAAAAAATATGAAGTAAATCAAAAAAATTAAAGAATTAAAAAAAACCGGTTACGTTGGTGTAGGCTGTCATAACGTATTGAAACAGTGGGTATTGTGGAACCGTTTTAACGCTTCCAAACGGTTGACCAATTAAAAAATAAACTATAATAGCAATATATTCATTGGTCAATAGACATTGTTGTCGATAGCCTACGTTAGTGGATCTGCACAAGTACATCACTAACTCGCTGCAAGATACAGCGCACTTTCTAGCCTGAAGCATAGGTTCAACCTAGTTCAGGCAAATAAGCAACCGTGCTCTATTTTAATTATTAAGGTATTTATTACAAATGTGTCCCTTTTATAAATAGACGATTTTATAATTATTATATTTAGTCAACATGGAGCTCATTGAAGGAGTGCTCCAAGTTCTAAAGTGTTGGAAGGTTTCTGCTAAACCTCAAATCCTACAAGTGTAAATTCTAAGGCGTAAATTCTACACCATAGTTTCAGACACAGCAATTCAACTTTCTTTAAATCATCTTGAAAACGAGAGTTAACTTAGTACAAATCATGGTCTAAAAAACAAGGTCCGGCATTCCGGGAGTGACACATGCTTAAAGAAAGAAAGAAAGAAAAATATTTTATTTGGGACACGCACAGGAAATACAAAGAGTACAAAATAAAAAGGAGCATTTAAAACTAACAAAATTAACAGTAAAAAAGAAAAATGAAAAAAAAACAACAATAAACAAGTAAAAAACCTGTGCGAGGCCAAAAAGGCTCCTATCTCAGCATAATGCTACGATATTTAAAAAATAAATACCGCAGCGCTGGTATTCTGATAGGGCCCGCTGTGATGCCACGGACACACCTACGGACATCTTTATATCCCACTAGGGGATTATTAACATAAATAAAACTAAATAAAAAAATATTATAAGAAAATAAAGCAATAGAAAATTATTTAGAAAACAAAAATAAATAAATAAAAACTATGGTATGTATGACAATGATTAAAGATCGACCCAAGCCCGACGCTGCAACATCACTTGTCTATGTTGCTTACGTCACTATCCAGTTGCCACTATATTGCAACAAAACACGAATTAACGAAACATTTTCAATCACCATTCTGTGAAAAAAATATATTTAAAGCATTTAAATTGTCGTTTCGTTTTTCTAATCAACCGAAAAAATTCAATTTAAACATATACCAACGTAATTGTTAGTTAAAACCTCATTGTTTTATCGGATTCGCACAGGTAATAATGGCGATTGGGGAGTTATTATTACACAATACTGGTAACATAGCGGTGATGACGTAGGCTTGTGTCGGAATGCTATAGCTGGCGAAGTATATTATTATACCATGGTACAAATCAATTCCCGAATTCAACTTGCTCAATGAAACTAAAAACTAAAATCTCACTACAGCTAGCTGAACCCAACGAGCCAGGCGTGTTTATCGGCAAGATCCAAGCAAGTAACCCAGCACGTCAGTACCTCGGCTACGTCGACAAGGCCGCCTCGGACAAGAAAGTGGTCAGGAATGTGTTCCACTTCGGTGACGCTGCCTTTATATCGGGTAAGTGGGTCCTAAAACTAACTTCGACATGTGCAGGCTTAAAAAAAACCGCAGCTTTACAGAATAATGGACCAGTAACTTTCTTTTGGTGGGACGTCATTCATGCTAGCTCCTTATAGACAGGGTCACGGACCGGATGTATTCTTTGTTTATTTATTTTTTTCCTGGCTTTGTGTTACATTTATTGTGAAAACTACTGTTCGACACAAATGTAAATTCGTTGAGAATAAATAAATAAACCCTCAGTTCTTAACGATACGCTTTCCGTGTATCGGCCTGAGGCTTCGTACTCTTTTCTGTCGAATTTGGTTACCCTGGAAGCCAACCAGAATGTAAAACCCGATGGAAATTGGTAAAGACTAAGGGATTTGCTGAGACGTTGCTAACCTACACCCCGGTTGCGTAACACACTTTCAAACAATCCGAAGGATTTCGAAGGAAGTTGCTACTCCATTGCTTGTTTGAAAAAATCGTCTGCTCGACAACGTAAATAACGCAATGAATGTTGTTGAACTGTCAAAATAAAAAGCATTGCCATTTTTTATGTATAACGCAATTACCCCGCTAAAATTTGTGATCTAGTGTGACATGTCTATAATTACATTCGAACTCGACACTCTGATATTACAATCGAATAAAACATTTCATTTGGTAATTCATCCCTTTTTTTGGGTTTGAAATCATCATATAACTTCTCCCGCTCTGGGCGGAGCGGTAGGGCGTGTCAGACTTTTACTGACTAAAACCCAACCGTGTTCCTTCAGTTGCCTGTGCCAGGGGCCACGGTAACTCTTTCGAACAATCCGCGACCCCGGCAGCGGTAGTTCATCCTTGACTTTACCGTATTTTGATTACGATTACGTTGCCAACATATTTTGGAAAAGTCCATAATAATATTTTTAAATCAACTATCTTTATTCCAGGTGACATCCTGGTAGCCGACGAGCTAGGCTACCTGTTCTTCCGAGACCGAACAGGTGACACGTTCAGATGGCGCGGAGAGAATGTGTCCACCACTGAGGTGGAAGCTGCCATCTCTAGGGTGGCAGACCATAGAGACGCCGTGGTGTATGGCGTACTGGTAAATATGTTAATTTTATCTCTATCTATTTAAAGAAAGAAAGAAAATACATTTATTTAACATAGACTACAAAGCACACAACACAACTTAAACAAGTAAAAAAGAAAAATAAAACAAATAAAATGTGTAAAGTGCGTTGTGAGAAATTAGCAGGAAAGTGCGCCTCGCGGCCGCGCCAAATAGGTCCAGTTCAGCAAAAACTTCATTCAAGTAGTGCCTGACGTTGGTTTTCAACTGAACCTGTATTTAGTAATCTGACAAACTGCCCTGCTGGTCTCGTAGTCGCAAGCGCGACTGCTGAGCGTGGGGTGTCGGGTTTGATTCCTAGGTCAGGTAAAGTGTTAGTGGGTTTTTCCATTAGGAATGTCTCAGTAGCAGCCCGGAGTTTAGAAGTTGTCGGTGTGCTACCCCCGTGCCTGTGCGCACGTGTGGCCGTGTGCACCGCGCCTGATAGAGCGAGAGTGAGTGTCGGATTGCCAGCCCATCGGACTATGAGAGTTAGGGAAGAGTGAGTGCAACTGCGTCTGCGCGCACACTTGTACACTTTGATATCTCCCGCATAGATGGCTAGTCTCCGCTGAGATTGGCTGCCATGGCCGAAATTCAGTCTGAATGAATATTATTAATCTGACAGAGTGGTGATCCGACAGAGAACCAAAAGTTGTCGACATAAACATAACCAACAGAATAAGAATATTCACTGTGTAGAAACGATGGCAGTTAGCATTGACGTGTTCTTGGGTCGATATCGCGAATCAAATAATGTATGCTGACGAAAAGGGCTGACCTTGACTGAGTAGAGCAACGATACAAGCATGGTGACTGGTAGCAGCTGGATGAGAGCCTAGCGATATCTACACATGCGAGCTACGCGTCACACTGACGTCACGCAAAATCCTGCATCCTGCATCGCGCAAGCAAAGTTTACCGACATCAATCGTCGGGCAGTTGCCCACCAGACACGACATCCGTCTGGTTGGAGGATCCTCCCTTTTCTATAAAGGTATGAGTGAACTTTACACCCTGCTCCTCATACCTCTATAAGAGTAGCGATAATCGAGTTGAATGGAAGGAAGTGCAGAAATACAATATAAACCTAACATTTTAAATACAAGTGTGTGTTGGTTGGTTTCTATCACGCGGTGATTCTTTGCATAGAGATAGTTGATAGCACAGAGAGTAACAAAGGCTATTTTTATCATGGATAAATTCCTCACAATAGTATTCTTTGTAATCGAAAGTGATGCTGTCGACGTCGCCATTCAAAGAAAACAAAACACAACCTATCACATGACTGTTGACCATGAGATAGGTAATGGTTTGTATAACAATACGGAGCCAAGATAGAATAAATAATATAGTCGCGTCCAAGATTCATCACGCCACAGAGAATATGTTTGTTATGTGAAGGAAAAACTATTCTCTGCCAACAATTACATAACAGAGCATTGTGTATCAACATTGTAGTATTTAAACGAGTAAATAATACAGTGTTGAAACACACGAGTTCTTTTTAATAATAGGACTACCTCGACGGTCTAATGGTTGCGAACGCAACTGCTGAGCTTTCCTGGGTTCGATCTTCGGGTCGGACAATGTGTTATTGGGTTTTTCCTTTAGAAATTTATCATTAATAGCTCCGAATATGTATCGGTCTCCGGTGAACAGAAACAGTCTAGCTATCTACAAACTGAAAGCATCTATTTCAAATAAACCAGTTACAGGCACTTTTGAACTTTACAAGGGGTCGATCAGTCAAAAAAAAAGGAAGCTAGTTGCCCATTCAAAAGCGTAGTAGGTAATTGTGGCACCGTCCGTGATCAGAGGCCGCACCTGTTTGGAGTGCACGTAGCTCGCACCTTCGTCGACCGTGCGATGTGTGTGTGTGCTCACTGCCTTGCGCCCGCGCACCTGCTACGGCCGCACGTCACACGCCAGCGTTGGGTCTTTAAACCGCGATCGCTCAGTCATCCGCGCTAGTCGTTAGCCTGCCCCGACGGCGAATGCACGCGCTAATCGTCCTAAATTTGCAATTACGTTTCGCAACCTAGCTTACCTAAATCTCAGTGTTCCATCATATCTTGATTCTGTATCTTCTTAGTACTTTGTTTCTTAAAATACTCAAACTGTAAATCTTAGCTATTTCATTAAAACTTCTATCTTCAACTTGAAAAATGCCTGTCATTTCTTCAATCACCCTCAAAGCAACTACATACCTATGGAGAAGAACGGGCAAGACACGGCACGGCACGGGCACGGCATTATGCTGAGCGATTGCCGTTTTGAGTGGATGTGATGTATATTTTCCTCCAACTCGTTCTTTTTGCATTTGTGTCTTTTTTCTTTGCGTCGTTTACCGCAAATAAACGTATTTTCTTTCTTTCTTTTCTTTCTAAGAAACTTCACGGACACTCTTTTAAATCAAAATAATGTTTTAAAAAAATTGGTTAAGTACATAATCCATGTTGAAATTATACACGTGAGAACGATGTAGAAAGACTTGCACGTTAAAAGCGTGCGTAATAAAAAAGATACAAACAAAAAAAAAAAACAAATTAAAAATAAGCCGTGGCAGCTAAGAGGTGACCAGTCCCTACTGACGTCGCTACAAATATAGAAATTAAACTTAACATAAATGTGGGTGTACGGTCAACCTCTTGTCCATGGAAACAAGTTGACTTTAAATGATAAATGATATTATTTCTGTAAGTAGGTTTATACAAACACTTTTACACGTCAATCATATTTTAAAAACTAGATGAGGTCGGCGTTTCCTATTTGACTACTCTGAGAAGAAAGGTCGAAACAAACTCAGAGTCTCTTTTAAAGTCCAGACATAATCTTGGTTAGATCATGTGAATACCTTATAGAGGTATAAGGAACAGGGTGTAAAATTCACTCACACCTCCATAGGAAAGGGAGGATCCTTCGACCAGACGGGTGTTGTGTCTGGTGGGCAACTGCCCGACGATTCGCTCGAGGTCTTCTCTGCGCCCCCGAAGGGGGCGCGAGGAATCGGTGTTGGGGCTTTTTGGCCCCTTGCCCGAGGCTGCGGTCTCTCGGCCCCCAGACTTGGGGACCCGTCCTTTGGTTACCCTCCCCCTCCCGCAGGTGGGGGTGGGAGTGCTTTATCGCACACCTAGACGCCGAGGGGTATACCTCCCCTCGGCGTTCTGTAGTGTGTTTCTGGGGGTGTAACTGTGGGAGCGCCCGAAGTGCTTCACGACGCCCGTGCGACCAGGCCCCTGCCGGGTGAGATCCCTAGTTCCCTAGGGAAGGCCCAGCAAAGGCCGATCGAGCAACGAGGGCGTCGGTTTTGGTTGGCGCTCGTCCACAGTGGCGGCTGAAGATTGATTGCCCGACGATTGATGTCGGGACTTTGTATATATGCTAGGTGCGCAATAAACTCTGCTTGCGCGATGCAGGATTTTGCGTGACGTCATTATGACGTGTAGCTCGCATGTGGCGATGTAGATATCGCTACAACCTTGTAGATTTGTTTCTGAAATGGTCTTTTGAAGAAAAACCAGACAGATTGAGTGGACCTGTCCAGTCAGTGCACGCATTTGTCAGTAATCGTGCAGCTCAACTCAGAACTTAAGGAGCTCAACGATTCGACGAACAATACAAAAGAAAGGACAGTTGGGTAGGCCACAAAAATTACTCTGGCTATTACTTTGGAGCCTTTATTTCGAAGTAGTAAGGGCGGTAACTAATTTGTCAAATTAAAGGCGTATTGATAATGTCTTTGTAAACTTAAGTTCACATTGTGAAATGCGATAAATACAGGCTGGCAGGGACACCGACGCGCAAATTGATACCATGGATTCAGTACACGACTCTGAACCCCCCTGCATTGAAATATTACGTCAGTTATTTTTTTTAAAATAGCAGTTCCATACATTTAGACCGCGTAGGTATTGCACTTTTCTAATGAAACAGCAGTATTTTTATAACTGACTATAAACTTCTACCATAGGTCTAGAATCATGTGCTGAATTCATGGGTATAGTTTGCGCGTTGATGCCCCGTGTTTATTAAGTATTCAGTATTGGGTTTTCGTAGTTCAAGTGTTGCTACGTAGGTTTGATTGACCGACCTGTCCTTCAGGGAAGGTATAGTTATGTACAGTCACCAAAAGAGATAAGTAACCAGGGTTGTTGATGTAGTTGAAGTTTAATAAGAAACCGATGAATGTTTTCGAATAAAATTTAATTTAATTAATAGAAAACAAACATGTCATTTTATCAAATTAAATTTCATTCGAAAATATCCATCGGTTTCTTACTAAACTTGAACTGTATCGACGACCCTGGTTACTTATCACATTTGGTGACCGTAAATGCCCCTTCGGGGAGTATAGGTGGAATGTTTTAAGTTATGTATTCAGCTGCATCCGGTTAGACAGGAAGCCAACCCCAACATAGTCCCCTGTAGCTAGACAGATGACAAGAACGAACGGATTTATTAGAACGGACACACACTTCCCTATTCTTTTTTTATTATTCTAGCGTATGGCACTCGTGGGTTGCAGTTGAAAATCAGCTTCAGGTACACCTTGTGTTGTCATCTGACATTACGCTGAGCTGAGGCCCCATTGGCATTATAATCATTGCTTTCCGTATTTTTTAGTTTTAAGGTGTATTTTTGTTGCTGCAATCCCAATAAACGCATTTTTCTTTCTTTCTTTCTTTAAGGATGATGTTTTATGTTTTGTTTATTTAAAGGTGCCAAACACGGAGGGGAGAGCGGGCATGTGCGGCATTGTAGACGTGGATGGAACTCTGGACCTGCAAAAATTGGCGCGGGATCTCGGAACAGATCTGCCGGTATATGCGAGACCTGTGTTCCTCAGGGTCATGGATAGCTTAGATATGACTGGTGAGTTAAAACGCAAGCCTTTTATATTGATGTGATGAGAGTTAGTTATGAAGATAGTGGAAACTTTATTATTATGAGCCTGTACTGTCCCGCTGCAGGGCAAAGACCTCTCGTCCCTCTTTCCTCTTTTCCTAGTCTTCTGCAATTTTGAGCTAGTCCCTTAAAAAGGAGTCCAACTCGTCCAACCATTTCTTTCTTCTATTGCGTTGTGGGGACTTAAGGGTCCATAAAACTAAAAACATTAACTTTCCAGTGCATTAAATAATTTAATGTACGACAATTGTTTAACGAATGTATCTAATTCGTGGACAGTTAACGTGTTTAAGACGAATCAGTTTCAGAAATTGTCAAGTATTTTAGAGACAATGGTACTGGAATTTTTCAAAGCGATAATTTGCTATTGTTTTGTCTCCGTTCCCACAGAAAACAGCCAAACATAGTCTTGCTCATAATTATGTTGTTTGAAAAAATACTTACTTAATTAATTATACCAAACAGACAATTAGTAACGATAGTAAAACAATCACTAAAGTGTTTTAAATGATCCTCATATAGTTAAATAATGACAGTTAAACAATAACATTTTTCTTCCCCAGGTACATTTAAAATGAAGAAGACTGATCTGCAAAAAGATGGTTTCGATCCGAAACTGGCCAAAAAAGACAAACTTTACTACTTAGATCTAAAACAAGGTCGGTACGTGCCCTTAGGAGTCGAAGAGTATGATAAAATCATTAGTGGACAAATTAGGCTGTGATCTGATTATAAAATCTATAGTTTCAGTGTTGTTATAGTTATTACGAGTAGTTCAAATCACAGGTTATGTCTTACAAACTCAGCTATTTTAGCTGTTGGAACCTTTAAAGGGTGGGAGGGACATCGACGCGTAAACTGTAACCAAGAATTCAGCACATGATTCTATACCCCCTAGCGTAGACCTTTTTGTCGGTTACCAAAAAATATATCTGCTGTTGCATAGACAAGTGGTCGGTCAAAATGTACTGAACAGCATTTTTTTTAAAATATCCGACGAAAAATTTAATCGTGGGCGGGTTCTTAATCATGTACTGAATCCATGGTAACAGGTTTTGCGTCGATTTCCTGCCACCCTGTATAATATTCGTACACAAGATCTAAGACAAGTAAACTTTTAGAATAAAAACTGAGGCTCAGCGCAAAACTAACTACCTAAAGACTCAAGCATACTTACCCTGTTGAGCATACTAGAAGACTCCCCAAGAACTAAATGATGTCGATGTTCATACAACATTGCACTTTATGTCACTGAAGGTAAAATTTATTATTCGATGTCATCAGAAAATCCTCTGTTCTGGGCCTGCGCGGAGTATAAGCCGTTGTTGTTCTTCCTTTAAATATTTAAGATGCGTATACATTATCTTTTTCTTGCATTTACGATATAACCACAATGGAATTGTGTATCTAATTACAGAATTTAGCAATGAATGAATTTATGCAATCTTCTACATTTTCACTTGATATCGGGGTGAGCTTTTTTGCCGCCATTATTTTAATAACTCAGTAATTTTATCTCTTGGGTAAGTAATAATTCATACAAGTGCATATTATGAGTAATATTTTTCACATAGCATTCAAAGCGTTTAGTACCTACGCCGCGCCATGTAACTTTTCACACTGTTATGTTAATTTTCGCATTTAATCCTAATCATGCGCAGGGTATGACATCATATGAAGTTAAACTTCAAACCGTAGCTGTATGCACCTGTGAGTGTGACTGGTATTTTAGCAGTAGTCTACCAGTTGACTTCTGAAAGGCTGGCAAACCTCTGGTCAACTACTGTGATTGGTTGACCGACAGCCAAGCAAACCAGAGAGAAAGAGAGAGATTGAGAACATTAAATTCAAGAGGCTTTCAGAAACATTGCGTCTTGTTAGCCTTTTCGATGGCTGGAAATATGGTATGTTTTTGAGGTGGATCTCTTTCTGCGCTCGTACAATATAAATCATCTGCAGTGTGGTAAAACATCACATGTATATATTTTTATAAGTATCTATGTATCGTAATGTAAACTTATTTTAGAGACATTACTAGACGGTATTCTAAAGCCTGCTTCTTCGAAAAAATTACTTTTGATGAGAATGTTTAAAACTTTGGCATTAATAACGTTATTGCAATAATCTTTAGGGTATTGGTAAGTGACAGGCGTGGTCATAAAACGCGGCAGTGAGATGACACGAGACTCCGTTATGATTTTATAAATATTCACTGTCCCACTCACACGGATTATGACTGCCACGAGTCTTGGAGTTTCTTATTGTATGTCGTGATCTAAAAGAGGTGGGAATCTATGAATTAATTAAAATTAACATTTTCGATGGACTGATCGGGTAGGTTGGCGTAAAATTGCGTAAAATTTTTTGTTGTTACAAATTGAAATCTCAACCTTATTTGTATTAAAACGAATCTAAACAACATTCGAATATTATTTAAAAACTGCTTATTGCTTAATAGTTTAAATATTTTTGTCATTGCCCTGATGTGTGTGTGTTTTTAAAGTAAGGAGGTGTTTCATGGTAAATCTACTCATATTATTACAATTTATGTAAATTTATATGTATCAACTGCAATTAATCATAGTTACTTTTAGTCACTTAGCCAACATTATACCTCATACTTCTCGAAAAGGTAGTTTGTTTAAAGGACTCTATTAGTTAGCTCAAAAACAACGCTTTGTAAAAAGTATTGTACTTAACAAAACACGGTATTTCTGGTGTGGGATATTTCTAATTGAATTTGTTATCCGTTAAATCAAACTATAGTTAAGTTAATCTAAGTGTCGACACATTGTTATTATGTTCAATCATTAACCAAGAATTCTCATTATTATTATTTTTATAATTTACTGTATTATAAAAAATTTTGAGCTTTTACGTACAATACTTGCCTCGATAATACTAAAACATTTTTTGTTATATTTTACAATTTCAATTTATGCCAGTTTTGTATTAAGACAGGTTGTGTCTCTTTGACATTTTTTGTTACATAAAATTAGATTTTAAGATTATTTAACGGTATTGGGATATGTTGAAAAAACTACATTAAATGTATATTTTCATACACGGTGTTTTTGATTAATATTGTTTTCGTAACCCTGTATAATTAGCTCAGCGATGTTTAAAGGTGCATCCACACCGAAGTTACTTTTTGTAGAGCAACATTTTGCAACATTAAGTAACTTTCTATAACTTTTAGTAAGTTCACGAAATAACTCGTTACCCGTTGTTGCCCACTAAGACTTGCAAACGTAGCTCCACAAAAGTTACTTCGGTGTGGATGCACCTTTATAATTTCAACCTTTTCTAGCTTAGATGTTATTTAAGTAAATATCACTAGACAAAATGCAGTATAACTGGTTTAAACAATGACATTTTTTGCAGTCTAGCATATATTCTCAAAATAATGACATCATTGGCATTGTCTGAGCGCTAACGTTTGATTTGCTTCTGATTCTTCAAACACCATAATATTACGTAAGGATCACGACTTGCAAGCCTTCATACGGTTCATAAGGTTGGCTGCTTGTCGGTCTTCTACAGATTGTACTTCGGTAAGTGTGCCCAAGAAATCCACGACCTCATTCCACAGCACCCTTCTACCACAGGACATCTAGACGCACTGCAAGTTACCAGCCCTGCCTAGTTGCTATTCCACCAATTCGCATTAAGCATTTCCAAATGTCGTTTATAACGCGCGCAGCAAAAAAGTGTCTGCGTCTGTGTTTCCGAACGCGTACAACCAAAATCTCTTCAATGTGAGAGTGAACAGGCTTCTTCTGGGTAAGCTCACTACATCGTCGACTTTGTCTCTGTCACCTCTGACCTAGACTTGAGTTAAGAGCAAACCCATATCAAATAGAAAAAAAAACATTTTAGCGATTGACAGTAGTTCGACAAAATGGGACTACTTGTTTTAAGCTTTGCCTGGTTTACCCACGAGCACGTTCGGCAGCAAGTGATGATCGGACTGGCTAACACTACTTTAGGATTGGAAGACTGTACTTATGTCATGCATGGGTTTGTTTACACCACAAACAATTATGAGTGGAAAATATCAAGAGATATAAGGCCTACCCCCGTGGGAAATTACTTGAGGGTTAGGCAATATATAACTATCGGATAAGAAGAAACTACAGAACGCCACATGCTGGGGCATCTTTGTATATTTATTTGTAAGAAACCATGCAGATTATTTTGTTCAAACTTGAAAGATAGTAACTGTTCTCCAAATCAATCACTAGTAATTTTGGGAAGAACGAAATTACAACAGTTGAACAGTCCCAAATGTTCCAAAGGTCAGTGGTATTACTCAAAAACTTCATAATTTTCTAATCAGTTTCCGTCTTTCCGATACCTAATAAGAATTTCCTTCCTCATTCGATCGTGGTCTACGTGGTCATGACCGTTGTCATTATATAATGAATAATAATAAATTCCGAGCGTGTGCATCGTCCTGTGAACCATTACACTGTGGAGCACCTGTCACGTGCTGGTTATAGGCATCGGCTAACGGCGCAACGTGGAACCACTCAGGCGTGTGAGTAACCAACCGAGCTTACTTGATACTCCGCCGTGATTGACAATGATAAAGCGTGGAGATAATGCTTTAGCGACCGATCAAAACAGTTGGGTATATCATGAGGTAGTTTTATCTGTGGATATTCAGCCTCTTTTGGAAAAATTACCTGCTGTCTCAGTTTTTTTTTTTAATTTGTCTATGACGTTTAGAAATAAAAATATTCGAATTCGGAATATGAAATATTTATCAAATAATGTGAAACGTCAGCTTCTCAGCGACATCCGCGAAAAATTTTATAATTGTGATATCCTATATCGGTATTATTTTATACACAAGTTCAGATGAGTTAACCGGGGTGGGTGTCATAGCGCGCCTACCGTTCGGGGATCAGCTGTTGTCGGCGCATGTGCAGCTGGCGCGAGGGGGGCTCGGGGCCGGCGCTTCGCCATTGACGCGGCCGCTCGCTCGGCACACGCACCGCTCCGCGTCCTTCCCGCATTTATACGAAACTGTTCGGTGTCGATGGACGCGCGCGTCCCCGGTGCGTAGTGCTCGCGCATCGTACTCACACGTACTGTTTATCTGTTACCGGTGTATAGTTAGCCGCTGTGTGCCCTACTGGGCCGATCGCCAGCATGGACGCTATACTGGCAGCGCTCGTCGCTCTCATGGCACTGGCCGCCGCGATGGCCGCCGTGCTCAGTACACTCTCTAAGGCGGCGATATTCGTCATCCTCGCTATAGCGCCCTGCGTCTACCGATATAGGAGGCACATTTACGTGTTCATCAAGACTCTACCGAGGGACTCCAAGTAAGTACCCTTGTATTTATTATTGTCCTTCGTCAGCTCTAAACGAAACCATGTATGGAAACACCTGCATTAACAACCACTGCGTCAAAAACTAATCGGTTTTAGGTCTCAAGGAAACTTACGTTAAACGTATTTTTAATTCATGAGAAGATTAATTAAATAGTTTTGCACTGAGTTAATTATTTCCCTCTTTATTATCGGATAAACATACTGCGCCACTGTGCGAAGAATAATAACAACAATAGAACCGTCAGACGTTATACCACATTGATATTTTATCATTTAACTGAAATCCATATTTAACTAACAGTTTACCTCGTGCTCTGCGGTAATGCGGCTAATTTATAGATGAAGGTAGCTGGCCATTTTGCAACTGAACTTCTCTGTTCCAAATTTTCTCGTGTTGGATTTGTATTGTTAGACTTAAATTTTAAATATCCGCAGTGGAAGAAATGGCTGTATATTTATTATTGATAAGTTGACGCCGAAGAGGATGGGAGTCATTTGCACCTCGAAGGACTGCTGACGTCCTTTGAATAAATAATTAATTGCTCGTCTCAACGTAGTACAACTAAATAAGTCTGTTGTCAGACGTTTATGGCGATGTCCTTAACTAGCGTATAATGTTTATTGAGTTAGTTATTTAAATATCATGGTAAATCTAGGTACCATGGATTTATCTATACTCAGATACGATTTACGTACCTATCCTTTGGCGCGATTAGATTATGTATTGATAAAGCGATAAAAATGAGAGCAATCAGTGCAAGAGATTCGCACCCGAGTCTTACATATTTTTATGTTAACATCCGTTGGTCATCGTCCTCCAGTCGCTTTGTTACTAAAATATATTTATGAAATGAATCATTGTCCTTATTGTGAGTCCTGGCAGCTTTTACATTACAGTCTCATATCGCACGTGTTAATTAATTGGTTTCATACGGTAAGTTACGTAGCGATATACTACGATGCTATGCTATGACCTAGCTCTGTTTTACATGATTACTAATCGATATCGATCCTGATATTTTCATTAGATTTGGCGTTTTGTGTTAATGCTATAACACACAACACAAACAAACACAATCATGCACATAACGTTACGTTGGCTGTAATATATGTATGTAATAAGTACCTACACTAAGTAGGTAAATATTTTTCTACGGATAACATTGACAATTGTTACCTCATTATGTTATGATTGGCATTAGAGGACTATGAGTGACATTCTGTAAAGACAAAGCGTTTCAATTAACCAAAGGCCAAAGTCACGTCATTAACAGCCATGTCAATGATATCAATACTTTACCTACTTTTTTCTGACATTTCTATTACCGTTAACGCGTGTACTAAAAGCTTTGTCGTTATATCTATTAACAAAAGGTTTCGATTTCTTCTGAAATATTGGTCTTTCGAGCCTGAAATACAGATTTCTTTGGGCTGTTAATTGCTATGTCAGTCATACTTATTGTATTATTTAAAGAATCAGGTAGACAGCATGATAACAGTCCAGTCGCATAAAGCCGCGTAGCCTGCATAGGTTTGTTCATAATGTATTAGGTACTAGCTTCTGCTCGCAACTTCGTCCGCGTGAAATTGTTGGTTCCCCCGACCCACCACTACTTGGTTTTTTGCTTAGCGTTCTTTCAGACTTTTTTTATGTTTGTCTCCCCCTCTAAGGGCCGTAGCGCGATGTTATGTAGCCTATACCCTCCCTCAAGAATTGGGCTATCAAATGCAAAAAGAATTTTTCAAATTCGACTGTTTGTTCCAGTGTTTTTCAGCTTTATTATTAGTACCTACCTACAGATTATTTTCAGTCCATTTTAGATAATGAAGATGTTTACGATTTCTTCAAATCCACACTTTAGCCAGCTGAGGCGACTTCCGAATTCGCGATTTTTTGGGCTTTTTAAGCGCATGATTCACAGACCACATTTTGATTTCACTTTGCTAAGTGAGCGATTCTTACAAATATTACCTTTATAAGAATAGGGAATGCAATCTCGATCTCGACCCTTTTCAAGGTTCCGTATCCAAAGGTGCCAACAGAACCCAACCTATTACTAATCCCGTCAGTCCGTCTGTCAGTCTGTCAGCGCGCTGTACCTCATGAACCGTAATAGGTAGACAGTTAAAATTTCACGTGTGTATTTCTATTGCCGCTATAACAACAATTAAACAACATAAAATAAAGTTAAAAATTAAAGGCTTCATACAAGATACGTGTTCTTTTTCGCCGGTTTTTGCTTTGTGGTACGGAATCCTTCGTGTCCGAGTCCGACTCGCTCTTGACCGGATTTTTCGAGAATAAATTTCATATTATGTGACGCTTACTTAGCAAAGTAAAATCAAGTTCTGTGAATCTTGCTTTAATCCTGTCCTTCTTGACCCCTAAATAATTTTCCACTTTCCCTCGTATACATGATTGAAACTGAAGGCTGTATTGTATAACCTTGTCAACACTAGGCATAAGACAATAATGCTATATCTAGTATGATATCGATTGGGTACTAACTTATTTATATGGTTACATGGAAACATGACTGGTATTTATCATTCATGTTTATTTCCTTTGCGAGTAGTGTGGATATCACGTGATGTTTCACATACTAGCGCAGATATATATATGGCGATAGTGCCTATAGTTTGGTTAATGTATTATGTTTTGAGCAGGACAGGTGTGCAACTACATATTTGCAATAGCAATATGAACAAGTTATGTAAAACAATTAAAATTATGTGCGGTAAGATTAACATAAACGATTTTATTTTCATGTAACTGCGATGGCTGGCCCCCCAAAAATTTGGAGAGATATGTACTGCTGCTAAATAAAACCTATAAATAACAATAAACGCAATTTACGAGCGAATTCGGGACTCCAAAGGTCTATACTCAGTTTAATAAAAGGTTATCATCAAAACGTAGCCCAGGGCTCCACACCCACGTACCAAAAAAAAAAAGAAAAATATGTTTGTTGAAAAGAATCTACATTAATTAGGTTAGTTGTTAGCAAAGTTTCTTGAGCACAACGTTTTGAGCTTTCTGTACCTTTGCCTTGCTTACAAGCTAGACTGGATAACATAAACATGAATGTTAAAACTTCCATGGAAAATGCTGGCTGACTGAATTATTTATAAGCCACCTTTCATGTTTGTCATTGCAATGAAGACGTACCTAAGTTGTCTTAACAAGACATGAGGTGTTAGTTTTAGGTCCAATGTATCGAGCCATCTTTTTCAGAAGTCTTTACTTAAACTTTGTCACAAATCCATCTAGTTTTGGGCCATATGCCTTACAATTTTGGGCCATATGCCTTACAATTTTGGGTCATATACCTTACAATTTTGGGCCACATGCCTTACAATTTTGGGCCATATGCCTTACAATTTTGGGCCGTATGCCTTACAATTTAGCCACTTTTGCGATGATCGCTGATGGCTAGGCTATTCTAGAAAAGGAACATTGTTCGAAGTATTCCATGTAATTTGTGCTTCAAGCCTATTATTGTCATCAAGGTCTCCGTAACCTGTCGTTATACTATTTCTTACTCTTATTATATGTTCTAACACTCACAATTTAACTACTTACTGAGAATTGTCTGTGTATTATAGACACGTGAATCGGTTGGTCATGTTTTCTTCTATAGAGGGAAAAAAACTGACATTACCAGTTTTGAATACGAGTTACATACATTATTAGCTGCACCAACAGATTTTGTCCTGTCCTATGGTCTTGTGATCATACAAAATCTCATAGAAGAAAGGATGTTCAGTTTTTCCGAATATGAAATTTTTCCAATTTTTCTGTCCATAAAAACCTAAAACGAATTTTAAAACAAAAAATTGCCAAATCGGTCCAACCGTTCTCGAGTGATGCTCTTACCAACGAAAAGCATTACACTTTTATTTATACAGATTTTAAATGATTTTCAAAATCTAATTAACTTAAAAGACTTTAATATTCAAAAGATATCCTATTTAATAATAAGACTTCTTTAACCTTTAAGTTCTCGTCTTTTACATATTATTAACGAGACGTTTGGCATTGAAGCGAGGGGAGACATCGGACACCCCAATATCGATCCATTATCAAACGATTTATATTTTTCTATCCATTGTTAGGTGGATTTAATTATAATAAATTGTCAAGAATATCTTTTATTTGTCTGTTCGAATGATAACATTAGACAGTCTTTGGACTTTGAATGCGCGGGGTTACAAGCAAGAATTTATACAATGCTTTAACATTTAAATGTTCAAACAATGATGGTATCCTCGTAGTATCGAGTCCTTTTTTTTATTTAGAACTATAATAGGTATAGTGTATTTATTTGTTTTCTTTGTTATTTTAAATTTTCGTATGCTGCACTGGTTGACGTCATCACGTCAACGCCGGCTGTCGCTGAAAACCAGCGCTGGGGCTCTGTCTCGCATAGGGTCGTAGCATTATGCTGAGCGATTGCCGTTTTGCGTGGATGTGACGCATATTTTCCCGAAACTCGTTCTTTTTTGTATTTGTATTTTTCTCCGCGTCATGTTTACCACAAATAAACGAATTTTCTTCAAAAAAATCGGTACTTAATTGCGAAATACCTCTTTTTTCAACACATTGATCTTGCAATAATCCCGAAAATTGCCGGGAAAAGCGAAATATTTTCGCAATCATTCTTTTCTTCTGTATTTCTGACCCTTTGACAGCAACACAATAACCCATTATTTATTCGAAAACTTTCATGTTGAGCTTGAGCTATTTATGAAAACCAAGATGTGCAGTTCTATCATGTAATATTGTAAAAATACTTTTCCATTTTAACTCGACAATACTAAGCTGTAATACACGCATGATATAATATGATTAGTGTTTCATTCGTGCAACCTAGCTTTGTATATCTTTATAGACGTAGGAACTGATTAGTAGTAGCCTATTAATGATAAGTGTCTTCACAAGAGACGAGCGTTTCACCCGCGTAGACGTCACGTGCTACGCGACTACTACGCGAGTGCTACTACGGCTACGCTCGCCACAAGCCACGTAGACGTCGGCGTAGCAATAGCGTAGACATCGTCCAAACGCTATTAATTGGATAAAATGATTAACAAAAAGTATTCCGACGAGGAAACAATGCTGTTGGCTTTGTTGCAAAAATTATTACGCAAACGAACGGGGTAAAATAAAAACTATGGTGTTTCCGGTCATCTGACCAACATTTTTTTTTCGCATCTGTATCAACTCTTGGTAAATATGGAGGCGACCTTGTATTCTCTACTAATAGTCCACAAATTGTTCCAAAATTCATTTTTAATAGCAGTTCCATATGTTTAAAATGTTTAGGTAAGATATTTGTGTATAACGTTTATGCCCAATTAAACTTTCAGAGTAATTTAGGTACAAAACCTAATCACTTGATCACATTAATGATAGGAAGCACTGAGCAGTCAGGTAGCTACATTCGGATTTACCTTAATTGTTTAACAGTTCAGTAAATCTTTATTCGTATGAGATTGAATTATAACAAAATATAATAATAATAATATAATATAATACAATATTATATTATAATTAAAGATTTGGATATAAGTAGAAACTTACTGATCGAAATCTCGATGGTTATTGTTATAGCAGACAAACAAGTCATAAACATAATCACACAAATGAATGTCTTCTCTAGTATTAATTAATTGTCTTTGTTCTAAATACCAAAACGTACGTATATTTCTCTCATAGGTTAAATGAACTTAGATAATCTGTTGTAATTTTTGTAACCTTACTTCGGATCACCTTTAAGTCACGATGAGAAGCAAATTTTTAGGTATTTGACAAGAGCGCATCACGGCAACAAATAAGATTCAAAACAGCGATGCGTTGAATAGAAGGACCACCAAATTTTGCAGTTTTAATTAAATTAAATAATAAATACACGGCTCAGTGGAATAATTTGTAGGTATTTCTTTAGTTGATTGAATTCCCTGTATTATAGTAAGATTCAAATTTAATGGCGGCTGTGAAGTGCGCTATTGGCTGCGCAGTACCTCACCCTTCGCCCCCGCTGACACGTGAATTGGTTACTGTGCAGCGAACCGCCTCATGTTCCGAGCCGCCATTAAGTTTTAATCGTACTATATCATTACATAAAATATAAGTTTCCGCTCAAAATTTTGAGAATTATGCGACGAAAAAATTATTTTGTTTACCTCTATTTTATGTTTTTTTTTTTTTCATGATACTATTTTATTTTTATGAAATATTATTGAATAATTCTTTGGTATTGTTCGTCGAATCGTTGAGCTCCTGACTTCCTGAGTCGAGCTGCACGATTACTGACAAATGCGTGCACTGACTGGACAGGTCCACTCAAACTGTGTGGTTCTTTCCTCAAAAGACCATTTCAGATACCAATCTGCATGGTCTTCGCATGACCTGACCAAGATTATGTCTGGACTTTAAAAGAGACTGTGACCTCTGAGTTTGTTTCGGCCTTTCTTCTCAGAGTAGTCAGATAGGAAACGCCGACCTCATCTAGTTTAAAAAACATGATTGACGTGTAAAAGTGTTTGTACAAACCTACTTACAGAAATAAAATCATATAAGTATTTTGAACATTTAACAATACACAAAAAATGGCTTGTAATAATTATGCACCAATACGCCTAACTGCGACAAAAACTGAGCGTTTTACGGTGTCCTACGTTTGGGCAGCGCCTTAATAATTAGGCACCCATTGTTATACACACATCATAGTTTGTTTTCGTAAATTATGACTTTTACTCGTGTTATGCAAATATGTCTTATATACCTACTTCTGATTTCTATCTATCTATCTAGCCTGATATCCCACTGCAGCGCAAAGGCGTCCCTTTTCCACATACTTCGTTGTAGTTTTCTTTGCTTCGGTACTCTGTTAATGTGGGTGAGTTAAGCAGTCAAGCTCGTCCCTCCGCACTCTTTATTAAATTCCTCTTATATATGTGTGCCCATCCTGGTTTACCCATCCGCTGTGTTCGCCCCTGTTCAAGGCCACGTTATCGCTCCAGCAGGGCTGACACTCGCTGAAACGAAATGTGTACAATGTTTGAGATCACAAAGATTTTCGTAACTTTGACTATTGTGTCTGCTTTGCGGAGATTGAAAGCCATAAACGGCACACAGCTTTTCAGTATATGCGTAGAATACTGCATTACATTAGGAATGCAAGGAATTTGCAGCTGAAGTCAGAACTCAAAGAAATGGACGACAATAAATAGAGATTCCAATCCATGATCTGCTTACCAACCCTGGACATGTGACCTACATTATTGTTTGGGAGGATCGATGGCTCAACACGCCGCGCAGTCTGCGATATGATGGCAACTGGCAACCTATGGCCGAACTATTGCAAATGGGATCCGATTGCGCCACACCATTGGGACTGGATAGAGCTTGTTTGTTACTTGCCAAAATTTCGGGTAACTTCGTAGTGTTTTTAGTCTTACAATGAAGGAACTTTGCAGAGCACTGCAATCTGTGTTACAATGGCAATGAAGATAATTCTTTCTAATTAAACTTTAACTTGGCTGGCTTCTATTTATTGTGAAATAATTGAACAGTTATATGCAGGAAAGAATCGATAGTTTATTTGAAACGCAAGCTCTTGCATCTCTGTTAATAATACACCTTGTATTTCCAATCCGTTTAGGTGAAAACTTTATTTAGCAGCATGCGTGCTGAACCCTTATTAGTTCCAACCTAAACATTGTCTTCGTGTCTGTGCAATTAACCAAATAATTTATGTAGGGTTCCACGATTTCACATTAAAATCGGTGAAAGCAAAGACACATTATCATTATGTCAAACAGTCTTGCTCCAGGTATGAAAATGAGCAGTCCACTGCATGACATTGAGGCGCTTACAAAAAATGTGAAACAATTTATGATGGAAGAAACTCATTTATGTTTATAAAAGAGTATAAGTAGAGGCAACAATTTGACCGTGAAATATGGTCAAGACCAAACAACGATGGAAAATTGAAAAGGCGTCGTTGGAAAACTGATTTTGCCCTGTCGAGATGACGCTTAACTAGGTAAAAGAACAGGGCCACACGGTGTCACAGGTCTTGCGTGCGTATTAAGTTAATTCAGTCTATATTAATAAAATTAATAATGTGTTATTCTCAGAGTGCATCTTTGCAGTAAGTAGATACGCAAATCTCTTCCTGCTCGGAGGAGCCTTGTGCCACATCTATTTATAATTGACTATCGTTTCAGACGATTGCTAAGGACTAACAAAGGCCGTTATACGAGGCATTGTACTAGGTTAGGGTAGGAAGTCTAATAATATGCATGGACAAAGATAAATCCTTTGCCTTTGTTCAAATACAGGCTAGGAATTCTACTGCTAAAAATGTTAAATCGCTATAGTACGCGTCTTAATTACTTTAGTATCTTTGACCGCAAACCTAGATGTCTCAAAAGCAGTTATCGTGAACTTCCTGTAATATGTACAAACTGAAAAATAAATTCAAAGTTTTTAAGGGTAATGCTATAAGCAAAAAAATCCCTCGGTAGGTAACTATCCCCATATTTATATACCTAAGGTATGCAGACCTTATTTAAGTATCTATGTATAATTTCGATGACTGAAAACGCGCGACCTTTTCAGAGGCAGTTATCGGTCTTGCTCGTATCATCGTAAACACTGTTTACTCTCGTCCGCGCGGCTATTTTTGACATGAACTTTAGACGTAGTACGTTTGTACAGCGCGATTACGCGAAACAAACCGTACACACATACGCATTTTTACACATAATATTATAACTGAATTACGCATTCTTAATTGACTGTTTATACTAAACGCTTTATCAGAAATGTTTATATAGCACCAATCCATTGTTCGATTAGACAATAGAGAAATCATCATTTTGTGTTTAGTTAATTTTTGTACTTACAATAGATGATTCGTGTCTTTTTCTCATAATAATTAAACTGTATTTATAGGTAATTGGGTACCTAATTATGTATAAAGAACTGCAAGTTATAGGCATACAGGGTTATTGGTTATATGTTGGCAATCCGTTAGGGGATGTAGGAGAGGTCATTTGCAACTGAATGACCCCTGATGACCGACCCCTATGCTAATGTCAACCATTTTCGAGTAATTTGGCTTTTTATATTTTTTTGAAGATAAATTGTATCTTATTGTATCTCGTTGGATAGCTGAGAAGTTATACAAGTTTTTGGAATGTTCTGCCGATAAAGTACTTCCGTGTTTTTTTGCAGAAATCGTCTATTTTAGTCAAATAACCTGCACAAAATTATGAAAATGTAACGATTTGTAAAACTACTCAAGATAATTATCATTTTATGATTGATTATTATGTATTGAAGTAGAAGCAGATAATAATAATTTTAAAAACATTGTTTTATTTTTTAATAAGTTTTCAGTTGTGTACAACAAAAATAAAAAAGTCAAATTACTCGAAAATGGTTGACATTTGCATAGGGGTGATTTTGTTACAAATGACCTCTCCTACATTACCTTAATGGCTTACCGACATATAACCAGTGACCCTGTATACCCAGTTTGAATGGTAACAGTGTAAAATATATGACAGCTTCAATTTAGTTCTCGCCGTAAGCGCTGGAATAAAGGAGTGTTTGAATTTGCCTTTTCTGTCGGAACAAAGCAATTTTTGTTCAACTAAAAAATTAATGTTGAAGTAGGTATATACATTTATGTTCTGTGGTAGTAGTGTTTTTTTAACAAATAAAACAGACCGGATCCGCGATCCGATATTTTAAAATAAAAACATTTCTATTTCAAACACATAGAAGAATTGCGTTTTAATTTTGTGCAGTTAGAAACCATTAGTGAGCAAATATTGCTTATCAGTTTAGTTCATTACAATATTAAGTAGGTAGGTACACAGTGTTATCTTTACACAGACCGTCAGCCATTGCAGACATCTTAACCTGCATCTGATAGTTTTATAATTGTTTCCGAAAACAGTTACCTGATAAGTATCCTTTAATTCCGTTTTGCGAATGTGCATTAAACACGTATGTTATCAGTTCATTCAGCAATTATCTTAATAGATAATTAGTTTTAGTTTACCAGTAAATATAGGCTTTATTACTATTACATAATAGATAATAAGTAACACTGCAGAGCAATAAACATATGTAATGCAATTTTTTATACGTATATTCTCAGTTATCAGCAACATTGTAACCTTCCCAGGAGGGCGCCACAAACACATGACATTCATCTGACAAACGGTTGTTGGAACGTTTCACAAGTTATTTGATACGCAAAACAAACAGGATAATCGCTATAACTTGTCGTCAAATAGACTAGCACGTAACTAGAATACAAAATAAAATAATTCCAGACAGTAATAATGTGCGGAAATGAAGTTTTGCTGGCGAAATAGGCAATTTAATTATTTATAAGCCGTGCGCCCAATGGGTTCTCAACAGCAAAAATAACGAACTTCCGTACGAACTTTCATCCTCTAATTAACCTCTTTAGAGGATACATTTTCAAAAATACTTCCTTAGTGCACACTTTCGTTACTAAACAAACTCTTGTGCAAAATCTCATGCTTTCAGGGGTTGAGACAGGTGTTGAGGGTCAGACAATGCAATAGCCTAAAAACCCCTGGGTCTGAATGAATGAATTTTAGGTTTTTATTAAGTAGGTGAAACATGCGATATACGCACATTAATAATGCCAGATAAAATAATTTTGGACAATTTAGTGGCAAAACATGTGTGCTCCGAATTTAGTAGAATGTTTTATGAGAAACCTTCACAAAATCCGTGCCAAACCTTGCCTGCACCCTAATTACGTAACACACTATCTATCACAATCTGAATCATTTTGAAGCCAATTGCTAAACCATTGCTTCATATGTTCGAAAAATTTGTCTGCTCAACAACGTAAATAACGCAATGAATGTTGTTGAACTGTCAAAATGAAACCCATTCCTACTGTGTGTTACGTAATTACCCCGCTGCACTATGGAAAATGGTAGAACAAGCGCATATCAAAAATGCTTTTTACGAATATCATAATTTGGCTAATATGGCTATTCTTTTAGGTTTTCTAATAGTCAAATTATAATATTCATTACGATTTTTTTTCTTAATACGCGAAATTATTTTTTTTTTTCTTAGATAGAAATACATAGAAGACAGAAGTGCCAAACTCAAGTCTTTGCGTATACATGTTTCAATACCATATTGTGAAAAAAATACTTGGTACAGATATGCAGTATTATACATTTTTAGAAAGGTTATTTTATGCTTTTTGCGATACAGCTTAATGATTTTAAAAGTAAAGAAAAATATTTCAGTAATTACTTAAAAAGTGACATACCTTTTTTTTCACTTGTATGTTTTTTCGTCGAAGGTTTTCAGTATTACCCACGTTTGCCCAAGCGCTACTTTTTGTGTCGACTAGTAGTCTAACTATTCATAAATAGAATGCAAAAAAAATCAGCTGCGGATATTTGCGGTTTTAGAAGATATGAGAAAAAAACTGATAAAAGTCAGAACCCGAAAATTAGTATCTTTTGCGGTTTACCACTGACACCATTCACCTGAACAATATAGAACTTTTTGGATATTTTCTTCATTATTTCGTGATAACAAAGGGACCTTATCAAATTTGCACTCGGTTTGCGTGGGAAATTACTAGATAATAATGATGTAGGTACCAATTCGATATTGTAAAATGAGTATTTAAAGGGAAGCAAAAACTATTCGAACCATCTACATCAGTGTAACTTCAAGTGAAGCAAATCTCATCTACGCCTATTATTTCTGCAGATTGTGAAGTGTTAAAATGTCTTCCTTCAGCTGTACCAAACGAGACTTCATAATCCCCTATATAGAGGGCGGCAAGACCATGGAATCGTTATCCAAAGTTTTAGTGGAAAAGCTGAATGTTTCTGATAACAACTTGTGTTTTATAATTAGTGACATACAAAGGCACATTCTTCCTATTTTCAACAAACGCTGGGCCCTGGCATCTCGGAAAAAAGAAACATTTTTACAGAAGTATTGTACTTGGTTGGACTCAAGGTATTCGTTAAATTTACCGGATTCTGAACAATATTCTACGCCATCAACATCTGGCCAACGAGGACGAGCATGCGTGGCTTATGGAGACTCCTCAGAATCTACCAAGAAGAGGAAAAACACTCTTCTACTCCAAGACTATGGCTTCGAGCATATAAAAAACGCCTATCTGCAGGGACTACGGGCTTTACGTGAGTACACAGAAGCTCATCTTGTCGAAGAATTAAGAACCGCTGACACTCAAAAGAAATTAGATATCTCAAGTAAGTGGAACGACTCAGACCAGATGAAGATTCTTTCCGATACGGAAGCATTGAGTGCTTTTATAGATTTAGATCTAACAAAAGCACAATATATGTACCTGAAAAACTTAACCAACGAACGAAAGTGTTGTATATTCCCGCCTTACTACAAAATACAAGAAATAAAAAGATCCTGTTATCCACCATCTTCTACAATCGAAATCACGAATACTTATGCTAAAGTGATTAATATACAAGATTTATTGGATCATACTGCTGCTAGAATTTTAAAAATCGATTCTGTTTTCCAAAAACAACATAGAACATTGATCCTTTATTCTAAATGGGGATGTGATGGTTCATCTGGTCAAAGCCAATACAAGCAAATACTTGCAGAAGAGTCAGAAACAATTTCAGATGCCAATTTGTTCATCACTTCATTAGTCCCCATCAGATTAGTTGATGTGCAATCGGGATCCGTTGTTTGGCAAAATCCGGTACCTTCATCTGTCCGTTTTTGCAGACCCATTTCTATTGAGTTTTGTAAGGAAACTCCAGAAAAAACCAAGGCAGTTGTTGATGATATTAAAAAACAAATTAGGGCTGCACAAGCATCACTTATAAACAAAGATGGTGTTGTAGTAAATGTGAAGCATGAACTATTTCTAACGATGATCGATGGAAAGGTGGCTCAGGTCCTTACAGATACTCCATCTGGTTCCACATGCACGATATGTGGGGCTACTCCACGGCTAATGAATGACCTATCGAAAGTAACTGCCAGACCCGAAAACGAAAACGCCTACCAATACGGATTGTCCACCTTACACGCCTGGATTCGCTGCATGGAAATGATATTGCATATTTCCTATAATCTTTCGTTTAAGACTTGGTCTGCTTCAACTGAGGAAAATAAGAGATTAAAAAAAGAAAAGAAAGAAGTTGTTCAAAAACGTTTCAGGGAGGAGTTGGGATTAATCGTCGACAAACCTCGGCAAGTTAGCGGGAATACGAACGATGGCAATACCGCACGAAGATTCTTCTATAATAGCACTTGCTCATCGGAAATAACAGGTGTAGATGAGGCATTGATTAAACGCCTATACATTATCTTGCAAGTTCTTTCTTCTGGAATGATGATCGACCCTGAAAAATTTGGGGAATATGCAATAGAAACTGCAAGAATCTATGTAAGTAATTACGATTGGTATTATATGCCATCCTCCGTTCATAAAATACTCATACACGGGCAAAACGTTATCAAACATTTTGCGGTGCTTCCTATTGGACAGCTATCGGAAGACGCACAAGAGTCTCGCAACAAAGACTACAGAAACATACGACTTCATCATGCCAGAAAATGTTCCCGATCTGCTACAAATGAAGATGTCTTTAAAACGCTTTTATACACGTCAGATCCATATATAACAAGTTTGAGAAAACCGTACGTAAGAAATGTGAAAGAACTTGAAGAAGAGGCACTAAGTCTTTTAAACGTGGCACCTGAAAGTGAACCCACATTTACTGACCCTGATCCTGAAGTGGTATAAGTTAAAAATAATATTTATATTTAGTTATTACTTATATTTGTACCTAGCTACATCATTTCCTGCAGCCAGAGTATAGGATGTACTTACCTATTAGTAATATGATTTTAATTTAGTATTTTTTTTTCATATATATATATTTTGTTTACTTTGCTTATTGTAATTAACCATGGTTTAATCTTTTTAGTCATTATAAACTTGTATTCCACTTGAAATAAATTTTTAACTATTTTTTTCGTGATTTGTTCCCATTTCTTTCATTCTATGCAAAAAAACATACATAGATATACAAGAAAACCCTATAAACTACACATCGTTCGAATCTCCGAACCTTGCTGCATATTTGTGCCAAATTTCATCACGATACAACAAAAATTCATGAAGTTACAGATTTTTGATCCGATACCGACCTATATTTTCCATAGTGCGCTGGTCCAAGTAGAGAGAGAGGGTTAGGTCGCTAAGCTTGGATAAAATGTGGTTTGAAAACTCTGGCATTAATTTAAAAAACGAAGCATAGTGAAGATTTGGCAAATAAATAACAAAGATAGTAATTCTCATTACTTGTTATTGAGATCACTCTTTATATGCTATCAGCAATAATCAGCATCCTTTGTCCTCTTTATTTTGTTGTCTTTGCACAAATATTTGCGCACCGCAGTAAAGTATAAAGGTATGTCTGTTAATGCTACCAGATAATAAATAATATGTTGTTAGTTTTCAAACTCATTTGTTTTTAATGACGTATGAACAAAGTCTTAATTGGGTGTTTACTTCTTATTCGTAATTTTTTACAATGTAGGCAGTAACACTAGTAATCTTTATGGCATCAAAGGTAGCAAATAGTTTGTGTTTTGTTATATTTCTTACAAAGCATAATCAGTCAGTTTTTCGTGTCATCCGGTTTGGATGAATCTCTTTTTCAACAAACATGTAACATAGGGGTAATAGTTTAACCTGTTTGGTATATTAAATTGACGTATCGGTTAAGATCTCGTACTGAATTTTAGTTCACCATGCTAGCGGTTGCGCGAATGTTAAAAGAAAATTTGGCATTCTCTATTGGCCAAGCTCTATATACGCAATGCTGTAGTTTCCTTGTTACATAATTTACCAGGTTTTCCTTTAATACTGCCTTTCTGGCGATATTTTCTTAGAAGCGGAAAATGGTTCTAACTTTGTTATCACGAGATGTGTGGGCTTCGCTCAGTTCAATTACCCTATTTGCAGATTTGTGCCTGGATTTCTATTTATAGATTTTCCCTACTCTCCTTTTCATTTATTTAACAGCCATTGCACACCAATCAATGACCACAGAGAATTGTGAGTGGATTATATATGTAGGTATACCTATTTTATTCGAAACTCATTAACGTGTAAGCGTTATTTTAGTTCTCCTAAAATTCTTTATTTTATCGCTATGTTGAACGCTCCAGAAAAATATAATTGCTCTAGAAACGTTATTCGATACAAGAACAGAGAACACTTAAGAAAAACGTAGTACCTACGAGTAGCATGCTCTACTTGTTCAATCACGTTGACTTTGTTGAGATATTTCCGTGTTTGATAAAACATGAAATTATATGATTTTGTTGGTTTATTGTCCTTGGTTCTGTACTTACTTACCTACAGTTTCCAGACATATTTGTTATCAGTAAGTAGGTATATCTATTTGTTTATATCTACTCGTCACCTTTTACAATGAAGCCATGAAATTATTATACAAACCAATAAATAATTTTGCCATCCACATAACACTAGATACCCGGACAGTCCTGTATGGTGAAGATTCTGTTCCAGCCAGGACTGTTACAAAATATTTCATTGAACTTCTTCTTCCTGAAACAGATTTAGCACTTAGGCTCTCGCAAACAATCGCGACGCGACAGCGCGACGGGACTCTAGTAGAACAATTTCTATGAAAAATTCATGTAAATTGTTCCTCAAGCGTCGCGTAGCGCTGTCGCATCGCGCCTGTCTGTGGGAGCCTTTATTATGACGATCCAGAATTTTAACATCTCGCCTGTATTCGAAGGGTTCGGTTAACTTAGCAAAATGTGGGTGTACCTAATGGTACACCTCTGGTACCATTAGGTACACCCACATTTCGCCAGTTATGTTTACGTCCCATGTAATAGTGGGCGTGCCTATTATTATATATTTTAAGTTTTTATTAAGTGCTATACACACAAGCGGCACGCGCCAACTACAGCCGTCGACTTGCGTCGACGCGACGACAGCCGTCGACCACGTGCCGTTCGTGTATTTGAGCACCGTACTCAAATACACGAGCGGGACGTTGTCAACGGCTGCAGTAGCCTCTCTCTATGATGAGCACTAAGTAAGTCATAGGCTTTATTTTTATAACTGCATTATAAAGATGGAGATTCCCACAATCGGTTACCAACTCAACTAAAGATTGGTTGGGTTGGACCATTTTTCTTTTTCAACATGTGCAATTTTTTTTCTATGCCTACCTACTTCTTCACTTTATCATTTCACATAAAATAATGTTGACACTAAAAAATTATATTGTAGTTATAAAGTAGTACATTGTCGATGAGTAGGCAGTAACCTAACCTACAGCAAGCGTGTATAAACACATCTTCGAATAATATTCGATTTATCCATAAAAGGAAAATTTCAAACCTGGAAAATGGCTGGAAGGAAACTTAAAAACCCCCACGGGCTAGTTATGAAAACGTTTGATTCCAAAGTCATTGAACCATTATTTATGATGCCGCATTCGGAACTTCCATACCGTTAAAGGGGGCCTATTACTCTCTAGGTCCATCATCGAAGCTACGGGCCCGTCCGAAAGTAGTTGGATACTTAGAAGTGAACCCTACTCCCGATTTATTAACGTTTTCGGACGGGCAAATCACATCGGGAGTAAGAGCAACTGTCAAATTGTATTGTCATTAATTTTTAGTTCGGGCACCGGACTAATCTGATGCCCGTAAGTGGTAAGAAAAGGAGTAGGAAACACAAGAAACTTTGTCCGAAATAACGGACTTCGTACTAAGATCGAAGGAAAAGAGCGAATCGCTTTAGGAAAAGAGCGTGACCGTACGTAATAAATAGGTAAACTGTTTGAAAAATTTAAGTTTAATAGAACATTAAATGACCGGGGCGAAGGCCCCGTCGCGTCCTCGCCGTTGTTTTGAAAAGACAAGGTGAATATCTCACAAATCTGTTGGCACTTATTTACTTATAATATCCATACAGAATCGTAGTACACGATTCGATCGACGTTTCAAAGTCGTAAATCTTTAGACCCTTAAATTCACTTACCTACTGGTATTACTGTTGTTTAGTACGTAATTAAAATAGTACCTGCTACACTACACGAACGAAAGCGCGTGAAAATTTCTCATTAACCTCTTTATTACTTTTCCTACCTTTTCTTAGTAAGTACCTACCTAATGTTTTCCATTTCCTAGGCTACTTTTGCTTTGCTTGACACGATGAACAAATACGTACGCTTCTAGGATACCTACAGCTGTCCCTTACCTTGAAAGTATTTATTCACTGTTAAGTATTCACTTAATTTTTCATTCAGTTTTTCATAATTTATTTGGCATCGATGTCTACTTATGATTCAGAATTAATGATTACAAATTCCTGCTTAGATCTTACTTCTTAACCTAACTATTGATGTAGTAACAATTTCCGTCCTAAAAGTATTATCTGTCACGTTGTTTTATATTTAAAAAGATTTGTAAGGTTGTTGGGTACGAAGGTCGCGTTGTAGTCATTTAATTATAGGATTACGAACACGTCAAGCTGTTTGCGTGACTGTTGGGCAAGCTCCGCAGCCGCAGTGCTGTTTATGGCTTCCTCTATATTAGCGTTTCTAGCTCGCCCTACCGTGGATTGTACGCTAGCATGCACAATATTTTCGTTAGCCAAGCTCGGAACATTGTGCTTACTGAGCACTGAGCACTTAAGCAGCACTTTATTAACAGTTCCGGTACGGTACAAGCCGTGCTTATTATTATGGATCAAATGTAGTGACTACGCCATTGTAGTAGTTGTTTAGAAATGTTTATAAAAATCAATATTGAACGTCTATTGTATCGGACGTCAATATTGAGTTTAGTCTAAGAAACGTTATATCGTTGAATATAATTTTCCCGTGGATACTGCGTCTGGCATCCCAACCCACGTTATTGTTTATTTTATATTGCATAACGTTTAATGCGAAAACTGCACATTGTTCTGTAATATTAAATTACGTTTTAACATGTCACGTGCAAGCAAACCGCTATCTTTTAATACCGTTCGATTTATTACCTTTGTGAATATTTAATGAGGGAACATTGTCCATGAGTGGAAAATGAACATTGGAGGACACCGAAACAATCGATATTAAATCATTAACTGTACGGAATCCAACATCTGGAGCTATTAAAGTCCTGGACTGATTTGTAGGTACGATCGATTTGAAACTAATTATAGCATTACTGACCCGACGATATTACTTTTCTACGAAAAAGCTAGATTGACGTAGGTATGCCGCGTAGGTAGCAAGTTATATTATCGTGCTTCAAGATCTACTGAAAAATTTGGTAAGTAGTACCAGTAGCCAAGTCTAATTATGTTGGTTCCTAAAAGTAATCTTCGGTTTCTGAGGGCATATTCAATTTTATTGAGTTTGTCAAATCTTCGATAAGTTGTGGTTATTTTTGTATCAGTCAATAATTTCGATTACCTATCATGAGTTTCGTTTACGGCTTAGGTATTTTATTAATAAAAATCTTGATTAGGCTTTCAGAACCCGTTGGTTTTTTATTTAGATTGTTTATTTTTCTTGGGAGATATTCACTGTGATAAGAATGTAATTTATCATCACGTAGTGACGCTATAAATCTTGATTTATTATCTACACTATTGTTAGCTTATTCATTCAGTCCAAAGCCCAAGTAACATTTAGCTTTATACAACTCGAACTTTGATTTACCTATCAGATTATTGTGATTATTAGAGGTAGGTGTGATACTGATGAGTCACTATCATCTTTCTTAATATCTATGGTCACTATCTACCTAAAACCAAACAAAAACATGTTGCTGTCGAGTTTGTCCGCCGATTCTTTACCCTCAAACACTGGGAAGGATGAAGAGTTGGTGATGTTAGGGGTTGTTTTTTTAACACATTCGAATACCACAAATACACTCATGCACAAATTTAGAGGAACGCAAAAAAGTGTGTATAAAATAAAATACACATACATACACACATACATAAACTCACGCCTTCTTCCCATGGGGTAGGCAGAAACTACAGAACGCCACCTGCTACGATCCTTACATACTCCTTTTGCCTCGTTCACGTTCAGACATCTGGTTCATAAAACAAAATATCATAGATATTTGTGACAATTAAGTTTATCAATTTGGATTTTGCTTATTATTCGTTAATTTAAAATTGCAAACGTCGAAAAATCAACCGAGCAAATGATAAAAATTATCGAAATAAGATATTTTTTTTTTTACAGGAAATAAACATTTTTGTACTTACCTAACATTTTATTCATACATACATACATACATACTTAGAAAACGCTATAACCAGTATTTAGTGTTGCCCCTTCTAGCTCTTCTACTCCTAATCAAGTTGTCACTAAAATCTTAAAAGATTGCATGCCATTCTTCCTGTAATGCGTTTTAAGATCTCTCAAATTAGCGGGGGTAGGATTTATTTTCTTAATTTGTCTTCCAAGCTTATCCCATACATGCTCTATGGGGTTTAAGTCTGGCGAGCGCGCTGGCCACCCTAAAGCGTTGATAATGCTCGCCCCCATACTGCGGCCGTAGTGGTCGAATACCTTCGAGACGTTGAAGGCCGCAGTATGGGGGCGAGCATTATCATGCATAAAAACAAATCTATCTCCTGTAAAAGGGACAAATGGCACTACAATTTCTTCCCAAATCTCAGTTACTTATCGTGCCGCTGATAATTACCCATTCTGAATGACGCGGAGTTCCGTACGTGCCTCCACCTATAACTGACCCTCCACCATATGCCTCTTTTCCAATGGTGTTGCATTGAGTATACATCTCTCCCGGGTGTTTCCACACTTTAATCATCAGGCTTCAGGCAAAATCTGGACTCTTCTTCTGCTTCTCTTCTCTTCTTCTTTCTGTGAGAACTTGATTCTCCAAGCTTTGCGATTCCAATTTTCGTTATGGCCTCTGGCAGGCAAGGTGAATTTATTCCGGCCGATTTCAGTCTTCTCTCACAGTTTTTATGCATATTGTAACAACTCGAACTTCTTTGAGCTTCGTTCTTACCTACCTCAGAAGAAGTTAAGGTCCGGTTTCTAAGCACACTGGTAACGATGAACGTTTACGTCCCTGTCCTGCGAGTCTCGTATACTGTCCAGTCTGCCGATACCTCTTGACAACTCGGAGTACCACAGATTTCGATACGCGTAATGTTTGGGTCACATGTCTGTAGGTGTGCCCCGTTTCAAATAAAGTAACAGCCCCAGCAACTTGAATGGCGTTTAGATCTAGCATTCTCAGTTTATTTGCAGTAAGAATTCACACTTAATACGATTAACAAGGCAGTCAAGGCAAAAATTTTAACAAAACCTAAATTTTAACTCAAATTCAAAAGTTGCCAAAAAATTCACGGTGTGAAAGAACGCAATATTACGCAATAATTCCAAATGAAATTTGAAAAAAATAACATGGCAATACTTTCTTTTTTTAATAGTACATGACATATTTACTAATGTTTGTTTCCTCTAAATTTGTCCATTTTCAAAATATTTCGAGCTGCCTAGCCTTTTTCCAACTATGTTGGGGTCGGCTTCCAGTCCAACCTGATGCAGTTGCATACCAGTATTTTACATGGAGCGACTGCCTATCTGACCTCCACAACCCAGTTACTGGTTAATACGATACCCCTTGGTAAGACTGAAAGGTTGTCTGTAAAATATCACTTTTAGCGATAAGACGTCCCATTGTGTCACCCTGTGTAAATTTTTAACATTTATATCTGTAATTTTTATGGTGTACATAATAAAGAGTATTCTATTCTATTCTAAGACTGGTTGTCAGACTTTTGGGCTTCTGACGACCCGTAACGACTGTCAAAGATCCAGGAATGACAGCCGGGACGGCTTAACGTGCATTCCGAGGCACGGAGGGGTATTGGTATGTAAAGATGGTTACCCATCCAAGGATCAACGTATGTAAAGATGGTTACCCATCCAAAGATCAACTGCGGCAAGCGTAGCTTAACCTGATCGATCGACCCGTGCGGCTGTTATTACTTAACCACCAGCCCCTCTAATTTTCAAAAAACAATTTTCAAAATGTTTGAACATTGATATTAATATTTTGTTGTTTGTCCCACAGATTCCTATGGCGCTACGCCAATGGCATGATCAGATCGAAGCGATGGGGGCGCCAGGACGCCACTGTGGCGCAGTTGTTCACCCAGCGCGCCTTGAGGAACCCCGACGCGCCGTGCTTCTATGTCGTCGGTGACCGTGACTGGAGTTTCGGCGAGGTTAGCATAATACCTATATTATTTTCATGATAGTAGAGCTCTTTCTGATGACGGTCATCCAGAGCAATACTACCACCATACCTACATATCTCCCGGAGAGGAAGACCGGCCTCGTGGCGTTGGCCAGGCAGCGTTGCACCAGACAACGTGTTCCGATTTAAAGGGTATGGGTACTCAGGCACAGAAGGCATTGCAGGTTTGTCTCTGGGGTGGCATCGTACCTAGTGCAAAGGCCACTTACCAAAAAGTGTGCCGCCTGCTTGTCGCAATATTTTGGTCATGTCAGATAAACATAAAAGGCACTATAAAGCTGGTCTTGGAGACAGAGCATAGGCTTAAATCCGACATTTTTTCGTATGATGTGATGCCCTATTAGATGAAGTACTTAATCTAGTAGCTTAGTACAAGATGTAAATTGTTCAAATCGAATCAGTCTCCATGAAATTAGTCTTGACGTGAAGAGGCGGTTAACCTCTGTCTAGCTTTTAAATACTAACATATTATTTAATCTTTACTTAATTCAAAGTCAAAAAACCACATCCTAGTTTATGCAAATTGCCATAATGCAGAACTTGTAATGACCTTCACCTTTAGACGTATTACGCCGTTAACTAGATAGATATTTTCTTTAAGTCAACACTGCTTGTTAACCTTTAATTTTATTAGGAAAGGTGCTGTGTGTTACAAAAATTTTCGAGGACGTACATACCAAACTAATCAAAATATGCAATTTTATTTTATGTGAACACCAACATAATCTAATAAAAGCTGAAGTGCAGCTTCTCCCTAGTTTATTTTTTCTGTGTTAGTTATAACCTACTTACGTGCAGAAGTACTTGCCTATAATTTACACGAAACTACGTCGTTTACACCAAGGGTTGGCTGCACCTACCTTTTTGCCTACTAAGCCTATCATCGGTGTAGCAACACTATGGCTTTTAACCGTTATAAATACTCAGTAGCAGCCCAGAGTCTGGATTTGTGTCCGGTTGATAGCAATAGGCTCGCCCCCTATTACATGGGACTTAAACATAACTGGCGAAATGTGGGTGTACTATATGAATACACCTCTGCCTAACCGTTCCGGGATTACAGGCATTATAATGTTATGTTTATGTAAATACTCAAGCTAATAGAAATAACGATGCATTTCAACCCGCAGATGGCCGCAAACTCTAACAAAGTGTCTCGCGTGATGCAAGAACACCTGGGCCTGAAGCGTGGCGACGTGGTCTGCGTGTTCATGCCCAACTGCGGGGAGTACGTGTGGACGTGGCTTGGCATGGCCAAAGTTGGTGCCGTCTCCGCGCTCATCAACAGCAACCTGCGCCATAAACCGCTGCTGCACTGCATCCAAGTCGCCAAGGCTAAGGCTGTGGTGTTCTCTAATCATCTTGCTGACGGTGAGAAATTACTTTTAATCTTTATCATCATCATTATCATTATTCAACTGAAAGACGTTCACTGCTGACAAAACCGTATTCTCAGCTGTTGAATTCGTAGTGCCTACAATTCTCACCCGTTTGTTTGATTTATTACTGATGAGAAGTCGGAAAATATCTCATAATATCGTCTGTACCTAGACAATTTGCACCTGCAGACTGTTTTCGTAGTATCAGACAATATTTACTTTCCGTTTCATAGTAGGTAGGTAAGCATGGACAGCTGCGTTCTCTCCTTTTCGGAAACGTTACAATAATACCCAGTTTGAACAATGCCTTATTTTGAATTATTGAGAATACTTACACGATGTTTTGTTAAGCTAATACTCTTTGGGGAGTCAGGCGGAAAGTATTCACTGAGCCTGTTCCCTGTTTCGTTTGCATCATGTCGGTGAGGTAAGGTGACGAGTTGAGGAGTAAAAGTCCAACTTGTGGTTAATATTATAATGACACACACGCTTACACGTTAGAATGGAACACAATAAATGTAAAGGAATAAAATAGAGAGTACACTAGTCTACAAATCTACACTTAAACCAGGTGTGTCCGAATAGTATATCCGACTCCTCGAACTTAGTTGAATGTCGCCAGTTAATTACCGAGTGCACAAATGCGTGTAAGCTTGTTATTTTGGCCATTGTGGTTGATGTGTGGATGTGTGAACAGGTTGAGGTTTCGTCTGAGGATCAAGGGCAGTAAGTAGAACAAGTGTGTCCAATGTAAGCCGGCTTGACTCGATCGAAGCTTACAGTGATGTTTTTACCCTTAATGACCAGAGTCATTGACTTGCCATCGTTGGCGCGATCAATAACCTGGTACGGATTCGTATAAGGTCAAGTCACGAAGAAAAACTTGAGTTGCTGATAAGAGATCCTTAAAAACGAAGGAAGATGGTTGAGTATGCCGAGATGCAGGGATTGGACGTACAGTCGACATTTTACGTCGGATTTGTACGACAAAGTCTGCAGGGTCACTCGTATCACCTGATCCGGAAGCGGTAAGTAAATCGCCGGGCAACCGAAGTGTTTCTCCGTAAACCATTTCAGCGACTGTGGCTTTCAAGTCTTCCTTGAAATCGGATCGCATGCTAAGCAGGACAAAAGGAAGCGTTCGTACCCAAGAATCTTGGTGGCATATAAGAGCAGCCTTGAGATGGCGATGAACGCGCTCTATCATGCCACTGGCGCAGGGATGGTAAGCCGTGGTTCTGATTCGCTTAGTGGCGAAGTTTGTCATCAGTCGACTGAACAGATCAGACTCAAATTGAGCGCGTCTCATCAGTCATAACGACAGACCTATGACTGATAAGACTCTGAAACGGGAAACCCATTCGCGAATGAAGGTACTTCTACTTCTTCTGCGGTGATGGAGCGCATTGACCAAACCACCGGCCATCTAGTTACTCTGCCAATGGCAGTTAAACAATACCGATAATCACTGCAGATTGGCAAGGGGCCGATGATACCAATATGAACATGTTTGAAGCGACCAGATGGCAGTTTAACATTGCCGAAACGGGAAGAATTGTGGCGCGATACTTTGGCGCGTTGACACGCCTCACAAGTTCGAGCCTACTCTTTACAGTCCCTATTGGCAGAAGGCCAAACGTAGCATTCAGTCACTAGGTGGGTGGTAGCTCGTGCACCGGGGCGACTAAGGTTATGGAGCTTGTTAATGACTGCTCTTCGAAAGTAAAGGGTTAAATATGGACGAGGTGGACACATCACAATTGAGGGAAATATTAGTGCCGGAAATGGGGATATTGGTTAGTTGCAGACTGGAGCCTTGGTGGCGTAGGTTCAATAACTCTTGGTCCGTCTCCTGTGATTTGGCGAGGGTTTCTAAGTCCTGCTCAAGAGCAATAGCGTCAATGCGTGACATTGCGTCGACGACGATGTTGTCTTCTCCCTTAATACATTTACCCCTTTATTCATAAACGTTGCTTAAAGTTAAGTAATGATTAGCGACTGTTTAACCATACATTTTTGACGTTTAAACGTCTCTTAACTTTAATAATCGTTTATAAATAAGCCCCTTAATGTCAGTGGTAAACTGACTAATAAAAGACAGGTGATTCTACTGTGCAGGGGAGTTTTTCTCAGCGATTTACTAAGGCGTTGAGCAATGGTTTGTGGTCCATAAAGTCCATATGTTACCACATGCTGAACCTCGAGAATGTGGCGAAAATGTTGTACGCTTTCGTACACCGCCAGTTACTCCATAAGCTGGCCACTATGTTTGCCGGTCAGACAGCTTCTTGCTGAAGAAGGCGAGAGGAACCCACTCGCCATCAACTTATTGTTGGAGACAGGACCCAATGTGGATGCTGGAGGCGTCAGTTAATAGTTCAAGAGGGGCGCCGTTGACAGGATATTGCAGAAGAGTAGCATTAGTTAGACTTCCCTTGCAGGTCTCAAATTTTCTCTGGAAGCTCAGGTGACCATATAAATAGCTTGACACCCTTGCTTTTGGTAGCAACAACAGATTTGATTAAAGGAGCCTGGAACAGTGCAGCGCGGGGTACGAAACGGCGGTAATAATTTAACATGCCGAGAAAATGCCGCACTCCCTGGGTTATTTTAGGAGGGCGAAAATCTAGAATAGCTTGCACGCGATCTTGAGGTGGTTTGGTACCCTCGGGGCTAAAGTGATAACCCAAGAATGTCACTGTTCGTGCACCAAGAACGCACTTAGAAGGGTAAGGTAAAGGAAGGGGTAGGGGAAGGGTAAATTACCATCCCGTAGTCGTCCAGTAGGCGTTCGAAAAGGATCCGCAGATGCTCGCAGGCTTCATCCGCTGAATGAACAAGAATATCTTCCACATATGGAAAGCTAAAAACGAGACCCCGTGAACCTCGTCGATAAACTGGTGGAAAATTTTGACCAGTTTTGCGGAGACTGAAGGTCATGAAAGGAAATTCGAAGAAGCCAAACGGAGTATGATAACAGTCTTCGGAACGTCCCCTTCAGATACAGAAATGTGATGATATGCCTTTACCAGGTCGATGGAACTGAAGATTTTGGCACCGGTGGAGCAACATCTTTTATGCCCACGAACGATTTTCCCACGAACGCCAGAACTATAGTTCGGGCGTTAAGTGCGCGGTAATCACCACATAGTCCCCAGGTGTTATCCTTCTTCAAGTTCATTCATGTGCAATGGAGATGACCATGAGGTATTGGATGGTCGTGCTATTCTAGACTGAAACATGTCTTCAAATTCCTTTTAGGCTAATGTCAGCTTTTGAGAAGCCAGACGGCGAGGACGGCAAGAAATAGGATGCCAATCCGTTATTTTGATGAAGTGGACGGTGTCGTACTTGATGATCCTGGGTAGGCTAGGAAGACGAGTGATTTCGGGGAACTCTGCTAGTACTTTTGCAGAAGCGGAATTCGCCGGGGCAATGGCCTTTACACTCGGTTGATCCGCAATTGCTGTCAAGCAAAACTATCGACAAACTCGTGATGCCGTCAATTGGAACAGATGGTAGTACAGCAGGAAATTTGCACCAATGATTGCACTGTTGACATCAGCAACGGCCAATGTCCACGCGAATTTGCGACGGAGCCAAAGGTTGAGCGTCAGGGACGCCTTGCCGTATGTTTTTATGCTGCTGGCATTAGCGGCGCAGAGGTCATAGTCGGAGGGTTTCCTCCGATCTGTGAGCCAGCGATGAGGGAGCAGCACAAGTCCGATCCGTTATTAGCCTTGTCAGGAGGGACGCTGCGCGAGGAACGTGCACTCCAAGATGTAGATTGGCTACGAGGCCAATATCGCTCAGAAGATTGAGCAGAGCTAGCTGTTGGCTTAGCTCTTCTATCCATGCAATCATCTGAGTAAGCGGATCTGGCACTGCTGCACTCGAGTAAACATTGGCTGGACCTGGCTGAGCCTCGACAATTTTGTCGCCGATGACGGCTATTCTATCCAGGCATAGGTCAGTTTGGGTTGCAAGAATTCCTTGCACATTCGGAGATAACCGGCGAAGCCACAATTGACGTAGGATGTTATTGTCAGATAATGTTGTGCCTGCTAGTGATCGGAGGTGACGGAGAAACTGAGACGGATTTCTGTCCTCTAGTTCTTCGTCACTGAGAAGTCGTCTTATTTGTTGCTCTTCAGTAATTAAAAAGCGACTAATTAAAGTCTCTTTCAATCTCTGGTACTTCCCTTTTACAGGAGGATTGATGATTATATCCTCAATTTCGTCAGCCGATTGACGGTCGATTTGGCTGAGGATTTTGCTATATTTTGTGACATCGGTGATATTGCCAGCCAGATGAAATTGGGCTTCAGGCTGAGCAAACCACACCGTTATCCTATCAGGCCACAACGGTGGCAACTTGACAGCTACTCCGCAAATGGCTGTGGCTATCTCAGGCTTAGGCTGTTCATTCTGGACACGAAGTGCAATGTTTTCAGCCTCAAGGGTAGCTAAAAGAGTTTACAATTGCTCAGCTATGGTGTGTGTGTGTACGGAAGTGCGTGTGTAAGGTTAAAGTGAGAGCCAGTTAATAAGCAGAAACCTAAGCCAAAATGATGATGAGTATTTATAATGTGCTTGTTCTACCTAAACCGTAGGTAAGTAGTGTAATTACATAAAAAACAAATCACTTAAACATTGTTACTTACAAAAAAAAAAAAACTTTGAAAAAATTAAATCTGTAAATTATAGTGGTGCAATAGCGACAAAGACTGTTGTGTCGAATTAATAATTAATTAACAAAATAGTTTGTAAACACTCGGCGTTAAAAAGACAAACAACAAAAAAAATATTTTTGGTTAGGTAGCAAAACATCTATACTAAATAAAGTAATAAAAGGGGATATTATTAATTGCACATCAAATAAATAATCACCTATCGATTTATTTCCATCATTTAAATACTGACTGCACAGCAAATTAAATACTGACTGCACAGCAAATCAACCAGACCGTACATACATAATACTCACATTCATAGCGTGTGAGTATTATGTATTTGTCTCCGATCAGCCGTTAGTCGTAAAAATGCTCTATTCCCATCCAATACCTAAATGTTCCCGAAAATACTAACCCTAGATGGTCGACGTCAGCGGCATCCCGAGGTTCGGTTGGTTAGGTTCCTTTAAACCCTTTAGACGTCCGTCCGTCCCTTTATGTCCGTCGACCAGCTTATTAACCCTAACCCTATATTTAGATTACCCTAGGTTTCGGTAAAACGCAATTTAAATAAAACTTTGTGTAGCTGAGTGTACAAAAAGTCACGCTTTGGTATTCGTTAGTAATAGATTTTTTATTTAAAAAAATGTGGTACTCGTTGGGAATAGAAAATAAATTGATGAAAAAGCTTTTGCTTTAGGAAAAATCGCTGTACGCTACGAAAATAAATTGTAGTGTGTTTAGTGATATTTTGAGTTGAATATTTTGCTGTGCAATCAGTAATTTTGATGGGAATTCGGAATCTTATTGCATAGAAATAGGATATTTTTTGATTTGCGTTTAAATACTACCCTAATAAAAGTACTTGCGTGCACTAGAAAGTTGATGACATTGACAGCTGTTAGATGTCACCGGAACGCCAATATTAATCACAGTTGACAGATGACAGTGGCAGTTGAAACCTGAACGTCAATGTCAAATGTTTTCGTAGGATAGCGACAGAGGGCCCGTGACGCACGGTTGGGAAACACTAGAAACACTTTTTTTGTGGACGCATTCACTGTAACCGACCTTTTTGGGTTACTTTTGACGCAGGTAGCGAGCACTTTTGACTTTGCAACAGAATTTGAACAGAATAATATTACATATATTATTATAGCACTGGTACTGCCCGGAAACGGGAAGTAGATGACTAGAGCCAGTCGACAGTTGATCGTGCCTTAGTCTGCAACAGAATTTGAACAAAATAATATTACATATATTGTTATAGCACTGGTACTGCCGGGAAACGAAGTAGATGACTAGGGGCAGTCGACAGTTGGTGCCTTAGTCTCGCAGTCCGCAGATCAGCCCGAGTTGTCAGCAGCAGTGTTCAAGTTGTAGGCGGCTTCCTCTTCGTCGTTGTCGATCGGCAAGGACATAACTGGCTTATGACCGACGATGTTCACCTCACGTTGAGTCGACGCAATCTTCTTCGATCACGTCAGGGTCACTAGTTTGGGGAATTAGGCAGAAAGTATTCACTGAGCCTGTCCCCTGTTTTGTTTGCCTCTGGTCGGTGAGGTAAGGTGATGAGTTGAGGAATAAAAGTCCAATTTGCGGTTAATATTATTATGTCACACACGCGTACACGTTAGAATGGAACTCAATAAATGTAAAGGTATAAAATAGAAAGTGCACTAGTATACAAATCTGCACTTAAACCTGGTGTGTCCTTCCTCAAGTCGGGCGCCAAAACAGAGAGCCTCGAATAATATATGCGACCCCTCCAATTTAGTTGAGTATCGCCATGCCCAAATGCGCGTAAACTTATGTTCCGCGGCGCCACGTATTTAAGGTGCATATGCATTTACAATACGTGATGCTACAACTCAATGGGCCAGAGACGAGTTGAGATTGACAGAAGTATATTTTCTTTGTTTATTTATTGTTGTAAATACTCGTAGGTACCTACAAATTGTTATACAAGCATTACGCAACTTCCAACTAGAAGGTTATACAAGTAGACTGGACATTATAATAATGGTAAACTGGAAATAATTACAGAACTTTTGAGACAACAGGTCATTTATTACCTATGTATCAACACTTTGACCATACCTAAGTGTATTAAGTGTCACAGAAAAAACATAATGCGTCAGCAAACAAAAAAAATACCAAAATAATTAACATTTCTTTGTATCAGGCCTTGATTAACACGGTCAAACTTTAACGAACCTGATCCACCATAAGCTCATAACTGTTCAACGAAATCTCGTTACGACCCCGCCTCCATCTATTTGTGACAGAAATTCGATAATAATGCAGTTATGGAACCAATGCCACCTTCACAAATTCACGGTCGAATCAGTTGTCTATTGTACTTTCTGCCAATTAGCTCTTTATGTTGAAAACTGCAGATGAAATCGGAATTTAATTAATAGTCCGTTAGTACTTTTGTAGTCCAATCTTCTTAGTCATATTGTTTACGAAAAACTGTTCCTGATCCCAACATCGAGTTTAATCGACGTCTTGCGTGAAGTAGAACCCTGTTAAGATTTTTTGTATCTCTGTTGAGATTTCGAGCAGCCGACCGTATCTTTTGTCTGTTTTTTAACAACGTAATGGTAGTTAATGATCACTACAGAGTTGAACCGTCTCACGAATGTATTATCCTAATTTCATGCACGGGCAGGTAGTCTGATGCAGTTTAGACAGCAATCGTTGTTGAAGTTATTTATAAAGCTAGGGATATATATTTGTTACCTATAACTTTATTTATGCACGAGTAAATTTATTTTATTATCAGCCATTAATGCTGCACTACTGGGCAAAGGAGTAATATATAACCTCTGGAGTAATATATGAAGAAATGTGGGAAACCCGGAAAATATTTAAGGGTCGTCATAAATGGTGCCAAAAAAATAGGGAACAACTAAGAATGGATTTTTTAGCCGAACAAAGAGCCGCAAACAACTTTAGTAAGTTCTGGAAGGCCACAGGTAAGCTAGATACCAAGCCTGGGCTGCCGGTGAGCGTCGGTGGACTTAATGATGCAAAGCAAATTGCAAATATGTTCATGGAACATTTCAAAATGCGATCACCCCTTGGCCCCTCAGGTACGATGATCGGTGCTGGGTCCTTCCGTGGGGGAGTGGAACCGGTAATGTATTTCTCGACGAAACAGGTCAGGGCGGTAGTGAAAAACATGAGTAGAGGTAAATCACCCGGACACGATGGACTCAGCATCGAGCATTTTAAGTATGCTGGTATTCACCTGCCGAGGGTCCTGTCTCTGTTTTATTCAATGTGCATTAGTCACTCGTACCTACCGACAGAGGTTATGAGAACGATTGTGGTACCGATTGTCAAAAACAGGACAGGGGATATCTCGGACAAGGGAAACTACCGGCCAATCTCTCTTGCAACTACCATTGCTAAAATATTGGACAGTATGCTTGATTTGTGCTTAGAAAAACATCTGGACCTGCCCGACTCACAGTTTGGGTTTCAACCTGGGCTTTCCACTGAAAGTGCAATCCTAAGCCTCAAGAATACTGTCCAATATTATACAGATCGTAAAACGCCGGTGTATGCCTGTTTCCTGGATCTTTCCAGGGCTTTTGACCTTGTGTCATATGATGTGCTCTGGAGGAAGCTGGGGGACAGGAATGTACCGGCGGAAGTTCGTAAGGTTCTGCAATTTTGGTATGCTAACCAAACGAATCATGTGAAGTGGTCCAACAGTCTCTCTGAGGCTTATGGGTTGGAGTGCGGGGTGAGGCAGGGAGGGTTGACCTCACCCAGGCTCTTTAACCTATTTGTGAATGACCTTATGGTCGAGCTTAGCAGTATGCGTGTTGGCTGTCGGGTGGGTGGTGTTAATATTAACAGCATCAGCTATGCAGACGACATGGTGCTGCTGGGCCCGACTGCAGGTTCTATTGGAGAGATGTTAAAAGTTTGCGAGGACTACGCGGCTAGGCATGGGCTCGTGTATAACGTGAAGAAATGTGAGTACATGGTCTTTGGGGTCGCCGGTAGGTGTACAGATTATTCACCTAACTTTACCCTAAATGGCTTGAGCATAAGAAGAGTTAAACAACTCAAATACCTGGGACATATGCTTACCGATGACCTGAAAGACAATGTGGACATTGAGAGGGAGCGCAGGGCTTTGGCGGTCCGCGGTAATATGTTGGCTCGTAGATTCGCTCGCTGCACGGACCAGGTAAAAATAACGCTTTTCAAAGCGTATTGCCAGGGTCTGTACACGGGTGGTCTGTGGATCAACTACACCAAAAGGTCGCTAGATGTCCTGCGCGTCCAGTACAACAATGTTTTTAGAATGCTCTTGAGACTGCCCCGGTTCTGTAGTGCGTCAGAGATGTTTACGCAGAACCGTACTGACGGCTTTCATGCAATCGTGCGGAAGAAAATAGCGTCGGTGGCAGCTAGAACCCGGGCCAGTGGCAACAGCATTCTGAAAACAGTGAGTGAGAATGTGTTTTCCCCTTTTAGGAGGCATTTTGTGGAGAGGATGACCGGTTGAGAAACTGGTTTCGTCTTTTTTACAAAGTGACTCATACCCTAAATGTATTTATATTATGTATATACTAACACTAGGTATAAGGTACTTTACTAACACTACGGATCTCTGTTATCTGAGTTTTTGAAAATAAATTAAATTAAATTAAAGGCCTCCCTACTCTCTTCCCACCTCTCTCTGTCCAGAGCTTCCAATCTCTATTAAAGGAGTCCAGTCCATCCCGCCATCTCCGTAGTAAATATACTCGTACAAAAGCAGCTATAATTAAAAGCATAATAAACGAAAAGATAATACAACACATTTAGAAAACAGGATAAATAAGTTACTCAGCAATATTTCGGATCATAAATTCTGGTGACTACTAACATATCCTCATCATTTTATTTAAAGTTTTCTACTTCTTTGCCACCAGCTATATCTGAGATCCGCGAACAGCTGCCCGAAGATCTGAAGCTGTTCCAGCTGTACGGCGAGTGTTCCCCCGGAGTCTTAGACCTGGGAGCAGAGATGGAAAAACACCCACCCGAGTACCCGGTCGTGACCGACAAGCCGCGGTACAAGGACACTCTGCTGTACATCTATACTTCTGGCACCACCGGCATGCCCAAGGCTGCGGTACTGCCCAACTCTAAGTAAGAAACTTTATTAATTTTCTCTATTCCTACTTTATATAGGTACTTGTTTTTGCCCGCGACTTCACTCGCGGATAAAAAGCTTCCATGCCCTCATCCAGGTTATGGTCTATCCGTGTGCCAAATTTTATTCAATTCCGTTGAGCCGTTAAGGCGTGAAAGGTAACAGACAAACTTACTTATAGAGTTACTTTCGCATTTATAATATGAATTTGGGTACCCAGAAAACCTTATAAGGCTTGGATCAGGTTTGCTGTATGCCCAATATAATTCAAGAAAATACAGAAACCTTTAAGATCTTTGTACAGTTAGGTATCCATTGACGAAAACAATTGTGGCTTCAAAGACAGTCTTCTTGAACATAACGAACATTAGCAATGATCCCCTTTAGGAGTCGATTCACTTTCCTTTAGAGAATCTTCTAGTACCTACGATAAAAGGCGAAAGTTTACAAAACATTCGCTTCACCTGTGGCATAGAAGCATGGATACGTCACAATAGCAATGTCCTTCAAACATACACAGTCAGGCTACGCACGGCTACGTGGCAGTAAGAGAGACTCGTTGTCCATAGTAGAATCTACCGGTAGGCTGTCGTTAGATAAAACCCAAGGAAAAACTAAATTAAATTTGTAGTAAGAGAATCGAGATTTGGATGTGAATCATGCATGACTCGGCTGTCAAGCTCATCAGAATCTGTATGTATGTAACTACTGCCACATCACTGAATCACAGTCACTAATCTGTGTTTACAATTTGTTTCCAAACAAGTAAACAAATTCGAGTTTTTGGAAAAAGAACTTTAAAACCTACTCTTAAAGTACATTGTGGGTTACAACTTATAAATTATTTATGACTTTTCAATATTACTGACGTGACAGCGCGACGCTACTCTACTAGAACAATTTCTATGAAAACTTCATAGAAATTGTTCAACAACAGTCGCGTCTTTAATTTACACTTGCATGAAGTTTTAAGTGGAAATAACATCAACTGAATGGATCGTACTTTTACTTATTTGTACCGTCTCCTATCCCCTCAGGTACCTCCTAGTGGTGGTAGCGACGGTGCACATGCTGGGCCTGAAGAGCTCGGACCGCATGTACAACCCGCTGCCACTGTACCACACGGCGGGCGGCCTGGTGGGCACGGGCGCCGCGCTCATCGACGGCATCCCGTCAGTACTGCGCGCCAAGTTCTCTGCCTCCAACTACTGGTCTGACTGCATCAAGTATGACTGCACGGTGAGTGTGACTGTTAGTGCAGCAAGTTATACCTGGGCTGGTGGGCAACCATCAGAAGTCGGTCAAAATGGGCCTTGCCTCGGGGAAGTACAATTTTTACAACTAAGCTATGTGTTCCAGTTTAAAAGAATAAAGAGTACCTTTGACATTTTTCAATGCGTCGCCTAACCCCTGGGAACGTTGCAGATGTTTATTAGTGACGATCCATACTTTCTATCCATGGTCAACTTTTATACCAAGCTCACGTAAAATCGTATGTTTTTACTTTAGCACTGGATGCCACCTTGAGATATCCGGCTTGACTGTCAAGGAAATATCAACAAAAATTACAGTCAAAAATAAGCCTTTAAATATCACACAACAAACTAGCCTATTTAGCACGGCCATTGCCAACGACTATTTTTTATTCGCCCAGAATAACATTTTATGTTATTATTTGATGACCTGATCTTCAACATAGCATTTTGTTCACCGCAGGTGGCCCAATACATCGGCGAGATGTGTCGCTACCTGCTGGCTCAGCCGGCGCGGCCCACAGACTCGCAGCACCGCGTGCGCATCATGGTCGGCAACGGCATGCGCTCTGCCATCTGGCAGGAGATGGTTGACAGGTATACATGAACATATTATTATTGTGATCTATTGAATATATCAACCAGGACAAAGCCCCGTGTACACGATGCAACTTTCTTACCTGTGGCATTGGAATACAATAAAATTTAAGCAACAACTGAGTTGCATCTTCTGTTTACGCTGCTCACATAAATGTCTCACTGACGGTGGCGCGTGTGTTGGATCATTCGGTTCCCTACAAAATGGTTGAGCGGGTGGTGCTGATCCACACGTCATGTTCGTGAACGGGCGCCGTCGGTTGAGACTGGAAAACTCTTAACTGCCACGGCTTGTTTTTTTATTTTCTTTTACATTGTCCTCACAATATATAAGCAACAATAATAATGTACTCAGGATTCTGTAATATCTTGATTTAAAAGTGTCCTTGGAGTTTCTTGCCCGTTCTTCGCCATGACCGACTCTGACAATTCAAAAGAGCCTGAAATGCTTTGAGTTTGAGTTTGCTGCAACTTTTATGTTACTTCAACTTATTTCATGCCACTGGCAATCAGTGCCGGCGTTAGTACAGAGCGCGGCTGCGCGGCCGCCCGCGGGCCGCACGTGAAGGGGCTGTGACTAGGCGCCCCTTCACCTTTAGCGCCTGCAGACTACTTTTGTTTTAGATCGTTTGGAGTAAGAAAATCAAAAAAATATTGAGATCTCTTTGCTTGCTCTTTGCATCCGACATTCTCTGAATTCTCAAACTTTTCTGCATAAGCCGACAAAGTAACTCTTATTTCTTTATGAATGGACATAAGAACACCTAGGCGGAGTGCTGAAATTTTTTGCCCGTCTCTACTCTCCAAGAGAGGAGAGGGGTGCCGCCGGAATTTCGATCAGGGCGCCTGTAATGTTAAAACTGGCACTGCTGGCAATTAAGTTGCACCGTGTAAATCAGGCTTAAGGTTCAAAGTTCTTCTGTGCAAGGGCCTCTTCTATAGATTTCTCAACAACATATCCCTGTTCTGTCCTGTTTTGGGCCCCACACAGACAATGACGACCACCTCGTCTGCCAATCTAGCGAAAAGTGTCCAACGTTACAATTCCCATTTCACGGTTGCCATAAATGCTCTACGCTCAAATACGCTTAGTTCACTTACTCCATTACTAAGGTTGTCTTAACATCGAAGTAAAGTCGGTTCCGTTCTTTTTCACCCGTGAATGCTGATCGCCCAATTAATGACGACACACATCTCGCCGTCTACTCATATGTGTCAATAACATTTGCACTTACCACCTTAACCTTTAAACAGTGCCAATTTCATAGCCCCTAATGATAACCAATTAATTATTGTCTTATCTTAGGTTCAAAGTGCCACAGATAAACGAGATATACGGAGCAACGGAGGGCAACGCTAACATAAGTGAGTGAAAGTTTATTCATACAAACATTCCTACATGACACATTAACATATCTACATGCAGTGTGGCGGTGACACATTTAAATTTGTAATTGTGGATATGTGTCGACCGGGTCGTGTGCCGTTTCGATAATATTGTTATTTATTGCTTAATGCTTCCTTTAACACGATTAATGAATGAGAGCATTTAGAAATTGGCTTATTTTATATTTACTTTTTGTCGGTAAACTTTTTCAGTTGTAATTTGTTTATAATTCTAATTTTTAAAACAGAATTCGTATAAGATTTTAAACATAGATTAGGTACTCTTCATGTGTAAGTACCTAGGTACCTAGTTGTCACTATCCACAATACCTACCTAGCACCTAGGTGTTGAATCATTTGAATTACTTGCTTTGCAAGTTATATAAATAATGCATTGTCTTCTCATTAGACATGGTCTGGTCACGACTATGTCGAATCGTCTTAACAGACATAATATTTTATCTGCAAATTCAACCCATTAGCAATTACCTAATTGTCTAAAACTAAAATAATATACTACATACTGTGAACGTCATACACATAATAATGACTATTGTTGGTATTCAAAATTTTTATTTAGTATTTCCCTATTCTGGTGTTTTATTTCATAGCATGACTTTAGTTAATACCAGTGTCTAGACTGAAGACTTTGATCGTAGTAAGTAAGAAACATGGCGAGGTCATTTTTCAAGCTCATTTAAAGTATAAATAGTTTATTTTGAATCAAACTGCTAACAGATTTACATAATGTTTTTATGCATTGTCGATGTTCCGCAATACTAATTATTTAGATTATTATTCCTGTCGACCCCCACGAATATTACGATGGCCCTGAGTATTATAAATTAATGTTTTTATAATGCCAATAGATTTTGAAAAACGTTAGATACATTTTAGGTATATTCTGTAAAGTTTTCTCTGGCTGATCGATATTCTACTTTGAGCGTGTCCTTGCTCCATTTTACCAGTTTAACAACACCACCTGATTAATGTTGTATTGAGCCACGGTTCGGTCGAATCGATCTGGTTGGGAAATCTTTATTATCGTACCGATTTTTCTCGTCTCCTTGCTTTGTATTTTATGTTCATCACACTTTTACTTGATGGTGTTTTTTTAACCTTGCATTAGTGCCACACGATAGACACTTGTTTTCATACAAAGTCCGGTAGTTAAATGAGTAGGTAAGCAGCGGACGATCGACGTCGTAATTTTAGACGGTCGCCACTGTGGATCTTTTTCGAACGATCGATAAAAGTTGAGCTTGACCTTTCCTATTCATCATCAAAACAGCATATCAAGCGACAATAACAATCGTCAAAACTTTAAGAAAACATTTCTGGTCGTGTTCTTAAAAAAGTAATATCTTATCCAATATTATATTTTAATGCAGTTTCCTATGCCTCACTTTGCATTAGTCCACTCCCTATATACGTAGCCATAAACCCACTATGTGCATTTCCAGTAAACGTGGACAACACAGTGGGCGCGGTGGGCTTCCTGCCCAAGCTGGTGCCCACGTGCCTGCACCCCATCGCACTGGTGCGCGCCGACGAGGCCGGCACGCTGCTGCGCGGGGGCGACGGCTACTGCATACGCTGCAAGCCTAGTCAGTATACTTACCTTACTACATGTACATACATCGCACTGGTGCGCGCCGACGAGGCCGGCACGCTGCTGCGCGGGGGCGACGGCTACTGCATACGCTGCAAGCCTAGTCAGTATACTTACCTTACTACATGTACATACATCGCACTGGTGCGCGCCGACGAGGCCGGCACGCTGCTGCGCGGGGGCGACGGCTACTGCATACGCTGCAAGCCTAGTCAGTATACTTACCTTACTACATGTACATACATCGCACTGGTGCGCGCCGACGAGGCCGGCACGCTGCTGCGCGGGGGCGACGGCTACTGCATACGCTGCAAGCCTAGTCAGTATACTTACCTTACTACATGTACATACATCGCACTGGTGCGCGCCGACGAGGCCGGCACGCTGCTGCGCGGGGGCGACGGCTACTGCATACGCTGCAAGCCTAGTCAGTATACTTACCTTACTACATGTACATACATCGCACTGGTGCGCGCCGACGAGGCCGGCACGCTGCTGCGTGGGGGCGACGGCTACTGCATACGCTGCAAGCCTAGTCAGTATACTTACCTTACTACATGTACATACATCGCACTGGTGCGCGCCGACGAGGCCGGCACGCTGCTGCGCGGGGGCGACGGCTACTGCATACGCTGCAAGCCTAGTCAGTATACTTACCTTACTACATACATTGTAAACGACAGTACAATGCATCCACATGAACGTTTTCTGATCCATTTGTTTACATTTTCATCATATACTTTTGGAACAGACCAAGCCTACATTCTTTCCGCATTATTGCAGAACGTAGTATGACTTCATTAAATCTTAGTTTTACTCAGATAGCCTAACTTGCAACATCTCATGCCGAAATGAGACATGACTACGAAATGTTTACACATAGTCGCATGCGCATGTTAGTCAAATTGGGCTACATAGTCCGGGGCCAAAACTGCTTAATCACTAGCAAGTATACACTTAATTATTTTTATAAATGTGGACTATTCTTAGTTCACACGATTTTTAATAACATGACAGACAGACTGATTGTCCCTGACCTATCTTCATGACACATAAACGTCATTATAAAAGTCATATTGTATTAAGAGCGGAAGTTCCTAATATTTGGTATTTCCGCTCTAAATGCATCTGTTTCATGATCAAACAGCTGATATATTATGATGTGGTATGTTGAGTTATAGCAATGAACGCTATGTTTCAGATGAGCCGGGCATGTTCATCGGGCTGATCGCTCAGGGTAACGCCTCCAGAGAATACTACGGATACGTGGACAAGGTATGTTACATTATGTTGCTAATTTCATTCATTAGACGTAAAAATAGTGTGGATCCTGACTCTTGGTTAAAATATTATGGGACTCAATTAAGCGGCTTTAATGCATCAGAGGACTCACTTGGTACTGGATGCACTTTGTTTCCGAAGATGCAGGGTCACTTTGGTAGTTTAAGAATTCTCTAAGATAGCTTTATTTTGGGGATCAGTATGAGGAGATAAATAATGAACGCAATTCAAACTTCGGTTCTTTTTCTTTTTTTAATTAAAAAAATATTAAGTAGGTATAATATCATTCAAACTTTGTATCTGAATCGGCATCGTACAATGTGCAATCATGCAGACGCAGCGCCACGTATCTATGCCCTTGGCATTGCATCTACAATCATGCAGACGCAGCGCCACGTATCTATGCCCTTGGCATTGCATCTACAATCATGCAGACGCAGCGCCACGTATCTATGCCCTTGGCATTGCATCTACAATCATGCAGACGCAGCGCCACGTATCTATGCCCTTGGCATTGCATCTACAATCATGCAGACGCAGCGCCACGTATCTATGCCCTTGGCATTGCATCTACAATCATGCAGACGCAGCGCCACGTATCTATGCCCTTGGCATTGCATCTGCAATCATGCAGACGCAGTGCCACGTATCTATGCCCTTGGCATTGCATCTACAATCATGCAGACGCAGCGCCACGTATCTATGCCCTTGGCATTGCATCTACAATCATGCAGACGCAGCGCCACGTATCTATGCCCTTGGCATTGCATCTGCAATCATGCAGACGCAGTGCCACGTATCTATGCCCTTGGCATTGCATCTACAATCATGCAGACGCAGCGCCACGTATCTATGCCCTTGGCATTGCATCTACAATCATGCAGACGCAGCGCCACGTATCTATGCCCTTGGCATTGCATCTGCAATCATGCAGACGCAGTGCCACGTATCCATGTGGCGCTGCGTCTGCATGATTGTAGATGCAATGCCAAGGGCATAGATACGTGGCGCTGCGTCTTATCACTGGTTGGACACCTGCATGTTTGCCATCTAATATAATTTTTTGAAAGATAAAACTCATAGTCCATCTCTATTTCCAGGACGACAGCAACAAAAAACTAGTCCGCGACGTATTCTGCAAGGGCGACGCGGCCTTCGTGTCGGGCGACATCCTGGTGTCGGACGAGCTGGGCTACCTGTTCTTCCGCGACCGCACGGGCGACACGTACAAGTGGAAGGGCGAGAACGTCGCCACCGCCGAGGTCGAGAACGCCATGTCGCCCTGTCTGCAGCAGAAGGCGTGTGTCGTCTATGGCGTGTCTGTAAGTGTTTACTATTTAATTTACCCTTATAGAAGAAATTTTGATCTGCTTTCGGTCACCCTTTCTGATTTATACAGCCTTGATACCAATAGCTTGTGAAACAACTATCTAGCCACTAGACAGCCTATGTGGGTCGGTAATAGACAGAGAGCTATCGGTAAAGCATCAAATTACCATCCCCTTGCAAATGAATCTTTATGGACATGTTTCAGTAGGATGCCATGCAATGTGATAACTTGACAAGCATATTATGTAAGTATAACTTTCCCTGGCGATTGGTAGTCGTCAAAATCTCTCGTCTTCTTTTGGACATACCACCGCTTTCCCAAAAGAAGTCTGGCACTGGTCTACAAGGCTGGCGACGCTTCCGAATAATTGATCACCAAAGTTGCTATACAATTTTGTCTTCTGACTTGGTGATGAAATCACCCTTTTATATAAAATACTCAAAGTGTGATCATAGTAAAAGGGAATAAGTAAGGTACAGCCCGATTCAAACTTTATGACGGCTGTGAAGTGCGCTACTCGCTGCGCAGAACCTCACCCCTCACTCCCGCTGACACGTGAATTAGTTACTGCGCAGCGAATCGCCTCATGTTCCGAGCCGCCATAAGTTTGAATCGGACTATAAGTAAGGTAATAAGTCTTACACAATAGGGTGATTTTGCTCTAACCTCTTTGACAGACAATTGGGAGTCAACAAAAATTCCACAGCCTGCTAGTTTAACCCTGTTTATGTTCGTTCCAGATCCCCATGACAGAAGGCCGCGCCGGCATGGCGTGTATCGCGGACCCGGCGCGCTCGCTGCAGCTGTCGCGCCTGGCGCGGGACCTGGACGACTCGCTGCCCAGCTACGCGCGCCCGCTGTTCCTCAGGCTCATCAACGACATTGAGATTACTGGTCAGTACCACAAAACAATATTTCATCACCACTGTTCTCAATACGGTGAAGGAAAACATCGTGAGGAATCCGGCATGTCCTAGAACCAAAAGATCGAAGACGTGATCGCAACGATAGGTCGTAGTGCAAAATGAAAGGTGAATGGAGTAACATGTACCTATATTGTAGAAAAAGCTGAAAATGAAAACGGTGTCTGTTGATTTAAATGCAAACAATAAAAATGAACGTTAAGAAAAACGCGCAAGCGCAGCCGTGCGTAGAAGCGTGCAACAGCTGACTGTTGTGGTGAGGGGGCAGTGTTGCTAGATGACCGTCTTGTGTTCTCCTCAAACCTTCCCCGAAATACCCCCAAAATTCAGATTTAAGGACTAAACACACTTATTCAGCTCTGTTAAGCTGTTGTCTATAGAAAACAACGATTTTGTGACGTACGCATCCGTTCAGCTTTCCGGATGCGTACGCATTCCATACAAAATCGTTGTCTTCTATGGACAAAAGCTGAACAGAGCTGAATAAGTGTGGTTAGTCCCTTAAGAGAAAAACAAAATATTTCGTGCCATGGACCAAAATAATAAATTAGAAACAGTTGAAAGCTATAACAACGTAATTGATAACACTGCCAAAATGTGTTTTGAAGCTACTGATTTAATCATCACGGATTTTCCCGGATTACAGTTTTGGTAATAAAAATCCCCCAATTCCCTCCAAACTCAGCATTTTCTCCAAATATCCCTCAAAATTATTGTCAGACCATAACTAAATAAAAAAAAAATGGGTTTTCGTCCCAGTCTGGCACCACAGTGCGGCCCCCGCTCACTGCCGCGCGCGCGATGTGAAGGCGCGGACACGTGGCATCCACAAACCCGAACTGGGCTCGCGTGGTGGATTAAAACCGACTCCCTCACAGAGAGGACTGTGTCCCAGCAATAGGAACAACAAAAAACATAACTATGGCCTATTATGCTTCTTTTTACACAAAAAAAAAGGTTTATGAGGGACTCGCCATACATGATATGTTTTTCTTTTTATATAGCTTACTCATAGCAAAATATGGCACTTTTGTTTACATAACTTAAACAAGGCTTCTAATCAATCAAAGTTTATCCACACAAGCCAATTAAGTGCATATTCATGTCAGATACTATTATCTGACATGAATATGCAATTAATTCACCTTATTGATACCGACTTATCTTAACCCCCATATAATGTTCTAGTTACATTATGATTAGATAACAAATAGTAGAGGTCGGTCATTATACCGATCGAGTTGGTAAACAAAATGCGGCGCTAAATAATTATGAATTAACTTCCTGATATATTCACAATTGTCGATTTCATCACTCCATGTGAAATATTCCTAAACTTTTCAGTGCATGAGTAGGTGAAACTATCCTACTTACTTAAGAAATGACGTGTTAATCGCTCTTGATTAACACGTCATTTCTGTAGTGAATCGCTTCGTGGGAGTCCACTCGGGGCACCTTGTTGCATAAAAGTTTACTAGGTATTAAGCGCACTTAGGCTCCTGTCATACGCCCTGTCACTCTGTGTGGCAGGGTTGCGTTTCACGTTGTTGCTGAGTGATCCTCCGTCACTCTGAGAATAGGTTGAGATAAACTGTGGAATAGATTGTAATTGTCTGTCACGCTGCGAGGCTAGGCTATGTTGCCCTGTCACACTGCGAGGCTTGTTTGTAATTCCCTATCACTTTGCTAGGCTAGATTGTAATGCACAGGCTAGGTTGAAATCCATTGTCACGCTAAATTGGAATGCCCGATCAGCGGTCACGTTCTGAGGCGAGATTAAGATTCCTTGTCACGCCATGTGGGATTATCGTGCCGCCACTGAGTATCCTAATATAACACGATTTTCTTTAATTTCCAGGCACGTTCAAGCTGAAGAAGCTGCAGTACCAGAAGGAAGGCTTCGACCCGGACGTGATCAAGGACCCGCTGTATTTCCGCTCGGGACAGGACTTTGTGCCCATCACGCCGCAGCTCTACACGGACATCTCCACCGGCAAGCTCAAGCTGTAGGCACGCACCGCTGTTAGGCAAACAGACACAGTACAGGCAAGGACGGTCGACAGGCAAGACCTCAGAAATCATCATCTTCCTAGCCTTCTCCCAACTATGGGAACTTGGGGTCGGCTTCCAGTCTAATCGGTTACAACTGAATACCAGTATTTTACAAGGAGCGACGGCCTATCTGACCTCCACAACCAAGTTACTGGATAACACGATGCCTCTTAGTAAGACTGGTCTAAGAAATATAGAAAAGAAAGCCTTGTTAGTCCCGAAAGTACGGTGCTCGAGTTTTTCATAGCTTTTTCTAGTGCCTCGCAGGTGCTAATCCTCGTTCAATATGGCTGTAAACATAATTGATTGCGAAACTTCCGTCCTGCCTGTACTATGCGTCGGTCAGTCAAAGTAAATCGTTATGTGAAGTTCTACAAACATTCGGTACCGCTCAAGCCAGTAATAATTGGCAAATGTGATACGTGAACTGTCAAAATTTTCTGTTATATTAATCACCCTTGATGGGCCGATGAGAGAATGCCTGCACAGGCAGCATAGTTATAGCTAGACCAAATCACAGACTTTTTGCACTAAAACGCCGGCAGTATTTTGTTCTATCCAGCTAATTATTCGCAATTTTAGGTAAAATTTACATTAAAATATAGAATTCGTAAATTGTTGTTCAAAACATTTGTGGTTAAGGCAATGGTGGGCGGGGAGTGTGAAGACACTAGTTAAATTTCCATGTGTAACCTTGAAAGGGATGTGAGAATACCAATAGGCTTATTTTTTTAATTAATAACTATCAGTCGAGCCTCGTTGTAAACAGGTGTGACGTGTAGTGTGCGTGGCGTGTGACGTGACGTCACGTGTTCCGTGTGGCTGTAACTTGAATCACTTGAACAAGTCGATAATAATAAAATTGTTTAGGCGTAGAGGGGGGTAGACACTAGCTGTTGTTTCATGTTTTCACAGTTGGAAACTAAATATTAATAGTTGTATGATTCCAGTTTCTAAATCGAATCCTGTCCTCCAGCTTTTTCCTTTCAATCAATAAATAAATCATTACACACAAAACCATTATAGCATTAATTAATTACACAGATTTTTTTCAGAAAATAAAAAAGCTGTTAAGAAAAAACATTAAATGTATGTAGTATTAGATGACATTCCACCATCTAGTCACATAAGGTGTTCTATTCATTTATCTTAAAATGTATGAGTTCCTAAGTATTGTTTTTGGGCACTTTAAAGTGTTATTATTAGCGAAGCAGATAACCAAATAATAATAATCCATGGCAATTAATCGCGATACGGACTTGTATTTAGATTTTTGTGCCTTGAAACGAAAATCGCTGCACAGTAGTGTAGACTAGGAAAACTTTGCAGTTTACTCCTAAACAAAATTATTACGTAAGTTGTAAATAATATAATAAATGATTAAAATGTCGATACTGGTTTTATTTTACTTTCTATAGGCTACCCAATACACGCTTAAGGTGCATCTACACCGAAGTTACTTTTTGTGGGTTATTCCGTTTGTCCACCCTAGAGTGTATACTCGGAAACGCGTGTTCATCTGTCCACCCTAGACGGGGTGGATAATCGGAATTCGTATATTATTTTTCTTCCGATTTTCTCCCTCGGCTGTGTACAGTCATTTATCGAAACATGATAGAAACTGGCCCAAGATGCCCATAAAATAAAGGTACGTACCTATAAAAATATATGCATACTTTGAAATTTCAAAGCTAAAATCGTTTAAATCGCTAATTGTTTTAATCCTCGACATCTGAAAGTAATGTTGGTCATTTCTTGGAGATATTGCAGAATTTATAAATTTTATTGTATTGTGTGTATTGTATTGTTATTTAAAACGGAGTTAAATTTGATTTAAATGCACTGTGACGGTAAAATATGGAGAACTTCATTATAAAAACACCTACTTATGTACTTACTATACCCATGTTTGCAAAGAAATAAATGATTTGATTTGATTTGATTTTGATTTGATGCATTACGTAATATAATTTTTGTTTAAGTTTGTGGTGATTAAATAATTAATCATTTATAAAGTGTATAAGTATATTTTACCGTTGTATTGTTGATGATGACTGTACTTGGGGTAAAAAACTTGGAAGAACAATCAAAAGTGAATTCCGATTATCCATACTGTCTGGGTTGGACGCATGGACACGCGTTTCCGAGTATCCACCCTAGAGTGGCAGTTTTAGGGTGGCCAAACGGAATTAGCCCTTTTTGTGGAGCAATGTTTGATCAAACCGGATAACAAAGTTATTTAGTAAACTTACTAAAAAGTCATAGAAGGTTACTTAATATTATCATGTTGCAAAATGTTGCTCTACAAAAAAAAAAACTTCGGTGTAGATGCACCTTTACCTCTAACCACATACCAAATACGATTTGGTCTAAATATCTGACCGACAAAATATTAATAGCCCAGGAAAATGTGTCCGTACGCCCAGCGGTACCTTCGACTGTACGCCTTGGCAGACCAACTAGGGCTTTGCTCACACAGTTTCATCAACTTGGTACCCCAGCAAAAGAGATGCACGTTCAAATTCGACACAGCTGAATAACTGCTTTTTGTATATGTACAAAAACATTTTATAGTAAACAAGCTGTTCGTGCCCGGCCTCGCCCGGGGTGTATTTCATACAAAAATAGCATCGAAATTTCCGACGTTCCCGGTGGATTTTCCAAAAAATTTCTTTCATACAAACCTTGTCGTAAAAATCAGAAATATTAAAAAAAAAAATGAAAGGAAGTAGGAAAATGAAAGGAGTATGTAAGGATCGTAGCAGGTGGCGTTCTGTAGTTTCTGCCTACCCCCATGGGAAGGTGTGAGTTTATGTATGTGTATGTGTGTAAAAAGAAATATTGCCAAATAGGTTCTGCCGCTTTGAAGTGATGCACGGGCATACATTTTTGGCAATTTATTTTTATTTATTTAAATAGATTAGTACATCGACAAACAACGATATAGTAGCACATTTAAGTAATGTTTGTATTCGTCTCGTCTAGTTAGCTCGTAGGTATTAAGACCGCTTGAAGCGGATATGATTGGAGGTTGAACTCCCAGAGGTATTCGACCCACGAGCACTGATTCCAACGGCACTTGAACGAACGGTTCCTGCGCAGTTCCACTAAGCACACTGAAAAAAATTTTTGATAATTGCAGTTCGTTGCGGTCCGGTGCAAATTATTTTCATTCCTCAAACGGCACGTACGTTATAGATTTTTTGTGATGGGATGTGTTAACTCCTACATCTTTGAAGCACATTTAGATGTCCTCAAATAAGCACTAAATAATAAGTTAGTCTGCAAAGCCCTAGGGTCGAGGGTCCCGCTAGGTGTACGGGCACTTTACTACAAGTTGAATCATTCTCTTCTAGTCTATAAGGACGAAGCACGAGTATAATAAAAATAAAATATATAACTTATTGTAACTTTATTCAAATTTACAATAACGACACAAATATACATTAAAAATTAAACAAAAAAATAACAAATAAAAATATATTCATCGTTCTGTCACGTATCGTGTTATGTTTAATACTAAATTACGTGATACGACATCTTATTAAATAAATAATGTGAAAATAAGCGAAAATAAAGTTCTTTGTAACGTCAAAATTAATAAACTCTCTATAGTCGTATTAAAACAAGCTAATACTAGACAATGTACAGATTAAATATCGACAGATTCTGCAAACACGTATCTACATACATTACAAGTGCCTCCAATGGACAGTGCTGCTGCTCGCTAATTAATAGTTATGCTTTAATTTACAAATAGTGAACTATCATAATATGATATCAGTTTGTGTGAAATTTTCACAATACTTCGTATCTTATAAAGCAAATAAAATCACTTTTTCATGTACCCATATTGCAGTCCATTTTGATTTAAATGTTTTATACTTCATCCCCGTCACAAACTTATGCTTTCTTTTATCATAAATTCTTACAAAAGTGAAAAATGGGAACATTCGAGTGATCTACCTACTTATTATGTAGTGAACCTGAACGCTTGGTCGCGCCGCCAGAGGGCGTTTTCCGGTTTACCGAACAAAAAGTGACATATGCACATAAGGATCGCTTTTAAAAAGGACGGCGTGTTACACTCTTGTTCGGGTCGGCACATTCAATTCGGCAGTATCTGTTAAACAAGAAAACCGACCTGAAACAATTACAACATATATTCGATTTTCCCTCCCGGCTGTGCAGATTTATTTGAACAAGTATGTAGCACGCCTTAGAGTTCATTAATCCTTAAAATAACTACATGTTACAAAAAATTACTGAGCGATTCATATTATTGCTATATTTCCATTTCAGTAGCGTGGTCTAAGAGTCTAAGAGAAAACGTTGAAGATACAAATGAACAAAGATTTAATTTTTAGCACTGAAAGAGACCTATCAAGACAACATTTTGTAGAAACTAGTTTTAAATGTAATTTAATTAAAAGTCGAATAATTTTCAAAGTTTGCATCGTCACTTCACCGTTTCCCTATTAAACTGTCGAAAGCTTAGATAAATGTAGGTACAAAATACAAAGGGGCAGTGTGTAGTAATTATTTTATCACTTGAATATATTCCTTTACATTTATTTTAAATTTCTCTAAATTATTCAGACCATAATTCTAATACAACTTGATGAAGCAATGTCACATTGATGCATCAACAACATAATTATGTATAACTTCTGTCATTATTGCAAAATAATTGACAACAAAATACGCATACAAAACAAATAACCATTTACATCATAAATATAATACAATCAATTCTTTAAATAATGACTAGCGACTATTAAGGCAACTTTAATCAAATTTTCACAATGTATATTACAATAATGTTGTTCAAAAATACAATAAGATTACAATACTTACAATTACGCGTAATACGACATTTGCTTATTCGGGTACCTACTAATACCATTGAAGTATAATGTATAGTACGATTCAAACTTAATGGCGGTTGTGAAGTGCGCTATTTGCTGCGCAGAACCTCACCGCTCACCCCCGCTGACACGTGAATTAGTTACTGCGCAGCGACTCGCCTCATGTTCCGAGCCGCCATTAAGTTTGAATCGTACTATACTAGCGTACTAGAACCGACGCCGCGGACCAAATGTTTGCGCCCCGCTTTGCTGCCGACCGGCATCAACTCAATTAGTCGCTCGCTTACGCTCATTGTGATCGCACGCTGCCGGCCGGCATACAAATATTGTTCACGTGGTCGTTTCTAGTACGCTAGTACATTATATTTCAATGACTAATACAGATTTTAAGTAGATTAATAACCTAATTATCATAATCTATGAATTTGTATCACCTGTCGAGCAACTTATGTGTTCGCCATTTAATGGGAAATCAAGCTGTTATCCCTTGTCATAAGCATAGTGGTTTTAATGCGAACATTAATCCATTTATTTATAAACGTTAGTTAAAGTTAAGTAATGATTAGCGACAACACATTTTTGACGTTTAAACGTCTCTTAACTTTAGGCAACGTTTATGAATAAACCCCAAAATCTTTATGATTATCTCAATGTGATGTGCAATATGAATTTGATACCAAATGCTTGGCTTAAACTTTTGCTCGAATGCAATAACCATCTAAAATATAATCATAAAATCTAAAAGTACTTTGTTTAACTTCGTTGATCGCCAACTACAATAAATTAATACCAAAAATAGATAACAAAATAAATAATCGAGAACTGCGGTACTAAGACGTACAGTAGGCCGCACGTCAGTGGTAACAAAAGTACAGTAGAAGCTGCCCTCTTTATCATTATCATTCTCGTGCCCCTCTTATCCTAATTGATTTGGCGTTGGTGCAACATGCCTTTATCTTCCATATTTACCTATTAATCCTATTGATTTATTAATCGTCATCTCGGTAGCCCCCCCTTTCTTGACATATCATCTTTCACGCAGTCCTTCCATCGTTTCTTTGGTCTTCCCCTACTCTTTAATCCTCTCTTCTCTCTCTCTTAGTTCCTTCGACGAAGTACTGGTCGAAATTGACCGAAGTCCGAAGTACGTGACTATATACTTATGCTAAGAACAACGAGACGCTTCGAGTCCTTTGACTCGGGCGCAAAAACCGACAACGATCGGAAGTCGCCCGAGGCGAGTCCAGGCCCTGCAGTCTCGACATAGATAGCGACAAAAATCGGTCGTTAAGTCTAATCGAAGTCAAATTTCTTTAATAGATTTTCAACCTTATGCTTTGGAAATAGAGTTGAAAATCTATTAAAAGAATTTGAGAACGATACGACTTAGCGACCGATTTTTGTCGCTGTCTAATGTCGAGACTGCCGGCCCTGGGCCTGCAGTCTCGACATTAAATAGCGACAAAAATCGGTCGTTAAGTCTAATCGAAGTCAAATTTCTTTAATTGATTTTCAACCTTACGCTTTCGAAATAAAGTTGAAAATCTATTAAAAAAATTTGACAACGATACGACTTAGCGACCGATTTTTGTCGCTGTCTAATGTCGAGACTGCAGGGGTAGGTTGGATGAAGCGAACTGAAGTGCCCTTCTATACTCTCATATTCGCTTAACTTCCATCCACTTCTCGAGTTCTCGTGCAGGTATACGAGCCATACACATTCATACTCAAAACTTTCCTCACGACATTTTCTTCATTCTTCCGCATCACATATCCATACCATGACAACCCATTTCCACACAAGTTTTCAGTCACCGGTGCCACTTTCAGACTTCCTCTTATGTACAGTTACCGGCACGTAAGTTGGCCAAAGATGTTGTAGTAGGGGAAGTTCGCGCACGCACAATTTCATACATTTTTACATGCGCGAACTTCCTCCACTACGAAAATCTTTGGCCAACTTACGCGCCGGTAACTATACTCATTTCTTATTCCCTAAGCTGCTCTCTTATTGTATTGAAACTGTGTACTTAGGAACACTAGGCCAGCTGTTACCATTGACGTGCAGCCACTGTGCTATAAGTAATTTAAAAACTCGAGAATGTGATGTTCATAAAAAATAAATCAGAAATTCGTAAATAACACAAGAATTGGTTCTTTCGTGTCTGCTCCTACCACGGAATGTTATACTCTTCTTCAATGGAGATTCTCAAAACACTCGCATTCGACCAGCTTAAGGACAATATGCAATTTGGTCTTGTCTCTCTTTACATAAGTGTTGTTACAATACAATCGACTGCCGCATTGCCATCTTTACATATTAAACAGTTCTTGCAACGACGCGATATGGGAATCGAGTCCTGCAAGTATACGCATGTAATTTATTCGACCAATCTTAGTAGAGTAAGTTACTAACATCTACAATGCCGACGGCGCAATTAAAACATAAAAAATACAACAAACACAAACATTATACAGGGTGGGTAAAAAATCCTGGATCAAACGAAATAGGGCGATAGTTGGGGTTATTTGCACTAAAATTTTTTTTTGTGCCAGAGCCCTAACTTGATCTCCTTAAAAGTTATGACTATTTGAGTGATTTTTTAAAGAAAATACCAAATGTTTTAATAAATAGGCAATTAGAGTAAAACAGGTACCTATTTTAAAACAACAAATGGTGTTTAGTTGCTTCTAGAAAATGTAACATCACTACAAAAGTGCTTTTATGACAGTGGGTACCATGATTTATGAGTATTGGCACTTTTTTGTACCAACCCACCCTGTATAATCTTTTTGTGATAAATTAAAGGATCTATTTAAAAAAAAAAGAATTACAGCACTATTAGACGGCCGTGTTGTTGTATCGTATTCATTTTCGGCGTCAAAACCCATATCTTATCATAAGGACTGTTATAAGTTCTTGTAACTTCCCGAAGGAGCACATATTTTTTACACACATACTGCAAACCGTTCTTTTAATAATAAACAACATAATAATACAACAAAACTAAACGCACCCGTAGAATTTACAGTTTCAAGTACACGAAAAGTAAACAGTTTATGTGGCTGCTAGCGTTAAAGTTAAGAGCTATATCATAAACGTATAAAATCCAGTCAAGATCTACGAGAGTCTAGTCTACGTAGACTACAAGCCAACTTTCGTGGCAGTCACGGTCATAAAACAATAGAGAGAGACGACACGAACCTTCAGAAATCCTGTACTAAACATACTTCGTCCTACTCGCACGTTTTATGATTGCGACTGCCAACGAGTCTTGGCATATAGTATACATGTTACAGAGTACAGATATCATGATTTTATTAGCAGTTAACTCGAAGTGCCTGACAAATCGGGCCGCGTGGCGACGTTGCGTTGTCGAGAAATTCTGACTAACATACAATTAAATTTCCAATTGAAATCGCGTCGTCTGTATTACGCATTAAATGTACGTTGCTGAATCGACATCTTTTAAACTGGCTTTTGATGAATCAAAAGCCTTTTTAATCTGTCTAAAATTACTTATATACTATGACAATTTGCAAATAACGTGGCATTGATACAAATATGAGAAGCGCTGCTTGCAAAGAACTTTTGAAAAAATATATACAAATTCACAATACTACGTTCAAAATTAATACTGTACTTGGCTACATTGCGTGAGCCACTTGCTCATTGTCATAGAAAACAATCCTTCTAGTTCCATAAAGGTTACATACGTTCCTATGTTCTTTTCAGACGGATCAGGTGTTGAGGGAAGGGAACCAAGCGGCCAGGCCAGTGCGGGGCGGTAAGGCTGCCCTTAGTAATGCTTCTTCGTGAGCTGATAGGCGTAGGAGAGCGGCAAGTGCGCGGGTTAGTTGTCTTGCTTCTAACTCGCGCGCAGTTAGGAAACGAAGCACTACGTGTTTCAAGTACCTGGAAATGGATAAATGGAGGTAAAAATACATGATGAATTTTGGTTCGTAAATAACATGATAATTCACTAATCCCGATGTATAAAAAAGCGTCTTAGTTAAAGAAAGTAGAATTATTGAAGGAGATTTTCCATTCGACTAAGCCCATTAAAAACGAGTTCGTAGACGGTATAAGTGTATTTTTTCTGCATAAATTTTATTAATTAAAAATACACTGTATCTGGCTTTGACAAAATCTGTTATAATGAATTCACTATTGAGCAAGTTTATATTAATTCCACTTTTTGTATGGTAACAATGATAAGTAAATGAGTGTTAATGAAATTCGGATGACTACATACGTTAATCTCAGCCTCTATTAAAATAAAGAAAAATTGAAATATAGACAAAAACAGACCGAATAAAATGTTCAATTAAGATGGGTCTAAAGTCTATTATTAATATTTTAACTTTGTTAGATTAGTCCTTAACTTTATTGTACATCCTATGGTTTCATATGCGACGGAGTAAACCTACTTAATACCTGACGTTGTCCGTTATTTGTGTCATGTATTGTGTACATCTTTTTTTGGAGATCCTAAATAAATAAATAAAGACAGCTATCTTACCTTCTACTAATGTCTTGTTCCTCGGCGGATGAGAGGTCAGATTTACTGCTCTGTAGTTCTCGTTGTAACGTTTTCTTCATGTCTGATATTCTGTTGTCTAACGTCTTTATTTTCTGAAAATGTAATACGAGAAAAGTTATTTTTGAGTATTATTTTTTACTACTGAAAAAGTTATAGGGTCTTTTTCACAAAGTACTGATGGAGCTGTCCACCAGATATATAGTCAATCATGGAATATAATTTATTTCATTATCTGCTAGATAAATTAACAGGAACTTATCCGGAGTTGTTCAAAAAGGTCATTGTTAGTATATTTTTAAAAAGGCTATTAAATTAACAAAACTTGTTTTCGTTACCGTGTGTGCAACTTGAACTGTTTTTTATAACAAGATTCAAAACTGAGCCATGTTCTAGAATGCAAACGATATCCAATAATTATTCCAAAACGACATTCTTTTTCCTTGATAGACATTATTATTATCCTTATGTACTTTGTATGACGCCAGAGCATGCGTATCTTTAATATGATGACATAACTGACTTCGGTGAAGGAAAAAACCTCGTGTGGAGGACTTAAAATGTACAGGGTGTAAAAAGACCCGTTACAAAGCCTGTCAACAACGCATTCTGTACATCAAACTAAGTAACATTGCACGAAAATAATTGCTGGGAAAAGACTTTTATTTTTGGTGTGAAAATTTTCTGTTTCCTAAAGTGCACAATGTAACACACGCAAAACATTGTGCTTATGGGTGCATGCAACGGTACAGGGGTCGTAGGGGTATTTACAAGTTGTGTTATAACATTAAAAACTTGTTTTCGTAAAAAAACGTTAGTACAAGTTGGAATTTTGACGTAACCAGAAAGTGCCCAGGTATGGTCCAGTACAAAAACAATATTACAATGACGAGGAGTACAAGTGACTCTCGGCTTCGTTAAGTGTCTTATTACATCCGTTATACATATAATAAAATCGTAGCGTAGTCAAAACTGTACTTAGAATATTTTTGAAAAAAAGTTATTGTTACAAGTTCTGGGAACGATGCTAATGCCGAAAATATAGTTTTAAGAATTTTTGTCTGTTTGTCTGTGTGTATGTTCCAGCATCACTCAAAAAGTGCCGGATAGATTTAGTCCAAATTTTGCATAGATGTTCCCTATACGTCTGGTCACTCTGTAGGGTATAAAATTGTAAAGTATAGCGTGATGATAATCATTTAAAAGGTTAAATCTGTATTTATAACCTTTTAAATGATTATTATCACGCTATACTTTTATGTAGCTAAGCATGACTGCTGCTGGTGCGATACTGCTATAAAACCGGGAAATCAAAGAAAAAAAAACATTGTGCTCGCTCCATAGCGCCCCTAAGGCTACACTCCAACAGGACATAGGCCTCCCCCAAGGACCAACATTTCGACTGGTTCTGTGCTTCTCGCATCCAGCGTATTCCTGCGGCCTTCACCAGGTAAACGGTCCACCATGTAGGAGGCCTTCCATTAATTACTGCTTACCTTATTTTTATCACAGATTTCAGTTTCTAAGTCTTGTATAGTCTTTTTGAGTGCAGTCTCGTTTTCTATTAATTCGTCGATATTTTTCTTTAGTTTTTCGATTTCTAGCTTGCGCGCCTCCTCCGTCTCTTTTATTAACATACACGCGGCTTGATTCTGAAATTAATGAAGGCCAAAATCAAATAATTTGTTTCAATGAGATAGTGTAAAGATACTTTTGGTAGTCCTTAATTATGAAGAAAATTGGGATTTTTGCAAAATGAAGTCGATGTAGGTAAAGAATAATATCAAGTAAATTCCAAGATTTCTCTGTAAAAAAACATGATTAAATGATAAATGATTTTATTTCTGTAAGTAGTTTTGTACAAACACTTTTACGCGTCAATCATATTTTAAAAACTAGATGAGGTCGGCGTTTCCTATCTGACTACGCTGAGAAGAAAGACCGAAACAAACTCAGAGGTCAGTCTCTTTTAAAGTCCAGACATAATCTTAGTCAGATCATGTGAAGACCATGTAGATTTGTGTCTGAATGGTCTTTCGAGGAAAAACCACACAGAATGAGTGGACCTGTCCAGTCAGTGCACGCATTTGTCAGTAATCGTGCAGTTCAACTCAAAACTTAAGGAGCTCATAGGTTAGATTTTTAACGTACCTACTTTAATTCTAGAAAAAAGTAAGTATGTGAAAACAATGTATAGAAAAAAAAGCTATTTATGATTTCAGACGTACAATATACAAGATGGTCCGAAGATATTTGTGCGCGGTGTTGGTAATCTTTTAGTTTCGAACCAAAAGGAACACATATATATATTTTATCTTACATCTCCAAACATCCTTTCTTATACTGTTTTAAATGTATCCTAACTTCTTTTAACCGGTTCTCGACTTCATTTCTTGAGTAATTAATTTAAAACACGCCACAAAGAGGAAACTTGTTTTTGTGTAAAATGTTAATGTTAACAGTGTCCAGCGTCCGATCTCCATAACAGCATACAAAATAAGTAAAACAAGTATTCCACATAGATACCTAGTGTGTGTGTGTGTGTAGGTGGTGTGTGTGTGTGTGTGTGTGTGTGTGTGTGTGTGTAGTGTGTGTGCGTGTGCGTGTGTGTGTAGTGTGTGTGTGTATAGTGTGTGTGTGTAGTGTGCGTGTGTGTGGTGTGTGTGTAGTGTGTGTGTGGTGTGTGTGTGTAGTGTGTGTGTGTAGTTTGTGTGTAGTGTGTGTGTAGTGTGTGTTTGTAGTGTGTGTAGTGTGTGTGTAGTGTGTGTGTGTGTGTAGTGTGTGTGTGTGTAGTGTGTGTGTGTGTGTAGTGTGTGTGTGTAGTGTGTGTGTAGTGTGTGTGTAGTGTGTGTGTAGTGTGTGTGTAGTGTGTGTGTGTAGCGTGTGTAGTGTGCCCTATTCACTTTTTTCGACAAATAAGCCAAATAACTACTTTTCATTTTAGCAAAGTATCGCATTCAATCAATTCATCATAATGATGACTTTATTGTATTGATATTTTTATATATTTGATTAAAATAAATGCTCTCTTCAAAGTAAACCAAACCAAACAGGTAATTTCTTACTGTAAATCCGAAAGTTTGTTTGTTTGGGATTTCCTGGCAGCCCGGAGACGGACACAGGATCTTTGAAATCGATTTGTGAATCCGGGAAGTTACCTACTAGGCTCGTATGCAAGTGATACTGCGGGTAACAAGTAGTATTAGTACAGTCAGGGAAATTAATTGTTAAGTAAATTGACAACATACGTCGTTTTTCCGTTTTATAGCCATTTCATACAACTGTTATAGAATAACTGATTTGAATATACGGACAATTATTTGTGTTGGTAATCAATTTATATTCATGTATTACCTCTTTATGTTGAGCGATGAGTCCCTCCAGCTCCGTGATCTTACTCTTCAGATCCACTATCTCGCCCTCGTGATAGCGCACGTTACATTGACTCATCTCTATCGTCTGTGACATGTGCGCGTTCCTTAGTAGTGCTTCGTCTTTCTCTCGTTTTTCTCTGAAATTGCCAACATACCTATTTATGAAAATAATGTTGTGGAAATAACCAGCTAGTGTTTTTCTGTAGAATTTATTTATTATTTATTTATTTATAACTGCTAAAACTATCATTACAGGGTTTACCCTAATTTGACAGCTAAGAACTTAAATCAACAAACTAAACTACATACTTACAACCCAATTCGAGAAAGAAAACAAAAACTAGCAACGTTAATAAAATAAAAAATACACAAAAACATAGCATTACACAATTACTAACAAATAATAGTACAAAAAAATAAAGTTCAAATTCAGTATTATTTTGCTTGTAGCATAATATAGATAGTAATAAGTACCCTTGTGAATTCACTAAAACAACATGACAGAATAACCAAAGATTAATATCAAATTTGAGGACAATAGTGTCCACTACTGTGACTTTAATCACTAGTGTGACTTTTATCGTCGCTCAGGTGATTAGCTCCCGGCAGATTAATCATCACCACTTTGGCGTCATTTTCTAGCATAGCGTCCTTTAACCAGTTAATAACAACATACTGCGTTCACTTAACAATCTATTCGGCGTGGTGATTAAAACAACGAGCAATTAATGACGTTTACCTACTTTTTATTAAGAAATGAATGTGTTAAATTGTGCTATCGACACACTTTTATCTCGAGACGTGACTTTGTCGACAAAGTCACCTGATCTACAAATGTGGCTAATGACCTTCGAAAAATGGATTATGCTATAACGAAACACATGTACCACTCCTATTCAAGGTAATTAAAGAAATTGCTCCAGTAAATATTATGGAAAGAGCTGCACAGAGAGGCACTTCAGGATTATTACAGTAGGTACCTTATTGATAATAGCTGCAGTTAAATATTTCGAAATATCAGTAAATAAATCGACTATATTATAGGTAGTATAATGACTGATTTACTGTACCTACTATTATTACTGATTGTGTTTTCTTGAAATATTTGTATGCCAGCCCAAGGCGCGACGTGTACGTCATAATCCAATTATGAAGACCATTGTTTTAGCATGTTTTAATGCAAATAAAAATATTCTCATGGTCACAAATGGCAATGTATTTTCTTTTGGATCCAAATATCGACATCTTCTGTAGATAATTTCACACAGTTCCGGGTCAGAACTACCAGGCTTCGGGACGACGGGCTCGGGTTTTGCATGAGCATGTTATGATACACTGAGGGCTCGGCCACGTGAGAATAAGTCTCCAAAAACCGTACAATGCTTCGATAACCTCGATAGTCCGGACCGAAGCCCGGAAGGCATTGACCTTGATACGTGTATAGCCTCAAAATCTGCTATATCAAACACACTTACTTGTCAAACTTCCTCTGTATATCCAAGAAGTCGTGTTGCATCTCCGTGACCATCGAGTTGAGGTGATTGACCTCTGCCTTGCTCTCGTCACAAAGCAGATTTGATTTGTCCACCTTTTCCCTCAATATCTTCACCAGGGTCCTCTCATTCTCCAGTGCCTCTGACAACTCTTTGTTCTCTTGCGTCAGACTTTCGATACGACTTTCGAAATCCATCGTTTTATCCTGAAATACGTACCTAGATTTATACCGAGAGAATATCAGGTTAAATTGCCCTTGTTTTCAAAACCCGTGAAATTCCCATTAGATCTGCTAAAAGCTGAAACCATTGTTGATATATTTAAAACTCATAATATCTTGATAACAATTACGCTTTGATTAACTACAGTTTAACCGGCCTAATAAAGAATAAGGCGACGTAATCTGTACCAAATTATTTTTCTAATCTATACAAGTTTTTCAACCTCATGAATTTCCTACTATGTTTTAAATTGTGTTGTTGACTTTATCTGGCGTCTGATTTTTACCATATGATAAGAAAACACGTGATAATTTTGTAAACATATGTTTTATGTTCCTAAGTATGCTCTAACTACCTCATTCTTGGAAAGTAGAGCAGTCTTTAAGCATGAAACACTGTTTATACTTTCTATAACTGAAAGATTCGTTATTAAAACATTTGTTTGGTTTATTGTATGTGTGATAAAGGATATGACTGTTTTGATGAGTCATCGCCGAATTTATTATGAAATCTACGTACCAAACGAAGTGTTACACGGTAAATATTTGAGTAAATTCGTACTGTTTTTGTTCCAGTCTTATATAAACACAGCTAGCTGCACTGAATCAACACATTTAGGCACACATTTATCTCATGTTTGTTCTTTGAGCACTGAGAGATTTCTAAACACTGTTTTATGAACTATTTTAGTAGTCCAATCTTGTAACCACGTACTTTTAAGTAACCGTTCACACAAGCACTCGCCTCTACAGACAACAAGGCACTAAGGACCCGAGTGTAAGTAAACATTCGGTTCGCCAATAGTACCGGTTCTGTTGCAATAGGTACCTACCTACTATATTTTTACCTCCAGCCGATAGTTACGCCACCCAACCGTGCAAACCCATTGAAAATTGTCGCAGTGTCAGTCATTACAATCACATTTCAATATAGACTATAATACTTGAATGCTATCATATAATGCGTAATCACTGGCAAGCTAACAGAACTGATATGAAAGTTCAATGTTAATTTATTTCGAAAGCACTGTTCTTTTTTTTGTATAAACGCGGAACGTTATATATGCCTCTAACTTATGTAACAGATTAGATAAATATTTATATCAAACCACTCAATGGATATTAGTAATTTTATGTTGACTCATCTCATATCAAGCAGGAAGGTTAAGACCCCAATCCAAGATTAGATTAGTATTAACATGCACACGCCGATCTAGCTGTTAGCAAAGCAAAACCCATGCAAAATGAGGGAAAATCAAAAGAAACATTAAAATTTGACCAAAAATAATTTATTTATACAAATCCGTGCATCACATCAAAACAAAATTAACAATGTGTAAATATAATTTCATAATTTTTGTACTTTTATGATATATGTAAATTGTTTTTTTAAACTACTTACGTGGAATGGATATGTATCACTTATAGTAAAAGACTATACTATGTTCGAAATTTTAAGCCCGTTTCGGTAAACAATAGGTATACCGCCACCTGTGCAAAGTGTATGACTAACCATTAGTACGTTTTGGTCGTGACAAAAGATCACGTGTGGCGTACATAATCAATTTATCAACGCGACAGTCTCGATAACAAAACACAAAGATATTGATACTAACCCGCATTGTGAAGCAAGCGATGTGCTAACTATAGGTACCTTTGTGAGATGGCTAATTGCGATTCAATACAATAGCGATACATTTACAAAAATTATCCTTCAAATAACGGATCCGAAATTCTATTAAAATATATAATTTTAACTCCGGTTTCTGAAAGCCTATTCAATTCAATCTGTCATCAAGTATCGTGTCATTGGTTGTTGTAATTTTAGTTGACCAATCACACCAGCAGACATGAAATTTGACAACAGATCCACCAATCAAAGACCTGAAGAAGATTCCTAAAACCGGGTGTACTTCATAATCACAATTGCCAATAATTCAGCTGCATAGTAAAGTGAGACAAACAGCCAACTCACCCCCTTAATCACAGAATAATTAGATCTGAAAGCTAACATCAACAGTTCAAAATATTGCTTGTACACTGATCAAAATAAGTTTTGCACCTATTTTACTCTCTCTACAGTGGTTTCCAGCTAACGGACAGAGCAGTGTACATAGGCGAACGTTGCCAATCGACCACTTTTTAACCATATTACTAAAGTCATAAAGGTGATAATTGGTCGATCGCCAACGTTCGCGATTGAACAGCACAGCAAATAACGATATGTCTTAATTTTCTGTCTCTTTTTAAACATTTAAATACCACACTAAGTACTTAAAATTGGTGCAACACTTTTTTTATCAGCGCAGCTAAGCTGCCCAATAACAAAAAATTGTAAATTTTAAATAACTAACATATTTAGTCACAATAAGAAGAGTTTGTAAATAAACGCTACGTTTGTAAAAAATAAAACTAATAACTAACTATATAATAATTCGATATAGGAACATAATTTTAAGGCTCATGCCCACGATACAGCATTTGCATTGATACCTAACAATAATTATTGATATTTTCTAAATGGCTTCCATAAGCCATTTAGACGTTTATTTTATCATTGTAAAAGCTGTCACGGTTGCATAGAAATTGACTTGTTTCACTGTTATTAAAGTCACTTGAAGTAATGTATATTTCTAGGATTAACTATATAATAAAACTATGTAAGTTGTCAAAGCACAGAACAGTAAAACAAGGCAATGAAACAAAAATATCAATAATTTATTTTATACACACAAAGCTAGCAAGCTTGGCCAATAGTGCAATTATTATAACGCAGGATCAAAATAAATCTGCCAGCGAAACTGGAGTGGTGGGTATCGATACCTAAACATCATTAAAAAAAAAAAAAAATAAGGTCCTATCCCATCACGTGATTGGAGTTTCGCTAGCTTATTTAATTTGACCTTCTATATTATTAACAGACATCAGTTATGCGGATGCATATTCACTTAAAGTTGAGATGATGGATAATATGGAATGCGCTTTTGTATCGAAAAATGTTTTTTTTTTATTTGACTGACAAACCCCTGTTACACCCTACATACATATATTTGCATCGGGGGATAAACATTAATTTTATATAAATATGCATCTGAATAATTCCGCAATCTAAAAATAACGGCGACTTTTTCTAAATAAATATTTTTTTAGCAGGGCTTCCATACTAAACACCCCACTAGTTATGCATTCCCGGTGTTCCTGTAATGCCGAGATTTCTTTAACAACCAATATATTTTAAGAATCCGCTTCCATACTTTTAGAGCTAAAAATTTACTTTATATAAATATGCATCCGATTATCCGATCTCTGATTATTATAAAGCTATATGCTCACTATAACATTGATACAGTTTTGTTACAGTGAGCAAAAGGCTTTACCCGAAAAATATAAAAATAGAGACACAAAGGATCGACTAAGTCTTAAGAAATAAAATGTCTAAATGCAAACAATATAATCAACATACGACTACATTTATTATAATCTAACTGTACATGTAATGACGCCATACTAAATTACTGTAACCATGAACAAACATGGGAATATTTTGTTACATTTCATTAGTTTCCGAGTAAGCAACTAGAGTTCGAATAAAATATGAATATTATGTAAACTAGAAAACATGGTATAAAATAACAGGCTAACATTAAGCGTTAACGCGGGAGAGTGCAGTTGAAGTCATTATAGGGAAAACTGCAATTCCACGGCATTTTTATAAATTTTCTGTTTCTAAACGTGAAATTGCAGTTCAAAACTCAGATAGGAGCTGAACGTAAAGACCTGCCAATATATGTACTTTACCCTTTCTCATAAGGGTAAAATAACCACTTGCTACCTCCCCCGCTATCGATAAAACTAGTAAGCGAACCTACAAGCTCATGTGTACAACACTAGTAATACGTCATAACACGCAGTATAGGCGTAAGTATAGTGTTGTCGCTTTACTTGTCATAATTGGTAAACAAAATAAAATAACGAATTTTCTCATCAATCACACATTTTAAGTTAAATTATGAATGTCTTAATCTTTATGAGAAACTAGTTGTTGCCCGCCACTTCGTCTGTGATCCAGGATGAAAAGTAGCCTATGTCCTTACAAGTCATGGTCTACCCATGTGCCAAATTTCATCCAAATCCGTTCAGCCGTTTTAGCGTGTAAGCGTAACAAACAAACATACAAAAAATCAAATCGTTTCTCTTTATATAATATTAGTTTAAATATACGGTATGAATAGCACAAGATTGCCCCAAATTCATCATTTTAAAATCTCGATTATCGGAATCTTTGTTCGCCATATTTGTTCCGCATATCGGAAGTTGTTCCCCCACAAGGTGGACCGATGGTGACCGATAGGTAAAGGTCGCCAGAATCTGCTGGACGTGGGAACTCAGGACCGGACGTTGTATCGATGCTTAAGTGTGGCCTGTCTAGCAATGGATAAATAAATGATGGTGTTATTTGTTTACCAAATAAGACAAATAAAGGAAACTTCACTAAGAATACGAGACTAGAGTGACTATATGGTGTAAAGGCTTGGACTCACGGCCGCGAGTGAGGCGGCGCTGCGAAGAGACTTCAGCTCCAGCGCCAATGTGTGCACCTCTCCGTTGAGCCGCACCACCTGCCCGACAGATTAGCACTACCTTGCTAACTAGACCACGTGTACAGCAACGCGACACAATACATGAAAAGACTAGGGTACCCTAAGTATTTTACCCTTTTCACTGGGATTAAATTCTGAATTGGACAATGAATGAGGACAATCAAAATTTCCAAAAAATTTAAGACTTGATATATCGTGTTGACCTTGTGCAATTAATTTATGGAGTCAAAATCAAGTAACACGAGCGACTTGAAACTAATTATTGTTAGTTATTTTAGTACGATTAATGGGGCATGCAAATAGGTCGACTATAGTAATTTAGGTCACAAAATATTTTCTGAAAATACAACTTAAATTCTACATGCAAGAAATTTTAGGTAGACGACACATAACTAATCAAGAATCTAGGAATGTGAAGACCTTTTAGACAACTACGGAGTTAGTAGACATAGGACACCTATACCAAGTACTTCTGGCCGTATTACGAACAATAATAATACACGAACTGTATACCTTAGCCTCGCTGTTGACAAGATTCTGCTTGGTTTTCTCGAGCTCTGCGGCAGCATTTTGCAGCTTTTCTTGCATCTCTCTCTTTTCTATCTCTACTCGTCTCCTCTCTGAGCCTTCTTCTCCCGCCTGCCGCGACAGTCGCGCCACCTATGTGTTACAACTTCGTATGATAATTACCGAAAAACAAGAATAGATAAGATTTTTTTTTCAAATAAATTACATAAATAATGTTTGTTGTTTCTGGTACTGTTTTCGTCGATGGAGAAATGCGATATAATGAGGTCCTTTAACTCTTCATAACCTTCTTGTGGGTGCACGTGCAGCACTGTCCAGCTGCTTGCCGCGTACTATATTATAGTACGGGCACTGTACCGTGTACCACCCACCCCAACTAGGTTAGCGAAGCGGTCCCACTTTGAAAGAAGATTCTAATGCGGCTAGTTTTGAAATTAATTAAGTATTTAAAATTTAAGCTAAAATAAAGGTTTTTGTACCTACCTAAAAGTTTATAATGTCACATGTTTAAAAAAATATGTAAAATAAAAGTTATTATAACACATCCCGGTTTCTGAAATAAAGTCGCCAGACATGATAGGCATATAAATTGTATGCAATTGTATATTTACATAATAGTTATATGTACAAAACATAAAATTACTGTTAGATGCAATTATTATTATTGGCTTCAGACAGTATTAAAATAAAAAGCGTACATTAGATGGTGTGTGAGTAATGTTTCATGCTTCAAGCACACGCCTTTCACATGCACATATACAGGCACGACTATATACAAGTTATATACGCGATTGATGGCTTATGCACACGGAGTCAATCTTAGAGGAACAAAAAAACGTCCGGTTGGAAATAAATTGTATTCCGCATCTCCTCAAATGTAGCACGATAGCGTCAATATAACACAAAACCACGTGGTTTTTCCCTTACGATTTTAGTCGACTCTATCGGTAAATCGGTAAACTATTACTTGCCAATATTAATTAACAAATAAATCTAAACACAGAGAGTAAGATATTATAAAAAGGTAGAATTGGTATTGATTTTTTTGTAAGATTAGAATAAGAATTGGTATTGGTTTTTTGGCACGCAGACAGTATTGCAGTCCTTGACTAAGTAAATCCTTGAACATACTTTAATCCTTGGCACATGTCATTATACGATGCAAATAAGGACTTAAAAAATGACACATCAACAGAAATATAAACAAGTCGTAAAAGCAGCTTCAAACAGAAAGAACGACTGTAATGTAATTTTATCCAAAATTGATCAACGTTTTCGTAACGTGATCGTACCTGTGTCTCCAGTGAAGCAATCTGTCCGCTCCATGACGTCTTGACGTCAGCGAGCGCCATCTTAGCCTCTTGCAACTGTCGTGTAAGCACTGCGCGCTCGCGACATACCTGGTCGTAGTCCGCGCAACCAGTTGGAGTCACTTCGCGTTTGTCTGGGTTGTTAAATGAAATGGTATCAGTGAGTATAATCTTATATATAAAAATCTCGTGTCACAGTGTTTGTTATCGATCTGCTCCGAAACGGCTTGACCGATTTTTATGTTTTTTTTTTGTGTATATTTGGTAGGTCTGAGAATAGGTCGTAAAGTATATTTCATACCGCTGCGGGTGAAACCGCGGGGCGCAGCTAGTAATAATATTAATAATATTAGCTAGTAATATATTCAGCCTGTGTATCCCACTGCAGGGGACAGGCCTGTAAAGTGAGTAGTAACAGGTAAAAATCATAGACTGACGACATGGTCCCCAAACCTTGTTGAGACTATGTTATGTTTCTTTATTTATTACAGATGTTTATAACGTAGTAATAAGTAATTATAACAGGCGGACTGGGGATTCTAACACCTCTGCCTGCCCCTTTAGGGTACAACATTTCGGTAGACAACCGTACCGTCGTCCCTCATGTGGTGGTGCGCGTGCGCAGGCGGCAGCGCGGCGCGCAGCAGCGCGAGGCGGTCGGCCAGCTCGGCGGCGCGCGCCTCCTCCCTGCTCAGCGCGCCGCTCAGCTCCGCTCGCTCGCGCGCCCACTCGCGACGACATTGCTCTAGCTCTTCCTACCAAAGAATGTAAATGGTTAACTTGGGACTTAGTTTCGAAGAAGCAATGGTTGTTAAAAAAGAGCTTGTAAAATCATGAAAATTAATGATTTGTCAAATTGACACACTCTATCAATTTTGCTGTGTTATAGCTAATAATAGCCATTTCATACAACTGATAAATAATTACAGTTATGATGATTTGGTAAGCAATCTCTCTGACTTCACATGTTCCTAGCAGCTTGCGCATGTAAAAATGTGTGTTGCATGTGCGGCTTGCACACACAACACACATGCGGCGAGTAAGTCAGTACACTGCAAACATGTTATTTAAACCATGCATTACAAATAAAAAAAAAATAAAAAAAAACATTATACCTTGATTGCATGGCTAATTTGCATTACTTATGTCCCTATCTATTTTTATCATAACAAAACAATAAACTTATCAAAGATTAAATTAATATACTTATTAAACATTAGAACTTTCACTTTAAAAGTACCTAAATTAAATAAAGAGAAAAAAAAAGAACTTTCACATAGAGATAGAATAGCTAGACAGAGGACTTTGTAAAGTATATAAATGTTTTTGCTGTAGACCCCAGTTGCATATTTGTAATTTAAAACACACAGCAACAACACAGCAGGAAGCAACACCCAGTTCGGTAGATAAGCTTCTATGTAACATGCTTACATAAGTGGGACCGCAGGAAGTTTCTGAAGGTATCTAATGCATCCAATGTCAGTTACATTACTTTACTAGCTTGTTGCCTTCCAAATGGTCATCATTAGCTGTAATCACACTCAGAGCATTTCCATTTGCACTTTCAATTTTTATTTGAGGCATGCGTCAGAGCGCGTTTTATTCGACGGAAGCGATAAGCACAAATGAAACTATTTATAAACGCGCAATCCCATCAGATTTCTGTATGTACTCCAAACTACATAGTGTGACTGAACTCGAATCTCTCAATAAGTCCGACTGTGGACTCCTTAGATTACCTGCTTCAATTCATAATTTAGAAAATTTACATTCCATCGCTTTCTTATTCAACAACCTACTATAGCGATATGTATTCTAAGTAGAATTTTGAGTGAACATTTGTAGTAAAAGGTATCAAAAAAATAATTGTTGCAATGGAATTTGAACTTTTTAGTGTATGGGATTAAGTTTGTTCTTCAAAACTTGATAATTATCTACGATTATGAACTCAAATATAGTAAGTACTAGTAACAATCAACTCACATTTAAAGCATCAAGCCTGTCCTGAGCCCGCTCAGCGGCTGCTAGCTGTGTCTTCAGTTCAGTCACTTGTCGCTTGGATGTGTCTCTCTCTGTAGCTGCCTTTGCCGCCTCTGCTTGTGCTGTTCGAGCTACGGCTTGTGCGGCCGCTGCTTCCTCGCCTGTAAATTAATATAAGGTTTACTTTCATAAGACAATGAGACTAAACAAACCAAAATATTGAATATCATAAAAACATATTTTAATACATACCTACCACTCAAATCACTTACAATCACACAACGTAAAACTAGGTACCTATACTTAATTGAAATAACTGAAAACCTGAAAAGGGATGACTTAATTTTACTATGGGACCTAGTGCTGAAATTGCAAAAAGACTTCTTTTCAAGACTGTTCATAATGATGAGTTCATTGACACCTTGTCATTGTACTCATCATTAGGAACAGTCTTGTAAGGATTTCAGAGTTTGATACCATAGTATAAGTTCATCATTATGAACAGTCTTCTTAAGGTTGTCAGTTAAGGAAAAATATTAAATTACAAACCCATGTCTTCAATTATATTCGACATAAGTAGTAAAATCAATAAAAAAGTGTTTGGTAATACATTGAATGTTCAGATTTAGGCATGAAAAGTCACGCAGAACATCCACGAGTCCTTAGGAACCCACAATAGCAAACCAGACTATAACAGATTTTATTAGATATTTTATCTTTTTAAACTTTATCCTTTGATAACATAACATTAAACGTTTTCTATTCCATCCTTAGATGTTCTTAATAACATTGATTTTATTTCCCTTTGATGTTGAACAATAATTATGATATGCCTCCAATATGGTGTTAAAAACAACACTAAATTTGTCTAGACCATAGAACTTAATTTGATACATTCCTTCAATATAAATTTATGTCTTAACATAGTACTTCACAAGACTTGATATTATTTAATACAATCTAGATTTTTTTACCCTTTGCTATTAGATTAATAAATATAAGTATCTAAATCCTAGACCACTCACTGTTGTGATTCAAAGTATATATTCTATTGGTTAACACCTGACCTTGCACGGACGCGAGTGAAAGCTTCAGTTCTTCAATCTTTTGTTCCCAAAAGGCATCTCTCTCTCGAATCTTGGCTTCTAACTGTGCGGAGTACTGTTGTTGTAGTACAGCCTGGTCTACCCGCCCACCAGTGCGCTCTGATAGGTATGACTCCATTTGTGGAGATATTGACTAGAATCAAAGAAATAGAATTGTTGTACATGTTGATATTTCCTAAATAGACAACAGCAAATAATAGTAACTTCAGTAATTAAAACAATTGATATAAACTTATATTGTTATTGTATCCTTTTATTGTTGTTGTTGTATTTTTAACTGCAATATACTTAAATTGTTATATTTTTACACTGTAATCTCAGAATGAAGGGAGCTGTTAGCCTTATGGTGGAACAATGTACTAAGAAAACAGATGCTCAGAATAAAGGGCAACTTACGTCTGATGTAGAATCGCCATGTCCACCAGAACTTGAAGGGCTGGCTGTTGACTGAAAGTGAAATACTTTTGTTTTAAATGGTATATAAATGTTTCCGTTCATAGGTACTTGCAGATGCATAACTACAAAACAAATTATTTTAGCCGAACACTAAAGTCTAAACCAGTGAGATTTGAGCAACTTTTTGCAGTCAACGGTGCAATACATAACTTAATAATGATATATTTTATTAATTGCTTCGGTGATTAGTAATAAATACTTACAGAGTCGTCCCTAAGCGATAATCTTCCTAAGAAGGCGCCGCTTCGCCAGCTACTAGTTATTTTACTTATGTCACTACCAGTTTCTTCCTTTATCTTACTTTTCAAGCTCGCGAACATTGTAGCTTGCAAGTGATGCTACAAAAAAAACAATAAAACTAAAATGTAACTCGTTTTGCAATGTAAATGACCATGATAACGTTCGATAACTTACCAGTTTCGAATTCAATTTATTACAATACTATTTTACGGTAAGTTGCAGTTACATTTATGTAGTCAGAAAGAAACCTTTGTCGCAGTTATACGTATAATGTTTGAACAGAACATATTTGCTTCGAAAGAATAAATACCAGAACAAGTAAAACACAGTAAGAAATTGTTCGCACAAAAAAATTACTGTCACTCTGAAAAGACGATGACAACTTGTTTGACAGTTGACAAACTAACTAATCTCTAGTGATGTGGCAGATGTCCATATTGAGAGAAAATCCTAACTTAGGCGTTTTATAAGTAAGCCATTGACTATCCGGGTTAACAAAAGAATGAACCCTGGCTGTATTATTATATCGTTTTCCACACTATAGTTTTATTCAACTAGCCACACCATAGGAGGCGTCACAAATTTTGATTATAGACTCTCGGGAATTGGTTGTTTATTATAAGTCAAAATAGGTTTCAATTTACAATTTATTAATCGACTAACTAATTTGCACAAGAAAGATTTTGACATTAATAAGCGGACTACAGCCTGAAAAAAATATTAAAATGTTTAGAGAACCAAAATGGGGTGAAATTACTTCTTTGGTAATTTGGGTGCCAAATCTTTATTCGTTTTTACATTAAATAGGAAAATGAAAGGAAATGACATAGCCTAAATCACAAATTCTTTCCAACAGTCTCTGTAGTCACCTTAGTACTACCTGTTTGTTAGCTAATCTAATCATGGTTATTGATGCAGACTTCAAGAGCAATGTTGAAATAATGCTTAGATATTGTCTATCCCTTTTCCTATTTCATGTTCTCGGATGGGAATATTGGTAAAGCATAAGAATGCAGTACTACAGAAAAATATCCAGCGGGGTAATTACGTAACGCACTAGCAGTAGGAATGGGTTTATTTTGACAGTTCAACAACATTCATTGCATTATGTCATGTATGTTGTTGAGCAGACAATTTTTTCGAACAGATGAAGCAATGGATTAGCAATAGGCTTCAAAATGATTCAGATAGTGTGTTACGTAATTAGGGTGCAGGAGCTGCTTACTGCTGCTGCGTTCAACAGCCAGTACCTACTGATGTTGATAATAGTTATGAGCACTTGACGGACGGGCACCCTTATGATTATGAATCATTTATTTGCAGAAATTATAGATGTTACCAGTAGTGAACGTAGACGAAGGGTTAACACAATTATTTATTATGAAATATTTATTCTTTATTTTGTACCTAGTTCGTATTTAGTGTAAAAGATTGTGTGTGTGTTAGGGGTTAGAAATGCCTGAAAATGCATAGGTACAAATTGGCCCCATAATACTTATCCTACCTATTGAGATTAATTTATGAATATTTAAAAAACCTACAATACACTTCGTAACTCGCTAGAACTCAAAGTAGTCGTGGTTTACTATAGTATTGCAAGCACTAGCTTTTAAAATAAAATATCATACTCCGTAGTGCTCGCTCAACCGAATCGACCGACGACGGTCAGCGAGTGCGGTACGTGCTAACCGTCTGTCGAGCAAGGGAAGCCGTCGTGACCCCGTCTACGGATGACTTCTTAACCGATTTCAAACAAGTAGGAGGTTATTTTCTTAAAATGTATATATTTTTTATTTAAAAAATAAGAAAGGAGGTTATTTTCTGACGATGTTGCGCCATCCGCGGGTTCGGCAGCTCGCCCTCGTGCATAGCATGTCAATGATAATTACATAATTTTTGGGTAACTAGGTACAGTCGAGTAAACCCCCACGTTGGTAGTACCTAACACTTGAACTACGAAAACCACCCTTACTGCTACGAAAGGCGCTATCCAACTCAAACTGTTACCATTGACGTGGGACGTGTGACTGTAGGTACCTTACACTATGAACTGAACATTTCCCGTATTTTTAGGAACGTTCCTATTCTAATCTTATTCTCAATGTGCCAAAAATAATTCGTTTCCCTACAATTTTAACACGCTTTTTTATTGGCTTCACTTAAATAACAAACAAATGTAAAAAAGTCTTAGAACTCAATTTTAACCTACTTCTAACTGTCGTATCTTAAATAAAATTTTGTATACATAGGTATGTAGTTCGGATGACAAAACTATAATTTGGTATCTTGATGCTCTGAGCTGATCTGATGATGGAACCAGGAGGTGGATAATGGAACTCTTCAGTGGCTACTAGGAAATCCCTCGAGTTAGGGTTTGTATGATTCGTTTTGACGAGTCCAATAGATTGGGCTTGGGCAACGAGGGTCTGATGATGGAGCCAGGAGGTGGATAGTGGAACTCTTCGGTGGCTACTAATAATTACTTCGACTTTTGGGTCACACGATTTGTTTTGATGAGTCCAATAGATTGCACTTGGTTTTGACTGTCTGATGATGGAGCCAGAAGGTAGATAGTGCAACCCTTCAGTGGCTACTAGTAAATCACACGATGTTGGGCTCATATGATTTTGACATCGATTGTCGCTGTGATTAGTTTGCGACTAGAGTGCGCGCAAGAAAACACCGAACACAGCACATGCAGTCTCTTGACACTTTAACGTCGAGATGGCGGCAAACGATTAGTTCGGATTTCGGCAGCGCGCAGACTTATTTAGCGCGCACTCTAAATTCTCAACGTATTTAATTACCTACGGGAATTCGCCTTCTGAGCCTCCAAAAAATAACAAACTTGCTAGTCAAAAATAACATCACAAATAGCAGATAGTAAATGCGAGTTTTCTTTCGTTAATCTCCTCAGTTGGCTCTCGGTTCAAGTGGCGCGACCTCAAATTCTTTTTAGGTCGCTGTAATGAAACGCGCAGGTATGGGGTCAAAGAGGGTCAAGGTCGCTTTGAAGGATGCCCTCAAGTCGGACACAAATTATTAGATTGTTTGTTCCAGATAAGTAATAAAAACACAGGGAAGATATTGCGATGTTTTGTATTTACTGTAGAAACTGATTTTGTGGTTCAATATTGTGTAATTCAGTACGATAGTAGATAAGTTTTGTATCAAATTCAGCCCGTCGCTACTCGTTACAGGCCTCTCCAAAGAATTGTTTGATCTTTCAAGTGGCAAGACTTTAGATACCATGATTATAGCATCAGTAAAGGTCAGGCAGGTAGGTACACTCGACAAAGTTGGCGGTTGACCTATTTTTGTTACCCTTATGCACTTACTCATAAGGTCAACCGCGAACTTTGCCGACTGTACCTACATCTATTCATTTCTGAGAAATACATGAAGTGCATGTCTTGTAACATTTAGAGTTCTGTAGTTTCTGCATACCAACTTGGGAAAAAAGGTGTGAGTTTTATCATGTAGGTATATTAGTTAGTTGTTGTGTAAGTGCAAAGAGATTTAAGTAATAATTTAATGTCTTTGTGTAAGTGAAACCATCCACCGTGCAGTCGGATGTTATAGCTGGATAAAGCACGTTTTAGTTGTAGTATTCATTGTTTATAAGTTGATGCATGCTATTATAACTTCTATGTCAATGATATAAGGTTCAATTTAAATTAATCTGTTTTCTGCGTCTTCTGCCATCTGGTATACTTAGGAACTTAATTATCAGGTTTCAGATAATTATGTAGGGTAAGGGTAAATGAAAGACACATATCACATATTCAGTTGTTTATTATCTATACTGTACTCAAAATTGATCCGAAGATCACATCACATAGTAATTTCATAAATAATATTACAATGTCATGTACTTTCTGTGATTGTTCGTGAATAAAAAAATGTTCACAATATTATCAATACTTTGTTCACTGGACCGGTTTACCTTTAAGTAGACTGTAGGTACATACTACATAATAAGATACCATTATTTTAGGTATTCAAACAACTTACAGTGTATTTGATGAGAGATATAATAATCAATTATTGTGTTGCAGTTCATTTTTTTGTCAATATATTTACAGTTTTACATTTTTTTTTGTGATTTACAAATAAATTCTTGAATATTTAATTAGGTCATCATTATTCCATTTGGATTTATAATAACAGTACTTTATAGTTAAAAATATCACAAAAATGAAATATATTATGTGTAATACACACGCAACATTAAAAATACAACAAAAAGAAAAATATAAAATCCACTAGAAACCTTGGGCCAGAAGAGTCCCTTCTAAACAGGAAGGATACTTTCGATGTTCTATATTTCATAACGGCAATTTGATACCATAATTATTATTATCACACTAATTAATTATAAAAGTAATCGATTGTCTTACAATAAATGCGTCAGATCATAAAATTTTGATTATAAAAATTATAGGCAACAAATAATTCATGAAACGAAAAATTTCAACAAAAATAAATGACAACTTATATATTTAAGACTCATAGTGCCGTATTGATAAAAGTGAACTGTTCACCTTAGCCACTAGCACGGGACTGATAATAACAATCAACAAAACACAAACGCAACGAGTTACTTAATGAGTTTGACTCCGCATCCGATATTCACCTTTTATCGATATGGCATTCCACTTACGTTACGACAATAAATATAACACGCTTACACATTAATCACTTCTTTAATTCCGACGCTAGGAATTATTTCATAATATATACCTAAAAATATAATCACGGCACAAGTATCCCTCCGACTAAATTACTAACGTAGTGTCACTTTATCAGGATTTAGAATCAAATATGTATTATGTATCTTAAATATTTCATTATTAATATATCATTATCAAAATATCCACTAAATGGGAGGAATAAATCAAATTATTAATATTTATTCTAACATTAATCGCATGACTGATCAACAAAAAGGATATGGACTAGGATTAATATTAGGCATTAGGCTTCCATGCCTTCGGGACGCGCGCGCCGGCCGCGTGACGCGACGCACTCGCTCGAACATGCGACACGCGCGACTGGTGCGTCGCGCGCCACAGACCCGGTAAGTGCGACGCGCATGACACAAGCGACAATTGCGATTTGTTAGGAACTCGCGACTCGGCGCGCGCGCACCCGCCTCTCTCTCTATCCGCATATCACCTCTACATACATACGACGAGATAAATTTGATCAAAACGTTAATACTGTTTGTGTTGAAAACAATATAGGTAGCTATTTCTGTACTCACCGAGAGGTAATCGGACTCGATCGTCGGTAATATTTTGTGCATCGATAGACGGGAATCGACCGGTAAAAGAATGATTATCTAGCAAAATCTATCTGGAATAAAAGCCGACGTTCTATCCTAGAATTTAGGTAAATAGCTTGGAAGTATGCCTTCTTCGTTTTAATATTGTCCGATAACGTTCATTGTATTATGAATTTCTGTCCTATCACTCTACGAGTGTCGCGATCTATGCTAATGTGTGAACTGGGCGACGCCTCGGCGTCGTGGGACGTGGGACGTGGTGCAACGGGATGGCTCCGTAAGGGAAGAAAGACGTACCGACCAGTCGCACGAGCGGCGCGGACACGCATGCGCGCGCCGCTTGACACACGCGAATTGTGCTCCGGCGTCAAAAGTTTCAGTGCCGAGGGAGAGAAGCGGCTACTCTATTGGTGTTTCATTACTGACTCACTTAATCTAATCTAGTGTAAAACTTGTCATCTAGAAAAAAAAATTATAACATACGTAAAAAAGTAACATAATTCTCACAAAAATGCTCACGTTAGGAGTGGGGTGATGCAACTTTTGACACCGGCATAGCCACCGGCGCAAGGACCGGCGACCACGGTGCGCTCCGCACCACCCATAAACATTACATCGCTTGCTTATATACAACAAAGTTTTCGTGCGACGCCCGATGGCGACCGCACCGATCTTTACAGGAACTCATATCGTATCTTAAAAAAAATAATATACAATAGTAATAAAACATTTGAAACCTCACTATCTACTATTCGACGATCTCGGTTTGATCTCGATAAAATTACTCAAACGGCTCCGGCGTCTCGAAATCTATTCATATCACAATCGCATGACCGTGCCTGAGAATCATATCCCGCTACTTATGTACACACTCTTTCCCGAAGACTAACGCACTCCAGGCCCGGGCGAGGCGCGGCGCGAGTGCGCACGCGGCCCGCCCCGGCCGCTTACACTAACCGATACACTAAGATATCACCACCTCAGCCGCGGGAGCGACAGTAGGATACTTGCCGAACCTGCCTTTCCCGAGTGTGCCAGAGGCGCGATCGATATGGATAACGCGGGGCGCGGGCGGGGATGGTAGGGTCACGTGGGGTGAGGGGGGCGGGTGGGGGAGGGGCTAGGGTGCGGCGGTGGACGGGTGGCGGGGCAGGTTAGGGGGGGCGCAGCGCCGGCGGCAGCTGTACGGGGATGTGGTAGTAGCGGCAGGCGGCGCGGCGGCACGTGCCGGCCGCGGCGTCGCGGCACACCACCACGCGACACCCCACCACCTGCAGCCCGCACCCTGCAACACACGCAGCGCAACGTTAGCATGCTCACACGACAGAGCGCCCGCAGGTCGCATTCGCACTCACAATCGAGAAGTAAAAGATACACATCAATTGGGGGGGAAGGTGAGACACGGCTACATTCTGTTAAAGGTCTCAAATCTAAAGTCAACTAATTTATGGACAGGTCAAGACCATACTACATGACAATCTGTGCATATTATAGGGTCCATGTACAAACTCTACAGAGTATATGAATTGTAAAGCAAATACTGAAACTAGTGAAAACTACATCACTGAACTAATGTTTCAAAACGGTACAGGAGTAATAAGATAAGTACCCAAAACTGAAATATCTAAACTAAATTGGATATATGTAGTTCAGTCTACGGATAGTTTTCTACTTTCAAGATAGTAAAACTACACTATTTATGAAATATAACAAAATGTGGTGATCATGCAGATATACAAGGAAAGGGAAAAGGGGACATTTCTATCCATGATCTGAAAACTTGACGTATTGTTGTCAATTAATTAGTTACACGTTAACAATTATTATGTGTTCTGACTATAGTTTGTTACTACGAAGTAGAAGAGAGTGAATATAAAATTAAGACTGTATGCTCACCTTCACGAATATGAACAAATCTGCAGGTAGGTCTTGTACATCCTTGTCGATTAAAATCTTGGCACACCGGGAGGGTGTCCAGTAACTGCAAATATAACAATGTTTTCATTAGTATTTATTGTCGTTACTCAATTTCATATTCATACAAAACGATGGTCCCACAATGCTCGTGCTCTTTGACACAACATCATTTATTTCTTAGGCTTTGCTTATGTTTTTTAGGCTTGTAATTTCTTGCTAAATGTGACTGAACAGTATTAAAATTATTCGTTGGCTTTTTTGTTGTAGTAACTTCTGCAAACTATTTATATTTGCAAATATCAGGAGAAAGTGATTTAGCCTTTTTTCTAGGCTTGTATATTTATCATTTAACACATTTGCTCAACGACTTTCACATATCAAAGTATAGTATAAAAAGTATTTTTATATATTCCAGAAGTGTCACATGTTTGCATTGTGGAACAACTGTATGTATGTTTCTTATAACTATAATCTACTTCATAAACAGTCGATAATTATATAAAGATAAAAATATAATTACCAAACTACTCTTATTTATGATTTTGTGTAAATATGTAAGAGTGTATATTATGTCGACAGGGACTGACAAGTAACCGACGGTTTATGAATTCGTTATGTTAATAGTGTTAATTCTAAAATCTAGTTCATCACTGATTGGACATTCATACATCTGACACTGATAATTATCCTCATTGCACAGCCGTCTGAAAAATAACGCTGAAATAGTTTTTGTAATATCAAAGAGCAAAGTATCAAAAATGGTCCATCACAGTAAACCTAGCACATTGTATTGAATTAAGGTTCCCTACTCGTGTTAGCTTGTTCTAAGTGATCAATATATATTGGTATATAGGAAAAAAGTTTATGCGTGTGTAGTTTCTCAGTCGCTACATAAAATTAACACAAAACGGGACACACGGAAGGCGAAAATTGCTCGAAATCAAATCTTGTTGCTGCTTCAATATTACAAGAACTTTACAAGATTCGTTGCACAATATGATTGGAGCTTCCAAGCATTCTTTTATTTACGTGCGCGCTGATATCACAATCATGTGTGTCACCTTTATATTGTAGTACTGTCGAGATAATAGTATGCAACATTAAACAGAATAGTAAATTAAAGAGCCCACTGCTGGAGTTATTCTCATGTACGAGCTTCCATAACCGTCAGAGAGTAGTGTTAAGTACGCTGCACTATGCACATAGGTATGAATATATAATATCTAAATGGCATGCAGAACGCTTGAAGTATAATCATTATTGCGCAGCCAATCTTATTTAAGCGTGACTATATTTTACAAAAAAGCTAAAGCATGATGCTAGACAACTTTTACCAGGGCGAGGGCGTACTAGAGGTTTGTAGCGTCCAAAGTGTACCCATAAATACCAACTGTTGCTATAATAAAGCTAAAAGAGGCTGTGTGGGGAGAGTTACGACATGTGTCTGCTCGGCAGTGATGAATTTAGATCTCCCGATGTTCTCAGTTGAGGAACAGAGGACGTCATGCTTATCGGTAGGTTGGCATGGTTATAATGTAAATAGACAAATTAAATGTATACCTTTAGCTTACATGACAGTTCTGGACGTGACATGTTAGTGGTAGTACAAACTGCAACATAATGACCATTAGAGAGTGCGGTTACTGTACGACAAACAAAAGAAAACCAAGTATATTATTACATCTACGTGAACACTTTAACAAGCGTCAGAGAGGCCTCAACAAGTCGTAAGCGAGGAATTGAAGCCGCAACGGCGAAGCATTTTAAGCATTATAAGAAAAATCGAAGTGAGTGCAAATGATTACATTAGGAACGCTACGTTAGGCACATTGAACCTTCTCTACATTTACAACACATATTCAAATCACTTCGGATTTTCTCCTTTCACCATCGTCACTTCAACTACCAACTACGCATAAAAAATAATTGTTTACAAAAAGCATTTAAAATGAGTGTAAAAAAAACCCCCTTATTAGCAGTTGATAGTTGATATTGGCCAAAAGGTGAATTGCACAGGGAACTAAACAGTTGACTAACATTCGAATAATTATTTATTTTATTATGTACATGTAATTAAGTTAATTAATAATCAGGCAAGATTTTTTAATTTTTTTTTTATTGATACGGCCAACTGTTTAGTAGTTCGTAAAATAGCTTCGTTAAATTTCAATTAATAAAGTGAGCCTGTACTGAAACTGCCGATTAGATATTAGAAGCATATTTAGAAAAGAGAGCGTTTGAAGTTAATATTGTAATTGCAATTCCATGCGAGTGACAAGCGGCGTGTTTCAGTATAGGCTCCAAACAGGAAATAACTTATACTGAGGATATTATAGTAAGCTGATTGTATCTTACCGGGTGTAAGCAAGGCAATACTGTAGAGTGACTTCTTCCACATTTGAAAGCAAGTATGTCTCACTATACAAAACTAAAAATCATCAACAAGTAAGTTGTAGCATCAACTGTTCATTACAATATAATCGATACAGTTACAGCACAATGACTAGATGGCGTGATGATGAGATAGACATATCATGAGTCGGCTGACAAGCGATGCCACCAGGCGGCCACCGCCAGGGCCGTCCTCGTACCTCCACTGTACCGCAGTGCCGGTATATCAAATAGGTCACCGAATAGATAGTGTCCTGCCTGCCACCTGTATCAGCAGGAAAGGAAGTACTGTCAGAGCATAGTATGATGTGAACAATTAGTCGTATTCCATTTTGGCTTCCTTCGATGCGTGTAGTCAGGTTTATTAAGAAAGCTCAATTTACCAAGCGCACCTTGTCCCGCTGTTGTGAATGGCCCGCTTTAGTGGTGAACGTGTTTGTCTGATCTTTGCTCATTGTTAACAAGCGTCTGTCTGCCTACTAAGCCCGCGAGAAGCGTCACAAACTAAAACTATATAGGTACGTCTACAGAAGCCGAGTGAAGAAGCAAGCTCTGAAGTTCTATGCGGAGTCCAAAGTTGGTAGATTTACTTCTTTACTTTTTTTTAAATCAATCAGAGATGATGGTATAGGCTTGTGTAACAAGGATATCAAACATTAATATCTGTATGAAAAAATGTATATTTTCGTTTAATCATTACTAAATAAAGTTAGGCCAATACATTTTACTATAACACACAATTACAACAACAACAGATTTCTTAGCAGGATTTTCATTCAAAACATGTAACGATCAATTTAGGCTAGGTAATGATCAATTTATCGACTTCGAGCTTCTGAACAGAACATAATAAGCGGTAGTCGTAGAGGTGTAGGAGGTGATATGCGTTCGATAGCGTACTGGTTAGAGCGAGGCGAGTGGTCGCGAGCCGGGGAGCCGGGGGAGCCGGGGAAGCGCGGGGAGCGCGGGATACAGTGCCGTGAAACAAGAGGACTGCTCTTTGCGACTAATCTAATAATTAATGTGTTAACGTTAAGCCCACATCACACGGCGCTTGTTTCGCTGTTTACTGAACGTGGAGACGCCACAGAATAGTAAATACAATATTATATAAGAACGTTCGCCGCTAATTAACAATCAACGAACATTTAGCACAGTTGATATACTGATCAAATCTGCTTGTCACTGGAATATGTGCCTTGTGGCATTAAATAGTATAACTGGGTAGTAGTCAATTTGGTCGTGGTACAATTTGATTATGTTTGTACCACTTAGTTATATTGTTTTTTTACTAAACTGTGGTATCTCAGCATGTGCATTGCATCAACAAATCATGTGTCGTGGAGCGGGCGGGCTGGTCTCTACGACCGGTAAGACTGGCGGTAACGTAAGCGGCATGCGGTGAGGGGCCGCGGGGCGGTGTGGGGCGGTGTGGGGCAGTGCGGGGCGGTGCGGTGCGGTGCGGCAGGCGCGGTGCGGCACGCGTCACACGTTACCTGTCCGCGCTCGTCGGTGTACACCACGTAAGGCGCGTTGGGGGGCGCACAGCCTTTCCGTCCCGACACAAAAAGCGACAAAAGATTGCAATGCGGACGCAGCCGAAGCGTCATTCGGAAGGCATGTAACAGAAAGCGTTTAAAATAAATAGAAGGAAGTGCGACTGAAAGAAAACTGCGGGAGTGACGCTCGTCACCCCCGCGCCACTACTGATGAACACGCCGGCACACTTAGCGCACACGGGAGCCACTAGAATAATGAGAATAATACCTGATGAGCCAAACGTATAGGGGTGGTGGATTCTATTCCATGCGAAAATTAGAAGGCGGCTGTGTTAGGTGCGGGCCTGCTGCTGCAAGCCGGTAACCACTAGTAGGTACGGGAGCGACACATCGGCCAAAGCGCACCCGTGCGGAGCTCCTTCGAGAACAAGCGTGTACGTAGCGGGATCGACGGACCAAGCGCTCAACTCTCAGTACGGCGATAGGTACTCACGATAAACGACGATCGACAAGAGGTAATAAAAAAACGTACAGTCATGCATCTCAAGCGTTATTATTACCGGGATCGTAGATACGAGAAATATACACGCATAGGGTAATAACGGTAAGTGAGTAGAGATACAGTAGTATATATATATAGCGTAAAACTACCGAGACATCCGCGAGGGCGACGCCGCTCGCTTCGTCCTTACAATAATACAATACAAATGTGACAACACGCCTAGCGCTAGCCGCCCCGACAGGCCGGGGCGGGACACTCGGCCGCACACGTACGAGTCTCTACGCGGAGACCCCGCGTCCCGCGCCCCGCCGACCGCGCGTGTCGCTCTCTATGTCGTCTTCATCTTTTTGTAGGGGTTCACCGCCGCCGCAGCCGCCGCCGCCGCCGCCGCCGCAGCCGTGGGCGGCGTGGGCGGCGGCATCGCGTACATGAACGGCTGCTGGTAGTAGGGCACGGGCATGGGCGGCGCCGGCCAGCCGCGCGGCATCATCATGTGCGGCGCGCGCATGAGGCCCGCGTGGTGCTGCATGCCGGCGCGCGCCTTCAGCGCCTGCTGCGTGTAGGCCGCCGCCGCCTGCGCCATGGCCGAGTGCTGCGCGGCGAACGCGAGCGCCGCCACGTAGTTCTTCTGCGCTACTTCTTTGGCCATGGCGGCTGGGTCGGGCGTGCCCGGGTCGCCCGCAGGCGGTGAGGGCGGCGGCGCGGGCGCGGGTGCGGGCGGCGGCTGCGGCGCGGATGAGGCGGGAGAGGGCGCGGACGCGGACGGCGGCTGCGCGGACGCACCGGACGGCACGCTCACGGTCGGCGGGGCGGACGTGGCGGGCGCGGGGTACTCACATGATACGGGCACGAACGGCTGCTGGAGCTGCATCAGCTGCTGGTAGGTAGTCGCCGGCTGGTACACGGGCACGCCCGCTTTGTCGGCGGCGGGTCGCTTGTACGGCACCACGCCGGGGAAGGCCTGCGGAAAGTAGAGTACGCCATGAGTGGCATGTCGGATAGTGGCGGACGCGAGAGAAGCGCCACAGTTATACACAAGATACTTACGAAGTTATCGTAGTAGAAGGATCCGACGCTTTTCATGTCCATCTGAAACGAGAAACAGACGGTTGAACGGAGGGCTCCGGGCGGAGGGCTCACTGCGGGCGAGCGGCGGCGGGGCGCGAGGGGCGGGGGTGGGCCCTGGCGCCGCGCCGCCGCGCCCGCTGCGGGAGGGAGAGGCGCGCGGAGGGATCGTGCGGGCGGGAGGGGGAGCGGAGGAGAAGCGTGCAAAGCTGGCGTTGTACCGGTGGCGGCTCGAGCTCGGTGGGCGCCGGCCGTTTCTTGCCCGGCTCCGAAGTCGCGCTCGCTGTCGGCTGCTGGGCTGCGGCGGCCGTCTACGTGAAGCGAAGCGTCGCAGGACGGGACAGAAACAATAACGATGTAGTAGATGCACAGAATACACCTAAAGCTCGGCGTAAGGTGATATTATGCGATAGATAAAAATAAAATAAAAGTTAAGCGTGAGTGCGACGGAAGCGTGGCGCGAGCCGGCGCGAACTGAACAGAACAAAGCTCTGCGAACGTAAGCGGCGTCGCGGCGAGCGAGACCAAGCGGAAGAACAGAAGCGAGCGCGAGCGAGCGAGGCGAGAGCGTGCAGCCTGGTGGCGTACCGCGCCGCGCGCCTGCGCCTTAAGGTGCGCCTGCAGGTGCAGGGGAGGGTGGAAATAGCGGCAGGGGTCGCGGACGCAGCGGCCCTTGACGGCGTCCATGCACACCGTGACACAGCCGTCGTCGTGCGCGGCCACGGGCGGCGGCGGGTGCGCGAAGCGACACTCGGACTCGGCGCGCTTGCACGCGCCGCGCTGGAACTCCCGGCACACCTGCACCACCACACACCAGCATGTCCGCCGCTCGCGCGTCGCGCTCATCTTCCCTCTGCCTACTCTCACGCCTGCGCGCCGCCGACACACACTACGCGATGCAAGTGCGCGTTGCAATGCGTCACGTGTGTTTATTATTCATTACAAGGACGCGACCGCGAATTTAAATTCATATAGAGGAAGCGCGTGAACAAAGGTCTATGTGTGGCATTATTTACTTTGTTTTGTCACATTATACAATTCAATTGTATCATTGACCTCGACCGGACGCCGCTTTGTGATTGGTTATTCTAATCGGGAGACTACCTAATACTTTTCTAATCTAACGATTTACGCATCCGTCGCATCTTCAAATTAATTTAGTCGGGAATAAGTTTTCATAATGCCTAATTCTTGCCTAAAGTATTGGATTTACAAATGTGAAGCGTTCGGCACGTCTACACTGTAAGCGCAAATCGACACTTATTAGCCGGTGGTAAACGATAGGTCGTCTAATTTACCTATTTGGCAGATATGAGCGTGCGCAACACAGCCGAGTTTGTGCCAACAGTGTAGGTCCTTCACCAGAGGGAGAAAGCGAGTGCTGCTCGCGAAGCAAACGCAGGCGCACCGGGCCAGTGCGCCCACGCGCCACAGACACACGGGGACGGGCATACGGCATATCGGCCCAAATTTTGCTGCGGGGACCGACATACTTTAATTTGATGCACTTAATAATCATTCGACAGTACTCCTACAGTTTCAGATTTAGTACAATTATGTCTCAAATCAATAGGATATTAACTGCAATAATTAAATATGGGTCGGTCCCCGGCATAATTAAGTGGCAACATGGGGAAGCACTACTTGAGTGTAGACGGTAAGAGGGTCAATAATGTATCGAAGTTCATGCTTACCTCTAAGCGGTCAGTGCGCGGCAGTTTCTGCTGCAGCACAGGCTGCTGCATGACGCCGAGCGGCGAGGCGGCGGCGGCGGAGTGGTCGTGGCCCAGCACGGCCGGCACTAGCTGCGGCGCGTAGTACTGCGCGTACGTGGAGCCCACGCCCGGCACGCCCGACAGGTACGGCGACGTCGCCTGCACACCACACCAACACTAACACTCAGTATACTTGTACATTTACTCATTCGTTAGCAACGATGTTAGTTTCTTATTATCAAAATACGCAATCTCTTATAACTTATTGAACGCATCTTATAAGCCCACTTTATGCTTGCTTCGAATACAACACTCATTATTTACAAAAGCAGTACATCTACAAACATCAAAAATAAAAAATTAATATCTAAAAAATTGTTAGCCAAACAAGCAATAACATGCAATCATAGAGACACGAATAGAAATATTAAACAAGCATACGGTTTATCCAGTCTAGCTACCCACCGGCCACCAGAAGACACAAGGAGGGGATATACCGGGAGGGGGTGAATTAGGGGTTACATTCCTTGGTCAAGAGTGCATTACGGTGCTGAAGGTGTATCATGTGTGTGGAAGACAAGAGGCGCAGGATGCGAGGGGCCGGTGGTGACGTCGCGCTCGGCGGCGGCGGCTATTACCTGCGGGGCGAGCAGCGCCAGACTGATCGGGTCCAGCGCGGCGAGGTGGCTGGCTGCCGCGCCCGCACCGCCCACGCCGCCCACCTCGACACAAAACCACACAAACACGCTACTCATCGTGCGAGGCCAGATCTGCGCCCGCGTCACCGCCAAACCGCCTCCACCTCACTCCTCGCACCGACTCATGGCTGCGTCGTATCGGCGTGACTTTGTGATTTCTGACTACTAGATGCGACAGATAAATCCGAAAACTGCAGAGTAAAGATACGGTAAGCACAGGGCGCCGAGGCGATGCGAAGAGGAAGGTCGAGGAGTGTGTCGGGCCGCGTAGTTAGCGACAGTGTGAACAGTGAGGAGGACGATGTCCGGTGATTTAATTTGCATTACCGCTTATACCCAGATCATACACATGTGAGAAAGTTTGGAGAATAGTCATGCCACTTAAGGAACGATTCGTACAAACATGCTCAAGCAGTGGGGAGCAATCGGCCTCTGCGGCAAAGTTTAAGTTGTGCCTGAAAATTAGTAGACTATCTATATTCTAAAATAAATACACAAATTACTTGTGTCCTTTTAGCAGGTTTACGCCCTCGAAGCGAAACTTTAAATTGAAGAGTGGAACTAGTTGTAGGAACGGCTGTGTCGCCTTCCAGAAAGTAAATTACCATTAACTTTCAACATGCACATGATTAAGTTTCCAAGAAAACTTCACGAGGGAATAGAGTTAATTTACTTAGGGATGAAAATATTTTCAATGCGCAGAACCTACGAGTAACTTACTATTTAGTATTTATCTAACTAGTTATGGACATATTACGAGGCACAACTTAAACTCGATACGTTATAAAGTCTACGTGTTTCAATAATAAGAACGCTTATATAATAATAATAATAATAAAAAAGTAGCGAGTAACACCGAAAGCTGCGTGTTGCGTGCATACTGAATACCTACATTAGTGTGGAGGTCCGATCGCTCGAAGCTTCGGTAGTAGGAGGGAGCGTAGCTTGGGTGACTCACCACAGCTGGGACTTGGCCAGGGAGCACCTGGCCGGGCGTCAGGCCCATCTGCTGCATGAGTGCGTTCTTGAGTGCTAGGTGATTCCGCCCGTTGATTAGCAACTGATCCTTCAGATGTTGCGGTGGATGGAAGTACTTGCAAGGTGGTTTCTCACGGTTACACCGACCCTGGAATTGACAAATATTTACGTTAGCATGCGGATAACTTTCACAACACGTTCATATACGGTTAACTTATAAATAATGGTATACTTAAGGTTCCTCGCCCCATAGATATGTATCTGTATCGTAATGTTTGGTTACGTTCGCAATCGAGGGCGACGACGACACTATTATGGTACGTAAGTGGAAAATGCAATAGATATGAGAGCTATACGCCGCAGGTAGCCGACATTTCTGGGCTTTGAGAATAGACGAAAATGGCGGACCTCATTCGATATCATTCCGATAAGCAATATGTGTAGCGGGGCGGCGGGCGACCGCGGTTTCGGCTCAATATCGGCCGAATGTGCGGAAATCCCTCCATGCATCACAATTGCCGTGAGCCCGGCACGTAGCCACAAGAAATCCTACACTCGATTTTTCTTTATAACCGCGTCTTAGGCGGTGTCAAATATTTCTGAGGCGTGTCGAGGGCGGCCGCACTCCTCGCTCCGCTCATTTTCGACGTCAATGAGGCGCGAGATAATTGCCTTTCGGAATCGAAGCTCTTCGCCGCACCCGTCTATGATGATTTATTTACATCCGCGTAATTAACTGTCGCACTACGTGACGGGAAGAGCTTCGCGGACGTTTTATCGTCGCACGCCGAGCCTCCTGCGCCATATTTTATTCAGTGAAAAAACGGAAAAGCGCTTATCGCAGTTTCAAAGAAATACGTATACAAACAAACGCCATCTGAATATTCAGTACTCCACTAGGGGACTCCCTTGCTGATAATGTCCGCGTAACAGCTTTGAAGTGATTTACTGAGTAACTTTTCTAAAGCATGCCCGATGATATCACTACAGTTGCCTGTGCAGACGAAGCCTAGCTATACGTATGTATATTTTATCAGTAAACATCGCGAAGTGTGAATCTTTGGCTGCAGCTGAATCAGATGCAGACATGTTCCGAATTTTCTCAGTTATTAAACTTCGGCGATGCGTGCTACAACTAGCTAGTGGAAGCAGTCGGCTGCATTTAGATTAACTTGTTACTGGCAGGCATACTGTTAGTTGGACGGTCCTCTCACAGTTTAAGCTCGGGATAAAGTTATTATTTCCTGTTACTCCGTGCCGTCTACTTTAGCCGAGTTTCAATTCGAACCAACCCGTTTGTGAAGCTTGAATGGGTGATCACGTTTCATCATTACTATGATAACTCTGTTCGGTTTATCAAACTTCTATTTATTAGCTGCCACAGTTTGTGAAACGTTAGATAAGTTTATTGTTGGAAGCATTTAGCTGCGTTTGTATTGGGCGAGTATAGTTTAATGTTTTCGAATTTTCGAATGTTTTCGAATTGATAGTGAGTAATGAGTAATGTATTCTATTGACTCTGATCTGGTTTGATACGTAGTGCCTAAATTGGAGAGCTATCAATACGTATAATGTTGGTAATATTTATGCGAGTATCGGCGAGTGCAAGCCGCTGCAGCCCGCAGGTGTATTGGCGCGGCGATTAGCGTGACGGATGCCTGCGCGGATACAAATGGCCGGCCGCCTCAGACGGATGACCGCGCCACGCTCGCCCGCCAAACGCATTACGACACATTAATTGCTCTTCGATCACTTCGCCTCTACATTTGTTCGTTTAACATCCCTTTTGTTCATTGACGAGCTTTTATTTTACGCTTTAGCCTTGTTTGTGAAATGGCTTCAAAATCAACTGCGAGCTTTTTATCCCAAAAAATCAAGTTATCTCTGTTCAATAATAATAATAATCATAATCATAATCATTTATTCATTTGTAAACATAGGTTTAACATAGATGGTATTAAAATAAAAAAATAATAGTAGCTCTATGTTTTGCTTCATTGGCATACAAATGTTTTATATTTTCAATATTGAGAAAAACAGAATAAATAAGCATATAAGACGTAACGTAACGCAAGAAATGTTTATATGAAGCCCCGAAAATTAAACAAAAACTTTCAATATGGCCTATTTGTTCGGGAAGGGCAACGGGAGGGTCGAACGAGCGCAGGGTGGGCAATAACCGCCCAAAACTAATAACATTTTTGTGTGATAGTGGAGGAGCAAACCGAGCGCGCTACCCTCGCTGTGTCCTTTATAACACAACAATGCGCACTTGCAATACAATAAGGGGTTAGCTGAGAGTCAGTTTCATCACTGCCTTCCTTCCTGGAGATAAAGAAACAACGTTCAAGGGGAAAGGAATGTACCGACTGTGCCGAGTACCAAACCCAAACGACACGAATTTAAAGATGAATATACCTCATTGTGACTTGGCACTGGTGCCCGATTAAAGCGAAAACGACATCAATGAAGCGAGACGCTCGTGTCTCGTTAAGGTGAGAGCAGTAAGGCAGCGGAGTGCTCTCAGGAACTATGACGTGTATAACGAACAACCCTCGAAAGTAACGGCGTCCGTCGGCAGTCGGCACGCGCCACACCTTGTTACTCCATCGCGCCAGCCGCTGCCAAATGCCACCTCTTCCATTTTCAAGCCCGGAAACTGTATCAAGAGTTTATTACTGGATTATCTGAATCTCAGTTTGCCGACCTCGCTAATTAGGGAAGTTATGAATGACCTCATTGGCTGGGACTATGATGTGTGTTTGCCAACTGACTATTCCGAGGACTGGAATCTAAACAGGTAGGTTTAAATTCAAGGAACAAAATTACACAATACTTTTTTCAGCAGAAGTAATAAAATTTTACAAAAGGTCAGGCACATCGATGCAACAAAGCAAAAAACCATTCAGTCGTTTCATTGTACGTATTAGTGTGCAGTTCAATGCAAATGTCTTAATCAAAACAGCAAACAGCCAACAGGACATGAAGAATGCGCCCGTCAGATGAGGCATGCGGTCGTTAATCGATTAGAACGTTCGATCACGATTGATGTATCGGTGACGCGGCGTCGACGCGCGGCGATGCGTGGTCAGGCGTACGCACGAGCCGATCTCGACTCGTCTATTTTACTATTGGGCGAGCAGACACGCGTCGGGATAAATCGACACACGAGGAAAACAATGAGGTAACGAGCCGATGAATGACACGCTCCCGTCGCGAAACGGCTCGGACTCCACTTGTACGCATGTAAGTGGGTGCCAGAAATATTTGGGGACAGACGGAAATAGAACCGGCCGATGAGACGTGCCAACTCCTGCATCGAGTAGGCAGCAAGCGCACGCGACACGTGGCCCACACATATTGCTGGAGGTTTAACATTCACAAGCCGTTTCAAACTTCTACGGTGAGACTTTTAACTTTATTGTGGACAGATTATATTGAAATCTTCTGATTTTAATATAATCTGTCTGTCTGTCTGGCGATGCGATGACAGATTTAACCTTTTGGTTTATTCTACAGAGCTGCAGTCTTTTCAAAGAACATAAACAAAGCTATCTTCTTACTCATACTTCTACAGTCGTAATACAATAAAAAGGAGTTCATAAGAAAATTCGCTAACAAATATATTTTTCTCTTCGGACAGAGCCGGTGTGAGGAATGCACTTTCATAACGTTGTAGGTTTTGTTGGTGCGTTTAATAAGTAGAATAATATATTTATAATGTAGCAGAAGTCAGATTTCGAATCAGGGTCGGATATCCCGAAGGGAGAAGGTTATTAAAAGGTACATAGGCTTGAATCGAGTGACAGAGGTAGGTAACACGATCACGAGCAGACTAAGATCCGGCGCCGGATGCCGCAAATAATTTTTTCGACAAGCCATAGCGAGGAAATGGTGAAATCTAATTTGCAAAATTTTGTGGTCGGGAAGGGAATTAGGTAAGCAAAGTCAATTCTGAAAGTAAGTAGAATTTGAATTTAAAATGATTTATAGAGGCACAGGGGAGTGGCTAATGAGGCGTCATGCGAGAGGGGCGCGTGTTTACGCTTGGCGCCGAGCGCAGTATTTTTTATCGCGGCCTCTGGGCGGCGCCGCCCGCGTATAGCTGACGTAACATCGAACACGCCTACCAGACGAAATAATTAGCCACTATCTAATTGATTACGAATAATCACACATTAATGTTGATTAGAATTTAAATCCATTTTATTCATTTGAATATCAAATAAGGAATTACCACGCATTAGTGCCGATATTCTTGTCTCAACACTGTTGAGCTGCCTACCTCTGTTTAACAGCTAATTACCTATCAACCACTGTAGTGTTATTTAATAAATGGCTACGTTACTCATCCCATAACGCACTGAAAATTATAACCAACCGAAAAAGTTATTCTCGGGAAAATAATTTAGCACTAACTTTTTGTTAAAGTCTTCACAGGAGCTAAAGAACTGACTTACTTTGAGCAGATTGTACACAACTCACTTTTTAATTTTATACAAGTTTTTTTCTTACTTTCATCCTTTTAAATAAACTTTGGGTTAGCCTTTATTAGTGAGTTCATGTAATTAGCACTCATGCTTATTTAATTATTAGGTACGGTTACACGTATACGTCGAGTAGCCGTCCCTCGACGAAAAAAAAACTTTTTAGAAGCCTTAAAGTAAGAATTATTCAGTCCGGTGAAGTTCCCAACAAGTTTGCATGGCGGTGCCGTAGCTTAACGTTAAAATATGCATTCGTGCACCGAGTTATCTTGGCCACTTTTGCCGTTGCCGCCGGCGAGCGCCCGCCGCACGGTCACTCCTTGTTTATCCCAGCTTTAATATTAGTTGGCCACTTTTAAACGGTAATGTCGAAGCTTAGGGCTCCGTACTGTCATAAAATTTAGGTAAGCAAACAAAATTCTGCAATCAAATGTTAGGAAATAATAAAGGGTAGTGTCGTAGGTGTCGGTCGGGTGTTGGAGCCGGCACCGGCCGCGGGGACCACGGGGTGCGAGATTAATGCAACGGAAGCAGGCGCGACCTCTCCAGGTGTTTCATTAAATTGCGCGCGGCGCCTCGGCCGGCTCGTACGGCCATTATGAACGCTGCAAGCTCGAGGGCCATTCGCTTTAAGAACGCCCGCGCCACTTTGTAACAGCCTTAATGAATCTTGTTACTTATAGGCTCGCGTAAATTGCCTGTTTTACTAACGTGGCGTGGGGTGAAAAAACATTAGGTCAGTGAACGCTTTCGTGAGGAATGCCTTTAGCGCTCGCTGAGAGGTTTTGTGTTTCAGTTTGCCGACACTGCCAAGTTTTTAAGATGTTATTAGCTGACGGAAAGTCGTAATATCTGCATTAGAAATAGTTTCAAAGAACCACAAGAATGAATCACCACATGAGGTTAAGAGCCAAAACTAATAAAAAACGCTAAATTATACATAAAATATAATTAAGCACGCTTATTTTTAGAACTGAAACTGATAAACAAAGCAAATGATTTATCTAATATTCTAGCCCCGACTGACCAAAAGAAGTCAAATATTAAACAAGTGTCGTGATGTGTTAATTTTATAGTTCTATTAATAAATGTGTCAATTTCTAAAGACGGGGTACCGCCTCCGCTAATCTGGTGTAATTATTTTTACTAATGCTTACATTTACCGAGCCCACTATTTTTGAGACAAAAATAAAAGAACATACATTGCACGTGTATTATGTATAACAGTAACGTAGTGAGCATGTGTAACGAACGACTCCAGTGTAAGGTAGGTAAACAAACGGACCGTGTGTACGTGTTTCACGTGCAATCCAGTGAACTAAGCGGTGCAAGATGATGCGACACGACGATACGGAGCTACCCGGCGCGCCGCCTCGCACCGACTAACCAGTTTAATCCTGCTGCTGCAGTAATTAGTCTAAGCAGCCAGACGGAGCGCGTGATTCCAAGTACCGGTACTCTCTTTGACTTTCTTGCTTATTCAGGGGGTTAACACTCGCCCGGATTCCGGATTTCACCAGTCCGATCCGCACGGCTAAATTAAGCCACCTTCGTTACCGCCTAAAGGCTGGCTTAGACTAGCCTCAGTCCACCTCTCAATGATAATTAGGTCATCTGGTGCTTCTAGATCTAGACGTTCTACAGACCGTGTTTAAACTATACAATAGTACTAGTTAAACACAAGAAGATTTTAGACTTTCAACTTCGGTTATCTGTAATAGTTACAGACAACAATAGTTGTATCACAACAAAGGTTTCTAGGACGTTTCCGTAACGGTATTTTCTCTGCTTTTGTACTGAAGTTAATAGAAAACGTTGAGCGATATCGGGTTCTTTTCACGAAACCTTGGCGTCGGCGAATAGGATAGTTAGTGACTATCTTGTATCTACCACTATGCAGCTTATTTTGCGAGTTCAGCTTGCCTTTCCGCATTAACTTCTATGTAGTTTTGTTTTTAAATCAAGGATTTTTACAGGCTTTTATTTGCGCCTGATATTATATTATTATTTGGCAATGAGATTAAAATTGTTCTGTTAATTATTGATTTAAGTACTTCTGAACATTTTGAAACAATTATCTCGCAATTCATGTGTAATTGCCGGAAATTTAATTAGTTACAAAATAATTAACAAACACTGCGTTAATAATTTTGGCTAGAACGGCAGATTCATCAGATTATTATAATTTAGTAATTAATTCGAATACAAGCGTTCGACACTAGCTTCTTTACCACTAATTAAAACTGTAGACTATATATAGGTACCTCTTATTCTAAAGCTTCTAATTAATTGAAACATTACAGTCGCGAAAAGCAATAAAGAATACAAATTTTATCATAGCTTATTGAAAATAGGTATTATATGGAAATTGAATACATATTGGATGGAAAACTAGCACACAGTAATCAGGTAACCTAGAAAAATAGGCGATCATTATGTATCGAAGTTGACGAGTTGCCATGCCAACCAATGTCATGCCTCGTTTACATTAGCGTTAGCGACTCGGATTCGTTTACTGTCTTCGCAATTGAACTCGCATGAGGTTACTGTTGACACTACTCATTCTAACATAAACGCTACATCCGGTACCGAGTGTAAATCATTACAATTTTATTCTTCACTGAATGATTGAAAATGCAAATATGAATAAAACAATTGAAAAAAATAAAAAGAGTGTGAAATTGGTCTATGCCATTCTGGTTTCTTCCTATACATATACTATTCTATAGGTTTAACTCGAATTACTGGATAATGCAAATTCGTTGTTATTATAAACAGCTTCGATCTTACTAGTAGACCCACAAGTTTTTCACCGAAGCGAGATAATAAAAGAAAATTAATCATAGGATTGATGCTCGGAGAAAATTAACTGTTATTTTTTTCAATCGCTTCCTGTTTGGAGTATTCATAGAAACGTCGTGAAACCACAACCAAAGAAGAGATAAAAGGCGATAAACGCGGAGCGAACTAACTACAAAATAAAGAGCCTTTACTCCGTACGATAAGGGAAGTTTAAGAGGAGTTTTCGGGCTCGGGTCGCACCGATAAATTGGGCGGCACTTAATTATGATCTCGAGCGGCATCTTGCAGGCGGCTAATGTCCCGGACTCGTTTAATGCGCGAACTTGTAGTCTCGGCTCCGGCGGGCGTGATAAATCTCCATCTGTGCCCTGTGCCCGACCCCTACCTTCAACGTGGCGCGACTCGACACACACCCGTCTAGAGACCGTCCAAGAACCACGAAATATAACTTGCTACTTTAAAATATTTATGTGGCTTTGTTCTTTTCGGGTTATGTCCCTTGAATCGAGCCTAATCTTAACAAACACCTTTTTCAACAAATATTTTTTTAGGCACTATTACTAACAAGAAACAAATAACTACAAAGATATTTCCAAATTAACAAAATCTTTCCTTACGCTTGAGGTCCCCGGCAATGAAACGACCAACAATCTGTTTCAGTGAAAAGCGTAGCAAGTGCTACGAGACTGCTACGAGCGCGTAGAACAAAGAGAGACTACAATAACATCGCGAGAAAGTAACAATCTGACCATTGTTGGTGTGAAAAAATATTTGTAAGGTGTCTTAAGACGCAAATAGGTAGTTTTCCTAAGGTTTCAGAATTCAAATAAGAAGCACCGGGTCAAATAAAAAAATCGGTTCATAACATGTAAATGAAACCGAATCCAAACAAGGAAAAACATGAGTAAAATTGTTCTATTTAAACAAAATATGCTAACCAGATCTAGCTGAAACTTCAAGGTCTAAAGATCCAGGTATATCTGGTCTAAAGCGCGTGTTTCCCAAGTATCTCATTCGTAAATAATATTCGCGTAGACCGTGCGTATTTCATTTATTAAAGCCTTAAAAGCCAGTAAATATGTAGGCATAAATCAATTTTCTAAACAGAGTGAAATTATTAACCGCAATGATTTACGATGTAAAACGAAACTTTGTTTCGTTTACATTGCCCTTTTATGTTGCGAATGTGGGTAATATGTATAGGGAATTATTATATACGGTCGGGTACATTAGGAAGAGTGGCCCTGTGTTATTGCATCGTGTTACGTTATTGTCGCAAAGGTTGTGAACGGCGGGGCACGGCTCGGCACGAGGCGCGATATGGGGGCGGCAGGGCACAGTCGGCGCCGCATTATCTAGGTATAATTAAAGCGGGCAAGACGACGGCGAGACGTTACGCCCGTCCTAACGACTTTTATGGCGTATGTAACATTGCTGGCACATAAAATAAATGTGCCGCCTCCAGCACCCCGATATAACACAGTATTCCCAGATTAATCGCCAAAATGTTTGCTCACACGCTATACGACTGTCGTTATTTAGACTATACCTCTACATAATGAGGTAAATATTGGAAAATGTTTTCCTTTTCCCTCACTGATACTAACGTAGAGTCATGATGGCTCTCCAAAGTGTCGGATGAAAGTATTTCCTGAAGTTTATTTGTTAAAGTTTTTGCAATATAAGTTTCTATTTGGAAAGGGTTCAAGAGTTTTTTTGTGAACGGAGGGCACAAAATACAGAGTATAAAAAGGTTGTTTACTGAAAACGTCGAAGGTCATTCATGTCGACTGCTCGGTGTATTTGGACTCGCGTGTATTTATGTGAGAGTGGATTTGTTTTTTCTCTCTCAAGTGTGTATTTTAACGCACACCCTTATAATTTGTGTACAGTAATATCGTCGTCTTGGGATGTTTATACGTCAGTGAATATGAGGGTATACGAGGTGACCACATAGCCGGGTTTCCCTGGCGTTCGCGTCCAGGGGCGTCATTTAAATCTTTATATGTCCACATTAGCTTTATAGGCGACGGGGAGCTTTCTCCAACGTTAGCGGCGCCTGAGTGCACTTTTATTGAGGATGAAATACCGTAATTGCCACTCGGCGCCAAGCCGTGACTGACGAGTTCTGTACGTGCTAATTGTGCCAACTCATCTATAAGGTCGCATGACCGCCTCCGATAGGTCAAAACATACTTTAGTTACTTCCTAATGGGGTCTACGTTAAATTAACTCGTGAGTGGCGAATTGATGTTTGTTTTGATTAAGTTATAATATTGGAAGTGTACTTATTAATATTTAAGTAGTCGTTCATTCACTACAATAACGATATTCCTATATCATCGGCCATCGTAAGCCTACACAATATTGGATAAAACATAAAAGGAAAATATTCAAAACAATAACCGCTTTTCATATCTCAATCCCCGAGCAGCCATAATCTTGACAAATGACGGTCTTTGGAGTGTACTCAGCACTACAGGCCGCATTGACAAAACTCCAAATAAACTGACACCGACATATAAATAAGCATATTCGATGTTTTATTGAGTGGAGGAAATACGAAGGAAATAGTTTCCTGGGTCATTACGCGGGTCATCAATCAAATGTGGGCCTGCAACGCTTAGATTTGGAAGTTGTATGGCGTGGATCGATTCGTGTGGCGGTCTATTTCCGATGCTTGTGTCGTGGGCGCAGGTTGGGCTGTTACGTGTCGGGCGAGCCTCGCGTGATCGTAAACGGCAATAAAGGGTGAAGGCGTGATGACGGTTGTCGGGCGTCGGTATGCGATGGAGTCGAATGCACGATATCTGCATTGTGGGCCGGCGACGCGGCGCCGGCGGGTCTGGGCGACACGGCGGCGGCGCATACATCAGGCACGCGACCGACGCCTCCGCCCCCCACAGCGCCGCTACACCCCTCGCCAATTATCATAGTTTTGTTCCTATTTTTTTCCGCTTTAATGGCTGTTTTCAGACAAACACCCTGATTGCTGGTGCTGCATTGCGATTACAAAATAATTATTATGGGTCCAATTTTTTTCCAAATTTTTGAGAATTATCTAGGCTTGTACACACGACGACATATCAAGCTATACATTTCCAGTTTTAGCTGACCTCGCATGTATAGGCTTTTTGTACAATGATAAGTCAGCATATATTGGCAATGTACAGCTTAATATGTCGTAGTGTGCGCCCAGATTTTATATTTTCTTACTTCTCGCACAACATTATGTTTATTACGTAACCTTTCTGGCTTATCGTGATTTGTTAGACCTAAATAATTTTCTTAATTTCGAATCATATTAACACACTTAGTACCTATACCAATATGTTCCATATTGCCTTTTCATAACCGTCAATTAAAGCCGTCTTTAGAGAATTTTCTAACCCGACGGTTAAATTTAAGAACAAAGGCTCCGTCAGATAGGCGCGACGCGATTCTGTTAGAACAATTTCCATGAAGTTAGTATTGAAATTGTTCTACTAGAGTCGCATTGCGCTGTCGCGTCGTGCCTGTTTGCGGGAGCCTTAACACGTAAGCAAAACTCTGCACAACGTTAACAATATGTTATAGAGAGTACGAGTTCATAAGATGACAATTATCTACCTATGTTTTTTTTTTTAATTAATCTTATCCACATTGGACAATATAGCACCAACTCATTCTTGCAGAAGTTACTGTTTAGTTTAAAATCCACATGGGGCTAACGTGTCGTTACGTATGCAGCGAGTCAACCGGCGTCGGTGGCAGGTAGAGTGCAAGGCGCCGCGCACATTGCACTGCACCGGCGCTCCCCATTATCCTATGCAAATCCGGATTTCCCAAATATCGTGCTCTGCCGCGGGCTACCTCGCTATCGCGGCTATTAATAACCCGCCGTGTTACAAATACGAGCCTCGGAGCTCAGCCGTTTAGTCCGTCGACGAAATACACTAGCCGTATGTTACTTCATATGCTCACGACTCTCGCTAATATTAAGTAGCGCTGCACCGTATTTTCCAATTTGATTAAATCCTTTTTCAAATTACGGAGCTTCGGGTAGGCGTTTGTTTTTATGATCGTTTTAGGACAGGAATTTATGACAGGCAGTTTATATTGTACTTGCATTATGGTTAAAGAAATAATTAACCTTTCGAAAATGACAAACCATTTTTTATAATGATATTGTTGTAAAAAGTAGCGTAATATTAACTCGCGTTAATGATACTTCCCCTTACATAAAATACACAGTTGGATACGTAATACTTACGAGTTAATTTCTAAATGAGGAAACTGTCTTGCTACGTCGGTAATATGTGTTCTTGCGCGGTTCTGCCTTTTACTTTGTTACGAGGGCGCTGTAATAATTTCACAAAATAACTTTGTATACTTCAGGGGAAGTTCGTTTAATATTCCACTAGGTAAAGTGTTTATCGCGCTAATCTCGTAAAACAGGTTAGTCGAATGAAGGGTGCAGATCATCGCGCCGAGGTCAGAGGATGGGGTCAGGTCGGCGCGGGTCAGCCGTTGAAAATAATCCCTTACCGTTGGGGCGAATTAAGTATAATTCGTTCACTATAAGTAGGTACATATCGAGTTATGGTGGGTTCTTATAATTGAATCGACAAAAACAATTATCTACTTTGTGGTGCGTCAGTGGGTGAGAAAAAGAATGGAGCAAACAGATTGCACACGATCCTTGCAAGTTTTTTTGAAGAGTGTGCTGGATAATTAGATTAGTTGGTTCCGCTGGAGCCCAAGTCGACGTGCAAACCGACACGAGGTTTTTCTTATTAAATCCGCGTACCCGTTAACGTTGGAATTTATATGGAGAGTGTTCAATTAGTGAAAGTTTTATGGTTTTCAATTACATTACGAAACAAGAACATTTCCCGGATAGAGTTTTAATGACGAACTGAATAAATATGTAGGAACGGCATTTACACAATAGCCCGCATTATAAAAGAATAGCTTGTATAGCAAACGTTCGACACATCCGCGTTCGCGGTACACGGTAAATACAAGTAAAGATAAAAGTTATAGAACCGAGTGTATGCTCACCTAATGAGGAAACTAATATTGCAGAAACGTTGGGTAAACGTGAGTACACAAGTGGTCCGCACTGAAAGACTGCAGTCTACGGAATGGACAGCGGCGACGTCCACCTACCCTCACAATTTAATTAAATATGGCTTCAGATTAACTCGGTGAGGCTTCATACAAACTATTCTGTTTCATATTTCCACCCCCCGATAACAGTACCCCCCCACGCTTTATCTACCCTGTTGACGATATCACATATATATACAGTGAAACTTGGTTAAGTGGGACCTGGATAAGTGAGAAACCTCCATAACTGGAACCAATGCTGAGGTCCCAACACTTTGGCACTGAATTACCTCTGTTAGTGGGACAAGGTAAGCCTCTATATCTGGGATTTGTTCTTTCGATTTATCATCATAGTTACCTCTATAACTGAGACAGCGAGCAAATTTTATATGCATAAACCTCTGTAACTGAGATAACATTGTTTGTTTACTCATTCTTATTCTACCCACAAATTCCACACGTAATTCCAAGTACGTAAGTAATTTTGAGCTTCAATTACCTTCAGTTTTAGTTTCGCTTTACTATCATACAGATATTTATTTGAAAAATGCCAAAACGAAAGCTCGAATCGTTATCATTACGTGAAAAACTGAAGTTAATATCCGTTTATGAAAGTGGGAAGACACGCGAAGAAGTTTGTGCTGAATTTAATGTGCCAAAATCTACTCTTTGTAGAATAATTCAGAGTAAACATAAAATTGAATCACAATGTTTAAAACTCATTTACATACATAACACGTTATTTTATTTAATGATCGCACCTGTATAACTGAAATAACCTGTATTCTCACCTCTATTAATGGAACCCTCTGTAAATGAGACAGATATTTATTTATACCTGTATATCTGAGACACTGGGTAAGTGGAATACCTCTATAAGTGAAACGACATTGCAGGTCCCTTGATGTCTCACTTAACCAGGTTTCACTGTACAAGGATACATACGTACATTTTACCGGATACAGACATTTTCCTCCATAAAATTATATCACAGCACTCTAATAAGATTACCTGAAACAAAAAGATTACACAATTAGTAGGATCAGGCGATTTGTTTACGTCAAACTCAATTAGGCTAAACAATGTCGCTAATAATAACAATGGGAGCAGGAGTGACGAACCAAAGTTACTTGGGTGTACAGTCTTGACTTTGATAATAATGGGTTTGGTTGAGAGGCGAGGTGGGGCGCGGGGAGTGCGGGGCGCGATTGTATCCGATGATAAACATCGGCCGCCCGCCGCGCCATCCAAGAGTCGGCGCGCTAATTAAACAACAACGGAGAAAATTAATTTGATTGTTTCGGAACTACGCCTCTTTGTTACAGCCTACAACGGTTTACCTCGGAAAAGTGCTCGGTTGATGCCTCACGACGTCGCGATGGAGACGATTTTTCTCTGTAACACCATTTATATTGTGTAAAGAGTACGGCAAGCGAGCGCGCGACAGGCGCCGGTGACAAACAAGAACAGACTGAAGTTGACTGTTTCACACCTAATGGAAAGCTTCCAAGTGCACCAGATCGATGATACTTTGTTAAAAAGGCTATAGACGATGACGTCACGTTAAAGTTTTATTTTTGTTGCAAAATTGTTTAGTTAGATTATGATTTAATAGTGTTTTAATATTTGATTATATTTGTGGTCATGAAAGGTATTCAACTTTCAGGAAATGGATCCAAATTGCTTCACAATATTGTATTCGAAAATCCGCAGCTACAAGGTTAATTGACATATAAGTCACCGTTGTGGTAGACATGTGTGACAAATGAGGAGTGCGTGACGTGACGTGACGTCGGCGCCGCGGTGGCATTGTGGCAGCGACATGCGTGGCGTCGGCGCCGCTCGTCCCGGCCGCGGATCAGGTACCTACCGCGGTGTCCCCTTACATTACGCACATCCCAGCTAACATTACACCACACCGCCTTCCTCCTTATTAATGACACGCGGTAATTAATTAAACCTACGCGCTTAGATATTCTAGTCACTAACATATGTTAACAAGATCCGATACCCCCACTGAGCGTAACAAGATCATTATATTATACCAGAGACGAAATAATACAGTTATTGTCATCTACACTACTGTAAATGAATAATTTATAGGGTTAACGCAGAGTTCGGAGCTTCGGGTGTCAATTAAGTAAAGTATTTACGAAACGCCCTCTCAATAAATAAGTTGGGGAATAGAATTCGGAAAATTAATCGTAAATAGGCATTAGGCACGGGGGTCGGACAAAAACTTTAATGCGTGTTTGGAAACCTTTCGGCGTGAAAATGTGGAATTACATGCGATATCCGAGTCGGCCAACTCGTTCCTGAACGTGTGAATTATTTAAGCGGCGCCGAATGCGGGCGGGAGCGGCGCCGCCCCGCACATAGATTGGAGACGAACTTTTAGTTGATCCACAAATAAGTTGATTCGATTTAATTTGACCACAGGGTAATGTTGCTGAACAAATTAGTGAATGTCAAATACATGGCACAACAGTTTAATGGTTATTAAACATTCAAACAATAAGTTTGGCACAAGAATTCCATTCACGTTTATCGCTACTCCTTGCTCTTTAATGGATTCTATTATATTCTATAAGCTGTTGCCCGCGACTTCGTCTGCGATCCAAGATGAAAAGTAACCTATCGCTCGCTAATCGCTTTCGTAATCACGAACTAAAATATTTAGCTTATGATCAATCCCGATTGAGAAAAAACTTCGATTTATTAGTTTGGGCACTCAGACAAAATAATAATTATTCCTTAATCTTATTGTTGTTATGATGTATCAAAATAATACTACTAGTAACGTTATCTGTGGTACAATGAGTTGTATCTTCTCTTTTATGAAATATATTTTTAGTCTGTTAGCGACATTCACTTGTTTCATTATAGGTTATGGGCCCAGCCGAAATTATCAGTTATTTTGTTTAAAATAGATAATTAGTGAAAGTGAAATCGCGGAAATATGACTACGAATTATATTGCCAGTGTGCCTAAACTAAAAGGAAGAGAGAATTATGATGAGTGGAGCTTCGCGGCTGAAAATTTGTTGGTGCTCGAAGGGATGGACATGTACATCAAACCGACGCCAAAATTTGAGGTTAAGCCAGTGGACGATGCAAAAACGAAGGCAAAGCTAATATTGACTATTGACCCGTCATTGTACGTGCATGTAAAGAACACCAAGAGCTCAGCAGAATTATGGACTACATTGAAAACTATGTATGATGATTCTGGTTTCACAAGAAAAATATCGTTGCTGAGACATCTGATATCTATACGACTAGAAAACTGTGATAATATGGCGAAATATGTGACTCAAATAGTCGAGACAGCACAGCGGTTAAATGGCACGGGATTTACAATTACAGACGAATGGGTCGGCTCATTACTATTAGCAGGTTTGTCTGATCGTTATACACCCATGATCATGGCAATTGAACATTCGGGTATTTCGATAACTGCAGATGTCATTAAGTCGAAATTACTTGACATGGAGGTAGTCAGTGACAATGACAGCGCGGAAACCGGAGCTGCATTTGCCGCGCGAAATAAATTTCACTCTGGCAACACTAAGCCAAAGAAATATTTTGGCGGTTCCTCAACGTCAAACAAGAAAACAGTGACAGCAATGACAGATTCATCTAATAAAACAATAACATGTTATAAATGTAAAGAAGATGGTCATTATCGAAATCAGTGCCCGTTATTGAAGAAAAATAATAGCAAATGCGTGTTTAATGTCGTTTTCCTGAATGGAAAGTTTAACAAAACAGAGTGGTACGTGGATTCCGGAGCAAGCGCACATATGACAGCGAACGAATCTTGGATTAAAAATATGAACTGTACACCGTGTTTACCTGAAATTGTGGTAGCAAACGAATCAAAAGTGCCAGTTGTTTGTTCCGGAGACGTCGACATAGTTTCTAACCTAAAATTCAACATTACTGTGAAAGATGTACTATGCGTGCCTAGTTTGACAACAAACTTATTATCTGTAAGTGAACTCATTAAAAATGGTAATAATGTCAGTTTTGATGAAAAACACTGCTATATACGAAACAAAAGCAATGTTTTGGTAGCTACAGCTGATTTATCGGATGGTGTATATAAGCTGAGATTGGACACACAGAGTTGTATGTTAGCTGCACCGGCGTTAAGTGGCAAACTATGGCACAGAAGGTTAGCGCACATCAATAGTCAGGACATGAATAAAATGAGAAGTATGGTGGATGGTTTGTCATATGAAAACAATTTTGACATAACCAAATCTCAGTGTAAAACTTGTTGCGAGGGAAAGCAGGAGCGATTACCTTTTTCACATGTGGGTGAAAGGAGCACAGAGACGCTACACAGAATCCATACAGATCTTTGTGGACCAATGGAAACCAGTTCATTGAATGGTGCACGATATTTTATACTGTTTGTTGATGATTTTAGTCGAATGACATTTATATATTTTCTTCGAAAGAAAAATGAAGCATTTACTTACTTCAAGATATTTAAGACAATGGTGGAAAATCAGTTAAATAAAAAGATAAACATACTAAGGTCAGACAATGGACTAGAGTACACCAACAAAGAGTTTGAGAATTATTTAAAGCAAGAGGGCATAATTCATCAAAGATCTAATAGTTATACACCGGAACAGAATGGTTTATGTGAGCGGGCTAACCGTACTGTGGTAGAGAAGGCTAGATGTCTGCTGTATGATGCAAAGCTAGACAAAAGATTTTGGGCAGAAGCAGCGAACACTGCCGTCTATTTGAAAAACAGGTCTATTGCATCAGGACTACCGAAAACACCTTATGAATTGTGGTATGGGAGGAAACCAGATATAAGCCACATACGCTTGTTCGGTTGTAGAGTTATGGTACATGTCCCTAAGGAGCGACGTTTGAAGTGGGATAAGAAGTCTGTGGAACACATATTAGTTGGATATGGTGAAAATGTTAAGGGCTACAGGCTATACAATCCTATCAAGAAGAGTCTTGTTACCAGCAGAAATGTGATCTTTATGGAAGAAGAATTAGATACCAAAAATAAAAACCAGGAATTGGCTATCTGGATTCCTAATGAAGAGACACCTGCAGTGGGCATACAAGAGGAAGTGAATACAGATTCAGTGGGGGAAGCATCACAGAATGTTTCAGACTCCGAAGACTGTCATTCAGATCTTTCTGTGTATGAGGATGGGAGTGAAACATTGACTGAAACTCCAACTCCAGATGACTTAGTACAAGAAGTCCAGGCTACACCAACTCCAGAGCAGGAGCCAGAATTACCTAGCAAGCGTTCCAGGAGAAAACCTGATCGATATGGCTATATGTGTCTTTCCAGTACTGTTCCAGCATCTAAAGAAATTGAGTTCTCAGAGGCTCTCGAGAGGCCTGAGAGTGAACAGTGGAAGCGCGCCATGGCCGATGAGCTGCAGTCGTTTGAAGACAACGATGCTTGGGAGCTCGTTGACAACCCAGGCGATCAGACCATTGTGAAGTGCAGGTGGGTGCTTAATAAAAAGTTTGATGTGGACAATAATGTGCGGTTCCGGGCTAGACTTGTGGCTAAAGGTTTTTCGCAGAAACCTGGCATTGACTATACAAACACTTTCTCTCCAGTGTTTAGACATTCCACACTTAGATTATTATTTGCTCTCAGTGTTAAGTTGAATATGAGTATTGATCACTTAGATGTAACTACAGCCTTTTTAAACGGTATCTTAAAAGAGACTATTTTTATGTCAGTACCTAATGGTTTTGTGAACAAAAGTGGGGGAAAGGTTTTGAAATTAAAACGAGCAATTTATGGCTTAAAACAATCTTCTCTTGCGTGGTATGACAGAGTTAAAGATTTACTTTGTAACTTGAATTTCAAAAATAGTCAGTATGAGCCTTGTTTGTTCACAAAAACAAAGGGTGATATTAAAATTATTGTTGCCCTTTATGTTGACGATTTTTTAATATTTTCTAATAATTCTGTTGAAACTAATAATTTAAAACATGTTTTGGGTGCAGAATTTAAAATAAAAGATTTAGGACCTGTAAGGCAATATTTAGGCATGAGGATAAATGTAGACAAAAATAAAAATGTAATAACTGTAGATCAACAGCAATATATTGAACAGTTAGCTTCTAGGTTCAATATGTCAGACTGTAAAACATATAAAACGCCAATTGAATGTAAATTAAATGTTGAGAAAGCTGATGAATGTATAACTGAACTTCCATATCAAAAGTTAATTGGATCATTAATGTATTTGGCAGTACTAACTAGGCCAGACATTTCCTATTCTGTTAGTTATCTCAGCCAATTTAATAGTTGTTACAATCATACACATTGGCATTATGCTAAACGAATTTTAAAATATTTGTTATATACAAAAACTTATTGTTTAAAATTTTGTAAGGATGATAGCAAGTTACAGGGTTTTGTAGATAGTGACTGGGCTAGTGACGCTTTAGATAGAAAGTCTTATACAGGCTTTTGCTTCATGTTGTCTGGATCTGCTATTTCATGGCAAAGCAGGAAGCAAAAGACAGTATCCCTATCCAGTACGGAGGCAGAATATACTGCTCTGTCTGAGGCAGCTCGGGAAGCAGTGTATCTTAGAAATCTTCTTCATGAAATTATAGGCAGTTATCATATGATTGAGATCTACTGTGACAATCAAAGTGCATTAAAATTGTCAGTAAGTAATCAAAGTCACAATAGATCAAAACATATTGATGTAAAATATCACTATGTAAGAGATGTTGTTAACTATAAATATATAATAATTCTATATTTATGTACTGAAGAAATGACAGCTGATGTTTTCACTAAAGGTTTATGTGCTGTTAAACATTATAAGTTTCTGCATAAATTGGGAATTGTACCAAAATGATTTTATTTGTTTATTTTGATAAGTGGGGGTGTTGTTATGATGTATCAAAATAATACTACTAGTAACGTTATCTGTGGTACAATGAGTTGTATCTTCTCTTTTATGAAATATATTTTTAGTCTGTTAGCGACATTCACTTGTTTCATTATACTTATCAATCTGAATTTACTTTTCAATATAATCTTGACATAATTCAGATTCGCAACTAAAATACCTACTTAGGTAAACTTAGAAGTATGTTGTTACAGTCTAACTAAAATTCAAATGTGTAAATTCAGAGTGAAAAGTTTAAGAGTGCATGAAATGTAAATGTCCGAAGGGTATAGAATTCGGGCCGGTCGGGGAGCGACTCATTAAAGGATGCGCGGTTCATCTCATTCGGGCCGGACAAAAACGGGCCGCTGTCCGTTACGGTGTGGCTCGCAATTAAACACGAGAGCGAACGACGACCGTTCATTGGAAAAGCGCTGAACAAGCGAACAATACAACAGCTATCTAATTACTTTGTGTCTCTACGCCGCCTGTTGTCTCTACAATGTAACGTCACTGTAAAGTTGTTTGTGGTTTTTGCCAAACGTACAAGCCCCATGTGAACTTTCTGATGGCCCGATCCTTATGCTACCCCGACGAAATTAATTAGTGAACTTACTGACAAAAAATACTTTATTTATACACGAGATAACGCTTCATAAATGTTTACGAATTATGATGCTACTTGATTTCCAAATGTGACACTAAAGTCTATGAAACGTCGTTATTATTAAAGCCCTTTCGGGTCATTAATTGGAGCCGAAGTGGGGTTTAATACAATCGAAATCAAATTAAGTACACTCAGTTGCGGTAGAGAGTCGGGTTCAGTTGATTCAGCGGTATGACCAACACGTGCGGCGAGGCGCGCCGGGTTCGACTTGGCAATAAGAGTAAGAAGTAACTTACTATCTTGTCGTGCATCGCTTTATAAAGCGTTTATGTACAATAGATAGAAAAAATTCAGCGCATTTTGTATTTATACAGGCTGGCATCGAGGCGCAAATTGTAACCACAGCATTCAGCACATGTTTCTAAACCCTAAAATCTAGTGTAGAAATTCATCGTCGGTTATCAAAAAAAAAACATCTGCTCTTTCATAGAAAAGTGCAATACCTACGCGGTCAAAAAGTCAAAATGTATGGAAAAGCATTTTGTTTTTTAATAACCGACAAAAAATTTCAACGAAGTGGTGTCCAGAATTATGTACTGAATTCATCGTAACAGGCTGCGCGTCGATGTCCCTGCCACCCTGTATTGTCAATGCAAATAATAAAGTACCTAGTCTCTAAAATTAAATGTTGTTGTTTGTGAGTACCACGGCAACACGAACAACACGGCTTCGACAAATGAAGTCGAGACGGGCGATTATTCCGCTCCATGTGCACCCGACGAAACTTAATGCCGGCCGCCGACGCGGCTCCACTGGAATGACCCATTAATATGCAAAACAAAACTTGCAATTAATTGGGCTTTAAAAGTTAAATCGTCACTACAGGCGAAAATTGTTCTTGTGAATCAAGATTTATCGCTGAAAACGTGACAGAGTTTGTCGGTGATTCAGTGGGATCGTAAGAGGGACTCGAAGGCGACTGGCGACTGGATGACTACACGACTCTAGTCGCGAACAGTGCAGCGCGACATCAAGTAGTCGCTCCCTTGACGTATTAGACTGCAAGCGACGTCCTGGCGGGTTATGAGGTAAAGCGGCGCGTAGTTGCACGTCGGGAATGGATGCTCGAATTAATTGAAATATAGCGTCGCGCCGGTGTGCGGTCGTGCGGTGGCGGATTGGGGGATTAAAGTTGCAGCAGTTCAGCGCTGGAGCAGGTGCGGCACGCGCGCGGGTGGGCGGGGGGCACTGCGGCGAGGGCCATCGGCTTGCCGAACACGAAGCCGAAGCGTTGAAAAATTGCGCTGAACGTCTTGAAGCGCCCCCCACAGCGGAGGCGCGCTACATACAAATAAGTCAGGGCTATTCGTGTCGCCGCTCCGCTGCCGACGTCGACGACGCTATCTCCACATCGCATCGCTCTGCCGCGTAATCGACGAAAACTTCATAATTTATCACGAACGAGGCCAAAGTTCTAAGTATCGACTTTGCCTTTTTTTGATAATAAAACAACGCGAATAGAAAACTTTAGCAGGGGTCCTAAGGTGTTTTTAGTTTTATGAAAAATTACTTTAATAATGACGAATGAATAGGTAAAACGAAACTGTTATCAAAACAAGATACAGACTAAGACCTAAGTTGATGATATATTTAACTAAACTACATTCAAAAGTATGAAACAATAATTCTTCTACACCGCAAATGATATCTGAAAGTCTCCGACCCGCGTACGGAAAGGTCGAAGTAGAAAATATTGCTGCAAAGCTAAGCGCAACTTTTGCAATGACTCAGCGATCTCGCGACGTCGCCAGGCACCGGGTATCTATCTACTCGAAATATCAAAATAAGATTATTTTATTTTGTGTCTGCTCTTATAGAGCAGCAAAGAGAATATCGTTTATCTGAAGTGATCGGTGCTCAACTGAAACTTCAGGATACACTAGTGAGATATAAATAGAAGTAAAATAACAATTCAAATAATCGGAGCTAAATCCGTAAGTGAGGGTATAAGCGAAAGCTAAACTTTATTAAAGGTCCGACAGCGTCAAGGGCCGGGGCGGCCGACCTTCATAAAACAAACTTTATGACAAACAATAACATTTATTACATAGTTGAGTATTAATGCGCACTCCATTTACAGCTGGGCGGGCGCCGTCGCGGCGCCCCTGCATTGTTGGTCGCGCCGCAAACATCTTTTTAGGTTTAATAACCCCACGATACGGGACTCCTTGCTTATGAAACGTGAATAATCCTAATCTAGTGCGCTATTACAGCGCTCGCCTTTGTAGCCGGCCTCTCGACCATATAGTGTAGGAAGTATAGAAACCTAACCTCTGATGTATCGATGTTTAGCATGTCTAACTTGCCTTTTACAACACCTTAAAATCGTTCTTTAACGTTGCACACGTTGATAAGCTTATAGAGGCAATAAAGGAAAGCGACATTTAATAAAAATACAAAACGTCCTTAAGCAAGGAGTGGACAGCGACGCGCGTCGGATTGTTCTTGTTCTAGACTGAAATAAAATTTTATGTAGGACATTATACGTGACAAACGACGTGAACGACACGAATATCCTCTTTCGAGTTACGTTTTGGGTAGGTATTCCCTATTTTACGTACGTAAACCGACGTTTTGTTGAGAGAAAACAGTAATATAGAGCTAAACCTCTAAACAATTAAATAGTTACATTTCACTAACTAATATCACAAGCAATAACCATTGCTCCTTGCAGCTACTAGCAATAAATGTCGAGAACTCTTTGTTCATTAAAATGAACGTGTTTACTTGCTGTTCCGAGTGAGACTGAGTGTAAAATACTGATTGTACATGTACAATACAGTCAATTATAACAGGATAAATGTTCGTATGTATGTGTATACAGGCGGTAGATAAGAATTTAATGTGTCATGGATTCACTGGCCACTAGACAGAGGGTTTGTATAAAGCCAGTGGAGGACATGTGTCAACTGAGAGCTCTGCATGGGAAATGTTTTTATACCAGCGAGCTGCCGAGAATATCGTGCGGGTGAACGACACGATTTAGCGAAATCTAAATTTTCCGACCATCCGAATGTACAGGAGGCTTTTGGACTTCACTTTTTGTTTGATAGTTAGACAAAGGCCTAATATTGCTGCGATATCAATATAAAAAACTTTGTAAAATTATCTTTTGGTTAAATAAAAAACAGAATAGTAAGTATATTCGAGTGTATTCAGTTTTCTCGATTGTCATTCCTCCTGAATCATTCATGACGATCAACCAGACGAATATCGGATATTTAATGACAGGGTTTTATTTATTTTAGTAGTTCTAATATTATTCCGAGGACGATCACAACTTTCGCGTGTAGCACGTCATTAAACCACAGTATGATTTATTGTGAACGATTCGGAAAATTCTTTGAAAAGAAAAAAGAGAATGTTTAACGTTTGTGTTGTTTATGGTTAGTGTTTAGAAGGCAACGTGAAACGCACGTGTAGCTACGGCACGCAGCATCAGTCGGTGTAATGAGTACGCGTAATCGAGATCGCTGGCTGGCGGTACTTGTCGATGCTCATTTGCGTATCTAAGTGGGCCCGCGGAGGCCATTAGCCTACGATCGAAGGCGTCATTACTCGCGTAGTGGCGCGCGATAAGGACAGACCGCCACTACACCCTTAACGACACCGCCTGCGGTGGAAGTGGACAGCTACGTACCTTCCACCCTTCAGATTGCTATTAGAAAAAGAATTTAAGCAAATGTTACGGAAAATTGGGTCAAATTTTATGCTAAAAGCTCCTGGTTAATTGAAGTTTTATAAAAATTTACGATTTAGTATATTACATAATTTTTATTTTTTTCACAGTTCAAAAATGTACTCAAAATATAATCAGCAAAAATGAAAGTTAAAGAGGTGATCCTTAAAAACGCACAAATTTGTGCTAAGTACACATTTTTGTAACTATGTCTAATGAGTGATACAAGACGTTTTGCAGGCTCTATTTTGTCAGAATAAACATACTATAAAGCAATCTAAGGCCACGTAAAGGTTTCTCAATGCTAAACCCTCTGTTTATCACAACAATAGAAGTTCCGAACATGACAACATCGTTCCGGTGTTATCGCTATTAGCGGGAGTTACGTTCAGCTTATGGTACAAGTGTAACTACTTACATACTATTAGGCGAGGCATGTGATTTCATAAATGGTCGTGAAACGCCACTGCGGAGTTTCCTCGTAGATTTTAACGAGATTGCCGGTAGTCGCCGGTGCCTGTAGCTTCGAACTTGCGGCGAGAACCCTCCAACACAAGTTTACAACTTATTAAAGAAGATCTCCCCGAATTGATATTAAAATCCGGGGAAATACTTTCCGTTTCTTACTTTTTACGAAGAATCTTAAACTTCTTACATTAAATATGTATTTTTATTGCAGGTAAAGATATTTTTCAGTGGAACAGCAAATTATAATATTTAAGATTTAATTTCTTCGTAACTTTATCAAAACATACAACTTTTTTAGTATTCAAAGCGTTACTGGTTAGTGGTCCTCCTGAAACCGGTAACAGAATTTAGAACTTAGCTGCTAAATAAATTAAATTTCAACATCTTCAAAATTTTCGTAACAGGAATACTCGTCCACTGACCGCTTTAAAGAATCTAATTAAACAAACTTATCCCTTCCTCATAATTGTCTCAAGACTAGGCAAGTCACGTTTCGCCAAGAGGAAGGCGGGACGGCCCCTCGTTTATAATCAATGTCAAGATACTATTATCAGGAGATTGGTTAAAAATTGTGTACAGTGTACTTTACAATAGAGGCTTGGTGTTTATGATAGGCTTATCTGTTGGTGAGGTCGGGCGGGTGACTAATGTGTGAATAAAATATAATCCGGAGTGGCGGCCGATAGTGATCGATTCGGCGGCGGCTGGACGCGGAGGTGAGCTGCGAGGGCTGGCTGCGCTGATCCGATACATGTATTATTCAGGCGGCGAGGAGAGGAGCCGCGGCTCGCGGGCCGCTCATTACAATACGACTATACGAGCGGCACGAGCTCGCCCGGCGCCGCCGTGCCGGACAACTTCTGCGATGGCAGACAACGCGACCGATTAAAATTTCATCTCTCTTTGTTCGGGAACAGAGATAACGGATCGATGTGCGCCGCTAATGCCCCTGCACGCTCCACGCCAATCTAAATTGAATTCATCGATTCACCGTCCATACGCACCTAGCTATACTTCAGTTACCAAAAGGTCAAATTATTCAAGTGACACTGTCGCTTCTAAATAATATTCGTTTTAATCAATATTAAGTAAACAAACAAACATTGGATGTAACGCTTGGTACTCTGATAACGCGTGCCTCCGTTCGGGAGTGCACGAGATAGCGTAGAGATTAGAGAATATATTCGCATAACAGAGCATGGTATATGCTCACAGGTTTATCAAATCCAACGACGAAATTGAAACGCGCAACACGAATATCGGTTTGTTTGATTAAGCTTAATGTTTTGTTGCAACGTATGCTCGCAGACTAGAACATTTATTTATAGCAAAATATTCTTGAATGGCATAATCGAATGCACACAAAATCGATAAACATGCGTAACCACATCGCGGTATATAATTATATATTGCAATTGTCTGCAGCACATGTAATAGAGAGGTTAATGTATTGAGAATTCAATGTAATTTGCAATAAGGAATACTAATTGCCAGGCAAATGTTCTGTCAAAGTGTTCGAGGCTACGACGCGTAGCAAGATTTCGTAGACAAGTGTCGTAGCAGATAAATCCGCCCTAAAGCGCTACGTAATTATCAAAGAAAGGCATGACTTACTTTGTAAACTACATTGTGTGACTAAACTGTTTTTTTTTTATATCTGTGCAATATTTACAAAAAAATCTTAGCGCGCTAACCTCGATAAGGCAGTTCCCACTGAAGGATATTTACAGAGAACTCGATTCTTACCAATTATCGAAGGGCAATTGAAAGCGATGCTAGCCTATACCGACCGAGACTGCAAAATAAAGCCGAAGTGCAACGTTCAGGAAGCTCTTATTTATTCCCGGCCACTTGGTTCTATTAAAACGGGTAATAAATAAATTTAACAGACAAGACATTCTCGCTACAACCTTCTGCCATCTGCATAACGCACGGACGTCTTTGCAACATAACTCACGTATCTAAAATAAAAAGGCGACAAAGAAGGCCATTTGTTTTGGTATTACGCTATCGGGCGCGCACGGTGCGGGCTTCAAGTATAGCCAGTGAGCGTGGACGCTTCTTTGCGCGTTCGTTTTTGCACACAGACGCCTCACGACGTGTACAGTCGAAACTGTAATAAATAGCCTGCAATTCGTATCGGATATTTAGGTGCAGACAAGGGCCGTTAGTCTTTTCAATCGTTTACAGCGTGCATTTTCAAAACTAAGACATTGACCCAAGTTACTTCAAAGATTAATTTGAGAAAATAAATCAGACTTGCTTTGTATTCCCGTCACAGCCGACAGCGGAGCCTTAGAGGCTATTACAGTGGCCGTAATGAGATTTAGAGCGCTCATATAAAGTTATTTATGTGCAGAGTGCGGCTACCGTGAACCATGGCAGGGAGTGGAGACAGTGTGGCTCAAAAGCTCTATCATAAATAGCTGCTTCATTAACGTACAATCACATGGTACGAGTTCATTATGTGAGAATTAAAAGTCTCATTCATGTATCATAAAGTAGAATGAGTGCCGTTGGATGTGTCAAAGAAGTGAGCTGTGCTATAGTAGCGTTGATGTGTGGCACGCAGGGTGGGGCGGCCCTTCTATGATCATCCATCAAACTTGTCCTGTATAGTAAGCTAAAATGATTGAGCTTATTATGTGGCGGTGAAACACACAGACATATCCGTTTGAGGAAAAAAGAAAATATTACTCATTTGGGGAATACGTGCGAAATTTCTTAAGAAATCCGGATCGTGCACATCGCGTAAAGCGAGCACTTACTCATATTTCAATATCTTACGAGACTCCCGCTCGATAAACAATAAAAACATGAGAATGCTTGATCATTGAAAGTATAGCGACCTTGGGTCTCACGATAATTAACAAAAGAAATGGGTGAATGGCGTAGGTGTATGGAGTACTGGAGTCCCAGCACAATAATGTGAAGTCAGTCGACATTACAACAAATAGCTAAAAGTATCGCTGACACGCTCGCCTCGTTTGGACAATGGCGCCGGCCCTATTATTTATTATTATTTTTATTCGAGGAGGTGAATGATCGATAGTGTGGGGGCTCGCGGAAACGGACTTCTTTGTTCGGCGAGATTAATCACACACTCTAGCTATGATGGAAACGACTGGAGATATTAATTAAAACGGCCGATCGCTAAAGCTGCTGCTAAGTTTAATAGGGAGCCTATTTGCCCCTGCATATTGTCTGGAACTACAACAAAAGCCGCCTACGTATTTTAAATAAAAGATCATACAAATACTCGAGTCGTTCAGTAAAAATATAGCATTATTTATGCGCCCTATACTTATTGAACTGTCAGATAAGAAGGAACTATTCAAAATTGTGGAACTGCGCACTATAAAGGATCATTAAAGCTCAGTTCACGTACGGACTACAATTTATTCCCCGGGCAATTTAAGGAAAAATTTCGTGGCAGTTTTACCTTTTCGTATGGGAAGAGGAAGAGCAAAATCGGAATGTATTTTAGATGCCGTATGACGCCATGCTGACTTGGCATTTGGGTGGCTCCGCACGCGCCTACTCGATACCGACGCCGACGTGGCGTTTTTACAAATACAAATTATATATTATTTATTTCTGTTCAGGAAGGGTTTAGAAGAAGGTTATGTGGTGCACCCTACGCAATGAAAGCGATTGTTCTAACAGTAACAAATGTGTAGTTGTGATTTAATCCTTTCATTGTGTGACAGCGACATCGGTGACGGCGTCGACGGGCCGGACGGCGCGCCGTCGGGTGCGGTAACGCGATATCGCAAACAAACGCTTGGACACCGCGCCTCGCGATGTCAATTAAGCTAATTAAACACACAGCGGGGGAGAGAGGACGCTCGCCCACAACCCGCGCCCTCCCACAATGTCCTCAACTGACGCATCATTTTAACAACAAAAGCCATTCCTCACAGAAGCGGAAAACAATAGTCCAACTATATACAGATGAGCGAGTCGGCGCTTGTTAGAATGTAAACATCACGTTTGTAATTAAGAACCAGTGGAAGGTGATAGTCGCGGCAATCTCCGAGAAGTACTCTTTAATTATTAACGATCTGCAAATGGTCTCCATCATCATCTGAGTTTAACTTTATTTAGGTGAAGTTTACAATGCAAACGACGACAAAATATGCAAACACAATGAGAAATGCTCCGCGTTAGTGGTAAGTAATTACTCGCCGATGAAATTATGGAAATGAGCGGTGAAAAGACAAATAATAGAATGAGTGCTAACAAGAGATAAGACACGGCTTAATTAATAAAGTTGGCGCGCTTGTCTTGGGGAGGCGCGCCGGAGACGCCCGCGTTTCTGGATCCGAATCGGATAATCGCATTCGGCTAATTGAGCGTTAGATTGACGCTATCGGGCCAGAAAGTCAATCAGCGGCGTCCCGTGTACCCCGCCGGCACTTTGATCCACCCGCTAGTACAACCAAATCATAGGATCAGGCTACAAAAGAAACTTCGTGGTGAAAATCGACGACAAAAAAAAAACTGCGATACTTTAACAGATAAAACGTTGAATGCGATCGAGTCGAAGACTGTGGTCGTCTAAGTAATGGGGGCCGAGGAAAATGACACAAAGGGTTGCAAGCGTGCGTCATATTTGGGAAAGTTTTAACGAGAGGGGCCGCAGAAGGGGGTTGCTTGCGTGTCACGCGAGCTTCTATCAGAGTACTTTGAACTGTCATCGTTTGTCGACAGAACGTATAACAATTAAAATATTTCTATGTTCCAGACTAAATAACTTAAGGATTTTTCCGTATTTGGTACATTTTACGGAAAAGATTTTCATGTTTCAGAACAAGACGAATGGTAATTGCCGCATTTTCGCGAGCCTGGCGTGGTTGTATGTAAATATTGCAAGACTTCAAGGAAAATGGATGAAACTGAGCGTGGAAGACAATGCACGTGTTATTGAATGGTCTCCAGTCAAGGTCAGTAACTTTCGTTGCTTACACAGGTGCGAGGCGAGCGCGCCAGACGTCTGTAGGTACGTACGTGCGTGTCAGACATGAAACGGTCGTTTCGAGCTCGACCTACGATGACAGCAACGCTACTTCTACGACCAGTGCAAGCGACTGTTTACTATAGCTTGCAGCCCGCGCTGATTCGGTAGGTACTGTTTACACGTTAACATTTCGCAATGGTACAAATGTAGTTTTCTCATTCAGTTTAGTCTGTGTTTATAAATCAGAATAAACTTTAAAAGCGGCAGCCCTATAGGCGGAAACGCGAGCGAAATTTAATCAGCAATTAAACAAGTTATGTTTCAACATGTAATCGATACACTGTGGTAAACGATGTCTAATTAATTCGTGTTTGACTTTATTATGTTATCATCATCAGTTTCAATTTACACGTGATGGTTTTTAGCTGAAATAGCAAATATTTTTGGTGTCAATTAAAAAAAATTAAGTCACAGTAAATGTCCTTATTAAACGGGAGTATTTTTTGAGGGGCGACCGAGTGACTAAGTACATTATAAAAAGTGTATTTACACTCGACCTCACGCGGCGGATGGAGAAACTTTCGTTTCGGACGCTTTATGGGCGGAAAAATTGAGAAAAGTTGGAGCGTAACGGCCGGTGGCGAAGAGGAATAGGGACTTCGGGCGACGGCGAGTTTAATATAATATGTAAATCGAACGGCAACACCGCGACCTCACGGTCGGAAGATACACGCCGAACTCATATCGCCTGGACGTATTACATGGGGAGTCGTAAATTATCGTGCAAAAGGCAAAGCAGCAGTTTTACGCTGGAGAGCTGCGGATGAGGCTGCACGGTAGAAGAGCGAGGAAGGGTTACGAGCCTATGAATGCAAATGAGCGTCGCCGCGCGGGTGGAGGTCGGTTTATCGGCGGCCATTTACATAAAACCGTAGAAGCCGACTGGTGAGCACACTTACCCGCCTATTGTTATGATCATATGCTGATTATAAGTACCCAACACGACGGATAATACCTTTATAATTTGCTCAAATTTCACACTAACGGACCTAAATCTTAGCAAACGTATGTGGCAAACAAAGTTACTAATGGGACGTTAAATATTTAATAAAGGGTTTAACACACAATGAAACCAACCAAATATTAGTTTAATAGTAATTAAAGCCAGCTTCTTATTTATCTATTACGAATCCATTGTAACTATTTATGTGGACATGACCTTATTTACATTTGTTACTACATACGCACGTGTCTTTTTAATGCCTACGATGCCCAATTCTAATGCAGATCCGTATATTCATATCCATTCATGTAATGAGGTCATGCTAGCTTGGTAGAAAACATTTTCGCCAGCTCTGCATAGATGTAGAAAACGTTAGTGAGTTTAAACACAGATGACTTTACGCGCTGTTTATTCCCTACCGTCACTATCTACGCTCGAAATCAGCTCGTAAAACCGTCGGGTTCGAGCATTGTTTTATTATAGATCCCCGCTGGTGTAATACTGCACAATGACGCCGCTCTACAATCTGACGCTATTCATTAAGTCCTACTGACCGAATATAATCTGAATCTGTGGCCAATTTTGAAGTAGCAATTTATGTATGAATTCGCATAAAATCTGCGCGACAGCTATCCAACCGGTTCAAGCAAATTTTGGAAGAATTCTTTTAATCTTGCCAACATATCTAAAATGGTGGACAGGCGACCCAAAAGTTTCCTGTTGCGATGTTTACAAGGCTTCCAACTCTACAAAAATAACGATACATCAAAAGTGAGTTACACGTTAACTGGCGCTATTCGCCACGGCCCACGGCGAAATTTCGATTTAAGGTGACACGGGTATAGACCAACCGCGCCTGGGTTCTCCTTGTTGACTTACCTACGACTCTTTTCAAGTTGCTCACTCAATAGAAGTGTCCTCCTCAAACTATACCTCCCTATGTCCTTTATAAAATAACGCGACATAATGACGCTTTACAGACTTTATCTATTATTTAGTTACTATAAAGGTGAGCAGCGAATCATACGAGCCGTAAATTCATAAGCATTCAATGTGTCTGTTCAACAAGTAGGACAGCAAAAGACACGAAGGGAGGAGCGTTAAGAGAGGACAGACGAAGGGCGGAGCTTTCTGAAAAACCAGTAGCGTGCCCACAGCACATAAGGAGTCTTAACGGTCTTTCTGTTGTTGCTAGGAGATTACTACCAGATGTTTGTTTGTTCGTTACGTGCCATCGGGAAACCATTCGAAGTCCTTAATGTCCGTTAAACGTTTATTATGTGGAAACTTCAAAGCAATGAAATTTACACACAGCGATTTGTTGAGAAAAGTAGATGTTAAAATTTACGCAGATAAACGAGCCCCGCGAAGACAATAAAGAACATAAAGTGTACAGTTTAAAACTTTTGGCGAGGCGAAACACTCCGGCGCGACGCTTTGAAAGTTGCAAGACGGAGCCGGCGCGGCGGAGGCGCGCAACACCTCACCACCGCGATCCCGCTGTCAAACTAAGAAATATTGCCGTTCCAAAGTAGCTCCCAGAGTTTTGTCCATCCAACTCGCAAAAAGCGTTTAAACTAGCCAAGCCGATGATATAGCCACGCTAGCCTAGGGATATCTTCGTTCTTTGTTTTTTATTCCGTTGTTGAATGAAACAACAATATTAATTATGAAATGTTGACATTTAAATCATAATCATATATCATAATCATAAATTTAATATCAAGCAGATATTTAAGCTCGTGTGCAAATTGTGCATGTAGCTCAGTCTGTTTACAAAGTTGTAACTACGTTGTTGGAACCCCTATCAAAATACAAGAGGCGATAATTTTAAGAGCGTCGGTACTTTGGATCAGCACAGTAAGCCTGTGATCGCAACACGGCCCCCGCGCCGCTCGTCCCTCCGGCGCCCGCTAATCCTATTCCCGCGACAAATTAATATGCTCATCGGCAGGCGCGTCACTAGATTACAGCGCGTTCATAGCGCGATTGTATTTTAAGTGTATTATCCAATTTGGTGGATATTGTGCGTGTGGTAATCCGCGGTCGTGGAGCACACGCGAACGTTTAGTCGCGAGTTGCGGTAAACGCTACAACGCTTGTATTATCGCACGCCGAGCTGGAGCGAGCTAGCGCACTTAATAGATTTTGTTGGGCATCCGACGCGGTCAGCCTATTGCAAACTAACGGGATTATCGCCTGAATATGAGTTTAGTGCGATAACGGAATGAGTGTATTTGTGTGTGTGTGTGAATACCTATATACGGCTGTAACATTCTGTGTAGCGTTTCAGCCGTGTAAATCCAAGTGTTGATGGTTACGGTAAAGTCCGACAAATTCTTTGAACGTCTTCGTTAGAGATCGGAGCTAGGTCCTGCCAGTCCTCTTGTGTTGAAGAGCGCTCGCCCCGAGATTCCGCCTGAGTGTCTCATTATCTTGCATAGGATTACTTTAATGTAAGCAAAAGTTAAGACTTCACTGATACAAGTAAGTTTACAAACACTGCAGTACATTCGAAATTTAAAACAGACTAGACTTAAAAATAATAAACCTAGCTGTTACAGAAACTTCTGTTACACGTGTACTATATTTTAGCTCTTTTCCAGAAACAAACGAAGTGAGCCAAAAATGCCGAAAATAATTAAAATCGGTGCAAACCATTAAAAGCGCAATTTATAATAGGAGAGTGCACCGTGAAGTGTCCTTCATGTAGGTAGTTAAAGAGTTGGAGGAGCGCACTTGAGCACGAGGACGTACTGTAGCGGCGTCACCTCGCGACTAACGAACCTGCCGACAAAAACTCAGCTCTACTGTGCCGCGATAATTCCGACGGTGAAACACTCGCTTTGTACTTAAAAAAATCTCATCGAGTTAATTGTGTGCAAACTTGGGGCGCTGAATAATTGATAAATTACTCCGACCTGTGGAATTATTTTTAATTACGATGTTTGTAAGGTAGGTATACACCCAGGAATTTAACTGCGAAGTATTTAAGTAATAGGAGTTGATCAGTTTTATAAAATGCAAAAGTTTTTGGTCTCCGGGAAATTGGAATGATTGATTGAGACGAAAACTTTTATTTGTGTTCACTGTTTATTCTATGAATATGAATTAAAACATTCGCAATGAAAATAATCAGACGACAGGCAGTGCGTCTGAACCAATTAGTACACATCTACATACTTATCGGCAATAATGACTCGCCAAAAACTACTGAACAGAAAAAGGTAGAACAATCGAAAGAGCTATTAATTTCACGTTGTTCCACAAGAACCGTAAAAGACAATAAAGATCACTAGCACGCGATCCGGCCAGTGTCCAGATTTTAATATCGAGATTTCGAAATGATGGCGATGTCTTTAAACTGGTTTCATTTGTAATTAAGTTGAATTCTAAACGTTCAATGCAAAAAGTTGGCTACGAGCCTACGGTTAAGTATTTATATAACTGGATCAGGTACCTCTCAAAGTAGATCCTCAAAAAAAGTTAAAAAGTATGATCCTCAAATCTCAATAACACTCAAGAAAGCTTCCGTGACTCGGCCAGCGTTCGGAAACAGAACTTCAGTTCATAAAAGGTGAAAAAAGGCAATGAAAACTGTAGTAGAAGTGTTGCTAAATAATGAATGCTCACCACTTAACAAGAATGGTGGAGCGGGCGCGACTGTCAGTCGGCACTCATCCTCGCCTCCCGCTAATTGAGTGGGGCATCTCACGACGCAACACGACAACGCCACGGAATGTAAACACCATCGTAAAAACGACACTGTCACATTATTTCGGGTGCTTCATCAACGACTTCCTCGTGTAACACGATTTAATCAAACGATTCAAAGTAAATTTTCAAACTACGTTTCACGTACAGCAGTATATCTAGTTTATGTTTTCCGGAAACACGATGTTGGAACGAACGATCAATGGACGATAGCAGATATTTTGCAGGAAATTGTAAATACGACATAGCGTTCATGTGGTTATGTTAAAAAGCCAACCAAAGCGATTATTTTCTTTTGAACCGTTTTTACTGCCGGTCTGCGTAGCACGTGACATTTATTATAGATAATGTGGGGGTATAATGTGTCGTGGCTAGTTAGTTTGTAGTGAGGTGTGATCGGTGGCAATACATCACGCGCCGTCGAGAGATATATGGGCGTTGTCGTCTATCGGTCGCCAGTCGCCTTGAACGGTAACACATTGTCCGATGCTCCACGTCGTGCTTTTTGCAACATCAATAATGACACAGCTCTCGTACCATAAAAAAGCTGCAGAACAAACAACCCGTTAGGACTTTCTATTTGTCGGAGTTCCGATGGTTATTATTTGGGAGAACCGTTTTTCGCCGACCCCAAATAACACGACAAGGGAGGCAGAAGGTGATTATTTTAGCAGTTTTAAATATTACATTTTGAAACTAGCACCAAGTTCAATCATGTCAAATAAAGGCTCGTACACACTGGCGCGACGCGACGCCCGACACAAAGGCGCCTATCGTCGCGCGACGCGCGGTGCCTTTGTGTCGGGCGTCGCGTCGCGCCAGTGTGTATGAGCCTTAAAACGCAAAAAATCGTTCTGCCATTGCACGAAATTTGAAGGGCGAAGGCGATGCATCGATTTTCAAGCCTAATAATAGTTTGTTCGATAGTTAAATGGAATGATTAATGGCGTAGATTTTCAACAGTGAAAAATTTTATGCTATGAAATGAATGTTTCAATCTGGAAACATTAACTTGGAATTACGAACTGGAATACATAAATGAGGAACATCAAGATCTAAATCCCGCCATCGTTACTAATTAAAATGAAAATAGAGCAAATCTAGAGCGCGTTTCAATAGTAAAACCGACAGTTCACCGCGTTCAACTGTGTGCATACGTGTAAAAGTTGGTACAGGCGCTGATCCGACTTATCTCACACGGCTGGCCATTGCATCGATTTGTGGATGTACATAATATGAAGTTCTTTGTGCATACACAAGTTGTTAAATATGGGATTAGAGAAAAGACTGCGCCTGGCTTGGAGTGGGCAAAGCGCACGATGCGAAACGAAACCGGTTATACTTGTTTATTTTGCACGCATTCCAGGCGGCCAGGCGGGAGCGAGCGAGAGGCATCCCGGACGGATCAGGAACTCGATTCCTACGGCGCGTTGGCCTTGAATCCCAACTCTTCGTAGTGGCTGGTAAAAATATTGTGAAGTTGTGTAACGTGTGTGCCAAGAGATGTAAACTAACTACATTACACCATTAGAATCTGCGTCATTCGCAAAGAACTGCTGGTGATTTATGTTCCGTTAATGCGTTTTTTCTTTCCTGGATCGGCTGATCTAAACAATCACCACGTGTTCTTAAATTACCTACTTGAAGCTTTGTGTGGCAATAATGTGTTCAGTTTGGATACTTGTTAAAATAACGAGCGACTTGTTTACTATTCACATAGAATTGAATAATCGCTACTTGCTAGATTCTGTGTGTATACCCACGTCTCGCGGTTGTTCCGGTTTCAAAGTTCCAATTTACTGAGAATCATTAAAATTGCTTTAGTGTTTACCAGGATATTTTAATCCTTACATAAGTTTGTAACGAAATAATCCAATCTTGCGTCCTCAGCAACAACATTGCAATCAAGTATGGCGGTTTAGAGTGCAGATGTGCGCTCTACATCGTCTATATCTCATAACTTGTAAAGCAGGTTTCGCAACTCTCAACCAATAATGTCACTGCACTCCGTAGAAAGTTTTTTTTAACACTTTTAGGTATAAAACGGGCACATATTCTACATGTCCAGTTTATGAGTCATTTGGATGTGTCATTATTTATAGACGGCGTGTCATTACCGTAGGCTTTGTTTTTATCACGGCGAGCGAATCTATTTATGACATTCACGTCACCGGTTATATACGATCAGATTGGACATGAATTGGCAATGCATCCATTATAATTAATAACTAGAAACCGTGGGAGGACTTATTTGCGTAACTACAACAATCAAGGGGAGTTCCTATAAGCCAACCATCCTCTTTCCTGTGAAATCCATACAGGTTTCGTGTCACGTCCGCGTTGAGAATTCACTTTAATTGGCAAATAATACGTAGGCCAATTAAGGATGCTAAGTTGGATGGAGGCGCGCGTGACGCGACTAGTGAACGTATTCAATTATGCAAACGTAGTCGTGAAAGAACAGACCGAATCCCCCGTCTTCTTCTCTTTTATTGACCGTTGGGAACGAGCTGACGAAGTGCACTTCGACTCAGTTCCCCCGAATTATGTAACATTTATCGTCACGTGTAATTCTCATGCTCCCGACTCGACTTTCACACCTTTCACTGACTGGTGAGCAAAAAATTTATATTACTTATACTCGAACACACTTTCTCTTCATATAGCAACTACGCCGACGAGGATTTACATGTACAAACACGTACAAATACAGGGTTCATTTTTAATAAAACATTCGATATTGCACAAGGTAGTGAAACGGCGAGATAGCGACGCCACTGGAGCATCTGAGAGTCGCGACGACGACGCTCGCCCCGGGGACATCGCAATTGTCATGTAAAGCGTCGTCGGGGCTAAAGCGTGGCACATCGAGCCCGCGCCTCGCCTCCGGCTGAAAATGCACTTTTGCGAAGCGATTGCCTGTCGATCTAAGTTATTCAGCGAAACGGTGAGTAGCGACCTAAGTATGGATAACGATCTGCTCCGACAGTGTTAAGCCCCCAGACAGTCAGATTTATCGTCAACTCTATCGAGCGATGTACTTTAGGAAAAAGTCAAAAACTCCATATAAGTAGCTTAAAATACCATAAGCTATGTGAACATAAAGTAAGTAATGACAATTACCAACTCGTCACGACATCGTGACGATTAATTGAAGGGTTTGTTGATTTTGTTGTACTTTAACAGATGGTAGTCGATACCATCGCGGTAAAAGCATATATTGAGGAAAGAGATGCCTGTTGTTGTTCTTGTCGCGGCTATGTATCAAACGGTTTCGCCGATTCGTGACCAATCACTTCGTACGGCGAGCCAATCTTATGAGGACTTTCATATTTTGTTGTTAGTGTCCAATTTGGTTGTTCAATGAAAAGGCTTATAAAGATTAAAGAGTCAATACATTGTCATTTATCTATAGTTATGATAGATAAAATTAACCGTTACAGAATTTAAGTGCTTGAGATGAAAGAAACATGTTTTCCTCACAAATTCGGAAACGGAAAAAATATGATGCTAAAGCTTCAGCATCTGTGGCACCAAAACTAATCAAAATCAACAGCGGAAGGCTTACTGTCATGCGTGTATGATTTAGGATGGCAACTTGTCGAATGCGATACAGAAACCTCGGACCGGAGGCATAATTTACTGGCACACGTAACTTTACACTATATGGCTAGATCAACTTAGCAAATAGTGTCCTTATAGGGCGACTGGGGGACCACATGATCGTACTGATTGTCCGATACTGTAAACTGGAGTTGTTCAATATTGCCGTAAAGGGCCAGACTAGACTTTCGCTATCGCGTAATAGTCTCGCACTGGCGGCGGCGGGTGACGTAAGCATGCGTCCGGCGCGGCGTCGAATTCGGCACGTTGTGTATGTGAATCGTGATGCAAGCGAGGTGCCAAGGTCGAGGCTGATACTCGGCATGCAAATGAGCGCAGATAAGTCGCGCTCATTACACCCTACACCCGACTCCGGGGCCTCTGGCGTCATTACGAGCCCTGTCGGAGCTGCCTTTATTTTATTACGCGGATGTGTCGAGAAAGGAGGTTAATGTCGTCGAATTACACGCATTGTTTCACCTAGCCATTGCCATGGAAACAAGGAATGTTGCGAGCCTATTTTGCTTACCATTACACCCGGGCGAAAAATTACTGCTGAGCTATGTTTACATGCTTTTTTATTTTTCAGGGATAAAGCGTTTTGGACCTTACTGGTATTGAAATTACCTACATTTCTTACCTAATGCTTAGCTTTCAGGAGTCAGGGTGGATGCTAACATAAGGAAGAACTTCAAGTTTGCTATCAATAGGATGGACCGAACCGAAGAAAATAACTTTGGAGCTATTTACGTGATTTTCCACGTTGGTGGTGGAGACGTGTCTCTCGGGCCTCACCGTTTAATTAAAGGGCGGCGGGGTGAGGGAGCCGAGGAGCAGGGCATAATGGCGGCGCAATATCGGATGGAAATGCGCGGCATGTAGGAATGCGCCGCACGCCGCCCCTCCTCATTCGCGAACGATTCGTGGTATTTTTTATTGACGACTCTGGAAATGCTATAGTGGGAATAGTCCATTCGATCTTCATTCTACTAAAATCATGCCCGGAAAAGACCTCCACTAATGAACATTAAGGGTAATTTCTGCTATTATGTTGATACAATTTAAGAGCATTAAGTATAGTGATATTAACTGAAAGAGGAATTAAAGTTTATGTAGCCGAGAATACCATCTAAAAATATACTTTACCTAATGGACACGGCATGACAGAATTTTTCATCCGCGCTCTGCGCTCAGTGGAAAGATTAAATTTAGAGAGTGACGTTTTTAGAAAGCACAAATTCAGCGGACATCGCTGAAAAACGTTTTTCAGCGTATAAGCTGGTCAAATGTTGGAGGGAAATAATATTTACTGTTAAGATTGCAAGAGAAATAACAAATTCTTATTTTCAATTAATGTTGTAATATCGAGTCGTTGACTGAGTGCATGAAGTGCGCACGACCGCCAGACCAAGTGCAATTTGAACAGCGAGTGGCGAAATCTGAGAGCGAACGGAACGTGACACCCCACTTATCGCGCAACGAGAAAGTTGGACATCTTATTAAAATCTGTTATTTATAACTGCGTAACGACTCTAGATTCCGGTCATCACAAAATAATCATACACAATCGCAAGTCTTAACACAACAACGTTCCGCATGGTTGGACTATTTTGATTGCTCCATTTGCTGCGAGCATCTGAATTAAAAAAAAACTTTATCTTGTGATTCTTATGACGTAGGTAGGTACCTACTTGGCAAGGTTTGGAAGACTACAAAATACTGCATACGTAAACATATGCACATTAATAATAGTCAACACGAAGAAGAGAGCCACCGAAAACCAGGTACAATTAAATCGAGAACGACAATTTATGCAGCAATTACTTGAAGCATGCTGGCGTCCAATCCAGGTCAGATTAAGTGATTTTTAAAAACTAATGCAAACGATAGCACGCGACGAGTGCGCCCACAACGCTCACTGCTGCACAAACTTAATGAACGTTCGCTCGCAAAACGCAACCCTGCCCGATGGATCGTACATTCAGAGGACCTAAATTGAGCTCCATAAATACTCTTAATGAAATGTCTTCATTATCTCCAGTGCTATTTAAGAATTTATTACGTTAAACTATTAAGATTTTCTGTCTGACTAGTCAAGTCGCCGTCGTGTCTAATGAATAAACATTTGATAGATAATGGCATTTCAAATGTATCGAGATCTGGATGATGTCCAATTAGGCGCTAAATATCGTTCAGACGATGAATGACTTTTATCAAAACCCGTTTCATCGTTTCTGTAAATATATTTCCTTTTTTCCAATTACAGATTCTAAGTGAACCACGTAGGCAGTAAACATTCCATAGTTAATTTCTCGTCATTGCGGTCTCAGGCAGGACGGACGGAGCGGACATACGTATATCTATAATGAATCACGTAACGGTGCCTGCTATTCTAACAGAGCCCGCCGTCTCGGCTACGTCTACTTACCTATCTACAATGCGTAAAGGTTCACGAACAATCTCCAGTCCGAGATTGGTGACCTTGTTTATAAATCAGTGTACAAAATAGACTTCTAGGTTAATTATGGCACCATTTTATTTCGCATTATAATTACATTCATTATGATTCCATCTCTGAATGTGATTTATCTTCTAATTACACGTTGTACAGGGTAATATTCGTCATGACTGGCATTGCAGATAATAATTATGAGGTGAATAGGATATACGGCTTCGTAAGAAATAATATTGGTGAATTCGGGTAAAGCTGTATTTGGTGTAGAAGGCTTGTTTAGTGCAGACCGGTGTTTAGCCGTCCATAAAGTTATCTGACACATGAAACAAGTCCAGCTAGGCGCACAACGCTAGCCAGTTGAGATTACTGGCGGCTTTTAAATGCCCCCAATGCTCTGAATGTTCACCAGCGGAACACTTGGCGGGCGAGTTTTGAAAACCCCTCCAGAGGAGTACCCAAAGCAATAGCTTTTGCTCCAGATTTGTTAGCAGTAGTTTTGCTCATTTGCGAAACGGCCGAGTTGAGGTGATCGGAGTTTATCAAAGGATTCTTGAATTTATTTTTTTAAATGTTTATAAAAGGCAATGAATTCCCTTTGGATATTGGTAAATTCGCCGAAAGATCAATTCAAATGAGTTCTAAAAATAAAAATAGGTCAGCGGCAAAGTTTCACAATATCGTGCGTTTACTGAGTACTGATTGTGGGAAGCGATTTATATTTTCCAAGAACTGGGTGTAGGGATTTCAGCGAGCTACTTTGCTAATTTCGTACTGTGCGCGTTGGGTTATCTTGTTTGTGTTTAACTGGAAGCCTGGAGTGACAATCATCGCCGTGTAGTATAAATTCGTTTACACCGGAATATAAAGTTGCGTTGATATCATTTGGGTTTTCAAAGTGGAAGTATTTCGTCTTCAGCAGTGAGTTTGCTTACAATTCAGTTGTGCGATGAAAGTGAGTGCGTGGGTGGACGAGTTGGTTGTGTACTTCTATTTCGAGTGTAGAGCGTGGTGCGGCGGCGTAGCGACGGCGGCCGGTGCATCTATCACTCCCACGTATGGTAACTATACTGCAAGCAGTGCGAACAGAGACCACCTGAACCCACGTACACTTTCACTGATGCCCTTTACAAAGTACATTATTATGCGTGCAGGTATTTCACAGTGTGCGTAGGTTTTTTCGTATTTAAACAAAGATTGCTGTTTTAATAGTGTTAATCCGTTGAATTACAGTTCTTTTTTTCCGAGTTTATTATTTTGTAGCTCCAAAAATGGTTACTAACCTGAAAGTATATGCAGCATAAACGTTAAATAAATTGTAATTTAAACTAATCCCAATGTTACAACACGCCAACTTGGATATCACGCTATGAGTTCACATTTTATGAGTCTACAGTGTAATGTAATTGTATTATAAAAAACTGACAAGAGAATGACTTAGTCAACCATAACAAAGTTGTTGACTAAGATGAAATCATTGTCTAGTTGATTTCGCAAGGCGACAAAGACAACGTATCGATGAATGACATAACCACTACCAGTTCTAGTAAGTAAATTGATGCAACCACGTTATATATTTACCTACCTAACACTAAAAATACCCACATGAGTACTCAAAGTTGTGTGTCTCTTCTAACGCCTACGTCATGGCTCGCGGTCAGTGTTTCATGGTCGTTTTAATGTCAGCAAATTGAGAGTCGGAGGTGATGTGATGACACGTTCGCGAATCCGGTTTGACAATACGACGCATCGGTCGCCAGGTAGATATCAGCGGCGTGGGTGAGCTTAAGTGAATAAGGCAATAAAGCTCGGTTTAATCAACACAACACGTAGCCTAATCAAATATGACCCCCTCGTCATATCGCGTAATTGAAGGCTTAATCACGGGAGACGTTTCGCGAAAGGCGCGGCGCGACGCGGGACTCGGGATGAGCCGCGGGTTTGTTTGATCAGCCCGCGATTACGAACGTACTGAGGCGGTGACAACTTTTGTGGGATAACATACGGTTTGTTTAATGAAATACATAAACATCCTACAGTGTGAAGTTGATTGGGACGGAATTTATTATCAATATTTAACCAATGTGAACAGTGATGGACATAGAATGCTGCCTTGTAGCATTCCAACAAATGTAAATAGTTCTTATTAGATATTATTAATAAGCGAATTGAAAATCTCCTCCTTTTTGAAGTCAATTAAAACGTGAGTACAAATATAATTTGCATTCCTCCTCTAGAATCATATAAAAACAGATAACTAGTGTATGTATGTCTGCCAAATGGCAATGTGTGTGCATCCTAGAGCTATTCAAAACAAAATTGCTCGACCTCACCTAGCACTCGACCGCTTTATTAGCTTTCTCGCAACAGACACAGCACCCTTATTATATCAGAGGAAAATCGAATAACAACACCGTTTCAGGTTTCAGTGATGAAAGAACGAAGTTTTCGCTTTACCCGATTAGGCTAGCGGCGGTCCAGTGGACGCCAGGCCGGCTGCTCAAAGAGCCAGCACTAGTGCGCCTCACAAAGCCGTTGTTTACTTTTTCGTTCCCCCAGTTAAATATCTGGACGCTCCATCGCCGGTCAACAGTATAAGCGGGGTTTTCCGTCGTCGTCGAGATGCTTTTTATCGTGCAGATTAGTGCCGGAGCGACGTACGATGCACTATTTCGCATTCTCCGGGGGATTATTTAAAGTTTCCTTGAGCTACGGCTCGGTCCAAGTGCGGTTTTATCTTTAAGCGGGGGTAGAAACGGTTTAGTGTTGAAATGCGTGCACATATTTTTTACAGCATTTTTGAATATTTCATAATTGATTCCCTTGAATGTTACAGATAACTTAAGCCGCTAAACATTAGTCAAAATATGATTTAAAATTAGATGTCTGCCTCCACCTAACTTCAGAATATGTAAATTTGTTAAAAAATTACTAATAACGAAGCACGTGTTCTAGTTCTGATAAATAAGTAGCTCGAATTTTGTGGTCGTCTACTTAGAAATCCCCGAGATAACCGATTAATAAGGTAATGGCATTGAAGCGAGAGCATTGTGGAGTGCCGACAGTGTGGACGCGACGGTGCGATACCACGATACCACCAGCGCGCACAAAGCCCGCACAATGTACGACGGCTCATTGTTTAGAGTCTCGGACTAAACATCATGGCCGGCTTTAAGCGAATTACCTACTACAGCCTCACACATGTTACTTGATGTACATTACACAACGTAGATATTAGATAGCTGGCCGTGATATATGGTGGTTAAGAGGGCGCACAAAGGTCCACTAGAGTCACTCCTTTAAAAAAATATTGTTTCGTGACTGAGAAGGAATTATGAATAACGGCTTGTAAGGACCCTCGGTAAGTGTGTCTAGAATTTTCTAATGCCTTTTATAAAGTTTCATATTGAGACACGAAGCAACAAAATACGATCTAGAGACTACGAAGTGTGACAACCTGGATTGAGAAGCAAGAGATTAGTTGGTATCAAAGTATCAACTATCAGACGAGACGACCGATGCCGAAAATATAAAAGTTACAGAAATAGAAAGTCAACCAAATCTAAATCAAATTCAGCTGCATACCGACTGTCTGACATTCTAGGTGGCATAAAAAGTACGATATAAAAATAATGGTGCAAGAAAAATCAGGCACATCGTTTTACCGCCTACGTTGTGCATTGACGTAGTGCATAGAGCCTGTGTATGTATCGACGATGTATCCTAGTCCTAGCTAGCTGTAACGTTAAAAACATGATCATATTGAATAGCGTATGCGGGATGATAGACGTGGAAATCTTTACCGGGCGCACTGGCTCGCTCTCGATCCCAGTGCGTTTTATCTCTTGATCGCGTTATTCAACCAAGCATCAAAGGAAAATACGAAGGCGAGTAGGTATTAAGAAATGAGAAAACGCCTTCTATTTATCTGTTTTGATTTGTTAAGCAAACGGTTTGTTGAATTGAAAATAATGAATTACATTTTCAGAGTGCTCATGCAATTTTTGTTCACGAGGAAAATACTGAAAGTGATAACGAGCTACGTATATTTAGTCAAATAAACGGACGGTGTTATTTGGAGTCGAACGGGTGGACATAATCGCGATAAGGCCCTCCGGCCTGAGGCAATGCAGCGGCGGAGGTGCGTGTTTACATGTCAGTTTTAATTTTTATCGCCCTCCATTCGCCCGAAATACTTACCTACCCGTTATCACGTCATTCTACCGTGTTGATAACGCTATAGCACGTAATAGCTGAGCAAACTTACCGATAAACCGTTTTATTTGGTGCAAATCGATAAAAAATATTAATGTTTTCTCTGATATTAAATGTGCTAACGAACACAATTTAATTCTAACCTGCCGTTCATTTGAATACGCAGAATATTGCAAAACTGGCGAACATTACGCAGCATTAGATATTGAGTTGTACAGATAATGCGTCGTTATCGTTATGCTCGCCTCTTAAAAACTCCAAGTAAGTACATAATATAATATGTATAGAGAACAAGTTAAGGCTGCGAGTCATCGTCCTGCTCATTATGTTAGCGCTATGCCAATTCCCATACAATAGTAGACGAACGACGGCGACGGCGGCGGCGGGGATGACGTCACTTCAAGCTAACCTTGGGATTGAGGTCGGCGAGCGGAATACAGGCGGCGAAATGTCGCCTTGAGGGGTTGTTTCTTGTTCGACCGGAAAATCACAGCTGCATAAGTTTTTGAAAGTATTTACTGTAAGCTCTATCAGAGTCTTTCTCATGAATGATAAAAAATATAGGAAAACTCACCTTGATACTGTCGTAGCAGGCGGTAACTCTTCCATTCTGCACCTCCACGGTAGCCGGGGGATGCGCAAACTTGCATTCGGTATCGGGTCGCGAGCACTTATTCCTTTGAAATTCGCGGCACACTTCAAGCTGCAGCCAACGTGAGTCCTTGCCGTTTAAAAGGTTATTCATGTTCACCATGGTGGCCATTGCTGCCATAAAATTCAGGGGCGGTAGATGCGCACGCAATTACGCAGAGCGAGTGCGGCGCATAGGCGGCGGGGAGCGAGCGCGCCCGCGCGCTCTCAGCAGGCACTGGTCACACGGAGAGAGAGACTGCTGCGGCCACTGGCTTGCGATCGCGCACCCTCACTACACTACGACACACACGCACGGGACGCGGTTCCGCGGCGATTCACGCGCGGCTACCACGCTAGGTACCTACTTACTAGTTGATTAATCTTACAATTAAGTTAGAATTAAAGACACCGACGTTGCAAGCTTATTTAGGCGAGTATTAAAATATTATTATCACACGCGTTCTTATCGATGTTGACGGTTGAGTTTAGTAGAGGGCGAGCGGTGCTTGGTGCGCGAGCATGGCGGCGGCCGGTGCGGGTCTGGGCAGGCGACGGTGGGGCGCGTAAAAAGCTAGATTAGCGGCTCGGCGGTCAGCGAGCAAGCCGGTGCGGTGCGGGGCTCAACTCTGCGAACAACAAAACACACTGGTTACTCTCCGGGCGTTTCGCCCCGGAGCCAAGCACAAGCGGCTACCGGGTTAGCAAGCAGGCGCGGCGGCCGCTCTCAGGCCCGCGCTGGCGACGCGACGGCCCCGCACTGTCGAGGCACGACACACCTCGGAGCAGCGCGGAGCCCTCACTGGCAGCAGATTTTAGGCAAACATTATTTTCAGGTCTCGTTCTGTCGCATGTTATTTGCCAGCAACATAATGCATTGTGAACAATATCAGAGGTGCGCAAGAGGAATTAGCAGTTATCAAGTTTTTAATTTGGATGCTGGCTATTTTTAGGCACTAGGCAGAAAGGTACCTTCATACCGTGGAACGTCGCCTCCAACCTGCTACCCCATCATCATCTTACTTACTAGTTATTTATAAACATTTATGACATAAAGAGACAATTTAGGTATGATGATGAGATTATTATAAAGGCTTCTTCAAACAGGCGTGACACGCGATGCTAATCGCACGCGACAGAAAAGCACCGCGTGTCGCGCAACCAGCGATGCCTTTATATCGCGCGCGATTCGCGTCGCGTGTCGCGCCTGTTTGTGATTTGCCTTAATGAGGTTTTTTATATGCAAATGATAACCAGTAGGTAGATAATAAGGTCATAATAATTTTTGATTTGGCACTGGCCATGTTACAGAATATCAAAATAAATAAAGTTGTACCGCAATGACAATCATTCTGAATTTTAGCATATAAGCTCATCTGTTTTATTAACTCTCTCTGAATATTGAAATTAAAACGTGCTACATAATTGAATGGAGATATCATTCAAGGTGCCTTTATTTTTTCACATTCATAAATGTTAATGAATTTCATAATCAAACACAATGATAAAAATATTGCATTATTTGCAAGAAACAAAACATATCCATTTTCCGCTTCTCCATTTATTGGCAACAAAATCTAAAACCTTTGAACAGCGGAAGAACAGTTTTTGACGAGAATCTCATCAGAATAAAACTATGAAAAGATGTAAAAGTGTTTTCACGGTGGCAACGCCAATAAGTGTCAGGGGAATCATCGCACAGAAAAATTCTTTGTGTGGGCGCTGCCACTAGAAACGTAACGGTCTGAGGCCGGGAACAGGGAAAAACTCGTGAAACCAAATCCTATCGTAATGCGCTATTTAAAGCATAACCTGGTTGAAAATAGCTCGGTGTGCGGGAACGCAACGTCGCGCTCTTCACCGTGCATAAATCTTAAAATTTTATTTTCAACGTGGATGCATCGGGACCGTTTTCACGTGGTGTGGATGCGCTACGCTCGATCCGACACATTTCCCAAACGATTCACGTTTTGGTTAAACTAAGACGCTATTAACGACTAACAGGATTAAAGACTGGTAAATTATGGTTTTATTATAGCAAATTGATGAAATGGCATCAATTACTCTGTAAATTAGCCGGCGTGAAATTAGATTGTACTGTGTAACAAGGAAACAGGTAACAATTATTACGAAGTGCTGTGGTTGACCAAATCTAGTTACGTCGGGGCTTACGAATGTAATGGCATTTGCGTTCGTTGTGGTTTACATTAATCAATATTTTTTGGTTAATTTAATTGGCAAAGTGTCCTTGGAAAATATACTGTAGGTGAAACTGGAGAAATTCAAAGATAAGCGAAACTATTAATGTACCTACATTGTTTTTGTTCTAATCAAACACGAGAACGTAATGTTCGCTTAGGTACTGTTTACAAATAAACATATCGTTGGTAAAACAGCTACATAACTACAGCATAAATAAATGCAAACCTTTGAAGCTGTATAGTTTTCCGCCGTCATGATTGTAACCTATCAAGTCCAACTCATTGGAAACGCACACAAAGCCAATGGACGTCTTTTTATTTTCTACATTAAAAGCAGAAATTGAGAATGGTGGTTTGAAATAATATCGGCGACCGATTTTTTTCACGTCGGCGCCGATCTCTTGTAGATTCCTTCGATGCTCGACACGCACGGGGAAGACATTCAATAACCCAGTGAAAAGATTACCAAGAGCAATCAGACGGAAGCGAATCTAAATAAGAATCTCGTGAGAGCGGTCGGGGACAGGGTGGGCGCAGGAGGGGGAAAAACAGTCGAGCGGGCCTTTGTGAGATCGCCGATTCGATCAAGTTACCATCGAGAGTATCATGTAGATTTAATAGTTAGGTATATATGAAAAACGCGGCGGGGTGTTTAAAATTTAATTTCACATTTTCGTACAAATGGCAACCAGGCCATTTGCCCGCATCCACGGTCTCGACCGGGACTCGAACCTGGGTCTCCCACCGCCAGGGAGGGCGCTCTGACCACTGAGCTATCAAGACAATAAGAATGCGAACAGCTCGCCTGGAAACCTTAAACGAAAATTTTACCAGAGGTATAACGTTCCTTAACAGGAAATATTTCAAGAAGAATAATGTAACTTCGAACTGTAATAAATCAATTTAACGTCGTTGAGCAAGAAATTCTTCTGCTTTCATTTAAATGGTGGTACTTTGGTATTTATTCATGATTGTGAATCTTTTTGGAATTTCTAGATAAAGTACCTACATAACCCAACCGCACTTTTCATACATTTAATTGCATAGACAACTCCTTCAGTAACAAGTACAACGAAATTTTGCAAGCAAAAAAGTGAACGCTTTAATATTAATTCTTGAAGGCTTTAATTTGCGATTGAATTGGGTTCGACAGAAATCGGGGTAAGGTCGACCGTACGCGTGGTGCAGCTGTTTGAAAGGTACCGCTTATTTTTTTACCTTCACCGATAAATGGTTCTGGTACTTTATTTTTTGTGCATTACGTTACGCGATTATATGAAGTAAGATTGGTAGCATTTACATTGTAATTGCTGCATACTTTCAGGTACGTAAGATTAAAGTGTGAATTTCTAATAAGCGTGTAATTATTTTTCCAGATTAAAACCTCTAATAGAATCGAGAATAATGCTGTTAAGTACGTCATTGTTTTCATGATTTATAATGTCTGTATTCTAATATAATTATACTGTAATACCTATATCCCATTTAAGTGAATTGTAATTTCAAAGCTAAACATCAGAAGGAATTCAGGTATTCCAGGGAAAAGGTACAGGAACAAAAGAGGTCACAGGAAGTAGATACATTCGCATCTGTGTCCAAATACCACATTTTAGTCTTTTAACTGACCTGAGAATTAGCAGGAAGTAAGGATTTTTAAATTTTTTACTCATAAATACTTGCGAAAACCAGTTTTATTTTTCACATTGTACTGTTTGTACAAAACAAATTTTCAAGGAAGGAGTTCTCCATTCCTAAAATGTATAATTTCCAGGAAAGACCCGGACAAAAAAACCGATCCGTACAATCAAAATTGGATAAATGAACAATACAGAGGGAAAACTAGACAATTTGAATACATTATACAATGATTCAAAAGAAGAATTAATTATTCGCGTTATTTTGTTCAGTGGTTTGAAACGTGGTGGAGCGTGTCCTTATCGTTGACTAGACTTATCGCTGCCGGAGATGGCGGTAATCAAGTAGAGCGTTCAGTTGAACGATAAAAAGTTGTCCAGACAGCAAGGCCGTCGGACAATGGTAATACAGGCGTAGAGCAGGGCAGGTATGATCGCAGTGACCTTGGACGGTGGTGTCGCGGTTCGCCGCAGACTCAGTCGCAAAAACTACCACCGTGTTTACCTTCGACATGCTTGATCAGTCAGGTCTTGCTCAATGCACTTTCAGCTTTAGCATTATCTACATCTAGATTTACATACAATCGATTTGAAGCTCTTCATTGTATGCTATGATCTCTACGTGTGACCAAATTGGATTAAGTACTAAATTGCTTAGTTCTGGAGTTTTCCAAATATATTTACTTCCTTCTTCCTTTACAGTGGAACAGATAAATTTTATGTCTGAATTGAGACATTCTGTAACTAAATAGATTATAAGCAACAAAGTTTTGGTTTACAAGGCGGTATTTGATCCAGGTTTTAATTTTTCAAATGCGACATTGCCATCAATCTAAACTGCGATTGCGATTTGTAAAAACATTCAAGGGCAAATTTTCCACCTCCTGTTATGCAATTGAAGTCATAAATCTTACGACGATGGTTGAAAATTGAACGTTTTTGCTTAGTTTCGCATGTGTTCGGTGGCGTCGAAGTGATGTCACCGTTTGTTATTCCTCGCATGGTTCCATATTCGTTGGTCAGCGCGCGCAATTGTTGACTCACATCGTTAAGGAAAAAGTGTTATCAATTACTTAGAAGGATGTTTACTGAAGTTAATTTTATGACTGAAATGCAAACTGGAACATTATAAGTTGAACTATATTGGACGTTGGTAAACTGCTCATTTAAAGTATGAGAAATTGTTGATTGGTATTAGTTTAGATAATCTGAACAAAACCCACTGATTCAAAAGAAAAATTTGAATCCAAATCTGCAATATATTTAGATATATAGGTACTTACTCAAACTTATTAGTCACAAAATCATGTTAATTTACATAGAAAATAAGATTGTCATCACAATTTAATACAAATTCTATGCAGCTCTAACTAAATGGTTTGTTGAACACGTAGGTGAACCATGGTAGCCAAAACAAAGGCTATTGTTTACCGTGTGCGAGGCAAAGCAGATCGCAACTAGCGCTACTTTCGCATTCGGGACGTGCACGAGGCACATTTAGCAGTCTCAGGGGACGTCGGCGGACTGGTAATTAGCGAGAGAGGCGAAAAATTTGCGACGGCTTAAATTTACGAGGCGCAAATTACACGATTCCGGCGCTATCGCTGCTGCACGCCCGTTAATGTGCACGCCTTATCGAACGTGGAGTGAGGGCCTGCCGACCTGCCACCGCTCTCACACTCTACATCGTATCGACCCCACAATACACCAATACTAATCACACCACAATATATTCAATAGATCGCATTACACACAATAAAGTTAGGTTTTGAAGCTTTAAACCAAGCCTTAGAAGCCTACAATTTTGGAGCAGCTTACGCAAAGTTTGAAGATTTAATTTTTAAATGATTAATGCGGATTTTGAGCACAAAGGCAAAAATTACATATTTCTAGTTTGATATTGGATCCGCGTACTATATGACTAATACTAATATTATAAATTCGAAAGTAACTCGTGTCTGTATGTTACCTTTTCACGCCTAAACCACTAAACGCATTTTGATTAAATTTGGCAAGGAGTTATATGGCATACTGGGGAAGGATATAGGCTACTTTTTGTCTCGGTAGCACGTTTCCGTGGGATAATTTCCAACATCCACGCGGGCGAAGCCGCGGGCAGAAGCTACTAAGAATATAAGGATAGACAGAATAGACATTTACACGAGTTCAGAAATGCTGTAAGGAAACAGCAACAGAAAATAGCAGATACGCTTATCTTAAAGAATACCACAAGGGGCGAAATAAGATAGCGAAAAAAAAAGAAGCAACATAGACCGGGCGTAGAGCAGACAAGAATGGAAATTACTGCACTGACAACAGCCAACTCCTAAATTAAAGATGATGCAATGTTACAATGAGAGGGCGTTTCTTATAGATCCAAGAAACACAGATGAACATTTTCAAGGAAGTATTGGCACCAAATGTGTTTGCTCCAGTCTGTATGTTACTTGGTAGGATTTATTTATGAAACAATTGGTTTAGTTCAAAATTAAAACCATGTTATTGTAGCCGCAGCTACAAGAAGGAAACAGGCGTAAATATAGGTAAATTTTATATACATTATGGTAAAAAAAATTGCGATCAGATTTTTGCCTAATTATGCAAAACCAAAAATGGTTTTAAAAACTCTCATAACTTCGTTGCAAACAAAGGACAATTATTAATTGATATATTTGGTCATGTAATTCAGTTAGAACGGTTTAATTTTACCCAGATAAGATAATTATACTGATAAGAGGAAGCTTATCGCGGTCGGTTTAGTTTTTGTTCAATCCTTCTTTGCCAGAGTTAGTCATTGTATCCTTGGTATCGTAATTAAATGTCAGTTTCCTTGTTTGCCCAATTTACAAAAAAAAAATGCTCATTCAGTTGTGAAACGAATTTTGTTGGTCTGTAATAAATTCAATTCGGTTTCTTTTCTTGTAAAGGACAAAATGTAGATGACGGCTTGTAGGAATGGCACAATTTTATTGGTATTTAATCTGTGTTACGATTCTTCGTTACTTACGACAGTTTTCGGTGACTAAGGCATCTTCTGTTTGTAGCCTTCTATTAGTTTGTTTAGTCACATTCTGAATGATTTTGTTAATTTCAAACACATTTTATAGCTCAAATATGGCATGATCATTTTTTCTTTTTAAGCTCTGTATTAAGAGCTAAAATGGGGCAATAATAATAATACAGAGCGAGCCCTCTATTGACACACGTTTTTATTGTTGAGCAGGTAGCAGGGCCAGCTGTTACCCCCGTAGTAGAAGCGTTGCAAACAAACCATTCTACATTTAAATGGATAAAGTCCTGCCATTTTTTTAAATAACATGCTCACAACACATTTTTCAGTTTTTAAAACATAATTTAGACCGCGATACTCACTTTATATCTTTTTTGCCTACTTGGTTTCATATCTTTGCTTTATCATCTTTTCTGTAAACAGTTACGACTCTAATGTATATATTTTGATTGTTATTACCATCATTATGACTCGGAATGACATCACCAGCTTAATTTGCAGTTTTAAAAGAATAAATATTTCTACACATGCACTTATAATTTCAGTGATAATCACTTTTATAAGAGTTATTGTCGGGATGTGGAACATTTTTATGAACTATTTTTATCATATTTGAATCAACGCTATGTTGTGTTGTTTTAAGTGATAAGATTAAACCTAGGTAATTTCTCGCACGAGAAATGATAAAAAACTTGTCAGTTTTGGCTTATCTTTCAACTCAGAAAACTAAAGATTTCTCAGTGATAATTTCACTGATTTACCAGATTGAAATGTGAATGAAAAGGAACTTCAAGTGTAGATAAAATATGAATTTGACATGGAAAGTTCGAAAACAATGAGTAACCATTAATCCTAAGATTAAAGAATTTTAATATAAAGACCACCATACAAGTAATACACAAGTGGAAGTCCAGGATGAACTTAACTTCAACTTACACAAGAAATACTTACATGTATTTTAGAAAAGCAACATAGAGAATATTGAATGAAGAAATATTAGTTACATACGCTACGAAAGAAATAGCCAAATGCTCTATGAGAAGAAATTGAATGATGAAGGAGTAAAGTTCCATCAGGGATTAGGGGAAACTACTTAGCGTAACTTTTACATTATGGGGAATATCGATGAAAGCTTTAACTTGAAAGTGTCGTGCGAGTAGCGAAGGCCGCTCTGCACCTAGCAGGTTTCAACCAAGGCGAAAGCTCTCATGCCGCGGAGCGAGCGGACCCAACCAGCAGCATTGCCCACTAGTAACATACCGCTCGCTCCTACTGTTGGAAACTTTTCCTTCGAATTTCGGAAATCGCCGGCGGTTTAACTCCAACCACAAAGACAATCACTAACGAGACAGATGGGTACAAAACACGTTTGCTAAAACACACTAGCCTTTTATTCACAAACTTTCACGATACACACTTTGTCGCGAGTTCCGAATTTCGACGAGATCATGCCGCATTTAATAGAATGAGCGTAACACTTACATGATGAGGGATAAACAAGCCGGGTAAGGGAGTGTAAAATGTCCGTAAGTTAAAACATAGCAAGTTGCACGTAAGTTAGGAGAAACGATTCGCCGGTAGCGTAGAGGTCGCGGTTCGCGGCCACAGCGGGGCGGCACGCGTCGTGTTCGGAGCACGAGTGCGGTGCACGGAGCAGCGCGAGTCACACAAGCACAAGCGGAGTCGGCGGGCGACTGACGGGAGGCAAGTGGCGCGGCGCGGGGGCTGCCGTGCGCGCGCACCCCGCGCCCCGGCCCCGCCGCGCCCCTCCGCGCCCCGCGACCGACGCCAGCCGGCCGCCTTATCACACCGCGCGGCGCGCCGCTTCCTTTCTCCTCATGCAGTTGCGAGCTTTTCGCCACTGCCACACTTCCGCCCGCCCCGTCGATTGTGTAGAGTTTTAGCCGGTCAATGTGTTGCACCGATTATTTCCACTTCTTGAGCACAAGACATTCTTTTTAACGACATTCATGTATGAAATATTTTTGTTTCGCTTAAAACTTTGACAAATGTAACCGAACTGGTAAGTTATAGGCCTAAATTATACAAGAAGTTTGTATTTCCACAATTCGGGGTGAAACAAAGGGTGAACTAAGTTCGTCCACACATCGTCATATTGAAGCCGTATGGTTACATGTCGCGTATTGCCGTTTTTGAAAATCAGTCACCGAGATTACCGAATACAAAATGGAGAACAAAGGACTTGATTGCAAGTTTGCAACATGTCCGGTAAGTTTAAGTTGTCCATGGCGAGTATTTCGAGGGGGAAGGGTGCCGCGTGTGCAAGCGAGCTAGCAACAGACTCAGGCGCAGGCGAAGAGCGGCGAAAGTGCGCTGCGGAACGAGTTTGCGTGGCGCGTGACCTGCCCGAGGACACGCTTGCCTCCCCTCGCCCTCGCAAACTAACGTGCACTCTAATGCAACACATCTCATACCATTGTTGTTTAATTGTCATAACTTTGTTCTCAAATCTCATAATATTCCATGCAGTGGATGGCAATTCCATATAGCGGATGGAATATTTCATTCATTACGCATATATCATATATCCAACTGGCTATGGCCAATCCAAAACCCTATAATACATTATACCTATGAAAGAATTTCAGATGTGAGGTAAATTTATAAATCCAAGCCATTCATCTCAAATAATCAGTAGACCCGGGCCGATATATTCATAAGTAAGTTACAGTAATATTTCACAAAACTTTAACATGTGCATACAGGGTGGCAGGGACATCGACGCGCAAACTGAAACCATGAATTCAGCACATGGTTCGAGACCCTACAGCGTAGTAATATGTCGCGGTTATTTAAACAAAAATTAGCTGTTCCTTACATTTTGACCACGTAGGTATTGTACTTTTCTGTGAAACAGCAGATTTATTTGTTGATAACTGAGTTATAATTTCTACACTGGGGGTCTGTGCTGTCATGTGCTGAAATCATAGTATCAGTTCGCGCGTCGATGTCCCTGCCACCCTATATACGTACTGCAGGCTTATGGATTCCTGTGCTCGAGTTCCCCATACTATTCCACGTGTGCTGATTGGCAATTTTTCTTCAAGTGTTCAGCTCAGCACGTTGTAGTTATCGCGACGACTATTACTAATGTCTCCGGAGTTCGGACTAAGTTGTTGACACTCTGTCTAGAATTGAATAGAATGAATGTAACATTTGATTAGATGTTTGTCATTAGGCAAGGTTTTGCGATATGTGTCAATAGCTGGTGCTAGCTGGCTGGTTGCCTGGCGACGGCGACGTGACGGGCGCGGGCGTACAGCGGAGCGGGCGCAGGCGGCGGCAGTCACGAATGCGACGTGTGCTAGTTTTTGTGGCGCGCACGCCACCAAGCGTGACGTCTAAAAGCTCGTTTATACGCTTCTTATAGTCGTTTGACTCGAAATATCCAACGATTTTTTACTCGGCTGGCTATCATCTTAATAATGCAGAGCTGCAAATTATTTGTTGTAAAATCGTGGTCAATGCCCGAGACAAGGCCAGCTTATTGTTACCTTCAATTCTACTTTTAATTTGCTGTATTTTGAAATAAGTTCTTCTGAATAAAGCCAAGTGCCTAACATTGGTCTGAACTTGCCGAGCCGCTTGAATGTCGACCCATCCAGTGTGTTTGTTTTGAAACTTTGAATGTGTCTGAGCCACAAATACTTCAATATTGGATCAATCGAAGAGTCGTTTATTTTAATTAAATAATATTTTGAATACAGCATCTTCTTTGGTTTTACATTAAGTATGTACCGATTACCTTTTATAGTTTGATAATGAGTTGCTTAAAGTGATGAATCATAAAGTTCCATTTTATCATGCAATTAGTTGGTAGTAATGGCATTCAAACTATAAGTATCAGTACCCTATATCGCGTTCGTGGAAGAGCACCGTTGTGAATTTTTATTGCACATTATCTTGGTTGGTGGCTGCTGGTTTCTTTATACTCTACCTAGTCGCAAGCTTACTGCGCTTCATAAAGTAAGAAAGCACGCGTCGGTCATACATTCTTCTCGGATGAAAGACGGGAAATAAGCACGGCACTGCGGTGCTAATTAGTTGTTTTTGAACAATTTTTTCACCGTCTAATGAGTGAGCAATGATACCGACAGCTGTTTCGTCGTGCCGCCCGCCTGCTCACAATGCGTGCAGGCAAGCCGTCGTCCAACGCTGACACGCGACCAAAGTGTTAGCATCGTGCTTATCCAACGGCTACAGTTCTTTTAACATTATTAGCATTTGATTTTTTTATGGCTTTTTTACTAACACTAAAAAGTACACGTAGGTATAAGTAATGCTTTTAAATACTAATAGAATTAAAATATTAAAGCAGCCATTAAATCCCGAGCAATCTTACATACAGATGTGTCTGTACTTCGATAAAATTGCAGCTAAGTGGCTGGAAGATGCGCTCCGTTGGCAAAATTCGGTACCGAGACAAGCGGAGGAGTTCGACGACCTGCCGTTCATCTCGCGTTCGCAAAAAATGCACTGCCCCGTCCCACGCCGAACGCAGGTCTCACACACATAAAAATATAAGTACAATGTACATGAACACATACTAACAACGCGGCTACCAATCGCCGCACGTGTAATCGTACACCGCACCTCTCTCCGTGTTCGGATACTCGAGAATAATGTTTATTGCTTCCATGATGCTAGCTGGTCATGGCGGATACCCTCCCTGTATGTAGCTAAGTGCAGCAGTTAAGATGATTGAACATGAGTTAACACCATAACAACAGTAACCAAAGTAAGCAAAAAAAAGTAGAGGCTACCTAGGATCCGAATACAGTCCCGTTAGTTTAAAAATGTATGTCGTTGAATGTTACTTAGACGTCAAGAGGCCAATTGTTGGACAATAATAAATTAGTGGGGGTGCGCCCACACTGCTCATCTCCACATCAGTTTACCGCGCACGCGCCGAGTTTCCTGTACCATTCACATCATCACCATTTGAGCACCCACAAACACGATTGTCCTTTCCTTTTGTGACTTCATAAAGACAATATTTATCATATTTAAACATATGGTTGACATGACATCATCCTAAGAATAATCCATTCACATAGGTAACGTATCACGCAACAAACTAGAACATACATATAATTTATTTATAGGCAGGTTCGAATTTAGGTACTCATTTCAGGGAAAACAACAACATCAATAGCTCTCATGTAATGAGTAAAGGTAGGTTAACCTTTTTCGAATCATGAATTCGACTCCCACGCCCGTTTCAAACTAGTGCAATTTGTTTAGAGAGGCGTCCTTCGGCTTCTCGAAAACGGCGTCGAGCCAACGACCGTCCCAAAAACTAAATTCAGGCTTCCGATTAAATTGACCTTGAAGCAACGTCGGAAAATATAGAACGTCTATAATACGAGTCGAACAATACCACTTAAGTGATAAGAGAAGAGAGTGCGCACGATGTGTAATTCGCGGGGGTACCGTTTTAACCGCGATTTCGCCAACAAAGAGGCTCCAATTCTCGGTCGACTGCCTGCCGCCGTGTATCCACACACCAATTAAGCTAAATTAAATATACGAAGAATTTAGAAACTGGTTAGCTTCCTTGAAGCGCGACGTAGTAATTGGCTAACCCCCGCTAGGAGCGCGGACGCATCACTTGTGATTTATTGATTGTTTTTTTTCTCACACACTTGCAGCCAGATGAACAATTACACTTCGATATAAATTATTATCTAGATATTGTCTAGTCGCGTTTTTCTGAGGCCTATATACTGAACTAATTGGGAAGTGATTACATTAGCAATTAAAGTAAACTGAATTTGGCGCTTTACATTTATTCGAAGAACTGGAGGATATAGATTTCTAAAAGCGATTTGGGTACTATTCATTTAGATATGTCTGAACGTGAACATGTTGCTAAATCATTTATAAATTGCGATGAATATAATAATGAGTAAATCTTTCATAATTAGAAATTTACAAAATACATTATAAACACAATTGATTTAAACGAAACCCCTGGCGGCTTTATTTATGCGGTAGATGCACAAGGTACCTATGTAATATTGTCAATCAACCGATTTAACTCGACAAATAGGTATCAAAATGATTCTAGGAGCTTGAATTGGCTTAAATGATACAGAAAAGATTAATAATGAAATAACCGACGATACATACTTCCGGCAGAACTCTCTTTGTACAATTGACATATTTTTGATTAAATGTATATATAGAAAAGGGTTGGTGTGCTGGTAAGTGGATTGTAGATGACTTCTTAGCGCCGCGGTACCATCGTTTAATTAAAAGCGGCGGAGCGAAGTCGCGCTCCTGAGCCTGTCTCGAAGGCTCCGCGCTCACGCCTGTTTGATGACTCCGCATAAACGTTAATTAACTCGCTCCATCCGACTTAACATTGCTACTCTGTTGCCTGCCTACACTGATCTGTTCACCAAATTCAACTGCAGACAAATTGTGACTATTCTAGGAAATACGTTGATGTGTTAAAATCACAACAACTTCCATTTTGTTGCCGATATATCCTTGTAAGTATATTTTTTTGGTAATGCAACGTTTCGTGTAGCTGAAACAGAAAATGGACAGCTCTTTTGGTAACAAAAGCTGTGATTTCCTCGTTTTCGTATTTCGATGTACGTTTACCCATCTTTAGATGATTCGAATACTGAAATAGGTTCCGGATCAGTGACGTAGGCACGGAAATGAAAAACTTCTATTGGCTGACATTTGATGCTGTTATAGAGACCGATGCGGACGTGAAAATGCCTCAGGTGCTTTGCTGTTACTCAATATCTCTATAATTTCCGTTTAGCCTTTTCCAGCTAAAATGTATCTATGAAATGACGTAAGCTCTTTTACTGGTCTGATATTAATATTCACCATACCGAGAAGAAAATTAAAATTAGCTGCCAGTTAGGTAAGATTACTATTAATTTTATAATTGGTTAGTTTATTTTTGATAATTTATGAATGCAGGTTTTATGTGCCAGAAGCAGGTAAAGAAGTGAATTAGTTTGAAGATCTCAAAACGAATTGCAAACGAGTAAGTTTGTTGTTCCCTGCATGCACTTCAGTAAAGCACATAGAGAGCGTCGATGTTAAAAAGGACAGTACATACACTACATACATAGTGTGAGTGAAGTATAAGAGCGGTCTCGGAGTAGCTAGTTATTACCCGAATTATTCGCTAAGTAATAAGAAACGCAGCGAGCGGCGCCGGCGCGGAGAGCGCACTGTGCTAAGTGGCTTTTAAGGTCGCTTACCTCATCTCACCGCCTATAATGAGACTATCTGACTGTTCATGCACGAATTTAGTCCGATAGCTCTTTGTTTATTTTATCTTAGAACACCTTGTTGGGTTCACGAAATAGTATTTATGTTTTTCTTCTTCCAACGAGTCTGCAAGTGCACCACGCAAAAAAAAATCTTGTCGAGAATGTTGTTTTACTTAACAGCGAACAAAATTACCAGTAGTATGTTTTTATAAAACATTTTGCTGTTTTACAAAAAAGCCGTTGAGTCATAACATTAAAAATATATAAGCACAAAAGATCCTTTGTGTTGCAAAACGCCAATCATCGCATCTCTTAGAACCTATCATAGACGCAAAATTTAGATTTGTGAATCATGAAATTGACACAGAGATGAATACTTTTATACAGACGATTATTTGAAAATATTGTTTAAGTGACGATTTTGAAAGCATAGATCGTGAGAAATCTATATAGGTACACACAAAATATACCTACATATATCAACATGTTCTCAAAAGTATTAAAAACTTTTCTGAGTTTATTGATTAACAGTTAAAATAGGACAAAAATAATCGCTTATTAGTTTTAACAGTTGAAATAGGACTGAAGTTATAAAGTTTGAGTTTTTATAAGGCAGTGATTAACAAAGACGAATAAAAAATTAATCTTCTTGGTGCGTACCATAGTCGACGCAAGCCGTCAGACACGACAACATCGGATGACTCAAAATATACGTAGTTGCTGCTGATGTTGTAAATATGGGCATGCTAGCCAAAACTGAACTCAGGGTTGCCGTATATGTAAGACTAGACGCGAATGTAATGAAGCATATTAGACGTTCAATTGTTAAAATTTAAGCTCATTGAATATTGATCAAATGAGATAGAATACAACAAAAACTGGGTGCTTACCGGAGCGATTATTCTGAATGTATGTATATGATAAGTAAGTATTAGGTTTTGCTAGAGTTTTTGCTGTCTAATATAATTCCACGGACACTTTGCTTCAGTTACTTAGTTGTTTCTGGATAGGGACTAGCTTCTGGATAGGGAGGTAGCATTGCGCTGTGTGCGATGCGGTTCAACTCGGCTGCCGCAACTCGTAAATAATGGCATCTCATTGTGGGCCATTATTAATGAATCTGCCACCCCGCGCTCCCGACACCGCACCCGCCCGAAAGCCAAATAACAGGTGCGTCTAACCCCATTCGCACAATCTATTTTCGATGTCTTATAGCCGTGCAGAGAAACGCTCGATGCGTTCTCCTGCTCTAAATATTCATACCATATGCCAGATATTGAGATTTGTTTGGGCGTCATCTGCTCGACATCGTCGTCTCTAAATAAGCGCGGTCTCGTGTTGGCTTTGCGAAGTTTCATTAGCCGTCTGGGAATACTTACTTATGGTATCATGTTGCTTGAATTGTGTGCGGAATTTCCACCTACCATGAAAGGAGTTCTAGCAAAATAACACTCATTAAACGGGGTTGAGAATAACAAGAATTTATAGGATGGATATATGGATGTAACTAAATTAAAATAAACTTATTTAAAACTGCAACATGATGCTAAATAACACTGAAGCCACACATATTGCAGCTTTTTCTATTGTAACGCATAAATACCGAAAAGATTCGCTTTAAAGACTCAATGTATCATGTAAGCGGATAGGACAAAGTTGCCCTGGGACACGTTACTTGTCACGGGGTTGGATGCACGAGGCCTTCTCACTGTCGCTCTATTATTTACTCCACAGAAAACTGCTTTTCATATCACAAGCAGCGGCCCACAGCGGAGTTGCACAAAGATGGCTCCCTCGCTCCCTACATAAATGCACTTACTTTATGAATGACGTAATCGTAATATTGTTCCGAGCTTGGATTTGTGTTCATGTTTCTCTGCAATCAGCTTTGTGTAATGGTTGTGGAACTTGACTATATCCATTAAAAAGTCGAGCATTTATTTACTTAGAAGCAGACAAAAACCCGCTTGAAAGATTAGCGTGACGAGTGAACGGGCGATAAGGCTAGACAAACTTAAAATGTAGCTTCATTTATCAGAGACATCTATACGTAAATCGCGACTGGGTTTTGTTGTTCTTGTATCAGATTTAGATTAATCAAGGACACGCAGCGAGCAGCGAGCCGTGAGGCTAGGCGGCAGACAAGTGCAAGGTCGTAGTTGAATACTTTAACCAAAACTGTGTTTACATCTTATGGAGCAAATTGCGTGAATCACAAGAGTGACGTAATGGAGGAAGTTACCACTTGGCTGGAGCCAACCTACGCGCTCCTGCCAGGTCGACCGCACCGTCATAATGTTTCAAAAATATTGCTTTGATCCGGCACCATTATTACTTAAACTGGTTAGATCTTCGCAATGGAGATTGAAGATTAAGTTAATAATTCTGGTCAGTAAATTTTCGCAATCTGCTCCAAAAGAAATAAAGGAGGCTTATTTAAAAAATAAAATGAGAATATTATTTGGTTTATGGCGTTCTGAACCGTGTTGTTGTGGTGGAATTGGAAAATAATAATGGTACATTCCCCAATGTATCACTTCCCACACCACGTGTTTCTACTGCGGGTGTTCGCTACATAAAGGCTCCTTCAAACAGGTGCAACACGCGACGCGAATCGTACGCGACACAAAAGCACCGCGTGTCGCGCGACGACCGGTGCCTTTAAGTCGCGCGCGATTCGCGTCGCGTGTCGCTCCTGTTTCAAGGAGCCTTAACGCGTTACATTCATTTGCATCTGTCAATAGTCCAGGTGATTTCGACGTAGCATCCATCGTCGGTCGATGTTTAGATCATCGCTCGTGTTAATTAGCATAATGGTGCTGGAGGCGATGACGTCACGTATCTAATTTGATTACATCGGGGCAAGGCCGGTGTGGTTAGCAGTTTGCACTGAGTGCGCTACTTGAACGTACCACAGAAGTTTTCAGAAACGGTAATGTACCTATCTACCCACTAACCTTTAGTGTGCTATTGCTAACTAAATAATAAACGTTTTTGCGCCATAACACGATGGCGTTCAAACTGCACTTCAAAGCGTTTAGGACTTGAAACTTTAACAAAAGATGCCTTTCAAAATCCAGTCACGGTGAGTGTTGCGCCGGAGATGAACCAGGCTCTCATTTAACAATCATAACAATTCTTTTGTCTGTAACTCCAACGGTAAGGCAAAGTTTTCCTATTGAATTGGTTAACATTCAGAAAATTGATGATTTAGTCCACAGTATTTTGGATTATGGCTAACGCGTTTTTATCCGTCGTTGAATATTAAATTATTATTATTATACGAGTATATTAAACCGACGTTGCTCTTATTGTATATTTTTATTATAACGTTAATTTTAATATGAAGTAAATAGCTCTAAAGCATCTACGGAATGAAATGCCGACGTTAGATAAGAACAAAGAAACTCTCACTTTAAATAGCTGCTAAAATTCCGTTACAAATTCTCACATTTCCTCGAATTCAACCGGCGCTCGTGTGGATCATTTGAATTATAAAGTGAGAAGCGAGTGCATGCACAGTGCATAAGATACCTTGGCTATGTAAATGAGGGGAAGCTGCAGCCTAAGTAAGGGCGAGTTTACACCTGCGGGTCGCGACCGCTGTCCAGGGGACGTGTTAGCCGACAACACGGTCATAGTTCAATCACAGGGGAATACGGTCAACTATTTTTTGTAACTCGTTTAAGACGAATGTATTATTAAAATTAAATAATCGTTCTAACCCTTTCTTGGTGCAACGGTCTGCAAAGCCAGTCGACAAGTGCAATCAGAAGTATAAAATAATGTTGTACAATGATGTCTAGAGAACATAATATACAACGTAGAGCAGTCACAAATAATTTCATAAGATGTGCATATTGTGCAGGGGAAGTTAAAATCTACGTAAATGTAGAATTTCCAGATTCCAGTAGTAATAAATTCGGCAGTTTCGTCTGAGAAGTAAATGAAACAGCATTTAATTGTAAGTTACGCAAACAAAACAACAAGACGGATCCCAATAAAGCACTCTAAACCAACAGATAGAGGAATAAGTTTAACTCTTACAACGATCCTGTGACCGTTACTCAAAACTTTGGGCTGGCTTTGTTCAAAACACGAAACTAATTTATTCGTATCTCGGCGTACCATTCCACCGTACTAAATAATCGAAGAGCAAATTATAAATGCGTATTAACGGTCAAGTCGTAGTTCAAAGATTAGGGCAGAGGGCAACCCTTTACTAGTATCGCCGGTAAGGTGAAGTTTCAAATTATATCGGATCACTGGAGTGGTCTCGATGCACGCTCAAACAATATTTGATATTTTAATAAAAGCAGTCGTGCCCTTTGTATTGAATGTTATTATGTTAGCCAACAAGTACCGGCTGTGCTCTTTTTGTGAACTTAGTGAGATTACTTCAATTTTGTAACGGATTTAATGCTCCCGCAGACAGGCGCGACGCGACTCTTCGCACCTTTAAAAACAAACCGTTACTAAACGAAAATATAAAATTTCACACAGGAGCTTAAATAAAAATAAATACACGGCTTTTTCGCAATAGAATTTAAGGTTATGGAGCTTTGAGCCATCTTTTGAGGTCATAATGATGGATATTTATTTACACTATAACATGCGTTCTATTGCGAAAAAGTCGTGCATTTTATTTATTAAAGTTCCTGTGTAAAATTTTATAATTTCGTTTAGTAACGGTTTGTCTTTAAAGGTGCGTCTTATAGAACAATTTCTATGAAGTTTTCATAAAAAATGTTCTACTAGAGTCGCATCGCATTGTAGCGTCGCGCCTGTTTGCGGGAACCTTTAATCAGTGAAGTGGATGTGTTATTAAAATAATGATGTTCCTTTAAACGTTATTATAACAGAAAACTTTGAAGCATTCATTGACAAATTAACCGATGACAGCTTTGTTAAAAATACTAAATATTTAAAGAGAGGTCGAACATCAGTTTTGAAGTCAAAATTCAATCCTTATGGTTACGCTGAAGTCAAGTAAACATAAAGGTCTTTTGTAAAATCTAATCTACGAATGGACCATAATGTATTATGCGAATAATACAAAAGCTACTAATGCATAGTCAATATTCTTAGCTTCTCTTTTCAATATGTGCATATTATTACGTCGTTGTATTTGTGTTGGCGGTGACGTCACGTGCCGTCAAGTCTGCTCTATTTGGGTTGAACCCTGCGGTCAGTCACGGAAGTGCAGACCCTTATCGTGGATCGACATACACAAGTGTAGTATTAGTATCGGCAATCGTCAAGGGCGGCGACGACGGCGGCGGCGGCGCGGCGCGACTCGGCGCCGAGCGTCGCGTGCGGCGCCCGTAATGGATATTGATGGCTATGGCGCGACTAATTAGCCCCCACCACCACCTTCCCGCCATGCCTGCTTAAGCTCTTTTTTCACGGTGACAACGAGCGATACAACACGCTTTAACCGACGCTCATCAATCTCCCCCGGAACCTATCTCGTACGACCACTAGCAATGAATCGAGCGATCGCTGTCTCGGGATGACATCATCCGCGTGCGTACAGATTAGATTCTGGCTCGTGGGAGTGACGCCGATGCGCGTCCAAACAATATCACAATCGAATTAGAAGCCGGCTTGGTCTGGGCGGTATCAATCACCGTGGGCGGGCCGCGCGACATTGGACTTCAATTAGGCGGGCGGCGCGTGTGATTGCTCTCACTCCTCTACACGCTAAAGGGTTACTTGACCCACTAATTAGGCTCGACGTACGAGTCCTCGCCAACTGGAAGCTCGAAAATGAAGAAGTGATTCAATATTTATTCGCGCTTATACCTACTCCTTTCTATGTTCTTAGCGAATTAAAAAGAACTACTAAGTTATAAATTGGATTATTTTTAACCGTATGTTTTTACAATTAGCATTTAAGAGTTAACGACTCTTATAAAAAGAAGCTTATGAATACGAAAATTAAATATTATCGTATTCAGCTATCATGCTCTAACAGAATGTGGGTACATTATGAAACTATGTACAAATTAAAGCGGCAACCGTGACGGGAGAGCAGATTAAAATAATGATTGCTTATTAAAATTGTTATTAACTTAAACGAGTTAGAACATGCACTTGGGCGCAGAATCCTATACCTATTAGTTATTTTTGTGAAGTTAACAAGCATGTAAAGTGTAACGATGTGACATACAAGAGCAAATAACAGGTTGGGTATAACTTAACACTGTAGAGCGGTTGAGACCGTCTCGTACTGCGATTGACCACAAATAGGTCGCAGATTGAATAACACTGCACCGACCTGTGCAGGTTTCTAAATATGTACAAAGTGATATTATTATAACCGCAGACTATTTCGCAACTGTGATATCAACTCTGGTGGGTAAACGCAAGCGACACGGTAAGTGCAAGCGCCAAAAGGTTGTGTGACAGTTAAGTGTTTTGATATTACATAAATGTACTCTACATGCAATTTTGACATATCGTCGCTTAGGTAACAATACCGCGTAAGTCAAAAATTGGTCATATGACGTTTTATACTTCATTGGATAGATTTTGTCGGCGCGCATCGAATGATGTTAGAATTTTTTTTTAATTGTACAATCGCAGCGCGTTATTCAAGTAGTTCTGGCACCGCGCAAATCGTTTGTTGTGTCACAACCGCGTAAGTCGTCAGTCCGCCATACTATTTTGTGTTGATGTGTGACCGCGCAGCAAATTTGTTGTATATTTTTGTCTATTACGGTTTTATCAGAGAGACAGACACTTCTGATGGACCAAAAAGGTAAGCCAACTCGATTATTCATTATTTTGTAGTTTAATAGAGTGTAATTACTGCTATTTTAGATGTATTTTAAACTTCAATAGATCGGCGGTTTTTCAATGTAATGTTCATTGACTTAGGCAGTATTGTTAACTATTTTATTTTGGCTTACGCTGTGTTCCATAAACATTTTAATGGGACTTGAGCGGTAGTAAACAGACTTTAGGTGTATGGTTTTTATTATATTAACTTACTTTTTATAAATAAAAAGGAATAATTATTATGAATTATTTTGGGTTTAATTATGATTTTTTACTTTTTACCAAACGAATTTGTATGCATGCATTCACATTTGGTAAGTAAATATTATATAAAGTTTTTTTTTCAGCTTATGAAAATGACTGAGCAGCTTGATGATACCGCTTGCAGCATGAACGAGGAGGAGAAAGACGTGGAGACTCAAGTTAAAGTCACGACTTTACTCGATTTAAAAAAAAGGCGGGAAGCGTTGTTGGCACAAAAAATGTAAATCTTAAAAAGGAAAAATTGCGAAAAGCTGGCTCAGGTAACAATAAATAAACGTAGTAAACTTTACCCCAAATCAATTGATTCTATTAATTCTGATTCAACTGAAGTAACTATAATGGGGGGCTTACATCAAGCAGTAGGTAGTATCAATGTTGAGCCTGCCGGCTTTGATGACGAAAAAATTGCACAAGCTGATACAATTACATTGAGCAGCAAGGGTGTATTCTTTTTTTTTTTTTTTTTTTTTTAATGTTGCCCCACGCTAGGAATTTCTCCTGTATTGTGGGTGCGTTTACAAACATTCAAACTCACATACACAAACAGCCAGACCCGGAACAACTACTTGTAGGTCATACAAATATTTGTTCCGTGCGGGAATCGAACCCGCGACACGCAGCGCAGCACTCAACGCGTAACGTAGAAATTAACGAAATAAAGGAGAAGGAGAATGACGCAAACATAATTAATATTGACAACTTAAAATTTATAGAAATGATAGAGAATTCTTTATTAAATTTTGCGGACATTAGCAATACTTCAGTAATGGACATTCCAACGAATGAACTTTTGCCTGATATTTCCTCTACGAGCAACATAATATTATTGACAGAAACTAGTACAGTTATTGAAAACTCAAATCCTCAAGTCAATTTAAATATGATTGCAAATGATATTCCCAGTGTACTGAATTCTGCTGTTGTTACTGTTAGTGAGATATCAAGCCTCCAACTCGATGAAGTTGCCGCTGTTTGTGAGATATCGACTCCCCAACCTAATGAAGTAGCCGCTGTTGGTGAGACATCAAGTCCCCAACCTAATGAAGTTGCCATTATTGGTGAGACATCTTACAACCGACCTGATGAATTGACTTTGGGTGAGACATCTAACCCTCAACCTGATAAATTAGAAATCCTCTGCAACTCTTGCCTCAACGTCCACTTAAACTGTGCAATGATGTGACGCCCTTAAGTATGCTGCCTAAACTGTATGATGCGAAACTACCAATTTCCCAGCGAAAATACAAAGATTTGCAAGATTTAAAGGCGGTGCTACCATCTAACTGCCATTCATTTTATGATGACATACCATTTAAAGTTTGACTTGATATTGTGACTTGATTGATAGATGATTAAGACTGATAATTATTAACTGTTATGATGATTAGAAACAGAAATGATTATAATATTCTCTTTAAGTTTTTAGTACGTAAGTAACCATTGATAATGTAACGTGTTATTCATGAGTCATAAACTCATGACTTTTAGTTTTGATGTTTAAGTTTTTTTGAAAGGTTTTGTATTTTCATTGAAATAGTTTTACTTACTTACTTTATTATTTTATATACTAATAGAAGCTGGGTGATTACCAAAACTATAGTTAATTAAGTAATGTGATATTGATTTATAATCATTCCTGTGACACATAGGTCATTATTTTGTTGAAACTAAATAACAGATAAGCTAAAAGCATTGTCATATTTCCTATTATTGTTCCTACTAGCATTAAGAAAGTTTATTTTTTTACTTAATTATAATTAAAAAAAAGTTTAAATACCGCATAAGTCTTTCTTTTGTTGAACTAATACCGCCTAAGTCAATTTTATACTGATACAGTATTAAATACACATATTTTAGTATATGACATCATAATTGAACCTAATATATACCTATTTATGTATTCAGTACACATGTCTGAAGTATTTCAAAGATAATAATCAGTTTTTTATCTCTCCTGGAATCTTGTCAAATTTAACTTGCGCGGTATTGTTACCTAAGCGACGATATTCTAATTTGCATTTATGCATGTCAGTCATGTTGTGAATAGTTTTATATATCCATTTAAATAATTGCATTGCATATCGCAGAAAAAGGTTTGGTGCTTTTACATTTAAAGCTGTCCCTGCAAATAAAACATCTAACAGCTTGGATGCAATCATTGTATTAAACTTGCAACTGCAGTTATAGCGTGTAGGGTGTATTGACACATAATTGATACCCTGTCTGGTACAAACAATTACATTTATTTCTATTTGTGCAGTTTAAAATTGTCATGCCAAATGAAAATAAGTTATTTTCTAATTCATTTTGTCTGTTGTAATTACGTGAAAAATTATTGGATTCCCTGAGAAGGTCGGTTGGGCATGGGAACCTCGATAGTCAATTGATTTCGTACTGATCGTGTTGAAATTTTCTCACACTGGTAGAGTGCATGACTGTCCAATATTTAGTGCATTACTACCTATGCTTTGCCACATCTTGAGAAGTTTTAGTGAACTAATTTGGTAGATGATTTTATGCAAGTTCTATTTAATTTTCTTTCTCACTTTCTTTGTCAGTGATTTAACATTAACGTCTTCTTTTTTAACATCAAGATCTTCATGTAATGAACCTACACGCAGTACACGTGTAGTTTTGATGACAACAGCCTCCACAAAAGTCTGAGTTCAGGCACTTTTAGGAAGTAGGTTATCTTTGTAACATTTCTTTCAAGTTTGCTGTTTCATGAATATTAATATTGCGAACACATTATTGGATATAAATAGCCCTATAAATAACAGGGTAGCACGCTTGATTTATTAACTGTTTGATAACAAGTAGTAAGAGTCACTCGCCATCTATCAATCAAGTTGTCGGTACCACTATGTACATGACTGGATGTGCAATATCCATCACTATTCGCGATGTATGATATTGTTACTATATGTTGAACTTTCTAGATCATCATACACTCAATAAAATGAAGAATTTATCATTTTGTTTTAAATAAAGACGACGTATAGATTAAAAAAAAATACTTGATAGGTAGGTACAGACGATTCTACAGATAAATATTAAAACAACATTAAAGTAACAGCCGTAGTTCCTATCGCAAGTAATTTAGTCTGACATGTACCTCAATAACTGGAGAACAATAGTAAGATAATCTCGCACATCCGAGTTTTATTCCACATTTGGCCTTCTGGCTGTGTTGTTTCTACATAAATTCATCATTTTATCATGTTTACAGCTCTTAAAACTGTGTCGATTATAATCATACAGCCTACAAGTAATATTAAAATGTTAATTTTATCGAGGCTGACGCACAAGATAGGTACTTGTTGCTAGCCGTTCGTACTATCTATCAGTTCTCGGGATACTCTCTCTACGGACGACGTTCTCCTCAGACTCTGACATTAATTGACATTCACCTGAAAGCCGATGGAGTTTGCGTGTTAATTGATAGATCTCGGCGGGGAATCCCAAGGCTGGAATTATCTGTCAAACTTCGATCCTGTCCTATGTGTAGTACTAACATAAAATCGGTGTAATTCTTCTGAATAGTTCTCGATACCTGCAATGCTGCAGTATTTTTATGACCACTTTTTGTGTGCATGCCGATTATCTCCTTAAGGTGCCATTCTGGGTCAAAGATAAGAAGGCGCTAAGGTCGTTTGTGATAAACGAATTTGATTAAAAATTTAACGTGCACAAGATTAGAGCTGACTTTTTAATCAGTTGAGAACACGACTTCATTTTTACGAGCTTCGTCTTAGCAGTTCTTTTTTAATTGCCTCTCGACGCGCCCGGGCCGTGTAATGCGCTATTTAATGATGCTTCAAAATGTAAAATGCATTGCTGCACCATCTTTCTTTTACTGCTTCTTACTAAGAAGATCACGCTAAGTGCTCATGGTCTTCTGAACCTTATTATTAAAAGTTTGAATTGAAAACTAAAATTCTCTACAGCTTTGGTACATTAACAATCAAAATTGGGTTTTACAAACCAGTCGTAAATTAAATTAGGTACACATACAAAACAATGTAGACATTACTGTACCTAATGAAAACGAAGTGTTGAACATAGTCGGTAATGGTCATTGTAATCAGTTACAACAAATCAAAATCGAGACGCCATTTGAATTACTTTATCTGACGCAACACGGTGTTTTGTTCCGGTTCAGAATCGACATTGAACAAATTCGATACGCCGACAGGCGGGAACAGCTAGTAAAAACATGCCCAATCTAAATTTTATAGCTAAATGACAATTTATATAAAAAAGGAAATTGCTTTTTAATATAACAATACACTAACAGTCAATGCCGTTGAGCTACGCAAACAAAATACTGGAAAATGTTTAAAGAGTGAATATCATAACTAGGCATCGATTACAGCCAACAAAAAAACGAAAACTAGTGTAGTAAATCCATCACGGTAAAAAAAAAATTACTGCAGAGGGAGTAATCCATCACCTGCGTGTATTCAAAAAATAAAAGGTGGGCAATTCAAAAATTGCTCGCAGTATAACAAGGGAATTGTCGCCTACGCACGTCCGTTTATTTCAATGAATATAATGTCACAATATTACATGCAAAGAAAAACGTATTTCGAATTACGCATGCACCCTTATGAGCGGTTGTAGCTGGCACCTAATTAGAATTTAAATAATATCTACCGGCGCGACGGTGTTCCAACTGACCCTGCCTTTGTAATCTTAATAACCCAACACTCAGCAATAAAAAGTTGTACAATGTAATTGGCATTACTATTTTGTTCTCACTCTAGTAGCTGTCAATAACGCAAGAGTCAATTATTATTGACGCCGTAATTAATTTCGTAAGTGGGACATTTTATGTAAATGACAGATTTCAGCTCTAAATATTAACGTTTAAAACTAGAATCTAGAATACAATTATAGCGGTTAAACTGGTTTTGTGTGTTGTTGGCGCTGCTAGATCATAAATATATTTCACGTATAGTTCCTAGCTTCCTTATCGAGTGTTTGCTTGCAAGCAGTTCGGCGCCGGCGCAGGACGACCGCGACCGCGACGACCATGTGGGCACAACAATGAGCTCATACAACCGGTCGCAGGACCGTTACAGATGAGCCACCGGCGACTTGGCCGCCGCCTGTGAATATGCATGAGCCAAGATTTGACCTCGGGTTATTAGACCGCGCTCTCGGAGCGTGGGACCGCTCAGGTATAACAATCGACATTTGACATTTGCGTGACAGTCAACTCACTTCCCGAAGTTCACGTCAAATATATTTTGAATTGATGTTATTGCAGAATAATTGTTATTACTTGTGAAAGGGGGACACATTAATTAACTTTTCGATGTCGTTATTATGATATAGTTATGCTCTAATTGTAATGGTTATTTTATTGTTTATTTATAATTGATTTCCTCAATATAGATACCTACATAATTTCCGTAATGAAAGTGATAGATGCAATAACAAATGAAACATCGTTGTACCTAATTATTTAGAACAAAATCCGACAGAAGACAAATAAAAGAAGCTGATGGAATTATTGAGGAAATGATTTCCCGAGTACTTATTTGACAGCGTTACCTCCTATATAAAATATCCACAGAACATTTCATATAAGGCGAAGTGCAAATCAAATGTAAGATGGGTAGTCAGAGCGTGAACGGGACGTGGCCATCAATCAGGCGAGAGGCCGCGGGTCAGGCCCCGCACCCCGACCACCTGTCGCGTCCGCGCCCGCCAGCTCACACCAATTGCTAATCAGTCACTAAGTTACGCCAAATCTCAGCCTGACAGGGGGACCTCGCACCGCCACCGTGCGGGTAATGCTATTTTGACGAACAAGGGTATTAGCCGCGCGACAAACCATTTTGTCATCAACAATTTTCATTCAGAACAACCCCTCTAGAAGAGGCACAAGATTTTTTAATGCATCTTATTTTTCTGATCGATTTGAGTCACAATTTTTTTCAGGATCAAAAAGTATATATCATAAAAATAAAAATACATAATTGGACCTTTAAAGCCTTTTTAACGTCCTTCTATCGCAGTTTCCTTCTAATACCGCGTAATAAAAGTAATCTCATGGACCTTTCATCCTTTGAACAAAAGAATTATTGCTCATCGAAAGAGCGGGAATTCTCGCGTAAAATAGCAGACATTTTTGAAATAGCGGTAGCTTGTCATTTGAAGCGTCGGTATCGGAGTCCGGCGAGCGGCGAGCCGCGGCGATCGCTGTAAATTTCATCGCAATAGTGAATGTACACGCGAGACTAAAAATAAACATGGCGGCCACAACGGGCGTAGTCAGGCGATACTGAGATAACTGCTCCAGCGTGTATCGCCTACAACAGATCCGGCGCCACTGTGTTGTGTTGTGAAATGCGAATACGCTTCACACAACATTGATTGTTTAATTAGTTGAGTTAATTTTAGTATACGGGCGTCTTTTGAGTGGGCGCCAAAGTTTTATTTATATGACAATTTTCAGTTTGCCATTTCTTCAGGTTTACACAGTATTTACCTACAACTCCTACATAACAATTCAATGTAAAGTGCCCAATTGAAAGAAGTCTGAAAATAAACGTAGGATAACTTAATATTGGAAATGAATCGAATCCGAGATTTATATCTATGGAACAGAGTTCTAATAGCTTTAAAAGTTTTTCACAGAAATAATTTATGGGATGGTGGAGTGGCTTGAAATCAGGCACGCAGAAAAAACAAATCTGAATCCTGAAAAAGTTTTAAATCTCTTTCATGCGAGGCCAATGTGTGTTCAAAGAGTTCTTTAAAGATCCTTGGAATTTTTCGACGAATAATAGATACAGAAGCTTAGTTTAAAACTCCATAAAAAAAACCTGTTTCAGTAATATTTATTTATCTGATATTTGACTGCAAGCCATTTGTCATCTAGCGTCGTTGTGTTGGAAACTAAATCTAAAGCGAACCATAACATATAGCGGTGAGGCGAATGATACATAAATGTTATGCTTTTACGTCATATACGTCGCGAAAACAAATGGACAAGGAAATTCTCGCATCCGAAAAGGAAAATTGTATGCAGTTTCAAGAAAATTGTTTCATCTGTGGTAATACGCAAAGCAGCAAAAGTGTGACAGGCAGAAACAAACTCGATTGAAGAGAGGAACGGAGCTATGCCGTCCGTGGGATTCATCTCGGCCAGATCACGTTCGTGGAACAAAAGGAGCGCGCGGCGAGCCGACACAGGCAAAACGAGCAAAAAAAAAACTTGCGTTCAAATGGAGCTTTTCATACTTAACCAACTCTGTGCACTTATAGAGTGCCCCAAATGACGCAAGCGTCTCACACTCTGAACATCTTTAGTATTTGTACGCATTCTATAATATGTGAACATATTTCAGTACTCAGAACATCCAAAAAGTTTTAAGGAAGCTGAATACCTTCGGCAAAACGGAACGAACAAACGCCAGCTCAAAATGTGCAATGTGACAACTCCATGCAGCATTAAGAAGACATTAGGGGTGGGGTTAGAGCGACGACAGAGGGCGCATTATTTAGCAATTTATCACGTATCCGATAGCAAAGGAATATGAACTTTCTGTAACTGTTGCCTGTTTCTTATTTCAATAGTTTCTACTACGTAAACTTACTTTTCAACATGTATAGTCACAATTTACATGTTATGTTCCCTGAAACGTAACGAATAGTCAAATAGTATGTTTGTGAATATTAGAAAGCAAATATTATAGCTGTCACTTTCGCTAGTCGGGCTACAATGACTCGCTTGAAATCACCGCGTGAACCTTTCATCGCGCGTCACTACGAGCTTTCAAAAAGCTTTCAGTGGTCGATCGCGCTCACTATGATTATGAGTGTTGCCAATATACGTTCCGCGAATGGAGTTATGGCAAATATATGAATAAAAGTGGAATGTTGTAAATTGCTGTTGTATAAGTTGACGCAATTTCTACCACGTTAACCTCTCAATTTGTATGGGTAACTGTGGCCAGCCACAAAGTGCGGTTGCCAAGCGCCCGCAGCGGAAAATTTGGCGGAAACCGATCGACATCGCGGCTCAAAACTATGCATTTTAAGTCAAATCAATCGATAGGCGGTCGGACGCACACGTGTGCTAGTTGTTTATGTGCCACAAAAACCACAAAGTTTTGCGAGACTGCCAAATGTGGAAGTACATACTTCGTATGAAGTGGCTTTTAGGGCTTCCCATGAGAGGAGTTAGCTTACGTTAGTGGACGAATGGGGCACAACTCACGCGGCGTCATTATCGTTACAGTTCAGTGGTCGGCGCCAATTTGAGCGGGTGTGTAACGAGCACTGCGCCCACACCGGTCCCAGGACTTGCTTAATTGAGCTCTCCACACACTCAATTTCTTTATAAGAAACTTTAAATGTTATTTAGATATTATTCCATTCAAAGTGAGCTGACGTCGACAACGAATTTGCGTTGAAGTTAGGAAATTAGGGGGACCAAAAAGCACCAGAAGATAAGTAAAAATAAACCTTTTATTCGTGTTTAAACCCTACTAAACCTAAATTTACATTGAACAACAAAATTACTGAGTGTAGTAACGTATACAGAACTATCGTCGAGGTTGATGGAGGTAGATGGCCCGTGGTGGAGCCGGGTACCGGAGCGTGCCTGCTCCCGCACCCATAAATATTTTACGGTGCACTCCTTTATGGTATTGTGATTAGATTGTCGCGCTGCTTGTGCCACGCGAATCTATGGTATATCGAATTTGGAATAAAGTGAACCCGTGTCTTGGAGTATTTCGCGTATGTAATGGAATTTTGCCAAGAACTACATGTGTTGCGGGATCCACAAGCTTTGCTACTTTTATTTTGTTGTATCATGAAATTATTACAGGTGTCACTTTTATTACCAGACGTAGTAAGGCTTATGATCTTGGCTACATCAGTGTGAAATTGTGGCTTCATGTCTAAGTATAAATATCAGTAGCCGCTTGTGTAGATTGTCGAAAAAATATTATTTTGCAAAATTTTAAGAAAGCAAGATGGTAGGACGGGCTCAATAAAACAAACGATCAGAGGTCCACATTAGCCTTGGGTCGAACGAGCTGAAAGTCATGGAGCCTTTGTCTAGCAGCGGGATGATGTAGGCTGACAGTAACCAGAAGACTCACTGTATTATCATTTATTACCATAAATACTATTTATTGAACCATCAATCTGTTAAGTAACTTCAGCAACTAGCGTTTAAACCGAATGCAATAGCACAATACTTCTCCAAACAGGTGTCTATTAATATTTTGACAAGCCAAGCAAGTGTTATATTTTCGTTTCAATATCGGAGTAACACATATGAAATAACGCAAGGTGGGTTAGATAGTGATGTAAGTGTTCGATGTTCGATCTAGGAAAACCGGGGCGCAGGCGAACATCATGTCTACACGATGGCGGAGAAGGGGAAGTGGTAAGGTCGCGTTACGCCGTTTGAAAGTGAGATGCGAGGCGCCAGGAGAGCAACAAATTAAGTCCCCGCGGGGAGCGGCGCCGCCCACGCCCGCGTTGAGAGCCGCCCGCGATAACGTCTCGCCGAAGGGAAAACTTGAATATTTCCAACGAATTACGTAACCAAATTCGCTGAATAAAAGTTCGCGTACGTGCCCCGACAACCGGCAAAGTATTATTGAAGTTCTCTTTACATTCTAATTAGGAGTTTAGAAGCGTTTAATCGTAGAATATGTCGCCTTCGCGAATCCATTACACGAGAAAGTTTATATTGAATACAGTAATTGTACAAGTATCTGCTATCAATTTTGTTTGTAAGTGACTTACTGAAGTCACTTGTACCAATGATACTTGTTCAATTACTGCTAACGTACTTACAACATTACTGGAGCACTGGTTCCAATAATGTTGTAAATACGTTAGCAGTTACAACTTCCCAACTTTCCCGAAATAGGTATCATCGGATTGTTTTAACGGACTCAATAATTTTTATTCATGCACATTTTATCGAACTTTCTGACAGCTTCTTAGACAGGTCAAGCCAGACAAAAGTTAAACAAAGCTAATTTTAATACATGCAGAGGCAAAATGATTTTTCCAACGTCTTATGAAATATTTAAAAACGCTATGGGAAAGGCAAAGAAATATGGTGGTCATGAAATGGAACGATTTTCAACTAAAGTATTTCACATACAGTTTCTACTTGTATGCTGACAAAAACAAGGTGTTGTTCGAAATAAAAGCAATAGAATTTAGCAATGCCTACACATTTTTGCTCACGATGACTGTACATACATTTATTACTCCTAATGTCAAGAGTACAGAACATTTGATGAAAATATTTTATTTTATTGGCCAATATTCTCTTATTTTATATTACGTTATTCGAAAAAGTTATAGTCGTTTCACGAGAGAAATAAAACTCTTACCGCAACATAAACTTTATCACATAAAGTCATAAATATTTTGTACCAATATCACTTCCCCTGTTTGAGGTGGTGGCATTGGCGTTCGCTTCTAAATGTGAACTTTAAAGTTTATTGGTATCAAACTTTTTATTTTTTATCCAGCGCACATTTATTTCACTAGCGTTTAACCTGTACGATCGTTATTTCAAACGAATACACACATACATATTCCGTATTTGATTATGGAATCGTTGTAAAACTACAAAATAGCAAACCGTTATAAATTCACTGCGACTGCCTGCATTTGAAACGACACTGCTGGATTAACGAGCAGATTAAACAAGCGAGAAATAATAGACGCACGATACAGTTAATGACGGACCCATAAAAAAGAAGGAAGAAATCTGCCAATAGCAAAGCTTAAGCGAGGGTATAAAATTAAATGGGTAGAAGGCGTTTTTACAAGTTTATCGAGCGTTCCACATCGGGCAGACGTCTAATGGGCTCGCAGGCGCCGCGCACGCTGCCTGTCTGTCTCGGCGGCCAGTGACGTGCGCTCGCCCGCCAGACCGTATGAAACCGACATTTAGACCTTACCAATTTCCGATCGATAGCCGGCTAGGAAAACGTTTCACTTATGACATGTTGTCATGCTATGTTACACTCGTGATGGTGGACCAGTAATAGATTAAAGAGTTCCTTATGAACAAGTGACTGTAGCGAAAACAAAAAGGTCGGAATGGGGCTACTTACACAGAACGGCGCGGTTGGCTGCCCCCTCGCTTCGCTTTTAATGCGGATTTATCGACTCAAATTAATCGTGTAAGTAGAGAGCCGGTCGAGGAAAGTTGCGTGAAACGCGATAAAGGACCTCTATTCGTTCGAAAAGCCGTTCATTGCGATTAAACTAAATTGACCTGCGTTTGCTATAAACCTGGTTGAGTGGCCTGATTGAAGAGTATCTATTATAAAGTCATGAATTGAACTCAAGACGAAGAAGTGTTTAACGATTGCATTCCGGAGTCACCGAGATAGCTTACAGAGTCAGCAAGCTAAAGTGGCAGTGAGTGCGCTTGTCATATCTGCCGAAGGACCGATGCCCGTTCGAGTGGCCGAGACTTTGCGAGGGGCCTGTGAATCGGCAAACAGCGTTAGACAGATACTCTTCAGTCAGATTTATCCACGACATGAAAAAGGTAGCTGAGGTAGCGGGAGTTGGAAGACCGAATGTTTGGACCAAACTTATAGCACATTTCGGGAAAGATCCTGAGAAGCTGTGGACAAGACTGGGATAATTCGAGTTTGGATTAGTTTTCAAATTTCTATTCGATTTCCGAGCTATCTAATTATTGGTTACAAAGGTTTTATCAAGAAACTAATACTGTCTAACGTGAATACATGACATACGATTCTCCCCAACTATATGATAGAAGCATGTTTTGTAAACAGCGAGTAGCGTGGCGATGCGGTTTCGGGTGCGATGTCGAACGCGACTGGGTCTCCGGAACGACACGTCAGCCCACAATCTCATTTGTGCTTCCCACTACAACGAGCGACACGTAGGAAATGAGATGCGATTAGCTTACCCAGCCGGCGAACATTTGCTCTGTACATCGGCACAACATTCACATAAATTTAAAATAGCTGTGACAACAAACCCGTAAGGAAATATTGCCTGTTTATCAGCTCAGGTACACCCTACTTTACATTTAACGTGTTTGAAGCGAGATTTTAACTTTATAAGGCACACAATCGCTCTAATCGAGCCGTTTCACTTACACATTCAACTGCAGTAAGTTACCATTGTGCGCTCTCTTGACTTTTGATAAATGATCCGATTAAAATGAGATTGCTGATAGTCTCTTTTTAGTTTTAGTACGTTCCTATATATATACCTGATCGTGAGAAATGGAAGACTGAAAGTGCTGACGGTGGGATTCAAAACGATCGATATTACAAATGGTTATTATTTAAATTGCTTCGATTCAAGTACCTATATTTGAAAGAGCTGCCAGTATCTTTGAATAGGTAAGTTGGAACCTAAAACCCCATAAAGTGAATGCTAAGAAGTCGAGCTTGTTGCCAAAAGAAACCACTGCAATAAGTTACAATCATCAGATCCGTCGCAAGTAATTCACAAAAGATATTTAAAGCGAAATGGTTTCCACCAACTTTTGGAATAGAAAATTCTCAAGGAATAGCTGTGTGTTCTTCGACGGGGAGTGGGAGTGATTCCGAGCCGCTTACACTGGCACCCGCTTCGGGACTGCATAATACATTGCGGAGAATGCACCGCAGTTTGATCCCTTTCTAGACAAGGTAAGTACGACTGTACCCCGAGTGGAAAGTTCTCTTGATGTTACCTCCACTTTTCTACCAAGTAAGGACATGAGCTAGTAAAGGGGCTTTACGGTTTCAACGTAAATTGACAAAGTTTTGAGTATGACATCTCTTTGTCTTCTTACAAAGGAATATCGACCATGTTCAATTATTTATGACTAATTGTTCTTACAACTTTGGAAGTGCAAAGTTCGAGCGAAGGTATTAAAGGGATACGTACAAACTTGTGTGGGAATAATGAAGGCATTTAAGGTACACAGTCGAGACATTGTCAATAAGTTCTGAAGCTAGTCGAATACTGTGTTATTAATACAAAATCGAAGTAAAGTTCGTAGCAGCAAAACATCTTTGGTTTTGGTCGTTAAAGAGGAATGTTAAAGAATTTAGTTCCCGGCCACGTCCACGCTAGCTCTACGGCTCATAAAAGTTTGGTGTGTGGATAATAAATATGCTGTTTTTACACGAAGAGACTCCTAAAACGAGCTGTTGTTTGTTCACGTAAGCGCTGCATCTATTAATAAAAACATTTTTACGACGATGCTTTTACAAACTTTGATAAATTACATGTCTAATCAAAATTTAAACATGAATTTATTAAACTGAAGTATTATGTATTTAACGTCAATTTGTACTGAACAATACAAGGACTCCAAATTATAGCTGTCAAGCAACAAACAGTTAATTTGGTGTCTGTTCGATTATAAATCACAAAGTTGCTTCGGAATATTTAATTAAAACATGAGACAAAATATTGCAATGACATAATTATATTGAAATAAGTTTATTTCATATAAAAACTCCATATTTATTTATTTTGAAATGAAATATTGAAGGTCCTATTGAGGTTACTTAGGTTGGGTTATAAAGAGCTTAAAATTAAAAAAGGTTTGAAACATGTTATTCATCAAGCACAGTTCTTACGCTACAGTTGTGTAGGCTTCACGGAGAGGCAATCTGGCATTTATTAATGTGGATCGGCCTGGCAGACCCAGACAATGGCGAGCATGTTTCTCCGAAATTGTGAACCGAAGTAGTGAACCTGGCCTTCGTTGCACGTACAAAAACCTTAGGTAAACGACGCCCCACATAAGTAATTCAGACGGTACGAATAAACAAAACAACTAAGTAGCCTTCTTTCATGCATATCTGAGTGCTACCTTTGTATATTGATCTATTTAGTTTACAAGTTAGTTAAATGGAACGACACGCGTCGTTTTCCAATCAATTTAACAAAGGACGGTGTTTTTAAGCGACATCGTGCAAGGCTAACCGGCGTTTCCTCGTTTGACAAAAATGTGTTCAAAATCAAGCTCAATCAAGGAAATACTTTTATAGATTTGCCGTCTGGTAACCTTGACAGATTAATTTATTGATCCTAGTCCCGCTGACATTTTGATAACATCAAGCCAAAAATATATGTTAGTCGTCCATTTTTTTAAATTAGTGACGACGAAATGATTTATGAATAGATTATTGGTGTATCAACATATAGAGAAGGTGTGGTATATTTGTTTCTCGGAATTTAGGAAGCTTAAAACAATTAGGAAGAACACTAATTTCTTACCTGCTAGCCCGATACACTAGACAGAACGTAGACTAATGACGATGACTGATCGTCAACTGAAAGTTTCATTTTAAAAAAGCCTGTGAAAATATTGAGCAAACTTGAACCATTTTGCTGAGCAAAAGTTACGAAAGATAAGCGAGTAAGATCTTGGTATTTTGCCAAGAGAGTAATCATGAAAAATACGACAGAGAAATAGTACGATATTAAAATACGAAATAAATTTTCAGCTAGACAAAATATTAAAAAAGGATAGCGAAGTAGTGTTGATTTATTATGAGCAAGGTATGCGGATTGATTTGTCATTGCGGTTAATAACTTTAAACTTTAATGTAGGTAAGGGCAGGTAATGTTTAACTTACTTTGAAGAGAGCTCCTTTACAATGATATATGACTCCGGGCAAAAATCTGAAACAAAGAATACTAATATTATTAAGTTGAATTGTACTTTACACGTCGTCGGTAAATTTTTATCTTTACTGTTTTTGTAGCATACAAATAGATAAACTTTAAGGTGAGCTATAACCGGATAAGATAAATCGCTAAACTGATATCATTCTTAGAATAAATTGGCGGTTGAATATAAAACTAAACCAATTACAAGTTTTCCAATATGCCCGGCAAATTATACCAATGTTGAACTTGCAATAGCCGCTCCACACGGCTTCTTGCAGACTTCTCCTCAAATTGGAGTTTGGAGCGTTCGCGACGCACTCGGCCTGATTTATACACACACACAACCACACTGAAGACACAACCATATATATTAAACACTCGCGGACAAAGAATACGGGTCAGTAAGAAAAACTAAAATTACTCTTAAAATAATAGAGCTAGCGGCATGAACGAAACTGTACTTATGTTGTAGATAATTTACCAGTTAATAAAACAACACTAAATGTTGTAAACATTATTAGTTTAACTGCTAGAAAAAAAAAAAAAAAAAGTCAATCATTTTTACGTTGAAAAAATTATGGTTGGTACCTTACGTACAACACAAAAACGAACTTTAAAAACAAAATTAATACTTTATATTGCCTCCACGGGCCCTTATAACAGCTGCCAGGCGATTGGGCATGCTGTTTATTAAGTTTCTTAAACGATGTTGCGGGATATTGGTTAATTCTTCCACTAACGCATGTTTCAGGTCTCGAAGTGTAGCTGGAGCGGGGTTTCGATTTCTTACCCACCTCCCAAGCTCGTCCCAAGCGTTTTCAATTGGATTCAGGTCCGGGCTTCTCGCGGGCCATTCCATACGATTGATGCCAACGTCCTGAAAATACTCATTTACAATTTGAACTGTATGTGGCTTGGCATTGTCGTTGTATGGGCCGACATGCTCATTAAGAATTAATTCCACATATCTTGCACTAGTTAGCGTACCATTTTCTATCAGCACTAACTTCTTGCGACTCTCTGATGAGATTCCTGCCCAGACCATAAAAGATCCACCGCCGAAAGGCACTTTTTACTCAAATCAAGCTCGAATAAAACGCTTCCCTGGCCGTCGGTAAACTCTTCGCTGCCCATCATGTGCATACAGCATAAATCCGGATTGTTCAGAAAACATTACTTTTACCCATTCTTCGTCTCCCCATTCTGCGTGTTTGCGGGAATAACGTAATTTTGTTACCCGATGTTCCCTTTCAAGTTTTGGACCATTTGCGGGTCTATGTGGGGTCAAATTAGCTTCAAGGAGCCGCCGCCTTACAGTCCGCTCGCTTACGTCGTCTCTGCGGGTCTTCCGATATTGATTTGTTACGTCAACTGCCGTGAGGTGCCGATTTCTGAGCATGGTTGTAACAATAAAACGATCCTCTTGAGCCGTAGTCCATCTCGATCTGCTGGTTCCTGGTCTTTTTATGTTCTGCCCAGTTTCTCGGAAATGTTGGACGACTCGCTGCACTGTAGAAAGTGACACGGCTATTGTTCTTTCTTCTGGTGTTAGCGACATGATAGTAATTCGATAATGATGGTGAAAGACGCAAATGACCGCCCTTTTATCATTTTGATTTGACCGATTGAAAACAAAAGTGAGGAAACATGCAAAAGTAAAACAACCGCGAAATGAATTTATTTCCAAATTAAAGGTTTTAAATATTTTAACTTTTTTTAAATTACGTTGTAGATCATTACATGTTATTTCATACGATATTAAAATTCTCTGTAATATAAAGTTAATTTCATGCATATACCATTATTAATTTTCAAGTTACAGGGAATTTCGTCATCGACCCGTATTATTTGACCGCGAGTGTATGTGCAGTGGAAAGCATTTAAGTCAACTGTGTTGCGGTGCGTGACTTTAAACTTGTACTTTATTTTCTTTCGACCGTCTGGCTGTTTTAATTCGGTTCTTGCTGGATGATACGATACATTGGTTTAATGATTTGTATTTCTATAATGTTACATTTGTTTTATGAAAACTTCTGCTCGCACTTCCGATGAATAACAAAAGCGGTGCATAGATATTACGTACTTTTACGTTTATATTGCAAATTCCCAAGTCGAGAGTTAAAACAATAAATCTGTACGGGGTAGTGTTTGCTGTGCAATCACGTCGCTATTCTAGTTGCATAATTCCCTTTTGCAGCTCAGAACGAAAAAAGCTGCGCTTAAAAACTCCATTACTGGGCGGCATTCGTTTTGCCATGACACAATACGCGTTAACCGACAAAATGAGAGCGTTCGTAGCTAGTTACGGAAATAAAAGCTGTTATTATGAATCGCAGCGATGGCTGCGCGGTCGGTGGCGGCGCGGGCGCGGGGGGCGGGGCCAGGTAAACACTGTTATTTGCATTACACGCCCGGCCCTTGGCTAGGATTTGTGACATCCGCCGGTAAGCTCAGCGAGCGCTCTCCCGCGGCAACTCTAATTATTGTTGAATTCATTACGGAAACGGCGACATGTACAAGATTGGATTTTGTGCAAATATCTTTACAAGGTACATTACCTTTTCTCAGTATGCGATTGCTATCTTATTGCTGAGTGTAATAGTTAGCTACCGAAGCGAACTCTACGACCGCGACGGTGAGATACTGTACCGTAAGAGGAAAAGCTCCACATTCACATTTATTAACTAATTAACGCGATGAAACGGTGGCTGCGTTTTAGAACGATAGTTTAAACTTTAAATTAATTTACACGATAGAAGAGGCACATGCTTACATAAAAGTTAAAATAATGGTGAAAGGAAACAAAACGGCTTTTACTAAGTAAAAGTCTGTATTAGGTCTGGAGATAGGACTAATAAGAGGCAGTGGGGCGCTGGGAGTTAAGGCAAGCTTGTTGAGCGTAGAGGCGGCCGCAAGTGTGCAAGTTTCACGCTTGCGCGTCTTTTTACAGAACGTCTGAAATGGCGAGCGGGCGGAATTCAAAAGCTTGAGCTAGTTCCGTGGCGGCGCGACAGGTCGGAGACAAAGGCCCTACACATTCACAGAAGCGTGCCTAGCAATTGAATTTTCAGATTTTTAAGACAGTTCATATGCGAGATTTTTGCAACTGCTATCACGAAGTTTACAAGAAATTCTCTGAGAATTTACTGTTTAAATCAACACGTGAACAGTAGATAGCAGCAGTTTATGTCCCTCGTTGTAGCTCAGAATTATAGTTTGAGCTTGTTGGTATGTATCTCTGGTGACCTATGGCTCAAGATAGGGGGATCACCGCTGAGCTAGCGTCGCCAGACAACAATAGAGAAACTTTACACGACACACTGAACATGAGGAATTGGCTTTTGCTACGGTTAGCATTTATGCTTGTAATGAGGAAGTTGTATTCTATAGTTGTTAACTATTTGTGAAGCAACTGTTAAAGTACACTACGATTATCAAAACGATCCGAGAAGAACTTTTAATGGACCATGTTAATTTTCAAACTAACTGGTAGGTCGTGCTCAAGATGTAATTACATTCATTAACTGGTTCCTGTTACAACAATATTTGCTCACTTGAATGTGCTGATGAATAAACGGCATTTTAGACGAATTAGAAGAAGTCTTCGGATAACATTTTGATGTAAGTAGTTGTACAATAAAGCAGTTTCTTTAATTGATTGCATTTATTAAAGTTATCCCTCGTTCCAACTAAGTTACGCCACGGATGGAGGAACTTAGGTACTAGTGTTGTTTTTAACTGTTCAATCTGCCTAGCCTTTTCCCAACTATGTTGGGGTCAGCTGAATACCAGTAGTTTACATGGAGCGGCCTATCTGACCTCCACAACCCAGTAACTGGGTAATACGATATCCCTTGGTAAGACTGATTGTCAGACTCACAGGCTTCTGACGACCCGTAACGACTGAAAAAGTTGCTTTGTAACTGTTTTGAAGCTTAAAGCTTAATTTGAAGACAAACAAGATAAATATTAATGCTAACAAAGTTATGGCTGAAAACTTTTAGTAGTGTTATTAAAACGATATTTTCGGAGAACATGTTGCAAAATATCTACTTAATATGCGAGTTAGTCGGTTTATTAGCATAGATGGGAGTAGCAAACTTTTGTATTTTCAGAAAAAAAAACTTTAAAACAAGAATTTTATTAGTAAAGTTATATAACGCGCTTTCAAAACTCAATCGAAGTGCGCAGCACGTCGTACGTAAAACTCGACGAAAGTATGACTATGACAAAAGCACGTGCGCGCCCGAACCTTCCAAACTTCCCGAAGGACACCGCGACATTATTTAGGGGCGTTTCTGAAAGGCAAGGTGTGTCGTCTCGAGCCCAAGGGAATTCACTACGCTTTAAAGCTGGTAATTTGATGTGAGTCTTTCGAGATTTTTCCATCTTCCCGGGTCGTTCGGGGAGCGGGCGGATTAGGCCACGCACGGCATGGGCGAGGGCGGCGACGCGCCAGATTAATGTCGCGAGCTTTGCGCCAAATTTAAAATGTCACGTTCCATTTTTCCAGCCAACAGAGCCCGTCAACGACCCGATCAGTTAATACTTCCGATTGCACGCATTCTTTACTCAATAATAAATGGACACGCTGACGTTATTAAAAGTAACATGCTCAGACGCTCAATTACGTAGCTACACATTATGTAAAGACATTTATTTACCACAAAATATAAGTTGCAAAGTACAGTTCAATAAAGTTATTTCAGCGTTACTTAAGAAAATAAGCAATCTTGTAGATGACGACGTGATAAGACTAGAGACTGAATAGTCGTCCTTGAGACAAATAAAGAAGAAAAAACTGCCAGAGGTCAATGATTCCTATGTGTGTCTGCAGCACACATACGCACATGTATTATCTAAAGTGTAGTCAACATGGAAACAGGGCGTAGGAAAAAAGGCAAAGTCGTAAAACTGGCGCCCACCAATCGCCAAATAAGGCCGGCGAGGCACCGGCGAGCCGCGCGGCTTCGTCCTTGACTCCCGGCCAAATGACATAAGTTGGCCCATGGGCGCGGATTCTTGACTAATCGATAAACAAGACGGAATGGATGAAGAACCCAAACGTTGAATCGCCGCACCCACGCTAAGCTATTAACTTGCCGACTAATTTGGCCATGATTCCATAAAACTGTTGAATCAAACGCAAAAAGCGTAGACAATAGCAACAAGGTTAATTTAACTTATGCAGCCCAAAAAATTTGCTTGTCCTTTTTGAAATACATAGCGTCTTGTAAACATGATCTCACTTAGGTTCAAGTGAGGAATTATGGTAAAACGCTGAAGCCTTACATCTATCACGAGAGGAGAGTTCTTCTCAGTTATATTTTATAATATCTTCCGTAATATAGGCTGGCGGCACATAAGTCTGAAACTTTTCCAATTTTCATATTCCGCCAGAAGTCAACATTCATAAAGAGCCTTAATTTTAATAATTTCACATTTATAGTATATGGAGTGCGTGTCCGTAGCAGCCATAAAATGTGCGTGTGGGTGAAAATTGATGCGTAGGGATATGGTGTAAATTTTGAGCTTATTATCGTAGCCTTGAATTTTGATAGGTCTAATGGGCATAGCTTGATACACTTTTCACACGATCACAGCTTAGTTTGTTTTACTGTCTGAAGCATTCATAAAAAGTGTAGCTAAATGAGTTTAAGAATAAGAAATCTTGAACATAGACTGTTTGAACGCGACGACGCGCGACGCGACGCGACGCTACGGATAAGTTCGTTAAGTTACTGTCGTGTTGAGCTTGATCGCCACAATAAAAAAACAAAAATACCAAGTTGGCCCATCTAGTTGTCTACAAAGTTTTTAATGGTCGATTATTTAGTTAACTGTTATGACGTTGCCACAATGTTGCTAAACAAGGTCGTATCGTGGAAGCGAGGTTACGAAACCGATGCCTAATGAAAAATAGCGTGATCCTACATAATTGCAGCTTTAATGAAATTCCTTGGGTGTTATGTAGGGGCGCAACAAAGTAAGATAAGTTGCAACATACAAAGCCAATGGCAGGATTAGCATGCAGGGCGTCTGGCGGCAGGCGGCTGGCCTGGTGTCAAGTTCATTGGCGAGCCCACGTACCCGCGTGATCGCCCCCGTCAGCAAGGTGACTGACTTTAGCATACTACATTCATGACGACATGTATGGTGAGTAATTTCATGTCTATGTAATTCCATGTCGTCCAATGACTTCTATAATTTGTAATCTTGCTATATGAATGCATTCGCAAGTCACTGCGATTTGCAATTTTCTTCAAAGGGAAAATTACTCCCAGAGCTTACGTATTTTTGGTTCATTTGGCAATATTTTAAGTAGCCTGAAGTCCATCTTCACTTATAACATGAATATTGTGAAACCCAAGACTTACAACATAATGCATGAAAATAAAGTAATATAGCATTTTTGTTTGAATGACTTTTGAACCACTAAAAACAACCGCAAACGTCAATTTTCTTTGATTTTAAACTAAACGATATCTAAACAACTACATTCAGCCTTTTTTGTTAAACTACCATTAGGTATGACGTAAATACATCCTGTTTATGTAAAAAAAACTGATAGGAGTGATCATATACTGGGTCACATTAAATTAGCAAGCGAAACTCCGCATACGTGATGGGTATCGATATTAAAATATGATAAAAACAAAAGAAAATAATTTGATGATTTTTTGTGGGGTCAGCGACTGCAGTTAATATATTTACTTGAAATATCAGTTTAAAAAACTTTTTTTTGTGTAAACTTTACAGATGTGATTGGTATCGATGTCTAATCACGATAAAACATATTTTTTGAACTCATACTTCAAGTAACAACACTATTAGCGGTCGTTGACCCCTAAAAAACAAACATCATATTATATATTTTTCATTTTATCGTGTTGATCTCAACACGATAAAATGAAAAATATATAATATGATGTTGGTTTCTATACCCATAACTCCTGCAGAGTTTCGCTACCTAATTTAATTTGACCCTGTATATTAACTACGGTAATTTTCAATAAAAACATACCCATTCAATAAGTAACAAAAATAACGTCATAAACGATTTAATATTTTTTGTTTTCTACTTCGGTCTTAGAGTATGTAACACTGGAGATCATATTAAGCGCAATATTCTGAACAAAAATGTCTGTCACTTTTGGTGGTACGTACTACAAAAAAAAAAAAAAAAAAAAAAAAGAAGCTGCTCCCACGGAAAGAGAAGTCTGTACCATCGATTTTTTTTAACGATATGCATTTGGAATTTTGACTGAATCCATGAAATAAAACAGCATATTATGCCTAAAATAGTTACATTTAAATTTTTATATAGCTACAATTAAATAAAAGTAAGTAACAAAATATACAATAATAATTAAAAAAATTGGTATAAGTTAAAAAAAAAATGGTTTTAATTATAAAACGAAATATTTTCATTTTAATAATGGTAATATAAAACATTGAATGATTCAACATATTTTTTTTTTTTTAACAACAAAAATTACTACTTAATTCGTATTAAGAAATTATCGAAGTGTCAATTTTGGTTTCAAACATGACCTTAACCCTTCGGTAGTCTAAAAGAAATAAATAATCGCATTACAAGTGCATGTCAATATTGGTGATTTGACGTATATTTTCATAATGCAAAAAAAAAGCTTTTGAACTTTAGGCACATAAAAATGAGGTAGCGAGACTCGCTGACGTAACAAAAGCAATGCCTGAAAAATACTCGATTCATGGCAATGTTTTATGTTGCATCATGGTTGAATCGGATGAAAAATAAAAATGAGGTTAGGTAGGATTTTGAATTTCAATAAAAACATGACTAAATATTACAATTATATTAACATATGGGAAGGTTATTATGTCTTTATGTAAGTGACGTAATTGAGCGCTTTTTTTTCTGTGCTATTCGATCATGATCTAACAGCACAGCCAGGAATTTTCCCGGAGCTCCACGCGCCTTGGAAACGATTTACGAAGTGCGTTAGAATCAATTTGAAAGTAGTTTTTTATGAACGTACTAGAACATTTGTTCTTGTCCTTTTACGGAGGGGGAAGTATTCGTAAGGCTTCTCCAATGTTATTATATTCTCTAAGATTACGGTGCATTGGTACAACCATAATTCGCGTAATTCATTCTGATCGTTCAACATTATCAGATATTCACAGAAGAGCGAGTCAATTTGGTAAAGTGACGATGCAAGCTCGTCAGAGTATGAGAGCTTTCCCCGGCACCAAATCAATGATTCATCGATCAATAATTGAACAAAGCGCATTAGTGAAGCAATCGCTAAACGTCCACTTCGCCGGTGAGTAAACACCGCGCGGTGAGCACGAAGGCGTAATCCGTAGGGCGGCACTTAGCGCGCGCCACAAACTCCGCACTCTAATTGCACACCAACTAATCTGTTTGCGTTTCCAACGCATCGAATTACCTATTCCATTCCATACATTTTCGACGGTCAATTTCCGAAAGTAAATTCTCGCCAATAATACCCACCTTCTTTAAACTCAGACACTAACTGCAACATAAAGATAATAACGCCAGACGTGCGTGCTGTTACCTGTCAGAATTCAAGGCGTATAAAATGAAAAGTTCAGAATTACCATTATCATTTGATGCGCTTGATAACGCCATGTTCAAGCGCATTGCGCCCGCGCATCTGCAATCTTCACGGCCCGGACATTGCACCTATGACATCATCGGTGGATAAAATGGATGGAATAAAAAGTCAGAATTGAGATATTTTCATGAGATGGTCATTGTAATGAGCTTTGAGAATGAAGATGACGAAATAAGTATCGTTTTGCAAATGATACGATGCGAATGCTTAATTCAGCTCAGTTGATAAGCTTGCAATACGGAGAATATTTTGACCAAGTAAGACATTGAATATAAAACCCATACAACGTGATTTGTAGGTCCTTATAAGTAACGAATACTTGAGCTAGTACAAAAACATCCGGCTCATTGATGTTGAAAATGTAACGGATGATGTAAACGCGCCGATACCTAATGGAACGAATGAAAATACAAATCATAATACACTGAACTTGAAGGAGAAAAACCCAATAACTTGGAATTATCATTGACAACATATACAATACACTTCCTTCAATACAAGGAAAAAGTAAGGGGTACTTGTGCAAAGTACAATACGTGCCCTACTCGACTGACGGTTCCGAGAGTGTTCACATTGTTGGTGATTTCTTGGAGCAGAGTTGAAGGGCTCGCTCCTTAAAAGGTACACATTCGATTTTAAATATCACCAATATTGAATTTAGAATGACGCCTGTATGAGTCTCACTAAGTAGGTATATTAAACGGACGGGTTTTCAATTCTATTCCAAACGGTCTATCGAACGATAACGATTTTAATTGTTCAACCATCTCATTAAAATTGTAATGGATAGTTTTTTGTAACTGCCGAAATTAACTTTTAGAATTTATTGGACAAGTTTTTTAACGAAAACGATTTTTTTCGGTAAGTTATTGGACATTTGTCACAGCACTCATTTATGTTCTGCACCAGTACATTTATCTATTGGGAGTTTGGCAAGAATTCGGTTTAAGAATCAATCTGCGAAAAGCGAAACTATTGTTTTCTTTTTGGAATTTTTGTTATGCGATGCTTTTTGCCTAGGTATTGGTGCCATTACGTTAACATTTCTGAGGTATGCGTTATTTATTTAGAAATAAAGAAACCATTTTAAGACTACTCATATTCTCTAGAAAAAAACTATAAAATTACGTTTAAAAGTTCCTTGCTACTGAATAACGATATAGCTATAAGCCCTCAGTATTGTAGGCCCTGTACTAAATTGAGCATCGCGTTGCCGTTGCGAGTATCTAAATATTTAGCTAGCGCTTTAAAGAAAATACTAACAACAGTTCGTTAAAATAATGCAAATATTTCCTTAAGACTGTCTCGAGAAACAAGAGGCTAGTATAACTAGTGTTGATTCACGAACGATTGAATTTGTAGTGTTTTCTATCTTTTGTTGAATCACACAGAAAATCATAGAAAATTGGTCTTAAGGTGTGTCTGGATAGAACAAAGACATTTTAGTGATGTCCACTGTAGTATATTTTGTGTATACTTTTAACAGAAATGAGCAACAAGTCCACTCACATGAAGTGCCAAAAATTAGCACCTATACTATAAAATTACACGAGGTTTCAGAAAAAATGTTTGTGTTGTGTGTTTACTACCAAATATTTGTTTGGAGGTTGAATTTCGGGTTCAAGGAGGTACTTCTAGCTATTTGATAAAGATATATGGGCAATTGTTATGCCAATGAATGTTGTCTGCAAAATTTTAAAATGGCATTGTGTGTAATGTTGCGTATCGCCTGACAATGTATCTGTAAATATTTATTGATAGATTTATTCCTCAAGTTGCTAAGCCTACCTAGTGCCGATTCTGACGGCGAGGACGAAATTACACGCTGAGTAATCGGGTGAGTCTGCTGTGCGTCTCGCTTGATGATTTCGTTTTATGGGCGCTATTTTTTGTTCATGTTCAAGTGACTGATTCTCTATTTAAGTAGCTCAGTAATTTGTATTTGTCTCAATGCAATGCATTCATCCGGACCGTACTGATTACGCAGCATGAGCAATGCTCTATTATATGCTAAGTTGGGTTTGTTGTGCTACAGTTTGCGTTGAATCCATTTTAAAAATAAGATACTTTATAAATCTGCCAATGAATCGCTTACACAGAGATGGAACAATCGGATTTGTTTAATGGAGCAGAGTTATTGCAATGGAAAATGTTCGAGCTGACGAATTGCATCGCGCGTCACTTGGCCTTCGGCTCCGTAATAGCCAAATGTATGACTCAGTATGATTGGTGCAACGCACGCTGTACGGCGGTAGTCAGACAGTAGCCTTTTCTCGGAACAAACGTATCCATACACAAAATATACACTGTTTTCAGACCAAGATTTTCGTTGCGACGAATAAATTGAGCACTCATTAGCTAACATATTTTATAATGAACGAATGCAATTGCCAAGAATACGTAAAACTTTCTCCTGGCATTACAGCACATATGCAAGTGGTTTGAACGGGGAATGACTTTTACATTAGATAAATTAGAGGCAGCTAACAATGGCGGCCGCAACTAGAAAGTGAATCGAGCTGGTGCCGAGAATAGTCTTTCCGATCGTATCGATCTTGGGTTCGTTACCTCGTTCATTATTCTCTCAATCACAATAAGACCATTTTACTTTAAGTAAAGATATATCTGACACTGTAAAGTGTCGATCCATCAGCATTAGTAAAAATAAAACTTGAACGTCGCCATTTGTGAAAATATTCAAAAGATAGATCAGAAATAAATCCGATCCGACCTTTCCTAAAATAAGAGAGGTCAACGTTCACATTCCGGACACTGTCTTTTAATTCAAAGACTTCTTCTTTTATGGCTTTTGCCGCAACATGCAATAAATTAGCCCTTTACGGAAAAATGGACACCTGCTCCTCTGGAAAAAATCCCTCCTTGGAAGTAAAAGGACGAAATTTACGATCCGTGTAACCGTGGGTAGACGGAGCTCGCCCACGAGTCGCATGCAAATGGCTCCATTGGAGCGGAGTAGAGTGGCTGCTAGGCACCAGGGAAGATTAAAATCGAAACACCTCGCGACCCCCGGTCGTGGCGACTTGCCGGCTTGGCCCGTGCTCCGTTCGCGACAGCAGTAACCTGTGCCATTTTTACTTTTCAAATATTATCACACCGCAAGATACATTTAAGGAAAGCGACTAACAAATTGAATCAACCAAATTTTCGTAGTGGTATTAAATCTAAACTAAAGCTACATAAATGCTTTTAACACCCGATTAAGTAATGGAAATAGTAGTGTGCATGCTTAGTGAATTCGAAATGTTCTAATTTAAATCTAAAACGGTGTTTCTGATTCAACGCGACGAATGATGACCAAATATAGAATTATTCAGTGCACCCGACATTAGTGTCTCTGCCTCGCGGAATATCGAAGCTAGAGGCTCGTTATTCGCTGCCAACTCTACATTCAACGAAATTCAACAGTATTAACATAAAATGCAAAGACAAATTAAATTGTTCCAATTTACGTACAAAGTTAAGGGAAACAAATCAATAGCAGGAAAATCATCCGACATTCCATGTGTTTTTCCTTTTTATTGTCCTAGTTGTGACATATTTAGTACTTAGTTAATCTCAAATTACCTAATGTGGCATGGGTCGTGATATCGTTATTATTAACTTCAGTATATAAAGGAATTGCATGAAAGTAATAAAGGCGACAAATTCAGTAGTCGTGTCGCCCACGCAGCAGACTTTAGGCGCCACCACACTCATGACATAGTTACTCGCTTATACGTAGTCATACAAAAGTTTGATGGTTGTTTCGGATATACTCATCTTAACGTAAATTTGTATTACTTACAGGAAACGCGTTGCTATGCATGCTTCATGAAATTGCTCTACTTAGGTTCTAAATTACTGCGTGCGTTGCATATGTAATCTTTATCATCTTGTTACAATCAATATTGCTACCTTGGCAAGCGTTGCACAACATTTATTAGACCAGAACCAAGGAATTCAACTTCACCTTGCAATATAAGCCGAGCTGAAAATATCAAGTTTCTAAACATGAATCTTTTTAGTGCAATGAAAAATTATTACATTGCAACACATTGTATGCATAATGACGTGTTTGAACTGAACTAAAACGAGGTTGAAAAGAACAGTTTTTCATGGACGAGTATGCAAAATTTTACAATGTTTTCCAAAAGAATTTAGTACTTTAAATAAAACCTAGAACTCAACACTACAATTTTCTAAAAAGATTTAGGTACACGTGATAGCAGAACAATGGTTGACCTTCCTTTGAGCCACTTTGTAATGTACAGAATAAGAATGAATTGGTTTGGACCAATATCCAAAGAGAATAATGTAATGATAGCGGTAGGTGATATTATTAAAAGAATCTAGTTAAATATGGATTTTGTGACGTAGGTAAACGTGTTTTGGTCAGAACTATAAATATAATTGTTTATAGTTAACGAAATTATTGTACAAAATGACCCACTGGTAGGATGTATCGTGACATGAAGTCGTCTGAGTCGTTCCAGATCCTATTCACCATCATATTTAAGTAAACCTTACCAATATTATTCGTTAAGTTCCTCGTAAAACTGAATATCTAAAACTAGAATATTTCCTTTTCATTATCCTCTTATATTTATCCCTAATGCTATTTTAAAGCGCTGCTGTTTTAAACCGGTCAGAAAAACTCAAAACGTGTATGCTTCGTGGCTTACTTAACGACAGATATAGCAATTGTGTACTTATTTTATAGCCTAGTGTGTATTAGTCTGAAGTGGAAAGTGGAGCAGCATTGCACTTTCTCTTGCCAGAAAGCCAAGCGCTGCGCATAAGCCGTGCAAATCACATTGTACTAACACTAACAAACACTACAAAGAGCGACCATCTGACTAGTCTTTATCCTTTTAAGCTGTCATATTATCTAATCAGCAGAACATGACGAAAATTCAAAATTAGTCATGCAGCATGCGACAGACACATTATAAATAGTGCTGAAAATAATGAACACATCACTGAGACAGTTAGGTTTGACGGCAAAAGATGAAAAACAAAATGTAGAACGAGCCGTATTGTGTGTTTTGAGTTTACTGACAAGCAATCAAAAGCGGAGAAGTGAACGCGGTTGCAAAACTGCCTTACTCGTTATGTCTGTCCTACCTAAATGTTGTCTGTGTGCACTGTACATGCACAAATGAAGTAATACTGTGACTACATATCTGGTTATGTAACCGGTATAAATGTAAGTGTACAGTGCAAGTTTTAACAAATCGATATTGTACTACAGTCATCACACGTGACTGCTAAATTAAGCTGAACAAACATTCGTCTGTCACAGTAGCGAATATGAATTTACTGTATTTTTCCGTTTATTAACTAGTTCCAATTATTGAAAACATGTTTTACAGTAGTAGATGGTAGAAAGGTACATGAAATTAACAAAGGTGCTAAATTAGAAACACGTAACTAAGAATTACGAAATGTTAATAAAAGGAGATTAAAAGAACATAAAATTGGTAAACTTTGTAAAATCAAATGTTATGTAAGAGTTTTATAACAGTGCGGATTAAATAGACGGAGTGTATGAAACGTGCAGAGTTGGCGGACGATGTGGCCATGCGGCGGGGGCGGCCAAACCTGCGCTCAAACCAGTTTGCGAAAGAGCCCTTCTGTCGAAGTCGGTCGCCATGCCGCCGCACGCCGAGGGCCGATGCATTAGTCGGGTCATCTGCTTATGCACCGCATTAAAATCACGATTTCATAAGTTTTTAAACGCAATGGGTACCTTTTATAGAGCCATTTATGCGGTACTCCGCACTTCTTCATGAATAATTTGTTACTTGTACGGCAGCTTTTAATATTCAAGAGTTATTTCAAAGGCAACTTTTGGTATCTATATAGAGTTTATGGTAGAAAAACAATCTTTTGTTTGCGAAACCCAAGACTAATCCTCAGCGATGTTCCAAAATAAGATATGTACACTGTCTGCGTGTTTTACAATACAAGAATAAACATCCGCAAGCTTCTATTATTTACAGAGCTTTATCTGAAATTGCAAACAATGACGACTGCAGCAGGTCAATGCATAATACAGTACCAGCTTCAGCAACTCAATGGTTACAAAGACAAACTTGGACACATTCCCACGGAAGCATACAAAACCAAACAGAAAGTTATTCAAAGGATGGAACAGGCGGGGAATTTAGGCAATTAACATTTTCTCAAATGTTAGTGCATTATCATTAGTGTACACAACAGTATTGCGAGTCCAAATGTGGCAGGCAGGCGGGCTCATGGCATTATTTCACAACGCAACCAGTTTTGTGCATGCGATGTGGCGCACCGAGCACAGCAAAACAGTCTTATTGCTCTATTTGTTATGATGCCGGTATTTTATGTTGCAGGAAATGAGCTCATACTGTCGGAGGGATGTTTTTCCAGTTTTAATCCGGTATGGTAATAGAAAAATAGACACATTCAACCATTCTTTACCACATTGAACGCGAAATTAAAAAATTATAAGCGCTAAAGCTCACCAAAGCTTTTATTAATTCACATTATTAATAACAGTTCTTTTGTGGCAGACATAAAGGAAATGAGAGAGAAACGTTTAATTCCTAAAAACACAAATGTGCATCTTTGTATTCCGTGGAATGAAACGCGAGTCAAAATTGTTATTAGTCCTTCTGTTCAGTGTCCGTTCGTATTAGCTTTAACTTGGACGGTGTTAATGATTTTGTCCTGTCAGATATCTTTTAATAGCTGTTTTTACATTTACCGTAAAACAATTATCACGGATCCTCTTTCGTAACGTTTACTTTGTGTTTCATCTTCGTGGCCTTTTTTGCATTCTTTAATCGCAATCGCAAATAAAAATTTGATGAAATATCTCATCAAATTTTTATTTGCGATTACCAATTCAAAATAACACATAACAACAGTCAAATCGATAACTTCATTTGAATACAATAAACTTGGACTCCTTGACATGATCGTAAAAATCCAATAGTTTATCAAGAGCAAACCGTTCGAGTGTGTCTGAATAACGTCTAGGTACTTTCAAAGTGGTCATTGGCGGATACAGCATTATAATATCACTGAATCACCTTGCGTGGGTCAAGGTGGCTGGCAAAGTGAATGTAAAATGTTGATTGTTATCTACACTTATTCAATGTGTCGCTGTAGGCCTGCAGGCTGCAGGGGGCGGGGGAGCGACAGCCACTTTCAAATTTTGGCTTTAATAATAATTCAAATGCGTGGTTATCCGTTTCACTGCCATTTATCACTTGCTCCCTCGACCTATTAAAAATAGACCGGTATGCAACGCTACATAATGTGGTAATCTAAAACTAGATTCAGTTTTAAATATCAGCAGTTAAAATCTGCGTGGGTGTTAGACATTGAATATTTAATTAAATACTGATTTTAAATAGCGACAAAATCCTAAAATAAAACCAACTTATTGCAAAGAAAGAACGTTTCATCTTAAACCCAAAATTACTTGAGACCGTCCATGCAAATGTATGACGGGTAACGTAGGATTCTTGATGAATGCAGATGTCTATTAAAGCTCTTTGAACAGTCTAGTGTTACGGTAGCTTGAAAATCTCATTACTTGTGTACATAGGTACGCTTTCGAGTGAATCTAGATAAGCGAAGTCTCAGATTCACGAGCAAACGAGCGCACTCTGCTCGAATAAAGTGACGTAAAGACTGACGCGATCAACTTAAGCACAAAGCAAGCCACAATCGGAACTGGAGCAATCAAGACACACAAACGCGTACACAGTACACAAACAGTGCTTAATTTAACAAACTTCATGAAAGGATACAATGAGTCAGGCAAATATTTACTTTTTACTTGTAATTGAGCTCGGCGGTTAACAGTCATGATACTTATTTATGTTTTACATAGTCACTATAATTTAACCACCAGATAAGGGCAATTTCCCAAGTAATCAATCAATGTTGCAATGCAATTTTTAAAAAGCCATAACACAATGAAAAGGGTTGCAATGTTTGACACAACCACAATCAGTTCCTGAATTCCTAGAATAAAGTACCATTAGTAAAGTTGTGCTTTTTCAAACTCGTATCATTATGGATAGTGAATTAATTTTTTCATCAGATTTGCGAGCGGTCAGTTCTCTTTACCCCACTTTATTTTGCTGCAAAGAAATAATAGGTAGAGTGCTTTCCCCAACGACCCCTTGATAGGAAATTGACGATTTTACGTTGCGATATCGCGTTAAAATTAACCCTTCGACGGATATGACTCATTATGCGACTACCAGGAAATGTCATTAAATTTTCACGATGGCGTTTTATGTTACCCACGCCGCTGGTTTCGCCACTTCATGCATATTTATCAAAATAATGTTGCCGATTGAAAAGCTGCATATAAACACGCACTGAATTACAGAACGATGGCGGAGTCTGTCGAATTGAAGTTTACTGTTGTGGTTTCGAGGGTGTACATTCGCATGGTCGTCTAGGTTGCATTTCGGAGGGCGGTCGTTGTCCGGTAGTCATTAGCGAACGCACCCTCGGCGAAGGGTTGCAGAGAGTTCCGCGAATCGTGCGCCGCGAGCCGGTGACTCAGGCCGCGGTGGCGACGGGAAAATACCGATCGCCCACTCGATAACCACTTTCGATACAGCACGATTGCATTACTTGCACAATACGACCGATCTGGCCAAATTACTTATTACAATGTTCGTGCGGATAAAATCACTGGCCCAATAAAGCTGCTATTGCAAATTTAGTACATAAAATGAAGGTTGTCGCAATGTTATTTTTATTTTAACAGGTTTTGTTAACTTGCATCAGAGCTGAATAAAAAATAATGTTCTTTTATTAAGGCAACGGATACATTCATCAAGTCTGAATTTCAGGTAGATGAACGCTCGTCGCTCGTAAACCTTAAACTAAGTACAGGTACTTACAGACTTATAAACGTGTTGGTAAATTTATTTTATCTTGAGTAAACCCTAGCCTAATTACTGAATAATTGAAGTTACTTTCATAAACATAGATCGACCCTTATCTTCATAAATGTCTATTCTCCGCCTCAGCTAAAACACGACAAACTGTCTAGACACGTGATCAAAATAATACAGTCTATTTGTGAGGCTGTACCAAACTAAGAGTTATGTGGCTCTGTCACTGTAATAGTGAAATTAGGACTTTCTCTACTTCGCAAAGCAGGAACAAACTAGCGTCGGTGGTGGCCACTTGGGCAGGCCTCGGGAGGATAGCTAGTGGCACACGTCCACGCCAGGTGGCGCACGATGCCGGCGAATTTACATAATTGGAGAAAAAATAAAAAGTCAGCATACCATACAACAATTTTTTCATTGTGTCAGAGCTCCCAAGGGTCTGAATAAAACAGAGGCTCGGGACGGTCGAGTTGGCGCTAATTTCGCCCGACAACGAATCGCCAGTGGAGCGATGACACAGTGGCTATAATACATATTACGTATGCATATGACATCGGTTTGCACATATTCTGCTCAATTATATTACGAAAATATACTCAACGCTTAATATAGTGGCACTTGTGTATATGGGTGAATGTTAGGTCAAGCGAATTGATGCCAGACTAAAGAGCACATGTGCTAGGCAGATGTCGAAGTCAGGGTGACTATGAGACCATTGAGGCGTTCCAAGTGCGCCAATTTGGCTCCAGTTAAATCTAATATCACGATAAATGATCAGCTGTTTATGGAATTTGTAAGTCATTAAACCTCTTTTGGAAAATCTGGAACACGTTCATATTCTTATCTAGTCAAAACACGTGGGTTTTCATTGTAATTAATATTTGCAATTAAAATAAACACTTGGTTCTCTTCTCCAACTTACATATAAAGCGATTAGTTTTCTCGTGTAATAAAACTGCAGGAAAATGTTTCCTCCTTGCTTTGATTCAAAAACTCCTTGTTGGTAACGAAGCAAATAGGCCGCTCAAGGACTGAATAATAAACTTTTCTCATCCAATTTGTCGCACCTCATACTTTTATTTCCGGGAATGTATCTTTCAGCCTTATTACTCTGCAATATAGACCGAAAAGTAAGAAAATTGCTTGATCCGTAGCATTGCAAAAGTCGCCCGCTCTCGTAAAACTCCCACATATTTCACGACAAATAAACTTCTCATCCTATGAAATTTTCTTCTCGGGAGCAGTTCACTGCAGGTAATATTTCAAAACATGTGTCATTCATAACTTTCGCTTTCGCAATGTCTGTCGATGGAGCTCGGGCGAAAAGGTCTCAATAATAAATTTTTCGTGAGCCCGCTCCGTTATCCCCGATCCCCGCGAGCGAGCCCAGGTACGTTTTACGGCCGCGCAAGGGAAAATAAACGAAAAATAAAATAAAAGTCAAAATGGTCGACATAAAACTATTTGCCCGAATATACTACGCACAAAAAGTTTTGTAAACGTAAAAGGAGTAAGGTGGTATTGCTCATGTTGTCGGAATAAATTAAATTAGCTACCTACGTAGCTTGTTCGAAACGTTGGGATTCCAGATTCAATTAAACCTAATAAATAATGAATTTATCGACTTTTTGCTACGTTTCTTGAATTCTTAAAGATATGAGTTCCATACTGTAACTTGTGAGGCTTCAGCATTTAATTACAAATAAATCGATGCTTAAATATCTTCTCGACAATCCTAAAATAACAGTCAAAACGCAAATCTTAATTTGATAGCTTATCTCAAAGTTTTAACGGCGTGGTTAGAACTAAGTTAGTGATTTATTGTATCGTTAAAGCATTAGAGAGTTTTATGGTACATACGGACATTACAGCGACAACAATGAGGACTGCTACCTCATAAAATACTAAACAACTTTTGTAACTACCCTGTTGTCGTCGGTCGTATGAAATTTCAATCACGTCACAATACGACCAGTGTGTTATTAGTTATTACGTACTCTGTTACGGATATAATGTAGCTATTCAAAGATTATTCTAACCATTGTTACATTGGCAATAAGTTAGTATTACTACGTTCGGGACTTTATCAGACTCTATACAAAGGGGATGGAATTGAATATCAACACGCTTTATTATTCTTGTGTGAATTTCTTATCTTTTGTCACTTTCGTTATGACATAGGAAAACCTGAGCTTTGAATGCTCTTAACGGATGAAAGTTTTAGTAGAGATAGCCCTATTTAAATTGTTTACACGATGGAATTCAGAAATTGCACGAGACGTTGATCTAATGACCACCTGAGTAATCTTTATTAATAGAATACAATTCATTTGTTTAAAGAAAACTTCCTGCACTTGTAATAATGCAAATTGTACGGGTATAACAAGATCATATAATGAGGAAAGCGTTTACATAATACATATATAAATAACTAATAGATAACGGCGTCTAGCAATTATTGTTTTATGCAAATGTGCATCGGTATAATAGAACATGTATTGTGCAACAATATAATTACAATACTTGTGTTCCAGTGCTGAATGCTAATGTCTGTCTGACTGTCTATCGTAAAGCTTTACCTGTCAATACTGAATACATATTTTAATTAACTTTTTTGAAAACAAGTAGTCGCAGAAAGGGTAAACAGAGCTGGAGGAACGGGATCACTGTTTGTGAAAGACATCAACGGGGGCCGGAGAACGACAGTAAAAATATAATAAGGTAAGTATTTATGAAAGCTTAGTTACTCAATCGCTTAGAGAGTAACAGTCGACGGCATTTGAAACTGAAGAGAAATATCCTGATGAGTAAATACTGATAAAGGACGAAATCGAGGTCAAATGTACAATGCAGTAATTAAATCTGATGAGAACGGGAACAGGAAGAGGGGGGCGTTAAGTAGATGCTGTAAACAAACTTTTAGATACAAATAAATTTCACCAATAGCGTGTAGTGTCGCGTGATGAAGGGCATTATGGCGTCGGGCACGTCACGGCAAGCTCCGTCGGCCGACCTGCTTCGCACGTGATAAACTACCTCATTTTGCCAGTCGTTTTCCACCCGTTTTCAACTTACAAACACTGTGTCAACACATTAACAAACATAAATAACAAATAATACATTCCATATTAAATCTGCCCGTCAATCGAGCTCACAGCCATAGTGCGGCTCAAACTACAGTATGATGCTATTTAAGCCCGGTATTAATCTGTCAGTCCCAAGTCCAAATATAAACTGGAGTATTGTCAGTGACGTTTATCTTCTTTTTTTTGTTAACTGTTTCGCAGATTTTGTTATGGTTGGATAAAATACAATATTTACTAAAGCATTAAAGAATTGAGCTTAATCTAATATACAAAATTCTCGTGTCACAGTTTTCGTTGCCATACTCCTCCGAAACGGCTTAACCGATTTTGATGAATTTTTTGTGCTTAGCCGGTATCTATGAGAATCGGCCAACATCTATTTTTTTTTTTTTTTTTTTTTTTTGTAGGTAGGGTACGCCGTAGATAAGTACCGCAACCCGTGCGAAGCCGGGGCGGGTCGCTAGTATATGTATGGATTTTTCAGTTAAATTTATTGTCACTCGTAGATCAATATGACTCAGCACAGTAGATACCCAAACCTACTCGTATATAAATCACGTGTGAAGTTATGTACAAGTAGCACATGTTTTTTTATTTCATCGGAATTTATTTACTAACCGTAAACAACGTTGCTCTACTATAGTTAAGTTGGGGCTTCTATAAATTAATATTCTTAACCTACCATGTTATAAAACTAAATAAAATAAAAAACTGTCGTGATCGTTTCACTGCTGAAAATTTTTGCTACGTTGAAAATATTTAAACAGAAACTCAACAAACGCACTATAAAAATATGTATAACATAGACATCTTAATAAATGTAAGAAGTATCAAAGTTAATAACAGCAAAGCTGTTGAAACTTGTACTCTTACATTGTAAAACATGTTATTTTAACTGGACTGCACTAGAAGGAGGGTAATAATGTTTTTCTTTTAACTTATGGATATCGTACGACAAAAGCTTTTGGGTAGGTACCTAATATTTAAAGCGTTTATTGAATTTTTAAATCTATTTGTAGTAAGTACGTAATATGTCTGTTTTAATTGGTTATATATACGATACGGGCTGGGCCCTACACTCGGGTATAAGTATTTGCTCCCACATTATAAAGGCTCGTACACACTGGCGCGACGCGACGCCTGACACAAAGGCACCGCGAATCGCGCGACGAGCTGCGCCTTTGTGTAGCGCTGTCGCGTCGCGCCTGTCTGCGGGAGCCTTAACGCGGTGTTTCACATTTCACTTTTACTATTATATCAAGTTAATCTTTTTGAATCTTTATTGTAGCTGATACTAACAGAGGTAATTCTTGAAATTTACCTACAGGAATGATACGATAACATTTATATTAATACCTAATTATTGATACTTAAGTACACAAATACAAGATGTATTTCTAAGAACGCAAAAAGCTCAAAGCAAAACCTCACCCTGTAATAAATAATTCATTATAATTTAAGTAAACATTTTCTAACAGCTATGCGTAAGAAGGGTTGATATAATTTGATTTCGAATGGGATTTTGTACTTGCGGACTCTACCTCAAACGGCGTCCTCGGAATGAACGTCTGTCTGTTTATCCCATGTCACAACATTTTACGTAATGATTACTGGGACCCGAGTCCCTTCAGTGGCAGTACCATTGTTCTCATTTCACAATTTATTGTAATTTGTACGCGGTTCAGGCTTTTACACGCGCGTTGCCTCCCGTATAATTATTTGTTTTACTTTTAATTTAACAGGTGCCTGCTAATTGTGTTAATTTTCTTCTGATTTTGCAGTAATTAGTGTGTTTTGTGTGCAAAGCAAGTATTGTTGGAGCTTAGTTAACATAGCGTATCAATGCCAGTCCATTTGGATTGTATACGGCATTGCAATTGTGGACTATATGTGACGTAGAATAGTGTCGGTGTCGGAGGGCAGGTCGGAAGCTCGCTGGCGCTCCACTGAAAGCAGGCAGACGTCAGGGCGCCGTGAGTGACACGTCCTTCCGCCGCGGAGCTTTCTATACGTAGCTACCGCCACTATCCAGTTACGCCATGTTTGCGCTCCAGCCTGTCAAACAGCTGTAAAAATCTGCTCGAATCCCGTGCAAACAAAATGGAAAACTCAATGGAATAATGCTCATTGGCATTGCCTTTTTATAATTTAACTCCATAACCTCATAAAACGAAAGTACAATATTATAGCTATATTAGACATGTATCCGTATAAAATGAAAGTCGTGTCGCGAGTCCTACGCTCTAATAAATATGGTGCTCGAATGCGACCCTAATCGGGAAGGCAAAATGGCAACAATGCAAACAGGCGTGGTATCAAATTGTCGAGCATGCAAACACATTAAAGGGCGCCGAGTAAACGACGCTTAATGATTATCTATACATTGGTTGCGTACAGTAAAAAAGAAACATGGTGAACGTAAATAAATGAGATATATTTCATTGTTCTTTGTTTTAGGAGGGCCGAGCGGCAGCTGGACGCCGGGAAATGTCGCTTATCTGACGCCGCACCTTTTGTCGGTAGGCGTTGACCCAATTCGAGTGGCACTCTGCCGCGGCGACGGCGGTGTCAACAGCGTCTTCATTCAGATCATTTGGAACCGATTTAACTGACTGATTTAATCAAAATATTCGTAATCCCAATCATTTAATCCCGTCCCAGAGGCGTCTGTACTGAAAGAGACTCCAATGTGTTAATGGACTGTGGGTGCTGCTGAGCCTTTAACCTCGTTTCTGGTATCACAACGAAGGTATGTTTTCTTAAGTATTTAACAGCCGTAAATTGGAGCTTTCCCTACTTAATTGCACCGGAGGAGTAGAAACGCGACGCCAATTTGCGGCAGTACACGAAAGGTTAGTATTGTGCGCATTTGCAAACGGTGCGGCATATTCACGCGATTAAAACGGCAAGTTTCTGCCGAGGCCGATCGCCGGCGCGATAGGTCGCGGGGTCAAAAATAGCGAGGGCCGTACCTGGTGCCACCCCGCGCCGTTCAATGTCAACTTTCAATCATGGCGGGCGGAAGGAAGAGGCCGAACCGAGCTCGTGCGCCGATGCCGCGCCGCACTCCACCGCAATTATTGCTTTGCCCTTTTTTACGACGACACCGCGCCTCCCTTGTCTTCTCACCGTTTACATTCTGTCAAGTTAAGCCTCTTGCCGTCGAGTACCGACTGTCAAAGTCCTGACACCCACACTTACCGCGGTTGACAATAACCACTAACAAAATTATTAACCACAACTTGTTCCTTGGAGTTAGTCCAAGGAGCAAGTTGTGGTCAATAATATTCACAAATTGCTGTCAGAGTTATTGTTGACCACAATATTCCTAAATAGATACAAGTTTAATTTTCATTACCACAGATTACAGCTGATGAAAACGCGTTAGACGAGTGAAAAGATCGTCTAACAAAAATTTCAACGTGGTAAGACAATAAATTTAAAACAACAAAAACTAGTTTGCTCTTATTGAAGTTGTAATTTTGCAGTTTAGAGTATAAACTGGAAAATAAATAAAACTTTTATTACTTTTTGCTCCAACCTTTTTGCCCTCTTTGTTTACATAGCTGCGAGCAAAGCCTCTCCGTGCCAACAGTCGCTTTGTCAAGCGTCGAGTGACATTAGCTCGACCCACTGTCAGATAATTTGAAAACCAAATAAAATAATTCCCGCGTCTATTTGTTTCCGTAAAACACTGATGGAATGGAAGTTTTGATTTTGTGGATCTGTATTGTAACTTAATAGGTACTGATACAAGACAATTAATAGGTTCCTTAGTGACTAAGCCAGGAGTTATGATCGAGCCATCATTCTTATTCATCAGTCTTATTTTACGTCGTACAAAGATAAGAGACGTGCCAAATAATCTCGTACTCAAACAAAGGTGTAATGGTGTGTGGGTGGGTTAAATCTGCTATGCGAACTTTACCTCTTAGGTACATCTTCATCAATATGTCAATTAGCGTACACAATGAGTGACCCAGCACAGGTGTCTCATGCCCGAGCCGTTTGCCAGCCCATTAAGCAAATAACGAGTCCGCAGGATAAACTTGGAGGCAGTAAAGTTTATTAATGGCTCGATTACAAGCTCGACCCGAGGTGGAAAGAAGTGCTATCAATCAGTCAGGTGCGCGACGGTAGAGGCACCTACCCCCTCAGTAACGCTAATAACAAAATTCCGACGCCCCTGTTTGTTGCTCCAGAAAGGGGTGAAGATGAATATCCTAAGCGCTAGATCGGTTGGTTTCCATTGCGATAATAACGAATTCTTATGAATTTGTAAAAATGTAGAGGGGACAGCAATACTTCTGTATGTGGAGAATAATGTATCTGAAAACACATTCAGGAAGTCAAATTGAGACGTAACACTAGCAAGCTTTTCGGAAACGAAAAAATCAGTGCCACGGGCAAGTTAGCAGAAGTAGATAATGTTGATATTGTTTGTAATAGATACAACGACACACGTAAAGTGGTGGCTGAGCGGCCGAACTACAGAGGCAGTAGAGCGCGGTTCGCCGCTGTCCGAATGGCTCAATTACAGTTAATTCGCAGCGCACACACATTCAGAGCGAGGTGCATGCATGTGCAGCGTTCGCATTAATGTATGTAAATGCATGCGACCGGCCGCGGCTGCCTGCCGACGCTCACAATATTGCAACATTAAACGGAATATGGCCGACGAGACGGACATTTTCGACAAAAGTCGACATTTGCAAACGTTATTCAGCTACTCATGTGTATTTAACAGCATTTTCGAATACCCACGTCGTCATCAGCTACCGGGTTTTTGGGATCATAATTTACACGGAATATTTCAAAATATCGTTAATTTATGGAGGATTGACTATGTTGCTAGAGTTGCTTTGGAATTAATTATTATTTTCAGACATCGATTAGACTTCATGTGTAATCCTTAAGGATACTTTATGATGCAATGTTCTCCAATTTAATGAATCCGATGCGACACAAGACAAATTATGGAAAGTAAAGGTCATAAACGTAGTCAATTCCAGGGTTAAAGCTCCTAAAGCTTAAAAGGAAAATTAATTAATAGTCTTAGAAGGACACAAACACTGAAAAGCATTCGCTGCTCCTGTTGTATCCCGATTTATCACTTCTTTTAGCCATACAATCTTGGAAACTGGCTATTAGTGTAAGATATTTTATCATTTCTTGTTTAGCTGAAGCCGAAACAAGAGAAGAGAATTAAATAATCAAAACCGTAGAAGAACAGGGATGGTCGACCTATTCACAACTGACTAAGGTTATGTAAACCAGTCAAATCAGGCCCAAGCCAGTTTACTATCCTTACCTATTCAATAAATGAATGAAGTCCTTAGCCACATTTTTGGAAACGAATGTTGAATGGTAGGAAGTATTGAAAGTAATCAAGGTACTTAGAAAACTGAGATGGCGCAACAAAAAGAGGCCTACTAGTATTGGGTAATTGAGAACTGCGGATGATGGTGACGAAAATAATCAAATCTAATTTTGTTGTATAAAAGCTGTTTTTCCTGCAATATTTAGAAGATTTATGAACTCTATTCTTACATTTAATGTTATTTCCAAATATAATTCTGAATCACTGCCAAAAATCTGTAGCTATATATATATAAATAAATTTTATAGTAATCATCTACTTGTCTTCGTGAATGTACATATGTTTTATCGGAATTTGTCCTGCAAACTTTAATAGCTCCGTTGAGCACCAGCATTTTTTAAGGGAACTGAAGATTATTAGTACAATTAGGAAGCAGTTATAATTTATTTACTACTAGCTGACCCGACGGACGATCTCCTGTCCGATTTTCAATAATTCATACAAAAATTCCATAGAAAAAACACGATCAGGTATTCTCGACTTTGAAAATCTTCCGGGAAACTTTTCAAATTTTTCTTTCTAACAACTTCTATAAATTTAATTTTTATTTATACACATTTTTATACAAGTATATACACATACGGTTATCATCATACATTTGTTTTTTTGAGAAAGCTTTTAAAAGCGGTCGTATACATGATTTTTAATGACTTTAAATTTTATAAAAGTCATTTTAATTGTTTACTGTTCACGTAGTAGGAAAAAGTTTATGTAGAGCAGCTGCTATTTATAGCTTATATCTATTTGCAGACCAGGACTGAAAATGTAACGTTCTTAGAAGCTGCAAAAAACAGTTTCCTTAAATGATTAGTGTTTAGAAAAATTACTAACTAGCTAATCCCGCTTTTAGCCCGCGGCTTCGTCTGCGTGGATGTCGGAAAATATCCCATGGGAACGTACCTACTACCGAGTTTAAAAATACCTAAGTGTATGTGATAATCCAGGTTATAAGCTATATGTGTGCCAATTTTCATCCAAATCCGTTCAGTCGTTTTTGTGACAATGCGGAACATACATCCAGATAAACAGACAGCAAAATTAAAAAGAAAATGTTTTCGGCACTGACACCGAAACTATATATCGCACCTTCATTTCGAAACTGTTATTAAACAAAAAAACTTATTTTCACAGGAGAAATAATTTACGGTTTTTGCATTATTATTTATTGCTTAATAAAAAAGTGATCTTATAAGAGATATTTCTGAGATTATTTGTTAAATTATTGGTTTTTTTTTAAGGTGTGTAGTCATATAATTTAATATTTTCAATTTCGTGAAAATTTCGTTAAGTAACGGTTTCGAAATAAAAGTTCGATATGTATTTCTTTAAAAAATTTGTCTGGTTGTTTATTTGTTCACCAAAATTGTCATAGTGTGGGTGGACCCTCTTCATCTATACATATGTATATAATAAAATAGTAACGAAGTCAAAGCTGTACATAGAATATTTATGAAAAAAACTAATTGCTTCGAATGAGTCTGAACACGTTCGAAGCACGCTAGTTAGGTATACGGAGCCTTCACAAACTAAGTTAGGAAACAATTTTATTTATCCAGAACAAATGCATTGAGAGTATTGCAGTTGTTAATAATTCAGAATAGTTTCGTGCGCGTGAGTTGAACGAAAGAGTTCAGCAGGAATAGACGTCATTACTTTGAGACATCCATTGTTATCATAACCCTACTTTTTGGTACGGTCGGTACCTATTTTGATTTAGTTGTATAAGGTTTAAATTGGACAAAATTACCTTACTGTGCGAAAATTTTTGGACATTTTAAATACCACTGCAAGGCCCACTTACGATTTGCTTAGGTAGGTAGGTAGGTTAGCACCATTTCATCGTTGAAACCGATCAGAACTACCCATTTAGATTGAAACAATTTGTTAATGTATGCAAAGCACGTGGACGTATAAAATTAAACAGCCTAACAAGTTATTTACAACAAGCAGTTCGTAACAAAGGAAACATGTTTCAAAAACAATATGTAAGTAAATAAATAAATAAATGTAATACACAAGAAAGTAGGTGCCTATATAAAACGAATTTGGTAGATGTTCTAATTTATGGGCAAAGGCAAATAACACTGAAGACGGAAGGCAATTTTATTTTGTTCGCAATTTCCACCAAGCAACGCCCCCTGTGGGAACTCGATGGCATTGTTTTATCAAGCAAGCATTGTCATGGTGATTCACTAGTCAACATTTCACCGGATTTATGCGATACACTTCCTAAAATACGGAATTTCAACAATATTCATATTCATATTACAAAATTTCATCACTAAATCACTACAAAAAGGTATTATTGAAAACAACATTAGCTCGCTAATGAAGGAACTGCTGGAATCTTATCGAAATCATCAATACGGAACATAAACATAAAGTTGAACGATTACACTGAATGGAGACTTTATACCGACATCCGATTCTTTTATAAAGACTCTTATCCAGCTCTACAATTCACATAAAAAGCTAAACGACTGAAATTGAGCATCGTACGTGATGTCAGAGAGGTTATGTTCGCGACAAACAAAAATATTAAGGCGTTTACCTCTTCCTTTCCGTTGTCCGGGGCCTGATACCACTGTATTATTGCACAGTTTCATTCACAATAACGTAATAATATAAATATTAGTTAAAAAATCGGTTTGCATCACAGAAATAACAAAATAAAACGGAAAACATTGAAAGCGGACAAGAAGCGCGACACGAAACGGCAAGCTAAGCAGCAGCTGACTACGAGCGACGGCCCGACGTGACTTTGCATCGGCGTTCAATGTTTGTTGATTTTGTATGGAATGAATGACCTCTTTCGTGTTTAATAAAATTTTATAGTTTTTAATGCATTGAAATGAATGGGAGTGTGTTTTAATTTTTTTTAAGTTCAATCTTTCATAAATAAATTAATGTTAACGTAAATTTTATTTAAAAAAAACAGTATGACAAAATCAGGTCTATACGTGAAAATCTTTTGAATACTGTATCGTACTAAAAACATAAAAATATTACAAAAATAAACTCCAACTAAAAATCTTGCATCGCCTGCACGTCACTGCAAGGTTTATCGTACGGATGCGCAACGTGGAGGAGTGGAGTGGGCGCGCAAGGCGCGTCGCTGGCGTTGCCCTCTAGCGGGCATATTGTGAATTATCGATTCTCCGCGTGCCGCCACCCGCCATTGGCTCTGCTCGGTAATTGGTTTATGTAGCCCGTTCGTAACATGAATTCAAATTTAGCGCGCGCTGGGGCTCTCGAATGAACAGAGGCGAGTGTTTGTACAAGGGAAATTACCCGTTTCAGATAACAAAATCTAGTAAAATACTATTCAAACTTTGTTTTACTTCGACCTGATGTTTCCAACAAATAAAATATGCGCTTCCCCGCGGATTAAAATTTCGAAGCTAGTTTTTACTCAATGAAATAAAGTGTCGTAATTTTTTTAATTTTGCTATATTTACATTAAATTTTCGTAATTATTATAATAAAAATTCTAGTTAGTAAGTAGTTACTTAAGGTAACCACTCAGTAAGTACAGTCGACCGCCCGTCAAACGCCAACTTAAAAAAGAATTGTAGTTCGGAAATGGATTAAGTATTTCAATTTTGTTTTGGAAATCTTTATTCCTGAATCTACGACCAAAAAAATATGCTTCGTACTCTGTTTTATAGACATAGCCAGGTACAAAAAAAAGAATAAATGCTGAATGAATTACTTAGAGCAGGTTGATTTGTTAGGAGCGCCGCGTACTGGCGCTAAATTGGGGGCGAGGTGGCAGGGAACAGATATTTATGCACGTTAATAAGACCAGGGTACAGACAAAGCCTACTGCGAGCCCCGTAAGGAAGCTGTGTATTAAAGTTATTACTTATTATGTAAGTACGTGTAGAACCGATTCATTGTTTTGTTACTTTCTTGTTAAGTTGCGAAGGTTAGAACTTCGGAGTTTGTTGAGTAAGTCTATGAAGGTAGAAATATAAATAATCCAATAAAAAAACTTATTTGGGTTGTGATTGTGATACAGAGAGCGTTAAAAGTACCTTAATTTGTTAAGTATCTAATGTATTAAATTACTGAAAAGTTATGTTAATAATCAGGAAAATTATTGTAATGTGATTATTGTTTTTAGTAAAAATAAAAGCTCTCATAATTATGATTATGAGCTTAGTAGGTACGAGTATTTTTAAGTTTTTTATTGACAGGAAATTCGGATCAGCTCGGATTTTGAATTGTGGCAGTTAAATTTATGGGTGCATAATTGTACAGCTGTAGGTAGTTACTCTATTGAAACGAGCATACAGGCAGGCCGACAGTCATTTATTATTTGTTGCTAACTGTACTAGGATACATAGGTACGTACTAGTTTATTTTTACAAGCTTATAATTAACTTGCAATGTTCGTATGTAAGTTGTCAATTTCAAAATTTTCAAGTTATATTTGACCCACTTCCCGGTTTTCGATTAAGCTGAAATTTGGCACATGTATGTAAAGTCGGTGACAATGCAATATTATGGTACCATCTAACTGATCTGATGATGGAGCCGGAAGGTGGCCATAGAAACTTTATAACGAAACGACGCAACCCCACCGAGTTTGGGCTCGTTTGATTTGTCTTGACGGGTACTCTGATTGTAGAAGGTATCCAGGGTCTGATGATGGAGCTGAAAGGTGGACATAGGAACTCTATAACGAAACAAAGCAACCCCACCGACTACTTTGGCTTCGTTTAATTTGTCTTGACAAGTACTCTGATAGTTGATGGTATTCAGGGTCTGATGATGGAGCTGGAAGGTGGCCATAGGAACTCTATAACGAAACGAAGCAACCCCACCGAGTTTGGGCTGGTTTGATTTGTCTTGACAAGTACTCTATTAGTAGATGATATCTAGGGTCTGATGATGAAGCCAGAAGGTGGCCACAAGAACTCTGATGTTAATAATAATAAACCTTTAAGACCAAAAAGGAAAAAAAAAGAAAAAAAAAATATAACCAAGCAACAAGCTTTTTTTTTAACGTGGACTAAAAAGAAGAAATATTTTTTTGTGATATGTAGGTATTTATGTCTAAATTAATGTTCTAGGCCCAGAATAACCACTATCTTGTAGGCACTGATATACGCTATTCGTTATATTATATTCTGTATAACAGATAGCGTACATCAGTGCCTCAAGCTTTTAAAATTTATATATATTTTACATTTCGAAAAGATCAATATTTATACTGGGTGGATTTTTGAGATGGGGCAGCAAGGGCAGCTACCTTAACCGTTGTAGCTATAGGAAAACGGTCTTAGGAGACATTTCTTAACTATTTGAGAAATTTTGATTTGCATTCACAGATTTTGAAGAAAATGTACAGTCAGCTGGAAAATGGGCAATTTTCACTAAAACTTTTTTTTATGCCAATCGATCATGTCTCAATATAAGGATCAAAAACCTCTATTGGACCAACTAAGGGTTGAGTATTTACTAGAAAAGTCAGAAATCGCAAAAAACTTTTCTCCTAAATTTCGTAGGAAATAAGACTACAACTTACTTTTTATTATGGATAGACATAACTGCTACAATGAAGATTGGCCGAAAATAAACAAAAAAAAAAAAATGAGACTTAGTCCAAATTGGTTCGATGCATAGAGTCGGCGGTGTTTGTTTTTTTTAAATCTCGGCAAAGAGATATGCGTCTTTACGGCTTAATATTTTTTTTGTATTTAAATTATGTTTATAAATAGAATATCATCTAAAAAATGATGATTACAAAAAAATAATACGTTTATGAACAAATTAACATTTATTTGTGTTCTAAACTCAAAAATTATTGAATTTTCTATTTTTCATATTAGACTGTTTAGCGGCTTTATACCTTTGCCTCTCCTTTAACCTGCGAAGGTAAAGCGCGGGAAAAAAAGCAAATTCAGTTTTATTTATTTGTGTTATTTGCGAAAAAATTACGAATTTAAGTTTTGAAGAGAATTCTTTGGATGCTACGCCGCCAGATATTGTGATTGAGGCACAAAATGCTTGCGATAGATTGTTGCCATCTAAATCAAAGCTGAAATATATGGCATCTTTGCAAAATTTTCTTTAGTGGAACATCAATAAAAATGCGTCGTCCAATGACGACGCATTTGCTCCGACAATTCGGAGCAAGTGTTTTTAGCATATGAATGTGTTTTCAAGGAACTGGCCAATAAATATAAGCCTAACACGCTATGGAGTATACATTCCATGTTAAAAAGCACGGTTCTGCAAAAACACGGCGTCGACATCAAACCATATTCCAACTTGACTGCGTTTCTAAAAAGACGCTCTGTCGGTTATATTGGACAAAAATCAAAGGTATTGTCACCAAACGACGTTGAAAGATTTTTGAAAGAAAAAGCTTCGGATAGTCAGTATTTGTCAACAAAGGTCAGTAATTGAACAATCTATTATGCCTAGCCTACGTCCTTATGCTAAACGACATATACCTATCTAAGCAGTGTTTTATCTCTTCGTGTTCTATCTTGCGTTAATATTCGGGATAAATGGCGCATGTAGACGTCAGGAACTTTGTAATGTCACAACAAAAGATATCGAAAATCATGACAAATTGCTTTTAGACAAAATCACCCACACTAAAAACAATATTCCACGATCATTTACAATTCACGGCCCATTTTTATGACATAGTAAAGAAATACGAAGCTCTACGTTCCACAAAAACAACAAATGATCGCTTTTTTCAAAATTATCAAAAGGGTATTTGCAGGGCTCAACCTATTGGTGTGAACAAATTTGGTGCTATGCCAAAGGAAATTGCCAAGTTTTTAGGATTACCAGATGCCGATTCTTGCACCGGACATAGCTTTAGAAGAACGTCCGCTACATTGCTGGCTGATGCTGGAGCCGACATATTGACTTTAAAGCGTCATGGCGGATGGCGGTCTAACACAGTTGCAGAATCTTATATCGAAGACTCGATAGCAAGACAAACATTGGTGCCAAGATAACACAAGCAATAAATTTGGAGCCAGCCCCTAAGAAGTTTTGCCTTGAACCGCAGCCTTCTACTTCATATGCCAATAACGCTTTGGCGCCTCCTATAACTACTGAAGACCAATTAGAATACCCTTCCACCTCTTATATTCCGTCATCTACAGCATTCACTAACACAGAAAACAGTGAAATTAACGAAATTGTTAACAATAACATTTCACAAACCGTGAAAATGCCAACTAAATCTGCTGTGTATCATTTTCATAGTTACTCTATAGAGGTATGAGGAACAGGGTGTAAAGTTCACTCATACTCTATAGAAAAGGGAGGATCCTCCGGCCAGACGGGTGTTGTGTCTGGTGGGCAACTGCCCGACGATTGTTGTCGGGATGTTGTATATATGTTAGTTGCGCGGTAAACTCTGCTTGCGCGATGCAGGATTTTGCGTGACGTCATTATGACGTGTAGCTCGCATGTGGCGATTGTAGATGCCGCTACATCACTCCCCCCCGGAGACCGGAGGTCGATAGTGGGCTGAGTCCTGTATCTTGCGATGCTTGCCAGGGCCAGGTGAGGTTCCAGTGAGTCGGAACCGGGTGTCGCATAGTTCGCGGTGAGTCGGAACTGTCTGCGAAGATTCCCCAGTGAGTCGGGGTGGCGCTGCGTTATGCTCCAGTGCGTCGGATGTGGTACAGCGCTGGGTTGAGGCTGACTGCTGGCGTCGACCAGGAGAGGGTTTGAAGGCTCTGCTTGTGGACCGGCCGAGAGTGCAGTGTGCTGTGCCAAGGTTGCTGATGAGGCTGAGGGTGATGACCAGGTATGCGCGGTCGCTGCATGCTGGTGGTCAGGATACCCGTTGAAGCCGTGGGTGCTGGCTGGCTGTGTGACTCGCCGCTCGAAAGCTTGAAGGAAGTGATGATGACGTCACGCTGATGTACTTGCACGAAGGCTGCGCTGACGTTCATATTCGGGGTCACCAGTATAGAGGTATGAGGAACAGGGTGTAAAGTTCACTCAAACCTCCATAGAAAAGGGAGGATCCTCCGACCAGACGGGTGTTGTGTCTGGTGGGCAACTGCCCGACGGTTGATGTCGGGATGTTGTATATATGCTAGTTGCGCGGTAAACTCTGCTTGCGCGATGCAGGATTTTGCGTGACGTCATTATGACGTGTAGCTCGCATGTGGCGATTGTAGATGCCGCTACAACTCCTTTAATAATACAGTATTATTTCAATAATTAAATATTTTAATGACAAAAATATTTTTCGTTCTTTTATTTTATTTCTTCAAAGGTGTATTGAAAAACGTCGTTTGATACACGTGGACATTTGTTATTGCAGTTCTCGGCTCCATAGCACCCTCGCCTACGGCTCGTGTGTGTATTCCGCCTCAAATGCAATAACAAAATTTCTACACTTGTATCAAAATGTATTATTAATTTTTATCATCAATGTCACCACTTCGCCTAATATCAGGCATCTAGCTGTATAACTTTCCTCGAAACTTTAAATTATTATTTTCTATTATACCCTGTAAAAGGATATATAAGTAGATATATAACACCTTATATAAAGTAAACGGAGTAAAAACGAAAATAAAAATTTGGTAGCCCGAAAAATAATTTCAAATTATTTATGCAAACAGTCTTGTGAAGATTACAGGAAAAATAAAACAAAAGGTCTGACATTGAGAGCCTTAGAGAATAAAGGAAAGAGTGATTGTACGGAACCTTCGGCGTGATATCGACCCGTAGGTTCAGTAACTAACTGATTAATTGTTCAAAGTTTTAAGTGTTTTATGTTTAAAAAGTTAATTGGTTTGTGAAAATTTTGATAAAGAGAAGACCTAAAGTGATGTCAGTATAAAGACCTACCTATTAAAATTAGTTTTTTTTTAAATAAAACGAAATATTTCGGGTTCCGTATCCAAAGAATGCAAATGGGACCCTATTACTAAGGCTCTGCTGTGCGTCCGTCTATCCATCTGTCACAGGGCTGTATTTTTTTAACCGAAATAGTTAGATACTTGAAATTTATACAGTGTGTTCTATGGCCGCTATAACAACAAATAATAAAAATAAACTAAAGTAAAAAATTAAAGGGGGTGGACCCCATACAATAAACGTGTTTTTCGGCGTTTTTCCCAAAGTATAAAAAACAAAAAAAAATGCGTTAAATATTGTACGGTGGTACGGAACCCCTCGTGTGCGATGGGAATCCGAGTTGCATTTAGCTGCTTTTTATCATCTTATAACTGCGGACTGTACAATTACCAAACATTAACGACTGTGACTTCATCATTTCAGCTCATTTGGGCTTATTCGGTTGATTCGCACGAAGTTAATTTATTTGTGTCCGAATGGACACCTCCAGAAATACGTCTTAGGCAATTGGCACATTTTGAATTTTATGCTACTTATAAAGTACACTAGCGCACAGAAGGGACAAGGATTGGATATACAAACCCTATGTGTATGTGTATAAGTACTAATGAAGTAAATTTTGAATTTCAAATGAATGTGTTCTAATATACTTTTGTCAAGTGTAGTAAATTTTAGGAATATATTTTGCTACGATCTATTTCTCCCAGTCGTTTCCTTTATCTTACATTGGTTATGGTCTAGACACCCAAAGTACGAGAGACAGGGTGGATCCAGTAAGAAGTCTGGAGGGTGAAGTAAGGAGTAACATAATTTTTTCAAGCAGCGAAATAATTATTTGGGCAAAGGAGCGACGATGAGCAATATGTTTAGGATCAAGCCTGAAAACAAAGAGAGTTATGATAGCTAGCGAATACAGGTGCAGGAGATACTAATTAAAAAAACCGGGCAAGTGCGAGTTAGACCCGCACACGATAGGGCACGCCACAATTGCGGCGGTAAGACCCCTCTTTGAGGAGTGGCTAGAGAGGCGCCACGGCGTCCTCACCTTCCGCCTGACGCAGGTCCTCACCTTCCGCCTGACGCAGGTCCTCACCGGACATGGCTGTTTCGGAAGGTTCCTGTTTCGTATAAGGCGGGAGGAATCGCCCGGGTGTTATCATTGTGTGTATCGACCGGAGGACACGGTGGAGCATACGGTGGAGGTCTGCCCGGCTTGGGCGGAGCACCGCCGTGTCCTCGTGGCGGCGATCGGCGGCGGCGACCTCTCGCGTCCGGCCCTGGTTCAGGCCATGGTACGGAGCGAGAGGGAATGGGAAGCCGTGACCTCCTTCTGCGAAGCAGTAATGCTCGCGAAGGAGGAGGCGGAGCGCGAGAGGGAGAGGCAATCACTGCGCCCTCGCGCCCCTATTCGCCGCAGGAGGAGACACCCTGGGCGTCGGGAGTCGATTGCCGACTCCCGGCCATCGTAGGCGCGGGCTTGCGGACGGCGAGCAATGGGCAGCTCGCCGTCCGGTAAGGACCAGGCCCGGGTCGACGGCGCGTCGTGTTCCACGCGCGCCTCAAAGAGATGTCAGCACAATTGACGGGGTCCGATAGGACCGATGCCTGCCGGGGCTGCGGATTGTTCGAAAGAATTACCGCGGCCCTGGCGCACAGGCAACTGAAGGAACACGGGTGGGTTTTAATCAGTAAGAATCTGACACGCCCTTCCGCTCCGCCCAGAGCGGGAGAGGTCATTTGATGATTTCCCAACCAAAAAAAAAAATAGACCCGCTCGCGATGGGTTCCGTACCACCGTACAATATTTAACACAATGTTTTTAAACACCTTTCTTTTATGGACCTCCCTAATTGATTATTTTATTTTTTATCTATGTTATACTTTATGTGAATATTAAAATTGAAACCTTTAGACGTGCCATTGAGTTGAAAAGACGAGTTACCAAAGCCAGAGGCATTGAAGAATAAAATATTAGAAGAGCACGAATCCAGAGAGATGAACAGATTTCAGAATAAAGGCGTAATGCATTCGTTTGTGAAAAAAGGTTTAAAGGAATGGAACAAGAGCGCGAAAGTTTGGAAAAAAACTAACTCAATTACCAGTGAAAAAGAATTTAAATATAACTGCTTTAAATGTTACGAGGAAGGGCATAAGGCATCAGAATGTCCTAATAAAAATAAGGTACAAAAAGGTGTGGTGGACGTTGACGAAGCACTAATTTAGAAGTTGAAAAAGAAGCTTGTAATGCTGTAAATGCATAAAAAGACTACTGGGTTTTTCCTGCCTATAATCTAAAGAATAATTCATTAATATGTATTACTTATTATTTTAAAATGTTTTACTCTTATCACTTCTGTGCGCTAGTGTACATTTTTCTTAACATTATTGCATAAAATTCAAAATGTGCCAATTGCCTGATAGGTATGCAAGAGCTAGAGATAGGTGCAGGCAAGAGCAGGTCAACATGTCATGGAATTCGTTACCAGAAGCAAATGACAACCCGATATCATCGAGCAATAGTCTAACAAGTTTACCAGAGTTGCCCATAAATAACGACTTGGAGATTGAGCTAAGGGATATCATAAGTGAATTAAGGGCTCGTGTGGATAGTGCAGATGCCGAAATTGAAAAGCTTTTAACAGAAAATTCGTCTCTTCAAAAAACTATCAAGGATCAACAAGATAAAATTAATAATCTTACGTTGATATGCTCTTCAAACAAAAGAATATTTAAGAACAATATTAGACGTAGTTCAGTTTCGAGACAAATAGACTTTTCTAGTAACGGTACTCCTGTATCCTCGACGCAGGAGTGCTTAAATGGACATAACACAAGGGACAATTTAGACCCAGTTTATGCGACACAAGATGTTGATTTGAATGTCAATTTATCAAAAATAGGCACTGAAGTGGTACCCTGTTACCCTGACAATAAACATAATAGCAGCAAACCGCCGGTATCAATCAACTCTCCACTACAAAACTTCGATACAGTCTTGCATGTACTGAATGCAACAAACGGAGAGGCGCAACTACAAGGAACCAGGGAGGGTAAAACTGGACTTCAGCAGCCACAAAGCTCTTTGAAACGTGATTATAAGAACACTTATTCTAGTAAGGTATGCATAATAAGTGACAACAATGTAAATAATATATTAAGAATTGCTGAAAACACTTTTCCCGAAGCCGACATTTGTCATTATTGTATGCCGAATGCGGGAGTAGTGCAGTTACTTGAAACACTGGATAAAAAACTAATAAATTACACTCTGAATGATTTTTGTGTTGTACTATTAGGTGAAAAAGACTTTCTTACCTCAAACAGGTATGAAGAATTGGTCAATTACATAAAATTTAAGCTTGAAACTGTTCCACATACTAACATTATACTTTGCGCACCGAACTTTAAATTAAAGTATAATGTTAATTTGTTCAATAAGAGAATAGAAGCTTTTAATCGATTATTGTACATAGACAACCGTCAATTTAAATATGCATATACGTTCGACAGTAATAAACATCTCGAATATACATATGAAATGTTTTCTAAAGATACAGGAAAAATCAACAACCAAGCTGTTTTTACTATATTTTACTATTTAAAACAATTTTTGAACTTATTTCAAGAAAATTATAATTCTGATGGAAAACTTTGTGAAAATGTGAATATTATTTTTCCAAAAAATTGTAAAGACCAACAGTGTATTCAGTTTAAACCTGGCACTATTCCATATTACTTTAATAAACCACATATAAAATCCTTATCACAAGACTATACTCATGAAAATAAAGGAAGTAGCGAATTAATACCAGGTACTATTCCTTACTTTTTTAATAAAATCAAAACACTAGAAATTAAAAAAACAAAATGTTTTCGTCAGTAAAAATAATGAAATTCAGACATGTCCAAATAACACTGTAGATAAGTCAATATTAAATCATGTAAACATTTTTCATCAAAACATGTGTGGCTTATACAACAAGAAAGATACGTTAGATATTTATTTGGAAAGTTTATGTAAGCCTATGCATTATTTGTGTATTAGTGAGCACTTCCTTAATAGTGAATTAGTCTCCCTTTTAAACCTTTCGAATCACATTGTCGCATCGTACAACACTAGAGTGAATAAGATAAGAGGAGGTACTATTATTTTAGCAGAAACAGACAGAGAATACGAGGACTTGGAAATAGTTAAAAAACTTTATGTGATGGATAGTTTTGAAATATGTGGTATCAAGGATGTTTTAACTGGTGTATCCATATGTTGTTGTTATCGCACTCCGTATGATAAAAATTTTGACATGTTTATGTTAAGTCTTGAAAAGTTATTAGAACACTTCTTTAGCAGGAACTGTGTGATTTGTGGCGATTTTAACATTGACTTTCGCACCGAAAATAATAAAAAACATTGCGTATTAAATTTATTGACATGTTACAATTTTAGACATTTAATTAACTCTCCCACTTTTATTCGTAATGAATCAGAATCTTGTATAGATAATATATTTACTAATTTACCGGACGAAAATATAGAAAGTTGTGAAGTTAATCACAATGGTTTGGCAGATGGACATGCAGGATTACTGTGCAGTGCTGTATTTAAGACGAATAAATCAGGAAGAAACACAAAAAGCGCTGTTTTACATGTTACGAAGAGATTTTTTAACGCAAAGAATAAGCAGAAGTTCAGAGACTCGCTTTTGAATTTAAACTGGAGTGGAATTGGCATAAATAAGTTTCTTAAACAATTTCACAACACGTTTACGAACTGTTTCAAAAAAAAGAAATTAAAAGTGTTCATAACAAAGAAAAAACAAACACATTGGATAACAAAAGGGGTAAAAGTTTCTAGCAAAATGAAGCGATTTCTCTGTACTGGAAAAGTAAATAATCAATGTGATACAATAAAAAACTATAGGCATAAATATATTACTCTTTATAGAAAAATTATAAATATAGCCAAAAAAACAGCAGCGCAATCCAAATTAGCCAACTCAAAGAACATCTCAAAAGATGTCTGGAAACTGATAAATGAACACAGGAACAAGAAAGTCCAAAATAACAAGATACCTTCTTTAAAATCGAATAATGAAATTTTATCAGAACCATCAGATATTGTAAATGTTTTCATTAAGCAATTTGAATTGAGCCCTACGATACCTATATCTTCAAATACAGCAGTAGATTTTTTACGTAAGAGTACAAAAAGAATAACTGGTGAGTTTACTCTAGTCTCAACTACCCCCCACGAGGTATACAAAATCGTGAAACATATGGAGGAAAAAAGATCTTGTGGCTATGACGACATACCTATTACAGTGATTAAAGATAATATTGACTTACTGGCAGAACCCTTAAGTGCTTTTTATAATAAATGTTTCGACGAAGGCATTTTTCCGGATCAATTAAAAATAGCTAAAATAATACCAATACATAAAAAAGGGTCCAAAACGGATCCTAAGATGTACAGGCCCATTTCCTTGCTTCCAACTCACTCAAAAATTTTTGAAAAGTTAATAAAAGCTCGATTACTTAGACACCTAAACTTAAATAGAGTGCTAAGCAGAAGACAGTATGGATACCAGAAAAATGTAGGGACACAAGATGCAATAATAAATTTAATACAGGATGTGATAAGTAGGTTAAACGACAAACAAAAAGTAGCCGGGCTTTTCCTAGATTTAAGCTCAGCTTTTGACACAGTAGACCACAAAATACTAATTGAAAAACTTGAACACTATGGTGTGAGGGGTAAAGCTTTGGAACTCCTAGATTCATATTTGACGAACAGGAAGATGTTTGTGGAAATGAAGGTAGTAGTTAACGAAATGGATCCATTAAATAGTAGTAGCAGTTATGCATTCGAAGAGACCTATCGATCCAAATTGGTTCCAGTTAAAATTGGTGTACCACAAGGTTCCATATTGGGACCAATATTTTTCATTACTTTTATTAACGATCTTATAAAACACATGAATGAAACAGTTACAGGATCTATCCAGCTAGTAGTTTTTGCTGACGATACAAATGCAGTTGTATCAGCAGATAATATAAATAATTTAAATGTAATTATGAATCAGACCTTAAGTGCGTTTCACAACTGGTTCACAGTAAACAATCTTAAAGTTAATGCCAGTAAAACGAATGTCATACTTTTCAGTTCAACTACAAGAAAAAATGATAGAATAAACTGCGTGATGAATGGAGAAGTAGTAAACCTGGCCCCAATGGTAAAATTTTTAGGAGTTTATATAGACTGCAATTTTAACTGGAAACAAGAACTTATGCATATAGAAAAGTCAATCAGTTCAGCATGCTATGTTCTAAGAAGCCTTAGGAATGAAGTCGACATGAAACATCTTAAAATGGTCTATCACGCACTAGTCGAATCAAAGTTAAGATACAGTATAATATGCTGGGGTGGAAGTTATGCATATAACATTCAAAAAGCTTTTGTTCTCCAGAAAAGAGCGATTAGGACTATAGTCAGGATACGACAGGACGAATCGTGTAAACCACATTTCAAGGAATTGAAAATATTAACGGTCCCAAGTTTATATATTTTGGTACTTCTAACGCGCTTACAAAAATATATATACGAGTTTGAAACAGAAGAAGAAAGAAGGAAAAGGGAAAATACAAGAAGAAAAGACTTGCAGACAAAACAGTCGCATCATCTTAATATCTTCAAGCATGGTTTCTATTATAAGTCAGTTAAAATATTTAACAAACTGCCTACTGAATTAAAAAACTTAGTTTATAATCGAGAATTTCTAAAACAACTCAAGCAGTTCTTGTTGGACAGGTGTTTATATACTTTGGACGAATTATAGATAAATAATGTTATCACAAATGAAAATATTAGACTTATTAGACAAATTATATTAAGTATTATTATTTTTAGTTTTTATAAATACTGTTATTCTTACAAATAATAATTACTGACATTTAACAGACATTTTAAATTTATTATGTTTTTTGTTTTTTTGTGTTTTTTTATTTTTTTTAATTTTTATTACGAGGATTATGGAATTTATATATGGAGGGATTATTTTGTAACTTTTTAAATATTAAATATTATGTAAAATTCAAACACAATGTACATTGTTTATGAATAAATAAATAAAATAAAATATTTCTGGGGTTGCCAATTCGCCCACAAATAAATTAATTTCGTGCGAATCGCACTACAGAAAAAATAAAATTATTTAAGTGTCGATTCGCCCGTTGCGGGCGAGTAAATTCGTGCGAATCAACCAATAAGCCTACATTTGTCTTAATAGTTAGGTATTGTTTTTCGGAATAAGAAAAAACCGATAGTCCTATTGTAGTATTGTGGTTTTATATTTTCAAATGGCAAAAGGAAAATTATTAAAAAAATACATCATAACAAAAGTTCGAAGAAACGATCGTATGATTTTTAATGTCGATAGTTTCAAGAATTATGACAAACTGTCGATGATCTAATTAATAGATTGACACAGTTTTCAAACAATAATTTTCAACTTTATTACTTTAAATACGACTCAAACTTAAATACAATATTTTTAGTAAATCCCAAGTGTGTATGAGTCCAGCGGGGTAATTGCATAACACACTAACAGTAGGAATGGCTTTCATTTTGAGAGTTCAACAATATTCATTGCGTTATTTACGTTGTTGAGCAGACAAATTTTTCGAGCAATGGATTAGCATATTTCTTGAAAATGATTCAGATTGTGGTTAATAATGTGTTGCGCAATTATGGTGCGGCTTTCCTAGGAAACCCTAGCATAACGGTATAATTAATATGGATGAACTTAAGATTACAATACTTAACGGGCTTCTGAACAAAGAAACAATTACAGGTAGGTACTAAAATCATGCTCTATTAAAATACATTGTAGATACCTGGGAAATTCTACATGAAAAAATATAGCTTAAGAAAAATGAAAATTGTGAAAAGTGGAAATTTATTATAGTTTACGGTAAACGACAAAAGTCGATTAACACTGCTACTTTTAAGGATCATAAAAACTGGCAGAAATTTATAAATTTCAGCGTTTCGGATAGGTACAGTCACCAAAAGAGATAAGTAACCAGGGTCGTCGGATATGGTTGAAGTTTAGTAAGTGGGGTCACTTGACTCTAACAAAAATTAGCAATTCAAACCTTAACTTTACGCAAACGGATCCCTGAATCGAAAAAAGGCTTTAACAGACCCGAAATATTTTTGAGTGGCCTATCCAACAATACCCCGCACCATGGGATAGACGAGAAAAAAGACATCCCCACTTCACGTGTACAGGAGTTACCCTAAAAAAATATTTTACCGCTTTGTTGGCGTGATTAATATGCATATCTATGCCAAATTATAGTTTTCTAGTACTAAGAGTCTCTGAGCTAACCTGGGGACGGACAGACAGACATGGCGAAACTTTATGGTTTCCTGGTTGACTACGGAACCCTAAAACACTGAAGTATTAATAGACCTGTGTCGCATGTATGTGTGTTTATCTACTAATTGCATCGGAATTTTATCGCACGTGTTACCAATGAATCCTCATCCATATTTTTTTTTTTTGTGTTTTTATTTTCAAACAGTCAGTAGAGATTTTATGTCACCCCGCAGCAATGCGTTCGGATAGCGGAACATCCCCGAATTCGTAAAATTATCTATGACGTCAACATTATGCATAGCGTCCAGGAAGGGGACCTACAACAAAAGGTTTTGACTTTATTTAAATCTAATAACCGAAGCAATGTTTTCGAAAGGGGTGAAGGGGAACTCGGCGCCAGGCGGTAGCTTGCAGGCCATCCATTTATTTAAGATACAACACGCTTTGTTTCGGAAATCACCCAAGAGAATAATTTTGAAAGGAACAGGCGGGTCAGGTATTTGCCACGTCCGACCTGTGGCCTGCACCAACTTTTTTAATAAATAGTGGAACTTCAGTGCGGACAATAAATAGGAAGAAGTTCACTACTATTCAAGGAATTGTTTTATATCTTGCTAACAATCTTTGAATAATTGATTTCCTGCGACTTTAAATTCTCTTCGGCATTATTACTGTACTGAGTTACTGTTATTATTATTACTGAGTTGAGCTGCATGATTACTGAGAAATGCATGCACTGACTGGACAGGTCCACTCAATCTGCGTGGTTCTTTCCTCAAAAGTCCATTTCAGAAACCAATCTACATGGTCTTCACATGATCTGACCAAAGTTATGTCTGGACTTTAAAAGAGACTGTGACCTCTGAGTTTTTTCGGCCTTTCTTCTCGTAGTAGTCAGATAGGAAACGCCGACCTAGTTTAAAAAATATGATTGACGTGTAAAAGTGTTTGGACAAACCTACTTAGAGAAATTAAATCATTTATCAATAAATCAGGGTAGGTATTCTTACAAAAAAATACAGGACCTATAATATATATCGCATTGACCTACCTATAGTGTAGCTTGTTGTTAAGAAAATTATGTAAAGCTCACTACTTTTATACAAACACGATTATCACCTTACTTGCAAAATGCGTTTAGTTCAGGAAACATTATTTAAATGAAGAAATCCGGAGTGAAAAAGTTAGGGGAAGTCTTCTCGTACGCATGCATCGCATGCCCCGATACACCAGCACGTATAAAACTTTTGCACTTTGCAAAATGCAAAAGAACTTCATAACATTCACTATAGAACCGCAGACATCTATTTATGCAGTCTCTTTTTATACACAAATTAATAGTCCAAACGAAACATTCGCTACTCATCACTAATTCTACAAACGGTGTCGTACGATCATTACAGCGAGACCGGAGTTTCGAGTTGCAGTTTTCGCGAATTAGAGCAAATAAGATAGAGGTAGTAAATTTATTTTGCCGGAGGGTACGTAGTTGTGAATTTTGCACGGGACGGTGCATTATGCGGCGCACGTAGCCCGCTGTCTGCACGCGGCCGCGGGTGCGGGCGCGGGCGCGGGCGCGGCTGCGGCGGGCACAATATTCAGTCGGCAGTCGTGCCGCCCACGCTCTTCGTTCTCTTCTATCACCGAGTTTCATTTATTATTTAAAAGCTCGCTACTCTGATACAGTCGTAAGTAAACCTGACTTCTCTGAGCGTTCCCTTTATGACAAATCGATACTAGACACACACGATACGAGAAACTTTGAGATAACAATTTGCAGACTATGATCAAACTCAGCTAAAAACTCCGACTGAAAATGTTTAATCCGAAAAGCAATCTCCAAAGAGGCAATAGGAAGAGGATTCCGTGCATATTTATTGCCGGTCTCTAAACCGTTTCTCGGGTAATTCGGTACAAGCAAAGCGACATTATTTTTGTAGTAATTTCGGCGAATGTCCTTTAAAATATTCAGAGTGCTGTAGCTGAGCCCATTAACGTGCCCGGGCGCAATTCGGAGCGGGGACTCGTCCGCAAATGGCGGCGATATCATTAACTTGACCCCCGCAACTATCCGTCGCCCCGCAAGTTTTTCCCAATATTACACAGGAGAGGTATTCGCGACGAAGCGACACCACATACATACGGTACCCCACAACATTTGTTTACCTTTTATACGTAGCTTACGTCTCAAACACTAGGTAGACGTAATTTAGAGAGGCAACTGACATCGGTAATGCTGGAAAGCGTTTCTACGATTTAAAAAGGGTTCGCATTATTGCTCTCTTAATTGCTTTTAATTATGAAAGCGATTAGCTAAGAACAGGACTCATTTATGTGTGTAATATAATAATGGATTATATGTATAGCTACACCTTTGACATTAAGAGGCAGCTGCCCACTTCTGTGTAGTGTATGAATGTCAAAAGTGATATGGTTCGTGTTCATCTATTCCGAGAAGTTCTTAGGTAGGTAAATGTCATTTCCTCCTTGAAATTATCAAAAACTGTTGATTAGATTGATGAAACTTGGATGTATTTCATAATACTGATCTAATTTATCAATTACACAACGTTTTCAAAACAATAACATCAATATTTCTGCAGCGTTCCGCATCAAAAATTAATAATGGCTTATCAAAGCTGCCCTTGCCGTGCCCTTATGGAATATACTTACGCGTCAGGGAAGATTTTCACAAGGAAACGGAAACTTCCCCTGCCTCCCGTCTACACAAAATATGTGGTGCGATACGAAGATAGGTGTACGGAATTCCTAACTAAACTTGTGCGAGGGGATTTCTCAGCTAAAGAAATAACGGTGAAAACTCACTAGCTCGAGTCGCGACCTCCGAGACTGCGATCAAAGAGTAAAGCGAAGATGCGATATGTATTTTTTGCCCTTTGCTGTTTCCGAGACTTTTATTTTGGTAGGAATGTGCAACTGTGCGTTCTAAGCGATTGATATGAAGGAATTGTTTTAGGAGTTATAGTTTTATATGGTCTATTGTGCATTTTGTTTTCGATAAGGTCATCGATTGATAATCTCGGTCAAAAGAAATAGGTGTTTTAGAAGATATGTCGGTTTTCAGTAACGGCCTTCCTGCACGCGTAGCATGACCACCATAGAAACGGAAGGAATGAAAGACAAAATGACAGATTTTACAAAGATTTCTAGGGCACGTTGTCGTGTTATTGAACAAAAGAAATGTCACTTTGTATAAAAAGAGATATGTCTATTCTTCGTAGAGATAGGTAACTCTTATTTTAGTTAACGGGACTTTGAATATTCCATATTTCAAATAACCACAGTAGAAAAGAACTAAGTACTTTCCTTCTTATGTAAAATGACTGAAAGGTATATTTAGCCTTCAATCATCTTTCATCGTATGTTAACCCTAAACGTGCAGTCAAAAGAAAGGCCAGCCTTTCTTGCAGAACAAATTATAAGTCGCCCAGTGAGTTACCGTGTAAATTTAAATTTTCAAACTTTTACTTTTAAATGAGCTCGCTCTATTAGAAACGTGGAATGGCTGCATAAAATTGCACCCGTGACCAGTTACAACACTGGACTATGCACAAAAAATACGAGCTGTCAACTTTTACAATGTTCATTTTAACCGTATTACAATTCCGACAAGAAAGTTTTTCGTATTTACTATGGAAAAATAAAGAAATGAAATTATAATAATATCTACATATTGTTTTATATGCTCTTCGCTCCATTGTATTTCCACGGTCGATTAATTTTACGGCAGTTAAACAGAAATCGCTGAAGCTTTTCTAATGACTTTGAAATGTTTCGAGGAACTTGTGGAACCCAATGTTCAAAAGTTCTTCATCTCTAAATATGGTGTAGTAAACTCTCTTTTATCTTGAATCTTTTGCCAGCAAAAATCCGTGAATAACAGCTTATATGTTTGCCAAATATCTATTTAGCAGTCAATAAAATGCCTTGGACAGTCATGGTGATTGGTGGGTTCAAGACTGCAATGATGGTAGCCCGCCCGCTATCATCTCTCACCCCTCCTTAGCCCCCATTGTACGAAGAAATTGTATTTGCCAGCGGGGGGTTGCGGTCTTAATATGAAAATATGGTTCACTACAAAGAGTCTTCCATTTAATTTGCATTAGTCTGTTCATCGTTTATAAAATAACTTCTAGGTATTCCTTAACTTTTATGTCTCGGTAAGATATGCATTGTAAACTTACTGAACATAAATCTAATGAAGAGACTATAAAGTCGCTTTTTCTTAGAATCTGATAATTCCAGTCAGTTTCAGTCAAGTACTGCAGATTCTAACAGTTCACAGTCACAGCACAGTCCAGTATAAAGTCAATTTGTATTCAAATTATAATTGCCTTCATATTAGTGGACATTGTTACTTCCAGAATTATCCCCTCAGGTATTGGGTCATCCTAATATTAAGGACTAAAATTAAAGTTGTATTTCAAACTCCCAATCCTCACGGATGGGTTAATCACATTCTGCCACGCGTAATAACAAGTTTAACAGCTTCCCTGAAAATACAATCTCGAGTTTTCAAGGATCCAGGTGAATCGACGTAACGGGTCGTGAGCTTAGAACTCTAAAGCACGTTATATATTAGTCTGAACAGTTTAAAGTTACTTGTGGGCTCGCAAATAAGCGAGGGGTCCCGTTCGCAACTTGGTCCGCCCGCGCTAAATTACAGATTGTCAACTCGACTCAAGTAACCTGTTGACACTGCGTTAAGTCACGATTTGAGAGGCCTGTTTGTTGTGGACACAACTTGTAACGCCGCCTTCATAACAACGGGATATCCTTAGTCATATTGGAACAGATTTTAACGATGTCCCGAACCTTGATAGAATGTAGTCTGCCCCCATAAGTGGACTGTATTTTCAAGTATGGACTCCAATATCAAATTGGGTTTCCGAATATAATACGATCAAAATTTTATCTGATCATAATATTTCTGCATTCTGGATCTAAACTGTGTTTGTATCGCTATCGAAAACCGTTCTATAGCAGTTGAGTAGCGTGATACATGCAAATAATTTCGAAAAAGTCTGCATCCTGATGTCGTTCCGTCGGCTGGGACTACCCTGGCGCGCCGGTGCGATGCCAGTTTAGTTCGAAATTTCATTCTTCTCGAACACATATCTCGACTTCGTCCGGGAATCTACTTTACATTTCTCATCCTAATGGCCATTGAGAGAAAATTGGAAAAGAAGTTTTCGCGTTTCTATTCTAAGAATCAGGTTCAATAGAAACATTTCAGGAAAGTATCAATGCGATTTCAGATAAATAGACAACAGACACGAGAACAATGCGTGTGGAAGCGGCGGAATACGGCGGCGTATCGAGACAAGATCAAATTGATGTACGATATTTATTTTTATCCAAACGTCCTTTGGTTTCGCATTGAAAATTAATGCGGCAATTTATTTAAAACTACGGCACATTAAACTGCAGTACAAATAACAGAGCTGCTTACAATATCTTGCATCATTGTTCACCAGTTGTGTGAAATTCAATTTCCATCATCTGACCTGATTTTTTGAACGAGTCCGAGTTATATATATAATTGTATAGCAACCACAGGTAAAATAAAGAATAGTAGGGTTTGCAATGTTTTCCTGGAATGAGTGGTGCGGGGCGAGAGGAGGGTTGTAATGTGTGGCAAACACCCTCCTGAGGGTTCAACCTCATGGCTGATGCCTATGGTGCCGATGACCCCTATCGATTCGCCCATTTCTACGAACTCGCGTAATTGCAAATTGCGTACAAGTACTTGTACAATACTAGGTTCCTCAGTATTCACGACAATTTCTAGGAAGTCTCGAACCCCTATGAAAGTTATAGTACCGTGATTATAGGTGTCTGGGACATGGGGAACCACATCAAAGAGAATTTAAAATATTTGTATGCTTCAATCGTTTTCATTGAATTACGTCGGGGTGTATGTTTGATAATTGCAGATATTATTATGATTCTTGGGAATTACCCTACTCCTGTGTCAAAGCGAAGATTCGAAGAATAAAGTGTGTGTAAGCGACAACCGCGCAATACTGAGAGTTTATTGGAAAATAGTCTTTCTCTATAATTGTTTACTTGAGCGTATCAATTTGTTTCCAACATTGTTCTGGGAAACTGTATTTTTATTAAAAGTTTCTACATGATAATTGAATCCCTGATTTTTGAGCTTAGAGTATAGCTTCATTTTCAGTTAGCATTAAGTAAGTACTTTTTTTTTCCAAAGCTCTAGTTTCTCAAGTAATCGAAGGTATACGGAGAACGATCCGCTGGGGAGTTCTCACCGCCTCCTCGCGAGCTTCACGGCAGTGGTTTCCAATTCGCGGCCCGCACACTCCCGCCTTTAATTTACTGCGGTGCTAACCACGCGGCCCGCAGTTTGTATTCATTACCCACCTTAGTACCACCTCGCTGCAAGATTTAATGCTTCCAACAATCACTGCACTCATTTGCCACAATTCAAATATTTATTTAATTTATTTCCGCCGCGTGGTCTGCGCTGAGGTTGCATATGTTCCAGTTATACCTGGTATTCTTGAAATTAATAGGTAAGATTATTTATCATAAGTTTTCATAGGGCTTCATATTTTCAACAGTAAATATGTTTATAGTCATCTTACAACTCCCATGAGCTAAACAGATAAGTTTTTCTAAGACTATAAATCTAAGAAAATTGGAATTATGATGTTGTTATAAACAACTATTATCCTAACTTTCTAGAGATAAACAACAAACAAAAGTTCTAATAACAGCGTTGAACTCCATGTAAAGATGCTATAAATTATACTGACAAGCTGACTGGTGTTCGTAGTCGGCAAGCAAATTAGGTGGTCCAGAGTAAACGAGTTATGGCGAAGTTGCGGGCACCGGCCCCGCACTGGGACCGGCCAGTAACTAGGACCAAATGATCGCGATGCCAGCCTAGCGGTAACTGGAGTAAAGTAGCATTAACTACTGACGCGGCAATCAAGTGCGTTTAGCAGCTTGCCAGTTGCTACTTGATTAATAACTGTATCTGTTGCTAGTTTGTAAGTAAGACTTGTAGCTTTATTAAGAGTTTGTGCCGTGATTTACGTGGTAACTTCAAATAAATTGAGATTTAGATACCGGCAAGAATAGCTTGTTATGTACAAGTAAATAGTCTTATACTTTGTACTGAAATATTTGATAGAAAGCACAATAAACTTTCGGAGTAAACTCGGTCTAATGATATAACGCAGACATTCGGCGAAATTCAATGACCGAATTTTCCTCATGCATTATCTGATGTAGGAAAAAACACTTTCTGTGGAGACGCGAGGCAGGAGAAACATTTCAAGATCCGCCCTGTGGCGTGCCGCTAACACTCCTTATAAATACTGCTAAGCCCCTGGCTTTTGTGGCTAATCTTTCGCGTGAAGATCGCCATTATACCGCTATTTATTATTTTTACCCGTATTTTTCTTTTTCTAAAGTCAAGTCGAAACGTGCTTGATATTCTTGAAGGATTTTTACGCTACTCATTCCTCGCAAAGTGCTAGTGAAAGAATTAAATATGCCCCTTTCAGCGGCGTGCTCTCTGCAATGAAGTATTTCATACGGTTTTGAATTTTAAATTATGTTAATATAGACGCGGAATTTTAACCGACCGACGCGCTTACCTAATTTTATTTGCGTTTAATAATATTTACAACATTTTAATTTTAATACTGTCTGGTTCGGGGAATGAGATGTGGATATAAATGCTGTTCTAGGTAATTACCTACTTAGATAAGTACAACTAAGATAAAAACTATAAAGAAAAACTAGTTTCCACCTCATATTCACTAAAGGCATAAGTCGATTTTCCTGAAATAAAATGATTATTGCGTATAAGATAAATGGGGAAGGTATCTATCTGCGTTCAATTAGTGGTGAAAATCACCACTAAGACAGTGTGTGATTACAGGGTCGCCCTTCCTTAACAGAAACAAATTAACTACGACAAATTGTTACAACTCAATCTGAACAAACATACTCGAGAGCAGAACACTTATTGCTGGAAAACAATATTGCGAAGTGGCGACACTTTCATTACGGTGGAAAAGACCCCATATTCACGTACATTTTGATTAGCTTTCGTGAGTAAGAACAAATGCTGCGTCAAATGAAGCAGTATGTGTCTGTGAGGCAGGCTCGGTGTCGTAACCGACTAAGTTATCACAAAGTGTGGCGTGATGGGGGCGCCGAGCGGCCCGCCACCGCGCCGCGCGCGTCGAGCCCGCCCGCTGCCTGCCTGCTAGAGCGCACAACTCTTAAATTAGCGCGAACTTAGACCACTTAGCTTCTTCAAGTTTTGTTTGTAGACGCCATAAATATTGTATGTAACGAACGCGATACAATACCAGCCGTCGACTGCTCGCTGCATTGTTCGCGAATCAAAGGGGCCTTTGTTGCTTAACAGTTGACTCGAATTTTCTCGTTGTTCGTTTTGCTTTATCGGGGAGAAGTGATGAAAAACTACCACAAATCCCAACGAAATGCTTTTCGATTTGATTCTGTTTGATCACAAAGTTCCGTCGTTAAAATGGAGTTAGTTAAAGCGTTTTTTAAACCTTGGACAATTGGAGGCATCTAAATTTATGACTATGAATCTGTACAAATATAATAAAATCAATAATGTTCTTTGCAGTAGAAATACGTATTCATGAAAGCTTTAAGTATTCGGTAATCATAATTGATTCAGTATCCCTGAAACTGTATTTGGTCAACGTATCGGAATAGCAATAGTAGTGCGTAGTCGTACTGAATGGTCGCGGATGGCCAATAATTCGATTTCGCGGTTATTTTAGCTCATGTAGGCTGCGTGGGACGCAGGTGGCCGTTCCAACTATAATGATCAAACTGAACAATTCAATGTGCACGGACAAGTTGCATTGTCTATTTAACCAGAAACTTATTGTTTGTATCATAACTCGGGAAAATACTTAGAATTTCCTCTAGTCTTTTCCTAAACAGACCTATTGAGGTAAAATAAAAATTTGCAGGAGGGGTCCAAATTGTAATGCAAATGTCTGCTTATATATTCGTCTTTTTAAATTGGTTTTACTTCGGAAATGGAAATTATTGTCTAACTTTCGAGTAAAGACAAGACAAATCTTTGTTAGTCGAATGAGGTCTTATTTAATTTGAATAGGTTAGCTATTGACGGCAGCTTTTTTCAAGAACGAGAAAGAACTTTTCTTTTTTCCTTTTGTTTGTTGATCGAGTAACAACAGGAGAGTGGACTCATGTCCTCGAAGGTTGCACGAGTGGCTTTTATAGAATAGAATTCATCAGCTGGTTTTGTCGGTTTCATCTTTTTCATCACAATATTATGTTCATGACCAACACCATATTTAACCCTGATGGTATATTAATATAATATAAAAATAATTAACTCGTAGATGGAGTGGCACGTGGTAATGATGTTTAGTAGGTATCGCATTAGCCTTCAGTTTCTTCTCTATAAAGTAGTTTTCATATAATTGATGATTACTGACGAGAGAAAGTCACGTGCTAGTGTATAACAATGGACTTCGTCCATGTTATTAAAACACCAGCATTATTAAGTCAGTTACACACAACACGAGTTTGACCTTTTTCTGACACATTACACGATCATCTTGCACAACACTATTGTTGCCGGTTGCATTGGCTGACGAGTAACCGTTGTAGCCGATGTAAATTCTACGTTGTCGCCCAGATCCAAGATTTCCAGATTTAACAGTGTTGCAGCAAACAATATTTCAGTTAGACGGTGCAGGTGTGCCGTTGGCTGCAACTTCGATTAATTCCCATAACGAGGCAGGTCCATCACGCGCGCGCTCGTTTGTCTCCGGCCCAGCTATAAATACATCAGCGTACTTGCAATTTAATCCGTTCTGTTCCGCTCCCGTGAAGTGCTGCTTTCTCCCTCACACACCTACTTCCACCGTCCTGCATGTTTCGGTCAGCGAAAGTTGTTGCAATTAATCTCTTTCGTAGGTGGAAACCCCGCTAACAATTGTCTAAATTAGAACATGCATCTTGTTTAAAACTAAACTCCCACTTTGTTTTGTCCGAGAAATAAGAATTACTTTGTGGATGTTTTGTCTGATAATGCTCCTATTTTAGACTTCAATTCATTGGTAGGTACAAGAAGGCCGAGTCCATGTACAAAGTAGTAGCAGTTCGTAGAAAATTTAACAAATTTGCGTACAAAGCGCAAAGCACTGGCGGGATCGTCTTTGTATGCAAATATTATTACAGGAGTCTATTGAAGGACCACACCGAACTCACGTATTGAGCCGAAGTGGGCACGCGCTACACGACTACTGGGACTATAATAAGAGACCCGTCCAAGAACCTCCGACATTATGCAGGAATTCTCGGGAATGTGGAGTGTAGCGCTCCCTGAAGAACGCGCGGGACAGCGGCCGTCCTGAATAACACACGAGCTAATAACCGAACTGAGCCAATTAGGAATACTATTACCGGTGATGGTCCGTCGAGCAATAACTCAATCGAATTGCAGAGTTGAACAATTCATAGGCAAATCTGCTCTAAGCGTGTTAACATGGCTCCGGGGTTATTGCGGTGAGCCGATCCATGTGTCTATGCAGCGCACACCATAATGTACTTGAGTACTGTCTACCTATTAAAGAGCTAACATAGTATAGCAAATCTGACTACCTATGTATTATTTACACATAAACACCGCATGATTAAACTACTCGAAAGGATCAATTAGCACACTGCCTGACCGTTTAGCTATACAATAGAGAGCCAATTATTGCAATATATGTATCGGTATAGTTATAAATCTGTCTAATTTAGCGTTTCGATTAGTGGCATGCCAGAGTGGGCGTTGGGTTGTTCTATTTTTCGGCTGTTCGTGCATCGCATAGTGATACATTGTTGACTTACGTTTGTAATTAGAAGTGACGATGTTTGGCGTGCGATCCGTGGCATAGGTCGGCGCGGGCACGCGTGCGCCCGCTGCAACTGGCGGCTCTCAATCACTCCGCGCCGTGACGCGTCAACGTGTGGCACCGGCCCACACAACACTCGAAACTCTACTCTAACAGTACCCGATATAACACATTATAAAAATTCGCAACTGAAAGTAGAGCGTCCCGCGCTACGCGTGCAGTCTCTTCTTTGTATTCGAGTCGTTCCATTCATAGAGATAACGGCTTGCTCCGAGGCGACAACGGGAAACAATTACGCTATTACAAAAGGCCTTAAGGATTCTAATTACGAGTGGATCCTTTCATCCGTAAACCCGGATCGGATACGAAGCCTTCCCATTATCGCGTACCATAAACATTTCTGGATTTCATATCCGCGGCACGGCTGGGACCGCCGCGCTTATTACCTCCGCGCGGAAAAGAATAACATCGTTTTGGCACTTTTGACGCGAATTCCGGATGCCTACGTTCATATTGTGCGCCGTTAATATTCTGCGCGACGCGTCCGACCTTTTTTATTTGTATCTAAAATTGAACATTTTGTCGCGACAACGAGCGCACGCGACTTTCCCCTCCGCCGAAGGAGCGATAAAAATACGGAGTCGGAGCGTTTGAGGCAATCGGCAGCACTAACGACCGCCGACGCGAGCGGTTAATTCATGTACACCTGTACGGAATTAGCCGTATGAGTCTTGAGCGCCTTCAGTTGCCTTGAGAGGTGACTGCAAGGGTGAGTGCGGAGGAACTGATAGCGCCAGAGCCTTTCGAGCCCCTGAAACTTCAGGACTAGTATCACAATTATACCTATAATCTCGGTCTTAATAAAAATAATAAATATGAAATGAAACGATGTTGTTATAGGTTAACTACTAATTAATATATCATCAGCTGCTAAGGCTGCTACTTGTTATTTCTCCATCTCCATTTTATCACAAAACACCGATTAGTTAACAAAATCTGTAAAAGAAATATAGTTGATTCATTCTTTATAGCTGATTGAAAGAAGTTGCTCCTTTAGTTCGAATGGAATCTGGGGAGAGAAGGATTATAAAAAAAATCTTCGTTGAGTGAAATGGCCCTATCAAAACAAGAACCGTCGGCCGAGCGATGAAAAAGTGAAGTTAGCAAAACAACAAACAACGAACTCGCCTGTCTGCGGCATTTCGTGGCCACCTCTGCAATTTACGGCACTGTCATTATTCAAAGTTTTGAAAAAATTCAGCCGCGAAAATTAGAAAAAAGAGGATTTCTCCTCAATATGATCTTGCGAATCTGCTGAAGTCGGTTGCCTTTATGCTGAAGTAGCAAACTCCCTAAGATAAGGGGAGGAGCGGACAAATTGTAATAATTGCGAGACGAGATAAGAAGTGACACCAGAAAACAAATGAAGGCGGGTGGCGGCGGCGACGGCGTCTGCGAAGGGCGAGGGGGAGGACGGGATGCGTGACGTCACCACGCGCTGAGCTGCTAACTGCCGAGTGCCGAGCCACCCCATGCCAGGCAAGCACTAACGGCCATGTGTGACTTTACATTCACTACATTTACATAAGTTGCCGTTTCACTGGTTCATAGTAAATCACTTGTTTTACAGGCGATGAGGTACATAAATTACAAACTGATTCGGTTAAAATTATAAAAACATAAGAAAATTATCACAGTAATTATAATGGGAATTTATTTGTTAATTTTATTTTATATACCCACAAAATAATTATTTAATACAACGGATTTGAATTTAAACCGAGGGCCGGGGCGAATCCCGCGGGATCCCCAGGGCACACCTCGGCCCGTCGTCACCGCTCGCCAAATTAAAATGATAAATCAAAATCCGTCGCCCGGCCGCGCTCACAAATGTTATAAAACGAACCAAGGTATTTGCGAAACTTGTTTAAAGTTCTACCCTTGAAACAAATGTAATATTTCCTTGTCTATATTTAACCTTTTCAGCTTTCTTTGCAGGATACACGTATGTAAAAATTTTATGAATACATGTAAGAAGTACGCTGAGTTTCAAACTGCACTGAAGGGGTTAGTTGAGAATGTTGAGAGCGTATCACCAAGCACCAATAACGCGTTTGTTTAAAAATATGTGATGTTCACTACAACGGTACAAGTATTCTCTAAGGACACACTTCAATAAGTATGTTTTTCTCTTGCGATACGTAAAAATGGTACAGACTTAAAACTGCAATCAATAGTTTTCGTTTTCAGTTTTCGCCGAAGTAAGTAAGTATTTAAATAAAATTAAATAAGCAAGGTTGATTCACGATACTTACCTTACTAATATTAAATGTATATTTCAAGTCTTAAAGATTTGTGATATTTTCCACACGTTTCTGTGTTATACGAAACAAGCAAAACTCTTTAAATTTTATTTTAAATGCACGCCAGCGCGTTCTCTCCATTTTATTTTCGGCGTTCTTATTAAAAGAAAAGACTAAAAATTGGTGCGATTTAATCATTTCATTCAGAAACCTGCCGGGAAAGATAATGCTGAAATTATTCTGTAACAACTGTAATGAATAACAATGAATATTTCATTTGCACTGAACACTGGCTTGTTAATAAGAATTAAACTTAACGATAGTGTTGTTTTGAAAGTGATACGAGGGAACATTATTAGGATGGCAAAAGTGTGAATAAACTTTGTGAACTTATTCATGTAGAAATCTCCTATTCTGAAATGTAAACGTACTTATTCGTTGTGTACGTTCTGGTATAAAGTGGAAGGTTCTGTTTTGTGAATTTCGGCCCGCATTGGAATGAAAAGTTAGATGAAAGTTTCCGTGATACAAGGAAATGTGCATATTCTTGAACTAGTTCATACGTGGTTTATATTGAAGTGGCAGGAGTAACGAATGCAAACAGTTTGTAATGGGATACTAGAACTTGCAAATATTTTCATATGTTCTTGAATAATTTCTTGTTGTTAGTTGGCTTTGTGCCTAATGAATAACTAAGAGTTAGTGGTTGTATTAATCTTACTAAATTAATGGTTTTGAAAGCTCTACCTTTGACAAGCAAGGTTGCAGCATCCTACTACTAATATTATACAAAATGTAAAAGTTTGTATAAAAACGGCTGAACGAATTTAGATTAAACTTGGCACACAGATAGTTTATAACCTGGATTAATATATGGGATACTTTTAATTCCGGTAAATGAACCCAATTCTGAAGTCCACGCAGACGAAGTCGCGGGCAGAAGCTAATATGACTTAAAATTCGGTATGTACATTTCAGTTTTGAGTACCTAGATATTCACTTCAGTAAACTTATTGCTCTCCTATCTAACTGATTACTTTCACGCAATACTAATTCCTACCCGCGAACTGTATCATATTTTGGTACATTTAAATATTTGTTGGACTCAAATGCGGTAATGGTAACATGCTAAAACTAATTGTGTGGTAAATCGGAACGATGGATGCTGCAATTTGTTAAATGACTGGAGCCGAGTATGTACGAGTACCTATGGATGTATGGTGTGTGAATTGATTAGTTGAGGTAAAATAATACCACTGCATCTCTGCTGTGCCACTAATTAAATTTATTTTCATTAATGTGCTGTTTTTTTTTACTATGGTGAAATTAATAGGATCAGTCAAGGTTTACCTATGTTTTTTGTTTCAGTTCTATTATAATGTCTAAATACATTATAATTTTCTTCCCTTTTCCAAATTTAAAATAAATGAAAGCGATACTGTATAGTTTTCATTGATTTAAAATAGGTAACGCCTATACACAATCGGTCTTATTACATTCATTTATATAATCAAAATGATTAATGAATAATAATTATTAAATAATAATAATTTTTAATTTATAATTATTAAATTTGTTGAATTCGTGCATTAATACGAATGAATTTAACAAATGAATATATCAACATGTTTTTATTTGTTTTAGTAAAAATATTATATCTGGCTAACGTTAAAATCTGGTTCATGTTGTCTACTGACAACCACAACCTTGTGTGTGCTTCCGGCAACCGTCGAAATTAACCACAAGTAGATATCACAAGCTACTAGTGTTCTGCGGATGTGGTGTTCCTTTTATGTGGTCTGAAGAGTTCTATCCAAAAGATTGATTATTTTTGTATTCAAAAAGTAACCTAATGTACCAAAATACATAATGTTTATAGTAAAGGTATCTACGGTAATTTACTATTTCATCATGAATGATAGTTAGGTAGAAAGATAATTAATTTCAATGTAAATATGTACTCTAATTTCAGGCAGGAACTACACACATTTGTGGGCTAACATTGATTAATTAATAGCAGGTGAATGCAAACAACATTATTTGTTCCTTACATGTCTGTTATGATATAAGCCTTGATGTTTAAGTGTCCGTATCAGAATATTTATTGCTTATTTCAAGCCTATCTGGGTTTACAAAGAATGTCTCCATACGGCCTCTCTTTTCAGATAAAGCGTCGTGTGTAGAGTACACGGTTATCGAAAACCGTTTGTGAGATACCCATAATGTTTTATTAAATGTCATCCGCAATATAATGAGGTGCGAGGGATCCAACATCTGCGAGAGAGGCGCTACAGAAATATGTGCGAAGTGTTATAGAGTGCCGTTGTAAGTCAATGAAGCGGCAAATGGGGTGCTCTCGCCGCTCCGGCGGGGGCACATTCTAATAAACAAAATTATGCCTCAGAAATTACAAGAATACGCATGCCGCCGGAGATCCTGCGAGATTGGATGTTGGAGATTTTCATCGATATCCTCCAATAATGAATCTAATATGTAGTAAGCTGAGGACGCTATGACTGCGACGCGCGCGTCGCCGCGAAAAAATGAGATTGCCTCCTCGGCGATAGCGGTCGCTGCAAATGGCCACGATTTACCGTTGCTTGGCATTTACTAAATGTCAGATATAGCTTGTGTAAGAGAATATTGTAATAAATTAGCGCTTAAATATATTAATTTGTTTGAGACCTTGGGTCTGATCCAAGAAATTCATCTCAAGACTGTTTCTAGGATCAATTCTGAAAGAGTTGTTACTGCTTATTATTTGTCCAAGACATAAAAACTGTAAATAATGCGTGGCACACCATGGCGGATTAGCTATGTAAATGTAAAAGTTTATTTGACTGAAGCTCGATATGGAGCTGAACACATTCAGTGGAATTCTTTCGGCAGTCAGTGCACGTGCAACGTTAGACGTCCGCGTCGAATGGAATCGAATTTCAGAAGAGTCTAGTTTTAAAATGTTCTCACTCTAGAATCATTTCATATGCGTGTTGTACTCGGCTTAAAGTTTATTTTCAAGATTCTGATGGTTATAGTATGTAGCATGCTTAGATGGTTTGGTCGTGCTGAGAGGATGAATGAAGAGCAACTAACAAAGGGTATTTACAAGGCATGTGATGTGAGTGGAAGCGCCGGGAAGCCCTAGAAGGACATTTAGAGACCTTATTGGTGATGTTCTTCAGAAAGATCAGGTGCGAAGTACACGCAACCAGCATGCATGTATGACCAGATGTATGAATGTAGAAGAAGCAAAAGGAGTAGGTATGTAAGAATCGGAGCAGGTGGCGTTCTGTAGTTTCTGCCTATACCCCATGAAGAAGGCGTAAGTTTATATGTGTGTATACTGATGGTTATGTGGCTATCTGACAATAAAGCAATTATGTAGTTAAATACATAACACAAAAGCATATTACGTCGTACATTCATGAGCAGTATTGTGCAGCGATGACCCGTAACAATTCCCGCCTCTATACTAATGACCCGTCTTATCGTAGCTGTAAATCAAATTGCCCTTACTATATACATTAGCAGGGACCTGCGAATTGCCTTTTAAAGGCTCATATTGATTGAGTTACTTGAAAAGCGGTTAAGTAAACCTAATTCCTCTAAGTCTTGCTATTTATAGTAACGTTCGCATTGAATGATTAATACAAAATGAGCCTAATCCGTAGCTTTACAAATTGTACTAATTCAAGAGTTATTTATTTATTTAACAATTTATGTACAGTCACCAAAAGAGATAAGTAACCAGGGTCGTCGGATACAGTAGATTTTTTGTAAGAAACCGGTGGATATTTTTGAATGAAATTTAATTTGATAAAGTAACTGTTTGTTTTCTATTAATTAAATTAATTTTATTCGAAAACGCCCATCGGTTTCTTACTAAACTTCAACTATATCCAACGACCCTGGTTACTTATCACTTTTGATGACCGTACAAACATATAAACAGACAGGAAGAAAGGATTAGATTAGACGTACAAAGGTGATGCTCGTTTCTAAAGAAATCTCTTCCAGCATACCTGCGATAGGAGAGTAGATAAAAAGAGATGTAAACAACGTGTGTGAGAATAAAAAGAATTTGAATCAGATTTTTTCAGGAATGAGCAAAACCTGAGGATCTTTTATTCTAATTCTAAGAATTTGTGAAACCTCAGCGGTTTGATGACACTTCTTTAAAAAAAAAAGTTATGGATGATCTATCCAATAGGTAGGTACCTAAGTCGATGTCAAAAGCCACATATATTAGGAACAACTCTTATAAATCTTTAACTTTGATCAGTAGAATCATTGGCAGAATCTAAACTAAAACCAAGAAATATAGTGCTACGTTGTATCAGAGGGGATTGTATCCAAGGCTATAATAAATAATATTATATCGGAGAATTATGTGGAAGCAACCCTTACGGTGGCGGTGTATCGCCGCCGCCGTGTGTCGCCCCAGTCACCCCCTCCCCCGCCACACTGTATTAAAGTGATATTGCTTATACGCTTACCATTAAGGCTATACGTTTCGACTGAATTAAGACCAATTTGCACAGGTTTTGCACGAATATGGGAATTTAATTTATGAGCAGTATGACGAATGTAATTGGAGTGAGCGGGTAATCAACGACTTTAATTCGATTTCACACGAAGTGAGGAAGATCTTGTGTTTTCATGAATCCGGGAGGGTTGCCTTGAATATAATTGGTTCCACAAGTCTTTAACGATTCATTTCTAAATCTATTCCGATGTTGACAGACACAAATCAGTTTTTGGTAATCGATGTATTTAATGTTTCTCGTTAACATTTAGAGTAGACAAATGCTGGTGCCATAATTTATTCATTTATTCGGTTATTCCGTTCTCACTTCAGTTAGCGGCGGATGATATTAAAAAAGATTTTGAATAAAAGCCGTTTGTAGTGGTTGAGCTGAGTGGCGGCGCGGAGTCAGGAGAGCTCAGTGTAGCAGCAATAGCTCACCAATCGTAGTGCGATGATCTCGAGCCCGCACCTAACCCCGCATCATTCACGATAATGGCGGGGCCTATGTCTCGACCGTAAATGTAAATCGCTCTAATTTATACGCGCGATAACGTCGCCGCACTGCTGTTAACTGTAATTATATTACCAAGCGAGGACGTGTTGATCAAAACCCCTGATTAAATGCCCGTGAGGCGAACCGGGAAAAATTCTGCCGGGCCGTCGCCCTCGTGGAAATGAACTCGCGAAAACATTATATTTTATTCGAATATTTATTAGGTATTAATCTTGAATGTATTCACGACTATGAATTAAAGGGATTCCGGTGATTGGCGTTGATTTAATTGGATTATGAAATCCCTTTTTGTTTTTTGAATTAATATTTATATCCTGTTATTTCATGAATTCGAATAAAAATAAGGAGTAGTGAATGTGGTGAAGCTCTTCTATTTTAGGGTTTGTTAAATTATTTCTTTATTCGAATATATGTTAGCTAAATTGTACCTAGTACTTCTATTATCCTGTTATTGATATGCTAGCCAGAAACATTCCTAATATAATGCTGGCACACAGAGACAATGCCCCAATGGGCAATCTATTTGAGTAATTATCCGCCAAGGGCCATTGTCGGCCATCTTGTCCGCGTGGAATGAGGCTTGTTCGCTGAATGCCTGCTGTTATGTACCTACATGCTTTTGGCGATCACAGCGACAGTGCCCCCGAGTGTCTTCAATGACAATAGAAACACTTTATTGTCCTCAGTTTGCGTAATTCATGACCCCGATGCACTCAAATGTAACTATATTTTCCGTTAGAGGAATATGTAAATACAAAATGGTTGTATTCGGACTTTAAATTCTTAAATTCAAACGAAAGCGTTTCCGCTGTATGCTTTTCAGTTTCGTATGAAAAGATAAGACTGTTGAGGATTTTTATAAGACCAGTAGTAGACGGAATAAAAATACAGTTTTTTTAAAAGATCGGTGTTCTATTAATTTTGATGTTGATGGAGGGATTAAAGGTGAGCATAGGGTGTGCAAGCTATTATCTTGCAGAGTATGTTAGGATGAAGTGAAGGAAGTGGGTCACTTCACTCATCGTGTAAGCTAACAACATGACACTTTTTATTATAATAAGTTTTAATTGGGCATAATTATGATATTGATACTGATATTACCAACAGGTTATGTGCTTACGCTGTAAATTATTAATAATGCATTGTTTAAAAAAAAACTGAGTTGGATGTTATCCGTGGTGAAATTGTTGGTTAAATTTTAATGTCAAAGTCAAAATACAGTGTTAAAATCCGTCTGAAGTACGTATTGCCAAAGAATCAGTGTTTAAAACCCAATAAGTAGGTAAGCTTTGTTAGAAAAAGGCGACAATCCTACAACCTCCCATAATCCAACCGGTAATATATGCAAGATTAATACGTCATGCAGTTTAAAGTAAATATAGGTACGTAGGTACTGTACAAGTGGTGTCGTACATTAAGCGTGAAATATCTTCTTATTACACTTGGAAAGCAAACGAAAGAAAGTGGCGAGAATTGAAACATGAGACGATGTTTAATTATAACACTAGATAAGTTAACAATCTCGGAACCGAAGTCTGACTGCGGCTTATCTGACGCCAAATGTTTCAAAGGAACTTTTAACGAGTTTAAAGTTGGGCCAAGTGTAGTGCACCCGCAGCGCTTCCGTAGCTTAAGATTAATTAAACAATTGCACGATGGCTCGTTGAAAACACTCCGACATGTCTCGGCCTGTCGTCGCCAACCTTGCCAAATTAAACTCATAAATCAAAATCCGACGACCGGAAACAGAAACGTAATAATGAAGAACTAACTTCGGTTAGGAGCGAGTCGCACGGCGCACTCGCACGACACGACACTTTTGCGAAATTAATTCATTTCTTTTCGCTCGTGGAACTAGAAATAAAAGTAACATGTGATTTAGTGCCGGACCTAATGGAAGATTTTGCAACATGTTTTTCGTTTACACCAGCATTACAATATTTATTGGAAAGTAAAATACACGCGCGACTGTAACGCAATCATCTTGCACATAACTGATGCAAATTGCAAGTGTCAGCATGCTACTATCGGACGTAATAATTTTCAGTTTGTAATAAAAGTAATAAACCGGAATATTCAATTGGATGACGCATACAATTCGATTATTTGTTCTGAATAATTCTCCTAGTGAAGCTGAAATTTACAGCGGAGAGAAGGAGAGTACCTATGTACTCTATATACTACGTGGCATCGGCTTCATTCGGGGCGGCTCGTAATTCACCCACAATTTATGTGCGTGCGCCGGTGACGCGCTAAAAGATTAGTCGCTCGCCACCGACGACGCCCAGTGCACTTTGTTACTCATGTTTACATAACATAACACTGTTTTGAAACTTCGTCACTTAAACACTACTTTTCATAAACAAAATGTCTATACGTGTCTAGTCATATTTTTGTGAGTTGTTTTGAAAACCTGTGCGAACTCGTTATCGTATTAATCTTCTTGGCAATGTACACTAAAACGTGTAGCAGTGCTTCGCTAATACAAACGATTTTCCGTCCTTTTCACTAACACTAAACTTTATCCTGAAAAGAACCTACGTATATTTTAAGAAGTGTCGTGTACACTGAGTCAAAAAGCGGCAAGTGCATTTGACTCACTCGAAAGCAAAACAGTGAAACTTTATAGTATCTAAATCACTTGTTTAAAAATGAACGCCCGGAACAACGGACGTGGGAAGTCGGGCCAAAGTTTACGACTATGAAGCAATCCGGCGTACGTACCGGCATTGAATTTGTTTTCGTCTGATTCCGCCCCGGCTATTGCATAGTTCACTAGTGGCGGAATACAGAACCAACTCCCGCCACATTGAAACCGTAACGAATGATTTGCGATCTAACAGCGATAATCATGTTTACAATTCGCATACTAGTGTGGCTTTTGTGCTCGTGAAACTGCTTGCTCCAGATTAGTAGCTTGATGGGAAAATTAGGTTCCATTTTGGAAATTGGCATAACGAAAATGTCGATGGATGAAGGAATCAAGAGATGTAGACGACTAAGATATAGAACGACGTATTTATATAAAAGTCCATGGACTGGAAATAAAATCAATAACTCTAAATAAAACGAATCCCATGTTCACTACATGCTTCTTTATACTAAATACAGAAAACACAAGGCTATAAAAATGGTTGTGATGTATCGGACACAATATTCTGGTGCCCAAGTGCCCGTAGATCGGCGATAAAAGCTGCAATTGTTTTCATTTGACAACATGTTTGTGTTCCGTTTGACAAATAGCTTGTAAGATCGTAGCGACGTAAGAGTTTTACTGAGCTCTACTATGTTTGCCACGAATATATTGAGTGTCACTCATTTGGCGGGAAGAACGGAATATTTTGGTACGGGATTTCTTCTTTTTTTTTTACTGAAGACCACACAGCAACATGGCGCAGACCTAGTTCCATTTTTAAATATGTTTGACAGTTACGCGTGTATCTAATTTATTTAGAAGCGCGATTATGTAACGATTTATCTTCATGATTATAACGTGAGATTTTGTAAGTGTTATGAAGAACATAATTCTGCTCTCAGAGATTTTAATCACTTTGTCTGTAAGATGAAGTACCTGAATGTTATTAATTTTCGAGAAAACCCTACACTCTGCGCTTAAAATGTATTATTATTTGAAACAAACGCTTGTATTGTAACTTTAGTATGGTTTAAATATCGAAACACGGGGTTGCAGAGCGCGTGATGAAACAAGCCAGATGTGCAAAACATATAATGTTCTTTATGGGACACGCTTTCGCTATTACAACGTATCCAATTTGAGTAGACCTGTCATATTGTACCATGTTTTTGCTGTTTTGATGTTTTGAAGAAGAAAGGGGAGGCGAGTGAGGTCATGGTACAGTGGTGGAATGGGTCGGTTTGTTCGTAGGCGCCAGCGGCTTTAGGCTCGCCCCGCGCCTATTGTATGCGATTGCGTCACAACAAGTCTCCATATTATATTAACCAAACAAAATATTTGCGACACATTCAACATGAAAAATAAAAAGAGAATCCGGAAAAATCAGAGATAGGTTGAAAACAAATTCTCAAACTCAAAATCAAAGCATTTATTTCAAATAAACCAATTACAGGCACTTTTGAATTGTCAAGGGGTCAGTCAGTCAGAAAGATGAAGCTATAATAGTTGCCCATTCCAAAGCGTTGTAGATACCTATGGAAAAGAACGGGCAAGAAACTCCATGGACACTCTTTTAAATCAAAATATGGTTATTAAATATTGGTTACATCATTCATGTTGAAATTATGCGTTAAAAGCGTCCGTAATAAAGAGACAAAAACGATTCCAATATTAAATTAAATTAAAATAAGCCGGGGCAGTTAAGAAATTTTAAGCTTACCTAAAGTCTTTGTAGATGGTGTGACTAAAACTCTAGGTAGGTGTGACAAAAAAATGTTTTAACAAACCTACAATATTTTTGAAAAACCTATTCAAAAACACCTCACAACATGGGGTAGAGGAGAAAAATAAGCATCCCCACTTTACGCGTAGAGAAAGGTACAATAAAAACATTTTCTTTTTCAAGATTTTGTTTTACCGCTTTGTCGGTGGAAAGAATATGTATATCCATGCCGATTTACAGCTTTCTAGTACTAAGAGTTTCTGATCTAAGCTGCGGATAGAAGGACGGACGGACATGGCGAAACTACAAGGGTTCCTTGTCGACTCCCGAACCGTAGAAATGGGTTCCCTATGGTTCAACTTTAAATAAATTTAAATTACTATTAATTTAAATTTATTTATAGTTGAACATAAAACATACCAGACTGATTACCTAATATTGTGAGCAACGCTTGATCTATTTCTTTCTTCTTTCTTTTTATTTTTTCCAATTATTCCGTCGCGTTGCCCAATGTGTAGGCGTCTAACAAAACCTTCTATTAGCTACAGATTAAAATGAGCCGTTTAATTAATATTTAAATATAATTTATCAATTAGTTAACAGCCGACCGTAATAGGCTTAAGTTTACATTGGAAAACAATCAAATATCGATTTCAGGCCTTACCATTAGGCAATGAACACACTACACAAGATTTCCTCACACTGAATAACAATTGACGAGGTATTCACAGAATTCCTACATGGAGTGATTAAGCAATAATTGCGTCCTAAATTTTTATAGGTCATATCAATAGAATGGCTGTGGTCGAATTCATTACCCTATGGGTTTCACAGTGGGGTGAGTGAGGGGGTGTACGGGACTTCATGGCGTCGGGCAGAGGGGGGGGGGAGTGACGGGAATGTAATATCAGTAGAGTAGTGATATTGCGGTTTCTAGTTCGCGTGGTACTGGTGTGGAGTCGCTCGGCAGCTGACATAATTGCGCGGACAGTTCGAAATAAATAATTTGAAATAAAAACATGACTTTTGATGAGTTCTGGTAGTTTCAACTGAAAAATGTTCGTCATAACTGCTTTTGATGTCGGATTAAATCTTCTTGGTTTCAGCTTTTATTAGCTGAGAAAGCTTTCAAGGCGTAACTCCATGAAAAGGCGATTTTCCCAGAATCTATGTTTGAAATAATGTTCAGGGTGTTCATAATATATAAATTTGAAATAATGTTCAGGGAGTTCATAATAAGTTAATATTCAGGGAGCGGTAGCTAGAATACCAAAAGTATATCTAATAAAGTTTACATGTTTTACACTAACTTAGAAAACTGATTCGCCTAACTCAATTGAATTCCAAAAAACCTTAAAAAATTTAATTCATCGCTAAATTAACGCATCGGCATTGACTCTAAAAATTATCAATTTAACATAAAACTAGCTTCATAAATATTTACATAATCCCGCAATTTCAAACATATGAATTTACACAATATTACTCTATTTGAACAATCCTCTTTATCACTAATACGCAGTTTTATACCAATTAATAATTCGGAATGACGCGTGTACAAATGGAAAAACAAAAATATAAATATGTTTTGGTTTTCACCAGCCCAGTTTGTTGCGTTAGATTTTATAAATACACGCAATGACGCAATGTTTTCACGTTTTTATAATAAAACGAATACTTCATCGAATGCAGGAATTCCGGGGCTTTCGTAAAAATCTAGTTCAAATATATTATTGATGGCCTAAAAGATAGACTGTGCCAAGTATCTTGAATTTGCATGCTGCATCATTAGCACTTACCATAGAGTTATTTCATCTCTTTCTATCTAAATCGTAATACATGTGTGATTGGGAATCAAGATTTCAACGACACACACACAAATACTTGAATAAAACAAAAAGTCCCCAACAAAAAAAAAAAAATTGCTAACTCTTTGAAAAATCTAGTCAAGGCTATTGATATAAGTGGAAAAGAAGATTTTCTTGTAACCCGATTAGCCGTCTCTTCTAAGTATTTAACCATTGTATCTTTTTAACCTTTTAAGTTACTGAACTTCTTCGCAAGTTACTTAGCTAATTGGTTACTAGGGATGTTACTTCTCTAAGCTGATTAAATAAAGTATTTTTCAGGAACTGAAAACTGGTCGTGAATACAGTATTGAATGGAGCAACGAATTGAACGAACCTAAATTCATAGTTTTTCAAAACTTTTAGTTGAAATAGTATGAAAGGTCTTAAGAAAATTAATACACAAGTTAGAAAAGTGAATTTTCCGGAAAAATCTAAATTTATTTTGTTTTTCTTTCGTTACCAATTAAAAAAAAATGGTCATTTGTAACTTAGTTTTCCTTATCCTTTTTCCAGAAATAGCTACTGCACGCATTTCCCTGTCCTCACGCAAAACTAATGCCAAGTGGGTCGGGTTGCAGTGCGGCACACGCTTCGCGGGACCACTGCAAGGTCCATCACAGTAATTATTTGTCCTATTGTAAGTATACTACTGTATTCTTTAATTATCTAAGTAAGTATGCTAGGTCTTAATCGTAGGGTTAGAAATGTCCTTTATTGTTTTTAAACTCGTATGAATTTTGCATTTGATCTTTGTAAGATACTGGACTCTATATTTTTATTGTCCTCTCATACCAACTGGCAAATGCAAATGACCTAACGCTAACGCGTTAGTTATGTTAGGGGACATTCTAACAATAGATACATACATAAATTAACAAATAACTGACAACAGAATAACAAGTTAATTTGATAACTAAGTAATTTCAGTGGCTGGTCAGAAATCAGTAGTCCCGGCGCGGTTACACAAAGTTATCGAGTATGCGGGCGCAGGAAGCTAATTACTGATAAACAAGTCGATGGTCGCGTCCCTATTGACAGTTTGACTTATGAGCCTAATCGACATTCGGACGTCGTAACCACTCACGTACGGACGTATTCGTTCAAAATAACACTGAAGCTGTGTTAATTTCAACTGAAAATAGTTTTGTTATTTAAGAGCCAATTTGCGTAGGTGTCCATTTAAATAGACGTAACGACCATTTATTGTGTTCACAACAAACTAACTGAGGATGATAATGACTTGTCATTTAATGTAAACCCGGCCATTTTGAGGACTTGAAATAACAACAGAAGATTACGTTTCCATATTCATAAATGTCAGTTACGAAACGAATGGATTTCGCAACTGTATATTTCCCGGTTTGGCGATAAAATCTGCGTACAATTGCCTCGATTTTGTTCTCTTTTATTCTAAGTTTTATTATTTTAAAGTATTTTAATTAAAACTGACATTGTTATGAGGAAGAAGATTATGACAAGCCGCCAGCTTGACGCAGACAAAAAGATTTCGTGGAATGCGCCCGGCGCAGGGTTGGGGAAGGGTCAGAATTATTCAAGTTTCCTTGGATGATTTTAAAAATTTAACGATGCTAAATTGTCGTAAAGTTGCAGGAGTATTAGAATTAAAACGTTTTGTTCTAACAATAAATCTTTAAGAGCCTGTCGTCTATGCAGAATGTCGAGTTTTGTGAATAACGTTAAAAGTAATCGATGTCTTTAATATTAATACCGTTTTATGTTTGTTTTTTTGTAGCCTGTTATAATTCATGATTTACATCCATATTTTTTTTCACTCCGCTTGCTCAAAAAGTCCGTCATTGTTGCGTACCAGAGCGGGAATAAAATAGCATATTTTCCTCTATGGGTGAAAGTATATATATTTTATTAATTTTTGTCTATTACCAAGGAGCCTACAAAAACGAAAAAGTCTTTCTTCATAAGTAAAATAATCATGAATAAATAATCGACTGATTACTCTTTTATAAAAAAAGAAGAACATTTTACTTTTGAAAATGGAACTATAAGCGGCGATTTCTTCGGTAGAATGCGATCATTGCGTTGTAAATTATTAATAAAATTATGTATTAGATTGTTTTATTTTCTCGTAATCTTAGTGAAAAGTAGAGTGTAACACACGGCGCTAAAAACCCATTGTAACTCGGTTTCTATTTACGCCCTCGCTAAAGTTCGGGAGTAAAACTACATCGTTTATAATGGGTCATTTTAGCCCCTTGTATAAAAATCTACTATTATCTTTGATCAGTACTGTCATCTGTATACTTACTTTATAACTGTAACCAGAAACTATTAGATAACACATAAATGTTTCATGAAAGTAAAACTGAACTTTCAGTTAGTGTTCAATCCAATACATCATTATCATAATCATATGGAGAATAATATTGCAGGTATCAATATTCCATCGGGTCATAAGTGTTTGTTTGTCAACGTGTTTTCCAGACTACAAAAACAGATGCAGATTATAACTGGATTTAAAATACGGTAAATTTTTTCACTTTTCTCATTTCGGTATTTGCCTAATTCACTATGACGCAACGCAAAAATCTGAACAATATGTGTAATAAAGTGATAAAAAACAAAATTAAAACAGTTAATCACTAATTATTCACACTGAAAAGCAACGTTCATTTAATTTTAATTGTTTATATGCGACTAAAATGAAAGTCACACTAACTGTCAACCCTGTAACATCCGACACTTCCGCAACTGACAAGCGGTGGGTATTGTTTCGTACAGCAGAGCATTGGATCTATCCATTTCATTGTAGGGTTAAGTTTCCTACCCGCTATTTGTTTCGAATACTTGACTTATTTTCTACACGTATTTTCTTGTTTACTCGTAACGTAGACCTCGTTTGATCAGCAGTAATCTATGATAAATGTTTCTAGACCAATACGTAGGTAGGAGTATATGGCTTGTAGGTATTACGCTTGTGATTTATTTTTATTAGAGGGTATTAAATGATTTGTAAGCTAGTCTAATAAAAAGGGATAAGTGTAAGTAGTGTGACAGGCCGGTCCGCGCCCGCCTCCGCCTCGTCTCGCCTCGCTTCGCCTCGCTCCTCGCTCCGCAAGATCATTGTTATTTATCTCGGTGCCTCCCCGCTTTTATTTCGTCCCTGTCCGCCTCGGTTTATTTGTCTTCGGGATCTGAGGGTACATTAACGTATTTTTCTTCTCTATTAGGGAGACGGTCGTCGGCTCACCTTCAAACTTTGTACCGAGATCCACGAAATCCGAAACCCAACGTTTGTTTACTTGTTTTTTATTTCCAAGATAAGTCAAATAAAAGTTGACGATTGATTGTATTGTAGGAGCGCTCGTAATCACAAGGAACAGAGGAAGTTTTGATGCGTTAAACCGAGAGTTAGTCTAGTTAACGGCGGCAGGGCTATCAATGCGACTCACTCGAACAAAACTGCCCAACTTTGATATTTAAGTTACAATCGCGCGATTAATATTTTTATATGTCCGTGTTGAGTTGTAAATGTCTGGCCATTAGGTTTATTTATATGTACACACCGCATAACAGTTTCTTTGGAACACACACTGATTCATGTTGTAATAAATAGGTACACTATTTTCAGACGTCCTTCGCACGATTTCAGAGCGCCCGTTAACATGACTGGAAATTACCCGTGCTGATATTAACCCAGAATCCGCTCCATTTACATAATACACTTTTTTCACGAACGGCTTTTATTTAATGACTCACTATCTGCACATTTGGGTATCTCAACAAACTGTAGCAAAGGAGCCGAGTCAGTGATAAAGTCTAGAATAGGTGAATTAAGCACAGAAGCTCCATTAGCCGCCTAGCTGTTTCAAAATTAAATTATCTCGAGCAATAGCAGGGTAGGGAGTTACGAGCAAATTGCCAGAAAGAATAAATCCATTCTCGCGAATCGGTTGCATGAAAATTGCAACAGCAGGCAATAGCGGCGCGCCAGCGAAGCGCACAATTATAACGAGACGGTATAAATCAGAATGAGTTGTGGCATGTTATTAGGGCTATACCACCACGAAATAGGAAGACGAAAGCGAGCTCGATGAAACTCGTAAACTGAACGGAGATGTTGCTTGCTCATTTTTAACTGATTTTTTGTCGAATGGAAATCTGTGTATTTTGTATTTTTATTTCCGACGCCACGTCAAATGACTCTGTGCCCGAACACGAGAACAAGCTTTTTCTATATTCAAATGAATCGAGAACATAACACTTAAATTTTATTGTTTCCTCGAACAAAGCATTAGAATCGCATTAGGAACAGAGCTGAAGATGTCTTGAAAAACGTATCTTTGAATTTACCTCATATCGATTGTCATCGTTTTACTTTGTTTGCTTATTATGTAACAGGGTGAGAACTGAGAACGTAGGTTTTATAATATTTTTCTGTTAAATTCTCATTTGATATTCGCCGTTAAAAAGGATCAAAAGCTTCGAGAGGTAACGGTTCCCTCCGAGAAATAGTTCCTATGCTCGTGAATACAAATAGATGCTTATGAGGACTTACCTTTCGCAAATTATCTCCTGGCTACAAGCCGGCAACGTAACCTGAAAACAAAATTTTATAGACAGCTTATTTAGTTTTCGTAGAACGGAGGAATTTTCACATCGGGGGATTGGAGACAATGTCGTAGAATATGATTATCATCATCGATATGTAGGATAGAAAACACTTTCATAAAAATAGATTTTTATTTTAGTAATTGGGGCCAGCCAGGTAAACTGGAAAAGTCTGTGAAAAAGGTATGCCATTGAAAAGACATCTCTATTTTGATTCCAGGATTAGTAAGATAAATCTAACTTAGGATAAGTCATCCTAAGTTATATTTATTTTCTTATTTATGTACACACAGTAAAATACATAGGGATAGGACATAATTATAATTTTCTTTATATTTTTTGCTTATCTTAACATTCCATACTAATAAGGATACCTCTAAAAATACATAAGTATTTCATTTTATATCCTAACAAATCTGAAGGATATCCGAACTAAACAAGTCCTATAAATAACTGATTGTTTATACCGTCAGAAATTCCTGGAACAAAGGAATAAATAGGATAGCCAGATAGTAGGTACTGTTATTGTTGAACCAATAAGTAATATTATCTCGAGACTTATCGTCATACAAGTTAATAAGTCCCGAATATTGGCGAAGAAAGACCAAAGTAAATGATGAAATAGTTTGATATTTTAGCTGTCCCCACAGGGGGAATGTAAATGGAACAGTCAAATGGAAATTGACATATTTGGAATCCCACCGTGGATGGAAATTTTAAATTGAGTTCGGATCCTCTGTTGAAAACACGGTCATCATAATAATTATAACTGTAGTAATATAATATTTTCGGTTGGCAATACCGACCGGTTGGATTTTTACCAAATGTGATGAAGCAGCGGAGAAATTGTTGGTCATTTAATCATGTTTTTAATTCAACATTAATGTTTCCTCGCATATCAAAATAATAAGCCCAAATAGCATTATTACACCGTTAAAAACCCGATATATTGACCCAAACGTAACGAGCAATATCAGTAGTAACAAATAAATGAAACAATAACTTCTTATTGCAACATTTGTACGCTAGTTTACGCAACCATAAAATATGATAAGCATCGGGCAATGAGATTCAGACGGTATCCTATTTATTTGTATTTACGAGCAAATCGAGCCTTGACCCGCCGCCCGAGACCTGCGCCTACTCAGGAAAACAACTTTTGCCAGAAAAACACACAGCCGAATTCTTTTGTTGTGTCACCGCCGTGATTTACTGCTCAATATGAACTGAGGCAGGCAAGTCGATTATGAGCGAGCGATTCTAGCGTGTAATCACGGATAGTCGTGTTTAATAAGAGCGGTTTGGCGGTGCGACGGTGCATCGGAGTTGGATGCGGGCGTATTGCCGGTCGCCGCCGGTAAACAACGCTCGCTGGGGCGGGGGCGGCAGCTGCTAGACCGAGTCGCCTGCATGCGACGCGCAATATCCCTCTTACAAAATAAAGGAATTCCCCGCGACAATCGTTCGCCTTCTTTACCCTCACCCGAGAAATACAAACGCACGCCTCCGAATGACTTTACAAAAATTTGCATGGCACCAGCTTTTTTTCTCTATATTTTCACGTTCAGAAAAGCAATTTTTGTACGTCGCGTCGCCCACGATACGGAACGCGGGAAATTGCACTCGTTCCTCGGTGAACGGAGAGAACAGTGGGAATGGAGTGGCGCAGAGTATTGTGCCGAATAGAAGCGACCGATTGCTTTCGGCTAGCTTTATTGGCCGGTACACTTCTGGAACTTTGATTATGTCTATACACAACTGTTTTCTACTTTTAACTATGAGTTAGCTTCCGTTATTGCGACGTCGGCGTCGTTTGCTTTCAAGTATTGGGAAATTTAAAGGGTTTTAGTGGGAAGTTAATTTTTCAGGAGTTGGAGTGTTGAAAGATCGCGCGGCGGAGCTTTCGCTATTGGACAGTTGTAAATTCTAATCAAAAATACGTATGCCCATGTTTTACGTTCCGTCCTTGAATTAATATTATACACAAATGCCCAACTTCACGTATCACTACCAAGTGGAACTACATAAAACCGAGTTTTACTTATAATATTGATTCATAAAAGAGTTTCGCTACAGTGGGAGGTAAGGCTCCCACAAACAGGCGCGACGTTATACAGCGCGACGCGACTCTAGTAGAAAAAAATCTATGAAAAATTCATGGAAATTGTTCTACAAGCACCGCGTCGCGCTGTCGCGTCGCGCCTTTCTGGGGGAGCCTTTATCCCCGATGTTGTTTGATTCAATTAGACCGACGGCCGCGTCTCACTGCGTCACACTACTAAATTATCTTAATTACGACCTTCAGGAAAACAAAGTAACCGCTAATTACTTTAAACTACAAAATACCAAACAAAATTATTATTGTGTTCAAGCAAGAACATGACATTTTTATTTATTTATTGCGAACTGTGAGCCTTTTATTTGGGCTGAGTTAACGAGCTCTGAGAGTTAATAAGTGTTGGTAAGGACTTAAATTGTTGTGATGAAAATGTCAAACAATGGGTTTTAACATGAGAGGGAGGAATGAACTTCGTAGCAAAATTACAGAACGCATGATACCTACTTATCATATTTGATGACACTGGACTTTAGTTTTCAGTTTTTCAACTTTCAAACTCAAACTCAAAGCATTTATTTCAAATAAACCAATTACAGGCACTTTTGAATTGTCAAGGGGTCGGTCAGTCAGAAAGATGAAGCTAGTTGCCCATTCCAAAGCGTAGTAGGTACCTATGGAGAAGAACGGGCAAGAAACTCCATGGACACTTTTTTAAATCAAAATATGGTTACAAAATATTGTTACAACATTCATGTTGAAATTATGCACGTGAGAACGATGCAGAATGTTAAAAGCGTCCGTAATAAAGAGACAAAAACAATTCCAATATTAACTTTCCACTGTTCATGATAGTAAATCAAACAGGCGCAAAAGGCACCGCCTTTCGCGCGACGAGCGGTGCCTATGTGTCGCGTGTCGCGCCTGTTTATAGGAGCCTTAAATTGACAAAACCGAGAACTGATATACAATGCCGTATAATAAAAACTTCAAGTGAAATAAATAATTAAGCTTATCTAAATTTTGTACCGTATCAAAACGGTACTTACGAATTACACATTAAAATTATTCATACTTTGTTTTTCATTAAAGTTATACCCACAATGTACAGTTACATGACGACTTTCAAATATTCAGCGGTCACTGATTTAATAAAACTTCGTACTATTATTACATATTAAATCATTATTCCACGGTCCGTATTGCACATTGTAAATAATAATTTGGAACAGAAATAATTTTGATGTAAACAATTTATTTTCGCTACAATATTACAGCATCGAGTAGTTTATATTTTTGTTTCATTTCCAATGCCAACGCTGAGTTGATTTCAGAAACCAGGTGTTATAAAATATAAATCTGTAGTTCATAGGAATAACATGGATCTACGTTGGTGCTTAAGATAGTTCGTGTCGTTAATTTAGAGCGACAGTGTTAAATGGTTTGTAATATTTTGTTTATTTAACGTAATTATAACTAATGGGTTGCCGTGCGAATCTCCCGCGGAATCGTGACGAGGTCGATTCGTGGTTCAGGGTGACTGATGACAAATTAGTAATTTGTAATGAGTATTTCTGAGTTAATTTGTATGTAGCGTCATGCTCCCCGGCTTTGCAGCGAAACCGAATTTCGAACGGTTGAAGCAATTAGTTTATTGCTGGTTTTTAAAACATTTTAGACTTTTGAATGTAATAATGGTTAGGTACAGTTTTCAGCAATTCACATACTTCTGTAATTAAATGAGTTACAAATTTGATTGAAGTTTGTAAATGCAAGAGCATTGAGATGCTTTGTGAATCTTATTATAAACTCTACTTGCACATACCTACTGAATATAGACCGAAAAGCTTTTCAAACTTAAAAGAATCCGTCTTCATACCAAGTAAACTAGAAATAAGTCATTAATATCAATTCCACCTGTAGCATTCCTTCAAAGTCAAAAATGCCTGTGCTCTTCACATTTTTCAGTTGTCTTTCAAAAGTTTTGAGTGACAACTGAAAAATATGAGTCAAAACTGAAGTTCAGTGGACGGGCGCATCCGTCAGTTAGTAAATCTATGGCAGAGGTATTATTAGTAATGATTTACGAGCATGTCGCAGCGTTTCGACAGACATCCGTTAATGACGCCGGCCGACGAAGTGCACTCAATTTTATTTATTGGCTTTCTTGAAAGTCATTTAAAACTGGCAACACACGGGACGCGATGCGAAGACTGCGTTAGTAAATGGGAATGTTTGGGACTTTTACGATTAAATTGTGCTTAATTGAGTGACATTTCTGTGAAATGCTCACTGATTGTCAGGTCTTTCAGTTTCAAGTGCCTCTTTTCCAATTTTCCGATTGGTTCTACCACAATCGAATTTGAAGGTTCTGTGTAATTAGAACTTGTGTCTTCACCAAGCTCGGCTTCATTAGAAACTGTTTTTAATGTACTAAATAGAATAGAATAGAATACTCTTTATTATGTTCACCATACAAATTACAGATGTAAATGTACAAATTTTACATAGGGTGAAACATAACTGAGAGAAGAATAATTTCTTCAACTAGTGATTGAAAAATTCATTAGAACTAAACTTTAACATGTAGCTTAAGTTAAGCTATAGCATAGGTAATGGCAGTGTAATGGAAGCTTATATACACTGACGAGCAATATAAAAAAGCCACTTGCAAAGTGCCTAAAGAAATCTAATTATCTCCTAAGCCACACAAGTTAGTTTCATGAAGTATAAAAATCTTGAAAACCGTATTATATTGTACATTAAAACCTTATTACACACTGGTTTGTTCGACGACATGACACGAAAAAAGTAAAAAAAAATGTCACATTTCATAATTTTGTATTACATTTGAATACTTTTATTTTCACATTGATTTAATTATTGTTTTTACCTTTGCGTATCGTTTTTTTAACTAAAAGTTCATACGGCAGACGTTGACTTCTAAATAAAGGTATCATCATGCCTCTCACAAGGAATGTACCAAGGATCATCACCGTGGTGAAATTGGTGAGAACCCAGAGACAAACGGCCAGAATAATGGATGTGAGACATTCGGAGGTTTAGGGAGACTAGACTTTACCTAAGAAGACCAAGCAATGGCAAGCCAAGGTGCACAACGGCCCGAGAAGATCGATTAATTGTTTCAACGATGTTAAGAAATCGACATCAGACGGGAGTTGCGATCCAGCGACAACTTTTGCAGATCCGAAGGGACTCAATCTGTGAGTGGACAGCCAGGAGACGTCTTGCAGAAGCCAATTTAAATCCTTAGCCAGCAAATGGCCCAAAACTCGAACGGTATCATAAAGTTGCAAGATTAAGATATGCCCGTGAGCACATCGAATGGAGTGAGGACGAATCGGGCAGAGTAATGTTCTCTGATGAATCAAGATTCATGTTGTATAATCATAACGGGAGACGTCGAGTGTACAGACGGCCAGGAGAACGTTTTACACAAGCATGTTTCGAAGAAAAAGTCCCATACGGGGAGGTTCAGTACACTTGTGGGGCGGTAATTCATCAGATGGTCGCACGGCGCTAGTGCCGAGAGTAAATGGCATCAGACTGTTGTGAGATACGTAACGAAGAGATTCTCAATGACCATGCATTCGTATTTGGTCAATATGGGCGACAATGCATTGATTATGCATGATAATGCCCGGTCCCACATAGCTCATGAGGTAAACGATTACCTTCAACACGTGGGAATCCATCAAATAGAGTGGCCAGTGAGAAGCCCTGATCTAAACCCTGTCGAACATGCCGTGGACGAGCTAGGCAGACGCCTAAATCCACCTCCAATCACACTTCATGCCCTGATCAATGTACTTATTGAAGAATAGGAGAATATTCCTCAGCATGCCAAATCGGGTAAAAGCCGTATTGAAAGCATGCGAAATGAAAGATTAAAAAATTAAGTTTCAGTTTCGTAAACCCATCTTAAGAGTTAATTGTTTTTTGTCCAAAAGGCGCTATTTAATTTTTTCCTTCTTTAACACATTAAATTATTATTTTTTGTTTAAATTTGTTTTTTTTTAATGCGTTATTAAATTCATTTTGAATATGGCTTATCACTTATCATATCATATATCATATCATATATCAATTATCTTGCTTGGTTTCGCAAATATTTCATGATAAGTTAGTGGCTTTTTTATATTGCTCGTCAGTGTAGTTTAAACGTTATGTCCGCAATCCACAATAATGCATTGTCATCTTCTCTCATAAAATCAAGAAATATAATCGACTTTTATTTGATTTGTCGATAAATTTATCGGAAATAAATTTTCATTCTGGTCTTATTCAATAACGATTTTGTGTAATACGTTGTTAAACAGATTTTCTAGTTATTTAGAGAATATATGTGTCGTATGCGGATACGCAAGATATTGTTAGAATTCTTGTTCATGACGTAAACTTATGGGTTTTTTAAAAGCAGTTTTTTTTCATTTGCGATTGCATATTTGTAATGAAACATATTTTAAAAGGGATTTTGATTCCATTATCTAGAATATCTACTACACAATAATAATAGTAAGTAGATATATACTATACTAGCTTTTGCCCGCGGCTTTGCTCGCGTTAATTTAGATTTTGACTATCAATTCGGGTTATAATTGAATCATGATCCGAAAGACACGTGGCGCCATCTATTATCATAAGAACGTTATTGTTGTTTTCCTCGGGAACAGTACTTTTTTGCGGGATGAAAGGTACCCTATGTCCGTTTCTGTACACCTGACAACGTATATGCAAAATTTCAGGATGATCGATTCAGTTGTTTAGGCGTGAAAAATATACATAAATAGTAAAAGTAATCTAAAGTAATAGAGAAAATAAGTCGACAAAAATCCCCCTTAAAGAAATAATAAATCAGTAAAACACTTAGCTACAAATTATTATTTCACAGTAAATTATGAACAACATCAATTTTTCAAATGTCTACGGATCCGTCCGATCGACTTCCATTAATTTGGATGATGGATGTCAAGTGTGCCACAAGTTTATATTGTAAATCAATCAAGGATAAATCACGGTCTTGATGGCTACTTATTTTTATTAATACTACGACTCCTGAAGGGTCTGTGTATAGAAAAAGAAAATGGTTTCAATTAAGGTTGCCAAGTGTAGTGTATGTGCTTCGATAGAGTAATTAGCTTTTGATGCACTACTTGACTACACATGGCTATTTGTTATTAATTGGTAAAATTATTTCAGGGAATTTGCTCGCTCTTATGGTTTATACACAAGTTCTGAAAAAGGTTCACGTACGCATACTTCTGGCTCACAAACATAAAGTTGCTGAATCTCTTCATTCAAGAAGCACATAAAACATTCTTTTAGTTCGTGCGGTAATTTCGAGGACTAGAAAACAGAAAGGCCGTCCTTTTTTAAGACGGCTGTAAAAGAACAAATTGGCGGTTCCATATTGTTCGCAGTAACACACTATACGACAATGCTATGTTAAGAGACTTGTAATAAGACGAGGGGCCTACAAATCATAATAAATTCGGCGAACTTATTAAGTCAGCCGCCAACAAACAATGGAGCGAGTTATTGGCGATATACCCTCGTTTTATCTAACGCCCCCCCTCTTACCACCTCACAAATGCCCCCCCTCCGGCCCAACAAGTGGAGCAATCTACGTTTTATCGGAAAAAGCTCAAGGAATCAAGAATATACCAATTAACAGAGGCAAAGAGTTAACAACAACAGATGTTTAATAGCTCGAGGTAGCTCTCAATAATGGCTGCCGAGAACGGATTTGCCTTGCCTTTAGCCTTCACGTATTTACTGGCTCTGTTCTATTGATACTGTAGGATCGACTCTCTTTCAACGATATTTTAATTTGAAAATAGTGGTGCCTTTGGCTAATCGACATTGTGGCACGATATTATTTTTCAAGAGTTTATATTTTCAAAATCAACAGTCGCCATGTCCCGTTCACACAATAGGTAATAGAGTTATACCTACTGTTAACGACTAGGTAGGTGCTATTAAATATTACTTACTTATAAACTTTTGAATTTGTCTTTTTGTTGTCACTATTTGTATTTGTCGAATACTAGATTTTTGGTTACTGTGGATTAACATAACATCACACATAACATAACTTCACGCCAGTAATCGCTGGAGGGTAAAGCAGAGGCGTACCTATACGACAACCACCTATCCTTTGAATTAAGGCTTCCCCAGACAGGAGCGACTCGAAAGCGCGACGCCACTCTAGTAGAACAATTTCTATGAAAACGTTATGGAAATTGTTCTACCAGAATTGCGTCGCACCGTCGAGTCGCACCTGTCTGCGGGAGCCTTTAGTGTGTGTATTTGTTTTTATTTTATAATGCGCGTCTTATTTGTGTCGAATAAACATTTTTTCTTTCGTCTTTTCTTATTCTATGAAATCCATCTCAATATTGTGCTTTATGAATGCATCTTCTAGAATTGTTTCTGATGATTGAAATGAAAAATGAAATTATCCAGGTGTATTTTTGTGGCACGGAGTGTCATCTTGGCTCAGTGTTGGCAGATGTGAATCATCTGAATGACGTAGTACTACACCACCTGGCCAATTCTACAAGTGTAAATCATTATTCACCAATAGCGTCTACACATGAATAGTGAAGGATGACTATAGGAATTCGGAACGTTCATTAAATTTCCGCTCTATTTAAGATGTTCTGTTCAGCGAGATGTAAATTACTAATAGCTGTCAAACAAATTAATAGTAAAGTGCTCATAGTTTTAAGCAGACATTAATGTCACATTAAAATAACAACTTTCCGGCCGTTAATGCGACCGGTGGTTCACCGGTGCCATTACATTTACTAACAGTGATGTTTTAATTTATATCATCATAGGTTACTATTATGCTGTCCACCGACTGAGCTCTTTGCCAGTGCAATTATGTATTGCTTGCTAAATTAGTAGAGCATTAAATTATTAATAAAGGTGACATAGTTGACTGTTGATTTGGTAAACATTAGCACGTAGGCCGAGCCAAAGTGGCACAGTAATTGCCTCTATTTTCAATCTACAAACGCTAGCATCCCTGCGACGTGATACACGCAACATTTCTGCTATAAATAGCCTTTATGCGCTAATATTTGCAAAACTGCAAGTACCAACAAAGACGGAAACGATAATTAATCTTAGTGCAACGAGAATTCAAGCGAGTGCAAGGAATTACGATTAAACGCTCTAGTTAATTAATACGCCAACCAAAACCGTCGCTCAAGCGAGTCAGCGAGCCAGTGCGAACCGCTAGTGCGCCTAACATCTCGCAATTCCAAAACAAGAACAAACCATTAAAACTAAGCGAACGAAATCGGATTCAATCTAACAAAATAGCAGCAATTACAAGCCCAAACTATATGCCGTAGGATGTAATGGCCGCCCTTCGATAACATATAAATAGAAGGCTCCGTACGACTTCGCCAATAATAGTCCAAATATCGTTCAATGATGGGACACGAGCGGACGAAAGTGTAGGGCAAACAATAACGGGCAAAGACAGACCGGGCACGTACACCCAGTCGCAGAATTAATCAGTTAGTCACACTTGCGTCGAACTAAGGAAGAGTCGATTAGGAGGGTACCTTGAGGATTATTGAGACATTGCGGCGCATGCCAGCTGCGGCCGCCCAACTTGCCGATATTGCCGCCGCGACCAGGGCTGCCCCAACTTGTTTTCAACTGCCCAAGAATTCCCAGCTCCGACGAGAAACTCCGTCGTTCGATCATACTTATTGGAAAAAGGGTTCTCGTTTTCTCATAATGTTGCCATCGTTGTAGGTACCAGTATTAGGATATTTCACTTGTTATATTTTGGAATGATGCCATGTTCCACTTTATGGGTTGGGGTTATTTATACGTACAAAAGTTCTAGGATTTCATAATACTATATCATTCGTTTGTTTCTATTTTCCTCTATGATAATTTGGGTTATCGTGGGTATGTGGAGGGTTGTGTTAGGCGAGGCATTTTAATTAACAAAGCTGTGTTCCCCTGCGGCTTGGATAGTGCTGATGGAAAAAATGACATTACTTTCATATTCGGCACACATACGCGAGTTTAATTGATAGTTCGTTATCTTCCCGGTGACGAGGTTATTTAGTTATGAGCTGAACCGGGATACGGCTCGAATGTAGAACCACGTATTCACGTATCGAGTAAATTTTATTTGAATTCGTCAGCGCCCGCTGGGGTCCCTCGCTACGCCTACTATTATAACTCGCGTTTTATAGTCTTGTTTATGGACACAATACAATGGCCTCCACTAGCACACAACAACCATGTTGCTTTCAGTAATAGAGAACTAAAAGAACAAAATATAAATAATTTTCTTTTATGTCCTGCGGGTTTAGTTTACTGTGCGTTTTACTATACCAAATTGGAAGTTTATAATGACAGTCTGCTATTTTGTCACACTTTCAAATTCCTAACTAATATGTCACACCTACTCTACTGAAATTATATCCACCAACAAATTCAAAATAGTTACCTGCATAGGTATAGATTTACGAAGTTTATGAACAGCGTGCCCTGATTGACAATCTGATGACTCGATTATTATATTCAGATCGGGAGAGTTGTTGAGCCGAAACTCATCAACTAGGTTCAACACTTGAATATAAAGCCTTAAGTGGTCGGGGGTGGTTGGACGGCCGGCTAATGCACAAAGCGGGTTCCTCTGTTATGGTGATTGTACAAAACAGATTGTGGATGCACCGCTCCTAGTCGGCTTTGCTCCAGAATAACAATTGTGGCTCCATCGATATTCCTGTACGATTGATAATGAGGTATCTTTGTACGAGTGTTCTTTTTTTAGGCGAGGTTTTCCTTGATTTTGTTTGTAAACTGGATAGTTTATAATTTCCACTAAAATAACTTCTAAAAGAAGCCTATTTTTAATAACGCCTAATCTGTGATGTCTCGTCGTTTAAAAAACGGCAGATTAAGACAGATACACACATAAAAACCGAGGATGAGTCCATCAAATAAAGATGTCATTGGCTTTCTCATTGATGGCACTTGCTATAGTTAAGTATACACAATTGTTATAATAATTATACCACCCATATTTATTTCCCATAACGTCGCTCTACAAGACTCTTAAGTTATCTATAAAGTCACTGAGCTCGTAAAAAAGAATAGTTAGACGAAGACGTCGGGTCTCGTCAGAAACTATTTTTCTACAGTTTTATGTGTCCGTGTCATACCGTCATACGACACGGATACGGCAGATTCGTCGGTCGGTCAGGTTTAGCCGTCAATCACAGCGAGTTGATTGGATTTCGATATTGGCACCAATACTTCGTCGATGTACGAACTGCCCAGGTGAAACGTGCAAATAAAACATTTGTAACGAGACTTTTAATTTTTTTTTCTGTCACATTTAAGTACGTGGAAAATTATTTATATTGGGAGCTGGAAATTGAAAAAATAACTATGTTTGGGCAGATTTCTCAAAAATGTTGTGATTTGATTTGATAATGAGAGTTTTGATACGAATACAAAATGCAGCTTTGAGTTTGTAAATCCAAGAATTAGGGGATTCAATGCAGAAATAGATACTTAGTCGTTAAAACACTTAACACTTATTACTTTGAACCAAAGAATACGTTTAAATAAAATAAAAGCCGACTATCCAACACGACTTCGGTTCTAAGTTAAAACGTAGATTAGTTGCAAAATCTCTGCTGGATCGAAAGTCTAGAGTCTATTTTGTGGTTGGCGAATACCTCTTAAAGCGAAGTGTCCAACTACTTATAATGAACTAATTAATGACGTCACTCAAAGTTTCAGTGACTGCTGTCCAAAACTGAACTGTACGATAATTTTAGGAGTGAATCAAATGAAGCAGGTTCGTTATTGCTTCACGTATAATTTTGTGATGGAGACATAATAGCCTGATTGGAGAAGCGACCGTTTTAGAAAGGGATTGTGACTTTGTGAGACAGTAATTTATTTAATGTCGCAACTTGGATTACTAGACGTGCACTTAAAAAGCTAGGTAATGCAAGCGGAGTCTCAAGTACTCAACTCGTCTCGATTCGAGTAAAATAAGTTTAAAGTACCTATTTACCTAGTCAATGTATTTTGGCATATTAGAACATAAGTCTTATGTAAAATTCAAAAAAGACCTTTGTTGAGGACTTGCGCTCAAGTTACTGACATAACACACGCTTTAATTCGCATATCGAAACGGAATCAATGGAAACTACACTTTAATATCGTTTGAACAGCTTCCATTTTTGACGTGGACTGTATGAAACGCATCGCCGGACCGGATCGGAATATAATCGATGCAGTGTTGTGTGAAATAGTATCATGGAAAGCTATCAATAACGAGGGCCCGTACTAAGTGCTCGAGACATTACCAGCTTAACGCGCTAATATATTGAACAGCTCGTTTGCAAGGTAATGCGCAAACGCCACGAATTTGTATCAGCTGGCAACTTGTTAAGAGCTGATGCACGTTTCGTGGTACAGGCGAATTTCCCTTTACCATATAGGACGTAGGTGCTACACTGTGAATCTTTTATGTCAAGCAGCTTCGAATTTTGGCAACACATTTACATCGAAAGGAAGTGCACTGGACTTTGGTAGTTCTTAGAAATTCAGCACGGTGCAACATTTTGATAAATATTCCCAATAACAAACTGCAAAATATTTCGGTGTTCATTATAAGTTGGCGCTCCCTTGGGAAATCTAAGAGTAAGAGTTTGGAATCCAGAGTCGTAAGTTCTGTTTCGAAGTTAATGTCGCACCAACAGATGAACTTTTCGAACCCTAAAAAGTGTTGCCCTTGGATCAGTAAAGTCCATCGACTGTGATCTTTAATAATAAAAATAAAATAGAAAGCCATTTATTTCCTTTCCTTTTTTAATCTTAATATTTTTGGTTCAGTACTTAGTTTTAATCTTAGTGTTGTTTCTTATTTTTAATATGGTTACGTTTAACTTAATGGTATAGTATTAATATTGTTAGTTTGTTAGTATTTTAGTATTTATATTCCAGCTTTTATTTGTAAATTACATTATTTTGTCTGCAAGAACCCCTGTACGGGTAAAGGCCTCCTCCAAATATGCCCATGTTTCTCTCTCTTGTGACCATCTATCCTTAAATTTGGCCCCAAATTGAAGGTTTGCTTGCGGAAGTGTTACGTAAAGCCTGAAACTTGTCCTAACACGAAGCAACTGATTCTACACTCGCTAATAAGCGTACAACTGGTTCCTGTAAGTCAAGTGGAAGTTCCAGAAAGTCCTTGGCGACATGCCAAGAAAACATTAAGACGAGGAAGTCGACAACATTTACTTAGCTACATCGTAGCTTGTTTAATTTGATCGAGGAGATATGATCTTCTAAGATCTAGGGTCAGACAGCACTGACCATAGCAACACAGCGAGTCCGAGACCTGGTTACAATTATAGATGTATTATTTATCAGACGGCAAATGCGGGGCCTCGTCCGGAAAAAGGAATTGATTTCTGCATAATTTAACAGCGAACACCTCCCTGAGACCTCTCTCTAGTACTAAAAACAAAACATTCGTTTGTATTTTACTACTTTCCTCGGAATAAATGCATTTTTTATGTACATATACACACTTCTTACGAAATGAAAGCGAGTTAATGTGGCGTTTGCTACGAAATATTTTATAACTCTGGTTTCATTAACCAAATATTTTATTATTTTACACCGCGTGGAATGAAGAATGCCTAATTCGCTTTGACAGACCATGTCTAATATTTTATTCAAAAGAAGGTTTTCGTTAACATAATAATTAAATGTGCTTTATGAATATAAAGTCTTAATCAAAGCCTTGTAAATAGCATAACTTTTCCTAGTATTCTGCTCGATATACATTATGCATATTAATTAGTTGCGCCTGAAAGGGACAAGAATATACCAACAAATAGGAAAATAATTATTCTTGGAATATTTTGTCTTTGAAACATCTATTGAATACCGCGGTTAATTAAATCATTCAGGTTGGATATATTGTATGCTTGGAGCTGGTTTACAGGCGCCCACTCTACGCCTTTTTTATATTAGAATCTTAAATATTCCAAACTCTATGCATTTAATTATCTTAGCTTTTTGAAGTCTAATATCTGAGATTAGTTATTAATAGCACATGCAGTTTTGTAGTTAAACTTTTAACCTACCCCTATGCACCGGCAGCGTCTAGTAGTAACAGCATCAGATTGATTAGCGGTGTGCACACAACAAACACGCGGCTCCGGTGCGGCCGGCTTTGTAGTCGGACCGGGCTGAGTCAGATTCTTGTAGGTAATTAACCGTTGCTATAAATTAGTGCGGCGGGCGTCGTCCGGCGGGCCTCATTGCGGATGCGACGCACGGCCCGGACGACGGCGACCGGCCCAAGGATGCGGCGTCCAAACATTGTCACTGCACCGCAACTGCAGCTGTGTTCACTAGTTAGTGCCCCACAACACTACGTGTTGAAATATTGCCATTGTTACCACTAACTAAGGAGGCGACACTTCATCGATATTCGATTACGTCATAACTTCTCATCGATACCATTTTGTGGATGTTCTTGTCTTTTATACGACAAATTTATTATACAGATACGACTTTTCAAATTCCTAATTGGATTTCTTTTTAGTATTGGTGTAGGTACCCTCATTTTCCCAGACAAATGTCTATGTCAAAATGAGAAAAACAAATATATTTTTGAGACAGTCCCCCACTTATTTTATGAGTATTCTTCATAGAAGTTGGAACAAAAAAACGAATAGTGAAAACAAACAACTAGTTGTTTATGAGTTTCCAAAGTCCATAATATCGAACAAATAAATTTTATCACACATCCGGCAATGGCTGAGGTATTGAGCGAAACTGGGAAAACTGGTAACTGTATTAAATTATAGGAAATATGAGAGTAACTTGAAGTTTTGGCGTCTCCTAAGAGAACCCATTATATTAGAACATTTTTATTGAGACTCCATAAATTGGGAAAAGATTAATTACTGGTCTACGTACATTATTTACCCTCAAAGTGCTTGCTCTGGTGGTAAACGGTTCAGATAAAAGCCCAATGTAACTGAACCTCAAAAAATTTAAGGATTTTAATTGACTGTTCTCGAGAGGAAAATATACCCAAATGGCTTTGTCATAATGCAAGTCATGTATTAGTTAGCACAAGACACGATGTTAATATAAAACATATTGGTAAAGCATGTCTCCGCGCCCCCACTATGAAGTTGGCTTGAGGTAATCGCTGCAGCTCACGTATCTGATGGAGTTTCCAAGCTTCCAAACTAGTTGGACTGTTGTCAGAAACTTCCGACGTTGCTCGGCGCAAGGTGCATGTTCCAACCTGTTCCCGATAAGGAGGAGGATTCGACCTTAAATCCTAACACGCGCCCCGATCTGTCTAGGTTAGCAAAATATCTACTCCTGTCTTCTCAATTAAAACTTTCTCCATACAATGTTGAGTCGTTCGAAATGTTGAAGGATGTCAGCGCTCATTTCCTACATTCATTATTAGCTGAATTAGTGAGGGCGTCACGCTCGGAGACGTTGTTTTATTCAATGTCTTGAGACAACTTATATGGCAGACCATTACCTAATTGAAGGTTGGCTCGTCGCGGCACCTCAGCCAAAGTGTTATTGCAAATGCGAGTCACGACACGGTGTGAACTTGTTGTCGCGGGGCTGCGGGGTGCGGGGCGAGCCCGGTGAGGGGTGCGGGGGTTGGTATCACGTGACGGGGAGCTGCGGCGTCCCGAACGTTGTCGAGGCCATGAGACTTATGAGGATTACGGGAAAATGTGTATTCGATGACATTTTTCGGGGCCGTAGAAAAAGATGAAATATAAGGAATTCTAAACGTGACCGGAATATTGTATAAGGCGTCACCTATTACCGGTCTATGCGTTCTTTTCGCGGTCGGGCGGACGAGTGCCGATGAAACCGAGCGTGACGTTCCATTCCTGATATAAAAATGTAAGTATGAAAAAGCTTTGTTAAACGCGACTTGGCTTCGGCGAAGTGGCAAAGTTTGAAGTGGAAAACTTTTCATGGAAAAATCTTTGCAGAAAACGATTAAATTTTAAGGCTATTTGTACTGTTTTAAGCGCGGCCGAGGACGGAATGTCTCATTTAATTTATGTTACTCATTATATTTAGTAACGAAATCTCTAACAGATTCAGCTCAGCTAATTGGCCGCAATTATGTAAATTTAGAACTTAATCGTATAACTTGCTTAACACTCGTGATGATATTATTCAATATAGTGCAGAGTGCAGACCTCGTAGTCTTTAGAGAAGATTATTTTAATGAAATAATTGAATGAGCGGAGTACGGTGGACAAGGGACGCTGGCAGAATGTAGAGTAGGCAGCGGCCTGCGCTGTGATTACATTTGGCTTCCAAAATATTTCGGCCTTAGTGTGCTAAAGCAGAAACTAGTAAACACATCAAATCATGTCTCATCAAAACCTCAGATTGGATTAATCGAAAATCAATAGATAAGATAATAGAGACAAAGACACGAGACGTGGTCGAAAAGCGTCGTAAGAGAAGATTCTTATATCGAGATAAGGAAAACAAGGCTTTTGTGGAGAGCACAGCTCCCAGGGAACATTTAGTGCGGACTTGGACCCTCGTTACAATCACCGCTGAATTATTTACCAGGGCCCAGCTTACTGGACCGAATTGATTTTTGCATAATTTACACGAAAGGAAATGTTAGAACCAAAACGTAAAAACGACGATAAACCGCTGCACACGTAAACGTATGACAATTCCGAATTAAGTTTATAAAATTAAAAAATATTTTCGGTTCGTCGGAGAGAAGCGAATCATCGGACGTCTGCAGATAACTATTACATAGTTGAATCAAGAATGAGGGAGGCGAAAATAAAATCAGTACAGGTGGTATTAGGATTCAGTGCACGTAGCGTATCGGAGGTTTCGGCGGAGGCTGCGGCGGCAGCTACCGCAGTGCGCCGCGGTCCCGCCGCACCGCACAGACCCACCGACAGATAGCTGTTCGTGCTTGTTCTAAGACAATTACTGCTACGTAAACGGAAAATTGTTCGAGAGCTCTCTCAAACGTGTTTTCTAATCTTCGAGAACGGGGTGGAAGGAAAGAGATGCCACTTTTACATTTTTAACGTTCGAACGAGATTATTCGTTCAGTTACAGGATCATTCCGTTCCTGGAAGGATAAAACGAAACCCTTATCATATTCGTGAGAGTTGTTAATGTAAATATTACAGAAATAGCGTTTTTATACGCGGTGAGCTCAAATTGGCCGGTGTTTTATTGTGAGAGCCTTTTGAATTAAATATTTTATAATAGCTCCGTTCTCTGTTACGGTATCTCGTTCTCATAATACTGGTATCACATAATGTGTGCAAAACAATGAAAGCGCGAGCTGTGCGAACAATTAATATCCAACACAATATTTTCATAAAGTTTCACTTCCGAAACTACATCCTGTGCCGTTTGGAACAAAGTGACTCCTCTTTGCAGACTATTTTACGGGCTATAAACTGTGAGAGGGACAGACAAACTCTACCTTAATGCCTTTAAAAAATATTCACCTTCGTCGATATTCTAGTGACTGTACCTAGGTATGTTGCGTTTGCATCGTATTCTTATTTGGGTAGGAATGGCAGTAATGTTCTAAGAGTGAGGGTGTATTGACTCCTCGTCTAGAAAGTTACAACGACACAGGAGAGAGTTGCTAAGTCTTGTTAGTACGTGGAATCTCTCTGCTGTCACGGCTTAATCTCTGAATTACAGTGTATCTGAGGGAAAGATTTGCGCGTCTACAAACACGGTAACTGATTAAATATAATAATCGTTTACGACCGATATCGGTATCACAAATATTTTCGACGAGTAAATTAACTCGGCGTCAACTGTGTTGGTGTGTGTAATCCTATTTGTGTAAATAATACTGCGTGTCTGTTTGTGTAAGTAATTCATCGCGTTGAATGTCTGACTATGGACCATTAACAATAAATCCCGTTGTTTGTGCCGTCCGCGGCTGGCCGGTCGCGCGGTTGTTCCACACCCCAACTGACGTTAATCAGCTTCCTCCTCAGATATCTAGATAATACGTCTGTCTAGATAGAGCAGTACTTTTATTTCTGTGAAGGCGAGGTCAACGTGAGCACAATCCTACTTCAAGTGTCCGTGGTTGTTATTAGATTTGCTTCGAAACTATTTTTAAAAACGGTTCCTCGTGGAGGATTTTATTTAGAAGAAATATGAAACGTTCTGTCGTTCGTCGTTATTTCCTTGAGATAAATGTTGGAGTGTATTTATTTAACTTTATATACCTATTTTGTAAAGCAAACTACTTGCTGTAGTAATCTTGAAGGTTAACACTGATCCAGAATGTAATGAATTCGACTAAAAGTTTAGTTTTAAGTTGTATTTAAAACTTGTTATGTAATAATTCCGTCTAAAATGTTGGTATGAGAGCGCCGAACATAAACTTTAACTCGGGAAAACACAGACGGCCATAAGCTAAATTCAAGTTGTAGGAAAAAAACAGCTAAAACTGAAAGCAAAACGTTAACTCGGTTCTGTAGCTGGAAATCTCCGGGGAGCTGTTTTTAAGCTGCACGAAACATAAATTTTACAGCTCGTTTAAGTTTAGCTCATTATTTCATTACTCGCATTATCTGCTGCAAACTTCTCTAAAGTACTTGTTCTACATGGATACTGATAGTTTGTGCCGATATGTTTTTCATAACTGGCATGTATTAATTAATGCTTCTCAACGTTTTTAAGGAGACTACAGGACCTAAACGTAAGTTTTATAATGCCTAAAAGTATATGATCCACTGCACTAAACAAAATCAGAAAAATATATGTTATTCTTCAGGATATTTGCTAATTAGATAGTGTGTTGAAAACATAATACAACTAATTTGATACGATAGAAAAAAATCACGAAGATACCTCTAAACATTTATTTTAACGATTAAAAACCATACTACTATGCATTAAATCATTCTGATTTTTGTCAGATTATTCTACAAGCAACATACTAACGTAATAGTGTTTTAATTTTTTTAATCCAATCAATAGATTTTTGTAAATAGATAATTGCTTCGTATTTTGCAATAAATTACCAGCGTTGTGTCATCGCGCTTCTCTTTCTTTTCTATGCAGTCCAACAGAGACCGCGCTTTAGCTGTTGTAAGCCTCTTAACTTGAAAATTTATCACAAAAATCTTTGGAAATAAAACTTATAACTTTTTTAAACAGGATCTGAATTTCATGAGACGGTTACATTTACAGTAATATTAATCACATTTTATGAAACTATGTAATTAATTGCGCGTTTTTTATCTATTATAAGAATCAGTTATTTTTTATCGTCTCACATTTCCACATTATAGTTTCCTGATACTTTTTAATTATAAAGCCGACCGTTTAATATCAATTAAGAAGGCTCCAGTGGTAATGTAAAAGACAAAGTAATTGCAACGTTTTTCTAAAAAATCTCTCCGGTAACGGCGTCTCATTTCTCTCATAATAAGGCTATTTCCATAAAAGCTGCACGGTTTTCATACAGCCATGAGCCATGAGCCACGTGTGATGGCATCAACCCGTATTTCTGTATGGAAAGCGTCTTAACATTCGAGTCACGTTTAATATTTCTTATTTCCTTTGTCTCATTTGTCCTCGAGTCAGAATGACATCAAGCCTTGTATCAGAGTGCTTTTGTTCCAATTCCTTGGATTGGGATTTTTTACTCGACATTATATAACTATAAAATATAATGCTACAACATATATGGAACTGCTCCTAATACTATACCTAATGTTATTATTTTCCTCATTTTGGTCTAATGCCTGAAACAAACAGTACGCCTTCTTACGTTCCTTGTGGCCTCATTTGGTACGACAATTGAGCAAGTTAAACGCGGCCTAGATAAAAAGGCTTACTTACTGAATTTACTCCCCCCAGTTTACCCAGCAAATATCGGTGCCTGACGGGAATTCTTGATGGCGACTGGACCAGTAACTTCTTTACCTTATCTAGATTAGATAAATCTCGACCAACGCAAATATCTACAAGTTTTTATTTTGGCAATGTTCGCCTTTGTATTCATCCATTTGCCCGAATAGAACGTCTTTGAAAGCGTAAACAGAGACATTAAATATTTTAATTCATGTATTACCATACTTGTATGTGGAAGTGTGTAGAGGTGAAAGTTTTCCTTTTTCGGACACAGATCATAAGATAAAAAACCTTTTAGACGCAGGTGAGGGCGTAGCATTAAAAATCTCATTTAGTGAATACAGCCATAGCCGGTGGGGTCGCGTGGGTCGCATGGCCGCCTAGCGCTCCCTTTGGCCCTATATCCAAAGAAGTCATTCGTACGCATACATGTAATATGAGTAAACGCTTTGTACATTTCACCGGTATTGCTTCCATTTGATATTGGATAGCAATTTATTTATCATACATATTGCGGCTGGGAACGGGCGCCGAATCTCGCTGTAAAGGCGTCTTTCTTTCTGTGGGGAATCAGGAATCGAATACGTGTGGGGAATTCTGTACCTCACGGTGTCATTTAACTAGCTTGATGGCAATACACATTTTAAACATATGTAGGTCAATTGATTTTATCGTCTGGAAACTTTTGCATTGCATTCACTGGGGACCGTGTTTGTTATTCCTGACAACGTTCGGTAAATTGTATTTTTCGTTTATTAAGTCGAGCCATTTTTGTAGAGAATTCAGGGAAATGCAGGTAGAAAATTGGTGGGTTTTAAAAAGAATTACAACAGGCCATTTTCATGTATCATTTTAATTAGGTAGGAAAATAAACAATGCTTTTAAAATGAAGACTGTTAATTTAACAATATGAGTTGGTATAATTGTGATATAACATACAATGTTATGAAAACAGATAGTTGGTGTATATGGTTTCGGATAAATTCTGAAAAACTTATTGAGCTTAAATTTGTTGTTTTCTGTTAATGTTGCTGAACAACAAAGCCGGTCGCCAACTTTTGCAATATTTACTGTCAATACTAGAGACTTTTATATATTCATAAACTGATTGAAAGCTCATCAACGCATCTCTGACAAAATGACGTAAAAAGAAACAAAATGAAAGAAAACAGCTTTCCTGTGTTTAAAAAACTGGTCCTATGTTACACCTAATAGCTCTTTATATGTAAATATTATCGAATATTCGACCTCCTAAGTGTGCAGCAATAAGTTGAAACAATGACCATTTAACATAACGTTACAAAAACCTAAAAAACTTGTGTAAATTGAAAATCATAAATCTTGGCGGGTACATTTAACTGAAATAACTTTTTCCCGCAACCGTTTTAGGTTGTAGGTACTCGTATTTAAATACCGAAAAGAACCATTTACAGGCGGCAGTAGGGACTTTATCGGAGCGACTCCATCATCACAATAACTCGTTCAATAAGTGCGCCACAACATCGGTAATATGGTTTCATTTAGAAAGATGCAAATGTCGCGACGCCGGCCACGCTCCACCGAACGCGATATTGCGCCTCCGTGGCACTCCCCCCGCAGGCCCCGCCTTACACCTCGCCACACTTCCTCACCTCGACTATCTTCACTTTTAATCGGTCCCCTGAGAATTTATTAAAAATCGTGCTCGATTTTACCTCAACTACAGCACAAATTCCAACTTACTTCGCTCCGAAATTCAGAACAAAACAGATCTATCCGAATATTTGTCCACATTTGTCCACATTTACGCTCTCGCAGACAATTTTAGGCAATCAAAAGTTGGCAATTCATAAATCTCTGTTAAGACGTAAAGCATACGTGTACCCAAACGTAATAATTTAAAGAGTTAGCCGTTGAAAACGTCGACGGAGTTGTAAAAACTTCATTCTGTGAATTCCGTACATTTCTAGGGTGGAGTTGTAGGTTTAAGTTGAAAATTTATGCCGTGCGAGTGTTCACAGTGTTAAGCAAGAAGGAGACCTCGTGAGTGTCGCATAGATCACGCAGGACGTGGCATATCGCGGCGCCACATATGCACGCCGGCACCGCTAGACACGTCTGACATGCACGCGTCCTGACTCCCTGTATCGCTGTTAATAAATAATAAGCTCCCTAAGTGTACTACGACCATCGGACGCGCTTGCATGTCTCATGTACGTAAGGCATAGCAGAGCTGTACGTATAGAGTGATGTCTAGCTGGGTCTAGTATTACAATTTCTACTTAAGAATTAGAAAAGTGATGCACAAACTAATAAAAGTCGCAAGCTCCTACAGGAAGGCAGTTTCCTCCGTTTCGGACTCGAATTGCAAGCTAAGAATTGTTTTCCTAAGACGCCCGAAGAAAAACAAAGGATATGTGCGGTAAATACCAACCTCTTTGAAAACTCATTCGTCTGTCGACCGTTTAACTTAGAATTCCTAGTTCTGAACCATTTACATTCCGAAATGTGAAAAGTCATGCCGAACTAATGCAAGCTCCGTATCTTGGGATTTTCTAACTTCACGTGCTTTTCCGTTTATTTCCTGCACGGTTCTCCCCCCGGCCCGAATCAGTCCCGGCTTCGTTAAGGAACTAATCGGCTCATTGTGCAGAAACTGCACTCTGACCTCGTTCGATCTGCAGCGATATCTATCGGTATCTACGTAAAGGAAAATTTAATTTCTTTTTCTACCGTTATTTTTGCTTGAATGAGATACTGTTAATCTTGCTACTGCACAGGTGGTGGAAATGTGCTTTGTGTGTCATAAAAAGTGCTGCTCCGTGATCGCTACAATGTTCAATTAGCTAATGTCTTCGATTAGCTGGGAACGTTTACGGCACATGTGTAGGTGAGTCTGTCCAGCGGGGTAATTACGTAACACACTAACAGTAGGAATGGGTTTCATTTTGACAGTTCAACAACATTCATTGCGTTATTTACGTTGTTGAGCAGACAAATTTTTCGAACTTAAGACGCAATGGATGAGCAATAGGCTTCAAAATGATTCAGATTGTGATAGATAGTGTGTTACGTAATTAGGGAGCTGGTCTACTACATTTTGCAGATCATGTTTTCTAATTGTAACAATTTTGTTTTCTACATTTTATTGTTGAAGTTGGAATTAAGTAACTTGACTTGTTCAATCTTCTGAACAAGGACGCACTGATAGAAAAAGCGAATCTATAATATTCGCTTTCAGCGCGTTATTTTCTTATGATTCCATGAGGTTCTTAAATGACACAAATTCGCCAAGTTTAACGGAAGTGTCCGTGCAACAAAGTCTTTTACCGCGTGCCTATTTGAAAAAGTATGAAATTTTATGTAATTTGAAACAAAGCCGGGTGTAGTGAGCCTTCACGTCACCAACGTTATAATACGATCGTGAAGGAGGTTTTGGCGCGCAGTTAGTAATAAAAACTTTTGTAATTACACTCATTTAGGGCATGGAACCCGTCGTTGACGCGGTGTCGTGCCAAAAACGGCAATTATTTTTATAACACCACCCCGACCAAGTTCTCTCTAATACTTTCGTGACCGTTGACACATACATTTTGTGTTTCGGGAGACGATGTATAGCTGCGCATTTTTGGAACGCCAATGTGAGGTTTGACTCAAATTTCACGCTGTCTGTCGCTCTGCAGATATTTTATTTTACGTTTTTTTGATGATGAAGATAATGCTTTTTTTGTAAAAAAATTAAGACGTCACTGTACTTGCATGTAATTTTATCTGATCAAAAAAGGTTAAAACTTCAACCACATCGCAATTTTTTATGCAGAGAAGTCAAATAAAACACATGACAATTATTATAATGCGACTAAAACAAATGAGCAATCCTGCGAAACATGTGCAAAAACTTTTTAAATAAAATTACGCAAACATTCCGTCTCAGTCGCGGTTAGAGCACAATGAACATGGGAAGCTTATTAAACAAACCAAATAACAAAACAAGGGAGAAAAATACTGTAAACAAGAATCACAATTTGTAAATAATTTGTTCAGTAAAATTATAATCCGCGCCCGGACATGGGGGGCCGTGTCAGGCGGTGACAAGCCACGACTTGGCAAGGCACCGCTCGTAAAAACTTTTCTAATTATGTACATTTTGTAGCTAAGAAGCGAGGATACTCCACCACATTATATTTTCTAGTTCATTTGGCGAATCTGGTGTGAACTCCGAGTCGTATTATGGGTGAGCGCCGCCGCGGGTCGCGCCGTCGCCTGATCTCCGGTGTTATTTACACAAGCCAGCAAACTTAAATGGAACCACTGATTCGTCGTAAGATAAACCTGAGATGTCCCCACATATACCTACATATGTTAGGTACTAACATACCTACTGTAAATGCTCAACTGTTTTTCTCATTACATCGAAAAATAAATATACCTACTTCATCGTTGTCCTGGAAACTATTTTCATGTATCTTCTGAACACCGTATGAAGTCCTGATCAAAATCATGTAAGAAAAGTTGGAGTATCTTTCAGTAAATAAATATTAAATAGCACTAGAATTTCCAATTGGCAAAACAAAATGTCGGAGTGTGTGCAATTGCCTATTTTAAATTGGGTCAAGGAAGAATGAAGGGCAGAAAGAGGCACATCTAGGCAGTTAGTTGGGGCAAGTAAAAAATAATGATACATAATGGTTTTTAGGAGCCAAGTCTCCATGCTTTCAGTACCTCAACTAGCACAGAAAATATCACCTCATATCATTCATGGGTTTCCTAAAAGGAGATATAGGGCTTTTTTTTTTTTGTGTGGGATATCATCAAATGACTTCACCCGCTCTGGGTGGAGCGGAAGGGCGTGTCAGACTTTTACTGACTAAAACCCACCCGTGTTCCTTCAGTTGCCTGTGCGCCGGGGCCACGGTAACTCTTTCGAACAATCCGCGACCCCGGCAGGCATCGGCCCTTTCGGACCCCGTCAATGATGCTGACATCTCTAACATCATCATTAACCACTTCAGGATGAGTTGTGGATACAAAATTCTTCCAGATAATTTCATACAAATGCTGTTCGATTTTTTAATAATCTGGTGTTTATGTCCGGAGGTTGGGTTTAGGTCACGAATGAGTCATGAAAACGGCAATAAGTTAAGACAGGTTTAGGTCTCAATGCGTAGATTTTTGAGCAACTAAATATTTTATAAGACCTTATTGTAGGTACCTATTACAAAAGTCACACAAATAAATTATTTGATTCAAGTTGACTGATGGACAGTAGAAGGTATCATCCTCACGTTAAACAACAAATCACTGACATCGTATTCCAACTGTGGTAAAGGATCACCACAGTCGGAATACGATGGTCCATGATTTGGAATAAGGTGGCGGTCATAGGTATGACCACCACCACATTAAGTTCCTATATTGCAGTGTTCGATATCAGACCTTCCAACAAAAGAAGTTTACGACCCAATAAGACTTTAATACTAAAACTGAAACCAATAAACTCTTCTTATGCAACTTATGTTAAACTTTCAAGAGTTGTAACAAGTTACGACACTTTAGCAGTTACTTACATTTGCGCAAGAGTAAAAGTAAAGTTGACAGTTGCTAGTAATATTTGTGCAATCATGTTTCCTGGTTAACTAATGAAAGAAATTATAGTTATTATGGATATCATCTTGAGGGGATTAGTTATGGTTATGTTATGGTGTCTGTGAGATGTGGTGTCTATGCTATGGTGTCAGGGAGAGCCGTGTCATTATTTCTGTTTGAGTATGGTGTTTAAAACTGCACCTTATTAGATCTTTTAGTTTTGGTGTTTATTTAAATGCTAAGGCAGTTTGAATAGTTTAGGTACTGTCTTTATAATCCATGTCAGCTGAGACAGGAGCCTTTTGGCCTCGTACAAGACTTTATCTTTTTTTTTTTTTTAATTTTGTTTTTTTTTTGTGTTTAATTTGAGATCTTCCTGTGCGAGTCCCAATTAATACTTTTTCTGTCTTTCTTTTCGTTGTCATAAAAACGTGTCATATAGAGTAAAAGAATATGATAGGAATTTCTTTAGACTCCAATATTTTTCCTTTGTTTTCTTCCAGTGATGAATCTATTGTTTTAAATTAATAAAAACTGTTTGGTACCTTTATAAGTAAACTAAAATCTTTTGTATCATTCTAACCCCTCTGGTGGCCTAGAATGAAATCCTTGAACTCAATACAAGGGGTAAGGAACAGTCGACTTGGTAATAGTGTTTCTGGAAAGATATAGGCAATTAACGAATTATACTCTGGAAGTCGTGTAGGACTGCCAAATAAAAGAACATTAAAGAATTAGTCACAGATAATAAAGTGACACATGACCGGGACAAGCAATGTGACATATTTCTTGGCATGAATTCTGTTGAGTTGTGCTATTACGGAAAGATCCAGCAAAATAAGCTAGTTTTGGATTTCTGAGGTCGTGCTCATATTCTGAAAGATGTAGGTAGATTAAGACGCTAAAAATACTAAGGTTTCATACTTTTAACTTATATATATCATAACTTGATTCTAGTTTAAAATCCTACAACGTAAATTATGGTAATTATACGTAACTCTTTCGGAATGAGCGAAAAGAACAAACAACAACATTGAACAAGTCCCTAAATCCGACCTAGTCCGGTTGTACGGCGCATATTTTTTCGTAAAACGCATCTAAAGTAATCTCCATGTTATTGTTCATACACAATTTTAAAGCTTGAAATTTCAAAAAAGCACCGGACAATGCATGTTTTGGTAAAAAATGTGGAAATACAAATAGATATAGGTGAAAATGGCTCATCTCCCGCGGGTCCACACGAGTAGAGTGAAGTATGAACAAAGAAGACCGTAACGCGTTCGCTGTAAGCGCGGAGTGGCCTGTAATCTGTTACTTTACGTAGCACTTGTTTTGTTTCCACGCGATTCCCGGGAATATTTTTACAACGCGGACCGGACGACCCATCCGACCGAACGATGCTGCGTCTGCATAAAACTCCAGGAAATTTTACGTGTTTCGACACAATGATTATGAAGCACTCGTAAACTTGAACTAGGATTTTCCCCGTCGTGTTCCGAGGTATCCATTTTCTCGGCGACTGTTCGCCGGATCCGAAGCTCTCACAAAGAAAATATAAAACGAAACGCCATTAAGAGTTGTTTACGCGGCATGCATAAATACAAATGAATGGCCCTAAAGCATCGCGGTTAAGTCTGTAGTGAGAAAGTTTTGCAATTATTGTAATTACGAGCCGACCGAGAAGCATCCACCGTCGACACAACGTCATATTTCCTACTTAATCGTGCCGCGTTGCCGACATTATTATAAATAAATCAATTTATTACGTTCGTTAGGCATCGCATTACTTAGGCCATAATGCTTCAACTTTAACTTACATCTACACGCATCTGTAATTATAACTTATTTAACTTACGCAGTTAAATACGTTTTAAAGATCTGTTTTATCACTGTGTAAATTACATTAAATGTTACTTACGTTCTTGCTAAATATTTGAATAATTAATTTAACAAAGTGTGTTTTCTATGTATTTAATAATAACCTGTACTTTTGTTAGAGGCTTTGTTGGGGGCAAACTTAATTCTGTCAAGAGCGCCTCGAGGGAATACATACACACTCACAGTGAGTATTTCAGGTTAATTTTCAGTCTATGGACTACTGTGTATGGTACAAACACACTTACCTACTTTAAAGGCTCGTAGAGACTAATTTGAAGCCTTGAAAAATCTTCATTTCAAATAGATCTATATATATACTAGCAACCCGCCCCGGCTTCGCCCGGGTAGCAAAGCATAATATAATATAGCCTATGTCACCCGGAGATAGTGTAACTTCCCAACAGTGAAAGAATTTTTGAAATCGGTTCAGTAGTTTCGGAGCCTATTCAATACAAACAAATAATCATATCTTTTCTCTTTATTAAATTATAGCTTATATGAAACGTTTGTATTTTTAACATAGCACCATCTATTGAATACTTACTCAATCCAGTCAACAGATATCGCCATCTGTTAGAATCGTTTGGAGCTAACAGATAATTGTGACTGTCAAATAATAGACAAATAATTTGCAATAAAATAATATTGTGACTATAAATTGAGATGTAAGCTATCCTATCTTTCAAGTTGGATCAAATTGCACACGGTGTGCAAATCAAATTTAAAATCGGTTCAGTAGTTTAGGAGTCCATCGCGGACAAACAACGTGACACGTAATTTTTATATATATAAAAGATGTATATAAAATTCAAAGTCCTGACATCAGTCAGTACTTTGGATATCAACGCACAGCCTAAACCGTTAGTCCTAGAGACATGTAATTTGGATGGTGTGTTCTTTATGAATAGTAAGTATCTACTAAGAACGGGATTTTCGAAAATCCACCCCTAAGAGGGTGAAATGGGGGGTTAAATTTTCTGTGAAACTTTTTATTCTCTGTGTCGATTGACTCGAAAATTGGTACACATACTCTCTGTTAAAATTATGAGACACGTGTATCACAGTTTTTCCAAAATCATCCCCCAACTGAGTCAAATAGGATTTTTCTGAGGTAGAGGTGTATCTATAATATGTAACATCCCGATTTTCGCGTTGGCTCGTGATATGCGACATTGATAATGCTAGTATACTATGTCTATAGATTTAATGAATCACTGTCGTCACCGGTGTCCAATCTCAACCAAGGTATCAAGATGTATCAAATATGTAACAGATATTACTATGAACCAATATTTCCATTAATAAGTAAGTAGCGGTCGCAAGCGCTACTGCTGAGCATGAGGTCCTGGGTTTGGTTTCAGGTCGGGCAAAGTATTATTTGGGTTTTTCCATCAGGAATTTCTCGGGTAGCAGCCCGGAGTCTAGAATTGTGCCCGGTTGATGGCAATAGGCTCGCCCCCTATTACATGGAACTTAAAACATAACTGGCGAAACGTGGGTGTACCACAGGTACACCTCTGCCCAACTCTTCGGGGAAGTAAGGCGTGATGTTATGTTATGTTATAAGTAAGTACATGTGAGAAGCTCGTGGCTATGTAATATATAACAGCCGTACGGGTCAATCCATCAGGTTAAGTTACGCTCGCCAGGGTTGGTCTGTGGATGGGTGACCATCTTTACATACCGAGACTCCTCCGTGCCTCGGAAAGCAAGTTAAGCCGTTGGTTCCGGCTGTTATTCATCTTCTTTGGCAGTCTTTACGGGTCAACAGAAGCCCGAAAGTCTGACAACCAGTCTTACCAAGGGGTATCGTATTAGCCAGTTACTGGGTTGTGGAGGTCAGATAGGCAGTCGCTCCATGTAAAATACTGGTATTCAGCTGCATCCAGTTAGACTGGAAGCCGACCCCAACATAGTTGGGAAAAGGCTAGGCAGATTGATTGGATATGAAAATTCAAATTTATGCTTTTGGTAAGAAATAAAAAATGACGTGTTTTTGCGTTTATAAAATAGGGGACGATTTTAAAATTCACACGATTATTGAAATTTTGTATTTACCACTTTTTTAAGATTTATGGTGGCATCTACAACGCCACAAATATGCGATTGGATGATAGGTAGGTTACGGACAGGCCATGACCTGGGTTAGGACATAGGATATCTTCTTCCCAGTAGCACGTCCCCGTGGGATAATTTCCGACTTCCACGCGGGCGAAGCCGCGGGCAGAAGCTAGTATGACATAAGTAACAACTTATTTTTATATGTCGCTAAACTGAAGGCATTTACTGAAATATTGGATTTTTATATTCAAACCTTCCTTTCATAAAACATTTTAATTGGGTTTTAAAATAAAATGAATATCAACTGGGAAAATTTACCGAAAACTTCAGTGAACCAGTGTTTTCGATACCCGACAAACACATTGACATTTCGTTTCATTATAGGGAAGCACTTATGAAAATGATTGACTTAAATCAGTACACATATTATTGATGATGAAATTGCCGATCAATATTGAAATGTTATCTGATTAATAGTAAACCAATCTTTCCATAGGGCAATGACATTAATGTGTGGGTAGTAACACAAACGTATTAGTCATCCAATCCTGCGATCAATCTCGAATGCATTTAAAACTTTGCACATAAATGGGTGCACTTAACGTATTAAATTCGCTGACAATGAGTAACGGGCGGGCTGGCACAAACTGTAAAATATTAATCTTAAAAAAGCGACATTTAAATCTCCCCCTGTAATATGAGTAACGGCTTATTTGGGTGTAAATCGTAGAGCGGTTGTTCGTCAAACGGGCCCAATGGGCGACGCAATCACTTAGAGTATGTTCTCTACTTTACAACCCTGTTACACTGTTTACAGTAGTACAGTCTGCGTACGAGCGACAACTACACTATTTTTATATTCCAGGGCCGGCAGTCTCGACATAGATAGCGACAAAACTCTGTCGCTAAGTCGTATCGATGTCAAATTCCTTCAATAGATTTTCAACTTTATTTCCAAACTATAAGGTTGACAATCTATTAAAGAAATTTGACATCGATTCGACTTAGCGACAGATTTTTGTCGCTAAGTCCAATCGTCAGAATCGTCAGATTGTCAACCTTATGGTTTGGAAATAAAGTTGAAAATCTATTAAAGGAATTTGACATCGATACGAGTTAGCGACAGATTTTTGTCGCTATCTATGTCGAGACTGCCAGCCCAGTTAAGCTAAAATGTTTGTTTTCTAACCGCAAATATACCTACTGTCTGACGCAGACTATGTGAACTTTAGATTAAGGTTAGTCTACATTGATCTAAACTAAAATAAAGTGTACTTTTGCTCTTTTATAATAATGTAAGAAAACAGACGCACCGACACAAAAATGCCACGTTAAATAAAAAAACACAATCAATTAACTAGTGCGGAATAAACGAATGCAGTTAGTTTATCTTCTTAAAAAACGCCATTGTAACACACCTACGTCAGATTATCATGCTAATGTAAATACAGAGTGAAGGGGCAGTCTCATAACAGATAATATCTCCCGCTTTAAACATTTTTTATTTTTAATCTCTTATAAGGGTGAGTGTAGACCGTAGGATCGATGCGCTCTTCATCGACTTTTTTCACCACTAATTAATCACAGAGAGATGATTAATCAACGCAGCCGCGGGCACATTTAAAGCAGTACTTTAATGATCCGTTTGTCGGACGTTAGTATTTCTTTCTAAGCACGGCACGTGCCGCGGACGGGTTTATGCCTCTTGTTTTACGATAATTTACAATTTCAATGATTTTTTTGCGGCGGTGTTAAATAATGCGAACTGCTATGTTAATAGATCGCGAGAGGTTTAAGTGATTCTGTAATGAACGTAATTACAAGGCTTGATACGAATTAGATGTCTCTGAAGATGTAATTTAATGTTAATTTGGAAAATAAATAGTCCGTATCCATGAGACTGATTGTAATTCAATGATTACCTACCTTAATTGCTCAGATTCAATACTATTCACAAAATAACACAAATACATGTTGTGATTGAATGTTGATCAACCGCTGAAATTACCTGAAACAATACAAAACAATCATTAATTTTTGCCCAACCTGACAAAGTACAGAAATAATTACAGTACTGAATAACACCATTCACAGTGGAGTGATGAAAGAAAAACATGGGGGAGGAATTGCGCTTTTATTGAAACCAATCTCACCACTTGCCTCGACTGACTGCGCCCCGAGCTGAATGCGCGTAATTGCTTCGTCATTCAGATGATCGCAGCTTTACCGGCTTGTCTTGTTGACTGTACTTGTAGGCACTCGCTTTGTGCACACGGCCTTACGTCGCCTGACATGTGCTATTGTCTCGCACATTTTCGCCGCGCGCTTTTATGACGGCAACAAGTTTCAGCTTGCATTGTGAACTACCCCTTAATGATAATTGTACAATTTCATCATTCACCACTGGAACTAGTGTTTTTGTTACTGCCAACTAATTTAGCACAATAATCGCATCATATTTTGTTACTAAATCAACGCGGTTTAATTAGTCTCGTGTACGCGATGTGTTTACAAAGAGAAACATTGTGAAAAGTTTTCATCACGATCTTAACTCAAACAAGTAATTTAAAGTGATGAAAATTTTTTAATGGATTAATTAACTGGGGACGCCGAGCCGAATTTTTATTTGATGCGATCTACGTCTATTTTGCTCGTTAAGAATTTTCATTTATACAATTAGGTTTTCAAATAGTTTGATTTACATTAGTTGCTCGTCTGATAATTATGTTTTACTTTACTTTATATTTACAACTCGCTTAGTGGAAACCAACTTTCTAAACAGCTGCCTCGGTTGGTTTACTTTTTATAAGAACAATCGCGACATTGTTTACGGACGCGTACTTCATTTCTTACGGACAATATTGATGGATCATGGAGTTTTCGTAAAAGCGGCTATGTAAAATTTTTTTTTGGAGTGTGAAGGCTTTGCTGGAAAATTGGATATTTTTTCCTTTTTTTGCAAAACACGGCAGTTATTTGACTCCAGGTCGCTCAAAATCAAAGCTCCAAGTCAAAGCGGCAAGTCCTATATAGGTGTGCTCTTTTACGTCAGACTGAATCGTGCTCTATTTGTAAGACCTACGTTTTCGGAATATTAAAAAAATGCGTGTAACCAATCATATTAAAATCCAAAACATGTAGGTACCCATGTTTATTGGCGTATGATTTGTTTGCCAATATTTACAAAGAGAAGTCCAGGGCACTTGTGTACGCAAACATTCCCGTTGCCCGTCGTTTGCGTCGGCCATGAGTTCATGGCGCCATCTGTAGTCCGCTCAGCAACCATTCATATTTTCATTTCGAAAATCACAAGAAAGTGAACGCTCAAGGAAAAAAGACAAAATAAAAGGAGAGTCTGTGTTTTAATGGGTTAATTAGCCGACGATCCTCCGGTCGGGGCTTTAATTAAAATGAAAAATTTTCGTGACTAGACTGAGAGAATTAATTGCTCCCCTTCGTGAAACTATTCAGGTGAGAAGAAAGTAAATAAAGGGGCCGCGATGCTCAACTAAATATCAAAACCCGTGTGACTGTATTACTTTATATAGCCTGGAATTAATTACGTTTATGCTAGTATCTATTACACTAAAGGGGATAGTAGTTCATATAATGTTACAGATTAGTTCCATTTGGACGCGGGATCAATAGACAGGGACACAGTGTATGTTCAATGATTGATTACACCACAAAACGTCCTGTTTACTTATGTTCAATTAGAGGGCATAGAGCTCGTTAATTATAAACTTTTTCGCTTAATGCGGCCGGCCCAAAAATATTCTGATCGTTAGATAGAAAAAAAAAGTTTCCTTCCATCACGTCACGAACGACGTAAATTGTTTATTCCAAGATAATGGATCGCTTTAATTCCTTAAACCAATATTTAATTATGGTCGCGAGTATATCAGCGACGTAATAGGGTTCCGTAGCAGCCGCTGTAAAGTTATGCAGAACACAAGTTGCATGCGGAATACTGAATACCAACGAGACATAAATCCAAGCGTGTCTACTTGCGTATTAACAAATTGCGTTCTTAAACCGCAATAAACTATGTAAATACGAAATTTAAATTACAAACACCAATGCGACAGTGTTGGGGTCGTTCGTCGGTGTGTGGTAGGTGGTAGCGTTCGTCCGTAGGTGGTGGTGGTGGTTAAAAGTAGAATGTTCGTTGTTGGTGCGCGTGGTGCGATAGCGAGTGTCGGCCGGGTGAGTTATGTGCCGCGGCTCGCGTTAATTGTCGGTGACGAGGCGACGCGGCGCCTGACCCGACTTACCTACTGTACTTTGCTGTGCAATGACGTGGTTTGTTATTTAAATTATGATGACCATCAAAATCACAATTACAGTTTTCCAGGAAGCGGCGCAATTTTAACCCTCATTACATGAAAGCGCATCCTTTTTCCGGTGTTTCATGTTTACAAAGCCTTTCAAAGTTTCGGCACTTTAATACTGATGTTTGTTTGTTAAATCGATAAATATTTAATTAATCTGTTGTTGCACCTTAGCAGCATTCATCACAAAGTTGGCGATGGCGTCAGCTTTTTGGATTTAAAACCATAAACCGCGTAAAACAGGCACTGCGCCAAAGTAGTTGTAAAAAAAACTGCATTTCGCAACAAGAGAATGTAGTGTGCGCTCTGCACTAAAAGTAGGAGTTAACACAAATCGGTTTTTATTTAGCCGGCGATATTTCACAAGGTTTGCGCTAAATTGTCACGGGTTTAAAAAGGTGGCGGTTGTCCGTGTGGCGGGTATAACAAATCGTTTTAATTTGCGCACAAGTCGCGCGACTTGTCGCTGTGTTGCCATAGCGACTATTGTCCCCGATTTGTCTTCAAATATTATTATAACTTAAGTCCTGTCTGATACGTATTTTTCTTTGATATTAAAGTGGGTTTTATGAGGTGTCTGGTTGGTTATTCATTTTGTAAAAACATCTTTTGACGAGTAAAATATATTGCTCGAAAATCTTTTGATATTCAATTCAATTGTGTTTTTTTTTTATCGTCTCGATATTTGTGTCTCTTGAAGTATCAAACACCTTTTCACACTCAGTGAATCACCGATCCTCTTATTAAAGTTGTTTTACTCTACTGTTTGCTTAGGATTGGGGAAACCGCAAGATAAATCTCCATTAAATTCCATTAGATGGCCTAACACTATTTATAATAATCGGTTGATATAAGATACCGCAATTTCTGTACTAAGAGAGCTCCAATCTGTCTGCTTACAAATTACTAAAGTTTTAACGCTGTAATTAAATGAATGAGTATTAACCTGTCAGGGGGGTGCCCTCAATGGACCGGCTCATAATACCACGATGGGTTAGAATAAGTAGTATAATATCTTAGTATTAGTATCTTACAGAAGATCTTATCATATCGATACCCTCGTGCCACCCCACCTTCCTAGCACGGCGGGCTGTGCTGGGGCGGCTGCTGCAGGAGCACAAAACCTCAAATGGCGCAAGTATAATAACTTTATTGGGAGCTATATGTTTGAGCCGTTTGGGGTTGAAACACTAGGGCCTTGGGGTCACAGTGCTCATCGAATATTTCGGGACATCGCCAAGCGGTTGGTTGACTGTTCACGTGACCAGAGGGCTGGCCTATTTTTAGCCCAAAGAATCAGCATTGCCATCCAACGTGGCAATGCTGCCAGCCTTTTGGGCACTTATCTCATTGACAGCGATGCGGACGAATTTTTAGATGCCCTATGAGCTCTTCCCTTTTTTTATTATATACTTGTAAATAGTAGATAATATATATATTTTAGTTATAGCTTGTTGTATATTGTAATCTTACAAAATAACTTTTAAAACTTCCTCACTCACTTCAGTTAACCGTTTAACTGGCGTTTAGCGGTCAGTTATAATTAGTGCCGTTTGTATCACAAAGGAGCAGTGTCTAATGCAGTAGATTAGAACGTTATTATTAGCAGTTTGTGTGAACCAGAAGCGAATAGAGCAAGTCACGTCCAAACTTCACGCCACAAATAGGTATCCCAGTGTTCACAGCGTTGTTTTGGAAACATTAACTAACTTGAGAGTACGCCAAAAACGGAAACATTTTAACGTTCGCCGCCGCCGCCGCCGTATTGTCACTGTTGTTCCTATTAAACGCCAAAAAAGTTGAACCGTTATTATATCCCTAAAATAAAGCCCGCTATAGTCAACACAAAAATAATTTAATCGAACGGAACGTTTCTAACAAATATTTGCGATGAAAACCTCAATGGTTGTAAAATTTCGGCTTCATCGGCCAGCACTTGACATGAGCAAATAAAAATGTTTTATTGCTTTTAAACTTCCATTTGTCCGTCGCTTCGCAGCCAAATCGGTGCGGGCTAGGCGCATTACTCGCGTACCTATAGGTAGTATAGCTCGTAACACTAGTTCGATGGCCATCTTGTTTGCTTTTATCCTTATAGAAAATTTCGTGCATCCCAGTGAATGCATCGGCGAGCCTTCCAATATCAGGCGGATTATTCACTGTAGAACGTTGTAAAGTTTCTCGGTGCTTCCGTGATTTTCGACCTAGCACGGGTAACGTAGGGTTTGGTTTTGTATGGCGTGGAAAAGAATTTGTATTTTGCCTAAATATCGGTAACGGATTGGCGTGGCTATACGCGGTAAGATAAGAGTACGAGTTGCATAGTGATACATTGAATGGATTACTATGCTGGGGTCTGCTTTGTGCGCTTCAAGGGACGTGGGCAATGTTATTATTTTGGACAAAAAGTACCAATGATACGTAGTACACTCGTTCAGCGAGTGTTTCAGAGATGCTTGTGAAGATGTTTATTTTTAAGTTAACGTTGCCAAGCTGGCATACGGCCCGTTTCACAGTAAGTGCATCCCATGCGTCAACAGTGGCCATTATAATGGTATTGGATATTATTATGGTGTACTCCTATGGTATAAACTGAAGCGATGGTGGGCGTTTAAGTGATTCTTGTGTAGCTTTAGTGTTTTCATATAGGTGTATCGACTTTTTGCGTGGAATTACATCAAATGGCATCTTATTGCTACCAAAATCACTCAATATTTTCCATATCTGCGCTATATAATAGGTACAGAACATTCAAAACCGTTAAATGTACATACAAGAAGGCTTATAATAAGTCAGGTCCCGTCTTAGACTCACTTGCACCGTCAATTACTAAACACGTTTAGCGCTAAGCGAGTTTTAAACATAATTCTGTCTCTGTCATCCTTAAACATTTGACAAAAACAGAATTATGTATTGAACTCGTTTAGCGCTAAACGTGTTTAGTGATTGGCGGTGCAAGTGGGCTTAGTCGTTTATGTTTCATGTAAAGCCAAGTCGAGCTTTCTCATTACCCTTGAATCTTTACTTAATAATCTTTGTTTACACAGAATATTGAGGACAGATTCTCTCGGCATTTTTGTACACAGAATCAAAATACCACGCAACCAAAATTCAGCGTTCATCAAACGTAGGCAGTTCATTATACAGGATGATCCTTCAGCCGAGTCAGGTGTTTGCTCGCTAAGTATTTATATCAAAAAGTCAATACTGGTCAATATTGGCGGTAGGCGACAGTGAACTGTTCTAAATTCGCGTGTTTGCCGGCGATATTGGTCGCTATATGCATGGCCGCCGACCACGCTGCCTGACAGCCTTGTAATGGATTGTTTACCTCGGCGCGGACGTCCGCCGCCCCCGTCGATCACTGACACCGACCTAATTACATGTAAATAAATACAGGCCCGACCGCCTGATCTGATCCGGTCGGGTCCGCCACATTTGTTGTGAAGGCACCGATTGATCTTACGTGCTCTTTTTTGATGTCGATTTAAGTTACCGCTGTTTAAAATTAGGTATGGCCATTTTGAACATTTGGTCGAATTAACTTGAGTGGGCCTTATTACCTGAGGTTTGCTAATTGGCGCGATGATTGGGTTTCTATTACCAAACCAATTCTAATCATATCATGGTGCAACTTCGATAAACATAAAAACAAACTGGGGAGAAAATATCACTTAAGTAAATTATATTAAATATAAAATATTATTAATTAATTATGTCACTCTCCTTATTAAAATCTTATTTTTCTGTGTGCTTCGTTATTGGAGTAATGTTTAAAATAATAATAATGTTATAATTACTGTCAACTGTGAAGCTACCTTATTGTATAAAATCCTACTAATCCTACTAATATTATAATGTTAAAAGTTTGTGAGGATGGATAGACGTTTGTTACTCTTTCACGTAAAAACGACTGAACCGATTTGGATGGAATTTGGAACACAGATAGTTTATAACCTGGGTTAACAAGTAGGATACTTTTTATCTCGGTAGTATGTTTCCGTGGAATAATTTCCGACATCAAACCACATAAAACATTCTACTTTTATAACGACATCAGAATATCGAAGAGCCCATAAGGTAAATCGAAATGCATAAAGTATCAATATCATAATTATAGCTTAGCAATACATAGGGGGAGTAGCGAGGTGGCCCATGATATAGGAGCATCCCACGGGCGTAGTAAAGTGACTGGCTCGGTTTGCGAATTGCGATATCGGCTGGCGAGTGCGTGGTACATCGTACACCTGGGTCACGCAACTGCCCGATATTATTCACGAGCTCGGTACTAAACTCCACCCTACAGTGAATACCAAGTCTACTGCAAGAACTCACCCTTAAATATTCTAGCTCACAAAAAATGTGACGCAGAAAATCTACTTTCTTTTTTCTTTTTTTTTTTAATCTGAGCACGAATTCATACTCTCAAAAAACATTAAAGCGTGATTTAGTTATAACGAAGGTGTTACGATTATTACTACAGAGAACTTAAACCGTCTCTCAAAAAAGAAATCATAAGAGACATAAAAAGTTTTCTAATCGTCCTGAACTACAATAGAGTGCGGGAACTTCACTTATGCTTATTAAATTTTCTCTTTAGACAAGAAAATGTAAAACGAGTTTCCACAGCGACATGGAACAAGGCTCAGCCGCGCGGCACATTGTCCCGACACAAAATATTGTGGAGCCGGGTAAACGCGCCGCTCTAACTTCCAATACAATATAAATTGCACTTTGAAAATGGCCTGTACTTCAAAGTGTGCATACGATTCGATACTTTAATACGTTAAGCGAGGGCGTGTTTCGGGTCGTGCGCCCCGCCGCCCGCGCCGACTAGTGCCATAATACCGGTAATGTGGTGTCGCCTTTCTGTGGCGAGATAAGGGTACGCGACATTGACTATTCAAAGGGTTGCGGTCTTCAAAATTTGCGCTCAATAAGTCCAAAATACCTGCGCTCCATCTTTGAGTTGACGCGCTGTTTGCGCTGCGAAGCGATGTTTTAGCTTTAAGCGTTCGTTTTGAGTTTATTTATCAGTAATATTTTAATCATGAGTCATTCGAATCCGTCGAAAATGCGGTTGCAAACGTTGCTCGTTAGAGCATTATTGTAAGCTCAGTTAATGCGACCCATTTTGTTTCGTTTGTTTATTTGGAACTGTTCGCCGGAAATATTTATGTATGAGCAATTCTGTGTTATAACTAACTCTCTCCACTGCTGGTTTACGACAATAAACGATCATTAATCGCTAATTTATCGCAGGTGAATTCAGGTCAAATCTTCTAAATGGAATTAATTCACTCCCCTCGACAATCTGTGGTTCTATCTCAAAATTAAACTGATAAATTATTGAGTTGGCTTTCGCTTAATCAAAGCGTCTTTCACGTGTTTCGAGGTATCAATATTTACTTAGTTAAGAGCACCTCACTGAATAAGTTCTAAATTTTAATTAAAATTCAACCATCTTAATTATTAAGAGGAATTATCAGATTTCAGCAATTAGGTCGACAAGGCAATAAAGTAATTTTATTAAGGCTTTATGATTCTTTGAGTAATGTATAAACCTAATTGCTTATTGAGACTGCTCAAAACCTTTTTTCTGTTTTTGATGTAGGCAGGTAATGTACAGTCACGAGCATAAATATGTATACACTTGGCTAAATTAAAAAGCGATTTTCTCCATAATTTTTTAATGAAATTTTATGTTGTTACGAACATAGTATTTGCGAACCCATAGGTTTATGTAGTATGTCGCATTTCAACGTTGCATTCGTTTATTCACGAAAAATTGCTATTAAAAGTTTCAAAATTTTGACATCTTAGTGCTCTAGACTGTACCATACACATTATGTACATTATGTATTAAGCTTTTATTTGGGTACTACATAAACTATATAAAACAAAGAATCAAATCCCACAACCCTACTACTGGTGAGCACGTTCTACCGCACCTTCCCAATGACAATAATTCAGTTCAACCAAAACACCTAGGTAGGTAATTAGATAAGTATGTACGCTTATATATTCCACACGTGTCTGGAGCGGTGGCTTATTTATTTGCAATTTGTAGGATATCGCCTACTACGTAGTACCTTAATGAGGCAATAACAATAAATAAAGACCCAAAAGTTTTCTCAGGCCTCCGCCCTCCGCTCTGTGCCCTCCGCGGTACCTCCAAAGAAACCGCCTGAAACTCATACATAGCTGGAAAATGCTATAATTATTTAGCAGGGCCCCGTACTCGTATTATGTCGGTAATTTCCTGGGGAGAATACGATTTGGAAAATTTTATCCTATTCGATACTTCTATGGTGGGATGTGTTTGTTTCTATTTATGTGGTTTAAACAATCTCTTCATCTCACTCTTTGTTTTATGTACCTTTCCAAAAATAATAGAACATTAAACAGAAACTTATCAAAATGTTTGACGTACTAATAAACAATTGTCGTTCGATCTATCTCCTCCCGACTTTGAAAGCTAAACTGCGCTACCGCTGGTTTTCTGCCAACATAAAAAAGCGAGTGAATTCAAAGGTGAAAAACAAGTGAACTATGACACGATCTATACCTCAGTTGAATGACGTCGCCTGGTTCAAATCACTGCAGCATTCCGTAAGGTCGTATGTGCATTTGTGGTCGGATTTACACCCCTTTGAGCCTTTGAAACAGTACGTCCAAATCTGTTGCTAGCTAGAGCTACACATAAGCAAAGTACAAATCATTGTATTACTCCTAGCTCCTATATACCTACGTGTAGGTACTTGTGGGTACCTGTACGTATGTGCGAACAACGATGTCGTGGCTCTGGGACGTTCATGTAAAATCAATGTGTACTGTTCAGGTGTTCCGGCTGTCCCAGGGGCACAGTAAAGTCTCCCGGTTCGCCTTGCGGTTCCGCACATAGTAACACGAGCGGCAGTATCTTGCTATGTAGTTTATTGTACGGTTTTACTCAGGAGGGGACTTTCTTGTACGCATTCTATGGTACATACTACTCTATACATAATAGACGCATTCTGAAACGTCACAATCGAATTTCGAAATTAGAACGATTTATTTATTAATCTACGAATTCTTCTGAAGGTACGTCGTGTGTCAAATCGTTTTGAAACTCAAATATAGAATAAATCGCTTTAGCAAATTTATTTTTCTTTCGATATAAGGCATCTATGAATAATAAATACACAATCGGACTCAAATAAATGAAAAATGGCTAGAATTGGTCGCTGAGCGCAGATAGATCAAACGAAAACAAGACTGTTCTCAGACTTATCTATCTTTAATAATAAATAAATTATTTTGTATCAAAATAGTGAAAATCCCACCTATAAATACGGCCACATTTCGAGCACAAAAGTCGGTGTATTAGTTGTTTCGCACACCCTTTCATCCGAGGGAAATTTTGCGATACATATCAATAGGTATTCTTCTGGTATAGCGACATCCCGAACAAAGCTTTATGCACGTCAACTGCGTCTATCCGCCGCTCCTCGCACAGGCCTTTATGACGACATGATAATATGATGGCTCTCTATATAGGCCACCGTTTATGGTGCACATTATGCAAATAACGTGAACATTATTTCATATTTTGTTTGCCAGCGGTGTCGCGACCCCGACCGCACTGTGTACAGGCATTTCATTACGAATACATTGACAAGCGACGCATTAACGATTAATATATCACAATAATGCACAAAAACACGCCGTTATTTAACAAATTACAAAGTTATTTACTGCGTGGGTTTAATTTGGCTAATTGAAATTATTTTCGACATCAGTTACAATAACGGTGTTTTTATTATATGCGAGTTATTGGATTTGCGAATGCCTAGGGCACCCCTGTATACTACCATACTGCAGAAGAAGGCGCTCGGCAGACACTCACTAAAGCGAGTTTTCTCTTTAAGTTAAATGAACCGCACAAAGTTCGATTGTAACACCTCAGAGTACGTAACATATTAACAGTGTTTTCAGAAAGTTTTATGCTTCGCCGAGTACAAAGACTCGTAGTGTACATAGAGATAGAGGCGGCAATGATATAGTGTCGGGCAGGCGACCGTTCCCTCAGGAACGATAAACCCTTCCCGGCGCTTCCCGTCTACTCTTCTTTATGGGGAGGCCGGAATGGCCAGCCCAGGTGAACAGGTAGCTAGATTGTGAAAGTATTTTTAGACCATCTTGTCGGTCGTCGGGTGTTTTTCCTTTGTTATCAAATGTGAGACATTGGAAGTGAATTTTCGGTTATGGCCGCCTAATGTATCCGTAAGGTTTAGAAGCTCACTGTTCGCTTTTATGGTGTGTGGATAAAGAATATATTGTACGAAATAGGTTTATTAACTTGCGTGTAAAGGTCAAATAGGTGTTTGTTGATCCCGCAGATAAGGGTTAAATTAAATTCCTAATTGGAGTGTAAATAGTTGTTTTTACTTATCTTACGTACCTTTTACTGATGTTTTGAGAAATACTTTGTGTTTTCATTGTGAATATATTCATTTACCGGTTCCCGAGAGAGTTTCCACGTGAAGTCCTACTTAAAATCAATTACCGTGAGTGTACCGTGCACGAGCCGGACTTGGTATATTGTTAACTTTATGGAGCAAAATCTCATTACGGGCTCTGTGGAGTTAATGAATTATTAAAGCTGATTTAAGCCACATTGGTTTGTAGCGCAGCGGAAAAAATATTAGACATCCATTTTTTATTTCCATTTGAAACGGCACAGGTTTTTATCGCATGTTGTGGCAAACGTTCGTTGTTTGATATCTTCCTAGCTTTATTTGCAAATCGCGTGCCACGAGTACACGTTTACACTCGTGATACTTACTTGTTGAATTACATTTGTTCAAGTAGAATTTTGTTTGAAATGAATGTTTTATTTTTTACTGGTATTGGAAACCCTCGTAGATTGTCGTGTTCCCTGTCCCTAGGTGTACGTGTTGAAGTATTTTCTTACTATTCTACTCCAAAAAACCTTGCAGAAGGAATTGTGATACGAGGAAAGTGGACGTAAACATTTGTATCGACTCGAGACTGTACGAGCACTGACGGTACTAAACATTGCTACGCTGAAGTAAGCTGATGTCGCAAAGGGTTCCGTACCTACACAGGTAATACTTCAAAAGATATACTACAACGACAGTAATATCTACATAAGGTCACAGGTTATTTACTTATAGGGAAAGGGTCACAATATGAGAAAAATACTTTCAGTAAAGTCTACTCTCTAGTCTGAATAAAAAGATGCTACGAGATTACCTAACCTTTTATTTTTCATACAAATAAATATTACCTACAAAACGATTTTCTGTCCACAAAAATACGCTGTTCATGTTAGTTTTTGCATTGACAACCTCACAGTATTCCGCATGCATTCGTACATAATAGTTTATTCAAAAAGCCAAGAAAAACGCCATGTAATATGATTGCCGGTATGCAGTTGGTACGTCCGCATGGCTCATGAATCCCTAATGAGGATGTAGGGAGCTGCATTTTGCGGTGTCCACCTCCCTTGCTACTCTGGCGCCCTGGTACATTTGTGCTGCGTTAAGTAGGTAGCTCTAGCTCTAACCTACTGAATATATACTCGGAATTTATTCCTTCTGGCACTTTACTTTGCGGTGTTTCCGAGAACACTGTGTACTACATGAATATGAATACTGAAGTTTCTGGGTTATATTTTTTTGAGTTGTGTGTAGCTTTTAGTTCTGTGGGCTTTAAAAATACGGTTAGGGAAATAATTTTTTATCAAATTGACACACTTCGCCTACTTGCCGTGTTATAGCCATTTTATACAACTGTCAAAGAATGACACTTTGTTGTGATTTATTATGGACAAGTTAAATTGGTGGTCAGTTTAATAAACAATTGACACACCACCACCTGACACAACAACTTTGAGGTGTGTTCAATCAGATTTTATTTTTTACTAGATTTTGCCCGCGGCTTCCCCCGCGTGGAGGTCGGAAATTATCCCACGGTAACGTATTACCGGAATAAAAAGTATCCTATGTCCTAAGCCAGGTTTTGGTCTACTCATGTGCCAAATTTCATCCAAATCCGTACAGCTGTTCTAGTGTGAAAGCGTAACAAACAAACAAACTTACTTTCGCATTTATAATCCTACTAGCTTTTGCCCGCGGCTTCGCTCGCGTTAATTTAAAATTTGACAATCAATTCGGGTTGTTTGGGGAATTATAGTTAGGAGGATGAAAAACCGGTCTATCGACTCTATAGACTCACAAAATGTAATAGGTACTTAAATAAATAAAAAGAACCCTTACCATACTACTAAAGTGTCTATAATAATATAATTTAATCATGATTCGAAAGACACGTGGCGCCATCTATTATTATAAAAACGTTATTGTTGTTTTTCTCGGGAACAGTACTTTTTTCGAGATAAAAGGTACCTTATGTCCGTTTCTGTACCCCTGACAACGTATATGCAAAATTTCATGATGATCAGTTCAGTAGTTTAGGCGTGAAAAGGTAACAAACATCCACACTTTCACATTTATAATATTAGTAGGACTAATATTGTAAATGTGAAAGTTTGTGAGGATGCGATGGATGGATGGATGTTTGTTACTCTTTCATGCAAAAACTACTGAACGGATTTGGATGGAATTTGAAACACAGAAAGTTTATAACCTGGATTAACACGTAGGATACTTTTTATCCCGGTAGTACGTTCCCGTGGAATAATTTCCGACATCCACAAGGGCGAAGCCGCGGCCAAAAACTGGTATTATATAGTTAGGATGAGATATTTTTCTGCTGATCATGAAAACAGTAACACGGGAAGAAATTCCAAAACTACCATGCTTAGCAGACGAATTGGTGATCGCAGTTTTTTTTATACGTAGTCTTGGTTGGTTATACCTAGGCTTGATTTTTAACGAGAAGCATACAGGGCCGCCTACAATTCTAACATGAAATTTCATTTACGCCAGGTCCTTGGCTGAGGTAGATATAAATAGTCCACTTTGTTACTTCCCATGGGTGAGGCCACCAAGAACCGTAATAAAGGTCAAGTTCGGCGTCACTGAAAACATTATTTATTTATATTTTTATACCGATGTAATTTGATTGTCTTAATGGTTACCGGAGGTAAGACAGTTCTACAAAATAAGAAAAAGACTCGTCATGGGAGAAAGGTACGGATCATGCGCATTTTGACGTAAGCACTATAAGGAAAAGGTAACGGGACTGAAGGGTAGGCTTTTTGGGGTTCAAAAAGTGTCGATTATCAGGCCATTTAGATAAGCCATTGATTATACTAAGTCAAAAAATATAAAAGTTCCTGTCCTGTTTGGAAGACCAAGAGAGAACAATATTTTTTTTTGTTTTTTGTTTGGTAGTTCATCAAATGACCTCTCCCGCTCTGGGCGGAGTGGAAGGGCGTGTCAGACTCTTACTGACTAAAACCCACCCGTGTTCCTTCAGCTGCCTGTGCGCCAGGGCCACGGTAACTCTTTCGCACAATCCGCGACCCCGGCAGGGAGAACAATAAACATGGTTTCTTAGTTACCAACACGACCAATACAGTGGAAGCTATCGAATCAATACCTGTAAACAAAACAATATAAAAACAACGTTGCTCCCAAATTATACATTTGTTCAACTCGTAATCCAATATTACAATGGACTATAAAACGACGCACGTGTTTGCTATCAGAATATAACCGGCTATTCGGTTGGAGCTAATTTGTGTTAAAACTGAGCAAACTCCTAATTACGATGCAAATTGATCGTTCAGATCACCGCACTCATAAAATTGCGGCGATCAAAATATTCCCTTCACGGAATATTATGTAGTGTAACGTTTAAAATTTAACCAAAATGAATTAAGGTATTTTTGGGACAATTTTGTAATGGAATTTTGGGTAAGCGCTTAATAATGTTGGCCTGTAATTTTGTCCCAATATGTACGTAAAGATGGAATACAGAAAAAGAAAGAGTAGTAAAGTAAAATGAAATTTTATTTGCATAGATTGCATGAACAGTAAATAAGATGTGAAAGTTGAAATATGGGTGATCCTTGTACAATCTACCTTATATTAGGCATGCAACATTATTATGACATGAGATAATTAATATAAAATGAATAGCAATGATGACATAGATAAATTATTATTAAGGTAGGCATTACAGTTGAACAATAGTCGGCATTCATATAATAAAACATTAGTTTAAATATCTGCAATACAGTAGGAATAAAATTAATAAATCGAAATAATGTCATAATTAGGTATTTATGTCAAAAATTACATTAAATTATTCAGTACTTATGTCAGTATAGGCAAGTATGATCATTACGTTTGATACCTGCTGATACCTACCAACCGCCTGTTGGAGATTTCAAACAAACTTTCCTAAGGTTATTTTCCAGCATCTTCCTGCAGGGTGTAACCTTTCGTGGTCCACTTGGAAGTCCCTGAACCGGCTCCGGACACAAGTGGGAAGATGTAACTCCAACCTGGTAAAGTGGGGCTACCTCGATGGAATGGCAGCTGGATGTGGATGTGGAGCTATGTCGCAAAATATGCTCCACCTTCTATCTTGCCCTCTGTGTCCCAAAACTTGCAGTCAAAGTGATCTCTGCGCTGCCGCCGATGACGCCGTGGAAGTGGCGAAGTTTTGGGCCAACAAAATATGAGAAAAGTCGTGCCAGCGACACGAAGAAGAAGAAGAAGGTTATTTTCCGTCACTGTAAATCAAAAAACCTACTTAATATAATTCTTAAATTCTCTGCTAGGCAACGACAGCCTTAACCGCTGGGTTTAGAAGTATAAAATTTTGCATAAGACTTCCTTATACAAAGAAAGTGAGCATTAAGAAAGGGTTTTTGAAAATTAATAAAGGGGTTAAATAGGGGATGAAAGTGTGTATGCAAGTTCGTTATTTTTGTGGGTACACGGCTTGTTATCTAAGAAATTGCTTAACTTACACTTGATTTGATGAAGTCATATTGCTACTTCCCAAGTTTTTAGTCTCCGACTTGGTGCTTATAAAGTGGGTTCCTGATACCGGTCACCAATATTTAAAGCTTTTGGTCGTAAATGAATTGATACTTTATCTAATTAGGAACTAAGTCAATTGGTGTCCAACTAAACTGGGGTAATTGTCATGAAAGCGGTGTAAATTAAGGTTTTATATGTTAATCGCAGATGGAATAAGGTAAAATAAAAGAAATAATAAATCTATGCAGACATTCACACGCTACATTCACCGCGCTACGAAAAACCGATCGCAGTACGTAAAACCGATCGCAGTACGTAAAATCGATCGCAGTACGTAAAATGACGGAAAATATATAAATAATAGCGACAATATTTAATTCCATGTTCTGCTTCAAATTAATTTACGTTACAGAAGCCATTCAATACGCCACCAACAAATAAAAAAGATATAAAAGATCAATTTCTCCTTTGTAGCTTATTCATTGGCATCATAAAACATGACGGGCTGGGAGAACTTGTAGTTTTAAACCTGACATGCAAATAGCTTGAAAATAAGTAATCACTTGGGGCTATCGTGCGTAGGTACGTACCTAGGTAATAGAGTTTGTTTAGTTAGGGTATTAATACTGTTGTTTTGTAAAGAGGAACGGTATTATAATTGGCTCGATTACAAAATACCAGATTGTCAATATATTGTCTGCGTTCTAGTGGATTTATGATTATTTTTTATATTTTAAGTTGTTAGTTACCTCTAATATAATTAACGTATACAAAATATTGTTAAACATTTTAAAAGAGTAACAACGGTGGAGATTTTTGCTCATTTTTCTCCATACGAAACTACGTTTTGGAAGGGGGAACTGGAATCAATTCTATTTTTTGTAAATTTTGACTTTCAAAAGTGCCTGTTATGTGCTTATATGAATTAAATGATTTGACTTTGTCTTTGACTTTAAGGACTATTGTATTAAAATAGGTTCTGTTATTTAAAAGGCCGCAGGCTAAAGTCATTTCGAACAGACAGACAAACAAAATTTACTGTATAGTATAGGTAGTAGGTTTAGTTTAGATTAGCTTCTGTCCGCGACTTCGTCTGCTTGAAATTTCTTACCGAGATAAAATATATCAGTATAGTAATGTGTTAATCCAGGTTATAAACTATCCATGTGCCAAATTTCACCCAAATCCGTTTAGCCGTTTTTGCGTGATTGAGTAAAAAACATCCAAAAATACACAAGTTTCACATTTATAATTTAGTGGGGTAGATTCAGTAGTTTTGTTGGGATGATAATCGAGGAAACGAGAATTAAATTTTAAAATACGTTATCTTCCACTATAATTTCAACCTACCTACCCTAATTATCCCCTAGCAACCTAAGACTTAAAGCATGCCATTTTCTCCAATGAAAGGACTAAGTATCTGAATCTAAGGCTGAATAGTGCGTCTCCATCGCGGACTCTGATCCGAGCGGAGCCGGATGTCAACATTTGCTCATGCGATTTCACCCCCGGGGCTGGCCGGGAAATGACATGCGCCCTTTATTCCCGTTTTCCCGGCCACTCTTTACTGCTCCGAGATGCAATTGCATGCAAAATTTCAAAGAAACAGCCCCCAGTGAGATGAAGTAGCGACTTTGTAAGCTTCAGTTGTGTTCTTTTAATTTTTAAATTAGGTTGTAGGTTTTTTTTAAAGGTATCTGGAGGATACTGGCTGGTTTTATTTAAATGGTTAGTTGTTATGCCAATTAGAACAACGCATTCTTTGCCATTTCGGTAGCGGTACATTTATATTCTCGTTAGGCTGTTTGGCTAATTCGAGAGTCCTTAACTTAAGGGGGATCCTTAGCTGTAGCCCGCCAAATTCAAATTTCTTTGGTTTTAGCAAATTGCAGCCCTGTTTTACGTCGTATGTTAATCAAAATGCGATTCGCGACTGTAAGAATGATATATTTATTGAATAATAATCATAAATTTCATATCAATCTTTAAACTTGGAAATTTGTTCCACCTAAGAATTTTTCAGAATAGTTCATATGAAAAAAACTAAGGAACTTTTGAATTTGGCGCGCTAAAACTGAGGATTCACCATAAGGATTTGTGCCCTGTTAGTGGCAATGAGCTCGCCCCTTATAGATTTAAACATGACTGGTGAAATGAGGGTGTATTATATATAAATATATATGTATATGCTTCTGCCCGCGGCTTCGCCCGCGTGATGTCAAAAATTATCCCACGGAAACGTGCTACCGGGAGAAAAAGTAGCCTTTGTTCTACCCCAGGATGCCATCTAACTCTTTGCCAAATTTTATCGAAATCCGTTCAGTGGTTTAGGCGTCGAAAGGTAACATATAGACAGAGTTACTTGCAAATTTAAAGTATTAGTACGGATACCTTCACCTCTGCCAACATCCTCAAGGAAGATAGGCTATATATATATATATATATATATATAGTTTATATATTTATATCGTTCTTACACCAAAAAACTATCACTTTTACAACCGTATAGCTATTTGTTCAGTGCTGAAGTATGATACGAACAAAAGGCTATTAAAACTAAAACTTCTATAAAAGCTGGTTTACCTGAACACAGGAGAATGGCTTAGCATAAAATATTATTTTATATTGAACACATGTGGTTAAGTTGAGAAACTTGAGTTTGGAAACATTACTAATAATAAATAATATAATATATAATATTATATATCGTATGAATCGATCAGTAAACATTCTGATACGGTTAATTTTAACAAGTAACTATTCATCAAGGGCTACACCGAAATCTTCTGCTATATAAATCGATGGAACTTTGTATAATGGTAGACGATTATGTCAGAACGCTTGGAGTTCTGTGGGATGAGTGTATAATTTTTGTCTAATTTTCTTTAACGAATATAATTGGCGGACAGCCGTTTTACGTTAAAGTTTAATAAATAAATCAATAAACACTATAGAGACATCAATATGTCTGAGTAAAAACACTCCCTAGTAAAAGCCAGTAATAAAACGTGTAACTCACAGTCAATAAATTGAAATAACTGCATCACTATGCACTTTGACGTGAGAGATCGCCTGACAGTTGTCCCGAATCGAATCGGACTTTATTTAACGTCACTAAAAATGGTGATACACAATTTCGCGAAGCGGGAAAGAGGAAAGTGCGCGTCACCGGCCGAAGGGAGCAGAAATCACGACAGCAAACATTGACTTTAGACTTTTACTCTTTTACACACTTAGCCTAACTCTCCCCGCTGCGCTGCAAATCACTCCACTAGAAACGAAGAGGAAGTTTTAAATTCTGAAATTTCTTTAAATAATTTAAAGCCGTCTGCTATGAATCGACTTAGTGAGTTATTTAATAGTTCGCGAACCCGTAATTGGGTTCATGTGTAACCTTTGTTCGATAGCTACTTGAATCCGTAACTACGTATAGTAGGTACGTATCTACGAATTTATAGCTACAGATGAATCGTAGTAATTGAATAGGTAAATTGCTGCTTCAGAGTATAAGACACAATAGGAAGGAATTGAAATTGGAGAAGCTGTTTGTTATCTAAATGGCTTGTGCGAAGGTCGATGGATAGATATTGAAGGATGTTACTATAGTGAAGGGTGAGTTCACTGTTCTAACATAAAATCATTAACAAAGCACGTGGACTAAGACAATCATGATAAAATCTACACTATTCAAAATTATATGGTTATCATTGATATTTGCAATTATATAGAAAGCCTACAGCGCTGATACTTTTCCTCAAATGAAACTAAAATGCTTTAAACAAAGAACAAATTAAACGTAACAAAACGAAAAGTTTAAAACGAGACTTACACTATTACGATCTACTGACTACACGATCGACTGAATTCGAAACCGGCATAACTCATAATTAAGCACTTATTAGACATCCGGGAGGATCTACCTACAGTTATTCAAATATTGAAGTCAGCGATCTAATACGTGGGGGGAGCCTGCATTCACTCCTCTAGAATTACGGCGTGCATTTAATCTTTTCAGACGTTCTCAAATACTCGCTCATTAACCCGTAGCCACTTCAGACGGCGCCGATTTGTTACCTTGAATGTGCCGATAGAATGAAAGAATGCGCAGATTTGTGAACACACCACCTTATTTATTCTTCTTTTATTAACTTCGGGAATATTTTTAAATGGAGAGGTGAGGTGTGTTTTTTGTTTTAAGTAAAATGTGTTGTAACTTTTAAGTGCATCTTTTCAGATGGAGAGGATGGGAATAATGACAGTACAGACCTACCTACAGTTTATTAACATTATGATTTCTTAGAAAACACAGAGTATACATTGGAAGGAAGCCGATAGACTAGAGGAGGCTTAGAGAGGATTGCATGTACAAGAAGAAGAAATTGTTAAATCATTCTTGTTTATTGCAGAGTTTCACGACATTAGACACTTTTTAACCGACTTAAAAAAAAGGAGGAGGTTCTCAATTTGACTGCATTTTTTTAATGTGTGTTACCTCAGAACTTTTCTGTGTGAACCGATTTTGATGAATCTTTTTTTATTTCAAAGCTGGTGCTTCTCATATAGTCCCATATAAATTTAATCAAGATCTGATCAGTAGTTTTTGAGTTATCTTTAATAATGCGTGTTTTTTCCACTTAGTATAATATATTGATGATGTTTTAATAACTTTTCACTGTTATTTACTTATCAAGTAAGTAGTGGTATTCGAATTTGTGTGGGATAGGTACCACAACTAAAAAGTGAAAAATAATAACGTTTTTACAAAAAAAAAAAAACTACAAACTGAAAAATAACTTTAATTTCGAAAGTCGGTGGCTAAAACCGAAAATACAAATCCAAAGACACCGACTTCCCAAATTAAAGTTATTTTTCACTTTGTAGTGTTTTTTTTGGCAGCCGGTAGTTTTTTTTGTAAAAAATTTAAACAATTGTATGTACTTAAGCTGATATATGCTTCCACTGCGTTATCTAAGCGACTATAAAGTGCAACAGAGTCACCCTACCTACCTATATACCGAGTGAGACATAGGGGCTATGGTGCGATGGTGCCCGTGTGCCGGATGACGTCAGCCGACTGACGTGGCTTAACGAACAAACCAACTAGCGACATCGGAGCGACGGATTACTGTTTACCTACTCTTTGAACCAGGATTAAAAAGCTATAGAGTTAGATAAAAGAAAATAATTAGAACATAAATATTAATAAAAAATCCGGAACTCAAAATCTACATTGAAATTAAGTATAGGACATTCAGGGAAATTAATTTGTGAGAAAATTGACACCCTCCGTCAATTTAACGTGTTATAGCCATTTTAAACAACCCTCAAATAATGAGATGTTAAGTACACATTTTCATTTTCCAATCATTTATTTTATTTACATAAGTACACATACATACGCACACTGCAGTATAAAACTGATTTACATCCGTCACCTCGCACTTCAGGTTCAATATAAAACCAGCGTCACGCACTAGTTGTCTGACATTTTTGCTTAAGTGGACCTGTTTGGCGCGGCCGCGAAGTATACTTTTCTGCTAATTTCTCAATACGCACTACACTTTTTTTTTACTTATATATGTTATGTTGTGTGCTTTGTAGTCTGTGCTAAATAAATGTATTTTATTCTTCTTCTACTTAATAATCATCATAAAAGTAATATACATACGTATGAAAAGTTTTAGCTTAGCTTACTTATACACCTCTTTATTATGTCAATGTTTCAAAACACCGCTAAAACAATGACAGCTCTATATTCCTGGCATTGTTGTTGGAATTGCACATACAATAGTTTCATACGAGTAGGTGTTATACATAGTTATACAGAGAAAACTTAGGACATATATTAGAAGCTTATTGTTCCGCTTTTGTTAGGAGGTACAACTGTCAGGAGTGGTTTTAAAATAGTACATATCGCATCTTCGGTGCAACAAAGTCACAACATCTCATTTTTAAATTTTACAGGAGAGGACTTTTAAGATTTTTTTCGTATTTATTGCCTTATTACTGGATTACTATTTGTAGTAGGTTTGAAATCTTTATAAAATTAATTATTTATTGCTTTTGCTATAGTTTCACGTAAAAAGCTTATTTTTAATGATTAAAAATATCCTAATAAAAGACATTACAAAAAAAGGTGTCCTGAATTGTGACTTTGTTGCACTGAAGGTGCGATATAACTTGTTTGCTGTATTTTCTTATTATTGTAATGTGTAAACATGTTTCAGGTTTAACTCTAACTCAATAAGTCCGTGGATAGGGGAGCATTAATTACCTATCGAGACCCCTCCGTGCCTCGGATAGCACGTTAAGTCCTTGCTCGCGGCTGTCAATTTGTCAATTGTAGATTATTGACAGTCGTTACGGGTAGTCAGAAGGCCGGGAGTCTGATAACCAGTCTTACCAAGGGGTATCGTATTACCTAGTAACTGGGTTGTGGGCTCCATGTAAAATACTGGTATTCATCAGCATCCGGTTAGATTGGAAGCCGACTCTAACATAGTTGGAAAAAGGCTAAGGAGATGACGAACTCTAGCGCATAATGTGGTGAAAAGAAAAGGAAAGAGTACATGAAAACTAGAAAATTAGATAGGCAATTCCGGAGGAGATGGCCCTAATAACTTTAAGGATCTGTTATGAAGGCATTATGATGAATAAAACATTGAATTATATGGAAAACTAAACTTTAATTATAATTCTTATAATACATTAACGAAAAGTCACTCAAAACAAAAAAAAAATCTTAAGAAAATAGGATTGGCTATATCTCTCCCATAGTGTTCGGGTGTGATAGCCTTAGTGGTCGGGGGAAGATGGCCAGTTTTTTATTTGCTTTTCCCCTTGCCCTTGACATTCTTTAACTCCTTTTTATTATTATTACCATAGTTGGAACTAGTAATTAAGTGCAAAAAAACCTAGATAACTTGCAGAAATCAAAGCACTTTAACAGTTTCAGCTTTTATGAAATTACAGAACAATCCTTGACCTAGTTAGATACTCTGTATGAGAACAACAAGAAAGTGTATTATTTCAAGAAAAACAAAATCATCCAAATTATTGCATGCATGACAAAGTTACACGATTTCGCCAATACAAACAAAAAAAATACAAAATTGAAAAACTTCCGTTGTTTTTATAAGTGGCTGCTCGATTAAAACAGACTATAGTACAAGAGATAGACCAACCATTCCATTATAGTAAACAAATTGTAGTTAGAAGTGGTGTTAAGAATAGCTTTAGTACACTTGTGTGCGCCACGCGTGTATTTTATGTTCCTTTACCGTGATAATGGTAGAAACGTCTTGAAATTAGTTTCGTTACAAGACAGTTACTATTTCTAGTCTTTGTTTAATACGATTTAGTTCATTTAGAGTACATTTTGATGGAAGTTATCTTCGTGTAATTATAATGGCGGTGGAGAACCCTAAGTTTCTGGAAGTAATACAATATACACAGGCGTGCAAAAAAAGTCGGCCCACCCCGTGCTTTCAATTTGAGAGACGATATCTCAAAAATCTTAATGAATATAATTTATTAATTTATATTGTGTGAAGGTAGGTAAGGTATAGTCTATTTGCACATACACTATAATTGGATAAAAGCAATATTCTTGACAAGATCGACTCAATTCTTCAGATCGCTCACTTTGGCTCGGATAAAATGCGTGACTCTTTTTTGCCAATGAAATTGACACAAGCATAATTTTGTTTATTTCTTTTCTTTTAATGAAAATTTAACTTGATTTTTAACGGACTTCAAGAAAAGGAGGTTCTTTATTCGAACCCCTATGTTTGTAAGTTCGTGATTTTTTCATAAACTTATAAATCAGTTTTGATAATTCTTTAACTAACGTAATCTACATACTTTCAGGAAGGTATGCAATAAATATTAGGTTGTTGTTAGTTAACCTTGTTGAATTATATTGTTTCAAATCGAAGAGCGTGGGGTGAGTCAATTTTATTGCACGCCAATGTACTATCTAACACTATTATGTACAAGTATATAAAAGGAAATAAACGAAGGAGGACTTAAAAAAAATTCGTCCGCATCGCTGTCAGTGGGTAAAGTACCCAAAAGGCTGGCAGCGCTGCCATGTTGGATGCAATGCTGATTCTTTGGCCTAAGAATAGGCCAGCCGCGGGTCACGTGAAGAGTTGACGAAAGTAATTAGAACATTATACAATTAATATTGGTTGCCAACAGCTAACATTACATTTGTAAGCAGAAAAAATGTATTGACTCCCAGAATCAAGCAATGTAGACCGGTTAAAGCGGTATTGTGAAAGAACCTTATACAGGGTTTTTTTTTTTTTTTTTTTGTGGGAAATCATCAAATGACCTCTCCCGCTCTGGGCGGAGCGGAAGGGCATGTCAGACTCTTACTGACTAAAACCCACCCGTGTTCCTTCAGTTGCCTGTGCGCCAGGGCCACGGTAACTCTTTCGAACAATCCGCGACCCCGGCAGGCATCGGTCCTATCGGACCCCGTCAATGGTGCTAGTCAATCAATGGTGATAATACAGGGTGGCAGGGACATCGACGTGCAAACTGTAACCATGAATTCAGCACATGATTCTAAGACCCCTAGCGTAGAAATTTTCGTCGGTTATCAAAAAAAAAATCTGCTGTTTCATAAAAAAGTGCAATACCTATGCGGGAAAAATTTATGGAAATCCATTTTTTTTTTTATAACCTACGAAAATTTTCAACACAGCGCGGTTTAGAATCGTTTACTGAATTCATAGTAACAGGTTGCGTGTTGCTGTCCCTGCCACAATGTATAGCAATGCACGTTGGTTGAAAAAAAACGGTGCCACATTGACCGTTTATAATATACTAGCTTCTAACCGCGGCTTTGCCCGCGTGGATGTCGGAAATTATCCCACGGGAACGTGCTACCGGGACAAATAGTATCCTATCACCTATATCCATTCAGCCGTTAAAGCGTGAAAGGTAACAGACAGACAGATATAAATGCAGATAATCTTTTTCATATTCATATTCATATCTTTATTTGCATTCCATAATGTGTGAAGATCTTACAATGGGCTTAAAGCTAAGGTACAATTACTTTTATTTTATTAAACAGGTTTTTATGATTCGAAATGACAAACTTAAAAATAATAATAATAATTCGTTTTAATATTATCATCATTAATTCGAAATATTTTAGCGCCGCCATTGACCACGTATTACCTATATATTAGCTAAGTTATTTTATAACTTCAAATTTTAATATCTTTTAAGCGGGTGGACCGATTTAAATTAAATAAATACTAAAATAAATAATACCTCAAGGTACAGGTTTTAACTATATTTCCAATTCCTTAAATCTCTTAAAAAGAGGTACAAAACAATTTCAATAATCATGTGATTTTTAAAATCAACACCTATTTTACTCTCTTGGGGGATGATTTTACAAAAACGCTTATACAAATTTCTTTTTATTTCTTACGAAAAGTATAAAGGTAAATTTTCATATCCCTAACTAAGAGATGCTTAGCTTCCAATACAAACTTTGACCCCCTTTTTAGATTATTTTCTAGACAAAAAGGAGCCATGTCCTTCCCTAGGATGCCATCTATCTCCTTGCCAAATTTTATCGAAATCCGTTTAGTGGTTTACGCGTGAAAAGATAACAAACAGACAGACCGACAAACTTTCGAATTTATGATATTAGTATGAATATCTAAGTCATTATCCAGTTTAGCAATCTGTACTTTGAAATGTAAGCCTCAATCTTGATCTTGATCCTTTACAAAGTCAAAATGATAATCCAATATTAACTCTAATCCCTCCTTCATGGAACAAACAGGTAAACGGCCGAAATTCTTGTTTCAAGTCTAGTGACGTTCCAACTTATCGACTCATCCGACAATTGTGCGACAAAGCCGAGAGTACGGGTGTCTAGCAAAACAATAAATATTTGAATATTTTAACGCCGAATTCTGATAAAGGGATGTAAATGACTAGCTTGTCCAATTTGCATTGAACAGATTAACGTCATAATCGGTGCGATTCTATCAGCGATCCCGAGAGCACTCTGGACAGGGGACAGGGGGTGACGGGCGGGGGACAGGGGAGACAGCAATGCCATTTAACGTGGATACTAATAACTTCAGATAAAATGCTAATTTTGTGTTCATTCGATTTAGGCGAAGACGATGGGCGCTCTTCTGGTAGACTGGGGCCGGTGAATCCGGTGTTGTGATATTTTGATTTCCTTTCCTGGCTTTTTTATTTTTAGTTCTAAAGTAACTTTGTTAGCATTGGTACATAACTATCATCACTGTCCATTTTAACCGACTTCATAAAAAGGAGGAGGTTCTCAATTCGACTGTGTTTTGTTTATGTGTGTTAGATCAGAACTTTTTTCTATGAGAACCGATTTGGATGATTCTTTTTTTATTTGAAAGCTGGTGCTTCTCATGTGGTTCCATATAAATTTGATCAAGGTCTGACCAGTATTTTTTGAGGTATCCGTAATACTGCGTATTTTTTCCACTTCGTTTATATTGATGATGTTTTAATAATTTCCTGTCACTGTTATTTACATATAAAGTAGTGGTATACGAATTTGTGTGGGGTAGGCACAACTAAAAAAAAAAAAATAACTTTTTTGCAAAAAAAAACAGCTGACTTCCAAAAAAAAACACTAATATAGTGAAAAATTACTTGAATTTCGAAAGTCGGTGGCAAAAAACGAAAATAAAAACCAAAGACTCCGACTTCCGAAATTAAAGTTATTTTTCAGTTTTTAAGTGTTTTTTTGGAAGTCGGTTGTTCTTTTTGTAAATAAGATTTTTATATTATAATTTCAAAACCCAATGAAAAAGCTCAAACGTTATTTGCAAACAGTTACAACTCTCGTCGCGTTCTCAACCCGCCTTCAAAAATTAATAAACGCCACTTAACTCCCCTAATAGCTAATAATATTTATGTCAAAATAAAAAAATCCCCGAACTCGATCACCCTCAATGCAGGGGTAGCAATCCGATCCGAGTGAACGCTTGTCATATTGATTCAGAGACGTAAAGCGAGTGTTTTCGGAAGGTACGATAAGGCGAAACGTGACTACGGAACCCGTCGACGGACCAGCCATGTGGACCTTTGTACTTTACACTAACAGAACCTGATGTAAAGCCTGCCTGCCCTTACTACCCCTGCAGGGTAATTGCGTAACACACTTACAATGGCAATGCCTTTCATTTTGACAGTTCAACAAGTTTCATTGAGTTATTTATGTTGTCGAGCAGACGAATATTTCAAACATATGAGGCACTGGATTAGCAATTTTCTTCAAAATATTTCGGATTGCGATAATAAATCATAATAAAATTATTTATTGACATACAACAAGATATATCTACAACAATTGTCTGACTCCTACGATTGATAATACTATGTTACAGGAGCCAGGTGTCCTCCCGTAATAAAAAGACACAATTATTTTTGTTGTTTCATGACAACACAAAAAGAAAATAAGAAAACACAAAGCTTTCTACTCTATAGCGATGAAAGTGGGGTACTGGTTGACTTACTACAATATTCTAGTTTATAGTAATTTCCTTCAGAATAAGCAGTTCGATTCGCAAACTATTTTCGATGTAGTCTTGCTTGAAACAGCGAAATAAATTGAATATGTCAGATGCATGATATGGAATTGTTGCATTGTTTTGCTTATGGACAAAGTTTTGGAATGTGAGATTGTTTTTAGAAGAAAATTGCATTAAAAATTCCTTGTGGATTGGGTTTTTAATTCTGGCATCCTAACTATCCTAATCCTAACTTCCTAACTTCCTAACTAATATTATAAATGCGAAAGTAAGTTTGTTTGTTTGTTTGTTTGTTACTTTTTCACGCCTAAACCACTGAACCGATCATCCTGAAATTTTGCATATACGTTGTCAGGTGTACAGAAACGGACATAGGGTACCTTTCATCCCGCAAAAAGTACTGTTCCCGAGGAAAACAACAATAACGTTCTTATGATAATAGATGGCGCCACGTGTCTTTCGAATCATGACTGAATTATAGCCCGAATTGATAGTCAAAGTCTAAATTAACGCGAGCGAAGCAGCGGGCAAAATATAGTTACTAATAAATTGCTTGGCAAATTGTGTGTAGTAAAATAGTACTGAAAAACGCTCAAAAGAACTTTAATAGTTTATTTCATTAGCCTTGTGATGGTTGAACATTGTGCTTATGCCAGTTAAGATCGTATTTCCAGAATAAATAAAGCATGTCTCCATAAAATGTATATTTATTAATAAATATTTCTTTACGCATAAATAAATTTCCCACAATAAGTTACGCGCCGGTGTCAAGACATTAATTTTATGATCCACGAAATCCTGGCTCTAAATTCGTAACCAAAGTTAGTGTTCTAAGCAATAAAGTAACGGTAACATAACATCGGAACTTTAAAAAAGAAACGTACAATAAATAAGAAAAGTTAAAAAAAAAGTGACAGTTAAGAGGTACACTTTTTGGAAGTTCGTGAAGTAAAAAGGCGAGCTTTTGGAATTATAACTAGATTAATGTTCGGTGACTGGAACTACCCTGGTGAAACTTTGGAACTAAGTGGGAACAGAGTTTTGTATTATTTTTAACGAACCGAAGCGCCTTCGGAATTCATTAGCTTGGAAAGTATTGAGGAAAAGTCTACTTTCAATATGTGCCGACGGACCTCGGCGACGCGACGGCGACGGCCATCGATGACTACCTAACATTTTCTTTTTTTAATCAATTTTCTTAAACCCGTATGTAACCTCCCTCCCTCACTTTCTAGCTAACACAAAGTATCGAACTTTAACTCTTAGCAGAACATTTATTTACAAAAAGGAAAACATACAACCTAAGTACACAATAAAACAAGAAAGTTTTTTGCTGAATTACAATTTCTAGGAAGTTTTAAATGTTATTGTTTGCGTCTAATAAAGCTGTTATGAAGAATCAGAAGGAGCGGAGTTCCGAAATATATTGTACAGTCGTAACAATTTATGTGTTGTAAGCTAAAAACTAATGTTATGTGCGTAATTACGTAAGTAGATAGTTACTTCATACATTCAGTAAACAAAATATATCTTTATATTAATCTGTAGGAGTACAAGCTATAAAGAGTGGATATAAAAAAGATAAAATGTAGTAACGCAGCGCATTCGTCTGGCGTCTTTAGGGTACATCACTAAATATTGACTGACTAAGTAGTATAGTATGAATGAGGTTGTTTCAATGTGACTCGATCGATGGAACTACTAAAGGCCATCTTTAATAAATTGCCCAGATCATGGAGAACATTAAATATATCTGCTCTTAAAAATAAATTCAAGAGTTTACTAACTGAAAGAGCATATTACAGTATAGCAGAGTTTATGAAAGAGGACAATTTTTCTTCGTTTTTGAGATGACGATGTTGTATTTTATTGACATGTTATTATTGTGATCTATTGTATTTTTCTGGAATAATTGTAATTTGGAATTGAAATTTTAATTACAGTAATCATTTGTTTTATTGACTAATTTATTTAATGACTACTTTGACATTTCATTTTATCAAAAACATATGCTTGCTGAATTGTAATGATACCTAATCTTTAATTAATTAATAATGATGATTTAATAAGTACCTACATCATTTCTATAATGTCATCATTTCTATAATGTAATTTTGATGAATATTATCACGGTTTATGCACCATCTCTTCCTACCAATTTGTACGCCACGATATGCGGCTAAACATGTTAGAACTTTTCTGTATCTTTATTATCTTGCATGCAATGTATCATGTACACCATGTTTAAACAAATAAAATTTTACTTATTTACTTAAAAGGCTTATTCATTTTTATGTCTTATGTCGGTTATGGTTTAAACTACAACTTGCATTTATTTACACTTATAAAAGCCGTGTGACGTTTGAAAGGATAGGATGCATTAATAATTTTAGACCACTCAAAGCTTAGCAGCACAAAATCCATGGGCCGTAAAAGAATTGGCCTGAATCCTAATATGGTTAGAACTGTCTGCATTCTATTTCAAAGGAAATGGAGGCCTCAGAATAATGCATGGGCAAGTTGGAAGCTGATGTCCATTCACAAGCTAGACAATAGCCAGCCACCTCTAAAATATTCACGAAAAGAGACCGACTGATTTATTCTTAGAAAATGCCACTTTACTAAACTCCATTCCGCCTAAGACATCATAGGAAGGTACCTATATGTAAGTTGGTGCGACTAATCTTAATCTTCCTCCACTAATCCTAATGACTGCAGCAGCACTTCAAACTTATCTACTCTAATATCGTGGAACTTCCCTTAGCAAGCAATCTCCATAATACTCGCTCAGCACGTGTTAGTTATCATATCTTTAAACAATTGTTGTATTGTGATCAAGTCGGGAGCTGATATAGAAGTTAAACACAAGTTTGCATAATGTTCCTGTGCGGAGTTAGGCGGCGAATGGAATCGCTCCTCATTAGGCAAATCGGATGGCGTTAGCTCAACCTATTAGCACAGTCAATGTTTGGCGATCTCATCACCCGACCCCGTCACTCAGATAGCTACGATAAACCATCTTTCAATTATCTTTTACACGTTGATTGACTTTCAACTTTAATTTCACCAAGGAATTTAATTAAAACCAAGCCAAAATTATATTATATCGTTAACCGTTTTAGATCTTTAATGAGCTTAGTGGGTATTTCATTTGTAATCAGTAGGTATCAAAGTCTCGTTACGAATAAATACCAGCTTAAGCGCTTAACGTTTACACAGAATATTTGTGAACAAACTTCAGTGTTAGAAAGAGTCGATTTTTGAAAGAGAACTTTATACTGAATTATAAGCGAACTTTAATAGCTGACACGAAAGGTAAAAAGTTTATTTTAAATAACCATCAAAAGCGAACATTTTTCCGCGACTTTATGAAACGTTTCAGTAGATTTATGAATAAAACCTTTCAGGGCGGATGCGAGGCCGCAATGTAATTTAGGTTGTAGGTATAAGGAATAGAGCCGCAGCCTCCAAAATTAGACCGTTATCATTCCACCGCTGTCGCCGCGGAGATCACCAGTTATATGAGCCAATACACCGAACAGAATAAATTTGCTTTATACTAACCGTTGACCTTCATAACCGATATTGTTGCCTTTATACAAGGAAATATTTTGGAAATTCCCGACGTCCGCCCTCTCCGCGCTCGCCTCTTGTGCCGTTTTTTTTTTTAAGTTATTTGCGCTGCAGAGCCGAAGCTACGAGTATATGAGAAAATTGGAAAACCTTTAAAGGAATTGAGACTCCAGGGAAGCGTAGTTTTATTAGACGGAGATTTATAATGGGATGAGCTTAAAGATTATTTTTCCTGATCAACAAATTAATAGGTAGTGTATTTTATTTTTAAAGCTCCCATTGTTTATCATAAAAACAAGATTTTCCTAGAAGCACTTAATGCAAAAATCACTTCGCAATTTCCTAGGAACTGTATAGACGAATAAAACTCATCCGCACACACTGGCGATGATACCGCACGTCAGCGGCACGGGACGGGCACAGCGGTACGTCGCGGCGGCGCAGCGGGGGCCTTTGTCTCGACCTGCCCTTTTGTGAGAAATTCCAATTAATACGTTATACTTTTATGAGAAAAAAACCCATGTATCGATACACGCTCTGAAATTGGAACAATACCACACCACTATTGTGTACCTGTCAAACGCTCCTGCCACAAAAATTCATATTTGAAACGACGCGGGACGGTTTGAACATTCAGAAGTTTAAAATGTATCATGTTATTCAGCGGAGACTGTTAGCATTACAGTACATTGCGCTCATTGTCCGCTTTCATGCGTAATTCATGTGTTACGCGACGCACACCAAATGTAATTCAGCACGCGAACTGTCCACTGTACCTACATTTTTCGCCACTAAGAAACATCATTAAATTACTGAAGATTCAGCCAAATAAATGTACACAATAACCAGTTTCCAACTTTCCATTGTATTTTAAGGAGCTTAGACGGAAAAGGATGTTAAATATGAAATCAATTGGAACGGACTTTTCCATTAATAAAGGAACTCGGGAAGAAAGGACGCCGTGTCCTGTCTAATTAGAAGTCGCGAGTCGAATTTTCAATGCGTCTCCCGCCGCTTTACTAATGGTGAACTGAAATAAAAGTTTATATTTACTGTGCGTGGCTTCTTTCTCTGAATGAATATTTATACTTTCTCTCTTCACTTTATTCACCTCAAAGCCAACAGCGCACCGGCTGAAGTTTTTACGGCTATACTTTTTATGGCGGAATTTTTCTTTGACTTTTCTTGATGTTCAGACTGAACTGAAACGTGTTCCGTGATGTGTTGCCCCCGGATACATTATTTTTATTATCTGACTCTGTATATGTAAGTAGCTAGGTGGGTTCAGTCCGCAGTTTTAGTACAAAATAAAATAAAATAGAAGCCAAGTTAATTTGTTAAGGGAGGCTCTATATTAGCATGTGGGTGTGAAGCGACGTGCGACACATTTCGGGGCGTCACGTCGCTTCGCCAGCGGGGAATCATTTGTTAGAACAGCAATAAAGCAGAGGATTAGCAGCCGTCAGGAGGCGACAAACTTCCCAATAAGCCGTCGCCTTCCGGTACACCGCGACTCGCTTTACAAGAGTAATGATGCTTAATTTTAATGACGCGTCGCCGACCAGAGCGTCAAGACGGGCACGCCCACCGCCGCCCGCGAAGCCGCCACCGCCGCACCGCCCGGCCGCACGTGACCTGACTGCACAACTAACACTGATATTGGAAGACTCAACGACGACGACCGAAAGTCTGACGATAAATTTAGTTATTACTTGTGAAAATAGACGGAAGGAGATCGCTAACTTGTCCTCGTGAGAAGATAATGGATCATTGTGGGGGATGTTTTTAGTTACTTCACGAAAAAGGTCTCGTTAAAAGCCCCGTTATGTGAGGAGTTTTCGAATTGTATTCCGGAGTTTCCCGTTTAAACCAGAATTGACGATACAAATTTTGTTTTAGTGGTAAAAGTTTAGATTATATTTAGATCCCGTCTTACTAATCCGACATTTTATCACGAAAGTTTTCCCCGTTGAAAGTCTATCATCGTCTTGTAAAAACATATTATTGCTTATTAGCAGTTTTTTCTTTCCAATAATATCTTTATTTTTTCTTTCCAATAATAGGGAGGTACGCTCTTATAAATTGTTCAACATTCATTACTATTAAATTAATTACAAAATAAAATTGTGGCTCATTAAATTTATCATAATTTGCCATTTACACAACAGTCGACAGGTCAACAGATCAAACGACGCGAGGTAACATTCATATGTTAACAAAAACAGATAATGTTTGTCATCGAATATGTACCAATTTATTGAATCGGAACGTTGGGAATGAACATTTTGGGTGTGCAAACAACAGTCTATATAAAATTAAAGACAGCCGACGGCGACACGCGGCCGGCTCGTCCATCCATCCGTCCGTCCATCCGTCCACACTCAAAACTCGATGAATATTGGTTACAAATGCACAGCATCCATAACGAAAATGTTTGGTTGATACCACCCAACTGATATATCGATACTTTTCAATATTTCATCGCGACGTAAATGGTTCTCGTGTTGTAAACTAGTTGGAAATGTTTGATTTGATTAAATGTTCATGTTTTTTTGTATGCGATATTGTCACGGTGATTGATACATGGTGTGTTTTCTTCTGGGCCAATAATTGTCAATTTATAAATAGGTTGCGAATTTATGGGAAAGGCTTTTTCTCCAAAATCTAATATGCGGTCATTTAGTTTGACAGTTAGAGACTTTTTAAATTATGAAGTGATTTAAAACACAGAGTTTGTCAGCTTGACTTACCTCATTGCATAAAATTGCTTCATAGCCGGGTATTATAAGTCTCCTCACGACATCCTCAACATTATCCCAAAGTAACTATAGTGAGACGAGTGTAGTCGACAGCAGTAAACGGAGGCAGGCAGGTAACAATATTTCCCACGGCAGCAAATTGAATAAACACATCACCGTACGCCTTAAACGACGAAAAGACAAGTCCAATAACGGCGGGCACCGTAAGCGATAAATATTCTGCTATCTACCGCCGCCACGCTCAACATATTTATGCTATCCTAGTCAGCTTTACTAGCTCGCTTAAGATATTTGTTTTTCTCGGAATAATAAAATTACAACAATGTTTTTGTTACGTATTGTATCCTCTAAGTTTCTTTTGCAAACTGCCGTTGTGCGTTTTCTAATTTGATGAGTTTGGCATAGATTTTGTGCTAAGTGCACATGCACGTTTGTAGGTGTGTAGATGAAATCAATCTTGGGTAATCGTATTCGTTAAAATAAAAATATCTCCGTGTTGCCTGTTAAAATTAATAATATTTTAATTTTAAATATGAAACACACTAAATAATAAAGTCATCATAAAATCATTTGACGTAGGCACGCACAAATGTAAGTACGTAAGTAATATACCAACATACGCGAAAAAAAGAGATTCCCCTTCGAGAGAATTCGTGCTAAAACTGACAAACACGCAGGAGGGCTCCTAATTTTCATATCGAAAAAACCAAAATGGCGTCGTTGTACACATGTTGTTGCGTGAATTTCTCTTAGGGTCACGTATTGGCATCGTCTAATACAATTTGTTCGGAGACGCGCGGCACCCGCGGAATGCAAACACACCCGCGACACTTCATAACACATGACGATTATTCGCAATTTGTGGCTGGGACATGGGCGAAATAGAAAATATTTATGTGCTTCACATTATGTATAAAGGGCACGTTTCCTAAAAATATTAGGTACTTTTTATATTCATATAATTTGAATTTTTTCGAAATATATTTTTCTGGCAAGTTTTTCACTTCTGTATGAAAAAACAGCAAATAATCTGTCCGTAATCAAGATGGAAAAAACATTCAAACGTAAATAAAAAGGCTTTGACAATACATAAAGGTCAAGGAAATTCCGTAATTTTCCAAAAAAAAAAGACTTCATGCCCAATCCGTAAAATAATACCTCATCATTATCTTTCGGTCTTTCGCCGTTAATTTAACCGTAAACAATCAGCTATTTTTAGAAATAATCTGCTGAAAAGAAAAACAATTTCCATTTTAGTTTTTGACGTGGGAAGATTTAATTTAGAAAGCGTTTAATGAACCACATTTGCGTACGTCTGTAAAACTGAGTACATCCATATTACTCTCGAATTATTAAGTCTTGGCGGCGTCTGCCCGTAAAGCAAACACATGAATAATAGCCATGAATACTGTAAAGTAGCGGCGCGATGTGCACAGGCCAGAGATTATCGGAATTTATGTGGCAGTGTGTGACGCACCTCGCGCTTGTTCGCCGCGAAGAAAAATATTGTGGTCTGAGAGCTTAAATATTGATGGATTTATGAACGCTCTTAAAATTATGACAGGCTCGAGCCACCGGCAACTTTATTGAGTCTTATCTCGACTCTAGATTTATTGGTGTCTGTATCAAGTTTAGGAGAATCATTTTGTTGTTTTCACTTATAGGGAATAAGAAAGTTGCTTTTGAAAGGTAGGTTATGTGCACGGAACTCGTACTGAAACAACGAGTGCACTGAAACTGAAATAGTTTTATAGCAGAGATGTTTTGTCAGGGATCTCTTGCAAATCTGTGTGTTTCGTAATGATAGTTTATGTTCTTTGCCTCTGTCTTTGTTGGTCGTACATGCGGTATACAACAAAATCTTCAATATACTAGATTCAGCCGTGGTATTTGACGTTACACGAGTCTTGTGTCAGATATTCATACAAGATACAACAATATATTTCCCCAGCAGGTAATAGTGAAATGTGATTGTGTAAATCTCAAAACGGCTCCTGTGAACTTATTGTCAGTATAGAAAACGTACCGACGTCGACTCAGCCATTGTACATTCATACGTCTGACGAGCAACAAAAGAAAATATTTTCTGAAAGAGTTCTCCCAAACTAAATCATTTGAAGCAAGAATATAAGTTGCGAGTAGCAGACAGATGGCGCAACTTGAGGTGCGAATAAAGTTTGAGTGGAAAAACTTATTCCTCCGCGAATCGTCAGCGGGGCGCAGTCTGTGCCCCCGGGACACCTTTAACAATTTGTAAGTTATTTATTGCTGCCAAGAAATATCATTAACCCTTTTAAATTTAACAGCTTTATACAAACTTGTTTGTTACAGGTATTTACTTAACAGTTCCCAGAGGGGTGAATTTGGTTTGTAAGTTGTAAGGAAGTGTTTCCACTATCTACATGTTTGCGACGCTACTATAAATTACAATAGTACATACTATCTGCCCCTAAAACTAATATAACTTTTCCAACTATTCGTTACATTCTAAATATTTCTGAGTAATCGTCAAGTTGGCTCGTTCCGAACAAAGTTGGCGGGGTTATTTCAACTAAACTACACTATTACTTATGAAAACTGAGTTAACATGCAAATCTTCGTCCATTCCGAGAGGATCTTGCTTACGTAAGCGCTGTTTAATACTTCGCGCATACTTATACTTCTTTTTCTTTTCAGTCTTTCCAAAATTAAGATTTTACGACACAAAAATGGTAACCGGCTGCTGAGGTTGCTCATCTCTGTGTTATCCAACTTCTGCAGTTTTATAACTAGTGCTAATGTATATTATAATTAGTGCAAGTAAGTATTATAACTAGTGCAAGTATATGTTATAACTAGTGCAAGTATATATTATAACTAGTGCAAGTAGATGTTAAAAATAGTGGGGTTCAGGTGCTCAAACATATTTTTAAATGTTATCATTTTCCAACCTATTGACATCAGCCATTCGGCTTTTAAGAGCTAGTCGTGTGCAATGAATGTGTGCATTTTCCAGTTTTCTCATTCATGAAATGATGGCTCGTTTATAGTACAGTAGAGAGTTTTCAGTAGGTATAATGTTATCAATTGAGAGTTAAAAATATTGGTGCTCGAACTTGATATAAAATTATTAATCGGTTCTTATGATATAGGTACACGGGAATAGTGGGCTGTTAGCTGGACATGAGGGATTCTTTATTTACGTTAGGTAGATGTATTTTGCAAATTCTCGACTAACATCGTAAAATTTATTTATTTATTTACTAATAAAAATTACATTTATTTTTAATCTGTCGTATTAAATGTGACTATCAAGAGGATGAACAGCAAACTCTTTTTGTCAATCCCTACTGCAATCGACAATCTGAGATTGTATTGCGTAACACACTAACAGTAGGAATGGCTCTCATTTTGACAGTTTAACAACATGCATTGCTTTATTTACGTTGCTGATCAGACAAATTTTTCGAACATATGAAGCAATGGATTAGCAATTTCCTTCAAAATTATTCAGATTGTGATTGATAATGTGTTACATAATTAGGGCGTTGCTCTCGATTAGTCTTCTTTCGAGTCGAACTATACTCACGATTGCCCGACAATTTACCTACGAATCAAATTCATAGAAAAGACTGTAAGTAATTAAATGACCTACACTATAAACGAAAATTAAATATGCATTTTCAATCTTCTTCCATTGCAGAACAACATTGCGACATACTACAGGTAACTAAGTATAGCCCCAAAGGTCACAGTATTAAAGCTGCTATTTCACGAGTCAGTTTTTCGGCTTTATTGCCTGAGGCAGGAGAGAAATTAGTGGAGCAAAACTTTTTTAATTGGATATTAAAAGTTATATTTATTTGCTATGAATGTAGGCATTCATTGATAATAAATAAACCTTTTTTATTCTATTGTCGAAATTGTTCCACAAATACTATAAGATGCTAACTATACAGGGTTATTTGTAACTCGACGTATTCCTTGCAGGACGTCGTAGTAGGTTTAAAATGCAACAAATTAAGCCAGTAAATGTTCTACAAATAACCCTGTATATGCGTAGTATTAATATACTACGCTAGCTACGCTAGTTGCTCCACGTGATGGAGGTATTTCTATGAACAATTGCTACAATCTTGGACACATACATACATAAACTCACGCCTTCTTCCCATGGGGGTAGGCATACACTACACAGCGCCACCTGCTACGATCCTTACATACTCCTTTTGCTTCGTATACGTTCATACATTTGGTCATACACGCACGCCGGTTGCGACTACTACGCGCCTGACCTTTCTGAAGAATATCACCGAAAATGTCACTATAAGTCGTTTCCACTTACATCTGCCTTCTACGTATCTTTTATAATCGCCTTTCATTCATCCTCTAAACAATACAATCTTGTGATTTCCATAAATTGCTCGGTATTACGGTGACTTCATATTCAATTGACAATAATTGCCCAAATGAAGTTGCCAATGTAACGGCACCTTAACTTAGTCAAACACAGGCGTTCTCTTTTAAATCCCGTCAGTATTTTCAGGCGCCATTACTCTGTTTTATTTCCTAGCTAGCCGTAATGAATGCAAGGACTAATTTTCGTAAGTACCATAAGTCTGGTACTTAAGCTCATAAGTTCTCGTGTGTGATATTTCACTTTTGCTTAGTTTTTCAGTTTTACTTTGCGGGTTTTAATTATGACGTGCTTTGCTTTTCGTGGTGTTTTCGGCACACGGAAATAATTAGAAGAAAATGTTTTTGGACGTTTTGTACAATAAGGTTCTTTTTTATTTTATTGAGTGTTAGAAACCACTGTACTCATACCGTTTTTCTTTTTTACCTGCTTTCGTTAAACCGAGATTAACATGATTAACTCTGTTGAATAAAATATGTAAAACTGCATGGGTTTGCAAGTCTTAAAAGATTTCGAGTACAATAGGTACCTACGTGTTTATTATAAGTGAATTAATCAAACACTTTTTACACCATTAATAATAACATTATTTAATTTTCAACAAACAAAATTTCACATTTCATTTAAGAGCTTTCTATAGTTCCTAGGTTACGAAAATATAGCTCTCCTTAATACTTCATTAAATCAGAAATTTTACAAGAAATATTAAACTTAAGTAGGGTGGCTCACGCTACGTATACCTATAGCGCGGCGCAAATTCATGGATTGGCTAATGCACGCTATGGCGTAGCTCGACATGCAATGCACTATACAACGGAGTCTCCTGCTAAATAGCTGCATTTTTAAGTAGTTTATAATAACATGTTACGACTATATCCAACGACCTTGTGGTAAGGGATAGGCAGAAATGTAGCTACTGGTATATATCTATAGAGGGATAAGGAACAGAGTGTAAAGTTCACTCATGCCTCCATAGAACAGGGAGCATCCTCCGACCAGACGGGTGTCGTGACTGGTGGGCAACTGCCCGACTATTGATGTCGGGACGTTGTATATATGCTAGTTGCGCGGCAAACTCTGCTTGCGCGATGCAGGATCCTGCGTGACGTCAGTGTGACGCGTAGCTCGCATGTGGCGTTGTAGATGCCGTTACATATCAATTACAGTAATTAGGGTAGGTTCTTGTTAGATATTGGGTTTTTTCATCAGGAATTTCACAGTAGCAGCCCGGAGTCTAGATTTGTGCCCAGTTGATGGCAATAGGCTCGCCCATATTACATGGGACTTAAACATAACTGGCAAAATGTGGTTGTACTATTGGTACACCTCTGCTCTCTGCCTCTGCTCTTACCCTTCTGGGCTTATAGGCGTGAGGTTATATGTTGTTACAGTTATTTTTTTATGACATTTGGCAAACATGCTAGCGGGCTACTTATTGGGAGCAGTCACTGTCAGCAATAGACATCTGGCAACACCACCGAACACGAAATCGCCGCGCCCGCGCCGCATCGCTTTGTATGCAATATCTACACCAAAGAAATTGCAGGTGCTTTGCCATACCAGAGACAATGCTGAAAATTGTCTTTTTCTTGGAAATATTCCTAATGACTAGGTGTATGTTCCACTATTACAATTTTCCGAACAGAAGATTTGATTTTAATCCGACTGACCCGGAAATCGCACCCTGAAATTACCGCTCGGTAACTTCTGGAGGACTTATTGTTGCTATTAATTATAATTGGTATTACGTAGACATGCTATAGAAATTAACGAAATGTTATTAGTGATGCTTTATTTATGATGACAATTAAATTATAGTGCGTTTCAAATGATTATCAAAAGCCTAGTAAATTATTAGTACGTTAGATCATAAAGTAGATTTAAAATTTGTCTATCTACTATCAATCTATATATAAAAATGAAATGCTTTTCGTTGGTAAGTGCATCACTTGAGAACGGCTAGAGCGAATTGGAATTTTTTGTTTTAAAATGTTTGTAATAGTCAGAATTTTAATTTTTTGAAAGTTTATATTATCGTTATGTTATTTTAATTACGTTACGTTATTTTTTTATCTTATTTTTTTTCTTGTATCGTCAATTCTCTTCTTCTTTTCAGTCTCATAAAAGTACCCAATATAAGCTTGTACATATATGAAGCGTCGTGGAGCCCAGGCCCTGCAGTCTCGACATTAGATAGCGACAAAAATCTGTCGCTAAGTCATATCGATGTCAAATTCCTTTAATAGATTTTCAACTTTATTTCCAAAGCATAAGGTTGAAAATCTATTAAAGAAATTTGACATCGATACGATTTAGCGACAGATTTTTGTCGCTATTCATGTTGAGACTGCAGGCCTTGGTGGCTTGTACCACAGGCGTTGCAAGCACCAGTCTCTCACAAATGTAAACTTATCCTTAAGCCAGTTTTAAGCACTACTTCTGTACATTTGTGAAGAGAAAATAAATATACATATTATTTATTACTATGTCCTTTATTTCATTATATACATACAAATTATATTTTTAAATATTAGAATATAAAATCATTTAAAAATATACAAAATAGTAGCCCACCTGTATCGGGGACAGGGTTCAAGCTACCGAGGGTCAGGGCTCCAGAAAGAGGAACCTTCTAACAATACGAGCCGTGTCCAGAGTAACGCTTTCTGAATCAAGCCCTTGACCCAGCTGCCCAACGAGAGCCTCCTAAGGTGTTGGTCGAGGCTCTTGGTTGGCTGTCACGACTATCGGCACAATGATCGCTAAATCCACGTCCCACATTTCGACAACCTCGCGAGCTTTATTATTATTAATTAGGCTTTTTACAATTGCCCGGAATATTCTAGAAAACCTGAAAGTGACATTTACTAAGGGATTTTTGTATGAACTCAAAATCGCCATCGACGCCTGTCGGGTCAGCTAATTGATTAAAATATTACACTATGCCCTATAAATAAATATAAATTCTACAGGACTACCCCGTGGTAAGAGTATTACTGTATAATTTTTAACGTACAAATAAGTAATTGACCTAATTCTGCGAAAGTATGTCGTGAACCTTGGGGGAGGTGATAATGTGGCAGTTTTTTTCGTTATGTAGCCATTTGCTGGTCAAACATTGCCTTTAGAAAGTTTAGCCAGTATTAGGCTAAGGACAAGAAGTCGGTAGGAGTCCTACAAAAGGCTCGGTGTAGGTGCAGTTAGAGAAATTAATATTTGAGCCAATTGACACACTACGTCAATTTGCGGTGTTATAGTCATTTCATACAACTGTCAAAGAATGACAGTTGGGATATACGGAAAATTTATGTTGGTAGTTAATTTGCTGAACAATTAATTTACTTTCTTTCAGCTATGGAAAGGCAAAAAAGAAAAGCCAGTACGAATCTTAAAGATGAAGGAGGAACTAGCACTGATGAAAGAATTTCTGCTAAGAGCGGCTAAGTGCTTAAATTGGGCTGTTTAAGATTTTGAAATCTACAAAATGCTTAGTGTATAGTACATCTAGTACTTACAAGTGAGCATGGAATTCAATAGATAAATGAGCAGCAGAGCTTCTCACTGATTACTTACATACAAACATAGCCAGTAATGGACGTCTTAAGAACTATCTTGCAAAACTAGTTCCCTTTATTCACTTACTTTCTGCAGTTAAATAAACGCTCTTTTACTACAGACTTTCTCATTTCCTATACTAACAGATGAAAATAATAAATGCAAATATAAAAGTTAGCATTTCTTAGCTAAAGTGCTGTTTAAAGTAACCCGTTTAACTGAGGTGAAGTCTGTTCACCAAATAGGTTTAACGTCGACCACGACCGATTTGATTAAGTTAAATTTCTGGCAACTTTTGAACGGTACTTGTTAAGATGTACAATTGTAAATTTTAAAATGTTAAACTGTGAACTAATTTAATTCACGCTGCCGACGAGTTGACGGACGTAATTAGCGGAATTAGTTACGTTTCTTCGGTATTAAACTGTTTAAACTTATGACTTGACGTAATATTAAATAGATTAAGTAGACTATTTACTTACAGCAATTCTTCAGCAGTTTTCTGCATTAACGATTTTTGTTCTTAAAAAGAAATGTATGGTAATTTTAATTCTATATTGTGGTTTTCAGAATAATTAAAATTATACCCTTTGTTCAAAATATAAAAGGACAAAATATGACGGGGTAGAATAGACAAATAGATTCTCTGGCCTATTTTTAGGCAAAGAATCAGCATTTCCGTACTTATTAATTGTTCTCGTTACAAGTTTACCGCGCCCCCTTACGGGTGTGGTACATCTGAATGACTGCCAATTCAGAACAGCATGGCGTATACTGGCGTCTCTCAAGGTGACTGACCCCCGGATTGCCATCAACTTTTACCATTGACAGCGATGCGGACAAACTTTTTAATGCCCAGTGAGCGTCCCTTTTTTTAATATACTTTTAGGTATATAATATATATGTTTTTGTGTTAGCTTGTATATTGTGTTTTAGATTTGTCAAAATGAATTGTTTCTATTAAATTAGGTTACAGGATAGATATTTCTTTAACATAGTTACTTACCTCGTCTCATCCAGCGTTGTATCAACAGTAAGTTAGACAGATGTTCGCCTTACCTGAAAGTGAAAGAAAATCGTGTAAGTATTTATATATTTTATTATAATAACTCGCTATGATTTAAAAAATCAACACACATATCAGTTTTTGACATTTATTATACAGAGAACGCTTTGATCATTTGATAAAATTGAGTTATTTAAGGAAAATGAAGAAAGAAATTTCTTTCAGACGATGAAGAAAAGGAACTGGAAACCGAAAAAATATATTAAATTATACGTAATTCTTGTGAATATAGTCCTCACATACAGATTAAACCTACTCTAGGGGATGACAACACTTATATTATTTTGAATACCGTATAAAATGAGAGCTAGTCGTTTAGGGTAAAAGCCGGATAGTTGCCCCCACTTTTCAAAAAAGCTCTATTTAAAAAAAATATTGTTGCGAGAATAATCCAACATGTATATCAAAACATAGGTCTTTGATTTTTTATAGTAGCCTATTTTTGTAAACATATTTAATATTGGTTTTGAGTAAATCCTGTTTTATTTGACCTCTCAAAAAAGGGATAGTTGCCTAACGTTAAAAACGCTTGGGGGATACTTGTTCTTCGAACGCAAGTGCTAAACTATCTTCTGTCCAGCTGACGTGGCGCGGCACCATGCCTGGTTTCACTTATACTTGCGAGGCATTTTGCTCACCTAGAATGAACGTATGAAACATTTATTTTATTTAAAACAAGTTATAGTCACAGTAGTAGGAAAAAACACCAAAACAAAAATCTGTCTTTTCTCGTTAAAGTATTTATAGTTGCGAATAATTGCCCCTAGAGCGATTAACCGCAAAAGTAAATAGGGCGACTATCCTTTTTGATACGGATACTTGCCCTTTTTATTTGCGAAATAAATAAAACCTATTCAACAATAAAACGTAATAAACAGTGTAATTAAAATCTAATGCAGGCAAAGAAACAAAAAGTTGACAGCAACCACAATCAGTAATAACAATATTCAATAGAAATTAGTTATCATTATAATTTCGACGCCTGTCAAAATTTCGCCGCGGAAGATTTTTGCTCACACGGATAAAACGCTAACGTCTACTCCGACGGCTTACATGGCACTGAGGTCTGCCGGAGTGGCACTTCTAATTATAGTAAAGCGCTAACTGCACCAACATGCCTAACATATGCAGGTATTCAAAATCGGGGCATGTATCCGACTGAGGCAACTATCCGGCTCTTACCCAAACAATAAATTTGAGCTGTTTTTTGTAAAATCGAAGTCAATCACAGAGATAAGTGTATATTTTTATTTGAGAATTCATAAATGCTCACTTTCAGTTTTTTCTTTTAATTAAATATATACATAAACACATACCCATATGATAAAAAGTAACTGAGACCTATCTAATGCAAATCCTATGGAGAAAAAACAATCTCTTTATTTTTATTTTAATAATATAAAACAAAACGAATACAGATCTTTTACATTTAAAAAAGACATGATCAGGACGTCAAATCAATACGACCAAACCATCGTAACATAGCCCAAGTTGTGAGCAATCTTTCGCAAAGTGGAATCTTGGCCCAAGATCATCATAGCGCGTGACGGATGGTCGCAGACATGCAGTCATGACTCCAGGACTATGATGGATGTGGCAGTCCGGAGACGTGTTGGCTTATTACGAACAATAACGTACTTCACAAACAAAATCTCCGTGTGTGACGTTCCATTATTTTATTAGATTAATGTTTATGCTCAACGAGACAGGATCTTGTTTCTGTAATAGGTAGTTTGTTTAGAGAAAATTCTGTTGGATGGATATAGGTAAATTTTTGAACCGGCAAGTATTAAGTTTTTTTAAATAATATGCGTACCAGGTTCTCATCAAATCACGAATTTACGAATCTAAAGTAAATGGTTCGTCATTAGTCCATAATTAAAATCTCTTTAAGTATTTGGCTTCCTACCAAAATGTTCATCTAGGTCTACTAACTTTTTTCAAGATTATCAAAAGCTAAGTTCAACACAAGTTCAACCGGTGTCTTCTCAACAATCAACATGATATTAAACTCACTATTATTCAAGTTATGATAGTAAGCTACAACGGATAAAATGGATTGTCGGAGTTAAAAGTTTAGCTCGGCGGCGGCGGCGTCAAGTTTTAGGCCTGTGGCGGGCCTCCGCCGACTAGCGATAATGGTGCGTCACTCATCCGCAACTGGATGCTACAGATTTACATCCACGTGATTTATGACTTCTTCATAGAGAGGGGAAAAAATATACAGGAAAATATAGGGAGGGAACGCGGCTCGGCGCCTCCACCACTTGCTCGAGCGGCGCCGAATTGAAAATACTCCTTGTAAGAATTTAGCGATCGCTACAATAGAATATTGCGTCTGTTTTGATATACTCAATTTGAAGTAAATCGTCAAAGAGAACACTTCCATTTTGTTGTTTTATTTATTCCAACAATTGCGTTTCGAAGATTATAACTTTTCGTATTATGTCTTAGAATATATTAACCGAAATACAATGTGCGTGCATGGGTAGCGGAATTAATCTTTGTGTGCGTCCCGTTTACGCATTCTAATAATTTACTTCGGGTTGTAGTACATATTTAGGTTTGAAAGATGGGCAATTTGGAAGACTAATGGCGTAGAAACCAGAGGTCCGGTATCGATATTCAAAAATTGCCGCTGGCTTGCGTTTATCATCAACCGGAATTCAGATTATGTGCGTAATAAAAACCTTTGTCGTGAAACATACAACATTCATACTTTTGTAAGTTTAAATCCGTTTTCCCGTTTCTGGCATCCTAACAAAACTAACCTGCTGCTATAATCCGTAAAATAAAGATTTTTAAATTATCTGCAAGTTCTGCAACTCGGTTTGTGAAAAGATTTACAAAGTGTTTGTATTTTTTGCTCTTATCTCGTGAAAACTCAGACGTGAATATGGAGTAAGGATCGCGCGATATGGTTCACGAACAAAATAGAAAAAGGATATTGAATCGGTAAGAGAATGCCGTAACTTAAGAAAATGTCACCCTCTATCAAGCTCGACGTGCTGCTTGTGTCGAGCCATGTTCTGATATTGTAACCGACAAAATATTCTAAAGATTTCCCAAAAAATACTCCATATTTTTCAAAAATTAACACCGCATTATTTTCGTTCCAGCTTCATTTTCATACCGATATTTTTAGGGAAAAATCCCGGATCTTTCGCAAAACAAATGTAAAAAGGTCATCCTTTTATCTCACAATTTGCAATTTGAATACGCAGACAAATTAATCCAGCAAAAAATTAACCAAAAGAATACAAAGCGGCAGCGCGGGAACAACGGTCTGCTCCGAAATATGCGACAGAGGATATCATTACATTCTGCGGCCACTGCTTCCACACAGACCCGCTGCTAACCTGACTTTATCACGTTTTACTTTTTCCGTTCCAAGTAGTGGAAGTAGCTTTACCACAAAAGACGTAAAGGAAATAATTTAATTTAAAAGTAGCGGGACACTCCGGGTTACCGGATCCTAAACAAGAGTGTCTCTTGCGGCGTGTGCGTAGTTGCGTACTCCTTGATATTCAGAGCGCGAACTTCAATTTCAAAGGTGGCGTTTCTTATATCTTAACAATGAAAATCACGCAATGCATTCAGACAAAAACAAGGAATCTTCAGTAACTAATTTTCGTTTCCAGTCTCCAGTGAATACCCGAGGACGTGTGGAAAATATCCGAGGTTTTCTGACGAGTTTTGGCTCGTTGTGAGATAATAACCTGTCTTGTTTCCCGTCGTGCTCGTCAGCGTCTGTCTCCGCTGCTCGCGCGGCACCGGAGGGTCGCCTGTACGTCGTTTTGTCACTAACACATCATTTGTACTGTTTGCCAGACCGATATTGGCCCTGTTTTTGGCAAACTCGCAGCGTATTGCGACGCCCTGTGCCGTAAGCCCGAAATGAAAGACCGTTTCGGTTCAGCCCCGGGAATTGGTTGCCTTCATTAAGGGTCTCTGTTTGCGCGTCTGGCGAAACACTGTTATTTAAACTAATTAACTGAGTATTGTGATGTGATAGAGAGAAAATAACGAAAACATTAATCTTCACTACCACCCTTTTATTAAGAACGTAATGCTTTCATCTGGTTTCAAATTGGCTTTATACGCCGTTGTGTAACGATTGTCACTGCGGGCTTACGTTGACGTGAACTTAATTCACCTGTAATGGCTGAGTAACTGAAATAAATAAGCCTAGCTAATTTTATTTTGTTGTTCAATTTGTGATGAAACTGCGGCCCGCCCCGTCGCCCCGCCCCGCGGCTCCGCAGCCAAATGTATATTAATGTGCCACCCGAACCACAACACTAATATTGTTTTCTTTTTATATCCACGACCTCGAAAGCTTTTACTAGTGTCAACTATTACGCTTGGTTTACGGTTTGAAGTTATGTCATTGTATAGACGAAGGAACAAAGGAGACTGACATTGGCGGAATACTTCGTAAAAATAAGAGTTTATCCAAAGGTTCTGAGAAGAAAATCTCGCCTAACGACTGAATATCGTGAGCGAGAAATGTCACGATCCGCGCCGTGAGCCGGTGACTCAGGTTTATAATAATTTTATTTTAGCTACCTTGAGATTTTATTACCTCACAGAATATGCATTGTGCGAAACAAGACTGGGAACGTAGCTATTGTATATTTTATATTTCTCAAAAGTTAAGAGGCTTGAGAACTGAAATTCAGAACATACAGAAGGAAGAAAGAACAGGAAGCACGAGTTACCAACGGGGACAGTCTCATTGGAGTCACTAATTAGCAATTCCTAATTCAAAGTAATCGCCGCCTTACGGAATCAAAATTCAACTTCGCTAATTCGGGGGAAATGATCCGTGAATAAAATTTAAAAAAAAACAAAGCAGATGAGGCGGTTAATACCTTGAGCCCGTAGTCCGTCGGTCCACTGATGACGTAAGAATTTTATTACCTACCGTTGCCTCCCGCAGACCGCACTCCCCCGCCACTGGTTCCGTTTCAAGAGGATTAACTTGTAATCCCACAGGAGGACCAATATCATTCATTAGAATGCTATTCCCAGCTTTATTACGTCTGACACAATGTTTTCGACGGCATTTGAAAATGGTTTTAAATTACTTTTTAACTGTGATTCATATGAAAAATATTGAGTGGACACCCGGTACTTTCGGAACTTCCATTTATTAAAAATCTGTATTTATGTGTACCGTTATAAATAAAAGTGGCGTGAAAAGGAAATCTGCAAGAGCTAAGTTAAATTATTTCATAAAATATCTCGGGATAGTTGAAGAAATAACAAAGAAAATTGTACTGTGTTAGTCGTCCACGCTAATTATAATAAATGGCCCGATGTTGTAGCCTAGCCCTAGTTCTGCCTAAGCAAGCAATTTAAAAGACAACTCAAATACTGGATGCTATTTTTATTCTAGTCTTCCAACTTCCACTATACGCTTTAACTTTATTTAAAAGACATTTTAAAATTCGAACTCCAGTAGCTTCTAGTTTCGAATTTATCGGTTTTTAAAAGATTTTTTCAAATACAGAATGTAACTGTTTAGAATGCTGCTCCATTGAAATTCAATTTCAAATACATTTTCGATTCGAATTTTTAAATAAACCTGCTAATTAAAATGTTTGTGATCAAGCTGACAGCTGTCATCTGTCAACACGCAGCGAACTCACACATTAGAAATCTTACAGACAGTTCAATTAACAGGCTGGGTGTAGGTACTCACGCGTAGTGCGTAGGTACAAGGACAATACCGAAGCAGGCCGAGCCGCGATGAGCCGTGGTATTAAATCTAGATTACCGTTTGGCGTTTCCGCTCGGTTGGATAATCAACGGGACTATATTAAAGCTATCAGTCACGTGACGCATGACAAGCTACGCGTGTTGTCACGCGGAACATTCGCATATCAAACGTAAATTGTGGGGTAGTGTCGTGACAATTACACATTTTCATGGGTTAAAGGATCGTACCACTCCGCAGTACACATTGGAAAGCTATTGTTTGTATTGATTCAATAATCTGAAGTGTAAAGAGTATTATTAAAATAGTTTATCTACACCCATGCTATAAATCCTCTATAAAAGTTTCTGCAACAGTTAGCTTATTGCCAACATTAAAACAACCAGTTTCATAGTAACCATAGTATCATCCAAACGAGTGATATAATGTTGTACTAAATTTCACTATGCAACTCCTTTTCAAAAAAAGAACATTGTCATGCACGCGCGTTTCACTACCACAGCTCCGTAATAAAAATAAAAAAACTTATAAGTTATTTGAATTCACGTCGTATCCCGCCATTTTTGTTCGATATTAGTATTGCAAAAATTTATTACTTTGTTGTTTACAAAAATGAGTGCTTTGATAACACACCACCAGATATTTCTAATTCAGCAAAGGACATTTCTAACCAATTATGTACACTGTATCCCTATGGTTTCAGAACCTTATAGAGAGGATTCATATCATGTGTGTAGATAGTCTTGTATGCAACTGTACATAATTAGGTATTTAAAACACTCATGTGATAGGTACTATTATCAGTATCACAATCGGCTTTGCCTCGTGTGATAAACCCACATTCGTGTTTTAATACTCCTTATTATACAAGAGTTGCATAAATAACTATTTTGTGTTACTTGATACCTATATAATGTGTTTAATGATAAAAAGGTAAGTACCTAATATTATTATGGAACTAGCTTCTGCCCGCGGCTTCGCCTCCGTGGATGTCGTAAATTATCACTCCGGAACATGTAACCGGGACAAAAAGTAGCCTACGTTTACTCCACGGATATCGAGGGATATGTCTTGGAGGCGTGGCACATGTCGCCTCTGTTGGGTCAAACTGACCTTAGATACGCGCGACTGCAGTGAGCACCGTTTAGTCATATGTTTGTATCGGAACGTGTAGTGTGATTTCGTATTTTTACGAAATGCCGAATATTTCAGTCCTTATTTGAAAAACTAGCACAATTACAACAAACCTTAGTACTCGTACAAGTGGCTTGTCTTACCACCGGTAACTAAAAAATCACTGTATTAATTATAATATTTAAGTATTTTACAAATTATCTAGTTGTGAAATATTTTTGACATGCGACAGCCTTTGCCTAATGACTGACGCATGTCAAAACAATGCATTAGTGGTGCGCAGCGCTGACTTATAGATATCGATAATTGTTAGTTGCTCTAATAGGAAATTGTATTAAGAATTTTAAATAAGAATTAATACATTTTATTTCAGTTTCCCGAAAGATCCAGAAATTAAACATAAATGGGTAGATGCAAAATGCAGGGAAAATAATTGGATTCCCTCAAACAAATTTCAAGTGACTTCAAAGTTAATAAAGACGCTGCTAGTCCCAAAAGCTCTTAGACACTTTGTCGATACAAATATTTTCTCATCAACTGATTATCACCAGTTTGAGCAAGACCCGATGGATAATAATATTATCCAAGTGACAAAATGTGTGATGGAATAACATATTGATATTTGCTTACATTTTTTGGTTAAGAATGTAACACCTAAATTATGAAAGCCTCCGATATAATGTTTAATAAGTACCTATTTGAATTGCTGTTTTATGTGCGATAGTTGAACAGTTTTAATTTTAAGTAAGGGCAGCCCCGGATCTAGGGGGGGGGGGCAAATTCAAGCGTGGCGGACAAGTGCACTACTCAGCGCACCGCAACTCTGCGATAAGTGAGATGCGCAGTACTTATTATCTTTCTCTGCGGGTGGCACACGAAATCACTACGTGATTAGCGTAGGCATAGATCGTCAAACGGTGTGAGCGGGTTGCGGGCGGAGCAATTGAATTATACCGGGAACTCTCCGTTTTTAAAACACATGCTCCAATTTTGTTTGGCGATACAAAAACGTTAGCTTTCCACCTCTTGCAACAGATCTATGCCGTGGCGATCCTGAGGAGGATCAGCGCCTCTGTCACCTCTGTGAGCAATAATTTAAGGAACAAATCCTTTATTTTAGAAATTTTACTTCGAGTAGCGGGGCCGCCGGGCGTCCCGCCCTTTTCGCCGCCTTTATGTGCAAAGGCGACACGATTTCCTTTAAGTTTTTACCACAGCGCTAGCGCAGCTGTTGGATTGGAGCATTATCGATTGATAAAATTTTACTAATATGTTTCTCGCAAAATATTCGAGCTCGCTTTGCTCGCTCTTATAGCCTAGCGACTCTTAATTCTTAAAACTTTTCGGACTTAAAAAATCTAACTTATCTGAGGCAGTGCTAAAATTTTCGCGCTCGCTCCGCTCGCTGGTACTGTAGAGGTTATCTGCATGTGTCAACCTTATGTTGACTGGCTGGTAATTATATTATCGATGGTGACTCTCGAACAGTCAAGCAAGTTTGAATTAAGGTTTAGATGGAAAAGTGATGGTAGTTTGTTTAGAAAGGAGATAGGCAGGGCTAGGGCCTGTCAATGTAATTAGAAAAATTCCTTGATAAAATACATACCTATAATAATTTAGTTAAACATTTTAATATAGTTTCCTTTCTCATACGCCCCCACTTTCATATATTGAGAAAGGTATAACAGTACATTCTAGATTGTCTTAATTGGTGTTAAGCTTTTCTGCATAAGTCGGGTGTGATCTTAGCAATCGAAAATCATGACAATCAAATTAATTATGACAATGCCATCGATTTTTTTGCAGAACAAAGGCTCAAAGAGTAAAATATTTAAAAAAAAAAAGTAAAAGAGCATTACCTTTCCTTTTAACTGTGAGAATTTATATATTTATATATATAAGCTTATTTATTTTAGCATTATGTATTTATTTAAGTATATGTTATTTTTATTTAAATTTTGCATTATATGTAAGTATATTTAATATTCTAGTTTAAGACGTCACGAATCAAATTCTTCTCTTCTTGATCTCACACACTATTGTCTACATTTCTTTTTCATTTCTCCTTTCGCAGGTCTGCTGGAAGAAATTTCTTAAGAAATAAGCAGTACCTTTGTACTTAATACTAATATGCCGTATCTGTATCTATTTTACTGTGTGTACATAAATAATAAAATAAATAAATAAATAAATAAATATTTATTCTAATCTTCTGCTAATAATAAAGCTGAAGAGTATTTTTGTTTGAACGCGCTAATCCCTGGAACTAGCAGTCGGATTTGAAAAAATCTTATTGCATTTGATAGCCCAATTCTTAAGGAAGGTTATAGGCTATTTTTAACATCACACTACGACCCTTACAAACCGAACAGTAAGAAATAAGGTCAGAAAGAACGCTAAGCGAAAAGAAAGTAATATCGTGGGCGAGTGATGCGCAGCGACGCGGTGGGTCGGGGGTCGAGGTTTCACGCGGACGAAGTCGCGTACAGAAGCTAGTATGCGATAATCTCACGATATATTTCAAATATGTCCTGTCCTATCCTAAATAATTGTTCGACATGTCCATGTATATTTAAATAGATAAGGCTTCATGTAAAAGGTTAAAAGATTGGCGGGGCGGGGAGCGGCAGATTGCAGTTTTTGCCAGAAACTGAAGAAACTGATTTACTTAAATGTTATTTGCAAACGAAAATATTATATTTTTTCTTGATTTTTTGTTATTGGTGTTTTAATATTCCACATCGAAAAGCAGAAAAAATAAACGATACAAAATACGTCCAAAAAACACCTCTTTTTGCATTCGGTTTTCATCGATATTTTTATCGATCACATATTTATACCAACCCCTGTTCCCTAGGTGATGCTACAGTTACATGTGTGAATTCAGTGACTGTATCTATACTTTCTAGTGCCCGCCCCTTTTGAGCATATGTGCAATAAAATAGTACAAACGTGTTACGCATATTTTCTTGTTTGCGTGCGAAAAAAGCATCATGTGTGCCGTATCTATTTCTTTTGTGTATGTGTGAGTTTCAGGAGTGGGGAAAAGGTGGCGACACTTAAACTTGAGCAAATATAGAGTAAAGGCATATCTCTCGGATATCTCTGGTTTACTCCTTATAACATCAGCTATCCAGTCAGTGAAGTCCCATCAATATCGGTCCAGCCGTTTCGGAGATTAGCCGGAACAAACAGACAAAAATTGAAAGAATAGATTTTCTGTTTTATGTACCGTAATATACTTTCATAAGCATTTACTAAAAAGCTGTTTTTTTTACATTACAAACAGGCATTTCAATTTTATTTATTTGTATGTATAGATAATTCTATAAATACATTAAATTATAGAATTACATAGTAGGTAATTAACATAACATTATACAGGGGGATTGAAAGATGGGTGCAAAGCTTTACGTTTTGGAATGGGCAACTAGCTTCAACTTTCTGACTAACTGACCGACTCTTTGACAATTCAAAAGTGCCTGTAAATGGTTTAATTGAAATAAATACTTTGAGTTTGACTTTGAGTTTAAGGCGAAGATAGTACATACTATTTAGAACTATTTAAACCTTAGATTTTTATCTTAGACGAAGTCTTACCAATTTTTTTTAATCAAATTTTTAGGTATTTTTTCGAAGATTCCCAAAATTTTAAACTGCTTATTTATGGCCAAATTGAATGATAAATGAATTAATTTTTATTTTATTTTATTAAAGTAATATGTAAGCAATTTAGCAAAACATGTTTTAAGCCTCGGTGTCATTAGATTTTTCTTTTACAGATATGTTAAGTTCATAAAAATAAAAATCAAAAAAACTTTTTTTATTTAAAAAAAAAAACGGTGGGTGACTTTATTGTTCAAACCTTTTTGAAAACATTCTTGATACTCGCTCTTTCTTTTGAGGTACGATTTACGCGGATATCTAACAAATTGTATAATTTAACATAATAATTCTGTATGTAACTGTTGGTGACATTCATTTTGTTATATGCCGTGGTCCCCAAGCTAAGCGGTGCCTGTATCTTGGGTACCTGAGTTGTGATACATAATTCTATTTTTTACTGGTTAGGTAATTAATAGGAAACAATTATAAAAAATCTAAATTAAAATTTGAAATGAGATCCTTAGTTATAGCAGAAAACTTAAGTTATTTTAAGCAAAATACAAAACTTAAATGATATTAAACACAAAAAAACAACCGACTTCCAAAACAAACACAAAAAAAATGTGAAAAATAACTTTAATTTCGGAAGTCGGGTTTTTTGCTTTTTTTTTGTAACAAAGTTTTTATTTTTCACTTTTTAGTTGTGGTACCTACCCCAAAAAAATTCGTATACCCCACTACTTGATATGTAAATAATAGTGCCAGGAAATTATTAAAACATCATCAATATAAACTAAGTGCAAAAAATACGCAGTATTAAGGATAACTCAAAAACTAAAACTGCTGGTCAGAACTTGATCAAATTTATACGGGACCACGTGAGGAGCACCAGCTTTCAAATAAAAAAATAATCATCCAAATCGGTTTACTTAGAAAAAAGATTTGAGCAAACAATATAAAAAAAATACTGTCGAATTAAGAACCTCCTCCTTTTTTTGAAGTCGGTTAAAAATAGGAACTCAATTTGTATTGGTCAAGGCTTAAAACTAAAGAATAATAATTAAACAATCAAAATAAGGTGGGTGTATGTGTTTGTGGACTGTAGTGTGTAAGTATGTATGTGGGTGTGTGTCTGTCGTGTTAGTGAGGTTCCGAGTGTGAGTTATGTTAAGAGAAAGAGCCATTTTTTGCCCACTTTTTTACATGCAGAGAGGGAGAGATCTTTTGAGTCAGAAGGCAAAATACTGGTGACCTTGTTATTTACAAAAGTGTGTAGGTAGGCGGGACATCGTCTGGCTAAGAGAGAGGTGGTTCTTTGTAGCGGAATGTGCATGACGCGTTTGGAAGTTAATGAGTGGTAGTCTGATCTGATTTTTATTTTTTATGTAAGTTAGTGCGTGTAGGCATCCATTGAGGATACACAGTTGGCGGACACGAAGAACTTGAAACTCTTTGTACAGAGTCAATGGGGTAGAAAAATGGCTTTTTTCAAGTACTTTTATAACAGCTCTGTCGGCTCTTTCGAGCTCAATTATTGTCGTTTTTCCAGCTCCGCCCTAAATTAATACCTATGCCATATTGTATGATGGACTGGCATATTGCGAAATAAACCGTTCGCAGTACGGTCTCTTAATTTCTTAACCATAATTATGTTCTGGTTTTTTTACTCTGCCGAAAGAAGTTGAATGTGCGCTTGAAAAGATAGGTTTTCATCAAGGAGTAGGCCTTAATAACGAATTGAAGATGTCCGGTTAATAAATTCGCATGAGCAGTCTTCACGTGAGATTTTCAGATGGTTCTGACATGTGTGGAAATTTAATGTTAGGTTGCGAGGAGTGGTAGATGAATGGGTTTTGCAAAATGTGATTATTTTCGTTTTCTTTAAATTGAAAGTTAGTAGGTTGTGATTGAGTGTTTCACGACAGTAAGCGCACAAATCTAAAAACCTATTAACCCTATACCATTCGACGGTAACTGTTGAACGATTCTCGATCATTAGTTCACGACAACAACCGCGTTACTAACTTTACGATGACATCGACGCGATCGATAGAATTAATTCAGCTCCTCAAATTACAATGTCTCATAAAACATGGAAAATTGCGTCGCATTTTTTCCGTGCGTGTCGTTTAATCCAAATCGAATATTTGAGTTAAGCGGGCACCATAAAATATGATTAGTGGTTATGTGGGGACCGACTCTGGCGACACCAACGGCAAATATGGCCGGCCGGCCTAGACAAACACGGGCCGGACTGCCGCGGGCCGAACCCGCACCATTCACAAATATTGTTACGCCTGATCTTCATGTTTCTGACAGTTGATGGGAGTTTTATGTTTGATTTATTGGCAACGGTGAAATTAACGGTATTTGCAAAAAGAATTTACAATTAACATTCTCGCTCAACTCTAATTTTTGTCAGAACAATGGAAACGATTTATAAATATAACTTACATTTCGAAAATAGAACAGCCGACTCAAATGCGCAAAAGATAACAATGTAAGCTCCTACATAGGTATATACAGTAATAATCTTATACATAACTACTATACATAAGTTCTAGTTAAGCCCCACGTGAACGCACTTACGCGTACCTATATAACCTCTATTCATAATGATTATGGCAAATAATATCTTTTGTGAGCGGAACACTATCGGGTTTTATGTCATAATTATGGCGGGACGGTGCCCGGGGCGGATGGCAGCCGTACTCCGCCGTACGACCGGCGACCGGCCCGCCAATGTGTTTTCATTCGACGCTGCGTAAAGGCGATTTTTACAAACGGCGCGACTTCGTCCAACGCCTGCATTAATTGGATGCACTGACCGCGATGCTGTCCGGATGAAAATATTTACGTTCTCCGCAAAATATATTGGAATATTTCCAGGTGAACGGTGACGGCTCTATTATGTGAGTACGTAGTTGGCGAATCAGGCAGATGATGCGAAAACCAATCGCTTTAGAGGCTTCGGCTGATAAACAGGCGCGGCGGTTTGTAATCCACACGGCTTGACTGAGCTGCTGTACGAAGGGAGATAATTAAGCTATACGATCGGTGCTTAACGCGACACTACATCTAAATTCAGAGATAATGGCGTCATACAATTATGTTCGAGTGTATGACGCTTGATCTGTTGTTGTGTTAACGTGACACTGCAGCGTATCGACTGCGCTGTTCATTTTTGGTTGAACGAAGTTACCTACTTAATATCTGATATCTTAATGAAAGATTAATACACGTCTATTACGCATTTATTTCATAACCTCTTTTAGATTTAATAGTGTACCCATATATGAGCATTCTTAATAGGCAATGGAGTTACGAAGCCTGAAAATCTATATATAGCAAATTACGGATTTCACGATCAAATCTCTGATCAATCGCACTTAACTGATTAACTATGACAAATAGTATCACAGAAAGGAGGCTTTACAGGGCTTCCTGGTTGCAATAATAATTAATTTGCCAGTTAATTAGTGTAGTTGCAGTGGATGTAAATCAAGCGGTGGTCGCCGCCGGCGTGATTTCGCCATTGTTATGGTGTTTCACTGTGTCCGTCTAATGCCCATGGAGGGCCTAGTGATAAATGATTTTATTTCAGTACGTAGATCTGTACAAACACTTTTACACTTCAATCAAATTTTTTAAACTAGTTGAGGTGAATGAAAAAATTGCTGATATTAAAAGAGCAGCTTATATACGAGCTAGTTAAAAAATAGACTGGTTGTTCTACGTCTATCTGAAATATTTGGATGTTTGAAACATCCAAAGATTTGACTCATCGCTGAAAAATAATGTTTCAGCGAAGAGTTAATTAAGAAAACAGGAATATCTTGGGTGTAGAACTTGCAGTACTTTGTTTAAATATAAGATTTGCTTTAAAAATGCAACTTTACATTATGTTTAATCTTTTTTGTGTACTGTATTGGGTGCAGCTGTAATTACTTTTAAAGGTTGAAGGTTGTTTTTTTTTAAAGGTAGTAAAAATGTTTCTAATATTAGAAGAGAAATGTTTTTTTTATTGTTTTTTTACGGCTGGGTTTATTCAGTGGGTTATTCCTTTTAAAATAAATAGATTATTTAATTCATCTTTGATCTGCACCATACACTGCCAAATAAAATAACCCTATTTGTCATCCACTGTGTCACCCCATGTAAAATTTCTACATTTATATCTGTAATTTTTATGGTGTACATAGCAAAGAGTATTCTATTCTACTTTGCGTAAGAAAATCTTTTAGTTACATATTCCTGCTGTCAAAAATACACTCACAATCACAAACAAAACAAAATTGTCGAAACAATATTGTTTGTATCAATTCACCAGCTGAAGTGGCTCTTTGTGTAGCAGTGGCTGTTGAAGTCTCCCCTGTTTTAAACACAATGCCACTGAGAGTCGTTGCAAGCGGCTTATTTACCTAAATGAAGGCCTATTAGAGCTTTGCTCAACCCGAGAACAGGAATACTACGTTTAGAGGAAGATGCGTGACTGTTTTGTGGACTGCATTCGGCATTTAGGCTGGGGACAAATCGGAGCGGAAATACGGGACGGAATTTTGCGCGCGTCATCCGCTCCGTCCACATTTTAGGTAAAATATTCTGAAGTGCAAAATTGGCAGAAACACGCGGATCTGCGATGTTGCCGGATCTCATCAGCGGAATTAAATGTGTGATGTTAGATTGGTTAATACATAAATCTTTTAGTTGGTGAACATAATAGAAATAGCACAACACACAATAATACATGCGTTTTTCCACTTATATTTGTCCCTAACCTAAGCCAACCAGGTGATAAACGCAGTTCTCTATTCAAAATGCAGCGTGATTGCAATAGCCTAAAATTGATTAAGGGGGATCCTCAGCTGTAGCCCGCCAAATTCAAATTTTCTTTGGCTTTTTGCAAAAAATAATCTTAGGTGGAACAAATTTCCAAAGTTTGACGATTGATATGAAATTGATGATTATTATTCAGTAAATATATCATTCTTACAGTTGTGAATAGCATTTTGATCAAAATACGACGTAAAACAGAGGTACAATTTGCAAAAAACCAAAGAAAATTTGAATTTGGCGGGCTACAGCTGAGGATTCACATTAAGTTTAATTCACGCTATACTCTCTAATCCTTGCACACAATGAAAGTTAACCAAAATACTTTCAGAAAATGAAGCTTTAATTATAAAACTAAAAAACTACGTTTCATTGCAAAACTGAAACAGTTATTTTATATAAATCCGTGTAGTTTTGAAAACAAGTGAATGTTTTGAATAACTGTGAACGGCGCCGGTGTATGGAATCTACAGCGAGATATCTATGAGATTCCACTTCCACGAGGAGCTGGGACATAACCTTTGGGACACGCGGACATTTAGTTCGTACAACATTTTAGAAATTATTGTATACTAGCGATCCGCCCATGCTTCGCACGATTGTAACTTATGTGGCGACATGCCAGAACATCGAGATTTCTGTGGTATATATTATCTATGTTTTATATTAATGTAGGTGTTATAAATAAACCTTTTCGAATAAATTCTTTAGGTGATTGTAAAAGCCGCAACTAAATCCATTGTGTGGTTTAGATTAGAAGAACAAGCGGTCAAGACACGAAAAAAGACTTTGTTTTATACTATGTATAGATAAGGTAGGTTTCATATATTATTATGTGTTATAAAAAGAATGAAGGTACGAAATAATTAATGAAAATTTACTGGATTCAAGTGAATATAAGAAAAAAGAAATGTGTATGTATAAGGTGCAAAAATACCTAAGTAAACCGAAAGTTAAAATAATTTATCTACTTAATAATTAACTTAATACGTTCACTTTTGATTGAACATTTAAGGAATCAAAAAGCTTCTATATGTAATTTATTAATAATTGAAAAACCATGTCTTTTTGTTAATTTATCAAATAGTAAGTAAACAAACAATTTAAAATGACTACGCAACCGAGAATACTTTATTGTTATTTTGGAACTACGAGAAAATAACCCTACAATTTCACAAATTGTGACATGTTTTATACTATCGAGTCAGTTTTTGAATTAAGAACTTACTATGATCGAAATACAGTTCTTTACACAAAACTGACAGCTTAGTCCGGCACCAAATTGTCAGTCTTTTTATTAAGAACTTTACAGAAGTAGGAATAAAGTTCAAAGTTCAAAAACCTTTTTTGTAGTTAATAAGACCGAATTCCGTTTAGTTGACCTAACACAACTTGACCCAGCTCATTGTTCACACACAGCGACCGTGTGTCCCAGCAGTTACCTGCACAGAAACTATGTTTATTACAGAACAGTAACCACCAACTTGTGTACCTACCCGACGAGAATTTAGCCGAAATACTAACTACAAATGGCATACGGAACGTATTTTCAGATGTGTTTGCTTTGCTTAAGCAATTAATGTGGATGGAGGTATTTTGGCCGGTTTATTACAGTGATTATTCATATTTATTATTGTTATTTTTGTGTGGTAATTAAGAGTGGGGTTGCTGGTATGTAAGGATCGTAGCAGGTGACGTTCTGTAGTTTCTGCCTACCCCTGAAGAAGGCGTGAGTTTTTGTACTTACTAGCTTTCGCCCGCGGCTTAGCCCGCGTGGATGTCGGAAATTATCCCACGGGAACGTGCTACCGGAATAAAAAGTATTCTATATATTCATTCAGGTTAAAAACTATCTGTGTTCCAAATTCCATTCAAATCCGTTCAGTCGTTTTGGCGTGAAAGAGTAACAAACATCTATCCATCCATCCATCCATCCTCACAAACTTTCACATTTATAATAGGATATAACGGGTGTAAAAAGACACTTAAAGAAGCCGAGTCAGTTGTATTCCCGTCATTCTAATCATTTTTTTGTACTGGACTATAAAAAAAAAAAGGTTTATTGCAGAAACTTGTACAACTTTTACAGTAAATCTTACATAGGGACCTCCTTTTAAGTAAATGATATACCTGTGCTAGGAGATCCTGCTCTCCAATGACATAATAATTAATTGGTAAAAGTGATGTACAATATGAAAATAGAATTGAAACAACAAAAAAATTAAATAAACAATAAAACAAGTAAAATCCCAAATTAAACAGACAAGACTTGAACTATAACTAAATAATAAAAAAAAAAGAATAAACTTAGAGATATATCCTTAAATAGTATGTACGTGTGTACACATGCACATGCACACACACACACACGTGTGTGCATGTGCATGTGTGTATGTGTGCATGTGAGTGTGTGTCTGTGTATTTGTGTCTATATTTTCAACCTCATATTGACGAAGCTTGCAGCAATAATTCAATGTCATGATAAATGTTCAGTTTTAGCCATTGAACTATTGCCTTTTTGCAGTCTTTAGTAGTCATTGGAACCCATACCTGGGAATCTTCTGGTTACGGAGATATTGAAGGTCAAAATTCCAACTTTTACTGAGGTTTTTTTTTACAAAAACTAGTTTAAAATGTTTTAAGTACAGAACATTAAATACCCCACGACCCCTGTACCATTGCTTGCGCATAAGCACAATGTTTTGCGTGTGTTACATTGTGCACTACCGCAAACAGCACATATTCACCCCAAAAATAAAATTCGTTTCCCAGCAATTATTTTCGTGCAATGTTACAAAGTTTGATGTACAGAATGTGTAGTTGACGGCTATGTGATGGGTCTTTTCACACCCTGTATGTATGTTGCTGATATTGTGACGGTTAAGCACGAAAACTGTTGGTCTGAAGTCGATATAACTACGCATTTTTGGTTTGAGACAAAATCGATATTTTTTGGAAATAAAAACTAAGTACCTGTAAGTTTTTAAGCTATTGCATAGTTTTTATCGCGGGCTTTGAGCGCGGCGACTGAATCAAGAAAATCCGTAACGAAAATAAAACCTAACACCCCCCACTCCGCCTACCGTGTAGCTCGGCCGAGCGTTCGCTTAACGTGTATGTATATGGTACGACTGTACTTGAATTAATATCAAAGAAAAAAAATACTGCATAAATAAAAAATAAATAAATAATTATAATTGCATAAGTTGATAAAAAATGCTATGCAATAGCTTTACCGCGGCAGTCCCTGAGTGCCACACGTGTTTATTTTTTTTTACTTCTAGATAATACGTTTTATAGAAGGAATGCGTCTCTTTACTTGTCAGTGTCACAGCGATGCCATTTGAGTGCCACAGACACTAAATGCACAGACAAGTAATTGATGTTACGTCGGGTGCTGACATGCGGATTATAAATAAATAGCAAATTTTATTTTATTAAAATTTATTATTTTATTTAAATGTATTATTTATTTCTGTATCTGTCCGTGACATCACAGCAGCGGGCCCTATCAGAATACCAGCGCTGCGACATTTATTTTTCCTGAATGTCGCAGCATCATGCTGAGATAGGGGCCTTTTGGCCTCGTACAGGACTTACTGTTGTTATTTTCATTTTACATTTTGTTTTTATTTTATTATTTTTATGTTTTTATTTTATTATTTTTATGTTTTTATTTTATTTTTATGAGTGTGTTTAGTTTAGTATCTGATAATCCTGTGCGAGTCTCAATAAATACTTTTTCTTTCTTTCTTTCTTTCTTTCGAATAGCTACAGGAGGAACAGTCAAAGAACGGAACTGATTGCTCTTTTCCTATCCGGATTCTACCTGAAAAGATATGAAATTCGATAGAGTTTCCGAAAGAATATCTCTTTTATTTTTACTAGAGATTGCTCTGTTTTTCGCTTTCAGATTGAAAGAGAGGGAAATTGTTTTCAGAATCCGTTACCGTTCTGAAGGCTTGCCTGTAGTTTTTGAGTGTATCCTACTCAAAACTACTAACAGAAAGACGAAGAGAATTTTTTGCTATTGGTTTCTGATGGTACCATATTAATTTTCGTAAAATACGCTTTTGAGATATTTTTTCGGTGCCACTGATCCTTCTTATTAGATTAAAGTCAGACAGGCGCGACGCAACACCGCGACGGGTCTTTTTTAGAACAATTTCCATGAAGTTTTCATAGGAATTGTTCTACTGGAGTCGCGTCGCACTGTCGCGTCGCGCCTCTTTGTGGGGAGCCTTAAAACTAAAAGGTATTGCAATCACTTTACTTCCTCGCAGCTTTGTCCTGCTTATTAAAATTTTTAAGATTAATATTTTTTGGTTTTATAGACAAAAACTAGCTCCTGCCCGCGACTTCACCCGCGTGGTAGTCAACTGTACTATAAAATTCCCTATGGTATTCTGCAATAGTGTAGCTTTCTGACAGTAAAAGAATTTTTGAATTCGGATCAGTACTTTCAGAGATTACCTCCTACATCCAAACTTATAATCTTTACCTCTTTTTAATATTACTACCTTCTGCCCGCGGCTTCGCCCGCGTGGATGTCGGAAATTATCCCACGTGAACGAGTTACAGAGACAAAAAAGTAGCCTGTATCCTTTCTCAGGATGCCATCTATCTCCTTGCCAAATTTTATCGAAATACGTTCTGTGGTTTAGGCGTGAGAAGGTTACATACAGACAGAGTTACTTTAAAAATTATAATATTATACATATATATAAACTTGCTTTTGCCTGCGGCTTCGCCCGCGTGACTGTTGGAAATTATCCCACGGGAATTTACAACCGGGATAAAACCTATCCGTATGTCTTTCATCCAATTCCGTTCAGCCGTTAAGGCATGAAAAGGTAACATACAGACTATATTTCAAAAGAGGTACACAAAAATTTCAATATCACATGTGAATTTTAAAATCAACCCCTATCATCAACATCCTTTTTTTTTTTTTTTTTTTTTTTTTTTTTTGGTGGGAAATCATCAAATGACGTCTCCCGCTCTGGGCGGAGCGGAAGGGCGTGTCAGACTCTTACTGACTAAAACCCACCCGTGTTCCTTCAGTTGCCTGTGCGCCAGGGCCACGGTAACTCTTTCGAACAATCCGCAGCCCCGGCAGGCATCGGTCCTTTCGGACCCCGTCAATGGTGCTACTCAATCAATGGTCAACATCCTTGGGAGATGATTTTACAAAAACACAAAAACACCTAATTCTCTATTTCTTACCAAAACCATTAATTTGAATTTTCATATCCCTCTTGGTGACCCATACAAACTTTCATCCCCTATATTTTCATTAATTTCACCCCCTTTAGGATAATGTATGAGACAAAAAATAGCCTATGTCCTCCTCAGGATGTCATCTGTCTCCTTGCCAAATTTTCTTGAAATCCGTTTAGTGGTTTAGGCGTGAAAAGGTTACAGACAGAGTTACTTTCGAATGTAGTACAGTATTAGTATGGATATATATATTTATATAGTATGGATTATTATAGTGTAGACAAAGAGCAACTTAATACTCTAACAGCAGCGGAATAAATACAATTTAAATGGCGGCCCACGAAAATCAGCGAAGGCGTGGTTTTAACGTTTTAATGGGATCAGAGATTCGAAGATAATATTTTAAGAATAAAATTATAATCAAAATCTTTGCTGAAGCTAGCTGCTAAAAATATATAATTTCACTGTCCTTAGGTACTTTAATAGACTTCGTGAAATGGTTAAAAATTAAAGTATTTTTTGACTTTTGACCCCAAAGAAATTAAAATATCTATTATATTCTGAAATCTATATTTACCTATTCATAGATGCTGTTTCATACTGGAACTTATACTTTATAATCTAAGTCGACATACGCACGGACGCGCGGAATTTTTCGCGCACTTGATTTTCAACGCACTATTTAGCGGCGAGAGTTGAAAATCCAATAGTGTGTTTTTTGACGCACTGGGATGGATTCTCTATGCTCGGTTACAACTTATACTTTCTAATCTAACGAAGCTAGCATCTTCAAAACCAAGAAATCACAAAGCCATCAACGGACGAGATGACAAGATGATTATTTATTAAGAACTAACTGTAGCCCGCGACTTTGTCTGCGATCTAGGATGAAAAGTAGCTTATTCTCTTACCCAGGTCATAGTCTGTCTGCGTGCCAAATTTCATCCAAATCCGTTTAGTAGTTTTTGCGTGAAAGAGTAACAAACATCCATCCATCCATCATCAAAAACTTTCACGTTTATAATATTAGTAGGATAGGATTTTTTTTGTAGGAGTTAGTTGATCAATCAATACTTCAAATATGTCAACTGAAGGAAGTAAGTTCCACAATCCATTATCAGCTTACAACGTTCCCACTGCTGGGACACAGGCCTCCTCTCAGCGAGAGGGAGTGGGCCGTAATAATTCACCACGCGGGCCCAGTGCGCGTTGGTAGATGTCACATGTCCTCGAATTTTTGCTACTAGGACATGCCGGTGTCCTCACGATGTTTTCCTCTACCGCAACAAGTTACTTATTTCTAATAATCCTACCGATGCAATCAAAACTAAATGCTAGTACATTATTGTAGTTATTAAGTAAAGCGACAACACTCTATATCCCGATCCTCAATTTTCTGGATTATTAGTGATATATAGCGTTTCGATACGACCTAATGACTGCCGCCGGATCCGATGGCACTAGGGTTAACTGCTTATTTCTATGATTTATTGACACTACTGGTACGTGTGGAAAGCTGAGGATATTTTATTAACTAATAACCGTTTTCTATTTAATCTGTCTAATTATTTGTAAAGTATTATAAATCCGAAAGTAAGTCTGTCTGTCTGTTACCTTTTCACGCCTTAACCACAGAACCAATCGGTATGAAAGTTGGCAGCTAGATAGCTATGTCCTTACATAGGATAGTTTTTATCCCACGGGAACGTAGTACGTTCCCGTGGGATAATTTCCGCCCCCCACACGGGCGAAGCCGCGGGCAAAAGCTAGTTATATGTAAACGCTTCTAAGGAGTGCAAGAGTTTCTAGTGGTTTCAAATGAAGACTACAATATATAAGTACATATTCTAATTGTTAAAAGGCTCCCCGCAAACAGGCGCGACGCGACTCTAGTACCACAATATTTTTATGAAAACTTCATGAAAATTGTAATACAAGAGTCGCGTCGCGCTGTCATTTCGCGCTGTCGCGTCGCGCCAGTCTGCGGGAGCCTTAAACATACAATGGGTGACCGTTTTAAGTCGAAAATAGGCATGTGAGAATAATGAAATTTTTATCATTTAAAAGTTTTCGGTTAAATGTTTCATTATTCTAAACTTAACTGATGTAGATCTGTATCAAGTCTAGACCTTAAGTAGGTAAGTATGGTTGAGTGAATTTCAGTAACGTATTAAAACTTAGTAAGAGTTAGCTTTGTGCTTATACAGGGTGTAAAAAGACCCATGGCATAGCCGTCAACTACGCATTCTGTACATCAAACTATGTAACATTGCACAAAAATAATTGCTGGGAAACGAATTTTATTTTTAGTATGAAAATTTGCTAGTTGTAGTAGTGCACAACGTAACGCACGCAAAACATTGAAAACGCTTATGGGTGCATGCAAAGGTACAGCTTAGGGGTCGTGGGGGTATTTAAATTTGTGTTATAAACTTATAGCATTAAAAACTTTTGTTGGAATTTTGTTGAATAAGTTAAGTAGTAAGAAGTAGTAGTTAATAAGTAATAACTAATTTTGACCTTCAATATCTCCTTAACCAGAATGTTCCCAGGTATGGTCCAGTACAAAAAAAATATTACAATGACGGAGTACAAGTGGCTCTCGGCTTCGTTAAGTGTCTTTTTACACCCGTTATTCATGTGCTATGCTATGTGCTATAATTAGGTACATACGGTGGCAGGCACATCAACGCATAACCTGCGGGGTAATTACGTAACACACTAACAGTAGGAATGGGTTTCATTTTGATAGTTCAACAACATTCATTGCGTTATTTACGTTGTTGAGTAGACAAATTTTTCGAACATAAGAAGCAATGGATTAGCAATAGGCTTCAAAATGATTCAGATTGTAATAGATAGTGTGTTACGTAATTAGGGAGCTGTTATTATGATTCAGTACATGATTCTGAACCAACGAAATGGCGTTGAAATATTTCGTCGGTTAAAAAATAATTGCTCTTCAGTACATTTTGACCGCGTAGCTTTTCTATGAAACAGCAGATTTTTATTTTGATAACCTACAAAAAAATTCTACGATACAGGTCTAGAGTCATGTGCTGAATTCATGATTACAGCTTGCGCGTCAATGTCCCTGCCAACTTGTATATGTATTATATTTATGGATTTTAATAGGTATATTTATATCATATATACATACATACATAAACTCACGCCTTCTTCCCATGGGGTAGGTAGAAACTACAGAACGCCACCTGCTACAATCCGTACATACCGTCAAACGGGGTGAATAGGAACGCGGGGGTGAATCGAAACGAAACTTTAAAAGGAATTTTACTATTAAAATAATATAGTTGGTTGCCAAAAAGGACTGTAATGTGTTTACTGTATTATAATTAACTATTAAGTGCCCTTGTTGCCAACAAATTATGTTATTTCAATGTTAAAATCCCTTTTAAAGTTTCGTTCCGATTCACCACAGCGTTTCTATTCACCCCGTTTGACGGTACTCCTTTTGCCTCGTTTACGTTCATACATCTGGTCATACGCGCACGCCGTTTGCGAGTACTACACACCTGACCTTTCTGAAGAACATCACCAATAAGGTCACTATAAGTCTTCCTAGGGCGTCCCCTCCCGGCGTTTCCACTCACATTTGCCTTGTAAATACCTTTTGTTAGTCGCCCTTCATTCATGTATATCATTATATTAAAATAAATATTTATTCCTCAATTTTCGCTATTGCACATACCACTTTTTGTCTCTACATCACTTAAAGGCTGACTGGTAAAAAAAATATATGGCATTAAGTCCGCCTCTGTACATTTGTGTAAGACTACAGCGGGGTAATTACGTAACACACTATCAGTAGGAATGGGTTTCATTTTGACAGTTCAACAACATTCATTGCGTTATTTACTTTGATGAGCAGACAAATTTTTCGAACATATGAAGCAATGGATTAGCAATACGCTTCAAAATGATTCAGATTGTGATAGATTACGTACGATTACGATTAGGTTACGTAATTAGGGTGCTGGTTAATAAGTAATGTTATTGATTCACTGATTATTGTTTTGTTCCTAAGTTACGCTTTACCAAAATTTTTGTTTTATAAATGTTGTCTTACATAAATAATGAATTTAAGCACCCGCCATATTTTAAATAATTATTACATTGTTTGTAAAAAAAAACATTATACAGATGAATATATTTGACTTACTAAGGTAAAGGAGTGCATAATTATAACGTCGGTTAATAGATGGCGCTTGATGCTCAGTACTGCTTTAGTTAGGTACCATAGTACATAGTTTTGTGCCGTAACGGAAATGTTAGTTAGTTATCGTTCAGTCTTCAAAGTGTAAAGTGCTCCAAGTGGAAGTATTGGAATATATTTGATTTATTATACCATAAGTGTTTTATTTGTCTAACATTTGTGTGCATAAAGCATTAAATAAATAGGTAAACAAGCTTACAATAATTGAATAATAAAACGCAAGAGTCAGAGCATTAAATATAAGCTTGTTACAAAAGACAAGCAGGTACCTACTCGAAAGATAAAAGATAAAAGAAAACTCTTAAACATTTCATCAGAAAACGTCGAAATTTAATTATCTAATTAACATTACTTGGGACGACATCGGGTGAATAAAGTCATTGGGGGTGAATTACGACAAATTTCCTATTAAAAAGATTTCTCTCTGAGATCACAATAATGAGAGCTTTGATTATTTCCTAACCGACTTTTTGTATCTTTTGTTCAAATTAATATTTCTCCTGTTTTAGTAACCTGAAAATGTTATATCGTCTGTAAACTTCTGACAATTTATTTTATTTACAACTTTCGCAGAGAAGGAATGAAGTTATTTTTCAATTTTGTTTTATTAAAACTAAGTTTAAATTCTCTTTATCACACGTTTTATTGCCATCAATCAAGGTTCCAAGTAAGTAAGCCTAAATGTAGTAAACATAAATTAATGGGTTTAGTTTCACAGCGCGCTGATCTAAAATACGGCCGCGTTACACTGCCGGATTTTGGATACCTAATCTAAACGACTATAGGTATAGTGTCCACCGGCGGATAACGTAATTTACGGCATTTACTCGATCAATCTTTCTCATGAGTGCTTCTATTTATAGCCAAAGGTAAAAACTTCCCGATCCCTGTATAACAAGAACACTTAGTTTTACTTTCGGGGTCCCAGGATTTATTTTGATCAATAAAGTTTGAACTAGTTTAGATTAAAGTTGGTTTTCAGTGAAGGCCCTTTAAACTTAGACCAATATAAGATTTAACACTGTTTATTTAAGGGAAATATTTAATTGACCGTCCTGGTCCACGTCCGAGCACTTATTGGTCTTCTAATGGTGATCGCCTTTTTTGATCCTGCAAAAACTTTTAGGTCGTCTAGGTAATGTTGATTGCCCATTTTAAATAAATGAGCCTCTTTTTAAATGTTTGGTTGCAGTAGCTAAGCGGGGATAGGACACAGCATAACCCGATTTAAGTTAGGTTAGAAATGTGACCATCCATAGTGGAGCCTTGCCGCGGCAGCGGTCGGCGAGCGCTGCATCCAACTTTGTCGTAGGTACTATAGGCTACACGGTCGAGGAGTGCCCTGCGTGGGCCTCCGAGCGGCGGGTCCTGGTTGCCAGGATCGGGCGTGACCTGTCTCTGCCGGCAGTAGCGAGGGCTATGCTGGCAGAGACAGAGAATTGGACGGAAGTAGCCTCGTTCTGTGCGACAGTGATGGTCAAGAAATAGGCCGCCGAGCGGGATCGGGAGAGAGCTTATCTTGCTTGGAGAAGGAGGCGTCGGAGAGGCAACCGCCTTGGCGCCTAATACGCCGAAACTCGCTTACCAATCAAGGTAGGTGGACCTTTGGGATCGCAGGCGCACACAGTGGGGACTCTGTCCGCCCACCGAGTGACCCCAGGGAAGACGGCGGCACAGTGGTCACGTGCTGCCGCGCATAGCGAGGCTCAGAGGAGTCCTCTTTACAGTCTCTCCAGGGATGTGATGATGGATGATGGATGTGCTTTACAGGCATTGCACAGAGGGGTTCCGGAATCGGTCTTTTAAGAGGAACCGGGACCATCAGGTGATCACCTGGGTGGTTTCAATGAGGTAAAAATCCCATACTCCCTGACCTCCCTCCCCAGAGGTCGGGTGCCTTTTGAAGGTGTTCCATCGAAAAAATCGAAAAAAGGTGCTATAGGGTACATCACAAAATGATGATCGAGATTATTAGCCTATCGATAAGTACTTCGTTATTTTTTAGGAAATTAAAATGGGCATTCGTTTTAGATCGATGAAATTCACGACTTTATTTAATCTATACCTACATATAAAAATGAATTGCTGTTCGTTAGTCTCGCTAAAACTCAGAAACTGCTTAACCGATTAGTTTTTTTTTTTTTTTTTTGTTTATACACCTCTTTAGTGGGGTGGTTTAAAAGAAAAAAGAATATAGGAAAAACCTAATGGAAAATTTTTGACAGGACAACGTCTGACGGGTCAGCTTGGTAGGGTAAGTAGCTAGGTAGGGTAGGTAGGTAGGTAGGGTAGATGTTAGATATTTAGTGCTACCTGAGCGAAGCCGGGCTGGGTAAAGCTAATTGTTTTATACAAGCACGAGACGCAAGCAATACGTATATTAGACGGAAGAGTTTAAAACAAAAATATTGCAATATTGCTGAGCCCTTCGTCCCATACATACATTGCGAGAAAATATTCAAGAAAAAAAAACGATTAAGTGAGTGAAACATAACTTTCCTCCCAATAAAACACCCTAGGGTAGTCACTAACTCTGACCCCATGAATTTTAAACCTGATTACTTAGCTAAGAGCGGTTGACATTTGGAGTGCCTCTCTAACTACTCCCATGTGGGATTTTTACCGCGTTTTTTATTTCACTTAGACGAGTATGTACGTTTTAACCCTATTACGTATGGTAATAGCTGAGAGAAGTTTCTGCTGAGCTGAAAATGTACTTAAAGGTGAAGAAATAAGGTTCTTCGCAAAGCTGTAGAGATGGGTAGATCGATGCGCAGTAGATATAGGCACACTTACATAGATTATGCAACCCTATTCTTTTTTTCGGAAAATTTGTATTTTATGTAAATACAATTGAAATAACTGGAAACCTCTTAAGGCGAGGTTGTAGTACTTTTAACTTTCTTAAACCTCTGTGAATCTAGCCAAATGTAAATGTTGCACAAAAAAAAATATTTTGTTGGAAAATTTTACTTGCGGTCAAACGCTGTGTGAAGAGTTGAAGACAGAAACGTGAATTGTAATAACTGGCTCGATAAAAAAAAAAACATAAAGATGACACTAAATCGCTATTTAAATTGAGCACTTTGAAGAGATTCCATCATGAAACCATGTAAAAGTTATATCAAAAGATTAGGCCTATTGTTTTTTAAGGCATGTTGGGAACACATTTTACAATAATGTCATTTTTGAAATATATACAAAATCTAGCAGTTCAAGCGCTCGCACCGGCCGGCCAGTACATGCCCAGACGCACAAGACACACCGCACTACAAGAGGTCCTTAAAGGCTCCTCCATACAGGCGCGACACGCAACGCGAATCGCACGCGACACAACGGCACCACACGCCGCGCGACGAGCGGTGCCTTTGTGTCGCGTCGCGTGTCGCGCCTGTTTCTAAGAGCCTTAAGGCGTCATTGTAGGTACTCATTATTATCAACTACTTTTACTATAGGAAAACACTGAAACCCTTGACAAAAAAATATGCGTGTGTGTCGTGGAACACTCGGTTGGAACGAAGTTCCTGTTGTAATATATTTAGAACATCCATAGAACAAATTTGATTACCATAAAAAGGGTTATATTGAGTCAACCTTAAAAGATAAATATAAGCAGTCGCAAACTTTTTTTTGAATTTTTTAACGGGAACAATTCCGTCATACTTGATGTTTGCGTAACTTTAACCGTTTACGCAGCGCACGCAACGGAAGCTCTTAAAAGGAATCATTTTATCCCGTTTTTGCAACATTTTTCATTTATGCTCTGCTCGTATTAGTCGTAGCGTTGTGTTATATAACCTAAAGCCTTCTTCGATAAATGAACTATCCAACACAAAAAATTTTTTTCAATTCCAACCAGGAGTTCCTGATATTAGCGCGTTCAACCAAACAAACAAACAAAGGGTCGTGTCGGAAACTCATGACGGAAAACTCTTACTTTTTTTTTGCCTAGCCACCATCCGCCAAGTCCGTACCGTGCGATAAGGAACTTCGTTCAAAAAAAACCTGCTGCACACATTTACATAACATAACATCACTCCTTGTTTCCCCGAAGTGTTAGGCAGAGGTGTCTCTACGTCCTCGCGCCCCTAGCCGCCGCAGGAGGAGGAGACACCCTGGGCGTCGGGAGTCGATTGCCGACTCCCGGCCACCGTAGGCGCGGGCTTGCGGATGGCGAGCGATGGGCAGCTCGCCGTCCGGTAAGGACCAGGCCCGGGTCGACGGCGCGTCGTGTTCCACGCGCGCCTCAAAGAGATGTCAGCAAAATTGACGGGGTCCGATAGGACCGATGCCTGCCGGGGCTGCGGATTGTTCGAAAGAGTTACCGTGGCCCTGGCGGACAGGCAACTGAAGGAACACGGGTGGGTTTTAGTCAGTAAGAGTTTGACACGCCCTTCCGCTCCGCCCAGAGCGGGAGAGGTCATTTGATGATTTCCCAACCAAAAAAAAAAAAAGAGGTGTACCTACTTATAGTACACCTACATTTCGCCAGTTATGTTTAAGTCCCATGTAATACGGGGCGAGCCCTTTGCCATCAACCGGGCACAAATCGAGACTTCGGGTTGCTACTGAGAAATTCCAGATAGAAAATGTTTATGTTCGCATAACTCGACAAAATGTAGGGAACAGCAGATTTTTTTCGTGATTTCAGGGTTGGACCCTTAAGTTATTTTCATTACACCTTGTATAATACCTAATCTCCAACTTGCTTATATCATTTTCAAAAGCCGACGCGTTTACGGCTAGTCATGAAATATGCTGAGGGCATATTACATACAGGGTGTTAAAAGACCCATCACATAGCCGTCAACTACGCATTCTGTACATCAAACTAAGTAAAATTGCATAAAAATAATTGCTGGGAAACGAATTTTATTTTTGGTGTGCTGCTGTTTGCGGTAGTGCGCAATGTAACACACGGAAAACATTGTGCTTATGGGTGCAAGCAATGGAACAGGGATCGTGGGGGTATTTAAAGTCGTGTTAAAACATTAAAAACTTGTTTTCGTACAAAAACGTCGATAAAAATTTGAATTTTATCCTCCAATATCTCCGTAAGTAACCAGAAAGCTCTTAGGTATGGTCCAGTACAAAAAAATATTACAATGACGGGGAGTATAAGTGACTTTCGGCTTCGTTAAGTGTCTTTTTACACCCGTTAGAAAAATGTATTTACATAATTATTATGTATGAGAATAATTCACAATTTTGGAAACCGTGGACCGCCTGTAACGTTTTCTAACGAGTGAACATTAGAAATGAATATTAATATTATACATTCGAAAGTAACATTATCTGTATGTTACCTTTTCACGCCAAAACCACTGAACGGATTTCGTTCAAATTTAGCAAGGAGATAGATGGCATCCTGAGAAAGGACATTTTTTCTCCCGGTAGCACGTTCCAATAGGATAATTTCCAACATCCACGTGGACGAAGCCGCAGGCAGAAGTTAGTAAAATAATGAAACACACGTAGGTAATCACTCAAAGCTAATTTACGCAGAATTCTCTGTAGTAACTAATAATTGAATCTCGGTGAGCTTGCGGTTTTCAAAGTATTAGGTCTTTACCTATGAAATTGCCGTTCTGCAGTACTGGCCATTTCAAATCAAAATAATTTTTGTTTGGCTATGAATTCTAATTTCAAATTAATTTTATTTTAAAAACATGGATTTTTTTTTCTAAAAGTAGTCATTTCTTTATTGATTAGTGTTACATTTTCATCGCATTTCAATCTTTTTCGTCATCATGGATACGTTAAAAATTCGAGTAATTATGGAATATGAGTACCGTCGTGGCAGCAACGCGGCACAAGCGGCACGCAACATCAACGACGTTTACGGAGCTAACTCTACAAACCAACGCACCACCTGTTATTGGTTTGCTCGCTTCCGTTCTGGAAATTTCGACCTGAAAAATGAACCTCGCGGTCGTCCGAAGACTTTGGTCGACAATGACGAATTAAAGGCGATTGTGGAAGCTGATGATACACAATCTACGGCTGAATTAGCAGCAGCTTTCGACGTTAGCGTCAAAACAATATTGGTCCATTTGCGTCAAATTGGCAAGGTAAAAAAGCTTGACAAATGGGTGCCCCACGAACTCAATGATCGCCAGCGCGAAGTACGCGTCGAGACGTGCCTTGCACTGCTCAACAGACACACAAATGAAGGAATTTTGAACCGCATTGTTACCTGCGATGAAAAATGGATTCTGTTTGATAACCGTAAGCGCTCAGCAAGTTGGTTGGATCCTGGTTCAGCACCTAAACAATGCCCTAAACGAAAACTTACCCCTAGAAAAGTGATGGTCACTGTTTGGTGGTCTAGCGCCGGTGTGATTCATCACAGCTTCTTACCAAACGGGGTGAGCATTACTGCAGATGTGTACTGTGAAGAACTGAACACAATGATGGAGAAGCTGGCGCATCTCCAACCAGCATTGGTCAATCGCTCGTCTCCGCTGCTCCTGCACGACAACGCGCGACCTCATACTGCACAGCAGACGGTCTCCAAGTTGCAAGAACTGGGGTTGGAAGCTCTCCGTCATCCGCCCTACTCACCAGACCTTGCGCCTACAGACTACTACTTTTTCCAGAATTTGGATAACTTCTTGGCGGGAAAAAAATTTAATACCCGAGAGGCAGTACAAAATGCCTTTGAAGAATTTGTTGCCTCCCGTCCAGCTGATTTCTTTAAGAAGGGCATCAATAAACTGCCACTGCGATGGCAAAGATGCATTGATTGCATGGGTGATTACTTCGATTAATACAAATAAAAAATTCATGAAAAAAATTCGTTTAAATTTTTTCATACAAAACGGCAATTTCATAGGTAAAGACCTATTATCTTTTTTGACATTATTATGTTCGTAGAATTCGACAGGATCGTTGTTGGTTATGAAACTCTGTCATGTTCATGTGCTCTCGTCTCAAGAATACTAAAATACTGTCAAAATATTATTGTGTAACGTCTAATTTCTACGTTTTGTGTTATTTATTTTTGTACTTACAAGCTGCTACCCGCGGCCTCGCCCGTGTGGATGTTGGAAATTATTCCACGGGACCGTACTACCGGGATAAAAAGTATCATATGTGTTAATCCAGGTTATAAACTATCTGTGTTTCAAATTCCATCCAAATCCGTGCAGCAGTTTTTGCGTGAAAGAGTAACAAACATCCATCCATCCATCCTCACAAACTTTCACATTTATAATATTACTTAGTAGGATTTTCTTTTTTGTGCATCTTGGAATTCACTTGCATACGGTGAAGAAAAACATTACAAATACAAATATTTTAAAACATTAGTGAGGAGACCTGTGGGGGGAGTGCATGCAGTTTGGTATACACTAGTACACCATAATTTTATCTATACTAATATTATAAATCCGAAAGTTACTCTGCCTGTCTGTCTGTCTGTCAACTATCCAGCCCGTAAATTAGGCTTTTGAAAAAAAATGGCATACGGGCAGACCATGACCTGGGTTAGGATTAGGACATAGGATACTTTTAATCCCGGTAGTAAATTCCCGTGGAATAATTTCCAACCTCAACGTGGGCAAAGCCGCGAGCAGAAGCTAGCTTGAAGTAAATAGAATGGAATAGAATAGATTACTCTTTATTCTGTACACCATGGAGATTACAGATATTAAGGTAGAAATTTAAAAATCCACAAAAAGAAATGTACGAGTATATCCACTTTTGTTGCAGGTATATCATGGAATGGAAGATGGAATACTGACAGCCATGGATAAAAGGTTTCCTATCCATCAAATAAGCTTTTACGCCAATTCCAAACAAAGAAGTAGATTGTTTCCACTAGGTAGATATTATTATTAGTTTTGGTTCCTTTTCATAAATAGCTTATAAAAATTTAAATTAAAAAACCCCCGACACAAAAAAGAGCTGATGAACTTGAAACGGCTGAACCGATTTTAATAAAACATGTTTAAGAAGCACCGCAAGAAAACCAGCTATCAAATAAAAAAAACTGCATCCAAATCGGTTCACCCGTTTAAGAGCTACGGTGCCACAGACAGACACACATATAACGGTCAAACTTATAACAGCCCTCTTTGTGCGTCGGGGGTTAAAAACTAGTGAGAGCGACAAAATTGGTTTAGCTCTGTAAAAATGAACAATGAAAGAATATTTAAAATGATAGTGTCTTTACTCTGTAGTGGGACAGTAATAAGTGGGTATTATTATATAATTAAGGGTTTTTTTTTGTAAATTTGCTACGCACCATCTTAAATTGTCCGTATATTCATATCACGACTGCCATTCTTTGACAGTTGTATGGAATGGCTGGAACACGGCAAATTTACGTAGGGAATCAATTTGCTTAACAATAAATAATTTACCTGACTGTAGGTATCTCATAAAGTGCTGCGAGAAACCATTACTTCTTTGAATACACGAGTTTAATAAAAAGTGGGAAAAGGTACCTTTGTAGGTATTACAAATTTGTGGGGAATGGAATACTTTGTGCAATGTCAACAACTACGTACCAAATTGTGTTTTGTGTTCTATAAAGAGGGCGATCTTTAGAGTTTGCACTATTCGGTTTTTTTATATGAGAATAACTACCAAATACATACGCTTATCGACTCCCTCTATAATAAAGATCAACTTAGCGAATGTGCGGGATACGAAAGGATGCGGCGACAGCCGATCACGTCCTGCAGGATGTCGATGCATACGATCGGCTCCGTACCGTCGCTTGCGAACGTATCCGTTTCTGCGCCTAGTCAAATAGTTTCATTCCTACCGTGTTGACGTGTTCTAATTCGGATAAATTTGTGATCGGATACGACGATAGGCAAACGGAGCCGATCGCGCGTCGCAGCATACTTTCGGCTACGATCGCGTGTCGCGTAAGACGCCCGCGGTCAAGTTACTGTGCGCGGCTTAGTAATATAGACTTTAAATACTGTGTACACGATTTAATATCGTTTAAAGATTGTAAATCCGTTCCTATCCGATGCGATGCGAGCCGTTTGGTGGAAATCATCCTTAACAGTAGGAATGGCTTTCATTGTGACAGACAACAACATTCATTGCGTTATTTGCGTTATTGAGCAGACAAATTTTTCGAACATATTAAGCAGTGGATTAGAAATATCCTTCAAAATGATTCAGATTGTGATTGATAGTGTGTTATGCAATTAGGGTACTGTTTATCCTATATTTTGTGCAACTAATACTTTGTGTTTTATTTTTAGGAAAAAATATCCAACATGCAACATTTCTCCGTAGAGAAATGTAATTTAAGATCAGACTTAATTACTGTGTATCCCTTTTTGCAATTTAAATCTAGATAAAGGTTTAATTTCCAAAAAGTATCTACTAAACTCTTTGTAATTCTGCTTACGCCTCTGTGCGCACCTAGCATAAATTATTCCCTTCTTTTACATAATTAGTGTACTTTATTTACTCATTCCAAGAGATATTTTAAAAGAGAATATCAAGCGCAAAGAGAGAATTAAGGAAATTAACTATTTTCTTTGTCCTTTTTGCTCAGATTACCAACTAGCGCCATCTCTGAAGAGAAGAGGAAACGAAACGTATTGAGAAGGCATTTAATCATTTCATATTGCTATTTTTAAAGATTACTGTGTGAAAAATCTTCTTCAACCTTCAAATGATAAAATACAATAAATAAATCGTGCGTATAGTCCACCTCGTAATTACTTTAACACTTATGACAAATAATTTCTTACTTGAAAGTATCTAACTGTCACATATACAAAATATACCTAGTCATTATAATGACGTGCAAGTGACGTTAGGGTGATAAAGCAATTACGAGGTTGACTATACTTCAATTACGTAGCTATACATATGAAATTCGCTCATATCCTGAAATTAAGTTAATAATATGCTTAATTGAATTTTATATAATAAATGTGTGAAAATTTTACTGAATATGACAGCTCTAATTATATTAACAACAAATAAGTTAATAACTCTGCAATTCTATACAATTTCGTTTGCTAATTTATTAGTAGATAGTTGTTTTCGTTAGCGTTTCAACTTTTCAGACAACTTGGGGTTGGGTTTAGACAAGTCTTTGTGTTAGTTCTAGATTTATCGTAATATTCTAGTAATATTTTACTTGATTTGTTAAACTTCGTGAACAGGCTTAATTTTCAAGAGATAAGTTTAATATCTTCGATGGGAAAGGTACGATTAGATTGTTGTAACAGACAACAGAATTTAAGTTTAATTCATTTTAAATGTCAACATTGAGGTAAATAAATAAATATCTATACCTAGTCGTTGAAAAATAAATTAAACTAATCTAATCATAATTTGTGGTTATCGTGTAGGTAATCCTACTTTAGGTTAAAGATAACCCATTATTATTTTTCCCGGTTTTTCCAGGCTCTTAACTATAAAATATGATGGAGAAGGTACGTCTCTCTCATTATCGTCAGCCATATTTTAACTACTGTGTTGGTTATTGCGCAATAGAAAAACCGTTTGCAGTTCAAATCAAATTATAATTTACGAACAAATTAATCACACTAGCGAATCACACACTGTAGGTACACGACACAACTATACAGAACGCGCGACAGTTTCTAAACGTGTTCACTGCTTGACCGCCACCAACCAACTCTGCTTTAACTCGACGAGCATTATGTTGTAGACTCTGTCGAGCCCCTCCTGGTGGCGCTAGCGTCCGATTGATTTAACGTATTTCCGACATATAATATTTATACCTACAACAAACCATTGACACACCTTTAACCCCGCATAAAAATTACATTTAACAGGTTTTCCACAAAAATCAATAACAAAGTAATTTCAAAATGCTTAACGACTAATGGATATCATATCAACAATGTTGACCATCTACTGATGGCTGATTACATGGCTTATGAGCGTCGGTATCCACGCCCGGGTGGTCGTAATCAAGCCCGGATAAACAAACAAACAACTGGGTAACCGGGCAATACTACCCGGCTTCCGGAAATTAACTTATGCGACCGTGGCAGTCGCGGCAGATGCTTCTTTTTTCGCTGCATTTTGTAAAGGTGTGTCTTTTTCACGCGTATTTACCAGGTCTTAAATGATTTGTTACACTTTGGTTACTTATGACTTGTTTTCAACAATGGAATAGCGCTCGCATTAATTTTTTAGAGGTATGAGGAACAGGGTGTAAAGTTCACTCATATCTCCATAGAAAAGGGAGAATCCTCGGACCAGACGGGTGTCGTGTCTGGTGGGAAACTGCCCGACGATTGGTGTCGGGACGTTGTATATATGCTATAGTTGTGCGGTAAATCTCTGCTTGCGCGATGCAGGATTTTGCGTGACTTCAGTGTGCAGCGTAGCTCGCATGTGGCATTGTAGGTGTCGCTACAATTTGTTTATTTTTCATTTCTAATTATGATATAAAATTTGAAGTAGTATCGTTTTGGACGTGTATTATCGCTGCACTCGTTTTCAACAGGCTTTTGTTATCAATAATATGGTTTTGCAAATAGTAAAATAATACTTTTTTTTATCAACATTGTTTTGTAACTTTTCCAGTAACTATGCGTTTTTCCAATGCTATAAATTGTCGGAAAAACCTATGAAAACTAAATCGGGAACGCGAGTTTTTGTTTGATAGCACACACAGATTTATTCATTCTTTTTGTGTTTTTCCTATCCACCTACACGGGGGTAATTTGCAGAAAATATGTACCTTTTGAAAAATGTAACTAAGCTGAGGGATATAAAATCTGATAATCGTTGTAACGAAACTGATATTATAAAGCATTGTACATATGGAGCGATAGGGACGATATAATAGCGTCTCTCTCTCTAACTCTGCTGATATTTAAATGCCATATAAACGAATGAGTCTAAGGTAAATTTTGCAAGCACAGCCATTTAAAATGGATACTCTCAACCGACTGACAAAACTAATGTTATATTAAATGTGTGCACTAAGCTTTACGATTTCTCAGTTTCTTAACGTTACGAAATATAACGAAACTAAGTACAAAAGCTCAGAAATTATAACCTCAAAAATGATTTATATTAAAACAACGTGTTGTACGTATAAGAACTGGGTGTATTTGTTAATATGTAGAGCGAAACTATCATTACTAGATATATTAGTACAAGATAAACAAATTTTTACATGAGGGAACTGTCGTTAATCCCCCTGAGATTTTTTGCACAAAAAACACTTTCTTTCAGCAAGAGCATTTTCAAATTCGTTTGACAGCAACATGGCCTCGTTGTCGAATGATTTTCACAGGTGCTAAAGTGTTGCCAGAATATTAAATTGTATTAATTGTGATATTGTAATATTAATATTAAATTAATATTAATATTACATTGTCAGCCTTTAAAGCAATGCGTTAGAATAATTCTTGGTTACTAAGCCGTAATGAAATTTTAGATTTCTGGGACAAGTTTATATTGCTGTAAAGATATGATGTTACGTTGTAAAACTACACATTATTACAGGCACACATATTGTAAATGAGCTTAATAAAAGTAAGAAAATTACAACCACGCTCAAAAATAGGGATAAAAACTCGTAACAACAAGCTTCCGAATACACACAAGTCTCAATTGGGCCATTAATAAAATGATTGTATGACAGGCAAAATGCGATTTATGTTTGAAAAATGTTGCTTAAATTTTGTTAATGAAACTATAAATAACAAAATCATAATTTTACTACCATAGACCTCTATTATACGATAAAACCGGTCCAATGCCACCACGCACAATGAAGGGTTCCGTCGTTGGGATGAATTTATTCCATGAACAAACTTAACGTTGTAGTTGAAAACCATGTATACATCCCAACTGCAAATGTAACTTGGTCGAGTATTACTCGTAAAATTGTAAAGCCTACTTAGCTGTGATAGTTTTCGTTTTAACTTCGTTGTATATACAAATACCGTGATTTTTTTCACAAAACCAAAAACAACCATTTAGCTGGTAGAGGGGCGGGGGGGTGACACTTGACTCTAATAAAAATTTGCACTTTAAAGCTTATTATTTCACAAACGAATCTCTTAATCGAAAAATTGTTGCTATAAACCTGCAATATTTTTGAAAGACCTATCCAACGACACCCCACACCATGGGGTAGACGACAAAAAATGAAACATCCCCACTTTACGTGTGAAGGAAGTAATCTAAAAAAAATATTTTATCACTTTGTTGGCGTAACTAATATGTATATCCATGCCAAATTACAGCTTTCTTGTACTAAGAGTCTCTGAGCTAAGCTACGACCAGACAGACGGATGGACGTACATGACGATTATGGCGAAACTAAGTATAAGGGTTCCTACGGAACCCTAAAATTGCAAAAAATTGCTTTTCTTTAGATATATATTATAAAACTGGTAATTAATTCATGGGACATTAAAAATCTCCAAAGGTACATATTTTCTGTAAATGACCCATATACGATCTAAATTGATCACTGTTCCCAATGGGCTGCCAATCTGTTCGATGCTAATACAATCTAAACGTATGACGCTGCTTGTGTCTGATACGAGGTGCAACTTGTCACTTCGGACATGAACTATTGCAGCTATGGTATATATAGGTACCGTAACACGCACATACATTAGTACCAGGCATTCAACATACTATGCCTATGTCCAATTGTACAGTAGTGGACGTCTTTTAATTGATATTAAGGGGATGATGATTTAATTGATGAAAATTCGGTCTGTTTAGGTACGTTTAGCGACAGAAGTTGATTAACACTTCAGTTTTTTAAATCTTATGTAATTATTGAGCAAAATATTTATAAAAAATTGTACTGATATAAAATTTTAAGAATAATATTATTTTTAGCTATTAAATGAAATGCAGAAAAGCAATGTGTCGATTATTTTGTATCAATTTAGATGATGTTTAAAAGTTAGTGTTATTAGACTTTTGTTGCTGACTGTTGGTACTATTTCTTAGCATTCTTGGGTAAGTAAGTAAAAAAAGGAGAAGAAATAAAGATTAGGAAAGATAAAATCTGACATTAAATGGTCGTTTTCGTAAACTAACCAACACAAAGAAATGCTTCATAAGCATGAAATGCTTCATAAGTTTGAAATGCTTCTTGAGCATAGGGTCACCGGAAAATGTAAAAAGAAACTGGTCGTGCCTTTTCCGTGAAGAATGCCAATAGTTAAGCCAAATAATTTATCAAAGAATCAAGTCAAAAACCTCAAAACTCAACATGACAAACTGTATGCAAAAACCCTTCAATCCTGTCATCAGTGATTTTATACTGCACGTAAAAAGCATCAACTTTCCGTCGATTTACGGCAGTTTCTTCGTAGAACATTTTCTAATCAACATTCAAGTAGCGAGGTATAAGGCGGTGTCCCCATAAATTACGTATCAAGTATGTGTAGAGGCTTTATGAAAAATGTTTTCGTAACGCGGTTTCTCGGTGGATACTTGCGGAAACTCCGCCGGCGCGACCGTGCACACGCGGCTTTATGCAAACAAAATATATTGGCCCTTTGATATGTTGGCTCCTTAACTTTACTATTAGTTTCTCTTAGAGTTATTAAATTGGCTCCGTTGGCTTGTGTGGTAGATTAGCTGTGTGGTACAGATTGTGGTGGGTTTTTACCATATTTGCGTTTAGTAAAGTATTGCGTCTATTACATACTAAGTTAGCGTATTTTGTTTACGGAAAATTCACAAGTATGAGAGTGGTGCCGATTCTCTTGTCACAAAATTCTATAAACTAGACTAAAAATCACTAAAATTTGGTTTATTCCTGTCAAACGACGATTTCTCATTCTGAAATAGACTAAAGTGACACAACTTAACTATAATTTAGTTTGACAGGACTAAGATGGCACTGAGTTATTAGTTAAGTGAAAATGGCAATTTTGCTGTTCTGAATTAGATGTTTTTCACCTAAAATGTTGGTTGTCTAACGAAATCTGGCTATTTTTAATCGCGATTATAAAGGTGTGGAGTAAAATTAGTTGTCACATACTAAAATTCACCACAACACCTCGACTTCAGGTGCAAAAACATTACTGTATCTTTTTTAATGTTATTTTGCTTATATCTCGAAAATGGTGTGTCCTATCACAAAAATAATGAAAATTTCGACCCCCTTTATAAAAACTTAAATCTCTATTACACACACTCTAGATGTAACAAACAATTTTTCATATTTTCCATACAAAAAGTGATAAATTCCATACAAAACACGTCGAGGCTGCCCCCCATGCGCGCTACCGGCGATACTCGTGGATTCGCGACTGTCAAATAAAAATTTTGTTGCGTCAAAATTATTTTTACATTTAGAGTTATTTTTTTGCAGAATAACTTTAAGATTCTCATAGCCAAAAATAAGGAATTTTAGTGATAGTTTAGTTAGTTCGGTGTACAAGAGAATCGGCACCATTGTCAAACATTTTATTACATTGCAATACGAAATATTATTCGTTGAACTTATTTAATTTTTCGTGGCTTTTCTCCTTCTTTTTAACTGACTTCAAAAAAAGGAGGAGGTTCTCAATTCGACTGTATTTTTAACCGACTTCAAAAAAAAAAGGAGAAGTTTCTCAATTCGACTGTTTTTTTTATGTTTGTTAGCTCATGACTTTTTTCTGGGTGAACCGATTTGAATGATTCTTTTTTATTTGAAAGCTGGTGCTTCACATGTGGTCCCATTTAATCAAGTTCTGACCAGGAGTTTTTGAGTTATCCTTAATACTGCGTATTTTTTCCACTTAGTTTATATTGATGATGTTATAATTATTTCCTGTCACGGTTATTTACATATCAAGTAGTGGTACATGAATCTGTGTGGGGTAGGTACAACAACTAAAAAGTGAAAAATAATGAACTATTTTACAAAAAAAAAAACAACCGACTTCCAAAAAAAAAAAAACACTAAAAACCGTGAAAAATAACTTTAATTTCGGAAGTCGGTGTCTTTGTTTGTGTATTTTCGTTTTTGGCCACCGACTTCCGAAATTAAAGTTATTTTTCACGTATTTTAGTGTTTTTTTTTTTTGGAACACAGTTGTATTTTTGTAAAAAAATCGTGCCAATTAATTACTCAAAATAGTTACTATCCCAAGTCAGTCCCTAAAAGAACTTATCGCAGGTACCTACGCTGATGTCACAAAGAATTTTTAAATTGCCCCAAATTAATAATAGTAATAGGTTGCGTGTTAACCAAATTCAACTTTAACCTACTTTTTATTCAAAGCTTTTAACCCGCAAAGGATATTGAGAAGTCATAAAATGGTCACAAATATTTTACAAATATTTCAAGTTTCTAAGTATATCAATCATAATCCGATTTGAAAGGAGAGGATTTAGACCCGGGACACCATAAGCAATAAAGCACTACACGTCAGATTGAGAGCTATACGATTCCAATCCGCTTTCGAGCCAGAGACAAAGGGAAACTTCGATGAAATTGGAACATCAGACTTGATTCGACGCATTGACGGAAAAACCTTTTGATATCTAGGTTAATCAAGTGAAAAGACAAGACTGATTTAATTTATCACTGTCGGATCGCATTTGTTAAGCTAAAATGTAAAATAACAATTCCAAACTTTTGAAACGTATTCAATGCGGACGAAACGCCGATATGTTGTGAATATTTTAAAGTCCAGCGTTCAATAGCGTAAATCCGTAAGCGTAATTCAAACTGTCGTTTTGCGCGCGTGTAGCCCGTGCCTAATCCCGGTTGGACGGGTACAAACGACATCGTCAGGTGATATCAGTTGCAGCTGCGACGTGCTCGCTCCTAGATTCACTTACGGATTGATGGCAATGCAACGCGATATATACTCTAAGCTACAAATCACCGAACCATTCCGTTCGACGCGCACAAAAGAATATCGAAGATGTCTGCTTTATTACCTCGATACAATTGTATCGAGCATATTTGACGGGAGTGTTATGAATATATTAAAGTTATAAAAATAACGGCATTTTTTTAAACTTGGAATCTGATTTTTTCGTTCGAATCGTGTCTATATTTTACCATGTACACCATTCACTTTTGTTTAGCGTACGGCTGTGACGACCATGCAAATAAAGAGGAAAAAACCCTTAGTTTATGCTCCCGTCGACACACAATAGTTACGCTCCAAATGAGATTGTTCATCGTTTCTCTCTTTTTATATGGAGAGGTTTGTTTTACATTGTATTCATATTATTTTCAATTACGCTGCGTTATTTGTTCTGCGAACATTATGTTGTTTGAAAAACTCACTCTATGTAATGTTACGATATTGAAAAATGGAATTGTCAAACAAATAAAAAGGGAATGAATTTTACCTATATTTAATAAGAACAAAGAGTTGTTATTGTAATAAATTTTGCGCTTAAAACGAAAAGATAACGATCATAAAATCACATTCATGACACGTCCAGAATTTATAGTCACAAATAGTAAACATTCATTTTACTGTGAGTTGTCATGAGGGCACATAACTGGCTCATTTTCCCGGAGTGCGTTAAGCATGTAGGTCATAAAGACAGGCGTACACCGACGGCTCTCGTCAGGCCCTCGATATTTCACCGAACATTACAAACGTGCGGCCGGACGACTGATGTTAATTGGATGCGCAGGCCGCAGCAGGCACGACTATGAAATATAAAACGGGCAGTTTCCAGGTGACTGCAACTGCATTATCCTGCTGCAGACGTAACGTGTCAACGTCTGGTTATCGTGTCGTAACGGTGTGGTTATTGTTAAAAGGTATGAAGGAATTTTGAGAAGTGACTGTTGATGAGAGAACACGTCAAGTAGCTAGCGTGTTCGTGCGGTTTGTTTTGTCTTGTAGTGTAATTTGTATCTTTATAGCACTGTGATTAATGCATCTTAAAATATAAACTCCGCAAGGTGAAGTACGCCTGCATGATTTCTATTCATACCCCATACCTAATCAAAATCATATACCGCTACATTTGTCCATTTCCTCTTGAACACGATCCAATTCGGATTATTTCAACTGAAAACTCTGTCCATTTTTCACTCTTTTAATGCCGCATACATTTTCTGCATTATGTATTTCAATTTTCTAACAGATAAACCGGGACTTCATCAAAGCGGTGGGCGTAACGGTAAAAACGCACCGACTCAAACAGTAACGTTACCCACACACAATACAAAATATTGCTATTTTTGTAGCGCATTCGCACACAATACGTTTGAAACGGACTGTGTATAAACGGCCCATCAAAATTTCTACGGTACACTTGCCGAGCCGATCGGAAAAATTCACTCGACTCGACTCGGCCCGACTCGGTGCTAGAGTCGTAATCCGCGTGCCCCGCTATGTGTGAAATTGAAATTAAAATTCTATTAAAGCGGAACGATTGGAATAGAACACGACGTATTCTATTTTTATACAGCACTGATAAATTGATTATGTGATTGGACTGGCACAGTGGGACGGTAAGGAACAGGCTGAGCCATTTGAACGTTCCTTTTTTTAAATACAATGCTATAGCAAGATACGTTATGGTGGCCATCTTTGATACCAGCAAGTTAGGATTTAAAATGAAGTTGGGAATTAATAGTCGAAACTTTGCTATTTGTTATCGTGGTGTTTCGTAAAGGACAACTTATAAAAATTTTGAAATGCTTCTTCGAGGAAAGATGTTGCAATAGGTGCCTCGAAAGTAAAAGTTTTGCGACGTGTTTATTTCATAACTATTCATAAAACGAAGTTACGGGAAGTTTTTGCGTAAGCTCACTTTTTCTGCGTTAAATATGAGTCACGTTGGATTTTACTATGTTAGTATGTAACCATGAGTTATTACCTACCATTGCGGATGAATAAAATATTCAATTTAGAGGAGTTTCAACTTCATGACTAATTACTGTTTACCTATTATCAGAGGTTTATTATATTTATTATATTTTGAAATAGTTGTTATCTGTTTCTGTGAATGAAATAGTTTTGTAAGCAAAACTTAAAACCATATTTCCAAGATGGCAGTTCTGTAATAAAGCGTGGGTCGCACTGAAGACGATGTGGGGGCGGAAAGTATGAAGTATCGTTTCTACACAATTTTCCGCGTGAAAGCTTACTGGGTTTATTCAAGCATTGACTTTTCATTGCTGCGTTAGAAGCGTCATACTGTTGCGCAAGAGGGCTACTCTTGCGCAAAAGTATGGCGCTTACTAGCCAATATCAGATTTTGTATTAAAGTAGGTAACTATAGGGCTCTTTAATAGGTACATAAGAAATCTAAGAAAACAGTTAAGCTTTATGGTTTACTTGAAAAAGCAATTTGGTTAATCTGAAGTAATGTGAAACCATTTTCGGTGATCTTTCTAGAGGAGCAATATCGTTAATTTCCAACATAGTAGGCCACACCTGCGAGCGCGATATCACGTAATTTACTAGGGACGTTAGCTCGCTCAATTGGACTCCATGACGAGAAATTCTCGGATGTAAGAACATAGTCTGTTCCACGCTTAGGTTCAGATTTATTGACATCGCGATAAACTGCTCTGTGGAGCACCATTCGTCGATTAAATGACGTCACAAGCTCAGGGTTGGGTCTTAACTGTCCTTTTGTTATTGTATTCATAGTACGGTATGGTTTCATATCTCGCTGCGTAGGTGTTGAGAGGCGATGTAGTTAGCATGGCTATGTATAGGACAAACAGCCGCAATATGTCGGTGATAATGTATGGGAGTGCGAACAGGTCCGTGTGGGCAAATACGTGTGTTGGATGTTTCCATTGTTCATGCGTTATCGAGAATAGCTACGACGGTATGGTATTGAATACAATTTTCCTTGTCCGGAAAATTATATAGCATCGAGAGCTTGAACTGTTAAACAAACGAATTATTAAAAGCGACAAGTAAACCGTTGGAATCCAAGAGTCGTATAACCGTAATGTTTTCCTTCCCTTACTAAAACGGCCTCGAAAATCTTGTGTCAAGCTGAGATAACGGAAGAGGACAAAAGTTTTATCATACTTTATTTTTCACTTCAGTTCCCTTGTGGGCCGGGCCAAAGTAACTGGCATCCAACTACTGAAAATTTTATAAAAATATAGGTACTTTATGAAAGAATAAAAGGAAACGCTATTCATTCAGTTGTTTCTAAAAGAAGATTTGCTATGATTCAGCAATTTTTTTGGAAACAGCTGAGAACAAAACTGAAAAGTGTATCTTTCAAATGCTGAAATCTTATGACAAAACTTCAGTGAAACGTGTAAATTACCTTTACGCAAACCTTTGAAATAATATTTCAGATGAAAGTCTGAAACTCGAGCTAAGAAAACACAATAAGTCTTATCACGATGCGTGGGCCGGTGAAATATAACACTCCTTATATTTTCACTCGACTTAGTCGTAACATTTGTTTGTTTAGGATAGATTATATCACGAGTAATTGACAGATCAAAGTTATCCCATTACAAACAACTGATTTTCTTTCAAAAAGATTTCATATAGATTTGAAGGAGATTTTGCCTTGGAGAGGGGCTCGTGGCTAAATAATTACAGCCGCACGAGCCGATCGAAGGTTAAGTTACGCTTGCCGAGGTCGGTCCGTGGATGGGTGACCATCCATTACATATTAAGACCCATCCGTGTCTTGGAAATCACGTTAAACCGTTGGACCTGACTGTCATTTGTAGATTTTTGACAGTGGTTACGGGAGTCAGATGCCCTAAAGTCTGACAACCAGTCTTACCAAGGGGTATTACCCAGTAATTGGGTTGTGGAGGTCAGATAGGCAGTCGCTCCATGTAAAATACTGGTATTCAGCTGCATCCGGTTAGACTGGAAGCCGACCCCAACATATGTAGTTGGGGAAAGACTAGGCAGATGATAAAGGAGAATAAATGAAGTCATTGCAAGACTATTTCACGTTTATGCGGTTCAAATTGGTTGCTTCAACTAAATCAAAAAGCTAAACTGTAGCATGTACGTCCAGCTTTATTTAAAGAATTGTTCAATTCCAAAGTGATAAGGAAAATAAGGTGTTGGTATTATGTATGTTTTCCTTTTATATAGGATTTTGCGATATTGTTTTCCGGGTAAAATAATTCCGAGAAATAATATTTTTTTACGGTATTAAGTACATCTTGTTTTACATTGGATTTGACTTGTGTTTTTCTTGGCGGTAAAGTGAGCGTTTATTTCAATACTAGCTAGTATTCTTTCTGCCCGCCACATTGTCCACGTGTATTTCTTGTTCCCCGACCCACCCCGTCGCATCGCATCGCCTGACCGCGCTGTTACTTCATATCCGCGTAACGTTCTTTCTGACTTTTTTTTTGCTGGGCTCTTAAGGGCCCTAGCGAAGTGTTAAACACCTTTTAGCCTTCTTCAAGAATTAGCCATCAAACGCAAAAAGATTTATTTAAATCCGACTAGCAGTTTCAGAGATTAGCGCGTTCAAACAAACAAACTCTTTAACTTTATTATTAGTAAATATAGTAAGTATAGATAGGTAGATAAAATCCTTTTCTACAATAAAATGGTGTTCTTTATCTTCATAAAATAATAAAGTGTTTTAAACGTTAGAAACTACAAGTTATTTTGTTTTCGTAACCGTTGTGTTCCCATAGCGTAAGATAAAAATAACGATATCCAAAAGTTAGCCATATCAATTTTCCAAATATAAAACAGAGTACATTTACTCTGTTTGCGATAAATCAGAACTGTCGCTCCTTGTTTTTTTCCCAAAGTCCAACAAATTTTCAATAATAATAGGAACAAACATAGGAATTATAAGACCGCAATATTTCAATGAAATTAACTTATTTTCTCAGTTATGTACATGAGGCAGACGGGCCGGCGCCCCACCTGGATTACCGAGGATTTGGCGCGGAACCGTGCCTACCTGTTAATATCTACATACTTGTCAAATTACCTTGTCAATTCATGTGACGGGTGATACAGCCTACTTACGCCTACGCACTGCTACGCGTCTACGTAGCGTAGCGGAGTTCATTGCTACGCCGTTGCTACGCTTTCGTAGCACTTGGTTGATACGAATATTGTGGTTGTTAAATGAAAGTAAGAAAATAAAAACCCCATAAACAGTATTTAAAATAAAATAAATACTAAGCTACGTAGATAAATGTGGTGTAAAGTAGGTTTAATAAAATAGACATAATTCCAATGTGAATTGCCCTACATAATAACCGTGCGGTATCTAATGTTCCCGTCCCGCGCAACTTCACGGATGTAATGGGCTGTGGAAACGAAATGTGTGTGGCTCGCAAATGTGTCATATAAATCAAAAAGTTCGCTTAAAAACCCTCGCACCAATTAATTTCTAGTTCATAAAATAAAAATACTGTTTAAGTATCCGTAGACTAATTCAAACTTCGGAGTTTATCAAAGAGATAAGCAAGTTTTTCTTATTAAGTAAGTATCAAGGGAGCTGTCGTAAATACAGAAATTAGCGCGAGTATCATCGTCAGAGCGGTGTGTAAACATGAAAACTTTGAAAGTGGCGTCGGCGCGCCGTCGTCTCGGCGTCGTGCCGGCGACGCCTCGGCGACGGCCCGGCGACGGCGGCCAATCTCACCCGCCGTATAAGTTGCCGGCTTAAATTAGCTTATCGCATCAGCTCGTGCTATTAGTTTTGTAGTAAGTTTTATTTTACCTCGGTTAAATTATATCTTTAATATGTAGCGAGCACAAGCTTCTCGGGGTGTATTTTCTCATTACCCAACTAAATATATACAATTAAATCTAAAGCCGAGTGTTCACTGTATATAAATGTGGTGCGACGAACTGTGGCGTTAGGCGTCCTTATTAACTGCAGCGCAGCGGTCACGCTGCACTGCAGGAGCCGCCTGATTAACGAATATTAGACTTTATATCTTCGCGAGCATACGGTAAAATAAAACGTGAATACCGTGGATATTGGTTTTCATTAATTAACTTTATTACTAAGCCGTAGATTTAACGCCAAAAAACGTATGGCTAATAACAGAATGATTTTTTGACGTCAAAACAAAAATCTGCACTTGAAATTTACGTCTTTTCGTGGTATTGTATATTATTATAAATAATAATGGAAATGCCAAGAACAAAGCGTTGTTGTCGGTGTCGGCGGGTGATGGCGCGCCGCAGTCGGCTCGGGTGGTCGGGTGGTCGAACGTGGCGTCATATTATGTTATTTATGCGCCCGCAGAGGACAACTTTTTAATGGGGCGATAACAGACCACCCGAGACCAGCGCGTTGCTGTTAAATCTCATGGTCATAAATACGTTATGTAAACCCACCCTTATAATTAGTGGCGGTTACGGCGTGTAGTTACGTTTTATGAAGCCGGCGGAGGCTGTGCTCCTACACAAAAATGTTCCTTAATTTGTCCGCTGCGTTCCGGCGCGATCAACTACAAATTGTTATGTTTATTCAGAGAATCTTGTGAATCTACGAGTAGCTACCCTTTTTTATTTTTTTGTGGTTTTAATGCGATTGGGTTTTCGTGGTACGGTAGCGCGTAGCCGATATCACATTGAATATGTATAGTTGAGTCTGATTTCACGGAAACCTTCGCTTTCGATGCCCTCGGCTCCGCTGAATACCCACGAGATCAATTTAATAAAACAAATATATCTACTTCATCATACGTACGTACTTTGGATTATACTTTCATCCGACAAATAGCTACCATTCAATGAATCTTTTTATTGCTTAGTTTTATGATGTCAATCTTTTCAAGAAACTAATATTACGCCGTGGAAAGTATATAGAATAACAATAAAGTTAATTTCGTAACAATGTTCAAGCTACGTGATACCAAAATACTTACATACTTACCTAATTTCTGCGAATTTTGACAGATCTCGGTAACAATTTACGCGTACTTACCTTCAGCCAATTTATATAACAGGTTCGACAGAGATGTCGCGGAAATCATATATTCTGCATTTGTGAACATGTTTATGTTTCATACGTAAAAACATACATAGATATACATATTATACATGTTTAGAACGTAAATAATGGAGTTACATGTCTTGCGTACAAATTGCGCGTCACATGATCGCAGTGGAAACGTCAGTGACAGCCGTCAACACGACACGCCGGTCTTGTTGAAGGCGGGGGCCCGGGGGCCCTGGGGCCCGGGGGCGCGAGTCTCAGCAGACACAGTACCTTGCTAGGGCGCCGCTCTGCACGCCTGCACTCCGGCTCTTCACTGCTTCCCCACTTTTATACTTTCAAAAGTTTTTCAACTATGTAGTTAGTTCACAAACTTGGGCGATGAGTTCTGTTCAGTGACCGAGTATGAGGCGTTCTGGCGGAAGCTAGCGTTGTCAGCCGTGGGGAGAGGGTGAAGCGCGTGCTGCACGTACACAGGTTACAACGAGTACAGCGACGAAGCGAGATCCGGAGTCATGCGGTCAGCCAAAAGGACACAAACCTACTGGCGAGCTGGGTGTATCGGCGCTGCGGCCGGGGGCGGCGGGCGGCGGGGCCGCGCCATTGGTTCGTCGGGGCACGCCTCCGACGTCGCCGGTGACGCCGTCGCCGCCGCCGCGTCGCCTCAGCAGGCGACCCGACCCGACCCTAGGCCATACACTCCACACCACTTCAACGAACTTAACTTACATTTCAAACTTTTCAACCGACGTTTTGCACGTCTAAACTATTTTCAAATTACACTGCGGATATAGGTAACAATAGTTCTTATTTCAAACTAAGTATTAAAAAAAAACACATAAGTACCTGCATGCAATGGTTCCGCTGCAATTCACCGTCAGCAACGAAAAATAACCGCGTAAGCTGGTCATCTGGCACAACACAACACAATACTAACGAACTGGTCAACTTGACAATTAATCATCTTATTCACCGTTTACCATAATCGGGATGATTAAATACGTTTGTGTAAATTAAAAATAAGTCGCGTCGGCGGCGCGGTCACGCGTACAATGATTACTGTTGTGTTAATTTGCACCTACCCTCAAAGAAATAATTATTCTCTTTTTTTTCGGTTGTCGTTCCGTTGTAAATAAAGTTCATTACAATTAGTAACAGTTTTATTTTGCTATTGAACTTTATGAAATAAACAAAAGGATTTTTTTATACACTTTCCCGGTTATTTTAGTATTGTTATCTTATCTCAAAGAAGATTTTACTTCACGACTCAATTACTTTTACTTCTTTCTTCAAAATTTAAAGGTCTGTTTTTGATAGAATGTATGTATGTTTTCTAACAATACATTAATCTGTGTGTTTTACAGATTGTAAAATGTTTTCTAACAATACATTACAGTGTTTTACAGATTGTAAATCATACCCGAAAAAAATCTGTCGCGCAAACACTTAGCGAACGGAAAGTAAAAGTAAAGTAGGTGGCCAGTTTAACAAGTAGGTACTTTTAATGGATATAATTTTAAATTAATAGCAATATGAATTATTCCCAAAATCTTGAAAAATATTTTACTACCTAAGTATAGTATGTTCCAAAAGTATCTATTAGTTAAAGTACAAACCAAAAAATGTACCTACTTGTGGATGCCAATTTATAGTGTCACAAATTTTATGTTTTATTTGATTATTGAATACAAACCCTAAATTCCAATTTAAAATCACCTTAGAGATGTTTTTCATTTGATATGTAAGGTTAATTTTATAACCTCAATTTGGTCGATGTTTTTTTTTATTATAATTTTATAATGTTACTCAAACAATATTTGTTGGATTAGGTGGTGAGAAATTAAGGTGAAACCTTCTAAGTACTGATGAATGTGTTACTATTTCCCTTTAGTGAGTGATTGTGTAAAAATTTAACCTGAACAGGGTTTGTTTTCACTTTTATCAGATACTTTTGGAACAGACCATACCCATACACTATCAATGTTTTTGCTTTGAACTGTCAAGATACTGAATCGAATTAAAAGTTGAATTTTAATAAACTAGGTTTGTGTAAACTTGAAAAGATTAATACGTTATGCGTTTCAATTCATTTATAGTTTTTTTCATTAACTTGAATAGGCTTGTGACTAACAGCTAAGATTACGTCGATGATGTTACAATGGGGTCCGAATCACAACACATAATATCTATGTTAAATTGGTAAGTAACCATCGATAGTCATATTCGCTTAGGTATCTATCTTAAAATTTTGAAGAAAACTTATTAAATCGTCTAGGATTTCGGGCATTCGCTCATAGTAATAGAACATACTAACAATAACAAGGAAAAGAACATGAATATTCCATTATTCAATTTAACACATTAGCAATATTGGTACTAATATAGCTTACACAAAAACAATCTAATAAAGTCAAAGTCAAATAATATATTTTAAATAGGCACATAAAAGGCACATACGAAAGTCAAAAAAAATGTATTCTAGATGCTCCGTCCTAAATGTAGTTTTGTATGGAGAAGAAGTTAAGAAACTCCACCGTTACTCTATTATAATGTTTTACAATATATATTTATTAATTATATAATAATTAAATGTGAAGACGATGCACTTAGAATAAAATTACTATACCACAATACGTAAAACTAATTAAATATAAAGCAATGATAGGTGAATTAAGTATGTGTAGATACATAGTGCTCACATATTTACAAATATTGAAAAGTAGATGACCTTTCTAAAATGATAACAAGTAATAATTTAGTGTATGAGTTAAAGTAGTTACAGAATGTCAAAAATCAATGTTATAAAAATTATAAAGTCTTGCCTCGTTGATCTATTGGTCGCAAACGCTACTACTGGTCTTGGGTTCGATTCCCGGGTCGGCAAAATTTTATTGGCTTTTTCCATCTGAAATTTCTGAGTAGCAACCCGGGATCTGGATTTGTGCCCGGTTGATGGCAATAGGCTCGCCCCCTGTTACGGGATAACTGACGAAATGGGGGTGTACTATAGGTACACCTCTGCCTAAAACCAATAATTATGGTATAATAACAAATTACTGAACTTTTGTGTCACCTTGTAGACCAACTAAATAACTGCAAAACAACTGAACTGATACCGACGAGTCAGCGTTGGGGTTTTTTGACCCCTGGCCAGAGGTATTGGTCTCGCAGTCTCCAAACGTAGGGACCGGTCTTTGGGGTTCTCCCCCCCCCGGGGGGAGGGCTTTACATGACGCAGCACACCGTTGAAGATTGCCCTGCTTGGGCTGTGCAGCGCTGTGACCTCGTCACGGCGGTTGGTGTTGCGGATACACTCTCGCTTCCGGGAATGCTCCAGTGCATGGTCGGAAGTGAGAGCGCGTGGGACGCCATCGCCTCTTTTTGTGAGGAAGTGATGGTCGCGAAGGAGGCGGCGGAATGGGAGAGATAGAATACAACCTCCCTTCCAATCCGTAGCAAACGCACCGGGCGCCGGAGGGTGCGGTACGATCTCCGGCCGCCTTAGGATGAGGCCTGCAGGCAACAGACTTGGGGAGTTTGTTGACTTAACAGTGAAAGACCCGAGACGCGGCAGGTTACGGGTTCCGCATGAATTCATGCGGGCCACCACCTGGCTGGGGGAGCGTGATGAAATGCGCAAGCACTCCAGCACCCGGCTACAGGTAGCAGAAGAACACCGTGTGATTTTAGTCAGTAAGAGTCTGATAGACCCCTCCCCCCACCCCAGGGTAGAGGACATCCATGAGGATTTACTCACTTAAAAAAAAACAAGTTTGTCTTTTCACTGCCAAAAGGAGCCAGATTCAATTATCACCTACTTTCAGAGTTACATCTGTACCAGTTACTGACCGCCTGGATCTTTTGGACATGGAGTTGACGTCAGATCTCAACTCCGGCTCAACCATCGAGTCTAAAGCACAGACTGCAGCCAAAAAGCTGGGAATCCTTAATGAGTTGAGTTGGTACTTCACATTTGGACAGCTTCTGAATTTGTACAAAGCTCAGGTCCGTTCCTATATGGAGTATTGCAGCCTCTTACTTATATGATGGCTCAGAAAAATACCAGCGCGCTGCACTTGACTCGGTGGAACGCTGAGCAAAAAGGCTCATAGACGACGAGACGCTGGTGGCTAGGTTTCACAGCCTGGCTCATCGGCATAATGTTGCTTGCCTGTAGGTCTTCTACAGACAGTACGGAGAGTGTGCGCAAGAGCTCCACGACGTGATCCCACCATCTCCCTTTCACTACCGAACTACCAGACCTACTGCAGGATACTATCCGCACTTGGTCGATATATCGACTAGTCGTACTCAGCGCTTCTCCTCCATATTTATTATGCGCACGGCAAAAGTATGAAAGTCTCTGCCAGCGTCTGTGTTGCCTTCCACGTATAACCCGTCAGCCTTGAAAGCAAGAGTGAACAAGCATATCCTGGGCACGCTCGTTCCATTGTCGACTTCATTCATCGCTTTACACCAGGCCAGATCATTACACAGTAAAAAAGAAACGGTCAAGTGCAAGCCAGAGTCGTACACGAAGGCTTCCGTACCATCGTACAAATTTTTGTTTTCATTACGTTGGAATGAAATACCTGTACCAGATATATGAGTTTACCTGAATTTAGCTAAAATATATGTCCCAGTTGCGTTCGCAATTCCTGTCATTATGTTTTGCCAGGGCATTCAAGATAGTTTGGTTATGAAAAATGAGAAATGGTTTATCCTACTAATATTATAAATGTGAAAGTGTGGATGTTTGGATGTTTGTTACTCAATCACGCAAAAAACGGCTGAACAGATTTGGGTGAAATTTGGCACATAGGTAGACCATGACTTGAATTAAAACGTAGGATACTTATTATCCCGATATTTCATCAGGATCGAGACTTATGCGGGTGAAACCGCGGGGCGCAGCTAGTCATTACATAAAATATGATAGTTTACGCTCAAAATGTTCAGAACTATGCGACTAAAAAAGAATTGTTGAGCTCTCTTTTACGACTTTTTTATCAATGATGATTTTATACAGACTGCTTTACCGATTGGAAAATTTTTTTTTCTGATTTTCTTTTCATAGCTGTTTATAAAGACAATAGATACAAGTTCAAACATTAAAAACATGTTATCGTAAAAAAAACAGTGTATCTTTCAGTACCTCCTAAGCCAGTTGGTACACAGGTATGGTCCACTTAAGAAAATGATCACAATGTCAGGAAGTACAAGTGACTCTCTTCGTTAATAGCCTTTTTACACCCGTTATAGTATTATAATATCTCCATAAACTTTGGGTTATTACATTAACGGAATGTTCAATCAAAAATATACTGAATTTAAACAGGCTGAACTGTAATTCGATGTATTCCTTCCAGGTCGTGATCATGTGACCCGTTTGCAAAAATTAAACAACCCTTATAGCATAGGCAAAAATCCATGGGATTCGAGAAAATCCAAGATCTGTGTTTCTAAAAATTTCCCAAAATTCGACATTAAATATAATTTTTGTCGAAGCTATCAAATTTAATGCCTATCAATGTCATTTTATTTGGTAATGAATAAATACGTTAACAAATCTTTCGACGTAAATTAGTATTCAAAGACATCAAACAGTTAAAAGATACAACAAGAAGTTAATTTACGGTTTTCAAAGTCATCTATCTACATACGAACAGTACAGTAGTAACATTTTGAGATAAATGATGTCCAAACCCATTTGTCTCAAAATTAAGCGTACTTTTAGGTAAAACATCTTCATTTAAACAGCCATCGAACGAGGTACAAATGTTGAAAAAAAATATTTATTGGTGCCCACGAAACAATCAATAATGCTGGCAACGGTAGAATTTGAAAATTGTTGAAATATTAAAAAAAAATACGATTTTCAAATTAATTTACTGGTTAACATAACATTTGTCATCCCATTACCTTGCAAGTAACCTGTGAGAGGTCAAAGTCCAGCTGAGAATTGCGATAGACAGAATGCTCCAATTTTCGAGCTCGCTTCGCTCGTTGTTTGATAAAACCAGATCCGAGTCGGGATGCTTCAATTTTCCAACTTGCTTCGCTCGATCTTGCATTCTCTTAATAATACCACAAGGACAGCTTTACCTTTTAAGCCAGTATGCTATTTAATTTAATTTCCTTTTGTAATATTTTGCAAAAACAAGACAACAACAAAAGGGCCACCAACAAATTTAGATACAGGCCCCCTTTTACGCCACTGTTAGTGTTCTTTATGTGAACACAATAATCAAATTAGGTTCTTCTACATTTAATTCTAAGCTTCATAAATGTGACAGATGGCATTATACAATCAAATTACATTACAATATTAAAAATATCATCAAAATTCGTGATTTAATGACTTCACAAATAATTCATATCCTAACACACTCACGTAGTCACGTAGTTTTTGCGTGTTTTATATTAATTAATTAACCCAATTAAGTTTCACACACGCCACGGCAAGTAGCTACAAGTAGGTTCTCCTCTGTTAACACAAAATGTATTCAGGCCTTCATAAGTACATCTTGAAGTCTTTCTGTAGTATTCGACAAAGAGCTATTAATAGGGGGCGAAACGTTGAAGAAATTCAAACGAGCGCTGAGGCTGAAAGTATGCAGCTCACGTGCACTCCGAGCGTACATACGAACACTGTAACGGGGTAGGCAGAAGTTCAGGTTCAGGGAAGGTTTTTTTAAATTACATAGAATGTAAATGCAATCACAACCCTGAAAGAAAGAATGAAAAGATATTATAATTAAAAAAAGCATTTCGTAAATTTCTATGAATCGTGGTTTCAGAAGGAAGTTTCAGCAGGCATGATAATATAGTTGTTTACTATACTTTGGATGCTCAAACAGACTTTTATAATTATACTAGCTTTACCTACCTAACACTAACCCTACCTATCCTACCTACTCTACCTACCTACCTACCTACCTATCTACTCTACCTACCCACCCTACCTACCTATCTACTCTACCTACTGCAGCGTAGAGCTTGCTGCTAACACGCCGGGGACTCGAACCCCGACGTGAGCTAGCTAAAAAATCAAACTCACGCAGCTGGTACACGTAAAATTTATTATTAAAAAGAACAACCGAAATAATTAAGAAATAAGTCAAAAAATGTAAATATTTAGTCGTTGGAAATTGTATAAGGCTACCAAAAAAAATATATCACAAGAAGATTTTCGGAGAAAAAACTTATGGATGTTTCCAAATTTTTAGGAATTTAAGTATATAGACGAATTTAAATTCGATTGCAATCGTACGAAATTCGTGCTGCTCTATAAATTATTTAACACAAATAAGCTCAAAATTAAGGTTTTTCTTTACATAATTTCGTTAATATAAATTTTAAAGAGAATAAGATCTGATATTGAGAATTTAGGAAAGCAACTTAAAATTAAAATGTCACACGACGGTATAACACAGAACACTTCTATTATATGATGGTTGGGCGTTATTGCGCCACACAAATGTCTTATTTAGCACCTGATGTGTCCGTTAGGCACCAGTGTCGTCGACCTTGCTCGGCAACGATCCTGCGCTTCTCTCCGCAAGCTCGCTCGGACTTCTGCGGCTGGCAGACGAAGGAAGAAGACAGGCGAACAATAAATGGCAGGGTAAGGCCAAAAAAAGGTGGCCTTTCAAACAATCAAAGAAAAAAAGTGACGAGAAATTCCAGGGAACGTATCCGCTGACTACTCACATATAGTGGTGGTTAAAATTTGAAACTAACTTTCGAAGAAAGATTAAATATTATTGAATAAAATATCCACACAATAGGAATTCCAACGACAGAATGCGTTGCATTTTTTTCTTCTTGACAATGTTCAGAACAATTGTCAATTTTTTGAATATTTCAAAAAAAACGAAAGAGTAAAAAAGCGGACCGAATGACTCGTAAAAAGAATTTAATCGAAATGACAACAAAAAGTATCTAATTGCAGGAATTATACTGCACTACCTACCCTACCTACATACCTACCTAGCTGACCCATCAGACGTTGTCCTGTAAAAAAAAAATCCTCTGTGGTTTCCCCATATTTTTTTTCTTTTAAACCACCCCAGTAAAGAGGTGAACAAAACAAAAAAATATATATTCAAATCGGTTAAGCCGTTTCTGAGTTTTAGCGAGACTAACGAACAGCAATTCATTTTTATATATATAGATATGTTTATTTAATACAAAGTCAATTAAATTGATTACACGTTATAAATAGTCACTTGCTTAACTATCACAAACTCTTCAGAAGTGAAAGATTTTCAAAACAAGCGTATTCTACTTTCGTATCACCAAAGATACTAATTTGGCTGGGTCATTAATCTTGTGTATCATCAATCATCATTATCATTTGGCTAGGTTTTTCCCCAACTACATATGTTGGGATCGGCTTCCAGTCTAACCGGATGCAGCTGAACACCAGTATTTTACATGGAGCGACTGCCTATCTGACCTCAACATCCCAGTTACTGGGTAATACTATACTCCTTGGTAAGACTGGTTGTCAGACTTTCGGGCTTCTGACTACTCGTAACGACTGTCAAAGATCTACAAATGATAGCCGGGACCAACTGTTTAACGTGATTTCCAAGGCACGGATGGGTCTTGATGTGTAATGGATGGTCACCCATCCAATGACCGACCTAGGCAAAGGTAACTTAACCTTGGATCGAACCGTGCAGCTGTTAATTATTTAGCCACGAGCCATCTGTCTAAAATATATATCTGACGGAGAAGGTACGTGTCTCTCGTTATTATCAGCCATATTTTAACTAATGTGGGCGTACTATGGGAAGTGTTAGTATTGCGCTATAGAAAAACCATTTGCAGTTCTAATCAAATTAAAATTTACGATCAAATTAATTACACCAGCGAATTAATTAATACACACTGTAGGTACACGACACAACTATACAGAACGCGCGACAGTTTCTAAACATGTTCACTGCTTGACCGCCACCGACCAACTGCTTTTTCTCTGGTCGAGAATATAGCGTTATGTTGTGGACTCTGTCGAGCGCCGCCTGGTGGCGCTAGCGTCCCGATTGGTCAAAGTCAAACGATTGATTTAACATATTTCTGACATTCTGACATTCTGAAAATCAAAAAACAAGGAACATTGCTGACTAGAAAAATCATAATTTCCTTTCTATTATTTACATAGCAGAATCATTAAAATGAGTGTTACACATTGTTCTCGTATCGTTTTACCTCACTTTCATTGTATTCCTAAACCCATCAGGAAAACAAAAGAGGCTCGGCAGAGAACAAAGAATGGTCAGTCGAAGGGTAATTCTCGTCGTTACTGCTATTCAAAAAATAAATAGCGAAGATTAGAGCTACAGTTTGAGTGTTGTTGCTAATAATTATTGTGTTTTGTTGCCGTGTTTTCATGTGACTAACTTACTAATGGAGTAGTTTTTTCGTGATGAAATTGGTCGATGTTCCATATAACTATTGTTATTCGGTTATATTTCATATAATAAATAGGTACTACATCGCAGATTATCGTAGACATCGTCCTGTGTTTGGACATGACTTGTGTAGAATGTTCTTGACTCTTGTCAACCAGAGAATTATCAAGTTAACTTGAACAGTCCATGTGCGCTACTGGCACCCATTTTCCTCACGTTATGTAGGTAGATCATCATGCAGGTAGTAAAAGTGTGTGGGACAAAGGGTTTCTCAAGACATCCAACTTTTCTTACACGGTTTTTTCACATACGGTCAGTTGCTTCATATTGCTACGCGATTAAAGCAGCTGTTTTAAATATCTATTGACTGCCGTCCTGTGGCTGTGACGTCATAATACCCGGTTTTGCCCACAGTACGCCGTATAGTGAAGGTACAAAACAGATGTAATAAAAAAATATAAGTACCTACGAGTCGAACTCGCGTGGTGAGGGTTCCGTACGATGAATATTTGCCATCTACCACGTTATTTACCTCAAGAAAATGTATCCCAAGAACAAACTTAACATTGTAGTTGAAAAACATGTTCTCCCATACGTTCCAACTGCACATGTAAGTTTGTACGAGATTCACCATGTTATTTAAAGACCTAAGACTTTTTATACGTTTTCCTGTAGTTAATCTATAAGTAAAGAACTATTTGCTGTATTTTTTTTGAAAATTTTAGGCTCCTTGGTTTCGGAGATAAGGGGGAGGTCAATATTTATCAATTTTCTTAAATAATTTTAAACATATTTGTCATATTTTTGTTTTTTTTTTAAATTTAATCCCTCACAACAAGCCTTTTTATTTGATATGTCACGCGGTATAGTACGCAAAATGTTTTATTTTTATTTCCTAATTTTCCGCCCAAAAGTGAACCCCTACTCAATTTATTTACATTACACGTCCGTGTTTGGTTCACAGAAATTCATATGTGTTACAATTTCAACTTAATCAGTCCAGTAGAATCGGGGCAAATTGGCTGTGACAGACGGACAGACAGACACACGAGTGATCCTATAAGGGTTCCGTTTTTTCATTCAGACGTACGGAACCCTAAAAACTACAATATTTATTGCGTACATATAATGGAAACAGAGAAAGTATAATAAAATCTGTACAATAAAAAACAGTAATATACCAATTTAGTTAGTGTCTATCCGTGACTAGGATTTTGTAGCTATCTATAAACTAGGAAACATCAAAACTCGTATAAATGGTAACATAAATAATGTAAAGGTCTGTAAAATATTAATTACTGTACGGTATTTCAGGTCGTGAACATCCACCGCCTGAAAAGAAGTCGCGTTTCGTTATGTAACGAAACGAATATCTAGAGGACAAATTTTTGATTGTTCAAATGGCAGAGGAAGAGGAATGCATGAGACCATGATAGTCTAGTTTTCTTCGAACTATAGTAGAAGCCTTCAAATCCTGACAACGCCAGGGTTGGTGTCATGCCTTTTATTTGGGTTTTTAATATAATATAACAGTATCTACCTCTGTTTTATCTTTTACTCTAAAATTGTTTTTGATGTTATTTTTAATATCTCATTATCACCTAACTTCAAACTTGTTTCTTCGGTTTTCTTACTTTGTTATTAATTTTATAGTACCCATAGTGCTTGTGGCAAAAAAAAGGCATAACTATAAATTGTTACACTAACCTTAGATTTTAGTAAAACATTATTTAAATTGTTGTTATTTTTTTGTTGCTGTGTTGTATGTGTGTATAATTGTTAGTTGGCCATAAAGAAAATAAATAAATAAATGTCATGCAGCGTGGCACCAAGCTTCAGTGTGGCATTTCAATAGTAAACCTGTGTTGGTTCGCTAGGAGCATGATGTCACCTTGTACTGGTGGCTTCGTCCTAGGCGACAGCCATCAACTGATATTCACAACTCTACGGCTATCGGAATATTTTGATGATATCGATTGAGTGAAAGCAATGATCTAAGGCTGTGCGTAGACATAGATTAAAAAGTCTTAAATCAGACTATTTACTTTTTATTAAACTATATACAACATAAAAGGTACAAAGGTTGTCTCTGAGGAAACAATAAAATCTAGGTTTTTCAAGCACATATAATTATTTCTTTCTTTAAAATTTCAAAATAATATTGAAAACATTATGTATTATTTTCCCCTTTTACAAGTTAATTAAAATATGGTTGAACTTCTGTTTTCCATTTGTAAATAAGTTGGTAAGTTCGCTGAAGTCTGTGAGTTCAGGTCATTGTGATGTACCCGCAGTGCGCCCAAATCGATGTAATTTGTATAAAACGTTACATTCTTACACGGACTATTTTTGTACAATTTTCTTTTACTTTCAGAACTTGGCAATTTGAAAACGATGAATGTGATGACCAAATATTTAGTACTTGCGAAATGTGGGTGTACTATATGTAGCGTAGCGACATAATAAACTAGCGTAGCGGCGCACACCCGCAGAGTGGTCACTTGCTTGCTGGCGACCGAATGATGCGGACCTGTGACCTCTGCTATTGTACAGTGAATTGTTGTTTAATTTACCAACTCGAATACTTCCTATAACTTGGTGAATACCACACTATGGGTACACCTCTGCCTAACATTGATCTGATAAGCTATGTTATATTTTTTGTATATTATTGTGGAGTTTTTGTCTCTCTATCTTTGGAGAGTATAAGTAATATTATTGTATCACAGTAAATCAATAGCAATTAAACTATTCGTGATCAGAATACAATGTTAACCACATGTGAGAAGAAATTGTTGCTGGTGAGCAACAATTTCTTAAAGGATTATGAAAGGAGGGTGCTCCTTTCATAATCCTTTAGCCTTTTACGGCACTCAAAGACAAAAATTAGGCTGTATATATCCATACGAGGTTAAACTTTTGACTAGATAACTCTTATAAATAAGAGTAACTTCTAGTTATATTACAAGCTCGTACAATATTTCTTAATAAAAGTTTCCCTTTGAAATGAATAGGGTATTAACAAAAAGTTCCTGCTTAAGACTACCCAAATTGTACTCAACACCGGAGCGGGCAGTATGGCCCAGTTAAGTTAAACAACAGAAAGAAGGATCCTTACTTTCTTTTACCTCAATTATAAGAAAAGGTTAATTATGGAACGTAATTATTTTTAACTTGGTGAGGCTAATTTTACATCTGTATTCTGTAATTACTCTTTTAACATCTCTGTTGTATAATAATATTTAAGTTACATAATGGCTTATCGCTGTTATCTAAATATTGGCAGACTTCTCCCATATTTCCAGGGTCAGTGACCGTGATACGGATCCAATATTCTGAACTGACTGCGTCATTAGTCAATTCTTCTGGTGATAAAAATGATCCGGATTTGATGGTTAGTTCAGGCAAAGAGTTATTGCATAGTTGTTTTATCATAATTAATATTACATTTTAAATCTTGGACGTTTTTTCAGTTTAAGTTACCCCGAGCTTATTAAGAAAATGTGGATGTACAGCAATGTCTCTGGCCTTCAGTAATAACGTTTTTTTTACTAAAGTAAGTACATTGGAATTTTAAGCAAACGGCTGCACTTAGATTTGTACGTGACAGCCCGAATCTTAGTCCCAAGCTGCTATAAGGTCTTGACCTAACCGTAATAGCTACTCGCACAATTTCTTTGCGAAGATGCTCAAATTGAGCTTTATTTTTTTAAGATGTCTGTCTCGTTTTTCTATTTATTTGTCGCAAGCGCTTCTGCTGAGCATGAGGTCCTAGGTTTCATTCCCAGATCGAGCAAAATGTTATTTCGTTTTTCCTTCAGGAATTTCGCAGTAGCACCTCGAAGTGACGATTTGTTCCCGGTTGATGACAATAGGCTCGCCCCCTATTGGACTAAAGTATAACCAGCAAAATGTCGGTGTACTATTAGGTACACCTCTGCCTAACCCTTCGAGGAATAAAGGCGTTATGTTATGTTATGTAAGTAGAATGTATCAAAGATATTTTGAGCCTGAGTGATCTTTTGACGTCATACAATTTTGATGGACGTCTCGTACCTACACGGATCGTTGGACGCATGTGACCTATATGTTCCATTCCGTAGAAATACCAAAATGGCAGCTTGCAAAGCTCAAAGGCAGTACAGAATCACTATTGAATAGATCCATGAACCAATAGGTACCATTGAGCCACTGTTATTTGACTTACAACGTTAGAAAATGTTACGCAGTCATTCATGAAATTCTCCACATTATTCCTGTAATTAAAATAGGATATACTGATCTCCGTATCAATTATGTTGGCACTGCGAGATGTTTTTCTCATTTGAAAAATGATTTAAACAGCGGGGTAATTACGTAACACACTAACAGTAGGAATGGGTTTCATTTTGACAATTCATCAACATACATTGCGTTATTTACGTTGTTGAGCAGACAAATTTTTCGAACATATGAAGCAATGGATTAGCAATAGGCTTCAAAATGATTCAGATTGTGATAGATCGTGTGTTACGTAATTAGGGTGCTGGCTGGGCATAATAACATCGCGATCGGCTGTAATGATAACAACACTGATACATATAATTACAAGATATTTATTATTTATTTATTTATTTATCATCATCATACATCTACCCTTACAGCTAACCAATGCGGTAAATGTGCCTTAATTAATACTTTAACATAATTGTTCCTTATAACTAATACCTATAACTAATTACAAACAGAGCATTCCTTGTGAATTCACTGAGAGAACAACAGAATAGGTCTGTCTCACTCGCTATGAGGTTGAGCGTGCGGAGTGCACGCGTCATCGGCGCCTCCTTCAGAAGGTTGGTCCTAGCACGCGGTTCCACCAGCAGTCGTGGCTGCCGTCGTCGCCACACGTACCTGTCCGGAACACACAGACTCACCTGGCCTAAAACAACTGCATTATGCACCTTCCCTCTCAGTATTTTAAATATATATGAGGCAAGTGCAAGATCCCTCCTAACCCTTAGCTCATTGTATCCTACCATACCTAGAATAAATAAGGTTGGATACATTACGTTACCTTAGCTAAGGTATGGGGTGCAACTCTCTATTATACTTTCTATACTAAGGGCTATTTTTATTGTAAACTGTATTTTTTACTTGAAGGTGCAAATAAATTATTTTATTTATAAACTGCGGTATAGAGTAAAATAAGGTAGAATGGTTAACCGGATTCGGTCCGTGATTGATCTAAAAAGTGAATATGGAATTAAGGACCCTCAAAAGATCGTTCGTATGGTTAAAGGATTATGATTTTTACTAATGGGTACTCAATTAATCAGTTAAGTTATGATAAGATAATTATTTATTTCTCATCACAATGTATAAGTAGATTTTTAAATGAACAACAAATAATAGTGTAGCGGCATCTACAACGCCACATGTGAGCTACGCGTCACACTGACGTCATGCAAGAATCCTGCATCACCCAAGCAGAGTTTACCGAACAACTAGCATATATACAAAGTCCCAATATAAATCGTCGGGCAGTTGCCCACTAAACACGACACTCGTCTGGTCGGAGGATCCTCCCTTTTCCAGAGAAGTATGAGTGAACTTTTACCCTGTTCTTTATACCTCTATAATAGTTTTAATTATACTGTGAGAGACTAGTGCCTAAGCTAGGCGTAAGGCCTGTATTTCAGGACACCAGTTCTCCACCCATTCTTTAGCTTCGTTAGTTAGCTAAGAATAGAATAGAATAGAATACTCTTTATTATGTACACCATAAAAAATAACAGATATAAATGTAGACATAAGCTGAGGGTCTAGACAAGTGGCAATCGCTTTCAAAGCGTTTCGTATTTCTACAAGTTTTCAACAGGATGGACAATAAGCTTTCCGGTATTCAATACATTTTTGACTTTTCCATCACCGTCATCGGTAATATAAGGTCACTTTGTCTTGGCCCTCAGATGGTTATGGCATAATTTAACCGTTATAAGTTAGTTTTTAGCCGAAATATGCTGTTAATTCCTATGTCGACGATATTCGAAGAAGTACAAGAAAAGTTTTAAGTACTTACTTACTTTTAATTACGTAACTACAAACAACATTGACTTCTATTTTTCCGTATGATGTCTTAAATTGGATATGAGGTACCTCGTCCAAAGGCCGCAATATTATTTGAAATTAGGTTTACTTGTTGGTCACGAAACTCATAGACGTCATCGCGATGTATTGATTCAAAATGTGATTAAATTTCAAATGGAAATATCATATCGTTATATGTGTATGAGAAAATGTTGTTTTTAATCATACCTAGGTTCTTAGGTACTCACAATGCAGTCAAAACCCGAGATTAGTGTTTCATTCGTAATAAAAAAGACAGGCCGATTAACTTGCGATAATTATAATTAAAACAACAAACAAATCTATAAAACGCGCGTTAGGGTAAGTACAGACACGCGACAAAGCCACGACACGGCAGAACGGTCGCGCCATTATCAGGAGCCGACAATATGGATCGGCCTGTAAACGACGTAGTGTCGGTCGTGTTCAACTAGACATAGCTTGCTAGATAGAAAACATTCATTACCCTCACCCTTGTGACCTCTGAGGGGGTATGCAGATTTGTTGTTGTTTAGCAACAGTTTACCGAGGGTTGCGTTAGACTGGCTAGGGAATATATGTTGCCATAGGTACTCGGCCGCCACTAAAAACTTTGTATGAAAAGCGTGCTTTATACGAGATACTTAATGCTTTGAGGTCAATCACAAACCAAAGTATTTATAGAAAGTATTAGTAAGTACCTAAAGCCTGCTTACTGCCTGTAAACTGATAAATTGCCCTGTAGCTGTGGTTCCTTACCTTATCGATCTTGTCACTCATATGACGTAGCTAGGGAAACTGATTTACCCCCCCCCCCCCTCACCCCCATGTCACCAATAAATATAGTACACATAAATACAAATTGACTTTATTAGACCTATAAAAATTACACAAAAATATTGAGTTAGTTCTTACAATTACATTACCTATCTATATAAATAAATAAATAAAAACATGCGAACACAAAATTTTTAGTGTGAAGGTTGGTACTGTTTCGCATTCGCATGATTTTGAATGTTAGGTTTCATTTCACTTAAAGCACGTCTCAAGTCATGTTCCGCATTGAGACGTTTTCTGGCCTTTGTGTTTAGTGTCACTAAAGTTGAAAAACCACTGCATTGCACTGGCGAGCTAGATTTGGTCTTATTGGTGTAATCTTTGTTATATGTTACCAGCTTATTACCCCCGCAGAATACCAGTTTTACCCAAACAGGGGTAATTACCCCCAGGTTAGGAACCACGGCCCTATAGGTATGAAACCTGTACATACCTACTTAAGATTTGTGCCCAAAGAAGCATAATAGGTATTCTACCTATTACGTTATTTTAGCAGACCGAACAACTATTTGCTTAAATGCTCTTTTAAAGAGGCGGAACTCGTGACGCAAATTGCGCGCAACTCTAAGGCACTATTCGTCACGCAACACGCAGTGCCTTTGTGTCGCGTGCGATTCGCGTCAAGTGTCGCGTTACGTGTCGCGCCTGTTTGAAGGAGCCTTAATACATCACCCATTGGTGTACATACAGGAAGGAGGTCTTATCTTAGCACTGACCTTCAATCGTTATTATTATGTTGTATATCTTATTTTATTATTTATGTACACACAGTAAAATAGATATAGATACGACTTATTTCATTTGAGTTCAAAGGTACTACTTATTTCTTAAGAAATTTCTGCAGACTTGCAAAAGTAGAAATGGAAAAGAAAGTTCAGAAGATGTTAAGTTTTTGTTAAGATTCAAGTTTTCTACGACGAATATTTTCAGAAGTTTGACTGCACTCATCGCCCTATATCTATTAATAGTGTACACGTTTGCACAATCCGGCGCAACTGTGCACAGTGGAGATCACGTCCCGCCAACACGGCGTCTTAATATTACTTCCACGGGTTGTTATGCCCCACCTCTAGCCTTGTGACGTCAGCAGGAGACTGGATCGCCTATATTTATTAAGGTTAATGTAACCTGTGATCGCTTGATCGGTTACGTAGAAAGCGTTGTGAGGGTAACAAGCATCATGCTACATTTTGCTACAGAAAATATGGTATTGTTGGAAGGAAATGTCACTTATGAGTAAATCAGAAATATAGGCAAGAAAACAAAGGAAGATTTCCAGAAGACAGTCACATCAAAAGATCCACCAAAAGGATTGTTATTGACAAATGACAGCTAATGACAACAAGTGACAAAACGCGATACATTATGTGGAATTCTGTTCTATTATAAGGACAGTGTTATGCAACTCATTGAGCAAGCATCTAATCCAGATAAAAAAATTAAAAAAAGGAAGAAAGAAAAAGTATTTATTAGGACTCGCACAGGATTATCACAAAATAAACTAAACATAACCACAAAAAAAAGTATAATGAAAATAACAACAGAAAGTCCTGTGCGAGGCCAAACGGCCCCTCAAGTACTAGGTGTACACTTTGTTTCCAGGAAACCCTTGGCCTTAAAATAAATGCAGCCAAACATGGGTCTTCTCTTCTCTAGTTCAATGATATATCATAATTATTAAAGAATGCAGAAGGCTAGGTTTTCTTCGTTAATAAGACATTAACTAACATACACATTCAAAATCAGCAACAAAAAGCAACTGAGAAAGTTTTAACCAAACTTTAGAGTTGTTTTTACAAGTATCACAACATATGACAAGGAAATTGGAGTTTCTAAATAAAGTGGTATACGCAAATGTGCAAACTAAACAAGAAACTTTACAATACCAAGCGCTATTTTAAAACTTAAATTCAAGAATAAGTCGTCACAGCCTTATTCTTTGTGAAACTATTGCCACAGGGCATAACTCGCGGCTGTCTCGAGCTATGATATATTATACAGACTGTTAAGTGGCATGCAAAATGTATTTATACATTGTACTTCCTTACGCCATTATGGCATTGTTCCAAGTAAAACAATCTTCCGCTGGGCAGCGATAACGGCGATAACGGCAATAGCAATCATTTTATTACGTGACACCGTAATAAAAGTTTAAACAAACTGCATTTTCGACTATATTAACGACTGCATACATAAAATTATGACAGCTGAAAGGATCATTAACTTAATACATTTGTGTTTTGATTTTATCGTAAAAAGTCGCGTTTTTATTGCGTGTATTATTCAAATTTGTTGCTGGTTCATAAAATTGAAGTGCTTCATAGGAATTTTAATAAGGCATTTTGGAGCAATACGTTGCAGAAATACCAAGTTGTATTTTAATGCAATTCTTCGAAGAATTTAAGCTGTTACTGCAAAGAATGAATCGGTCTAAAAGCTTAACGTGAATCCTCAGTTGCAGCCCGCTAAATTAAGAATTTTCATATGAAATATTCTGAATAATTCTTAGGTGGAACATATTTCCAATGTTTGACGATTGATATGAAATTGATAATTTTTATTCAATAAATGTATAATTCCTACAGTCGCGAATCGCATTTTGATCTACGTATGACGTAAAACAGAGCTGCAATTTGCAAAAAACCAAAGAAAATTTGAATTTGGCGGGCTACAACTAAGGATCCCCTTAATCTGGGTGATTGATACTTATACACCTAAAATCGTCATACCTATTACAAACTTTATAAAATATCAGTAAATCTCTATGATATCATTGTGTATGTTCATGAAAAGTAGATGGGTACTCATACTCATACTGATATGTACTGATATTCAGTACCAACAAAATAAACTGAAAGCCGACATCAGGTAGTTGGAAAAACGCTGATGATACTACCCAATCTCTTAGGATATATGGAACTAACGCTACAAGAGGCAGAAGTAAAGAGGCATTCCATACTTACACAGTATAATATCCACGGTGTAGTATCAATGGGGGTTTATTTATAAACGTTACCTAAAGTTAAGTCACCGTTAAACGTCAAAAATGTATGGTTAAACAGTCACTAAACATTTAATTAACTTTAAGCAACGTTTATGAATAAACCCCAATATCTTATAACTAAAACAACATTATTTTACAGGAGGCGAAAAAAAACGTTTCATTTCTATAGTTTTTAATATTTGAATCTAAAAGTTACTGTATTTAAAAGATAGTAGGAAACCCTTGTGATGGTGATAATGATTTGAGACCTTACATACAAAAAACCTACCTACCTACTACTACCTACTACTACCTACCTTCTTTGCAAATACGAGGTCTTTCATATTTTACCTACAAATATGCAATAAATTGAAAATGGCTAAAATGATAAATGATTTTATTTCTGTAAGTAGGTTTGTACAAACACTTTTACACGCCAATCATATTTTTTAAATTATATGAGGTCGACGTTTCCTATCTGACTACTCTGAGAAGAATGGCCGAAACAAACTCAACAGTCTCTTTTAAAGTCCAGACATAATCTTGGTCAGGTCAGTTAGTTATTAGATATTGATACTTCACCTTCGATATGCCTATACATATATTGTAGCTAGTGTGTACTCTCCCATGTATAATATGCCTATAATATATTGCTTATATTATAGTGCCTCAGCTGTTGTGGACGCCGTTATTAGTTTAACTCGACTAACTACCGAATCGTGCTTATTGCTTCAAAAGACACTCACTTTTTATCACCAGTATTTTTTTAATATTTCACCACAATATTTTGGTTTTATTTTTTCTGCTAGTGAGAGGAATGAAATCGTGAGTTTTCTTATTTAAGTAGTGTTACTAAGAACCATTTCAAAGTATGTTGGCTTTTTGATATTTTTACTTGAAACGAATATTCACTGCGGTTCTTGCTGGTTCGTCTTCATAAGAAACAACAGATTGGAACTATCTTAACGTATTTCTGCCTATTCTGAAGTTCCATATAAGTGCCCTAGGAATTTTCAGTCGTCTTGCCTTTCAGGTCTTAGAATATTACTTATTGATGTTTTATGTCTCCACTAGCTTTTGACCACATCTTCGCCCGCGTGGAGGTCGGAAATGTCATCTCACGGGAACGAATTACTGAGATAAAAAGTGTTATGTGTGGTACCTGTGTACCATTGTGTGTAAAAGTGGTACCTGTGTGCCAAATTTCATCGAAATCCGTTCAGCCGTCAAGGTGTGAAAAGGTAACAAGCAGACAGACAGAGTTACATTTCGTAGTATGGAAGTATGGATGGATGTCGCCATCTTGTTTGATTACAAGAACAGAAAACTATGTCGTTCATTATCAAGTTTGAGATCATTTCATAATCTTTCTATTAATTAGATCTTAAGTAAGTAGGGTTACGTATTAATTTCAAATAAATTCTACACCAACTTGGCTGTAACAGTTTCCTTTAAACTTTCTTTCTATACGTTAATTCTTTAATCCTTTTCGAAGCCACTTTGTAAATAAACTATCCGTTCAGCTGTCCGTTTTAATTCGCAGCCACTGCATCCCACTTCACGTCTTTAAATAAAATTCTTTACACTTCTCTTCCTTGAATTCTGAGTGAAAATGAAAAGCATTGAATGTTTCTACCTGTTATTGTAGAACCTACCTATATTACTTGAATTCAATTGGCTTTTATAAGCTTATCATTAAAAAAAAATAGCAGTGGCTTTTTTTTTATATTTTTTTTTTTGGGTTGGAAATCATCTAATGACTTCTCCCGCTCTGGGTGGAGCGGAAGGGCGTGTCAGACTCTTACTGACTAAAACCCACCCGTGTTCCTTCAGTTGCCTGTGCGCCAGGGCCACAGTAACTCTTTCGAACAATCCGCGACCCCGGCAGGCATCGGTCCTATCGGACCCCGTCAATGGTGCTGACATCTCTTTGAGGCGCGCGTGGAACACGACGCACCGTCGACCCGGGCCTGGTCCAGCAGTGGCTTGACTTCAGATCAGTCCAGAAGAAGTTTCTATTAAAAAATAAAAATACACACGACATCTATACACACGATAAATTAAAGTCGCTTTTCGTGTCTGTCTGTGTGACTCCATTATTCTTCTAAACTGCGCAACGGATTTTGATGCGGTTTTCACCATCATTTAGAGAATTTGCTCCGACAGGTTTATGTGTTATGTTAGATATAGCACAGAAATATGTTTTGGCATGTCGCCATTGCACCCATGTGAAGCAGGGGTAGGCTGCTACTTAGCTTATAAACCTATATTAACCTGCGTGTTCTACACGACTCTTGAAACAACGCCTAAATATCAGTAGTAATAAGTTCACAAAACAGAAATGAATAATGATCTCGACTTATGTGATAATAGTATTACTATGTCAGTTTCTAAACTTAAGTAATTAACAATTTTTTTTAAGTATTTTATGGCCTGGTTGCTAAGACCTTTTAGCCAAGTCTTTAGTTTATTTAATTTCCTTCACTAAATTTCTTCGAAAGTGTTTTTAATATATTTATATATTGCTCGATAACAAGTCTTATTTTTTTATAATTCTGTCAAGCGGCAGGAGGTATTATTTAGCACAACACTTTCACTACACAATTCACTTAATTCACTCGCTTTGTTTGGGCTTGATAATTTAGGTTTCCACTTTTCAAGGTACAAACTTGATACAAAGAACAAAGAATATTTAGCTATTTTAGGTACTTATTTTCATATTTCTTGATAATGATTTCCATGATGGTCAATTATTATTTATTTTTTACTTAGGTTTTCGTTTCCTTCATGTTATTCCCGCCATTTTTTTTCAGTAATTAACTATGTTACAAGGTCTACACAGATCCTCAATATCAGGTTGCGGTGGACAGTTCCATGAAACAGTAGCAATTAAGGTATAGAGCCTATTTGCACTTGAATGTGTCTCGTACAGGAACTATTCCAATACCACTATTAATGTGTTACAATTTCTGGAGGCAATGTAGGCCAATAAGATCAAATATCTAGTATTTCAAATTGATGTGATTGCCAGACACGACAATCACCATTTACCATTAGGTAAATGGTGATTAAATCAAAACTGGCGATGCTAACATTTACCATGAATAAAAGAAAAATCTACCTTGCTTGACTTGTTTGCTAAGATGCAAGGCATAATATCATCACCAGAGGTCGGATATTCGGATGCATATTTACCTAAAGTTAGTTTTTAGCTGTGAAAGTATGGAAGTGGCTCCTTAATGTCTTCCTTTCTTTTCTTTTTTTCTCTTGTTGTATATTGGCACTTTGTACCTACTTAACTAAATTGTAATCACGTTAAATTATTATTTAATCGTGCTTTGTATGTTGTGTTACGCCTCTTGTGTTCACCAAATAAACGATTTATCTATCTATTTTAATACCTATATATTTTTTTGTAAAAAAAATCAGATGCATATTTAAGTATTTAAAATTAATGTTTAACCCCTGATGCAAATATGTATATGTAGGGTGTAAGAGGAGGGGTGGTGTGTGTTAGCCTAAAACAAAAAAAAAAAACTTGAATTTAAATAATTATTATTATTAAATTAAGTACTATATCCTGATTGGGCGTAAATATTACCTCGGCTACAACTTTGATCACTACCTTTCGATTGCTATGATTTGGACCGGTTTGGTCACTGAAGTCTGAGGTTAGCAGGATTTTTTCTATACAAAAGTGCATTCCATATTAGCCAACTTCTCAACTTTAGGTGAATATGCATACGAATATCCAATCTCTAAACATCATACAACAAACTACATCTTACCGATACATTACATAATGCTGAATTTCTCTTTGTAGCAGCGGTAGCGACATCAATAACACAAGTACACAAAAACGTAAAATAATCTCAAAAATAAAACCTGGAAAAGAACTACATAACTCCCATGACACGTTAATGCGCTATACACCTACCAATAAGAGGTCAGTTATTGACAGCATCAAAAGAGGCCGAAGATTCATATAAAATAAATTGCCTCACAGTTGATAGCTGGGGGTCAATGAGGCATGACGTTGACGAGGGTGCTCCGACGCAACCAATATGCACGAATACCATCTTGAACCGTGTTTGACACGCCTGGTTTCAGGTGAATACTGCGATTACATGAGCGTTAGAACTTACATGTGTGAGTGATTTTCTCAAGCGTAATTTTTAGGCGGCCCGGCTGAAAATCATATCTTAAAATAAACGTACAATAAAGTTTAATTTTTTTTAAAGAAAGTAGTGGTACATATATTGATCAGACCGTAAATATTTTAATAGAAAACATATTAGTATATGAAAAAAAAGAAGTTATTTAGCATTATGCTAAGTTTGGTGGCGCTTCCACAATCTGTTTTTCTGGGAATCACTAGTTTACTAGAAATAGGATTCAGTATTACTTTTTCTATCTGATGACAGTTTTATTCTTATATTTAGTGCAAAACTTTATCCTAGAGAAAATCGAAAATGACTCTCGGCGCGAAATTTTAAATTTTTTTGGGTGTAATGAAATCATTAAGTGCCTCGTATAGAATAAATCCAGAAGGACGATACTACCATCGTTCACTTCGTTTAGACGGGTGCTCCCGCGTAGCAGTGACCGATATGTGCCATCCTGTTGTGATTTCCCGCTAAAAACGTAAGTAAGTCTGTTCCTAGTAATCGGACAAAAAACCTGCAATTTTGGTGTTAAGGTTTTAAAACGTTTTATAACTAAGTCGGTGTTGTAAAATATTTTTATAATATAAAAGTTTGGTATGCTTTCAAAATGATATAAATATAATTATTATATTCTTAGTAGGAGTTTTTAAAATAAACATATTAAACAAGATTCTAATCGTGGTGGTGCAATTTTGGTGATTTTGGTGGTATTTTACCAATCACCAAAATTGCTTAGTTACACCAAAATTATTTTTTAGAGTTACGTACCTGAAAGAAAAACAAAAACAGGAAGTTAACTCGATCTGGATGTAGAGTAGGTATATGATACGAGTACTCGAGCAGCTTGAGAGTGATGAAGAAACAAAAACTTGTATAATTCTGCACTAGTAATTCCTTAAAGACGTTCGTGTACTGTACGCCTGTATGAAAAACGCTTTTTAGATAATACAGAAGCCTTTTTGGGCTACAATAACTCACCAAAGTTTCATCGTAATCGGATAAATTGTATAGAAATGCATAGAAGAGGAACGAACGAACGAATATTTATTTTTATATATTAGATTAAAGTGTGCAAAAATTAAATCCTTGTTACTTAGGTTATCAATTGGTTAAAAAAGTAGGTATTAAAATGGAAATTGGTTAGGTATTATTTGTATTCCAGCATGGCAAAGAAAAAATCAAAATTGACACACGCGGAATGCTCGGAGAGGAAAAGGATGGCAGACAGGAGGAGAAGAAAAAAATCGGAATGATCCCGTCAAACTAGAGCCATTGCGAAGAAAAGAAAGTTGTATTAAATTATCGTTAATTTTAAAAATTCATCTTATTTGGACTTTTAACATATCATATCACTTATTTTTATAAGTACTATTTTAACATGTTATTTGGACTTTTAACATAACATGTTAAAATAGTACTTATAAAAATAAGTGATATGATATGATGATGATAGAGGAGGTGATTTTAATTTTTTTATAATTTAAGGACTGAAGAATTGACTATACAGGAAAGTAAGAAAGTTGTAATAGTTGATTGTTGTATTTTTTATTGATCTCAATAAGTTATTATTTTAATAAAACATTTATTCACTATAGAGAAGGCTTTTATTAATATTTTATTTATAATTTGGTGTAGTGAAATAATTTTGGTGTCAGATATCAATTTTGGTGTCAGATACCAATTTTGGCGTCGACGATATATTAGAAGCTTTCAGGATTAAATAAATTTCTCTTACATTTTATGTGACGGAATACGTATTTCATGCTTATCAACATTTATATTATTAAAAAATTCAGAAACTAATTTTTCCACCAAAATTAGGTAATAAATCATAGTTGTTAAAAATTCACTTGTGTGATTGTTTAATCGGGGTTGAGTTATAGCATTCTGGAAATGAGTTTTGGGGCTTAGGTTGACAAATGAATAAAATAAAAGATACCTAGATAAAAGAATCAGTCATTTGACTAGCTTAGTCTATTTTCCTTAGTCAGTGTTGAGGGCCTAGACAAAGTGACATTCTATCAGCTTGTCACTTTGTGTAAGTAGACGCTGACGATAGAAAATTCAAAAAAAGCTGGCCAAGTGCAAGTCGGACCCGCGCACGAAGGGTTCTGTACCATTACCTATAAAAATGGCAAAAAAATCATGTCTGTTGTATGGGAGCCCCCCTTAAATATTTATTTTATTTTTGTTTTTAGTATTTGTTCTTATAGCGGCAACAGAAATACATATTTTGTGAAAATTTCAACTATCTAGCTATCGCGGTTCTTGAGATACAGCCTGGTGATAGACAGACGGACGGACAGACAGCGAAGTCTTAGTAATAGGGTCCCGCTTTTACCCTTTTGGGTACGGAACCCTAAAAAGAAATGTACGGGACTGCTATAAGATACCGAAAACTTATGTAATCCTGTTGAAAATCGTTGTAGAAAAATACGAAACACATTAAAAGCAATGACCACTTGTCTAGGCCCACTGGAGTTGCCTAAAATGACAGACGTAGATACGTTATTTTATACTAATAAGTTTATATAAGTATCATTCGTTGGCAAAACCCCTCTCATAATCATTTTAGATTCATGTTATAAATTACTGTTTTTGCAATCATAACTGTATCTGAGGTATATCTCAAACATGAAAGCAGTTTATACTTACATTTAATCTCATAAATGTGTTTGCTTTGAGTTAAGAGTAAAGAGGAATAGTTGTAGCTATTCTTAACTTTGTTAAAAACAAACGTTCCTGCGTTAACTGTGACTACAAATTTAGAATGATAATAGTTCATACAGAACGTGGTTTACTGAGAAGAACTTGAATTTAATTAATATTATAATATGACCTTATCAAAGAACGCAGGTCGCTGTTGTCAGTGTCTAACTCTTCAAATGCAACTTACGTACTTAAGAGCGGCCAACCCGTCATATTTTTCATACACACGCTCGTACGAGATTATGGCGTTGTAAAACATCTTTCATTGAATTTTTTTAACTAATAGGTATCTTGTGCACTTTATCTAGGTTTCTATGCTAGCAAAAAATCTTAATTTGGCGAAACAAATTCAGTATAAGCCTTCAAAAATCTGCTTTTTTGCATAAATGTGACCTGAACTTTGGCCGTTCATAATGTACTCATAAATTATAAAAATTAAGAAAACATCGTCATAGAAACCTCGCACATGTAATGGAGATTCTAAATGACAAACATTTTTTCCCAAAACTTGTAAGGCTTTTTCAAAACCACGTATTTCCTGGAAAAAGTTTTGTGAAATCTTTGCGCGCCAATTTTCATTCGATGTTATCGCGTTCTCACTCTTGCTTCTTTTTCAAAAATTACGTTGGATGAAACAACAAGCTTTTCAATCATGCTCGCATTGACGATAGACGGACCGGGAAGGGCCCTCTTAACTCTGAGTGTTAAATCACGTGGCATAACAGACTACTTACTTTTCTTTTCTTGTTTTTTTATATTGATAACTGTTTTAAGATTATTTTACACTTAGCACAAGCCTCGAAGATTTCGGTTTGTTAATGCAATTTCAAGCAAAACTTACTATAAGAAAATCGTTTTTCTATTGGGCTTAAAGTAAGGGCCCGTTGTTGGATACATAGTTGAACATGACCAATGGTCTATTTAACAATTAGTCACTTGAAAATAGTCAATAGCTGTCAAAGTTTAACTACTATGTCTGCGCATGGTTAACTTTTATAGCAAATTGTATTTTTAAGCTATTGCATAGCTTTTATCGCGGGCTTTGAGCGCGGTGACCGAATCAAGAAATTCCGTAACGAAAATAATACCTAACACCCCCCACTCCGCCTACCATGTAGCTCGGCCGAGCGTTAGCTTAACGTGTATGTATATGGTACGACTGTACCTGAATTAATATCAAATAAAAAAATACTGCTACTAAAAATAAATAAATAATTATAATTGCATAAGTTGATAAAAAATGCTATGCAATAGCTTTACCGCGGCAGTCCCCGAGTGCCACACGTGTTTTTTTTTTAACTTTAGTTAGCTTAACCATTTGTCAAACAACATACTTATGTCATTTCTAACAAATTGTTAGTTTGACTAACGCATTTTAACTATTAGTATGTTTGACTACTGATCAAACAACGGGCCCTTAGTATACCTACTTTATATCAATCCTATTAAACGTTATCATAAAAGTTGACATTGGTGGAGCTACCGGCTAAAATTGTGTGAGGGATGTAAACTAACGGGTTTATCGGCTTAACTCACAATAGTTTAGTTTTCGCCTTTGGTCAAATTACAGTCACGGCAATAGGCTGTCTAGTTCAATTGACATAATAGTTCAATATTTCAGTATAATAGTTCAGTTGGTTGATTGTAAGATTAATAGGAACAATGCAATGCAATGTATTTCCTGTGCGAGTCCCAAATAAAATATTTTTCTTTCTTTTCTTTTTCTTTCTTTTTCGGAGGTCAGGGACGTAGAGAAAAACCATCATCTAGCCAGTTTTTTTTGCAACACTATATTTTGGTTATTACTAACTGAAAAATGAACGCAATTCTTCGCCAAATGCACTTTCAGAATGACAAGTGATTAAAATATTCAGCTTCAAATAAAATAGTCATTGTTACGCAAAAACTGTGTGATTGTTGAAAAAATATTGTACTAGTTTTCCGAGCCCGTATTCAATACAAACGCCATTATATTTTATGGTGTGACCAATAAATAAAACATCCGATATTCACTACGAGATTTCCTGTTAAAATCTATAAAAGTTCGCAAATGTAATTTTACGTTTGATATTAAAATAACTGAAAAACTTGCAGTCGGATATTTTTATGGGTGGGCAGGCACCAGTCAACCCTTGTCAACGTCAATGAGCATTATCTGGAAATATCTGAAAATTTCATATGGAACTGCATCACAAGCATTTTATACGTGCCGAGGTGTTCCGACAATTTCCTGAAGTTTCCAATGATTTCATTAAACGTTGGAGCATGCTATGTTTGTGCGGCGGGTAAAAAGTTTAGATTTATTTATTTTTCCTTGTTGTTGGTTGTGAACGTGTTTGTCATGGCAATTTTTTTCTGTGTTTACTAAAAATAGGTAGCTTCTTCTGATAAGTAGAAAAAAAAAAGGAAAACGGAAACCTCTGCCCACTAAAAATAAGCAGTAAGGAAATTTATTTTGGCTCTTCGACACGATCTCTATTTATTGACATTTCCTTGACAATTCAAAAGTGCCTGTAATTGGTTTATTTGGAATAAATGCTTTGAGTTTATAAATAATATGAACCAAAGTCAATTTTCGTGTCTGTCTGTATGTGTGACGGCATTGTTCTTCTGCCGTTCTGTTGTTGTTGCCGTTTTGCGTGGATGTGACGCATATTGTCCCTCAACTAGTTCTTTGTTGTATTCGTGTGTTTTTCTCTGCGTCATGTTTACCGCAAATAAACGTACTTTCTTTCTTTCTTTCTAAGCCACGCAACGGATTTTGATGCGGTTTTCACCATCCTTTGGAGAATTAGCCCTCATCCGTGCCTAATGCCTTGTAATGTTTGAAATTGTATTTGTAATAACTCACCTTTGTAAATTAAACGTCAAACTAGATGCTATCACATTTAATATACTTACAATAAGCTACTTCGGAAGTCAACTACGGGCCTGATAGACACGTTATCAATCTATGATGACACCCACCGATGGGCCTTTAATACGAAGGGCTCCACGTCACGGACCTTTCGACGCGGACGGCTAATGACGTTATTATATAGGCCTTCGAGGGAATGGAAATTCATTGGTAGCTATGTAATAGGAGTTGGTTGGTAATAGATGTTGAATTGAGAGCGTAGAGACACATTACTTAATGCTTTGTTAATGGTGATAGCATGTTTATCAAAAAGTATTCAAAAGTGCAAAAATATCATTAGGAATACAGGTGTTGTGACGTATTGCGTTCAATGCTCACACCTACTTAGTAATAAGTATATATAGGTCATTAAGATATATTTAATAGGCATTTCTTCAAAAAAAAAACTAGTAGCTCAATACACTTGTAGTACAACACACGGCTTTTCTTATTAAAATCCTATACAAAGCAAAGTGAACCTTATCACAAGCAACAACAGGTTAAAGGTGATGATGTACGAGCCGTTCTCCACGGTGATGCTAAATGATAAATGATCTTATTTCTGTATGTAGGTTTGTACAAACACTTTTATACGTCAATCATATTTTTAAAACTAGTTGAGTTCGGCGTTTCCTATCTGACTACTCTGAGAAGAAAGACTGAAACCATGGTATAATAATATACTTCGCCAGGTATAGCATTCTGAGACAAAGTGGTCACGTGGGTGATACAAGCCTACGTCATCACTGCTGTGTTATCAGTAGTGTGTAATAATAACTCCCCAAACGCCTTTATTACCTGTGTGAATCCGATAAAACAATGAGGTTTTAACTAACGATTAGTATTATGTTTAAATTGAATTGTTTCGTTTGATTAGAAAAACGAAACGACAATTTAAATGCTTTATATAAAAAATTTTACAAAATGTTGACTGAAAATGTTTACATAATTCGTGTTTTGTTGCAATAACATGGCAACTGCATAGTGACGTAAGCATGTGTCACTCCCGGAATGCCAGACCTTGTTTTCTTAAACCATGGCTGAAACAAACTCAGAGGTCACAATTTATTTTAAAGTCCAGACATAATCTTGGTCAGATCATGTGAAGACCATGTAGATTTGTGTCTGAAATGGTCTTTTGAGGAAAAACCACACAGATTGAGTAGACCTGTCTAGTCAGTGCACGCATTTGTCAGTAATGCAATGCTGTTACTTCTCTTTGTAGACCATATTTGCCATCATCATCTGCTTCAGTTTTATTAGTTCCCTAAGTAATTCAGGCTGGTATGGACTTTGACGCGCAGTGTTGCTATGGATTCAGTATATGATTTTGCACTCCAATGCGTAGAAATTTTTCGTCGGTTATTTAAATAACAATTCGTTGGTGCATACATTTTTACCGCGTAGGTATTGCACTTTTATATGATACAGCTGTTGGTTTTTTTAATAACCGACCTAAATTTTTTTCGCTAGGCGTCTAGAATCATCTGCTGAATTCATGGTTCAGTTTGCGCGTCGATCTCCCTGCCACCCTGTATAATAACAGAAGCGATAAGTAGTCTGGACTTTAAAAAAGACCCTGACCACTTTTTTTGTGTGGGAAATCATCAAATAACTTCTCCCGCTCTGGGCGGAGCAAAGTCAAAGTCAAAGTCAAAGTCAAATCATTTATTTCAAATAGGTACATAAAAGGCACTTTTGAACGTCAAAATTTACAAAAAAATAGAATTGATTCTAGTTGCCCCTTCCAAAAGGTAGTTTCGTATGGAGAAGAATGGGCAAGAAACTCCACCGTTACTCTTTTAAAATATTTTACAATATTATGTAAGTTCACATTAATTATGTAATCATATGTGAAGACGATGCACCTAGAATAAAATTACTATACCACAATAGGTAAAAAGAATTAAATATAATGCAAAGGCAGGTAAATTAATTATGTGATAGATACATGGTGCTCACATATTTACAAATATTGAAAAGTAGATGATGTTTCCAAAATTTTAACAAGTAATAATTTAGTGTGTGAGTTAAAGTAGTTAAGTACATAATGTAACAATCAATGTCATAAAAATTATAAATTATACAATTAAATTAGCAACCAGTTTGATTTTGTCTAGACTCTAGATTGTCCTATGGAGCAGGACCAGCATGTTTCCAAGCATTCTTATCTAGGATATAATCCTCTAATTTGTAATATGCTTGTTTACAAAGTGTACTTTTTATATGAGTTTTAAATTTTCTTTCATTTAATTGCAATATGTCACAAGGTATTTTGTTGTAACATTTAACACAGTACCCCATAAAAGATGTATGTACTTTAGATAATCTAAAAAATGGTTGATCTATTTTATCTTTATTTCTAGTATTAAAATTATGTCTATCACTTATTTTATTAAAAAGATGTAGATTTTTTCTTACATACATAATATGGAGGGCGTATCAGACTTTTACTGACTAAAACCCACCCGTGTTCCTTCAGTTGCCTGTGTGCCAGGGCCACGGTAACCCTTTCGGACAAACCCGCGACCCCGGCATGCATTGGCCCTTACGGCCGTCAATGTGTGCTGACATCTCTTTGAGCCGTGAGTTCGCCATATCTTCTCAGGGGTAGTCAGATAGGAAATGCCGACTACATCTACCTTTTTTTTCATATTACGTGTAATAGTGATTTTGATATCACAATTGCACATTTAAAATAATTAATTTCAGTAAAGTCGAGAAAGCTTAATTACCGTGCAGTAGAATAAGACAGGTAAAAAAAAAAATGATCCTATTAAATAAAATATACACGTTTCAAATCTCATACCTACATAAATTGCTTTAAGCTTACAAAGGCTGTAATATCTTTTAAGAGAATAAAACAGAATACATGTAGAGAGTGTAGGAAACCCACACATTGTACTATTGTGGTTTTTAAACCCAATACACTGTTGTTGATACAGTACGCAGCTTAACTACGTGCCGCTTACTTTGTCCTACACTAGGGTCATCTCGGAAAAGAAAAAGAAAATGTAAGTCAAGACGTAGGTAATATTGTGAAGTAAGTATCGAACTTCCTAATGTTTCTCTAGTGAATGTTGGTCCAATTAGAAAAGAAATCTAATCGAATAGACGTTATTTAAAATATTGGGATTGGAAAGCAACGCGCCGTGCGACTTCATAATGACGAATGTTGCTGCCGTAAAGAAAGCAGGGATTCACCCACTTATTTATAAACGTTACTTAAAGTGAAGTAAGTTATGATCAACGTCTGCTTAACCAAACATTTGTGAATGTTTACCTCTCTTAACTTTAAAAATAATTAATAAAGACGTAAATGATTTCGGATAATATAATTACCCATGACGGCACCCAAATCAAAAGGCAGTTATGTGAAATACATAGAAAAAATTGCATGTAGGTATCAAAATAATAGGTCTTTACCTATGAAATTGCCGTTTTGTATGAAAAAATTTAAACGATTTTTTTTCATGAATTTTTTATTTGTATTAATCGAAGTAATCACCCATGCAATCAATGCATCTTTGCCATCGCAGTGGCAGTTTATTGATGCCCTTCTTAAAGAAATCAGCTGGACGGGAGGCAACAAATTCTTCAAAGGCATTTTGTACTGCCTCTCGGGTATTAAATTTTTTTCCCGCCAAGAAGTTATCCAAATTCTGGAAAAAGTAGTAGTCTGTAGGCGCAAGGTCTGGTGAGTAGGGCGGATGACGGAGAGCTTCCAACCCCAGTTCTTGCAACTTGGAGACCGTCTGCTGTGCAGTATGAGGTCGCGCGTTGTTGTGCAGGAGCAGCGGAGACGAGCGATTGACCAATGCTGGTTGGAGATGCGCCAGCTTCTCCATCATTGTGTTCAGTTCTTCACAGTACACATCTGCAGTAATGCTCACCCCGTTTGGTAAGAAGCTGTGATGAATCACACCGGCGCTAGACCACCAAACAGTGACCATCACTTTTCTAGGGGTAAGTTTTCGTTTAGGGCATTGTTTAGGTGCTGAACCAGGATCCAACCAACTTGCTGAGCGCTTACGGTTATCAAACAGAATCCATTTTTCATCGCAGGTAACAATGCGGTTCAAAATTCCTTCATTTGTGTGTCTGTTGAGCAGTGCAAGGCACGTCTCGACGCGTACTTCGCGCTGGCGATCATTGAGTTCGTGGGGCACCCATTTGTCAAGCTTTTTTACCTTGCCAATTTGACGCAAATGGACCAATATTGTTTTGACGCTAACGTCGAAAGCTGCTGCTAATTCAGCCGTAGATTGTGTATCATCAGCTTCCACAATCGCCTTTAATTCGTCATTGTCGACCAAAGTCTTCGGACGACCGCGAGGTTCATTTTTCAGGTCGAAATTTCCAGAACGGAAGCGAGCAAACCAATAACAGGTGGTGCGTTGGTTTGTAGAGTTAGCTCCGTAAACGTCGTTGATGTTGCGTGCCGCTTGTGCCGCGTTGCTGCCACGACGGTACTCATATTCCATAATTACTCGAATTTTTAACGTATCCATGATGACGAAAAAGATTGAAATGCGATGAAAATGTAACACTAATCAATAAAGAAATGACTACTTTTAGAAAAAAAAATCCATGTTTTTAAAATAAAATTAATTTGAAATTAGAATTCATAGCCAAACAAAAATTATTTTGATTTGAAATGGCCAGTACTGCAGAACGGCAATTTCATAGGTAAAGACCTAATAAAAACATGAAAACGATAGTGAAACACTATACCGACATAATGTACCATTTTTCATCATTATTATATTTCTACCTCCCTCATTTTACGTGGAAACTGTGAATGATGGAAATATTCTCTTTGTTAAAATTCTTAAAAATCTGTCAGCTTTAATGTCCTTATTAACTTTCCATGAAAATTGTCAACTAGTTTTTTTTTTTTTTTATCATACAGTTTTAATGGTTATATTTTCTAAGAGCATTTTATTTTTTAGATTATTGTGAAAAAATTGTTTTTTATTACGTAACAAACGTTGTTTTGCCAATCTTCATTATTTTTTAACATTTATACCTATGTTATTACAATGAAACACTATAATTGTTAGCTATTTATATCAATGTTTAGGTATTTTTATGATATTTACAGTATTTTTGAAATAATACAATATTGTAGGTCATAATTTGACAAGTTATTTGATTTGTTTAAAATGCTAAAATGGCACCACCGGATATTAACTGTCAACTGACTATTTGAGTCTGATCATGGTCTAAAAAAACAAGGCCTGGCACTCCGGGAGTGACACATGCTTACGTCACTATCCAGTTGCCACTTTATTGCAACAAAACACAAATAATGGAAATATTTTCAGTCACCATTCTGTTAAAAAATATATTTATAGCATTTAAATTGTCGTTTCGGTTTTCTAATCAAATGAAACAATTCAATTTAAACATATACCAACGTAATTGTTAGTTAAAACCTCATTGTTATATCGGATTCGCACAGGTAATAAAGGCGCTTGGGGAGTTATTATTACACACTACTGGTACCACAGCGGTGATGACGTAGGCTTGTGTCACCCTGTGTCTCGGAATGCTATACTTGGTGAAGTATATTATTATACCATGAGTCTGATAAAGTGGAGGGATTTAAAACTGACGTGGTAGCGCCATTTTAGCAAGACAGTACTAGTTGAACTGCGAAAGTGTAAGGATCCTGTAATACCCATGTATATACTGAGAATTGTAATAATATAACTATAAATGTATTGCCGTAATATTTGTGCTTTTATTTTATCCAGTATTTGAACCCAGTAAATAAACCATGCTTCAAATAAGCATGGTTTATTTACGTGTGAACTTCAAGCGAACACTTTTATTTCCCTTTTGCTCTGGCTAGTCTTACAAGATCCTGATAAAAAAATATCTACCACATTTGGACATCTCAAATACAATGGAGATGGTTAATGTGAAACTGACAACTGAAGAATATGTACAGTCAGCAAAAGAGATAAGTATCCAGGGTCGCCAGATATAGTTGAAGTTTAGTAAGAAACCGATGAATGTTTTCGAATGAAATTTAATTTGATAAATTACCAATTTGTTTTCTATTAATTTTATTTTATTTTATTAAAAAACATTCATCGGTTTCTTACTAAACTTCAACTATGTCCAGCGACCCTGCATACTTATCTCTTTTGCTGACTGTACATAACATAATATCACGGCTGTAATCCCCGAAGGGTTAGGCAAAGGTGACACTGTCTGGTAATGAATCCAGTTTAGGAATGGAACATTGAGAATAGTATGGTGTCCCATACTTTCTGAAGAAAACATACTGAATGACTGTATTGTATTTTTAATAATCCTACTTAAGTAGGTAATTTAAAATTATCATCAACAGAGATCGGATATTCGGATGCATATTCACCTAAAGTTGTGATGTTGGCTAATATGGAATGCGCTTTTGTATCGAAAAAGTCTTAACTTTAACTAACACACACCACTCCTCTTTCACATATTTGCATCGGGGATTAAATATTAATTTTAAATAATTATGCATCTAAATAGTTATGCAATCCAAGAATCCCGGGGTTTTCTTTTAAAATAAGTAAATATATTTTTAGGAGTCGCTTTCATACTATACACCCGACTAGTTATGCATTCCCGGTGTTCCTGGCATCCCGGGATTTTTTATACAAAAAAAATAATTAAGAAGCTACTTCCATACTTTCATAGCGAAAAATTAACTTTAGGTAAATATGCATCCGAATATCCATTCTCTGCTTATAGTACACCCACCTATCATTTCGCCAGTTATGTAAGGTCTCTAATGAGTGAATTTACTTTCTCCTACTATAAGAACAAAGCACATGCGATTTTACTGCAAAAATACGAATGTATGGAAATCCCTTGGATGAAATATGTCACGATTAACTCTACCTACTACAAAAAATTCTAGTATTCATGTTAGTAGCGAACTTTGTTTGTACAACATTTTCATCAAAACAACTAGTGAGACATCTTCAGTTTCACGACGACGTTAAACTTAAGATCACAATAATATAAAATTAATTTTATATTAAACCTGTTAATATTTTCCAAAAGCAATTGAAGGTCGCACATCCATGCACCCCGTTGACATAGAACACAAGTTATCATACATCATATTACACATTATAAGACGTGGGCTCGCAACAAAACATGTTAACAAGTTGCACATATTATGAAACAAGGGCGGGCTCACTTTGTTGTAACGCGAAACTTTTGTCTATCCGGCACAGGGTAGAATTTTCATTAAAACCTTCTTTTAGCACCCTAACATAAAAGAGCAATTTTTCCCAGTAGGAAAATCTCGATGCAGCCGCATTAACGCTTTTATTTTCTCTCTTATTCGAAAAAAACTTATTATTCCACTTCTCTCACCCGGGGAATTACATTATTCTCGTGCACTTCTATTTCTAGAAAGCATTTCAAATCCACCTTCTGTGTAGTGATGCACCGTGCAATAGTGTTTTGTTTATGTTTGGAGTTTAAAATCCGTTTACCGATTTCGAAATTAGTTTTTGTTGATGTTCGTTTCATTGATCTGGAAGCAGTAAGCTCGGATGGGTTTTTGTCGTATGACCTTTCACGAATTTACCAAGACTTTCTTCTTATTTTCCGACGTCTTCATGTTATTCTTAAAAGAGCTTTTGTTCCGGCGCCAGGGATCGACCATAAATGTCTTTGAGTTTACGATTGGTTTAAACTAGTAATTGGTCTTCAACAAAGCTGATTTTTTATTTATTTCAAACTTTTAGTTGGGTAAAGATGAAAATAACGTCTCAACAAGCGAATCAGAATGAGAGCAGTGGTAACGGCCGCGACTTATGAGTTGAAGGTTGTAGGTTCGAACTCAAGCAGGCACTTTACTTTGTGTAAATTATTTCATCACCACTGCTCTCAAAACGGCGACGGAAAACATTGTGAGGAAACCGGCATGTCCTAGAACCAAAAATTCGAAGACATGTGACATGACATCTACCAACCCGCACTGGGCCCGCGTGGTAGACTGCAGCCCACTCCCTCTCACAGAGAGGAGGCCTGTGTCCCAACAGTGGGAACAGTATAGGCTGATTACGCTATTATGCTAAGCAAATCGGCTCTAATCCATTGTTGAAGTGTTATAATTAACTACGCTCTTAAGCCTTGAGCGAATAACCCCTTATTAACCTTCGAGCTAATAAAGACTTAAACGTTAATGCCAGCAATATAAAGCTAACGGCTATAAGCAATCATAGGCATGACAGATGGCTAGGAAAGATAATCTGGAAATAGGTAAGGCTGTAATTAAGTACCTGCGCTCGTAGCTTCGTTTGCACCATAAATGTTTTTGCTTGTTTTCGCTGGTTCCTGTTTCAGCTTTCTAGTTACTACTTGTGTTTGGTTGGTGAGATGAGAATATGTGTGCTAAATAAACACACTATCATATTTGCATTATGCACTGGAAAACATAGCTAATATTAATCAACTACCACTCAAAAACAGCGGAACAAACCGTAACAGATACTGCTTATCCAGATTTATTACTAAAATAAAAAAGTGGGAGGCGAAATGGTCTAAATTAAAAAGCAATGCCTTGTCGAGACAGAGCGAGCGGAAACAAAGAACCGGGAATTCATCAAGCGCCTTTGAACCCCCTAGCATTGTGGTGCAGTATTCACAGACCATTGGCGGAAAGAAAATCTTCGAGAGGATCGCCACTCTTTGACGGTCGATGCAAAAAAATAATCTTTTTTCCCAAGAAAAACTCTACTTCATTACTTTGTACGCAACCCACATAAAAGTATTGAGGAATTTTGAAACCGAGCTACTTGTTGAACGTGGATGCTTTTGAATAGATTATGCGGAGTTAATTAAATGATTTTTCCGCAGTGAATGGTAATGTCGCTCATATTTGAGGTTTAATCTTGGTTTTTTGAATTATGTGGAGCATTGTTTGAGTTCAATGCGGTGAGAGCCGCGGCGTTTTCGATCGCTTACTCGTAATATTATTGTGATTTTTGGTGTGGAAATATTTTACTTTATGAAATAATCAGACAAAATTTAATATTTCCTCACATATTAATTTATTTAAAACTCATTATGATGGCTTTTTTATGTTAAATCAGTTTAACAGTTTTAGAGCTACAGGTTAATATAAAACATTCCTTTGTTACGCCGTAGCTGGGTATTCCCAATGCTACGCAATTAACAAAACTAATCTAAACAAACCTTTTAAAAAGGAAATTGAAGATCCACAATTTACGTACCTACCATTACTTATGTACTGTACACAAAACAAAACGTAAAACAATTCAGTATTCAGAATACGCTTCACATATATACAGTGTATCTGTCCATTACGGTATTAGCATTGGAATTCCGTCGGTAGGTACCGTCCGCTCACGTAGCGATGCAGCAATGGATGGACCAGCCGGTCCCCAGTGACTCCTGAACAAGATTGATGTATTTGTGAGATAGTGTCTCATGTAGGGTAGGATAAACTACGTGCACTTGTTAAAGTGTTGTACCAAATTTAAAACCAGATTACTCTGTGCCTCTAGGTGCCTCCACCAGTTTATATAAAAACGATTAAGGTGGATTTACACGTTGGCAACACCGGACCTTCTTGGCTTTATAAGCAATTAATTTTAGTAGGTTATTGCTGGCTTTGCGGTTAATAATTAAGGATTTTAAGTCGAGTATCATAAATTTAACTAATTGTTTTAGACTTTTTCTTTTCATAACATTCATAGATTTTTAGAATTCAAATGATACGTGAATGTTTAATTTTTATTCATTTTGTTGAAAAAATATTGCTGTCTTCTTCGACTGCCTGTTGAAAACTACCTTCAACAAAGTATAGATTAAGTAGAAAATAGCTACAATGTCTTACTTGTCTAAGGCTGCTACCTCGAAAACAGCGGGCAGCAGAAGCGAAGCGGTTCCAGCAGGCGAAGGAAAATATATTTTTTTAACTTTTGAATACAACGTTTTGAGTCAGAAGATATTGTGATAAATTATTATTGGCTAGGAGTTTTATAGAAGCGATAACACATACTTTTTACGAATACGTATATTAGTAAACAAATGTATCTTTACTAGGCATTAAAAGCCAGACATATTGCTCTTAATACCACAGGCTCATAAAATATAATGGTCTTACAACATAACTTTTACTTACCAATATGTACGAAACTATATAAAATTAAGGAAGTTCGGATCGTTAAATTCCGTGTTAATAATAGCAGAAACGGTGTCATCATTATTGTTAATTACTTTTTATAACGTATCATTGCAAAGTTTAGTAACTAAGCAGAACGCTGGCTTATGCAAGCTGCTAATAAAGCATTGCCATTTTTTATTAAGCTGTTTTGGGTGATTGAAACTAAAAATGATACCTAATCTGTCTTTAAATATAACCAATCAAAGCCTATACAAGCCTTAAATTCGTTGTCAGAACCGTTTCAAAATCCGAACTTTAGTTTTTGAGATTGGCCCCAACACACAGACAGGTGGACAGATGTGCTTGAAAACTTTACTCTATGATGTGCACTGAACTTTATACTTTGTTCCCAAGTCATAAAGAATTCGTGCAGCTGTTTTAAACAGAGTCCATTCAGACCAAACCAAATGCTCCTATGTAGGTATATCTACCTTAGATACTGCAGCTCCTTAATAAAATTTGTATAAATAAGTCCACTAGCTCATGAATACAGAATGCACAGTTATATAATCAAACCCGCATTGTGTACATAAACTTGAATTTTATAATACAAACTTCATTCGTATAAGGAGAATACTTTTCTCAAGAAAAATGTCTAATACACGACGTTATTATAAGAGTCATGAAAGCCGAAAATAATAAAAAGGGAGGTTTTTTATCAAAGGTAATGAAATTCCACACGTTGATGGACCACATCAATTTATTTTATTATGTGCTCCGTGTCACTCGTGCATTGGCCGGAAGTCGGGTTGTGACGTCACTTCCTTTGTTTCGCACCACTCGGATTATGTTAATGTAGTGTCTGAGACATTTGTCTTACGTAATGCTGCTCAGCTTCCCATGTTGGAACCTTATTACTTTCCGATGTTGTTCACCTACATACTTTATTGTTGTTTACGATTATTTGCTCGTCTCTTCGTCTAACAAGTCGCTATGAATTATTATTATGGAATCCTTTTGAAAATAAATTCCTTCCACGTAAACGCTCAAGTTTGCTCGGTACATAGAGAAAAGTTTGGCGTTGAAAAATATTATTTTAAAGATCAACATTTGCATTAAGGCTTTGGAGTTTAGGAATGTAGGTAAGTAGTTAGGTAATCTAAACATAATAATTTACTCCACCAAATACAGTGACTGCATTTTTTTCCTTTTCAATATCTGCCATCAGTCCTTTCTGGACAATTATCAGTTTGGTTGCGTGAATACAGTTGGTGTTTCAAGTACAGGGGCAATTACTACTGCTACTTTTTTAGATTACTTGACCTCTCTTAAGTCAATTGACAGATTCGCTGCTGTCCAACAATTTAAAAGCTAGCTGGATGGCTAGACGATCAGCGTATCTAACGCTTTTTATCTTTATTAATTTCCTCAAGAATGGTAGGAGTGTTGAGGTAAAAACTAAAACTAAAAGACTGCATATAAAAATAACATTGTACCGACGCAAACCATTTCAAATCTATATGACACGAATAAAATTAACTAAAAAACATTCCAACATATTTGAAACCATTTAAAAAAATACACACCTGCTGTTCTTAGTATCGCTCTTTTTCTATATTCAAAATTTCAAATCACAATACAAGAATATAATACGTACCTAGTAACATTTTACTGACAAAGGATCCACATAGATGCTGGTATACATAGATGCTGGTATACATAGATGCTGTTATACATAGAAGCTGGTATACATAGAAGCTGGTATACGTAGTATCTTGCATGCGAGGTAGCAAACTTGGTAGTTATGAACACAATAGTATTCATACAGGGTGATCTATTCTTAGAAGACGGCGTGTGTTTATTGCTTAGATAGAGAGCTGGTTTACAGCGTATTCGTATACTGAACGTGTCATTTTTACGTTACTAGCTCTAAGACAAACGAAGGTTAGGTTGCTTCAAGAATATTTTATTTGTTTATCTGTTAAGGAGTTTTTGAATTAAGAAAAATATTAATTATTATGGAGGTACAGTCTGAAAATTAAATTGTTAAGCCAACTGACACCCTTCGTCAATTTGCCTTGTTATTGCCATTTCATTAAACTGTCAAAGAATGACAGTTGTGATTTGAATATACGGGCAATTTAAGTAGGTAGGCAATTTGGTTACCAATTAATTTCTTTGAAATTTTTATTAAAAGTGATTGTTTGTTCGAATAGAATCATTTTAGTGCTTAATTATTTGCTTAAAACAATAAATAGGAACTACTAATACCATAACATAACATTAACATCACACCTGTTTTGATGATTTAACAACAAAAAAAAAATGGTGTCCCTTAGTAAGTACACCCAGATTTCGCCAAAAATAAAAATATTCTCCATAATATTTTCTATCTAGTATCCAGTTTCTGAAAGCCTGATCTAGTCTCCAATTAGTAACCTTTATTAAATATCGCGTCACCTGCTATGATTGATGAATGAAACTAGTACAACCAAGCATAGCGACGAGAATTACACAAAAACAAATTGCATAGGCATTGTGTACATGTTGTACCTCAAAAAACAGTCATTTGTTTCCCTTTTTTAACTCAATATGAACACGGCACACAACGGTTCACCGACTTCGAATTTCCCCGAAGTAGGTCTGCATTGGCGTGCAGTGTCCGCATAAGTGGGCCCGGCGTCAGCGCCACTTATACGCTTGTTATAGCACCAACACTGTGCTTTGTACTGTACACTGTTTGATAATAAATTCTGATTAGGAATATTTGGTATTTTAATGATACTGAATTACTGTATTGTATTTTAACATAATATACTTTAGTAGGTATTAGAGCATATGTATCATCATATATTGTGCTGAGTTTAGGTTAGATTTTCCGAAGTGGGTCCGCATTGGCGTGCAGTGTCCGCATAAGTGGGCCCGGCGTCAGCGCCACTTATACGCTTGTTATAGCACCAACACTGTGCTTTGTACTGTACACTGTTTGATAATAAATTCAGATTAGGAATATTTGGTATTTTAATGATACTGAATTACTGTATTGTATTTTAACATAATATACTTTAGTAGGTATTAGAGCATATGTATCATCGTATATTGTGCTGAGTTTAGGTTAGATTTTCCGAAGTGGGTCCGCATTGGCGTGCAGTGTCCGCATAAGTGGGCCCGGCGTCCGCGCCACTTATACGCTTGTTATAGCACCAACACTGTGCTTTATACTGTACATTGTTTCATGAATTCAGTTTAGCAATATTTGGTATTTTAATGATACTGAATTACTGTATTGTATTTTAACATAATATACTTAAGTAGGTATTAGAACGTACTATGTATCATCGTCATATATTGTGCTCAGTTTAGGTTAGATTCTCCGAAATGGACCGCATTGGCGTACAGTGTCCGCATTAGTGGGCTTATACGCCTGGTATATCATCAACACTGTGCTTTAAACTGTACACTGTGTAGTAATGAATTCAGTTTGGGAATTGGGGATAGAAATAACGAAATAATATGTTTTTTGAAGAATTAAAGATAATCTATAACTGAATTGGCTTACACGTACACTACGCGGCCTTTAAGAAGGCAAATGGAGATATACAGAAACTATCACATATGTATCAGTGACAAAGCCGAACTTTTTCTAAAACTTTGCCAACCTTCTTATCGACGGCTTACCGTAGCTAGGTACGTTATTTATCATCATGATCTAGGCTCTAGAGGCAGTGTGTTTAGACTAGGTTAGGTTTTTCGATGTGTGTCTGCATTGGCGTGCAGTGTTTGCATAATCATACACTGACTGGTAATGAATTCAGTTTACGAATATTTGGTGTATTTTCTTTAATGTTTGAACAGAATGTTCAATTACTGAATTGTGTGTTTAAGGCTTAAGACTTAAGTAGAAATTAAAAGGTACTAATTATCATCATCATTTAAGGGCAATGTGCTGAGTTTAGGTTAGATTCTCTGAACTGGGTCCGCATTGGCATGCAGTGTCCGCATAAGTGGGCCTGACGTGAGCGCCACTTATATGCATCTTATAGCACCAACACTGTGCGTTGTAGTGTACACTGTCTGGTAATTAATCCAGTTTAGGAATGGAAAATTGGGAATAGTATGGTGTCCCATTATTACTTTCTGAAGAAAAGATACTGAATGACTGTATTGTATTTTTAATAATCCTACTTAAGTAGGTAATTTAAAATTATCATCATCAGAGATCGGATATTCGGATGCATATTCACCTAAAGTTGAGATGTTGGCTAATGTGGAATGCGCGTTTCTATCGAAAAAATAAATGTTTTTTTTTGTTGTTTTAACCAACGCACCGCTCCTCCTCTTACACCCTACATACACATTATTTGCATGGTGGTTAAACAAAATTTTAAATAAATATGCATCTGAATAGTTATGCAATCTAAGACTCCCGGGTATTTTTTAAATAAATAATTTATTAGAATTCGCTTCCATATTATGCACCCGACTAGTTATGCATTCCCGGTATTCCTGGCATCCCGCGTTTGTTTTACAAAAAAAAAAAAATTTAAGAAGCCGATTGCATACTTTCATATCCAAAACTTTACTTTAGATAAACATGCATCCAAATATCTGATCTCTGATCATCATCTAGAGGGGCAGTATAGTGCATTATCAACCACAGATATTCTTAACATTCCACTGGTAAATAAGGGATTCTATTTAATTATGCTATTCGGAATACATAATAACAAATACCTAGTAGCTCTATACAATTCAAAATCAAAGCTTAATTAAACACAATACAGGGTGACTGTAATTTGACGTATTCTTTCCCGGACGTGGTAGGGTGACCCATTTGCAACAATTAAGCACCCCATAAAGTCGAGGCGAAAATTCATGGGATTCAATATAATCCAATTTTTATGTATTTTTGAAAATTTCCCAGATTGCGTCACTAAATATAAGTTTTCTCTAAACCCTCAAATTGAAATACCTGCATTGCTATTTGATGGTACCTAAACCTTTTGATGGCACCAAATTAACCAAAACATTAAACAGTTAAAAGTTAAAGCAAGTAAAGTGATATTTAGTGACGAATTCTGGGAAATTTGCAAAAATACATAAAAATTTGATTTTCTCATAACCCATGAATTTTCGCCTAGGCTTTATGTGGTGCTTAATTGTTGCAAATGGTCCACACTATCACGTCCTGAAAGGAATACGTCAAATTACAAGGCACCCTGTATAACTTACTTGTGTAAAACTTCCAGCAATACTTACTACTCGAAGTTGCTCACTACCTATTGAAGTTCTAGCAATTTTGTACTTACATGAACATAAACAAATAGATGCAGTAACATCAAATAGGTAGATTGCAAATAATATTCCATATCATGAAAAAACAAAGCTGCTTATTTCTTATTTTCCATCAACCAACACATCAATGGGGTAATTCCCCACAATTTAATGCATGTCTCATTCAAACCCCACGCCGATGGGGCACTGCAGACGTCCCCAAGTGGTCCCACTGCACCCGTTCTCGTATGAGGACATGTCTAGCTGGAGTATTGAATATGCACTATGCAAGTTGTTAATCCGTCGCTTAAGAACCCAATTGAAGCCCCTTTTTTATAGAGACAAGGCAGTATGTGTCCTGAGATGAAATGGAACTCTCGTGAAACGTTTATATCTGCTTGTCCTAACCCCATACTTCTGTGATTTAACGTAGCTGTACGAAATTATTGCATTGTTAAACAATGCATGACTAACTAGTATGAAATAACAGGTTCCAAACTTACTATTTCAGTTTGTGAAATTGTTACTAAGTACAGCATACAGCTCGCAATACGCGATGCAAAATAATGCAACATGATTCGCAAAAATAAACATCAGATAAACATTGTTTCCTTTACTCCCAAATCAAGCAGATTTACTGTAATATCCAAACCTGATTACAGTACGTAGACACGTTAACAGCCTATGCAATTTCCCCCTCGGCGTACTACGCTCGTTTGTTGATATTCAACTTTTGTATAAGCCAGCAAACATTATGGCGTAGTGTGATAGCGACCAAAATTTATTTCAGATACGTGAGCCTATATTGTCATATGGAATTGGGAAAATCCAATTGTGTCAACACACGAGTCGTATAGGGTAAGTTTGTAGAATTGAATTGGTCGGCAGGTAAACGGTTATTGTAGGTAATAATAGCTCTCCGAATTTGTTCGAAGTAACATGCCTTCTACACTGCAATTAGGGGCCGTTCGGCGATGGCTGGCGCCGGCCAGGTCCCTGCCTACTTGCTACCACACCATATTACCGCGATGGACAAATATTAGGTATTGCTTAAAAAGGGTTGTTTTACTCGGACAAATGCCGCATCGATTGTGTCGCGCTCGTTCGCGTAGATGTCCGTCGACTTCAACCGATAATAATGGTTTAATGTCTCCATAAATCGACGGTGCTTTGCATGTTTAAATGACACGCTGTTAATACTTGTTTATGGGTATATCCTCAATGGACTACGTGAAAATTATAGTGTTAATAAATATGATTACACGATGATTTTTATGGAGAAACGTTTAAGTATAACAAATTATTTCAGGTTTACTAAACTTCTCACTTCACGTAAAGTATTTATAGATTTTAAGTAAGTTTAAATCTATGCGAATGTATTCGAATCAACGGTCCAATTACCATAATCAATCAATTAATTATAGCATCAAATAACACACCCACCAATAAAATCAAAGTGATTATATTTCAGTGAACACGGCGCGTATTCAGCCGTAATGTTCGTGCAGTAACATTTATCAATCAATTTATTGTCCAATTACATGGAACATATTTCTCTAAAAGTTACATTGCAACATTTACAACCAATGTCTCTGATACGTACGACCCATTAAAAGCCTATATATAAGCGAATAAAATTCACATGCACGGCTGTAAACGGCGCGATCGTAAAATTCACTGCACTCACTTTGTGGCGCTCTGGAAATTTATTTAAAAGCTTTGACACGCAGTTAGGATGATGTAGAGCTACTTGCACATAATTAGGTTCCAGAATAGAATCACGCAGAGCTACGTTGAAAAGAAAAGCTGGACTTTCTTGAACAAAACGTCGCTATAACCCCTCTATGTTTGATTCAGGAGGCAGCAACAACCCCTGTTAACAACGTTACCCCTTGAGAAAAATACATACATAATTTATTACGAAAGCTGTCAAAATTTTTATTACGTTGTAAAGTTATAGTACCTAAACTATTTTGAGCACAAAATAATGTAAAACTACAGTTGTTAAGCTATAAGCAATGACCAAAAACTTTACTGTCGCATAAAATTACCATTTCAGTGAAGATACATGGTATTCTTTGAAATTGCTGAACTTAAGTACAAGAGTAAACGTTCTGAAATGTACTATAAACTTGAACTACTTAATACAATATAAAGTGTCTGATGTGACAGTATACCATGTAAATTAATTAATTATTTGAGTATGTGAACGTATTATATTATTGAGGCTATAAAGAGCATGTATTTGTCGCAGTGAAGTTACAGAATCAGATATTTTCATTATATTCTACTATTTGTTTAATTCACAAGATAATCGATACAAAAAAATAAAAAATTGGTTTCAATTCAGTGGAATAATAAACATATGTACTGAAGGAATGTAGCACGTTTTTCTAAGAGAGGCAACCGCAAGTATAGTGAATTTCAAATCTCGGGGTGGTGGTGGTTGGAGAATTTAGGTTAGAAGCTAACTGCAAGGTCATCATGAAGACAAGCAGCCACTTTTCTCAGGGCGAGATCCCTACTCAGATGTACATATAAAAGTGCATATTATGACAACTTTTTGACAGCCAAATAAACACACTATCAAATCATTTTAGAATATTGAGGAAAAATAACCAAAGTTTTATATTTATTGAAAAAGCATTGTTGAATCACAATTATAACACTAAAATGATAAGCCGTGATCATGATACCAGCTAGCCATTGTACGCTTTTATAATTTCTAACGTGACGATATCATCGTGGACGTCCACGTCCATAAAATGTATGAAAATTTGTGCACGTTATAACTAACGTTATCGTGGACGGAAATTTAAAATCTTATTCATAAATTTCCTTACATTTCACTTATCTATATTATCGTAATGCCGTGACGTGGACGTCCAGGATAATACCGTCACTTTATAAATTACTAGCTTTTGCCCGCGGCTTCGCTCGCGTTAATTTAGTCTTTGACTATCAATTCGGGTTGTAATTCAATCATGATCGGAAGACACGTGGCGCCATCTATTATCATTAGAACGTTATTGTTGTTTTCCTCGGGAACAGTACTTTTTTTCGGGATGAAACCCTATGTCCGTTTCTGTACACCTGACAACGTATATGCAAAATTTCAGGATGATCGGTTCAGTGGTTTAGGCGTGAAAAGGTAACAAACAAACAAACAAACTTACTTTCGCATTTATAATATTAGTTAGGAAGTTACGATAGTTAGGATTAGGAAGTTAGGATAGTTAGGATTAGGATAGAGCACATTGAGGAAGTGTAACCTAAATAAGTTTTATATTTATCAAAAAAACCATTGTTTAATCACATCTATAACACTAAAATTTTAAGCTCTTATCATCATACCAGCTAGCCATTCACAAAACAACATATTTCGCCAGTTCCCTGCAACATTATTTAGTATGGAAATCATTATTAAATTTGCGTTTTAACGTGTTAAAGTGACTGCACGCACACATTCGCATACAGAACAATTTACGTTAATTGTTCCAAAAAAAACTATTACATCTATTTTATTCAATGGTGTCGCATTAAATTTAAATACTTTGATTGTGCACGTTTTACTGAGTCATATAATTAATGTAATGTGTGTTAAAACGAATAATGATCGTGTTATTTCGTATCCAAAGCCGCTAGGTTACTGACTTATGTACTCTTAACAACCAAATTTGTGTACTATAGGTACACATCTGCGCAACCCTTCTGGAAAACATAGCGTAATGATATGTCAACAAAATTAATATAAAACTTTGCTGACGAAATTATTATCCTATCCATAGCATAGCAGATATAATTTTTGTGAAAATCGTACATGATAAAGTCATACCTTCTCTTTGGTGAGTCATACTTAATGAAACAGTATTTTCCCATCCCCTCTATATGTACGAACCTCAATTAGTGATTTTATCACCACACCTAGATTATTTGTTCGGTATACATTGGATCCGCATCCCCCGGGCCTCGACTAAGCTCCGAAATTTGCTACTACATGGAAACTCTTCCTTAAGTACAAGAATTTTCCACAGTTTTGTCAGTAAGCAATTTAAAGCCACGTTCCCTTGCTTAAGATGCATTGGCTCATTCCAAACACAGGATTTAACGTTGGTTCGAGAGGCCGACACTACGAGTAAATGTGGCAATTCGTAGGCGACTCGTCCCACAACAGGCATTAGCACTAAATGACATCCACGAAAAATCTTCGCGAAGCGCTCAGATAAGAAATAGGGGAATAAAAAAGATTTTCCCGCCTTTTACACTGTTTTATTTGATTCCTGTCAAAATAGGAACAATAGTTTAGTTTCGCTCCCCCTGGAGACAGCCGCTGACAGAATTGTGGAAGTGGGCAAATTATTTTGTTGTAATTTGGATTTATGTCTGTTTTGTTCGCTCCTGTACCTTTTCAAGCGTAGCCTGAAGATGAATAATATTAAAACAACTAATAAGTACAATCGAAATCCGTATTCATAAATAGCCAGAAAACTTTTTTGACCTGATAAATTGGCCAACTCGAATTTTAAAGTGAATCGGGGAATTTAATTGAATTAACACACGTCATTTGAATGCACCCCACATATTAAGTGGCAAGTATGGTGAACCAAAAGTAAGTGAATTCAGCTGTGTGATCTATGAAATATCAAAAGTTCAACGTGGAGTTAAATTGCTTAAAGCATTATATGAGTCAATGTCTGGCGCCACGAACGCGTATTTACCTATACCGTTTCAGCACATCACACTGCACAGAGCTGAAATCAGTCACAATTTCAATAAAGTTAATGAAATCTTTAATAAAAGTAGTTAATCAAATTATGTCGTATTAGTTAATCATGGGATGGATCGCTTCCGGAGATAATATGTATGTGTTCCATTGTTAATCTGAGAGTTGTAGGTTCAACAAACATACAGGTTGAGTTATTCTTTAGTATAAGCTAGAGATTCATTAAAAAAGTTCGAAAAACCAAAATGGAAACCCTATATCACTTTGTCTGAGCCAATTCGAAGTAGCCTTTCTAAATACGCGCTGCGGCCGTTGAGCGGTGACTCCATGCAGACAAAATTCTGGGAAAACGCTTTTTGCCGTGGGCTGTTGGAAATAACAGACAATTATTGTACAATGACTTTTTACTTCGTACGATTTTTCGCTTTATCTACAAATTGATTATACGGAGAAACGTTTGTTCAGTTTGAAAATGTTTTTGTTATGAATTTGGTGTTGTTTATTAAATATTTGTAGCGTAATACTGTTATTAAATATCGCAGAGAAAATATATTTTATTTTATAAAGGTATTCTATCTTACATTTATAAAGATAATTTAGGAATGTCTTTTAATTAAAATCGACAGTAATAATCGTTTTATAAATAGAATACGCGACATTCTGTTCTAATATTTATTACCTCTCCATGTTCTCATTAAATTCAATGACTTTTCTTAATTATAAAGATTTATTATTAAAGTAATGGAATCCTAATTATAACAATCGCTACGCGCTACGACGTTGCTACGCGCTACGGCTACGAGCACGCGTAGGCTTTGTTCAATCGTAGCACAATACTTTAGTTACTACACGCTTCATAAAACACAGTTACGTAGCAGGAAAACAACAATGTGCTTTTTTATGAACCTACAATCAAGTTGACGTATTGGAAATGGATTTATAATTCAATAACAAGGCACAAAGTGAACGGAATATCCGAGTGTATAATTGGCGTCAGTAACTTTGCATAAGCTGGTGTAGTTATGCTGTTATTATCTATGCAGTGTTAGAACGCAGGGGGCACCTGAGACTGCACGCTAATTCCGGGCTCAGCCTCTCCTTACGACCGATAGCTGTACGCTTGAACACGTCCGCCAGATAATTGCTGCATACGCAATTAGGGTAACGCTATTAGGGAAATGAAATTCCCACCTGTTTTATATGCGGCGCCAACGAGTTATAACCACGATGACTAATTAAAGCAACAAAAGGTCAATAAACATGACTCACTGAATCGTTTTCAGTCGCGATGAACGATTCATGAACACGTTATTTTGAATGGGACATTGTTAAACGATACGGAAAAATCACACAAATTGAACATTTAGGACGTAAGCCGGCAGACACACTAAAACAAACAAGAGCGCAAAGCCCGGTCGTGTCAACACAGGGCGGTAACGTGGAAATTATACGGCGCAAATTACATCATTAGAAAGCGCGACTTTATACGGGCGTCTGCACGATAGCCGCTCGGTGCGAGCCGGCGGCGCGGTGCGAGCCGGTGGGTGGCGCGTGAGATGCTGTTGTTATCGACCCCACTCGTACCGCCAATCAATTACGATTGCTTGGCTTTTGAAGTAGACGTACGCGATCGATCGTCTGCGTACAATGCCATTCGCAATATCAGATTTTATAGAGCTTGTCGCTGATTCGTAACTATTTTGAATTTTCATGAACTCACCGTGACCTGCTTCCACCCGTCCATGACCGGTAACAATTAGGAAAACCTCCGCCGGTGCAAGTCGCGCGGATATAAAACTTTATGTACGCATATAAATTTGGATGTCGAGACATGTTTTATTGTGCAGTCGTAAAATTTGGGGTCGGAAAAGACCGACATATTTAATAAATACGAACAAGGTCGTAAAGTTGAATGCAAACCTCTTCGTGGCATCGATAATATCATCGAACTATTTCTGATGTTCGTCACTACTTGTTTACCGATCGATTCAGGGGAAGTCCGTGTTTCGGCGAAAGCACTAACTTGTTGTCACTGTATTGTTCAAGCAAATGAATTTAGTGAGATTGCGGAAAGGAGACGTAAGAAACTCTTGCATTTCTCAAAGTGCTATCTCTTTGTAGCGAATTTATCTCGAAACACTCGGCTTCCCCATACAAGTTCACAAAATGGCTCCAACAATAACGTGAATCCGCTTAACATTTCGCCCGGCCGTCCCGGGGAGGCGCGGGATTCCCGGGGACGCACCTTAAACGTGGGAATACGCCGACGTTACCTATCGCTTCACTTATTTACCGAATACAACTCTAATAAATTTAATAAAGGGGAAGGAAACGTGTGACAGATGCACGAGCCACCGAGAAAAAATATCTGTAGAAACGTTCCGTATATGTTCGAGATCGAATAAATTTTTGTTTGCATTTATCGTTTCCAATAACTCATAAAAAGTTCTAAAAAATGCCACTTCAGCACCAGAATATTTCCTAAAGAGCACAACATCTACAGGTAGTTGGCAGACTTCCAGTCCTACCTGAACCTAGATGTGTTATACATTAAACTCTGTGTCACAGCAAAAAGTTTAATGAGGCTCATTTATACCGAAGTGAAATAGTGCAGCGAGCTGGTTGAATCTAAAATTCAAACGTCAAAAACGTTAAATATAGCCACGTAAATATATAAAAAAGGCAAGTTGGTGGACAGTGAGGCAGGACGGTAATCCGGCTGTCACCGGCAGGTATCGATGGACGGATTAAAACACCATTTTTACTGACGGTTAAACCCTTTGCCGAGTATCATTTTCATGTTTTCAATTATAGCACCGATACTGCGATTTGCGGCTTTGATGTTTTTCTTTATTCAGATAGATATCATTTATACATTTGGATGGTTTTAAAAAGCTTTCAAATGTTCTTCTTTCCTCCTTTCATGTAGCTTTACATAATAATGTGATGCGAAGTACATAAAGTCGACTTCATAATATTGCTTTACCACCTTTGACAACAATTTCCAGTAAATTTAATCTTCACTAAGGTTGAAACTATCTGAATGTCACATTGACAAATCGACCTTTTCATTTTATGACATGCAGTTGACATTCAATAGTCTTCTTGATCGCCTCTGACCATTTTCCCGGTGCTCTGCCTTGACTGCGTTTTTCTTCCACCCGACCCAGAACCATAAGCCTTTCCAGACCGTGCTTAGGAAAACGCATAATATGTCTGAAAAAGCTGAGGGCACAGTCCTGACATATTGTAGATAGCCGATTGGTGATGTTGGTCAGAGGCGATCCAGAAGACTGTCGAAGGCAGCATCTACCGATCGGTCCACACTGCAGAAGACCGCATAACTTGGAGACGCGTGAACGTGATCGTAATTCTCAGTACTGAGGGAACGACGAAGAAGAAGAAGTGACATTGAACCTTAAGGTGGAAAACAATTATGAGTTTAATGAAACCAACAACGTACCAGGAAAATATATAATTGATAAGCCAAAACATCAATTGTGACGCGCTACAATATGGAAAACGACTAGGAAATCTATGTAGGCAGGTCTATAAAACTATAAATAATAAATATTCGCGGTCATAAAATTTTATGGTTTTAGGAGGGCTGTGGAGCGGTGAGTGGGCTTCATGGTGAACATCAATTGTTCTGCGAGGAGGCACGTCGCGCCGCAGACGGCACGATACATAAATTTAGCATACTGTTACGAATTCACGATAAAATATAAAGAAGAAAATGTGTTTATTACTCCAGTGTACACAATAACCTACTTACGCAAACGTATTACGTAATAGTGTGATTCTTGGAAGCTGAAATAAAAGTATTATTAGTTTTTGTGCTGTTGACAGTATTTGTTGTCTTGCTGGCTGCGTTTATTTATTAAGAGAACCGTTGTTGATTCATATACGTGGATGTTTCCAGCTTGAACATTTATAAATAGTGGGACCTTTGTGAACTAGAAATACTTGCAAATAGACTTGATTAGCTTTTGCCCACGGCTTCGCTCGCGTTAATTTAGAATTTGACAATCAATTCGGGTTGTTCGGGGAATTATAGTTATGAAGATGAAAAACCGGTCTATCGACACTCTAAACTCACAAAATGTATTAGGTACTTAAATAAAAAATAAAAAAAACCGTCAACACACTACTAAAGTTTCCACAATAATATAATTCAATCATGATTCGGAAGACACGTGGCGCCATCTTTTATCATAAGAACTTTATTGTTGTTTTCCTTGGGAACAGTACTTTTTTTCGGGATGAAAGGTACTCTATGTCCGTGTCTGTACACCTGACAACGTATATGCAAAATTTCAGGATGATGGGTTCCGTGGTTTAAGCGTGAAAAGGTAACAAACAAACTTACTTTCGCATTTATAATATTAGTTAGGATAGTTAGGATGTAGATGAAGGATACGCAATTGCAAGTTTCTTTGTTTCATAATTGGTACCAACTTTCGCATGACCAAATCCCATTTTCCAGTTGCGTCTTTGATTTTGTAGCCAGCATTCAATGTTTTAGTAAAAAAACATTTTTTAAACCGTGCAAAGCTCAATAAAATAGTCAACATTGAATGAATCAATATGCTCAATACATGTGCCATCACGTCTAATGCCTCTTAGCATCGTAGTACTGTCAATAAGTCCCGCTCTCCCGCGACTTACATGCATAATATGAATACTAATCGAGTAAGAACATTCCTTTCATCGGATTTATGAGTGTTTAGTTCTAATTTGGTATGATATACTAGTCCTTTGCATCACTTTGGCTTTCTACATTGTAAGTGTAATATTGGATTTTCAAATAACCCATGATTCTTGCCAAACAATAAAAGATATTTTACCTATAATCTCAGTTTCCATTCAAAATTAGGAGAAAATTAAGACACACATTTGTCCGACTTCTACAATGTTTATAAGTTCGCAGATTAAAACTATACTACAGTAGGTTTGGTCAACAGCGACAAAGACTTAATAATGTCATATTATTTTAGACTTTTTTCTTTCTTCTATGACACGAAGAAAATCATTATGAGAAGAAGAAAATCAAACTCAAACTCAAAGCATTTATTTAAATTAAACCATTTACAGGCAATTTTGAATTGTCAAAGAGTCGGTAGAAAGTTCAAGCTAGTTGCCCATTCCAAAACATAGATCTCTATGGAGAAGATCGGGCAAGAAACTCCAAGGACAGTCTATTAAATCAAGATATTACAAAATCCCGGGTACATTATTCTTGTTGCTTCTATATGTGAGAACAATGTTCATCTTTTTTATATGGACACTGCCACTTTTCAATCCATCTAATAATGTCATATCTTCCTCCTATAACAACTACTAATAACGACACCCCTGTGACGTAGTGTCGCCAACTAGTGAGGGAGAGCTCAACAAGATATGATCAGCGGCCGTACTATGACGTGTTAAAGCCATCATTGTTCCAGCGTGAAAGAGAGACGGAGCTATATATGACCGATAGCACTATCCCTTTTTCGCAATGGAACCATGATGGTATTAAACACGTCATAGTACGGCTACAGTCCTAGATCATATATTGAAAATAACTGCTGTGAATGTAATACAACTTGCCATTATTAGGTAGCAATCGATACTGTAATACAGTATTTTTATCTCACGAAGCGACACGCGCTTTACTTGTGTTTACCTAGTGTACAAACACGCTGTGACAGTGTGTGTAAGCGCAGGAGCTCTCGGTACCGTCCGAAACAATGGCGAAGTCAGAAGTTTGTGTGTGTGTGTGTTATGTACTGACGCTACTCATTTTCACGCACTCATTCACAGCGTGTTTTTACACTTAGTTACCACAAGTAAAGCGCGTGTCGCTTCGTGAGATAAAAATACTGTATTAAATGATGGGTAGTGCGACAGTGTATCTATTACCTACCCGTGCGTTACTATGTGTTTAGAAAAATACTGTCACGTAAGTATGAGTGACAGAGATAATGCTACACAAAGCCGATTTTTTTTAAACTCTTTGTGCTATAATCATATTGATAATATCTAAGTTATTCATGCGTTAGACCACCGGGAGTTGCACATCAATAGGTAGATAACTAATGTTGTCTCATTAGTCAAGACTTTATAAGTTAACGGTTGAGTAATGCACAGTGGTTCAACGTCCATACTAATGACAGGACTTTATAAATGACAAACTTTATACCATACCTAAATTATGTCCCAAACTGTAGTAGGACAGTTTGGGACATAAGCTTCTCGTCTCCTTGTAAAACCCCGCAGAATTTCTCTGTGAAAACGCTCACATTGACATACTGTAAGGCGTTAATATTGGTAGACTGTGGTATTACATACTCCAGGTATTGGTACAGTAGTCGTGTGCCCCTGGACATTGACATTTAGTGCAGACCGAATCATGGTTTATGAGCCACGCGCCCCAACCGTTCCAACTAACGTACTTTTACTATGATTACAATTTAAAAATATTGTGCTACATGGTAAAATGGTTGTCTGATACAGAAGGGGTAACGTTTTGCGTCGTGGATGAGAATTTTATTGTATGATTTGTTGTATTTTTTAAAGGGAATAGGTAAATAAAATATCCTGTATAGAGCTCAATGTTTACTTTTTTCCATGAAGAAATACCTAAAAGTAATTTTATTGTAGTTTTCCGATATAAAAACAACAGAACGGGTGAATATGCGTTTTTATTTTTCTCTTTGAAAAATGTTTTCAATATTTTTGTTGCTACCCATCGCAAAAACAAGCTCAATATAAATTAACTCGAACTTTACTAAATAACGCGTATAACATTGAAACTGGCGTTAAAATATTTTACAGTAAAAACCAACAATTTTTCCGTTCTTGATCGTAAAAAATCAACTTTCTAAGGGTTCCATGATGACGTAAACCAATGGATTTTTATAATACACCAGTCCTTTACCCCACAGAGTTTGGAGGCAGCTTTAGGTCTCCCACGGGAGTCCTACAACTTATAGAGATAAAGAATATCCTATTATGTTAATCCGGGAACTGACGCACCTTTACAAAAAAAAGGTCCAATGTATCTACGCACTTTTAAGAGGGATCTGTAACGGATTTTCCGGGCGATAATAACATATAAAAAAAACATTTAAGTTTTATCTATTCTCTTGTTTTTGTGTAAGTATGTGTACGCTTTTATGGCGGTGGATTGATTATAAAAATTTAAGTACTAGTAGTTTTGGTAATTTGACAATAAATCTATACATAATATAAATTAAAGTCGCTTTTCGTCTGTCTGTGTGACCGCGTTATTCTTCTAAGCAACGCATCGGATTTTGATGCGGTATTCACCATAATTTTGAGAATTTATCCCGGAAGGTGTATGTGTATACGTATAATAAATAAACGTCGATGGTTTGTCAAGACCTAAAATTTAAGAGTTTAAGTGTTAACCTAATAATATATAGGTATTATTAGATATATTCGTATATCCAAACCCCAGGATGTTATAATTCATGCCATAACCAGTAAATGCGGATTTTACCTTTTGCCCGACGATGTGGTACTTGTATGTCAAAAGTATATGGTGGGTCCAAGTACCTAATAACAAATGGTCAAGGTTAGTCGTAAACCCGCGGAGCCGTCGGAACGCCATCGCTAACGCGTTGCCAACTGGGTAAGGGGACCGGAACACATTAACGCTGATCATATTTAGCCCACAGTGGCCACAGTAAAGTAAATTTGAAACGTTTCGTGTTTTCATGGTTTGTTTTGATTTTAGCCATGGTGTTATGTTTTGGGAGTATTTTTAAATACATATTCAAATATATTTATTTAAATAAAAAAATTGTTTTGTGTGTTTTACGGAGTTTACGTGGCAAAATTATTATTTCATAAATAAAAGTATACTTATTGAAATGAACAAGGTATTTTAATCTACTGTACTCTCAAAAGTTGACAGTTTAAGTATTCTCTGCATCAAAGATTGTCATCTTTAAACTATGGCCATTAACTTAAACTCAAAACTCAAACTAGCATTTATTTCAATTAAACCATTAACAGGCAGTTTTGAATTGTCAAAGATTCGGTCAGTTAGTCAGAAAGTTGAAGCTAGTTGCCCATTCCAAAAAGTAGATCTCTATGGAGAAGAACAGGAAAAAACTCCAAGGACACTCTTTTTAAATCAAGATATTACAAAATCCTGGATACATTATTCTTGTTGCTTCTGAGAACAGTGAAAAATATATATATATATATATATTAAGAAACAATTCAAAATATAAGATAATAATAAAAATAAGCCGTGGCAGTTAAGAGATGACCAGTCTCAACTGACGGCGCCCATTCACGAACATGATAATGTTAAGTACAGGTATTTCAATTTATCACTAATCACGCGCTGAACGACGCAACAAAAAGCTCTTGGAAGACACACGAACGTAATTATTTAACAGAAAGTCTCTAAGCCAATAACAGCGCTTCTAGAAAACCACCCACCAAGTTTATTATCAGACAAAGTTATTAAACCCCCAGTACATATAAACTGCTTACCTCCACTGAGTAAATACACTTTGTACTGCTCAATACTATTCGAAATTGAATCGGTAGATATTGACTTCAGAGTGCAACTTTCAATCAGTCTCCGGACCCTCAAATAGTCAGTAGTAAATCAAAATATTTTCCCAGAGCACCTTGAGCGTATTCTAATACCGAACCTTCGGCTCCCACCTCCGGCATATGAATGTCTATCTCAGAGATATTTTTTCTACCTTTTTATTTTATCCCGTCCCTTTGAATAAATAAGGTGAGCCGACGCCTCTGTACTAATTGAAGGCGAATTGCTCCACCCCAAGATATTGGCCTTCTTCACCAGTATCCCTTACATTATTACTAGATTTGAATAGGTAATTAATTGCCTCTCCAGACGACACTCCAGCCTTCAGACGCCAACACACATTAAACTTTATTTACAAAGTGAAAATTTAATTTTAAAACATCTACAGTAACTTGTTACCTGTGAAAAATGATACAACTAGGTGAAAACTTGTTCACGCCTGAACTCATGTGGGATCCAAGTCATAAATTCGGAAAAGTTGAAAACAAAAGTCGCCCAATGCACTTCCCGTTTGCATCTGCTGCTGTTACGGAAATAAAAAGAGCTTCTCTGTTTCACCATTCTCTGATTACTTTCAGGATTTTATTTTTTTGTAATAGTTTTTTTTTTTTTTACTATTAAACCCTTGTTTCATATTTTGTTGAAAATAACAGTTTCATTTTAATGATTTTATTTTTGTTATTTTTATATTTGTTAGTAAATAGTTGAGTACCGTCAAACGGGGTGAATAGGGATGCAGGGGTGAATCGGAACGAAACTTTAAAAGGGATTGTAACATTCAAATACGATAGTTTGTTGCCAACAAGAGCATTTAATCGTTAATTATAATACAGTAAACACATTAGTGTCCTTTTTGGTAACAAACTATATTATTTCAATGTTAAAATCCCTTTTAAATTTTCGTCTCGATTCACCCCTGCATCCCTATTCACCCCGTTTAACGGTATTGAAAATGGATGGAATTAAATAATACCTATTGTGAAATATAACTCCTATTCTAATCTAACGCCATCTTAAATCCTCATTTATTTACATTTACGCTAAAAGAATGTCAGTACGACTACACATTTAATTCGGCGTAGCATGCCTACGTAGTTACGCCATTTCGTAGCGCAGACTAAACACAAAAACAAATACTACGCTAAAATTACTCACTTTATTAAAAACACGTTACCAGATCGGATTTGCTAAAAGAAATCAGAAACAAAACGCCAGTTAACAAAGAAAATAGTGAAACATCCGAATGGATGGTCGATTACGGGACGGAGCGACACGGCGGCGCCGCGTTTAAAACTCCGGCTAATTAAATGAATGAAAACGAAACTCGAATGTTTTCATTCCATTTACAGTTTCTATGCTCCCCTCTCTCGTTTGTCGACCGACGAACGGTCATATGCAAACTGTATTACAATATTTCAAATGTGACAGTTTAAAAAAAAGAACATTCTGCGTTTTAATTTCGTGATTTCTGATGGTATTCGGTTTTTGTTTTGAACTAAGTGGTTTTTATCAAATAGGTTTTTGATATAGTTATAATGTGAAAGTTATAATAGATGTTTATTATCAAGGGATCAATTCTGTATGAACGTTTATAAAATGTTATTTGGATAATTCATGTTTTAATTCTTTATTTACACTGTAATATTTATAGTGTACCTTCGTTATCATGTTTGAGTGACACCATTCGCAGTTAATTCATAAACCTTCATTATTAACAGCTAGAATTATGATTTTAGTATGAAACTTAGTTATTTTATTTCTACGAACTCATTACATTGTAGACACTTTTAAAAGAAAACACCATAAATACGTCAACACTTTTATAACAACCTATTATTGTCAGAAAAACAACTATAAAACATTTATGTGCGTAACAAAACACTCAACTTTGTATAACTCAGACGGGACTTAATTTACCGACAGAATCTGTCGCACTGTGCTCAATCTTGCGCATAAAATTATCGTATTGGAAATCGGAAAATGCAAAATGCACTGCGAAATGTTAATACAGCAAAAATAATCCAGTTAATGTGGCTCCATCGAGGATAACACCATCCAGCGCTGAGTTCGAAAAGTCATTTGTACGATTATCTGTCTCGCGGAGCACATCAGGCCCGGCATTGTATGTAAATTGAATTAATGACGGTGCACTTGAAGCCCTCTTTACTTTATGAATCGCTGTGGGAAAACGGTTCAAAATTCATGTAGGTTTTATTTATACGCGAATTTCTAGAACATTTCGAAACGATATTTTGACTTTACGCTTCGTAAAGTTTCAGATCAAACTAGTTTTAGGAATTGATACTAAAATGAAATGATGGTCACTAATTTTTGGAATTGGGTTCGGTAAAGTAAATTGGAATTACAATTTTGACGAAGTATAATCGAATGGTTATATGTTTAATTTAGTGAGTTCAATGTGACTTTTTATAAATTGCTATTTCACTGTCTAGTGACTTACATAATAGAATTCGCGGTATGGTCTTCTTCGCACAAAATAAAGCTGTCAAAATAAAATGTTTAGTTTTATTTCTGTATTAAAATAAATAATTAAAAATCTTTATTGCAGACCACATGATCAAAAAAAACACATGTAAATTAAATAGATAGTACAAAAAAAAGAAGGAGCATAGCTGCAGTATTATTCTTTAAGCTTATAAGGTGTGAGTTAGAATCCAAGTTGCTTAGCTATCGTATTACTAACAAGAGCATACACATCATTACTTAAAAGACTAAACAAATATCAACAGTATCTAGACTAAAACCCAAAGACAAAGCCAGCTAATAACCACCCCAAAAACTAACAACAAAAATATTACCTTCAATTATCTCTAATAAAAATAACAAGGAGATAAAAGAAGAAGGTAAGTATAAGAAGAGCGTACTCAAAAACCAGCCAGTGTATTATCCGGGTTATTACCGAGATGTAAGATATGGTCAGCAAAGTGTTTTGCCTCGGGGGAGGGTACCTCACTAAATTCCTCCACTTTACGGACCGAGGTAGCCATTAAGATTATGAAATTATGAAGCCGACCACTCGCCGAGATTTGCTTCGTACGGTCACACTTAACTCGACTGATTTAATTCAACCGCACTGAATCGTAGGTTTCAATTGTTTAGTTAGTAATTAGAGACTATTGTTTGAGACTTTGAGTGGGTTTTAAGTTAGTGTGTCTTGGTTATATTGTTAGGATTTTGAGGTATTAAAGGAGTGCTATTTATAGTTGTTGTAGGACTAGACAAGACTTTAATGGGTTGTGAAATATTAATCGATTGAGGCGCCACCTGGAGGTCCCACAGACATTTATAGTCCACGCTTGATAGGTTCAGCGATTTTGAGGTGTATTTTAATATACATATGCCTTTTTGGAGATATGACTATACAAAAATATGTATCAGCAGTGTCTTATTAACTTTAAAACAAATTATATAAGGATAAATTTCCCATACTCATATATCGTAAATAATAACAAAACTAAACAGTAGCTGACCTGATTTTACTGAAGCAGATTCAATTGACATCACGCCGTATTGATTTCGCCTTCGAACGCCATTCTTGTTACAAAAATAAAGCTATGTAATTACCATGAAAACCAGTATGTATCTATTTATAGCGTAGGATATTTTATTATAATTAAATAATGTTTTGCCTTTTTCTCGCAGATGCAAATTCCTAAAAGGGTTAAGGAGCTACACAAAATTTCGATATGGACTATTATTTTTTATGCTTATACATACGTAATGTGTTCCCGACCCCAAACATAAAATGAGTGAGGTAGAACCCTAATATTCTAATTCAGTATGCAGACAGGGCAAAACAGCGAGCTAAAATAATAAAAAAAATTGTCCAACTTAGAAATAAAAGGCGAATCTAGGCCACGGCTAATTCTATGCTGGAGCCCCATCGCAAACTGTAATTTTCTCTTACCCTTATAACAGCAATTTATTTGATGATAAGAATCTTTTTTAGTCCTTGCAAAAAGGAATCTTTGTCGGAATCGAACATTCCTTGGGTTGATTACTAAGAGCCCAGGAGGCCAGATTTCATGAAGCCAATTGCCATTCACGCGTAGGCAAAACTGATCGCTGGGGTGATATTATTTAAATGTAATCTTTTTTCGATACTTTTTAACCGTTTATCTTAGTTACCTTTAGTTAAAGCATGCTCTCGATGTAAAGAAGGTTGCATATTAGATAAGAGCAAGATTTATTGTAAATAAAGTATACCTACATGTGCCAGTATTCGTTTCTTATTGGATTTCCCTTTTTGTGTGTTAAATGTAGAAGAAAACGTGTTGTAATCGAATTACGGGAAAGTAAAGGAAAACATAGTTGGCGCACGAATAGTAAGAATCAATTGAGAGAAGTGGATTGGTACTCGTGGTCGATAGGCCAACTGCCTCTTAACATTAATGTACTATTAAAGAACTTCCTTAAGTACACACTAGGTACTTTTTGTGTAGAAGACTTACGTATTGATACATTGTGAGAAAAGGTAAATTAATATAGGACGCAAACAAAAAATATTGTAGGTAATTAAAATAATGTTTGGATAATCGGCTGGTAGAAAAAATAACCATTTAAATGAACCAATTATTTTCATCCGTCCTCTTTTAATCAAACATTTATATTACTTGGTCAAAAACTTCTGGTTTCATTTTTCTCCTATTGTTTCGGATGTAATTTTCTTCCTGTAGTCGGCAACAAGCGACCAGATTAGATTATTTTCCTTCCAATACGCTAACATCAAATTCAAAAATAAAACTTCAAAGATTATCCAATAAAGTTGGAATTTGTTCCATTCTCAGATTATCACTGACTGTACCGACAAATTATGAAGTAAAACGTTATAAAAATACCAACAAAAGATAATTCTTGAAATGGCTTATTTTACATCGAATAACTTCGCGTAGGTAGTTTAATAATAAAATATGTGAAACTGTTGTTACTTTAGGGCGACGACACACGGACGTATTTTTTTTGTACTTATTAGTACATATTTTGCGTTCCTTATCTTAAACATCACTTCTAAGGATTTTACGAGGCCCGTGTTTTATGATTAACGCCATTTCTGTTTTTCTTATGTAAGGGCTTGTTGCTTATGTAGACCCTTGATAAGGTCTTTTGTATGATTTTATCTAATATATAAAAGGTAGAGGTTTAAATTATAAACATAATGTTAGGTCGTTTGATTTTTTTTTCTACCCCTAGTTTGTTGTTACCTACGCGGGTTGTCGCTAAGTAAAACAATTCAGTATTTACTATGTAATCTTCGCAAAAGGTTTATAAACTAATCAATGTACATACATATTTTTCCCGGGAGTAATTAATAGCATAGCATAGCATTATCGGCCTATAACGTTCCCACTGCTGGGGCACAGGCCTCCTCTCTGTGAGAGGGAGTGGGCTAAAATCTACCACGCTGGCCCAGAGTAATTAAAAACAACAAATATAAAAAAAAAAAAAAAATATTTTTTAAATTCTAATTGGTCTAACAGTGAGTAACAACATTACGAAGTTAGTATCGATTGGGTTTTTCTATTTGAAAATTCTCAGTAAAAGTCGGGGCGGGAATATACGGGGTTGAATTTACCCCAATCGAGGAAATGGTACTTTTCCGCGAACTGCAGGTGTGTATCAAGCCTGTGTTTCCCAAAGGGGATATTGCATTATAATTGCATTTCCGATATTATCTGATATTTCAATCAATTAAGTCTCCAGTTTATAGAAACTGTTTTCGCAAAAACTTATCATGCTTTTGACATTCCAATCTCGTAGCTTCAACAAAGATTTAACAGTCACTTAGCAGTGATTTAGCAGACCTGGGTTGTGTACAGCCTTAAGTAAATTGGTCGCGTGCCGGCCGCGCGGCGCCGGTGTCAACGCCACTGCACGACTCGACGCACTGCGGCACACCACCCAATTCACTGCCTTCCTCGTTCTTCTTTATTAAGACTTATGCATCGGGTAATTATTCGGTTGGTCTATTATTTCAATACTGTTTTTGCAAGTTTTTCGGTCACGCTACTAGAGATGTTGCCAAGTTCCAGCTGCAAACTCCGCGCCCACTTACGCCTGCAAGTTTATACAGTCCTCCGGTTGTTTTGGTTTTGTTTAGCTGAAAATAAAATTGGTCTGGGGTCCTGGACAAGTAAGTGAACAACTTTTAAAGGATGCTTCAGTTCGTGTTACGTAAAAAAATGTTAACCCCATCAGTTGAAAATGTTTCCTTTTTTTAACCGATTTCAAAAAAGGAGCAGGTTCTCAATTCGACTGTTTTTTTTTTAATGTGTGTTACCTCAGATTTTTTTTCTAGGTCAACCGATGTTGATGATTTTTTTTTTTTATTTGAAAGGTGGTCACTGTTATTTATATATCAAGTAGTGGTATACGAATTTGTGTGGGATAGCTACCACAACCAAAAAGTGAAAAATAACTTTAATTTCAGAAGTCGGTGGCAAAAAAAGGAAAATACAAAACCTAAGACACCGACTTCCGAAATTAAAGTTATTTTTCTTTCTTTTTTCACAAATTAATGTATTTTTTTGTTTTTTGATAGTCGGTTGTGTTTTTTTTGGAAAAAAGTTGTTTTGCAAACAAGAACAGATTAAGTAGAGTGCGAAAATAACATTAACATTTCGCTAAGTGTTTATTTATTAAGGCAGAAGTGACGGTAGGCGAAGGAATGAATCCTAATCGTGTGTTAGTTTAGGATACGATAATGGATCTTTGTTTCCATAAATGTATCTACCCAGTAATACTGGATCCTTACACAGTAACAAATCAAAGAGAATGCTTTGTAAGTCATATGTTCGGCTTCCCACGGTCGTTATAAGTGTCGTTAAATATTTCATTGTGCGTACAAACCTGTGCAATGCGCATTTTGCAAAGAAAATCCTGAGAATTCAGTAAAAAGCTTACCGTGAAAGGAAACCTTCGATAAGAACTCTTACTGTGGTAAGCAGGTGGAAACATTCTTCTAAGAATAATCAGTTTGTGTAACACAGTAAAAGAATATCGGATTATTCTATACAAAGGAATATCAAGTTATAAATTTTATTTTTTTATTTGAGAAGAAGACATAAAATAAGCCAACTTCTGCTGTAAATCAGAACTACAGCAGGCTACATGTCTGACTAGCTGAATATACTAAATACAATAATCTCTGTAACAGAGATATACAAATTTGGAATAAAGAATTCCCTCGTACAGTTGAATTATGTTTATCAATTTAGAAGAGTTCAAAGACGCGATGTCGCACACTGTCAACGTATTATATTGTAATGGCTTATGTTATGTCCTTATTCATTATATTCTTCTCACGTAAAAAATAAAACCTCCTCACATTCCTGACAGCTTTGTATGAGAAAAAAACATAGCTAACTTATATGTACTTAAGTCAGAGGCCCCTCTACGACCCAAACAAATTATTAATGTACAAAAAAGATACAAAGACTTGTTCCTAAGCTAAGTAACTTCACTCAAGTACGTGATTTGAAAGATTTTTTTATCTCGTTCCCAAAATGAGAATTCAAACAGGGAAAACAATTCTTTCTATAACGTGTTCCGTTGTTTAGAACATTCGCCTCGGGTTCCAGCAGTCGTCTAAACTAATAAACATCTGCTTTTATTACGGGTAAAAAGCCTTCAGAAATGTATAAATCTTTTTGTAATAAACTCTATAATGGTTTTACCGAAATTTCATTGTGATATCGCCCATAGGTTCGAGTCAAAGTTCTTCAATATGTAGGGTAATTACTGTATTGTAAATTAGTTTTTCAGTTTTGCCCGTCTACCCGTGAGTACAATGGTATTTTTCTTGAAAACAAATTGAATAAATTAACATCATTTTCAGCTCAGTATGCTAATATACAGACGGATGTCGGTACACATTAGTTATCAGCGGGCGAGATCTTATTTTCTGCAGCCCCAAGTTATAATAACCTAACTAAATGACAGGCGGCGAGGATACTTAGCAAAACCATCAGGTATCTGTTTCTTATAAAGCCTACTCTCATTTTCGTTACGATGTTAATAAAAAGAAATGGAAAAGTTGTTCGTGTGCGCGTCAAATGAAAAAGTTATGGCACGTGATGATACTGCAAAGACTGTGGAGCCACCTGGCGGTACACCAAACTAATTACAAACTCCCTAACTTCCTCAAACACTAAAATATTCTCCTAAAAACGTCACCTCGCGACGTAGTCGAATAGAATAATAAATTTTACTTTCTGTGTCTCTCTTGGAATTAGTGGTTAATGCACACCTCTCACTCCTTTGGCGGAAAATTTTACCGCCACGGCTTAGCTGAAAAATACTGAAATGAAAACTTTAGTTTAAATACTTGTGTAACGTTTTCAACAGATTATTTAGAATATTGTAGAATGTAGAAGTCTTGCAGCATATAGTAAAATAGGTTTGAAAGGGTTGTTCCCAGAGGTCCACGAGTCGATTGTTCTCGAAAACTGAAAATTCATACTTTACTTCTCAACGGGTCCACGACATTTTAAAATATAATATATTTTGTTTCCCTACGGGTCTATGAGAATGTTTGGTACAGTCAGCAATAAAAGCTTGGCTAAGGGATAAATGTTTATTATTTATATGAAATAAAAGACAATAAATATAAGAATGGAATGGTCATAACCATTAAAAAATCAGTTTTTTTAACAATAACAGTATATAATTTTAATCTTAGACTAAAGTACAGGTAAGTATAAAAAAAAACCATTTCAGAATAATCACAATAAATCATCTTAATCTTACAATAAAATAGACTTAAGCATTGTAAAAAATCGCAGCTTTTGAATAATTACAGGAAATTATCTTAATCTTAAAATAAAACAGACATAAGCATTTAAAATATCACAACTAGATTAAAAAAAAACAAATTTTCAAAATAATCGTAGTTAATAAATATTTTTTTTTTTAATTGCCATAAAGGCTCATAAACTGATTAAGAGCATCGACGATGCTTTTCGATCTTTGTTTATATTTTTCACCGATGATTTTAATTTTTAAATCTTTATTAATTGAATTTCTGGATCGGTTTTTTTTATATACATGATTTTTTTCATAATATTCAGCTTGTTTCCCAAGCGTGTGTAATAATTCAAATAATCGGGGCTTCCTTTTTAATTTACTGTTCAAAGTTTTGTGCTATGACTCTACCCGGTGTCTTTCGCCTTCATAATTCCAAATACTAATTGGTATTGAAGGGTTGGTAAGCCAAAATACAACAAAATAATCGTTGAAACGCGTATTTTTTTAATTTTCTCGCGGTATTTCTATAATGGCCAACCAACTATATTTAACATCATTCAATTGCAAATAAGCCAAAGCAGAACACCCTGTTCACGTGATCCTTTTGTTCTTTTGTAAAAATATTAAGGTTTTTTGCGTGTTTCTGTAAAGCCTGTCTAAAATGAAGATTATCTACACCCTTTTATTTTTACAATCAATATAATATATTGTCGTGTCATCACCAGGCATCCTGTAACTTAATTGCCATAGATTAGTATGTAATATAAACCGCTATATTAAGTGGCCTTTTCTATCACAAGTCAGCTCCAAATATTCTTCTTTCTTACAAGACATTATTTTTACTGACTGTACTTTGGATAAATCTCGTGGACGTTGGGAATTTATTTTGAAACATTTAAAACATTATTATAATTTTTTCATGCACCCAGTGGGAAAAGCAGAACAATAGAATCATGGACCTCTGGGAACAACCAGTTTGAAAGTATAGAAAGAAGACCTTTGCCCAAAAAGAGGACCACCTATATCGGTATAAGAAATTACGTAAGGCTATTTTCCTCAAAAATTATTACCAAAACCAAAGCAAAATACGCTTAAGTACTTTAAATTAGTTGTGTTTTACTTACAAACACTCTGATAATTGCTGTTTCCTATTATTGGTAATGATGGACAACATCGATCTATTTCATATTTACGCTCATAATGATAGGTTACTAGCTGTTGCACGCGACTTCGTCTGCGATCCAGAATGAAAAGTAACCTATGTTGTTAACCAGTTCATGGTCTATTTGCGTGCCAAATTTCATCCAAATCCGTTTAGCCGTTTTGGCGTGGAAGCGTAACAAACAAAAAAACTTACTTTTGCATTTGTAATATTAGTTAGGATACTCGTAATTATAGGTTCTCATTTTATTTAAACTAACTAGGTACCTACGTCAGCCTGCGTATTTTTTTTCTGGCTGTTTTTGAATCAAAAATGTTATTGGCTTGTTTCCTTACAAATAAATAAGTGCGTTTATTATTGTACCTTTATGTTGTCTCTGCACCAATTTTCAATGTCTAGATACAATGTCCTAATGGAAAATTGTGGCAATATCTCAACAAAGACTCTAATTCTTCGGGGTGTAATCAAAGATACTATAATTCTGTAATGAGCCCTTATACGCCATGATGTCTTAGGGTAAAGTTTATGTTGCACGTTACTTTTCGTCCTAAGGGACTTAAGAAAACTCGACCCTTACTATATGGTATCCCCAGGAACATATTTATTTTGCTTCTACTTTGAGGCAAATTGCGATAGTATGTTTTGCAATAAAGTGGGACTACTTGTAAATCTATACTAATATTATAAAGAGGTAAAATTTGAGAGTTTTTATGTAAGGAGTAATCTTGACAGCTACTGATCTAATTCCAAAAATTATTTCACCAATGTGAAGCTACAGTATTGTCGAGTGTTATAAACAAGAAATTTCACGCGGGCGAAGTCGCTGGCAGAAGCTTGTAAAAGTTACAGATCACAACACAGTTATTAATTTAGTAATATTCATAGTAACAGTAGCAGAAGTCGTTTTTTTTTGTTGAGCCTTATTGGTGATGTTCTTAGGAAAGGTCAGGTGCGTAGTACTCGCAACAGGCGTGCGTGTAAGACCTGTATGAACGTAAACGAGGGAAAAGGAATATGTAAGGATCGTAGCAGGTGGCATTCTGTAGTTTTTGCTTATCCCCATGGGAAGGCGTGAGTTTATGTATGTATATATGTATGTATGTGACATTTTTTTTAATATCTCAAAACAAAAGACAACCTGAAATGCTTGATTTTCGATTCAAAGTAAAGGATATCGGCGCCTCTATGTTTTTTAATTACGTTTTCAGAAATATTGATCTTATGCTAGAATAACAGTATAACATCTCCAGTATTGAAGATTGAAATAACTATAGACTAATGTGATCTACAATTCATATTCATATTCGTTTATTTGCGCTCCACAAGGTAAAAGAAGATGTTAACCTAAGGCTTAGAGCTAAGAGCCGTTGTAGACCCTGTTAGGGCACAGCAAAAAGTATTGTTTGTTACTTAACTAACATATTTCTTAAAGTTAAAAATCTAAATCGTAGTAACTAAAATTTTTTAAATTAAAATTATACATAAACAGCAATTCAATTCGGATAAAAAGTAAATAACCATAATATAATAATAACATAATTAGTCAGCTATTTTCATAAAATACTTACTATTTTTACATTTAGATAAAGTTATATCTAGGCAATTATTACAAACACTTAATTAACAAGAGATCATATTTTGTTTTTTAAGTTTACAAATAACAGATTACAGACAATTACAACAACAGACAATTTACAGATTTAGTAGATAACATTTTATAATTTACTTATTGTATATTTAGTAGTAATGTAATGTTTAATTACATAATCTTCTTGAAATACAACTATACAACTAAAATATATAACTTAAAAAACACAAAATATAATTATATTTAAGAATGTATTTATTGCAATTACGGGTTATCATTTAAGTATTCATTTATATTATAATAGCTCAAGTTTAATAGAAATAGTTTTAATTTATTAATAAAAATATTGTATTTGTTTATATTTCTTATTTTTTCTGGTAACTTATTATATCTTTTTTTTTTATCGATATGACATAGGTACTAGAGGAGTGCATTTTTAACCGGGATGTAGGTATGTTTAATCTATCCTTATGTCTTAAAGTAAATTTGGTTTGTAGGACTTCTCTTTTTGTGTAGAATTCCGGGTATCTAAGTACAAATTTATAGAGTTCAAAAATGTATAGGCACGGTGGGGTTAAAAAAAAAATTCCTGGAAGTGACCAATACGCACCTGCAGGATACCTACTTAATTATTTCAATAGATTCACTGACAGAGAACGCCCAGCCTAAACCGCTGGGTCTAGCATGAAATTTGCTCAAGAGTTCCTTAGATAGGGTGACTGGTAATTAGTGACCGATACTTAAACACATGATTGTACTCATCATAACAAACAACTTTCCCAAAAAAAACGATTGTTTTTAATTTACCAAGCGCTTGACCCCAGTAAAAAATTTAGTAACTAAAAAGAAAAAAAAAAGGTTTATTGCAGAAACTTGTACAACTTTTACAGTAAATCTTACATAGGGACCTCCTTTTAAGTAAATGATATACCTGTGCTAGGAGATCCCGCTCTCCAATGACATCATAATTAATTGGTAAAAGTGATGTACAATATGAAAATAGAATTGAAACAACAAAAAAATTAAATAAACAATAAAACAAGTGAAATCCCAAATTAAACAGACAAGACTTGAACTATAACTAAATAATAAAAAAAAAGAAAAAACTTAGACATATATCCTAAAATAGTATGTGCGTGTGTGTGTGTGTGTGTGTATGTGCATGTGAGCGTGTGTCTGTGTATTTGTGTGTCTATATTTTCAACCTCATATTGACGAAGCTTGCAGCAATAATTCAATGTCATCATAAGTGTTCAGTTTTAGCCATTGAACTATTGCCTTAACAACAAGAATAATACACCATCAGCTGTAATTTAATTTAGTTACTAATACCTTCTTACAAACAAAATTATTTCACTTTTACCATGCATTATTCTTGTTTAATTTATACGGACCGCGCGCGTGCTATCAGCTGTTAGTCGCTTGACACCGTTCTGTTTCATGTTACATGAATGAAAAAACAATAATGCATGGTAAAAGTGGAATAATTTTGATAAAGAAGGTAAGTACTAAGGAAGGATTTTTGATAATTCATCCCTTAAAAGAGTTTAATAGGGGGTAGAATTTTGAATGGAGTCGGGCTCATGACTTGTATTCAATAATTGAAGAGACATTGACGGTATTTAATCCTCTATCATCAAAATAAAAACCATCAAAATCTACTACACATTTCATAATCCCCATAAATATAAAAGAGTAATTAAATAAAACACGACGCTTAACCTCTTAAGAACCTTCCCGTAGTCCGTTTAATATGTGCCAGCACTTACTCGTCCACTCGAACAACGTTGTCAACAGTATTACCCCCAGGATTGAACACGCCATAAAACTGAAATGCCTTTTAAAACCCGCTATGTTCACGGATCGGCTTATTGAAATAATATTACCTATGTACTTGCGTTTATGAAGTCGTTGGGGTTAGATTGTAGTGTCTAGTTTTTACTTTGTTTTAAAAGAGTTTTAATGTACATTCACAAGCATCAATATCTAATTCACTTTGCAAAATTTAAATGCGATTTTTTCTTGAAATAACGATTGCAGTTTGGAAATAAGATCTGTTTAATAATAGGTAGTAGGTTTAAAAATTCTATGGTCATAAAATCAAATCAATCATGACTTTAGGTGGAAATGCCTTGTGGGCGCGTTCATTGAGGCTCCGGCCAGCCCGCCGGTTGAACGCGTCCCAAAGGGTCATGGCCATCCGGATGGTACGGGGATATCGCACGGTCTCCTGCGAGGCGGCGAGCCTCCTTGCCGGATTGCCGCCGTGGGATCTGGAGGCAAAGGTCCTCGCGCACGTTTTGGAGTGGCGCGAGGAGGCGAAACGCCGGGGCGTAACTCCGCTGCCGCGAGAAATCACGGCACAACGGACAGAGCTCCGGTGGGATCTCATGGCGGCATGGAGAGTGCGACTGTCGCAACCCAGCGCAGGGCACGCCACAATTGCGGCGGTAAGACCCCTCTTTGAGGAGTGGCTTGAGAGGCGCCACGGCGTCCTCACCTTCCGCCTGACGCAGGTCCTCACCGGACATGGCTGTTTCGGGAGGTCCCTGTTTCGTATAAGGCGGGAGGAAACGCCCGGGTGTTATCATTGCGTGGATCGACCGGAGGACACGGTGGAGCATACGGTGGAGGTCTGCCCGGCTTGGGCGGAGCACCGCCGTGTCCTCGTGGCGGTGATCGGCGGCGGCGACCTCTCGCGTCCGGCCCTGGTTCAGGCCATGGTACGGAGCGAGAGGGAATGGGAAGCCGTCACCTCCTCCTGCAGTAATGCTCGCGAAGGAGGAGGCGGAGCGCGAAAGGGAGAGGCAATCTCTGCGCCCTCGCGCCCCTAGCCGCCGCAGGAGGAGGAGACACCCTGGGCGTCGGGAGTCGATTGCCGACTCCCGGCCACCGTAGGCGCGGGCTTGCGAACGGTGAGCAATGGGCAGCTCGCCGTCCGGTAAGGACCAGGCCCGGGTCGACGGCGCGTCGTGTTCCACGCGCGCCTCAAAGAGATGTCAGCAAAATTGATGGGGTCCGATAGGACCGATGCCTGCTGGGGCTGCGGATTGTTCGAAAGAGTTACCGTGGCCCTGGCGCACACGCAACTGAAGGAACACGGGTGGGTTTTAGTCAGTAAGAGTCTGACACGCCCTTCCGCTCCGCCCAGAGCGGGAGAGGTCATTTGATGATTTCCCACCCAAAAAAAAAAAAAAGGTGGAAATGCCTTTTGTTTGCTTAGGCCTACTCGCATGTTTAGTCGGGTTAAATGGATAAATACCTACGGAGTTTGTAAACTCGGAGTTAAGCAATTAACATTTTAACTCTTATTTACACGTTGTGCCACTAAAAAGTAACACCGGTGTAGTTAACCTGACATTAGTGTTTTTGAGTCGGGAACCAATGTTCCCGACTCAAAAACCCTAATGTCAGGATTCAATCGACGAAACATAAAATAGAATAGAAGGAAATAACTTTCTTGTCTTTGAATTTTATAACATGACATTTCATTTTAATCGTATTGTATGTGGTTTCCATGGAAATTTCGTTTATTTATTGACGAAAACGTCAAAACGAAAAAATATGTTTTAGGTTTTATAAAATCTGTGTTTATTTTTATGAGTTCATGATTATATGGCCTGCTGATATAGTACCGAATTTTTACTTACAACAACGTCGAAAAATACAAAATAAGTTATCAGCGGTACCTCATAACATAAATTTATTTTGACATTACTAACACGAATCCAGAGTTTAGCGACTTAACTCTCACACATCGGTGAGTTAAATATTTAAAAGTTTAACCCTAGGTTTATCTTTAACTCTTGGTGGCGCAATATGAATTATTTGAATAACCCTGAATTACTTTGCTGTTAACTCCAAGTTATATTTAGGATAACCCAAGAAAGCACAAGTGGACCTTTTATTGGATTTCTATTGATTTTTATGTGTACGAGTATGTCGGAAATACGTTAAATCAATCTTTTCACTTTGGCCAATCGGCGGCCGACGCCAGCGCCACCAGGCGGCGCTCGACCAGAGTAAAGCGAAGTTGGTCGGTGGCGGTCAAGCAGTGAACACGTTTACAAACTGTCGCGCGTTCTGTATAGTTGTGTCGTGTTTCTACAGTGTGTGATTCGCTAGTGTGATAAATATGTTCGTAAATTATAACTTGATTTGAACTGCATACGGTTTTTCTATTGCGCTATAACCATAGATATAAGGCTTTTTATATTTCTATGGCAATATGGCAACACTTCCCTTAGTACGCCCACAGTAGTTAAAATATGGCTGATGGTAACGTGAGAGACGTACCTTCTCCGTCATATACATACGTAAACTAACACGGCGTGCTACGATCCTTACATACTTCTTTTGCTAGAAATTATAACTAGCGACCCGGCCCCGCCTCGGTCAGTTTTGACGACTTGACATAACATCAAGATGTCCCTATTATATGTAAGTTTAATATTTGTGTATTACACCTAAACGATCCGAAATAAATTCTCTAAATTATAGTGATAATCACACCGAAATCCGTCACGTAGTTTAGAAGAACAGCGCGGTCACACAGACATACATGAGAAGCGACTTTAATTGATAATATGATGATGAATAGAATATGTAGATATTGATATTCTCCGTTGATATATATCGTATAACCAGTATACTATTTCTCCAGTTATGTATAGAGTGGTAACTAACTCATTGCGGTTAATGTGGTGGTCGTAACAAATTAATCTATCTGAGATAGTTAGTTAGCCGGGACTGAGTAATTCGTTGCTATGGGGATGAGCTGGCGTGAATATCTACGAGTATATATATATCTCTATACCTCTGTAATCCTTCAGTAATATTCTTATTTAGAAGTAGATTCATATGAGTAAAAATTCATATAAGTTCTTTTTAAAAATATGTCATAAATGTAATGATTTGAACAGCAATGTCACCAGTAGGTATGGAATGGGAGAATTGGTTGGCAACAAGTAGATAAGTATGTACGTACATACTTCAGATACCGATATTAACAGTAGGAACAGATACAAACTAAGTGAAGACAAATAAGATTGGAAAGACGATAGTTTTATATGTAAACAATCCATAGGAAAATAACTCGTACATAAATGTGAAATTGACTGTTAATACTGACACAGAACAAGAGTCAAACATCAAATCAGATAATCTAGAATGTTCACAGCACCAGTTTCTTTAAAACATTATCCCAAAACAATCCCTTATCAAGCAGACCGGAATGCATAACCTAGCGGACGCACATACCATTTTCCCAGTTAGATAAAATTTTCACAGCACAATTTATTGGGCGGAACGTGTTATTTATCTTCTAAAGCATCGACCAAAGAGAACGGAGAAATCTCTTAATGGTCATGAACTTTGAAAGTATGAGTCCGGAGCCACCCTAGAGAGCTATGATTCAGGGCCAGGATATCATTACGTCAGATAATCTGACGCTGGTTATAACACATCTATATTTAGATTAAGTGAGGCGTAGGAGGCTGCCTTAGTAAATATCTTAGTTTTTATGCCCGCGATAGGAAAAGTTATAGCGTAAATTAAATTTTGCGCCATGGGACGCTATCACCGAAAATTGTGACGTTTTTGGAATGAAAGTATAAGACATATTTTATTTACTGTAGGTAATCCTGCAAAAATTTCTTCGTAACAAACAGTCGTAGGTACTCCTGTTAATTATAATTAATCTAAGTACATCTTTACTTTAAACATAAACTCGGCGAAAGTTTTGACAGTAATCAGACCGTATACGAGTCAAGTTGGTTAGAACAATTAATTAAAAGCACGAAATGATGATAGTACGAAAACTGTAGTTATAAAGTGGAATGATAAGTTGAAACACAAACGTAATGGGTAAATAATGATACAGATAAAAACTTTCTGAAGAATTAAGAAAATCACAAAGGAATCGTCACTTAAATAATGGATTGAAGCCAAAATAATTCACTAAGGCCCACTTGCGCGTTTAGTTGAGTTAAATGAATAAATGTAGAGTTTGTAAACTCGGAGTTAAGTAATTAGTATTTTAACTCATAATACGCGTTGCGGCACTAGAAAGTAACACCGGGTTAGTAAACCTGATATTTGTGTTTTTGAGTTGGGAACATTGCTGTTCAATCGACGAAACATAAAATAGAATTGCAAAGTCTATGCCCTGATAAGTAATCCGACCAAAAATAAATGAACGGTAATTGTATACCCATCTCTTTTACACTACATTACGATACGTAATACTTTCTTGTCTTTGAATTTTATAACATAACTTTAATCGTATTGTATGTGGTTTCCATGTAGATTTAGTTTACTGATTGAACGAAACGTCATATAAGTAAAACTATGTTATAAGATTTTTATAATTTGTATTTATTTTTATATGAGTTCATGAATATATTACTTGCAGATTTAGTACCGAATTTTCACTAACTACAACGTCGAACAATATAAAATACAAAATAAGTTATCAGCGGTACTTCATAACGTCAATTTATTTTGACATTACTAACACTACCCAGAGTTTAGCGACTTTAATCTCCCACATCGGTGGATTAAATATTTAAAAGTTTAACTCTAGGTTAACCTCTTGGTAGCGCAAGATGAGTTATTTAATTAACCCTGAGTTAGCTGTTAACTCCGAGTTATTTAGGATAACCCATGAACGCGCAAGTGGGCCCAAGGGAATTGCTTTAAAAAGTTACTCAAAATGTCAAAGGTGACGAGGTGTTAGAGTGCCGCTAAAAATTCTACGTATCGCTTTAAAGGTCACGCAAACAAGAAGACGAGAGAAAAAACTTCACACGATTTCAAAGGTCAAAAAAGAATTTGTAAATAAGCAAAGCTTTTGAAATACCTAGATCTTCTCAGGATGTTTTTATTGGTTCTTCTTTGGGTTCCTACAAAATAGCACAGCCTACTTGTGTAAGAGTTTTTCGAGACAACTAGATACTAGTCATAATCCTACCCTCTCAAGTAGCATGGCTGTGCTTGCCACGAAATAATATGAGACCTTTCAACATATTTTTTTAAGTATTAATATTAACATAATTTTAATAACTAGGTAAATAAATACATAATTATACTGAATGAGGTAAATCACTCCTGTAAATGTATTCATCGCCTCGTCATGAAAAATTATTTATTTATTTTATTTCTGTAAGTAGTTTTGTACAAACACTTTTACACATCAATCATATTTTAAAAACTAGATGAGGTCGGCATTTCCTATCTGTCTACTCTGAGAAGAAAGGCCGAAACAAACACGGAGGTCACAGTCTCTTTTAAAGTTCAGACGTAATCTTGATCAGATCTTGTGAATACCATGTAGATTTATGTCTGAAATGGTCTTTTGAGGAAAAACCACACAGATTGAGTGGACCTGTACAGTCTGTGCACGCAATTGTCAGTAATTGTGCAGCTCAGCTCAGTACTTAAGGCGCCTAGGCTTAAGGCATGACAAACATAGTCGAAACTGTCGTCTGGAAGTTGTGACGTGTCGCGCTCTTATTAGCGTTCAATGTCACGTGACCAATGCCTTGAAATATCTAACATCATACACAAAATTGAGTTGTTTTTTTATATTTTTAGCTCACAACCATTCTACAATATAAAACGCATAAGGTATTTTTGCAACTGTCAACTAGACTATTCTGCCTAACTAACCAAGTTCTGGTTATAATCTGATCGATAACTGTACATACTCCTAGCCTAGTTAAATTTAGCTGGAATATTGGCTGCGCAAATTGGATATAGATGTAAATGCCAGAATTGTCACTGTACTTGATATCCATGACTAAATCTATCTATAGGACTATTACGTTTAATTCTCATCAAAGTTTGTTCAATAATAGGTAAATCTTGTTTTCTGTTGAAGTTGAGCGTAGAAGGTAAATTTTAGTTTTTGGTTTTCTGGGTGACAACCATGGTGTTTGAAGAGACAAAAGCGCTGTTTCTTTTATGAATAGACAGATTTTTCTTTAGATACTGTTAGGTATAGAACAATCTATCTATTCATAAAATAAACAGTGCATCTGTCTATTGTGTTTTGTTAGTGTACATACAACAAAACACACACACAGCATAATATTATGTATATAGTCACTCAAGTCAAACAAGTCAAGACTGCTTTTCATCACAGAAATTTTCATTTGTTTTTTTAAACACCCTTTTTCAATCATTTTAGTTTTTATAAAATGTATAGGTTTCCACGAGAACACTTAGACGGAGCCTGAGAGGACGCAATATGGAAGCTCCTCAGCCTCCTCCCAGTTATTGACCACTCGTCTGATCAATTGACGCTAAAACGCAATATCCTGCCTCTAGTGTTTGGATTTTATCTTTATATTGCTCTTTCATAATTATTTGTATCAACTTTTCTAATCCACACAAAAAACAATGATATTATAAATGCGAAACTTTTTATATTTTAGTGGATTCTTGTTGCTCGTTTTTGGATGTCGTTTTACATACTGCAGTATAATTCCTGCAAGTAGATACTTTTTGATGTCATTTCGATTAAATTCTTTTTACGAGTCATTCGGTCAGCTTTTTTACTTTTTCGTTTTTTTTGAAATATTCAAAAAATTGACAATTGTTCTGTACATTGTCAAGAAGAAAAAAATGCAACGCATTCTGTCGTTGGAATTCCTATTGTGTGGATATTTTATTCAATAATATTTAATCTTTCTTCGAAAGTTGTTTCAAATTTTAACCACCACTATATGTGAGTAGTCAGCGGATACGTTCCCTGGAATTTCTCGTCCCTTTTTTCTTTGGTGAGTAATCCCTTTATAGGTTCCGTATTCTTGTTACTTGTGCCTTCTTCTTTAATCTAAGAAGATTTCCTTTTTCTTAGATTGTTTGAAAGGCCACCTTTTTTTGGCCTTACCCTGCCATTTATTGTTCGCCTGTCTTCTTCCTTCGTCTGCCGGCCGCAGAAGTCCGAGCGAGCTTGCGGAGAGAAGCGCAGGATCGTTGCCGAGCAAGGTCGACGACACAGGTGCCTAACGGACACATCAGGTGCTAAATAAGACATTTGTGTGGCGCAATAACGCCCAACCATCATATAATAGAAGTATTCTGTGTTATACCGTCGTGTGACATTTTAATTTTAAGTTGCTTTCCTAAATTCTTAATATCAGATCTTATTCTTTCAAATTTATATTAACGAAATTATGTAAAGAAAAACCTTTATTTTGAGCTTATTTGTGTTAAATAATTTATAGAGCGGCACGAATTTCGTACGATTGCAATCGAATTTAAATTCGTCTATATACTTAAATTCCTAAAAATTTGGAAACATCCATAAGTTTTTTCTCCAAAAATCTTCTTGTGATATATTTTTTTTTTTGGTAGCCTTATACAATTTCCAACGACTAAATATTTAAATTTTTTGACTTATTTCTTAATTATTTCGGTTGTTCTTTTTATTAATAAATTTTACGTGTACCAGCTGCGTGAGTTTGATTTTTTTAGCTAGCTCACGTCGGGGTTCGAGTCCCCGGCGTGTTAGCAGCCTGCTCTACGCTGCAATACGTAGAATCATATTTACTTTGTGCTGTGTACCAACCCGCACTGGGCCCGCGTGGTAGATTACAGCCCATCTCCCTCTCGAAGAAAGGAGGCCTGTGTCCTAGCAATGGGAACATTATAGGCTGATATGCTGTTACAACATTATACAAAATTATATGTGAAATTTTACTGGATCTTTCCAGTAAAATTTTACATTTAATTTTTAAATTTCACTTCCAATTTAATTGTGAATTTTGTGTTTCCAACATTCACAATTAAATTGGAAGTATTATTCGAGTATGCTACAAATGAACAATAAACAAATGTGGCATAATTCATAATAACTCACGCCAAACAATATCAAAATATCAGAGAGAAATGATTAATATTTTGAATAAATAAACCGGTTATTATAATCGTGCATGCTTTATGTTACTACATTTTATTAAAACGCAATCTGTTTTTCACAATATTAATAACCTGAACACTTAGGCACATATTTTGTAACTGTAAAATTGAATAACAGCATTTAAAACAGAAAAATCAACCGCCGTGTTTACTCCATATTTTATTAATACAGACAATTATTTATGTAGCAAGTCATCAGTTTCTCGAATTATTCATAACGCCTGTCCATTATAAATACCACTTAGTCAATTAAAGAGACGATCCGCATAAATTAAGCGTTTACGTTCCTTCTCAAAGTGTTTAGCATTGCTAAGGAGTCACTAATGTTCGTTTACGGTATGATGAGAAGCCATAAAACGATATTGCAGTTTGATAGGCTGCTGCCGGGTACGAATGTGGCTGCGGATTGCCTCTTAAATGCATTATTACTTATCTACTCCCGCCGAGGACCATCTACCGCTGCGATACAATTAGTACATTTCGTTTCTCGATAAGTGCCTATAAACACGTAGAATTGCAATGTCTGTTAGCGTTTAAGTGCTAAAGTTTTGCAAGGAGATAAATACAAAAATATCGAACGCAGCATGAATTAAGTACGTAGCCAATCTAGAGCTCTTAAATTGCTAGATAAAGATCTCGATTAAAAGATTTACTTTCGTTTTCGTATAATGCTTTAGTGGCTAAACGAAATTTAAGGTATAATAAAGTAATATAAAAAAACAGATTTAAGCGAGAAGTTTTATTATAAATCTTGGGACAAAAACACTTATTTTCCCTCCACACTGATTCAAACGCGTCTCCATGAATGGGTGTTTCTGCTAAACATGTAATCCGTTAACTGGCCATTTAGGAGACAGAATAGATAAACTAACAAGGATGTAAAGGGCCAATAGACATTGTATATAGGTAGTAATAGCAATAGAACTACAGCAATTAGCAAAGTGGAGGAGATAGCAAGTTAAGCTCGCTCCCAGTATATGTAGGGATTTTATGGAGTTCTGTAAAGACGCAGTTGCTACAAGGTCATTACGTGGTGTGATGGGTGGAAAACTAATGAATTATAATCGGGAAATGTGTCTGCTTTGTGCTTTGATGGCTTTATCAATAGAATTTTCTAAGTATACAATTTGCATGCGATTGTGTCATGCGTACATGCAGACTAAGGCTCGCTTGCACCGCCAATCACTTTATACACGTTTAGCGCTAAACGTGTTTTAAACATCAGTCTGTCTCTGTCATCTTCAAACATTTGACAGAAACAGAATTATGTTTTAAACTCGTTTAGCGCTAAACGTGTTTAGTGATTGGCGGTGCAAGTGGGCCTTAATGTGATTCCTTCAATGTAGCCCGCGAAAATATTTCTTGAACTTTTTGCAAGTTGATTAATATTCATTACGCGGCAATTATGGCAAAATAACCACCAGTAGAAATTATATTTACTGTAAATCGTCATATTTTCTCAAAATACTTACGTCTTATTTGCAGAAAATATAATTTCGGTAGCTATATTGATGATTTAAATGCTACATTGACGGATCCCCATAAGAATGCTCCGAATGTAGATGGAATATCAAACTGTTTATGCAACAGATCAGTGATTTTAACGTTTAATCTCAACAAGCCAAAATGAGCAAAAAACGCTCTTAGAATGGTAAAACCTAGACGTTTCAATGATTCAGTTAGAACTGAATCATTCGCTCGAATGTAACACACAGGTCGATGCATGAATGCCACGACCGGATAGCAAGTTTCACGAAACACTCCCACAAAATTGACAATTCTCGGAACTGAATCCCAATCTGTATAATGTCACACACAACAACAATCTTCTGTTTGTAGGTACCTTAAAATTCCGGTAACTTCGTATCTCCATTCAAAACAGGTATAAACTGGGTATACAAGAGTCATTAAAAATATTACAATTAATTATAACCATTCCTACCAAATGTGATTTTAACACTTCGGGCCGGGCCTTCGTGGGGTCCGAGTGCCCATGTTTTGTCCAACGAAATCTCCAAACACCTGTTTGACACTTCCCGTGACCCAAGGGCTGGCTTTTACCTTGGCCAGAGGCTAAGTATTGCCATACTACGTGACAATGCCGCCAGTCTCTTGGGTACATTACGAGTCGACAGCGATGCGGAGGAATTTTTCGACGCCATATTATTATATTTGAATTTTAATTGTAAATACTGTAATAGCATATTTTTTAATTAAGAAAACACATCACACACATCTAATATGTGATTAATGGACGGCAAATATCAGCATACAAATTAATGCATTAACGTTGATGTCCATTCAGTCTCAGCCCTTATTATCTAAACTACAATCACGAGGTTGTAATCATGGAAAATTAAAGCCAAAATACAGTCTGCATAAATTGGCAAACGTATAGTAGTTTTAACAAGCTTATCGTACGGATTAATACAAAACGAGCTGTATTAGTTAAAGCATTGGACTTTAAACACAAACCAACAATTTGAATACTGTTTTGTTCGCTGAACATTTTTGAGCCGAGTGCGTCATGCGATTTTCCCTACTTCGTCCGGAACAAAAATTGGATAAACGAAACATTTATGGGATCGCTCCGTGACTGTTTGTACGTCCATCGGCGTCGTTTTTTACACAAAATTTTGCTACATTTTGAGTTCAATTTACTTTTAATAAGAACCAATTCAACACAAAAATATCGGTGTAAAATTACGATGAAATGGCCACGACACTAGCTAAATAAATTAAGATACAACAATAAGAAACTTTAGATGACAGGTGTTCAATGGTGAGATTTAACTTTAATAAGTATTTTGATTTATATTAAACCACTTACATTATAAAACTAATTTAAAATGCTCCCAAAGGAAAATTCAGAGGAGCGTCTCTCCCTCGGTATCTCGCGAAGTAATGCCCAATAAACTTTTAAAATATATGACACGTAAAGCCCACTAGTTAAAAAGGGGAGAGGGACCAGACAGATCACCACTGTACCTACTAATACCTACTTTCAAATGAACAGGATCGTGTATAAATGGAGAACAACAGATAATTTAAGCTTTAAATTACGTTTGTTTTACAATTCTGGAAATTCAAATTGTATACAACGCAGGATTACTATTTCTCGCAACAATTAATAAGCTTTGTAATTAAAATTCATTCCAAGCATTTACCTGCAAACAATAATTAACGATATACATGGCGACATGAAAAAAGCTTTTGAATAAAACTAAACGAGATTTGGTCTCACGAGCGAAAGTTTGTATTGGGCCCTTCCTTCATTTACATTTCAATCGGCATTACCTATGTTGGTTAGGGCTCCGCACCCCGCGGTATGTCCTAAACATTTTATTACATTCCCTGCACGTAAAATATAATATCCCTACCCACACTCAGATGTACGCGTTGTGAGCAAATATCTAAATGTAATTTCCATGAGTTGTCCCCGCAATGTTTTCCCAGAAAATATTAACATGGACGGCAAGGGGCTGAATCTCTCCTAAGTAAGTTGCAAAAAATGTACGTGATTTTACTTCAAAGCCCCTTTTGTCTTTATGGAGGGAAGGCATAAAAGTACAGACACGGGAATGGCACATACGAAAAAATTACGCAGCGTAATGATGATGTGCCCGCACTTTCCTTGAAAACAAAATATTTTCTCTTTACAGTGACAGAAATGAATTCAACGAGTTTTACTGTCGCCTATACCTACACTCTCGGAGAAAAACAAAGAGACAACGAACGTTGCTAACTTACTTTTACGAATTATAAAAATGTGCGTGTCTATTTTTACTTTGAGAAAACTGCCGCACAGGTATATAATAACGGTTTCTTGTTGTAGGTTACCTATATTACATTTTCGAAAATACACACATCAGAACTGTCTAGGGATCAAGCACGTTTTTGCTGGTTACTAAAAATCTGGTTTTATAATTATATTTTTTGTAACTCTTATGGATACTCGTCATTTGAAAAAGGAACAGTTTTTGAATTTCGGTCAAAAGATGAAAATCTTCTGTCAAGTCATATTCCTATATAATTCCGCAACGAGTTTGAGGCCAAATCAGTAAAATTTCTGCGATACTTCTGAGAGGAATCAATACAAAAGAACGTTATTATGGAGAGAAGACGGCATTTGAGCCAAGAAGAAATGATCAGAGCCGTGGGAATGTTGGAAGCTGGTTCTCGGCAACGTCCCATGGCAATGGCTCTGCCCACTACGCAGAGTGTTATAAGTCAACGTTGGACACGTTACCGCATCACTGGCAGCGTGGCAGAGCGACATGGAGGACGAGCTCGCATCGTCGCACGCAGACAAGATCGTTACATACAAATTACTGCTCGACGAAATCATACAATGGCCGCGATACCGTTGGTTACGAGGGTTCATAGCTCGTCAGGAATGTTAATAAGCGATCTAACCATAAGAAATCGCTTGTATGAAGTCAATCTCCATTCCCGAAGGCCGCTATATGTACCACCTATTGAGCCCCGCAATCACAGAACCCGTTTACAATGGGCTCGTGAACACAGAAATTGGGCAAAAGAGTGGCGTTTTGTGTGTTTTTCTGACGAATCTCGCCTTGGTATGAGGCCAGACACTAGACGTACACGGTATTGGAAGACCCTTGGACGCCAAGAACGTTTAAAACCATGCCAGGAAGTCCATGCATACAGTGGCGGAACAATCATGATATGAGCGGGTATTTGGATCTGCGGAAGATCTGAACTGATTTGGATCAAAGGCAATCTCAATGCACAGATTTCCGCTGAAATTATTTTATCAGATGTTGTCATTCCTTTTCGCACCCAATTTAGTGCTTAATTTCTGCTTATGCGTGATAACGCACGTCCACACACTGCCAGAGTCGTTGCTAACACACTTGCCGCAGCTAATATCAACATCCTACCATGGCCTGCTCAATCGTCAGACTTGAATCCCATTGAGTACACATGGGGTTTGCTTCAAAGAAGAGCTTTGCCAAATATGAATGCCATACACACACCAGAAAATCTTTTTCGCCTGTTAAACTGGACGTGCCCCGGCCATTCCGCAACGTGATTTGGATGAACTCATATTGAGTATGCCGAATCGCTACAATTGTGTTATAGCGTTAACAGCGGAAATACAGACTACTAATTGTTTATTTTACGCAATAAAAACCTATAAAAATTATTATTTTTAGATTTTTATCACATTTTAATGTCAAATTAAAACAGCATTAATTAATGTAGTAACGATAAAGTTTTTTTTATTAAAGCTTACTTTGAAAATTAGGCTTTTCCAGATTTTGTTATTTTTTTTTTTTTTGATAGCCTTTCATTTTCCATATTATTACAGTACCTATATTAAAATTACTATTCAAAGAAGATCTTGTCAGTTATCCAAAATAAAGTTGTAAATGCTTATAACGAAGCAGTTCTAACAATTTATTAGCTTTTACAAGGAAACTACCACTAAACTCTACTACTAACGCCATCTGTTTTGGCCAGGTAAAACTAAACTCTGGACGCCCCTCCAGTAAAGTTTACGGACCAATTTATTATGAGTCGAAACACTAACTTAGTTGAGTGAATTAGAAAAACTACTAGCTATAATATGGTTAGTACGATATACCTCCACACTTTGATGATGGCATTAAGGGTAATAAAAGAAAAGTGCGATTACTTGCGACCGCGGGAGTTCATTCGGATCACTCCGGGAGGCTTGAGCACGGGAGATTGTCTAATGCTGTTACTCAAATAAGTGCTAATGCACTCAATTTTATTAAAACAATATGTTTACCGAACAATACAGAGGCACCGACGGCATTCATATTAAATGAACCTTGCAGCCTTGCTTTACGTTTAATTGTGATTGCAATGTTTCTGAAAATTAATTTTATATGAAACTGGATATTCGGAAATGTTTTATAAAGTTATTTTTTTATAACATTTATTTTGCAATTTTTCACTGCCCGTCTGTTTTTCAGGCAATTTAAAAACCTTTTACAGTTTGCATTCAGTGTTCAAATGATAAAATACTATAGACAGCCTCATTTTTTTCATTCTTCAAATGTTACTGACCGTGTTTACTTTTGATCATTTTGTAAAAACAAAACCTGCATCTTTTAGGTATCGTATAGTTAATTCATCAGGGGGAACGGCATGCGATATCCGCCCACTAATAACATCACACTGCGACGCACAATATAGCTCCCAAGAGTGGTAATTACGCCATTGTTCCCCTAAAATCTTTTTCATGGGAGGCTCACGTTCTATAGTAAACTATTTACAGCAGAATAACTGTATTGATAACGCACACAAACTGTGAAAACCAATCAGTGCTAAGTATTGTGATTACAGCCTTTTATTTGGGCCATTCTGGCCAAAAGTTTCTGCTAGACATTAGCCCCCACTATGTCTAGCAGAAGCTTTTTGCAGATATTACGAAACAAAACAATCTAGGAAATCACACTTCCCTATAGAATTAAAAAACAACTACGGAAATTCGAATATTTGAATATTCATTAATCGAATAGTTAATATTTCTGTCAGACATCTTAAAATGATAGAATTTTTCTATGTGTATTTGTATATTATATTTCTATCTTTCACTTTATTAGGGTTCCATACGTCCTAATGAAAAAACGGAACCCTTATAGGATCACTCGTCTGTCTGTCTGTCCGTCTGACACAGCCAATTTGCTTCAAGTCTGATTAAGTTGAAATTTAGTACACATATGAATTCCTGTGACCCAAACACGGACTAGTAACGTAAATAATAAATTTTGAATTTTGGGGTCACTTTTGGTGGGCAAACTAGAAAATTATAAACAAAAGTTTTGCAAACTGTACCGTGTGACATATCAAATGAAACGACTTGTTGTGAATGTCTCTAATATATTTTTTGTATAATTTTAAAATAAACAGTTTGAAGTTATTTAATAAAGTATATGAAAATTGACCATTCCCCGCCCCCTTATCTCCGAATCAACTAAGCCCAAAATTTTGAAAAAATACAGAAATTAGTTCTTTGCTTACAGTTTACAAGAAAATCTATAAAAAGTCTATGGTCTTAAAATAAAATGATAAATCTTTCAAATTGTGCTTACAAACTTAAAATTGCAATTGAAATGTATGGGAGAGCATGTTTTTCAATCACAATGTCAAGTTTGTTCCTAGGATATGGGGACACGGTAGTACCCCAACCAAGATGAGCCAAAAACAAAAAACAGGGGCACTACCTACCTTTTCTCGAAACGTTTCGTGGTATTTTCATACCTTCATAGCTTCCGCCTGGATAATGCTAGAGAGCTCAAATTCTCAGGATAATAAATAAATAATAAATAGTTTTATACTTTGGATTTTATTAAGACATAAAATACGTCGATTTCGTCACAGACTGATTCACTAACTTATTCATCTAAACCTCTAGGGCACTTCCCAAAGTCCTAGAAAGTTGCAATTTGGTGTGCAGGCTATGATTTGCACTCAAACAAAAATAAAAAATTGAAATCTGTAACTTTCACCCTCCAACCCCCGTAATGGGAGGTGTAGGTCTGCATATAAAATAAAACCTGTAGGGTACTTCCCGAAGTCCTAGCACGCTTAAATTTGGTATGCAGGCTAGGATTTGCACACAAACAACAAGAAAATAACAAATCTGTAACTTTCGACCTCCAACCCCCTTAAAGGGAAGTGCAAGTTTGTATTTCTTACGGATAATAGGTATACTTTCTTCCATTTGTTAAGAAAGTTAGATTTGCATGTACATATACAACGAAGACGAAACTCTTTTTCATTGGCTATGAAAAAAGTAACTGCTGTCGTGCAAGAAATACCTTTTTTACCCGACTATGCTAGAAGTTAGGGTTATGATTTTAACATGTATGTGTATTATCAGTACAATATCACCGCTAAAATAAAAAGAAATTGAGCATCCCACAAAAAGAAATGACATCCGACCAAAAACATTTTATGTAAAGTAGGTAGCCAAGAGTTACATAACGCTTTTACTGTTAAAAGTTATCAGATCTAATATAGAGCCAAACTCCTAACTCTACAAGTCCTAACTCTACAAACCTTATATCTTGGTCAAAATGTATGGCTTGGCCGTTCCATTGAACTATTGCATGGCGCAACATTAAAGACCAGTGACTTAATTTCTTACCATAAGTCCATAGGAGTGTCTGTGCGACGGCCGCGAAACGGTCAAGATGTGCATTTTGACCAAGATATAGGGTGTGTAGAGTTAAACCTTGTAGAGTTAGGGGCTTGGCTCTACATTATATCTGATAACTATTTAACAGTGAAAGAGTTATGTAAGTCTTGGCAACCTACTTTTTTTTTTTTTGTGAGTAACATATTCATCGTTCGGAAACCTCTCGACGCGAGTACAACTTGCACTTGTCTTGTTTTTTATTACTTAGAGTTCTTGTAAATAGTTTAGTTATCAGTTAATCATGATTAGTTAACTCTTTTTATTTTCTTATAATTGTATTATTATACCCAAGGTAAAATAAAAAGGATCTCTGTAATACTTACCGTGTTACAGATATTTTTATTTTTATTTTGAACAACTTTATTTGTAAACACTTGTAGCTTGTGGCTACAGGTATTTAAATAATATTCTATTCTAAATCACATTGCGCATTAAAGTTAAAAAATAAAAAATAAACTATGGTCAGTTTAAATTAAAATAGCCGGTGCGTAGTTGGTAGGTGCCATATTGGCTTTTATTGTAATCCATTGGCTCGACAGGGTCACCCGTGTTGTACCCGTATGGCAGCAGGCCACAAATGCAGTAAGCCGTGTTTAAGTTTACGAGCAGCGCGTATCTTGGCTTTACGACGACGGCGACTGCTGCTGTCGTGGCCGTAGCTCAGCACTGGATATGACTCAAAACCTGTACAAGACACTCTTAATTCGGACGTACATGCGGTAAGTACCTACTTATCTATTTGACAGGCTTCAGGGTTACCAGTACGAGGGGTACGATGTGCAGGAACCAAGTCAAACTTGGTAACAGACTTCCTCAGCTTCTGATAGCCTATTAAAGAAATCAATTGTGGAAACTCCAATTAACTTGGGTATTGTTATATGGTCAACGAATCACAAAGGCTAGTATGATATTTGACAGCAACTTCACTCAGATGTACTACATACAACGTAAGTACATTTTAAGCTAATTATTTTATCAAGTAACTTGCGACCAGCCCCTACTTCGACGCCCCGCTATGACTTGGCAGAACATCAATGTACCCACATAAAATTCCCGGAATAAATCCTATAAATGAGTGAAAATGCATTAAAATCCGTTTTGTAGTTTAGAAAAACAACGCGGTGACACAGACAGACACGAAAAGCGACTTTATATATAAATATATATATTTTTTTATTTTTATAAATTTCTTGGAGGATCTACGTCATTTTATTTCGGTGTATTGGTCATGCATGCTCGTCCGTCATTTTTAGAGATATAACCCACAGTAATGTTTAAACAAAATGTTGCTATAGTACTTACTCAAGGTCAATCAGAGGGAACTCGTTGAAAAATTTAAAAGAATTCTTGATTGAGCTCGGCTGGTTTGCACTTTCGCAACAAACTCTTCGGCTAGATTAAAATATTGTTAATGCAAGACACTATTCCCTGCTGTTCGTTCTGGAGAGATTTACCGAAAGGAAATTTCGTGTCATTTGGAAATTCACACCGAGAAGCTGAAAGTGTATTCTGGTGATAAGAAACGTTACTTGTATTCCCGCTGACCCTAGAAATAATGCTTGCAGTGTAAGTAAAGTTTAAAGGGTCGTGTTTGAACTCGCGACCTCTCACTCTTAAGTCTGTCATTTCTACCATATGAATAGCTTATAAAGTGGCAGTGGCAGAAGCCATTTATAAAAGTTATATTTGATAGTTAAAATTATTAGTAGAAAAACTTTGATCACAAATATGGAGTAGACCACTGAATCACCTTACCTAATTAATTTATGAAAAATGCTGATATTCGGCCGCGTCTGGTTAGCCTGAAAGTGGAGTTCAACATAAGTAAGTAGTTGGGAAGTTAGCAAGATGAACAATGTTTGACCGACATACCAGCGATAGTACTGGAAAAACTAATGGAGCACCGCTTTGAGTACTGCTAGAGATTAATAAGCCCTAAGTAGGTACCAATTTTTTTATGCCGACTGATATACATTTTTAACAATCATGTTGTATGTCGCTTTGAAGCTTTGAGTTTCAAGGATGGTTAATAACATCATACATAAATAAATACATTTAAACCTATTCAAAAATGTAATTATTTTGATTGATCTACAGACTCATACACACTGATATGGTTCATACTTATGTCTCTCCAGTACAGTAATGTGACAATCACGTCAGAATGTATTCTCGATGTAAGCCTTGACACAGACAATACGAGGCGACTCGTGTCACATCTAGAGAGGCCGTATCGTTGTGACGTCAGAGCTCCTAGGAATGCTGACGCCGCACTAGCTTCGTACTTTCGTAATGTCTAAACAACATGTTGGCCCCTGGTTGTCTTTTACGGTCCTTGAAAAAAAGCTTCATAAACCCTTTACTCTTATTTACATTATAAAATACATGCATGTGTTTCCAAAAATATTACTATTAAAAACAGATTAAACTTTGATAATTCATATAGCATCCTGGCTTAAATTTCCTCAAACTGCTTTTCAATATTTAACGCTCGTAATTAACACAATACTTTTCCTTATCATACTTAATCATCATTTCTTAAAATCATTGAATTATTTAATGGAACTAGGTACTTAATAATTCATCGCAACTCTTAAACAGAAAACATTATTAACTAAATAAATTTCGAGCGAAACTCAATTGTGCAAAAATACGACGCAGCGGAGGAACGGTTGGTAACTGGATTATCAGGACGGTTTACCCTCGGACAAAAGTGATCGTATCCTCCCCTCACAGAAGCTTCGTTTAAAGAAGTAATTACACGAACAGCAAGTTTGGACGATCTTGCGGTGACGTCATTAGTATGCGACGCACGTTACGCCCGACAGAGGCGATAACGCAAATTCGTTTGGCCGAACATCTCGCTAATAGAGTTTCACTAATTTATAAGACCGTTAAGCCGCAGCTAGACCGGACCTGCATAAAACTGTCCGCGGTGAACGTAAAAAGGATTTCATGGTAGACCCTGTTACATATTTGATGGAACTCAATCTTTCGCCGCGCCCTCGAGGTAAGCACACTTAATTATGAACAACTCCTGTGGAATTATACGAATTGTTGACTCGCGAGCTCTCAGTTAAGACGCTGTTTTCTTTTTGTGTTTCGTTTATTTAATTTAACTCGTCTCTTGAACATGTCTATATTCCATTTAACTGGTACGACTACAGACTTGCCTAATAATCTAGATGGCAGATGCTCCAAGCGGCCAAATAAGAGACACGTTTCTAACTTTAAAATCCAAATTACCAAAATTTGTTTGTAAACTTAAAAGCACAAATACGAGTCCAGAATAGTAAATTGGTATAAAGAGATTCTGTTCTTTTTTACAGTGTCTCATGTGGATTATGATGAACCTTCTTAATTAAAATCTCGATGTACTTATAAGCCACAAGCCGGAGCCGCACCTGGGGAGCGCTAAATTACGTTGATGCTGCACTAGCTACCTCCGACGAGACGATAAAAAATATCCATATAACAAACAAAGGATATACGTCATACATAATGCTCCATAACACACTGTACGGTTTCGTTACTTGATTTTAAAGGAGGTAGAGCTAATACTACTGTAGCGAAGGTTTTTATTTGGCGAAAAATGTCCTTAGTTAAAAGTTATTTCAAAAAGTCCGTCATTAATTTAACAAATTTGAGTTATTGAGGTACCCAGCATTTTCTAACAAGATGAGATTTTACATTCCAGAAATCTATACCAAATAAAACAAAAACAGTAAAGTAAACATTGTAGATTCTTCATAATAAACTACGTATTATTTATCATAACAAGCACAAAGTGCTATCTGTTAGTGCGCAAGCCTTCTTAATAAACTAAAACGACCTCTCTTTTGACATCAATTCCCCAAAATTACCGTCTCAGAGTCAGATTAAAATAATTATGTCTCAGTAAAACGTTACGTGCCGGTAAATATTCATAATTTATTTAGAAACATGAGGGGCTTGCAGGCCCGCGCAGTTTACTTCACTCCACCGTCGTTACATCGTCTCAACCACTTTATGTTAAGAAAATTTCATTTTATAAGCCCTGTGTTCCCCAAAATGTAGGTCTAATTCGCTTAGGCGACGTTTTGTTGCGAATTTTAAGAAATTATTTTAAATATACATTTTTATTCCGTAAGAAAAGAAACTCTCGGATGTGATTAACTTTGCGGATTTTCTTCAGAGTTTGCTCTGAAGCCATCAAAGTCAAATAAAACTTTCATTCCTTGCTTATATTAGAATTAGTTTCTGATCGGATTTCGGTGGTGTCTGAGGAATTCATGGCTAAAGTTACGAAGCTTATTTATTGGTAATAAGAACCAGCTAGAACAGAGATGTTAAGTTTAATTTAGGATTTAAGGATTTATAAAGAAGTCAATAAGTGATTTACTTAGAGTAGTACCTACGTTAGCGAATAAAGCAAAACCGGAACTGACCAAAAGGAAGTCCTCAATCATCAGTAAATACGGTACATACAGCTGTTAAAATAACGGTGCTGCTATTTTTAATGTTCATATTTTTGATAACACGGTAAAAATATACTTGAAATAAAGTTGGTTGGGCTGGGTTAGCCAGCCCCATCATACAATTATCGACAATATTTTGTCTTTACAAAGTATAATAGGCAATATGGTCCAATCTGCAAAACGAGGACGCGGCATCCGGCTGAAATGACAGCAGTTCCCAGGGAGCGCTCTAACTTGGATTTATATCGTGCAGGAAGCGCCGTTAAAAGTGGGCCGGAAATCGCATCAAGACGCCTTTGCGGCCACTCGCCGACCGCCCGCTGAGAAAATGTATACTCGAACATACTTCAAGACGAATAATTCTGAATATAAAACACGTTTACAGTTGTTCTGCACATTTATTGGAGAGCTCCTCTTAAATTCACATGAGTGTAGCGACACGCGCCGCATTCCACGCCATCGGCTCCGACCCGGCCTCATCTTTACCCTTTATTCCAATAGTTCGATTTACCTGTCTCCCGATGGTTTTACTTCCCTCTAATATGGCGGCCGATCTAAATTCATATGACCGGGAAAACATTTTTGTCCGGAATATTTTCCCCTGCCTGCTCGCCTGCTCGCCGGCTGCGAGTGCGACCGCCTCTGTTCGTTTGAGACACAATTGCGCGTGTTTGCATTTTTATCTACTTGTTTTCGTGGGGTGAATATGAATGCAGTCTTTGTTTGGACGATGCAAAGGTAAATATTAATATTGCATATGTATTGTCTTCGATGGACCATATTTTCAGGTTTTGACGTTGGATATAAGTGAGCAATAATGTAGAATCAGGTGTATCGTAAGATATAGTTTCTCCTAACTTAATACAAATAAGTTGGGTTCACGTTTTAAATCCTATGTTATTTCGTATTATTTATTCAGTTTCATACAGATATTTCTGACCTCTCATTTTATTTATTCACATTGAGCTTGTGTACGTGTTAAGCAAGTTTATTGTGGGTTTATATTTAATAATAAAAAGTTAGGATATTGTAGTGTCTATTTACTTTGTTACTTAGATGGAGAGTAGAACTCAATGTTTTCCTTTGTGACTTTGTCTTCTGTCAATTTCTTAGCAACACATTTTTATTTTATAAAGAGACGACCTAGAAGAACTTCCTGTCAGTTCCCAGAAGTGTCATAAGGAGACAGTTTTATATAACGAGGTCAACAACGAGGGCTAATACTAACCTCACTTGCCTATATTTAATTTAAAATATATATATAAATAAATATTTATATATAATAAATATTTATATTTATATAAAATATATATAAATAAATATTTATATATATTTCTTTTAATTGATATAAGTTATTATATATTAATTAAAAGGCCATCAATCCGTAGCGATTTTAAACATCCTCATCTTTATCATTAATAAAAATCGTAACTCTAACCATGTATTAATAATAATGATACAGATACATGATAGATACATACATATACCTAATATTAGCTTCATCGTTTGTAAATCACGTACAAACACCCAAAAATCCGTGAAGCCATACTTTTATAAAACTTCTAAAAACTCCAATAAAAAAGTCGTACAAACGGCACTTAATTTTTCATCTCGTCGGTGTTGTTGAGGTAGAAAACAGCTTAAACAGTAGAAACAGTAGAGTACGATATAGTGGGCGCTCATAAAATTGTAGTAGTCGGTAATTAACACGTACCACGTAATAAGGAAAGAGTATCGCACTCACTATGAGCCGTCCGTCTAGTCGTATTCTTGTCAAAGAATAACTAGACAAAAGAATAGATGTGACTTTGTTCTAGTCTGAATCTTTCACAACGATTTTTTTGTGTAGGTAGGTATATTATTGCTGCTCTGAGATGGGGCGTTAGAGATTGATACTGGCTAAGCTTATATGATATTCAGATAAGTCATAATTGAAGATACGTGGTTTAAAATTAATCAGTATTCCCGCTTGTGGACTTTAAATAAAACAAGAAGTGAAAGACAACATTTTGTTAGTAAGTACAATCTCTACTTTTATATCTTCTACACAAAGTCAATTTCATCCAGCACTTTGTGTCACAAAGCCGCTACTGTAAACTGGTAGAACAAAGTAGTATCGCGTCTGCGTCTTTGATCACGTTAGCAACAGAAGCCACGTCACGTTCCGCCGGAGCTCGTCTCATGCAAGTAATCATAATATCATAAAACTTTTGCACTTCGCCGAAAACCTCGCAGATCTTCCCCAACATGACGTCTCCGGGAACTCTCTGAGGGTAATCAGAACTTAATGAAAAGTGCGCTCGGCCGTCAGACGAGATGTTACCCAAAATTTTAGGGGTCACGTAAAATATTAAAGCGACGAAATGAAGTGGCCAGAGATTCATTGCTTTTCCTTGTTTTTATTATTCGTAAATAAGACGGCCCCCAACACGTTTGTGTGTTCATAACATAAAACCGTGCTGCAGTAAACTTGCTCCTCAACAGACCGGCACCACTCGTAAATGTTGCTTAACTAGCAACAAATGTTCCTATATATGTGTATTTATTAAACTTTTTCGTATATGAATATGTCCTAAAAACTACATACACGAAACGTGAACATTCTGCTTTCTACATAATTTATTAATCACTTTTTACAAAGATATAAATACATTCTGCAAAACGCTGGTAACACAACAATAAAACAGTTTTCAAAATGTAGTCCCTCTTCAATACTTTACATCGAAATCCGAAATACTTGACAGTATTAAAACAATAATGGTAGCAATAAACCAAACATTAAGCCATACGATTTATTATCAACTCAACACTCACGAACTGTCAATAAAGATCTATTTACCGTGTATCTAATAACATACATCGGCCGTGAAATTCATGTAAAGCTTGCGGAGTAACGTTGCTGTAACGAGTTACCGGATAAAGGTGAGAAGAAAATACTCCGATGCAAATACACGAAATATTTGCATGGAGCTGCCTAGGGCTGGGACAGTATTTGTCAATTGATAGGAAATACTGCCAATAAAATGTAAGTTGTGGCAAAGCATTTTGGTAAACTTGGTTGCTCTTTTTTATAAATCTTATCAGCAATTATGAAATGTGTTGGACTTGATCCTGCGTATAGAAGAAACATCTAACGAACGCTTTAGTCCCAAAATTTAACGTAAATCTAATTCATACAATTACCAAAAAAGTTACAAATACATAACAAAAAAACACTTAAAATAATTAACATTACAAACTGCACTTTAGCTTTCAATAATAATTGCAATATTTTTCAGCCAGTGACAACAAATTGCTACGCTTTGGAGTCGTAGCGGCCGCATATGCTTGCTACGCCGTAGCACTTCAACTCAATTGAACGCCTACGCAGCTACGAATAAACTTAGTTATTGATCCATGACGCATGCAATGTGCACTTGTTGACGTAACTATGTAATATTATGTGTGTGTGTGTATTGTGTAACTATAGGTTTAAAATTATTACAATCGGTAGCTTGGACCGTTGAGCTCCCGATACCGTCGGACAACTATATTTTGTATTTTTTATTTTTATTTTAATATTTTAAACTGCTTATTATATGTCTTTGAATGAATAAATAAGAATATAGTGTATAATTATTCAATAAGTTAAATTGGTAAAATACTAAATTCAATCTTAGAAACAGAATCTTAGATTTATTATTACCTAAGGGTTTTATTTTAACATAAAATTATAATTAGAAACCTTTTTTCTTATTATGTCATATATCACTATGTAGTATTGTCCCCAACAAGCACGTGCCAGAACTGCGTACACCTACGCTTTTATTTTCGGCACCCACCACCCACATATTATGTGCAAAGGTCATAATAAAATCAAATCATATTTTCAAAGACTAGCTACGAGTATATAGCTTTTAGTTATTGTTTTCCCGGAAAAAAACCTAGGCTAACTTAATATACTGTATGTATGGTAATAAAAATAGTCTCGTACATCAATACCCTATATTTGCGCCTAAGTAATAAGAAGTAGTTAGCCTAGTATGCGAGTACAGCGCTATATAATTTTTCTTGCTTATGAACTAGAAAAAAGAGAAGATATTTATTTCACTTAATAACACGAAATAAAAGATAAGATCAACGATATGAATGATTCATATTATTATAAACTAGCGACCCGCCTACTTCGCACGGATTTTACGACTTGACAAAACATAGAAATTTAGTTAATATATGCTGATAAAAAATATATGTTACACACATAAACCTTTCGGAATAAGGTTTCTAAATGATGATGAAGGCCGCATCAAAATCCATTGTGTTGATCACAAGAACAAGCGGTCACACAGACAGAAACAACCAACGACTTTATTATTTAATACTGACTAGCGACCCGCCCCTGCTTTACACGGTTTTTACTACTTGACAAAACATCTAAATTTACTTATTATATGCAAGTTAAAAATGTAATATGTTATACAAATAAACCTTTCAGAATAAATTTTCTAAATGATACAACAAACGACTTTATTATTTAATACTGACTAGCGACCCGCCCCTGCTTTACACGGTTTTTACTACTTGACAAAACATCGAAATTTACTTATTATATGCAATTTTTTTTTTTAATATGTTGTACAAATAAACCTTTCAGAATAAATTTTCTAAATAATGATGAAAACCGCATCAAAATCCATTGTGTAGATCACAAGAACTAAGCGGTCACACAGACAGAAACAACAAACGACTTTATTATTTAATACTAACTAGCGACCCGCCCCTGCTTCTCACGGTTTTTACTACTTGACAAAACATCGAAATGTCTTTATTGTGTTTAAGTAAAATATTAATGTATAATAAACATTAACCTTCCTTAATAAATTATCTAAATTATGGTCAAAACTGCATCACAATCTTCTACGTAGTTTAGAAACACAACGCGGTCACGTAGAGATAGACATGAAAAACCGGCCAAGTGCGAGTCGGACTCGGGCACGAAGGGTTCCGTACCCGTTCCGTATCTATAAAACGGCAAAAAAATCATGTCCATTGTATGCTAGCCCCTTAAATATTTATATTATTCTGTTTTTTTAGTATTTGTTTTTATAGCGGCAACAGAAATACATCATCTGTGAAAATTTTAACTGTCTAACTATCACGGTTCATGAGATAGAGCCTGGTGACAGATGGACAGACAGACGGACAGCGGAGTCCTAGTAATAGGGTCCCGTTTTACCCTTTGGGTACGGAACTCTAAAAACAACTCTAATAGATATATGGTATACCTAGATATCGTGATCAAATATTAAATTAGCTCAGTACTTTACATAAGTGATCATGGTACTCTCCTCTCTCACTCTTTTCGTAGTAAAAAGACTACTAGTGTTAAATAAATAAATAAATCGATCGTTTCTTACTAGAAACACCTTTTTAGTTCCGAAAATGCATGCAGAAAATGAAAATGATGAAGACAATATCTTTGAAAATGAGCGACTGTGAGTGAATTTACTCAGAATATTGCATTAAATACATACTTTTAATTTTAAAATTGTACTTAGTAGAATATGAGGGTACGCTGCTATTTTATAGTGAAGTATGTTTTGTCCGTGACTTCGCCCATATTGTAATTAACTATACTATAAAACATATCCGATGGCACTCGGCAATAGTGTAGCTTCCTGCCAGTAAAAGTATGTTCGAAATCGGATCAGTACTTCCAGAGTTACCTCCTACATCCACACTTTACCTCTTTATAATATTAGTGTAGAAAATGTAGCCCTTGAAGTAAGCCTGGACCTAAGAAGAATTATTAAATTTATCGACATAATCTTTGATATAATCCCATCCCTGCGGCGTGATTCGACAGCGGTAACACTGCGCTTCTTTATTTACGTCGTCGGTACAAAATGGAAGCAAAAACAGAATTGGAATTATCCCTTTATTATGTTATTATTTGATGTTTGACTCCCGTCCCGTCTATTGAAGGCAATTCACTCGCAAAATGTGTATTGTCGCTCTGTGACGGAATCATTTGTCGGATTTATAACGGTTCTGCTTTTAAATGACGATTCACTTTGAGTTCTTGTGCCATTGGGTTCGGTTTCCAATGTTGATATTGGAAGGGTTTTCGATAATAACCGATAACTAGAGTTTACCATGTATAAAAGAAAAACAAATGAGCAACTACAGTGAAGAAAACATGATGTCATTTATTATTAAAGAAAATATGATGCCATTTATTATTAAAAAAAACATGATGTCGTTTATTATTAAAGAAAACATGATGTCATTTATTATTTAAAAAATACGATGTCAGTTGTTATTAAAGAAAACATGATATCATTTATTATTTAAAAAATATGATGTCATTTGTTATTAAAGAAAACATGATGACATTTATTATTAAAGAAAATATGATGTCATTTATTATTAAAGAAAACGTGATGTCATTTATGATTTAAAAAATATGATGTAATTTTGTTACTAAAGAAAACATGATGACATTTATTATTAAAGAAAATATGATGTCATTTATTATTAAAGAAAACATGATGTCATTTGTTATTAAAGAAAACATGATGTCATTTATTATTAAAGAAAATATGATACCATTTATTATTAAAGAAAACATGATGTCATTTATTATTAAAGCAAATATGATATCATTTATTATTAAAGAAAACATGATGTCATTTATAATTAAAGAAAATATGACGTAATTTATTATAAGACTGCCTCGTAGGTCTAGTGGTCGCAAACGCTACTACTGAGTATGAGGTCCTGGGTTCAATTTCCAGGTCGGGCAAAGTATTATTGGAATTTTCTATCTGGAATTTATCGGTAGCAGCCCCGGTTGATGGCAACAGACTAGCCCCCCCTATTGCATGGCTAGTACAGTAGTAGGTACATAGGTACACCACTGCCCAACCTTTCGGGAAAACAAGGCGTGTTGTGTTATGTAAAGACAATTATTAATGTTCACGTAGAGAGGGAGAGGCAGCTATCTATGACTTATTTTATATCTTAAGAGGGCGCAACAAGACAGAAAAAAATCAAGTTTCACCCGCGCCTCTTTGCCTACCCCTCTCATCAAACACGACAAAAACAAAACATAATCCCTTCCCGCTAGCAGAAACTTTTCGCCCGGCGTATATTTAGGCATTTGAATTTGAATCTTGTGTGTAGTGTGTATACGCAAAATAATCAGATGAAACTGTTTTATTCAATTTACCTATGTGTACAAGTAGGTATATTATTAAATATTATTGTATGTCCGTGAATCTGTAGCGGCATCTACAACGCCACATGCGAGCTACGCGTCAGACTGACGTCACGCAAAATCCTGCATCGCGCAATCAGAGTTTACCGCGCAACTAGCATATATACAACATCCCGACATCAATCGTTGGGCAGTTGCCCACCAGACACAACACCCGTCTGGTCGGAGGATCCTCCCTTTTCCATAGAGTATGAGTGAACTTTACACCCTGTTCCTCATACCTCTATACTGGTGACCCCGAACATGAACGTCAGCGCAGCCTTCGTGCAACTACTTCAGCGTGACGTCATCATCACTTCCTTCAAGCTTTCGAGCGGCGAGTCACTCAGCCAGCCAGCACCCACGGCTTCAACGGGTATCCTGACCACCAGCATGCAGCGACCGCGCATACCTGGTCATCACCCTCAGCCTCATCAAGCAAACTTGGCACAGCACACTGCACTCTCGGCCGGTGCACAAGCAGAGCCTTCAAACCCTCTTCTGGTCGACGCCAGCAGTCAGCCTCAACCCGGCGCTGTACCACATCCGACGCACTGGAGCATAACGCAGCGCCACCCCGACTCACTGGGGAATCTTCGCAGACAGTTCCGACTCACCGCGAACTATGCGACACCCGGTTCCGACTCACTGGAACCTCACCTGGCCCTGGCAAGCATCGCAAGATACACGACTCAGCCCACTATCGACCTCCGGTCTCCGGGGGGGAGTGATGTAGCGGCATCTACAACGCCACATGCGAGCTACGCGTCAGACTGACGTCACGCAAAATCCTGCATCGCGCAATCAGAGTTTACCGCGCAACTAGCATATATACAACATCCCGACATCAATCGTCGGGCAGTTGCCCACCAGACACAACACCCGTCTGGTCGGAGGATCCTCCCTTTTCCATAGAGTATGAGTGAACTTTACACCCTGTCCCTCATACCTCTATACTGGTGACCCCGAACATGAACGTCAGCGCAGCCTTCGTGCAACTACTTCAGCGTGACGTCATAATCATCACTTCCGCAAGCTTTAGAGCGGCGAGTCACACAGCCAGCCAGCACCCACGGCTTCTATGGGTATCCTGACCACCAGCATGCAGCGACCGCGCATACCTGGTCATCACCCTCAGCCTCATCAGCAACCTTGGCACAGCACACTGCACTCTCGGCCGGTCCACAAGCAGAGCCTTCAAACCCTCTCCTGGTCGACGCCAGCAGTCAGCCTCAACCCGGCGCTGTACCACATCCGACGCACTGGAGCATAACGCAGCGCCACCCCGACTCACTGGGGAATCTTCGCAGACAGTTCCGACTCACCGCGAACTATGCGACACCCGGTTCCGACTAACTGGAACCTCACCTGGCCCTGGCAAGCATCGCAAGATACACGACTCAGCCCACTATCGACCTCCGGTCTCCGGGGGGGAGTGATGTAGCGGCATCTACAACGCCACATGCGAGCTACGCGTCAGACTGACGTCACGCAAAATCCTGCATCGCGCAATCAGAGTTTACCGCGCAACGAGCATATATACAACATCCCGACATCAATCGTTGGGCAGTTGCCCACCAGACACAACACCCGTCTGGTCGGAGGATCCTCCCTTTTCCATAGAGTATGAGTGAACTTTACACCCTGTTCCTCATACCTCTATAAATCTGTTACCGATGCTGGTGGAGACTAGACTGAGATTAGACTGACTTAAATGAAATAAAGACTAAATGTTACTTCAAGGTACGGCCTATAAATTTTCGATTCCGAATTGAAAGACAAACCTAACGTTGTAGTTGAAAAAATATTGTTCCGTACATTATGTAACATAACTACAATTGAACAATTATCAGATACTTTCCTGTACCTATTCCTGTACCTTGCTTCTTCAACGACATGTATCTTATGGGTTTTAATTTATTTGCGAGTGTCAAGATATGCGAAATGAGTGGCAATTTATGCCAAGATACTAAGTCAACGTCTTAGAAGCTCGTTTTTTTTTTATAGCTCCAAAATACCGTTTATCTAAGTATTTGATATCAATTTCAACTTGATACCCCCACGCATTCCTGAGATAAGCGGTCAGATAGATGGATAACAAAGTGATCCCATAGGGTGTCGATTTTTTCTTTTGAGGTACCGAACTCTAAAAAGCAAAACCCTTCCATCAAAGTATTATAATACTACATACTCATGATACTACCTACATGATGGTGAAAACAATTTCGATAAAATTGCTTTCTTGATGATATAAAGCGTATAATTATAATCGCATCAAGTGATGCGATTATATAAAATATTGTAAAAAAGCGGAAGGTAAGCACCTTCCGCTTTTTTACTTTGAGAAAATGAAATCAATTGAACAAAAATGTCAATAAAATAAGGAAATAAACATTCGCAAATAAATTAAAATCCATATGATACATCCCGTTGACCTAGAATCATGATTTTTTGGCAAGAAGCAAGGTCTCACAGCACAAATAGGTACCTCGAATGGTTTTTCAATTAAAATATTTAAACGAAGTATGACCATTGTCCACTCCCTTTATTTTCAATGAAATTCTTCAGTAGGTAAAACATCTGTTTATTTTGCCTATACTATACGCTAACTTTGAATTCATAATCTTAGATCATAGTCATGTTTTGGAACTAGAAACTCAATACTGGCGTGACAAAGTTCAAATTCCAATGTAACCAAATTTTATTTAGGGCCTTGTACAAGTTGGAGGTCACGACGTCTTCGTGGAAACCAGTGTTAACCAAGTAAAAAAATATAATAGTATATCGTGGATATTGCATTGCAGGATCGTGCAAATTCAATTAGCAACAGTGTTACCAAGTAAAAAATTATATTGGTATGGTGGATTTTGCACTGTATTGTGCAAAGTCAAATGGCATGTGTCATGAAAACCTATCCTGCGCGGAGCGCGAGTAGAAAAAAGTCCTCACCGAAACCATTTGTGAAAAACAGGCCAATTTCGGAACAAATAACTAGGGTACATTAGTCGGCTTTACCGACAAAATAATTGGCATCTATTTATATGGGTGCCAAAGAAAGTCGAAAGTTTATTAGTTTTCCTCTTTTGTAACTGTTGAAACTTTAGCTTTGAAAAGCAAGCCGACAGTCCCAAACATTGTGATCCGTCACAATCTTTACTCATCCCCACCATAAGAAGGGATCTAGTCACGAGAACACTATCCGTATAAAAATTGTCATGTCCCGTGCACACCGTTTCGTACTTGTGTCCGCAATAAACCCTATTTTAGTTTTCAGATTTATTTATTTTGTAAACTCCAATAATATAATTATCCCAATAACCTACCCATATGTTAAATTTTGAGTTTCAACTTTATTCGGGGGTTTTGGTCAAAAGTCGCTCGAAATGGGTCGTCTAAGGTTACCCTTTTTTTTTTTTTTTTGGGTGGGAAATCATCAAATGACGTCTCCCGCTCTGGGCGGAGCGGAAGGGCGTGTCAGACTCTTACTGACTAAAACCCACCCGTGTTCCTTCAGTTGCCTGTGCGCCAGGGCCACGGTAACTCTTTCGAACAATCCGCGACCCCAGCAGGCATCGGTCCTATGGGACCCCGTCAATGGTGCTGACATCTCTTTGAGGCGCGCGTGGAACACGACGCGCCGTCGACCCGGGCCTGGTCCTTACCGGACGGCGAGCTGCCCTTTGCTCGCCGTCCGCAAGCCCGCGCCTACGGTGGCCGGGAGTCGGCAATCGACTCCCGACGCCCAGGGTGTCTCCTCCTCCTGCGGCGGCTAGGGGCGCGAGGGCGTAGAGATTGCCTCTCCCTCTCGCGCTCCGCCTCCGCCTTCGCGAGCATTACTGCTTCGCAGAAGGAGGTGACGGCTTCCCATTCCCTCTCGCTCCGTACCATGGCCTGAACCAGGGCCGGACGCGAGAGGTCGCCGCCACGAGGACACGGCGGTGCTCCGCCCAAGCCGGGCAGACCTCCACCGTATGCTCCACCGTGTCCTCCGGTCGATCCACACAATGGTAACACCCGGGCGTTTCCTCCCGCCTTATCCGAAACAGGAACCTCCCGAAACAGCCATGTCCGGTGAGGACCTGCGTCAGGCGGAAGGTGAGGACGCCGTGGCGCCTCTCAAGCCACTCCTCAAAGAGGGGTCTTACCGCCGCAATTGTGGCGTGCCCTGTCTAAGGTTACCCTTACACGAAGTTTGTCAACGAAAGTGGGAGTAAACGAATTTGGTTCTTTATTTAATAGTAATAAGATCTAAAATCTCCAGCACGAACTCTATGTTGTAAATTTTCTCCGCAAGCAAATTGACTGAAGTGGAGAACAATGGCGCTAGTTGTACTATACCAGTCACAAATCTGTCAAATAATTGTATGTCATCTTGAGTTTTCTTAAATCAACATTGAATTATTATAATATTTTTATTTTATAGTTTAGCCGTGGTATTTATTTAGTTTATCAATTCTTAAAGATTTTAATAATCGTTTCGGAAGTGGTTTTAGTGATTTTTTCATGTTTTGTATTTCACAGTTTCATTCCAACAATGTGATAAATTACGAAAATATTATTTACGCAAATAAATTAAATCGCAGAGCAGCAGAAAAGTCAAGCGCAGTCCTCTCGTCTCAACAGAGCGACGGCGACTGATTTGTGAAACAAAAATATGCTTGAAGTTCCCGCAACGTGCGACGGAAGATGACTTCTTCCACGAACTAAAAACGTCGTAAGTGCTTAAAGCTTGTAGTCGTAATAATACCAAAAACAAAAGGAATTTAAAAAAATGCCTGCACAATTTTTTTTGCCTTGTCTTGATACAGATTATCATTAAAAAATTATCCTATTAGTCATTAGCATATTAAGTACAAATTGAAAAAACGTGAAAATTAGGGGTAACTTCGTGATGTTATTTTATCGAGAAAATTTTAACGTATTATGTTTCTGTTCCACAAAAAGTTTCATAATATCATGTAGTTCCTCATATTATTTTTATTTTATACCTAAGTCTTATGAATTTCATGAAAAATTAAATTGAAGATAGGCAATTTTGGTTACTACCCGCTAAATCTGAGATGAACTGACGGAGGAAAGCGTTTTCCTTTTACATACCTACACATTAAATATATTTTTTGCCAAATCCTTATTTACGTGTCGATTTGACTGAAATTCTTGCAGTCATGTTAGAAAAAGAAGACAGCTATCCGATTAAACATATTAATTATGTATCAATCATTAGATGCTGATAAACCATGAAATTAACTATTTTTAACTGGACCAAACTTTCACCAAAAATCTGCAATCCTTATAAATATAATTCCATTTCAAAAATCTCTTAACCCTAACCGTAGTATTGCATTTTCCACCATAATTATCATGTCATGTCATGTCATTATGTGTTACAATTTCCTAAGCATTTTATTTGCATCATATAGCTGTAATAACACCAAACCTTGAATTCAAGAACGTTTATTTTCAAGGTTTATCATATGCACAGGCAACCGGAAAATATGGCCCTTGGCATAAATACGAATTTTCTAATTAACATACTGGACTAATGAAAGAGCCAGTTAGTACATGCGGCCAACCAAGCCTTCACTTCATTGAATCAACTCATTTTACAGTTATAATTAATAAATGCAATGTTACTTTCAACAGATTCTAATTACACCAAAGATATTTACACTATATTGTATATAAAAATAAATAATTATACTAATAACTAACTACAAACTTAATAAAATAAAAAAGAGGAATACTAATATTTATTTTTATTTCTTTCTTCTATTTTTCTTTCTTTATGTCCTTTTTGGGACCTTTTTAGAAGCGAACTTATAAATAATTGTGGCATTAAAAGACATGAGAAAAATTAACCTTTTGTATGTAGGTAGGTACCTAAAATCTCAGGCCAGGTATCTCTGAGCTACACTGTAACTAGATCCAGGATATTTTACGATTTGTCTCGTCGAGTACGTCTAATTAGTTACTTAACGCGTGTTGACTGAAGTTTGTACATAAACCGACACATATAACACTAGTTACTGTTATCTCTGTTTTACAACGCTTTTTGTTATCTCGACCATATACGTTATATGATAATGTTTATAAATACGGTGTACTCGACTAGTCTGTTTTGAGTTTTGAATTACACAAATTTAGTTTTTGATAGTGTTGACTGAACCTCATAATATGCCTATATTTACTGAGACGACGGTTTCTGATAGGAAGACATATCAGAACGGTAGTTTCAAAAGTATTCAGCTCAGGACAAATTTCTTTTTGTAATAGGAGAGTCACAACCAGAGCGTATATTACATCCCCCTATAATATGTTTTTGTTAACATCTAGCCCCGTCTACGACATGCCTACGCAGCCTTCGGGAAGTCTATGTAATGCCACCGCAGCCTATGCGGGGTCTATAAAATGCCTACGCAGCGTACGCAGAGTCTACGAAAAGCGTACGAAGTCTACGCCGAATCTACGAAATGCCTACGCAGCCTATAAGGGGTCTACGAAATACCTACGTAGCATACGCGGAGTCTGCGAAATACCTACGCAGTGTCTACGAAATACCTACGCAGCATACGCGGAATCTGCGAAATGCCTACGCAGTGTCTATGAAATACCTACGCAGCCTAAGCAGACTCTATGAAACGAAGCTAGGCAGTGTCATTGACTCTATTAGCTACTTATAACAAACAAAAAAAAATACTACTGCTTCGTGAGGCGTCAATTTTATCAACCTTTCAACAGCTTTATAACAAGGAAAGAAATATAGCAAGTAAGATACTTCAGAATGACAGATCTGAAAGTAAGAAACTAACTTAGTGAATGGATATAGAGAGTGCTAGACAAACGCGATGTTATCGGGCCGAGTGGATCCCGTCCCGACTGAAGGCTCCTTCCACTCGTTTATATAAGTTTTGTGGATATATTCCGAATATCTCAGGGGTTGCTTGGTCTTTTAAAATATTTTAAAGGAATATTGGAAAGAAATGACTTGGGTGATGCACTTTCTTTAAATATTGGCTTTACTGACGTATTTTGAGTCTACAAATAAAAAAGACGACGTCAAAAGTCAACGTCTGATACGATTTTAGCAGTAACCAAAAGCTCTTTGAAAGTAGGAATAACGTCTTGCTAACTAAAAACTAATTTACTCCGATGTGTGGCCTAGAAAAAACAAATGAGCAACTACAGTTAAGAAAATATGATGTCATTTTTATAAGAGCCTCGTTGATACAGTTGTTGCAATCGCCACTGCTAAGTATGAAGTCCTGGGTTCGATTCCTGCGTCGGGCAAATTGTTATTGGGTTTTTCGATCTGGAATTTCTCAGTAGCAGGCGGAGGCTGGATTTATGCCCGGTTGATGGCAATAGGCTCGCCCCCTATTACATGGGACTTGAACATAACTGGCGAAATATAGATGCACCTCTGCCTAACACTTTTGGGAATACAGGCGTGATGTTATGTTATGTTTATTGTCAGATTTTAATAGCATCTAATTTAGTATGCCACTCATTTCGGTTCCCTACAAAATGGTTGAGCTGGATGGTGCTGATCCACGCGTCATGTTCGTGAACGGGCGCCGTCAGTTGAGACTGGTCATCTGTTAACTGCCACGGCTTGTTTTTATTATTAATCTTATATTTTGAATTGTTTCTTTATATTTATTTTTCATTGTTCTCGCATATAGAAGCAACAAGAATAATGTACCCAGGATTTTGTAATATCTTGATTTAAAAAGAGTGTCCTTGGAGTTTCTTGCCCGTTCTTCTCCATAGAGATCTACGTTTTGGAATGGGCAACTAGCTTCAACTTTCTGACTAACTTACCGACTCTTTGACAATTCAAAAGTGCCTGTAAATGGTTTAATTGAAATAAATGCTTTGAGTTTTGAGTTTTTTTTTGAGTTTTTCAAAAGACTACTACAAAGTTTATTATTAGCGCCATATTGTATGCAGTAGACATTAATAAAATGCAAATCAAACGCATTAAACAACGTAGTAGTGATCATAAAAAGCTGAAAATCGCTCCTCACGTATTCAATTAGCAGGGTACGTGATGGGAGAAATATAAAGCATTTTAATAAGCACAGAAGAAATGAATGTTTTTGCAGTACGCGCGTTAAATCGACGCGTGCGATGAAATATGTGCTGGTAATTACATTATTGTGATTCGCACACTGGAGAATTTGCTCCGTTTTCGAATCTGATGGCATCAGGATTTACTTACAAAGTTTTCCGTGAAATTATATGAGTATTTGCTCATCTTCTTACAGTTTTTTTGGTTTTAATACTGCCTTACGCGATAGTACTTTTCTTATTCCAACATTAATAGTACTAACAAACTTGAAAGGGGATATAATAAAAATGTATTTGCCTGTTCTACTGTCTAAACCACTCTAAAAATTTATCCAATTGTACTTCTCGAGCTACAGTTAGAATTGTAATGTTGGTAGCTAACATTGTTTTAATGAGTCGTATGTACTCGTAAATGATAACAAGTCTCATTTTACAAACGGAAAAGACGAAATCTAAAATTGTGTAAATAAATTATGTAATTTACTTAGGCATTTACCATTTAACTTTTTTAAACCAATTCGAAAAGTTAAGTTCGAACAACTTCTATAGAAGTTAGGTCGTCAGTCTTTCTGTGCTAAAATTATGTTTTTCAGAGAATTACCTACTTACGTAATTTCTAGCTAAACCGGTTTCAACCAAATTCTAATCGCTTCCCTGTAAAACCTAATAAGTAAGTTGTAACAAAAACATACATTACCTAAGGTAGAGTCTCGTCTACTCCAGGCTGATACCCGTCACAAACTTCGCCCTAGCACTATAAGGCTATGTACTCATTTTCGTTATACAAGCATATCAATGACGCTAGGTAACGATGTCTTAAAAGTGTAACACAATACACGTACCAGAGAAAATGGTGATTATAAACAAAAGCCTAATTAACGTTTTCGTTTAATATCTTGCTATTATATTACGAATATCGGGTGGACTCATTTGTTAGCAGGTTTTATTTGTTTGGCCATCTTGTTGCTTAATTAGTAAGGTGTATGGAAGCCTCTTTGGTGTACTGGTCGCAAACGGTGCTGCTGAGCACGGGGCAGGACCCCGTACACCAGAAAATAGTTACATAACAAAAAACTACATTTAACACATTTTAACATTAAAACATGTATGTTTGAACATTTAAAACATATAATAGGCGGCCTTATCGCTTTCTGCGATCTCTTCGAGGCAACCTTGGAATGGACAGTAATTGCGTGGACATAAAAATGGGGTTGTCATTGGTGTAAAATAATAAGTATCTATATAGATAAATGAATAGATACATAGATATACATACATATTTACTATACAGGGTGGATTTTGGAGATGGGGCAGCAAGGGCAGCTACCTTACGGCGCGTCGTGTTCCACGCGCGCCTCAAAGAGATGTCAGCACCATTGACGGGGTCCGATAGGACCGATGCCTGCCGGGGTCGCGGATTGTTCGAAAGAGTTACCGTGGCCCTGGCGCACAGGCAAATGAAGGAACACGGGTGGGTTTTAGTCAGTAAGAGTCTGACACGCCCTTCCGCTCCGCCCAGAGCGGGAGACGTCATTTGATGATTTCCCACCCAAAAAAAAAAAAAAAAAAAAAGGGCAGCTACCTTAACTGTTGTAGCTACAGGAAAACGGTCTTAAGAGACATTCCTTAACTTTTTGAGAAATTTTGATTTGTATTCACAGATTTTCAGAACAAGTCTACGCGCTATTTATACAGGAAATTATATTGGGTATATCCGTTTTACCCACTGATGTATCCCACTCTGTTTGTCCTGGGCATGGTTGGCTATAATCAACTGTCTGTCCGACGGGAGTTTACGCTGGTCGCCTACTTGGTGAAGGTGCTTCGTGGAGTGGAGAGCCACCCGGGAGTATTGCAGCGCTTGAGTCTCTGTGTGCCGGACCGCTACTTGTGGAGGCGGCGCAGCCCGCCACTGCTACTGGTACCTACAGCCAGAACTAACCTGCTTGCCGAGGCACCCCTTACCAGACCTATCCGTACCATCAATGACCTTCAAATTCAGACTGATGTGTTGACATGTTGTTTTAGTGAATTCGCAAGGGTATTACTATCTATATTATGCTAAAGCAAAATAATACTTAATTTTAACTTTATTTTTTTGTACTATGTTTTGTTAGTAACTGTGTAATGCTGTTTTTGTGTTTTTTTTTAAATTTTAATAATGTTGTTAGTTTTGTTTTCTTTCTCTAATTTGGTTGTAAGTATATAGTTTAGTTTATTGGTTTAAGTTCTTAGCTGACGCAGTTGGATAATGATAATGATAGTAATGATAGTTTAAGTAATAAATAAATAAATTTAGAAAAAAAATGTATAGAAGGCAGGAAAATGGGTAATTTTCACAAAATCTTTTTTTTATGTAGATCGATCATGTTTCATATAAGGATCAAAAACCTCTATTAGAGCAACTGAGGTTTGAGTACTAGAAAAGCCAGAAATTGCAAAAAACTTTCCCATACATTTCGTAGGAAATGACATTATAGGCGTGATGTTATGTGTAAAGGAAAAACAAGTAAGCATCAAGATTTGCGATGTACGAAGAGTATCTGACGATCAATGGATTGAAACCGTTCGACTTCAGTCAATCAATGTCATCTAAAGTTCGAGGAGAGGGCTCGACTTGCTGGGTCAATTTACTAGAATAATGACACGACGAAGACGACGTTAGCAGAAATCATCTGGTAAATGGGCCTGTAATATTATTAGTACAAGCATTATCTTTACTGTCACTAATTTCTCATTCATGCAGTTACATATTTTTGGATCATTGTTAATTGTTTTCGGTAGCATTTTTAAGTAGAGATCATGAAAGTGCATTAGTCGGGACAGTTTGACAGCTTGAAAAAAGTGCAGCCTTATTTCAAGCTCATTTCGTCGCTTTATGAATCATAATAAAGCCTATAATATCAGAGATAGAATGGTAAAAGATAAACTTGTACGTAGGAATAAATTAAAAAAAAAATGGTATTAGCTCCTATAGTACATGTACCTATAGTCCCTAATTATTATTTCATTTAAAGGTGACTGAAAACAGCTGACGCCTACTAAGTGCTAACTTGCAAAGGTATATAGATATTACCTATTAGCTCCACGGCGTCTTTATTCTGATCATTGGCCGAGTATTTAAAAAACCTGAATATAAGCTTACCTTCTAGGAAAGCTGTCACCTTGCGAGGACGACGCTGCGATGAAGGTCAGAGCATCTCTGGAGAAAATAAAATTTCATTGGTTCTATCATATCTCATCGTTGAAATATTGAACAGCGTAAATGGCTGCCATTAAGATAAAAGTACAGAGATACAGTCGAAAATATCTCAAATAGACTCATAATTCTTAATACTAGTGTAATTTTATTATAGGGTTGAGATGAAAAGCATTCCAACGTAATGCAATAAAGCAGTTCTTAGTTGTTACTCTGAAAACAATTTAAACTGAGTTATTCCTCTTTGCTGGCAATAAGTCCGGGCCTTACATGGCGTATAATGGTATGACACGACAAACAGCTTTAAGTGTGTAAAATATGGCACGTGACGTCAGCCAAGCGCAGCACGAGCGAGTTTATAGCGGAGCCCAGCCTCCTAGCCTCCTAGGTCCGGATGCGGCCCACGACGCCTCCCGCTCCCGCCGCCGCCGCCACGCGTCTACGCGCACTCAAATATTTTTATGTGCACTTACGCAATATGCATTTTTCCCCAACTGAAAATTTATTGTAACGACTCGGACGGCTATCAAATTTTGGATTTTATCATGTTTACCCAAATCCTTAGTTACCCTGTTTACTTGGATTTTTGTTAAATGTTTTTTCGTTTCTTGGTTTTTGTGTAAAAACCTTAATTATAATACCTACATAATATGGTTGTAGTAAGCCACTGAACATGTTATGAGTACAAAATCAGTTCCTCGCGCCGCCAACGTTGGCGTCAAGCCGTTTCGCTAATAACTAGCTATGCATAAATAACGGCTAAGTAATGAACCGTACTAAAATTACCGACATGAAACAGACACGTCATTACAGAACAAAGACTTCTGAAGCTGCTCTTCAATCTATAGGATGAATGCCTTCACTGGCTTCCTAATTTTATATTTCAACAATACATGTGTATAATCGAGCCTACGACCTCAATCCACTGTCTTCTTTCATATCTTTAACCTTTTCACCGCCACGGACTTCAATGAAGTTCAGCTGCCTTGAAATTTTAGTTAGATTTACATGTTTTAATGGCACGTACGCCTTTAAAACAAAATCAATTTCTAAAGGACACACTCTTATTTTGTTTTAAAGGCGTACGTGCCATTAAAACATGTAAATCTAACTAAAATTTCAAGGCAGCTGAACTTCATTGAAGTCCGTGGCGGTGAAAAGGTTAAATAAATATTAGTATCAATCTATAGTTGTTATAAATTAAAGTCGGTTTCGTGTCCGTCTGTATGATCGCGTTGTTCTTCTTAACTAGGCAACGGATTATGATGCAATTTCACTATCATTTACTTAGAGAATTTATTCCGGAAGACGCATTTATTCAAACATACCTACATATAATAAAGAAATTTCGATATTTTGACCCGTCGTAAAAACCGTGCGAAGCAGAGATGGGTCCTTAGTTTCTTATATTTCTTATAAAGTTATAACATAGCTGACTATTATTTATCAAGCTGACTATTAGGTTACCTGACTAATAATCCTACTAATATTATAAATGTGAAAGTTTGTGAGGATGGATGGATGGATGGAGGTTTATTACTCTTTCACGCAAAAACTAGTGAACGGATTTGGATGGAATTTGGAACACAGATAGTTTATAACCTGGATTAATACGTAGGATACTTTTTATCCCGGTAGTATGTCCCCGTGGGATAATTTCCGACATCCACGCGGGCGAAGCCGCAGGAAAAAGCTAGTAATAATATAAAGAGATATTTTTTTTTGTTTGTAGGTTTTTATGTAGGGGTAATCTCTGGAAGTACTGGTCGGATTTGAAAAAATATTTTTGCATTTAATAGCTCAATTCTTGAGGAAGGCTATTTAACATCGCGCTAAGACCCTTAGGGGCTGAGCTAAAACGAAAACTTAGAAAGAACGCTAAGCTAAAACGAAGTAATAGCGCGGGCAGGCGATGCGATGGAATGTGTCGAGGGAATAGTATTTTGTATATGCGCAAAAACTTAGGACTTTTCAAAATAAGAAGCAATTTCCATAACATAAATACACGTAGTAAAAATGGAATTGTGATACTTAAATTTAAATTAACTAAAACAAGCAAGTCATTTCTTATAAACAGTATTCGCTTTTATAACCCGTTGCCAAAGTCGATTACAGAACTTAGCGATGGAAAGTTCAAATCCCACATCAAACGTATCCTTATCAAAAAAACATATTATAAGATTAAAGACTACGTTGAAGACAAGGAAGTTTGGAAATAATTCCTTTTTCACATGTGGCTTCTCTGGTACCTCATTAACGGCATCACTATGTAAATGTCTATTAACTGCTCCCAAATTACAATGTTTTTTTTTTACATTCTTCTTTGACATACTCTTCTCATTATTTGACATTAAATACCTACAATTCTAATTTCAACTCTTTACTAATGGCTTTTGTAGACATGATATTAATTCAGATTTGTAACAGTTGTAATGGCAATCATGTCATAGGCTTTTTATTATTTTATATATCTTTTATACAGATTCTTTTATATTTTGTGAATGTGAGAACGTTGTAGGCCTAACTTGTAGACTAGATTTACAAATCTAGTCTACAAGTTAGACTATTTTCTATTTTGTTAAATACCTGGTACTCATTGACAGGCCTACACTGTCCTCTCATACCAACTAACACTGTAATTTGAAAACATTGTAGAATCCAATTAATTTTAAAAGAGTAACCGTGGAGTTTCTTGCCTGCTCTTCTCCATAGGAGACGACCAATTGAAACCGTGCACCCAGGTTCTGACGTTTCATAAGTACCCATGTAAGTTTATGAGAAATAAAATATTTTGATTTGATTTAATTTGAATTGAATGATGTGATAAATAAGGCAACGGTGCGGTTTAAAAGAAGATGTAGTGACAATAATTGAAAAGAGTATGCTTAGATGGTTTGGTCATGTTGAGACGATGAATGAAGGGCGACTAACAAAAGGTATTTACAAGGCAGATGTGAGTGGAAACGCAGGGAGGGGACGCCCTAGGAAGACATACAGTGACCTTATTGGTGATGTTCTTCAGAAAGGTCAGGTGCGTAGTACTCGCAACCATGGCGTGCGTGTATGACCAGATTTATGAACGTAAACGAGGCAAAAGGAGTATGTAAGGATCGTAGCAGGAGGCGTTCTGTACTTTCTGCCTACCCCCATGGGAAGATGGCGTGAGTTTATGTATATACGTATGTTGATTTAATTTAAATAAGAAATTTCACGCGGACGAAGTCGCGGGCAGAGGCTAGTTATTTATAAAGAAATTGTGACCTCGTGAGTTTGTTTCGGCCTTTCTTCTCAAACTAGTTGGATAGGAAACGCCGACCTCATCTAGTTTTTAAAACATGATTGACGTGTAAAAGTATTTGTACAAACCTACTTACAGAAATAAAATCATTTATCATTTGAGAAGTGACTTTTCAAAACGGCTTATTTCTGTATGATCTTTTTTTAGTAACAAGTAAAATAGGAATACTTATTATTTATATTAACATTTTAATTAAGTAACTTATATGTTCATAACCTAAGTTGCGTAGTAAATAGTTTCTGAGTTTTTTTATTACGAGTTTTTATCATAAGATTTAAAGAAATAAGCCGTTTTGTTGCAAACTTTAGGAAATAAGACGTTTCGTTTCGGCACTCCTTAGAAATAAGCCTTTTTGAAAAGGATGGGTTATAAATTTTCCAGCAAAACAAAAAACAATGTGTTTTTTGTTTTTGTTAAATAGGTATGGTCATACCATAAGTTTAATTTAGCTGAAGAAATAGAAACTGAAAAGACATACACAGCTCAAAAACAAAAATATATTATACCGGCCGGGATCAACAGAGTTAATGGGCTGAGCACGCACGTTTCCTACTACTGTTTGAGCCGTTGGTTGAGATCACCAGCTATCGACGCATGCGCAATGGCTTTAAAACACGTACAGCTAACAGTCGCTATCCTCGTCTGACGTCATACATCGGTATAACGCGCTAACTCTCTTTCACTCTGATCTATCTTTAACAGCTGGTAACCCCTATTTACAGCTACTTTTACATAGGCAGAGGTGTTTCGTCATGAACAGAATAAAATTGCTTTAATTTGATATATAAAAGATGAATATACGTCATGAACGTATCAATGCAACAAAGTTTACACCTGGCTGCGAATGGGTTGCGGCCGAGTGGGCAACAGCAACCATACCTTTTCAAGTAATTTACATATATTGCTGTGAAGAGGATTGTAGTTTATATTCATAACAAGTGAATGAAGTTTTTTGGAAAAAGTCAATTAATATTATTTTAATTAAAAATACTCGCCGCCAAATTTCGATTGGCACCTTGGCAAAAACACATTTCCCTATTACATAAAAATTAGACTTTCATTACATACACGTTGAACGTAGTGATCTTGCAGCCGGATCTCGTATTATAGCCAAATGAACTGTCAAAATGTAACATGTCTATTAACAAAGGAAATATCAGTGCCATATAACAAAGCCATCAACGCAAATTACCAGAACTAAATTCTCATTAATATATATTGTATTCACTGTATTAAGTTAGACATGACTAGCGCACGATATGAAGAGACGACGGCAAGCAGGAGATTGGATGACGCACCACTCAATTGTTATCAGACCCATGGAAATCGATGAACTATCCGGTTGTGACGTCATTGCACGTCACGGATACCACGCGTCACCATCCTCTCACAGTGTAATTACGGACAGCTGCCAAAAACACTGGAATTGCACGGAATACTGTATCATATCACACAATGCAGTTTTATTGACAAAACTGACCTATTTTATAAAAACTGCAGTTCACAAAGCTTTCAAAGAAATTTTAACTATGTTTGTTACATTCTACGCTGCTCTAGATTTAGATAGAGGATAAAATTCGGGATACAATGTTTTTTAAGGTTAAACGAAGTGAAGTTACGTAAACTTTAAGATAAAGACGAGGAAGAATTTAGTACACAATGTTGGCGAGAAAGTGGGTGGAGTAAAGTATAAAAAATATGTTGTTCCTTACGTAACAAACTACCTACTAATATTGGGAAAAATCAAGAACCTTAAAGTATTATGTATGAGGGAAATCTCAACTGAGCCTTGGAAGGTACAGCGATATATCGCAAAAAAATTCGTACGGCCTGTAACGGGCTCACCGTGGCTGCGTAGCACGCTTCGTAACCTAGTAGAAGATAGAGTCAGGGAAATGAAGTGTTAAGCAAATTGACTACCAACTTTAATTGTTCGTATATTCAAATCAAAACTGTCATTCTTAGACAGTTGTATGAAATGGCATTATCACGGCAAATTGACGAAGGGTGTAATTTTTTCTTAACAATTAATTTCCCTGACTGTACCTGCTAACCATCTGTGCGCTGTGCTGTGTGCAACTCACCGCTTTGGTGTGTTGTAGTACTCTGGTTTCTATGAACTGAAACTCGAACACACAGCATTTATTTCAATTAAACCATTTACAGGCACTTTTGAATTGTCAACGAGTCGTTCAGTCAAATATGAAGCTACATATGTTGCCCATTCTAAAGCGTAGTAGGTACCTATGGAGAAGAACGGGCAAGAAACTCCATGGACACTCTTTTCAATTATATTGTTATAAAAATATTAGTTACATCATTCATGTTGAACATATATGTGAGAATGATGTAAAAAAGACGTACCCGTTAAAAGCCAGAGTACAGGAATGAGAAACAAAAAAAAAAAACACGTGTGGCACTCGGGGACTGCCGCGGTAAAGCTATTGCATTGCGTTTTTTATCAACTTATGCAATTATAATTTTTTAATTTTTTTATTTATGCTGTATTTTTTTTTCTTTGATATTAATTCAAGTACAGTCGTACAATATACATACACGTTAAGCGAACGCTCGGCCGAGCTACATGGTAGGCGGAGTCTGGGGTGTTAGGTTTTATTTTCGTTACGGAATTTCTTGATTCGGTCGCCGCGCTCAAAGCCCGCGATAAAAGCTATGCAATAGCTTAAAAACAATTACACAAATGTAATAATTAAATTAAGCCGTGGCAGCTAAGAGATGACCAGTCCCAACTAACGATACCCGTTCACGAACATGACGCATGGATCAGCACCGTTCTACTCAACCATTTTGTAGGGAGCTAAATGATCCAACACTTGCGCACCATCGCCAACGAGACATTTGAGTGAGCATGACATACTATCAGCCGCCAGGGCACATTCAAGTCAATGAAAGATACATTACCCGGTAAATGGTAGCTCTATAGTACATAGTACTCACACCTGTGCTATGCAATTATATAATACAAAGGAGATTGAGTTTATACAATACAAAGACAGTTTTACAATCTTCAGCAGCTCCAACAGTATTTTTAAGCGTTAATCAATTAGTTGTAGTTGAGCGTTTTAAACAAGATTTGAATTTGGTCTCATTCAGTTAAAATATGTGGGGAGGTATTATTGTAACATTTTAAACAGTACTCCATGAACGAGGAGTCTACTTTTGTCAGTCTAAAACCTGGTTGAACTAATAGGTTTCTATTTCTAGTACTATAATTATGTCTTTCACCTTTTTTACTAAAACTATGTAATTTTTTTCTTACGTATACCTACATGATGTTTTCATAGATATATTGATAAGGTACCGTCATGATGTTAATATCCTTAAACAACTCTGATGGCTCTTTTCTTCAGAATAAAAATAGACTCGATGTCTACAGCTCGTCCCCAAGTAAAATACCATAAGACATAATACTATGTAAATAACTAAAATAGACTAGCCTTGCGGTATCTACACCAGTAAATTGACGGATTTTTCTGACAGCATATGCTGCTGGACTTAGCCGTCCTGCAAAAAATGTTAAATGAGGACCCATTGTAGCCTTGACCCGAGCGTGATCCCCAGGAAAATAGTTTTATAGATGAATTTTACAGTTTTTTATAAAACTACGAGTATTTCCAGAATTCCTAAAACCTCAACTATAATGAAATACGTTGTTGTTAAAAAAAATTAATAACGCCAACTTCATTTGCAAGACGGGAAGTCAATGGTCTCGAAGGCCAGACACGGCGGCGCTAGTCTCCGACACGACCCGCCGACATTACGCTATCATTTGTCGAACTTACCCAATGTTCTCGATCGCTTCACTAACATCACTTTCTACTAGATCCCACAACTTAATACAGTAAAGGAAAAGTCACTTTATAAGTCATTTTGGACATCATTGAGATTTTTTCATGCGTTAAGACACTTGAACCGCTCGCCCACGAGAATGCAATTCGACGCACGAATTCGATTTATGGACACTTACATAGCTGGTACGTCGTAGCACACCTAAATATTATGTGCGCATTTCTACACATGATGTGCGTGTAAAAAGATATGACTATCGTAAAAACCCCACTGAAAATAATTTGAGCGATGTTACTCGTTTTCCACGAGACATTCGGTGGTAGGACCCGCATAAAAGTTGAACATCAGACAGCCTAATGGATTAGAAGAATTGCCTCCAATCGTAAAGACCGCCTTAAACATTGGTAGAGCCTAGAGAAACAATAAAGACTGTAATCTGTATTGTTGTCGGTAGTATGTAATATATGAATATGTTCGTCCTACTTGTAGGGAAATATTCAGCATTCAATATTCAAAGACTCAATATTGTTGAAGCAATTACAAGTAGGGGTCATGATCGCCTACCACGTTAAGTGCGGGTAGCAACCAATGATTATGTTATTAGCTTTAAAGACTCGATCGGCTATTGTCTATTTTCATACTTATCAGAATACTGACTACTAAATCAATTTAATTTTTCTTGGAAACCGTTTGCACTACACGTAAAAGACGTGGCAGTGGGTCAGCTGTCAATCTTCCCACGCAAGTTGTAATAGGTAATTGAACAATTACGGAAGTTCCGAGGCGCCCGTCGGCCCGTGTGGCTACAGGGTATTTACGTGCAAAACGTTGCAATATGTGCTTTATGACTTTGTAGTTGGAGTAACTCAGTTTAATTTTATTCTTTTTTAAATCGAAATCTGGGTTAGGTAGATACGTAGGATGTTTTTGAAAAATCTAAGTTTTAAAATAATTTTCAGTCAGACTACAAGTTACTTTTTTGATCTGGGTCATTCGCTGGCAAATGCGTCCCAGTCGATTTATTTCCACTTTTACTGCAATGGCAGTGGTCCAATTTCACAATCTACCCCCGTGTTCTACAAGCGAAACACGTTTTTCAAAAAGCACTACCTTGTTCCTAGGAAGAGGGAAGAGTGCTCAGCTTTTATCTCTTATTCTGTCTACTCAGTTAATTCGGTGAAGACATTTAATGTCTAAACACACGTGACCTGGGCCAACTAGGCAACGGAATATATTTACCAATCCTTATTCCTTCCGTACTATCTACTTAGGTCTGAAGTTCGTAGAATACCAAGTTCCAGTTTATAGAATTTAATATTTTCAAGGAAGCAAGGAAACTTCGCGCTGCCCGATGCCCCCGCTCACTCGAACGCTCAATCTATATCGAATTTGAGTTGAATTCTGCAGAATTGCATTACCCTCACGTTACTAAACATCAAAATGGAAACTTGAACTAGCAAGAACTGGAAAAGCCAAGACCAATAACATTTTTGATTTCACTTCTGTTTCAAATATATATTATAAACATTTTTATATATAAATAACAAGGACGAGAACATCCTTACTTACTGTTCTTGGCACGTTTTCGGGAAAATAAGAAAATGCTCCCAGTTAGACGCCTTAGCGCTCGATTTATGCGTGGGACACAAAATAGGATTTAGATAAAATAAGACGTTACTGGGCCTCACAATAACACTACGTACTTGTGCTTTAGCTCAAATCCGTAATTTACATGGCACTTAAAATACGACATTATCTTTTGTATTATAACCAATGTGTTCCGAAAAGCCCGATATTGACCAATAATGTGACCCTCATTACTTTATATAGCTACAGCGATTTTGTAATGGAAAAATGCCAGAATATTACGTTTTTGATATCATTTGTCCTGTTATTGTGGACATAATATCGATTGAGTTGGCCAATTTCACGTCTACGGGATCCTTTTCATGTATTGCTTTCAGAAAGATAACATTGATGAATCCCAAAGACTGCTTTCAGAACCTAATTAAAATACGTAATCAGACTCTTAATATCCTCAAGCAAAGCCTAGACTAATATCATCGATAAAAACGTCATTATTTGAAGCCCGAAGTATTCAAAGAACTTCAATTTAAATCAAATGTTCAATGGACAACAAAATTACAGTACTTGTAAGAATATTATTACAGGGAGACGTACTGAAAACTATCGGAGGCAATAAAGTTCGTGTTCATAAGAAGGTTCTCGGTGGAAGCGAGCTCATCGGGCGAAACTAATGACATTTTATTTCTCTGGAGAAATGCATTAATTTCATTTGTTAGCCCATCGACGCCGGAACACGACCGTTCTTCTCCACTTTGCGAGAAAGTGGATTTTCTATAACATAGGAAAACCTATTAGTGCCCGGAGAATCTCAATTAAGTTATTGTATTTCTATAAGTTTTCTCGCCTCGCAGTACCTTATTATTTTGTTTTAACACAAGTTCACGTCTTTAGTTTTAATATTGTAGCAGGTTTATGTATGGTTTTGGGGTTTGGTTACATATACTTTTAACTTTGCAGGAATAGTCAATGTAAGAGTTTTATGTATTAAGAGTGAGGGCAGGAGCGACTTGTAGGTACGTGTTGCCGGGTCATAAAGTGTAACTTTAACGATGTGAATATCATGAATTGATTTGGCCCAGTGCGAGCTAAGTTGTCACTAGTGAGGTTTGAGCGTGTGAGCGGGCGGAGCGGGCGGAGCGGAGCGCACGCCGCACGCCGCACGCCTCCGCCGCGCCGACTTGAATTATAGAAAAGCGGCGCGACATTTGCCAAGAAGCCGACGCGCCTCGCCTTCGCGGTCTCAACACTCTGAATAAGTAATTTTTACCGTCTGCGCAGTTTTACAAACAAATTAACGGCTTAATGTTGTTATTTTAATAAAAGTTTCCTGGTTAAGTTTCTCTTGAGTTCCATTTTTACGACTCCCACCATCGTTGTTGTGGGATTGTTTATGTTTTCAAATATACGCGCTAAGTTATTCACCTAAATGTACTAGGATACATCGAACGTGTACAAATATTAAGTGTATGATTTGCGCGTGAGGCGGAGGCTGCGCGCTCCCTCCTTACTTAAAACTGCTTATTCTAATTTATGACTCGGAGTATTACACAGCTTATTACTTCCGTTGCAGTTTCGGGGACCGGAAGTACATTTTATGGCGTTGTAAACCATGAACGTCTTAGCATAATTGCTGTGTAACATTAAATTAGTTTACTCATCAATTACGTCTTTATGCTAATATGGTGGCGAGACTTACGCCTTTAGAAATTAATTTCGCATTTTGTTGAGCACGTACGGAGTTGCGAAACTCATTACTGAAACATAACTATTAATATTATAACCGCACTGAATGTGCGAAAAAGGCTCACATTTATAAAAGGACGGGATATTTGTGTGAAAACAAATTATCGCTTAATACAGATTTAGGTAGCGAAATAAAATTCTAATGCAAATGTTAATTGTCGGCCGCAACAGATGGGAGCGACGGCGACACGCGGCCAATTGTCGCGCCAAACATTCGTAATTTAAAAAGCAAAATGAAATAAACCGTTCGGTCGCAGTACATAAATTTCATGTTTGCCTCGGCCGGCGAACTGACAGCGGATATTAATCAGCGGATATTGAAATATGTTGTTTTTTGGGCCGATTGATAAACGGCCCGTTGCGCTCCCGCCGGATTAAACATTGACGCTGCTTGCTCAATTATTACTGCATTTTCATCTACGTCGCGTGTTTCTATCGCACCTTTTGTCTAATTCGCTTTAGATTTATAATGATAAAGCCTCCAGCTTTAATCATCATGATTAACCATTCAAATATGCCATTTCACTAAAAGTAATTAATAACAATACCAAGCTGTATTAAATAAAATATTATTCAAGCTACGATATACATACAGAGAAGGAAATTAAGCTAAACCAACAATTTTCATTAAATATTAAGGCGGGGCGGCACGGAATGCACGTTGTCGCAGCGAACGTCTGCGCGCTAAGATTTATGATGCGACCAACAGGCGAATATTGAAAATCTAGAGCACTCATGAAACCACTGGATACACTATAAATGGAGTCACTACGGCACAAATAATGATCCCTTCCATGTTATAAATAGCGGGGAAAATTTCGTATTTTGATGTTTTTCTCCTAGATGAAGCCTTTCTAGGAATACGACCGTGATTCGTGATATATGATCTAGTTTCATTATTCAGGCAGTCTTGCTGACGCTAACTTAAAGATATATGTTTATTGCCGCTTTATATTAGCAGAAGTCCGAAAGAATGTCTTATTATAATAAATAAGTAATTAATCAAGCAAATTTCGTGGACAATCTACCCTACAACTAATGAAAATGAGGGAGGTTATTGCATTTTTTTTTCCAATTACTGGAAAATTTCAATCAAATTGTTATTAAAGTTCAAATAATTTTAGTGCATGACATATTTTTTCCATGAAATCATTTGTGAAAATGCAAGAATAAAATATAAATCACTGCCACGCACTCAAATTGCCAGTGGCCATTCATGCCACCGAAATAGGAAATCGGGGATAGCTTTTCCCACCGTAAGCAACTTTTAAAGAAGATTATAAAAATTTGAAACAATATCCATGTAAATTACCTAGGTACCTCCATTGATTTAAAACAATGACAGCCCCACATAAGCAACATACATAGACTACGTTATAGGTTACATTAATATACGTTACGTTACGCTTTGTCATCATTTGTGATTTCCATTTCAGTTGGATACCGCCAGCGCGTCGCTGTAACACAATATCTCATTTACTTATGATTTATTCTCCAATAGACTTTTTCATTTTCCCCCTTCATTGAGATGCTATGAATGTCATTGAATTATTGTAGTCTGCTTCTAATGCCGGTTGTGTTATAAGGCTATTTCTTGTCTGTCAGTTTTATAGGTAGGTATGTGATAGAGATGCGACATATTATGGACTTTTTAGTAAGTTTTGCAGGGACAAATTATGGCTTCGTCCATACTGATCCGTAATCCCAACTCACCCGCGCCTTGTAGCTATCCATATATACGGACAGAGCAAGTTGGGACTAGGGTAATAGACGTGCAGCTTGCATAGGTACGGTCACCAAATATGATAAGTAACCAGGGTCGTCGGATATAGTTGAAGTTTAGTAAGAAACCGATGGATGTTTTCGAATGAAATTTAATTTTATAAATGACCTGTTTGTTTTCTATTAATTAAATTAAATTTTATTCGAACACATTCATCGGTTTTTTACTAAACTTCAACTATGTCGACGACCCTGGTTGCTTATCTCTTTTGGTGACCGTACGTATGAATATTTTGGAGTGACATTTTTTGGCATTAAAATGTATATATTATTCAAATAAAGTCATGTTAAAAAACACTTCAATTTAATTCCAATACTTCGTTTTTTAAACATACTAGAAGGAGTGTAAATTCAAAAGGAACCACGTCAATACAACACGCTTCCTCAAAAACATTTAACGTTGCAGGTGGCTGTTTTCTTCGCGGGACTTTTCAGAGGCACCAAAGAGTAAGTAAGAGGCTCTTTTGTAGAGTACCTTTGCCCCATAGTGCGCTCAGTATCGCATCATTAATCTCTGTGCAAACACTCTGGGCCGCGCCGAGCCGCCGCCGACGGCGCGCCTTACCGCGCCATACCGCGCCGCTCCCTCCCCCGCCGAACGATGCACTACCAATACTTATTAAAAAAAAGAACACCGAATATTTTTACCCACACATACCTACATTGGTATACAGCATGTAACAGATAGGTGTGGTCATATTTAAGAATTAAGTATAGTCAATCTATCCCATAGAAAACTTCACTACCCACTCGACCCAAATGTATGGGGCGGCTGATTTTTTCATGATAACGATGTTAATCCCATTGAGAAAGTTCTGAAGTTTGATCCTTTCTGATACATGCTGTATATGTATTACTCTCAAGGTAAGCACAAAGGTCGCTCCTCAAGAATTTCCCCGTAACGTGACTTGGAAAAATTAAAACCTCACGAACTCCAAGGACTCCAAACTTTTTTCTTAATTTACTTTAACTAAATTTATTCAGAGAAAATTGAACTTTCAATGCCACTCTTTTTAAACTACTTTATATTCCAGCAACAGCCACACTTTCGCTAAAATTTTGTTTTTTATTTCCGATTGGATTCAAATTCACGTCACTACTTTTTAGGATTTAGGTAGGTTAAGCTTTTGTATTGCTGTACGGTTGAAAGCGCCAGATAAACCTCAATTGCACCATTGACCTGCGTTTAAGTTGGAAATCGACTGTAAAATCCAACCAAAAACAAATATTTCCAAATATTTTATAGACGTGCACACACACCTACCTATTATAGAGCTGTTATCCCGAAAGAAGTGTTGAGCGTTCATCAGCAATTCTATATTAAACTAGAGCGATTAAAGAACAAGGCGTGAAACATTTAAAAACATAACATTAATTCACTTTGAAAATTGTAAAACTTTTAGTGTTGGATTCTATGTCGAATGCATTACCATTAAAGCTACAAAGTTGTACAAAAGGTTCCGTATCTAAGATTTAAACGGCTCCGCAACAAACTACCGACTGCACTAGGGGTAAAGCCACACATAATAGCTAAAATACTTGTTTCGAACTATCGAGAGTGAAACATAAATGGCAATAACAGTTTTTCACAAAACAGTTACGTATTTATTTGTCCGTTTCGGCAACATAGTGAAGTTTCCATTTTGTCCGCGGCGTCACGTACGTGACAAACGGTTCGTCTTAGGGATCGCCAAATATCGTTTAGTACGTGCGAGGAGAAAACCAACTCGCTGGGTAAATAAAATAAATCAAATATAAGTAACAGTCTGTTCCTAAACTGAAATAATTCCCATCGCACTATTTTATTTTTATGAACAGAAAATAACATTTGTTTCGTTATCTAAAAACAAAATGGAGTAAGTATCGAAAGTTAAATAGTTGTAGTCCGACGTCCGCGATGGAGAAGATTAATAACTGCAGAGCCGCGTCCGTGGCTGTCCGCTACAAGTGTACGACTTGTATGTCGAACTTGACTGTTAGGAAAATTCCCTCATACGTTTCTTAATACTATCAAACGGAAAAGCGTGAAGTGGCTTTTACAGCAAAACACGTGTAACTTACACGTGTCATTTCGTATTCTGCAAACACTTAATGCAATGAGAACGATTTCCTTTTAGGGTTCCGTACCCAAGGGGTGCTAACGGAACCCTATTACTAAGCCTCCGCTGTCCGTCCGTCCGTCTGTGTTGTCAGCGGGCTGTATCTCATGAACCGTAATAGGTAGACAGTTGAAATTTTCACAGAGTGTGTAATTCTTTTGCCGCTATAACAAAAACAATAAAAATAAAATAAAGTTAAAAATTAAAGGAGGTCCCCATCCAAGAAACGTGTTTAAAAAAAACATTTGTGTTAAATATTATACGGCGATACGGAACTCTTTGTGTGCGAGTCCGCCTCGCCCTTGTCCAGTTTTTTTCATTAGTCTTCTAAGCTGCTTGTGGCGTATTGTGAGTTTTCTGCCGTACCTACTACGTACGTACGTACGGACTGTACGCGACTTCGGCAATAACACGTCTTAGGCATATGTCTTTACTTTACTTCCCCGCATCTAAGGGCTCGTAATGTTTATCACACTCCACCAACATTTTTAGGCATAAAAAGGCAGAGTAATTCGTGACTGGTAAATAACATTATGTACATAACATTAGCGTGTCCTGGCTAACAGTAATATCATCATGTTCTTTTGTGTCGCGTCGTACGCAGGCCCCATATAAATAAGGTGCTTATCCAGTTTTTCAAAGACGACTCATGTTAACACGTGTTTGCAAGTTGGGGCGAAGTTCAGACCGGGGCTTCGCTTCGGACTGCCGGCCCAAATGAAATTTGCCCCACTGACACCGGCCAACTGGGGAGATAAGAATATAAGTGTCCAGCAGGTGTGCTTTATTGTTTTTAGCGAAACTTTCTGCCTGGAATTTCCTTTTGTTACAATCGTATTTGTCTAGCTGACCAATATTATACGGGTTCTTACCAATATCTTCTTGTTAGTAGTTCTATCTGACTTCGATCCTCAGGCCAAACTTAACGAAGTATTTGTTATAACATATATCTTTACATAACGACAAACTCAACGTTTCAATATCTCCGTTTCCAGTCGTACCGTTTATTAATATATAGGTTTTCAAATACTGACATCGCAAACTGTGCGAAACTCAATATTAACCGCATCTTAACCCCAAAGTTTAGCGCTATAATCGCAAAATCAAAAACTGCATATAAAACCTATCTATGGAATTGTCCCGCTTTTTTAAAAATAAAACATCAAGTAATGGACACAGTACCGTATCCACATTTTCCATCGCAACATTGTAGATATACTCAGTCTGGTCGCGGTAAATACGCGTCTTCCCAACGCCCGCGCCGCGCTCCCCCCGCGAAAATTCACTCAAGCCGCCTCCGTTAGACGCGAATGTTTTTATTGTTTTAAATGCGTACGTTATTTTTCGCAGCACAACCGAGCGTCTTCAACGAGATATTTTGTACGAAGTTATGCTCCTGTACGTGGTTCAATTACGGAAAACGAGAAACTAACGTATCTTTTTGCTCCTTAAATCTTACGTTTTTCGTACTCGACGATGTGTTATTTCATCTTTATCTTTGAAACCTTGTTCAAGAATACAGTTACAAGTTCGTACTAATAAGATTTTTTCGCTCGAAATATAAAATCTTAAACAAGTTCACACTGCTAAAGAATGTAGTTCGTCAACCGCGTGAAATATCTGAATATATCATTCAGATATTTCAAGCACTCCTATTCGAATCTCTCGCACCTTTGTCCTTACGCAGTCACATCATGCATGTTTTTTCTTAGGAATTTAATAGCTCATATTTATAAATAAGTATCCCGGGTCCTGTAGGTAGGCAATAAATATTAAAGCGGCAAACAGGCGGTGCGGATTAAACGGCAGAGCACGTCCTTGGCAAACTTTCGATTCCAATTCGGTGTCAGTCGATATTAAATTAAAAGCACCCACGCATTCCTCCCGCGTCTTTTTCCTGTCCATTTGCAAGGACCGTGTAGATCTCACATCACGCTAACCTTGCGCCGCTGACATGTTCTCCGTTGTATGGATACGACACGAAACACATGTAGAACGTAATTCAATTAAGACTTTATCAGCTCGGCCCTGTGTCGCCGTATCTCCTGCGAACACGAGAGCTTTCTAGACTCTTTGTATTCTATAAGTATAGTATTTTTCATCTAGCATGTCCACATTATTATAATGGGTCGAGGGAGCAAATTTCTAGGCAAGCGAGTGAATGGCGACGCATACTTGAGTGATGGCGGACTTTTTTATTTGAATCGTGTGCGAATGCGACCGTCCGAATGCCCAGACGCGTTGTTGCGACACATTACTTACATAGACGAGTCCGAGACAGGGTGCTTGTTGGCTTTCAATAAATTATAGCAAATATTTTCAGGAGCAGGTGCTAGGTAGATTCTTCGTGAAGGTTTTCTGTATGACAAAAATGAGAAAAGTACGCATAAGCTGGGTCTAGCTTCCACTTTTGCATTGATTGCTTTCTTCATAAAACGCTCTAAGTTAAAGAATGACTTAAGTTTCCAAAAACAAATGTAGAAGTTCAAAGTATAAAATAAAAACAAGATTTCTTACAGGAAACCCCACACCGAATATGTGTGCAATTCACATACATGTTTTATTTAAAGAAGAACGCATTTTTACAGACCCTTACACGGCGCGGCATGAAGGAACATGACAGTACCTACAAGGTCGCGTGACCGTCTCCTGAATTTTAATGTTATTCTCCCTTTGATAGTCGTAAAAATGATTTCTCAAGATTGCTGCCAACTCCGCTCGTCCCCATCGTACCTCACGCATGCATTCATACAAAAGTAAACATACATTATTTTAAATATTTCAGAGAGTAAACAAATTCAGTTTGTCGCACAGAATAACTACAACCCAACATTGCAGCAAAAATATACTTAATGAAAGTTACGTAAGTAGAAAATTCCTACACGCCTATAATGGCAACACCTGTTTATTAAAATAAGAATGTTGCCAGCATAAAATATTGTTGCAATTGTAGGGAAATTCTCTCTCACGGATCCTATTTTCTGGTGGTGCCTTCTTCACATTTTCGTTAATAGATGTGTCACTAAATTTGCGTTTTCAATTCGGCGTCGGTCGCGATGGCGTCGGAAGGGGCGGCGCCGGTGGTTTCAATCAAAATGGGCACGCACTCCTCCACATCCTCACCAGCTTCGCCTTTTAGAATAAGAATTGTCTTTTTCACAGTACTCGGCGGTGACGGACAAACAAGTAAGGAAAGTGCTTCCTCTCGATTTGCATTTCAGGATAAATTACATTCTGTTTTGAGGACTTTTAAATGAAATGGAGCCGGTGTCGCAGAGTATAAAGCTGTAGCGATATTGATGTTTATAACAGTAATTCATCATAGCAACCTAAAAAAAAATTATAGAAAAACAGAAAATACACAATTGTAAATCCAAAATCTCGTAAAACTCCAGGCAAAATTAAGCGCGGCACGAGTTATAAGACAAGTTCCCAACGGTTGAGGCAGCCCTATAAATTCCGACAATCTGCCACGATGTTCTAATTAATAGCATAATTCCAACAATAGTATCGGGATCGTTTCCACACTAAGAGGCTGGGCCGACGCTCCGGGCCCGTGCCCACCCGCCATGAAATTAAAGCCGACTCGCGCCGAACGAATGATTGAATAATAAACGAAAGAATTCGCGTCCTGCCCTTGTATTACGTATTCATGACGACTGGCCCCGTGGACGCGACGCTGCGCCGAAGCGTACAGTCGCGCGCCCCACACATGTAGATACCAGTACCTACTAGTACAGTCAACCGCGCATTACTGGTAACAATTTGACATTGACGGCGCCATATTATGTCGTAGCGGTGAGGGCTATTTTCGTAAAGCATGTGTTACCACTGATTTACGGTTGATTTTACCTACATAATTCCGATGTCTCATGCTTCCACACCATACAGCCTAAAATTTTCATGTACTTACATACTTACTACTTTAATTGTGCTTTTATGTGCACTGAATAAGTAACTTATCTATTTATTTATCTATACATGTGCTGACAGGAGAGAAGAAGACGACCAGTTTTCTTGAAAGAAAATTTTGAGACCTGCTTGAAAACTTTTCAGGAGTCTCCATTCACGAGCCAAACAGATAAGGCAGTCCGTGAGGTTACATGCGTTACATTTTGTGCCGTCTCCGGTAAATGCAGTTGCCACTTTAAGATAAATGAAAACCACTGAAAATATTTGTAACTATGAAACCTGTAAACATTGTTTATAAAAGTTTTTAATACTTAGTACGTTTTCAATTTTGAACTTGTTTTGTTGGCAAGTTCAACAGACGATGAGTTTAAAAAAAAACTTTTTTCATTGTATAAATTAATATTTTTATTTAAAGAAATAATATTTTGTAGTATATTTTGTTACGACAAATATGCAGGACGTATACACGAGCAGGGACCCACCCCGAATATTAATCTTCTTTTGTCTCCCAACCTTCCGTCTATCCATTTATCACTGCAAAGTATTTTTATGAACTAATTGAACTCACAAACGTGGCTGAAATATTATGCTCGCTTTAAGTTATAAATAATGGACACAAATATTTCGGTATTTTGTAGAGGGGTTAGTATGAAATGTTGTTTTAAAAAATGGTTCAGAAACTAATCTGATTGCCATGAGGTGTTCCTGATTAGTTTGAGGTGAATGACTATCAAGAGCCTTGTGTCTTAAGCCTGTAGACCTCTTTCAATCTGAAGCCCTACAGTGGAACCATGCTCTACCAGTGACTGCATACCAGTAGATAGTCATCTGCCCTTCATAGGCCTCTCTAGAAGCAGTAAAAGTCAGTCAGTCAGGCCAGGGCAGTCGGGCCCTATCAGAATACCATCGTTGCGGTACTTACTTTTTTTAAATATCGCAGCATTATGCTGAGATACGAGCCTTTTTGGCCTCGCCAGGTCTTTCATTTTTGACTAGTTTTATGTTGTTTTTATTGTTAATTTTGTTAGTTTTAAATGCTCCTTTTCTTTTTTTCTTTTTATTTTTACTCTTTGTATTTCCTCTGCGTGTCCCAAATAAAATATTGTTCGTTCTTTCGTTCTTTCTTTTTAAAAACCTGCAGAAAGTCAAATTCAAATAATTTATTTCAAATAGGCACTTAAAGCACTTTTGAACGCCAAACGGATCAGCCAGTGGAGTTCGTATAGCTGAATTTTGAGCCAAACATATATTAACTTTCTTTTTTTTTTCCCATCGATACGCTAAGAAGAAGAAGGATGACCAGCGATGCTGCAGCGCCTCATTTACATCCGATCTTCAAAGCTTCAGCAACTGAAGACAGTTAACATCCCAGACAAGTCTCTATGCTGTTAAGCTTTATATATATACTAGCTTATGCCTGCGGCTTCGCCCGCGCTGAGGTCGATAATTATCCGACGGGAACTTATTACCGGGATAAAAAGTATTCTAGGTGTTAATCCAGGTTATAAACTATCTGTGTTCCAAATTCCATCCAAATCCGTTCAGTAGTTTTTGCGTGAAAGAGTAACAAACATCCATTCATCCATCCTCACAAACTTTCACATTTATAATATTAATAGGATAGTAGGAAGTAGGACAGAAAGTAGGATATAAAGTAGGATAGGATATATTTTGGTTATATCGGATCACATATAAAAGTACACACAATCCATATAGTATTAGTAACAACCCGAAGCCCGTATGACGCCCGTTAGCCTCTTACTGGGTAACTTTGGCAAGTATTCAAGGCTCTTAACAGAATGTTTCTAGAAGAGTTTTGTTGTACTAATTGTACAGATGCCAAATGGCTGGCGGCCGCACAGAATAGATAACTAATATAAGACATAAGTTTGATACATGTACTTAATGGTTTCCGGTGATAAAACCACTACTTGTATATTCAAGAAAGTTAATTTTGTTGTAAATGAACAATTTCAATTACATTTAATAAGTTATTATGTAGTTTCGCGTTATCGAAAAGTGGATATACCTTTTGTAAATCGCTTTGAAGACATCAATTGTTACTATATTTGTAAGATTCACTACGTAGAAGATCCTTTACCAAAATTATCTTTATGAAGTTTCACGCGAGTGGTTACACGAAAACCTTTTTCGTAATAAAACTCATCATTGTCCGCAAATGTTGTGGGATCTGTGGGATGTTCTGTTTCGTGGAAACATACCCCTTTCGGGCGGTCATGTCTCGGTACACATCAATCACTGACACCGGTACCTATGTTTTACCTTATCTAAACATTTGTATATACATGAGTCAACAAAATAAGATTTTATAGTGGATTGATGACAACACGTGTAACTTTATAAATAACTCCTGGTGCTGCTCTTGTATTGCTCCTGAACTCTGTTGACATTCATTTAGTTAATGAATAAGATATAAACAATATAAAGGGTAATAAAAACTGGCTAATAAAGAAGTAAAAATCCTTTCCTGAAAGTAATGTTGTGAGACAGTGAATACAAATGTTTAAAATTGGTTCAAAAGATTTTGAGAAAATCACGAGCATACAATCACTTACAGAAACTCCTTTCTATGAAATCGTGTAATATTAAGAGGAACCCTACGGGGTAATTACGTAACACACTAACAGTAGGAATGGGTTTCATATTGACAGTTCAACAAAATTCATTGCGTTATTTACGTTGTTGAGCAGACAAATTATTCGAACATATAAAGCAATGGATTAGCAATAGGCTTCAAAATTATTCAGATTGTGATAGATAGTGTGTTACGTAATTAGGGTGCTGATAAAGGTGTTATAAACTAAAGAATTATAATAGTTTTATGGGAATATTTATTTTAACTCCTCTATTAAATTGATATTAATAACAACAATAGGATTAAGAAGAATGCGTGAACCACGCTACTGGCTTCGTTACTGGTGTCTGAAATTACTTATCAATATATAATAATTACATAGTCTTATAATACAGGGTTTAAAAAGACCCATCACATAGCCATAAACTACGCATTCTGTACATCAAACTAAGTAACATTGCACAAAAATAATTGCTGGGAAACGAATTTTATTTTAGGTGTGAAATATCGCTATTTTTATTATAGTGCGCAACATAACGCACGCAAAACATTATGCTTATGGTGCATGCTACGGTACAGGAGTTGTTGTAGGTGTATTTAAAATTGTCTTCTTCTTCGTGTCGCTGGCACGACTTTTCTCATATTTTGTTGGCCCAAAACTTCGCCACTTCCACGGCGTCATCGATGGCAGCGCAGAGGTCACTCTGACTGCAAGTTTTAGGACACAGAGGGCAAGATAAAAGGTGGAGCATAGTTTGCAACATAGGTCCACATCCACATCCAGCTGCCGTTCTATCGAGGTAGCCCCACTTTACCAAGTTGGGGTTACATCTTCCCACTTGTGTCCGGAGACAGTTCAGGGACTTCCAAGTGGACCACAAAAGGTTACACCCTGCAGGAAGATGCTCCTTTGGTGATAGATAATAAGTGGGAGGGGGAATAGTGTTATGCCACAGTTTGCAACGGGCAACGGCCGGGTTTCCTGGTAGAGATGGATTTAAAATTGTGTTATACTCGTATTATAACATTAAAAACTTGTTTTCGTGAAAAAACATCAGTAAAAGTTGGAATTGTGACCTTAAATTTCTCGGTAACCAGAAGGTTCCCAGGTATGGTCTAGCACAAAAAAAGCATTACAATGACGGGGGCTACAAGTGACTCTCGGCTTCATTAGGTGTCTTTTTACACCCGTTATACTGTAAACTTTTGTGTCTTGACATTAACTTATTTCAACTTACCAGTCGACAGCGATGAGGAGGAATTTTTCGACGCCATATTTTAGTTTTTTAATAGTTTTAGTTAAGTTACGTTATTATATTTTTATTTTAATAGTTGTTAGTTAATTTAGTTAATTACTTACATACAATTTGAATAAAAAAATATATAAAAAATAATATTTCATCTAACTAGTTACACGTGTATGATCAGTTGATCAGTAACACTATATTGCCAAAATAGCCTTAGTTTAAATAGAATTTAGCTAAAATTATATAATTTAGTTCAATACAGGAATACTTACATTCATTACCTGCAAAAAAGCTTCAATAATTTCAGGAAGAGCTAGAAGAGATATTAATCTCAATGGATTTTCGAATTATTTCTATTTATGTCTCTTTTAACACGGATAAAGTGCCTGCTAATGGAGTTTAATGTTTTAAAATAAAACGGAATAAACAAAACCGTTCCGCTGACCGTTTCCAGTTCTTTTTTTAACGGACTTATGGTTACTTAGGTTATATGTTCGTGTGTATTTTTTTTAATGTATGTTCATCGATATTTTTATCAACTGTGGAGCGATTTTGAAAATTCTTTTTGCATTTGGTAGAGGAAGCTTGCGCAGTGGTCCGATATATTTTTATTAACTTTGCTTGGGTAGTTTTTGATTAGCTTCGATAAGACGTATTTAATCAACTTTGTGTATCTTGATGTCGTTGTAATACTTCCTGTCACTGTTGTTTACATAGCAAGTAGTGGTTTAAAATTTGGTATGGGGTTGTTACCATAACTAAAAAGTGAAAAATAAAAACTGTTTTACAACAAAAAACCCGCGTTCCAAAAAAAACAGTACCATGTAAAAAATTACTTCTCACCACACTTGTTTGTAAAGTGCCTCTTATGGCGACACGTTTAGGTTCATAATTCAGCTTATTATACGCTCGTGTTTTTTTACTTAACATTACCGCACTAGTGTTTTTTAATTTACACTTTTTTTTCAATCCTCGCAAAGAGTTTTTATGTCTAAAAACAATGAATATTTTTGTGAATAAATAACTATTTTAGGTTACATATTATTTCATCAAATTATAATAATATGTTTGTCACTACATATTAATCTTCATTTGCGTATTCAAAACATTTTATTTTATATAGGCTGTTCAGCGGTTTTGCCAGTGCCTTTATTTACACTTGCGCGCGCATCGTAAGCGCGGCGCCCAGAAAAATTAAAACCAGCGCGCCATTTTCCATAAATATTTGTAAACGTTTTCGTTGTGTGGTTATATAATTATTATCAAAAATTTCGACTTCACGTAGGGAAGAAGAGCAATACGTAGATTTGACGCCGCAGGAAATACCTACTAACCGAGGCACAAAACACGAGTGATAGGCCTGTTGCTACCAAAATCTAGAGAGAAATACCTAGCGTCCTAAGAAACTTTCATACAGTGGAAAAACAGCAAAAATACCCAGTCATTTTCGGAGAACGTATTTATGGCTTACTTCAATGAACTGGCAAATAAATGCAAGCCCAGCTCGCTTTGGTGTATCTAGTCCATGTTAAAAAGCACCGTTAAGGCCAAAAATGATATTGACATCAGAACCTTCTACAACCTTACGGCATTTCTAAAGAAACGCTCGGACGGATATATTGGTTGGAAATCTAATGTATTGTCACCAACCGACGTTGAAAAGTTTTTAAAAGAAGCTCTGGACAGCCAGTACCTGGCAACAAATGTCAGTTGAACTTTATAAATCTAAATGTATCATTTCTATAATCACGTTATTGTAGCATAAGTTCTTACAACTAACTATTTGAGCTCTTTGCAGGTTGCATGTTACTGGTGCGTGTAGACGTCAAAAGCTTAATGATATTACAACAAAGGATGTAGAAACCCACGGTGAAATGCTTCTCGTAAAAATGACCAATACTAAAAGCAAGATTGCGCGATCTTTTACAAAAACACAAATTGTAAAAATGCCAACAAAAACTGTTCGGTATCGTTTTAAGAATTGTACTTTCATAAATTGTTTCAATAATTAATAACAATACGAGTCTATTTTTTTCCTCGCAAGTGTGTTGAAAAGCATCGTATGAAACACGTGCATTGATCATTACACACTAGGCTCCCTTATCGCCTCGAGTGTAATAACCAACATAGCACACTTGTATCATAATGTACCTACTATTAAATTTGGAATTCGGTGGCAATAAACTAAAATACAGATCCAAAGACACCGACTTCCGAAATTAAAGTTATTTTTGACTTTGTAGTGTTTATTTTGGAAACGGTTTTTTAAATTTTTTGTCTCCTGACATTTGACGTTAAACGTACACCTGCGTTCAAATGGGTTACAGACGATGAAAAATGTGTTTGTGTGTAAATGATAAGTGATAAATTATTTCATTTCTGTAAGCAGGTTTGTTACACCAGGTTTGCACCTTTGATATTTTGTATGCCTTTTGGCGGGACACAGCTCGGATATAATCTATTTTATTACAACATCTTCTGTATGTACCCTGTGTTCATGAAATAAATTAGTTTGAATTTGAATTTGAATTTATACAAACACTTTTACACGTCAATCATATTGTTTAAACTAGATGAGATCGGAATGGTCCAAATTAATGTTAAACTACGTGACCAAGAGGAAAACCAGACTTCACCTGACCTGATCAACTCAATGCCCTCTCAAAACTGCGTCGTAAAGCCGTTAAACCAGTATAACAGGCCGATACAAATATCCGTATGTTCCGTACTAAACGTATCCAAATCCCACAGGGTCCGACCACAGGGCAACTTAACCCGAAATTAAATCAAAGAGGGGCTTAACCAATCAGGCCGAGTGGTATCATTGAATCGGCAAAGGAACACTAAAATTACTTCTTGATGCGGAGAAACGAAGATTCATCGTAAAAGTGGTGGGTGTGGGTTGAGGGTGAAAGGGTAGGTAGGTGCGGGGGGTGTCTGAACGGTTTTCCGTGTTTGAGAGAGGTCCGCGCGGCGATTACGCCGCACGTAGCAGAACACTGGCCTGCCGCCGACCGGCCGCCCCGCACCTAATGCTGTGTTTTAAACATGAAAAACCGTTCCGGTAATGCTGTAAATGTTAACTTCGAGATTTATCCTCCCTTGTATTTAACGGCTTCTTGTCTTAGAGACTCAAATGTTTATGGTGGAGGTCGACAGATGGAGCTGAGGTGTTAAAACGTACGTGAGCTAATATCTACCTACTATCAGTAGATATTTATTGGCGAGGGTTAATTTGAAAATGTGACTTCAGCTTACACATGAGTGTATCAGTCTATGGTCAAATGAAAATAGCCTAAAACCATAAACAAACCGTAAGTTTGTCACAATGTAAACCGTCACTCTCCATTAGAAGTTCAGAATAAAACTTTAAATCAATAAAAGTTGTAATAATTCTGCGATAAAGTTTGTTTGTGACACTTTATCTGTAACACATAAATAACTAATGTTTTTTCTTGACCAAAGTTAGAAACTAGCTTAATAAATTATGGCTTATCTATCATACATAGTATAACTATGTGCCTATTACAACTTATTCGACCAAATACATGCCTATTTTACTCCCCAGTTAAATTTAGGTACCCTTAAGTATGTTGTTAGGCTTCAAGCAATCTAAAATTTATTTCAGACCGACGACTATAGATCCACTTTTCTGGCCATACAAAAAACTGAGTACCTACTGATAAAATTAATATTATTAAAATTAAAACGGCTCCCAATTTAATAATTAACAGGCGGGCCCTTGGAGGTAACATTACAAAAAGACAAAGAGGCCACAATTTACGCGCGTGGCGGTGTGACTAGCACCTGGGTCATGTCTCCTTTTACTTTATCCCGTAAAGATTAAGTCCCCCGAATTTTCCCGAATCTCCCCGAATACATGGCGCCCGCAGTGAAGTGAGTCATTTAGCCCCTGTTTACTAGATTAGGGGATTTTTTTACACCGCACAGCTTTCTGCGCCGCCCCTCCCGCTGAGATGTGTCATACTACGACTATATGCGTATTTTATGGTACATCTTGAAATAATAGGGACGGATTTTCGGATATTAGATTTATGCCACGGGGAAAATACTTTCCTCGTAAATTTTCACGAATTAGATCTTGTATGAATACAGTTTTAAAACAGAATCGGTTTTATTAGTTCATTATGATAAGAATGTTTCAATAGCGACCCGGGTACCCGTTGAACAAACGATGAAATTAGGTATTCGGTAAAGATAGTTGTTTGCGTACGCTAACATCAGGGAGCGACCCTACTCTAATCTAGGTGGGCTTGATTAGATACAGATTGGGGGCCATCATCTAGATTTTCTATAAGGACAAAATTGCTTGAGGTTGTCAGTGTAAAGGTATTTATTTACGAAAACGGATCAAAGTATTTGTCTCTCATATTATCAGTGCAAGACGGGAACTAAGTGACTGAATACAAGCGAGGGCAAGAATTAGTATTCCTTCCACACCTTGGAATATATACGAAATACAAAATACTCTTCAATTGTGCAATAAGTCAAAACGTCCAATAGATTCTCCCAAAATTTACCTTTCTCGGCACAAGCGAGAAAGGCGATCGTAAAACCACCCCACATTTGTACCTATACAGTACACAAGGTCACTCACGAATATACGTATCTTTTGGAATTGAAAAACACATGTGCTTTTCTGTCCTTGTATATTTTCTTAGGCTACAATTTTGTGATCGGCGTTTCACCTTTGCCCTTTTAAAAAATCGAAGAAATTAACACCTCAATTTTTTCACGGATCCGAAAATGTAAGGAATCGTTTACGATTTATTAAATCATGTGCTTGTTTTTTTCATTAATTGACTTTTAAACCTGGGAATGTATCTGCATTCCAAGTTAGAAGAACTTTCAGGAAATCGATATACTTAATCATAATTATTTAGGTATCTTCATTTTATCCTTCATATTCTTCTGTGCTATTCTTCTGTGCAAACCCTTTTTACAAAAAAATAAGCATTCAGCTATTGCGCTAAAAGGCTGACAAACTTGTTCTCCCTTCTATATCGAAATTTCTGAGAAAATAACAAAAAATCTGATTGGCTATTCACAGACAGCTACTACGTAAACCTACCTATAAAAAATAACAAGATGTGATAGGTATCAGTTTTTATTTATCTGAAGAAAACAGACAGATCAAAGATATTAAAGTTTTTTTTGTTGCTTTATTTTTCTCTTGTATTTATTTATGTAAACTTCTTTACCTCACATATTTTTGTCAATTGCCTGAGTTTAAGGTCCAAGCTCTTACGATTGGCAGTAGACGTTTATGAGATGATTCCAGGACGAAGATGAAAAAAAAAATTACGTTTCGCTTCAATTTTCAAATCTTCTGCCTTCTACGAACAAACGAAACACCAAATTCCCAATCTAAACCAAAAAATCTTCGATATCACCCGCAAAGTACCATCGAGTACGTATAGGTGACGTATCAGCATCACAAACACGTCCAACGCGAACAAATTTATTTGTAAATGAACACAATTCAACAGTCACGCATTTCTCATCTCAATTACAGTGAGTTACCCCAGCGTCGGTCGGCCGTACGTCGCAGAGACGTGGCGCGTCGTGGTGCAAACAAATCAGCAGATAAATAGGGTATCCCGCAGAACAATGCAGTGTCAACACAAGATGGAATATAAAAGCGCGCGAAGTGACGGCCCGTACTTGCATCCCGTTTACATCTCACGACTGGTAGAAAGATTTATTAGAAAATCGAGTTTTCATTATTTTCTGTGAAAATGCAAAGTTTTGATAGATTTTCTTGCCCATTCAGCGCATGCAAAATACTTGTGTGTTTTTTCCCGATTTAAGTAGGTTAGGTAGAATAACTTGATGAAGATGGCATTACGCGATGACACTTCTCGAATACCACAAGATTTACACAATGAAGTAAACGAGGGTAGGTCTACACACTACTTATGAAACTCATACGCACAAACAAATCTTTAAACGGAAAATATCAATAAGCACCTATTTACAAACATCATACTGCTCCCTAATTGCGTAACACATTATCAATCACAATCTGAATCATTTTGAAGGATATTGCTAATTCATTGCTTCATATGTTCGAAAAATTTGTCTGCTCAACAATCTAAATATTACAATTAATGTTGTTGACCTGTCAAAATGAGAGCCATTCCTATTGTTACTGTGTTACGCAATTACCCCGCTGGTTACATTACACTTTTTTAGACAAACACTGTAGTTTCCAATTATCTTTCAGTTCGCTCGCACATGCGCCGCCGCAGCGCAGGCGACTCGCGTTACTTGTTAAAGCCGAACTTAGGTTCACAGATTATATACAATGATTGGACTCGTTAAATTACTGTTAGTTGATTTCCAAATATCACGTTTCATAATGAATTTGTTTAGTTTATTTTAGAGTGCCTGTTTAATTTTAAAGTCCAACATTTAAATGTTTTCTTTCTTTCTATTTTCAAAACAATTTCGAAACAGTCACAGAAGTAAAGTGCATTTGTAAATTGCTATTGTTTTATTTTTGTAAGAAAGCCAAAATACTATCGAAATGGACCCAGTAATTTCAGCCAAAAGTACAATAAATTTAAAATACAGTCAACCTTTAAACCGCTCATAAAAAAAGGTTTAAAGCCTCCGAATAAAAAATTTACTCAACCAAGGAGTTGAAATGTCGTGTATAAATATTCAGAGAGTCGAAAGCGTCGTGGGTTGTAAAAGGGGTTTTAGATCAGCGTGCCCCAAATCCAATCAGCTATTGAATTAACCCGGTCCGTGTGACGAGAATACGGATTCGCCCCATCCTCACGTCAAATGTTTATCTTTCATCTGGCAGAGCGTTAATGTAAGTGCGAGTACAGCGTGTAATGGCAGGGCGAGACTCATCGCCCTATACATCTAGTGAGCGAGCCCTGATCACGGATTATACGCACACGATCGTCACCCGATCATGTCTTATCACTATCGTATATTTGAAATGTTTATTTTCCTCACTTATTAGGTACTACAACTAAAATAACGTTATCTATTTTTTTTCAAACAATGTTCCAATCACTAAACGAATTGACTACCATGATTTCTCGGTTCCTTCAGACTAATCGAATAAAAAATTCCAATAAATAAAATATAATAATATCACATTTCTCGGACGAAATATCACGGACAAGTCTAATGTTATCTCGTAAAACAAAAGAATACAACATTATATTTGTGATAGACATATCTTTGTAGTCATTTAGATGTTTTATTTCCAATTGACTTAAGTACCGCTTTCATATTAAGTGATCCAGGTTGTAAATAAGGATTTATTATGTTTGTTTGTCTGGCTCACCGCGTCTTGTGTTTCTCAATATTTTACGTAGCAACATCTTCGTGTATCTCGAATCTAATAACAGGGCTCTCTCGGAGGCAAAACATACCTACATATTTTCCGGGGTTCGGCTAAACACAGCGACCTCTGGCGGACAATATTTTGCTCGGCTCCCGCGATATCGGTTTATTCAAATGCTCCTTGTCCGACCCGACCTCAAAGAATCAACCTGCATAATATTATACATATTGAAATTCTTCCACCCCTGAACATCTACAGTATATTATTCTATGAATAAGTTTATTGTACGCAGATGTGCGAAATACCTACTTTACCAATAACACTGTATTATGCTTGCACCGCACAGGTTTGTATATAACTTGTGTCGTGAAATTTCATCAGAGTGGTCTACAGTAATAGAAGAGAATGGTGAAGCCAGTGAGTAGTTGCCGCACTCCGTAGAGCGAATTATAAACAGTAAGAACGAAGAAAGAGCAATTAGTGAGAACTCCAATAAACGGAACGAAGAAATCTTATTAGATAAGTGCTACGTGCAAATTGATAAATAACAAAAAATAATACATTGTCGAGACTGGAGAGCGTACAGACTCTCAGAAATAATTCAATGATTCCTATCAGATATCGCTCTCTCCTCTGGGAAATTCTGTTTATTATGATTTGGCCGAGGTCGACAGAGGACGGGTAGCGTGGCCACTGACAAACAATCCTGATTATAACATACACACCACATCAAAGCCGCGGACCAAGTCCCGACTACTTCAAAAGCAAAATTTTATTAGTAGCATTTACATTTTTATTGGTATGCTAGGCCACCGCCTGCCAGCTTCGTCCTGAAACGTAAGTGATTTTGAATTTTCTGATGTGTATTTTATTATCTGATTTTATGTGTGCTCAATATGACTACATATTACCATAGGAAAAACATTACGGTCACGTATCTTAAGGCGTTCTCTATGTAAATGGGTTACATACGTACACACGGAAACATCTTATCTCTCTCCTTCTTGTTATCCTTTAACTCATTCTAAACATACTGTGTTTAGTAATAAAATGGCTAAATACATTTTGTTCAATTTTAAAATTAAACGTCAATTTGCCTAACAAGTGAATTGTTCCTTCCCATTGTTATAATATACAATAGGTGAGCAATAGAAGCGTTTTATTTTTACTAATTTGTTTCCATTGTATTCGACTTTCGGATCGTTACATCGTGAAATTAATTCGAATGAATAAACAAACATATTTATCAATATTTGTTCGTTCTTAAATCGTTTTCAGGAGAACAAACTGTCAGAGAAAATCATAGGAAAATAATAAAAGAATAGAAATCTTTATGGGAAACCATTAGGTAAGAAAAGCATTGTTTGTGCTATAGAGCATGTTTGGGCGCTTCGTGATTGATTCCACTGTAATTTCCATACGCGTGCTCTGCTCATATTAGCCACTTTATACACCCACCAACTTAAAAGACCCTCCTTCCCCTTCTGTATCTTGTGTCTAAACATTAGAGAAGGGTAAACTGGTGTATATTCTAAGCTCAAGCTTATCTGGTCACGTTTTCTAGGACTATACAATTGTATGGCGGGTATGACGGGGCGACCTCAAGGCGCCTGCCGAGTCACGCACATATATTTTTTCAAAGCCTTAAATTCTATTGCCATTTATTATACTGATGGTACGTAGCTATTAATAAAGTATTAGAGATCTACCAAAGATCTTTTAAAAATGGAAGTAGCTTTTATCCGGGTTGGTGCACGCAACCTTGACTGTCAGTTTAGATTACTTGATTCATTAATTTATTGAAAGGGAAATGATGTAGCCAGTGTGCCAGAATCCGGTTACTACGATTTCTTCGTAGCAACAAGATTCTCTTAGCATCGATTTTTTTTTTGTGTTTTATTCTCTTGTAAGTTGTGAAATGTGTGAAGACATTGCCTTTATAATGATACTGACTATCCGCCTTTTGTCGTCTTTGCTATTGTAAGTAAAAACCTTGACCACCTTAGAAAAGACATTTAAGTAATGTCCTGAATCCTCACCTCCAAAAATAGACACACAAATAATACCTACCATACATAATTCGCTCAACATAATTGTTTTAAAAGCAAAACACTTAATTCATTACTACTCATACGACGTTCCAACAGTGAGCTAATTCGCCCCAACCTTAATCTACTCCGGGGCGAGGAAATAAAAATATGATATTTCCACTTTGAGTAATCAACGTGATATATGGGCTGGTTGTACGTGCTTGTGAGACCGAGGCCTAACGACTGACGGACAATTAAAACAGACATCCCGGACCCACGCGCGTGTATGCGGGAATTGCCTCAAATGCAGTTTGGACAAGCGGCATTTCAAAAAGTATTTGTGTGGCATTTTTAAACTTTTGTTTATTTTCGCCAATTCAAACTGGTGTCAATAAATAGCACAAAATAAAAGCCATTATTTGATTTTTAGTTATTGCAATATATGCTATTGAAGTCATCATCTAAAAAAAATTGACGTACACTTTTAATAAAAGTCACAATTTATCACGCGCTATCCACTTTTCCACAATACTTTACAATAAATTCAAAGAAGGTAATACTGAGCACATAAATAATAATACATGTACATAAGCCGAGGCAGAGGCGGCGTTCCATCGTGTGGCAACACTAATAACCGGCGTCGGGTGACAGCAAACTGCCGACAGATATTGTCGTCAATTTGTTAGGGCTGCTCTTCTCGGCGCTGCTTAGGATTCGGCCGACGCTCGACCCGCCGCCGCCCGGGCTTATGAACACACCACCAATAAGAACAACAAAGTTGAGATGTCAGCCGATTAGCCGCAAGTCACGTTATCATCCCTTTTTTCGTTCAAGTAAATATATTTTGTGCACAAACATACTGTCCGAACAAATACGTAACTCGTTGTTGTAGCGTTCGGATGTTGTGGTATCTGACTGTACTTGTACTCTATTAAAGTGTCGATTTTCAAATTGCAGCATCATAAAAAAATATCAAACAAAATACGAATTTGTTTTCCGACGGAATACACGCCAGTTCTCTCTCTATTTCCAATATATTCAATATAGCCATATATCTCTTAATTGTACCGTCCCGAGATGAGCTAAATTGCACAACTTTGTTCGGTTCTTATTAATGTACTTCGCCGCAATAACATATTTTGTTCTAAGTCTATAATAGTTGGCAATTAGTGACAGATCGCTAACCCCTCGCCTACAAGCTCCATTAAACACTCCACTTGCTTCTGGAGAAATCCAATTGAGACTTAGTTATTATTTTACTGTGAACGAGCAAAAATGTTGCGATAATCCCAATAAAACTTTCTTGAGTTCTTAGCTGCTAGTTTGTTGCTGGTCATTGAAATTCAGGCATCAATGTTGTCACCTTTTCAGTAATTTTGTTAGCTAAGTTTGCTCAGCAACATGGTGAAGAAAGCGGAATAGTTTCAACACGTAGATGCATTAGGTATTCTACAGTCTACTTTATACTAGGCGTCAGGCGTGGCGGCAGCAGGGGTAGTAAGCCTTATTTGAGCCAAGCGCGCGTGACGTGAAACTGGAAACCCGACTTGTATGTCGCGTCGCGTCTTGTCGCCCGAATTCTCATCAAATCATCCCACGACAATGTCGTTGCAAATCCCAACACGGGATCAAAAGATATTAGAGCTAAATTGAACCGAAGCAGTGATGATACCTAATTGCATATGTTTGTCACAGTACGTATACATTTCAAACGCGCTGAGAATGCTTTAGTGGGAGCTTTCACAGTAACAACCGAGACGTTGATTTTGTATGTCTTGTTTTGTAGGATTTTTGATATGAATGAGATCATGCAAATATAATGTAATCTACATCCTGTTTAACTAATCTAATAAATTCCTTGGTTATACATTACGATACGCTTTCAAAGTAGCTACATAAAAATGCTAATAACTCCCCGATTCAGAATTTATTAGCCTCTTAAAAGCGCTAATACAGAAAAGTCGTTGCGACACCTGTTAGAAGGCAAGTTTAAATTATCTCTGCAGATAAAAAGTGACTAGATAATACAATGAGATCCTTCGAAGGCGGCTGCTGTCCTCGCGAATCATTAATTTTAATTCGTACCCCGTGACGACGGTCTCTTTAATGAATTATTGGGAATCGCTGGAGTGCCCCCCTTCCACCCCTTGGACTTCCTACAGTTTCTCTTAGGGACTTAGCATAATGTGAAAAAATGTGGCTCGGCCCTGCTGCATACTAATTGCTTGTTGTGTTGCTCTCTTTAAGTAATATTCAGAACTTACCGACCGGAACTTCGGCGGCGCGAGACAAGATTAACAACTTTTACCCCTGATCGATCACTTAACATCGGCCTTTTATAAGCTTCGATTTCAAACCGCTTTTGTTCGCATCGCCCGTTAAATTATTGAAAGGATCATCGAAATATAAGCTCATTTTTTTCGTGGAGAAAGGACTTCTGAAAGAGTAGCTGCTTGTCATGCACTAAATCTTTGGATATTTTAATGGATTCTCATTCTTATTCCGACTAACGTTACGGAGGATGGCCATCGGGGATGGTTACCGCATACCAATGATAATACGTTTCGGAAGTTATTTTTCAGGATTTTTTTCCTGAAGGAGTAATCACTTTCTATTTCTTTAAAGGTAAGTAAAACATGTTTAAAGAGATGCGCGAGGCTCGTCGGGCGCGTACGTGCGAACGTTGTCATGCGTGCCCGCGAGCCAGGGGCAAGAAAACTTGTATTTTTTAAACTTTTGCCTTCCCGTAAGCCGGAGCAGGAAAGTTACAATTGTATTCCCCCTTTGCCCCCTTCAATATGTGACCTGCTTATTTATTGGAGAGGCGTCGGCGGAGTTCTCAGACAATATGTCGCGAGCCACCCGAGCAGACGCACGCGGAAGGAGCGACTTAAACAAAACACAATTTAACCCGACAGAGAAAGTGAACTATTTGATTTATAATAACTTTTAGTTGTGCTTCCGCTTCTAAGGCCGAATATTGGAAGTATTTGTCATAAGTTGGAGCACAGGTGCTGGAGTTAGATGGATGTTTATAGAGTGGTAGGTGGTCCATGTGGGAGGCTTGCCGCTCAGTATTCAGAGCGCAGCCGTCATTAGCCGAGCCAGACGTTGGATTTCCCAGAAGCAGCTCGAATGTACCTACCCTGTGCTGCTGAATAATGATGACATCGGACCAACTCAATTTCGAGTTCGAATTAAGCGATATTTTTCAATATTACAGAGTTATTCTTAGGACTTGTTCAAATACCACGTAGACTAGGTAGTATATAAATAAGAACATTTGGTTAAAAATACACAAAAATATAAACGTAGGTTGGCACGTTGTCGTTCATGCGTTGGAGTGACACCGGAAAAGTCGAAGTAATCCAACCGATAAATGGCAAGTAAATCCATGGAAACCAAAATGCCTTATGCATTTAACTTTCGCCGTTGTTTTACGGAATGCTGAAATTTAAATACAGAATCCATTTTGTGTTCAAATGAGTTTTCGGAATAGCCAATTAGTTGTTAGCGCCCGGCCGCCCTCGTTCGCTTTCATTAGGCTATATAGTTTCCCAAATATCTGGGCCCCTCAGAGATATATCTTTCGGTTGCTTTTCCATTTTCTTCTAACAGTTCGCTTATGCGAGAACCGGGGAGCAACTCAGTTGTAAAATTTTACTAGTGTTTCGCGGTTGTTATTCGACGGCCGGAGCCCGCTCGTACAAGCCGACGATACTTTTATTTAAAACATTATCAAATGTCGGCAACAACAAGGTGTTAAACTTTAAAAAATAGAATATTTTTTGTAACAAAGTAAAAATAAAAATGTTCTCTACCATACTCTGCTACCTGTTGTTATATAGCTGTATTTAAAGTTTTAAACCAATGTTTGCTTTAAATACAGGCACTCAAATTTATTTTTCATGCGTAATTCAAAACATTTGTCAACCAACCAACCGGTGGCTGGTTTTGCAATCAGAATACTCGTAGTAAAAACCAGAAAATCCACTAAAAAAATTAAGACGCGTACTTTTGTTTATTGGTATCTAAACATAAAACCATTGTACATTTAATCAACAGCTTTAGATATTGCTTGTTAACAAACCCCTACAGTTAACAAAATTAATCGCAATCAAAAACGCACCAAGCACCACGGCGGCGTATTTATTCGAAAGTAACTCTTTATAACGTGCAATTCCTTTCTTATTTCATAACGCAATCTTCTCGGCTTCTTATCTAACAACGAACATATCTCGCCCCCGCTCTGGAGGAAAATCGTCCAATATAAAATCGGTTTAATTTGCACTTTTCGCACTCAATGGGATGGAATAATATCGGGCAATTTGGTTACCGCTGGCATAAATATGGCGGGCCGCGCAGTAATTGTAACGCGGGCAATTCGCGCCTCGTAACGACCGAGAGAAGAAAACTTCGCCCGTTTGAGCAACTCGGCCGACGCACCGCCCCACAGGCGCCCGGCCACAGACGCACGCGCACACTACTCAGCTCTTGACCTACATACGACTCAGACTTGCTCTACGAACAAAGAGATTTAAGATAAATAATAATTAAATGTCCTTGTCTACGAACAACCATTAATGGCCCGAAACTTGCAATAATTATGTCTTGTACAAATTGATGAACAAAAGTTTTAAGGAAAATACATTTTCAATCTTAAAAACATATAATTCCCTTAGTAGGTTAATTCACAACGCCGTATAAAATCTTAGCTACTTTACTCAAGAAACATCAAACAAAAATACGAAAATACCTCACCAAAAGTCGCAAAACTACGTAGGTACTACGTAAATCGTGGAATCCTTTATCTGATTTCAGAGAGGCATGAGTAACAACAAAAAGGAGCAATTTTCTTGTTCCGCATGGCGTGGCGGGGTGGTCTATCCGCGACACAATGGCCGGACCCACTCCCGCTACAGATTACTATTACCAAAACAGATCCTGTTGATATAATACCAACACAAAAGTAATTACCAGTGCCTACAGAGCTCTTCTTTGCTCCTTTGCCTAACGTAATAGAATAACGAATGTCATTTTCTTTTACTCTGACCCTTCCGCGGTTCGCGCGGGGAATGCAAAATTCCCGAAATTAGAGTGAATAAACCTGCGTTGTAATTAAAGTCGGGTGCCGGGCGCGCCGAGAGCGTTGGCCGCCCATCTTTCTTGGCTGGCCTACGAATTAAGCACCGAATTGCTTTAGTAATTCGAAGTATATATTCCTCGCTCTCAGTTAAATGTAAATCACTTTTACTGTCCCGATTTTTACCACTTAACTCCCTAATCTTCTAATATCTACCTTCTTTTATTTAATATGTAAATGCGAGATGTAAAGTCGATTGCCCGTAATTCGATATCGGTATTAAATTACAAGAGCTCGGGTCTTTAAATCAACAGACAGATCGGCTTTGGATCCATCACGAAAAAATACAAAGAAAAAGTGGAGTTTCACCATTAATTTTGTCTCCAACTGGCGGGCTGGATGGGATTTTAACATTTATTAGTGATGTTTCAAAAATTCAATGTAAGTTCTGTATTAAAATAATAAATATAAACGGGTCGTAAATCGTGGGACTGAATTCAGTAAGAGTACTCGGCTCCGGTCGGCGGCGACAATCAAGTGACGCAACAGTTAAACTAGGAACAGCCCTCGACCACTTCCGCCCGCCCAGCGCCGCAGCCGCTCAAACTCGAGCAAACACTCGTCAATTGCCTTAGTGATGTTTATAAGAGAATTACAAAACTATCGATACAATGGAAAATGGTTTCACGTGGAATCTATTTGCAAACATTATGTTCTTGAAACGAACTTGTTTTCTCTATATAGAAATTTACAATACAAAATCAACACACTACTAAAACTTTATTACGCATTCGACAACAGATTGATTTAGTTTAGATAGTTTTTTTTTTTTTTTAATGTTGCCGCACACTAGAACTGCTGTATTGTGGGTGCGTTTAGAAACATCAAACTCACATACACAAACAGCCAGACCCGGAACAACTACTTGTAGGTCATACAAATATTTGTTCCGTGCGGGAATCGAACCCGCAACACGCAGCGCAGCCGTCAATCGCTTAACCACTGCGCCAACCAGATTTGTAACGAATGTTTTTCGCGTCGTTTCAAATATCAATAACATTTTTTTTTAAATATCCTTACCACAAAACACTCATATCAATTCAGTTCTATTATCGCAGCGCAGCTCGATATCGATACGAAAGAAGATTTTTTTTAAACCATCGACACAGGCCGCTAGCCCTATCGCCAGCCAGTCGGATGGTAACAGTTTGCAGAACGGCTGATTGCTTTGATAATCGCCGCCTGAGACGTTACTAATGACGCAAGAACATTGTCTCGACAACCCCCGCAAGAACGGCCTGTTTCTACAAGATACATTATTACTACAGTTATTCTAAACATAGCCGACGCAGCAGTTTCTAAATAAATTAACTAAATTATTCGAACACAGCCTTGAAGTGCTCTGAACTAGTTATAATGCAGTTAGGCTGTTAACTGTGACCATTTTATAGTTTAATTGCCATAAATCTGATTTTTATGTTTGCTTTGGCCGCTAAAGAATTCAGGCCAACTTGAAAATAAAACTACGTATTATAAATGGCACCTTGAAAATATTGGTCATATTCATATAACAAACCGAGTAATGGCTGCCACATACATTCCACAACGTACCAATCAGTGGTTTAATGGATTAAATGATCCATTGAAAAGTTTATCTATTCAAAGAGTTAAGAACCTTTGTTGTAAAACTTCGGAATACTGCCCAACTTTGCAGATACTTCCTAAAAAGAAAGAACTAAAGAATCGTCATTATTTATTCTATCTACATTTAAAAATAAGAAATTTTCTACTTGGCAGAATTTTATAAAAAGCTCTCCCAAGAGAAGACCTGCATAGAGTGCGTAATATATTGAATTGTGACCAACGTCTACTTACAGCAACACAATGCAAAATAAGTTAGCAATGAAATTCAGTTGTGAAGCGGCGACAGCGTGAACTACTAGCTAAACTACATTTGCCAACTCAGTAACACGAGCAATCGAAAAATAGAAAGTTCTACTGGCTGGCTAGGATCGAGACTAACTGAGTAACTGGCATTCTTCACAAACTTTAGGTGAGACTTGCTTCTTCGAGAAATTTATTCAGTTTAGTTTGTTTACCCAATCCTATTGTTCCTAGAAAAACCTTCCCGGAAACTCGCGTTGGATTTACTTTCTGTGTTAAATGTCGCAGAAAAATTTATTCATACAACGCATTGTCAGTTCTGAGGAAGTTCTCAGAATCTAGACTTTGAGTTTAAACAATGGTTCATCGGCACTGCTTTGAAGTATCTTCAGTCAAGTTATACAGAGTTCAATGAAGTACCTAAACAACAATAAAACCTTGTATTTAGAGCCATGATAACGTCACGTCTGGTTTGCAAAAGTACACTCGCTGAAAAAGTAAACGTAAAATTAGGTGTTTAAGCACAGGTTCGATGAACCTAATCCAAATAAAAACTAAACTCGCTTTTAAAACCAAAACCATTTAGGAAACGTATAAAAAACTAAACTAAGAAAAACAAAATTAGCAGACCAAACAAAATAATCGATAAATCCCGAATAAAAGTTGTCAGATTTATTTGCGAAACAAAAGTTAGCCCCTCCACTCGACAATACAATATTTGGAATGTTCGATTTTCAAACCGAAACAATATCTTTGGGCCGTTTAAAGCGGTATATTCGGAAGTGGCACTTAGCGCAACAGAATAAACTGTTGGCGTAGTCGTGTAAACACGGAAATTCCATCCTGCAGGCGGTTTACACGCCCGAGGTCATTCAAGTTTCATTACCAATAGCTCGGAGCTCATAACTTATTCAGTTAGGGGCAGGTAACGTGTTTTAACATTCAATTTGCTGGAAGAAGAAACGTTATGGTCGGTAAACGTCGCGGGAGTAGCGGGAGACGCCACAATGTCATTGTACATGCAGCGCTCGTTGGTGATAACGAAGCGTGCTTGTTAATGTATGGGGATGATTTCAAATGAATTAAAAGAAAAACAAAGAAAGAAAATACGTTTATTTGGGGTAAAAATGACGCTGAGAAAATCACGCTCGAATTTGAAAGAGACGCATGAATTGTAAGTGAAGTTTCATTTTGGTTCTAAATTATGGCAGAAAGTGTTTCGAACTACGTTACCTTTTTAATTGCTATCTTGCAAAATTATTGTGGATAGTAGGTACTAACAAAGCGGAACCTTTACCAATATTATGTTCTTAAAACCCTACATGTTCTATCTGAAGTACTCCACCATGTAAGTAACTACTCCACCCAAACTCCGATCAGCGTATTGCCAGTAGGTGTGGTTTTATGGCGAACATTGTAACCACTGTATAAACACACACCTTCAAGAGTTACGCCCCCCACAGCACTTAGGTAATAAAACCAAGAAAGTAGTTTTAAGGAAGCCCGCGACAGCTATTGCAGCCCCATATTACCCGCTGCAAAACCCTCCTTATTACACGAGACAAACAAGTTATTCGTTTCAAATTGAAAACTTTTCACCCCACTAGCCATGCTGGGGCTGTGGCCCATAAATTCCCGCCAATTTTGTTTTATTTCGCGATGCAGGCACGGTAATAAAAGTAAGCTGGACGTGAGACAAAGCCTCTAGCCGGGATTACGCGGCCATCGCTATGGATCACTGCAGCCTGTGATACGGTGTCTAAACAACGACACCTGACTAACTGGACACGCCCACGTAATTTGCCAATGTGGATACAAAAAGGCTTTATGATACGACCGACAGCCTTGTTCCCGAAAAAAGAAATCCCTCTTAAAACTCGTCGCACTTTGAAAAACATACCCATAAAACTATACTCCAAGTTTACGGCCGAATACATAAAAATATGTACCTTAACCTCGGCTCGGCGAAATTTGGCTAGAGAGAACACTTTTTTCTAAGCAAATAAAATCCGGTACCTTCGTACTTTCGTAGATCTAATATTAAAGGACTCTGTGAACGGACTGAGTAAAATATCAATAAAATATTTCCGATAACACGGATACTAAATGTTTGGATTAAATGTAGAGCAGTTGACTTCTGTATCAGTAGGCAGGCATAATTCTGGATCTCCTCCAATCTCATCTGTTGTAGTTGGCAACGCACCGGGTGGCCGCATGTGCGATTTTTACTCCATGCTCATATTGCTCATGGTTGCGTTCCTTGCTATATGAAAAGTGTCGAATAAGCACGAATTTAAACTAGATAACTAAACAAATACTCTTGTGTTTTATTTTGGAATCATTCCTTTTGTTTTCTTTTGTCGGGATCGAAGGTTATTTTCAAACATTGCGAATGTCGTTTTTTGTGTGGCGAAAAGAACTCGAATAAAAAACTACAAAGTTTTATAACGCAACAAATACGGAGGCCTTAATGAAGTGTGTCCGCTCGTACCGCAAGCTGCGCTTCAAGAAGTGCCAGGTGAAAGCAAGCTCTTTTTATAGCGACTAAAATAAAATCGCCACGCGTGAGTAAGGAGAGGTCCCAATGGATGCAACCACAACAATGACCATACAAAGACGAAAACGTTCCTTAACCCAAAGCTTTAAAGTTGGTATTCACTCTAACCTCGAACTGTCTGTGAACAAAACAATGCCTGTTTTACGGACAGGATTGCAAACAGTTGCTGTGTCCAACGGTTATGATCCGTCGTTTCAGCAACACGCCAAATTTGGTCCCGTCATAAAAATAAAAAGTAAAGTAGTCTGGATAACACATGCTCTGAAGATTATCTATACGACACACAGTGCCAGGTCTTGAATAATTCAGACTCCGGTTCTGTGCAAGAATGAAATATAAAATGAAGTTGTTCTAAATATCCGAGCAGTAAATAATGTTATCCCACTAGAAATCAATATGAGCTACAAAACAACACGTAAAACAATAAACCCCGAAATAGTTAATGTGCCAAGAAGGAGCGTGGGAGCCAATTAATTTTTGCTGAGACCTCGGTTTATGTTTTCCCGGATAAATAAGGAGATTTAGCGGCGAAGTCCAGAGCCGCCTCATAAAATGGCTTGCTCGTAACCGGCCGTGACCAGTCCCCTAACTAACGATTCTCGATAATGTTACAATAAGTTTGGATTCAGTACACTGCAACCAAACCAATACAAATAACAACGCCAATATAAGAAGAAAATTTAAAGATTGATTTGAATCTTGATTTTAGTATAAGAGACGTGAAGAGGTAAACAAACCCGCTTTAAATGCAGATATAATATAAATGATATTTAAACTACCAAATATTTTTTCACGACTTCATATAAAACTTTTTCAATACAAAGATCATAAACAAAATTACGACCCACGGTACACTTGATGGTGCATGAAATTGCACCGTACATACAAGAGTCATTCGAATGCATTTTATTTTCCTAGAGTAGGCGAGGAGGCCGGGCGATGACTAAATAATGACCAGGATAACGCAGTTTTATTGCCAGCTCCGTGTTGCGAATATATAAATGAACCCTCGAGGGAGTGTTAAAGACGCCGCCAAAGAACTCCTGTCGAAACAAGTCGGGCTCAGAGAAATGGCGCAGTAAACCACCCCATCCGCTGAGACGTCATTTTGCTCTTTGTACGAAACTGCTGTTTGGAACACAAAAAAAAATAATAAGAATTGTATATTTGTACCAACGAGCCAATTTTCAGCGACAACCGTAGTTGGCTAAATAAAGTTTCTTGATAAATTGTCTTTTGTTCTGCTAATTTTATTGTATGATAGACGATAGAGATAGATAAACGTCCGCATTATTTTAGAATTACATAATATTCTCCTTTTGGTAGAGCTAATGAACCACTCTGTTTCGTTGTGTTATTCGTGAAAATACCTATTTGAAAAAATACACAGCTTTAATACATTCTGCATGAGGGCTTCACGACTGATACTTAAATATATTTGATATTTGGTATATACCAATTCTGGAGTTTAACTCTTCTAAACTTATTGGCATAAATTATTTTAAAACAAGTAGGCAGCAAACCAGGATTCAACTAGTGAAGAATACAAGGAAACAAATAGCGAGTGAGCACGAAAATTAGTTTATTTTATGTATTTAATTATGCCAGTTGTGTTCACGGCTCCAGTTCAAATTGTGATTTCACCGTGTTAAAATATTAAAACTTTAATTGTATTCCAGCGCCCGACTCCATAGCCGTAAAGAAGTAGGCGAGGCGCTCCGTTGATACACTATTAATGCAATTGTTCGAAAACAGCGCGGGGCAATAAAATTTAGCCTTCAGGTAGAATATTCCGCCCCACTTCGCAGCCGTAGTCATAATTTTTCGCATTGCGGATTTCAGGTAAATGTATTTCATTACTTCATTTTACGTTTTTACGACTAATGAGATTGTTTTAAAGAGGTAGAGATTGCATGCAGATAAAATATCTTTTTTTTTTAATATGGAATTCATTATCATAGTATAATTAGCTTATAATACATTAGCTTTAACAAAATAACAGGTGTACAAAAATGGCAAAACATAAGCCTGTTGAAATACTTACAGCAATGAACTGCTGCGCTTACATATTCTCTGCATGATGCACATTTGATGTTTGCCGAAGAAAACTGGTCCTGCTGCTGTCTACTATCCACACCTATCACTTAAGTACCAGTATCCTACTGCTATTAGACTTTATTACGCTCACAAGCAGGATAAAATAACACTTAATTTTCTTCCTTAGTTGGCTCAAAGTAACCAAACCAGCGGCACTGTATGATGGCGCCTGTGACAGCTTACAAATTATAAAAATACCACTTATCTATTCTATAAATTACCGTTTCAGCGTAACGTTATTATTGCGGCCCGTAAGCTACGGTTTCGAAGAAGAGCGATTCCGTCATATTATAACGACCGTCATGAAAATCTGCAATTTACGCCAGTAGACATTAAGGTGTCAAAAAATGCTTTGTATTTGGACAACCGTTATTGTGTGGCCGTTCACCGCTTTCTTAGGAAGCCAAAGATGTACAATGTAGGGTCAGTGGGTCGTCTTAGGGGCGAAGTTATATGAGTTCAAGTATACGCCTAAACATTAAAAAAATGTAAAAAAAATATATTTTAGGTCAGTAAATTTTTCGTTTTTTTTTTTACGGGAGTCAACCAATTTTTTTGCAGTATCGGTTTAACCTTAATCATAGAAACCATTCACGTTCTGAGAAGCATGGCCCTACGACGCACCGTTTCCGAATTAGGTCTTAGAAAAATTTAAATTTGCTTTCCAAGCAATAATAATAAGGCGTAGTCGCCGGAGCCCCGCTTAGCGGGGCTCCTCCTTCTAAATGGTTTGACAAAAATAACCACGAAAGGGATGGCGGGATCGTTGTTCGCTCGCCGCGCTCGCTCACTAGACCCCGTCATCCCCTTTGAACCTAACCTGTCCGAGTTGGGTGCCCCGAGTCCCGAGCTCGCTTCGCTCGGTCTTGCATCGTAAGTTCAAAAAGGATTCGTTCGACTTAATGTTTACGACAAATGGCTGGTTTGAAACAAAAACCACCAAGACGCTTTTATATGGTAGCTCGCCGTCCGGTAAGGACCAGGCCCGGGTCGACGACGCGTTGTGTTCCACATGTGCCCAAAGAGAGGTCGGCACTAATTGAGGGAGTCCGCTAGGGCCGATGGCTGCCGGGGTCGCGGATTGTTCGAAAGAGTTACCGTGGCCCTGGCACACAGGCAACTGAAGGAACATGGGTGGGTTTTAGCCTTATATTTAGGTATTCTATACGACAGAATCGAGAATCGATATGCGAAAAAAATAATTGTTGATTAATATTTGCCTATTATCCTCAGTAAGTTAAAAAAATATTCGAAGGCCTATTTCTCGGAAACGGTGCTTCGTAGGACCATGCTTCCCAGAAGGAAAATGCTTTCTATCAACAAGGTAAATCCGGTACTGAAATAAAATTAGATAATTTCTGAAAAAAATAAAAAGGTTAAACATTTTCGTCACATTTTGCAGTCAATATTTACGGAAATTGATAAAACCTGCAAACGCCACTAGACATCACACGGTGCTGCCATAGACACAATACCTTTAGGTACTAACAAAACCAGCTCCATTGGGATATAAAAGACTAAAGAGTGAAACTACCCTCGTAAACCTATCAATCTGAGTATCGATGACCAAACATCCAAACACATCAAAGGCTTAGTATAAAAAATGCGCACATTTTCGAAAAAAAAAAAACCGTCCGAGCCGACATTTGTATTTTTGAGTATAGTCAAAGCTACAGCTTTATTTCGTTCGGCTTTTACGAGTACAACAAAAATAGACGTGTTAAAATATGTTTGTTTCACGATCCTGCACACGATTTTAACTTATCACGATTATACATTTTATTTGGTTAATAATTTTGATGGACTGATACTTAAAATAGAAAATCTGTGATACGAAATAAATATAAGTCTAAATTACTCGAACGATTGATAAATCGGTGTTGAAAATTGTAGTTACCTACATAAGTATACTGTTTAAATTTTCATAATATAAAATAAGACCAGCCTATACTGTCCCACTGCCGGGAAGAGACCTCTTCTCACACAAAGAAGATATGAACATTGATCACCACGCTTGCTCAAAGCGGATTAACGATTTCACACTTATATTTTTTATAAGTCCAGGTTTCCTCACGATGTTTTTCGTTCACCGATGTCAGTGATGTCCAAGATGAAATTAGAAACCATTTTCTTAATCTACATTTATTTAAAGTTTTCACCTTCAAGAATCGATTGTGAATTCTATATAATATAACCTAAATCTTAATAACAAGTTGCTGTTACCTCTAAAATTACATTTTATATTGAATTTTCAGGAGTTTACACGTTCCTGTCTACTGTAAATTCTACTTGTAAGCCACTGGTGACTAGTATAATGTAATAATAAAAGGTAGCAACATCCATTAACGTCCACAAAAGCATTTCAGTGGACAGTATCAGAAAACAGAAGATATTTAATGTCAGTTACAGAGAGATGTAAAGCCACCGGACACCGAACTGTCCGGAAATTGTAGTCATAATTAATTTGAGCTATTATCGCTTGACCATAACATGGTATTGTGAATAGAGATTCATATGCAAATTAAAATTTAATTTACTCACGAACAAGTATGAATGCGTAAGATATTAATATAATACAAATCAACAGTAACACAAATTAAAACTTGGATATAGTACTAGAATTCACTTCTAATTACAAAATGAAATAAACACGTGATGAAAATAATACATTTATTTAATATGTGTAGGTAATTAATTTAACATTTACATTATTCACTTTACATCGGACGATAGACATTTATTTATTGATACAATAATACTTATTTACAAAAAAGATAACACTAAATAACACTGTAACAATATACGTCCCATAAAATAATGACTGAAATTACCATAATAACATAAAGTATAATACATTTTCGAATAACGTTTTATCACATTTCTCGTACATATCGTAAAATTTCTATTGCGATGCTTTGGCAATGCTATATCTTATTTATATCCTGCAAGAGTTCTGCTCTCGTTTTGCTGTTTTCAATAAATCTTAAGTAATAATTTTATAGCATTAAATTTATTTTTCTCTATCCATAAAATCTTTCTTTGGATGTATCTACTATACTATAATATTAAGTTTTACTGCTGCATTCTTTGAATTTAAATATACTATTGCTGAATTGTTTACTAAGATTTTCAAGAAAACTTTGACTTCTCTCGGATATAACAAATATGTTATTTATATGCTTTTCTTTGTTATTTATTTTAAAACTATTCTCAACTTAGTATTTAATCGTATCGTACAAAAGCACGTTAATTATTACATTTAAATATCTCTATTGTGATCATTAAGTTTACAATCCCGAGTACCAGGATTCAATGGTATCATCATCAGTCGATCAGACATTTTAAATATTTTTATTCAAAATTCTGACAATTTTTTTTTTACACTTCATCAAAATTTGTTCATTTATTTTGAGCAACATTGCCACATTCAAACACACATATTCCCCCCTCGTGTGATGTTGGGAAGTTAGTTCTATTCCTTGTGCAGGAAAGTCAAGCGAATCAATAGTGTTATCAGGTGGGACTCATTCGCAGTACCATGTGGTTCTTCTTACTTTCTTATCTACTATTCCTAATCTCTTGCACTCTCCGGGCACTCCTCGCAGAGAATTATCTGGAATTGACAAATTACTCTATTAATTTACAAAAACATATACAAGAGGAACTGTTATTCAAAATAGATCAGTAAACCCAGCAACAGCCACCAAGAACGAAGAAAAAGAACCATTTGCGAAGTAATCTACATATTACAGACAATCCATACAATTAACAAACTATAGCCAAAATAAAGGTAAGCTAATGAAAAAAGATGTCAGTTTTATTTTAAGGCTGGATGGGATGTCGGCTGAAGTAAGCTTTAGACTGGACCACCTCTAGACGATAGCTATAGTCGATCTATAGTCGAGTTATAGTCGATCTAGATGATAGTCGATAGCTTAGGCCGTTCAATAATTCAAGTGTTAAGAAATGTCGAATTTGTGTCATAGAGTTTACGGTACACGTAAAATGAGAATATGTGATCTCTGGTTTTCTGAATCTCTCTTAAATACAAGGATCACTGGCCAATGTATGAAGAAAATGCGGGGTATTGTGTAACACGCTAACAGTAGAAATGGCTTTAATTTTGACAGTTCAACAATATTCACTGCGTTATTTACGTTGTTGAGCAGACAAGTTTTTCGAACATATGAAGCAATACGTTAGCAATAGGCTACAAAATCATTTAGATTGTGATGTCTGTACAAAACCAACCCCAAGATTTACTATGCAATTTAGATCTACGTCGTTACACTAACTACTATGTACTACTACAATTCTTCATGCTGCTACTACCATTGACGTAACTACTGTGACAAACAAAATATGGTATGTACTTCAACTTCAGTTAAATCTGGACTGCAAAATATACCAAATCTTTTCTTCCCTTATTTATAGTTCTTATGCAAGGCAAAAAGTTTATCTAAATGGGCATTAATAGTTACTTATTTAATATGTACTTTCGAGTTACTTTATAGTTACTTTAGAGTCTCTTTAGAGTTACTTTATAGTTAATTTAGTATTACTTTAGAGTTGCTTTCGAGTAATTTAGGATTACTTTAGAGTTACTTTAGAGTTACTTTAGAGTTAATTTAGAGTTACTTCAGAGTTACTTCAGAGTCTCTTTAGAGTTACTTTAGTATTACTTTAGAGTTGCTTTCGAGTAACTTAGGATTACTTTAGAGTTACTTTAGAGTTACTTTAGAGTTACTTCAGAGTTACTTCAGAGTTACTTCAGAGTCACTTTAGAGTTACTTTATAGTCTCGAAATATTCAATATTACCTTCAAGATTATTTAAGTCAAAAAAAAAATCCATGCAGTGTAGTTTCCCGTCGTCCCGTCAATCCACAAAAGCGAAGTCAAAGAAAACGAAAACTGACAGATATAAGGAGTATATTTGAAAGCGTGCCTAAACTTTACTGACCTACAAAGCAATTCATTGGTGCAACTTCACGAGAACGTAACCATCTAACAGACCTGCAGCAGAGATGGTACATTGGTACTCAGTGTAATTGATGACATACCCAGTACCCGGGAATAAAGGTCTATCCACACATATCAGGTTCATCCTGGGATGTGACATGGCCGTGGCACACACAAGGCAGACACTGAAGCTTCGTCGCCGGCCCAAACACGGACACGTGTATGAACAAGTTCATATAAAATGTACGCACCGATATTTCTTTGAGACTCTGACGGAGCACGGTCCGTCCATGTCCCGGGCACGGCTCTGATATGTGTCGATAGAACTTTAATATGTCACATCGAGCTTCAGAAAGAGACTGTCACTCAGCGGGGTAATTGCGTAACACACTAACAGTAGGAATGGCTTTCATTTTGACAGTTCAACAACATCATTGCGTTATTTACGTTGTTGAGCAGACAATAAATGTAGTAATGAATTACCTACATAGCCTTTAAAATTATTCAGATTGTGATTGAAAGTGTGTTAAACAATTAGGGTGCAGGTATGAGTGATAAACACGACGCTTTTTATAGGATTACTTTTTCTAAATCTCGATGTGCCATAGTTAAGGCCAGGTACGGTAGTATTATTTACAACATTTACAAACACGAGAATATTCTAGAACTTATGAATTCTAGACGGATTTGAACGACAGCATTTTCACAGAAATATTATAATCTGCGTTGTAGATTTGGATCTATTGTTGTATGTTGTATGCGATGCGTCATTTGACTTTTTTGTCAAGATGAGGCTATTATAATATTTGAAGCCGACCACAATGTCTACATTTTATTTAAAGTTACATTTCATCATGTTCCAAGGAGCTATGTATGTTGCAACTTTACTAGGCTCAAATATCATCACGTAATTTTCTTTAGGTACATATAATCAATCACAATAAAATTGGGTAACACGGATTGCATACAACACGGGTGGATTACAGTTACTTATAAAGTTGGTGTTCTATAAATCCATACCTAATACGTGAGTACGCATTAGACTTGACAGTCCTGACGCACTTATTCAGGTATGCAAAACAATGCAAAGTAGGTACTATGACATACTCATAATATGTCACAAAAGATGCGACAAAATCCGTGACATGCTGATTTAACAACCGATGTGAGTTGAACCCGGTTTCTGAATTAAATTTTGAAGTAAAGAACCCGTCAAACTCTACTTTACCACCAATAAAGTGATGCCTTCAATGTAGCCCGCGGAATTCAAAATCTGTGAGGTTTTTGAAAATAAATATTGAATTTCGCGGGCTGTCATCTTATATAATGCTATAGTGTGACAAGTTCTCAATTCAGAAGCCGGGTGTTTGGCTTCTACTATTTACATAAAACTCATTAGCTCCGGGACGTCCAAAGTCCGATGTGTGAAACTCCTTATCGTGCTACAAAGACATACCTATTGTTAGTGATGCTTGTAAAAATTTGTTTGTGCTTACATTTGTCATTTTCGTTCCTGTCTGATTCCACCGACTCTTCGCTGTTCATGGAGACCATCGATATTCTTTTGTTTCTCTGCTGTAGAAGAAGTTCTGGAAACCGAGAATAATTGAATGTTAGAGAGAGTCTTGAACATAACCTTGAACCTAAACTAGAAGTTAATTTCTATCATTACGCGAACTACAGAATCGTTAGCTTCTTATTTGGGAAAGTTTATAAATATAATCCCTTTACAGGGTTGCAAATTACATACAAGAGAAACTTCGCGCATTATTTATGAAAAAAAGGACAAAAATATGGTGTCTAAATGGCTCGAAACATTAGAATTTATGACGACATTTATAAATGTTTGATCTCCCAACTTTCTTCAATGAGACATTAATGATATCTCGTTTGTCAAAACAAAACTGAAGCGCTTGTCGACGTTTAAATAATTTAGATGAATCTTATTTAAATAACTTTTCTTCTTTACCACCAAGTCGTGACAAAGTAAAATAAAAATATTTTTTGATGATAGAGAATGAAAGTGGAGATGAAACAGTTTTGTTCGACAATAATATCAAAATTATGTACATTATCTACAATAGCTATATCTATTGACCGCAAGCATTAGATTACACATCGATGGCATATCTCAGATAATTTATCGGTATGTCATGAATTTCTAAATTGTGTAAATGTACTATTTATCACGTTAACGAGTTGTGTTATCATTAAGGATATATGATAAATGTCATAAGCAATATTTCAAATCTGGAGTCTCCTGGTAACCATGAACCTCACGAACTACGAATCCTACAAGAATTTCTTGTAGCTTTTCTTGTATATTTCATCATGGGAAAGCAAGTATTACCACTCGCAACAAAAATTTATATCTATTGGGTTGGGTGATTTCAGTAGGTTATTTTGAGTAGTCTGGTAGATGCTGTTTCCTGGTTTTCAGTTACTTTTTAATCCCTTTATTGGCTATTAAGACATGCATAGAAAGCTATAGAGTGATCTATTCAAAACTCAGAACATAGGACATATTGCACTTACCCACATGTCAAGTGGAATAAGTACAAAAAATATAAACTTTATTGGCCTCATATTAGCGAGTATCGATACAACAACAGTTTTAGAATGTGATTTATAATAAGGCACCGCTGCTATCTCAGTTAAGCCACACCTGACTGCGTTAGCGAAGCTGATAACAACACAGATAAAGCCTACGATTCCGCGAAAACGTTCATAAGTACGTTCAGAACAATATAACGATTTCTGTAATACAATTGACGTTTGTTAAGTAAATATGCATTATGGTTTGCTAATCGACTGTGTCGACGCCTTAGGTAGGTCATTGATCGATGGATCGACGGATGTTGTTCATAAACTTGTGATATATAAAACAATCTTAATTAAAAAAATAAAGTTTGTTTCAATATCCATCTTTAAGCGTTTACTGATAGGTATCAGAAATCATTTATGTTATTAATAATTTCACGTCGGATGTTTTAATTTTCAACGGATATTTGAATACTGTGCTATAAACTGCATACTTGAAATAATCAAGAAAATTGAAGTCTTCGTCTGAATATTATCAAAGAGAAATATACTTTAGTATACATACAAAATATTGCATATTAGATAAGCATGATGAAAAGTTTAGTCCAGAATCTCAAGTAATAAATTTTGGTTCAATATAAGTACACATACAATCTAATTTTTAAACAATATTAGAACTAAAACGTTTATATAGAAACTGTGAGAACCAACGATCTTGTTGTTTAACCAAAATTCAATAATAGTGGACATCGGCCGATAGAGAGGGGGGAGCTCACTACACTATCATCAATAAACTCCACTGCTAGACAATAACAGAACTCGATCGAATGTCCGTCACCTCCTTCGATAGTTTAGATATAATGTTCACGTAATGGCGCAAAATGAACTCCGACAAGACAACAATAAAACTCCACTGTCTCGGTCACAACACACATGATCCGCATATACATCAAGTCGTCCAGTCCGACTAGATGGTACCGATTTTGCAATAGACAAAAGCCCATTGCGCATTTGAGGAAATAGTAATTGTCGTTAAATAGCTCTGAGTAACAAAGAAACGCATTACCAGAAAGATTTAACACCATTTCACGCTTATCGGCGTAATCTCAGCGAGAAATGTGGCATTGTAACCAGCGAGAGTTCAAAACGATCGTACTTTCGTCGCAGCATTCCCTTGTGATACTCCTATCTAATTATCCGTAAGGAAAGGTTGTTCAAGTTAGATAATACAGACGTTCTTCAAAGAGGAATAAAGAATACGAAGATAAGAATCGTAGGAACGTGTGAAACGTTAACAACACGTTTACAACCGATACCACTTAACTTTGTTTTGCGTAAACCAGCAAACAGAGCGATCGTTGCATATTCGTTTGCATTTACAAAACAACGGCGTCAAAGAAAAACGTCGAGTTCCTGGCGTTCCCACAGACGAGACGCAACGCAGTGCACATGCAACTTGCCAACGAGTGTCCAATAAAAAAGTGTGTCGTCGACCCCGCGTGCGTCAGCCTGTGATAAAGAACCCCGCTCCTTCCGTCACGTATTATACAGGGAGCAGATGACGATCAATTAAAAAGTTTGTTCGCATTAACTATGCTGGAATTAGTTTGGTTCAGCGTGCGTGCCACATGGACTCAACGAATTTCTTTGTGAGAAATGGGCTCTAAGTTAACGTTAATGTGACTTATCTAAATGTAACGTTTATTATGTTGGTCATGATGACTGGAAACGAATGTCCAATACAAGATGTGAGCACAGTAATATCAATCGATATTACATTTATGATGACATTAATAGATATCAAAACATCACATGAACGTAGGATGTTCATCGATGGAGATGGGTTACCGAACTAATAAAAAATAAGCTTCCTCGGTCATTAATTTAAAGCTGGTTTTATTACCAATTGCTTCAGTAGATATAAATACTTTCTACTGATAGAAACATTCAGTGGGGTTCATATACACGGACAATACAGCGTTACACTGACGTACGCAATGTTTGAAAGATGATATAATATTATCGACTTAGGACGGACTCGCTTTGTCACACCCTGCTGCGATGCATGACGCTACACTCATCTTTGCAACGTTTACTATTGAACGTGTTTTGTTTTTGCGACCAACTTCTACAATTATGTACCTACAATTGTGAAGTATGGAGACAAGTACAATATTTACGAGTTACCACATTATGACAGAATCGAAGAAAATAAGCTTCCAATGTGGTGTTCCAAACCAAACAACGTAGCTTAGAGAGACATTATATGTAATTTGAATGTTATAGCTCGTCACACAATAGTGGAGTGGGTGCTTAAAATTGCATCATTAGTTAGTGCATTGTTTCAACGCAGTGCCCTTATCAACGTGTGCTGATATTGATGGTCGCGTATCGTTGCTAATCGTTGAACAACATCTACATTTTAACCAATGCTGATAAATTGCCCCAAAACAATGCCACGTTATCTAGATGGGTAAAATGATATTTCAGCCATATTACTGTAAGTGTTTATACAGATAAAATACGACCTATGTAGTTACAGCAGTATATGTACATATAGTTCTAAGCATATTGTTGAAAATTAGTTGTATCTACTGCCTCAATTCTCTTTTGGGTATAAGATAAACTTGTAGATGTTCATCTTTCAAACGTTTATCTCGGAGAACCGTTTCTTTTCTTCTCCGTATCGTTTAACCGTCGTATTTAATTACTATGTCCAGTTTAACTTATGGCAACTGGTCCCAGTCTTGCTAATACAAACACAACCAGTTCTTTCATTCATGTTGTGGCGAGGTTATGATTTCAACGCAAAACCAGATTCTCACAGTGAGCCTTATAATGTTATGAGTGCAACGACGTTTGACACTCCTTGGCTCTCTGATTCTATGATAACATTAGGAATTGATGTATAGTTCATAGATATTGCTATTCTTTACTGCAATTACTAAAAATAAATTGATTTTTGAACCAACTTTTAGACACTGGAAACCGCAAATCTTAACCGCTGCTATGATTATTGATCGTAACGAAATCATAAGAGAAAATAGAACTCTTGAGAGTATTACCTTTTTTCTGCATGGCTTGGTCCCACAGTAGCGAGGTGATGCCTTCGACCCACGCGTTCCTGATCGCAGGGTCGCTGGTCTCCAACTTGTAAGACTTAAGGTTCCTCTTCTTGTACCAGATCGTGAACTTGTGCTGGTCGTGTTCCTTCGCTGTTATCCCCAAGTCATCCACGGGTATGTCGTCCTTGTATATGAAGTACTCAACTCTAGGTTGCTGGAAAATATAAAATTTGCCAGTTAGTATGTCTGATAGTTTAATATGCATAATAGATTTCCAAATTGGGTTTGTCTCTAAAACCAAAACACGACCCTGATCATTAACTGACAAACACTATTAAAAATTAATTAAATACAAAAGGTAGACACCAAATAAAAATAGAATTCACGTAGCTGGTTGAATTTAAATATATGGTTTTTAATCTTATTTATTCAAATTCAAACTAATATCAAGCGCAGAATATCAATGTCAAGTTGATTTTTACATAAAATGTTAATCGAAGTCATTGAATCGTTGGACAAAAGGTCACATTAGCTTTGGTTGGGTATAGCGCTATCCAGTTCCAGAACGACATTCATGTTGATATTAGTAGCTTATGTAGGTACAATGGGACGGTCTCCCAGTATTACGTATTTCCTGTACCATCAAACAGCTGAAATCGACGATGCGTGGTAAATTAGTCGTTCCGTAGCTTTGACAAGGTCATTTAACTCTCGCCACTACAATTGCTATTGTGTACAAACTTCATTACAAAAATATCTCACAATTTGCTTTTGTGTATTCTCTAGCTCCTAATGTACATTTTTGTTTAAAGAAGCGTCGATAAAGTCCGTGACAATGACCGACTACGTATTCATTCAACGTGTCATGGTCATAGAACCAGCAAACCTTTAGTTTTAATTTGTGGAGAATCTCTGTAGTGTTTAAAATTATTTTAACTACAGAGATAAGACTAAAATATTTGAGTTGTTACTCAGAATACAATCCTTTGTTATGTTAACTTCAAGACACTCGACAATGATACAAACTTGTATCAAAACTATGAAACTGTACGCGAATTGTGAATGATGGAATACAGATAATTCCGTCGGCGACGACGCCAGTGCGTCGCGTCTGCGTAATAAACACTTCGTAACGTCCGACGCACAATATCTCATTATGATGCAAGTTAAGTGGCAGCGAATGGTATCAAATTAAAAGTAAAAATAATAACTGCTTGTAATACAGACTGAAACGAGCAATTGTGAATGTAAAGCTCTTTAGTTTCCGAGTCGAAATTCGCCGCGTTTGAGTCAATACTTGGCAAGTCATCTTTCTTTCTAACGTCGCCCCTTGACTGATTTCTAAACGACTTCAAAGGCATCTCGGACTAAGTTGAGTTTTGAATAAAGCGCTTTCAACGTTTGTGTAAAGGAATTTAACTCTGCCAATACTGGAGTTTATTGTATTTTATCGAATCTGAGCAAAAACTTGCAAAGTCAGAGAGCGCTTATAGAGCGAGAGCACAGGTGCTCAATGAGATAAAAAAATACACTGTACCTATACTAGATAAAAGATAAGTACACTAAAATTTGATGCGACCTGCCAGTGTAACCAAAATGGTAATTAATTTCTAAGAAGCCACATATTAATTTATCTCTTGATTAAATATTTGGTCGATCTAACGTAACGTACATATTTCATACGTCAAGATATTACAATCTAATTTAAAGGTTGATCCAGTTTCTTCATTGATACGGATACTACGATAAATGATAAATGATAAATGATTTTATTTCTGTAAGTAGGTTTGAACAAACACTTTTACACGTCAATCATATTTTAAAAACTAGATGAGGTCGGCGTTTCCTATCTGACTACTCTGAGAAGAAAGGCCGAAACAAACTCAGAGGTCACAGTCTCTTTTAAAGTCCAGACATAATCTTGGTCAGATCATGTGAAGACCATGTAGATTTGTGTCTGAGATGGTCTTTTGAGGAAAAACCACACAGATTGAGTGGACCTGTCCAGTCAGTGCACGCATTTGTCAGTAATCGTGTAGCTCAACTCAGAACTTAAGGAGCTCAACGATTCGACGAACAATACCAAAGAAAAGACATTTGGGTAGGCCACAAAAATTACTCAAACTGCCAGACCATGATTAAAATTAACTGAGGAGAGAAAAAAAAAAGCAACAATGACCCACATAGTCTTCACATTCACAATATTAAAATAATAATCAATGTAGCCTGAATGCTATTCAATACCGACTTAGTGATTTCCTATCAATCGAACATCTATACTTAGTCACCACTGATGTATTTTCTCTGAAATCAGGGCACATTCAAATAATGTACTTTAAGAGCAATAAAAAGTCCCAACCGATACTGAATTACCATTAAGTTTGTCATGAAATAGCTAACTTATCATATCAGCCGACAGTGGGCACAGACTGGTGTAATTATAATAATTTTATTGTTACGTTGATAAGTCGTGACTCATTTTAAATAATGAGTCATACAAACAATGTTTAATTTGATCTACACAAGGAATTATATAATTTTTCCCTTGCGGCACATGCTCATAATTCGAAATCGTATAGTATTCCAGAAAAATGGGCACTAGCGTCATAATGTCGCTGTTGCTGGGTTAAATCCAAACATTCCTTAATTGGTTATTTTATCTTGATGAAGCAATTTATTTAATTTGGTTTCTTTTGGTTTCTTGACAAAGCAATTTATTTAATTTTATAACAGAGGTAAATTGTCAAATACGAAAATACTTTCACGTTTATCGTTGTTGATCGATGCTCATTACTTGTATTGTCATTCTCATTACAAGGTTGTAATTGTCTCGTGTCATGAAAGGAAACTTAAGTTCATTGTCATCAGTTGAATAAATCTAATAACAATAATCCTTTAATCTGTTGTAACTGTATCAAAACATCGTCGCTTATCGAGTATATAGAGTGGCACAACTAACCTACAAGTCGGTACTTGTAGGGTAGTTGTGTCACTCTATATAAATTGACCAAGTAGCCATAGAATTTAGAGTAGAATTAATAGCACAATATATCATCAATATAATCTTTACATTAACCTTCCACATTGTATACAATTTCTGAACTATACATAAGTACATATTTCCAAAGACGTATTAGTAAATATTGATTATGCCAAAAAATATAGGTCAAGTATGATTAAGTCGGAACCTTTAGATAACTTGTGTACTAGTATATACTCTCAATGTATGTAATTTGGTAAATTAATATGAATTTGTCTTGATGTATACGATTACTAACTAAAACGAAGATAATTTCAATGAAAATGAGGGAAAATCAATAAAGGTAATAAAGATTATTGAGAACTGCTGTAAGCTAAAAATAAGCGTAAATAATAACGAAATAAATTCAACTGAAAACATTCCAAACTTTTCCGTTGATAGGAGAAAAGAACAAGCATTATCTATTTTATTTTGAAACTGCTATTTTGAAACAAAGTTTTTGTCTGCGAGATAGAGGTGGGGCAGTCGATTGTTTAAATCTGAAATCCAATCATAAAAAGTGCAATTCACGTTGCACAACGAATACGCGAAATGCGGAGTGTCTGTATTGCTAATACGAGTATGTCAAGTAGACTCTCGTTTATTCACTGAAATGAGCGTCACCAGCCGGAAGCCTTAGGTATCACGTCACATTATGTAGTTTAACTATAACGTGCGTACCTACCAAAATATTTACATTGTTATCAAAAATAACTAGCAAAACTTGCTTATAATAACTGTCATTAATTATTCTGCGATAATTGTTCACAAGACCAAAACCACATACGATTTATTTAGTGGACTCGCTGATAATTCATTTTTATACGACGTTTATCGATTAATACCTACGTCTATCACAAGTCAGTATCATAATTTACGATGCCTGCAAAGTTTTCTTTAGGCAAGGCTGTCGATCAATTCTGTTAGACGTCTTTTCTACTCAAAACAGACGATGGCAACCAACATTATGTAATTAATTAGGTAGCTACTTAATTACTTAACTCACTACCGACCTATTTGCAAAGTATTAATTGATTCCTTTTAGAGCAATTTTAATGTAGCCACATTTACATAATCGATGAGTTTAATTACCTTGTCGTTTTTTGTACATTGCGTTTTCAGACAGAGTTTTATGTCTCCGAACTTTATTTATATTATTATATTTATATGCTACAATGAATACTAGTTGACTTTTTACTATAATCATCATATGCCTAGCCTTTTCCCAACTATATTGGGGTCAGCTTCCAGTCTAACCAGATGCTGCTGAATACCAGTATTTTACATGGAGTGACTGTATATCTGACCTCCACATCCCAGTTACTGGGTAAAATTTAAGACTGGTTGTCATACTTTCGGGCTTCTGACGACCCGTAACGACTGACAAAGATCGACGAATGATAGCTGGGACCAACGGCTTAACGTGCTTTCCGAGGCACGGAGGGGTCTCGGTGTTGGTATATACAGATAGTCACCCATCCACGGCCCAACCGCGGCAAGCGTAGCTTAACCTGATCGATCGACCCGTGTGGCTGTTATTACTTAGCCTCAAGCCTACTAGCCACAAGCTACCTTTTACTATAAATGGTGCATTTAATGCTGCGTTTTCGTCTTAATGACTTTAAAACCTTAAGAGTCAGAGTAATTATTGCTAATATGTAATCAGAATACAGTCAGCAGGTTTTCAACAAAACTAACAACAGCAGTTTTTAAATAAGAATACCCAGACACTCAAAAATATGCAAAAAAAAGAACAACCTAGCTGTCTGCGGCGTATATTTGTTTGTGTGCACGCAAGTGTTTGCGTCTGTGTTGGACATAACAGTAGACACTGACCTTTCTATACACCACAGTGATGAGCACGAGTTTGTCGAAGAGGAATATCCTCATTAGTTGTCGTCGACGGCGCGCCGTGTCCATCGCGTAGAACTCGTTCTGGCGCAGCAGCCGGCCTTGGTTCAGCAGGTTCAAATATAGCTGCAACAGGAACGATCAATAGAGTGTCGCGAATTAAGTTAAGCCCTACCGGACACAAATAGATTTCGAATGAAACCTACGTGTAACGGTTGACAGGCTCCACCATTTTGTATGGTTTCGGATGGAAATAGAATATGCACGATTTTTTTTATTTTCTATAATAATAATAAGGCTTATTTATCAAAAAGTAAGAAAACAATATGTGCATGTTTGGTGAGCCAGAAACTAAGCGTCGCTTGTATCTTGTGGCTCAGGAGTGCGATTTTAACAAAATTATAATAGTTACCTTATAGTTTGAGGTTGTGAGATAATTATAGACAAGACTTTAAATAAAATAAAACATTCGTGAGATTCTAAAATACATAATTAAAATTAAAAACATTTGTTTACGTTGGGCTTGCGTTATTGTGTGTGAGTGGGGGTGATTATGTGTGTGAGTGGATGAGATGGTGTGTGTGTCAGTGGGTGTGATTGTGTGTATGTGAGTGGGTGTCATGGTGTGTGTGTATACTAGGTGCTATACCAAGGCTTCGGTGTCGTCGTACGATAGTTTTTAAAGAGCTGAAGTTAGGGATTTTTTACAGATGGTGGTTGAGCAATCCCTTAGGTCACAGATTTTGCTAATTTTATTGTAAGTGTTGGGATGGGTATAATAGGTACAGCGTCTAGCTAGTTCAGATTTGGCGTTTGGTATGGGTACTCTGAAGACACGCTTGTTTATTATGTCTCTGTAGTCAGGTCGTTTTTTTATTACTGCGTGGTATTTAAGCGTTGCTTGGAAAATGAATATTTGTCGTACCCTGAGAACTTCAAACTCCTGGTAAAGTGGGTCTGTAGGGAACCTGAACGGTTTTTTTAGTGCAACCTTGATCAGAGCTCGTTGCGTCCTCTCTAGCGTAATAAATGTGCTTTTACCAGCGTATCCCCATATACAATATTGTATGATTGACTGGTGGTAGAGAGCAAAATAGACGATACGAAAGATGTCGATAGGGGTGCAATCATGGAGTTTTTTCAAGACGTGTATTAATTTTCGCACTCTGGAGGATAGGGCATAAATATGGGTTTTATACGTTAAATGGTTGTCTATTGTTTATTTATTTTTACCAGCCAATCAATAATAACAGTAAACAATCACTGATTGTAGGTAATACGTATTAGTAACGCCTACAATAACATGGTATTAATTATGCCACCCATATTATTATGCCCTCATTTATTTAGCTGGTAAATGCTATCTCTCAGAAGGTGAAAGCATTTATAGTTCAGTAAACTTCAGGCATATTATAATATTGTGGATGTTTCGGAAAATTCGTCACACTATTAATATTATTTTTTTATCTTGTAACATACCTATCTGAGATATGATAAAATGGGAGATAATAAACATTGTCCAACGCCTGTGGCAAACAACGTGTATTCCATATGACTAACTAGCATTATTGTAGATACTATTTACGGATATTATCTTTGTATCTACATTTAATTTATTACCGATAATGGTTTACATGTCTCCATTATAATCTATAGCACTTTCAAGTCACAATGTTTTGAAAACAAGCGTATATATTTCACTCACCGGACATTCGGTAATATTTTCCAGCGCCATGATTTCATCGACCGCTGTTAGTACACATTCAATCATACTTTTCGCTAGCTTCAAACTTTCCAGCGGCGTCTCGTCGTTTTCCGAGGACTCTCCGTTGCTGCCGCCGGTCTCGTCACTGTCTACGCTTAGTTTGGATATCCTCGACTCAGTTTCACACCGCTCGTTCTCATAATTTGAATAAGTTTTAACTAAATCCGCCAAGAACAACTTGTATCTAGGTAGCCTCTGCACTGGTTCCAGAAGATAACTTGAGAGATCTAATCGATCACCTAATTCTAATTGTATTCCCTGGAACATAAACATTAGACATAACACATTTGCAAATCGATTCGATCGGTAGCTATAAATATAAATGTTTGCGGTTCAATTGCATCTAGTAAATACATATAATTTAATAGCCTTTCACCAGCTTTCATGCGTAATTTGGGTCGAATGATATGTGATCGCGATCAAGCTGGGATAACTGGAGCAGAATTTTATCCGAACAAGTAGACTGAGAAGGTTCACAGAAGGAAATGGCGCGCGACAATTATAATAATAAAATACTAACTTTCACTCAACTTAGACGTTTATGTCGCAACATTTAGCTTTTTGGTCAAAGAAAGAAGTTACATTATAAAAATTCTAATTTGAATAATAACACGAGTAGCGATCTTCTGGTACATTCGCTAAAAACGGGCGGATAGAATTAAATTCATTTGTATAATTAATGACTGTTTATACGTAACGGAATATTATTTTTTTTAAGCAGTGGCGGTCGAGTAATGCCTATGAATGTGCAAGTATAACGGTAGCGCCAACAGTTAGGCGGTTGTACAGCAGCGTGCGCATCCCGCACACCGTACACTCAACAGAAATGAGGAAATAACGCTCAGCGTCCATCGAGCATCGTGATGACCAGTGATCGGAGTAGGTAGATTGATTTTTAGTACTTGTATCATAAATGCACACAGAAAGAATAACATGGCTAAGCCATTTTTCCGGAAAGTAATTCCGGTATTTCCGGATTCAATTAAATATTGTTAATGTTGGTAGTGATATTATTACTACTCAATTCAAAATTTAAAGTTTGTTCTGATTGGTCGCTGGGTTTTGTCAAATCGTGACAAAAAAAAAAAATAGGAAGAATAATAAAGAATAAAATTGCTCATTTTATTACAATTCCTACCTTTTTTTTGAGGATGGCAAATCATCAAATGACTCCTTCCACTCTGGCAGAATACAATTCCTACATAAGTTCCGGTTTTTTTTTAATAATCCACCAATTCCGGAGGAATGTCCATAGTAATATATACGTTTCGGATCAATGACCCCAGTTCAATCTACCTACTCCGATCACTGGTGATGACTGATGCGTGCATGCGGTCAACCGATAATGGTTCAATCAATTTAGTTTTTACGGTAATACATGCCACTAACTTGTTACTACTCTAACACTGCCATTTAAACCACAATGGCACGTACGAATTACTACTTTCATACCTATATTAGAACTTATAATTACTTACTTCAAATTAGAAGCGACACACAAAGTTATAATTAAAACATAATGTAATGTGATGTAACTTATTTCTAAAAATATCTGCCTGTATATGAGAAGCTGATAGATAGAGTTTTTTTTTTTCATGAACAGGGAACTCCCATGAACGGATACATAAACGGATGCATAATTTAAAATAATTATCCTCAATTTTTGCGATAAGTGTTATGATAAATGAGTGACAAAAATACTTGTGATTTTGTTTGCCATCAGAACAGTAGGCTTCATTTAATTATTTGAAAAAACTGTAATGCCCCGCTCTGTCAAGAGGACTCTCCTTTCTGTTGTGATTGAATGTCGCGAAAAATAGCTAGCAATAAACTAAGCTTACCTGGAAAAACTGTTTATGTTCGAATACCAGTCTCGTCGCTCTCTTATTATTCCTAGAGTACATTACGTACATATTGAACCTCTTTTCCTGCAAATAAAATAACGTGATTGTTGTATAAATCATTTCTCGTATTGTTTAATATTAAATTCGGTTTGAATCAATCAAACGTCACGTACATTAACCGCGGTCATTATTCGTGATTTCCTATGATACACACTCGGTAGTTTAAGAGAAATTCGTATACTTTCTCCGAAGACAATTGAACTAAGTAAAACTATCGGAGACTGGGGGCCAATGTGGCGACAAGCTGAAGAACTGTGGATAATCGTTCAACACGTCCATGGATATTGCCCGTCCATTTAAATAAGAGCCGTGGTTATTCAAAGTTGCCGTGTTTTAGCCATTTCTATGAATCTAAACTATGAAGAAAGACGATCTTATTACGGCGGTGAAGTGCGAAGGCATAGAATCATGCGCACCGCCAGTCCATGACACCAATGTTTTTATAACGATCTGCTCTTAATCGGTCATTACGCTGACTATTTACTCTAGTTAGGAAACATAATTATTTCAGGGTAACCATTGACGGCAGTTCGTCAGTTTAAAAATAGATGGTCATTAAAAAAATAAAAACATTAAGCGCTTTTCAGCACGTAATGATAGTTACTATGTCAGAAACATGGCCATAGGTACTTACATCTGCAAAATAGAAGATTTTATCAAAGGAAAACAACGTGATCTATCTTGGCCAGTTAATAAAGGAGCGGGACCAATTTTTATCAGATATTATCATCACCATTTAAAAGTTATCAGATTGAGACTAAACAAATAAAACGTAAACAAAAACAACGCTTACGAATCTCCTAAAGCACTGTCCCAACTTCCTGAGATCATTTTCGCAGTCTCTTAAAGCTGGTAGGAACTCTTCAGAATGAAACCTAAATATCCTCTCAATGTTGCCGAAGACCTCAGGTTCCAAGGATCTGAAGGTGGGAGAGAGTTCAGGTTTTCTCATGTTGGGGATGTAGTCGTCCACGACATGCCTCAGTCGTTCCACATAGACGTTCTCCGTATGTACTAGCTCGTTCACGCGTTCTGTTAGCCGCCTGCAAATTAAACATTATATTAATAAAGGGTTATTTTTTTGGTTGGGAAATCATCAAATGACTTCTCCCGCTCTGGGCGGAGCGAGAGGGCGTGTCAGACTCTTACTGACTAAAACCCACCCGTGTTCCTTCATTTGCCTGTGCGCCAGGGCCACGATAACTCTTTCGAACAATCCGCGACCCCGGCAGGATTAATAAAGGGTGAACAATTGTTATTGATAACAATTCGTACATTGTACCCACTCGTTTGTAGGGGATTTAAGTTTACAGCTGATAGTGAAAACCCTCATTGTTATGATAGGGTTTTTTGTAATTGTTATTGGACAATGCGTCAAGAATTAAAGTAATACAACACTAACTTATCGAAATACATTACGTCCGTGCCTTTTAGATCATATTTCGAACCAATATAAGGACCTGTGGAAACTATGGGTCTAATTTTAGTCTATTTTATAGTTTTGATCGCGTAATTCTCAATCTTAGCTGGTCCTGCAGTCTCGACATTAGATAGCGACAAAAATCTGTCGCTAAGTCGTATCGATGTCAAATTCCTTTAATAGATTTTCAACTTTATTTCCGAAGCATAAAGTTGAAAATCTATTAAAGAAATTTGACATCGATACGACTTAGAGACAGATTTTTGTCGCTATTCATGTCGAGACTGCAGGGCCTGTTGGCCAATCTTGTTAAAAAAAAATACTGACTTGCTTTCTGAGTGTGTAGGTACAAGTCGTTAACCGACTCATCATAAGTGTTAGCCTTTATCATAATACAATAAAGATGTAAATATTGTACAAGTAATGTCTGTGTAATTAACTACAGCCACTATCGCCAAACATAGAAACAACGTCTCAGTGTATATCTAATATTTTATTACCTAAATTTACACTTGTTAGGAAAGTAAATACCCATGTTATTCCTCAGATAAATTCCATTCAGTGAATGTACAGTGTACGGAAGCTAAAAATATCTTTATCATATTATTTTATCAAACAGGTCAAGATTCTTCCCCTGTCAGTAAGGACTTACTGATATTGAGTGCAAATGATAAAATGCATTACTTCCTAAATTAACGTCTTGTCTGTGAGATACTGCTTCTGACCAACGCTGTCATTGAGGCAATTAATACAATCTAAATGTTTAAGCAATATTATATTACTTGATTTCGTAATACTGCCTTGAAATGTTCAGCATAGAAAATGTATTACATGTTTCAAATGCCTATTTGCTGCTTAGTTATTTAATTACGCAACTAAAAAGTTGTTTTTAGCTAACTTTGTACTGCAGCTTCCACAATAACCTGACCTGAGCCTGACCTTTGGATGCTTAGACCTAAAGCTTAGATTAGACAGACTGATAGTAAGATAACCATTCAATTTGATAACCCAAATATAATTGTGAGGCAGTGATCCTGGTGCAAACGTGCTGATTTCTTGATGTAATAATCTGACGACCTTCATGTTTGGGAAAATCCGATTTTAGGAGACAAATAACGATAAACTGAGTAAATATGTATTGAGCACAACACCCAGTTGTTTGTGTATTTGAACTTTGAACTAACCATTGGGTTAAATCCTTAACCAAAGGAAAAAAATGCGTGTTTTTCGCTCTACTTATATAGATAGTTGTAGATTTTTATCCTACAGCTTATAATTGAGCCTAGATAACGGTAATTTGATAGATAACACGTTTAGGTAAATAACCTGAATTGACCATGATACTTTACGGGTTTCTGATCATGGTTAAGTGATTTTACCAAGTCGTGGTGTTTTAAAACGATTTGGGCTCGAAATAAAAAAATTGGTAGGTACAATTGCTTACTTCGTTTACATGTGTATTAAAGTAGGTATGAACAAAATTTGCAAAAATAATTCAGATAGGTATCTAAATATCATTATTAAAAAAAATATTAAAGCAAAAAAATACTGAAATTAAGAAAACATTTTAGGAAGCGTCTGAATTATTAGTTTAGTTGTAAGCTATACCAAGGTCAGGACAATTCTATTTAATCAAGTTTACAACAATTCATTTCACACATTTTTCCTTGTATTGTCTTGCCGATTGTGGAATCGATTCTCAGTGCAAATTGTTTCGATTGTTTCCAACGATGCTAGGTCTCATTTAGAGACGTTATGTAGGTACCTACACAATATTTCAGATCTAGTGTCAATGCATAGATAGTGCTGCCTGTGGTATTGAATAACAAACAAATCGTTTGAATTCGATGTCTGGGAAGTATTACGAACCTATCGCTTTTGTGGAACAATAAAAATGGTTGATATTTATCTATAGAGTAAGGTTTTTATCTCTTTTTTTTCCAGGAAAATTGTTTAACAAGTGATAGGATATTATTATTCATAGGCCTGCCTTTTCTAGCTGGTTATAGTAAAACAATTAAATCAATGCGTTTGGTCATTAGATATCTACTAAGAAAACAATTGATTTTCCAATACGACATGTTTTTGTGACGTTTAAATTAGTTCATTAACGTATTTAAACTTGGCTACGATCGTAAGAGTGACTCAACAACACAAGTAGGTATAGTTTATCTGAAACAAAGTCATAAACAATGCGTGAATTCTGAAACAATTCCGAATTAAAAGGATGTTTTTATTTGTAACAACAACATTATTTGTTTGTTTTCATATCGCATACCTTTCTCTTAACAAATTATTCAAATGATGTTTAAACGTGTACCTATTCCTTTGCGACTAGATTTCCTAAATCATAGAAATAGTCCAACCTATAGAAATGCGGGTCGCTTTTTGCTACCAAAGGTTTTAAAACTTTGTTTCCTTTCGATATAGCTTCATATAAGGATAACAACAAATAATGTCATATTTAATTATTTATCTAATTCTATCTGTTACTAAATATTGGCTATTTTATCGGAGGTGTTTTATTATTACTAATCAGAATATTGCTATTATTAAAAACGTCCTGTGAGTAGATATAGCGTTTGGAGAACCCACATATTTATCATGATGGTCCAATGACGTAATAGTCACCTGTTTGAACAATAAATAGGTACCTAAGTAGTAATCGAATCATCGCCAATATTGGTGAAAGTGACAGTTTGACTCATTGATTTCACCACAGCACATACAACCTAAATCGTATGTAACATTTATACCTAACTGTGCCTCACACACTATTCTTATAGCATAACCTTCTAATTGTATCTGTAAACGTACAAAAAATATAAATAGATTCAGAGATATATCAACATTTTATAATATCCTTGACGTTTTTCCGCGATTCAACGTAAGCCACAAGCATTGAGACTGCGGCGTAATCTATAAAGGTAACAAGTGAGAATCGTATTTGTATTCTTTATACGTAAATAACACTAACAAAACGTAAATACAAGAACAAACTTGGCATCCACGCAGACGCTTGCGCATCCATACAAAAATATAAGATGTGACGTCACGAACTTGCCAAATTAGATGATGATGAATATGAACTAATATTTGTTGGTAATCAGTTTGCGTTTTCTATTCTAATAATTATGAGGCTGACACTAACAAATTCAAAAAAATCTTAGTTGACTTCGAGACCTACATAATTTTTACGGCATTTGCGGTTGATTTTACGTCAGAACTCTCTGAAACGGTATACCAGTTATTCGGAACTAGTGGGATTCAGTATTTTTTTTCTAGAAACTTGATTAATAAATTACCTGCCATCAAATCTATTGTTCTGTTTTGAAATCTATGCAACTGATTTTGTAGAAATACCTTTGTCAAAATCACTTCGAATATCGACTAGAGTAACTCACATTAATTAAGCAGTTCTAGGAATTAGAAGGCTTGACTAGGCTGATTAAATGTATATAAGTCTAGTTCCTATTAATTTAACTGGGTATCTAACAAACTTATTATATGCTATATTTGGTATTCATAGTATGGCATAGCACATGATTCTAGATCACGTAGCGGAGAAAAAAATCTGCTGTTTCATGTAAAAATGCCTACACGGTCAAAATGTATTGAACAGGGTTTTTTTTTAATGTACTGACGAAAAATTTCAACGTCGCATTGGTGCGTCTCCCTCTCTCAGAGAGGCGGCCTGTGTCCCAGCAATGAGATCATTATAGGCTAATTATACGTCAAGAATCATGTACTGAATTCATGGTAACAGTTTGCACGTCGATGAACCTTACAACCTGTATATTACATAAATTTGATGCTTTATTAGACATAGCAAATAAATATGGAAAGAGTCAGTGGAGTACTGAATGTACTGATTAAGTAAGTACTCGACTTCCTTGAACACTCGCTCGGGCATCAGAAATGCCGTCTTCAGCAAAATATTTGTTAGCAAAACGGGTAGTTGAGAAACGTTTCCTTAGAAAAGAAGAGAGTCTGGACATAGTGCCTATCGTTAGAGAGGAGTGACAACACCAGGAACATGAGGAACATGAGGAACATCTTAACTCTTCATAATCAAAGGTTCATCAACGTTTATATGAAACTGTTTCATCTGGCGGAGAATAATGAAGATTATGTGGAGATAACAACAAATTCTATACAAGACCGCCATCACAAGATGAGGAATGCTTATTTCACATCTATTTATAACTATTGCAGATTCTTGTTTTAAAGTTATATTTGAACACGTGTAGGTGTACAATACACAATGACAAAAAAGATTTTCCTTGTAGTAAGCATGTTGCAGACGCCTTTATTACTTTTTACTACGATTTAAAGGTTTCTAATACCATAAATTAGTACCTATACGTTACTCATAGCGATATTTAAGTAGGTATCTGAGGCCTTAAAAGTTAAAAGTCCCAGCTAAATATAAATAAAACATCACCCCTGTAGTCCCCGATAGGTTAGGCAGAGGTGTATAGTAGGATACACCCACATTTCGCCAGTTATGTTTAGTCCCATGTAATAGGGGGCGAGCCTATTACCATCAACCGGGCATAAATTCAGACTCCGGGCTGCTACTGAGAAATTTCTGATGGAACAACCCAATACCACTTTGCCCGACCCGGGAGTCGGACCCAGGACCTCTTGCTTAACAGTAGCGCTAGCGACCAATACACCAACGAGGCAGTTAAATATAAACTATTAACGCCCCCACTTGCACCCTCAATCACTAAACACGTTTAGCGCTAAATGATTTTAAAAAATAATTCTGTTTCTGTCAGATGTTTGAAGATGGCAGATAGAATCATGTTTAAAAGTCGTTTAGCGTTAAGCGTGTTTAATGATTGGCGGTACAAGTGGATCTAAGTTAATGGAGTTTCTGGTCCAAACAAATGTTAAGACTTTCATCATTACCCAAAATCCATGATCCTCTTTATTTCAAGGACTAGATCACTAGACGTATATTATTATCGACATCTATCGTTTCACGCGGTTCTTTCCTTTCCTACAACGACATATCATGCAATTCCCGGAACCCTTAAGATAAAATGAACAGATTTTCTCAGTATATAAGCACTTATGATAGGTAAATACTTATAGATTTTATGTTGTATAGGTAGGTACCTAATCTAAGAGCAGGATCTATCATCTCCTAAGCAGTAAGGTTCTAAACATAAAGATATAAACAGTGGAACAACATATTTATTGCATTTGAAATATTGTAGTTACATAGAGTAAAATACCTATGCATTTTTGGACCTTATATCATTTCATTTTCCTCCACATATATGTATTTCATATCGTTACTTGATTATCATACGCTCTCGATTTCTATGTTCACAAATGGATGCCCTGTTCTTTCGATTCAATTTGGTTTCACAGCTGTATTTCGATACACGTAAATGAAAACAATGCCAAACTTCATTAAAAGGCTGCAGCAAAATGGAATAACAACAGACCCAGCGATACAGAATACTTTACTCTTAATTACTACGGAACTAGTAAAACAAATCGCATATTTAACTTACCTAAATTACAAAATTCTTTTTTACATTGAGAAACTACGTAGGTAATTACTTAATTTTAGTGCGAAGCAGCATCGTTAGATATCATTATTTGTTCGTGTAAAATCTTATCCAAGTTCTCGTATGTGCTCGTAAAGCACAGATACTAGGAACATTTTCAGGGAACACTACGATTCGTCTCATTCACTCGAGGAAGTAGTCAAAAATATATGACTAATAATTTAAAAAACTCTTAGTCCAGTCTTCACTTACAAACAAGCTAAGCTGATAGCCAAGGAAACAAAAGTAGGTGTTTATATATTACTCACACACATAATTCACATGCACAATACGTACACATAGGATTTAAATAACCGTGTTAGTAAACAGCAGTACGGTAACGTTTCGGTTGTAGTTATGATTCTAATACATCGACAGCGAATTAGTAAACGAGACACCAGTCAATCGATGATGCAATACTACCTATATGGATGCAAACGTGCTTGGTTTCTTTATCTAATAATAAGAGTTATTGACAACGCAATGCTTAGGAAAAACCTACAACTAAAAGCTCCCGCAGACAGGCGCAACGAGACAGCACGACGCGCGACGCTGCTCTAGCAGAACAATTTCTATGAAAACTACATGTAAATTTTTCTATCACAATCGCGTCGCACCGTCGCGTCCCGTCGCGTCGCGCCTGTTTTCAGGAGCCTTTACGAAGAGTGCCTATACAACCTACATCATTATATGAAAAATATACATGTTCCATGCCTATATAAATTATAATTCACTAACTATGAACAGAACTTTTAGGAACTCAACAACTTTATGCTTTAGCGTAACTCAACGCCCGCCATATGAGTACAATTAAAACTAAACGGTGAAACCAAACAATGAACTGTAAATTGATAATATTGATTTTGTAATACCAACACCGTTTATTGAATGGGCGCTGAAAACGATATGGTGCTTTTAGAATTCTTTGTTTTCAAACATATTTTATGCAACGAGTTTTCGGCGAAAATAAACAACTGCGTCTTCGAAACAGCTAACATTAAAGGTACTAAGGGATAAGCATCAATCAACGGTATAAAAAAACCTCTGCCTACAAAATGGATAAAAGGTATTAATGGATTTTAATTTGAATATAAGGAATATGTGGCAAATAGTTATAGTTATTAAAAACGTCGCAGTGGGCATCTCAATCAAATTAAAATGATTACATCGGTATTTAATATTTTAAAAGACAGTTCAATCCTATAACATCGGATGTTCATTTGTTTTAAATAATAATAGCAACTTATGGAAGCAAGCCATCAACTCGATAGGTACCTATATGGTAGACATGGCGGTCCATCACTGGACTAGCATGCCGTTATAATAATTTTAGTTATGAGCATAATAATTAGGTATGCCTCGCACAGGAACAACATAGAACGACCTTGCCACCTACGTTGACGACTATTTATCATGCTTCTTATTATGATACAAGAATCTTTGTGAATCACGTGCAAAAATAGATCAAGAATTTTGTTTTCATAATTTCAATAACTTAATATTAACTTTAATAACTCAGTTTACATACCTCTAATTACTTTGATTATTATTATTGCACTTCATTTATTCTGTTTTTTGTTATTGATATATTTTTTCGTTTCGTAAAAGTAAGTGACCACAGAACATATATACTCTTAGGGAGTGACCGCCATGTTGTTTGTTTTTTTTTCCGGCAGCTTTATGATCTCGGATGTTTTTATTCTGGCTCCGAGCAAAAAGTTTCAAATATGGAATCAATGGCCTGTATCTAAAATCGTTTTGTTACTTTGAGAGTTTGTGATTAGTTTTTAAATATAACTTGGTAACTGACTATGTTTTATTCATCGATAATTAATCGTCATATTAAGTGCCACTGTAGAAATAAATCTAAATGTCAACATCGGGCGGTAAATACATATAAGCTACCTGCCCACTTGCCTCGCACCATATGAATAAACATCAAGGTGAAACCTCATACACGGTAACAGACATAAGTAGGTACACGTGCGAGTTTGTATGCAATAAGTAAGCGTTCTATATCATTTTTACGTTGTAGTTATAAAATTACACCACGATAAACGTAAAACGAATCAGTATTCATTCAACAAATCGCGCATAAGGCTAAAACAAAGACGCACTAGCCATACCTATACGCACTTAGAAGGTAAAAGATATCTTATCATACCGTGACAAAGCCAGGCGGCGATATCGCAAATATTTCCCTCGATATCTTAAAAAAACTCGAGTGACCTCACCTGCGATATTTCTCCTTTTTCGATTCCACCGGCATCAATACCGGTTCCGTAGACTTGGAAATACACCATTCGTTCACTGCACTCACAGTAAGAAACTCAGAGTCCGGCGCGTGGCACACCTCAGAGCCAAACTCGTCCGAAGACACAGTAATGCTATCATACTTCTGATACGGAACCATGTCGAAAGACGATATGGATTTAATACTAACATTGTCATAATTAACACGATCACCAAAGTCACCCGAAGAAACAGAGCCATCATCCCCTCGTTCACTTTGTTCATCACTATTTTCTTCGTGTATCAACGTGTCCGTAGAATGATCGGTCGACATCGTTTCCGCTGCACCGTCTTCTAAGTTCAGTACGTATTCCTTGCCATTACTCAAACTATCACTTGAATCGCTACTACTATCAGAGCTATCATTTTCTGACGATTCTTCAACGGGCTCTTGACTAGTTGATTCTTCCTCGTTGTCGGACGGATCGGATCGTTTAAGTCTTAGCAACTTTTCTAGATCACTTTGTTTAACCCCGTAAGACCAATGCCTTTCCCCGGGGTGTCCTTGACCTGCTGTAGATTTTCTCCTAATGACAGGTGGCTGTCGTGAGCGCCTCGTGACGACCGGTGACGAGTGCGGCGTAGTAAAGGAATACCGTCTTTCCTTAAACGTGATTTCCTCCGGAACAGATGATTTCCTCTCCGGTGAAGGTGAAGGGGCATCCTTAAATTGATCCGGAGGTGGTGGGGCAGGTCTGTGAGGCACAAGCACATCTCCTGATTTCCTATCTGAGATAAAACCTGATGAACTAGATTCATAACTATGTTCTGAAGCATTAGATAAAATGGAATTCACTGATACGTTAGAGTTTCTGTCTTGAGACTTTGTCACTGGACACAAATGTTGAAAATGGGATTGAATAGGATTAGCTACACTTGTCAAACTTCCCAAAGGTGATTTGCACTTGTCAAGCGACTCTCTCGAGCCGCTGAAGTTGTTTAGGTTGGACCTTTCGAAGCGGAGAATCATATCTCTAACGCTTGCTCTGTCCTTTCTGATGATAACACTGTCTTCGTCGGAAGCATTTCCGGAAGACGACTGGAGCTCGTAGTCGAGCCGGGTGCAACACTCCTCTTGTGTCATGGCGCGGTGGTGGCAAACACAAGGTTACACAAGCCGCGGGCGTGGATGAGCGGGCTCATATCAAAACGTCCGCGGTGCGCACCTCCGACACGCGCGCGCTACTGGTAACCGAACACGACTGACAGCGGCGCGCGCGCCACACCGCCCTTCGCTTTCATAAAACACCAATGCATACAGAACACACTGCCAGCTGGAAACGGAACGCGCAGTTCTACTTATACTGGACGAATTCGAATGTACCCTAGAAAATTATCTTTGTTTGGTTCCTTTGCGCTGAGTCTTATGCTTTAAAAAACAAGTAAGTGCAATACAACACTTGAAGTGTAATTTTATTATCGTCTAAAACAATATGGACTCGCGTTTCATCGACAGTCTCAATCAAATAACAAGATTTTAGTAATTTTACTTGTTTTTTAATAAATATGAATGACAGATCAATTAAAAAAACTGTCAAATATGACTATTTAATTAGACTATGGCCACGTCTGACTTATTCATGTTAAACAGGACAAATCAGTTATTATCAAGATGTTTGTTTATCTTAGAGGTACTTTTCGGTTGTTATTGTCTGATTTCCAATCGGATTACAACAAGAAATTGTCTGGGTTACTAAACTCAGAGGTGCTAGATTGTATTAATTAAGGTTTCGAGCCTCGAGCCAAGGTTACCTCAGCCGCCCAGAACACAACTAGCCTACATAATCATTCAAATTAAATTTGTCATGGTAATTAACGCTAACATGTCTTAATTACTTCTATTTTATACTTTATGAATGCCTGTATTTTGTAAGACTTGGAATGCACTTTAAGGTGAACACACTCATGTATCAAACATTACATTCGGTCCATTTTTAACCGAATGATTTACACTTATCCGAATCGCGTGCTTGAACATGCTACCTATGCTTCCGAAGCATGATATGTATGTGCTTATAAAATGCATCGTTCAATTATAACTGAGAACGCTATTATTACTGCATGTTTTCTAGATTAAAATCTACGGAGAAAACTTGATTGCTATGCCATGGAACGTGGGCGACCTATTTGGGAACGGAAGAAAATTTATTAAACATTGCCGTATTGTAAATCAAAGTTCTTAGCGTGTTTTCATTTACTTAACAGATATTATTGTGAATATATCAATGGAAGATGCATATTATAGGTACATATTAATCTCGCTTATCAAACAAAAGAATCAAAGTAATGTGGCGTACTTACAACTTTCTACTTGGTAGGTAACGTATTTGTGATAGAAGACTTAAATATTTAATAAATAAAATAAATCTTTGGGATTCAAAATAATTATAATTAATTGTTTATTTGTACAACACAGAAATCATCTTCAAAATATTACACTATTGTTCATTATAATTAATCGAAGTCTAATTTCCTGAAGGATCCTTCTACTCCAAACAAGTTTGAGGAGTTCTTGGGAGTGCCAGGCCTCTTGGACTCGTCGGAGCGGGCCTCCTCTTGTTTCAAGAACCAGTCGCCGTAACTCTCTACTTTAGCTTTCCAGTGATCTGCGAAAATTACTTTATATGTGAGTTTCTAGTTGCCACCGGCGCTGTTGTGACACAGGTTGTACTCGTATGTCATTCATTTGATACTTAGTGCTATATGTTTTGCAGGTAATCGGTATTTGTTTCACAACAATATACCGCGTGATAAAGTAACGTTAACATTTACTTAATTAACTTTTATTTTAAGTTATAAGTACCTACCTGTTAATTCTTGCAAGTTGCCATCGGTACCACCATATTCAACCGGGAGGACAGACTTTGGTATTATTTTATACATGGTCACATAATTTTGATTATGGACACGAATCTGAAATCAAAACAATGATGTTATCCCTTGCCTGCTTTTGTTAAGTCTGCTTCAGCGAATCGATACTTGGTTTATATTACAAACGTTCTATTAGAAGTTGTATCATTTTGTATACAAAAAATACCAAGAAATATGACTAATACAAATTACTGTTTCAGTAATAGGTAACATCCTTACCCTTTTCTTTAATTTTTCTCCTAAAAATGTTTTAAATATTGTGAAAGCCGTTTCAAATCCCGCCGGTGTGTTCAGGATGTGGTTTCCCTTTACTCGCACCGGGAGACCCTTCTCAAAGCACGATATGATCTTCTTGGCTAAGGCTGGAGTCCATTGACTTAGTACACTTATTCCTACATTTTTCATGTCGACTACTACAATCTGAAACAAATGTTTGATTCAACAATGACCCATATTCTTACTAAATGTTGATTAACAGTAAAACCATCTTTTGGAGGCATTTTCGTTAATATAGATTCACATTCCTTGCTCAGTTCTTATTATGGAAAAAAAAAGCCCTGACACGACCCTTATAATCCCATCCTGACCAGAATGTCGGTAAAGTGATCCCACCTCGCCAGAAACAGAGAAATTGTCATCTTCGAGTATTAATATCTCGGTCACCATGAGAGCCACCTTAATTAAGTCAGACAGGTGATACTTAGAGGGGTCGAACACCCCTAGCCTCATTATACATATTCGTGGGGCATCTTCTCCGGTACAATTCTTCAGTGGCAGGAAAACTCTGAAAGTAAATGAAAAATTCATGTTTGAATATCCAACAGACACGAAATACTACTGCTAGAATATAAATGTATTCGCACAAAAATAAAAGTGGAACACTGGAGTCGTTTCCAAAACCACATTTTAGCGGAAAGTGCCCACTGTTCCACTTTCCTCATTTAGTCAGCATTGATTAGACGCTGGGGTAAAAATATTTTCTTACCCGAGTCTAAGTATTTCTTTAACCTTTGTCCCGCTGGGATCTCTGTTTGCGAAAAATTCTGGCACAATAGTTTTTAAAGTGTAATACATATCCAACTTCTCTTTCGCTCTTTCGAGGCTGTATTTTCCACCGCGCATGAATCCTATCAGCCATTGATCCGCTGAAAGTAAATTGATTTTCGTTTGAATACATTTGTTGCCTGTATAAGATTAATATTCTTTCTCATAATATGGTTATCCTTGTAAAATTCCTAAAGCAAAGATATCACTGCGCCATTTCATCCGTGGAATAAATAAGTCGCAATAGATACTTGTCTTGCAAACGATACTTGCAGCGACATCTATTTAATACAGTACGGAACTAATGAGAAAAGTAGCGCACACACAGACGTTAGACTTTGGGTTGCCAACGTTTTATTATGTAGCAATGCTGCTTTATTTCACGCAATGTTATTAACATAGATGTCGCTACTACAAAAACATGTAGTACAGAAATAATTATATTTGTGTATATTTCTATGATGCTGCTTCTTATTATTGTATTCCATGAGAATTTAAATTCTGGTAGTTTTTATTTTATTTTAAATCCCGTACCTAGGTAAGGTACCTTATTTTAATGACCTTACTTACTTGGTTGTACAGATTTCAGATGTGGCTGCTTTCTGAGCCATTCTCTAATGGCTGCGAGGTCAGATTGAACCCTTCGGGGATCCTCATTGATTTCTTTGGCGGCCTTCTTAGCGAGAGCTGCTGTCAGTGGCCGAACAGCCATTTTCGATCATCAATTTGTTATCAGGCTTAAATCAAAAGAAAAGACGTATTATTATAAATAGACACGGATCCGGGGAAAATCCTAATACCTACATTACCTACTTAGCTATCTAAATGATCCATCGTATCTTATGATTCATTTTTGTTTGATAAAACAATAACCTTACGGGATTGACTTTTGTTCAAGGCCAATAGGTAGGTGGAGGTATAGATATAATATCGATCTATGTTTTATCTTTCAGTTCGTGCAAAATGAGTGGCTATTCAATACTTACTTGCAATATCAGAGTTCCTATTTTTTTACCTTTTTACCTTTAGTAACAACCACCACGCCTGCCTACGTGATAATGAGACGAAGTTTTAAATTAAGCCATCCAAAAAAGGGTTTCTATTTAAAATGTATCTCCAGCCTTACCTTAATTTGAATTGTAATAAAATGCTAATGCGAAATTAAGCGCAGTAAGTAATTACAATTCCTTTTTATTTTTAATGAACATAGGAACACAACAATACCTAAGTACTTTGTTTATTAAAGAAGTAATTAGAGTATATCAGACAGAATAATGTGATGAGTAACCAATGATAAAAATAAACACTGTAGTCGGTACGTATCCTAATTAGCTAGCAGTTTATGTTTAGCAACATATTATAATTGTTTACATCGCATTCTCGTTCATCACAGGTATTTAATTACCTTTGCTTGATTACATAATTTAAATTGAGTAATTCTGTAAACATTAACGTTTTTAATTTTGACTAGAGTTGGTTGTTATCAAGGTAGAATGTTCTATCAAAGACGTCAACGCAGCGTAGACCCGGCGTCGGAGCCGCGTGGACCCAGTGAGAGACAGCGTAGTAGCCGCGTCGAGGCGCGTAGTAACGCGTAGAACCCATAGAGACGTGTAGAGGCGCGGTGTAGGGGCGCGTAGTAGCGCTCTACCCCGTGCCTACTCATAATCCGATTTGTAATTAACTGTACCGAAACTGATTTCAAATGAAAGAAGATAAATTTTAACTAGAGAACGTTTAATTGACTAGACGACTATTGTGTGTTATTTTAATAAATTATATGAAAGGCCAATTCGAACTTTCGAATTGGCCTTTCATTAATGTTGAAATCGAAATTAAAGTTGTATACTTATACAACTTTAATTTAAAATTATTCTTATTACAAACGAAAATTACCAGATATTTTCCCATAATTATATCATATAAGCTTGGTAGTTTTGTATGAAAATTAACATCCTCCAAATCTTTTTGCTGGTTTAAAATGCGACCGCTTTCATTGCGTTTTCACCAAATTTTCGCATTCTTTGTTAGGTATCCAACTACCAAGTAATAAATATTCTGCTTATAATGTTCAGTATAGACCACAACACATCTCTTTACATAACCCTATAGAAAAAACTTATCGAAACTTATTAATTTGGGGGACAATTAATGGTCTACATTCCTTGGGATTTATTGTCTCGAAAACATTCCTCTCAAAGTTTTGATTGTGTTTCATGCTGCAAATTTTCCTCCGTCTTATTGGTACCACGTGGTTTTAAGGCCTAACTAATTGATATGATGAAATAATAAAAAACAGCAGGACTTGTCTTGTAGCCTCTTCAAAAAAGAATGGTGAGATTACTCCACCGAACCAGTCAGTCGAGGAAAACTAAGGGGTCCTGCGTGGGGCAACAAAGGTTACTCTTCACCATAATAGTGACAATTCTGTGATCAAAATGACATTAGTTACTTGTAAAGATTTGTTGAAAACAATTGGGTCGTTTTTTCAATGTGTATAGGAATTTTAGGATACAATTACTGAAGTTTATGCAGCGTTCATCGTCTTATAACTGGTCTACAACGACGTTGACACATTTCAGCTAGATTCACATTTCAGATATCAAACAACCGTAAAATTTTACGCCAAATCAAAATAGTGGCCAATAAAGTTGTATACATCCGAATTAGGCCACCCTATATAAAAGGTGTAGTTAAAAAAACTGGAAAACTCTTAACGGGGTCATTATACCAACTTTTACTATCGGATCTACCCTGAAATTGCGAAAATAAACAGCGTTTCCCTATATTTTGTCGAGTTATGCGAACATAGATGTATAGAGCAGTAGTTTTATTTTCGTGATAACGTTGAGCCTACAATAAATACATAAGAGATTTTCAGTTATTTCAGTTACACCTTGTACTATAGCGGTAAGAGACGTCTACAAGTGGCGTCTACGCAGCTTCTACGCTAGACTGAACGCCTAATACGAAACCTCCCCTCGATCCGTTAGTGCCTAAATTCTACGAATAGGAAGACCGATAAATGTTATAATTTAGTTAATTAATATTATGGGCATGTTTTAAAATTGATATTTAATTAAGTATTAATTCTAATTCAAACTAATTTTATACTATTTTGCTGTGCCCTACAGGGTCCGTAATTGTAACTTAGCTTAACTGTCCTGAGTTAGGTACCCACCCTCCTTATTTCGATTCCAAATTATTGTGAATAATCATGTTACGTAGATAATTTTAAAATCACAAAAATATAGGTTATACTTCCAGAATACCACTTACCCACGATAATGAATTATGTAAGTTTAATACCTATGTCTCTTGCATAACGAAAAAAACGCCAAAAAGAGATCACTTTTTTTAACCGACTCGTTTCTAGCTAATGTTCTGACCATGCAAGCATTATCGTGTAGTTAGTGCTGTAACTAACTACACTATAAAGCTTGCTACGAGAGCGCGATGTTATAACTCGATCAGTGATAAGATAACGTGATAGGTAGTATTATTCAAATAATAACAAAGAGATAGTTATGGACATCTACGTTAACATCGATACTAGCGTTGAAAATTGCGCAAGATACATTTTGCTTTTTTCGGTATCTTTCCTACAAAATACATATAATTTACGAAAAAACCAATTTCACGTTCGTCTGAAAAATACAATCATACGCGTATAATTGTTGTTAAATACTGTGTATTATTCATATAACAAAATCAAGGGGAAAAAAATTGAGGAAAATTTCTGTATTTTATTGAAAAATACAGGGGCATTTGAAAGATACATGTATTTTACATATTATTTTCAACGCTAATCGATACCCGTATTCTTATTAACTTCGTTTAATTATGTGGGTAACTAATCGTCTAATTAGGTAACTTGAATGTAACTGATAATTTGAGCTTACCTACTAAATATTTCTGGTTTATACCAGAGTAACCAACAATATGCTCTGGGTTGTAATAATAATTGAACAAAGACTGCACACATTTTAAAACAACTAATCACCTACATGCATATCTACCTGTGTTCGCAATAAACGAATGAATTGAATTGCATCATGTGCCATTTATTGTTTTTGTTGCAAACCTATTGTAAACTTCTGGGTAATTATAGCGTTTTGGTCTTTTACAAACAGCAATAAGGAAAATATTACTGAACTCGCTTTTAGGAGTGAAATGCCGCAATTATAGACACAATAAAATGTACCTACATTGTGTCTCACGTCGATCTACGTTCAAAGAGATAACGCCATGAAAAGATATGCATTTCTATCCCTTTTGTTTTGTTACCTTGTATTAGCCAAACAATTGCACATCTTCGCACAATATAGAATCGATGTGCACTGTGTGAAAATGTAATACTACCTATATTATAGGTAGGTAGTTATATTACCCAATGAAGTAAACAAGGTGGTTCTAAATGTGTATCTTTATATCAACAATGGAAACTACAAATCCCTAATAAACAAACTAATAATATCATGATTCTTGGTATTACCCAATAGTTGGTACCTATCGGTCGAAAATGGTCACAGGGTCAATATACATAGGGACTTATTGACATAATGTTGATATATTTCTAATTATCAACAAACGTACGGAATAACACGTTTATTTCAGCGCTTCCTCTCATGTTGCTCTGTCGTGTTATGGAGTAAATAACATTATGACAAACCTTTCTTACTAATTCATAATTTATCATTGAAAATTGTGATTTTAATTGGAAAACAGATGGTTTACAAACATCAACTAGGAATGGAACGACTTGAATATTTAATTGACGAAAAGATGGAGGAGGTTCTACAGTCGACGCCTAGGTGTATTTTTTTTTTACGTATGACGACGCATAACTTTATACATAGTAGTTCGATTTTAATAATTCTTTTGAATTACGACTGTTTACTTTAGTTATTAGTATAATTACCCATTATAAAATAATGATAATTCGAGAGGATAATCTTGATAAAAAAGGTGATTCACTTAACACACATTAATATATATGTCACTCAACTGATTATCACAATCATAACAACAATTTTGAATACACTGATGACTGACTGTATTAATAAATTGTAATTTTGTATATTTTGATTATATAATATGATTGAGTGTTTGAAAAATGGTTGAACTATTAACTCAAGTAGTTATCTAAAAATGTTAAATAAACGAATATTCGACCTACCTTCTTTATAACAATGTTATCAACTTCACGGCACCCACTGCAAATGAAAACTGATAGTCTAGTTCCAAAATATCTTCGCACGGGAAGTGAGATGCATTTTACCGCCAAACGATCAGTACCGAATGCCGAACCGTACGCGCCTGATCTCGCCTTCGTACTTGTAAAATGTAACAAGAGCACTATCTCAATGACATTGAATTTGCTCGCTCTATTCCATAGGTCGTGTGCGACTACGATTCAACATAGTCTTTCACACCTCGTCTTGAAAACGGAAACGTGCACGTCTTCGTTTACATGCAAATGTAGTAATTATGGTGTATTTTAATCTTTCGAACATACGTTGCCTAACAAATGAACATCGCTGTGATGGATGTAAAATTCTTCGTTACAAATTGCACTGAATATAAAGGGGCCTGTTTCTGATGCGTGTTAAAGATAGGTGTAATACAGGCCATAAACTCCATCTGTTAATTATGAGAACAATTTTTTACAGGTTGCATTTAACAGCAAAATAAAATTGTAATCTCAGACAGTGCGAAAACCATAATCAGAACAGATTTGTCTGCCGTAGACAGAATGGTTTTAAGTCAAAACAGGTTTCAGGATCAGTTGTTCGACAACAAAATCACGCTTGCTGACATAGAGGATTAGTGATTGCAGAGAGTTACCAGCACAGGGGATGGAATCGAAGTATGGGTTTATAAAATTAAATTATTGTTTGTTGGATGTTTTTTTTGGAATGTGTAGTGTTAGTTTTGTTTGGACTTGAATAATGTAGAGTTAGCCAAGAATCAAAATAACTGAAAGTCATGGCGGGAGACTTTTGCTCAACAGTAGGATAATGCAAGTACTTAATAAAAATAATTTTCAACATATTTGCTCAAAAAACTCATTTACAATGCCTGCATACATTGTTCGAAAGTTAAAAATTACGCACGATACAACGGAATGTGTGGTAAAATAGGTACTCTCACCTAAGTACCTGTTTTACCGCATACTCCGTTGTATAAGGCCGTGCGTATCCTTTACGGTTTTTTTTTTATTTCCATAAAAAATATATAATAATTCCACCAAGGAGATTCTCATTACGAGAATAAATAAGCTAAATATTCGAACCTCCTTGAAAGCGCTTTTGCTCAATACGTTTGTCTCACTTTAATACTAAAGAGAAAATGAGACGAAAGAAGTAGTTCTAATTTTCACCACGCACACTTGGAGCCGTTCGCAAATTCGTGCCATTTTCATATTATAAACGTCAAAGATTGTTGCAACTTTCCGACTAATATTTATATGATTTACTTTTTAATATGAGTTCAAGCGAGGAATCTGTTATTAATATTGTACTGTTTTCTCGCAAATGTGTTGAAAAACGTTGTATGACACACGTGCGCAAATTGGTATTTACAAACTCGTGACTAAGGTAAGCCCTCGACTACTCGTTTGTAAAAACCAACTTACCGCACTAGTATCATAAATAACTATTCCTTATAACCGGTAAGTATTTAGGAATAGCTTCAGTTAATTAACATTCTTAAAGAAACAATACAGGTTACAAATATTTGCTCTTTCAGCGAAGGAGGTAAGGTGAACGAACCCATTCTGCTTGAACCGGCCTTCCCTGTGACGGCTTTATGTCTGCAGAATCGTGTTCTGACGCATTTCTGACGTTCATACGACTTCTAAACGATGATTGATCTATGTCGTATATCTCAGAATACCGTGTTTTTATTGTTCTTTACGAAAATAACTGCAATATTCTACGCAAAACACGTGCCGTAGATAAATACATGAACATTGTACAAATATTGATTAAGAATTAAGTTAACTATAGCAAAACACTATCGAACAGATCTAAGTACAAGATCGAATCAAGATCGAGAGATTTTAATTTGGGGCTGTCATTTTTCAACCCAGAAGTACAGATCCTCTCGTATTGTCATATATAACCAACAGCCCTTAACTGAGATATTAATAATATTTGGAATATAGATATTTAAACTACTTTATTTGCTACTTTATGATGTGGCTTAGCATACCTGGGTGGAAGTTGGTCATTAATTCGCGAGACCAACACACAGCAATGTTATTACAGGCAGTGCATGTTTATCTCAGACGAGGCCAGTCATTTATATAACCATTGATGGTTGCCACGTGTTTGCATAATCAGCCTATAATGTTGCCACTGCTGGGACACAGGCCTCCTCTCTTTTGAGAGGGAATGGGCTGTAATCTACCACGCTCGCCCAGTGCGGGTTGGTAGATGTCACATGTCTTCGAATTTTTGGTCTAGGACATGGCGGTTTCCTCACGATGTTTTCCTTCACCGTTTTGAGAGCAGTGGTGATGAAATTCCTTACACAAAGTAAAGCGCCTGCCTGGGTTCGAACCCACGACCTACAACTCGTAAGTCGGGGCCGATACCACTGGGCCACCACTGCTCCACGTGTTTGCTTATGATAAATTCAAAAGTCAAAAAAACTAAAATTTAAAAAACAAAGTTCACAATGCAAGCAAGATTTAATAAAATATTTTTACTAAGGAACAGTAATATTAAAGCTGGACCACGGACGACTCAGTCTATATCAAGTTTCCTAAAGGATCCATCTTCCATGAGGTCTGCGGTGACAGGAGGTCCAATCCGTTTTGACTCGTCTGTACCTAGCTGTTCCTCAACCTTCATCCAGTCGTGGTACTCCTTGAATTTTGATACCCAGTACTCTGAAATTGTATTTTAAACTTCTTAAAGTCGTATGATAAAATCGTATCAGAGTTGTGACAAACTTCATACAAAATTACCTTAACACTCATTTTATTAGGTAAAATACAACAGCTTACCCGTAAGATCTGCAACTGTAGGCCCCGTTCCGCCGTATTCAGGAGGAACTATTTCTTTCGGGATGTCTTCCATCATCTCTTCTAGATTTTTGTGGATTTTCAACTGTGAATACAAGCGAAAATATTATTTGTATCGATATAACATTCAGCATGTAACAATTCCTTAAAACATTATTTTGCCTTCGACTAATACAGAAATATACTGGTCGTTCTTTAGTATGATTGTTGGGAAAGCAAAAAGGTTGACCTCAAATTATTAAAACGCAGGCTGATTTTTATCGAAAAAAAATCATGCACGCCATCTAAAAGGGAAAAAAGAAAACAGAAAAAGAAAACATTAGTGGCATCTAACGATATTTTTCACAACTTACGGCCAGTCCATAGCATTCGAAAGCAATAAGGTTTCGCACCTTTTTCAAAAACCTTTTTCTAAACATTGTTCAAAAATAATGGCCAGCTTATTTTTTTTTTCTGATTATTTTAGAAAACATTTAACTATGCAGTACAGTTAGTACATATGTCATGAATACATGTCTGAATTGATATAAAGAAACAATAATTATTTTTTCTCAAACCCATTATAACTTGGTTTCTATTTACTCCCAAGCTTTGGCGAGTTTTGCTTGGAAATATAGTAGATTGTTATAACCATGGTATAATAATATACTTCGCCAGGTATAGCATTCCGAGACATAGTGTGACACAAGCCTACGTCATCACCGCTGTGTTACCAGTAGTGTATAATAATAACTCCCCAACCGCCTTTATTACCTGTGCGAATCCGATATAAAATAAGGTTTTAACTAACAATTACGTTGATATATGTTTAAATTGAATTGTTTCATTTGATTAGAAAAACGAAACGACAATTTAAATGCTATAAATATATTTTTTAACAGAATGGTGACTGAAAATGTTTCCATAATTCGTGTTTTGTTGTAATAAAGTGGCAACTGGATAGTGACGTAAGCATGTGTCACTCCCGGAATGTCAGACCTTGTTTTTCTAGACCATGGTTAAAACAATTATTTTATATTTCCAACCAAAACTGTAGTAAATATAAAATAAATAAGAAAAATATTTACCCGTTGCTTAGCTTTTTCATTTAAAAATCCTGAGATGAGTGTAAATATTTTCTCAACGCCAGACGGTAGGTTTATGTGGTGACTGCCTTTCAATCGGAGAGGCATGGAATCCTGGAAAAGAAGAAAATTACACAGTTCAATTGCTGTCACTCCAACCCTGCTACGCCAAAATATATGATGCTGTATCGGCCTGCAAAACCTGAGAATAATGTGTCGAGTTTTCTTCTATATCGCAATCAGTGCCGCTCATATCGTTTAAAATATGTGACATAGGAAACATGTAAAAAAATACAGTAAGTACATAATTTGTAAGAAAAATTATTACATCATAGGTAGGTATCTTTAGAGCCAATGATATTATAAGGCAAAAGAAGTAGATAAGTTATACACGTTCCGCAAGTGGCACGCCAAAACTTGGCTAATTAGCCTAGTACCATATCGTCTTCTCTTTTTCGCTTCGGATAATTACGACATACTGTCTTATTTCCGCGTTTCGTCTAATAGTATGACATTGTGCCGTTTTTGAAGATCGAATGTTGGGTAGGTAAACTAACTACCTTTTTTTACTTATTGACCGAGCGATTGACCGAAGCGTCTCCGTTTCTTGAAATGAAATGAAATGAAATTTATTTGCAAGAATTGTAGTACATACAGATGGTCGGGTTTTTTTTAAACAGTTTCTAAAACAATTCGCTAGAACTAGCATGCAAAATTATTGTTACATTAAATAAATGAAGCTAATAAAATTGGTACATAAATAATCATAGTTATTCAATTTAAAATGTCAAGTATTTGTCAGATTATGTCAGTAAGATGTCAATTTTTGCAAATTTTTTGCAATTGCTTTGCCGTTTGCATTGCTTGCCGTTTAATGCTTTCTTTCGTATGTCCAGATGTCTATTCTCCTCTACAGGTCGCATTTCTCAACCGATTCTCGTGAAATTTTGGGAATAGGTTCGATAATTATATGGATCTTTTTGTGGATTCAGTTTTTCGAAATGGCGGAGATATAAGGGGTTGAAAACGTAAAAACAAAACATATTTCAGCCATTTCGCGCTCTTTTGTTTTAAATAGCGCGGTGAATATGTATACAGTTTTAAGCTATGCAAAGACAGACTCGCGAGGTCTACAGCTCACAGAGCCACTAGTAATATCATTGTTAGAAGATTTGTCTCTGTTGCATTTCTTTGTTCTGTGCCTTTGTTAACCATTTTATTCACTTTTCTATTCGCCACGAGTTTTGCATACAACTAGTCTTTATCACATGTTTTAGGTGTAAACGATAAACGAAATTAGTAGACACAACACGTGGAATACAAATTTTATACCGTGGTGTAAAAGTAACATTTAGCAATTTATGCGGCCTACCCAAATGTCCTTTCTTTGGTATTGTTCGTCGAATCGTTGAGCTCCTTAAGTTTTGAGTTAAGATGCACGATTACTGACAAATGCGTGCACTGACTGAACAGGTCCACTCATTCGTGTGGTTTTTCCTCAAAAGACCATTTCAGACACAAATGTACATGGTCTTCACATGATCTGACCAAGATTATGTCTGGACTTTAAAAGAGACTGTGGTCACTGAGTTTGTTTAGGCCTTTCTTCTCAGAATAGTCAGATAGGAAATGCCGACCTCATCTAGTTTTAAATTATGATTGACGTTTAAAAGTGTTTGTACAAACCTAATTACAGAAATAAAATCATTTACCAATTAACATAAACTAAAAAAAAAACATGAAAATACCGTTGTGTAATGTTTTTTTTTTAATTTTTATATGTAACCGTACATATTGCTTATGTAGATGTACCTAAACTAGTGGCTCTGTGGGCTGTAGAGCCCGCGAGTCTGTCTTTGCATAGCTTAAAACTGGATAAACGTTCACCGCGCACCTTAAAACAAAAAGTGCGTGGAAAGATCCAAAATGGCTTAAGTATTTTTTTTACGTTTTCAACCCCCTAGCTACACCATTTTGAAAAATGTGGAAATCCTGAATCGAGAAGAAAATTCCATATAATTATCAAACCTGCTCACAAAATTTCACGAGACTCGGTCTAGAAATGCGACCAGTAGAGGGGAACAGCCGGACATCCGGCGTACATCCGGATATACGAAAGCATTTTTGCCCAAGCTGAAACGAAGACGCATCGCTCGCACTTCGCGCTCCCTCGCTCAATTAAAAAGACTTTATAGCTACATAACCTTTTTTCTTCTAGCAACATAATTAGAAAATGATAAATCCCTGATATTGAACATTATTCAACATGTCTGATTGATAATAGCGAATGATACGTACTTGGGTCACAGCTACCATTTTTCTCAACATCGCCGGGGTGGCTTGAACGAAGTGTGACATGGTGACACCTTCGTAGTCAGTCACCATCTTGGTACCCAACACGCAGGCATTATCGTCTTCTACCACCATAATCTGGAAACATGGGGGATGATTTATCCAGTATTTATTAGAAATTTTCCAGCAGTCCTAATATTTTAAAAGTGGTAAACACGTATGAAAAGAAAAAAAAATAACCGCCTGCAAAAACAACTAAAAGGTTCCAAACAGGAACACATTTCAAGCAGTCAAGTGTCAGATATTTTAGTTCAATCTCAGATTTGAGGTCAACAACTGCGTCAGACTGCTTGAAAATCCATATCACCTTAAAACGATTAAAACCATGCAAGCAAATCAAAACGAGAATGATAGTGAATTTAATGACAACATTCACAGATAATTCATAAATCCATTATAGATTTTATTCCAATTTGCAACTCATTCCTACGTCCAATTCGTTTCCATAATGCAAGTATTTTTGTCTGTCTGTTTTTATATTCATCGGTTTTCCTGCTAGGCGAGTAGAATTCCAAGAATAAATCCAAAGTTACCTTACGCGCTAGAAAATTTTGATCGAAAACGTTACCGCATTCTGAATCCATTAGGAAAATTCCCAAGTCTGCTGTTAGTGCTGGAAATGTGCCTGATTATCACGAAGAATTACACGCGTCAGATTTCAGTTATAATTCGTGCAAATTTAATCAACTCTCATTATTAAATTAGAGCAAACACCTGTATCATTTATCAGCCATAAAGTGGGCCCCTTCTTAGGCTAACATTTAGCGAATGTTTAACATACACCGTAGTATGATGGGATGTAGAAGTTATTACTCTGGATATAATTATTTTTTCTTCGACGACAACCTCGAAAGTATAAGTTAATCTTCTTTGTCCGATACCGTCAAACAAGGCATCTATTAATATTAAACTTTCAGGTTCGCCAAAAGTGATTCGACTCTATTGCCTCACAATTCCGCAATAGTTTTTGAGCTATAATATAGCTAAGTCTAAATTACACTTGCTGTAGTGTCCCAATTTTCCGTTCTTTAGTTCTTAGAACGCCGTATAAAACCCTTCTGATAGCACTAAAAGCGTGGCCGCCTACTGAGCCCGATTAATATAAAAGAAGTACCTGCCGTTGGAAAAGAGGAACATACAATTAAATTGCAATAATTGCCGGTACTATATATTGTCGCCCACATTGTGTGTGTATTGATCGTATCTGCCTGCTTGGATGAGGATCACTCGGAGATACAGCTTATATTTTAGTTAAATTTTCATAATTACCTGTACTTTAATAATACAGCATGCACATGACGTCGCTCACATTGTGTGTGGATAGATCGTATCTGCCTGCTTGGATGAGGATCACGCGGGGATACAGCTTGTCTTTTAGTTAAATTGTCATAATTACCTGTACTAAATAGTACAGCATGCACATGACGTCGCCCACATTGCGTGTGGATAGATTGTATCTGCCTTCTTGGATGAGGATCACTCGGAGATACAGCTTATATTTTAAATAAATTTTAATAATTACCTGTACTAAATAGTACAGCATGCACATGACGTCGCCCACATTGCGTGTGGATAGATTGTATCTGCCTTCTTGGATGAGGATCACTCGGAGATACAGCTTATATTTTAAATAAATTTTAATAATTACCTGTACTAAATAGTACAGCATGCACATGACGTCGCCCACATTGCGTGTGGATAGATTGTATCTGCCTTCTTGGATGAGGATCACTCGGAGATACAGCTTATATTTTAAATAAATTTTAATAATTACCTGTACTAAATAGTACAGCATGCACATGACGTCGCCCACATTATGTGTGGATAGATCGTATCTGCCTGCTCGGATGAGGATCACTCGGGGATACAGCTTGCCTTTTAGATTCGGCAAGATCAAAACTGTTCTGAAATAGAAATAGCGAAACCTTAAGTAGTTAAAAAGCTGCTAGTAAAACTTACTGAATTATAGTGTTTTTGGAGAGAAAGCTTAAATATTAAAAAAAAAAAACAATAATGTAGAAAGTTTAATGGCAATAGACTCGATCCCTTTTACAAGAGACTTTAACGTGACTGGCGATTGTGAAATGGGGATGCACTAACAACTCTGCCAGATGCTGCGGAGGATACAGGCTTCATCAACTCAGCCTATCGTAGTCCACTGCTGGACATCCTCTCCCAGGCTGCGCCACAACACCCTGCCTTCAGCTACAGGGGATACAGGCTTGATGCAATGCAAAGTTATGGGCTTAACATATTATATGTATCTCTCTTCCTTACCCTAGTCTTAAAAACTCTATAAACTTGGGATCTGTTGGTTTTATCCTCATGGTTATGTCAGAAGCCGTGGTTCTGAGAGTGTAATACAGGTCCAGCTTCTTCTTAACTCGTTCTAAACTGAATTTACAGCCTCGTAGTAATGCTATGAGCCACTGATCATCTGGAAATTAAATACAGTAGTATGAAAAATAATAATCGGTCTTTTTAAATCCTGTAGTAGAAGTTTTACTGAGTATATTGGTAATTTAATTTAAGTAACAACACCGTGACCTTAATAAAAGTTATAGCAATAAATATCACATCTTTTATTTTTACGTGGGAAAATATCGGGTATTATTATTGGCAGGGACATCCAAACATTACATGAAAAAAATTATTTCCCCAAAAAACACTCAAAAATTGGTAGGTATATTAAATACAACATACAGGGTGTAAAAAGACCCATCACATAGCTGTCAACTACGCAATCTGTACATCAAACTAAGTAACATTGCACAAAAATATTGCTGGGAAACGACTTTTATTTTTGGTGAAAATTTGCTGTTCGCGGTAGTGCGCAACGTAACACACGCAAAACATTGTGCTTATGGGTGCATGCAACGGTACAGGGGTCGTGGGGGTATTTAAGTCTGTGTTATAATATTTTAAAAAACTGTTTACGTAAAAAAACGTCAGTACGAGTTGGAATTATGACCTTCAATATCTCCGTAACCAGAAGATTTCCAGGTGTGGTCCGGTGCAAAAAAAAAATCACAATCTCGGCTTCGTTAACTGTCTTTTTACACCCATCATGAGTCTGTTATTGAAGATTAAGAAGACAAAAAAATGGGCAAAAAAGGCGACGACGCACTAAAGTCATACCAAAAACTACAAAACAAAATAAAATCAATATCATTTTGACGTACCTTTAAAATAAGTCCCACGTTAATTGATCACGATAAATTGATAAAATGTAATAACATTTTATTACTCGGTTTTAGTGCAAGTAATTTCTACTTGCACTAAAAAATAGGCAATCTGTTACTATGATATCTAATTTGTACGTTGTGTATTTTGTAATTATATTTACGAAAGGGACGAAATATCTTTCACTATCTCACTATCAATAAATCCCAGAGATTTTGTGAAAGTCATGTCATCGTTTCTTTTGCATAGCTGATAATGAAAAACCTTTAGTCACAATTCAGTCTACAAGTTTTTTTTCAAGATAAGCCCTTACAATTAAACAAACTTCAATCTCTCTTTACAAAGTTTATCTATAGATAACTGCAAACATTACCATTCCATTTGAAAAATATGGGTGTATCTGACTACTGTCACAAGTCTATTTATCCCTTCTGAGAATACAGGTGTTATATATGTCATGTGATAACTTCAAACTTTACATACCTGTTCTTGCTTTCAGGTGAGGCTGCTTCGAGATCCATTCCTTCAGATGTTGCAGATCATTAGGAACCTGTTTCGGGTTCTCATTCAATTCCTTTTTGGCAATTATCGCCAGTTCCGGAGTCAACTCACGAATCATTATTTTGTGCTTGTAGACCTGCAAAAAACAATTCAATTTTATTATTATACAATCTAAGTTTCTGTTCTACCAATATTAGCTAAATCAAAACGATTCCTCACTTACCCAATATTGATTAATCAATAAAAACTGTTTATCCTATGGAAAGCTATCAATCAATTAAGCACTGATAAAGATAATCTTTCAAAATACATAAAAAAATAAACTTTAATTACAGAAGAAACGGTTTTAAATGTTAACATTTGTCTGTCCACACGCTATAAACAGCATTTGTTTAAAGTAACAGAAAGCAACATAAGACCCACCTTTGGTATCGTGCGCTGCCGGCGTATCGACTAACTGATAAAGAACTCGGTTCTTATCACGGTCGTGTTGTGAAACGGCGCCGACTGCCAATATTATCCAATCATGCGACAAACGCAATCAATGTCCCATTTCAACCGTAATTACTCGACAACAATGAAATTCTACTTTGGCTTTACAATATTTCGGTACATACTTTAGGTACAATATTTTTCCCCATTATGTTTTGCCTTCTCCCTTTCCGCTTTAGATAAGAGTGATGACTGAACATAATTCATATTATTATATCAACGCATAATTATGCAGCTGATATAACCACACAAATCAGCACTTGCGATCACCTATCACGCGCAAAGCCTCACTTTTATTCTTCCTCTGTTCTTAATCTACCCACTGTTTCAGTGCTTTTAGTTCTTTACAATTTTCCAAGTCTACCTACATTTCAACTACCTAGTCTACTTGCTTATAGATATCTATATAGTTTTCTACCTTTCTCCACATGACCCTGACGAACATTTATTACAGTTTAAAACAGGATCAATACTTACTTTCAAAGTATTATGACTTTTGTTTATTTCTCGTGAAACCCGGAAACCTTTTTGCCTTGAGACAACCACAATCATTTACGCACTTAAATTAACAGAAACAAAACAAGATTTGACTTTTCTCAAAATATTTATACTTACACGAGTTAACTTAAAACTATGTAGAAATGGTATGATCTTTGAGTACCTAAAACTCAAATAGTGCAGAGATCTATGTCGACATTGTATTGACAACCATCATCTAATGCTAACCGTAGATAAAGAGACAATACTATCTTACCAATCGTAAAGTAATTTACTATACGAGTATTAGTTGTCTAGTTAAATTTTTACAACATGTCGCTCATTTGGAGAAACATCGACGTAACTGCTGCTTTTAAAAATTTACAGGAGAGTGATTTAAAGTAAATCACTTTTTTTTGTAATGGGTTACCATCTCTTTCTGAAATGTTGATAAATCCCAATACATATTAAATATTTCACGCTAAATATTTCACTGCTTTGCTCCTCTGAAAATTTGTGCGAGAACAAAATATATCGACAAATCATGTTTGGGTAAAAATATATTTACGTCGATGTTTCACCAAATGAGCGATTGGTAGATAACTATTATAACAATATTACATAAATTGTTGACGTAAATGTTGCAAAGGCAATATTATAACAGAACAATAAACTATACTTCATAAAGAAGTGAAACCAGACGTTCGGAACGCCCCAAAACAGTGGCTGATAGGCCGATATTGAAATTATACAACATTCGATAGTGCAGCTCACGGAACATTCAATCATTCAGGATGTTACCTGTTACAATCCTGGCTGATTCAAAAGTATCTACTATAGAGTAAAAGTAAGGTTTTGAACGCGGTCGAAACTCGAATTTTTCCTTTGTACGCTCGGCTACGTATAAAGCTATACATTTCCAGTAGAAGCTGACCTCTCATTGTACGATAATCCTATACAATGCGTGATCAGCTTATACTGGAAATGTATAGCTTAATATGTAGCCGTGTGTACGAACTATATCATTTCTTCTTATATTATTATTAGCAATTTGTTAATCCACGTCAAGTTGTCTAAAAGATCCCTGGACGCCAAACATGTTCTCTGCAGTCTTAGGTTTGCCTGGCCGCTTCGATTCATCAGTCCCAAACATCAGATCTTCATCAAACCAGTTTCCATATTGATCTAGTTTCTTCAACCAGTAATCTGTTAATAAATGAAACTTTTAATTAATAAACTGATGACTTTATAAATTTTGTCTTTGAGACTTTACTATAGGAACCACTAAGTTGGTCTCATAGTAAAAGTTTTTTATATGTGTTAATACTTTTACCTCTGAAAGAATGCCATTAATTCAAGCCGGCCTGTATAAAAATTAAGGGAATAATCGTACCTATGATTTCCTGTTTGGTTCCACCCTGCCCTCCGTATTCTTGTGGCAATATTTCTGGGGGTACATATTCATGAAGCACTCTTAAATCCTTGCTATACATATGCAGCTGAAAAAATATACCTGTTAACACGCAATTCCTTAGATACTTGTAGTTCAGGCATGTGCTAAGTACTGTACTTACTTTTTTCTGATGTTTCTCATTAAGAAGCTTTATAACAAGATTGAATAGTATTTCAAAAGCTGGTGTTGTATTTATGAAGTGTAAACTTTTCAGTCTTAGCGGTGAAGCATCCTGAAATATAAATCCATAAAATAAGTTGTCACCAGAATTAATTACAGCATACACATTACATCCAGCCCGCACTGGGCTCGCGTGGTGGATTATGGCATTAGAGACGCTCCCTATCACAGAAAGGAGGCCTGTGTCCCAGCATTGGGAAAATTATAGGCTGATTATACTTATGCTATATTCACTCGTTTACTGCAAATGGTAATAAATAAATGAATACTAAATCTAATGCGGAATGGCTGTGCCGGTCAAGAGGAAAAAGCATGGTAATATAAAATTTACACATTTTAGAAATGTTACCTGTCCCGCTACTACTAATTTCTTCAGCAACGTCGGTGTCATTTGCATGAAGTGTGTCATAGTTATCCCTTCAAGATCTACTACATGGAGAGTCCCATTTACCATATAAGCATCGTCTTCCAAATACTGAACCTGTGAAATATTGAATTTGACAACTTTTTTAAACTGCCTGACATAAGCACGACGTAACTTTATGAAAGGTAGTTAAAGTCAAAATAATGGTAAAAACGTCTTAAAAAAATGTTAATACATACCATCCAAACCAAATACATCGCAGAATTAACTAAATAAAATATACCAACCTGCTGAAAACAATGTGCAAACGCGAAGAATTCCGTGGGCGAAATCTTATTAGGGTCATAGAGGCTAGGTTTGACTATAACGACCCTTGGGGCCAGGGGAGACGCCAGCTTCGGCAAAATTAACCCTGCCCTGAAAGAAATGAGTGAATAAAGAACACATTGTACCCAAAATCCTGTAAGGTTAACAGGTCAGGCAGACACTTGATAACTATATAATTATAGGAACAAGGTGAATTTTATGCGAGGAGGGCCAATCCGAGTCTCGGAACCAATTTTGATAAAAAATAGATTCTAAATCACCATGAATTATTCAAAATTCTGTATAAAAGTTGAATAAGTCTGTCGTCTAGTCTCTCAACTTACCCAGTTTGCAGCAAATTATTAAATCTTTGATTATTAGGTCTGAAACTGAACAAGTCCGGTGACAAAGTTCTCAATGAGTAGTACAGATCCAGCTTCTCTTTGGCTCGTTCGAGGCTATGCTTACAACCCCTCAGAAAGGCTGCTAGCCATTGGTCATCTACAAAATATGTAGTAGTTACTAATTAAGAATAATAACACCCAGGCTCTAGGACGCAGCACGATGTTGCAATGGGATGGCTCGAATTGCTGACATGTCCTAGAACCCAAAATCCGAAGACATATGACATCCGCAATGGGTCCGCAAGCTGGATGACGGCCCACTCACAGAGAGATGGCCTGAATTTAACGCTGTGTATAAATTAATTGCATTAATTATGTGTCGATGAGTTTTGTCTAAACGAGTAAACGTTTCACTGTAGGTACTTAAATTCTGGGTTATTCCAGAAGGATTCTTATGTAGACTAGGTCTACCTAGTTACACATGCGAGTATTAGGGTAACTAGCCCGGGCTAGCAGAGATCACCTTCATATTGCCTTATTTTCAAAACTCGAAGATATTTTAATTCCAAAATTGACATCCCTGTCTTTTTTTGGGTGGTAAGTCATCAAATAACTTTTCCCGCTCTGGGCAGAGCGAGAGGGTGTGTCAGAATTTTACTGACTAAAACCCAGCCGTATTCCTTCAGTTGCCAGTGTGTTGTTATTGGCCAATGTGCCAGGGCCACGGTAACCCTTTCGGACAACCCCGCGACCCCGTCAATTGGTGCTGACATCTCTTTGAGTCGCGCGTGGGACACAACGCGCCATCGACCCGGGCCTGGTCCTTACTGGACGACGAGCTACGCTCAGCTCACATAGACCCGCAAGTGCTCCAAAACTTGAAAGAGAACATCGTGGAGCAAGATTACGTTACGCCCGCGAACACGCAGAATGGGGAGACGAAGAATGGGCAAGAGTAATCTTTTCTGACGAATCCAGATTTATGCTTGTATGCATATGATGGGCGGCGAAGAGTCTACCGACAGCCAGGAGAATGTTTTATTCCAGCTTGTTTTGAGGAAAAAGTGCCGTGCCGCGGTGGATCTGTTATGGTTTGGGCTGGAATCTCATCAGAGTCGCACGGAGTTAGTGCTGATAGAAAATGGTACGCCAACTAGTACAAAATATGTGGAAGAAATTCTTAATGAGCATGTCGGCCCATATTTAATTAATATGGGTTAAAATTCAACATTCATGCATTACAACGCCAGACAAAAACATACAGCTCAAATTGTAAATGAGTATTTTCAGGACGTTGGCATCAATCGCATGGAATGGCCCGCGAGAAGCCCGGACCTGAATCCAATTGAAAACGCTTGGGACGAGCTTGGGAGGTGTGTAACAAATCGAAACCCGGCCCCAGCTACACTTCGAGACCTAAAACATGTGTTAGTGGAACAATGGACCAATATCCTGCAACATCGCATAAGAAACATAATAAACAGAATACCCTATCGCCTGGCAGCTGTGAGAAGAGCCCGTGGAGGCAATACAAACTATTCATTTTGTTTTTGTGTTGTATGAGGTACCAACCATTATTATTTCAACATAAAAATTATAGATATTTTGTTTTTTTATGTAATTTTGACAATTAAACTAATAATGTTTCCAACATTTGGTGTTGTTTTATTAACTGATAAATTATCTACAACATACAGTTTCATTCATGCCGCTAGCTCTATTATTTTAAGATTAGTTTTAGTTCATCGTACTGACCCGTATTCTTTGACCGCGAGTGTAGGTAACACAAAAAATTTGCATAATTTTAATTTATTAATTGCAGTGTTCTTTTCCATTTTCTGACTAGTACCTACTGCTTGTTCTGATAATTATTGCTCTCACTGGCAAATGGATCAAAACCTAAGAAATATAAATTATATTTACCTGTTCTAGCCCTCAAATGAGGCTGTTTACTAATCCACTCTTTCAAGTATTTTATGCCATCCTCAAGTTTCTTCGGAGTCTCATTCAGTTCCACTTCTGCCTTCTGCTTCAAGTCAGAGTTTAAGGGTCTCACAAACATCATAGAAAATTCTACTTTATTTACTTTTCTTTATTTTACTTCACTAACCAAACTTCCTCTATCTACTTTCAGACACTTTTCTTGAATAATTACTTTACTAAACTGTAAACGCTCATGAACTTTTATAACTTCAATATATTATTTAAAAAACAAGGTCAGAGCAAAATTAAAAGTAAAGTCCGTCCGCCACTGTTTCGGAGTATGAACATAATAAACAAAATGATAAAAAATTGTCTCGCCAGTTCCACTGCAGAAATATAACAAACTAACTTTTCCTACAAGAAACGTGTTATCTTATATACAGACCTTTTTTTGTTTATTTTAAATTAAAGAAACATACGAAGGGCGTTCAATGTATTCTTGGTATCGGCATGAAAAAGAACGTAAATTCCCATATTGCACTGACTTTTGAAAGGTAAAGAAGGTCATGAAGAATAGTATGCACGGTACCATCGGAGAGGTGGGTCATCTCTGCTATCATTTTCATCTTCATTCGGGCATCCTCCAGTTTCGGCTTATACGGCTCCTCAACTTTTTTCACGTTTTCTTCCGTAGAGGCATTAACTGGGCCGCCCGAGCGAGTGTCGTCTTCAATACTCTCTCTGCCTCTTTTTAATTCACTTGACCACTTTTGAACCATAGATAACGAAGATGCAGAATCTTGGTAAACAGCAACCATCTCTTCGTGAACAGTTTTTTGACTTTTTCCGTGTTTCGTAAGGAATTTAATAACAGCGCGATGCTCAATTTTCTTCAACATTATCACGTTAGCCACTCCAATTGTCGTTGACAAAGAATAACTAGCAAACTAATGATCACAACTATATGAAATTTTACCTTTATACTCTTAGATAATGTTATTAATTAATTAATTAGTCAAATTACCTACATCGTTAGTAAATCACCCTCATACCGAGAATACATTGAACGCCCCTCATACATGGTCACCGAGTTTAATAGTAGGCGCTCAGAGACTGGGTGCGGCGAATGTACCATCTCCCAGACCCCCAACTTATGATAGTAAATGGAACAGTGGGGTTTTAGACGGTAGGAGTCCGACATAACCCTCCGTTCTCCCCAGATGAAAGGCATCCGTGTCCATGAGGATTACACGGATACATTATCATATACCTAGACTTTAAATTATTACTTAATGAGCAAACTTGGTAAATAATGCTCGTGCCAACTCTATTGGAAAGGACTCTTTGCATTGAGACATTAACAGGCCAGTTTTCTATCTTTTACTGTAACGATAATCTTTAACTTACCATTGAAAATAGTTTTACCACATATAAAATAGAATGGGAAATTAAAGACCACCACCTTACAACATTTTTTTTTAAATTACCTCTTTGAAACATAACTCATAAGTTTAAGTTGATGATTATAAGTGTAACCAACTAAGATGAATGGGCCTAACAAAAAAACCTTTAGCATTCTCAAGAACCTAACGTAATGTCCTCCTGACCTTCCAAAAGTTTACGGAAAACAAAGTAGAGTCGTTGAATTGCTGCCCTTGGCTCATTCGTACAAGCACGCCTAAATGTGTTTTCTGATCTCATACTTTCTGTTGTTTTTTTGTTTTTATAAACAAAACAGCTTTCGAAAGCACAAAGAAACAAATGTTTTATCGAGTTTTCCTGTGTCTGACTTAAGTTTTGAATGCTCTTCTATTAAAATATTATCTGGGCCTATAGAACTTCCTACTGAATTTTGATTTACTGATTATGATATTTGATTATTTTCTAAAGAAATTAAAAATCTACAACCATACACGTTTTGTGAAAAACCATATCATTTATTTATTTCTATAAACCTTATCATGTGAAAAACCATATTTATTTTTTATTTCTGTACAAAAAGTTAAAAAATCTCAATCAACTTGAAGTTGTCTAAACGAGCCTTCTAGTCCGAACATGTCTTCAGCAGTCTTGGGCTTGCCAACTCGCTTTGATTCGTCTGTGCCGTAATGGAAATCCTCTTCCAGCCAGGAATCGTACGCCTTCACCTTATTCCTCCAGTGTTCTGAAAATGATCATAAAACCTAATTAACTTTCGGTCTAAAATCATATCACATGACTAAAACCTCAAAGGTCGTTTTAATATAATCAAAACTATCTGGCAACAAAAGATTATAAGGAACGGAGGCCACTAGTAAAGAAAACAAAGAAAACCGGTCAAGTGCGAGTTGAACTCGCGTGGAGTTCCGTACGATGAATTTATGTTACCCACCAAAAACATTTTATGTAAAGTAGGTTGCCAAGACTGATACTCGTACAACGCTTTCACAGTTAAAAAGTTATCAAATCTAATGTTGATCCAAGCCCTTATATGCCAATATTCAAAATTCATTTATTTACATTACACATCCGTGTTTGGGTCACAGAAATTTATTTTTGATCCAGTAGATTCGGAGCAAATTGGCTGTGACAGGCGGACAGACAGAAAGAAAGAAAGAAAAATAGTTTATTCTGCACAAACAAAACGCACATTACAAATTAATGACATTAATTAATACAAAATAGCCAAAAGCCTCGCATTCAAAACAAATCATATACAATGCGAGATCAGCTTATACTGGAAATGTATAGCTTAATACCGTGTGTACCAGCGGTTCATAATGAAATCTAGTACAATATTAATGCCCGGCTAGAGCCTAGGAATTTAATGGCTTCCTTTAGGTTAGGTTTGCATGACATATAACTTGCGAGCGAGCAGGTGGTGTGAAAAAATAATTAAAACTTAAATTAGTGTTTCACTTAATAAAACAATCTTCATTGTCCTTTTCATTATGTCTAAGGCCCGTATTACAGAACGTCACTCAATACTCAAGCATTACTTAAAACTAGATTCAAGCCATATCATTGGTTGAAACTAGTTTGAAGTAATGCTTGAGTATTGAGTGTCGTTCTGTAATACGGGACTAAATGAGTCTCTAGTCTAAAATCATTTTCTACTCTGCGGTAATCGACGCAGTTTTCAAAATAATGATAGACTGCTTCCCTAATCATAGGTAATATGAAAAGACTTTTGCTAGAATAATGACATAAAAAGTTAGATAAAGTCATAAATTCATCAACTTCTGTGAATAAATTTGGTTACAACAGAGGTACTCTTCTTCTTAGCGTGTCGCTGGCCATCTAAATGGACTCGGCACAATATTCGGCTACGTGTTTAGCACCATCACTAGCACTCATCGGTTCCAGTAACCTGCAGACGACAGGACACGCAGGACACGATATTAAGTGTCCCATGGTTTGTGGAACAGCACCACATTAACACTCCTAGGCGAAGACGCCTATGGATCTCCACTTGACCCGGTTTTCCTTGCTTCGGCCAACCTGGGTACGGAGTCTGTTTAAAGACTTCTAGGTAAGCCAAGGCAAAAAGGCTAACAGAAGTACTGACAGTTTATTACTAAGTATTTGCAGGAATTTTATTATTTTCTTCTCTGACCTGTAATTTTCTCCACTGTGCCAGCGGTTCCACCATACTCAGCAGGCAACACCTCTTTAGGGATGTATTTGTACAATTCATCGTAATTCTTGTTATGGACGTAGAGCTACAAAAAGTAAACAATATTTATTACAACTCCAGAAGCTTTCTAAATATATATTTTATATGGATGATAAGAGATAAGTGTCCACTTACTCGGCTTCTGTTCTTCTCATTAAGCAACGCTTTAATTGCATTGAAGATTGTTTCAAAACCTGGTGGAGTGTTCAAGTAATGTGTCCCTTTCATTCGCATGGGCGATGCATCCTGAAAAGTATTTTAAGTATAGATTAGGTTAGGTAACTAATGGCTCTACGAGGAAGTTCGTCGAATTGAGAAACCTTCAATACCAAAGAAAGGCTCGACTAGCGGCAGATGCAAGATACTTCCAAAATTATACTTTTAAAATCAAAAAGCTAAAGTTTACCTGTCCCAAGGTTACCATCTTCTTCATGGTGACTGGCGTCATTTGCATGAAGTGTGCCATCGTGACTCCCTCTAAATCTAAGATGCTCTGGCTACCAGCTACTGTGGCGTTATCATCTTCATTTAAGACTATCTGAAAACGTACATTTGTTTTAATTTTTAACAGAATGGGAACACTTACTCGATGTACCGCGAGATTTATAATAGGCGACTTGGTAGTCTTCGTTTTTCCAGTAAACGAATGGCCAACTAAGCCAATTAATTACTAATCAATTTGACTTCTATGTAGGTAAGTTTCGGCTCATTGAATAAAGAGAAGACTCCCAGCTAAGCCCTTGTCAGCCGATTGGGGTCATAGAACTATGATGCTGACTTTGCAGTCTGTCCTAATAATTTAACACTGCTTTCGTCGACACTAGCTTTTGCCCGTGGCTTCGCCCGCGTGTATGTCGGAAAATCTCCCAAGGGAACTTAGTATCCTGGGATTAAAAATACCCTATGTGTTAATCCAGGTTATAAACTATCTGTGTGCCAATTTTCGTCCGAATTCTGCCAATCCGGACCATAAATACAGACAAACTAAACAAAATTCTAAAAAACTATATTTTCGGCATGAGACTCGTTCGACTCGACCTCACAGCAATTACTTTTTTTTCTCTAAAATATTGAATTATAAATAATGTGTACAGGTTTACTTCGTTACCATTTTATTATATGTATAGATTTGGTGCAATGGTTATTTTCAAAACGAGATTGTGGAGTAATTTTTTAAATAATAAACAATCAAGTACGGACCTTCATCAAAACGTTGCTAACGGACATGACGTCTAAGATGTTGTACTTGTTGGTATCATACTTCGCTGGTCTGATAATGGATGTCAGTGGCGCATCGGGTCCTGGTGCCTTGGGCAATATAACAAACGCTCTGAAAACAAAATCAATTCATGTGGTGAGAAAAGTTTTGAGTATAAATAAGAATAAAGGAAAACTAAGGAAGCTATGGATGGAATTTGTGAAAGATGATTTCTAATTAGAAAAATTGAAGTAAAAAACCTTTTTAAAAACAAGCTTTTATTGAACTATAAAGTGCTAAATAAAACTTACATTAACATAAAACTTTAATATTTTCTTAGAAGCTTGCGACTTATCTTAAAGTGTAAGAAGGACGTTCACGCCTCAAGCTTTTAAGAAAATATTAAAGTCAATTTTATTTTGTACTTTTTAGCATTAGAATTTCTATAGATAACCGTTCTATCACCTTCTCTTGAAAAGTACTTGGAAAGACATATCCAAAGAACCCAAACGCGCCTTTACACAAGTCATGGTGAGAAGCCATTCGAGTTGCACTATCCAAGTCTATAAAGACTATATTGAGGACAAAAAGGCTTGTGATTGAGCTGATCCAATAAATTTACACAGTGAATGTTGATTTTAGTTTGCTAACTCTTTTTAGACATGAATATTTACTATAAAAAAAAATTATATTATTTTCATTATTGTGAATATGAGGACTATGTGGGTCATTTTTTTTCAGTTTTATTCTTGGTCTGGCAGTTTAAGTAGTTTATGCGGCCTACTCAAATGTCCTTTCTTTGGTATTGTTCGTCGAATCGTTGAGCTCCTTAAGTTCTGAGTTGAGCTGCACGGTTACTGACAAATGCGTGCACTGACTGGACAGGTCCACTTAATCTGTGTGGTTCTTTCCTCAAAAGACTATTTCAGACACCGATCTACATGGTCTTCAAACATTATTACCGAATTTATATATACACATTGATATTCATAAATTTTATATATACAATGACATGAGTATTTACTTGTAAAGTATTATATTATTTTAATTTTGTGAATGTGAAGACTATGTGGGGAATTACTTTTTTTTTATAATTTAATTTTAATTATGATCTGGCAGTTTGAGTAATTTATGCGGCCTACCCAAATGTCCTTTCTTTGGTATTGTTCGTCGAATCGTTGAGCTCCTTAAGTCCTGACTTCCTGAGTCGAGCTGCACGATTACTGACAAATGCGTGCACTGACTGGACAGGTCCACTCAATCTGTGTGGTTCTTTCCTCAAAAGACCATTTCAGATACCAATCTACATGGTCTTCACATGATCTGACCAAGATTATGTCTGGACTTTAAAAGAAACTGTGACCTCTGAGTTTGTTTCGGCCTTTCTTCTCAGAGTAGTCACATAGGAAACGCCGACCTCATCTAGTTTAAAAAACATGATTGACGTGTAAAAGTGTTTGTACAAACCTACTTACAGAAATAAAATAATTTATCATTTATCAAGTCACGCCCATGCGCTTTAGAACGGGCTATCATTATAATTGAATGAATACTTCTACAACATTTCGTGCCTGTGCTGTTGACCTCTGAGTTCTCTCGTGCCATATCGTTCTCGTTCTCTCGTCTCTATGGGAGCCAGTTCTGGGTGCAGCAGCCAGATCATGGTAAACTTTAGAACGAGCAATCATAATTGTATGCGTATATAAAATGTTGTGTATCTGCTCAATAGCAGAGTATTAACTTAATTATTAGTAACTCCTTAACGGTCAATACCGTTAAGGAGTTCTCTCGAGTCTAGCCAATCCTGGGTGCAGCAGCCAGGTTATGGTGGACTTTAGAAGGAACTACCATAATTAGATGCGTATATTAAATGTCATTTCTGCACCGTTGACCGTTAAGGAGATCCTTCGTCTGGAGCCAATTTTGGGTGTAGAATCACAGTTCATGCATCATAAAAATGCATTGTCTACGAAACAGAATCAACGTGCGAAGTTTCAACTGCGTAGGATAAGAGGAAGTGGTTTTTATTCAGCTTGCAATATTCCACCTGGACAAACACATACATTGCAAGTTAAATAAAAGCTTGTAAAAAGGTGAATACTGAAATAAGAATTGAGTATATAAGGATCGTAGCAGGTGTCGTTTTGTAGTATCTGCCTCTTGTATTCAGTGTTTTTTTTTTTCAAGGGTAACCGGCGCGTGTTAATGTATGTACCTAAGATGTGGGTATAGAATAAGATGGCATGTCATGCCGAACCCAAATAAATTGGTGGTAAAAGATGAAATACATTTGATACATTACCCCAGACTCAGGATCTCCTCAAAAATGGGATCGGTGTGCTTGATTCGGAACAGTTCAGGTGCCGTAGTGCGGAGGGAGTAGTAGAGATCCAGTTTCTCTTTCGTCTTCTCCAGACTGAACTTGCAACCACGGAGGAACGCCACCAGCCATTGATCATCTGGAAATTTTGCATGCAGGTTATTCTACCAAATTTGACATTCAATGAATAGTGTCAAAAGCTAAGTTAGTAATTGAATAGTTTTTTTTTATTATTTACTTATGACGCTACATTACGTCACGTAATCGTAATAAAATAAATGCTATAATTAAACTTAAAAAGAATAAAGAAATTTTCTTGATCTTAGAAGGAATACAACAATCTCGATTGTCGGCAGATACTTTTTATATAGCAGAGCTAGCTAGCTAATTGACAAACTTGTGCAAAAACATTTTACATGATAATTTTTAAACTATGAATGATGGTGTCATTGGAGAAACGTAGAAGAATCACCGATTCCGTTTTCATGAACAAAATACTTCAATGCAGCATTGATTGTCCACAATTACTAAGCAAGTTCGAGATCAGGTCTCCAGCTAGACTCTCTCATGCTGTTACTCCCTTGCACCCCCCACTCCGTAGAACAGTACCCGGCGCCAGCTCTGTCGTCCCTAGACTCTGTAAACTGTTAAACAGTTACAGCTATCTTGTTGACGTGCCCTCTGCCTCATTTCGCAAGTTCTACAGATTAACGGTTAACAAAGTAAAAAAATATATTATCATTTATTTGTGTTTTGTTAAATATAATATATCGGTATCTATATGTTTTATGCGGCATGATGTATGTTTAAAGCCAATTTGTTTTAGATGATTATTTTTAAAATCACAATATCTCACGTAATATTAAAATTGTTTCTTTTGTTTTTCTACTTATTAGTTATTAATTTTATAGTAAGTATAGTGATTGTGGCACACACAATTATTACGTTTATGGGACCTACGGTGCTAACCTGTAAGAAATTGTTACACTGACCTTAGAGTTAAGTAAAATATTCTTTTACAATTTTAATAGCGCAATTGTTGGTTGGCCATTAAGGCGCGGTAAGAAGTAAATTTTTAGGTAATTGACAATAGCGCATCGCGGCAACAAATAAGGTCCAAAACAGCAATGCGTTTGATGTTAGTTTAATTAAATGACCACCAAAATAAAAGTAATTTTGCAGTTTTAATTAAGTTAAAAAATAAATGCACGGCTCAGTGGAATAATTATTTGGTATTTCTTTTGTTGCTCAAATTCCCTTTATTATCATTACATAAAATATGATAGTTTTCGCTCAAAATTTTGAGCAATATGCGACGATTTTTTTTTTATCTCTTTTTTGCGAATGTCTTATCCTAACTGTGCGATAAAAAACTGACCGATTTCGGTGTCCTACGTTTGGGCAGCGCCCTAAAGAAAAATAAATAAACTAGTAGGAAGTACAAAATTGCTACAACATTAATTGACGACTGCTATTGGTTAAAAGCCAATTATTTGATAGAACTTGACTGCTAAAACAAACCACGGTCAGCAGAAGATATCGCAGGTGCTTATCGAACGACAAATTTTGTTGATAAGTGTTTGATAAATGTTTTATATGACCTAACACTTTCAATAATTATTTATCCGTTTTTAAAGGCGCCTTAAAACTAAAAATATGAAAATTACATTTTGATAAACACTACTTTATAACAACAACTAGGTACCTATGTTAATAGTAAAATAAGTGTTTATTATGTCAATGTGTCATGCGTCATATCTTTCATGTCATTTTTCTCTTAACAAATGTGTATCGTACACGTATGCGTCTTTGGTCTGTGATGTGCTTATTTAACTCTAAAAATACCTTTAAAAACCTAATGTGTAAATAGCGCGACGACTCGAAATGGCAACGCTGTTACATCCCTCTTTGAACTAATAGTCAAAATGACTGCATGGGAAATACCTAAAATCGAGCCCTACTCTATTTTCTTGACAACCCTGAAAATAGACAAAATATGGAGAATGAAGCGAAAGGTTTCTTTTTTAACTTATAGTTGACATATCATACTCGCACACGCTTTCATCATTAGCCTCTAAATCGCACGCCACCTACGACCCACTACACCATCGAATTAGCTGCTACCAGCCACCCTACGACCCACTACACTATCTAATTAGCTGCTACCAGCCACTCTACGACCCACTACACCATCTAATTAGCTGCTACCAGCCACCCTACGACCCACTACACCATCTAATTAGCTGCTACCAGCCACTCTACGACCCACTACACCATCTAATTAGCTGCTACCAGCCACCCTACGACCCACTACACCATCTAATTAGCTGCTACCAGCCACTCTACGACCCACTACACCATCTAATTAGCTGCTACCAGCCACTCTACGACCCACTACACCATCTAATTAGCTGCTACCAGCCACTCTACGACCCACTACACCATCTAATTAGCTGCTACCAGCCACCCTACGACCCACTACACCATCTAATTAGCTGCTACCAGCCACTCTACGACCCACTACACCATCTAATTAGCTGCTACCAGCCACTCTACGACCCACTACACCATCTAATTAGCTGCTACCAGCCACTCTACGACCCACTACACCATCTAATTAGCTGCTACAAGCTATCTTACGACCCACTACATCATCGAATTAGCTGCTACCAGCCACCCTATGACCCACTCCACCATCTAATTAGCTGGTACCAGCCACCCTACGACCCACTACACCATCTGATTAGCTGCTACCAGCCACTCTACGACCCACTCCACCATCTAATTAGCTGGTACCAGCCACTCTACGACCCACTACACCATCTAATCTACTCACTCACACAAGAACCACCCTAACCTGAACGAGCAATTTTGTCCAACCTCACAAGATATAGACTAGCCACTTTAGTGCTTTTGGGCAAAAATGCCTTAGAATAAATCTAAGCTACCTACTTAAAGATAGTAAATCTATTTGTATTTACTAATATCTTACACTAATCCGTTACATCATCTACTAGGAACATTGTTGTACTCCTCACCTGTCCTAGCATTAAGATGGGGCTGCTTGGCTATCCAGTCCTTGATACTCTGCAGATCAGCCTGCAGCCTCTGCGGGTCCTCGTTCAACTCTGCTCGAGCCTTCTCCGCGAGAGCGGGAGTCAATGGCCTCACAGACATTTTGTATAGAAACGTCCTGTCACACAAAGAACCTAACTCTACAATGATAATATATCGACTCTGTGATAATTGTACATGGTAGTAGATTAGTTATCTACCATTTACTCCACCAGGCAATATATATTTGTTGTATGTTTTATAACATTATCAGGCTCTTAGGTTTTGCGTTGCCTTTGTCTAATCTCTTCGTACATAATTTTACATTAAAGTTTTGGTTTTATTAAATATCTATCGTTGTTATCAAGTTTAAGTTCAATTTAATCATCGATATCTTGAACTCGCTTTATTATTGCTAAAATGGGTGAGGTTTTACGATGACTAAATTGTTAATAATTTTAGTTACCACAGCGTTACACTAAGTAGGTTACACCAAATTGAAATTAAAATTGCTGCTTGTGGATACGGTAATTTGATCGACCATCGCCACACATGAGGAAAGATTAATCATTTTCATAATAGATAAAACTTATTTGTTGTCTACGAAATACATTTTGTACACAAAAAAATTCTTGCATTTAGTATCTTTCATATCGTTTTACAGCTCACGACTTGATAAAATGTGAAGTGGTGATAGCATAAATGGCGATGTCCTCTATTGATTCATAAATAACACGGCTACTGGCCGCACACGTATTATATTAGAAATTATTTTATAGCCTGTTGAAAAATCGATGTAATATCCCAGTGCCAAGAACACTGTTGAAACCAAGAAGATTATTATATTTTATAGGTAGCCTATTATTTCTATAAATAATGGCAGGAAAATGTTCTTAAGCAGTCTACACACCAAACCCGCCGACCCGCCGACATGAGTCGTCGACTTAGTCGTCGACACGCGCGGGTACAAGTCGCCGACATGATTCTTTACTTTTTTTTAGACTGCTTGAGGTAGCATTTCTAGGACTTTACGATATTAACTTTTAACCCGTAATAGCATAAGCCATGGCCGCGTCTCTAATTCCTAAGTTGAAAATTACTACTAAGATAGTGGTTGATCCACGTGGCTGTGGTCACCGAGCCGTATTATGTCCCCCCGCGATAACTGGGCAGGAGACCTAGACGCTTTGGTGGCCATCATTGGCGGGACTCTTGTCAGTCCGTCCCGAGGACACGGCAGGGTGGCCGCCCTCGCGGACGGAATTGTCACAATTGGGGCATATTTCTCTCCCATTAATAGTCTCACTGACTTCGTGGGGTTCCTTGTCCCGTCGTGAGCCGGTTCCACCCTCGCCCGATGCTGTTGCTCGGGGATCTAAACGCCAATTCTGCGGCGTAGGAATCCCCAATCACCCTATCTTCATTGAAAAATCTGAAGACTATAAGCCTTAAATAATTGATGATGCTTCAGATTATTTCAATTTGATAAGATCAGTTCAGCGGACAGTTCCTCCGGCTAGATGATAGATCGCCCATTCTTAGCTTAATGCTTAGTATTAGGGTTTCATCATTATTCAGAAAATTAATGTCTTTCCCTCTATCTTAAGAAAGATGCATATTCAGTACACGGTTATAGCTCCAAAATGACATAAATCTTGATAATTTTTGACAATGCAAAGCCGTACTTTTGTGGTTTTAAGTTGCATTTAGACTGACGGATATAGCCTGTCTCCTAAATATAGCGATTGCTTGCTTGCCAGCCTCACTGTTCTGGATGACTTACGTTTAACCTTTTTGAGGGTTATCAAAAGTCAAAAACTCTGACAATTGGCTATAAAGATACGTTTTTTCATTACAAAAACTGCTGCTTACATTCGGTCCCGTCATTCACCAATGTACTTATAGCTCATTTCTATTTCGTTACGGAATAGTTTATTTTTCATATGTATTATTAATAGTTTCTATTTTGAAATCTGTTTGTTAGCACACCGTAGATAGTACAAGCAATAATCACAAAGCCACGATTGTTTACATTGAATCATTTTTTACGTTTGGTCGAATTGTTTACACTAACTCATTCAGGAGCCAAGACTAGTCCAAACATATTTTAATTGTTTGAAAACATAATACTACCTACAATTTTTTATAGGAAACAGAGCTTAGTAACAATGTATATCGGTTGTTTTACAAATATTTTCTTTTCTTTAGAAGATCTAGATTCCATGTAGTTTTATGTTAAAGAAGTGTTGACTGGTGCTCATTTCTAGCCACCATTGTACTACCCACGCTCTTTGCATAAACAAATCGCATCGCATTTCTGGTTTTCAGTATGGTAATTAATTTTGAAAATTATTTACATTTTTAATAATATTTTCACTGAAAATAATTTGGAACACCTTTCACAACACATTCAATAATTAAATTAAACACACCAATTGTTTTAAACAACACATTTATTTTTGTGTATTTACAATTATTATAAATTATCTACAACCCTGTTACATTAATTTAAACAATATGTTACTAGCCAAATCCGATTTCAGGAAAACTCACTTTAGTCCAGTTATTACTGACAATGATGAACCTGATTTATATTTCGCTGATTTCGTTTCGAAGTGCAGTTGCTTAGAAACCAAGTAGCCTATTTCCTAGATGACTGCTAAAGTATAATACGTTAGCGTTATGCTATTGTGGTCGATTAACTATAATCACCACAATAATAATTTTCTATCTCGGTCACCAGCATTCCGTTATAGTTCACTTTTATCACAGTGGGGCGAATCAAATGGCCTTTTATTTTAACATTGAAAACAGCACATTTTCACATTACTTACAAACAATCGATCAGAAAAAAGAAACCACTTCATAATCAACTAGGTTTTTTCTGCGTTATCTAAAATCGGGCTTGATTAGTACCATTTACATTATTTTTAATTACTGGTTGTATTGATTTTATTATGACACAATTGTTTCTTAGCAAACAACGTCAATAAGTGATCTTTGTCAAGACTAAAAAGATCACAGAAATACTGTATGGCCTGATAATTACAGTAACATGACATAAGTAGATAATACTATAGTGACATTTTATGCTTTACTTTTTTTACAAATATAAATTGTGTGAGATCTTCTTTTAGTGGCATAGCCAATAAATGAATGAACTAGGATTTAAACAAAATGTCAGATTTAACAAATTACCTATTTCCAAAATGGTTTAATTAAAGTTAAATGTAGACTTATTGTTTAAACCTCACTCACTAGATGGCGCTACAAGATTCATATTCAATCAATGTATTCGGGAAACAAAAATCAAATATTAAAATTAAGACATCATATTTATTTCTAGATGATTAAGTTAAAGGAAAATACTATGACATACTTCAAAATCACAAACATTATTTGCCATTGATGGCGACCTAGCTTACTTCTTATTACTAACTTTTGAACTAGAAAGCATTGGAAATGTAATGCATAATCTTACAAATAAATATTTACACTTTTCTAATTAAGCCTCTGGGTGCACTTCGGTACTCACTGAGGCATGTGCATTACTTAGTTATAGGTAGAGGTACACGAGAACTGGGGGTGAAAATGTAACTGATTTCTTTCCGGTCCTTAGCTAAACGCCTATCGTCCTCATAAATGCACACACGGGAAGGATTCAACAATGCAAGATTGACCAAAGCCAAATTGATAGTTAACTGAAAGGAATTGAGTATCTACACACCATATTAAAACAGAAGGGTGTAAACAGGTAGAAAAGTAGGAAGTACATGAATTTTTAGACTTGTATCTCCTTTACAAAGACATTTTATAAAGTAGATACAATAGTAGGCTGTTAACAAAGAATATGGACGAACATTTGTGGCTTTATAATGTCGAAGAGTTACGATTACTAGTTGTAGACATTGATATAATAGGTACTAAGTTATATAATACAACTACGAAAATTAGTGTCTTCAATATTAGCTTTATCTTAAATTTCATACCTATTTGATGTTCCTGTTTTAGGTTTATCTTTGAAAATAGTGCATGACTCAACCCCGGAATGATTTCTTCGCCGTGATTAGTTACTCGCTCAATCTCCTCATTTTGTTATTAATCCCTTGCCTACATACTCAGGAATTTTTAGACCACTTGGCTCCAGACAGTCGCCGGCTTAACACAATTAAACAATCAAATAGGTTATTCGTAAAATACAAATTTGCTTTACTCTACTCAAATACGGACGGTTTCCTATCGACTCTGCAAACACAACGGCGCTCTTGGCCTCAATAACTAACAAAAATACCTACACTTAAATTAAAATGTTAAATTAATATAATATGAAAAAATACTTGGTATAAGTAGTTTCATAAATATGATTAGGCGACCTGTTCTCCACCTCGCATCTGTTGCGATATTTATCTATTAACTTATTTTAACCACTGTCATACGTTTGGGCCATCAAAAGTTGGCGAACAGCTTGAGTTCATCGGAGTCCAGCGCGCGCACTGCCTTCCAGTCCGTCTCGGGGTACTCGTCGAAGTTGGAAGTATCTCCTTCGTACGACACTGCTGGTATGATCGGTGGCTGTGGACAAAAAAGTCAAAGTCAAATCATTTATTTCAAATTGGCACATAAAAAGCACTTCTGAACGTCAAATTTACAAGAAAATAGAATTGATTCTAGTGGCCCTTTCGAAAAGGTAGTTTCGTATGGAGAAGAATGGGCAAGAAACTCCACCGTTACTCTTTTAAAATGTTTTTCAATATTATGTACACATTAATTACATAATTATATGTGAAGACGATTACAACACAAACATAGTTCAACCAACTATAACACTAAGTTAAATTACCTGTTGTGCCTATTTAGTATCGTTTCCTGTACAATGTAAATCGGCCCATGAATAATCATTCGAGCAGTATTAACGTAAAGTATTGCAATTAGGTAACGTAAACTTCGTGAATCTCTGTCGGCCTCGCGACCTAATTTAAATCAGTTCTTAAATCGTGCTTCGATGGTATTGCGCAAAAGTATATTGAACTCGAACTCTTTTATTATATTGTTCCACATAAAACAAAAGTCTTCCTCATTATATTCTTTTGACACTATTTACCAAACAATAAACAGTGCTCAATTTTATATACTTTTATACTTTTCCTGGGCGTTTTTACCATGCTTCTTCGATCTAGTTTAAATACGATAATATCGTGGGAACATAAACACATTATTGATGAGCTTAATATATACCTGAAGTTTCTTCATGAAGACGTCAGCCCAGTCTATGTGCTTGAACCATCTGTGCCGTTTGACGTCTTCGGTACCACACTGAAAATGAAACAAACATTGCATTAACAAGAATAAATATACAAAGAGAACAAGTACAAAGATCATCGAACAACTCAACTGAAAATTACTGAAATGTATACAATTATCAGTGAAAGATCAATCAATCATAATAGCGATATTGACTACGTGCATAATGCGCATTTGTGGGTGGCCGGAATTAGAGCAACTTTGTTATTATTGGCGTTCGCGACGTTCTTCAACCGTTAGACATCGTAAATTCTCAGATTTAGAGTTAGCGGAGCGTATCGGAGCTTAATTTATTATTGTACGGCGATGCCAAGCGGGCCACTCGCTTTAATATCAGCAGGGAATTGTCCCATAACTCCTCCAAACCTGCGGCAATATCGTTATTACTCCAATATAATAAAGTGTATTGACGGAAAGGCCGCCCCTAACTTTACCCACTTTCCACTACTTTCATATTACGTAGGCTTTGTTAATGATACTGATCATTACAGGTTCTGCAGTCGATGTGCTATTATCTGCGGTGTTGCCGGATAAGAAAGACGTCGTAAATCAAAACACTTTTGTGTCTGTTTGAGGTCTCGTGATTCCTTTGACCTAAATCTACTTTCTCCTTTTAGCATTTCCTTGACCTAATATTAGGGCCTTTTATGATTCTATTCTAGTTCCACTAAGTACCTTAACGAAGCAAAGGTTTGGCCTATTTAATGAAGACTCATAATAAATATGGAGTAACATACGGGGTCAAATTCCGCAGACGTCTGCGAAGTTTCGCTAGCTAATTCAATTTAACCCAGTATACTTACGTAACAGATTCATAACAAAATAATCAAATAATAATATCAATATAATCAATTGATAGCTAAACCGTGTTAAAACTATCTAGGGAACTAAGTGTTGCACTAGGCTATCATAGGTAATCAGTGATTACCAATGATAGCCTAGTGCTACACCTATCACTATGTAAGCCAAGAAAAATGCGTGCCAAAATTATGACACTCTAGGATCAGAAAACAGATTTAGTGTGCGCAAGTTACCGCAGCAAACAAGACACCCCGTTTCTAGCACAGCGCGAAACACCGGCAATGTGTCGTATTTGCGTCGCGACATAAGTCAGTGGCGGGCAGCGGCTTTTGAAGTCGCCGGCAGACACCTGACTGATGGCTTTCTAAACATCTCGGCGACATCGCGGCAAAAAGCTCGGTGAAAACAACCAACCACTAACTGCAACCGTTTAAAAATACATTCTCAGCGTGATAGCGCGACACTTTATTGGGCACGCCGCATCCCGATTTCTCGCTTTAGCCATGACCACATAGGCACGGCCGAGGAAGAGATATTTATAACATAGACTAGTGTACTATAAAGAATATGACATGGGCTTTCTATTCGACAATCCGCAATTTCCTCGTATGGCTCTAGCTTTGTCTATCGACAGTTATGTGGAACTGTTATTATGTTAGTTCAGAATCAGATCAATAAAAGCAATAATGCTAGAAACGTTTATTTTCCCATTATCAACAATACAACCGCAGTTTATTACAAAATGAATCGTATAATTACGTAAATACAACATAAAACAACAATGAACTCAAATCTCAATTTTTATTTCTATTTCCATTCTTCTTTGTCCAATGTTTTTCGACTGAATTTTGAGGTGATTCCATTTTTTTAAATCCCTCTTTAACTGTATTATGCAATTAAAATTCAGATTCACTCTGATCAAAGCTCCATGATCTGCACTTATCCCACCTTTTGGTTAAATTCGTTTTACTGAATTCAAACTGAAATGGTTGAGGAAAACGGAATCGAAACTTTTGATCTGACTTGATCAAATTAAAAAAAAACTTTAACATTTGACGTGTCAAGAGATTAGAAGATAAATATGGAAACAGCTTGGAGTACGGCCAACTTCAAAAGTAAAATAAATTTTCTTTTTGGATACAATCCACTCGATTTAAAGTGCATGAAAGAAAAAAAAATTAAAAGTAGGAACGCTCAGCGACGTGGAAATTTTATTTCATTTATCTTTTTCATTTACAGGAATATGTGATTGCTTGAATTAAGGATCTTATCTTTGAGCTGTAACAACAAAGTTGTGGCCCACGCAATGCTCTGTTGGACATGTGGTTATATCGAATGTACTCGTGCGCAGTCCGTCGCGTGTATAATCCAAAACTGGTGCCGAAACGGGTCAAGCGCAAGGCTGAGGTATTTTCAGTTTGCGTAAGCGTAAAGCACAGCCGGCTCGTGTCTTCGCTACAATATCTGCAGTTTATACTCGTATGTATTATGTGCATCGCCCTTCAATAATATTACACCCACTGACACTTATCACAATTGTACCAATGTTTTGTATCAAAATTGTACCACTGAGGTCAAGAAACCTATTTCCTGTTAATATCATAAACTGTTAAGGCGCGGTAAGAAGCATATTTTTAGGTAATGGACACTAGCGCATCGCGGCAACAAATGAGATCCAAAACAGCGATGAGTTTGATGTTAGTTGAATCGTATGACCACCAGTTTTACAGTTTTAATTAAATAAAAAAATAAATGCACGACTCAGTAGAATATTTTTTGGTATTTCTTTAGTAGATTGAATTCCCTTTCAAAGTCAAAGTATTTTTTTTTTTTAATAGTCACATTAAAGGCACTTTATTATCATTACATAAAATATGATAGTTAACGCTCAACATTTTTGACAATAATGCGACGAAAAATATTTTTTGAGCTCTGTTTTACAATATTTTTATCATGAAACTATTTTATTTTTATGAAATATTTATAAGTCTTTTCTTTGAATATTAGACAATACACTTAAAAAAAACTGGCTTGTAATATGTACCAATACGCCTAACTGTGCGACAAAAAATTGAGCGTTTTACGGTGTTCTACGTTTGGGCAGCGCCGTAACAATATTTCGTAAGTAAGTAGAGAAAACACGTTAAATTAATAGTGGAATTAAACGTCACTATAATATTTAAAGTAAGTACTAGTGACGTCTTTGATTCTTTTCCAAATAAAACCTTCCACGTGTAATGTTCATCGCCAGGCCCGTCTAATTAATTATTATAAAAATGTAATGTATTTCAATTTGGCAAGTAAACAAAACATAGTAAGTGGTAATTAATTTGAGCAACGTAACCCCACGTGCGTACGCGCGTGACACAAAGTTGTAACACATAAGCTTGTAGCAATAAAAACTGTTTTCAATGAAAAATGAAAATAGAACGTGAAGTGGGAATTTTCCTCCGAAGAAATGATTTTTAAAAACACTAATCGGAGGTTAACTGTTTCATATTCAACACAATTGTTTTATTGTTGGTTGCAACTCGATAAAATTTTAAGGCCGGCTGGCACCACAAATCACTATAGTTTTAAACTAGCGCTAAACATATTTAAAATATCATTCTGTCTCTGGCGTCTTCAAACAATTAACAAAAACAGAACGATGTTTTAAATTCGTTTACCGCTAAACATATCGGGCCTTAAACAAACAAGTAAGTAGGTAGACTGAAAGGCAAAATTCGATTCATACCTTCATATTTCCCAGCCTCTTGGTCCTGTCCTGCACTAGCAGCTTCTTGATAACGTCCTTGGCGATGGGGTCCAGGTGTCGTGGCCACTCCACGCGACCGTTCAGGATTTTCTCGTAGATCCCGAACGGGTTGTCGTCGTAAAACGGAGGATAACCCACTAACATCTCGTAAATGAGCACGCCTGAAAATTAAAAACATACAGTTTATTTATAAAATCGATAAATAACATCATCAAAGTAACTTTATGTTCAACAACGACACGGAAACAATTAAGTCGTATTTTATACAGATAGAAATACCCCTAACGTTAATAATTGCAATGTGATAGTCATAAAATCAATTCTCACGAGATGATCAACGTCAAGGTCTTTAATTAATGTTCTATTTAATTAATTAGTAACGGCTATACATTATACGTATTAGGATATGTGTGCCAAAGTTATAATAAGTTGTCAATTTTATAGCTCATCTAGTAATTAGTAATTAGTAGAGAAAATTGCAAAGAGCTGAACATTTATCAATATTTGAAAGCGGCATGCAAGAGGTGTGCAGAAAATACAAAATGTTTTTCCACCAACAAACGACTACAGTAATTAGCACTGAAAATATTGCTACTTATATTAAAATAGAATACCTACAATGAGCTGAACTAAAACTCACTTTAGCACTGGTATGTTTAGACTACACAGTAACTTGATATATTGGAAAATTGTGGAACAGTGGCGAAGTGCAAGTATATTTAGTATTATTGTTGTAATGTAATAGCGTATGATGCCAAGCACGGAAACGACGAGATACAAGCAGCGTGTGCTATTATAAATAATGTAAGTATGCAGGATGGCAGGGACATCGAAGCACAAATTGTAACCATGAATTCAGAACAAGAATCAGAAAAAAAAAATTGCTATTCCGTACATTTTGACCGCGTAAGTATTGCACTTTTCTATGAAATAGCTGATATATTTTTTAATAACCGGCGAAATATTTCAACGCAGGGTTTCAGAATCATGTACTGAATTCATGGTTACAGTTTGTACGTCAATGACTCTGTTACCCTGTATACATTGGCAGGGAGGCACTTTACCCAAGTGAAGGAGACACCAGTAAATCAACGGAATACTAAATAATAGCAATGATTAATGATGATTGATGATAATGACAATTCATAATAACGGCGCCACAGAAGCTGTGCTTATGAAATATATATGAACAAACAATAACAAGTATCGCGAGACACTTTACGAGATGCATAACAAGAATCAACTGAAAATACAAACAATAAATTACTGTAAACATATAGGACGTGTCGTGAAGTGTACAAATAAAATCTTTGACAAATAATACTAGAGTCATCAATGTCAATTAGGAACGAATCATGAGACTAATTAATGAAATGATGAGCCCTAAGATTAATTTCTTAGTTCGCACGTCGTCTTTTCAGATCATTATCTGCTATACTAACTATAGCAGTCCCTTCTAATAGACTTTATTTAGACTTGGGACACTCCGAAGTGCGCACAAACAATAGCAAATAAAATAATTTTAGTAGCGTGACAAGTATTTCCGTGGGACTTGAACTTTTATCTATTATATTATCACAAGATTACGCAGTAGGTATTAAAAATGTTCTTGACAATTATAAATTCTAAATTCTACGAGGTCCATAAGAATTAATAATAATTATGAAGCCTTTCCTCGAATAAGCACAAAGAGTTCGTGACTAGAACCCGTTTTTGCGTTACATTACCGTAATGTCATTTATGACGACGAAGTACTATAATATTTTGTTTTCTGAAAAACAATTCGGTTGGAAGGCAGTATAATTATTTCCGTGATTTACACAAATTGATACCGTTTATCATGAGTAACAAGGTTTATGCTCACCCAAGGCCCACCAATCGACGGCTTTATTATGTCCTTTACTCTGTATAATCTCCGGCGCCAGATACTCAGGAGTACCGCACAAGGTCCAAGTTCTATCTGTCAGCTTTTTCGCAAATCCGAAATCCGTTATTTTCAAATGTCCGTCCCGGGCAAGGAGTAAGTTTTCTGGCTTCAAGTCTCGGTACACGATGTTCCGGGCGTGAAGATATTCCAACGCTGACACAATTTCTGATGCGTAGAAGTTTCCTGCGAACATAAGGTTTTAAAATGCATTGATTTTTTTATGACTTCGACCTATAAATTTATACGAGGCGACCTCGTTTTGTATTGGAACGATAAAACGGATTCAACAATTAACATTTAACTCTATATTTTGTGGAAACGTTAACGTAAAAGACGTTGTTCTGTTGAGACTTAAGGAAAATGGCTGCCATAAAGATCTAGGAATAAGAAAACACTGCGCGCACCTTACTTTCGCGTACCAGCCACCGAGGGAAAACAATAATTACTTGACCGCATTTACGCAAAACCATTTGCTTTAGACAGAAGCACATAATTGCATGTGTAAAATGTGGATGTTGCTAACGTTGTTTATAAAATATGTATACCATTCCACATTATTAATTATGTATTAATAATGATGTTAACTTTGGACGCTATCGATCACTTCATTTCCATATTATTTCACGTCTGCAACAATACTTTCTCCAATCTACGATTAAGTTTATTTCCATGCTGTTTGTATGTACATTCATAACTATGACCGAAACTTTTGTTTTCTCTTTTTTACGATATTTACGAAATGCCCAACGTTAAATGTTTTATAGTTCCGTTTTATTGACTCATTAAAATCTTCTGCTATATCTTTCGCACCTATCAATTTGGCTTTTATTTTGATAACTTGTTTTATTGTTTGTTCAAAAATAATGCGTTTAAGAGCTCGATATGTGAAGGCAAAGTAAAACAACGCGAAATTAAGACTTCAGTACAATAGACACCTCTTATTTACTTCATACTAAGAATAAAGTACCCCCAAATACAATGACTAAAGCAAGCTTTTATTTAATTATTTGAGTTATTAATTTAATTATCCGCCGGATGTAAAACGGTAGAATTATTTATCTATTTATTACAGAAATCAGCTTATTTATTAACACTTGTTATAAGTGAGATATTTATTTAGATAAGTGACAGTAACGCAGTAACTTTTCCAGACAAACAACAAAAATACTGATGACCGGAAAACAAAAGTAATTGCCAGTTATAAAAATAAAAATGTAACATTTCTACAGGCACCTACTACTAGCAGACTTAATATTTTTATTAAGTTCAAACCGGATTCTAGCTAAAGATCAAGTTTTCATAAGAGTTTCCGACCGGTGAATAGCACTTACTAGCCACACAATATTACCTAAGTAATTATAATGAAATTCTTACATTTACATATATTTTTAACTCCCCAAAATCCTCACTGACTGATGCAAAATGTAATCAGATTCAAAATGCACATTCTTAAACATGTGATTGCTTCGCTATATATGCATACGTAACAGTATATAAACATGTTAAATTGTATCCAGGATTAGCTAAATCACGTTTATTTTTATCATGTGTAAAGTCAATGCCAGCTGGAAGAGGCGCGTCGTCACTTCGTTCTCGTATGCGTGAGCACTCGCGTGCAGGAAAACTGACTATACCTACTCATTTATTGCAACATAATCAACACGTATTTATTCAAATCAAAAGTTTCTGGTACTTAGGTATTGTACTGCATTCTTTACTTGAACAACGAGCTGTACAAAACCTTCTTACGAGACAACCTGTCAGCAAGATGTTCAATGCCTCACTTGTAGGTATTTTATATCATGCTTTGTTTTAATATTATCAGTATTCTGGCTCTTGATATCTGAACTTTCGTGTTTTTTAGATTCTTGAGAACGCCGGGCATGTGGGCGACATGGTGCCACGCGGAAGCATGTCGAATACGGAGTCTTTGTGATCGTCGCATGACATCACACCATGACTAAACTTCCTAAACAATACTATATATATATAAACCCATTAACCCAATGGATAATCCCGACAAAAAAGACTGTTCTACATTTTTTAAACAAATAAAATAATAAAAGTTCTCGCCGCTTCTCGTAAACTTTGACTAAATTAGAGCAACCGTCACTTAGGCAAGCCGCCTCAAATTATAGAGTGAAAAGTAAGGTTACTTTTTCTTTGAAATGCAATTTAGTTCACAGATGGGTTTTGCTGGCACAATTCTCATATTGTCAATCGTCTCAAATGTTTTTAAATTGACTTTTAAAAAGCTTTTTATTTGATTCCATGACTTTTTTAAATAATCCATTTTAGCCACATTGCTGTCGTCACTCTGTTTTTCAAATACACTCTATTCTTCTATCTGCCGAAACTCGTGAATATATCTACGTCTGATCCTGTCAGATCGATATTTTATGTTACATAAGTATTTTTAACTTTTTTATCTAGAACTGCTTTCCAAATTTAATTAGTGAAACTTATCGTCGCCAGAGCTTGAGAGTTGTTAAATACGTTCTGTCGGACATTCTGTTACCGTATACATTATAAATATTTGTCAATTTATCAAATAAACAAAAACGGAGAAAGTTACAGTTGCACAACGTAATATACATAGATACTAATATTATAAAGAGGTAAAATTTGTGAGTTTGTATGTGGGTAATCTTCGGAAGTAATTTCACTGAAATTAAATTAAATTGTTTATTCTGTAAATAGGGATCCTAGGGACTTTTACACGTCATATACAAATGGGACGCTACAGCATTGCCGTGTGTCAAAGGATACATTTTATATTAAAATAAGAAATTTCCCACGTATGAAGTCGCGGGCAAAAGCTAGTTATTTATATATATAGTCCGCGCAGGAGTGCGAGGCAGGCGCGGCGGCGGCGCGGGCGTCGTGATGTCTGGCTTAGCAGCAGTCAGTAGTCGCCAAATGGCGCAGACATTTTTACTGTCAGGCCGCTGTATCCCGACGTCATCGCTATATAAACCGACACCCATGAAAAATGAGCTGAGCCACCTTCAAGCCACACGGCACCCAGCACGTAGAATTATTATTTAATCTATGCCTGAATCCTGACAGTTACTCGCTCACTCCTCGCGTCACTGAACCCACATGAGCCCCTATTTCTGTCTTGTCTTTTCTCCAGAAATACGAAGCGGTCATTTGCCGTGTATTTTTTCAGTGTTATTGCAATTCTGCTTCTCTACACGATACAAATCTATTTATTCTACCAGTGTGTGCGGCACATTACGTCAATTTATTTAAAAGACGAGGTAATTAAAAACAGAGGCTATTTTACGTGTTGCATATTAAAGAGATCCCGACTCCCGATCGCTATGATTAATCTATTCCCAAACATAACAAACGTAACCTAACCTTTTGATAATAACATTCAGGCAATATTTTACGAATAAAATCAAACATTCATGAAACGAGTAGGTATAGTATGTATCCTTCCTCAACTTTTCTGTGCACCTCTCAAAAACCTTTTATGATTAAAAAATAAAAACGTAAATCTTTTCTTAAAAATAATCATTTGATTAAGGTTTGATTGTAAATATTTATTACCTTGATTTAGGAACCAAGTCCTAAAAAGCACCATGTTGACATCATCTTCCACAAATGGTTTTCCGACCGGTAAATTCGTAAAAGTATAATGATTAAATCAACGAAAAGAAATCTACTTCTTTGAAAGTTGTAATTTTAAATAAAAAACATACTTTAGATAAACGTGCAGCGTGCAAAACTATATACGAGAGCACAAACCCTATGTATTCTAATTTTACTATCCTTACTCACAGCAAATACTCCAATTCTTTATCAAATTGTACTAGGTATTATGCAAGCAAACGTTATGCAACTTTATGTATATCGTGCTAATTATATAAAATATTAAATGTAATACTAAAACACATCTGTCGCCTTTTCATTTACGGCTGTACTTTATGTAAAAGATAGTAGAGTTTGAGCAACTGTCGTCAAATGATTGTCTGAAAGACACCAAGCGACGGTTTTCTTTGTTTGAAATTCAGCTTTATTGTCCTTTAGTATAGAAATTATATTTGATATGGTATAAACAGTGATGTGATAAAATTCAGTGAAAAAGTGGACATCGTGGGTGAGTGCAGAGCATCGTGCGCACAAATCGTACGGCATGGTACGGCTGCCTGCGTTGTGTTGGCGTGTTTCCAACCGTTATTTATTTATTCTGCTCCAGTTTATTTATTTACAACGATTAATAAGCAAAATTGTTACTGATTTTTGTTTTAAATCTAGTCATCAAAGAAAAAGTTGTGACAACTGAAGATACTGCGGTATGGCGTAGATGTCGTAGTTTTAATAACGTTGTATGTAAACGATAATTTGTTGAGGCGTAAAAATTAAGAGGTCATGGTCGTTTTAATAGCTATTCAATAATAAAAGTGTTAGTAATTACCGATACTGTTGCTGAATCGGCCGGCATTCCTCAGGTAGGAGAAGAGCTCCCCGCCGCACACGTAGTCAAACAGCATGTAGATGCAGGAGTCGTCATGCGTCCACCACCGCCTGCAAGTCATCAGTAACATCATCAACATCATACGACGCGAAGGCCAAGCTCAAGGAAACTGGAAGTCCTCGATTATGACAACTTAAATTAGTCTTCAGTGAGTTCATTACAGTTACAAATGCGTGCCAGATACTAACTCTACTACACAGCGTATAGTAAAAGCAGTCTCTAATAAACAAGCTAATACAATTTCAGAAAATATAAACTACAAAAGAAAAGCTATTAAAACCTAGATTTTCTCTTACTTTTTACCTAGAGTCGGTTGAAAAACCCCAATGAACAATAACGTTACTTCAAAACGAATACCAACGCTGTTTATAAATACAAAATTTACGTAAATCAATATATCATGGTTTACTGATCAGGACTGACGTGGTGATAGTTGCCAGATCGTCATCAATAGGGCACGCGCACTGAAATTTGTCGGCTCGCGATACTCGCACTTGGCGCTAATTCGGCGCCTACAATTCTCTCCACAAATTAGCTCATACAAAAATAAATATTAAAGAGTAATCGATATAGGGGTAACTGGCACGTTTTAACAGGTTATTGGGTTAAATGAATCCAACACGGAAAGAGCTCGAGAGTCACACAAAGAAGTTATGTGGGGCAATCTTAATAGCGCCTTCACTTACAAAATTATGGTAATGAATTAACTTTACTACAATAGCTACAACTGCAAATGAGACAGCAGAACGACTATTATAGGTTGGTTTTCGATTGGTAGACTATTCACTGGAAGGCGGAACGCTGAGAATGAAAACAGGAGTAAGTAATGACATTGGCTCAATGCCGACATTTGGTGCTCACATAATTAACGTGCGTCACATGCACCCATGCACGTTTAATTAAACGTCCAACTGTGTTCCAATGGTAAACATCGTTGTTATGATCCCGCAAAAATAATGATACCCTTACGACGTGTCGTATCAGTCTAGACGCTTTGGATAACCACCAAGAATATTAATTGCATCACATGATTGACGGGGATTTGAAATGTTCACTTTGTACGTGATGTACTTACAGATTTACTATGAAGGGATGATTTATCTCGGCGAGGATGTTCTTTTCGTTCATGACGTGATCCACTTGCTTTAGACGGATGACGTCGGCCATGGATAATATCTTCATTGCCAGATATTCATCAGCTGCTTTGTCACGACACAGGCACACGCGACCGAACGTACCAGTACCTAAAACAATAGAAATTAGAACGTTATTTCATTGTACTCTGAAAAATTATAAATATTTACTTGTTTTGGTATCCTACTTCGTTTGTAAACTTTCTCACAATTACTGCTATTCAACTACAACACTCTTAATAACTAGCAATTGCAGGATAACAATTGTATACAATAACAGACGCGAAAGCAACATGTTTACCAAGTTCTGCATTGAAATATATTGCATGGTTATCATTCTGTTAAATTAGAAAATCATTAAAAACACAATCTCATAAGTAGGAACTGTTTTGATGAAAACAATTCCGAGTACAATGATATAAATAAATGAATCACTAACGGAGATTCCCGAGTCAATTGTATGAGTAGAGATAAGTGCAAACATGATGTAAATGATCTTAATGCCTTCGTGGTAGTGCGGTAAACAAATTGAGAAATAAATTACTTATAAACAAAATTCACTCATCGAAAATGTATCAGAATGTTTTCTATCTGTCTTTCGATATTCAGTTAGTCATTCGACTTTTCCGACCACTGCAGTATTAGTAGATAGGATATTTTAGACAGTCCTTGAAGGCTTGATCCACAAAACTAACATATTGCGTAGTTAGACCTTGCTGGAAATAAAAGCTCAAGTTCATTTATCATTCAGAGATTCATTATTAAAATACCTACACAAATATAAATAGAGAATAAAAATAAAACAGATACTTCAGAGTTTAAAGATTCTATGGAGGTTTGAGGAAAAGCCTAGACAGAGGCAAGATGGGTCGATAATGATATCTTCCTATTACGTTCCCGGAACAAGTGATCCCATAATTAACCCTTGTAGTGCTCTGTATAATAATTGAGTTAATTAGTGCTCGTAAGCTATCAATTAGAGTTGCATCTTTTAGAACATAAACAGCTTTGTACCTCTGCACTGAGGTATGTGTACAATTTATTATTGGAGATATCAAACGTGTCTATGAGATTGATTTTTAAATTATTTCGGCAACCCTGAGGGAAACCCGCTTTTAGAAGAAAATTCAAGTAAATAATACCTACTGCTAATCCTACTGATGTAATACACTATGCTGAAACCTACTTTGTAACATTACACTTATTTAGCTATACATTATGATTACATCCTAACTTCCTAACTAATATTATAAATGCGAAAGTAAGTTTCTTTATTTGTTTGTTACCTTTTCACGCCTAAACCACTGAACCGATGATCCTGAAATGTTGCATATACGTTTTCAGGAGTACAGAAACGGACATAGGGTATCTTTCATCCCGAAAAGAGTACTTTTCCCGAGGAAAACAACAATAACGTTCTTATGATAATAGATGGCGCTACGTGTCTTTCGAATCATGATTGAATTATATTATTGTAGAAACTTTACTAAATTGTAAAGAGTTATTAAAAAAAAATATTTAGGTACTTAATACATTTTGCGAGTCTGGAGTGTCGATAGACCGATTTTTCATCCTCCTAAGTCCTAACTATAATTCCCTGAACAACCCGAATTGATTGTCAAATTCTAAATTAACGCGAGCGAAGCCGCGGGCAAAAGCTAGTCATACATACTTGTGTTGACTGTCGAACCAGCTTAATACTTTTACACCTTACGTGTAGGGCGTCATTTTAGTTTCTAAGAAAGCCGAAGTAATTATACGTTAGCTTCATTATTTCACAAGTTTTTCCAAGGACACTTCTATGTGTCATTCAAGGTCATTCTTTTACACAATGAATAATGGTATGAACTACTAAATAAGCTCCGTTGTGGTATAATTTTGTTAGTCATAGAACGTTACCGCATAATTATGATTATAAAATAATTACGTTATATTGTAACGAACTCAGTTTTTCGTTTAGTTCGTGAGCGTTGTTGAAACTTTTCCTTCTATATTAAAGTGAAAACAGCATAATAATAAACATATTTATTTAAGAAGTAGCGTAAACTTAATAGACGGTCATAACAAACGCATGTTACGGTTACTAATAACACATCGACTTTATGGAAACTACTTCAGGTTCTGTCGAGGCCACAAACCAAGTTTCCTAAGGCGGATCTCACACTACAACCACGCAACGCAACGTCAGGCAACGGCGCGTTGTAGTGTGAGATCCGCCTAAGTCCTTATTTCAAGCTTATTAGAAAATTGTACGGCTGTTTTCCCAATAATTTTGTAGATTTGTCCCAATCAAATATAACAATAAATGATTCTCCTACATTATTTTTATTTGAGGTTCCTATCTTCCTCTATTCTTTCGTTCTGTACGTATAAAGGCTCCCACAGACAGGCACGACGCGACAGCGCTACATAAAGGCGCCGCATGTAGCGCGACAGGCGGTGCATTTGTGTCGGGCCTCGCGTCGCGCCAGTGTGTACGAGCCTTTACATTTGACCTTACAATAGCACAATGAGCGTTGTCTTTTACGAGCGCAGTTTTTCAAATGATTTATTTCAGAATCATTCCGAAAACCTGTAATAATAAGTTTTTGTCTATAACATTCATATATAATTTCTCGGCAATCGAACTCTATTCGTAACTTATGTAAGGTTTCATTCGTAATAAAGTTTTATATTAGTTTCTCTTTAAATATTAATGTGCCGTGGGTTACATGCGACAGAATTCAATATCAATGTTACTGAACACAGCCTGCAAGGTTCAAAACAATAGGCTGTTGAACCTACGCCATCGTAAACCTCGTTGATTGTGTCTTTGTTTAAAACTGTAATTATCTCTGTGTTTGGTTTAATCTTTTTAATATCCGCATGATCATCTTTGATAGCATTTTCTATATTACTACTAGCTATATTGATATCATTGCATCTCTTTTAGGGTATGGTTCCCTAGTATCTGGTAAGAGCATCCCGTCCTCTACTTCTTGCCAAATTGTCCTTGTCATATATAAATTCCCAAGAGTTTGAATAAAACATTAGTAGAAGAATTCCGTCCCATTGCCATTTTGTCATCACCAGCTAAAGTTTTTGAACACATACTACATAACTATATTTACTTCCAAGTTGAAAAGTATCTGTGTAATGAACAACATGGTTTCAGAGCAAAAAGATCAGTAAATACTAACCTTCTTACCCTAGTAGATTACATATCTAAACGATTAGACCGTGGGGGTCAGGTCGATGTCTTATACTTTGACTTCCGGAAAGCGTTTGATAGGGTCAATAATGATATTCTGCTGGCAAAGCTATGTGCCATCGGATTTCCCCCAGGGCTGTTACAGCTCCTCGCTGACTATCTTCGCGATCGTCAGCAGTTTGTCAGGCTGGGCCTTTATGAATCCCAGCCCTATCATACGCGTTCCGGAGTCAGTCAAGGATCAATTCTGGGACCGCTTCTCTTCTTGATAATGATTAATGATCTTCCTTCAGTTATCCATCACGCCAGAAGTTTATTATACGCAGATGATTTAAAACTCTATTCCGAAATTAATTCTGAAGTCGATAGTCTGGCACTGCAGCGTGATATTGAGGCGATATTGGAGTGGGGTGTGAAGAACAAAATGGAATTTAATTCTTCCAAATGCTTCGTCATGAGTTTTACTCGAGCACGAAACCCTATCACCTTTACTTATAAAATGAATGGTAGCGCTATTAATAGAACATCTGGAATGAAGGATCTAGGTGTCACATTTGACAACAAGCTAACGTTTCATGATCACATGGCAACGGTAGCAAAAGATTCATTTAGGCGATTAGGTTTCATTCTGCGCAATGCTAAAGATTTTAGCAACACCAGCGCTATTAAATCTATTTTTAATGTACTGGTTCGTACCAAACTGGAATCCAGTGCATGCGTCTGGAACCCGCATGAAAAGAAGTACACTTTACTCTTAGAAAAGGTACAAAAGGCTTATCTTAGGTATCTATATAAACGTTTGAATGGATATTATCCTTTTATGTATCCTTCGAACTTTCTTTTAGGCTGTTTAGGTTATAACTCTCTCGAGGTTAGAAGAAAAAATGACCAAATTATTAATATGTGTAAGATCCTTCAAGGAAAAACAGATGCTCCTGAATTGCATGACGAACTGTCCCATCTTTTTGCTCCGATGAACTATAACCGTAGCAGGAGGCACAGATTGTTCGCCGTGCCTTGGAGTCGAACCGTCGCTCGAGCCCAGTCTCCTGTCCCTCGCACGCTCTCTGCGCTCAACGCTCTCTTGGACGCTAAGCCTCACTGTGATGTGTTCGCGGATGAATGGAAGAAGATCTTGTCAACATGTCTGGAGTATTGTGAGATGAGCGTATGACTGTCGAGTAGCTGTATTTTTTACTAATATAGTGTGTTGTGTCTTTAACTAATGTAATTGGCCTTGGCCGTTTTATGTTAAAGTAAAATAAATAAATAAATACGGAGATTTTATCAAAATCACCTACCTATACTTTTTGTAAGATAAAAAATCAAGTTTGACTAGTAACTAATATACAAACGATATTATATTCCTTTTCAACGACTTGAGCCAACTCACTTATGAAACATTTATTTATAAAACGTTGTATCTTATACAGATTTGTGATCTCTCAAAATATTATATTTTCTATACTTGTTAAAAAGTTTATCACTTCGTAATTTATAGATTTACACGAATAGAATTCGCTCTGAGTGGAAAAGTTGGTGTTTGATGGTATTAGGTGATCCGCAACGCTGTCCTCAGTGCTTAGTTAAAACCAATCAAGTAGCAGAATTATTTCAAACATATTTAGGCAAGTACCTACTACAAAACTGGTGAAAACGTAAAACTTGGGTCTTTAGCTGATAAAGGCGTCTCGTAGAAAGGTCTTAAGTACCTCGGTGGCAATAAGTTCTATATCCATCGGTTATTAGAAACTTGGACACGAAGTATCCTGTTTCCGACAAGAGCACTTGAACGCATTTAAGTTAACCACGAGTCGTGATGGAAATAGGATGGCCCAGTACACGGGTTCTATACCTAACCATCGGAACCAAAGTATCCTATTTGTGTCAGAAGGCCGGCCCGATATCTTAAATTGGGGCTTTAATTTGCGTAACACTAGTTACAGCGTGGTGTGACGCAGCATCTTCCAATTTTCCACTCACTTTATTTTCTGCTGTCTCTTGCGCAAGGTTCGGGCGAGCCAACTGCTCGGAAAATAGGAACAGAGGCTATAAAATAATCGTCGGCGTGAAGGAAACACGGGAGCTGCTGCATGTAAATGTGGCGTAAATATTTATATTTAAGTTATAAATATTGATTTTATTGTTGCTTCATTGAAGATGTACGATTTATGAGCGGTTTTAATTTGAGCGGATGCTCTTTTGTTTAAAGGAATTTCACCAGTAGGTATTATTGCAAAACTTTATCATCTCAGAACGGCGAGATTATATCTTATAATTTGTATGTATCTTCATATATCTAGCTTTTATCGACGTGTTTAGGCTCCCACAAATAGGCGTGACGCGACAGCGCGTTTCGACTCTAGTAGAATAATTTCTATGAAAAATTCATAGAAATTGTTCTACAAGCGTCGCGTCGCGCCGTCGCGTCGCGCCTGTAGTCGGGAGCCTTTTATCTAAACTTGAATTCTATTATCACGACTCCGACAAGCTCATCACACCACAGGGTGTGCCTGACGAAGATATACAGAATGAACACAAACATGTTCTTATGTATACTACCTAATTGTGTAGATGAGGTTATCGCACCGTCGAACATCTTCTCTGAAAGGCATGATTCAGTTACCAAAATAAAGTCATACATTTCTTTCCTAAGTATATTACTTGTCTCGTATGGAATCTAATCTTCAAGAAAGACGGATTAGATTTGGCTTCAATAATCCCATCGGAAGCCTTTAAGTAATAGGTACTTCAGTCTTGTTTTGTTGACATTGTGAAGTAGATTTTCAATGTTCTAGAAACGAATGTCTGTAAAAAATGGTCACATTGCCTGCAGTTGATAGGTACCTACAGCAGTAGGTATGCTACCTTCTTATTAAGAACAGATGTGAAAACTTTGTAGCCCAACGGTATCAGTAATCTTATTATTGTGGCTTTATATCTATGTAATAAATACTTGCATAACATAATCAGTCGTTTCAACATTCCGTCTGCTGGAACAGCGGCCTCCTCTCAGTGGGAGGGAGTGGGCCATAAACCACCACGCTGGCCCAGTGCGGGTAAGTGGATATCACCAGGGGCGCCGGGAGCGGGGTGCAAGAGGACAATCCGGCCCGGCTTCAATATACAATGTAGGTGCAAAACCATCCAAAACTAAAAATAAATCCGAAAACCCTAAAACAATAAGACCACGTACGTGCGTACGTGGTCTGATTGTTTTAGGGTTTTCGGATTAAAAAAATCGGACGTAAAAATATCGCGACGGGATTTAATCACGCACTGGATTTTCAACTCTCTGTGTTGAACCGAGCTTTGAGAATCCAACAGAGTGCATCCCAACGCGTCGAAAACCGCACTGTTGGATTTTCAACTCTCGGCGCTAAGCAGTGCGTTGAAGATCCAGTGCGCGAAAAAATCTTGCCTTGATATTTTAACGTCCGTGCGAACGTGGGCTCATAGAGGACATAACCTATTCGAGGCCAGATCCTCAAATTTTGGAGCTCGCTCCGCTCGTTCTTGCATTCTGCAATCTCTCAATTCTAAAGCTTTCCTGCATTAGTCAACAAAGTTCCGAACTCCTGTTTCCAAAAATCTAATGGACCCTAGGCGGCCTGCTAACATTATCGTTTTTGCTTCGCTCGCTCTTACATCCTACTTTATCTTAATTCTTAAGCTTCTTTATATAAATCGACACGGTAAGACCTCTTTCTGTATGCATGAACAAAATAAAAACAATGGGATAGGTTTTATTTTGTCCATGCATACATAAAGAAGTATTACAGTGTCGAGGCGAGATGCAAAAATTATCTAGCTCGCTTTGCTCGCTCTTGCATCCTACAATCTCTTCATTTTTAAGCTTTTCTGCATGAGTCGACAACGTTACTCCTTGTATGAATGGACAAACGATAACCTAACATATCCGAGGTGAAATGCAAAAATGATCGAGTTCGATTCGTGGAGCTGAAAATGCACCCCCTGAAAATTTACTTTGGCGGCGCCCATGGATATCACGCCATGTCTCCTTAATAAATACTTACCTAAAGACAATTAAACAATTTATGGCCCAGCGCTTTTCAAATTTATTTTGAATACATATACTTATACATACAGATACTTACGCCTTCTTCCCATGGGGGTAGGTAGAAACTACAGAACGCCCCTGCTATGATCCTTACATACTACTTGAGCCTAATTTTGAATATACTTACCTACAATAATTAGGTACAGATCTACAATAATACCTACCTATTGTGATTCCAATTGAAATAACTGCAACATCATGTAGATATTATCAATTTATGACGAACGAAAACAAGAAACCGAAAACAAAATAGCATTCATTTGACACTTCAAAAAAATACCCACAAATTGTTTATGTTGCTTATTATAGTACCTATAGGTAGGGAGGTACTGTTATTATTGTTTAATAAGTAAATAGATGATTAATATGTACGTAGGTACTATTATGCTGAGTGAGATTAATTAATAATAACCAATTAATATAAGAATCTTCGACATTCATGCCAATCACTACAAATTAATATAGTAAAATTAATCTAGCATGAAAGTGTTAATCCAAAATAATATACATGGTTGATATCAAATTTACAAAACCAGACGATAGAAAACATGTTTCACCATATGTGTTCCTCGTAATTTGGAAAATCACTGATCCGCTTTACACGCCACTTTCGTTCTTTACGTTATAAATAACATGGCACACATGGTATACATGTCACCGTCACCGATAATCCGGCTTCACAGGTACAGTAAGCCACACGTATGTCGTAACTAGGGTCGCTAACCCTACTATACGGATAATATATAATATAGGATACTACTATATTAGACGCCTTAATACAATATTTCAAAAATAATAGGCGAAACTAGTATATTTTTGATAAAAATTTAAATAACACATTTTTATTAAAATATCTAAGTGTATAAAGAAACGCAGACGTAATCTATTTTTGAAATTTGTATTCAAAAATAAATCAGTTTAATAAAATTCTGGCTCTTTCTGACCAAAAATGTTTTACTAAATCGACTGCTGAAAAATAACAACAAGTGTTGCTCAGTGATTCTGACTTTTCTTATATTTACAAAATAGTATCATTTCTTGAGCGCATATTTTCAGTGATGAATACAAAATGGCTAAATAAGCGCAATAGTGCTAGTAACCTCGTAAAATGTGAAATAAAGTTATTTGTAACCATAATTTATTTTTAGTGTAATAATAGTTATGAGACATAAAAAAAACTGTTAATAAAGGCACAAAATAGGCAAAAAATAATATTTTTTACGTATGTAGGTACATGCCCACAATTTTTTTTTTCGCCATCTAGTTACTACATATTTTTACAGGCAATGGGCTCGAAAATATTATATTTAATATAAAAAACTTAGCAACCCTAGTCGTAACAAAAAAAATATAAGCTGGCCTCGTATACTATTGAAACTCCAGCTCATGGTCTAAGTATTACCACTGACGTGTGGTTGACTGTACTACTTATGTCATCTTAGAACCGAGCTTGTTTCCTGAAGAATCTTGCAAAAAATACAATGCTTAGGTCCTCACTATCTTTGTCTAGAAAGTATAGAATTATGGTAATATATTTCGTATCTCCGTATGAAATAAATGTAGTAATATCGATTGTTTAGCATACAATCATAGACGAGCGTCTAACGGTCCAGTGTGAAAATACGAGTAGGTTTATTCTAAGATTCGGTATCTGAAATATAATGCTGCCCTTTGACTATCTATTTCAACAATTTTAGTTTGTGAACACTCTAATAATGTAAACATTATTTCAGTTCTATTCAAATAGGAACATATAGGTACCCGTAATGTTTTCTTTTCAGAGTAAATAATTATTTTAGAAAAAAAAATACGAAAGTAAAACATTTTCAGATTTGATAACTATGTGTTACATTTTCGTAAAAGGTACATTGCGTTGAAAGAAAGCTCTGTAAATACGAGAAGATGTTCTAGACAAAAGTAAATATGAGATTTCTTGGCACATGAGCATTAGAAATCACTGCTTCTCCGTTTACTGTTAAGTGAGAATGTCTGAAAACCTATATCAACTATCAAACGTTGTATATACAGAATATTGTCAAAAATGAGTTCAGGCATTATGCGACTCGAAGAGAACTTTTAGGAACGAAAGCGCCAACACTGCAAATAACAAACAAGTGACCTTTATCTTGCGCAAGAGTTTCTTTCACAAATCCATGACGAGTGACGTTTTAGATCTGTGTATCAGTGAAGGGCGCTGCGACTAATTTATTCGTTCACAGTTGAACCGGGCGCGGGCGCACTCGTCTGACCACTTTCACTGAGACTGCGCATAACGCACGAGACTGATGGAACGATGGCCTTTACGTCACTATACTCTAATTATATGCTAAATATAAAATATATTTTAACTTTTCTCTCATAACTAAAACTTTCCACGTCTACGATACGAGTCATCAATCTATACGATATGGTTATTGGAGTGCTGATTTCAGAAAATAAAATATTTGCAAAAATGCTGAACTTTACTTCGGCACACTGTGCCGAAGTAAAGTTCTTAATAGTTAGTAATTAATAGTTAGTAATTTTTGAACTGCTTACTGCTCCTGTACCTACTAGGTACAGGAGCAGTAAGCAGTTCAAAAATAGAAGTTATGTCTTATCATAAAGGTAATCGAATTGAAATAATAAATTCTATTACAAAAATAAAACTGATGGTTGACATTTATGTAATACAAAATGTACCTACCGACGGCCTACGTAGAACGTTCATCCGAAATCAAGTTCTAGTGTATGTAGAGATTACGCAATCGGTGATAGACACGATACAGGTGTCGAGATGCTGATAAATATTATGTCTGAAATCACGGACGGTTTTGGCAATGAAACCTACTACGACAAATTGTAGAAGTCGTAATAATTTTGATATTTCACTTAAGTTTATAGAGGGCAGGAAGAACGAGCATTTCCGTAACGTAATGTATCGTATGCGTAGGAGCATCACCTATTTCTTACGTAGCTTTCCACTTTCACACATAGGTACCAGCGTCGTTTATCAATATAGTTATCTGAACTGTGAACCTTCATCATGAACATTCATAATCTGTTTTAAGAATACAATTTCGCGTGTTATTGAGTACTAATGGATCTCTCAACGTCCAAATACTCGAACCTGAGCTTGACCCTTATTCACTTTCTAATATTTAAATCAGATAATAAGTTATAATGGTTTTCACTTCGTATGACGTCAAAATTTATTGATATAACGTCACCCACAAAACTGGTAGTGTTCAGTGCGTAATCGCAATGGCCGATATCTTCGACCGACCAATAATACTGCCACATTACTCATATTTTACTGCCATTCTGAATTTGTAGTTTATATCTACAAAGTTATATGAGCAGTGTCTAAAAAAATATACCTACCGCTGCAACTCTTTTTTAAATTTCTTTAGTTTTATTTTGGCAGAATAAAACATCCGCACTTCAGCATTTATCACAATATTCAGACTTTTGTTATGAACCCACTACTGTCCTTCGTTTTCAGAGCATTTTTTGGTTGAAAAATCATCTGTAAACTGAAAAAATGCGATTGGTTAAGAAGTAGCCAGCAGGCTACTTAACAGGCTACTTAAGTAACTTATTTCAGGCATTCTCTTTATTATAGTTCTTACTAGGATACCTACACTATTTTTATTTAAACCGATCACTTAAGGGGGATGCACTAAGGTAGCCCGGGAAATTCAAATTTACTCACGTTTTTTTGCAATGTGCAGGTTAGTGTCCGATTGTATGTTGATTAAAATATGATTCGCGACCGTACCAAATATGGCTTTACAGAGTTATAGTCATTAGAATCAGCAATACAACTCCTTAAGTTAGAATTGGCCTCAAATGTCATGATTTCATGAAATAGTCATTCAATAGGGTAATATGAACTTAGAGAGATGCATTGATGATTTTTATAATTATAATTCTATAAATAAATATTTGATCCGGCCGCGAATCATATTTAGATCAACATACGACCTGATACTGACCTGCAAATTGCAAAAAAACTTACGAAAATTTTAATTTCGTGGGCTACCTTGGCGCATCCCCTTAAAGGTCAACCAACTCTAGGCACATCATCTCACTGCTTACATAAGCAGTCGATATTTTATCATCACTAAAATTTACTGCTCGTTAAACGTTCAATGAAGTATCGCAGTTTTACACTCGTTGTAAACCTGAATAATAAAATAATATAATACGCAAATATTGAGCCGAAGATCGGTAAAAATATTTTGGTTTTTCATTACGGCCATAATAATAAAATTTATTTGGGAATGAGCCTTGCTCCAATTTCGTGTAAGTGCATCGTTACCTACATTAGTTAATTACGTGGGCCACTTTTAACTTTTCCTGTAAAGTTTTCCCCGTCAAGTGGTTTGTTAATTAGCTACATTATTAAAAACGAAAATAGAAAAGATCGCCACAAAACACGATGCATAAATTAAATGAAAATACAACGATGCGTAAGCTACATGTGTAACCACAAACTTTCAATACCATTTTTCAAAAAATTCGTAGTAAATAAGAAAGTGATATAAAAGTAGTGACATTCCAAATTCTAGCAATTAACTCAGTCAGCTGTGTACGTTGACAAGCGTCTGGGGAAAAACACGTATCTACTCGTATTTCTTTCTGTTCCTGCTTTCCTAGTCCGTCGCGGTCGGGATCGTTTAGTCATCTCTGACGCAAATGTCTCAACAAATTGATTCTAAACTTATGTCCTCTGCCAACCGCCTCATGGCTTTCTAATGTAAAAGAAGACGTTTGAACTTCAAACATCTCTTCAACACTTTGTTCTTTATTAGTTCTTTGCCCTCATCTCCTTTAATTCGATTTATTGTTTGCTACAGCTACACACGCATTTTTGGGACTTCAGAGAAGTAACAACCTTTTATTTATAAATGAGCAGCTGAGCCCGCCAAATTCAAATATGAAAATTCTTAGGTGTCTCAAATTTCTAAAGTTTGACGATTGATATGAAATTGATGATTATTATTAAGTCAATATAAATATGATTCCTACAGACGCGAATTGCATTTTATCAACATACGACGTAAAGCAGAGCTGCAATTAGCAAAAAGCCAAAGAAAATTTTAATTTGGCGGGCTCAGCTGCGTATTCACCTTAATAAAGATATTTATTGCTGAAATTTTGTCGTAAAAACCTAGACATAGTATCGTAATTAAATAAAAGGAAAAGTTTTAAAAACAAAATAAATAAAAATATATAAACGATACCGATGATATTTAGTATGCTAACAAACGTAACATTCAATCATGCTCTAAATTTGCTTGTTTAACGCCTCAGACGGGTTCACGCCTCCCCGAAAGATTATTACATTGAATAAATCATTTATGAAGAGAATGAGAGTTGAGAGGTGTTTTCACAAGCCGTGACGTCAGAGCACAGCTGTCCCTCCTGTCGCGTGGAGAACTTGACACACACACTATTATTTATAATCTTAAATACTTTTATCAGCATTAATCTTCCGTTGGTGGTGACGCGCTGGTGGGTGACGCGATGACGTCCTGCCAGACCAACCCACGAGCGCCGACCTTCACACGAAGGTAACATAAAAACAAATACATAAAAACCAAGTTCAGCCGCTGCTATGCAAAGTTTCAATGAAATTGATTAGCCATGCAACAATTTCAGTATTACATAACTACAAATTTCGATTAAACAACTGCATTTATCTCATAACGATATAGCCATATTTGAGAGCTATATGTACACAGATACAGTGTTTAATGACACAGATATTGATAACGCAGAAGTCTACTTCGTCCGTTCTAATTGCATGTGTTTTTTGAGAAAGGTAAATAAAAAACGATGTCAGCTGCTAATCAGTTCACGCGTGTTTAAAAAGTGGACTGAAGCAATTATGTAGTACATATGTAACTACATAAGTACATTATTTTGATCAATTATAGTAATAAATTACAGGTGCCTGCTTGCATGGCTATAGATGCATAGGTAATAAACTGCTAATAATAATAACAATACCATATTTTTTTGTAAACGTAGGTGTTAACAGATAAAGTGCTATTATAAACATTAGGTAAACAGCTTAAGCCTGCTAGGTAGTAACAAAAGCCATGGTGTATAAACAAACAAGCAAACTTATCGATCATAAGTATATTTGTATTGGTTGGCTGCGACCGCATTATATTTCGCTAATGGTCCGCAAAGAAATTGTTATCTATAGACAAGAATGGATGTTATTTTCTGAAGCCGAAAGCCTCAGAAGCCTGCCCACTATTGTTCAATAAGCTCTTGACTACAAACAACTTGTTTGATCTGAGAATGTGGTTTTGAAATAGGTTGACTCATTCCTGCAGGTGGTTCCAACAACCACGTAACTTATTTTTAGTATAGTCTCCCATAAAGCGAGTCCTGACACCAAACTGGGACAACGCTCCAGTGTTTCAAGAAAAGCTAAATATATAATTGTGATATTATTCTGGAAATTCTGGAAAGTAACAAAAAAAACAGGTCGATATACTTTAAGAAAATAATTTATACTTCTCGTTAAGTGGTCAACGCCAACCATATCGCACGTTCTCAGAAACGACGCTGTCATTAGTCACAGTAAGCTCGTTATAAGTACTGTTTTATTAGAATACCGCGATCTATAATAAACTTCGGTCGTTTTACTAAACCATAACTACTGCAGTATTTTGGTTACATGCATATATTTTATAATATTATAGAGTCGGTCTACCTCGTGTCAAGGATGAAAGTCAAAGTTGTGATTTTTGGACGAGACCCAAAGTGTCACCGGTTCCATTACTTTAATGTATGAATGAACGCACTAAACGTTACCCGAGGAAGTGTAAAGATTTTCTTTAAGTCACGCACTCGATTTTTTACGCAGAAAAGGCTTAGACAATTTACACATACGACTCTTGTCTCGAATCACACGACGGAAACCGAGTGTCGCGTCGCCCTACACCGACCGTACACGCGTAGGTGGCCAAAAGTAATATTTATACGACGTGTCATTTTTACAACTTTCAACGTTGATGGTTTTAAAATTATGTGCCTATCGTAATATAGGTCGATGACTTATGACAATTTGAATGTATTTTATACCTTTACCGCCCTGTTTTAAACTCTACCTATAACTGTACAAATTACAATGATTAAATCAACCGATAAAGGTACTGACAATTACTGGAACAAATAATTTAGTGACTTAAGAATAGATAGCAATTTTAGCGAAGGTTAAACCACGACCGTACGTTCCAATCGCTAGACTCTGAAACTCGCAAATGCTGAAACGCGCACAGGAGCCAAATAGTTTTGTCGTAGATTTTACACTGATTTTCCGCCATTATCGGTAACATTATTGTCTAATTAATTAAATTTATTTATAGGATTTGTTCGTGGGACAGACGTGCCTATCTAAATGAGCTGAAACTCGAAGAAATGTGATATTCTCGCCTTGAAAAACTAATTCTGTATAGAGTATAATTTTCATAATTTATACATACCTCCTACTATTATACAATATATTTCAAGTTTAATAAACAGATGCATTCACGAGTAAGTATTACGTTCGATGACATAAGAGCTACGATCATTTTGTAAACTGGTTTTGCGAAGTCAATCCGCCTTCGGGCATACCTACATACAATGTTGCTTGAACATTAAACATATTTGAGACTCGTGTTACGAGTGCTCTACTTAATTGCCGATCATTAGTGAGGACGCAATACAATCTTATTCGATCACTTTTGAGGCTTCCTGTAATTAATTTTTATCCACATACGTAATCATTTATTGAAGGACTTGTAGGTTCACATCAAAATACAAAGGAGCGTGAAACAATCAAAGTGATCTTCTTTGTCTATTTTTTTTATTCTTTGTTCTTCTTTCTTTCTTTTTCTTTCGCTAGATCTTCTTTAGATATTTTCCTTTGTTTATCGATTCTTCATCAACATGATTGCAGTCTCGTAATTTCCTAGTATTTGCAACCGTTACAGATCCTTGAATAAAACAATGTTTAGAGTTACTAAACCATTGTGATTGTTGTAGACACCGGAACCTGACAATATTATAAGTACTTGCGAAGGCGAAACGCAACGCGACACGCAAAGTACACATAAATAAAGTTACATTTTTTATATTTGTTTTACATTTTCTAGTGATTTTCGACGCTCGGAAAACGAAAGAAAATGAGTAAATCCGGTAATTTAACTTTAAACTGGATGTTGACTGACAAGTTGCTTGAACCGACACTTTCTGGTATCTTTTAAATTATATATTTACAATGTTGCAATCTTTACTGTGAGGCGGGATGTGGAAGTTTACAAACCCAATGAGTAAAAATATTCAATGGTTTTTTAAGTGATTTTACATATTCGGAAAACTTCCACGATACGACCCGCCGATAAAACCTATTTTATAATTTAGTATACTTTTTATACAGAAACAAAGCCCGTTCGTGACAAAGGTAAAGGTTTTAACATGAATTTGAAGCGTGTTCCCTGAATCGCGTGCCGCCGGAATCACGACAAATATTAATCACCACGGCATACGTAAATAAGTGAACTATACGTTTTTAAACGGTAGACTCAGACAAATTTATCGTTGTTTGTATTAAAGAAATTATGTTGGCAATAAAACAGACATCTTGGGGACTTTAACTACGTTTATTTCTTGCTTTGTTTCGCAAAAAAAACTTTCGCAGATATTTTCGCTTGCACTATATGAGCAGCAACTGTTTTCCGTATATTTGTAGTTTTATACCCATAGGAACATCGAATTATTGTGATGATATATTTTTCTATGTTTTATTTTTCTTTTCAATTAGTTTTAATCATGGTCTGGCAGTTGGAGTAATTTATGCGGCCTACCCAAATGTCCTTTCTTTGGTATTTTTCGTCGAATCGTTAAGCTCCTTAAGTTTTGAGTTGAGCTGCACGACTACTGACAAATGCGTGCACTGACTGGATAGGTCCACTCATTCTATGTTGTTTTTCCTCAAAAGACCATTTCAGACAAAAATCTACATGGTCTTCACATGATCAGACCAAGATTATGTCTGGACTTTAAAAGAGACTGTGACCTCTGAGTTTGTTTCGGCCTTTATTCTCAGAATAGTCAGATAGAAAACGCCGACCTCATCTAGTTTAAAAAAATATGATTGACGTGTAAAAGTGCTTGTACAAACCTACTTACAGAAATATTTATCTTTTATCATTATACCCATCAAACCGCTCAGAACGATCTAAAAACCTTTAATAAAGACTTTATACAAGAAAATAGCGTTTTTAATCGAGGTAGCAATCGTTATGCTAATTTCTTGCAGGTAAGCAATGAATATTTAATGCGTGTGGACATAATAGGTATTTTATATTCATGGGGAGCAAGTTCAAATGGTTCAATGGTCTTTGATCGCGATGCACGTAATCGCTAATGATGGCCCTACTCTACGGCTTTACTGTGCGTCTCTACTTAAACGCGCGCTTTTTGTTGCTTTGTGCGCGCATACCGGAATCGGATGTTGCTCACTAACGGTTTTGTTCAGCATCTTTTTATTCTACTTGTCGTACACAAAGGTTAATTATGCTTATGTTTTGGGCAGGTACATTATTCATGTACGCACGGATTAATGCCTGCGGATTAATATTTTTTTATGTTATTTAATCATATTTATTCATATAATTGGTTATATAAGTAGTTGCTTTGTATTCTATGTGCTTACTGTTTATTTTATTTTGTTGCCTATATAGTACCAATAATTAAACCTGACTTGGCTTCCATATGTCCATTTCGGGTAACCACTGAAAACCAGCCCTCTGCTGTGGGTCCCCCATAGCACAGCATTCTGCTGCCTAGCCTTCTTGTCACAGTCATGACGTGCAGCTGTCGACTATTTCTGTTTTGTGCTCGAGATTATAGATGTATTTTGTTTTTATTTTTCTTTGTTCTTAGAGCTAATTATCTTTTTTGTATGCACGTGTTTCTGTGACAAATAAACCTATTTTTCTTTCTTGTTTCTTGTCTTCAGACCTGCGAATCTTTGATGTTTGTTATTTTCAGACACAATTCTAGTTTGTTATTTTACAAATTACTATTACAAATTACTAATTTTTGTACTTGTTTTATTATGTATGTAAAAAGAAGCTAATAATATGGCTTCACAGTTTAAATTATAATGATACAGAGTTACTTTTGCAACGTGTGACTTAATAATAAATATTATTAGAGTGATGTTATATGCTTATTTAGTCACTCATGTACACTCAAAATGTCTCTCACACACACACAAACTCGTAAAAATTTATCGTATTTTTTTTTTCCTTTGTTTGTTTCTTTATATACCCGTTTGTACTCGTATGTTTATAATGTAAGAAAAGAGCGGAACCTTCAACTACAGGCATTTTATATGCCCAAATGGAGACCCCTCGACATGCAATGTAAGCCAAATAAGATATATGAGAAAATCTTTTTTTTTTATCAAGTAGTTTGAAAAAGTGTAAACAAATGAATCGAAGGCGATGATAAAAATCTCAGCAAAAATCTGATTAGGTATTCGTTTCAATAGACTGTTAGTAAATGGTGACTGCGATTAAACCTAATCACTTGTTTCAGTTTAAAATTGCTACGACGTAAAAAATAACAGAGACTAGGATTACCTCCTCATGTTGCGTGCTTATGTATTTCTTATTATTCATCAAAACGGCCTATTAACCATTTTCTAAACGATTAGACATATTAATTGAATCTTAATTTTCGAAAAGCTTTATTATTTACGAAGTTTAACAATGTTGCCTTGGTAATGTACCATGTAAAGGTAATTAGACAAAAGATTCTAAACTCCACAAACTACAGCCGACGTCAACGGATTACGTAAAATCCTCAAAACATTGTAGATATGTTTTCACTTAACTTCCTAACGGACGCCACGTTTTGGCAGCATCCGATACAATAATCTTTCTAAACAAAGGTTAAATATACAATATTAGAATACCACACATTGGAATAATAATCTTAATATCGTAAAAGTGATCTGGTTATAATGTAAGCGGCCATGTGATGTAGGCATTGACGCACGATGACTTATTCTATCATCGGGAAACCTTTCAAGTCGGACGTCAGACGTTGACGTCGACCAAGCTGACGATAGTCGCGATGATACTTAAAATAATAAACGGTTCTTACGATAGACATATCGATGTCACTTTAACTAATATTCGCTGAAAGCTTCTGCGACTTTTTATCGAATTTAAAGTCGTCCCGTAATTTAAAACTTTCTAACAAGTTAACTGAACATTTTTAGTTAATTAAGAAAACCAAGCAAAGTAGTTGTTGCATTTGGACATACCAACAGTAACAAAAAAATTGTAGCTATTAGTTAAAACAACTCATTTTTTATCGTTTACAAGAAAATCTAAAATAGTTAAGTTAAAATTAGAATACGGAAGGCGTTAACCTGTAGCATTGTTAACAATGAGTTAACCTCGCAGTGTTCCTACGATTATCATCCAGTAAAGTAATTATTTCTCAGCAGTAATGTAGGTTGCTCTACAGGTCTTGCGGAAATACATACGTCGGGTTCTACAATAACCGATCTGGTCTTTTAGATCACACCGCTTATTTGTGGAATCCAAATAATCATTATAACAGGTTTATTTGTAAGCAAGAACATCGTTTCAATCAGGAACATAGTTTCAATCAAGAACATCGTTTCAAATTGAATCGATGTTCTTGATTGAAACGATGTTCCTGATTGAAACGATGTTCTTGATTGAAACTTTCAATCAAGAACATCGTTTCAATAAATCAATTCAGCCTATCGCAGTCCACTGCTGGACATAGGCCTATCTCAAACTGCGCCACAACACCCCGTCCTCCGCCTGCCGCATCACTGTCCCAGCCCAGCCACCATTTTTAAAATCGTAGATCCATCTGACTGGGGGGAATATCGTTTTCATAAGTATTTGTTTGTGTCATAAACATTCATAAATATTTCTTCACTTCAAACCTAAAATGAGTTGTTAGTATTTTTGTTTCAGAATCCATAGTAAGGTCGTTTTGCGAAGCATTATTATCAAAACTTTTTACCCATTGAGCATCTATTATTGGCATCAATGACGTACATTATGCTTTTGACTGATTTAAGACGTAACTCAAGTCTACTCATACCATAACCGTTCCAAGAAAAACAATATTACAGTAGTGATGATTTTGATGGAACGCTTAATGTTTTTAAGGAAATATTATATGATATTTTATAGCATTGTTTTATGACATCCAACAGATCAAAGAGATGTATCCCGTAACACAACGGCATAATTACACAAAGGGTATTATAATAAATAATAAAACCTATAGATAACACTATTTGGTAGCTAGTATTTTACTGACCCATAATAAAAGTCATAAAAGTGCTATATATAAAATTTTGAAAATAACGTTTTCGTGTAATGAAAATTTTCCTGAAATCCATTAAGAAAGGAGATACGTACCCGGAAATTATCAAAAACGTGAGTAGATACAACAACTCATTAACTTTGCAAGAGCATCTACTTAAGGGGACTACAGGACCTAAACACAAATTTTATTATGCCTATAAGTATATGATCCACTGCAGTAGACAAAATCAGAAAAATATATGATATTCTTCAGGATATACGCTAGTTAGATAGTGTGTTGAAAACATAATACAACTAATTTGATACAATAGAAACAATCGCAAAGATACCTCTAAAATTTATATTGACGATTAAAAACCATATTAATATATATTACTAGCTGCGCCCTGCGGTTTCACCCGCAGCGGTATGATATATACTTTACGACCTATTCTCAGACCTAACAAATATGAGTTACCGTGGCCCTGGCGCACAGGCAACTGAAGGAACACGGGTGGGTTTTAGTCAGTAGAGTCAGACACGCCCTTCCGCTCCGCCTAGAGCGATAGAGGTCATCTGATGATTTCCCACGCAAAAAAAGAGTCCTACCAAATATACACTAAAAAAATCATAAAAATCGGTCAAGCCGTTTCAGAGGAGTTCGATAACAAACAGTGTGACACGAAATTTTTATATATTTGATATGCAATCATTCTGATTTCTTGTCAGATTATTGTACAAGCAACATATTAACGTAATAGTGTTTTAATTTTTTAGTCCAATCAATAGATTTTGTGTAAATGATAATTGCTTCATATTTTGCAATAAATTACCAGCGTTGTGTTATCGCGCTTCCCTTTCTTTTCTATGCAGTCCGACAGTGCCCGCGCTTTAGCTATTGTCAGCCTCTTAATAAAAATCTTAAAATCATTAATTCACTGACAGACAACGCACAGCCTTAACCACTGGATCTAGAAACCTGAAATTATGCGCAAGAGTTCCTTATACATATTACGAAACTGCACTAAGGAAGGATTTTTGAAAATCCACTTCCTAAATGGGTTAAATTGGGGATGAAAATTTGAAAGCAAGGTTGTCATTTTTGCCGATGGGAAATCCAATCGTTTTGAAGAAATGTCTTCACTGGGCGTCCGTTTACTTTGGTCCGTATTTAATATTGGTCTCTTAATGCAAGCAATGCAGTACAACAATGTGAGCAATATTGGACATAAGTAAACGGGTTACCTAACTGTCGTATTCAATGTAGCTGTGTCACCAACGTGTCCTATTGTTTATAAGAGCTGTTAAACCTGTTGCTACACCTCCTAGCGTTAAGTTGTGGTCGTAATGAACTACCGGCGCCGGCGCAGCACACAAAAGAAAACGAGAGTGAAGTAAATCACTAGTACCTACGAAACGTCACTTTCAAATTAGGAACTAACATTGCGGCACACGATGTTGATTTCATTAAAGAACGGAACTAAATACGTGTGAATGTGTAATATTTTAATAAGTGTAAAATACACAAACTCAATTCTCACGTCGCTTTTGACGTTTTATTAAATTGTCAAAACAACAAATGGACGTTTCCCAGAAGCGTGGGAGTATTCCGATGTGGTGCTGAAAGTAGGTCGCCTTCACCGGAAAAATGAAAATCTTTACCTACTGCACGTTATCGGTTATAGACGTTATAGTTATTATAATCGGATTATTGGGTAACATGATGATAATAAAATTATGAGTCATAAACAATAAAAAAGAACTACCTATGCAATAATCTTGTTTCATCAAAATCTAATTAATAGGGCTCTACATTATGGAACCCTGTAGTTTCGCTGTTTATTGTTACGAGGCTAGAATAACAAATCAAAGCAGCGAAGCATGCCAGTCACATTGTGAGATACAGGAATCGGTAGTTGTGAAATCTGTCGGCAATCAAGTTTCCGCTAACAAATACTTACTTCGCCTTAAATTGCTTGCGCCTGCGCTTCTCCACTTTCGAGTTTGTTGACTCTAGAGAACATTTCACTTTTTTCATGTCTCTCAGCCGGCTCTTTGGTGTGCCGAAAATCTTATCGATTACGTAGTGTTGCATAAACAAACCTGTCTTCGACCAATAATTATTGGACTTTATGTTTATGTATTTTTTTAAATTTTATTTTGGTTTAAAGAAAGGTAACATCTAAGTATGTTGCTATGTAATCTGGAGTGGATTTAGAATAAGACTTGATTCTTAATTTTCTTAATTCACTCAAGATTACATTACCATTTGTAATGTGTTTGTAATGGGTATCTTATGATGATCTCAGTTTAAGTATCTACTAAATGCACTTGTAATTCAAAGATTTAACTTAATTAACATGCGATTCAATTTTTAGTAATGCAGAAAATAAAAGTCAATAAATCCACCTTTTTTCGAGTTGCACTTTCATAACGGTTTAGATAATATACTTAAAAAATTGAAAATCGTCTACCTGCTTAATTAACTTACATAAGTTACATAACAAAAATGAAATGCTGTTTCGCTAATGAAAAGTAATAACAATCGCAACCATTTAAAATGAAGCGAGGCTATCAAGCAGCCGCTGCACAAACCCATTGTTTGTAATTCCGAATAGGTATTGTATTAGTTACTTCTAGCTAGTTTTTACTGTGTAACCGATAAGCACGCAATGTCACGGTTGCTATATACCGACTCGTGATGGAGAAAGTACATGCGAGTGTTGTATGTTTACGACTAGTCTAGCATGCACTAGGTATGAGAGACATGGCTGTGTCGTAAATGTAGAATCTCTCCTTGTACAAAATTTGACAAAACCTGTGATATATGTCTTGGCACGTGTATGAGCTACGTCTGCTGGACTTACTCCAGCAGCAAGTATGTACCTACAAGGAAATCAGTCGGGCACCGTTGTTCTGTTACCAGTAACTGCGCAATTAGACTGTTTACACGCTTCTAAAGGTAAAACGTGAACAATATAGCAAAAAAGAACAAGTTAATAACCCATAAATGTCCGAACTGATCTCTTGATTACCAACAAATCTTTTTACAAGTTTAGATCTGGTTTTACAACTATGAGATTCGGATTTGCACTGATCTAACGAATATTTTTAGGATTCTATTCATAGAAAGCAAAATACCAGTAGGCTTAAAATAGTATATTCATTTCTTTTATTACTATTCGTCAATATCTGCGTAGGCATGGACGAACAAAAAAAGTCGGACAGATTCTCGCTAACAAAAAACTGTGTCACTCACGTCGGCCAGCTCGTTGTACGTACAGGCCGCTGTACGCACACATTCACATATTAGTCGGCCGACGCGCGACGCGACGCGCGACGGTCGGCCATTACGCGCACAAACGGCAACACTCACACATAATTAATATATTCACACATAAACGCGACTCAGTTTTGTCTTAGCGGAGTTCCGTCCGTGTTTTTTTGTTCGTCCATGTGCGTAGGATATACATTGGTAAATCACTAACCGCGTAGTAAAGTGTTATAACGGGGAACTAGAACTCTGATAGAAAGATGAACATTGAACATATCAAACAAATAAGGAGCACCCATATAAACAAAGAGAAAACCTAGATAGTCTTGTACAACGTATAACAATTGTTTCAGTAAATGCTGGTTAGCAGACACAATACGAGGGTTAAGAGATGGGACCAGTCACGAGTGTTCTCACTGACCTCGCCGGCATCCCAGTTTACATGAATATTAATAATTATGACAGTTTAATAACGAGACCATGGAAAAAGGTCAAGGGCAGTGGGTCCATGTGCCATGCCTTGGCACTTTCATGATGGCTGGATACATGCATTATTCAGAGAGGTTTATGGCTAAAGTAATGCTAATTTAAGAACATGTTTGTGTTTTCACGAAGCCTGATATCTTAGAAAGCTGTATTTCCAGAGATTCATGGTCGTAAAGTTAATAAACAAAGACAGAACTAAAGATTTGATGATAGACTTATCCGCAAAATTTACATTTTATTGTAGGAATGGATGCCGCCGGCCGGCGCGAATTGTTTACTACAACCAACATAATAAAGTAGTCTAAATTATTTATAGATCTACGATTCGTCAGTAATTTTTTACCAGCGATTTTATGGATTTAGGTACATCAATTGATGTTGATAATTTTCCTCGGTGTTGTTTATTGTTCCAGCAGTTTTTTTTTTTTTTTGCAACTTCGTTAGCGTAGAGAATGTAGTAAAATTGTAAGGTAAAGTCCAAGAACAATTTGCGGGCTGTAGCCAGCCTGCAAATTGTTCGTGGACTTCTGGTGTAGAACCGTTATGGACTTTAACAGTGCTGGACTAGAACATGACACTATAATTTATAATGGCTGGCCTGGTCATTGTTGTTCCACGAAAGCCCATAAACTTCATGTCTTGTCACGTTTAGTGCTTGGTTTGTTGGCAATCAGTGGGAACATTTAGGTGTATGCGTGGTGTGACCGGTTCCATTTCCGTCTGGAACTGCGTCTGCGCACCACTCCGACTGCCTCATTGTTCTTAAAAACTTTCTTTCGTTAATTTAACTTCACGCACAAGTACCAACTTTCAATTGTGCACGAGTGCACTATGGAGTATGAGAACGGCTCATTTCGCAGATTTCACGGCTCTAACATGTAGTTGATTAACAACGGTAACTGTTGTTGCATTATACATTTTCTTTTAGTTATGCCGATTACCTACGTTTTGATAAGCGACTAGAGATATCATCTCCACCATTATAATCAGCACGGGTTAAACCGCATTGTTTACCTTATCTTAAATTCATCGCTTGCCATTTTAACCTCGTGACTATGGCAAGAATGTCATGAAATGCGCTAATTAAACAATTTATTTATTATCTGGTTAACATTATGGTACACACGCGACACACTAACCCACATATCTGCTGTTAATCACGCGTGACAAACACAATCGTTCGCGTGCGTAAACATAAGCACAAATGAATTCTTTTGTCTGTGCTATTCGTTTCAATTACTAACCGTCTTGCAACGTTGCATATTATAAACAATATCGTATGGTTACATCCTCTTTGCTCATCTTATCTATACATATGTTATTATGGTGGATGATTCTGCAGCCATCGGCCTATTCATTATGTCTTCTTTCGTCATTATCTCATGGGTGTTTAATTTCATTGTAAACACCGTTGCACGTAGAGCGGTCATAATACCTATATCTAAGTTATATTGTGTGGCTGCTATTATTCGTCAGGTTTGTTATGGTAGTTGTATTTCAAACTATGTTTGCGGTGGCACGGCGGACGATGCGGCGCGGGCGCGTGTTGGAGTCGTTAGCGCGGTAACTGGAGCACCGAATGGCACCGCGAGGATAATGCACAAACTAGATCTGTATGCCTGTACCTACTGCCTACCCGAGAGACTTTCGTGCTCTGTTTCACCTCTACAATTAACTGTCTGCCACGCTGTACAAATATATTTTAAGTGCCTACCTATGCGAGCCATATGACACCTTCGTCGTTCCAATTTCACTGTAGAGAACAGAGAATATGAAACCTTGTAAGTACATACCTAACCGTTACGAAAACGACTGTAATCCCGTTGTTATAGGTTAGACAGAAGTGTATCTACTACTGTGCGCACAAAGTCACAATTGACCGATTTCGTTAGTAGGGTGACAAAGCAAGGTTACAATCCCATCCCACGACCAATCGGTACTAATTTAGTATTTTGAAAAATAATGCATGGAACTCAAGTCTCGGCCCGAGACTAATTAAGTCATTCATAAATCATCCTTGATGTTCAATTAACTAGTGCAAATAGTTATGCACTATTCCGGTCTTTAGACTGTACATGTTTTTCACACTTATAATAATACCGTTGGACTACTGCCCGCCCTGTAATAACAAAGCGTATAATTGTACAATAATACAACGACACAACTATATTTATTTCATAATCATGTTCTATTCTGAATCCGTATTTTCTAAAAACGTGTTAAGAGTTCCTGTGTTCAAGGAGGCAGTTTTCTTCAACTTATTTCATGTAGATACCGTAGAATGCCAAATCGATTTTTCATTTTCATGATGTGGTTCTCGTCTGAAGCACTTGCGGTTGCGACTGTTACGAGCTAACCGCATGTAGGTTCGGAAAAATATCACTATAACACCATGAGAGCTCTTAGAAACACCATGTAATTTTCAGCGAGCGGCGTAGAATAAACTCTTCTCTTTATGTAGCGGTTGTTTATGGTATTTTCCAATAGATCTGATTGACAGCAGCATCTTAGAGTGCGCTAATAACAACAAGCATATATTTCTGTCAACAATCCGGACACTGATTATTGATAGTTCTACATACCAACACGATCAATAGATTCCATTCCTTCAACGGTTCATACTGCGATCTATTAAAAGCCCTGCATGTTCGTGTAAGTAGACTATGTTCTAAGGTTCAACATGCATATTAACATGATCTTTGGTGTGACTCCTTCCTGTACCGTCGAAAACCATTATCTTTTCTCTGTTAAGGGGACGGTTTATGCATTTTACTTGCTCAAATCTCTGCTAAGTACAAATTCAACTTTTAATGCACAGCAGCGCACATCTCGGTCGATATGAGTGCAATACAAATCTTAAGTCTTCATCCAGAATACTGATCAGAGTTTATTCATGTATAATGTGCTATCGCGTCTCTAAACTTTCCCCGATATTTGTAGTTTCCATTTCAATTCATTAGATTCTTAATAATGTCTGTATGTTAATAAGGTTTAAAGTTACTGCAAGATTTGATTGCGGACTTCGGTGAACTTTATTAGGTGTGTATTTAATATGTAACTGGGTCAACATGTAGGCAGTAGTTTTAGCATTATTATTTATCATTCAAATCCTAACTATTAGGTACACCATTCTGCACTGACTTATTCCAGCTAGTAATTTGTGATTTCCTGCATAACTTGTGGGTATATTATTATAAGGTAGGTACTTGTGCACTCGGATCACTTAAATTTGTTTTAATATCGCTTTACCGTTTCATGTAATCTTGGTTAGTTTATGGTTCGTTTCGAATCTTAGATTAAAATTATAATTAAACTACCGTACACTTATACCCATTACATTCTTCCATTCCTTGATAAGTTTGCCATTCAATAAAATGAATGAATGCATTGTATTGTAATGTAAATTTTTAAAGAAAACGCTTGGTAACAGTGAACACTAGTCTATCATAAGATAACACCAAACATTACGATATCCTCTAAAATTTAATTTCTAACACAATTAAGTGGGTATCGTACGGGCGTCGAACCTGCAATTTACCATACAAGGCAACCTGGCTTCAGTAATATTCTTTATATTTTCCCAAATAAACTCAAACATTCCTAAATAACGTAATAAAAATAATATGCACAGAAAACAGGAAATGTCAATACCCGGGCCGCATCCTACTGGGTCACGGGTGGCTCGACCACCCTTGGCCTATATTCCACTCTCCTAGAATTGGGTCGAGGTGTTATCACCTGCATTCACATCATACACGGCGATAATGATATCAATAATTACATACTCATTATGTCCTTGATCCATTTATTTTTGTTTTCGCATATTTATTAAAACAACTCGATCGATCGTGATGAGTATTAACTCATCACGATCGATATACCTACCTACCTAGGTATATCGATCGTGATGAATGTCCGAAAAAAAACTAAACTAAATAATAAATATCTTTTTCATAAGCTATCTGACCTAATCTTTGTAGAGTTTAGTTTTTTTTATTTAGTTTGTATATATACCCCCTTATTCATAATAAAGCTATTAACCTATTTTAGCTATCGAACTGTTTTGTCACTTTCTGTCAAACTTCATTTTAACTTGACAGAATGGGACAAAACAGTTCGATAGCTAAAATAGGTTTATGAAGCGAATAGCTTTATTATGAATAAGACGGATAGTCCTTATTTTGTTAACAACTTAAGAGTTCTCGTCGCGTGTCGCAGACCCTTATGTTTTATGTTACAGAAAATTAATATACATAGACTTAAACTTCATCAATTTCAGCGAGACAAGAACAAGAATTAAGCGGATAAGTTTAACATGCACAATTACCACACGATCCATCAGGAACTAACAGATATGAAAAGAAGTTTCGATATACACACTCTTGAAGCTGGTAAAATAAACTCCGTCGAACACACATAAATTACGTCGAACATTTTTATAGTAGACAAGAAAATAATCTTATGACATCTTTTGAAATACAACTACATGGTCAGACAATAAAACAGCGTTTTAAACAATCGCCTAGAACAGAATTGGTCTTAATACTGAGAGAATAAGAACGATTTTGTCCGAACAATTGTATTACACCGACGAAATAAGATATTTAAAACTGTCCGATCAAGTGGAAACATACAGACCAACAGACAGAATATTAATGTGTTTACGTTAAGCCATTATGTCATTCGACATCGCTTTTATTTTTATTTCAATTTAAGCGAAATTAAACGCTCTAATGGTCACTATTATATAATAGAACAGCAAATAGCTAGAATGATCAATGGTTAGACTATGAATCTGCTATTTGTAACACACAGAGTCAAAACAAAAACCACCATGACAAACAAAACGCGGTCCACGTGCTACGATCTGTTATAACTAAACACTACTTGATTAAACAATTTCCCCATTCGCCTAAACTTCAGAATAATTGTCCACTGTGTCAGTGCAGTTTCAAGAGATACCTGAAGAGGCTGCCGAGCATAATGGAACTAAATCTGTACCTTTCTGAGTCAGAAAGGTACAGATTTAGTTCCATTATAGTGCTTTGCGGTAACTTTCAGCGGGTTCCCTTAGTCAGAAATTCTGAGTAAGGGAACCCGCTGAAAGTTACCTCAGTTCATGTAAACACACCTAGTACTTATAATTTTGTACAAAACCGTAGCATAGCCAATTCTTTAAAAAAGATATTGTAACTAAAAGAATAAAATAACTAACTATAAAAAATGTTTAGAGAAAGCTACGCTATAACTGCAATTAACATTTATGTAATTGTATAAATATTATAATGTTATGAGAAATTATTTTATGAAGTCCTTCCTTTATAAATGTACCGCTCAGAACTCGTGGGAAATATATGAATATTTAATTAAACTTATCGGCGTCATTTATCATAAAGACTTGATCATCTTTATATCCATGTTTCCCAACAAATAATTACAAATGACGGACAGCTAAGACAGCTCTTATAATAACGACGAACAGCGTAACGACCAACGATAGAAAATAAGTGATGGTTTAGAATAACACGCAAAGTGTAATTTGTTCAGAGTTTGTTTGACAATTACAAATGATCAATAATAAGTTCCATATTTACTAATTTTCACTGAAAAGAAAAATATATTTTCCAGGGAATGACATTTTCATATTTATCTAACTCATGTGGGCAGAGACGGGCAATGATTCATATACCTAACTTTTACTATAACGGAAGGTTTTTAATGACGATGACTGTCTTGTAAAATTAGCAAAATGTGAATCTTTACTATTAATAGAGTTCTGGAGTCATGGAAAACCCACAAGTGTTGTATAGTTTGCTTCACAGACTCCTGAACTGTAAATGGCTTATTTTAAATGAAATCACACTAAATTTTAGGCTGGATTGCAGTATTGTCTGTTGACAGATCCATCATTATTTATCTAATTTGGTAATCAGTGAAATGACGGTAGGTACGCTCGGCTTATATCTTAAAAAAATATTCGCGCGTTTTTACCCAAAAACTAGGTAGGTATCAATGTCACTTACCAATAGTTTTCAATATCTGGAGGTCTTCTAGTTCGTACTCCTTTTCTTCCTCGGTGTATTCTGACTCCGTAGTGGTGGAGTCCTGTTCCTCAGTCGAAGAGGCCACCGACAGGGACCGCACGTCAGAACTCAGCTCCGAGCTGCAGTCCCTCACCAGTTTCGCACTAGCCATCATCATTTTCAAAAGTTTCTCACAATCGAAATTTAAAATTCAAAGTCTCCGTTACGAGCTCCTCAGTTCATATATTTGTTTTAAGAAGAACATAAACATCGCAGTTTGTTTTAATTATTTTATTAATTCCGCTTAACAATATTATTTATGATCTGTTATTAAATAAAATATGAATTGTTTATATATTTTATATTGGTATTAAAAAAATAGTAAATATAATATGTGTTATCGTGAAGATACGCGCGGTACCGGCTGCAGTCGGCAAGGCGTTCCGTGCGCGCAGCGGTTTGAGTCTCACTGGCGGGCAGGCAGAGGCGACCTCGCTCGCTTCACTGCCGAGCCGAACGAGACGCGAGACGAGACGGCCACGATTGCCCACGATAAAATAAACGCTGACAAACTCCATTTCTGTAATGTTGCCGACAAAGTCGAGGATGCTCTTCGTATTAACAATAATAATGTAAATGATCGAGTACCACTTGGCCGGCAGACAATAAGAAGCCTTGAATGTAAATAAAATTAACTTGTCTAAATATATTCCTTTCTTCTAAATAACACCTTAATAAATAACTCAGCATTTCGCCATATTTCTTTTTAAATAACTATATCTGCAGACGCTTTGTTTCAATCCTGGCCCTTGGTGTAACAATACAATTTAGAGGAGAGTGAGATTACAAATTTTGTGAAATGTAAACAGCAAAGTTCACAGTCTGTAGAGTCAGGTCAGTGTTGTACGTGACCGGTTTGCAGTTTCTTAAAAAACCGGCCAAGTGCGAGTCGGACTTGCGCACGAAGGGTTCCGTACCATTGACTAGGTAAACAACAGTAGGTACACAAATTAGGTGCCTACCTGTTACCATTTATTGATATCGAGCAAAAATGACCAAAAAATGGCGTTTTTTGTATGTGAGCCCCCCTTAAATATTTATTTTATTTAAATTTTATTATTTGTTGTTATAGCGGCAACAGAAATACATAATTTGTGAAAATTTTAACTGTCTAGCTATCGCGGTTCTTGAGATACAGCCTGGTGACAGACAGACGGACGGACAGACAGCGAAGTCTTAGTAATAGGGTCCCGTTTTCACCCTTTGGGTACGGAACCCTAAAAAATGATTTCTCTTTTCACGGTATAAGATGTATCTGACTTCGAGGGTCATCATTCTGCTGAAATAGTACTAAACTTGGCTTGAAAACAGAAGCAGCAATCGTTTTCATTTATATAGGTACTTCAGAAATACCAAGAACGCTCATGTATCCGATACAACGTTAGTCATTATTTTTTTCATTTGATACAATGAAGCTTAAAAGTCGCAATGCGGACTAATGATGACTCACTACTTCAACTAAGCTCTTTCACAACTTTCAGCAACACTTTCTTTGTACCGCTGCCATCTTCTACATATATAAAATTCAAAGTCCTGACTGAGATATGAACGCACAGCCTAAACCGCTGGTCCCTAAGACATGAAATTTGGGGGGTGTGTTCTTTATGAAGAGTAAGTGTCCACTAAAAAAGGGTTTTTTGAAATTCCACCCTTAAGAGGTTGAAATGCGGGGTTGAAGTTTCTGTGAAACTTGACTGAAATTTGAAAAAAAATTTAAAATAAAATTGAAATTTTACTCTCTGTGTCGATTGACTCGAAAATTGGTAGGTACACATATTCTTCAATTAAAATTATGAGACACGTGTATCACAGTTTTTCCAAAATCATCCCCCAACAGAGTCAAATTGAATTTTTCTGAGTTAGAGGTGTACGTGTAATATGTATGTGACATCCCGATTTTCGCGTTGGCTCGTGATATGCGACATTGATAATGCTAGTAAACTTATGTCTATAAATAGATTTAATGAATCATTGTCGTTACCGGTGTCCAATCTCAACCAAGGAATCAAGATGGATCAAATATGTAACAGATATTACTATGAACTAATACTTCCATTTAGAAGAAACTAGCAGTCGCAAGCGCTACTGCTGAGTATGAGGTCCTGGGTTCGATTCCCAAGTCGGGCAAAGTATTATTGGGTTTTTCCAACAGGAATTTCTCAGTAGCAGCCCGGAGTCTGGAATTGTTCCCGGTTAATGGCAATAGGCTCATCCCCTATGACATGGCACTTAAAACATAACTGGCGAAATGTGGGTGTACTACAGGTACACCTCTGCCCAACCGTTCAGGGAAACAAGGCATGATGTTATGTTATGTTATAAGTAAGTACATGTGAGGAGCTCATGGATAAGTTATATATAACAGCCGCACGGGTCGAGTCGGTCCATCAGGTTAAGCTATTTTTGCCGGGGTTGGGCCGTGGATGGGGGACCATCTTTACATACCGAGACTCCTCCGTGACTCGAAAACGTTAAGCCGTTGGTCTCGGCTGTCATTCGTGGATCTTTGGCAGTCGTTACGGGTCGTCAGAACCCCGATAGTCTGTCAACCAGTCTTACCAAGGGGTATCGTATTATACAGTTACTGGTTTGTGGAGGTCAGATAGGCAGTCGCTCCATGTAAAATACTGGTATTCAGCTGCATCCGGTTAGACTGGAAGCCGACCCCAACATAGTTGGGAAAAGACTAGGCAGATTGATTGGATATGAAAATTCAAATTTATGCTTCTGCCGCTTCTGGTAAGTAATAAAAATTACGTGTTTCAGCGATTGGTAAAATAGGAGATGATTTTAGAATTTACACGATTATTGAAATTTTTATTTACCACTTTGTTAAGATTTGTGGCGACATCTACAACGCCACATGCGAACTACGCATCAAAAACCTGACGTCACACAAATCCTGCATCGCGCAAGCAGAGTTTACCGCGCGATCAACATATAGAAGACTTCTCGACATCAAACGTCGTACAGTCGTCCACCAGACACAACACCCGTCTGGTCGGAGGGTCCTCTCTTTTCTATGGAGGATGAGTGAACTGTACACCCTATTCCTCATGCATCTAAAGATTAAAGGAAATGGAATTTAGTCGGAGTCCGTATCTTGAGGTAATATTTAGGTAGCGTTTATAATCTGCCTGTCTGTCTGCTACTTTTTCACGCTTTAACGGCTGGATTTGGATAATAGGTAGGTTACGGATAGGCCATGACCTGGGTTAGGACATAGGATACTTATATCCCAGTGGCACGTCCCCATGGAGTAATTTCCGACCTCCACGCGGGCGAAGCTGCGACAGAAGCTTTTTCTATAAAACTCATAGGTCAGATATAAATAAAAGGTTTATTTATTAAAAAGTTTATTTGCAACAAGCATATCACGATCAAACAAGATATACACGGAAGTTAAATAATAATATCACTGTAGAATCCGATATAAAGTTTCTGATATTACCTAAGAATAAATAAACTACAACTACTTTAATTACTTGAATTACAAAGATTTTTTGACGTAAATAATTTCCCCTTTTTTATAAACTTATAAAGGTTATTATATTATTAATTAAAATGGCAATCCAGACTAACATTATACATTTTCTGATACAGTACAGTACAGTTTCAGTACAGGTACGCCGATGTTAAAATGATGGCTTCGAAACCTAAGGCATAAAAAAACGAACTTTTGTGATGTTAATGAAAATCGTTAAAGATTTGTTGACAGTGCATTGCATAGATTTCAAAAAATATTACCCTCCTTTTGGGTTTTGTCACAATCCAGTAAAAACAATCAACAAGATAAAATATTAAGAATATAATTATAAATAAATAAATAAATAATATTTCCCCACAATTCCCTCATCTAATTCAACTTACCCATTAGTTTGACCCATCCGAAGCCTTAAATTCGAAACCAGTAAAAACGCTACTTATCATTATAATCCCGAATTCGTACTTCGGTTAGCAAAAGGAATGTGATATAATTAGTTGATTGTATAATTCGATTATAGGCCTTAGTGTCGGAAATAAAGCATCGAGACGGGACTAATCTCTACGTCAAATGACGCTACAGAATAATATTTACACAGAGAAAGGGCTGTAAATGTAGAAGATGAATTACTAATGACGCATTTACGTTATTCACTAATCCCATCAAAGTGACCAACGCCGATGAAGTCAGTAAAAGCTTGTTCATTTCACCAAAAACATTGAAGTAAAATTGTGTGTGAGTTGAAAGTGCGTCATATTGTCTGGACTACGCAACACCTTGACGCACACTTTGCTGTTTTAGAAAAATAGATGTAAATGCGACAAAAATGCGCGGAACGTAAAGAAAAACATTCGTGTTTCAAGACTTTTCCTTCAGACTAAAATAATCATCAAACTTTACTGTTAAAACTTGGAATAAATAATTTGAGACTTACATAATTTATACATAGGTACATAAAATGCTTATTATACATACCTAACAAAAATAAAATTTACATTTTATGCGCTTTTACATAACATAAAATCCTTATACGATATCTGATAAACTAATAGATACAACACAGGATATTATAATACATGAAATTTGCGACTTTTAATGGGTTTCTTAGAAGCGAACCAGAATCAGACTAATGACTAATTCAAAATAACTAACAACATATTGCAAGAATTAAATAAAGATACATAAATTAAGGTTAAAATATTAAAAATGTTATTATTTATCTTAAAAGCAATTATATACATATATCAATATTACGATCAATGAATGTGAATAATATACCATATTTATTAGTTTCTAGCTAGCACGCGGTTATGCTATCCGTCTGGACAAAACATTTGATCTTTCTACCGCAAACATTTCTCTATGATTTTCATTCTTGTTTTCATCCATAGACCATAAAATCTGTTCCTCTTGAACAGGTGTTTAAATGTCTTGATTATTATTTTCGATCTTTGACAAACATTTAATCTTCATTCTCCAATTCTTGATAGTTTTGTGTCTATCTAATATACCATGTTTTCTTTACTGATTATTTTAAATTAGTTCCTTTTAATGAGAAAAATATATTTATCTCCCTAGCTACTACTTTCATGACTATTCTCTTATATCGGTCACAAATAACACAATCGTTCATAAAGATAACGTCAGTCATTTGATAATTTGGATATAAAACACCGAATGTTAGAAGAATTCTTTGTGTCATATGATTTTGTCAGCAGAAACATATTTGGAGATTGGAGATATCTTTCACTGGTCATCCCGCATGCGATAAGCAATTTAATAAAATCATATATTTCTGAAACAACGCATCTAGCCTTATTTCTAAGATCTTGTGATATGACATAACCATTATGTCTGCTTTACACTTCGAAGCAATCATATAAGCATGTGATACGAATAAATCCTTAATTTTCACTTGAGAACTATCTTGCCACGATTTCCTGCTTGGTTCTGGTCTAAAAATAAAGTAACGTATGATAAAAACTCTAATTAATGCAATACCTATATTTTCCAGTGTTACAAGTTTACCAAAAATGCGTCATGTTCGTTAGGTAAGTTTTTTTATCTACGAATATATTTTCTTTGGTATGTCTAATATGTGGCTGAAACGGTGAAAAGCTATTTCGCCTCATGATATTTGATTTAAGGCTCCCGTAGACAGGCGCGACGCGACTCTAGTAGAACAATTAATATGAAAACTTCATGGAAATTGCTGTACCAGAATCGCGTCGCAACGTCGCGTCACGCCTGTCTGCGGGAGCCTTAAAATATGATTTTGGTACAATCAAACCATTTATTATTTTTTTGTACGGAATATTAGCTCTCTGATAGGCTCTTGCTATTTAATCAAATAAGTTTTCATTTTATGATGACGACCATGATGACCATTCAATACTATTATCACTATCTTATTAGTACTGACATAATAAAATTATTCAACCTGAAATCATTCTCACATCATCATGACTTACAAAAATGTAATAAACAAAACATTTAATAGACGGGCCTGTTTTTATGTTACATTATGTTTGTGTTTGTGACTAAAGGCTTTGTAATTTTGGCCCCTGATTAAAAATAACAAATAAACTTTAGAAAAATTAAGATAAACCACTCCCAGCCGGTCTTAATCGTAAACGACATATGAAACTCCTTTCATTCATTTTCGTTCATTCAATTAAATGTCATATCAATTAAGAAACAATTTACGTAATACAAAGCTTACTCTTACAGTTAGTATATAAATTACTTTAATTCATTTCGATAACAGTTGTTTACATTTCTTATAAATAGTCCTTTTCGCCGAGTGACCCCCCCAGACTCCAGTGTCCGAATGTCAAATCACACATCAACTGATTGGTCGACGTCCTTTTTCTCAGCCAATCACAAAAACTTGAATTTACATGAATTTTGACAAAAAGACTTGATCAGGTTTACAGAAACCAGGTGTACAGTCCTTTCACAGGTATTTCACCTCTGATATTGCATCACTGTCAAAATCACAGTGATCTTTATCGTCGTTACAATAAGGTTGCTATTGGGTTGCGCTGTCAGAGGTAAATAACTGAAAGGATTGTACCTTTGGTCAAACAAGCCCATCTGGCCCGTTGGCGTCGCTGTCGGTAGTCAAAAAATTACGGATTTTGTTACTTTTCATAGTGATTTCGTTAGTTTCTGTTTCAGCCACCGGGTCAGATAAGTTTGTGGCTCTATACTACCATGTTTGCGTATTAATAAGTGCTTATAAAACAAGATAGGGGCAAGTATCATACGGTGATGATGAATATGAGGCCGGCGTGCATGGCAAGCGCGAGCTTGTGGTGTAGTTTGAAGGTGGGACAGAACTTTATGGCTGCCACATCCGAGAGAGGGAAACGCTCCGGGTACGCGTCTCGAGGAGTTGCTGATAACTTCTGCTGTGTCGTCTGTTGACAAAAAAACACCTGTGTTACTTCGCGAATGAAGGTTTATTAATGAGAACATAGTAATAATAATATTAGCCTGTAATTTCTGTCAGGCGTTTCGTCATTCTAGAAAAGACTGCGCGATTTTATATCTACCATGTAGGTCAAGGTTAAATACGATGTTGTCATTCACTGGTGAACGATGTCGTATAATTATTTCAAAGGATGAAATTATGAAATATTGCATCAGTCAGACTTCTCCGTTATAACGACGATTTACTTGCCTGAGAAAGAAAATTATATAACAGTAATTGTTTCTTTTTACTTTTCAGCCATTTCACTCAGACACTCATTTACGTCAGACGGTTTGTTTGGCATAAACCCAAATGGAATATTTAATAACCAATTTCTGTTTGTATAAATGAACCGACTGAACTAGAGCAAAAACGTTTTAACATTCACTTTCATCAAATTCTGCGGATTTTTAATCTTCAATATTATTGACAAGTCAACAACTGAATATATTTTTTTTAAAGTTGGCAAAGATGGGAAATATTTTAGTACAATTTGGCATAAGACTAATGAATTACATTGAAACCCATTACATTACAATTTGCTGCTCGCAAACTGCGCATTCTTTTTCGTTAATTCGTTTTAAATTCTGTCTCATTGCAATTGTTATGTTATTATTATTAGCCAAATACACAAAGATCTCAACAGTGATAACTACCCTAGATAATTGATTGTTCGTTTAAATCTGGACGAATTATAACTCTAAATAAGTATATTCAAGTTTGTGAAATGCCTTACCCGATCCCTGGCAGTGATCTGTTTGAACTCGATGCCGTACTTCTTGACTGCGTCGCTGTAGGTGATAGGCTCCACTATCATGGCCAGCTCGTCGTTCTGCCGCTTACGTTTTCCTCCAAATGGAATCATCATGATTCTGCCTATGACCTGTTTAACATAAATCACTCACAATCAATCAATCACTCTTAGTTCATGTTAGTGTTTAGGATTCCGTATCCAAAGGGTGCCAACGGGACCCTATTACTCCGCTGTCCGTCTGTCTGTCCGTCTGTCTGTCAGCGGGCTGTATCTCATGAACCGTAATAGGTAGTGAGTTGAAATTTTCACAGAGTGTGTATTTCTATTCCCGCTATAACAACAAATAATAAAAATAAAATAAAGTTAACAATTAAGGGAGGTCAACATACAAGAAATGTGTTTAAAAAAAATGTAGTCATCGATCACTATGTTCAATATTATACAGTGGTACGGAACCCTTCATTTGCGAATCCGACTCGTACATGGCCGGTTTTTTTGATTTGACATTTGTTTATATGCTTGAAAAAGTAATCAAATTAGCGTAATTACATTAAACTATTGAGGATATGGGTCAATAAGTTGTTTCCGCCACTCCGTACGGATCTAGGCCAATCTTGTCATCAAGTATGCTTACATTTTATAGTCATCAATGATCGTACTCGGCAGTGGCGTAGCTAGTCCTAAAGGGTCCCTGTATAAAAATGTATTGTGGGCCCTTTGTACCCGACTGCCGCTGAAAATGGCGATATTTTGTGTTAACAAAATAATTAAAATACATAGCATCCACAGTCAGTAGGTTAAACTGTTAATGATAAATGATTTTATTTCTGTAAGTAGGTTTGTACAAACACTTTTACACGTCAATCATATTTTTAAACTAGATGAGGTCGGCGTTTCCTATCTGACTACTCTGAGAAGAAAAGCCGAAAGAAACTCAGAGGTCACAGTCTCTTTTAAAGTCCAGACATAACCTTGGTATGATCATGTGAAGACCATGCATGTCATGCGTGACCTTGGTATGTCTGAAATGGTCTTTTGAGGAAAAACCACACAGAATGAGTGGACATGTCCAGTCAGTGCACGCATTTGTCAGTTGTTATTGCGCCTTTACTAAGAAAATGCAAGAGCGAGCGAAGCGAAGTAGTACATTGAGATATCCTGACCCGAATACGGCAAGTTTTCATTGAGGAGCGAACGAAGCGAGCTCGGAAATTTGAGTATTTTGGACCGGGATTGGTAGTTTTCATTGTAACTTTTTTTATGAGAATGCGAGCAAGCGAAGCAAGATAGAAAATTGTAGCATCTTGACTCGGATAGGGTAGATTTTCAGTACGATATGCCGCGCCTACAGCTTACAAGCTTTTACTAGGGGTAATTTATTACAGGCCTCTTATCAATAAGAATGTGGTCTTGGGTAATATTTTACGAATTATTACTACACACGTGGGGGCCCGTATAATTGATACGGCTGATACGGCGGTAGCTACGCCCCTGGTACCCGGCAAGCATTGCGTGGGACACCTCCAGCTATACTTCAATTCATAATCTCATATATTTTACATTATTACTAAGTAGTAAGTACTCAACTAAGTATCTACATAGCGATAACGCTAAGAGGATGGTTAAGTAAATGGCCATTCAAAAATCCACTTAAAATACATAAGTAGGTATTACAAGTTGATATCGAAATATATATTTTTTTTTAATTGGTTCTAACTTGCAATAGAATTTTAACTTCGTCGTGTATGACATTGAGTTTGTTGTCCCAAAACATGATAGACTGATTTATCTTCAAAAAGGTGGCAGGGATCGACTTGATGTGGAAGGAATTATGGCGCAGCTTAGGCGAGCCGTACGTCCAGTAGTGGACTGCGATAGGCCGAGTTGATTGAATCTCAACCGCTTCATGTGTCATGTATGAAGTTGAAATGTATAAATCTCGTGGTAACGCTTTTCGGAAAAGCATGTGAAATTGTGATTGCTTTTCTTCAGTTGTGAGTCGGTATGCTGAACGGTAATAATAATACCAGCCTATTGTTGTCCCACTGCAGGGCAAAGGCCTATTCTAATACAGAGAAGGTACGAGCATTGATCACCACGCTTGCTGAAGACTGGTCGGCAATTTCAGACTTATATTAACTACCAGCTTCTGCCCGTGACTTCGTCCGCGTGAAATTTATTGTTCCCCCGTAGCAGCGCATTGCCTGCTCGCGCTATTACTTCGTTTTCTCTCAGCGTTCTTTCTAACTTTTGCTTTTTGTTCGGCTCGTAAGGGTCCTCTCGTGATGTTAAATAGCCTATGGCCTTCATCAAGAATTGGGCTATCAAATGCAAAAGCAATTTTTAAATCCGACCGGTAGTTCCAGAGATTACCTCTACATACAAACTTACCTGCTTATGAACATCGGGGAAGCACGGATGCACCCGCATGAGCCTCAGCAGCGGCAGCGCGGCGGCGCACAGGCGGCCGCACCACGCGCAGCCCGCCGCCCCACCACCCCAGTAGTCAGTTACTGCGTGTAGCCTACCTGCTTATGAACATCGGGGAAGCACGGATGCACCCGCATGAGCCTCAGCAGCGGCAGCGCGGCGGCGCACAGGCGGCCGCACCACGCGCAGCCCGCCGCCCCACCACTCCAGTAGTCAGTACTGCGTGTAGCCTACCTGCTTATGAACATCGGGGAAGCACGGATGCACCCGCATGAGCCTCAGCAGCGGCAGCGCGGCGGCGCACAGGCGGCCGCACCACGCGCAGCCCGCCGCCCCACCACCCCAGTAGTCAGTTACTGCGTGTAGCCTACCTGCTTATGAACATCGGGGAAGCACGGATGCACCCGCATGAGCCTCAGCAGCGGCAGCGCGGCGGCGCACAGGCGGCCGCACCACGCGCAGCCCGCCGCCCCACCACCCCAGTAGTCAGTTACTGCGTGTAGCCTACCTGCTTATGAACATCGGGGAAGCACGGATGCACCCGCATGAGCCTCAGCAGCGGCAGCGCGGCGGCGCACAGGCGGCCGCACCACGCGCAGCCCGCCGCCCCACCACCCCAGTAGTCAGTTACTGCGTGTAGCCTACCTGCTTATGAACATCGGGGAAGCACGGATGCACCCGCATGAGCCTCAGCAGCGGCAGCGCGGCGGCGCACAGGCGGCCGCACCACGCGCAGCCCGCCGCCCCACCACCCCAGTAGTCAGTTACTGCGTGTAGCCTACCTGCTTATGAACATCGGGGAAGCACGGATGCACCCGCATGAGCCTCAGCAGCGGCAGCGCGGCGGCGCACAGGCGGCCGCACCACGCGCAGCCCGCCGCCCCACCACTCCAGTAGTCAGTACTGCGTGTAGCCTACCTGCTTATGAACATCGGGGAAGCACGGATGCACCCGCATGAGCCTCAGCAGCGGCAGCGCGGCGGCGCACAGGCGGCCGCACCACGCGCAGCCCGCCGCCCCACCACCCCAGTAGTCAGTTACTGCGTGTAGCCTACCTGCTTATGAACATCGGGGAAGCACGGATGCACCCGCATGAGCCTCAGCAGCGGCAGCGCGGCGGCGCACAGGCGGCCGCACCACGCGCAGCCCGCCGCCCCACCACCCCAGTAGTCAGTTACTGCGTGTAGCCTACCTGCTTATGAACATCGGGGAAGCACGGATGCACCCGCATGAGCCTCAGCAGCGGCAGCGCGGCGGCGCACAGGCGGCCGCACCACGCGCAGCCCGCCGCCCCACCACCCCAGTAGTCAGTTACTGCGTGTAGCCTACCTGCTTATGAACATCGGGGAAGCACGGATGCACCCGCATGAGCCTCAGCAGCGGCAGCGCGGCGGCGCACAGGCGGCCGCACCACGCGCAGCCCGCCGCCCCACCACCCCAGTAGTCAGTTACTGCGTGTAGCCTACCTGCTTATGAACATCGGGGAAGCACGGATGCACCCGCATGAGCCTCAGCAGCGGCAGCGCGGCGGCGCACAGGCGGCCGCACCACGCGCAGCCCGCCGCCCCACCACTCCAGTAGTCAGTACTGCGTGTAGCCTACCTGCTTATGAACATCGGGGAAGCACGGATGCACCCGCATGAGCCTCAGCAGCGGCAGCGCGGCGGCGCACAGGCGGCCGCACCACGCGCAGCCCGCCGCCCCACCACCCCAGTAGTCAGTTACTGCGTGTAGCCTACCTGCTTATGAACATCGGGGAAGCACGGATGCACCCGCATGAGCCTCAGCAGCGGCAGCGCGGCGGCGCACAGGCGGCCGCACCACGCGCAGCCCGCCGCCCCACCACCCCAGTAGTCAGTTACTGCGTGTAGCCTACCTGCTTATGAACATCGGGGAAGCACGGATGCACCCGCATGAGCCTCAGCAGCGGCAGCGCGGCGGCGCACAGGCGGCCGCACCACGCGCAGCCCGCCGCCCCACCACCCCAGTAGTCAGTTACTGCGTGTAGCCTACCTGCTTATGAACATCGGGGAAGCACGGATGCACCCGCATGAGCCTCAGCAGCGGCAGCGCGGCGGCGCACAGGCGGCCGCACCACGCGCAGCCCGCCGCCCCACCACCCCAGTAGTCAGTTACTGCGTGTAGCCTACCTGCTTATGAACATCGGGGAAGCACGGATGCACCCGCATGAGCCTCAGCAGCGGCAGCGCGGCGGCGCACAGGCGGCCGCACCACGCGCAGCCCGCCGCCCCACCACCCCAGTAGTCAGTTACTGCGTGTAGCCTACCTGCTTATGAACATCGGGGAAGCACGGATGCACCCGCATGAGCCTCAGCAGCGGCAGCGCGGCGGCGCACAGGCGGCCGCACCACGCGCAGCCCGCCGCCCCACCACCCCAGTAGTCAGTTACTGCGTGTAGCCTACCTGCTTATGAACATCGGGGAAGCACGGATGCACCCGCATGAGCCTCAGCAGCGGCAGCGCGGCGGCGCACAGGCGGCCGCACCACGCGCAGCCCGCCGCCCCACCACCCCAGTAGTCAGTTACTGCGTGTAGCCTACCTGCTTATGAACATCGGGGAAGCACGGATGCACCCGCATGAGCCTCAGCAGCGGCAGCGCGGCGGCGCACAGGCGGCCGCACCACGCGCAGCCCGCCGCGGCGCTGGCGCCGCCCAGCCGGCGCCCGCCGCCCCACCATTCCAGCTCGTTGATGGATTGGTTCACTGGTACAGAACAATATCGGTCGATTTTCGTAAGAAACATGATCAAGATCTATTCGCAAATGACTTTTATTAAGTATTAAGTATTCGAGAGACTATGAGTACTACTAGTACTAAGTATTAAGTATACGAGAGACTATATGAGTACTACTAGTACTAAGTATTAAGTATACGAGAGACTATATGAGTACTACTAGTACTAGTATCGAGATGACGACTAATAGAGAAGTATAGAAGAAAAAGACGTGTTGCGCAGAAAAAAAAAATTGGGATAAGGGCAAGAGACTGGTGATGAAATACACAATCATGCTCATACAAAAACTCGCTGCAGCCCACGTTTTCACTCGCATAAAGATTCCTAGACAAACCGTGCGTTTCCCTGTCATAAAAAAAATACACTCGGGAATAGTGCAGCTTTCTATCAGTGTTGTCATGTTCGAATCAGTGTTTCCAGTAACCTTTTTTTATATTTGTGTGGAAATTAGGCTTAAACATTTGTAAAGACCCAGTACATACACTCGAGTTTTTTATTTCAGTATACTGCAACATATAGTACTCACCTAGGCAGTCATCCCCAGCAAGCAACGCGGCAGGCCAGTGCGGTGGATACAGCACCTTAGCGGCCGCCACGTGCGACTGCAGCGCGCCGCCGCCCGCGCCGCTCGCGCTGCCCACGCACACCACGCCGCCCGCGCGGCCCGGCGCGCCCGTCCCGCTCGGGTACATGTCCACGTCTGGGCATGCAAACAGTGGGCTTAGCACGGATGCGTGGAGTCAACGTAACGTACATTCGAACGATTTTAAATTTGAAAATAGCGTTACAAGGTTCCTTTAGCGCGTGGCCAAAATTGGAACTGACGCCGCCATCTTGTTTTTTTCAAGACGTCATACGTACCAACAGCGCCCTCTGTCAACGTCAATTGAGCGCCAAAAGATCCTTGTAGCACTGCTCTGCTGTCGCACTGTGAGTAATATTTACTCAGTCCTAAGGCATAATTCATATCTATGAGTGATTCTAATTGTGCTTGCCTCATAAATTTAAACCCAAATGCTATAGGATTGTTGTAAAAAATTTACCTACGCTACGTTTACTTCGCAGTCCTGATGCGGGACTACTGGATACTTAACAGTCCAGACGTAACATAACATATATCTGTATTCGTCGAAAGGTTAGGTAGAAGTGCACAGGCTTATTGTAAGGTGGTGTGTCATGGATTTTAATGAAATTTTATGTTGCTAGCAGCGCTACCCACTATGTAACGCAAACATATTTAGTTATTTATGGCTATGTTGTCACTCACTCATTATCTAAGTATCGAAAAAAATAATTATAAATAATAATAAAATAAATATTAATAATAATAATAATAACCCCACCGTCGTATCTCTACGTTGACGTCGTGGTGGGGCTTGCGCGCTCCTGAACTCTAGTTCTGTACCGGAAGAGTTTACTTTGCTGAAACAGGTCTAGGGTGAGGAGCCAGACCAAGAGAGATACAGGAACCCGCAGAGCAGCTGTGGCGAGCTGTTGGGCAGTAGCGACCCCACGGATCCTGTCTCCCGGGAGAAGTTTTGTTCCTCACCTCTGGCTTGCCTTTATTGGCCGGCTGGAGTGAACAATGACGAGGAACAAAGTTCCCACCTCTTTCTTGCCTTTATTGGCCGGCTTGAGTAGAGATTCGCAAGAGCAAACGTGCTCGGAGGAAGGAAGTATTTCAGTAAGTGCTGGTAGGGATCTTGACCATCTTCCGGGCTCTGGGATTGTTCTGATAGCCGTGGAATACCTCTCCACTCCTCAAGCACCTCAGGAAGTGTTGCCCCTTTGTCGCTACGTCACTATGTGCTAGCCACGGTTTCCAGGGGCCCATTATTGAGTGTGCAAGTCACCCCCTGCCATTGTATCCGTGTATTTTATATATAAAACATTGGTCAGGCAGGGGCCATAGCCGTTCCATAGTTCTTGGTAACCAGTCCATCTTAGCCACAGAAACCCATAGTTCAATAATGATTTTTGTTTCCATATCCAGCAATAGTCCAACACCAACCGGGGATTGTCCTTGGGTGCACTTGCACAGTGCATACAGGGATAATCGTCGGTTGGTGCCTCATTCCATTTAAAATTGTCTAAGGGGCCTCTGCGAGTTGGCTTCGGCCCCTCGTACGCCTTCCAAAGGACCGGGATATCATGAGCCCGAGCTATGTTACCATATAAAAATAATAATAATATTAATATAATAATAATTATTATAATTTGGAAAGAATAATTGCTTGCAGCGCCCTGCGAGCTATGACCAACGGTTTTATAGATTCACAATACGCGGGCCATAAGGTGCGCAGTATCACTTATATAATGACAGGCCCACCCACAGTAAGCCTTAAATCAATCCGTGACTGTTTCAAGCATACCCTTTTTAATGTGAAAACGGTACCAATGCCAAGTAATCACAATGAACGAGTACTAAAGTGAAAATTATCGATTACGGCATCGACCATAACGAGCCATAAGTCTCGGAATGCAGCCATTACATTCAGGCGTAAAATTCACCGACATAAAACTTTATTTGCAACGCGCGTGGATTGTTCGTACGTGCCAAAGTTCTACTTACCCTCGATACAGGAATTTTGAACACGCTCGTCGTGATAAGGATAAAAGACTGTAAGGTTGTTTTCTGTAGTCTTCAGTAATGGAGATTCTCCGTTTAAATCATAGTACGCCGTGGTTCCATCTGCGTAGCCGACTACCACGTGAGAATGTCCTTTTTGCTGAAATATATTTTTTACTTAATATAAGGGCACTTATTTAGCTATTATACTGTTAAAAAAATGTGTTCAAGGTGGGAAATAGCGAGTACCGTGAATGTCATGCTGTACCACAAATAAATAGATAAACTAATAAATATAATTTCCGAAATATATTTCACTTACCATAGACCACTTGATAGCAGTAGCCTGATAAACCCTTCTACTCTCCTTACTTGTTAACCTTAATTCCGCAACGGGCTTCAGTTTATAAAACGGTTTTTCTCTATAAACAAAATTCATATTTGCTAGCTTAAATTTTTCAACAAATAAGGAAGTATAACTTGAAATAGAAAATGTATTTACTTTTCTGTTATAGATGTTGGGTAAGGTACTACGAAGATATAAGCCAGTCCGTTAGAGCAGGCTATGGCCATTAAGCCCAGTCTGTGCACATTGCCTGATGCCGGCGCGAGCTCGAAAACATCCCTTGCTCCAGATGGGCACCAGTCAATAGCCCACACGGTTCCGAAATCATGCGCTATTCCTAGTGCGAACTTTGGCGTAGTCCTGAAATTAACATTTTTATTATTACTCATGTCGGGCGGCGCAGGCGCATAGAATGCCAAACGAATGACGCTATATCCGTTTACACTGGAGAAAAGAGGTGAAATGGCATTTAAAAAAAGTACAGTAGTAAGAAATTATCACTTAATAGTATAGCATCTTATTGCATTAGGTCGGGATGCCGGATTTAATCACTGACCAAAATTAATCATGCAGAAATCAAAAACTATTAAGGCCTCGCTATGATTGACGTTGGGAGTGAGAGGCAATTCGCGAAGGTCTTGGTCATGTGGCAGTATTTTTGCAACTGCATACGATATCATTCACATAAAAATTCCGTGTAAACAACTCACGCTATCAGATTTCCGCAGTCCCACAGCTGTATGAGCCCACTTTCGCTGAGTGTGGTATCCCACGCATATCTGGGCGCGTCTGCCTCACGATGCGATACCACGGCGAGGTACTGAGGCTCGCGAGCCGAGCGCTCTTGCTCGGCCGCCGCGGGGACCCATGACATGCCTTGGATACTGGCGCCCGAGAACAATACCATTGTATCTGGAAAAGGAAAAATAGTAGAGTCGAAATACAGTCACCCACCTACACATAACATCACGGCTGTATTCCCGAAGGGACAGGCAGTGGTGGCAACCAATGAGACAGTATTCTCGGAAATATGTATTTATTTTATCTTTACCGTACGGATATTGTTTTCGTTATCATCTCCCGCTCACTCGTGCGGTCTGGTGATAAAAAAACTATGTTTTTTTTTGGCAACTCATCACACTATATTATTGGCAAATAAGTATTAAGTAAATAAGTTTACCAATAATCAAGTCATCATTTATTATTAGTTTAGTTTGATTGCAATTTCTCAGGCTCGTTCAATTCAAAACAAGTAATATCTTAGTGGTAAATGATAAATGATAAATGATTTTATTTCTGTAAGTAGGTTTGTACAAACACTTTTACACGTCAATCATATTTTAAAACTATATGAGGTCGGCGTTTCCTATCTGACTACTCTGAGAAGAAAGGCCGAAACAAACTCAGAGGTCACAGTCTCTTTTAAAGTCCAGACATAATCTTGGTCAGATCATGTGAAGACCATGTAGATTTGAGTCTGAAATGGTAATTTTGAGGAAAAAATACCACACAGAATGAGTGGACCTGTCCAGTCAGTGCACGCATTTGTCAGTAATCGTGCAGCTCAACTCAAAACTTAAGGAGCTCAACGATTCGACGAACAATACCAAAGAAAGGACATTTGGGTAGGCCGCATTAATTACTCAAACTGCCAGACTTTGATTAAAACAAATCAAGAAAGAAAAAAAAAAAAAACAATGATCTACATAGTCTTCACATTCACAATAATTAAAATAATATACTATTTTACAAAGTAAAATATTCATGTCAATATATTTATAAAAATTCATCAATGTCAACAGGTATAAAAAATCCTGAAATAATCTTGGTCAGATCATTTGAGGACCATGTAAGATTGGTGTCTGAAATGGTCTTTTAAGGAAAGAACCATACAGATTTGAGTGGACCTGTCCAGTCAGTGCACGCATTTGTCAGTAAAATAAATAGGTACATTGCTGTATAAAGTGCATTCCTGTTTGTGTCACTATCCACCAACGGCGAGAGTATAAGATTGATTAAATACCTATTTACGTGCCTCTAATATAAAAATAATAAACCATTTGTGTAATGTAACAATCGGTTTCTTTTTTGCATTTTCCTTGACATTAATATTAAAATCAAAATTGAAAACTAAAACTAATTAAATTGTTTAATTTAATTTTTACCCAACTAAAACTAATTCAATCGTCAATCGTTAGTTCAACTAATTAAGTTAGTTTTAGTTTTTAATCGCCAATCCAATTTAATTTTTGCCAACATTGCCATAAACTGGAGACAAATCCAAACTCCGGGCTGCTGCTGAGAAATTATATAGCCAAATTTAATTCAAAAATAGCTAAGCTAGAGACTAAGCCTTCGCTTATAGAATTAGTCCAGCAGAGGCGTACGTCGAACGTACACGCAGACTAGACGCGACGCATACGCCGCGATTGATTCAGTTATGAATCATGCATGAGGCACGCATTACATTTGGCTCTAAGTATTAGCCAATGTCTATGACGAAATAAAAATATCCATAAAATTAACATCTATTCAAAATTAAATCCGCAATCACTAGTAATTTTATAGGTTTTATTATATATTTTTTATTTTACCTCTTACTCGGTTAGATTCGAGTCGATTAAACGTCACCCAGTCCTGATTTTCATCAAATCTAACTTTACAGGACTCTTCAACGGGCGGCATGTAAATCACCACCTCATTCTCAGGCACTTCTTCAAGTTCACAACTATGCCACAGCGGAAACAAATCTTCGTCCGTTAGATACGTGTCAATACTGGAAAAGGACAAGGTAAATATTTATTTATCTACTATTGCAGATATTATACTTTTGTGTAAAAGCGTTCTTCTAAAATTACTAGGGACCGTCCTTGCTTTGCACGGTTTTTACGACTTAATAGATTTCTTTATTATTATGTATGTTTAATATTAATGTATGATTCACATAAAACTTCCGAAATAAATTCTCTAAATGATGGTGAAAACCGCGTCAAAAACAATCGCGTAGTTTAGAAGAATAACGCGCTCACACAGACAGACACGAAAACCGACTTCGATTTATAATATATATAGATTATATTATTATGGATCTTGTTACTTACAATCCTTCAGTGCTTCTCTTCATATAAGTGCTTAAATTACTAATCTGGTATGGTAATCGACATATTTTGGCTGAACCTGAAAATAAAAATTATCAAAATAATTATCTATAATAATAACGGTCATAACCGTAATTCCGGGATTGTCTTGATAGCCGTGGGATACCTCTCCTCTCCTCATAAGCACCTCAGGACACGTTGCCCCCTTGTCGCTACGACACTATGTGCTAGCGACCGTTGTCGGGGGCCCATTATTGAGTGTGCAAGTCACCCCCTGCCATTTTATCTGCGTAATTTATATAAAACATTGGTCAGGCAGGGGCTATAGTCTTTCCATAGCCCTAGATAACCAGTTCGCTTTAACCACCCAAACCCATAATCTTTGTTTCCATATCCTACAATAGTCCTACACCAACCGGGGGTTGCCCTTTGGTGCACTTGCATAGTGCGAACAAGGATAATCGTCGGTTGGTGCCTCCTCATTTAATTAAAACCGTCTAACGAGCCTCTGCGAGTTGGCTTCGACCCCTCGTACGCCTTCCAAAGGCCTGGAACCTGAGGAATCCGAGAAATGTCCTGAGACGTAAAAATGGTCATAATAATATATTATGATCAAAATTGGAAAATGCGAAGACCTCGGTGAATTCGTTTCTGTAAGTATTGGTCTACATTTTAGTCAGGTTAAAACCTGAGAAACCACAATAATGTCAGCGAAAAATCATGACGTAATTTTTTTCTTCGAAGCTATGGTATGGTATCACTTACTGGAATCCGAATGCTTTTTCTTCTTACTAGGGGCATGTTCACGCGCTTCTCGTTCCTCGTCAGATACGTTAGAATCAATATCAGACTCGTCAGAATCATCACCGGAACAGTTTTCTAAATTGACTGACTCGTCAGAATCGGTCGCGTCGCCCCACTTGTCATCTACGCACACGTGTTCTGACAGCTCTTTCTCAATTTCAGAATTGAAACCACATTTTGAACAGTGGTAATTACCCTGAAGAATAAAGCACATTAATGTTAGGAGAATGAACAAAGTATCGAAATCGTTTATACAAATGTCTGAGAAATACTAATTGTTATAAGCTCAAATTACGTAAAGCACAGTCACAAGTTAACTTACATCATGGAAGTTGTTTTTATACTTTTCGATTACGTTCTTCGCTCTAAAAAGAAAAGAACAAAATATTACAATCATAATTCTTGAAGACAGATATGTCAAATTAATTATTTTACTGCACGTCGTCAGAATGAGGGCTAAGGCAAGGGGTCGCCCTTGTCCTTAGCCCTCTTTTCTCACAACGTAAATCTAGTCGGCATTTTTTCCATACAAACATTGTGGGATGATTACTCCAGTTTTACATCATAAGTGCAAGATTAAGCATGCTATCGATTTGTCTCGTCAACTGAATACCAGTATTTAACATAGAGCGACTGTTTTCTGACCTCCACTACCCAGTTTTTGGTTACCCCTTGGCAAGACTGGTTGCCGACAGTCAAAGATGTACGAATGACAGCGTAGCCTTAAACATTAATTTACTAAAAAGCTTACTTCTCAGCTGCCTTCCTACGACCTTTCAGAATGACATCCACGGGTTCATCAGCCTCTTTCTTCAGCGCTTGCTCTTTGGCGACCAGCAGCTTGCGTTCCTTCGCGTATTCCTTCTCTCTGTGCATGGTCATGTGCTGGTTCTTGTATATACGCAAGTACTTATTGTTACATATGTCGCACACGGTTTTGTATATTTCCGTTTCCTGAAATTATTGTTAAAAAGTAGTTAAAAACTTATTTCTAAGCTCAAAAGAGCACAAAATCAAATTAAATTATTGCTTGCTATGCTATTTATTTCGTATTTAATGCAACTAACCTTTTCAGTTTTGCCACAAACGATGATGTGAGCATAAAATCCAACGAACGATACCCTGCTTATTTTACACACTTTACAAACTAATTTATTGTGTGCATGCAGATACTCTTTCAAATAACTTTCAACTGCATACGGATTATTTATTTCCTGAAAGACAAAACGTGATCATGGTTTTTTGCGCATTTGATTCGACCCACGATATACTATATGATGGATATAAAAAAGAAATGCATTTAAATGATGATGGTCAAGACTTACAATAGGATTGTCTCCGACCACCCAGGCAATGTTGTAATGTTCCGCCATAGCGTGAGCCCGCCAGTCTTTGGGTTCCATTGTTGCAGCACAGATAGCACATTCAACGATATCTGGGGGCAAAAATATTTAAAAACATTTGAAAAGAATTTAACTACTGTAGGATAAATAAGATGTAAGCTTTTGCGTTTTTGTTGGAACACATGCCGCAAGCGCATTTATTCATTTTCTTAATTTTCTAAAACGGCAACTTTTTCAGCACTATCTCACAATCGCAAAACGAGTCGTATACAGTAGCTAAGTCTATAAATAAATAACATTTCTTACCTTTACTCATCAACGCGAAGGAAAGTTCTCCGGTGTTGAGTTTCCCCTGGCACGAGTCTACGTGAAGCAGGTACGACTTGACGTACTTCCGCTTGACCCCGCACTTCATACACCTCAAACCTCCCATTATTTTAGAAACATCGTTCAAATGTCTCTGTACCATTACAGCGTCTTCGAGGTTCTGAAATTGTGAGTTTTAGTCAAGAAATTGTTTTTGGAAGGTATTCCCAAACCATTATGTCATCCATTAAACCGACAAGGAAACATTTCCATCTAGCATAGGCCTCCTTAAACATCGCCATAATGAGCTATACAGCGATTTCCCGCGACTTTCACCAGGGGGCTATTAATAAACCGACAGGTGACAGGCGACAATCCCACAATTTGACAAATTTCTTTCATACATTTGTGCTTTATTAAACAGGACCTGTCGTGAAAATGTGTAAATTTTCTTATTTTTTGAGAAAATATGTCGCATTGTAACTTATATTAAATAGGGTCCAGGTCGTCGACCTAGCGTGGCACGCAGCTTCCTTGTATAATTAGATGAAATTGTTTCCTTGTCCGTATTTTGAAAAATCTTTAATCACATTCATATACTCACAAGAGGGGGCTGGCCTTCCACCCAAGCCAAGTACTGATGCTTGGCTTCTATGTGATTGATCCACTTTTCACTTTCTATTGTAATTGCACACACTCCGCACGTAAAAATCTCATCTTTAATTTTATTGTTACTTAGTATTTCGATCCAACTCGGGGTTGAAGTATCCAATTTTTTCTCAGGAGACACCTGTAAAAGAAATAAAAGTTGTTTCGAGTAACAACAAACTGTAACCATTTTCGTTTGGTTGACTGTAGTCAACCAAAATAAAAAATGGTTGCGGTCATGTTACTATAAATTAAATTCCCGCTTTTGCTTCAGGCCACAATACTAAAGATCTCGCGGGTGTAAGTATATCAATTGTAATATCATCAATGGACAATGTGTAAACAAAATTAAATATTGTTGAAATAGATATTTTGTATACTTACAGTAGGCCCAGTGCATTCTTTTATATGGATCTGAAACGTTTTGGGGTACTTCAATCTTTTTTCGCATTTGTTGCAAACCAGCCCGCCGCCCTGCTTGGATACTTCAAGGAGGTGCACTTTTACGTCTACCTCGTTTTCTACATCCTGAAACATTTTGGTACAACTATGTTATAAAAATTATAAATATACAACTTCCGAACTTGGTCATACGGAATTATTTTTTCTTTAAAAATAATTAATAGTACTTTGGGCAATTTAATAGAACCACACCTGTTATTAAAATTACAAAATATACCTACTGTTGCTTTGTGTTACCTACTGTTATTTTTAAGTTATTTATGTGGACTACCATATAAAAGTACGGACAGAAAAATTTGTTGCTAAGCAAAAAGACACCCTTCATCAAAATTGTATGAAATGTTATGACTTATATAAAGACGTCGCATACAACTGTCAAAGAACGACAATTGCGATTTAGATATACGGACAATTAACTTGGTAGTCAATTTGATTAACAATTAATTTCCCTGACTTTACAAATAAAGACCTACCAATGGTGTAGCCCCATCTTGCCACGCCAAGTAATCGTGTTCCTTGCCGATATGCTGTATCCATTCCAAGATCGGCACCTCTTCACTACAAACTCCACATTTCACAATTTTCCTATCTTCCTTTTCTATTGGGACTTCAAACCACTCGTCAGTCGACTCAGCTGTAGTATTCAAGTCAGTTATTCTAGTTGTAGTATTCAAACTGATATTATTAGACGAATTATCCATTTGGCTCTGAAAAATAAAATAAATGGGTTATAGATCATAATCTAAATAGATAAGACATGTTTATTATCATCGTCCAAAACAAACTCATCTAGAGGAAATCCTCTAAACAGTGCACATAGATGGGTAGTAGTTTAACAATTTTTAATTGCACCTGTCACAGTTTCTGGCACCTAAATAAAGAATAAAGATTGGCCTCAGTGATACTCCGTATCGTATAAATACCGCTCTTAGTTAGATTTCATGTAGCCGAACATATGACGTGTAGGAGCCACTCAAGAGAGAGATGAATGAATAAGTACCATCTCTTTTTCGCAACAGAACACTATGACATTTCATAGTCCCCACGCTGATCAATTTACGCGGCAGTTTTATTTTACTAGCAGCTGTGGAAGTCAGATAGGTAGTCGCTCCATGTAAAATACTGGTATTCAGCTGCATCCGGTTAGACTGGGAGCCGACCCCACCCAACACAGTTGGGAAAAAGCTGGGCAGATTGATTTTTTATCGCTTTAGTAGACTTATAACTACAAAAGTGTTATTGTGAATTTGTGGATTATTTTCGCCCCTATTCTAAAATAGCTACTTGTATGCGTGAGCAGTACTTACATTTGTGCCATCACACATTTCAACATGAGTCAAATATACTTTGACGCGTTTGCGCACTAAGCCGCATTTGTGACATGTTAATCCTCCGTTCTGTCTGATGAATTGCTGCAAGTGATTCCACACTGCTTCTTCTTCTTCCAATTCCTGGAATACACAAGTGATTTATGTAATTCTTAGGTTTTAAACATTCAAAAGTTCTGAACACAGGTACAGTAGGCCTCACATCAGTGTTGTGGTTGGGTAGAGCTAGGCCGCAACCCCCAAATACAAGTGTAAAGTTGGATTAAAATAACTTCAAAAATAGAGAGGATTAATCGAAGCGCGAAAATATAGCGAAAAAAAAATTTCAATGTTTCTGATTTCCGAAATAGGGATGATGACAATTATTTATAAATTCTTCCAATGATCATTTTTTTTAAATTTTAGATAGTGTAAACAATATTATAAAAAGTGTAACTGGTTAAACAAACTCCAAGTTATGAACGTTTTAAAATAACTGCCAGACAAAGAGGGCACTATCACAAAAGTGACGTCACGACTATGTAACTTCATACTAGCGCCATACATTGTCCGTACCGCGCCACAAGGACGGGAATAATCCCTTACAAAAACTTTTAAAGCGTGTAGTTTCTGCATATATTTCCATAGCTTTTTTTCGATCATCTCATTTTAGTATGCCTTCTTTGAAATTACAATATTTGTTCAAACATTTCTAATATAAGTTATGATCCCTATTATGCATTAGCGAAGTAGGTTGATGAGAGTTTCAATTAAATCCCTATAAATACGTACCAATGGTGTTTCACCTTCCTGCCAGGCCAAATAATTATGTTCTTTGGAAATGTGCTCAATCCAGTCGGAGTGTGCCACATCCTGCTCACAGACTCCACACTTCACAGAACTGGCTTCAGCGCTTTTATTTTCAGGAATCGTTGATGAGTCCAAATCGACGCTTATTGAGGATTCATCCAAACGTACCTGAAATAAAATACATGGAAATTAGTTATAGCGTTTTCTTATTTCCAATGCAGTTTCAGGATCTTTTAAATTTTTCACTATCATCATATTTTATGCACACTCGTGGAACGAAAGGGTTAGGCAATTTTCAAGTAGACGTTTCCTGGATATTGGGCACATGTCACCTTATCTTTGCAACATTGTAAAAAAAATAAACCCCATGCTAGTAAAAATTAACCTAAAGGTGCACAACCTCTTAATTCCTTTACTGTATATTATTATCTCTACTCACCCTACAACCATCACAAGATTTAATGTGCGCGTGATACGTCTTGACACGACTGCGTTGCAACCCGCACTTGTAACAAGTCAAACTTCCATTGAGCCTAATAATGTTCTGCAGGTGTTGCCAAACTTCTGATTGATTATCCAAATTCTGAAAATAAAAACGCAAATTTTTGTTTTAATTATAATAAGGTATCGATACCCATCGATAAAATTTCGACAACTAATTAATTATCCAAAGTACAGTACAGTATCTTTTATCTCACGAAGCGACGCGCACTTTTCTTGTGGCAACCAAATGTACAAACCCGCTGTGAATGCGTGTGTGAAGACGAATAGCGTCAGCACATAACACACACACACAGGCTGTCATACACACACCCTCACACGCACACGCACCCTCACTCACACACCCTCACACGCACACGCACCCTCACTCACACACACCCTCACACGCACACGCACCCTCACACGCACACGCACCCTCACACGCACACACACCCTCACACGCACACGCACCCTCACACGCACACACACCCTCACACGCACACGCACCCTCACACGCACACGCGCCCTCACACGCACACACACCCTCACACGCACACGCACCCTCACACGCACACACACCCTCACACGCACACACACCCTCACACACGCACATCCCCTCACACGCCCATACACCCTCACACGCACAGACATCCTCACACGCACAGACATCCTCACACGCCCATACACCCTCACACGCACAGACATCCTCACACGCACACACACCCTCACACGCACACACATACTCACACGCACACACATACACACACGCACACACGTACTCACACGCACACACATACTCACACGCACACACATACTCACACGCACACACACGCACGCACGCACCCACGCACACAAATACACTCCGACTTCGGCATGTCTCGGATGGTATCGAGAGCTCCTGCGCTTCCACACACATCCACAGCGTCTTTGTACACTTGGTAACCACAAGTAAAGTGCGCGTTGCTTCTTGAAATAAAAATACTATACATTAATTAGACAACTCGAGCATAAGAAAGAGACTCACACAGGTATGAGTGACAGACGACGCTCTACAAAACCGAACTTATAATAAGGGTCGATGTGCCATATTTTCGGCGGAGTGCTGTTTTGGGCGGGCACATGCACACTCACAGCAATGTTATCATAGACAATTACACAAATACTCACCAAAGCATCTTGTCCTTGCTTCCAAGCTAAATAATCATGCATACTTCCTATATGTTCAAGCCATTTAGAAGACAGTATAGTTCTCTGGCACACGCCACATGTAACATTCTCGTCTAGTGCTGTTCTTGATTTGCGCGGAGGCTTATCTGGTTTTTTGTCGGCGTTTGAAAGCTAAAATAAACAAAAAAACAATTATGAAAAATAAATATATTATTTTTCAAACTATCTCTATGAACCCTTGTCTTCTGCAGCCAAGTAAAGACATCATTGACTGGCAACATGGATAATAAGGTTCTTTAATTTATTATGGGAAGATCAAAGTATAAGAAAAATAAAATACCTTCTTTCGTATACAGTATTTAATGTGTTCCATGAATCGGTTAAACTTCTTTATTTGCATGTTGCATATACTGCACTCCAGCACACCTAGAGTTTTCAATCTATCTTTCAGCCTATGCACTAATTCAGGGTCGTCCAATTTCTGTAACAGTAACAGACAGTACTTATATTAAAAAGTATGCTTGAGGTAGTCACTATGAGAAATCAGGAAACTCTGGGAAATGTATTATGTCGTCGCGTCATGAAGCTTAAAGACAAATAAACAAATTTTCAAATAGTAGTAGAGTTTCATTTCAAATTTAGGGTACAATTTGCCAGTCCGAATTGTTCGCGACGGTGTACTTCATTTCGCGCATTTTTTTATGAAGATGCCTAATATAAATAAATAAATAATGAACAGTCATCATTTTACACTTACGATGGAACCACCCGCTCGCCAAGCGATTAAATGATGCTGATTAGCAACATGGTGTTCCCATTCCGCTCCAGAAAATATAATATTGCATAATCCACACTTTACACTTTTCTTGAAAGATGGCTCAGAGCCAGGTGTCGTTTGTCCTGACAAGCTGCGTTTCTGAAAAGGTAAAAAAGTATTATTATTGAATATCAACAAAGATACGTAGTTTTTCCCATAAATATCTCAGGAGACGTACTGTGGCAGTTTTATTGATTGTTTTAGATGAATCCAATTTCACTTCTTTTCTTGAGATTTTATTTTCATTGCTAGAAGATTGTCTACGTTGATAGGTTTTGCTTTTAACGTCACAATCTTCTAAGGATATCTGAAAAAAAACAACAAAAAATGTCGATAAAACAGCGCGTAAACAGTACCTAAAAAAACGCGTAGTTCTTTTATTTTTGCAGATTTTATATATTTGAAAATATTAACGACTAGCTGTTGCCAGCGGGTTCGCCCGCATGTATGTCGGAAATTATCCCACGGGAATGTACTACGAAGATAAAAAGTCCTATGTCCTAATCCGGATCATGGGTTACCCGTGTGCTAAATTTTATCCAAATCCATTCAGCCGTTTTAGCGTGAAAGCGTAACAACAAACAAACTCACTTTCGCATTTATAATATTAGTTAGGATAATATTAAACTGCTATTCTTTAAAACTATATTACCCATCCAACTCTGACCAGAATGCTAAAGGACAGTAAAGCACAATAAAAATCATTTTTAAGTTCTATTCCAGCCGTTTCCCACTATAAAAACTAAGGGTGATTGCTAACTTTTCTCCAAACGAGGCCTTTGACGAACACGGAGTTATTTCAGCGGCATATACGGTTAAGGAAATGTATTCTTTAGCAGTTTGCCTTGTTATAGCATGCATATAAATAACGAGTCAAATAAAATTGTAAATAGTCAATTTGCTAAACAATCCCGTTCCCTAAGGCCCGTTGTACACGGCACGGTTTTTGTACGGTAGGGCGCGCTAGCCGCACCGTAGATGAATCATGTGAGCGAGCTTGTATATGTCATGGAAAACCACCGGACGACGCATACGGCGACGACGCCCCGTGTCGTAGTGCCGCCGTGTCTGTCAACAAGCTTCCATAGTGATTGTTTATTGTTAATTAAAACGGTGACACCAATTACATTAATTAACCTGATAATCTCTATAGATTGAAACAGGTATATTAAACAAAAATATTTCAAATACTAACATATATTAGAGGACCACCTAGCATACTTACTCTCACAAAACATCAGACATACACGCATAATTCTGCTTCATTCATCAGCAAACAGACCACATTCACGAATGGTGGTCAGGAGGACGTTAAACATCCTTAAACTACGACACACAGGGGACTCAGCTCTGGCGAGTTTTAGATAACGGCAGCGCAAACAGATTGCGTCGACGGCTTTGGCGATGTACGATATATTTGTCGGGAACAAATAGCCGACAGTAAAGATCGTGGAGTTCGGGACTGTCGATGCGTCCTCTAAGAGTTCAGGCTACTGTGAGCTGTAGAAAGCCTCGTCTAACCTCGAACGAGTTGAAGCCCAAAACTCCTAGGAGGTAATTAGTAGAGTACATGAAAGGAAAGAAGTGAAACGTCTTTTTATACAGAAATCTCAGGAACGTTTTCTGTACCTTTTCCAGCGTTAATGTATGAGTGGCTTTGTAGGGATGCCAGATACAGGCAGTAGCCTCAAGTTTACTGCGAACAAAGTGGTGTACAGAAGCTTAATTACATTTGGGTTGTGAAAACCACGGGCATTCGCAAAGAAAAACCCAAGCGCCTAAAAGATTCCTTGGCAAGAGTGGAGACACGATCTCTAAATGTCAGACCAGTGTCAAAGGTCACGCCCAGGACCTTTATATTGGTGACACGACTTATTACTTCACTACCCAATCTGTAGTTATAGTGGAGTGGTTGACGTTTTCGACTGTAAGTCATGACGTAACACTTGTATTAAAAAAGAGTTTACTGACCATGCTCCACTCATATATAGCATCAATATCCCCTTGTGTTGAGTATGCAATCCGCGACCGTATCAATCTGAACTACTAGTTTTAGGTCATCGGCGTAGAGCATGCATTTTGAGAATCTAACCTTATTTATAAGATCATTGATCATGATAAGGAAAAGCAGTGGACCAAGCACGGATCCCTGACTCACGCCTGAGTGGGTATTATAAGGTGAAGTGATCCATACAACACTGATGACCGTGTCTACACACATCTAATCGCCCGTCGTTTTTCACGGCAAAAAAACGTGTGTGTACAACGGGCCTTACTGACAATAACTCATGATAAACGATTTTTTTTTTCTTTAGGTTGCTTTTCGCTATTGTATATATTTTTAAGTGAAGTGAATGAAGTGGAAAGAGAGTAGGGACGCCTTTGCCCTGCAGTGGGACCTCACAAGCTTTTAAGTAAGGCAGTTTAACTAGGCATTATATTTTTTTTTACACACCTTATCCAATATGTTACTTATCTCTGACGACCCTGTGTTTGATGATGAAGTAGGCTGAAATTTAACAAAAATAAATTAATTCCTCAGAAACTATAAAAGAAGGCAAGTTAAATAAAAGTTATTTGAACAAGTAACACAAGCAATGAAAAATTATGCACAGTCGGCATCTGTAGATGAACACTTTGAATTTTCGCTAGCGCCAAATTTGATTGCCATCCCCCCAGTCTACACGGATGCGAAGATGTGATAAGTCAGTGTACAAAATTGGTTTTATCTAGCGATATGCGTATTCATATCATTGTCAAAGTTGGAGCGTTTTTATTGTCACACTTGAACGTTTTTATTGTGGCATATTTTTTTCCGCATAACAGTAAATAGAATATAAAAGAGTTAGACAATGCGCAAGCGACAGGCATTTGATGTAGCACCTTTGAAGTATTTATAGCTACATTAGCAAGTCGTGGCAATAATGCGCTTCCATTGTTAGAGACAAGGTTGAAATGCATCACGAGCACGTAAGTTTACTGCAACACTGCTTGGCGGTAGAAAGAGGTAACTACATTACTTTATATGTATCAGTGGCGTAGCTAGTCCTAAAGGGGCCCCGTATAAAAATGTATTGGGGGCCCTTTGTACCCGACTGCCGCTGAGAATGGCAATATTTTGTGTTAACAAAATAATTAAAATAGCATCCACAGTCAGTAGGTTAAACTGTTAATGATAAATGATTTTATTTCTGTAAGTAGGTTTGTACAAACACTTTTACACGTCAATCATATTTTAAAACTATGTTGTACGTATGTATGTATAACTACGTTCATTTATTACGGGCCTCTTATCAATAAGAATGAGGTCTTGGGTAATATTTTACGAATTATTACTACACACGTGGGGGCCCCTGTAGCTTGGGGGCCCCGTATAATTGATACGGCTGATACGGCGGTAGCTACGCCCCTGATATGTATGCTAATTATAACGGGTGCAAAAAGACCCAACACCAAGCCGAGAGTCACATTTTCTTCTCGGTACTACAATTTATTTACTAATTCGTAGATAGGATTTAACAATAGGATAAGGATTTTCTATATTGAAGACCAGTCTCAATATTTTTACATTTTTTTACCAACTACGTTTCCTTTGTAGGTATAATACGGCCGATGAATCATGGCTGGTCTGAACATAGGCTCTCAGAACTTTCGCGCATGTTCTCACACTCGCCTCATGTGACTATTTGGTTCCTAAAATATTTTATTGCGCAGCCTCGTGCGCAAAGTTCGGACCGGCGATGATCTATTGGCCGTATTGTAATAATAACTAAACTTCAAAATATCCCCGTTCCCCTTATATTACACATGTAAGCGCAAGACAGTCTTTAGCGTGCGTTACATATTGCGGTACAGTTATCAGCAGGTTTTCATACCAAAAATAATACAGCCAGCAACACCAGCAAATATTTCTGATATGTTAAAAAAATGCGAAGATTTCGGCTTGGTGATGGGTCTGCTTGAACCCTGTTTATGGTATGTATATACTTACTGTCCGTTTAGGTTGCGGAGAGCTAAGGCCAGTATTTATATGCACACTACCTGCAGCACTGTTAATATCATTGATATCAGTATTCAAAGGCCAGGGAAGGTTTTCTATATTTGTTATGCTATCGCTATTTTTGGATTCAGCTGTTCCAACCATATCATGGTCAATGGTTTCTAAAATAATATCAGAATTTGAATTATTTTCCATTCGAACTTCATCATGGGTTTTGGACACAATTCCATCATCTACTTTCTGAGCTACATGATTCAACACAAGCACTTGTGAATTTTCACCAGAACAAGCATCTTTCAATTCATCTATTACATAATTATGCCCTATTAGGTCTGTGCCAGAGTTGTCTACATTTTCAGAAAACTCACTTTTATATATATTCCAACAAACATTATAAGCTTCTATTGTTTCTTCAGTCTTCTCCTCTTTTTCTAATCCACTTTCACTATTACTAATAACTGTCTCGTCACTGTATATGGCAAATATTAAATCTAATTCACAATGTGCGGTATGATGGTGCCAGAAATGTATATGCTCATATAAGTTATCACAATCATAGTAAGCTAAACGGCCAAAATCATCGCATAAACAGAATTCATGCATTTCACATGTTGTTGAAATGTTTACAGCATCAATATCCAGATCCAAGACATCAACGGTATTACATGTTTCATTTTTATGTAAAATATGTGTAGATAGTTTAGACGCTTTTGGCGGATTGCGCCTAGCGTAAGTTTTAAGAACTTTGCACTCACCAGTGTGTTCTTTATCTACTTCCATGTTTCCTCCAGGTTTTTCGACTCCTTGAATACATAATTTTGATTCAATTGTATTTGTATTTGAATTTACTGTTTCCTTTTTAGTAATATCATTGCTAAGAGCTGTTTTTGTTTTCTTTTTATCAGTGTATATGTGAGAAAATTTCCGCAAATATGCAGCTATTTCCTTAACCTTATCTACTTTTATATCTGTAATGCTGCTTGAGAGTTTTTTGGTTGCATTCAAAATAGTAGCCAACTCATCATGTTCTAATGTTTTATCTTCTGATTTTTTAGAAGAAATTTTGTGTTCTGTTAATCTTTTCACTCCACTATCTTTAACAAGAGTATTTTTTGAATGACTGTTTTGCTTGATATTAGATTTTTGTTTTATTTTCTCTTTGGCCGTATTGTGTACCTCAATACCAGTTGCTTCTTGTATAAGACTCACTTTTTGTTTTATATTCGCTTCGACCGTACTGTGTTCTTCAATACTAGTTGCTTCTTGTATAGGAATAACTTTTTCCGCGTTATCTATAATACATTTGTGCTCCTTTTCCGCAATACGATTTTTTTTAATATGTTCAACTGCATGTTCAGTGTCTTTATCCATTTGGCCATTGGAAATCTTAACACTTTTATCTGCATCAATCATCACTACTTCATCTCTATCAAAACCATTTACTGCTGCATTTGCTACTGTTGACATATCATCTTCTGAAGTTTTATTTTGATCATTTAATTCACAGTCACCTATTGCCTTGGTAGTGTTATCTGCATTGAAATCTTTACTGTATTTATCAGTTGATTCCCAGGAAAGAGTTCTGTTCTTACTGGTGTCTTTTAAACTTTGTTCATCTTCCAACAAATTAACATTTGCAATCATATTTGATGTAATATCTGTTCTTGCCTCTTCAACTTGCTTTGAAGATACTAGACTAGGAACAGCAGTAGCCTCTATTTGTTCATTGCTATACACGGATTTTAAAGTACTTTCATTCGTATTTTCTCCACTTTTTACTTGATCTAAATCCGAATCTAATATCTCAGTGTTTACTAAAGGCACTGTAGAGTTAGATTCCATAATTATTTTTCGCCCAGAGTTCCCGTGTTCAATACTTATTTTGGGATCAATGATAGACTGTAGTGTCACTGGCGTAAGTTTTTTGCCATTTAAAGCTTGTAATCTTTTTATTTTTCTAAGTTTTGATAGTGGGATTGATTCTTCAGAGATAATGTTTATTTTAGATGCTTTTGGTGCAGGAATATCATAAGGATCATCTTTAGAAGAAATAAAAACAGAATCTGTGACTGTTGAACTTAAAGTCAATTCAACATTGTTGTCACTTTTAACTGAATGATCATCATCCAAACCCATATTAACTTTGCATTCTAATTTCCTTAGATTTTCATCAAAAGTCATATTTATATCTATTACTTGTTTTTCATTTCCATCAAGGGGCATGCATTGGTTTTCTTGATTAATATTTGGCAAAGATGTCTGATCACCATTCAGAGCAATGTTATATTCATCTACTTTGAGACATCCTTCCTGAATATCATTAGAGTTGCAGATTAGGTTTTTAACTTCGATGATATCTGCAGGTTCCTGTGGCTCTACCAAGTCTGTCACAGCCACAGAGTCTTCAGTGATGTTTTTGCTTGAAATTTCAACTTCGCCTGAAATCGCATTTGCTATGGTAGAAACAAAGGTAGGACTCAAGAAAACAGATTTCTTCATCAAGCTTGCAGTTTCCAAAATTGATGTATCTGTTGGTTTCTGACAACAGTTTGATGCGGGAACATTGTCTATGTGTTCATAGTTTATAATTGCAGTACCTAGAAAAATAATTTTAGACATCAAATAAAAGTAGGTATACAGGGTAATCCATTGAGATGGGTCAGTATGGACAATTGTGAAGCTATTAGAGGTGGAGGTTCTTTTTCTAAGAAACTATGTCGCCAATATCGAAATTTTTCAAAAAATCCCTTACACAACTCAGGAATAAAAACCCCAGTTATTTTTCGTAACCCTTAGCCTAACCCTTCGGGAATTACATACGTGATGTTTTGTTGTTATTTTTTATATAAAAAATCGTATGGCGTTTATTGTTGTAATTGATAGTGAAAGTTGTAAGGATTCAATTTTACTAAGGAACCCCATCCGTACCTACAATTAAAAAAAATACTATATTTCATTATTATTGTGTCAAATCTGCAACTTTTGGAGTTAACTGTCTCTGTCCACTACCATATTATTAGAAAAAATAAAATAAAATACCTACCTACTTACTCTAAAATTTAAGGACCTGTTCCTGAGAATAAATTTCATACTGACCCATCTCAACGGATCATCCTGTATATCATAGCAAATTAAAAATGGGCCAAGTGCATGTCTGACCACGCAGAGTAAAGGTTCCGTATTTGTGTCAATTTTTTTATCGGCTGCAAACTTAAGTTCGTATAACATAGTATTTCTCGAAAAATCTATGAAAATCAAAGTTATCTCTGCAGTTATAACCGAAAATATGCCATATCTCAAAACTATTGACTTAGATAACAATCTCGAATAAAAACCATAATCTTTCTAATTATGGGATCCAGCAATATCCCACATGCATTCGTCTTTTCTTTTTTCATCATCAGTTTACATATATGGGGAACAATGGTGTAGTGAAATTCTTATAATAATAATTAGGGGTGGCACACCCCTAATTATTATTATAATAATTTCACTACACGATTGTTTATCAGTGCACGGAATACACCTTCTTTCCCATTTTCATCAATATAGTGTAGTCAAGTAAAATGTTTGTGGGACGGACAGACGACATGACGAAATTATACTATACATATATTATATGGAACCGTAAAAAGAAAAAATGGATGGACTTACTAGGTGAACTATTTGCATCGTCAGGAATTTCTTGGCTCCCATTTATATTTCCAAAGCTTAAGCAAAATTTCTTATAAAGGTCTGGTGGTACCACCAATGCTGTTATGGCTTCATGTTTATCCTTGCTAGATTTCATCTTTTTTGGATGTTTAGAATGAAGACTTTTAGTATCCATTTTTAGAAATATTTAAAGTTATTGTCATTTGGACATTAAATTCTTCATGAACTTGTTATACTAAAAATAATTAAATATTAATTGAATGACAATTTATGCGGAAAGTTGCATAAGTTCACAGAGTACCTTCTTTAGTTACAGGAAAAAACTTTGGTCATTCATATTACTTACTTCAAAGCAAGGTATGAAATTTACAAAATAATAAATAATTAACGACGAAATAGGTATAATAATAAAACTCGTATTGTATCTGAACAAAAAATAAAGCATTTCTGAAAAAAAAACACACATGGTGAAATTGCACCATTATCAGCGATTTTACATCAAGTGTACATGTTATCTAAACTAAATACGAAATTAAAAATACAAAAAACAAAACAAAAGATTGGGAAAAACTAAACACAGAAACCCAGAATCGAACCGTGGTCACCAAAATCAATGATCACACGTGTTCTTAACTACGCTAAAGGCACTGCTTTGCACAGTGTTGTAATTTGCGTTGCCTTCTTATTTTAGTTAGTCGGTGAGAAAAAAAATATAATTTGAAAAACTAGACATCTGTAAAACTAATATTTAAAACAAGTACTTACGAATCTTGCGACACTCTTAGATACTCAGCCTACACGTCGAAGAAAATTCTTGACATTACATTTTTCATCATACACATGATACGCTTTCGAGATAAATATTACAAAACCGACGGCCACTCATACGCCTAGTAGATAACAAATGAACGTAATTCACTTCCGTTAATTGTATGAAATTACAGCAGGCACGGCGCAAAACGAAAACGAATTCACATGAAAATTGAAAATCGTTGAGGTTATGATCGCTCATCTGAAGTGACTGAAGTTTACTTATTTACAAAATTATTCTTGAAGTATGAAGTCCGCTAAAACCATTACCATAAGGTTGAGTTTGTAAAAAGTGACCGTAAAAGTAAGTGGTCGTAGTCGTGCGGAACCTTATCTCCTGGAGCGATAGATGGCGCCTTAATCAATTCCTCAATTTCTCGCCTAAACTTGCACTAGCACAGATTAGATTAGTCTTTTTTTTTTGTATAAAAACATTACAATTGAAAATACAATAAAAGCTAAAATAAATACAACTTGAAACTCAATACAAATTCAGTGTCTTAAACTGAAAACTAGATATTTTGGTTTTAATCACCTAAAGCTACGTCCAGTTATGTTCTTTTGTCCGTACCGTTCTTCCGTTCCGTATCCGCCTCGCGATCCAAGAACGCTAGTTTGGACGCGAGGAATCGGACGTACAATACCTCGATGCGTTTCGAGGCGCCTCGCCCACGCACACTGGTCCCGAATGATAAAAAAGTGGACATTAAGAAATTTTTGACAGAAGGTCAACGGATTCGGCTGATTTTTTTTTTGTAGACAGCTGATGCAATTACAAATCACTTTTATACATTGAGTTTTTGCCAAATAAGCCGTATTTTCAGAGAAAAAAAATATTGAAATATTTTTTGTATGAAAGAAATCCTAATTTTGTCTTTATCTTCCAAGATTCAAACGTATTCAAAATAAAACTTAGCGCAGCTTGTAGAGGTGCTAATTGCTCACCACTTTGTCATAGACACTCTTCTGCGATTTTGTGCTCCTTTTGAGTTACAGGCACTTTAAATATTTTTTGTATAAAAAATTCTAATTTTGTCTTTATCTTCCAAGATTCAAACGTATTCAAAATAAAACTTAGCGCAGCTTGTAGAGGGGCTAATTTCTCACTACTTTGTCATAGACACTCAACTGCGATTTTGTGCTCCTTTTGAGTTACATGCACTTTAAATATTTTTTGTATGAAAAAATCCTAATTTTGTCTTTATCTTCCAAGATTCAAACGTATTCAAAATAAAACTTAGCGCAGCTTGTAGAGGGGTTAATTGTTCATCACTTTGCCATAGACACTCAATTGCGATTTTGTGCTCCTTTTCAGTTACAGGCACTTTAAATTATTCGTTGTCGGATGAGCTTTACTAGTTTTTTGTAGACAGCTGATACAATTACAAGTAACTTTTAAAGATGTATTTTTTGTTAAATAAGCCGTATTTTCAGAGTTAAAAAATTAATTCAGGCGGATTAGAAATAATCTTGTTAAAGATAGACTAAGATGTAATAACATTTTCTTCATTAATAAGTAACTCTTATAAATGTCTTTCTATTAAAAAAAGTCTTATTTTAAATATATCAAATAAACAACTTGGATATCTCAAAACGTGTACAGACATGTTCAGGTACAGGTAATTTATTGTGTGACTCATATTCAGATTATAAGCATTTTTTGGTAATGAGTCATTGCTTAATTAGCCGATTACTTACAATTTGGGCTATATTTGGTCATCTAACGCTAGTGAATGCGTCGGAAACGCTGAATGATAAAAAGGTATAAATTGCAATTAAAACTTCTTTTACAAAAATTAAATCTTTAACAAGATTATTTCTAATCCGCCTGAATTAATTTTTTAACTCTGAAAATACGGCTTATTTAACAAAAAATACATCTTTAAAAGTTACTTGTAATTGTATCAGCTGTCTACAAAAAACTAGTAAAGCTCATCCGACAACGAAAAATTTAAAGTGCCTGTAACTGAAAAGGAGCACAAAATCGCAATTGAGTGTCTATGGCAAAGTGATGAACAATTAACCCCTCTACAAGCTGCGCTAAGTTTTATTTTGAATACGTTTGAATCTTGGAAGATAAAGACAAAATTAGGATTTTTTCATACAAAAAATATTTAAAGTGCATGTAACTCAAAAGGAGCACAAAATCGCAGTTGAGTGTCTATGACAAAGTAGTGAGAAATTAGCCCCTCTACAAGCTGCGCTAAGTTTTATTTTGAATACGTTTGAATCTTGGAAGATAAAGACAAAATTAGAATTTTTTATACAAAAAATATTTAAAGTGCCTGTAACTCAAAAGGAGCACAAAATCGCAGAAGAGTGTCTATGACAAAGTGGTGAGCAATTAGCACCTCTACAAGCTGCGCTAAGTTTTATTTTGAATACGTTTGAATCTTGGAAGATAAAGACAAAATTAGGATTTCTTTCATACAAAAAATATTTCAATATTTTTTTTCTCTGAAAATACGGCTTATTTGGCAAAAACTCAATGTATAAAAGTGATTTGTAATTGCATCAGCTGTCTACAAAAAAAAAATCAGCCGAATCCGTTGACCTTCTGTCAAAAATTTCTTAATGTCCACTTTTTTATCATTCGGGACCAGTGTGCCACGCCGTAACGCCGCGCCATACCGTTCCGAACGGCGTGGCGTCTAAACTAGCGTTCTTGGATCGCGACGCGGATACGGAACGGAGGAACGATGCGCACAAAATAATATATCTGGACATAGCTTTACATTTTTTTCTTTTATCAATACTTATCATTGATAGATGAAAAACATCACTTTTATCTCACAGGCTTCTAGACTAAGGTTGCCATGACGGTACACTGTAATAGGTCCCGGTTTAAAACGTTATGTTCCGGTGACAATAATTCGTTTGTCCTGGTTACGAAGCTAGGGCGCGTTTATTTACCTATCCGAGGTGATAAGCTTGCTGTTGCATCCTGGGTTTCTTTTTGGACTTGTGTTTGGCCCAAAAAAATTAAGATTCAGAAACAAAAGCCTTGCAAAATATAATTTTGCCTACACTGTCCTGCCCCGTCACTGAACATTTATCGAGTTTTTTATTATTTATCCATGGTTTACCCTATTTCTATTTCGAATCTCCCGGTAGCCCTACTCTAGATCTACCTATTTTCAGTAGCACTGGCACGCCACTGTTGCTAGGAAGATGCCTTTTATTTACACTGGGCATGCTGTCTTTGGTTTGATAATTCTTGACCTCATTCAGGATTTGGGTGATACACTATATGTCCTTCTACTACCTACCTAGCCTTTGCCCAGCTTTGTTGGGGTTGGCTTTCACTGGTTTCCAGTCTATCCGGATGCAGCTTAATACTAATAATGATTTTATATGGAGCGACTGCCCATCTGCACAGCTATTTACGACCATGCTTCGGAATCGGCCTACCTAGTCCCCGACCACTAAAAACTGTCGGAAGAAAGATGGTTGTCTATTTGATTTAAACTGACAATATTTTCGGGTTTCGGTTTTTTTAACAGCATTTACAGGACTCCTTCGATAACATTGATTGAAGTTCGATTCGATACGCTTTCACGCCGAATCCTCAACTCAGTTGCTAGGTAAGACGATACCCCGTGGTCAAAGATCTACGAATGACAGTCGGGCGGGACTAACGGCTAAACGTGCTTTCTGAGGCGCGGTGGGTCTCGGTATGTAATGGATGGTCACTCATGCACGGACCCATGGTATAATAATATACTTCGCCAGATATAGCATTCCGAGACACAGGGTGACACAAGCCTACGACATCACCACTGTGTTACCAGTAGTGTGTAATAATAACTCCCCGACCGCCATTATTACCTGTGCGAATCCGATAAAACAATGAGGTTTTAACTAACAATTACGTTGGTATATGTTTAAATTGAATTGTTTCACTTGATTAGAAAAACTAAACGACAATTTAAATGCTATAAATATATTTTTTAAGAGAATGGTGACTGAAAATGTTTCCATAATTCGTGTTTTGTTTCAATAAAGTGGCAACTGGATAGTGACGTAAGCATGTGTCACTCCCGGAGTGCTAGACCTTGTTTTTTAGACCATGCACGGACCAACCTCGGCAATTCACCAAGCGCAGGTGTTATTCTTATTACATAGCCACGAGCCTCTTGACCATGCACCCTGTGACCTATCACTAAATAATGTTATCTGTTGTCCTTTGTCAGCACAAACCGGCACGTCGCTAGATGGCGGGAATAACATGAAGGAAACGAAAACCTAAGTGAAAAAATAAATAATAATTGACCATCATGGAAATCACTGTCAAGAAATATGAAAATAAGTACCTAAAATAGCTAAATATTCTATATTCTTTGTATCAAGTTTGTACCTTGAAAAGTGGAAACCTAAATTATCAAGCCCAAACAAGGCGACTGAATTAAGTGAATTGTGTAGTGAAAGTGTTGTGCTAAATAATACTTCCCGCCGCTTGACAGAATTATTAAAAAATAAGACTTGTTATCGAGCAATATATAAATATAATAAAAACACTTTCGAAGAAATTTAGTGAAGGAAATTAAATAAACTACAGACTTGGCTAAAAGGTCTTAGCAACCAGGCCATAAAATACTTATAAAAAAAAAAAAACCGGCACAAACAATCCAGTAGTCAAATGTCAAATCATGTCACATGTCTGTCAATTTTGACAACCCGGTCAATAAGAAATGTGATTATATCAATAATCAATTTAAAAAATATAATATAATCAATCACACATTACTAATTCCACAACATATGATATTTAACTAATTTATTTATATGGTGAGGTTATATGCATATTAACTTATGTATTGGTAGATATGAGAGCTTGTAGAGCGGATTTAGTAGTGTTATAAAAACAAAACCTATAAGCTATAAAATAAAATTCATTTGGAGTTCAGCCTCAGCTCTGAGTTCATAGCCAACATAAAGCAAGTTAAAAACAATATTGTGACCACCAATGAATGTAACATGACTGTCTGAATTAAGTGGTTTGATTTTAGTTTCACGGGAATTGTGACCAAAAAGAAAACGACATAAAATCTGGAATTGGTCATTAAATACTAGAGGTACTTATTACTTAAAATGGGTGCCAAATCGTTAGCATTATCATTCCACGTAAAAGCCGAATGTAATGTATCCAGAGCCCGTGTGGGGTTGATGAAATTACCTCATTATGAAGTTAAAACACCCGTTTTTATGCCCGTTGGTACACAGGTGAGGATGTTTGCTGTTAATTCGATTGTATTTTCATCATTTCAGCAAGAAGAAATCAACATCTGAATATAGACATGTAATTGTATTTTGTTTATAAATAATTTCTAATCATGTGATTAAAACTTTTAGGGAACAATGAAGGGACTTTTACCTGACCAACTTGAAAGTCTGGACTGTGAAATAATTTTAGGCAATACCTATCATTTAGGGAATCGTCCAGGTACCGACGTTTTGACGAAAGCTGGAGGCCTTCATAATTTTATGGGATGGAATAGAGCACTTCTTACTGATTCAGGAGGTTTCCAAATGGTCTCACTTTTAAAATTAGCTGAAATAACTGAAGAAGGTGTTAAATTTAGATCTCCTTATGATGATTCTGAAATCATGTTAACTCCAGAGAAATCAATTGAAATCCAAAATTGTATTGGTATGTAAATGTAGCAATTTTTCTATGAGTAAATAGTATGATTTGTGATCTGATAATATTAATTACAATTTATTTGTCAACTTTTAGGTGCTGACATCATCATGCAACTGGATGATGTTGTTCAGACAACATTCCAAGACTATGACCGCATCAAGGAAGCCACAGAGAGGACAAGCAGGTGGCTGGATCGCTGCTTGGCCGCTCATCAGAGACCTACAGAACAAAGCATATTTCCAATTGTTCAAGGATTACTAAACAAAGAACTAAGAGAACAAAGTGCAAATGATCATATGACCAAGGATGTAAATGGATTTGCTATTGGAGGTTTGAGGTAAACAGATAAGAATTGTTACTTTTTGGACTTTCCCTAACAAAACTATCCTTTCTGCTCAAAATTCTTTACAACTTATGGATTTTGAAAAAGTTTACAAAAGCTGCAATACATATTTTTGTTTGCCTAATGCCTAGTTTGTATCCTGACCTGACAACATTCAAATAATATCAGCCTCTTGTTCATTGTTTTAGTGGAGGTGAAGCAAAGGATGATTTCTGGCCAATGGTCAGTCTGAGCACAGGGATACTTGACAAGCATAGACCTAGATACCTGATGGGTGTTGGTCTAGCAATAGACCTCGTTGTCTGTGTTGCCCTTGGAGTAGATATGTTTGACTGTGTCTTCCCAACCCGCACTGCAGTAAGTTGAATGAAAAGAGAAACATTTTATGATGCAGCCTAATATAATATATTGACCATTTTTACATGATTTTTATTAACTTTTCAGAGATTTGGCTGTGCTCTTGTTTCAAATGGTCAACTGAATTTAAAACAAAAAATTTATGAAGCCGATTTGGATCCCCTTGACAAGGACTGTTCATGCTCAACTTGTAAAAACTACACCAGGGCATATTTACACAGCATAGTAACAGTGGAGACGGTAGCTTGCCACCTCGTATCTGTGCACAACATTGCTTATCAGGTAGTTATCCATAGTTTTCTCCAGTTTGTTTCATCTATAAATAATGAAAACCTAAAATATTTTATGTTACTGAAATTAGTTACCAGTTTATCTTATTAAATATGTTAACATCTAATCTAACAGATTTTTTTTTTTAAAGCAAGTAATGATTGTTATGCATGTTACGTTATTGCAATACATTTTCGTTTTTGCAGATGAACCTAATGAGAAACATGAGGGAGAACATTGAAAATGGAACATTCCCACAGTTTGTGCAAAACTTTGTTAGTGAATATTATACTGATAGTGAGTATCCAACCTGGGTAGTTGAATCATTAAGTTCAGTTGGAATAAACATAGTTAAAAACTAACACACTGTTTTCTTGAAAAGAAAATAATACCCTTGTATTTTTTAAATGTTTTATGCTATTGTAAATATATCCAACAGTGTTGTATTATACTGTAAAGAAAGACTTCATTTAGAAATTATTGTAAATGTTTTATTGTTTGTTACATAAAGTCATCTGAATCATTTCCATCATTATAATTAGTAGACATGTTTTCTGCTTTCATTAAAGTGGAATAACTTCTCAACTCTGCCTCCTCCTTCTTTTTCTTTTCTTCTTCTTTTTCCATCTCTTTCTTGTCTCTTAGTAGCTTCTTCTTGTCTTCTCTTTCTAGCCTGTCTCTAGTTTCCCTTTCTATTCTCAAGTCTGGGAAGGATTCTTTTTTAGTTTTATTTAGTCTGTTGACAATATCATTACATTTTTTAGCTACTCTCACTTTTCTGACATCTCTGTCTTTATGAAATGCTACTTGTCCAGCCTGAAAAATAGACAATTATTGAGTACTATTATATCAGATAACTTTTACTGGTTCTTATGTTAAAATTACAAAAAAGAGACAAAGTTTTATAATTGAAACAGGAACTCTACTCATGCTTTCCTTTAGGTAATATGTTCTGCTACTGTTCTTCAATTCGGTTATTTAAATGAACTATACTTTGAGTTACTCATATCATAAAATGCCTAGGAAATTTGCTTATACCAACAATAATTAGTTTTTTTTGCCATAAAGAAAAATAGAATAAAACTTATGGTCACATAAATTACCTCCATTCCTGCTGTTTTCTTAAGATTTGACCACATTGTATAGACAATATCTATATCATTCATTTTATTACCCATTATAGAATTTGCTTTGACTAACTGGCATGCATCATCCAAAACAGAGTTTGGTATTGCATCAATAGTTTGACCCTGAAAGTTAAATAAGGTTTGAATTACACTGAAAACTTAAAAGTAACATAGATAAATAGCTGCAAAACATTATTCTTACTGGTGCTAAGCGAAGATACACATGAGCTGATGATACTTTGTCTACATGGAACCACACATCTTCAGGCCATCCCCACTTTATCAAATCTTCATCTGCAAATGATACATGTTTAAGGAAAGTATAACATAGTGTTATTGTACATACAATACTATAGTTAAGATAAAATCCAAGATTATGGAAAAGGAATTGATTAGTTCCGTACTTTCATGTTTATCAGCACCCATGAAAAGAGTTACTGGTGGAGCTACTACGTTACTAGTAAAGTAAAAAACCATTTTTGCGAATTTGTGTAGTCCAATAATAAACGAACGTAGAAGTTAACGTTTTATTGTAAAATTTGACAATCAAAGTACCACCACACCACACAATTTTCTTTGTTAATCTGACATGCTGACAAGTGACACTGATGACTGATATAAGATGGAAATAATTGCCTTAGAGAAAAAATAAAATAGAGGTGAGCGATTTTAAAGTTTTTAGGTTGGGCCGCTACCCTGGGGACTTTTTACATTAGTAACTAGCTTTTGCCCGCGGTTTCGCCCACGTGAATGTCAGAAATTATCTCACGGGAACGTGCTACCGGGATACTGCAGAGGAGCCACAAACCCTACGTAGGGTTTGTGGCTCCATAGTGTCCTATCATCCAAAGCGTGAAAAGGGAACAGACAGACAGATAATAAATGCAAATAATCTTTTTTAATTTTATTAAATGGGTTTTTATGTTGCTAATTGTCTAACTAAAAAGTAATAATAATTCATTTTAATATTATCATCATTTGAAATACTCTAGCGCCGCCATTGACCACGTGTTACCTAAGTTATTTTATAACTTCAAATTGTAATAACTCATAAGCGGGTGGACTGATTAAATGAAATAAATACTAAAATAAATAATACCTCAAGATATGGGTTCTAACTATATTTCCAAGTCATTAAATCTCTTAAAAAGAGCTACACAACAATTTCAAAATTCATGTGAATTTTAAAATCATCCCCTATTTTACGCCCTTGGAGGATGATTATACAAAAGCGCTGAAACAACTTTTTTTTTAAATCTTACCAAAGGCATAAATGAAATGCTAAGTTCCCCATACAAACTTTCATCCCCTATATCACCCCTTTTAAGGATTATTTTTGAGACAAAAAGTAGCTTATGTGCTTCTCCAGGATGCCATCTATTTCCTTGCCAAATTCTATCAAAATCTGTTGAGTGGTTTAGGCGTGAAAGATAACATACAGACAGACAGAGTTACTTTCGAATTTATAGTATTATCTATACAGTGTGAATCTTCATAATATGCGCATATCGAAATGAGAGACACTAAGCTTAATTTCCGTCGAAAAAATTAAGCTTAGTTTCCCTCATTTCGATATGTGCACATTATGAAGACACACACTGTATAGTAAGGATTTAGGATAGGAACAGACTTAATATGCGCTAAGGGAATAAATTATATACCGTGAGACCTGGCAACTTTGCCAAATATTGTTTTTGCCATAGACCGCTCTACGAGGCGGCAAAATAATGAATACGTCAAAACTGTATTCTTTTTAACGTTTTTAATACCCTTACACCAAATTTGAATATTTGGTTGGCAACATTTTAAAGACCTTTTTAACTTTTTAAGACATTTTTAAAACCCTTGATGAGTTAGTGCTCTTCGTCGGGAGTGACGGGAGGCAGAGGAAACTCGGGGTCTTCTACGGGGGGGGGAGGGAAGCTCTCCTTTCGACTTCGCCTTCCACCTCAGAGAAGTGAGCTTGGTCTACTGGTTGAGAGCTGGGCGAGCATTGGGCTTCAAGACTGTCGGCAAGGCATTCGGCCTTGTCGACATCATCGAAAGCGATGGTATCGTCTGGGCGGATCTGGGGGGGCATGGGGCTACTTCTCGGGATTTGAGTTTCCTCTGAAACTCCCAGAATGCCAGGTGGGTGGGCTCTAGTTCGCTCAGCATCTTATCCCAGCCCGCGTTACGTTGCTCCGCTACACGTGTCCTTACAGCTCGCTGTAAGTAGCGCATATGGGCTCGGTTCGCGTCGTACGGAAAGTTGCTGTACGCACGGACAGCCGCGTTCTTCTCAGTCAACAGTTCACATACATCGTCCAGCAACTTCCAGCGATGGTCTTCCATCACTGGAACTTCCCTTGAACAATCGTTCAGGACAGATTGTACGTATTCTGTGAATGAGCCGATCGCGGCCGTCGCACAGTGGTTCGAAATCAACGCTCCGTGGACACTGATATCAAAATTTCTTTAGGCGAGAAATGAAATTCGGAACGGCTTTATTTCAGTATTATTTATAATATTTGGTAATATGACAGCTATCGACAGCAACATCTCGGAAAAATAAAATATTTAATATTTTTTTGTATGAAGAAAAACACAAATGTCGTTTTTTCTCACAACTTAATAAAACTTAAAGCCTGCGGCTTACATGGGGTGTTGTCCCACATGAGGCGATTCCGAAATGCTATAACACGCACACCCATGCGCGCCGCTTCACTCACAGCAGAGTGTTGAATTTCGAGAAATTCAGTTAGAGATTTTTACGTTGATTTAGGTGTGATCTTGAAAATATACAAAGTAATTGACTTTAGTTTGCTAATTTAATTAATTATTATTAATCATTTGATGATGATTTTGATTATTCATCATGGAGTTTTTTTAAGAAAAACCTTTTCAATCTTTTTTATCCACCGTAAAGTGGCAAAGTTGCCAGGTTTCACGAAAAGTATAGTTCGATATTGATCTAAGTGAACGATACTCGGCGTTGCTCGTAAAGGTAAGATATCACAACTCCATGGTAAAATCGTTTTTTATATGGTATCTTATGATGACATAATTATGCTGACATTCCAAAGCTTTACGAGAGATTTGACACCTGCAGCGATAGTAGCGTCCGCGTAATTTTCTTGTACACAGCGACTAGTCGCTGGCGACTACAAAATCTCGCGTCCACACACAGGCAGCGCAGCCATACGCACGCAGTGACTTTAGTCGCCAGAGCGGTGACTCAAGTCGCTAGGTGTGTACAGACCTACTCTATTTTGTCTAATTGACGTGACATACACATCTTGTCGGTGTTATTAGGACAGATAGGGATAGCGGGGGGGGGGGGGGGTCGGATAGGGTATTCATATTGTCAAAAACTATAAAATACTAAAAAATAAACCGGTCAAAATAAAGACACTGACACTGACAGTGACAACAAATCACAATGACATTTAGAACAATCAATCGTGAATCGTCGGGACAAAAAGAAGTTGTGTTATTTACAATTGATTGTATTGTAACCAAATCAGATATATAAAGTTCCCAATCAAGCCAACAATGGGAAGTCCAGAAAGAGAATTGTGCCCACCACCTTCAGAGGAAGACGAACTAACTCTACCTAGAGCAAGCATCAATAAAATGATAAAAGAATTGGTCCCTTCCGTGCGTGTAGCATTTGAGTCGCGAGAATTAATTCTTAACTGCTGCACGGAATTTATCCATTTATTAAGTTCAGAGGCTAACGAAGTGTGCAATCAGAGTAACAAAAAGACAATCAATGCAGAACATGTTCTCACAGGTGAGTTGTTATTAAGTTTTAATGAAGTGTTTTGAAACAAAACTGTTGCCTGAGCTTGCTTTCAATGAAATTAAATAATTATTGTAACACAGTGGTTTTATAAAGTTATTTACATAATATAAAAATAAAATTTAACTTCATCTTAAAACATAGGATGACAGAACAGAACATAGCAGTTGCTATGCAACAACTAAAGAAGACTACTCCTAAAACGTAGTGCATTACTTGTGTATTATATACCTTTATATACCATTATACCTTCATGGTACAACAAAAACACTTAATTCTAGTTCTAATAGACAATAATTTAACTATTGTTTTTTTTACTACTACATAGGAGTGGGTCTTAATTCTGAACAAAATTTAACCAAATAATTTTCTTGCAGCACTAGACAGATTAGGTTTTAGTGACTATACTCTTGAAGCGGAGGCCGTATTGAAAGATTGCAAAGCTGTTGCAGCAAAGAGAAGACGACAAAGCACAAGACTTGAGAATCTTGGCATACCAGAAGAAGAATTGTTAAGGCAACAACAAGAACTTTTTGCCAAGGTAACTAAATAGCTAAGACTAGCTTTTGAAATTCCGTTTAAATGTAAAGCTGCCAGTCATTATAAGAATGAAATGGTCTTAGGTCAGCCATTTATACTAGATTCTCCAGAATCGCTGTGATGTTTTATACAATTGAATACCTATTAGGATCCACTTGAGCCATCAGAACAACATGCTTGCCTTTCAAACTGTAATTTTTGTTTGAGAAGCAGCAGTCAGTAACTTTTAAATCCATACTATCCATACTACTAATATTACAAAATTCGAAAGTAACTCGTCTGTCTGTCTGTATGTTACCTTTTCAGCCTAAACCACTGAACGGATTTCAACAAAATTTGGCAAAGATGTACATAGATGGCATCGTAGGGAAGGACATAGTCTACTTTTTGTCTCAAAAATAATTCTATAGATAGGGGATGAAAGTTTGTATGGGAAACCCAGCATTTCTTAAGTTATTCAAATTTATACTTTTGGTAAGAAATAAGGAATAATGTCTTACAGCGTTTTTCTAAATTCTCTCCCTAAGGAGGTTGAATAGGGGATGGATTTAAAATTCACATGTAATATTGAAATTTATGCCTACCTTTTTTAAGAGATCTAAGGGATTGGAAATATATAGTCATAGGCCGTATCTTGAGGTAACATGAAGTCTTCGTCTTTATTATCCTTATTCTAAATTACTGTACACAGCCGAGGGAGAAAATCGGAAGAAAAATAATATACGAATTCCGATTATCCACCCCGTCTGGGGTGGACAGATGAACACGTGTTTCAGAGTATCTACCCTAGGGTGGCTGTTTTAGGGTGGCCAAACGGAAATAAGCCGCGCGGGCGGGCGATGCAACGCGATGCAGAAGCTCGTAAGCAATAAAATATACAATAAACCTGCTGTACTGTCTAACTTTTTCAAAACCACCGAACACATTTTGCAAGGCAGTGAAAAGCAAGTAGTATATTATAGTGAATTATCTATGAAAGCAAGGCTATGACTGATATGACATTATAACACAGAGTCCATTGACAAGTGTCATAGCAAATCAGAGCCATAGTGTTTTCAGAAAAAGTATGAATACAACACTGAATGAATTTATCAATGGTTGTGTATGATGCAGAGCTCAAATGTATCAGTGAATATACTAATATCTTGACTACGTAGAAGCATTTTAACAAGTTAGTAGGTACACCAGTTCTTAATAAAAATGTCCCGTCCATAAATACGCAACCCATACCATAGTACTAAGTAGGAATTCAAACGAACTTGTCTTTTTTTAACCGACTTCTTAAAAAAGAGATTCTCAATTCGACTGTATATATACTTACATGTTTTGGTTTAAGTGTTCATCAATATTTTCATCAATTGTAGACCGATGTAAGTGAAAAGAAAAGAAAACTTTTTACATTTGGTAGAGGCGGCATGCGCGCTGGCCCCATAAACATTTTATTAACTTTTCAGAGTTAGCTTCAATAATACATTTTTTTCCGCTTAGTGTATGTTGATGATGTTATAATAACTTCCTGGCACTGTTATTTACACAGCAAGTAGTGGTATACGGATTTGTTTGGGGTAGGTTTACCACAACTAAAAAGTCCAAATAAAAAGTTTTTAACGACTTAAAAAAAAGGTTTTTTTATATGCTTTTCTATAACAAAGTAAACAGGTTTTCATTCTTTCTATATCCCTGGTGGGTGTAGCTGTATTGTGTCTATTATTCTAGGCTTAAGCCAGGAACTTAAAAGTCTACATAACTGAAACAAACCTAATAGATAATTTACTTGTATTAATTATAAATTACAGGCACGAGAAGAACAAGCAAAACAAGAGCAACAACAGTGGTTGCTGTTACAGCAACAGGGATTAGTGGGAGCTGAGGGAGGTCCACAGCCATATGTGCCGCCTCCCCCTGGACCTAGAATTGATGATGAAGAGGATGATGATTACTCATAGATCTAATAACAAAAGATTGTAAATTATCCATTAGATTTTCCTGTAAACGGTAAATTAAGGATAACATTGAATTTTTTATTGGTGACCCAAAATGTATTTTGTGTTGTATTTAATACAGAAAATAAATAACACCAACAAAACTTTTTGTTTACTTATTCGAATTCTCCACCGCTTTTGGAATCTGTCTGGCTGTCAATATGTTGTCATGTCAACAACAACACAGCTTGTTTTGGCTTGAAACAGCAGTCATTATTTTCACAAATATGGTATTTACAAAATGAGCAGTGATTCTAATAAGAAATACAAAAGGCCAAAACAAAATACTTTAGCAACCACAAATCCAGGAACCTCAGTAGGTAACAGTCGTTATAAATCTTGGTGACTTGATTATTACAGAAATCTGTTGTATATGTACCTAAATAATTCAAGAACCTACCACGTAATCACACGATCTACCCGCCGATAGATCGTGTGTCCAAATCAGATGATGAATTATTACGTTAAGTATAAATATATTCAAATTTCAAAATTCTCAAGTTGATTATGGATCACAGATAACGCTTTTAGGAGCAACAGTCGTAACTGATATTCTTAAAGAGCAATTTAAGGAAAGGTATCTAGACATAAATAAGGGGTTTTCTGCCCCCAGCCCCCACCGGCCACCGGTTGTTTATAAACGACGTTACGAATTAGACCGAACCCGACGCGGATATAAAAAAATAGAGCATTTAATTACCTACCCGGCCACGGGCGTTCTTTATTTCTGAAATAGATATTTTGATAAGTCGAATCTGTGCGTCCAATTCCTACATATCAGTTGTATTACAGAGGCAAAGAAATAGACGAAACGAAGATGTGACAAAACCAGCTCAACCCTTATGTGCTCTTTTAGCTAAAGACTCGGAATGGGTAGACATATTGCAGACATCCCAAATAGAAAATCAAAGACCTTCTGCTAACGTGTCTGACGAGGAGGAAGTATTACAACTTGTAAATATTTTTTTTATCATTTTATTTACAATTGTATAACAAACTCGTGTGAAAACGGTATAATATTTTTAGGTAGAATGCGAAGACGGGCCTCAAATGAAACCACTGGCTATTATGTTTCCGGGGTTACTTGACAAAGATCCCAAAACACTGCAAGGCATGCTGACCAAGGCCATGTCAACAACAGAAGTAACAAGACATTTAGTGGACCTTGGACAAAAAGCTAATTTTACGTTCATGAAAAAAGCAGATCGGTTGATTCCGCCAGAAAAGGTACCCACATCTTTTGTTTGTAAATTAGTGTAATTGTGTGTAGTAATTTCCAACATTACATTAGAGGATTTGCTGCCTAAAGTCAAGATAATTGTGCTGTGTATGAGAGGCCTAATTTAGTCTAGTGTCCTGTGTATGGTGTCGGCGGTCTAGCTTTTAGGCCACTTTCGGAGCGTAGTCAAGCTCAACGCTTTTCACCTTCATCAGCCAGCAGAATAGAAATGGTGTCTGTCAGTATCGCGGCTGTATGACTTCCAAATAGATCAATAATAAACTATAATATAAATGTACGTAAAATCTACGTTTATGTACTAAAATAAGTATAAATGTATAAATATCATTTTAAAGTAACATTTAATTCCTAATGTCAAATTTGAAAAAAGTTGATTGAATAAAAATTCACCCGCCAACCTGACATCCAGGTCGGCGGATTACTTTAAAATGAGATTTGCTACGCATACAGACCCCTACATAAATATAATTTATTTTTGATCTATTTGGAAGTCATACCCCGGCGATTCTGACGGACACCATGGAATGGTCATGTCTTCGCGTCGCGTGACGCGCCTGTTTGTAGGAGCCTTAAGGCATATCTAATGATTTAAATCTTTGCTGCTGACATAATTTTCATGACAACCGTCACTGCGGTCGTTATGAGCGGTCACCGCTTTTCTAAGAAACCGTAACTAAAATAGGTATCAAGACAAACCAAGCAAATCCGTAGATATGCTCCGCACAGACTACATAGAGATACTACGTAAGCTCCGTAGGTTACGCCGTTGCCGATGCGGATGCGTAGAGTGCGCGCAAGATAAGACTGCGCGCGTGTTAGAACTTCACAATAACAGCTATATCCCTGCCAGCACTTTAATCATTTTCGGCATATTGATGGCGATTATTTAATTTGGAAAATACGGAACACAGCACACTCTCTTGACACCTGATATAAACGTCGAGATGGCGGCAAATGATTATTTCCGATTTCAGTTGCGCGCAGATTATTTTGCGCGCACTCTAGCTTTATACTTAGTTTGAAATAAAATAAAAAACAGTTATATTCTATAATATTATATTGTTGTTTACAGCAATGGATGGAAAGTTTGACTGAAAACAGCAATTCATATGGTTCTGTAGATTCTGGACTACTTAGCAACTGTAAGTAGGTAATTTTATAAATTTTCTAGTTATATCAACAAACAATAATAATAACAATTTACTCAATTTCTCTTTACTGTTTTAACAAACTATTTGTAAAGGTATATCAAGTGATTATGAAGCAGACGGTGAAATTACTGACAGAGAATTGAGCGCAAGTAAAACAAAGAAGAAAAGAAAGCACATTGGAAGCACTAATCAATCAACCGCAGAAGATCTGAGTTCACATGATATATTAGACGCAAGGTACCTCATTAAGTAAGGCGAAATATATTCAAAAGCTTTCACTAGTCGCTTGAACAAAAACATAAAGCTATACCACCATTTTTGCAGATAATTATGAAGATTAGAAGAAATTGAACCAAGAACCAATTAGTTATTATCAAACGATTTATATACAAAATAACAATTTGAAGTTCCTATAATTAAATAAATCTATAAATTACATATTGTTTCATTTAAAAACGAACCGAATACTTATTCCTATTTTTGTGGATGAAATCGCACTACTGCAAAAGGGTGACTTCGACTACTCCACATCAAGCTATACTGTGCTATGCGGTTCTAATTCGCTCCTCTTAGATTATAACGAGGAAACGATCGAAACGCGCATTAGGTACCTTGGCAATGCTTTGTTTGAAACACAGCAGGGATCACGTGATACCGAATTTTCTCAGCCCGAGAGCACACGAAGCGGACAGAGTTGCGCGTCTCAGGTTAAAGTTAGGTTATTGGACTTAATTGTACGGAACGCAATGTTGATATTTGACTGGCGGTGACAATCGCAGTGTGCTGCACCGGACAGCACACCTCTCGAAGCATAACTTGATGTTGGTTAGCTAACGTAAATTAGTTAGCTGAGAAGATTTACGTAAGGTAGTAGGAGGTATATTTATCTGCATCACAGTAATACCAAGTTGTAGCGGCGGCGGCGATCCGCATACGTATTGCGCTTTCAGGGTGCATGTACTGAGAACAGAATATAAAATAAGAACAAAGTATTGATTTATACTGCTCAGTGTGTTCTAATCCTAATCATCCCTCGACATATAAAAAGGGGCATTATTAAGAGTCAATTCTTAACACAACACACATTCAATTAGTTTACTAAGTACGTAAATACAAAAGATACCACTTTTTAATATAGTATGTACATTATAACAAATATTTTGTAAGTAAGAACACTATTATTAGATTATTAAAATGTAATAGGTACCTATTTGAACTAGGTATACATCATTTGGTAAATATTGAGAAACAATGATCAATATATGCTAAGAACAGGCCATGAACACTTACAACCCGTTTATCCTTTGGTGGTTTGGCTCATTTCACCATAGTAACTTGTGCTTAGTTTTCAGATTACACAGTTAAGGGGGATGCGCCAAGGTAGCCCGCGAAATTCCAATTTTATTACGTTTTTTGCAATTTGCAGGTCAGTATCAGATTGTATGTTGATCTAAATATGATTCGCGGCCGTATCAAATATTTATTTATACAATTATAATCATAAAAATCATCAATACATCTCTCTAAGTTCACATTACCCTATTGAATGACTATTTCATGAAATCATGACATTTGACGCCAATTCTAACTTAAGGAGTTGTATTTCTGATTCTAATGATTATAATTCAGTAAAGCCATATTTTTTACGGCCGCGAATCATATTTTAATCAACATAAAACCTGACACTGACCTGGAATTTGCAAAAACCGTACGTAAATTTGAATTTCGCGAGCTGCCTTAGCGCATCCCGCTTAATTAATAATTGTTAAATTTTACCGATCCCTTTCGTGTCCCTGCCGTTTGTTTCCAGCAAAAATACATAAGTAAAGGAAAATTCACTTTGTCTTAATCAGTAGACCCAAGTTGTGCTGAAATAGCCAGCTCAGGTTTTTGTAGGCTCAGCAGAATAGCTAAATGCACTGACTAATAACAAATCCTTTACACTATGCAGTATCGCTTGGACTGTTATTAAACTGGATTATTGCATTTTATTTAGGACTGCTGGTCGAGATAAATGGATTTTCCTTCAAAAGCTTCTCATAGTTAAACAGCTGAAGTAAAAAAAATGCAATAAGTGTCTGCAAAAGTAAAGAGACGCAAGCCACCCATTACATGACAAGCATTTTCATAACGCAAACTTGTAGCTGCATAATCAGATTATAAATAGGTAATAAAAAAATAGCACTAGCGTTTAAAAGTAGGTATTTCAAGAAAATAATTCTTAATCACTACAAACACATGAGCAAAAACATTATATAATAAGAATACATATACTGATCGATTCCTTTTGTAATAAATATTTCTATTTACATATTTTTCTATTGCATGAGCATACATACGTCCGTAGGGACTAATTAAAAAAAGTCACCCGGGACGCGCGCAGTGATCGGTATAATCTAGCTGCTCTTAAATTGCCCCCGTGAAGCACACCAAAGCGTAGTTATCACGCGGCGCCCCGGCCAATTGCTAAGTCAGGCCCTCGTTTATATATATACATAATTATTAATTACATATGCTTTTCATATTTTTAAGAATATTAAGCAGATAAGTAGAATTACAATAACATCTTCACTTGCCTGACTACCTTACCACCTGTCTTTTCCCAGTCACTGCTTTTCCAGAAATAAGAAAAAGGCGTCTTTGAATGAGGTGACCACTTTTAAATAGTTAATTTTTTGTATAACAATAAGGCTATAAAATGTATTGCTAATATATGACTTTAGAATTTATAATAAAGTTGTCCATATACGCGCTTTATTATACAGGCTATTTCCGTATCGCAGATCCTAAAAGGGTTGCTCCACTCAGGGGCGCGACGCACCTAATCACCTAAGCCAGGCTTGCGTTTGGCATGATTCATGATTGAATTGAAAGACTGAGAGTGCTGTAAATTTTCTCTCACTACCTATGTGGAGCCAAGGGAGATAACTACCTGGCTCTTTCAGAAAGGCAATGGTCGGGTCCAAGCTGCGGAGCCTTGAAATCGACGCAGAGCTGCAAGCTTATGGAGTCTAATCGCGTACCTCTGTTCATGTGCGCTTTAGAATTGCGCACTTTAATTTAATGTAGGCCATTACATCATAGAAAAACGCGACATTTCCAGTCGTCTTTGTCGTTCTGGTGACTCATTCGGACCTCAGTCGGACTCATCACCCAGTGGTGATAAATATGTGGTTTAGTTATGTTGATGTAGAGCGAATCGCCATCGCTATTATACGTATCCCATAAAGTATGAATTCCCTAACACATTAAGATATAATGCGTACCGTACCGCTGATGAATAGAAATCTTGAGGTCAGTTGTGCGGTAGCTATGTATAACCTGGAAGTCGTCAAGTCACGAGTGAATAGATTACTTCTTGACACGAGCATTGGTCAGATTTTGGTAGATAAAAGGTTTATCTTGATTTAAAGGTTTTATTAAGTCACTAATGAAGAGTTGCAGTTGAAATGTTTAGGCCTATTTGTCACTCGTGCTTAGTTTAGTCCAACAATAGTCGTCGCACCCCTGGCCCGCAGCGCCAGATGGAGCAGAGCCGCCGTTGGCCGACTATTAGTTTCTTAATGTATGCTATCGATACGACGTTCAATTTCGCAATTCACTAGTCATGACTATGATATAATAAATCACTACCGTAATACAAAAATACAATAAATATTTTTTTTTTACGAGAAAGAATGTCACACTCAAGGTGCCACCCATAAACCACTTCCAAATATTTGAAGAAAGCTCCGCTTTTAGATAAAAATCTTAGAAGCTATAATGAGACATTTACCAGAGTTTTTTATTGAGCAGTATTTATGTATTTGTATGCATGCAGGCACTGTTATAGTACGATTCAAACTTAACGGCGCGGCGCGGCGGCTCGGAACATGAAGCGATTCGCTGCGCCAGTAACCAATCCACGTGTCAGCGGGGGCGAGGGGTGAGGTACTGCGCAGTGAATAGCGCACTTCACAGCCGCCATTAAGTTTGAATCGTACTACGTTTAATTTATACTTTTTATTTCAAGCGTATGCTGTTAAGGCAACATTCATTCATTCCATTAGTGGTTTCTGGGTGGTTGGCTAGTATCTTGTACAAATATTTATTATTAGACATCCATTAACATCACACAGACATGCAACAAATGGAATCTTGTCCTGACATATTTCCTTTGGGACTATGTTCTTTTATATTTCCACGGCATTAATACTATCGGTAATGCGAACGCAGAATCAACGTAAAGTATGTTTATTTAAAATATGTCTACATGTACTTTAACAATTCCTGCCTTCGTCAGAAGTAACAAGACTGCATCAGCATTCTAGTTTGCTCATTCTTTGGATGATCTGGTTTTAACAGACTATTAATACTCTTATAACGAATGAACTTGAACACTTAAAACCAAAATATATTTAGTTGTTACCTATGAATAATTAAATACGATGCCTGTGCATGAATTTGCAGCATGTTCATGAGTAGGTATTTCACATAAACATATTTTTTTAGGAATTATTTTACACAAATTATATTTAAAAACTCCACAAACATTTAGATATCAAAATCGAAAAAGGAAATATATTATTTCTAGCAAATCCTACAAAGTTCCATGGAGCAAACAGTTGGCTGCTACTGATTTTGGATTATACTTGTTCATGGTTCCTATTTATTTAAGATCGAAATAGTAAAAACTACTCTACTATTATGTTAGACTTGTTACTCGCATTTAAGTGCCAATCTTTGGAGATTACAAAAGAATAAAATACATTCGGTATTTGGATACCGAATGTATAGTTAATCCCTATTTAGAACCTTATTCACGTATCTATCATTGAGCTTAAAACATTATTTTATATTATTTATATTAAGGGTTTAGAAGGGGGGGGGGGGGATTAGGGGGGTTTTTATGAGGGATTTTAGGGGCAAACAACGCAGTTTCTTGGCAGGACAAATGCATAGTTTACCATATTTAGTATGCAGAGCTCAAAATTTGTGTGCCCCCGCCGATGGCTCGATCCTCGATCTCAAAAGTAACCCGTCTACTGCATAGACCCTTACACAGAAGTATTATAATTTTATCATAGATTTTTTTCATGTCTGAGCATAAAATAGTATCTTGTATAAATCTTGCATGAATCTTTACAATATTAAAAATACAATTTTAAAGTTTGTGAATGCTTAACTTTACTAGTTGGTTAGTGTTTATACAAGTATACCTACATTATACACAACCGTGGAAACCGTGAGAAGGTTTTTGTATCATAATTTAATACTCTTACTAGTATATTAATAATTATATTTTATATTATTTAAAAAATGCTGCATTCATTAACTAGGCGTGGGTCTAGCAATTAAATGTAAATAATTTTATGTTACTGTTAATGTATCCACACTTTCTACATATTAGTATAACATTATTTCGCCTTGAGTAATTATTGGCCACTGGTGTGCAAATAGCTGACATTTCCCAAACATAATCTGAAGGTTGTCTCTGAATTACACACTTTACTGGTTTCAACACATCAACAGTAACATGTATGTATTTAATACCATTCGCTAATTCTACCTCAATTATTATAAAATTCTCAACTGTACAATTAACACATCAAATCAACTTCAAAGGAACATTTACACTATACTTTACCTATAATTAACATTAAAATCAATTATTATTATTATTGCATCATTAAGATTACAACATCATTCTTTTGTAAATGTAATAGCTAGAATTCACCATGATCAACACTGGAAAACAACTCCTACCTGTCACATGAGAAGTTTAGATAGATCTTTAGGGGAGGAGGGACCGAGCAGGGTCAGATTTAGTGAGTAACACGCCGCCGAGGAGCGCGAGCGCCGCAGCGGCCGCAAGGCGTCACGCGCGCGGCCGCGATGCGCAGCCGGGCGAGCGAGCCATGGCGCACCGTCATTGTGTCGGCTTCAAAGCTGCCATCTTGCGTCCGCGCGCTCGTGCCTCCTGCCGCGAAGTGGTGTACTCAAACCACAAAACATTGGGTATCAGCGTTGTATCTCTTATCATCAATAATTCACATAGCTTCCTGAAAAATTACAAACATATTTATTGAATATAATTTTCAAGAATTAAATCACATTATTATGTGATAACTTCACTTCAAGACAAAAATGAAAATTAAGATGATAATATACACTTACAGTGACACAAGCTGCGGGAATAGTGGCGTGAACACTCTGTGAACTATTGCAAACCATAGGGTTGCAAAAATGAATCCAACTATGCCTCCTACCACAACTTGCGATGTTGTGTGGTAGTGTAGATACACCCTTGCAATGCACACTAGCAATGATAAGAACATACAGCCGCCCACAATTATCACTCTCCATAATGCAGATATTATACTGTTATTATTTATGTGGTGTAATCTGAAAATAAATTATAAAACTATTAAAAAAAAAAAAAAAAAACCCGAGTTTACCCTACCGTCTTAACTAGAAACATTTGGTTGCAAGATGAAAAGTGTGTCAACTCACCTGATTAATACAAAATATAGAACATAAGTACTAAAGAACCAAATAAATTGAGCATGTGATGATGGCATCCCATATTCATTGTACAGGTTCCCCCTTGAGAGAGGTCTGGCTTCACATATTATGTGTTTAAGTATTATATTCAATACTTCATTCACTAATGTGCCAGTGAAAAAAGTGATCTGTAAAAAAGGTAGTTATATTTAGGAATATTTAAATTATATGTAATTTATTGACAAATAAAAGATGACTGCAATGCTGCCTAATTATAAGTACTCAATCAAAGGAAGTGTGAATAGATAAGTGTCATCTAGTTAATGCAACCATTATTCAAACCAAGTTTGCATGTGAATATTATTAGTAGCATAAATATATAATGCTTTATAGTTACATTGAAGAACAAAATCACGTGAGAGCTCAGATAATATCAGAGTCAGTAGGACTCATGGCTTCAAATGGATATTCTGTATGGCACTGCCAAGTTTTTAAAATAATATCTTGACTTACAGTGTGAAGATCTCGACGAAACAAAATAAGCGCAACAAACCCAGCGCCTATACCAAATGGGGACAGGCTTATGAGGGCGAAAAACTTTCCAAGCCAGTCTCCTGAAAACATAGATATAACGGATCACAATTGGAGCATGAATAGCGTAGTATGAGACCAAGTTAATTTATGTTAAACTTACCTTTTGGATACTCAACTAAAGTGAGTGCCAGTGGTTGCCATTCGATATCACCGTTATTATGCAAAACATCACGCACAGACACAGCCTCATCCTCCATTTTTGCTTCATTTGCTAGAAAACTGAAACAGTTATCAGGTTAATAAAAATCCTGCATAAAATTCTAACGATAAATATTAAAAACCAAGACTCAAACTCACATCCACAACACAGACGACAGGTAGTACGACACGAAACAAGTTTTTTGACAATCTGCGAACAATCAATCAAGCCAATGACATTAGCATGTGTTGCCAATGTAAACAAATATTCCGTGAATGTAGTCTAGTGGGAGACTGTGACGTAGGATCCTCACCACAGTTTAATGCTAGATACACACGCAGCCTTTTTGTCACCAGTGACTCGCTGGTGACTTTATAGAGGTATGAGGAACAGGGGAGAGAGTTTAAGGGCTCTGCCTGTTGACTGGCCGAAAGTGCAGTGTGCTGTGCCAAGGTTACTGATGAGGCTGAGGGTAATGACCAGTGTCCGCTGTATGCTGGTGGTCACTATACCCGTTTAAGCCGTGGCTGCTGGTGGCTGTGTGAGTCGCCGCTCGAAAGCTTGAGGAAGTGATGATGATGACGTCGAAGTAGTTGCACGAAGGCTGTGCTGACGTTCATACTCGGGGTCACCAGTATAGAGGTAACCGCTACAACTTCAAAGTCTCACGTCCACACACAGATTTTGAAATTGCTAGCCAAATCTGCTGTCAAAATCTGAGTGTGGATGTGACATTTTGAAATCGCGAGCGAGTCGCCGCACGGTGGATCGAAAATCGGCTGTAGAAGACATAGGATCTCGATTTCTTAAATGTTATTTTTTTTGCTGGAAATGACTTCTGCTGATCATTACTATGTACAAAAATGACACCCGAGTTAATTCTGCCCAAAAACGAAGGAAATATATTTTTTTTACGAAAAATTTGTATGAAGCTAGTATGAAAAATCGAATTATCTCCTAAACTGCATGTTTAACCGTAATATCCTTGGAGGTGGTCATAGTGCTAATTATTTATGATTTTTTGGTTGCCGATTTGACGAAAAATTTAATGCCGTTTTTTTAAAAAAAATCGTCAAAATATTTTTATTTATTTTTACATGTAAAACGATCCCTTTTAGTGTCCAAGTTAAAAAGTTCGATATGTTATTAACCCAAATATTAAGAACACACAAAACAAGAAAAATTAAATAAAAAAATTGCTGTTTTTTGACACATTTTTATTAATTTAAATAAAAAAAGATTATCAAACTCTTATTTAAGTAACATATAAAGTTATATTATATACAAAATAATTTAATTTAAGGAATTAATACTAAGCATTTGTAAAATAAAGTAAAATAAATAAAAAAATAGACAAAACTCTGTCATCGAATACATGATGAAAAATCCTGAAGCAGCCGCTAAATTAAATGAAACGCTTAAGAAACCAGCGAAAACAATCATATTTACGTCAGAAAAGGCGCTTGGATTGCTTCTTTCGCTAAAACTCTCAAAGTGGCAATATATTACGTTGCGAGAGGCTGCCATTCGGGAAGGTGCTAAGAATATTTATCCATCTTACTATAAAGTGCAACAAACTAAGCTTGATTGCTACCCTCCGAAGCAATCAGTGACAGTTACTGATTCATCGGCTAGGATTACACTTCAAGCTTTACTTGATATCACAGTTACAAGAATCCTTCAAAGCCTTTCTAAGGAAGAGCATAACAAGCAGTTGAAGCTGATATCCAAGTGGGGATTTGATGGTGCTTCTAACCAAAGCCGATACAAGCAGAAAATGGAGGGTGAGGAAGATGACTCGAGCATTTTCATGACCTCCTTGGTGCCACTTAAACTGACAGATGGAGACAACATCTTATGGACGAACCCAAAACCATGCTCAGTTTTGTATTGTCGTCCAGTTCAGTTTACTTTTGTAAAGGAGAGTGAAGCAGTTGTCCTTGAGCTGAAAAAACAAATGGATGAAGAAATTGAGGCCCTTATCCCCACAGAGTGCAATAATAATAATAGGGTGACTCATGAACCAATGATGACGATGATCGACGCTAAAGTTTGCACTTACCTTTCTGAAGCTAGATCAAATGCATCGTGCTACCTGTGCTTAGCAAAGCCTACAGAAATGAACCGCTTAGATGCTGTAACATCAAAAATTGTGTGGTCTGACCTGTATGAATTTGGCTTGTCATCCCTACACGCCCGTATAAATTGTATGGAATGTCTGTTACACATTGCATACAGGCTCGACTTCAAACGGTGGGCAGCGAGAAGTGATGAGCACAAAGAAATGCTACAGACAAGGAAGAAAATAATTCAAAATAAATTCAAAGATGAGCTCAATCTGTTGATTGATATAGTAAAACAAGGCTCGGGAACCACCAATGACGGGAATATTGCAAGAAAATTCTTTGAGTTTCCTAATAAAACCGCAGCTATAACCGGTTTGGATGAAGACCTCATCAAAAGATTTGCTGTAATTTTACAAGCAATTACATCTGGAGAGCAGGTCGATATAATAAAATTTAGAGATTATGCCCGCAAAACAGCAGAAAAGTACGTATTATTATACGACTGGTACTACATGTCGTCAACCGTTCATAAATTATTAATCCATGGGGCTGACATAATTGAGAAAAATAATATTGTGCCGATTGGGACTCTCTCGGAAGAAGCCTCAGAGTCTCTAACTTTATATGTTACTTAAATAAGAGTTTGATAATCTTTTTTTATTTAAATTAATAAAAATGTGTCAAAAAACAGCAATTTTTTTATTTAATTTTTCTTGTTTTGTGTGTTCTTAATATTTGGGTTAATAACATATCGAACTTTTTAACTTGGACACTAAAAGGGATCGTTTTACATGTAAAAATAAATAAAAATATTTTGACGATTTTTTAAAAAAAAACGGCATTAAATTTTTCGTCAAATCGGCAACCAAAAAATCATAAATAATTAGCACTATGACCACCTCCAAGGATATTACGGTTAAACATGCCGTTTAAGAGATAATTCGATTTTTCATACTAGCTTCATACAAATTTTTCGTAAAAAAAATATATTTCCTTCGTTTTTGGGCAGAATTAACTCGGGTGTCATTTTTGTACATAGTAATGATCAGCAGAAGTCATTTCCAGCAAAAAAAATAACATTTAAGAAATCGAGATCCTATGTCTTCTACAGCCGATTTTCGATCCACCGTGCGCCGGCGCGGCGCGGCGCGGCGGCGACTAGAGTGGCTGAGTGTGTACCTAGCATTAATAGGCTTCACCCTCACACTGGTCAATAGTCCAAATAGTCAAATTCTACTTGACTAGATGCAAACCGGAGCTAGTTTTCATCACGAATTCACAACATAGATCTACATACAGACATATAAAGATATGTCTGTGCCACGATCTTTGGCAATGCTGAATCTTTGGCCAAAACATAGGCCAGCCCTCTGGTCACGTAAAGAGTCCACCAACCGCTTGGCGATGACTTGAAAACTAAGTGGGCACTCGGATCCCATGGCCCTAGTATTTCAATCCCAAACGGCTCTAAGCGTACCTGCTGCAATCTAAAACCGTAGGACTTACTTGTAAGTCCCAAAAATATTGGAGTATTTGCGACTTTTGAGGTTTTCCGCACGTGCAGCAGTTGCCCCAGCACAGCCTGCCGTGCTAAGATGGGATGGCGCAAGGATGTCGACACACATTGCAGTCCACACCAAAGACCTATCTACCTTCCAAGGTATTATGGTCATTTCACCTGGCCTCATCCCATCGTCGCGTGCCAAGCCATTGCGTTCTAAATCGGCTGGTGACCAGAGCACGACGGATGATGGCATTGATGCTGGCGTGCCATGCTATTTGGCCTGCGCTCCTATTGCAGAATGGGCCATGGTGTCTGAGGCAGTCGACACCCTCACCACATTGGCAGCGATGCGGAGCCACGCAAGGAGCGCCCAGACACAAACAAGTACCGAGCCGGAAGATGGTGTCACCCAGCATAACGCCTATGTTGGGTGACGGTAGCGTCTGAAGCCAGAGGCTCGACTCCTATCCACCCAAGCCTGCAGGCGGGCATGCTCAGCAGTATTGGTGGACATATTAATAAGATTATTTCCTACTACTTGCATCTATGTATACAGTTTTACCATGGAATTAGTATGTACTATATAAGTTTGTACATAGGTTTTACTAATTCCATAACTTGTCTTTAGTGGAATGCTCAATGCTGATAGTTTCGTCTAACAGAAAAGTTGTCTATGATTTTTGCTAGGAGTCGTAGTCTGGCAACAAGAATAAATACAAAAGTACTCTGTGGTGGCCACCCTGTACAGTTCTTTTGTGAATTCGTCGTCAAATTAAAGAGGGCTAAAATTATTGAAAAATTGGAATTTACTTGAAAAATTACAAAATATAAAATGGCAGACTCAGATGTAGTGGACTTGGATTTAACAATCGATAGTTTAGTTCCGAAGAGTCCTGAAAGGTAAATATTTATGAATGTTTGTGTAATTGCATGTGAAAATATGCCAAAGTCCTTCATGTTTTTTGAACTTAAAAAATAGTTAGAAATTCTCAAATATATACCAAGGTGGTAATCTCTATAAGTAATCAATTAGTCTAAAATTATTAATAAAGGGGGTGCCTTGACTTATGACCTACATAAAGTACAATAGCCTGATCGTGTGTGTGGGAGTGCATGGATATGCATATTATAGCAAAGCCATATTTTGCATTTATGACGCATAAAAACACTAATAAATTACTGTTGCAACTTTGATCTTCATCCAAACATTACTAAGGGTTGATTCTTAATTCTATCTTTACTAAAGAATTATTCCAAGATCAGGATCAATCAGCTGTGCATGTGAGGGCATATTTACAGGCAATGATAGATAACACTTGCATAATAAATATGATAATGATAATGTATAACAAATAACAATCAATAGTACAAAGTTAATGTTTTGCTTATTAGATTCTAACTTTATTCTTTGTTGTCAACAATTTCCATAGAGTGGCTGAAGAAAAGAAGGAAAGTGGGAATCATTTGTACAAATTCAAAAATTACAAGGGTGCCCTGACTATGTATGATGAAGCTATACAGCTTTGTCCGGAGAATGCAGCATACTATGGCAACAGATCTGCATGCTACATGATGCTGGGCATGTACAAGAAAGCCCTGGATGATGCTCAGAAAGCTGTTTCTCTCGATTCAACATTTACTAAAGGATACATCCGCATGGCCAAATGTTGTATTGCACTAGGTAACTATGTTTACATTTTGTTATTCTTAACTTAATTTAAGTAAGGAGTTTAGTTATTAAGCTAGACCAAAGGGCCCAGACAAAGTAACAGAAAAAGCCAAAAAATGTATGGGGCTGACATAAGCTATCGAAATGTCACGTGATCATAGGTCAACGCATATAAATTAGCTAGACAATGTTAGCATCATTTGATTCTATAAAACGAATCAACAGTGTCGAAGGATTACTTCTATAAAGATGCATAGCCAACTGGCATTTTTTGACAAGCGTTATTGCTAGTTTTATATTTGTATGTTGGAAACATTAGTGAAAACGATAGCGATTGTAGAAATAGAATTGCTCTGAAGGAAATGCCATTTGTCTAGGCCCTCAGGGAACAAAAAACAAAGAGGGCTGTGAAATGCTATTGCTTTTGATCAATTAGATGCTTTTAACAAGTTAATGAATTTTCATACGGAGTTGAACTAACTACATAGAATTTAAAGCTCTAAGTACCAATCACTTCACAATAGAGTTGTCCCATTTGTTGTTGAAATCACACCATTGTATAATCAGTATTGAATGGTGTTTATTATAAATGACTTCATTATGGACTGTTGATTCATTTGGTTGTCCTTATCAGTCTAGGAAAGAACCTTACATACAAATTGTTATAGGTATGCAGTACTGAATGATAAATTACTTATCATATTAACTTGATATGTACTGCGGTTTAGCCTTGTGACCAGTGTTTACTAAAAATTTAGTAGATGAGATTATTGTAAAGTTAGAATACATTACAATAATAAATATAGTCTTGGAACAGCTGTTACTACATCCTTACAGTTAAGTTATGCAGAATTACAGACTTATTCTTCCAGTTTCATATTTGTCAGCACTGATACAAAACTGAGTAGTCATTTGGTAGGAGTATTTCTTCATCAATTTATCTTTGCATACTCAACAATCAACACGATTATGTTGTTTATTTACCATTATTTATTTTCATAACTCTTAGTACTTGTGACATGTTTCATACCAGAGAAGCAAAAAATACTATAGCATCAGGACTGTTCCATACATGCCAGAGATACTGTTATTGTTGCATCAGGTGGTTACCTAACACTATTAATACTCAATGGTCATGTTTTATAAATAAGTAACTATTAACTACCAGGCGACCTGATGGGAGGCGAGCAGGCCGTGCGGCGCGCGAGCGAGCTCGGTGGCGCGGATTGTGCGAGCAGCGAGCGCCGCGCTCTCGAGACGCTGCGCAAGTTGCACGAGGACGCACAGCGCGCCATGGAAGCTAACGACTACCGCCGCGTGGTCTTCTGCATGGACCGCTGTCTTGACTACAGCCCCTCTTGCACTAAGTCAGTCACCATATTTTAGTAACAATTTTATTGCTTTTAACACTGTTATGTTAGGATTGTTGCACATAGATTCAGCTCACATGATTCATTCGATTTCCCAAGAACTTTCAGGTATAACCAGGTTGTGATTAAGTATTCAAGAGCATTTTGTGCACAATTGAACAAGTACCGTTGTTTATATTAACAAACTGCCAAACATGGTTTTGTGGTAGTAACAGGCTGGAGGAAAGGTGTAGATGTTCTGTGATGTTGGGTAGCTTTTGGCAAATGTCTCAAATACTTACATGTGCTTGGCACAAGCTAGGTAACCTGTATCACAAAAAGTAGTATACTATAGCTGTTGACAGCAACTATGTAGGTAGCCTAAAGGACCGAGAGCCCTAAAGGACCTTTTGAGCTCCACAAATGACGCATTATAATGATTTTCGTGTTCATGTTTTCCAGGGCGAAGCTCACAAAAGCAGAATGTTTGGCCATGATCGGACGCTGTCAGGAAGCTCAGGAAATTGCAAATGACTCCTTAAGATTCGACAGTTTCGATACCGAGGCTATATACGTGCGTGGCCTCTGCCTGTATTTCGAGGTAATCAATCATAAATTATTTAAACCAAAATATGTGTCTGATTTACAAGTTTAACTAATAAAATATTTCATGTTGAAGGATAAAGATGAACAAGCATTCAAGCATTTTCAACAAGTTTTACGTCTTGCCCCAGATCATAAGAAAGCCATGGAAACTTACAAAAAGGCTAAACTGCTAAAGCAAAAGAAAGAAGAAGGTAAAACTTGTTTTTCTTTTTAGTTTTTGATAATTAAAGCATCATTATTCATCGAAACATCACACAATTCCGATTTGTATTACTTAGCATTAATACATAATAATCTGATGTAAATCACTTGGATTTAAATGTTTTATTTCATGGTCACAGGCAATGAAGCATTCAAAATGGGCAGGTGGCAGCAAGCTCTAAGCCTGTACAATGAAGCTTTGACAATTGACACAAACAATAAGATTGTGAATGCCAAGCTTTACTTCAACAAGGCCACAGTATGCGCTAAATTGAACCAAATAAAAGAAGCCGCTGAAGCTTGCACTGCTGCCCTTGAATTAGACGACAACTACGTGAAGGCGCTGCTTCGACGTGCCAAGTGTTACACTGAACTTGGTGACTATGAAGAGGCTGTCAAAGATTACGAAAGACTCTATAAGATTGATAAGAGCAAGGAAAACAAGCAATTGTTGCATGAAGCCAAAATAGCTCTTAAGAAATCGAAACGCAAAGACTACTACAAAATTCTTGGCATTGACAAAAGTGCATCTGAAGACGAAATCAAAAAAGCTTACAGGTTTTTCCTCCAATTTATATTCTATCAATTTATGTTCAATTTAATCGATTGCTATTTTTAATTTGATCATGTTAAGAAAACTATGAAGGCTTCGATTTTTTAGACAATGCTAAATATTTAAGACTTGTTAAATAATTAGTTACATCATAAATTGATCTATGAAGGCTTCGATTTTTTAGACAATGCTAAATATTTAAACTTGTTAAATAATTAGTTACACCATAAATTGATCTTTTATTCATAACAGTAAGTTATTCTGTAAAGCTTTATCAAATAATGTGACTTAACAGGAAGCGTGCATTGGTGCACCACCCGGACAGACACGCGGGCGCGCCGGACACGGAGCGGCGCGAGCAGGAGCGCCGCTTCAAGGAGGTGGGCGAGGCCTACGGAGTGCTCAGCGACCCCAAGAAGCGCGCGCGCTACGATCACGGACAAGACCTCGACGACGACGGCTCCGGCATGGCAGGTTGGTACATACTCCACTTTATTTATACTGTCTTTCTTACTCACGAAGGTAGGTTGATCTAAAAGAAGATCAAGAAAAGTGCACACCTTCTTTCTATCTATATGCGCGAGATCGGTAGCGATCAGTATTGGCCCAGCCACACACCACGCACACAAAAATATTCAATATTCACAGTTAGCCCGCCTTCGTGAGTGAAAAGATTATTTAGCGACTCACCTCACCTTTGAGTGGGTGCGATTTGTAACATAAAGCTTCCTCAAGAATGATCCATCGAGTGTTTTAGAAATACTAAGCAAAATCACAGATAAAAGACTACTGTGTGTTTTACCAGACTGCGCGACAGCAATAGCAGGGTTATGTTTTTTACGCGTAGCTATGTGTCTTTATACCCTGGAAACTAACGGCTGAATGGATTTATCGACTCGTCTGGGTCGCGCGATAGTTATAGGCTAGGTTTCGTTTTTATAAAATCAAAGTGGCGGATTTTAGAAGTCAAAAAGTGACAATTTGTTAAAAAAAAAATAGCTCCTTGACCATGTGGTGTATAAAAATAAAGGGTTTGAGGAGAAGATTCCAAAAATATAACGTACTAGCAGTGCCTCGCGGTTTCACCCGCATAAGTCGCGATCCCGTAGCAATATCTGGATAAAAGTATCCTATGTCTAATTCAGGCAATTGTCTACCCATATGCCAGATTTCATCCAAATCCGTTCAGCCGTTTTAGCGTGAAAGCGTAACAAACAAAAATCAAATATTTTCTCTTCATAATGTTAGTTTAGATTACAAGCTAGAAAAAAATAAAAATAAACCCGACGGCAACTAAAAAGTTGTAAACAAGCTCAATTTTCAAGCAGTCTGATGCAGTTGGTAGCATCAAATTTGAGATTGAACTAAAATAACTGCTTTGGGTTTATTCATCAATTATTATTGCCACATTGCTGACAGTCCACGATCGCGATCGAACAGTTAATGAGAAATTAGTGAATGCAGTGTTGTCACACTAATCACTGCAAACCTTTTGCCACCAAATAGAACTGTACTAGTACCTAATAACTAATAAGAATAAAAGTGAGCCGAGTGAAGATTGTTATTGCGTTGAAGGCTTTCTGTATGAATTATTCGACTCGTCGCGTCGGGCAAAAACGAGATACATGTGGGGCGTTCAAAATTGTAATCATTCTGATTGTGTTTTTATTGTTTTTTCAGACATCGACCCCAACGTAGTATTCCAGACTTTCTTCAACCGTGGGGGACAACATTTCGATTTCCACTCGGGCGGCGGGTTCCCTGGAAACGCATTCAGCTTTCAGTTCGGTTAATTTCCTTATTTCCGTTTCATAAAAACATAATTTCGACAATCAACAAATGTAATGCATAAATGAATAAATTCGTATGTGTACTTTATAGAATTAAAAGGAATAGTTCTAGCTGATCACAAAAACATCATTCCACATTAAAATATGTAAATGTTTCTGAAAGAGTGATTGATAATTGGCAAATTTTTTGGTTTTATTTCTTCCTATATTCGAACAGTTAGAAGTGTTCTGTTTAAAATATATTTACATGATTGCCATACAATATCACAACGAACTATGACCAAGTATGTTGTTGGGCACATAGAACTAATAACTGTGCATTATGGCGTTGCGTTCAGAACTTTAGTACCTAATTATTGTAATAATGACTGATTTGGTTAAGTAATTTTTTGATTATTAGCCCCCACATGCGGAGATGTGTGTACATGTTTTATGTAATTTAATAATAATAATTAATAAAACTAGAAAATAACAATGACTACCTCGGGATTTTTTAATGAATTGCCCCTGTGTCTGCCCGAAGGTAAATAAAGAACTGAAATACACTAAAAGACCACGAAAAATAATGTACAATTTATGATAAATGTAATCCCTTTTTATTTTGGTAAAGCTGAGGAACTCTGCCAAACGTTTTTTTAATATTTCTTTGTATCCTGAATAAGTAGAGTGGCCCAGTCTCTTTCGTCTTAATGATTTGAATCGCAAATACATGATTGTAATATTTGTGTACGTGTAAGTAGATACAAGATCTATAGTTGCAAATCAAAAAAAATATTTACTTGTTTCTGTATATAACAAAGAAAATATGAAAGAAAACTTTAAACTTAGGAGTTATTTGTTTAATCGCTTGTTTAAGATTGGGTATTGTGTTCAATCATCAAATAGAATAAAATATTAAAGTTATGTCTTAATTACTGAAATGATAAAAGTTTCAAAAAATAAATAAAAATATAATCATGGACGTTCACAGTAGTTTTAATCTAATAATACATGAAACTTGATTACTTATTGCATGGAAATAAAAAATCCTCTAACTGGATGACAATTTTTATTTTGCTGATCCCCCGACCTTCTACATTTTCCGTCTACTAGGGAAATGTTATTTGGTCGATGTGAGTTAACAAGTATGTAGTTAGCATCTTAACTTTATAGGTACCATCTGTTTACGAAAGGTATTTCCCCGCCGCCGGTCTTATCTTCATTCTAGGTACATTAGGGCCTCTGCAAACAACGTTTTTAAAAGACGTGCACTCCCTGTAAGGCTTGCTCAAACTTGTTCGGGTCGGTAAAACACCGCTCGGCTTAGCACAAATTTTTGCCAAGCCGACCCGAACATGATTCAGTGACAGTTAGATCGGTCGGCACGAGCCGAATTGTTATTCAACAAATACTACCGACCTGAACTACAACTGTGTATCACCCCCGTGCGACGACGGTGCGCTATCTGACTTTCCAAACTTTAAAAAACCAGCATTAGTTGCGTTTGCAGCGCGTATAAGAAACGCCGTGTGTAAATCTATATGGTAAGGTGCAGCGCAGACGGCACACTTCTTGTGCGATCGAGTCTGCGGCGCACAAAAAGTCTGCATGGCGCGCAAAAAGTCGGTCGCGGATTTTTCACAGACTCAACGCACACGACGCACATCTTCGATCATTCTGTCGGCAGAGCTGTAGGGACGTAGACGCTATGGAAATCGTGCAGAGATCGCGAAGTATTATTTTGTACATGAAGTACAGAAAAAGAAGAAGAAAGGAATAGAGAATTTTGCGTACATCCTATACAAGTCCAAACAGGAGCGGAATAAATATTACAGCACACTTCTTCCCACATTTTTCTTTTTAAATGTCTATCATGATATTCTGCCTTAGAAGTATCATAAATTGCTGGTCTGTTTTGTATTTCTTGAATTAACATCGTTACATCGACCTCTGGCGCCATGATAATAGATCGCGTGCGTTACGTCCACCCCTAGCAAATGCAGATTGCCGACTAAAGTGTGCGCCGTCTGCGTTAGCGCGCGCGCAAACGTTAAATTTTTTCACACACTTTTTGTGCAGAGCGGCGCGGTCCGTTCTGCCCGAATTAAACGGATTTTTTGTGCTCCGGACTTTTTGCGCGTCGTGTACGTTACTGCATATAATTGCATAGGTTCTATTTTCACAGACTAAAAAGTGCGTCACGGATAGTCTGTCGTCTGCGCTGCACCTAATGAAGATTTCCTTTGAATGATAAAAGATAATCTTTAGGCTGGGTATGGTCTGTTCCAAAAGTATTAGATGAAAATGTAAACAAATGGATGGAATCAGAAAAAGTGCCTGAGTGCCACATAAAAATTATGAGCGTCAATATGACGGGATCAAGTCCCCAATTCAAAATGTATCACATAGTTAGGAAGAGTCAAACGTAGGTACATAGTGCCTAATTGTTTAATATATGCGCAAAAATAAGTCTTATCAAACTTTATTTTTATTATATAAGTAACTTTTATCATTAGAACACTAAAGGCAACAGTTATAATTGGAGTTGGATCAATATATATATTTAATTATCAAAACCATTTTGGGTTGTTTCATTTTTGTATAGATGTGTCCATTTCAAGGAAAACGATGCATAATGATAGATAACTTTTGATGTACTTAGATTATGAATACGAAAATGACACACGTTCATGTACTTAGGACGTACTAAGTTTGCACAAGCTCTAACGATTTTCATATGAATTCAGCGATAACATGAATCATAAAATTGGCGGGACCAATGTTTTAATCACGTATCTTTAATTTGGAACTTACAATTGTATGGAAAATTGAGTATATACCTGTACATATCTAGTACTAAGTCTTCGGGTGTGAATTACCTGCCTCTGAGTAGCGCTTTGACGTCAAAGTGGCGGGACCAGGGACGTCTTGACATACATCCATTACCTTTAGAGGGACAAATGTCTTGTTTAGGGTACAAATAGTACATGTGTAGTACAAACACTCGTAATGTGATATTTGGGGACTTGATCCCGTCAACTTGACGCTCACAAAAAATTGTGTGCTTTGAATTGATTATTTTAATACTTAAACCCAAAAATGTTTTCATAAATTTTATAGGGAGTGGGAGTAGGTAATAGTCTTCAGGATTAAAGATCGTTCTTAAAGATTAAATCAAAATATCATGTTTATAAATAAAGTAAAACTACCTTAAAGCTAACTTTGTATAGTTGACCGGCACCCTAAATGCGTAACACACTATCAATCACAATTTGAATCATTTTGATGCCTATTGCTAATCCATTGCTTCATAAGTTCGAAAAATTAGTCTGCTCAACAACGTAAATAACACAATGAATGTTGTTGAACTGTCAAATTGAAAGCCATTCCTACTGTTAGTGTTACGCAATTAGCCCGCACTTTTGCTGTAACATGGTTGGTCGCAGTTCTCACATGACCTTAGTTACCCATTTGGTAGGGCACACAACAATTGCGGCGGTAAGTTCCCTCTTTGAGGAGTGGCTCGAAAGGCGCCACGACGTCCTCACCTTCCGCCTGACGCAGGTCCTCACCGGACATGGCTGTTTCGGATATGGCGGGAGGAAACGCCCGGGTGTTACCATTGCGTGGATCGACCGGAGCACACGGTGGTGCATACGGTGGAGTTCTGCCCGGCTTGGGCGGAACACCGCCCGCCGTGTCCTCGTGGCGGCGATCTCTCGCGTCCGGTCCTGATTCAGGCCATGGTACGGAGCGAGAGGGAATGGGAAGCCGTCACCTTCTTCTGCGAAGCAGTAATGCTCGCGAAGGAGGAGGCGGAGCGCGTGAAGGTGAGGCAATCGTTGCGCCCTTACGCCCCTAGTCGCCGCAGGAGGAGACACCCTGGGCGTCGGGAGTCGATAGCCGATTCCCGGCCACCGTAGTCGCAGGCTTGCGGACGCCGAGCAATGGGCAGCTCGCCGTCCGGTAAGCACCAGGCCTTGTCTACGGCGCGTTTTGTTCCACGCGCGCCTCAAAAAGATGTTAGTATAATTGACGGGGTCCGATAGGGTCGATGCCTGCTGGGGTCGAGGATTGTTCGAAAGAGTTACCGTGGCCCTGGCGCACAGGCAACTGAAGGAACTTTTTGTCAGTAAAAGTCTGACACGCCCTCCTGCTCCGCCCAGTGCGGGAGAAGTAATTTGATGACTACCCATCCAAAAAAAAGGTGGTCATTTGGTCGGGGTTTCAGATTCCATTTATTTACCCCAAAAAATCCATCCTAATATGGAAACGCATGTCCGAGAATCCACCCTAGGCCTAGTTGGATAAACGGAATTTATAGGCTTAGGATAGATTCTCGGACATGCGTTTTCGCGTATCCACCTTAGGGTGGATAAACGGAATAGTGTTCTGTGGCACCCCTCGCCCGCACCGTCACCGTCACATGCCTTCGCATCCCGCCGCGGTATCCTCTAGCGCGCTCTTCAATACCGCAGAGAGAAATCCCCTTTGATGCTCCGTGGTCGATCTCTGAGCTTAAAGATATGCGCTGACCTTAGTAGTGCATCCAACCAAATTTTTTTTTTCGGAGCAACGTCAGTGGGCGACAACGGAAACTAAAAAGTTATTTAGGAAACTTACTTACTTACCTACTTAAAGTTAAAGCAAGTTATATTATATATACAACAGAAATAAACTTCGGTGTGATGCACTACTTATATACGGAACCCTAAAACTATTATAAATAAAACAACTTGATAGTTTGTAATTTTTTTTTCAATTGAAATTTATTTGGAAATCTATTATCTGCATAAATATGCAAGTACTTTATTTTATTTGGTTTTCTCTTGTTCTCTTATTGTTTTATCGTTCGGGGGACGTTTATTTTCGATTTTGCTTTTTATACCTTGAAATCTGAAATTAATAACGTTATTTTTAATTAGTCTTTATGCGTAAACCTTACAACGTAGGTAACCTCTAGGTAAAGTAAAAGTTAGGTATCCAATCATTTCAAGCGATATTGAGTGCATTATTACGAGTATATTACTCTGCGAGAGTCATATAGGTTATTATGCGCCTGCCATGAGCCGTAGGTAATCCGAAAAGTGTGGCATCTACCAACCGCACTGGGTCCGCGTGGTGCGGTTATTCCGTTTAACCACCCTAAGGTGGATATGCGAAAACGCATGTCCGAGAGTCCACCCCGAACGGGGTGGTGGATAGTCGGAATTCCCTTCTGATTGTTCTTCTGACTTTTTACTCCAAGTACAGTCAGCATCAACAGTACAACAATAAATATTCCGTCTGGGGTGGATAGATGAACACGTTTCCGAGTATCCATCCTAGAGTGGAAAAACGAAATAACCGCACCACGCGGACCCAGTGAGGTTGGTAGATGCCACACTTTTCGCATTACGGCTCATGGCAGGCGCGGTCGCAGCCTAAGATTTTTGGGGGGGGTCACCATAGGTATCGAGGAATATTTTTAGGAAGGTACGCCCCTTATGACATGGGACTTAAACATAACTAGCGAAATGTGGGTGTACTATATGTAGGTACACCTCTGCCTAACCCTTCGGTGATTAAAGGCGTGATGTTATGTTATGTACATCTTCAGCTCCACATTACTTATGCTCTTCTGGGACGCAGCTTTTAAATGGGGGGAGAGTACTTTATAATACTGGCAAATTGCTCACAGCACTTTTTGATAAAAGTAGGCATTGGAACAGTAGATTATGTAAGGTGAGAAGGCGAGCGAAGCTAGCTCGAAAATTTTGTCAACCCGCCTCGGTTTGGTTAGGTTTTGTTTTATTTTTTCAAACAGAAATAGGAGTTACTTATTGCATTGTCAACTTATGCAGAAAGCCCAAGGAACTATGCCAATGTAGAATGCAAGAGCGTGCGAAGTGAGCTCAAAATTTTTGCATAGTCTCGATTTTCTTTTGATCAATACAAAAGAAGTATGAATTAGTTGCTTTGTCAAATTATGAAGAAAAGCTCAAGAATCAAGATAACGTAGAATGTAAGAGCAAGCGAAGCGAGCCTAAATTTTTTACATTGAATAGTTCTGTTTTCTTTTACCATTATACAGAAAGAGATCTTACTTTGTCGAGTTATGATGAAAACCTTAAACTCGTTTCACAGCAGTTTAGATTTTGAAATCTTGCCCTAATTTGACAATTGCCTTTAGGGAAATTCATTTAAGTTTTCGCTTTTATAGGCAGTCCCCATGACTTGGAGGGGTCTCTTTGGCTCAAGTATCTACAGTTTTAAGTTAGTAAGACAAGTAAATCATTCAGGCTCTACTACTTGAATGATTTTGGGGGGGGGTCGCCACCCCCATGACCCCCCCCTCGGACCGCTGGCTCATGGATGGTCTGCGGAAATGTCAAAGTGTAACCACTAAAGTACTTACTTTTTTATTTTGAACGGTTTCTTTATATCTGGCTTCGGAGGTTGGTGATCAGTTTTGAAAGTCAGGACGTAACGCTTCACAACATCTACGTTGACCGTTGTGTTTTCTGGATACATCCTCTTTTTCCAAACTTCCCGCTCTTCCATCCACATTCTCTGGTACTCGTATGACAGTAACCACTCGACACGTGATTTACCTTCCTGTTAATATATCTGAACATTATTTTCAAACATCATTGATTAGTTAGCAAACAGACGGGCAAACTAACTTGATATAGGTAAGTACCTAATAATCAAGTTGGTTGCCCGTGTGTTTGCTGCGGTCTCATTTTACCAGGAGAGAAATTATGGATTTAAAATTAAAGATGGTAATTTGCCTACCTAATAGGTAGGTACCTATCCGAATGCACTTGTCAATATTTTGGAATAAATCGTCCTTTTCATTCTTAGCTTGGTTCGCTTTTGATAATTATGTATTCTAAATTCTAATAGGATAAACTTTCTTTACTTTTTACTACAAAAGTTCCCATGCTGTTTTTATTGTAAAATACTATCCAATTTTTTCGAGAAAGACACTTAGGTAGGTTGTAGCCATGATTTGGAATCTATTGACTTAGTTCTAAATATTTTTTAAAATCTAAATTCTAACTTAGCCATGATTTTATGCAGTCAATCGATTTGGTTACAATACATACATACTTACATAAACTCATGCCTTCTTCCCATGGGGGTAGGCAGAAACTACAGAACGCCACCTAAGCTGCTACGATCCTTACATACCTACTCTTTTTGCCTCGATTACGTTCATACATCTGCGGGGTAATTGTGTAACACACTAAAGGCTTCCGCAAATAGGCGCGACGCGACAGCACGACACAAAGGCACCAGTCCTCGCGCCCACGCGGTGCCATTGCAGTAGGAATGGCTTTGATTTTGACAGTTCAACAACATTCATTGCGTTATATACGTTGTTGAGCAGACACATTTTTCCAACATATGAAGCAATGGATTAGCAATATCCTTCAAAATGATTCAGATTCTTATTAATAGTGTGTTACGTAATTAGGGTGCGTCAAACAATACACGCATGCGCCGCCGGTTGCTACCCTACTTACTACGCACCTTTCTGAGGACATCCATACTTAATATTATAAATTCGAAAGTAACTCTGTCTGTGTGTTACCTTTTCACGCCTAAACCACTGAACGGATTTCGGTAAAATTTGGCAAGGAGATAGATGCCATCCTGGGGAAGGGCATAGGCTACTTTTTGTCACGGTAGCACGTTCCCGTAGGATAATTTCCGACATCCACGCGGACGAAGCAGCGGCCAGAAGCTATAGTCACTAATAATGTTAGGTTAGGTTTTCGCCTCGTCCGCCGCTCCCCATATAACAGGGCCCGAGGCTGTGGCGCATAGTGTTCCACGCGCGACCCTATTGGACGTCGCGGCGGGAGTCTTACACCTCACTTCCCCCGCGGACTTGAGGAGGCCCGTAGAGGTGGGCCGGCACTAGCCGGGGATCGTGAAAGGCGCACAAGTTCCCATGATCCCCGGTGCAAGTGTGGGAAGGGAACACCGGGGTGGTTTTTAGTCAGTAAGAGTCTGACAGACCCATCCGCCCACCGCAGGGCGGAGGACATCCATGAGGATTTTCCACCCCGGAACAAAAAAAAAGGGTATATTTCCTCCTAGGGCGTCTCCTCCCGGGCGGTGTTTCCACTCACATCTGCCTTGTAAGTACCCTTTGTTAGTCACTTTTTGATTTGGTTAGTAAGCGTGAAAACATATTCAACTAAACGGGTAGCACTTTTAGCAGATTATTCTTTATCTCCGACAAAAAAACCCAATGCATTGTAGTGTAGCTTAAAGTTCGATTAAAACCCGTGTCGTGTAACGGCGCGGTTTTGTTGATATTGCTATTTATTATTTGTTCTCCATATTTAGGGGAATCTGCGGACTAGTGCCCCTACCAAGAAGAGCCAACAACAAACAGCAAGGGGGCACTACCTATCTTTTCTCTAAGCGTTTTCTCGTATTTTCATACCCTCATAGCTTCGGCTTGGATAATGCTAGAGAGCTCAAATTCTCAGGATAAGATGTGGTTAGCAGACTAATAAAATAAAACACATTACATAATTTTAATTTGTCTAGCTTGTGCTTTGCTTTTATTACTACCTAAAATACGTCGATTTCGTCACCGATTCACTGACTCACTCACTCATCAAAACCTATAAAGGCACTTCCCGAAGTCCTAGAAAGCTGAAATTTGGTATGCAGGCTAGGACTTGGGTCACAAACAATAACAAAAATAAAAATATCTATTACTTTCACTCTCCAACCCCCTAAAAGGGATGTGCAAGTCTATATTTCTTACGGATAATAGATACTTACCTACAAAAATAAACAAAAAATGAACCTTGCTGATAGTATCATTGGGGGCCTCGAGCACCCCCAGGCCTTGGTGGAAAACATTACTCCAGCAATCCATGATAAAAAGTTATGCATTGCACACGTATGTAGGTAGGGTCGTTGTGGGAACAGTGGATCAGTATTTTTTCAAAGCAATGTAGACATAGCACTATATTACTCTCGACTTTCATAATTGTAAAACAAGAAAAGTTAAGTACTGGTCTACATTTTTGTAAGACAGCAGTTACCTATCTTTAACCATTTTCATGATGTAGCGTGTTTAAAAAAAAATGGGAAATGATCCACTGTGTACTGGGATGGGTACACAGTGAAACATAGTACATGTACTCAGTGAATCAAAGGGTACACAGGGAATAAAGCAAAAATACAAGTATTACTCAACGTATTTATTTTTATGTTATAATAATCAGTCTCTAAGTAGGAACATATCTGAGATCAAACATTTACGGTAATGAGCATAATTAAATTATATCAATCAACAACAATACAAGTTACAAAAATAACACTTTACCAATTGGGTAGGAATTTTTCACGGCGTAATGGGGTTCAAGTCTTATATTCTCTATTGAACCTCTAGCCTTCATTTTCATATTATGTCGGTATAGAGTTGCAAACGGATTGTGTTTTTCGTAGGATACATGACGAATTGATTTACTTTTGTAATAGTTCTTGAAGAGCATCTTTCATTGCTTTTTCTACACACATTTTCAATTTTTCTGCCTTCTGGTGCTGGTTTCCTTGGCGTTCTGAAGAAAATAAACATCAACATGATTACACTTTAGAAAGTCGATATACGTAGGTGCTATACGTACCTGTGACGGTTCACAGTGAATCATTATCCACTGTGTACCCGTAATGAACTATCCACTGTGTACCCTCCCGCCATACTGTTTTTAATGCATTATAACAAAAAAAAATACATTACAATACGTAGCAGACTTACTTTGAAAGTGGTGCTTTAGAAATAGTTTTTTTGAAAAAGTATTGACTAAGGGATAAAACGAATACATACGAAGAGAGAAATCACCAATACTCACATGTATTTTTTTTTTTTGATCTCGCGAATCCCAAAACCCGTCACAACACGTGTATGCGGCGTCGCAGAGGCGCGCTGACTAGAACGGTGGCGCTGTATGTTTGAAAGCGAGGCGAGAGAAAGATATAGCCTGTGTCACGTCATTTATTCTGTCCAATAAGGCGATGCTTCACTGTGTACACTTGATCCACTGTTCCCACAACGACCCTATATACGTGAGACCTTAGGGTCATATTGTATAAATGTTAAGTCTTGGTCTACAATGCTATTACTTATATGTAAAATTCCCGCAGCTGTGAGTTAGCTGAGCTTTTGGTCGACAACCCGCATTATTTGCGTGGGCTTACCATAAATTTCCATGGCTGGGGATTGTATTTGGGGAAATCCGAAGAAATTATGTTATGCACAGGTCGACATTGTGTGGCTTTTTCCCATTTAATACCGCCCATTCGACCCATTGCTGTTTCGATTTATATGTCCATGTGTGCACTAAATTAAATAAAAATTATTGAAATAAATTAACTTCAAAATATGACAATTATAGAAGCATGCCGATACCGTACTCAATGGATGTCGTTGAAAATTGCCTGGACACAATCTTTGAAAAAAGAATCCCTTGTAAAGTGTATGGAAAACCAAAGTACAGCGCTACAAGGTTTTTTAGCGCATTGCCTAAATCGGAACCAACATCTTGTTTTAAGGATTCCATTCCTCAAAAGGAAAAACGGAACTCTTAGAGGATCACTTCGTTGTCCGTCTGTCTGTCAAAAACCTTTTTCCCAAGAATGCGTGGAGGCATCAAGTTTAAATTAATATCAAATAAATATGTAGGTCTACGGTCTCTTGGAGCTCTCAAAAAATCAAGCATCTTAGTCAACGCAATAAAAAAATATGACCATTTAGTTATATGCGACATATTTTGATACTCGCAAATAAATCATAACATAACATATAGGGTACCTAGCTACTTCCCGTTGACCTAGAATCATGAAATTTGGCAAGAAGCAAGGTCTCACAGCAAAAGTAGGTATAGCAAAACGTCTGAAAATGGTTCACTTGTAGATTTATTACATTAAAAAAAAATACGATTGCATACTTACATTTGCAGTTTGAGAATTGACCGTGACGTATATCGATGTGGAGAACATGTTTTTCAACTACAATGTTAGGATAGTTCTTGGGATAAATTCATCCCAACTACGGAACCATTCATTGTGCATGCTCCAACACGCACCTGGCCTGTTTTTTAATATATTTCATATCTAAATTACTTACTTACATACAAATTCCATGATTTCAAGTGACATCACGAAACAATGGGGAAGTTGTTGACCAACAGATGTCTGCCAGGGTCGCGGATTATTCGAAAGAGTTACCGTGGCCCTGGCGCACAGGGAACTGAAGGAACACGGGTGGGTTTTAGTCAGTAAAAGTTTGACACGCCGTCTCGCTCCGCCCAGAGCGGGAGAAGTTATAAGATGATTTCCCACCCAAAAAAAAAGATGTACTGGACTGGCGTGATCGCTGGACGCGAAGTGTGCAAGGAAGGTGTATGCCTATCCCGGTGTGAGGGTAGGTCTTTCAGTCCAGGCTGCGCGGCGGCACTGACGCCATGCACCCATAGATTCCGAGTATCCGGAAGTCTCCACAGGAACAGATTTCTTGACGTAGAAATAATAACACCAAGTCTTCATAAGTGTTCAGGAAACACTTGCGGGCCATTTCAGGGGTTCTTTTTAAAGTAATAGATGGTATAAAGTACCTTGCTGGTTGACCCCCATTGTTTCGTGATATCACTTGAAATAATGGAATTGGAGTTTGCGTGACCAAAGCTCTGTCCCTACAGTGAATTTGACATTTCGCCCATTCATTCCATTTCGGCTTTAATTCATTGTTTCGATATGTTCGGTGATTAGTTATGCATTTGACATGTATGTGTCAGAATTCGAAACCTTAAATATTGCGTATTTCCCCGTAATCAGTTCTTCAAAATGTTTCCAAAAACGAACAATGTGGCGTACAGTTCGCGCCAAACTGAGCTCTCGCAAGTTTCAGCGAGTGGCTGCGCTGTATGCATATTATAGGTTAAAAAAAAGTACTCTGTGATATAGGTTTCCGAGGGAACTCTCACTCAACTGTACTATGCGTTCTTGGCCCTACGTTCTGAGGGCTCAGTTTTACGCGAACTGTACTTATATAAAAAATCAAGATAACATTACGGTAGTCAAGATCGTAAACATGATGTTTCAATAATACAATGTAAGTGCTGGAATAGGTCTTTTAGGCTCGAAACTGAAAAAACCGGTTACAACGCGGTCTGGCATTTTAATAAAAATGCGATTTTAAAAACATTGTAGTTAGCTTGGCGCCATCTTGTATTTTAATACTTTTATCCTAGCGCCCCCGAAAACCATGAAAAACGATACCCATGATGAAATATTTGAAAATTTTCGTTGGCGCCGTGTTGAATGTTGATTTTGACCTAGTTATGGGCGTCAGCGTTCTCGAAAGCCATGAATGAATATGACCAAGACAAAAAAACCGGCCAAGTGCGAGTCGGACCCGCGAACGAAGGGTTCCGTAACATTACCTATAAAAACAGCAAAAAAAAAACATGTCTGTTATATGGGAGCCCTCTTAAATATTTATTGTGTTTTTTAGTATTTGTTGTTATAGCGGCAACAGAAATACATCTGAGAAAATTTCAACTTTCTATCACGGTTATGAGATAAAGCCTGGTGACAGACGGGCAGCGGAGTCTTAGTAACAGGGACCAATTTTACCCTTTGGGTACGGAACACTAAAAACGCAGCCGCTATCTTGAATTTTCATTTTGACTTAATTTCATTGCAGAGCGCGCGCGAGTTTAAGCTTCAAGAATATATCCCTGCTAGCGCTTTTAATCACTTCTGGCATGATGGCGATCATTTACTTTGGAAAACACGGAACATAGCACACTCTTAACACCTGATATAAGAAAGTGATTTATCTTTTATTCGTAGAGATAGGAAGTGGTCATGCTACGCATGCAGATATAAATCGGGCAGTAGCACAAATTAACACAGGGATTAACTCAATCTTGCACCACCAATCACTAAATCGAAACAACTGTCATCTCCAAACTATTTTCAGAAACAGGTGATTTAGTATTAGTTACGGTAGTTATAGTTTAGTATTATTTTGTACTTATTGATGGTATACGAAATTAAACAAAATCGTGATTTTTTTAGTTTTTATTTGATACACTAGTAATATTAGATGAATCTAACTTCCACATGTGTACCTGAAACAATAAAATAAACATTAAAATTGAGCTTCAACATAAACAGCATTCGGAAGTTATCTAACAGGTTATGTATAGTCAAATGCTAGTCTGTGACAACCATTTGACATTGATAGATCCTTTATGTCCTTGCTTGACTATGTCCAACAGGACAAAGTCAGGTTAAGTCCAAGCATTACCACTGACATGTGATTGGCTGTACTACTGTAATATAATCTGTTTGTATGCTTTTCAATAGTCCTTGCAATACAATTTCATATTACAAGGGTGGAGCAAGCATACTAATATGCCCTCCAATTCTTTACGTTTGCCTCATGATGAGATAACGACTGCCTCAGAGGGGTAACACCGTAATAATAAAACATGCAGTCCACTTGTTACCTTTTCACTCCTGAACAGATTTGGCTTAAATTAGGCACAGGTAGACAGACCATGACCTGGACGGATTAGGACAGTTTTTATTCAGGTAGTACATTCTGATGGGATAATATATAACCTCCTCATGGGCAAAAGCTAGTTTATATATAATATATTAGCTGCCCAGCACAAGTTCGTTCACATGGTGTCCTACGTCTACCCTACACCTTCGCAGGCATATGCAGAAAAACTCACTAAAGTTTCATCAAAATCGGTCCAGCCCTTTTGAGAGTCCATAGAGGACAAACAAACATTGATTTTTATTTATATAGTAGAAGACAGATTACTAGTGACCCCCACCCCTGCTTTACAAGGAAGTTAAATATTAATATTATACACATACACCTTCCCGAATAAACTCAAAACCACACCCAAATCCATTGTAGAGTTTAGAAAAACAACACGGTCACACAGACAGATACAACAAATTCATTTATATTATGTATGGATTCAGAAAGCAATGTATCATTCAACTTTAGATTATTGCTGCTTATCAGGGATAAACTGAAACATTCACCCAAGTTGGAAACTCTTCAGACAAATGTAACCCTTTAGAGAGTTTGTTGAATGCCTTTCTGATTATGATACTTTTGTATAAGTAACAGCTATAGTGACACCAATACTGTTGTTTGTTGATTTCTCTTATGCATAAGAGAAATTAACAAGGCAATGACCATGTGGCATCTAAGATCTGGAAGAGACTGTAGCATAGGGATTGACACAAGAAAAGAGGCTTGTGCCCAGCAGTGGGTGAAGTTGGGCTGGGGATGATGAATTATTATAACTGCTGAATGTGTCCAATGCTCACGAGTTCTAAATTAAAATGAGCATAACAAACAGTTCCATAGTGTTTCTTGGACCAAAAGAAATCCTTTGCTCTATTACATACAGAATTACACAAAATACTGATTGTAAAGGTACCCAATTACAGTAACTAACTTTTAGAATACACCTAATGGTTTCATACCCATCATCATTTACAACATGAAATGCATAATGTTAACTAAACAGTTGATGATTAACAGGCTATCTCTAGCACATGGTTTTATTCAATAACATAACCTGCAGTGCATAAATTGAAAACATTGCATTTAAAGCTTATTACCTCTAACGCTAATGCCTCAACCGCCTAACCTCTAACGCCTCACTCATGTTTCCAATGTTTATGATTTGACAACTTCACTCACTATGCTGTTTTGTAGCTATAGCAATGAATAACTTTTTCAGACATAAATACAGGTATATGGGGTCCACTAGCTTTAAATGGGCAACTGTCAAAGTTAAGTACGTATGTACTTATATGCATGGTACATATAGGTCAAACAAAATTGTTATCAGAAACACTCATTTAGAGGTTAGAAAACTATACAATTTATTATTACTAGTAAGTTCAACTTGGAGCACATGTTATTTGATGAATTTAATAGTTGTATCTAATGACTACAGTAACACTAGAAATAATGCAAAATAGGTCCTTGGGTTGGACACTTCGGGAAGTATTTTTTTGGACACGCGGTTGTAATTATACGTAGCTTATTGAAGTAGTTAATATTGAGATCTCTTTTAACAATCATATTTATCATGAACAATGAGACGATGCCGGTTGGCGGCTCGGGAGTCGGGACAAGCCAAGGGGCTGTGCTAGAAAATTAATGATTTATACACACCATTTTATTTGGACCTCGCACGCATCTTCCTCCTTTTACGCTTTAGCCTTCGCATGCGCTTCTTACGCCACTGAAACAATTAAAACACACCACAAATAAAAACGCGGTCCAGCCAAACATAACAGGTTGATGAAAACAACTTGCTAAAACGTTATTTTACTACACAAATAGATATATACCTTCGCTCTCATGTTTAAGAAGGAAAAGGTTTAACTTTCCTCCTTCAAAAGGAGTTCGTGATTGATAGTATAATTCACGATGCAGATATCGGTCTGTGCTGGAGACTCCGTTGAATGAAAAGAAGGTCTACACCGAAGTTGCTAGAGAGTTTGACAAAGTGTTCTGATGTTGCCATTATAGAAAAGTATTTTAAATAAAGGGCCCCCGAGACGACCAAACAATGTGATTTTCACGTTTGATCTTTGATCAATCCGTTTTTGTGATTTTGGTAGCCCAGAGGGTTTCTAACAAGTATACATATACAGGTGAAAAGTTGATAGCTAAGTTTTTTGTCCTTTGGGTGATGTTTAGACAGATAGTATTATCGTTCGTAGGCCATTGGCCTTCGTACAAGGATTTATGATAAAAAAATAAAAATAAAAATGAGACACTTGACGAGAAAAAATAAAAGTCTGAAGACTTGACTTCAGACTTTTTAATTTCCCAAAAAATATTAAAATCCGTCTAGCTACTAAACCATAAATAATTGCTGAAAATACATGGGGGTGTTTCGAAAAGCCATTGGAGAGAGGCTTTTAATTTTTTTCTTTGGACGTTGTTTCATGGGCCAGCCTATATATTCAATATTAAGACAAACTCTATTGAACAGAATAAGTTTGTTTACCCTTAGTATCCTTTTAAAACGAGAGTTTTCAAAGTCGCCAGATTTAGAGAAAGTCCATAATTTCTTCATCAGATTTGCTTGTTTATGTCTTTGTGCGCCAGGCCGCACACGATCTGAATACGAAAATCAATGGCGCTGAAGATCACGTAACTTTTGTCCTTTTTTTAAATCTGAAAGTGGACTCCTGACCACGGGGATCGTGTCTGAAACTTTTCAATTATATTTTCGCTTTTTGTTCTCTCTTCGTGCCGTACCTACTCACCTATCAACTTTTTGCCTTGCATATGCTTTCTCAAAAACCCTCTGGGCCAGTAGCGGACTAAGCCCGTCGAGGGCTCGGGGTGGCAAAACAAAATTAGGCCCCACTGGTCTCTTTAGTTTATGCAGGTGTTTGTAGTCATATTTTGCAATAATGAAGAGTGACAAAAAAAGCAATACACCATGGGTCTTGCACCCAGCAAGATTATTATTTTCAGGGTGATGCCTTTTTCATCTCCACATTATACTATTCACGGACGTAGCTGCTTTTAAATAGGGTTGAGGGGGGATCATCGAAAAGTAAGGATGTAGGATGCAAGAGCGTTCGAATATTTTTGTATCCTGTCTTGGAATTCTAGGTTTGGATTCTTGTGAACATTCATATAGAAATACGAGTTGCTTTGTCAACTCATGCATTAAAGTTAGAGAAAGAATAAAGGATGCAAGAGCGAGTTCGAAATTTTTAGTGCCCGTGATCCCGCCTCGGTAAGATTAGGTTTTTTTTTGTGTTCAATGTTGACTTATGCGAAACTTTGAGAAGGCAGGATGCAAGAGCGAGCGCAGCGAGCTCGAAAATCTTTGCATACCGCCTTGTGTCGGTTAGTTTTAATTTTGACTATTCGTACAAAAATAGGAGCTACTTTGTCAACTTATGCAAAAAAGTTTGAGATTAAAGAGAATGTTGACAAGTGCGAGCGAAATAGACTCGAAAATTCAAGCACTGAGTTATTAATGCAAAAAAGTTTGAGATAGAAGTGGATATAAGACGAAAGAGCGAGCGAAGCGAGCGTGAAGATTTTAATTTATTTCTGCATAGGTACGGGGCCTTCAACTCCAAACTGTTACCTAGTAAACATTTTTGGCCCTTTTAGGGATTTGATTAATAAGTACTTCTCACAAATATGTAGTTCTTAATATTTTAGGCCCAAGGACCAGGGGCCCGGGGCTGACCGCCCCTGCCACCGCCATTGTTCTCTGGGCTCCCCTACCTCTTCTGAATTCATGTGTTTGTTTGATGCATTGTACAGACATAGGCGGTAGCGAAATACTTCAATTGACAGTAATTTCAAGCATTGAATGATCCCGTAATTCAGAAACTGAAACTAGAACTGCTCTTCCGTATACACGTCACACACTGTGCTATTGTTTCTTTTACTCCGGCTATCCTGCGTTGTTTAAACGGAGACGGTGGCGGTGGTGGACTACTGTGACCACTACCCACTGACTATTAATACTTATCAGTGCCGTCACCATAAGACCGAACCAAATCGTCTTGTATGAACCAGGCTTTATTTAGATCTGCTTTTTGTAATATGCCTTAAACTTGGAATACTAAAATTGACACGCATTTGAATGTGAAGTATGAGATCCGTTGGCGTCCGATACTTGTTGGGTGTTTGTGAAAGTAAACATGATCCAATAAATTAAAAAAAAACCACACTCAACTTTTCCTGTTATGTAGAGAATGTCATAATTATAACAGGCTGCATAGGTTGATACCTCGATTAGGCCATAAAAAAAAAGTTTGTACCAACATCAAAAATAACATTGATAGAAATTGACATGAATGATGATTGACATTATATCCATGGTACACTCAACATATTCGCGCCAAAAGTTGTAACAAGTAATTATTTACTGTTTCAGAGTTTAAATTGGTTCTCTCAGGATACTGACACGGTAAGTGTTTGCAGATAAATATTAGCGTTGTTACTCGTGTAATCAAAGAATTATGATCTTGTCCTGATAAATGAACATAAATAAAACAGTGTTACCAACATAATCGATTTTCATGGCGATAAGCGATGCGACGAAGTTGAGTCCTCTACTTTTTATTGTAAGGCTTGTCCGTAATAATATTGATTGATTTCCGTATAAAATGAGTTTCCAAATAAATGAAGCGTTGAATCTATAGTGCGGTAGTGATAAATTCCCCAAACACTTCAAATTATGCTTTGTTCATTAGCTGTACTATTAGCAGCTACGTGTGCCCATACATTATTATTGTAGTAACGGTGGATCCTGAAAATGGTTACCTCTAATAAACAACCCGAGAAAAAAGTAGTGAAAATGGCTGAGCAGAATAGTGCTGCAGTTGTGCCTCAGAGAACCTTACTTGGTGAAGTCAACGAACACATAACATGCCCTCTATGTAGGGGTTATTACATCGATGCAACAACGATTGTGGAATGTTTGCACTCCTTTTGTCGAAGTTGTATCATCAAACATTTGCGAGCAAAAAGTTACTGCCCTGTATGTGAAATGATGATCAATTCTGCCAAGCCAAACATTAAATTAGATAAAGCACTTCAAGACATAGTTTATAAACTTGTACCAGGACTTTTTCAAAAAGAAATGGAGAGGCGACAGCAGTTTTATTCCTCAAGACCTGGCCCTGCTGCATCAGCTACTCCTGAACAGAGAGGAGAAGACACTGAAAGAATAATTTTCAGTCCTGAAGATGTGATATCCTTCTCTTTAGAATATGCTGATGCTACTGACACTGATAGTATATCTAGCAAATCATCTGACAGCAATGAACCACAACCTGTATCAGCAACACCAAGAAGGTTTTTGCAATGCCCTGCTGTTGTCAACATAAATCATCTCAAAAAATTTTTAAGCATGAAATTTGATATTGACAGCACCCAATTTGCTATTGATATCTTGTACAAGAGAGTTCCATTACCAGATTACTATACTTTGATGGACATAGCTTACATATACAATTGGAAGAGGAATGAGCCAATGCGCTTTTTCTACCAAATAACGGATTATGTAGCTATTCGAAATAGGCTTTTTGAAATCAATAGGAAAGGCTCGGCTTCCTGCCAATTAAGCGACAGAAAGTCAAGTCCCGCTTCAACTGAAGATACAAATGCAAGCAGTCCAGCTCCCCATTTGAATGATCAAGGCTCTGAAGCATCTTCCGGAACTGATAGTCCAATGCCTGATGATGGTATAAGCCATGTAAGTGACATCTCTAAGAATAATGAAAAACCAGGACAACAAAGTAAAGATTTGGTTGAGACTATAAATCCTGTCAAACATTCTGATACATCTTCTAAGAAAAATGATGATGAAGTAGAAAAATCTCAATTTCTAAATTCTTTTGAGCTTACTGCAAAAAGTATGTTGCCACTTAAATCATCACCAGTAAAATCTTCTGATGAACAAGTCACTTCTAATGATGCTTCATCTAAGAATCAATCTAATACTCCAAAATTAGACGAGAAGATTGGGGAACCATACAAAAGAAAATATCAGGCAATTCCGCATACACCAGAGTTAAAAAAACTAAAAATTGAACTTGAAAAGGCAAAGATAAGTCATTTACTTAGGCCTCCTTATGTTACAAATGTGACCATTACCAGCCAAAATAATAAAGTACTGGACTCTGCAATAAAAGGTAAAGAGTTGGAAGAATCCCCTAAAAATTCACAAGTACTGCAAGTGACACCTAAAGTACCTTCCCCCATGCCTGTTCCCACAAAAGACATAAAGCAGCAAATCGCAAGTACAAAGCAGCAAGAAAGTCCTGGAGTCAAAAGGACAGTTTCAGTGCCTCAAAATATATCATCACCTAAACGCAAACCCCCAAATGAGATTCCTTCGACTATGCAGCCACACCCTGGAACACAGAAAACAATTTCTCCACTTAAACTTCAAATACCAAAGCCTGAACTAACAGCAAATTTGAAGCCACATGAAGTACAAAAGCCTCCAGTTAAAAAGATGCCTGATTTAAAGCCTAGTGTTCCAATGTCAAACAAAGGACAACCTGTTAATAAAGTAAGAATGGATCTATTAGCAAATAACAGTGACCCTACAATTGATAGAACTAAAATATTATCTCAGGTTAAATCCTCCCTTGGTTCTCCAATCACAGGAACACAACCATCTGGTGATCCCTTAAAGTCTTTATTTGATTCATGTAAAATTAATATACCATCATCATTATCTATTACACTTACTGATCAAAAGTTAGATTCTCGAAATCCTGGTGAAATAACAAATCCTGATCCCAAGAAAAGTATGGTAAATAAAAACTTGGCTGGTGCTAGTAACACCACCCATAAAGTTCCAAGTCCGCCAGTACATAACTATATAGAAATATTAAAATTACCAGACACTGAAACAAAAAAACAAAAACTTGAAAGTATTAACGAAACAAAGTCAGGTCAACCAAGTAAAACAGATAATATTACAGCACCGACTAAACCTCCAAGTAAATCATCAGAAAGCTCAGCTAAAGGCCCAGTTCCTAACTTGAAGCCTATTTCTGATACTAAATTAGGAAAACAATGTGGAAATCTTTCAGCTCCTATTACTTTTCAGCAAACATTTGAACAGCAGTTACACAGCTTACAAAGTGATAAAAAATCCAAGTTGCCGAAAAACAAAGCACAGGTTCCTAAACTTGTGCCTGCTACTCCAAAATCATTTAATGCAGCAAACAAGTCCAACAATCCTGTAAACAAGTCCAGTAACATGCCTGTATTAGAGACCAAGCCAAGCACTGCTCTGGATTTATCTACTCCTCACAACATCCAAAATCAATTAGCACAACAACAAACTTTTCATAAAGCATTTGAAACTATGCAATCTATTGACAATTTGGCTAAGAAACAACATCTCTCAACTAAGAGTATGCCTCTGACTATGCCACAAAGTAATGTTTTTCCTAGTGGTATTACAAACAGACCTCTGACTTCTGGTGTCAGCCCATTAAGAATTCCTTCAACATCTAACATAAATCAACTAAAATTGGACAAAGGTGGCCCAGGTGGATCGCAGATGAATAACAGACAGGACATGGCTAGTACCAAACCAAATCCAATGAAGCCATCCGGTGGGAGTCCCAAACTTGCTTCCCCAAGTTCTCATATTGTTCCTCATACATCTCCCAGTGCAGCACAACCTTCCCCTAGATCACAAACTCGTTCACCTAGTTCTTCTCCAAAGTTAGTAATAGCAGAAGAAAAACAAGCAGGTTGTGCTCCAGAAACAAACATAAACCAGTCAAACCAGATTACTAGTACTCAGATACCCAATATGAATTCTGCAAATAACGATCTATCAAAATCATCACCAGGGACTTCTAAGCCTGGATTGAAACCTATGCCTTCAACAGGAAAATTACCAGGAATAAGACAGCCTATAACACCAAATCTAAAAACAAATCCCACTATGAATGCCTCGGCGGATTATCGAATGTCACAAACGCAACCGCAACTGATGCCCCATCACCATGTGCTACTAAGGCATCAAATGGAAGTGAATGCGTGGCTAGAAGCCAAACGGCAGATAGACTTATATAAGAGTATATCAACAAACATGGCCCACCAATCTCAAAATGACTTCAACAATAAAGACAAACAGTGATATTATGTGTATAAATACACTGGTGAAACATTTTTGTAAGGGGCAGGAATCCCTAGTGAAGTTTTGTTGTGAGTGATACATTACTTTTTGTACTAATTTAATAAAACATAATGATAATATATACATACATTGTTTGACGGTAAATTAACACATTAAGGGACTCTAAAGCATATGTATATATGTATGCTTTAGAGTAAGTTTTGTAAGATTTATTAGTTTTAAACTTTTATTCTGTTTCGTTTAGTGGCTGGTAAAGTGTTTAATTATAAGAAGAAAATGGTTTTAATTAAGTTCATGTCAATCTAACATAATTATTATAATATCTGTTGGTGTAGGTATAGGCAGTATTATGCATCTATTCATTTATTTCATTCATGACTAAGCCAGTGTTTTATTGATGCTGTCCAATAGCTGGGTCCACACCGGATGATCCAATGCGCACCGATCGGGCGCGGCAGCAGCACGATCCAAATGCGGGGTCAGTGTGGACGTGCTGCGCGCGATTCGAGCACACGCGGTGGAGCGCGCGCTCAGAGGAACGGCCAAGCCGAGTGCTGTCGGTCGGTTTTTTGTCAGTGCTCAAAGGCGCCTCAACCGTTTGGCGCGCTCGGTGTGGACGGTTGCGTGTGGATCGGGGGATCGGGCAATATGAATAATACGCGAAGTCGCCGTTCAATATCTGTGGATCGGCCCTGCAGCGCCCACCAGTATTGCGGGTTTCCTAAAACGAATCGTGCGAAAGAATCTCCGATCTACGTTCGGCGTTCCATGATCGTGGATCGGCGATCCAAATTTGGATCCTCCGTTGTGGACCTAGCTAATCACTCAGTTGAGCCTCAGGGTGATCCAAAATGCAGGTTCAAATTGTAGTGTAGTACAATTTAATTAAGAGGTATTGAACAGTTATGTTGAATGTTGACTTTATTATGCTAAGTAATGTTAGTGTTTCAAATGGATATGAGACTTATTCTTATTAAATGCGAATCATATTTATATCAAACTAGCTTTACCCGGCCCGGCTTCGCACAGGTAGCACTAAGTATCTAACACCTACCCTACCTACCTACCTACCCTACCCACCCACCAACCCTACTTACCTACCTACCTACCTAACCCGTCAGACGTTGTCCTGTTAAAATTTTTCCTTCGAGTTTTACCTTTTTTCATTTTTCTTTTAAACGAACCCAGTAAATAGGTGACGAAAAAATAAAATAAAAATCGGTCAAGCCGTTTCAGAGTTTTAGCGAGACTAACGAACAGCAATTAATTTTTATTTATATAGATTATCATATTCTAATTTGAACAAGCTATTTATACGAATATGAACTATATTTTATACAAATAATGTTCTTTTTCTAATGAAACACTTTATGTTGCAAAATTAAGGTTCGATCTGTGAATCTCGCCCTTAATACAGAGCTGCATTTCCTTTCCTACAAACACATCTACTCATAAAATAACGAAGTTTTATAATACAAGCTTAAATCAATTTAAAACAAATTTGAAATTATTGTATTGTGATTTGAAGATTTTATCCATAGTACAGTCAAAATTTGTTTTTGAGGGACTCTTGAAATAGGAATCTTATCTTGAAATAGGCTGACACTATTGACATACTATTTACTACAAATGCACCAGAACTTTGTTTTGGATCAGGGTTGATAAAAATCATCATGACTTTCAAAAATTAATTTTATTTAAATCGGGCTTTTATTTTATTTAAATCATACTCTAATTGAATAATAAGTTAAACGCGTTTAATTTTGTATTCAGTTTTTAGACGTAAGGCTTAAGAAAAAACTTACTATGTTTTTTAATCACTTTTACTATTATTTAACAGAAATTCAATGATATTAGGTTGATATTCGCATCATTTATTTTTTTTAAAAAAAGCTTTCCCAAAGCATAAGGCGCCGAGCGCGAACTCAACTCATACTGAACAATTTCGATCACAATTAAATTTTGTGTGAAATGCAAAAAGAATTGTAAACAATTTTTTTTGTCATTATAAGAGTCGAGTTCTCATTCTAGAATGTGGCTGCAAGGGATTTCATTCTCGGTACTATGCCCATTAATTAATTCTTTATTACAAAGTTTAAATTTTGCTTTGATAAACTTGCCGCTAACGGATTTCTTTTCATTGAAATGCATCCATACAGCATCTTTTTTTCATCCAGACGTCTTGTTGTATTGAAACTTTTGTCTGGTTTCTGTTTTTGTTGCAGTGCACAAAACAATTGATTTAAATCATCTCAACCCTGTTCTGGATTGAGGGAAACAAATGTACCTACAATTTTTAAATCTATCTTTTTTGTTAATATATTATTATGTTCTATCTTACAATGAATTATGTACTTATTGTATAATGTGTTTATTGAGGACGAATGAGAAAAGAAAGCTTATCGGCTTTTATAACAAATTTTTAACTTATAATTATTGTACATAGCATCAATTATCATTATGTAAATACCAGACTAATTGATATTTTTATATAACATGTGATCTGATAAATTGTATGTTAATGTTAAATTTCATATTTATAATTTTGGGTCTCTAATTTTATTTTAATACAAATAAATTCTTGTGGTTAATGTGCTTTGTGCCCTATAAATATTAAAAATAAGTTTTTCAATAGTAGCTCTATGTCTAGTAAGCACTATGGGATACCGACAGCAAAGAAAGTCGATTAACACATCAGCTTTAAAAAAAACCAACAAAAAGATCAAAACAACATCAAATTTGCGACGCACGATGGAACTGTCATAATAGGGGTAGAGGACACTTAATCAAAAAGAAAATTAAAAAAAAAATGAAATAAGAAATAGAAAAAGAAGAAGATTAGAAATATATTATTATTATTATCAGTTGGCTAGATATTTGGAGGCAAAGATCGCTATACGTGAACTTTACTTTCAAATATCTGGTATTTGATCTCGTGTTAACTCATATTAAAGATCACTAAATCAGATCTTTACATCGAACGCACTGCAGCTAAATCTAAATGGCGGTGGGGAAATGGGGAGGCCAGCTTTCATAGAAAAAAAGTTTACCCCTTTGGGACAGACGTAAAATTATAATACAAACTCTTAGCTACCTACACGAAATGCTTAAAAGCCTTATATCGAACAATTTAGATTATATGTACAAGTAGCAGTGTGAATCGACATTCTTTGCTGACTGTAATACAGTCTACAACAAACATACTCATGTAATAGTAGTAAGTATGTGAGTTGACCACATGACTGTGTTTTAAATGCTTGGAACATATAACAGCTTTTTGCAGGGTTCATACATACAAGCCTAAAAACACTCTAGTTCAGCAACCTCATAGAAATATTGTTGTTTGCGGTCATGCAGCTTTTTCTGACATACGTACTCAAGTCACTGAATTATTCCAACTGCTGCATGTCAGGCATGGGATGTTTCCCACAACAATAGCTTCACATATTATACGCGACTGTACCATGTAAAGTATCTGATAAGTTTCTGGCTCAATTCTGCAAAACTATTTGAAAAAAAAAACAAGCTAGTAAAAAAATAATTTATTTTAAGTATAATTATAAATTGCCTGTCTGTTTTTTTAAATATCTAATTAATTATGTATTTAATCATATTCATAATGCTTTAAGTTTTATGCAAAAGGTGTGTTGGAAATGTAATTTAATTTGTATAATAAATATAAGATCCCAGTGTGATTGTTTTTCTTAAGTCCTGGAAATTACTCCCAATAATCGAATCTAAATCGAATTTCCAATTCACGATTATGTTTAAGTAAACATAATAGAGAAAAGGTATATACATACATTCAGTATTGACTTCTTACTGTAATTAAGTCTTAGGAGTAAACTTTATAAAAAAACTATTTATTGCAGATGGCTGGTGTCCAGGCGACTATTCCATTCAGGTCTCGTAAGAAGGTATATGTGGATGATGATGATGTTGCCTCAAACGAAAATGAAGACATATTAAATATTAGAAAATCTAGCGAAAGAAAATTGAAAAGACATTATATAGAACATGACATAAGGAAAAATATTGATGACGGTAAGACTTTTTTGCCAAGACAATTATCCAGAAATGATGCTACCTCTGCGTCAAATTATATTCAAATCGGTGCGTATGTATTAATAGCAATAGAAAAATAAATAATACTGGAAAAAAGTGTGGAACTCCAATGTCTATGTTCCCTTCCACATATATCTCGCCATCTTTCAAAGCAAGAGTAAACAGGCATCTTCTGGGCACGCTCGGCCCATCGTAGACCTCATCCATCGCTTTCCATCAGGCGATAAAGAGGTCCACAAGAGCAAGCACATGCTGCAATAAAAAAACCTACTTCATACATTGAAGTGAAACGGGGCGTATCATACATAAGTCATGAAATTATGAAAATGTAAAAAAAACAACTGTGCAGACCAGTCAGTTGTTTAATTATGAGTTTATTTATTAGCAAATGCTCTGTGTTGGTTACCTGACAATCGATCGACTTAGGTCAGGGCATGCTTCATTAATTTGTAGCTTTTTTACTACCTAATAGTTGTCAGTTGAGAGTTTTAGTTCATGTACCAATAACTCCCAAGTAATAATCTAACCTACTTCTGATCATCATTATAAGTAGCTACATATTCAGTATGCTTAGTGTGAGTTTAACAACATCGTACGAATGACTTCACCGTCGAGTAAATCGAGTTAACGTCAAACTCATCGATAACCGTATGCAAGCGAGTGCGAGTTACCATCAAAGCTAACCATCCAATACGCGTTTGGTCACCGTGAATTGCGATTATTATTTTTCTTATGTTGGTGTCGCGTACGCGTCGTCCGATAAACCGACCAAATAGAATGACATTTAAATTCAGTGTTCATAATGAAAGCGGCTGTATATCAAAATTGTGTTGGTTATAACGACTTTGTTTGTTTATGTTTCGTGTATGTTTGAAGCTAGTGTGATTTGCATTACTATTAGCTTCTAATAATTAAAAATGAAGACAAGTTCGTCCAATTTGTTATGACGGCGACATTTATGAATTTATGATACATGATACCTTATCTTACAAGGTTACCCGTTGAGAAGACTTTAAACCAGCCAGCTGTCTCAGCTCTCGGCATAAAAAACCTGACCGCTTTCTTCGCAAGCCGATATCTTCTTTTAAATTCGGCCTCCGGAAGATCTCTTAGGGGATCGTTAGAAGTACGGGCTTTTGCACGAACACAGGACATGTACCTAATTACACTCATCTTGTGCCCTAGCGGTCTCAAACATCTTCCAAACAAAATATAAACGTGATGCCATAGTTATCTTTAATCTACACAACGAATTAAAATAAAATAATGTTGATTATTCACCACATTCACAAGGCTCTCACCACAAAACCTTCAGTGAACACTTTACGTATTCGAAAATGAACAAGTTTCTCAAACAAGGTGTCAAAACTGTCGAAATTGTAACTCACACTCGCGATAACACGGAGTCACCTTAATTTACGAGCTCACTTTCGAGTGGGAATCGATAGTCACCAACTATAAAGTAAAATAATAAACCTACACTCACAATCGTTTGTTCTCGCGTATGGCACCAGGTGGCGCTAACTTAGCGCCATGTAAATCTGAGTATACTCTAACGCGATGGTGAAGTTAAAAAAACTCACACTAAGCACACAGTACATGGACATTTAGTCACCTTGGTTAACTTTATTTTCAGATTGCACGCCTGTAAAGATTTCCCGAAAAAATACAAAGAAGAACAACCTCATTTCAAGGAATGACAGGTACTTAACAAAATAAATGTTTACCACTTTTTAACACATCGTTGTGCGAGAAGGCCCGCGAATTCGCGAGAATGCGCGAAGATTCTCCGGAAGACGCGCGACCTATTGGCTCGTACAAGTACCTATCTAGTTTGTATGTTACACAATTGCAATAAGTTCATTACGCTATGTATAATTTCGTTGAAAAAATTCGCTTCCATTCAATTTCGCCGCGATTGAGCCTAAGTAATTTAGTTATGTCCATATTGGCATCTATGGTCTATCTAGTGTAGTGGTAGCTTATCTAATACACGAACGCTATTTTTTTCCAATTCATCCAACCAAAAAATAAAGTATTAGTAAAATGCGTTCTGGGACATTATCACGATGTTAAGCTATTAAGGCTCCCGCAGACAGGCGCGAGGCGATGGTGCGACGCGATTCTGGTAGAACAATGTCTATGAATTTTTCATATAAATTATTCTACTAGTCACGTCACGTTGTCGCGTCGCATCAGTCTGCGGGAGCCTTTACACGTTGTTTGAATTCCTAAGGCCCTCTGCTACTGACTGTTATTTAGAGGACTTTTTGACACTGTTCGTATTAGCTATCCAATCGTTTAAATAGCGTTTTACTGAAGTAATATTGTGGTTGCAGTGAAGAGGAGAACCTAAAGCCTCTCACAAGTCGAGAGAAAGAGATCGAATGGTTAGATAACTTTTTGACTGAACATCTTGAGAAGGAACAGTCTGGATCTCTGTATGTCTCAGGACAGCCAGGCACCGGGAAAACTGCAAGTTTATCGTACATTTTGAACCTACCTAAGGTATGTTTATAGAAGCGAAAATCAAAATTTTTCTGCCACATTCATTCACACATTTGGCACAATTTTCGCTTTTAAAAAGTAATTCAATTCATTAGACTAACCCCAGCTGGGTTACTCTGGCACCGCAAATATAATCTAGAATTTTGCTTTGTTACAGTTTAGAGAAGGATACAAACAAGTATACATCAATTGCACAATGATGAAATCAGCTGCTAGTATTTATAGCAGAATTTGTAAGGAACTTCAAGTGCCAACGTCTGGATCAACCGAAAAAGCTTGTTTCAATGCCATTGAAAAGTATTTTAAAAAGAAACATAAAATGATGTAAGTAACACATTGGTATCCCCACCACCTATTCAGTAGGAACTTACAAAACATGACTTTAAGACCCCGCTTGCACCACAAATTATAAAATACATTTAGCACTAAACGCATTTAAAATATAATTCAGTTTCAGTAAAATCTAAATGATTGGCAGAAATAAAACGAGGTTTTAAATTCATTTAGCGCTAAATGGATTTGTGACGCAAGCATGCCTAAATGTCGATAATTGATTGCAGACTTTTAGTATTAGACGAGATAGACCAGTTAGACAGCAAGCGCCAATCAGTTCTGTATACGATATTCGAATGGCCGGCGATGGCCGGGTCGCGCGTGGTTCTGGTGGGCGTGGCCAACGCGCTGGACCTCACGGAGCGCGCGCTGCCGCGCCTACAAGCGCGCTGCTCGCTGCGCCCCCACACGCTGCACTTTGCGCCCTACACCAAGCAACAGATCATCAACATATTCACCAATGTACTGGCCAGTGAAGACAAGAGCAATGTGTTTTCTCCTGTCGCTTTACAAATGCTTGCAGGTAATTTTAATAATGTTTTTCATACTTTTTTCCTAACTTGTTCTGCCCCACTGCTAGGAAAAAGTCTCCCCCAAGTTCTTCCAGGTTAATTGCGTTCGCCATCTGCTGTATAATTTGGATTTTTAAGTTTAAAGTGTAGTATATTTAACATACCATGTAAATTATTCCAGCTAAAATCTCAGCGATATCTGGGGACATGAGGAGAGCCTTAGACATAGGAAGAAGAGTTATAGAGCTTGCGAGAAGGACAAAGTTTTCGGATAATCAGTCCATTGACAGCATGATGAATGATTCTGCAGTAACCGTGGAACTGAAGCAAGTATTAGAAGTATTGAACGACGTCTATGGCGGGTCGAGGAAGATTGAGTCGGACGCTGAGGACGGGTTCCCGCTGCAACAGAAATTGATACTTTGTAGTATAATGTTAATGCTGACTAAGGGGAAGTTGAAAGAAATCGTAATGGGGAAGCTACATGATGTTTATAAAAAGTAAGTTTCTCTCAAGTCACCATCCTCTTCTTGTCCTTGTCCCATTGTACTCGTGGTCTGCGCAACACGTCTTCTCATTCTCGCGCGTCAACCGTCACGCTATCATTTACTCCCTTTTCTTTCCTATTATTCCTCACACAATCCATCCACCTTTTCTTTCATCTCTTCCTCTCTCAATTGCTTATTTATTTAACCATTTATGTACACACACATATAAATAGACAAAGGAACGGGAAAATACGTACAAAGGTGATGCTTATTTCTACAGAAATCTCTTCTAGCGCATACCTGCGGTAGGGGAGTAGATAAAATAAGAAACGTAGACAAACTGTGTAGAAAACAAAATACATAAAATCAATAACAATTCTCTAATTTAAATATAAACATACAATATGATACATACATATTTCTAAAATAAATATCACTAAAATATGTATTATTATAAATTTATAATGTAATGTCTACATAGTATAAAACAAAGTCGCTTTTTTGTCTGTACGCTTAGATCTTTTAAATTACGCAACGGATTTGAATGCGATTTTCATCAATAGACAGAATGATTCAAGAGGAAGGTTTATATGTAAAATACATGCATATTATAGTAGAGAAAAGCCGAGAGTTTCAAGGATTTGTAGTGTGATGTCGTAAAAAACATATTTTTGTGCGCTTACATTGCAAACGCTGGCTAACCCTTACAAGATAGATCAAAATAATGTACTACGAAATTGTATATCTTAAAAAGATCTACAAAAAAGTCCGTGATTGTATATGTCTATCTCCTACGGATAACTCACAGTAATCATTATTATCTTTTACATATTACAAAAAAAATATGGGTTATTTTAAACAATACAGTATTATTCCTTAGCCAATTAAATACGTTAGCTACTTTGTGCATTTAATATAGATCAAAATTGCTCTTTACTTCATATCATTAAAAATAATATCTTAAAAGATATCAGAGATTTAAAATGATGGTGCAGAGCGGCCGTCGGACCGTCCTTCCGTCTCGGGTGGTAGCGGCTGGCGGGCGCGGCGCATGCGTCTAAATCAATCCAATAAGTTACTAAATATATAAATAAAGATAGCGATCAAGCCACTTTCAGCATACAATCACCAATATTATTAATCACTCCACACTGACACTACATTATTATCTACATTGCACCCGTGCGAAGCCGGGGCGGTTCGCTAGTTTAAATAATAAATACAGCAATTATGAGAAAATGGAAAGATAGTGTTCTTTCACTCTTTTGAATTTTTTGGAGCCCGGGTTTCTTCGAAATTCCCACGAGATACGAAATATAGAATGGACGATATCGCCGGCAAAGTGCTGATCTAGTACTGAAAGGAATCATGCTTACGACTGCATGTAATTAAATGTTCGGTATTGTTATCAGGGTGGCGACGGCGCGCAACATCGTGCCGCTGGACATGTGCGAGACGTGCGCGGCGTGCGCGCTGCTGGAGGCGCGCGGCGCGCTGCGCCTGGGCGGCGGCGGCGGCGCGGCGCGCGCTCGGCGAGTGCGCCTGCAGTGGGACCGCGCGGAACTTGCCGCCGCGCTCAGGGACAAGCCCTTACTATCCGCCATACTCGATGACGTCAGTTGTCTGCCTTCCTAGCACCCAGTTCTAACTCTCATCTTTGAAGAAAACCTATTTTAGGTCAGTTAACACTAAGCATTTTTGTAGCGTTTCGACACGCCCAGTTGTTTGGGTTAGTTTTGTTTTAGTTTAGTTTTGATTTGAGTTTGTGTTTTTATTTTAATTGACTGACTTGCGTATTCTTAGAGTTAATGCAAGTTTGAAGTTAAGATTTAAAGTTAAATCTTTGTTTGATTATGAACTTCAAATGTTTGTTAACGGTTAAGTGTTATTGTTATGGACTCTTACTAATTGTCTGTTAGTCGTTGGCCTTATTGACTGCATAAAATCAGGATAAGTAAATTTAATGAAACAAAATACTAGGCTGTGTTTATAGTTATTGCGGTCAGGGAAATTGACATACTGTATTAAATGTTTAAGAGTATTGATGGCATTAAAATGCCCAAGTTTTTCTAATAGACTAGTTCATAAGACAGTGTGCTTTAAAAACATTGTATGCTCATGTATTCGATAGCTATTTATTTTAGCCAGTAGGTAGGAATCAATATTAAATTCAAATAACAGGCAAACATGCCAGTCTGTACTGTATTTTCTAAGACTTATATTATTATAATTCTAAGGCTATTATTTAAGCCGATGGTCCTGCGCCTGATCTTTTTCCGGTCGTGTCGGATTGCCGTACCATCGGGGTTTCAGAGTGAGGGAAGAGAGAGTGCATCTGTATCTACGCACATACTTTTGCACTATAATATCTTCCGTGTTGATGGCTAGTCTCCGATGAGATTAGCTGCCAGGGCCGGAATTTGGTCTGGAGACCCATTATTATTATTTATTGATGTGTATGTTAGTAGCTTATGGTCGCTCTGATTTCTAAGCTAAACAGGCAGATCTGAAGAATATTACAAGTACAATAGGGTGAGATTGGCACACTGCTTTGAAGAGCGTGCTTAATAAGCACATAAATCATAAATCAGCGTATTTCTCACGGTTTTACGCTTTATTGCGTGTTCAATGCTTTAACTCTGCTTGCTTCTGCTAGTTTACACATGTAGGTCACAGCGTTATGTTCAAGTTCCTATTATTTTAGGTGCCTTGTTTGTTTAGTATTCAGTCAAAGGATACAGGAAAAAAATGCACTACCAGCGCAGGAAATTTTCATTTTATGTGTTTAAAAAAGATAGGAATAGTAGTTAACTACATTATTTAATCTCTTTTTACGCGACTGTGCGATGGTAAAGACAGAGTTATGGTTTTGTTGAATATACTTTCCTACTGATAAAGGTAGGCGCCAGTATGCTTTTACTAGCGTAGTTAGCTAGCTATGATGGTAATAGACCTGAGGGGCTAGACAAATGGCATTCGCTTAGGAGCGATTCTATTTCTACAATCGCTATCGCTTTCGCTAATGTTTCCATCATACGAATCGACAAACTAGCGATAACGCTTGTCAAAAAGTGCTACTTGGCTACACATCTCTAAGGAAGTAATTGTTCGACGCTGTCGATTCGTTTCATAGAATCGAATGTCTAGCTAATTACTATTCGTTGACCTATGATCACGTGACATTTCGATAGCTTATGGTCAACTCCATACATTTTTTGGCTTTTTTACTAGCGTCATCGCTAATCGAATGTTACTTTGTCTAGGCCCTCTGGCTGGATCTCCTGAACAATCCATATTTATTTAGTAAAAGGACTTGGAAATACAACGCTTAGTAAAAGGCACCACAAATTAGGTTGCGTAGTCGTCGCAAACTTATCATACAGGGTGACAGACGTAAATACTGCACCATAATTGCGTAACACACTATCAATCACGATCTGAATAATTTTGAAGGATATTGCTAATCCATTGCTTCAAATGTTCGAAAAATTTGTCTGCATATCAACGTAAATAGCGCAATGAATGATGTTGAACTGTCAAAATAAAACCCATTGCTACTGTTAGTGAGTTACGCAATTACCTCACTGGTCTAGTACTGAAATGAACGTATGTACTTTTAACGTGTGTTCCTTTACTTATGTTGGAATCTGTGTAATATATAAAAAAAAAGTTGTCAAACTTGCTTGATAAAGTGATTGGATTAACAACTCAATACTTCGATCGAACAGCATGTTTATTGTGTCGCCGTCAAACTCGTTGTAGGTACAGTTTTATTACGTGACGAAAGTTTCCAATTATGTAATGTTATTATGTTTTGTGTTGTGTCGAATAGTGTTTTCATAAAAGTTTTTAATCTACTATATCAATCGTGTTTCAATAGTTTTTGTATTCGCATTTTATAAATGAGAGCTTTCAAGCATATTTTTTTAAGTTTAATTAACTGTTCAAGTTTTCTGTACCTAAGATGTTTTGTTTTTATTTTTAGCTTAGACGTGTACTATTTTAGTAAGTATTTAATTAAATTTTATAAGGAGAGGTAAAGTTAGGTGGATCTTGTCGTCAATTTTATGTATGACTTTTTGATGTAGTGGTATAATTCAATAAAAATAATTTTAACACCATATTTCAATTCTTTTTATTAAAGCTAACACTTAAAAAGTTAATCCTATTTGTGCAAATAATACTTTTTACAAATTTTAAATACTTAATTCGAGTGAAATAATTTTAGCGCGTAGTATAGTGTGTAGCTTGGAGGGGATGCCTGACGAAAGTCAATTAATACTGCTAATACCAAGAAAGAGAAACGTTTTCTCTGTATCACTTGTATGTAAATTGGTTACAATGACTGAGTTCAAAGTAAAAAAAATTGTAACAACTGTTTTCTAAATAGTAAAATTAAACTTTTTTTTATACGAAACGATACATTTTGAGCCTGTTGATTTCCATTTTCTTTTCTTTTTTTTTTCAATAATGCTATTGGCTCAAAAGCTTCAAACCAACTTATTTGTGACTTTCATACATTATTTCACTCTGTTGTATTGAGGATGTAGATATGGCTATCGTTGAGTAAAATATCCAAATTGTTAACAATTTGTTGATTTAATAAATAACTTAATAATAGATAGACACTTGGTTTTGTACAATGTCAGCCATCTAAAGTACTAGAGGGCGAAAGTGCGATATGATTGTTGTCTCATAGACGGAGGGCGGGGTTGCGTGAGCGCACGAAGTTCAGCAGCTCGTCGCTGTCCTCGCACACGAACGGCTTCACGTGGTGGCAGGCTACGTCGTGCCACTTGATGCCGTCGTTGTAGAAGTTGTTCAGGATCGCCAGGCACGACTCGTCGTTACCCTGCACGAAAAAAGTCAATTTAGAATAAGGCAAAAGAACGCTGCGTATTTCTGCTATGAAGACGCTTTTATAAGTTTGCAGATAGATAATTAGATATTTAATCTAAAACCATCTTTAACTGACCTGAGCGGCTTCACGGTTGTCAGGCTGGGGCTGTCCGTACCCGCCCGTGTAAGACCAGTCGCCGGTGTTGCGCTGGGTGGTGGGTCCGATCTTACCGCCGGAGCCTGACCAGAACCAGCCGTTCACATTAGGAGGCTGCAGGTCAGTGCGGTCGCAGCCGGCGAAGTTGCATTTACGTCCAGAAGTCCAAATGTACCGGACGTTTCCGCGTGCGATCCTTTGTTTGACGAATTCATTTTCCTATAAAAATAAAATAACCACGCTATCAATTTGTATCATATAAGTAATTTAAATTATTTGGGTTCGGATGAAATAATATTCAATGCAGGCGAATTAGTTTTCAAGGACTTTTTTTGTACACAATATCCCGCCTGTAATCCCCGAAGGGTTAGGCAGAGGTGTAACTATAGTTCACCCACATGTCGCCAGTTAGGTATGTTTTTTTTAGTACTTATGTTAATTTTTGATAACCACCACGAATTATTACAGTTATATTTTTAGAAACTGTGATTTCTTTATACGTATCATGCGAGAGACGTCCATAATAAACTGATCAATTACGAGTTTAATTATCACGTAAATGCAATTATCTTTTTACATTCCTGAAGTGTCCATATTTGGCAGAGTCTAATCCATATTTCACGGCGCATAAGTAGGTATAGGTTTGCTACCTACGATAGGCTTTCTTTTTTGATCGCGAGATGAAATCATAGAAACGTTATAAGACTATGATAAACGCCAGATATGCACCGCAATGCTGCCCTAAGGCTAAGTTTATTATAGTCTCTTAAAAATAAAGCCCTAATTTATTTCTAAACATTTTGAGAAATATGAACCTAACTGTTGATTTCTCCAATGACTGCTGACTAGTGCTGATTTATGCAAAAGCTATCTATTTTATACTATGCAAATCGGCTATTTGGTATTAGGTGCACGAACTGCATATTTACATGGAACCTTGGAACTAACAAGTGTCACGGACGCGATCGATGACCGATTAACACGACCAAGCTTGTTTCTACCATAAAACAATAAATTATGTTGCTGCATTTTCACCTGTTTGCATAAAACAACAGTGAGGTGTATCTTCTCTAGGTAGGTCGGTAAGTACTAAGGGTTTCGATAGTAAGGCATGGTGTCATGTGTGTTAATGTCAGTAGCGGGAAGTCCACGTCCGCCGCGTACGTCCGGCACAAGAAGTGGGCAACACGGCTGCGGGAGGAATTTGTGCCACGTGCTACTTGCGGAGCGATCGCCTCTGCACACTCGACTGACGCACTCGGCCGTTGCACCCCTTTCACGCGACGTCTTCAACGCTCTACAAATCGAATCAATCTATCCTAATGAATATTGATGCGCACTAATGGCTCAATGGATGTAGGAACTTGCACTAATCTGCAAGAATTGCGGAAGCATCCAGTTCTGTACCTACAATTGTATGGATAGAAGAAAAACAACCTAAAGAAAATACTTAAAAGGCTGTTGTTGGGCATGCTTTCATAACAATAGAGGTGTGCGTTCGTTGCCATCTTACAACCGACAGGAAGTGTTTAGAGAAAACTTGCGTATTTTCCATTTATGACTCACCCGGATGAACTTTAACAATAGATGTCTATTAAAACAATGTGTTAAATGTTTTCATTAAAGCCTATTAGTTTTTAACTTTATGACAAAATTTCAGACATGGTTTCCATTGTTCTCTACTTCTCATGTGCGTAGGCACTTACATAGAAGAATTCATTAGGATAGGTATCATTAAAATCATTCGTTATATATACTTACCTAGGTATTTCTTAATAATCCGAGTTATATTTAAGTGCAATCCAAAATGATGAAATGAGGCAATTCCACGATATGACCATTAAGTTTCATGCAACACCTGCATCGCTAATCTGAGAGTTCAGCTGCTTTGTTCCCAAGAGTCGTCATTGTGAAATACGTTTTTGTAGCAGATATACCACTTCATGATGATGAAATACAAATTGCTATTCAAAATTAAATTAGTCCTAAATAGCTAACGTTTCGGCCATACACTTTGCAGGTGGATGATGGCGGGGGAGAAGACATATCATCACGATCGACCTAGTTGTTCGCGTTAAATGACCACATGGATAATGAAGATGATTATCTCAAGGTTCATCTACATTCGCTGGGATATGTACGATTGTTCTAAACATTAGCCCAGTCATGTGTGCGTACTTAATAGACTGTACTTTATTTTGCAATGAGTAGAAAACCTTGAACATGTAACTAATAGGATATCTTTATGTGTTGGCCTTCTAACTTCACCTTCATATCAGTTTGCTTAGCTCATGTAGTTAGCCTGAGTTTTGTTATGTTTTGCTTATTATTATGGTTTTTATTCGCATACCTGTGGAGTTTCCAGCGAGACGGCGTCCATGCAGTGGCGGCGGCAGATGTTCCTCGCGTCGAGCCAGTCCACCTCCAGGTTGCGGGTGGGGGCGTGCTCCCAGCTGAAGAAGTAAGAGTGGAGGACTCCTCTGGCGTCGCGGTACGTTGAGTGACGCACTCCTATGAGGATACAAATTACATTCGTTAAGTAGAGTAATTACTTCACATCTAACAGAGTTCAATATATAGACAGATATATCCGTAAGTTGGTCCTTCCCACACGTGAGAGTAAAACCGCACGAGGAAGAGTGCAGATAGTTGTGCAACATTCCGCATGTAAGTCACTGAACTACTAAGAACTTTGTACAAAGCATGTCACCTATTGAACAGTCGATGACGACAGATGTAGGTAGTTACTTTGAATTTCGAAATGGTGTTTATCTAAAACGTCTTGTCGTTCACAAGTTTGCCGTTTGCACAACACCGCACGTTGTCCTGATTCACACAACCATTGCGGTGAATCTATGTGAGTAGGTATTTAGACATGTCTATTATTATCTAAGACCTTATTGAGCAAACTAGGCATACAGATCAATAAACCAATTCACGAACCGATCAATTTACTCTCATTCATAAATCTGCCAACAAATTACTTACCTGATAGGATCTGGGGTACAAAATTAGGTACAGCGCAATCATTAATTTAATTAGTAAATTGCCAAATTGCTGTAATGATTAGCACAAACATTTTGCCCATGAAAGGTTAATTAATACATTATTTTGTTCGTGAGTATTAAAACTCTCGCTTTAATGCGAGACATTACCGTTCATGAAGTGAGTAATCAAAATGAACCCATCGTCATGTCGTTAAATGAAGCGATTCTTTCGTAACTAGAAAGTTCATTTATGTATTTTCACATGGATAATTACCTACCAGATAAAATTCGCGTTAGTAATATTGACATAAACTCATTCAACAAACGGGTATTTTGTACCGGAACCATTTTGCGTATCTTCCGTGAAGAACGTAATTTTAGGAATGTCACCTTACGTAACAGAGAATGGCTGAGCGTGAATAGATAAATTAAAAGTCATAGATCAGTGGTAAATGTTTCCATAGTGGTTACTTCCCGTGGAAGTGCACTTATGTAATTGTCTATAAGTGGGTATGTAAATACTTATATGGTCCTCGAGGGATTTCCCAAAGCTAACTAAGATAAGATTGTGCTTATATTATGATTATTGTTTATCTTTGTAGGTACCTACCTACGTGTGTAACGAACATGTAAAACGAGCATTGTTATTTCGCATTTTTCTGAGGAGAGAAAGTTGTGAAAGAAACCAACGTGTCTAACTTCTCAGTTTATATGATTGCAAAATTATTCAACAACAAATGCCTACTTATGCATTCAAATTTCAAATTATGATGATTTCGGCCAATAGGTATTTTTGAGAAAAAAAAACGTTCGGCTGATGCAATAAGTATTTGTATCCTGGTATTTTTGAGAACGAATCTATGAGCAAACTTTTATGTGGGTACGTTAGGTACTACGTAATATGTGGCTACATAAAACTAACAAAGAATCTTTGTTCGCTTTGTGAGGGAGTTTGCCATGAATGCATCGTTCGATTGTGATTGCCAGTGCGCTCCCAAATGACATCGCATGGGACGCGCCACGCCTTCCATGCGGGCTCTGAATTGCGAAATATCCACTGATTTCCCATAAGGACAACTGTTCGTGTACTCTAAAAGTTTACAACTACAAAATAACATTCAGCTTGGCTGGATCACCTAGGCAGCGTAGAGCGTAGGTACTGACCTAACCATCTCCCGAATCTCCTTTTATAGATGTCTGAGGAGGATAGATACTTACTGAGAGACCTAGAATCTATTAACACCTACTGACCTAAGAATCCTCTTTACATATTAGGATAATCATTACTTTGAAGGCAATCCACTAGTTACTACGTTCGTAGTATCATTCTGTAGTATTAAAACATTCTGTGCCTACACTTCGTTAGTTAATTATCACTTTTATTGTGAAATACAACAGAAATTAAAAACAACACAACTATTTTACAATTTTCTCATTTTTATGGATCCCAGCTGTTTCAGGCCATAGGTAAGGTATAAGTACTGATGTTTTACTCTCATTTTTAGGGTTCCGTACCCAAAGGGTGCCAACGGAACCCTATTACTAAGCCTCCGCTGTCCGTCCGTCTATCTGTTAGCGGGCTGTATCTCTTGAACCGTAATAGGTAAACAGTTGAAATTTTCACAGATTGTGTATTTCTATTACCGCTATGACAAACAATAATAAAATTTAAATAAAGGGTCTCCATACAAGAAATGTGTTCTTTTTTGGGCGATTTTTGCCTTGTGGTACGGAACCCTTTGGGTGCTAGTCGGACTCACATTTAGACGTTTTTTTTTTGTTTTTCTGGCTTTATACTTTATAATAAGTAGGTACTGACCTACTTATGTCAGCATCGCATTGCACCTAAGATTTACAAGTTCGATAATACATAATTAAGGAGGTAATCACTTACCTGTATCTACAAGTTACTATGTCATTTGCTTAGTAGCCTGTTTGAAAGCTCTTCGCCTGTAGCTCGGGTTATTACCGTAATTACCTCGCGCTATTTGGATGCTATACGATAACAGGAACCAGCCTGAAGTAACAACTTTGAAGAAATACAAGTCATGAGGCGCCTTCTGACTTGGCATCAGCCCGATATTAACCTTTGACACTGGTTCACAAGGGGTCACACGAGGCTGCTCGTGCTTGAACTGGCATGAATTTAATTTTGTTGCAAGTGATTGAATTCTACGACCATTTACTAACTTTCTTTTCGGAAACTACGTACCTACATAATCGTGCTATTTCTAACCGACTTCAAAAAGTAGGAGGTTCTCAATTCCTCTGTTTTTGTTTTGTATGTATGTTACGCAATGTCTCCGGCAATTGTGGATTACGAAAATTCTTTTTTTTAATGGATAGAGTATGCCTCAGGGGTGATCCCATATAAATGTTATTAACTTTGCTGGGGTAGTTTTTCAATTAGCTTCAATAAGCCGTATTGTTTCCACTTAGTGTATCTTGATGATGTAATAATAACTTCCTGTCACTGTAATTTACATAGTAGTATACGAATTTGTGTGGGGTAGGTACCACAACTAAAAAATTAAAAATAAAAACATTTTTACAAAAACAAAAAAAAAACAACCAACTTCCAAATATAACCCTACAAAGTTTTTTGCCACCGACTTCCGAAATTAAAGTTATTTTTATAACTTTATTTTCGGAAGTCGGTGGCAAAAAACTAAAATACAAAACCAACGAACCGAAATCCGAAAATAAAGCAATTTTTCTCTTTTTGGAAGTCGGTTGTTTTTTTTTTTTTTTGTAAAAAAGTATTTTTTAAAGATTATCGTTTAATTGGAAGTGATTTACCTATATACCTAAAGGTTTAAAAAATAAAAAAGAGGTCATTGGCCCGGAATAGCTCCCTCGAATACGATTACAACGGTACTTAGCTCATAAGCGAGTGCAGGATTCGATGAACCATTAGATTAATAACGTTCGCACCGAATTAGCTACATTAGTTTAACTGTCAGTTTTCCAGAAAATAAATAAAACAGTTTGTAGCCTCAAAATAGCCGACTTAAACCAATGGGTCCGTAATAATAAGCGTTCAGATTTTAATGGCGGTATTATCAAAATCCCTTCAGTATTGTTTTTAATCTTTTAGTCACGATCAAGAAGTCAGTAAGGAAGTACCCATAAAGTAGTGCAAAAAGCGACCAAGAATGCTAATTTCGAAGGGCTTCCTTCAGGGATTTTATTTGGTCGTAAATGCATCTTATTATAATACAACTACTAATTATTGATGCAAAAATCTCTAGTTCTCGCTCCTACATATTTTTAAATTCTCGGTATTTTTCATTAGCGCCGTGCTTTTCAAACATTGCAATTAGCACTGAGCAAGAATGCGTTACAGAGGTGCGTGAGATGCAATGTGTAGTGGCCTACTTTATTCGTGATGTATACGCAGGTGCGAATCCATCTTTTCTAAAAGTTCTTAGCGAAAACTCCTAATAAATAAACAAGCTTTTACAAGGAGTAATTGAATAACTGAAAACCTGAAAAGGGATCATTGTGCTCATCATTATATTATAAACAACTTGGAGGTCATCAATAAACAATAACTTGATCAACTTTTACTATGGCGCCATTCCTAAAATCACGAAAAACATGAGCAGTTCAATGGCAGTTCCCTACATTTTGTCGAGTTCTGCGAACAAAAATGTTGTATGGAGCAGCAATTTTTTTTCGGGATGTCAGTGTCTGTCCCATAGTTAAAAGTTGTTCATAACGATGAGTAAAATGAACCCTTTTCAGGTATTCAGTTATTCTAATGAAACCTTGTAATTATATTGTGACTTATACAGAGAGGTCAAAATAACGAAGATAAATCACGCCAGCCATATCAAAAGGATCAGTTTCTTTGCGTCGTATCTTCTTATCATTTTGGACCTGTCTAACGTCTTGCATCTGCCGCATTCTGTTTCGCGTACCTATGCGTAGGAGTTCAAATGGCATGTTCTAAATTTGCCGTCTGCTGCGTGCGGACGTGCTTTGATACATAATGGACAATGGGACATGCTACTTTAAATACATGGTGTCCTATAACCCGGCACGTCCATTGAATGCAACCTCATTATAACAGTTAAAGAGAACGACGAACCTTTAGTGGCTACACCACACCATCGCGAGAGTAGAATATTCTGTAACTTGCCGATGATGTCCGATTTGGCAAATTGGCACCGTGTAAATCATAATCGTGTCCGTGTCATAATCATAAGCCATAACCCCTTCGTTTACGTAAGAACTTCGTTTTGCTCAAGTCTGCGGTATACTTACTGTTTGCACAGCTCCTGGGGTCTGGTAGAGCTAGACGCCTCTGGGCATCAGCAACGCAGAGTACGGCCATCAAGGCGACGGCCGCCAGGCACACGTGCCGGCTCATCTGTGTAGAAAAAAACGATCAAAAGACATATTCCGTATTCCAGATTTTGTGTCATAATAAAGAAGTCGTTGGCTATAGGTAATTGCGGTGGACAAGAATGATGATGCGAGACGATGGCCCCGAGTAGGTGTGGTCGCTGTGCGGACGAAGTGACTGGGCCGCCCCTCGACGCAGAGTCGCCGACACTCAGCTGGTGCTACTGACACCGGCGTCGGGCGCTCGTTTTGACGAAAGTGGTCACGGGTGAGCCCGTATTGCAAGTTCGCTTTCTTTTAGTTATGCAGAGCACGAATGCTCGAGGACAATCGATACGTGAGATGAATTTATTTTGTTGTATTTGTGAAAGCAAAACCCGCCTCGCTGACCTCCTTGCTGCGAGTTTAAATGTTTGCGTGAAAAGCTACTCAGTGCGAGAAATCGTCGATTTGGGACGCATTTTATGGTAACGGAAAGCCGCGTCGTTGACTTCATGTCACGAAGCTTGTTTAAACATAATTTAAAAATGAAAACGTTTTGTTATATAACTTCACAAGTTTTTGTTTGGCAAACATGAATCACTTTTGGTTAGACACCTGCCATAGAGAAAATTATTATGTAAAAAGTCGTGTCTGTTTTGGGAACGGATTTCATTCAACTTTTTGTTTATCACTTTATAGTAACAGATACCTACTTCAAGTTTAGTACAATAACAATATTTGTATAACAGTTCCAAATTTTCACTGAAGTTTATATCATTTTTAATTATTGTAAGTTCATGTAGAGTATTTATTACAGCAGTTTAGAATAATTCGGTTTGTATGAAGACTACACATATTAACATGTTTCAATTAGTTAGTACAAGTGTATAAATGCCGTTCATCTTAAATAATGTGGTTTTCAAGAAGCGCGAAAATCACGATTTCACTACAAAAAAGTTAGAACTTTCTGCTGGAATAATCTATTGTTGAATGTGTTAATGCTATCGGGACTGTTTCAAAAAAAAAAAACACTCACAATAAAAAATAAGTTAATTTCACTTCAAAAATAATGATAGCGTCGATAAAGGCAGCGCGTACCTCTGAAATTATGTCGAACGGAGTAAGTTGATGATGCGCTTGCGTGCGGCTGAGCGGGTGCGCGTGTGGCTGTGTCGGTACGCGGGGCACAGGTGTATAGTGCGACGGTGTCGGAGGGACTGACGCAGCCGCAGCTCTCCTCTCTAATTAAGCCTCCGACATTCATTCACTTTCACTTCCAATACCAGAGAAGACCCACCCGCTACGCCGCACCTCTTCACCATACAAAACCTAAAGACCTTCTGGAGGTCATAGCCGGATACGAGAGTGAGTTTACATAACAAATACTATGTACCGTAGGTACACAATTACAACGCAAATTAAATTAATTGCTCAGCTTTGAGTAAACTCATGACCTCATTTCAACAAAGCTTAGTTTGGCATTGTGGAGACGACAAAAATCTTCAGGCACAAACAGCTTAGTCGCACCATCGTCGCCACACTTCTGAGTCCTATGATAAAACTATAGAGTACGGTGCTGGTGGTAAAAAAGTTAAGCGTTTTAGGATAGGACACCTATCCCAAAACTTTTAACTTTTCTTATCAAAATGGATAAATCTGAAATGTTTTTTTAAAACTGTATACCGAAAATAGATAAATGGAAAGAATGACTTCAATATTTTTATGTGAATAGTGAATGCAAAGCTAGATTTAATTTAGCCAAGATTCACTTCAAAAACGACCTTGTTCTCCAAAATTATACGTGTTGCAACGTTTGCGTTTGACTTAAAACCATCATTAACATTTTAAAATGCATTTACGATCGGATTCCTGCAATTTAAGTAGGTACTATTCATATTAATCTTTTTATAAAAGGACCTGCCTGCGGCGAGCAGATACTGAAACTTTAGTATTTTCAGTAGAAAGCCTTAGGGGCTAGATACTTACTTACTACTACAGGTAGGTATAGGTACTTACTTATTCTTTCATTCGAGTTTGTGCAATTATATCATAAAGCTTACCTAATCAACTAAAATTCTTCAGGTATTTTAGGACTACGTGGTAATGGATCCTTGATAAGTCACCTATAAACGAAGAAGTCTCGGGTCTCAGGCATGAATACGTCGCACGCACCCCATTCATTGCACATCGCAAAATTAGCACGCTACGCATTAAGCAAGCGGATAGGTGACCGCAAATCGAGTACTGTCTATAAACTATATTAAACAAAAACTAGTCTTATAGAGAACTAAATGCGAGTCGTATCGTTCGTACACCTTCGTGAAACTAGAGTTTTGTTTTACTTAGCGCAACACATCGAAAAACAAGAGCTTTGTTTACTTATAGCATAACTTCGCAAAAATGGGAGTTTTGTTTGATTACATAATTTCGTAAAAACATGAGCTTTGGCTATAGCATAACTGCCTAAAAATGGGCGCTTTGTTTTATTGCATAACTTCGTAAAACCAAGAGGTTTGTTCATAGCATAACTTCTTAAACACAAGAATAGAATAGAATAGAATACTTTTTATTATGTACACCATAAAAATTACAGATATAAATTTAGACATTTTACACAGGGTGACACAATGGGCGAACAAGAGCTTTGTTTATAGCATAACTTCGTAAAAATCGGAGCTTTGGCTATAGCACAACTTCGTAAAAACAAGAGGTTCGTTTATAGCATAACTTCGTAAAAACAAGAGGTTCGATTGTAGCATAACTTCGTAAAAATGGGAGCCTTGTTTATAGCATAACGTCGTAAAAACAAGAGCTTTGTTTATAGCATATCTTCGAAAAAAACAAGAGCCATGTTTTCTATATATATAAAAGGAGAAACTGACTGATTGTCTAACTGACATACCGAAACCGAAACTACTGGGACTACGAACATGAAATTTTGCACTCGGCTTTCTTTTATAATGTAGGTGTGGCGGCATCTACATCGCCACATGCGAGCTACGCGTCATACTGACGTCACGCAAAATCCTGCATCGCGCAAGCAGAGTTTACCGCGCAACTAGCATATATACAACATCCCGACATCAACCGTTGGGCAGTTGCCCACCAGACACAACACCCGTCTGGTCGGAGGATCCTCCCTTTTCAATAGAGTATGAGTGAACTTTACACCCTGTTCCTCATACCTCTATACTGGTGACCCCGAACATGAACGTCAGCTCAGCCTTCGTGCAAGTACATCAGCGTGACGTCATCATCAATTCCTTCAAGCTTTCGAGCGGCGAGCCACACAGCCAGCTAGCACCCACGGCTTCAACGGGTATCCTGACCACCAGCATGCAGCGACTGCGCATACCTGGTCATCACCCTCAGCCTCATCAGCAACCTTGGCACAGCATACTGCACTCTCGGCCGGTCCACAAGCAGAGCCTTCAAACCCTCTCCTGGTCGACGCCAGCAGTCAGCCTCAACCCGGCGCTGTACCACATCCGACGCACTGGAGTATAACGCAGTGCCACCCCGACTCACTGGGGAATCTTCGCAGACAGTTCCGACTCACTGCGAACTATGCGACACCCGGTTCCGACTCACTGGAACCTCACCTAGCCCTGGCAAGCATCGCAAGATACAGGACTCAGCCCACTATCGACCTCCGGTCTCCGGGGGGGAGTGATGTGGCGGCATCTACATCGCCACATGCGAACTACGCGTCATACTGACGTCACGCAAAATCCTGCATCGCGCAAGCAGAGTTTACTGCGCAACTTCCCGACATCAATCGTCGGGCAGTTGCCCACCAGACACAACACCCGTCTGGTCGGAGGATCCTCCCTTTTCCATGGAGGTTTGAGTGAACTTTACACCCTGTTCCTCATACCTCTATATAGGGAAGCACTAAGAAGAGGTTTTTAGAAATTCGACCTTTCAGGGGGCGAAAAGTAGGGAATTTGTTTGTATGAAAAATGTTATTGTTTGAGTTAATAAACGTGAAACTTGCCAAGTATGTAAAGTAAATAATAAAGAGTAATTAAAAAAAAAAAATTGCTGTGGAAACTAAACCCAAGTTTTCTAATTACTCCACACCTGGTATTGAGATAAATATCCTGCTATTTCCTATCCTGCCATTAACAGGGTTCGTATTTTTTCACATTCCTTCAAACTATCGATAATTTTTGGCCATTTTTTAATTCTATTTTACTCTGTCATAGGAGCGTTCGGTGATCTACCACTGCGTTAGAGTGCTTTCTCATCTTTTATCGGTATGTATTTTTCTCATGTATTCAATCTTTAAATTTTCTTCTGAATTATTTAAAATTCTGCTTGGGTCATAGTTTTCATCCTCTATAATTTGTCTTAGTTGTATACCGTGATATAACAAGCCGAATTTTGGTTCTACCCTCGGGGCTAAATTCTAAGCCGGTGAATACAATAGGTGTGTTTCCTGAGGAGCGTCGAAGTCTCCCGTCAAAACAGCCGAAATTCCAACAACTGGATTGTGGATAATTCAAGATATTTATTATTTAACTTGTTCTAATTTTTTGTAGTTCATTCTAACCATTTAAATGTTTCCCATGTGTTACCGTCTAAATTGTATTATTTAAATTTTAAGATTGTTCTATGTCCACGAATCTACGTAGCACTATAGCTTATGAAACCTCTTATTTTTAGGTGGGAGTCCCTATTAAACCGATTGCAATCGAACTTTTTAGGTCAGAATCAATGATATTTTTCTAAGAGATATTAAATGGGGTTAAAAACTGAAAGCTCGTTATAGGTGGCGGCACAGTTCAACGTCTACAAATCGCCATTGTTTTATTTGTTTACTTTTGTGTCGATCACAAATTAAACGAAAACTATTGTAGCACTATTAAAAGACGAGATAAAGAAAAGGGAAGCGTCTACCACTCGTAAAAAAGCAGCTTTAGTGGTAAAGACAATAAATTATGAACGTTTTATTATCCGACTTCAAAAAAAGGAGCAGGTTCTCAATTCGTCGGAATCTTTTTTTATGTATTCACCGATTAATCGAAGACGCCTGAACTGATTTGAAATATTCATTTTTTGTTTCAAAGGGTATACTTCCCAGGTGGTCCCATTTTCATCAGGTCAGGTTCTGATGATGGGATCCTGGAAAATCGAGGGAACTTTTCAATTATTATAGGCACACCTATAGTGATTTGGGTATTTTTTATAGTAACTCGTGCATTTGCTCTTGGAAAGCATCATTTGGTAAAGTGGAATTGGTGAGGAAGACCATAAAAGACGAAGCCACCGGAACTACTCAATAATAAGTATTTCACGGGTTGCAATTCGATTACTTTAATATGGTTGCTAAGCAATTTATGCTCGTCACAATATACATGGTGAAGCATGTGCATATAGTTGCTGATGGTGAGTACCAGGAGAACTCCTTAAAAATTAACGTCCCTGTATCCGCAAAAGGAATATTTTGTAAAAGGTCATGAGCAGTTGCCATTAGGCTATTGTAACTTAGATAAATTACAAACCGACCCACAAAAAAAGCGAAAACAAAACCAAATTTAATTACACCTCAAGTAGCGGTAAGGTGAGTGGGGGCAAGATCGAACGGTTTTTTGATGAGATGAGCAGTGTTGTATTTGAAGTCTTGTAGAACAGTTCATATTAGCTTATGCTAAAAATTTATTTGTATTGAGTAAAGAGCAAAGAGTATATTTTTCTATCATATTGATAACATCCTGTTAAATCTGTTCCAAAGCATTAAAAAAAATTAAGTAAAATGTTTTTATCACGAGAAAGAAACAGGGGGAAGACGAAAGGGTGATGGGGAAAGATCGAAATAGTTTCTAAAATCGTTCAAATGATTATCAGACGCTGTTGGTCGTCACTAGTCTATAGTTTGAAGTGCGATAAAAACTGAGAACTGCCTGAAGTGTCAAAATACCTTTAGTTAACAAAGATATAATATTTTTGTATTTTTTTATATTTCAATCTTACCCCAACCGGGGGAGATTGACATAGAGGTTCTCAAACTTTCCACTTTAATTGCTTAAGGTTATACTAAAACGGGGTAAGGTCGAAACTTTTATATGTTCTTCTTACCCCGTCAAATATTGGTGGGTAAAGATGGAAAATTGAAATAAATCCTAAAATACGAAAAATATCCATATTTGGATGTAATAACACAACTAAGAATTAAAAATAATGAGTAGATATTCCAATAAAACATTCGTACCCACCTCGTAAGTAAAGTTTCAGGACACGGGGTAAGATTAAAACACTCGATTAATCTGCGTAAAAGTCACTGCGCAGACATTTGCATTTTTCACACAACCATTAACTCAAAGCGGCAAACGCTGACTAAGATGTGCGACGTAACAAAATGGCGATCTTAATAATGTTGCCATCACCGCAAAAACTGCATTAAGTCTGGCGTTACGGACAACTTTTTGTGTTACCCCGTTTTTCATCTTCCCCCCACTCACCTTATATGAATTTGTGGTGGGGTATACCACAAATAAAAGTTGTTTTTTTTTTTAAGTAAATACTTCCAAATCAAAACACTACAAAGTGAAAAATAACTTTAAATTCGGAGTCGGTGGCAAAAACCGAAAATACAAAATCAAAGACACCGACTTCAGAAATTAAAGTTATTTTTCACTTTGTAGTGTTGTATTTGGAAGCTGGTTGTTGTTTTTTTGTAAAAATGTTTTTATTATTTATAGGTAGGTTATCTTGTGTTTGTTAACTTGAAGTTCATTTTTTGGTGAAGACTGCAACCTGACTGTAAAACTTCAGAGATGTTAATCTAGCACTGATTTAATATGATAATATAAACACGCACACCTTTACTATAATTTACGTAATATCACACCACAAGTGCGTGTAGGTGATAAAAATGGAATTAGTTCTCTTGGGAGCATCACCTGTACCTATACGAATTTCTGCCATAAAAAGAATCCGTTTTAAAAACAATAGCACACAGTCTTGGCGAAATATTGGGCTTCCAATTTTCTTTCGGAGAGTTTTCTCCCACAATTTTCGTCCTTTAACATCTTTGACAAATACATGGGTCTCCGTTTTCTTGCAGTCAACAGCTGCACAACGGGGACTATCAATTAATTATGCGTAAAAGAAGTCACTTTTTTACAAGAAATGTAAGGATAGTGACAGCTAGCTGTCAAATTCTTGGACGTTGGAGATAGCGACATCTGAAGTGAGGAAGTGGCAGTTTTTATCCCCATTCACGTGCGTCTAAGTTTACCCGTGCATTTTCTGGATTTAAATTTTTCATATAGTTTTTCTGCAATACCCACCATGTTTTAATTTTTTACAAATTTATGGGCAAAATTATGTTTTATTGTTTTAAAAGTAGCAGATGTGTTATTTTTTTATTATTTCGCTACAATATACAATGGTTTAATTAACTCAAAAATTGGCATAAATAATGTTTGAGTCAAGTAATGGAAACTTTTAAAATTTATTTTTATTATTTTTATTTTTCACCCCCTGTGGAAGAGAAGAGAAGGTGAAAAGAGGGGAAACAGTTTATATGAAAAATCTTATACCATTGGGTAATAAAGTTGAAACATGGCAATATTTGCCTCAGTAAGATTTACTCTTTTCGTTTTTTAAAACAACCCCTCACAGAGGATTAAGGGGGTGTCAAAGTTAGTTAGTAAAAATTTTAAGGCGCTGTCAGATTAAGTCGAAACTCGGTACTAATACTTAAAACAATAAATAAAAAGTAAGTGCTTCTGGGTTTTTCAAAAATGTACTCCTAACGGGATATAAAAGGGTACTTAATAAATTTCAGGGGTGGAATTTACTGCTTAATTCAAGTTTAAGTCATACAATGGAAACGTAACAAACACTTTTTTTTAAAACAAGCCCTGTCGTGGTGAAAAGGGAGCAAAAAAAAAAATTAAGAAGCGTTTATTTGTGGTGTTTTATTGCATAAATTCGTAAAAACAAGTGTTTTGTTCGTAGCAAAACTCCGTAGAAACAAGAGTTTTTTAAAGCATAACTTCTTAAAAACAAGAGCTTTGGTTACAGCATAAACAAGAGCATAACTTGTAAAAACAAGATATTTTCTTCTTAAAAACAAGAGCTTTGTTTATAGCATTAATAAACATGAGTTTGGTTCATTGCATTTATTTATTGCACCGACCTTTAAGGAGGTTGACGATGACTCTATCATCAAACCACTGTTTTTGTGTTGTAACATTAATTTGTTTCAGAGTCGAATTGAATCGATAATGAATAGACAATGAAGATACTACCTGCCCTGTTTTACATCTTGCCAATTTCAGGAAGGAATTATAGGTAGGTCTAAAGTTATAAACGTAGATCGTTAAACACGTTAAGCAAGTTGTGTTGTTTGTGTCCTTTTTCTACTGGGTTAAGGAAAAAACGTTATTAAAAAACAAAGAAGAAGTTATTAGTTCTTCGAACGAATTGATTTTATGTCCAGTGTCCACTGTCTAGCGCCGGCCGGCGGGCGGCGGGTCATTGATGCTACGTAGTCGCTGCTTCGTAAGATGCCGGCCGTTTTTTTTTGGAACAAAGTCAATATCGCACGGTACGGACTTGGCGAATGGGGGCTAGGCGAAAAAAAGTGTAAGAATTTTCCGTCACGACCCTTTCTTTATTTACTTATTTGTTTTGTCGAACGCGCTAATCTCAGGAACTACTGGTTGGAATTGCAAAAATCTTGTGTTGGATAGGTAGTCCATTTATCGAGGAAGGCTTTAGGCTATATAACATGACGCTACGACCAATAGGAGGGCAGCATAAATAAAAAATGTTGCAAAAACGGGAAAAATTATTCCTTTTGAGAGAGCTTCCGTTGCGTGCGCTGCGTAAACGGTTAAAGGTACGCAAAAATCATGTATGACGAAATTGATCCCCTTTAAAAGTTCTAAAAAAAGTCCGCGACAGCATAATGTCTATCTTTTAGCTTGACTCAATATAACCCTTTTTATGGTACTTAATCAAATTTGTTCTATGGATGTTCTAAAAATACTACGAAAGGAATTTCGTTCCAACCGAGTGTTCCACGACACTTACGCATTTCTTTTTTTAATGCAGGCTACCCTATCCCTTCGGTTAGTACATTTGTAATACTATGTTATGTATGTCATGACTTCGAGTCTGTCATTTATTTGCGAGATTTCCGATTGAACTTAAATGTTTCAATTTTACAAGGATTTATTCAACATTCAGCTAACGATAAGTCCTTTTACGTTCTTTTTTCTTGGCACACACCGTACATAGTTTGTTCAACTTTTACTATTGTTTGTTGAATCGACATTGCCTTAATAGGTACCGTAGAAATTACAAATTGATTACAATAGTAATTTGTAGGTACCTATTCTATTCGTTTTTTTTTATCGAAATTATAATTATGAATGATAGTTGGTTTGTAATTGTAATATGTCCTTCCTCAGCGTGTCAGGGTTCAAGCTGTCTATACTTACTTACAACTATTTTTAAGATCAGCCTAGTAAAGAAATAATAGAAAGTACTACCTATAGGGCGTTTTTATAATTTCTGAAGGACAATATTATCGTGGACGTCCACGGCACGGCCGCAGCATCACGATAACACAAGCAAGTAAAATTGGAATTATATGAAGACTCTTTTCGATAATGTTATAACGTGCACGTATTTCCAAACGTATTACGTATTTTTAAACTTAAGACTGGAGATGCCGATGCATTCCACCAGCTTTTATGACAAGTCTTTTACAGTTCAAGCAGTACGATTATGGAATGCCTTACCTGAGTCGATAAGGCGTGCTCAATCTTTGTCCACTTTTAAAATTATGGTTAAAAAACACTTCCTCTCTCCTTAAACATCATCATTACATTTAGTTTCCTTGCTCTTGTTTCATGTTTATTATTGTATATATTATATGTAGATAAGTATATGTTTTATGTATGTATGTATTTGTTGTATATGTAAATGGTACACCACTGACTACCTGCATTATTGTCTCTCCTTCTCCCTTGAATCCATCCAAAGGTTGTCTGTAAAAGATCGCTTTTAGCGATAAGACCGCCCATTGTGTCACCCTGTGTAAAATGTCTACATTTATATCTGTAATTTTTAAGGTGTACATAATAAAGAGTATTCTATTCTATTCTATTTCCATACATTTTACTTCGTCCTTCGTTCATTTTACGATACTATCGTCACGTAAGAAATTATAAAAGGGTAGACAGGGTAGTATGAATATTGGATCTCGTCATCTATTACTTATAGGATTAACTTCACTATCTCCGAAAGCCTTGATCAGATCTTCAGCAATTTATTGATTAGATATAATGAGTACCTAATTACATAATTTCTATATATATGTGTATATAATAAAGAATTAATTTAAGAGTTAACGGGACACTCCCGTAAATACAGATTTGCATAAACGCTGCTTGCGGACGGGTCATGCGAAGAATGTGTAGGTTGCGATTATTACGAAGTAGATTTGTGAATATCAAATAAATGTCGAAAATTACGTAGTATTTTATTACACTTCCTCTTTTACCTCTATTTAGTGTATAGAATGGATAGTATTATATGTATGTATGTGTTGCGTAAGTTCTTGTGAATGCCTGCCAAAAAAGAAACGAGTTGTAAAATTACTTTTTTAATCGTTGTGTGAGATGGATGACCTTTACTTACGACACGCGAGATTAAAAACAAAAAAGGTTTTTGTTTATAATATGTTTAATACATATATCAATGAGTACCTACTTACTTATTTAAGTTACAATTTATATTTTGCAACTATCTACTTACTACTAACATGTGATTTACGTATTTTACATGTATGCAATATCCAATGCATTTGTGCAATATACAAATGCAATAGCATCCGATGCGAGGTCGTTACGGAATGTTTTGATATAACTAACTATGTGGTACGGCGAGTGAAAGTCAAATAAAACAGAGATAGTATAATATTATACTAAGTTAAAAGGTATTATAAGAAATGATTTGTTACGTTTAGGTATCACAGTCGTTTACTCGTTTTTAAACGTGCTTACGTAACGTGCATGAAGTTCATGACCAGAGAGGGAGATAGTATTTTGGTATAATTTATCTCATTAATACAACGAGTTTACGAGAAAGTTTCATATAATGGAGGTAGTTATAAGTATAATACAAAAGTATAATTACCTGAAATACAATTAAAATTAATAAAGCAATAATATTGTTGTGTTAGTTTTAATTTTTGACTAACTTTTTCGCTTGACGTTGCGGCCGAGCGGCCATTGGCTTTGACGCTATTAAAGCGGGTAAAATATAACGGTAAGAAACTAATGCATACTAATGTTAATTAATTCGAAAGTAACTCTGTCTGTCTGTTTGTCTGTCTGTATGTTACCTTTTCACGTTTAAACCACTGAACAGATTTCGATAGAACTTGGTAAGGAGATAGCTGGCATCCTGTGGAAGGACATAGGCTACTTTTTGTCTCAAAAATTATCTTAAAAGGGGGTGATATAGGGGATGAAAGTTTGTATGGGAAACTTAGCATTTCTTAAGTTAGGGATATTAAAATTTAAATTCATGCTTTTAATAACAAATAGAAAATTATTTGTGTCAGTGTTTTTGTAATATCACCACCCTAGGGGGTAAAATAAGGGATGAATAGAAAAACATGATTATTGAAAAAAATTGTACCTCTTTTTAAGAGATTTAAGGAATTGGAAATATAGTCAGAACCCGTGTCTTGAGGTATTATTTATTTTAGTATTTATTTATTTCATTTACGTGGGTCCACCCGCTTATAAGTTATTACAGTTTGAGGTTATAAAATAACTTAGCTAATTAGGTAATACGTGATCAATGGCAATGCTAGAGTATTTCAAATGAATGATGATGATTAAAATGAAATATTATTATTTTTAAGTTAGACATTTAGAATTAAAAAAGTAGATTATTTGCATTTATTATCTGTCTACCTGCGCTTTAACGGCTGAATGGATTTGGATGATAGGATACTATTTATCCAGGTAACACGTTCCCGTGGGATAATTTCCGACATCCACGCGGGCGAAGCCGCGGGCAAAAGCTAGTATTTTATACAAATAATGGGCACAGAATCTTAGATTATAATAAATTTGGGATGTAGAGACCTATTTTGCGAGATCAATGTCTGCAAATCGAATTTGAAGAAAAACAAATGTTTAACAGGAGAAATTGCAGTTGGACAAAAGAAACCTAGCTGAAATCGAACCTTCCGTACCTGCCGTAGTACCAAAACTAATACAAGTACGTAAATACTTATCTACAGACATGCAAATGAATGTGCACAAGCATTCAAGTAGCTTATATGGACATCCTGCGAAAAATAAGCAAGCAAGTAACATACTCGTAGTTTAGCCAGGTAGGTATGTTTTAACTCTTATTTAAACGTGTAGTTATCATTCGCAACATAACATCTCGTATTTAGAGGCTAACTGCACAGTTTGCAGTCTTGCAATATTCTCGAAACGTCCCCAGCGATATCCTCGACTTAGATAATTACCCACGAGGTTATTATCGAAAGGCTTGGAGAAGATGAACGTCGAGTGCCGTATGTTGCGTAACGCCTTCGACCGGCGGCGGCGCCCGCGCCGTAGTCGGGCACATGACCAAGCCGTGAGGTTATTGGTGCCCCCTGCCCCTTGCAGAAGTTGCATTCCACCTTTTACTATTTCTGTGCATCTAGAATATTTGATTTTAAAATGTGCATATTCCGTACAATCGTGTCAGAATCTTAATAATTATATCATCAGTTAGGTATGATATGATATCAGTTATGTCATCGATATTATTAAATAGATATTTCGTCCGTAGGTCTGTCACACGTGATTTTCTAAATATTAATAATTTTAAAAAGCTGATCTAGGAGTTGATTTGTTTTTAGGGTTCCGTACGTGCGACTGAAAAACGGAACCCTTATACGAGCACTCGTGTGTCTTCTGTCTGTCTGTCACAGCGAATTGCTCCGAATCGAATGGACCGATTAAGTTGAGATTTGGTACACACACGAATTTCTGTGACCCAAACACGGACGTGTAACGTAAATAAATTAATTTTGAATAATAAATAATCCCTTAAAAAAAAACCTCCCAATAGTGGTCACTATTGGGAGGTTTTTTTTAAGAGATTATTTCACCCCGTTGTGATTAGAAACTCGATGAAACGAAAAAGCGACATTAAAAAGGGACACACATACATCTATAGGATTTAACGTGCAAGAGAAAGAGAATGGAATGTATGGGAGAACATTTTTTCAACTACAATGTAAAGTTTGTTCTTGAGATAAATTCATCTCAACGACGGAACCCTTCATTGCGCGTGGTCCGACACGCACTTGGCCGGTTTTTTTTTCTGGTGGCAAATTGGGCTAAATTTGTACGGTAGGCATTGGTAACAAAATCAGTAGGAACAGCTTGGCCTTATTTACTGGGCCAGCTAAAGTTCAAAATGTTACCACAGACGTGCGGCCTACTGTACATACCGTTAAAAATATTTCTTCAGGGCATTGTATCTTATTAAAAGCCTTAGCTAGAATCAAAAATGTGTTTTTTTTTTTTTTTTGTAATTGGTGTCCCCTGTTTATATATTATTACCATAGGGAACGCTCACGACGACCTACAAAAAATCTTGAACAATTGACAATAGATAGTAGAATGTAGAGAGCGACACAAGCACAAGTAGGTAGCTGATAGCTGTACCTAGGCCTAGGCAATAAAATAGATATGAGATAATAGATATACTTAGGCTTTGCAGCTGACGTCGAGGAACCGACACGCAATCGGAGGCGTCAGGCTACTTACGAATTATATCGAATTCGCAAACTGACAGACAAAAACATAATATTAAGTTCGAAGTCTCCGACTGCGTGTTGATTTAAGAGCATATTATTGTTATGACTAGAAAATAGAAGTACTTAGATATTTCTTGTTGACATCTTTGCAGTCCTTTTTATTTTCTTAATAATCTTGTTTCCATCTTTCTATTTCGCTTTTAAAGGAGTTGGGTTTTTTTACTTATTGGGATCCCAGGCATTTTGACCATGTCATTTACGTCGTAAGTAGGTCTACCTAAAATCTAGCTCCCACTAGTTCGATCACTAGTTATTTAAATTACTCGCTTGTTATTTATTGGTAAGTATTCTGCGGCACAATGATTTCAAAATATAATAGCGCATTATAAACATTATTGTGTATTACGACCCGGAAATAATTATCGTTGGTAGTTAAAGAACTATTGGTAGTGAGTGACTAGTGCCCATTTTAGGCCGTAAAATGCAATAACCATGGAGGAGGCATGATCACCCGCAATATACGAGCCAATCAGGGCTCACAGTAAATTAAAAAAATTATCATGTAATATGTTATGCAAGTGTGGAGACAGCTTGTTTGATTTACTCATAATCCTAACACTTTCATATCACTTTCGAAGAATCTAAGCAAACACGACAGCATAATAGCCAACTTTCGGGTAGTCTACCACCAACGTGGGGTTTGCTGCTGTGTGCAAAACATTATGATGTTATTACGAGGTTGTTAAAAGTAAACACATAAGGAATGCTAGATGCCTTCCGGAACGGAGCGTCTTGAATCAACCGCGGGTTGCAATTGCAAGTTGCTCGCTCGGCTGTCGGTGCCCGGGGCGAACTTTCACAGGTAAGTATAGTGTCATAAATATTCACTGCATGACGTCAGACAGGTATGTGTGTTACCTTATAACAATATTTGAATGGTAGGTATTACGTATAGGTAAGTACACACATGGACAGTACTGTACAGTACCTACGTACTGTGATGTAAGTATACTTCATGCGTAAACAGAAAACGATAGGCGATAATAACGGCATACCTTTTTCATGAACTTATTAATACAAATCAATCATGTTATTAATATTTTGTACGAGCAGTGAGTGACTCAGCGAGTGACCTCTTCACGTAGGTACTTAATAGGTAGGTACCTCAACACTCACAACATTTTTCATTAAAGGTGTATTAAATTATATATTTCATATTTCATCAGGATAAGGATAAGATTTATGAGTTGGAATTGTATTAATGTTATCATGTAAGTACTTATGTTATTGTTATTGAGGTACCTAATTAATTAAAGGTGCGGTTAACACGCATGCACGCTTGCCCCTAAGTTTACCAAAGTAGCTATACCTATCAATCTCCTATTATGCCTATTAACTCAAAACTTGCAGACTCGTTTAGCTATCGAGAACCATAGACTTCGATAAGGTCTACCACAACCGCAATAATTCAATAAACTGTTTCCACTCCCAGCGGTACAGGGTACCATATGGCGGAGTTTTGGGCCAACATGGTCAGAGAAAAGTCTTGCCAGCGACACGAAGAAGGACCTCAGTGGTTTATCGCCCATACAATTCGACAGGACCTGAGAAATATCAATTTTTTTAACTTGCAGTTTGGTACATAAGGATTCGGCCACTTCTTCCGAACTTCCGCACGATTGCTTCGCGAAAATGCTCACGTTGACCGACTGCAGGGGCGTAGCTACCACCGTATCAGTCGTATCAATGATACGGGGCCCCCAAGCTACAGGGCCAGGGCCCTGCAACGCGTAATAGCAAAATTTCGTAATAGTAGATTGTTATACAAGGGTCGAAAGGAATCAATTCCCATACGAGGTATTTAGACGCCCGAGCGTAGCGAGGGCGGCTATAGTCCGAGTAGGAATTGATGACTTTCACCCGTGGTAAACACTCTACTTTTCATTTCGAATTTAAGGAAAGTAAAAACAGTAGTTTTTCTAAAATGTCTATTAATAATTTAATGCATGAGACTCATTTTTAATCAAATATTAGTCTCTAAAACTGATATTTTGAATTTCGGTACAGAATACAGTTTTTTTTTTTTGTGTCTTCGCACTCTTTGTGCATTCAGTCTATGTCACGTTTAGTTTCTTTAGTACGAAGAAAACAAAGTTAGGAAAGATTACAGAGTTAGTATCTCGCCAAAATATATAGCCTTTTTCAAATTTTAAATATGGAACACACCGCGTCACCGCCGTCCCGCTTAAGGTGGATCCACAGTTGTAGCCCGCCATATTCAAATATTATTTGGTTTTTTGCAAATTGCAGCTCTGTGTCAGTTATGTTTTTGGTCACTGCAAAATGCAAAAAACGTAAGTAAATTTGAATTTCGCGGGCTATCTTAGCGCATCCCCCTTAATAGGTATTTTTTTAATTCACACTGGCTGTTTATACACTCTTAAAGCCCCCGGCATTTCTTTTAATCGATATTTTACTTAATTATGTAAAAACTTTCGTAGCCGACTACCTAACCAAATTTAGTTCTATTTTTAAAATTCATTCCCGCCCTAGAGAGGGAAGCAATTACTATGAGTTTTTCCCGCCCTAAGACGGGGAGCAGCGTCTTCCACCCGCTACTCGGATCAAACAAACACTACTTTCCGTGTATGAGAAATGAAAAATATTTTCCAAAACCTCAGTCTTATTGATAAGAAGCCGGTTATGTATGAATACCTAATGAAAATATGAAATTCTCAAGCCCTTGCATTAAATAATTCTAGCCTATCAGAGTCAGGATCCTCCAATTTTTGAGCTCTTTTCGCTCGCTCTTGCTTTCTCTTAGTAAAATGACAACGACAGCTTAACCTATCTGTATGAACCCTTGATAGACTATACATTACTTTTAGATGAGAGATGAATGGAATGAAAGAAGGTAAAGTATCAAAACACTACTGTATTGTTCCAAAGGCACTTAAAGTAAAATGAGCTTAATGGACTGATGATGGTGTGGAAATGAAGTGAGTGACCCGGCCCTTGTTGGTGGTAACGAGAACGCCTGGCTGCCTTGATAGCCCAACGCGAACTGAACTAATTATTGAGTTGAAATAAATGATGTGTTGCGTAAACTGCTGAACTGCAGAATGTGCGGTTGCACCGTACACTATCCGAGTCAGATGCTGAAATTTGGTATCGATATCTCAACCCGATAAACAAAAATAAACGGATTTTCTCAACTCATACCTCAAGTAAACTTTAGTAAACACACTACTAGCGTTTGTTGACCCCAAAAAAGAACTTTTATCTTTTTTTTTGTTTCATCGTGTTTAGATATCGATACCCATCACGTCTGCGGAGTTTCAGTACCGGTGAAATATACCAACTTTGCCAATCAAGGTATCTTTGCCCAGCATAGGTATATAAGCAATTTCTAAGCAAATCTACCAGATTTGCTTATAAATCGCTTTTAGGGCAAAGATACCTTGATTGGCAAAGTTGGCATATTTCACGGTAGCTAGTTTAATTTGACCATGTAGACTCTTACAAGATCTTCCCGAAATTATCCACTTGCGTCTTCGCTAAAGTCACTCTAAAATAACACTCAAGAGCCCTACGCTCTTTAGTGTTATTTTATTGCAGCGCAAAGAATAAGTATAGTTACTACTACTCTCTAACAAGAGTTACAGCGAGAGCTTTGACAACAAAAGGCGTCGCAGGTCGCTGTCCTTGTGCAGATAATATATACTCCATTTATTTGATCACCGCTTCGTTATTTTGATATTTAAAAGTATAATAAACTCCGTTATTTCACGATAAATACAAAGTAATGAAATATATTAACAAAAAAAAAAAAAAAACTCGTAAAGGGCAGTAATTTCAACAATATTACACAATAACTGTCGTTATTTAGCCGTTATTTTTCTGCTATAATAAATGGAGTAGAGGTCAATAAAATAAAATAGGTGTAAGTATCTACTACCGTAGCAGGTGAATGTTGTAGGCCTTGTATTCCATGTAGATACTTACGTTGTACAAGTACTTTGCTCATCAATTTTATATTTAGAGGTTCAGGCTATATCAACAATCCTGCAATTACCACAAAGACAGGTCTGTACTGTATTCATAGAGATTAGAAATTATAAATAGGTAGGTGCACTAGGTATCTAGCTAAGTATTGAAAAGGTACCTACCAAGGCTCTGGAGATAGGTAACTGCTATCAAAAACCTTCATAATTTTTGTAAGTTTGCATAGGTTCAGTCAGAAATGAAAGACGAACACTTCAGAATTTTATAATAGACTAATTAAAAAATAAACAGAACTGATGAAGAATTAAGATAATAATTATAAAATCTAAATATTTTATTTCACATAAACCTACATGGGCATTTATGAAACGTCAGAAGCTAGGTGCACGGTTCCAATTAGTCGTTTCCTATGGAGAAGAGCCGACAAGAAACTCCACGTTTACTCTTTTAAAAATAATTGGCTTCTACAATGTTTTCAAATTACAGTGTTAATTGGTATGGGAGGACAGTGTAAGCCTGTCAACAAGTAACGAGTACTTAAAAAAATAGAAAATGGTCTACAAATCTACTGTCTACAAGTTAGGCCTACAACATTCTCACATTCACAAAATATAGAAGAATCTATATAAAAGATAAATAAAATAATAAAAATAGAAGCCTATTTAAACCAAATGACATGATTGCCGTTATAACTGTAACAAATCTGAATTAAAATCCTGTCTACAAAAGCCATTAGTAAACAGTTGAAATAAGAATTGTCGGTACATAATGTCAAATAATGAGAAGACATTTTTGCAAAGATTTTTTTTTGTGTGTTTATACTAATAACTAATACTTACTAATACTTTAATAATACTTTTCTATTGTTTTGTTGTAATGTAATGTAATATTTAATTTATTTCATGTTATATTATTGTTTTGTAATAATTTAATAATTAATTTGTAATCTGATTTAATTTCATTATGGGTGTATTCCTGAAATAAAAATGATTTGATAAACTCAAACTCAAAGCATTTATTTCAATTAAACCATTTACAGGCATTTTTGAATTGTCAAAGAGTCGGTCAGTCTAATCAGAAAGTTGAAGCTAGTTGCCCATTCCAAAACGTAGATCTCTATGGAGAATAACGGGCAAGAAACTCCAAGGACACTCTTTTTAAATCAAGATATTACAAACTCCTGGGTAAACTATTCTTGTTGCTTCTATATGTGAGAATAATGTAAAAAAATATTAAGAAACAATTCAATATATAAGATTAAAAATTAAAATAAGCCGTGGCAGTTAAGAGATGCCCAGTCCCAACCGACGGCGCCCGTTCACGAACATGATGCGTGGATCAGCACCATCCAGCTCAACCATTTTATAGGGAACCGGATGATCCAACACACGCGCCACCATCAGTGAGACATTCAAATGAGCATGACATGACATGAATAAACATCTTTATTTGGAAGCAGTTATTAGATATTTACATAGCGATGCTGTTAATGAGTTACCAGGGAAGCCACATGCGCAGAAATAATTATTGCCAAACGTCCTTGTCTTCAACGGTGTCTTTAATCTTTTAATATGTTTTTTTATAAGGATACGTTTGATGTGGGTTTTGAACTTTCCATCGCTAAGTTCTGTTACTAACTTTGGAAGTTTTTTATAGAAGTGGATACTGTTTATAAAAAAACTGCTTGTTTTGGTTAATCTAATTTTGGGTAAGCATTTCATTTTTACTACGTGTATTTATATTATGGAAATCGCTTCTTATTTTGTAAAGTCCTAAGTTTTTGCGAACATATAAAATACTTTCTAAGATATAAAGAGAAGGCAGAGTTAGTATATCAATTCATTTGTATTTGTTTCTAAGAGACTCGCGAGGACCCAGTTTATAGATCGCGCGGATTGCCCCCTTTTGTAAAAATTAATATTGAATCTATGTCAGCTGCCGATCCCCACAGCGGAATGCCATAAGACATAATACTGTGGAAATAAGCAAAGTATACTAGCTAGCTGTGGCTATACCTTTATCAGTCAACTGCCTTATTTTTCTTATTGCTTAAGCAGCTGAACTTAATCACCAGAAAGAGCACTAATGTGGGCGCCCCATTGCAATTTTGAATCTAAAGTAATTCCTAGAAATACAACTTCCGTAATAGCATTTAGTTTCTTGACATCAAGTTTTAAATTTGAACCGACTTTGTGTACATTTGGTATAGTTTTGTTCGCATTAAGTAAAAGATTATTAGCTGCGAACGATTTCGGAAGAACCGTCAGACTATCGTTGACATGTAAGACATCTGTGTCTTTTCTATCTATTTTAAAAATGGGAAAAGTGTCATCATGTAAGGAAGGTCATTAATATAAACTATAAATAGGAAAGGGCCAAGAATTGAGCCTTGAGGTACACCCATCTTAACTAAGGACCCCGAGGACGTGGCCCCGTTAACGTTTACTTTTTGCTGCTTGTTTGACAGAAGGAAACAAAAAGATCAGCAGCTTATCCGCAAATTCCGTAGTGGTGTAATTTACAGATCCGTGTACTGTGATCACCGCATTCAAACGCTTTTGAGAGGTCACAGAAAATGCCAATGGCATCCTGGGACTTCTCCCAGGATTCCAAAATGTGTCTGATGAGTTTTATGTGTGACGGATAATGTGCTAAGAGTTATGTATATGACAGATAACTCTTAGCACATGAAATGTTGAAAAGAGTGTGTATCAATATTTAGATAGGTAGATATGTACTATGTAAAAGCAGTACCTAACAACTTAGTGCATACAGTTCTTTTTATAAATATATCCCGGCATCTTAAGGCTCCCTTAAACAGGCACGACGCAACAGCGTGCGTGACCGGACTCTAGTAGAACAATTTCTATGAAAACTTCATAGAAATTGTTCTACAAGAGTCGCGGGATCGTACCTGTGCAGTTTACACATTAAATTTAGGGCCTGCGTCCACTGGCAGCAAGGCACAGCAAGGGATTTTATGCGACTAATATGAATACAACATAATAGTGTGCAGCAGGCGTAGCATGACGCTTTCTATTTCTTGGAAGACTCGACATAGCTATTTCTATACAAAGTGACATTTCGTTTCTCCATTTTTGACATCGCACCGTAAAAATCCTTCTACAATCCGTCATTTTGTCTTTCGTTTCTACCGATCGCTGTCTAGGTCCTTGTAAATGTAGACTATTTCAGAAGAAAGTTTTCGATCCCAAACGTCAAAATCACACTGACAACTGACAGTTGTCTAAGGTAGTGAAGACAATTTGATTTTGTAATCGCTATGCTAAAGACAGTAGAAAACTTTTTACTCGACGGCCACAAAGTATAAAAATGGAATGGAAAAATGGAATTTTTCATTTATTGTATGGAAAATGTGAAAAATTATTACCTACATGTTTGTTTTGGGGGTTTAAGGGGGGTCGAAATTTTCATTATTTTTGCGATACGACACCATTTTCGAGAAAGAAGCAAAATAAAATAAAAACCTGAATAAACTACTGAATTTCGTAAAAAGAGCAGTTGACTCTTTCTACTTTGCTGCCGTCGTACTGTCTTCACGGATGGTCATTTTTGTCTATTCTTCCGTCGACAAAAATGGTCATGCTACGCGTGCTCATGGCGGCGTTAGGTGTTGGCGACGTCGGCGACAGCCGATGACCTCGCGCATATGGGGGCTTCGCAAAAATGTTTTACAAGTTATTCGTAATTATTTCCGTACGCGTGAGTAGTATTTATCCAGAGTTGCAGAGTCGTCTAGCAACACTATAATACTTATTAAAAAAAACTATTTTTTGGTCATTGAGTAATCCCAGGCTCAAAAGAATTAGAATCCAGAGCCGCAGCCGTCAAGATACTTACGTAATACCGCGCGTTAATTATTTATGTTTCATTCATCTGTCACAAAACTCGCAGACTCGCATAGGCAGAAGTTTCTTTTCACAGGCAACATTTATTAATAAGTGAGTGAAAAACGATTTATTTACTTATTTTATAGAAGATATTATTATTTATTTATAAAAAAAAATATGCACCAGTAAAATAAATACTTTACAAAGGCGGACTTCATGCCCGAGCCATTTTCTACCAGCCAACCTTAGGGTGACGCAGACACAAAACATGGCAGGTGCAACATACGGGATAGATAGCTTGAAAAAGAATAAACACTAATACCTACATAGATTCATACATGCATACATATATATAACGAAAATAAACTTTGTTAATAGAAATAACGATAGGTAGAGGAGAAAACGAATCCAGCAAATCAACGCTGGGATGATTCCGCTAACTTCTTACGAATATGTTCACGTGCCTTCACTTTAAAAGATAGCCGACTGGTTCAGAGGGATTTTAAATTGTGTTTATGCAATTTTTGTCATCATTTGACAAGCCATAAAACTCATATACTCATACATTTGTGTATAATTAAGTTCATTCAATTTAACGTTTTCTTTTTGACTGGGAAATGAAAGGGGCCTCACAAAGCTGATATGGCCGACGACGCACGACGTCCACGTTTTGTCTAGCGCCACCGCCGACGATAGTGTGACAATTAAATTTAAATTTCAATGACACGGCATGCCTAAACATACCGCGAAGCAGTAATGTTCGCGAAGGAAGAGGCGGAGCGCATGAGGGTGAAGCAATCGCTGCGCCCTCGCGGCCCTAGTCGCCTCAGGAGGAGACACCCTAGGCGTCGGGAGTCGATAGCCGGCTCCCGGCCACCGTAGGCGCGGGCTTGCGGACGGCGAGCAATGGGCAGCTCGCCGTCCGGTAAGGACCAGGCCCGAGTCGACGGCGCGTCGTGTTCCACGAGCGCCTCAAAGAGATGTCAGCATCACTGACGGGGTCCGAAAGGGCCGATGCCTGTCGGGGTCGCGGATTGTTCGAAAGAGTTACCGTGGCCCTGGTGCACACCTTTCAGCTCGGCAGGAACACGGGTGGGTTTTAGTCAGTAAGAGTCTGACACGCCCTTCCGCTCCGCCCAGAGCGGGAGAGGCCATTTGATGATTTCCAACTAAAAAAAAAAAAACTCGCAGCTTTGTTTTTGTACCTACGATAATTATTATCATTGAAATTTTAATTTTATTCTCATACTATTAAGTTAAGGCTCCCACAGACAAGCGCGACGCGACAGCGCTACACAAAGGCGCCGCTCGTCGCACGACACGCGGTGCCAGTGTGTACGAGCCTTTATCCTAACTATATATATATAATCCTAACTATCCTATCCTAACTATAATATTATAAATGCGAAAATAAGTTTGTTTGTTTGTTACCTTTTCACGCCTAAACCACTGAAACGATCATCCTGAAATTTTGCATATACGTTGTCAAGGGTACAGAAACGGACATAGGGTACCTTTCATCCCGAAAAAAAAGTACTGTTGCCGAGGAAAACAACAATAACGATCTTATGATAATAGATGGCGCCACGTGTCTTTAGAATCATGATTGAATTATATTATTGTAGAAACTTTAATAGTGTGTTAAGAGTTTTTTTTATTGTGAATTTAAGTACCTTATACATTTTGAGTGTCGACAGACCGGTTTTTCATCCTCCTAACTATAATTCCCCGAACAACCCGAATTGACTGTCAAATTATAAATTAACGCGAGCGAAGCCGCGGGCAAAAGCTAGTATTGTATATTCCTATTTGTCGCATAACAATCCCTTGCCGTGCCGTGGCGCCAGTGGGCGAGGTCTTTAGAGAGGAGATGCAGCGCGCGGCGTTTTTTAAGTTTTGTATCGGATTTATATGGAGTTTTTAGTTTCCCTTTTCCATAAGATTGCTAAAAAGTCCGAATTACTTGTCAAGTAAGTATTAGATACCTACCGTTCTAAAACTATCTATAAAACACAGGCTACTTTGTTATGTCGGTCTTGCTTGCCCTTGGCGCCTACTGTAGTACTGCACTATTCTGAATTTGCAAAGGAAACTCGTTCGCCTGTTGGCTGTTACCATTATAATTACCCATACATTTGTAGATACAAAGAAATTGTGAGACTACTCCCATGAAACAAACAATAGCACAGGATACAGAGATTGTTAACTACTCAGTAATTACTCACTCATGTTAGGTAGGTACCTACCTACCTACCATATAATTTGAATCAAAGATTCGTATTTATTTGTGTATCAAATTCTTTTTATTCTGTGTAAGAAATTGATTTCTTTATAATAAAATCCCATTGCCCTATTGTTTGCTGTCGGAAAACTGAACTTTGTAGGTGTTTGTATAGGTACCGAAACCTTTCTACTCTAGGCGGATACCTACCATTGATCAAAATGGGCATTTATTTAATACTAGCTTCTGCCCGCGGTTTCGCCCGCATTGTTATCGGAAATTATCCCACGGGAACGTGCTACGGGGATAAAGAGTATACTATCCTCCAAATCCATTCAGCCGTTAAAGCGTGGAAAGGTAACAGACTGATATTAATTTGTCTTGACCGTTATTCGAAGCTTATTTAATTGCCTTACAAATTGGATAGCTCAGACTCTCAGGCAACGAGGTGTAAGAATAATAGTTTCTGGACGAAAACAAGCTTCGAAGTCACGTAAGCATTTTACTCGAAATTCTGGAAACGTTGGACTGGCTAATCAGTCACGAAAAGTCGATTATCACACCGCCGAAAAGACTAGTATTTCTAGGAATTCATTGGGATCCATGGTCGAATCGCAAACGACTTCCCGACAAGAAGATTCCTGTACGTTAGGTCAAAATAGTTCACATGCTAGAAAAGCAACGCACAACATTCAGAGAACTTCAGAGCCTCGTGGGTCTACAAAATTTTGACAGATTTGCAGTTCTGTAAGGAAGACTCAACTTTCGAGCGCTTTTGAACTTAGTGAACCAAATCTTGAAGTTAGATCACAGGACATCAAACACCTTACATTGTTTTGCTACAAACAATCTAATCCGTCGGCCATACATACACCGCCGCCTTCTCATTTTCTCACAATGGATGCGTCGGACATCGCATGGGGAGCTCGCTTGGACAATCTCTCACTCTTGGGTCTTTGGTCACAGGCCGAAAGGGATCTCCATTGCAACCAAAAAGAAATATTGGCAATCGTAAGGGTTCTGCAAGATTACTGTCAGTTCCTGAGACACAAGACGGTTTTGATTCAGAGCGACAATAAATCGGTAGTCGCATTTCTCCGTCACGAGGGTGCAACCATGTCGGCTCCTCTACTGGACTTAACCTACAAAGTTTTCCAAATCACAGAGAACTACCACATTCATAGGAACGTCTTGCACATACCGGGTATATACAACGGCCATGCCGATCACTTGTCGAGGTTTCGGGTGACTGCAGAGTGGCATCTAACTACAGAATACACGAACAAAATATTCTCCAAATGGGGAGTTCCACTGATTGACCTGTTTGCGTCCAATCGAGCGCTTGTAGTAACAAATTAACTTTGATCAGGATCTTAGTGTCCTTGGATCAAAACGACGACTAAACCCGGTTCTTTGACGCATTCTCTCAGGTGTGGAATTACAACCTAGCGTGGGTGTTTCTGATCCCCAAGGTCCTGAGATAACTAAATAAAGCACAGAGAACGTACCTACTAATAGTTCCACGATGGGAACGGGTTTTTTTTCGGCGACCCGACATCAAGATTAGAGAGCGTGTCAACTGCCATATATAAAATGTACTCTGTGGAATCAACAGCTAATCGGATCACTTGACATTCGTTTTATTTTGACACGTCGTTGATTTTTGCACCAGAAACCGAAGATTTGTCAATTTACCTAAGTACTCAATAAAATACCAACCAACCAGTACAGAGATATTTTATTTCACCGGGTATTTATATAAAAAATGCGCGGCTAGCGTTCGTTCTTGAAAGATGAAAAATTCTGAATTTTACGCGTCGTTTGATTTTAATCACCCATCGGACATAGAAACCGGAATCACCTACACATTTAGGGTTGCTTAGTAATGATGGTGCTTTCAAATTATTGCTTAGAAAATAATTATATACATAAAACAATAGGCCATCGGTATCGGAAGCAGTGTTCCAGTTCCAGTCCAGAGAGAGAATCCTCTCACCCACAAGAGCTGTGTTACAGAGAAACACCGCTTTCTGCGCAGTGTTCACGATTCAAAAGTGCCTGTAATTGATTTATTTGAAATAAATGCTTTAAGTTTGAGTTTTTTGCTAACACGTACTTACGATCATTTGAACTATCATACGATGTACGGTAGCGTATGTCTAAAGTATGACAATTTTGAGGTTTGAATTAAAAAAAAACTATAACGAGATTAAATTAAATCACTTACTTCTTTCTATGTTACTTTAGGATACATAGAAAACTTGTACTAATCATTAATAACAAAAAGCGTGTGTAAGGTGTAAGTGAGGAAGAGAGTGCGACTGTCCTCACTGTGTCTTGAACTCGTGACGAGAATGGTCGTCCTGCTGCCCCATGCAGTGGCGGCGCTAGACCAAACGTGGACGTGTTGACGTCCACGTTTGGTCTAGATGAAAGGGGCCTCGCAAAGCTGATGGCGTTGGCCATCAGCTTTGCGAGGCCCCTTTCATCTCCCAGTTAAAAAGAAAACGTTAAATTAAATGAGCTAAATTATACACTAATGTATGAGTACTTACGTGAATTTTATGCAAATGATGACAAGACTTACATAAACACAAATTAAATTCCCTCTGAACATCAGGATAGCAACCAGTCGGTTATCTTTTTAAAGTGAAGGCAGGTGAACATATTCGTAAGAAGTTAGCAGAATCATCCCAGCGCTGATTTGCTGGATTCGTTTTCTCCACTACATATTGTTATTTCTCTTGACAAAGTTTATTTTCGCTATATGTATATATGTATTAGCATTTATTCTTTTGCGTGTTATTTATGCCATATGTGATATGTCGCACCTGCCATATTTTGTCTCTGCATCACCCTAAGATTAGCTGGCAGAAAATGCCTCAGGCATTAAGTCCGCCTCTATACAATATTATTTTACTTGTGCATAAAGTTTTAATAAATAAATAATAATATCTTCTTTAAAATAAGTAAATAACTAGTTTTTTACTCACTTAGTAATAAAAACGATAAGATAACATTGTCGCCTGTGAAAAGAAACTTCTGCTTGCGTGTCTGCGAGTTTTGTAACAAAGAATGAAACAGAAATAATTGATGACTCGGGGATTTTCCGAGTCTCGTGTGCGGTATCACTTTTTTTTCAAGTATCTTGACGGCACTGGATTTCAATTCTTTTGAGCCTTTACCGCTCAATGGCCAAAAAATTGGATTATGTATAACTTTTATAGTGTTGCCAGACGACTCTGCGACTCTGGATAAAAACTATATTCACACGTACGGAAATAATTACGAAAAACTAAACTCATAGGTACAGTTTGTACTGCTGGTGCTACTTCTATTGACTGTAATATTAATGTCAATGTCATCTTTTATCAATCTGGTACATAATCAAGATCAGCGGTAGCGGGTTTGAAAAATATTTAAAATTAAAGACAAAAAGAAATGTCTTACGTGACATTTTTGATTGTACACACGATGACATATCAAGGTATACATTTCCAATTTTAGCTGACATCGGATTGTATAGGCTTTTCGTACAATAAGTTTATACTGGTAATGTATAGCTTGCTATATCGCCGTACGTACGATAATTTTGTCGTCAAAACGATAGTTTCGACGTAGAAGTTTGATACTTTGAGCATTTGGAGTTGGCAGCACTGTGTCTTCGTCAAGCTCTTGTCTTTTTGTACTGTTTAAGCCGGGTGCCCACTGACGTCACGAAAGACAAGGGTTTTCAGATGAGCAATGTCCAATATTAAATTTGAGTATAGCATAAAATAAGAAAAGCGAGACTTTCAAACCTCGAATATTTTATTTTACTAGATTTTGGTCAGTCTTAGTTTACCTCTATTCTGCGTGGATAAAATGTGTTCTCAGGTTTACGTGCACGATTTCCGCATATCAGCGAACCACTTTAAAATTATTTTTCAATTCGTTGTTATATTATTTGACTGCTTTTTGTGTAAAAATGTTGAATAGTCTAAAATAATATGTTGAACGGGTTTAAAAAAAATAGTGTTTGTAGTTCCATAGACTAAATCGATATCGCTGCCTGTCGTAGGCTGAATGTAGATTCGACCTTTGTGCTTGTAAAATTAAAAACCTTTTTCTAGTGCACATTAATCACAGCTTACTCCTCATTCTTTCTTTCCTTTTTATCTTGGGAAAAATGGCTGATAATAAATTATATGAGATTTTGGGGGTTTCTAGAAGTGCAAGTGAATCTGAAATAAAACGAGTAAGTGTACTTTTGCTTGTTTCTACAAAGAACAGATCGCACATGTAATGTCATCTATTCGTTGCATGATTTCTGTCCATTGTTCTCTTCGTCGTCATTTTGGTATTTATCCTTTATTTTTTGGTTTCAGAGCTATCATAAATTGGCAAAAGAATTCCATCCTGACAAAAATCCTGCTGCAGGGGATAAATTTAAAGAAATTAGCTATGCCTATGAAGTCTTGTCGGACACGAAGAAAAGGCAAATTTATGACAAGTACGGGTTGAAAGGTTTACAAGAGGGTGGCCAGGGTGGAGGATTCCCGCCTGATGATCTGTTTGGACACTTTTTCGGTGATATATTTGGGATGGGAGGCGGCAGCAGAGGTCGGGGACCCGCTCGTGGTGAAGATACCATGCATCCACTTAAAGTTTCTTTAGAAGACATGTACATGGGTAAAACTACTAAGTTACAACTAAGTAAAAATATAATTTGCGGGCCTTGTAAAGGTATTGGTGGAAAGCCAGGATCTGTTGTGACTTGTAAGGACTGTCATGGGCAGGGTATCAAAGTGTCTTATCAGCAGATTGCACCTCATATGACTCGTCAATTCCAGTCTCGCTGCCCAACCTGCCATGGTCAAGGAGAAACCATTAATGAAAAAGATAAATGCCCAAAATGCAAAGGTAAGAAAGTTTTGAATGAAACAAAAATCTTGGAGGTGCATATTGAGAAAGGAATGCGTGAAAACCAAAAGATTTTCTTCAGAGGAGAGGGTGATCAGCAGCCTGACACTCAACCTGGAGATGTGATTATTGTGCTGCAACAAAAACCTCATGATATATTCCAGAGAACTGGTGATGACCTTGTGATTAAACATGAAATTACACTAACTGAGGCATTGTGTGGTTTTGAATTTGTTATAAAGCATTTAGATGGCAGGGATTTACTTGTTAGACACACTCCAGGAGAAGTGATCAAGCCTGGAGATCTCAAAGGTATACAGGGTGAAGGAATGCCTCAATTTAAAAATCCATTTGAGAAAGGTAATCTTTATATAAAGTTTGATGTTGTTTTCCCTGAAAACAACTTTGCTACTGAAGAGCAGTTGAAACAGATAGAAACTGCATTGCCACCACGCCCAGCTTTTGTGATGCCTACTGGAGAAGATGTTGAGGAAGTTAATCTGATGGAGTACACAGCCAGTGAACGTGGCAGGGGCAGAGAGGAAGCATATGCCAGTGATGATGAAGAACACATGCACACTGGGCCTGGTGTGCAGTGTGCACACCAGTAGTTCAATTGTCCACATTTTTGGATTTTTACTCAAACCTCACACTATATAATTTTATCATAGGTTATTATGTAAATTAAACTAAGTAGGTATACACTATACTGTTATACTTAGTTCACAGAATGCTAGAATTATTTGACTATTGCATGCAGTGTATTGACTTATTTGCAGTAACTGTATTACTATGCCTCTAGTTAAAATTGTTGCAGAATTCAAGGAATTTGTAAGCTTGAGTCACAATGTATATTGTGGGTCCTGTCTAATGTACTGTAAAGATGGTGCAGTTAATTTGTTATTAAAATTGGCTGTAGGCTTATAATATCCAAAAAACATAGATTTAGAAAAAGTTCAATTTCAAGTAATAACCTGCCTGTGATACCTCATAGGTCTAATTGCTATCATTTCTAGGTGGTGTTAAAATTGTATTGGTTGTTATTTACAAAATGAGCTAGGTAATTTTGAGTTTCAGAGCAGTTGAGTTGGGAGTTGTGTTTCAACTGCACTAGTTGGCTCAAACTTGGCACTAGAATAGTATTAATCCACTAATGGGTTATTGGATTCCATAATAATATGTATTATATGAAATGAAAAATAAAATTTAGTGATACCTTATGAATATATTTTAATTATAAACTACAAATCAAACATTTTTGGTGAAAATGCTTGAATGAAATGACATGTATAGTTCAATATTTATCTTCACTAATTAGCCACTAAACATGACAAGGCAGAAAAAAAAATGAAAATTCTTTTTTCAAATGCTGATCACGTAAGTAATCAGTACACTAAAATGAAGTAAAATCATGTTTCAAGTTTAGATAGCTAGTCACTAGACTGCTTCTAGAAGACTTTTAGATAGCTTAGCTTTTTCAAAATGAATTTGTGAGGATAACAACTTCTGTATCATGGAAATGTTGCTTTTAGCAAAATAAAAGTTCAACAACATTTGTGAAGGTTTTGTAAAGATTTTTATTTATAAATATATTTTTGTTTTATTTGGTTCTACATAGAAAATATCCTAAAGATTTTTCGTTTTAGTTAGAAATACCTATAATTAAGCACCAAAACAAAAATTCCAGTCCACTATGATGCATTACCTGTAAAAAGAGGTTGTTTTTTAGCAATACAATATATTACTTCAGTAGACAAAAGAGGTCAAACCAAAACATTGGGTGTATCGTGTAGAGTAGGTACCCTGTATTATACCGAGGTCTCTGTATATTACAGGGTATCTAGTACTACTATAAAGGGTATAATTAAATTAGTTAGCAAAACTCTGTGAATGTGATGGGTCAATATCTAAACATGATAAAACAAAATAAGTTTGAGTTTCTTAACTCATAGGTACTTCAAGTAATTACACTACCAACGGTCGTTTTATCGTGTTTAGATATCGATACCTACCACGTCTGCAGAGTTTTGCAAGGTAACTTATTTATTATACCTTTTATAAAGTGCTTTGGTTGTTTAATAAATCCTATGTTCCGCTCTATGGCTTGAAATAATGTTACGCCGATGACGATCACCCGAAAAAAGAATAAGCTCGCTACGAATGAACATGTATTTATATTAAGGGGTGGTAAGCGAGCGCCAAGCGCTAGTCCGGGTATTCCGTTTATCCACCCTAAAACAGCCACCCTAGGGGGAATACTCGGAAATGCGTGTTCATCAGAGTTCATCTACCTACCCCAGATAGGGATGGATAGTCGGAATTCACTTCTGATTGTTCTTCCGACTTTCCACCCCAAGTACAGTCATCATCAACAGTACAACAGTAAATATACTTTATACGTTAATTAATTTTTAATAACCACAAACTTAAACAGAAATCTTATTACGTACGGTCACCAAAAGTGATAAGTAACCAGGGTCGTCGGATATAGTTGAAGTTTAGTGAGAAACCAATAGATTTTTTCGAATAAAATTTAATTTAATAAATAGAAAACAAACAGTTCATTTCTTAAATTAAATTTCATTCGAAAACATCCATCGGTTTCTTATGAAACTTCAACTATATCCGACGACCCTGGTTACTTATCTCCTTTGGTGACTGTACCTATTGCATTTAATTAAATCAAATTAAACTTCCTCGTAGAAAAACAAAAAGCTACACAAAAAAAATACATCGCATCGCATTTCCAGTATAAGCTCATCTCACATTGTATAGGATTTGCGTACAATGCGAGGTCAGAGTAAACTAGAAATGTGTAGCCGTGTGTACGTAATTTATAAATTCTGCAATATGTCCAGGAAATTACCAACACTAATAAATTTCATTATTGAGTGTATCCTGGATAAATCATCTCTTTTAAATGTATATTTGCAAAGGTTTTCTAAATTTCTTTGATACAACAGACGTATTAGCGAAAAACGTATGATATGCCAATGTCTATTATGTATCTTGGGCCAGTTTCTATCATCCATACTATCCATACCAATATTATAAATTCGAAGTAACTCTGTCTGTCTGTATGTTACCTACCTTTTCACGCCTAAACCACAACGGATTTCGATAAAATTTGGCAAGGAGATAGATGGCATCCCGGGGCAGGAGATAGGCTACTTTTTGGCTCAAAAATAATCCTAAAAGGGGGTGATAAAGGGGATGAAAGTCTGTATGGGAAACTTACCATTTCTTAAGTTAGGGATACGAAAATACAAATTTATGTTTTTATTAAGAAATAAAATAATATTTGTTTCAGCGTTTTTGTAAAATCATCCCCTAAGGGGGTATAATAGGGGATGAATTTTAAATTAAAATAATTATTGGAATATTTGTGTACTTCTTTTTAAGAGATAAAAATAAATATAATCAAAACCCGTAGCTTGAGGCATGGGCGCCGGCAAGTTTATTTTCAGGGGGGTGCATCCTCAGCTCCACGAAGCGAGCTCGATCATTTTTGCATTTCACTTCGGATAAGTACCTATGTTAGATTATCGTTTGTCCATTCACACAAGGAGTAACTTTGTCGACTTATGTAGGATGCAAGAGCGAGCTCGATAATTTTTGTATCTCGCCTCGAATGGGATAGGTTTTATTTTGTCCATGCATACAAGAGGACTTACTGTCTCGCACTATATTAAGAAGCTTAAGCATCAAGTGGAGTAGGATGCAAGAGCGAACCAAGCAAGCTCGATAATGTTAGCACCCCGCCTGTCGGTTAGATTTCCGGAAATAGGAGTTCGGTACTTTGTGCATTAGTCAGCACAAACGTTTTAAAATTGAGAGATTGCAGAATGCATGAATGAATGAATTGAAAACATCATGCAAGATCTCGTCTCAAATAGGTTAAGTGCTCTATTATTGTATAGGTAAGGCGTTTTCGTTATTTTTTTTAGTTTTGTATGTTTTAGCACCTATATTTTATTTTGAAGCTGGGGAGGTGCAAGTGCACCCTCTTGCACCCCGCTCCCGGCGGCGGCGGCGTCCATAGCTTGATGTATTATTTATTTAAGTAAGTATTTATTTCATTTAAATTGGTCCACCCGCTTAAAAGTTATTACAATAAAAGTAAGTTTTATGCCAAGTATTTGTATGTCAGTTATAATCGCGCTGCGATGGGTCGCCAGGTCTGCAAGGGACATAACGGACAGGCGCGGTGCCACCACCGCAACCGCTCGAGCGGATCGTATCTTGTATAAGACTCGACGAATCCCCGGAGGGGTTGTATTAGGCAATCTGTTCAGTCTTGGCATACGTGCGTGGCCGTGGTACAACCGGTGGCGCCACATCGGTACAAGATGCGTGGGTGTCATTTCACTTAGTATGAAATGGAGGCCGCTCTACATTAGTACGTAAACTTAACTAACCATCTAATGAATACTAATGTTCGAAACGTATGAATGCACTAAAACTCACTCTGAAATTAAATATACTTACTTTCTTTGGTTATTGACTCAATTGATTCACAGTACTTTTTGAAATCTTTCTTACTTCTACAAAGTACATTTAAATTGATTTGACTTAATCCCAATTCACGTAGTATATCTAGTCTCTGTTTTACTGTCTTTTGAGATGCTGACAAAACCCTAGGTTTACTGGCAATGTCTTCCACATCAAAACCTTCAGTTAGAAGGAAGTCTAGGAAATGCTTCACCTAAAAAAACACTGCAATTATATAAATTAGGAGAAACTTAATCATATTATTGTTTCATAATATTATATTAGTTATTTTGGCAACCTTTGTCACACGAATGGTTTTCAGTGCAGGTATTTTCAAGCACATTTCTTGAATATTGTCAACAGTCACATTTAAGCGACTAGCAAGGTATGTTTGTTTTGAATTACTTTTACCCAATATGGTCTTTGTTTCTTGTGAAATAGTTATAAATCTGAAAACAATAATGAAACATGAATAAACCCATCAAATAATTTTTATTTTTTTTAATAGCAGTCTGTTTTCATGCAGTCAGTGTGCTTGGCTTAAAATTTAAGTAGAATTTTACAACAAGAATTAATACTTTTTGTTTTGCTCTCTTACCTATTCAATATATCTTCAGAACATCTAACCATCCATGGATATAAATTGTCAATACCCATATTTTTTACTCTTAGAAGCCTTTCATTGATTGTTTCGTGATGGTACTTCAGCACCCATAGGTCCCTTAATATTCTATCTGCAGACACATCCATATCTGAAATAATATTATAAAAATTATGCTTAACTATTTAAAATGCACATTATAGAAAATACTACATAGATACTGGCTTAAATAATCTTTTTCCAAGCATGTTAAACAATATATCTTAATTTCTTACCTATTAACACATCTAATGCTTTCTGAATCCAATTAAATGATAAGCTATATATGAAAGTTCTCTTGGCAAGCTTTTCACTTAGCACTGATGGTGGCACCTGTAAAAACCACATTCACAGTCACAAGGAGTATAATAAATATTATAATATTCATATATTATGAAAACAGAAAAAATAGGACCATACCTTCAAGCGGGATGCAATATAGTATAATCTGTTTTGGCAGAATCCTTTACTTTCATCATCTTTTGTAGTTTTATATATATGAATCAAAGTTCTAATTGGTAATTTATAAAAAGGTAAAGCATCTTCTGCTGACTGAAAATTAAGAGCTAAAACAATTTTTGCTTTAGAGGCATCAAAACCTAAAACAAGGTAGAACATTATTATGGGAGTGCTTCTTTTGCTGTAAGCATAAATCAAGTATCTCACAGACAAAACAAACGCAGAGAATAATAAATTAATCTACCAGTTCTCTCAACAGTCCTTGTTCTAGTCTTATATGAAGCTATGGAATGAATAGGATTACTGCACGGTGTTATTTTTAATATACTTGTAAAAGTTGCTGCAGAAGTTAGTTTGTAAATATTGTAATACGACAAATAAGTTGGTCTTAACATAGAAAATACTGATCTTAAAACCATTGTCGAGATGGATTGATGATTATGCGTATTACTCGAATTAGATCATTATACGTATATCGGAAAAAGATAATATTCTATGAATTTAGTAATATTAAACTGCACCAAGAACAACAACGTTCGCAGTTACACAATGACATGACATTGACACTAGTGACAGACATTGACTTTTGATTTGTCATTTTTGACTTGACATTTAACTAAAATAATTCCTGTTTTTTTCTGTTCCATGAGTCCGTGACTAATTCCATGCCTACTATAAAGTACTTACTAATTCTATGTTAAAACCACCGAGCGAAGCTGAGCGTTATAGATAATTAGTTGCCAAGCTTCTGTAATTGTTGCGCACATTTTTAAATTTGTTGCACTTATAACTTTTTAGTTATTTCACAAAAACATTTCCTGCTGGGGTAACGTTACCACGGCAAGACATTTTTTTTTTAAATTGGTATATTGAAATAAATATTAGCTTAGTTGTCTAGACGGTGTAAATGTTGCAACTTATTTTATATTTGCTCTTTCTTCGGCTGCGAAGTTATTCGAGATCCTACAGGACTAACATTTGTGGTTTTGCTGGATCTCTGAAACGGTTAAGTGGATTCTTATCAAATTTTGTACATGACTTTTGCATTAGTTTTAATTAGTTGTGCAATAAACAAAACAACAATAATGCACCGTTCAAAGGTTATTTAATTAAATATAAAAACACTACAATAGGTCCTAACACTTTGAATAAGAGGTCTAAAGTATTAATTTAGAGACGTTATTTTGAAGCTTGTAATTGCCTTCAAATGTATGTGAAGTTTAATTAATATCCTGTTAGTATTTAAAAAAAAATATGATGAAATTCAGTTCTCCACGTTCACGGTCACAGTGCGCGCGGAGTTATTTGGCCACAGATAAAGCTGTATGTGGATATATAAATTGTTTGTTTTGTTGTGTGAAGTGCAAGATAGTGGTAACTGGACCATGTTTAGGTGGTTACAAAAAAGCGACCGCATAATACATTAAGGGGGTCGTCTAGTGTTAAGGCCATTTTTTTCAATGTTTTTTGGGGAATTTATTTTGTACACATCATTAAAGTAAGGAAATTCTAAATTTCATGTCAGTTTTGAACAACATTTGAACAAACTTTGTGTATTTTTTGAAGTACATATATTTAACACAACCGGAGATACACCGTGCAACAGGAACACATATTTAAAAAAAGGTGCTCCACTGCTGCCATGATTCCGGCCGTTCTGCTTATCTGAAATCAAAAACCAAACGCCATTTTAATTGTGAGAGTTCAGGCTCTACATGGAACTAAAACAAAATCAGAACTCCAAAAAATTATATATTTCTTTCGCTTTTGAAGAAAAAATTAAATTTCTCGGAATTTTTTGGGGTCTATTAAGCTTGTAAAAAGAAAACTAAAGAAGTAATCTTAATTATTTTAGATTAACTTGTAGTTATATATGGGCTGAACATGCTGTATAAATTTGAGCAGAATCGATCAACTAGTTTTTGAGATATTATGGCAGCAATTTGGAAAAATCGTGTTTCGAGAAAAACGCGTTTGAAAGTTATTGTATAAATAAATAGTGAAATAATGGCGAAAATAATAATAATGGAATAATAAAAAATGCTTTTACTCACATCTTCTACACGGTTCCCTATCGATTTGCATAAAATTTTAAGACCTAATATAACTTAGCATAATTTTGTTTGGCATAATTATATTTTCGCATAATATAATTACGCATAACAGCTTACCCATAATTTTTTTAAGCATAATTTCTCTAACCATAATAATGATTAAGCATAATATTCTAAAGCATAAATTTATTAAGCATAAAGTTCTAAAGCATAACTTTTTTATGAACAATTTTGTGGGTTTTTTTTTCGCTGTAGGAAGCATGAAGCAAGCAAGCATACAGCATGCAAGCAAGCATACAGCATGCAAGCAATCATGCAAGCAAGCATGCAGCAAACAAGCAAGCATGCAGCATGCAAGCAAGCATGCAGCATGCAGCAGGCAGGGTTTCTGTCACGGCTCCGGCGCTACGGGCCTCCGGCGGCCCCACGCGTGCTAATCGTCGCAGACGGCTTTCGCTCACCACCGCAGCTTCGACTTGTTGGCCGGCTTCGCCGGCCAGCCTCAGCCGCGGCGGCTTGCTCGCAGCCGCCTGCTCCTCAGCCCGCGAGCCGCCTCGCCCCTACGCGCCTACGCGATTTTAAATTACACTCTAGGGGTAGGACAAACAAGACTACGTGGAGTCGGTTTTGCAGCAATTCGGTTCTGTCACTAACTTTTGTTGCACAGCATATAAAATTTTTAACCAACAATATTATGCTAATAGTCATTAGGCCTACTAACGTTATGCGAATCAAATTTATGCCAAAACAAATTAATCTTAAAGATGATTATGCCAACATAAAATGTATGCCTAAAAAAATTATGCCGAAGTATTATTATGCCAAAACAAATTGTGCCAAAATCGTTATGCCGCAGTATATTAGGACAAAGAACATTATGCGAAAAGAAGGGATCCCCTTCTACACATGTTTTTGATGTGTTTTATGGAAAAAAAAAATCGCTTTTTGTCACCTGACACACTAGACGACCCCCTTAAGCTATCTTCTAAAATATGTAGGATAGTGTTACAAGTTAAGTACAGATGTGTACACAAGTATAAAAATAAAAATCGGGGTTAATTTCAGCAAAATCCTTTTTTAGCACACCCCTTCGTTTTATACTCAACTACTGTCTAAAATTCAAGTTACTATCTTTAGTTGTTTGGGCTGTGTGAGTCTTACGAACATCGCCTGTTTTTTTAATAATCATATACAGGATGTGTATATACATATACAGGATGGCAGGGACATTGACGCGCAACCTGTTACCATGGATTCAGTACATGATTCTGTACTCCCCTGCGTTGAAATTTTCCGGCGGTTATTAAAAAAAAATTGCTGTTCAGTACATTTTGACCGCGTAGTAGGCGTTGCACTTTTATATGAAATAACAGTTTTTTTTTTATATAATCAACTACAAATTTCTGTGCTGAATTCATGGTTAGGTACAGTTTGCGCGTCCATGTCCCTGTCACCCTGTATAGATAGATAATGTATAAGATTACACTGCAGCTAGTCAGCGGGCCTGCTGAGAGCAGATGCAAGCAGCGGGGCGGAGCACTCGGAACAAACGCTATTGTGAGACCATTGGGAAGACGCGCTGGAGTCACAATAATAAAAAACCGAGCAGAAGGAAAGCTTCTTAGCAGAGCTCAAAATTCTTACCTACTTTCATAGGGCTGTCACTCGGTTACTGAAAATAATATAAAAACCGGGCAAGTGCGAGTCGGGATTCGGCAATGAGCACTGACGGACGGACGGATGGACAGACCGACAAGACGAACGGACGGACAGGCACTGTGACTGAGGTGAAGTTTATGGTTTTTCAATTTTGGTACGGAACTTTAAAAATAGTGTAGCTTTGAAAGACGAAATGGTTTATAATGTTATGTTTAAAATAAATTAAGTAGGTACAAAAAACTAAAGTAAGTTAAGTAGGTACATTTAATTACCTAACCAAACGCCAGACATTTGAGATCAAAGTGGCCAATTCGACAAAACGCCAATTTCGTAAGTAAGGACCTATAAAATTACTAGAGTTACGGACGAACGGACAGACGGACATAGCGAAAATATAGTGTTTCCTTCCTTGTTTTACTATTTGACGAACGTAAGTTAAGTATCTAATAGAAAAGGTCAAACCGAATCTTGCTAAGACGGCCTACAAACCTACTAAAACAAAAGTACGAAACAAATAAGGGAGGCGAACAATAATACAGGCGGTAGGTAAACTATAGGTAAGGATTTCCTATAAGAATTATTATTTATTATTCAATAATAATTCTTATGAGAAATCCTTACCTATTGCCATCTTAGATATACCTATTACCTACCTCGTAACTAAATACTTCTGTAATAACTTATTATGCTTTAAAAATGTGTAGGTATAGGTAGATATAGATAATTACCTGACAGGATCCTTTGGATACAGAAAAAAATAATTTTCCATGGTTTTATTACCATTATTTGTACACACAGTACAAAAATTTGACATTTTTTTTAAACAATTTAAAATACTAAGAATAAAACGTCCGCGTCGTAGAACAACTTAGTTCGCTTGCTGAGTTGGCTCAAACCGGTTTCTACCCGCGCGGGCGCCGGTGTACCTCCCGCGCGCCGTGTCGATGACAGGTCACGCAACAAAGCTGTGCGTGTAGTAGTGTACCCGCGCATGGCGTTAGTATATTATGAAGCTTGGCATCTGCTCGGTTTTTTATTCTTGTATTAGAGTGTTGATCGGCAAGGACAAGGAGACGAGCTGTCCGATTGGGACACCTCGGTCAGGACGCGCCCGTTTTTAGCTGGATCGGGACAGGGTACGCTTAGTGTGGGTTCTCAAATGAGAGCTATTTAGGAGCTGTAGTATACCAAGTGCGGATCGGTGCGGCACGTCGCGGTTTGAGTATTTGACCGTCTCTCTTGTTTGAATCGCTGTACAAACATTGCCGCGCCACACCGCGCTTTTTGCGTGGAGCTTCTACAGTTAAATCAGGGTTTGGTTACCTTAGAATAGGAACTAAAGCTTTTGGACATTCGTATAATATATTTATAAAAATACAGTTATAATTTCAAAACGTATTTATTTATTCATATAAATAGGAAAAAATACATTGAATGTATTTTTCTCGCATAGCAAGCAATCCGGGAGATTGCTTGCTATGCGGATAGAAGCCGTCTGTCAGTCTGTCAAAACCCTTTTTCTCAGGAACGTGTGGAGATAACAAGTTGAAATTAATATCAAATACGAAATTACGCAGGTCTACGGTCCCTTGGAGCTCTACAAAAATCAAGCTTCTAAGTCAACGCAATAAAAAAGGGATAATATTAATTGCACATCAATTAAATAATCACTCAACTTTTTATTTCCATCATTTAAATACTGACTGCACAGCAAATTAACCAGAGCGTACATACATAATAGGTCACACTCGGGATCGGTATAAAATGCAATATTACTGTACTGAACTAAGAGAATTTAGAATGCGAAAGAGCGAGCGAAGCGAGCTCGGGACTTGGGGCACCCCGACTCGGACAGGTTAGGTTAGAAGGGGATGGCAGGGTCTGGATGACCCCGCCATTCCCTTCGTGGTATTTTTTTTAGACCAGTGAGAAGTAGGAGCCCCGCCATGCGGGGCTCCGTCGACTACGCTTTATTATTATTGCCATTCAGAAATAGGAGGCCTAGCCTAGAAGATAGCGGTGCGCAACGAATATAAATTGTTGCTCATTTTGTTATATTGTGAGTCGAGTATTTTGCTGTGTAATCAGTAATTTTGATTGGAATTCGGATTATTTTTGGAAACAATTTATTTTCATTTGATTTGTATTTAAATACTAACCAATAAATAAATAACAGATTAAAAAACTAAAAAAAAAACGCTTGAATAGAAAACCAAACTAAAAAGTAGAAAATAATTTACAATTTTAAATTAGAAATAGCGTGATTAATAAAAAAATAATATGGGGTGCTTGATGTCAATTGTTATAAATATTTTATTGACAGATATTGGTAAAAGTACAGTCATTATGAAAACATCGCAAAAAGCACCCCACGGTTTTTTACAATTAATTTTTTATTTTTTGTTAATCACGCTATTCCTAATTTTAAATTGAAAATTATTTTCTAGTTTTTGGTTTGGTTTTCTATTAAAGCGTGTTTTTAGTTTTTTTTTTTTTTTAACATTTATTTATTTTATATTTTTTAGTTCAGCTAACCACAATTTACTTATTAAATTATGCTATTGTCACCGGACCTTGATAAGTGTGCAAAGTTTCAATTTAATTCGATATTTTAAAGTTGGTGCAAATCGCGTTCAAAGATTCCGTTACAAACATACATACCAAACTAATAAAAGCGTGTTAAAAATACGGCCATTTATGCGACATACATATTTTGATAGGTACTGGCAAATAAATCAAAACATAAAGGGACTTCCCGTTGACCTAGAATCATGAAATTTTGCAAGAAGCAAGGTCTTACAGTAGGTAGGTACATGTAGAGTCGGAAAATCAATAATTTGTAGTTATCACTTTTTTTTGTAAGTAATCAGAGAAAATATAAAAATATAATTATATGTAACCTAAAAGTAGGTATAGGAGACCATGTTTTTCAACTAGAATGTTAAGTTTGTTTTTAGGATAAATTCATACTCACTACGGAAACCTTCACTGTGCGTGGTCCAACATGCACTTGGTCGGTTTTTAAATATTTTTTCTCGATAATTAACTTTAATTCCTAAGATAAATGATATATTATTTTTGTAAATTAGTTTAAAAAAAAAAACACTTGAACGTCAAAAATTTATTATGTTTTTTAACTAGGTAGATGAGTAGGTACGGTGTTTCGTATTGGACTATTCTTAGAAGAAAGACCGAAATAAATTCGCAGTCTCTTTTAAAGTCCAGACATAATAATATACAGGGTGGGCCAGAAAGAAATGCGAATTTGAAAAAATGATTAAAAAAAAACTTAGTACAATTCACATACAAATTTTTATTTTTATAAAAATTTACATCTGGGAAATTCATTTCTTAAAAATAACGTCATCCAGGTGTGCACCATCCCGCTGCAAACATTCTTCGAATCTGAACCTCAAATTGGTAAAAACTCGCTGGCACATTGCACGGGGAATAGCTGCCATTTCTTCCCGGATATTGGTCTTCAACTGGTTAATCGTGGCTGGGTTATTGGAGTAGACTCTACTTTTTAGGTATCCCCACAAAAAAAAGTCCAGTGGCGTTAGATCCGGACTTCTAGGAGGCCATGCAATGTCACCTCGGCGCGATATCAGTTTCCCAGCAAACATCTCGTTTACGACCGCCAAAGAGGCATTAGCTGTATGGCATGTCGCGCCATCTTGTTGAAACCATGTCGCACGATTATAGGCTTCAAATTGTTGCAGTTGTGGAAAGAAAAAATCCTTTAACATGGCTATGTATCGGTCAGAATTTACAGTGACAGATTGGCCTTGTCGATTTTCGAAGAAGTAGGGTCCGATAATTCCGTGCGCTGACATGGCCGCCCAAACGGTTACTTTCGGCGAATGCAGAGGCTTTTGATGTTTTGCACGTGGGTTCTCTGCAGCCCAGTAACGGCAATTCTGTTTATTCACATGCCCATTTATGTGAAAATGAGCTTCGTCGGAGAACAAAATATTGTTGAAACTCCGAAAGCGTTCCAACATTGTTTCAACAAAAGCTCGTCGTAAAATTGGATCATTTGGCTGTAATTCCTGCACAAGTTGAATTTTATACGGGTGCAATTTCAGATCTTTCAACAAAATGCGACGCAAAGATGTTCTGGATACCACAAGTTCGGCTGAACGCTTTCGAGTCGATAGAGCAGGATTACGTTGAACTGAAGCTCTAACTTGTTCAATTGTGTCTTCCGTTCTTGTTGACCTTGGGCGTCCCGCAGGCTTCTGTTTGAGAGTCGAACCAGTATCTTCGAACTTTCTGACCCACGATCGAATCACACTTTCTTTCGGACACTGATTTAGGTCATGTAATCCAAACTCACGCCGAAATAAACGCCGAACAATAACGCACGAATCGCGATTTTTGTAATAATGTTTAACGCAGAATGCACGTTGCGCTCCGGTGAAGTGATCCATCGCGACTAAATTTCCGGGAACCGAGCTACTTAACCCCACCACCCGCGCAGTCCCCTCTCTAAAGCTTCAAACGCAAGAGTGTTTTTAAAATCGTACGCCTTTCTGGCCCACCCTGTATAAATTAGATTTTTTTTAAACAATAACAACACGCATCTAACGACGGTTACTTCGTCGAGATGAAGTTCGTCGGTAATGTTTATCATTTTCGTCGCGGTGTCGAGATCTCCGATGTCGTCCGTCACTACTTTCAGAACGTCTTGAAATCATTCTTTTAGAGACGTCCGTTTCCGGTGATTCGGACCACCTCCATGACCGCATTGAATAACGGGGAGTCCTTAAAACATAAAAAAAATTATACCTCCGGCTACAAAAGAAACGATCAAGATACTAAATAATACGCATATGCGTGTTTAATATCCTTGACTCACCTATCCTTCTCGTGAACAATTTCATTTGTATAATATCCATTATATAAGTTATTTGGATTTCTGAAGACATGTAAAAAATTACAAGCACGACCCTTTGGGCAACGCCTTCGTAACTGTAGGCCTGTAATGTAAATAATTACACATTAATTTAAATTCCGCAAATTGTATTTTGCATACAAATTATAAATTCACAAAAAAAAAGAAATTGTTACCACATATAGCATTTTTCCAGGAATTTATAAGACAAAATTGTAAGGACAACTGTCTGCCGCCATACCAGCGTGTATGTAATGATCGATATGCTGCTACAGCACATCGTAGCTCAGCAAATTCTATGAATGTGTTTCCTCGAAGATGTTTTTCATAGTTATTACAGACCTACAACCAGATAAAACCTTAACTATAACGACTTTTAAATAGGCATGATTGAAACGGATATCCCTTATTTATGTATAGAATAGAACTTTAATACTTGTATACAAACCTCCTTTTGTTCATTATAAAATTGTCAACCGTGTGTAGATGGTAAAAATCTGAAGTTGATTTGAGTAAAAATAGATTATTCAAAGTTCAAAAAAATTATAGTTATAAAATTGTAGTTATTATTATTGTATTAGTTTCTTTAGATAATGGAATCCTATTTATATTTAAATACATGTTTGTAACAAATATTGAGTGGTCAACAATCCGTCATGAACTCATAAATCATGAGGTAACATAAGATTTGTTAATCACCTGATTTACTCAACTTGTTTAGGCTTTAAGAGAAAAGGTCAATTATATCTTGCGGTTTTGGAATATAATTTTATTACTCACCTTAAACTGTGTTATTCGACCAAATTTTTCGAATTCAGTTAATACGTCAAAGAAAAAGTCTTTGTATTCCTTATATGTATCACTATCCTCAAATTCTAGCATAATATCTGTGTCATATTCATTGACATTTGCATTACTTAACCCGAAATGGTTATAAAAATTTGTACCTAATAACACCTAAAATAAAAAGTTTGTTTTATTAATAACCATTTAACTCAAAATGCACACAGATGGCGATGTGCATTAGAGTAACGTAACATAAAATAGTAATATCAATTTCCTGAAGCCGGTAATAAATATTTTTTCATTGTTTATGCTTATGAAATTAGATTTATGAAAAGGATATACTTTGCTGATGCCAGGGTATTGATGGTTCCTTGAACATTGATCACCAAATCGACAACATGCTGTTTTAGAGAAAAATGGACAAAGTTCAGCATCGGGTCTTGTCTCATGCATGACTTTCAATTCGGCTGGAGGCTCAATGGAATCTCCAGATAAAAACAAATCCAAGTGATTCATGAAGAAGTCTTGTTTTCTTTTCAATTCTTCTTGAACTGCTTTTATCCTCTCTTCTTCTATTTGTTTTTTCTTCTGTTCTAACTCCCATTCCTGCCATAATTTTATTATTATAATGATTTTTAATAGTTTACCAAGGTGTCCAGTAGACAGCCTGAGATCTCCATTGATTTAAGAACAATAATATAACATTTGTTGTAAAAAATAATACAATATTATTGAACAACAGACAGCAGAGTGATAAATTTTCTTGTGATAAGATTTCTTGGATATAAAATAATAAATTGCTATGTAGTCTTACCAGCTTTAGCTTAGCCTCTTGTTCAAGACGCTTTTGTTTAAGTCTTTCTTTTTCTTCTTGAAGTTTTTTCCATTGTGTGTTTGCAATTTTTTCAGCTAGCAGCCATTTTTCGTTTTCTTCATTATTCTGTTCATTAATTTGTTCAAGTATTAATTCTTCCTCTAATTCTTGTTGTTTGATATACCATTCAGTGAAGAAAATTTTATCTAGAAGTCCATAGATAAATTTAAATTATTACAATATTCATTAGTACCAGTGAAAAATCATTTTATCCACCTTTGCATCTTTGAATAGCTCTCCTATAAAAACTATTTGTATTTTTAAGAACTAAGGCATGGAAAGATGTAAAAGGAACCAGACTTTGTGTGCTGCCCGTGCAGTGGCTGGAAAGGCACAGAAACAGAAATAACTAGAATAATGGAGAAGTTATGGAAAAAGCAGCAAAGTGAGAGTCAGACTCGCAAACGCAGGGTGCCATAACACCATACAATATTGAACAATATTTTCTTAAAACACAGAATAAAACACGTTTCTTAGATGTTTCTTTAATTGTTAAGTTTAATTTATTTTTATTATGGTAGTACACACTGTGCAAATTTCAAGTGACTAACTATTATGGTTAAAAAAATACAACCCTGTAACAGAGAAACGCGACAGCAGAGCCTTAGTAATAAGGTCCTGTTGGCACCCGTTGGGTACCTAAGGTAGCCTAACAATCAATAAGGAAGACTAATTCTGACAAAAAATAAAAATGACAGCAGTATTGAAGTACCTGTGTATACTAGAATACCTACCTATTTAATTAAATGAAATGAATGTTCATGATTCTTGTTGACATACCTCTTTCTTTAGCTTGAATTGTGCGTATCCTTTTTCTTCTTTCCCTTTTCGCAATTTTCCTCCATTCTGTATGCCTGAAAAATTTATATACATTATACATTAAAATGATATGAATGGTTAAATACATAAGGCAGCGTTTGTCAGCTGGCTTATCCTACTTGCCTTCCCATATTTATTATAGAAATTCAATTAGTCATAGGCAAAAACTGTATTGGCAGTGCCTAGGAAAATTAAACAAATTAAATGCATTTTACACCGTAGTTTCAAACACAATCCATGTATTTTTGTTGACATTTTTGGCCACAGAATTGATAGAATTAGGGGTACATTTAATCTGTGATATACTCTGTTTTTGACATTCTGAGAAAAAATGGCGGGAACAATACGAAGTAAACTAAAACAAAAATAAAAAATTATTGAAAATAATGGAAATCGTTGTCAAGAAATATGAAAAATAAGTACCTAGCTAAATATTCTTTGTTCTTTGTATCAAGTTTGTACCTGGAAAAGTGGAAACCTAAATTATCAAGCCCAAACCAAAGATTGATTTTAGCGAGTGAATTAAGTGAATTGTGTAGTGAAAGTGTTGTGCTAAATAATACCTCCCGCCGCTTGACAGAATTATTAAAAAATAAGATTTGTTATCGAGCAATATATAAATATATTAAAAACACTTTCGAAGAAATTTAGTGAAGGAAATTAAATAAACAAAAGACTTGGCTAAAAGGTCTTAGCAACCAGGCCATAAAAAAAAAATTAAAAAAAAAAATTGACATTCTGATGTGACAATCAGTGTTGCTAGTTTACCGTCTCGCGTTCTCTCCAAACCTCCCCCAAAATGCCCCATTTTGGTTTTAAAGAAAAAGTCCCCCACAAATGGAAAAATATTCATTTATTAATGAAATACAATTTTATACTATTTCAGCAACGGTTTACTCCCCAAACTTTCCCTGAAATACCCCCAAAATAAAAATCGTGCAGAAATGGCAAAAAAAATATTTATTTATGAAATACAATTTTAAACTATTTCAGCAATAGCTTCCATTACTGTGCATTTTTGTTAAAGCTTTTACAATATTTATTTATTTAATTGGATGCCTGAAGATTTTAGTAACTTGTGTTGGTAATATTTTTTTTCATGTCATGGATCAAAATCATAAATTAGAAACAGCCGGAAGCTGTAAAAACGTAACTGATAACGCTGCGCAAAATGGCTTTTGAAACTATCGATTTAATCATTACGGCTAGCCGCGGCTTTTCCCGGACTACAGTTGGTAATAAAATCCCCCAGTTCCCTCTAAACCCAATTTTTTCCCTCTAAATATACACCAAAAACTATTTTAAAAAAATTGGGGGCGTCCCCTCAGTCTGGCATCACTGGTGACAATCACAGATTTGTCAAGAAAATAGACAATTGTTTTTCTGTTTGACTCATGGAAGTAGTAAGTACGATATGGTATTATTTTAGAACATAATAATTAATCCTTTTCTCTACGTTCGTCTGGTCATAGTTTAGTGCCGCCAGCAGCCAGAGTCAGACCGAGACTGCAGTCCATTCACAGTTATTTTAACTTATAATTAATATAAGTTTGAAATCGCCAATCTGCCTTGAGCAAGTGTAGTGATCAATAAACCGCCTAAACCCAGAATTTATTTTTAGTGAAAGTTCCACCTATCTTTACCGGATATTGGACACTCGACAGGTATCCACCTATAGGATATGCTACGTACACACGACGACATAACATGTAGACACAGATTTTGACAGCAGATATGTCTGTATCGATTCAAAATCTCTCACTCTCAGCGACAAAAGTCGCTGCGTGTGTAACTAGCATAGGTAGGCACAACAAAATTTACTATCCGCTACATGTGGGTAGTTAGAAATAACGGAGAAATTAGTAGGTGTTCCGCGTGCATTAAAATGGAAAGCAACACGCACAAGATTAAAAATTTAATTTTATGTAATAAGGAGGATGATTTTATTGAACTTTTGCGCTCTGGTTTAGACCCTAATTTCGGAGGCGGTTGGCCAATCAGGTTGGCGGCCCGTTATGGGTGTATTACTATAGTAGAAACATTACTGCAATTTGGAGCAAATCCCCATTTATTAAGCGAATCTGGTGAGTTACTTTTTACGTAATATTATCTATAAAACTTATGTTCATTTGGTGTAAGTCGATAATCGGTATCATTACCGGATATGTAGATGAAGGTACTCCCAACAGACAGCCGGCCAGGATTAAAATAATATTTAGTTAAATAACAACGGTATGCTATTATAATATAGAAAGCAAGTGAGGTTTCTAATATTTTAGATCTTTGAATTCGAAAGTAAATGTCTTTATCACGAGCTACAGACTGTAGAAAAAAAAGGACTCCGCGCCACGCGTATCGAAAGTGAAGCACTTTAGGTATGCCGAGCACAGACAGGCGCGACGCGACAGCGCGACACAAAGGCGCCGCTCGTCGCGCGACGAGCGGTGCCATTGTGTCGCGCGCGATTCGCGTCGCGTGTCGCTGCTTTTTGTAGGAGCCTTAAGTATGCCGGACCGTTTGTACAAACGTGCCTCACACACACATTTACATCATAACGCACTACGGCGTCATTGTAGGTACTGTTTACGTCAAGTAATAAAATAAAATAATGCCTTCTTGTGTTGTGAAAAAGTGTAAAAATAATTCTACATCGCAGAAAAAGTGTCAAGGAATAAGATATCACATTCCCAAGTAAGACACTTATTTACCCACACTGACACACACAAACAGATCGGTACGGTGCACGGTGCTGTGCTTCATTTTCGATATGCGTGGCGCGGAGTCCTTTTTTTTTCTGTTCCGTGGTCTGTATGTTACCTTTTCACGCCTAATCCACAGAACGGATTTCGATAAATTTAGGCAAGGAGATAGACGGCATCCTGGGGAAGGACATAGGCTAAATTTTGTCCCGGTAGCACGTTCCCGTGGGATAATTTCCAACATTCACGCGGGCGAAGCCACCCACCCAATATTTGGCAAATACAATCGTTTTATTTCAGGATTCTGTAACTGCTTGTACTTACCATCCCATGTAGGTAGATTCCCGATTTAATTAGAGTTGGAAATTATGAGAAAATAGTTTAGGTGCTCCCGTATCTCCCAATTGTTCCACTGTGCTCTACCTACTGTGGTAAGAGTTTGGACTTTCTGGAACTAATTTATTATTCACTAGCTTCTGCCCACGCCTTCGTCCGCGTGAAATTTCTGGTTCCCGCGACCCACCCCGTCGCATCGCATCGCCTGCCCGCGCTATTACTTGGTTTTCGCTTAGCGTTGTTTCTGACTTCTCGGTTTGCTCGGCTCCTAAGGTAAGTAAGGGTCCTATCGTGATGTTAAATAGTCTATATCTAGCCTTCCTCAATAATTGAGCTATCAAATGTAAAAAGATTTTTTTAAATCCGACTGGTAGTTCCCGAGATTACCCCCTACATACAAACTTACAAACAAACAAATTTTGATTGATTTGATTGATCGCCCTATAGCTGTCAATACACAACATAAATGATAATTAGTTATGTATGACATACCACCGCAGTTGATCTATGTGCGTTGATCTAAGTACCTATCTAGTGGGCCCAAGCGCTAATACTGAGCGTGAGGTCCTGGTTTCGATTCGGAAGTCGGGCAGTGTTATTGGGGTTTCGCATCTATTACATAGGACTTAAGATAACTGGCGAACCGACTAAACTGGTGTAGGTACTAAACACATTTGCTTCACCCTTTGGGGTATACAGGCGTGATGTGATTTTCTGTTCATAATTACAGGTGCGTCAACTTTACAATTAGCAGTATTTTCTGGTGAACACTGGAACACTGATAAATGGACGCCTTTACTGTCGTGTTGCGATTCCTCCCAACTAGCGGACGGTGCAGCTGTGGCAATTATTTTTAATAACGTCCCGGCTTTGAAGAAGATTTTGGCTACTGGAAGATGTAATACTAATATTCCTACAACTTTAACAGGTACGTATTTGTTTATAATGTTCTATAATATGAAAACCGGCCAAGTGCGTGTCGGACCACGCACAATGAAGGGTTCCGTAGTTGAGACGAATTTATCCCAAGAACAAACATAACATTATAGTTGCAAAAAATGTTCTCCCATATGTTCCAACTGCAAATGTACATAAGTTGGTCGACTATTACTCGTAAACTTGTAAAGCCTACTTAGCTGTGATAAACTCAAAACGCAAACTCAAAGCATTTATTTCAAATAAACCAATTACAGGCACTTTTGAATTGTCAAGGGGTCGGTCAGTCAGAAAGATGAAGCTAGTTGCCCATTCCAAAGCGTAGTAGGTACCTATGTAATAGTGATTTTACATATTTAATAGTGGTATGATGAGTGTGATAGTTTTCCTTTTAGCATAAGCATAATCAGCCTATAACATTCCCATTGCTGGGACACAGGCCTCCTCTCTATGAGAAGGAGTGGGCCATAATCCACCACGCGGGCCCAGTGCGGGTTGGCAGATGTCACATGTCTTCGAATTTTTGATTCTATGACATGCCGGTTTCCTCACGATGTTTTCCTTCACCGTTATGAGAGCAGTGGTGATGAAATTAAATACTCAAAGTAAAGTGCCTGCTTGGGTTCGAACTCACGACCTATATATAACTCGTAAGTCGGGACCGATACCGCTGGGCCACCGCCGCTCTTTTCCTTTTAATTTCGTTGCAATCATATACTGCTGCCGTGATTTTTTTCACATAAACAAAAGCGACCATTTAGCGGGCGGGGGGGGGGGGGGGCACTTGACTCTTAGGTACAAACATTAGCATTTAAGCTTAATTTCACGCAATCGCATCCCTGATTCGAAAAATGATTTTTTAAAGACCCGTAATTGTTTTGAATGGCCTATCGCAACGATACCCACGGAACAGATAAAACGATACTCCAACTATGGGATAGTCAAGAAGAAAAAAATCTGCACTTTACGTGTACATGAGGTACACTAAAAAAAAAAAAATATCTTAATTTACCACTTCATCGGCGTGATTAATATGTATATCCATGCCAAATTATAGCTTTCTAGTAGGTACTAACGAGTCTCCAAAATAAGCCGCGGACGGACAGACGAACATGGCGAAACTATAAGGGTTCCTTGTTAGATAGGTAAGTGCATGCCTGCTAACTTTTTGGTGGGTGAGGACCCACGACCATGCCACATGGGCCACTACTGCTCCCTACTCTACTCATTACTTCAATTCCGAAATCATAAACAACGGCCTTTGTCGCTGACTATAGGTACCTACTCAGCAGCGGCGCTAGCCCAAACGTGGACGGTGGCGACATCAGCTTTGCGAGGCCCCTTTGATTTCCCAGTCAAAAAGAAAACGTTAAATTCAATGAGCTAAATTATACACTAATGTATGAGTATCTTATGAGTTTTATTGCTAATCAAATGATGGCAAAAATTACATAAACACAAATTAAAATCCCTCTGAACATCAGCGGGGTAACTGCGTAACACACTAACTAACAGCTACGAATAGCTTTCATTTTGACAGTTCATCAACATTCATTGCGTTATTTACGTTGTTGAGCAGACAAATTTTTCGAACGTATCTTAAGAAGCCAATGTCTTAGATTATAAGAGCAATGTATTAGATTCATTGATTGATTAGATATTGTTTAATGTTTTAAGTAGCGTTTTTTTTTCAAGTATCTTGACGGCTCTGGATTTCAATTCTTTTGTATAGGACCGCACAATGGCCAAGATTTTTTTTATTTTTTATATCTAACTTTTATAGTATTGCCAGATGAATCTGCGACTCTGGATAAATACCACTCAGGCGTACGGAAATAATTACGAATAACTAAAATTTTAATAACTTGTAAAATCATATTGCGAGGCGTATGCACGAAGCCGTCGGCGAGAGCCGACGGCAACTCCTAACGCCGCAACTGTACCTACCCATCTCTATAACTTTTGAACGTTTCAGGTAAAACTTTGGAACTTTTGGCAAAAGGCTACAAATTAACTCATTTGATGAACCCACCTACTATACAAAATTATAATCAACATGTAACAACAATGTCACCAAGGATATCAAGACAGTCAGATCGACTATCGGTAACTAAATTATATTTTGGTTTTGCCTTAGGTACCTACCTACCTACCTACTGTAGGTTCCAGTGTTCCAACAGTCTAGGTTCCAGGTGCGGGTTGGTATAGGTAGGTACCTAGTTAGTACCTACTCTCGGTATTATATTAAGTATGCGGATGGTAACAAATAGAAGAGCAATGATAAATTGATAATTTCGTTGATAAAAATAGTAGGTGATCGGGAAAAACAAATCTATCAATTAACGTTGCGTTTTCGTACTTTTCCAGGAGCCTGCCAGAGCCACATTATCTCCGTATCACGCACACAGGAACTTATCACCGTCAGTAGCCAGATTTTTTCATCAAACAGCAAGTCAGTCATCCTTATCACCTACAAGAGGAGTTTTGTTGACATCCTCGCCCACAAGTGACACTACTAGCTGATTTTATTTATCACATTTAACACTAGAAATTATAAAAATGGAATTTCTGTTTGGAAAGCGGAATATTCTGGTTCACAGTAGATACCATTTAGTTCATAACGTAACTAGGTAATTGGTAGGAAGTTTAACAGGTACCTATACTACTATTTTACCTACATTTAAAAATAATTTGTGCAAGTAGTTAAGTATTTTTTTTAAGAATTGACTGGCTATCCCTTGACTTTTATTACTGTAAGTACCTTACTTAATATTCAATAATATCTTAAAATTTAATCTATTGTTTCCACACTGAATTTTAATTTTAATACAAACTTAGGTAAGATGATCAATTATTAATAACTATTTTTTAAACGATGACCAATTATTAATCAATAAGAAATAAAGACACTGATGACAATATGTACCTACTTTCTTTTATTATATTTTTAAACTACTAGTATAGGTAGATAGGTACGTATATCAAAGTAGGTGCACGAGATTCACCTAGGTCCGATACAGACAGCCACGAAAGTCGATAAACTCTTTAGAACTTAGATAAAAAAAAAAACGGAACTAAAATTACAATAACACTAACTAAACTAATACCGTACGTGAAATGCAGAAAAACCGTGTATCAAATTGTTTCGCTGCTGAGTTGTTGACCCTACGATACACGCCACGGATGTTTGTGAACATGGCTTCATACCGACTTTACCGACTAAAATCTTCTTGCTGAAGATTTCTGTGTTGGTGTGCAAAGGCTCACTGCTTGCGTTTCTGATAGACTATCGTTTGTCACCTAAAACCAAAGACGTGGTAAATTGATAGTAATCTCAATATTTTAAACCTAGGATACCCATGAAATTAGATACAGCGGGTCGCTACGAAAATCTGATATCTTCATAACGAGCTGTAAGTACCTAATTTAATTAATGAATCGAATACCTGTAGGTTCTATCCATATCTAACTAGAACAGGAGTAGGTAGGTACTTACAATCAAGTTTTTATTTTCATGCTGTATGTCTTGTATCTGAATTTTGAGTGGCGTACCGAGAACATTGGCCACTTTGCTGTTAAGGCAGTTCAAAAATCTTGAGACTATTACTTTCTAAAGAAAGAAAGGAAGTATTACTTTAATTGTCACAAGCAGGATCTAGTGTCTGGTCTCTACGAGGTATAGTCGATGTCGTAACTGCTTTATCACCCTAAGGTTGAATGTCTTCTTCTTTTCGAGTTGATAGCGAAAGTAAAAATATTTTAGCCCTCCCTCACTGGAACCTTCATTAATTGAAGAAGTATTATAATGATGCTCCGTGAATGAAGGGTATGCAGAAAATAAGTCGTAGGTTGAATGTCAGTTGCACGTCCTAAAACGACAAAGTTTAAGTAGGTAGGTGGGTGGGTGGTAGGTAGGTACCCAGTTGTTTATGTGACAGCTAGCCAGTTTCAACCTTCGTGAAGTTTCTAGTGGGAATTGTTGTCAAAAGTGGTAAAGCAAATACAAGGTCGACTATACCTACTTCCTTTTGAGATGAGGTTTTGGAGACTGTTGGCTGAAACCAGTGTAAAGGATTCCACTTTCTAGTTATGAAATTCAAAAAGTGTCACTTACCTCTAACTGTTTTGGAGTCGGGATTACAATAGGAAAATTTCTGATAACACATAGTTTTGGGTAAAGTAATGGCTCTCCGCGCCAAAACTGAATTGAGTAATACGAAGATTCTTCTTCGGGCAGACGATATCCGTGCTGTAATATGACAAAAAGACTTTACTGCCCTGATCCATTTTAGTAGGTTACAGACACTGCCAGTCAGTCAGTCTATCATTAGGCGTAGACGATAGAGTAAGATAGGTAGCCTATAGGCCAGCAAAGAGTGTGGAAAAAGATTTAAAAAATTGAGTCGTCGCGGGACGCCTGGCAGATGTGAAACATCGAAACTATTTTGTATAGAAAATATGGCGTGGCGACGCGTCACCGCGGCACCAACAATCGATTTTACCCGACTATAGATGTTTCACATCAAAAAATATGCGGTCATTCGTAGTACCCACGCGGCTGTCGTTGAACTGACCAACAAGGCACTGAAGAACTAAGGAATTCTGGACCAAAACCATGAGCATGCCTTGAAGAGTATAAGGTAATGAAATAAAATCTTTAGGACTTACGATATTTTTCCAGTGGCGACGTAAATCTTTATAGGATTTAAATTTCGATATTTCGGGACAATTTTTATGACTCTCTTCGATGATAGCCTTGTTCAGGCTAGAACAGAAGAAAAAAAATGGCTGTAATGTAATAAAATATCAGAGTTTTACCTACATTGGAACCACTTTCTTCTAGTTCAGTATAGTCCTTTCCTTAGCTTAACAACAGTGCAATAATGATTACCAGTGATAAGGATATTTTACAGTGTAGCGGCATCTACAACGCCACATGCGAGCTACGCGTCAGACTGACGTCACGCAAAATCCTGCATCGCGCAATCAGAGTTTACCGCGCAACTAGCATATATACAACATCCCGACATCAACCGTCGGGCAGTTGCCCACCAGACACAACACCCGTCTGGTCGGAGGATCCTCCCTTTTCAATAGAGTATGAGTGAGCTTTACACCCTGTTCCTCATACCTCTATACTGGTGACCCCGAAAATGAACGTCAGCGCAGCCTTCGTGCAAGTACATCAGCGTGACGTCATCATCACTTCCTTCAACTTCAAGCTTTCGAGCGGCGAGTCACACAGCCAGCCAGCACCCACGGCTTCAACGGGTACCCTGACCACCAGCATGCAGCGACCGCGCATACCTGGTCATCACCCTCAGCCTCATCAGCAACCTTGGCACAGCACACTGCACTCTCGGCCGGTCCACAAGCAGAGCCTTCAAACCCTCTCCTGGTCGACGCCAGCAGTCAGCCTCAACTCGGCGCTGTACCACATCCGACGCACTGGAGCATAACGCAGCGCCACCCCGACTCACTGGGGTACCACCGCAGACAGTTCCGACTCACCGTGAACTATGCGGCACCCGGTTCCGACTCACTGGAACCTCACCTGGCCCTGGCAAGCATCGCAAGATACACGACTCAGCCCACTATCGACCTCCGGTCTCCGGGGGGGAGTGATGTAGCGGCATCTACAACGCCACATGCGAGCTACGCGTCAGACTGACGTCACGCAAAATCCTGCATCGCGCAATCAGAGTTTACCGCGCAACTAGCATATATACAACATCCCGACATCAACCGTCGGGCAGTTGCCCACCAGACACAACACCCGTCTGGTCGGAGGATCCTCCCTTTTCAATAGAGTATGAGTGAGCTTTACACCCTGTTCCTCCTACCTCTATAACAGTATCTAAGACAGAAAATAAATCAGACCCAAACCTTGGCAGCACTCTTATCCATTCGCCAGGTAAAAATTCTTCTTCCGATATCATTAACTTTATTTTCACAGCATTTATTTCGATAACAGTGTAGATGTCTGAAAGAAAAGCAGGACCCAAGTGCCTATTTGTCTATAATCATGATTCAAAGCCAAATAGGAACTATATTTTGATTCTACTTCTACTGCTAGAAGTACACATTTTGTATTGACAAAACCAGATGTTAGGTAGTTAGTTCCGATTTTGGTCACGCGCCAAAAGAACCTTGTAACGTTGTACCTTAGTCTTACCGTTAGCTGAAACATTATATTTGACACCTTCTAGAGGTCCCTTTGCAGTTAGAAAATCTCTATTATTTATGAGATAATTATCTCCCAATATATTCCAAACAGGTGCGATTCTTGCAGTCATAGTGTAATGGAAACATTTTTGATATATTTCTGTAGTGACCGATTTAATTCCACCATCCTTAAAAATGCAAGTATTAAATCAACAATGTAGAAGGCAACTGTCACAATTGCGCTGTCGTAGCTAGTTCCCAACGCAAGCTAATAATATAAGGCGTGAGGTGGTTTTATTTTATTTTTGCGATAATGACGCGTTGTTGAGTTCTTACGTACTCCGAAATTGGAGTCACCCTTTTCCTGAAAGATCCTAAAATTAGAAGATTGTGACTTAAAGCTGAATAGCTTTAAAAAAAAACTCTACGAATGTAGAGATTTTTTTTAAATTAAACAGTTCGAGTTTCTGTCGAAATCATTTTAAAGCAAGTGATTACGATTATTAATTCACTTTCCATATCAAATACTTTATTTAAAATATTTAAATCACCGAAAATAACGAAATATTATAATAAAACCAAACTCATTAATAAAAACGAAATGGAACGAATGAACGAAATGTCAAATTTTTTGTAGGCCGTAGGGGAGCTAGCTATGATCACGCCATCTACAATTAGCTTTCCCCGACCTTCCCCAAGGAGTTCGTTGTTGAATGTTATAGCGTATAGTAGGTACATACCTGTCAGTACCCACAATAAAGCTTTTACAATAACTTTTTATTATTGTAATACAATTATAGGTACGTATTATAGGGAGGTATAGCGTAGGCGTTGATGCCGCGTAGATGGCACGTAAATGCTTTTACGTACGCTACGCTTAGAGACAATGGCGACTTCCATGGGGCCCTATCTCAAAATTTGCTTGGGAGCCATTTTTACCTAACTGCGGAAAAGCTCCAATGGAAACAAAATAATTAACACCAAACTTCTCTTTTACTAAGAGAACGCAAAAGCGAGTAAAGCGAGCTAGAAAATTGGAGCATCCCGACTAGGATAGTAGATTGAGCTGTCATCGTGGCAGTACAAGAGAAAACTGCTAGCGAAGCGAGCTTGAAAATTTGAGCCACAGAACACATTATTTGAGCACCTTAAGATAGGTAGGTTAGATTATACTAAGTGAATGCAAGCGCTAGAGAATTGGTAGCTTGAAACCTTTCTAAACCATACACAAATTACGTAAATTTTCACATTTTCATTAGGTATTCACTCATTACAGGCCTCCTATTGATTAATAAGAATTTGAGGTTTTGGACAATATTGCGTCGGGGGGCATCGTATCATTGATACGGCTGATCGGCGGTACCTACTGCTTAGAGACGTGTTTGTATTGAAAAAAGTCTCATCACGCATCTTTAGCGCCATGTTTGTGTACCATAACGCTGCGAATGTTTTAATTTAAGTATTTTATATATTATGCTCGGCGCCTACCCTGGACCAACGCCAAACGCGAAGGTACCTTAATAAACAACTTACTTGCATTAACGAAAATTTTACAAATAGCGTGTTCAATTTATCATAGTTATCTCCTGCCTTATTGAAAATTGTATGAACTTGTTTTACGTCCCTCTTGTCTGGACAAGCCAAGATTGATGAATGAGAGAAGATTATCATTCTGAAAAATACGTACATAGTTAGGTATGCAATCGCATATTTTATTGTTTTAGTAAGACAATGAAAAATAAGTCTATCTCAATGATAAAAAATAAGTTTACGAATATGTAGGTACTTACCTGCATTTAAGTATTTTCCAATGGTAATCTGAGGGCGTGGATCTATCATGCTTATCACTGATATTTGCAATAGCTATAACGTAACCCAGCTTATTCATATCAGGATTTACTATATTTATTCTCATTTTGCCAATATGTTATTGATTGTTCTACGTAAATCATAAAGTTTCAGGAAAAGTGTCAAAAAAGGCGCCAACTTTTTTTTTTAAATTAATGTCAGAAAGTTTCTAAAACCTTCTAGAAAGTTACAATAATGCCTTTGTGGAAAAGTTTTGCTATAATTCATTCGGATTATCAGTAAGTACGTAGGTGTACTATAATATCAATTGAAATAACTTAATTTGATAATTTAGAAACCATTTGCGATGGACTTAGGTGGTACAAACGGTTATACTTATTATTTTCTTTTTTAAACGGGTTGTTTTCCCACAATATTTGACATAGGGCGTGTAAAATATTATAACAATAGATTTGAATATGGAATTAAAAAGTTTTTCGAAAAATACTACCGACTTCAATTCAAACACTAGAAAGGGAAAAATAACTTTGATTTCGGAAGTCGGTGTCTTTGGTTTTTGTATTTTCGTGTTTTGCCACCGACTTCCGGAATTGAAGTAATTTTCCACTTTGTAGTGATTTTTTTGGAAGTCTGTGGTTTTTTTGTGAAATGTTTTTATTTACACTTTTTAATTGTGGTACCTACCCCTTACTTACTAGTCTTGCAATGTAAACAACAGTACTTGCACTAAAAATAACAGTGACAGGAAGTTATTATTTCATCATCAACATACACCAAGTGGAAAAAATAAGTATTATTGAACTGATTCAAAACCCACTCATCAGAACTTGACCAAATTTATAAAGGACCAATCTGGAAGTATATCCTTTCAAATAAAAAAATAATTTTCCAAGTCCGTTTATAAATAACGGAGTTCTGAGGTAAATAAAAAAAAAACTACTGAATTGAGAATTTCGTCCTTTGTTGAAGTTGGTTAAAAACGAACGAGTTACGAGGCGAACCCAAGGAACACATACTCACCTACGGCGAGGAGGCGAACCCCTAGGGATTGTCAAACTCAAAACTCAAAGCATTTATTTCAAATAAATCAATTACAGGCACTTTTGAATTGTCAAGGGGTCGGTCAGTCAGAAAGATGAAGCTAGTTGCCCATTCCAAAGCGTAGGTAGTAGCGTTGTGTGTCAGCTATCATTGGAGAGGAGGTACCAATTTTGTAAATAACCCCATGTGGTGGTTTACTAGTAGGTACTAATTTTATTAGTCTTAAATCGTAATTATGCTCCATATAACTTCCTTATGATATTTATTTTTTCACAGAGAAAGTTACTAGCATAGATCTATACGTATATTATTTCTTATTATTATATAGTTACTGGCGTCTACCCGACTACCACTAAACAATGCCTCTAAAAGTGCGCTGTCAATAAATACTTGCCATGTTGGAGTCCACAACATCGTCGAGTTTAACCCACTAGCAGTTCAGTGTACCGTCACTACAACTTGTTGTTGTAGATTTGTATTTTTAATTTGCATAAAATCTCTTCGAATAAAAGTCAACTTTTAAGTTAGTTTTTAATCAAATTAAAATAATATTAGACATGGTTAACTAAATTCGGTAAACATTTTACACAACTAAGGTACACAAATATAAAAAAATCAAATACTTATTTCAGTTTATCTAGTTTTAGACATAATCTCAATCACAGTTCCCATGATAGCGATTGTTCAATTGAAAAAAAAAAAAAACTGCAATACTAACTAGCCACCCCATCGTGATTTTAAGGGCTAGATAGTTTATTTATTAATTATTGCAATTTGTATCGCTTAAATTTCATTATTTTGTAACTGCCTATCGTACGTAGCACTAAGTCTTAGTAGAAAATCATTATAAACATACAAAAATATTCAGTCATTCACTTGACACATAATTCCATTCAACCTTATTTGGAAGTCAATTCAATTAATTCATTTTACCAATCAATGTTATTTATCTTACATGTCATCATCACTTGCTTAGGCACCTTCAGAGGTGGGTAATTAATGAGAATTTTTTAAACAGTCATGATATACCTAGTGCAGTTATGGTTTTTTAATTGTTAGTTTGATTTTCAAACTGATCACGAGCTTTGCGCAGCACTCCGTGAGTCTTGTGAATCTCTCTACAAATAGCACGTTGAACACTTCTCTTGCGCAAATTAGCGGCATTCAGTTGCATCAGAGTTTCGGCGAGTGTTGCCTTGGTCCGTGCGAGCTTCTGCTTCAATGTTACATTCTCCTCATATAACGAGCCTGCAAAGAAAGTTGTTTTGTATTAAAGTTCAAAAATTTTACTAGACTTTCTACTCTTGTTCTTCTTGTCATAAGTATGTGACAGGAAGGGGCATAGCAACGCAGGAAATGTTCAAAATAACAATATTAATTAAATACTTACGAGGTGACAGAGCAACAGGATCGTTTTGTTCTAAACTTGATAGCCTATCACTATCGATACCTTGATCTGGTGAAGTAGGTCGCTCTTCTTCAGAGTGAAGACCTTCATGCATAATAGCTACTTTATTATTGACGTCCAAAGCCATTTTGCGCGTAATTTCTATCTCAAGCTGAGAGTTTACTTCTAATGCATCGGAAAGCTTTTCACGTGTCTCTTCCAACTCTCTTTCGATGCGTAATCTGTCGTGTTGGGCGCGAGCTCTTTCTAATGCAGCCTGCGATGCTTGAACAGTAGCTTCGTCTGCAGCGCGTCTCAAGGAACGTTCCGTTTCCATAAACGTGGCTTCCAATTCTTGTCTTTCTGATCGTAATCTATCAGCAGTTTGTACAGAGTCAGAGAGCTTTTGCTCGACATCTTTAACTCGAGATTCCAAGCTTGCGACCGTATTCCTTAAATCATCTAAGGTTTTATTAGCGTCAGATAAACTTGATTGTTCAGACATTAAACTTTCTTTTAATTCATTATTTTCTGTGATCAGTTCATTGATCTGTTCCTTTGAAAACTCAAGTTTACTATTTAAGTCGTTGTTTTCTTCCTCTAATTGTTCAGTTCGCTTAGTGATATGGTTCAGCTCCTCAATCAAGGTTTCACCGGTAGGTTTATTGTCTTCTGATCGGGATCCATTCGATACACGCGCTCGTCTTGAGCGAACTTTGCTAATATCAGTACTAGATTCGCGCAGTCCGACGCCAGTATCACACAGTCCAACGCGGGCGAGCGATACATTCCTATCTGGCTCTGACCAACATTCAGACTCCGATATGACATCCGCTTGAGGGAAATGTTTGAATAAAGCTTTTCTTTGTGCCGAATATCTGTTATCATCGCTACATCCCACATGGTGACCAAACATCATAGTTAAATCTTCAATTCTCAATGACTGTGATATATCCATATTACTTTCGTCCATGGTGAATTCCTCCGGCGCCATAGATTCGTCCAACTCCAAACCAACAGGCAAGGCGAGACTTTGCTCTAGTATACTTTCAGCCAACTTTTTCTTATCCTCACCAAGCACGCATCTATAAAACAATAAATAATAAAGTCAAAATAAAGTTTTTTTCATACTTGGATTTACTGGTAACTTATATTTAAATAAGAACAGCTTTATATTGTCAATGTAACTGAGCTGTAAAATGCATGTGTATGTTTTAAAATGTATCACCAACCCAGTCTATCACAGTCCATGGTTGGATCTTAACTAAATCTACAGGACTGATGTTGAATACATGATTTGCAATTTGGTTCCTTGAATGTAGGTATAATATTATACTTACTTGTGTGATAGTAATTTATCGAGGAAATACGCCAATCCTTGTAGTCTTTTAGTAAGCAGCTGTTGGAGATTTCTGAAATCATGAAAAGTATGGTATAGTTCAATCCGACATTATTTTAAAACACTTTAAAAACACGTTTACGGTGTATAAAAAATATTTCTACCCCGCGTCGACATTCTGAATTGTCTCGAAATGCTTCTGCAAATCCCTGACTTTGCTTTCTAGGTCCTTGATATGTTCATCTTTACACTTCAGTATTTCCTCGTATTTCTCTAATTGTGAGTCGCTTACATGCGCGTAGACTAATTCCTTGTCCTGGAAAAGATTATAATATTATTAAATATGCAAAAAAACATTTGTCTGTTTATAGCCTGTTAAAATATGAATAGAAATAACTTACTAGTTTTATTTTCTTGATTTCTTTGTCTTGCTGTTGAATTTTTTTCATACATCCTTTTATCATTTGTAAAGCCTTTTTGTTTTCTCTGCGTAATTTGACTAGTTCATCCTGCAAAAAAGCATTTCACGTTATTTTATCATATTGCATGTTGTCGATTTGATGCTAAATTTAATAATTCAAATCCAACATAGGTCTACCACGCAGTCGGCGGCCGGACTTGTGACCAGTAGAAAAAAATATCATAGATTAAGGGTAATGCTAACTATTTTCAATTCCACCAGATTTCCCCTTAGAACAGTAGTCCAAGTTGCTTTGTTCAAAATAACATACAATAACAACAGCATATGATTAGCTTCTTCAATATACTTACCAAGTCATCGTTATTAACCGTAACAGCCAAATAGTCACTGAAAACAATTTACAAATTTATACCAGCACTTAGAGGAAATACAAAAATATCGCACACACACACACACACTTATATGATGCTCACCCAGCCGATTCAGATTCTGCACATGTATCATCAACAGGTTCTTTCTTTTCAGTTTCCTAAAATATAAGGGAATTTAAACAAATCAAATAGAATAGGTAATCATCCGGTAGGTGACGTGCCGCCGGCAGATGATTTTTAATGCATGATGAATTTAAAAACATGGTCAATGCTTGGGGATGTTCCATGGTAGAAATATTTATTTTATTTTATTATATTAGAATTGATTTTATTAGTGAAACATCCTCAGAAGTGACCTGCCCTGGCCCTTTGGGGTAAAAATGAAACAAATGATTTGATAATTTACCTGGTCTTGTAATGCGATTTCTTTTTTTATCATATTGCTATTGTTCATGGATATTTCTACACTGTCAGTAGATATGGAACCCTGTAAAAAAATGCCAATTCAGTCAAGTTTTTCATAAGAAATGGTGTAGGTAAAGTGCAAATCGACACTATTCTAAGTTTTAAAATAATTATCACGTTATCACGTAAAATAATAAGTTACTAATATTAGAATGTTTATTACTAATAAACTTTAAAAGAAAAACTTCGCGCCGGATCCGCGCACGCATAAAAAGCGTTTGTCGGAACGCGGCCTTAAAACAGAGTTTGTCGGTGGCGGTTAAGTGAAGCAGTGAACATGTTTAAAAACTGTCGCGCGTTCCGTATAGTCGTGTCGTGTACCTACCTACAGTGTGTGATTCGCTGGTCTGGTTAATTTGTTCGTAAATTATAATTTGATTTGAACTACAAACGGTTTTTCTATTGCGCAATAACCAACACTTCTCATAGTACGTCCACAGAAGTTAAAACATGGCTGATGATAACGAGAGAGATGTACCTTGTCAATCATATTTATTGAGCAGAACATATTAGGTCTTTACCTATGAAATTGCCGTTCTGCAGTACTGGCCATTTCAAATCAAAATAATTTTTGTTTGGCTATGAATTCTAATTTCAAATTAATTTTATTTTAAAAACATGGATTTTTTTTTCTAAAAGTAGTCATTTCTTTATTGATTAGTGTTACATTTTCATCGCATTTCAATCTTTTTCGTCATCATGGATACGTTAAAAATTCGAGTAATTATGGAATATGAGTACCGTCGTGGCAGCAACGCGGCACAAGCGGCACGCAACATCAACGACGTTTACGGAGCTAACTCTACAAACCAACGCACCACCTGTTATTGGTTTGCTCGCTTCCGTTCTGGAAATTTCGACCTGAAAAATGAACCTCGCGGTCGTCCGAAGACTTTGGTCGACAATGACGAATTAAAGGCGATTGTGGAAGCTGATGATACACAATCTACGGCTGAATTAGCAGCAGCTTTCGACGTTAGCGTCAAAACAATATTGGTCCATTTGCGTCAAATTGGCAAGGTAAAAAAGCTTGACAAATGGGTGCCCCACGAACACAATGATCGCCAGCGCGAAGTACGCGTCGAGACGTGCCTTGCACTGCTCAACAGACACACAAATGAAGGAATTTTGAACCGCATTGTTACCTGCGATGAAAAATGGATTCTGTTTGATAACCGTAAGCGCTCAGCAAGTTGGTTGGATCCTGGTTCAGCACCTAAACAATGCCCTAAACGAAAACTTACCCCTAGAAAAGTGATGGTCACTGTTTGGTGGTCTAGCGCCGGTGTGATTCATCACAGCTTCTTACCAAACGGGGTGAGCATTACTGCAGATGTGTACTGTGAAGAACTGAACACAATGATGGAGAAGCTGGCGCATCTCCAACCAGCATTGGTCAATCGCTCGTCTCCGCTGCTCCTGCACGACAACGCGCGACCTCATACTGCACAGCAGACGGTCTCCAAGTTGCAAGAACTGGGGTTGGAAGGTCTCCGTCATCCGCCCTACTCACCAGACCTTGCGCCTACAGACTACTACTTTTTCCAGAATTTGGATAACTTCTTGGCGGGAAAAAAATTTAATACCCGAGAGGCAGTACAAAATGCCTTTGAAGAATTTGTTGCCTCCCGTCCAGCTGATTTCTTTAAGAAGGGCATCAATAAACTGCCACTGCGATGGCAAAGATGCATTGATTGCATGGGTGATTACTTCGATTAATACAAATAAAAAATTCATGAAAAAAATTCGTTTAAATTTTTTCATACAAAACGGCAATTTCATAGGTAAAGACCTATTATTACAGCTGCCACTGCAGTCTGAACACGCTGCCGTACGTGCGGCTCCATATCGAGCATGTGTTCACTGAATTTAATCTAGCTAAAAAGTGGATTAGCACTGGAGCGCGCGGTATGATCGCAGGTTTCCTAAAGAGCATGTTGCGAAAGAATCTCCAATTGACGATCGGCGCTCGATAATGCTCCGTCGATCGTGGAGCGCCGATCCAAATTTGGATCTACCGGTGTGAACCCAGCTATTCATGAGGAAAACCATGTTTACAAGGTAACATACCTGTTGTTCCAACACATCAATGGCTTCTGCAGCTGCAGCAAGTAGTTCTTGTTTATCACTTAGTTGCCTTCTCAATTCTTCCACTTCCACTTGAAGTCTTACATTGTGTTCCAAAAGGCCCTGGAAAAAAAAATTGCTAATTAAACAGACATACTACTCGATAATTTTTTTTATGGTAATTGGATTTGTTTATTATGCGATATTTTTAAGTTGGTCGGAAGTATTTTCCAACTAGATCGTCGTTCTTATCGAAATTACATTTGCTTTTTGGGACTGGTGGGACATGTTATGATCAGTGCACAAACAGTTGAATATATCTATGGATTAACCTTTTTTTTTTTTGGTGGGAAATCATCAAATGACCTCTCCCGCTCTGGGTGGAGCGCAAGGGCGTGTCAGACTCTTTCTGACTAAAACCCATCCGTGTTCCTTCAGTTGCCTGTGCGCCAGGACCACGGTAACTCTTTCGAACAATCCGTGACCCCGGCAGGCATCGGCCCTAGCGGACCCCGTCAATTATACTGACATCTCTTTGAGGCGCACGTGGAACACGTCGCGCTGTCGACCCGGGCCTGGTCCTTACCGGACAGCGAGCTGCCCATTGCTCGCCGTCCGCAAGCCCGCGCCTACGGCGGCCGGGAGTCGGTAATCGACTCCCGACGCCCAGGGTGGTTCCTCCTGCGGCGACTGGGGGCATGAGGGCGCAACAATTGCCTCTCCCTCACGCGCTCCGCCTCCTCCTTCGCGAGCATTACTGCTTCACAGAAGGAGGTGACGGCTTCCCATTTCCTCTCGCTCCGTACCATAGCCTGAATCAGGGCTGGACGCGAGAGATCACCGCCGCCGATCGCCGCCACGAGGACACGGCAGTGCTCCGCCCAAGCCGGGCAGACCTCCACCGTATGCTCCACCGTGTCCTCAGGTCGATCCACACAATGGTAACACCCGGGCGTTTCCTCCCGCCTTATCCGAAACAGGAACCTCCCGAAACAGCCATGTCCGGTGAGGACCTGCGTCAGGCGGAAGGTGAAGACGCCGTGGCGCCTCTCAAGCCACTCCTCAAAGAGGGGACTTACCGCCGCAATTGTGGCGTGCCCTGCGCTGGGTTGCGATAGTCGCACTCTCCATGCCGCCATGAGATCCCACCGGAGCTCTGTCCGCTGTGCCGCGATTTCTCGCGGCAGCGGAGTTACGCCCCGGCGTTTCGCCTCCTCGCGCCACTGCCAAATGTGCGCGAGGACTTTTGCCTCCAGATCCAGATGCCTCAATGAACACGCTCACACCGGTGCCCCGTAAAGGGCCATGGACCACACGACCCCCGCGTAGAGCCTCCGGTAGGAGGCGTTTGGACCCCCCAGATTGGGCAAGAGCCGCTTCAAGGCAGCCCCGGCCCACTCCAGTTTGGGAGCCAAACGACGGAAATGCTCCACGAAGTTCCACCGGCTGTCGAGGACGAGTCCCAGGTACTTCATCGTCGACTCGACGCCGATGTGAACCCCTACTACCGTTACTTGGGAACCCGACAATGGCGCGTTCCGAGGACCATGAAAACACATGGCCTCGGACTTGTGCAAGGCCACTTCGAGTCCCAATTGCCGGGTCCTCTCAACGACTGTCGCAACCCCGCGTGTCATTAATTCGGCCGCCGCCTGGTGCGACCTCCCCTGCGCCAGGACCAGCGTGTCGTCAGCGTAGCACACCACGCTGACGCCGCTAGGGAGGTCGGCGCGCAGCACCCTGTCGAACCCGATGTCCCACAGATTCGGCCCCAGGACCGATCCCTGTAGGACACCGCACGACATCTCTCGCCGGTTCCATTCTCCCTGGTGACCGGGGTAGATGACGGTCCTGTCCGTCAGATAGGCCTCGACCACACGACAGAGGTAGGTCTGCATCTGGTGATACCGGAGTGCCTCCCTGATGCAACTCCAGGGCAGGGTATTGAAGACATTGGCGATGTCTAGAGCCACCGTCAAGACGACCCCACCCCGGGCTACAGCATCCCCCGTCGTGAGGGCTCGCACGCGCATGATGGCGTACACCGTAGAGCCCCCTGCGGAAACCAAACTGGCTCTCCGCCAAATCCGGCCCCACCCGCACCAGCTGCCCGACGAGGCAGTCTGCAATGACTCTTTCAAATAGCTTGCCCACCTTGCCGTGGACTAGAGCATGAGTCTAGTCTAGCCTGACTAACTTACTTAAAAGTTTTTTTTTAAGGTATGTAGAAAGTAATAAATAGTAGTTACTTACTTGAACAGCTGGTGGTGATCCAGTGCCCAATTTTTCTTCAAGGAAATATATCCTCAGTTTCAAATGAAAGTTTTCTTTTCTTAATCCATTGAGTTGTTCTTCATACTGTTTCATGCTTATACCACTAACGGCGGTAACATCTGTCGAAATATTTGTTGGAAATTTAGCATAACGGTTCATTTTTAAACGCAGTGCTCATAAGGGCAGGCCGTAACGCGCTTTTTAGGGTTCCGTGAAAAAATTGCAAAAAGGGAATCCTTATAATTTCGTACTGTCCGTCTGTGTGTTTCAGAGCTAGTTTACTCGGAGACCATTGGAACTATATCGATTAAATTTTGAAGGAAAATGTAGTATATGAAAATTTGTGTACTGAAATTAAAAAAATGTGTGCGGTTGGAGGACCCCCGCAGTAACGAAGTTCCTTACGCGGTACTCGCACGCACACACGCACTCGTATATAATAGAAAGATACACAGAAAGTCGAGCATAACGCATTTTCCTTTTGTGACGATTTCTACCAGTCAACTCCTACCGTAAGCCGCATTAAGGCTCCTACAAACAGGCGCGACACAAAGGCACCGCTCGCGCTCGTCGCACGACAGGTGGTACCTATATGTCGCGTGCGATTCACGTCGTGTATCGCGCCTGTGTGTAGGAGACTTTAAGGAACTTCGTTCCAAAAATTAGGAGTGGCGTTCCACATAAATGTAAAAATCCAGTACTCCATTATCAAAATAATTATGCAAGTATACGAACCATGCCCTTCAGAAGAGGGTAACCCCATTTCCTGTAGTTTTCGCGGGCTGGTACTGCAAATAAAACAGAATAATATTTATGTTAACCGGAAAAAAGATGACCCACTGACCAAAACAAAACCCCAGTCATAAGCACGTTGATAATTCATCGTTTTTAAGGGTTCCGGATTAGGATAAGACAAAACGAATATGATGAGATATGAACTTCTAAGAAAAAGTGCACCCTTAACTTTTTTTAAACTATGTGGTAAAAATACAGATAATTAAAAAAAAAAAGAAGTAGGACTAAAAATAAATAACTATTTCAACGAAAATTGGTTTGAATAAGATGTTGTGTTTTTTGAGATATTTGCGATTACACTTTTTTTGAGTGTAGCGACCGCAGATAAAATTAGTTTTTCACTTTCTTTGATACTATGCAATCCATACATATTTTCGTTGCCGATAAAATAATATTCATCTCCACTACGGAACTCTTCACGGTGATCAACTTTTATTTCGGAAGTCGGTGGCCAAAAATGAAAATACAAAACTGAGACACCGACTTCCGAAATTAAAGTTTTTTTCGGGTTTTTTAGTGTTTATTTTTGGAAGTCGGTTGTTTTTAAAATTTATTTTTCACTTTTTAGTTGTGGTACCTACCCCACACAAATTCGTATACCACTACTTAATATGTAAATAACAGTGACAGGATATTATTAAAACATCATCAATATAAACGAAGTTGAAAAAATACGCACTAATAAGGATAACTCAAAAACTACTGGTCAGAACTTGAGCAAATTTAAATGGGACCACATGTGAGGCACTAGCTTTCAAATAAAAAAAGAATCATTCAAATCGGTTCACCGAGAAAAAGTTTTGAGCTAACACACATAAAAAATATATATATATATATATATATATACAGTCGAATTGAGAACCTCCTCCTTTTTTAGAAGTCTGTTAAAAAGAAAATTAACATTTTTGTTGTATTTAGGGTACCGTATTCTGTACCCAAACGTTGAAAACGGGACCTAATTACTTAGCCTATGCCCAGTTGTCTCTGGCTGTCAGTCCATCAGTCTGCTATAAACAAGTCTGGAATCAGGATGTTTTTAATAGGCAGTCATTGAGATTTTCAAAGAATACTTGTAATAGTGTTACTATGGCCTCTTATCATGACAAATAATAAAAAGAAGGTAAAGTATAACAGCATTGGTTATTGTTGTTACAGTTATTGCGCGAGTTCGACTCGCACTTAGCCTGTTTTTTAGTAAACATCAGTGTTGATTTTTACAAGACCTTTGTTGCTGTTTTTTTTTACGACACTCGTTGTTTGGGCTAAAATTGCATTTTTTTTAAATCTATTTATTGAAACAGAGATGCCAATGGCCATACTGGTATTCAACTGCATTTGGTTAGACTGGAAGCCGATTCCAACATAGTTGGGAAAAGACTAGGTAGATGATGAGATGCTAATGGCATCGCTGCGCAGTTACGAGCCTCTACGATCGAGCTGGTGGAAAATGTAGTAATATTTTAAAATAGTGTGATTGTTATTTGTAACATATCGTTTTAAGATTATTATGTTAGTACCTATGTACTCCGAATTTATATGCTTACCTAAAGGGAGACGATATACCAGCTCCCTGTTTAGAGTTATGCATCCTAGGCAATGTTGCCATTTTATTCGAGGAAAATCTAGTTATATAACTAAACCTTTAAATACACATTTCACATATCAACAATAACTATAGGTACCGAACAGAGTAAACAGAACAAAACACGATGTTTAATGAACGCAAATCGACGACAACTGGAAATTATTTCCGTCGAATACCATTAAAGTAACAGATAACGATTGTTATTATGTGTCTATAACACGATTACACGACGAACTGTGACAAAATAACTTAACAAATTTGTAAATAAACAATGGCGTAATTAGCAAAGCACTTTGTATTATATTTGACGTGGTACACGATAGGTTACTGAATTTAGGACGAATGGGATACGGGACTTCGAGTGGGATTCGGGAACGATCGCATATCATCGGGAGTCGCTGAGCGTGTTACGCAGATAGCCAGCATTTTGGTACATATTGAAGGGGGAATAGGAAAAAAGAAAGAGATAGATGCTGCGTTGTTAGACAGAGATAAATGGACCGAAGGCGGATACTGTGAACTATACAATATACAGAAATAGAAGTGGTGGCGCCATTAAGTATGCTCTGTTCCAAATTTTGAATTTATGCCTTACTTCCTGCATCAAGGCGTTATAACAAAATGTTAGGCGACAATGTTTAATATTACATAATATTCATAACATGAAGTTAAAGCGGACTGTTTATAATTTCCCGAAATTTTTGTTTTAATGGAAGTAGGTAGGTACTCTCTTTTAGGGTTCCGTAGCAAAATGGCAAAAACGGAACCCTTATAATTTCGTCATGTCCGTCTGTCCTTTCATCCGGATGTCACACAGCCATTTTACTCAGACTATTGGCACTATATCGATAAAAGTTGGAAAGAAGGTGTATTTTGTACACCGCTAAACAATGCTGTAGTGAAATTACGGAAAAAATAGTTACCGGTGGCACTCCCCTAGTCCCCATACGTTTTACCGAGCACAATAATTATGGGCATTTAATTTTGCATATGGGGCGCATTGACTTTTTTTTTCCATCCCTGCTTTCGGGGTAGGTATTGTTTGATTCCATAAGGCCTCAGGTGGCCCACTAGAGGGCCATTACAATAGATACCTAATCAATTGTGTTTCATTAGCGATGCTTGACTAGAAAGATAATGAAATAATAATGATGTTTCTAAGCGCTATTTAAGTCAATCGTTTTTAAGATATAGGAAATTTTCGGTTCGAATCGCAGAAATAACTTTGATTTTCATCGCTTTTTTCTAAAAATACTTACTATGAAATAAATTTATTTTTAATGTCGATAAAATCAATACCTACTGTGCATGCGTAAATATTCATTACAACTACGGAACCCGTCTCTGTACGTGGTCCGGCAGGTACCTGGCCGGTTTTTTTACGTTAGACTAGATTAGGGTAGGTACTATCAGTGTTCACTTCACTAGCACTCCTGCTCATTCTCATCTCTAAGCAGATCATCTGGCGAACCGCAGTCCGGTTTGAAATACTTAACCTTTAACCACCGTCATAGATTTTTTTCACGCTGTCGCCGACATGCGGTCACTGTGACCGCTATATTATTTTGCTCATAACATTTAAATACTCGTATTTTAAACAACTTTTTTGAACTTTTTGTACACGAATAAGTGTAATTGAATAAATAAAATACCATTAAATATGCATTAACCGTTATTTATATATTTTTACTATAATCAACTTTTTGGACTCGTACAATGCGTGAAATTACACTTGAGATCAAAAAAAAAATTCACATAAATATTAAACTCACTAAAAATCAACAAAAAAGCAGTATTATTCTCTTATTACTGAACAAATAAACAGAATAAAAAATAATAGCACAAATGTTTTCATAGAAAAAAAACATTCTGACAATGGGTGAACATTACCCACAATCAGCGCAGAGTTCTTGGGCACTATCTGGTTGAACTTGTTCACCTGAATCTGACTCTTCAGTTTCACTGGCAGTATCATGATCGCTTTGAGGTGACACATAGTCTTCTTCAATATCATCTGCTTCTGATAAACTCTCGTCTTCATTTAGCACAGAGTACAACATTTCACATAAATGCGACGCTGTCACTGTAAATCTCTTACTACTCACATTTTTTTGCGAATAATCGTCCGCTTTTCTTTATCTTGTCCCTGATGATCCAGGATGTGACATTTTCACATTAAATCAAACATAAAATAAAATATCAAATTATAATTACAATTTAAAAAAGTTACGTAATTTCCGACGTGCGGTCACAGAGACCGCGGTTCAACTTCGAACACAAATTATTCGCGAGAACTGCACGCTGAGATACAACTACTACCCGCTATGACGCCGGCGCAACTGAACTCGAAGGTACTGAGACGGTCAAGTCGGGAGAAGCGGGGAACAGTGCAATCTAGCAGTTTAGAAAACCGCAGCGGTCTGTGAGACCGCATGACGGCAGTTAAAGGTTAAGGTCGAAATTATCAAATACTAAAAGCTTTCATTAGTCAGGGGGGCCTACTCTTGTGCGTCAACAAAGATACTGGCCCATTCGAAAGTAGTTCCAAACTTCGGAGTGCACCCTACACCTGATTAATTAACTATTTCGGACAGGCAAAAACACATCAAGAATAGGGACAACTGTGAAATCGTGGTGTCATTCACTTTAAGGTCGTGCCCCAAACGAATCTTATGTCCGTAGGTCATAATTCGGAGTAAGTATCGGCCGTAACTTCAGCTGAAACAACGGATTACGTGTTTAGGGAGCAGACCTTCAGGCATGCAGTCAAGTAAGTATATGAACTTCCGACTTTATAGTTTTAGTGAAACACCGCTACGCTGCTCTTGGTTGCTCACCAGCCCCCGTTAACACCTTTCTCAAAAATAAATCTGCCAAGCCTTTTCCAGTTTAAACAGATGCCGTTGAATACCAGTATTTTACATTGAATAGAATAGAATACTCTTTATTGTGTACATTGAGCGACTCCCTACCTTTCTGACCTCCACACATACATTGTTGAACCGACCGCGGCACGCACAGCTTAAGCTTCAATCGATCCGTGCAGCTGTTATTATTTAGCCACAAGCTCCCTTCTAAGGGGCTACTATTTATTATACCAAATAGGTACTAGAATATTTTGGTGCCATTTCCATGCATATTAAGTGTTTATTTCTCTCCATATAATTATGCAGGGTGATATTTTTGTAAAAAAGTTTATGATTGTTAACCGGCAGTTAGGTAAAAAAACTAATATATTATCAGCGAGTTAGACACCTATATGGTAGTGTAGCAGATAAGAAATAAGTATTGAAAAGAAATAACAGGTGTTCAGGTTCGATTCCTGGTTTTCTCCAACATCAAGCTCAGTTCTTTTGATCATTCATTTATTTATTTTTCCATTTTTACATTTACATTTTTTCATTTATTTGACGATTAGTATATCAGGCAATAGAGCAATTGAGCAGATTCAAGATTGTCTGTGGGATGCCCTAGCTAGCCAGATTGATCTCATTGCTATACAGCATAAACTTTTGAGCACAACTTCAAGAATCAAAGGGAAACCATGACTGTTTTGTTTTTTTGGTCTGTGGGTCGTCATATGGGCAGAGTTGTTTTTTTTTTCTATAAAGGACATCTGTGAAGCTTTTGTCATATAAGTGCATTGTTTCCTGCTCCTTTGAAAAAGACTAAAAAGGCAAACAGAGCACCTATTTCCGAAGGCGTTTTTGCGAGAAAACACTAGACGTTCTGTATGTTTGCACCAAGCAATAATGTTGCTGAAAAGTGTCAAATTTCAAATATTGTATGGAAAATCAAGTTTGTTCTCTCTCCCTAAACTCCTTTTCTGAAACACTTCCCTCTTTATTTGTGCTCTTAGAGACAAGTTATAAGTGCAATCAGTTTGTTGTGGACTGGGACTGATAAATGAGCAGGATGCATACAATGATGTTGATTGCTTTTTGTGTTGTTTTGTAAGTAAGCCTTTAGACTTATTTTTTGAAGGTAAATAATTATTTGTGCTACATTTCGTAGCACAAAGACGGATTTAACCGAAAGTTAATTTATACAAAAAACATTACAAATGGTCGGTCAGAGAGTCGCCTTATTTCTCATAATGAATTTCTTTTGTCGAACAGAACATTATGATACTAGACCATCTTGCTTTTGTATTAATTAAGCCGTAAGGTAAAAGGGTCGTCTTAAAGTAGATGTACAGTGAAAGATGACCCTGCGACGTGATAAGACGGGATTAGTTTTAAAACTTAAGTACTCACATAACACCAAGTTCCGCAGGCATTAATTCAGCCATTTGAATTTAAGTGTTTCAGTTTTTTTATTATAGGTGGTCAATTGCCGCAAATGGAGCTGAAAAAAACAGCAGGATTGAAATAAACGGCTACAAAATGCCTTTTAGGTGTTCAATAAAAAATAAGCTGCCCTTTCAAAGCTGCCCTTTATGTTAGTAAATAAAAACATGTCTTTGATGATACCTAAGATAAATGCGCAAACACTTAGTTATTATACGCTCAACTAATAACAAAAGCTGATTATTATACCCACCTTTTTAAAAATCTTTGTTTTTCTATCCCTTCACTGTTCACTTTTCAACTTGCCTGTAAGCTTTTTCCTTGCTTTTCAACTTTTCAAACAAACAAGACGTTACTTGGCGGCACAGAGTACATTTTATTATACGTAATGCTAGGTACACACAAAGACTAGTCGAAGCGACGGCAAGGAGCTTGATATAGTACTTACTAATTCCATGTTTGCCGAGGACTCGCTGGGGAATTCAAAATCTGTGTGTAAGTAAAAACTTCGCCCGCGACTTCGTTCGGATGGATTTCATATTTTATCTTAACATTTACAACGCCCCTGCTCGACTTAAAAAGGTATTTTTTGAAAATGATGATGATAATTACGTAGATCAAAGGAATAATATATTGTATAAAAAAACAGTGCAACACTTTTTCACCTCCACAGGGATTGATTTGAAGAAATATTTTGCGATGTTTACATTTTTTGTTAGGCGATTATCACACTGCCACGCATCATGCTGCATATTGCGTGTCAACGCACTTACGCGCGTACTTGCGGGAGTGCAGATCTGCCTTTCATCATCGTGCGGGTTTTTTACGCACTCACGCGCGTAGTTGCGTTTTGTGGATTCACGGCAGCTCTGACTCATTTCCTCAGTTCCATTTTCAAACACATGTCAAGCCCATCCAAAATCACGCACGGCACTGCAAGACTCGGTGTGCCATACCTTGCGTCTCACCTCGCAGCCACGCGCGTGTGCGCATGTAGCTCCGCTTGTAGGTGCGTGATCTGAATGAACGCGCGTGGATGCATTTTCTATGTGTTTAACTGTGCGTGTTTTCTATACAAACGGAGATACAAGCAACGTTAAACACGCATTCACGTGCTACGCTGCGTGGTGCGTGGCAGTGTGTTAATCGCCTTAATTTTTTTTTTTCTTTTTTGTTTACCAAGCCATGCAATAAAATCCTCCCTTTAAACTACGCTTTAAACCTTACATACCCCTTTTTGCCCTATCAGGGGTAGATTTAAAAAAAAAAAACAACTACTCTAGTCTAGTCCTTCTTTTCTTTCAAAAGTATTAATGTCGAGTAAAGGAGGTTACGTTGTACGTAAGGTACGTTAGGTTTTTTCATAGAAATTTTAACACCCCCTTTAAGGGATAGTTTTGAAAAACATATTATGACAAACTGTATTATTTACTAAGGCATGTATTCGGTCAAGTTTTACGTTTATTGAACCAAGGAATAAGAATTTTATGCAAACAAAATACCGCTTTTCCATCCCTTTGAAGGTTGTATTTCCAAAAGCCATTTCCTTGGAGCTCGCCTACAAAAGAAAGCTTTGTGTAAAAATTTTATATTCCTAGTCCCAGTAGTTTCAACTGTACGCTGATATGTATGCCAGTCAGCCAATCAGTCAGTCAGTTTCTTCCTTTACATAGAAGTGTTACTAAAATCACTGCGTGTGTACCTAACATAGGGTTGAATACCACTAGGTGACGCCACAATTGCGGCGATAAGTCCCCTCTTTGAGGAGTGACTTGAGAGGCGCCACGGCGTCCTCTATTTCCGCCTGACGCAGGTACTCACCGGACATGGCTGTTTCGGGAGGTTCCTGTTTCGGAAAAGGCGGCAGGAAACGCTCGGGTTTTATCATTGTGTGGATCGAGCGGAGGACACGGTGGAGCATACGGTGGAGGTCTGCCCGGCTTGGGTGGAGCACCGCCGTGTCCTCGTGGCGACGATCGGCGGCGGCGATCTCTCGCGTCCGGCCCTGGTTCAGGCCATGGTACGGAGCAAATAGGAATGGGAAGCTGTCACCTCCTTCTGCGAAGCAGTAATGCTCGCGAAGGAGGAGGCGGAGCGCGTGAGGAAGAGGCAATCGTTGCGCCTTCACGCCTCCAGACGCCGCAGGAGGAGACACCCTAGGCGTCGGGAGTCGATTGCCGTCTCTCGGCCACCGTAGGCGCGGGCTTGCGGACGGCGAGCAATGGGCAGCTCGCCGTCCAGTAAGAACCAGGCCCGGGTCGACGGCGCGTCATGTTCCACGCGCGCCTCAAAGAGATGTCAGCATCATTGACGGGTCCGATAGGGAAGATGCCTGGCGAAGTCACGGATTGTTCGAAAGAGTTACCTACGCCCTAGCGCACAGGCAACTGAAGGAACACGGGTGGGTTTTAGTCAGTAATAGTCTGACTCGCCCTCCCGCTCCGCCCAGAGCGGGAGAGGTCATTTGACGATTTCCCACACAAAAAAAAAAGGTTGAGTACCACTGCTTGAAAAATCCTAAATATTATTATATAAGTGTTTGTTTTTTACTCTTTCACGCTAAAATGGCTGAACGGATTTGGATGAAAATTGCCATATGGGTAGACATTGAACTTGCGTAATACATTCACGCGGACTGCCGCGACCCCGTCTTACTTTGTCCAGCATGCGGCAGACATGTCCTGCTTAATCCCATTTAAGTTGGGCAAGCTTTTGAGCCACGTCAGCTTTAGTAGTTTTGGAGCGCAGAATTGTTTCGAACACGATCCGTTAATTTAACGCTTAATATACTGCGCTCCATTGCTCGTTGGCAAACCTTGAGCTTGGACTTCTGGATGTTAGTCAAAGACCAAGTTTGTGCAATAAAGGATAAAACAGAAAGAATACACATGACCATGAGCTTGCGTTTCAGTGCCATATTTATTTATTTAATACAACAAGCACAAAGGCGGACTTAATAGGCCTCTTACTCTTGATAAGTTCCTTCAAGGACCTCAGTCGCTCTTCCAGCCATTTTCCGTTCGTCCCACGACTGCTTTGTCTTGCCTCGCTTGGAAAGAGACGACTTGGCCCGAATAAAGGTATTCCGGACATGTTGTATTGTCTTCCTGACTACTTTAATGCTTTTGAGTGTTTCGTTGCACATATTTTGGTCTTCCACCTAATCATCTTCAGTCCAACCTCAAGGCTTGCATTAATTAGTTCTTAAAGCAGACGTTCAAGTTCAGTGGCTGAGGATGAAAAGAGAAGAATGTCGTCAGTGAACCGTAAATTTGTAAGTCTCGTGTCGCTGAGTACTACTTTGGTGTTTATTTTTATTTATTTGCAATTTACAATTATTAGGCACTTTAATCTTTTGCCGCCTTCTTTTAAGTGTTTTATCCTTTTTACTATAAACTTTTTGTTATCGTGCAATGATGCTCTCTAGCGGGGGAAATTGGTAGTCAAGCTTATAGGTATAAATGCAGTGTCTTTAGTAGCGGCGACTCGCTGGCGATTTCGAAATCTACGTCAACACACAGTCTTTAACGTCGCTAGCGATTTATCGGCTGTCATAAACTGTATGTGGATGTGAGATTTGGAAGTCGCCAGAGTCACCAGCGACTCGCTGGCGACTAAAGTCGCTGCGTGTGTGTAAGGTTGAGGGTAGTAATCAGTGCCTTTCACCGTGCTACATGGAATTAGTAAGTACGCCGTTCTATTTCAGAAAAAAAGTTGTTCTATTTATTTTCAAACCAGATATTAGTATGTCGGAGAAAAAGTTTTTTCGTATTTTATATACAAATTCAAGTCGTAAAAGCTCATGTAGCACCCAATTATCGAGTGTTTTTGTGTACCGAGACTTTTTCAAATGGGTCAAAACTGTTTTGAGGTCAACCCTTAACTTTTCAGCTATTTCGTAACTACCAATAAGCGAATCTTGCTCCACTTTTCAAAAAAGGCATCGACTTTTTCCTTAACACGATGACCAGAGTGAGCTACATCTTTGACATCAAAATATCCGGATTGAAAACTCTTGAACTAACTTAATGCACTATTATTGATACTGCATTAAGTCCATAAACATCACATATTTGTTTCGTGGCTTGTGTCGCATTTTTCTCCTTTTTTGTAAGAAAAGAAGAGAATAATATGCCAGCCCTCTCAGTACCTACAAGTGAAGAGTCGACCAACCGCTTGGCGATGTCTCTAAAAACCACCACTGGCACCACTGGCGACATGTGCAAAAAAGTTGTAGAACATAAGTGGCTGTCAATGTCACGTAACTGTCACTAGATGGTCACTAACTCACTACTGGTGGCTGTCAGTTTGACAGGTGTAGCTGCTGTGATTAAAATAATTTGCTAATTGAGGTTATGAGTCTTAAGTTTAGAGAACTCTGCCATTTGTAAAGAAATAATAATCTCCTCACCTGTATTAAATCGCTATGGCACTTTCTTTTAACGTCCGTGCTTTAGTCAGAAGACTTGTGTTGTCTGATTTTCGGCCCTCTATTCGTTTTTACTCAGATCAACAAGAGGGATCTAATGAAGAACAAAAAGAAATTGATCCTGCCAAGGATAGAACCAAAATAATTCCTGTTGAAACTAGCATAAAATATATGCAGAGTAAAGCTTATCAGCAAACTTACGGCGAGAGTGCAGTTTGGGCCTTGTATCGACGTAACCACAAGGGTGGTTTTGCCCCAAGGAAGACAAGGAAGTCCTGCGTCAGAAATGGTTTAATATCTACCGGGAATCCTTGCCCCATTTGTCGAGACGAATATCTAGTTTTAGATCACAGAAATACGAAACTCCTGGAACAGTTTATATCTGAGTACACTGGACAGGTATGTCACCATCATCTATAACTAATATCGTCGTCACTATCCACAGCCCGATTTAACCTGCTACTGGGGTACTACTACTGGAATGGAGACTGGCCCAAGCACAGATAGGCCTAAGGGCCTGGCTGTGCTTGGGCCAATCTCCATCCCTAATAATAACAACCAAAATTTTGAGAATTTGTGTTGAAGCACTTTGTTACTTGAACAAGCATACTTACATTGCAAGTTTTACAAATAAGAGTGGTCTCTGTTCAAGTTCTTGAGACTTATGTTTATGACATGAATGAGCCTAGTTTAAAAGAATCAGTAAGTAACAATTTTTAAGCTATAAGCACTTTTAATTTAATTTAATGTAAAACGTAACTTGATCAATTTAAAACATACAAATTATATCGATCATCACTATATACGGTGAATATTCTGTTGCACTCACATTGGCTCATAATATGTAAAATATGCATTGATGGTATTCTGTTTTTCCTACAAAGAGTTTTGTGTAAACACTTGTTTTTTATTAATATTTTTATGTAAAAAATAATAATGATATTATACATTTTTTTCCAGATACTAGATGCTTTCAAAACTGGACTTTGCCAAAAGAAACACAAGGAGTTATTAGTTTCTATTGAAAGAGCCTGGGACCATGGCCACCTAACTTTTGATGTGCCATTCAGGGAATATGACTACAAATTATACAATAAAAATTCAAATTCTGTTTAAAATCAGTATAATAATATATTTTTAGTTTCATAAATATAGATATATAGTTGATTTAGTGTTTTCATTGCACAAATATTTTATTAGGAAGCCCCAAAATTATCTCATGGCACTATTTTTAAAACTAGATAAATGTTATTTGTTGTAAATAATTAATTTATTACTCTAATTCAAAGAAGAACCTTCAATCCCTTTTAGTTTTTTTTTTAATTTTGTTTATGTTTTTAGTGAGCAGCTTGCTCTAGTCTGTAATATATTACAAACCAATGAGGTAATACTGTCACTGCAGTAATGACTATTTTGAACTTTTAAATAAAAGAGGCCCTGGCCTGTTAAAAACTCAATAATCCATCACATTAGTTTCAAAAACAGTATTCTGTACTACATGATGGAATTCTTTCTAGATTCAGGTTAATTTTGGTTTTGTATGGCACAACATCATTATCATTGTAACAAATTGTGTTAGTAATACCTATGCACAACCTGTATGAATAAGTGGGAAAGGAGTAAATTACTGTTAAATTTCATCTGCAATCATTACATACATGCACACTGTAGTCATAGATTTAATCTATTTTGAGTTAAGTAAAAGTATCTATTAATTTCGATCTGTTTCTTTGAAGTAGCAGTTCCCTTATAAGTGCTGATTTTTCTCGTTCCAAAACTGTTATCCTCTCATTTTTTCTGTTGACCTCCTGAAAAAGAAGCAAACATGATTAAAACAACATCTTCAGTGTATGTTAGTTCTGAACAGTTAGGTAAGTTCTTCTTCTGCCTGCCTAAGTGCCCATGTCCCACATTACGTGCGGTCGGCGCAAAATGTTTTCCTCTATAATCCTCCGCTTTTTAACTGTCGCGTTATCATTAATATCTTCCCTCACACTTGGTCAACCTCTTACCCTTCCATCCAGTGAGTGCCTTTCTTTCAGGCGTTCATGCATTTCCAAACGCTCCGGCTGCGGGGTAGTCGGCACCCGATACGCGGCGGCGAAATGTTTGGGTACGTATATGTAAGCTTTCACACGTATCGGTAAAAACCTGACTTGCCTATTCATTCGCTATAATATTATATTCTAATGTAGAATAGAATACTCTTAATAAATGAATGAATATGTACACCATGCGAATTACAGATATATAAATGTAGAATTTTTACTATGATGACACAATGGGCGGTCTTATCACTAAAAGCATCTATTACAGACAACCTTTGTTTATAAGGGTACCCGCGGCTCAAGCCAACGGTTTAGCAAATTCGCATACGTCTAGCCAGTTCAAATTAACTAGTTTAATGGTCCAATACATACCTCTGACAGCATACGATTTTGGGAGCGAAGTACTGCCGCATTGTTAGGCGTGGCGGTAGTTCCGGTCGCTGACAGCGATGACGCGGGTAATGCTAAGTTCATATGAAGCGACAGCTGCCCATGCCGCCAACCGGCTGCTAACGCTCCCAATTGTCGGTTCAGTTCCAACACCCGTGCTTTTAGTAATTCAAGTCGCTCTTGATGTGCCTCACTCCAGGGCTCCTGAAAGACGAATAAATATTATGGGTACAATTCCGTTTTCAAATTGGAGCAGCAATTGTCGAGGAATGAGGATCCTCATTGCAGTTCTCCCGAAAAAGCCTCGAGATTGGTATGCGATTTCATACGGGTTCCTAGTTCCTTCCTGATTTCTGCACGGAGAACCATTCCTGATTGAGTGCCTTTGGATGGAAAAATAAGTAAGAGATTCTTCTACATAACTCTGCTGCCTTGGTATATTCTTATTAGAACTATCAGGAAAGTAGTTTTTAACAGCGCGGTGATTTCAGGCGGCCGGCATGGTTCTCCACGAGCGGTAGGTACCTACCTACTATTAACACGATGATGATGATAAGTACTAGGTAATTCATTTTGGTGGTCATCGCGTAATCCCATTATAAATTGTAGCTCATTTTTCATTTGTGTAGGTATATACCGTACCTAACGATTTATTGATCGATACGTGGACATAATAGTTACCAAAACTATGAAATCAAGGACTCGCAAAATTACTTAAGCGCTGAAATATTTTGTTTGCCGGGAGATTGATTGCAAACATTGACCAGCAAGGATTATTTAAAAAAAAAAATGTTCCCGCTATAAGGATTACATACTTTTGTACTTACCTATCATAGATATCGTGTGTGTTGATATTTAGGTAGATACCTACACTCGGACACCAATCTCAAATCTCAGCAGCACGATAGGTATTGTAGGCCGCAGATCTATTTGTCTGGGGCGGGAATCGAACCCACAACACGCAAGTACCTACGGGCTAGTGGTTTTTTTTAAGCCAAAAAGTAATTTTCGATGTTTAGGTAGTTATTTTGTTTGGTGACCAATGGACGGTCACCAAAAGTCATAAGTAACTAGGGTCGTCGGATATAGCTGAAGTTTACTAAGAAACCGATAGATGTTTTCGAATAAAATTTAATTTAATTAATAGAAAACATACAGTTCAAATACCAAATTAAATTTCGTTCGAAAACATCATCTGTTTATCACTAAACTTCTACTATATCCGAAGACCCTGGTTACTTATCTCTTTTGGTGACTGTACATCATGTTCATAAATATGAACTTGATATTGCGCCGTTATATATGTACAATACCTAATATTGTCCCTATTTCTAATAAGTACCTACTGACATTACTTTTGCTATGTAAGTAAGTAGGTACTTAATAAGTGTAATAAGAATAACTTATAAATTATAATTCATTCGAGAATGTTAGACTAGGTAAGCAAAAAAACTTGTTTGACCATGACCCGAAAAGTTGCCTATTATAGGTAATACTAAAGCTTGAAACTAGGCAGAATTATTTCATTTGTAATTATTAAATACGATACGTCTTGTATCGTATTTAGGTATATATGAATTTGAATTGGCTGGCTGGCAAATATAAAATGTCATTCAAGAAATAAAATATTGCTTTAGACGAGCAGTTTCAAATAGTGATTATTTATATTCTCAAAGAAAATCTAAACCGCATTGAAAATAATAATTGCTTACCACATAAGCACCCATTCTGCCTGCGTAACGCATTTTTTCTTGAACTTCTGCTAACTGCTTTAAGTACCATTCTCTTGCTTCCTCTACTGCCGATAATCCTTGCAGTAGAACGTCTTTTTCCTGTTCTATCTGTTTCATGCGTTTTAAAAGGTTGTAGTCTACACCGTTGTGTAATGTGTGACGGCGAGGTTCCCGCCGACGAGAGACGCGACGCAATTGTGATTGCGTCTCGTTCGCTGATCTGCCGTCGCCTAGGCCTCTGCTCTGTTCTTCTACGGCTCGAGACATTTCTTCGAAATCAATCTTGTCAACCGATATTTCTTCAGTGTCAAACACAGTTTCTTCCTCCGATTTGTAGCTAGATTTTGATATCTCATTTCTTTCTGTAGTTTGCTTCTCTAGTCTTGGTGGTTTTGGGGGGCCGTAAACCCTCCGAGAGCCATCATGTTTAGAAATAGACACCGTTCCGAGGTGACGAGGCTCTTGAACCAACACATCCTTACGTCCTATTAACTGAGGCATACTTATAGTTCTGTGCTGTGATGAACTTTCAGAGCTTTTTAAAACTAGCCAATTTCGGTCTATGTTTTGTGTATCGTTTACATCCAACAACGGTGCAGAAGGTGGTCGGTGTGTTTGAGAAACTATTTGAGCATGTAAACCTGTGCTATCAACATCGTCACTAAATCGATCCTCTTTGCCAGAAGAGCCTTCAACTTGATTACGTAACAGGCATATTTTAAGGCCAGTACAGAAACTTTCGAATGTTAGCAGACCATCGTGAGACGCTACCTTCTGTAAGCTTTCGATGACACCGCGAGGCAAACCTCTGGTGCGATCATCCCTCCAACGATTTTCTATATCCGTGAGTTTTACATATCCGGTATGTTTGTCGTCCATAATATCAAACAAAGTTCGCATCGCCGAAACAAATTGTTTCGGTAAAGATTCCATATTTCTGGAAGAAGCACGATTCATGATGTTATAGTCCTCACCAAAGTAGATAGGAAGGTAAGTACCTATTTCACATTTTAAATTTCACCCAATTTCACCCAGTCTTTGTCTATCTTATAGGTACCTTAATACATTATTAAATTTTCACTAAATCACAACAAATAAATATTTCTAAAAGTGCATAATTTCAACGTCACACTGAACTATTGGAATGAAAACATTTACTTCGCGGACATTATTTTAAATTCTTGAAATCGGATTCCTATATGTTTATATTATTACTACCTATAGAAATATAAGTGGAGCTATGTATTAAAAACACGAAAAAACCGAAAAATTTACAGAGTGTTAGATTAGGCAGCCACAATAACATAATTATAGCGCACGGAGCACCATCACCGTCTGTTGTTTGGCCACATGAGGACAAAAATCTGACCGTTTGTCAAACGGTACGTGTATGGTGGGCGAACCAATCGGCCGCTGGGAGGGAATTTGCGAGAGATAATAGCCCACGAGTGCGAGCAGGAGAACCGGTCAAACGACATTTCGGTCACTTCGGCACCGAGCAGGCAGGTAAGCTTAGCATTGGACGGCGCGTGTAGGTTTGTTGTCGTAGTTGTGCCTACTTCATGATCATAATACTATGTGAAATAAAGTTATTTTAGCACAGCAGGTACCTCTGTCTACACTACATAGGTACTAGGTAGGTACAGTAACAGGTAGGTACATAATGTAGCGTTCGGTTAAACTTCCAAACAGTGTAGATGTCTAATGTTACCCGTAAACCTACATTAGGTGCTTAAAAGTACCTACTAGGTACTTATATGTTTGTTTCCATGTAGGTGTCAATCGAGGACATTGACCTAGTCTATCGCATTTTGCATAGGCACCTACTTATTAATGCTTCTTGTTGTAATAATGCGTTGGAGGAATCGTACGTAAACCACTGGCAGACAAAGATTATTGATGACGGATCTAATAGAGATAACTACTTAGGAAAAAGATCGATTGCCAGGTGATTGGGATCATAAAAAATTGCGAGGAAAGCCGTTTTTGTGTATCTAGATTATAATAACTTTAAAAGTTAAGTAAAATGTATGACTGGAGGTCATACATAATACTTAACTTTTCTCGTTTCTTTTTTCACTGCCTCATCTCAATAATTGAGAAATAATTATTCTCAAATACAAAATCTGAAATAGGTACGCGTGGTCCGTCACAGGCCTAGAAACTGTATAGACATCGATAATAATCGATCAACTGGTTTTGACTAGTAGGTACTTTTCAAGTCACGGCATTTGTTGATACTGAAAAGTGAAATCTGTAGGTACCTATTATTAAGAGACCGCGTCAACGTCAACTACCACGTCTAGTTTCCGGGGAATCGAACCCAGGATCCACGATGACCCACGCCTCAGCAAACCGTAAGGCGCACTAACATGACTTTTTGTACATTAAAATTTGTGCAAATATTGTTAAGTTCTTTTTTTAAATGTTTATGAGATACATAAGTTACTTAACTACCTACATACTACAAAGTGAATATTATACTCAGATAGATAAAATTTATTTTCTTACAAAATTAAATTTCATCCAGGAACCAGGTACCTACTTAATTGACCGAGCGAGCGCGAAGCGTCTCTGTTTCAGCTTGGGCAAAAATGCTTTCGTATGTACGGATGTCCGGCGGATGGCTGTTCTCCTCTACAGCAGGCATGACGCTTTTTATTTCTACAAATAATAGACACAGCTATTTCTATACAAATACAAAGTGACACTTAGTTCCTACAACAAATTTTACAAATTTTTCTACAATCTGTCATTTTGTCTTTCGTTTTATACGATCTTTGTCTAGGTCCTTTTTGTTATGTAGACTATTCCATGGTACAATAATATACTTCGCCAGGTATAGCATCCTGAAACACAGTGGTCACGTGGGTGACACAAGCCTACGTCATCACCGCTGTGTTACCAGTAGTGTGTAATAATAACTCCCCAACCGCCTTTATTACCTGTGCGAATCCGATAAAACAATGAGGTTTTAATTAACAATTACGGTGGTATATGTTTAAATTGAATTGTTTCGTTTGATTAGAAAAACGAAACGAAAATATGAATGCTTTATATATATTTTTTAACAGAATGGTGACTGAAAATGTTTCCTTAATTCGTGTTTTGTTGCAATAAAGTGGCAACTGGATAGTGACGTAAGCATGTGTCACTCCCGGAGTGCCAGACCTTGTTTTTTTAGACCATGGACTATTCCAGAAGAAAGTTTTCTATCCCAAACTGTCAAAATCACACTGACAACTGACGGTTGTCTAAGGTAGTGAAGACAATTTGATTTTGTAATCGCCATGCTAAAGACAGTAGAAAACTTTCTACTCGACGGCCACAAAGTATATATATATACGGTTATCTATAAAATCATGATTTTACAGGAGAGTGTTTTGAAGGCAAAACTGTGATAATTAATAGAAGAACAAAGCTATCTTCTATTTTACATCATTTCGTTAATAGCGCACTACCAAGGAAATGTTTAGGGCCAATATTAGGTACTGTAATATTTTTTAGTTCCAAAATACGGTACACAACTTTCGACACTTTGAGAAAAATTGTTGTAGTTGTCTTTATTGTATACGTGACTTAATATCAGTCAAAATTGAGAATCAAACAGAAAATAAGGAGTATGACAAAACAAAGAATTCTGAGTCGAATTATATAACAGAGTGAAATTCGTAAAAAGTGCAGTTGACTCTTTCTACTTTGCTGCCGTCGTACTGTTTACACGGAACGTCATTTTTGCCTACTCTTCCGTTGACAAAACGGTGCTCGTGCTAAGCCTTTTTTTTATTGGGTGGGAAATCATGAAATGACTGCTCCCGCTCTGGGCGGAGCAGGAGGGCGTGTCAGACTCTTACTGACTAAAACCCACCCGTGTTCCTTCAGTTGCCTGTGCGCCAGGGCCACGGTAACTCTTTCGAACTCTTTTGAGGCGCGCGTGGAACACGACGCGCCGTCGACCTGGGCCTGGTCCTTACCGGACGGCGAGCTGCCCATTGCTCGCCGTCCGCAAGCCCGCGCCTACAATGGTCGGGAATCGGCTATCGACTCCCGACGCCCTGGGTGTCTCCTCCTGCGGCGATTAGGGGCATGAGGGCGCATTGATTGCCTCATCTTCACGCGCTCCGCCTCCATTCCTTCGCGAGCATTACTGCTTCGCAGGAGGTGACGGCTTACCATTCCCTCTCGCTCCGTACCATGGGATGGACCAGGTTTTTCCGGGCCCTACATAGACCCGATGTATATCTACTAGCGTCCGTAGCCTGGCCGCCTTTCGGTTACCTCTTTCGGAAGAACTAAGAAACCTCCTCGGGAAACCGAAGGTTTTGTCTGGGCAATTATGGACGAAGTTATCATGACGAACAATTACCGGAGATTTTTGTAAAAGACGGCACGATGGACATCTCTCGGGAATGCCACCGTTCGGGGGAATTAATCAGACACATTATCTCTGGGTGTTCTCGTCTAGTTAATGAAGAGTACTTGCATAGACAATCTTGTAGCCAGGATTATTTATCAGCTGCTTGCTCTGAAATACACCCTTGTGAAAACGGAAGTACCGTACAACAGTCATGTGCCGGAGTCGACCCAGTTCTCGAAAATGGAAATATCACATTGACAGGACTGTTTGTTGCCAATAAGCCTGATATAGTGGTAGTCGATCGAATAGAGCGGCGAGCAATGATTGTTGACATAACTCGTGCTCGTGAGGTTGTCAACATGTGGGATGTGGGCTCAGCGAACATTGTGCCGATAGTCGTGTCAGCCAATGGCTTAATAGCTAAGGAGCCTCGACCAACACCTGAGGAGGCTCTCGTTGGGCAGCTGGATCAAGGGCTTGATTCAGAAAGCGGTACTTCTGGACACGACTCGCATTGTTAGGAGGTTCCTCTCTCTTGAGTCCTGACCGCCGGTAGCTTGGACCCTGGGGGCCTACTCTCTAAGTCCGTCAACGAAGGAACGGGCCCGTCCAAAAGTAGTATGATACTTTAGAATTAACCCTACTCCCGATTAATTAACTTTTTCGGACAGGTAACAACACATCGGGAGTAAGGACAACTCTCAAGTTGTGTTGTCATTCATTTTTAATTCGGGCCTCGAAATAATTTTATGTCCGTAAGTGATACGGAGTTGGTAACGCCCGTAACTTCGACTGAAACTACGGATTTCGTGCTTAGAGAGTAGACCCCCTGTTCCCGATACCGGTGGGCTACAATTTATTATATTTTTACGTGTTTTTTTTTTTAATATTTAAAATGTTATTTATAAGTAGGTATAATGAAATACAAGGAGATAATAATAATAAGTTTATATAAATTTTCTCTCACAATGGTTTTGCAGGACTTAATAGTTTTGAACTATACACGGTGACATTTGAATCACAGTTTTGCTACAACAAACGTCGTTCAAACCACGGTCTACTACCATTCCATACCATCAAATATGTTAATAAACTAAACTAGGCGTTCTCAAATTAGTCTTATGTTACTTAAACGTGTTCATACATTAACCGTAACATTAAAGTACTCATCGCGGTAGCGATATGGAATTCGAAAGAGTTATGAGGAGTCCACGTGGACTATAAGGATGTCCAGCCAATGCAAGTCGAAATGCAAATAAATCTTAGCCAGTGACATGCAATCGCGCGAAGTAGCCAGTCTACCGAAAACTCTCGAGCGAGCGATGCTTAGGCATCCGATGTATTTACGTCACAGGCGCGCATCGCGCGTTTTTTGTGAAAATGAGTTCTAACTATTCGAATGTAGTGCGTTTTTTTGTAAATGCTGGTGACAATCTGGCGGAAAGTAGGCACATGTACTCTCAACCAGATCAGTTAGCAACGCTGCGCAGGGGAGGGATCTCAAACCCGCAGATTCCCACACCTACAATACTGGCAGCTACACAGCGGCTACTGGATTGCGCCCAATTAAATTAACGTCAGCTAGAATTTCTGACTGTCCTAAGCCCGATAAGTATGAAGGGAAAATTGGAGGACCTATAGGAAATAATTAAAACCATGTCTGATAGTACCTGCCGTAAGTTCGCACCTAGAACAAAATGATTTTTGATAAAATTAGAGGTCAGCCACGTCGCCGCGACGTCATGCGTCGGTGCGGTGCGTCGCGTCGGGGAATCGTGCAAAGCCAGAAAATACCTATCAAAGTTTACCATAGCCAAAACCATACCAAGCCATAAAAATCTGTTTTAAAGTAGTCACTTATTAGTGATAAAATACCTACCGAAGTCAACTTTTAACTTTGGTATTTTTTTGTAAGACGTACAAAAATAAGTTCTTACTAAATTTCGTTTATGGGGTGTACATTTGCCTGAAAACAATGCTGTGTTGCGCCACAACTACTTTGAGTCGCAAGCGCCGCAGTATCTGTGTTGTAGGGAGTAACGATAATCCCGACTTTTTTAACTTTGTCTTTTTTGTGTTTTTTCGAAAACCAATAACGTTTTTTTTTATTGGATGCTGTACAATGGTAGTAGACCATGGTCTGAAAACGTTTGTTCTAGGAAAACTGTGATTCAAATATACAGGCATGAGGAATAGGGTGTAAAGTTCACTGATACTCTATAGAAAAGGGAGGATCCTCCGACCAGACGGGTGTTGTCTCTGGTGGGCAACTGCCCGACGTTTGATATCGGGACGTTGTATACATGCTGGTTGCGCGGTAAATTCTGTTTGCGCGCTGCAGGATTTTGCGTGACGTCAGTGTGACGTGTAGCTCACATGTGGCGATGTAGATACCGCTACACAAATATTACCGTGTATAAATTCACATTCTGAGAACTGGTGACTTTGCTATTTAACAATTAAAAAGAAAAAAAAAAATGAAAAGAACAATAAAAGTAACAACAAAAGCAGTCAAAGGGTGTGTGGTGAATGTGTAGGTAAATTGTGGTGAACGTTTAGATGAATTGTGGTGAACGTGTAGGTGAATGGTAATTATTTGAATACAATAGTGCCTGTGTGAACGTTGAAAATTGGAATTGTGGGGCCATAAAAGCATACAATATGGAAATTCGTAACAAAGATGCGAGCGAGATGAGATTTATTTAATTGTGTGGAGCAGTTTCTTTGTGTCAACATAGCAAAAGATTTTCAAGTAAGTATTCAGTCACTTTTTGCTTACAACTGGGTTTATGTTTTGGATAAATATTTTGACTCTTGTTAATAATATTATAAGGCTAATCCCCTAGGACCTAGGGAATTATAGGCTTAGGTAACCGAAAAACTTGTGGGCCAGACTAGAACGGAAATATTCTGTTCTGCATACACCCTTTCTTCGTTTATCTTTCAATAGATCCGAATCATAAATCAGCCGCGAGTGCCTTTTGAGGAGTGTATGCAGAATGAAACTTTGTATTAGAGACAGTACCTCCCACTTCTTGTACGCACGACTAAATGTCAAACTATACATTTCCAGTATAAGCTGACTTCTCATTGTACGAAAAGCCTATACAATGTGAGGTCAGGTAAAACTGGAAATGTATAGCTTGATGTGCAGTTGTGTGTACAAATCGACTGCAGGAAAGCGGAAAATAAGTTTGTTTTTTTTTGATTTGTCAGCTCGTAATTGTGACCTCTGAAGTCCTGGCTACTTAATCGAACTATCCTGTGGGTGCCTTAAGATTTGACTAAAAAGCCTCGAGCCAGGAGCGAAATTAAATACTAAAATTATATTTAAATGACCGCACGGTAAGGGCACCCCCTGTGGGGTACGGACCTCGGCTTGGGGCGTCACTGAGAGAGGGCAGCAAGGTGGGACAGGCTGGATCGGAAAGTTTAGAGTATTATTATTAACAGGGGAATTTAAGGCTACAGGCTCGGCTACGACGCGGGCTGGGGCCTCATCGGACAAAAATCGGTGGGGACGGTTACGGGGGGACGTCGCGTGGGACCTCGTCGGCGAGGTTGGAACGATGGCGGTCTGTGTTTGTGCACTGTACTGGTGGCCCTAGTGCTCTCCTGGAGGAGGGTTATGTGATCATCGGGGTCGACTAGGATATGCCTCGGACTGCGGGTATGACTAATACGGGAGGGGGCATAACGGGAGGCCGCGACAACCAGAGGGTTGCGGTGAATGGCGGCGGAATCGAAGAAACGCTTGCATAGGCGTTTCATGAATTGACTGATGGTCGGGATTTTTAGATTTAAGCGGAGGTTTTCGTTCCGAACGAACCAAGGGGAACAGGTCGCCCTACGGAGGAACCGGTTTTAGAGGGCCTGCATCCTATGGATGTGATGGGGTTTCGTTTGTGCGTAGACTACGCTCGCATAGGTCATGATCGGGCGAATGCACGCTGTGTAAATGCGCAATTTGCACTTGAGTGACAATTTGCTACGTGCATTCAGGACGGAATGGAGTCTACCGAGAGCGAAAGCGGCGCGCGAGCGCGCCTGCTTTACGTGTTCTGAGAAGGAAAGGTGCTCGTCAAGGATGACGCCCAAGTATTTGACTCGCTTCTCCCAAGGGATAGGCTTGTCGAACATGGTGATCGGACGGGGCGGAAAATAAGGCCCGCAAGCAACCTTAAGTATAGCACGTTGAGCTCTTTCCGCCTCTGTCAAGTGCATTTTAATGGAAAAACCTAATAACACTTTGCGCGACATGGGAATCAAACCCGGGACCTCATCATGCTCAGCTGTAGCGCTTGTGATCACAAGTAGTCTTAGATGTTCTTAATAGTATATACTAATTCCATGGCTAACAGCTAATACCCGATCCATAGCGGCATAGACAAGTCATACGGTAATGACATCAACAGGTCTATCATGAATTTATGACTTATCATCTGTCTATAATTGTATAAGTTTTTCGATTCCATTCCAGTTTTATTCCAAAAATCCAAATCCAATAAGTTTCTGTTATTAAAATTCCAGCCTTAGTACAAAAACACGGCAATCAGGGTTATTTATTAATAGGCTGGTTATAAATTTGATAAACTACTGTCAACCGAAATAAATAAATAAAAACATGAGTAATGCAGAAATTAAAAGTGATTTATCTGAAGTTAACGAATTAAATGGAAACGTAAATCAAGATAAAGTGCGCAAAGGATGGGTGAAATTCGACGATGAATCTCCAAAAACCACAGAAAATGAAATACTACCAAGTGTTTTACCCCCAGCTGGAGCAAGTACATCTGCACCAACTGAATCTGCCGCTGTTCTAAAAACAGAAACAGTCCACATTAATTTGGAAAGAGGTGACAAAAATGTTGAGCCATTAGGGACATTATCTAAAAATGTTGAGTTTGTCAATGTTCGTCAAGGTTTCTGTAAGTATTGTGCATGGTTTAGACCAGAATATAATCACACAACATTAACATTTTGATGCTAAATTTATAAATTATATTCCTTATAGCTAATGGTGACATTATTGTCACTCTACTCCCTGTAAATACAAAATGGCCTTGGGTGACAGCGGCACACTTTCGACCAGAACTTGTACCTGAGGAGTTAATGGCACAAGGTTTAACTGTAAGTTGTTAATATCATGTGATTTGTAAAACTAATAGCAGTGCTGTTTGTGTTTTGGCATGATTAAAAATTGTTTATTTAATTTCAGCTCACAGTTGAGGAGTATGTTCATGCGATGGAACTGCTTATTAATGATGCTCGTTTTACATTGTACAACATATGCTACAAGCGTGTTCTTGTTTGTTGGATAACACTTGCATTCCTTGTGCTGTTAGCACTTTTGTTTTCAGGCCTGACTGGCCTTATGTTATTTTCACTGGGTGTATTATGGCTGATTCTTAATGCAGCTGCAATATTTTTATGCATGTGGATAAAGTTGAGATTATCGAAAGGATTGGAACAATGTTTGGCCAGAGTTAACAAACTGCTCAGTAAACATAAATTGATTCTAGCTCTTGATGACAGAGGAAAAATTTCATGTCATAAAGTAAATCTCTGCTTTATATACTTTGATGCTGGACCTTGTATTACACACATACAACAGTTCATTGAAAGTGAAGAAGGTAAAACAATAATGCAAGGCTGGGAACAGAGGCTTGATGTACCCACAAATGATATTGTGATTCAAGGATCCCAGTCAACTAGATTGTCCAGAAAACAGGTATGTATGTTTTGTTGGTTCCGTGACTTAACAGTTTCATAAGACGCTATGAATATAATTACCTTTTGAGCACTATAGTTCATACTGAACTGTAGTGTTCAGCTCAAATAAAATATTAAAAATATTGGTGGTACACAAGATAGTTATTAGAACTTAATATTGTAAATTGGGTACTTTTCTGTGTTTACTTTGAAGTAAATTTTGCCATACCTAAGCATTCTAATGCTATAAATTCAAATAATTACACCCAATATCCAACACAATTTTATTAACAGCACTTATTAAAATTTGAGTTAACCAAGTCACAAACAACATTAACATGATTTTTGGGAACTGTTATGCCTGTTGTCTTATTGCTTATTAACATGGTGTACATGGTTTTATATTTTCCTTTCTTCTTATTCAATATTATTTTATTATTACACAGGGAGTCCCAGAAATCAATGTCAAGCAGAAAACGGGTGATAGACCAAGTCGTGACAGTTATCAGAAAAATATTAAAAATATCTTGGTCATGTCATTTTCAAATTATAAGTATCAAAAAATAAATCCGAAAAATTGACACCCTGTGATGAACTTTCAAGTCCTGTGACTACAAATATTAAGTTTTCTTCGATTTTTTTCTGCAATGATGTAACATTAAAAACCCTTCTGTAAATTACAGTTCGAAATTAAAACATAACTGCCTCAGTTTTAAATAAAATGTTAGATTTTCGCCCAACATTTAATAAAAAATAATTACATCATGCAACTTTAACCGACTGTGATGTAAAAAAAAACTGGCCAAGTGCGAGTCGGACTCGCGCACGAAGGGTTCCGTACCATTACCTATAAAAACGGCAAAAAATCATGTCTGTTGTATGGGAGCCCCCCTTAAAGCATGGTCTTCGCATGACCTGACCAAGATTATGTCTGGACTTTAAAAGAGACTGTGACCTCTGAGTTTGTTTCGGCCTTTCTTCTCAGAGTAGTCAGATAGGAAACGCCGACCTCATCTAGTTTAAAAAACATGATTGACGTGTAAAAGTGTTTGTACAAACCTACTTACAGAAATAAAATCATTTATCATTTATCATTTATCATAAATATATAACAACAACAGAAATACATACATAACAGAAATACATAATTTGTGAAAATTTCAACTATCTAGCTATCGCGGTTCTTGAGATACAGCCTGGTGACAGACAGACGGACAGACAGACAGCGAAGTCTTAGTAATAGGGTCCCATTTTTACCCTTTGGGTACGGAAACCTAAAAAGTACTACGCTATTTTGGCGGCGGCGCGTTTAGTCTGATTTCCAAAATGGTATGATACTTCCTAAATTACATGTTAATTGAGGAAACTAAATGTTTTTTTAATGAAACCGGATTTAATGCCAATTCTGTCTAATTAGTTTAAATGTTGGTAATGCAGCATTTTGTATTGTGAATACAATGTTGGGCAAAAAAACTAACATTTTATTTAAAACTGAGGCAGTTATGTTTTAATTTTAAACTGTAATTTACAGAAGGGTTTTTAATGTTACATCATTGCAAAAAAAAATCGAAGAAAACTTAATATTTGTAGTCACAGGACAGTACTTGAAAGATCATCACAGGGTATCAGTTTTCCGATTTATTGTTTGATACTTATAATTTGAAAAGTACATGATTTTTTAAATATTTGTCTGATAACTTACTAACTGACTGGCCTATCACCCGTTCTCGACTTGACGTTGATTTCTGGGACACCTGTATATTTATTCTGTCCTAGTTTCGATTTTAGTTATAACTGGATAGGAAATTTCTACAAAACTAATCTAGATATGATATAGAGTGGGACTGACTCGTATACAATAATTATGTCGGTGTTTTAGCTAAAAAAATAACTTTAATTACCTACTTACATCAAATTAAAGTTAGATATGAATTTAATGTGCTAAGACATAAATGTGAAGTTTGTATGTATGACCTAATTCTATCCTTATTTTAATCTCATAGTATGGTCAGAAACAAAAGTCGATTAATACTGTTCACTTTTACATTAAAAAAATCAATGTATTGCTTTACAATGTTTTCATGTAATATGTAAAAACAGAGTTTCAAAACAACAGATATCTTTCAAATTTTATAATTGATTTTTGTGGCTGACTGTACAGGGGCATCAGGTTTTATATAATGAAAATCTTGTATTTTTGCATGTATCTGAATTATTGATTGGGAGCGGGAGTTAATATTTGCTTTGCTCTGCTAGATTAAAATTTATGTAGTTTAAGTAATTCCCCATTGTACATTATTGTTTTATTCCCCACAAAAGTAAAGGATCTATATACATATAGGTAAACATTTGTTTTACAAATATGTAACTGAGCAATTTACGAAATATAAAAAAGAAACAGTAAAATTTTGTAAAACTTATGTTATAGCAATTGTTTGCTACTGAGAGTAATACTAGTAGGTACTACGTGTTGACGTCACAATGCAAACACTACCGTCAAACACGCCATAAACACTTCGCACAGTTTCTTAATATGACATCAGTTTTGCGTGTCAATGACAATTACTTTTCTTTTTATGAATTCTTTTAAATAAGGTGAAATTCTTGTACGTAGGTACCTATGTCTTAACTGTGTAAGTTGATAGCTAAAATAAACAGTAGGTGTTATCAATGGGAATTAAACTCACAAAGTAATTTATTCAGAGACCCATTTATACCAACAGGACCTACAATAACTAGGTGTTCTTAAAATAGTCTCAACTAGTAGTTTGTAAACTTCTTACATTTTAATGTTTTAGCAAAACCACTAATATTTTATACACATACAAAGACACAGATAAAATGAAACAAACCATTTCTAATTATATTCTAAAATTGACCAGTAATGGTATAATTAATGTTGATTTTATTAGTAAAGGAAACAAATCATATTAATAAAAATCCAACAGTTGTTGGGTGCTAAGTGAATTTTATTCTGTTAGTTAATTAGGTGCAGTTTTCCACTGGTATTCTACCCATCTGTATACATAATCGATTGCATTGCATTGTGAAAGTCTGCTATTCGCGCAACACTCCAGATTTAAATAATGATCCAGATTATTGCGAATCTGCTTTAAATACTTACATGTTGTCTCTTCATTCCTTTAGTTCCTGAAAATTTAATTTTGGATCCTTCTCTTTTTTATTAGCTTCGTTTATTACCATGTAGTATGTACAGTCGACCGCACGTGGGTGGTAAGACTGATATTGAGCTGGCCTAGTGTAGCACGGAGTTTTAATAGTATAAGAAGCCCGCTCATTTTGTTACCACTGACGTGCGGCCAACTGTACCGTAACGAACTTAGTTTTAACACATAAGTAGGTTGGTAGACACTTATGTAGTTTTTGGTGGGTAAGCAAGGCATACGAATGTGCAGGGTATGGCAGAGCAAGTGTACCTCCGGTACCTGCAGCGGTGGGGGAAAGACTTCCTGCGCCGCCGGCTCGACTGGACTCTTGACGAGGAAGGCGGCAATCCCGCTGCCCCAAGACATTTAACACAGGCGCTCTGCCCTTGTCAATATGTTGAGGAAGTCTTGCGGAACAAAGAGCCCAGAGACACACGCGCTTGTTGTCCGCTCTGCAACGATTGGCTCAGGCGTCGCGGTCTTGATTGACCAAATGTCTTCACTTTTGGCAAGTCTTCAGATTTGTAATTGTATACGAAACCATTAATTAATTTTATTTACCATTAATAATCTTATATTTGATTCTCATCTTTCGCAGGAAAGGGGGGCTCTTCTATATTTACGGTATGCAGGACGTTGGGGATCGCAGGCTGTTAAAAACAGACTTAACTTGAGCAGCCTTGTGCCTGGACGCCATGGTGAGAAATATGTTTGTCCTTGTCAGTTCATAGAAGAGCACCTAAAGGTAAAACCTCCTGCGGGCATTGCAAAATATTTTACACTACCTAACCAAAATGTTCAAGTTTACTAATCAACTTAACGGTAAACAAATTCGTATTATTGAAATGTATTCGTCCATATTATACTTATGTAACCTTTCCGTCCTTATTATAGTAGGTATATAGATAACATATCATTATAATTAGAAATAACTAAAAACGTACTTAAATACATATTTGTTATTCTAGTTGATAAGATTAACGTGTAAGTTTTTGTGCATGGTGCAGCTTAAGGGAGGATGATAATTAGCTCTCGTCGTTCAGTTCAAATGAAACATAATTTGTAATAGGTCAACCGTAGACCGAAAGAAATCTTATTAACTGGGTAGATAGGTACCTATTTATGAAAGTGGCAATGTTGACCAGCGGGGTAATTATGTAACACACTAACAGTAGGAATGGGTTTCATTTTGACAGTTCAACAACATTCATTGCGTTATTTACGTTATTGAGCAGAAAAAAAATTCGAACTTACGAATCAATGGATTAGCAATAGGCTTCAAAATGATTCAGATTGTGATAGATAGTGTGTTACGTAATTAGGGTACAGATATGTGGTTTTGGTAAATATTGGTACCTAATTGCGTAAAAATGTGATTATTTGTCGTCCGTATTTCTTATAATTATTATTTCTATTATTTTTTTATTCTCGCGCTGGAACGCCATACAACAATTACATATACCAACGGAGCATATAATTTCTTCATATGCTGTTTTCCATCCATACTGTGCGTGGTGGACATCGATCTATCTATAGCTATCTACCATTAATTGTTCGTCTCTTGACTCTTAACCTCAACGATGATTTGTGCCGTTAATTTAATCAGGCTTTTTATAAAAAAGGTAATCCAAGTATTAGTTTATTTTGAATAAAATAAAATAGTTTGGAATTAGATAGCTGCCGAAGCAAAAATAGCGGCGAGAGCTTTTTAACTAAAACTTTCATAACGCTTTGCCATTCTTCCACTTGGCTGAAGGTTCAGTGGCAAACTAAGATATTAAAACTAATTAAGAATTTTGTATCATCATCATTAGTGATGTTCAAATGCGCTATAAACTATAGACGCGTTATAGGCTAGTATATATTTTTATAGCGCGTTGTTTTTTAAGCTATCATTATAAAACTGTTACAAAAACTCCGCAAACTAACGCGAAGACGTTATCATTTTATTCCGCAACATGGTAAACGGGCGCAGAGATGCGCGGTGAATGTTATCTTGCAACGCGCTGTACACGAAAGAATATACATATCATGAAGCGATATGAATTTAATATCTAATGAACTTTTCTCCATACCTTCCAGGCTTATTAGTGTCTATTATAAAATTTCTTAAATGTTTTTTTAGTTTTGTGAGAAAATGATTATTTATTTATTACGTATTTAAAGTCCATTGATTGTATGATTTGCATGTACAAAATTCAACTATTTACATGTTATGAATTTATGATCTTATGTAAAAATTACTTTTCTCATTTTGTTAAACATGAGAATTATTATGTTTACAATACAAGTTAAACAAAAACAAAATTGCAAAATTATTTAACTAGATCGTGATTCGCGAACGCCGTGTTTTACGCGGGCCAGCTGCCGCCCGACGCGCTGTGTTGCTATCCCGTTCTGGCCCCGTTGTGCGTGAAATTTAGTTTGTTGTGGCGTTATTCATTATAGCGCGAAGTCAGAGCCGATATATCAAACGCTGTAGGTACGCTTTGTACACATACCTGTCATATTATGTTTTGGCGCTATACGTTTTATTTTCCACCACTTATCTTCATTGTTCATTATTTCTGGCAACACAGCTGCTTAAAATTTAAAAGAAGAGAAATTATAAGCTATGGCTACATTTATCAAAAATTAAGCAATCTCAAATTAAGAAAGCCTTAAGGAATATACCTGATTTATGTATGATATTATGTAGTTATAATGTTTTTAACGAGTATTCATGTCGAGTGGCCATACATTTAAGCTTTTACTGTTGTACAGATGTAAGTTGTTTTATTTGAGTAAGTATATTTTAGTTTCGTAAAAAACATTAAATATTTTTTTTTGTAGTACTTTCATATTATTAGTAATTAAGGATATTTATTATAGTACTCCACTATTATATTACTTCTTTTTTAATTTACACAGATTTTTTATTTTAAGCAGCAGCAGTATAAAATATTGTTAGTTAGGGCTAATTTCACCAAACTTTTATACCTAGAATAAGTCTTATCCTGAGAATAAATGAATTTTAGACAGTTTTTCCAGTCAGACATCAATTTTATTCCACAGATAAAAGATATCTGACTTTGGTAAAATCAGCCCTTACCATTAATTTAAACCTTATTGTTTTAAAATTACTCCTGTTCAGCTTATTGTAAAAAAAATATGTGTGATCACTGTGATCAGTCTACAATTTACGAATAATCGCTATTTTAAGAATACAGGATCTGGAAACAATGGAATCACAATCGCACAGACTAGTCATCTACAGTAGCTAAACTGCACACAATTTCAGTGTGCTGTAATGATTCATAGTAAAACCAAAGCTCAAAGTGTGAAATTGTTTCAGAACTATTTTATTTTCAAATGATTATTTTATTTATTTTAAGTATCCCATCATTAATCATTTAAAAATAATATAGACTTAATTAAGATTAAAGAGTATCATATAAATAAATATAATTAGGAATAATGTTACCTAAAGCATTATACTTACTATTTTAATAACAATAGGTACGCGTATAACACACATTCCGGTACATTTCGTTTTAATATTGTGTCTAAAAATAAGTACATACATATTATAAAAATGCTTAAGTTCCACCTACCTATTCTGTAATAAGAGTTGCCAGATAACTCTGTGTTATAAAAAAATATGTATAAATCATATAAATTAAATCTGTAAGCACCTGCAATGTATCATATGAAATAATAATAATGCATGTAATAAGGGGTCAAAAACAAAAATGTAAAACTATGGATCTGTTGCTATAGAAATATCTTTCACTCTTTAAATAATAGACAACCTTATTACTCTAAATTGGTAAAAAAAATTGAATTAATTTCGCTTCTAATAAATGTACTAAGTTTATTAAAAGCGAACATCACATATTTTAATATTAACTACTTCTGACATTAACCATTTTACAGAAAAGTCGGTGGTACTGTAAATAAAATAAGGCTGCTGTTTTGCCTTTCGTTTCCTCTCTATAAAAATGTTCTTCAAATCTTAATACATACACTTTTCTGGAAGCTTTTTTGAATAATAATAATGAGTGTTATGAAGTGCTAAAATGCACAAGCATGAAATGACACCAATAAATTTCTGGGGGTACGCGGGTGTCCTCGCGCAGTCTCTTGCTCTTTAAATACTGAAAATAAGGTTAGTTATCAATACCCAACCTTATTTTGTTTTTATTGGATATTCAAATATCATTCAAAGATATAATCAACCTCTGATCTACACTCCCCTTTGTTCTGACCAAGTGTGTTTAGATCGAAAGTAAGGAACCACATGTTTCACATTAAAAAGAGTGTATGAACTGAATTTGAGAAATATATAACTGTGAATAAAGAGGAAGCGTTACAAATTCTTCTCATTAACGAATCTGGTAATAACATACAATGTAAGTATGTTTAGGAAAAATTAAGAAAGTATTCGTACGTTGTGATTAATGTAAACATATTCCGTCCTAAATATTAATCGTAAGTATAGGTACTTAGTCGTAAAAATCAGTATACCTTTACTTACATATTATTATTTTTATGTAACTACGTTGAATAATATAATATATACATATTTTTTAAAGAGTTGTTTAATTCTTCGTATTCTATTATGTCAAAGTCAATTAATCGATTATCAATGGAAAATCAGATGTAGCAGGTAAATAAAAGAACTGCCTTTAATAAAGATGTTTATTTGAGTCTTACAAGAAAAAAAAATTAAACCTACCTACAAAATTCTTCAAAATGATTGATTTTCAATGTTAGGAAATTGACATAAGTAACTATCAAAATATTACTCAAATCATTTTAACGATATTGAATGGTGACAGCAGGCGAAGCGGGGAGGAATGAGGCAGAATTTCATAGGAGTGACGCCTGATGTCTCATTTCTGTTAATGGCATAAGCGTTAAGAGTTATTATTATTCTAATGCGTCATTGTATGGTTACTAAGCATTTGCATTAAACTTGCATTAATTCGTGTCTACCCCAGAGATTAAATTAGCTTGCGAAGTTACATGATGGATATCGATATCTAATAATAATGGTGATAAAACCAAATTATTATTTATTACGCTGATAGCTATAGCAAGCAATGCATAATTATTTGTACAGGGTGGCAGGGACATCGACGCGAAAACTGTTGCCATGGATTCAGCACATGATTCTAGACTCCATAGTGTAGAAAATTTTAGCAGGTTATCAAAAAAAAATTGGTGTTTCATATAAAAGTCCTACCTATCCTAGTAGTTGAAGTTTGACCTACGCGGTCAAAATGTATGGTACAATCATATTTTTTTCAATAATCGATGAAAAATTTCAACGCGGAGGGGGTTCAGAATCATGTAGGTACTGAATCCATGGAAAGAAGTTGCGCGTCGATGTTCCTGCTAAGCTGTATAATTTTGATTTGCGTTTTTATTCGCTTTTAACTACAATTTATACAGACGACCGCACGTCGCACAGTATGATAAATGCCTCAAAAACCGGACATAATTTTTTTATTCTATTAATCGAAAGTATGAACTATTTGAATGCGAAAGTAGAACTCCCGGATCTTAAATATACTTTAAAACAGAGTTATAACTGTTATTAGACTTTTTTGAAATTTCCGATATACTCAAAAATAAGGACATTGAAGATATGATGATTCTATGGTTTTCAAATTTTTCTCTGATTATAGGGTTGTCACTCTGATAACACTAAAATTGCAATTACTAATTTCTGTTGAGACAATTAATTTTCTATTGTTACGCGGGTCCCGGCGCGGCGCCCGGGTGCAGTACTTATCCATCAATATCTAAATCTTTATCTTTTGTTTACTATTTATAAAGAGGTACAATTTGTGAGTTTGTAAATAATACAATTACAACTTTACCTACAAACAGCCATTAAAAGCAATTTTTGAATTTTACACAATAATTTATGTCAAGAAAACTTTTTATCTCATTAAATTACCTATGGGTATCTCTATACCTACTGTGTATACTTAATGAGTCATACCTACTTCAATAAACAATAAAAAAAAAAAAAAGGTTTTTGTTTTCAGATTTTTGATTAGTGAAAACCCTAACAATAAAAATCTAAACTCGAAAATCCAATATCCTTCGTATTAAGCATCTGTTATTTTACAGGCAGGTTGACATAACACTAAACAATAACATGTGTGAAAATAAAATGCTACTACCCAATATAACCGGCGCACAAAAATCATTTCAATATTACAGAAAAAAATACGTAACTGGCTTTAAATTACTTACATCTAAAAATATAATTTGTTTCTAAAAATAGCAGATAAAGTGGCGTTATCGCATACTATAATTAAAAAATTAAAACATTGCATATACCTATAATAAGTTATAGCAACTCTTTTGTATTGTGGGGAAACAGCACAGACGCACCGACACTTTTCACACTACAAAAAAGACTAGTAAGAATATTAGTAAATATAGAAGACACTGACAGCTGTAAACCTTATTTTCAAGAACATAAAATATTAACCCTCCCCTGCCTATACATACTAGAAATTTGCAAATTTGTCCGAAAGTACCCACACTTTTACACTACACGAGAAAATATACAGTCAAGATACACATTGCGTCACAAAAATAGGCTAAACCTACCGAGCTCTAAGCTAAAAATGCACTCTACAAGTGCCCTTGCCATGTCAATGAAAGTTTATAATAAATTACCCGAAATTATTAAAAATGAGCAAAAATTTAATTCATTCATAAATAAATTACAACAATTTTTATTACATAAATGCTATTATACTATAAATGAATACCTAAATGACAAATTTTAAATTAATGTGATTAACAAAATTTCGTATTTTTTTTTTTCATATCTTATTATTATTTTTATTATTTTTGTTGTAGATATTGTTACTTTTGTATACCTACTAATTAATAAGATTAAAGCCCTCTCCCAGTCTCCTACTTTGCTGTGCCCTTACAGGGTCCATATTTATGTACCTAGCTTTAAGCCCTTCGTAACATCTTTTTTACAATATGGAATGCAAAATAAATCAAATCAAATCTTTTGATTTCTATGGATAACCAGAATAATATATTTAAAAAATTATAGCTCCGGTTCTCAGGTGAATTGGTTTCTGGGAATTCTACTCTAGCATTCAAAACAATGTACACTATCGATTAGAACAATAAAAAAAAGCGATGTCCGGTTTTTGAGGCATTTATCATACTGTGCGTCGGAGGCAACACTGACCTTGAGCTGGCCTATCTAGTACGGAGTTTCAATAGAATACCCAACCAACACACTTGCACTGGTGAAAATTGCAGCATATTTTATAACTTTAACTTTTATAATAGCGGCTTAGGCCCACTTGCGCGTTTTTTGGGTTAAATGAATAAATGTAGAGTTTGTAAACTCGGGAGTTAAGTAATTAACATTTTATTTAAGGTGAGTGGGGGGAAGATGAAAAACGGGGTAACACAAAAAGTTGTCCATAACGCCAGACTTAATGCAGTTTTTGCAGTGATGGCAACATTATTAAGATCGCCATTTTGTTACGTCACACATCTTAGTCAGCGTTTGCCGCTTTGAGTTAATGGTTGTGTGAAAAATGCAAATGTCTGCGCAGTGACTTTTACGCAAATTAATCGAGTGTTTTAATCTTACCCCGTGTCCTGTAACTTTACTTACGAGGTGGGTACGAATGTTTTATTGAAATATCTACTCATTATTTTTAATTCTTAGTTGTGTTATTACATTCAAATATGGATATTTTTCGTATTTTAGGATTTATTTCAATTTTCCATCTTTACCCACCAATATTTGACGGGGTAAGAAGAACATATAAAAGTTTCGACCTTACCCCGTTTTCAAAAATCATACTAATAGACAGATGTTCTCAAACCGTTGTGATAAGATAAGTATACAAAATAAAATAATAGGTACCTACCCTTTTATGATTTTATGATGTTCATATAGAATATCGGTTGTGCAAATTTTGAATTAATTAATTTTGTGTATAAGTGATTAGTGATTACATACTGTCTTTGAAATATTTAATTAGAATAAAATTATTGTTTTGTTTCAGCAAATATAACGGATGCACAGTAATAAACTGTCAGCGAGACAAATTCGGCCATTTATATCTAGAAGTACTTACAAATATTATTATTATAAATACCAACTTAGGACTATCGAATGACTATTCAATAAATGCATTTTGCCAATTCAGAATCACCATGTCACGTAACTACGTCCGGAAACATCTACGCGCAACTTCCTACACTCATGACGATGTTGCTAACACCATAGAGTAAGTAAAACGGAAGGAATTGACATTATACGGCGCGGCAAAACATTACAATATACCTATTGCTACTCTTCAAACTCTCTGTTTTGTAATATCTTGGTATTAGGATAGAGTAAAATAAAAATATATATGTGATTGATAGCGATGTTTTATTTTCAGTATAACCTTAAGCAATTAAAGTGGAAAGTTTGAGAACCTCTATGTCAATCTCCCCCGGTTGGGGTAAGATTGAAATATAAAAAAATACAAAAATATTATATCTTTGTTAACTAAAGGTATTTTGACACTTCAGGCAGTTCTCAGTTTTTATCGCACTTCAAACTATAGACTAGTGACGACCAACAGCGTCTGATAATCATTTGAACGATTTTAGAAACTATTTCGATCATTCCCCATCACCCTTTCGTCTTCCCCCTGTTTCATTCTCGTGATAAAACATTTGATTGAATTTTTTTTAATGCTTTGGAACAGATTTAACAGGATGTTATCAATATGATAGAAAAATATACTCTTTGCTCTTTACTCAATACAAATAAATTTTTAGCATAAGCTAATATGAACTGTTCTACAAGACTTCAAATACAACACTGCTCATCTCATCAAAAAACCGTTCGATCTTGCCCCCACTCACCTTAACTCTTTATACGCGTTGCGCCCCTAAAAACTAACATTGGATTAGTTAACCAGGCATTAGTGTTTTTTGAGTTGGGAACATTGCAGTTCAATCGACGAAACATAATATTAGAATTGCGTTTATTTTTTTGGGTGGGATATCACCTCTCCCGCTCTGGGCGGAGCGGAAGGGCGTGTCAGACTCTTCCTAACTAAAACCCACCCGTGTTCCTGCAATTGCCTGTGCGCTAGGCCCACGGTAACCCTTTCGGAACCCGTCAATGATGCTGACATCTCTTTGAGGCGCGCGTGGAACACGACGCGCCGTCGACCTGGGCCTGGTCCTTACCTGACGGCGAGCTGCCAATTGCTAGCCGTCCGCAAGCCCGCGCTTACGGTGGCTGGGAGTCGGCAATCGACTCCCGACGCCCAGGGTGGTTCCTTCTGCGGCGACTGGGGGCATGAGGGCGCAACAATTGCCTCTCCCTCACGCGCTCCGCCTCCTCCTTTGCCAGCATTACTGCTTCGCAGAAGGAGGTGTCGGCTTCCCATTTCCTCGCACTCCGTACCAAGGCCTGAACCAGGGCTGGACGCGAGAGATCACCGCCGCCGATCGCCGCCACGAGGACACGGCGGTGCTCCGCCCAAGCCGGGCAGACCTCCACCGTATGCTCCACCATGTCTTTCGGTCGATCCACACAATTATAACACTCGGGCGTTTCCTCCCGCTTTATCCGGAACAGGAACGTCCCGAAACAGCCATGTCCGGTGAGGACCTACGTCAGGCGGAAGGTGAGGACGCCGAGGCGCCTCTCAAGCCACTCCTCAAAGAGGGGACTTACCGCCGCAATTGTGGCGTGCCCTGCGCTGGTTTGCGACAGTCGCACTCTCCATGCCGCCATGAAATCCCGCCGGAGCTCTGTCCGCTGTGCCGCGATTTCTCGCGGTAGCGGAGTTACGCCCCGGTGTTTCGCCTTCTCGCGCCACTCCCAAATGTGCGCGAGGACTTTTGCCTCCAGACCCCATGGCGGCAATCCGGCAAGGAGGCTCGCCGCCTCGCAGGAGACCGTGCGGTATCCCCGGACCAGCCTGATGGCCATGACCCTCTGGGACGCATTCAACCGGCGGGCTGGCCGGCGCCTTTATGAACGCGCCCACACCGGTGCGCCGTAGAGGGCCATGGACCGCACGACTCCAGCGTAGAGCCTCCGGCAGGAGGCGTTTGGACCCCCTAGATTGGGCAGGAGCCGCTTCAAGGCAGCCCCGGCCCGCTCCAGTTTGGGAGCCAAACGACGAAAATGCTCCACGAAGTTCCACCGGCTGTCGAGGACGAGTCCCAGGTACTTCATCGTCGACTCGACGCCGATGTGAACCCCCCCTACTGTTACTTGGGAACCCGACAGTGGCGCGTTCCGAGGACCATGAAAACACATGGCCTTGGACTTGTGCAAGGCCACCTCGAGTCCCAATTGCCAGATCCTCTCAACGACTGTCGCAACCCCGCGTGTCATTAATTCGGCCGCCGCCTGGTGCGACCTCCCCTGCGCCAGAACCAGCGTGTCGTCAGCGTAGCACACCACGCTGACGCCGCTAGGGAGGTCGGCGCGCAGCACCCGGTCGTATCTGATGTCCCACAGATGCGGCCCCAAGACCGATCCCTATGGGACACCATCCGACATCTCTCGCCGGTTTCACTCTCCCTGGTGACCGGGGTAAATGACGGCCCTATCCGTCAGATAGGCCTCGACTACACGACAGAGGTAGGTCATGTAATTTTACCAAAAATGAATGAACGAGCAATGAACGGAAATTGTAATACCCCTCTCTTGTACACTACACTACGATATATAAAACTTTCTAGTTTTTGAATTTTATAACATGACAATTCATTTTAATCGTACTGTATGACATACAGTGTATGTGGTTTTCATGGAGATTTAGTTTATTGATTGACGAAAACGTCAGTTATGGAAAAATTATATGTATGAAGTTTTTTTTATAAGATATTATTGATAAGATTGTATTTATTTGTATATGAGTTCATGAATATATTGCCCGCTGATATACCTACTTCCGAATTTTCACTTACTACAACGTCGAAGAATATTAATTATACAAAATAAGTTATCAGCGGTACTTTATTTTGACATTACTAACACTAACTCAGAATTTAGCGACTTAACTCGTCTACATCGGTGGGTTTAATATTTAAAAATTTAACCCTAGATTTACGTCTAACTCTTGGTGGCGCAAGCTGAATTATTTGATTTATCCTGAGTTAGCTGTTAACTCCGAGTTATTTAACGTTTTACCCATAAACACGCCAAGTGGGCCTAAGAGTTCAAGCAGCAAGTAGTAGTAGCATATTTGCTTCCGATAACGTCTGTAGCTACAAAAATAACTAAGAGTCGCAATAATGGAACCAAATACTACCGTTGCCTTTATAATAGTTAATTCTAGAGCCCATTTATTACTTACGTCTGTAACAGAGTTACAAAGGGCATTTGGTCCATGAAAGCTGCTTACGGGATTCTCTTGTAACTGTTAAACGCCGCTTAACTGCATAAAAGAGTTCATTGTAGCCTACTTAAAGCAGCTGTATAAGAGTTGAAATAACCACTGTTATTCTACTTAAAGTTCTGGTAATAGAGGTAATAATAACTCTTATACAGACTAAGTTCCAGAAAGTCAATAAATATTACTAAACCATACTTTGAACTTTAAAAATGGGAACAATGCTCCCTTGAGTAGTATAATAGAGTAAACCAAATCAGCGGAGACAATCCCAAATGATAAGTCAAGTTTCATAAATACGGATGAGGATTCCGCAGGCAAATTTTATTCCACCAATAATGGTGATTCCATTATTGATGAGACGATGAGTGTTGGTATATTATAAATAATTAATTAGAGCAACATTTTGAGATAATTTTGAATTGAAACTGATACATAACGTACGCTACTCTATCTAATTAGGTATAGGGGATATGACGACTTTGTGCCCAAAATGGTTCTATAGTTGCTGGATTAGGCCTGCAGAGCACGCTCTAGCACTTGGGTCTTAGCATCTTAGTGAATAATCGAGTTGGCTCCAAAGCTTTTATGCAGTAAACTTGTGTTACTTGGGTAAGAGGCCAATTTATACTGGTTGACGTGCGGCCTACTGTTATGTTATGTACCTCGTTGAATATATTTTAAATGTGTTGAAAGCTTAAAATGATTTTACTACGATTAACATGCCTGTTAAATGGAAAGGTAAGCAGCGAGCTTAGAGTAGGTATATACTCTAAAGCAGTGAGACATAAGAGGCAACCCGGTGGGTGAACTATATACTCTTTTTTTGCCTGGAAGCCTAAAGCTCGCTTAATGGTACAGTTGGTGCAGTGGCTCAGCAATTGGCTGCTGCGCTACGTCTGGCGGGTTCGATTCCCGCACGGAGTAAATAGTACCTATTATATATGGCCTTTAGATAAATATTCTGTATCTGTCTGTTTGCGTTATGTGAGATTTGTACGTGTAAGCTAAGCATACCTACGGTATCTACAGCAAGATAGTCCTAGTGGGACAAATTTTGATAACGACGTCACGATTTCAAAGAAGCCATGCTCATAATAAATGAAGTGACAAAACATAAGCGAGGTACCTAGTTAATAATAAGTGCAAATTTTTATTGATCCATTTGTTAGATAATATAGCCCCGTAGGTACCTTCTTGGCAAGTCGGTTGGTGACTGCTGATGTTTTCTACATTGCTCGTCGAGACGGGCAATATAATAACAAGTCGAAATGTAATACACGGATTATTACCTACTGCCCCTTAGATCTTAGTAGTTGCAAGCACCTCTGCTAGTAAGATCGAATCGTGCGCAGGTACTCCATACACGGAGTAGGTAGGTACTTATACCATTTTAATGGTCAAACGTTAAGCTTTCTACGTGAATTTCTATTAGTTTATTAATATATACTATGCTCTTAGAAACTATGCAGTACAAGGTCCTAAACAATTTGAGGTAAGTATGTAGGTATTTGTAATTGATTAGAATCTAAGCTTGTTAAACCTATAAAAACCGGTACCTTGATGATGAATTTTCCAGATCCTGCGCGCAGACATGTTACAAAAAAAGAAAATTTGTGTAAATGAATAATTATGTAGAAGACAGTAGAAGTTTCCGGCAAATAGAAGCACAGAATGATATTTTATCGTAGGTATGTGAAATCTTGTTACTTGAGCATATAGCCCATTCATTGAGGAACCCATTTTTTTTAAAGCATTTCATAAAAAAGCGATTTCCATGAAAGGTTTAGATACTTAAAAAAAAAAGGATTTTTCGTCTACTAAACCGTAATAAATACCTACGTAGTATTTGTGGTTGCCAAATTATTAAAAGGAAGCATAGGATAGCAGTTGCCAAAGAAAACCATTTCTTGAATCAGACACAATTTATTACAAGAAAATGTTTATGAAAATATAAGGTGTACCAAAGCCTAGTATCATTGAGATATGATCAATGCTACTATTATAAAAATATAATTTATTTATTTATCTAATTATTACATGGTCATGGTTAACAAAACATGTCTTTTTGGGGTTGACTTATTGATTTTACGAATAAAAAAACAATATCACAGAAAATTACTAAAAAGAAATCTCAAATTATTTGAAATGAATTAATTTATATTCTGGAATTTAATTTAATTTGAAGCTTTTAACTATGTTGAATTTGATAATATAATCACATAATAACTTAATCACTAGCTAATTCACATATAATCTATTCTAAAGAATATTTAAAGTTTATGTCGGTATATCAGTAATAATGGGCTTGGGTCAATACATAAGTAGACACTTTACTAAATAGGTGTTGCGTTAAAAAGTAGGCTAAACTTAAAAGCATACATTCTTAATATACAGCGTGATTTTCCGGGATTTTATGATTTGATCATAAGTATTCAATCCTTTTTGGCAGAACTATTGCTGGATACCATAATACAGAGTATTTTTTTATTAAACATTGTTTTGCATTTCTAAATTGAAGCTATAAATAACCGTTATCCCAGTTTAGTTTTCTCCAAAATCGAGTACATGAATACTTTGTCCACCTTGCTCTCTAAAATTGAGTACATGATTACTTTGTCCACCTTGTTCTCTAATATTCACTCTGTAAATATTGTTTTGTTAGGTACTTGTTTATTACTGTCCAAGCCCAATTTAACAACAACCGAGAAATAATAATTTACTTTACGAATAAAAAAACACCTTCAAATCTAACAAGTTATTAATACTATGATAAAAAAATAAATTCGTAGTTCGTATCCCTTAACAATCCCTTAGTCAGAACGGAGCTGAGCTGCACATTTATTAAAAAAAAAAAACATGAAACAATTCTTTAAATGATATGTGTAGAGTGTAGAGAATAACAATAAATATTTACTTAGTTCAAATATATTTAGGTAGGTACTTTAATAATGACATCGATAGGCATGAAAGGCCATGACGAGTGTCATTTAGTATTCAACCTCTATTTGAGCAAAAACTTGTATAGCGCTTTTTTGTTTTATATTAAATTACAGATTTTATAAAAAAATTAATGCCTTCTCTTTTTTTTGGGTGTCAGCTTGGACATGTCGCTGCATGGGTACGGATAGACATAGACACCTTTGAAGTTGTTAGGTTGAGTCTTAACTTGGGACTCTTTTTCGACAGGCTCAATTAGATCTTCATCAAGCTCATTTTTGTCATCAGGACAATAAAGCGACGCCAGCGATGTGGCAGTGGACCGGTTTTGTATTATTTCACGAACGGCAAGATCGAGGAATGGTTTGTTTTGCACTTCGTCGACACTGGCACCGTGCTCCGAGGTGGAGGGCTTGGCGAGAGCGCCTTCTTCGAGCGCTGTCTCCTCGAGAGCGGCCCGCTCCATGAGGTCACGCTGTGACTCACGCGCCTCCATCAGGAATATGCTCTCCTGTTTATTGCCCCAACACAATTAAAACAACAGTGAAAAATAAAATAGGTGCGTAACCGACAAAGTCAGCTCGGTGCGCACTTTACCTATCAAGCCTTGACTAATAAATGACACACAATAAATTCATTATAGATTATACAGGGTGGCAGGGACACCGGGGCGGAAACTGTAACCATGAATTCACTCCATGATTCTAGACCCCCTACCGCAGAAATTTTTAGTAGGTTACCAAAAAAGAAATCTCTGTTTCATAGGAAAGTGCACTACCTATGCGGCCAAAATGTGTGGAAGAGGATTTTTTTTTGAATAACCGACAAAAAAGTTTAATGCTGGGCTGTTCACAATCATGTACTGAATACATGGTAACAGGTTGTGCGTCAATGTCCCTGCCACTCTGCATATTATTGCGCTGTTCGCAGTTTATAGTTAGATCTACACATAATTGGGGTTTTCTCTACTTTCAGAGAATCGAATTTTTACCCAGTTAGTTTCAACTTCCAAGCGATTTTTTTTTATTAATTGGGACAACTAAATGTTTATTAATGCGGGGGAAATAATTATAAATCTTTTTGTTGAATTTGTTAAAATGTCACAAATTGATTAGACCCATGAGAAAGCAATAAAGCAAGCATGCGGTTATAGTTATTAAAAATGCTAGCGTTACTTACACACTTTAACTAAGAATTTAATTGCAGGTGTACATTTTAGTCTTATGGCCGTCTTCTTCAGGACATGTGTTATTTTTTTAAAGTCTATCTTTGCTACTTACCACACCAAAGAAACCGAACACGAAATAGGCACATTGTTATTTATTGAGAATGGTTGAACAGCTAGTTGGCTGCAACTATCTGACGATTTACGGGGATTATAATAATCTAAATTAATATTATAAAGAGAAAAGATTAGATTCTTGTATGTTTGTTTGTTACGCTTTCACGCTAAAACGGCTTAACGGATTTGGATGAAATTTGGCACATGGGTAGACCATGACCTGGATTAGGAGATAGGATGCCTTTTATCCGGATATTTCCAACGGTATCGTGACTTATGCGGTGAAACCGCGGGGTGCAGTTAGTTATATTATAATCGAATTATAAATTCACCCGTATTTTCCTGTACCTATATAATTTTCAAGCGATTAATACCCGGGTTATCAAGCAGTAAGACATAGAGACATACCTACCGGTGAATCTTATCAGGTAGCTTTGGAAGTTTTTTTTTTTGTATAAAGTGTTTGTTTGAACTCATAATATCTTTTTAAATTTAACATAACATAACATATCTCCTGTATTTCCGAAAGGGTTAGACAGAAGTGCACCTATAGTACACCTACATTTCGCCAGTTATGTATAAGTCCCATGTAATTGGGGACGAGCCTAGTGCCATCAACGGGTACACATCCAGACTTCAGGCTGCTACTGAGAAATTCCAGATGGAAAACCCCAATAACACTGCCCCACTCGGGAAACGAACCCAGAACCTCATGCTCAGCAGTAGCGCTTGCTACCACTAGACCAACGAGGCAGTCTTTTAATTAAAATGTATAATACGGAAATAAGTCGAACAACATAATTATTAATTTATTTTAAGGCCGTATTGTACAATCGAAAAATTTAATAGTTTTATTAGTCTAAAATGAACATAATTTACATATCTTTAAGGTTGACTTTTGGGTTTGCTGGATGCAATAATAATAATCCGTTTTTCTATTGTTTTATGCTAATGAGTACTTTATGGTGTGGCGTATTCAAACTTAACACTTTTATAGTATACAGTTAAAAGATCATCGTTGTCAATATTTTAACAAAAACCAACCACTATGGACGTCTATAACCAACATTTTTAATTCTAATTATATTCTATGAGATTGCCATTGCTTTTTATTTTCGCCTTCCCGTCTCGCCCCGTCTGGGGTAAGCAGGAAGAAATTAAATATACATTTTTATTGTTGTCTCCAGGAGATAATATGAATGTGAAAGTAATTCACATAACATGGTACACATCGTGGTATAATAATATACTTCGCCAGGTATAGCATTCCGAGACACAGTGGTCACGTGAGTGACACAAGCCTACGTCATCACCACTGTGTTACCAGTAGTGTGTAATAATAACTCCCCAACAGCCTTTATTACCTGTGCGAATCCGATAAATCAATGAGGTTTTAACTAATAATTACGTTGGTATAAGTTTAAATTGAATTGTTTCGTTTGATTAGAAAAACGAACCGGCAATTTAAATGCTGTATGTATATTTTTTTACAGAATGGTGACTAAAAATGTTCCCATACTTCTTGTTTCGTTGCAATAAAGTGGCAACTGGATAGTGACGTAAGCTTGTGTCACTCTCGGAATGCCAGACCTTGTTTTTTTAGACCATGGTACACATACACTATGGAAAGACTATGGGAGGCATTCTAAATTATTTAAAGAGAGTATAAGTAGATGATTGTCATTATGTCTCACTGCTATAAGAAAACAGTTAATATATTTACCTTTACTTCTTTGGTGGTATATTGGTCCAGCTTATCATAAATAACGGCATGCACTCCCATGTCTTTAAGCTTCTTGACGACGCTTTTATTGTCGATGTCATCACCCCAACAGAATATCACCAAACCAGCATTTGTTGCCAGCTTTACCTGTTGAGAAAAGAGAAGTTACAATCCTACTAATATTATAAATGTAAAAGTTTGTGAGGATGGATGGATGGATGTTTATTACTCTTTCACGCAAAAACTTCTGAACGGATTTGGACGGAATTTTGAAAACAGAGAGTTTATATCTTGGATTAACATGTAGGATACATTTAATTCGGTAGTACGTTACCGTGAAATAATTTCCGACATCCACGCGGGCGAAGCCGCGGGCAAAAGCTAGTTATTTAACTGTTTGTTTTGTTTTTATAGTCTCGCTGTAATTTACTAAGGGTCCATATTGGCTCAACTAAAGTTCTTTACCCGAAATTGTTCTTCCTAACGATTTGTAATCCGAATGATCACTCTTCCTAAAATTTTTCATCCTAAAGTTTTCATTCATACTATTTGTAGTGCTACCGGCGATGTTCATAACACTCATGTTTCCGAAAATTGTAATTAATAATATCATTAATGTAAATATATTTAAACTCCTACTGTTTTTTATCATAACGCTTTTATCCCTAAACATAATTACCATAATATTTTCACCCAACTTATATATAACCTACCCACTATATTTTAAACCAACTGTTTAGAATGATTAAAGGTCGTTTGACTGATTTTTGTCTTAAATGAATGAAATTCAGGTCAGAGTGTCGTCTTGGGGGCACTATGAAAAAAATACTTAGAAAAATTTCGCGACCAATTTCGAGGTAGCGCTCACCGGCCGCTGCCGCGGCACCGCTCGCTTCGCTCGCTCGGCTCGCGCGTAGTTGGTCACAGTTCTAACCTAACCTAACCTATGGATATAATTGCAGGTACACACCGCTATAAATAAAATTAAAGAATACGCTTTATTCTTATATGTTACACATGTTATGTGAAAATAAAGTTACGCAAAATGTATGTATATAATACTGATTATTATGAATAAAAAGAAATCTAAACAAAAAAAATATGACTTTGAATAATAGTGTATAAGATGGTTATGTTGAGAAAATATAGGAAAACAAATACAAGTATAATAGATGTTTATTGCTACTGACATTATGAAGTTGAATGCTTCGGAATTATGAACATTAGAGACAGAGTAGTTAGGAATTGTGATTGTTAGGATGAAAAATAATAGGAAGAACATTTTCGGATTTCCAATCATCGGAGTTGAAAATTTAGGTGAACTTTGGCGCACCCATTTACTAACGATAGAGGCCCACTATTCTACTCCGACGTTACCGAATCATCTGTTTTAAGTGATTGTGGAGGGACAGAGGGAGGTTGGGAGGGCATGACGTTCCTCTGTCTTATTATGACTAATCTTCAGTAATAGTCAATAGGCTAGGTGACGTTATGTTAACTAACAGTACCTAATCATCTCATGACAAAAAGAGTTATATCTTAATTCAAGTTCAGAACTTTAAGCCAGTTTTGTATTATGAACTTTATTCCGATTAAGGTAAAGTTCTTAATACAAAAACTTATTTTAGAACGGAATTGTAAGTTATCAATTTTGTATTAAGAGCTTTACCTTTGTCCTCGTCAGAATATAGTTCAAAATACAAAAACATGCTCGAGGGTTTAAGCTTGGACGAAAGTTAGAGCTCGTTTTGTAATGACAAGGTAAAGGTTGACTGTCTATTCCGTAGGAGCCCCTTTGCTTTTCCGGGGTATAAAATATTTCATCCCTAAATATAGTTTGTCTATGACAATTCAAAATTGTAATTTTCATCTATCCAGTAGTTTTCGAGCGATGCGTGCGCAGACAAACGGCCAAACCAAAAAGTAGTACGGTATAGTAGTACAGCCAAAGATGTCAGGGACGCCTGCGTCGCTAAACTGGCTGACTAAATATGATACTGCTGTCCTCAATTTAAAAACTACTTTAAATAACATAATATGAAATAATTTACAGACTTTATCTTAGATCGCCTGAACAAAAAAAAAATGTTAACTGAACTACTTAAGGATTAATACAATAATCAACCACAACGCGATACGAATGTGACGCTGGCAAATAATCGGTCCAAGAATACAGACATCAGTCGACGACATTGCGAGTAGTCACGTGAATGTCGATTTATAAACAGATCAGATATGGATCGAGGCCACTATATTGTACACGGTGATTATTATCTTAGTATATTGATCTGAAACCTGCTACCTAATCATATCTATATTTCGAGTTTAAGATAAATAAATCACATTATGTAGGTTCTATGTAAAATCTTTGCACAGACAGCCAAGAATACCTAACTTGTATTTGAGCGATAAATAAAAAAGGTTACGGTTTATTATAACATTCATCACCTGAGAAGGATCTCTGAGCAAATCTTCAGTGTGTACAACAATTCCCAATATTTCTGTACTGACTGCGCTTTGTACAGCAGCCGGTATGGAGGAACATCTAGGATCACGATATGGTTCATACCTTTTTGTTATGCCCTGAAAATAGAACGGCAATTCGTTTGTTAGACATACTTACTACTAAATAAACTAAAATACTTAACACATAAACTTTGCCCTAAAATTGTACTTACAATAGTTAAAAACATGACAGGATATTTATTTTGCTTTTTCCTGACCATGGTGCAGATATCTGGATTGAAACAGGAAAATACTATACGGCGATCACCGGCATGCTTCAAGACAGTTTTTAAAACCTGGGAATCAGAACAGATTAATTTATCGAAATGTTTACAAACATCGTTTTCTCGGTACTCCGGCCCAGTCCGGCCGCAATCCATACTTCCATACTAATATTGTAAATTCGAAAGTAACTCTGTCTGTATGTTACCTTTTCACGCCTAAACCAATGAACGGGTGTCGATAAAATTTTGCAAGGAGCTAGGTGGCATCCTGAGGAATGACATAGGCTAAATTTTGGCCCGGTAGCACGTTCCCGTGAGATTAATTTCGACATCTACGCGGGCGAACCCGCGGGCAGAAGCTAGTATGCAAATAAAAATGGCCAAGTCTATGAACATTTGTTCAATGATAGTATAATTCTCTGTGTCTTACCTTATCAACGTATGTATTCATATCAAAGGGGTTGTTCAGCTCAAAAGTACCATCTTTCAACTCCATGGTCCACTTCAACTCGACGTTGAAACCAACATGAGGGTCAATTTTTTTCAGTGTTTCTTCTAAAGTAGGAAAAGGCTGATGTTCTTCTAAGTCATCATCGAAAAATAATGTTTCCCGATTACGACCTTCAACTAAGTGATAAACCTACAAACAGAATTAGTTAAAAGAGCGATATTGCCATACGTAGGTATCTATTGGTCTACCTGCAAACTCATTTTAGGATTTCTGTATTTAGTGACGAAAGTTCTTTAAGTAGTTTCATTTTTACCCTCGACGGAACGGAGGCGGTATATGTGTTTGGAGTCAGAGGTTGTTTGTGTGTATGTATGTTTGTTGCCATTTTCCTCGAAAACTACTAGGCCGATTTAGATGCGGTTTTTTGCAATACATAGCTTTCATTTCAGAGCAAGTTCTTAAACATGTTTTATAGCTGCGGACCACCAGGGAGCGCTGCAGCAGTTCGGATAGTCAGCGGTTGAGGGCTTCTCAGAAACTATTCATCCGATTTCGATGCGGTTTTTTTTGTATTGTATAGGTATTATTTCAGAAAAGGTTTCACAGCTTGTTTTCAGCGAACATGTTTTACAGCTGTAGACCGCAAGGGGGTGCTGCAGCAATCAGGATGTTTGACGCTCAAGGGCTTTTTTATACGATTGGAACGCCCTCATGCGTTTCAATAAGTAAATTAAGAAAGAGGTCAAATAAATACTGTATTACCGCAGCCAGCTGGCTATAAAACTGAATATAGTATCCGCTGCCTTGAACCTGTATTTAGAATAAAATATAATATATGTTATGATTAACTTGCATGTTTGTTTGGCACAAAACAAAATTAGTTAGGTACAATAGTTTATGAGCTTAGATAAATAAAAAAAAGGCCAAATTCGCCCAGTCATTTCAGCGTTAAACAAATACACAAACATTCGTGGCATGTCGATGTAAGTAACCTACGATCTAAAAATTTAAAAGAAAAGGAAATTTTTACTTTTTGAAAAAAACCCACTCCGGGTGTTAAAACGTAATCGAAAAAGGTTTAAATAACTTTTTTGATGGTTCCTTCCCCGAATAGAGGTAAATATGAAAGAACAGATTAAATTTTAAAAAAACCTTCAAAGAATGTTGATCTGTGTCGAGTTCTGCCATACAAACGACTAATTATGAATCTTCTTAGTATTTCTACCATTACGTACTTACTTATTGGTTTCTCGTAGGGTAGACAGCAATATTATCAAATATTGGTACTGTACTACATATTATACTCATATACAATTAATATATAATAAATAATAATATTATACTCCTATTAAGACGCTGACAACAGCTATTGAGTTCCGATGTTTCGGTATTTTTAGCCACGCCCACTAATTCTCCGATATCCTAGCGCCATTCTTAAAGTGTGGTAGTACAGCGAACTACCAAGTAAGAAACAAAGTGACGCGGTCAATAATTAACAATGAATCAATAGATGGCGCTCTTGTGTATTTATTATTCTATATGAAGAGCTCGTTACAATATAGACATGGCGATTAAAAAAACGAGTATATGTTTTTAACTTTGTATTTTTAATTATTTTAAGAGACTTTATTTACAATGAATTTAAAAACAATATAAACGTAAGGAAAATAAAAATTCAAACGATATTAAAGCTATTTTTTTGTTATTATCACATAATTATATTCTTTATTTCCTTTTTTTTATTTACTTATATAAATTAATAGTAATGCAATAATAATATGTACAAAAATTGTTGACTCTATATCCCACATGCTGGTGACCTCTTGAGCTAGATCAATATATATTAACCGACTTTAAAATAAGGAGGTTTTCCCCCGTATGAAAATTAGTGTTTGTATCTATGTATGTTCGCGTATTTCTACACAATTTTAATTTTAAAATTAATTAATATGACTCAAATTACAACCCAAAGGTCCGTGCCCAGAAATTTTCTGAAGGTTTTAAAAAAAATGCAATAGACTTATAATTCGTCGTCCGAAGTGGATTTCTTGTTCTGGAAGGTGACTCGTAGCAATCTGAAAAAACAAATACTTAAAAGTTAACCTATGCTTAAATAACTCAATACCAACTGCTATATTTTATCCTCGACAGCCAATACCTGGCCAAGTACATAATAATTTAATATTTACCTCAAGTTCAGGAAGTTCATTGGTGGATTGAACCTGTCTCAGATAGATTTGATTCTTGATCAATAATATTTCTTAACACCTTGCATGATTCCTTTGCTGATTCTTCAAACCTATGATGGAAAAAAGTATGACTCACAATAACATACCTAAGTATAAGAACGATCAGGAGAATGTTTCATATGACTTGGGCAAATTGTACACATCTCATTTTGGGTACTTACCTAGTAACATTTTCAGGGATAACTATAATATCACTTTCTGATATAACTGCAACAGGCACATTTTCTAATCTGCAAAAAATAACAAACATTTAGACTTGCAAGACCTTTCTTCAGCACTAAAGTTACCTATTATGATGATTTATATAGAGTGGACAAGAAACAATGGACAAAAGCTACGAGTATTTTTCTATAAGTCCAGTTCTAAGATAGGCATAGATCTATGCAAATGTGATAGTTTGTTACTGGACTTATTTGTGACTTTCTGTCTAAAAGTAAAGGGGATCTTCTTTGATCCTCCTCGCGGGCGAGGACCGAGTTACCTATATGGCCGGTCTATATGTGGCGACGGAAACATCGTATTTTTTTTTAATGATCTAAGTAATAAAATTATTATTTATATTATTATGAACTTAAATATTACAAACTTACTGGTGAAAAACAATTTCTGAAGCTTCACCTGCTTCAGAACTGTTCGCCAAACGTCTATTTTTACTGAAAAGAAAATTAATAATTATTTTAATTATATAAAAATAAATTTAAAAAAGAAAACAATTTAAATTCACTAGGTCGCGACTTGGTTCCGAACTCGAAAATCGATTGTCTAAATCTATGCAGATACCACTAGACCAACCGAGCATTACTAGTGAAGATGAATTTACGTTATGACTTGTACAAAATAGCCTATAGTACCTATTTGGTTATAATTTCATGTCTATTAGTGTACCTGTTTTGTGAATATTATAATATTAAAAAAAATATGTACTTACTTTACTATTTCCATGAGATGTTTTTGTTTGTTACTAATTATAGAAACTTTTTTGCATTTTTGCTTATTTCCCATTTTTTACAGCAAATATTTTCACAACTTAGAACTATGTTGTAGTCAGATAGGAAACGCCGACCTCATCTAGTTTAAAAAATATGATTGACGTGTAAAAGTGTTTGTACAAACCTACTTAAAGATATAAAATCATTTTTCATTTATATTTATACAACTTATATCCTATACGAATGTCTGTACGTACCAATCTTTTTACAACTTATTGCAGTTTTAGGAACAAAAAGAAAATTAGTTACATATATTTAAAGTTGTCAAACAAAAAAATATGAAATGAACGGATAGCGGGGCAAAGCGACATACGTCCGTCTAGCTGCGCGTCTATGCGATCACTGTCGTATTGCATACAAAAGAAAGAGAAGCGCGATGACGCGACGCTCGTAACTTATTACAAACCTTGTAAGAATTAATTACTTAAATATAAGTTGAGTAGTCGAAAATAAAAAACAACCAAGTTCTGTATTTAAATATGATACGATAATGTTATTAATTTTATCAACGTACGTTGATAAATAATACAGATATTTTTGTTGGAAGATCATTTTAAGACGTTAGTTTAATATTTTTTTGCATCGAGAAAAATATTAAAAAACGTGTTTTGAATACAACAGGGTTCTCAGAAATATGTTCAAGATTAACATATATTTTTTCCGCCGTCACAAACTGTATAGATTTGGCTAAAAAATTGTTGGAAACAAGCCTATTTGTCTCTTGTCAGCGCCTTAATATAATTTATAAATCAAAGAAATCTCGTCGGGGGCTGTCATTCTCTGCTTTGCAATAAATTGAATATACGCAGCTTTAGGAGTTTAATTAATTTAGTAAGAATTAATGGCATTTTGGATTACTAAAAAAAATACTATAAATTACTATAAATTTTAACTGAAAGGAACAGGAGAGGACAATTTCAGCCTCCGGAGGGTTTTCTTTACGTTACGACCTCCGGGGAAGGACGTCGGGGTGTGTGGGATGGTTACCTCACTAAAACCACCCCGGTGATCACCATCAGCACATAGAGGGTCCCGGTTCCTCTTAAAAGACCAATTCCGGAACCCCCCTGTGTAACGCCTATAGAGACTGTAAAGGGGCCTCCCCTGAGCCTCGCTATGCACGGCTGCACGTGATCATTGTGCCGCCACCGCCTTCCCTGGGGTCACTCGGTGGGCGGATAGAGTCCCCACTCTGTGCGCCCGCGACCCCAAAGGTCCACCTACCTAGTTTGGTAAGCGGGTTTCGGCATATTAGGCGCTAAGGCGGTTGCCTCCCCGACGCGACGCCTCCTTCTCCGAGCAAGATCAGCCCTCTCCCGATCCCACTCGGCCGCCTCCTTCTTGACATTCACGGTCTCACAGGAGGCTACCTCCGTCCAGTTCTCTGTCTCTGCCAGCATAGCCCTCACTACTGCCGGCAGAGACAGGTTTCGCCCGATCCTGGCAACCAGGACCTGCAGCTCGGAGGCCCATGCAGGGCACTCCTCGAGCGTGTGTTGTGCGGAATCCAGGCTGCCTCCGCAGTGGTGGCAATTTGCCGTGGCCTCTCGCCCAATTCTGTTCAGGTACTCACCGAAGCAACCATGTCCAATGAACACCTGGGTGAGCCTGAAGGAGATGTGCTCTCCACTTTTCAGGCAGGCTTCGAAGTGCGGCAGAACGGCTTCGACAACGCGCTTGCGCGAATATTGCGGCTGTTGTAGCCGCTCGTGCCACCGCTCGAGCGCGTGTCGCCGTTCGCGCCGCCTCAGGCTTACGAATGCGCTTCCTGGCACACTATTCCCGCTTTGGCGGATATCGCGAATCTGGTCATAGACCGTCGCGTCCATATCCGTCAGGATATCCAGTGGCGGAAAGCATGCCAGGGGAGTTGCCGCCTCAAAGGATATCGTTCGGTATCCTCGTGCGATACGAATGGCCATTTTCCGCTGTAGTCTATTGACTTTAGTTCTTCAGCGTCGGACGCCTGACAGTCTACCTGACCAAACAAGCGCCCCGTAAAGGACCATCGATCGCACGATACCCGCGTAGAGGCGGCGAACTTCCTCCCGAGGTGCCCCGAGATTGGTAGTGGTATCATAGTAGGTACCTACAGCGGTTATAAGACTTGGGAGTTAATAACTACCTACTTATAATAACTGTCGGAGTTATTCTATGTCAATTGACACTTTTTACCAATAGCTCGATGTCTAAAGAAAGGGCACACGAAACGACCGCGATAAACTCAGCCTAACTTTGTAAATCTATTGACCGACTTAGTTGTTGCGTAATTGCCAATGAGGCTGTATTGTCGATGCCGCCAACTCATTTCTAGACCATGTCTGGATATTGGCGCGTTGTAAGCAGTCAGAAACCATGCGGATATGTGGTCATTAACTCGTGACCGCCGCGCTGGTGGATCTCATTCGTTTAGCAATTGCGATGCTGAGGGGAAACTTTCAAGTTTCGATTGCTATGGTGTAACTACGCAGTAATATATAAGTCCATGGTAACATGTTGATTGATATATTGTAGATTAGTCTTAATCTCAGGAAATAGTGTGGATTACAGTTTCGCCTTTTCGTTAGCACAAAAACGAATCCATGTCTCCGCATACTACAAAGAGTGGTGCAGTACAAAATATTTTCTGATGACATTGAATTTACACGTTATTTTATTTTACTTGGGATAACAAACAATCGTATATTGTATACCTATTATTTCAGTGATATAAAGTGCAAAGTGTTATGATATCGACGCAGACATCAAACCACCCCTTCGGGCGTCACCGTGATCATGTCGATTGATGATGATTGATATCTGTGTTGATGTTCGTACAACTTCAGATTATGAGGTTTGTTATAAATGTTATAAAATAATCTTCAGCTCTGTCCTCCTCTATGGTCAATATTGAGCCTAAGAGAAACTGCTTACTGCAATAAGTAGATATTTTCAGTGCTGTAGCGCAGCATTTTTTTTATTACCCGACTGCGCAACGTTAAGGAGGGTAGTGTGGTTATCATCCTATGTATGTATGCGTTTGTGGCGCTCTACAGACCAAACCGTGCGCGTTTACTGTCAAATGCGTGCACTGACTAGACAGGTCCACTCAATATGTGTGGTTTTTCCTCAAAATACCTACCATTTCAGACACCAATCTACATGGTCTTCACATGGTCTGACCAAGATTATGTTTGGACTTCAAAAGAGACTGTGACCACTGAGTTTGTTTCGGTCTTTTTTCTCGGAGTAGTCAGATAGGAAACGCCGACCTCAACTAGTTTTTAAAATATGGTTGTCGTATAATAAGTGTTTGTACAAACCTACTTACAGAAATAAAATCATTTATCATCTAAACGCGTGGGCCGATTTTGATGATTCTTACGTCATTCGATTTGTCTTAATTTGTGAGTGTCAATGGTGTCATTAAAGAACGTAGTTCTCGATAGAGTCTGCATTTTAAAGACATGACAGTAATCAAACACGGACTAGAAAAAAAAGAAGGACTCCGCGCCACGCATATCGAAAGTGAAGCACCGTACCAATCTGTGTGTGTGTGTGTGTGAGTGTGTGTGTAAATAAGTGTCTTACTTGTAATATTATGCTATTCCTCGACACTTTTTCTGGGATGTAGAATTATTTTTACACCATTTCACAACACAAGAAGGCATTATTTTATTTTTTTACTTGACGTAAACAGTACCTGCAATGACGCCGTAGTGCCGCGTAATGGCATCTTATGATGTAAATGTGTGCGTGAGGCATGTTTGTACAAACGGTACAATTCTTTAAAACATAAAACCGGAGCTGGCAACCCTAAGTCAGAGGCATCTTTTTATTAACAATAAAGACCTATTGCCTCCGACTGCATAATTTTTAGGTGTGGGATTGGAGACAAAAATATGTCATCTTGTTTCCATCTTCTTTAAAGTTCACTTTTTACGCAGTCGGGTTTTATTGATTTTTTGGATTAACTTTTTTTATACTGACGTCATATATCACCAGCATTCAGGGTTACCTTTTCGAAAATTGATAAGTCGCAGTTTACCAACCGCGACTTATCAATTTTCGAAAAGGTTGGGTTGTAAAAAAAGTTGGGTTACCACCCAACTTGCATGTAGCTTCAGTCAAAAATAGAACAGATACTGCATTGTCTGCATCATAATCATAGCAATGACCATACTGATAGTAATAAGGTGTCTAAAGATGTAAATCAGAGAAAATTACTAATGATATAATAGCGTAGGTACCTTAAGTTTCTGTAGGTGTTCCAAAGTCAAATCCTTCACAGGCACTTCTAACATTTCTAATTGGTCGACTTCCCTCTTTCTTTTCAATGATATACATACATAAAAGTCATGATAAATAACTGGTACCATATCTTTGCTTAGCTGAACATCAAATTCTAGCAAGTCTGCACCACTAGCAGCTGCTTTTTTAAGGGAGGCTATGGTATTTTCACGAATGGCATCTCCACTGAAAATTATCATATTATTATGATATTTAAAATTAATGTTAAACAATACAACAAGATAGAGTCTCAAGTTAAATGGTTAAACCTACTCACTCTTTGGTTTTAAAGCTAGCACCTAATCCTCGATGTCCAACCTCCAGACCAGTCCAAGATGGATCCCAATACTTTGCAAATGACACCTTGAGGTTACATAGCTGCTCAGGCATAGGCTTCACAATTAAATATCCAATATTCACTGTTCCTAAAGGACGATGTTTCACATTGCATGTCACAGGCAGGTCGATTGTACCCTCAGATGACTTAAACATATTTGGCAGCACATATGTATAGCCCACATGGCATGGCGGGTCTTCAGATACAGCACGACTGCTGTAGCAATAGAAATCCACAAGATATGCAAGAGATGTTATATCTGGGGTCGTAACATTTATGAGTAATACGTCATCTGGTTTGTAATCTCTTCCAAATTGCTCCTGTGGCTTCATACCGCAAACAGATGGATCATTGTTGAGAGTAGAAACATCAACAGCCACTCCTGGTGCAGCTCCACCTACATCCATGCTATGGGATGAATCATCAGCCTGCACTTCCGTCCCAAAAGATAATTTAACAGGTGTAACTTTTATACTCATAATTCTTTTAGCCAGACAACTCTTAAGTTTTAATGGATTATTCATAAATTTGAACTGCAGCAACGTAGTCACTGTGAGCCAACCAGAAGATACCAACAGTTTGCCATCATAATAACCATATGTATCAACAAAAGGGTGTAGTATTGTTTCCTTGAGAATGCGTGGCTGTTGATGTGTTTCCCACTGGTGAATGGTAATATCCTTAGGGTTAGCCTCATTCAGAATACATTTACCATAGCGGTACATTATGTCACAGGTGTTTGGAACTGTAAGTGATTTCCACCACAAATCTGTACCTTCTTCATGGTCAAGCATAACTATTTTGTCATAGTTCCACTCACCAAGCGCTGGAATACTTCCTGTGATGAACATTGTTTCTTTGGGTCCAACATCTGGCGCGCTTACAGTGAATTTCCACAGTTGTGATGTTACTAAAACTACAGATTCTTGTTTTTTCTCAGCCATTTTTTTTGGTGCCTTGTATTTTGGTTTTTTCGGGTCCTCTAAAAAAAACCAGCGTTGCATCTTGTTATGACAGGTATTTTTATTTTGTTTTATTACATTGCAAAAAACAGATTTAAGCATATGAAGAAATACACACCAGAATAATAAAACACTAAATATACATCGTTTCCTAATCTATTTGGTCTCCCTTACTCGGTTTCGATCGTGAAGCAGCGACCCGACCCAGCCAGCTTCACAATTTCACACATTTCACACAAAGCGGTCTTGGTGTCAACATTGGATTGGTTTGGAATTGGATTCGATGACCGATGACGTTATTTGACATTTTTTGTTGTAGAGTAGTGCCAAGTTATTATACAAAAAAAAAACTGTATAGTTATTATACTGTGTTTATTTGTATACTTTGTCATATAATTTAGTACACACGACGACATATCAAACTATACATTTTCAATTTTAGCTGACCTCGCATTGTAATGGCTTTTCATACAATGAGAAGTCAGCTTACACTGGAAATGTATAGCTTGATATGAGGTCGTGCGTAACTACCTAGTATAATATAGTTTATTAGGACATCTTATTATGGTTTATGGTGTACATAATAAAGAGTATTCTATTATTTTCTATTCTATTCTTGTAAATATTTACATAATTTAAAAAGTCTTAAACTAATAATAATATGCAGAAGTATTTAAAAGGAGGAGAAATAATCTAAGGACAAAAAAAAATTCGTTCGCATCGCTATCAAGAGGAAAAGTGCCTAAAAGGTAGTCAGGTAGGCATCATTGCAACTTTTGTATGGCGAAATTGATTCTTTGGAGTCGACCAGGGTCGACCAACCGCTTGGCAATGTCTCGAAACAGTACGTAGGCAGTCGGCCCCCATTGCATTCGTGTTTTAACCCCAAACGGCTCCAACGTATAAGTATATAAATAAGATTAAAGATAAGATTGAGGTTTCATCCATTTTAAGTTTTCCGTACATGTTGCATCCTACACCAAAGGCCTACATAACTTCCACAGCATTGCAATCATTCCGTCTAGTCTCTTCCCATCGCCATCGTCGTCATCATCGTCGTTGTATGAAAAAACTGTTGCAACTGTTTTTTATTTCTCTCGATTTTATCAAATCGAACAACAAGATATTTTTTTCTCGTCATTTCACAGGTAGAACACTGTATGTACACTAATGTTAGGACTAAAAAGTACGCGCAATATAAATATGGGCGCGGCCGAAATTGGAAATTATTATTTGCCGCCATCTCGACGTTTATAGCAGCGGGGTAATAGCGTAATACACTAACAGTAGGAATGGCTTTCATTTTGACGGTTCCACAACATTTATTGCTTTATTTAAGTTCTGGAATAGAAAAAAAAATCAAACACATGATGCAATGGATTGGCAATAGGATTCAAAATTATTAAGATTGTGATTGATAGTGTGTTACGCAATTAGGGTGCAGGTGTCAAGAGAGTGTGATGTGTTCCGTGTTTCCCAAAGTAAATAATCGCCATCATTGTGCCGACAGTGATTACAAGTACTGGCAGGGATTTAGTCAAACACGCGCGCAGAATTAACAAGTTTACGTCAAGACGTCATGACATAACGACCTTTCATAAAAAAATGTGTAGCTGTACATTATTCTTTTGGCGCGTTGCCTAAAATCGGAACCAACGCTGTTATCTTGTTTATTCGCTACATTTCACAGAACAGCACCCTAATTACGTAACACACTATACATCACAATCTGAATCATTTTGAAGCCTATTGCTAATCCATTGCTTCATATGTTCGAAAAATTTGTCTGTTCAACAACGTAAATAACGCAATGAATGTTGTTGAACTGTCAAAATGAAACCCATTCCTACTGTTAGTGTGTTACGTAATTACCCTGCAGTTTTCACAAAACAGCGCCTCTCTGTTAAAATCAATCGGGTGCCAAAAGATCCTTGTAGCACTGTACCTACGTGACCAGCGCAATCGATACAATATTAGATAGCCGTTTTGTACTGTTTACAAATAAATTCACAACGTGAGGTTGTGAATTTATTTGTAAACAGTACAAAACGGCTAAGGCTTTAATCAGTAAAACTCTTAATGCTAAGGCTGGGTACTGAATATTACCCAATATTAAAATAAAAAACAATAAAACTAATTATTGTCGATTTCTTTTTTAATTTATTTGTAAACATTAGTTAACTTACAGAGGGAGTGCAATGTAAAAAAACAGGAAACCGAAGGTGACCAAATTATACAAATTTTGTATCCAATTATACAATCTAGTAGCCCTCGCGTTTTGTCTGGTTTTGTCGTGTCAATCTGTCAACCACAGATAAAAACTTGTATAAAAATAGTACGACCAAGCTGAACCAAGCACGACCAGCGACCATGCACCAGACTTAAGAGCAAACCATATAGGTTACTACGCCCGCCCGCGCCCTCTGACGCGGCGCGGACAATGCGGACATATCAAAGATCTATGGAAAAACTAGTTGTTATTTTGTGTACCTTATTCAATGTTTGTGAAAACGGGAGAAATAATAACCCTTCCACCCCTTTAAAAAAATAGTTTTCGAAATTAATCATTACGATAGCTGTACCATTTATTTAGATAAGTAAGTACTTAATCGAACTGACAATGGTGCCGATTCTCTTGAACACCGAACTAAACTCACTAAAATGCCTTACTTCTCGGCTATGAGAATCTTAAAGCTATTCTGCAAAAACATATCTCTGAATTTAAATATAATTTTGACGCAACTAAAATTTTATTTGACAATCGCGAACCCACGTGGTATGTACTTGTTTGCCCTACCCCGTGATTTTTTTAGAGCCGGAGGCGCACATGGGGGGCAGCCTCGATGTGTTTTATATGGAATTTTTCACTTTTTGTATGGAAAATATGAAACATTATTACCTACATGTAAGGGTTAAAGCGTTTCATAAAGGGGGTCGAAATTTTAATTATTTTTGCGATAGGACACACCATTTTCGGGATATAAGCGAAATGAAATTAAAAAAAGATACAGTAATGAAGTTGAGGTGTTGTGGTGAATTTTAATTCGTGACAACTAGTTTTATTCCACAGCTTTTTCATCGCGAATAAAAATAGCCAGATTTAGTTAGACAACCAAAATTTTAGGCGAAAAACGTCAAATTCAGAATAGCAAAATTGCCATTTTCACTAAACTAATAACTCAGTGCCATCTTAGTGCTGTCAAACTAAAATGTAGTTACCTAAGTTGTGTCACTTTAGTCAATTTCAGAATGAGAAATCGTCGTTTGACAGGAATAAACTAAATTTTAGTGATTTTTAGTTTAGTTTAGAGAATTTTGTGACAACAGAATCGTCACCAATAACATATTTTTTTTTTTGCATAAAAACCTTGCGCGCGACCGGAAGTCAAAATCTCATAATCACTTTTCAAGCAGTCAGATGCAGTTGGTAGCAGTTATTTATGTAATTCATGTTCTTGATAACTCATTACAGTCTCTTTAAAATAAATATGCAGGTATGCTCTCGTCACCAAATTAAGGAACACATCCTTGCTACAAACGAGTTGGCAGACAGAGTGGACTTGCCGATTATTTAACTGAGCATTGGTTGAATGATTATGAAATGGTAATTAATTAAGTATAAAAATTATAGTGTGGACAGTTGTTTTAACCGAAAATCTATGTTGCGTGGGGGTTCATTAATCTCAGTTAAAAATTATACCTATTTACGTAGGTAGGTAAGACTCGTAGAACTCGTTGATCTGTCCGTAGAACATAACATTGAACTGTCCTGTGTTGAGCTAGATAAGCATGTTACAGTGTGCGTTTACAGACCCCCAAATCATCAAAACTACTCCATAATTGAGTCAGTAATGGAAGATGCTCTAGCAAAACTTGCAACTGGTAAAAAATCTCTAATTACCGTGACTTCAATATTAATATCTTAGAGAGTTGCCGATTAATCAATCATTCAATTTGTCAAATCTGTTTTCAGAACCAACCCGCAGGGTACTGTTGGGGCTGCCATCGCGTTGCAGTGCTTCAGGGATGTTTGCTGAGACGCGGATTGATGGCTTTGCCGCTATTGTTAGAAAAAAAAAGCGCCTCCCTAATCACTCGCGTTCGTGGCAGTACCAACACTATACTGATCGGTGGGGGTCCCCCATGCTGCAATGGTGGGTGCGGCTTCATGTCGATCGACCCCTTGATAGTTCAAAAGTGCCTGTAATTGGTTCATTTGAAATAAATGCTTTGAGTTTGAGTTTGAATTATTTTAGTTCAGTTTATTTCTTAGATTTGAAGCTACAAGCTGCATCTAAGGTCGTTTGTCCACAGCCACGTTAACTGGACGTCAATGGGACGTCAACGAGAACGAGGTGACGACGCCGAAGTAGCGATAGATACCTATACATACATTTACTAAGTATGGCCGCGTGTCCACCGTAAGTCCGTCAACGGGACGTCACGTTCGGTTCGAGTAATTTCTTTTCTCGTTGACGGTGGCGGTGGACAATAACTGTTTGTTGCATATTTTGAACTTTAGTTGCTTTCGCAGTCGGGTTTTTTTTAACAGTCCTTTCACAGTTATTCTACCTCTGACTTTGCCCTAAGCCAAAAACTAAAAGAACTCAAAAGGTTTTTCGAGCTACACGCAGTTAGCGCAAGTCATTCGTGGCAGCAAATTTTGTTTTACACTATTGGTATCTATCCTAACCACATCTCAAAAAATCAGTACTGTGCAATTTTTTGCGCCTTATCGCGATTTATGTGTCTACGGTGACTGGACTATTAGTTAGATATACGAGGTTTAATGATTTTTCGTATTGACGTCCACATCTCCACCCTGTATATAGTAGGTATCTACTTAATAATTCCATTAGCCAGTGTATCTCGCGCTGTAAAGACGAATCTAAGGACTCCACATTTGGAAATAATATCTTTCGTTTAGGCTCCAGGGAGGAAACATAACGAGTGACAGACATCCATACCAACTTAATAATTATAAATATTACACTCTTTTTGTGCTCCGTGGCAGTCGGGTAAAAATGCATATCAGGGTCCCGTTGGCACTCCCGGGATATTCGTGTATTTGGTGTGATGGATTAGTAATTGATTACTTATACATATAAAATGTGAAAACATAAAAATATAAAATGGTACGAGCAGGACCCTGTGTGAGATTGCACAGACATTTAGTTACCTACTTATATTATTATGTAATCCATGGTAAAATTAAATTAAACAAATATCCTCAAATTAATAAATTTGTATTTCGTATAAACGCTTACAAGTATTTTTTACAAATATACACGTTTTAAACAACTATTACTTAGATATTTATTTACATTTATCAGTCTTTTTGAGTGTCTAACTCTAAACGAAGCCTGAGCTTACAATATTTGCAGCGCATTGGCAAGTAAATATGAAGTTAAGAATAGCTGTTTCAGTTTTCTACAACCCCACACTATACTCGCAGTTGTTGCGTAAATGCAGCCCAGAATTTATGATAATGACTTAATTTTTTACAACAAACCTTAAAAATCTATGAACTTATTCTCAAAATGGACAATTGACACCGGGATGTAAAAACGTACAATTGTCACCTTGTCGACACGATCCTTTTCGCTGGAAATATATACAAACTGCTTTGCGGCCACCACGAGCACCGCCTCTACCCCGCGGAGGGCCATCCCAGCTTCCAGCGTTTTTACCTCGCCAGTGTCCGCCATTGCCACGACCTCGCATAGGGCCTCGGAAATTTGTCATACCAGGAAAATTATCAGGGCCGGGTGGAGGCCCTTGGGGTCCCGACATGTTGAAATCCATTGGAAACATATTTTGCGGCATATTAAAACCTTCTGGCGGACCAGGAAACATCGGATTCGGTCCTCCAAACATTTCTGGAGTCATCATCATTCCTTCTGGGGGCATCATCATTCCCGGGGGTAAGTTCCCGGGAGGAATGACTCCAGGAGCCATAGGACCTGGCATACCGTTGCCCATCATATGCGGCGGGACTCCACTTGGCCATTCAGCGGGAACCATATTACCACCTTGAAACCCAGGTACGCCAGGGAATTGTGGGTTTGGAAAAGCATTAGGAAATTGATTCATGTTTGGTGGGAAGATGTTAGGAACATTCATGGTAGCTGATGCTGGAGGCGCGTTGCCCTTGGGTTCAGGCCAAGGCATATTTCTAAAATCACTTATATTATCCTGGTTGCCGGTAACATCATCTAAGGGTATAATTGTCGGTTCAGTATAAGGATGCGTTTCAGGCTCCGCTTCAAATGCAGAGTCGGGTATCATTGATTTGGAGAAATAAAGAGGTTGTAAAGTTCCTTTTTGACGTATTGCCTGAATGTCCTTTTCTTTGCTGTTCTTACCATGCTCTACATGCACTTGTCCATCTGCGTCGACAAGGATTAGTGGCCTCCAATTAGTCTTTTCTTCCATGACGTCATCATTACTAATATTCCTTCCCTTCTGGAATGCGTCTCTTTCGTGGATCCTTTCTAAATATTTCATATCAGTAAAGGTCTTCGTCACATTAACTCTTTCAGTTTCATCAAGTTCAAAGTACTGAATTTCCTCCAGTTCAGTGTCTGGTTTCCATTTAATACTCTTTTTAGGTCCTTTTCGTTTATGGTAGCATAAAACTCCTTTTAATCCATTAATTGTTAAAGTATGAGGTTCTGATGTGTCCATTTTCTCTTCAATCTCTTCCTTGATATCTTTTTCTTCATCGACTTCATTGGTATCGGTATCTTTCTCTGAAACCTTTTCTTTGTTTTCTTCTGTTTCAAGAGTGTCCTGGTAAAATCTAGGTGGCACTGATTTGCTTTCACTACTTGGACTGCTCATGTTAGTGGGTGTGTGTGGCGGTGAAGCATCGTTTCCAGAATTTCCATCCTTAGAACCACTTGTTCGTCGTTTTCTTTTCTTTGGATCTCTTTTGTTAGTTGCTGAAGCATTCAACGCATCCATGAACATGTCACTTTCTAACAAAAGAATTGCTGAAACAAAAAAAAAACGAATTTTATAAATAAAAATAGTTAACGCATATTTTGTAGGATACACTGAGAAAGGTAAATTACAATAGTAATATTAATTAATAATAATTTTGTGATAAGACTAAAATGTATAATAACGGGTTCTCGTCATTTGAAACTATAATAAAAATACAATTTGGCACCTTGTTTATAAAATGCGGTACCAAAAATCAGGTAAGCAGAAATATTTAGGTACCTAATGTGGCTACTATTGCATGATATACAGGGTGGCGGGGATATCAACGCGAAAACTGTAACCATGAATAATTCAGCACATGATTCTAGACCCACTAGCGTAATTTATTTGTCGGGTATCAAAAAAAAAACTACTCTTTAATAGAACAGTGCAATACCTACGCGGTTAAAATGTTCATGGTTCAGAATCATGTAGGTACTGAATTCATAGTAACAGGTTGCGCGTCGATATCCCTACCACCCTGTATAACACTAGATACCTAAGTATAAGGATTTAAGGATAGAGCAACCATTTACAATTCTCATATTGTTTGACAAAACCAAGCCAGATCAGAGTCTGTTAACGAAAGTAAACACCTATCAGGTAATTACCAGTGCTGTCACTGGTGGTTGCGGCGCGGCGACGCCTAAGCAGAAGAGACAGATAGGTACCTTGACAATCTAATCAAAGAATCTTATCATAAGCATGCGAAATGATAGTCAGTGTCGTTGTAGCCATATAGCCGTAACTACTTAAAATAACTTTAAAGACAAATCCGGAAATGTTTATAGATCACCTAGGCATACAAAACTTTACCGGAGAAGTACCTAAGTACATAAATGAGCTTGTTTTATTAAGAAGACGGTGGACAGTTTGGGTACATAGACGTGCGTGATATAGGTACCTCGTAAGCAGTAATGAAGCCTATAAAAATATTAAATGATACGACCGAAAATCTTATTATTGGTGGTGATGCCAACTTATAAAGTTTAAGAATTGGGTGTCAGGTAGTACTCCTCTGCCCAGCCTATTGGAGATTACAGGCGTGATTTTATGTCATAAACTTATAAGTTAGCAATTGCTAAGATAACAGACTACTGTTTACTGTATCACAATCGTAAACGAAACAAATTGGTACCTTCTTAAAAGGTAACAAAAATAGTATAGTAGGAACTTAGTCATTGTATCTAGTAAGTAGGTAGGTACCGTTCCTGCCTACCTATAATGGGACCGGACGCACGGTCAGCAAGAAAAGTGGTTCAACACTTCAATTTTTTAAATCATAATTTATTGAACGCATTAAGGCTTCCAAAGACAGGCGCGACGCGACAGCGCTACACAAAGGCGCAGCTCGTCGCGCAACACGCGGTGCCTTTCTGTCGGGCGTCGCGTCGCGCCAGTGTGTACGAGCCTTAATGTAAATACAGAGTACATAATCAGCCTATAATGTTCCCATTACTGGAACAGGCATCCTCTCAGTGAGAGGGAGCGGGCCGTAATCCACCATGCGGGTCCTGTGCGGGTAGATAAATGCCACATGTCTTCGAATTTTGGTTCTAGGGCATGACAGTTTCCTCATGATGTTTTCGTTCACCGTTTTGAGAGCAGTGGTGATGAAATAATTTACACAAATTAAAGTGCGTCCCTGGGTTCAAACTTACGACCTACAAACAACTCGTAAGCCGCAGCCGTTACCACTGGGCCACCAGTGCTCTGCAAATAGAGTAACAAACAATACCTGAAATATGAAAAAACTTAAAAACGTATCAAATCATTTTGTCATTTTAAAATAATTATAGTTTTAGCAGGTAGTTATCACTTATAATCGACTTTCGAAGCTGACTGTACCTAGAAGCAATCCCTAATTTGTTACGTTACCCTAAACCCAAACACATGACTTGTTATTGTTAGATATCCGTGCGAAATGAAGAAACCCTCTCATTTACAATGCAAATTAAAATATTATTGTTGATATTTATGTACAAACTTGTTAAATTTTATCTTAAACTACGTAAGTAGGTATTTTGTTCTAATGAGGTCAATGGAATGAATCGCACCTTCTGTGTGCTGATTAATTAACCTAGATCTAGTTCTCTTTAGTATTAAGATGCCTATTAAAACGGGACTGTAAATTAGGTACATAAAACAAAAACATTCGTAGGTACTGCTTGTCAGCGAGCGTGCACCTTTCACTTTTTACCCGACTGCGGCGAAGCCCAAAAGTAGGTTAATGTTTTGAAAACTTGTTTGCCCGAGTCTGTCTCACTTTAACTGACAATCGTAGGTATCTAAGTAATATTTAGCTCGTGACTGATACGACAAAAAATTAAGGTACCGGTACTGAAAGTATATTATTACCCTATGGATTGTTGGTAGGATTTGCATTAAATGCATAGTAGACGAAATTAAAATAAACTTTAGTACCTCAAACTGGCTCAAACCTGGTGGGTAGGTACCACTTGGGCTTTAATAAATAGCTCAACCCGTGACTTTCGGAGGGGTCATTACTATCTCAGAAATAGTTTGAAATATAAAGATGCACTCTCTATAGCGTGACTTGTTCACCAATGCTAGTCTATAAAAATAAAACACCCGTGAAGGTGGAGTGTTCGCGAGTGCTATTCTCATTGTGTATTAATATTGAGAATGTGCGGGATTGGTGAGAGAATCTTACGCAATTTTAACGATATTACGATAACTGTTTATCATTATATTTGAGATGGACAGGCATGCGAGTCACTCAGTGCGACAACAACAACGTTGAAAGCTGCAGCCGCGCATCATTCGTTATTCTAACTACTTATAACTAACTAAAAGACAGCAGCACTGTTGCCAGGTTGCCACTTTGAAGCCACTCAATACGTTTATTTTACTGACAAGATTAAACATTTTTTTTATTAAAGCGCACGATTTTACCCCGAGTCTTTGATTGATACCTACTTATTTTCCAGGGTACATAATTATCTAGAATAGATCAAAATATGTTAGTTTTACGTCGTGAAAGTTTACAGAATTGTCACCAATTTTGATTACCTAGCAAAGTAATTCTCTGGGATGTTTTGTTCGTACTTTTTTTAAATTAAGCGGCCAAGACCTTGTAAACAAGCGACATACGAACTAAATATCCATTTACCTAGGTAAATATTGTTTCTTTGTGGTTTTAGTTGTAGTTTTTATGGCCTTCAACATAGAAAATTATGATACCGATAAAAAAAATTGATAGGTCCACTTTACATCGATAGCCGGTACATCCAGTCAACCGCTTAACAATGGTAAAAAATTGACATTCACAGCGCCTAATGTCGTAGCAGTAAGGACGGTTTTTGTAGTACAAGTGTTACCACTGATGTGCGTTTGATTATACCTAGCTATAGAACACTTGGCATTTGGGTAAACTTGTATGAGAAATGATCTATGAACCAATACAAAACAATATTCTTACAGATAATATTGTTAGAATTAATGGTAGGTACACAAGCATTTATTTCTCATTAAAACTGAACAAAGGGCGACCTACCCAACGGTAAATCAAATAAAGCTTGTATTGTACTATCTATAACCATTTATATTTTTTTTTTTATCTACCGCATCTTCATTATCAAACTCTAACATTGAATTGAACCGACTCTAAGTTGATGTCGAAAATAATAAAACAATCGACCCAACGCCGGCGACCCGACGGCGACGTCTCATTGGTTCATTATCATTTATTTTACCTACCATTTATCCCAGTCTCCTTTGATATTTGCGCCAAATATCTTGTGATTATAATAAAAAAAATAAGAAAGTATAGGCACACGCATAAATGTGTTAACATGTTCTCAATATTTAAAATCTTGAGCGCGTTGAAAGTTTTAGTAGGTACCTAGGTCAGTTATTTGCTACTTTTACAGTAGGGCTCAAGAGAGGGAGAGGGCTCTTAAAGATTTAGCATTTGTTGAATTGAATATGCTTTGCATTTTAGAATCTCGACTGAATGACATGTTTAACACATTTAATCGACGGAGCAGTGATAAAAAAAATATAATACAATGCACATACAGTGAACCGCACGTCAAGGGTAATATTGACAGCGCCTTTATTTCGGAGCAGTAAGGGAGGTTTTCGTAGTTCATGGGTTAGGTACAGAACGCGCTACGGGTCTTTGTGTTTGTGAATTTAGCTGCAGATTTATTTAAACGGATTAAAAAAAACAGAGGGAGATTATGCAATCGACGCGTCTATTTATTAGCTTTTTTTATCGGACACTGCTCTCTACGAGACTTCTGGGATTGCTTTCAACTTTCGGCCGCTACTTCTCAGACACAAAGATCCGTATCAGTGACGTGTGCACTTATTTGAACACATTTTCTTTTCGATAAAAAAACAACTGACTTCCTCAAAAACACTACAAAGTGAAAAATAACTTAAATTCCGGAAGTCGGTGGCACAAAACGGAAATAGAAAACCAGACACGAAATGCCGAAATTAACTTATTTTCACATTATACTTAGTGTTTATTTTTTTAGAAGTCCGTTATGTTCTTTTAGTAATTTTATTTTTCTTTTCAGGAACTTCTACTATACAGGATGTATCAGAAAGGTGTGGTAAAGACAGACTATCAAATTGAACAACTTTCCCCATAGGACCAGCATTGTAATCGCGGAAAAGTAATCAGTCGTCCAATACATTTGGGGCGAGTACCTAGGTATTTAAGTTTTGTATTGGTTCCATAAAGAAAGCTGTTCGGTTTGATGATTTGTAGTGTACCACACCCTTAAGTTTGACCACAACTTTGTTACACCCTGTTAAAACACTAACAACCTCGTAAGGGATCATTGTACTCTTATGAACAACTTTTACTATGGTACCAAACATGAAATCGCGAAAAAGAAATCAGCTGTTCCCTACATTTATGTTTGCATAACTCCTCAAAATGCAGGGAACAGCTGATTTGTTTTTCGGGATTTCATGTTTGGTCCCATAGTACAAGTTGTTTACAATGATGAAAACAATGACCCCTTAAGAGGTTGTTAGTGTTTCACCAAAAACCCTGTATACAAAGTTGAATAAATACGTATTATTGAAGCTAACTCAAAACTACATAAGCAAGGTTAATACAATTTATATGGAACCACCCCGCAGGTTTCCTATACCAAATGAAAAAAGAATCACAAATCGGCCCAGTAATCACGGAGAAATTTACGTAAAAACATTGTTGAATTTTCAATGCTAGGCTCAGTGCCGAGCGTTGAAAATCAAACGTGCAATAATACACAGGCATGCAAAAACATCGGCCCACCCCGTGCTTTCAATTTGAGAGAGATATCTCAAAAATCCTAATGAATATAATTTATTATATTTATATTGAGTGAAGGTAGGTAAGGTACAGTCTATTTGCACATACCATTTGCTCGAGTGCGTGATTTTTTTGTCAATGAAATTGACAAAAGAATAATTTTGTTTATGTCTGTTCGTTTAATAAAAAAATTACTTGATTTTTTTTAAAGGACTTCAAAAAAAAAAGGAGGTTCTTTATTCGAACCCCCATGTTTGTTAAGTTCGTGATTTTTTCATTGATAATGCTTTAACTAACGTAATCTACATACTTTCAGGAAGGTTTTAGTATACAATGTATTAGGTTATTGTTAGTAAACCTTGTTGAATTTTATTGTTTCAAATCAAAGAGCACGGGGTGGGTCGATTTCATTGCACGCCAGTGTATTTAGGCGCCAACATTTAGGTGTCGCCTAGTGTTAGGGAAAACAGGCATAAATGGCATTGCTGCTGTTATTCCGTAAATGTTTCGTTTTGACTTACTTAAGGGTGCATCCACACCAATGTAACTTTTTGTGAATCAACGTTTGCAAGTGTTAGCCCACGTTTGCACGGACGTAAAAATATCACAGCGGGATTTTATCGCACACTGGATTTTTCAACACTCTGTTTAGCGCCGAGAGTTGAAAATCCAACAGTGTTTTTTTCGGACGCGCTGGGATGCACTCTGTTAGATTCTCAACGCTCGGCTCTACACCGAGAGTTGAAAATCCTGGGTGCGATAAAATCCCGCCGCGATATGTTTACGTCCGTGTGAGCGTGGGCTTAGCGGGCAACAACGGATAACAAAAAGTTATTAATAATTGTAGTAAGGTTACTAAAAGTTACTTAATTATATCAACGGTTATCATGTTGCAAAATATTGCTCTACAAAAACTAACTTTGGTGTGGATGCACCTTTAAATACTTATCATGCAGAGTGGGGCAAAAACTAATTGTGAAAACAATTAACAACTAACAATTAAATTGCCAAATTTAGTTGCAACTAACAACTAAAATAATTAATTGTAATTGTAACGTATCGCAATTAACAATTAATTAATTGTGCTTGTAAAACTTTGCAATTACAATTAAATTAATTGTGCTTGTAAAAATTTGCAATTACAATTGATTAATTGTTAATTGTTTGATACACGTTTACAATTACAATTAACAATTAATAAATGTCAGTAACTAAAAAACATAATGCAAACAATACAAGAGCATTCTCCTTAATATTCTCAAAGGTATGTAAAGCCTGGATTTAAGCCAGAACATTACTACGTAAAAGTGTAGCACAGGTGCCATATACAGGGGCCACCGTAGGCGCGGGCTTGCGGACGGCGAGCAATGGGCAGCTCGCCGTCCGGTAAGGACCAGGCCCGGGTCGACGGCGCGTCGTGTTCCACGCGCGCCTCAAAGAGATGTCAGCACCATTGACGGGGTCCGATAGGACCGATGCCTGCCGGGGTCGCGGATTGTTCGAAAGAGTTACCGTGGCCCTGGCGCACAGGCAACTGAAGGAACACGGGTGGGTTTTAGTCAGTAAGAGTCTGACACGCCCTTCCGCTCCGCCCAGAGCGGGAGAGGTCATTTGATGATTTCCCACCCAAAAAAAAAAAAAAAAAGTTGCCATATTTACATTCGTCAAATACTTACGTAGTTAAATTAAATATTAATTGTTTAAAACAATTAATTTAATTGCAAATAAAATTTTAATTGCAATTGAATTAATTGTAAACCACAATTAACAGATTTAATTGCAATTGATTTTAATTGCATTTCACAATTAAAAAATAATTGAATTAATTTAATTGCAATTAATTTAGTTGAAATAAAAATTGTAATTGTTTGCCTCTACAATTAAACAATTAATTCAATTGTGCCCAACACTGTTATCATGCAATTTATTAAGTGAGTAGATAAGTATGTAATTGACGTAAATAAATAAACAAAAGGTCTAAAAAAACACAATACAAGCTTATTTCCGTTTAAATTTTTAAAGCATTCGTCTAAACATTCAGCAAATTACCTAAGTACAGTCAACCACAAGTCCATGGAAAAGAATAATAATGTTCATGTTAACAATTTTATATTCCAGGGCCTTTACGTCGCACGTCGTCGCAGAAAGGGCGGTTCTAGTAGTTTCAAGTGTTACCACTGATTTGCGGATGACTGTATTTACTTATCTAACTATTTAATATGAAATATTAAGTACTTATGTTAAATCACAAGTTGCCGTGCCGCTGTCAAATGAACTCGCAATTGCATTAGGTAGGTACCTCTACCTACCTATAGGTACCTTATTATTGATTCAAATAACTCGCCTACTTATAAGGTTCGCATATAAACACTAGGTACCTCTTTGGAAAGTAGCCGATGGGTTAAAAGGATTTCATGTAAATGTCGTGAATCTACTAAAGGTACCTAGATATCGTTCGTAATTTCTGTTGCATACGTGTTAGTGTCTAAACGTAACGAATCTAGTTTTAACTATGCGAGCGAAATCGTGTAGATACAGGCTATTAAGTAGTTTTTCTACCCTTTCCACAATATTAGTGTTTTAAGGAGCCCATTTTTCGCACATCGCATTTTTATTTAAAAAAAACCATTTAAGCCAGAATCATTTAAATGCAAGAATTCTTGACCTTTTTAGGTTGTGTGGTAAAAATTTTTGAAAATCGTCGTACTTTCATCTCGAACTTTTTAAAAATAGTTATTGATCTCAAACTAAGCACACATTAAAATTGGACGTAGTTAAACGAAAAGGATCCAACCCACATATGGCCTAAAATGAATAATGATACCAAAACACACACAACATTGGTATCACAATTCGTTGACGGCCATTTGTGGGTTGGATCCTTTTCGTTTAACTACGTCCAATTATGTAAGAAGCATCGATGGCGTCTCTTATGCTGCATATTTTAGAGCACAAATGAACCGTGTCTCGTATCTTTGTTAGATCCATAAACAGGCTGGCAGGGACGTCGACGCGCAAACTGTAACCATGAATTCAGCACATGATTCTAGAACTCCAGCGTAAAAAAAATTCTTCGGTTATAAAATAAAACAGCTCTTCCATAGAAAAGTGGCAAGACCTATGCGGTGAAAATGTATGGAAAATCAATTTTTTTTTTAATAACCGTCGAAAAGTTTCAACGCATTAGGTTTAGAATTATGTAGGTATTGAATCTATGGTGTAACAGGTTGCGCGTCGATGTCCCTGCCAACTTGTAGATGAGTTTTTTGGTACTTTACTTATTTAGTTTTTCCCGAAAAATTGCCGTATTGGGAAAACTTGTTTACACTAAATTATTATTTACTTTCCCAACACACCACATAAATTTAGAATATACAACTTTTCCCAATACGGCAGGTTTTCGCGAAAAATAAAGAAATACTAAAAATCAAAAAGCTTGTGTATTTGGATCTAAAAAAGGTATGAGATTCATTTGTGCTCTAAAACATGCGGCATAAGAGTCGCATCGATGCTTCTAACATCATTTTTGCGTATCAGGCTTAGTTTACGAGTAATATTTTTTTTTTCTAAATTTGACGTTTTTTCAAAAAATTGTCACTTAAAAACTAGTCTTGCTAGCTCAATGGGGACACGAAATCTTGCATCAAAATGATTATATCTATTAGCTCAAAAAAAAAAATATATATATATGATGTCCGAAAAATGGGTTTCTTAAAACATTGTGCGTTAGTTAAATAATTATTTAAAAATACTTATTCAATAAGAAAACAGGTACAAAAAATGTATCTTGGAAGTTGAGTTTTATTTTAAGAGTAGCGACCCGTCCCTGCTTCGCATGGTTTTTACGACTTGAGAAAACATTGACATTTCTTTATTATGTGTAAGTTTAATATTAATGTAGGTACCTATTACACCTTTCGGAATAAATTGTCTAAATGGTGGTGAAAACCGCACTAAAATCCGTTGCGGACTTTAGAAGAACAACGTGGAAAAGCGTCTTCAATCTATAATATGTACCTATAGATGATAATCGGATGCTGTATGGTTGTAAATTGTTGAATACGCAAGCTTAAGGCTACTTGTCTATTGGAGCAGAGAGGAGCGAAGTTCACCAATCGAATTTGGGTAAATGTTAGCACTTCTCCGCTGTAATAAACACGCAGCTTATAATAGGTACGTAATCAAACAACCCCGCAAAAAACGCGCAAGCGTCGTCTCATGGATTTGATTGTTTGTTCATTAATTGACTTACACTATTACTAACATCATAAAGATTGAAATTACAGGACATAGGTCCAAAAATACAGACACCCCCAAGGACCTATGTCTTTCGTCTATATGTATGTTAGACGCAATATGGCAGTCGCTAGTGAAATCAACTTCTACATCCCGTAAAATCACGCACTCTGAGAAATCACCTTACGAAATTAAAAAAAGTAGATTGTGAGTAGGTAATTAGGTATAAAAGGTATAACATAAATGCCGTGTAAAATTATTTTAAGAGGCAATTCAGTAGGTTATTATTATTAAAAGTTACTAATTCACTTTGTGCTTCAATTACATCTAGAGAATTATATAAATTGGCAGGTAGGTAGGTAGGTTGTAATTGGTTTTAGCCTACTGACTGCCTTATTCAATTTGTAATTATTTTTAAATCGTTTGATGGATATGCTTCATGTACATTTCTTTTATATGAAACATCGTAATTAAAAATATTAGGTAGGTCCTTACATACCATTTTTGCAAAACTTTCTTAATAGAACAATAGGTTCATTGATACCTAGAGGATGTCTGTAGAGTTTATCGTAATGAGTAGGTGATTTTATTGTATAGGTAGGTAGGTACAACATTTACAACCCCAATCAAACTATCTAGAGGGGAATATACCTACTTAATTCGTTGGGTAAATAATTTTATATAGGTAGGTACAACAGATTTCATTACGTTTCCTAAGTAAGTATGTACATACTATTGAAACATTAGTTGAGCAGACCAGATTTGAAAGTTTCTTAGATAGTTAGACTATCTAATCTACGTATAATTATAATAATGTAATAAAATAAAATGATTCAGTTTTACCTACGCATGTAATGTTAATTTAATGTTGTGGGCTGCATTATACGGCCAATCATTAGGTCTGGGTACGTAGGCACACTAATAAGACTTCTGACGGCAGTGTCCTACTAGGTATATACCACATAATGGGCATTCGTAATAGGCACCTACGTATATATAAGTAGGTTCCCGTAATTACGACAACGCAACGTTGGAATACATTAGTACCGTACCAATTCCTATTTTTTTGTTTACTATGATCTGTCTGTGCCTAGGTACTTTTGCGACAATTTATAATAATAACTATATCATCACAACTACCTATTTGTTCAGCTGGGACATAGGCAGCTCTCATAATAAGTAAGCTATAGGTAATAAGGTACGCTCTGTTTATGTTATCTAGGTATGCAGTTAGGTACATAATTATTTTATTATCCAATTCTGCAGAAGTAATAGTGAAACAACCCGCTCTAAAATTTTGATTGCTTACTGAGTAATATAAATATAGTAGGTAGGTACCTTTATTTATTTATTCTTTAGATTTATTTTGGATGCCAAGTAGGTAACATGATAAGAGTAGAGGCAGAATGTACAGCAGATTAGGTACCTAACTATGATCTAGGAATCTACCTGTTTGTACTATCTACGTGCCATTTCAGAGCCAACCATTTTTTCGTGACCATTCGTGGCCGTCGATGCAAACCAAAACAGGTAGATTTTTCAAATTCTGTATTCCTAAGTACCTTTTCCCATATACATGGGTATTGAAACAGATCATAGTTATATGTACATAATTATTGTCTAATCTAAATTATTTAAAGCATAAAGGAGACTGGTCTATGCAACAATAGAAAATGTGGTTCAAGTAGATTAGGTACATAAGACGACCATTTTTTGTTATGACGTCAATATATTGGCTTAGTTTACTATAAAAAAGAAGTTAAAAAAGTGAGAAATTAACAAAAAAATTTTGGATTCACTTACTTATCATATATTTTTTGCAGGTTAATTTATCAATCTAGTATAGACGTAAAAGGTGCACAATATTTAGTTGTGGTGCCTCTTGGGTTCGATTACAGAATAATCCAGAATGTTGTTACAAAAAATACCAATTTAAAACAAATGTAGCAATGCAATTCAAAAGATTGCATGAAAAATACAATACAATTCTTTTAAATTGCCATTGTTCATATACGACTTAGATTCAGAATTTCAGGTCTTGATGACGTCATGTCCAAATGAGAAATGATCGATATGTGTGTACCTAATTTAATTATAATTATTATTAACCACATTTCTATTGGTTTATAGACCACTTCCCATGTAAGTTCCGAGTCTTTTATCTCGAGCACAACTTTACGCCTGTCTACGTGGAGAGCAGGGTGCGTAGGTAGGTACCATCTATATTTTAGATCTTGTATCTCGATGTAGTGTGTCGTAGATTATTCTCTTATACCTACCCAGAGGGGGTTTAATACGATGTCCCATCTAGCAAGAACTATTCTTGTAGTCAAATGTAGAAATGTCCATATATTATACCTACCTCTATCATATAACTTTTCAGAAACAAAAATTAAAGTTGATACAAAGGTAAAGTACCTATAAACTTTAATTTTTAATTCCGTGTTACTGAAATAGGTACGGTTAAATAGGACAATAGCGTAGGTACAGCTTTACACTACATACAAGTATTTTCTCAATTTGATTACTACTTTCGGTAGATAGGTACCTTAAATTGTTCTCCCAAAATAGTTCTTTGTAGTGGTCTGCAGTATTCTGTGCAGCGGGAAGCTGATTGGCCACTTACGGTTTGGTGACAAAGTTTTGCTGTCGAGTAATCTGCCTAGCGTTTTCTCAAATATTTTTGGGTGGGATTCCGTTGTTGTTGTTTATATAACAAAATTACAATTAAAATGCACATTTTTACATTATAGTAATTATACCCGAATCTTAAAAAAAATACGACAGAACTTTACAAGGTAGTCAGTCTGTTGCTGTTACTACCTTTCACGATTAGAAACATTGTTACTTCATCAACTTCTGCTTGTGAATCTTGTGATTTTACAAGCAAGTTCCTATATCAGCTATTTGTTTGTGCATTTCTTGAAAACTTATTTCTAGAAATTGGAAATAAATAAAAGAAACATAGTAGGTATGGTATGTATACGTTGTTGTACAATCGAAGCCTTAGCAGACTTCAGCTGGCAACGTTCTAGAAAACCTCAAGACCTTCATGTAACCGCTCGTATGATTGTTGGTATTACGAGTATAATAGCCTTAGTTTGGTCCTGCCGTATTAAGGCAAGTACTTAAACAGGCATTTCGTAAAAATCTAGACTTTTACTTGTCTATGAAATGAAACGTCTTTTATTTAAATGTTACGATAAGAGACTATCATTCTTGGATTTCTATGCAAAATATGTTAACTGGTCTGTTTAACTAACGCAACAAGGTAGTGCCCTAATAGCTCATCTTAATAATTCATTCATGTTATATATTTTGTTGAAATTTATAGGAATATTGTAGAATTACTGTCGTAAAATAATCTCATAGTCGTTTATATAGTAGGTAATGTTTGTTTCTTTCATGTAGAAATATTAGGTCATTTTTGGATTACATGGATTGCTGAAGAATCACTTCTGGAGCACCAGTCGTTTTCATCAGCTCTGCGACGAGTCCACGGAAGGATCCAGTAGGTATATGTGCGCTGGTATTTTCACCTCACGATTAACTAAACAAATTTAGGTTATTAAATTTGAACTAAGTAGTAAACGGAAAAAGTCATGTATATTGATTTCAATATTTATTTGAAAAAAATACTTTACAGGTGGTAAAAACACTTTAGAACCCGTTAAGTTATACATTTTAGACTTACCACTGAAGAAAATGCAACCTAAACAATTGAAAGGACTTGGTGACATTAATGGAAGGACTTGCCACCACCAACGTAAATCTGGAAAAAAATAAACTATTAAAAATATGTCACTTATTGAATAAAAAGTAGAATACTTACGTTTAGGTTTAGGAGGAATTAATTTGATTGCACCCGGTTTTTCAACAGGTTCAACTATAGTTTTTGGCTTTTTTTCTGGAGGAGACTCATTGTGAACTGGAGACGGTCTTTTTGGTATTGATACAGTAGGTGGCAATACAGGCGTGGATTTTTTTGTTAATACTGCTGCACGGGAAGGTGGTGGTTTAACTTCCTCTTCTAGTCCATGTTTCCTAAACTTAGAATTGAAAGTTTTAACAGTTTTTGGTTTTGGTTCATCTGGTTTTCTGACTTCTATGGATATTGACGGTTTTTCTTTTTTGGAATCACTCAATTTTGGTATTTTCCCCAATTTATGAACTGACGGCGTCTTATCATCAGGTTTTTCAGATGAAGATTTGTTTAGAGAGGTATCTTTACTCTTTTCATTTTTATCTTCTTTTCCTTTATCCTTATTCTTATCTTTTTCGAGGGATGACCGTGAACTCTTATCCTCTTTAGATTTACTACTGGAAGACGATAACTTATCGCTAGATTTTCTGCTACTGTCACTTTTTGATCTAGAACTATGAGAAGAATGTCTACCCTTATCTTTTGACCTGTCTTTACTACTATTATGTCGGCTAGAACTGCTTTTGTGAGTTTTATGTTTCTCACTTGAAGAATGAGACCTACTCGAATGTTTTGAGGAACTGCTAGACTTTGACCCGCTACTATTACTCTTATCATCTGACTTATCTTTACTTCTACTTTTTGATCTGTCTTTAGATTTTTCGGAATCTGATAACCCTTCAGAAGTTTTACTTTCACTGTCATCATCAACTTGCGATATGATTTGCTTTCCATCTTTTAAACTGATTTTTAATACCGGCAAAGTTTCCGGTTCGTCATCTACTTCATCTTTTATTTTAATATCACCTACATTCTTATCAATGTAGGCATTGTTAGAAATGGATTTATCCAATTTGATACGTTCTTCACCAATTGTTTTATTTTCAGTATTATTGTCATTATTTTTATATTCCACATTGCACTCTGATTTTATTAAGACGTCTAAATCAGATTGCGCTTCCGAAATAATTTGAGGTATTTCAGAAATCTGGACAGAAACGACTTGTTCGCCTTTTACTGTTTTTAACCATTGTTCAACTAACTTCGATGCTAGGGCTCTGATAGCTGTAATGAAAGAAATTAAATATAATTTAATAATTTACAATAACAATAGCAGTATTTTAATTAAACTGTTGCTACAGAAATAAGAACAATTGGAATAATTTGTTTTAAACCATTTGTTGTGTGTGTCCAATCGAATATCAACTTTTAAACATTAAATTTCAGTTCCTACGAAACATAACATTACATCACGCCTATAATCCCCGAAGGGTTAGGCAGAGGTGTACTAGTACACCCAAATTTCGCCAAATTGTGTTATAGTCCAATGTAATAAACATTACATCACGTCTGTAATCCCCGAAGGGTTAGGCAAAGGTGTACCAGTACACTCAAATTTCGCCAATTATGTTGTAGTCCAATGTAAAATAGGGTGCAGGCCTATTGCCATCAACCAGGGACAAATCCAAGACTCCGGGCTGCTACTGAGAATTTCGTAGTGGAAGAACCCAATAACACTGCCCGACCTGGGAATCGAACCCAGGACCTCATGCTCAGCAGTAGCGCTTGCGACCACTTCTCCAACGAGGCAGTAGGAATTGTTTCTAGGAAACAATTAGTTAGTATATATGATTATCTTACCAAAATGGTTATCATCCTTTGACAATTCCTTTACAAGTTTCGGACAGTTGTTCGTTTTTAAACGCTCTATATCAACTGGGCATATTAATAGCAGCTCCAATAACTCTTTTACAAGAGGCCAGTTTTTGGCGACTATACTTTCGGTCAGCCACATGTGTACCAAAACCCAACCGCCGGATCCCATAAACAACCCTAGAAGGTCGGTCTCGGTACGTTTCAATATTTGTATGTAAATACACTTAGATACCAATTTCTTCGAAAATTTAGTCATGAGGCTGAAAGAAAAAGTCAACATTTAACAAAACGTCGATATAATAATATATTCGGCTCTAAGGCGTATTCTAGGGGGGCGCGCTCAAGAACAGATAATAAAAAAAATACTCCAGATGCTTGCTACTATACTAGTTATATACCATACTTTAATACGATGTTGTAATCGTATTAGAATAAGGTACACAACTAGTATCACTTGACAACATATGGCAAGGTGGTTAACTCTTCTAATAAAAACTTGTGACAGTCTATAAATATTTAAAAACGACTGTCAATTTTACAAATTCCAAAATAAATTACTGCCCTAAAATTTGCCAGTGCAAATATATAGGTAAATAGCATAATTTTTTTAAGATTTCCTATAAAATCGGGAATAAAACAATGTCTTAGTCTCTTAGATTATTCGATCTATTAAGCAGTCGTAAATTGAGTACTAATTTGTATTAACACATTGCTAAAATATGAGAATAGCAGTAGGAACAAAATATATTTTTAAGCTAGTTCCTTCCTATTTATAGACTCAATCATAGTAATACAAAGCCAAAACAAAGCTGATTCATGAAAAGCTAAGAACTACTACTTGAAAAACTTACCTAGCCAGCCTCTGGACTTCATCCCTGCTTTTGATCCCGCCATTCGGTGACAAAAGCACACTCAGGCAGTTAAGTAACTGAATTGGATCAATACGCGGCTGTAACAAAGAAAAGAAAAAGTTAATGCAGTTGTCTTACTTGCAAAAATAGTGTTTCTTCTATTGGTTCTCAAAACTATTATTCCTCGATTGTGAAAGGGGCGTCGCAACACTTTTTTCCGTATAATCGGCAGGTATAAGGACACGGATATAGGGTAGTCCCGTGACTTTCGACAATCCACGAAGCGATTGAACGACATAAATTGAACAGGAAAATCAATTATTATGATAATTGATTTTCCTGTTACATATACGGTGTCTATACAATTAAATAGTATTTTGATAAAAATGAGCGTGTTCCGCTTTTCGGAGTTACTCGGATATAGGATATGATTATTTCGCGGTAAGGGAACGAGTACTGTTTTTTTATCGCTCTGGAGTATATTCCATCCAATCTTCGGATACAAAATACAAATACTGACTAGCTGACTACTCAGAGTGCGCTACACAAATGCTTAGTGCGATCAGACGTGAAGGCTTTGTTACTGCTCTATTATCAGTAACAGCACTTATAAAAAGGAAGTATGCATAACGCAATACGTAATGCTGTGTTAACCATGTTCAAAACCTATTGTGTGCTAATATGAATGACATCTTCGAACACTAATCCTTCAAACGACTACAAGCAGGATGATTATTATTATTATATCAGTGACTCATGTGAAGATGAACTTAAGGATCAATTCATGGGGAATACTATGCCTATGTTCAGCAGTGGACGTCTTTTGGCCGAAATGATGACCACTTCTGTTGTTGGATACAACACAATGAATAGTATTGCTCAATTAAAATTTGTATTACGCAATTATAAGTATTGCTCAATTAAAATATTTGTTTGAAATCGTCTTTATGTTCATGCACGAGATGCGTAGATTGGATTAGAACTGGGCAAAAAAAAAAAAAAAATTTAATCACTTGCAGAACAGTTCAAGGTTACAGTTATAATAGTGAAGCTTAGTAGGTACGAAGTACGTGACGAAGCCAGCTCAAGGTTAAGGTATTACCACTAACATAGACTGTACAAGATCGCATTTTAAACTTCACTGTCTAATATTGACTTGCTATATAAGTGTAACTTCTAGGGCGTTTATTACCGCAAATTAACAAATAATACAAATTATAGTTTACTTCTTTGTAATGTACAAACAAGTTAACATTATGATTGAGCATGTCTGTCGCGGAGCTTAGATCCACAGACCAACCAGCAACTATACAAAAATAGGGATGGTGATTTAAAAATACCTATATTGTATTAGAAATAACGTAAATATTATAAATTTGGAATTTTACAGTTAAAATGTTAACCCATTCGCTGTGGAAAACGCATAATACACCTGCGTGTTTTCATTTCTACTTATGGTGCGGCGAACACCGATCATGGTCCTATAATAATAACGCATTACGTAATATCTTCAATGCTTGTGTTTAAATGCCAAATAACACGGGGGCGAGCTGATTGAGTCCGGGATGATTAATATGCCAGACCGTGTCGGACGCGAATCGTGCCACCTAAAGTCGACCCCGCCCATCGGTGGGTAACACTTGGACCTTCTTGAGCTGGCCTAGCGTAGTATGGAGTTTCTATAGAATAAGAGGCCAGCTGTTATGTTATCAATACGAGTTAAAAATTTCATGAAGATTTTTGATATGAAGCAGTTCATGCTACATCGTGCGGTGTTATTCTTGGTCCCTACAAATCGAATAGATACGGATGCGGCTCGCGCCCGTGACGATCTAGATAGCATCTATACGGTCAAAATACCCTCGGGGCTGCTACTGAGAATTCTCACGGAAATACAAAATCACTTTACCCGACCCACCCGATGTCCCACTTGAATACCATGTTTTTCTGGTCAAAACGACAATACAAACATGCTTAATTACTCAAAATACTTGTTCATGTAGAAATAAATAATAATTAATGTTCATGTTCAAAAAAGTGTGTCATGCTTGCAGTTACGCATGCACCTGCAGGCTTAGTAGGTAGGTAGATACTACCAAATAGGTACTAAAAAAAAATCTGAAAAAAATCATATGTAGGTACCTATGTGAAATCAAACAGATAATGGCTTCTGGTATTTAAGCCAGGACATCGATTTACGTCTGTACTGACAAGGCTTGTTGTAAACGCAGTGGTTTTTTAAGATACATAATACAGGTATTAGTAAGACGTGCTGGTGTCCGCAACTTCACGTCAAAGAGCGTATTTTGCGTACAAAGTTAATAGTTTTCAATTTTACGTCCGGGTTCAAATTCCGTTGTAGCCTCATCGTTAAGTAGGTTACCTATTTTGACAAACAATGAACCAAAATGGACGCCGGACCGGACGGTCGCGCAAGCGAGAGCGAGCGCTTACGTTGATGACGTAAGCACTTGCTCGCCTACTGCATAAATATCACATCACGTGATATTGTTCTAGAAGCTTCGATATTTTTTTTTAATTTTTCTGTTTTGAGTTTCTTAGCTTTTATGCATTATCATAATAATCATTGATACGACTAGCATTAGATAATATTCTACAAATAATTATAATACCTAAGGTAAAATGGCTTCTGCGATGTTAAAGATATTTATCCGAATACGGTAAAATATTAAAGTACGTATGTATTATATTGGGGCAAAACTTACCATTATAATATTCTATATTACTTCAAAAATAACACGACACCCAATTGCACAAAGGTAGGTATGCCATGCCACGCCTTATGCTCCAGATACAACATGGCGTCTTATCATTTTTTAACAATGATATTCTTGCACAGAGGAACACTTATTTTCTAGTTATTACGTCCATTAACAATGTAATTACACTATTTTTTAACATATATTACATAAATTGTCTGTAATCACAGTAGTGACAAATATATTAATTCCGTTGTAACAAGGTGTAATAAGATATTTATATCATTTTATACTCCTACATCTGATATATTATTTCAATAACATCCTTATAGAAAGGGATTTGTTTAAATTTATAGGATACTACAACACTTTCTAATTCAGTGAGTTGGCAGAATTCCAAGCTATGGCCAGCTAAAAGACGTTCGATCCGAGTAAACGGCTGGCAAGCGGAGAGAAGATTGAAGAATGAAATGAAATGGAAGAAAATCACTGTGGAATGGATGAACGGGGAGAGCGGAAAAGGAAACTGAATGATAGACAACAAATCGAATGAAAGATCGAAAAACGGGTTGCTATGTTGCAAACTAAACGAAATGCTAATGCAGATTTTAGTCGATTTACCACATTTAGTAATAGTCTCAACGAAAATACGAAATGAGCTTTTGCTGAAAAGCAATTATGACGATATAGTTCACATGCCGATGCCGTCAACTCTCATATTAAACCCGTGCCATGAACTGAACGTGAATGGGGATAAAAACTGCCACCTGCTCACTTCAGATGTCGCTACTATACTGTGTTCAAGAATTTGACAGCTAGCAGTCACTATCCATACCTTTATATGTAAACAAGTGACTTCTTTTAATTAATATGCACCATTGCGCAGCTGTTGACTGCAAAAATACGGGTACCCATGTATTTGCCAAAGATGTTAAGACGTAAAATTTTGGGACAAAGCTTTCCGAATAACGAATAAAAATTGGAAACCCGGTATTTCGTCGAGACTATGTGCTATCCTTTTTTATACCTGAAGACTTAAAGGGGAGAAATTCGCATACAGGTGATGCTCCCAAGATAAACTAAGTCTGTTTTCATTAGCTACAGGAATTTGTGTTGTGATATTAGTAAATTATAGTAAAGGTGTGTGTGTGTGTGTGTTTATATTACCATATCTCTGAAATTATTCAGTCAGGAAGATCATTCTCGAGTTAGTTTTCAGCTCCGATCAGGTTATTCCTGTCATACGCCTCTAGTTTTCAACAAAAACATAAAATAATGGCGGTTTGTAGACGCATAACAGTGCTGCCACCTATGATGAGCTTTCTGTTTTTTACCCTATTCTTATAAAGTTTGCGTACTTTCGTTAGATACTTTTGAAACAGACGAGAAGGTACAAAATGTTTGCAATACACGAACCTTCATCAAAAAAGGATCACCACTGGCGTAATGCATTGTTTAGGTGGCGATGACGGACAGTTTGACAGTAATTATACTATCTAACATATTTTCAGATCCAACGTGGTGGCGATGGCGGAAAACGGTGACGGTAGCGGTCTGACTCACCATAAGTCTTTACTACATTATTACTTTATTAGCAAACACACGTAGCACAATTTTGTTGTGTACAGAAATATTGAGATTGTTATATTGTGAGAAGGCTCTGAGGAACCTATTTAAAATTTTAATGAGTAGGTAACTATAGTTATTATACTCTTTGGTAACTAGTAAGTCTGATTGTAATCTGTGGTCACTTTAACGTAACGTCATTGAGGATCAGTGAGAGGGGGGGGGGGGGGGGAATGGCGGGAATAACACGAAGGAAACTAAAACAAAAATAAAAAATTATTGAAAATAATGGAAATCGTTGTCAAGAAATATGAAAAATAAGTACCTAGCTAAGTATTCTTTGTTCTGTGTATCAAGTTTGTACCTGGAAAAGTGGAAACCTAAATTATCAAGCCCAAACCAAAGATTGATTTTAGCGAGTGATTTAAGTGAATTGTGTAGTGAAAGTGTTGTGCTCAATAATACCTCCCGCCGCTTGACATAATTATTAATAAATAAGACTTGTTATCGAGCAATATATAAATATATTAAAAACACTTTCGAAGAAAATGAAGTGAAGGAAATTAAATAAACTAAAGACTTGGCTAAAAGGTCTTAGCAACCAGGCCATAAAAATACTTATAAAAAAAAAAAACCTCATTCCGTTACTTGTCATTGTCAATTTATCAGTCGTTGGTTGTCAGAAAACTGTTCAGATCTGTGGATAATTGTTATCTGGAGTCTGCAGATCTTATTTGCAGGAAATTATTGATTTCTAGACACGCTTTGTGTAAATCGGATTAAGTAACGTCAGTGTTTAATATTTTTTAAATAGTTTCTCTGAACTTGCTTCCGTTTTAAACAGTCATGTGGAGTGATTCTCTGCTCATCGTGTTTATTTCAATATGTACGGCATTTTTAGGCGAAGGTGAGTGTCTAGTTTTAGCGCTAGCGGTAAATTATTGCTTTGCCGTAATTTTCAAAGTTGGATCTATTACTTTTAGTAGTAATCTACGAGTGGATACCTCCGACTTATGTCATCTCACTGGTTTTTTTTTTCTGGTTTGTAGGTCTAACATGGATACTGGTGTATAGGACAGAAAAGTACCAAAAATTGAAAGTCGAGGTGGAACGTCAAAGTAAAAAGCGTAAGTTTACGAAATCTAAACGATCCTTTTTTATTATAAACCAATTGGTTAAGTATATAATCTTAAAAACCTTATTTAGATGCCATCCGGTTTACCCATACCCTATTGTTAGTCAGACAAACGCGTCTGATGTTAGTGAAGGTGGGGGCCGGCCTTAGAAATTTTAGCCTGTCGAATATACAATATGCATGGTCAACAACTGTATAAACTTTAAGGGGATTTAGTATGCTCAATTGCCATCAGTGCTTTAGCAATATAACATAAACACAATGTAAAAATCTAATAGATAGTAATAAGTAATAACATTACCGTTCATTCTTGTAGTAGAAAAAAGAAAAGAAGCTCATGGAGACTCACTGGACAAGCAACATAAGAAGAAAATTGAGAGGGAGGAAGAAAGACTAAAAAACAACAATAGAGACCTTTCTTTAGTTAAGATGAAATCAATGTTTGCCATAGGCTTTGCATTCACAGCCTTACTCAGCATGTTTAATAGCATGTAAGATAAGTATCATTTTAATACACAAAACAAATGTCTTCCTGGCATGAAATAAGTACTTATTAACTCCTTTTGAAATATCTTTCCTAAGTAAGAAACAATACAAAAGACCCACTTTTTTCCCACCCTCTCTTTGACCCACTTTTATTGCTAATAATAATGCAAAACCAAATTTCTATGAAGAGTTTCATACTATAATAATCATGTCAATGTCTTTTACAGATTTGATGGGAGAGTAGTGGCTAAACTTCCATTCTACCCTATTTCATGGATACAAGGTCTGAGCCACAGGAACTTGCCTGGGGATGATTATACAGACTGCTCCTTTATTTTCTTGTACATATTGTGTACAATGAGCATAAGGTAATTTTATATAGTTGATTATATGCAAGCACTAATTCAGTGTTTGTGAACTACACACATCAAAAGTGTCTAGGGATCAAGGTATTTAAAAAATATATTTTATTGTCCTATTAAATAAAATGCATTTGTTTCTGTAGATCGACAATGTACTCTCTGCTTTTGCATTACTAAGTATAGACTTCGCGATTTTTGTTTATGGTGGATTTTTCACCTTAGTTAATCCTGACATTAAAATGTGATAAAAAGTTTTGATTGCATAAAATAAACAATTAGTAGTATTTGGCAAATGTATTTGCAATGACTCTGGCAGTATGTGGACGCAGGAATGAAGCACCAAATTGGGTCCGCAAAGAAATAACATCTGATACAATCGTTTCAATGTAAATCTGTGCACTGTGCATTGAGATTGCCTCTGATCCAAATCCACGCCCATATCATGATTGTTATACCAGGGTATGCATGGACTTCCTGGCATGATTTTAAACATTCTTGGCGTCCAGTGGTCCTCCAATACCTTGTACGTCTAGTATTTGGCCTCATACTAAAGCGAGATTAGTCAGAAAATCGCAAAACGTCACTCTTCTTCTGTCAAACGTCTATGTTCCATAATAACGTTATTTTGTATATATTCCACTCAGAAGTATGGCAGAAATTTTACTGATTTGGCGTCGAACCAGTTGCAGGATTAGGTATACGACCAGACAGAAGATTTTCATCTTTTTACCGAAATTAAAAAACCATTCCCTTTTCAAATGACGAAAACTAAAAAGTATCCTTTAGAGTTACAAAATTATATAATTTAAAAACCAGATATTTTGTTACTAGCAAAAACGTGCACACATCCATACGTCATCGTGCCTCTCCCTGGACACAACTAAACAACTTATTTTTTTTTTTTTAATATTGAATAATAAGTTTCTTAAAGATAGAATAATATCATGCTTTATCATAATACAGCTCAATAATATCTTCAATTTTAAGGGTACTATGGCGATCTTGACATATTTACTAACTATTTAATTACTACGACAATAATGGGTAAAATGCCTTTTGGAAACAAGCACTTTAGAGGTGATGCAACAAGATGTCACCACTGACCAATAACGACCTGACGTATGTCGTTGAAAAGCTCTTTTTATTATAAATGTCATTTGTTACTATTGCGGTCAGTCTCAAATCATTGTGGGAAAAAGTTACAGCTTAAATAAAAAACATATTGTGTCACTGTGGCAAAAAAATCATTCGTTACAGTAAAACATACATAAAACATTACGTTTTGCTCTAAAAATAACAAAACAAACTAATGATCATAATTATAACTGACAATGCAAGCATAATGCATCACAATAATTGTGACTTTTTTTTAGAGGGACCGCCAAAGTAGCTAACAACTATTACTGGACACATGCCTCTCGCCTATTTATTGCTAATCCATTGCTTCATATGTTCGAACAATTGGTCTGATCAACAACGTAAATAACGCAATGAATGGTGTTGAACTGTCAAAATGCAAGCCATTCCTACTGATAGTGTTACGCAATTACCACGCGGGCCGATGATAAGCTACGACGTGCGAGGGTGGGGGCTGCAAACGTGTCCTCATCTTAGACAATATAACACTAAAGAAGCCTTGCAAACACTTCCCCCTCTGTAAATGAGCGAAAACAAATGTTCTAGTACGTTCATAAAAACTACTTTGTCCAGTTAAGAGCGTTGCTTTCGACGATTCCGATATGGCCAAATGCCTAGCTAACAGCCCTTAATGTTCTCCCAGCTCTCAACCAGTAGACCAAGCGCACCTTGTCAAGGTTGACGCTGAAGTCGAACGTAGCTTCACGTCCACCTGTTGAAAACGGAGACGATCCTTTGCCTCCCGTCACTCCTGACGAAGTGCACGATATCATTAAAAAGCTTCACTCTCGCAGATCCCGCGGTTCGGACGGTATCACCAATAAGTTGTACAAACTCCTCCCCGCTTCTCTCATAATGCTAATGACCGCCATCTTCAATGGCGCCTTGAGCAACATCTTTCCGCAAGCGTGGAAAGAGGCCACCGTTATCGGTATCCCTAAGCCAGCCAAGCCCAAGTCTGATCCCATGAATTACCGTCCCGTCAGTCTACTCAATGTTCTCGGCCAAGTACGTACAGCATGTTATTCTTCGACATAGCGAAAACATTCAACAAAGTCTGGGACAACGGTTTATTATATCATATATGTATATAACGATTTTTTTTTTATACAATGACAGGTTTTTCTTTCAGCTGTAACTCTTCACACAACGAATTGAGAGTGACCGCCATAGTAATAAGTTACAGTTATGAAAAGAGCTTTTCAACGACATGTCTGTCTATAACATGTCTGGTTATAATTGGTCGCTTGGGACGCGTCCCATACATTTTTGCCCATCCTCCTTTAGGTAACATAACAAAATGTAACTTTATTGTAATTTTTCATTAACTGTCATGTATGCATATTCAATTTTGATGGTTATAGCCCCTCAAAATTGAATATGCATACCCATACATGACAGTTCCGACACAATTAAATATGCCTTCGCTTACACTATAATCAGAGTGTCCAAAGTGCTTTTACTGTGAGGTATAGTGACTGGCACGAATCTTGAGCGCTTGATTTACGAGTAAGAGTGGAGATAGGTTTGCGCATTGTAAACCTATGGTAAAAAAAATCCATTCTTTCGTCTAAAAAATATTTTGTAAAACATAAGATGTTTTATAAACCTGGAAATAACGCTGAAAAAACGTGCTCAAATGTTGTTACCAAGATTTCCAAGTAGCTTGCAGTAAAAAAAACAAGAATTCTTTTACTGTGTTTATATTTTATTAGGATTTTTTTGTTGGGAATAATAATAATTAGTTTTATTTTTTCTAGGCAAAACATCCAGAAGCTTTTAGGATTTGCCCCATCTCGCGCCGCATCGAAACAAGGTGGAGCATTGTTCGGAGCACCTCCGGCTCAATTTAAGTAAAATGTTGTTTTTAAAGAATAAATGCAGTGAATTTAAGTGTGAAAAATAAATGTTTAATATATTTACAAGATAGATATTACTTCTTTTCTTTGAAATAAATGAATTTTGTTAACTAATGCCCTAACTTTCATTAAACTCAACAGGTTGCCATAAACGAGGCAAACGGAGTATGTAAGGATCGTAGCAGGTGGCATTCTGTAGTTTCTGCCTACACTAATGGGAAGAATGCGTGAGTTCATGTATGTATGTATGTATAGGTTGCCATACATGTATATGTATGTTTTAAAGCTGAAAGCTATTTTGCTAATAGAACTAGACTAAATAAATAATTTCATTAAATAACAGATGGCAAAAGGAACAACTCATCTTCAGGTTTAGTATACATTGAAATCAATTATTCGCTCGTCAAGTAAAAATCTGTCAAACCCGAATCTCGTTAAATCCACAGTTGTGTATTGACTATCAATAATGAGTTCAGCTGTCGCCCTACCAATGCCCGGTGCATGTTGACATCCTGTAGAGCAAAATATCAGTATCATTTATGGGCACTCAGACTTAATTAATTCAAAAAGCTATGGTATTTAATTTAAAAAGCTATACTCAGTACTGGAAAACTGAGATTAGCCAAGAGAGTTAAATCATTAGTGCGATTTGAGAGACTGACCTATGTTCAGCCTGTGTGGTAAGCTCGACACAAACAAATACATTAATACAAACCTAGTTTACCAAATCCAGCTGCAATATATAAGTTATTGTGGTAAGGATGTGGTCCTAAAACACCTGAGTTGTCGAATACATTGCAGTCATATGCTTCAGTAGTAAACTTTTCAATCTGAAATAATTTCATAAAATAAAAAATTATCGGACCTATTTCATTTTTAAATAAATTGTTTAGTCTGGAGCTTCCAGAAATGGCAGCTCATAACATAGCATAATTTTTTTTTAACGTTCATATGTCAGTACAAGTCACATGGGAGACACTAACCTCCCAGTTTCTTATTCGATTCGTTTTTTAGAGTCCCATTCTTTACACTGCAGTAATACGATTTGTTTATACTTGCTCTCTCACATAGCTTGTTTATAAATGCCAATAAAGTTGAAGATTCGAAAAAATAAAAGAAGAATTGAGAACACCCTCCTTTTTCAAGTTGGTCGAAAATATACTCACTTTTGTATTATTACAGGTTGGAACACGGTTTAGTAATGATGGCTCAATAACTTTTTTTAAATAGTCACTTTTAGATATATTGATTGTGTCATCATTTAGAAGTGGTAGATTTCCACATAAAAGATTACTTTCTAAACCATTTCTCATTAACCATAGTCCAGTAGTATCCATAACCAGTGGAGTGTTTAGGCCTAACTCTGATGCTTTTTCTTGAATGGAATATATATCAGATTCCCTAAAAAATTACAAATATTATATAAATTTGGGTTAATGTATACATGTTGCTTAAAGTCGAGCCCGTTAAACGTCACTAAATTTATGAGACATTAATCATTACTTTACTTTAAGCAAGGTTCATAAATAAACCCCGTTATGTATAAGTAATACAGCTAATAAATGTATTAAATTTATGGTAGTTGTGTGAGCTCAAGAACTCACCTTCGTTCTATTGGCAGTGGCATACTTAAAATCCCATCTCCTGTTCCTACTTTAGCCATATTTGCTATTTTTCCAGAATTGTCACCAGCTGCTAAGACACAGATAGCAAATTTGATTGCATATTCTTGTTGATCTTTTGTTTTATAAACAATCCTGTTTATTCTTTCATATCCTCCAGGAGTAACACCTTCCATGAGCACATCTTTTTGTTTTTCTATATCGAACCTTATTACTTCACCATTTACGTAATTGGTTCCAAGTTCTCTGGATTTTTTTATTAATGCCCTTAATAAAACCCATGAATTAAAGGTTCCTTCACCTTCTATCCCCATGCATCCTATTAAATGTAAACTACATTATTAACTACTTAGTTCATATTGCATTATCGGAACATTCTACTGATCTGACAAATAAATGATATTATTATTATTAAAACAAAATAAAATTAACACCATTAAAAACAATAACTATAGCTGTTATTAACTAATTATTATTTGGGACTGTTTTAATGACAGACATTTGTTTTATGCAGAGATAGGATAGCGTGTATGAAAAAAAATTTAAATTGAGTGCTTTACACAAAGACTATATCTTACCAAGTTTGACATCCTCTGTGTTAATCCACGGGTATTTGCTCTTTATTTCCGCTGCTGTTAAAAGCTTATTTCTTACACCAAGTTCATTTAACAGAGTAACATTTTGTTCCAGTCTGTGAGCATATTGCTCACTTGCTAAAGTAAGAGAACCTGTAGGGGTGTATTGAATTTCGGCATCAAATCCCAAGTTCTCTTTAATATTCCTTAAAAAGTCTACAGAGTACTGAGATAGATAAACATTTTCAGGCAGGGAGAAATGCTGGTTCAGTGTACCTAAAGATACATTGTTTTGAGATTCCTTATACTGAAATTGATAAAAAAGAAACAATTGAGCCACAAGAATAATGTGTTAAATATTTTCTGGCAAATTAAGAATTGATTGATTTAATGCACTTATACTTACTGTGAAATCTTTTTCTAGGACTACAACTGACAGACCCTCACCAGTTCTCTTTTTTAACCAATAGGAAATTGCTGATCCAATGAAACCACCTCCTATAATAACTACATCAGCATGTTCTGGATACACTGTAGATGTATCTTTTGAACGAAGAAATGACGGCATATCGTTTGCTAGAATATTCAATGTTTTTTTGAAGGGGTCATGGCTTCTTGCATATTGGCGAACGCCGTATATTCTTTGGCTGCGGGAGACTTTGTGGAATAGTTTGGAAATCATAATTAATGTTCAATAAGTAGCGCTAATACTACTTAGTTACTGACTGTGTTCTACTGTGTAGTATTGTAGTATGACTTTTTTTAAATCTTGTCGTCCAACAAACCCAGTCCAGCTAACAATCTGACGTTTGACTGCTGTCCGATGTCAGATCAGTTCATGGAATTAGAAAGTACTACTCACAGAACATAATTATATACCCTGAAGGGTACTACTGTGATACTACTACATACAATTTCAAAATTACGTAATTTTACCAAAAAGGCACGTAAAACTACTGGCGACCTTGGGCGGACGAAATTTACCTAATCCATCCCTTTTGCGCGTTGCCGTTCAGTGCATCGATTGAAGCGTTGCGCATTGGCACCACAGCGACGTTCCCAGTCCACGCTGTGCGGACGGGAGCTGCGCGGCGTCTTTGATTTTGTTCGGTTGTGTTGTGTGTGAGCTTTTGAAACGCCCCGCGCGCCGTTCAGTATATTAACTTATTCATGTTGAATTTTAGTTAAATTAATCAAGATGCCTTGAAATCACGCTAAAGTGTGGGATTTGTCCAAGTTCAAGCACATAATAAAAAAAAACATGTTGTGTGTATAACGTGTGTAAAGAGTCACTTAAAGAAGCCGAAAGTCACTTGTACTCCCCGTCATTGTAATATTTTTTTTGTATTGGACCGGTAACCTTCTGGTTACGGAGATATTGAAGGTCAAAATTACAACATTTACCGTCATTTTTTGTTGAATACGAGTTTTTAATGTTTTAGCACAACTTTAAATATCCCAACGACCCCTGTACCGTTGCATGCACGCGTAAGCACAATGTTTTGTGTGTTTCATTGCGCACTACCGCAAACAGCAAATTGTCACACCAAAAATAAAAGTCGTTTCCTAGCAATACTTTTTGTGCAATATCACTTAGTTTGATGTACAGAATGCGTAGTTGACGGCTACGTGATTTGTCTTTTTACACCCTGTATATTGTAATACGGAGTATCCACACCATCCGCACCACACACCTCGACCAAGCTACTAAACTGAGCGAAAACACCGGGTAAAAACGAAAATACATATTTTAATGAAGATTACGTAAAATATCCGATTTTACCGAAAATTACGTAAACTATTTGAATTTTACCGAAAATTACGTAAAATATTTAAATTTTACCGTATTTTATCAGGGTAATTTTATCGGTTTACATCCCTAATTAAGATTAGGGATGTAAATGACATTGCGTCATGCCCAGACCCCAGACGAAGATGGCGGGATGAGCTGGACTCCTTTAATAAAAATTGGTCCTTGGCAGCTCTGGACAGAGAGAGGTGGAAAGTTAGTAGGGAGGCCTTTGTCCAGCAGTGGTAAATTAATGGCTAATAATAATAACTACTCTGTCTCACTCATCTGAGCAAGTGCTCAAACCAGCCTAGCTGTTTTTTTTATCCTAGATCTGGACAGTCACTGTGGCAGAGCGTCGTACAAATATCTCAACACCTCGATGTAGCGGGCTGGTTTTTTTATCCTAGATCTGGACAGTCATTGTGGCAGAGCGTCGTACAAATATCTCAACACCTCGATGTAGCGCCAGGCAATTCGACATCGTTGCAGAGAGGCCAGAACTGCCTATATACCGAAGGGTTTCTCATACACAATTGCCGTACACAGCAGCTGGTTGTACTCTTGGTCTTGTCGGTACTGAAAAACCTTTTCGAAAACCGGTTTGTTCTGGTGACTGGACTTTGTTAAGTCTTGCGAGACAATTCGTGACGATCGACGATCCTCGAGGACAACTTGGCAGCCCCGAAGTAGATAGCCGATTTCCGGCCACCGACCGTAGGCGCGGGCTTGCGGACGGCAAGCATTGGGCAGGTCGCCGTAAGCCCCGGATTTAGGGGGGCGGGGGGTCAAACTGGGGCCCGTGCCCCGAGCGCCAACTACGGGGGGCGGCAATTTCAAACGTGGCAGACAAGTGCACCACCCAGCGCATCGCAACTAGGCGATAAGTGAGATGCGCAGCACTTCTTATCTTTCTCTTATTCTTCTCATTTTGCGCAGCGGGGGCTTTGGGCGTCCTGCCCTTTCCGACGCCTTAAGTGCAATGGCGAAACATTTTCCATAATTTGTTTACTACAGCGCTGGCGTGTGCGCCCCTGTAGGAAGGGAGCATTATAGTTTGATAAAATGTTACTAATATGTTGCTAGCAAAATATTCGAGCTCACCTCGCTTGCTCTTGGACCCTAGCGTCTCTTAATTTTTAAAACCTGTATAAGTCGATTAAGTACTAAACATCTACTTATTTTAGGCAGAGTGCTAAAAATTTCGCAATCCAAAATCATAGCAAGACAATCAGATTAATTATGACAAGGCCATCGATTTTTGGACAGCAAAAAGCTCGGAGGGTAAAATTGTAACTGTTTTTTTTGTTTGAACGCGCTAATCTTTGGAACTAGTAGTCGGATTAAAAAAAATATTTTTGCATGTGATAGCCCGCCCAATTATTGATCGAGGTTATAGGCTATTTAACGTCATGTTACGACCCTTAGAAGCCGAGCAAAAAGAAAAAAAGTCAGAAAGAACGCTAAGCGAAAACGACATAACAGCGCGGGCGAGCGCTGTGCAGCGACGCGGTGGGTCGAAGGCCGAAACTTCATGCGGATGAAGTCGCGGGCAGAAGCTAGTATTCTATGATCTTACCATTTATATCAAACTCTATTCTGCGATCTGTCATAACTTAATCAAAATTAAAATAAGCAAAGTCCATGAAAAAAAAAATTGAGCCGTCGCGAGTCGCCTGGCAGATGTGAAACATCCAAACTATTTTGTATAGAAAATATAGCGTGGCGACGCGTCGACACGGCATGCGTCGCCACGCTAACTATTGGTTTTACCCGCGGTTCTAGATGTTTTACATCAAAATTAATAAGGTTTCATGGAAAAGGATTGGCGGGGAAGGGGGCAGCAGACAGCAGTTTATGCCCCACCTCGACAAAATTGTAGATCCAAGGCTGCAACTTGTAAACGTAGATCAGAAGTGAGATGGGCCTATAGTTCTTCAACAAGGTTTAGTCACCTTTTTTGAAGAACAGAGCCACTGTACCTCTGCTCAACGTCTCGGGCGTTGTTTTTGGATATACGGAACCCTAAAGATGGGCATTCCATATGATATACGTTAGATTTGTTTATACATAGACCGGCCAGCGTTCATAGAAACCTGCCTATCATTATTTGGTGTGAAGTTTCGTTGTATATTTTTTGGTTCCTTATAATCCCTTTAAATAGTTCCATAAATAATAATGTTCGTGGTCAAGAAATGATTTAGGCTGGCCACATACGTACGGTTTACTGAATAGACTAACTAGTCTGTGATTCAGATTCGGAATTTCGTGAGACTAGCGTAGACGTAATTCTTTTTGTATTAGGAATTTATACTGCAAATACTTAGAGTGATGCGGTCGTGATAGCACGTTTAACATGGACGACGATGAACGAGAAATTATTTCCGTTCGGAAAATATAACCACGTTTGCGCCTTCAATTTTGTATGAAATATATGCATTCAGGTCTTCGAATCTGAATACCTAATCAGGAAACCGTACGTATTAGGCCCGCCTAAATTATGTTTATTTTTCATGGAACTAGTAAGTGCCAAAAATCCAAAAAACCCCGTAAAGTATTTTTGGATTTTTTGCACTTCAGTTCGTATTCGTTCGTTTCATTCATTCAATGTTTCTTCGTCGAAACTCGGAATCATTGCCATGAAAAACTGTTAACAAGTTTATTTTATTTTATTATACTCTGTGCAGTCTCTATTCCTCTAAATTATACTTAGCTAAAAGGCAACCAGGCCATAAAAATACTTATAAAAAAAATACTAAATTATACTCTTTGACAGCAAAGAGTCAAATTGATTCTGTGACAAGTAGCCTTGGGCATTGTCGTTCACTTAATGGATCTAGTTCATCAAATCTCGTTCCGTGAAGTGAACTCGTTCCGCTAACTCGTTCCACAGTTCATTTCGCTCCTTGACTTGGTAGGTTGTATAGTACAGTACTACTGATTCAGAGAGCGAAATGAACTGTGGCATAGACATGTTTTCGACAGAGTCCGGATTTGGAACTTGTTTAGCTATTCGTTCATAAACTGTGAACTATAACAATAAGATACGTCACCTATGAAATTCAGTTATTAAATAGCTTCGATTTCCCTTCATACTTTTTTCAGGCTTAGGACTGACACTTAAAGTGACTAATATGAATTAATATTGAACCTACTTTTCACTTTAAAAGGCGTATTTAAAAATCGACTCTATTTACAATATTTTTTTTTTTGTGTTTTGTTTTTTTTTGTTTTCTCTAATCACATGTTTAATATGAATTAATATTAAACCTACTTTTAATTTTAAAAAGCGTATTTAAAAATCAACTCTAATTACTTTTTTTTTGTTTTCAGGCTTCTTATTTTTATGTCTTCTCTAATCACATGTTTCCATGCAAACACAGCAATTGTGATACCTTTTCAGGCTTCAACAATGAACGACGTGCTCTTAAAATATCGCCAGCCTTTGAAAAGATTCTTTCGCATGGCACTGAGGTAGCGGGTATACGAGGGTCATTCAATAAATACTTAGCCTACAAAAAGTAAACGAAAATTTTGGAAAAGTGGCAATTTATTTTTCAACATAGTCTCCTTTTAGTTCGATACACTTAGCCCAGCGATGCTCCAACTTTTTTAACCCGTCCGAAAAATAGTTTTTGTCAAACTCTGCAAAATAGGCCTCCGTGGCGGCGATGACCTCCTCATTCGATCCATATCTATTCCCGGCGAGTGATTTTTTCAGATTAGGAAACAGAAAGAAGTCACAAGGGGCCAAATCTGGAGAATACGGTGGATGGGGCAGCAATTCGTAGCGTAATTCGACCAATTTGGCCATGGCAACGGCAGACGTGTGAACCGGTGCGTTGTCGTGGTGAAACAGCACTTTTTTCTTCGCCAGATGGGGTCGTTTTTTCTTTAATTCGGCGTCGAATCGGCCTAATAAATCGGCATAGTAAAGCCCTGTAATTGTTTTACCCTTCTCGAGGTAATCGATGTAGATCACACCTTGTGAATCCCAGAAAACGGTGGCCATAACTTTTCCGGCCGATTTTACAGTTTTCGCCTTCTTTGGAGCACGTTCCCCGGTCTGGATCCATTGTTTTGATTGCTCCTTGGTCTCTGGTGTGTACCAGTGGATCCAGGTTTCATCGACGGTCACAAAACGACGCAAAAACTCCGCTGGATTCATCTTAAACAGCGCCAAACACGTCTCCGATGTGGTCTCACGGTTGCGCTTGTTTTCTGGTGTGAGTAAACGCGGCACCCATCGCGCCGACAGCTTTCTCATGCCGAGTTCCTCGTGAAGAATATGATGCACTGTTCCTTCTGAAATGCCTACAGTCTCAGCTAGCTCCCGAACCTTCAATCGGCGATCTGCCAATACGAGATCATGGATTTTTTTAATGTTTTCCTCCGTAGCAGCTGTTTTCGGTGCACCTGGACGTGGTTCATCAAAAACCGACGTACGGCCACGTGCAAACTCGTTGAACCAATTCTTGACGGTGGCCATCGATGGAGAAGAGTCACCGTACACAGCATCCAAGCGCTCTTTGATTTCGATGCGCGTTTTCCCTTCCAAAAATAGGAATCGAATCACCGAACGATATTGCTCTTTTTCCATTTTTGTAAAACCGATCGACACGTTCGCTTCCATAAGTTGTCAAATTAAAACAAATGAAGGGATTGGAATGAAAATTTGAAAAAAGAATTAAAAAAGAATGTGCTACACTGTGGTAAAACTCTTTTGAAACTACAGCGCCCTCTGGCGATGAGGCTAGGTACTTATTGAATGCACCTCGTACATAGTCTTTTTAACATATGTTGGTACAAATTCGGATAGACATTTCTGCGGTCGTACCACCATTTCAATGGATCTGATTTTCGAGGTATTAAATCTTCTTTCAAATATCGGTCTACTTCAATACTGGCTTGAGCTGTAGAGTTTTGTGGTACCGTTTTCTTAATTTCTTTATCGATGTCGGACCAAAGATCATCATTTACTTCGGTGATATTAACGGGGTGACAGGATTGGGAAACATTATCATCACTAGCAACAGTGACGCTGGCGATAGCAGTTGTTCTTCTTCTAATTTCACTCACCGCGTTTTCATATTTAGTAATAGAGTTAAATCCGATCTTTTTGAACCTGGGATCAAGAACCGTGGCTTCAGAGTGTAAAACTGAAGACTCGATGTCACCAAATCTCTTATAAATTTCAACATGAAGTATTTTAATTATTTGTTGTACTGGTTCCAAATATGTTGAAATTACTGGAGGTGCATGATGTTTTGTAATGTGGTTTATCATAATTTTGCAGTAAACAATTACCTTAGATAAAGTAACTGCTTTCTCAGCAGAAATTTCTGTTGTTATGTCATTGAATGGTTTTAAAATTGGCAGTATTTGTTCAATACTTACAAATTCTTCAGAACTTATTAATAAGTCACTCCTTAGCGAAAATGTCGCTGAGACAACGGCTTCCTTAATTTTTATTAAACGGTCCAACATTTGGAACGTGGAATTCCAGCGAGTTTCAACATCCTGTTTTAACATTAATTCTGGAATGTTTAACTGTTTTTGGACTTCAATCAATTTATATTTAGCTACAGTGCTCCTTTTGTAAAATTCAACAATTTTTTTAACTTTTTCAATTATAGGTAAGATCTCTCCTAAACCTTTCCTAACCACTAGATTGATTTGGTGTGCGAAACATCCAACATGCCTCCACCCACCTAAACGTATTGCGGCAGTTATGTTTGCCGCATTATCCGACACCACTGCACTTACTTTATAATCTATGTCCCAGCGCCGAAAACAATCTTTCAAAAATTCAGATAAGTTTTCACTAGTGTGTCTGTCTCCATATTGTACACACTCTAACAGATATGAAGACAGCTCCATATCTTCATTTAAATAGTGGGCTGTCACTGCAATGTAACTATCTTTTGTGTAGTCTGATGTCCAACCATCAGTTGTTACAGAAACTGCTTTGGCAGAGGCAAGCTTGCTCTTCATCAACTCTACGGTCTCATTATAAATTTTTGGAATCAAACTTTTTGAGAGCGTTTTCCTAGCAGGTAAACTGTAGCCTGGAGTTTGAGACACCATTTGTAATAATATTTTAAACTCTGGTTCGTCAACGACACGTAGAGAATGTTGGCCTTTCGATATCCACTTCACCAATTGCTTATCTATAACCTGCGATCTTTGTACGGAAATAGGTCTTTTTCTGATGATAAAATCAGTAATATTTTGTTGCGATGGTTGTTGCGATGTTTGTTGCGATGTTTGTTGCGATGTTTGTTGTTGGTCAGCAGAAGTTGATGGGTCAGTATTAGATCTTAAAGTATTTATTTCAACTTGCCGTTCCAAAACGATAGGTATTGTAGGATGTTTCCTGGTCATATGGCGCGACAAATTACTTGTATTTCCAGACGTAATACTTAATTTTGCACTGCAATAATCACATGTTGCTTTTTTTGGTTCTATTTCCTTAAAATGTCCCCAAATATCACTACGTTTACGTTTAGAAGTCATTTTATATTTTAAAAACAAAAAGTAGGCACAATAGGAAGATGTCACTCACTCAACGCAATTCGACTCTCTAACTAATTTAAAAAATACGACCTCATAACGTAAACAAAGTTGCATAAAATAGAATGTCAATCTAAAATAAACTTATTGCTTTATGAAATAGAGACCAAAATAGTTAACGTCTCTAGAATATCGAATACTAAGAAAGCTAAACAATAATTGTCAGTGTGTGTAAATGTAAATGCGATAACGAATCAGATCTTGCTAAGTGCATGTGGTGAGTTGAGTTGGTGACATATACAACAAAGGGCTCTCGTTCCTACCTACACACACAGACGCGGGCTTAGACTAGTGACGCGGGATAATAATGAGCCGGTGAACTGTGGAACGATAATGCCGCAGAGTACTGAACGAGTTCAGTTCGTTCACTGTGTTTGAGTAGTTCATTGGAACGAATCGCTCCGGAGTTACTCAAGTCTAGTGACAAGTACTTGTCAGTTGTCGAAATCACGTTGAAATTAATCGAAATAAAAACAAAAAGCAAAAAGATTGAATAAAATTTCGTGGCACGTGTTTTAGAAATTTTATGAAGCTGATAATGTAGAACATAGACATATAAATGAACGAAACATATTGATTATTTGAATAGTGTAATGGTGCTAATGGTGTATCAATGCGAATAGCAGTGTCATTTAGTTCACGTGTTTTTCGCGGAGTGAGTTTCAAGTAAACTTCAAGTAAGGATTATTTACATCCCTACTACCAGAAGTAGCTAGCAAGTATTATTATTATGCGAGTAACACATTGTAGAGATGCGTATGTTTATTTATGAATATTCGACAGGTCGTGTTGGTTGAAAACGCATAATTCTCTACCTGTATCCCAATGGAAAAATTGCACCGAGCAGTACATTAAGTTGCATTATACAACTACAACAAGTCAATATTGAGGTGAAATTTTGATTAAAAAATGTATATAATATATATACCTACACAGTTTTAGGCCTATATTAAAGAATCACATTCAATACTCAAGAATTACAAAAAAATTACTTATTTAATGCAATGGCTCTATATTCTATGTAGGGTTTGGTTCCGCAATTAGTCAGTGGTTATTCCAACCAGCCCACCTCCATCCAGAGGTTGATTAAAACTTCTGGTCGGTTGAAAAAATCTATGTAAGATCTGGGTGCTTCAAGGGTTTCTGTCCTAATCTGGGTGACGCCTGTGCATTCAAAGAGTACATGCGCGATAGTTTCCTCAGCCTCCATGCAAGCCCTGTATAGAGGACTGTCTATTATGCATACTGTGTCGAAGTGTTTGTTTAGCGAGCAGTGTCCTGTGATGGTCCCCATCACCAGGCGCAGGCCGTTACTGTTCAGGCATAATAAACGTCTGGTTAGCCTGGCATCTAAGGATGGCATAGCTTTCCTGGACTGCCTGCAGCAAGGAATGGCTGATCAAATATGATTGGTTCAAACTTGAAGTTTTAAGTAAGGTTCTGTAATATGGGCCTTAGTCCATAAATTTTGATCATAAAATTAAAGTTGATATTGGTTTGTTGGCACATTCTTTTATTTGGATCCCTAAATTTATTGAAATAAACAATACATTATGTCTTAAATTTATTGCTATATGGCTAACATTAATAAATCTGGCATCCAGTTCAGTGGAACTGTTCAAGATTGTATTAGATAGTTGAAATGTTTTATTCTTTTTATTTTTCTTATCAACAGACTGTGGAAACTATGACCTACTAAGGATGGATTCTAAATATACTTCTGTTGGTGTGGGTAACAGCCTAAAATCAAATGGCCTCAAAAGAAAACATGCAGTTGATAACATAAAAGTGAAGAAAATAAAATTATCTAATGATAATAATGTCAGTAAAACAAACATCATTAAGGTTGAAACAAATGGGCATAATAACGCTAAAGAAAATAAGGTTGTAAATGAAACTGTACAGGACTTACAAGAAGCAAGAAGGCAGTTGCCTGTGTATATGGTTAGAAACAGGTATGTGTGTCTCCACAGTTTATAACAAACAATAAGAAAGGGTCTACCCTTTATAGCAGAACTTTTTATGTCATAATATTATTTTGCATAACAGAGCATAGCATAAACTTCATTTCGCAGAAAATCGTTTGGCATACACTCATTTATAATACATTAAAAACGCATAATTTTGTAAGTCAGAATCATCTTTAGGCATAAATTTCATATCCATAATAATTAAAAGTAGAACCATCATATTGCAGAAAGTTCACTGTCAGAATCGTCTTTTGGCATAAATTTCATATCTATAATAATTAAAAAGTAGAACCATCATATTGCAGAAAGTTCACTGTCAGAATCGCCTTTTGGCATACATACATTTCATATCGATAATCATTAAAAGGTAGAACTATCATATCTCAGAAAGTTTACAGTTATAATCATCTTTTGGCATACTTTTCATATCCATAATAATTGAAAGACTCATCTATCACATTACGGAAAATTCATAGTTAGAATAATTTTGTATGAAGCATGAGAGAAGCATGCAAACATGAAAACAAGCTTACACCATGCATGCATCAAGCATGTAGCATGCAAATATGCAAAAAAGCACACACCATGCATGTATGCATCAAGCATGTAGAATGCAAACATGCAAAAAGCACACACCATGCATGCAGCATGCAAGCAAGCATGCAGCATGCAAGCATACATGCAGCATGCAAGCAAGCATGCAGCGTGCAAGCAAACATGCAGCATGCAAGCAAGCGTGCAACATGCAGCAGGCATGGTTTCTGTCACGGCTCCGGCGCTGCGTGGCTCCGGCGGTCCGACGCAAGCTTCTCGTCGCAGATGGTTGTAACGCTCACCGCAGCGGCTTCGGCTTGCTGGCCGGCTGCCTCAGTCGCGGCGGCGAGCGTTAAAACCACCTGCTCCTCAGCTCGCGGGCCGCCTCGCCCCTCGGCGCCTACGCGGGCTTAAATTACACTCTAGAGGTAGGGCAGACAAGACTACGTGCAGTCGGTTTTGCAGCGATTCGGTTCTGTCACTTCACTAACTTTTGTAGTACAACATATTGACTTTTTAAGACAATATTTTAATTTTAATTTAAGGTTAAGAATATGATTACATTTTATACAAATGATAATAATTATGCCTACTAAAATTATTCCAAATGATATTCTGCCATCTTCTTAATATGCCAAGTGAAATTATTCCAAATAATCGTCGCTCTAAATAAACGTTATGTGAAACGAAATTATGCGAAATTAAGCTTTGCCAAAAGTAATTATGCCAAATAAAATTCTGCCATCTTAAAAGTATGCCTTTGTAAATTCGGACATATAAACATTCGGCCAAACAATAATTATATGAAATGATTTTTATGCCATATATATATTCGTTTAAAGAAGATTATGCCAAGTGGGTTATGCCAAATAAATTTCGGAGCATCAAAATTCTGCCAGATAGAGGGAACCCATTATAATCATCAATCAATTATAATCAATAAGTTCATATTACCCTATTGAATGACTATTTCATGAAATCATGACATTTGAGGCAAATTCTAACTTAAGGACAACTCCTTAAGTTAGAATTTGCCTCAAATGTCATGATTTAAACAGCAATACAACTATTGGTGATTCTAATGATTATAATTCTGTAAAGCCATATTTGTTACGGTCGCAAATTATATTTTAATCAACATACAACCTGACACTTTTTTTTGGGTGGTAAATCATCAAATGACGTCTCCCGCTCTGGGCGGAGCGGAAGGCCGTGTCAGACTCTTACTGACTAAAACCCACCCGTGTTCCTTCAGTTGCCTGTGCGCCAGGGCCACGGTAACTCTTTCGAACAATCCGCAGCCCCGGCAGGCATCGGTCCTAACGGACCCCGTCTATTTTGCTGACATCTCTTTGAGGCGCGCGTGGAACACGACGCGCCGTCGACCCGGGCCTGGTCCTTACCGGACGGCGAGCTGCCCATTGCTCGCCGTCCGCAAGCCCGCGCCTACGGTGGCCGGGAGTCGGCAATCGACTCCCGACGCCCAGGGTGTCTCCTCCTCCTGCGGCGGCTAGGGGCGCGAGGGCGTAGAGATTGCCTCTCCCTCTCGCGCTCCGCCTCCTCCTTCGCGAGCATTACTGCTTCGCAGAAGGAGGTGACGGCTTCCCATTCCCTCTCGCTCCGTACCATGGCCTGAACCAGGGCCGGACGCGAGAGGTCGCCGCCGCCGATCGCCGCCACGAGGACACGGCGGTGCTCCGCCCAAGCCGGGCAGACCTCCACCGTATGCTCCACCGTGTCCTCCGGTCGATCCACACAATGGTAACACCCGGGCGTTTCCTCCCGCCTTATCCGAAACAGGAACCTCCCGAAACAGCCATGTCCGGTGAGGACCTGCGTCAGGCGGAAGGTGAGGACGCCGTGGCGCCTCTCAAGCCACTCCTCAAAGAGGGGTCTTACCGCCGCAATTGTGGCGTGCCCTGCGCTGGGTTGCGACAGTCGCACTCTCCATGCCGCCATGAGATCCCGCCGGAGCTCTGTCCGCTGTGCCGTGATTTCTCGCGGCAGCGGAGTTACGCCCCGGCGTTTCGCCTCCTCGCGCCACTCCCAAACGTGCGCGAGGACCTTTGCCTCCAGATCCCACGGCGGTAATCCGGCAAGGAGGCTCGCCGCCTCGCAGGAGACCGTGCGGTATCCCCGTACCATCCGGATGGCCATGACCCTCTGGGACGCGTTCAACCGGCGGGCTGGCCGGAGCCTCAAGGAACGCGCCCACACCGGTGCCCCGTAAAGGGCCATGGACCGCACGACCCCCGCGTAGAGCCCCCGGCAGGAGGCGTTTGGCCCCCCCAGATTGGGCAAGAGCCGCTTCAAAGCAGCCCCGGCCCGCTGCAGTCTGGGAGCCAAACGTCGGAAATGCTCCACGAAGTTCCACCGGCTGTCGAGGACGAGTCCCAGGTACTTCATCGTCGACTCGACGCCGATGTGAACCCCTCCTACCGTTATTTCGGAACCCGACAGTGGCGCGTTCCGAGGACCATGAAAACACATGGCCTCGGACTTGTGCAAGGCCACCTCGAGTCCCAATTGCCGGATCCTCTCGACGACTGTCGCAACCCCGCGTGTCATCAATTCGGCTGCCGCCTGGTGCGACCTCCCCTGCGCCAGGACTAGCGTGTCGTCAGCGTAGCACACCACGCTGACGCCGCTAGGGAGGTCGGCGCGCAGCACCCAGTCGTACCCGATGTCCCACAGATGCGGCCCCAGGACCGATCCCTGTGGGACACCGCACGACATCTCTCGCCGGTTCCATTCTCCCTGGTGACCGGGGTAGATTACCGCCCTATCCGTCAAATAGGCCTCGACTACACGACAGAGGTAGGTCGGCATCCGGTGATACCGGAATGCCTCCCGGATGCAACTCCAGGGCAGGGTATTGAAGGCGTTGGCGATGTCTAGAGACACCGCCAAGACGACCCCACCCCGGGCCACAGCATCCCCCGTCGTGAGGGCTCGCACGCGCATGATGGCATCCACCGTGGAGCGCCCCCTGCGGAAACCAAACTGGCTCTCCGCCAAATCCGGCCCCACCCGCACCAGCTGCCCGACGAGGCGGTCTGCAATGACTCTTTCAAAGAGCTTGCCCACCTCGTCGAGCAGCACGATGAGCCGGTAAGCGGACGGAGAGTCCGCCGGGCGCCCCGGTTTCTTAATGAGGACCAGTTTCCCCGTCTTCCAACGAAGTGGGAACTGGCCCTCCTCCAAGCATGCGCTTAGGAGATCTCTTAGTCGAGGCCCGAGAGCCTCCGAGGCCAGGACCCAGGCTTTTCCCGGTAAGCCGTCGGGTCCTGGGGCGGTATTTTTGGCACTCAGCCTACGTACCGCCGCTCTCAACTCTACCTCGGTCACCTCAGGAGCAACGTCGTCATCGTCGGTCATGTGGTCCGCAGTTGGCACCGCAGGAGGCGGAGCCATGGGCGGGGGAGTATGCTCCCCCCGCGAAGGGAACAAAGCGCTCACCACGCCCTCCACGAGCTGGGGCCGGAGACTCTGCGTCAGCGGGGGAGCCCATGGGCGGAGTTTCTCCCGCACCACCTTATATGGGCGTCCCCACGGGTCCCTGTTCAGAGTCCCCAGCGACTCCTCACGGGCCAGTCCCCTGGCCCGCAGGATCTCCGCTCGGAGGGCGGTCTTCGCCGCTCTGTAACCCTCGTACAGCTCCGCCTGAATGGCTTCCGTATCCGGAGGGCGGATACGGAGCCTGCGGTGCCTGGTGTACAGGCGCCGCGCGGCAACGCACGCCTCGCGCAGAGACGTTAGTTCCGGCGACCACCAGTACACCTGGCGCCAGGCACGTCCGGGCTGGACCCGGGGCATTGCCACGTCACAAATCTCGGACATGGCCTCCCGGAACCACTCCGCCTCGACGTTGATGTCTGCAACAAACAACATACAACCTGACACTGACCTGCAAATTGCAAAAAACATATGTTAATTTTAATTTCGTAGGCTATGTTAGCGTATCCCCCTTACTACTGCATATTTCATTTTCACAGATCATCAATCAAGATAACTTCTGTTAGCTGAAATTATTTATTATAAACTCATACCACTTATGTTTAAATATACTTTATCTGTGTTTCAGACTCCTAGAAGAGATAAAAAAGAATGAGACTATGATACTGATTGGTGAGACAGGCAGTGGCAAAACAACACAGATCCCCCAATTGATTCACGAGCAGCGTCTTGAGGGTTTCGGTGCCATAGCAGTGACCCAGCCACGCAGGGTAGCTGCCATCACAATAGCTATGAGAGTAGCTGCTGAAATGAACACAGAAGTAGGGTCTATTGTTGGGTAAGAATCTGACTAACATAAAACAAAAAAACACAATATAACTATTGCTTCTTTTCATAAATTATGAAAATAGTTTTTTCTTTTTTTATCTTTTTCTTTTTTCGCAATTGACCCGATGTTGACTATTCTACCAGCGGCACGTTTAGATGGCAGCGTAGAGGCGGGCCTTTTTCTTTATATTATGAATTGATACAATTTGTGTGTAGTTAATTATGTGAACTGTTACATATGTATATCTATATTATATACTTAACAATTTTAATTCATTTTTCCAGATATTCAGTAAGGTTTGAAGATGTAACAAGTCCAAGAACTAAAGTGAAGTACTTGACAGATGGCATGTTGCTCAGAGAAGCAATATTGGACCCTTTGCTCAAAAAATATTCTATAATAGTACTGGACGAAGCACATGAGCGCACTGTGAGCACTGATGTATTGTTTGGTATTGTAAAACTTGCACAGAAAGATAGAACTGAAAAGAAATTAAATCCTCTGAAGGTAATAACTTCATCTATTCCTCAGTTGGCCTGCATCATGATAATGCTTGGCTTAGGATTGGTCTGTTATTCAGTTATGTTTCAACCTCTTAAATATTTGTTTCATTTCTTGGAATAAAACACTGGAAGTCAGATTCTTCGAGAGTTACAAGTTATTGGCTTTTACTTGGCTTTATCATTGGATATTTGTTGTTACTATTGCTATTTTCATAAAATTTTAAATGCTTCTTCTTTCAGATAATAATCATGTCTGCCACAATGGATGTTGACTCCTTTAGAAAATATTTCCATAACTGCCCAGTGATATATTTGGAAGGCAGAACATATCCAGTTACCATATATCATTCAAAGATGAAACAAGATGATTATCAATATGCTGCTGTGTGCACAATATTTCAACTTCATGCTACTACTCCTGCAAAGTAAGCAACCATTATTATATTCAAACAAAAAAAATGTGTGGCTATACTTTGTTCTAAAAAACGGCTCTCTACATATATTTTTGCGTCCATTTTATGGTATGTAATATTTTCAGCCACGATTTTCTCGTATTTTTAACGGGACAAGAAGAAATCGAGACAGTCATGTACAACATCAAGCAGATAGCAAAGGTAATATTTGTAATAATTAAGTGACTTATTTAGCTACTATCTTCAGTAGGTGAGCTAAGGGTACAGTATAATTACCATTGCATTTGCTTTTATGCTAGATCAAACATTCCAGGAAGCCACAGGTCCCCCTATTAGGGTATGTCCGCTGTACGCGGGGCTCCCGGCGGCGAAACAACTGCAAGTGTGGCGGGACGCGCCGCCCGGCACTCGGAAGATCATACTGGCCACCAACATAGCCGAGGCGTCCGTCACCATACCTCGCATCAAGTGCGTCATCGACACTGGCGTTGTGAAAGAAAGGTGCGTTTACTAGTGAGTGCTTTGCAGTTTTAATAATTGAAGAGAAAAAAGCCCACTGCATATATAAATACTGAGAAGATTATTATATACATATATTCATTTACAAACAAAACCCTCGCATCTTAAAACTTACAGTAATTCACGATTTTATATTTTTGAGCGATTACGCATGTTTTAAGATAGGGATATTTAAAAAAGAAACGTTATTTTTAGGCTTTGAAGGGCCATAGCATTTTAGTTTTACAAATTATTTAAATCTATGTGAGTAGAGCAATTAGGCACACACGCACAATAATGAAACGTTACAAAAACATCAATCACAGGAAGATTTATCAACCCCATTCTGCCATTCCTCCTTTACCTGAATATGCGTGTCTCAGGACGTGGTCGGGCGGCACGGGCGCGGAGCGGCTGTGCGTGCGCGCAGGCTCGCAGGCGGCGGGCTGGCAGCGCGCGGGCCGCGCGGGCCGCACGCAGGCCGGCGCCGCCTACCGCCTCTACACCGCCGACGACTTCCGAGCGCGCCCGCTGCACCACACGCCCGAGATACTCCGGTACTATTTTATTCACTTAGGCCCACTTGCACCACAAATCACTAAATGCATAGCATACATATCTATGTATGTGTACATATCTATGTATGTGTATGTGTTTTTTTTTTCAAACGTCGTTATTTTTCTGTCAATCGTTTGAAGATGACGAAGACAGAATGATGTTTTAAACACGTTTAGCGTTATAAGCAATTAGTGATTTTTAGTGCGAGTGGGCCTTAGTCTGTCGGTATGGTGACTTGGAATATTGCTGGTTCCTGATCCAAGTCAGTACAGTAATAGACGGATCTAAAAGTATGTGGTGAAATAGAGAACTAACATGAAATGTTTCTTCACAATCAAACCCGCCATCCACGTTCATTTAGAACCATTTTGGATTGTACAGAGATCCCCACACGGGCTGCCTAATGTTAGGAAAAAAGATTTGCAGTAGTGTAATGGTTAAAATTGTAACCGCTTATTGACGCTGCCGTCGCGCATACATACAGCGGATACGATAATTCTGCGGACCACGAGTAGTATTGTAAGAATACTTGAGTAGTATAGTAAATATAATATAATATATTTAATACCTTGTTTGCCTTATAATGGTCTAACTGAAATATACAGTTTGACTTTGAAACCAAGTACAAAAATGTAATGATAAAACTTGTTAACATTGTCTTATCCCATAACATTGTGTTCATTTGTTACTATTGGGTCCGACTACAGGTGTCCACTAGCATCGACACTGCTGCTGCTAATAGCGGCGGGCGCAGAGCCCAGCACATTCCCGCTAATTGACACCCCGCCACCTGACTCTGTTAAAGCTTCGCTCACTTTACTTAAGGAATTAGGTAATTATTTATTTAAATTTACATATACATTATCTATGTAAAGGTAAATGTGTGTATTACTTGAAAAAACATAGCTGTGTGGTGCGGCTCGTATGCCGTTCGAATTCAGAACTAAGTACTTTATTTGTTGTTATTTCAAAACAAAACAACAATAAAGTACTTAGTTCTGAATTCAAATTATTATACACGATCAATTTAATAATTGATGGACATGGAAATTAGCATTCGTTTGTATTCGGAAATGCGATGATTCCCGAGGGACATTAGGAAAATAGTTCGCTCATTTGGAGAAACAACGACGTAACTACTGCTTTTAAAATTTTATAGGAGAGTGATTTGAAGTCGTTTTTTTTTTGTAATCTCTTGCCGTCTCGTTCTGAAATGTTGATAAAACCGAAAACCATATTAAATATTTCAAGCCTATGCTCCTCTGAAAATTATTTCGAGCACAATATATATCGACAACTCATTTTGGGAAAAATTACATTTACGTCGTTGTTTCTCCAAATGAGCGAGTTGTACTGTAACTTTCTCTCACTACCAAAACTTTTGTGAATAATTCGATCGGAAACTTCTTCTCTGCTTCACGTAAAATGTGTGTTGGTCTGTTACAGGTGCTATTGACAATGAGATCAACCCTAAACTGACAGTAATTGGGAAGAAGATGTCGACTTTCCCGATAGAGCCGAAATATTCAAAAGTACTATTGAGTGCGCCGGAATATAACTGTTTAGACGAAGTACGTATGTTCGTAAATTATTTGTTCATTGTTACGTAATGTTGTAAATACACATTGAATGATAGGTCATGTAATGATGTTCCTGCAAATAAATTAACGTCTATTTTTTTCACTTTTCTGTTTTTTACATCTATATGTTTTCTGTTCCAGGCGCTAAGCTTAATAGCAGTCTTGTCCAGTGAAAACGTGTTCCATACTCCGATGCACAAGAGAGAAGAAGCTATAAAAGTGAAACAGAAGTTCTTGTCACCTTTAGGAGATCATATAACTCTCCTCAACGTGTTCAAAGCTTTTTGTAAAGCTCCCTTAAAAAAGGTCAGTTATATAAAAGTAAATTAAGATTCATACAGGACTATAGTCGACCTCGTAATTGTTTGTCTACCCTATGGTTAAATGTCTCTTGCACATCATAAAACACTACTTTGCTTTCAAAGCTAATGTCAGATAGTTTCAACCTTAGTTATGTTTCAATTTACTGGGAATTGTTAAAAGTGGTAAAGCAAGTAAGTCCACTATACTTGTTCGTTTTTCGATCAAGAGTAAAGATGATTTTGGACCTTTGGTTATGACATTGTTTTGCATCGAATTTTCTTCATAATGACCCCGCAGCGAAAATTACTGGCCTACCAATGATGGAACTCGTATTAAACGTTTCATGCATATTTTTTTTCAGCAATGGTGTAAAGAAAACTATCTGAACCACAAGAATTTGACGTATGCATGCGAGGTTCGACAACAGCTGCTTGCAATCTGCCAGAAACTGAACATGACTGTAGCTAGTTGTGGGCAGGCTTACGATCAGGTACAGATTTTTATCATTATACTTTAAATCTTCTAAATCTTAATACTTTCTACTTTAAATCTACTTAATCTTAAATTCATGTACGGACAGACAACGCATATCTTAAAACACTGGGTCTAGAAGGATTAAATTTGATAATAACATTAATATTGATAATAACAGTTCCGTTACAGTCTACGAATGAATTTTGTAGGGTGTGTGGATGGCGGCCAAATGCGAAACTATAAGAATTAGCGAAAAGTACTCAATTGAGTCTCAGGGTCAATTTTGGTGAAAATTACAACAGTATCATTAGATTTCTTTTTATTCAGTTTAACATAAATCGTACTGCGATACAAAACGCCCCGCGTACCCTCGACAGATAGCAACCGGTAATGCAGAGTCTAGCTGGCTAATCTTTTCACCACGATGGTACACTTAAGAGGGCACTTCCCTGTCCGACTATCATCAACGTGAGCATGATTGAATAGCTTGTTGTTTCATCTAACGCCATGTTTGAAAAAGATGCAAGAGTGAGAACGCGATAACATCGAACGAAAATTGACGCGCGGAGAGTTCACAAAATTTTCATTTAAGTTGGTCATGGCGCTGAAGAGAGCCGTTTAAGAGCGGCCAACCCGTCATAATTCCCATACAAACGCTCCTACAGTACCAAATTAGTAGTGATTCAAATGATTATACACGATAAATCTAATAATTGATGGACATGGAAATTAGCATTCTTTTGTATTCGGAAATGCGATGATTCCCGAGGGACATTAAGAAAATAGTTTATGTGATTATGGCGTTATAACCAATTTTCCTCCAGATATTTTGAACACACAGATATTTTGTGGTTTATATCTAGAATTATATTTAATAAAAATATCTTTTGTGAGAAGCAAATTCAGTAAAGACGTCTTAGAAGTCTGAAAGGTAAAGAAAACATCTTAATAGAAACCTTGCACATATAATGGAGATTCTAAACGTCACACATTTTTTTTCTAAAAACTTGTGAGGCTTTTTCAAAAATACGTGTTTCCTGGAACAAGTTTTGTGAACTCTCCGCGCGTCAATTTTCGTTCGATATTATCGCGTTCTCACTCTTGCTTCTTTTTCAAACATGGCGTTAGATGAAACAACAAGCTTTTGAATCATGCTCACGTTGATGATAGTCGAACCGGGAAGTGCCCTCTTAAGTACACCATCGTGGTGAAAAGATTAGCCAGCTAGACTCTGCATTACCGGCTGCTACCTGTCGAGGGTGCGCGTGGCATTTTGTATCGCATTACGATTTATGTTAAACTGATTAAAAAGAAATCTAATCATAAAGTTGTAATTTTCATCAAAATTGGCCCTGAGACTCAATTGAGTACTGTTTGCTAATTCTTATAGTTTCGCATTTGACCGCCATCCACACACGCTACAAAATTCATTCGTAGACTGTAACGGAACTGTTATTATGTGTGTTATTCTCATAAACTTCTTTGCCATAATTTCAGGTACTAAAGTGTCTGCTATGCGGTCTGTTCACAAACTGCGCGTGGCAGCGCGGCGGCGGTGCGGCCGGTGCGGGTGGTTCGGGCGGTGCGGGCGTTGCGGGGCGCTACGTCACTGCGACGGGCGCGGCGGCGGCACTGCACCCCGCCTCGGCACTACACGCCATGCGTCCTTCGCCACCCGTGTTACTATACACCGAGTTACTCTCCACCAGCCGCACATACATGTTGACAGTGTCAGCCATTCAGCCACAGTGGCTGCACCAAGTGACACCTGAGTACGCCCGCCGCTGTCGAGCCAATCGGTGACGACGGCCTTGAATCGATATAATGTTGATTCTTTACTCTTTCATCTGACGCGATGCGACTGGAAAACATTCGCCGAAGCGTAAGCGATATATGGCCGTCCGTCGTTTGCGTACGTAAAGGATTTTATACTTATTTTCGTGCTTCAAGAGTGAAGAGTTATCGTTTTGTGCTCTAGTATACAACAGCTCAATATGAGTTATTTTATGAGGCATTTGTTTATTATATTGTTGTTTTGTAAAATGTAAGTTTGATTGTCGTCTCGGTTTCAAATGGAGCAATGCATTTCAAGTGGACATCATGTACCAGAATCGTTACATTTATCTCTACTTAAGTGTGTGATAAGAATAAGAAAGAGTAATAGGATTTATTGTTTTGTTTTAAGACATGATATTAATATGTAATATTAAGACAGTATTCCACCGTTTAAAAGTTTTTACTGCCACAGTAAGTAATAATGTATGCTCAGAAATCATGTGCATGTTTGACCCATATTTAAATGTAAATAGTACACTGTAATCAACCAGGACCATTTTGTGATATACTATAACGCTGTTATTGAATCTACAACAACATCGCCCCTAGTTCTATCGCATAATTGTTAGATTTTTACCTGGTGCTAAATACGAGGTTTAGGATATAGGAACTTGATGTTAAACATTACTATTGTAAATCTGAATAAAGTTTTGTCAAAATAACGTGTTTAATTTAAAGTCGTTGTTATGAGACTGAAGATTTCTGTTAAAATATTTCTTGCCACAAAAGTTTCCATTATATTATTAAACATACAGTCATAACATCACACCTCAATTCCCTGTAGAGACTGGCAGGGGTGTAGAGGATCTCATTTTACTAGTTATGTTTCAAGTCCGATGTAAAAGAGAGGAGCGACATCATAATTCCGTATACGTCAAAAAAATAATACGACTGGGTTTACGAGCCCTTCGATGATTATGCTGATGAAAAATCTGTTCACATTAAATTCAATAAGTAGGTACTGCAACATATACAAGTTGAAATGATTAAATAGTCTATTTGGTAAATAAATTTATCAACCTTGCACAATTCAAGTCAGTCACTAATGTAGCCCTCCAGACCTTATTTCGGCCATGCGGCCAATCTCAACGGCAGAGATGTAACTTATCTAAATACCAGTATCTGAAATACAGATACAATATACAAAATACGTATTTTCATCTTGTAACTATAAAACTGTTTTTAAATTCATTTCGTATCTTGTATTTAAATACCTTTTGTTTTGTATATTCAGTGAACGTGTTTTTTTCCGTTCACTGGGTATCTTAGTATTTTGTAGATACTATGTTTGCTAAAGTAATAGATAACTGATTCTATTGTGACATCATAGGTGACATTAATTTTAAATGTCAATGTTGTCGTAGATAAAACTGAACGCGCCATTGAATCTTTAGTTTGGGGCCAAATTGATAGATGGCGTGACAATTCTTGCTTTCTACAAAATGTCATCGGCTATGCCCCTTGACCCGTGTCATTTTTAATGATTGCGCATGGGGATCCCTTCTTTTCGCATAATGTTCTTTGTCCTAATATACTTCGGCATAACGATTTTGGCACAATTTATTTTGGCATAATAATACTTCGGCATAATTTTTTTAGGCATACATTTTATGTTGGCATAATCATCTTAAAGACTAATTTGTTTTGGCATAAATTTGATTCGCATAACGTTAGTAGGCCTAACGACTATTAGCATAACGTTAGTAGGCCTAATGACTATTTTAGTGACAGAACCGAATTGCTGCAAAACCGACTCCACGTAGTCTTGTTTGTCCTACCCCTAGAGTGTAATTTAAAATCGCGTAGGCGCATAGGGGCGAGGCGGCCCGCGGGCTGAGGAGCAGGCAGCTGCGAGCGAGCCGCCGCGGCTGAGGCTAGCCGGCGAAGCCGGCCAACAAGCCGAAGCTGCGGTGGTGAGCGAAAGCCGTCTGCGACGATTAGCACGCGTGGGGCCGCCGGAGGCCCGCAGCGCCGGAGCCGTGACAGAAACCCTGCCTGCTGCATGCTGCACGCTTGCTTGTTTGCTGCATGCTTGCTTGCATGCTGTATGCTTGCTTGCATGCTGTATGCTTTAGGATATTATGCTTAAAAAAGTTATGCTTTAGAACTTTATGCTTAATAAATTTATGCTTTAGAATATTATGCTTTAGAATATTATGCTTAATCATTATTATGGTTAGAGAAATTATGCTTAAAAAAATTATGCGTAAGCTGTTATGCGTAATTATGTTATGCGCAAATATAATTATGCCAAACAAAATTATGCTAAGTTATATTAGGTCTTAAAATTTTATGCAAATGGATAGGGAACCTTGCGCATGATAATCTGTGTTTGAGGGAGACATGTACAAGTTTGGTGGGTCGGTCGGAGCTATGAGAAGATTGAGTCTTGGGTTTTGACTTAGCGCAAGTCAAGGCTCAAGACTCAATCTTCTACAACGCGATTTACACGTAAAAAAATGTTGCTTTTTTACAAAAGCATTTTATCTATAAAAAGTATTCAAAAGATAAAATAGAATAGAATAGAATACTCTTTATTATGTAGGTACACCATAAAAATTACAGATGTAAATGTAGACATTTTACACATGGTGACACAATGGGCGGTCTTATCGCTAAAAGCGATCTTTTACAGACAACCTTTGGATGGATTCAAGGGAGAAGGAGAGACAATAATGCAGGTAGTCAGTGGTGTACCATTTACATATACAACAAATACATACATACATAAACTAGATACTTATCTACATATAATATATACAATAATAAACATGAAACAAGAGCAAGGAAACTAAATGTAATGATGTTTAAGGAGAGAGGATGTGTTTTTTTTTGGAGATACGTATTTTATACCTATCTGGTTTTTGAGATACCATTTCAGACAGTTATTTGCATCTGGTATCTGAATTACTTAATTTTTAATATTTTGCATTTTGTATTCCAGATTAATTAATTAAGGCATCTTTCAAAGGAGACTAACCTTCGGCGTAGGAGGTATTATAGTGCACAAGTGTGTGCGCAGACACAGGTGTACTCTCTCTTCGTTCACTTTCATAGTCCGATGGGACGGCAATCCGACACGACCGGAGAGAGATCAGGCGCAGGACCGACGCCATAACGTGTTTTCCGAGGCACGGGGGTATCACACCGCCAACTTCCAAACTCCGGGCTCTTACTAAGAAATTCCTAATGGAAAAACCCAAGAACACTTTGTCCGACCTGGACCCCACGCTCAGCAGTTGCGCCTGCAATCACGAGACCAAATGGGGAAGTAACTCATTAATACACATTAAAGGTAGGTACAATTTTAATTATTTTATTTTACATATTATGGTTGTTAGCACGGAACTGGTTCACTCTGTTCCAAGTGCTAGTATAAACTGAATTACGGTGGAACAGTTTACCTCGTTCTCTAGAAATGTAGGTACTTATAGTAGCAGACTTGTGACAAAATAATTATTTTAATAGCAAACATTTCATCTAAGCAAATTACAGTACAGCAGAAGTAAAATAAGTATATTTTGCGTTTTTGGCATAAAAAGGCAGAGCTTTACCCCCAGTAAAATCAATTAATATTGGAATCCAAAATCTGCATGCAAGATCTATGGCATGCAAGGTCGAGCGAAGCGAGCTCTCATTTGCTCCTACAGAAAATTTAGGAATAACCTTCAAGCGCTGCCGCGCTGTCAAGAATCAAGAATAAAAAATAAATTTAAAATAAAACATGTATGGATTTATAATTAAAGATTGTAATTTATATGAAATAAAATGAATTGAATTGAAATAAAAATATTTATTAAAGTTACAAGTTTAAAAGTTAAAAGTTCACTACAGTAATTAGTACCTGTGATGAAGCTGGCCGGATGACGTAACTCACTAATACTCCAGCTGCTACGTGATCCGTCACATGTTACATGCTACGCCGTAGCAGATGAACGTCCCGTTCCGCTACACATCGAGTTATACACGCTGGATTTTTGAGACGAGGCAGTAAGGGCAGGTACCTTAACTGTTGTAGCTATAGGAAAACGGTCTTAGGAGGTCTTTTGTGATTTCTGACTTTTCTAGTACTCAAACCTTGCTTGGTCAGATAGTCTTTAATCCTTATAAGAAATAGGATCGATTACCATATTTTTTTTTTGGGAATCTACCTATTGTCTTGCTGATTGTAATTTTTTTTCAAAATCTGTGCTGTATTTTCAAAATGCAGATCAAAATATTTCAAAAAGTTAAGGACAGTCTCCTATGACCATTTTCTTGTAGCGACAACGATTACGGTACCTGCCCTTACTGCCGCATCTCAAAAATCCACCCTGTATACTTATGGGTAATAATTTTTACAACTGTTATTTAAACATTAGCGAGGTTATTATGATCAGTTGAAAAAATGAATGGGCAGTAATTAAATTTTTCGGCGGTTGGTAAATTAGTGTGACAGTAAAACATGAAAGTAATAAAAGAAAATTGGTCGGTTACTTCATCCTACAATGTCAGTACAAAAAATACTCAAGTAGTGTAATAAATGAATGGGCAGTAAAAGTGTTGGAATGAGAAGTAAAAAATGTTGGAATGGGCAGTTAGATAAATAGTTCGGCAGTTCATAGGTTAGGTTGGATCTGTGACCAACCACGCGCGAGCCGAATTGGTCGCAGTAACTAAGCTAGGGCACCGCGACCAAATGGCTTAGGTTAAGGTTAGAACTGTGACCGACCGTACGCGAGCCGAGCGAGCGAAGCGGGCAGTATTGCGGCAGCGAGCGCTACTTTCAAGTTAGATTTCTTACTGACTAATTCCGATTCAGTCATATTACCGCTCAATTATTTATTTAATTGTACATTTAAATATGTATTATGACTCATTTTTATTTAGTTTTCTGCTCAGTTTTTACCGCCGAATTTGTTAATAAACATGCATTTTGTATTTTTTTATTTAGGAAAACTACAATAAACGACTGCCGCTTTAAATCAGTGCCTATACTTATTTTAAGATTTTCTGTGCTCCTTGATACACGTATCCGGAATCCAAATTCGAGAGACTATTAAACCACTTTTTAATAAGCAAGGAGCATGTCGTTCTGACTTCTAACTACATCCAGACACTGCTTTTCAAAACATTGTAAGTAAGTAGGTACCTATTACGTTGGAATTCGCTGCTCCATTTTGTAGATCTGATTTACATACTATCAGATCAGAATGTTGCAGTCAGATTGAAATGAGATCGTAAAGGGGATTACATTTATGGCTCCAGTTCCATATTCTTGAATGCTGTGTAAAAAGTTTCCATTCCAGCTTTTAATTAAAATAGCTCCCTGCCAAATTTAATTTCTTAGCGCACTTCTTTAAAATTTATTCTGTAATAAGCACCAATGGCAGTCGTAAAAAAAGGATCCAAGAGAGAACTGACGACATTCCCCTCATTAAAATGATTCCAGCTGGAAGCGGAACAATGTTAATTCGATAATTATGCAAATTTCCGGAAATAATTCATTTAAATTTATGACGTAGATACGGTAGGTGCGTACTAAACGGAATCGGCTGCGCCTCAAGATACCTATTTATTTTAAGGAGTTTCAGACAAATGGAGTGAGCGATGTGACAAAACTTCGAAAAATACCAGGAAGTCAGCTTGTAATTCATTTACGTAGGCCTTATAAAGATGACAACTAATAGAAAAGTATGAAAGAAGAAGCCATGCTTCGCCGACTCCAAGTATATTGGGATAAGGGTAAAATAATGATGATGACAATGTATACTTTAGTTATAGTATATGAAAATGCATATAAGTGGTAGGAAAAAGATAATGAACTGTGTGGATTTTTATTGAAGTTTGGTAATTCGATGCTTTTGAGCAAAACTATAGGGAGGGTTTTGCCCATATTGTCGTAGAGCTAAAGCGGCATGAGACTGTCGCATCATGTTGCTATATCGGTTGTCTTATTACAATAATAACTATTTTAAGTATTTTATATGTACCTAAGTGTCGTCCGTAAGTGTTTTGTATGTATGTAGTGTTGTGTGGTACGGAGTACCGTAGGTACCAATCAATTTGCCTAGCGTTTTCCCAACTATTGTTGGAGACGTCTTCCAGTCTAACCGGAGGCAGCTGGATACCAGTATTTTACAAGGAATGACTGCCTATCTGACCTCCACAACCCAGTTACTAGGTAATACAATACCCCTTGGTAAGACTGGTTGTCAGACTTTCGGGCTTCTGACTACCCGTAACGACTGCCAAAGATCCACGAATGATAGCCGGGACCAACGGCTTTCCGAGGCACGGAGGAGTCTCGGTATGGAAAGATGGTCACTCATCCACGAACCCACCGCGGCAAGCGTAGCTTAACCTGACCGATCGACCCGTACGGCTGTTATTACTTAGCCACGAGCCCTTTAAACCTACTCCGTACCAAATAAACATATTATTCGATATTCCGTTCAGCCACCTACATATAGGTTCAACATTTTAATTTCGGAAGTCAAAATGTGACACCCGGATATATCTACCTACCTACATGGGAAACTGCGGGGTAATTACGTAACACACTAACAGTAGGAATGGGTTTCATTTTGACAGTTTCACAACATTCATTGCGTTATTTACATTGTTGAGCAGACAAATTTTTCGAACATATAAAGCAATGGATTAGCAATAGGCTTCAAAATGATTCAGATTGTGATAGATAGTGTGTTACGTAATTAGGGTGCTAGGCTTCCACATTTCATACGTGTAATGCCAATACTTTATTATTACTTCCCCTACACATTATAATTTGTATAATTAATTTATTATGCTCGTACAAAGAGCAGCTTAACTCAAAATTGAGTTTTTACGGACACTATTTGAGTAGCGGGGTGGCAGGGTGGGCAGGGTTTGGGGTTACAGATCAAATATTTACGAAAGAAAAATTAATAAGCTGTTTACTGCTGTATTTATTTTTTTATTTGAACACATGGAGTATTTATAGTAGGTACCTGCTCAAAACTTCCTTATTAACAGGTAAAACAGATTATGCCGCAACTTTACTATTTGTTATTGAACAAATTAAAATTCCCTGGGAACCCTGAACTGATATTGGCATTCCAGGTGGCTTGCACTTCCCTCTTTTATACAAGCAAAACTTTGTACTCAGTTACCTCTTATTAGAACTCATAATGAAACTTTGTAAGAAAAAATGGCAAAAAAGATTTTACTCAGAAAGTTTGTCTTTTAAACTTTATTAGATTTTTAGTGATCATTTAACCGACTCGTCTAAAACTAGCGTTCCGGGAGGATGATGATGTAATTGGCCTTATTAAAAAAGATGTACGGTCAGTAGGGTAAGTAAAATTGTGTAACTTACCAAGCGTCGATTAACGAGACGCAATTAACTATCTGTTGTTGCGAGACTCCCGGAGTCTTCGGTCGCTTTGTGAGTTCATCTTTTCATAATGAAAACGTAGCGAAGTCAAAACTGTACATTGTTTCTTTTTAAATATTTTTTGAGTGGTCTGGTAACAATTTTAATGTCGAAAATATAATTTTTAGAATTTTTGTCTGATAAACGGACAAAAATTCTAAAAATGATATATTTTGTGATTGTCTGAATGTCTGTTCAAGGATCACGCAAAAACTACCGGATAGATTTTGTTCAAATGTTTCATAGATATTCCTTATAAGTCTGGTCAGTCTACATAACACATACATAATCAGCTTATAACGTTCCCACTGCTGGGACACAGGCCTCCTCTTTGTGAAAGGCAGTGGGCCGTAATGGGCCCAGTGCGGGGTGGTAGATGTCTCATCTTTTCGAATCTGTTTGGTTCTAGGACATGTCGGTTACCTCACGATGTTTTCCTTCACCGTTTTGAGAGCAGTGGTGATGAAATTAAATATGGGTGGGTTCGAACTCGCGGCCTACAACTCTTAAGTCGGGGCCGATACCACTGGGCCACCACTGCTCTCAAAATGGTCCGTGTAGGCTATAAATTATCACGCTATTTGCTATCGGGGATGAGCAATATGGCAATTAGTTCATATTCTTCTATAGTTTACCGCAAATTGTAAAAAGACGAGCCAACATATTGCAGATATTTACAGATTTTACCTTTTAAATGATTATCACCACGCTTTACCTTTATGAAATGGGTTTTTGAAATGGAGCAATAAGGGCAGGTACCTTAATCGTTGTCGCTACATGAAAACGGTCTTAGAAGACTATACTTAATTTTTTTAAACATATTGATCTACATTAACAGATTTTGAAAAAAATGACAGTCAGCCAGAAAATGGGCAATTTCCACAAAAAAAATTTGATGCCAACCTGCCTTATAAGGATTAAAACGCTCTATCGGTTCAACTGAGGTTTGATTAGAAAAAAAAATCGACATTCGACTCAAAAAAAATGGCTTTAGGAAAGTACTATTGATAATGAAATAGGTGAATAAAAGATCTCTCCAAGTAGTTGACAACTATAAATATTTAGGATTGTGGTTAGATCAATCCCTAAGATGGTCTAAACATATTAATAAGTTAACAGACAAATCTCCAAAATTTCTGAATGTGTTTAAATTACTAACTGGTCCAGGCTGGGGCATACATGCCGTCCATTTATGACGTTTACAAGTACATTGCTATCATACGCAGCAAAATAGATAATGCCAGTTTTTTAATTGATAATAGTTGTCAAACTCATATAAATAAATAAATTCAAATTCAAAACCAATGTTTGAGGGTCATCGGTGGTTTTATTAAAAGTACAGCCATTCATGCGAACTCCATCTGCAGCCGTTACATATTCGCAGATATTACTTAACTGGTAAATTCTTTTTGAATCTCAAATCTTTTGTAAATGGGGACACGTGTGAAATTGTTACCAAACTTAATATTTGTTGCCATAGTACGTATTGAGATGTAAAAAGAAGCTTATATTTCTGAAACATTAAATATATGCGTGTATTCAAGCGATGAATTAGGATTATTTTCGCTTATTACGTGGATAAGCGGTGTGAGCTTGTCTTGTACGATTAAAGGTTCCCACAGACAGGCGCGATGCGACAGCGCTACATAAAGGCGCCGCTCGTCTCGCGACATGCGGTGCCTTTCTCGGGCGTCGCGTCGCGCCAGTGTGTACGACCCTTAAACCAAAAATTAAAGAGGTTACCGAAGCTAAGAAATCGTATGATCACTATCAACTTCGAATTACATGTAGTAGGAGCTATTCTGTATATTACAGGATTTATACGGATGGCTCTAAAGTTCGAGATAATGTTGGAGCTGCGTTTTTTGACCCTCAAAATAATACCTCCTTTTAATTCAAGTTAAATTCGGGGACAGATATGTTAAGTGTAGTTAGATCAAAATGTTGTGATATTTGGAAAAAAATACTTCGACGAGAACTCATTGACAAAAGGTATTTGGTGTCGGACGATGCAGCCAACCATTCAGAATTATCCTTGGTTTGATGACGTCGATATGAGTAGACAAGAAAACGTGACAAGTTTGAGACTTCGTTCCGGACGCATCCCACTGAATAGTTTTGCTGCATTGAACGGCAGAGTAACATCTTCAAACTGTACGGAATGCAATGTGTCTGAAGACGTTTTTCATGTTATGGTGGAGTGCGTCCGGAACGGGGCGGAAAAATATTTGGTTCGAAACCAATTTAATATGAATATATGTGAATTTGGAGAATGTAATACTATTCTCGCTTTTCCAGCATCCAAAGCCGTTAGAATATTATATAATTTGGTTAACTTAGTGATTAAGCGTAGATGTTAACTTTTGCATTTAACAAAGGTTTCCTATGAGGGTGACATGTTCACTATGTGATCAAACCCTCGTTAGTAAACAAAGATATAAACGATAAAAAAAGCGATATTTTAGTTAACTTCAACTGACTTTTAAAGGTTCGACAACTGCTTTGCAAACCTAAATTCGATTCCCAACAATAAATTGATGTTTTTGTGTTTCTTTTTTAGTTCGTAGAACGTACCTCCACAGAAAAACACAAAGTTTAGGCTTCTCTGGCCTCTTTGGTAATAGTAAAAATAAATATCTATGGTTAGGTGACTGTTTAAGAAATCCCGTGTGTTTACAATCTACTGTTACATTATTATTTTAGTGATAACTGTTTGTTGTGATAGTGTTATGCCATTAGGTAGTATATACAGGAACGCAGACGTTCATTAATTTACTAAAAACGAAAAACTTCGCAAGCAATGGGAAATTACTACTAAAGGTTGCGGGTGTCGACCTCAGGACGTGATGCTTCACACACGGACAACAGTATGCTTAGTGTGAGTTTAACAACATCGTACGAATGACTTCACCATCGAGTAAATCGAGTTAACGTCAAACTCATCGATAACCGTATGCAAGCGAGTGCGAGTTACCATCAAAGCTAACCATCCAATACGCGTTTGGTCACCGTGAATTGCGATTATTATTTTTCTTATGTTGGTGTCGCGTACGCGTCGTCCGATAAACCGACCAAATAGAATGACATTTAAATTCAGTGTTCATAATGAAAGCCGCTGTATATCAAAATTGTGTTGGTTATAACGACTTTGTTTGTTTATGTTTCGTATATGTTTGAATCTAGTGTGATTTGCATTACTATTGGATTCTATTAATTAAAAATGAAGACAAGTTCATCCCAATTTGTTATGACGGCGACATTTATGAATTTATGTTACATTAAGTACCTTATGTTCCAAGGTTACCCGTTGAGAAGACTTTAAACCAGCCAGCTGTCTCAGCTCTCGGCATAAAAAACCTGACCGCTTTCTTCGGAAGCCGATATCTTCTCTTAAATTCGGCCTCCGGAAGATTTCTTAGGGGATTGCTAGAAGTACGGGCTTTGGCACGAACACAAGACATGTAATTACACTCATCTTGTGCCCTAGCGATCTCAAACATCTTCCAAACAAAATATAAACGTGGTGCCATAGTTATCTTTAATCCACATAACGAATTAAAATCAAATAATGTTGATAATTCACCTCATTCACAAGGCTCTCACTACAAATCCTTCAGTGAACACTTTACTTATTCGAAAGTGAACAAGTTTCTCAAAAAAGCTGTCAAAACTGTCGAAATTGTAACTCACACTCGCGATAACACGGAGTCATGCTAATTTACGAGCTCACTTTCGAGTGGGAATCTATCGTCACCATCTACAAAGTAAAATAATAAACCTACACTCACAATTGTTTGTTTTCGCGTATGGCACCAGGTGGCGCTAGCTCAGCGCCATATAAATCTGAGTATACTCTTACGCGATGGTGAAGTTAAAAAAACTCACACTAAGCACACCGTACGTCGCTTGCTCCCGCGTCACCGGTCAGGACAGGACAAAAAAAAGCGAGTCGGTACTCTCTTCATATTTTGGCTGCTGAGATCAAAACTACATACGTAGTATACAGGAAAGTTTTATAAAAATGTGACTGTTATTTTAGTAGTTATATTGTATATTGTGGAAATTGTGGTGTCTTTCGACTTCCACGCAAACGAACTCGCTGGCAGAAGCTAGTGATAGAATAGGTAAATAATAAATTTTTACTTAAAAATTGCAATTGTACATACTTTTAATATTTTAAACGTCTGCCAATTATTTTTGATTTTCACGTTTTATTAATGGCTGAACGAATTTCGATGAATTTTAGCACTCAGGTAGACCAGGACATAGGATTTTGATCCCGGCAGCATGTTCCCGTTTGATGATTCCCAACTTCCATGCGGGCGAAGTCGCGGGCATAAAGTAGTACCTAAAACTATAAAATAATAAACGGCAATGTAAACTTTCTTTCAGCTACTACCTATAATTTAAAATAAAAACATGCTAGAATACCAAAATCGCACCTGGTCGGTACATACGTATAGGTACATATGAAGTACAACTTACGGACTTACCATTTGTAGGTGCAAACGCTGCGGTCCCATACCCGCTGCGGCTAATGGGACTTTGGAATGGATGCCGTCGTCGATAACGTTCTCCCTCGTGTCTGGTTTTTGTGTTTTTAGCTCTAATTGCCCAACTTTCTTGTAATAAATTACTTGCTTTTGATACGCCATCAATTATCACGGCCCGTTGTAATAAAACCGGGCTCGTTATACCTACACCGGCATTTTCAGGATTTAAATCTTGTTTGTGTACCGATTTTTGTGTATTTTCTGTTGATCGCTGGTTCCTTTGTTCCGTTGTCTTTCCTCCTTTAGTTTTGTTTATTAAATTAAGTACTATGTTTTTACAAAATAAGGTACTTATTTACGAGTATATGAATAAATAACTAACAAATTTTTAAGATGTTAGCGGTTCGATCGCTGTTTGTAAGGTGAAGATGATAACAGAATATGGGATGAGTCCGCGGCCCCTTACTCGCGTCTTTATTGGCACTCGTGCGTACAAGTAGAAATTGTATAAAAGCTTTGGCGAGCAAATGGAGTAGGTATAGATATTTCCACAACGGTTACCTCTCGGAAGGGTCCGGTGTCTCGAGGGGCCGAGTTTGGACCGCGCTACTCCACTAGGATCTCGTTACTTGTATCGTTCCAATATATCTATATCTATAGGCCTACTTTGTTGTTATAGTAGGTTCACATTTATACAGAGTTTTTTATAGTAAAATCATAACTTTAATAAAGAGTTGTCAACAATGTACCTTACTAGATTCATTGTAAGGTAATTCCGGAGACGCGATGTTTTCCTGTGCTGTTTTTTTCTAAAAGTGTTTCTCCAATTTAATGAAGGTTGACGTTGCCTGTTTCTTGTGTGATGGATTATATATAAGTGTTTAGGGGGCTATGATTAAATTATGTAGAATTTATTTGGTTAAAAAATATGATTGGATTGATTTTCTGAAATCACAGCAATAGGTAAAACGATCGGTAGGTATAACGTATAATAAGTTGAAACGGTAACCAAAAAGTGATCAGTGGTTGTTTGAGACGCTCGATGTGATTTGTGTTTTCAGCTGGAAACGGCTGCCCGACCACCAGATGCATCAGATCTATATGAGACTAAATTAAAACTTAGGCCTTAACCGAAGTTTACCCCTCATTGACTTTTTACTGTGCTCTTGGGCTGAAACACAATATGTTGCAATTTGAATAAAAGCTTGAAAGTGTTTTTTGTCTACAATAACAGGTTTTCGAGCTGAATGGCGTACAATTGGAGAGGCCTATGTCCAGCAGTGAACTGCTGTAGGCTGCTGATGATGATGAACAGGAATTAATAGTTTTTTTGGAATTCGCCAAAATAACGATTAACGTCTAGACCAGAATTAGCGAAGATATTGCCGTTATTGGTAGGTGAAAAGTAAATTGATTTGCTTCAACAAATCTCGAGGGTAGCAGACAAGTATGATAATGGATGTTAACATGTTCAAGCGCCGTTTCAACGCTGAGAACCCCAAAAATATACGATATTTTGACAAATTCTAAAAAAAGGACTTGCTCATTTGCGTTTGCGTTAAATTATAAATTCAACTGCATCATTTTTTCGCCTACATCTACCAGTAAAACATGCGGTAGTACGTAGATTAACGAACAGTTCGTGAATTAAAATGCAGATGTAAGTAAATAATAGGGTTTATTTTTCAGTGCGGTTCCGTCAGCAGCAGCTTTAATTCGAGTTTAATTAAAATTCACCCGCTATAAATTACCTTCTTCCGGACAAGTTGCGTTTCACAATACGTGAGCATATACCAGCATAAGCTGTCATTTGTGTTGTCTGTGGTCTATTTTACGGGTTGCCATACTCAATAATATAAAACATGCATGTAGCGTAGCCTGCAGTTTTGATTATTTTTGTATTGGTACATATTTATTACTCCAACATTTATTTAGAAAACTATAAAATGTCAGTGTAGAGGAATACTGACACATACCCGAGGGAAATAACGAAACAATTTGCAATGGAATGGTAAACGTAGGTACCTACATGCCTATATAAGTGCCAACGAAATGTTGTCGAGAGACACTTTTCAAATCTAGTCGTGCGATGTGCGTTTCCAGTAAGCACGCTCGTTGCGAATAGTAGGTATAGAAATTCGTTTACAAGATAAAAGCTTTCCATTTGGTGGGTAAAACGCTGAAGGTATGAAGTAGGCGCCGCCCTGTTCTGGGAACATATTCGTTGACACATTAGAACCTATTTCACGCTAGTGAGTGTTTCTTAAAGAAATATTGTAGTAGACACTAGGTAGGTACCTACTGTACGAGTATGCACAGGCACAATACACTTAAAGCAGAAAATTAAATAAATGTGAAAGTGGTTGTATCCGATTATGTGACGGTTTTTTGAGTTGGGCTATGAAGAATCATATAACTACATGCATAAGCATGTTTATGTTAGTAGCAATTAAGAAATTTTATAAAAAATCGAAATTATACAATGAATAACCGATACCTACAACTAAAAAGCCAATAACCAAAAGGCCCACAATGGCGCGCGGCCTTCTTTTGAATAAGGAGTTATTAACAAAAGAAAAAAAAAACTTAGTAATTTTATTTATTTAATCAATTTCCCTAAATGCTCGTTATTTTAAGTTGCCTGCTAACCGGCTTAGCATTAATTTCTTTCTTCTCTGAAATCCTATTGTTTATAAAAATCCCATTACAATTTGTTTTAAGATAGTCCCCGCGGGTACGCTACGGCGCAAGGTAATCAAATCGTAACACATTTATATAGATATTTAAGATATCTTTTAACCAATGACGCGAAAAATGGCGCGCTTAGGTAGAGATTCTCGTGAAAGTGCTTATTTGCATCAAGATGAGAGAGAATGAGGAAAAATGCGACCCAAATTGTTCATTTAATTGCGTATTCATTAAAATGAATAGTACTTAGCATAAATCTTTTAGCAATACGTCTGTTGAAATGTATTGATTCATTTTCGTACCTGCTGCTGGCTACACCAAAATTTATAGTTATACAGGGTGGCATGGACATCGATGCGTAAACTGAAACCATGAATTCAGCACATGATTCCATACTATAGAAATTGTTGGTCGGTTATCAAAAAAAAAAAAAAAAAATCCGCTGTTTCATAGAAAAGTGCAATACCTATGTGGTCTAAATGTATGGAATGGCAATTAAAAAAAAAGAAAAATCGACGAATAATTTCAACGCAGAGGCTTCACAATCATGTGCTGAATTCATAGTAGCAGGTTGCGCGTCGATGTCCCAGACACCCTGTATTTTGATTAAAATTTACACACAAAAATTATTTCACATAGGTAAACCATTCTGTAGTAACTGAGGTCATAACGATTAACTGACCGAAAAACAAAAAACCGTGACAGAGCTCAACCTGGCAGCAAAGAGCGTGTTACATACAACTGCTTTAGGCACTACCAATAAACTTCTATTAAAGGCTGTCATTATCAGATACACTTTATTGCAGGCGTCGGTCCTTCAAAATCAATAGTGAAGAGTCAGGAAGCGCAGTTTCTCGTGCAGCAGTTCAGAGTTCGGCCAGTAAATCAGGCGACCTTCCAAAGAGTAAATAATTTCTACTCTTTGCTTCCTCCGGTACACGGTATAGGCGAGCATTGCTGGCTCGCTGATTGGGACCTTCCTTCCGAAGGCACCTGTCCCATCGCTAACGATTAGCGAGAATCGAGTAGAGTTAGTAGAATGACTGCCCAGTCACTTGCTGGTATGCGTATTTACCAAGCGAAAGTCTTTCAGCGAGTGTTCTGCCCGCCGAGCGAACGTGGCTAAACGAGTATTTTCTTTGCTAGCTCTTGTCACTGCTTCGAACTAGTGTAGAGAGATTTCGCCGGCAGTGTGAACAGTTAGCGATCTACTATTAATATTATGTATCTCTTTTACTGACACGGGACCGATATCTATTGTACGTTTTTGAGCGAGAAAATACTCGATAGCTAGTCGCTTCCTCGTCGGCTGTGAGACTGGTGCCGAAGGCTTTCGGTCGCAGCGCCACATCGCAGTACCGATGACACAAGCTGTCCCATATCTGCTTTGTTGTGAATACAGCTACTTACGTATTGTTAGCTTTCAGAAAACGTTTTATGAGACTTTCAGATCTATAACATGGTTTCACAGAGAATTTATGGCTTAAACTCTAGGTTCAATAGAGCATCAGAATTAAACCTTCAAAGAATACTAATAATGCTGTTGTGTAAAGGCTCGATAAATCAAAGTAAAAGAACCTGTTTTAGAGAAAAGCTCTTAGGGTATTCCCAAGCTCATAGATATACCCCGGGATCTTACTGTGGTTACCGCAAAGAGGCGTAACCTATTTATCTTGGTAGACAATGGGTTTATTTCTCTGTCGATCTAGATTTACAGTTATTCAAGGTGGGTTCTGTCTGGAGTACCGCAGAAGGGAAGCAAGGTACTGTAAAGGTTGTCTACAAAAATCGACCTTGTATTGTGCAGGCTGGTAGTAAAATAACTCTCTTATACGAGTATGCGAGCAGTCAAGCAAATTTAGAATGAGCTTTCAAATTATTTGAATTTGGTTTTTTGTTTGGAAAAATGAGTGAAAAAATAGGCGCGTTGATGTAAACACGAACGCTTCGAATAAACGTATTAAATAATTATAACGCCTTTTCCTCCTGCGTCCCGGTAGTTATTACAGTACCTACCATGGGCTTAAACTGTTTAGGCACGTGTCGATGTGTTCTTAATTCAAATCCGCTACGTTCCGTCGTGACGGTGTGACTTTGGTTTAATGTACAGACGTCGTATTTGTAATCAATTATTATTCCTTCGTACTTATTACTACATAGGTACCGTAGGACGAACATGTGACTTTAAGCTAAATCTGCGAGTAATCGTTGTAACAGCAGGACGTTCACTTGGCAGTTTACCAGGTGCAGCTCCATGCGCTCCGGCAAGATCAGAAGTCATTACTATTGGTCATTACTTTTGGTTACTTGTTCTTTTTGTGTTTGTGTGTTTTTCTCTGCGTCATGTTTACCGCAAATAAACATATTTTCTTTCTTTTTATTTCTAAATGCATGTGTAATCGAGACCGAATTGAGAACCCCCAACTATTCATGCATAAAAAACAAACCGCTGCAAATTAATAATTTTGCTTTTGTTTTTGTTGTAACCTATAGTAAAACCTAGCGCAGCTATCTCGTGGAACAAACTAGCGGTGTAATGGATATCTGCTGCAGTTTCCACACGTTTGGGTGAATAGCAAAAAGTTTTCAGCACGTTGTTTTGTGTTTAGTATTTATTATTCTGTAGCACGGAAGTGCAATTCACATATCGTGCGAACACTGCGAGCACTGAGCACCGAGAGAGCGATCATAAATGGAGGCAGTTCGCTTTTCACTGCATTTACATCGCGTCAGGCCCGAAGAATGTTTACACTTTAATAAAAATGTATAAGAATTTTTACTCTCAAATTGCGGTACTTTTATTGAATTATTGCGCCCCAAGGAACAAGTAGGTAATTTACGTGTACATTACCGTTATATAATGGCATAAACGGATTTACTCGCAGGTGAAGGCATGAAGGTATTTGTCGCGTCGCGGGTTCGGGTGCGGCGGGACGGTGCGGTGTGGCGGACGCAGGGTGCGGCGCGGGCGAGGAGACAATCTCGGCGATGGCTCATTCACTGCTGCAACGAGCCGAGCAGAGAATTGAATTGGAAGCAAATGTGCCGTAGGTACGGATACTGCCGTCGAATATAAACTGAACCACTCCCGAGTAAGCGGCTGTGATCATGAAATAAAGAAAGCCTCAGAAATAAATTTTCTAAACGCCGACCGATTTTAAATTGGATAATAAATATTGGAAGAGATCTTGGTGAGTCAACTTAATTATCATCACATAGAAAATGAATGAGTATGTTATTATTTATGCTGGGGTAGACAGCCGGAGGAAAGGTATGTAATGAGAGGAGGGTGACTCAGTCGGCTGTCACTCTCATAGATTATACACTTATATAATATATAGGAACTCTGGCCTGTCAGCGCGCTGACTCGGCTTCTTAATAAGATATCGCTTGTTTACGGATACCGTTATGAACTAAGCAGCTGCCGTTTTGGTCATAGGTAAAATTAAGACCTTACCAAAGACTACTTACTTTTTAACCGGCTTCAAAAAGGAGGAAGTTCTCAATTCATCTGTATTTTTTTGTAGATTTGTTACACGATATCTCCGGCAATTGTGGATCGATTTCGAAAATTCTTTTTTTATTGGTCTCAGAGGTGGTCCCATATAAATTTTATTAACTTTGCTTGGGTAGTAATTCAGTTAGCTTCAATAGTACGTATTTTTTAGGGTTCCGTACCTCAAAAGGAAAAAACGGAACCCTTATAGAATCACTTTGTTGTCCGTCTGTCTGTCAAGACCCTTTATCTCGGGAACGCGTGGAAGTATCGAGTTGAAATTAAACCATATACTCAGGTTTACAGTCCCTTGAAGCTGTGAAAAAAACAAAATTCTAAGTAAACGTAAAAAATGATACGGCCGTTTATGCCGCAAAAAACGTATATTTCGACACTCTCAAGGGAATCAAAATTTATAGGGTACTTTCCATTGACCTAGAACTATGAAATTTGGCAACTAATATCGTCTTATACTACAAGTACAGGGAAAAATATGAAAACTATACTTTTGTAATTAAATCATAAAAAACATAATCTTTATTTAAAGTACGTAATCAATCATCGATATGCGCGGTCATAATTGTATGGGTGCCCAAATCTTTTTGTAGATTTTTTAACTTTTACTAATTTGTACAAAAGAGAAAAGTCTGAAAGCCGTATACGTCTAACCGTGGTCTAAAAAACAAGGACTGGCATTCCGGGAGTGACACATGCTTACGTCACTATCCAGTTGCCACTTTATTGCAACGCAACACGAATTATGGAAACATTTTCAGTCACCATTCTGTTTAAAAATATATTTATAGCATTTAAATAGTCGTTTTGTTTTTCTAATCAAGTAAAACAATTCAATTTAAACATATACCAACGTAATTGTTAGTTAAAACCTCATTGTTTTATCGGATTCGCACAGGTAATAAAGGCGGCTAGGGAGGTATTATTACACACTACTGGTAACACAGCGGTAATGACGTAGGCTTGTGTCACCCTGTGTCTCGGAATGCTATACCTGGCGAAGTATATTGTTATACCATGCGTTTAACCAAAACAAAAAAAAAAACAGGGTCTTTATGCAAGGAAGGGTCCAAATTTTGAAGTTTGTTAACCGTGTCATGTGGGGTATCGTAAGAAAGGGCTTCGTTGGCACAAGCTTGAACAGATTTTTAATTATTGTTATGATGTATCGCTTATTATTACTTTTATAAGTATAGGTACCTAATAACTTTGGTGTATGTAGTACCTAACAGTTTGCACTGTTATGTGTACCTACTTAGTCCGTTTTTAATTTTGTAATTAAACACAATCCTAAATAGGTACCTACCTACGTGTGTGTCTTGTACCTAGTAGTATTATACATAATTATTTTAATAAGATATTAAACAAATATACCTAAAACCTAGGTCACATTCAGCTCACGTAGAAAGCAGACAACAAACGTTAATACAACCCTGGATTCAATTACTTTGTATGTTAAGCACCTAACAATAAATTATAAATTAGTACATAGGTAGGTACGTATTTATACCGTAGGCGCGGGCTTGCGGACGGCGAGCAATGGGCAGCTCGCCGTCCGGTAAGGACCACGCTCGGGTCGACGGCGCGTTGTGTTCCACGCGCGCTTCAAAGAGATGTTAGCATAATTGACGGGGTCTGATAAGGGTGATGCCTGCCGGGGTCGCGGATTGTTCGAAAGAGTTACCGTGGCCCTGGCGCACAGGCAACTGAAGGAACACGGGTGGGTTTTAGTCAGTAAGAGTCTGACACGCACTCCCGCCCCACCTAGAGCGGGAGAGGTCGGAGAGCGGAAAAGGTACAATAATTGTATTAGGTAAAACTATTTTACAAAAAAAAAACAACCGTACACACGGCACAACAAGGTACAGACGGCTACATATCAACCTATTGTAACCCGGCCCTCGGTGTTGTACGGAATTGGTTAGGAGACTGGATGTTGATGGTCTCCTTCGGTGTTGTACTACTCACCACCGTGCTAAAGTAAATTTGTAGGGTATAATAAGCTGCTAGGGAAAGATTCAATTAAACAAGTACCTTCTTACACAATGCAATGTTTATTACAATAACTCACAATTGAAGGTTCACAATATTGAATGTGGCTGGCCACATACCTTCCCCCATACACCTGGGCTTCCACACCAGTACAACCAGTCTCGGGTCTAGTTGTATTGGTGTGTTGACCTGCAATGAGACTATTACAATAACTCAGAGTCGCTATAGCGAGTCCGTGAGGTGAACCACTTAATAGATACTAGCGGGTTCCCTCTATCTGGCAGAATTTTGATGCTCCGAAATTTATTTGGCATAACCCACTTGGCATAATCTTCTTTAAACGAATATATACATGGCATAAAAATCATTTAATATAATTATTGTTTGGCCGAATGTTTATATGTCCGAATTTACAAAGGCATACTTTTAAGATGGCAGAATTTTATTTGGCATAATTACTTTTGGCAAAGCTTAATTTCGCATAATTTCGTTTCACATAACGTATATTTAGAGCGACGATTATTTGGAATAATTTCACTTGGCATATTAAGAAGATGGCAGAATATCATTTGGAATAATTTTATTAAGCATAATTATTGTCATTTCTATAAAATGTAATCATATTCTTAACCTTAAATTAAAATTAAAATATTGTCTTAAAAAGTCAATATGTTGTACTACAAAAGTTAGTGAAGTGACAGAACCGAATCGCTGCAAAACCGACTGCACGTAGTCTTGTCTGCCCTACCCCTTGAGTGTAATTTAAGCCCGCGTAGGCGCGGAGGAGCGAGGCGGCCCGCAAGCTGAGGAGCAGGTGGTTTTAACGCTCGCCGCCGCGGCTGAGGCTGGCCGGCATAGCCGGCCAGCAAGCCGAAGCTGCTGTGGTGAGCGTTACAACCATCTGCGACGAGAAGCTTGCGTAGGACCGCCGGAGCCCCGCAGCGCCGGAGCCGTGACAGAAACCATGCCTGCTGCATGTTGCATGCTTGCTTGCATGCTGCATGTCTGCTTGCATGCTGCATGCTTGCTTGCATGCTGCATCCATGGTGTGTGCTTTTTTGCATGTTTGCATTCTACATGCTTGATGCATACATGCATGGTGTGTGCTTTTTTGCATATTTGCATGCTTCTCACAGGTAAATAAGAACCACATAAATGTTTACAATCAACTGTTTAATTGAGTTCAGTAAGTAATACAAAGTAATACATGCAGAAAGATAATTAAATAAGCATTTAAACAAAAAAACTTTTTACAAAAGATCTAGCAATAACCATTATCGTCGTAAGTCAGTGGCGAAAAAAAAATAGTGTTCAATCAACGGTAACAAATACAAAATTATTCTAACTATGAATTTTCCGTAATGTGATAGATGAGTCTTTCAATTATTATGGATATGCAAAGTATGCCAAAAGATGATTCTAACTGTAAACTTTCTGAGATATGATAGGTCTACCTTTTAATGATTATCGATATGAAATGTATGTATGCCAAAAGACGATTCTGACAGTGAACTTTCTGCAATATGATGGTTCTACTTTTTAATTATTATGGATATGAAATTTATGCCAAACGACGATTCTGACAGTGAACTTTCTGCAATATGATGGTTCTACTTTTAATTATTATGGATATGAAATTTATGCCTAAAGATGATTCTGACTTACAAAATTATGCGTTTTTAATGTATTATAAATGAGTGTATGCCAAACGATTTTCTGCGAAATGAAGTTTATGCTATGCGCTGTTATGCAAAATAATATTATGACATAAAAAGTTCTGCTATAAAGGGTAGACCCATTGGAAACCCATCGGGTTATTTGGGTACAGTCTGCTCCTCCAGAACTAAGTCCCTATTCCAAATCCTATTCGTATCGTGTCACACACGTTGCGGGTCTTCCCCTTTAGCCGGATCAATCTCACCAAACCTTCGAGAAGCTTCCACCACCATAGACTAAATAGAATTCTTGTCTGTTGGTTATTTTCCATATCTTAGGCATTGTTTTAAATAAAATGTGGGAAATTATCTCTGTAAGTTTATTTATTTAAATTAACTAATACTCTTGTATATAATTTACATGACATAATTTCTCTAGTGTTACAGAGACCACGCTGACAGCCATGCCAATGCCTGACACAAGATGTCGCTACTTGTTGCGTTATTTATTGATTTTGCAACGTCACACTATACGTTTCCAGTATAAGCTGATCTCTCATTGTACGGAAATCCTATACAATGCGAGATCAGCTTATACTGGTAATGTATAGCTGATTTGTAGCCGTGTGTACCACAACTAAAAAGGGAAACAAAAACTCTTTTGTATAAAATAAAAAAATCGACCCCGGTTTAAAAAAAAATTATTTATTCTCCAGTGTACAGTGTAGCTACAATTATTGTTAACAGGAAGCCGAAAAAAATTGTTTAGTTCTCATAAACGCTAGATAACATCAAAATGAATTAATTAAACATTTAAAGTCATTTCTTTACTTTTCTTAATTTAACGCCATCTATGGTCAAGTAACATAACCAAAGCGACGCTATCACTACACAAACAGAATTCTCAATGTTTTACAGAAATAAAACGATAATATTACTGATTATAGTTTTATTTCTGAAAAACCTTATATTACAAAAATATTCGAGAATCATGTTGTAACGAATAAAATGCAAAAGAACAGATGAAAACATATATACGTGTATTTATATGTTAAAAAATCAACACAACAAATCCACGAAATCGAACATTAATAAAGAGAAGGAAAAAGAATTTATTTGCGGTAAACATGACGCAAGGAAAAACACAAACACAATCATTCATTATATCTCGTTCTCGCCTACGTACTTTTCTATTCATGTCCCTGTCATAACTCGCCGTAGTTCGGCTTCCTCAGTTACCTACTTACGGCACGGTGCTGCGGGACACGGAAGTCACAAGTTTAGACAAAAAAAAAGGCATTTATGTTATATTTTTAGTCTTGTGTTGTATTAAACTGGTATTAAATATCTGTAGTGTGATGTGGTACACAGTTACATACACAGGTGTACCATATTGATTGGCAATAGTTGAAGAGTGGTTGTTTCGAAGGGAAACCGATAAGAATCGGGTTGTATGAAAGCTGCGCCTCTGTTATATTCTCTATTCTTCTTTTACTTAAGACTTACGGCTTTTGTTGGTACAGCAACATTCAGCACTATTTTTATATTGAAAACGTTACTGTCAGTTGCATCTTTAATCTAAAAATCCAATAACAGTGCAACATTGTTTGTTCGTCCACTTATTATTTACATCTGCGGGATAGAAGGAGCAGTGGTGGAGCAGTTTTCCGGAGTGAGCTTTAACAAACGGCTGCGTGCAGACCGGCGCGCTGAGGAAGCGTTTGTGGGCGGGTTCATTTCCGTGCGTGCGTCCGCGGCTATGGCCCTATTTCCTCTCCGCTGATAGTCCTTTTACCACCACACCTCCTTCGCGGCTGTCCATGCAATTGTGTGAAACCTTATGTGCAATGTTAGAAAGAATTAAATTAAAATTGTAAAACAGCAAATAAATTGCTTATGTGTAAAAAATATTATCTCTAAAAAGGTATACACAAAGTCGAGGTTGGTTTGATTAGATACCTTAAAAGATTGTATATTGTTTTTTCAAAGATTAAAAAATCACGACAAAAACCAAGGCATTATAGAAGTCTGGAGTTTTATTTAATTTAGGTACGTATTATGTGTATGTGTGTGTTGTCTCACTTCAAATTCTACTTTTTTGCTAAATACTTTACCTATGCTATAAAGTTTTCACAAAAATAGATTGTTAGAAGACTTGGATGACATTTCAAATAATATGTAAGTATTGAATTCTAAGTCAAGGAAAGCCATTGAATTCGAATAATACCTATTTCAATATTCGTTCGTCTCCGATTTGCTCTATCTCATTTATTCCAGTGTGGATTCCTATGAAGCTCTGATATTTCATGACAAATGAACTCATATTTGAAATAAATCTAGTGCTGTGCAGTTCTGTAAGTGATGTACTCACAATACCTAAAACTGTATGTGATTTTTGTTTGTGTATGTTCTAGTGAGTAAGTAGTTGAAGTGCCATAAATAAATAAATTATAAAAAGAATATTCTGTGTACCTAAGTGAAAAAAAGCCTTTTATTCCATGCAAATTAAGTTTTAAAAAACGTATAAAGTTTTTATTTTTTTACTATATTAGAATGAATTCTAGAGATATCTAATAATTTTTATATTTATTGTTTTCGTGCATGGCTTTGGAGGAGGCTTTCACCTAAGCTCTAAGGGTGCTTAGGTGAAAGCCTCCTCCAAAAATTTCCATTTGTCTCTATTTGCAACCAAAATGTGGCCCCGCTACCGTTTTATATCATCTTCCCTACGTATGGTCTGCCGTGCGTCCTTTTCCTTGACGGCCGTTCCATGTGGTTATGATGGATGTTCATCTGTTGTCTTTTAGCCACGCTATATGGCCGGCCCATCTGAATTTTAACTACGCGAAATATGTAAGTAAAAATAGATATGGGCATTATTAACTTGGTAATGAAAATCATGACAACTATGCGGTCTATTGCTTGCTAACTTCATTGATATTAAAATGTATAAGCAGGTAGTCTGTGCACATAATTATATAGTAACGAAGTCATAACTGTAGGTACAACACATATTTTGAAAAAAAAAAATATTGCTACCAAGTTTGGAAACGAGTCTGATCCCGAAAAAATAGTTTTTTAATATTTTTGCTCGTTTGTTTGTTTGTCTGGATGTATGTTCCAGATTTGGGTAAAAACGGCTGAACGGATTTGAATATCTTTGGCACACAGATAGTTTATACCCTAGATTAACATAAAGGATACTTTTAGTTTAATTGCGGTAGCACGTTCCTGTGGGATATTTTCCAACATCCACGCGGGCGAAGCCAGGGGCAATAGCTAGTGTTTTATAAATGGTTCCATTAATGTCCAGTTTTTATACACAATAGTCTGTATCTATGCTTAATTGTATTATTTCGATGTATGAGTAAATTGATAGATACAACTCAGAAGAGTCACGGTCGAAAGAGACAATAATGCTTCTACTTATACCTCTCGGAATGGGGACTAATGACTATGGTGGTCATTTGCTGTGTCCCCATTATGAGCCCATAAACGTTCACAGTCCGTTCTAAAAGTAAGTAGCGAGATTTCATTCCAGGGATCTATGTATATAAGCCCCCTCATATTGTCTTAATCACTCTAATTAGCAAACGAAATGTTGTTCGCAATATTCGCAATCGCCCTTGTTTTTGCTCAAAAGGAAGATGCTGCTGAACGTCTAAAAATAGAACCGGTCCCCATTTACGGCACCCATGGGAATCGGTGGCGAGTCCTTTACTGGGTCCACAGATTATTTGGCCTTGGGTTATATTTAGGATGGGGATTTATAGACGAGTATATCAATGGCGAAGGTTTTACGATTCTTTTGGCTTCTCTTTCTAAAAATGCAATTTCGAGTGTCCAATATTTCTGGTCTACTGAACTGCTTCTCTTATATTAACTGTCACCAGTCGCCACATACCTATACATTGTATGCTGTGATTTATCACCGTACAGTAGTAAGGGAGGGAGTGCTCATTACAACTCGGCATCATTACAGGACCCACGGCGGGCTCTTGTATCTCAATGGTTCGGAGCTCGGGGTTAGAGATAACGGTCGCATCCTCGATACGTGATTTGCAACCCTTCTTATTATTCTCTTATTATTCTTTACTTACACATTTTATGTACATATGTATCTTTAAATATTTTCAAATCGTGTACTTGGAGAAACGGATTTTGAGTTTAGTCTCATAGTTAGTTAGTGTTTAGTTCATAGTACTTTAATATAATATAATGAAAGAACAAAAACCAGGAAGCATTATTTGAATAACGTAATGGTTTATGAATTTTATTCATTAAAAGGGCATTATGATTTTCGTTTCTCCGGAATAAAAAATCTATATATACTAATAATAAAGCTGACGAGTTTGTTTGTTTGATCGCGCTTATGGAATTACCAGTCGGATTTAAAAAAAAACTTTTGATAGCACAATGCTTGAGGAAGGCTATAGGGTTTTTAACATCATGCTACGATCCTTAGGAGCCGAGCAAAAAGAAAAAAGTCAAAAGAACGTTGAGCGAAAACGAAGTTATAGCGCGGACGGGCGATGGGATGCGACACGTTGGGTCGAGGTTCAAAATTTCTCGCGGACGAAGTCCCGCGCTGAAGCTAGCAAAAGATATAGGTATTAATTAAACCACTGCTATGAAAACGTTCTGCTACCTCATAAATAGATTTAAGAAAGAAAATACCACTTATACTTGCTAACATTAGACTATTTTCTTATTCTTTTGAAAATATAATAAACGTTGCCGAATGTTATCGTGTGCTCGATAAGTAACAACAAATTGGTTTGTATTTGGATGGGTGAGCACTCACTGGTTTTGATAAACATTCATTTTTTATTCACATCGTTAGGCTTTTTCGTATAGAGAATACAATACACGCAGGTATGTTATATATCTATATGTGTAGTGGTTATGTAAGTCATGTAAGACAGACTTTGAAAGATATTCTGACTATTACAAATAATGTGTAGTTTAAAGCAGATTGAAAATGCAGCCAAGGGTGAAAGTGTAAATGAGAGCAAGAATGCTTGCGGCGTGGTCAGCAAATATACATATAAATGAGTTGGCTCACCCCGGTCCGTCTTATCAGTTCTGTCTGTCGCCGCGACTCAACATGAATCTCGACGAATGACTAGATATTCCAAATCTTTACAGGGGTTTCCGCCTATACATCTCTATTTAATGGCAGATATACCGACTTGTGTGTACGTGGTCAAAAACTTAGCAAAAAAATTACTGTGAATTTGAATGACGGCTTCCAGGGTTCGAAGGCTTTGAAATTTTTATGTGTTCCTAAGCCGGGAAAATACGAAGCTGTGACAGTTCTGTAATCTTGTAGGAAGCGTACCAGATTCACTATTCGGATAAAAATAAAAGAAAGATATTCGTTGAGGACGGACACAAAACACGCCCCGCAGCTATATTTTTGGACGAGTCGAGCACTAAGGCTCCGATAGCGCTAGACAAAAGAATACTTACATATAATAAAGAAGTCAATGTAGAGATCTAAAGCGGACAGCGGTTTGTTGAAAACCGCCTTTCCTTTGTGAGCGGTTCTCTTTTATGCAAGTTACTATACAGTCTTCCGTTTAAGCAATGCCATTACCTCTCGATCGAATGTGAAGTATTCGCTTTAATGAATCCACTCGACTCGAGGAATTCTCCACTCGGTCCCTATTTGAAAGCAAAGAGTGCATTACCATCGTAAGCACAATCATGAATTGTTAGATGGCCTACTTTTTGAAGGATTAATGGGTGCGTGCGTACTGGCATTTGTTTGATCGTTCGATCGATTGTTTTATAAGATTTTATTTAAGCATAAACAGCTATATTTAGTTAAGATAACGAAGCAGTTTATTGAACTACTTTTGAGATATACAGTTGTCTTACTACAAGAATTTAGACACTTTAAAAGGATCCCTACTATGGTTATCCAATATCCATGCATAAATTACGTGTTTAAGGTCTGTTTAATGTATGCAAATTTTAAACACGATTTGTATGATCAAATTGTCTTTTATTAGCTAAATAGTCGATAGACAGTGTATTTGCATAGTGCGAAAATGAAAGAAACGTTACATCAGCTATTGTAAGCTGCGCTGATCCAGTGAAATATGAAACATGTAGGGGAGCTGGCAGGCTGCCAACTGCTTGCATCACACTATAACAAAGGGTTTCATATCAGGAAATTGTTCCTAGAACAATACCAGAAAATATAAGCCTGCTTGTATTACAAGCTCGGATCCCGCACTTGAAAATATTATCGAAGACATCCAATATCGCTCATATATTTATGAAAGCATTCTTCATGAAAGGTAAACGTTTTGTCATCAATTTACTGCAAATAAATGGAAATAATTATTTTCTTTTTACACGACCTGTGGAAAATATGTCACAAACGAATACCTACACACCCTTACTTAATGAAAATATACCCCAAAATAAGATATTTTTGAATGCTCATATTTTATGCATTAAATTTTCAAGCGTTTCATGTATTTATTTTAAAACTCCAAGTACCTACTTCATGCACAGTTATTAATAACGTCGTTTTTGTTCTATATGTACAGTAAGTAATTGGTATTAATATTCTTTTGTGTTCATATTGCTTTGGGTATAAAATAAACAAATGTACTGAAACGTTGGTTTTCCCTCGGGCAAATAGCACGAAGCAACTGAGGAAAACGGCTTTTATTGGAGCTGGTAAGCGAAGGAATAACAAATAGTCAACACTTGTGCACTATTGCAATCTTTTAAGCTCAGTACATAATGCTATAATGGTTGTAATCGGTGCTACTATCTAATAGACGTCTTGTGCTGATATTGCATACGAAATAAAGAGCTCTCCGGGACTCACAGGAACACATGTCCCTATTAAGGTAGGTGCTTCGCCTTTTGTTCATAGTACTGTCTTGCGACGACTAATTACAGTAGAGTGCAATTTGCGATGAAACCCTAATACGAAAGAGCTAATTTTTGTTTGACGATGTAAAATGTGCTAGTGGAATTAGTGTAGGTCATAGCATCGTTTGTATTGAGTTAAGAGCGTCGCAATCCCGATGAAGCCGCCAGTTGGCCGGGGGCCATCCTGCCGACCGGATCTTTTTATTGCTTTTTACAATACAGCAACAAAATATCTGTTGAGGTCGTTATGTGCTGGAAAATGTTCACTTTGGACTTTGGACACGAATCATTTAATGCATGAGGACATTGTGATATACCTAGACTACTGTTTGAGTTTGGAAAATAAAATAATGATAAAACTTTTATCACTTTTAACATTGTACTGTACCAAATTTAATAAAAAGACTAAGCTTACATTTCTTGACATAGCAGTCTTAGTATTAAAGTAATATTTCTGATTCGGACAGCAAGCTCGTTTGTATGTAGCGTAGAATCTTGCGCTTTCTTGCTACGGCGTAGTCAAGTGCACGAGATGCAACGACAGCAGCGTAGCAGCGTAGCACTCGTAACAGACAACTTGTTTGCACAATTTATTGCTCCCCTACTGGGATATGTTTGACTGGTTGTTTCTGAGATAGCACCATATGCCGAGTGCTTTTATTTTATACTGCCGAGCTAACCTAGCTGTGAGTAGGTACTGATCTTTTGTGATCTGCCTGGAGATGTTCTATTTCGTGACCGTGATGGTTAATGTCGTATTTAGTTTAAACAAGCTAGTAATCTCTATTATTAATTTGTTTGTTAATTTGAACTCTCTAGTTCTGAGATTTTAATGTAGATTATTCCTGTACTATCGAGCACTGCACACGATTTTCTGTTATCAGCGTAATCCAATACCTTTGTTGTTTATCTTCTAGAATTGCAGCCTTTTCACACCTGTACCTAAACTTGTATATTGGAGCAACATCAGCTGGAACTCTGTTTGTGTAACATAAGCAAGTTATAAATCTGTGTATTTCAGCTCATACGCCGTATACACTTTGTTACGGAGACGCCGCGTATTCGAGTATAAGCGATGAACGGTTATGATAACATATCTGATTGCCATGTTTCATGAACCAAGTCTGGCTGCAGCTCGAATAAAATTGAATGAGAATATGAATACTTTAGTTAGAAATGTAAAGATTTTACGTAAACCCAACATTTTCACGTAGTTTAATAACATTTTATTCGTAAAAATTTAAAATTTAAGAAAAACATTCGCAAAGACTCCGACTTAAAAAAAAAGAGGAAGTTATGTATTCGGAAAGTATCTCTTTTTTGACCGACTTCAAAAAAAGGAGGAGGATCTCAATTCTAAAGTATGTTTTTTTATGCGTGTTGGCTTAGAACTTTGTTTCATGTACGTACAGTAAACCGATTTTTCTGTGATTACTGGGCCGATTTACTTGATTCTTATGTTCGGTAGAGGAAGCTCACGCAGTGCTCCCATATTAATGCTTAGCTTCAATAATACGTAGGTATTTAATCCACTTCGTGTATATAAATTTGTGTATGTACCACAACAGAAACATAAAAATAAAATGTACTTATTTAAGTTATTTTTCACTCTGTGTTGTTTTTTTGGAAGTCTGTGGTTCTTTTTATAAAATAGTTTTGTGAATTGGTCACAAAACTGTTATTGAAAAAACAAGATGGCGCATTCGTTCCGATTTTGGCCCCACGTCAAAAGATCTTTGTACCGTTGTACAGATTAGTATGACAACATCATGGAATGTGACAACATTATTGGCGTAGACAGAGAATCGCTCATTTTTGCCCATCACTATAGAAGCTGAGGCTGAGTCAAACCGAGTGCTTACTGTCTTTGAAATAGTAAATTGAAACCAACTTTAACCGTTGGTCATAAAGTTTATTTTGCAATACAAAAGGACATACGGAAAGAAAGGTCTTGAAAAGGAGAATACTGATCTGTAGTGTGTCTCTCTCGCAAAATGTGGCTCTGTTCATTAATCTCCTAAATTAGTAGTATTCACAGTCATTTGTGAAGGTACTGTACCTACGCACAGTGTTGTTTTTGCCTCGAAAAACGGACATCCTCTTTTTATCAACTTATCCGATAGAGCAGGTTATTTTAAGAGTAAGAGTAAAATACCCGTGTGCCTATTTTACACCAAACACGAGTAAAAAAATGTTTAATTTATTTTTAAACTTTTCTAAATTAATTAATTACAAAAACATTACGCATTATTTTACCCTTTTCTTTATTATGTGTAATAAAACTATATAAAAGCTATTTAAAAAAAAATACAAAAGAGTACTAACTAGTACAGATGTAAAGAAATATGCTTTTTTTGTGTTTTTAGATTTTGATTTTTCATGGTTGTATCTTTGCTTAGTTGGATTCAATATTTATTGTAAATCATACTCAGATCCCAACCAATCACTAAAAAAAAAACACATCCATATCTCGCGGTATCTAGGAGTAATTCACTTCTAAAGTTTTTTCTGATAATTTTGATTTTAGGGTCAGCACTTCACAAAAAATAATAAATTTTGTTTATAGGTTTAAATTTTATGTTGGATTCAATTTAACATAGAATAATACTTATCTACGTATACATATTACCACCCACTCTCATAAATTTTACAAATAATGTTCCTATATATTTTTATTATTTTTACATCGAACTAAACATACAACTAAAGTAAAGTAATTATTTATACTAATATTTTTTCATGCTTTATTGCATGTCAAGCCAAGTTCAGAGATGAACAGGGTGAAGCACACCTTACACGATCTATTTCGAGCTACTTTCCACCACCTAAATCTATTACACCTACAAAAATATCTCTAAAAATAAAAATAATTTTGACGCAATTAAAATTTGATTTGACAATCGCGACTCCACGTGGTACTTGTTTGCCCTAGCCCGTGATTTTTTTTTAATGCCGGAGGCGCGCATTGGGGCAGCCTCGACGTGTTTTATATGGAATTTTCCACTTTTTGTATGGAAAATATGAAAAATAATAACCTACATGTAAAGTTTTAGGGGTGTATTTGTTTCGTAGAGGGGTTCGAAATTTTCATCAGTTTTGCGATAGGACACACTATTTTCGAGATATAAGCAAAATATAAGAAAAAAGAGATACATTACTGTTTTTGCACCTGCAGGCGTTAAAAAAAGGCGTAGCATGACGCTTTCTATTTCTTGGAAGACAAGACATAGCTATTTCCATACAAAGTGACATTTCGTTTCTCTATTTTTGACATCGCACCGAAAAAATCCTTCTAAAATCCGTAATTTTGTCTTTTGTTTTACCGATCGTTGTCTAGGTCTTTTTATATGTAGACTATTTCAGAAGAAAGTTTTCTATCCCAAACGTCAAAATCACACTGACAACTGTCAGTTGTCTAAGGTAGTGAAGACAATTTGATTTTGTAATCGCCATGCTAAAGACAGTAGAAAACTTTTTACTCGACGGCCGCAAAGTATAAAAATGGAATGGAAAAATGGAATTTTTCACTTTTTGTATGAAAAAGTATTACCTACATGTTTAGATTTAGGGGTTTAAGGGTTTCATAAAGGGGGGTCGAAATTTTCATTATTTTTGCGATCGGACACACCATTTTCGAGATATAAGCAAAATAAAATTAATACAAACGTGAATAAACTACTGAATTTCGTAAAAAGTGCAGTTGACTCTTTCTACTTTGCTGCCGTCGTACTGTCTTCACGGATCGTCATTTTTGTCTATTCTTCCGCCGACAAAACCCGTTTCTATAATGGTCATGCTACGCGTGCTGAAGTCGAGGTGTTGTGGTGAATTTTAGTTCATGACAACTAATTTTATTCCACACCTTTTATTCGCGATTAAAAATAGTCAGATATAGTTAGGTAACCAAAATTATAGGTGAAAAATGTCAAATTCAGAATAGCAAAATTGCCACTTTCACTAAATTACTAACTCAGTGCCATCTTAGTGATGTCAAACTTATAGTTAAGTTGTGTCACTTTAGTCTACTTCAGAATGGGAAATCGTCGTTTGACAGGAATAAACAAAATTTTTGTGATTTTTAGTCTAGTTTAGAGAATTTTGTGACAAGAGAATCGGCACCATTAGTAAACTAATAAATATCCAAACAAATATCTAAAAGGCAAAAACATTGTACATTTATAAAACTAGTAGGATTACTAGCATTATAATTCTGTTTATTCGTTTTTATTTAATTTGTTTTTAATTATTTATAAAATAATATAAAAATAGTTGGATTTATCATTAACAATGTGAAAATCAATGATATTGTAACATCTTTCAGATAACCATGTTATTATGTCCTTTATTTATTTTTAAACATATTATTTTACATTTTAAACATTTCTTAAAAATAAATACATATAAACAATTTAAAAATATTAAAAAATAGTAGCCCATCGGTATCGGGAACAGGGCCCCATTATCATGTTGTTTTTTTTTTTCAATAATAAAACATTTTTTTAAATACGACTTGTGTCAACCCTAGCGCCAAAATTTCAGAATCCTGTAAATTCTAGATACCATAAGATATGGATATGATATTTTAAATAGGTACTTCTTAGTGCTAAAGCAACAGCTTGTCTTGATATTGAATCCAGATTCCATGAAATAAGCCCATAAAAAAATAAAATCGATAATATGTAAAATTTGATGTTACTCACTTCCGGTTAACGATAAAAATTTAGAGTTTGCTTGATAATTTACTTAATATAAACCATCAAGTAATTGCAATCAAAGATATAACAAAAATCGATTGGATCTAAAGTTATTGCGATTTCTATGGTTTTTATGGAAACCATAGAAAAAAAATTAAAAAAATTATATCTCCAGATTGGGGCAAAATTGTCACTCGGGTGTTCTAGTCTTGCTTTTAAAATGACCTGTTTTATCGGATAAGCTAATAAAATGGGGATGTCCGTTTTTTGAAGCAAAAGCAATACTGTGCTACGGTAAGGTAAAAATTAGGAAATGGAAGTCACAGGTAAACCCTACGGCCGTCAAAGTAAACATTAACATCAAAAATGATTTGTCTAGCTTGAATATTTAATTTTATAATAAATAAATTGGTGTAATAAATTAAGTCAAGTAACACTAAAAATTTTTATATATTATTTTTGGGTACAATAAAAAGGAACAATTACCAAAAAACATTACAAAATGCAAAATAACTCTGACACTGTTGTGTTTTTTTAAAAGTCTGTTGTTTTAATATTTTTTAATAAATGTGGAGCAGCATGTGTTGGCTGTCGACCAATCCTAGAATGATTTAAGCATTATATTGCTGAATGTCAATGCTGTCTCAATAATTCAAGTACTATAGATTCCTTTTGTTGTAGTAAGATGTACGTCTAAAGCAATTTGTGTATAAGAATCATTAGTTAGTGGTTTTTTTTTCTTGACTATTAGCTACTGTGAAGGTGACCTGCGTGGTCAAGAAGATATACGAGAAAAATCTGTGTTGAAAGTTTCGTTGCAGATATGTACGTATGTGATAATTAATGCTAATAGTCTCTTTGGTGTCTGGAATAGCTGGTAGCCAATCCCAGCATCGTTATAAATTATAATCTGTTTAAAATCCAGAAAATTGTGAAGGATTATAGAGGTGACTCCGGAAAGGGAGATAGTCAGGTCTGTCTTTTTATTGTCGATGGTCTGAAAGCCTTAATTGCCTTTGCCTTACTTTAAAGAAATGGTATTTAACAATAAAAAGCAAAATAATTAATTTCATCATTAAAACTACTATTCAGAGATATCAAAGGTCCCAAACTAGGCACGGCCTGTATCTTTGGTGCCATTAGATAAAAATATTTTTAATTAAAAGTTAAAACCATTCTAGATATTACCTATGCGCCCAAAAATATGCAATAAATTCATTCACATCTTTACACATAGCTTGAATACATAAAACGTGGCAGTTACGAATTGAACACTATTATTTCGCATAGCTACCGTAGAGCGTGCACTTTAGGGATTATACAGGGTGGAGGCACCGCTGCCAGCGAAGCATTACACTCCGATTAGCAACATAACTGGTGTAAAAAGACATGACTTAACGAAGCCGAGAGTCACTTATACTCTCCGTCATTGTTATAATTTTTTTGTACCACATAACTGGGAATCTTCTGATTACGGAGATACTGAAGGTCAAAATTTCAACTGTTACTGACGTTTTTTTTTACGAAAACAAGTTTTTAATGTTATAACACAACTTTAAATACCCCCACGACCCCTGCACCGTTGTATGCACCCATAAGCACAATGTTTGCGTGTGTTACATTACGCACTACCGCAAATAGCAAATTTTCACACCAACAACCGACTTCCAAAAAAAAAACACTCCGAAGTGAAAAATAACTTTAATTTCGGAAGTCGGTTCTCTGGTTTTGTATTTTCGTTTTTTGCCACCTACTTCCGAAATTAAAGTTATACTTCTGTAATTTACTTATTTATTTATTTATTCAGTAGTATACATACACTTTGTATATTTAAGTTGGTGCCAACATAAAATCATTAGAGTTTTACCGTGCACCAAAGTCATCGACTACATAATTTAGAGTATTAAAACCACTTAGTACTTAGTACTTAGTAGTATTTAGTAAAAAAAGAAACAACAAATAACATTATAATGGATATTTAAGCAAAATATTATCTATTACCAACGAGCGAACATCGGTGACCAATCTGACCGTACGTCCTTACATCAAAAATTTTTTTTTTGGATGTTGGCTTTTTTGTTTTGTAAATAAGTTTTTTATTTTTCACTTTCTAGCTGTGGTAGCTACCCCACATAAATTCGTTTACCGCTACTTGCTATGTCAATAACAGTGACAGGAAGTTATTATAACATCATCAAAAAAAAATACGTATTATTGAAGCTAACTGAAAAACTACCTAAGCAAAAGTTAATAAAATTTGTATGGAACCAATTTTGAGGCATATCCTATCAATTAATACAAGATTTTTCAAAATCGGTCCACAATTGTCGGACATATCGCGAAAGAAACATTAAAAAAAAAAACAGATAAATTGAGTACCTCCTCCTTTTTGAAGCCGGTTAAAAATAAAAGACGTTTCCCAGAAATTATTTTTGTGCAATGTTACCGTAGTTTGATGTACAGAATGCGGAGTTGACGGCTATGTGATGGGTCTTTTTACATCCTGTATTACAACTAGTAAGCGAGCAGATTATTATAATCTCCCACATAAAAGTTTGTTGCTGTCTGTGGGGCTGCCTGATATGTGCTGAAGTGATTTTAATATTATCACCTTTTATGTTTTAAGACCGGCTTATACAATGACTTTAAAGATTGATTTTGTTTAAGATTACAAGCGATTTGGGCTGAACATTAAAAAAAGCAATCGTACGGTTTAATAGTGGTAAAAAAATGATCATAACTTAACTAGTTGTTTTTTTTCTTTTTATGTTTTTTTCTTGTTGACAAAGACATGTTGCACCGGCCCCAAATATATGGGATAAGGGAAAGAGAATAATGATGATGGTGATATGTGTTTTTTAAATAACTGTTTAGTATCCTTATCAGTATGTTACTTCACACTTACTACTACTACTATTAGCCTGCATCGTCCCACTGCTGGGACAAGGCCTCTCCCCATGACTTCCAGCTATTTCGATCCAGGCCTAAAGTGGACCACTGGTCGTTTGTTTTCTCTAGTTCGTCCCGCCATCTTCTACGGGGTCTGCCGCGACGCCTTCACACATAAATGGTGTAAACAATTTTTTAAGAACAAAGCTTTGTTATGTAATTTACCATAATCGTATACGAATTTTCTTTTTGTTATGTTGTATGTTAAAAGTGAATAAGTAGTTGGAGTATCTACCTTTCAAATAAATAAAAGAGTGAATTGCATGACTTTCATAATAAAATCTCAAACGGAGCACTTTATATATTTCGATTTTAATACGCACCAACATTACTTTTTCAGACTTGCTACATTATTTATTAAAGAAGTGATACCATTTCATCTACCATCCTTTCCTTATACAGTCAATATTTTCGCTTTGTCATTGAGGATATTATAGTCCTTTCCTGCTTCGATACAGTAAAGAAATACAATATGAGCTGCACTGATTGTGGAAAAAAAACAGTAGTTTTATTTGATAGAACAGCGGGTAATATAAATACGGATACAATTGTATTGTGTACATTGTATTTATAAAATCTGTATATTAAGTCTGCGCTGATAAAATGTTTTCAATTTACGGTTTATGATGTTTATATGACGAACTTTGTGCTGATGTAGAATGACGTCATATTTTTCATTCTTCTTAAAATTGTTGTATGTTAAAGTTTCTATAAAATTATATCTCCAGGCTTTCAGAATTAACTTATTAATTTTCTTTGTGTTCTCAGTTGTCTGTAGGATTTAGTTTAATTAAACTTTAACGTCTATGCTCCTAATGACGTCAGATAGTAGAAGTGACGTTATCTCTTCATAACTTTAGAGTTCGCGTGCATTTGGATTGCAAATGAGTTGATTTTGAATCAGAATGATTAAAATGTGCAAATATAAACTTTAAATCCCGTTGCCTTTTTAATGAAAATAAACTTAATATCTAACTTTATCAGATAAACGATGTAGATATTTAAATGGAAGTCGTAAAATCTCTGCTTAAATAGATTACGTTCAGAGAATCGTTCGTAGCCAAATATAAAGAACTCATCTGGCGGAATGAGAGCTGAAGGACATAACGGCTTTGGGCAGTAACAAGATCTGCTTGTTTGAGATTAAACTAACCCGAAACTGGATGCGCGTTAATGCCTCTAATGTGTGTGTGTGTGTGTGTGTGTTTGAGTGATATTAGCTTAAGTGGTTCGAGGAAATCAAACACACCGATACCTTAATACGTGCCTAGTGAAAAAACTATGAGAAGAAAATGAGGTCTGTATTTACCAATACAGATAAAACACTTTCAAATTTTCATACAGATCCAGACGTATTCACATCAAATCTATAGCTTCGGCGACCTAATACGGTTTTCCAATAACATTTATACTCGGGTATGTAATAATAAAATGAAATGGAAATCAGTAACATACTGACCTCTTTGAAGGGGATTGGAACCAATTTTCCCGGAGGAAAGATCGTGGAAGGCCAAGAAGTCGATTATATTATTATCATTCCATTCAGACTGACATAATTATGTAGTTGAAGTATCAGTTATGTAGTCAGGACACTATAGAGTCAAGAGACTACACAGATTAGGACATGTCAAAGCACTGGAATGGTTTTCGCATTGTATTCTTCCACTTGTCTGTACCGTTCATGTTATGCCCATTGAACCAGAAAATTTGTCAAGAAATCAAAAAGTCAGAACGATCATGTTTTACTAGATGAATGGAGTCGTGAGTCGTGCCTGTTGTGTCGTGTGCATGAAGACACGGGGGAGGGGTTAGGCAAAGCCTCTAGTTTATTCCTGTCCGCGTAGATATATAAGGGCGTTAGTCGTAATAAATGGTGACGTAAAGATTTAGCACGCGCGCTATAGTCGTTCATGTTGCGGAAAGATACAGGAACTAATGGTATTTAAAGATAGTATTGTACGACGCTCGCTTCCGATACAATTCTGTGATTTATGTTTTTATAGTCAGTTGTGTATTTCATATTTTGATTTTTTCAAGCGCTACCGAAGCATACTAACAATGTTCTTTTGCTTTGGTAGCGAAATATCAAAAATAAGGTACCTAACAATGTATGTTCCACTCAAACACAAGAATGACGCCAGCATCATCATGAGAGATAATAGAAAGTACTTTAGATTGTATCGTAACGTTTATATCGTAAACATAACGTTTATATTTTATATTTTCGGTAATGCCGAGGTGATTGTCAATATTAGTAAAAGTAATTTACTAGGCTATTTGCCGCCCAGCACAATGTCATCTCAGGCTGACCTCTCTACCAGCGTGCCTACTTTTACGGCCCACATAAAACTTTATAGGTTCTTACATCCACTTTATTATGTGTTAACTATATAAACTCAATTCTACTATTAGATCTTATCCATTTGTTTAATAAATCGAGTCGGCTAAACGGCCATCTTGCTGTTTAATTAGCTCGACGTTAAATTGTGATTTCAAGTAGAAATATTGTAATTGGCTCCCCAGTAAAAGTGATTGGCTGTTTTTCTGGGTCAGATTATACAGAATTTTTAAAAGTTGCCGAAAGCGTTGCTTGGCCCTTGTGTAATTAAACGAGTCAACATAAATCTGAGCAAACGAGACGCGGAAGAGTCTCCGGCCAGCCGTAACTTTGTTAGCGGAGCACACGCCGCCGCGCCCGCCGCACCCGCCGCGTACGCCGCGCACGCCGCCATCATCGCCTTCATCCCTCCACGCAACGAAATAATTCTCAATAAAATCTTTCCACTTCGACGTAATATTTCTGTAGGATCTTCCCTTAAAAGGAAAGTAAGATGAGGGATTTTATTTAAGTTCTTTCTTTTTATGCAGTCTCGGTGTAATGGAAATTTATAAGTAGTTTAGTAAGGGTTGGTTGTAAAAGTAAAATTTACTACAGAATGCGCATTATTTTTAGTTAGTGTGATGCTTACATCAGTGGGAAAAGGTAAAAGAAGACGGTAAACGATACATTTTACTGTTGCGACAGTAGAACAGATACGATCATTGTTTTCTTACCTTTGGAGCTTTTGTTAAGATTTAGCATTTTTGTGCAGACAAGTCGCTGTTAAGGTGGCTCGTGGGGGCGCCACTCTGCAGCGAGATTACCCGCGGGGACGGTAACCAGCGCCATTTTACCTGTTGGAACCTTTGCGCTGTGACAACTCCTTACCAATTGCACGCAACTGGCTAGATTTGACACACAACATAGAATAAGTAAGAACATTTGAAAAAAGATAAGAAAGATACTTCAACCTTCACAGCTTTTCTCAGAACAGATTACAAAGAAATTGAACAAGAAATGTATATCTATGAACGAGTGACATTGAGCTTCTACTGCAGGATGCCATGATCCTATTAAAAGCTGGGAATGAAAAAACTTGAGAAATAATAAATTCAGCGAAACAGCAAGGTCTACATTAAAAAAACTCGTTTATGTATTTATGTTAAATATTTACCTACTTTGAAAACTCCTTTGATTTGGTTTAAGTTTTTTTGGCATCTACTCCCAAAAACGAAACGGTCAGAAATTGACTGCGATATACCTACAGCGAAAATACACTCGAGTTAGGAAGCTCCTTCTTTTTGAAGTCGTCTATAAATAAGTATTAAAATCTCTTTGTTTATCAAAATTATTCATGTTGATGTTTTTGATTCAAGAAAAACAGGATTTGACTGAATTAATTTGGGAAGATACACTTGAGTCGTAATGGCTGTTCACCCACTTTCCACTGGCTCGTTAGAAGTCAATACAAATGAAATGTCATGAATAACGAATGAGATGATCAAAAGTGGTAGGGAAAGTGTATACATAAATACGAAACCAAAACGGGAATGTAGCATTTTTAAACAGTCAAGTATGTTGCGATCAGGTCGGGTATATGGACCTCTACTCTATCTTTTACCCCGCAGTACGTAGAGAACATGTATTTTAGATGTGGTGTCTACTAGTCTGAGTCTCGCTTATCGTTTTAGGTTTACAGCTAAAACAAGTTGTAAAGACTAAATGTTTGCAAAACTGGTAGAAAACTTGTCGAAAAGGTGATCAAAATAGTTAACAATACATGTCTGAAATAATGTCAATACATGTTTTATACACGACATGTTATTGACAAGTTTTTTACAAGACTTGAAAAGTATTACAAATGAATTTGTATAATTAAGGCCCTGTGCACACCACGTTTTTTAAACGCGCCGTCGACGCGCGTTTTCGAAACGCGCGTCGACGGCGCGCTTTTTATCCTACAGAGCAGTTTGTTATCGTTTGTATCGATACAAACACGCTGCACCGGCGCGTTTGTATCGATACACACGCGCGTTAGCATCGCGTTTGTATCGATACAAACGCGCTGCACCGGCGCGTCTGAACCGATACACGCGCGCGTTTGTATCGATTCAAACGCGCGACACTGATGCGACCGCTAGCGCGCGCGCCTTCCCTGCGTGCGGGGTTTCCCCCGCTTCGAGGGAAGTGTAAATCTACGCTAGTAGCAATCGAGCAATTTGGTGCACCGCTCGTCTTTGGAACAAAAAAATGGAGCCTTTCGACGCAGAAAACTTCATAACTGAAATTCAAAACCGGCCAATATTGTGGAATTCACGATTGCCGGATTATTCGAACAAAGTATTAAAGAAAAATGCCTGGGAACAAATATGTAATCTATTTTGTGAGAATTTTGAGGAAATTCCGGTTTAAGAATCTCAAGAAGTTCTTGAAATGATGAATACGACATTCGATAACAATTTGCAAATATTTTTCATGTCCTATTAATTTTCTAAACGTTGTTGTATAATGTCCACACAATCTTCTCTCGCTTGTAAATGGGTGTACCCAAAAACGTCGGTAATTTTTCTTCTTCCTTTTTTTAAAAATTAATAACAAAGCGCATGCAATCAATGCTGTCTCGACCGACGCCATCTTGCTACTGTTGATGAGGTTCTGCTTAAAAACGCAAAATGCCAGCGCGTTTGTATCGATACACACGCGCGTTTGCATCGCGTTTGTATCGCTACACACGCGCGTTTGCATCGCGTCTGTATCGCTACACACGCGCGTTTGCATTGCGTCTGTATCGCTACACACGCGCGTCTGTATCGATTCAAACGCGTGTTTGAATTTATACAGGTGTGCAAATGTCTACAGGCCGCGTCTGACTTGCGTGCGTATCGCGTCTGTATCGCTACAAACGCGCGTCGACGGCGCGTTTAAAAAACGTGGTGTGCATAGGCCCTAAGGTTGTATATTCGGGGTTAGCTTTCTTATCCGCTATCTTCTAAATATGTGTGTTTTCCTATAACGTACTTTTGTCATTCGAGTTTTAGTACGATGCAATAATGCTTTTAGGGTGCTGTTGGGGCTGCCATGGCATTGTAGCGTTTCGGGAATGTTCGCGGAGGCTTGCACAGACGGTTTCCATGCCATCATGCGAAAGAAAGCTCCCTTCATACTACAGCACCATTCATAGTGACAACAGCATTTTGAAAATGATCGCTGCTAGAGCAGACTGTCCCTTTCAAGGACACTGTGTGGCGACAGTCAGAGTACTGAAAAAATAATAAATTTGTCAAAACTAACAATACTAACTAACCTATTTATCTAAACACTATTGTTACTAACAGCAAATTTCTAACAAAATTAACAAAGTTTATTTAATTTAAATACTTAATTTAATAAGTAAACGTATATTCCTAATTTCATCACGCATAAATATTACCTTCTTTCACATCAGCAGCTGTTGTAGGGTCTCGCTGTATCTTCTTGTCCGTGTGTCACAGGCACGTAGTTTCTCTATTCGTCTTACTTACAGATCATCGCACTCTTCCCTACGTCGGAATGAGCGGATGTCTAAATTGCAGATTTATGTGACCGAAAACTGAGTACTTAAGTAGTTTTTGAATAAATATTATTCGGTGTTCATATTGTTTATTTAATTGTCCATTATATTTAATCGTATTTTTCCAAAATTTATAAGTAGTTTAAGTTACTGATAGCTGGAGTACTTACTTACTTCAACGGCTCGGAAATGGAAACATCGTATCTTCAAAAGGTTTTAACAAACATCCGAAATAAAATGCAAAAGAGGCATACGCAAAAGCTAATAATAATTTCTGAATCCAATGTTGGGATACCGGCGCTGAAGCAGCGCAGATTACTGGGACTTATATTTATGATAAGCTAACTTGGATATTAGAATTATGCCATAATGTTTATTTAGGTCGTATTGTTACCTATTTTACAAAATTCCCATTGAACCCTCCCCGAACGTTCGAGAGGTTTAAATTGTTCGGATAGGTAATGAAATTTTGCTTTAATAATATGTTAAGGTTTAAATAAACGCTAATAATAAAATAACATGGTAACTTCTCGATACGTGTGCATGTTGATAATACGAGTAATAACAAATTATTGGAGAAAATTCTGGTATAACATCTGAATTTTCTCCAATACGTATCGGTTTTACAATTATTGCTATTGTATTATGTAAGAGTTTTTGTTTATTATTCGTTTCCTATTACGACACAGAAAGTGATTCGTTGAAACTTCTCACACGAGAACAACTCCAGACAAGAATCGTTCAAATAATCAATCTAAATCGCAGGGAGATCTCTCTGACTCCGTCCTTTGTGGTCCCATTCGGCAGCGCAGCTTATCTGTAGCATTTTCTTTCAATGGCCAGTAGACATGGCACAGGCAGAAGGACTAATGTGAAGGCGCGGAATGACAAAAATGTATCCCTCGCTGTCGGACCTGCGTCACTCAAGATTTTCCCTCAGACCCTTTATTCGGGCCAACTTACAGAAAACACGCAGATCATCTTGGGGCTACGTGCCCCAAGATGATCTGCGTGTGTATGTGTTGTAATATATTGCAGAGATTGCGTAAATATTTCTTTGTCATTAAAACGTTTAATAAAACATGGGGGTTTGTCATCTGACTGATGGCGGTTAATTGTTCTGTTTGGAATTATTCATTGTTTCATCATCATTCTTCTGTGCTTATCCCAATGTATAGTTTTATAAATTAGTTAATTAATTAATTTTTATGTACATCCTGGTTTATTTTAATATTCTTTGTATTACGTTTTATTTTCATGGGTGGGTAGTGTTATTTTTGACATGGGGTAGGTAACGTTAGAAATTCAATTTTGGTTTTCAGTCAATACTATATTAAATTAGCAGACAGTGACAATTAGTTTCAGTTAATTTCCAATGTGCTGCATCGGCGTCGGGCGTGTTCGGCTAAGTTCAATAATTGTCAGTGGCGAACAATGATATAAAGTCGGTGTGCTATTCCTATCACGTAGAGATTGTATGAGACATCGCCAGTTCAACCGCAAATGAAGAAGTACGCCGCACGTCGATGGAACATGGCTGTTTCTATTTCTGGAAATTTATCCAATCAAGACGGAGTTGGTCATTGCTTTAGTTTCGGTCTGACAGCAGACGAGTTTATTACCGCCCTACATAGCTAATTCTACAGGTCAGGATGCCTTGACTGTACAAGTTATCGTGAGCTATTATTGGAAATACTGGGACTTGTCTTAAAAAGCACTATGTATCACCGGGTAGGGGTGTGTGGATGTAAGTTACCTTTATTTTTAACCAATTTCGCCTGCTGTAATTTCCTGTCGGTAACAAGTAGCTTAACTTCAAAATTGTCTTATTATTCAACGGATTTTTAAAAGATCAGCTTGAAAAAATATCTCTTTTAAACTGGCCAATGTGAAATGCAAATGGTAATGGTGGCTCGCGGGAAGCACTCCGAACAGATTTATAAAACCGAGTGATTTGTGGAGCTATTGTTGGACCTGTGTTCGCCAGTGAACTGCAAACGGCAAGCGAATGCAGATGGAACATATTTATCAAGTGCACCTCTGTCTGCGATTTCATAAAGCGGCCGCTATTGGGGAAATGGATTTCTGTCAGGGACATCTTGAACTACTTTTGATTATGTTACTGAATAAACATTACCTTATGAATTCTAGTCTCTGAATTGAAACCACTAAATGTCTGTGGTTTATTACTTTGAACAAAATATAATGGGGTGGTTGATTGCCAAGCAAATAAAATGTTTAGGTAAAATACGAATGAATAATTCGAGCTGTGTCAGCAATTGGTAAGCGATAGAGTGTGGCGATATTGGGGCGATTCCGGAAAGAGGTCGGATGTCCATATTGAGAGAACATGGCGCCTGCGGCCAACGAGGGGTTAATCAGTTCCTGTAGGTGCGACCTGGGACTACTTATTAAATGTACCACTCGGCTATCGATAAGATAATAATTTAATGCTAACCGTTGTATTTATTTGTAGGTTGGACTAACAAGACCTGTTCGTTTATAAATCACAAGTACAAAATAACTTTTACAACATAGTTTTTCATCCTGCAGGTAGGTATATATGTAATAGGTGCGTGGTTCAAGTTATTTTGAGGACGCAGACGACGCGCGACTCTTTCGTATCGATATATCGAAGGCGCCCGGGGCTGTGTTGTGGAGTGCAAAGCGGAATAGGATATGATGTTTCTACATGCTAATCTCTCCGCTTTTATGTGTGAAAATAACTTTGATATTATCTTTAATATCAAATCACTGCAAAATGGCCCTTTATCTTATATTTTTTGGGAGAATGTAGGCTACAGTATTGTTTTCTTATATCAAGTACCTAAACAGTTCCCATTGATATCTAATATTGTAGTGGGTACCTACTAGATGTACATCAGTGTCTTATATAATATTATGAGAACGAATAGACAAAGCAACAAACTTAATCGAAATCATGTTCTGTTCGTCGAATCGTTGAGCTCCTTAAGTTTTGAGTTGAGCTGTACGATTCTGACAAATGCGTGCACTGACTGGACAGATCTATGCATTCTGTGTAATTTTTCATTAAAATACCATTTCAGACACAAATCTACATGGTCCTCACATGATCTGACCAAGATTATGTCTGAACTTTAAAAGAGACTGTGACCTCTGAGTTTGTTTCGGCCTTTCTTCTCAGAGTAGTCAGATAGGAAACGCCGAGCTCATCTAATTTTAAAATATGATTGACGTGTAAAAGTGTTTGTACAAACCTACTTCTAGAAATAAATCATTTATCATTTATCATGTTACAAATATCTGTTTTCCTATACGCCGCAACAAGTTATCCTTCTAAATACATTAGCTTTAATTAAAGCATTAGGTGGAGAACATCATGCGTTTGCAAATAGGGACGAAATACGTTCATAATCATCAAGCCGCTCGGGTCGGCGGGATGCCGGCCGCGTGACACGCATTGCGCTCCCCGGGCATAATCAGGCGGGCATCGAATCATTTGCGCGGCACTCACTTCATTTGCCAGTAATGACCGACATTGCCTCTCGACGCCGACCATTGCTTCCCCAATATATTATCCGAATATTTCCTATCGAACTGTGGGTATACCACCGATTGAATCAACGAAAATAAGTAGAATATTGTACCAAATTTTAGGACGAAGAAAAAGTTTCATATTTGTGCACAAGAAAACAATCAGTATTTCTTATTATTATTATTAATGAACGATGTATCGTTTCGTATACGAGTACCAAAACGTTAGAAAATACAGATCAAATAATAATTTTCTCGTATTTCTGTCCGTCGGCATTGGACTCAACGACAATAAATAGAAGAATTTCAGGATAGATTGATTCCGGGTTGTGCGCGTTCCGTTTGTCACGCTATTTCGTCGCCACAAGGAAGTCCTTGTTCCTGTTTTTTGTTATGTCTCTGTAGATACAGTTTTATTGCTGAATTTATCGGAATTATTATTTTTATTCGTTATGTGCGACATAAAAGGTTCTGAGGAAAATACATATATCGCAGTACGGAAACCGCTTCCCTAACTGTGATTTATGGACATTTTTGTATCTGTACTACTTATAAATATTGTCTCCCGAATAAAATAGGAGTCGTCACCGTATTATCATCTTTAATTTGGATCCCATTCAAGTATTTTATGGTTATTCGAACAATCCACAGAGTTTGAACGAGGTAAGCCCATAATGAAATTTTAATGATCCGGGAAAAGGGAACCTATATGTGGGATTTTGTCTTTGTGTCGTCGTCAAGCACTCAATTAGACATGGTACGCGGTTTGTTTATAAACAAATAATTAAAATAACTAAGAATGTCGAGTAGTGAAATGTTAATGAAACGTTTCAACTTAATTTAACAAATTCCACGATGTTTTAAGAGTTCATAGAGTTTGAACTTGTGTTTCTTTCTAAAGTGCAAAGTTCAAACTATCTATAAGTACACGTACTAATAAATATAGTTGCTGAAACCCTTGTACAGTACGAAGTCAATATTTCCACTTTAGAGTTAGTTCGGCACTCAAGTTTCAGCACTTGAGTTTTATGCGTAGGTTTGCGGAGGCGTGGGGGAGAGGGCTGTACCCCCGGTACAGCCCGCGGCGAGGACGAGCTTGTAAAAAGATCGAGTGGCATCGTGCCTACGTATAATTACACAATTACCAAACATAATGAAATGTACACGCCTGCCACGACAAAGTGTCACGTTGGTGGAAACCGCCTGAGACAAGTAATTAAAAAGCCTGTTGTTTTAGTATGATTTATCATTGGTTCATTACTTAGGTCTCTGTCGATGCTCGCATGGATTCTATATCTATTGCTGCTTCCACATTCCATAATGTGCTTGATAAGGACGTATATTGTAGGTGTTTCATGATGAAAAACGTTGATAAAAATATGCATTTATGTAATATTTCCATATACGTCATTTCCGGAAAGTTGTAATATTCAGATGTCTATCAGCGTGGTGAATTGAATCTAAATATTGAATGTATGTATGTCGCAATTTTAAAACTAATGAATTCATGTTGTTAGGATGTCATCCCGTAGTTCTGTTAGGTATCTACTCTGGTGGGATTCAAACTTATAAAGTCCCAATGCGACAGTCCATCACGTTAGTTACCGAACTGTCTTATTAAGTCTCTAGGGTGAGTAAAACGCCGTACTACACACCCGAAATTTATCCGAACATCGCTTTTTTCTCGTTTAGTTACCATAGCTTCATAATATTTAAATCATTACCTCACTATAACCATGTAATACTAAGAATGTACATACATGTAAATATAATGCAGTTACACCCTAACAGGGCAAGTTTGCACGGTATTTAATCTATCTCGTGGCGCACTATATCAGGTTATCGGCGTATTTGTAACTTGTAAACATGGCTTCCTGGCGATGTTTTTACATGCTGCTAATATCAAACATTTAGTAAGTTAATATTAAGGATATGTACATTAAATTAACGTCTCTGGGTATGAGGTTGATTCTAGTCCAGATTTGCGTACACGTAGTTTTATTTAAAGCTCGATTGATACGAAATCTGCCACTGTTTAATTGTTGAGATACATGTATTAGTAAAGAACGTTTAATTTCGATTTGCATACTGTAAAGTGCACTTCAATAAACAACTAATACTATTGCGTCCAAAAACTGTAGAACCCTACTCTAACATAACATTTTCTTGACTTAAGGCAAGCAACAACGTAGGTGGGTATTAAATAAAATGTTATGGTTATAAAATACAATACAAGAAATGTCGCTAAACACACAGCTGTAGAAAATGACAGCGAAGGTATAACACATTTGGAGCTGTCCCGACACTTCTCGCCGAGTCGAGATGTAATGAGAATGAGACAGATGACAATAAAAACTGCGAGGTTATGGCTACAGTCTAGACGGCCATTTATACAAATATGTTTCTGCGGAGGTGTGCGTGAACAATGTGAATATGAGATTAGTTTACTCGCCCAGCAAAAGAATATAAATTACTAGGTGGGGAATACTTATGTTTATTTTAGGAGGCAATAATAGCGTCGCTGGCAGGGTTTCAGCTCAGGTCGCGGGCCCACTGCATCGTAAATTATGCCGCCGTGCATTGAATACAATGAACTACTCGTCACTGTAACGGCAACAGGTACTTAAAGGTATCTAGTTAATGTACAACAGCTTAAAACATTTATTATATTCTTCTCGAATGCACGGCTTCAACTACGCGACCGAAAGGTTTTTAGTTGCGAGGATTATTTTATAATGGCTTGTGGAAACATGTGTGGAGTGGATGTTCGGCATGTGTGTTCGCGGTTTTTCATGCATGAATAGTTTCAAAGCTTTAAATCCATGGTTTCGACGCTAAAATGTTCCGCAAATTTTTGTTTATTATTGGTCACCAGTGTTATATGCTATAGGTTAGTTGGGGCTTGACTCATTACAGTCACAATTTTTATTATTCACAATTTACATTATTTATATGCAGATTGCTCTTTCGATTGTAATATTGTATTGTATTATTATTCTAGTCGTCATTTGTTTATTTAACTCATAGCTTCTTGTGATTCAATTTAGAGGAGTATGAACATATTTGTTGTCCTTTTGCATTAATTGGATGTTACTCGCCAAGGTTAATTTTAAAAGATAACTTGTTTTATTGTAAAAAAATCTGTTCATTAAGTGTTGTTGATATTTCCAACGATGTAGTATTAAATACCACTTTATCAGCTTGATTATAGTTTGTAGGTTAAATTAACTAAACAAAGTTAATATTAAAGATATAAAGGTTCGGTTAAAAGTTAATACGGTAAAACTATCAGTTAGTGCCTGCGTGTCGGTAGAATTGAAGATAATTCAATTGTCAGAGTTAATGCTGAAAATTGTCTAGGTAGCAGAGCGTGCCCGTTTGAAATTCAAGAAATTATAAGGAGCGTCGGCGTTTAATCGAAAAGTACTCTCCTTTGATCTTTGTCGAGTTGCCGTCTGCGACGACGCCTCCGCCTGGCGTGGTCGTGCTCGAATGAATAGTGGTTTGGAATAAGCTCTAGCAAAAGAGACGTCCCGTGCACAAACTTGCCAGTAATTTCTTCCGCCATGCAAGATTAGCGACTCGATACGAGTACGACTTCATTGAATAAAATGTCAGATCTAGTTAACAAAATTCGAACCCACAAACCTTATAATAGGTCTTTACCTATGAAATTGCCGTTTTGTATGAAAAAATTTAAACGAATTTTTTTCATGAATTTTTTATTTGTATTAATCGAAGTAATCACCCATGCAATCAATGCATCTTTGCCATCGCAGTGGCAGTTTATTGATGCCCTTCTTAAAGAAATCAGCTGGACGGGAGGCAACAAATTCTTCAAAGGCATTTTGTACTGCCTCTCGGGTATTAAATTTTTTTCCCGCCAAGAAGTTATCCAAATTCTGGAAAAAGTAGTAGTCTGTAGGCGCAAGGTCTGGTGAGTAGGGCGGATGACGGAGAGCTTCCAACCCCAGTTCTTGCAACTTGGAGACCGTCTGCTGTGCAGTATGAGGTCGCGCGTTGTCGTGCAGGAGCAGCGGAGACGAGCGATTGACCAATGCTGGTTGGAGATGCGCCAGCTTCTCCATCATTGTGTTCAGTTCTTCACAGTACACATCTGCAGTAATGCTCACCCCGTTTGGTAAGAAGCTGTGATGAATCACACCGGCGCTAGACCACCAAACAGTGACCATCACTTTTCTAGGGGTAAGTTTTCGTTTAGGGCATTGTTTAGGTGCTGAACCAGGATCCAACCAACTTGCTGAGCGCTTACGGTTATCAAACAGAATCCATTTTTCATCGCAGGTAACAATGCGGTTCAAAATTCCTTCATTTGTGTGTCTGTTGAGCAGTGCAAGGCACGTCTCGACGCGTACTTCGCGCTGGCGATCATTGAGTTCGTGGGGCACCCATTTGTCAAGCTTTTTTACCTTGCCAATTTGACGCAAATGGACCAATATTGTTTTGACGCTAACGTCGAAAGCTGCTGCTAATTCAGCCGTAGATTGTGTATCATCAGCTTCCACAATCGCCTTTAATTCGTCATTGTCGACCAAAGTCTTCGGACGACCGCGAGGTTCATTTTTCAGGTCGAAATTTCCAGAACGGAAGCGAGCAAACCAATAACAGGTGGTGCGTTGGTTTGTAGAGTTAGCTCCGTAAACGTCGTTGATGTTGCGTGCCGCTTGTGCCGCGTTGCTGCCACGACGGTACTCATATTCCATAATTACTCGAATTTTTAACGTATCCATGATGACGAAAAAGATTGAAATGCGATGAAAATTTAACACTAATCAATAAAGAAATGACTACTTTTAGAAAAAAAAATCCATGTTTTTAAAATAAAATTAATTTGAAATTAGAATTCATAGCCAAACAAAAATTATTTTGATTTGAAATGGCCAGTACTGCAGAACGGCAATTTCATAGGTAAAGACCTAATATTAATCAAATTCATACGTTAAAGTTCATACTTATTCATAAAATATGTGCCTACATTAAAATGTATGAACTACGATTTGATTTGGGTTTCGCACGAAGTTTGCGAATTATATCAGTAAAATTTTTCGTATATCAAAAAATTACGAGTAACGTCAGGTACATGGACAAATAAATCAGCGCAATAAATAAAGTTTTATCTGAATTATGAAAATATGAAGCCTTTGGGAGTAGATATTTATGAGACTTTTTTTTAACTTAAGTTGGTCTTCTGAAAATATTGCCTATTTAGATAATGTAGTGCTGTATGTTCACTCACTACAGTATACATATGGATACAGATGGTGAGCGGGAGAAGTGGTCAGCAACATTTGAGATCAAATTGATTGATTAATTGTATGTCAACTATCCGCAGGCACCACAATAATTGTTTCCAGGAACACCATATAGGTACGTGCTAATATGTAGTTTTGGCAATATGCCTTGAATTACCTAACACTTTCCTGAGGGCATACCTACCCTAATATAAACACTTACCGTGAAACCGTTTGCCGAAGTGCCTGGACGAGGCTAATTTTCGATGAATAATCATTTGTGGGGGTTTTTTACTCTGAAAACTGAAATGATGTATGTCGCAGGTCGGCTGAAAGTTTCTGTTGAAATAAGCAGTAGGTACCTGTGTTCTTTTATCATTATGATAATAATTACATAATTAAACCCTATCTGGCTCTGTCTCCCCTGTCAGACCTGCTACCGGAGTATGCTGCTACCCCAACCTTGTATGTACTTACTATATACAACCTTTAACAAATTCTATAGACAATAAGTACGTGAGGTCAAATTTCTCGTCAAATTAACAGGAAGTTTGCATATAATTTGGAGTAAAGTGAGGATTTAATGACGTAATGTGAGTTTTGTGTTCCATGATGTAGCAGTAACTATGTGAGAACGTTTGAACCATTTGCTGCGGTCGTTAAACACAGGCGATGTTTGATCCCTTCTCTTGTTAGTGCAGCGCCGACTCAGCACCTGCTGGCTCTACTACTGAAGCTTCCTACGTATATGTTTTATTCTTTTTAATTTACATAATGAGTGAAGGAAGAAGTAGATTGTAATGAAGCTTTCGTTATTCGACATCTCCATGGTGAACAACTCGTGATAACTGAATCCGGTTGTGTCCATAAATAATCAGGAATCAAATCAAGTCCACGTAAGTATAGTTTTAAAGCATATTAGGCATGGAAGACCCGACGCGAACGCTAGGAACTGTAAAAATTAATCGTAAAAAAATATAGCTAAAAACATTTGAAAAAAACAAGTAAATTGTAGCTTAAATTGAATTAGAAAACGATGAAACTGTATCATGTTTTAAGGATTATGGAATAATACCATTTTAATTAAGCTTAAGTAACGTATTAACGTTATTAGTACTACCAGATAGCAAACAAGAATTGCTAGTAGACGGGTACTAATCCCTTGTATGAGAGAAATTAATGAATAATAAATTAAAGATAAGCCTAGTTCTTAGTAGGCACCACAATTACGGTACTATTATAAAAGTTTACTTTAATCTTACACAAAAATGAATATCAAAATCTATTTTCTACATCACTACATTCAATAGGTTATCGGTCAAAGAGAGTCAAACCTTTATCTTAATTTGAAAGAAATCACATTTTTATTTGCGCGACCATAAAAAGATAAATCGGAGGTATAAGGCGATGGTATCGGTGTAATGCTGTCAACAAACAGTCTTGCCCGCTATCGCGCACGCATCTGTGTCGGCACTGTCGGCCAATCCCCGAGATTTATAGAGGCGAACAAACACTATAAAACTTACTTTATTATTCCATCAAATGTGCCGCTGACTCGTACACTCCCAGATTTCATATATCCAAACATAAGGCCTCATATTTAACACGGCAACTTTTATTTTTTAGGGTCTGAAAAAACTACTACTAAAATAAAGGTTTATTCTCGCATAAAATATAAAGTCTGGAATATTTAATCTTGTGTAGCAACCTAGCAACACATAATAATTATCTTTGTTTGTATCTTCACTTAATTATCTTTAAAAACCTGCAAACACCGCGCTTGTTTATTCGTCTAATAATGTTTTGTTGTGTCCGGAGCGTCGCGTAGCCGTATCGTAGCAGGCGAAGCCCCTGTTACAGTCAGTGTTGACGTAGCAAACATTTAGCGAGCTACGAGCCGCGGCCACTGCTACGGGCAGCGGCTACGCGGCTAGCCCACTCGCTGGTGCCGCATACTTGCTACCTGCTTTTATTTTATATTTAAAATGTAAACATTGTTTAATTTCCTACTTTGTGGAAAGCATTAGCTTTAATAATGGAGTATTTTATACACAAGGTAAGATACATCACTTGTATTAAAAAAAAAATTACAAATGTTTCCCACGATAAGTGCTTTGTAAAAGTATCTAAGAAAAGGTAAAATCAATACGATGGATTTATCGTTATTGACAGGTATCGAGAAGCTATTATATTAATACGCAATAAAAGCGTGAGCGGCAAGACGAGTGTGAACCTTAGTTCATTAATATTCATGGGCAAAATATTTCTTTCATTGTCTCCTACCTAACGAATTGAGACCCAGAAAGTAAAATAAATGTATCGCGGTAAAATATTGGCAATTGCGTAGGTATTCATTGTGTTGTGCCGGCTCAAGAGCTTTGCCATCGAGCGATCGAGCGCGGGAATATTATAATTACTGTACCGAGACGCGCGACTGTTTTATTTACAACGTGTGTAGTTTGAATTCTCGCGAGTACGATCATTTTTGTACACAATACTCAAGTTTATCTTCGGAACGCTTTCTAAAACAGTTCTCTATAAAAAGCGTGCGAACGGAAAGTTTTGTGTTCAGTTTTACATAAATGTAGGTAGTTAGTAGTAGGTGAGTTAGCTGTACGGTGGCAACCTACATTTTAAGTTGGTTAACTGTTTACCAGAGACTGAAAGTTTGAGGGATTAATTATGTATTCACGTTCTACCTGGTTATCACGCCACTGCATGGAGCTATCCGTACTTTGTTTACTACACAATACATGTTACACAGTTGTACAGAGTGGATTTTCGAGATGGGGCAATAAGGGCATGTACCTTAACCGTTTTAGCTACAGGAAAACGGTCTTAGGAGACTGTCCTTAACTTAATAAAAAAGTAAGTTGGGAGCCTCATTTCCTACGGAATGGATGGGAAAAGTTTTTGTTGCAATTTCTGACTTTTCTATTACCTTGAGTAGGTAATAGAAAAGTCAGAAATCGCAACAAAAACTTAGTGGGTCCGCTAGAGATTTTTGACCCTTATAAGAAATAGGATCAATTAGCATCAAAACTAGTTTTTGTGAAAATTGCCCATTATCTTGCTGCGTTTTTTTTTCAAAATATGTGAATTTCAATTCAAATTTCTCAAAAAGTTAAGGACAGTCTCCTAAGACCGTTTTCCTGTAGCAACAGCGGTTAAGGTACCTACCCTTACTATAACGTCTCAAAAATCTATCCTGTATACTGCTAGTGGTTTGAAGATCACGTAGACTACATAACGACCAGTTGATGATATACTAGATCCATACTTAATAAACAAATTGTAGTGCTTTGGTACACTCGATACAGTAGTTATTTGCGTTTTATTAAAAATCTGCTTTTGTCGGGGTTACCAAAACATGGAACCGATACCCAAAAAACCCTCATGACAGTAACAAATTAAAGTAACAAAAAAGTTTAACTGGGAAACATAAACGTAATCAAAACAAAAAGTGGTTGATGCGAAAATGAAAAATGGATACTGCCATTGTTTGGCGCTTAGCTCGAATATTGATGATGTCAAGTGGGCCTGTTTGGTCGGCGGGAAATAAATCGAAACAGTTGTTGTGTGAAAGTGTTGTGTTTGTAGAATAACGCGAGTGACGAGGCGACGACGCGCGTCGCATTCCTGCGCTAGTGTCGCCTCGTTTACATTTTTCGCAGATTGCTTACAAACATTACGTCGACACGTAAACATTCCACTCGAGATGAGGCTGATTATTTCCAAAGGCATCACATTGTCTATCGGAGAGAGGAATGACAAACATGTTTTTAATAACAAACGTTAATGAGCTATGATGTGGCAAACTCTGATCAAGTATCTATATATTTATTTACTGTTTTTTTCTTATGCATTAATGGTTACTTCATAGTAGTAGTGGGGTTTATTATCTTCATTTGACTTAATTATTATAGCAAAAAATGTTTTAAGACGCGAGGCTTATTATGTATGTCGCAGATGGATTGTTGCCACACAAACGCTTATTGTGACTGCAGATAAGCCAATCTGCATTACGTCTTAACGTGGGTAGCAGTTTTGTTAAACGTAACGCAATGGCGATCCAGTTAAACGTTGTTCAGCTGTTTTACATAACGAAGCTGTTTTGTAAAACAGCTAGTGGTTATGTAAAACAACTAACTAAGCAATCCATCTGCGACATGTACATGTAGCAGTAATTAAAGCTTTTATGTGGGCTCAAGTCACATAATAAACTACTGATTTTGAATACTTCAACCATGTTGGAATGTCTAGTTTGGTGTAGTAACAACCACGGTAAGAAATTGGTTGCTCTATTTTTTTCTGCCAAAAACTCACACACGCTAGCATAGTTGCTATGTACTTTAATTTTAAAATAAGCATGAAAATGGCGATGAACATGTTCAAGTTATTCTGAAAGTCGGTACAACGCGAGCAGGACAACACACCGAGTTTGTGCCAAAAAACTTTAATATTTTGTTATTTAATTTCGTATGCGGTCACAAGTATTACGCTATGTTGTTAAATAAAAATTATTTTGAAGCTAGACTTTATTGAATAGATTAGACTTGAAATTATCTCAAATAGTATAGAAACCACTATTTTAATAGTTTTCGGGGACAACTTTCAGGTATTAATCCCAAAAGAACTAAAATGTACCTAATTCAGAATTAGTAGGTGATAACCATAAATATAAGGTTTATATTTCAATGCTGATAACTAATAACAGAGGGATTCAGTGGCGTTACAAATTAACAGCTATTGCGCGACACGGTTTTTTCTCTGTTTGTCTAATTAGTACGTTTTATTTGAAGGAAGAATTGTCATAAACGTCATAAGGGAATCAGAAAATATAACGAGTCTTCCGTGTTTATTATATTAAAGTTACTGTTTTGGAATACACACGATGTAAATAATGGGTTCGTTCGCTCGATCTTGCGGTCTGATGCCACTGGATTTCTTTTTTTGCGGCTACGTCAAAGATAAGGTCTACGCCAACGATCCACAAAACATTGACAACTTGAAACACAATATTCGCCTAATTATTGGTGAAATAAGCCGCGAAATGTGTGAAAATGTAAGGAACAACTTCGGCAAATGAATCGGCATTTGCAAAAATGCCTTTGGCGGTCATTTGGTAGATATTCTGTTCAAATAAAATTGTAGAAGTCTCTTAGTTAAATAAACTTTCAATAAAAATAAAAACAACCGACTTCCAAACAAACACTACAAAGTGAAAAAGAACTTTAATTTCGGAAGTCGGTGTCTTTGGTTTTGTATTTTCGTTTATAGCCACCGACTTCCGAAATTAAAGTTAACTTTGTAGTGTTTTTTTGGAAGTCGGATGTATTTATTTTGTAAAAAGTTTTTATTTTTCACTTTCTTGCTGTCGTACCTACCCCACACAAATTCCTATACCACTACTTGCTATGTAATAAAATTTAATTTAATTTTTTAATTTTTATTTCTCGCTTTTGTTGTGGGTCGGTTTGTAATTTATCTAATTTACAATTGCCTAATGTCAACTGCTCCTCACCTTTAATAAAATATTGCTTTTTCGGATGCAGGGACGTTAATTGTAGAGGAGTTCTCCTGGTACTTCACCATCAGCTCCACTTCCCCATATGCATTGTGACGAGCATAAATTGCTTAGCAAACATATAAAAGTAATTGAATCGGATCCCGTGAAATACTTATTATTGAGTAGACCACAGATGATGAAGCCAACAGAAGTTGGCTTCATCATCTGTGGTCTTCATTATCAGTTCCACTTCACCAAATAGTGCTTTCTAAGAGCAAATGCACGAGTTTCTATAAAAAATACCCAAATCACTATAGGTGTGCCTCAAATATTTGAAGAGTTCCATCGATTTCTCTAGGACCTCATCATCAGAACCTGACCTGATGACAATGGGACCTGGGAAGTATACCCTTTGAAACAAATAAAAAAACCAAATCGGTTCAGGCGTTTTCGAGTAATCGCTGAACATACATAAAAAAAGATTCCGACGAATTGAGAACCTCCTCCTTTTTTTTAAAGTCAGTTAAAAGTAAAATAATATTACGAAGAAAGTCCAATCCGTTTACATTTTATTGAAAAAAACACATGCTATACCCAGTTTTGAGACATTCAGTACAACTGTTATTAAACTCCCACCGGTAATTTTGTTTTTTTTTAATTTTTTTTAGCACATTCTTTTCTATTCTATTTTGTAACTTTTCAAGTCGTTGAACTAAGTATGTTTCATGTCAAAAATAAAAAATAAACCACTTAGCTTAAACTACACTAGTGAAAAGTGACACATTGTTTCAGAATAAAAGGCAAGCCAACTTTCACCCTAGTATTATACGAGGGATTTTACAACCATATACCTATACCTACCCAGAATAGAAGTGAGTGAAATTCTTTGTCACTAAGTAGCGCGACAGGTGATAGCCTGATGGTTAGCGCGCGCGGCGGGGGAGGGGGGGGGGGGAGGGTTCGCTCCTGGAGTGTTTGTCTGGCAAACAGCGCGCGACTCGAGCACGCGGCAAATATCGCCCGAGCACTCGTTGCGTTACAGTTATGCTTACAGCGACTACGCAAATATTATACCCGTAAACTCACCTTTACAACGTTTTAAATTAATACTTCCTTTTTATAGTGGAACATTAAGGTAACGAACTTATTCACCTTGTATAACTAGACACAGAATTTTAACGACTTAAGTTGTCGAAGACACGTATGCAGTATCCAATTTTCGAAAGTAAGTAGCGAACAGAAATACACGTTAAATGGACTGAAAAATGAGTGATGTTCGTGGACACGGAAATAGTGTCAGCGACGTGCGACGCGACCGACGGTAGCAAACGTGCATCGCTCGCGCGTCGCTAGTTAATATCCAATGCTGTTTATTGATCTGCAGCTGCCTAATGTGGCTTTTGTCATCCACTAAGCCGTGAACCTATTGAATCTGTGCTATAATTGTCTCTATTAAAAGTTTAGCCGTTTATTTCCAAGATTTAACCACATTTCATTCGAAACAAAAACATTTTTGTTTCTACCGAAACTGTGCGCCTTACGAAACAATATACACAGTTTTATTTTATTGCGTCTGCATATAAACGGTGAAAACACACCATGTGAAATCCATTACTTAGATTAGTTCCATAAATTAATATAAAATGCGCATGGTAAATAAACAAGTTATCTGGCGAGGTGCTAAAGCTGTTATCAAAATTTTTTTTTAGCTATCAGTTTCTCTAATGATCTGTGAAACGTTTGAATCCCATCTACCAGAAAATGATTACTTTCAGTAAGTCTTTACATTATAAACAGTGGTTTCGTAATATTCAACATTTGCTTGTCCAACTCATAAATAAAATTTGGACGATTTTCTCACCCGTAAACGTAGATGAAAATGGAATGCAATTTGTATCGTTAAGGTTTCCATGGTAATTTTCTTTTATGAGTTTACTAACGAAAGTCACGTCATATTAAAAATAGACGGGTAAATTAATTACTCTCTCATCTAGTTGATCTTCCAGTTTTATAAAGCTACAGGTGTGAAATAAGGCGCTATTTAGTTTTCTTTTTCGTTAAGGCTTTTAGATGTTGCTTATTACGGCGGCGGCGTTCTTTTCAAAATAAATTATTATTTATTGGGTAAAAATCATATTCAGGGCAATCTCTAAAGACATTGTATATCACTGAATATTGAAGGAAAATATGTTTAAGGGCGAAATAATGGAATAAGTAAACAGTAAAAGAAAAACCAATAAAAGTTGTTTTATTGGCCGTCGACCGAAACACCTGCCACATAATGAGTTTTTAGTTATTCCAGGGTCTCATTGATTAAATTCGATAAACATTTTTTATACGTTAAGAATTTGGGATATCAATCTGAACGTATCAATTGAAAACATCGTTAAAATAAGATGTAGGTAATGTTATATGTGACACAATATCCTCACATACATGATCCTGGATGGCTGATGACCGACGAGCTCTTTCGTTGCTAATCGTGCGTGAAATTGTGTTATCATTGTTCCTTTCAATTATCTTTGCAGTGATTTTTGCCATTTGGCAGGGAGCACTTTCCTTAAAGGCTTGTGGAGCAACACTAATAATCTACCTAGAGCAAGTACGAAATTCGATAATAATCTTTGCTTATGACGAGAAATATCATAAAAAAGCATGTGATACCGACCTTTACGAGTTAAACCATTAAAATAACAAATAAAAGTTAGATAAATCATTAAAAAAATAGATCTCTGGAGTGTTTCAACTCGCCAAAGTATATATTTACTCTCCTAAACAAAATACATTATGTATGATATTGCACGCATTTGCGATAAACATTTCGAGACTCGAAAACGTGAAAGAAGTGCTATCATTTTACAATTTCCATTTTTTGGGTCGCATTGGAAAATATAAAGATGATGTTTAGCATCTCACCTTGTAAGTTCAGCCAGATGTTACATATGTCCTCGGAGTGCGCAAAAAGAGCGCGTCTGTGTACCTAGTGACCCTGGTCACGTCCACACCGGTGTTTGGGATAATGTTTGAACTTTGTGTAACCTATTATAAGCACCTTTAGGTTGATATATTATTTTTGTTTGCAGATTGTGTAGTCTGTGTCTGTTGTCTGTTGTCTTTACAAATAAGAAGAAAGGAACAGAAAAATACGTACAAAGGTGATGACCTTTGTACGTATTTTTCTGTTCCTTTCTTCCTGTCTGTTTATATGTGTGTACATAAATGGTTAAATAAATAAATATAGTAGACGGGAAGCCATCGGTTTATTTTTTTAAGTGATATTCAGTTTTTTTAATAATAATAATAATAATAGTACCATTTATTTCAGGCGACACAGGCCCATAGAAAAATACCTTAACTTAAACATACATATTTTTATATAAACAAAACTTGTGTTAATAAAAAGGCTTAAGACTATGTTAGTAGCGCTTCACTTTGCACTAGCTTGACTTTGTGCTGTCCAGTGGAACTTGTCCGCGGAGGTGTAGTGCAGGCGGGAGATGAACACCGGTGTGTTCGGCTTTGCGGCACGCAGGCTCATTTCGGGCTCCGCAGGAGCTTTGCCACAGCGGTTCTGGTTCGTTCGCGATCGGCGCTTACTCCTTTGCACCGTCACGAAACCATCATCATTATCAGCCCTATTCGGCGCCCTTTCCGGCATGGGCTTGATACTAGGAGCGCCACGGGTACTCGCGGTGACGCTAGCGAAATCCCTTTTTAGGGGTTTCGTTGGAGCTGCAGACACTTACAGCGGGACGGGGCAAGGGGCGCGGGCGGCATTGCGAGGAGGAGCCGCGGTGACGAGCGGCGGGCTGCGGGGCGCGCCGGCGCGGCGCTCTGCAAGCTCTGCAATCGACGGATGCGCTGGCGATGAACAATGACAATGATCCAGCCTTGTATAATGTAACTACTGTATTTTATAGCCTCATGCTGGAGTAAGACATTTTCATTCAAAAATATGTAAGTATGTATAATTCATAGGGCATAAACTTTTTACTGCATAGAAGATTGCTAATATAGAAAATGGCATATTACTTTTAATAAATAGAATTTTTATTCGTTCGTTTATTGGACATCGTAAAATTGAAACAAAGTAAGTAGCATCGCTGCAAAAAAAACATAAAAATGCGTCACTCGTACCACAGTCACTCTTCCCGGTTTAATGAGAACGCATAAATTATTCGCAAGCACATAAATATTCCTCTATGCACTGACGCAACCATATCCTCCTTTGTTAAGGGTTAAAATAGGTATTTAATGAGTCAACAGTCAACGACGTACGGCGTGTCAAAATTAAATGACAATTGTGCCTTGTTTGTGCGCAGGGAGGTAACAGGTGTTCTGTTTAGCCGTTTGAAAAATGAGCTCCATGATATGCCTCTAATTCAGTATTTTATGTAAATATTGTGACAGAATTTCAGGCGAGTTATATGAGTTTAAAACTGTTTAGCTGGTTTACATGTTGATACGTAACGAAATATATTAAAAGGACGTCATGTGTGTAAAGGGTGTTTATTCTAATCGATTAGTTGTGACGTGACTGATAGACCTTTGAGCAGATATTAATTCTGTCTAATTAAACATGTATTTATGTCAGTTGCTCTTATTTTAAATATTAGTCAGCCGATTCGGAATCGGTCGGGCGTAGTTACGCAAGCATTGAAACCAAATAAAAATCAACCTTAGTAAATACGTTAATGAAATAAACATCAATTAAAAATGTCTTCCACAGCAAATTCTTGGAAACGTCGCTCAACATAATATGTATATCTCTGGTCTTAGACACAGAACATAGTACTTACTTATATAGCAAAGCTTAATTATTTCCTTTATTATTTCGACATTTCGATATTTTGGATAGACTTTCTAAAATTAGTTTACATTCGGCATACACCCTTATCATATATTGCTGTTTCGGTCCAAATTGTATGTACATATTTTCTCCGCTCTTCCTATTTATGCACACCTTTTAGACAAAAACGTTCAAATTATTCGAATTATTCAAACACCGCAATAGTATTATCACAAACTATAAGTAATACAAATCCTGGAAAGGCGGTCCTGAATTTTAGTAGCTGTACTTTTAACAATTGTTACTTTAAATAAATCGTATAATTAATGTAATAGAATAGAATACTCTTTATTATGTACACCATAAAAATATTAAACTGGTTTTATTTAAATTACTCGCATTGTTTGAATAAAGCACTATACAAGCCTTGGTCCGCAATGACTGCGTTGCTAGCCACGCTATGATGGCCTCGAGTTTAGCTTAGCTACGTTCCCAGGTTTTTAAGCTTGGTCATCATTGCAGCCCTTGCTGACCGCGTTATAAAGGCCGAAGCCTTTTACCTTTTACCTTTGGTATCGGCCTTTATTCCAGCTTGTCCATCAAGGGCTTTTTTTTTTTTTTTGGGTGGGAAATCATCAAATGACCTCTCCCGCTCTGGGCGGAGCGAAAGGGCGTGTCAGACTTTTACTGACTAAAACCCACCCGTGTTCCTTCAGTTGCCTGTGCGCCAGGGCCACGGTAACTCTTTCGAACAATCCGCGCGATGCTAACCACGCTGTCTTGGCCTGGAGCTGCGCTACGCTGCGGTTTCGGCCATCATAGCGCTGCCAGTAACGAAATCATTACAGACCACGGCAGTAATGTACTATTTTACTGTGCTAGATTTATACTTCACAGAATTCTTCTGTTCTTTTTCTAATATTTCATTAACAATATCCATATTTATTTGATTTTATAAATTAACACATTCCCTTGAACACAAGTATAAGCTCAACATTTTGTTGGACTATTAATTTTAACATAGGCACTATGCTGGGTGACACCACATTCCGGCTCGCTACATGTTTGTATCTGGGACTCCTTGGGGGGCTCCACATTGCTATTAATGCGGTAAAGCAGCCGACTGCCTCGGACACCATGGCTTATCCTGCAGCAAGAGCGCTGGTTGGATGGCGCGGCACGTCAGCATTAATGACATCATCTGTCAGGCTCTTGACACCCCCGGGGTGCCAGCTGTTTTAGAACCCAATGCTTGGTACGTGACGATAGGAAGAGGCCAGATGGAACGACCATAAAGACTCCCGCAAACAGCTGCTAGACGCGACAACTCGACAGAAAGGCACTGCTCGTCACGCGACACGCGGTGCCTTTTTGTCGCGCTGTCGGGTCGTATCAGTGTGTACGAGTCTTAATGCCTTGAAAGTTTCGTAGGCCTTGGGTGTGGGATGCAACCTGTGTTGACACGCTCGCGCCATCCCATCTTCCTAGCACGGCGGGCTGTGCTGGAGCGGCTGCTGCAGGAGCAGAAAACCTCAAACGGTGCAAGTATAACAACCTTATTGGGAGCTATATGTTTGAGCCGTTTGGGGTTGAAACACTAGGGCTTTGGGGTCACAGTGCTCCTCGAATATTTCAGGACATCGCCAAGCGGTTGGTCGACTCTTCACGTGACCAGACGGCTGGCCTATTTTTGGCCCAAAGAATCAGTATTGCCATTCAACGTGGCAATGCTGCCAGCATTTTGGGCCCTTATCGGCATCATGACAGTGATGCGGACGAATTTTTTGATGCCCTATGAGCTCTTCCCTTTTTTATTATTATTATTATATACTTGTGCATAATACATACATATATTAGTGTTAGCTTTTATATTGTAATCTATTTAGATTGATTCAATAAAATGTACAAGTAATTATTTCCTTGAATTGTAAAATGAACTCTTAGCATAAAGTTCCGGCTTCTCAATTAATAACAAGGGTTTGAATGTCTGTCCGGTCTGAGATACTGTATAAAAGATTATTGAACGGAAGAAAAACAGTGTTCATATTACTGCGGCTCCAGGGTGTCCTTTCATCACGTTTTATGTACTCCTCAGGCAGTTGAATGGATTTTTTTCTGGTTTAGTGGAGGTTTTGGTCGGAGTAATACGGAGGGCCGCGCCTCCCGCGTGCCTCCTCACTGCCCCGATGAATATTTTGTGATTTTTACGGGACAACTGGCAGCGATATTTATTTGAACAAAACTTCTTGATTAGGAATGTTACCCATGATTGAGATGTGTTATGATAACGTATTGATACTTCATATCTTATTACCTCTTGAACTTTTTATGTAGTCAGTCGCGTCTCTTTTATGTTGTATGAAACATTTATTGAGTGCTAGTGTTTCAGAATAAATGCCAACTCTCTGACACAATTAACATGTATTGAATTTTATCATGTATTTATCTGTAGTAGGTATATATGTAGTTGTATGTATCTGAATAATTTTACAAACTTCGAAATATAAATTTCATAAAAAGTTTCAGTTAAACATAGTCTTGAAATAGTTAGGATCAATGTATTTACTATCTGCACTTCTATTCATTAGCTTTTTGTAAGTCTATAGCGGTAAACGTTCTCAAAAACATCACCGTCATCCGATAGCTGTGCATTGTTATTTGTTACTGACCTACGACGTCCGCTCGACTGACGGATATTGGGGATACCCATCAAACTAACCCATATCGGCTTAAATAGCCGACGTTATTGACGGCCGGCAACGTCACGGATGCATCGCGGTCATAGACTTATCCAGTAGCGAACTGAAATAGCCTGCACGAGTGAAAATACTTTGTACCTACTACGTCTGGAGCGACCTGGCGACGCTGCTACCATTTTGCTGACTGGCCAGTGTATTTACATATTTGATTACATTCCGTAGATACTTACCTGAAACTTCTACATTTATATTTTGCTAATAAAATCCCGAGGTTTACTTCAGTATTTGATCGCTAAACGAAATCTAGGGAACGCGAAGTTTCACGAGACTGATTTCTTTCTATCCGATTTAGTGTAACGGTGTATCAGCGGTAGAGGGAGCGGTTATCGGGAGCTGATTGAGCGCGCAATAAATTCGGATTGCTTTTCTACGTGTACACCACCCCTATGACTCGCGGAACGCACTAATACATAAACAACTATTACTCTGTTACATTTACTTCACCAATACTGACTTAATACCGAGATAATTCTAAGACGTGGGGCACGAATAAATATTAGACATAACTAATAGAAGCGTGCCGTGGGGCCGTGCTTTTAGTGCCTCTGAAAATTGATGATGACACTTAAAGCTAGAGCCGATAGAACAGCGGTCTATGTAACTATTTTACATGATTGAATCAAGACTAACGCTTGTTGTTAAGCTCTCCATAGTATTTTAATGGCATTACGTAAGCTTTGCTTGAGAAGAGGGATAAGAGCGTAAATAAATTAAGGTAATTACGAACTTAAACATGAAAATGTAAGCGCGCGTTTGTTTTTTGTAGTCACTTCCTGCAACTGGCGCGAGTCGCATGAGATTACGAGGTACGTACCGGGAGCACATAAACGAAAATGGTAACCAACAGAAAGGTGGTAATGGAATTAACCGAGGTTAGGCGTGAGACTACATTTAGTACACATAAATATGATCGCAAACGTTTATGGTTGTTTATTGTTTCAGGTTTCTCTTATTTTGGGAAACTAATTACGGTTCTTGTCATCCCATCTAAGCTTACTTTCTCCCCAAGCACTTGAAAAATAAAATATAGCAGCAACTGCGTGGCAAATATTCAGAGCACACATGGTGGTGCTCAATGTTATATTTGGTATATGACATAGTAAACCAATATGTTTATGGCGTAGATAAACTAGACGATATAATATCGTGCAGTCGACAAGTCGTACCGTCTTGGTGGTGTAAGTAGCACGGACGAGCTGGTAGCTGAACGCTTTCGAGCACAAATGTTAATATTCTGTGTAATATTAAAGATTGTTTTGTGTTCCTTGCCTGAAAAGTCGTGATTCGTCATAAACGAGACGGAACATTTTTTTATTATTTAGGTAGAACTTATTTGTACCTACGCACATCAATAAGGTAAATATGTCTGGACCAGTTGCCAATAATTTAATAAAATCTACAATTTAGACAAAAATAAAAATAATTTAACTGGTATGTAAACTTTTTTAAGGCTGGCTGTTTACATTATCTCAAAGTTTTAGTTTGTACTTGACTAAGAGGTGACTGTGGAGGAGACTCAAAAAATCAAGGCTCGCGAGAGAAGCAGCGCGTAGTGTGCGTGCGTGGTGACGAGGAGATGTGCGTGGTGTGGTGGTGTGGGTGCGGGCGGCCCCGCCGGGCGCGGCGGTGGACTGGGCCGGGGGTATCGATCCCAGCGGGGCGCGTGCGCCGAGCGTGCGGTGCGAGCCGAGCGAGCGAGCGCCACCCGCGCAGTCCGCAGCCGGCCGCCAGCCAAGCGACTGCCGACACCGCGGGGACTCCGCGCCACGCGAACCTTCCCTCGCAACGTTTGACATTCAACGCGCGACAACACTCGCTCAACCTCAAATCACCTCTCTCACAGGAATTACTCTAGTGTTATCACTTCCAAACTATTGAAAACTTGTAGTTACGAAGACGTTTACTTGTTATCTTGACTTTGAATTGACACAATTCAAAAAGTGATAAACTTTATTTATTTACATACTTTAATACATGTTTAAATTAAAACTTAAAACCAGCATTAACGGAAGATGTCTGAAAGCTAATTCAAAGTTGGTGTTGTGGTGCAAAGTATAAAAATGCGGTGCCTGATAATCTTTTGAAGTGATCGTGTTTGTGACTGAAAAATAAAACAGAAGCTGGGAGCGTTGCTCACGAGTTCACGGGTCGTTAATTCGGTGGAGGAGAGAATCCGAAAAAAGAGGTCTCGGTTACGTCCGCTCATCGGAGTGATAAAATTTATGACAAACGGTAAGGAGCGTGTAGTGATAAGGGTTGGGTGCGTTATCTGTGCGGCGGCGCGCGTGTGTCGGCCGCTCGGACGCGGTCGCGGTAATTACTGCTCCACCTCAGCAGGCCAGCGTCTCCATTCATTATTCTTATCACACTACAATTACATATTGCCGCCGTTACTGTCCACTGATAACTAACCCTCCTGTAATTTAGTGTAAGTGAGCACCATTAGATAGTTTCTTCTTTATAGGCACTTTAGGTTGGCAGATTTTTCTACTATATTTCAGGGACACCGGATAAAAGGATTTCATCGGATTAAAGCTTCAAACTCTTAATATCTTTAGGTATTGGAGCATCACTAAGTAACATAATCTAATTTGAGGAACTTATTACCTACGCGCCCGACAAAACAAATAAATAAGCTTGTTCTACACTGTATACTCAATTTTTCCGCATATTTTCTTTCCTTATAACTACGAAGATTATACTGTCGCCAATAGGATGCACAGTTTCGTTGAAAGTTGTGTAATAAGACTATTTACGAGTATTATGTTCTGTATGTTTGATTAAACATAAACTGATGATCATCATAATCATATTTATATGATTAAGATAGTAAAAAAAAGCATACTGATGATCATCATACTCATATTAATATGATTATGATGATCATCAGTATGGTTTTTTTTCCTTATTTTTCCTCTAATCCTATCCTACATTATATTATTTTCCGACTCTGCCTTCCTTTTCCATATTTTACTTTGAACCATCTTTAACATTAACACATTAAGTAAAAGTATTTGTATAGTCCTATAGCTATATAGCTAGATTTTCACTGTGGGTGGCGTCCGTAGGTGATGTTACAAGAAAATAGCAACACCAGTATGTCATGTCAGAAAATTATACAGACATACAAACATATTCAGCAGTAGTTGTAAGTACTGCCATTTGTCACATGTTAAGTATCTCCCAGCACATTTATTTTACACAAATAGCTACAATAATTCTGCTCCATTTAGCTTTACGTTATACAGGAAAGGAGAATGACCACAATGTTTTAGTATGTTTTGTGACGGAAAAGGGGCCTGTTTCAATAAGACACTCGTTAGCCTGAAAATATTCGTTGTAGAGAAACGTCACGGGTTCAAATTTGCGTGAAAATTTATGCGTGTGTCGTATTTCTTGGAGAAGTAGCTGGCTGGTGGTGTGTGGATCGGACACAGCGGACAGCGGACACTGGCTGTAGCGTCGGATTACACGACCGGTGTCGGCCATGATTCAACCGACCTTTTTAGACGTTACCTCTTTGTACGTGTCGTTCAGATTAATCGTGTTATGTTCGGTTTCTAAAATTAACTGTTCAACCTTTTCTGTAGAAGTAATTAGATCAGTCGTTTTGGCCATGCCATGATTAATCACGGTCCTGAATAAAAGCGTTATATTATATAACTATCCCAACAGTAATAAAGCCACTAAATGAAAAGACACATTTAGGCGCAATATTGGAAAGTATTGAGAACCATTCATGTGTAGTAAGTTACTACTATCGAAAGATGACTCACCCTCCGGGAGCTGCGAAAAAAGACAAATTGCCAACTCTGCCGTCTGTACGTTCATGTTATTGATAGGTAAATGGTTTTAAGCTGCAAAAAGTCTACGGATTTCAGTTGAAAATCTGTATCAAACTAGCTTTATCTATTCTCTACAGTTTTATAGATCGGTATTTGTTATAAACACAATAAACTTTTAAGACATTCGGATGAAAAGTTTATTTGAGAATCCCGTTTCGGTTGGCAAACTTCGAACAATAGAACGCACGAGCCATAGACATAAAATACCTCATTACTTTTTATAACTTGGAGAAATAAAAGAGAGGTCGCCCTGGGGAGCGGCAAGTTTTCATCAGTCGCGTAACTGAACAGTATCTGTTTGAAGACGTTCTTATCTTCAGACGAGACCCCGAGCATGTCCACAAAATAAATCGTGCGATGACGCCCGTGGTTCAATTTTGTGTGAAAATTACGAGTTTAGGTACGTATCTTTAGAAAATTTGGCCGAACAAATAGATGGCAGGCCGAAGGCTAGCCGTGATTCGCGTCACGTCTCTCACGACCACAGGGTACTTTAAAAATTCGTTTCCCGACCTTCCGACAAGTTCGTATGTTGCGGCGGCGACCTTTTCTCAAAGTGCTATGTGACCCTATCGTGTGCTGAAAGAAATTAGGAATTTTACTTTTAATGCATTTCATTCAATTAGATGTTTGCTAAAACTAATAGCAAACAGGGCGACGTATAGTGAATGAAGAATTGGCATAAACCTGAATCTGAAGATTAGGTACATTTTATTTACCCACAACCTTAAATATGTATATGTACCCACAAAGTTTACCCCCATGGGAAGAAAGCGTGAGTTGTGTATGTATGTATGTAATATGTGTATAATCACATAAAATATGGTTACCAATTTAACAGAAAAAAAAAACCAAGAAAATACTTTCGTTCCATTCATGTCATCACTGGCTCTGTAGTTTTGTACAATCTATAATCTTTGTAGTTGATAAGAAAAGCAACTTGTAAGTTTTTGCAATAGATTATTAAAAATTTCTAGGATGTTTCACAATAACGTAACTAAGACAGACAAATGGACGAGAAAATTTTGTAATGTCTTGTTTCACTGGTTTCGATTACGCCTAATGGTGGATTATTCGATTAAATCGGTTGGATAAGTAGTGTCTGTGGATAATAATAACGTATAGCGGTTAGCAAGGAGCCTGTCCACTATAATTATTAATTATTATTATGGAAATATTGACCTCGGTCCCTTTCTTGTATAAGGCTAAGGGCACTTTGTGAAGGACACTAAGGTCTAGGACCAAGAACGATTGTGATTGAGTTTTGATTAAGATTTCCAAACTCAATAGGTAATACTTTACTTAATAGCACGTAGGTAGTAAGTAGGTAGATTTATAATGTTTAACAGCACTCGGAACGAATTGCGGTCGTAATTAATTTGGGAACAGAAGAAAATTAAAAGGCTCTTAAAATAAAGCTGGAGCCCGTCTGCTAGATTCTTTGTTAACTTAATTATTACAAAATCCGTGTCCGCCTTTAAAGTCGCTATCAGTATTACGAGCTCGTGTTGAGCATTCAATCTTCTCTCATGAGGTTTCGCTTCGTTATTTTATTCAGGTCGTGAATCGAACCGTAAGAAGGTGTTAAAGAGTGAATTGGCAAAAGGAGCGAATGAATGGAATATGCGAACAGGTCGGCGCGTTGGTTCCGATCGCCATTCGCCGCTGAATAATGAATGCGTCAGGGACGATAATACTCACCGTGGCCCACCGCCACCAACGCCGTCCCGGCGACACATGGTACCTACGTACACTTGAATAGATTCTCTTTACTGATACAAGACGTCACTCCTACGATAAAATCTTAAAATACCTATTCCATAAAAATCTCTTACTATAACGATTCATTTCAAGCAGTTAGCGATGATCTTAGTTATTTTATACGTGATTATGGTAATGTACGTAAATCGGAAACAAATCTGGTGTTGCTGTAGATACATATTAAATATAAGTAAATTAATCTGTAAGCCAAAGATAAATACGTTTTAAAACGCATTAGCGTTATAAAAGCAGCGTTATAAAAGCGTCTTGTGACTGTAAGCAATTAAAACTGCTGAAGTATTGGACACTACGAAGTTAAACACGAGGGGTACAATCGAACAATTTTTTGTTTACCTGAGAACTGATAAAAGGTGCTGAAATAGAGGCAACGGTATAAAGCCGCTAAACAGCCTAATATGAAAAATAGAAAATTCAAATATTTTTGAGTTTAGAACACAAATAAATGTTAATTTGTTCATAAACGTATTTTTTTTTTGTAATTATCATGGTTTTTGATGATATTCTATTTATAAACATAATTTAAATATTCAAAAAATAATAACGCCGTAAAGAGGCATACATATCTCTTTGCCGAGATTAAAAAAAAAACAATCATCGCCGACTATAGGCATTGAACCAATTCGGACTAAGTATATGTACCTATAGTTATCTGTGGCAATTTTTATTTCCGCATACGTGTTGGAAATGAAAAAACGCACGCGTGCGAAATACATTGCATGTTGAACCTAATCGTAGTGCCATAAGAACCAGTTTTCGAGGAACTGTATTGAAAATTAATTTGTGTGTACAGGTACACACATTACCGAATTATTTCTTGAATAACTTCAAATTGAAAGATTCGATTTCCACGTTGAGGAAAACGGCACTCAAATATACCAACGCTAAACATATTTACCTACTTAATGTTAGGGTGTAACATAATGGTGTATAAACAGGTATCAAGATTAAATTAGGATAAAAGTTTATAGTATGTCAATTTAGCTAGAGGTTCATTTACATTTGCAGTAAGAACCGCAAACATTTTATACTCGAAGATATATAAAAACCAAATCGTATAAACAAGTGTGCGATATTGCGTGCAGTAAGGCGGGAATCGTCTCACCCTGTCGACATTTATGTCTCATGGTATACATCATCGACAACAGACATTTATGCCGGATTTTATTTTTTACTATAGTACCTATTATTGACACTCGTAGGCCTACTCTGTCATTAGTATATAGATCGTTTCTACCAGGCCCTAGCACGAAGGCGCGACGTAAACGTAACGTAAACTTGAAAGATTTAAAATAAAAGAAATGAAATTAAAATTAAATAGATTTTCGTATTTTGGTTTTAATTTTTGGAACAAGCTTTATGAGTATCCACCCTTGGATATGAATAAAGGTAGAAAATATAGATAGATAGTAAGAAGATACGGTACGAAAAACCTTAAAACTAAGTAAATATTATGGGCGAAACGAGTATTCTTAAGACGTTCACTACCGGGAGCCTTTCTGTAGGACTCACTCAAGCCGCATATGTGATGACGGGAGCCCTCGCGGAGGGATTATTATAAAAGTGGGTTTTTCTTAGCGAATATAGCATTATAAACTGTAAAAATAAAGTTATTTGTGTATTTTAATTTTAAAATCGTTCTAATTTACGTTACGTTTACTCCGCGCGTTCGTGTTAGGCCCAGTGCCGGATTTAGTCAGCGCGGAGCCTCTAACAAATTCTACTAAGGTACCCCACTCCCCCTTGATAGAACTTGGTTTGAATTTGGGTTTGAAGTTGAGGAGGTAAATAAGATAATACTTTTACAAAATAGTTTTTCTCGATGTAACACTAGCCGAATCGATGTTTATGAACAATGACGTTCTTTTCTTCGTGTACCTTAACTTGAACCAAATTACATTCTTGAAACAATTATAATTATAGTACTTTTGTAAAATCCAACATTATTGATTTTTCGCATAACTGGTGTCCGTAGTGATTTAACTGTGGTTTTTCCAAGAGAACCTTGGATGTAGAAGCGAGCTCGAAAATTTTAGCACCCTGGAGAGGTAAGGTTTCCTATTAACAATTCCATGAATGGTGACTTAGGCAGAAATAAGAGTTAGGTACTTTGTCGACTTATGCAAAAAATCGGAAGAATTAATATAGAAACTAAGATGCAAGAGCGAGCGAAGCGAAGTCGAAATTTTTTTGCATCTTGCCTCGGAGAGATAAGATTTCTTTTGACCGCTCATATACATAATAGTATTCCATTGGACCTAACGGTGGTATAGGTACCATGTCTTATTTTTTTGTACGTTCAAGCGCGGAGCCCTACAAGCGCGGGGCCTGTAGCATTTGCTACACTGTGGCTAATCCAGCCCTGGCTATCGCTAATGAAAAAGCAGAGAAACAACCTACTCTCTCTGCTCGTGTCAATCTCTGCGCTCCTGTGTCAGGTTCCACCAGGTTCTAACCCCGATGGCCACATGCGATCAAGATTTATAAACCCTCAAAATAAATTATGATGTCAGTGTTGCATACCATCAATATACTGGATTCATTCCACAATACAAAAAAAACAACTTTATGCATAATAAAACATTGAATTACATGAATAGTTTGTTCGACAGCATCGCTTGCACTGAATTTTGTGTGCATTGCCGGTTTTGTTTTAATTCTTTAATGTTTCATGATGTAAGTAGAACTTTCAATTAGTTCAAATGGCTATTGAAAAGCAAAAGAAAGATTGAGGTTTTCATCTTTTTCAAAACGTTCCTTTGTCTGCTCACCGCTGCACGCTGTGTAGGTATTTATAGCGTCGTCCTTCATAAAGGTCATGTATAAAAAGATCTTAAACGAGAGAGAAATGTATAAAAAGAATTCTTACGTACATTTCTTTGACAATTACTTTATTGAATCCAGAAAGTCATTTCGCTACAAAATATGATTGTGTATTAAAGTGCATGGGTACATGTAAAAAGTTCATAACTTCTACTAAGTGAGAATTTTTGTTCAAAATTTTCCTGTTTTTAGGTCAAACAAAGCATCTTATGAGAAGGTATCGTATTGAATAAAATATAAATATTTTCGGAACGTAAAACTTTCACAGTATCTCGTCCTTGTGAATATTATGTCTATTCATTCAAGTCACGCGTGCCTTTGCTGTTTATTCACATTCGCATTGGCGTACGTAAATAATGGGGTAACTTTTCCAAGTCACCCGACTCTTGTAAGAGATGCTTCAATAACCTATTTAAATCATATTTTCATTTGTAAGTTGATCGACTGCAACTAATTTATTGTAAGGCTCAGCAAAACGTGTCATATTCTAAGGTTATTTTGGAAAATATAGTCCATAAATCAATGCTCATAAATAATGTCAACAAAAGAGTATGAATAAAATCCTAGGCTTTGTCAGTATTGATATCAGTATTTATGTACGTAGCGCTTCCGATGTTTTACTCACTCATAATACAACCGCGGCTGGTATCCGAATACCTTAAAATTGTGTCCATAAAGATAAGAATTTTTGCGACTTCGTTTCGCTAGGCTCGAGGTTCCCTAAAAATTTATGATCACTTTTCATGACTTCGTAAGAGTTCTGTTGGTTTTTCTGAAAAAAATGTGAGATCCGATGTCCTCATTTAAAGGAAGCTTTATAAATTATCCGTAAAGTTGAACTAGAGCCATTAAATTTTGCTACGAGTGCTACGCTTTTTCGTAGCAAGTGCGTAGGCCGCCATATAAACTTATGATTTGGAATGAGATGGTTTCTCCCGGAATTTATGCTGCATACCTCTGCTATTGTAGGTAATATAATTAATTATACAATTTTGTTGACGAGCCTACTTTTACACAAACATTAAACTGCATTATTCATTGTCATCAGAAATTATTCGTGGAGATTTTTGGTGAACAATAGAATTATGAAAATTTTCGTGAACCGCGGTTTTGTTAATGGCCCACTAAAAAGGGACGGGTTCTAATTGCTTTGAATAATGTAAGCATATATATAGCATATGTGTAGGTAGGTACTCATCGGTACACACATGGAGCTGACCACTCGGTCAGCTAGCCTTTTGTTGCTTCGAGTTTAATTAAGGGTTTGTTAAATAAAGTACTTATTGATACAGGTCTATTAATAGAAATATGCTTTAAAAACCACAGCCTAATATTCATTAAAGCAACGTTCACATTGTTCGTGCATGAAGGAAATCGTAACTACATAACAAGATAGAGCTTTTTAGGTCGTCTTATGAATTATGGGCGGCATGCAGCGCCGCCTGCGTCGCGCCCTAATTGATTCCTGAATTTAACCCTCGCGTAACCTCGTGACTCCAAGTGAATGGGAAAGATGTCAGTAAATTCTCGTAGTACTGGAATTGTTCTTTTATCCTCTCTCATATGAGCTGGCAACGTGAATTTACTTTACATTTTTCTTTACAAAAAACGTAATTTTCACCCTAATCCGCCTTCTGGTAAAAGAAGCCACTTGACACCCGTCCGTTAGCAAATTTCGTAAAAAAAATATTGGAATTGCACGCGCTACCAAGGTTAAGTAATGCGACAATCTGAGATTTATAAAGTTACATTAACATTGGGAGGGCGTTTGGAAAGGCAGTACAGCCCGAGTTGAATCAAAATAATGGTCTTTTATTGGTAGTGTTTACTAGTTGTATTTTCGATGTCTTTTGTCAATTTTATTGTTACTACTAGCTTGTAATACAAATGTTACTATGAAGTATTATTCCTAAATTGAAACAAATTTTTTATACATACTGTTTGGTAATGAGTGTGACCACTCACCTAAACACTTGTACGCCTGAGTTACCACGCTCTATTACGGAAACCTAAACCTATTATTTGTGTAAGAACAGAATATATGTACAAGAATTTTAACAAATAACGATTGTGAGGTACAAAAATCAGCCATTACTCATAACAATTAGTACGACACGCACGATGCTATGACTTGGTTATATATTTTGAATTCACACATCTTCTAAGTATCAAAGTTCCTTGCACGTCGCTAAGATAGTGCGATGCTAATCACGGAGCGTGGGATCTGCATAGCAACTACACACATACAGTACACCGGCTGAGACAACGGCTGACGCAAAGTTGTGTCATTCAGTTTAAATTCTCAACGTTTCGCGTAACTAAGACGACACGCCACGTCGAGGCAAACTGGCATCACCCAAGCAGGAAACTCGTGAGCGTAAACGCATTTCTGTAGAAATCATGGAAGAGTAAACAAACATGGAGTGATAGGTATAGTCAAGGAAGTTCATCATTTAGCAAATTGACTACCACCTTAAAATATCCGTATATTCAAACCGCAACTATCATTCTTTGATAATTGTATGAAATGGCTTTTTGGCAAATTGACATAGTGTTCGACAATTTTCTTTTACGTCAATTTGCTTAACAATAAATTCTCTGATTGGATCAATATTACTTAAAATTTCAGGGGGACAGGGGGGCAAGAAATGTATATGATTTGATAATCACTAAATTGTGTTAGTTAGCTTATTTCCACCATCACGCATAATGTACGTTTCCACAATGCTTTTGCAGATTGAGTTTAGCTGACATTATCACAAAATTTTTAGTACTTCCTGATATAATTTCACAACAGCAGTCACTACCCTATTGTAATTGTTGAGCATCCGATGTTTGTGTAGCGTTTATAAAACCTAAGGAGCTATCTATACACAGGGGCAGAGCGGTGCGGCACGGCCTTTTTTTTTCGATGGGCAATCATCAAATAACTTGTCCCGCTCTGGGCGGAGCGGGAGGGCGTGTCAGACTTTTACTGACTAAAACCCACCCGTGTTCCTTCAGTTGCCTGTGTGCCAGGGCCACGGTAACTCTTTCGAATCATCCGCGACCCTGGCAGGGGTGCACACGGCCTGGCGATTGTAGCATATCGCATATACAAGTATGTTCCGCTGCTGTATAAGTTTGGTGACTATTTATTTATCTATATAATAAAAATGAAATATGTTCGTTGGTAAACGCATCATTTGAGAACGGCTGGACCGATTTGGTTATTTTTTGTTTTACAATCTTTGTAATTGCCCAAATTAGGTTATTATGGCAAAAAAATTAAAAGTTTTCCGAAAATTTTTCAAATCCGGGAAAAACTGGACATGCTTTTTTATGGGATTTTTGAATGAATTATTGAAATTTGGACAGGCCAGAGTCTGTCGGATCAGCTAGTATGAAATATAGAACAAACAAAACAATAGCACGGTGACAGCGCCGCGCCGCAGCGTAACGCACCCGCTGTGTGCAGCTCCTTTGTGAAATCTTCCGTTTGCTCAGCTTTAAGACCTCGGTCTATTAAATCCATAGCGGAGCTGAATCACTTGAAGTATTATGATTATTGCATCCGTACACATTATCCCATGAGGGGGAGCAGCGCTGCCGCGCTGGTTTAAAAAACGAACCCTTGGTTTTGTGACGAGCACATTGACTTGAAGCGGCAACCATTTTGTTCTGAGAAACTTTTGTAATTTCTATTTACTCAGTGGTTTTCCTGTTATTTTCCTTTTGTCACAGCTTGATCATTTTTGCGAAACATTAACATTCTTTATTTAACGATCCGTAGCGGGTGTGTTTTATTAAGGTGGTTTATAGCAAATCATTTTATGTTCCTTTGATTGCTTTGATCTTAGTAACTTAACAGATTATTTTACTGTAATCTGATTATTAAAAATGTGATTTTAATAAACATGGCTTAATTGAGATTTTTGACAGGAAAAACTTCTTCAAAAATTAATTAAGAGTACAAATGTTAAAACGTTATTAAGTTTGTTTCCTGTTTTATAACGTTACTGTAATACATTCTAGTTTCATAAAATATTTTTATTATTATTACCACTTAACTGCCGCTGGCAGTCGTGGCAACCAGCTTGTTAACAACTGCCTTTCCATATCTCTTTTGCCAGCTACCGAGATTCTCATTAAGAAAAACAATGAGAAAACGTAATTATGTTACATTCGAGTAACAAAATACCTACGTAAATATAAACGTACTAGGTAATTGCATATGACACGACGGGGACCCCAAGAGAAGTAGTCTCCGACCAGTCTCCGGTGTAGTAGTTCTTTGATGGTACATAGGTACTTGGTTTTCATCATCACACACAACACTTAACTCATACTCAAAGCATTTATTTCAATTAAAACATTTACAGGCATTTTTGAATTAGGTATCACCGGGAGTCGTTCAGTTTAAGTTACTAAGTGAAGCTATTCGCCGATTTGAAGACGAAGTAGGTTCCTTATGGAGAAGAACGGGCACGAAACTCCATGGAAAATCAAAAAATAATGATACAGAGGTTCCTTGTTCGAAAGTTACAATTTCAGTCCTTTTTACACATCTTTCATCGCGGTACCACCCGCCATCATAAACGTGCCTCCCTCTAGTTGGCGGACGTAGTACCTATCCAAGTACAGAATCGTATTACTTAGTTATTAAGATTCTTAGTTCAGATTCTTAGTTAGTAAGTTTTAGAAAACTTACGCCGACGTGTCGTGCCGGACCAATTCAGTGTGGCTGCAGCGCGCCGGCTGGCCGGGGGTCGTACGTTAGTTCGATACTCATTTACGCGGTGCGGCGTTGTCCGTTCGTCGCTTAATATATTAACTAAAATGAAGGCAAAAGCATATTGCATTGCATCGTATTCTGATGCTTAAATTATAATAAGGATCCGAACCTCACGTTTTTCGCACTTCCAAAGGACATTAAAAGGTAAAGAAGTGCACGGGGGCCATTCAATTACTACGTAAACAGAATTTAAGTTATTTTTACCACCCCCTCTTGTCAGCAAATGTAAACAAAGCTCTTATCCCCCCTCTCCTATGCTTACGTAAACATAGATTTTTTGTTAAATGTGTTCACGTTTCTTTATTGTTATTCATGAGTCTAGAAATAAGGAATTTATAGACTAAACCTAAAGGATTCATTTCCCTACTTGAGTTCTTTCTAACTTAACCATAAAACACCGCTTGAGAGCGAGTAAGCAACATCAATTATTTTGGGGAATCCCTGAACATGCTTTCCGCTTTCGAGCATAGACAAGTAGAGTTGCCATATTTGATCAAAACAGAAATACAAAATTTTGCAGAAAAATCAGTAAAAGTGAATAAATATTACTGACGTAATCACCATCCGGACCCTCCCGTCCCCCATGTCAAAAAATAAGCAAAGCAAAGACCCTCCCCCCACCCCCTTTGGTGCTTACGTAATACTTGAATGGTCCCACGTCTACCTATAATTATTAGTAATTAGGTAGGTACAACCTACCTACCAAATGTTTATTTTTGTTATTTTTATTTGTCACCCGTATTTACGTAGTTAGAATACAAATTATTATGATTATAGTATAGTTAGGTACTTACAAGTTCTGTTTACAAGGCTAGGTTTAGCTTTGATTAGTACAGGTAGGTAAGTACCTATGGAGATGTTTTATTTTGGGCTACCACTATGTACACTACATAGATAAATAGGAATAAAATAGAGGAATTTCATAAAAATACAAACAAATTAATTTGAAGAAGGGTACAGGCGTACAAAAATGATCATTTGGGAAGTTTTTTTTAATAAGATAACCCTATTTTTTGGGCAGCTATGACAGTTGTGTTTGACATGACGTTTGACGATTTTGACAGTTTTAACTTTCGTGAAATGACGTCTTTCTTTGACTTTGTTTGTTGTCTTTAAATCGTTGTGTTCGCGCGTGTTGAATTGGATGTTTCGGAGTTTTTAGTGATTGTTTTTGTTTTGCGACTCAGTTTACTACTACGGACATTGTTTGAATGCTTTTTTATCGCAGATATTACATAGACAAGTCAATCAAATGTCAATGTCAAAATGACATTTCGCATATTGCTGATCCACCATATCTATGTTGTGTTGCTCTCTTTGTCCAAGTTAATTGGAATTTTCATTGAAACGAAGTAAACTTATAGAAAATTAACGTTAAAAACCGGCCAAGTGCGAGTCGGACTCGCGCACGAAGGGTTCCGTACCATTATCTATAAAAACGGCAAAAAATCATGTCTGTTGTATGAGAGCCCCCTTAAATATTTATTTCATTCTGTTTTTTAGTATGTGTTGTTATAGCGGCAACAGAAATACACCACCTGTAAAAATTTCTACTGCCCAACTATCACGGTTCATGAGATACAGCCTGGTGACAGACAGACGGACAGCGGAGTCTTAGCAACAGGTTCCCGTTTTACACTTTGGGTACGGAACTCTAAAAACGGTTACTATATTGTATAGCAATATAATATTGTATACCATAGACTAACTATAACTACATATTATGTGAAAGTTTACTTTGTAGCTTAAGTTAGTTAGTACCCATCACTCTCTGATCAAATACACAACTACAAACACACTTACACACTACATTTACTCAAATTAACTGTTTTTCTGATTTTTGTGATTATTGTATGTAAATTAGCTTCTTTTTATTACTCACTTATTTGTAAATTTTAGTAATTTATTATATTAAATTATCATTAACGATCTTGCGCTAGCAGAACTAATTATATTACTAACTTTGTGTGATGTTTGGGTCACCAAGATACAGGCTGTGCCTAGTTTGGGACCCGCTGTTAAATATATCAATTATTTTCTATTGGTTAAAATTTCATGCATAATTGTATGATTGTGAACTATGTGTAAGTTTAATAAAAGAATTTTGAATTTTGAATTATGTAGTAAGATTTTGATTATGTAGAACAGGGTATGTACTCGTACACACTTTTTTATTTGCCTAATTACGTGGGTACTTAAGTACCTAGCCTAGGTTTATTTGAAACGTCTGCCGGGGTCGCGGATTGTTCGAAAGAGTTACCGTGGCCCTGGCGCACAGGCAACTGAAGGAACTCGGGTGGGTTTTAGTCAGTAAGAGTCTGACACGCTCTTCCGTTCCGCCCAGAGCGGGAGAGGTCATTTGATGATGTCCCACAAAAAAAAAAAAAGTTTATTTGAAACGTCATTTCTTCACAAACGTAGAGTAATAGGCACATAACTGGTAATTAAATATTCAGATTCATTATTCTTTAAAAGAAGACAACCCTAACGTAGTCAGAAGAGATAAGTGTTACGCGATAGACAAAGAGGCAACTTCTAGGTGAATGTAACTGTAGGCAATTAGCGCTGTGCGAACCGGTAACTTTTTCGAACAATCCGCGACCCCGGCAGGCATCGGCCCTATCGGACCTCGTCAATGATGCTGACATCTCTTTGAGGCGTGCGTGGAACACGACACGCCGTCGACCCGGGCCTGGTCCTTACCGGACGGCGAGCTGCCCATTGCTCGCCGTCCGCAAGCCCGCGCCTACGGTGGCTGGGAGTCGGCTATCGACTCCCGACGCCCAGGGTGTCTCCTCCTGCGGTGACTAGGGGCGCGGGGGCGCAACGATTGCCTCATCTGCCTCATCCGCACGCGCTCCGCCTCCTCCTTCGCAGAAGGAGGTGACGGCTTCCCATTCCCTCTCGCTCAGTACCATGGCCTGGACCAGGGCCGGACGCGAGAGATCGCCGTCGCCGATCGCTGCCACGAGAACACGGCGGTGCTCCGCCCAAGCCGGGCAGACCTCCAGCGTATCCTCTGGTCGATCCACACAATAATAACACCCGGGTGTTTCCTTCCGCCTTATTCGAAACAGGAACCTCCCGAAACAGTCATGTCCGGTGAGGACCTGCGTCAGGCGGAAGGTGAGGACGCCGTGGCGCCTCTCAAGCCACTCCTCAAAGAGGGGACTTACCGCCGCAATTGTGGCGTGCCCAACCCTGTATATTCGTTTTCTCCAGTGTATTTCCGCGTTCCGTTCATGCAGTTTATGAGTTTACAGTACAGTAGTTTACAGTAAACAATTCATGATAAGGCTAACTTTACCATGAATGAAACAGCAGAAACTTCTGAAAAGCGCCGTTATCTATTGTCAAGCATTTGTTGCATAAACTACGAAGAGGCTCTTACTGAACAGAGAAGAGCGCACCAAAATACGACAACAATTCAGTATGTCACTAAAATATAGTTATTCACAAATTATTGTGCGAAGCAAGCAATTTAATTTACGTTTCCCGGGGACAGTTGCCTTCGTCATAGTTTGATCAAGTTCTTCGAGAATTCCGTCTAAGTAGGCCAATTGATGATCAAGTTTTATTTGTTATGAGAGTCATTAGGAGAGGAAATCTTGTTAGAACAAATTTCGAGCGAAGTTTGCATGGAAGCCTATGTGCGGGCGCTGGTAATTACTGACGACCGTGTTCATTTTTTACCTTTACCGCCTCTTTTAACGCGTCGTGAGAAAAATGTTAATTGTTTACACAACACGTACACACGTTGGGTGGTATATTTTTAAGGTACTTGAATGTGTACTGTGACGTCAGAGTGTTGCTATTCTAAGAACAGAAGGGTTTGTTGATGTAGGTATTGTATGTGGGTTTATTTGTGTTTACTGCTCTTAAAAGCATTTTTGGTAAAGGGACGAACGTTATTGTGTGTAACAAGTAAAAATATTACAAGTACACATATTTATGTTTTGGGTCTGTGGTCTCCACTAAACGAGTGCTCCTGTTTATTGCTCCATAAAGTAACCTTTCATTCTAGAACCGTCCGTAGGTATATACTTTATTGGTCGTTGTAACTGATCGAGCACATCACTTTTACACTTTTACCTGTTTTGTACGGTGACATAATCATGGTAAAATTTTTGAAAGCGCCATAAATTCTTTAATGTGCTTCATAAAGTTCGGTCATTCGTGACAATTGTTTTATAGTTCTATTTTAAAGGTACCATAAAACTGGTATTACTAAACTGTTTTCTATCTGTCGCCAAGTTGATAGAAAATTCATTATAGAATATGAATTGCGAGTTTGAGAAATGATTGGCATTCGATGTACGAGTATGTTTGAATGTGGGTTTATATGACTAAATATTCGAGTGGTCGTGTTGTGGCGTGTGTCGTATGAGTCAATACGTATGCCGTGCAGTCATATGGCGGTGTAGAGCAAGCACATAAACGTTATTGGTAACGTACGAGCGTGGAGCGGGCGGCGCGGCGCCGCGTCGTGCGCCTGTAATGTGGTTTACTTTTGCAGCCGCACGTCCACGTGATGTTAAGTGATGAGTACCGTACACGTATATCTACTCCACTCGATGTAACCGTACGATATGTTGATATAACTTCATATTGGAATTATATTATACAAATGTATTCATCGCTGAAGCTGTAATATAGCTTTTAAGACTTGTGTAAGTAATAATAGTTTTGAAACGGTATGTGTTAACACCGTAAGCCGTTTTAAATCAACTTTGACGTTAAGAGTCTTTGAAGACGTATTTGTAAACTATTTTAAACTTTTGGGTAAACAAGTAGGTACTTACATAGTAATAGGTTTTGTTCGAATGAAATTATGAATGATCGAGAGATATATCAAATAAACATTTTACGATATAAATATTTAGCCGTAACTTATTCAAATTATTTGTTGAACTAATACACCGTAGGCGCAAAAGTCGCGTAAGGTCGCAAATAATTGCACTGTACTGATTTTTTGGGACATATTCGGACTTCTTTCAGTTTTTGGGAACTTTTAAAAGGTGCATCCTACGGTACCTAACTTCTAAAAGGTATACACTAGAAAGTATACAAAATGTCTTATAATTTGAGCGTAACTGTATCTCTGTAGGTTCATTAGAACCTGAGATACAGCACTTCAAATTTTGGGCATTTTTCACAAAAGCACAAAATTGTAGTAGTTTATAGAATTACTTTTTCAGTAGGATGCACTTTGTAGAAGTAATAAGCCAAAATCTGAAAGAAGTTCGATAATGTCGTGATTTCTTGAGCACCATGCTGTTAGCACAGGTATTTTGAAGCTGCAAACTTGGTTTTAAACTATTGGTATCTGTCGAGAATATCACGACACGCATATCCTAACAACATCTCAAAAAATCTGTACAGTGTAAATGGCGACCTACGACATTTTAAATGACTGGCCTATACGGCCATTTTTCGTTGCTGATCTTTAAGACTAAACCCACCTGAAACAAAGAAAATTTAAATATTAATAACTTGTTTAAATACACTATTTAAAACACATTTTCGTGAAACAGAACCTTAATTAACTGTTTTCAGGAGATGAAAACGGTTAGGTAGCTTCTATTGCAATTATTCGGGAATATAAATTCATCAGCGGTTGGTTTGAAGTCAGGGTGCTATTTTTATCTATTGCACTACTCTTCTTCGACACCCGCCCTTGTACTCTACTGTGACAACAGTTAGCCAAGTACCTATACCTAATGTGTATAGGCACAATAATATTTCATTTCATTCATTACCTTCTTTTTATACACCCGGCTTTTCGGGCGACTGCTACACAACAGAAACAATGAAAAAATAGTCACAAGAACAATTTCGGGGAAAGTAAAACACGGTTTTACCCGACTGCAAGGAAAGTGTTATGTTTTTTTTATAAACAACATGTTCACAGGCAGAACGTGTTGTCAAAATTGATATTTTTTTGCAAAAATACTTTCGTGTAGGTAAATCGTGTTGCACTAATTGATAAGGTCGCTAAAAGGTTTTTAAAGAAGCTTCTTCGTCTACGTATCCGATTCTCATAATAGAAGTTTTCATCCTACAAGTTGTCGTGTATCTGAAACTATATAAATACATAATATAGCTGCCGCGCTGGTAACATAATATATATTGAGAGCGTCATAGTTGCGAACAATCTTGGAGCAGGCTAGTTGGGGCTCGGAGTGTCCTGTACTTTAGTAATTTAACTTGAATGTAATTAATGAAGTGACCGTCTGGTCTGCGGCGCACCACTTCTCGGTCATTAGTCAAGTGCTTACTCATTAGCACACAAACGTTACCATTCAGATACTATAAATAAATTTCCCGTTCATATTTCACTGAATGCCTCGCTTTCTGTGGTTTTATACAACAAAATTACTAACATTACGAACTCCTATCGCGAATTCGTGACACTAAACGACTTAACAAATTATGCAAAACATAGGTTTTATGATAGCGTAGGTATAATTCTATTTTATGATCTATAAAAGTGACTAATTTTACATATAGACGGGAAATTGTAGGAGCTGGTTGTAATAGCTTTGTTGGAGCCAGTAAACATCGGATTCGATGTTAATTTATGGCGTTCGTTCTACAATAGCTTTAAAGAATTTGAAAAAGTAGTTAATTGTAACAAATCAGATCTAGTATGATAATTAATGAATATAATTTCAAATATTTGCTTTGTTGATTTCAATAATATCTAATCACAGTATCTAAGGAGATTTCACAGTAAACATCCTAATAATATTATACATGTGAACGTTTGTGAGGATGGATGGATGGATGTGTGTTACTCTTTCACACAAAAACTACTGAACGGATTGGCATGGAGTTTGGAACACAGATAGCTTATAACCTGGATTAACATGTAGGCTCCTTTTTATCCCGGTAGTACGTTCCCGTGGGATAATTTTCGACCTCCACGCGGGCAAAGCCGCGGGCAAAAGCTAGTCAACTATAAATTAGTGTACCTATGAACCACATGAAAGCGGCGCTAGAACGTAATTGTTGCGGTTAGCATACGTGTAGATACTATTATGTTCCCATGTTATTATTTCAATTACCGCCTTGTGAGGTATTGGGAGACTAATATTCAAATTAGTTATACATTCGACAGTACCACAGCTCACTTTAGTGTGTGTAACAGGCACTATCCATTTGGTGCGGCGGCAGATAATAAATATTTTATTATAGGCTCGGACGGAACACGTGAACCGCAAAATCACTGTTACGGCGTTGTTATACGGATAATTTGCAAATATTATCGTAAAACCGGCAATGACGCCTGTTACAAATCACTACGGTAATATATTGTTATAAAGCCGTGCATTTAATATCGTTGCGCTGTTCAACAACGTTCAGTTAACATGTTTGATATTACATGTTTCGCTCGTTCACCACGTATTTTCATTTCAGATTTGCTTGTTAAAGTCATAAAGTAATAGATATTCAGATAGATACTAAACACTCTGGCTATATACAAACACAACATCAAATTCAGTACAATAGGATAGTTAGGCTACTTTAGTAGGTATTATCGTATCTAGCGAGTTCCAAGCACGTTAGTAGATATTCAAATACCTCGTAGTGAACTGCAAGCTGTGCTGATATCGGCACGCCCAATAGAACGTTAATTTTGATTGTTTGTACAGTAGTGAGATGATAATATTATGCGGTATTGTTCATCGGTGTGGTTATGTGAGTCGGCTCAGTGAGTCGTCTGCTTAATGGTGAGTGGTGGTGCAATTATGATAACGTGTGACGCGAGCGTGCGCTGCCGTGCCGAGGCAAACAGCCCCGAGCGCGCCAATTATTTGATCTCCGCCTACAAATCAGATTAACTACTACTTTTGTTTACACTACGTCACTACTGTTGGTTTTGCTCTGCAGTCATAAAAGTATCCCACGATTTACGTAAAAATAACTTTTGCATTACTTAACTTTCTGCTCGCGACTTCGTTCGCGTGGAAATCGTAAGACACCACTATACATATACTAAAATAACAGCCACACTTTTATAAAACTTCCCTGTACGTATACTCTAAGTTCGTAGTTTAAGTCTCAGCAGCCAACACATTAAGAGAGTCAGAACTGGTGACGCGGGAACAAGCGACGTACAGTTGTCCGTGTGAGAAGCAGCTCGTCCTGAGGTTGACACCCGCAGCCTTCAGTAGCAATTTATCATTGCTTGCGAAGTTTTTCGTTTTTAGTGAATTAATGAACGCCTGCGTTCCTGCATATACTATCTAATGGCACAACACTGATATACTAACTGTTGCATTCTTACAGATTTTTCCTGACGAACAGCTATCACTAAAATAATATAACAGTTGATTGTAAACAAACGTAAACAAAAATTTATAGTTAGGTAACCTAACTATAATTTTTTGTTTTTATTATAACCATAGATAACAAAAGAGGCCTAAACTTAATGATTTTCTGTGTATGTTCTACGAAATATCACATAATATATCTACAAAATATTAAAAAAAAACGTTTGCGGTCGAGAGACCCCCGTCAGGAACGAAGTTCCGTACGCGAAACTCGCACGCACGCACACACATATAATAGAAAAAGAAAGAGAGAGAGAGAGAAGGTCGGATGGAAGTAGCATAACGCTTTTTCCTTACGTGACGATTTCTATCAGTCAACTCCTACCGTAAGCCGCATTAAGGATTTTCGTTCTAAAAAGAAACACAAAATATATCAATTGTTGGCAACCGAACTTAGGTTTGCAAAGCAGTCGCCGAACCGCTAAGTTATTTGATTTGCTGAAAGTTGACTAAAATAGCCGATCTTATATATATTTTATGATTGACTGCTTAGTAGACGGGGAACCCAGAGGGCTTTTGAGTAAGGACATGCAGGGCGAAAAGTTGATAGCTGAGTTGGTTCGGCATGGGGAGGGAGCACCGAACATATATTTGAAAACTTTCAGATAGGAGCCCCGTCGTCAGGAGTCCACTTTCAGATTTCGAAAAGAACAAAAATAAAATGATCTTCAGAGTCGTTACATTTCATATGATTGTTGTGCGGCCTAACCTATAATGACTTAAATAGGCAAATCTGACGACTTTGAAAAATCACATTTGGATTTTTTTTAAAGGATACTCTGGGCGAATGAAAGTTATTCTGTACAATAGTGTTACATGTCCTGATAGTGAATATATAAATATCTGACGGATTGATGGATTCATTTGCCAAATTTGACGAATTTGTCACCGGCCGCTGTCACTGCAAGCGATGCATTACCGCGCCCCACCGATCCTGCTTCTACCGTAGTAGAGGTGACATCACAAGTTAGCACGTCAACACCTCGCCGTGCTTACTTAGCAGCCGCTGCGCAACCTCCCATCCAAAAGGAGCAGCAAAAGAAGAAAGTTTATTCTAAAAGTGCAAAACCAACCGAGGATGAATCTAAGAGTCGCAATGCACCGGCTTCCAGCATTTTGTCTCCAGCCCCTAAGAGAGGGCAGCCAGACAAGGAGGGCTTCGTGACGGTGGATCCGAAGCGAAGGAAGCCTACTTGCCGTAGTCGATGTGATACTACTCTGGCGGGACCAAATATGTTGCTTCGTCCTGCTACACCGTCGACGCAGCTGTACGTATCCCGTCTGCATCACTCCACGATGACTGAAGACATCGTGGAATACATCAGAATCAAACCCAAGTGGACCTTGAGAGTAGAGAAGTTGGAGTCACGTCATAACATAAACTTCAGGTCGTTTGTGGTGCGGGTTCCAACTCAGTACCTAGATGAAAGAAGAGTTTTGGCCGAAAGGTGTGGTGTACCGACGTTTTTGTGGAAGGTTACGCGACACACTTCGTTATCAGTTCGTGTACAATAATTTGATGTTGTTATAATAAAAAAAAAAATGTTTAGGTTAAGGTATTTATCTATGGGCCTGCGTCACCTGAAATAAATGGATTAATAATTATCCATTCGATATAATCCATAATAATAATATTATTATTATTAGGTAGTATATACAGGGACGCAGGCGTTCATTAATTCACTAAAAACTAAAAACTTCGCAAACAATGGAAACCTCAGGACGAGCTGCATCTCACACGGACAACGGCACCGTACATCGCTTGCTCCCGTGTCAACACTCCTGACTCTCCTCATATTTTGGCTGCTGAGACCAAAACTGATGGAGGTTGTATACCTACATGACAGTGTTTTAAATATTCGAGTAAAAACTGTTTAGAATGTGTCACTTGAAATTGTTCCGTCAAGGAGAAAAAGTCGTTGTATATAATAATAATTGTGGTGTTAATAAATGTGTTCGATCCAAGTAGCCTCTTGATTTCAATAGGTTATGGGCCCAGCTCCAGGCTCCAAAAACGCCTAGAAGCTAGAACACAATACATACCTACGAGTAAGTATCTTAAAAAGGTGTCAGTTGTAAAATTCTCGTCATGGCAGAAGAACATTCAGGTTCAATTTGTGGAATAAGAAAATTGAATGGTGCTGAGGACTTCGCTAATTGGAAATTTGTGGTGAGGAATTACTTAAGAGTCCAAAAACTGGTTCAAGGTAATTGAAGCTACAGAGATAACAGCTGAATTGAAAGATACTGACAGGAAGGCACGAACGACGTTATGTCTGCTACTTGAGCCTGCATGTTTCGCACATGTGTATAGTGCGAAGACAGCACGTGAAGTTTGGGTGAGTCTCAGCGAGGCTTACGAAGACAAGGGTTGGGGCAGACGAATCAGATTGCAACGAGAGTTATGGCAATGCCGACTAGAAAATTGCGAAACCATGGAAACATATATTTCCAAAATAATTTGTTTGGCGCAACAACTTGCAGACATTGATGCAAAAATCTCTGACGAGTGGATAATTTCTATATTATTAAGCGGTTTATCGTCAGATTACAACCCATTTATAATGGCGATAGACAATGGCGGAAAAGAAGTTAAACTTGAGCAGTTAAAATCAAAGTTGATGCAAGAATCAAGCCGACAGATTGAAAATGGTCAGAATAGAGAGCAAGCTCTAGTTACAACGGCGCAAAATAAAAAGAAGTTTGAAAAGAAAAAGGCATTTATATTCAAGTGCTTCAAATGTCATAAAGAAGGTCATAAAGCATCTGAATGCAAAGTCATTAAGAGAGCGAATCCATGCTTGAGTATGGCGAACACGGTGAAAAAGAACCGATGGTACTTGGACAGTGGCTGCTCGAACCACATGACGAACGATGCCGGAAAATTGTTGAATTACAAAAGGCAACAGAATGATTTAAAGATAAAAGTTGCAAGCGGGGAAGAAATGAAAGTTATAGGAATAGGGAATGCCATTCCGAAAGTAAATAATACCACTGATTTTCTATTAACGAATGTTTATCATGTTCCCGGACTTTCTATGAATTTAATTTCAGTAAGCGATCTTGTAAAGAAGGAGTTCGCTGTAAAATTTGACAAAAAAGGTTGCTCTATTAAAAATAAAACGGACCAAATAGTAGCAACGTGCAAAGAGGTTGATGGAATTTTTGAGTTGATTGAAAAAGAAAATTGTGTTGTCAACTTGATTTTGTCAAATGAAATTTTGACAAATATTTGGCATAGAAGATTAGCTCATTTGGGACAAAACTATATGAATTCATTGAAAAATATGGTGACTGGATTGAATTTTAAATCAAGTGATAAAATTGAACCATGTGTTCCGTGCATAAATGGAAAAACTTGTAAGAGCTCTATCAAAAATCAAGGTACACGAGCGAAAGAAGTTTTGGAAATTGTACATAGTGATTTATGCGGACCGATGGAAGAACCATCATTCAGTGGATCTCGATATATGCTGTTGTTTATCGACGATTATACGCGTAAGACGCATGTTTACTTCTTGAGAAATAAGAGTCAAACCCTCGATAAATTTCGTGAATATAAAGCGGAAGTGGAGAAGCAGACAGGAAAGTCGATAAAGTGTCTCAGATCTGACAATGGTAAAGAATTCTGTAACCAAGCCATCGATAAGATTTTAAGATCAGCTGGTATAAAGCATCAGAAGACGGTTCCTTATACGCCTGAGCAAAATGGTGTGGCTGAGAGGGCGAACAGAACTATCATAGAAAAAGCAAGAACGTTGCTTTGTGAGGCCAAACTTAGTAAAAAGTATTGGGCCGAAGCGGTATCTACAGTAGTATATTTAAAAAATAGAAGCCCGACTAAGGCAGTCATGAATAAAGTACCTGAAGAACTTTGGTCAGATAAGAAAATAGACTTGAGTCATTTGAAAATTTTCGGTTGTCAAGCATATGCATTGAAACCTAAACAGAAACGGCAAAAGCTTGATATGAAGACTGAAGAAATGATTTTCATCGGCTATAGTGAAACTACTAAAGGTTATCGACTGATGAACCCAAAAACGGGTCAAATAACATTCTCAAGAAATGTTAAATTCTTGGAAAATGTTTTTCCTGGAGATGGTACCGACATGAAAAAGAACACAATCGTTCCTGTTGATATAGAGGAGGAACGGATAGAACCTGTGGTTGAAAGTGGTGCGTCTAGTAATAATATACAAGATGAAGAAGAGTTTCATGAAGCGGAGTGTATTGACACTGAGGCGGCTGCAACACCTGATGAAACGGTTGCTACTACGAGCAGTACAGCGGAACCAGAACGAAGATACAATTTTCGTGAGCGCAAGCCTGTTATTTATAATGCTATCGCGCAAACTGATGGCGATCCAATAACAATTGAAGAAACATTAGCAAGGCCTGATTCTAATTTATGGCAAAATGCTATGGATGATGAAATTAAATCATTAAATGAGAATCAGACGTGGACACTAGTAGATTTACCACGGGATAAAAAGCCAATACATTGTAAATGGGTTTTCAAAATTAAACGAGACAGTGACGGTAAAGTGTCGAAATATAAGGCCAGGCTAGTAGCTAAAGGATTTACGCAGGTACGTGGAATAGACTACAATGAAACATATTCTCCGGTCGTAAGAAGCTCAACCTTACGATTACTATTCTCATTAGCTGTAGAATATGATTGGCTCATTGACCAATGGGATGTTACAACTGCTTTCCTGTATGGCAAGCTAAAAGAGGACATCTACATGCTTCAGCCTAAGGGGGCGATTGTTAAAGGTCAAGAGGCAAAGGTATGTAAATTGCAAAGATCGTTGTATGGACTCAAACAAGCGTCAAACGTTTGGTTCCATGAGCTAGATCAGGAGATGTACAATTTAGGCTTTGTACAATCGAAAATAGAACCTTGTCTTTATCAAAAGGTGTTTAGCGATGGAAATAGAATAGTGGTAGTCATATATGTTGATGACATTTTTATATTTTATTCCAAAAATAACGAAACCGAGAAGCAGAAATTAAAAAATGGCTTGCTTAAAAGGTTTAAAGTTAAGGATTTAGGTCCTGCTAGACACGTGTTAGGCATGAGACTTAGGAGAGATAAAAGTGCGATTTATCTTGATCAAGAACAGTACGTTCTTAATGTTTTGAAAGATTTTGATATGACGGATTGTAAATCAGTCATTACCCCAATGGAAGTAGGTCTCAAATTAGAGAAAGCTTCAGATTTTGGTTGTAAGTTGCCATATCAGATTCTTATAGGTTGTCTTAATTATTTTGCTCAAAGTACTAGGCCTGATATCGCGCACGCTGTTAGTGTTTTGTCACAATTTAATTCATGTTACGATGAATTACATTTTAAATGTGCTAAACGGGTTCTTAGATATTTAAAGGGGACGTCAAACTTTGGACTAACTTTTAAGAAAACAGGTAATCTAGAATTAAATGGCTACGTAGACGCGGATTGGGGTGGGTCATATGATAGGAAATCTTGTACAGGTTTAATTTTTAGACTAGGAGATAATATAGTATCTTGGGAAAGTCGTAAGCAAGGGTGCGTGGCGCTGTCCTCCACAGAGGCAGAATATATAGGCCTCAGTCAAGCATCGAAAGAAGCTATTTATTTAAGAAATTTGTTAAAAAGTTTAACAAAGGGGACTTGTATCAAACCGGTGGTCATTTATAATGACAACCAATCAGCACATAAAATAGCAAAAAATAAGATGAACCATAACAGGACTAAACACATCGATATTAGGTTTCATTACGTTCGCGAAGCTATAGTCAACGAGGCGGTTGAGGTAAAATATATGCCTTCACAAGAAATGGTAGCAGATATGTTAACAAAATCTTTACCAGGCCCTAAACTAAAGCAATTTTTAGAAAAACGTATCTATTAAGGGGGCGAGCGATGTGTGATGTAATGATGTTAGTTAATATTGTTTTTGATGTGATTTTATTTTGAGTTGTTATGATTTGTAATAGATAATTTTATTTTGTTTGTGTTTAGTATTTTTTGTTATAGAGCTGTGTTATGAACAGACTTCAGTAATAAAGATAGATTGTATATCAGTGAACGATAGCTCCAGCTGAATATACTGTGTACTTAGGGTGTGTACACACTGAATAGTTTAAGGGTGCGTGCACATGTAGGTAATATGTTAGGTAGGTACTTAATGTAATCTTGCGCATGCATCTGCTATAGATTAAGGGTGCGTGATGGAGGTTGTATACCTACATGACAGTGTTTTAAATATTCGAGTAAAAACTGTTTAGAATGTGTCACTTGAAATTGTTCCGTCAAGGAGAAAAAGTCGTTGTATATAATAATAATTGTGGTGTTAATAAATGTGTTCGATCCAAGTAGCCTCTTGATTTCAATAAAAACTACAAAACGTGGTATACAGGAAAGCTTTATTTGCTTTTCCAATACACTTTAGACATTGGCAGAATAGTGGACATCGGCTTTGCTTGCCATAATAAAAAATAGAATAGAATAAGAAAGTTTTATAAAATTGTGACTGTTATTTTAGTAAGTTGTGGTGTCTTACGACATCGCGGGCAGAAGCTGGTATAGAAAAAAGGTGACCTTTGCGACCTCACTGTCATTATTCCGTAAATGTTTAAGGCAGTATTACACAGTTTTAATTAAAGTAGGTATGTAAATGAAACCAGTTCAACAAAGACAAGCAAAGTGACACGGAGTTTTAATAATTAATTTTTAACTTTGTCACACTGGTTGTTTATTAAATTACATACCTAAAGGTTAAGTTATTTTTGGCACAACGGTAAACGTCTTTTACAAATTGGTATCTAACGTCTTTTACAAATTGGTATCTAGTAATTAATTGGTGATTTTCCACGGAAATATGAAATTAAAACACACACACACTGCTAGTACTTTTATTTATCAATTTACTGTTCTTTATGAATGGGCAATAAATACAACACAGTAGATAATCTGTTGGTCGAATTATGATTTTACATGAAAAGTTTTGCTAGAAAAAGACTATAAAACCTCAGCATTTAATGAAAAGCCAACTGACCAAAGACACTCAATATTTATTTATCCGATAAATAAATAATCGGTCTTATATTGACTGTTAACACAAAACGTACAAGTTATCGGTCTAGGTCAAGGCCGGCCAAAGGCACGCGAGCCACCAAGTGGCCCGCCAAGACTTTTGAATTTGCCCGCCAGCATCTCGGTCGGTCGGCTAGCCGGTGTGCAGTGTCACCGCTTCCACCTGATTGGTCGTTTGAAACGATAACATGCCCGCCCGAACGCAAACGGTCCGCGACGTTCGTGTATTGACGCTATTTCTACGTACCCATTGATCACTAATAAAGAAATGATCGGTGTATTTACCACTTGAATGTTCGGGTGCATTGGATTGCTAATTAGTTTGGTGGCAATTTGTTAAAGTAAATTAAAGCATATTTTGTATTTTTTGAGTATAAGTTACCATATGACTATGGTAGTAGTGGTGGCCCGGCGCCGCCACAGTCTAAGAAATTTTGCTCACCTGGAAAATCTATTGGCCAGCCTTAGTCTAGGTAGTAAATAGTAAACAACATATATAGACAAACATTCGTAAATTAATTAATAGCATACGTCTTAGCAGGCGAAGGTGTCACCTGTCATCTCAGTTCAGCGTCAACTGACGCGCTATATGCTGACAAGCGAGTATGAACTGTGCCAACACAGCCGTGATATTGTGGCATTGGAACTAGTTAGGCCGATAGATAATATGAAGCTATTTTTAAATGAGATACTACTTTGAGCCCGCGGCTTCACCCGCTGGGAAGTCGGAAATTATCTCACAGGAACGTTACATCATTACAACACCACGCCTCTATTCCCCGAAGGATATGGCAGCGGTGTACCTGTAGTACACCTAATGCTGGTGGAACCCATTCAGCCAGACAGACCGTTTTTCTTTCGCATTTAAAATACACATATCAAAAGTGTCCAGGGGTCAAGGTATTTAAAAAATATATTTTGTTGTCCTATTGAAATAAAATAAAATGTTTTCGTATGTGTAGACCGACGAAGTACTCTTTGCTTTTGCATTAATGAAAACTTTTCGCGATTTTCGCTTATGCTGGATTTTCACCTTAATTAATCCTGACATTAAAATGTGATAAAAAGTAAAAAATACAAGTTTGTAAAGGTTTTTATTGCGTAAAATAAACAATTAGTAGTCTGTATTTCCGCCATTAACGCGTATAACACAATAGCACCGATTCGGCATAGTCAATATGAGCTCATCTAAATCACGTTGTGGAATGGCCGTCCACGTCCGTTGTAACAGGCGAAAAAGATTTTCTGTTGTGTGTACGGAATCCATATTTGGTAGAGCTCTTTTTTGAAGCATATCCCATGCGTGCTCAATGAAGATCAAGTCTGGCGAATGAGCAGGCCATGGTAAGACGTTGATATTTGCTGCGGCAAGTGTAATAGCAACGTCTCTGGCAGTGTGTGGACGTGCATTATCATGCATAATCAGAAATGAAGCATTAAATTAGGTCCGCAAAGGAATGTCAATATCTGATACAATCGTTTCAGCGTATATCGGTGCATTGAGATTGCCTTAGATCAAAATTAGTTAGGTTCTTCCACCGATCCAAATACTCGCCCATATCATGATTGTTCCACCACTGCAGCACTGTATGCACGGACTTCCTGGCATGATGTTAAACGTCCTAGGCGTCCAGGGGTCCTCTAATACAGTGTACGTCTGTCTAGTATCTGGCCTCAGACCCAAGCGAAATTCGTCAGAAAAACACACAAACTTCTTTTGCCCAATTTCTTTGTTAACGAGCCTATTGTAAACGGGCTTTGCGATTGCGGAGCTCAATAGGTGGTACACGTAGCAGCCTTCGGGAACGGAGATTGACTTCATGCAAGCGATTTATTATAGTTTGATCGCTTATTAACATCCCTGAAGACCTATGAAGCCTCGTAACCAACATCATCGCGGTCATTGTACGATTTCGTCGAGCAGTACTTTGTATGAAACGATCTTGTCTGCGTGTGGTGATACGAGCTCGTCCTCCATGTCGCTCTGCCACGCTGCCAGTGATGCGGTAACATGACTGAAGTCGACTTATAACACTCTGCGCTATGCCCAGAGCGATTGACACAGCATTTATTCGTAGGCCCTAGCACGTTGCCGAGAACTAGCTTCCAATGTTCCCACGGCTCTGATCGTTTCTTCTTGACTGAAGTGACATCTTCTCTTCATAATAACGTTCTTTTGTATTGATTCCACTCAGAAGTATGGCAGACATTTTACTGATTTGGCCTCAAACCTGTTGCAGGATTATATAGGAATATGACTTGACAGAAGATTTTCATCTTTTGACCGAAATTCAAAAACTATTTATTCCCTTTTCAAATGACGAAACCGACTAAAAAGTATCCATAGGAGTTACAAAAAATATAATTAATAAACCAGATTTTTTTGTAACTAGAAAAACGTGCTTTATCCCCAGACAGTTTTGATGTGTGTATTATAGAAGTAAGGATGGATGGTCTAGGTATACTATTTTATCATGATTTTCTATCGCTTGAGTTATGACTGATAGATTACTCGATTAGGTAGTTTTTTCTTTCGGTACCTATAATGCCTTTGTATCACTTGCCAAATATGTCGGTGTAGTTTTTTTATTACTTTCTGAAACCTCGATGGGCTGGTGACTTCGTAAATAGAAGTAACAGTCTATTGTAGTGTTTTTTTATTATTGATTTACCATTTATTCGTTGACTGAATGAAACTCTTAACTTCCAATTGAATAGTTTGTTTATCATAATTCTGATCATTTTCATTTGCTTTGGATACCTATGTCTGTTGTTGGTTGAGTAAATAACGGCTGAAAGGAAGGAGTTTACCTACTTCTGAACAAAAAGCTTTTGTCACTTGTAATTTTTGCACAATAAGTTATTGTTGATGGTGTAACTTTTCATACGAATGTCTTCACAAAATTCATTCTAGGTAGGTACTCATGCAATTTCATAAAATGCATGAAGGAAAACTTATGTTTACATACATAGGTACCGCATGACATGTTTATGAGACAACACATTTCTGGTTTTTATTCAGCATTTTAATTGTCGTAAAAGTTGTACGAAATCCATTATAATTCTTTAATGTTTCATTTGACGTTCGAGAATAGTATTAGTTCTCATAAAAAGCTCCTTTACGATACCCACAAGCGAGTTAATTCTAGGAACTCTTTCAGTGCGAGCTAGATGCTATATTAAATTTCCAAGAAATTTCGCTTTGCCTCCGATGATTTGATTATATTTCCGACATTCGAATACATTTTTATTTGTGAGTTTCATAAAATATATCTCGGAAATAAGATCCGACGATATTTTTGATTAATTCTTGACTTCGTTATGGATATAAATATAAAACCATTTTGTGAAAATGTAACGTTTAATAGTACAGGTTTCATAAAATGTCACGTTGTTATTGTTGTTCTGAAATGACAAATAAGATAATTAATTTCGTACGTTTCGGGAGTGCCGCGAAATTAAATGGACCATTCTAGTAGTACTTGGCACAAGTTGAGGATGAATAAATAAAAAAGTACGAACTATGAACTGTAGTAATTTTATTACAGCAATAAAATAAAGAAATTTTCTCCAAGAACATCGTAAATTTTTATATTGCTAGGTTTACGAGTGTGTGTCACCAGTTTCTACAACCCATTATTAATTTTCCAATTACTCGAATATTAGATGTACTTGTACCTTCTTACTACCTTATTTTGATGTATATGACCTCATTCAGATTGCTTAAATACGTGAGCAAGATTTTAAGAACATCTTTTATTTTCATTGACGGCCCACGCCTTGATCACTTACTGTTTTCAAAAACATTGCCACTAATTTAATACAAATGAAAACAGTTAACAATTTCTTATAAAACGACTTTAAAAAACGTAAATTATTCGAATGTTACTAGTCGGCTACAGACAAACACATGTACGATTTAATTTTAAAACTTTAAAAAGGGACTAGATGACTTACGTATTCATTTACTGCCAACGCGTAGATGGTGTTGCAGTGTAGGCTGCTACGGCGTAGCAGTGCTGTACACTTTGTTTTATACAGCTTATCGAAACGTATTCTACCACAAGGTTTTGCTTCAAAGGGTCAAATTCAACAAAATAAGCTGAATTTGCGATAGGCGGTATCAATACAGATGAATACGGCTGCTCAGTGACCCTTGGGAAATAATGGCCGGTCTATTCGTAGCTGAAGCCAGATGGCACCTCTGGAATAGAAAGTACCTCATTTGTGAAAGTCTAGTAATGCATTAAGTACCTACGAAGATTTATACAGTTAGTAAATTATTATTCTCACATTAATTGAAAATTATAATTAATCTAGGATAAGTTAAGTGATAGGAAGAAGATATGTTGGGAAAGTGTTTATTATCTGGGTCCAATTAACTAACTGTACTATCCGCGTCGGACAGTTTATTACGCCTCGTTATTTTAGGATTGTGCGGCTCAATGTAATTTTCCTTTCTAGATAAGCAAGCGAGTCACGTACGACAGAGTCGGAGAAACTATAGAGGTGTCTAATTGGGTTGCGCCGGCGGCAAACCGAGCACGAGGTCGGAACGGCCCCCAGCACCGCACGGCCACCCAAATCGAAGCCTTTCGATACCCGCCTCCTCTAATCGATCAACAGCACGCTCCCATTCAAACTTATCTTTTGTTATCGATAGAGAAAAGGCTTTTGAAATGAGATTCTAATCTCATTATGCGTAGGTAGGAACCCTAATCCAATAAAATTTGAAGTATCCACTTTGAAAAGATCGTTTCGTTTAAAAATATACGGTTTAAGCCACTTTACTTGAAGATTTAGAGGCTTTGGGTTTTAATTAACGCGCGGTTTTAATGGAAAATTTACTTGTCTGGCGAGGTTATGTGGTCTGTATTCACAAAAGTACGAACACTTTATTTTACACGATGTACTTCTTTCTATATATATCTCAGTTTTAAAATGAATATTATATTGCTTAAAGATTGTTTGATGTCATTAAAATTTTACGTTTTAACTAATCTAATCTTTCTGCATTTCAAACAAAATGCTGCCAGCTTATTAAAATAATTATAAATAAAATTCAATCTATAGCAAAACAAAATATTGTTAGTAGAAAACTGCTCTACTTAAATAGATATTCACCGATGTATTACGGACGCAAAACGAAACAAACCGACCAATTGACTGGGGCGGTGGAATGGTGACCGTGATAAAAATAATTAATGGACTTATTATTGGAAAATACTTAATAACGACTGCAGTTCTTGCGAATGATGCTAATTAACTATCCATATTTTAAGCTTTATGTGGTTTTTATGAATTAATGACGAGTTCGTCTCGCATACGAAGGGTTCCGTACCACCGTACAATATTTAACACTATTATGTTAAAAAATACTATATTAAAAAAAAAAATACGTGTGGCACTCGGGGACTGCCGCGGTAAAGCTATTGCATAGCATTTTTTATCAACTTATGCAATTATAATTATTTATTTATTTTTTATTTATGCAGTATTTTTTTTTCTTTGATATTAATTCAAGTACAGTCGTACCATATACATACACGTTAAGCGAACGCTCGGCCGAGCTACATGGTAGGCGGAGTGGGGGTGTTAGGTTTTATTTTCGTTACGGAATTTCTTGATTCGGTCGCCGCGCTCAAAGCCCGCGATAAAAGCTATGCAATAGCTTAAAACGTTTCACCTATATGGGGACCCCCTTAATTTTTTTTACTTTATTTAATTTTGATATGTTTTAAAGTGGCCATAGCAGTACAGACTGAAAATTTCAAGTGACTACCTATTACGGTTCAAAAGATAAAGTCCTGTGACAGACGCACTTACGAACGGAGAACGGAACCTTAATAATATTGTTTCGTTGGCACCGTTTGGGTACGGAACCCTAATAAAGGGCCAAATTGTATTGGGAGTGATCTATGAACCAAATAAGGTGGTTAGAATAACTTTCTTATTAGAGTTGTAGAAATAATTTTAATATTGCACAGATCGATGCCTTATTAAATAAATATCAAATTCTGGTACGAAATGTGGAGTAGCGCGTCTAAGAGAATGGTTATTTTCCTCAATTTTTGATGACGCCACAATAAAATGAGATCGTCAGTAAATACGTGTACCTACTTCAAAATCAAATTAATCACATCTATGTTGGTTCATAGACAGTTTTGCCATGCAGCCTCTTTTAAGGTTCTACGTTAAGAGGCAATTCACTTCACCGGCAATGAAGGCTCATTAAGAAAGAATTCGTTTTGATATTCACTTAAAGTACAAGTACGCACTTCAAGTATTTTTATCTTTTATCCTTATTATGTAAGACTATGAATAAATCACGTTTTTTTTCTTTGAATGGCTTACGTACTTCTGATTTCTATCTTCTAAAACGATCCCGTCTCTAATTGGAATGATTGAATTACTTAAGTAAAAAAGTAAAAACGTAAGTATGTCCTTTGCTGTGTTTAGGTACAATAATTTAGAATGATAACATTACCTTTTAGATTTAAAAAAAACTTTGGCTGATTTGAAATGTGGCACGTACCGTGAATATCTTCCCCAACTCATCTATAGCAACTATTTTGCAGTCATAAACGGACCGCGAATGGTTTTGTTTTTGCTGGTCAAAGTGTATTATATAATGATAGTAGTATTTATTAATCTTATTTACCAGTATTACTCAACTATGATTGAGTTAGCTGCCAGTCCAACCAGATCCGATTGACATTAGTATATTACACGAACCAAATGCTATCTGAACTTTGTAATATCACGACTTTCAACCGTCATTTTGATAAAAGCGGTTTGACCAACATGAGTTGAACTTTATAAGGCTTTAAAAACTATTCGTGACGAAAACAATTGACATTCGTACGATGAATGCAATCGACAGGTCAACTTGCTAACAAACAATGGCCACAAAGTGACAACAGCGTTCCAGTGTATAAAAAGAGCTCACACATGCAAAACTCGACAGCAGCAACGAGCTCCCGAATGCTAAAAATAAAAAATAAAACTAGAAGGAAATAAAAAGACAAATGAACATTGGTGCCCGGCATCGAGTGCAAACACACAAAATAACAGAGATAAGAACGGAATTAACGCCGAGCGAATTTAAAACAATGAGATATTTAAAACGATTTGCCGGGAAAACCGAAAAACTGTGATCCGTGATCCCACTGTCAATTACACGTTGAATAACGATAAGTCATATTGTAGAGCGTGCAATCGAGTATTATCAATTTGTGGGGATACGTGGCTGACAGCAGCGGCCGGCGACGGCGACGGTACATTTGTCAGCGTGAATAAATGACGTCACACACAGTACACCCACACGCTGAATGTTTTTAACTGACAAAATCATTCAGACAAAACATTTAACAAAAGTCAGAACTCGCGCCGCTCACCACTCGGGGGCTTTTACAGACTGAAAAGTTGAAGCTCGCCGAATAATTTCTATGACTACTTATAAAATAAATTGTAAATGTCAGGTGTACCAATTTGTTGCTAGTTCTGAAAATAAATAAGGAAACTCATTTTGTTTGATGATGAGCCATTTCATCTGTAAAAGACTGGATGCCTACATTTATATTCGTTTTGTATATACCTGTATGCTAAAACATTTTATGTAGGTATCTAGACATTGTGTGGAGGAGGCGGTTGACAAAGTTTAAAAGTACTTGCTGCGAGAAATAGTTATCGAACTAACTTAATACTTGGACAGGTTTCTCGCTGAGTAAGACGAATAGATTAATGGTTTCGCATATCTCTTGTGTTATTCACAATAGACACCAACTTTCTCTTTCCGACACAAATACTTATAAAGAAATATTTTCGCAACCATTCTCACCCCGGTTTCCTGACCCCAATTCACTTTAACCTGAAGTAAAATATTTTCTGGTTACACTGAATACAAACAGCTACTCAATTCTGCTAATAAGATATCTAAGTCGTAGTGGGAAAGTAGCGTTGAGGCATAATTCCGTCAATATTGGTATGGACTGCCCGACGCTAGGTATTTTTTGAAATTCAAAAGTGGCACCCTGCTGACTGCGAAGCACTGAGAATTAGCATGCAGACTAAACTTTACTTTATTTAACTACTTGAAGAGTTTCTTAAATGTATTCATTCGATTATGTGTACTTATAATTTAAAAAAATATCTAGCGAACGTAAGCTATGTTTGTGTACTAAAGTGGTGATAAGAATAGGTTAAGTAACTGTGTTCCAAGTAATCTTTACGTAAGCCTCTGCAAAAGCTAATATTAATAAAGCCAGACCGAAGAAGGCCTAGTACCTAAGCTACCACTAAAGAATATGTCATTTTCCATCCGAGAAATATAAGAGTATGCTCGCTTTAACCGCTTGAAATATTAAATATCAACCTGCCTATTTACATAACTCCTTTACATAAATAAGCCCTCACCTTCCAACGTACGTAGGTACTAGCTTGACACAAACGTAAAACAACGCACTTGCCTTACCATATTATAATTTTGAACATAATATAATTTTTTGATCAAGCGACACGTACAGCGAGCCCACAGTTTATTACTTTGTACAAACAAAATTAATAAGGATCTCCCGAAATCCGTAACTGAATGTTGATAGACACGAAGAACAATTCCGTTTAGAATTTCAATTAAGAAGTTAGAGTTCTATTAAAATTCAGGAGAGCGTTGTGGACGCGAGAGCGCAGCGAGAATGCGATTGTACTGAAATAAACGTTAGTGTTTGGTAAACGAGTTTGAGGGTCTATTAATGAGGGCGGCCCTCTTTAACTCTTTAACATTCGCTCGCTGTGATTTACCGAGATGAGGTTAAATGTGTTTCAGACTCAATTGTACGTGTTTCTTACACCTTTCGCTGCTACGCCTTTGTTTTTCTTTAGTTACTTTGTTTTACAAAGTTTTAGAATTTATTTGGTGTTTTCTCAGTTATTTCGTGAAGCGGTTTTTTGTACGTAGCGAGGAAGTTATTTATTTCTTGTCCCACGAGTGAGGCGACCTAGACTTTACTGCTCACTGTTCACTTCGGGTAATGATTTCTTACGCAAAATCCGAGTACGATGCTGGGAACCGGAGCCACGTCTCCTGGGAGTTGGCAACCCTTTTCAGAGGTCGTTACTTTTTAGCTGCGGGTAAGTCACAACTCTTTGGGGAGATCATTTACATTTGTTCAAAATGCTGGTACGTTGGCAAAATTTAATTTCGTGACGCGACGAGGTGTACATATTAATTTTTTGCTCGTCCTTTAGTGACGACACTTGTCAGTTTTACAGGCGCTACTTTTTGTGCTGTTTAGATAATACATCAACGGAATTAATCATGCATAATAGGTACAACATTTCTTCTTTCGGTTGTAGAAGTTGCTTCCGTGATCGCATAATTGGATTATTGCTTCTTGTTTAATTATAATTTAAATAGAATAAGGTTGGTAACCGTAATCAAATACGTAGAGAGTCTATTCGGCGCTCAAAACCACCTACTAAATTATCTCGGTGCTAACTTTATTAACGTTTGTAATATTTTATGAGCATAAATCTCGGTACGTTCATAAATGTTTATGACTTCATGTAAATAAGAAAATGTCTGCGAAAAATGATACCTACTTACCATTAATAATATTGTGTTGTGAAACATAAAATAGTTGTCAACACAGTAACTGTGTACGAGTAATCACAAAAAGTTATCTCAAAACTTGAACAAGACTAGTTAATATTTAAGATTAATTGGCATCTTATAAATATATGATGTACTAGCTGCGCCCCGCGGTTTCACCCGCAGAAATCTCGATCCCGTGGGAATATCGGGATAAAAAATATCCTATATCCTAATCCAGGTCATAGTCTACCCATGTGCCAAATTGTATCCAAATCCGTTCAGCCGTTTTAGCGTGATTGAGTAACAAACATCCAAACATCGACACTTTCACATTTATAATATTAGTAGGATTATAAATACCTAATAAGTAATCACAAAATGTTGTTTTACTTAATATGAAAGAATTCACGAGAGTTAGAATGTTAAGTACTTATACAGGATATGAAACATTTTCATAAATGTCTAGGGATGCTACAAAGCACAAAATATTTAATAACTACACAGTAGAACATCACCGTTGTCAAAGGCGACTTAGGCTGGTCTTAAGACAAAAAACACAAGAAAAAATTCATTCATTAGCAAGACAAATGGCAGAAAGTTATTTAGGATATTCCGTTTCTGCTGAAGAAATTTTCATTTTCTGTTTCATTAGTAAAATTTAATCTTATTACGGAGGACGGTAGAAGCTACGTCTTGAAGGAATCCTTGTAACGAGTGCGGGGAAATGTTTCTTGTTTTCTTCGCTATAAATTTTGAGTGCGAGTTACGGTTGAAATTGAAACGCTGTAGCAAACTTCTGATTAGGAGCCTACGTACGGTAAACGTGTGGTGATTAATTTACGTGTTTATTAGATTATGAACCAATTGAAAATAATTTTTTAGGTAATAAGTTAGAACCTAATTAGGATTTATGTTTTTAGAGATCAAGGCTTTTATGGAGCTACACATGGTTTCACTGCTTCGTGATTCGCATTATCGCGGCAATTTTATAAATTCATACTAACATGCCCACCCCAGCCGCCAGTCTACAATGTTCATAGGGCACTTAAGTTCCTACACAGTTAGAGTAGACATCTGAACCTCAGCAAGCTAAACGAGGTGATTGTAGAGATAGGTTACAGTACGTAGAGATATGTCGCAGAACGTTTGCCACTTCCGCTGTTTAATGCGCGGTTAGGCTAGCTAACAGCTAAATTACTGGATATTTACCTAATGCCCAAGGCTCTGGCTTCTGATACGACATATATACTGCTATCTTGCTCCATGGTCACTATGTTTGGGATATTCTACGAGTAATACGATAGTAGCAAGTTAAGGGTTTTTTATACTCTAGCCCAAAACCTCATCCCTTTTTTGAACATTGCAATTGATTTGAATTCTTCTCACCACATAAACCAAAATAAGCTTAAAAACAAAAAAGATTATCTAGAAATAAAATATCCATCTATTGTGATTGGAGGATATTCTTTAAAGGGCTGCATCGGTAGAATAGATCAGGTGCGAGCTCGGAGGGATAATCGGGTTTATTCGGGAGGGTTTTAATGAAAGCCATCAGTCACGCCACCGCCGCCAAGGGTACATGCCGGCTACCATGTCCCGTTAAGCTTTGTACTGTCTCCTAGATACCAATCTATATATTTACTACAGAACATTTAGCTTAATGAACGTTGTCGACATGGACCGGGCCGCATCAATATTGGATAAGCTCGGATAGTCCAATTTTATCAGCATTACCTTAGATAGAATTGGTTAAACATTTGTGTTTTTTCATTAGATTCGGTTTAATGGGTATATCGTCGAGGGTAAGTACCATATTAAAGTGTTTCATAGTAGGTAAATACCTACTACTATTGATTTTAGTAATAAAACAGCAGCTTTTTATTTATGTGTATTGCTGATGGTGAAATTCATCATAAACGTATCTCTATTCCCCCATTTGATAGCCATGCTGAAGTGAGCAACCTGACACGACAAGCTCCATTAAGTTCTGTGTTGTGTTTGGCAGTTAGTCTCCTCCCAGTAGTAAACGTCTTGGTCTCCGAGGCAGCTAGTCACCGGTAATGTTTCAAATACACAGGTACCTACACCGTGTGTGATTACGTAGTATTCATTCCTACTCATCTTGTTTTGTTAATCTAAGTTTTGTAAGACAATCCACTTCTTTTATCGGAGCATAAAATAAGTTTTTAGGGTCATATTTTTATATCCCTCATTCAAGGACAAAGTCATGTCAGATCTTCTGAAAGCAGTAATCACCACTCACTATTCGCTTCACGCCGCGTATATAAATATTCTAATAGAAAGAATATCGTGTCAAAGACAATAGAAGATCACGAGCAAAGATAATAGAGGCAGTATAATTCACTGGCGGAGACAGCCCTATTCACCCGTAACCAAACAAACTTCGACACTATTGTTGGTAAAACAGTTACACTTCGTATAGCCTCAGGGCATTTCATCCCGAAAATATTTTTCCTTATGTCAGGCGTTAAATGGGCTCCTAAGATATAGCTATTGGTTTGTCTGCTAGAATTTACCGACGAGTATAGGTACGATAACTTATATTTATGGACCTATTTAATATCTAAAATATGCTCAGAATTTATAAAAAATCTTTGATCCCTTTAACTTGTCAAGAATTTCTCTAGTTATAATTAAAGGTGCATCTCTCAGACTAATAATAATTTATTCACGACGTAAAATTCTGCTTACAATAATAACTGTTGTACGCTGTTCGGTTGGATCTTTTAATAAGTTCTCAATTATCTTTGATGTCTACGACCCTTTTTACCTTTGAGCCGCGCTTATTCAAAGGTCCTTTGCTGTCCGGCGAGTTCAAAGCGAACTATCTCTAAGCTAGTTCACCCTTTGTGTGACTAGCTGGTAATCCAGACATTGTCTGCCTCAAATTCCTATTTGACAAATGTTTTTTGGTCGCGATAGGTAGTTTGTCGCACCGGATTTAACCTAATTGGTCTCATACTGAAGACTTGCATGACATCATATTTATGTACTTCACGCCGATATTTCGTTTATAGACATGAAATGTATGTGATGTCAGACCGGCTTGAGGGTTTTTGAGTGTAGGTACTACAATCATACTTTTATTGGAATCAATTTGTACGTAAAATATACGTAAGTATTAATGTCCTTCATTTTGTCCCTACCATGCATGATCTTCAGATTTGTTTTGATAATAATAATATTGATTTGTTTAGACAACAATGATCCATATTATGTTAGTTAGTTACAAAAACTTAAAAGCTATGTTAGTGTGTTATATTCTTATTCATATGCTTACAGATAAACAAAATTTACATAATTATATTCACCAGATGAAATGAATCACTCCTGCCTAATCAACACCTGCATGAAGTGATTCATTGTCGGCGAGTTCAATTTGTCCATTAACATCTTCAGAATGCTATTAGGACTTGACCGAGTTATATCCAATAGCGACGCCGTTTTGCTCTTCATAGCGTGGAAGTCGTGGACACGCGCCTGAGCGAACATGCCGGAGGCACTACAAAATCGCGGCAGTACCAAAAGCATTCTGAAGCTGTTATTGTACTGGACCCTCAGGGCGTCCATTGTTTTCCGCGTGTAGCTGGCCCACTGGCTGCTTGTGTAGAAGGTCTGGCAGTAAGCCTTAAATAACGTAATTTTAACCTCCTTACTACAACACGCAAACCTGCGAACCAGTATATTGCTTTTCACAGCAAGAGCCCTGCGCTTGCGTTCGATATCTTCATAATCTTTAAGGTCCTCCGTTATGTAATGCCCTAGGTATTTCGTTGGTTTCACCCTTGGTAAGGGCTGGCCATTGAGGTTGATAATAGGCTCGTATGACTGCTTCCTGCCGGGGGCCTTAAAGATATTGAAAATGCTCTTCTTACAATTATAAAATAGACCGTTTTGGTAATGTTATCTTTCACATCAATATAGATCGGTGAATGTTCGAAAAAGTTCAATTGAGGGACCAAATCGTTTGAAGCAAGCAAAGCTTTGGTTAAATTACCCAATCAACATATAAAGTGGCTATTCAGTAAATGGCGCTTGAATTCAGTCACTACAGATAAATGAATGTCACTGATTAGATACTAAAAGCTCAGTAATCGATTCGGCTGTTTGCTGGCCAAAGCTAATTTTAACAGTGTGATGACAAAGTATCACGCGTGCCTATCAGCATTGTGCGGTAAAGTGCCAATTACCAAGAGTACACACACCAAGCACATAAAATGTTACTACTGGGAGTTATATCACAACATGTAGCTATACAACTAAGTACCAACAATCTGAGCATGAAACTGAAAGTAATTCAATATCAATAGCATCCATAAAAAATAAAAAATGTATTTGGAAAAATAAGTAAAGAAAATCCAACAAAAATATGACCGTGATACCGAAAACCGAACTGTTTTCCCCATTACGCTTTCCACAACAATGACAATAAACTATGTCGCGATGGCTCCATTTCGGGTGTTTTTATTTTTTCGGGCTAAACTTACATGCGTGTTCGATATTATTTCTGACTTTAACACACAAAGCGAATTGCGATAGTTTCGGCGAAATATCGCAAAACCTACACGAGTACATTTGGTCGCCGGTGAATTTCGTTGATTTTCGTCAGTGGAAGTCATCAATATGGCACGGTACATTAGGCAGTTGAATCGCTGTCAAAGCAATCACGTTTTTGGTACCATTTGGCTGATACCAACATTACCAACTCATTATGTAGTTCAGTCGTGCGGCCGAATAAACAGCGTGGCGTCGTCGGCGGAGGTCGCGCGGCCGCGGTCGTATCGAAGCGTATAACGGCCGCCAGTAATTACCCGCCCGGATTTTATTTCCATGGATAGCATCAACAATGTAGGGGAAACAATGGCGATTCCGGATTTATTCAGATTAAGCGATTATTGGCGCTTTTCTCATTCGTAAAACTTTCTTATAGAAATAGTTTTATTCAATTAAGTCCTACCATTTTACTTTATTTCATATGCTGTTGAATGTGTCTTTATTTCTTTAAGTGTATGCTAGTGATTATATCACTTGAATGTCATGAATCTGGTCATTTCCAATTCCATGGTACGACAGTTACAAGCTCAAGCGTGCATGTTAATTACAGTATTATCCCCACAAGATTGCTCATTGTAGCGGTCCATTGGATACCCCCACCCATGTTTTCTGGTGGACATATTATAGGTATATAAACAGAAGCACCGATTAAAACAAGTATGCCAAGCTGTATCCAAGGGTATTAGTAATTATATTAGCACCTAATTACACAAAATTGCGTAACAAAGGCGTCTCGCTACAGAGTTTATAGTGCCGCAAGAAGTAATTGGCTAATTTAAGATAAGAATTTGTTTTCTAAAGTACCTACTTGTAACACAAAGAAGGTGGGCTTGGAGTGTAAACTTATGTACCTACCTAAATAAACATGTTGGTGTATTGCGCCGTAATTAGTTGGCGCCCTGACGTTAACTTACTGCGTAATAACACTAGCAGAGGTACATTTACAAATTACATGAATTGTAATTAACACTAGCTCTGTACACAATTTACTTATTTTAAAGAAATTATTATCAAGGTTCTTAGAAATTTAGAGCAAAATTATAATCATCTTGTGGTTGTAGATGTCCATTTCAAATCAGAAAACGTACCAGTCGTTCGAAATAGAACGATATGGCAATAACGGTATGCAAATCAAGCGATACTGAAGACAAATAACAATCTACAACTACTCGAGCAGTGACCCAGTTATATAAGGAATCAGCTGATCGACTTAACTTCCCACGCAAAGTTCATTAACACGACACAAGAATGCGCGTTAAATAAACCTTAGTACATAACAACAACACGACAGCATCATTCGAAAACTGAATAGTAATGCAAGCATAATTGAATATAATATAACAATTAGCAGAGAGCACCAGGCGCTAACAACTTACCCTGGTAATTTTCGTATTGGAATTTGCACTGTATCTACACACATTGCTGCGGTAACATTCGCCGGAAAATGTTATGGCCTAACTTTAACCTCAAACTTTGAGTGAAATTTAATTCATTTACAACTATGAAGATGGAAATGGAAGAAGCCAAAACGGCAGGAGATTGCAACGTTATAAAACGACATAGAAAATAGATCAATACAGTACGCTCTTTATCGGCTTTACTAACCGCGTTCACTGCACGAGACACGTTTTGTATTTTTTCACTTGTTTCAGCAAACTCTTCGCCGTGATGAATGAACGGAAAACGTTCAAAAAGTTACGAATTCAATATTTCAACAAAGTCTGCGGAAACAATGAAAGTATTGTTCATTTTTCTTGCATTCAGTTTGTAAGGAACAGAAAAGTTTTCATGCTTATTGTATCTTTTAGTGTGGTTTTATAAATAAGGATATGACTAGACCATGTTAACGCTGCTGTAAAAAAATTACATACCCAAGTGGCTGAAAATTAATGAAAAGTTGTTGGAGTATTCAATTTAAGCCGCAACTTTGTTGTAAACTTGTTGTTTATGTCTGCCAACAGGGCCCAATTTTGCGTGAAGTTAAATATACATTTGGAAATCACAGCAACAAGCCACAGGAACAGTGTGGGCGTGCTGTTGTTGTGATATTTATAGCTATTATGTAGCCTTCTCCCTACACGTAACTATATTCAACTGCAAATAAAATTATAGGGTTTGCTGAATTGCGATACAGTTTCATGTGGGTAGCTAAATCTGTGGAGTAGTTTAGTTCAGTCAGCAGTTTATAAAGAATACGTTGTTAAAATTACGTTTTGGGTAAGATACATGTTATAATTCAAGATATTAAAACACAATGTTATTTTGTACATTATTTCATTAGCTATATAATTAAGTCACTCGAAGCTCGAAGTTAGAAAACCAGTAAATAATCCCTGTGGGAGCAGCCATAGTTGCACATGCAATGAAGCTGTTTTAGTTTGTATCGTGTTGTTGCTCCAGACACGTAGGACACAGTTTCTCCGGTGATGTCGCCTAATTTAGACAGCTGTCCTAAAGTCCAGCATCCTAATTGGGCACTATACCGTTCCGGAACATGACTGTGTTCCTAATTGGCTTTACGGAATCCCTAGTGACCGGATAAAAGATACCAAGATTCTTATTGCCTTACTTCTTCTTGTCCTGTTAGGCGCCTTCACGCTGAATAAACTCTGATTGTACAATCAGAGTTTATTTAGCCCGAAGGCGCCTATTTTTGGGTTAACAATTGGTTGCTGGCGTATGCCAGCAACCAATTGTTAACCCAAAAATAAAGGCGTCCTTTCTCTGATAAAGGCATTGTTAATGGGAACTCAATCATGAATAAGACCTTTTTTGAGCAGTTACTTGTTATGTAAAAGTTCAAGATACAAATGCACAATAGTGTGTGGGTATAGACGTATAATTAAACGCTCAGTTATTGTCTTTTCGTTTGCATATTCTTAGCGAAGGTTATGAAGGATATGGGTTCAATCTGTGTTGTCTTTTGATATAGATGGTAGGGACTAAAACTTGTAGACGTTTATATATGCGTAACCCAGATACGATACGCAAAAGATTTTGACTTACATATTGAATATGTACCTACAATGTAATATAGGGTTTGTTATTACATTATTTCAAGACAATATAAGTAGGCAATATCTTGAAATATTAAACGTGAAGTTTCGGCCAAGCAGTAGGTAATATGAGATAACACTAATAAGTTATTTTGTTTTATTTAATAGTTAATATATTGAATGGAAAGCAAAGGTTGCGTCTGGGATCAAATATTGGTACACAATATTCATTTTGAGAAGGTCTTTTTATTTTTACTGAGGATGATTTAAGGGACAACTTAAGCGCTATAAGACGACGCACGTATACTGTAATTTACAATGTCGGACTGTCTTGAAGGACAATTTAAGAAGATTCAGTATCATATAAGTTAAAGTTGACCTTGCCTACATTTTGCTTCACATTTAGTTTAAGTTATTTTCGTAAGGATTGCCCGGGATTTAGAAGTTTTATTTTCTCCGTTTATCCGACGACGAAGAAACTGGATTACATGAAGCAGGTAGGTACTTAGTTTCAGTCATAAGGATTTGTGGAAAGTTTTATTTTTGTACCTATATTATTTATCTAGGATTTGTTCGAGCTACGTACAACAAAGTCACTGTAAGCTTAGATTTGATTAAATATTAGGTATCTATGTATTTAATGTAACCGTACAATAACGTGAAACATTGGCGCTGACATTTAACTTAAAATATCGAATGGTAGCTAAACAAGAAAACCGGTTGGTAATATAAACCATACTCCTACATAATTATATATGAGTCTGTTCGGTTCGGTTATTATGTAGGTACAGCTCTCAAATAAATTGAATAACAAACAATAGATTACAGTTTCATAATAAGAACCGATTTATTTAATTCAAAAACTATGTTTTGTCTTGGAAAAATATTTTATGTACAAAAATGGTATAATTTTTAGGAACAGCTTCTTTTTATAAAACTTCCAAAGGCAAAATACCATTGTGATATTCACCATAAGAGTTTACCATAAAAGTCCACTTCCAATTAGATTAGAAGTGGATTCCTTATCGTCATAGTATTTCAAAACAATAGTACATACACACATCAAAAGTGTCTAGGTATTTAAAAAAATATTTTATTGCTTTGTTGAAATTAAATAAAAAAATATATTTAGATTGATTAAATAAATTGCTTTCGTATGTGTAGATCGACGAAGTACCTACTCTTTGCTTTTGCATTAATGAAGACTTTTCGTGATTTTTGGTTATGCTGGATTTTTCCTCTTAGTTAATCCTGAGATTAAAATGTGATAAAAAAATAAAAATAAAAGATTTTAAAGGTTCTTATTGCGTAAAATAAACTATTAGTAGTCTGTTTATCCGCCGTTAACGCGTATAACACAATCGCAGCGATTCAGCTATACTCAATATGAGTTCTTCCAAATCACGTTGCGGAATGGCCGCCCACGTCTGTTGTAACAGGCGAAAAAGATTTTCTGGTATGTGTACAATATTCATATTTGGCAGAGCTTCTCTTTGAAGCATATCTCATGCGTGCTTAATGAAATTCAAGTCTGGCGAATGAGCAGGCCATGGTAAGACGTGGCTATTAGCTGCGGCAAGTATCTTTGCAACGGTTCTGGCAGTGTGTGGACGTGCATTATCATGCATAAGCAGAAATGAAGCAATTGGGTCCGCAAAGAAATGAAAACATCTGATACAATCGTTTCAGCGTAAAAACTGTGCATTGAGATTGCCTCTGATCCAAATGAGTTCGATACTTACATCGATCCAAATACCCGCCCATACCAATATTGTTCCACTACTGCACTGTATGCATAGACTTCCTGGCATGATTTTAAACGTTCTTGGCGTCTAATCCGGGGTCTAAGTTCGGTCGGAGTGGATCTGTACTAACGAAATGCATCTTCCAGTGCGCTCCTCAATCGGGCGTTGCACTGACTATTTACTGAAGCAATCCTATTATCTTCCACTTCTAGACAATGATTATGAATTAATTATGATGGTGTAGAAGTGGAAGATAATAGGGTTGGTTGCACCGGGACTGAACAGACTGCACAATTTTTGGTTGAAATGGCTAATTAGTTCACACACCTGCCTGGCATCTCAGTTCCAGTCATCTTTAGAGTCTGGGTCGCTTCCGCAGTTTCTAACAACAGGCGTTACCCACCTGCTCCATAAATCAGGCAGTCCCACGGATCCCAAAGACCGGTTACGTGTTTGTCGACGGTCTATAAACTTCTGACATCCATTTTGAGAGCGAAAGTTAATACGCACATTGAAAGTAACTCGATTATGTCAGCCTCTCAAAATGGATGTCGGAACGGGTCCGGCGGTACTAAGGAGCTACTCCTCATCGATATGGCCATAAGCCAATAGGTTAGGATATAATAATAGGATCACCAATAATAGGATCCCGCAAGGATCTGTCGACATGCTGGATAGATTATAAGAAGGCCTACGACTCGGTGCTACATACATGGCTCATGAGGGTGCTGGAGTTGTACAAGATAGATACAACTCTACGCACATTCCTTAGGTTGTGTATGGGGCAATGGGGAACGGTTTTTCGCTATCCAGGGTGTCGACAGATCCAGGGGAATCATGAGCCTGAATGGATTAAACGGGGAATATTTTAGGGCGACAGTTTGATTCCATTTTGGTTCTGCTTAGCCCTGAATCCTCTAAGCACACTACTGAAGGATTCAGGTCTAGGCTATCGGTTGAGGAGAGGTGGTCAGGTCATATCTCATCTCCTCTACATGGATGACTTGAAACTCTTTGCCCCCAACAAATTGCAACTGATGGAGCTACTGAGGGTAACTGAAACTTTCAGTAGCGCCATCAGGATAGAATTTGGTGTAGACAAATGTGCAGTCATGGATGTAAAGTGAGGTGAGATTTTTGAACCCGGGGGAATTCAACTTTCGGATTCCATACACCTTAGATCCCTCTCCTCATTCGAAAGCTATAAGTATTTGGGTATGTCGGCAGCGTTAGGCATCAACGTTGTTGCATGAAGCAATCGTTGAAGGAGCGCTTCTTTGGTCGCCTGAAGAAGGTATTAATTAGTCTTCTTTCAGGCGGAAACAAGGTGCGCGCCTTCAACGGTTGGGTCATGCCGGTTTTGATGTACTCAAATGGACTCAGACCGAACTTGATGCCCTAGATAGGAGTGTCCATATACTGGTGACCGCAAACTGGATACATCACCCATGATCATTGGTGATGAGACTGTACATACCGCGGAAGTGCGGCAATCGAGGCTTTTTAAATGCAACAACCCTGCACAACCGCGAAGTGTGCAGTCTCAGGGAATATTTCTTAAAAGCCGAAGTTGGTATGCACCATGCTGTGGTAGCAGTGGACAAGAGACTCTCCCCGCTCTCCATGGCTAAAGAGAACTGGCGCAAACCTGAAGTACTTACTACCGATGACCGCAAGGAGGTATGGCAAAGCAAGGAGCTTCACGGACGCTTCTATCGGGCTCTTCACAAACCTGGTGTAGATTTCTTAGCGTCCAAATCCTGGCTAAGTTTTGGTGACCTTTTCGGGGAAACTGAAGGTTTTGTTTGTGCAATTATGGACGAAGTTATCTTGACGAATAACTACCGGAGACATTATGAAAGACGGGACGGTTGATGTGCGTCGGGCATGCCATCGTCCGGGTGAGTTCATCAGACATATTATCTGTGATTGTTCTCATCTACGGCGAGTACATGCACAGACATAACCAAGTAGCCAGGATTATTCACCAGCAACTTGCTTTGAAATATAAACTAGTGAATTCTGAAGTACCGTATTACAAGTATGTGCTCGACTCAGTTCTCGAAAATGACCATGTCACGTTGTACTGCGATCGATCGGACTATTGTCGCCAATAAGCCTGATATAGTGGTGATAGATCGATTAGCGCGCCGCACAATGATTGTCGATATTACCATTCCGCATGACGAGAACCTCGTGAAAGCTGAGAAAGAGAAACAAATTAAATATCTCGACTTAGCACACGAGGTTGTTGACAGGTGGAATGTGAGCTCGGCTGTCATTGTGCCAATTGTCGTCTCGGTCAATGGCCTGATAGTCGAAAGCCTCGATCAACATCTCTCGAGGCTCTCGTTACGCGGTTGGATCAAGGGCCTGATTCAGAAGGCAGTACTCCTCGATACGAATCGCATCATGAGGAGCTTCCTGTCTATGGAGCCCTAACCTCCGGTAGCTTGGACTCTGCTCCCGATACCGGCGGACCACAATGCTTTTTATTTTCAATGTTCTTATAAAAATATTTAAAAATGTGTATAAATAAGTATGAAAATAAATAAACGACATAATAAAATAATAATATTGATTAATATTGTATAATTAATTATTGCAACAATTACACTGACTAGCAATATAAAAGAGCCATTTGCAAAGTGTCAAAGAAATCTAAATATCTCCTTAACCACACAAGTTAGTGTCATGAAGTAAAAAAAATCTTCAAAACAGTATTATATTGCACATTCAAATCTTATTAGATACTGGCCGTTCGAAGTTATGGACAGTGATAGGTAAAAAAAAATTGGCGCGTTTCATAATTTTGGATTACATTTGAATATTTTTATTTTCACGTCGATTTAATTATTGTTTTTACCCTTGCGTATCGATTTTTTAAATAAGAGTGCTGACGACAGACGTTGACTTGTAAATGAAGGTATCATCATGCCTCTCAGACCCGAGGCATTTACCTGCATCATCACTATGGTGCAATTGCAGATCCCAGAGACAAACGGCGAGAACAATGGGTTCGAGACATTCTACTGTCCAACAAGTGCTTCAGAGGTTTAGGGAGATTGGACTTAACCTAAGAAGATCAAGCAATGGCAACCCAAGGTGCACAACAGCCCGAAAATATCGATTCACTGTGTCAACGATGTTAAGAAATCGACATCAGACGGGAGTTGCGATCCAGCAACAACTTTTGCAGACCCGAAGCGGCCCAATCAGTGAGTGGACAGTCAGGAGACATCTTGCGGAAGCCAATTTAAAGCCTTACCGGCTAGCAAATGGCCCAAAACTAGAACGGCATCATAAAGTTGCAAGATTACGATATGCCCGTGAGCACATCGAATGGGGTGAGGATGAATGGGGCGGAATAATGTTCTAAGACGAATTGAAATTCGTGTTGTATAATAATGACGGGAGATGTCGAGTACAAAGACGGGCAGGAGAACGTTTTACACGGGCGAGTTTCTGTACACATGTGAACCGGTATTTCATCAGATGGTCGCATGGCGCTAGTGCCGATAGAAAATGGCAATCTGGCCGCTGTGAGATACGTAAACGAGATTCTTAATAGTCCGTATTTGGTCAATATGGGCGACAATGCATTGTTTATGCATGATAATGCCCGGCCCCACATAGCTCATGTGGTAAACGAGTACCTCGAAGACGAAGGAATCCATCTAATGGAGTGGCCAACGAGAATCCCTGACCTAAACCCTATCGAACATGCCTGTGGCGAGCTTGGCAGTGATGTTAGAAGTCGAAATCCACCTCCAGTCACACTTCATGCCTTGAAAAATGCGCTTATTGAAGAATGGGACAATATTCCTCAGCATATGCTGAGGATTCTGGTACCCAACATGCCAAATCGTGTAAAAGCCGTATTGAGAGCACGCGGAGGCAATATGAAATATTTAATGATAAAAAATTACGTTTCAATTTCGTAAACCCACTTTAAGAGTTAATTGTTTTTTGTCCAAATGGCCCTATATTGGTTTTTACTTTTTAACACATTTCAATTTGGTGTTTTTTTAATGCGTTGAATATTAAATACATTTGAATGTTGCTTTTCACTTCAAGAAGCTGTCTTGCGTGGTTTCGGAAATATTTAATGATAAGTTAGTGGTTTTTTATATTGCTTGTCAGTGTATTACCTGCATTTAAACTTACACGCTTTTAAGTTTAGCTCCTTGTCTTCAAGTAAAATACTTTTAAAAGTTATATTTTTCAATAATAATTATAATCATACAAACAAGGAAAATTCTCGAAACAAAATACATATTTTTAAAGATGATATTCTTACCGTACCGTGTTATATCGAAAAACTCTTGGGATTTAAAAAATAAAATAAAACTCCATTTTGTACCGTTCGCTTTGCTCTAAGTAGCAAAAATGCTGCGCGACTAGTTTGAGCTTATCCAGATACTAAGACTTGAGCTTTGCTGCTTCGTATTATTGTTACGAACTGATATTTAGGATTTATAATTTCGGAAACATTTGGACCTGCCTTTTTTAATTTGACGCGAAGTGCTCTGCGTAGGTAACTGAATGGTGCCACCTCACGTCAGATTATGTGAGGGTTTATTCCTTTTAGCAATGTAAAACATATAACCGAATTAAAATATTAAAGTAGGTAAGTATATGGGCTATACATTTTCGTGTCAAAAAACACTAGCCTATGAAGATTTATGCGTGAGCAGCTAAAATGAAATTTAATTGAAGATAAATTCAGGTACTTAAGCAGGCTTTAAGCAAGATAAATCTGTCGGTACCATTTAGGCACAGACGGTATAGGGTAGGCCCTTAGTAATTTTCTACGAAAAGGCTCAGCGTTGCCTTTTGTGTCAGGCGAGATGATACTTAGTTTGCGTGAAGATATCACAAACTGCGTTCGCAGGGTCAATGTACTCAGAATCGACTGTGATAAAACCTTTTAATAATAAAAGTTAAAAGGGGACTATTTGTCACATTTTGATGATGTCGCGGTCGGTAAGATGCTTTGCAATGCTGTTTATAGAAACATAAAAAATGTCGTGATAAATGTGCGTCGGAATGATTAGACAGAAGCGACACTGATAAATGGCATTGTAAGGACGCGGAACATCTGTTATTCACAAGAATAAGATAAATAAGGAATGTTTTTGTTGCATGAAGCTCGCCACTTTACGGACTCATTGCCATTTTCACATAAATGTTGCCATGTATTGTTTGCCATCGGGTACATGTGTAGTTTTATGTAAACACGAATATAAGAACTGTGGTAATTTTTTATTTTATGTAAAAGCAAACAAATATCATAAAGTTATTGCAGAGTGCCAGAATTGAGGCGAAAATTGTTTAATATTGACGCAGGACAGATTTACTTAATCGAGTTTTACTCGACGCTATTGTATCCCTTTGTTCTCGTTCCAAATGCGTAATATCTTGCGAATAAATAATCAAAATATCTCTAAGGGCGAATTCAAGCAAACTTTTATACCTAGAATAAGTCTTACCCTGAGAATAAATTTTGAGTTTTTGACGGTTTTTCCATAATAGAACTGTCAGACGTCCATTTTATTCCACGGATTCGAGATATCTGGCTTTGGTAAAATCAACCCTAACTTGTTAAATAATTTTAAGAGTTCTGTGAGTTTAGTGTAACACCAGTCCCGCTGGAATAATAAGCGGTCCACCGAAAATTGTAATGGAAGTGAAATAGAAGTAAGTAAAGATACACTCAGTTCGGCTACGTTATAATTTAATAAAACAGCATTGTGGTAGTAATTAGATAGATACAGTCCGTTCCCAGTGTTTTACCTCTGAGTTTGCATCACTGTCAAAATCACAGTGATCTTTATTGCCATTGCAATAAGGTTGCTGGTGGGTTGCTGCCATTGACAAGTCTGTCAAATTCACAATGATCTTTATAACGTTATTATAAGGTTACTATTGGGTTGCTGCAGTCAGAGGTAAAAAAACTGAATGGATTGTAGTTGTGCAGTACGCGGTCATTAGTGTAGAGCACATTGCGTTTTTGATAACGTTCGGCTGTCATTCCTTTGACAGTCAATGTTACTTCAAAACGGCAAAATGAGGTAACAGCTCTGTCCTGGCCGTTCTCTCGTTTCTCCGAAACAAAGCAATAGGCCTGTAACACACATTTACATTATTGTCAAACTTTATGTAAACTTTTAGAAACTTGGGTTATTATCATTCAAATGTCCGTCCGAAATGTAAGAACAGTCTTTTTTACTTTGTGTGCAAATATTAACATTTAAACCGTCCACGTTTGAGACAAGACTTTTAATGATGCCGATGATGATGGTGGTAGTAGCTTTTAAAATACAAGGACTCCTTAAACCTAAACTAAGGATAAGTTAAAATTATTAAGTGAATACACTTAAAGTAATTTATTGAGGCAATTTTGCATCCATATTATCAGTTCTCAACTCGGTGAGCGCAAAGCCTCTAGTATTCTTATTAAAACAATGGCAGTAGTGTAGTGTCCTCCTTAACGAAGCGGGTCTGGTGAAACTTGAAAAAGAAGCTGCATTAGCTGATATTGTCCGTGGCTATTTACTAGAATTATCTTTTGCAATATTTTTGCTCTACTTTATATAACATTCCCTTGAGAAATGAATATGTTTCTAAGAATAAACTGTTGCATTTGAAGTTACTTTTGTTTATATTGTTTGTCTTACATTTAAGTAGGATGTAGGAATATTAATTTTGGCTACATTTACATAGGTATTATCCTAAACATGGATAGGTCTAGGGCAGGGGTCTAGGGGTCAGGGTTTGTTGGTAGGGCAACTAACGAATTAAGTATGTATCGTGTCTTTTTCAACAATATAAACACTATGGTTACTAATTTATTGATAGTAATATTATGTGAGTGTAGTAATTGAAATGGAAGTATTTCAAATTATTTTCTATGAAGTAACTTATTGATGAGTATTGATTATGAAGTTTTCCCTTTTCAGACGTGAGCTATTTATAACGTTTACTATTTCATTTGTAATTAATTAAATAATATCTTAGTATCTCAACTCCTTCTTTAGCTTCGGTTAAAAGCTCCTTCTCATAAAACACCTGCGACCACCCATTAATATTCGTCACGTTGATCTTTGTGTGAGCCATTTATTTACTTTTTTTATCTATCTGAGGCGTAAACTTACTTCGCAAACTGGATCCCATAAATAGCTTCATCGATACTTATTGATTTTGCACATCGCGGCCTCTATTTCCATGTCGCCGCTGATATAGCATCCATTATAAGGAACTAAAGAGTAAACCATTTGTAGAACAAATTGCGCGACACGCTAGAACACGTCGTAACATAGATTACCATAGTAAGTACTTACCGGGGAAGATTTTTTTTATTCTATTGTTCCCGGAAGGCGGGAGAGTAATAGTTTTTCCATTAGGAGAATTGCGACACTGATTGACTGGAGATGTGATCGCCGAGACTCCAATCTTTTAGCCAATTCTGTATTATTAAAAAGCTGTTCCCTTATAATGAATTCGTGTTGGGGAAAGTGAAAAATTGGATAAATTATAATAAGATTAGGGAGAGGATTTAACAGAAATCTCTTTATTTTCGTCACTTATATATTGGTAACAGAAACAGAGACGCTATCGTCAGCTATTTTATTGCAATTCGTAGAAGGCGATTTTGGCTTTTTTTAACGTAAGGAATACCATAGCTCTTAACTCATAATTAGTTGATGTCTACAATTGCTTTATCCATATGAAAATAACAGCAATTGAAACAAAAGTATCTATGCCCAAATTCCGATTTAGTTGTGGGATCAGAGACAATATTCAGTGAAGTGTGAGCCGCAGTGGTGAAGGGTTGGCACCTAATGTGTCCAGTTTGTGCCGCGGTTAGTACCGCTCAACGTGACACACGTCGGTACCTATCGCCGGTCTGGCACTACACACGCTCCGGTTTAAGTGGTTTTATTATTAAAAGAATGTGTGGGTTTTCTTCAATTGTTTCCATTCTCGTCTAAAGCTGGTCATAAAGCTAGAAATGAATTCTTAAAATTATTTGCTGTAATGGAATCTAAACTATTGTTTTAACACTCGTCTACTATTCACATTACCGCTGATGTCGCTGATCTTGGTAAAATAAATCTAGTCATTTCTAGCTTTAGCTGAATTTAAGGTCAAATTATTCAAAGGTTCACATAAACAGTCCATAAAATACTATTTACCTATTCGTTTATTACTTCTAAAGTAACCTAGAGTCATTAAGTGAGGGTCGAATCACGGCACAACTTGTTCTTAATAATTCAAACATAAGTTACGGTTCCTGAAGACGTCATTGGCGTCTTGGGCGCGATTACTTAGACTACTTAAGTCGACGCTGGCATTTAAAGGGTTAATAGTAATTACAGCTTTTAATTGTTTTTCCTCATCAAGTTGAATAAAGTTTGTTTTTTATCCGTCTGCTTCGCTTAATGGATGTTTTGGTAGAGGAATGGTTTTATCAATTGAAGGTCTGGCAATTGGCTTCTCGTAAACTTCTAAAGGCTAAAGTGTTAATTGACCTGTGTCGAATTACAGGGTTAAAAGAAATGGAAACTGTTTTTTCCTGGAAAGGATTTCAGTTTTTATTTGTTCATAACGGAATAGGAAAGCGAATAATTTACTACGTTAACATGTTATGAATCTGTCTGTTACTTCACAGTTTTTTGGAAGTCCTCTTATGTTTTGCTCGGAATCGCAAAATGGATAGGTTTTATTTAAACTTTTCCAGCATTACGTTTGCCAAGGTTCGGCTTTGAGTTCATTCTTGTTCATCGATAGTGCGCAACGTTATTACGGCCGAAACGTCATAATTCAGCCCCAATAGCTTTTGATGTAGGTACTTCTAAAGTGTATCTGTCTCTCATTCAATTCAAATAAATAAAGAATATATTAGATCTTATAAATGTTCGACGATCTTACATCTTTTTGATAGGTTTGAACAAATCATTATGCCATTAAATGTCAAGCTTAAGCTTATCAAGCTCAGTCTAATACAAATTCAATTTTGTCTTGCTGTAGTCCTAAGTATCCTTTTATTTTGTACAAAAGTCGAGACAAGAATATTTAAATATATCACTTTCATATCTATGCAAATATTTGTGTTCTGAGAACGAAAAAACCCGGTGTCGGCCGGAGAATTGCGTGTCGTACACGCAAGGGATTCGTAACTTGTCAATTAGTATAAATTCTACGAAAGACAAAGAAAACAAACAATGTCAGTGAAAATAAGCAACAAAATAACACAAATTAGGTAAACTGTACGTAGGTTGTACAATGAATTCTGTGGTCTGATTTAAAGTGACTTTTAAAAAGCATAGATAAAAGTTATGGTTTTGCCGGGAAGTCTTGTAATTTTTTTATTACTTTCTATTTGTATGTTTTATTGTTTTACATTGATTGAAGTTTCTGTTACTTTTATAGTGGATTAAAGAAACAGAAATGTAATGTATGTCATTTCAAATTAACGTGGTGATTTATAGCGCACATAAATAATTTATTTTACGTATTATAATGTATTATACGTATTATAATTTATTATAAGTATTATAATTTATTGTAAATATTTTGTAATAAGTTATGGTAGGTAATAGGTTATGGTAGGTGATCCCAGAGGGTTTTTGAGGAAGCATATTATGCAGGGCAAAAGTTGATAGCTGAGTAGGTGCGGCATGATGAGAGAACACCGAAACTACATTTGAAAAGTTTCAGATAGGAGCCCATTTTTTTTTCTTTTTGGTTGGCAAATCATCAAACGACCTCTCCCGCTCTGAGCGGAGCGGAAGGGCGTGTCAGACTCTTACTGACTAAAACCCACCCGTGTTCCTTCAGTTGCCTGTGCGCCAGGGCCACGGTAACTCTTTCGAACAATCCGCAGCCCCGGCAGGCATCGGTCCTATCGGACCCCGTCAATTTTGCTGATATCTCTTTGAGGCGCGCGTGGAACACGACGCGCCGTCGACCCGGGCCTGGTCCTTACCGGATGGCGAGCTGCCCATTGCTCGCCGACCGCAAGCCCGCGCCTACGGTGGCTGGGAGTCGGCTATCGACTCCCGACGCCCAGGGTGGCTCCTCCTGCGGCGACTAGGGGCGCAAGGGCGCCGTGATTGCCTCTCCCTCTCGCGCTCCGCCTCTTCCTTCGCGAGCATTAGATAGGAGTCCCGAGGTCAGAAGACTACTTTCAGATTTTGAAACGGACCAAAAATAAAGTCACCTTTAAAGTCTGATTTTGGTATGATCTTGTGCGGCCTAACCTATACTGACTTAAATAGGTAAATCTAATGAAGAAACTGTGGGTTTTCCCTACATCTGACGGCTTTGACAATTCAGAGTTGGACAGTTTTTAAAAGGATATTCAGGGCGAATAAAAGTTATTCTTTGCAATAATGTAACCTATTTTGATAGTAATTATATAAATATCTGACGGATTGATGGAACCTTTTAGCAAATATAACGAAATTTCATTGATTTAGGAAAGTACCCAAAAGTGGAAGGTAATTATTTTGTATTTTTCTCTAAATCAACGAATCTAATAGCTTTGATTGCTATTTCAATTTGAAGCTGACCCTTTTGTGAAGATTGGCCAGTATTCAGAAATTTTAAAATATTAATAACTTGAAAGTAATGATTAAAAGTTAAGTAGCAAAATTAGAACATCGTCAGAGTACACCATAAACAGAGTTGATTATTTCAAAATTTTACTATGTCACTGAGCAAACCAATTATTTGAAAAACATCTTCATCTTATGGGCTTATTCAACGAGCTACAAACATTAAAAAAAAAATCAGAGGTGCCCGTCAATTGTTTCATAAAGCTGGTAGAGATGAAAAAAAAAGAAAACATTAATCTAACGCCTTGTTTACGTCGTAACACTTTTCTATTCAACGTCAAAGTAGTAACCTCTGCACTCGATATCGTTACTAATATCGCTCCTAATTCTTAGTAATAGTTCGTTTTTATCAGTTTGTTAAATAAGCCTTAACACTTCGGCTAGCCGCCAGCTGCGAGTTAACTAGATTAAATGAAAGATCATGAGATACAAATTTATTTTGAACCGACTTCTAAAAGGTTGTCAATTCGTCTGTATATACAGGCTGTAAATGTTTCATATTAGTAATTATGGCCTAATCCGAAACTATGGGTAATAGCGTAAAATACTTAAAGGAGGATTTTTGAAAAACTAATTTAGAGAAATTAGTTTAATTAGTTTTTGAAGTTCGATTCCTAGCTAGAGAGCTAGGAATCGAACTTCATGATTAAGAAAAAAACCGGCCAAGTGCGAGTCGGACTCGCATGCGAAGGGTTCCGAACCACCGTACAATATTGAACACTACATATCGACAGAGGAAAGGTAAAATGGCTAAAGCGCCATTTGGTCGATTTTGAGTTATATAATTATATCACTGAACTGGATTTTTTTTTCTGCGTCGATTAGTCTACGTTTCGCATCGATTAGAGCACTTTTTTTAGCGCTTCAGCATCACAAATTTTCTTGCTTTTTCATTTAATCACGGTTTAAAGCGTTGTTATTTTGATGTTTCTGAAGTTGATGTCGCTTAAGTGATTGATGTTCACTGTATATTCATGTTAGACAATGCTTTAGCATTTTTGCATTTCTTTATTTGATGTATAAAGACATTATTAGTAGTTTTACCTGAACTACATTATTAATTGTGTGGCGGTTTAGCAAAAGTCTTATTTAGCTCTTTGGCGATTTGGCAAAAGTGCAGGTGCTTTTAGGATTAGGTAACCACTTGGTATATGCGTATCCGAGCCTGACGTTGGTGACCAAGGTGACCTTGGAACCAGATTCACAGCCAAGAATGTTAAACTTGTTATCAATAGTATGTCAAGAGGCAAGTCTCCAGGTCACGAATGGTCTGAGCATTGAGCTCGTCAAGTTCGCGGGCTCTCATTTACCAAGAGTGTTAGCAATGTTTTACAACTTTTAGCAACTTTTGTGTAAGTCATACGTATTTGCCTTGTCGTATGACTAAAACAATTATGTATTTATTTATTTAACTATTTATGTACACACATATTAGGTCTTTACCTATGAAATTGCCGTTCTGCAGTACTGGCCATTTCAAATCAAAATAATTTTGGTTTGGCTATGAATTCTAATTTCAAATTAATTTTATTTTAAAAACATGGATTTTTTTTTCTAAAAGTAGTCATTTCTTTATTGATTAGTGTTACATTTTCATCGCATTTCAATCTTTTTCGTCATCATGGATACGTTAAAAATTCGAGTAATTATGGAATATGAGTACCGTCGTGGCAGCAACGCGGCACAAGCGGCACGCAACATCAACGACGTTTACGGAGCTAACTCTACAAACCAACGCACCACCTGTTATTGGTTTGCTCGCTTCCGTTCTGGAAATTTCGACCTGAAAAATGAACCTCGCGGTCGTCCGAAGACTTTGGTCGACAATGACGAATTAAAGGCGATTGTGGAAGCTGATGATACACAATCTACGGCTGAATTAGCAGCAGCTTTCGACGTTAGCGTCAAAACAATATTGGTCCATTTGCGTCAAATTGGCAAGGTAAAAAAGCTTGACAAATGGGTGCCCCACGAACTCAATGATCGCCAGCGCGAAGTACGCGTCGAGACGTGCCTTGCACTGCTCAACAGACACACAAATGAAGGAATTTTGAACCGCATTGTTACCTGCGATGAAAAATGGATTCTGTTTGATAACCGTAAGCGCTCAGCAAGTTGGTTGGATCCTGGTTCAGCACCTAAACAATGCCCTAAACGAAAACTTACCCCTAGAAAAGTGATGGTCACTGTTTGGTGGTCTAGCGCCGGTGTGATTCATCACAGCTTCTTACCAAACGGGGTGAGCATTACTGCAGATGTGTACTGTGAAGAACTGAACACAATGATGGAGAAGCTGGCGCATCTCCAACCAGCATTGGTCAATCGCTCGTCTCCGCTGCTCCTGCACGACAACGCGCGACCTCATACTGCACAGCAGACGGTCTCCAAGTTGCAAGAACTGGGGTTGGAAGCTCTCCGTCATCCACCCTACTCACCAGACCTTGCGCCTACAGACTACTACTTTTTCCAGAATTTGGATAACTTCTTGGCGGGAAAAAAATTTAATACCCGAGAGGCAGTACAAAATGCCTTTGAAGAATTTGTTGCCTCCCGTCCAGCTGATTTCTTTAAGAAGGGCATTAATAAACTGCCACTGCGATGGCAAAGATGCATTGATTGCATGGGTGATTACTTCGATTAAAACAAATAAAAAATTCATGAAAAAAATTCGTTTAAATTTTTTCATACAAAACGGCAATTTCATAGGTAAAGACCTATTATATAAACAGACAAGAAGAAAGGAACAGAAAAATGCGTACAAAGGTGATGCTTATTTCTAAAGAAATCTCTTCCAGCATACCTGCGATAGGAGAGTATATTAAAGAGATGTAGACAACGTGTGTAAGAGTAGAAGGGAAAACAAAATACATAAAATCTTAAATAATTTTCCAATTTAAATATAAACATACAATATGAGAATATACCTACATACATACTACTAAAATAAATATCACTAAAAAGTATTAGTAGTTATTATTGTAGTTCCCTTTATTAAAAATAAAACGGGTAATATCGCGGACTTAAACTACTACAGGCCCACTACTCTGGCTAAGGTGTTCGCAAAAGTGCATGACAGTCTGCTTGGCGCTCAACTTAATACTAGTATAGCGTATACTAGTACTACTAATATAGCGGCAATAGAAGTACACACTCTGTTTAAATTTCAAATGTTTACATATTACGGTTCATGAGATACAGCCCGCTTGACAGACGGATGGCTTAGTAATAAGACCCTAAAAAACTACAACTTGTATTATTGCACCGACCGATGGTGTCGCTTATAAGGTTCATATTCTGGAAAGTAATAACTTAAACGGCTAAGTAATGGAAAGGGGGCATTTTCAACAAAATACAATAATTTAAACTTAGTAACCGTTTTTATCTAACAAGAATATAAGTGATGTGATCTTTTGCACTGAAACAGTAGTTTTGCTTGATAACTTAAGTTTTTAATATAATACATTGTATTTTTATCACATTGTTAAACCTTAACTGATCAATTTCTTGATTTGATTTGAGTTTATCTTAAAAATGAATACTTTCCTTTACTTTGCCATGTGTTATACTTATTACGTACTTCCTAGAATTTGATCCTTATTAGCGATACCATCGGACGGTGCACTCATACAATCTGTAACTAAATTAATGCACATTATGAAAATCGTTTGTTCAGAACCGTTTACTGAATCGATTTCAATAATTTTTATTATAAGTAATTTTTTATTACAAAAAAAATTCAAACTACGTAAATTACAGTCACACTTCCAATGTACAGGCAAAACAAACCAAAATGGACGAAGTACCTACTACACTAAACCCATAAACGTGTGCGACTGTGCGCGTGCGTAGATTTGTAATGTGACCACAATTTTCTCCCACAATCAGTATAACTAATTGAATAAATAATCAATGTTTATACATAATAGTAAAATATATTATGATTATAACATAATATGCTAATTGGGGTGTTTCGTGGTGTGCGTTAATTCTGGGACATGTATAGGCTGTGTTTATTTTTCAAAATTAACAAGTTCACTTCTTTCGCTCTTTCTGAATACCAACAAATCATAGAGCCAGCTTCAAATTCAAATAGCAATCAAAGCTTTTTGATTCGTTGATTTAGAGATAAATACAAAATTATGACCAGTTTAGGGTACTTTCGTAAATCAATTAAATTTCGTTATATTTACCAAAAGGCTCCAGCAATCCGACTGATATTTATATATTCACTATCAGGATAGGTTACATTATTGCACAGAATAACTTTTACTCGCCCCGAATATCCTTTTAATTTTTTACCGAAACTGAATTTTCAATGTCGTCAGATTTAGGGAAAGCCCACAATTTCATCATCAGATTTGCCTATTTAAGTCAATATGGGTTAGGCCGCATACGTCGTACCAAAATCAAAGGCTTTGAAGATCACTTTATTTTTGGTCCATTTTCGAAATCTGAAAGTGGTTTCCTGACCTCGGGGCTCCTACCTGAAACTTTTCAAATATATTCTCGGTGTTCTCTCATCATGCCGCACCTACTTAGCTATGAACTTTTCGCCCTGCGTATGCTTGCTCAAAAACCCTCTGGGCTCCCGTACCTTTACATAGGTACGTAAACAGCGTTTTATTTCGTTGTTTTTAGCAAATATGTTTTAGAAGACAGAAAAGAGAATGTTGTGGGTGAATAACCAGAGTTTCAAGCTGCAAACTAAACAGTACCTTTTAGAACATTAACAAGACAGAAAACCCAATGTAAGTACAAATGAACAATATAAAACAGGGCGTGGGTGGAAAAACATTTAGTCAATTATCACATTCATATAACGGATACATTGCGGATATACAAGCAAGTCGTGATAGATTCTACTACTGAGTAGACAGCCGTAGGTGTTTGTGAATAAGCGTGGAAGGGTCAGTGCGGCTCAAAGTGGCTTTGTTAAATTGATTTTACGTGTATTGCGGACTTTGTTGGTCCGCCCGCTCTTGTGCCGGGCTCTCGGCGACTGCCAACTGCCCCGGGAATGTTACAACTACTTGGGATTTACTAAGCAATGTTTTGTTTTTCCTATTTATTTATAGTTTGTTTTATTCGCTAACAGATAAAACGCACTCCTCTTTGGAGAAAAATACATAAATGTTTGCTTAGAGATATTTGTTATGTTTCATAATGTTTGTAGACAAATATAACAGTATACAAAGTGCCGTTTGAAAATCCGTGTGTTGCCCTTGAAGTTTCGATTAAATGATAAGGGTTAGTGACACGGCTTACATATGATTTACATGAAAAGTTTGGGTAAAATAATCCTGTTACTTTGACCTTTAGCAAATACCTTTTAGCCTCGGACTGTAACTTTTATAAATAGATATTTACTTTCAAGGGGAACCAGCATGTTGAAGTAAGGAGTTCTTATTAATAGCGCTCTCAGGTTCGGGAACTTGTTAGCTTAGACCACTCGGCACTCGGATATAACATAATATTTTTGTAACAGCGGAATAAAATACGTGTCAGATCAATATTGATGTTTGCATGGTCATCTTTTTATCGTAGTAGGTTGGTATTCTATTGCCTCTCAAATGTTTTCAGTTACGTTTTGATTCTTTCAGATCTGACACGTATTTTTTTCTGCTGTTACAGAAATATTATGTTATATCCGAGTGAATGGTCTAAGCAAACAAGTTCCCGAACCTAAGAGCGCTATTAATAAGAACTCCTTACTTCAACATGTTGGTTGCCCTTGAAAGTAAATACCTATTTATAAAAGTTACAGTTCGAGGCTAAAAGGTATTTGCTAAAGGTCAAAGTAACAGGATTATTTTACCCAAACTTTTCATGAAAATCATATGTAGACCGTGTCACTAACCCTTATCATTTAATCGAAACTTCTAGGGCAACACACGGATTTTCAAACAGCACTTTGTATACTGTTATATTTGTCTACAAACATTACGAAACATAACATATACCTCTAAGCAAACATTTATGTATTTTTCTCCAGGCGAGCCAGCTATTTCTTTGAAAATGTAACAACTTATACACGAAACAATATGAACGTTCAGATGACGTAACCATGAAGGTGCCTTCATGTATTTCGTATAAAATTAAGATCTTACTTTCTAATATCGTTATCTCAACTTGCACAGGACTTTCATTCAATTTTATGAGATACTCTGTATAATATACTAATTCCGGACATAGGGTCTATAAGATGAGGCCGCCTAGTTAATGTAGTTTGTGCGGTGAGGCGGCCGCGGCCGGAGGGTGCTCGACGCGAGAGCAGGCCTAGCACAAATAGCCTCGCATTTCTTCTCACAAGCCACTCGAGCCGACAGTCGATATCGACCGAGCCTCTCCACCTTTATGAGACAGGCGGCAAAAACCTGTGTCACCATGTCCGTGTATTTAATGACTTAAATTAAGGACATACGTCACGCATGATATTTTTCCAATTAAGCAAAAAGTGCAAAATTGCACGAGCTACATTGAAGTGTCAATATGAGTTAACAATTCTGTTTATGTAAATTATTTAATCAAGTTTCAAAAAGGTATAATTTAAGCGTTATGCGTGTCTATCCGTACATGCCTATTCATACGGCAGTAAGGATTACCGTCTACAATACGAGCGGTCGCAAGCGGCCGGCGGCCGGCGCGCCGCGGTTGGATGGAATTATGTAAACGGCCGTTGGTTTTGAGATTTGATTAATGGCACTTCATTTAGAACAGCTATTTCGCGGAATTCTAATGTTATAGAAACTGGTAAGCGCAGAAATTTGAGAATAAATTGTATTAAATTAACTGTGGAGGCACAGCTTAATACAATTTGTATCCCAATTTCATATTACATTTAGTCTTACAACGTAGACTTCCCATTGAAATTCTGTTGTTCAAATATAACTTAAGTTAATTAGCGTTTTATAATTAAGTATGGCTTAAAATTTATGGTGCCTGGGATGATTACCAGGCAGTCTCACGATAATGGACTGCACAACTTCAAGAGGCAATCAAATGTATAAAAAGCTTATTTGGTAAGAAATAATAAAAGTTGTGTCAAAGAAGGAAAGATTTATGAGCTCTCGATGACTGAACGTTTATTATTTCATGAGAATTTTGCGAAACTTTCTTGTTTATGTGGAACGTTTTGTAACCACTAATGTTAAAATTTGAAACGCAGCGAACTTTGTTGTTAAGAATTCTTGTAATATTGATTACCACGCCAAAGAATTTCTTTCTAAGCTAAACTTAGTTCACAAGTAAATTCCATTGATTTATACAGTTAAGAATATTTTTATTAATATTTTAGACTGTGCAACATATCGAATTTTGCAATGTTGGTATTATAGTCATCAAGGAAATCCGCAATTTAAATTAGGTCAATTTATCGTGAAATTGCCAACTATGATAAAATCCTTCAAGAGTGATATGACATTAATCTTTTCAAACGTCCTTGGGTATACGTCCAACGCTAATACATTCAAAGTATTTACATTATAAGGTCTTAAACCTGGTGACCTCGCCAACAAGAAACATTATTCGTCGTAAGAGTTGTCAAAGAACCGTAGATATAACCGGACGACCGCATACGATGGTGCTTTGTGTACATAGACATACGGCTTTTTAAACATAATTACCCGTTCATGTATGGCTACGTCAAGTAGTAACCGATGTGGTTGTTGCGGGAAGCTTAAAGCTGTCAAGGTTTAACGCTTTGGTGTCCATTAAGATCCCGTCGACAGTTAAAGTTAAACTGGGAGACGCTTTGAATTTTCATCTGAATTTGCAATGCAAATGTGGGTAAAAATTGTCGTAGATTTTTGAAAATTTTATATTTCTGTTCTGCTCATAACTTTATGATGGCCTCAAAGGTATATAAAGATATGACTGCTTTTTCAATTCGTACCTATTCAGATTCGTGTGTTGAATAATGATTTCATATTTTGTAATTCTTTTGCGTGTCTTGGCTGAAAAACTGTGATGTATTTCTTTTAATTGGTTTTATGTGTCTATCAGCTTTGCCATGCAAATATTAAAATAAGTCAGATTGCCTTAACGATCGCAAAGCATTATTGCCATTTAGGCTATCCATTGGCTAAATGTTATGACGTTATTCGTGGTTAGACAAATGTTCCGGCTGCGGAAGTAATCGACGTGGAGTTGATCAGAGGAGCATGTCGGGGGTGGAAGACGAGCGTGTGCCCATTAAAGCTCTGCGGCGGACGGCTCGCCAACGCTGGCCGACTCTGGCCGTGATTGATGACGCCAATTCGCCACTTGTCCAGGCTCGGCCAGTGCACGCCACTCTCGCTTCACCATCGCCGTCGTTATGCGACTTGGCCCGCTTCATTCCATCTAATTGGACATTTTTTACTTAAAATTTTGTGAGGGAAATATAGTGAATTTTAGTGAAAATTGGTTGAAGTATTTTATTCGGAGTATTTAAATCTGTCATGAGGAACTGCTTATTGTTGGATACAAGTTGGTTTTCTAAACACCTGCAGGAGATACTATATAATTAAAAAGTTTTAAGTACCAGAGCTAAGAGAAATTCTGCTACCAATTTTACTGATTCAAAATACATTAAAACACACTTCTATACGCACAAACAAATCTAATTAATATAATTATAAAACATTTCATCAGGTATTTCCGACACAGTCACTCATTAATTAAGTTGATTACAGAGTAACAAAGGGTTAACCGTTTAATAATAAAGTGTGCTGTCAGTGTTTTATCAATGTAAAGTTACAGAATATCCCTGTATATAAATTAATTAACACTTTGTGAACACCTGCGCGACGATTTAGATAATCCAACTTTGCGCATTGAAACTTTCGCAAATAAATTGGGACACCAATTACAAATGTGTGTTAAGAGATCGCACCACGTATTTCGTTACACTTTGAAGTACTTTACTAAGCTATTATGTTACTCAGAAATAAATGGTTTCAATAAAACAATAAGGGGGTAAAAAGATGACAAGGTATAGTAAGTTTGTTTATATTTGCAATATTTATTCACTATTCAAAATTCATATAAAAGAAAAGCATTTTTTTCAATATCGCGTATTTTTTCCAATTCCCACATAATTCCCTAAAGTAACTTTAATATTTTTGATATCGCTTATAACGTTTATGCATCGCTTGAGTAGGCAGGCGATCGATCACAAGTGATCCCGGGAGCGCGCGCTAGGTAATCGGCGTGTTATCTTGAGCGCAGCGTGACACCCAAGGCTCGATCACGCTTAAAAAGATTAACATATTACCCGCAGATTGATGCCGACATTTTCCAAAATAGAACGTTGAGATTTTAGAGCTCCACAATATGCAATTAATAACAGTATATCAGCTTTCCAATAAGAGGGCTCGTTCAGTCTTTAAAATTGGCTATTACTGAAATGAAGTAAGCACGTCCTACGTTCTAGATTGGTTGTAAAAAACTTTAATAAGCTTTTATGAACGTTGTGTTGGTAAGATTGATACCTGGAAAACAACTTTACTGGGTTCATTTCATGCTAGTTTACCTAGAAATCTGTTTTCTCGCTAAGGTCTAACATTTGAAAATTTAATTTTACCCACTTTGTCATTGATGTTATTATCCGAAATTATGCTGAAATATAATATGGATGATTCATTACTTAACCATTTTGTCATATAGAGTAATTATATCTAAAGTGCACAGATGTAGGTACATTTTTTTCGGCAAGCCAGTAATTAAATAAAATTAAAAGCAGGATTGTTTTGGTAAAACATATTACATTTATACGAAATCCTAATTTTGATTATGGGGGACTCCTCATCCCGCTATTATTTGTGTATGAAAGCCCGTCGTATAACCTTTTATGCCCGGGGATAAAAGGTATCATTTAAAAGATTTCAATCCAGTCATTTTCACCATCTCTATAACAACGTATTTCGTTTGTTGATTAAAACATTCGCAATGATTTTGTTAATGCTGGCGATTCCTGAAATGTTCACAATGGTGCTGCTAATGTCCATGGAATAGCTGCCATGAATTTTAAATGCTTGTACCCATTACAGAGCATGACTTTTATTATGCAATTTTGGCTTTAATGTTGCTGACGAAACAGTGAAATTTATTAAATTTGAAGCATTGAAAGGTCAGCGATGACATAGTATCAATAGCCTTGCAACAAAATGGGGGTCACTCACAAAGCTTCTGCATGTCACGCGCGTGATTGATGGTGTCGTGTCCCCTCACTAGCCGCGCTCTTTCTGCCCCTTGCGCAACCAAATGCGTCCGTAAATACACTGTGTTACCAATAAACGTCTGCTTTTATATAATTGATGTCCGTCATGTAGCCTCTGTGCGATGTGACACTGATACGATGTAGGTTTACAAGATTTGTTTCGGATTTATGGTTTTTAAATGCGAGCAGTGGTGGCCCAGTGGAAATAGCCGTGACTTACGAGTTGTAGGACGCAGGTTCATACCCAGGCAGGCACTTTACTTTGTGTACATTATTTCTTCACCACTGCTCTCAAAACGGTGAACGAAAACATCGTGTGGAAACCGGCATGTCCCACAACCAAAAATTTGAAGACATGTGACATCCGTCAAACCGCACTGGGCCCGCGAGGTTAATTACCGCCCATTTCTTCTCACAGAGAGGAGGCCTGTGTCCCAGCAGTGGGAACATTATAGGCTGAGTATGCAAATACGTTTAATATAGATTTAATTCCTGTACGGAATGTGTCAGCTGTTGGACCATAAGTAAGTGGATTTAAAATTCTGGCATTCTGTTGTCCTTTGTTATCATATTTTAATTGGAAGCTCTTAGTTTAATAACTCGCTTGTGAAGCCCCAGGGTACAAAATAGGATGCACATATCCAAAAAACATGATTACATACTTATCAAAAATTTAAGACGATTAAACGAATGTTGGGTAAATAGAAATAGAGAAAATTCAATTAGAGCAAATAAGAAAAATTGCTACCTCACAGACTAAACCACTAATAAATTGAACTCAATACAGTCTATTTATATGTACGATGTAAACACTGGAACTTGTAAGGCTCCATTGAATTGTGTGTTCATTTAATTGCAATGAAAATCAGTCTTTGGTTAAATAAATGAAGCGGAAGTGAACGTCTGCACCGCGGTGCGCGGCTGAGCGGCTGAGCGGAGGAGCCACCAGGGAAACGGCAAATTTCGTTTAGAAATGCGTCGTTGTTGTCGTGTTTGTGTTACATTAAATTACAAACGTCGGATTAGGTCTGTTAGGCAAACATTTTCCGTTACTTACTCCATTGTCCGCGGCCCGACTCACTCCGCTCATATTTGATTAAAATGGAGATTTCATGAAAATTTGCTTCTGTTATGTTATAGTCGTATGTTAAGTATCTTTAAACAAATTATTTTATTTTACCGTTGTGTACCCATCATTAACGACGCGTTTTATTGTTTCAGGTTGAACAAATGGTTAACGTTTGCAAAAGTATTGGTAGTGCAACAAAACAATGATTCGGGTAAGTGTTTCTGGAGTTTTAGTAGTGAAACAGCGGTTTATGAAGAGAGTGCGTAACAATATGTAATGTCAGTGTGCGAGGGCGCGTGAGAAGTGTGTGTGATGAGCTGGAGGCGCGTGTGGGGGGGCGCGTGATGCGCGGCGCGCGCGTCGCCGGCGGCGCGTGGCCCGCGCCCGCGCCCGCCGCGCCCGCGTGATGCGCGCGGTCCGCGCCGCGCTGCTCGCGTGGCTCGTCTGCTGCGCGGCCGCGCTGTCGTCGCACAAGTACAGCACGCGCGTCGTCCGCACCAAGTACGGACCGTTGCGCGGCATCGTCGTGCACTCGCATCCGCAGGTTGAGGCCTACCTCGGAGTGCCATATGCTACACCGCCGCTAGGTAGTCTCAGGTAATTAATTATTAGACTATTATGACATGCAGTAGATGATTAATGGAATATATATACCTACAAATTGTAAATACCTTAACAGCGGTACTTGTAGTTCCTGCAATATCAATCTATCATTTTTCGAACAATACAATTGAAATTGATCGCGGTAGGTATGTATATTTGTGATTATTTACGGTTTTACTCAGGATAGACGACCAGGCCATGAGACTTACTTCGCCTGATAACTTCTCGAGAACTTGCTTCAAAATCAGATGAATAAAGACAGAGTCCGAAACTATTTGAGCAATCTTGAAACATGCACACGAGTGAAACTCTAACAAGTCATAAACATGAATGTGTCTCACTGGTAGTACGTAGTTTACTATGCGTAAGGGTGCATTCAGACAAGCGTAACCTAGTGTAGTTTGAGTCGTTCAAAATAATTGAGGGATTAATGACTTGAATTTGAATTGACAAATTTTGCATCGAGTCTGGCGAGAACCGCAATGTTGTGTGAAACCCAATGCAACGTAATTTTGTTGACTCAATTTGATGTTTAAATTATGGCACAGTTATGAGAGTTTCTCCCCTTGTAAATATGACCGTTTACAAGAGTCTTGTATGTAGTATGTAAATAAATCTGTGCGTTAATCGACCGGCCACCTATGCACGGGCGAGAAACTACGTGTAAACGGGCTTTTACATGGTCTTTGTTGTATTTTTAATCAAGGCATCTTAAAATTTCTTGCATTTTTTGCAAATTTCGCGGGCATTATGATAAAATAATTATAACTAAATTATAATCATTTAAAACATCAATAAAGCTCTCTAAATAATATTTGCTGCAAATCATCATATTTTCAGGAAAGAGAAAATTTGCAGCAAATAAAAATTCGCGCTGTGATTTGCAAAACCCTTAAGTTGAATTTTGCGGGCTGGCGCAGATTGGAGCGGGCCGCACCGCTACGCAATACGTAGCAAATATCGTCCTTCATTACTTTCGTACATTTTCTATGAACCAACGCACACTACAGGCGGGCGGCATCACATTTTTTTTTTTAAATAAAAATGCGGTGCGTTGCGGACCGTTGCGGCTGTAATGTGCGCTTGGCTTTATATAACATAGTCCTCCTTATCGATATCGATAACGGGGACTCTTTTAAATTATTATTTCCTAGCGTGTGCCCTAATATGACTCGCCAGACCGAATTTTGTTTTAAATACTCGCGCACAACTATGCAATAGAGTTGGCCAGGTATAGCTATAGGAGGGCTTAGGTCTCTCTTTAAGTATTTGGTGTTTTTGGTTAGTGTATCGAGTCGCTTTTTTAACCGTCCTCACAAAACACAGATACATGCCGCCAGTGACCCCGTCGCAGTGGCGCACGACGCGGCTGGCGGACGCGTCAGGGCCGGCCTGCCCGCAGGTGCCGCCCGCCGCCGCGCCGCGCGACGACGCGTTGTTGCTGCACCCGCGCGCGCGCATACGGCAGCTCGAGCGACTGCTGCCCGTGCTGGCCAATCAGAGCGAGGACTGCCTTTACGTCAATCTCTATGTACCTGTTAATGGTAAGAAGTTGTTTTATGTATGTCTTTTGCTGAATTTGGGCCTCCAGTTTCATGATTTGTGCTTCATACAATATTAAAACAACGAATTAATTAAACAAAAATAACAATATACTAGCAACCCACCCCGGCTTCGCCCGGGTAGCAAAGCATAATATAATATAGCCTATGTCACCCGGAGATAGTGTAGCTTCCCAACAGTGAAAGAATTTTTGAAATCGGTTCAGTAGTTTCGGAGCCTATTCCATACAAACAAAGAATAATATATTTTCTCATTATAATATTATTTCACTGTATTTCGTTTATTATAAAATATATTTAGGTTATACCTTAGCCTCAGCAACACGTGGTGGTTATGCTATTAAATTGTAGCTTATATGAAACGTTTGTATTTTCAACACAGCGCCATCTATTGAATACTTACTCAATCCAGTCACCAGATATCGCCATCTGTTAGAATCGTTTAGAGCTAACAGATCATTGTGACTGTCAAATAATAAACAAATAATTTGCAATAAAATAATATTGCGACTATAAATTGAGATGTAAGCTATCCTATCTTTCAAGTTGGATCAAATTGCACACGGTGTGCAAATCAAATTTAAAATCGGTTCAGTAGTTTAGGAGTCCATCGCGGACAAACAACGTGACACGTAATTTTTATATATATAAAGATATAAATGTACCTGAATCAGGTACTAAACCGGGAGGTTATTTAATTGAGCACTATTTTCTTAATTTACTGAACGTATTCATTATATTTTAGATTTTTGTAATCACCGGTTTACCGTAATCACTTTTTTACAAACGAATTGTTCATGACACTTAATGACCATCCTTGTGAAATACTTCCATTTTTAATTGTATACGACACCCATGACAAGTTAGCGGATGGTCTCTTCCAAAACGAGTGGATTAAGTCATGAGATTGAATTACAGTTAGGAAATTCTCAAATACAGTCTCGGGGTTGGCAACGTGCCCGGTAAATGGCGATACCTTTGCCCTCATCGCATACACTCTCATATCGCAGTCGGCGAACTATGGGTGTACTGAAATACCTCTGCCTAATCCTGCAGGATTACTGGCGCGACAGTTATATATGTGTATAATGTGTGGCACGCCGTCTTTGTTTCCCCTTTTTTCTCGTGTAGCACTTGTCTAATAGAACGGAACAATGGTATCAACATAATAGAACGGCCGCGCGACGAAGGCTCGCTGCTCATTAATCCTCGCCAGCGGTTTATTCATATAATTTATTCACGTCATTTCCCAGTTAATTCACTGTCCGTTAAACATGTCGCTTTAAAAATGTATCAAGGTAGATATTTTGTATGATACGTTTTCTGTACCGTGTGCGGGATTTAATTATGCTTCTGAGTTTTATTAGCTTGCTAATTTTGCTGTCCTTCATTATAAGCACGGTGTATACTTTATTTATGAATTATTATAATTTATTGTCGTAGCACCGTAGCTTGTCTACGCCGCCGTAGCCCACGAAGCACCGTAGCATTCTCGTAGAACTCTCGTAGCCTACGGTAATTTAAAGATATTACAATATTTTAAACGTAAGTTATAGTTGACGGTACAGTATATGTAGGATAAAGTATAATATGCATCTACAGAAATAATATTCGTGGAACAAGTATGAGCAGATGCGCTTAGCAGTCTCACTCTTATTTAGCTGTATGCTGTATAACAGGACAAGTTGCGTCATCTAAGTAGTGTTTGCAACACATTTAGCTACGTTATGTTACGCTATTAGCTTCACAAAGCAGTAACTTATGTTACTCATAGTTTAGGTTGAATATGCTTGACAAGCAACGTGGGTTGATGATAAATTATGTTATCAGTGGCGTAGGTACGCGACAAAAATGGTTCGTTTAAATAAAATCTTAAGATAACATTTTAAAATTTTCTTTTTCATTTTTCTAAGAAAATGTGACCTTTGAACAGGTAGGTGTTCTAGGAAATCTTTATTTTGTTTATTTCCCGGCTTGGCATGTAGCGTTTTCTAGCACCTTCTAAGTAAAGTCATGCGGAAAATACACGTATATTCATTTGCCTACTCGGTTTGCTAATGCTGAAATGTAAATGGCATTTGTAAAGCAAGCTGAAGGACAGTTGCGTTTAACCGTAATATAAATTGTTATATTTAATCATGCTTATGATAATCTGAGAGCGAAGCCATCAGGGTATACAGGTCTACTGTGTGATATACTTTTATTTGGTTGGAAAAGTAAAGAATAAGACGTTTTTGATACTACCATTTGTTAAATGAACTTTGGACAACGTGCAAATTATTAGAATTAATATTGTCTTCAATTTATACGAAGTTCTAGATAAGTTCCTTATTACCTATAAGTTCTCCATGCGCATAAGCAATTTACAGAATCACTACCTATACATTTCCCAATGGTAAGAATACTAAAATATTGATGTATAAATCAAAATTTTAGCGCGAGTTCCCATTTTAAGGGGTTACTTTGAATAGTAACCTCCATCTAAACTTGACACGGCTATAATTTATGCACGGCCGTTCAGCTGCAGAGCACTTAACGCTTCAGAAGTTATAAGTAAATACGTACGTCAGCGCTCACTTGTGAGAAATGAAAGCAAGCTCTTACGGCGCATAAGATGACACAGAAGATGCATAGGGGAGAGGAAGCGGGGGCTCTGCGGAGGGTGTCGAGGCCTCAATTCCGTAGTGCATTGCAGTGCAGCCTGCCCCCTGCAAGCAGTGCGGAAGTGAGGCTGAGACACCCCATATCTACGGTTCACGCCGGCGATGTTTTGTCATCAATAACGTGAGTATGGAAACCGGTATTGTTATTGTGATGCATTGTTATTGTGTGCTCTCAAATGTTCGTGTAATGTTGACTGTGGTTAAATCATTATGGTTTGGGCAAACAGTATTTGTATCTTTATAATGTATTTGCAATGTGTGTAGTCGTTACAAAAATTGTGGTGTGCAAATATGACTTGCGAGATGAGAGTATATTTTATTTATCTTTGGAGCAGTTTCCAAAATTAATTATTATTGTGTCGTATTATGTGATAAAAGTATTCCTAGATAGTTTATGGATATTAATGATCATTTTTATATCGAGTAAGAAAAATTCTTTAGCTATTATATTAAGATTCTATTTTCTCAGGGTTCATATTGTTATTATATAAGTCTTATTTTTTATATTATATAAAATGCTACTAAGGATGCAATCCCTGACAATCGTTAATTAACAGTACTCAGATACTTCGTAATTTATAAGCTGCCAGGAGAAGCCTCCATCGTGATATTAATCTAGAGTTTTATAGGTAGTTGTCATCGAATGATGTACCTTTATCGTGATGTCTGATTTGAAACGAAAATATATTTCTATTTAATTCAACTATTAGCTAACTTGTTACTAGTCTGATCGTCTTGTATTTCTTTGCTTAGTGCTAACGTTATACAAGTATTAAGTAACCACAACTCCATAGTTATTTTGATTAATTTCCTGAATAAGTAACTCGAGTCTGATATAACTTTGTAGTTAATAAGCCAACAGCCACCATTGTGAAATAATCTAGAGTTATCAGGGTGTTTACAAATGTTTGCGTATGCAGGGGGTGAGGAAGGCGAGGGCGGACGGCTGCCGTGTTTGGTGTTCGTACACGGCGAGTCTTATGAATGGAGCTCCGGCAACGCGTACGACGGCACCACGCTGGCGGCCAACGGCAACATTGTGGTCGTCACTATCAACTTTAGGTTAGGTGTATTGGGTAAGTCATTGATACGAATTAGCCAGCCTTTCGATCGCGTATCATTTGTTAAACTAGTGCATTATTTTAGTTAGTTGAAAAAATTTACTAAACGTTATACTTACGTTAACACGGGTTGATCAAGAAAAGCAAATGGCGTTCTGCAAGTAATTGTAGAGAAAAACTTAATTATCAGACAGTTTGAGTTCCTTACAACCGGCGTTAATAGAATAGCGGTTTACTTCAGCGTTTTAATTACAGACTTGTTATAGAACGTCCATAATAGAGCCCTATCATTGTCTGTTGTCGGAAACGACCGCTGTAATTATAAACAGTTTATTTCAAGATTACCCTTTAACAATTTTTGGCGGGTAGTGGGCGGCTTTATTAATTATATCTATCTAGTATAATATTACAAATTAATTAATTCGTTTCTAGGTAACATTAAACATGTATTAGATATAAGCGTATTGTGTAATATGTAACCGACACGTGGAGAATTTCTTGTAATCGAGGATCTAAAAATTAATCAACACTATTATCGTTAGTTACCACGTAACTCAATATTGTTATATTAATGCCCTGAACCTGTGTAGGTAAAAAAAACGTAAAAAATAAAACACGTTTAGTCGGTTCTCTAAAAATATGTTATTACGAAAACACACGAGTCATAGTGGAAAATATTTCACGGTTGCTTTGAACCCACAATTATAATTTATTTCCAATTATTTTTTTGCCATAATAACTTCCTAGAGACTACGTCAAGTATCCTATACCTTATGCTGCAACATTACAGTTAAAAAAACCCGAAAAAAATCTCATGAACGTATTTTAATAGGGGTTCCTACCTATTCTCGAATTTTTATATTTTACAGTTGCGAGCGACATTTGATGCAGCTGTAAAAAGACGATTTGGAAAATATTAAAAGGAAATTTATTCTGCGTTTCACAGTAACGAATATCATTTTCGTCGATGTCATTTTATTTTTTTGCGTCGTAAACTGATATTAGTTGTTTCTGATGGAAATAGAGACCCCTTGAAAGGTACTCCTTGATGACCTTTCAGTGATTTGATGATATACATATATTTTGTAAGAACTTTTAGAAAGAGTGAGGAAATATGGTTTATTTGGAAATTTGTGTCATATTTCCAAAAAAAAAACAAATATGTACATGTAGGTACAAGTAGGAAAAACTCGGAAAAGTATAATTCTCATTAAAAATCAATAGAAGAAAGCACGCCCAATCTAGGTAAATTGATCGTCGATACATTCCTAACATACTTGTATATACGCGTACGCACAAGGGGACCGCTATTGTTTCTTTAAATAAAGTTGTTTCTCTGCAAACTTGTACTTGTTTTGACTTCTTTCTGTTTGTGTTTGTAATGTAATCAGAAAGTATTAATGAATGCTTTTAACGTTACGACAACTTAAATAAGTTGTGGGGCGAATTATTTGACCTACCTACACAAAATGCTGGCGGCATATTTTTGCCGAAAATATATTTGTCGGAAATACGTTAAATCAATGACTTTGACTTTGACTAATCGGAACGCCAGCGTCACCAGGTGGCGCTCGATAGAGTCTATAACGCTAACGCTTGACCAGAGTAAAGCAGAGTTTGTTGTTGGCGGTTAAGTAGTGAACACGTTTAGAAACTGTCGCGCGCTCCGTATAGTTGTGTCGTGTACCTACAGTGTGATTCGCTAGTGTGATTAATTTGTTCCTAAATTATAATTTGATTTGAACTGCAAACGGTTTTTCTATTGCACAATAACCAACACTTCCCATAGTACGACCACAGTAGTTAAAATATGGCTGATAATAACAAGAGTGACATACCTTCTCCACCATATTTATCCATGCCAAATTTTTAAACATACCTAACTTAAAACGAAATGGACTAAATTGCGAAAACTATTTTTGTTATTACATCTGTGCGAAATGTCATAACAAAATATCGAAACGATACACCCCCTACCCTACACACTATTCCAAATATTTGTTCTCGAAGTCACTACTCGAAATTGATGCGATAGAAAATATTGATTCACTTGTGAACAATTTTCGTGAGAGGAAACTTTGAATAACGATGACACATCTGGGAGATTGTATAAAATGTGTAAGTTTTCGTATTTACATAAGTGTCGCTATCCACTGGAGTGTATCGCATCAGACAGACGTGTTCGTGGTGCGCAAAAAATACATTATATCATAATTTATTGAAGAAGCTCCGTACTGTTTCCGGGTCTTGTTCCGCAGACGACAGTGAAATATTTTGCATTATGAGCCACTATTTCTCAGCTGCAAGGCATAGTCGTAACCGTAATATTTATTTATGTGTACTTTTCATACTTTGAAATGGTTTCTACTCGTGGGAGATTAACGTTTGTTTTAAGTCACTTTATGTTGTTTTAACTTTTAAGTGTTGTTTGTTTGTTGGTAGGTTTTTTAAAGACTGGTGCTAAGGGGTCGGCGCAGGGTAACTTCGGTCTGATGGACCTGGTGGCAGGGCTGCACTGGCTACGGGAGAACCTGCCAGCGTTCGGGGGTGACCCCGAGCGGGTCACCCTCATGGGCCACGGCACAGGGGCTGCGCTCGCCAACTTCCTCGCCGTCTCGCCCGTCGCTAGGGGTATGAATTGTTCAGTTAATCCATTAAGATGACAAAGATTTTGGTTAAGAGTTATTGAAATAAGTATGAGTTTCCATTACTGACGGTTAGATTACCAGTAGGTATACATACGAGTTTTGTCATCGTATCCATTTAATTCTTGGAGAAGAATCGTGTAGAATTACGTACTGCGGATGTGATGTTACCTCCGCAAAATCTTAAAGTCTTGACAAGAGTCAATCCAGAACTGTCATGAAATTAAATTAATTAGGAATATTTTTTATGAACTGTCAGCTGGAACAGTAGCGATCTATGTGGGCTCGATGGGGGTGGGGTCCGCGTGGCGGTCCGCTCACGTGCGATTACGCGCGTGGGACAGGCATTGTGCGTAATTATACCGCTCCGGGCAGATTTCATTATTTCGTGTCACCATTCCGTTTAGATCCTCCATCACTTAATGCGATTAAAAGGGTCACGTCAGACATGCACAAGAGGGCAGCTTCCTCTGCGTAATTTGAAAATAAGGTCAACATCGCACTCGAGACTATTTCTGAAAAGATATTAAAGAATACGAGAAACGGAGGGAGAAATAAAAATGTTTTTCTTTAGAAAAGATTTCATTATCTGGGTGATCCTTGCTCAAAATGACAAAATTAAATTAGGTTATCTGTTTCAGAACTACTGAAGCGCGTCATCTTGTTAAGTGGGTCGGGGCTGAGTTCATGGGCGTTGCAGAGGGAACCACTCACGATAAAAAGAAAGGTACCTTTACATTTAAGAATATCGGGTGTGGGCTTCCTGTTAAACAGGCGAGAGGACACTGCTTAGAAAAAATAAGGGGAACCTAAATTGGGAACAAGGAAAGTTTTCCTGCATTCGACTTATCCAATTTGCGATGGAAATACTGGAATGTTTTTATTGTTATTATATTTTCACTTAAGTTTGTGTTTCGTTTCTGTTTCGTGCAAAATAATGTTTAGAAGTCATCAAATTTCGGTAAATATTTCTGAAAGAATACTTTTTACGTGACGCTGACATTTTGTTACGGATATTGAGATTGGAGGACACTTTAAAAAGAGAAGAGACTGAGGCAATCTTTTAACAGCTTCATAAGTATTGTATGATCAGGTGGCGGAACAGACGGGGTGTCACGGAGACTTGTTGGAGGACGATCTCGCGCCGTGTTTGAGGAACAAGCCACTTGCAGAGCTACTGGCGGTGCGGTTGGACCCGCCGCGGTTTCTGCCGGGGTTTGCACCCTTTGTCGACGGCACTGTCATCGTTAACCCTTCAGTGAGATTCCACTTCTTGATTTAGGCGTGTCTTTATTTTTATGTACTGGAATATGCACGGTGTAAGGGACATCGTCGCGCAATCTGTTACCATGAATTCAGTACATCATCGACGGATGAAAAATTTCAACTATGGTGGGCCTAGGATCATGTACTGAATTATTGGTAACAACTTGCGCGTCGATATCCTTTTCATCCTATAATATACAAGTAGCTGTAAAGCCAAGTAGTTGTAACACAATCACTGAGTCGAAACTTAACGAAAATATTTGTCAAGTTAAAGTTTCAGTGCTTGATGTCGATACGTGCTTCAACCGTTAGCCAAGTTTATAATACTTTGGCAATTCCTTAATGATACGTTAACTTTGACTTAAGTGCTATTCTAGAAAAATTGCGTTTTAGTCTAGACTAAAACGCAATTTTTCATATTTTCTCGTCTGATCTAATTTCGGCTCAAACTAGTATAACCTACCTAACCTAGTATAAGCTAGAACAGGTTTTTTTACCTCAAATCAGTATTTGGACCATCAGGAACACATGCTATGAGCTCAATTTTCGGGAAACCAAGTATATCGTTTGCCTTCCTTTTGCACCTCATTCGCAAAATCGCTAATTAATGTACCGGCTTCGGCCGAACAACCCCTTTGATGAAATTAACAGGATGTTTTCGCTAAAAAATTGACGTCGCACCTGTGTCGCAGTCAGTGTTGTGGAAAATATGACGCTTGATTGTACATTTATAAATGTGCAATCAAGCGTGTATACTCTTTATTTGTTTTCATTTTACGTACAGTCGCAGTCTGAAAATGCTTACCACCTTAAGGTTTATAATTGCATACGCACATCTATGTCATAAGGTCGATGATATATGTGATTTGATTGGGTATAGAGCATATAATTTGTTTTACACGTCGCCTAGCATACATATAGAAAACCTTTTATACGGACAATAACGAAGCGAGGTTGAACTTACTCGTATTACATAACAAAAATAGGAATTCAAAAGATCTTTTTTAGGGTTCCGTACCTTAAAAGGAAAAACCGGAAGCCTTATAGGATCACTTTGTTGTCCGTCTCTCTGTCTGTTAAGACCCTTTTTCTCAGGAACAACGTATCAAGCTGAAATTCATATCAAATACTCGAGTTTACTGTCCCTTGGATCTGTAAAAAATCAAACTTTTATGCCAACGCAATCAAAAGATACAGCCGTTTATGCAAATGCAAATTTTCGACACTCGCAAGGGACTAAAAACCTACAGGGTACTTCCCGTAAAATTTGTATTTTGAAATTTGGTACGAAGCAACGTCTTTTAGCACAGATAAAGGAAAAATTGCGAAAAGTATAAATTTTTGGTTACATCATATAATAAAAATATTTTTATTAATTTTAAACTTACTACCCTTTTCCTCATGAACGCGTAGTGGTATTATATTGAAATTCATATCAAATACTCACGTCTATAATACCTTTAAGCTGTAACAAAATCAAACTTCTATGTCAACGCAATCAAAAGAAACAGCAATTTAAGCCGCATATTTTGAAACTCGCAACTTCTCGCAAGGGAATCAAATCCTAAAGGATACTTCCAGTCGACCTAGAATCTTGAAATTTGGCATAAAACAACGTTTTATAGCACACATAAAGGAAACATTCCGATAACCTTACATTTTTGGTTACATCACATGATAAGGTTCAAATTTAATTAGTATTTTTGAACCAGATTTCTAAATAGTGACTAAAAGCTTTGTAAATAAATAACTTTGATAAAAGAACTTTTGCAAAGCTGTTGCAAGGGTAGTGGAGGTGTTTCAGTCATATTATAAAATAAATGATATGTGTTAATATAAAAGAAAGGATTACCGAAACGATAAAGAGACCTTTGTCTTAAATTTATGCTCCTCCAGCTTTCTACATTGTAATGTTATGGATTTCATTTAGCAATTATAAAAATACAATAACTTTTACTTATATACCTACAGGTTTGTACGGAACCCTCGGTGCGCGATTCCAACTCGCACCTGGCAGGTTTTTTTTTTAAGGAAATTTATTATTTGAATTCTATCAACAATTTATTGTTTTAATAACTAGTATACCCTCCAGCAGCTATGACGGCACGTAGTCTATCTCGCATAGGTGCGACAAGACACGCGCATAAATCAGTCACCTTGATATCATCCCATACCCGAGCACAATGTAATCTAAGAGTTTCAGGGTTTCTTTCGTTCAGACAATCCCAGCGTTGAACCATTATGTCCCACAGATTTTCAATAGGGTTCATATCTGCTGACCGAGCAGGCCAGTGAATGACACGAATGTCACGGTGGACGTTGAACCACGTCCTAATGGACTGGGCCGTGTGTAACGGTGCATTATCTTGAACGTAATCAATTTGTAAAAATTCTGCTGCAGGATACACAACGCGCACAGTAGGCAGCATCACCTCTTCTAAAAGCGAAACATAAATTCGCAATAGCCCTACTTTCTAACGACGTCAGTTCTCCGACGTCATCGTTGCTCATCCACCCCCATAAGTTGACTGTTACGTGACCAGATTCATTTTGAGGCACGATATAAGCTTCACCATACCGAGTGCGATTATATCGCCATAAAGTTAATCATCCAATTTTACTCGATTTAAAAGTTTTTTCTTCGGGAAATATAACAATCGAGCAATCAAAATCAAGATATTGTTGCGCAACATTAAGTCGGGCAGTTTTGTGCTGAGGTTTGAGTTCCACTTTAATAGCATGGTTTCTGTAGTGTAGCCACGCTCGATGCTAAGCTCGGGGAACATCATATTATACAAAGCAGCAAAATGACTAGTTGGTGTGAAGCCGTGCTCTTCGTAATGTCGAACTATATCAGTTATGTGCGCGGTGGTTAGTATCGGCCGTCGTCCTAAATTGCTTCTATGATCAGCTATTTGCCTTTCTTCGCCATAACACCGAGCCCAAAATCTCACGGTGAATCGAGAATATATTGAGTTTTCGTGATATAGCGCTAATATTCAAGCCATTTTCATGGATAAATAATATTTCAGCCCTTTGTTGCAGGGTCAAACTTGCAATTTTATTGCAATCAATAAATTTTTACTATATTTCACACCTAATGTTATTGTAATAAATGCATGTATGTCAATGTGTCAACTTTTAAATTAAGAAATGAGTTTTATCATCAAAAAGTCATGAATACTCTTTTAGTTAGCAACAGATATTGCTTCACATCTATTAAAAAGTAATACAGTAAGCTATAAAGCGTTTTAGACTTTATTGCATACCGTGTGATAAAGGATATAATTTGAAAACTGCTAAAAATTTTTAGACCGTGACTGTATGTCGTGTAACAACACGGTGTAAGTTAATAACCAACGAAAACTTTCAATGCTGGTGGTTTAATCATGAATGCATGGTAACATTTTGCGGGTTCATGTCCCTTACATCCTGTATAGGATGTGATTTATTTATAACGATTTTTCGTTTACTATTTCTAAATTCCAGTGTTAATAAACCTTTATGCGAAGCATGAGCTGGTAGATATAGAGTAGGCAAACTTTAAAACATCATTTTAGTGTAGGAACAAAATGTATTATGCACGGAAAAATACATATTCAACCAAATCACTCCCTACGCAGAAAATTTACAAGTAAACATAAATACAGCCAATAAAATTAAACGAAGCCATTTTGATTCCCCTGTAACGGTTACACAATTGCTGATTTACATTTCGAGCAGCCAGATATCGAGAACCAATTAGAATATTGAAGCGTCTAGAATTTCACGTGATGACTGCCGCAGTTTGCAGGTTACAGAGTAATAACGGCCTACCTGTATAACATTTGATACCTAATGTCGGCTATCGACTACCAATTTGGGTTCTGTATAATATGTATCAATTAATGGTATAAGGGTATCTAGAGGATAGGTATCCTATCTAGGTTTTATGTTAAGTTCAGTTGCTGACCCTATTGTGACCCAGTCTCCGAAATGTTATTTAACGTTATTACACATTTCTAGTGCCCTAAATTGTCTTTCGAGGAAACTGTTAATACTAAATTGGTTTTCTTTATTATTAACATTAAAATGCTTATACAGGGCGGCAGGGACATCGACGCGTAAAAAGAAACTATGAATTCAGCTTATGATTCTCGACTCCCTAGCGCAGAAATTTATCGTCAGTTATTAAAAAATACATCTGGTGTTTCATAGAAAAATGCAATACCTACGCGGTCAAAATGTATGGAACAGCGATTTTTTTTTTTATATCCGTTGAAATGTTTCAACCTATAGGCGGGTTCAGAATTATGTACTGAATCCATGACAAGAGGTTGCACGTCGATGTCCCAACCAACCTGTATATAACTATTATACAACTAATTTCCTATTAACACTATGTACTAAATTAAATGACTGACTAAGTATACAAAAAAATACAAAAACCAAAAAGTCTTAATTATATTTGCTTTGTCTATTTGTGTTTATGTAATTCTTCAGCTTATTTTTTAGGGTTCCGAACGGCCTAATGAAAAGATGGAACCCTTATTTTTTATGGTACCGAACGTCTTTATGAAAAAACGGTACCCTTATAGGATAACTCGTGTGTCTGTCTGTCTGTCCGTCTTTTACAGCTTTGCTTCGAATTTACTTGACTGATTAAGGTGAAATTTGGTACAAATATGAATACGGACGTGTAAAGTAAAAAAAAAAAAAATGTATATTGGGGGGCAAACTAGAAAATTAAAAACAAAAGTATTGCAAACTGTACCGTGTGACATATCGAATGAAAGGGCTTGTTGTGAAGGTCTCAAATATATTATTGTATAATTTTAGAATAAACAGTTTTGAAGTTGTCTAAGAAAATATATAAAAATTGACTATTCCCCCCTAATCTCCGAAACAACTAAGCCTAAAAAATTTGAAAAAAAAAATACAGAAATTAGTTCTTGGCTACAGATTACAGGAAAACCTATAAGAAGTTTATGGTCTTAAAATAACATGGTAAATCTTTCAATATTGTGCGTACATACTTACAGTTGCAGTTAGAATGTATGGGAGAACATGTTTTTCAACTACAATGTCAAATTTGTTCTTGGGATCGGGGGAGTAGGTAGTAGTACGGTACGGTAGTACCCCCGCCAAGAGGAGCAAAAACAAAACACCAGGGGCACTACCTACCTTTTCTCGAAGCGTTTCGTCGTATTTTCATACCCTCATAGCTTCGGCCTGAATAATGCTAGAGAGCTCAAATTCTCAGGATAATATGTAATTAACAGATTTATAAAACACAAAAAGTTTCATTTGTCAATTTTTTATACTTTTGATTTTTATTAATACCTAAAATACGTCAATTTCGTCACTGACTAACTCACTCACTCAAACATCAAAACCTCTAGGGCACTCCCGTAGTCCTAGAAAGCTGAACTTTGGTATGTAGGCTAGGATTTGCAAACAAACAATAAAGAAAAAGAAAAATAAATCAGTAACTTTCACTCTCCCACCCCCGTATTGGGGACGCATTGGGGACGTATTGTGGTATGCAGACTAAGATTTGCACACAAACAACAAAAAGATTAAGAAATCTGCTACTTTAACCCTCCAGCTCCCTTAAAGGGAGGTGCACGTCTGTATTTCTTACGGATAATTGGTCTACCTACTTTCATTTGCTATGAAAGCTAGATTAGCATGTACATAAATAATTAAGAAGAAACTCTTTTTTGTTGGCTGTGAAGAAAGTAACTGTTGGCGTGCAAGAAATACCTTTTTACCCGACTATGCTAGAAATAAGGGTTATGATTTAAACATGGATGTGTAATATCAGTACAATATCATCGTTAAAATAAAAAGAAATAGAACACCCTACAAAAAGAAATGAAATACCACCAAAAACATTTCATGTAAAGTAGGTTGCCAAGACTGACATAACGCTTTTCCTTTTAAAAAGTTATCAGATCTAATGTAGAGCCAAGCCCCTAACTCTACGAGCGTAACTCTACAAAACTTACATCTTGGTCAAAATATATGGCGTATGTTTTTGGCGGGTAACATATTTATTCATCGTTCGGAACCCTCTCCACGCGAGTTCAACTCGCACTTGTCCGGTTTTTCTATTAAACCTACTTACACAAAATATTTTCGTTAATCGTGAGTCGTGACTGCCTGTCCTATTACTTTTTTTATTCAAATACGCCAACATTCTTTTTCTCTTTATATTAGTATCGTTTAGAGTTCTTTTTACTACACAACGAAAAACTTTTATTCCCGATTCTTATTAAAGAAAATTTAATTTTATGTTGAGAATTGTTTCAATTAGCAACTCCATTGAAAGTGCTGTTTGTATATCGTTGGCGCTAACTGTAACGACTTGCATTTATTTATGCTTATAAATGTATGGTTATTATTTTTATAGAAAAGATATTTTCTGCGACTAATGGAAAGAACATCAAAGGCCAGAATGTCTAGCCTCATGTTTCCTTTTCCGATCGTGTTCTAATTTCCGAAGTTTTAATTAATGTTAGACTGCGTATAACAAAAAAAAAAAAAATCGTAAAACAAAACTTGTTGTCGTTATCTTGAATTTGTGAATTTCTTGAATTATCATTAAGTGCTTCAAATTAATGTAAACATAATCACAAACTATTCTTCTACAATATCTTGTCGCTTACGCTAAATCGGCGATTAAAGCACTAGTACATAAATACATAAACTCACGCCTTTTTCTACGGTGGCATGCAGAAACTACAGAACGCCATCTGCTACGATCCTTACGTATACCTTTAGTCGATATTATATTGGCCTTTGTCTACTTTGTCTGAATCAATAATAATATGATACTTATTTTGTTAGGCACCACCACCGACGGACAGCTCAAGACTCGGCGCGGGCGCAGCGGCCGTCGCTAACGCAGCCGGACACGAACTCGCCGACTTCCCACACAGAGAGCTGATGTTTGGACTCACCACCACGGGTAGCAACACTTACAACAAACGACCATCTTTTAGCAACCAAGTCTTGAAAACAAACGAGTCATTGGCGATCCGCATAGCTCATGGATTTTCTGATCTTAAAACCAGAAAATACCATATCTATTTAATTCTTCAGCCCCTCAGCTCATTCAGAGGGTATAAATACTGTCAAAGATTATATCAAGTAAAAGCTAGATAAAGTTATGTAGGTCTACCTTGTGAAAAAAAACAAGAACAACAGTACCCCTTTATACTCATTAAGTATGTCAAGGCTCAAGTACCTATGTATGTCTCTTCTCCTTACTTGTACACGAGGTATTTCTTGTCGTACAAATAAACAGGCGTAATATACGGTGTTAATATCTGTCTTAATTACGTCTCCATTTAAATTTATGAATTAGACTATTTATTTGAATCCTCGCTTTATGTGAGCCGTATACAGAACGACATATAGAGCTTGTGTGTTATGGTTCCAAGTATTGAAGTCGTAATTCACATAGCCTTAACATACTTCAGAATAAATTGAATGAGGCTTCCGAAGCGAATGATAAATACATGCAAATGAGAGGAATGCCTTACTTGCAGAATCTTACCTGGAATTTAACGCCCAAGACTTGGAGTTTGGCTTCAACGAGAGCCGACGGGACCGCATTCTTCGCACATTCGTCCGAAACGCGTACTATTATCACCTCAATGAGATCTACTCGACCTTGAAGAACGAGTATACGGACTGGGACAAGCCCGTGCAGAACCCGCTCAGTGTGCGCGACGCGACGCTCGAGGTGAGTGACGCGTCTGTTTACACCGCGCTTTATGGATGACGGCACATCAAGTGTGTGTTGTTTATGTTGTAATGTACCGTAATTTGTCTGAGCGCGGAAGCTACCTTCACTTCCACATGTGACTGTAATCAACAGAAGCAAGTTGATCCCTTTGATAGCCCCTTTAAAAGTTCCTTATCTTCGTGAACTGAGACGTTATTAGAAGCAACACCACTGTTATTAAAAATAAGGGGATAATTTAGGAATACAGCAACACTTAAACGCACTTGTTCCCAAAACGCCTCATTCACAGACGAAAACACTTGAAATGTCATTACGAATGTAATTGAGAAGATCTTTTAATATTGTGAAAACAAATAGAATTAACAGCGTGGTATAAGCCGTGTAGACTGGCGTGCTTGAATATAAGAACAGCAGTAATGGAGGAGGGGACTCTCTGAATATAAATAGCAAAGAGTTTCCTAGTCCTCTTTTGTTTTTGGTTTTGTACGTTGAATATAGAACAAAACGCGATTAGCATCATCGATAGTGAAACTGCAGAAAATTGATAACTTTTGGCTGAGTTGACATTAGTAAAGCGCGCGGTCTGGGCGCGGCGCCGGCATCGCAGACGATCTCAATTTAAGCCTCAAGTGGTTTTCGCTTCTCACCGCACGCTCCTTCGCTATACAAAGGGAGTTAATGACGCCAGCGCACGCTGAATACACGATGGCCGCGTTGAAAGGCTTTATTGGAAAATACTTGTAACACCTAATAACTCGACGGCATTGTTATGATTCAGCTGACGGCATTTATTGCTAATCATAGCTTGTGTTACAATTTGTGGCAATGAAGTTAGAAATGTAAGATTTGATTTGTTTCGGTAAGGATGTAAGTGGGATAGAATGTTGATAAATGATTATGTATAGGCATAAAGTAGGCATTTTCGTTGTTGTTTTATGTACTTGCCTACATTTTAAGAAATAATGAATAATATTTTATTTGGGACACGCATAGGAGATACAAATAGTAAAAAAAAAAAAAAATTGCATTTAAAACTAACAAAATTAACAATAAAAACAACAATGAACAAGTAAAAAATTAAAGACCTGTGCGAGGCCAAAAAGGCTGATAAGGCTACGGACATCTATAAATCCCACTAGGGGATTAATAATATGTTTGTTTATTACAAACATATAGGTATTTAAATAAAAAATAAAGAATACTGCTTTAAAATAAAAATTCTGCATTTCAAGCGAAACTTGTGCGTGAAAGTGCTTTGCCAACTTTTGATCAATTCTTTTTTGTGAATTTTTTGTTCTTTACTTTCCAAAATATTTTTTCCACGAAAACGTTACAGAAATTTCCTGTATTACTAATTTAATTCAGGTGTTAAGTGACGGACGGACTGCGGCGCCATTGATCAGACTGGGTTATCTCCACGCGCTTCGAGGGGGCACGACTTACTTCACGCATTTCCACCATCTCTCGCAAGACAAGGATTACCCACAGGTAAACTAAATATCTAAGTGCGAATTTCACCAATTAAACTGATCGCGATCAGCACATATAAACCGCGTTCGAGAGCTGTCAGTGTCCTCATTGCTATGGTTGAACGCTGTTTAGATGTCAAAGCAAAGGAGTTTTAATCAAGAAGGGTATTGAAGCAGTCCTCGAATTCTTTTCAAACAAGGTATGTTGAGTCTACGATTACGGAAAACATTTGGTTCGTAATTGTAAAGTATGCATGTTTAATTTGGGTCACTAAAATGTCATGTCTTTTATTCATCAAAGTTGGCAGAAAATATACCAAGTGCAGAAATATTTCCGCTTGTACAAAAACCCCTATGATACTGCTTCATGTAAATATATTAGCCAGTAAGTATGTATATCGGCGACATGCACACTCAACATAACGTGGATCTTGGCAACGGCTTATCAACTGGATGGTGGCGTAGCGCTTTTCTTCTCCAAAGTTGTTAATCTTCGTTTATGTCGGCCATAAACCCTGTTTGAAATAGATTCCGTAAACTGAATGGACAAACAAACAGCTATATTTTGGAAAGTAACTTTCTAAGTAAACAGACTAAACTTCTTTGAATTGAAGCGAACGTCAGTGAGTTTTCTGTTTAACAATTTTTGTCAAAAGTGTTTTTGACTGGAAGCCTACCAAAAGTATTCATTCAACTTTGGACTGCATGAAGTATATCGACATTCTAATAAATTAAATGTTGACTAGAATATATGACAGGCTATGACATGATTTATACAGTTTGAGTTACACCACTCAAAATATATTATCGAAGCCAATATACAGGGTGTAAGGGGCATCGACGCAGGGCACGCCACAATTGCGGCGGTAAGACCCCTCTTTGAGGAGTGGCTTGAGAGGCGCCACGGCGTCCTCACCTTCCGCCTGACGCAGGTCCTCACCGGACATGGCTGTTTCGGGAGGTTCCTGTTTCGGATAAGGCGGGAGGAAACGCCCGGGTGTTACCATTGTGTGGATCGACCGGAGGACACGGTGGAGCATACGGTGGAGGTCTGCCCGGCTTAGGCGGAGCACCGCCGTGTCCTCGTGGCGGCGATCGGCGGCGGCGACCTCTCGCGTCCGGCCCTGGTTCAGGCCATGGTACGGAGCGAGAGGGAATGGGAAGCCGTCACCTCCTTCTGCGAAGCAGTAATGCTCGCGAAGGAGGAGGCGGAGCGCGAGAGGGAGAGGCAATCTCTACGCCCTCGCGCCCCTAGCCGCCGCAGGAGGAGGAGACACCCTGGGCGTCGGGAGTCGATTGCCGACTCCCGGCCACCGTAGGCGCGGGCTTGCGGACGGCGAGCAATGGGCAGCTCGCCGTCCGGTGTGGACCAGGCCCGGGTCGACGGCGCGTCGTGTTCCACGCGCGCCTCAAAGAGATGTCAGCACCATTGACGGGGTCCGATAGGACCGATGCCTGCCGGGGTCGCGGATTGTTCGAAAGAGTTACCGTGGCCCTGGCGCACAGGCAACTGAAGGAACACGGGTGGGTTTTAGTCAGTAAGAGTCTGACACGCCCTTCCGCTCCGCCCAGAGCGGGAGACGTCATTTGATGATTTCCCACCCAAAAAAAAAAAAAAAAGAAAAAGGGGCATCGACGCGCAAACTGTTACCATGAATTCAGCACATGATTAGAGTAGAAATATATTCGAAGTCTCACCTAAACGGTAAAAATGTATGAAACAGCAGATCTTTTTATTATAACCGACTATAAATTTTTACGTTGAAGGTCTAGAATCAATGTGCTGTATTCATGGTAACAGTTTGCACGTCGATGTCCCATACAACCTGTATACTAAAATTCTGAATATGACAAGCACTAAGTTGTTGAGCAGCCGTTAACAGGCTGCGGTTTTCAAAAAGTGTCGACGTACGTGCGGTTGCGCGGTGAATTGCACGATGTCTCTATCCACCTGTTTGTTATTTCGACAACCCTAGTGCAACCACTTCAATGGACTTGTTAATAGGACTATGCGGGATTTTGGTTTAGATTGGGGCCAAGTTGGACGGTTAGTGCTAATTGTAATATACTACGTAACTGTAGGAGTAATTGAGAATGTTACTACAAATCTCACCTTCTACACCATGGTATAAGATGCGGTGTCATATGTTCTGTTTAGCGAACAGAACATATGATATTTATATGATATTATACAGATTTTTTTGCTGAAATGTATAGAGGAAGGCAAAGCTAGTCCAGATCTTGGGTTATACGTTGTACTGATGGATAAGGCCCAGTAGTAAAACTTATATAACTCAAAATCCGGCAATGAGCGGTAATATATAACGACCTGTAAACTACTTGCAACTTATTTTTACAAGCTTTTATTTAACTTGCAATGTTGGTATGTATACATGTTCGGGCCATATCTTGTAAGCTGAATTAAAACCACTTCCTCTTGTCCTACGGAGTTGAAATTTCACACGTTGATTCTGTTTCAAAGACAATTAATTTTTATGATGCATGATCTGATTGTACACCCAGGATTGGCTCCAGACGAAGAAACTCCTTAACGGTAAACGGTACAGACACGAAAATTTAATATACCTACGTTTTTAGTTATGCTTTAGTTCGTTATAAAGTCCACCATGACTTGGCTGCTGCACCCAGGATTGGCTCCAGTCGAGGGGACTCCTCAATGGTCAACAGCACAGGCACGAAATTTTGTATAAGTACTTATTAAATTATGATGATAGCCCGCGGGGTAATTGCGTACTACACTATCGGTAGGAATGGGTTTCATTTTGACAGTTCAATAACATTACTTGCGTTGTTTACGTTGTTGAGCAGACAAATTTTTCTAACAAATGAAGCAATGGATTAGCAATATCCTTCAAAATAAATCAGATTGTGACTGATAGTGTGTGAACAGCACCCTAATTGCGTATTAGGGTGCTGTTCTAAAGTATGGCATAACTCGGATAGTGCAACTCGGATGGCTTCACACCATGACTTGTGTACAGGCGTGTTTGGGTTCGTTGGATTTGTCTTTACAAGTACCTTTCAAGAGAAGGTGATGAACGGATATTTAAACAAATACTAATGCTAAAAAGTACAAAATAAAATGTAAGTTTTTAGAAACGAGCTTTTAGTGAACTAAAAAGTTTTAAATAAAACTTACGTTAACATAGAAACTTTAATATTTTCTTAAAAGCTTGAGGCGTGAACATTCTTCTTACACTTTAAGATAAGCCGCAAGCTTTTAAAAAAATATTAAAGTTTTTTTTTATTGCCTTATGTGCCTTCTCTTGACCTCGATCTCGCCTGATAGATTTAAAGAAAAGTAAAATTGTATAAATATTTAATTTTCTATTGTACAGAGGCCAGGGTCAGTGCATGGTGAGGAGCTTCCATACTACCTGGGGGTGCCCATCTCCCTGACGCATCATCAGCAAAACTTTACGCAGCAGGAGCAACGCGTGTCCAAACTGTGCATCCATTACATCTCGAACTTCGTTAGATATGGGTAAGACATTCACATATTGAGTTTTAAACTACACCATTGTGTGTAGGTTAGCTTAAAAATGTTGGAATAATATCGATTTGCAATCGATGTTTAAGTTTCAACCAAAAATATTATTAAAAAACTACACTTATTATATTACACTTCTATAGCTTAATTTTTGCACACTTGTTTTGAAAACTGCTTAACATCTATCACTTGCAAAGTAAAAATATTTTTTTCTTTGAGGAATACCTTTGGGAATATCTAGTTAGTCGCAGATGGCTTTTCTAATTCAACGTCAACAACGTAGACGGCTCTCAGCTAAGCAACAGCTGAGGTCGCCCCATAACGGGACTCGTGTCTCGGGTTAAGTGAAAGATGGGATTTCAATCAGGGTTAGTATGGCGGGAAATAATGAACGATAAGTGAATGTAAACCCACGGTAAATTCGAACACGAATGAATGATTCAAACACTATTTGTGTGTAATATGAGCTTTAGAAAAATGAACATGTTTAGGTTTTATGGTGTTCAGGAATATGTTTATGTTTATACCCTTACTTTCTTAACTATATGTTGTTAGTTTGTTGTACAGTCAGTCAGTCAGAAATCTATCAGGTTATGCAGGCCTAATCTGAAAGATGTCTGATTACCCATAAATCCCGTTAAACATTTTCGTATGAAAAATAGTTCCGGGGTTATATAGAAAGGTACCTTCGGAGAAACGAAGGTGTCTCAATATGTAAAGAACATTCATGTGGGTGGCTGAGCAGATTAACCTCATGTGTACCTATAGATCAATCGGTATTGAGCCACAACCCACGAGTAAACATGTCTTCCTAAAAGGTTTACCTTTACCTAATATACGTACAACTATTTTAGTGGGATAAGTCAAGAATTTTGTGGTAATGGAAGGCATTCCAAATTAAATTTGTTGCGAAACAAGATCTTTCAATAACGGTTTTAATATATGAATAGTCAGCACTGTAATATTTAATTAAGTATACACTTTGAAACTTAATATGACTATCGTCATCATGACGTTTAAATAAACACATCACACAAAACATTTTTAATGTGTTTTTTCTTTAGAAATCCAAATGATCCATCGGCAACGCCACCTCCTAGTCCAATGCTGGGCGAGAGTCCTCGCCTGGGCCCCGACCAGACCCCGTACTGGGACACATACGACACCATCAACCAACTCTACATGGAGATCAGTGCGTAACTCTCAATATTTGTTTCATGTTACCGCCGCGCCGACGAAAAACTTCCTGATTAGTTTATACGAATACATATGTTACGGATCCCTAGTTTATGGACCTTTCCGATTTCCTTTATAGCTCAACTACTCCATGTCGTAGTAATACAGTAAAATAAAAGGAACTCGTAAAGTTTCAGGGCCTGAGCAGTTGTGAAGTTCAGCATCTGTTAACACAATAACGATTAAATACAATTAGTATAGATTTCAGCATTGTGTCTCTAGGAATTTGGAGTTGGTCATTTAGAACTTTAGGGTCGCCCCGTGACCCTGCGGTTACGGCTCATTTGTTTCAATTGTGTGGTGCCCGGCGTAGGTGGCAAGCCCGAGATGCGCAGTCACTACCGCGGACACAAGATGTCGCTGTGGCTGTCGCTCATCCCTCAGCTGCACCGGCCCGGCTCCGACCTGCCCGACGCCGCTATGCGACACCATCACTTCCAGGAGGACAACGCCAACTACTACGAAGGTATGTTATTCAATGCATTTACAGCTACATTGAAACTCTTAATTCAATCAAGTGAAGCAGTTGAGTAATGGACATTCGTGGAGCAGGTGCTGTGCGGGCGCAGTCCATGTCGCGTGCGCACGTGCCGCACGTGGTGGAGCTGGAGGGCGGAGCGCGGGGCGGCGCGCGCAGCACTGTGCCGCCGCGCGCCTCGCCCCCCCGGCCCGCGCCCGCCGTGCCGCCCTCCACAGAGTGCCCCCCCAACGCCACCGCGCCGCCCGTACATCCCGATGACGCGCTGCTGCGCCGCCTCGCCTCCTCACATTATCAGTCCTACACGGCGGCGCTCACCGTCACCATCGCCGTGGGCTGCTTCCTCCTGCTGCTCAACGTGCTCATTTTCGCCGGCATTTACCACCAGCGCGGCTCGCGCCCGCGTCGCTCCAAGGACGATCTGGCCGAGGCCGGGAGCTCCTCGTCTTCGGACAACTATGATGGAAAGCTCGACTACGAAGTGCGCGCGTTTGACGGCAAAGGGTTCGGGTTCGAGTGCAAATCCGCCCACGTGCCGCGCGGTGTGGGCTCTAAATTCGACCTGCGGACGTTGTCGGATTGCGGTGAGCCGACATTTGGCGAGTACAGCTGCTACGACGAGAAGCACCGCGCGGCGCGCAGTTCCATGCCCGACGTGAGCGTTGGCAGCGCCATCGAGGCGGGCAGCGTGGTGTGTATCGACACGCTGAAACCCGATATCCAGAAGCAGGACCCGGCGCGCGCGGGCGATCCGGCGGGCCTGGTGGGCCGCACCAGCACTTTCGAGCCACGCGTGGTGGACAGCTCCACACAGGTGAAGTTCGGGCCGGACGGCGCGGAGGGCGTGGGCGACGCGGGCGCGGAGGGGGAGGGGGGCGGCATCCTGCGCGCGCCCGCCACTCCCGCCGCGCCCGCGCCGCCCGGCATTATGAAGAAGCGCGTGCAAATACAGGAGATATCTGTATGAGGGTTCCTCGACGCCGCCGCCGAGGTCGTGGTCAACAAGCGGACTAAGTTGTGATGTGTGGTGTCATTCGAACGTGTATATAAGACCGTGCATGTACTCATCTCGTGAACGTGTAAATATAATTGTATCTAATAATAATGATTTTTGAATGCGTGCTAAATAGAACCGAGGCCCGTGTGACTAGTCCGTTGAATCCGATGGTACAGTGCTGTGATATAGTGCGGCCACGTCTTCATTTTCCGCTCTATTTCCCGTTGGATTGAGAATGTAAGAATATTAAAAGCGGGTAAAGTGAGCGTCGCTGTGATGTGATTCATAATGGAGGAACGTTTTCACATTATGCCATGAATAGGTACCGCCAGTTGTTACACGAATATTTTTCAGCTGAATGTGACAATCTCTGCTACTTACACTATCTGAAACGCATTTGGTTAAAAAATATTATTATGTACTGCCTGGGATATCTTAAAACATTCAATTTAATGGCCTACTTACGTAATGATTGGATATAATATGATAATGGTGTGAAAGGGATCTCGTCTGATTCTCTGTGAAAGGCAAACTTGGCTCGAGTCCTACTCTGTAATCTCTGTCTTGTTTATATAACTCGACAGAGATATTATAGGTATACATGCGAGTTGCCTTTTATGGTAATAATATGCCAGTTATAATTTATTTCTACTGTCGGATATAGAATGAAGGAATGGTAGGCTCTTGTGAATATAAACGTATTTAATAAATGTGAATATAACAATAAATTAGTGACAAAAGACTTAACAACAAACCGACATTAGCTGTACATACTTATATCAAACGAAGTGTTTCAGGTATGTAGGGTAAAATAACTATTAATAAAATATTGTTTAAAAAAACATCGCATATGTTGTAATTTTTTGTAAAATTACGTTTAAGTGAGGTGTATTGATTTTGAGTAGTTTTTGATAAGTAAATATTGAAAACTTATTACTTAATGGACGAGTACGTAGAGAGCTGTAAAACATTAGTCCACACTTATTTCCAATCAAGTCTCAAAAAGGTAATCAGGGTAATAGACGACACAGTCAACTTTTCGGTCCTCCAAAGTAAGCCCCATTGAGTATCTCTCCAGAAGTTCATATAACAAGATAAGCATAAGTGTTCATATCACAAGGGTTCCTTTTTATAAACCTAATCATATTTTCTTCGAGTCATATAAAATGGAATCAGCAGAGCTGTCTATTCAGCAAATCACCAATTAGTCCCTCATTGTGCGTGAAATACGTCTCTTTTATATTACTCTGTTACCAGCGATCGCGCTTTATCTTCGTAAAATATATCTATTGAAACTTACTGAAATGTCAGGAGATTTTCTCTTACGACTACATCCTCAAGAAAATTGATAAAAAAGCGCTGATTCTTTCCAAATGTCAGGTATTATACTCTCATCTCGATCCACTGTAGTTAAATTACCAGTACTCGTCCAGATTTTTACCTTCACAGGAATTGATGACGATTAACTAATGGTCAGTAATATTATTAATACTTACACCATTTTCCACGTTGTGACAAAATGTGAACTGTAATAAATCTAATTTATTTACTACATTGTTGTACAACTATTAATTATTATTGATGAAATGTAAAACAATTTGAAATGTAGGTAAACTGGAATTGACTATTAGTATAGTACGACTGTTTATTAAATTGCATTACCTACTTAATAAAATTTATTTCTATCTGTCTCATTATTATATTATTTATTAAATATAAATTTAAAAAAAATTATATAAACTTATGCCAAAACTTTTCCACGTGCCAAACTATGTATAGAAAAATATTTATCAAATATTTCGAGTGGAAGAGTCAATTTGAAACGCTAAACAGGGTTGTTAGTAACCTATGTACATGGCACTGTTTTTAAATATACTACTGTATAATGTACTGAAATTCAATGTTTAGTTAATTTGTCAAGGAATTTTGTAAGATTCGACATTTATTAGCAGACAAAGATATATTTTAAACACAAAATGTTTTAGAGCTTGCCAAATTCTAAGAAGCTCTTTAAAAACTCACGATTATTATCATCCTTAATGATTTGGAGTACCCGCGTAATACTCAAGTAATTACGATTTAGGAAAGTATTGTGTTTTACATCGATAAATGAAAATATTTATTCAATCGAAACGATGTAGCAAATATTTATATATAAAATATGATTTGACATCCTTAGAGGAATTGTGTAATTAGGTTGTTATAAATTACTGATATGTTTATTATTGTTACACTATAATTTTATGGATATGTTATAAACAACTAGGTTAAAGATAATAATTTCAAAATGTTTCTATAAATGCTGAACATCAACATTTTGTTACAATTTGGTGTTTTTAATGGAATGCATAAAATATGGTGTCGAATAAAGAATTGAAATTTAAAAGTTTTTGATTTCAACAATCCATTGCATTTATGAACACACATTTTGCAGAGATTTAATTACTCTTGCGTTTTTACTGAAACGAAAGTAAACCATAAAACTAGCACAATATTCAAAGTGTATTTTAATTACCTAAGCTCATGCCGTACCTTCTCGAATGAAACGAAATATTCACTGCTGAGTAAACATAAGCCGGTAGTTGAATTTATATCAAAACTCCAGTATTAAGTATTTCATTTTGAGCTAAACCCACGCGGCTTGCTTTCACGCAATCCACAAGGATTAATAATAAATTGAACTAGAAATAAATGAAAATGCCGAGAGAACTACAAGGTAGAAAGTTAATGAAAGTGCTGATTCCCGAGCTACCGCCGCGAGATAATTCATTTAGTTCGTTCAGTTACTTTGCGACAAAGCGCGACATGGTGTGTTTGGAATTGCAGCGGTCTAATTTGCCTCAACACACACCCACGGTAATTAATTCACGGCGAACAAACTAAATCCATTCCCACTATTCAAAGAGATGTATGACGAGGGGAATCAGAGGTCATTAATTCTGGACGCACCATCACTTGTTGCTTATTCAAACACATAAATTATCCACTGGATTAAAAAAATCCGCACTCGCTGCAGATGGGTTATATGAATAAATTAGTTAATCTCATGGAATCTCCGTGCAGTCCCTCGTTGCTTGGATGTTCTCGGATTAGGAGCACATGTAAGGTTGTTATGTTCGCAATATTGGAAAAGTTTACCGTAGAATACAGGATTAGAAAAGTTCTAGACGGCACTGCGACGACGGAACATCAACTTATAACTTTGTAGGTACCTAACAATAGCCTATATCTCTCTTTTAAGATCGTCAATGCTTACTTTATTATGTCATGAAACCGAATTGGATTTTAGTATTTATGACACCGTGCCGCTCGAGAATCACGGATGGATTTATTGCTATTATGCTAATTCAAATTATGCGGGTAATATTTAAATTCATAGAAGCACTCATCAATTTTCAGCTTGAGAAAACTTGAATTTATTCCGAAAAGTTTCTTGAATCTGAAGAAGGGAAATTTCGTCTAGTATATAGTTATTTCAACTTCAAAATTCTTCTCGGGAGTGTACCCACCACGATCCCGCTGTATTTTAAAAGCTCGTTTAGTTTTGTTGTTTAAGTTTGTATAACAACACAGCAATTTTAAGCACTACAATGAGTGGTGACGAATACTTTGCTTAAGTCTAGTTGAATTAGAGGGCGTGATTTTTTCATTACCACCCGTAACTTTATGACTGTTAGACTGCTAAAGGTATAAGTATACATAGATTGACTCTATCAGCCGTCTTGTCGTAGGTTAATAAGTACAACATGTTACATTTTTCATTAAGAAGTGAAAAATAATAGGTACTTACCTGACTACTTACTGCCCCGTTGGTTTCGTAATTGCAAGCGTGACTACTGGGCGTGGGGTACTTGGTTCGATTCCTAGGTCGGGTAAAGTGTTATTGAGTTTGTCCATTAGGAATTTCTTAGTAACAGCCCGGAGTTTGGAAGTTGGCGGGGTGATACCCCCGTGCCTCGGAAAGCACGTTAAGCCGTTGGTTCTGCGCCTGATCTCTCTCCGGTCGTGTCGGATTGCCGTCCCATCGGACTATGAAAATGAGGGAAGAGAGTGCATATGTGTCTGCGCACACACTTGTGCACTATAATATCTCCCGCGCCGGAGGCTAGTTTCCACTGAAATTGGCTGCCGTGGTTGTAATACGTCTGGAGGACTATATATATACTTACTACCAATTTTATAAATGCATAACAACATGCAAACGAATAAATGATTTGATTTGATCTGGTAAAACCACACACAGGTTGAATCGAATGCATCATAAATACTGTATTCATTAGTATCTAATACCTAACTTTAACGCAGAAATTCATCTTAGACTGATTTAGGTACTTACACACCGCATACACACATACATACACACACATGGATATGTTACGATTTTAATATCTCAGTTGATTTCGCTGTAAGCAAGCCAAGTTCCATTATATAAACAAGCAGTGTGTCGGCGACGATAAACATTTAAACATACCAAGTTACCGCAAAATAATTGTGTTTCCGTTTGGATATATGAGCGAGTCCAGCTTGTAACGAACGGGGAGAGCGAATGAAGCGGACCGCGAAACCTTCAAATTGAATTTTAAGCATCCAATTTGTTTGCGCGGTGGTGCCGCCTGTACCGGGTTATATCAACGCAGCATCGCGCTACCCGGCTGCCCGGCTACCCGTGCCTCGCGCGAGTTCCCACGCTCGTAAAGCGATTTTTGCCAGCCGCACTGTGACCTCGAACGGGATTTCGAAGAATTATTTATGCACCCACGGCGCGCATGTATTAAAATAAAAACTGCGTTTCCATTACAAACTACGAAGCTTCATCGGATTTGGTCTAAGCTGTAATGATTTTATGTTACCTCATACCCTATTAACGAGAACGGATTTGGGTTCTTGGGATATTTGTGTCCAGTTTCTGCCTAAGCTTAATTGCGCTGTATCCTTTAGAGATAACGGTAATTTCTAATGATTTAATTCCCGGAGCTTCAAATTCTCTCATGTACGCAACCAAGTAGGTCGCTGAGGTAAGGTTGGTATTTTATATTCCGTGGAACTATTTCACGCCCTCTTGGAATTTCGCTCCAATATCAGTTATTTCCAATTCTCAAAATTCTCTACACAGTCGGGTGCGAACGAATTATACGAATGCAGATCACAATTTAAACGATTTTCACTCATAACAATTTATATTTGAAAAATTGTTTACATCAGTTAACTTTCATGTTTTTATATGTATAAGTAATGAAAAGCACATAAGTTTCTAAATAATACCAGACCAGACCAGACGTAGACGGTATGACCAGATTTATGAACGTAAACTAGGCAAAAGGAGTGTAGGAATCGTAGCAGGTGGCGTTCTGTAGTTTCTGCCTACCCCCATGGGAAGAAGGCGTGAATTTATGTATGTATGTATGTTTCAAAATAATCGTGGTAGTCCTAAATTGGTTTGGCAAAAGAATATGTAACAGTAAATAAACGGATTCTATGGGAACGTATTTACTGAGGCTTTCTATAGTGGCCGGGTTAAACTTAAATAAATAATCATATCTCTGCGCTTTGAACTCTAAAGATTGTTTTATCGGTAGATTTGTTATCCCGACGTTACTCCTTTCATGAAATATAAGAAGGAAAAATATATTTTGGAAATGTAAAGGTTTGATAGATGATTTCCATCGTTTCCGTTTTGATAGGTGGAGGAAAGAAAATAATAGTTTGTATTTTCCTTTTGCCCTTCCGCCACTTGTAAAAAAACTCAATGAAAGGAAAATCTCTTTATTTGGTCAGTGTTATTATATTATAGGGGCAGTATTTGTTATTTATACATACACTAATGACCCCCCATACGAAAGGCGACATATGAAAACTTCGAAATTTTATGTTTTAAATATAAGTTAAATATTATTGTGTTATACACTGTATATAAATATACACAATAAATGCTCTGCATTTATTCCGAAAGGTAACCGCATCAAAGTCCATTGTGTACCTAGTGTAGAAGGTCTAATGTGTCCCACAGACAGACACGAACCAACTTTGTTTTATACTATGTAAATATACAAGTACAGAGGGAAAGATTATTTGTTTTTCAGGGAGGTAAATCAGAAAAATAAATTAACACAACGATTTCTCTGATTATACAGTTGACTTTGGATACTTACCTACAAGTTTTTCAGCGAAGACAACATGAATACCATCATTTAAATGTCAAATTGTAATATAAATTGAAGCTGTACTTATACAAAACGCTGGAACGGTCACAATAAGATAAAATAGTCGTGAAGTACTTCCCAACTACGGTTAAGACCGTCAACGCGCTGAAATAAAGTTCTAAAGACCAGGCGACGCATTAGAATTTCAAAAAAGCTTTGCTTTCCAAAGTGTCTAAAGACTTTTGCTTCCTGGCCAGAACAGTTCTACTGCCTGAGGTTCTTTAGCAATTATGTAAGATAAAATAAATTCCGTAGTGTTGCTTTGTGTATCTTAGTAGGATAGCCTAGATTACAGCCTGCATGTAATGTGAATGTGTAAAATTGTATTGTACCTATTGTTTATATTTATTACGTTATCTAGGTGTTATTATATCGACGGTACAGTATCAATATCTTTTAACTATAAAACCATGATTTTACAGGAGGCGAAAAAACAACATATATACAACAACATTTGAATCAAAAAGTTACTTATATTTAAAAAATTGTCGGAAACGCTTGTGATGGTGATAATGATTTCAATTAAATATTTCAGGTTAGGGATATAAAAGTTCATATTTTACCTATGAATATGCAATGAAGTGAAAATCGCTAAAATGTTTGTTATTAATTATTGATACCTCACCGTCGATATCTATTTTATTGTAAGTTGGATGTATACCTGGACAATAAACTATTTCATTTTATTGCATTAGCATACCTACTTTAGAAACAAAACTTTAAAATTAATTTCCAATATCTACGAAATATTTCTTGAAGAGAGGTAAAAGAGAGCTTTACGTATTATAGGTACCTATGCTAAGCATTTAAGCACATATTCACTTCGTTGACTGAAGTAAACACACGTAACACATACTTGTACCTACGTAATTCCATCTGTTTCTTCATTTCATCCTGTTAATTTGTATAATTTCAACTTACCTAAGGAAGGTTGAATAAAAAAGGGCGGCCATAACGAGTCATTTGCTCACATCTGAGCAAATGAGTCCTGTGTGCAGGTAAGACAGCGAGGCGGCTGTGCGCGTTACATAATTCACGCCACTTCAAACACTCACTTTTATTTTACAGCTTATGTGCGTCGCTTTTGATGTGCTCGCGAATTTGTGAGAGATCTATTTACAAAGTACGGGAGACAGTTATTGCATTAGCATTGTGTGGTTTTATTTAACACTGTCAACTGAGGATCACTCGTGCAACCACTAATACTGCACCACACCTTATCTAAAACCATATTTTTACAAAGTAAAAGTTTCACAACTTGTTTGTTTTTGAGCTCGTAATCAAATTACAGAAACGGTTCAAGTATCATCGTTACAAAGGTTATTCCTTCAAATTGAATAAATAAACGGCTAAGTAGGTAGAATTTCAGAAAAGTTTTAAAAAGGTTTCTTAAAAACTCGGATAGCGTTGTTTACAGGCAGAGTAGCTTTTCTGTAAAAGGTATGAATTAATAACAATATCCTTTCTTAGATTAATTACATTAGAGACGTGACACAATTTACTGTCAAAGGTAAATTTAACGAACGTAAAATATTATTATTAGTAACTTTGTTACAAAATATTTAATAAGGTTCTACTTTTAATCAGGGTGATTTATCTTAACTTGGTGAGTGAGAACAATCGGACTAAAAGACAAACAAAAATGTTTTTTTATCAATTTCGCCATGTAAATGGGAACTGCTTTAGTTGCAACAAAAAAATAAAAAATTGACAATGGACGTCTATGATTTTTTTATTCAGTAGACAGATACAGGTATGTTAATTTGCTCACGTAATATGAATATTTCTGTGGATTAGTATGCGAGCGGTGCCTGCAGGTGCGCTGAAAACTGATCGCGGCACACGACCCTACGTGATGCGCCTTCGACAGGCTATGAGGAGCCATGAGGAGCCATGAAGAGCCAAATGACCGCTTTATCGCCTTACTGAATTTCATAACGATAATCTGAGAATGAGGGAGGGAATCGTGTTTTAATGGCTGACATGCTGGATAATCGCCGCGGTCCTCGAGATTTAGCCATAGCAATGTCGTCGTATTGCTGTTGTTCGGTAGCTGTGTTGATACCTACACCGAACGATTGATACCCATACCGATTTTGTCGTGTAGAACAAGATAACCTCCTAACATAATAAACATGGATCTACGAGTAGAACAGAAACCAGTCTTAAATATTGATTCAGCCACTAGTTTTTAGACAAGCGGTATCCCTGCCTGGGTTCTGGGCATATATTGATGCTGAATCTAACGCGTCCTCTTTAAAACATAATTATACGTTAGGAAAGGCTGTTCATAGGCATCTCTTTATGTGGGCGTAAAGTTAATTTTACCTAAATATTAAGTACTTGGTACTTTCAGAGCCTAAAATCTCTGAGATGCTGAAAACATTTTTACTTTAAAGACTTATACGGTATGATAGCAACTTCTAAGATTTTGGTCCCAAGTTAGGATTACTAATAAAGGCCTAAGATTTACAAAAAAAAAATGTGTTTATATGGATTAACGCAAAAATTTTTGGCTTGTTCTAAGAAAAAACTTAGAAAGATTTACTTATTTGATTGTACGGAGTAAACTATTTGTCAATATTTGTACGAAGTAAACCCCGTGTTATTCATACTCAAGAATACAAATACAAATGTATACACATCCATACGTACTACACCATCACAGACTACTTTTTTGCATCAACACAATACTCATCGTTCCTTTCTGTAATATTTATTCATTAGATAATGTGTATCGGGAGCTGGGACCACATAAGGTACGTATTCAACTAATAAAAACTTTATTGTTTGGAATTTTATTCTCTCCGGAAGGGAAAAAATATTAATCATATTTTTGATTAGAATAGAAAACAGTACACCGTTAGATAATATTTTTGAGGAGTTTACTTCCTACGTGTAATTTAAAAAAAAGTTTTTTTAAAGACATTTGCAGATTTGCGGTACCATTAGCCATAATGTATCGGTCATGACTGGTCAAAAAGCTGGTTCCCATCATGACCTATGCCTGCGTTGTATTTGCGCACGCTAAGCCCCGCCATCTTCATAAGATGCAGACCCTTCAGAACCGTTTCCTCAGAAAGGTTACAAGAGACCCCTTTTATGTCCGAAGTGTGAATCTTCACGTAGACCTCCGAATGCCCACCATCCTGCAGTTCATGAAATGTCTTTCAAAGCATTTCTTCGACTGTGGCATAAAGCACGCCAATCCACTGATTAAAGCAGCCTCCTACACTCCCTCCCGCATAAGTAGGATTCGCCGCCCGAGGCATACCTTAGTCATCCCCGACGACGCCACTACCCTCCTCCAGGAGAGCAGTAAGGCCACCAGTACCATTAAGAAATACAAAAACAGACCGCCGTCCTTCCGTTCTCGTCGCAGAGGCCCGCCGTGACGCCCCAATCAACGTCCGCCCCGACCCTTGCTCGAGCCAGCCCGCGCCGCTGAGCCTGTAGCTTTAAATTCGTCCCTTAAAAATAATAATTCCGATCCAGCCTGTCCCTTGCTGCCCTCCCCCAGCGACGCCTTAAGCCGAGGTTCGTACCCCACAGGGGGTGCCCTGAGCGTGTAGTCGCCTAGTTTCTGAGTTTTTTTAAGCCCTGGCTGGGGGCCTTCATTTATTAAAGCAACCACAGGCATGACCGGTAAAGCAGCCGACAACCTCTTAGGTTGACCTGCGAGAAGCCATTCAAAAATAAAACAGGACATCGAGCTGGCAATTTTTTACCTACCTACAGACAAACTTTGGTTAAACATGCGGTACATAACGCGTGGGTAATAAAAAGTTATTTTATATAATTGAGTTAATAATTATCATTAAAACATGATAAATTGCATCAACAGTCAAACAATAATTACGGCTGCCGAAATTTAATACACGGGGTAGTCAATTTAGTTCTAGTTTCACCCATATAAACAGACCATAGTGCATTATTACACAAAATGTTATTGAATATATTAATATTTAAACGTTGATTTTGAATTTGCAAACAATATGAATATTGGAAATAACAGTCAAAATAGATAACTAGATAGAATGTTATTTAGTTACCGTTTCGATAAGTTCCTGTTACTACGAAACATAGTTTTCAATGCTTTAAAGCTCCCACAGACAGGCGCGACGCGACAGCTCCACACAAAGGCGCCGCTCGTCGCGCGACACGCGGTGCCTTTGTGTCGGGCGTCGCGTCGCGCCGGTATGTACGAGCCTTTATGCTACTTGTCGTAAAATAATAACGAGAAAGCGAAATATCTACTATTTTGCTTTCCCGAAAGTTCGACTTAGAGAGTAGATATGGGTGATTGGCTACCTACTAAACCTACTTGTGAACAGTTCGGGATTTTACGGTTACAAGAACACAAATTAACTATTATTATGGTTTATGTAATGGTAATAATGCAACGTAAACGGTAATATTTTACAGGTACATAGGTACAAGTACATTGTACAACCACTCGCTGGTGTCGCCGTGTTCGCGTAATAGCTGTATCGTTAGGTTCGGCTGAGTGCATAATTTATTAGGTCTCACATCAAATTTATGTTTTAAACATGGGACATGTGTGTTTTCTGTGAAAATACAGTCCTTTATAAACGAACCTTTAAAAAAGTCTACTGCTATAATAGGTGCATTTCACTAGAAAAACAGGACCGAATAATCTTTACACAAAAAACTGATAAACAAGAATATTATTTTTATGAAAAAGAAAAAGTTCGTAAGAGAGGTTCACGAACAAGCCAGCGCCCCCGTGATTAATGATGAACACGACACCATTCAATTTAATTCCAGAAATTCCTGTCCAATAAGATAAAAAGAGAAAGTTTTATGCCTTTTTTTATTTATTTTTAATGAAATCCCCACTTTGTCGTGTCGAAAGGTACGTCGCTTCAATTAAGATTTTAGTATTAATGATGGGGCGGCCGCTGGACAAGTTTCCAAAAAGCATTTTAGAAATCATAACAATTTCTTTATCGACCGGCTTAATTTATGCATTAAAAGCTGCGGAAAGGAATTATTTAATAATGGGGGAAATTAATATAAACTTAATCTTCTTCCTCATTGGTTTTCCACGTAAAAGTAGACTCTGCCTTTCAGAGCTTGACGCCCTCTGTAAATTCGATTGCAAGACTGGCTAATAAGTAGCTCGTATGTTTTATGTTAGATATAATAAAAATTGGCAGTAAGAAATGTAAGAGTCCATTTATCTATAAACTTAAGTGAATTTTTAATTACATTTGCGTAAAAATAAACGACATCATCAAACCTAGGAAGGTATTATCAGGGCCCAAACGTTCACGTGTCTAAACCACGTACAATACGTATTCACGGATCGAGCAATCTAATCTACACATTTTCAAGACAAAATAATCGGGTCTCCGCCCCAGATAATCCGACCACGTAGGTACGTAAGCAGGTCACATAATTACGTGTAGGCAATACTACCCATCCCTGTCTTTATAAATGGCGACTGTGACTCAGCTATCTCGCTTCATCAAGTCTACATCAATCTTTTTGCTGGGCGCGGGTTTTTACTTTCATGAAGTTATTCGGCTGTTCATATAAAGTAGCAAATTAAATTACCTAATTGTTGTAAATTAAAATTTTCGTGTAATGTATAGTATTATCGTACCAACTATCAATGTGAATTGACAAATGACGATGGTGCACACTGCATGGACAGTCAGCCCCGCGGCCCGCAGTATTCCTTGCTGACTTTTAAACAAATAAAATAGGTATCATCGACATTTTTTACATTCTTTTTATTTTGCATTAAGTAAGAGACGCCTTTTTAAAGGATAAGGAAGTGTTTCTCTTTGTCATTCTCGCACTTATATTGAGGTCAAAGTCGTAAGGTCCAAAATTACGTTAATTTCAAAATAAGTACCTACATCAGTTTCGATGGTCAGAAATTTGGAAATATAAACTTTTCCATTTTGTTTCCCAATAAACAGCCGCTCTATTTAAGCGTTTTCATATCAAAGTGTCATTTTTTGTATCGTTCACCGTCATTTGGACACGAAGATAATGCGAACAAATGCTTGGGCTCGGGTTCTTGAAACCTTTTTCAATAAATGGAAAAGCCTTCGGTAACCGCTGAACTGAAAATCTTGTAGATGATGTAAGGATTATGAATAAAAAATATGATTAAAAGAGTTCGGAAATACTGGATTGGTTTTCTCAGACGAGGGTAAATTATTCATACTCTTCTAAAAACTTTGTATAAAGTCAAAATTAAGCATTTTAATTGTCTTAAGAACAGCTTTACATTAAGATACTACGTATTTATTCATACAGTCTAGTCGAAAACTCGGTAATTTAATTTAACTCCACTTTAGGTTGGAAACTATCGGGTTTAGTGCTTAATAAAGTAGACTTTGTATTTTCGCTATTTTCATATTACTTAAATGCGTTCGGCATTACAGAGTTTGAGCTTAACTTGAAACACATCTTTACGGTCGTCGTTGTAACATTTTATGGGCGTCGATTTCACTTGTCAATTGTGTAATAAACTCGCGTCTTGTGCCTTCCATTCCTGTTTGATTTAAGCTCACTCCCTACGAAATTGTCTGCTACTTATTTTATTTTATTGCTTCATACTTAAAATAGTACTTTGAAGCGCGGTTTCTCATTTCCAACAGGAAATGTATGCATATGAATGATAATTATGTACATGAATGTTGAAACTGCTAAGAACGGTCCTATCATTTTAAATTGTAACATGTTCGTTTAATCTATGCCGGGGATAATTACCATTACAAATGCGAATACCGCAGCGATGTAAACGAAATATGTTGTTTACTTAGCGATGTAGCAAAACATTATGATTAATATACTTAGGTACATACAAATTTATCTAATAAATAAATAAAATTGATAACATTTCCCGAACTTGTACACTAACAAGTAACAGAAGTTGGTGAACTTTTATGGTAGGACTAAATATGGTCGTCTTAAGTTTCTTTTTAGAATCTATTAGACACCGAAGTTATAATATCGGATCCCGGGGCAGAGCGTCGTTTACTATCACTTAACTCATTTTTATATTCGCCATTTTGGCTTGCTCGCTGTCCCAGATTCGCTATGAATACAGAGTGGAGCCACCCATAATACGATACATGGCCTACTTTGAGAGGGATCCTCGGAGCCACGCTACTTGTTTACATTGAACTTACGTGTCTTGTGCGTTTGTAGCGTATCTCTGCTCTAATATTTGTGCTTTCCCATCGAGCTACGATCGACACGTTATAACTAAATTCTAAATATTTGTCTAGAGTATCAAATTTAAAACGTTCTATGTAATATAGATGTAGAATGTAGATAGGTAAGTATACCAATATATCTACGATAACGGGTTTATATACAAACTAGCTGCGCCCCGCGGTTTCACCCGCAGAAATCTCGATCCTGTGAGAATGTCGGGATAAAAAGTATTCTATGTCCTAATCCAGGTCATAGTCTACCCATGTGCCAAATTTTATCCAAATCCGTTCAGCCAAAAGGCTGAACGGATTTGGATAAAATTTGAGCGTGATTGAGTAACAAACATCCAAACATCCACACTTTCACATTTATAATATTATAAGTACGATTATATATTTTTAGGTTCAGAAGTGGAATATTATTTAAAAAAAATAAACACTTAACAAAAATAGGTTTATTTATAATTAAAATTAACACAAAATATAGCTAAATCAAATACTGCAAACTTCCAACGATTTAAAATAAGAAAATAACAGAGTAATCAGCAGAATGGCTTACGTGACCTTAATAACAACCAACAGTGATTATTACAAGACGTCCGTACACTCGGAGAGCCGGCGAAGAAATGGGCCGCTCCTTTTTTTTTTATTTTATTTTTTTTTTTTGAAGGGCAACTCGCAGTTTTGACCACTGGGGGTCGTGGCTGCTTAACCGGTCTGTCCTGTGGTTGCCTTTCGGATTTTACTCTAAAAGGCCTCCAGCCAGGAGCGGAAAAATTTAAAACTAAAACTTAAATGATAGATGACCGCACGCTAAGGGCACCCCCTGTGGGGTACGGACCTCGGCTTAGGGCGTCATCGGGAGAGGGCAGCGCGATATTGGGGACGGGCTGGATCAAAGGGTTTATAGTATCATGATTATTAAACGGGGAATTTAAAGCTACAGGCTCAGCTACGGCGCGGGCTGAGGCCTCATCGGACTGGGGACGGGGGGAACGGATGCGGGGGGGTCGTCGCGTGGGACCTCGTCGGCGAGGTCGGAACGATGGCGGTCTGTGTTTGTGCACTGTACTTGTGGCCCTACTGCTCTCCTGGAGGAGGGTTATGGGGTCATCGGGGTCGACTAGGACATGCCGGGGACGGCGGGTATGACTGATTCGGGAGGGGACATAACTGGCGGCCGCGACAACCAGAGGGTTGCGGTGAGTGGCGGCGGAGTCGAAGAAACGCTTGGATAGGCGTTTCATGAACTGACTGATGGTCGGGATTTTAAGATCGAGATGGAGACTTTCGTTCCGAACGAACCAAGGGGCACCGGTCGCCCTGCGGAGGAACCGGTTTTGGAGGGTCTGCATCCTATGGATGTGATGGGGCTTCGCTTGTGCGAATACTACGCTCGCATAGGTCATGATGGGGCGAATGCACGCTGTGTAAATGCGCAATTTGCACCTAAGTGACAATTTGCTGCGTGCATTCAGGACGGAGTGGAGCCTACCGAGAGCGAAAGCGGCGCGCGAGCGCGCCTGCTTTATGTGCTCCGAGAAGGAGAGGTGCTGGTCTAGGACGACGCCCAAGTATTTGGCTCGCTTCTCCCAAGGGATAGGCTTGCCGTACATGGTCAGCGGACGGGAGGCCGCTCCTTCCAAGCGCACCCTTTATATAGACTGTCGCCGAGTAGTTGATGACGACGTTCGGAAACACCTTACACGGCCTCTCCTGATGTTGGGTCGTCCTCGACGCAATTTCTTACAGCGATCCCGCTAGGACCCGCCACTGGAGAGGTCGGTGGGTCGGTTTCAATGCCATCATCCAGCGAGGGCATGGACAGCGCAGTGGGAGGTAACTCCGTTTGCACTTCCATCTCCTTATTATCATTAGTTTCATCTAAAAACAAAAAGGTTATTAGTACTAGAAAAACAAGATAGAAACACTCAGTCTCGCTGACCAATCAGTCCGTCTTCGCTCAGTCAATTCATTCATCGTTCTTTCACAACTCTGACTCATGTGACACGCATACATCGTTCTCAAAAAGAAAATAAAACACAACCAGGCCAAGGCATATTTCTGTTAGTTTCCAAAAAGACTTGTGTCCTTAATCTCGCCGGTCGATTTCATTATTCGATCACCAGCGAATCTTGTAACATGGCCTGTTAAACAGACCCACTCGTACGAAGACCGTATTCAAACGTACGAGCGCATTCCACATGCAGACCGTATTCGAACATGTGGAGCTTCCCGACACGTAGACCGTATTCATACGTGTCGAGGCTTCCCAACACGCTGACCGCAATCACACGTGTTGAGGCTTCTCAACAAGTAGAGCGAATCGTACAAGTGAGGTATACCAAACAGATAGTTATCATACAAGTGAGGTTCGCCCTACAGACTCGCCACAACAATCGCATAACTGTCAATATTATGAGCTTAACTTACTTTCAAAAAATGCAGCACATGTTTCAGGGCTCCACTCACCCCGCCACGGCACCATATATTGCGCAGCAGCCTGCGTCGTTTTTCCATAACTGCCGCTGAGCAAACGTAGCGTGTAACGTCCACTAGGTAGAACTTTTACCACCTTATATGGACCACGCATGGATGACGCCGGAGTCAAGTTTACCTGCCGACTGGGAGTATTTTATTACGAAGACCAAGTCTTCAACATTGAATTGGCGTGGTGTACTTCGTCGTTGGTTAACTTGCTCGTCTTGCCTGATTTGGTTCTTGCTGAGAAGTTCACGAGCTCTACTTCTAGTGATTTCTCGTAAAGCGTCTCTGTTAGGTGCCGCACCTTCGATGGCTACATCACGTACTAGTGCTTGAACCACGGGAGTTGTAGATTCTGTGCCTATTAAAAGATTCAAGGGAGAGACTTGCGTAGTCTTCTGTCTTGTGATATTCAGCACCAGTTGTAGTTTCCACAGAGTCTCCGACCACTGCAGTTTTTTGTGGTTGGCTTGGATGCGTAACATGTTGAGTACAGTCCGCATGTACCTTTCCGCTTGACCATTCGCCTGGTGCATCTCCGGCGTGATGTAGTGCAGGTTGCAGCCGAGTTCGTTAATCCATGTCACGAACTCGTTAGACTCGAACATGCGTCCCTTGTCTGTGACCATAAGTTTAGGCACTCCAAACAAAGAAATAGCCTGAGTAATGACACGTCGAAGTTCCGTAGAATCTTGTCGGTGAATAGGATATAGAAGTGTGTATTTAGTGAAAGCGTCCACAATGAGGAGGATGAATTTATACCCTTCTGAAACTGGTAGGGGTCCCAAAGCGTCAACATGAACTGTATTAAATGGAGTGTCGGGTTTTTCCCAAGAAGTTATTTTTTGTAATGGAGCCCGAGGAACTCTTTTTTGAGAAATACACACAAGGCAATGAGAGACATATTTCGAAACAAATCGTCTGAGACCAGGGAACCAAAAATGTCGGAGAATAAGGTCAAGGGTTTTCTCCGGGTGCGCCAAAGTTCACCTAAATTTTCAACTCCGATAATTGGAAATCCGAAAATGTTCTTCCTAACATTTTTCATCCTAACAATCACAATTCCTAACTACTCTGTCTCTAATGTTCATAATTCCGAAGCATTCAACTTCATAATGTCAGTAGCAATAAACATCTATTATACTTGTATTTGTTTTCCTATATTTTCTCAACATAACCATCTTATACACTATTATTCAGTCATATTTTTTTTGTTTAGATTTCTTTTTATTCATAATAATCAGTATTATATACATAAATTTTGCGTAACTTTATTTTCACATAACATGTGTAACATATAAGAATAAAGCGTATTCTTTAATTTTATTTATAGCGGTGTGTACCTGCAAATATATCCATAGGTTAGGTTAGGTTAGAACTGTGACCAACTACGCGCGAGCTGAGCGAGCGAAGCGAGCGGTGCCGCGACAGCGGCCGGCGAGCGCTACCTCGAAATTGGTCGCGAAATTTTTCTAAGTATTTTTTTCATAGTGCCCCCAAGACGACACTCTGACCTGAATTTCATTCATTTAAGACAAAAATCAGTCAAACGACCTTTAATCATTCTAAACAGTTGGTTTAAAATATAGTGGGTAGGTTATATATAAGTTGGGTGAAAATATTATGGTAATTATGTTTAGGGATAAAAGCGTTATGATAAAAAACAGTAGGAGTTTAAATATATTTACATTAATGATATTATTAATTACAATTTTCGGAAACATGAGTGTTATGAACATCGCCGGTAGCACTACAAATAGTATGAATGAAAACTTTAGGATGAAAAATTTTAGGAAGAGTGATCATTCGGATTACAAATCGTTAGGAAGAACAATTTCGGGTAAAGAACTTTAGTTGAGCCAATATGGACCCGTTTTCTCCGCATTAATGTGTTCATGTTCATCATGGAACACTCTCAAAAGACTGAGTCGATGACCTTTCGGTATGTAACAGAGCGACCTCGCTTCTTGGCCTACCGGGACGTACTTATAGTACAGGACTCCATTTTGAATTTTATAACGATCGGTATCTAGTCTGCCATCATGAAGTTTCTGAATAAGATCTTGAGTTTCGTTGTCGGCTGACTGCGCGATCTGAGCCCAGTTACGGGGCCTCGAAATTTGATTTACGCAAACGGGATTGCGACTTAAGTAGTCTGCATGGGGTATCATTGCGCCCTTGCGATACTCAATAGCAAAATTGAAATCTTGAAGGTAGATCCACCACCTTGCTACTCGGGGCAAAAGATCTTTTTTTCGCTCAGTAGACTTAAGCGCATTGCAGTCGGTAACAACTACGAAGTTTAAGCCAACTAAGTAATGGCGAAAATTTTGGAGGGCTTTGACGACAGCAAGGGTCTCTAGTTCGTAAGAATGGTACTTGCTTTCTGCTCCCTGGGTGGACCGACTAAAATATGCGACTACGTGTTTCTTTGAGTCGAGATGTACTTGTAAAAGGACGGCGCCGTATCCAATACTACTGGCATCCGTATGGACTTCAGTAGGAAGGTCTGGGTTGAAGATAGAAAGAACTGGTTCGCTTGTTAACTCCCTGATTAAACTTAAACGAATAGTTTCGCATTCGGAGGTCCAGTTAAATTTGACGTTTTTATGGGTGAGGACGGCAATGGGGGCAGTTTTAGTAGAATAGCCTTTTATATATTTCCTAAAATAACCTGCCAGGCCTAAAAGTTGTCGCACCTGCTTTACGTTTTCGGGGGGCAAGGTGTTCACTAAGGCTTCCACTTTTCGTGGACTCGGCCTAACCTGACCCTGACTTATAAGTCTACCTAAATATTCAACTTCCGTAACCAGAAATGAACATTTGTCTAGATTGATAGAAAAACCAGCTATTGTGAGAGTCCTAAGTACCTTACGCAACAGTTCAATTCCCTCGTGTACAGAGTTACTTAATAAAAGGACGTCATCGACATAGACTAACACATTCCCCTCATTAATATGTGCGCGAAGGGTGTTATTAATGATACGCTGATAAACTACTGGAGAATTAGCTAACCCAAAAGGCATTTTGACGTATTCAAAGTGTTCTTCCGGTGTCACAAACCCTGTCAGGTGTATAGATTCCTCTTTCAAAGGGATTTGATGGAATCCAGTAGCCATATCAAGACAGCAAAAGAATTTATAACTGCCTAACCTATCGATATGGTCATCAATTAGTGGAAGTGGGTAGCGGTCTTTCACTGTTATACGATTAAGTGCCCTAAAATCTACACAAAGTCTGTCCGAACCATCGCGTTTCTTCACTAGTATGATTGGACTCGCGTAATTAGAGTGAGAGCGCCTAATAATTCCTTTTTCTAAAAGATCATGAGTTATTTCCCGTACTTTAAGTTTTTCTGAATACGAGAGCCTATACGGTTTATATACGACAGGAGTAGAACTGATAAGCCTTATTTCCATTTCTCCTGTTCGGACTGTAGTTACAGCAGTCCCTTTTATTAAAAACTGCAAGAATTCATTGATGACAGACGTAAGGCTTTCCAACTTCGCGCCCTGTAGAGGCGTGTTTAGTTTTAACTGGTCGCCTTTTCCAACAGCATTAACCTTTTTATTAACTTTGTCGGTGCGCGCGAGATATTGTCTATCTTTAGTTCGGATGTAAGTAATTCCGTCACGGTTTAATACGTCGGTTCCAATTATGATAGGCGTATTCATAAAAGACGCTGGAACTACTACCAAATCTACTTCCATCGAAATGTCGCTGAACTCTACTGTGAGTGTGACGTAAGATGTCGCAATCACTTCTTTATTACTGAGACCCTTAAGAACGCAACGTCTCGGCTTAGGCTGACAAGTGAAATGCTTTAAAATGTTGGAAGAAATGAGAGACACATCTAGGGCTCCGCTATCAATGAGCACGTCTACTGGAATACCCTCTATGATTGCTGAAGTTATATCGTTACTTTGTGAAATGATAGATCGATAAGAGCAGAGATTGACATTGCGTTGATTACGTTGTTCTGACTTCGCTTTCATGAAGCATTTGTCCTCGCTGTGTCCCGGTTTTTTACAAAATGTGCAAGCGTTACTTGATGACGGTTGCGAATTGGAGTTCGCATCGGAAGACACGTAAGGTGTTCGACTACTGGATGCATTAGACTTGGGTCGCCTACAGACGCGACTGACGTGACCATGTTTATTACAATTAAAGCATCTCGGACCCGGAGTGCTACCTGACTTCGTCACTTGGCTATGTTTTTTATGTTCGACCACCTTGTCCTGTTTCCCTGTTAAGGGCTTGGTGTAAATGGATAAAAACGAGACAATAGTGTCAGAGGTTAGGCTAGCATTAGCGGCAGCGGCGCGCACCTGAGCATTGTCTATACCACGGATTACAATGAGGGTTCTTAAGTCGTCGCTTATCCCCTGCACTATTCTCAAACGCAATAGGGTACGACGAGCGTATTCAGCGTAACTTGAGTATTTATCCGAAGTTGCATTCATTGCCTCGAACAATATGTTGGCATAGTCTAATTTACCAGGACAGAGAGGTTTAAACTCACGCTTGAAGTTAGACCAAGTCCGGTCATTCGAAACCCATTCGCCTAACCAAACCTTAGCGTCACCCTTAAGGCACGTCGCCACGCGTGACAAGCATTCATGATCGTTCCAACCGTTAGCTTCCCTAGCACGATCTACCTCTTTGCACCATGCTTCAATGTCATTACTTAATGGGTCAAAATTAGACACATAATAATGTTGTGACCTTGAGGGTTGCATCGTTTTAATTGCTTGCATCAAGGCATTAGCGAGGGTAGACGCCTCAGAATAAGGGGTACTAGACTCCGTGGTCTGCTGCGCAATTTTATCTGGTGTACGAGTAACAATCGTGGTGTTATGAGCACGAGGCGCCCCATCGTTAGAAGAACGCGCCTCAGTAGGCGAAACCGTACGCGAGTGTGACCTTGATTGGACACGGCGGGTACTACGAGAACGATCCCTACTGCGCGATTCGCGCCTAACACGATTACGCGACCGATACACTTCAGTATTGTGAGAATCACGTCGATCTCGGATACGCAAGCCATCCCGCGAAGTTCGATGTCTATCGTTCGAATTGTGATTCGATCCACCGTCACTGTGGTCGCGGGACCTACGAGAAGTAGGTCGATCCCGATTACGCACATCGCCTCTATAAAGACGCCTCCGTGGACTGGGAGTTCTTGTACGTCTCATTAGCACAGTTAAAAACAACAATTAAACACACAAATTATCAAAAGAATGAAGTGAGCAGTAGTTGTGAACAAAACAAAATTTTAAAAGGTTAACGGTTTTCTTTTTGAAAACAATTATAAAACTATAGCAAAACTTTAGTGTGGGCCTTAAGTCCTTTATCCCACTTCTGATTTTAGGTTCAGAAGTGGAATATTATTTAAAAAAAATAAACACTTAACAAAAATAGGTTTATTTATAATTAAAATTAACACAAAATATAGCTAAATCAAATACTGCAAACTTCCAACGATTTAAAATAAGAAAATAACAGAGTAATCAGCAGAATGGCTTACGTGACCTTAATAACAACCAACAGTGATTATTACAAGACGTCCGTACACTCGGAGAGCCGGCGAAGAAATGGGCCGCTCCTTTTTTTTTTTTTTTTTGGAAGGGCAACTCGCAGTTTTGACCACTGGGGGTCGTGGCTGCTTAACCGGTCTGTCCTGTGGTTGCCTTTCGGATTTTACTCTAAAAGGCCTCCAGCCAGGAGCGGAAAAATTTAAAACTAAAACTTAAATGATAGATGACCGCACGCTAAGGGCACCCCCTGTGGGGTACGGACCTCGGCTTAGGGCGTCATCGGGAGAGGGCAGCGCGATATTGGGGACGGGCTGGATCAAAGGGTTTATAGTATCATGATTATTAAACGGGGAGTTTAAAGCTACAGGCTCAGCTACGGCGCGGGCTGAGGCCTCATCGGACTGGGGACGGGGGGAATGGATGCGGGGGGGTCGTCGCGTGGGACCTCGTCGGCGAGGTCGGAACGATGGCGGTCTGGGCCGCTCCTTCCAAGCGCACCCTTTATATAGACTGTCGCCGAGTAGTTGATGACGACGTTCGGAAACACCTTACAATATATATATTATAGTATATATATATATATATATATATATTATATATATATATATATATTATAGTAGGATGGATATCTGCGACGTATAGCGTTAGAATGTTGAGTCTTTTGGTTTACTGGTTTACCGCATGCCCGTAACCCGTTTCCTGTTTCCTTTACTTACAGCGAGACTTAACGGTATACTATGTGGGTAGATGATACAGGCTGGCAGGGATATCGACGCGCAAACTGAAACCATGAATTCAGCACATGATTCTAGACCTTCTAGCGTGAAAATTTTTCGTCCAGTATCAAAAACATAATCAGCTGTTTCATAGAAAACTGCAAAACCTACGCGGTCAAAATGTATGGCAGAGCAAATATTTTTTTATTAACCGGCAAAAAAATTTAAAGCTGGGGGTTCAGAATCATGTACTGAATCTATGGTAACGGGTTGTGTGTCGATGTCCCTGCCACCCTGAATATAGGTAACGCAATGGGTAGATCACGCATATATACTAAGTCAACAGAATGGAATTTCCGTAATGCTGATTTTCAACTTTATATGGCGAGTTGTATTCAACAAAATGGGACGATATATTTACACTAACAGATGTTGATGAAGCTGTCGCATTACTTTACAGCAAGTTACATGACATTTTTAATAAATATGTACCAAAAAAAATAAAAAATAATCAATATTCGAAGTATCCGGCGTGGTTTACCCCCGTCATAGTTAAAACTTTAAAAGATAAGTATTTTCATTTAAAAAAATTCAAGCAGTTTAAATTAGAGTTTAATCAGGAACTATACAAATTTTACAGAGAGCGAGCTAAAGAGCTTATCGATCAGACATATAACGAATATATCCGAAGTACAGAGGCGGGTATAAAGAAGGATTATAAAAGTTTTTGGAATTTTGTAAAAAGTCAGCAGACTCCTAGACAAACGTGCTCTGAGTTTGAATATGATGGACTGATCGTGGTTGGGGTAGACGCAGCAAATGCGTTTGCTAAATACTTCAGTGTTTCTGCCGTATGACCCCGTTCTATCTGCAGCTAATGCTGAGCTGGAGGCAACAGACCCGCTGTGCTCCTCGCGGATCGCCATAGATGTAGTTGACTCAGCCGACATATCAGTAGCAATTCGCCGTCTAAAAGACCCATTCATCTTAAGGGCCTGATAAAATTCCACCCTTTATTCTTAAAGACTGCTTGGAAATATATAGAGAACCACTTCTATTTGTCTCTAACTTAGCCCTGCGAACAGCTTCTTATCCCGCAGAGCGGAAAATTTCATGGATTACCCCTGTGCCCAAGGGTGGCGCCAGGTCAAAACTGGACAACTATAGACCTATTGCGGTTCTGTCAGCCTTCGGCAAGGTCTTTGAGTCGATACTTAATCGGTACATCACCAGGCAGATCAAGACCCAACTAGCCAAGTGTCAGCATGGTTTCAGAGTCGGTAAATCCACTGTGACAAACCACATTAATTTTGTAGTCTTTGCTGTCACCGAAATGGATACAAATAAGCAAGTTGACGTGGCTTATTTTGACTTTAAAAAGGCGTTCGATCGTGTCCAAAATGACGTCCTACAAAAAAAAATATCCGCAGTAGGGTTTACCCCGAAGTTGCTTAAACTCTTTTCGAGCTATTTCACTCACCGTTTTCAGAATGTTCAAATCTCTGGACATAAGTCTGTCCCTTATATAACTTGCTCTGGTGTAAGCCAGGGTGGCACCTTGGGGCCTACGCAATTTATTGTAATGGCGAATGACCTGCCGAAGGTCGTCAGGACAGCAACAATGTCTCATGTTTGCGGATGACCTGAAGTTATTCTTGGGTATTAATAGACAGCATGACTGTGAGGCGCTGCAGAGGGACATTGATATGGTGGTAAAATGGAGTGAAGCCAATCACTTAGAATTTAACACTTCTAAGTGCAAGACTATTTCTTTTACCCGTTCGCGTTCGCCCATTCAATATAACTACCACATATCTGGTGTCAATCTGGAGCGTGTCAATGAAATAAAAGATCTTGGACTGACCTTAGACGTAAATATGACCTTTAATCAGCACATTAATAATATCTGTGGCAAAGCCTTTCAATCACTTGGTTTTGTTATGAGACAGGCAAGTAGGTTTAAAGACAGGAATGCTATACTCACTCTTTATTATTCGTTTGTACGTAGCAAACTTGAATACCATGCGCTGGTTTGGCATCCACATGAGCAAAAATACAAGCTCATGATAGAAAGGGTCCAACGAAAATTTGCTCGCTACCTATATAAAAAAAAATATGGGTATTATCCCTATTTGTATTCTTCTCTGTTTGTTGCCGGAATGGTGGGCGTCAACACGTTGTAACTGAGACGTAAGTGTGCACTTTTGATGCACTACTACTTATTGCTCAATAACAAGATCGATGACGCGATTACCCTAGCTCGCTGTTCATTGTTTGCTCCGGACCGCCTGCGGAGGTCCACCTGTGCCTCGCGGTGCCTGTTCGCGGCTCCGCCAGTGCGTACCCATACTGCTCGATATGCTCCCACTACCCTGGCAATCAATCTGCTGGACGCCCTGATTGCTCAGGAGCCGGACGTCGACATATTTATGTATAGCAGTAAATCTATGTTTAATGTTTGTATGAAGTTTTTTAGTTAAATGTTTTGTTGTTGGCTCGCTGCGCGCTTTGGTATTTACTGTAAGTGCAGCAAGCAATTGTTATATAAATAAAATAAAAATATAGTTTTAATATAATTAAGTTTTTTGCGTGTGTAGATACTATTTAGTTTGAAATGTTAGTTATATGATAATAGTTGTATATATACCTCCTATTAAAATACAAATGTAGCGATAATTAAAATAAAAAGTTGGTTATTGTACGTGGTTTTAGGTAACCAAAAAACAAGTATTTGAATTGCAATGGATATATAAAACAAGCTTGGTAGTGGTACGAGTACACACGGCTACATATCAAGCTATACATTTTCAGTATAAGCTAATCTCGCATTGTATATGATTTCCGTACAATGCAGCTTGATGTGTAGCCGTGTGTACGTCAAATCTTTACTATGAAAATTAATTTAGCCATGAGGACACTAAACCTATATCAACCAAAACCTTACGAAATCGGGTTGGAAAGCACCAGAGAGGACGTTTTCGCTTATAAGATTTATCAGCAGTGACAGATTAATATCAATAGGAAACTTTGGAGTTACTTTCTAGAATTCTCGCCTTAAGAAAACGTCATATTTTTGGGTAAGCAAGTATGAGGATTTTTCACTTTGAAATGGAACAAGATTGCACCAAACCAATTCGGTGTAATAATGATCATTAATATTCAGAATGGTTGTAAAGCGGGGTATATTAGTGTGACCTCTCTAAATCCTTATATTTTATAGGAGCAGTTTATTGAATAGTGAATATCTGGGATCTGGTCGGGTACAGCGGGCGAGTGGGCGAGTCGACCGCAAGCAGAGCAATAAGGCGCGTGAAGCGGTCGGGCCTTGTCTTAATTGTCAATAACCGTGAGTCCCGGCGCGCCGAGCCCGCTCCCGCCGAATAATTAACGAACTTCCGCGATTTTCGAGTTTGTAAATTGCCTCATGGTCTCGTCGACCCGCGTCCTGGTTTGCTGATATAAATTATGTGCGCAGAAAATTAATCTTAGTGATTTAAGAACACCCTTTATTCTCAGGCTTCTATTTAAATCTTATTCTTACGAAGTTCTCTAATGGCAAGTTTCTGCATTAGGGAAAGTGCCTTTTTGTTATACCATATAGCTAACGCGGCTATAGCACAATATTCAGATTAGTGAAGGCGTATTGTGAAACGAAGCCGACATTTATCGGTAATGTCACCTCTCGTTGATCTTCCTGAGAGATTTCGAAAGAAAATCCTTATAAAGGTAACAGAATTCGACATTTCGCATATTATTCCGTTTTCTGGGAAATTATAATAAGGCGTAGCTTAGGACCCTGCCGCTCGGCTTCCGTTGTGTTTGTGCGGAAGTGTTTCCAATAATTACGTTATTGGAGTAGGTGCGTCGTTTGTGTTTAAGTTACTCAATAAATACCGTGAGTGTATATTGTATTAAATTACGGAGACATACCTACATGACGTAATTTTAACACTGAGTACGAGTCTCGGCGAGGAGAATTGTGGGATCCGACGCGAATGCGAGCATAAACAGAGAATTTACAAGCCCACGCCTTTCATTAAAATGTAAACAAGCTTCCATATAATTCGTGGTACGTAAATACATCAGCGGGGATCACAAGGGCGGGGTGCACACCACCTAACTGCGGGAATGTTTTATGGTCAACATTAACCGCAATACGGTTGACCCTGAGAGCTCATCTTCCCGAGACTAAATGCACTAAAACCAGCGTTTTAATACTTTAGGGCGTGCGTATGTGATATTTGTTATGAACAACGTTAACTTTATGATTTTGCTGCGTAACCAATGTTTTGCCATTAACTTTAACATAGTATGGCAGCAGATTTTAACAGCTGTAATATAATACTAACTGTCGTATAAGCATAGAGTGTCAGCCATACAATACTAAGCACCTTAATAAATCGCGAACCGCAGAGCAAAGCAAAATTATTTTAATTCTACTTTAAAATACCTACCTACACGTTGGGTTCTTATGGTCTACTTTATTAAAATCTCAGTGAAGTTATTCTACTGATACAACAAGAAAAATATGTAAAATAATTATATTTATGTTTCCAGTTATTTAATAATTGGATACCTGAAAAGGTTCTAGCCATTCTATTTCTATGTTATTAAGAAATTATTATAGGTATTCATTTAGTTCCATACCATCTAACTGGGCTACTTAAACATTTTGTACGAAGATTGTAGGAATATAATAATTGATCAAGACGGTGTATATAATAGCTATTTCTTTAGTAGTGGGTGGAGGCGCGTTGTCTGAGTTTTGTTCGTTAGACTGAAAACTTTGTTATGGTAAAGTCTACTTACACCGACCGAGGTTGTTTCTTTTAAAACTTATTGCTAAATCTGCTACTATAATCTGCCATTGCCAATAAAAAGGGGTATAGTAAATACTTGTCTAGGAAGAAACTATTTTCATACAAATTTTATTGCTACCAAACATTGTAGTGGAAATGTCCTGAAGGTCTATTTATAAAAATAAATGTTATTATAACCGCTAATAAGCATTTATTTGATTAAATAGGAACACAAAACAGCTACATAATGCAATATTACAAATAAAAAAACATAAGTAACTTAAATAATAATGTAGTCCACAGCGCTGTTCACAGATTACCATTAATAAATAAAACTTTAAAGTCACTCGGAGGTGAACTGTTCATGCATGACAGTTACACTCTATAAAACAAATTAAAAAAAGGATTTAAAAACAACAACAAACAATTAGTCTAAGAGTTCAGAGGTGTCTCATACAAAAGGCCACAAAACCTATTCAATGAGCAAGCAAATATGTCTATGTGTTCGAATGCTTCATTGTAGGTTACTGCCATTCGTCGAACTGGTGAACGTAGACGAGTGTTAGATCGGAAGCTACCTACTGCAAAGAGTTTGCCTGCACGCACCTGCCGTCTATAGACAGTTCTGGGGTCTGCATAGAACAATACATTATTTAAATCAATACAATCAAAATTGCCGTTAATAATGTTATAATTTCATTTAGCCTGTTTCCTCGGAAGATTTAAAAAAGATCCGCCAGAGGCAGCAGTAGTGGGGGGTACAAATGTTTTGATTTCCCTGTTGACAGTAACGTTAAATGTACATTGTAAAAATGGAATTAACGGAAGATGATGTCTGGAGCAAAATTGAATTTGCATAAATTCAAGATCATCTTGTCCGGGATTTAAAACGATGGCTTGCATGCCGTGGTTTACCTGTTTCAGGTAACAAAAATGTACTCGTAGAAAGGTTAGTTGTCGTTGACAGTTCGTTTTATTTGCTGTCAGAGACTAAAATATTTTATGGACATATTTTTGTAAACGCTTAATTTAAAAAAAATATGAATTGTGGAATGCATTGCGAAATATGTGGATGATATTTTTTTGTTTATCGAAATCGGTGGTGGTAAATGTTTAGAGGATAAGCAGCAGCGCATGAAATTACTCAATCCAGTTCTACAGACATTCTGCGCTATTCCTTCTTCAAATTAGGCAATTTTCCCATCCTGGACTATTCCTCGTACTTTCTGTTATGCTACAATGTATAATTATATAACTTCTGGTACTATTGATAATACTATGAAACTAAATTAAACCTTATCTAATGATGATAAATGTCTTCCTGACTGTGGAAATTCAAAAGCACTGCAAAGAGAAAGGCAATATTTTTTAAGTGATTTTGTTTTAAACATGGAAGATAATGCGACTGATAAGAGCTATTAATTAAGAGCAGATGTAAAATCTTTTTTCAGAGCAATTGTTAATTATAAAATAACCATAGCTGTTGATAATAATAGTAGCAAAATTATTAATGCTCAGTGTCAGTATCCAGTATCTGCTTCGAAGAACGTTTACGTATGACAGAATTTAAATCCTCTTCAACACGTCTCTGCTTTCTTTTACAATCTTTGGGAATCTAAAAAAATACATTGAATTAATTATACTTTTGTATTTATTAAATTTTAATATATTAATAGATTAAAAGTCGCTGATAACGGATTTGGATTTTATATGTAGAGGAGGTACCCATACAGAGTTTTAGTTAATAAAACTAAATAGATTACAATATACAACCTAAAACTAAAATATATATACATACTATATACAAGTGTACAATAAAAAAATAAAAAAATGTTATAGTGAAAAGCTCAAAGGGCATCAAAAAATTTGTCCGCATCGCTGTCAATGGGATAAGTGCCCAAAAGACTGGCAGCATTGCCACGTTGGATGGCAATGCTGATTCTTTGGGCTAAAAATAGGCCCGCCCCCTGGTCGCGTGAAGAGTCGACCAACCGCTTGGCGACGTCCAGAAATATTCGATGAGCACTGTGACCCCAAGGCCTTAGTGTTTCAATCCCAAACTGCTCAAACATATAGCTCCCAATAAGGTTGTTATACTTTCGCCGTTTGAGGTTTTCTGCTCCTGCAGCAGCCGTCCCTGCACAGCCGCCCCTGCACAGCCCGCTGTGCTAGGAAGATGGGATGGCACGAGGGTGTCGACACAAGTTGCATCCCACATCAAAGGCTTATCCAACTTCCAAGGCATTATGGTCATTCCATCTGGCCTCTTCCCATTGTCACGTGCCAAGCCATTGGGTTCTAAAACAGCTGGCACCTCGGTGGTGACAAGAGTTCGACGGATGATGTCATTAATGCTGGCGTGACCAGCCAGCGCTCTTGCTGCAGGATAGGCCAAGGTGATCGAGGCGGTCGACTGCTTTACCGCATTAACAGTGATGTGGAGCCCCGCAAGGAGCGTCTAGACGCAAACATGTAGCGAGCCGGAAGGTGGTATCACCCAGTAAAGTGCCTATGTTGGGTGACGGTAGCGCTTGAAGCCAGAGGCCCAACTCCCATTCCCTCACAGCCAGCAGGCGGGCACGCTCGGCAGTATTGGTGGACGTATTAATAAGTTTATTCCGTGCCAAATTCCGTATCCGTTCCGTATTCAGAGCGGCTCATCTCATTGTCTCTGGGAAGACGGGTTCTCGGGCTGAACCGAGTCCGGGCAAGCTACTTTCCAGGCGTTCACCGCATCGGTCAAACACGGCACTTCAGAGTCAACCTGAGAAGGGGCTAAGATTCTTGTGGTTAACTTTTCGGTACTGTGGACCGAGGACAGGAACGCCGGTAGCCTCACACTAGAAATTTTGCGGACGCCGAGCCCACCAAAACGAATTGGTAGTGTGGCTTGCAGCCACGCGCGGTCGTCCAATGCCACATTTGAAATGGATGTTAGAGTACTTCGAATAATATGATAAATTTTGTCTAATAGGTGTGGGCTACTTCCATAAAGAGGAAGAGCGGAGAAAATACATAAAATTCGGACCAAAACAGCAATATCTGATAAGGGTGAATGCCGAATGTAAATTAATTTTAGAAAGTCTATCCGAAATATCGTTAAAATGTTTAATTTTTTTCGTCGACAAATGGTGAAAAACTGTCTTCTAAAATTGGAGAACCTAGGAGGTGCAGTGAACTTTTTTCCAAAACTTTGATATCTGGGGCTATTGAATTGAATTTCTGTATTGTCGATTGTCTGTCGGTATTGTCACAAAGGTAAATTTCGCATTTTGAGTAGTTTAGTTCAAGACCGATTGCTTGGAACTGCTGCTTTAGGAATTGAAGATCTTTTAGAACGGTGTCTACGTGCGTATTCTAGGTGCATCGTCTTCACATATGATTACATAATTAATGTGAACTTACATAATATTGTAAAATATTTTAAAAGAGTAACGGTGGAGTTTCTTGCCCATTCTTCTCCATACGAAACTACCTTTTGGAAGGGACAACTAGAATCAATTCTATTTTTTTGTAAATTTTGACGTTCAAAAGTGCCTTTTATGTGCCTATTTGAAATAAATGATTTTGACTTTGACTTTGACTTTGAAATACCACACATTAAATTTTGAATTTAGTTGTTGTATTATTGGGTGGATAGCCAAACTGAAAATGACTGGCCCGAGAGGATCACCTTGTTGGCATCTAACTGCAGATTCTAAAACGTTGTCTTTAAATAATAATTTTAGTGGGTGCCTGTAGCATTGCCACATAAAACCATACATTTCTGGTAACTCCTTTTTTACTTCAGCCAACAAAGTGTCCTGTTAAGGGAGTTGAAGGCGTTCTTAACTTCAACCTTGAGGATGACCTCACCTTTACTGGCATTTAAAAAACTAGATAGGGCATGTACGGCAGCCTCGCAGCCCCCTTTGGATCCAAAGTCAAGCTGTAGGGGTTGGAACTTGTTGGTCAGAATTTCACCATACAATTTGCAGCATATTTTAGCTGCCGTACGCCTGTAGGTGCAACCAACGGCAATGGGACGAATGCCGCCGTCCCTCTTGCGCAGGGCACATAAGTTGGCCTCGTACAAGATATTGACGATGGCGTCATTCACACCGCCGTTGAGCATCAGGTTCATTAGGGCCACAAGCTCCTTCAAAAGCAAAAGCGATTCACCAGCTTCCCCGGCGCCTGAACTCAATAAATCTTTTAAATGCTGAGTAGTCAGGCCGTCGAGACCACCGGCGGAACCACTTCGGAAAGAGCTCACAGCTGCAATCAGCTGGGGGGCAGTGACATTAAAAGGAATTGAATCTGGATCGGGGGGGCATGGGGAGTTCAGGAAAGGTGAGACCATCCGCAGGCGCTAGATATTTGCTATCCAGGGCGGAAAGAGTTTCTGGAGAGTAGGGTGCCACCACATCGCTACTGAATAGTAGCCTTGCCGCTCCCCTGATGTCACCTTCACTTAATTTGGATTCTACATGTGAACATAACCCTGTTCGTGAAAGGTTATTGAAAACAGGTAATTTTGGATCCAAAATGGGAGTCGAATTGTTACAGTTGTCTTTAATTTGGTTTGCCAAAGTTGTTTTAGTTGCCAAATTTTTTTGGACAGGCAGAATCCTATAAGGGAAGGTGAGTAGTTGCTCCCAGGCGCTGTAAGAATTCTCCTGGGTATCAAGGCGGAGACATCGTGTCAAACTTAGAGCAACAGACCGCCTTGCGCCCCGGGGAACTCTCTTTAAAACAGGAGTATATTTTTTTAAATTTGAAAGAGTTTTCCATAGTTTTTGGTCTGAAAGTAATGAAGTTGTAGCTGGAGAGCACAAAGATACACTATGAGGTTTGTGAACCTTGCCATAGTGTATCCGTAGCCCCCGTTCGCCTTTAAAGAAGCGTGGCTGGGATTTAATTTTAAGATTTTATATTGTTGGACCATTAGGATTAATGAACTGGTTCGGACACACATAAGTATGTTTTTTTATTTTTTCAATTCTTAAATCCGTTCTTCGCGATACATGAATCTACTCCAAACACTTTTTCGTGTCAACTTGAGGTTTAATAAACGGCATTTATAATAAATGAATACATATATAATATTGTAAAACATTTTAAAAGAGTAACGGTGGAGTTTCTGGCCTATTCTTCTCCATACGAAACTACCTTTTAGAAGGGGCAACTAGAATCAATTCTATTTTCCTGTAAATTTTGACGTTCAAAAGTGCCTTTTATGTGCCTATTTGAAATAAATGATTTGACTTTGCACAAATGTTATACAATCTTGCTTGTATCGACTGTCAGAAGTACATTTCGCGAATGCACAATGGGCATAATAATATTTTATTAAATATTTTTTCACGTTATTAAATTATTTATTTTAATGATAAGACATGCATTTAACGTTACTGTCAATAGGGAAATCAAAACACGTGTACTCCCCACTAGTGCTGCCTCTGGCGGATCTTTTTAAAATTTTCCGAGGAAACAGCCTAAGCCTGTATTTAATGAGCAACTGGTTGTACGGTAGATACGTTTTGTGTCACCTGTAGTGCATTGCACGAAAAAATCTACGTTGGACGTTTTCTATCATGTCGATGTATTTGCCATAGTACAGGTTCCAGATGGATACAGCATATTCGAGCTGGGAACGGACTAGGGTTTCATTCAGGCAGAGGCACGAAGAGGTCCGCTTAAAGTCATGAGTGGATCTCATTATAAATCCGTACATCTTATATGCTTTATTTACAATTTGTTCGATGTGCAAATCCAAGCAGAGGTTTGAGTTAAGCAATATGCCAAGATCACGAACCGAGTTTACTCTGTTTAATAAAGCATTACATAATCAGTATGAAAACCTACTAATAATAAAAATAATTTTAATTTTATTTCAGAACATGAATTCCATATAAATTTGTTAGTAAAGCTTAAAACTATGTTAGTAACTTATACCTACTTATTCAAGTTAACCATTTACCTTACATTAAAAAGGACACCACCAGAACTGTGCACCTTGTTCCAGTGCCCTACAACACAACCTAGGACACTCAACCCTTTCTGTTATGGTGTAAACCCATAAAGGTTTATTTTTGTTAAAATTTAGGTAGTTGCACTTGGGAATACTCAGATGGAGCTTACTAGCGCAGCAATAGTCTTTTAGTCAATTCAAGTTATTTTGTAGAATATAGCAATCCTGAATGTTACGAATAGGTCTGTATACTTTGAGATCATCAGCGTATAACAAAAATTTGGAATTATGAAAACAGTTACCAATATTATTCATAAAGACAATGAATAAAAGTGGACCGAGAATAGAGCCTTGTGGAATACCAGATGTAATCCGAGTAGCATGAAGTGGTATCCGTTAATTACAACCCGTTGTCAAATGTTAGTGATGTGCGAAATGAACCATTACTACAAATTACCATGAATAAAATTGAAAGCTATTTGGTTCAGCAACAATTACATGATCCACCTTGTCAAAAGCTTTTTGAAAGTCTGTGTACACTGCATCAACCTGTTTGATTGTCGATTTTATCAAATAGGTCAACAAAAAATACCAGAAAAAAAGTTGCTGTCGTGGATCGCTTTTCCACAAAACCGTGCTGTTGCAGTATACTATTATTATGTAGGATAGGGTGGGTACACTTCGTTATGTACCAGTCTATCAAAAAGCTTCGATAAGGTAGGTAAAATAGAAATAGGTCGGTACTACTTAACACTACGCTTAGATCCACTCTTGTGTACAGGTGTGATATTAACCAGCTTCCACACCGTTGGCATAGCATCGTCTGTGGTACATTTATTGCAGATTATAGCTAGGGGACAGCGGTCTACAGATAAAGGTAGCAGTAATTTTAAGTAAAAAAGCAAACAGCCCATCAGGGCTCTTAGATGGATGGATTTCAGTTCAGCCAAAACCGATTCTTCCTTAAGGTGTAGGTTAGAAACAAGAATGTCGTAAGACGCGGTTTCCGAAGGAAACTCCTACTGAGAGAGTGCAAGTGCGATTGAGGTGTTTTTATTGAGTGTGCTAATTAATGTTTTAGAAAACCAGACCTGATTTTAGGTGCATCGTTGAATTTGTAGGGTCCTCAAGTTTGCTAACCCATCACTCGACAACCCTTAGTTGCAGGTCCATTTGCAAGGTAACCATTTTCGATCAGGTACGTCGCCGTATTGTTTTTCAAAAGATATTTATAAACTTATATAACCTACAAGAAACACAATAGTGACTTGTATTTATTTATCTTAGACAGTCTATCCACCCACTACTTCGAGTTTCAAGAAGTTTTTATTCTTCAAGTGATATGAGTGGAAGTTGTAGGAAAACTGAGAAACTACTCGACCAACGTTTAATCTTCATTTAAAGTTGCTTGTTTTGTCCATTAAGAAGATGGGCAAACTTATAATGTGATAAAATAACACGACGGTAGTCTTGGAACAGCAGAGTTACAAGAGGTTGAACAGGGATGAGAATTAAGGAACCGAACGTTAAAAGTTGGTAAAGTTCTGTATGTTTAGATTAAAAACCTATTTTAGGATTAGAAATCACAACACTTGGCCGTCTGACATAAAATATACTACATTTTAGCATGTTCCTCTTTCAACTTCTGGCAAATTCAACTAATAGATATATTATAGATAATATACATACAAAACCTCATACCTTCTTCTCATGATAGGCGAAAACTACAGAACGCCAGCTGCTACGATCCTTACAGATAATTGTATCGTCAATCAAATACCTTATTGAGTTTAATACCATTATTATTGAACAGTTGACCACACCGCGGTGGTAACATTTTGACCTTGAACTGGCCTATCGAAGTCCGGAGTTTCAATAGAATAAAAGGCTAGGTTATACTGGTTGTGTTACCACTGATGTATGGCCTACTGAACATTGAAATACAGGGTTAGTTTTCAAATAATAATAATTTTTTATTAAGTTAACTTTACAAATTTCTACAATATTTAATCTTACATAGAAGCCTCCTTTTATGCATACAAAAATACCTGTGCTAGGAGACCCCGCTCTTTTAAAACTAGAAACAATAATAATGTAGGAGTGTACATAAAAATAAATTCAACTTATATCTAGGAAGAAGTGTGGTGTGTGTGTATGTGATGCTGTGTGCGTGTGTGTGTATCTGAGGCTGTGTGTGTGTGTGGGAACAGAGACGGTTTCGAAGGTTTTTTTAGGTCCAGGAAAATAGTGAGACACCTTTTTCCTGCATCCATATTTTCAACAATATGAGAGGTTAATCCTGAAACTGCGTCTTCTGTCGATAATCCTTGCCTAAATCCGTATTGAGAGTCAGATATTATATTATATTTGTTCATGTAATTTATTAGTCTAGTGTTAATTAGCTTCTCTATGACTTTTGAGGTTGCAGATAAGACCGAGATGGGTCTGTAGTTGCTCACTTCGTCCCTGTCGCCGCCCTTGTGCACAGGTGTAATAATGGCTTGTTTCAGAACGGCTGGAAAAATACCTTGTGTGAAACACAGATTAGCAAGATGTGTAATAATTGGTACCCATACATACCAGGTCGGCCATCTCTTTCGGCGGGCAGTTTACGTCCTCGCCTGGCATGTATACCGAGGCCAGCACAACATCTGGAAAGTCGCCCTCCAGTATATTTATATTTATATCGCCAATTATAACAATATTTTTGCACGATTTTAGAGAGTTCAGGTGCTTATTAAGAGAAGTTATAAAGTTGACAGCACTGTTGTTTGATGGTGAGCGATAGATACCGAGGATAGTAAGGTTGGGCAGGCTTATTTGTAAGCATGACGCGTGAGCTTATATTACTTCTTTGACATTAACTTTGTGCGTGTTTTTAACATATGCTACTACGCTGTCGCAGTGGTTTATGTGATTAGTAGTGGAGAAGAACAGATAATTTTTCATATCGGGGATGGTTTTTTTCGCGTCCAGTCTGCATTCACTTAAAATGATTAGATCGACATCAAACTTAAAGTGGGTTAAAGTAACTTGTAAATCATTTAGATTACTATAGATGCTTCGAATATTTTGTGAGACAATTGTAAAATCTAAGTTTTGTACATTGAACTTTTGGAAAACTCAAACTCAAACTCAAACTCAAAGCATTTATTTCAAATTAACCATTTACAGGCACTTTTGAATTGTCAAGGAGTCGGTCAGTTAGTCAGAAAGTTGAAGCAAGTTGCCTATTCCAAAACGTAGATCTCTATGGAGAAGAAAAATCCTCAATTTGGAGTTGAGTAGATTGCGCCATAACTGCATCGTCTATTCATTTAGACAATCGATTAACGGATTGTAATTTATTAACAAACAGGTGATACAAGTATGGTTGTTATGTTTGAGAATTAAATCATAGTTTATACTAACACTGTAAATATAATGAGTTGATGTTAAGTGATTTGTTTTATTATTTTCATATTATTTATTTCGGTTTTATTAGGCATATTTACGCGTTGGCTGTGTGTGTATGTAATAGTGGATGCATGTTTGCGTTCGCTGTGAAGAACATGGTGTGTATGTAATTTGAATGTGTATAGAGCGTGTAAATAAGTTGAAACTTAATTATATTACCTAACAAACAGGTTGGTTTCGGTGGTGTAAATAACACTCTTAAGACTATTTTAATATTATCTTTTACCGAACAGATTAGCATAGGTAAGGATTGTGACATGTAATATAGATATCTTGCCTCGAGTCATTTCAACTGAAAATATCCGAAAAATTTCCTATCTTAGGAACACGCGACAAGGATAGTGACGTCTCTCGCCGGGTACGCGGCGCGGTGGCGGGCGCGCATTTTGAGTAGGTACTACTAATCTAGTATGTAAATTAATAATAATAGTTAATAAAATGACTAGACTGTGTACTAAAAATGTTGTTAAAAAAAACCTAAATCGTTTAATTTTAATATTGAAAATATTATAGATTCTGAATAATCTCAGAAAATTTAGCAGGTCTTTGAAAACGAAACCTGTATACGCATCATTCCAACAGCATAGTGCTGCATATTTCTGTAGCCTTTCATTCCAGGAATATCGTTCCAATATCGAACTATTCAGTCAACGACGCAGGTATTTAATTAATTTATAATATTCTTGGTAGAACAGTAAATAGGGCCCCATACTAAAGGATCGCGAGCTCTATGTAAATTCAATAAGTAATTAATTATATTAGTGTAGGAGCTGGAGGTGCATGTCTATGCAGCCGCTCACCTTAGTCGAAACAAGATATTGAATTATACAAGGTTGAAGATAAGTTAAATTAGAGCAGTATTCACAATACAGTGTTTGATAGGGTTATGTCAATTCTTAGAATGATGTTGATATAACCTTAACAAACTTATGTTGTCTGCAGGCATGCGATGTTTTTTTACAAGGAGATATCTACAAGACGCGCTGGAAACTAAACTAAAACATGTACAAGTAAGATGCCAAGGGCTAAAATAAGTTAAGTTTTAGCCAGTCTTATGTTGTTAGATCCGGCCTGTAAGGGGGAAGCGCCAGGGTAGCCCGCGAAATTAAAATTTTCTTACGTTTTTTTGCAATTTGCAGGTCAGTGTCAGGTTGTATGTTGAACAAAATATAATTTGCGACCGTAATAAGTATGTATTTACAGAATTATAGTCATTAAAATCATCAATACAACCTTCTAAGTTCCCCTCGCGCGAGTTCCCCTTAAGGCAAAATATCTACAAGAACTAAAGCCGTTCTGAGAGTTATCGTTATAAGCTCGCGTCAGTTTAACGTTTTATAAAATAAATCAATCAAAGTTTAAATATTATATCTTCGATTACAGTTTATTTTTATTTTTATTATAAGTATCTTTCGTATAACTGCTGTTCATTAGCATGTAATGATATTTCGTGGAGTGACGTCACAGCTTATACGCACACTCGCCACATAACATGAACGACCCTCGTTCGGTTGACCGAGATAATACGGCATTTTACAACGTCGTTTATTTTGCTTCTTCCATTTATTAAATTATTCATGTACCCACACTAGTTATATGAAAATAATACCCTTGTAACTCGTAATAAATTGTCGGTCGCTATTTATAATGGCTTGTAAAGTTAAGGTTATAATACCTACATGTGGGTTCTCAAGTTTTAACTACAGAATAGACCCCCACATGTCCGTTGTTAAAGGCACCTATATAACGACTGTTTATGAAGAAGACGGGCAGCAGATGTCCTGCAAATATCGTCCTATAGAGGTCCTGAAAAGATACATTTTCAGCAGTGAACATAACATAAACATCACGCCTGTAGTACCCGAAGGGCTAGTCAAAGGCGTACAGCACACCTACATTTCCTCAGATATATTTAAGTCAACATTTCACGGAACCTACAATGTGATAGAAATAAGGGATTATTATAATAATTATGAGGAGCAGCACATTTCATCATCTAACAACCAGTATCATCAATGATCACTGGAGCAGGCTAAGGGAATAAAAAGAACGACAGAAAACCTTTTCCTTTCCGACAAAATGAGCGAGAGCGAGATCGTTAAAAGAATTGCAAATTACTCCTAGCAAGTTAAACAAACAAGATTATTTTTAATATAATTACAAGCAATTACCAAAACTTGAACCCTCAACAAATAGAATTAACGATGAACTAAAATAATTATGTAATTAATGGGTTTATCGAAGGTATTGTCTGGTACAGTCACGTTCACGTATAATCTGTATTACGTCGAAACGTTACTAGATTACCATTAATCACAAGATAACAGTTCCAGTTATTAGTAGAACGCAAGTTGAAATATTACGTGATTTGTTATTTGTTTGATGAAAAGAAATACTCAGAAATACGCCTGCTAATTGCTGTTCGTGGTCAATCAAAGTCCCTATCTACTAGCAGCTCGGCTATCGGTTTGCTAATCGAGACATCGCGAGTTTGAAAACCAGTGATTGCGCTACTAGTGATCAAATTATTCGCACATATACGATTGGGTTAATTAGGGAAACATTCTGGGGCTTTTTAACTCCTGCAGACTCTATTAAAGATCATCGAGACAGTATCCAGCAGCTAGTTCAAAAATTACTATGACATTAGCTGATGGGCAGCTTGTAAGTTTTTTCAACCCTTATTAGAGTTATATTATTATATATATATTATTTATAGTTATATTATTTAAAACTCAAGGCTTACTCGTGTTAAGACTCAGCATGAGGTAAAACAACATTATTTAATTTATTTCGAGACAATACGCCATTCTTCCAGTCTCTACAAAAATGTATTAAAGAAAACACTGGCAAAGCTAAAAGCATAAATTAACCCCGAAATATCTGTTACGCAAATGTTTGTATGCTTGGGTTGTCTGTCTTTGTAGACGCAGTAATTTGTTAGAAAGACAATCAAAGCACGTATTGGATATCACGTCTTTCAGTCCGATCATATTTTTTCTTCAAAATATTTTGGGCAGGACACTATTATATTGGGATCCGCATTGTGTGAATGACCCGCATGACAGTGCCGGGTCCCACTAGAGACTGATAACGGAATAATGAGGGTCTGTTTCGCAGTCCACTGACTCTATGACGCGAGTTATAACTACTCCATTGTCCTCAAGGCTCCGACCCCGGCGTAATGTCGGGTGACGCTGAAAAGAATTCCGAAAACATAACTACGTTGTACACGTGACAACAAAGATGTCTGTTAAAAGGGAATGTCTCAGATTTATTCTGCGAGCTTCACCTTCGTCCTAATAGTTTAAAGTCCGGTGCACACTGTGCGGCAAGTCGCATTGTGTTCAGTCGGATGTGTAGCCGCGCGAGACGAACTGTGTGCCGTTGAATGTGAACATCGACCAACTGTACAGTGAAGTTTCTGTTTGGGTGTGTACTACACAAATATTCAGTAGCTTCACTACTTGAAGACTTCGTTGCTCATATACAAAATTTACGAAATTATCGTTGAGATGTGAATCCGGAAGTTTAGATGGACTGAAAACACCATTAGAATGCATTAAAGCATTCCACTTCGCAAAGCTCCATCGACAAAGTGACGCGAAAAATGGCGTTCAAGTAGAACCGGAACACCAATTAGACTTCAATGCAATTGTTTTTTGTTTTCTTTCAGTATTTATACAATTGTCGTACAATCGTCGTTGTTTTGTGTAAGCTTCGTAAAATATACTCGGAGCCGACGCTAAATGTCGCTTCCTAGGTGATCGAAACGAACCTACTTTAGAATTCATTCTTTACATTTTTGGCTGAATATTCTTTTGCTGTTTTAGGTTTATTCATAGTTTAATGCGACTTGGTTTTTGTTACCTGCCACCACAATTATATTTAGAAATTATAAGGTGGCTATTTCTATGATTGTCGATATTTTCTTGAATGTAGATACCTACCGACTTCGAAATTTAATTCATTATCCTGTTACTTATTTCGATTTTGTAATTGAAAAACTGAAAAGAACGACCGTCCTTGCTTCTTCGAAGGAGCAAAGAACTAGTAAAGAAAGTCGTTGGTTTGTATTCATTGCGTAATTTGGTTATCTATTGAACTATTTTTGCGGCAGTGGCTTTGTGTTTTACTGAGGTAGAAAACCATGGAGGGAGATAGCATGAATACATATTGACAAATTACATAGGTTAGTATATATTATATTTAACCACGAGTTTCGTGCACGTAGAACTTTAGTGAGAAATCGTAATTTATGTACGAAATGTGGTTCTGATATAACTTTTCATTCGGTAGTTATTTATTAACGCTCGGATTCAGCAAGCTATCCCGCTTTTAGTTCGCCGTATCTATATTTTGTATCATTATAGCGTTGAAACTGATATCATTGGAGCCTTTCGAGTACGACATTTATACGCTTGAGTCTGGTTATTTTAGTATCACGGTGCTCCTGTGAAGAGTTTTGATTTGTTTAAATCGAATGTTAATCCAGTAGTGATTTTAAATTTAATTTATATCTGAATTAAATTAACTAGACAATAAACTTGTTTACATAATAAATAAGTATCTTGTTAAATGACGCCTTCACAGTATACAGTAATAGTTCAATTAGTTTTATTGTCCGCACAAAATTCTTCTACGTAACGTCTTCTAAATTAACTCACTCGGCAAATTGTTTTACACACTTGTCGACCCTCGTCAGCTAACAATAAACTGTATCTTCTCGTAAGTTTCATTTCGTATCGACACAGTTCGAATCGGACGACCACGAATCAATACATCACGCAAAATTGCTTCCCTGACAATTACCTGCCTAAATGGAATTCATTTCGTAATTCGTATTACCGGTATACCGATTGTGTTATTATTCCAGATTTATGAGGATAAAGGGATAAGCCAGAGATTCTCACGTACATATTTCAATGTTCATATTTGTATACGCATAATCAATATACTCATTACTTGATTTTCCTTTTGTTTGCCTCTTTCAAAATTTTTTTATAGAAACAATTTTTTTTTTGGGTTTTTGTTTCTAAATACAAGGAGACTATTTTGACTCAATCGGATTAGCAAAAACTAAATAATTATATTATTAGACTCATGCGCTGTGTATGCAATGCACTGTTTAAGAATCAACGCGTAGCTAGCTGCTACGGTAACGTAGCAGTTTGCTACGGCGTAGCAAACATACGATATTTTTTATATCATTATTTAGTTAGCTTTATTTGTTATAATAATAACGAAATGTATATGTATAGGTAAAGCCTCAAAGACTGACTTAGCATAATTTAAATATTATATGATGATAAGCTTTGTTAGTCCATCGCCGGCGGTGAGATAGGAGGCTCATCAAAGTCAATCCAATGATTGAGCTCAATTAGAAAGGCTAATTTAACCATACCAAATTATAAGGTTAACTTTGATTGAGTGATGTTAGGGTTGTTTTGTAATTATTTAAAATGTCTTGATTGTTTAACTCTTTTTGGAGAAATTGACAGATCAAATGTATCAGAAAATGAATTGTGAAAGTTGGTTTAATTGTAAACAAGAACCCGAAATACCAAGTGCAGATTGTAAATATTACACGGTATTTAAAGAACAGCATTGTAAATATTAAGCTTCCATTTGGATGTTATTATAAATGCGATTCGAGCGCAGCACAAAGAGGTCTTTATGTTTAAATTCGCATGTGGTTTGGCCTGAGTCGGTTAATCTGGCGCGGCTTAGTGCCTGTACTCGCTGTGACTCACTATAAATTATTGTCTTTGTGCCTCACTTGTATGAGAGAGGATAAACTTACTACTTTTGCCTTTTGTGAGCCCCTTGGAGCTCGAGTGGCTAATAATACCGCTGTTTTAGTGCGCTCGTTTTGAGAACTACACAGTTATGTGGCGGTGTACTGTTTACTTGTGCAGGTACTTGTAATATGTAACTAATTACAAGTTCAAATATGTGTAGGTACCCACATTATTACATTATTACACGGTGTTTTAGGAAACTAGATTTTCGATGCCAACGTGGTGATAACAACATTTTATTTTAAGCGAAAGGAAGGTTATACAATTATTTGTAAGTAGTGTACCTTCTGGAAAGTTTTCCTTTTTTCTTTGTTAGACATATAACAAAGCGTATAAGTTGAAAGTCAATAAAGGATGAGTAGAAAAGCCGTAAAATCTATCTTTATCTTGCGAACAAAGGCACAAGTGGGTCGCTACTACCTAGTTACAAACAGTTAACTTGAGGAGTTTAACGTGATCTAATATTTACCACCTTAGACTCATAAGAGCGGATGGCAGGAGTTCGCAATGTTATCATGATTAATTCATGTAGCAAATCCTCACCAAGTCGCTTGCGTCGGACGGTTCAAGTGTTTGAATTGTTAGTAAAGTAAGACTACCAGAGAATGATATACGATCTGGCTGAGACTTCAAATTCGTCAAGACTAAAGTACACGCCACTTAGGAAATATGAGAAGGCTATAACTCCAGTAAATGAAGGATTGACGGATCAGAACGACCTCCCGCGTCGGAAACGTAATGGAAGTGACAAGGGTTCCTCAAAATGATGGAAGAAATTCTGAGGGTTGCGCTGAAGAGGTGCGTTTTATGAGTTCCCACTGAAGATATGTATCAGTTGCTGAACGCATCGACATCTGCAATGTTTATATCCATCAAAATGAGCTACGAGACGAGCGATCACAATCGCTTCGAATCTTACTCCTTAGTAATCTTTACGACTCATCTCACTGTGCTTGTTCAACATTTTAGGTACGTGACACTTACTTAACTCCCGTAAACACCCATAAAATGGACTATACATATATACATTTTATCGGCATGTATTGTGCAATACATTGGTCTGAAGTTAAAAAGGGTACAGCCACAAACGCCACTTCCAGCTGACAGGTGATCGCAGTATTTTGTAATTGTCAGAAATGAAGACGTTACAGCCCACCTCTAGTCACCTTCATTGTTCACTTTGAAAGCATAATAGCTTCAAGTTACTCCATTCCATTAAAACTTAACTCTAATAGGAAAACAGATATCCAGTAACTTGTATTTCGTCGCTACAAAATAAATACGTACTTTTTGCAGTACAAGTAATTATTTCGTTGTGTTCAACCCGTTAATCCTATAGCCGTAGTTTGTGTCTACGCCTAAGGGAAGGAATAAATGAGCCCATTGTCCCAGGCTCGAGCCCAACCCATTTAAAGATAGACAATACCCATTGTCGTACAGTCAAATAATCCTAAATTTGTTGGGATGTCTTTCTCCGCTTCAAAGTTTCCAGACAAACCGAGCAATGAACAATTCAACGCACATCCTTACGAGTTTATGATTTCATGATTGATGGTCGACATATTATTAATGTAGTCATAATTAAGGAATTTCATTTATGACGATGGTATACCTATTTATTAAATTAAATGCCTAAATAAAAGTGTTCATCTGATATGACCTGAAACGACGCATCAAAAACTGACATAAAAAGTGTGAATTGTGTGAGATCGTTGTGACACTATGAACTAACACGTAAAGACGATTTTATAGCGCAGCAGAAACTGCGCTCGTAAACTTGAAAAGACGCGCACTACACGAAGCCTAAGTGAATGTTCGGGGGTCAAATCTCGCTCAAAGTACTTAACTTTAACTTCCAGTTAATAACATGAGCGCTGTTTGATCTGAATTTCAGATGAGTTTTATTAAAAATTCGTTTCGGCGACAAAGAAAAACTACACAACAAAAAGCTAAGAGGAAAGTTTTACGTGCGTCTTCAGGCCGACGAGACGTTCTCATTTCTGAAAGTAAGCAGTAGATTGGACGTCAACTTTTCTTCTTTTCCTCTCGTGACAGACAGTAGGTATGCACAAAGAACTCACATCTTTCGATGAACAGAACTTTCCCCATCTACCTTGCAGCTTCAATATTAAAATTTTACTTATGTAGATAAAGCTGCTATACAAGAGTAGCTCCGATGCAAATACATGTTTCTATAGCTACTTGCTATTTGTTTCACCATGTGTTAAATTTACTTTATCTAGAATAGATGAATCTACCTAATGTGATTGGACTAGCTGTTGCAACCGATCTGAAAGGAGATATACTACCTTACTATGCGCTGTTAATCGATTACCTCGCTCCGTAGTTAAATGTACGTATCGACACAAATGTTCGGTAAACTGTAGGTAAACAATAAGCATCAGTGAACTGAGTGGGTACAGTAAGTAGTAAGATAAAATTACACCCTTCACTGAATTGCCCATAAAATGGAGATAAAAAGTACTAGTGATGTTCATTTTGCGACAATTTGATCACGGGCGGTCATTTACCATAATGGATTGCGCCAATTTTCAACACTGTTAAATTTTAATGGTGGTATTATTACTCGAATTTGTGCTATTACATTCATTTCCTATTAATAACAGTTTGTGTACTTGTAGTGTTGAAAAAGCTTTTGGTACAAAATGGCTGATGAATTTACAGCAGCTCGCGGCAATTGACTTCGACGTCATGTCGAGAAGATTCGCCGGAGGCGACGCGTTGCAGCGGTGCTGAATACTTTGCACGCGTCACACACATAGATTTAAAATGAATGTCTCATTGAAACTGAATGTTTTAAAGATTGACTTTATATTAGACTTTATATGAAATGGTTTTAGATTTTACGTGTTTGGTTCTGAATTTTTGTGGTTAAGTAAGCTTGGCCAAGCATCTACCGACTGAAGTTATCTAGGTAAGGACCTACTGGAACTGCTCCATTATTAGATGTAAACATAGTTCATTATAAGGACTTATAAATAAAAGTTGCCTAAGAAGTACTTACACAACAAAAGCCTGATAAAACTAAGAAGTTTGCTGAGCATCTGCAAAAAACAAACAACTTCCTTTGAAACAGGTAAATGTTACATCAGAAACTATAAACTTGACAACAATGCCTCTCTTAGGATTAAACTTCATCTGAGCCTGGCAGACGACAAATTATTGACAAGTGAATTTTGTGACAAGTGGAGACGCAAAGACTCGGCGGCGCGAGCGACGCGAGGTCTCGAGGCACCTCGCGGCGAAGCGCGCGTGCTGTGGCATAAGCCCGAGGCGCACCCCGCGCCGCCACACATCGCCTCTCGCTGACACTCGACACGTTGTCTACGTGACCGCGCAGACAGCTGCACTAATCTCGTTCCCGACAAGTGTAAGAGCCGTGCTAAATACGGTTATAGTTCCGAATACGACCTACATTTTGTTAAAACATTGATTTTTCTTGTACCTTACAGCGACAACACTTCCAGAAATATAAAATCGTAGTAGAAGTGTTAACATGCTAGGGCACTAATATTATGCAGAAGTTATGCGATCGTTTTATTTCTAACAACTGAAACATAGGCTCTGTTAAAGCTATAAAAATACAAAATTTGTTAAAGGCCGGCAGAAAACATTTTTTTTGGTAAACGAATTTCGCTCCTGGTCACGTTCGAAAACATACTAATGCACGAGTTCAACTTTTTCAGTGCCCTTCTATCGATGATAAAAAAGCCAGCCGAAATGAGAAATAAATGGTATCGGAATGTCGAGGCGTGCTGTTTTTGTATACAAACTTTGTCACTAAATCAAGAACTATTTTTGTACAGCCAAGTTCAAGATATGTGAGACATGATTAGTTTCCAGAACTCGTTACCGCAAGACGCAGTAAAATGTTTTATTCCAAACGAAATAAAATATTCGTGCAGAAGCGGGAGTACCTATTTATTGAGTTCAGACCTTTCGCAAGTCAGGCGCGGCTTCCGGGTGATGAATGATAAATATACAATCATATTCTGTATGAAGGATTGGGCCCTTATTTGTGTTGACGAGCTGCTAATAAAAAATGTACATATTCCTCGAAACCGTATCCTCGTGAATATTTGTACATATGTCATTAATTTGTCTTCTCTGCCTTACCTTGTTATCTTGAAATAATTCCACGGATCAACTGTCTCACTACTAAAAAAGAAATATTTACTAAAGTTTCGACAGTTAGTAGAAGTTAGCATGCCAACTTTAAGTAAACCAACTACAATGAATTAGGTTACCCTTCATTAAATTACTTTATGCTAATAGTCATTATGACTTGAACAAGTCTCATAATTGGATATGAGGGAAAACTTGTTGTAATGCCTCAAATATAAAGTAATATTATGTAGGACAGAAAGAACAAATTAAATTCGTTTTGTCGTATCAGTGTCGTGTTTTCTAGTGATTATTGACTCACGTGTGTCTGTTTCTTCTTGTTATCTGTCTGTTTTGATTTAATTTGATCTTTGTGTCTTACTTTTGTTTTACTCGTATTTTTTTGTTTTTATGAGTGTGTTTAGTTTAGTTTGTGATAATCCAGTGAGAGTCTCAATAAATACTTTTTCTTTCTTTTCTTTCTGTACTTTTAACTTTTCAGCGATGTTTACTTATCACCTGACAGTTACTTAAACAAATAGTTATAGATAAGTTGTAAAATAATGTAGGTAGGTAGGAGGTAGTTAGACATAAATTAAATCTAAAAACTCTTTATTTCAGATGCGAAGTTCTAAGTAATCTAAGAAGAGGTCTTTCTCGTGACACAGACACGTTGCGTTCGCAGAACCACACTCTTTCAATGGTGCTGGATTCGATCACACTTCACGATCTACCGACAGCCGCAGCACGCATAAAATATGCGATAGCTGTACAAAAATCGTGTAACATTGTCTCCAAGATTTATAGCGTAACGAAAGAGGTGTTTTCTTTTTATATTAGAATATCTTGAACTCACGGATCGCGCGCAATCTGATTTTAAGTAACAAAAAGTATTTTTACTTATTTCCCACAAATTCGGAGCTTAATCTTTCCGTTTGCGTCCTAGGAGGCGACTTAAAGATTTTATCGCTTCGGTGGGCAACAAAATTTGGGAACTGATAAAAATAAAATTGCCTGATCTTTCTAGTTAAGCAAGTACGCCTGCCAAACATGGCGTCTACTGATTTATTGTGAGGCTGGATTGTAACGAAATTTTGCATTTGTGGGGAGTTTTTGGTAACCACGTTTAGGCATCGTTGAATTTTACATGATGAAAAGGGGTGACCTGTTCTCAGCACCTGAACTCTGGTTTCCCCTTAGATGACAAAAAAAAAACCAGCCAAGTGCGTGTCGGACGACACATAATGAAGGGTTTCGTAGTTGGGATGAATTTATCCGAAAAACAAACATAACATTGTACTTAGTTGAAAAACAGGTTCTCCCATACATTCTGGCTGCAAATGTAAGCTTGTACGCACAATAATGAGAGATTTACCATGTTGTATAGAGACCATAGACATCTCAGTATTTTTTGTTTTAATTTGATGACACAGTAGTTTCGGAGATAAGGAGGGGGGTGTTAATTTTTCATATATTTTCTCAAATAACTTTAAAACTACTTATTTTAAAATCATAAAAAAAAATGTTTGTTACCTTCACAGCACTTTCATTTGATATGTCTCACGGTACTGTTTCCAAAACTTTTTTTTTTCTTATTTTCGTCCCAAAAGTGACTCCCGTAAAAAAACATTTATTTACGTTACACAGTTTGACTCGCAGAAATTCATGTGTGAAATTTCAATTTAATCGGTCCATTAGATTCGGAGCAAATTGGCTATGACAGACGGACAGGCAGACAGACAGACACACGACTGACCCTATAAGGGTTCCGTTTTTTCATTGGGCCGTACGGAACCCCAAAAAGGTCATACCTACAAGTAAACATATAATATGAGGCGAGGCATTTTTAATTAAGCGAATAGTTCTTAGTTCTTTATTAGAATGAAAAGTCGTGTATAACCGATTCAAAGGGCTTCCTTACAATTAAGGGCTTTGTGCAATCACCTCAAATGACTTTCAGAGAAGGAATTTTATCATCGAACAAGAAAAAAGTGTTTGAATATTAATATAACAGGAGAAGGAATTTAATATTTGACGTAGGGCAAGAATACAGGAGGGAATTTCGTGCGTATTATGAATTGTGTTGTAGTGCATAAGGAGAGGGTAAGCGCTAACAATTCTTTATGAACACCAAGTTATCAAGTTGACGATATGGCGGTACATTAGGTTAAGAGCATATAACTTGCTTATTGCCCCATAGGTACGTTCATTTTATCTTTAGATAAGCGGATAAAAATAACCAGGAACAAAGCATTTCACAACAGATTATAACCAATCGATATGTCCTGGTTCCAATAATATGACATTCAGAGCAAAAATACGATATTTATACATTTTCGCTCCACAATAAAGACAATAAATATAGAAGTTGTAAGTTGTTGGAGAGCGTTATTGTAGCTCTCAACACAACAGGTGAGGCTATTCTTTACTCAAGTATCTACTCACCGTAAGTAACCTTTTATATACGTGGCCGCAATTCATTCTTATTACACCTCGCCATACGTTTGCCCGTCCGCGAGAACTTTAAAATTCTATACGTATATGTGGAGTTTGAAAACGAAACACAACTTCGTTGATGTGAAACAGAGGGAATGTGTCGAGAAGTTGGCGAGTGCTCGCTTCACAACGTAAGATATCATATTAATTTCACGTTTTCAACTTTGTTAGGAACGTAAATAGTACTGTAGCCCGAAGACTCCGACAACAAACCATTAGTGTGCTCGTTTCTCATCGCAAAGTGCGGAGGACATTAACTGGTGAGTGTAAGTGGCAATGTTAGTGCGTCTCAACCAAATCGCTCGCTCTCTAATTTACGTGCCAACTTCGGTGACACGTGTGTTCTATTGATTTGGCCTACGCGCCCGGAGTCGGGTTAAGTGCGTAGGATTTTGATTGTCATCCAATTTTGGACGTGATCTAGAGAATGCTTTGCTTGAAGAAACAAGCATTTGTGATTGCTTGTAGGGTTCACAAATTTTTCACCAAAACACCATTGACAAATTTTTAGTTTACAACCAACGTTTCGTATATTATTTATTTCACAAACAACTTATGCCGCAATTATATTTTTTTATAAACACTCGCTTTACAAACATTTATTTGGCAAATGCTTCTCTTTACAAATGTTTCGGATGATATTTAATCATTTATACATTTTTCATTTAATATTTAGATTCTTTTGGAAAAATCACGTTTATACTAAATATCATTTTATAATAAATTTTCTAAACCAGTGACACAATATTTGAAATGATTATGGAATATGGAGCAGAAAATAACATAGATATTAAGCCAAGACTTTGCATATTAGATTTTAAAAAGCGGCTAGCTTATAAGCTTGCGATCAAATTTTGAAAACGTAATCCTACATGGTTCCAATTTCCATTTGGTTCAAATAATTTAAGGCAAGTACTAAAGTTCTTTAAACCTACTAAAGTATTTTTTTTCTATATAATCTACTCGTAGTCGTTTCTGGCACTCGCCAGCTGCTGCCGCGACACCGCTCACTTCGCTCGCTTGGCTCGTGCGTAGGCGGTCACAGTTTTAACGTAACCTAAGCTAACCATTTTTTTAAAAATAATTTACCTAATCTAACTAATTCGGTTCCAGGTAGCCTACAATTTTTTTTTTCTATTAGCGCAAGTCGTCTCTGGCATATAAATTTGTGCTTATTGAAAACATACCCGGGCCAATATGTTTTAATTAAAGAAACTATAAGCAATGCCAATGAGATTGAACAAAATCTGTCAGGTGCTCCCCCTGAAAAAAAGTTTTGAAATATATCTCGAAAGATGAACGCATCGCGAGAATATTGATACAAAAAGAAAATTATTCGGAAATTAAGTTATTGAAATCTTTAGCAAGCCACTTGCAATTAGGGTAATTATTAATACTAATACAATTCATTATTAATACAAACAATGAATACAATTAATTAATTATTAATACAAAAAAAAATACAAAAGCAACTAATTAATAAAAAAATTGAATATTGTACAACATTTAACACAACTAACTATTACACTAGTTGCTAAATTACATGACTAACTAACTTAATGCCTATTTTTTGCCTATTTAATGAGTTAAATTTTTAGGAAATTGCGTAATAATAAGTCAATATGTAAAAAGTTTTTATTCCAAACGTTGTTTTATGAAATAAAATGAAAAAATAATGAATTGTTTGTCAAATTATACGTTATTAAAAAAAAGTTTATCGGATAATTTATTTTTTTAAGTGAATTATTTGGCAAACTTGTTGTTGTATAATGATGAAATGACGAATCATGTTTTTGCCTATCGTTGCTTGTCAAGTAAAAATTTGTAAATTAATTTGTGGTGAACTGACAGGACACCTGCTTGTGGTCATACGTACCTACCTACACAGTAGAATGTATAATCTACGTTATCAATCGTAGATTTGTTTTATCAGGGGTGCTAGGACAGGAAACCTCCCCGTGTGTCCGTGGGCTGGAGTTTCCCTTGGATGCGTCTGGGGGAAAGGCCAGTCTCCGGGACGGTGCACCCTGGGGTGCGGGCAATAACTCTCCATTAGGTACTCTGTGCCTAAGGGGTCTTGTTGTCCGTACGCTAATATCCTGTCGGAGGAACGCTCCAACGTGTGTATCTCTGTTAAGCAGAGACGCACAGCGGCGGAGTAAGAGCGGGCTCGGCGTGCACTTACCCTGCCGCCGGGCAGGCAGTAAGGAGTCTGCTCCTTCTGCCACCGTTAGTCTCGTAGCCCCGAAGATCGTCAACGTCATGTCTCTGACTTTTGACGGGGGTCGAGGGTCTTGGCTTAACCGCCCGGGCCGCGAGGAAGATAACCTCTATAAAAAATTCCTCTAATATCAAGTTCTGGTGCGCGGCGAGGGTATGAATGGCTGAGGAGTAGTGTCATCTACAACATTCCAGTTGTAGGTGGCGCATCAGTCGCTAGCGCACCCCCAGCCAGAGTACCAGTGGACCCTCTGGTTGGGTTACAAATGCACACTTACCTAGGGACAGGGGGTGAACCTAGGATGGACTTTTTACATCCCCCACACTCGTGGGAACAAATATGGAACCAATTTTTTTAAAAAACAAAAATCATCAGGAAAGTAGTGGAGAGGAGAGGAGTAATGCGGGGTCGGAGTCCGACGCCGCATCGGGCGCGAGGGGCTCTTTCAAGAGCCCGGAGCGCGTAGTGGTGGGGGCTGCTAGTAAGAACTCAAAGTTCTTGAAGAAGCGCCCCAAACCAGAGGATGGCCAGGGGTCGTCCTCTGATGGCGGGAGGAAATCTGCTCGCAGAAAAATAACTCGGCGGGATGGGGTTCATGAGCGTAAAGATAGAGGGCTCAACACCGAGGAGGACAGCGAGCCGAGCCGAGCTAGTCCAGCCGAGCCGGCCGAAGCAGCCGAGACGCTCGCCACGGAGGGCCACGACCCTGGAGGGGCCGGTCGCAGGGCGACATTCTCGGAGTTGTCGAGCGGTGGACCGGATGCTACTGGCGGCTCCAAGATGGAGCGGGTGGCCAAGTTTGAGGAGGTCGTGGTAGCTGCGATCAGGGGTGTGGCCTTGAAGAGGATTCAGTCCTCTAAAGACAAGGTCATACCCACTGCCACGGCCTCCATTATGGCGGCGGCGGAGGCCCTTCACTTTGGGCTTCCGTCGGACGGAATGTCGGAAATGCGGGCGGAGGTCGCCCGATTGACAGCCGCCATGGAGCTTCTCCGTAAGGAGAACGAGGAGCTCCGAGCAGACTTGGCCGGCCTCCGGGCAGCCGGCCCCCGGGAGGTGCCGCAGGCGGAGGCGCAGCATGGGCAGGGCCGGCCGGTGCCGCTACCTGCAGAGGACCGGGTTCTGACCCTGGTGCGGCGGGAGCTGGCTGCCTTCCAGAGCCGATTTTCCGCTCTGGAGGCCGTTGTCCTACGCCCCCCGCTAGCGGCGAGCCGGCAGGCATCGTTTGCCGCCGCTGCGGCCAAGCCAGTAACGGTAGGGCGGTCGAAAGGCGGGCCAGAACCAGATCTCGCGAAGCCGCCCCTGGCTAAGTCGGCACCGCCCAAGCCCAAGAAGGGTGGGGTGGCTACGCAGGCGGCGAGGGCCCCAGCCCCGGCGGCGAGACGGCCGCCCCCCCCGCCTCCTAAAGCTCCTCCGGCTCAAGGCGAATGGCAAGTAGCCGGAGAGAAGCGGAAGGCGGGTAAAGAATCGAGGGCGGCCAAAAGAAAGGAGAAGCGGCAGCGGCGCAAGGAGCGAAGCGTCGCGGCTAGGCTCCGCGCCCCGAAGTCCGCAGCTGTAGTGATCACACTACAGCCGGAGGCGGAGAAGAAGGGCGTGTCCTACCGCGACGTGCTCACCAAGGCTAGGGCGGCCGTGAACCTAGAAGAGTTAGGCGTCGCCAATGGCATCCGGGTAAGGGTCACTGCGACCGGGGCCCGGATGCTGGAGGTTCCTGGTGCGGCCAGCGGCCCGACCGCTGACGCTCTGGCCGAAAGGCTTAGGGCGTCCTTAAATGCGGACGAGGCCCGAGTCTCCAGGCCCACCAAGTGCGTTGACATGCGCATCCTGGGCCTGGACGACTGCGTGACGGAGGCTGAGGTGGTGGCCGCCGTCGTTAGGACTGGGGGGTGCTCTGCCGAGCAGGTAAAGGCAGGCACCATCCGCCCTGACCACGCGGGGATGCAAGCCGTGACGGTGAGCTGCCCCGTGGCGGCGGCCAGAAAAATTGCCGGGGAGGGCCGAAGGCTCCTGGTGGGCTGGGTTTCTGCGCAGGTGAAACTGCTGGAACCCAGACCTCTGAGGTGCTTCCGCTGCCAGGTGGGCAACCACGTGGGAGTGCAATGCACCTCGGAGGTAGACCGCAGCAATCACTGCTTCCGCTGCGGTCAGCCCGGTCACAAGGCCGGCTCGTGCAATGCCACGCCGCACTGCTTTGTATGTGCGGCAGCTGGCAAGCCGGCCGATCACCGGGCTGGGAGTAAGGCCTGCGCTCCACCCGCCAAAGCCAGGGGCAGGGGCAAGCCCTCCGCCACCGCCGTCACCGCCGCACCCGCCGCCACTGCCGCCGCCGCTGCCGCTCCCAATATCGTAGCCGCCGCAACCACCGCGGCAGGGCCCTCACAGGGGGCTCGGGAGGGGGCTGATATGGAGTGCCAATAATGGCCCCATTACGCCTCCTCCAGGCGAACATCAACCACTGCGCCGCTGCTCAGGATCTGTTGCTCCAGAGCATGGCGCAGTGGTCGATCAACATCGCCGTGGTCGCTGAGCCGTACTTTGTCCCGCCCAGGGATGACTGGGTGGAGGACCTGAGCGGCTCAGTGACCCTCATTTCATCGGCCGCCGCCGGTACCCCGTCGCTTGAGGCAGTCAAGAGAGGACGGGGTTGCGTGGCAGCACGGTTCGGGGAGATTGTTGTGGTAGGGGTATACTTCTCCCCGAACCGAACTCTCGCCGAGTTCCACAACTCCCTTGCGGAGTTGAGAGTCGTCGTCGTCGGGTACCATACCCTGCCCGTGCTCGTACTCGGGGACTTCAATGCCAAGAACACGGCTTGGGGTTCCCGGTACACGGACACACGGGGCGGGATGGTGGAGGACTGGGCTCTGGAGACAGGCCTGGTCGTCCTAAACCGGGGTTCTGTCCCCACGTGTGTGCGGATGCGGGGCGAGTCAGTGGTGGACATCTCGTTCGCCAGCCCCGCTCTGTCACCGCGTGTCCTTGACTGGCGTGTCATGGAGGGGGTGGAGACGTACTCCGACCACCGGTACATCCGGTTTGACGTCTCCGCCCAGACCTCGAGCGCGCTGGTCCGACAGGCCCCGAGTGGTCCGCGGTGGGCGCTGAAGAAGCTGGACCGGGAGCTCCTCCTGGAAGCCTCGATCGTGCAGGCCTGGGTGTCATCACCGGACAGGCCTGCTGACATCAACGACGAGGCAGAGTGGTTCCGGGAGGCCATGTCAGAAGTTTGTGACGTGGCAATGCCCCGGGTCCAGCCCGGACGCGCCTGGCGCCAGGTGTACTGGTGGTCGCCGGAACTAACGTCTCTGCGCGAGGCGTGCGTTGCCGCGCGGCGCCTGTACACCAGGCACCGCAGGCTCCGTATCCGCCCTCCGGATACGGAAGCCATTCAGGCGGAGCTGTACGAGGGTTACAGAGTGGCGAAGATCACCCTCCGAGCGGAGATCCTGCGGGCCAGGGGACTGGCCCGTGAGGAGTCGCTGGGGACTCTGAACAGGGACCCGTGGGGACGCCCATATAAGGTGGTGCGGGAGAAACTCCGCCCATGGGCTCCCCCGCTGACGCAGAGTCTCCGGCCCCAGCTCGTGGAGGGCGTGGTGAGCGCTCTGTTCCCTTCGCGGGGGGAGCATACTCCCCCGCCCATGGCTCCGCCTCCTGCGGTGCCAACTGCGGACCACAGACCCGACGATGACGACGTTGCTCCTGAGGTGACCGAGGTAGAGTTGAGAGTGGCGGTACGTAGGCTGAGTGCCAAGAATACCGCCCCGGGACCCGACGGCTTACCTGGAAAAGCCTGGGTCCTGGCCTTGGAGGCTCTCGGGCCTCGACTAAGAGGGCTCCTAAGCGCATGCTTGGAGGAGGGCCAGTTCCCACTTCGTTGGAAGACGGGGAAACTGGTCCTCATTAAGAAGCCGGGGCGCCCAGCGGACTCTCCGTCCGCTTACCGGCCCATTGTGCTGCTCGACGAGGTGGGCAAGCTCTTTGAAAGAGTCATTGCAGACCGCCTCGTCGGGCAGCTGGTGCGGGTGGGGCCGGATTTGGCGGACAGCCAGTTTGGTTTCCGCAGGGGGCGCTCCACGGTGGATGCCATCATGCGCGTGCGAGCCCTCACGACGGGGGATGCTGTGGCCCGGGGTGGGGTCGTCTTGGCGGTGTCTCTAGACATCGCCAATGCCTTCAATACCCTGCCCTGGAGTTGCATCAGGGAGGCACTCCGGTATCACCGGATGCCGACCTACCTCTGTCGTGTGGTCGAGGCCTATTTGACGGATAGGGCGGTTATTTACCCCGGTCACCAGGGAGAGTGGAACCGGCGAGAGATGTCGTGCGGTGTCCCACAGGGATCGGTCCTGGGGCCGCATCTCTGGGACATCGGGTACGACTGGGTGCTGCGCGCCGACCTCCCTAGCGGCGTCAGCGTAGTGTGCTACGCTGACGACACGCTGGTCCTGGCGCAGGGGAGGTCGCACCAGGCGGCGGCCGAACTAATGACACGCGGGGTTGCGACAGTCGTCGAGAGGATCCGGCAGTTGGGACTCGAGGTGGCCTTGCACAAGTCCGAGGCCATGTGTTTTCACGGTCCTCGGAACGCGCCACTGTCGGGTTCCCAAATAACGGTAGGAGGGGTTCACATCGGCGTCGAGTCGACGATGAAGTACCTGGGACTCGTCCTCGACAGCCGGTGGAACTTCGTCGAGCACTTCCGACGTTTGGCTCCCAGACTGCAGCGGGCCGGGGCTGCTTTGAAGCGGCTCTTGCCCAATCTGGGGGGGCCAAACGCCTCCTGCCGGAGGCTCTACGCGGGGGTCGTGCGGTCCATGGCCCTTTACGGGGCACCGGTGTGGGCGCGGTCGCTAAGGCTCCGGCCAGCCCGCCGGTTGAAAGCGTCCCAAAGGGTCATGGCCATCCGGATGGTACGGGGATACCGCACGGTCTCCTGCGAGGCGGCGAGCCTCCTTGCCGGATTGCCGCCGTGGGATCTGGACGCAAAGGTCCTCGCGCACGTTTGGGAGTGGCGCGACGAGGCGAAACGCCGGGGCGTAACTCCGCTGCCGCGAGAAATCACGGCACAGCGGACAGAGCTCCGGCGGGATCTCATGGCGGCATGGAGAGTGCGACTGTTGCAACCCAGCGCAGGGCACGCCACAATTGCGGCGGTAAGACCCCTCTTTGAGGAGTGGCTTGAGAGGCGCCACGGCGTCCTCACCTTCCGCCTGACGCAGGTCCTCACCGGACATGGCTGTTTCGGGAGGTTCCTGTTTCGTATAAGGCGGGAGGAAACGCCCGGGTGTTATCATTGCGTGGATCGACCGGAGGACACGGTGGAGCATACGGTGGAGGTCTGCCCGGCTTGGGCGGAGCACCGCCGTGTCCTCGTGGCGGCGATCGGCGGCGGCGACCTCTCGCGTCCGGCCCTGGTTCAGGCCATGGTACGGAGCGAGAGGGAATGGGAAGCCGTCACCTCCTTCTGCGAAGCAGTAATGCTCGCGAAGGAGGAGGCGGAGCGCGAGAGGGAGAGGCAATCACTGCGCCCTCGCGCCCCTAGCCGCCGCAGGAGGAGGAGACACCCTGGGCGTCGGGAGTCGATTGCCGACTCCCGGCCACCGTAGGCGCGGGCTTGCGGACGGCGAGCAATGGGCAGCTCGCCGTCCGGTAAGGACCAGGCCCGGGTCGACGGCGCGTCGTGTTCCACGCGCGCCTCAAAGAGATGTCAGCAAATTTGACGGGGTCCGACAGGACCGATGCCTGCCGGGGCTGCGGATTGTTCGAAAGAGTTACCGTGGCCCTGGCGCACAGGCAACTGAAGGAACACGGGTGGGTTTTAGTCAGTAAGAGTCTGACACGCCCTTTCGCTCCGCCCAGAGCGGGAGACGTCATTTGATGATTTCCCACCCAAAAAAAAAAAAAAAAAAAAAAAAAAAAAAAAAAAAAAAAAAAAAAAAAAAAAAAAAAAAAAAAAAGATTTGTTTTATCAAAAACATATAAAAGTTGATCAAATAGTTTTGCTTTAATGTGTCCATCCACTTTATGTATACACTACTACAAGTTGCACTACTTCATCTCATTTAGTGGTTGAAGTATCCGTTTATGTCATGAAGTCCTCGGAAAGATAGTCGGTTCGCGTCGTTCCAAGAACTCTGAGCGGTTGACATATTTTGGTAAGGGTGACTCATGCTAGCAACTTATATGAATATGGATATTCTTTCATCTCGGCAAGTTATTGCAACGAGCACCGAAATAAAATAGATCTTATTTTTTATAAAAATGAGGTTGGACTTAGCCTGAAAAAAAAGGGTTTTACGTGGGCCTGTTAGTCGGGACTTGTGATAAATCAGCTATAATGAAGTTTCACTCTATTTCAGAGTACTTTTACACTAATATTATGTAGGTATATGGACTATCAGGATGTCCATCAGAGTGAATAGCAATTGGATCAGATTTACCGTCACGCGTGACACTCAAACAGCCCCTAATTCTTTGTCACCGAGATCACTCTAGAAGCAGGATACTCTACTTATTTATTTATTATTAAATTAAATTAAATCGGAAGTTAATATACAGGATGGAAAAAATCAATGGGCCCTGAAAGGAAACCACTTTAAATTCTTAAGATAGATTATTTTATTTAAACGAAACATTCCTTTATTTAAAAAAAATAAACATAACTCTATTCACACCTTCCTCGACGAGCTTAACTAAACAGGGAATCGAACCAGCAAAAAATTAAAGACAGGAAGTTATTATAACATCATCAATATACACCAAGGGCACGTTGTTTGATACATAGTTAAACATAACCAATAGTTAATTTAACAATTATTCAATAATCAATAGAATTATTATTAATTAGAATAGTCAATAGCGGTCAAATTTTAACAAAGTTCTCTGTCTGCGCATGGTTAACTTTTATAGCAAATTGTCATTTTTTTTTACTTTTTTAACTTAACCATTGGTCAAATAACATACTTATGTAATTTTTAACAAATTGTTAGTTTAACTAACGCATTTTTAACTATTAGTATGTTTGACTACTGATCAAACAACGGGCCCTAAGTGGAAAACATACGTATTATTGAAGCTAACTGAAAAACTACCCAAGCAAAGTTAATAAAACGTATATGGGACCACCCCTTTTTTTTGGTTTTTACGTCATCAAATAACTTCTCCCGCTCTGGTCGGAGCGGGAGGGTGAGTCAGACTTTTATTGACTAAAACCCACCCGTATTTCTTCAGTTGCCTGTACGCCAGGGCCACGGTAACTCTTTCGAACAATCCGCGACCCTGGCAGGCATCGGCCCTATCGAACCCCGTTAAGTAGTACTGAGATATCTTTGAGGCGTGCGTGGAACACAACGCGCTGTCGACCCGGGCCTGGTCCTTACCGGACGGCGAGCTACCCATTGCTTGCCGTCCGCAAGCCCACGCCTACGGTGGCCGGGATTGGGCTGCCGATTCCCGACGCCCGAGGCGTCCTCCTTCGCGAGTATTACGCTTCGCAGAAGGAGGTGACGGCTCCCAATGCCCTCTCACTCCGTACCAAGGCATGGACCAGGGCCGGACGCGAGAGATCGCCGCCGCCGATCGGCTCCGCGAGGACACGGCGGTGCTTCGCCCATGGCCTGTCGCTCAGTACCATGGCCTGGACCAGGGCCGGACGCGAGAGATTGCCGCCACCGATCACCTCCGCGAGGACACGGCGGTGTACCGCCCATGCCGAGCAGACCTCCACCATATGCTCCACCGTGTCCTCCATGCGATCCACACAATGGTGACACCCGGCCGTTTCCTCCCGCGTTATCCGGAACAGGAACCTCCCGAAACAACCATGTCCGGTGAGGACCTGCGTCAGGTGGAAGGTGAGGACGCCGTGGCGCCTTTCAATCCATTCCTCAAAGAGGGGACTTACGGCCGCAATCGTAGCGTGCCCAGCACTGGCTTGCGACGGTTGTACTCTCCAAGCCGCCATGAGATCCTGCCGGAGCTCTGTCCGCTGTGCCGCGATTTCTTGCGGCAGCGGTGTAACGCGCCCTCGTTTCACCTCCTCGCGCCACTCTCATATGTGCGCGAGGACTTTTGCCTCCAGATCCCCTGACGGCAATCCTGCAAGGAGGTAACGTGGTCCAATCCTCCCTAGGGGCATCAGCGTCGTTTGTTACGGTGGCGACACGCTGGTTCTGGCGCAGGGGAGGTCGCACCAGGCGGCGGCCGAATGAATGACACGCGGGGTTGCGACAATCGTCGACAGGATCCGGCAATTGGGACTCGAGGTGGCCCTACACAAGTCCGAGGCCATGTGTTTTCATGGTCCACGGAACGTGCCACTGTCGGTTTCCCAAATAACGGTAGGAGGGGTTCACATCGGCGTCGAGTCAACGATGAAGTACCTGGGACTCGTCCTCGACAGCCGGTGGAACTTCGTGGAGCATTACCGACGTTTGGTTCCCCGACTGGAGCGGGCCAGGGCTGCCTTGAAGCGGCTTCTGTCCAATCTAGGGACCGCCGGTAGTGCCGGAGGCTCTACGCGGGGTCGTGCAATCCATGGCCCTTTACGAGGTATCGGTGTGGGCGCGTTCATTAAGGCGCCGACCAGCCCGCCGGTTGAATGCGTCCCAGAGAGTCATGGCCATCAGCACATCCAATCCGCTTTTTTTTTTTCAAATCGATCCACATTTTCCGGAGATATCGCGTAACAAAAAAAAAGGAGCAGAGTTCAGTGCTCAAAAGCAGCGCATCTAATGAAATAAATGCTATTACGTTAACATTTTAGAGAAACGAATAACGTTTTTGACCCCATCCAGTAACTTAGGTATCGTGCAGGCAATATTTTGATTTGAAAATTGACATGTTATTATTATAAATTGTAGACCTAATTAATTGTGAATACATGACATGATTTAATTTTATTTGAAAATTGTGAATTTTTGTATGCCTATCGGCGGGACTAGACGGACTCTGTAATATCTATATTTTAACATCTTCAAACCTATGTACACAAAATAAATGAATTTGAATTTGAATTTGAATTTGAATGAATTACCAGTGGGAGCAGAAAAACTGTGGGTACCTATCGAAGCGCTAGCATCCAATCAACATAGAGTACATTTAGCTACGGACTCAGAAATTAAATTGGTGCCCAGTGTACATGTTTAATGATGAGTAATTAGTTAAGTAGGTACTTACATATAAATTGTGAGTGTCTCAGGTGCTTTTGAAGATGTATGTAGACTGTAAGATGCTTATTATTGTTAAACGCGGCTCGTTATAAGTAATTGGTGGGGTGACATCATACTTGACGACACGCGAGAGGACAAAAATTATATCCACTGCTTGCTATACCTACAGAAGGATTTTTTTGGAATTAACAATAATATATGGGGTAGCAGGTGGCGTTCTGTAGTTTCTGCCTACCCCCATGGGAAGAAGGCATGAGTTTATGTATGTTTATATGTATGTATGTCAGATTCGTTTCCATTTTAACAGAGTTTTTGTTAATTTGACGATAATTTGCTAAACATAATAATGTAAAAGTTTCATTAATTGCTTTAAGATTTTACTCCCTCTCAGACTCATATGATAACTGACTGGAGGAAAGTAAGTGGAAAACTGAAATCCACAACGCCGCCTCACTTGGACACCATCCCCGATCACATAGAGACAGTCGCAGACACGATGGGCGCGATCGACTCGTTTACAGAGCACGTTCAATACGTATTGACGTATTCCAGTGAGGGAAGAACGTCGCTGGAAACTACCGACTGACGTATGTGCTCTGATAAACGAGAAGAATTCGACCATTCGTGCCTACGACTCCTATCCCTGTGACGCGAACAAAGCCCACATGCCTCAATTACAGCGTGCCTTAAAGAAATACATAGTGGAGATTCGCTCCGAGAGCTGGAACAAGGTGCTCGGTGAGCTCGAACCCATTCACTAAGCCTTCTAGCATCTTCAGAGGACATTACGTTCCTCTGAAGAACTCTCCATGTCTCCTCTCATTCGCCCTGACAAACGCGTCTTTTTTGATAGTCCCGATAAGGCCGAATGTCTTGCCGACAGCCTAGAGTTCCAATGTTCTCCAAGCTCATGAGTTATTGCTCATGGCCGCCATCTTCAATGGCGCCATGAGCAATAACATCTTCCCACAAGCGTGGAAAGAGGCTACCGTTATAGGCATCCCCAAACCAGGTAAGCCCAAGTCTGATTCGTCTTTTTACCGTCCCATTAGTCTGTTCAATGTTCTCGACAAAATCTACGAGAGGTTTATTTAGAAGCGTTTCAAAGAATATGCTGAAGCAAAGAGCCTCATCCCCAACGGGCAGTTTGGTTCCGTACCTAACACTCATGCATCCAACAGGTCCATCGTATCGTAGAGCACTTATGCTTCAGTGTAACGCGACGACGGGCGTGCTCTTCGTCGACTTAGCGAAAGCATTTGACAAAGTGTCTGGCACAACGGCTTGTTATACAAGCTATATCAATTCGGTGTGCCAGATCGTCTCGTACTCATGCTACGTGACATTTTGTCAAATCGCACTTTTCGCTATCATATCGAGGGTGCACTCTCGTCCCCTCACCCTATTCGCGCGGGAATCCCTCAGGGCTCCATGCTATCCCCCCTAATTTTCACGCTATTTACCAGCGACATCCTTAAAAGTAAAATGGCACAGTTGGCCCTATTCGCCGACGACACTTCTATCTATTATACGGGTCGCAGTCATGTCACTATCGCTCGCGCTCTCCGAACCTCCGCACGTCTTAGGCACTTGGTTCCAGAAATAGGGAATCGAGATCAACACCGATAAGAATCAGGCGGTTCTCTTCTCGAGACCGCATCGATTCGCCCGCCCTCCCCAGTCCGATCACTATGTATGGCAAACCGATGACTTCGGAGAAGCGAGCTAAATACCTAGGTGTGATCCTTGACCACCACCTTACTTTCAGTGAGCACATAAGGATGGCTCGTTCGCGCGCCTCTTTCGCTCTCGGTAGACTTCACTTCCTATTGACCGCCCGCAGTAAATTGTCTCTCAAATGCAAATTGCGCATCTGCACCGCAGTCATCAGTCCCATCATGAACTATGCGTGCGTTGTATTTGCGCATGCAAAGCCGCGCCATCTTCATAAGATGCAGACCCTACAGAGCCGTTTCCTCAGAAAGGTTACGGGAGCCGCCTTCTATGTCCGAAATGTGAATCTTCACATAGACCTTCGAATGCTCACCATCCAACAGTTCATGAAATGCCTTTCAAAGCGTTTTTTCGACTGTGGCATAAAACACCCCAACCCCTTGATTAAAGCACCCGCCTGCTACACTTCATCCCGCATTAATAAGATTCGCCGCCGGAGGCATACCTTAGTCACCCCGGACGACGCTACTACCCTCCTCCAGGAAAGTAGTAAGGCCACCAGTACCTTAAAGATACACAAACACAGACGGCTGTCCTTCCGTCCTCGCCGCCGAGACCCGCCGTGCCGCCCCAATCCACGTCCGCCCCGACCCTTGCTCGAGCCAGCCGCGCCACTAAGCCTGTAGTTTTAAATTGTCCTCTAATATTAATAATTCCGATCCAGCCTGTCCCTTGCTGTCCATGGCCCTTTACGGGGCACCGGTGTGGGCGCGTTCATTGAGGCTCGAGCCAGCCCGCCGGTTGAACGCGTTCCAAAGGGTCATGGCCATCCGGATGGTACGGGGATACCGCACGGTCTCCTGCGAGGCGGCGAGCATCCTTGCCGGATTACCGCCGTGGGATCTGGAGGCAAAAGTCCTCGCGCACGTTTGGGAGTGGCGCGAGGAGGTGAAACGCCGGGGCGTAACTCCGTTGCCGCGACAAATCGCGGCACAGCGGACAGAGCTCCGGCGGGATCTCATGGCGGCGTGGAGAGTGCGACTGTCGCAACCCAGCGCAGGGCACGCCACAATTGCGGCGGTAAGACCCCTCTTTGAGGAGTGGCTTGAGAGGCGCCACGGCGTCCTCACCTTCCGCCTGACGCAGGTCCTCACCGGACATTGCTGTTTCGGGAGGTTCCTGTTTCGGATAAGGCGGGAGGAAACGCCCGGGTGTTATCATTGAGTGGATCGAACGGAGGACACGGTGGAGCATACGGTGGAGGTCTGCCCGGCTTGGGCGGAGCACCGCCGTGTCCTCGTGGCGGCGATCGGCGGCGGCGACCTCTCGCGTCTGGCCCCGGTTCAGGCCATGGTACGGAGCAAGAGGGAATGGGAAGCCGTCACCTCCTTCTGCGAAGCAGTAATGCTCGCGAAGGAGGAGGCGGAGAGCGAGAGGGAGAGGCAATCACTGCGCCCTCACGCCCCTAGTCGCCGCAGAAGGAGACACCCTGGGCGTCGGGAGTCGATTGCCGACTCCCGGCCACCGTAGGCGCGGGCTTGCGGACGGCGAGCAATGGGCAGCTCGCCGTCCGGTAAGGACCAGGCCAGGGTCGACGGCGCGTCGTGTTCCACGCGCGCCTCAAAGAGATGTCAGCAAAATTTACGGGGTTCGATAGGACCGATGCCTGACGGGGCTGCGGATTGTTCGAAAGAGTTACCGTGGCCCTGGCGCACAGGCAACTGAAGGAACACGGGTGGGTTTTAGTCAGTAAGAGTCTGACACGCCCTTCCGCTCCGCCCAGAGCGGGAGAGGTCATTTGACGATGTCCCACCCAAAAAAAAAAAAAAGCCTGTCCCTTGCTGCCCTCCCTTAGCGACGCCCTATGCCAGGGCTTGTACCCCACAGGGGGTGCCCTTAGCGTGTTGTCGCCTTGTTTGTAAGTTTTTTAAGCCCTGGCTGGGGCCTTCATTTATTAAGGCAACCACAGGCATGTCCGGTTAAGCAGCTGACAACCTCTTAGGTTGACCTACGAGAAAAAAAAAATAGATTTAACTGCGCGTATACATCTCCGCTGTCTAAAATGATTCATCGATTAGAGAAAGAAAACTTAAAAATTTTCACTAGATCAGTAAACTCTCAAAAACCTACCTAACCAGTGTACTGAGCGTTTCAATTTGGCGTAATCTTTCATCAGTATAGCCCCACACCCTGTAGCGGGAACCGCGTATACCTCGTGCAAATATGTTTGCATTTTATTTGTAGGAAATTAAGATTCGCGGCGCACCACCCCTCGTGCACCCTGCACCCGTTACCTCAACAACGCGCTGCAATTTCCATCCGCTGAAGATAAGCAAAGCAATATTTCACATTACATATGACGTTATTTCCCGAGATAAACTATACAAGCTTCTGTTCGTTCCGCAAATGGTCATAAGTTTATTTACAGCAGTTTCGTTTCTGCGCCAGAGTTTTTGATTTTAAACAAAAGATGGTAATAACTTTGTATTTGGAATACTGCACCGATATTTCTTGAACGGTGGAGAGTAAGGGGTACTACATACTTGTTCGGGATAGCATGATTCAGTACAGCCGAGCGGTAAACTCGTATACACATAAATATATTGCCGCCCGGCTGGTGGTAAGCCCGAACAACTGTGTAGCACGCTTTTTTTTTTTTTTTTTTTGGTTTAGAAATCTGGAAATCGTCAAATGACCTCTCCCGCTCTGGGCGGAGCGGAAGGGCGTGTCAGACTCTTACTGACTAAAACCCACCCGTGTTAATTCAGTTGCCTGAAACAGGAACCTCCCGAAACAGCCATGTCCGGTGAGGACCTGCGTCAGGCGGAAGGTGAGGACGCCGTGGCGCCTCTCAAGCCACTCCTCAAAGAGGGGTCTTACCGCCGCAATTGTGGCGTGCCCTGCGCTGGGTTGCGACAGTCGCACTCTCCATGCCGCCATGAGATCCCGCCGGAGCTCTGTCCGCTGTGCCGCGATTTCTCGCGGCAGCGGAGTTACGCCCCGGCGTTTCGCCTCCTCGCGCCACTCCCAAACGTGCGCGAGTGTGTGTGTAGCACGCCTAAGAACGAAAAGAAAGAAAGAAAGAAAATACGTTTATTTGCGGTAAACATGACGCAGAGAAAAACACACAAATACAAAAAAGAACAAGTTGGGTGAAAATATGCGTCAAATTTACGCAAAACGGCAATCGTTCAGCATAATGCTACGACCCTATGCGAGACAGAGCCCCAGCGCTGGTTTTCAGCGACAGCCGGCATTGGCGTGATGACGTCAACCAGTACAGCATATGACAATATAAATATAACAAAAAAGTAAAATAAATACACTATACCTAGTTCTAAATGTTTAGATAAACATAATATTTATAAAATAGTAACATTCCGGCCAATGACTCATGCGCCGCCGGCCTAATAACCTGTGCGTGCAGCTGTCATAAAGCTATAGGTTTAACATTTTGACATACTGATTAAGTAATAAATAACATGGCGCTGTAGGTAATGAATGTTATGATGGAATTATATACGCCTGAATAGTCCTGAATTTGACATAAAGTCGACACTAGCCTTTAGTTGAACAGCTTGACCATTAACAGCCGAGAGTCTCTCTATATCTATACACTATAAACTATTTCCTCGATAGGATGTCGTCAGTTTTCCCGCACGACCGCTGCTCTAATAAAAAAGACAATCGGCTGCGGTATCTGTTACGTGTCAGAAGGAAGTAAAAAAAAATCTCAAAATTATTCATTGATGTCGCCTCATTTGAATGCAAGCAGAAAAGATTGTTGTGTTTTAGCACACCGTCTTTATTATTATGAAAAACGGTTGACTATTTATTCAAAAACTTATTAGACTTACGGTTCTGTGAGCATTTGAATAGAATTCTCGATAAGCGTCGAGTTGGAAAAAATACTTAGCCTTGGTATTATCATTGAACGTTACGTCACACCATCCTTTGGATTGCGTAAGTAATCCTATTCATAATAAATACATTGTACAATACGAATCCTAATTAATTATACTAAAACAACTTCTGAGGTGATACAACGGAAAAGTCAACACAACCTCCTTTTTACGCTCTGGTGGTGTTAAAACCGAATATTGAATTCGGGGTTACATATAATATATTTGGAACGGTTAAAGTTACCATAGGAAGGATCAACGTATGTTTACCCATACTTATTAATAAATAGAAAAAACGGTCTAAAATAGTAGACAAATAACTTCAGGTAAGCGACTTCGAAAGATAGTCATGAATAAACAATTTATGAAGTGTGAACGTTACTCTACGTGCTCGTATTTTATAGTATACGTCTCATCGATCACTATTTATTTAATTTAGACCCTGCCTACGTGAAACTTAGGGTCTATTTCGAGTGTACAAAAAATATATGAGCTACGCACCTGTATCGAAACCGAACACTCGTTAAAAAGATAAACAGTCTGGCGGTTTTATCCCAAAATGTTCACATACAACTACTGTGAAAATAGATGAGGTTCCAAAACAAGTACTCAAGTTTGGCGTGATTAAAACAATTTGGGTAAAGTATATAAGCCTTCGAGTTCCATCATGGTATTCTGAATCAAATTCTAAGAAAAACCGCTCGTACTACCCACTTTTGGTTTAATCAACTGTGGCATCGCCTTTCTTCGTTAACTTATTGTTATCATAAGTTTTATAATGAATTGTCTCTGTTTAAATACAGATCACCAAATTACTAACTTTGTTAAGTAAATTAGGTTTAAATTAGAATTCAGGGTTGTTAGATTACATTAGGAATGCGCTCGTTTCGTTAACTTTCAAATAGAAACAAATGAAAATTATAATTTCATTCAGGCTCACAGAATAAACTTATCAAAGTATATTTCAGATAATAACTAATATTGCTAAGTACACAGAGTCAGCGAACAGTTTTAGTTATACAAATATCGTGGCTCATAGGAATAATATTCACAAACGTTATTTTAAACCATTACGTCCGTAATAAAATTCGCATATTATGTGAAAACGGCGTTGCTATGTCATACCTCGACAATCACATTACAGTGCATGCAATATGTAATTTAAACCACTGTTTTTGAAATTGTAAATGCTTTACTGAATAATAAACCAGATTTTAAAATTTATTTGTCTTGCATTTAATATATTGTTGAAACTGTTCAGAGTGTTTTTTTTCCGCGTTTTAGGCCTGCCCGGAATAACTTCGGACTGAAATGGAGCCCGTAGGTACCTATTTAAGAGAGTTCTGTTCGAGATCGATACTTAACACATTACGCCTAAACACGTCTCACGAAAGTTACTTTATAATTTAAAAAGTCCTATTAATTTCAGGGAGAAGGTTTACCAGCATATTATTCCATTATTGTTTTTATAATGAAAATGTTGAAATGTTGTTTTGTTGAAAATAAAGCATTTATAAAATGAAACAGTGCATGCACAATTCGGATTAATGCTGCGTCAATTACACAAGAGCCCGCGGCGATACGAAATGTGAAAAATTATTGGTTAATGGGGCGCAGTCGCGAAGTATGAATTTGTTCGCAATCGTAATACACGAACACATTACTGTGAAGCTTACAGTCAAGTTGAACGAACGTTATTGATTGTAATTTTAAATAGCTAAAGTCGCTTTTCGTGATTGTCTGTGTGAACCTTGTGACCGCATTGTTCTTCTAAACTACGCGACGGATTTTGCTGTGGTTTTCCCCACCATTTAGAGAATTTATTCCGGAAAGTTTATGTGTAAAATACATTATTATTAAACTTACATATAATAGAGAAATCTTCATTATGTCAAATTGTAAAAACATTATCTATTATATTGTTATGAGAAGGTATGTACTCCAATAGAATGATGTATTAATGAATTTTCCCATTTTCATGTGCACTGCGTCGTTTGTCAGTCAGTCAGTCACAAAACTGTTTTATAACTATTTATGTGTTCGTAGTTGCATGTCCACGATGATATCGGAAGGCTATGCATAGAACGTCATAACAAACAGGCGTATCGCTGTAATTCGGATTCTGTCAGATACCAACTGTACATAATTGGTGACTGTTGTGTTAAATTGTTTCTGTTAGTTGTTGATTTAGTTCACGTCAGATCAACTCTTAGTGATGAGATGGGTAAAAGATACAAAAAATATCTTTTAAAGTCTAAACTAAAATCTAACAGCTATTAGACTTTTCTAAGTATCAAAAATAAAACAACTAAATTAAAAAAAATGATTGTTTTATATTTTGAACCCATGACACTACCATCATGGGTTCAAAAATAATAATAGGTCTTTACCTATGAAATTGCCGTTTTGTATGAAAAAATTTAAACGAATTTTTTTCATGAATTTTTTATTTGTATTAATCGAAGTAATCACCCATGCAATCAATGCATCTTTGCCATCGCAGTGGCAGTTTATTGATGCCCTTCTTAAAGAAATCAGCTGGACGGGAGGCAACAAATTCTTCAAAGGCATTTTGTACTGCCTCTCGGGTATTAAATTTTTTTCCCGCCAAGAAGTTATCCAAATTCTGGAAAAAGTAGTAGTCTGTAGGCGCAAGGTCTGGTGAGTAGGGCGGATGACGGAGAGCTTCCAACCCCAGTTCTTGCAACTTGGAGACCGTCTGCTGTGCAGTATGAGGTCGCGCGTTGTCGTGCAGGAGCAGCGGAGACGAGCGATTGACCAATGCTGGTTGGAGATGCGCCAGCTTCTCCATCATTGTGTTCAGTTCTTCACAGTACACATCTGCAGTAATGCTCACCCCGTTTGGTAAGAAGCTGTGATGAATCACACCGGCGCTAGACCACCAAACAGTGACCATCACTTTTCTAGGGGTAAGTTTTCGTTTAGGGCATTGTTTAGGTGCTGAACCAGGATCCAACCAACTTGCTGAGCGCTTACGGTTATCAAACAGAATCCATTTTTCATCGCAGGTAACAATGCGGTTCAAAATTCCTTCATTTGTGTGTCTGTTGAGCAGTACAAGGCACGTCTCGACGCGTACTTCGCGCTGGCGATCATTGAGTTCGTGGGGCACCCATTTGTCAAGCTTTTTTACCTTGCCAATTTGACGCAAATGGACCAATATTGTTTTGACGCTAACGTCGAAAGCTGCTGCTAATTCAGCCGTAGATTGTGTATCATCAGCTTCCACAATCGCCTTTAATTCGTCATTGTCGACCAAAGTCTTCGGACGACCGCGAGGTTCATTTTTCAGGTCGAAATTTCCAGAACGGAAGCGAGCAAACCAATAACAGGTGGTGCGTTGGTTTGTAGAGTTAGCTCCGTAAACGTCGTTGATGTTGCGTGCCGCTTGTGCCGCGTTGCTGCCACGACGGTACTCATATTCCATAATTACTCGAATTTTTAACGTATCCATGATGACGAAAAAGATTGAAATGCGATGAAAATGTAACACTAATCAATAAAGAAATGACTACTTTTAGAAAAAAAAATCCATGTTTTTAAAATAAAATTAATTTGAAATTAGAATTCATAGCCAAACAAAAATTATTTTGATTTGAAATGGCCAGTACTGCAGAACGGCAATTTCATAGGTAAAGACCTAATATTCTCTACTTTATTTGGCTTCTGTGTGGTTACAGGCGTAATTGCTGATGAATATATACTTATCTTCGTCAGCTGACTGGATAGTAATCAATGGGTGAATAAATGAATAACTTGCTGGATCCTTGTTTTATACGACGTAATAATAATAAAATTGAAATCTAATTATATTTATCTGGATAAAGACTGTTTGTTTTCGATACCTTCAGAAAATTTAGTGTCGACCATAAACTAGAGTAGTTAATGAATCAATAAGATATAGTTTTATTATTCTAGGGCAGACCGTAACTCCTTAGCGATAACGAGACCTCTGTCTCATCGCTATGTTATTTACGCACTTGATTGATAGTGATGAATATTCAGACGGGCGGCGCGACGACAAATCCCGCTGTTTTGTCTATAGTGCCAGCTTTTTTTTTTTTTTTTTTTTTTTTTTTTTTTTTTTTTTTTTTTTTTTTTTTTTTTTTTTTTTTTTTTTGGGTGGGAAATCATCAAATGACGTCTCCCGCTCTGGGCGGAGCGGAAGGGCGTGTCAGACTCTTACTGACTAAAACCCACCCGTGTTCCTTCATTTGCCTGTGCGCCAGGGCCACGGTAACTCTTTCGAACAATCCGCGACCCCGGCAGGCATCGGTCCTATCGGACCCCGTCAATGGTGCTGACATCTCTTTGAGGCGCGCGTGGAACACGACGCGCCGTCGACCCGGGCCTGGTCCTTACCGGACGGCGAGCTGCCCATTGCTCGCCGTCCGCAGGCCCGCGCCTACGGTGGCCGGGAGTCGGCAATCGACGTCTATAGTGCCAGCTCTGTTTTCCTCACACCTTCTGGGATTGCAACATAAATCTTTGTCGAAACTGGATACTTTGCTTCGCATCATTGCCCTTGTAGTCATAAATAATACCCTGTAATAGTATTACGCTGGCCGGATTAATCATTAATCTCCCGCCTTAGTGATTCGATCCGGACAGATGGCGTTACTGTTTAATTGTATTTTGGAATTGCCAATATACGAAGTCGACCACTTTTTATTTCGATTTATTAGCGTCGTTTATTATGCCGATTTGTTATTCTTTTATTTAGATGTTAATCTGGGAATTGAAGAAAAATAAATGGGCAATCATTATTGCTTTCCATTCCGCATGTCAGATGTCCGGGCACAGCCCGAGTGAGTGCCAGTTGTTTGTGACGTGTAAAGCTGCCGGTACACAATGACGCAACTTGTACAATGTCTATCGATGAACTACATTGATGGGACTCTTGTTTGAGTTGTGCGATGGACGTAATTCGAGCACCATTGCGCACCATCGTGCACCATTGCGCACCATTACGTAGAGGCAGCGTAACGTAATTCAGCGTATAATGCAATGCAAATTGTTCGCTTGCACGGCGATAAGGGCAGTACATTTAATGTTTGCGCCAAACTTGCGCTGACCATCAGCTAGTTTTTGTGGGTACATAATGGCGAACGTAACTTAAGTAACGTTCATTTCGCTTGAGCCTTATACTTGGGGTACTCGAGCGAATGAAACAGGCGATACACGTGTCTTTATAGTGGTCTAGTTTTATATTCCAATGATTTAAGCTAAATTCGTTTAGAATTCTGCTTGGGTTTAATCAAAATTTAGGGAGTACCTATTTCAAAATAGGCAAAATACTCTTTTATCTAAATATTATGAAGCTATTGAATAAATATTAGGTAGTCACATAAAATATACTCCAATTCGTGTCCTTTTTAAAATCTACGTCCAAAAAAACTTGTTTGACGAATGTATACACGCGTGTTCAATTGTTCATCGATGCGAATGACGTTGAAATACTTTTAAAATTGAATCCCCACTCGATTATAGAACCTATATTCACAAGTCACAGTCACCTCGCACTATATCTTCGGCGTTTAGTTCACTGTCAGGCCGAGCTCATAAATCTACCCTAGAGAGACTAGAGAACGTTGGCAAGGACTGCACTTGGAATCCTACCAAATTTAAATATCCTTTCTGAAATCATAAAGATCACATTACGTATGACAAAGCGTACTGCATCGTCTACTTCAGCCTAACGACTCATTACACAAAACAGCATCAAGAAAATTAAAAACAACTTGTTAGTAAACAACATTTCCGAAGCAGAATGAAGCAAGCAAGCTCACCCTTGACAACATCGTTGCATGTATATTTTATGTGTCCACAGTAAGTTACCGCGCCGAGTTTAGAAAATATTCCCAGTAAGTAAGTTGAATGGTCATTCAGTGCAGACAATACCGTGTCTTGGGACCCCAAACTCGGTTTAGAAGCACACTCCAGATGCAAAATACGGCAACAAGAGATTGGAGGCAGCCTTTGCGGTTTAAGGCGTTTTCTCATAACGTTTTATGTCGACAATTTACCGAGGTTTAGCCGGAGGGATCTGCACAACAATTTGTTTGAACTCCCGCTTTCTGGGCATCGTAAATAAGACCCAACATGGAACAACGCAAAACTATCTAACACGTACATTCGGTGCAGCACTACTGTAATAAAATATTTTATTAGAATTTTATATTCAGTTGGTATTACAGTACCTGGTAAAGCTACTTTCTCATTAGGTAGTATTTTTGTGTTCCACGAACATGGCGGGTAATACAAAAAGGAACGCCTAGTTTTATACATATCATAAAATATCTCATCTAGAACATTGGCGTATTTTATTTTTGCATGGTAGCACCTGATTCGTTGCGATTCCGTCCACCTACATGTCTAGACAAAGCGGATGTTTATTTGTTATTAGTACGTGTAATCAACAATGTTAGGGCGGTAATGAGTTTTCTTGGTAACAGTGGATAACACGTGTTCAGTCTTGTCGCCGCCCCAAATGCACCGTGGGGAGCGGCGCGGGCTGTGAGCTTCGGGCGTATATTTCTATCTTGCGAAGTCAATCCAATTTGCGGTGACAGCTGAGTGGCCGCAACACCACCGGCTTGATTTGTTCAACGTGTTTCTCCCTGAGCGAACCAAGAGAGCCAGTATTGCGAACTTTCCACCCTATTATATCTGAAGCAATTTAACGCTACAAGTTATCACGTTACTGTGATATGTTGGTGTATGTTACGTCACAGACGAATAAATGTTCCAAATTGTTTCCAAACTTGGAAACAAATTACGATAACTCTCGACTTGAAAACCATAAAATTAGAATTCGTGCTTGTAACTCCAATGAATGATAGGCACCTAGCGAGTTTCATTACAATCCCTTGTATTTTCATTAACTTTATGAAGAAACGCTGTTGGTGTTTGTCTTTGTGAATTTTGTTTTGTCTTTATAAAGTTGGGAGTCTAGTTATTTGGAAACGAATATTATTTTGAATTTAATAATCATGCTCATTGTTACGAATTCGCTCGCGTTCCCTTGGAGATTGAGTATAAAATCAGTGCTTATGTACGTAATTTATGTCAACTTGTTCAGTGATAGATTCCAGGTAAATTACAAGAAAACTTTTTATCTAATTAAAAATCTAATTACACGACACGAGCTTGTTAAGTCTGGTTTTCCAGTTAAATGGCTGTTGTACATATTTATATAATTTTCTGTGGGCGCAACCTATTAGAGAACCTATCAGAATTGGTATATGAAAAATAATATTGGATTTTCTAACTAATTATAAGTACTTGCGAACGAACAATACAAAAAAAATAAGAAAATGGTTTTCCTTGTAAAAGAAAACCGTAAATAAGGATAATAAACTCATATTTTAAAATTAAATCTCAATCTTGGCGAAGTGAAGGTAGTTAAAAAGTTTTATCCTGAAAAGTAAAGAGTCCAGGATCTTCTTCTGTGAGGCTGGGTGGCTGGCATGCGTCTCTGGGGGCCGCTTCCAGACTGGCACCGCTTCTGAAAGCTATCCGAACAAAATTGCACTTTCTTGCGAATTGTGTAGTTGATACGATTACATTTAAACTGTACTTTTACGTAGCGGTTATGACCTTTGTTCATAATATATAACATGGTTCCGCAGTGTCGCATTCAGGTTCATAGATCGATGGAACGGAAAACGGGTCGCCAAGCCCGGGAGCTAATGATGTGACAAAATGTACCAAGTTGTTTTAGAAAATTGTCTGCTCGGTGCGGTTATACATTGTTAGAACTTATTAACTTTCTTTTTTTCTTGTTCGGATAGGTTTCTGCGGTCCGCATCTGGGTCTAACCTTCTTATATAAGAGCCTGTCTCGGCCTATGAATATACTCTATCTTCTATTGAATGAAAAATCGATTTCTATCAACGTTACAGATTCTCATTCTATTTGTACGGGAGAAAGCCAAGTGTATTACTTGCTCACCGAAATATTTTCAATACAGCCAACAAATTTAGGTATAAGATAGGTCATAGGTCAGTACCATAGAAGGATTAAAACAAATAGAGGAGCCCTATTTATTTTCCAGTTAATTAAACCCGTGGCGCTTCAGTGTACCACTACGTAGGTACGATAAATTACACTACTCCATGATTTATTGGCATTTTTTTAAGTTGGCATATAGTGTAGGTAGACAATTTAATAGATATGTACTTTCACTACCTACCAATTATGTTACCTAGGTACTTACAAGTTAACACGAAAACATTTAATTAAAAATTTAACGCTGGAATCGTAAATTCATAATTATCGTTTTCATTAATTTGTATTCTGAAAGCGAATAATCAAGAGCAGTCCCGCTGTTCCAATTATTACAATAATCACGTACAGAATACAGGCACGGCTCTGTGACGAACCGTTATCAAAATTTCATTCGACAGCACCGTTGACATTGGATTCTCTATAATAATTGTGTATTCATGTTCTATCAATAAATCTTCTAATAATATAATATGTTTTGCGCAGCTCGAACTTTATTGCTCTTCGAGGAATGCATAAACTGGAATGCTTATTACTATTCACTACACGGCACTAATTCGTGATATGTATGTACGTAAAACCAACAAATTAGATTTTAATTTAATAAATTTTATTTATTCATTTATTTATTAGTACAGTTTTTGCCATGACGGTAATTCATCGTGAATACTTATAGGTTGAATGATATGATCTAAGTACAGATAACGCAAGATTATTAAATTTATAATTTTTTAAATGATATATTACTCTAACACATGACAAACATCGTCGCTTGCAAGTTTGTTGACCAAACAAATTGACACGTAGACAGGAGATTATTTTGTGCTGTACCTATGCGCTGCTATATGGTTACATTGTAAATTCAGTTAACACCTATTAATCTTTATTATAGTTTAGCTTGGCATGCACACATAATTATACATTATTAATAATGCAGGCTTCATTTGCATAATCCTTACTAATAATATTATCAATGCATAAATAATTCTGACTGCCTCTTTGTCACGTTTTCACAGCTTATCTAACGAATTATTGCTGAATTTTGATAGATATAGACAGTCACTTTTAATCCTTCAATTATTTAGAACTTCACACTTTGCCGGTGCTTTGAACTTTTGGATTAAATATAAAACTATATTTAGGCATCATAAACATAATCAAAGCTTTGAGGATTTGAAATTCTTTTTCAGATAATTTTATTACCTACTTAGGTTACTTTGTAAGGATTTTTTTTAGTAGCAGTAGATAGCCTGGGGCTTAGGATTGGGTCCGATAAATGGCCCGGATCCTATTACACGAGCCTAAATACTGTCTTTAGTGAACGGCAGATGAACAACAATACGCCTTGGTCGAACACTTCCGATGAATACAGGCGAAACGTTTACTTACAATTTGCATATCTATCATATAAAATTGATGGTATGGAAGGCAAAACAGTTTATTCATTGAACAGGGCCAGGATATAATGAAAATCGTTTTCACCGCATAAAGGGCTGTTAAGGTTCTTTAAAAATACTAACGTAAGGAAGGTGGAGGGTTTGGGAGCCAGATGGCTTACCGCATAGGCCCATAATGTCAACATTACACAAGAGCCTTATACTTGGGATATTGAAGAACTGCTTACCTGTTATGTCGTTATACTTATGCAGCGATAGGTATTAGAGAAGAGATTGGTAATTTAGAAAGTAGGTTTAGTTTTAAAAATATCTGAGAATTTAGCATGGTTTCTTTGGTTATTTCTCCCGCCCGCATATCACAAAGAGAGATCTGCAATCATCAATCCGTCGAGCTATTTGTGGGAATTTATTGTTGGCCGCTTGGATCGGCCATAGATTGGGATATTTAATGCTCATCAGAGGATGTTTATGGCCTGATATGGTTGCTTGGAAATAGGTCTTACATTTTTGACTTCCCTGTTATTTTTTTTATAAATTGTTAAATTTGTTAATGATAAATAATTTTATTTCTGTAAGTAGGATTGTACAAACACTTTTACACATCAATCCTATTTTTTAAACTAGATGAAGTCGGCGTGGACTACTCTGAGAGGAAAGACCGAAACAAACTCAGAGGTCACAGTCTCTTTTAAAGTCCAGACAAAATCTTGGTCAGATCATGAGAAGGCCATATAGATTGGTGTCTGAAATGGTCTTTTGAGGAAAGAACCACACAGATTAAGTGGACCTGTCCTGTCAGTACACGCATTTGTCAGTAACCGTGCAGCTCAACTCATAACGATTCGACGAACAATACCAAAGAAAGGACATTTGGGTAGGCCGCATAAACTACTTAAACTGCCATATCATGGTTAAAACTGAAACAATGACCCATATAGTCCTCACATTCACAATAATTAAAATTTAAAATTATAGCTTGTTTTCCTTTCGCCTAAAGCTGAGATTCCCTAAAAGCTTGCAGCATTAAATTCAAAGGAATGATACTGAGTTACAACATGCTTTACGTTAGCCTACAAGTACGACAGTCTTTTGTTTCCCATTTTTAAGATTTCCACTTGATTTCTACGAACTTGTCATTGATAGGAATTTAAGGTCCCTTTGTGGGATGAATTGTAGGAAAATTTGTATCAATATTGATTTCGTAAGATAGAATTACGACAAAATATCTGGGCAACGTAGTACGGATTTAGATATCAATCAAATTACTCGACCGATCCCGATCTACCAACAATACAGCCAAGATTATTTGCTGAAACTATTAATGATATCCTTATTCGTCTTACAATCGAATTTAGCTGTGTGTTGGCAGTTTGAGATATTGCGTAACTGGCAGCACATGTACACAAACAAACGCTAGAATTATTACGGTCCGGGCCCCCGATTTCCATAAAGTTACCTTAATACATTGTATACGATGGGCACCTGAATAATTCCATATTTGCATAGGGCTCTAATTCCTATTCCGATTGAATTCTGTTGTGAATAAAATACTGCTTTTTTTTTAAATCTGTTCGAGTATTCCGGTTCATGTGTTTCTGTTTAATAAATAAAATTATCACGTGCTTCTTCAAATAACGAAATAATCAAGTTGTCCCAACTAAAGTTGAATAGTTAAATAAAACTCTGTTTGGATCAACCGGTGGTACTAAAATATTGGCAATCCCTCTTAGCCGAAACTACATGAACAAAGGGCACTTATGGCTTGATGTCCGGGATAAAACTTTTGTTGAACATACCTAGATGAGAAATTACAATGGGGACCTCATATAACATCTCTTGCAGGGCGGCTAAGCTCGGCCGCTTATGCTGTTAGAAATATAACAGGCAGTTAACAGATGTATAAAGCACGCATTTCTATTTTAGCTACTTCCACTGTCCATAGCATTATGTCGTATGGCATTTACTGTGGGGTCGAGCTGCTGACATTGAATCCATCTTTATTTTGCAAAAGAGAGCAGTCATAGCCATTTATAATCCAAGTCGCCGCGAGTCTCTCAGGGAACTATTTAAAAAGATTAATATTATGAAGGTACCTTGCCAATTAATTTATGAAAATATTATGTACTAGCTGCGCCCCGCGGTTTCACCCGCAGAAATCTCGATCCCGTGGGAATATCGGGATAAAAAGTATCCTATGTCCTAATCCAGGTCATAGTCTACCCATGTGCCAAATCCGTTCAGCCATTTTAGGGTGATTGAGTAACAAACATCCAAACATCCACACTTTCACATTTATAATATTATATTAAGATGTCGTTTTTTCTTACATCCTACTATCCTAATATATATATATATATATAGTAGGATAGTAGGATGTAAGAAAAAACTACATCTTTTTAATAAAATAAGTGATGAACTTAGTTTTAATACTAGAAATAAGGATAAAATAGATCAACGATTTTTCAGATTAGCTAAATAAAGTACATACTTACATCTTTTATGGGATACTGTGTTAAATGTTACAACATAATTACCTTGTGATATATTTCAATTAAATGAAAGAAAATTTAAAACTCATATAAAAAGTACACTTTGTAAACAAGCATATTACAAATTAGAGGATTATATCCAAGATAGGAATGCTTGGAAACATGCTGGTCCAGCTCCATAGGACAATCTAGAGTCTAGACAAAATCAAACTGGTTGCTAATTTAATTGTATAATTTATTATTTTTATGACAATGATTTACATTCTGTGATTACTTTAACTCACAAACTGCCTTATTACTTGTTAAAATATTAGGGAAATCGTATACTTTTACGTTTGTAAATATGTGAGCACCATGTATCTATCACATAATTGATTAATCGGTCATTGCTTTATTTTTTTACCTATTGCGGTATAGTAATTTTATTCTTTATGCATCGTCTTCACTTATAATTATAATTAATGTATACAAAATATTGTAAAACATTTTAAAAGAGTAACGGTGGAGTTTCGATCCAATTCTTCTCCGTACGAAACTACCTTTTGGAAGGGGCGACTAGAATCAATTCTATTTTAATGTAAACTAGCAACACGCCTCAGCTTCGCACGTGTGTAATTTAGAAAAAAAAGAGGTGAAATATGTGAAGTTACTGCCTTTGATTACAGAATTTATTTATAAATAATGTTTTCAACTGAGTTGTTTGGAAGTGACGCGCGAAAGGGCTACTTATACCTGTCCATGAGAGAAACACTCCCGCAATATCTGACCTTGTGATTTGTTAATTGTCATTGAAAACAGCTTGTGGCGGCCGAGCGACTCCAGTCCGTGAATTATTTTTTCTGTTGTAATGCAACCGAAAAAATAATTCACGAACCGGATCTTTGACATCTTCTAAAGTATTCAGTAGAATGATACACTGTAAAAGACAATTATAATCTACATTTAATGCCCAAGAAAACTATCATATTTATTTAGATAAAAATTAATACTTACTAAATAATAGTGAATGAAAGGCGATTAACAAAAGGTATTTATTTACAAGGCAGATGTGAGTGGAAACGTCGGGAGGGGACGCCCTAATAGGACATAAAGTGACCTTATTGGTGATGTTCTTCAGAGAGGTGAGGTACGTAGTACGCGCAACCGGCGTGCGTGTATCACCAGATGTCTGAACGTAAACGAGGCAAAACGAATATGTAAGGATCGTTGCAGGTGGCGTTCTGTAGTTTCTGCCTACCCCCATGGGAAAAAGGCGTGAGTTTATGTAAGTAAGAGTAAATGGCGTCGCAACGTTTTTAATTAAAGTTTTAATGAAAGAAATGGTTACTGTGAGTCAACCGTAACACATATAGATATAAAATCGCGGAATTTTCTTTAGGATTTTAGAAAAACTACAAATCTCTAATTCATCATTTTTATTTATCTAGAAAGAAAGAAAAAGAAAAAAATAGTTTATTCTGCACAAACAAAACGCACCTTACAAATGAACGACATTGATTTAATAGACACATACAAAATAGCCAAAAGCCTCGCATTCAAGCTATAAAAGTTTGTCAATTTTGTCTATTGCTTGATGCTAGGGCCAGGGACTAAAGACAATACACATTGCTCTGTGTTGCGATACTGGCAAATGACAACAAACAAACGATCAAAACAAAAACAAAATGCCGATTGCAGTGTGGAAAAAACTTTTTTACAAAAAAACAACTGACTTCCAAAAAAAAAAACACTAAAAACGTGAAAAATAACTTTAATTTTGGAAGTTGGTGTCTTTGGTTGTGTATTTTCGTTTTTGGGCATCGACTTCCGGAATTAAAGTTACTTTTTCACGTTTTTTTGTGTTTTTTTTGGAAGTCGGTTGTTTTCTGACAAAGATTATGTCTGGACTCTGACCAAGATTATGTCTCGACTTTAAAAGAGACTGTGACCTCTGAGTTTGTTTCGGCCTTTCTTCTCAGAGTAGTCAGATAGGAAACGCTGACCTCATCTAGTTTAAAAAACATGATTGACGTGTAAAAGTGTTTGTACAAACCTATTTACAGAAATAAAATCATTTATAATTTATCATTTTTTGTAAAAAAGTTTTAATTTTTCACTTTTTAGTTGTGGTACCTACCCCACACACATTCGTATACCACTACTTGATATGTAAATAACCGTGACAGGAAATGATTATAACATCATCAATATAAACTAAGTGGAAAAAATACACATTATTAAGGATAACTCAAAAACTACTGGTCAGTACTTGATCAAATTTAAATGGGATCACATGTAAAGCACCAGCTTTCAAATAAAAAATATATAATAAGTTCTGAGCTAAAACAAATAAAAAAAAATAAAAAAAATATAGTCGAATTGAGAACCACCTCCTTTTTTTGAAGTCGGTTATTAATGACTACTTTTGTAACAAAAAAACAATAATAATAAGAACAATTAAGCAGTGCGTCGCATCTGTGCAAGAACAGGTCGTTGCTCAGCAAAATGCTGTGACTTTGGACGAACCTATAGTCAACAGCGCTGATTATCAGGAACTACCTCTCGAATGACGTAATGACGTCCCCCTGTGTGATATAATAAATCGGGTATGTATAATTTTCCACAGAACTAAGTGTGATTCTAGCTGAACATAGTATGCACTTATAAATAAATAAAACAACATGTAAAAATAAATGTATATATATATCTGTATGTGTAACTTTATAATAAAAATATACATAAACCGAGACCATAACAAACATGATACAATGAAAAATAAAAATTCTAAGCAATAAATTCTAGATGCTGTGTAGGTACAGTGTGGTGTGTGTTCCTATTTATGCTATTTTATATCTGATTTTGATATTATGAGATTTTGAGATTTGATATATTGATACACCATGATTTTATCACCATGGGAATTGCAATGGCGGCCATTTGCATAGCGGCAAGCATTGAAGCATGGCGTCGGTAAACGACGGCCATGCTTTTTCGGTCAAACCGGTAAAGCTAATTGGTACAGCTCGATAGCGTTATTAAGCATCTTATATAATATTATTTTAGTGGACCGAATGGATCGGAGATCTTTCGATGTACGAAAGAGCAAGATCCATCGATATACTTAGGGAGTGCAAAACCAAACCGCGTTCCAAGCCTCCTGATCTTATTGGTAAGTATTACTACTGCATTACTAAACAAATTGACAAGAAATCCAGTCTTAACATTAAATAAAATTGGTTATCCCTCTGACACTATCTCTTAAGGTTTAGCCCACGTAAACTATGTAAATTAATTTTTCGGCGACTTGGTTTTAAATATTGTTTTTTCTATTGACATAAAGACTTAATTAGGTTTTATTATATATATATATATATATATATATATATATAAACCTTCCGTGAAAAAATATCTAACTGATGGTGAAAAGCGTATCAAAATCCGTTGCGTGGTTTAGGAGGAGTTAGCGGATATACAGACAGACAGACGTGATAAGCGACTTTATTTTATACTATGTACAGATATACCTAACCAAAGCTTTATTTTCCAGATAAAGTACTTGACTTACCGTAAATAAAATAAAATAAAATTTGTTTGTTTCAAGCAACAAGACTCATATACAAATAGATAAATAAAAGGAAACAGACAGGATAACAGGCACAAACAAAAACTAACACTTACAAGGTAACAATATGTCTGCTGCAGCATTGTCGGATATATGGACAATCCAGTCTGTTGGCGGTCGTCGCCAGGACGGTGTTGGCGCTGCCCCGCACTCAGCGCACGAGAGACGCGCACTGCTTGCGCATCGTCGCGTGAAGCGCAAGTCAAGTCTTTGAAACTATCAAAAATATTCTTAGCTAAAATAGGGATAGTCGCTCCCGAGCTGCCACGGATTTTATAGAAATGGGGAGAAAATAATTATCCACGACAAATGTGTTTTTTGCTGGGTCAACAAATATTATTACGTGTAAATCTATATATTTGACTTATATTGGTGGTCCTGTGCCGGAGAAACATTTACGGTTCTTAACCAATAAAATAACTACTTATGGTTACTTAGTTGTTTGTTTCCGTACTAATATCTTTTGTTACGAATTATTTGCTTTTAGATTAAGATTAATTACATAATTAAAAAAATATTATTATTAAGCCTTTTGTTGCTGAAGAACTAAACACACGTATAATCTAATAGTATTCAAAACTTAAATCTAACACATCGGGTTTTCCGGTTTAGTGACCAGCGTGTCCTGTGACACATAGGCCTCTGCCAGCTGTTTCCACTTATTTCTGTCTCTAGCTTTTCTAGACCAGGTAGCGCCTCCAAATTTTCTTATGACGTCTATCTATCTCTTTGCATGTCTTCTCCTTTTCCTTTTGTTGTCGCGTGGTTGCCACTCTGTTACAATTTCTGCCCATTTTAACTTACTATCTACTTTCTTTATTATATCTTCTACGTTTGTTCTGTATCGTATTTCAACTGCTCTTAACCGATCTTTTTTAGTGACGCCAATCATGCTTCTCTCCATTCCCCGCTGACATGATCTCATTTTTAAAAGATGTTTTTTATTTAGGGCCCACGCTTGGCTCCCATACGTCAGGCAAGGTAAGACGCATGAGTTGAGGACTTTTCTCTTAGCTGCCATGGAAAAGTATTTGCTTTTAAGTATCTCCTTGAGTGACCAATATCTTTTTCATGCACAAGCATCTCTTCTTTCGACTTCCATGTCCGTTTGGTCTCTGAATGATATTAACTGTCCCAGGTATATGTAGCTTTCCACGTATTCAATGCTTTCTCCATCTATTGTTATGGCTATTTCTTCCCTGTTTGTCATTGCGTTTGTTTTAGATGTATTCGTGGTAATACTTACTGTTGTACTAGCTTCTGTTAACTGTTGCAATTAAAAAAATATAGTAGGATTCAAATTAATTGAAAAATCTATTCAATTGATTAATACATTTCTAGATACGGCCCTGGAATAATGCCCTGATTCCGATCTCTGATAATGATAGTGTGATTTTGTAGTGATGATAGTGATGATGATGATTAGAAGGTTTTTTATGACAAAGCGGCGACGTGCACTGTCGCGATTTTTTAACTTTTAACCTATTTGACCAAATTTACATAATGCAATGGACAAAGTTTTGCCAATAATGGCGTTCGCCTAAAATCCTAAATGGTAGACATAATTATGCTATCGCGGACTTTTTTTTAGACCTATTTATGAGTTACAATCTCACTACACATTATTTATGTGCACATCTAACGGTTTCTGCAGCGCACGCGGAGATAGCTCACAAACAGCAGGAATCCTTCCGACTTCTTCAACTATCATCGTCGTATTTCAGCCAATTTACACAAAACTTTAATGAATTATACACCTAAACCTTCCTCATGAGTCACTTCGGTCTATTGGTGAAAACTCTATGAAAATCCGTTCAGTAATTTTTGAGTTTATCACGTACAGACAGACAGACAGACGCCCCGGGGCACTGTTTTATGATAATCTAGCTTTAGCCCGCGGCTTCGCTCGCGTTAATTTAGAATTTGACAATCAATTCGGGTTGTTCAGGGAATTATAGTTAGGATGATGAGAAACCGGTCTATCGATACTCTACGACTCACAAAATGTATTAAGTACTTAAATAAAAAATAAAAATAAACTCTTAACACACTACTAAAGTTTCTACAATAATATAATTCAATCATGATTCGAAAGACATGTGGCGCCATCTACTATCGTAAGAACGTTATTGTTGTTTTCTTCGGGAACAGTACATTTTTTCGGGATGAATGGTACTCTATCTCCGTTTCTGTACACCTGACAACATATATGCAAAATTTCAGGATGATCGGTTCAGTGGTTTAGGCGTGAAAGGTAACAAACAAACCAACAAACTTACTTTCGGATTTATAATATTAGTTAGGATAAATAAAAAAATAAATAATAAATATAAATAAGTTAAGAAGTTAAGATTAAGAAGTTAAGATGTGGTGATAGTGATGGTAGTGATGTTGATGTTTAAAAGTACCTTTTATATGCCTATTTGAAGTAAATGCTTAGACTTTGACCTTGACCTAGATACTATACATAATATATGGTGTTCTTAACCTACTTTGATTTATATACCTTCTGTCATTTAAGTCTCATTTACACGGAGCAATTTAATGCCATGCAATATTTTGAAATGAAATCAATACATTATTTAAGTACGAGTATTAGGTAATATTGCTATTGCCTCGTGGAAATGGGGTTTAGAGCAGAAGATTTTTAAATAATAACGTTTAATTGAAATGTCTTTAAGTAATGTAGTTTCGTGAAAGCAGTATGTAAATGTGACATTGTACTCAAAATGCGAGGCACTCTCAGTAATATTTGCAGGCGATAACGACATATACCCACCATGGGCTGAGGGTCGTAATGGTGCGGAATGGTCACTTTTATGAGGGCATAAAATAGAAAAAAATCTTCTCATACTTCACACTGATCCCTCATGACACTAATAAGAATTTATAACGATTGTGTGATCCAACGCATAACACATACAGAAACCGTTACTAAATTAATGTAATTTAGTCTAGTAGAATCTAATTACAGTGGTCAAAAGAACAAAATAATATAAACATGTTGTACTGATACCATAGTTTGCAATGAATCTTATCCGAGCTCAAATCCTGCACACCCTTTTTAGAAGATAATTACAACGTCTAAACCGGCAGTGATGAATATTGACCATCAGAGTCACGAGAATGATATTTATATTTAAGAAATGCGCATTATTAAAGATAACTCAAAAACTACTGGTTATATTTTGATAAAATTTATATGGGACTACATGGAAAGCACCAACTTTCAAATGAAATAAGAATCATCAAAATCGGTACATCTACAAAAAAGTTCTGAGGTTACTCACATAAAAAAAAATACAGTCAAATTATTAAAGATAACTCAAAAACTACTGGTTATATTTTGATAAAATTTATATGGGACTACATGGAAAGCACCAACTTTCAAATGAAATAAGAATCATCAAAATCGGTGCATCTACAAAAAAGTTCTGAGGTTACTCACATAAAAAAAAATACAGTCAAATTGAGAACCTCCTCCTTTTATTGAAGTCGGTTAAAAATAGGATTTATGCACACGTTGATATTGCTTACGCTTTTTCACAGACTGCAGGTGAATACTTGTGGACTCGTTGAGAACTGTACGCAGACTGGGCCCAATCAACTCGAGAAACGCCTTTTATTATCGTTGAGCTCCTTAAGTTCTGAGTTGAGCTGCACAATTACTGACAAATGCGTTCACTGACTTCACAAGTCCATTCAATCTGTGTGGTTCTTTCCTCAAAACCATTTCAGACACCAATCTACATGGTCTTCACATGGTCTGAACAAGATTATGTCTGGACTTTAAAAGAGACTGTGACCTCTGAGTTTGGTTCGGCCTTTCTTCTCAGAGTAGTCAGATAGGAAACGCAGACCCCATCTAGTTTAAAAAATATAATTGACGTAAGATTGAAAAGTGTTTGTACAAACCTACTTACTAAAATAAAATCATTTATCACTAAACGCTCGTTTAGCGCCGTCAGGTGGCGGACGTGACGTCATGAAGCCTTTTCCAATTAAATAAAACACTGTCGAAAACAATGTAGGTACATTATCACTAATTTTGGTTCGAGGGCGAGGCCGGCCGCCATCATAGTTATTTTACACAAAAAAGGAACAATATAGAATTAGGAGTTCCGCGAATCCCGGCTGGGCTCCGCAAAAAATCTCTCTGATAACAATAGGGTGTTGTTTTATAATAACCATAATGTCTTTTTAAGATAGGTACATTTTAAACTTTGTAGATAGAGGATTCTTTATCATACACCATTAGGAGAAACAAAAAGATTTTCGCAATATTTAACGGTAGGAACAATAGGCGGACTCTTTTTTATTGTACATTCATTTCTAAATTAGTACTTCTATAAAGATTTCCCGAAGGCTGTCTCATAATGTGTGATATGGTAATTAAAGGTTAATTTATGGACAAATTGAAAGCGTTTTTTTTTCAGATAAACTCTTTATCCGAAAAAAATAAACCTTTCAATTTAAGAAAAGTAGAATGCTTGGTAAACGTATTTTCTTTCTTTCTTTGCTTGCCCGTTTCGTTGAAAGACTCTTAAATTTCAGTAAGCATTTTAAAACTAAATTTCGATTTGTTTATAAATTATCCTCCTAGGCGATCATTAGTAAAAAGCAGTGGCAAAATCAGATTAGTATTTATTCTAGGGTTAATCTTAATGCTCATAATTAAATTGTTATATAATCTCTGTATGAGGTATAGATTACCTACAGCGAGCTGCGTGTTAGTTATTTTTTTTATTATTGATAGGCTCGCGTTTGAGAACGATCTCACCCGATGGTAAACGATAATGTATTTGTCTATTTGGGGTCTCATTAGACTCTTAAGTGGATTTCTGGTTTCAAAATGATGTTTCCTGTCAATGTGATTGAGCACTTGTAAGTCTTATCAAAATGAGTGAGAGAGATTTACATTTAGAATTTTGGGTTTAATTATTATATTTAAATAAAGAAATCAAAGCGCTCAATTTGTAAGTGGCACTACAAATTGACATCTACAGGTACGTTTCCTGAGCCATTTGTTTACATTTTAATTAGAAACTTTTGGAACAGACATTACATGATGTTTCAAAACTAATTCTGATAATTTTTCAGTTTTTATTCTTCATGCTGGTGTTAAGAAGTGTATATTAAAGCCAGCCAGTACAAGATTGCTTATTTATAACACAAGAGAAGAATAATCCACCCTTTGTAGGCAAATAAATTATTTTTATTAACAAAGCCGTGGTAATTGTATTTAATTATAGAAAGGGTGTAGTTTGCAGGGTAAATCCCGTCTACCGCAGGTAAGATACAAGGTCTCGCTTTAATATATTTATGCTCCAGCGTGCCTATTTACATTTATTTACTTAAACATGTGCAAGAACAGTGTTAGGTGGCCCTGTTGGACCAGTGATGGCATGTGTGACTGTTCGGCGGAGGGTTCTAGGGTTGGTTGCTTGGTTAAGCAAAGTTTTATTGGATTTTCCTTTAAGAAAATTCTCAGAGAAACCCTCGTGCCAGAATTACGAGACACGAGAGAAAACAGCCCGGTGGATGGCAATAGGTTCGCATATAAATTGAGACTTATAACCTATACACTGGTGAAATGTGTGTATGCATCATCTTTGCTTAATCTTTCGGTGAATACAAACATGATTTTCAATAGTTAAATAGGGATATAAGGTCAAGTAATAGTAAGAGCAGCTTATCACGATTGTTTCTGTTCCATCAGGCACCTAATTTGGGCCACATGAGCTTTGCATAATACGCCAAAAATGTCCGCGGTTTGCTCAAAAGGAAGTTTTCAAAATTGGGAAGTTATATCATTTGTAAGAATAGTAGGTACATCAGTCAAAGATTTTTTCTTGGCACTTGCGGTAGTTTAGCTGAAGTCTGTCAAAATCGGTGTTTTCTCCTGAAAGAAACATCAGTTGTTATCGTCAGGGTCACGTTGATTGACACTATGTTGATATTGTAAGTTAATGATATCACATGCCATACAACATTCACTGTTTGGTTTAAATGCCCATTGCTCCCTCTTATGGTACAGTCCAAGAGTGTGGTCTGTGTTAACATCTATGAAATTTTCAGCAGTAGCCTGGGTTTTGGAACAGTGCCCGATAAATTGCAACGAGCTCGCCCTATTATACATGAAACTAAAATATATTATCTTCGGGAAAACGGCCTGGAGGTTCAGTCAGCGTCAAAAAGATGTATACATTGACAGGAATTAATTTTACAATTATCTACAGTCTTTTTTCCATAATATTGTATCAATGTGTACCTACAAAACTTATTACACATTGGGCACCTAATTGTATCTATACATTGATACAGTATTGTGGAACATAAATTGTAAACAATCAAATTAATTCTTGTCGATGTATACATCCTTTTGAGGCTGACTTTACATACAGCAAAATTTCTAATATCTACAGGCTAACCCTTTTAACCCCTACAACTATCTTTAATATTCATAGTTCTGGAAGGTTTATGTCAATAGTGCATGAAGATCAAACGCACGACCTATTGCTTCAAACTTCGCACTCAACCTTTGGGCTAATTTCACTTTCCGTGCACCTACCCACCACCACTACCTATGAAAATACGGTTATTGTTTATAATTTTTAATAAAATCCTCGATATTTAATTGAAAACACGTCAGCATACCTTCTGGCCTACAGACAATGGCATATACGAGGGCGTGTCGGTGGTATTGTGATAAATATGCCCGAGGCACAGCCTTCCTCAAAATCAATTTATCTTCCGGTTATTAAGCTGCCAATCTTTTCACTTGACATACACATTATTAGCCGTTTTTTTCTCATGCGTGCTTTAAGCGTTTTTCCTTTCAATTTGGAGAAGCATACAAATTTGCCAGAATTTCATATCAAGATTGGGTTTTAATAGCTTACCAAAATTGAATTTTGAATATAACTATAACAAAATAAGAAGAGAAGAGAGTAAAAGCATAGATGAAAATAAGCGTTTACTAACCAACCTGTAGTCATAAAATGATTTGTCTGTAATAGTTTAGCAATAACTGGCATGCCAGATGATAGCTGGTGTAAATGGATGCTCATTGCGAGAAATAATAATGGAAGATTCAAACTTTTCCACGTCATTTTGTATCTTATTAAAATGTATTCAAAGAAAAACGTCGCAGATACTTCAGCTTATTAAAATGTATTCAAAGAACAAAGTCGCAGATTTTAAATAAGTAAACTCTAACACAGTTAATTTTGCGTCGTGTTAAAATAAAGGCATCCAAAGAAAGCTGGCATCGGTTACTCGTGCGAATGTGACCCGGTTAGCACTGTCCCAATTGACGAGGATTCCGGGAAAGAAACCGGTTTACTGACCGGATTTGGCAAGCTGCTCTAGTCCGTACTTATTGCACCCGGGCGAATTAACGACACCGCCCATTCTACCGAGAAATGGGTTTTAAACATTGTGATGTAGTTCAAATGAAAAGAAAATGTGTTGCAGGTTTTATGTGGAAGCGCATTTGAGTTGCCCCAAACTAGAAATGTCGTAAATGGTTCTATCTTATAAAATGTGATTACAAACTCAAGTGAATATACCTGCGTGCCCAGACTTCTTCAATCAAACTCCCGCAATATCCTATCGTTCAACTACGCTAATCGCGAAATATTCTGAATAGGTACTGTAAAGGTTGTCTGCAAAAGTAAACCTAATGTTGTGCAGGCTGGTAGTAAAATAACTCTAGTTATATTCGAACAGTCAAACGAGTTTGGAATGAGTTTTAAATGATTTGAATTCGTTTTTGTTTGGAAAAAACGAATGAAAAGACAAGCGCGTCGATGTAAACACGAACGCTCAGAATAAACATAATAATTAATTAATAACGTGTTTTCCCTCTGCTATGCCCCAATCATCATTATAGTACCTACGTAGGAAAAAATGCTGATAGTATATATTTATTGAATAGATAATGATTATACACTGCCTTCGACAAGAGAGCAGCCCTGCCGGTAACGCCTCATAAAATCTGGTCCACAGGCGCAACGCAAAAATAATTTGAGAAACCGACCTCTGACTAAGAGTAAGACGCTCCCGGAAGTGTTGGAAAGTTCTTAAAGCCTTTAAATCATTTAATGCAAATGGGTAATTTTGTTTTTCCTAATTATAAGCCTAAGGTGAATCTCATTATGGTACTTAGATTAATAATGACGGTCGGTCTGTCCCAACTTTGTCTGTTTTACTCTCACTGAGTAAAATTAATTGAGAAAATTTTCACTAAATTTGTGTAGGCGAAACGTGATAAATTTCTGAAAGTTTGAAGCACCTGTTTTGGACAAATATTCAACTACCTGTCGGTAAGCAGAGATATATGTACCGTGATTTATCTAAATAGCACGTTACGGTTGCTGTAATGGGTAAAAATCTATGGGGTGTAATATTAGATCGTTTGTTCGCAATCCGGCAAATCAAGCACTCGATAATAAAGGTTAACATCGCTTCTCAATGCTCAATGCTTTCGTAGTTTTGCTCATTGACGTGACCTCAGCACACCTCGTAAGTCGTACGTGACTTAAAGTCCAACTCACACCTCGATGTAAAAATATTTGATTATTATCATTAAGTTTTGCGAGATCGTACGATTCTTTCGGAAGTCGGATAGTCTGTTAATCAACTCTTTTCTCGTTGTTAATTAGTTTACAAAGTCAATCAAAACAATTTCGCCTGGCCTGGAGCAGTTTTCGACAGTGTAATTACTGAGCTGATTAAAATAAAAAGGCAGTGTTTATTAATTATCAGCTATTCTTCTTCTCATTGATTTTCTTTTGTGAGCTGTCATGTTCACAACTTTTCTGCGCTTGTCTAGTTAGTAAATATTTATTTAAATGCTTAGCTTATAATTCAGTTATCCACTATGAACTCACACGGTTCAAATAAGCACCCCACCTGCGTAATCTAAACCGCACTTTCTATCACAAAACGAAGGATTCTGAAGGAAATTCAAAGTCCATTGCTTCATAAGCTTATTAAATTCGTCTGCTTGGCAATGTAAATAACGCAATGAATAATATTGTGGAATCGTCAAACTAGGATTGGGATTGAGAGTGTGTTACGCAATCACTTGCCTACCTCGGCATTCTCCATTATTGTATTCGTACGCTGAAATAGGTACAATAAAATAAACAAAACAGATATAGTTACACTGAATATTTAAGTCCATTTCAATCTGTTCGACGAATACCGATTAATCGGATTTTAGGATATAGGAATAGATTCGGAGCGAGATTTCCACGTGAGTTGACAGCGAGGTCGGGAATACGTTGCCTTGGGTCTTTGCAGGTGGTACCTCGTTACGAGTTCTGCCGCCGACCCAAGGTTGACCTCCATGAAACACGGTGTTTTGTTGACACGCTCACGGTTCCGTTTCGATATATACAACGCAAATCCGTACACCCGTCGTGAGCTTGGCTGTAGATTTCATGGCGCTGATTTTACTATCTAAGATATACGAGTATGTGCACACCAAATACCAAAAAGGTAATATGAGAAAATTGCACAAGATTTTCTTTGTGAATAAAAAAAATATATGTATCAATTCAAATTCTAGGTGCCTACTACGGGTGTTTACGAAGCCGACTATTAAAAGTCAATAGTTCCACTTTACGGACTATTCGTTCTAAGTAACGTAATTAACCTGCTTGGCGTATTCCTAGTTTAGTATTGAAGTTACCAGCTGATTAAATGTGACGTAGTATGATGCTGTATCTAACTTGATTTGACAGGATTTGTGTCTGACAGGTGTAGGGAAAATGTGGAAAGATAATCGTATGTGTCAGTTTCTACATAATACTCGTATTATACCTACGCGTGTTGTTCACTCCAGCATTCATCACTACATTTCAATACAAATTCAGAAACTCGTCAAAGTAATCTCTACGTTAATCTTGAGAGCGTGACGAAAAATGACTCAAGAAGATTTTCTCACCTCAAAAAATAAAAGTAAAATAAGTGAGTAACTTTTAAAGCAATTACTCACGAGCATTCAAATAAATACAAATGTTGGCTGTGTAGGTACATAAAAGCTTAACGTCCCAACAAATATGTAATTCCAGCGGAAAAATGTTATCCGACGGGAAAATGCTCATAGCCGCTAAAACTTCTTATATTAAAAGGTTTTTTTAATCTATTCAGGGAGAATTTAAAGGGCCGTTAGTGTCAAAGCTTGCCTTCACTCCTTTCAAGTCTTTTCTTGTGATGCCGAGAATGTTATCGGATTTTTTTGGGTATCACCACATTTTATGCGTGATAACAATCACTTTATACAAGTACTTTGTACTAGAGCGATATTAAATTTTCATAGGTTATATTGTGAACGTAAATCATCTTAATAGCGGCCAGATAGCATAAACAAGCGATGAAAAATATTATGTTTATAAATAAATGTTTTTCATAAGAATTGAAGAAGCAAACGGTATATTTGAATTAAAATATAAAGTGCTTTAATAGAACACGTTACATGTGTGTGAATATTTTATAAAGAGAGAAAGTAGAAGGCAATCAATGTTTTTATACAAATGCGGTCAGCGGACTAAAAGGTATCTATGAATAGCACATAGATCTATAAGCGTAGGGCACATTATTAACGGGTATCACAAAAGTAGGTATAGGGTATTTTTTTAACAAAATGCGAACGGTTTGGAATATCTTTGTAATTTTATTTTATTTAAAAATAGAGACTTGTACAATTTTATTTGGACAGAATATCTACCAGATGACCGCCACAGGCACTTTTGCAAATGCCGATTCTTTAGCCGAAGTTTTTCATTACATTTTCACAATTCTTAGCGTAGAACTTATCTTTGACTTAACCCCGAAGAAAGAAATCCAGTGGCGTCAGATCGCAAGATCTCGGTGGCCGATTGATATCACCTCTTTAAATCCTATACTTATTTTTGGGACACCCATTACAAGGATAATAATGGTATTTCGTAAAATTTCATCATGTCAGATCCATTTTAGTAGGTACTTATTTTTTTAATAGAAAATAGTAACAAAATCCATTCGTCATCATATTAGCCCACGTACTGTTTAAAACAGGGTCACATTCTGGATAACCAAAGGGGGTTGTGACCAAATAATCCATGACCTCATTGGATTTTATTGTAGAACTCATGATAGGTTCATGAGTTCTACAAAAAAACTATAAGTAGTAGGAGTAGGAGGTACCTTCTGAGACTTCAAATACTTACTAAAAAACTAAGTTCTTATGACGGAAACATTGTCTTTTAATATGTTGCCTAGGTAATAAACTTTAAAAAGTAAGTACGTAAAGAATGAGACGAGTGTAGATTTAATTAAACTAATAAATGACCACAGTCCGTGTGGAGGCACTTAACTGTCTGCAGCGCGCAAGTCCGCAAAGTGAATCCTCTTAATTGTATCCTGAAGTAATTGAAAATCTTCGCCACATAATATCGAACTGCCCTCTCAAAGAACCTAACTATGATCCGTTCATTAAGATTTCAACTTCTGATTACATTAAAAGTGTTTTAAAACTTTGCTACTTATTTATTTTTTACTCCATTCTTGTCCAAGAAATGTCTTCGCTTCTTAAGAAAAATTTAGATTGATCGACATTTTTCTTCATGAAAAGCTCATTCAAGTCGAAAATCAATTAAACAACTTGTTGGTAACTAAGTAACTTGAAACATACTTTTCTTTCTTTTTAGTGAACATTATTAGAGTAAAGATAACATTATTATTATTATAATATAAAAAATACAAATTAAAATAAAATCTGTTTCACCGTCAAAAGAAGGTCAGTCAATGATATCCATTCCCAGCTCAACGGTTTAAAATAGGATATCATTTATTTGGATGGCCAACAGTTTCTAGAGATGGTGTAGCCGGATATCGGCTTATAAATCAGGCGATGTGCATCCGGGCGCGCGTCGGCAGTTCACGCGCGGCGTGGGCGGCATACGGCGCGGCACGGCGCGGTGCGGTGCGGTGCGGCGCGGGCGAGCCGCCAGCCGCGTGTCCGACATGCTACCTGCAAGCTCACTAACTGTTTGTAGCTGCACCGGAACTGCTGCTACAATATTTTGTATGCGCTTACGAAATAAACGCAGTGCAACCATAACGTGAAGTATGCGATTCCTTTCCGTATTTTGGAGCGGATTGAAGAATACATTAACGCCTAGTTTCTGGGACGTAAATTATCGACGCCTCAACATTAAACGCAATAGTTTACGAGCGCTTGACAATTTGTTCGCAAAGGAGATTGGGCGAATCCCCCCTAAAGCACAATAGCGGTAAGATACATACCAATGGAAAGTTCTCTTCGAGGGGAATATTTCGTGTTTTGACAACTTCTCTCGATTATTAGTCAGGTCGAGCTACAGAGCTCTAAATATTAAATACCATATTAAAATACCATTATTAAAATTTGGGATTTCGTCAATTAATTAACTTTCATTATTTCTGTGCCTTGCAAACATTATATTTTAAGCCAATCACCATCCACTTCAAAACATGGCCTTCTTTATTCGTATGCCGTTTTAGGAACAATACTATTTCTATGGATCGGTCGGACATAATGTTAAACCTGCCAAAACTCCCAATACCATTAAGATATATTTTATTTGAAAAATGTCGTTTTGAAGAACATTTGTTACTACTATCACTTGTCTGAATTATTGGTTTGTTCGGAGTTAAATCGTCATAAATGTACCGTTAACATCAACACTTAATGTTCGTTATATGTAAACTAATTAATAAACAGTAACTTATAAACATCATCATTATTATAGTAACATAAAAAATTTCACGCCTGAGTTCCGTAAAGTGTGGGCAGATATGTACCTACCTACTACTGAACAACTACATTTCTGCTACAGATGTAAAAATACCTCTTTAACCAAAATGTTCTCTTCTATCTACAAGTATAACACAAAGTCGTTTTTCGTGTCTGTCTGTGTTCGCTTAGTTCTTCTAAACTACTCTTAGTGTACTCTAATGCTACACCATCATTTAGAAAAGTTATTCCCGAAGGTTTATGTGTATAAATATATATTTATACATACATATGATACATACTAGATTATGATTAAGATATTGCCACATCAGTACTACGAGTAGATGGTCCCGACGACATAATCAACTTGTTAAATTGGGATTATAAAGCAGCGGGGTAATTGTGTAACACACTCACAATTACAGAGCCATTCATTTTGTGTCCGTAGCTAAAAATATTTTTTACTATTTTAAAACAAACCCAGTACGGATTTGATCCCATAACTTCATAACAGATGTTATTTGGCCTGCCACATTTTTCGGTATTTACCTGATAGTTTTAAGAAAGCTAAGTCGCTACGAAATTCCTAATATTCAGGAAAACATTACTGAAGTTCAATATAGCGAGAGAATGCTTAACTGAAGATTTTGCTCAATGTTACGTGGGCTTAATTCATATACTTATTCCAGAGAAGAAGTGGTGGCAAGATCTTCTATCGAAAGTCATATTTTTGGTACTCAGAAGAGAAAATTTTCTTTTTCAGGGAAATCTCTACAGCCTTTATAAATGGCGCAACCTGGTAAAACCTAATCATACGTACAGGCGACTGTACAATAGAAGTTTTAAGATTATATTCACGCGACTAAGTACGTTGTATGCAATAATTATGCGAAGCGCATTATTAATATGTCACTTATGGCTATTGGACGCCAAAAACATTTTGAAACTTTGATGCCTGAGTAGTCACCTATTTAGATCTTTAACTCCAAATTCACTAACAATTGGCAAAAGTCGTGTCAGTAGTAAAGGTTCTCCTTGAAAAGCTCTTTCCATTGGTGTATATCTGATGGCTATTTATTGGGTGCTAAAAATTCCTTAACTACGGTGCCCAAGTTGTCACCATTTTTTTTGGTTATTAATATATTAACTCCGAACTGACTAACTATCGGCAAAAGTTGTGTTTGTAGCAAAGTTTCTCTTTAGGTCTTTCCATTGATGTATATCTTATGGCTATTGGGCTTCAGGGCAGAAACCCATTTCGACCGTTCTCCTTTTTGTGTTGATTTTCGTTCCAAAACCGAGAGTAAATGCAGCAAAATTAAAAGCATTTTCTATTTGCAGGTACAGTATTAACTAAATTGTATTGTGTGTGATCATCGTGATAATGTTATAAATCTGTTGTTTTGAACATAAAATTAACAACAGCCAACCAAAATGGTTGGATTCCAATTATAATTGTGTAAAGTTAACAGACAGAATTGTTCATTTCGAACTGATGGCTTCTATTTCAATAGACCTTTTAAATGAGCTTCATATTGTGTTTAGTTAAAAACTAATTAGACCTTGTCGTCAATTCGCATGTTCTATAGTGATTCTACGAGCGAGAATTCATTCGAAGAAAAACAATGTTATTTAAAGAGCACAATACAATGTAATTAACTTTACAGTTAGTTGTATAAAACAGAACTGGAAAAAATGGAAACGGCTTCATATGTGGAGCGATGGTAAGTGAGGAATGCAAAATAAGTTAACAAAGAAAAGCGAGGACCATGAAATATGCAGACGTGCGCAACACAAATTGCGCTAACTTGAGAATGAAATGCAAAACTTGAACGTTGCGGAGGCCAAGCGCGAGTCAAGTGTGCGCCGCTCTGTAAATAGGACGGACAGACTTGGGCGAGTGCGCCGCTAACTCGCCTACAATATTATTGTGTGCTGCTAACTAACTTGTTTGTCATTTCAGACACAGGCATGACTAGTGTGCCACGGTCCGCACGGAATGCCTCGAGGAGCTATTCGGTCGGTTTACTCGTGGCCGCTATCCTTGCGGAATACAATGTAAATCACTTTGATTTATGTGCTCTAAGCGACAGTGCGACAGTAAGAGTCGCTTCTTTTCTTTGTTGGCGTACTTCTTGCGTTTTACTTCATTTATGAAAAACATATCACTCTGCGCAGAGGGGATAGCACTCAGGGGATGTTCCTCAGATGTCTCTTGACGTCAACTCTTAGCCGCAAAGATTAGGTAAAGAACTATGTTAAAACTACTCACTTACTTACCTACGTCTCTCTAACACTATATTATATATTATCTAAACAAGGTTAAAACAAATTATACAGTTCAGACTTGTAATAATAAAATACAGCTCTCAAACAGCGCCACCCTCAACAGATACGGACGGATACAGACACATAATTGCAAAGTTCAAACATTTCATATCTCCCACCCGTCGTCGGTCATATTTCAGCAATCTTGTTGTTCATTGCAGTGCAAGTAAATCTTTTCAGACGCGGCGTGTTCCACTTTTTTAACGTTGTAGTAAAGGCGTCGACTTGAGACTTTTATTGGAGTCCATTGAGTTAGGATTTAGGGTCTGTTAGCGTCATATAACAGCAATTTTGCCGTTCCGCGTGCCGTCACCGTAATGTTTTCAAATAATGTTAAAATTACCACTTTTCATGTATTATGAGTCTCTCCCGCACCCTTATTGTCAGAGAGTTTTAGTGTTTCCTCTCTAATTCTTTTGTTTGATATTTCAAAGGGCATCCAGTAATTGCTATGATGCCTCAACAAAACACTATGACCTCACATCTAAATTAGCAGAATTTATCCCTACACAGTTTTGGCACTAACACTGCGTTAACAAAGGTGAGTTTATAAAGAATAGCCTGACAAAACTGATGAAGGTAAACCTTGGGTGAGTGAACGTCAAAAATATGTGCATGTCAAATTTAGCGCTTCGGAGTTTTCTGTTTCACCGCCTACCGAAAACGTACTCGAGTCTTTTATTTTGCTGGTATCCCAGATAAAATATTAGGTATCTAAATAATAATACCGTTGGTAGAATAGTTTTAATTTTAAGTCACGTTATCTTAAAAGAAATGGTAAGTCCATTTATTAGTAAAAAGTCCGACGTTTCTACAATAGAGATCATTAGAAGTTCACAATGGCGCGGAATATAAGTTAATACTTAGATAATAAATCAGAATCCTTATGACGTCACCTTTGTTAGATTATCCTGTTCCAGCCGCCTTTTCAAGTCCTCTGTTAATTAAAAATCCTGCATCTCATTTATAATGCGGTTTATCTCATCCCGGGTGTAGAATATTAGTATATGGCTTAGATATCTTGGTATATCGTGTCACGCAGCGGTTCATCAACGCAGACTTGAAGATGTAACCTCATGCAGAAGCACTACGCGACATTATCCAAGCATCATATTCGCATTGTGACGTCATCCGCCCCCCCGTGAAATCTCGCCGCCGCCGACGTGCCGCTCATTGTACCCGTCCCACTTTTTAATCTGGAGACGTCGAATAAAAGCACAATACTAAGATACATCTTGCTCGGTATTTGTTCCTCTTTTAATCAACGAGTACTCAAATGTTTATTTCATAAAAATATTTTAATACTTACTTATTTTGTGTCATGTATCCGTCCTTCCATTCGATTGTCTTTGCTGATACATATCTAGTGGGGAGCACATAATAAATGACGTCTCGAGGAAGAAAAACTACACGTCCAATATTAGCGCCACAATATTAATCTAAGGACGGTGGCAGCGTCGTGACGACAACACGTCTTCTGGTGCAGGATTGTCTGCGACGGGGGGATAAATCATAGCTATATTACCAAGTTAGTATGTGGCAGCTCGTAATATATCAAGAGGCATAAAGGAGCAGGCTCGTGGTCGAGTGTTGCTGGAGCTCGCACCTCGACGTGCAGTTGCGTGAGGGGAATGCGCTGCTGTCGCCAGCCCACCGCTCAGACAATTGAGATGAATGTTGCAGCGTTCCAGCCCGCCGTTGAGCGCCTCGCGCCCACTTCTTCTGTATTTCATTTCGTATTCGCACATTGTTGGTACAGTCACTAGCCTCTTTTTCCACAAACGTCGATGGCAACAATTTCGCAGTGACACACAGCTGAGTTATTAACATGTAAGAGAAACTGCGATGAGACAAAGTTTTTGCAAAACCATCTGTATGTGAGCGAGCGCTTTGTATTAGCAACAAAGCCACACCGGGACTTGCATCGCTGGAGCTTTTAGGCGGGCAGTTATCGTGCCAGCCACAAATGCGAATTTACGCTTTGCATTTTGAAAAATTAAAAGCGACATTTTCAATGCAATTGCGAGCGTTCTTTCCGCAGTCGGCGCGGGTAATGGCCACTCCAATCCGAAATTGCGCGGTCTTTTTGTTGCCGACGCTTTCGTAAACACTCATTTGTACCTACTATTTACAAAACTCTTCACTTTTAGTAAGTCACAAGTAAATCTCTCCATTTTCGAACGATTTTCAATCAAACACTGAATAATGCTAAAAACGGCCGAGATTGTTTGTCATTTTAAACATAGCTTCAAGTCGTATTAGGTTACTCAAAATAATAAGGCACTAAAGTTTTTGTTACTTGATCAATATAATGTTATGCATGTTTTGTAAAGTAGCAGTATCCAGTCTGTTATACTAACTTCTTATAACGTTACATACCCGTATGTAGATGGATACTTACTAATAAATACTAATAAGTAGAATTACACGAAATAGATAAAGCGTGGTTGGTTCTAATAACGAAATTGCACAAATGTAAAAAGCAGTGAGCCGTTGTTGTCGCCCAAAAGTAATTCAAAACAGTTACAGACTTAAATTAGTAATCAACATAATGTAAACAGAACTTACTTCGATTTTTACCGTTATTTTCATCATAAAATTAAAGTACAATCCATTTTGAGGCACCCTTTCAAATAGCAACAGTGTAATGATGGCAATCAACTTAAATACTCGATTTAAATAGCCAGATGTTGGATGGGGTTGTTAGTGCGTCGGCGGGCGCCGCGCAGCTGGGCCGCTTCGCCACTGCCCGCCGCCCGCGCCGCTCCACATGCCACTGCCGCCGAGAGCTACGGCCTCCTTAATAGCCACTAATAATAAAAGCAAACGAGCGAACGACTTGTAACAAATTGCATTATCTGCCGAAATGGCCCTTGGAAAGCATTCATGTCGCCGCTCCGTAACGTTAACTCTTTTCCGTTTTGATCTTCGTAAAATTGAGTTTGGAAAAGCGGATCAAGCCGCTGTGTTTCTAAGAAAATTAAGTAGATTTATCTTGTTACTTATTGGATTAACATTTCTGTAGGACTTTCCGCCACGCACACTGAAGTTAATTTACACAAATGCTCCATTAGGGCCAGTAAGTGGGATAATGTATTTAAGTGTATAAACCACCGACTATTTTTCTGCTTGTGACAATTAAAAACTACTCAGCTCTTTTTATAGTGGGACATTAAATTTATCTTCTTAATTTTTTGCAAAGTGGAAACCTTCAGTGGGGCAAGAGATTAAATTAAAAAATGGTATAAAAAGTTGACTTCCCGGGCGAGGCTGCATTGCCACGACATTAATTCAAAAGTCGCCGCCTAGAGCAAATTGTCAAGCTGAGTGCAGACACGCTGCGCCTTATTCCCAGCCAAGTTTAGAAGCTAGATAATGTAGATGGCAGTCTGAACCTTATTTCAAAGTTAGTATTAATGTGAAGTAATAAACTAACATAATATCTGGTGCCGAGTTGAGCACTCAAATAATAGTGCGCTATGTGGGTTCTATGTGCGCTATTATAGCGCTGTAAATTCGGTAGTTTAATTCTAGTGCCGCAAATAAGAAGTAATAGAGCAATAAATGAGGCTAACAAGGTGCGAATGTTTCGACATTCGGTTCATTATTATCGGCACTGCACGTTCCCACAACTTGGCAAATACTTGCTGTATGATGTCATGTCGTACAGCAGCATAGTAAATCTTTTGTTACGAATTTTTCATTCTCGCAAGCGGATTTTAGTTCGTTGACAACTTGCAGAAAATTGTTAGATAAATAATTAGGGAACGGTTGCTAAAAGTGCAACATATGCTCTGCATTAAATTAAAATGATACCATGATGTTTTGTAGTGGTCCTAAACAGGTCATAAATTTATTTGTGACACTACTCTCTATAACGGATTATTTAAACACATAATAGTAATCAACCTCAAAAGCACAAAACACAATAAACTTATTCGGTCTTCAATGACTTTTCACGCACAGCTATATATGTATAAGTTCCATTAGGAGTCATATGTTTTTGACTAATGTTACATTCATTCATCCAAGTGAAATGCGAAGGTTCGCGAACCTTCGAAAAATCCCTTGAAATATCTTTTGTCTTCTGACCCTTTATTTATATTCGAAATAAACATATTTTCAAATATTTCACATCTGAGATAATCCTCTTTGATCCGATGCTCATCCTTCCGACTATATGTTTTTTTTTTTTTGCCGTGGGACCAGTCATAGGAGTGAGGAAAAGTGGCACTCTGTTCTCTTTGATTGCTGCAAGACCTCGGTTTGAACATTATATACATTTTATGTCTGACAATTACCAGGAAACATGCGAATTCCTTGAAAGTGAAGCTTATAGAAGTATCCCTTTGATATCTTAATGGGTATAGAACCTACACTGCCCTAGATTAAACAGAATTATTAGAAGACTTATTGCTGGAAACTTCTCGGTATTGTCTACTAGCAGTACCCTCGCATCTTTGTGCTATACTATAATTTAATTTTATTAGAGGCAATGAGAATTTTAACATTGATATCAACCAAGCTCACAAGAAAGGCGCTGAATAGATTATTGCACGTACCTACCACTGTTTGTCTCTGCATCATCCAAAGGTTGACTGGTAGAAAATACCAATGGCATTAAGTCCGCCTCTGTACATTTGTGTGCTTAAAGTATTAAATAATAAATAAATAAACAGATACCAACCATAAATTGCCAATCCTTAATTTTCATCATTCTCTTACTCTCATCTTATTTTTTTTGGATTCGGCGCAAAATATCTTTGTTATTCCATACTTCTCTATAGTCGTCATCTCAGGAATCAACCCCTTTCTAGCCATATCATCTGTCTCACATACCTTCCATCGTTTATTCGGTCTTCCCCTACTCTTATAGCCATCTACATTCATATTCAAAACTTTTCTCACGACATATTCCTCATTCCTCCGCATCAGATACCCGACCATGACAACCGATTTCCACATAACTTTTCAGTCACCGGTACCGTTTTCAGATTCCCTCTTATAAGTATATTCACTTGTTATTCTAACCAAACAGAAAATCCTTGGTCAAGGTGTAGCAATAGTTCGTGAAATTTACCTCAATAACCACAACCAAAAAACACGAGAACTCAATTTAAAACTATTCGCCTACCCTATAAAAGCGTTATGTATGAAACCTAAGAAGAAACTAACAACTAGATTTATGTTGGCTACAGACAGTTGTTGAATTTCCTCAGGTTAGATAACTCGTTTTATTCCTACATTCCAAAGGGAAGTGAAAGCAGAAACATTGCCGGTGCTTATCAGGAAATCTAGTTATTGTCGCGCTCCGACGCTATGCTGTATTACTATAAGTTATGTTTTTATATTTCTTCTGTAGATAACGATCACTGTGAGATTTGTACCAATATTATTTTGAAGGACAATATTTTTTTGCATAAAATATATCAATATCTAAAGTACACACAAACACAGTAAACACAATACATATACCTATGTGACATAGCTGCATTGTGACCTGTTCGTAGCCTACGGCTTTTATATCACTGGCATAAGGTTTAAATTGCAAAATAAAAACACGAGGAATGTGTATCCGATACAATGCGCGGTAACAAACTCTAAAAACAAAAAATATCGCTAAAAGCGTGTGAAATCCGCGGGTGCTGCAGCTGGTTAGTTTCATTTTGGGAAGTTATCGTAGCGCGTAGCAACCGTCAACCGTAGCAATCTCGTAGCAACTGTAGCACACGGTATTTTTTATCATTGGTATTTAGAAATTGCGGGTTTTATTAAGTGCGGGTTTATAAAATAGTAATGAGCTTATTCATTTTATTTTAAGAAAATACTATCTGTCATGTTAAAAATATTTCACTATTTAATAAAATAACATTTTATTATTACTTTTCAATACTAAGAAAGTGTGGGCTCGCTCTTAATTATTATATTTATAAACTTTAAAATGACTTAATTATCTTACTTACGAGTATTTACTAAATATTTTCACCACTCATTGTATTAAGTTGTTATAAGTTTTCGTTAAACAGTTTTAGAAACATATCACGAATATCAATTCATTCGAAATATTATATCTTCCAAAACCAAATCTAGAATAATGCAGCAATATTCTACAGACGCGTATATTATCGTACAGCGTCCCCGCATTATTGCGGGTGAATCCCGACTAATGCCTTCTTACAGTGGGTACGCTGCACAGATCAGCTTTGCACCACAGTACCGCCACAAGAAGTGGTTGCCGTACTTAGCAGCGTCTTACATACCCACTTACTGTAAGTCACTGTGAACTTTACGGACAACGATATGTGGATTAAAATACTTTATAGTGTTTTGTTTTGTGTAAGTGTAATTAATAATTTTGCCTCTATATTTGCATTTATATTTACTTGAGGACACAAATTGAATGCACTGGTAACTCGTTTAAAAACCAATTATCTAGTCAATTTGAAAAAGCTAAGGACAGTTTTATTAAATTTAATTGTAAGTTAATTTATGAAACGGGCAACTTATAAAGTCTTAAGACAAAAATATTAAAGTGAGACGAAGAACTTTAATGCTCTCGGAAACGAGGGCAAATGCAATTCATCTGCTTATAGTCAAAATACTCCTAAAGCGATTTCAATTCTGCAACAGCTTCACTTTTACGAATATCTTTTACAGAGGATGACGGAATCTTGTAATGGTTTCGCCATCGAGTAAGATCGTCGATATTTCAATCCAAATATCGATACTTACTCACTTGTTATTCAGCTGTTTCAATACGATAAGAAACAATGTTGTGAATGAACCGATTAACAGATAATACAGGGTGTAAAAAGACCCATCACAGAACCACCTACGTATTCTGTACATCAAACTAATCATAATCATCATCAACTTTGACAAAAATTATTGCTGGGTAACGATTTTTATTTTTGGTGTTAAAATTTGCTGTCGATGTCTGGCATCGCGCAATGTGGTGCAAGCAAATATTGTGCTTTTTGGATGCACGCAACGGCGCAGAAGTTGAAAAAATAATTTCGAACTGTAATCTTCAATATCCCCATAACCAGAAGATTCCCAGGTATAGTTCAGTACAAAAAAAAAAATACAATGACGGGCTGTATTTATTAAGTGACTCTCGGCTTCGTTAAGCGTCTTTTTACAGCCGTTATGCTTTTTCATGCATATTATGTTCCCACTGATTTTGTATTTGGTACACACAGGTTGCAACTGTTTCACTGATTCTTTTTATAAAATAAGCAGCATTGATCATTACCTACCCTCACTTTTTATGACCATTTCGAATCATCTTGATGAAAAGTAGAAAAAATAATTCGATAAAAATACCATTTTAAATACCCCGAAAACTCCGTATAACATTGAATTGAAAAATTACTATCACTGCTTAATTATGAACAGTGGTATTATGTATAATTGTTAATCTGATGGTTGGTGAGTTGTAATGATTGGACGTGTCATCGCGCAGGCAGTTTCGCGGATAAAGCAATGAACGCGATGACGTAATTGCTTAATTAATTATCACTTTAGGTAATGCATAGCCCATTTATTGTATATAGTCACGGTAATTTGTAACACCATAGATTGTGTGGTAATTCGTTCTTTCCTTTGAGAAATGTCCCTTTCTAAATATTTTGTCAGCATTATGATACCCACAGTGGATTCGTTCAAATTTTTCAGAACGAAATATAATTTATTATGAAATCTAGATAACAGTTCAATGTAATCTCATATTCTTTGTTAAACTAAAGAACAAATACAGGATATATCCGACACATTCAGAATCCATTTGAAACAAAGAAATAAAATGGCTTCCGCCTTGCAGTTTTAAAACTGCTAAACGATGTTATGATAAAGTATGTTACTCTGCGTAGCTATAAATTAATTTGGCAGTGTTCCAACTAGGTTTAACTGAAACTCCTATAATAGCAACTTTCATTTTAATTTTAATTCAAATTCGACTTCAAATATTGAGTGGAAGTTGAATAATATTACCTATACGTCAAAATATTCCAAAATGTGTTTCTCTTCTGACGTCACGGACTCTCATACATTTATTACTCGTTTTTATAAAACTCACCTGTATGAAACAGGTGCATTCTTATTTATTAATAAGGTTCCTTTAAAGTTCCGTACCGGGTTTTCCTTTTTAGTTTATGTTGTGTCAGACGTTACTGTGAAAAATACGATTATTTTATTTTAAATAAGATAAAATAATACTCTTAGGTTCGCTTTGTCCTTCATTGCAAAGCGATGGTATTTCAGCAGGTCAACGAAGAAAGATTTATTTAACAAGTAACATTGGTACCACACAGTTTAGAAACCCGCAAAATGGTCACAAACGACTACTTTTACTGAATACAAATTAGATTTTTGTTTTATTTTAAATGTAATAGAATTTGTAGCGCTTGGTAATTGAAACATTGGAATCGTATTTTAGATACAATCTTTTATCCATCCTCCGCTGTAGCGGTTATCACTTGTGGTTATTCTCGAACAGTAAGCAAATAGAAAAGCTCTCACGACAAAATTAAATTCCATACTTGTCGCCAGCATTCAACTGCACCATCTGAACCGCTTTCGGCGCGCATAAATCTCATAAATCTCTTCTAATAAAAACATTCTCATTCCACTTCGCATTGCAAGAGAAATATTAAAGTATTAGCAATATTAGGTTAACGTTCTAGGTTTTTTGGCCTGAGCTTTGAATATCTCAATGCCGAAATTGTAATGTATTGAACGTCAGAAAAGTTATTTAATAACTCATAAGTAAAAAAAAAAATCATAAATAAAGGTTTTGGTCTAAACCATCATATTATTTTTAGAGAAACTTCAATATTTTATAAGCAATTTTCCAAGAATGTGTTTTTATATTTGCTTCGACGAAAATAACTTTCATGGATATATAAGCTTTTAGATTATAGAATTTAATTTACCGAGGAATTTAATGTGATTTATCAAGCGTTCGCATATCAATTTGTCACAGTCGCACACAGTGACACATAGAGATAAAACTCAATTAGATATAAATTGTAATGTGAAATCAAACGAGAATATTTGGCAACTCATTGCATTATTAAGTAAGTTTAATTTAAAATGGCGAGCCATTTGTCCCAAACCCTCGTTTGTAGTAAATTAGACTAATTAACCCCAGTGAGAGTAATAACTGTTTACCAACTCCAATTACAGCATTTGGTTCAAATTATTGAATTGGTAACATATTAAACGTAACACAATTGTTTTCATCGTTTACTTGAACGACCGCTGCGATTCGCGTTCGTTACATGATAACACGAGTAGGTAATGTAAAAACTTTCGACTCCATGGCGTTTCTATGCAACCTCAGGTAGTATTTTTTTATAAATTGATGGCATTATATTATGAGATAAGCCCTATTTCGTATTTAGAAGTTAGAAAATAATAGAGTCTCAGCTCGGTGAGCTAGCTGACAGAGCGTGTCACGAGAATAATTCTAAATATATAATAAAACTCTACTCTCTCTCTCTCTTCTTCTTCTATTCTAATATCTTTTATTTTAACGACCGGGTACAGTTAACGCGCCCAGTGTTAACAGTACCTACCTAAATACTTACCAACATTTCATGGAAAAAACCGATGTATTACAACGAAAAATGTTAATGTTGCACTAAAAGCACTTAGATCATCTGAAGCTAGCAAGATTGAGAATGTTGGTTCTATTAATAGAATCCGGCCGGAATGTTACCTGAATTTGTAAGAATAATATCTTTTATTTTTCTACGGCTCTGATTTCTCTATTGGTATAACATTATCTAAGTGTGCATATGAGGTCTCGTCACTTATCGAGGGGCGATTACTTTAAAATAATATACTACAAGTTCTTTTACGCAAACTGCTTGTTTTTTAGAATACTTTACATCGCCATATTGTAACCAGGTTTTGATATAGGTAGTTTTTAATATGTTACAAAATAATGATGTTAGGTAGATACTGAAAGACTAAAGTGACAAGATAATATGTACGATTATTCCGTAACGACTCATGAAACATATTTAGATCAAAGACAATTTCTTCGATATTATACGTTATTTATTGCAAAGATTCAGGGAACAATTATGTATACTTACACACGTCGTCAGATAAGATGTCTAAAAAATACTATTTAAGAGATCTCGTAACATTTGCTTTAGATACTGTATCCGCACTTAAATTTGGCGATTCTTCAGGCTATGTCGTTAACAATGGTTCTCCTGTGGTAGTGGACAGGGCACATTGCTCGCAGAACAGATGGCCGAAGGGGCGGAAAGGTTCTGGAGTGGCGACCGCATGCCGGAAGACGTAGCGTTGGATGGTCTCTCACAAGGTGGACCGATGACCTGGTGAAAACTGCAGGATTCCGCTGGATGCGAGAAGCATAGAACCCGTCGTAGTGGCGATGCTTGAGGGAGGCCTATGGCAGCAGTGGATGTCTTTCGGCTGAAATGATGATGATGACTATACAATTGATACCTATTCGATATGTTTGTGACCCCTCTGACTAAGCTTCATTAAAGGTCTGTCCTAAACGTAAGTTTGTACTAAGCTAGTCTTAACCATTCCGCAAGCGTCGCTTATTTTTGGCAAGTCAATGATGAAATTTATTTATCTTAAAAACGGGCAGTAATAACGTTAAGGTTTCCTCTGGTTTTTAGAACACTCGCCTGTGCTTAAAAATCTAGGCCTCTTGTTAAAATTACGAATTGATAAACGATATTGAGTAAAATTTTATTTAAATCTACATACAAATTAAAATAAATACTATTTGCGTTTTTAAAACAGAATGTGGTAGTTTCTAATTAAAGATTTACAAAATGTTTAGCATTTTCATAAAAAAATGCTCGATTCTAAAATATTTCAGTGTGACTGACGTCAATCACGGGTGGATAGGTCTAAAATACTCGGTGAAACAGTGAGATTAATTGAAGTCTATTGCCGCTACAAAATTTATGACAACCTATAAAAAATATTCAGTTAGATTTTTGGCTAACCGAACCGACCCCATGTTGGAAATACTGCAACGAATTTTTACAAATTCATAATAATGTCAATAGTTTTATAAAATTGGAAAAAAAAATCAAACTGTATTATTGTCCCTTTGAACTCATTCCAATATTTGACAAAGGTTCTCAATCTCCGTAATTAGATTTACTCGTATTAGTATTCATACGAGATTTTGTAGTATTCGGGTAAAGCACGTTCATACTTACATAGCTAACGGCAATTCAGTGTTAGTTGTAACAAAACATCAGCCACTTAGGTCCTTTGTTATAAAATCTAATTTGCATTACCAACGTAACAACCTGTTTTTAACCGTTTCGCTTGGTGACGTCACAAAGAAGTCGACTAATTACTTTATAGTTTTATGTAAATTGCGACATTATGTACTGAAGTTTTCTAGTTACTCATGAATATTACAGTCATTTTCCTTGAACATTTAAAGTGTAATTGGTAAAGTTTTGTAGGCAAAAAGACTTTTGGTGGCTTTGTGAAACAGAAATATAAAGTCTAAATGGAAAACAACTACTATTGATGTTGTGAGACTTTCTGCACCCTAATTGCGTAACACGGTATCTATCACAATCTGAATCATTTTGAAGCCTATTGCTAAACCATTGCTTCATATGTTCGCAAAATTTGTCTGCTCCACAACGTAAATAACGCAATGAATTATGTTGAACTGTCAAAATGAAAGCTATTCCTACTGTTAGTGTGTTACACAATTACCTCGCTGATTTAAGTTCTAAATGTCATATAATACATATTTGTTACTACTGCCAAAATATACTCCAATGTTTTTGTGAAGGAATCCTTACAAATACAGATGTTAATCCAGGGATAACCGGAGGAAACGTCGTCGAGCTCTTATCTTTCACGAACATAACAACAGCCGTCACACTTAACCTCAACTATGATTAAGATAGATTAATCTTGGCCGGAGGGAAGTATTACTGATTGATAGGCCAACAGCAATGTTTCATAAAAGTCACGTTTGACTGACCATTACATTAAATACAAATACCTATTGTTAAGAGATTTCTTTGTTTGGAAACGTGACTACCAGCTGCCTTTTTTATTTTGTTTGGGTGAGGTTCATCAAATAACTTCTCCCACTCTGGTCGGAGCGGGAGGGCGAGTCAGACTTTTGCTGACTAAAACCCACCCGTGTTCCTTCAGTTGCCTGTGCGCCAGGGCCACAGTAACTCTTTCGAACAATCCGCGACCCTGGCAGGCATCGGCCCTATCGAACCCCGTCAATTAGGGCTGACATCCCTTTGAGGCGCACGTGGAACACAACGCGCCGTCGACCCGGGCCTGGTCCTTACCGGACGGCGAGCTACCCGTTGCTCGCCGTCCGCAAGCCCGCGCCTACGGTGGCCGGGAATCAGCTATCGATTCCCGACGTCCTGGGCGTCTCCTCCTGCGGCGACTAGGGGCGTGAGGGCGCAACGATTGCCTCGCCCTCACGGGCTTCGCCTCCTCCTTCGCGAACATTACTGCTTCGCAGAAGCAGGTGATAGGAGGTAGCTTCCCATGTCCTCTCGCTTCATCCACGGACTGGACCAGGGCGATGCGAGAGCTCGCTGCCACCGATCGCCCCCTTGAGGACACGGTGGTGCTTCGCCCAAGCCGGGCAGACCTCCACCGTACGCTCCACCGTAACCTGCGGGCAATCCACACAGTGGTAACACCCGGGCGTGTCCTCGCGCCTTATATGAATCAGGAACCCCCCAAAACACATTTATGGGTTCTACCTGAAATAAAGATAAATAAATAAATAAAAATAAAAATAAAACAACCGAGTCCGGTGAGGACCTGCGTCAGGCGGAAGGTGAGGACGCCATGACGCCTCTCAATCCACTCCTCAAAGAGAGGACTTACCGCCGCAATTGTGGCGTGCCCAACACTGGGTTGCGACAGTTGTACTCTCCATGCCGCCATGAGATCCCGCCGGAGCTTTGTCCGCTGTGCCGCGATTTCTCGTGGCAGTGGAGTTATGCCGGTATTTCGCCTCGTCGCGCTACTCCCAAATGTGCGCGCGGACTTTTGTCTTCAGATCCCATGGCGGCAATCCGGCAAGGGGGCTCGCCGCCTCACAGGAGACCATGCTGTATCCCCGGACTAGCCGGATGGGACTACTAGCTGCCTGGGCTCTTGTCTTGATGCCTTTTTATGTTTTTGAATTTATTTAGAAAATGACATGTATGAAAATATACAAAAGTGAACAATTCCGATAAACACTTTCTTTCTTGTTTTTTGATATAATATGCGTCCCTTCTTTGCATTAAACGGACAATGGACATGTACGATGTATCCGCCATTTTCCTTCCGTTTTTGATTTAAAGGTATGAAGGAAGTTAGGGATCGCCTTTAGCCTTCGGCATTGTCTGTCTTCCGTGCAAGAAATATGGCGGGAGAATTTTTGTGTACGTAAGTTAAGATTGGATATTTTTATTAATGGGATTGGAATTCGTAGAGAAATAAAGATTATTTTCATATTATCGCTCTTAATAAATGCTAAATGTATCGTCTTCTCTTTTGGCTAGTGTCGGGAACTGTTACCCGAATAAACAGTTTGTTGCTAACCACCGCTACAGTGGTGCTGCCGCTCACCTCAGCATGTTTCTCTGCTGCTTCTAGAGCCAGGGCTCCACCGCCTCTTTGTATTCGATTTTCTTTGCCGCAAAGGTCCTAGACCGCAGCACGTCATTTGATAATCCTGACACGAACTGGTCCCGCAAGTTTTCTTGTAGATTGCCGAAATTACAGGTCGCCGCGAGATGTTTTAATGCTTGTAAATATTTCGTCAGAGACTCGCCGGCCCGTTGCCTTCGCAACCTAAACACGTGGCGCTCCGCGATCTGTGAACGTTGGGGCTCCAAGTGTTCCGTCACATGTTTTACTAGCTCGTCATAAGTTTTACTTTCTTCTTCCCCGACCACGGTTATCAACATGGATACTTTCAAGCCATCGTCAATGTCATTTAACTTAATGTACTGATTAACGCGACGAACGTAAGCTGGCCATTGGTTGGCATTTAAATTAAACGGTAAAATTTTTCCGATCGGCATTTTCTTAAAGTCCACAATATTTTGGACAAAAGAAAAAAATCACAGATCCCGTACTCGTCGCCAATGAGACGTCAATAAAAGGCGGTGGTTAGCGACAAACTGTTTATTCGGGTAACAATACCCGACACTGTTTATACTAATCTAATACGAGTATAAACATACTTCGGTCGTCACAGTTATAAGCTTATTTCGGTACATATTTTTGAAAAAAAAAAAAAAAAACTTCTTGAATGAAACTTTTACGTCATATCACCTAGAAAGCAGCACAAATGAATTGGATAATGCGAACTCAAATGGCTGCCAAATCGTGATATTATGTCGCCAAGAGGTTTTAATAGCGTTATAAAAACGGATTTCAGCACCAGACCCAATTGAATTTTGCAAACGGCTAATTAAAAGATCCCGGAGATTATCCAGACGGTGGCCAAAAGCGGATTTATTAATATTAGGCCCGTTTTACACATGAAAGGGGTCTTGTATAGGACGATGTACATAGTTGGCTATCTTTTGGAGCAAAATGGTTTACTTCTCGCCCCTATTGAAGAGGATCCTGGAGGCAACATCTTTACAAATTTCGTGTCGTATCGCCGAGGGACGGAACAGTTTTCGATGTAGCCGGTCGGGCTTTGCGAATACGAAACTCCAACTTGAATAGAAGATCCAGTTTGGGAATATACGATAGACTTGACTAGCAAACGTACGTCGCACGGATGGTTATCGACATAAGTCAATAACATTTTCTATTTACCTACGTATCAGGTTTATTTCATGATTAAATCGTTTTTGGAATCCAAATAAAGTACGTTTCACTTTTATATGTGTTCAACGCTAAACTTTTGGTATCGTTTTTTGATTAGAAACCAATAATAAAGCGAACTGCTTACAACTTTAATTGGATTCTCCCTAAATCCCATTTAAATTGAAATTCTAATCAAACAATCTTATTAATTCGATAACTTTTGCTAATGAATGTACATGTGTACCTATGTAGTAAAGTAACGCCACGGGAAAAGATTAATGGGTATTAGATAGACAGCATCAATTCGTGTTGAAATTCGGAATTATGTTTACTTTAGAAATAGCTATTATGTAGACAAATGGGTATCTACGTTATCATGTATAACTTTGAGAATAACTATGAATTAAACTTGTATGTATAACTTCAATAGTAGGTATTAGTCGGTGGGTACCGGCCAGCCGACCCGCTATCATCTCGTGCATACAAATAGTTGGTAATTATAACTTCTGAACAAGCGATTACCCTAAAGTAGTTAAGTCTAATTTGTGTATAAACGGTGTAACAATGTCGAAGGAGAAATTACATACACAGGAGTAAGTATATAAAACAAAGAGTTGAAAACTTTAAGCAGTTGTGTGTAGCCCTGTATACGAATTAATTAAGATATATTGCTATTATCATCAATAAAGTACCTTTTATAAAACCTATAAACCTACAAATAAAAGTTACTTACCAAAGTACTAACTGAAAATAAAATTGTCTTATTTTCTAACTGCATAAAATCTATACATCTATATAAATAAATTAAATTTAAGTGTCTGTTTTAATGTCAAAATAACAGTTTTTTACTAAATTTATATTAAAGTATATACAATACCTATATATATATTTTTTTTTTAATTATTTGTCTCTGTCTATCTGTCTGTTCCGGCTAATCTCATAAACGGCTGGACCGATTTTGACGGGACTTTCACTGGCAGATAGCTGATGTTATAAGAAGTGATATATGCTACTTTCCCGGTAGCATGTTCCCGTGGGATATTTTCCGAAATACACGCGGGCGAAGCCGCGGGCAACAGCTAGTATCAAAATAAAAAGCTGCTAATAAAAAACTTTTCCAAAAAAAAACTACTGACTTCCAAAACAACTCTTTTTTGGAAGCCGGTTGTTTTTTTTTTTTTTTGTAAAAAGTTTTTATTTTTTACTATTTAGTTGTGGTGTCTACCTCACACAAATTCCTATACCACTACTTGCTATGTAAAATCTTTTTTTCTTTCTCGCTTTTTTTGTGGGTCGGTTGTAATTTATTTAAGTTACAATAGCCTAATCCTAGACTCTTAAGCCTAGACTGCTCATCACCTTTTACAAAATATTGCTTTTCCGGATGCAGGAACGTTAATTGTTGAGGAGTTCTCCTGGTACTTTACCATTTGCATAGTGACGAGCATAAATTGCTTAGCAAACATATAAAGTAATTGAATCGCAACCCGTCAAATACTTATTATTGAGTAGTTCCGGTGGCTTCATCATCTTTGGTCTTCATCATCAGTTCCACTTCACCAAATAGTGCTTTCCAAGAGCAAATGCACGAGTTACTATAAAAAAATACCCAAATCATTATTAGGTGTGCCTATAATATTTGAAAAGTTTTCTCGATTTCTCCAGGATCCCATCATCAGACCCTGACCTGATGACAATGGGACCACTTCGAAAATATACCCTTTGAAACAAAAAAAGAATTTTCCAAATCGGTTCAGGCGTCTTCGAGTAATCGCTGAACATACTTAAAAAAAAGATTCCGACGAATTAAGAACCTCTTCCTTTTTTTTGAAGTCGGTTAAAAATATGACAAATATTCGTTTGCTTTTTGTTAATTTAGCTGGATTAAAACTGCCCCGTGAATAAAAAAATCTGGGAGCTAGCCGCATAAAACGCAAAACGGTGCTACAAAAAAAATTGAGATTGATGTTTGGAGTTCATGTCAAAAGGAGTTCCATGGTAAAACATCATTCAATCTTTTAATCAAAACCAGTGGAATATTTTGACTAGTTTAATATTGTTCTGCGTTCGTACAATATTGTATTGGCCCTCAAAGTATCATTAATATTCATCGTAAAAAGGGCAAATTCATTTCTGACATTGATTTATGTGCGGTGTTGGCAATGCATGCACCACTGCACCCACATAATAGCTTGAACAGATCAAAATTGTTCTAAACGTTACGCACATATTTAAGTATTCTTCGATACTCGTGGGTTGTAATAACACTGAGCTAATATTTTCAAGTTATAATAGCATTTATCATCTTCATTTCAGTTCACATCCGTTCATACTCCATCATGCAAGTAGCAAAATACGTTTTTAAAACTAAATCATGCGAGTGAATGAAATACACTGACGAGCAATATAAAAAAAACCACTAACATATCAAGAAATATTTCCGAAACCACGCGAGATAGCTTCTTGAAGTGAAAAGCAACATTCAAATGCATTAAAAAAACACACATGCTGAAACAAAACAAAAATTGTTATAGGAGGAAAAACAAAATAGGATTATTTGGACCAAAACCAATTAACTCTTAAAGTGGGTTTACGAAAATGAAAATATTTTTTTAAATCATTTAATATTTCGTATTGCCGCCCTCCGTGTGCGCTCAAAACGGCTTCTACACGATTTGGCATGCTGAGTACCAGATTTCTCAACATATGCTTAAGAATATTCTCCCATTCTTCAATTAGTGCATTTTTCAGGGCATGAAGTGTGACTAGAGGTGGATTTCGGCCTCTAACACGTCTGCCAAGCTCGTCCCAGGCAGGTTCGATAGGGTCCGAGCTTCTCGCTGGCCAATCCATTTGATGGATTTCCACGTCTTGATGGTACTCATTTAACACATGAGCTGACCGAGCATTATCATGCATAAACAATGCATGGTCAGGTCACCCATATTGACTAAATACGAACAATGAACGTTTCAAAATACGGATGTTCATTGAGCATCTCGTTTACGTATCTCATAGCGGTCAGTTTCGAACTTCTGATGAAGTACCGGCCCACACGTGTACAGAACATCCCCCGTATGGGACTTTCTCTTTGAAATATGCGTGTGTAAAATGTTCTCCTGTCCATCTGTACACTCGACGTCTCCCGTCATGATTATACAACACGAATCTCGACTCATCAGAGATAATTACTCTGCCCCATTCATCCTAACCCCATTCGATGTGGGCACGGGCAAATCTTAATCTTGCAACTTTATGATACTTATCGAGTTTTATGCTATTTGATGGCCGGTAACGGTAAGGCTTTAAATTGACTATTGTAAGACGTCTCCTAGTCAGGAGACGTTGACGTGGACCGTCATCCACTCACTGATTGGGTCCCTTCGGGCCTGCAAAAGTTGTTGCTGGATCTTAACTCCCGTCTGATGTCTATTTCTTAACATCGTTGACACAATGAATCTATCTTCTCAGTCCGTTGTGCACCTTGGCTTGCCATTGCTTGGTCTTCTTAGGTTAAGTCCATTCTCCCTAAGCCTCCAAAGTACTTGTTGGCCAGTAGGACGTCTCACACCCATTGTTCTGTCTCTGGCCGTTTGTCTCTGGGATCTCCCTAATTACACCATAGTGATGATCCTGGTACATTCCTCGGCTGTGAGAGGCATGATGATACCTTTATTTACAAGTCAACGTCTGCCGTCAGCACTTTTAGTTAAAAAGTCGATACGCAAGGGTAAAAACAATAATTAAATCATCGTGAAAATAAAAGTATTCAAATGTAATCCAAAGTTATAAAGTGTAATTTTTTTATTTTATCTTTTTTCTCTCGCTGACTTAGAACAGGACAGTATATAATAAGGTTTTAATGTACAATGTAGTATTGTTTTCAAGATTTTTCACTTCTTGAAATTAACTTGTGTGAATGTGTGGTTTAGGAGATATGTAGATTTCTTTAGGCACTTTGCAAGTAGCTTTTTATATTGCTTGTCAGTGTATATTGTTAATTACTATGGTCACTTATATCGTGTGTGGAAAAAATTACCCGTAACATTTATCTTTTTTCCTCTACAAATACAGACAATGCAGAATTTCACGATACAATGGGGTTTTTATTGGAAATACGTCGAATTTTTATGTAGTTACTCGTCGACCGCTTCTGTATTTTTACGGAACATTTTTATTAAATGTTTTCATTTGCTTTTCAATAAATATTGCTGCTCGTAATCAGACGAAAACAGTAGAATGTATGTGAGATTTTCTGTCGCTTTGAGGAAATGTTGATTTGGGTTTCTTGGGATAAGTTTGAAGACCAGTAAATCTTTAAAAATATCCGAAACTATTTTCTTTATGCTTCAATAAAATAAGTGTCCTTAATATGCAAAACTGTATCACGTTCCTTCTAACAATGTAAAGCATACTTAACTTACCCCATCGCTTTAGATAAGTAACCTATCTGTAAATCTAACTTAATTACTAAACTCTTCGCAGTAAATACAGTTGGTAATCAAGTTGAACTTAAGATTGCCGCAAGTTTAAGTTTAACTAGGTAATGTTAATTGTGTGCGTTTCGGAACGCACGGAGGTAGCAAATTTTCCCCTATGCGACTTACGCTTCCTTTGAATGATTTGCCAAGTTCGCTCATAAATACCAGTGCCCGTCTCCAAACTACTCGGAACTTATGAAATACTGCAACACGCTTAAACTAATGTCGTGACATCGTGGTTGCTGTCATGTTTCCCGACAGGCCAGGCGTGTAATTGTGTACGTGATTAAACTAGTTATGTTAGGTTTTTTGTGCATGATAGGATAAAGTTATAAGTCTGATTGCATGAGATGAATTCCATTTGTTAATGTAGGTATGTATCGATAATTTGCATTTTGAAATCAAATGTGTCAGTTCAGGTTTAAAAGGCAAATAGTGTTGTGATGAATTAATGATTTATTAGTTTCATTAAGTATCAATATTTAAATGCCTAACATGATACTGTATGCAATGTTAATTAACTTAATGTGCTGTTAATTAATTTTGTGTTCGTAAAAACTGCAGAGTGCAGCATGACCTCTGCGGTTACAACCTACTTTTCTAATTAATATGTCTGGTCATCAATGTTTATAATCAGAATTTTTAAATTTTTGACGTTGACAAGCAAAACATTTGACGGATATAAAAAAAATCGGATATATTCAGTTGCGGAAAAATATAAATTAAGTCGAGTCAATTTCACCACTTTTCAGTTGTTTTTTATATAAATAGAGTCCTAGTAAAGACCTTAATTCCTTGTCAAATTGCTGCAAATGTTTAACAATCAACCAAGTAGCCACACAATTTGTGCACGACATTCTTCGAATCTGGTACGTACTTTTCCTGATCTGCTCTAACAGCGGAAGTCTTAACCTTTTTCTTTGGTGTAATACCCTATTTTATTTGTCGTAGATGTAGAACCAGTTAAAAGGACTGCTCTTGGCCCTTTTCGGGGTACCGGACTATTAACCAGGATTTTTTTGCGGCCCTAGCGGACCCCGTTAATTGGTGCTGACATATATTTGAGGCGCGCGTGGAACACAACGCGCCATCGACCCCGGCCTGTTAGGCTTGCGGTTCGATTGTGTCGCTTTTGCCAGCCGCATAGAATCCCTGAAGTTCGAGAACGGCACACCCTTTATGATGAACGGACACATGATTGGCGTATCACCTGCGTCCAGGAAGCTAACACCTTTACCTATTATTATCATTAAAACTAACGAGTTTAATACCTTAATGCTATTAAATTTTTAACCATGACTGTTTTTATTGGGACAACTTAGATAATCTTTATGAGATAATACTCATTTAAAGCCTGCGTAATTTGTTGGTAACGAGCCTAAAAACCGATTGTTATCGAATCTCTAGTTCGTAAAAAAGATTTACCATCCAATATACTTTAAGTTTGCTCGTATTCTCTTTACATTTTAGTCAATCTACTTGTTCCCCAACTGTGTTTTTTATAATATATATTTTTTACATATTATACTCACGTTTGGATGCAATTTTTAATAATAATAAATTATACATGTTTAAGTGGTGAATTTCCTTTTTTATTTCGCTACAAGAGGCAGTAATTTATGAAATGCAAATTTTGCTCTCCAATTCCAGGTTTTCGGCGAACGCATTCTCATTCATCTTGTTTCCCACGTGCTGTTTGATGTTGAAAAAAATACAAAAACTATATGTAGCCCACATTTGCACTATGAACTGGGGCTTGCACCATGGTATACATACATAGGTACCCACATGTTTTGCTTTTGATTATAACTATACCATGTGTATGTGTTTGATATCAGATACGAATGGTAAAATAATAATAAATAATGACATAAATAGATGTAAGTAAATAACTTGCAAGCTTGCTTGCAGGCAGAATACAATGTATTTTGGGATATAAGATCTTTCCCTGTAATTTGTATGTATTTTCTTGCAAATAAACATTTCTGATTTCTGAAAACCTTGATGTAAATTTCTTTGTTAGCTATATTTCCAAACTTTTGATGTTATAAATGACTATGACATATGTACTTGCCGTTAAACAAGTTCTCTTTTTCCATCATTTGGCAAACCTTATATGACTGATTGCTGGTGAAATAACATTACAATAATTGAAATGCAAAAAAAAATTCAATGGAAATTCAATTATTTGAAAATTTTGCATGCCGGTAAAGAAAAATGTATCATGTGTCGGGACTATTTATAAAAACGACAGCTTACTCTATACCTACATTATAAGCAAATCAATAAGTTCTATTTCTGTTACTATTTCATGAAAATTTAAAAGAATTAAAACATAACAAAATAAATTGAAAACGACAATAAAAAAAATGTCTCTTCCTTTAACTCGTTTTCAGAGATCCGCAATGTAAAAAGAAAAACGGGACTGTAATAAGATCACTCGTTTTTCTGTCATAGTCGATTTTCTCTAGCTTGATAAGGGTTGTTGCGCCGAAACTTTCGCGCAACTGTACATAGTTATAGAGATTGCTACCACATTTCAACAAGTTAGGGTAAGAAATATTGTGCGCTGATTGGGCGTTGAGACGAATAGACTATTTATTGCTTGGAAAAAGTATTTTTTTAATGTTTATAATGATATTTTTTTTTGTGAAAACTTTTTATAATTATACAGCACGTATCAAAAATGTGTAGTCATATTTAAGGGTGTGGCACAGACCATCAAACTGAATCACTTTCTCCATGGGACCACCAACGTAATTGCGAAAAAAACATCAACTGTCGGATACAAAACTTCAATATCTCATTATTATTGAATCACCATCACCTACCAAGCATGTTCCCAACTATACATGATAACTTAGTATGATTTTGTGTAATATGATTATTTTGGAAAGGTTTAACTATACAGGTTCAAATTTATTTGGCTAGCGAAACTCCGCGGATGTGAAGGGAATCGATATCTAAAAGGAAATTATTTTGATGATTTTTTTATGGTGTCATCGACCGCAGTTTGTGTATTCATTTGAAATATCAGTTTAAAAAATCCGTATTTTTTATGTAAACTTTACAGTCGTGATTGCTATTGATATCGAAATACGATAGAAGATATTTTTTCAACTTATACTTCATGTAACAAAAATACCAGCGGTCATTGACCCCTAAAGAAAACATCATAAAATTTTTATATTTTTTTATCGTGTTTAGATACCGATTATTATTATTTACCCGTCACGTCTACGGAGTTTCGCTTCTACTACTACTATTAGCCTGCATCATCCCACTGCTGGGCAAAGGCCTCTCCCCATGACTTCCAGCTCTTTAGATCTAGGGCTAAAGTGGAGCACTGGTCGTTTGTTTTCTCTAACTAGTCCCGCCATCTTCTACGGGGTCTACCGCGACGCCTTCTGGCTGTGTCAGGGCTCCACGAAGTGGTTATTTTGGCCCATAGCTCATTGAGCACAGGGCAGACGTCGCCAGCCCAGTCCCACAATAGCTTAGCGGCTTTTTGAGCAACGTCAGTAATCGGTTTTTTGGAGGGCATTGTGGTTTTGCGAATATGGTCCGTCAATTCGACGGCTAGAATACTGCGCATGCTCATGTTGGCAAACCCTGAGTTTGGATTTTTGAAAGTTTGTCAAAGACCAAGTCTGGGATGCATAGGTCAAAATGGGAAGGATGCACATGTCCATAATTTTTTGCTTGAGAGACAGAGGAAGGTTTCCATTTATAAGCTCTGTCAAAGACCAGTAGCTCTTCCAGGCACTTTCGGTTCGTTTACAAATTGGTCCAAGTAGATGTATTCATGGACATATTGCAATTCCTCACCATTCTCTCTGATCCTATATTTAATGGTGTTTGACATCAGCTTGTTCTTGGAGTTTCGCTAACTAATTTAATTTGACTCTTTATGTATATTTCGTTATCGACTATTCTTACACTCTTTGTCAGCTATTTGTATTTTAAATATCTGTATTTCATTTACAAAAATAACACAGACTGTATGCAGCAGTGTACACAGTTGTATATCACTGCACCAGACAATTATGCAGTATTACGCATTTGAATAATAATTCTCCACTTAGTTAATTTCATAGTCATGATTGCGAGACTCCGGTGTCAAACGCTAGCAACAATTTAGTTTAATTACAGGCGTAACAACTTGCAAGTTATTTAAACTGTGTCCCATTCCGACGATACTCAAACTGCAAGCCGAAGAAAACTGTTGCTCTTATAACATATACATCAAATGTAACTGTATGCATAGACAGACTGTTTTTTACGTTAAACTTGAGTGGTACCAAAGCAATTAATTTTGTGTGCTGATACTCCTTTAGGTTTGTTTTTTAATTAGAAAGCGACTGCTTTGATTCTTAGGTAAGCTTCTTTGATACCGTATTTCTAAAAGTCTGATTTAATGATGTCTAGTCTCAAAATCAAAATATTTTATTTCACATAAACCAACACGGGCACTTATGAAACGTCAGAAGCTAGGTGCACGGTTCCAATTGGTTGTTTCCTATGGAAAAGAGCCGGCAAGAAACTCCGCGGTTACTCTTTTAAAAATAAGGGGCTTTTACAATGTTTCAAATTACAGTGTTGATAGGTATGGGAGGACAGTGTAGTCCAGAAGTAACAGGCACTCAACAAAATATTAAAAAAAAAGGTCTACTAATCTGCAGTCTACAAGTTAGGCCTAAGTCTATTCATAGACAACCGTGAGTCTAGTCTAATTCGTATTACTTTTCACCACAGTTTGCTGTATATATTTACGCAGATATTGTTATCGTCCTAGCATTGACCAGCACGGTGCTACGAAAGTGTAGCTCCTCTACGGTTTCGTAGCACCGTAGCGTGCTACGACGGGGTTTATTTTGAGCGTAGTGAAGCTTGGGACAAGCGTGTGTATGTTGTGTTCTTGTACATAGGTCACTATTTTCTGGTAACAGGCCGTTCTATCATAGTTATGTCCAATATATTTCATAGCCGATTATAGACAAAGGTTCGATTAATAAGCAAACGATTATTTAAGATAAGAAATATCCAAATAATGGAATACACACCAATTTACTGTTGATATTAGAAAAATAAGAACATGAATAATAATAATGAAACGGGAATGAGAGATAAAACATGTAGGTATATATTAGCTCGGCAATTTGTAGGAGTCAACCGTGTTAAATGAATTACAGGGTGCTCATACGATGGTAAGTAACTAATATCTTCGGCTTTGTCATAGCGTTCCGGTTTATCGAGAATAAAATAGGAAACCGATTTCTAAAAACTACTAATGGTTGCTTAATTTTGGAAAAGCTAATTTAATATTACTTTAATCAAAGAGAAATTGGATAATACATTAGTAGCATCGATAGGTTACTAAGGTTTTCTGGATAATACACATATTGTTAGCTTGTTACCTTCTACTACTAATAACAACCAATTATTTTGGATATAATATAATTGACAAGGCCTAATGTCTACAGAGAAATTTATTAATGAATATTGGTTGCAAAAATAAATATGAGTGTGCTAGGACAAACAGAGCTTTCACAATCAGTCATCGTATGAGCAAAGCGTATAATTAAAATGTCAAAATATCTGTCTCTAACTGCATTTATTTGATTGTTCCCTTTCCTTATAATTAAGTCGTACATACAGGAGAACTTAATTCCGTGAGGCAGCCGTGTCTGTTTTAAGTACAAATTGGAGCCGCGAGTAACAACCGCACTGAAGCCTTTTCCACGAACGTCATTAAGAAACAAGGACCGAATATTAGTTCAAACTTACTCAAAAACATGTTGAAATGAAGGGAAAGGAAGGAAAGGGTTTACAGTTAATTTCTGAAATAACTTAAAATATCCTCAGTTACGTGCTATAAGCAGCCTTAAAACTAAAAATCTTTTGCTAAGTTTTGCGCCCGCCAAGGTGAAACCATTATCGCGGGAACCAGACTCCTCCAGCAAATCCGTAAATATTTTAACTGTGATACTAAAATTATAACTTGAGTTAATTACCTACGACTTGAGCTCGTTATCACCCCACTGCCGTTAATTTCTTATTCGTTTTCGATTGTTAATAATGGGACTTAAAACATGCAAACTTCTCCTCACAAACGTTCGCAACGAATCGAAAAATCTATTATAAAACACTTAACGTTAGGAAGTAGTCGGTAGTTGGAGCACTACTCCGCGATCACTTCACTTCACATTTATTTTAACGATTAAACTCCAATTATAAAACCTTTGTAAAACTCTTGTATGGCGTAGTATTTGATTTTCACATTTAGAGCAGTTTTGGCGTGCATTCATTACAAACGAAACACCACAGGTAAAAGTTAATCGCTAAAAAATCCAGTTAAAACAATATTTCAGCTTTATGAATTATATTTTTCAATCTCTGCTTATGCGTGCCCGTTTGCGAAGCACTTAGCATTCAGCCGGCATGACCGGTTACTTTATAGACAAATATTTCATTCTAACATACGAGCAACGCAAATAAAGCCGAGCATTTTTTCTCCACATTTATATTTTCCTCTGTCCTTTGAAGTTGGCACTTTATTTAATGCCGTGTTAGTTCTTATTTTTCCACTCGGATACAATGGACACCTTACAGTTTTACACCATGCACTTAAAAATGAAATTATTGTCGTACGTGGCAACTTTTAATCGTAAATATTTTTACACTTTCAACTCGAGTTGTTTCGTTTTATTGGTTGAAGTAGTGGCCTCCCCTAGAAGACTAAAACTAGACTTAAGTCCTCTTATAATAGACACCGCTATTTGTCTCAGCACTAAACAAGCACAATTTAGCGTTCGACTTACAACTTAGTCTGTGAGTTAATAATCCAACAAAAACAAAGACGTCATTTCCCCGTCTTTGACTGACTGAGAACTTAAGTCTGACACAGTTTACCATCCGTCTCTCGAAATACTGACACTCTATTAAAGAAATTGCAGTTAAATGGAACTAATAACAGAACCTAATGTTTTTAATTAGGAGTTTTAAGGTTTCCTTATTTCTGGAATTCACAGTAACGTCAGCTAAAGCTTGATTTTAATAAAGCCATAAAATCTACTGACAGACATAAATTATTCCTAAACAACTACACTGCGACTAGAATAGACGTGTCGAATTAGCGACTCTAGCGCAAGTGTCGTTGTTATCGCTCATTATAAACACAATGATACGACAGCCATAATTATGAGCATCTGTCTATGAAGGATGATGTTATGTACCGACAAGTGGATACTCCCGTACGGGTGCTGAGGGCCCTTCGCCCACAATTTACACAGAACATTATTCGGTGATGCTCAGACTACTTGTCTCGAACCACTTAGTACCAACCTCAATTGAGTGAAAGAGAATTCAAATGTATTTAACGCCCAATACTACCGCCTTTTAAGCGATAATTTGTGAAAAAAATGTTCAGTCAGAGCTCTAAACGTAGCTGTTACTTGCTTACGTTTAAGTGTTTTTTACTTTGCGAACTCATTTTGCTGGAGTTATTTTCCGATTTAAAACGGCTGAATGAATCTGGGTGATCTAAAACTTAATCTTAGTTATGAAAAGAGCAGTGAATACTGCAATGATAAATTTTACCCGTCGTTAATTGAATGAACAACCTGTAATTAAAAACTGAATCAGGATTAATTCATTCAACAAACGAACTGCAGCATGCAGGAAATATTAATTTATCATTGGCAATATCTGTATCACAGCAGAGTTTGCTCAGTTAGAACTCATTAGGTATCAACGAGTAACAGATGATGCAAATTGGATTGTTTAAATGGAATTTAATTTAAAATAAATTGGCGAACTGTTTGCATTGTGTGCGATGCATTAAGCGTTTTGCTACGCCTGCAGGCAGGGGTAGTCAATCCGTGACCGCAAGCATTGTAACGGATCCGGGAAAATAAATACAAATAAAAGAAGAATAATGTTTTATTTCAGCGTTGTCAGTGCATCCGCAAAAATGTTGGTGGGTAGGTGATGTGGTGGTGTTCCGGGTTGTTGACCCGAAACGTTGACTTTTTCACGTAGGCCGGTATTATTGGATGATGCTAAAATAAGTGCTATTGTTTTGTGGGCTACATAATTTATGTAGATTGCACTCTACCAGTACTATTATTCCTCTAGAAAATGATTAGACCTGACAGCCTCGAACATATTAAAAAAAAAGAGAGAAGAATATGCAAATTTTGGTGCCTCTCCAAAGCAACGCCAAAGATAATATCAAAAGAAAAGTACCTTATCTTATACACAATCATTTGCACACGGGACATTTAAACGATAAATTCACGTCGAGTGCTTTTCTGTTTGAACAAAATAATATGTATAGCGCATAGGACACAAAAACGGAAGATATTACTTCATAACATTTCTATCCTCTCTTATACGAGGTGCTTACGCGTTGTTAACGAATGCTTGAGGCCCCAAGTATTGGGGACACGCCTTTATGTCGCTGTAGCCCTAGCATGATACATGGCGCTTCCTGACACCGTAAATAATAGTAAGTGTTCGTATAAATATCCGCAATAATTGAGGGACACCCGCAAAAAATATTCTTAGAACTTCGCCATTAACCAAACAGGAAAATTTGCTGATGTACTTTGTGAATAGTTTTAATTTGTCTTTACCTTGCTCTTGGCGAGGGTACGATCAAATAACAAGGAAGAAAATAGCTTAGAAACACACAAAAGGACTGAAGCGGTTCGAATAAACAATTTGACGTATTAGGTACTGTGTTGTAAAGTAAATTGATTGAAACCGTAGGTACGTTTGTGGCGGTGGCGGCAACTTGTGAAACAATGAATTGTTTTTTGGTCTAAAAATTAATGTTATTTTTAAGGATAGTATATTATATACAAATATTTAACTAGCGAAATATGAATATACACCTCCGCCTATCACTTCGGGGAATACAGGCTTGAGGTTATGATAACGACGATGATGATTTAAATCAGTGCTGTTTTATTGATCACAAAATATACAATTATAAAGGTATGAGTAACAGAGTTTAAAGTTCACTCATACCTCCATAGAAAAGGGAGGATCCTCCGACCAGACGGGTGTCGTGTCTGGTGGGCAACTACCCGACGTTTGATGTTGGGACGTTGTATATATGCTATTTGCGCGGTAAGCTTGCGCGATGCAGGATTTTGCGTGACGTCAGTGTGACGCGTAGCTCACATGTGGCGATGTAGATACCGCTACACAACAATTTACTAGGTAAGGTTCAGGAGAGATTCTCTAAACCATGTTTTAAAAGAACATTCACAAAATATTAAATAAAACACAGTCATCAAAATCCGTTCAGCGGTTCGTGTGGGTTCCACCAACAAACAATTTAAGGGCATTTCCTTTTATATCGCACGGTGGAGTCACGAAGAGGTAAACATATGTATATAAATACGAAGGTAGAATACATTTCGACCTTCTCTTCTTTACCATTTTCTGTTGTATGTGTTAAAACGCTTACTCTGTATCTCTAACCCTTTATTACTTAACTATCTATCGCCGTGCCCCATAAAATTGTTTATTTACCTACGTTGAACTGAGGATAAAAAGGAAGATTTTGACTTTAATGGATGACAAAATGAAATGTACCTCAAAGTCTATTTTCAAGTAGGTTAGTACTTATTTGAAAACAAAAATCCCTATTAAGGATTATAAGTTTTTTTATGTTTTCCAAACAAACCAAAACTTGCTATTGTTAATTAGATTTGATTTACCCTTTGTGTAATTGGAAAAGTACTTACACTGTATGTTTACTCACTCGTCAATGTTTCTTATTTACGTAGCCTCTACCTTTCCACAAAAGTGAAGATCTCACAGACGAAAGCTGATTTAATTAGTGTTGTTCGTACAGTTGCGCGGTGGTTGCAAATAATCTGAGTTTACCTCCGAGGGGCGACTCCACCACACGAAACCTTTTTTTCTAAAACTCCTGCCTTTTTCCTTATAGCTAATTGACTCGTAACTGTTAACTCTTTACTTAAAACTATGCGTTAATTAATTATGAAGAACTGTACTGTGAAAATGCTTTTGACTAATTAATTTGGCTTTCCATTTTAAGGTCTGAAACAAATTACCTCGGAATTAGTTTTAAAGTGAGATGGAATGTTTTCTAGGTGCCAGTGCTCGAAATGAAGTTATATTTTTTTTTTAAACCGTATAGTACATAGGATTGTTTATTACTTATGGTAAGTAACTTACTTTTTTATGTGAACCTACAAATTATGAGTTGTAATAATTCCACACAGCGAATAAATAATAATAAATAATATAAATAAATAAATCTTTATTTCTCCATAAATCCATTTACATTATTTTGATCTAAAAATGGTTTTAAGTTAATGCCCCAAACTGAAAAATCCTGACTTCTAAACTAGGTTTATGTACCTGTATCTTAGAAGCCAGTGTCCCTTCATAGTGATGTTCATATAGAAAATAGGACACACATTATACACAATAATCCATTAGGGCAAGTCCAAGAGAAACAAGAAAAAAGAGTTAAAAGGAAAAAAAACAAATAATTAAATAACAACAAATACATTAAATGAAAGTGTTGTTTATGTCTCTAGTGTGTAAACGTCTGGAGTTATGTGTGTGTGGGTGTTTGAGGGTGTGTGTATGTTTGTGAGTGTGTGTGACTGTGAGTGAAGTATGAGTGAGTGTGCGAGCGTATGCGAGAGTATAACAAATTATAATAAATATATATAAGATCCATATATAAGAATCCACCCATAAACCACAAGTTTTCTTACTTCAAAGAGGCTTTACAACCCTTTCAAGCAGAAAACTTTCTTCATTGCACCATGAATACAATAAGTATCGTAGCTCTCCCCTCGGTCGGAATTTAAAATGCCTGATAACACAGCGGCTTTGAGAATAAAGTTACTTTATCGATAATAACCGCATTTCCTACTTTTACCTTGCAAGCCACTCTAGCTAAGTAGACATTTATGACAATGGCAAGGGCGTAATAGGTACTCCTATGCCACATTATGGTTTCACTCCATGAAATATATCCGTAACCCTATCGCGGGCAACATTCATCGGCTTCTTTTCAAAGTAAATGGAGTATTTAGGTATACTAGGCGCCAGGATAAAGCAAAAAAAACAAATGCGAAAATGATGTCAATGCTAAATTAATAGATGGGTACCTTTATATAATTATAACATTAGATTTTTTTTGCATAGGTATGCTCGTAATCGAAAATATTTTTTTGTCATCTTTTGAGATTGAACATAAAACTACGAAAAAGTCTGTAATTTTATTGTATTTTTTCTATCGACTTATCTCGATGACAGTGTTATCTTTGACATTTCTTGAATGACAAAGCGGGGCGGCTCAATAACCATCCAATTTGCATAACCTAATTTCTCGTGGCTGCGTCAAATTGCTGACAGATCTCAGAGCCCGCACTTCGATCATAATGGATGGGACGTCGATTCCGATAAGACCGTAAACTGACAAGAATATATCTGGTCATTAACGTACGCTCCGATGTTACTATCCTGTATCCATATATCGGTTACTGCCCATACCAGCTGAAATTGGTAGGTAGTTGATACGTAGGTATGGCCCCATTTTGCCAAATTACTGAATAAAAGTGAGGATTTTATATTTATTTATTTAGGCAACAATCACGGTTATTGTATTACCCACATAAATTAGCTGCCTTATTATTGATAAGCTGCCTGCATAGGTCCTACCTATTTCTTTTGTTTAATGTACCATAATTTAATGTAAACAAATGCAAAATTGTGCCACTCGTTGTGACCACAGTACCTGACCACTCAACTTCTCCCCGTCCCGGCAGTCCGTCCTATTTACAGGCTGATGTGAACGGCTGATTGTTTTTACGGCTACATCTCATTCTTTACCGAATAATTTATATAACGTTAAGAATCTTTTTCATGTTCAATGCTTATCTGTGTTTTTTATTTCGTAGGACAAAAGATTTTTTCGAGAAATTCGACGCTAGCCTTGAACAATTTATAATAATTATATTTGTATCTAAATATAATTTATTACAATATAATTTGTTTATTATCACTTCATAAATAAATCTTTATAAAGGTCTGATGGCAGAAACAGACTATGCTAGTAATCCTACTACCGTAGTCTTTTTCTAACATCTTTCGTCTTTTTATACGTAATGGAAAATAAACACATTTTTGTAAGAGAAAATCAACCAAATATATACACACCTATGTGTATATATTTGGTTGACTTTCTCTTACAAAAATGTGTTTATTTAGGTACCTATACCTACCTACTTACCCATAGGTAGTCTCTAGTCTAGCCTAAAGAAAGTAGTTAAAGAACAAAAATCTTTATCAATCAGAGATTTTGTAGCAGAACAGATGTGAGTACACTCGGACAACATGGTAATAGAATGAGCAAACAAAAAATGCCCATTCTATTGTTTGCCAAATCACTCATGTGTTTTGTTTGATGTTTCGGGCACGTCGTGTGTTGCTCTATCTGTGGTGTTGCCCATGAGATTTCGTGGGACAGAAGGCACAATATGTGTCAGTTGAATGGAAGGTCCATGTTTAGCAATAGACGTGATGTGAGAGACAAGACGTGATAGTTATTCGGTGCAGCTGCCCGACTTGACCGAATTTAGAGTCAATCATCGAGGTCTAGTGATTCTTGAAATACATATTGCCGATATACATAGTTGATCTCGTAATTGCTTGGTCACCCTAAGGTTAAATTTCTGTCTATACATTAACATCTAAGCATGTCAAAGGTGTCAATCAAAACTGATGGCTCACAGAAATTTCACTAAACCCAGTTTTAACTTACGTTCGAGTTTTTAACCTATGGTTTTATTTTATACGGTACTAATTACTCGATCACGGAAAGATTCTCACTGAAATGTACTGGTGATGCTTGTGAAATATTTATTTATTTTGTTCCAACTTACATCTATCATTACAAGGGTAACCTAATGCGATAGTGTACGAGTACTTATCTAAAGTCTCATCCTAAGTAATCATTAATATAGGTATATGCACCCCGCACAAGCATCATAACCTTAAAAATCCTGACCTACGCATTGCAATCTATTGCTGCCAATATCACGTGAGGCAAACAAATCAAAAGGACAACGTTTGAAATTGAATTTGAATTTGTGTTTTTTGTTGGCTTCATATCTTACCACAAATAAACGTATTTCTTTATTTTTTTCTTTTCATTCATTAGAGATTAAAGTGTATTTACCTACGTATGGTGGTATTACAATGGCAATATTTGCAATAAGGGAATGAATATGTAAAGTATGTGCAAGTACGCTTGTGTTGGCGGTTATTGGATTCTGATTGTTTAAATATTTTTGGCGCGGTTTGATACGCAGTGATTAAGGGAAAGACTACAGCGAAAAACTACAGCGATACAATAAACGGTTCGGTAATATCTAAATCTACAGTTAAGTTCAAAACTGGTGTGGCAATCCCGATAAACGTACTTCAGTAACGCCGTTAACGATCCTTAAATATTACGAATGTTACTGACGAAACATATTACATATTCGAATAGTAAGTTATCGTGCCGATAGTTAGCTTGGACTTTGAATTGAGCAAAGCCAAGTAACGAGTCTGATTTAATGTGATAAGTGCAACCATATACATGGTACAGTAGCTAACCTATTTGCTTCTGGGCTATACCTGTCATGGGTTTGATACTGTAGTTTAGATTTTTGAAATAAATAACAATGAAACATGAAGCTATTTATACCTTCCAATAAAAAATACCAAATTAATTTGAATTAAATATTCCGAAGTAAATATGAAACAAAATAAAAGGTCCTCATTTCACTGTTTTTACATTTTGGAAACAAAATAATAATTAAAACGCTTTCCTTGCAGAGCCATAACATGAAAATATATTTTCTTTAAGCTATATTCAGCTGAGAATGTTTCACAGCTCGTATCATCGAAGTATGTGCAACACTCGAAAAGATTTAGTTTCAGAATTCAGTTTCTGTTCGAATCTTCATGTATGCACTTAACTCGGCTGTTTGAAGGTAATTCGTAGCATCTACAAAATTACTACATAAGTAATTTTGTTCCAGATCAGGATTCCGTTTCCAACCACACTGGGAACACGTAGTAAGGAATTAAGTTAGAATGAAACTTAACATTTCAGCTTTTGTTGAGTTGGGTTAGAGCTAAAACGTTGGAATAACAAAGTTGTAGTAAGGGGCGTGTAGTAACCAACTGCGCAAGATTGAATTAAGAAATGAGATAGTGCAGTCATAGTGTGTAACTCCAACCTTAACTTAGCAAATTAAATGCATTGTTTACCTTCACACATATAACTGTAATTTGTTAAAACTTTTTTTTTATTATCATACCAATAACCTACCTTATTTATTTAAATATAATATATCTTATATAATCTACAAATAATATTAATAGTATGTACAACTAAATAACAATAAATAAAAATAAAAAAGGAAGGAAAAGAATCATAGGGCATCAAAAAATTCGTCCGCATCGCTGTCAACAGGAAAAGTGCCCAAAAGGCTGGCAGCATTGCCACGTTGTATAGCGATACTGATTCTTTGGCCAAAAAATAGGCCAGCCCTCTGGTCACGTGAAGAGTCGACCAACCGCTTAGCGATGTCTCCAAAAACCAAGTGGGCACTCGGACCCCACGGCCCTAGTGTTTCAACCCCAAACGGCTCGAACATATAATTCCCAATAAGATTCGAATATTTTCGCCGTTTGAGGTTTTCCGCACCTGCAGCAGCCGCCCCAGCACAGCCCGCCGTACTAGGAAGATGGGATGGCGCAAGGGTGTTGACACACGTTGCATCCCACACCAAAGGCCTGCCTAATTTCCAGGGCATTATGGTCATTCCGTCTGGTCTCTTCCCATCGTCGCGTGCCAAGCCGTTGGGTTCTAAAACAGCTGGCACCCCGGCGGTGGCAAGAGCACGGCGGATTATGTCATTCATGCTAGCGTGTCGTACTATCCGGCTTGCGCTTTTACTGCAAGATAGGCCATGGTGTCCGGGGCAGTCGACAGCTTCACCGCACTGGCAGCGATGCGGAGCCCCGCAAGGAGCGCCCAGACGCAGACAAGTAGCGAGCCGGAAAGTGGTGTCACCCAGCATAGTGCCTATGTTAGGTGATGGTAGCGCCTGAAGCCAGAGGCCCGACTCCCACTGTCCCACAGCCAGCAGACGGGCACGCTCAGCAGTATTGGAGGACTTATTGAAAAGTTTATTCCGTACCAACCTGCAGAGTGGCTCATCATTGTTAAAATTTGTTAAAATTGAAATAAAAATATTAAAATTAAAATAAATATCTCATTTGTTAAAACTATACTTTTCAGCTCATAAATGTGTAGAAACGGTTGGCTCACGGCTTCACAAAAGTATGTAGTGAGCCAATCCCGAAATAAACTCACGAGTAAAACTCATACATACTTGACTTTGTCTGGACCACTGTTGGATGTTATTCACAAAAATTACATTTCAAAACTATGTCCTTATTTTAAACAGAACAACTGGCCGGTCGCACATAACTATTCTCGAATAATGGAATAGCATTTAGTTTGAACATGCCAAAGGTATTATCAGACATTTCAATTGTGAAAATTTGGCACATTGCGGTTGGACGCAACTCGGATTACACGCGGTGATTCCACTCCCAAATGAAGCTATCAATTGCTATTGATTTCGAACATGTCGTATCACGTAGTATTGAGCATCACAAGTTCTATTTGTAATCCGTAGGTACGGTAGGTATTCAATGGTGTTGCGCGATTTCAGAAATCTAAACAAAAAGCTACCTCCACACACAGAAAAATCTACAATGTAAACGAACATGACTTAAAAAACTACCAAGCCTGCTCCTCAAAACTTGTGAGCCAAACTACGCTTATTTCACTATTTTCAGCTGTAGAAAAATATGGGACAGACGTAGATAGTCATAGCGGGCACTATTGAGTATCGTCGAACAAGAAATCTGTATTCATGTGTTAGCTAGCAGTAAATTGAATACGTCGTGACTCCGCAGGCTCAGGCAGGAATCCGATGAGAAAAATTAAATTCCTGCAGACGACTAGCGTGCCCAATGCGTGCACTCACGTGCCTGCGGACACAGGGTCACCACAGAAAACGAATAATAAGACGTGACAAAAGCTTACCTATTTCACAACAAAGTTTTATTTGTAAAAAGTAGGAATAATACGACCTAAAGATTGTATACTGTGAATTTAATAGACCAGGCATGTCTTTTATGAAAAGAGTGTCACCTTCAGAAGATGAAATTGATAAGCCCGCAGGTGAGCTTGTTCAAAAGATAATATCCAATTAGCTCCAAAATAGAAAATAGTTACCTTCCCGAAAACATTTCAAAGAAAAAAATCTCAAAACTAAGTTTACTGCAAACTCGCTTTACAATCACAACTTTTAGCAGCTTTCGAAGAAAGACCGTAATAGGCTACAAGGTAATCTATTAACTCGGTCTGTTCATAATAAGGAGACAAAGAATTTAAAAAACCTAAAATCTTCAGCAAAGTGAGCAATATAAGGAGAGGCTCAAGGCGACTCATTGTAATCCGGCTCCGTTGTGCAGACACTTCATAATATTCTTTTTGTAATGCAGTCAAAGTGGGGCGGTGGCTTAGCGTCCGCTGTAACTTATAAGGCGCTGAACAAAATTAATGGCTTCCCAGCCTTCCTGCAGGATTCTTGCGCTTGCAGGCTTAATCCCGGCAACACGTGATGCAGTGCCCGCCGCCTTCGACCACGGCGGAAAAAACGTTCCACAAGTTTGCCGTTAAGAACTTCCTGAACACAACTTTTAGCGAAAAAGGCTACGTCTTACGTCAGCGCAGTTTTCAGTCGTTTTTTGATCGATGGCGGCAAAAGTGTTGTAAATCTTTTGAATTGTGGCTTGACTAGAGACGTAGTGGTGGTAGTATAGATTGTTAAAATAGGGAAAATCTAGCTAACAGTCAATTTCTGTTATTAAATTGTTCTGTTGTTATTATTATAATAGGTACGACACACGAGTTGTAAATTTTTATTCACACAATTTTAACGCTTTTATACCTGCGCTACTTGGTTTTATTTTCTTTTATACCTTATTTCAAAAAAGGTAAAACAAATAGCCTTTTAGTTCCCATAATCACTAACAGAACACGTGCTTGCACTTCGGTGGACCAAGTTTTAATAGACCTTAGACGTATAAATCTATGCATCCACATACATTACTCGGTCACGTTCGCTAACTCTGCACTAGATTGTAACTAAACACGTAAACACTATCATTCATTTCATTCCAACTCAGGCTTACAATGTAGACCTAACATGCAATACTATAGTCTGTTTTAAAAGTATCTGATGAAAGTGTTAACATATTTTTTTTGCAATCACTCATTAAAAGGATTTAGTAACATATTCATCTGTATTTAGAAGATTTACGTTTTCCAACAATATAGTTTGAATGGCATTTTTAAATTGTAATTGAAAAGACGTCGAAGAAAATCTAGGTTATACAATTAATCTCAATCATATCTCAATAGTCAAATGAAAAACATCCTTAAGGTTCTGTTTTAGGGTTAAAATTAGAATTTCGGGTTTAAGTATTCAAAACTGACATCCACAAGTACGTTTTCTTATCCATTTCTTTACATTTTACATCAGATACTTTCGGAACAGACCGTAAATATACAATTAGCGCAGGATAAAACAAGCGAACATTATAATATTATATCGTTAACAACATTAAATCAGTGCTGAACAAAGTGACTCCCGTGATACAACTGTTCGCGAATCATAAGCTCGTATTTATTTAAATTGATTAAATAACAGCTGAATAATGAAACGAGTTACTTTAATTAATTATTAATCGGATGCACATACAGGCTGTGGCGTAAATAGTGGTCCAACGTTAAGGGGTCGACACGCGATATATTCAGCTATCACATACCACAATTTGAATTTTTTTACCGTAGGTCTCAGAATAAAACAATCTCAATTTTTTTTTTTTTTGAAAAATTAACTCCTCGCATTAGTAATTTGGCTCTAATTTCAAGAACAAACATTATTTTCCTATTTTGTGTTTTATTTGTAACTGCTGAATACATGTGCTATCATGTGGAAATAACTTTTTATGTAAACTTAAAGAGATTTAAGAAAAAATATGTTTATTTCAAATTTTAACTATAATCCTCAGAGAGTATTTGTTGTTATAGTGGCAACAGTAATAAATATTTAAGGGGGGCTCCCTTAAATATTTATTTTATTTTAATTTTATTATTTATTATTAAAGTATAAATACAACTGAGTATTTTGTGAATATTTCAAGTGCCTACCTGTTGCCATTATTGAAATCGAGTAAGAGGCAAAAAAATCGCGTTTGTTGTATGGGAGCCCCCTTAAATATTTATTTTATTTTGTTTTTAGTATTTGTTGTTATAGCGGCAACAGAAATACATAATTTGGAAAATTTCAACTGTCTAGCTATCGCGATTCTTGAGATACAGCCTGGTGACAGACAGACGGACGGACAGACAGCGAAGTCTTAGTAACAGGGTCCTGTTTTTACCCTTTGGGTACGGAACCCTAAAAGGGTAAAAAACTACTTCTAATTAGGTCCAAAATATTTTGCATTATTGGTAACGTACTTAAATTAAATTGTGTATTTTTTTAAATTCAGCTCCTTTTCAATTTAAATGGCAATATTTTTTTTTTAATTATGGTATCAGTTATTATTATACTAGTTTAGAATCTGCATTTAGTGGACAATTTTTTTCAATAATGGGCACCGACAGTGTAGTACATTTCTTTTACACCATTCGCGCCCAAAATCTCATGATTCTTTGAAGAATATAGTAAAAAATTGAAATAAACACATTTTTTCTTTAATCTCTTTAAGTTAACAGTAAAAATGTTATTTGCATATGATAGCACATGTATTCAGCAGTTATAAACAAAAAACAAAATAGGAAAATAATGTTTTTTGTTGAAATTAGAGCCAAATTCTTAACGCGAGGTGTAAATTTTTCGAAAAAAATAAAATATTTTTTATTCTGAGTCCTAATTGTTCAAACATAGTAGTATGTGATAGCTGAATATATCGCGTGTCAACCCCTTAACGTTGGACCACTATTTACGCCACACCCTGTATAATTCGGATGATCGAATTATGTATCTGAATGAGCATTTGAGCCGCTTTGCTACGCTTGCTACGCGGCTACAGCTACGCGGCTACGCACGGTGATACGGCAACATGCACTTAGGGTTGCCCACTATCTCATGGCGGCATGGAGAGTGCGACTGTCGCAACCCAGCGCAGGGCACGCCACAATTGCGGCGGTAAGACCCCTCTTTGAGGAGTGGCTTGAGAGGCGCCACGGCGTCCTCACCTTCCGCCTGACGCAGGTCCTCACCGGACATGGCTGTTTCGGGAGCTTCCTGTTTCGTATAAGGCGGGAGGAAACGCCCGGGTGTTATCATTGCGTGGATCGACCGGAGGACACGGTGGAGCATACGGTGGAGGTCTGCCCGGCTTGGGCGGAGCACCGCCGTGTCCTCGTGGCGGCGATCGGCGGCGGTGACCTCTCGCGTCCGGCCCTGGTTCAGGCCATGGTACGGAGCGAGAGGGAATGGGAAGCCGTCACCTCCTTCTGCGAAGCAGTAATGCTCGCGAAGGAGGAGACGAAACGCGAAAGGGAGAGGCAATCTCTGCGCCCTTGCGCCCCTAGCCGCCGCAGGAGGAGGAGACACCCTGGGCGTCGGGAGTCGATTGCCGACTCCCGGCCACCGTAGGCGCGGGCTTGCGGACGGCGGGCAATGGGCAGCTCGCCGTCAGGTAAGGACCAGGCCCGGGTCGACGGCGCGTCGTGTTCCACGCGCGCCTCAAAGAGATGTCAGCAAAATTGACGGGGTCCCATAGGACCATAGGACCGATGCCTGCCGGGACTGCGGATTGTTCGAAAGAGTTACCGTGGCCCTGGCGCACAGGCAACTGAAGGAACACGGGTGGGTTTTAGTCAGTAAGAGTCTGACACGCCCTTCCGCTCCGCCCAGAGCGGGAGACGTCATTTAATGATTTCCCACCCAAAAAAAAAAAAAAAAAAATGGTTGCTCACTAAAACTTTTAACCCCAACTATGTGGGAGGTCTTTATTCGTCTAAAAGGTTTATTACAACAGCCGTGTTGCTGCACGTTTTGCACGCAATACGGGTTGAGCCAGTGTCGCAAATGACGTTATAAAACCACGTCGTTGTGCGTGGGAGGCAGCTGTGGAGTTGTGGCTTTACACAAATAACGCACAGAGGCAACGAACGCGACATTTTGTTCCTCTATTCTCAGTATAAATAACGTAGAAAATTACGTTAAGAAATGTTGGGGACTGCGTTGGTTTTAAGTTAGGTGAACCAACTTTTCACTCTTTTTATTTTTCAAAAGCGACGAAATAATATTTACTTTAAATACGTAGGTGTTGGTACAACACTAGTTCCGTAAGTGCAGGTGGGAAAAGGGAAAAGCGTTGAATTTTCCCCATTTCCTTTCAGTGGATTTTTTTTTGTGTAGCTACAAATCCTATCTTACACACGAATGAAATGCTCCAGATTTGTGACAGACTTTTCCAAAGTGCTATATAGTGAATATTGCTATATAGGATCAATTTTCAGTGTGTAAACTATGGTGTAAACTGTTACTCACGGATATCTATGCTGTTACTGGTTGACATGGTCGTCCATTTTTTAAACGTTTACACTAAGATTTTTAGGATAACCCAGGCCCGGAACAACACTCTGACCAAAATTTCCTTAAGTTAATCGGTATCGGAACCAGAATCAGAATAAGTGTCTTATTTGAAGACGCTCTTTGACCACTTCAAAGAACAATCATTTCGATCGTTATTTCTAGAGAATTATAAATAACTGTCGAAATGATGAGTGAGCTTACGCCCGATTTCAGGAACGAAAAATAACACAAAAATTTGCTACCAAATTGTAAACTATTGTGATTGGTTGGCTGAATTGTCAACAGCTAATCGGATCGCTTGACTTAGGTTTAATTTTGACACGTCGATAATTTTATATTACCTTAATTACTTATTTTCATTAGTCAATAACTTGATCGATATACAGCATGCGGGGAATCCCCGCAGGCAGGGTAGTGACTAATCAAAGTCATACGCTGATTATGCGGAATCCCCATACCGAACGTAGCGACCAATTAAATTCAACGGTCGGTAAAAAGCGAGCGGACACTCACACCCAATGGAAATGACCAATGAACATGAGCCTTCAAAGCAACTGCTAAATATGCGGTAAAGGTTCTTAGTATCAATCGTTCCCTATCGACTAAATGATAACGGTACCCCGAATACGGGCCTTATGGCATGCTTTACAGAAATCGCCAGCACTCCACATAAGAGCCCTATCGACCAATAAAAATGAGCCTTTAAAGTTATAACATCTGGTTGTATAACAGCGCACCCACCAGCGGATGTTTATTTGTAAGTGGGAACGGCTTGAATAATACAATTGTCTTTATACCAGCCCGTCTATTCTGTAAAAATCTCACCGTGAAAACCAAGATGAAGTGAGCTGTCATTCCACCTGATGCCAGGAATTATATAGAAAGAAAAAAGAAAGATCGAAAGAAAATAGGTTTATTTGCGATAAACATGATGCAGAGAAAAAGACACAAATAAAAAAAAGAACACGCACATACACACACACACACACACACACACGTACACATTTTTGACAGCTCACTTCATCAAGGCTTACACGGTGAGATTTTACAAAATAGATTAGCAGTTTGTCGAGGTGTGGAAATTAGGTAGGTACTCAAATAGAATCCAATAATCGTGATTCTAAATATTATTCATATCGTCTACGTGGAAGTCGGAAAAACAATATCGAGTCGCAAGTTTGGGTTAATGTCTGACTGTCTAACAAATATTTTGGATCTTCTAATTCTAACAAAAAAACTATTAACTGAGTTCAAAATAATTGTAGCTACGAGAGATTAAAAGTATTCCCCGGTTAGAGACTTTCTATTCTACCAAGGAATCTTTAAAAGTTTTAAGGGATGATCCATTCAACCTTTTTAGAAATATGCTATTTTGTCTATCCCGTGGGATCTTTAGCCTTAACAGGATTAAAAGCAATTTCAATATTACTGTTGCTCCAAAATAATCTATCGCTATATTAAGTTTCGTTACAGCCTAACCAGGATTTTTTTATTGGTATTGCAAAAACAGGTGGAAAGCTTTTGTTTGTATTTATACTACTCGGTCAAGTGTTGGATATAATTCTCTTCCAATTTGCGCCACAACAATAATTAATTACTAAACAAGCTGTGCGCCCGATTGGTTTTACAATCGGCAAAAATGACAAAATTCAATAGAAATTTTCATCCACTATTTAACTCCTTTAGGGGGTGAATTTTTAAAAATCGCATCTTCGTGTACATTTTCGTTACAAATAAAGAACTCGTGCACAAAATTTCATGCTTCTAGACCCAGCGGTTTAGGCATTGCGTTTTCTGTCAATGAATGAATGAATGAATTATGATTTGTATTAAGTAAGTAAATAATGTTTTATACTATCTCGATAAGAAAATAAAATAAAAAGTAATATGTTTATTTTTCTGGTTTATGACCGCAGGTTGTTTATTTTCTAGAAATATAATTTAAAAAAACCTTTTTTTTGTTCGTGTGTTTTTCTCAAATGTGGGTATCCATATCTAAACAGGAAAAAAAATGTATCATCATATTTTAGATATTGATACCCATCACGTCTGTTGGTTTTCGCTAGCTAACATAATTAGACCTTGTATAGTTATGTATACGCCAACTAAAGTAAAGTTTTGAAAAATATTCCTTGATTGTTTCAATCAAACACAGTCATACTAGAGAGTTATACACTCAATAAAACATAGACTAATGTTGACAATCAAAAACTACCTACATTTGCAGGTGCAGCAGCAGTGACATCAATGTTTTCGCATTTGTTTCCAATAACAAATTACATTAACATAGCTTAGGTTTAGCTCATTGTGATGATGCGCCAAGCAGCAATGTTTGTTCAGGTTAAAATAACCCTTTTAATATAACAATTATAAACAATTTTTTAAGTACCCAGTACGAGTACGTGTTTATGGGCCTACACTGTCCCCAAACTCCTCATATTCCTATTAACAATGCCATTTGAAAACATTGTAAAAGCCAATTATTTTTAAAAGAGTAACTGTGGAGTTTTTTGCCGGCGCTTCTCCATAGGAAATGACCAATTGGAACCGTGCTCCTAGCTTCTGACATTTCATAAGTGCCCATGTAGTTTTATCTATTTTTATATAGTAATGATAAAATCGTAGCGAAGACAAAAAGTACATTGAATATTTCTGAAAATAAAATCTTTTCTACGAGGTCTGGGATGACCAATTGGAACCGTGCTCCTAGCTTCTGACATTTCATAAGCGCCCATGTAGTTTTATCTATTTTTATATAGTAATTATAAAATCGTAGCGAAGACAAAATTGTACGTTCAATATTTCTGAACAAAAAGAAATTTCTACGAGGTCTGGGAACGATTCTAAGATTTCAGAATTATTGTCTGTTTGTCTGAATGTATGTTCCAGCATCCCGCAAATACTACCGGATAGATTATGTTCAAATTCTACACAGATATTTCCTCTAGGTCAGTCTGTAGGCTATAAATTATCACGCTATTTGCTATGGGGGATGAGCAATATTGCATTATGTTCGTATTTTTCTATAGTTAACAGTAAATTAAAAAAAAATAGTAATTGTTAGAATATTGCAGATAGTTACAGATTTAATCTTTTAAATGATTATTATCACGCTAGTCCTTCATGGAGCTAAGCAGTCAACAATAACATATATTAAAAACGGCTATTTTTGTAAATAGCTTAGCGGTGTGACGACTGCTTTGCAAAACTTGTGGTTGTAGGGTTCGATTCCCAACTATGGATATTTTTTTATTTACTTTTTTCTTACATTTTGTTATACTATTATATGATAGTTTGTAAAACGTACACAGAAAAACATGAAGTTTAGGGTTCTTCTGTTATCTATGGTTATAATAACCATAAATATCTATGGTTAGGTGACTTAACGAGAAATCCCGTGTGTTTACAATCTACTGTCAGGTATATTATTTAAGTGATAGCCGGGTCCGTCAGGAATAATCTATAAGAATGAATTAGTCAGTGTATCAGTGTTGTGCCATTAGGTAGTAGGTATATGCAAGAACGCAGGCTTTCATTCATTCACAAAAAATTAAAAACTTCTCTAGCATTAAGAAAGTCTCCACCTCAGGAAGAGCTGCTTTTCACACTGAGAACTGTACGTCGCTTGTTCGCGCCTCACCTGTCCTGACTCTGTATATTTTGGTTGCTGAGACCAAAACTACAAACGTAGTATACGTACAGGGATTTTTTTGTAAAAATGTGGCTTATATTTTAGTAATTAGTGGTGTCTTACGACTTCCACGCGACCGAAGTCGCGGATAGGCGTTGGGTGATATAAAATATTTTGAATTTGAATTTTAAAAGTGGATTATTTTATTATACTTTAACATTGGCAACGTATCGGAAATCTACTGAGTGTGCAATAGTGTACAATAAATACCCGTAAAAAGAAAAAAAAAACTATATCTGCGATCTTAAACGTAAGTATATCTTACCACGGTGAGTTGCATTTACTGGGTACGTAAAATATGTACTTAAAAGACTGGTAACTAGTGACCGATACTTAAACACATGATGGTACTCATCATAACAAACAACATTCCCAAAGAAACCAAATTTTTTAATTTACCAAACTCATGCCGGCAATCACCCCAACAGAATAATGAGTAATTAACAAGAATAATACACCATCAGCTGTAATTTAAATTAGTTACTAATACCTTTTTACAAACAAAATTATTCCACTTTTACCATGCATTATTCTTTTTCATTCATGTAACGTGAGACAGAACGGGGACAAGCGACTAACAGCTGATAGCACGCGCGCGGTCCGTACGGTTGTTAAATGAATGAAACAAGAATAATGCATGGTAAAAGTGGAATAATTTTGTTTGTAAGAAGGGATTAGTAACTAATTTAAATTACAGCTGATGATTCTTGTTAGGTACTCAATATTCTATTGGGGTGTTTGGGGTCATGCGCTAGGCAAATTAAAAAATATCGTTCCTTTGGGAAAGTTGTTTGTTATGATGAGTACAATCATGTTATTCGGTATCGGTCACTAATTACCAGTCACCCTATATATAAATCTACTTGTTTGCTGAATGGATTTCTCGTAGCATTCCTTACAAAAGGACTCAAACGGGAACTTTCAGGCAAAAGCTAAGGTCAGTTGGCATGTAGTTCTGGGTACATTTCCTTATTGTTGTCACTAGGAATGTCGCAGAATGTATATTTTCTATGGATTATGTCAAGTGCAGCTGTGATATCAGTTAGGCAATACTGCCGAACAATGAAAACAATAATAGGCACAATCATTATTATAGGTACCTAGTTATGTATTGTAACATCTTTTTCAATGTAAAAATGATTTTGATACTCAACAACTAAAAAAAACTCTTGATTTCTTTCATTTATTGGTACGGGGCCTCACGTCAGTGGTAAAAAAAACAGTATCAGCTGGCCTCATATTCTATTGAAACTCTGTACTACGCTAGGCTAACTCAAGGTCAAAGCGTTACCACTGACGTGCGGCCTACTGTATGATGACGGTCGAATTCACGAACGCAACTGAATTCAATTGCGTCACCTGTATTTCTCATAACTTCACTTTATAGAACTTTTTAAAACGTTTTCAAGTTAAGTGCCGTTAGGGGTTTTGAACCGGATAAGAAGTTGAGCGGTAGATAGCGCCATCTATCTCGTATGATATGAAGTACAGAGGCGAGGTCAGGTCGCGACCACGAAGATTTACATTCAATTAGAACATCTCCGTCTATCCTTTGGTCTATCCTGTTAGGGATTATAAGGATAATGTTGATCCTAACCTATTATTACTAGGAATACGATTGTGGCTTGTTTTTGTCAAGGAAGATACCAAAATGTTAACGTTGTAACAGGAGTTGGGTAAATCGTATTACGTGGAGTGGTGGACTAAATGAAAGGGAGCATCATTAAACGCAATCGAATCACGTTATGTTCGTGAACGGGCGCCCTTCACTAGGGACTGGTCATCTCTTAGCTGCCACGGCTTAATTTAATATTAATTTATTATCTGAATTGTTTTTTTCTTTTTACTACGGACGCTTTTAACGTTCTGCATCGTTCTCACATGTATAATTTCAACAAGAATAATGTAACCAATATTTTGTAAACATATTTTATTTAGAAGAGTGTCCGTGGAGTTTCTTGCCCGTTCGTCTTCATAAGTATTTACTACGCTTTAGAATGGGCAACTAGCATCTTCTTTTCGACTGACCGACCTCTTGACAATACAAAAGTGCCTGCAATTGGTTTATTTGAAATAAATGCTTTGAGTTTGAGTTTGCAAGTTATCAGTCTCTTGCAAGTTAAACGACAAAGTAAATGAACGAAAAACCAAAGTAAATAACCAGTAAGCTAGTGGATACAGTTAATTCATGATTATGTGTTCTTTTTCTCGAATTACGTAGCGAATTACTTTAGATGATAGATAGATCCACAAGAAATCGCATACCTGCCTTTGCTTACATAAATATTATTAAAAAAACAGACTCTGAGTATACTCATTGCATCAAGTGCCTAAAGCCACGTACAACTGTAATGTATTGTGCAGGGTTGGAAGTCGTCGTCTTGCACGTCCGCTACCCGTTCTACCCGTACAACCCGTTAGGGTAGTTCCTCCCAGTTGACTTCACAAAGTTGCTACTCTATTTCGAATTAAAACACGTTTCGCCTAACTTCACGGTGGTATGAAATTACTTATGTGAACTTAAAACCAATCCAAGTATCCATTCTAAACATACTGAGAACGTAAATAGAGTTTTGCAGTTAAACTTGAAGTTTTACGGATGATTTGGTCCTTGTGACGGTTGCTTAATATAGTGAGCTAAGGACCTAAATATACGGACTGTCTATCCTCACCTAACGTATTCCATTATCTGCTGAACAGCAAAGTTGAACAACCTGAAGAGACAGAGCTACGAAACGGACCAATATTTTCGGGTCGCCCTAGCTCGCCTGCCACTTTGGCGTCCCCTACACCAATCTAGCAATCACACTTACTTTTTCAAAATTAGTTAGGTTGAACGTTCTTTTTCCCATCTACGAAACACGAAATTAAATCCATTCAGTATTGGCTCCGAGATTCAAGGGGGACGTCACTACGCCAAGGAGATTTGATTTATTACATCAGGAAATATAAAATGGCTCTCATTGTAATGTTAAAAAGCTTTTACATCGCTAAAATGCGACACATAAATGCAGACATGGCTTCTCGAATCTTTTCTCCATAATTGATTCTGTCCTGAGATATATTTATTTTTATTCGACTACAGCAAAGCTCATGGGAGCCGCTTTGTTTTCCTAGTTTTTGTTTTGCTACCGAACTTGTGTGTATAGTTATTACAATAAATCAAATATACTCCGAGAATTATTGGCTGTAACTTGTTTAGGTGTTCCGTAACGTCACGAGTTTATTAGAGTTTGGTAATTCTTATAATTAATCGAAGTTCGAAATGACTGAGTGGAAACCTTTCAGTTGGATATTCCATGATATATTCCGTGCGATTATTTTTTGGAGGTGAACATCTTTGTAGTAAATTTCAATCATATGGGCGATAACTGGATTATCATGATGTTTATTATCTATTTATCTTTGTCTTAAACATCTTGACATCTGCCTTTATCGTATTTATATGTAGGTACACGCCGATACCTACGTTAAAATATATTAAATAACTTACGCATTTTTTTTTAAGCCCTCATTTCGTCACAAAATGTATATGATAAATGATTTTATTTCTGTAAGTAGGTTTGAACAAACACTTTTACACGTCAATCATATTTTAAAAACTAGATGAGCTAGGCGTTTCTTATCTGACTACTCTGAGAAGAAAGGCCGACACAAACTCAGAGGTCACAGTCTCTTTTAAAGTCCAGACATAATCTTGTTCAGATCATGTGAAGACCATGTCGATTTGTGTCTGAAATGGTCTTTTGAGGAAAAACCGCACAGATTGAGTGGACCTGTCCAGTCAGTGCACGCATTTGTCAGTAATCGTGCAGCTCAATGCAGAACTTAAGGAGCTCAACGATTCGACGACCAATACCAAAGAAGGGACATTTGGGTATGCCACAAAAATTACTCAAACTGCCAGACCATGATTAAAATTAACTGAGAAGGAGAAAAAGAAAAAAGCAACAATGACCCACATAGTCTTCACATTCACAATATTAAAATAATAATCAGGTATTCAATGAAATGAACAACCAACAATTATTACAATCCATCGGTTCCTAATAGTGGTACACACAAGCAAACTAAGTAGTTCTAAGGCGTGCGGGTGTTAACAAAGTTCTGCCGCTAAGTTCAATTGGAACATTCGATTACTTAGTTTAGCTGCTTCTGGCTGTTTGAACTATGACTTATTAACTAAAGCCTTATTTTTTTTCAAAAGTCTCTGTTTTTGGAAGGTGGTGTGTATCTACTATTTATTTAGATAAAGTTGGAGCTTTACTGTTATGTGTGTGTGTGTGGTAATTAATGGATTGGCCATAGGAGGAAGACCTTCTCCTTCGCTTAGCTACTGTCTGTTGCTAAAAGCACTCACTGACGGGTGTATTTCCTATTCAGTGATCAGGTATTTACTATATAGTTCTCGGTGGTAGATCGGTATATTTGGTAGAAGGAAAGTCAGGTCTTTATTTGGAACAATTCAAGCTTTAGGCTGGTATTAAATAAATACCTAAGCAATAACCCTTTCACAATTTTCCAGGATGTTAACACTAGGCCCATACCGAAGCCAGCTACCACTTAAATAAGGTCGGTGGAAATTTGATAAAAATTAATGCATCGAATATTTCATTTCATGACAAATCTGTTATATAAAGGGACTGAGGAAACCGCCGGCCGGGTCCCGCCCACGCGTCCCATTTCGGTTTCAGAGGTATTTATGGGCGATGATAAATAAAACCGCTCAGAAATAATAACTACTTCACCAGTCCTGTACGGAATGACTTTTATTATTATGAAAACGTATGTTTGTTGATTGTAACCACAATATCTGCATACTATGAACGTTTGACCTGGTTTCAGAAATTCCTTAAACATTTTGTGTTAATCGCACATTTTCAGTAAGTGCTATTTTATTAAAACTCACTATCCAGCTTTATTACAAAAGTAATATTATTTGCATCCATAAAAAGCAAAATTTGGTAACCGAAATTCACATTACGAATATAAAGACACACGCGCCAAGCAGACGTTTTTAACAAAACATTGGAATGCTTAAGTCAGAAGCGCAAAGCCTAATGATAAATAAATAACCAGATCATGTAGGAGGTCCAACAATTCTGTGCTAAATAAATTAAAAATAAAACATTGTGACTACAAACAAACGTCACGTTTTGCTACATTTGTAAAATAGTGAGTTTGTACGTGAAGTGCGCGGAGTTTACGATGCGCCGCGACAGATCAGGCCGCCCGTAATTTACCCGGTTTCGGAACGACGGACGTGCCTCTGCCGTGTGAATAATTGTGTGTACTTCTACCTGCGTGTGCTGCACCGCTGGCTTATTCACCACCACTAAATGTAAGCCCGTAAATATTTAAGGAATTCCCAACAATAGATTCTTTGATAATTGTTCTAGATAACAATGTAATAGCGTACACATTGTTGCATTAAAGAAAAACATGTTTTCAATTAACAATCTAAAACTATGAAGTATCTAAACGGGATCTACAATTAATGTGGCCTATTCGACATACTTACAAAGTCATTTAACATTCCACCAACAAAATAAATACCTATCCACTGCAACTTGAAAACCGCTTTAAAAGTTTTGAAGTCTTAACAAAATTCGGAATGGAGCACTAAAATATTTTGTATTTACATCGGCATTGTACTTACAACGTAAACCGTTTGAGCAAACTCTGTTAGCTAGATCTGCGTGAAAGTTTGCGGTAATAGGGCAACTCTTTCCTTCGTGTTATACGATTTCGTCCACACAGTTTTTGAACTCACTTTGGTAAAGCAGTTCCGAGATTACACTCGTAACTTTCATTTAACTGCTAAGAATAGGTACGGACTGCAAATCGTGTAATGAAGACTTTACAAAATTAATGAAATGTAACGATTATCTCGGCTTAGTCCGTATTTGAATTGTCTACCGAGGCAGATTTATTAAATTAATTCGGTTCCCAGCCACTAATTGTCTTTTGTATCAATCCAATTGGAAGATTAAATTTGAATATTATTGCAAAATAGTTCTAAGGATATATTGACAGCTGTTTCGCACAGATGAAACGTGGATCCACGTTTATAATATTATGTTTTTTTTTAAATCCATAATTCGATTACATATTAATAAAATGTGAATGAAACGTCAAGCACCTAGCTTCTGACGTTTCATAAGTGCCCATATAGGTTTATGTGAAATAAAATATTATGATTGATTGATTGATATAATATTATTTCATTCATAGAATGTGGAACCGATTTACAATATCGACCGTTTCAGGAGAGACTACAATTGCTGTAGTAGTTAGAGGAGTTAGATAAACCAGTCGTTAAATTCACCCAAGAGCTTTGTTTCACGGAGAAAACTAAGTCTGACTTAGGGTTGTTTCTAGGTACTTGACTCGGAGGCCTCAAATTTCCGAGTAAACTTGAGAGCTACTTGAAAATGCCGCAGTGCAGTGCCTTTATCATGTAAGCATGTGAACGGTTTACGAGATTAATATTTTATTACTCACATCTACAAAAACTGAGTTCCTTTGTAGGTCTGAACATTAAAAAGATGCGTAATGTCTTAGCGTAACGTTGCTGAAGATAGATTTATTGTTTTATATGTAAATGTTTCATAGCAGTCACTCGGAGATAACTCACTTTATACTCGAACGTGTTTATTTTGCAATATATAACGAATCAACTAGGAGATACGCACGACGGGATATCAACCTATATATTTTCAGTATAAGCTGACTTCTCATTGTACGAAAAGCCTATACAATGCGAGGTCAGCTAAAATTGGAAACGAATAGCTTGATATGTCGTCGTGTGTACGTTTTACGCGAGCTAATGTATTCCACGAAAAGGGTTTACCAACCATTTCATTAGTTGGTCGCTATTAAATGAAGCCCAGAAAAAAAAAATACTTGTCACCAAACAAGTTGGTTATAACGGCTGCACGTCTGACGTCACAGATTGCCTCCATGTAACTTGCCTTTCAGAAGTTGCGTGACAAACTGACCGCTAGTTGGTACTTTTATATATATTTTTATATATTTTATGTACCCAACGTTCGGGCGTAGTGCCCAGTTTGTTTTAAACATTGACTTAGATTTATAACTGCAGTTATGTCGTTTTGACTGACTCCGTGTATGGTTAATGGTAAATTCAAGTTTTTATTATTTTGTACTTTTGTGTATAAATTAATAAGTTACAGGAAACAAAAATAAAATAAAAGGCCCTATTTTCTATTTGTCTATATAAACTAAGGCACATACGACACTCCCTGGACAGAGCTTTGCTGGCTAAGCTTTTACACAGCATGTTTTTTTTTTACAGATAGCTCATTATTTTAAGAGAGTAGCAGGTATGCCAATGGAGAGGAGGGTGTGATTTCCAAATATGTTCCTACCTATTGTGAAAATTAGGTTTCTTTTCACGAAAATCTATTTTCATAATTTTCATTTTGTACATTGAAGTGGTTTACGTTTATTGCCGGCTGATGACATATACTTTATAACTTTTGGAGAAGCACAAGAAACAGACCATTGAATCCTTTTTCGTTATATTTCGGTCCCTACTCCATTCTCGTAAAAACCGTCGCCCGCAAATTATCTTAGTTTTAATTAGTAAGAAAGCAATCAAAATGTTCCTCCTCCTTACTAAATGAACTTCAAAGTCGTTAGGAAGGGCACTTGAGTTCTTTTATTATTTAAGATTGCATTAGTATCAGATTTGATCATTCTAAAAGTCCTTTTAAGTTTATTGCCCAGTTTTTAATCAAATAATTAACCGACTCAAAATAATAATTTTCCTAATATCATTAAGTTTTATTCACATTTATACGGCTTTCTGAAAACCTTTTAAATTTATCACAAAATCTACACAATTTTAATGTTGCTACGAGATTTCACGAAATGGAAATGGCTAAAATGAATTTCTTGTAGAAAGACTCTCGGTCGAATTTCTCTGAAACGGATAAAGATATAAATCTAAGCTGTTTGTAGTTTCCAATTCGTCTTTCTACGATTCTAGGCGAACCTCGCGTGACCCGACCCTAGGGAGAGCCACTTAATATTTGGTGGCATTTTCGAATAAGGATTTAGGTACTTGGTGGCAATTTCGAATAAGGATTTGAGTATCTTGATCATAGACCGAAGAGCCGGTTGGCCACGCCTAGTAACTGTAAAGAAACCGTCGATATAATATTACTAGTTTAAATTTATAAGTACACCTTATTTAAGTATAAATGGTTTCATTATCAAATTAACTGTAAAAAAGCTGACATCGTATTGTATAGGGTTTTCGTACAGTGAAAAGTCAGCTTATAATGGAAATGTATAGCTTGATATGTAGTCGTGCGAACCAGTATACGGCCGCGTCCTAACCAAAAGCGATTGTCGCGCGAATACGCGATCGTCGCGTTCATATGTCACTCTTCGGAAAACCGGAAGACGCCCCCTGTCGGGAAGACCAGTGTTCGGGTTCACCGAACAAAAATTGACACATGAACGCGACGATCGCTTTTGGTTAGTTAAGTCGCGGAGTAACGCTATTACGTTAGCTAACATGAAGAAACCGGACAAGTGTGTGTCAGACTACGCACAATTAAGGGTTTCTTAGTTAGGACGAATTTATCCCAAGAACAGACTTAACATTATTGTTGAAAAACATGTTCTTCCATACATCGATATACGTAACGGTCAATTCTCCAACTGCAAATGTAAGTTTGTAATCGGTTCTTTTTAATGTGATGGAACCACAAAGTTACTATTTCTGGACTTTTTCTTTTATTTGTGCTGTAAGCCCTTGCTTTTAGCCAAATTTCACGATTCTAGGTTAACGGGAAGTACCCGATTTTGATTTATCTGCGAGTACCAAAATATGTCGCACAAATGACCGATATTTTTTATTGGGTGAACTTAAAAGCTTCATTTTTCTAGAGCTCCAAAGGACCATAGACCTTCTTATTTGATATCAATTTCAACTTAATACCTCCACGCGTTCCTGAGTAAATGGTCTTGACAGACTGATAGACAGACAGACATACGGACAACGAAGTGGAGGATTAAATTTTTTCCTTTTGAAGTACGGAACCCTAAAAATTAAACTACCTATTAAGGTACCTAAGTACCTAAGTAAGAAAAAGATTCGTCGGTCAGAAAAATAGCTACTATAAATCGTTTATTCCTAAGTTCGTGACTTTCTTAAAACCAACTTTGATTTGGTGCCATTAAACAGACGGATGGCGTAATGTACCGTGATTGTACGACTATTAGCGAAATACATTTACAAAAGAGAAACATTGGTACTTCTTACAATTCCTCAAGAAATGGCCTTTATTTTTATAGATTCAGAAAAAAGAAAATACCTCTATAATAAAAAAACATAGATTTTAATATAACTAGGTATATTTATCTAAGAATCGGTACATTTTTTTTGTAACCTTAACAACTCAAAAATAGTTATAAAAATAAAGAGGAATAAAAAAACCGTAACCATTTAGCACAAACTTTGTATGATGATCCTGAGCAGCGTTTTTTCTTGCACCCTTTCACCATTAATTTGTTTAACAATAAATTAACACAATTATTGATTCAATTAAATAAGGCACTCGTGCCCTCGAGCCATTAATGCTTTGCAATGAATGAAATCTAAGTACCTACGATGAAACGAGCGTACCCAGAAGGTTCCTATTCACTACCGTACCACGATAAATGAGTAGAAATTACTAACAAACTGTACTCCAGAAGTTCCTCGCTAACATATTGTCATTGTTCTTCCTTTAGTAATGCGGGTCTAAACGAGTTGGTATTGAATTTTGTTCACTGTTAAAGTCACAACAATTGATCACGGTACGTCTGATACAATTCTTCTATCATTTATTGCAATGTATTTTCAACAACGCCTTTAGTATAGTAAGTGCTTTCATATATCCTATTGGGCCTGGTAATAACACAAACGTGAAAGTACTTATTCGGAAATAAGGACTTAAATAGTTTTCATCCAAAATGAAAACACAATTATGTATTTAGGCTACACATCTATTTGTGGTAGGTATTAGGAAATAAAATCGTTTCTCACAAGGAAAGATTTTTTCTTTTTGGTATTAGGTATCTCAAGTTAGTAGGTATAGTCGACCTGATGATTGCTTTACCTTTTTTGACAACAATCCTCAGTAAATTGAAGCTTCACTATGGTTGAAACTATCCAACTGTCACATAGACAAATATACCTTGTCGTTTTATGAAGTGCAAGTGACATTCATGCTTAGGGTGGTAAATCAATTATGAGGTCGACCATACATACCTTCCGTAAAGACCATAACTTATAAATGAAAGAAGCTCAAGGAGGTATTCTTATTTAAATGAAAACTGCAAATGTAAGACAGTTAACAATGTAATTCTAGCATCGTATAAGTCGCTTACGTCTGGTTAGGCTTACCTTACTCTGGGGACCAATTGCTCAACTCGGGGCACTGCAGCCACTGCAGCACTTATACGTTGTAATACTACCGAGATTTAACCTCCGTAAATAGCTAAACGGGTTAACTGGAAGTAAGGCTAAGGATAGAAGATGTACCCTTTTTCTTACATGCCGAAGATGTCTCATAGCGATACCTCGCGATCGCAGTTTAGCTCTTACCTCGATGTCACCTCCATGTAAAACAAATGAATGCAAGACACGCACGCACCTGCCGAAGGATCCCTCACTGCAGTACATCGCAGGCTGCTTGGGGGTTTACCGCGATGCCTACGTGAAAACAAAATATTTTGTTTTTACTTTGCGGTCGACGGCAAGCATTGATGTGATTAGACCCTCTACTCTCTAAGCTCAAAATCCGTAGTTTCGGCCAAAGTTACTGGCGATTCCTACTTCGTATCACCTACAGACATATGGTTAGTTTGGGGCCCGACCTAAGAATGAATGACAACACGAGACGACAGTTGTCCGCTGTGACACCCGAAGCTTTTTTGCCCGTCCAAAAAGCTAATTAATCTAGTGTAGGGTTCACTCCGAAGTTTCGAACTACTTTCGGATGGGCCCGTATCTTCGTTGACGGACTTAGAGAGCAGGCCGCCTAGCTTGTGATTTGTCAAATCGGTTCAACTTGTTTTTCTGGAGTAGGTAGAGTACAGCACAAACAAAGGACTGAGCAACTGAGCTTTCAGGTGCGACTGAACCGACATGTTCACACCGCCATTCATGCAAAAATAGCGAGTATCGACATCGAGGTATCGAGTAGTGACCACGATCGCGAGCACCTTCGGCATGTAATTACTCTAAGCATTACATCAAGTTTGGCTTACGCTGAATTGGAACTATTTGGTACAGGTCTTTAGGGATTGCACTAATTCGCGAAGACAAGATTACATACACCACGATTACATGCTTACACTTTCTGTTCTTAGTTTCAAGGATCGCCACGTTGGTCTAGCGCATGAGGCTACTGCTAAACATGAGGTCCTGGGTTCAATTCCCAGGTCGGGAAAAGTATTATTTGGGTTTCTCCATCAAGAATTTCTCAGAAGTAACTCGAAGTCTGGACTTGTGTCCGGTTAATTAACAGGTGCACCCCAATTAGTATTATGGGACTTGAACATAACTATCGAAATGTAAGCGTACTAAAGGTGGATCTCTGCTTTCCCTTTTGGGGAATACAGGTGTGAAGTTATATTATGTTATTAAGGCATAAGATGTTGGTGTATTGTTGTGATTTGGTAAGTCTTTTTAATGAGATCTTTTTAGAGAGATTAAGGAAATCTGCTAAGTTTTTTCACCCATTTTCCGCTGTAACAGGTCGTGATGCTGTCAAATATTTGCTATCGTAAAATCTAAAGCTTTATCTAGAGGACAATTGAATCACATTTTTCTCGATCCCCTTTAAATCCTAGACTTAGAGAAAATATTTAATTTCCAAACAAAACTTTCGGATCATGATAAAATCTGAAAATAAATTATATTTGAAAGTAAAATAAGGTTACGCATTGATTTACACAGCGGCACGTCTATACTTTCAGAATGGTTAGATGGAATTAATATTTACGAACCAGAGTTACCACAGCCAACTTAACCGTGAAAGTATTTATATCAATCAATAAATATTTATATAAAAGACATTGCCCCAAACCGGTTTCATTAGAAAGGCAATAATGCGAAGATGGGTTTAGACTACATAAAAAATATTAAAAAAAGTAAAACTTCATGAATAGACCGAATGTATCTAATGCATTGTTTTATCGTAGTAGCACACGCCGGGTCTCCGCTAGTACGCAATAGAATAGAACAGAAGATCGCGGGGAAGATCTGGATGAGACTCGCACAGATCACGGAAGCATCGCACAAAAGGGAGGAGGCCTATACTCAGCAGTGGGAGGAACAACGCTGCCAATGATGGTGATGAATAGAATATAACATGGCATTTTCAGTATAAAAAGTAGTTCTGAGCAATTAACATGGTTGATAATAACATTTATATGACGGAGAAGCTATGTCTCACTCGTTATTATCAGCCATATTTTAACTACTGTGGGCGTACTCTGGGAAGTGTTGGTTATTGCGCAATATAAAAACCGTTTGCAGTTCAAATCAAATTATAATTAACGAACAAATTAATCACACTAGCGAATCACACACTATAGGTACACCACACAACTATACGGAACGCGCGACAGTTTCTAAACGTATTCGCAGCTTAAGGCTCCGTGCACGAAAAAAGAAAATGTTTGTCAATTTCTTATCTAATTGTTAGAAAGCTGGAAATAATTGAAACATTAAGTCTGTATGATTATAAAAATACAGTTTTCATGACGCTAAAGCATTTGTGTCAGTGACGGCATCAGTTAACAGTTTCATCTCGTTCGCGCTCTTGAAAATATAGTTTATTTCGCCATTGATTTACTTAACGAAGATATTGTAATATCATAAGATAAAATTTTGATTTTATTTCAAAGATAGCTGAAGACTATAATGTATGATTTTTAAATTTCTTGGAATGGTTTGCTAAGTAATTGGAAAAAATACAGACACGGTTTTTTTTAATCGGCTTTTTTAACATTATTTTCTGCTATATTTTGTATGAAAATTGAAAAAACTGGTCCAGTCACGTGCAAGTAGACCATATAATAATGTTGATGATATGTTCTAATGTTCAAAATCAAAAGTAGTTTCTTGTATAAAGATGATCAAACATCAGTCTCGAGTAATTTTACGGAAAACTTGCTGCGAATATTAGTGATTTTCCATGATTACTTAACTTATTAGAAAAATCCCTTTTAGCCACATGCAAAACAAAGAGGTCAACTTTTCAAACCACAAATAATTTTGTTTAAATTATTTTTCCCTTTCTCACAAACAATGAACAAAATTGATCAAAATCAGTCGATTTCGTGCACGGTCCCTTAAACGCCAATAACAAACTCTGCTTTCATTCTGGTCAAGCGTTATGTTATAGACTCTGTCGAGCGCCACTTGGTGGTGCTGGGGTCCCGATTAGTTAAAGTCAAACGATTAATTTAATGTATTTCCGACGTATACAATAAATAGCCGTAATAACCCCAAGAATATTTAAGAAAGGTACATTAAAAACACATTAACCTCGTATAACACCAAACCCATACCCTCTGCAACAGATGACGTCACCATATGAATATAGGTACCTACCTACTTATTATTTCATAGCGCTTTCGGGAAGCAAACAATTTTATACCCTTATTCCGAGACAAGACTTGATTTCATTAACTTGACTGTACACATTTCGACCGAGCACCGTCATGATAATAAAATGGCTGCCTTTTCATATATATATAAAACTTCACAATTTAACTCTTAAATTTTAATGCTTAAACCCTAAAGTTCAGATTTTATTACTATACCGCGGGAAATTAAAATATTTACTTTGTCATGATAGGTACACAAGCGGTGTTGCGCTTCCCTGGCGTCACGTGGGCCTAAACAAAATGGAAATAGGCCTGATTATTCGTTCTCGCCATTTTGTATTCGTTAAAGTCAGCGAAATAAAATGCGTACGTTTTAAGCTTAATTTCAGTTCTTCGTGAACAGTGGGACAGAGCTGACAGGTTGGCTGTAAAAACAATGCTGATTTCATGGTAAATATACTGGAAACAATACTTTCAATAAGGTATTCAAAAGGGCTATTGTAATAAGTACGACCGATTAGCTTATATGCCTAAACTGGTTAATGATTCATTAAATTTATTTTGAATACAACGTTATGAATGTGTAATGTTTTAATTTTAATGTGTAATATTTAAATTTTGTATAATGAATCCATAAGTATATTTCTATGTAATTTGTATTTTTTTGTGCTAAATATGGGAATAATATCCTGAAATAAAAAATTGAATTCCTGGAACAAACATTGTAGTTGTGCTATACAAAAACTACCGCTAACTATTATCATCTTATATAAAAATATTGAAGTACATATTGAATAAGATTAATCGGACTGATATATTATACAAGCAGTACAAAAGTCCAAAAAAAAACCATAAAAAGAAGCTACGGCAATTTTTATTCCACAGAAAAAGTCATCAGAAGATAACTAAACAAAAAAATGGTCTCTAAGTTAAAAATACTTCTACAATTATTCTTATCTGATGGAAACTGAGGGACACTATTCTTATGGTTCATATAACTTTTGGTGACAATGTGATAATCGGATGCTGCCGCCAATGAATCATGAGATAATCTCACTTTGATAGATAGAAATGGGAATATTATATCGGGACTTCATTATTAGTTCGGCCTAAACCCACGTTGGTGACCCATTACAGTCCATGCAACTTCAATCCTGCCTTTGAAACCTAACACGTTAACCGGGTTTTTCATAGTTTTGACTATCCAACAAGTTTTGACAGAACTTTTACTGCAGCTGCAGTAGCTATATAGGACCTACATACTTAGATATATTATGAGCTCTCCAAAACACAGTAACCAACAAATTAACTAACTATGTCACGAATCTTAAAACTTAAGTTAAATATTGTTAAGAAATCAGTTGTCCTAATAGTAATTGTAAGACCTCATGCCGCCTGTGATACAGGTTTATCCTAGTACAGGCATCATACTTTGCAATACCTATATTATTTCTAAGATTGATACTGTTTTTAGCAATTTTTATTTTTGAATAAATATTATTATTATTATTTCAAGATTTTCGCATATCTCGGGACCATGAGGTCCCGGACCTTTGGTAGGCATACGAGGGGCCGAAGCCAACTCGCAGAGGCCCGTTAGAATCTATAAGTAAAAGAAACGAAGCACAAGCCGGCGATTATCCCTGTATGCACTGTGCAAGTGCACCCAAGGACAACCCCCGGTTGATGTTGGACTATTGCAGGATATGGAAAAAAAAAATTGGACTATGGGTTTCTGTGGCTAAGATGGACTGGTTACCAAGAACTATGGAATGGCTATGGCCCATGCCTGACCAATGTTTTATATATAAAATACACGGATAAAATGGCAGGGGGTGACTTGCACACTCAATAATGGGCTCCCGGAAACCATCGCTAGCACATAGTGACGTAGCGACAAGGGGGCAACACTTCCTGAGGTGCTTGAGGAGTGGAGAGGTATTCCACGGCTATCAGAACAATCCCAGAGCCCGGAAGATGGTCAAGATCCCTACCAGCACTTACTGAAATACTTCCTTCCTCCGAGCACGTTTGCTCTTGCGAATCTCCACTCAAGCCAGCCAATAAAGGCAAGAAAGAGGTGGGAGCTCTGTTCCTCGTCATTGTTCACTCCAGCCGGCCGATAAAGGCAAGCCAGAGGTGAGGAACAAGACTTCTCCCGGGAGACAAGGTCCGTGGGGTCGCTACTGCCCAACAGCTCGCCACATGCTACCCTGCGGGGTCCTGTATCTCTCTTGGTCTGACTCCTCACCCTAGACCTGTTTCAGCAAAGTAAACTCTACCAGTACAGACCTAGAGTTCAGGAGCGCGCAAGCCCCACCACGACGTCAACGTAGAGATACGGCGGTGGGGTTATTATTATTATTATTATTATTACAGTGTGGTTTCCGTAGCAAGCCAAACAAGAACTGACCGCAGGCAACCCTTAACCTTTGCCTTGCATGCCGATATATTCTTGTGATGTAGTCTCTTTAGTCCCTTATACATAAATATTTAAGTATTTGTATTCTAATAACGAGCGAAGCCGGGCCGGATCTCTAGTATTCCAATATCATCAAATGTCGATCAACAATACAGACTGACACACTTTCCCCAATACCTACTTGGCACCGACAATGGTGCATTTTCAAAATAAACGTAAATGCGTTTAGTGGGTATAAATGTCATTTTGATTGTGATGATATCAACCTGCATTATGCACTGTCTTATAATTAAACTAGCGACCCGCCCCTGCATCGCATGGTGTTTAAGACTTGACAAAATATCGATATTTCTTTATTAAATGTAAGTTTAATATTAACATATTATACACATACACCTTCCGGAATAAATTCTGTAAATGATGGTGTAAAACCCGCACCAAAATCCGTTGCATAGTTTATAATAGAAGAACAACACGGCCACACAGACAGACACGAAAAGCGATTTTAATTTTAATATGTATAGATATAGATATATGTAAGTAGAAACATAAATTATTGGATTGACATTCATTCAGTTATGTGACATATCTTGCTTTGAACAAAAGAAGCGTTATACCTGACTGCGACTGCCAATCTTTTAGCTACTAGATCAGATATTACAGAAAGTGCTTTAAAAATAATTGTCAAGGATTTTAGAACTTTATTAAATAAAGGCAGCGAAGCTATTTGCTGATAAGTCACAGGATGCGGGCGCCGGCGCGGCGGTGCGGACGCGGAAGCTACCAATTACCTACAGGTGCATCTACCGGTTCATCCGATGTTTCATCGCGCTTAACCTCACCCGCATTGGAGTCCCGACCCCGTGGCCCGTAAGCCGCCACAACACAGATAAAAGCTGGGGAGCCAATAGCCGATCCAAGAAATACTAAAGGAAAAGCTCATAAAATAATATTTTATTTTTATGAGCGGCTATTTGTCAGTATTGCATTTCAGGCTTGTTCGAAACTCGAAAATTCAGTTGATAGAACCTTCATAGTTAAACTGCAAGATTGATATAAACATAAAAATAGTTATATTGGATAGATTCCTCCTTAGCACATTCAAGAATTTATACCTACGAATAAAGTCCAAAACTAGGCCATGAAGTTAATTCCGTGTAAGCCAACACTTACCTAATGCATTAAGGAACAAGTGGCTTAAGAGAGATTTATGCTGGCTACTTCAGCAGGTAGCCAAAATTTAACTAACTATATTTATGAGAAGACTAAGAAAAAAGTTCTATCGTTTCTTTCAGGTGTAGTTAGTAACATAATGCGATTACCAATTAATTTTATAAATGTGATGACAGTGGTAATCTCAGACTCAATTCTAGGCATCAACATAACGAAGCAGTATATTAGATTTAGACAAAGTCTAGACATTTTTAGGCCTAAACAAATATTAATTCACGACTACGTAACTCAGTGCTTAAGGTACGCTTCTTCTAAAGTCAAAGAATATAATTCCTGAAATAAACTATTGTTTCGAATCTCTCCCCAGTATTTTATATTTTTATGCCTATTTTATTAAGAATAACTTAATTCTTTATGCACATAATTTCTCTTTATTTATACAGAATAGTATCCAATACAATCCAGCTGATAATAATTTTCAGAGGTTGAAAAGTAAAAAGGTTATTATTCTCGTACCTTTATTACGGTCCATAAAATTTCAGCTTTTGTGTGCTTTTAGTTTCGTTAGGATTTAAGACATGTGAATATCTTTTAAGCACTTTAATAAAGAGCTAGATTGTGAATATCTAAGTTCCTACTTATTATAGCTATTTATAACAGAATACTTAGCCAGTTCTTCAGTACGTAGGTACATACCTATTTACTTTTTCTTTGAGGTTTATAATAGTTGGTACCTACTCAATTTTGGAATGCCATTATTAGGTATGAATCGAGTTTAATTTTATAATAATTTATTCAATTAATAATAATAATAATAATAATAATAACCGATTCAACAATACAGAACGACACAGATACACCCTCAAAAGAACACTTGGAAACATTTTGGTCTAACATATGGGAAGAGCAGATACATCACAATGATAAAGCAACTTGGATTACAGAAGAAGCAACAAAATGGAGAGCAATAGATGAAATGGAATTTAAAGAAATAACAGAGTCTGAAATTACTTATTTAACAGCTAGATTACATAATTGGAAGTCACCGGGTATTTAACGATACTACACAAATCCATAGCAAAAAATTTAACAGATATACTATTAGGAGAACAGAACATACCCGAATTCATTGCCACAGGAATAACTTACATGCTACCTAAAACTAAATACACATCAGAGCCTTCCCAATACAGACCAATCACATGCCTACCCACAATTTATAAAATACTAACATCAGCAATCACTAATAAAATCACCTCACACATTGATCACCACAATATGATAGCAGAGGAGCAGAAGGGATGCAGGAGAGGCCACATGGGATGCAAAGAACAGTTAATTATAGACTCTACTATCCATAAACATGCCACCACAAAAAATAGAAACCTACACTGTACTTATATAGATTACCAAAAAGCTTTCGATAGCATCCCACACTCCTGGCTAATACAAATCCTAGAAATATATAAAATTAATTCCAAAATAATAGATTTCTTGCGTATCGTAATGACACGTTGGAAAACCACACTTCAGATAAATAATCGACACAACACTCTCATAACTCGACAGATACATATTAGGAAGGGTATCTACCAGGGGGATTCCTTGAGCCCTCTTTGGTTTTGTCTTGCTCTAAACCCTTTGTCTCACTTACTCAATCGGTGTCAGGCTGGATATAATTTTAAATACAATACCGGAGAAATTATTATCTCGCATCTCATATATATGGATGACATTAAATTATACGCTAAAACAGAAAAACAAATGAAATCTCTTATAGAAGTGACGACAACATTTAGTCAGGATATTAATATGCAATTTGGATTAGACAAATGTAGGACATTGCATATTATAAAAGGAAAAGTAAAACCCGGCAACTACGCAGTCAGTGACACCGACACAATAGCAGCTATGGAACCAACAGATCTATACAAATATTTAGGATACAAGCAACTTAAAGGACTCGACCACACAGCAATTAAACAGACACTAAATACAGAATACCGAAGAAGAATTAACGCAATTTGCAAAACACAGCTATCTGGAAAGCATCTTATAAAAGCCTTGAATACCTTTGCCATACCAATATTGACCTACTCATTCGGAGTAATAAAATGGTCAAAAACTGACATTGAACTGTTAGAAAGAATCACACGCACAGTACTCACAAAACACAACAACCTACATCCTAAATCTGCGATCGAACGACTCACGATCAAAAGACAAAATGGAGGGAGAGGCCTAATCGACATACAACACCTTTGGCAGAAACAAATCACTAGGTTAAAAACATTTTTCTACACAAAATCTCGCACAAGTAATATTCACAAAGCTATTACCTTAAATGATTTTAATTACACCCCGCTTAACTTAAATGAACAAAATATAGAAGACATAAACATCACGGATCCGCAAAACCAAAAAATTGAAAACTGGAAAAAGAAAGTCCTTCACGGTAGACACCCCCATGACCTAGAGCAGTCCCACATAAACAAATTAGCATCAAATAAGTGGCTTAAAATAGGAAACCTTTTCCTTGAAACAGAAGGCTTTATCATAGCTATACAAGACCAAATCATCAACACCAAAAACTACAGAAAATTTATCATTAAAGACCCTACCATCACAAACGACAAATGCCGCAGATGCCATATTCAATCAGAAACCATACAACACATAACAGGAGCATGCATAACCCTCACTCAGACTGACTACACTCACAGGCACAACCAGGTTGCAAACATTATCCATCAAAAACTAGCACTCAAACACAGTCTCATTCAAAACACTAACACTCCCTACTATAAGTACGCGCCACAAACTATCCTAGAAAATGACACACATAAACTGTATTACGATCGCGCCATACTTACAGATAGGACCATCCACTTTAATAGACCAGACATAACCCTACAGGATAAAATAAGAAAGACCATTTACCTCATAGACATTGCAGTTCCCAACACCCATAACCTACAAAAAACAATCGCTGAAAAAATAAGCAAATACGTTGACCTCAAAGAAGAAGTCACAAGAATTTGGAGACAAGATAAAGTTTATGTCGTTCCTGTCGTTCTCTCTACGACAGGTGTTATTCCCAACCATCTCCTCCGTAGCCTAAAATTAATAGATCTAGAAGAATCCCTTTACATTAATCTGCAGAAAGCAGCCATTCTAAACACATGCAGAATCGTTAGGAAGTTCATGCAGTTAGACGAAAGTACACTCTCACCATAAAAATCACCACACGCTGCATTTACTTGGCTTTGGCCCGTAAATGTAGCTAAAACCAGCCTAAAAGCTGAGAAAAAAGAACACTCCCGATAATAATAATAATATATTTATTCACAAATTTGAGACAACCATACAGAGTAACTTAATAATAGACACAAAATAAAAAGATCTTTTAATGTGAAATGGTACACTGTAAATATGTTGGTTTGGCTGTCTTTAGACTGATTCGCCCTATCCACTCGTACTAGTATAAACTGTATCACGAGGGGATAGTCTTCCTCAACCCTAGAACAACAGATTCCCACAAAGTTCCAGTTAGTCACATAGCAGCAGTTTGATTACGTACTGTAATTATATTAATTATATGTAATTATATTAATTAAGTTACAAACGATAATAATTGTCTGTGTTTGGGTGTATGTATATGTGTATATGTTTTGTTTTATGTGTGTATATGTTTTATGTATGTGTGTATTTCTGTATGTGTACAGTTAAGAGTGCTTTATTATTTATTTATTTATGTGCCCTGATCACAACAACGTTCTAAACTGCCCAACTAAGCGCAAAAGCGGTATCTTAATGAAAGCAAGTTTCGAGATAATTGAAGTTATGTAAAAATTGTTTTTTTTTTACTTTTTATATTGACTTTTTTGTTTTTTAAATAGAATTTATATATTATATTGGGTCTATTTGCTCTCACAATAGTTAAATATCAAAAATGTATGTGAATATACCTTATTCATGAGATACTGCTACACCGCTAAGTAATTATAGAATAAAAAATTGAGTTACCGATTTTTCGTTAGCTCTTCTCCTCCATGTCAGTATACAAAAAATTATAAATTTTGTGTCGAATAAAATATGTATTGGTTTAAAAAAAAAAATCAATCAAAGTATATTTATAAAGTATTTTATTATTCAAATTTATAATGGCATAAAAATATTTAAAAAAAAAAACGGATTCTATGAAATCTAGTCAAAAGTAGGGAGTTCTCTCCAAAAGGACGTTCTATTTTGAGGTATAATATTTTGAAATTTTTTTAAAATATTTTCTTTTTTGCTTTGAGAAATGCCTTCCGGCGTAGTTTTCTTCTTCGGTGGTGGCAAAACTTGAGTTTTCAAAATTTTATTTCCATTTATGCTCGCAGTGATAGGGTCTTTATTGAATGCGTCCAAACAACGCGTTTTCAAATATACGGCTGGTTGCCTACATAATATTGATATACCTCTAATACCCTTAGTGATTTAAGGTAAAACTGAGATAGGGAAATTTTTCTTAAGGTTTTGTTCATATGTTTTGAACAAGATAGCGTTACAAGGCTTAGTTCATTAGATGCGTATTTTTTTAAGCTATCCGATGGCATAAAAATCAACTTTACGATATTTTTTGAGTTACCGCTTTTGCGCTTAGTAGGGTAGCAAAGTAGTTTTTCAGTGCTGTCGTAGTCTAGTGCTTTCAAATATCTTTCAATTGCTTTTTTGCATGTATGGCTATCAAGATTCTTCAATTTTAGATCTTTGCTTATTTTGTTGTAAAGGCTAGGACCGAGATAATTGTGAAATTTATGTGCAAAAGATGTTCTAAATTTGGGTATGTTATAAACTATATCTAATCGCCGCCTCCTAGCAAAGTGCGGTTTTATTTTATGCTGTGCCATGATCTGTTGCTTAATGAATAATTTTCTCACCGTAAGGACTCCTAGTTCTGAGTAAAGTAGGTGTGTCGGATAAGTGTACTTTTTGCGAGAAATTACTTTAAGTACTATGCGTTGGGCTCTTTCGACAGACAACATAGTTGTTTTTGAGATTAATGATAAAATACGAATTTAATAATTGATTTGGCAAATCATTTTAAGCGACCAAGACCCCAAACCAATATAATACAATAATGGTGTGAAAGAAGTCGCCAATGTTTATCAAAACGTCTTCATTTTAATGCTGAAGGTGACATTACTATGTAAAAACATATTCAGGCAACTTTATCTTGAAACCTTACCTTGCTATCTCATGTTTGTTTGTCACAACATAAGTTATGTTTTACTTCTAGTACCGATAAAAGAGAAAAAAAACTATAAAAGAACTGTCTTTAAGAATTCTCTTTCAAGGTTATATACAGGAATTATGTCCGGACTCCAAAATATACAACCAAAACCACGTGCTACCGAAAACTTTATCATACGAATCTGTTAGACACTCAATCACTTAGCATAATCATAACCTATAACGTTCCCAGTCCTGGGACACTGATTGCCTCTCTGTGAGAGATCAACCACTTAACAAATGATAATTCAAAAGTTACAAATTATAACGGGTTATTAGTCGATTCGTACGAATTTACTCGCCCGAAACGGGTGAATCGACACTTTCAAATAATATATTATTTTCTGTAGATGATTCGCACGAAGTTAATTTATTTTTGAGCGAATCGACAAATCCAGAAATACGTATTAGCAAATTGCCACATTCCGATTTTTTTTACTCTTAATAAATCCCTTCGGTGCGCTAGTGTACTTTTTCCTTAACTTTATTGCATAAAACTCAAAACGTACCAATTGCCATGACTTGACGTATGACTTGTCGATTCGCCCACAAATAAATTAGCTACACATAAACTTTCGACAGCTATAATCAAGCTTTGTCACTGTTATTGAGTTCATATTCATTAGGATAGTCCATTCCTTTCCAACGTCTGTCCTCATACATAAACTCGGTCACTCAACAGGACATAGAGAACAATGCTCCAAGTTCCCCTAAGTAATAAAACGAGGAAAGGAAAAAATTGGTGAAAGAACCAAAGTTACCGTCATACCTCAAAGAATTAGTTAGGCCACATTGCTTGTGGAACCGATAACAGATGGGGAAGGAAAGTTCTGCATGTCGACCACAAACGGGGAAATATTACGTACTTCTAGAACATGGCATGACGGGGCGGAGGTTGTTAGGGGTAATTCGATTTTGATTCACTCCTGGAAATGTCATAGCAGTGATGTAAATTAGGTAATTAATGCAAATTAGCTGCCCAGTGGACAATGGGCCAGATTTGTAAAGCGAAAACATGTGCTAAAAATTTTCGGAATGAAAGTCTAAGCACAAACGAATCATGCAAATTAAACCAATAAATACCACTCTAAAAACGATTCATCCATTTAATCTATATGAAAAAAATTCAAATCATCTAAGAATATAAATTCGTCTCGAATCACAATCAGAAAATTGTGAAAACTTACAACATATTTCAAAACCGAAGCGGTGATAGTATTCTCAAAATCAATAACTATTCATACGGAGCTCGGTGCCTATACAAACATTATTCGAGAGCTGAACTCTTTGATAAATAAGAATATTCTTCAAGCCGACGACGTTGCGATGTCTTTACGTACCGCAAGAAAACCCGTCGGAACAAATCGTGGACCGACCGGGGTTTTATTATACAACCCTTGTAAAATGGTTTAGCTCGCTCAAACGTGCCGTTTACTTTAAAAAACTTACGAAGGGTCTAATCGAAATTATCGTATAAGAAGCTTACGTCATTATCCTATTGAAATAAACCTGATAGGTTAAAAGTTCCTTGTGAATGTATCTTTAGATAGCTTAAAAGTTTCTAGAGACACTTAATCAACCTATACGTACATTGAGACTTTTGCAAGTACGGTAGACCTTCTAACTTCTACATACTTTTATATCCGTATGGTTATGAGCATACACTAAGATTTTATACTTTTGAGAAAATTGCAATGCAGCCACAAAAGGATCGATGTTAAAAAAACACTATGCCTATTATTACAAAACGCGATCTAAATTAAGGCCGTGCCTGAACGGTCTTATGTTACAAAACAAGGTTTTTCTTTAGACATGGTTTAAATTATCGAGCCTGTTTTTGAAATAAGAACCTAACAGAAATCGAAGTATAGCTCCTTTCATAAAACCGACAATCTGGTCCGGTCTTAGGTTGCCAATTTTGTAATAAGAACTTTGCAGAAGTCGGCATAAAGTTCGAAATACAAAAACTGGCTCGGGCCAAAGTTAGATCGTGTTTTGTAATAAGACGGTATGCGTTGGATTGTCTATAGAAACCCGAGATGACAAATATTTAATTAAAAAAAAAAAAACCTTAGCAGTTATATCATACCCGTATAAATATGGTGCATCTGAGCTTTTTCATTCTAGAGATTAATAGCAAACATTGTAGACATTTCCTGTGGTTTTACTAAAGGCTATTCACCGCGATGAGTTGAAAAATGTAAACAAGCTGTCTTTCAGTGGGGTTTGAAGCGAACGAGAAACATATGCAGAGTATGTCCACTCTAACTGAACGGCGTTTGATGTTTCAAAGTAGCTAAAGCTAGGGGCCGGATGTAACCTTTGAAAAAATCTTACATGAGAATTTTTGTTTGAACTGAAACGATGCATGTTAACTATGCGCTTGACCACAACGTCTGCGTGCTATAGGTAGGTAAGTATTCCATGAAGTATTATTATCCATTTAATCTAATCTAACTACCCTGTATTGTCCCACTGCTGGACACACAATTCTGTCTTTTGTTAGTGCTGGCCAGTCCTTTCGGTAGGAGTTAAGCTTTTCCCGCCATCTTCGACTCGGCCTGCCGCGATGGCGTCGTGCTTTTAGTGGAACCCAATGAGTGGTTCTCTTAGCCCATTTGTAATTTGACATGCGACAGACATGTCCGGCCCAGTCGCACTTAAGCTTATATTTTAAATTGTACCTGGAAAACACAGCTCACGTCCTGTGGTCCAGTTTACAACAGTCTCGATACAAGCTTTACGACATTCAAAAGAATATAAAGAAAGTCATTGTATTGCAGCAATTCCTGTTCTAAAGAGCGAAGAGATAAGTATTTTATACTCAATGGCAGCCCACAGAAAGTCGTCATTTGAAGATCTGATTAGCCGCGAGCTCTACGGCGGTAACGTGGGGAGCATTTGTAACCAAAGAGTTCATGCATGTTAAATATGCTAAGGAGGTCTACTATCGCCAAGATAAACGATACCCCGTCTTTCTTTTTCTTGAAGGGAAAGTAAATTTAGTATGTGTAAAAACACATAAAAATGCTTAACTTTACGTAGGTATGTTCGAAGAAAAGTTTGTTATAATTATTTGCTAAAAATTAAAGTAACATTATGATCGAGTGTGCAGCTTCCCTAAGGTTAAGTATACGCATACGATTCGTGTCTCTTTAACAAGTTTCTTTTCCAGCAACATAGCGATAGCAACTATTCGCTAGCAAACCACCCTCTTTGCGTCTTATAGAGACCTGTAGATTTCAAAGCGGGTTGCCCTCGGCCTGTCTTTCAAAAGTTTACCACTCCTTTCATATCTCCGCTTCAATTTCGCAGAGCAATTTATATGCACTTTGTAGCGGTGGCCGTTCAAAAGCGCCTCACCGCACCGTTTACTCGTTGAGAGTGCTACTGTTAAACGCCATTTTTTCTGCTGAAGAAGAGTCGTTGATGACGGCGTTCATAGTTAATGAGCAGCTAGTATCCGGCAGTTGTTACCGCGCAAATTGCCCGCTCTTTACAGGCTCGCCGTTTGCCAACTCGACGGCGGAACCGGTCTAGCGTGAAAGACGTTTCCGACCGTGCGTTATTGTTTACCGCCGGAATGACTTCTTTTTGCTGGCGTGCCTAACGAACGCCGAGATTGCGAGCTGATGCAACTGCACAAACATATCTCTTTTTTGCGTGACACGAACAAAATATAGCCATCAAAGCGAAGCTCTCGACGTTAACAGTCCGTTTTGTGTGGCCAAATAACTTCAGGCTTTGAATACGTGACGTTTTGCCAATGTACACTAGTTTTTATCATTTATTAGAGCGCATGGTTGGCAGTTTATACGACACTCTAAATTAAAGTTCTTTGTAATAATTATTTTAAGTTTTAATAAAATTTCGTTCATAAATCTTGTTTGTAACGACACGGAATAACTAAAAATAAAAGTCTATTGAATTTGTGCCAATGCCAAGTCGGTTGAACTAACATGGATGAGTATCTTTCTGTAACAAGGACGTTGTTATCTATTTAAATACTTCTTAAATAAAATGAATAGGTATATTGGATACCTATTAGTTAATTATTTAAATTAAACATGCTCACAAAACGATTGTACAGTTAGAAGCAGGCAGTAGCGAAGGGTAAATTTTTGTAAGAGGTAAGCCGGAGTGCATATCTTTAATGTGATTATATTATTTGTCTATCTGTAGAATACTGACTGTGCCATTTTTCAAAGGGAAGCCGGTAGGAATCGAGTTGTATGGAACCTTCGCCACTGGAAGCAGGTATCAATAACACTAATGTCTTTTTAAACAACGTATGGTATATTGTATGAATATTACATGGGTTTGTCGCACAAAGGGCCGTGCAATGATGAATGGTCTCAAGCTAATTCATTATGTAACGTAGTTGCTACCACTACAATAGAACTGTGAAATTGCGGCCCTGTTTTAATTCACTGTCCGGTAAGTCGACGTTCTAGTGGCAAGATAAATAATCTGTTTTTAAGTGCTCTCTACGGAATGATGAAATGTTTCGTGCCAATTGATGAATATTAAAATCCATTAAATAAACGGTTTATCATTATAATACTTACCTACCAATGAACTTATTTACAAAAAAACTGGAATAATATTAAATTTTTATACTATCTACAGTAAAACTTAGGTCATATAAACGGAAAAATTTAAACATAGGAACAATTTTTTCACGTTATGCGAGCACTTTTCATTTAACGAACTTAAGTAATTGCTAGCAAAACCAGTTTATAGCAATATTTATTTGCTAAATAAGTTTTGAATCAATACAGTATTGAAAAAGGAATTTTGTTTTAAGCGTTTTATATTTACTGAATTACAAATAAATAAATTTGCACAATTTTGTACACACGGCTACATATCAAGCTATACATTTCCAGTATAAGCTGATTTCGCATTGTATAGGATTTCCGTACAATGAGATGTAGGCTTATACTGGAAATGTATAAATTGGTATGTAGCCGTGTGAACAGTGGCAAGACAAAAAGTATTATGAAAAATAGAACTTCATGACTACCTACTTTTACTTTTAAATAATATGGATTGCCGTATAAAAGCAATAACTAACTGCCATTGTTACGAACCAAAGAACTGTGAAAAGTAGGTTCTTATTTATTTTTCAGATATGACAACAGAGCGATGACGTTGAAGGTTCGTCACCCGCGTCTTGCACACGATTCTTGTTGAATAATTGTTACTCGCTTATTTTCAAACTGTGGCGATTGTGCGGCACATACTTGTAGCATCGGCATATTTCGACGTCCAGTGATTAATGTATTTTCTATTATGGCAATTGAACGCAGTGCGCATGCGGCGGATAGTATTATTAGAGGGACGCTAAACGAGATCACACGAGTTCCTCGGTCGCTTTCCGACTCTCGAGTAAAGTGACCGCTGTGCTTTCAACATAAACTATGTGCGTACGCTGAAGCACTTTCAAGTTCAGTGTGTTTTTCAATGAGTAAATAAGTATTAATTACGTGAAAGTAACTGTTTGTTGAGGGTAGTGCCCAGTGCCACGGAAGATGTCCGCCAATAACTGTGATGTTGGTAAGTCTATTTTTTTTCACATTTTCTATTTTCGTCTTGCATTCTTTAGTGACAATCTCTGAACAACTTATTTAAAAAAAAAACCTATCGTAAAAAAAATTGTACCGATTTTAATACATACTACTACTTCGATATCCTTATTTAAGTATGAATGTGTACCTATAGTTACCAAAAGTAACTGGAAATAGAGCAAACTAATAATAATTTGGTAGGCACGAATGATTGTTCTCCGCTAGGTAGGTACAGTCGTTCAAATTATTATAATACCTACATCCAATTCAGCACAGTGTTTTTGTTTTAATAGCCAGCAACAATGGCCTGTGGGGACATCCTCCCTACGAACGGTACTTAATTATTATAATTGAATTCACCTCATACTGATTAAATCTAGCTGTTTTCAGAGATTGTTTGGGATTATGGATAAAAAAACGAAAAGATTATGCAAATTGATTTTTTTCTGCTGCTTTTTATGATTCCGTTGTACCCAAAGGGTGCCAACGAGACCCTATCACTAAGGGTCCGCTGTCCGTCCGTCCATCCGTCTGTCACAAGGCTGTATATTTTGAACTGTAATAGTTACCTAGACACTTTAAATTTTCACAGTGTGTGGAATGGGCTATAACAACAAATAATAAAAATAAAATTAAGTTAAAAATTAAAGGGGGTCCCCCATTTCGTGTTTCGCGTTTAATTGCACCTCTAAAAAAATGTGTAGTGCTAAATACTGTACGGTTGTACGCTACCCTTCGCTTTTTTTTTTTTAATAGAAAGCGTTATTCCTATTGCCAAGTTCATGTTATTATACTGGAAATAGTTGACATTGATAGGCATAGTACCTTAATACACAAAACAGAAACGGTTTTGCTTCTGTTGTTATGTCCGAGAGTTAATAAGCAGTTGATATTCACGTACAAACTCAAACTCATAGCATTTATTTCAATTAAACCATTTACAGGCACTTTAGAATTGTCAAGGAGTCGTCACTCAGAAATATGAAGCTAGTTGCCCAGTCCAAGAAACATCATAGACACTCTTCTAAATTATATTGTTACAAAAATATTAGTACCTACTAAAATTTCAATCAATCTATTTCATATCAATTTTGCCACAGAATGGGTAATTAACAATAATAATAATAGTATTTATTTATCTGAAAAACGTATCATTTTTGGTTCATTAGTATGATAAAGGTAGATGTGTTTTTTTTACTACATTTAAGTACAATCTAAAATCTAAACTTCCGACAATATTCCACCTATAACTTTATAGACATCATAATAACTACTTTGCTGAACAGCAATAAAGGCTTGAATTTATGTAATGCATGCCCAAACCGCCGACGGCCTTATGGCCAACCCTCTGCTAAGTCTAGTTTATAAATTCCTTATCTTTGGTCAAAGATATTCCTCCTATCCTTATCTTTATTGAATTGAATTGAGAATAAATATAATCAACTAGCTTGTCTTAACATAAAATATATCCTAGGACACTCGGCTGCAGCTTCCCATTAGTGAAAGAATTTTCGGAATAGGATCAGTCATTCCGAAGTTTACCCCCCTACTTGAAACTCACAAATACCTCTTTATAATATTAATACCTATACCTATATTATTATAGATCATTGACTTTAATTGACAAGCATATTTCAGAACGCTGTCACTCAAAAATATGACAAATCTAGAACATTTCAATTCGTTGACATTTTCTTAGTTATGGTTAATCCAAATATCTCATTATTTTCTAAATCAATGAATGATGTCAACGTATCCAAAACAATGCCTTTGTTGATTATGTTTTACCCCGTCTCAAGTATCAATATCGGTTAACAAAAGAATTCGATAAGTGGCGAATGATAACGAAAATACTAGTTGGAATCGTCCCACTTCAAGGTAATTTGACGTCATCGGCTCCTAAAGTCTTTACACGTGTAGTATAACTATAACTGTGTCTCAAAATTCACAATAAAAAATAAAATACTATACATGTGCACTTATGAAACGTCAAAAGCTAGGTGCACGGTTCAAATTGGCCGTTTCCTATGGGAAGAGCCGAAAAGAAACGCCACGGTTACTCTTTTAAAAATAATTGTCTTATAAAATATTTTCAAATGACAGTGTTAATAGATATAGGAGGACAGAATAGACCTGGACTATACAGCGGAAAGCCCATGGTGGCAAGCGGTAGTAACCGCTCTCATTAGATAGGCCGAAGCAATGGCCAGTTTGCCAACCTGGAACATGAAATATGTCAAACTATAAATCGACTAAATAACCTTTGGCATCTTTATTGCTTATTTGACTGTCGTTGGTCTAGCAGTCGCAATTACTACTGCTTAGTATGAGGTCCTGCACCCTAATTGCGTAACACACTATCAATCACAACCTGAATCAGTTTGAAGGATATTGCTTATCACAAATGACAAATGATTATGACAAATTTTTCGAACCTATGAAGGTTCGAAAAATTTGTCTGCTCAAAAACGTAAATTATGCAATGAATATTATTGAACTGTCAAAATGAAAGCCATTCCTACTATTAGTGTGTTACGCAATTACAGCAGTAGACAGCTGTTAACTGATGATGATATCCTAGGTAATACAAGTCTAACGAATGAACAGAGATAAAATGTATGCAATTGCCGCACAGTATGCAAATACAGACATAACCAATTGAAATTTTCAAATAAATAAAACTAAAATAAAAAATCTGGGCATTTATAACTGATGAATAAAAATATACAGCTTATGTCACTGGCTGGTTTAAAAAACTTGCATTAGTTTGTGGTTTGCATAGAGATTCTATTACCGAAATAACTTTTAAAATAATCAAATCCAAACTAGATTATTGGTAAGTAGAGTTTATTAAAACCAAATACAAATAATGTCTTAGGATGCTCTTCGATGTTGTTATAATAACACGGGCGTAAATTTTTATGTTGTCCAATGAATGAAATTCAGAAAATAAAGTTTACACTTTACAGGTGAATACTTAAAAAGGCATCCAAAGTCAATAGATATCACTTCTTAAGTATTAAAATTCATAACATTTGCTTGCTTTGAAATATACTTCTCAATTTTACCGGAACCACCGAAAGATTGTTAGATCCAAAAAGATATGATCATACTGCGAACTGCGTGATTCCGCCTTCGAGACGCGACACACTGGTCCTGTGCCAACTTTATCCTGATCCTGTGAAAAATTCAATTTAACAAACATAGCTGCGATGTGTTTTGTCATGAAACTCTCATATACTTATTCTTTTTTTTATAAACTAGCTGGTTTTCGCGACTTTTGCGTCTCAGAGTTTTGAAAATCTTATATTCCAGCTAAAACCTCTTATTTTAGTATTGCTGTCAGCAGTATTGCTTGCAGTTAGTAGAACTACACAGAGTGGCAATTACGTTAACACATTAAATACTACTCCGGTTATTACAAGTTGTTATCAACCTGTTAAAATATTAAAATAAACAATTTTACTAAAACTAGAAAACTGATTTTTCAAACAAAATAAATAACGGAAAATTTGCCACGAAATAAACCAACCTTGATAATAAGACACACACGCGAGAGCCGATCGATGGCATCAACAATTCAACACAAACTACCAAATAATCACAAATTAAGTTTAAAGTTGTTAAATATTAAAACGAAAATAGGTCCCACAGAGGCGGACAGACGCTGCCCTGTTTCCTAGAACTCGATCGCAGCGCCACCTACCGAGTCCAATTGTGAATCTAAACCATACAGGGACCCACTTGAACGCACACAAAAAAAAAACATCAAAATCGGTCCAGCCGTTTAGGAGTAGTTCAGTGACATACTAACGTACAGAAGAGTTACATACAGGGTGGCAGGGAATTGTTACCATGGATTCAATACATGATTCTGAAACCCCCTGCGTTGAAATTCTAGCATCATGTGCTCGTAACAACATCGAGCGCGACGACGCGACGTCGTTCGACAAATGTCTTATATATTGTATAATATACATCGTTTATATTTGAACGGACCGCGCTGGGCGCCCGCGCGCCCGTAGGGCACGCGACCGCTTCGCGCAGAACCGTCAGATGCGTTACGAGACGCAATGTGGCATTTGTATTTTATACAGCCGGCCCTCAGACAGGAGTGGTCCTGGATGTGTCTCCACGATGTGCTGAATTCATGTTAACAGTTTGTGCGTCGATGTCCCTGCCAGCCTGTATATAATGATAGTGTAGAAAGAAGTTTCAGTTGCCTGAAATCATGAATCAGGATATAGCTTGCAGGTGCGTCTGTAGTAGTACAGTTAGGAAAATTAATTGGTCAGCAAATTACCGCCCTACGTCAATTTGCCGTATTATAGCCATTACATGAAACTGTCAAAGAATGATTCTTGAGCTTTGGATATACGGAAAATTTAAGTTGGTAGTCAATTTGAATTTCCCTGACGGTACATTACCGCTATTTCTTTTTCATTGTACTGTCTGACTAGCTTCAAATCGAAGCAGAACACGTGTCTACTGTTTGCCGATAAAGCAACATGGTGTCATCTGGTCTCAATCTGATTACGAGAGCTAATAACACATGTCTTTCGGTATAGCTGCAAACCAAAACTAAAATTGTATTTAAAAACAGAAAATTCCAATAATATGTTCCCACGCCTTGCATATTTCAGTAGCCAAGACGTGTTCGTTACAAATTCTAATGAGGTATTATTTTGAATGTCTCCATTGTTCTTTCAATCGAGTGTCATAGAAAAGTAGATTTATTATTAAACACTCTATATTTATCAATTGTCTCTCACTTGCAATAGTAAAACTAATAGTAGGGAGATACCTACCTATGAATTAAATAAAGAACTCTTAGGTATAACGGCTGTCAAAAAACACTTAACGAAGCTGAGAATCACTTGTAGTCCCCGTCATTGTAATTTTTTTTTAATTCTCGACCATACCTGGAAACCTTCTGGTTATTGAGATATTACAGGTAACATTTCCAACTTTTACTGATTTTTTCTACGAAAACAAGTTTTTAATTTTATTATAACACAACTTTAAATAGCCTTACGACCCCTGTACCTTTGCATGCATCCATAATGCATAATTTTTTGCGTGTGTTACATTGCGCAAATGGCAAATTTTCATAACAAAAATAAAAGTCGTTTCTCAGCAATTATTTTTGTGCAGTGTTAATTAGTTTGATGTACAAAACGCGTAGTTGACGGTTATATGATGGTTCTTTTAACAGCCTGTATATTTAAAAAATAAATTAATCCATTTAATCACGTGGTTAAATAAAGTTCACAATGGGAAAGGGCAAGAACAAATTAAATAAATGACATAAGTACAAAAAAGGTATTTAAATACAACCTATATTATATTAACACGTTTACATTCCAGCGACAATAGAGGAGATATTTAATAGTTTCGTGTTCATTATGACGGCCGGCTATTCTATTTTATGCGCGCTCATATTAAAGTCATTCATGATACACGATACCTACTCATAATCATAAATGCCATTCCCATTTCTGTGTCATTCATTTAATAGCCAAAATAATGATAATACTCTAATATACATTTCCTGCGACCTTTAACATTAATTTTAAACTTTTCTCGTCGACACCTCGACAAAGTTAATAATATAATTTACAATGCTTTTAACTGGTCATAACATTTGTCCCGCATAACGACTTTTGTTCAAGTTTTTGGAAATAAGTAAACAAAATTAATTTGTTACTTCGTTTGATGTGCTCATAGGTTACGTAATCTACAGCTGGGCCTATTGTAATGGATATAAATTACTTAACTTTGCAGTAATTAAATACTAAGTACTGATTGCCTCGCTGTCACATTTGTGTTTATTTCGTTTTAATGGTTAACGCAGTCGTGAATGGTTTCCCTAGGTAGTATGTTTTCTAAAATTGGATTGGGGAACCAATATTGAATGGATGTTTAAAAGTGATGTTTTATCCGTAGGCTGGTAGTGTATTAGACAGTGCAATAACTGTATTCTGATTGATGTAACTGAAGGAATTTATTTAGGGTTACAAAATATGATGCCTTTGGGAATTTGTAAAAGGTCATTATTTCCACAAAAATACTGTAATTTCATCAAAACAGCTGATTAATTTCTCTCATTACTCATTTCATTCATTACTCATTTCATTCATTACTCTGATAAAAGTTCTACAAACATTTACTGCTCAGAGTCTGAAAAAAAGTGATATAAAAATTCAAGTGTAAGTACCTACTTATTGATGCTATGTGCTCTTATCTTTTCAATTGCAATGTTGGCCTCAGCCCTTTTTTATTTACTTGCTTACTTTCATTATCTTAATAATATCATAGTATCGTAACAGTTGTATTTATTACTCGAATATACACAAGAAAAAATAAACTTTTCGATAGAGGCTGAGATATTTTCAGATAGGGGAAAAACCTGTTTGAGGAAACACAAAACTTGTATTTAAGTATTAAATATGTATGAAGTATAAAAACGTGGCTAGTAATATAAACAGGTCCGGTTTGATTGTTTCTGCAGTTTTTTGATCGTGTCAAGTGTGCAAGGAAAAAATTAGTTTTAGAGTCCCACGCGCAAAGAATGCCAACGGAACATCTCGTCGCCGCCGCGCGTCGGGACCGTTACGTTACCAAGCCTGTGCCGTCTATCTATCTGTCAGTCACAGCCAAAGGGCTGCAACGTAGCTTGCCAGTTGTTTTCTCAGAATAGCCATAGTCGCTACCGTAGCTAATAATAAAAAGTTAAAACCCAAGTTCATCCTAATCCAAGGAACCTCATTTTTTCACAGACTTTTGTGTGTGGTACGGAATCCTTAGTCCAACTCACACTTGGCTGGTCGTTAGGGTTCCGTACCCAAAGGGTACCAACGGGACCCTATTACTAAGGCTCCACTGTCCGTCAGTCCGTCTGTCACAGGGCTGTATTTTTTAAACCGTAATAGGTTAGACACTTGACATTTTCATAGTGTGTACTATGGCCGCTATAACAATAAAACGTAAAAATAAAATATAGTTAAAAATTAGAGGGGATCCCCGTATAAGTTACTAAAGTATTTTTTTTTATATGTATTGTTAATATTGTACAGTGGTACGGAACCCTTCGTGTGCGATTGCGATTAGCATTTGGCCGTTTTTTCTAAATATGTTATTTTATTTTATAATTGGCCACTTTATTACGAGGGAAAAAGAAATAAGTCCTACGGCTAATCCTTTGTTAGGCAGAACAGTTGTTAGCTCATCAGCGTTTAGAGGTAAATCATACATAATTATAATAAGTAGCTTTTTTTATTTCGTACTTTTTACAGAACTCGATACATATTGGTAGCAAGCCCTGACTTATTATTATTTACCTTCCTTGCACAGTCGTCATCGGTCGCTTCCTCTCAACTTTTAATAAAACCGAATAAATTGTATTCAATGTTTAACACGGACTGATGTGCATCAGGTCAGCTGTTTCGACCTGTTTAACGGAATATAAATTAAATAGGATTTTGTGTGCACATCCTAATTGAGTTGTTAGTGAATTAAGTAAAATGGTTAAATCACAAGTACAAGGAATATTTTTTCAAGTTTTTTCAGCGGGTAAGTTGATGTGCTATAATAATAAAAAATGTGTTTACACTCATACACATGTGAATAAATATCAAGTACTAGCTTTTGACCACGTGGATATGTGAAAATATCCTACGGGAACGTGATACCGGGATTAAAAGTACTCTATGTGTTAACCCAGTTAACAAACGATCGGTGTGCCAAATTTGCCCTAGCACACACGCAACTGAAGGAACACGGGTGGGTTTTAGTCAGTAAGAGTCTGACACGCCCTCCCGCTCCGCCCAAAGCGGGAGAAGTCATTTGATGATTTCCTACCCAAAAAGAAAAAGTTGTTGCCTAGATTTATGTTCGCATAACTCGTTAAAATGTAGGAAACAGATGATTTCTTTTTCGCAATTTCAGGTTTGGTCCCATAGTAAAATTTGTTCATAATGATGAATGACCCCTTAAGAGGTTGTGCGTTTTTTAAGTTACAGCTTGTATACAGGAAGAAATTTTAACCAGTGCGCGAACTGTAACCTTGTGTAACCGTGCATATGATTCTAGAAACCATCTTTTTTTTGGGTTGCAAATCATCAAACTCAAACTTAAACTCAAAGCATTTATTTCAATTAAACCATTTACAGGCACTTTTGAGTTGTCAAAGAGTCGGTCAGTTAGTTAGAAAGTTGAAGCTAGTTGCCCATTCCAAAACGTTCCATTATATTCTAGGGGGTCTAGAATCATATGCAGAATTCATGGTTACAGTTTGCGCACTGGTTAAAATTTCTTCCTGTATAGATAATAGAGGTTGAAACCAGTCAAAACACTTCCTATTTTAGGGCGAATTTACGTAACACAACATAACACCACACCAGTTTTCGCCTAAGGGTTAGGCAGAGGTGTATCTATAGTACACCCACATTTCGCCAGTTTCGTTTCGAATTTAGTTAGTTAGTAGTTGCACACATAAGAGAATGATGACATTTTATGGTAAAAGAATTAAATAAGTTGTTAACGATCAATGGTAGACCACAATATAACAATAAGTGAATAAATAAAACCCACCCATTATAATTATCATCTACAAAAAAAAACTGAATACATAAATTACTAATATGTAGGTGTCAACCGGCATTTATTTCATCAGGTGACAATGTGACATGATGGAAATACAAATTAGCACTCCATATGGTATAATTTTTGCACACTCACCATTTCAGACAAAAGACGTTCGCCCCTGGACATTTATGACCCTCTAAGGTCACAGGAATAAACGGGACAAACTTCAAGATGACCATAAAATCATCTTCCTACATTTCTACTGCCTTTTTCAACCCACTATCATAAAGAGTTCCGTATCACCGTAGAAAATTAAGGCATTTTTTTTTTAAATACATGTGTTGTCATTATTGCCATTATTAAGATCGAGCAAAAAAGGCGAAAAAAAAACACGTTTCTTAAATTTTTAACTTTATTTTATTTTCATTATTTGTTTTATAGCGACCACAGTAGTTCACCCTCTGTGAAATTTTCAAGTGTCTACCTATTACGGTTTTAAAAATACAGCCCTGTGACAGACGGACGGACGGACAGCGGAGCCTTATAAATATAGGGACCCGTTGGCACCCTTTAGGTACAGAACCCTAAAAATGTATTACACACAAACCCTGCAGTTGACAATTCGTATTAAGGGTTACATGTACTGGGATGTTTCCGGCCCTGAGAAGTCTAAACCGAATCAAACAGAGCCATAACACAATATTACGACGACGTATTGTTCGTGGGTAGGTAGCTAGGTTTATCCTTTGTTTTCTGTGGGACCTAATGGAACAAAAATAGAAAATAGTTAACAGCAACAGATAAAACAAATGATGTCATATGAAACTAAAAAGTACCTAACTACTTGTAAACTTCTCAAAATTGTAAAACTCAAAAGCCATCCTACTTTTCCACTTCCCCCTTTTTTTAACGCAACACACTAATGGAGTGGGGTTACTAAGGAACCGGTACTTTAATTAGTATGTCCCTACCGACCAGTATTAATATCAAAACCTTTAATTTTCAGATATAAATGAAAATGCAAGAGCGACTAATGTAACCACCTTCGATCTCGGTTCCGCCAAAACGTGAGTAAGTACTTGTATGTGTATATAATTTTCCATTCAATCGCCTTCCTCATCACTTATGTTATTGTTATAATACTATTAGCAACACCTCTTTAACATGCTACTAACATTCTTTGTTACAGTAATCATCCTGAGAAAAAGGAAAACGATATATTCCTTGGCAAGTTATTGGAGGCACTTCCGAATGTCGCCGAATTAAAACAATACGTTGGCGTCTTTCTTTGTGGTAATTATGCGAACAACTTTAATGACAATGTCGTACTGGACAATGGGCATAGTTATGCAAGAACGATTAGAAACTCCCACACAGCATAATATTGTAGTTTTCTATCATTGAGGACATTGATTATTTATCATATACTAGCTTCTGCCCGCGGCTTTGCCCGCGTGTGACTCGGAAATTATCCCACGGGAACGTAGAAAAAGTAGCCTATGTCCTTCCTCAGGATGCCAAATATCTCCTTACCAAATTTTATTGAAATCCGTTCAGTGGTTTAGGCGTGAAAAGGTAACATACATACAGAGTTACTTTCGAATTAATAATATGGATTGATTGATTTTTAATTTACCTTTTTTCGTATGGATGTTTGTAAAAGTTATTAATAGTAACACGATGATAATGGTAAACAAAATACTTGAATTACGCTACGGCTAAATAATGATAGGAATGTCACCTTGGGTGTTCTAACAATATTATTTATTGAATCACAATGCATGTTTGCACAACAAAAACTTTCTGATGCACTACTATAGTATTTTCATCGTCATAGCAAATTGTAGGCATGGGAAAAGATTAGGATTCTTCCTACAAGTTTTCACGAAAAATAACCGTGGTCACATACACAGTTACATAACGCTAATAGTTTCAATCACTCACCTAAATTTCATCCGATCTTTCACATATAATTTGAAAAAAACTGACCTCTGTCGTCATTATTAAAATTGTGAATGTTTGTAATTCAGATCATTAGATAAACAATACAAAACCAAGCCACAAGCGCAAGCAAAATTGTCAAAAAATTTATGGATTGAATACGAGGCTTTTGGTCTCTTTTGTATGTATGTATTTTAATGTCATTTATTCGTAATGTGCTGTTTGGTTGTGCAGAAAAAACTATTTTTCTTTCTTTTTTTTTTCTTTCCACAAGAAGCAATTTTTTAAACAACTTCGAAAATTGAAATGAATGCAGATTGCGTTCTTTTTCGCGGACGTTTTTGAATGTGTATGTAGGAATTTCTATCCTATCATATATGTTTGTAAAAATAAATAAGTCAAATATCAACAATATTTTAATAATATTATGTAGATTCTTGATCCGTCTGTGATCTCCGATGTAGTTTATGTCTAGGAATGGGTTGTCACCTCTGAGAAGAGGTTAAGCCGGCTGAGCGGGCAGTGGCGCTGGCCTGTGATCTAATAACGTTAGGGGAGATCACCAAGTTGCCCGTCAAGCGTGATGATGTTAGGAAAGATGTTTCATACAGTTACCTAGTAACATTGCTATAGGGCTATCCTAAAGCAATGTTACAAGGTTGGTAAAACATTGATGTTCATGATTGTTTACGGTGTTACTCACGTACATGTGTATGTTATTTGAAATGTGCGACTAATTTCAGGCTTGAGATGCCCCCTTTTTACGAACTGACCAACGTGCAACGTCGCAAATAAAAGCAATTAGAAATCTTTTTTTTAACTTAATTAGAGACTTTTATGTCAAACATGTTTTATGTTTTTCATGTTCAACATTATTTTAACTTTTGCCAAAATAGCACGCGATTTTTTTGATTTTTGACTTCGTTGGTCATTACCTCTATTTAAATTCACTCAAACTTAAAAATGGTAAGAGTGGTCGTTAGGGGCGAGGCTACATTTTGTGTAAAACATGGTTGGAAGCAACGTAGCTACATTTTCTTCCGTAATTATTTGTATTATTTTGCTCGAAAGTAGAGTACCTACATGTTGCTTTATTTTCTATTATTTCCGTATAGCTATATTTCGCTTGTATCGATAATAATGTTTACGGAGCTTTAAGTACCTCATCGAATATCAAGGACTAACATTTCACAAATTCTAACAATGATATCAGGGCCGAACCAATTAAGGACAGGTAACCTTGTCATAATATTTGACGTACATATTAATTAATTCCACCTCGCTGCAAGCTTACCTGACTTCGAACATACGTCACTAGCGCCAAGCTTAACCCACAAGATAAACTCAATTCCAAGTGGCGGCAAAGTTAGCTTTGAACCCACATACGTACACTAACATCAATTTAACGATCGTAATAGCTAGGTAGCAACTTCATGCTGCAACCTCATTATACAAAATGTTACTGCAACCGCACGCTGCAGCATTACACGGGCAAACAGCGGTAACCGCTTTGTCACGTGTACTGTGTTTGAGTGGCTTATTCAAGATGCTCCTGCATGATAACGCCTTTTAGATAGCCAAAAAGTGTTAGCAACGTGCGGCAGCAACGAGAGACAAAAAGCGGCGGAGTTTGGTAACAGTGAAGGTTCTGATTGTGATACATATTTCATTATTATGTTTGTGATCAGAGTATTTATACATTAGTAGGTACTATGTTTTTCTCTCAAAAGGCTGCAGTTTATAAACAATTGAAAGTAACCAGTAAATATTGGCATTGCTTCGAATACTTATTATTATTTAATTAGAAAAAGAACATATTACAACAAACATTTTTCACAAGTGGAGCAAATGTAATTAAAACATCAGCTATCTTTTATCCTAAGCCGAATTCCGCGCAAATAATGATTTTATTTATACGTATACTAATTACATTGTAGATTGATGTTTCTTGTGCAGAAACTCTCCCAGAGATGGACTGTCACTCGGTATCAGCCGGTTCTTAGCGACAGAAAAAAGGAAATCCATTTTTCTGTCGCTGAGCAACATTGCTGTGTCCCGATTTGTAGGGTATGAAGGTGGCAATAAAATTAAAAGCACATAAAGCCTTTGTCTGAAAGAAGTGGTTTCCACTTGCCGTTCGGCGGGCCGTCAGCTTTTTTGACAAAGTGGTTACAAAAAAAAGAATTTTATAAGTATCATAGCATTCCACTGAAACATTGTGATACCTACATACAAACAAGAGGTATAAAGTCAATTGGAAATAGTCTAGAGACAATTGCAACAATTAAACATAATAAGTACAGTTACTTACACTGATCTCGGCACAGGCAACCAATGCCGTTTATATTGAAAATAATTAAAGTCTCGTGAGCAACTATCATTTTGTCGATTAATAAGTTAATTGAAGCACAAGTAGGAAAGTCGGTTCAAAGACTTCAGAGACAATATCGAGAGCGTTCTGAGAACTTTATTTTCTGAGTTTAAGTTCAACTGAGACCTTAGAAAATAAAGGGCACTTCCTCACTTTTAATTATCTTTAAGAATAAACTTCGCAAATTGATTTAATCTTCGACGGCAATTGGCGACAGGAAATAGTTTTTACTCGACTTTATTTTTATTCCGTTGATTGTCGTTTTTTCCTACGGTGACTACGTTTGGTTGTGAAAATCAAAGTAAACGATGATTGTTTTGAGTAAGAGAAAAAAAACTATGAAAATTGTTGGTAAAGTATAAATGAAATATAAATAATGTCGTTTATTTTTTGCATGGATTCCATATTCGAATGAAAAACACCGAAAAACATATCCACTACAACAGTGGATGTGTTTTTCGATTATTTTATTTCGATTGTACAGTCAACAGTAGTACAACACTACTGTTGACTGTTATTATTACAGTCAACAGTAGTATTGTACTACTGTTGACTGTAATATAAATACGTCCTGTAATATAAATATATAATACGTCCAATTATCGATTAGCCGAGTAAATTTAAAAAGTTTTTTGAAATCGGAAATAGAATCAAACAGCTGAAGACCCTTTGTACACGGTTTCTTTACGGTACGGCGTATGAACCGCGCCATAGAAAAAAAGTGTCTGTCAACAAGCTTCCAAAGTGATCCATACAGCACTTACAACCGTGCCTACACACCGCGCATAAACGGCGCCGTAGAAAAGACGTGTCCGTCAACAAGCTTCCAAAGTGATCCATACAACACTGACGACCGTGCCTACACACGGCGCATAAACGGCGCCGTAGAAAAAACGTGTCCGTCAACAAGCTTCCAAAGTGATCCATACAACACTGACGACCGTGCCTACACACGGCGCATAAACGGCGCCGTAGAAAAAACGTGTCCGTCAACAAGCTTCCAAAGTGATCCATACAACACTGACGACCGTGCCTACACACGGCGCACAAACGGCGCCGTAGAAAAAACGTGTCCGTCAACAAGCTTCCAAAGTGATCCATACAACACTGACGACCGTGCCTACACACGGCGCATAAACGGCGCCGTAGAAAAAACGTGTCCGTCAACAAGCTTCCAAAGTGATCCATACAACACTGACGACCGTGCCTACACACGGCGCATAAACGGCGCCGTAGGAAAAACGTGTCCGTCAACAAGCTTCCATAGAGATCCATACAACACTGATGAACGTGCCTACACACGGCGAATAAACCGTAGGTTTTCACGGCAAGAAGAACGTGTGTGTCCAAAGAGCCTAAGGTACGGCCCGAGGCGTTGCTGAGAAACTGGTACAGGATTGAAGAGTAGCAGTGGGACGACAATCATGATTTGTTGATGTAACTCAGAGTTGAGGTCGATTTTTTACCATTTTCTTGTACCTACCACCAGTCCTAAACTCCATGCTACGAAATTAAATAGATAAAGATATATAATAAATCATTGCTATTGACAGGCATATAAAAATGTGAGCGAATTAATTTTATTCGTAGTCCTTTGATCCTAAAATAAACCTCACTGGTTTGTTTACAGATCGAAGGACCGAATTTACAGTCTAGTATACAGATATAGATGGGATATCTAAGCTGAATCAATTTGAATAACTGGATGTTATATTCGCTGCGGGCGTTATAACGCCAGCGTATGCACAACGCAGGCGTTTGCCGTAAATATCGACAGTGTAGACGTTACGCAAACATGAAACGAATGTGGCCCATACCTTATACATAGCATCATGTCCACGCTGAAATCGCCTGAAAACAAAAACATTGATATTTGTTAACCAAATTTCATTCCATAGAAAATTCACTTTTTCACAGAACGGAAAATGGACTTAAAAACTATATTTTAGTACTATTTGAGCAACCTTTTCGGAGAGTTAATCTTTGGAGTGCTTTGTTGTAAAGTAAGTGGCAAGTGTATTATTCGACAGTAAGCGAAAATGAAAACAAAATTTCATCTCATTACTTATTGAGATGATTTTTTTTTTCTTTCTTTATCAGTTGTTTGTACTTACAAATGAGTGAAAAAGAAAGACGGTACGAGATGGCATAATTATACAGAACGGATTCTGCTTGCAACCAAACATTTATGAAACGTTCAATCATCGTGCAATTCCTAGCCGTGAGAACAATTTCGGCCAATCGTTTTATATATTGTTTTTAAAACGAAACTTTTTTTAAATTTTTTTTTTCTTTATTGTTCGTCGGCCAAACTTCTATCTATGGTACAATCCGATTGGGGATCTGTCGGATTTAACATGGAATCATACGCACTTAGACTTAATCCGGGATATTATCAGTTATTATTCCAATGAAAGGAAGAATGTCCAAGACCGTATTGATTTACTACCTACTGTACGTACTAAACGTGGACTTTCCATGACTGCGACTACTGCAGATGGTCTGGTGAACGCAGCATTACCTCGCCTGTACTGGAGCGCTCTATGGATCAGCTGTACTAAGCGTGACGCCAATGCATTGCGTATTCAATACAACAATGCTTTTAGGGCGTTGTTGCGACTGCCACATTATTGCAGTGCATCTGCAGTGTTTGCTGTAGCCAGAGTTGATAGCTTCTCAGCTGTAGTGCGGAAAAAGAATGCATCTCTTCTCACAAGATTGCGGGACAGTAGCAACAGGCTCCTGAAAACTATTGCTGATGGACCTGACGAAAGCCCCATAATGAGACATCTTATTAAAACTACCCTGTCGGTAGTAGAATTTAATTAATAACATAGCAAATAAGTTAACTTGTTTACCAATATCTAAAATTGTATGTTATTTTTTGTAATTGGATCCAGTTGTCTTATAAATAAATAAATAATTATTCATCCTTGCGCCGTAGTGATGTGCTGTTACTGGGAAATAGCAGAGGAACCTGACCAACTGACGTTATATCAGCGACAACGATGATTGAAGTCAAAGATATATTGGATTGACATAAGATAGGTAGATAGAATATTTCGTTATTGTACATCAATATATTGCTAATAAGCTACCGAAAATCTTACGTCAATCCTGTTGAAAGTCGTTCCAGAAATACGAAACGCTTTGCAAGCGAATGCCACTTTGTCTAGGTCTTCAGGAAGTTTCTAAGCATAGGTCTGGTCTTCTTAGTGGGCTTTCACGCCTAAGGAGACGTAGTTTTTGCCTACAACTTGAAAAGCGGCTTGTCTTGTATGTGTTGAAATTATGTACTCACCAACATATAAGTTTATTTTAACCATATCTCACGTCATGTTTACGGTGCATGTGCCACAGCCATCTGGTTAAATTAGGCAGCTAATTGGACACCTAGGCCGTTCATTAAACGCCGGAATCCAATTAAATAGCTGAAGGACAACTAGCCAAGTCATTGAGCGTAACGTTTAACCAGATGGCCGGATTGGATATTGATGAATTTGTGATGTTAGGTTAGTTTGTATCACTTGGCTGAGTTTTAGTCAGTCATTTTCAAAGGGCCAGTCATCTTCTTGGGGTTTTTTTTTTCGGGTGGGACGTCATCCAATCACACGAGGGCGTGTCAGACTCTTACTGACTAAAACCCACCCGTGTTCCTTCAGTTGCCTATGCGCCAGAGTCACGGTAACTCTTTCGAACAATCCGCGACCCCAGCAGGCATCGGCCCTATCGGACCCCGTCAATGGTGCTGACATCTCTTTGAGGCACGCGTGGAACACGACGCGCCATCGCGTTGACCCGGACCTGGTCCTTACCGGATGGCGAGCTGCCCATTGCTCGCCGTCCGCAAGCTCGCGCCTATTGTGGGCGGGAGTCGGCTATCGACTCTCGGACGCGTTCAACCGGCGGGCTGGTCGGCGCCCCAATGAACGCGCCCACACCGGTGCCGCGTAAAGGGCCATGGACCGCACGACCCCCGCGTAGAGCCTCCGGCAAGAGGTGTTTGGACCCCCTAGATTGAGCAGGAGCTGCTTCAAGGCAGCCCCGACCCGCTCCAGTCTGGGAGCCAAACTTCGGAAATGCTCAACGAAGCTCCACAGTCTGTCGAGGACGAGTTCCAGGTACTTCATCGTCGACTCGACGCCGATGTGAACCCCTCCTACCATTATTTGGGAACCCGACAGTGGCGCGTTCCGAGGACCATGAAAACACATGGCCTCGGACTTGTGCAAGGCCACCTCGAGTCCCAATTGCCGGACGACTGTCGGACTGACAATCCTCTCGACGACTGTCGCAACCCCGCGTGTCATTAATTCGGCCGCCGCCTGGTGCGACCTCCCCTGCGCCAGGACCAGCGTGCTGTCAGCGTAGCACACCACGCTGTCGCCGCTAGGGAGGTCGGCGCGCAGCACCTAGTCGTACCCGATGTCCCACAGATGCGGCCCCAGGACCGATCCCTATGGGACACCGCACGACATCTCTCGCCAGTTCTATTCTCCCTGGTAACCGGGGTCGATGACGGACCTGTCCGTCAGATAGGCCTCGATCACACGATAGAGGTAGGTTTGCATCCGGTGATACCCGAGTGCCTCCCTGATGCAACTCCAGGGCAGGGTATTGAAGGCAGACAGCGCCAAGACGGCCCCAGCATCCACCATTGTGAGGGCTCGCACGCGCTTGATGGCGTCCACCATAGAGCGCCCCCTGCGGAAACCAAACAGGCTCTCCGCCAAATCGCCAAAAAGCCAAGTTGTTAAACGTTGAATGATTCTAGTTCAATTAACTATCGGCCTAGGCATCCAATTAGATTTAATGTTTAATGAACAGCCTAGGCGTCCAATTAGCTGGCTAATTTAACCAGATGGCTGCGACATATGCACTATGACGCCTCAGAAACGGTAGTATCACAGAATAATTCGCGTCCGATTCGAGCGCAATAGGTAATTTACACTTTAACCACCTCCTCTCCCAAACGAAAACAGATGCTTCTGGCATACCTATACTCAATATGCAACATTAGAATAATAACGGCTAAATAGTAACAGTTATTGTGTAATATTGTTGAAATCACTGCATTTTAGAGTTATTTTTTAAATGTAGTTAATAGTGAATAACAACATTATTTTATATTTATCGTGAAATAACGCAACTTAGTATACGTTTCTATCGAAATAACGAAAGAGTTATCAGGCACGGATACGGGGGGGGAGCAGTCCCCCCCCTGGGCTTCGACCAAATTGAGTCTAAAACTCAAAATTGGCAATAAACATAGTTTTATAACCTGTATTTTTACTTTGTATAGGTAGGTACAGTATATTAGTAAGATATTATAAGTCGTAGTCATCTTCGAGAAGGGGGCACATTGTTGAGTTTACAGAAAATAGGTGCCAATGGGTTTTCGAAAAGGGCTTTTATGGTTTGAGACATTCAACCGGCCGGGTGGAAGCTCGGCCCCCGGCCCCTATCCTCTCAGAAAGAAACATTTGGCCCCTCTTGAGCGAAATCCTAGATACGCGCTTGAGGGTTATAACCGTTATTTTTCTAATGGTATAATAAATGAAGTTAAAGTACCCTAAATATGTCATCACTAGAGCCTGAATATACTTGCTGTAAAACCTAATATTAACATAGTCATGGGCAAAACACTCTCCGTCGTGGTATAGGTTACTTACATTATAACAATAGTTGGATTCAAAATTACCAACTTTATTCGTCAAAGGCTTTTTTTTTTTTTTTTTTTTTGGGTTGGAAATCATCAAATGACGTCTCCCGCTCTGGGCGGAGCGGAAGGGCGTGTCAGACTCTTACTGACTAAAACCCACCCGTGTTCCTTCAGTTGCCTGTGCGCCAGGGCCACGGTAACTCTTTCGAACAATCCGCGACCCCGGCAGGCATCGGTCCTATCGGACCCCGTCAATGGTGCTGACATCTCTTTGAGGCGCGCGTGGAACACGACGCGCCGTCGACCCGGGCCTGGTCCTTACCGGACGGCGAGCTGCCCATTGCTCGCCGTCCGCAAGCCCGCGCCTACGGTGGCCGGGAGTCGGCAATCGACTCCCGACGCCCAGGGTGTCTCCTCCTCCTGCGGCGGCTAGGGGCGCGAGGGCGTAGAGATTGCCTCTCCCTCTCGCGCTCCGCCTCCTCCTTCGCGAGCATTACTGCTTCGCAGAAGGAGGTGACGGCTTCCCATTCCCTCTCGCTCCGTACCATGGCCTGAACCAGGGCCGGACGCGAGAGGTCGCCGCCGCCGATCGCCGCCACAAGGACACGGCGGTGCTCCGCCCAAGCCGGGCAGACCTCCACCGTATGCTCCACCGTGTCCTCCGGTCGATCCACACAATGGTAACACCCGGGCGTTTCCTCCCGCCTTATCCGAAACAGGAACCTCCCGAAACAGCCATGTCCGGTGAGGACCTGCGTCAGGCGGAAGGTGAGGACGCCGTGGCGCCTCTCAAGCCACTCCTCAAAGAGGGGTCTTACCGCCGCAATTGTGGCGTGCCCTGCGCTGGGTTGCGACAGTCGCACTCTCCATGCCGCCATGAGATCCCGCCGGAGCTCTGTCCGCTGTGCCGTGATTTCTCGCGGCAGCGGAGTTACGCCCCGGCGTTTCGCCTCCTCGCGCCACTCCCAAACGTGCGCGAGGACCTTTGCCTCCAGATCCCACGGCGGCAATCCGGCAAGGAGGCTCGCCGCCTCGCAGGAGACCGTGCGGTATCCCCGTACCATCCGGATGGCCATGACCCTTTGGGACGCTTTCAACCGGCGGGCTGGCCGGAGCCTTAGTGAACGCGCCCACACCGGTGCCCCGTAAAGGGCCATGGACCGCACGACCCCCGCGTAGAGCCTCCGGCAGGAGGCGTTTGGCCCCCCCAGATTGGGCAAGAGCCGCTTCAAAGCAGCCCCGGCCCGCTGCAGTCTGGGAGCCAAACGTCGGAAGTGCTCGACGAAGTTCCACCGGCTGTCGAGGACGAGTCCCAGGTACTTCATCGTCGACTCGACGCCAATGTGAACCCCTCCTACCGTTATTTGGGAACCCGACAGTGGCGCGTTCCGAGGACCATGAAAACACATGGCCTCGGACTTGTGCAAGGCCACCTCGAGTCCCAACTGCCGGATCCTCTCAACGACTGTCGCAACCCCGCGTGTCATTAGTTCGGCCGCCGCCTGGTGCGACCTCCCCTGCGCCAGGACCAGCGTGTCGTCAGCGTAGCACACCACGCTGACGCCGCTAGGGAGGTCGGCGCGCAGCACCCAGTCGTAACCGATGTCCCACAGATGCGGCCCCAAGACCGATCCCTGTGGGACACCGCACGACATCTCTCGCCGGTTCCATTCTCCCTGGTGACCGGGGTAGATAACTGCTCTATCTGCAAAATAGGCCTCGACTACACGACAGAGATAGGTCGGCATCCGGTGATACCGGAATGCCTCCCTGATGCAACTCCAGGGCAGGGTATTGAAGGCGTTGGCGATGTCTAGAGACACCGCCAAGACGACCCCACCCCGGGCCACAGCATCCCCCGTCGTGAGGGCTCGCACGCGCATGATGGCATCCACCGTGGAGCGCCCCCTGCGGAAACCAAACTGGCTGTCCGCCAAATCCGGCCCCACCCGCACCAGCTATTCGTCAAAGGCTTAGTTTAGATTTCCATGCAAGCATACCATGTTTTCGTAGAACAATATGAAAGAAAGAAAGAAAGAAAGAAATTATTTATTTGCTGATAATGTAGGTATACATATAAGTTGGAATATTTATTAAGTGTCCCGGTACATTTTACCTTACGGCATGCAAAATATTGGGTTTGAATTAATAATATAGATACAGCTATTACAATTATTATTAGCCATAGCCGAATTGAGCCGATCAGACTAAACAAAATTAAAAATGAATTAAATATAAATCTCTCGCAAATTATACAATCAAGAATATAAGCTTAATGTCAAAATGTTACAAAACATTAAAACAATCACAATTATTATTATTTATAGAATTTACATAATCTGATAATGTCAAAATCTGTTATGTCAAATTACAATAGAACAAGAAACATAAAAAAAAAAAAAAAAATCGCCAAAAAATAAAATTAATAACAATGTCAATAATATAATCTTATACATTCGAAATTGGAAAGACAACGTACATTTATAATAACATTTTCCTATATAGTTTTGTCATTTAAAAAGTCTTTAATTGTGTAATAACATTTCTCCAGCAATAGTTTTGTTAATAGTTTTTTAAACATTTTTATGGGTAGGTCTTTTAAATTTTCAGGTAATTTATTATAAATACGCGGTCCCATGGAAAGGATGCTATTTTTTAATAAGGCTGTTTTATGACCACCTGTGCACAATTGGTTTTTATACTGGGACCTCATTGGTGCCGTGCGTTGTCTTATGTCAATCATTGAGGTAAATAGGTGTCTATTTAATTTAACGAAAAGGGCAGCTTCGAGTACATATAAACAAGGTAATGTTAGAAGTTTTAGGGATATAAATATAGGTTGACAACTTTCAGTAAACTTAAGACCTGTCATTGATCTAAGACATCGTTTTTGGGCCCTAAATATTCTTTTCATTTCTCATACACGGAAAGTAGTGTTTGTTTGATCCGAGTAGCGGGTGGAAGACGCTGCTCCCCGTCTTAGGGCGGGAAAAACTCATAGTAATTGCTTCCCTCTCTAGGGCGGGAATGAATTTTAAAAATAGAACTAAATTTGGTTAGGTAGTCGGCTACGAAAGTTTTTACATAATTAAGTAAAATATCGATTAAAAGAAATGCCGGGGGCTTTAAGAGTGTATAAACAGCCAGTGTGAATTAAAAAAATACCTATTAAGGGGATGCGCTAAGGTAGCCCGCGAAATTCAAATTTACTTACGTTTTTTGCATTTTGCAGTGACCAAAAACATAACTGACACAGAGCTGCAATTTGCAAAAAACCAAATAATATTTGAATATGGCGGGCTACAACTGTGGATCCACCTTAAGCGGGACGGTCCACGGCGGTGACGCGGTGTGTTCCATATTTAAAATTTGAAAAAGACTATATATTTTGGCGAGATACTAACTCTGTAATCTTGCCTAACTTTGTTTTCTCCGTACTAAAGAAACTAAACGTGACATAGACTGAATGCGCAAAGAGTGCGAAGCCACAAGAAAAAAAAAAAAACTGTATTCTGTACCGAAACTCAAAATATCAGTTTTAGAGACTAATATTTGATTAAAAATGAGTCTCATGCATTAAATTATTAATAGACATTTTAGAAAAACTGCTGTTTTTACTTTCCTTAAATTCGAAATGAAAAGTAGAGTGTTTACCACGGGTGAAACTCATCAATTCCTACTCGGACTATAGCCGCCCTCGCTACGCTCGGGCGTCTAAATACCTCGTATGGGAATTGATTCCTTTCGACCCTTGTATAACAATCTACTATTCCCTCTCGCTGCAGTTGCCCCAAAATATGTCACCGTATCTTAATAATGAAGCAACTAATCCATGATAGGCTATAACTAATGTATTTATGTTTAGTTTATTTATTATGAACAAAGACCTCTCTAGGGTCCTTAGTGACTTGACTCTCCGTCGACCTGAACTTTGCAGCGCGTTGATTACGGGCAAACTCTGACTTTATAGGGACAGTCAACCTCAAAAAGATGTTCAACGAAAAAAATTCAATTTATTGTCTACAATCTTTGTTCCATAATATTGTATCAACGCTCAATATTCTTCTATCATCAACACCGAAGTGTGACTTGTTTGCCGAGAGATGGATAGATATATGTCGTGAATGTGTAAGATTTTGTGAGAAGATGGACGGAAAGTACGAATTATTGAATTTTTGTTCACTTGATTGCATTTTGTTTATTTTATTTTATTTCATAACGGCTTGGGTTTAAGTCTGTAATGTTGTAATTTAATTGTGCATGTACACTTAAACAAATAAATGTGTAGTCTGCAAACATAAAACACACTAGCTTCTGCCCGCAACATATTCTATAGCACACGGCAATAGCGTAGCTTTCAGTCAATGAAATAAATTTTGAAATCGGATAAGTAGTAAGAGATTACCTCCTGCATCCAAACTTAAAAACTTTACCTCTATATATTATTAGTGTAGATTAGAAACTTAATTGTAGCGACACATGGGTACAGTATAATGGAACACAAATTGTAGACAATAAAATGAATTCTTGTCGATATATTCAACTTTTTGAGGCTGGCTGTACCTCTGCCTACCTATGGCCCAGCAGTGCCGTCATTGTATTTGTAGTTAATATTAGCGATAGAGGAGCTCGTGGCTACGTAATAACAGCCGCACGAGTCGATCGATCAGGTTAAGCTACGCTTGCCACGGTCGGTTCGTAGATGGGTGACCGTCTTTACATACCGCACGAGACTCCTCCGTGCCTCGGAAAACACGTTAAGCTGTTGGTCCCGGCTGTTATTCGTGGATCTTTCAGAGTCGTTACGGGTCGTCAGAAGCCCGAAAGTCTGACAACCAGTCTTAAGTTTTACCCAGTAACTGGGCTGTGGAGGTCAGACAGTCAGTCGCTCCATGTAAAATACTGGTATTCAGCTGCATCCGGTTAGACTGGAAGCCGACCCCAAAAATGATTGGGAAAAGGCTATAGGCAGATGATTAGCGATAAATCTTATGACCCGAGTTCTTTTATTCTGAGGTTGTGTGTACATAAAAAAACTTAGCCTAGTTCTAGTCAAGAAAAATAAAAATATTTTTCTGCCGAAACAAACACGAACAAAAAACATTTACGGCCGCAAATGAAAACTGATTCATCGCCAAAACGATTTCATTGCCAATTGGCCTTGTTGACATATTGTCCACAGATTGTTAATATTGCGTATGACTACACATAGTGCGTCCGCTTTGCTTTTGTGTTGTCTTGTAATCCAAATAGTAAATACAGGGTGTGAAAAGAGCCATCACATAGCCGTCAACTACGCATTCTGTACATCAAACTAAGTAACATAATAGCACAAAAATAATTGCTAGGAAACGACTTTTATTTTTGGTGTGAGAGTTTTCTGTTTGCGGTAGTGCGCAATGTAATACACGTAAAACATTGTGTTTATGGACGCATATAACGGTATAGGGGTCGTAGGGGTATTTAAAGTTGTGTTATAACATTAATAACTTGTTTTCGTAAAAAAAGTCAGTAAAAGATGGAACTGTAACCAGAATGTTCGCAGGTATGGTCCAGTAAAAAAAATATTACAATGACGGGGAGTACAAGTGACTCTCGGCTTCGTTAAGTGTCTTTTTACACCCGTTATAGTAGCATGCGGCCAATGAGTGCATAACAACACCATAACACGTATTGTTGATGATCGTAAAATTAGCATTCAGGACTGCGAGTCGCAAGAAAAATACTCACAAAAAAAAAAACGTACAGTCACCGCACATCAGTGGTAACAATTTGATACTGACAGCACCTTTATGTCGTAGCAATAAAGGTGACTTTCGTAGTGCAAGTATTACCACTTATGTGCTGTACATTTTACAAATATGTACGGGACATGGGTGGTCCTCAGTTGTGGGTTCGAAACCTAGCAGGAACCAATTTAGTTTGTTACATATTATGTCACATGCTTACTTACTTATCAGGGGCTCGTGGGTAAATGGTAACAGCCGCATTGGTCGATCGAGGGTTAAGTTACGCTTGCTGTGGTCGGTTTGTGGATGGGTGAACTGACCATCCATTATATATCGAGACCCCTCCGTGCCTCGGAAAGCACGTTAAAGGCTCCCGGAAACAGGCGCGACGCAACAGCGCGACGCGACTCCAGTAGAACAATATCTATGAAAACTTCATGGAAATGGTTCTACAAGAGTCGCGTCGCGCTGTCGCGTCGCACCCCTCCGAGGACAGCCTAAAGCCGTTGGTCCCGGCTATCATTCGTAGATCTTTGACAATCGTTATGGGTAGTCAGAAGTTTGACAAACAGTCTTAAATTTTACACAGTAACTGGGCTGTGGAGGTCAGACAGTCAGTCGCTCCATGTAAAATACATAAATAAAATAAAAAATAAATCAAATAAAATTCAGCTGCATCCGGTTAGATTGGAAGCCGACCCCAAAATAGTTGGGAAAAGGCTAGGCAGATTGATTTTGTGTAAAATTCTTACTTAGTTTATTTTGAACGACGCTAGCTTACAAGAACAATTACAGGGTGTTATTGAATTGGGTAGCTTAGGTATGTAAGAAGAAACGTGCCAGAAGAAACCATATTGAGACGATCATAGACGTTAACAACTAGCGCGATAGTTTAGTACATAATAGACTTACCTAATTTATATATATACAAGTAGTAAAATACGTCTAGTATGTCATCTTCATATCGCCTGAAACTCTGCAAAGTAATGGAAAAATCTTGAGCACCACATTGTCTACATTACTTTTATTATTTTTCTTTCCTATTTCATGAAATTGTCCTATTGCTGAAATATTCTTTCAGCTGAGACAAAGACGCGGGTTATCACCAAGGATATAAAATAGGAACGTGGTTTTATTATACTGTTCCCGTTTCAATACCTGCTAGCATAAAATGCCTAGCAATATTACAGAATAAAAAAAGTGTATGAAAGGGTTGGTTAGTTTGGATGTTTCAATCAGTCAATCAAATCAATTTCAGTCCTCTGCGACATAGTTTAACTGTTTGGATGTTTTTAATTCAATCGCGCCATCGCAGCCGAACGAATTTATCAGGAAACTGTTGCAGAATGAACCCTAGATAAACTGTTATAGCAGATAGGTTGTACCAATTGGGAAAGTAAAAACTTTCTATTTTTTGAAGGCCTAGTTCATTAATCATATTCTTTAAATCTATTTAGAACAATAGGTACCTAACTCAAACTTCATTCACGCTATGAAAAATATCGAGCAAATAAAACGTGATATTAAACAATATTCAAACTTTTTGGGACACCCCTTTATAAAAAGACAAAACTTGAAGTTATCATATACATATCTTTTTAAAGACGTTAAAATCCCATTACCTTAGTTAATTCTACGGCAGAAGATTAGGCTTCCGATCCTCTACCTACGGGTGTTATTAAACGCGAATAAACCCCGTCTCTTAAAAGCTGATCAGTAAATCTACTGTCCCGTCAAATCTAATTTAAGCTTTAGTATTCCAGCGACAGAAATAAAAATAGCCAATCAAATCACTTGTCAAGAGAAATATAAAATATGGAATAGATTTAATTAAATACTGAAACAATGGATTTAATTAAATAATTTACCAGAAATGAGTTGTAAGGGATCATGTTGAAATAACTTCGTTCACCAATCCATCTGTTAGGCAGAGCGATTGTGGCAATTCCTCTTAGCAGGCATTAAAAGGCCCATTTTCAACAGGGAACGATTACAGGCAGAGATTATGAACGCCGTTGGTAACTTCAGTCCATATTTTATTTGAGAGATTAATAATATTTCTTGGTTATTTTCATGTCGCCATAAATTACTTTTCCGACAATAAATTTGGGAGTCTACAAATGGTATCAGACAACAGCTGTTTATTATGACCCTCGCTTCTAAATCGTGATATTACCGGACCTTACTCTGGGTTTAATGAAATCCTAATAATATAATTATTATTACTAATACCCTAATATATTGACACATGTAACCTGGAATATTGAATGTTATTAGCTTTAAAACAAAGTCCGTTTCAAACGCTATACATGTTTGCTATTGTCAAACCCGTTCTAGAAATGTTAACAAAAATATGGTGGTCCTACCTAATAAAATAAAAAATTCGAAGGTTTATTTGCACTATTTTAATTACTGTTCGTCTACCTTTTCCTACATTAACTTTGGTTTTAAAATACGAAAGTTGTCTTTCAGTGCATATGTAATTTTAATTAAGTTTACCAACCCAGTACTCTAATCTGAGATTAAAAGTAAAACAAGCTAGGAAGGACTTAGATTTACTGGATTTTATCCTAAAATGTATACCTATATTTGTAAGATTTTTAGCTATATCTCTTTTAGCTATCTGCCCTAAGTTATGAGTAGAGCTTAAGTTGATTGTTAATGATATTTACTTATCATTCAGTTCAAACAGTAGAAGTTTGCTGAGAGAAACAAATGGTTCTAGCGCTGTTCGGAGAAGAACTTAACAAACAGTTACTTATGTTACAAGTAGATACGAACAGTCTTTGCAGTAATTTGTTGTACAGTATGTACTTAGAGTTCGCTTTTAATATTAGAGAATAGAAAACAAATAAAGATAAATGTAATGAGATTATTTTTGCGCAAAGTTGTAGGCATTTCAAACACTTTTACGACTGGATAATACATACTATATTATTTGAAAATGTAATAGAGAAAATCCATTTTTAGCAGAATACACTTCTTCGTGGGTCTCACTAAGTATAAATATAAACCTATTGACGCCAAAGTAATAGGCGTAAGAGACTTTTTAAAGTGTCGTATGTCTTTATACCCTTGAAGTATCACGTGTACATAGGTGTTAATCACTCTTTATCAAATGACCTGTTAACAAATCTACCCCATGCAATAAGCAGGATTATTAAAATAAGTATTTTATTTTCCAGGATTAACACTATGGGGCATTTCATGGTTCCTGTTCAAAGATTCCGTTCTCCCGGATGGATATATGTTCAATATGTGCGGAGTGGTCATAGCAGGGTACATGCTCGGTCACACGATAGAACGATACACCACAATAAACCCAGTTGTTGGTATGACCTTGGCAGGAGCTCTCTACAGATATTTTGGACCTCCAAACTTTTTGCAAAATCCCGCCGCAGACCTTATTGATTTCCATTTAAGGTTAGTACCAAATAGCCCCCGAATTTTATGATTAACAAAATGTAAATATTTTATACATTTCACTGCCTATACATATCCCTCCAACCCCTGCGGGAATCCAGAGCGAGATGTTATGCTATCAATTTCAAATTACTTTAATTGAAGATTGACGCTCAAACAAAATATCTTTCAAGCACAAACTCCACCACAATGACGTAAACAGCACCTGCACACAGAACTTTGTTAATTAATTAAATAAATTGTTAAAGCCTCAGCTTTCTTGATGACGTAACAAATGACTCTGCTTAATTGATTCGGATCTTGCCACATCGTAATTTTCTAAACGTAACGTATAATTATAATGAGTTATACCACTTCACAGAACGGTTGATAATTTAATGGGGACTTCCATTAATTTTGCTAATAGAAGTACTACATGATACTAAGGTTGGGGAGCCATTATATTAATTACCGCACGTCGACGTGACATCCTCCGCACTTGATTTTACGAGAGGAAAATATTTTAGAGCCATGAAAAATGTTGGTCACACATTTGCAGTTTCCAAACTTTATTTTTATTATAAAATTATTTTACATTTCGTGTTATTATTTGGCATTAACCACTTTAACAAAAATAATATTTTCACATCAAGCACGTGCAAATGATTTTCGTTTTAATATAAAAATATGAAAATTTTATAATAATATTTAAATTGTTTGCAGACGCGGCAGTTATTTAAGGTATTTAAAACCTAGGAATTATTTTACCAAGCCTGACCTCATATTCACATTATTTCATTATTTTTTGTTGCAAGTTAAAAACGCGTGAATGGCAAAATTGGCATCGTACAACAAAGCTGTTCCCATAACCCCTGAACAAAGCCAATATAGAAGGAGTTTATCATCTATGTTGTAGGTAGTCGTAATTAAAGAATCTATTAGGTACCTACACTCAGCATTTATTCTGTATGTCTTTTAGACCTCCCAATAATTCAAGTTGTTATAATTTAATTAGAAACAATTCAAGTAACAACATTTATTTTACACTTTCAGGCGAATCTACCCCGTCATTATCCTGACGAAGGGCCCGCTCACTTGGAACTGGGAATATATAAAAAATAATTCGGTAAAAGTTTTCTCATTGGCCACTCTGCCCTGGATCGTCGAGTGTTTATCTACTGCCTTCTTTGCCCACATACTACTCGAGTATCCTTGGTACTGGGGTGAGTAACATCTCAAACTTTCAACCTCCCTAATGAACTTATAAATTCGAACTTATTTACTCGAACTACTTGTTTATTGCAAAGATAAATTCCCAAATAAAATTCTTAGTTATTTTCTTGATCCTGCTTTCGCTGCTTACCAATAGAAAAGCCTCAGATGAAAAACCAGTGGCATCGGTTATTGCTTGGGCACGGCTCAGTGAGTTCATTCACACAAATCCCCATTCATCTGACGACAATTGAGCCTCGCGAGAGTCGAGAATGTTGAATAACACAAAGCAGAATAATTTCAAAGAAAGCACTATGTATGTACAAATATTTGAAATCGATGAAGCAGTTAGTAAGATATATTTTCTTGTGGTTCCAGGTCTTCATCTAGGCTCTATTTTAGCCTCAGTGTCACCAGCTGTAGTGGTACCGATCGTGAGTAGCTTACATGCGAGAGGCCTAGGAACAAAAAATCAAATAGCACTCTTGGTGGCGAACGCCGGAGGGCTCGATACTGCTTTCACGGAGGGCGTTTTCGGCGTCATTAACAGTGCCATATTCTACCCCGCACCACTTGTATATAGGATTGTAAAGGTAAATCAAAAGACATAAAATAATATTATTTCAATATCTTCAACAAAAACAGTCAATAAATATTTTACAACGCAATTGTGACGATTTATATTGCGTCATTTAATTTTTTATCACTTACGCTATTAATGTTAATGGACGAACTGAAATTCAGTTCAAATTCATAAAACCATTACACAAAACCTGAATACACAAGTAGAATACTTTATAGTACGTCTATCTCGAAAGCGTTTCTCTTTTATCGAAATGTATTTTTATCTTCAATAATAAATTCAAATTTCGAAATCCGGCCGTACTTATCCACACTTGAGATCGTTTCTAAGAAACACTCCAACTACGTTTTGTTTAAAATCAAACCACTTTCTCTTAAGGTTCAATTTGGATATAGGGCCCTTAACCTTTTTGTTCGTAATTCCGCAGGGTTTGCTGGCTATATTCGTCGGTATCGCCCTCGGAATATTCTGGGGAGTGTTATCAGACAGTCTGCCGGATCACAGTGACATATACGCGCCTACTATACGAAGCCTGCTTATTTTTGGCGGAGGTGTGTTGTTGACTTACGCCGGTGGATATATCGGATGGGGTGGCACCTGTGAGTATCTCCGTGTTTATATATTTTGTGTTGCTAAGCGATTGTTGACAAGAGAGTAATTTTATGAAGAGTGGCATTCCTTAAAGCAGCTATCGTGTATGAAGCTGCGAGATCATTCTACTTAGGACTCCCACATCACTTAAGCCAATTGAAGGCTATGCTTAATCACTCTCAAAGTTCTCAAGCTCTATTACGCTATAGTTGATGCTAGCAGCTGATATAGTTAAAAGACACATAGCTAGAAAAAATAAAAATGCCGAACCTCAAAAGTATGCGGCGGAAAATCAATGGAAATTATTATTGTTTAAGTCAACATATTGCGCCTTACTATTCCACAAATCGAATAATTGCAGCAATAAAAAGTGTATAAGTGCATTATCACAAAGAAAACAGCACTCCAAAGCGTATCTGATGACAAAGTTCCGCGTACTAAACATGTAGTAAAGATAATATTGTTTACAATGCAAAAGAAACGTCTTTATAACACAGAGCTACTGTATTTTATTAGTTTACTTGAGTAAATACGGTAATACGAGTGTGTATGATAAGGAATGTAAGTGTGTTGCTAACGTCATCATAGGGGATATAGTAGGTACCTACGTATAACATTGATTTTACATTCTGCAACTACTTTAACTCACACACAAAATTATTACCTGTTAAAAATTTTGAAAAAAATAATCTACGTTTCATTATTTGTAAATATATGATAAATATATGATAATTATTTGGAAATATATATGAAATATATGCCTGCGTGGAGGTCGGAAATTATCCCACGGGAACGTACTACCGCGATAAAAAGTATCCTATTTGTTAATCCAGGTTATAAACTAAATGTGTGCCTAATTCTATCCAAATCCGTTCAGTAGATTTTGCGTGAAAGAGTAACAAACATCCATCCATCCATCCATCCTCACAAACTTTCACATTTATAATATTAGTAGGATAGGATAATTAATGTTGTAAAACATTTGAAAAGAGTAACGGTGGAGTTTCTTGCCCATTTTTCTCCATACGAAACTACCCTTTGGAAGGGGTAACTAGAATCAATTAAATTATTTGTAAATTTTGACGTTCAAAAGTGCCTTTTATGTGCCTATTTGAAATGAAATTATTTTACTTTGACTTATGTAGCCGAGGTTATGAATTGGTCCCTACGGTTCTGTAATCAGTCAGGTTGTCAACGGGACCATACAGTAACAGGACCTTATTTTTTATTAAATTAGGAAAAGGTCTCATCTATTAAAAATGTATGTATATAAACAAATTTTGATTAATAACATATCTTTTTCGTACCATGTCAGTAGTTTTATATTTGGTCAGATCTGCGTTCAAAAGCAGTGGTGGCCCAGTAGCAGAGCGGTTACCCGATGGTAAAGCAGTGGTGGCCCAGTGGTAATGGCCGCGACTTACGAGTTGTAGGTTATAGGTTCGAACAGACAGACGCTTTATTTTGTGTAAATTATTTCATCACCACTTCTCTCAAAACCATGAAGCAAAACATCGTGAGGAAGCCGGCATGTGTTTGAACCAAAAATTCGAAGACATGTGAAATCTACTCGTACCAAACCGCACTAGGCCCGCGTGGTGAATTACGGCCCACTCCCTCTCTCCGAGAGGAGGCCTGTGTCCCAGCAGTGGGAACATTATTAGCTGATTATGCCTGCGCTCAAAGCTCATATTAGATGAGTATTGATAAACGAAAGCGATCAAATATTGAACCACTCACCAATCAAACCAATCATTGAATTTGACAGCAAATTAAATTGAAAAAGCTTTCATTATTCGGAGAGGTAGCATTAAACTATTTGATAATTATCTACCTACAACTTCAATCAGTCAAAGTCAATTTTAACTGTGTCAGACGTGTGAATGTAACAAACTATTTTGTACGCAATGCGATAGAGTTACCGTCACACGTGTTAAGCTTAAACATACGTAGTATTTGATGTGCCAAGCTTATGGCAAATAATAATGTGTACTTTCGCGAGCACGACAAACATACTCAACGACATACCGATGTTCGTTGGTACACACGACAAAAGAGTATTGTATACAACATGTTTGCACTACTTAGACAATATTTATTGTTTTTGGGTTTATAGGTGCCTAAGACACAGTCGGGCAAGCAATTTTATAATTATGTATATAAGCTTAACTTAGTTTTGCCCGCGTGAAGATCGAAAATTATCCCACGGGAACGTACTACCGCATACCGGGTTAAAAATATATCATATTATCAACCCTAGTCATGGTCTACCTGTGTGCCAAATTTCATCGATATCCGTTGAACCATTAGGGCGTTAAAATGTAACAGACGGCCAGACACACCGAGTTACTTTCACATGTACGAGTATAATAGGTATTCATGTGAATTACTCAGCACGCGCTTCATATAAGTTACAAATATTTAGGTAAATATACCTCATACCTATCTGTTTTGTCGATAGTACATTTTATTTCTGCAATCTCAGTTCCTTTTCCTCGGAGCGCGTTCCATTCTCTTAGCTGAAAATATATACAGTTATTGCAAGATATTGTGCATAAAAACGGACAAGAGCGTGCGGGTTCCGCGTTATTGCAGGGTTCCGCATCGTTATGGAACGAATAGTCTTTCTTAAACAGGTGTTCGGAACATCAATGGGAAAATAGAACGAAAGAGGGGAAGTAAACTTACTTTGGTATAAAGTACCTTCTCCTACCTACTGAGGTTATGAGATGCTTATTAGGTATTACTTTACTGAAAATAAGCAAACCTTGCAGACATTTTTAGAAGTAGGTACGCTCGCTTGAGAATTTAATAATGTTGTCACATTCCACACTAAAAAAGTTAACTGTGTTTTGTGCCAGGGGAACCAAACCAGACGTCCAGTCTGTCCGTCGGTAAACGCCTCTTAATAACCCATTAACAATCTGACATCGACAATATTGCCGTAACCATCATTCTTAGAAAATGGTAGATTAACTCAATCTTTTACATTCGGTTTCTGTTTTGAGAATTTGAAGTTGAGAACTTGTCAAACTCAACTTTATCATTACTTAAGGTGATTCCTTAAAGCAGCCCACGAAATTCGAAAAATACATTAGTTTTTTTTTTAAAGCATTTTGCGGACCTTTTTTAATGCTAAAGTACAGTTACAAGTACAGTAGAGTTTGACAAGTTATCGAATCAATTTCAAATTCTCAAATCGGAAACCGTTTCGAGAAAATTCTAGTCCCAAGTTTGAGTGCCTTAAGACAGCGCGACGACGTGACTATTGTAGAACAATTTCCATAAAATTTTCATAGATATTTTTCTACTAGACTCGCGTCGCGCTGTTGCGTCGCGCTTGTTTGCCTTAGTTTTACTGAGCACGCTTTTGGTACTAAATATTTACATTCAAAATTAAATATTTCATCAGATACATAGTTAATTATAACGTGTAGGTCAAATCACTCTAGTTATCTTCTTTACACTGCTGATATACCTGTTTGTGTGCCGTTTACCAAATTTTCCACGAAATTTCATTAAACTAATGAGGGAACGCGAAGATAGCTTATCCCTAATTCGTATTGTTTGAATTAATTGTATTAAGCTGTATGTGTATGAATATCTAACTACAATGTGTACCTAAGAGCTTATCTTAAAAGCAATTTGTTCAGAGTCCACTACAGAATCGAATTCAGACATATTGTGTTTTTTTTTCTGAAATAAGTCTGAAATTACTTAGTAAACTTTAATCAATGTAACTACTTACATATACATATTGTAAGTACTTATTGTTATCAAGGTTTATTGTCTCAATAAAGATTTTTTAAAGCCACTGTTTTCAATTTTGTAAATTTATTAAATTAAAAGGATTCCTGACAGCATTTCACATTTAATAGCACTATCATTGTACCTGTTAGGGAATATTCAAATAAAAAACAACAGGTAAGTGTCAATTTTGCCGACAGCTAGTGTTGTTAATATTCAGTTCGATACTAACAAATGTTCACACGGCCGTACTGCAGAAGAGTTTCCTCAACTTGCTTTAGCAAATAACTAATTGTACCCAAAGAAACTTCTTAATTGGCGATACTACTCAAGTTTCCCAACAATTATTACATCTAATGAACGACACAGCTCATTGTACAAATAAACCGTGTTTCTATGTAGGTACCAACTAATTATTTTGCCAATTAGGAAGGTCAGGTCAAAATAGTTCTGAAAATAGTACCTAACAATGTGATGATACATATATGTACCTCGATATAATTATAACATACCTAATTAATTATTAAATACTTAATTATTTAAGTATGGTATAATAATAATATTTACTTTGTAAAATAGTATATTATTTTAATTATTGTGAATGTGAAGACTATGTAGATCATTGTTTTTTTTTTTTTTTCTTTCTTGATTAGTTTTAATCAAAGTCTGGCAGTTTGAGTAATTAATGCGGCCTACCCAAATGTCCTTTCTTTGGTATTGTTCGTCGAATCGTTGAGCTCCTTAAGTTTTGAGTTGAGCTGCACGATTACTGACAAATGCGTGCACTGACTGGACAGGTCCACTCATTCTGTGTGGTATTTTTTCCTCAAAATTACCATTTCAGACTCAAATCTACACGGTCTTCACATGATCTGACCAAGATTATGTCTGGACTTTAAAAGAGACTGTGACCTCTGAGTTTGTTTCGGCCTTTCTTCTCAGAGTAGTCAGATAGGAAACGCCGACCTCATCTAGTTTTAAAATATGATTGACGTGTAAAAGTGTTTGTACAAACCTACTTACAGAAATAAAATCATTTATCATTTATCATTTATCATTATCATAAATGTAACTCGGTGGCGTATTCTTAATTATGTGTTGTTGTATATTATTGTTTTGTAATTTATGAAATTGTGTAATTTTAATGATAAATATTGCATGCCTGAATTGGTATAACACAGTGGACTGCGCATTCACTTGACCTCTGGAAATGTACGATTATGTACTATGTTGAGCAATAAACTTTTGAATTTGAATTTGGAGATTTTCATATGCGAAGCCGAACTATCGAGTCTAGTAATAGATAGCCATATTTCAAACAGGCGGCCTAAATTAATGTTATCTACTGTCCAGAATTACAAATTATTTCAACATGAATGATGTCCATGTCGACCGGATAATAATTACTAAAATAGAATTCATGGAAATGCAATACCTCTCGGTTTTTCCAGTTATAAAAGAAACATCCGATTTTGTAGTGGCTAGTAAGGCAGTATTCTATTAATTACCGATCAGTCAAACGTTGTATGAGGAAAACCATCTTAACTGTGGAAGCTTGTAGGAAAAGGGGCCGATACTGTTAAAACAAAATCAATAAAAACTAGATAATTAGAGAAGAGTTTGGTAAATATTTCTAGCTAGTCATTTTCTGTAGGTACCCAAAAAGTAAATACAAAACAAAGAAACGATTCAAGGATTTATAGCAATTTAAATATCTATATTGAATACATTTAATCAACAAGAAATTGTTTAATCTTTATAGCCAGAAAACGTTTAAATTTTATCGTTACTGAATCACCAGGTGACTTTAAATATGTATAAAATCTGGATTAACATATTGTCATGTCAAGTTACATAACATAGGTGCAAAATCGATTCACCTAATGATTTCATTTAAGTAGCTTCTTAAACCAAGAGCTTAAAAGACACCGACTAAGGGACATCACATTTTTGTTAGAGACTTGAGACAAGTTTGTCTATTTCTCACCTCTACAAATCTTAAGAGCCAGAATCTACACTGAAGAAAACCATCGAGACAATTTTGCAATGTTGCATGTTGTTGTTGTGTTGCAATGTTGTTGTTGTTGTTGTTGTCAAGCAACCTTGGCACAGCATACTGCACTTTCGGCCGGTCAACAAGAAGAGCTCATAATCCCTCTCCTGGTCGACGCCAGCAGTCAGCCTCAACCCGGCGTTGTACCACATTCGACGCACTGGAACATAACGCAGCGCCACCCCGACTCACTGGGGTACCGCCGCAGACAGTTCCGACTCACCGTGAACTATGCGGCACCCGGTTCCAACTCACTGGAACCTCAACTGGCCCTGGCAAGCATCGTAAGATAGAAAGACTCAGCCCACTATCGACCTCCGGTCTCCGGGGGGGAGTGATGTAGCAGTATCGCAAGATCCTGCATCGCGCAAGTAGAGTTTACCGCTCAACTAGCATATATACAACATCCCGACATCAAACGTCGGGCAGTTGCCCACCAGACACGACACCCGTCTGGTCGGAGGATTCTCCCTTTTCCATAGAGTATGAGTGAACTTTACACCCTGTTCCTCATACCTCTGTACTCATATTGAAACAGTTGAATCACACTGCCTTGGCACCCACAACACAACGAAATCAACCAGACTGAAGAAGTATGTAAGAAAAGCCTTAGTTTCAACTCCCTCCATATCAAGCAAAAGCCTATTATTATTATTATTATTACCATTAATAATCTAATTAGCAGAACACAAAGGCTAGCAACTAAAGCAATGATCTCTCCGAAGCACACAAAGTGAATCTTTGTCGCGAACCCTTCCCTAAATTATTTTTGGGTTCCGCAGTTATGAAGCGACGCGAGGATTTGGCTCCAGCGGGGTTATGAGCCCGACTCAAGTAAATGCGTATAAAAAAGGAATTTCACTCATCGTTCCTGTGCGCTGCGAGGGTTGACGTTAAGAAGTGCCTCCAAGAATTCCGTCGTGAAATATTACCGAAAATATTCCTGTGAATACTCATGTGTCGAATGGATTAAAGAATATTGAACCTTTATAAATTGGTTATTTAGATCAAGTATTTTGCTTGATAAAGACATGTTCTTGCCTACTATTATCGAGGTGTTTATTACCTATTGTATTTTGGGTAATATTCCACATTTACTGTTTAACGGAAAAGTATGTCGCAAAGATAAAACAAGTGAATAATACCTGAATAATATGAATTAAATTATATCGTATCTAAAATAAGCACTTAACGTCTTAATAATACTGTGACGTTGAGTGCAAAACTTATCCATTAATAAATACTAATTATCAACTGACTTAGGCACTTCGTCTTATTATTCTTACGTTGTATTATTTCCATCCTGTTGCTAAGCCTCTCTTTGTTGAAACAAAGTGTCGACTTAGTATCATATCAATAATGCATAATTATAGTATTAATAGTATTGTGACGTACAGGGCATGAATATTATAGTTACGACTTCCACGCGACCTCGTTCGCGTGGGAGTCGTAAGACACCACAATTTACTAAAATAACTGCCATATTTTATAAAAACTTTCCTGTAGTGTGTAGTTTTGGTGTCAACAGCCAAAATATGAAGATAGTCAGGACTGGTGACGCAGGAGCAAGTGACGTACAGTTGTCCGTGTAAGATCCAGCTCAACCTTTCTTTATTTATTTTTTTGTGTGGGATATCATCAAATGACCTCTCCCGCTGAGGTCGACACCCGCAGCCTTCAGTAGTAATTTCCCATTGCTTGCGAAGTTAATCGTGTTTAGTAAATTAATAAATGCCTGCGTTAGTGTATATACTGCCTAATAGCACAAAACTGATACACTGACTAATGCTTTTAAAAGATTATTAAATAGGGCAATTTTCATACGGACACTTAAGACCAGTCTCCTAAAACCGTTTTCTTGTTGCGACCACGATTAAGGCACCTGCCCGTATTGCCCCATCTCAAAAATCCACCCTGTATATGTCATTATTGACTGCTTAGCTCCATAAAGGTATAGCGTGATGATAATCATTTAAAAGGTTAAATCTGTAACTATGTGTAATATTTTAACTCGTCTTTTTACAATTTGCGGTAAACTATAGAAGAATAAGAACAAATTGCAATATTGCTCATGCCAATAGCGTCATAATTTATAGCCAGACTAGACTGACTAGATTTATAGGGAATATCTATGCTAAATCTATTATCTCCTATCTATCTATTTAAACAAAATCTATCCGGTAGTTTTTGCGTGATAGTGGAATATACATTCAGACCATAGATATCCGATTCAAACACACAGACAAAAATTCTAAAAATCATATTTTCGGCATTAGAATCGTTCCCAAACCTCGCAAAAATTACTTTAAAATAAAAAATAAAACAGTTTTGACCACTACGTCATAATTTCCTGTTGTTGCCATACCTCGCTTTGATCAATGACATTGATCATTACTCGTAAGCAATAATATTATGGTCTGTTTTCCATCAATACCACATTAAATGGCGTGTAGTGTAATAAACTGGTATTTAGTTAGTCTGAGTACCGGTTATTTCGGGCAGAGTATTATGTAGCTATTTGAATAATTATTATCTAGAAATTGTTCATCCATACTAATCCTAACTAATACACACATAAAAAGTGTCTAGGGATTAAGCACGTTTTAGCTAGTTACTTAAAATCTGGTTTTTCAATTATATTTTTTGTAACTCTTATGGATACTTTTTCGTAAATATCGTCATTTGAAAAGGGAATAGTTTTTGAATTTCGGTCAAAAGATGAAAATCTTCTGTTTTGTCGTATTCCTGTCCTATAATCCTGCAACGGATTGGAGGCCAAATCAGTAACATTTCTGCCATATTTCTGAGAGGAATCAATACAAAAGAACGGTATTATGGAGAGAAGACGTCGTTTAAACCGAGAAGAAATAATCAGAGCCGTAGGAATGATGGAAGCTGGTTCTCGGCAACGTGCTGTGGCAATCGCTCTGGGCACTACGCACAGAGTTATAAGTTGACTTTGGACACGTTGCCGCATCACTGACATCGTGGCAGGGTGACATGGAGGACGAGTTCGCATCACACGCAGACAAGATCGTTACATATAAATTAGTGCTCGACGAAATTGCACATTGACTGCGATGATGTTGGTTACGAGGCTTCATAGCTCTTCAGGGATATTAATAAGCGATCAAACAATAGAAATCGCTTGCATAAAGTCAATCTCCGTTCCCGAAGGCCGCTACGTGTATCACCTATTGAGCCCCGCAATCGCAGAGCCCGTTTACAATGGGTTCGTGAACATAGAGATTGGGCAGAAGAAGAGTGAGGTTTTGTGTGGTTTTTCCGACGAATTTCGCTTTGGTATGAGGTCAATTATTAGATGTACACAGTACTGGAGGACCCCTGGACGCCAAGGACCTTTAAAATCATGCCAGGAAGTCCATGCATATAGTGGTGGAACAATCATGATATAAACGGGTATTTGGATCGGTGGAAAAACCGAACTGATTTGGATCAGCGGCAATCTCAATGCACAGATTTACGCTGAAACGATTGTATCAGATGTTTTCATTCCTTTGCTAACCCAATTTGGTGCTTCATGCATGATAATGCACCTCCACACACTGCCAGAGTCGTTGGAAACACACTTGTCGCAGCTAATATCAACGTGCCATGGCCTGCTCAATCCCCAGACTTGAATCCCATTGAGCACGCATGGAATATGCTTCAAAGAAGAGTTCTGCCAATTATGGATGCCGTAAGCACATCAGAAAATCTTTTTCGCCTGTTACAACGGACTTGGGTGGCCATTTCGCAACGTGATTTGGATGAACTCTCATTGAGTATGCCGAATCGCTGCGACTGTGTTATACGCATTAACGGCGGAAATACAGACGAATAATTCTTTATTTTACCTAATAAAAACCTTTATTTTTATCTTTTTATCACATTTTAATGTCAGGATTAACTAAGGTGAAAAACCAACATAAGCCAAAATCGCGAAACGTCTTTATTAATGCAAAAGCAGAGATTACTTCGTCGACCTACACATACGAAAACATTTTATTTAGTCAATCCAAATAGACATTTTTATTTAATTTCAATATGGCAATAAAATATATATTTTTAAATACCTTGATCCCTAGACACTTTTGATGTGTGTATTATAAAAGCGAGAGTAAGTTGTTTGTTTGTTCGTTTGTTACGTTTTCACGCTAAAACGACTCAACGGATTTCGATGAAATTTGGGACACAGATAGACCATAACCTGGATAAGGACATAGGCTACTTTTCATCTTGGATCGCAGACGAAGTCGCAAGCAACAGCTAGTAATATTATAAATTCGAAAATAACTGGCTGTATGTTACCTAAACATTACGCCTAAACCACCAAACGAAATTCGATTAAAGGAAAAGATATAGATCCTGGGAAAGGCCATAGGCTACTTTTTGTCCCGGTAGCACATTCCCTTGGAATAATTTCCGACATCCACGTGGGCCGAAGCTAGTAAAATATATGTTTGAATAATATAAACAAACTATCAATTCCGGGAATCTGTACTACCACCATACCTAAATCGACGTTAAGCATAGTTGCTGTGATCCGGTTCGAAGGGTATCTATGGGTGCTGGTGTAATTACTAAGTCTCTGGGTTAGTTTCGTACCTAATACGCCTCTGGTTTAGCAGATGACCATTAGGTGGCCGCCAGCTTCCGCAAAAACGAAAAACATTACTGTTATCTAATTTAGTTTACTTACTAAATTCATAAACATAACTGCAATCCCACAGTCTACATATCATTGGCATTTAATACCTACCTATATACCACTACACAAGCAAGCACACACTGGAATTCCGTAACATCATCACATTAATTAACCCCGTCTTATGTTAACCTTGTTCCAATTAAACTCAATCAAACTATAATTTTGCTCCAGTATCTCATGATACGATTTGATTTTAGAAATTCGTTTCTGAGCATTCGCAAAGATCTAATGAAAGCATATTGGGTATGTCACGCGATTTGAAGATCAACGTCTTAAAAACAAATGAACCATAAGAATCATGGTGCAATTTTTGTTGCACGTGTAAAAAATGATACTAATCAAATGTTGATAGATAGATATAATATAATACTCTTTATTGTACACCATAACAAATTGCAGGACGAAACTAGAGTATGATTATCGTTATCATTTAGTAATTGAATTTTAGAACATTAGAAGTTTAATTATTATGTAAAATATTAAATTTAATTATTATTTAACACTTTATTTATGCAAATAAATAATCCTTGATTCTTCAGTTATAGAGGAAGTAAAAGAGCAAACAACAATTAAAGGACACTCTTAAATGCAATTTATGAACAAGGTCTTTTTCTGCTTGCACTCCTTATCTAAATTCAGAGATTAACTTTTTATTTTTGTGCGACTATTGTTGAATATGATACGGAGAATAAAGTACCTAGTCAATCTCTGCATCAAATTCTACAAAAACCTTTAAAAGTTTTATTGTTTCAGCGGGAGTAGCGATCATGGTGTGCGCAGGTGCAGCGGCGACCCGGTGGGCGCGCCGTGATTGGCCGCTCGCCAGCAACCCCGTGTGGGAGGTCTACAAGCTACTCTGGAGGATATTCGAGCCCATGCTCTTCACCCTCAGCGGGTATTTCTTAGATGTACATATCGCTTTTACCAACTTTTTTGTGTTCGTAAATACAGTTAAACCAGAAAAGGTATGCGCTTCGTTAATCTTCGTGTTTCCGAATTAGCATGAACGTCGCGACACAGAGTAACCGCCACAGATGTAAAGGTTAAGTTGCATGACATACAGTATAAAGACAAAGTTACCTAATATGGCAAATAAATCTGAGATCGATCTTTAAAATAATTTCTTACAGCCCTCTAGTTCGAAGCTCTAGAGCCCGTTTCCTGCATTCAAAATAATCGATTTTATAACAACAGGATAATATTTTACTGGACAAATTAAAATCATCTCAAAAATCCGACTTAGTAACCCAAGCCTATCTTTTTTTTTTTTTTTTTTTTTTTTTTTTTTTTTGGGTGGGAAATCATCAAATGACGTCTCCCGCTCTGGGTGGAGCGGAAGGGCGTGTCAGACTCTTACTGACTAAAACCCACCCGTGTTCCTTCAGTTGCCTGTGCGCCAGGGCCACGGTAACTCTTTCGAACAATCCGCAGCCCCGTCAGGCATCGGTCCTATCGGACCCCGTAAATTTTGCTGACATCTCTTTGAGGCGCGCGTGGAACACGACGCGCCGTCGACCCTGGCCTGGTCCTTACCGGACGGCGAGCTGCCCATTGTTCGCCGTCCGCAAGCCCGCGCCTACGGTGGCCGGGAGTCGGCAATCAACTCCCGACGCCCAGGGTGTCTCCTCCTCCTGCGGCGGCTAGGGGTGCGAGGGCGCAGTGATTGCCTCTCCCTCTCGCGCTCCGCCTCCTCCTTCGCGAGCATTACTGCTTCGCAGAAGGAGGTGACGGCTTCCCATTCCCTCTCGCTCCGTACCATGGCCTGAACTAGGGCCGGACGCGAGAGGTCGCCGCCGCCGATCGCCGCCACGAGGACACGGCGGTGCTCCGCCCAAGCCGGGCAGACCTCCACCGTATGCTCCACCGTGTCCTCCGGTCGATCCACGCAATGATAACACCCGGGCGTTTCCTCCCGCCTTATACGAAACAGGAACCTCCCGAAACAGCCATGTCCGGTGAGGACCTGCGTCAGGCGGAAGGTGAGGACGCCGTGGCGTCTCTCAAGCCACTCCTCAAAGAGGGGTCTTACCGCCGCAATTGTGGCGTGCCCTAACCCAAGCCTATCTGGGGTTGTAAAATGTGATAATTTACTCCCGTATGACCTACATCTAATTCCTGCATACATCAGTATTCCTGCATCATCATTATTCCTGCCATCTTGTCTAGACAGAAAGGTGTAGAAAATAAGTTCTAAAGCGAGGAGCATGATTGATTGACACAGGTTATAAAGAACGCTGGGATCAATTTAATCTTAGTTTTATTTTACTGTCTGGAACAACTCAGGAACTGGTTCTTGTATTCTCGGAGGTCAAGAACTTCCTTTATTTTTATAAGACGATACCTTCAATTTTTGCATAAAGTTTATCCTTATCCCATGACTAAAACAATGTACAGTCACCAAAAGTGATTAGTAACTAGTGACGTGGGATATAATTGAAGTTTAGTAAGCAACCGCTGGATGTGTTCGAATAAAATTTAATTTAATTAATAGAAAACAAACAGTTCATTTATCAAATTAAATTTCATTCGAAAACATCCATCGGTTTCTTACTAAACTTCAACTATATCCGACAATCCTGGTTACTTATCTCTTTTGGTGCTTTTCTAAACCTTTGGCCGTCTATTTTTCGTCTGCATGAAAGTTTGACTCACACTTGATTGGTTATTTTCATAATTAGTTATACTACCGACCCACCTTTGCTGCGCACGCGTCTATCATCGTCATGTAGAAACATCGAGATTTAAGTGCTTTATCCAACTTAAATGTTAATCTAGAATCACATAAACTTTCCGGAATAAATGCTCAAAATTAAAGTAAAACCCGCATAAAAATCCATTCTGGTTTAGAAGATCTAAGAGGTCTCAAACTGACACGAAAAGCGACTTTGTTTTATAATAATATGTATAGATATTGATTTAAAATTGCATATAAAAAGACACAGAAACTAATATATTCAGCACCAACCAAAACAAAATCAAATTTATACTTACAACTTCTAACTGCATTAATTGCGTGACAGTCCTAAATTACAATAACTTTCTTTCAAATCGCCAATTTAAAGCTTCATTTCTTCCAGGTATCACAAATAAATGTGAAGGAGCTGTGCCTGATCCTCGGATGCATCTCTTCCGCGCTAGTTCTCCGGCTGCTGGCAGCTTTCCTAGTCGCACTCGCTAACGACCTGTCGATCAAGGAGAGTATTTTCATCGCCGTCACCTGGATGCCTAAAGCTATTGTAGAGGTACACCGTTTATTTTCTACTAGAATTGTTTGCGGTAAAATATTTCAGGTAAAACGTTGTTGGAACATCATTGGTTGTTGTGGCGACAGCGGAGCTGTTTGTTTGTAAATGTTTTGTTTATACTTTCTTTTGTAAATTTTTATCAGTGAGTGGCAGTTACTTTCTTTAGGTTTATTATTGCGTTTTTTACTTTTTATGTTCACGTCAATTGAAGCTCTCGACGGAAAGCTGAATTCAACTGGTAAATTGAACTAAATGTCGGTCAGTAGGTTATAAAATTACTGTCACTTGATTCAAGGAATAACATTTTTCAGTAGGGTGATTTTTTCCGTCCTTTCAAGCGGAGATTCAATTTATAATCCTTAGTTGGTTATGAAAGTTAAAGTTTTTGTAGAGAAATTGAAAATTAATATTAGAAATGTTACTTTAAGAAAGTCGAGAAATTCACGATATTCATAGGTACTTATTTACAAACTTGTCTTTCAGTCTACAACACCAAAACTATTATTAAAATAACAATTTGATTTTTATTATTTAATAATACACGCTTTTCATAACACCATCAACGGCATATCCATGTTTTTGTTACCACCAATTTAAATATTTACCAATTAAACATGTACCGTGAAATATGCCAACTTTGCCAATCAAGGTATCTTTGCCCAAAAAGCAATTTATAAGCAAATCCGCAAAATTTTCCGCTTTTAGGGTAAAGATACCTCGATTGGCAAAGTTGGTATATTTCACAGTATGATCATTTCACTTCGTTAAAAAGGGTTTGCACGTGGCTAGCTATAATTAATACCGTCACTCGATCACCATCCATCACTAAGAAGAGACCTTGAAACCGCGTCGCTGTTAACTTCCTACTTATTTAATCGTGTGCTCTGTAACATCATACTAAATACGTGTAAACATTAATTTCGTTGTAATTATCAGCTGACTGAAACAAAACACAAAACTCTCAAACAAAAAATTGCTGTGTCATGTGAAGCTGTCAATGATTGCCATTTCAAGTGGCAATACTGCTCGCCTTTTGGGAATGCCATCAATTGGCAATTATTGCTTTCTTTTTCAGTGTTATTGCACTTTTGTCATTGTACGCAATAGTGAAAGTAGGTTTCAATTAAGTGAAGTTAAACAATGTTGTATTATGAAAGGGTAATTATTAAATACTAGCTTTTGCCCGTGGCTTCGCTCGCGTTAATTTAGACTTTGACTATCAATTCGGGTCAATCATGATTCGATAGACATGTGGCGCCATCTATTATCATAAGAACGTTATTGTTGTTTTCCTCGGGAACAGTACGTTTTTGCGGGATGAAAGGTACCCTATGTCCGTTTCTGTACACCTGACAACATATATGCAAAATTTCAGGACAATCGGTTCAGTGGTTTAGGCGTGAAAAGGTAACAAACAAACTTACTTTCGCATTTATAATATTAGTTAGGATTAGGATAACTACCGTTTTGTCAGACATAGATAAATAATACCAATTGCACGTCACAAAACATCATAGTTTGTTGGTAGGTTATTTGTAAAAGTCAGTTTATACTGACGTGTTAATATGGTAAAGCTACCTTCCATTACTAATCCACTGCCTATTTTTCTTTCTTTCTTTTCACTACAATAACTTTTATATCGGTTCGGCGGCTTGAATACTGCTTACCCCATTATGGAAACACGTGGTGAGCATAAACAGCACTATTTAGATATTTATTCACACTATTATATATTTTAAACTAGCTGCCCGCCCCGGCTTCGCACGGGTTGCGGTACTTATCTACGGCGTACCCTACCTACCTACCCTACCTACCTACCCTACCTACCTACCCTACCTACCTACCCTACCTACCTACCCTACCTACCTACCCTACCTACCTACCCTACCTACCTACCCTACCTACCTACCCTACCTACCTACCCTACCTACCTACCCTACCTACCTACCCTACCTACCCTACCTACCTACCTACCCTACCTACCTACCCTACCTACCTACCCTACCTACCCTACCTACCTACTCTACCTACCTACCTACCCTACCTACCTACCTACCCTACCTACCTACCTACCCTACCTACCTACCTACCCTACCTACCTACCTACCTCCCTAACTCCCTACCCTACCTACCAGAAAAAAAAAAAAAAAAAAAAAAATTGATGTTGGCCGATTCTCATAGATACCGGATAAGCACAAAAAATTTCATCAAAATCGGTTAAGCCGTTTCGGAGGAGTATGGCAACGAAAACTGTGACACGAGAATTTTATATATTAGGTCTTTACCTATGAAATTGCCGTTCTGCAGTACTGGCCATTTCAAATCAAAATAATTTTTGTTTGGCTATGAATTCTAATTTCAAATTAATTTTATTTTAAAAACATGGATTTTTTTTTCTAAAAGTAGTCATTTCTTTATTGATTAGTGTTACATTTTCATCGCATTTCAATCTTTTTCGTCATCATGGATACGTTAAAAATTCGAGTAATTATGGAATATGAGTACCGTCGTGGCAGCAACGCGGCACAAGCGGCACGCAACATCAACGACGTTTACGGAGCTAACTCTACAAACCAACGCACCACCTGTTATTGGTTTGCTCGCTTCCGTTCTGGAAATTTCGACCTGAAAAATGAACCTCGCGGTCGTCCGAAGACTTTGGTCGACAATGACGAATTAAAGGCGATTGTGGAAGCTGATGATACACAATCTACGGCTGAATTAGCAGCAGCTTTCGACGTTAGCGTCAAAACAATATTGGTCCATTTGCGTCAAATTGGCAAGGTAAAAAAGCTTGACAAATGGGTGCCCCACGAACTCAATGATCGCCAGCGCGAAGTACGCGTCGAGACGTGCCTTGCACTGCTCAACAGACACACAAATGAAGGAATTTTGAACCGCATTGTTACCTGCGATGAAAAATGGATTCTGTTTGATAACCGTAAGCGCTCAGCAAGTTGGTTGGATCCTGGTTCAGCACCTAAACAATGCCCTAGACGAAAACTTACCCCTAGAAAAGTGATGGTCACTGTTTGGTGGTCTAGCGCCGGTGTGATTCATCACAGCTTCTTACCAAACGGGGTGAGCATTACTGCAGATGTGTACTGTGAAGAACTGAACACAATGATGGAGAAGCTGGCGCATCTCCAACCAGCATTGGTCAATCGCTCGTCTCCGCTGCTCCTGCACGACAACGCGCGACCTCATACTGCACAGCAGACGGTCTCCAAGTTGCAAGAACTGGGGTTGGAAGCTCTCCGTCATCCGCCCTACTCACCAGACCTTGCGCCTACAGACTACTACTTTTTCCAGAATTTGGATAACTTCTTGGCGGGAAAAAAATTTAATACCCGAGAGGCAGTACAAAATGCCTTTGAAGAATTTGTTGCCTCCCGTCCAGCTGATTTCTTTAAGAAGGGCATCAATAAACTGCCACTGCGATGGCAAAGATGCATTGATTGCATGGGTGATTACTTCGATTAATACAAATAAAAAATTCATGAAAAAAATTCGTTTAAATTTTTTCATACAAAACGGCAATTTCATAGGTAAAGACCTATTATTAGATTACAATAGTATTTATTTATTAAGCAATCAATCATTAAAGTGGGGGTGCGTTGTAACTCAAAGTGGACTCGCCCGTCCTGCTGTCCGATGGCCTCGATACTACTTATACTAGTTTTAAGTAATATTTTCACTAACGATTAGAAACTACTCCGACACTCAACCAACAGAGTCCAGTTTAATTCACTTTGAGTCGTCCCAGCACCAGTTTAGTAATTTCAGGCTTGTTTATATCAAAACTTTGACAAATATAAACCCTGGTCCTCTTTGTAGAGTAATGAATAATTAAAATGCACTACAGCGAATTACAGCTGCAGGCTTAGCATGACGCTTTCTATTTCTTGGAAGAATAGACATAGCTATTTCTATACAAAGTGACGTTTTCCAGTTTCGTTTCTCCATTTTTGACATCGCACCGTAAAAATCCTTCTACAATCTGTAATTTTGTCTTTCGTTTCTACCGATCGTTGTCTAGGTCCTTTTTTATGTAGACTATTTCAGAAAAAGTTTTCTATCCCAAACTGTCAAAATCACCCTGACAACTATAAAAAAGTTGTCTAAGGTAGTGAAGACAATTTGATTTTGTAATCGCCATCCTAAAGACAGTAGAAAACTTTTTTACTCGACGGCCACAAAGTATAAAAATGGAATTTTTTACTTTTTGTATGGAAAATGTGAATAATTATTAACTACATGTTTAGTTTTAGGGGTTTAAGTGCTTGATAAAGGGGTCGAAATTTTCATTACTTTTGCGATAGGACACACTATTTTCGAGATATAAGCAAATTAAAAGAAAAACGTGAATAAACTACAGAATTTCTTAAAAAGTGCAGTTGACTCTTTCTACTTTGCTGCCGTCGTACTGTCTTCACGGAACGTCATTTTTTTCTACTCTTCCATCGACAAAACGATGCTCGTGCTAAGCCTGCTGACATTAGATTTCATTATAGTTAATACTTTAAGATGTCCAAATATCCATTGTATTATAGAGGTATGAGGAACAGGGTGTACAGTTCACTCATACCTCCAGAGAAAATGGAGCATCCTCCGACCAGACGGGTGTCATGTCTGGTGGACAACTGCCCGACGTTTGATGTCGGGACGTTGTATAATAATATGCTAGTTGTGCGGTAAACTCTGCTTGCGCGATGCAAGATCTTGCGTGACGTCAGTGTGACGCGTAGCTCACATGTGGAGCGTAGCCGCTACAGTATTACCAGCCTATTAATTAAGTCATCAGGGTATAAGCATACCCTTCTAGCAATACAAAAAACAACAACTTTATAAGCCCCTAATCTGACATATTAAAGTAATACATAAATGAAGAAAGGGCGGAGTACTCAGAACACATTTCTAATCTAATGATTAGGATTAAGATGAATGAGGAATGAATTACCATTAGATACAGGTAAAGCAGATTCCTCATCGTCCATCACTCCTAATAAAACTAAATACCGTAAGCTCTAACCAATGATATTAGATGAACGAATGCCCTTCATACTTTTGAAACTAATTAATGTTGGGCTACCTATCTCTATTATTAAATTAAACTTATTTTGAATCTACTGCTACTATTTGTTAGTCTGATTCTACTCAGACATTTTACGAAATATAGATGACTTTCAAAACTTTTTATTCAAACTTGTATTAGTTATCACACAAGTCCAGTCAAATATAAAAACTTTTTAATATTCCAAAAAAAATAATTAAACTTTATTTTGGTAAAGTAGTTTTGAATTGTCACAGGTTAAAAGAAAAATGTGCCTTATAATTAAGGCAATTTTTTTTTTTTACTGCCGAATTTTTATAGCAAACAATCCCATAGTTGGTTTTTTATCACCTACTCGCGACCCGCCCTTGCTTTGCACAGGTACAATGGTGACATGTTGAAAAATCGAGATTATTGTGCTATTTCCATTGTGTAGTTTAGAAAAACACGATAAACGACGTTGTTTTATATTATGTCTAGCGACATGCCCCTGCTTTGCACAGCTTTTACGACTTGACAAAACGTCTTGATTTAATTTTTATATGTAAGTTTAATATTAACGTATTAGACACATAAACCTGCCGGAATAAATTCTCTAAAAGATGGTGAAAACTGCATCAAAATCAGTTGCGTTGTTTAGATGATCAATGCGGCCACTCAGGCAGACACGAAAACCGACTTTAATTTATCATAATGTTTAGATGATTGGCGAACATACGAATGGTAAAAAACGGAAACTCATACGAAAACAATGAAGAAAAGGAAGAATCGCGTTTATTTCAAAATACCTCACCCTCTCACCGCTGTGCGTTGTCAACGAGTAACGTAAAAAGAAAACAAATGACAGAATATTGGTAGAATGGCTTTTTATTTTCATTTGAACATGCAAAATACGGCACCATAGGTAAAACCCTTAAAACTAACGTTGTAAATTACTCGAAAACACTTGTATTCCGTTCAATTAATTATAATACTCGTACTCGTTAAATTTAGGTAATAACCTAAAAGCCCACAGTGCCGCCACCGGTACCGTAGTAATGAAAATGAATGATTTACGTCAAACAATTGTGAATCGTATTTCCGCTTACAGGAACGATCATAAATCCGTCGATATCATTAGCTCGGCTGCAGACTGCCAAAAGAGATAGTCAAGTCAATGGCGACAATACTCGTATTGTTCTTGCGAAAAAACCTTTGCTTTACTGTTCAGATAGATTCATTGCAAACGGGTGGAAACTTTTCATTCAGTTCAATGATGTAACAATTTTGTTTACGCTTGCTATTTTTAGGCTCCTTCAAATAGGCGCGACACGCGTCGCGTGTCGTGCCTGTTTGAAGGAGCCTTTAGCTTTAAAATACTGTTTATTTTGTGACATAGTGGGTGCTTCTAAATACAACATTATTAGTTCATCTACATAATTATACACCTTCCAACTTACTGCGACTAGCCCTGAATTAGTTTTTAAATCTTTTGTATCTACACTATATCGCCTATAGGTAGGTACTATGCCAATGCAAACGGGAACTTATATTGATTGTATACCTATAGCTAGAAGCTCCTACGTACCTACACGTTATATAGTCTGTTCCAAAAGTATCTGATGAAAAGGTTAACAAATGGATCAGAAAAAGTGCCTGTAGATGACAATTTATAGTGACACTTAAAGATTGACTGCTTTGATTTCGTTATTTGAATATTCAAACCTGAAATTCCAGTTTTAAATCCCCTTAAAGATGTTTTCCATTTGACAATTGAGATTTTATAACCTCTAAATTGAGGTTTTATAAACTCAATTTTGGTCACATTTCTTACACTTTCACATTGTTTACACTTTCACCAGATAATTTTGAAACAGACCATAGGTAATGTTTCTTAGCCAGAAGTACGGTCTCCCTTATAGCGCGTCGTCAGCTCGTTCCCTTCATCAGCGAGGAGCTTACATGGCGAAGTTGAATGGGCCCAACACGATTAATTCGCGTGCTCGCTAAGCTATTATATACTCTGCTTCATCTTCAATCCCTTCGTGCATGCGAGTTTAAGAAAACGATTAAATAAGTATATTTGTTTTGCGTTTAGAGGTATTTATTTCGATACGAGTCTCGAGACAAAAAAGTAGGTAGCACGCATGTGTGTGCATTTGTTAGAAATAACATGCAAATTACAACAAATAACAACTGTTAAGATATATTTGTAAAAGGAAGGTAGACATTTCACCTAATTGTTTACGAACACAAATCTCATCGACACAAACAATCATACACGGAACAAATATCTATAAAACAACAACAACAGCAACTATCATCTACCTAGTTTAAGTTAGTTGCAATAATATATTTTATAACAATTTCGAATAGGCGATCCGCATCGCAGACGCATGCCGGTACCCCGTGTCCTAATAGAAAACGATCGTCGCGATCATTTGTTTGGAAATGAACGCGCCCTCTCTCGGCGCACTCAATCACTTTCCGCAGACCGGACCGCAGCGTTCACCTGTGTATTGCTATATACACATTGCATTGCATTGAATTGCTGTGTATTGGTTACTAACTTGTTTTATTGGTAGTCTTGCTGCTAGAAAGATAAGATATTCATGTGAACACCTACCCATCACCAGTTCTATAACGACCTAAAAGATCGCTACAGTGAACGGTCATAATAACCGAGTTTGACATCCGAACAAAATAAGACAGACTATTTTCTTAAAAGGCTGATAGGAAAACGTTGGTGCTCATTTACCGACCATAATCTTTCAGTTACCTCTCATGAAACTAAGGGATCGAGAGGCAAAAGCCCATTATTTACCATACGAAACCAAGAAGTCATCTTAACACAAGGTTATATGTATAGCCATAGAGTACAATTTAGTAGGTAGCTAAGCAATTTATGTAGGTACCTTAAGGGCCCAACCACAGGCAATAAATGGCGGAAGGTGAAAGCCACTTACCGACTAACTGACTGACTTATAACCTTATCTCACTGCTTAGCCCTTCCATCTCTGAACTTGACAGTAGGTATCATTTGCCATTTACATACTATTTAGAAGCTACGTAGATGGTAACCGGTAACCCACTAACTAGGGATAAAACACCTTATTTATATTCATGGAAATTTTTCGAATTAACTTGGTTGACTTTTATCATTGAAACTTGCAGTTTTAAACAAATTACACATACAAATATATAAACTCACGCTTTTTTCCCATGAGGGTACGCGGAAACTACAGAACGCCACCTGCTACGATCCTTACGTAGGTACTCCTTTTGCTTCGTTTGCAAGTTAAATAGTGGCACAGATTATTAAAGGCCGGCGGCACATGAGTCGTTGCCCGGAATGTTACCATTTTATAAATATTATGTTTATATAAACATTTGGAACTAGGTATACGGTATTTTTTTTTTATGTTTTCTTCTGCTGCACTGGTTGACGTCATCACGTCAACGCAGGCTGTCGCTGAAAGCCAACGCTGGGGCTCTGTCTCGCATAGGGGTCGTAGCATTATGCTGAACGATGGTTGGTTTGCGTGGATGTGACGCATATTTTCCCTCAACTCGTTCTTTGTTGTATTTGTGTGTTTTTTTCTACGTCATGTTTACCGCAAATAAACGTATTTTCTTTCTCTTTCTTTTTTTTTCACATAAAAGCAATTATGTTAAGAAAACAACTGATTATAAAAAGGTAGATAGGTACGCATTGATTTTCTTTTTTAAAATATAATATAATGTGTGTATGATGTGTTTGTAGGAAAATTGTGTTACATGAAAAAACATTGATAATAAGAAATTTTCCAATAAATTAATCTATCGTAATTTATTTTTATTATGTATTTTTGTGGAGTAGATAAATCATCATTATCTTAGACAGTAAAATTCCATTTGATAACGTTAATATCCTTTTTACGGAAGTTCATTCTACAAAACGTCTACATAAATCGGGAAACGATGATCGCTTAGTGATCGTATCTCATTTCTTACAGTAAATACTCCGTTTAGTGTCCTTCGATTTGATATTATATTGTTACCACAGACATGAACACAATAATCGTTTTTTTATGGGAACCGAATGTATTATAAAGCCAGAAACCGCTGCACAATATTGTTGATTGTTGGTTTTGACCACGCTACTTCTTACAGTAAAAACATACTAATCAATGCTTTACTAATTTGTGTAATGTAAACTTACAAACACACTTTTACTACTACATTTTTATTTTTATCAACTGTGAACTGATTAACTAAAGGACGGGGGGGGGGGGTTCATAAGTAGATTCACTAAATATCAGCAAGCGGCAATACCTAGTGTACCTACGTGTAATATTCGAAAATGTCATTTGAACGTCCACCGTTAGCTTTGACGTGCCGAAGCAGAGTCGATAACTCGATAGGTGCCTAATTGATTTAACGGTACCGGAGTAAACTACACACTGCACGACGGGTGGGCAACGTCTTCGGACAAAGCTTATTCTGTGGTTGAGCTGACCCGTCGGTTAATCGACGTTTAAGGTAAATCGGCCGCGCTCCCGGCCAGGTTATCGCAAACTGTCATACGCTGTAATGGCATGTGGTTGTGTAATTACTTGATTGGAACCACAGTTGAGCAGCATTGATTGATGTAGTATCAGGAACTATTGAACCCTCGGGACTTCATTTCCGTATATAGGTATGTGTATACCACATACATAATGTATCTACTCCATGCAATCCTATTTCAACATGCCATTTTTAACCGACTTCAAAAAGGAGGAGGTTATCAATTCGGATGTTTATACATATATTTTTTATGTATGTTCGGGCATAACTCCGTCATATATAGACGGATTTGCAAAATTCTTTTTTGTTTGAAAGGGTATACTCTCGAGGTAGTCCCATTGTCACCAAGTCGAGGAAAATCCTCAAATTTTATAGGCACACCTATAGCGATTTGGGTATTTTTTATAGTAACTCGTACATTTGCTCTCGGAAAGCACCATTCGGTGAAGTGGAACTGATGATGAAGACCAAAGGTGGCCACCGGAACTACTCAATAATAAGTATTTCACGGGTTGCGATTCAATTACTTTAATATGGTTGCTAAGCAATTTATGCTCGTCACAATGCATATGGTGAAATGGAGCTGATGGTGGCTTCACCATTAGCTCCAGTTCTTCTGATTCTTACTAGGAGAACTCCTCGACAATTAACGTCCCTGCATAGGAAAAGGAATATTTTGTAAAAGGTGATGAGCAGTTGACATTAGACTATTGTAACTTAGATAAATTAATAGCTGACTCACTAAAAAATTAAACATAAAATACTTTTTTATTAAAAAAAAAACAACTGACTTCAAAAAATAAACACTACGAAGTGAAAAATAACTTTAATTTCGGAATTTGGTGGCAAAAAACTAAGATACAGATCCAAAGACACCGACTTCCGAAATTAAAGTTATTTTTCACCTTGTAGAGTTTTTTTTATTTTTGAAGTTGACTGACCGGAGAATTTCCGATAGTTTCAACGAACTCTACCTATAATACGTAGTTATTTATTTAATTACCTACTCTTTATTCTACAACTATGTAGCTTCTGCCCGCAGCTTTCCCGGCGTGGATGTAGGATATTATCCCACGGGAACGTGCTATCTAGACAAAAAGAAGCCTTTGTTACTCCATATAACATCAGCTATCTGCCAGTGAAAGTCCCGTCAATATCGTAGCCGTTTCGGAGATTAACCGGAACAAACAAACAGACAGACAAAACAAGAAAAGATTTTTTGTTATAAGTACCGTATTTACTTTAATATGCATTTAGTAGAAAGCTGTTATTTTGACATTACAAACAGAAAATTAAATTTTATTTATTTGTATAGATATAAAGTCGAATAAGAGCACGAAGTAAAGAAATTAAAGAAAACTTTTATTTAAATTCCACCTCATTATCAGTAACAAAATAAATGCCTCGGCTTCGGGCAAGCGCGGTACAACATTAAAACAACTTATTACTAATTATAAAAATTGTTAATTAACCTCTTAGAGAATAAGCGGAACCCTAAGCTGTTATAATGAGAAGAAGATAATTAAAAAGTCATTAAATAAAAACATTAATTTCAGGCTGTCCTCGTGCGGGTTGCAATGGATTCCCTGTGGGTGGACGCCACCTCAAAAGACAGGCGGATAGCTTCGCAGCACTCGAATATCATCGTTATTGCAATACTGATAACGTCCACTTTGGGATCTGCGCTGACGACAGCGTTAGGTCCTGTGCTCCTCTCGCACGACTCAAGGGTCGCCCCTGAAGGTTGGTACTTTTTTTATGGGACATTCACGGTGCCATATAAATGCGTAGATTTTCAATTAATGAAGTGCTCGTGGGAATTTCATGGTGTGATGGTAACTGATACCTGTCTTCGCAAATAAACGTATTTTCTTTATTTTTTTCTTTCTCATAAATGTTTTCAAAATTGTAGCGTAAGCGCTGATAAAACAAATGTTAACGTAGGCTTACTTATTGCGTTTTTCTGTTTCATTATTTCACACAGGTATGATTAAATCTATAAAGATGCAATTATAAGTGCAGACGATGAACCATTCTTTTTTCGAACCTCTTTACTGTGCGTTGACAGGTCCGCTGGAAAAATCAAAAATTGTTCAAAAAAAACTTACGACGCTTACGACTCCGTAGATGAACTAGATTTTCACAAGAAAAGATCATGTGAAGAAAGAGATACTGTCCACAGTAACCATTAAAAAATTAAGAAAAGCTATTAGCTAGTTGCTTGTTATACGGTAGACAGAAACTACAGAACGCCACCTGCTACGATCCTTACATACTCCTTTTGCCTCGTTTACGATACATCTGATCATACACGTACTCCGGTTGCGAGTACTAGACACCTTGACCTTGACCTTTCTGAAGAACATCACCAATAAGGTCACTATTATGTCCTCCTAGGGCGTCCCCTCCCGGCGTTTCCACTCATATCTGCCTTGTAAATACCTTTTGTTAGTCGCCTTTCATCTTTCACATCACATCAATCATCACATTAATTATTTATCTTTAAAATTATCTAAACAATAAAAACAAAATGTAATCGACTCATTTAATGACTGACACATTAGCGACAGTCTAGACAAAATACGCTAGAAACCCAAAATTGTTATACTCAACAAAGATTGTATCACGAGTGATAAATATCTTTTTAACCGACTTCAAAAAAGGAGGAGGTTCTCAATTCGTCGGAATCTTTCTTTTATGTATGTTCACCGATTACTCGAAGACGCCTGAACCGATTTAAAAAAATATTTTTTGTTTCAAAGGGTATACTTCCCAGGTGGTCCCATTATAATCAGGTCAGGTTCTGATGATGGGATCCTGGAGAAATCGATGAAACTCTTCAAATATTATAGGCACACCTATAGTGATTTGGGTATTTTTTTATGGTAACTCGTGCATTTGCTCTTGGAAAGCACTATTTGGTAAAGTGGAACTGATGATGAAGACCACAGATGATGAAGCCACCGGAACTATTCAATAATAACTATTTCACGGGTTGCAATTCAATTACTTTTATATGTATGCTAAGCAATATATGCTCGTCACAATGCATATGGGGAAGTGGAGCTGATGGTGAAGTACCAGGAAAACTCCTCAAGAATTAACGTCCCAGCATCCGAAAAGCAATATTTTGTAAAAGGTGATGTGCAGTTGACATTAGGCTATTGTAACTTAGATAAATTACAAACCGACCCACAAAAAAGCGAGAAATAATAATTAGAAAATTAAATTGAATTTTATTACACAGCAAGTAGTGGTATAGGAATTTGTGTGGGGTAGGTATGTACCACAACTAAAAAGTGAAATATAACTTTAATTTCGGAAGTCGATGGCAAAAAACGAAAATACAAAACCAAAGACACCGACTTCCGAAATTAAAGTTATTTTTCACTTTGTAGTGTTTTTTGGAAGTCGGTTGTTTTTTTTTTTTGAAAATGTTTTTAATTGATAAAATCACTCATGTGTGTGTGTCTCTAGTACTCGTGTGAGTGTAGTACTCGTGTACTATTCAAAGTCTATGCTTTAATTAGATTATAAGATTTAAGTTTATTTATTTATTAAGGTACACCAACAGCTTCTGTATATACTCGCACATAATATTAGGTCTTTACCTATGAAATTGCCGTTCTGCAGTACTGGCCATTTCAAATCAAAATAATTTTTGTTTGGCTATGAATTCTAATTTCAAATTAATTTTATTTTAAAAACATGGATTTTTTTTTCTAAAAGTAGTCATTTCTTTATTGATTAGTGTTACATTTTCATCGCATTTCAATCTTTTTCGTCATCATGGATACGTTAAAAATTCGAGTAATTATGGAATATGAGTACCGTCGTGGCAGCAACGCGGCACAAGCGGCACGCAACATCAACGACGTTTACGGAGCTAACTCTACAAACCAACGCACCACCTGTTATTGGTTTGCTCGCTTCCGTTCTGGAAATTTCGACCTGAAAAATGAACCTCGCGGTCGTCCGAAGACTTTGGTCGACAATGACGAATTAAAGGCGATTGTGGAAGCTGATGATACACAATCTACGGCTGAATTAGCAGCAGCTTTCGACGTTAGCGTCAAAACAATATTGGTCCATTTGCGTCAAATTGGCAAGGTAAAAAAGCTTGACAAATGGGTGCCCCACGAACTCAATGATCGCCAGCGCGAAGTACGCGTCGAGACGTGCCTTGCACTGCTCAACAGACACACAAATGAAGGAATTTTGAACCGCATTGTTACCTGCGATGAAAAATGGATTCTGTTTGATAACCGTAAGCGCTCAGCAAGTTGGTTGGATCCTGGTTCAGCACCTAAACAATGCCCTAAACGAAAACTTACCCCTAGAAAAGTGATGGTCACTGTTTGGTGGTCTAGCGCCGGTGTGATTCATCACAGCTTCTTACCAAACGGGGTGAGCATTACTGCAGATGTGTACTGTGAAGAACTGAACACAATGATGGAGAAGCTGGCGCATCTCCAACCAGCATTGGTCAATCGCTCGTCTCCGCTGCTCCTGCACGACAACGCGCGACCTCATACTGCACAGCAGACGGTCTCCAAGTTGCAAGAACTGGGGTTGGAAGCTCTCCGTCATCCGCCCTACTCACCAGACCTTGCGCCTACAGACTACTACTTTTTCCAGAATTTGGATAACTTCTTGGCGGGAAAAAAATTTAATACCCGAGAGGCAGTACAAAATGCCTTTGAAGAATTTGTTGCCTCCCGTCCAGCTGATTTCTTTAAGAAGGGCATCAATAAACTGCCACTGCGATGGCAAAGATGCATTGATTGCATGGGTGATTACTTCGATTAATACAAATAAAAAATTCATGAAAAAAATTCGTTTAAATTTTTTCATACAAAACGGCAATTTCATAGGTAAAGACCTATTATATCTGAAGTAATATAGATTACACTAGCCTTGGACTTACAAAGTCGCCAATTACAGGTTAACCAACAATCTCAGAAATAGGTAATAACACAAAGATAACAAAACAAAAGACTCTAGAATTTACAAATTATGGAAAAATACTTCTTAAACTTAAGAATAACAAAAAGGAAAATAAAATTACAAGACGAACAATATTGCAATTTTGCCCCCTTACTTAAGACTGAGACATTTAAACTTAAATGAAATAAAATAATAAAATGATAATAAAATGAAATAAAAATGAGATAAGTTATTGCAAACCTCACCGCTACATAGGCACTAAGTCGTAGGGTACCTACATATGTGCAGCCGGCGGTCATAACTTTGTTCCCTCACTGCGAGCGCTACCTCAACTCTAAACACAAACCATACAACCCGCACATCATGTTAAATTATAATAGTTTCGCCATGCAAATACCGTGTCGTGTGATAGGATTATTCTGGAAAATATTGAAATATATTCTATAATATTCGGGAAATATGTATGGGTAAATCATCAGGATCATTGCATTTACATAGTCGATAAGCTATGAAGCATTTTTGGAGGAATATTAATCAAACATTTGTGCAATATCCTGTTTACCGAAATTGTTCATCCAAATACCTAAGTAGGGAAACCATTATTATTGTATTGTATTTAACAATATTTAGTAACATACCTACACCATTATCAGTCACATTAAAAAAATATTAAACAAAAATTTGCTCGTACATTAGTGGAAAGACAAAACGTGGCCACATCTTAGTCCCATAATAAAATAACCACGCTTAGGGTAAACTGCAACTTTCCATGTTGCCGATAACATTTTTTACAGCCTATTTACACGGTAATAATCTTCAGCGTCAACGTTCACGTTAACACTCGTGTGAACAAGTCTAAATTCAATTTGATTACATCACATAATAGTAGGTGTAAGTACGTACTAAATATTAATCTGCATTCACAGAATCGCCATATTCCTTTATGCATAAAGATTGTGTTAAATCCTCCACTCTATAATCCGATTATCTATAAAATAACTTGAATTGCCCAGTCAATTAAGATAAGAGTATAAATAGGCAAAAGTGTAAGAGTCTAAAAATATTTTATGAGGATATTAATAGTCTTATAGTGTCCTCACATATTATAAGTCCTAAGTTTGATATACGATAAGGTGTGTATAAGATACGATACCACAGAGACAGTGCCGCGGAAAATGCTTGCAAAATATTGTAATATAAAATACTGAATGTTGTCTTCTACATAAATATGCTCTATACCTACTCGCACATTCATATTTTTGTAACTGACATATTTTTGTATGCATAGTCAATTTTAATTTATACAATTCCGAGTGAATTTAGATTTATACAATTCTGATTAAGTTGTGGTTAGACTACCTACTTGTAACCAAGATCTATAACATAGGAACTCCCATCACAACAGCTTTCTTACGAAAGCCGATAACTAAAAAACAGACAGGAATTCTAAAAGATCCTTCTACTTCATTTGTTTAAATAGGAAATTATATTTAATATACTTATAAATTTGTTTTAACAAACACTTTGACACGTCAAAAAATATTTTAAAACTAGATGAGGTGGTTTTTGCTATCCGACTTCACTGAGAAAAATACACCTAGAAGTCACAGTCTCTTTTAAAGCCCACACATCATATGAGGACCGTGCAGATTTGTGTCTGAGATGGTATTTTGAGGAAAGAGCCACACAGATTTGAGTCGACCTGTCCAGTCAGTGCACTCATTTGTCAGTAATCGGAACTTAGAACGTAGTTTTATCATGACATGCTCAACACATTGTGTTCCAGCGAGTTAATTGCGTAACACACTAACAGTAGGAATAGCTTTCATTTTGACAGTTCAACAACATTCATTGCGTTATTTACGTTGCTGAGCAGACACATTTTTCTATCATACGAAGCAATGGATTAGCAATAGGCTTCAAAATGATTCAAATTGTGATTGATAGTGTGTTATGCCATTACGGTGCTGATTTGAGTGACTATATTCAATTTTGACGTAATCACATAAACCTAAAATCTTTGTTATTTAGGTACTGTTAAATTTATAGATACATATTTTCAAAAGAATCTATTCATCCTTCATTTAGCTCGTTCAGAATCAACCACTGTTTGAATGCTCTTGTTGTGTTTTTTTATCTCTACTCTACTATTGTGCCATTACCATGGCCGTGACCTTGGCTCTGATAAAAACGTTACTGTTATGTAAGCAAATGGTTTCGCGAGAAATCTCAACATGTAGGCCTAGCACGAACGTGCGGAGTTAATGTTTAACGTAATTTCGAACGATTTTAATATTGAAAATATACGTTTCACCCTTAATAATAGCTTAGTTTTAAGATTTTATCCATAAAATTTATCTTGTCGCAAAAAAATAAACCAAAATGCTATAACTTGTTGTATTTTCGATTAAAAAATTGTTCGAATTCACATTACGATTACGTCGCGCGTTCGTGCTAGGTAGGCTGTGGCGGTTGTAGTACCGTTTCCTTTAATGTTGATTACTTTCCCATTTCGGAGTCCCGTGCGTTAAATTCAGTCTTTTTACTGTACGGTGTCTCACTCTGATCGACCACTTTTAAGGATTTTGTAAGCAGTTTGAGGTGTTTGAATCGTTTTCGTATTAGTTAAGATAGCTTCATCTTAAATACTGCAAAAATACTAGTCGTTACCTCGATCTAGTCTCTTTTCACGAATGTTCAGTAATAGTACCTACTATTGATTAACCATTTCTTTCAATTTCCAGATTTCTACCGCACGCAGACGTTATCACCGCCGGTGTCATCGAACCTCGTCCGACGAAACAACACAACCAGCTCACTCCAATATATAGATGTTCAATAAATAATGTATTTATCTAAAACATGCCTTTATTTTTCACGACCTGTCTAGACTATGGCCTGAATCTCCTTGCTATTAACCTAAAACATAACCCATGAATATGTAATAAGCGGCGAACTTCGCTGAATTAAAGATTTAATACGAAAAGGGTATATATTAAAAAACTTCGGATACCTATCAGAATTTTGAACATAATAAGGCTAGCATTGATTGGCCTCTATTATTTAAACCCAGCCGCTGCTTAGTGAATAGAATTTTAAGAAAACTTGTTAAACGAAATATTTTGCACCACCGAATTTCTATTTTAGATTTGAGTCATAAAATTGAAAATCATATGACCGACCGAGTATTAAATCATATGGTAAATGAAAGATTATTTAAGGTCAACATACCTTTTAAAGTTTTCATAGAGTCCATTGCATGAGCAGAAATACTAAAAATACATTATGTTTTTGGGACATCGATATTTCAGGTGTCCCAAAACTTTTGCCTGAAACTTACCATAGAAAATCTGGGCACTGTGCCAAAATTTTCACCTACAGGCGCATGGAGGTTGATATTCATTGATTTAAATTAATAGGAAAGCCCACCTCGTATAAACGCTCCCGCAAACAAGCGCGACGCAACAGCGTGGTGCGACTCTAGTAGAACAATTTCTATGGAAACTTCATGGAAATTGTTCTATAAGAGTCGGGTCGCGCTGTCGCGTCGCGCCTGTCTGCGGGAGCCATAAACCTTTTTAGTCAAATATGATTTTAATCTAAAGCGTATACACTACTAGGCAATAGGCTGGCTGAAAACACATAGGATAATATTTTATCCCGGTAGTACGTTCCCGTGGGTTAATTTCCGACCTCCACGCAGGCGAAGCTGCTAGCAAAAGTTAGTCTAAAATAAATCTATTACCCGCAATCACCACAAATTACTATTAACTATACTGGTGATCGTATTATCTAGGAATTAATTCACACACACACACACACACATATCACACACAGTGATTCGCATTCACTAATGTCACATTAGAAGATTACGCAAACATTGATTCTTTGCTGATATAGTGCTGAGCTGCTAATAAAAAAGAGTGTTAGAAATACAAATGTAGTCTGAATATATGAATAATGAGGTTAAAATTAATTAAAAATAGTAGGTCATACTCATCTCTGACGTAACTATCTGTACATACTTGCCGGCATAATGTTTGTAACTTAGTTTAAAAGGAATTTTCCTCGTTTATTGCACTTTATTATCTTATTCAAGAATTTGAAGTTTTCAACTACATATTAAAATTCCGCGAAGAATTCAAATAAATAAAGTCATATTTATGTAAGGAAGAAAGATAATTCATTAATTCATATTATTATTAAATAAAGTTATATTAGAAATTCAAGGGACTTTATAAGAATACTTTACCCAGCAGTGGACTGAGGTATTCTAATAACATGTACAAAACAAAACTGAATGAGATTTTTGTAAATTTTACTATTTTAGCTCACTCATTTTATTTCATTTCTATTCTAAATTCGCGAATGAAACACAATATTTTAATTGCATTATTTGAAAACGGTATTTTACAGGTAATAGCAATTAAAATTAACGCAGGGTACGCTACTAATTGATCAATTATTTCAAGATCATTTTATTGTTATAATCAGTTTTATGAGAAATAGATTTCTATTAGATATCCGGTATACATATATGATGGATGGAAACTTACAATAAGAGATGCTTTCTAAAACCATTAGATAACTTATAACGAATTGGTGAAGTGAATGTAGTTAAGAAACATGATTAAAAGTGCTAGTTACTCTCATCACCGGCTACACGTCACCAATGACAAGTATCTAATAGAGATTAGGTAATAAATAAGTATGGTGTTTGTCGAATGTCACTGATTAGTTCGCAGTCAGTCATGAACTTACGTACTACAGAGTGCTCAGCAAACCTAACCTTACTGATTCGCTCCTCTCAGAGTGACGGTGACATTGGGGATATAGGGACTTCTTAATCGCCTGACAAGGCTAGCAGCGTGCGAAAACCTTGCAATTAATTAATGTTGTAGTTAAAAATACGTGTGTAAACTGATAAGAGTAACAGTGATAGTGTGACATGCATCTCTACTTTTTTAGCTACGATTAACCGGACAGTTAGGTATATCAGTTGCAATCTTTATTATTGTAAGCAGTAAAAATTACGTAGCTAAATGATAATAATGGGTATTTATTGGTGGTGCGTGTGACGTGCCCGCAGGCAGCACGATCTGCGACCCGCGACGCTCGCCTCGACGTACTCACAACTAATACCGCATGAACCATGTTCCTGTCCACCATTGTCCGTGTTTACTGAACCACAGTTTTTATACAGTTTTTATTTTTTGGAAAATAAAAGTGAGCGACGCTTTCATTTTTAAACAAAATGACAGAAAGTAAGTTTTATTTTATTTTAAATATTATTATCAATTAAACCATTTAATCCTTATTTTATTTTAAATATTATTATCAACTTAACCATTTAATCCTTATTTTATTTTAAATATTATTATGAACTAAACCATTTAATCCTTATTTTATTAATAGAATATAATTATACTTATGCATAAAAAAACTTAAATAATTTCAGTAAGTACCTACCAATTTAATACAAACAGCCTTTAAAATAACAAACGTCTGAAATATTAATATCAATTTTGCCTTGTCTCATTTTACTGTCATGAATTTTGTACAATACTAGTTATAAAATGAAGACGCCACTGTAATTAATTGCCTTGTCGCCTACATAAAGTGTACGCGAGTAGAGCTAGCTATTTAAAACAATAATAATGTAGGCAAACTTTGCTATACCCAGCAATTTCTGAATAAATGTCTCTCAATGTTAAATGCCTACATTGAGACGTTGATACTTACACGCTTAATAATTAACTATGATATTGGTTTCAAAAGAAAATTCTTCTTCTGTTCTATTTACCCATGTCCTGATTATCAATAGCTTCTTTCAAGAAGATTGGTGTCTATTTCTTCAGTTCATTGGTTCGTCTGATTGAGAAGCCTGAAGCAATGTACCCGTTGAACTAAAGTTCGTGACATTTTCACGCTCTAATTAAAATCGATTTAAACTGCGATTCTGATAAAAAAAGAATGCATTAGTTTATTTACAGTTGTGATTACAATCAAGTTGATAAGTCAATAGGATAGGTACCTACCCATTTTTATTTTTGTTGTTATTTTCCTAATACAAAATATATCTGCCGAACTAAATCAGCGATCTCATTCTGCTCGTTCATTAAACTTGTAATTTGCTGAACGAATGGATATAACGGTACATCAATACTCATCAAGGCATAAAATGATGTGTCTCGCGGCCATTGTTTAATGCCATAGCGTGCAAACTGTTGACGTCTTCTCATGAACTGTCCTCGCCATGACCTGAAGTAAACTTATACTCATTGGCGGGATCATTATTGTGGACTCGCTTTTGTTAAAAATAATAATTGGAGAAATCAAAAAACCCGACTGCAACTAAAAAGCTTACAACAAAATAAATTTTCAAGCAGTCTGGTGCAGTTGGTGACAGTTATGTTAGTTCAATCTCAGATTTCATGCAACCCACTGCATCAGTCTGGTACTATATTTTTTTGTTCAAGATGTTACATATTGACGTCAAAAATTTGCCATGTTAATTGTATAAAAACAAAATCTTTTTAGGCTAGGTGTACCTAGACGAGTCAACAGCTCATGTATTAACATCCATAAAAAGATATAAGCTATCGCGGAGTTGACGGACGCTACTGAGGGTGCCAAGCTCGTAGTCAAATTCTGGACTGACTATATATAGATTGCCATCGACACGCTAAGAAAAAGAAGCTATCGCGTACTCGAGTAAAAAGATGAAAATCAGCATTACATAAATTACACCTCCACTAATATCCAACAATCACCATTCGGTTTCCCAATTATTGGTATTAACGTGATTTTTCGCTCCCACCCACACGTCTATTTAGATCAGCGATGTAGATATCAGGGCGGGGTGATATCACTGTCGATCAAACTCCAGTCAGTTCATGTGACGATCGATTGGTCATTGCGATAAGGATGAGCTAATACAATCATCATGATATTTCTTCGTCACCTTTCTTTCGATCTTTATCTTGATAATATGTATCTTTATTCATTATGATGACCTATAATTTTATGATTAAGATTATCAAGTGTAGATATAAACTTAATGCTGGGAATTTTGTTACAGTTATGGTTATTAAGTCCATTACCATAACAGCCGCGAAGTCTACTGATTTACATAAGCCTACCCATTGATTTCCATAACGAAGGGTTCTGGGTGACGCTATGGTTCACATCCACTTTTAACCAGGATATTTGGCTATCGAGTGCCGCGACGAGGGTCCCATCACGGTTGAAATTTCGATACAATAGACACAATTAAAAAACTATAGTGTGTCGAATTTTAGCCAGCTATTGTTTTTATTTTTTATCACCACCTAAAATTACGCAGCCACCAGCATCAACGAATTCCAAATACCTCGTTATACTTTGTTCAAAACACCGCTATTGGATTTGTGAAAAACCAATATACCTACGTCGTCGGCTATTTTATTTATTTAAACATGGTTCATTTGCATTTTATTCGGAATCCGTTTTATACGTCGCAGCAAATAAATGTCAAATATGCATTATTAAGGGTGCACGATGAACAATACGAACATGTCCCGGTCTGAAGCGATGGCAAACTGGCGGACTGCTGGCTTACTACTGTTTGTTAACGTTGAGGTCAAACACTGCGAGTTATTTCAGTACTAGGAATATCTTGGGCTCTCTCTGGTTATTGACTAAGAGCATTAAACCCACGAGAACTGGCTGTTAATTTATTTAGGGCTTCTACCGAGGCTTTGTTGAACAACTTATTGGGAACTTGTTGCATTCAGGTATCTGCTTTTTCCTTTTCTTTCTGTGAAGTGATCTTAGTAATAAGGTATCACCGTATAAAAAAATATCGATTAATTTTGGAAATTATATGACAAGATGATATAAACTAGGATGTCTCAACGTTTTCCTGCTGATTAAATGCGGTCTTAAGTACATATCTGAGATATCTTGTTTAGGTCAAGTAAAGTAACTTCTTGGAATTATGGAAATGTCCTAGGTATTCGCTATCTTCGTAAATATTGGGAAAAGACAGTTTAACTAAATTAAACTGTCATTTTCCAGGACAATACGGCTAGTTAGGTAACAATACGGCTGTAAATAAAATGTAACCCTTTTTTGTAACTATACTCTACTTCTTATCTTTTATCAACAATCATGGCCACAAAAAATAATAATATACATTCAAACCAAAACATATTTCCGTAATTTATAAAGTTTCTTTTGACAATATTCTATAACATGGATGAGGAAAAATCGAGGTGGTGTTGGACGCTCGCATTCGGAAAAAGTTCAAACACTTTCCAAAATTAATTGTCGGGTTCAGAAAGCCGTGTTCCCATTGTATTAAAACTTAATAAAAAGCAGTCAAATGAAAGCGCCGGTGGTCTTTAATTTTAAAATATTTTTGTGCCCATTCTTTTAACAAGAAAGACGCTGTATCTTTAAACAGCGTCTCCAAATAATAGTACACTGTCGTCTTATAGTTACAAGATGAGTGAGTATTAATCTTAGTAATTGGCTTGTAGTTCGTTAAGGCCATTTTGCGAGGAATGTGGTGACGAAATGATGAAATATAACCATTGCTAACTCGGTACATTTAATGAATAAAATTATATTTATAACAAACCATTTTTGGTTAAAAAAACAAACTATCCTGTTAACTGAAGTCAACTGCTGCGTTAGGTCACAAAGATAAGCTAAGTCACGCACATGAGGTTTTTTTTGTTGCTCAAACATTCCCAGTGCTGGGCAAAGTCCTCCCCTGCCCCTGCAGTTCTCTTTTCCAGCATCACCTAGAGATCACCCCTGACCAAGTCATCTCGCCACTTCCTTTGTGCGCCTCGAGGCTCTGTCCATCTTCAGGCACCCATGGTAACGAAGCCATTAAGTCCTCAAACATTCCCAGTGCTGGGCAAAGTCCTCCCCTGCCCCTGCAGTTCTCTTTTCCAGCATCACCTAGAGATCACCCCTGACCAAGTCATCTCGCCACTTCCTTTGTGCGCCTCGAGGCTCTGTCCATCTTCAGGCACCCATGGTAACGAAGCCATTAAGTCCTCAAACATTCCCAGTGCTGGGCAAAGTCCTCCCCTGCCCCTGCAGTTCTCTTTTCCAGCATCACCTAGAGATCACCTCTGACCAAGTCATCTCGCCACTTCCTTTGTGCGCCTCGAGGCTCTGTCCATCTTAAGGCACCCATGGTAACGAAGCCATTAAGTCCTCAAACATTCCCAGTGCTGGGCAAAGTCCTCCCCTGCCCCTGCAGTTCTCTTTTCCAGCATCACCTAGAGATCACCCCTGACCAAGTCATCTCGCCACTTCCTTTGTGCGCCTCGAGGCTCTGTCCATCTTCAGGCACCCATGGTAACGAAGCCATTAAGTCCTCAAACATTCCCAGTGCTGGGCAAATTCCTCCCCTGCCCCTGCAGTTCTCTTTTCCAGCATCACCTAGAGATCACCTCTGACCAAGTCATCTCGCCACTTCCTTTGTGTGCCTCGAGGCTCTGTCCATCTTCAGGCACCCATGGTAACGAAGCCATTAAGTCTGTATAAAAGTTACATGAAGGAACTAACAATCCTACTATCTGTTAATAGTTTATTACATATTATTTATTAAATGCATCACGATACGGTAACTATCCTGGTGTTATAGTAAAGATTAAAAAGACAAATACTTGCACTGAGTAAGTACTTAGGTACTTAGACACAGATTACATATTACATTTAGACCATTATTTGCCGGAACTTTCACGTGCTGTTGGTTTTATGATTAGAGACTACACTTCAAGGCTCTATTCCCATCCAATACCAAGAGCTAATACCATTTGGTATTAGTTTATTTCCGAATTTATTTTCTATTCCCAACGAGTACCACATTTTAAAACCAATACCAAAACAAGTTTGAAGAAATCAGATACAGTCAGGTTCAGTAAAATTAAAATGCTTTGAGTGATTTTAAGTAATGTTTAACCTACCTACCTACCAAATTAACTTCCAGCGATCGATCTCTGGTTGACTGTAATACTAACAGCTAAGCTGTGTTAAAATGAATTACCGAACTAAGTTTCCGAAAACATAATAAATGTTCCCGAAAATCCTAACCCTAGACGGTCGACGTCAGTGGCATCCCGAGGTCCGGTTGGTTAAGTTCCTTTAAACCCTTTAGACAGAAATAGGAGCCCCGCCAAGCGGGGCTCCGTCGAACAGCTTATTAACCCTAACCCTATATTTAGATTACCCTAGATTTCGGTAAAACGCAATTGAAATAAAACTTTGTGTAGCTGAGTGTACAAAAAGTCACGCTTTGGTATTCGTTAGTAATAGATTTTTTATTTTAAAAAATGTGGTACTCGTTGGGAATAGAAAATAAATTCGGAAATAAACTAATACCAAATGGTATTAGCTCTTGGTATTTGATGGAAATAGATCACTTCAAGAGTGTATTAATATCTTCTTTATATTAAACTTTCAAACGCCAAATTAAATTAAAACTAAACTTGCCTTTAATTTTGTCGGTCAAAACTAGTTCTCAACGGTTAACGGCGCCATGAAAAACAGGATCCAGAACGTGCTATGAATTTTAACGACAAATTTCTGGGAGAATGAAATTTTCCGAATGACCGCATAATCACAACGTTTTGCAGTCGTTTTTTATAAGGTCGATGACTCGAATATCATCCTAGTGCACCGTGACGTAGTACAGGTACTTTTCAATTCAATAATCCGTTAGTTAATTAATTAATCTTTGCACAAAAAGTGTACACTCTTGTAATGCAAATCATATAAAAGGGTAAATATAGCTAAGTCTTCTATAAAGAAACACTTAAAGGGCGATAAGATTGTGTACCATTGTTTCATAAAATACACACAAGAGTACGTAGGTACTTTGTGGCTACTGTAAATCTTCCAAGAGTTATCTGACACTAATGCCAAGGTTTCTCCTAATTTGTTTTAGTGTCGTTTGTTTGTATCGATCCCTTAGAAATGGGTACGTTTTCTGTTGTTATATTATGACTATGGGAATTCCGAATCCAACCCGCCCCTGTCATGTAATTTCATAATCATAAAATTATCTTTGACAAACGGTGAAAGAAATTTAGATGTCAAAAAAAAAATATTTAAATTCTTTAAATTTTTTAAGATTTTCCTATCACTTTTATTTAAATAATGATTTGTTTCATTTCATTTAATAATAATGAAGGTTCTGGTGGTTACCTTACAACGAACTTACAAACGGAGTCATAATTACCAAAAAGCCAAAGATACCGTACAAACGTAAAAGGCACCATATTTTCGTGAGCCCAGAAATTACACAACGCGGTCCAAACAAATATTTATCCAGTTCTTCAGTAGGCTAATAGACATTAATCTGATTGTTTCAGCCATAATTAGCATTGCTTTAAATTCAGTAATATTTGCTTCTCTGATTATCAACCCTAAGTAAGCTGAGATAAGCTCTTATTTACACTGTTGCAAATTGTACTTGTATTTGACAAATATATTTTTTTACGGTGCAGTAGGATTCTGTAGGACAGACTCTCGTTAGTTGCCGTGTTTCTCTGATAAAGAAACAGCTGTAAAGGTTCATTTGTACATGTTTATGATAACAGATAGAGACCAATCAAAGCAATCGTTGTCGTCTGTTGATTGATGCGTATCGACAATCACAGTACCTACTAGACATTACGTAGAATATTGATCAACCAATACTTGCCTGTATATTTACATGTTCGATTGTCAATAAATAGACGTATCCTTCTCTAAAGTTATCTCCGATGAAAAAAATATTCGATGTATATTTTTTTTTTAATAGACAAAACCAATTTTTAAAGGCTGTTTATGTTTAAATGTAGGTGCATTACTTTTCATAAAAAAGACGAGAGGTATGAATTTGTTGTTTTCTCTAAAACACTAACTGTAATCGGGTATTATAATAGATAATTGTATACATTTTTTGACACGAGTACCGAAAATAAATATAAATTATGCAAATATGATCTTAAGAATACACGAGGTGATTAATTTTCAGATAAAAACACAACCGCCATAGATAAGGGTGTCTATATCATACACAACGAAGACTTTAAAACGTAAGTGAGTACATTTTAGTGTGCGTGCCTCATTAGATTGCATTTATTAACATTATGAGCGAAGACGACACGTTATTAGTAACAATAACGAGCCGTCAAAGTACAGTTATGAAAGAATCTGAGTGAGTGTACAGCGTGATCAATTTAATTGAATCGAGCAATTTAATTGGTTCTGTAAATTAATCATATTCGAATAAACGATATTGTTTTCCGTTTATTTTCAGAACGCCCGAATTAACGTTCACTTATAGTTCAGGAAAGAATGCAATTGATGATGTTAAAAAGGAAAATACTGCATGCATTGCAGCTACCGGGACTTTACTTCATTATTTCCTCTTGTTATTACTAGGTAAGTACTACGCGGTTTTGTAATTTATTATTTAAGATAACTACTAACTACCCCGACCGTATTTTCTGTTAAAGTCTTACAGTGAAAACGTATGTTAGGTTAGCTTGAAGGGAGCTGCCATTCCACCTAAAGCTAGGGGTCGACACTATTGTGATCTCATATCACCTAAGTTTTCACGGTGATATTTGTACAGAATACATCGGCTGATATTACTGGATTTCTGTGAACGAATCGCATTTACAGCAAAGTGAATAAACAAGTGAATGTCGTTTTAAAACCAAATTGTATAGAAAAAGTAGAACTTAATCCTAGCTTTGTGATGGAGGTATCCCTAAATGAAACCTGTCACTAGATAGATTCAAAGACACACATTTTAATATTTGCCTGGAACGTTTCAGAGCATTGCACAATACTATTACCCAATAAGAAGCCTATAGAAGTTAGTAGAAACCACATCTCGGGAAAGTAAAGAAAATTCTCTAACTAGTGTCCAGTTTCAAAACAATCTCTATGGTTGCCTTGGGCATAAATGCCATTCTTGTTTGCAGTGTTAATCTAATACCATACCATCAATCTCCCAAAATGCTGCAGTAAACTTGAACCTGCGTCACTGCCACTCTAGATAAATTATTATTTGTTAGCTTCTCACATGACTTCTTGTAGACATTACATTAGTACCGCACAAAGAAAATTTGCGATGTCTATCTAACTAGAAATAACTAGGTACTAATCTCTTCTATAACCATCTGAGCACAAAGTATATTTGAATAGACAAATTACCTATTGCTTGTCTAAAGATTTGTCATCTTTTTCTATGCACACAAGCTATCAGAAAGTAACTGCGTAGCTAGACTACGAGACTACCACTATATTATTTTTCCTTGATCTTTTATTAATTTTAGACATCAGTTTGAAGTAATCAACTCTATAATTCACGCAGTGCACTAACAATTGTTCTTAAACCTTGATAACACTTCGATAAATACCATTCATCGTTAATTATTACACAATATTGCCTAGTATACCTACTTGTACGGGTAACTATGGTCAATCGCATTTTCCGTTAAGCCGTAATCACAAGTTGAACAAAAGCTTAAAACTTTTTAATTCATGCCTATGCTTTGGCATAAATATCTGACTGAATAATTATCATGTGCATGAACAATTGAATATACATATCACAGAGCTTACCCTATATTGGCAATACAAAATTGTCAGTGAAATACAACAGGATTAACCATTCAAAGCAGAAATTTCAAAACGTATAAAACAATTAGTTTTTCCTATATTTTACATGTAACTTTCCACAATACATAGGATTGGCGTCATGGGGCTTGCTATGGTGTGCATTCGGGGAGGAGTGGGGTTGGAACGGGCGGTGGTTCAGGCCAGCGGTGGTGGCCGCTATAGCCTGGGCCACTGGAGAAGTGTTGCAAATGACCACGACGCTCCCGCCTCTGTTGGCGGCCATCTTGACGGGCATTACAGCGCGAAATATTGGATACCTCGATATGCGACATTACACAGAAATTGATGGATTTATGAGGTAAGCAAAGGTATCAATTTAATTATGTTTATTTTTGGGAACATCATACTTTTGACCTGGCACTAAACCGAGAGCATAGGAAGCTGGCGTGATGGCAGATAATAATATCGGAAGCTAATAATGCACTCAAAACCCGGGCTTGAGTACTTCTAGAGACCAATGCCCAATAACCCCAAACAAGATTATGTGCAAAGCCGACCAAGCTGGTAGTCACAGCAATGGTATAAGATGATATTCAATGTCTGATTACAGTTCATGCATTTTCACCTACAACACTGATGACAAATTGTGAAAAACTCAATTTATTAAAAGGTTTCTTAGGTCCTTCTACAACAGAACTCCGTAAAAAGAAGAAACAGCATCACCATCATTATCACTTGTTGCAGAAAAATATACCCAGTAATAATTCTGGGTAAGGGTTCTCTGGGTTGGAATTTGAGCTATATGAAGACGAACTGGAAGCAGGTATCTTCGCTTGGAGTACTGCCCTGGACTGCTGAGGTCGTGACCCTGGCTGTCTGCATGAACTTGCTGCTTGGATATCCCTGGCTTTGGGGTAAGATACCTATTCTAATCTAGCTTTATTATTTTATAGGAATTCCCCAGAGTGGTGGTTAAAAAGGTCTGCATCCAATCTTTTTGGAAGACACACCGTTGGACCCGATCAGAACTATCAAGGTTATTGCCAAAATATAAGCTTTATAAAAGCCTTTAAATCGTGCACTGTTGAAAATGTCGCAAATAAACTAAGCTCTGCGAATATCAGAATACAATTTCATAAGTTCTCAGGAACTTGCTAAAGTCTCTAATGCAGCTGAAACTTAGAAGGAATTGTTGACTTAGAGTATTTTTGGTACCTACTGAGCCTTTTTTGTTATGTTTTTGTAAACTAATTTACAGAAATAAATAATATAAAAACAATGCACATTGCACCCTTCACTACGTGCGGACTTTGCAAACAAACCCCAATTATCATGTCACTCTAGATATATAGTTTAGTTTACCTATAATTATTTGAAATTGTGGGAATTGGAATACAATGAAGGCTGTTATTAATTCATGTCTTCTTCGTAAAGTCGTGTGTGTGTGGGAAGATAGAGGAAAGAGGATTTACACGTTAAGCTACGTCATTCATTTGATCTTGAATTAATTACTTACATTATGACGCTGCCGTTAGCTCTTCTGCAAGCCTAAAGTAAATAAAATACAAAGTACTCGTATTTGTTCTAATTGCGCATTTAAATCTATACCAGATCTTCTTTTTCTTCTTTTCTTGTCGATGGTACTCTTCCTCGTTGTTTATTTTTATATAGTTTTAACCCACTAGGTGGCCACGTTGATTGCGGCATCAGTGGCATTCTTTAGGACATCCGAGGTGCAGGTGAACTTAGGATAGTCCAGCAAGTGGGGCATGGTCTGATCAGAAGCACCGCACTCGCACTGGGTGTCGGATGGATCAGTAATCCCCCAATTCGACAAATGTGTCTGTAGCGGCTTACTTGGCTACACAATCGATTGAGAGTTTTTCATATAGGCCACTGCAGATCACGCCCGGGAGGCAAATGTTCCTAGGGTTTAACGAAGTCGGGAGGTGGTGGATGTTTCTCTTCCTACAATTTACTTCTCTCATTGGGTGGTTTGTTCTGGTTGGCCTGCGTAGTGCATAAGAAGCTCTTACGACTTTTAAGCCTACCCGGAATCGTTGTGTAATCGAAGAGGGGATTCTTGGTTCTGTTTTTCCAGCGCGCATACGACATCTCTTCTTACGGCAGGTTGCGCGATTCCTGCAAGCGGGTAGAGCTTATTTAGTGGAGCCGGTTTTAAGCAGCCCGATATTATCCGACACGTCCAATTTAGGGCAGTGTCTACTTGCTTGGCGTGATCCACTCACGCCAAGCAAGTAGACACTGCCCTAAATTGCAACACTGGACACGCAAATTCGCCAGCAGAGAAGCATAAAGACATGTCAGTTGTGCGAAGGACATCGGGTGCTGCTCCCCAGTTAGTAGTGATTAAGCGACGTAGCAGATTATTACGGGTCCCGACTTTCTGCTTCGTTTTGTAGCAGTGTGACCTATACGCCAGTGCCCTATCTAACGTTACTCCTAGGTATTTTGGATTTGAGCAATGTTCAACTTTAGTTCCTCGCCACGTGATGTTAAGGGCCCAATTTAAGTATCAGTTGCGGAGATGGAATACGCATGATTCTATCTTGGACGGGGTCGGCCGGAGAGCATTTTCCTAGTAAGTCGAGGGCCAGTGACAACTTATCTTCTACATCAGTGAAAGTCGCCGATTGACCCGCCAGAGCCAAGTCATCCGCGTTCAGGAGGCGCTTAGTGTGTTGGGTAATAGGCTGGTCGTTTGTGTAGATGTTATAAAGCGTTGGCGCTAACACACTGCTCTGAGGAAGATCGTTCTTTTGCCGTCGCCATCTATTCATACTACACTGGAAACAGACCTGAAAGCGACGGTTGAGTAGAAGTTCGCTTAAGATGTTTACGAAACCCTGGTCGTGGTAAGGGTGCTCACTTTGGCAAGTAGTCTTTTGATAGTAATTGTGTCTTAAGCTGCTGAAAGGTCAACAAATACGACACCAGTGACTGTTGGCCTGGCTAAATAGAATAAATATTTAAACCAACCACAACAAATATTCTCGAAAAAAATATAGCTAAAAGTAGGTAATTCAACTACCTGTTCAAAACTTTCAATAGTCTATTAAAAGTGTACACAAAAAGTGAATATCTATTCTATTACTAAGCCAGGACCACATACATGGCTTTCATTTTATTCGCAGAATATGAACATTTCAAAAGCGCTCAGTTTTCCAGGAATTCCAACAAAAACCTTTTTGTTTATCAAAGCCTTTGATAGGGTTATCTATTAGTAGCATACATATTTTTTATATCCGATTTCACAGAACAAAGTATAAGAATACTCGTGTGTCGTCGAGATACAATAATGCAGTTCAATAGCAGATGCTAAACAGTAATGTCTTTTAAACTGTTCTATTTATAGAAAAACGTGTCACACATTAGTCCTGATAAATCGACGCTCTCGCCGTCCGTTATTAAAACGTCCCAACCCATTTATTAGCAAGCGGCAAGTCGATGCGGAAAATAAATTAAAAATCAACGTTAGCCTGCAAAAACCACGAACTAACGTTCGATAAAACACGAACTACCTCAAACCGTGTAATAAAATAAAATTTGTCACGAACGCTGAACACAATGGAGCGCGGTGTGTGCGCGGTACAAAGCCAATTCAATAAATTCTGGTGTGGAACTCGTATTGCAAAAGATTTGAATGCATTTTCGCCGCATGACGTGTAGCGTGGAGCTCACCATTGAGACGCGCTGCAACCGCCACGCCTCCGCCACGCCAATGTCACGCCACCACCACGCCGCCGCGCCGCACTACCCGGCCACTGCGTGCGCACACCTGTAATTACGAGTACCTACACGGCCCGATTTTCCGGACAAAGCATCAAAGCGAAAAAGTTTCCAACGGTGACTTTTTGTTTTACTTTCGAGCTCTTATTTACCCAACCCGTATGTACTTCGCGTTCCATCAACATGGACATGCACTCGCTGATAGTGTAATGATTAAATTATATTGGATTTTTATAGTATGTGTCTGTGTAAAATATGAAATGATAAACATGCCTTCAATTTGCATAAGTAAATTATATTTGCTGAATAATATTAACAGTGCTCACTGAAGCCTGACTCTGTAAACGTTTATGCTTCCATGCAATTATTTATCAATGTAAAGAAAAAGTGTCAAGGTACAGTTCAATGATAGCTTTATGATATTTTTTGTATTTTATTGTTGACTCTAACTTGAACTTTTTATTTGCTTAAAAAATGTCTCTAATATTGTGTTCGCAGAATACAACTCTCTATTACCACCATTCAAATACACACATTGACTACCATTCAAATACACACACACCACCATTCACCTTCACGTTAACTACCATTCACCTACACATTCACCACACACCCTGTTACTGCTTTTGTTATTATGTTATTTAATTTCTTTATTTACATTTAAGTTTTTATTTTTCTTTTAAATTGTTTAGTAGAAAAATACATGTTACCTGCCTGCTTATTTATAATGCCATTAAGTGGGATCTGGTGACCTGTAATACAGGTTTTTTTCTAAAACCTACTTCAGGCACCAGCTCTCACAATGTGAATTTATAAAGTTCAAAACTGTTAAGTACTGCAAAACCATTGTGAGAGAAAATAAATAAACTAATTTATTTATTTATGTGATATTTTGCTGTTCTTTTAATTTATAACGAGAGAGAGAGAGATGTAGGTAGTTAATACAATAGCTTTATAAGTACTAATTGAGAAGTAAATTCAAGGTGTCAGAGACATCGACACGCAACCTGTTACCATGGATTCAGTATATGATTCTGGACCTTCCTGTGTTAAAATTTTTCGTAGGTATTTTTTTTAATAGTTTTTGAATACTTTCTATGCTAGCGGGTCTAGAATAATGTGCTGAATTCATGGTTACAGTTTAGTCGACGATGTCCCTGCCAGCCTGTACGTACTTTAGTTTTTTATACATCGTATTATTTCAATTTCATCGTTTTAGGAAAAGGCGAATAAACGGACGTGAAAAACCAACGCATCGTGTAGATACCGCAATCTAGTTATTATGCTAAAGAAATTGGTTATGACGAAACTCATAAATATAGCTTTCATTTATTGATAGGTGTTAATAAAAATGCCTACTTTAGATATTATTCGTAAAGTATGACTTATCTAACACAAAGCTCTCCTCCTCAGGTTTCCTTCTGGGATCGATCTACGCCTCAGTGTCATGTCCTATCCTGATGCCGACGGTGACGCGACTGACTGCCGGCAAGAACCTGGGTCAGAACTGGCCGCAGCTGATATGTACCGCGGGCGGGACCGACACAGCTCTCAGTGTTGGCGTTTTCGGCGTCATCCACAGCTTTATCATGTACGACGGCGATGATGCCTACCGGTATGCTAGGGTAAGTTGTTCTATTTTTTGTGTATATCAAAAAGCTTTTGTAATAGAACTCTATAATAGTACAAGAATATAGAGTGGCAAAAGTAATACCTATGCTACCAATCTTAACGTCACTATTTTCAATGAATTCACTTGTACCCTTTGAACTTACGAAAGCTAACATTTGAAAGTAAATATATTTTATTTCCCAACGTTTATTATTATTAACAGGCAAGAAACTTAATATTCTTTTAATAATAAAAGTGCATTAGGTCATCATCGGTCCAACTGCTCACCAGAAAATCTCAGTAGTTCGGTAACTCTAAAATGTTACCAAAACACCGAAGATCACAAAGTTATCTAAGTAAGTTGCGCAGAACGTCGGCTAACTTTTGGTTGTTGCAGGCGGCGTGTGCGCTGTTGTTGGGCGCAGTTGTTGGCGCCATCTGGGGCAGCCTCGCCAAGTTCATGCCGCACTCACGAGATGCTTACATCACGGAGTTAAGGGTGCTCTTCGTCGTGATTGGCGGACTGTTCGCCAGCTTCATTACCACGCAGTTCGGGTGGGGTGGCACAGGTTAGTTATCTTTTTCGGTTTTATTATTTTAACTGCGTGACAGAACATCGAGATTTCTTTATTATATATAAGTTTAATATTAATGTATTATAAATATTCCGGAATTAATGATGGTAAAAACCGAATCAAAATCCGTTGCGTAGTTTAGAAGAATCACGGTCACACAGACGGACATGAAAAGCGATTTTAATTTATAATATGTATGTATAAATGGTGTTATGTGTTGTGTTATGTATGGCACCACTTTAATAATCGATAAGTAACGTACGGTATTATGAATTCCGTTTTATTATGTTTATGGAACGTGTTAAAGACGTAAAACATAACAGGACTGGCACTAATTGTTCCACTAGAGACCTTGGGTTCTGGAGTGCTATATCGGATAACCTAAAGTGTAGTTCTATTTAATACGGGACTGACATACCCCTCCACTTTGCCCTGTGGTGTATAGACGTGATCTTATCTATGAGAATGTCCATACAAACAAAAGAAATCTACATGACAGACCTGTTGCTATTTACAAAACAGATAAAATCCGGGTGTTGCCAAAAAATCTAATAAAAAAGTGACACGAACTTCCGCAGTCTGCTGGTCACAGGAGCACCAAAACGGTTTTTCACGACCATAACCACTACGTAACAAGGCAGTAAAAACTTCGCACATCGCAACTAAAGTCAAACAACTAAAGAATTGATACTATTTCGTACCTACATTCTTTACTTAAGTGAAGTGTTGTTTGAGTTTTATTTCTACAGATTAAAAATATATATGTTAAAAACTTTAATTTTATTTACCAGCACTTTAGTATAAGTTTTATAATCAAGGCATTATAATCATCTGCAGGAAAAGCGCGGGGCATAGAAAGGTTCAAAATACCAATTAGAACGATAGTTTATAGGTACCTACTGTACCCGGATTAAAACTTAACTTAATTTGTTGCTGAAATATCCACTAACTAAAAATACACTTAGTGCTAAAGTAGCTGCTTTATACTAAACACGTAGGTATCCATAACTAGAATTATATGGTTTTTATGCGTAATTGCACACCTCAATCCAACAGTGCGAAAGATGTCGTAAGTGCTACTAGTACGAAATTCCAATTCCGTTGTGCCGACGTGAAAGCCTGAGCCTGTTCATGACGGATTGCATCTAGCACAACCATATGCACCGCTAATTGAATTTGGAAATATATTATTTCAATGAAATAGTGCTCATAATAAATTAATATTAGGGAAATGAAATATTTCCAAAACAAAACAAGAAGATTTAATCATATAAAAGAAAAGTTTGACACAGGCTGACAATAGAAAAGCTTTGTCAAATAAAAAGCAAGTTTTTAAAAATAAAACTCTGATGGGTTGAATTTTTTTTGTGACATGAAGCAACCATTACCTAACTAGTATATACATTTATATACCTATAAATCTCACTAAAAAGGTAACAATACTTTTTTATACGAAAAACCATAAATAAAAAGTAACTTTAAAAACAAATAACACTAAATGGCTTAACACAAATTATTTTTGACACAAAACAGCCCGTAGTGGTGCATTTTGATATAAATGTCACAAAAAGATTACGTAACTTTTTCATGCGCCAAAAAGAATGAAAAAATGTGTTTAATCTCGGCAAATAAATGGAAATAGCAATTAAGTGACCAAGAACATAAATAATATGTGTAACTATTGTTACTACTATGCTACTACTAACATAATATTTTGGGAAAATCCTTACCCGTTCACCCTGTTTTAACGTTCAATGATGCATTAACCACAGACTTCTAGTACACTCACTGAAGCCCGAAGTCTCAGTTTGTATATTCTACATTCTGCACCTTATATCTTTACTACAATAGTGAGGTGGTAGTCAGTAAGAAAAATATATTATATGTTGTGATTATCTGTTAACAAAAGTATTTTACGAAAATACTAATAACAAAGAGAAATACTTACTAGACGAAAATACGGCCTTATGTCAGAATTTCCGTAACATGGATATACAACAAAGGAAGGATAGAACTTTTACTGTAGGTATGTTTAAGAGAGTCTAAATAAAATGGGTTACCGTGTTACAAAATAGGTGGTGTTCGAACCATGTTTCTTTTTCAAATGCAAATAAGCTGCATTACGGATATACGAAAACTCGACAAAATGCTGCAGCGAGGTTTCATCGCAGCTTTTCAATCACGTGTTACAAGCTTTTATCACCCTCCTACGATTTTAGTTTAAACTAAATGTGAAAATACGTTAAATTAAAACTTTTTAACATTGACTTTTCCTAAATTGTCTTAAATATCAATGTCTTAAGTACCTCGTATAAAACTAATAAAATACTTTATGATAGTTTTAGTTGAGTTACTGCCTTATTTTCTGTGCCTCGAACAGCTGACTTTTCCCATGCCCGGTCGGTCTTTGCAACATCTTTCATTTCAGTGATTTAATATCACGAGAAAAATAATATTTTAGAAGACCACCGCGTGCTTTATGTAAACGTGCATTTTAAATGTTTACCGAAGCCTTGTTTACTTGAAGATCAAAAGAGTAAACATTTACGACATTTTATTTTACAAAGAATAAAAATCATGTTTGCTCGACGAAAAGTCACCTGAATGTGAGTCATCATTTGTGATTATCATTTTGTGATAACACTTGTACATCTACATAAATATTGGTTACCAATTTTGGCTAATTCCCTAATTTAAATAATAAATGGTCGTTTAAATGCTGTTGGTTCCTCCAATAAAGAGAGTACACCTCTGCTTTACCCCATGGGAAATACAGGCGTGATGTTATGAAATGTTTTGTCTGTAGGTTTTACAAAATTTGATTTAAACAAAATATGAATTTTCTTTTCTATTTCAGAAAAACCTTTTTTTCGTACGATGGTTTCTTTTAGTCCTATTCAGCTTACTTATCTAATGGCAAGTCTAGTGGCTGAAAATTCCTCACAAAACAATTCTCAACCCTAAAAATTACATTTTTGAAGGTGGTATAGCCGTCCTGGCATGCAACGCAACAGCGGCGCGGCACTGGGCGAAAGCCGGCTGGAAACTCAACAACAACCCCGCGTCCACTGCGTACCGCGTCATGTGGTCAGCGGTCGAGCCGGCCCTCTTCGCCTACACCGGAACCTTTTTCGTGGTACGTATATTGATTATTTACAAAAGCTAATTAAATGGACTTGGGTAAATAGAAGCTCTTGGAACATAAATACATGCCAATGGAAACAGTTTTATGAATTACGGTTTCTTCCGGCTTCAAATTCTAAACAAGGCGTCTATTTTTTGCAGTTTAAAACCACACCTAAAGCCGTTTCGTTTTTTGTTCATTTTTGCTATTCTTTCGGCATCTGTTACTCGAAGTAAAACGTTTGAACACAAAATGAATCAAAAGTCAAAAATAAATTTATTAGTGAACCGATCCAACGATGTTGGATTGCAGGACTCGGCATCTTTCACTCGCCTACCGAATGATCGAGAAAATCAAATGTAAGGAGCAGATGAATGTCCTATAGCTATAGTTTTATCAGTGTGTAAAAGTGCAATGAAACAAAAATGAACCCGCACTCTACACTAAAGCGTCTGATATCGGCTTTATGAATACCTTTTACCCTTTACCACTTAGGTACGCACCTAGTAATAGAAATTTCATTGTTTAGAAGTAAAGTTCCATTTGCAATTAATTGTCCATTAATAACTACTTATATTGCAGTCTATTGAGGGGTGCCTCTCCATGTACAAGTATTAAGTAGGCATGTAGGTACCTATTTAAATCTAATAAAGGGACTATATAATCGTAAAAGATTTAGCAAGATTGTTTGATATCAATATGTGTACAACCTGGTTACAATCTGCGATTATTTTCAAGATTTCATTTATGAAACCATAAGCGCACACAATATTAAATTATTACCTATATGACAATATTTTACTAAAATAACGACGCAATTTGATCGTCGCTCCTAGTTTATGATAAAAATAGCTTTATGTTAGAGGATATTATATCACTGTTTTAAAGGCTCCTTAAACGTTCTCAATACAAAGTAATAATGTGACGTATTTGATTACAGATACAGTCGGAGATTTCGAAGGTGATGTTGGTGGGGTTCGGCATACTTTTTGTCTGTCTGGCAGTGAGACTAATCGTCGCCTTCCTCGTGTGCTCCAAGTTATCAACAAGGGAGAGGTTGTTCGTTTGCTGCACTTGGGTGCCCAAGTCTATTGTAGAGGTACGTATCTGAAACAAAAACAAAACCATAACACAAAACATTACGCCCTGTTTCTCCGAACGGTTATGCAGAGGTGTACCTATCGTACACCAGCATTTCGCCAGTTATGTTTAAGTCCCATGTAATAGTGAGCGAGCCTATTGCTACCATCGGGCACCAATTACAGACTCCGGGCTGCTACTGAGAAATTGCAGATTAAACTAAACACTTTTAATTCAAAACCTTAAATGAAACCTACTTAAAGTGCAGTAAGCTTATCCGGCCCGGTGGCTTAAATTGGAACTAACAAAATCACTATGGAAAGTGACAAGGTCTGTCATTCATAGTTTACTGACAGCGCCACCATCACCGGGCTAGATAAGTTTGCGGATATGTTTGTGGCACATGTACTACTGCAGCTTAGGCTTAACGCCCTCCCAAAACACGGAACCTTGTCATTGCTGTCGCGCAGACGGGTAATAAAGAGAATTAATTATCAGTGACCATCAAAAAAAAAACAATCAATCACTTTTGCTCGCTGCATATTGCCTTGTGGCGATCATACCCTAAAGTTCTAAAGCCTTCTTTCCTTCTAATATTTTCATTTACAGCACTCAAAGTCATATTGGCACCTATCCAGTTTCAAACCCCTAGTCTTGTGCCGCTAAGATTTTAAGAAGGTTTTAATAAACATGAAATCCGCTTTAAATATAGTTTAAATATTGTTTCGGATACTGAACAGTGAGCGGGGGACATCGCTTCGAGTTAATCCTTCCTTCTTAATGGATTTAAATGCGAGTCCTTGAACCGTCACTCAAAGTTCATACCTAGGTCAATAACCTTTAAACATATCGTAGTGAATAATTAAAGTATTACTTAAGAAGTCATTTATAGTCTTCATCCTTTTAGCTAAATACGCTAAGGTTGGTTTAAAGTATAACTCAGTTGCGTCTGAGCATCTGTTGTTCGAGTAAAAATTACTCCATTCAGGGTCTCCGAATAATTTAGGTTTCCGTTTTGTAGATACCTAAGTAAACTATTTAACCTTCAAAAACTATAAAATTATCACATATGCATACTAATATAGAAAATTTTAACAAACAAAATACACTCGCAAATCACTTTCAAGCACAAAATTCACCACTACTACAACAGGAATAGAGATAGTATAGAACTACCTTCAGTTAGGACATGTACGGAAGAACTATTCACTTTGAGGGAGCGCAGCTTTATAATAAGTTACCGAAAGAAATAAGAGATTCTTCATCAGCGAACATTTTCAAAAATGGTTTAAAATTATATTTGGCTAACAAACAATCATAAATCATTACTCACTGTATGTACTCGATAGAACGATAATTATGTTAATTACTTAAGATATTTTATTAATTTTCTCATATTTACCACGAACTATGTTTGTTTTTTTTTTGAGAAATAAATTTCTTTAAAACAAATTTATCCTTCATGCTATACCTATACATAGTTGACAAAAGGGACAACAAGACACCTGTACACAACCACAGGGTCTAATTTGGTTGTCCCTTTTGCCTAGTATCGAGGACTACCTATTGACTGTATAGTGACCAACCCCTGGCTTAAACAATACCTACCTTCATCTGAGGAGGTGTGAGCTACATACATCGTACCAATCTGTTATGCAATAGATAGATGACGGATTTGGTTATCACATTCAGGAATCGAGTCAAACTAGAATGAGAGCATGGAGAACGCACATCGCTATAGGCTTTAGCAAACAATAACTATTCAAATATAGTTAGGCCTACGTCCAGCTGTGGACTACTAAAGGCTAATTATGATGATGACAGGATAGTCGTCTTCCTTGGTTTCAGAACCATAGTGACGGATATCCTTGATCTTTTGTAATGAATCCTATTTTTTTTTAATTTTCAGGCAGTGTTATGCCCCGTAGCAATAAACGCGCTAATAGCCAGGGGCGACCCTGATGACGTGCGGATGGAGTACGCAGAACATCTCATGAGGCTCATCGTGCAGGCCATATTGATCACGACGCCTCTTGGCTTCGTACTCACCAACCATTTAGGACCAATACTGCTGAAGGAGAAACATAAAAAATGTGAAAACGGTAATTATGTTTATCTTTGTTGGAAGGATCAAAGAACTATGTTTCGTTTGTATTTATATATAGAACTATAACACAAAGTTCTTAGGCCCACTCGCACCACCAATGACTAAATACGTTTAGCGCTAAACACAGTTAAAACATTCTGTCTCCGTCATCGTCCAACGATTGACAGAAATAGAACGATGTTTTAAATTCGTTTCTTATCACAGTGTTATAGATAAAACCTATACAAATGAAAATCAAAGCATTGCATTTAGCAGTAGCAATTATTCTAGATCATTTTGAAAAATATCATGAAAAGTAGTCTGATAAGAGTATTAATACTCTGTGTATCGAATCGGCCAATTGCCATAATAATATAAGATTCTTTTAAAACGGCAAAAGTAAAGGAGGAGACGAGTTGTTAACATGTTCGTTGGCAAAGATCCAACAAATATATATTTGCATTATTGCAATTTTTAAAGCTCAAGATATTATAGCATTTTACTTGAGAAACATTGCTTCGGGAACTTTTCGGAAGTAATAATACAAATGTACACACGGCTACATATCAAGCTATAGAATCCAGTAGAAGCTGACCTGTCATTGTACGGAAATTCTAGACAATGCGAGATCAGCTTATACTGGAAATGTATAGCTTGATATGTGGCCGTGTGTACGATAAAATAAGGTTAAATGAACTAGGTACGAAAATTTTACCCAGTTTTCACTGTTCGAAGTAAAAAAACTTTCACGTTGACCTGAAAGTAAGACATCAAAAAATATCACCTATTTTTTTTCCTTTGTTTGCCAATCCATAGGAACTAGTTATAACTATGAGTATAACAGACATCGGTTCTAAAATCAAGTTTACTGCGATACGTACGTACGTACTGCGATACGTAGTTTAATACAAATTATTGACTCTACCATCTCTGTATATTTTTGAAATTGCGGCATTTGTTAGGGTGAATCAATTTCTGTTTCCACGATTGGCTGACACCTTCCCTCGTAACAGACGTGACAATTATCAACTGTGTTCGCATACATCAAAGACTGCATTAATGGGAAAAAGCGTTTTCTGTATGGCTCCTAAAATTTATAATAAAATACCACAGTCATATAAAGCATTGCCGGTAAATTTGTTTAAAAAAAAGATGCGAGATTTATTAACAGACAAGTGTTATTATAATATAAATGACTTTTTGAATGACATCATCTGACTTTTTTTTTTTATTTTTTTTTTATTTTATGTATATTTTTTTTTTTTTATTATTCCTTTACGTTTTGTGACATTTTATGATTAATTTATTTTACTGACTTATCATTGTGTATTATTTATGATTATTATTGAAGTGCCTTTAGTAATTTAGATTTTATTTTGTAATTTAGTTATGTATTTTTTTTAATTTTTTTGTAAATTTTATAAATTTGTATGCCTTACGGGTGAAACATGTACGTACCAAGTATTAATATTGACACATCCTGCATGCTTAATTAGCATGTATACGCATATTTTGACAAATAAAATTATCTTTATCTTTATCTTTATCTTTATCTTTACGGGGTTGTGGTAGCAGAACACTTGACTTATTATTAGCATACACATACATAAACTCACGCCTTCTTCCCATGGGTGTAGGCATAAACTACAGATCGCCACCTGCTATGATCCTTACATACTCCTTTTGCTTCGTTTACGATCAGACACGCACGTCAGTTGCGAGTACTACGCACCTGACTTTTTAAAGAACATCACCAATAAGGTTACTGTTTATGTCCATCGAGAACGTCCCCTCACGGCATTTCCATAGTGTATTTATGTTTGAGTCATCTTATAGCCTAGGTACACTATATGTTTTTTAACTTATCCCTAATAGATACTATGGAATATTGTGATTTTCATGAATTTGTAACTTGAAGCAACCGTATTACTAAATGATTATTATTTTTGTTTCAGAATCCGAATCATAATAGAAATTACTCAAGCAAAGGATCTCATTATTAAATAGTTTATTTATTGAGAAGAAGTACTCCATGCCATCCCGGCCAATGGACCACCTTTCATCTCTAATTACAGAACCTATGGGGTCAAAGGGAACGTATATGAGATTATAACAGGATAAGTGGCTTTCGACCACAATACTAATGACATTATATAATGATACAAGGATCTTTTGGCGCCCCAATAACATTGACAGGGGGGCGTTGTTGGTAAACATTTGTGAAATTTTCACAGAAGTTGTATTAAAAAACCCAGATGGCGGTGCAAGTTCCGATATTGGCCACGAGCCAAAAGATCCTGGTACCGTTGTACTTCTCAATCTTTCCATAGAGTTCCGAATCTAGCATGTACGTCACTCCGCGTAAAACTAGGACATGCAACATGACATGAGTGTATCCCCTAGCTTAAAACCCTAACCTGCCATATTAAAAATAGAAGACAAGGTTAATTACTTGACACTAGCAATAGCAATCGCTTTCAGTTGGATTGTTCGATGGTATAATCAGAATGTTATTAAATCTCACTTTAGTATGTCGGCTGACAAAATGAAAACGATTGCTAGTGTGTAAAAAAAACGAATGTAGAATATAGAGATTACTATTGTTAAGTCAAATCTCTGTTATGAAAAGTACTTTACTGTTTTGTAAATTATGTACGCTGTAATTAAACAATTACAGCAAAAGTGATTTAGTCAATGATCTTGATAATCAGTTAATTACTTATAAATATTTAGAATAAGTTTAACTTTGTTTTATTTATAAGTTAGTGAAATTAATTAAGAATGTAAATAAAATATTTTGTGAAAACTCTATTTTATTTTGTAAGCCCTGAAAAGATACAGGTAATTCAATCAATTTTAATGGCAGCTAGGTACCTCTACCTACATACTTGCACTGTTGGCGAAGCATACGCAATAGTTCCACAATCGCTATGAATCATATATTTTATGTATGTGAACACGGGACAGGGAAAGGACCAATTACCGTATTTATGCAATATAGTATATCTAATAACTTTCTCATGGTCTGAAATAGGTACCTACTACAATAATACACTGTTAAGTTTCTAAAGAGTACGTAAGTACTCTTTAGAAACTTTATAGCAATTTATTCTAAGCGAGTTGCTATAACAAATCTTGTATTAAAGGCCTGTTTTTTAACATTATTAAAAGCCCTGCACTTTTTAGCTAATTCAATGAACAATTGATCATTGTCCTAATGAATCTGTAAAGTAATTTAACTACATTCAGGTAAAGTTTCTATGATTACTTAGAAGCCAACTAAGAAATAAAAAATGCTAACTCGCTCGATACCTGACCATAATTTATTTAAGTGACTATTGACTATTGCACACGGACCTATTGACTACCCTGTGATCAAAGGAAACCATCGCTATCTTGTGTAACTTCCTATTACTAAATCTTAAAAATATTTCGAGAACACGCAAAGTATACAGGCGATTTTGCGCACACTAACGCCATCTGTTGGCATTTTCCGGAACTAACAAGTGGATTTTCACTTGAAGTAGTTTGCGTACCGGAATACATAATTGCCTTGATAAGTTTTGTGCGACTCTTGCAAGATGGCGACACTGTTACCTCGATATTCATTTTTCGTAGATTTGATGAATTTTACTTTTCAGGTAAAATAAAATTAGTTTATAAGGACACTTTCGAGTGTTTGGATCTCTACACGATAATAAATTTGTACATGAGGTGCAAATCCAAACTTGTGGTGTAGGGTTTTATAACTTGACTCACCCACGAATTTGGGTAAGCAATTGTACAGGTTTAGGACATGTACCTACTTATAACTTTTTAATTAAATACCATTCAACTAGAATATATTCGTTGCATACTTTGGTAACGTAACCTTTTATTTAAATGTTTATAAAATTAAAGAGATGATGTGAACATTTTCTCGATCAGATACAAGTAGCTATTGTGATGTGCATTAGTGTTAATGATGTTGTGATAGCGTCTCATCTAATAGTGTCATACGAGATCCCTTCAATTAACAAACGGAGATCAAACAAGCCACACAGGAGAGCGGCGCGCGCTCGCTGCGCCCGCGCCAGTCCGAGCGGACCCCGGCCGCGCCACGCTCGACGGCGACCACTTCATCTCCACAAACGTAAATACTGAAACACACGTCCGCTCGCCCGCGCCTGCGTCGTGACCACGCTCCCGCGCCGGTTCAAGGGCACTACGTGACCACCTCGAGGTGCTAACATAAAGGGCCTTTTCTGGCACGTATACAGGACACCTGATTTGTGTACCATTTTTTATCTAAGCTCTTTCACCTTCAACACAAATATCTTATCTCAACCCAGCTTCCGATTGGATTGTATTAGACGTTAGTGAACATATCGGTCAATGTTTTTGAGTGAAACGTGAGAATGAACTTTAGAATTATTTAAGATGAAGACGCGCGATCGTCGAGCGAAACAGGATTTTCGGGGAAAGCAGGACAAAAAAGGAGTGAAGCCGGAGATTTCACGCGGTGGAAAGCGACAGACGAACGGTGCTGGTGCTGCCGAGTCGGCTGCTGAGGCTCGCGAGCGAACCAAGCGATCTGGTGTGGAGGCTGTCAAACTACACCTGCAGGTGACCGGTGACGTCGGAAGGACATCTAGATCTGCTACATCGGTACGTTCATATATTTAATACATACCTTTAGTATACCAAAGAAGTGAAGTCATAGGTAATCTAAATTCACTGTCGTGTTTGCACATAATAATAAATATTAATGTGTAATTTTATAACTACAAAATTAATTCACAAGGAAGTAGGTACATGTGTTAGATAAACGGAACGATTGCCGGCGGTCCTCGTGATGCTAACGTACCTATCTATGCTCAGTGGAGAATCGAAGACAAAACAATCAAATTAGCGCTTCCATGTAATACGCTTGTTAACAAGACTACAGCACGCTCATTGATGTACCACAAATTATAATACAATCGAACATGGTGAGGGTGACAAACATCGACTAGGTTCGACCTTTGTACATTTTTCTACGTCTTATTACGTGATCTCTTATTAATAATATAATAATAATTTTCATTTAAACATCATCCAATATTACCTTTTGTTTAGTTTTATATAATACGAGTATCTGTCTGTAACTGTTGGTGATCTTCGTTTTGTCATAAATGCGGGGTCCCCAAACTAGGCAGTGCCTGTATCTTGAGGACCTGAAAACTTGAGAAGTAAGAATTATTTCATAAACAAAGAGTAGGTACCTACCTACATAGGTAATTTCACAAAACCATTTTAAGTATTCTCCAAATAAATTCAAGTTTCTGAAAAATACTGTCATCAGATTTCAATCTACGAAAATTGGAATACACGAATTGACCCTATTGTTATCTTAACACTTACTTAAGATAAATGATAAATGCAATTGCTTTGACTTTGACGAGAAAACCATGTGATCTATTTATCATATTTACAAAGATCGTGACAAACGGAGATTACCTGCCGATGATGAGGCTTAGAGCTCTTATCAGCGGCGGAATGACTGGATAAAATATTTTTTTTAAACAAATCTCAGTCACCTGGTACCTAACTAAACTTAGATTTTTTTTACAATAACAAAAGTTATTATTAGTAAAAAAAAATTCAAACTAATCTAATGTAAGTTTCTTATACCTAACCATACATTTGAGGCATCCACAAACATATTGCAAAAATATCTGAAACAACATTACAAGTAACAATGGTAACTAATTCAAACTTGTAGCAGACAAACGCTGCTAATAAATAACAGCTGTCAAAATATCATACTTGAAAATAAATAAGTAGCTACTGTACAAAATTCATTGATTCTCGAAAACAAACATTGAGAAGTCCGCAATTCAATTTATTTATTCAAGTATCCATGACTCATTTGTTAATAAAACTTATCCTATGTTAGTAATTAAGATAATTGTATCTACATCCAAAACAAATAACAATTCCTGTACAGTATAAGTGCACAGCAGCGGCAGTACTGTCCAACGCTTCACCGCGACTGCACCATTCCATGGGAAATGGCGCAGCGGCGACTCACGTACGGACAGTCCAGCTTGCTCGAAATTAGAGACAGAATACTGTTGTTGCCGCCCCATACCCCACGCACCAGGGACGCACAGCGCTTACGCATTGTGGCAAAGAAACAATGCGCTGCAGTAGGGGGGCAGCCTCAACAGCACCCTGAACGCGTTGTTGTATTGCACGCGGAGGGCACTGTACGATTTTTGAGTAATAATAGCAATAAGACTAGGAAAATGAAAATATTGGTACTTAAAATTGTTCAGATCATTCGCACTCATGGAAAAGAGTTAGGTACGTCTTATGATAATTCAAAGTACTTAAAGTTAATTGTCTTTATTGTTCAATTAACTCATTGATAATGCATAAGTTTGAATGTAATTGATAGAACTTATTGATTGTTAACCGCGTCTGCATTGCGAAGTTTCTCCGCGACGCAACTTTAATTTATCAAAGTGCATTCTAAAGTATATTTGTAAGTGCAGTGCAATGGTGATTTTCTCAGCATAAGTTAGCAATCGCAGTGCATTTTATAATCATACCTTACTAGTTAAAGAAAGTGGTGAAACCTGCCCAGCAGGCTATCCAATATGTCTGACGCTAGAAACTCGCTGGTTTTAACGTTAGTATTACAACTATTTATTGTGTCTACTTAATTTTTTCCGTCAGTTATATTAGATAGCACTCTGCGGATTTGTTTATAAAAAGGGACCTACCTGTAACATTCCGTGGTGTATACCATGTGGAGACGACGATACAATAATAATGTAAACTTTGTTTATCTAATAAGGATTCCTCGTCTGCATACAAAAAAATAATCAAATATATCCAATTGTTTAGTCACTATAGCCAGTTGGTTGATAGGCAAACACATAGTCAGTCCATCACAACTATTTAGTTTGTTTGAAAAAAAAATATTTGTCATATTCAATGGTAAGATTTATTTGATAGTTTCAAAATACTCTTAGGCATTAGTATTGAGGGCTTTTTATTTAGTTTCGTATTGTTGTCTCCACATTGTATAGTTAAGTACCTATTAAATTAGGAGTAGGTAAATACGACGCTGTACGTAAGACCCCCAATAACAAATGCATTAATATTGGGTATCTACAATCATCATTAATTATACATATACTGCGCTCGTCATAATTATTTCTAGATTGTTAGATGCAGACTAAGGTGCTGGCCCAGTGTCCTCTACACCCAGCTGCCCCCAAGCCATAACAAAGCGCGGGTGGTTCCAGGATTGGTTCTAATTTTTTTGCATTGATACTCACCTGAAATTTATTTCTTCCGCCACATTTCTTTTAGTCAACCGCGGTATGTTAGGGCACAGTCTATTGGTTATGGTTTGGGGGTCGCTGGATGTAGGGACACATTGGCGCATGGTGAAAACGGTCCAGTCGTTATCATGATACTTTGGGCGAGTACTAAAGATGAGTCCTACATTAATTTGAGTTTACAATGTTAACTTCGGTGATGAAATGTAATGACGTGATGTCTTTAATTGAGACAAGAATGTCTAATTGACAATTATTCCGAATCTGCCGTGGAATCCCCTTGTTGAGCGAGAATGACTATTCATTTCAGGACTTGCATTCAATAATTTTGTGTGTTGTACCTGATAGTTGAAGGTGGATAGTGAGAGTGCGATACTAAACGTATTCTGACGTACACTATTCATACCATACTAATTAAAGAGTCCCTGTTATTACGTTATAGTAGCGGTTAACAAATCGTCATTATTTGCATAGAGTGCACTTACACTCAAACCCAGGTCGTGCAAAGTGTAATTGGGTTTTTTCATTAGGAATTTATTAGTAACAGACCGGAGATTTAAGTTAGCGGTGTGATGCCCCCGTGCCTCGGAAAGCACGTTAAGCCGTTGGTCCTGGCTGTTATTCGTAGATGTTTGACAGTCGTTACGGGTAGTCAGAAGCCCAAAAGTCTGACAACCAGTCTTACCAAGGGGTATCGTGTCATCCAATAACTGAGTTGTGGAGGTCAGATAGGCAGTCGCTCCGTGTAAAGTACTGGTATTCAGCTGCATCCGGTTAGACTGGAAGCCGACTCCAACATAGTTGGGAAAAGGCTAGGCAGATTGATTTTTATTAGAGAACTAAATATATGCTTTAAAATAAAGTCAATACTAGAGCCTCAAATAATTCTGTAACATTCACGAAAATCAGGACAATAAAGTTTAGCAAAGGACGTCATGTCATACTCTTAATAATAACGTATGTTTAGTCAAGGGCTAAAATATGTATGTATGTAACATTTTGTGAATTTTAAGCCATTTCCTGCTGAACTATCTGCTAAAATTGTGACCAATTAAACGTACAGTAGGTGTCTGCTAAGACATCATAGGTAATGAGAAAAAATATTCAGCATTTTGGAAAAAATCGTATTTAGACTGAGCGAAGAGTACGACATATTTTTGGTCATTATTCAAACCCCGGTGTCAAAAAGATGTTTGTGGTTTTACTATACTCGTTTACAGATTTCGTCCAACGTCCGCTACCTAGCGTTTTACCATTTAATCATTCTTCGCCAGACGTGTCTGTTCTGGGTCGTCGAGACATGTACTTGCGCTTTCGTCGGCTCGTTGTTGACGACGGACATTAAAGTTTTTCGAGTCCAACTGATATATTTATCATTTTCATCCTAAATATGTCCCTCATTTTCGTCCTAAATGATTAAACAGCTGTCCAAGAAATATCTTTCAATAGATATGGCGTCTCGTGATCGTGTTAATATTCACGATAAGCGTGACTGGTGGAGTGGTCACACTTTTTAGCCAAAGCGCCAACCATAATCAATGGACCACTTCAGATAGCTGTATAAGGTCCGCGTGACATTTCTTGTTCCCCCGACCCACCCTGTCACATCACATCACCTACACGCGCTATTTTTTGTTTGGGTGGGAAATCATCAAATGACCTCTCCCGCTCTGGGCGGAGCGAAAGGGCGTGTCAGACTCTAACTGACTAAAACCCACCCGTGTTCCTTCAGTTGCCTGTGCGCCGGGGCCACGGTAACTCTTTCGAACAATCCGCGACCCCGGCAGGCATCGGTCCTATCGGACCCCGTCAATGGTGCTGACATCTCTTTGAGGCGCGCGTGGAACACGACGCGCCGTCGACCCGGGCCTGGTCCTTACCGGACGGCGAGCTGCCCATTGCTCGCCGTCCACAAGCCCGCGCCTTCAGTGGCCGGGTGTCGGCAATCGACTCCCGACGCCCAGGGTGTCTCCTCCTCCTGCGGCAGCTAGGGGCGCGACGGCGCAGAGATTGCCTCTCCCTTTCGCGCTCCGCCTCCTCCTTCGCGAGCATTACTGCTTCGCAGAAGGAGGTGACGGCTTCCCATTCCCTCTCGCTCCGTACCATGGCCTGAACCAGGGCCGGAACCTACACGCGCTATCACTTCGTTTTAACTTAGCGTTCTTTCTGACTTTATTTTCTTGTTGCTTGGCTCTTAAGCGTCATAGCGTGATGGTAAATAGCCTATAGCCTTCCTCAAGAATTGGGCTACCAAATGCAAAAAAAAAACAAATCCGACCGATAGTTCCAGAGATTACCCTCTACATACAAACAAAACCAATTTACCTCTTTATAATATTAGTACAGATGATATGACAGACATGCAGATAATGGGAAAAGTGATGGAAAAACATAATAGATTTTTTTAAATTCAATTTTCTAGCTGCATATGTAGCATGACCACTTTTATATCTACTCTACGAAGAGAAGACAAATCACTTTCTTAACAGAAGAATAGAAATATTTCTACAATCTGTCATATTGTCTTCCGTTTCTTTCGTTTCTATAGTGGCTATGCTGCGCATGCTGTATAGCACTCCTTGTAAAAGCGTTCGTAACGAGAAGTGATTCCTCTTCTTCTCTCTTCGAACTAGTGAGAACAGCTCCAGCAACAGTAAAAATATTATCCTATCAACAAAATCGTAGCTTGGCTGACTACTATAGGTGTAGGTATCGGTCATACATTTACAGCTATACAGATTAAAGAATGGTTAAACGACTTTTCTGTAGATAAACTTATTTATGATTTTAAGGTCTCGTTGCTCGTTGCTATGGACCCGAAAAAGAAATGCAGCAATCAATACAGTCAGTAATTAATTTGGCAATCGCCATTCATTGTCATATTTTAGAGAACTAGTAGGTAAACCGTTAAATTGCTGTGACCTGAAATGTCCTTGAAAATATAAGTAGGATGTAGAAAAAAAAACATTATTGGAAATTCAAGCTCTTATCTGCTATGCCGCTCATAAAACTAGCATGTGGCGGCGGCATAACAACGCGAAAATCTGCTCAATTTTGCAAAATGATTGTTTTATTATTTCATATGCTTTTAAAAATAATAATTATTTATTTATTTTAGACATAATTCTAGTCCATAGTTTTACACACATACATTAAAACTTATAAACTATTTTAAATTCAAACAGATAAAACCCAAAATAAAATTGCGACTAATTAAATTTAAATATTCAACAACCTATAAAAAAAACCGACACATTAACGATACATTTTCCGCTTACTTGAAAAGAAAACCAGGTTATCGCTTTCTTATTGACGCGTATAGATTGGCAAATAGGAACGCGATCTGGTTTGAAATGAGATGAATTAAGTTTAATACCTAAACAATTTTTTAATGAACAGAGCAGACGATATATTAATATTATGAAATTAAGAAGAATTAATGTCAGAACACGAAAAACGGTTCGTATCAAACTACCGAATAGGTCAACTATGGGATTAAGTACCCAAGTGAAGCCAAGAAGTCACGACTGATGATCAAAAGTCATTAACAGTTTACACCTTTACATTGACAAAATGGCTGTTTTGACCGGCCTGTAATGCAACGACTCTCAAATCGCCAAAACTCAAAGGGTTTGCCCTAATATACTCTCAGAATTTCTGCCCGTACGTAAGTCTGCGGGGTTATTGTGTAACACACATAAAGTGGCAATCCATCGCAATGACTTTCATTCTGACGGTTCAGACACGTTCATTATGTTATTTACGTTGTTGAGCAGTCGAAATTTTCAAACCTATGAAGCAATGGATTAGGAATATCCTTCAAAGTGACAGTGTGTTACGCAATTAGGGTTCTGGTCCTTCAGTACGAAATCCATCATACTCAGAAATTAATTCCAATACTGTCATTGAAAATAAACAAACACATTATGATACGGCATCAAGTATACTCACGTGATAAAAAGCCAATGTGACGGCCACTTCAATCTGTCCAGCTGGTTAAAAAAATACAAGATTATCTATGAGATATAACTTTAAACAAACACCTTTATTTGTATAAAACTATCATTCAAACATACGTAGCAGAGACAAGTGGCCATCTACCGATGTGTTCTAGAAATTAAAATAACTTAATAGCAAAGAAGTAGTAAAGTGAACAAATAACCAGTAATTATGAATTAGTTCAAGTAATTTACTTGCTGCTAATTGTTTACGGTAACTTAGCTTCAGCAGTTCTAATAAGGTAATTGCACACTTGGCGGGCGCTTGGTGGATTGTACAAATATTTTGAATACAGGTATGTAAATATACCTATGTAATTAGTATTGAATTGTTCTAATCATGCTTTAATAATACTTACAACAAATTAAAATAACGTTTGTTAAATATGTATAAACTTATTAACCACAGACTGCTTACTTATCTAATCTTGAGATCTCGTCTCGTTAATATATGTAGTACCACACAGTTAAGGACTTTTCTTATTTAAATAAGTAATCTTTTAAATTGAAAATATGAAAAAGGCAAAAATTCAACACACTTAGGTACTAATTTTATGTAAAATGTGTCAATAACTTTTGTGTATACATAAATAAGTAAATAAAAATTAGCACGTCGATATCGAATTAAATGCTAAAAACTGAAGATCTTTTTCTAATTGTAATATTGTATCCGGGTAACGTGACAAATTTTAGCTAAACAATGCAAATTCATGCTTTAGTCATATTATTTACCTATTTATTTCTTTTGTCGTTACTAACATAACTTTACAAAATCGTGAAAATGCATTTAGTAAATGTTGCGATAGGTATTGTTTAGATTATTGCCTTAAAGTCGTGATCCTCATATTATAAGGAGCGGATCCCTTCGGAGAAGTTGTATACGCTTGCCAGTTGTTAATTTTATTACAATCTTAATTCTTTATTTGCTTCTTCTTATTATCATTTACTTACGAGCACTTATTTATTTGGCGATGATTCGACATTTGACTTACCAAAAGTACAAAAAGCGTACCTAATTGAAATTACTGAAATCCTGAGACACCCTTCCTAATTTTTGTTGCAATAAATTGATATGGAAAGGAATATGTATTATCTTATATTATTGTAAAAATAATGTACTTTAAAAATAGAGTCCTAGTTGTTCTAATCCATATGTACTTATTCTTCATCAAAAATATTGTTTGTCAAAAAAAACCTATATTAAAAAGTAATCGATTCGCGCTCGGTTCGGAACAAGTTTCAAGTTTAGAGTAAAGTATTTCAGTTACATCATGAATTAATCCTACGAGTAGGTAGCCTGACATAACAACTATAATGCATAATGCTTAATCAAGATAACAATACGGAATGACAAGTAGTTAAGTAGGTGCTTAGGTAACAATCAAACACTAATGAGTAAATGCGATATAAACTCCAATACGATTAGGTATGCAGACTTTTTACGACGGAGACGCTGTAAAAATTAACAAATCATAGTTTTATATGTGATAACTAGAGACCAGATTTTCTGATACATATTCACCTAAAGTTGAGATGTTGACTAATATGGAATGCGCTTTTCTATCGAAAAAATCCCGCTAACGTCCGATTTCAGTGACCAAACCGGACCAAATCATAGCGATCGAAAGATAGTGATTAAAATTGTTGTAGCCGAGGTAATATTTACGTCCAATCAGAATAATAAAAATAATAATTTTAATTTATGTTTTTTTTTTGTTTTAACTAACACACACCATCCTCCTCTTACACCCTACATTTACATATTTGCATCGGGGGTTAAACATTAATTTTAAATAAATATGCATCAGATTATCGTACAAAAAATATATTTTAAGAAGCCGCTCCCATACTTTCATTGCTAAAAAATATCTTTAGGTAAAAATGCATCCGAATATCCGATCTCTAGTGATAACACTGCATCGCAATCGCTCATCACACAGAGTTTAATAAAATATTTTAGCGCATTGAAATAAAATTTCTGTCTTTAACTTGGGTATATAAATCGGAGAGGAAATGCCGAAACAAACTCAAGGCTCAAATTCTCTTTTAAAGTCAATCATATATTTTGTGAAACAAAACCTACTGCCGGGAACCTACTTACCACAACAGTTTGAGTATACCTACTGCATATTTATCAATCAATGTTGATGACAAATGGCTCGCCTATTACATGGGATTCAAACATAACTGGCGAAATGTGGGTGTACTATAGGAACACCTCTGCCTATCCCTTCGTGGAATACAGGCTGATGTTATGTGAGTGTTATGTAATTATCAGTAGTGGAAATACGGGCTGACATAATTATGCCTGCGTTGGTGCATACATACTGATACATATACTTGGTCCTAAGTTTTCCGCATCCGAGATCACACTACCTCAACTATTTTCTTCGATTCGTTAGCTGATCGGCGACATCCCTTATTTCATTTGTTGTTTTGCAATCTTGTCGTAATAATACCTATCACATTGATACTCTTTTGTCATAGGTACAATAAACATGACAGGCAATTTATCCGAGGGATATATATCAGTACTACCAGCCTCCACTTGACTGATAACACGAAGCTGTGAAAATCTACATAAGCTTAAGGGATTTCGTATCTCAGTCAATGGTTGATTCATGTTAGATATCGGACTTCGGTAAAACTCTTAAGATTCTTGGTCGTATTTGACCTGTTTGCCTAAGTTGGCCTAATCCGTTTTTTTTTTCTTCACATAAATGTTGTTATGGAACTGTAGTTCTTTGAAATTCGAATAGTCTCGATATGCGAAACTGTGAAGGTTTACTACGCCTGTGGATTAAAAGAGTATCCCTGGAGTTTCTGTCTCGTTCTTCTCCATAGGAAATTACTACGCTTTGGAATGGCCAACTAGCTTCATCTTTCTGACTGACCGACTCATAGACAATTCAAAAGTGCCTGTAAATAATTTTATTTAAATTAATGCTTAAATAGCGCGTGCTTTCGAATGAGGTTCGAAGAGAAGTTTACAGAATGGCACCGCAGAACATGTTCAGTCTTATAATGCACATAGTTGTTATGATGGAGACAAGTAAGCCTAATTGTTTCACTCACAGACGAAGCACGTGACGGCTCCTTAATTTACCTCCTTCCGCTTTACATATTATTAAACTGGCTGCATCATGTGATCGTTTGATTGCTTCAGATCTGATTTCCCAATCAAAACGTCGAAGCATCTAGGTACATTATATTTGTGTTTATTTATAGTCGTTATCATTGAATCTACATTTATGTAGATGGTGATCGCATAGCGGTGCTTTTGAATCACATTAATGTAAGTTACTAACTATAAATTCATCTGACCACACAAACCAGCAAGAGTTTTATGTGCTATTTTTCCTTCTAACAAACATCGGTAGTCATCACGATTGCCTGCTCTGGTTACATAAATACCCAACAATGACAATGAATTGGTTGATTTGCAGAAATATGAATTTAATAATTCGTTTCTTCAACTTAATGATGCTATGATCCTGAAGTCTCTGTTTTTATAAAAATGTAACATTGTGCATCATACACGTTCAATGTTTTTTACATGTACGGTGCATGTAAATGGAACATTAATGCTCTTCGACATTTCCTTCTAACAGGTTAGGCAAAAGTAATCACCCTATTGGCATGAGCTATAACTTTTGCAAATGTCAATATTGTTTTGACATTTGTGAAGTAAACAGATGCAGAATACACGTCAATAAGCCATGGAACGCTATACTCCTCAAGAACGCGGAATAAGTGTAATAATAATAATAATAAGCATTTCCGCGTCGTCTAATCTTTTGCTTTGGCGATTTGCACTGGCCGGCCAGATCACCCGATTTGACCGCTCCAGACTTCTTTTTATGGGGTTACTTGAAGTCCCGGGTTTATGTAAACAAGCCTCAGACTCTTGAAGACCTTAAAGCGAATATCCGACAGGAATGCGAGAACCTATCGCCGGAATTTCAGACACAAGTTCTGACACATAGAAAATGGCATAAAACGAACCCGTATGGTCATCAATTTTGAAGACGACCACTTGACCGATATAATTTTCTCGACTTGATGGAAATAATTCTAATTCATTAAATAAACATAATCCACAAGTAGAACTAAAATTTTTCATTGCTAAAAAAATTACAGTAAAACAACATCGGGTGATTACTTTTGCCCCACCTTGTACTTCGCAACGCATCTTAATGACTAGCGGTATTTTTCATGACCTAATCAATGGTCTATGGTTTAACATTCAATGCGCGTCATAGACCATAGATAATGTTGTGAGATTATGACTTAGAGGAAACAGATGATAAAATAAAAAATACTAGATAACCTCGACTTGCAACAAGGAGAATAAAAACCTAAATAATATTAAATAGACAATATTTTTTTACATCATTCTTTAATAAAAAATATAAAAACTATAACAATAGCAAACATGGTTCCAAGATATTTAGAAGTCAATGTACCATTTGGACAAGTATCTTATGGTGCACTTACCACTTATGTGATATTTAGCAACCCACATCTTTCCAATATTTTATCTCCTTGGCTCTACTTTATTTCGTACTTTTTGTTCTGGTTTATAATAGTGTAATTTACAAACAAAAAGAGTAACGTGACGTTGGACTTTAAATGTGCTCCACATACATGTTTAAAACAGATGAAGCTTATCCCTAATTTTTTGCTGGAGTTCAATTAATCTCAACGTTTTCAATTAATTTCATTGAAGCTTCAATTAAAAATTGAAGCCTAATGAATAACTTAAACTTAAATGTCGTGGCTCTTTCAGACCCTACAGATTAAAGACTGATGGTAAAATTCAACAATCCTAGTAGATACATTCTGGTTGTTGTAGTCAAGTAACCATCTTGCCTCAAGTCTCTATTAAGTAATTTCTGAGAGCAAGTTTAATATTTCCATGAATACTTAGTAATTTCATTTGGCTCTCACTCAGGGAATTTCATAAGTTCAATGGATGAGGGCGACGCCCGTTACTCGCCTCCTAATGTGAGTACATTACACAAGACGAGATTATAAACGACTTAAATAAGATATTTATGTGTATGAATAAACTTCGATGCATCAAAGACGTCAATAAATGTAAATAAGGACTAGAATGTCACATGATTGCAGTTTATAAAAATCATGCACTGTAAGTTGTTACCGTGAATAACAACCATCATTCGATGATTCAAGAAAACGACCCATTACACTATTAGGAGCCACGGACTACTTGAAAATTATAGTCCTACTATGTAAATATAGTCATCATCATATTTACCATAACAAGCTAACAACACAACGTTGAGCTTCATCTCTATTGTTTACATAAGTTCCGTATAAAACCAGTGGTGGAGGTGGAAATGCAGCAGTAGCGTCCAAGCTTCTATGTTTTCAACTCGTTTTCCGGGTGCTAATCGGCCAACATCTCGTGACTGGATAGAATTAACACTAACCTCATAATAAGTGAAACAAAGACAATCCCTATATGGCCCATGAAACTGACGTAAGCTTATGATTGGTTTATTGTGAAGTATTGCTTTATAAGAAGGTGTGAATGCAAGGAGACCACGTGTTCCCTAAAAAACCGAGGTCGTGTAAAAAGTGTAGACGTGAATTATTGTCGAGTGCCCTTAGTCGGGGCGAGCACGTAACCAGTCAGCTGAGCGCCGAGACCCCGCCGCTGTGCCGCCGCGGCAGTCCGCCCCGTCCGCAGCCGCGCTGAACTCTCGTCTGTCCTAACCCTTATCGCAAAAGGTATGGCCTCGTGATTGGGGGATCACGCCCGTGATCACCTGCCGACGTCGACGCGAGATAGCATGCTATCAACCGTCCGGATCAAATGTTTATTGTGCCTGTTTATTGTTGTATGTATCTGTGATGTAATTTACGACGTTCGACGTTATATAGAAAAGCGTTTCGACTCACATCACTACTTTCAAGTTGAAGTACGTTGGTTGACCATGTGCCTGACTAGAGTATCCGCGTAAACGGGTGGTATGTAATATTTTTTTCTGTGAATTTTCCCAACGCCTTTCCCAAAAGTGACCAGTGTGCTTTCATTATTTATTTAATGTTATGCTGTGTTATTCGTTATTTAAATCTTTAAAGTGAATACAAGTCACAAGCAATAAAAATAAAAATGCAGTCATAAACTCAGTACGTGAAAATGAACACTGAAATAAAAACTTTTTGAAACGTTTCAATCAATTTCGTTTTTTGTGGAGAGTTTAATGCTACTAGATATAGGGTACAGTGTTCAAAATACGCCCAGTTATTGTTTCTATATGGTACAAGCCGTGTGCCCAATGGGAATCCCATCGTAAAAAATGATGAACTTTCATACACTATTTAACCCCTTCAGGGGCTGAATTTTCAAAAATCGTTCCTTACCGCACACTTTCGTTATACAAAGAAACTTTTGAGCAAAATTTCATGCTTCTAGACCCAGCGGTATAGGCTGTGCTTTGTCTGTTAGTGAAGCTAATATTTTTAATAATAAAATAGCTAATAAGTAAGTACATTAATATAATTTTTTTTTTTACAACATTATCTTAATTCTACCTGAACCTATTATTATTATTATTTTAAGACTATTACTTTACAAATAATTTATAAATATTTCGCTGTAAATAAAAATAAACAGATTTAAAGTCACAAGATTGATTGTAAAAAGTTATGAATAGTGGGTTCAGAACACACTTTAAATTCATGAAATATGAATCGATTCAAGATGACTTCGTTCTACAAATGTCCGTGCAAACATACATGTACAAATACTTACCATACATATACAATTATAACGATCCTGTCATGGCGCCACATAACCTAAGGAACATATTTTGATTGCCATGTTGTTCCATCTATCGTTAACAAAACAAAGGGTCTTATTGCTATTACACGTTTAAAATTAGATACAAAATTTCCGTAATTATTGTCATAAAATCACTTGGAATGTCGTCATTAAATGTGGTAGACTAAGTAAAGTAGTATTCTGTACAACAGCAAGATAAAGTAAAATAATTTATTATTTATCTCTAAGAAAACGCTTGGATAAGTACACACACAAAAAAAGGAACACAAAAATAGAGTACTTTACTTCAGTTAAGCAAAATTCTTAGGTATATGTAGGTTCTGAATCTGTATCAAAATTCATTGATTAAATTAAGTTATTTAATACCTTGTTAGGTATTATTAATAGGCATAACAATAGAATTTCCTACATATATAAAAGATTGTCGGTGGATTAGAACAAACTACAGCAATGGATTATCTGTACAACTGGACAATATAATTGCTAGTATTTATTTTAATTGTTTTATGGATTTATGAGCTACATTATTATATTATTATTCGAGAATATTATTTTAGTAAGATTGAAGTATGGTCTGTTCCAAAAGTATATGTTGAAAGTGTAAATAATTAAACCCCGTTCAAGTTAAATTCTCACGCATTCACTCACCAAAGGGAATTAGTACTTAATACAGTCATCAATAATTAGAAGGTTTTAAATTTATAACTCACCACCTTTTCCAAGAATTATTGTTTGAAAAACATTATTCATTGTTTTTGAAAAATCATTGACGAAAATGGAAGTAATAAAAAAAACAGCTTTAAGTTCATTTAAAATTATAATTTCGGGTTTAGGTATTCAAATCTTCAAGTCAAAGCACTCATTTAGTAAGTGGCATTACAAATTGGCATCCACAGGTATGTTTTCTGATCCATTTGTTTATATTTTTATCAGATACTGTTGGAACTGACTATAGATCTAACGAAGTTTACGCGATTTAGTAGATCGATTCCTCGATTAAACAATATCCAGTGCATATGTGTCATTATTGAGCGACAACACTGATCGATACGCCAAAGTCAAATAAGGCACTACAAATTGTACGATAAAGTCGATGGTCAACATCAAAATCAGCTGTTGAACTGTTGACAAGCTTTGACCTACAATTTTCTTAAGGTTAGACACGCTATGCCTAAATTTCGTTAATTTTCGGATATTAGGGATAAAGCATTGGAAAATAATATTATCAACCTGTTATTGGCACTGCAATCCCTTTAAATCCTATTTTCTCACTTTGATACGAAACCGAAAAATATTCTTAACGCAATATTCTTTATTTTGTCAATCATTAGTCTCTACTTTGTTTCTTGGGCATTAAGCGTCAATTTATATGGGTCTGAAGTCTTCTCCCTTTTTTACTCAGCTACGGTAGAGAGAAAAGGGTAATTAATATCACTGGCTATCCAAAGTGTCCAAGGTTTTAATTTCCTTATCACTAAATTGAAGTTGAAAATATCCTTAGAGTCCTATACCTGCCTAATATAGTACCAAAAGGTAACAAAACCATAACTGACTGATGCAACATGTAGGCGGATGCACCTACTCGCTTGGAATTCATTCAGAGTTAAGTCACGCGGCTTATGTTATAATAATTAATAAAATTTGCCTTTGATCAGTTAGTCGGAAAATTACGTGCATACACGTGATTTCTAAGTTAGCAAAACGTCACATTACGTCAGAATAAACAAGTCCCTGTAACTTCAGATCCAGTCCCTATAAATAACCATTAACGAAACGTTTAACAAGCACCCTAATTGCGTAACACACTATTAATCAGAATCAGAATCATTTTGAAGGATATTGCAAATTCATTACTTCATATGATCGAAACATTTGTCTGCTCAACAACGTAAATAACGCAATAAATGTTGTTGAACTGTCAAAATGAAAGCCATTCCCACTGTTAGTGTGTTTCGCAAGTACCCCGCAAAACCTATTATAAACTGCTGCTAGAACCATTCGTTTTGCATACAATCTTTCGACGTCGAGAAAGCTAGTGACGCTTTTCATACGTCAGCAGCCAGTAGCCAGTGTAATCAATAGGTTCAAATGGATTAAGTCCGTGCGTCCGTCTGGCCATACGTTAACTCTAAGCCGAACCGCATTGTTAGTCCAAATACTAAATTTACTAATCGGCTTTTGCACAATTTTTGTATAAATGATTTGAAAAGGCTTTAAATTTAAATTTTCGGTTTATACCCTGCTCATTACTATAATAAAATGTTAAATACAGTGCGTATGTTATCGAGGTATATCGATGGAATACATCGTGCCTCGAACTTTTACCATGGACTCAGTAAATTTTTTCCGTAGGTTATTAAAAAAAACAGCTGGTCCATACAATGTGCAATACCTACGCAGTCGAAATGTATGTAAGAGCTGTTTGTGTCACGATGTCGCTTCCATCGTGTGGATACCTATTTAATTGTTTTGCTTAAGCTTATAATGATTATAATTATCAATAGGGATACAGGCCCAGGCCCAGATTTTGAAAATACCAATAATCCCAAGTAAGCCACAGGAATCAGTATTCGATAACTCATATTTCTAAATGATACCTTGGGAGTACGACCGTCATGCAAACAAAGTTACGTATCTCTAAACGGAATAGGAATATTAATTACAAAGGAAAAGTACAAAGTTGCTGTCTGTTTCTCATTATTGTCCACGGAGTCTAAACATTTATGTCTCATCATACCACTAATGATCGTTAGAAAATCGTGGGTTGATGCAATTAAGAGTTCAAATGCTGTGTTGAGTAACAAGTTCGTTTTGAGAACAGTTCTGGTTCTCACAAATGGGTTACAAAAGTCCACGAAAAAAAGAAACAAAATATGTCAAATGTCTACATTTATATCTGTAATTTTTATGGTGTACATAATAAAGAGTATTCTATTCTATTCTATTCTACAAGGTCCTATTTAATAATAATAATATAATCATTTAATTCAGGCAACAGAGACATAATTATTAAAACCACAAAAACATAACACACTACACTTGGGAGCTTGGTTTTGGTCGTGCTTCCCTGTAACGTCTGTACACAATTCCTGCCGGCCAAAAATCTGAGCGAAGGAAGACAGCCTTCTGCATCGCCGGAACCTGGAGGATGCATAGGACTTAAAATGTATAGGCCTGGTTGACTCCAATCGCGACAGCTTCAGTAACTTCCGTTCCTCGGCACTGATTTGACCTTGGCTCTTGCTGAAGATGTACTGAAGAAGCTAATCTCCCGATGTCTGTGGGTCCAACCGGGAAATGTACAGAAGCATGGTGGACACTGCAGCGCGGATTTTTCCATCCTCACAAACTACGATCTCATTCGTATGGAAAAACTCTCAAAGCTTCAAAATCACTTCTGCGATAAGATTTATCTGATAGTTCAAAAATAGGCCCACCGTCCTCTTTTTCATTGATGTCAGTAAACCAGGCACAAATTAATGATTTTATCTCATAAGATATGTATTGTTTCTAAAACAAGAAACATCCGTTAGTTGCATTCAACTCGATCAATCCATAGGAAGGACGTCGCAGGAGTCACCTCGACCTCATTACCAATGATAATTCAACGATAATGTTCGTTTTACACATAAAATATATACAAATATACGTGTAAACATAAATAAATAAAATCTGTATTGTAAATAAATTGACACATGTTCGTGAAATTGTATTGTTCAGATTGTTAACGCTGTTGTGATCCAATTGGCATGGATAGGACGCAGCGAGTCAGTGCAACGACCAAGTGGGTTGGTCGTCAGCGTCCCGCTAGTAGTGTCCTCACATACCTAATCGACAGGACGCGCCACCGGCCTCATGGCTATAGTCACGCTCAATTAATTGTTGTTTATCAGACTATGAATATCTCAAACTGTATCTAGTTCGCCCTAGTGACAGTGAAACTAATCGACGGGAGCAAGATGGTCTGTATTATTCTTTTTGTGTTCCTGTTTGTGATATTAATCTACACCTATTCATTGTTAAGTGTCGTGGTCCATACGAAGCGGGACTTTCAATCGAGAATCTTAGAGCGTAAATAGTGAAGTATGGTTTAATTGATATAAGTATGTACCCAATTGATGTGCGAGATATAAACAGTAACCATAGACTACTGTTTAGTCTATTTGTTTCTTTTTAACGATACCACGCCATAAGGAAACGGCTCGAGGCCTATTGTGGAGCATGTAATAAAAACAAAAACAATGGAAAATAACTTATTCCGTGAACATTGTTATAAGTAATAAGTGTCATACCTGAATCCTGCAGTTGTATAGTTACCTATTGTCATGTGGTAAGTGACTGTGTATATAATATCGAGATCCTGTTAATTTTATCACTTGTCTTAGGTATGACACATATTAGTTACAAAACAAAAGCAAGTAGAAGATTCCAAATTTTTTAACTTATCATTTTCATATAATTTTTTTTGTTAACTTATATTGTCACAAATTGGGCGAAGATCTCCTCCATACTTTTCCAAAAACAAATATGTTGTGCTTTTCCGGCAATCGATCAGAAACGAGTCCAAATCGTCACGTCAGCGTTTCTTAAACCTGTCTCGGTGACCCGACGCCCGTCTTCTAATTATTAAAAAATATGTGAAGAAGGTATTAACATTCAAGATAAATTTTCCCACTTCATAGGGACCTAGTGTCCTGAAGCATACGTTCATGTAGTAGGCACGTACATACCTATGTCATATTGCACTTTACGCCTCGAATAAAGGCTTTTATCACATTTTACGTGGAACCTGATACAGGCCAGACTCTCTCGAGTGCTATCCCGTTGCGAGTTCTAATAAAACTATGTGAGTATGTGCTAAGCACTATACAAGGTTCTATCGTTAGTCCTCTCTGAGCGACATCAACATGGATTCTATCTCGCTATTCGATTCTTATAAATAAAAAACGACAAGAATCGATACTGCCAATATAGGCATATATACGGGTAAAATCATCCTCATTTAAGTCTTGGATGACTTACTTTATGTACTCTTTTGAAAGACAGTACACAGAAATGACAACAATTTATAATTTAGATCCATTAAATTGAGCAAAACCTACCTATGGCTTGACAAAAAAAACTCTAGCTACTTTAGGTATTAGCACCTAAAACAATGAATGGACACCACAAAATAGTTTATTATTATAAAATAACTAGCTGCGCCCCGCGGTTTCACCCGCATAAGTCTCGATCCCGATGAAATATCGGGATAGTAAGTATCCTATGTTTTAATCCAAGTCATGGTCTACCTATGTGCCAAATTTCATCCAAATCCGTTCAGCTGTTTTTGCGTGATTGAGTAACAAACATCCAAACATCCACACTTTCACATTTATAATATTAGTAGGATAGTAGGATAACTACTATTTTGAAGCATCCATACTTTTGCCAAAGTCGATAGTACGAGTATCTTTAAATATTTGGTTACTATGTAGGGTGGTGGTTAATAATTCAGTGTTAACCGAGGTTATTCCCCGAATAATATTAAATTTCATATCATGACTTCTCAGTAAAAGAATAATGTAATTAATCAAGTTACGATGGCTGTACAATAAAGAAACATTTTCTTTTTTGTTGTTTAACTGTTTTCCCCAAAGTAATACCGACATAGGTTCATATTTGCGCAGGTTGGATTAATCAGAAAAAAAAAACAAATAATATAGCGATGCGCACAGCCATAAGTGCGTACCAGGAACTAAATAATGCAATTGTTGAGTACTTCATATTAATATTTATTTATTAATGAAAATCAATAAGCAGTAGAGAACAATGGTCATATAAATAGTTTATATAGGTCACATATAGAAATAATGAATACCCGAGATTTCTGAAAGCCTATTAAATTAATTCTGATATCGAGCTTCATGACATATATTATGATTGGCTGTTCTCGTTGGGCATCACATGTTTTGAATTTTGACAGGTAATTTACACTTTTCACAAAGGGTAAGAAGTCATAATTTAAAATAGGGTTGTAGGCCAAAGAATCAGCATTGCCATCCAACGTGGTGGTGCTGCCAGCCTTTTAGATATTTTTTCCAATGACAGCGATGCGGACTAATTTTTTGATGTCCTTTTTTTGTTTTCTTTTATAATTTCTTATACAATAATGTACACCACAATTTTTTTCTTTTTTTTGTATTAGTTTGTATTTAAGATTTATCAAAATAAATAGGGTTATAAATATTATTATTAGGGTTATAAATATTATATATATTATATATTATTATTGCCTATTTTACAATACCTACGTATAAATTGTAAAACAGTTTTATAACACCAGTCGATTCAGCACTTTACGCCTACAATTCCAATAAAAAACAATAAAACTGCTTTTGATTTATTGATCGTTTATTGCCCAAATACAATTTTTTGATACTTTACTAACAAATATCGCCAGAAGCACGTCACCTATCGCATGTAATTACTAGATTAAGTATTATTCATTTTATTACAGCAATACTAATAATACTAAGATATTATACAAATACAAAGTAATTTATGAGCTTAACAGATTAGCAGTCATTGTCGTTTCACTTAAAAGACAATTCTAATGAACATTTAGTTGCAAGTGCAACGGTACATTTCTAACGCTTATTTATTTAATATATTTGATCTTGTCATTGTGGGGATGAGATGTGTGCAAGTCGTGATGGCGGAGTTACCCGCTGCCCTCAGGCCGGTGTAGTGCTAATCATGTTGATGAGTTGGTAAACAAACTAGAACTCAGACCTTTATTGATGGCCTTCTGTCACATGAAAGAGATTAGTGCCATAATGTTCTCATTGACATTATCAACACAAACGATTGCTTGCATAGCCAATCATTATGAATAGGTAACTAATCTTCATAGACATATTATACTGGCTAAATATTGTGGCGCCCATTTCACAAAGTTACTATCATGCATGTCTCTGCCCTAGCTTTTTCAAATTTGATTTTCTTCTCAGTTAATCTGCTGTCAACCTCACGTTAGCTGTTGTCATTGAGTGGTCGAAAAAAACACAGCGAATCAAATCACTTGACGCGAGGTTTGACAACATACCTAATTAAGTAAAAGGTAGGCTTTCGAAAAGCGCCCGGGAAAATCATACGTTGGTACAGCAGTGACCAATCTGTAATGGGAAAACGTAGAATTTGTAGAACGTTTTTGGGTAATAAGCTCGCCTTTCTACTTTATCATTGTGACGTAGTATCTAGTCAAAATAGAGGATAGCCCGTAAACGTCCATGGCTAAACGAAGTCCACCTAATACCTACAACACACAACTTGTTGTTGTTGTTGTTGAGTTGTTGTTGGGTTGTTTTTGTTGTGGTTGTTGTTGTTGATAAAGTTGTTGTTGTTGGTTTATTTGTTGTTCCTAGTACAAGGAGCCTTCCTACAACTATATTGCCACAATAAACAAGACTATCATACAGATTGCTGTTTTGCTATAGTAGTAGGAGTAGCCCAAAGGTGATGCTGCTGCCTTTATATCTATGTCGCAAAAAAATGTGCTTGTTTTTTTTCGGAAACCACTAAAAAATTTAACTATTTCAATACAAACATTAGCAATATGCACTTTTCTTTTAAGTCGTTTTACACATAGATTATGCTCAGATATTGTTATTGCAAAAATAAATTATTCAAACGACGTAAAGATTTTATACGTGTTGTATATTGGCAATAACTCGTGTGTTATTTAAAAGAATGAATACAATATATGTATTTACTGCTCTTTTAATGAGCTATTAGCAAAAATGCGCCTTTTGTTTCTATTCAAAGTGATGATGTTCGGAAACTCATTAGTTGTCTTAGCGTTATGTTTAGGGGCTGAATGCAGCACCACGTCTTAATATGCATATCATAATTTTAACAAATATTTTACGCTCTTCTCAAAATAAATCTGTTTTCTTTCTTTTATCAACAAGCTCTCGAGCCCAAATTACCTACGTCGATATGAATAAATGACAGGAAATTTTCCAATCAAGTCATGAGATCTAGACTTGATACATGTCCTACCAATTGTAATCTTTCAACCGTGACGCTACGACGTTTCCTAAACCGTTTTGCTGTTATATGAATAGTAGGAACTGTTATAGTAGGGCGACAAAAAACTGAACACTGCCTGGGTAGATCATTGAGATAACCAACTACGTCCGTCAATGACTAAGGAAAATATATCAAGTAACTTCTTACGATTTGTATTCAACACAGGAAACTCATAAACGATATTCATAAAAAATGAGCCTGAATACTTGACCTCGGTGACCTACAGTGTCCAGAGCCAAGGGCCGCTCACTCTGTCTCATGGCTAGTCCACTAAGGCCATTGTCCTTTACCTTTTAATTAAGATCTCATAACACATACGTCACGACGATGATTGGGTGAGCAATCCGTTTAATTGTTTGGAAGCGATAAGCGTTAGGAGAGCGCGTGTCGTCGCATACGTTCGTATAAACATGATTGGAAACTCGTGGTCGCCTTCTCGTGAGTGATCATGTGATTGTGATGAGACCACTTAAGCAAATAAACGCTGCTGCTGACACCCGCGACCGCTGTCGCTACCACCCGCCGACAATTAGCTTAAGACACACTCACCTAAATAATTCAATGGGATGCGTTTGAACTATTAAAGCGATGTTAACTTAATCTACGCCAGCAATGCACGACTGTGGTAATCATTCGCGTGATTTCATTGCATAAATAATGTGTATGGATTTTCTAATCCGTAGGTATTATGTGAGTTATAAAAACTACAATAATATTATCACATTATTGTATGTTATCAATATCATCCTTGTGACTTGAGGTAAACACAAACGTCTGTAAAGCAAATACAGATGTTTTTATTAAATGCTATAAAAATTTACACTACTAATGGTGGAATGCTACAGATTATATTTTCGTGGGTATTTCCTTGGAAACAAACTTTCATGATTATACAATATTGCTTATAGGAACAGATTTATCTTATTATAGATTATCTAATAAGATGATCTGATTTAAACAAAATGTGCCACTTGTTATATTCTCATATGATTTCTCAATCAATTCATTTGCTGTTGACATGATTGAAACAATCTTGTGAGGTGTCATTCCTGAAGGTTAAGTTTTTATTTGTTCGTTTTATCATTGTTTTAAAGCAGATCGAGATTTAATCTCGATGCCAGAATCAGGGTCCGGATATACCTATATTTGGTTTAAGCATCGTGTCCTTTGAATGCTAACAGACGGTAATGCAAGCCGACAATTGAAGCTTTTAATTACCATCCTCTTTACTTCACCCTTCGCGATAATTAAGCGTCCTGAATGCAACACTTTATGTACTCACGACAGTATAGTCATGTGCTAAGATTGTGCTCTCTGTATTGTAAATAGTGAACATATGCACAAATCTTTTCAACCTTGAAAATAAAAGTTTCATATGTCAAGGCTGTCAATTAAACTCAAAAATAGAAACTTAGAATTTCCAATTCTGTCTTTAACTATGTTTATAATTATGTCTAAAAATAGATATTTTGGTAATGAGGAAGGATTAACTCTTACCTAAAAATTGATATGGTCAGTAAACCCGGTAAAATGCCCAGCATAATTTTGGGGAAACCCGTAAGTTATCACGATATAGCTAACACAAAATGTCTCAGATATAACTATTTAGGTACATATTTTATATGTACTCAATATTCTACAAATAGACCCCAAAGAAATGCAGAGCACAAAGGCGCAATTATCACCTAGAGTGATAAATATGTTTAGATACAAAACATATTTAAGGGTACAAAAACAGTAACGCCTCCCAATTGGTAGTCTTTAAGCGTAGCTATAGTCTCAACCTGACCGTTTGCAGTACAATCATATTTTATTTTATTGTGCACATAACTTGCAGTGTGTGCAACATTGCACCTGCTCCGAAGAATAGGAACTAATTGGAGAGCATATCAGCACAATAAACTAGCACAAAGTAAGCAATGAGCACCTCTAATATTCCTCTATTTACGATAATGTAAAACATTCGTGGTGAAACAAGTGATTAGCATCATTGAGTTTACCCTGTCCTCAGTTGAGCCATCGTCACTTAGAACTTAACTGCTAAGTCGCTGGAGGCTTCTTTGCTGAAACCCTGAAGCTGAAAAATTCAGTCGCGCGATTGTTCAGTCCACTGGCAGACATTGACCGGCGCGGGCGTAGCTTTTATCCGATTATCGCGCGCTTTCTAAAGTCATCCTATCGGAACATAGACTATAGTCATCAACATGTATCGGACTAAGCGACGACAGTTATTGGGTGTGTGAAAAATACTATGTATTGTTGTATTACAATTTCAGATTATGTTAATTATTTTGGTGAATTAATTCTTGGTTTCCAACTTTTTAATAATTGATGAGGAGCTACGTGTTTAATGATTTTGTGCTATACAAATATATATCGGTTTTGGATGCCGAAACTTCGAATATATCTAGCTTCGATTTTGAGGATTTTTCAAAAAGCAGTGCAACTGACCGGTTTTTCTAAGTTCACCGCTGTTCAAAAAGGATTTCTTTTTGAAACGTGTCGTTAAACCGACAACAAAGGATATTTTTATAAAATTACGGAATGCTTTACTTATGCTACATTAAAATCGCTGGATATAACAATCAATGTTATAAGGCTTACAGTATTTTACATAATTCATTATCGGCAGTCGACCTGCCCTTACCTCTCTTCCTTAAATTATACTGCCAATAATTATCTCTGCCTGTTACTTAGTTAGTGATCTTCTAGGATGAGATGATGATAGAGGATTATACCTCGAGGGCCACCAATACTCGAGGGATATTTTTTATTATTATTTAGGTACATAAAGTTTTGTGGTAACCTTTTTACAGGACGCTAGTAGTAAATAATAATATAACCAGTGCAGACAGTGGTGACAAGCTCTAAACCTTTATTTATATATGCGCGTGATTGGACATTTTCATTTCAATGTTTTTGTCCCCACGCTAGTGCATCCACTCAAAAAATCCTGTATGGTTGTTAGTCAGATTTGCTCTTTGTGGTTTTCCTTATTTCCGGCTGTCCGCCTCAATTTTTATCAGATTTTGGGAGCTCGCAGCTATTTGTAAATGGCTAGTCAAACGCGTGCACGCTGTACATGCAATACCAAAATGGAACCCCGTAATCGGTACTGACGCCTCCCTTTTGAATTCATAACTTAAGAAAGCTTCTGAAGTCTTTAAAATCTTTATTTTATGATTACTAAATTGTTTATTATTGTATTTCCAGGTTCGTAAGACGAGCATCCGAATGACTGCTATAAAGGAATATCCTTTCGACTTGAGTGATTTACAAAATCAACCACCGAGCGCCGTCGGCGGCGACCCGCGGCCTGCGCAGACGCTGCCAAACCCATCTTCGATCAAACAGCGCCCCTCAGTCCCCTCACTTGAAGGAAAGAGAAAAGTTTCCATCATGGCCGACGAATCGAGCAAGGATCGAGAAAATTTGCCATCAGACAGGTATGTACTATGCTAAATTAAGTTATCAAAACTCTAATCACATGCTTCGAATAATGTATAGTTAACCGACGTGGATAAAAAATTACCAATCGTCGTATTGTGAATTTCACCAACGAAACTGAACGCAATCAGCACATATGCCCCACGTATAAGAGCTGTGAGTGTCATCATGTGGAATTTTGACACTGACAGCTCTTAAACGCAGTTTAGGTGTGCTGATCGCATTCAATTTCATTGATGAAACTCGCCCTAAATCTTGCCCTTTACATACTTTGATTATATCATCTATGTTTAGCTACATTTCATAAACTATGCTATTCGTCAATCAAATGTTTAAAATTGTAAGTATCACATCCATAACGTTAGGTCTATGCCTCATCGTCCTTCTTTATTCACTCTCTGTGACAAAATAACATAAGCTGTACTGTATTCTGCAAAGGGTGGAATTTAATGTTTTTTAAGAAAATTCATACGTTAGCCCTGAAAAGTACCCAACAATAATCTTACAACTTGAAACAAAATGAAAACTCTCCCAGAGATTGTCCACAATTATACAAAAGAAATACCAACTTATTATTACCGTCTTAAAATCTTGCTTGCAGTTTTGTATTTTTAAACTACCTACATTAAATGTGCCCAGAGCATTAAAAATATTAAAATAAGAACTAAAACTCAACTTCTAAAACGCCCCAATAATTATCAGCTTTTTGTTAATCAATCTTATGACTGAAACAATGTAGGTAAATAATAAGATTTTCTGTGTTCCACAAATACGACAATTTCAGGTAGTATCTTAGCCACGGATATCTATCTTAGCGAAATAACACACCTAATTTCTTTAAGCTAATTTATACAGGGTTAGTTTTAAAAAATCTGCCAAATTTAAGGGTGTGGTACAGACCATCAGACTGAACAGATTTCTCCATGGGGGCAACATCGGAATCGCGAAATAAAAATCAACCATGCCATAAATTTAGATCGAGTAGGTATATTGAAGTTTTGTATGGGATAGTTGAATTTTTTTTCGCGATTACGATGTTGGCCATATGGAGAAAATTTTCAGTTTGATGGTCTGTAGTCTGTACTACACCCTTAAATTTGGCAGGTCTTTGAATACTAAACCTGTATTTACTTGGTGTATAAAAAAGGAAATAATAGATAGAGGCTCATAATGTAGGTTTACTATAGGTACTATAGTAACTTATGGGGACTATGGAATGATACAACTTTAAAATTATTACGTTTATTCCAAGCGTTCGTTTTTACACCAACGCGCCTACTTTATCACTGATTTTTTTAAACAAAATCCTAATACCATGGTATAATAATATACTTCGCCAGGTATAGCATTCCGAGACACAGTGGTCACGTGGGTGACACAAGCCTACGTCATCACTGCTGTGTTACCAGTAGTGTGTCATAATAACTCCTTTATTACCTGTGCGAATCCTATAAATCAATGAGGTTTTAACTAACAATTACGTCGCTATAAAGTTTAAGTTGAATTGTTTCGTTTGATTAGAAAAACAAAAAGACAATTTAAATTCTTGATATATATTTTTTAACAGAATGGTGACTGAAAATGTTTCCATACTTCTTGTTTTGTTGCAATAAAGTGGCAACTGGATAGTGACGTAAGCTTGTGTCACTCTCGGAGTGCCAGACCTTGTTTTTTTAGACCATGCCTAATACAAATTATTTGACAGCTCATTCTAAATTCGATTGACTGTTCGAATGTAACCTGAGTTATTTTACTGCCAGCCTGTACAACATAAGGTCGACTTTTCCAGACAAACTTTACAGTACCTACACCTCTGCCTAACCCTTCGAGAAACACAGGCGTGATGTTATGTTATATAAATAATAGATAAGATTATTTGAATGACTACACATACATACATACATAAACTCACGTCTTCTTCTTTTGAATGACAAATTTTAATAATATTCGAGAGCTCCTTATTTTCGAAATCTTGTTATGAATATAAATAATGAGTAGGAAATGTCTGAATGCGGGAAAATGAGAAATTATTTTATCTAATCAGTATCAATTCCGTGTATTTTCCGGTTAATCTGTCCATATATTGATTTCGTGTGTGATATAATATTTAAGTGAGTATAAATAAATCAATAAAAAGATAAGAAAAATATAATAAAACAACTAAAGAGGTCATCCGATCTATTCTGTAAAGTTCTCACCGTGAAAACATAGGTGAGGAGAGCTTGAAGTGAGCTATCAGTCCACCTGTTGCTAGGGATTGACATTTTTGACAGTTCACATCACGCTAACTTCACCTAAATTTTCACGGTGAGATTTTGACAGACTATAGAAAGGATGTGTTTTGAATGAAAATTAGAGTAGATTCTACAGACTATTTTGCAATTCAATAGCCCTCCCGCCGTAGTATTCCTATAGTAGGTTGCTGTAATTATAAAAATAAATCGGGTCGTACCTGCATTAAAACTTTTACCCATTTCCAAAAGGAGTAGGTACCGCACTTAAAAAGCGGTACCTAGAAGCAAATCTGTTTCGGCTAAAATGAAGTTCAACGCCACTTTAGCTCCAAGTTGTGAACTACTTCTGGAAATTTTAAAAAACAAAAAGAACCTTTTTTTTTATTGTAAAAAAAATGTAAATAATATATAATTTTTTTTTGTAAATCATCAAATGACCTCTCCCGCTCTGGGCGGAGCGGAAGGGCGTGTCAGACTCTTACTGACTAAAACCCACCCGTGTTCCTTCAGTTGCCTGTGCGCCAGGGCCACGGTAACTCTTTCGAACAATCCGCGAAACAAAAAGAACCTGAAATCCTGAAGTACCTACGATAAAGTAGCGCCACCTATAATTTCAGTACAGAACGAATACTACGCACAGTGGGTACGTTATGTATTGAGCATTCACTGCGGTAATATACATTGACGAAGTACAGCGCTCAGTGCAGTATCGGTACCAACGAGTTTATGGTTACTGTTCATAGATGGCGCTCACTGTAATCTATCTTAGCTCAAGTTATTAATGCGGTATCTTTGGCCGAGTTCCTGAAAAATATTGTTGAGCACATAGGAGCACTGGTGGAAAGAGTAATGTTTGCTTAAAAAAGTTTTTTTGTAAACAACGATCCCCTCTTCGAATGAGTTCAAAATGTTTAATATATCCTGTCATGAGATAATAACATGGAGATCAAAATATACTCATTTCTTGGTAGGCCACATTTGTCTAATGTTGAATTGAGTAAATAAATGGATTAGAAACAGTTTTCTGATTCATATTTTTATCTCGGTACAATTAAAATGATCTTATTGAAATCCATAATTTTGTTGTTACGAATCCGTGAAACGTTAAGTATCATTAGGAACATAGAATAGAATAAAAGAAAAACGCGTAATTTTTTTTTTTATTTATTAGTTTTTCCTAACGCGAGCGTTGAAGTCTTTTATTCTTGACCTATTTAGTGATTATTGCATGTTTGTGTTAAGCTTACGTTGTCAAGCTTCCTAATTAAACAAAGATAATGAGCCATCGTTTATTTACTCAGTACTATTCTAGCGTATATATATTTAAAAAATTAACCATATAACTATGCAAAATTAACATAAAATGTTTAAACATGAGCACGTCCGGCATAATAAGATACTTTGCGACTAACAGACAACATTCAATCATGAAGCTTAGCACATAACGAGTGATCCAAGTGTTTCTAATAACTGCGTACCTTTCACTGAGCAATGCCTCACTCATACATAGTCCTCCCAATACATACACCTATGCATAAGTAGTACAGTTTCCTACGCTCATCACGTGACCGTTGTTTGTGAAAGGCATAGACCGTGCCCAGTCATAAGAGAACCCTGCTGACTCATAACTTATCCCTTTGTTGTCTGACGGCTACAGACACTGGGGGGGATAATAGAGGTCATGTCAATTGGTTGCTTCCAAGACGTATGTAGATATCACATGACTGGCGTCCAAACAATATTGTATTGCAATAATAATGATAGATAGGCGTACCGATAGGCGTCACGTGCTTTGAGTCTCAATTAAATGTAATTGCGATTACGTTGTTGTATGGTCCCGTTATCAAGTTTATTTTTAGATTTAAAGAGAAAGAAAAAGACTTAAGTACAGTAATTTTAATAGCTTACGCTCTAGATTAAATTAAGTTGACCTCATGACAGCTTTATGAGAGGCATGTCTTTTTTGTTCAAAAATAACTGTGGTGCTCAAAATCCTCTAAATAGAAAAAATTCAATTCTCGCACTATGAGAAATTTATGACCCATTAAATTACGAGACGGAATAAAATACTTAGCTGACTATTTTAATAATAAACAAGATACGTCTGTAAATAAATGTGTACAAGATCTTCAGCGCCTGTTCACCTTGTCAGTGCAACAGGTGGGATGCCAAATGGCAACCACATTCGTTTTCCCATTTATACATACTAGCTACTGCAGGCGACGTTACATTTGCATAACACCTTTTCATAAAGACCCACCAACGCAATCATAACGAGGATAAATTAATCTTCCTTATTATTATTATTATTTATTATCAGCCGTTTCTGTCCCACTGCAGGGCAAAGGCCACCCTTCCCTCCTTCCACTTCTATCTTCTGCAGTTTGTGGCCAATCCTTATGAAAAAAGTCGAGTTCGTCCCGCCATCTCCTCCTGGGCCTCTCTCTGTCTTAAGTACTTATTATTCCAAATATCTTCATATTTTCATTCAATCATAAAATTTAGTATTACAATGTCATCACGAATTTATGTAGATGAGTGTACATTTTTGTCACCTCTGAGTAAAATAGCAATGAACTTAGTAATGACCTCTTTTTTATGCAAATTTTCTTTCAAACGGTCTATTTTTTTCTGAAAAATATCAATGGAAAAGTTATCAATAGCTACATTTAATCATAGCACGCCCACCTATTGTGTATAGCACATTATTACGACTGTTGCACACAATGCTTCACGTTAGTCACACTTCATTGGCCGTTGGTAAACTAGTAACTATAGAGTTTGACAGATTTTTTGTTACGGATAGAGCAATGTACCATGGGGGGCAGGCGAGGCGTGAGGGACGCGTCACGAGGTCTATCGCCTGCAGGCTTGTTGCGATGGGGGCCCGGCAACGGTTAGGGCCCATGACTCATCAAAAGCTAAACTTTTAAAATAAACTTTGCGACTTCTAATCTTTTCCCGCCTATATCGAATAATAATATCGAAACGTGTAAACTGCTGAAAGGCTGTAGGTAATTGATTTGTCGTAGCAACATAATCTTAGTTATGCATAACCTAAGTAGGTTGTTTTTACGATTAATCATGAAACCTGAGACTAATTTTGACTAATTACGCATGATTTATTAAATACTGTCAATTGGTTTACCTACGAGGTATTCAGGTTCTAACCAGTAAATCTACGTGTACCTAGTTATTGAAAATTGACAATGATCTCATTTTTATCTATAAACTATTAATACCTTATGCATATTAATTTTTTTAGGTATTTATCTTACAATAAATAATTCAAACTTTAATACATTTCTAAAATCACCTCCTTACCTTCATAAAAAAAAATCAACACAATGAAAATAATCTGTTTCCTTCCGCAACGTACTGATACGGCCACGGATATCTATGGATACGGCATAGCATTTATACAAATGCCGATTGTAAGTACTTAGGTACTGTAATATTTATTTTTAGTATTTTTAATGTTATGAATATTCATACAACCAAATAGATTTCTGAAAAAAAAAACATGAAATGGGCACTTTTGATAAATTTATATATCACAAATCATCAAATAAACCTACATCATATTATTTAATAACTTTTTAATTTTACTAGCGTCCCGCGTCCATCTGATTGCTTACTCTATAAATTATGTAGGTACGCTTGTTTTGAGCCCAACATGTATTTGGTACATATTTAACCCTATACTGGAATGTATCACATATTTCCTCGTCATTATCTAATTTCTTCTATTATTTATAGCAAACCGGATAACCACATGATTTCCTCCTCGCGACTTTAGTGTCGATTTCCTTATTTTTAATGACGTTAGTCATCATGTACTTATATTCAAATAGGTACTGTTACGTACCCATACCTTATTTAGTCATTCTTAAGGCTCCCACAGACAGGCGCGACGCGAATCTTGTAGAACAATTTCCATGAAAATTTAATATAAATTGTTCTACTACAGTCGCGTCGCGCCTGTTTTCGGGAGCCTTTAAGCGAAGTTTCGACAAGTTTGACCAATTAACAAAAACGCTACGACTGGAGTTACTGATGATACTGAATATAATAAGAAGTCATGCTTACAATAGGCAGATTATGAACCAGACGCGTCTAACAAAAGGTTTCAACCTATGTCGCACTGGAGCGATTCGTCTTACTCGCATATTCGATACGGTTTGTATTAACAGAAGGAATTTTTATTGTAATTTGTTAACGCACGAAATATTGCTCACCATACTGATTGATGTTTGAAACAAGCTAACAAAAATTAACAAGAGTTATTTTTCCCAAACCGCGACATTATTCATTAATACCTGTCCAAGTGAACTATTGTTCTCTTGGGTATAACTAATATACAATTATAAGATCCGCTTTAATTAAAATAACAAAAGTGTATAAAGGTGATACGTATAATTAGTTATTATAATTCACATTCGAATTAGCAGCAAGCAGCGTGGCTACGATATGCAGCCGTCGAGGGTAATAATTAGACAGGCAGCGGTGCGGATTATGTGTCCACGTTAGTTCTGAGTATTCATCACATACCTATGTAGTTATCGTTAACAGACGACATATAAAACCACATGGAACAAATCACTTGGCTGTTTTTAATCGCGATTGCACACATTGTATCGATGCGTGCGGAAGAATCGGAGGCAGCGGGCTGTGCGGGCGGCGCGGGCGCCGCTGTTATACGAGCGTTGTTTGAAGTGAGTAGTATAAACACGGCCGCGACGCCTCGGGCTCATTTAGTCACTCATCACCGAGTCTGCGCCCCGTGCAATAGTTCGCAACGCATTTTTATGGCAGTGGGCCTACTGTTGTACTTTAGGAAAATTTTTGCACGTCGGCCAATGACCGGCCAGCCGGCCGGCGAAACTGAACTTACTGAACGTACCGAGGCAGTCACGTGCCCGGGGTGAGGCGCGGCGGCCGACTCGCGAGCAGCCGAACCTTCTCTTATAAGATGCACATTCGCCGCGGCATAGGTGTGGAGCGTGCTGAGCCGAGCGGCATGCCACCGCGTAAACCAGTCCTCAAATTCGCCCGCTAATCTAGTTATAGTGAATAAGACTCTCTGAGTACCATGTAGAATGTCTCACAGCAGCTTAAGTTGTCACTACGACAGCTACCTACCGTCAGATTCATCTCTCGAAACAGACGCACTCAACCGTCATTGGTAAGTTTAAAATATATCTTTATTAATTTGAATATACCGCGACATTTTATTAAAAAGAAACAATTTCTATGTCAGATATAAGTGATTCAAATACACTGTGTTTTAATTATGAAAGTAATTATTTAAGTGTTGAATGTTCAAGAGAGTTTATTAAAGATATTCAAAATATTCCTGAAATTCAATCCAGTACATAATTTATACACAATCCATCCCGTCAGCAACCGCAGGGGGAAACCAAAATAATGGCAAAACAAAATAATACCTACCTACATATGTCAAGTGTTAACTTCACACCCTATGTTTATTTAAATGACAAATGTGGGCACATAGTGCGGCTTATCTTTTTGGTCTCACGTTACGGGCTGTCGAGAACGATGTCGTCACTAGCCAAGAGGTACCTACATAGAAAGGTTCTGTTCGCAGTAGCGCGTATCAAACACCTGAACAAAGGTGTACTGAAAAATTCACCAACATGTTGACCAAGCTGGCTGTGACGACGTTGGCAAAGCTCCGTACACATCATTATCTATTTAAAATCGAAGCCATGGCTAAGGTCGCTGTAGACGCATATTTCTAGTTATACGACCCACATTTACTATCAACAATCCATCGTATAAAGATTGCTTGACATCTTGGCGGACACCGCGTCATGGCACAGAACACATAGTCATGGTAACATACAGACTGCACTACCGACGTCTTTTTATTCATATATGGACATCGGTATGACTCCCTAGAGGGGACGGACATCATGAGACTGCTATTATCCTTTTAAAACACAATAGGTTTATGTTTTCGGTATGCTTTATTATTAATTTCAGTCACAATATACTTCTAAAGAATAATTTGCCATCAGCCCTTTGTTAATCCGTCACACTGTGTTTTGTAATTACCATCTGAATTACCATCTGAAAACGTAATTTCATTGAAAATTCTTATACTTTGAATCAATTATTAATAATAACACTAACAGTCATGCTGAAAAATAAGGTGCTTAAACTACTGACTGCAAAATTACAGCAATTACTGAAAAAACTCCTGAAGATTTGCCTACAACCTTGTAAAATAAATAAATATTTAGACTCACGTATAAATGCCACGATTACAACATTTATAAAAAGGGAAAAAATAAATAAATTCTATAAATACAAATACTAGGATGTTTTTCTAAAGTTTCATGTTATTTACAATAATTGACCAAAAGATTTTCTAAAAATACGCGGCATAAAAATATTTACGGTACTTAACAAGCATCGTTAGGATTAATTAATAATTACATTCGGATATCGCGTATAAAATCAGCGCTTTGCTCACGTAAAGAGTACAGTTTCCAGCCATCGGCATCGCCTGTTACATTTAAGTGACTAAACATTGACCCACTGCACTGTGCGTAATTTGCTGTCGATAAAGCCTTTGCCATGAACTCACCTTGCGCTTGCGCCATGAATTTATTAAACAATACATTGAGTACTTATTGTATAATTTCTGTTCTACTGTACTTCATGTTACAGTGACACGTGGCTTGTAACAGGGCAGCAACATTACATGTATTCACCACGCGTTTTATTGTCACACTTTATATTTTCATTTTAAGTATATTTTTTTTTCCCAGACAGAATAAAAAAAAAACTAATATAAACGGTTATGAATGATTAGTAGGGGATTTAAACTTCAATATTGCCCAAGAACAACGAACAAATCTTGATAATAATAGCTACTAACGAAAATTATTAAAAAATATTGAATTAAGTGGCTGTAACTATGAAATAAAGTTTTCATGCGAATTATGTTTAAAATTTCATATTATGAGCCACTCAGAAAAGTATTCATACATAATATAACTTGGTCTACCTCCTAAAAAAACATTTTAATGGTTTTTAAATTAGCTATCATTCGATATTACCCACGTAATAAACACAATTAACAAAAGTGGTACAAGCCAGAATATTTGCATGTATGTAATGATATTACCTTCGACGTTAAAATATCTTAAAATTGTAACATAACGCAATGCCTTTAAGTCGATGTTATGTGTTTTAGTACTAGACTGTTCTTTATAAAGGCTCGTTAACAATGGAGCCTTTTCCTTTAAACGTATCTTTATTTATTTGGTTTATAGAAAAATTACTTCAGCAAAATAATTTTCATGAAAGTCTTGCACGTAACGAAAGTGCTGACAGATGAAGTTCCTAGTCATTTATGAAACTGAATACTGATTTTGATTTTTGTTTTGTTTGAAATCCAAACTAGGAAAGAGTTTTTTTTTTTTTACTGAACCTAAAAAGAAAAACAAAAGGTAAAATTAGAACCAGTATATTAAATAATATAGGAGATATAAACTCTTGGACTCCATCTTGCCACATTGTTCTTAGATAAACCTTTATACCTTCATAATAAATGCTTAACAGTATTTCCTGTGTTTTCGCTCTGCAAACCTGCCCAACACAGGTTATGGGCCCAGAGCAGTAAAGTGTGTTGTGTGTTGTCAAAATAATTCGAAATTGAGCCATTTAGTGATGAACCTTCAAGAGAAGAAATTTCATTAGATATTCAATCGAATGTGACAATGATTGATGAAGGAAGTACAGAGAATACAAAATCTAATGCAATTGGTGAAAGAAACGATACTTTAAAAAGAGGCCCTGGAAGGACAAGGATTCCGAAAGGACATGTTGGCCGGCCTCGTGAACACAACATAGTTGAGGTAAGAGAGAGTAGCGACAATGAGTCATCAACGGAAGCATACGTCGACACTGATGATTTTGCTTGAGCTAATGAAACCACGTTAAAGGAAGCTTTGGCATCTGACGAAAAGGTAAAATGGGATGAAGTGATTCTTTCAGATACAAGTAGTCTAGTAAATAACGACACGTGAGAAATTGTGAAGAAACCTTCAGATCTTAATATCGTAGGATGTCGATACGTGCGGACGACAAAGCTAAATGTTGACAATACTGAGAAAAAGAAGGCCAGACTGGTAGCAAAAGGATACAGTCAGCAACATGGCCTAGATTATAATAAGACATTCGCCCCAGTTGCGAGAATTGCAACTGTACGTTTATTGGTCGCCTTAGCTGTCGAAATGGGCATGGACATTGACCAGATAGATATAAATACCGCCAATTTAAATGGTGATCTGAACGAAGATATTTATATGAAGATCCCAGAGCTGCTGAAAGAAGGTTTAAAGAAACTGACTGCTGATTGGCGAGGTGATTTATATTACTTGAGGGAGCTGGACGCTTCAGCATCTGTGGTATGTAGTAAAAGTGTCAATCTGTATCGATAGCGTATGGGACATCCGAATGCTAGAATCTTATGAAAGTACTAAAGAAATCGGGTATTGATCCGATAAAGATCGATAGTAACTGCATGATTGCTCGATTGTGATGTGTGTGCTAAGGGAAAAATGATGTCGTTGCCTTTTGTGAAATCCAGTTCACGCTGCAACGAAAAGTTGCAAATAATATACTCTGATGTCGCAGGGCCAATGAGAGTTCAATCGAATGGCGGAAATAAATACTTTGTCACTTTTATTGACGACTGTACGTGTTGGTGCGAAGTCCCTTTGCTGAAAAATAAAAGTGACGTTATTAATTTTTTTATTGTCGTGTTGAAAATTTGACAGGAAATAAATTAAATGTTCACATACGGATCACGGAACTGAATACAAAAAAAGGAAATTTTTCGATGTTTTTTTTTATGAAATGTAGGCATTTAGAGACTTTTTACGACGATAGTCACCTCAAAAGCAACGTCCTATATCGTTGCAACTTCTACTTGTTAGGCTAAGTTTGTGAGTTTGGCAGAAGAAGAAGTGGTATATTTGAATAGCCAGTTGAAAAAACTAGGGTTACCTACATCAACTCTGTAAAGTAAGAATGCATGCTGATAATTTAAGTGCTATTTGCCTTGCTGAGGACCATGGTATACATCATGCGAAAAGTAAGCACTGTTGACATTAGACATTTCTTTATATGATGTTTCTTTTTAATGATGTGCTACGTGACAACAAACTGATAACGTAGGAATATTTGTCAACTGACAAGATATTGGCAGATGTCCTCACCAAACCTTTGCCTCGCGTAAGACACGAGTTAGTCTTGTGCGTTAGGATTGTGTGTGCGAAAGTTAAGATAGGTTTATTTTTGTGAATCGTATCGTACGTGAGTTGAGAGGGTGTTTTGAAGTTATATCATCTCCATGTACTAACACTGGCTAGATAGAAAACTGTCTACATAAGAAATTGACATAATATTTTTGTACGAGACTCCACCTTTCCACAATGTTCATAGATAAAGCTTTTTACCTTCCTAATAAATGCTAAACAGTATTTCCTGTGTTTTCGCTCTGCAAACCTCGCCAACAATAACGCTCGACATTTAATTCATATATTTAACATAAAACGGCCAAGGCCAATTACATTATCTAGTTAGAGACAAATTAATATAATAACAAAAAGTATTCAACTATTCGACTGTAATAAGTTATTATCGAGCATATGACAGTCGACGTTAGTCTTACCTAATCAGTGTTGCCAATCTATACGTGTCGTGAAAACTGTAAAGCAGTGTAGCTCCTTCGCATGTAACATCAGACCGTGGGAAAACATTTATACCTACATACTTAAAGGAACCTAGCTACACGGAAGTGTTCAGAATCGAGATTTTTATAGTTCTTCAGTATTTTGGCCTTTTAAACGTTCTTTTTATAGAATAACTCGTTAAATTGTGCAAAATTGCTCGAAGCAAAATTATATCAATTAAATTAATTGTGTTTCACTTTCGTTTTTATAACATGAATGGCCTAGAATTTGCTAAAAATATACGACAATAATATTCGGTAGTATTTTGTATACATATAACAAAATCGTAGCGAAGTCAAAACTGTACATAGTTTTTTTTTTATTTTATTTGTTTTTGCCTGGTCTGGGGACGATTCTAATGACGAAAATATTTTTATTTTTTATTTTTGTCTGTTTGTCTGAATGTATGTTTCAGCATCACGCAAAAACTACCAAATAGATTGTGTTCAAATTTTGCATAGATATTCCCTATAAGTCTAGTCTGTCTGTAGACTATAGATTATCACGCTATTTGCTATGAGGGATGAGCAATATTGCAATTTGTTCGTATTCTTTTATAGTTTACCGCAAATTTTAAAAAGACGAGCCAATATCTTTGAACATTGCAGATAGTTACAGATTTTACCTTTTAAATGATGATCATCACGCTATACTTTTATAGAGCTAACCAGTCAATCATAACATGCAGAGGGTGGATTTTTGAAATGGGGCTATAAGGGCAGGCACCTTTAGCGTTGTCGGTGCAAGAAAACAGTCTTAGAAGACTGTTCTTAAGTTTTTGAAACATCCTGACCTGCATTCAGATTTTGAAAAAAAGGTAAAGTCAGCAAGAAAATGTATAATTTCACAAAAACATTATTGATGCCAATCTATCATGTTTCTTATAAAGATCCAAAAACTCTGTCGGACCAACTGAGGTTTGAGTACTAGAAAAGTCAGAAATCGCAAAAAAACATCCCTTACATTTCGTAGGAAATAAGACTGAGATGAAAGCGAACACAATATACCAGTGTATGACAACAGTTCAATTATAACATTACTTCACTGGGCTGAATAGGGAACGAATATAGCAGATAGGTACAGATTTAACCTTTTTAATGATTATCATCCCGTTCTAACTTTAAGAAGCTATGCAGTCAAGCATGACATTAATATAAGAACGGCTATGTTAGTCAACTTTCAACAAAGCCTCAACCTTAACGGTTCGACGACTGCTTTGCAAATCTATCTTCGATTCCCAATAACTGATATTTTTGTGCTTCCTTTTTTTTTATTTTGTTATACTAATTATGATAGTTTGTACAACATACACAGAAAAACATAAAGTTTAGGCCTCGTCTGTCATATTTGGTTATAATAAAAATAAATATCTATGGTTAGGTGACTGTTAATGATAAATCCCGTATGTTTACAATCTACTGTTATGTTATTTTAGTGATAGCTGTTTGTCAGGAATAATTCGTAAGAAAGCATCAGTCAGTGTATCAGTGTTGTGCCATTAGGTAGTATATACAGGAACGCAAGCGTTCATTAATTCACAAAATACGAAAAACTTCGCAAGCAATGGGATATTACTACTGAAGACTGCGGGTGTCGACCTCAGTACGAGCTGCTTCTCACATGGACAACTGTGCGTCGCTTGCTCACCAATCCTGACTCTCTTCATATTTTGGCTACTGAGGCCAAAACTACAAACTTAGTATACAGGAAAGTTTTATAACAATATGGCTGTTATTTTAGTATATTGTAGTGTCTTACAACTTCCACGCGAACGAAATCGCGGGCAGAAGCTAGGAGTAGTACCTAAGTAATAAAGTCGTTACTTGTTAAACCGTAAATGTAATGAAACGATGTTTATAAATTGACGTAGATAATATCCAAACAATGTGTCAACGCGAAGCACTTGTACCGTATAATTATGTATAATACATAGGTACAAACGAAATTCTATGAACTCTATTAACATCTATTTTTACTAACTTCAAGCACGCGATCCAATGGCAAAATTGATTTAATTTATTATTATATTAAATAATTAAAATAATTATTACAAAAAGACAGGCTAAGCGTGAAAACATAGTCTAATTTACCAAACTGAATTGTTAGTGTATCTCGTGGCAATGAGTAATCGCTCTATTATTATTAATTTCTGTCAAGGTGACATACGCTTGTATAAACAGATACGTATTAGGATAGACCCGTAAGGCCCTTTGTACACACGTTTTTCTAGCCGTGAAAAACTACGGTTTATTATCCGCGTGTAGGCACGGTTGTTAGTGTTGTATGGATCACTATGGAAGCTTGTTGACGGTCGCGTATTTTCTATGGCGCAGTTTATACGCTGCGCCGTACCGTAAAGAACCCGTGCCGTGTACAAACGGCCATAACTTGTAAGTGTAGGGTATGTGTCACTTACTCATTGATATTCATGTGGGCAGAAGCTCTTCTTTTAATAAAACAAAGTACGTAGGTACGTGATTGCAATTCTAACCACAAAAGAATTGCAAGTTAAATAAATTACATGCAAATAAAGTTCATTTACCGAAACCACAATATTGTTAAAAATAAAATACTATTTATGACAGGAAATATTAGAACAGATATATATATATATATATATATATATACATATATATATGAATAAGACCGATCACCATTTCTTTTTCTTTTTTTCTTCCATATTCTTAAAGTTACGAAAGATCTTCCATTTCATTTAATCAGACCATAAAGTGAACTATTGCTGTACTTAGGTCGTCAAAGATCGATACAATGCAGTACATAATCGATTGATCCCAGTACGGTTGTTTTTAACGCATTGGGGACTGCTGAAAAGGTGACTGTCGCAAAGATGAGCAATCCATCTTGCATAATCCTATAAGGTCGAATTTTATGACAACTTTATGGGGAGATAAGTGGGATATGTTTTACCTTAAATCTTTTAAATCGTACAGTATTACAATTAATGTAGGTATCTTTAACTTCCTACGAAATCTTTAACTTACTGACCGACTCCATTCAAAATGTTTTTATTGAGAAAAATGCTAATATATTGTCTTATATTATTTAGTTTCTAAAAGGCATTCTTGCATGCTTCTTTACACCATTTTTTTTACTATTATACTGCCTGCATATTGTTAGTGGTAAACTGACGTTTACCAAGTAAACAGTTCATTTCAGACAATACTCCAATATGTGATATAAAGGATTCCATTATTATTTTAATAGCGCATTGTAATATAAGCCGTTCATTGGTAACCAAGCGTCAAAACTTGTGGTGACGTTTAAATAAGCATGTGTTTCAAATCGCGCTTGGCTTTGAAGAGTCTACAATGCAAATTGAATTTGCATTAAAAACTAATAAAACGGTAGTCACTACTTGTGAACAGACTTCCGAAAAGGAATTCTGTTTTCGATGGGGTTTATTATATGCAACGATTTCTGCGACATTACTTTTACTACTACTACTACTACTATTAGCCTGCATCATCCCACTGCTGGGCAAAGGTCTCTCCCCATGACTAAAATAACCACCACGAAATAACCACTACGTGGAGCCCTGATACTGCCTGGAGGCGTCGCGGCAGTCCCCGTAGAAGACGGTGGCACGAGCTAGAGAAAACGAACGACATTACTTTTAACTCTGATATAAATAATAATGTGTATTAATTATCAACAGGAATGGAAGCGTATCAGCAAAAGCGGAAGGGCCTTCGCGCCGCAAAAGTAACCTCCACAATGCCATGGCAGCAGACATGGATTCCTCCTGGGGTAATTTTCCGTTCAAAATTAATTAACGACCAATACTTGATTGACATTCAGTTAATTTTAAGTGCAATTACGTAAGTCCTTTATGTTGCAAGGAACGTGACCGTAGCTGTAACTTGCTTTATACGAGGCTTAATTTAATAAAATATCTTTTTATTAAAAATATCCACTCGTGCCAGATTTTCATACCTCTTCAGTAATTAAAATTACGTACCTAAAACCAACAAATGTCGGATACTTGAGAGTCAACTAATGACCGGAACCAATATAACCCAGATCGGTGGAAGGCTCTCAGACCTTGATACAATTTTCTATAAACTTTATTGCAATTTATGCTATGATGACAAATGAAAGCAATTGCAAGGTCAATTGACAAACGGTAATTAGGGTACGTTGTAGAAACAGCAGCTGTCTTGTACATACTGGCTGCTGGTTCCCACGATTTGATCGATCGCCACCCTGACTGGCATTCGCCTTCTGACGCTCCACTGTTCGTACGCAGATCGCCAAACACACATCGAGGGCAGATTTAAGAAATATTCCACGACATCCTCCGTCTACTCGAAGAAGGCGCTGTCACAACAGAGTGAATACATCGAAAGGTATTGAACAAGCATGATTTTTTACACTTATCATATCCAAATCTTTTGTTATTTTGAAAGTTTTCGAAATCCCAATAGAAAGTTACGCTTTCAACTAAAATTCCAATCAATTGGCTTTAGTCCAAAATAATCGCGAAAGGTGAATTACCTATGCCGCACTTGTTCAAAATAAATAATACACGTTGCTAAAAGTTATTACGAAAATAACTTATACAGCCGAATTGTTGAATAGTACGTAAATATGTCTGATTAAAAGGTATCTAGGTCGTTCTAAGTAGGTTAAACCTATATTTCAGCCAACAGCACCGATCTCGTCACAACTTCTGCCACAATTTGCTTAGCTTAAAGTGAAGTGCTAATATGAGAGTAGGTAGTAACTCCATTACTTGCTACGTATGGGTTAGAGTAGGCTTTTCTATGTGTATTTTGATATAATATGTGGCAAGAAGTGATGTTTACTTCAAAACGTTTGTAATAACAAAATTGTCACAAAATAGTAACATTCGGATCAAATTAAAGAACTATTGTACCATTAGATCTAATAGGTACCTAATTATGGTTTTCCTACTTGCAATGCAACGTAAAATTATAATTAAACTTTGTTGTTGTTTTCCCCGAGCTTTGATTTTGGTAAATTAAATAACTAAATTAATTTTGTCTGTTTAGATCTTGGTGGTACGCGTGTTGCGCGAAGTGTCACTCAGAGGAATCCGGCATTCCCTCGTGGGAGCCACCGAACTGGCAGAAGGTCTGCCCCTACCCACTATGTCCTTCATACCGACAGTTCGCGCAAAACATCGCAGTATTAATTATTGGTAAGCCATGACAATAAAATGTTTATACAACATTTATAATTTCACAACGGCGGCGCCCATGAATACATCAATATTACCAGTTGCCCATGAAAACATAGATTAGAAGACGCCCATGAATTAAAACTAATGTCATTTTGAGGTTTATTTATGTGTACTTATGTCCTAAATTCTACACTAACTTTCGAGGGCATGCATTATAAACATGTAAGTATCAGCGCATTCAGACATGGATGAATCGTCATTCCGGATATATATAACTAAAACTCCATCATTTGGATTTTCAAGAGGCTTTTGCCAGACAGTGGACTGGGTGGCTGGATTAATTAATTACTCTACTAAAATGTCTTGTTGGTGCCAAGCACGACTACTGAGCTTGGGGTCCTTCCCTGGGTCGGTCAGTACTACGAGTATTTCGGTCAGGAAATTCTGGATTCTGGATTTGCCCGCACCGGTTTAGCAATAGCTGGCAACCAGTGGGATTACAATATGCTTCAAGAAATCCTTCGGGTAATTCGGGCGAGATATTTATGTTGTAACTTATTGTACAGGCATATTGGTATGGGTGACCGTATGGATTGTGATGGGCGACACGGCCGCGCCTGGCGGTCAGCTGTTCTCCTTCGCTGTCCTGACCATCGTCGCCTACTTCGGAGGATGGCTCATGCTGAAGATCACCACCTTGCCAGCCCTCATAGGGATGCTTATAGTGGGCATCATCATGAAAAACGTCGGCCTCGTCAACTTTGACGAGACGTATCAACACGTTGCGTCCTATATCAGGTACTTAGTGAGATATTTTTTTTATAAATGTTCTTTTGTGTAGTTGTAACACAAAAAGAATGGCTTTTTCAATAAAATGACAGAATACCCAGAGAATTGTAACATTGTAATTGCTTAGAAACTTGTCATTAAACATATCTAATTTCTTGTGTTCCTTGCTTTTAACCCTATTATATCCTAATTTACCAAAACATTTACGAATTAATTTATGTGTTCCAGAAAAATAGCTTTAACCATCATCCTTACGCGAGCTGGTTTGGACCTGGACCCAACTGCGATGAAAAAGTACTTCCTCACTGTCATCAAGCTGGCTCTAGTTCCCTGGACCTTCGAGTGTGTGCTCTGCGCCGTTCTTGCTTACTTCTTCCTGGGATTACCCTGGGATTGGGGTGAGAGGCTAACAGTTATAAAATCTTTAACGAATATTATAAGTATGAAGTTTAGTGATGATGTCTGTATGTTTGTTACTCAATCACACATAAGCTGCTAAACTGACGCAGAAATATCCTGTCCTGAATTAATACATAGACTATTTCCTTTAACCTAGTTCCCTAGAATGCGCGTGAAGCCAAGCGTAAGACCCAATTTTGTTTAAAATTGATTCTAAAGTTTTTTTTTTGTATTTTACTCAAAATGTAATACAAACTATTAACATTACTTATCCTTCTTATAAATACCGTAACCTCCGATAAGTACTAACCTACTTACTTACGTTAGAAAACTTAAATATTGATGTGACTCGAACACAATAGAATTACAAGACAGACTGAGTTAGATCGTGCAACGGTTCGGAAAAACGTCGCAATTAATGGTTTTAGGAAGATATTGCCATAGCAACATGATACATAATTTATTCGGTAGCTATTACCTATTAACATTTTAATAATACATAATGTATTATGATTTGAAAAAGCTTTTACAATAAAGCAAAACGAGATTATTAGCATAAGCTAATAATATTTCTTTTTACTACGGCATAAGCCGTAGAAAAAAAAATTGTCTGCATTTTGGTAGCACAACTGACTGTCCAGAGTAGGTGTAAATAAATTCGCACTAGTGAATTTACCCCGCCTTGGATTTACTAGCGGTATATTGGCACAAATATCGTCAGAATACGGGGGGCATTGGCAAGTGCGTTTCTTTACTGTACCCCAAAAAGCTACTATAACGCCTTATTTCAACATCTGATTTCTATGTATTTTTCACCATTCCAGCTTTCCTCCTATCATCAATCATCGCGGCCGTATCCCCAGCGGTGATCGTGCCGTGCCTGTTCCGTCTCCGCGAGAAGGGCTACGGGGTGTCCAAGGGCATCCCGACCCTGGTGCTCGCGGTGTCAGGCGTGGACGACGCCGCCAGTGTCGCCGTCTTCGGAATCGTCTCGTCTATCATGTTCTCCAGTGCTTCGCTTACTATGAATGTTATTCAAGTACGTATTCTTTTTTAGATACTGGAATTTATAACATAACATAACATCATGTTTGTATTCCCCGAAGGGTTAGGCAGAGGTGTACCTACAGTACACCCACATTTCGCCAGTTCTGTTTAAGTCCCATGTAATGTAAAGAGGCGAGCCTATTGCCATCAACCGGGCACAAATCCAGACTCCGGGAATGGAATTATATGGCTAAGATGTTCCTTTCTTTTTGCCAAATTGTTACCTCAAGCTAGAATTACTTCAGTTTTGTAGGGACGCTAAAAGGCACCCTGACTCTGGGCACGTAGATAACCTTTACGTAGGATTTCAGGAAAGTCTGCATAAAGTCGTGTAATAACGTGTTCCAATAGTTTAAGACTTTTAACAGCATACATTCACTGTAAAACTGTTACTTGACCAATTAATCGAAATGCAACGATTACATAATACAGCTGATAGATAACATTTTGAGCAACGGAACGAGCTCAATCAAGTTTAACGAGTTATCCAATCAAGACATTCAAGACCATTTCTGATTCTGTAATCGACATTTAGTAAAGAAATTATAATTCAAAAGTAAGATTTACTGTTATATGTCTCGATATTGAAATTTAGCAAAGCAGCATATCATTTAAAATTATAGAGTTTTAATTATGATATCTATAAAACATAGGTCTTACCTAGAGTTTAGCAATAATTGCAGCTGTAATCAACTTGTGATAACATCCCCACTAGTTCTTTGTTTGAGTTATGCATAACGTATGATGGTATATACGGAGTGGCGATGAAGTTTTCTCATTAAATAGTACAGTGGTTAACACAATTGCATTATTTCTGCTAAAATAAGAAAATAAACAATTACAGGTACCTCCTAAATATTTTTCAAACACAATAAATGTTAGTGTAAAAATTGTCACGCAATTAACCTACACCAATTTACTGACTGAACTGGAAAAGCCGCACCGGCGGCAGCGACTAGGTAAGACTTGCACTTAAGTACCTATGTAGGCAGTAGGCAGGTGCGGGAATGTATCAACAATGTAACACATACTTTATGATATTGGATTTATCAGGTTTTATCCAAATAATCACTCAAATTTAATAATCACCACTTATCTTTTCAATTAATTATTTTTACAAACATTTTTTTTTAATTAAATGAACTGTAAAGGCGTCCAATTTCGCACGAACTATCTCAGCACCACAACAACACGTATAACCAAGCTAAAACAAATAATATCCGATTTAACGTGTCCTATCACAAACAAAACAAGAAACTTAACAAAATGACCCAAAATCCAAACAAATTACAACAACTCAGTAAACTACCTTCGACGACACCGACACCGACGCCGGCGTCGGACTGTCGTGACACATTCCGTCGTCGGACTGTCGTGACTCATTCCATGGTCGGACTGTCGTGACTCATTCCGTCTTCGGATTGTCGTGACTGATTCCATGGTCGTACGCAGCGGGAAAATACGAATCTTCGCAACACACTCCCTTCACCCCGTCCCATTTTACGCATAGAGAATCATGACTCAAGTCGTTTACAGTAGGTACCTAAGTTCTTTTTTCACTTGAATTTTTATCGCACCCACGCTTCGCGTTGCGTGTTCCTTTTCCTTTTAATTTCGCATGTAGAGAACTAACTGTTGCCCGCGACTTCGTCTGCGATCCAGGATAAAAGTAGCCGATGTCCTTAACCAGGTCATGGACTATCTGTGTGCCAATTTCCATCTAAATCCGTTCACCCGTTTTGGCGTGAAAGCGTAACAAACAAACTTACTTTCGCATTATAATATTAGTTAAGATTTTTTCTAGCGGAGAATTATTTTCTAGTAGAGATTTTTTAACGTTATTTGAGCAATTAGACTGGGCAACGTTTGAACTATCTTTACCGGCCACGGTTCGTTTACTTATTACTATTCGTCAGGTGCTATCATCTCTATGCATTTATTTATTTATACGATGTTGATCCATATTAAAACAAAAAAAAGGACCGCTACTAGAACGATAATTGTTATAAAAAAGTAGTGTATAAGTTCAAAGTACGTTATGTAGGACACTCATTTAATGTGATAACCTCATCGCCACCCTGTGAAGAATTTGGAAGAGGTGACAACTTCCAAAATTATAAATATGTTTATCTAAATGATTATTCATATTAGATGGCTGTAGATATGATCTGCAACATCAGGCATAGTCATTATTTTAATGTAAATAAATAAGTTAATATAACTATATACATTCCTTTTCAAAGAAAATATTTGAACACAGATCTAATTCTACATGTACTCGTAGAAGCGACATTTTGGCCAAATGATTGCCAAAATTACGTCTTTCAGAAATATATACGCACGTATTTTTCATTCTGCTTCGTTAGCCAAAGATTGAAACTTCGTATTTCCGTACCAACCTACACAGTTCACAGAATCCCTCACATTTACGAATAATAATTCACAAGTAGGTACAGTACAACTATTTTCTAAATGTCCTTTAGGAATCATCGCATTTCCAAATACAAACGAATGCTAATTTCCATGTCCATCAATTATTAGATTTATCGTGTATAATAATTTGAATGCAGAACTAAGTACTTTATTGTTGTTTTGTTTTGACATAACAACACAATAAAATACTTAGTTCTGAATTCAAATTATTATACACGATAAATCTAATAATTGGTGGACATGGAAATTAGCATTCGTTTGTATTCGGAAATGCGATGATTCCCGAGGGACATTAAGAAAATAGTTGTACTGTACCTTAAATCCCCAATGTAGGAACTATTTGAACATGACTTTGCTTTAGCACTTTCCACAGCAAATTGCATACAAAGATTGCAACACCTTTTGTCGTAACATAGTGCTTGCAGATAAGTTCCCAGTAAACCATAAAACAAAACTGTATTCACGCCAATATTCACTGGAAAACAGATTAAACTTGCAAGATGCTGAACTCAAAATACTGAAGCATACTTAACTGAAAGTACTAAAGTACAAGGGCTCAAAGTACTAAAGGGAGTGTATAAAGTCTCTGTTGTTTTTACTACACAGCATTAGATAGGTATTGTGTGCATGATTCACAACAATAGACCAAGCTGCCGCTATGATTAGTGAACAAAAGCACATCCTGTTACATCGCTGAACTATTGAATCTGCTACTTAGCCAGTACTTTGTTACTTGTAGGCAGGCAAATCCTTGCCTTCGTAGTTATCAGGGTCATGTACATTACTAATATCTTCTATGGCAAAATTCGTTTCAAAGTCGACTAATATGTCGTTTTTGGAAGCTTTGGGTTGGAGTGCGTGACTCCACATAAATGTATTCTACAAAGCTCGCTTTGTCCCACATGGACTGAGGTCTCGCATTTTCTTTATGGGATGTAGTTGGTCAAGTTGTCCACGTTCACTCATCGCTTTTTTTTTCTGTCGTACCTGTCTGTACCAGCTATGCGTGAGCACATTCTGTAGTTAAAGATTAGTCAGGTTACTGGCTGTCAGCCTTGCTATAGCGAACGAAAGGTCGACACTGGCAGCACAGTCCACAGGGTGTGCCGGACAGTTTATTCATGACATCACTGTATGCAACCTTATTTAATAAAAATGCATTACTTTTCATTTGCAGGGCCCGCTTAGTGTGATCGGTGGTATAGTACTGGGAGTGTTATGCGGTTACCTGGTGAAGTTTGTGCCTGAGCGCAATGACGCCTTCTTGGTGCCTCTGCGAGTGCTGATGCTGCTGGCTGGCGGACTGATGATGGTGCTGGGCTCTGAGGAGATCGGCTGGGGTGGTGCTGGTAAGCATACTTTAATGTACTTAAACTTTTTTGTGCAAAAATGGCTTGTAATACGTGGCGAATCCTGGATCAGATGTCTAGTGGAATAGGAAAGCATAGAAACTATTGTCAAAATAAATTCGATAACCATCGCCTTTCAAAATGTCCATAAAGTAAAACTTTCAGAACCACAGTCGGCAACAAACAGTAAATTAACTTTACCCCGTTCCCCGCCATATAAAACAAAACTCATTATTCAACAGAATTTACAAACACAAAGGTAGACGTAAAGACGAGCACGTTGGTCTTATTAACTGAGTAATTGTAGAAACTGTAGTCAACAACCACGGATGATTGTTTTCCGCGGTGTAGTGCCTGGCTTTCACCGAACAATGCCTTGTTATAAGTCAATGACTGTGTTGACAACCGATAAAGTCAAGGAAACAATGTGAATTGGAAAAGGGTATCATACGCATGATTTATTTTGTCCAGTGTTTAATATTTACGTATCTATCAAATCAAATTTAAAAATCAAATTAAATTGAAATCCTAATTATTCTGGGAGCTAAATTCTTAGTTTCACTAATGTTCTAGAACTAAGTACTGGAGAAACAAATGTTTCGGCTCTGATTAGTTTTATTATAAGTTCTCGAGCAGAAGTAATTCCTAAAGTATAATTCTTACAACCATTTAATTCTTCAGGACCATTGGCTGTAATCGCATTCGCGTTCGTGGCCTGCAAGAATTGGACAGACCTCGGCTGGGAGTTGGAAGACAACCCTGTTGCCACCGCCTTCGAAATCTTCTGGATGTTCTTCGAACCTATGCTCTTCGCAGTTACCGGTGCTCAAGTCGTTGTAAGAATATATTAACTTTACAATTATCTTCAACATCATCATCAAAAAGAACAAATACAGACTTTTGTCATTACTAACCCATTTGTGATCCTGATGATTTTTTATTTACAATAACGAACTTAAAGACGTCACGGCCAATAGAGTGTACTCTGATGATTCATTCAGCCGAGTAACAGAAACATATCGCAAGAAAATGTTTATATTCTTCAATTAGATTCAGCTATTTCATCACTATTTATTAAAAACGATATGAGTACTTATTGAGGATAATCCTCGTACGCTCATGTGTGGAATGTATTATTACATCACCATCTATCAGATTTAATGCAATATCATTTGTCGTGGCCTACTTGTGATGTCATACTCATGATTTGCGGTGGCGTAAAAAAGGGCTGATGTTAATTGTTTGATCATATAAATTTATGAGATACCACAACATGTGAAGGCAGAACTCTGTTATACAGCGGACGAACGAATGATTCGGTAGTTATAGACCATTTCAGAAATCTATCTATCCCTTATAAGTCCTGAAGATACTGTGCTGCCTTATTGACACAATCCTTTTGGCGCCTTAAGACCGCCACGGATTCAAAAACTAGTTACTTATAAATAGACGAAAAAATACAAATAATTTAATGAAAAAAACTATGTCTATGTAGATCGCAGACTTGGAGCCTCGCTTGGTGTTGATCGGAGGTGGTATTTTGGTGACGTGCGCGGTACTACGTACCATCGTCACGAGTACCTGTGCAGTGCGCAGTAACCTCAACATGAAGGAAAAGATCTTCGTCGGTCTTGCCTGGATGGCCAAAGCTACAGTACAGGTAAAAACAAAAACACTTAAACCAACATCTAGAGTATTTCACTAAAAAGTAGATTTCAAAGTTAACAGTCACAATTTTAAGGTCACTAGACTCACACATCTTATGTTGAAAACTCGAAAACAATAACTACAAAATCTCAGCTTCTAAATACAGTCAAAGTTAATCAATTTATTTGTATTAAAAAGCACTTTTAATATTCGAAAAATACTAAAAGACTTCTATTCTTCCAGGCCGCTCTCGGTCCAGTTGCTTTGGATGAAGTGCGCAAGATGGCCGGCGGGGAGCCTGACCCAGTGATGATACAGTACGCAGAGACCGTCATCACGGTGTGCATCATGTCCATCGTCATCACCGCACCGATTGGAGCCATCGTCATCACACTCACAGGCCCCAAACTGCTCTCAAGAACTACTAAGCCCCCTGTCTTGGAAGGTAAGATATATTTTTACGCAGTTTACTGTGTTTTTTAAACAAACTGATGCAATTTGATGTGGAATTACTTATTACAAAATAATGTTTGTGTTCAGAATAGTCGCTAGATAAATGTATAGTAGCGATGGTGTGCAAAACTCCGTTTTGCTAGCAATTTTTACAATGATGATAAGTCGTTTGCAAAAGTAGGTGTTTGCAACTTGGCCGTTACTGAGACAAATAGCTGTGGCATAGCATGTTGTCCCATTCAAATCAGTTGACTTCAATTAAAAAAAAACAACGAATTATTTCATCAATTATTTAATTTATAAAATATTTCTAGATCAACTCTATTAAAATGTATTCGAGCTACGTACAAGGCACAATAACATGATAATAATCAAAACCAAAGATCAAATTCCTTCTCTGTTTATATATAATAATTACAAAGACTTAAAAAATACAAAACGTTTAAAATTTCAATAAACACAATTAATGATAAGAGAAGTTCTGCGATGGAACTCTCCGGGGATCATACGACGCACTGTTATTGTTTTGAGGATAGAAGAAATTATTTTGGCCCTGATTATTATTCTGAGGAGGATAGTTGGGGATACTAGGATTGTAAGAATTGCTGGGAAATTTTCCATCAGGTCCTGGAAAGTAAGGAGAAGTTTGTGGCGTCCTTGGCAATGTTACATTATAAGTGCCTGGTGCTGGTTGAGCGCCAGGGTAGTTGGGATATTGAGAGTTGGTAGAACTTGGCCAGGGCGCTAGATTAGGGCGAGAATTATTATAAGACGGAGACTGACTTGGATTATAATAAGGAGGTCGTTGGCTAGTCGAATTTAGCTGTTGAAAAGGGTGACTGTTACCAGATGAGGGGCGATAATTATTGTAAGGTGGTTGGCTGGGTCGAGCATTATAAGGCGTGTAAGGAGTTGTAAAATTAGAACTTGACGCGCTTGAAGGTCTAAAACTGCCTGGGTTGGATGGAGAGTTAAATGTTTGGTTATGGAGAGGATATTGTCCATTTGGTGGTCTGTACGAATTACCTGGAGACGTGTTATTATAGGACGGGATGTTAGGACGAGAATTGTACGGATTCTGACCAGAGGATGGGTTGTAAGGACCTTGATTAGGATTGGGGAAACCTGCATTAGGTTGATTACCCGGTTGCGAAGAATTGTAAATGTTTGAATTCCACTGTGGCGGCCGCTGCGGAAACGGGTTTTGACCAGCAGGTTTAAATGTAGGCTGCTGTTGATTCGGGTTTTGACCGTAGGGATTATACGCAGGTTGCGGTTGATTTGGGTTTTGACCGTAAGGATTAAAACTAGGCGGTTGCTGATTCGTATTTGGTCCGGAGGAATTATAACCAGGCTGCTGTTGATTTGGATTTTGAGTAAAAGGATTATAACTTGGTTGCTGTTGGTTTGGGTTTTGACCGGAAGGATTATAGCCAGGTTGTTGTTGATTCGTATTTGATCCGGAGGAATTATAACCAGGCTGCTGTTGATTTGGATTTTGAGTAAAAGGATTATAAGTTGGTTGCTGTTGGTTTGGGTTTTGACCGGAAGGATTATAGCCAGGTTGTTGTTGATTCGGGTTATGACCGAAAGGATTATAACTAGGTTGCTGTTGGTTCGAGTTTTGTCCGTAAGGATTATAACCAGGTTGCTGTTGATATGGGTTTTGACCAGGAGGATTATTGTTAGGTTGTGGTTGATACGGATTATACGGAGGCCCTGATGGTAGTTGTGGGTACAGCGGTGAATATTGGTGAGTCGCTTGCCGTGTCACACGCTGATTGACGACGTCATCTGCATCTCCAAAAATAGTGTCCTTCTGGAAATCTTCATTTTCATTCTGTTTTTCCTCGACTGTTCTTAATATTGCGCCGATGTCGTCCTCTGGTATAACTTCAACATCATTTTCATAAAATGTCAATGGTTCCACGAGTTGGAGAGATTCTAGCTCCAGATTATTGTATGGAAACTTATCAGTCACTGCCACTGCATGTTTTTGGTAAATATTTAAACCACAAATACCACTGCGTAATACTATCACTATTATAGCTATAAGGGGACCGTGCACTGTCCTCAACATTTTAATGACTATTAAATACCGACATAAGTACAATACTCACAAAATAATAATCGGATAAACTTTGACCTTATTTATCTTACAATTCACGGTATGCGCGATAGACTCAACTGCTCGCGACTCAACCTTGTTTGTAATAAGCTGTGTATCTATATGCCTTGGAGTTTTATACTTATTTTCCTGTTATAGGTACCTAAGTGACTTAATTTTTTTGCTCAAGTGGAAAATAACATATGTGGATAAGTAATAAGTGAATACTTTTGTGCAGGTTGGCGACGATCCCACCGGCCGTCCATCCGCGACATATCGATCATCGACGAGGAGGAGGTGGCGGAGCGCGACGCGGAGGCGGAGGCCGAGGATTCTCGGCCCAGCAGCCCCAAGGCGCGCGCCGCCGCCGCCACCAGCACGCCCGCGCCCATCACCGTGCAGCCCGGACACAATAGCTCTTGACTGCAGTAAACTCCACCCTTCTTCGATCTTTATTGCCATTCCATTTGCGCCCTTGTTCGAACCGACCTACTTTACTATTAGCTGCTTATAATAATGGTCTCGTGTAAGTATTTCATACAGGGATTTAGTAAAACGATTCTCACACGAAGCCTTTCTGCAAACGATGCATGCTACGATGACATGAGGCATTTTATTCGAAGGACATTCAAACGTTACGAACTCATGTAAGAATTGCCTATAGATGCTTAACCCTTTACAAAGGAGTTACGCCATGTTGTGGAGATTGATTTTGTTCTTTTGTTGTTTAAAAAAATGTTAAGCTGCACATTACACTTTATTCAGTGAAATCATGTTTAAAACACATTAAATTTTGTTGATATTTTATAAGTATCCTAATATTTATTAATTAATATTGTGAGTAAAATTATGGACCAGTAAAATTATTTCATAAAACAATTTTCATAGTTTTGAAAACATTGTTGCTAACAATTTGATTTAGGTACTTAGAGGGTTTAGTGTAAGATATTTGTAGTTCTATAACTTAACGTTCATGTGATAAAGGTGTATACTTAATTATTTGGTGTTTTAAAAACCTCGCTAGTGAAGTTTAATTATTACAATTAATTATGAAATATTACCACTGTATGAACATATTTAACTTGTAAGTACGTTTGTCTACTATATTCCTATAAGTTTTATTTTGCATAGTGGTCATCAGTATTGCTATTATTTATGAAAACAATTTAGTTTAGGTATCAGAGCGGATATTGTTAATGTTATTTGGTACAAACAATTAACTATTTAATGTAAGGCTCGATGCAGCATATCCATTGCTCATTGTTAATATGTATTTTAGATGAATAAGTAGTCTGTATATTATGTGTAAAAATGTCTCTTCACTTAAACATGTACGTACGGATACCACTACGTACTGATTAGTTTTGTATAGTATCATTTGTAAATAACACCCCAAGTCACATTGTTATGTAAGTAATTATTATCGACGCATCGTAAAATTCAATTATTTTAGCGTGAACTGTGGGACCAATTTATTTTTAAATAATACCACGATTGACAAATTGAAATTATAAATAACATAACTCAGCAGACATCGCCTATCACAAAAGTATTATTAAATAATATTATAAGATCATCACTGTCTGTTTTCTACACTTTATCACATTTAAAAAATCGTTTCATGAAAAGATGTTTTAAATATCATGATGAAATTATCGAAAAAAGTATAAAAGCAATAAAATATTTACAAAGATACTCGATTGTTGTATGTTTATTTTAGTTTAAGTATTCCGCAATAATCCGAAACTTGCAAATGAAAATGAAAAGTCAACTTGGTTAGCCATTTTCAATCAATCAACCTGCAAGAACCCCCCCCTAACCCCCCCTAACCCCCCCCCCCCCCCCCCTAAAACTTGTTGCGAATGATTCAGTTTTTTTTTCCAACAGCCATTCCGTCTTTGTTTTTGCAAAAGCCTAAAACAATACGATCATTCAGTCATTTGCACTGCACCATAGGTACTAAAATAAGTTAAACCTTCATAATTTAAGACGTTACCTGTATACAAGATATTGAAGGTTACGTGCCACTGATATTTTTGTAAAAGGATACGAGTAGCTTACACTCTACCTACTTTACGAAATTGGTAGTGCCTACAAATAAAAATAATTTCCCCAGTAACCCGATATCAAATAATTTTCAATCTATTTTGCTGATCGTACCATTTGCAGGTCAGGGTCGGGTTTGGTACTCGTGGGATTAAGTATGGAAAAATCTAACAAAACAACACAAAGAGAGAGCAGTGGAGAGGAGAGGAGCGATGCGGGGTCGGAGTCCGACGCCGCATCTGGCGCGAAGGGTTCTTACAAGAGCCCGGAGCGCGTAGTGGTGGGAGATGCTGAGAAGAACAGAAGGCTCTTCCAGAAGCGCCCCAAACCAGGGGATGGCCAGGGGTCGTCCTCTGATGGCGGGAGGAGTGTCGTCCGAAGAAAAATTACTCGGCGGGGTGGAGTGCACGAGCGGAGTACGGGCAAAGTGCGCACCACCGAGGAGGACGGCGAGCCGAAGCGAGTCAGCTCAGCCGAACCGGCCCAGTCAGCCGAGAGACTCGCCACGGAGGGGCACGACCCTGGAGGGGCCAGTCTCAGGGCGGAACTATCTGAGTCGTCAGTCGGTGAGCCGGACGCCGCTGGCGGCTCTAAGTCAGAGCGACTGGCCAGGCTGGAGGCGGCCGTGGTAGCTGCGCTAAAGGGTGTGGCCTTGAAGAGGATTCAGTCCTCTAAAGACAAGGCCATACCCGCTGCCGCGGCTTCCATTATGGAGGCAGTGAAGGCCATCAAATTCGGGCCTCAATCGGACGGGATGGCCGAGATGCGGGCGGAGGTCACCCGGTTGACGGCCACTATGGAGCTTCTCCGAAAGGAGAACGAGGAGCTCCGAGCGGACCTGGCCGGCCTCCGAGCAGCAGCCGCCCCCCGAGAAGTGCCGCAGGAAGGGGATAGGCAAGGCCGGGCGGTGCCAGTGCCTGCAGAGGACCGGGTTTTGGCCCTGGTGCGGCGGGAGCTGGCTGCCTTCCAGAGCCGATTTTCCGCTCTGGAGGCCGTTGTCCTGCGCCCCCCGCTAGCGGCGAGCCGGCATGTATCGTTTGCCGCCGCTGCGGCCAAGCCAGGAACGGCAGGGCGGTCTAAAGGCGGGCCAGTGTTGGAACCCGCAGGACCGCCCCCAGCGAAGACAGCGCCGCCCAAGCCCTCGAAGGGTAGAGTGGCTACGCAGGCGGCGAAGGCCCCAGCCTTGGCGGCGAGACGGCCGCCCCCCCCGCCCCCTAATGCTCCTCCGGCTCAAGCCGAATGGCAAGTAGCCGGAGAGAAGAGGAAGGCGGGGAAGGCTTCAAGGGCGGCCAAAAGGAAGGAGAGGCGGCAGCGGCGCAAAGAGCGAAGCGTCGCGGCTAGGCTCCGCGCCCCGAAGTCCGCAGCTGTAGTGATTACACTACAGCCGGCAGCGGAAAAGAAGGGCGTGTCCTACCGCGACGTGCTCACGAAGGCGAGGGCGGCGGTGAACCTGCAAGAGCTGGGCGTCACCAATGGCATCCGGGTGAGGGTCACTGCGACCGGGGCCCGGATGCTAGAGGTGCCCGGTGCGGCGAGCGGCCCGACCGCTGACGCTCTGGCCGAAAGGCTTAGGGCGTCCCTAAATGCGGACGAGGCCCGAGTGTCCAGGCCCACCAAGTGCATCGACATGCGCATTCTGGGCCTGGACGACTGTGTGACGGAGGCTGAAGTGGTGGCCGCCGTCGTCAGGACTGGGGGTTGCTCTGCCGAACAAGTGAGAGCGGGCACCATCCGTCCTGACCACAAGGGGATGCGAGCCGTTACGGTGAGCTGCCCCGTGGCGGCGGCCAGGAAAGTCGCCGGGGAGGGCCAAAGGCTCCTGGTGGGCTGGGTTTCCGCGCAGGTGAAGCTGCTTGAACCCAGACCTCTGAGGTGCTTCCGCTGCCAAGTGGGCAACCACGTGGGAGTGCAATGCACCTCGGAGGTGGACCGCAGCGATCATTGCTTCCGCTGCGGTCAGCCCGGTCACAAGGCCGGCTCGTGCAACGCTACGCCGCACTGCTTTTTATGTGCGGCAGCTGGCAAGCCGGCCGATCACCGGGCTGGGAGTAAGGCCTGCGCTCCACCCGCCAAAGCCAGGGGCAGGGGCAAGCCCTCCGCCACCGCCGTCACCGCCGCACCCGCCGCCACTGCCGCCGCCGCTGCCGCCCCTACTGTCGTAGCTGCCGCAACCACCGCGGCAGGGGCCTCACAGGGGGCTCGGGAGGGGGCTGATATGGAGTGCCAATAATGGCCCCATTACGCCTCCTCCAGGCGAACATCAACCACTGCGCCGCTGCTCAGGATCTGTTGCTCCAGAGCATGGCGCAGTGGTCGATCAACATCGCCGTGGTCGCTGAGCCGTACTTTGTCCCGCCCAGGGATGACTGGGTGGAGGACCTGAGCGGCTCAGTGACCCTCATTTCGTCGGCCGCCGCCGGTACCCCGTCGCTTGAGGCAGTCAAGAGGGGACGGGGTTGCGTGGCAGCACGGTTCGGGGAGATTGTTGTGGTAGGGGTATACTTCTCCCCGAACCGAACTCTCGCCGAGTTCCACAACTCCCTTGCGGAGTTGAGAGTCGTCGTCGTCGGGTACCATACCCTGCCCGTGCTCGTACTCGGGGACTTCAATGCCAAGAACACGGCTTGGGGTTCCCGGTACACGGACACACGGGGCGGGATGGTGGAGGACTGGGCTCTGGAGACAGGCCTGGTCGTCCTAAACCGGGGTTCTGTCCCCACGTGTGTGCGGATGCGGGGCGAGTCAGTGGTGGACATCTCGTTCGCCAGCCCCGCTCTGTCACCGCGTGTCATTGACTGGCGCGTCATGGAGGGGGTGGAGACGTACTCCGACCACCGGTACATCCGGTTTGACGTCTCCGCCCAGACCTCGAGCGCGCTGGTCCGACAGGCCCCGAGTGGTCCGCGGTGGGCGCTGAAGAAGCTGGACCGGGAGCTCCTCCTGGAAGCCTCGATCGTGCAGGCCTGGGTGTCACCACCGGACAGGCCTGCAGACATCAACGTCGAGGCGGAGTGGTTCCGGGAGGCCATGTCCGAGATTTGTGACGTGGCAATGCCCCGGGTCCAGCCCGGACGCGCCTGGCGCCAGGTGTACTGGTGGTCGCCGGAACTAACGTCTCTGCGCGAGGCGTGCGTTGCCGCGCGGCGCCTGTACACCAGGCACCGCAGGCTCCGTATCCGCCCTCCGGATACGGAAGCCATTCAGGCGGAGCTGTACGAGGGTTACAGAGCGGCGAAGACCGCCCTCCGAGCGGAGATCCTGCGGGCCAGGGGACTGGCCCGTGAGGAGTCGCTGGGGACTCTGAACAGGGATCCGTGGGGACGCCCATATAAGGTGGTGCGGGAGAAACTCCGCCCATGGGCTCCCCCGCTGACGCAGAGTCTCCGGCCCCAGCTCGTGGAGGGCGTGGTGAGCGCTTTGTTCCCTTCGCGGGGGGAGCATACTCCCCCGCCCATGGCTCCGCCTCCTGCGGTGCCAACTGCGGACCACATGACCGACGATGACGACGTTGCTCCTGAGGTGACCGAGGTAGAGTTGAGAGCGGCGGTACGTAGGCTGAGTGCCAAAAATACCGCCCCAGGACCCGACGGCTTACCGGGAAAAGCCTGGGTCCTGGCTTCGGAGGCTCTCGGGCCTCGACTAAGAGGGCTCCTAAGCGCATGCTTGGAGGAGGGCCAGTTCCCACTTCGTTGGAAGACGGGGAAACTGGTCCTCATTAAGAAACCGGGGCGCCCGGCGGACTCTCCGTCCGCTTACCGGCCCATCGTGCTGCTCGACGAGGTGGGCAAGCTCTTTGAAAGAGTTATTGCAGACCGCCTCGTCGGGCAGCTGGTGCGGGTGGGGCCGGATTTGGCGGAGAGCCAGTTTGGTTTCCGCAGGGGGCGCTCCACGGTGGATGCCATCATGCGCGTGCGAGCCCTCACGACGGGGGATGCTGTGGCCCGGGGTGGGGTCGTCTTGGCGGTGTCTCTAGACATCGCCAACGCCTTCAATACCCTGCCCTGGAGTTGCATCCGGGAGGCATTCCGGTATCACCGGATGCCGACCTACCTCTGTCGTGTAGTCGAGGCCTATTTGACGGATAGGGCGGTAATCTACCCCGGTCACCAGGGAGAATGGAACCGGCGAGAGATGTCGTGCGGTGTCCCACAGGGATCGGTCCTGGGGCCGCATCTGTGGGACATCGGGTACGACTGGGTGCTGCGCGCCGACCTCCCTAGCGGCGTCAGCGTGGTGTGCTACGCTGACGACACGCTAGTCCTGGCGCAGGGGAGGTCGCACCAGGCGGCGGCTGAATTGATGACACGCGGGGTTGCGACAGTCGTCGAGAGGATCCGGCAATTGGGACTCGAGGTGGCCTTGCACAAGTCCGAGGCCATGTGTTTTCATGGTCCTCGGAACGCGCCACTGTCGGGTTCCGAAATAACGGTAGGAGGGGTTCACATCGGCGTCGAGTCGACGATGAAGTACCTGGGACTCGTCCTCGACAGCCGGTGGAACTTCGTGGAGCATTTCCGACGTTTGGCTCCCAGACTGCAGCGGGCCGGGGCTGCTTTGAAGCGGCTCTTGCCCAATCTGGGGGGGCCAAACGCCTCCTGCCGGAGGCTCTACGCGGGAGTCGTGCGGTCCATGGCCCTTTACGGGGCACCGGTGTGGGCGCGGTCGCTAAGGCTCCGGCCAGCCCGCCGGTTGAAAGCGTCCCAAAGGGTCATGGCCATCCGGATGGTACGGGGATACCGCACGGTCTCCTGCGAGGCGGCGAGCCTCCTTGCCGGATTGCCGCCGTGGGATCTGGAGGCAAAGGTCCTCGCGCACGTTTGGGAGTGGCGCGAGGAGGCGAAACGCCGGGGCGTAACTCCGCTGCCGCGAGAAATCGCGGCACAGCGGACAGAGCTCCGGCGGGATCTCATGGCGGCATGGAGAGTGCGACTGTCGCAACCCAGCGCAGGGCACGCCACAATTGCGGCGGTAAGACCCCTCTTTGAGGAGTGGCTTGAGAGGCGCCACGGCGTCCTCACCTTCCGCCTGACGCAGGTCCTCACCGGACATGGATGTTTCGGGAGGTTCCTGTTTCGAATAAGGCGGGAGGAAACGCCCGGGTGTTACCATTGTGTGGATCGACCGGAGGACACGGTGGAGCATACGGTGGAGGTCTGCCCGGCTTGGGCAGAGCACCGCCGTGTCCTCGTGGCGGCGATCGGCGGCGGCGACCTCTCGCGTCCGGCCCTGGTTCAGGCCATGGTACGGAGCGAGAGGGAATGGGAAGCCGTCACCTCCTTCTGCGAAGCAGTAATGCTCGCGAAGGAGGAGGCGGAGCGCGAGAGGGAGAGGCAATCTCTACGCCCTCGCGCCCCTAGCCGCCGCAGGAGGAGGAGACACCCTGGGCGTCGGGAGTCGATTGCCGACTCCCGGCCACCGTAGGCGCGGGCTTGCGGACGGCGAGCAATGGGCAGCTCGCCGTCCGGTAAGGACCAGGCCCGGGTCGACGGCGCGTCGTGTTCCACGCGCGCCTCAAAGAGATGTCAGCACCATTGACGGGGTCCGATAGGACCGATGCCTGCCGGGGTCGCGGATTGTTCGAAAGAGTTACCGTGGCCCTGGCGCACAGGCAACTGAAGGAACACGGGTGGGTTTTAGTCAGTAAGAGTCTGACACGCCCTTCCGCTCCGCCCAGAGCGGGAGACGTCATTTGATGATTTCCCACCCAAAAAAAAAAAAAAAAAAAAAGGGTCGGGTTTGGTCCCCGAATACCGAACAAATGTTTGTTTGGTAAACAGGCATTTATTTGACTCAGAGCTTAAGTGTGTTTGTGACCCACACAACATAGAAGCACGTATATAAATGTTTTTCACGAACTTGAATGGGGCGTGTGAAGAAAATCCTATTGTGTTCTGCAGTGTGAGGAGCTTGCAGTCAGCTTAAATAACAAGTTGCTTGAAATGTTAAATATCATCAGACCAGCACCCTAATTGCGTACCACAATATCACAATCTGAATCATTTTGAAGCCTATTGCTAACCCATTGCTTCATATGTTAGAAAAATTTGTCGGCTCAACAACATAAATAACGCAATGAATGTTGTTGAACTGTCAAAATGAAAGCCATTCCTACTGTTCGTGTGTCATGCAATTACCTCGCAGGAGCCTCTTTAATAAAACCGACAGGTGGCAGGTGACAATCCGACAACTATTTTTTCTTTTTCGTAGTTTTCTGCTTTATTAATCAGCCTAATCCTTCGGGGGATACAGGCGTAATGTTATTTATGTGTTAAACACCACTTGTTGTAAAAATTTTGTCATTTTATGATAAATATGCTACATTTTCAGTTGTACTAAATAAAGCCCTGCACTTGTACGTGTACATTTTAGGATTGTCGCATACAAATGGTATGGAACTTCTTGTGTGCTCCCAAAAAAAAGCCAAAGTAAACTAAGTTGTCTTTGGATATGATGAAGGTAAAGAACAGAGAAGTCACGTGGATAGCGGTGGAGAAGAATCAGGCAAAATAGGTTTTCTGAAGTATCGGCTCGGTAAATAAGTACCACAGATATGGAATGAAGAATGTTTTAATTTTTTCGTCTTTTCCTTATCCACTTTTTATACTAATTAAAAATACAGATTCATGAAGGCATTATACATTCTAAAGTGTAAGTACTATTGTATTAACGTAATAAGTAAACTTATCTAGATATTAAAACTATACATACATTGTGCACTTTATGTAGGTTTGGAACAAATTAATTCTAGTGTCAACGTGATTTGGTCATCCATATAATATTTAGTTATAAAATAAATTGAATTCTAGAGGATATAATAAAACTCCTTCGAACAGCAATGTTATACAGGCAGATTCTTTTATTAATTTTTATTATTTCAGGAAATGAAAGTACTAATGAATTTGACTTGTATAGGTTATACATTTTTGTCATGTTTAAAGAAGCATGACTGTACAGTTGCACTAGTTTTTTTTTTTTTTTTTTAATTTAGTTATAATTATTATTAATGTTTTAAACATTGATCAATATACTATTCAGTTTCAGACATAATAGACTCTAAGGCACCTGTTTTGTACATTTAATTTTATTATTATTATATTTTAAGTAGTACCTAAACTTAGGTACTTTCATTGTTATGATTATGATTACAGCTGTGCGCCCATTTGCAACTTTTCAGTCTAATGATTTTCAGTCATAAGTTTAGATCCCAGAAAAAACATAAGTCGGGTATGTGCGCAGTTCTTAAGATACACTGTGCTTACTAAAATAGATTAAAATAGGTATACTTTACATTAATAAAATAAAGTGAAATAAACTTTATCTGCAATAATACGGCAGCATTTGTGTATAAATGGTACATAATGACTATGTAGAATCATTAAAAATACTAAGTACCTGCGATACAATCAAACTTTTATACGAAACAAAATTATAGATACACAGGCAGGCACTTTGTCAAATGACCTAAAAACTAAAAATATAAAAAAAATACTTAAGTATCAGTTCGGAGACTGGGAGATAAAAACATAATACAATTATATATTCGGTAGATACCAAAATAAGCAAATAACTTCACATTTACGCAGCACTGCAATTTAATAGCTATGTTGACAATAATTTCTATAAAGGCTCCTCCACGAGACGCGGATCACACACAACAGGGGGTGCCTTTGTGTCGCGTCGCGTGTCGCGCCTGTTTAAAGGAGCCTTAAGTCGTAAATGTTTCTCTATGATCATTCAAAAATACTTGCAGTATGTTTTACATTAAGGTCGTCACTCACTTTACCACCTCGACTACTATAATAGTGTTTTATTAAAAACATTGCTAATTAGGTTATTAATATATTTTTTCTTTAACTACTTACTTGTTCTTTTCGCAAAATACATAAAATTAATTGAACACGAACAGTGCAAACTGATTGGTTTACATTATTTTTACCAAAAATAAGTATAAATCAACAAATATCACAGCGCCCTCGGGACTTTAAATGAGTGACGACCATTCATTCAATACAAGGTTTCAGTTGAATCAATAAAGTATTGTCAATGAATCAACTCACGCACCTAGACAACATTTTAGTGGAATAACTATTTATAGTTAATAACTAAATCAGTTAAACGGTGTTGTAGTTTGCATAGAAACTATTATTCATTCTACAACAACAGCCTCCATGAACTGATCATAGCCACATAATAGGCACTCCATTCAAAATTATATGTTAGTGCCTAGCATTCATACAATCAAAGCAAAATTGCTTAAACAAAACATATCAAGTAAGTACTGAACATAATGAATGATGACACTTTATTAATCGCTTATTCTATGACTAGATCAATATTAAAATATTTAATTTTGAAAAGTTATTAATCTGAAAATGATGATTTTAAATGCGATCAAAAACATGCTATGATAAGCGTGTTATTGTGTCGAGAGCTTGTATTGGAGATACCCTAAGCCGAGGCCGAAATCCAGCTATTGGAAATAGATCCAATTTCTTTTTATAATATTTTTGCATTCCTGCTGTATGCTGAACGGAAACCGGCAAATTATTACTAGTGAATGAAAGGTTCTACTTCTACCAAAATTAAAATCAGTATCTTCAGAAGAATTTGACAACATCCTGTAGGTAGGTATATCTAACTGTTTTAAACAAAAATTTGGTTTTTGTTGCTTTTTGCACTTGTTTCGACCTCAGCGACGACCACAGACTACGCCAAATATCAGCTAAGATTTGAGTACTACAAGGATGTTTTGGCGTTTGAAGGACATTGACACGGAGGCGTTTTTGGTAAACATTTCTGTGAAATGTTTTGTGAATTGTATTGAAAAAACAACACAGCGGCGTTAGTCCTAAGTTATGCCACGTGCCAAAAGATCCTTGTATCGTGTATCGTGTCGCAGTTAGGGTTGCTTGACATTGTTCTGTAGCGAGAGGCGCGTGTTGTTCCGTTCGTCGGTGCTGAGCGCGCGGGACAGGAAGGTTGAAGACGTCCGCACAGACGATGATGACGTGCCGTTCTTCTGCGCGTCCGGCTTCTCCAGCCCTGTCGTATTAGTACAATATTAGTCACCAGTAGCTAGCAAACATATTATTAGGTGGGCCAAATATTCTCCAAAATCTCGCAAAGATTTATAAAAAAGTGGTGTCGAAGTTTTCTTCGCAATTTCAAAATTAAGTGCGGACATTTCTTATATTTACAAGGGACGATGTCGCACTTACAAATTTTCTCGAGAAAGGCTTTTTTTCATTAATGAAATTTAACTTTCTTACTGATTGGGTGTCTGACTGAATCAAAGACAAAACAATGACCGTCAGAAAATTATAGAGCAAATTCTATTGTTCCGAAGTTTAGTGACCCACCCTAATAAACTTTTAGGTCATGTCATCTACATGGTGTTAACAATTTAGCACAAAACCTTAACAGGCTAGTTATACATAAGAAACTGTTTCAATAATATTGTTATGCATTTTTCATAACACCATGTATTTGAAATAATTTGCAAAACAAAAGATGTCCTAACGACAACATTGAGGGTGCACTTACAAAGGACATTAATTAGACATTAACTAGGATTAAGTAGATAATGGTATCTAAATTAATTCATTAATAATTTACAACAAGTCAATAATGCATATAGATACCTAATCTAACTTGGAATGTTAGCGTTGTGAGTTAATCAAGCGAATTGGTCATAACAACGAGCTAGGCAGACCACGTTAAGGGTGCGTTTCCACCAGAGATGAGCGAGAATGCGTAGCGAGGAATGTGCGTACAACTAACCAATAACAGCGCTAGCTTAGCTCAAGTTATGAAAATGAAGCGATGTTATTGGATAGTTTCACACACATCCTTCGCTATGCATCCTCGCTCTTGTCTGGTGGAAACGCAGCCTAAGAGTGGCATTACTAGTTAATAGAAAAGAATAGATTAGACAGCAGACAATACAACGTTCAAAAATTAATATTTTCTCTAATATATACTTGAATCAATCGGTATCCTTGAACAACCTGAAAACAACAAAATCATCTCTCACACATCGTGAAACTTTGAAACAATGACAAAATAAAGATATCGTTTTATCGAGTCTGACTCACACTCTTGAGACAAACAGTTCTGTGAATGTCGATAACAGCTGTTCTTAACCGCTTCAGTCAAAATAAATCATGATAAATATATTTGGCATTTATTGTTCTTGTTATATTGATTGATTATGAGGGGAAACACGCATACATCAACTATCTTCACGACGTAGGAGGTAATTAGTTACACATATATTTAATTGACAACAAACGATCCTTAACTAATATGGAAATTCATATTTTATTTCTTGTTTTGTTACATCTTTTGGATTTGATTTTTATTGATCTCTACATGTTTTCTTCCAGACGAAAACACTACTGTCGTAAAACGAGTTTAACGAGTAAACTACTTGAGAATTTAGGACCATTGTTAGGATTACATAAAAAACCAACAACTGCCTTACCTAGCCTCTTTCGGATGAGGTAATATAGTTTGGGTTTGATAACTAGAATCAGGAAGATGAAGACTCCTTGAAGCTCGTTGATGAGGTCGATGATGGTCCACAGCCACCATGGCTGATCCACGAGGGTCGATAGCAGCTCGGAAATCCAGCCGGCACCCATTACCACCCAAAGTTTCCCAGTCAGCACGTACCTGCGAACGCATTAACGGTATTTTAGACGTAGGTGTTTCCACGTTTGCTGCAAATCAAATCTTCACACGTCAGTTGGGTTTTTAGTCCAGCTATATGCATGTATCAGTAACTCACATGGAATGACTACACGGTGACCTCTAAAACCCAATTACTGTGAAACTGTATTAACTAAAGGTTAGACGTTTTACTAACCATTCGTATTCTGACTGTTATTTATAATATATGTATGTATATTTGAATAAAGAGCGATGCCCGTGACTCTGACCGTTTAGAACTTTTCCTGAATAAAAAGTTAGTACCCTGGGTCCAAACACTTAATTTTGGTTCCAACTCCTATAATAATTTTGGCGTGACAACGATACTAAATGTAGGTACACTTTGTGGATTGAGTATTCACCCGATCTAGTAATTTACTTAGTTAGAGGATACTACCTAATATGTATTAGTATGTAGGTAGTTAGATACTCGTACCTACAGTAATCGGTGACCTCAGTCCAGACTCAATTATACAAAAAAATATTAAAAAAATAAAAAAGTCTATATTATTCCTTAATTACAACAAAAAAAAGGTAAGTAATATTAATTAAGGACCCCTGGACGGGTATAGGCCTCCTCCAATAATATTCAGTTGTGTCTGTTTTTTTGCTTTCACAACCCATGATTTGTCAACCAATTCCACTGTCTCGTCGTGCCAACGTTCTGCTGGCCTGCCTTTTCTTCGCTTTCCGTGTGGGCCTTTCCAAGCGGTTGTTCTAAAGGTCCACCTGTAGGCTTCTGATCGCGCCAGATGGTCCGCCCACCTCTACCAACAATCGCTCACCAAACTGTTTCCGCATATATCAGGAAAATGGAAAAGCAAACATTACCACTATCTACAATTCCTTTAGCAACATACCACTAGACAATTTTCTGTAGAGGAAACCTATACAAAAAACTAGTCACGAAGCTGATGCCATACCCCTAAAAATGGTCCCAGTTTTATACTTCTTTAAGTGGTATCAGTAACGTTAAAATCGTATAATAATAACTACTAAATATTTTTATAGCTTAGAACTGGCTCTACTGAATGTAAAGTGCGAATTATCAGCTCAGTATTATGGATTAATTGCGTGTCATTCTCATTTATAGATCTACTGATGCTTTGGTGTGACAAAAGGCGCCAAAGAGGTACTGTCTAAATAAAAAAAAACCCAGACGGCCTAGACAATCGCTATCGCATAAAAAACGTTTCGTATGTCTACAACGACTTTTAACAGGACCAGCCCCTGCAGTCTCGACATGAATAGCGACAAAAATCTGTCGCTAAGTCGTAACGTTGTCAAATTCCTTTAATAGATTTTCAACTTTATTTCCAAGGCATAAGGTTGAAAATCTATTAGAGAAATTTGACATCGATTGGACTTAACGACAGATTTTTGTCGCTATTCATGTCGAGACTGCAGGCCCTGGGCCAGGATTGACTTATGCTTTTCGGTAGCTTATGTAATTTTTTTTGACATTTCCAATATCGTTACCCTTATAACTGATAGAATTGTCTAGTCCCTCAGGCTATTTACCCTTTCTTGTTTTGATTATGTTTGGAAAAAGAAGGAAAATCTCAGTTTGAATTGACCACTAATCAATAAAATTAGCACATTGGTGCAAAATGATACTAATTCTGTTCCGACTTGTCATTAGGTCAGTCCACCTGTTTTCTGAACTATCAACATTCAAATCTATGTACAAAACGTCGCAACTCTAAATTCTCAGAGCTAATTAATGTGACGGAAGTGCACTTCTGATGCTATGATCATCATCATGATCAGTAGATACGTTAAAAATGATTAATACTGTTCTTTTCGGAGACTGAAGACGCGATTAAGGTATTTTGCAATTTAACAACATTCGCAGTGGACTTTTACTACGTAACTGCATGTTAAGTAATAATAAACAAGGCCCATTAAGGAAGTTAACTTCTGAAACGTATAAATGACCTCAATCGGCCCCTGCACAATGCATTCCCTTTCCCTGATTCCTGCGGTTTTTTCTTATTATTTACCCGTTATTTGGAAAAACCAAACTTATTGGTATAAGTTTATTTATTAGTTTACTTATTAGTATTTGGTCTGGGTAGCTAGTGCTACCCAGACTAAATACTTAGCAGCACAAACTGCACACAAAGGAAAAAACTTGCAAAATTTCCGCGTCCATTGTTCCAATTGAAAGCATTCACTATCGCAAGCCGAACTAACCTATTAACAAGTACGTCACAAAAATAATATGGCCGAATTATATAGATAATAATTAATGAAATTATAGTGAAGGTTATATAAATATACAGGTTGCTTAAAAATAGAACAACTAGTGTTACCAGTGGGAAAGGTTCTAATAAATATTTAATAGCTACACGCTAAGTACTGCATTTTAATAGAAATGTTGAAGATTGTTTCAACTATTCTATTAATTAATAACCTCAATTTAAAACAGTTTCTAAAGTGATGCTAGGTAGGTACACATAGATACTTGGGAGTTGCGATAAAGTTCCCGTTTTATTCCCAAAATAAACATAAATCTTAATTTATTAATAAAGTATTTATCGTATTTTTTTTATTTTTTGTAAATACTTACTCACGGTATCAGGCAGGCGTATTTGCGCTTTCCAAACTGTCCTGCTTTCATGAACATACATGCTGTAGATACTGAACAAATTAGGTATATCTATAGACCGGTGTTACAAGTACCAAATATTTTTATCTAGTGCCTAATTTCGTTATATCTAAATACAATGGCTAAAAGGTCAAACCAGATAATGTTTCGCGACATAATAAAAACAATGTATCGTTAATTACATTTACATAAAATGTAGTACCTACTTTATTATAAAACGTTTTAAAACGATGTCCCCATCTCCCTCGGGTCTTCATTAAATACGTGTCAAACCCATGGATATTTTTGTAACATTAAATTGGTTTTGACAATTGTCTGGTTTGACTAGAATTATGCAGAATTATTAGAGAAAGATTTTAGGGGGAAATCTAAATCGCTACCGGAAAAAGCTGAGAGTGCACTTATTACGGTGATAACAACGAATATTATTAAGTAATCTGTGCTGATAGTTAGTTGCTAATGTGTGTAATGATTCACCACATTGCCCTTATGATAACAAGTTATCTAATGTGCGCACTTCCCTTAATGATGAGTCAAGGTTTTTCTCGGATCGGTGGTCAATTTTAGAAGCGGAACTATGGTTTTTGCCCGTAGAAATACGGTTACTGCTTTGTTACTAACTGTGCTATTCTGTAACATTCACTTCGAATGTCACTCAAATGAGCACTCTCAGACATATTAGATTACAAAGCGAATTCATTTGTCATTTGTTTTTAAAGTAAATCGAATCGTTAAAAATAGTGTAAATGGGATTTATTATTATATTATATATTTATTCCCCATTTACACGATTCTTGCATCGTCTAAAGTATTAACACTATTCTATAACTTTTATTGTTGCTTCAACTTATAGTATTCCACAAGCAATTAAATCGCACCGTGTAAATCAGGCTTCACAGAATAACCGACATAAAATAACCGTAAAGATTCTCTGTCTCTGCTAAAGACTGGGAATGTGTCAATCATGCTTAAGTAATCCTACTAAGTTACTCCAAGTGATTACTCGACGAGGCGGGTAATTGCCCTTCGTGACATTACACAGTCGACGTCTACTTCATTCATTAATAAAGTCCGTGGTCATTTATTATGCAGAAACAAGTTAAACATAACATCCTCATTTAAATTGAATTCATATTTAGCATAGGCAATATTAAATAACAATTCTAATATTTATCTGCACAGTTAGAGATTTAAATCTGCGGAAGCTACAATTAAGTATTTATCTTTATACTTTACTTTATTTATCTTATACTTTATACCTTTTACAATAATATTACAATGAGGTTATCTATAAAATACATATTTGTAATACATATAAACAGCTTACCGGTAGAAACCCAAACAAACATTGAATGTAGGTAGGTATTCGCGAATACTGAAAACATCTCACGCTTTCTGTAGACGGTGACGAATAGACTGAAATTGTTACATGTTTTCGATAAAAATAAACCTGGTGAGGTATTCTTTGACTACCAAGTTATCAGCAGCGTGTACAAAAAGCAGTCGAATTGAAACGGACAGTAGCAGACGAAGATGTTGCAAATAATAACGAGTATTCAATGGACAGGGCTCCTTATTTGTATATTCTATTTGAATAACCACTTCACTTAACGGTCTCAACAGTGCGCAAATAAGCAGTGATAACTGTCATCAATGACATAAATTTGTCCATAAAAGATTGAAATATTTACCGTTTACTAAGGGTAAAAAAAAACTGGGAAAAACCGTGATTTAAAAGTAAAGAATAACTCACTTTGCCCTGTCGACTCGGAAGCGTCGCTTGGCGCGGTCCCCAACCGATCCGGCTTGCAGACGATGTACCTCGGACTTGACTTTCGCGCAATGGCGGGCCGTCAGCATCCACAGCACAAAGTTGGTGCATGTCACCAGGCCCATGGGGATCACGAAGTATATGTAATGCGGCCAGTCTGTCCGCGAGTTCTGAACTGTAAACATAAATGGGTCTTATCATATGAAGGCTGAAATCACTGAATAAAATAATACCATAACTCGTGCTGACACGAGATCCGAAGACTCTTTCGTCGAAGTAGTCATTCTCTATCGTACCTACTTCTAATAAGGTGCCGACAGTTATTGGGTAAAACGAACAACTTCTCGCTCTGTAACTTTTCCAATATTGAAGGACCAGTAGGTAATGACGTAGATCTTTTCATCATATCCCGAATCTTTTCATAGAATCTATGAAAAGATTCGGGACGTAGACGATATTTCTTAGTAGGTATACAACATTTTAAATTGATAGTGTGACTGAGTGGCAAAAACATGTATTTATAGACGTATAGGAACTGGGCATTAAATTAAGATTGACATGATAACGAGCATTTCAAATTCATTACAAAAAGTTTGTTCACAAAAAGACTGCTCATTATTTATTAGTTATTGTAGCAGCGAAAATTACGTCATAACATAACGTGATCGGAATGATTAGGTTCTTTTCTGAACAATTAGTCTTTATTATTTTTAACCGCAATGTTTTTGGGTGTTTCTGTTCGGGAGTTTTCAATGAGGCACGATCTGAAAACAAAAAACTACCGAAACAAATTGATAACTTTCCTGTACTCATTACGAGGATTTTTAAATTAATTTTAGTTATATCTCGCCCGAAACTAATAAAAAGGAAAAAAAATATTATCTCCAATCAGTCTGTCATGCGTAGCAGGTAGCTATATTTTGCAGTGTTCTATTAGGGGATCTATGTAGCAGAAGAATTAAAGTAAGCTGCTTTGATACCCAGGATTCAACCAAGCTAGTTGATTATCTCTGCTTTTTATCTAATTATTGTCTCACCAATCCTGCCATTGTTACTTACAGTCTTCACAGTCTTGCCCAATATTGGCAAAGCGTTTTACTATAATGATGACAATGATCCGTGACGTGTTTCAGTGCTAACTTTATCGCAGACAATGAATCAACACCTACGTATATGTAGACGCCTTCGTCAATTAGACAGATATGTGTACCAATTATTATGAGGCGAGTCAGACTTTGCGTAGTCGCCCCATTTTCTAAGCGCCCAAATATTTGTATAATATTTAATACAATCCCTCTTAATGGTTTGGATATATTGGTATACTAGTGGTATGGTTGTGTCGGGTCGTCGAGCTCCTTAAGATAAAATTGAGCTCACGATGCCTGATGCATGCGTGCCGTCTGTTGTAACAGGTATACTCAGACTGTTTCTGGAACTTTCCTCAAAAGGCCAGGCCGGATACTATCCTGCTTTTTTTACACAACTTTTTTGATATCTAATGTCTGGATTTTGACCCCTAAGTTTCTTTCACATTTTCTTCTCAGGGGTAGTCAGATAGGAATATCTACTCACTCTAACTATATTACTTTGTTATAAGCATGACGAGAAAAAGTGGATCCGATAACTTATTTATAGAATAAACAATTTTAATTTTTAAGGAGCAATAACAAATGACAAGAACTGTAAAGAAAATTGCTGCCTGCCTTTTTTTTGTTAAATACCTACTATACCTAACGGCTTCCGTAATCTAGAATCAGTAGAGTTCAACAATGAACTTCAGGTCATTAGAACCTTGTTATACCCATTATTTTAAACTATAGTTCTTTTTTCACGATATCCTACCTACAGTCAAAAGTGTTTTCCAAGTTATCTCTGATTTGTATCACGTTTAATATTTTAATACTTTTACCGAGCTTTTAATGACACTTTTATTCCACAGTAAGTTTTATTTATCAGGTTTTCTTTCCATTACAATTACGAATTTAATTAGATATATTACTCGTGCATGTTAACTTGTACTTATATCTATAAGTACAGCATGCACCTCCCCTAGGTACACATAAACATAATAATGTTGTCATGCTCATGGCCATGGTCAACAAAGCCTTGGTTGTATATTTACACAAATATGTTTCAGGAATCTTCATAACGGATGAATTGTAGCTAGCAAAGCTGTTGTAAGTACTCATTAGTATGACGAAAATAATCGCAAATCTGTCCGGATTGCTCAGACAATGCATGAGAACTGTAATTCTCATACTGACATCGAGATAATAAATGAATGAAAAACTGTAATTCGTCAAAACTGTGTAGTTTTAAGAAAAATGACGATATAGGTTTGTTTATTATTTTTATTGTACGCAGAACTGGACGAGAGTTTACTTTAAAAGCGCGGGCGTTTACTGAAACTACACATTTATCAGCCTCGAAACATTCTGATGAAAGAAATGCTCATAATATTTTGTACTTAAATATGCACTATGAGTCACGTCGAGTTGCTAGCAGAAGCTTCCAAAATCTGTGGCTTGATAAACGATATTAAATCTTCAAAATATTTCTTCTACACGCTCGGCTATAAAATTGACACATAAAATAAATTCACGTCTTCCACATGTCTTTATTTAAGCTTTTGTAAATCTTAACCAAATGTAAAATATTTTATGTGAAATATGTACGTGCGTAATTATTATAATATTTATACTACGCCCATGTAGTGGGTGTGTGTGTGTGTGTGTGTATTCAATAGTATTTTTTAATAAAATTCTCGCGAGATTTCGATTGTTTGCGTACAAAGTAACAAATGAAAGATAAACTGGGATTACGGGAAACAAGTGTATGTTGGCTAGAGTGATTTTGTAACGGGTTTATATTGCAAGAAATGTGATGTGTCGATGGAAAGTACACATTTTTGGTTACGTACGTAAAACCCATCCTACGTAAAAAGTACTATACGTAGAAATATACCCACTCAGATACGTCGTCGATAGCCACCGTAGTCAGCAGTCAAGCTTTGGTGTCCTAAGAAAGCAGTGAAAGGTCACATAATAACGGATGTCCAAATACAGAGCTTTTTGACACCTTAATGTCAAATACTGGTGAAAACGATAGCTTATCATGACAAAACCGCTTTTCTAGGAAACTGTATAGCTTTGAACGCGTTCAGGGAGGTATTGGGGCTGCCCCGTTTCTGCAGTGCCTCGGGCATGTTTGCGGAAGCGCGCACCGACTGTTTTCACAACACAATGCGCAAGCGGTGCGCGTCCTTGTTGCGCAGGGTGTGGGTCAGGTCCAATGCTGTCCTAGTGTTGATTGCTGGACGATTGGACTGCCCTTATATTGGGAAATGTTGCAGTAGGCATATAGCCAGGGCATGTTAATGACTGACGTGAATTTGATGTTTTTATTAATATATGTTATTATTTTTATCTAAAAATTTGCCCTAAACTTTTATTTTTATTTGTATTTTATTTTATTAATTTCCGGTTAATTTTTAAAATTTTATTATTATTTTCATTTGACATTGAGTTGCTTATTTTTATTTGACATTGTATTTATGATTTGATGACATTGTATTTATTTTTATATTGTGATTTGTATTTATCTCGTGTTTGTAATTGTTTGTGATTGTAATATGGGAAAACCTGAAATAAATGGATTCTATTCTATTCTATTCTATTCTATAGGTGTATTTTCCCCTCCCAAAAGGTATCGCATGTCATCAAGAGAGCTGGGTTGCCAACACTCCTAACCTAACCAACCTTACTGTATTAAGGCTCCCGCAAATAGGCACGACGCAACAGTGTGACGCGAATCTATTAGAAGAATTTATATGAAGACTTCATGGAAATAGTTCTACAAGAGTCGCGTCGCGCCTGTCTGCGGGGAGTCTTCAGGACTGGCACAGTCAAATCATTATAGGTACTAATCATTTCTTGGTCAGCCATTAAGGACTTCAACCTGTAAGCAGGGGTGCTGATAATTTAAGGTCAGCCCTTGAATGAGGTGGAAGCTGCCCTATATCGCACGCAAGTTGCACCATCGAGGTGAAGATAGCACTTTTTAAGGCGTTCTGCTAATCGTTCTACTCGAGTGTTCTGTAGGTGAAACATATTCAGCGAACCTACAGAGCACTGCGCACCCAGTATAACAACGCTTTTAGGATACTATCGAAGCTGCCGTGGCGCTGCAGCGCGTCTAGTCTGTTTGCTGAAGCGTCAAGCTTTCAAGCCATCATGCGCAAGAAAGCAAACTCCTTACTGAACCGTCTACGAAGCAGCAGCAACAGCTTTCTAATTGCTATTGCTGCCCGTTTTGATTCTGACTTTCCAAAATCAGTGGATAAGGACAGCTATAGGCATCGGCTTGGTATAGATAGGTACTAACAATACTTATCCTAACTTCCTAATCCTAACTATCCTAACTTCCTAACTTTTATTTATTATTTATATATTTATTTATATTATATATTATTTATTTATATTATATTTTATTTTATTAATATTATAAATGCGAAAGTAAGTTTGTTTGTTTGTTTTTTAACTTTTCACGCCTAAACTACTGAACCAATCATCCTGAAATTTTGCATTAACGTTGTTAGGTGCACAGAAACGGACAGGGTACCTTTCATCCCGAAAAAAAGTACTGTTCCCGAGGAAAACAACAATAACTTTCTTATGATAATAGATGGCGCCAGGTGTCTTTCGAATCATGATTGAATTATATTACTATAGAAACTTTAGTAGTGTGTTAAGAGTTTTTTTTAAATTTTATATTTAAGTACCTTATACATTTTGTGAGTCTAGAGTGTCGATAGACCGGTTTTTCATCCTCGTAACTATAATTAGCCAAAGAACCCAATTTGATTGTCAAATTCTAAATTAACGCGAGCGAAGCCGCGGGCAAAAGCTAGTAATAAATAAATATGTACAAATTGTTACTAACGCACTAACATTTTGTTTTTTTTGTGATTTTATGTTATTGTTATAATATGATTATGTACCCTATATATGTAGAGTTTTCTCTCAGTTAATGTTTTTAGTTTTTTGTTAAAATTTAAGTGTACGTATATCTTCTATCTATACAACATAATAAATTAGTCTTGATGTAAGATTTTGATGCCGTTTTAACCACCATTTAGAGAAATTACTCCGGAAGGTTTGTGTTTAATACATTAATATTAGATTTACATATAATAAAAAAAAATCGGTATTTTATCAAGTCGTATAAACTGTATTATCTTAGGTTATGTCAGGGATAAGTCGCTATGGCATTTGCAAAAAAAATTACTCACCTTGTCCGAACCAGCATATTCCTTCTCCCATGTTGGCGTCGAGGATGTCGGCGACGGGGTACTTGTCGAAGAGGAACATGACGAGGGTGAGCAGGATGGCCGTGCTCCACGCGTATAGCGAGTACCAGAGAAACCGGCGCAGCTCCGCGTCTGCCTTGCGCATGGGCTGCACGGTACGGACGCTCCTGGTGGACGAAATATTGAGAAACATTTGAATATTTATAACAAATAGTCTGTATATCTACACGTTGAGAAGGATACTGGCTTCTAATATAACAGAAAAACTAAAAAACCGGCCAAGTGCGTGTCGGACCACGCACAGTGAAGAGTTCCGTAGTTGGGATTTATATTTACGCATCTACAGTATTGATTTTATTCACGAATTTAAAAACTATGGAAAACCAAGTTAGTACTACGGTTGTAATAGAAAATATCCCATATCTCAAAACTATTGACTTAAATAAAAAAATCAATTAAAAACATCATAATATTTTAAATTATGGAATTCAACGATACCTCACACGCTCATGTGCATTGAGGTTTTTTTAATCCCTCGGTTACATGTATGGGAAGAACCAGTAATTGTTTTTTGCATAACTTCACTACACTATTGTTTAAAAGTTCATAAAATACACCTTTTTTCCAGTTTTCATCGATATAGTGCAATTAGTATCCGAGTAAAATGGCTGCCATTTGGCTACGGAATTCTAAAAACAACTGTCGGGAAGTTGAACTTTTCCAAGTACTTAAATATAGTTCCAAAGAAATAGACTCATTAGTTTCCATGATATTCTTAAGCAAAGAGACAAAGGTACTTGCTTATTTACATAGTTTAATACATCTGCAAACATACTCAATTTATTTTAACTTCTTAGAAATCCTCGCACGATCACATCTATAACGGAGAAGTCGAAATTGACGTTGTATCTTAAACAGTGTCAGTAAAGAATATCTCTTCAATATTCGAGCATCAGAGATCAGTAAAGTAACTAGACACATTAATTTTATTGTTAAAATAATAATGCTCCTAGGCCCATTACTTTTATGGCGATTACGGCAAACATGGAAGTCGTAACAGCCCTGACGTGAGCTAATAGCACGTACCTATGGGGTCTTTATTGGTTTTTACTGCTCCCATTAAGTCGGCCGGGTCATGGGGATTGACTAGCTAATCAAGAGGATAAAGTACTGTGACAAAATATACGATAACAAGCACCCGGCTTCAGATAAAAATTAAGCCGTAGATAACTAAAGCTTCGAACATAATAAGTTCATTATAGCGTACCGATATCCCAGTTGTGCTTCTAATCGTGTAATCATGTATACTTGAACTGAACTAGGAAATTGTAAACAGAATTGTAACGTGTTAACATTTACCATACGTATGCTTTATGAATGTTATCTTACTCAACCATAATGTAAATTAAAATATGGTTAGGAGCGAGTTTAACTTGATCACCAAAGGTTCCGTATATGAATGAGCGAAAATCCTGACCTAAATATCATAATACGACATTCCACCAACCGTATATTGGTTGCAGGAAGAATTTAAGAATTTGGTCATTTTAACAACAAATTTCGTTTAGTTTTTCAAGTAATCATATCTTTAGTTAAATCAAAGCAGTTCAAGATCACGAAAACAGAGTTTTCCTTCAACAACACTACGATACGGTACTCTAATAATAAAAGCAAACCACGACCTTCTCAGTTCGTTTATAATAAACTTTGCATTATTGTTATTCTATATTGTAATTATTCGCGGTATTGTGTTGGAGTGGTCGGTGACGCGTCTTAATTAGGCCCCACCCACACAGTTTCGACAAATAAAGTGCGTTTTCCTATCCTGTCGGTTTTCATTAACGCGACCTAATCACCACCTGCACGCTTGGCCTTTTCAATCCCACATTAGAAGCTATCAAATTAAGCTTTAACATTACTCTGTAGTCTAATTAGTTGAAATTCTAGAAAATAGTCGTAGCTTTTACTAAATGTCTGTCGCAGCTGCTCTGTACTTACTAATTTTATTTCATTTGCTCATAATGTTGTCAGATTTTTGTATCATGGTGACACATTTCGTTGTAGTTGTGAAAATGCGCTGAAAGTTGTTTGCAAATTATACCTACATAATTATGTTGTTGTGGGTGTACCTACTATACGTAAAGTACACGATGTTGTTATATGTATAGTTAAGTAATGTACGTTTACAAATGATTCTCTGGATGCTAAAGTTATTAGCTTACTAATTGCGCCGCGTGGTTTCTCGGTTTAAATCTCGACCCCGTAGGAATATCGGGATAAAAAGTATCCTTTGTCCTAATCCAGGCCATGTGCCAAATTTCATCCAAATCTGTTCAGCCGTTTTAGCGTGAAAGAGTAACAAACAAACATACAAAAAATCAAATTTTTCTCTTTATTATATTAGTTTAGATATACTAGCCTGTTAGGTACAGGATCACGGCGAGTTTTTAATTCCGTAATGATGCGTGCAGTAAGGCGAGTAAAAACATTATGCATTACCGTTAAGCGTTCTGAGTTGATCTTCACGGTTACTGACAAATGCGTGCACTGACTGGACAGGTCATCATAATCGTCAAACATTCCGAATTTTTATATACACATTGACATTGATGAATTTTATATATACAAGGACATGAGTATTTACTTATAAACTATTATGTTATTTTAATTATTGTGAATGTGAGGACTACGTGGGTCATTGCTTTTTTTTTTGCTTTTTTCTCAGTTAATTTTAATCATGATCTGGCAGTTTGAGCAATTTATACGGCCTACCCAAATGTCCTTTCTTTGGTATTGTTCCTCGAATCGTTGAGCTCCTTAAGTCCTGAGTTGAGCTGCACTATTACAGACAAATGCGTGCACTGACTGGACAAGTCCAGTCAATCTGTGTGGTTCTTTCCTCAAAAGACCATGTCAGATACCAATCTACATGGTCTTCACATGATCTGACCAAGATTATGTCTGGACTTTAAAACAGACTGTGACCTCTGAGTTTGTTTCGGTCTTTCTTCTCAGAGTAGTCAGATAGGAAACGCCGACCTCATCTAGTTAAAAAAATGTGATTGACGTGTAAAAGTGTTTGTACAAAACTACTTACAGAAATAAAATCATTTATCATTTACCTTCCTATTATTTCATCTAACACTGACGCCACTTATAAATCGGTAGCTTTTGATGACCATTGTATTTAAAGATTCAGGAACTTATAATACAAAAAAAAGAAAATAAATAAAAGTGCCTTATTTTTAAGCTTACTAAATTAATCCTTTTTTTAAACTAATTCTAGGTGGACTTATTGGTACTTTAGTACTCATTTTAAGTAGGTTTATGTGTAGTCTCTTAAATCCACAATACGATAATGGTTGTGACAATCATACATAATCCATACTAATATTATAAATTTGAAAGTAACTCTGTCTGTTTGCATGTTACGTTTTCATGCCTAAACCACTAAACGGTATTCGATAAAATTTGACAAGGAGATAGATGGCATCCTGAGGAAGGTCATAGGTTACTTTTTGTCCCGGTAGCACGTTCCCGTGGGATAATTTCCGACATCCACGCGGGCGAAGCCGCGGTCAGAAGCTAGTTACTCATAAATCATCATAAGTTTGCATTATTTTGATGGGACTCTAGGTAATAGGCATTTCTTAACAATAAACTCAAGACGTGAACACCTATGTACTTAATTAACTAACTACCAATACTGCTAAAGTACTTTTGAAAATTCTGAAAACTATAATATTTCTTGGAAAAGAAAATACTATAACTGATAGAAACGTACTAACATAATACTGAAAAAATGATTCACTAGAACAATAGACATGACAAATAATTCAGGGAAAATCTTTTTGTCCTGCATAGAACATATATTTATGGTATTGGGAAAGTAATGCAAGAAAAAACTGTTCTGTAAACGGCTCGGTCCCGGCACATAGGATAATAATTTTTCCATCCAACTTATACCTAGACATGTCGGTCTATTCTTTAAAAATCTCACCGTGAATACTTAGATGACGTGAGCTGTCATTTCTGCTGTCAAGTGTGTGAGGAATGCTTGGATAGTGCCAGTGGGCATGTTCAAAAAGTGATATCAGGCACGTAAGACCATAGATATCTATATCATCCTACGCCCATTCATAACTACGCTTAGTCAGGCACGTCCACTGAAACATGTTGGGGAAATAGCAATGTATAGGAAACATGCAACGGATTTTCCCACCCAGCGGATGTAGTCTGCTTTCACATAACAATAGGATAAGACCAAAACAAAGCTAGGTGCCCGATCAAAAGTTGGTTTCTTAAGTAATTACTTTAACTTTTTAGAAAAATTTACATTACAACAATGCCAGTACCCTTTTCAGGGGTATCTATGCTACTTCTATCTCATTTTCCTGCGAAAAACTCGTAAAGGTGAAACTGGTAGCTTAATCCAAGAGCAATTATAATATTTTTACTAGGTATAACAAGACATGAATTGGCTGACTACTTAGATATGTATGATTCAGCCATTTTACGCATCCTCTCATGATAACAAATTATGTATTATCACATCGTAAACCCCAACAACATTATAACATTTTTATTCGATAAATGGCTCATTTTAGGTAATAACGTAAAATGAGCCACTTATCGAATAAAAATGTACCTACGTACCTACAAATGATTAATATACAAGTATAACAATGATTTGCTACAATACATTGTTTAAATTCTATTAGATCATTGCGGTATTTGTTATATTTGTATATTTATTTTAAACGTCTTAACGTGGCCCCGGGGATTCTTGCCATGTGCAAATATCAAAGAGCCGGGCGGTGAGTAAACTCATCGATAACTAAGACAAAACAAACATTTACCCACATTGCGACAAACGACTGCGAGCAACACTCCAAGCATTTGTTCAATGATGACATTAAGCTATCACAAATCATTTCATATGTAAACGTAGACTTTAAATCTTAATAGTTTGGAAACAATTGTTTGTACCTATTCACGAAAAACCAGCCGTTAGTCACGACTGCGCCGGCGCAGCGCCTAGCCAAACCGCGGGTAGCACAGATAGCAGCATTACGCATCCGTAAAATCCGGTTGTCTATGCTACCGGATTGACTTGTTATCACGACCCAATATTTCATTTACTCGTATATTTTAGGACTACTTTACTTTCACGAATAAATAACATCAGTATTTGAAGAATTTTGAAGTATAAACATCTTCATTCATTGAACCACAAAAGTTTCAATAAAAAGCTGTCAATCTTTAAAAATATGAGCTTTGAGCGTGTAAAATATAGTTTTTGCTATGTACCGACAATAGCAAGTGAACTTGATTTTGAAACACTTCGGAATATAGTTCAAGACTGGATGCATCGCAGTGTCTGACGCATAACACGGACGAATATTTTCTTGAACGTTATGATATAAACAAACTCTCGCTATCTGGGCCCGCGATGTGTACTCAATCTGAAATTAGGAGTGCGAAGTAAAGTTTTTGATCGCAGGAAATTATTTGTTTAACGTTTACAATTGTAATAACACTTTGACCACACGCATCTGGATGCATGTGATCAAACTGCGAATGATGGTAACAGGGCCAACAGTCTGTTAAACTGGGTTGCCTACACGTTAGATATGCATATATGTCGTGGTTAGGGACATGATGATATACATAATGTAGGCATCTTCAATTCACACGTCATTTGCATTGTAGCCAGTCTAAATGTTTGTGCTGATTCTTAACAAAACTTACCCAAATGTCCACCAGATGTCGAAGCACATGACGTTGAGCCAGGCGAACGCCGCCACAAAGCCGAAGTAGATCCCGTACCCTGTGCAAACAATGAGCGACCATGTAATGGATCAACTAAGACTGGCAAAGTTCTTACAGAACTACTCCGGTTCTCAAATTATCTCACTTACGCACTTCTACGTTAACATTGATTAATCACAATCCAGCCGATTAGTAGCTACATGTTGAAACTGTGGATAATTTAGTTATAGAGGATTATATAGTAGAGCCGGAAATTAAAAAAGTAGCAACTATTGAAATCCAACCACAGGAGTTCAGTTTTACATTATGCGGTGTGATGCCTGGATAAAATGGGTTACCGTCTACCCTTTTGGCGTTAGAGCAAGGGATGCTTCTAATGAAGTGGTCAACTAGGGTAACATGTATCAAATAATAATCATTCAATTGATAGGGCATCCTAAGCTTAGATAATATTTACTACTTTTAGTTTTTTTTACGGTCAGTAGTGTTTTTAGTACCTTTAATTTGGTTGGAGCAGCAATATAAAATATATATATATAAATAATGTATATAAAATACAATATACATTCGACAAATTGTTGCTTCGTTTTACAAATATTACTATTTTAGTCAGACCTAACAACACATAAACCTTATTATTTTAATAAAACACACAGTACTGGCTGATTCACTAACTCCAAACTTAGGCCCAATTTAGAATGGATGTTTAGAAAATGTATTTGTTCGATGACGTAAGCAACACTTAATTAGATTTTCTTGATAACGCAGATATATTATAAAAAAACAAACTATAGAACAATACTTATATTGATCATCAGATTCACACATTCAATGACTTAATTTTATTACTCGTGCCATTTACGTCATATTTTGAGAAAGAATCAATCACAATACATAACCGCATTAATCCTACTGTTGAGTAGTATAATTATGCCTCATGCGTGATACGTATTCTAGTCTGCAATGCTAGACTCCCGAGAGTTTCGCAGCAATAGATAACTAATTGTGTTTCATTTGTCGATGCTTGACAAGTTAGCGATGTTTTATAAATAGTGTCCCTCAGGGTTGCGTTCTGGCACCAAGTCATCGTAATTTGTTTAATGGACCGTACTCGCCGCGAGCATTCGCTTCGCGAATTTGTTTTGCAAACACTCGTTGCGCGAGCTTTTTTTGACGAACATTCATTCGCGAAACAAACAGTTTGGTGATAACGTGAATCCAAACACGAAAAACAAATTCTAATCATATCGTATCCTATTGCCAATCCTTTACTATTAATACTAACCCACAGTCTGTTATAAGAAAACATGAATAATGGAATATTATGGTGTAGTATGGCACTCTATTTATACGGTTCAGAGAACATTAGATTGATGACTTAGTCGTTTAACTGTGGTAAAATTACCATATATTCTAAGTATCCTAACAGCAGATTTTGCTTTACCATATCGTTATTGCAAAAAGATTTGAAACGGAAATGTAATTAAAGAGAACCCCATAAAAAAATATAACAAGTTAATTATGCTACGAGTACGTCTCAACTCTCAAAGTCTGTGTGAATAATAGATATCGTTTATTTTATTGTTCTATTCTATGTTAATTAGTACAGACATATAGTACAAATTAGTTGAGAATAATTTGCATAATATTTGTGCAGCATGCCAATCTCAACATTTGGATACTGTGTAGTTGAGAGTAAATATAGCGATTTACGTAACTTTGATGCAAAATTATCGTGTATTCATTAACTACATGCAAGTGCATTATATCTGCAGCACTGTATATTTAATAATACGCCGTAAAATATGATTTAGATAAGGTTGCCACTTCTATCTTCGATTTTTATTGTAGCCAGATGTTATCATGTACTTATAAGATAAAGTTAATTCAAAACAGACTGTGATCATATCTATCATTCATCGAAACATTATATTGATTGTCGTTTTGTTTATTAATTTCCCTTTAACTATAACAATAAAATATATCCCACGCAAAATATGATTCCGCGCGCCATCGAGAGATGGGAATTCAGGAAGTGAACTCATTTTTTACTTAGTTTGTTATGAAATGCACTTACTCATGCAATAAATTTTCTTTCCTATAAAGAGGAAAGACTTCCGTCATGAAACAATTTATAGGCTTTTAATCCCAAACTTTTTTTTACTGGAGACGGACGGACTGGAAGTGAATTAAGCTCGAACATATTTTTATCATGACCATAAAATGAATCTAATCGTTCATCCACTTTATTTGCGTAATTGATACTTTCTGTATTTCCTTTTACGATAGATTGAATCGTGACTGTCGGACAAGTAGGTAATTCGGCCTATGGATCTGTGTTTGCCTCAAGCTGATGGTTAGTTAGAAACTGACAAGGATCATGTTATTTTCCGTGTAAAATACATTCAGCTTCAGTAATGTTCCAGAAGAACATGTAAAGAAATACGGTGTTAAAAAATTACTTACCAAGAATAGTGCAGGAAGTGTTATTGGGCACGCGGCTGTACTGGACACGCGCGAGGCAGCTGAAGGCCAGCAGCATCATGCTGACGTGGCAGATGAGCGTGCGGCCGTGCAGGTTACGCAGCTCCGGCAGCGACATGTAAACCACCAGCGTCAGCGCCAGGCATACGCTGGAGATGCAGATCAGCTGCCACGGAAATATAAACTTTAATCTTGCTATCTACAACGAAATGACTGATCCGGTAGCTTCAATCATAAGATTGATACCCTTATCTTTCAGAAAAAAATACCAAAACTGTCTTTTATGTATTTGAAGCGGAGAAGAGCCTCTTAAAGTATATAATATATACTTTACCATATACTTTAAGAGGCCCGGAGAAAAATAACCAATACTCTATTATATTATAATAGAGTATTGGTTATTTTTCTCCGGTCCGCCTCAGTGGAGTATCAGCCTAATATTTGAAAGCCCGAAAAATAGCCTTGGAGTCTGGCGTTTACGCGATTACTGAGCCTCAGATCCTTGGTTCTAATCCCAGGGGTAAGTGTTGCAGGGCCAAACAACGACACCCAATAAGATTTTTTCAATAGCAGCCCGGAGTCTAGATGCGTGCCCGGGTGATGGCAATAGGCTCGCCCCCTATTACATGTAATTGAGAAATGTGCGTATAGTGTACACTTTTCAGCCTGAAACTTCGAAGAATACAGGCGTAATGTTTTGATATTAGTAAATACATAAATGCAAAAGAGGACATTTTGTGCATGCGTGATTGTCTTTTTTTTTATTTTTTTTATTAGGTAACTTTATTTTCTTTTGTACTCAACGATAGCTACTTACCCAATGTAACTCCCTACTAGTTTGTAAAAAATGGAAAATGTATTAAGTAATAGAGAGAGCCCGAGCACCCATAACACAAATTTAATCTTAGCTTGGGTGCCAGTGGAAATTGTCAGTGATTCAATACAGTATTAACCTGTCGCCTTTATGTTAATTGTAAAATTGGAAATAAAGTTATTATTTATTTATGATTAGAATTGATAGATTGACGTCAGATGATCAACAAAGTGAATAGACTTGATTTTGAGGATATTGGTTTGTGTTGATTTAAATAATTATTAAAGAGTTTTCCCAGATTACGTGGTACATTTCTCAGAGTTTACCGTCATCAACGTGGTCGAAGGTGTAAATCACATAGCCAAATACACAAAAAAATCAAGTGTAGACATTCTTACTAAATATATTATCTGCTTCTTACCTATTAAATATATGACAACGCAATTCATTTGAATGATATTTGATTCAAATGATTCAAAAATTAAACTAAACTTTAAGATTCATTGAATGGGAACTGAAACTGAATCGGCACCCACTCAGGTCCATCGGTTCAGGATTTTACCCGACATGCCCAATTTTTTTTTTTTTACGCAATCCTGTTTGACACTTCATTTTAAAACACACAAAGAATTCATGTTTCTCTGGACATCATTTGAAAATAGTACCATTGAGTACTACAGATATGTGTAAATATATATTCAGACTTAATTTCACATAACATTAAGAGCTCCCCAATCTGTCAAATCCTATCATATTACAATATGTGAACAGAGAAATAACGTAGGGTTATGATTACCCGCAGCGCAATGACGTCACGGCTCGAGTTCTCACCTCCTTTGTTTATGTTTCTGGATGATGGTTCCCTCATGGCCCACAACCCCGATATAAACCTAAACATGGACTTGCAAACACTGAGAAAGTCAGGGCGTTTACTTAACGGCTGCGTCAGAGTAAGGAAGGCTGTGACACGAAAACCAATAAAGTAACTAACTTTCTAAGAACTGTAGGCGTTTTGTAAACCTTATTCTATTTATATAAATGTAATAATCGCTTGTTAAGTAATTTCCTGAAAGTGTGTTACATCTTAGTCACTGATCGTTTGTTTATCAGCAACGAATCAATCCATCCGTGTGATCTATTGACTCGCAGACCAATCTAAACAAACTTAAAAAATGTATCGCATTCACAAAAACAACTATTTCCGTCACATAATCTCAACAACTCCAGAATCTATCATCAATTTTTCGTTTGAAGATATGAAATCATGAAAATCAATTAGGTAAGTGAGTAGTAATCGTGATGAATGAACACTTATGACTTACGATGAAGGACATTTCGAAGTTCTTCACGTTATCTGGAGCCTTTACGAAACAATTGACGGCAGTGACGAAGATATTGCCATCAGGGCAGCTGCGGCTGTCGAAGGCCTCGAAACAATAGGAATCGCCGACGCTGATAGGCGAGATCAGTCGCCCGTCGGAAGTTAACCGGTGCCGGTCCCGGTCCACAGACTTGTTCAGCACCACTCGACCCTCAGGGCAGAGCAAGTCAGTGCGAATCCCGAGAACATCTAAAAGCATAAGCAATATTATTTCCCTTTCCATATGAACGATCAAGCTGAAGTTATTGCCTCTTTGTTAAAAAAGCCACTGTACAGAGTACAGTCATGAGCATAAATACCTTTCACTTACGCAATATTCAAAAGCCATTTTTTCCTGGTATAACAATTGCAACTTTGAGAAAAGACCTATTCCATAAAAGTATGGTTTCGAAAATACTATGTTCGAAACACCATACAATTTATCGCTTTTGAATCTTGCGTAAGTGTAAGGTATTAATGGTGATGACTGTACGTGCCTTTTTTACGATGGCAATAGTTCACGGCCATACCTTCTCTTCCTATATGTCTGACCCGTCAAACGCAGGTACCTACTGGCTTATATTTTTATGAAATAGTCCCCTGTCCATCAAAATATGTATTTATTAGCTAGTAGGTATTTGCGTTAGAGTGCCTATTCAGCAGATGTAAACCAATTTGATAGCTATAGGTACATGTGTGTTTTTTTTTTACAAGTTTTTGTAATCCTAAAAGTATTATATGTTTTGTATTGTATTGTATTGTATGATTGAAAATTTGTTTTATTCCGCCTCCATCCATCAAGGCACATCAGTCATGGTACCAACGCTGATTTTAAGGCCTGGGTTTTTTATGGGAAATTCTTGGGAGTAATAGCAAGACCGGATGTATTATGAAATTGATTTTATTGAAATTTCCAGCAATATTTTTATTTGGGTTATTTTTTTCTGCAAAGCAATAATAAAGATAAAATGAATGATCGATAGACACATTATCTCTAAGTAATGAGTGACATAGTAAATGTAGGTATGTACACGGGAACTATCTTGTGATACGTTTAGTAATTTTCTTATATAAATAGTTTGTTCGTTTACTTTGGAAAATCACTTCGTGAGCGCGTTCACAGCTCGTGAGGGTGAAAAATCTCATGAGTGGGGGTGATTAAAAGCAGGGATAATAAAAAGAATTTACATTGTAATTCGTTTCATGTTTTCTTTTTTCTGGACTTATTTAATTTTTTATGTAGGACTTCTAACCAAGATTTGATTTGTGTAAAATCGCGTGATCGCGATTGGGCCGATTAGATATTCTACCCTGGCTTATGACAAGTGTGATTTTAAGAAAAAATTATTCGATTTTGAAGAATAAAAACTAACACTGAATAGGATTTTATCTTACTATAAGTTAAATTCAAATCAAAATATTTTATTTCACATAAACCTACATGGGCACTTATGAAACGTCAGAAGCTAGGTGCACGGTTTCAATTGGTTGTTTCCTATGGAGAAGAGCCGGCAAGAAACTCCATCCAACTAAGTCATTGATAACTACCACTGTTTATAATTCCTAAGATAAATAAATAACAGGTGAGTTTGAACTGTCAGCTCGTTGGAATGGTGCGTCCTCATAACAACCTCAAATTGTTTGTAAACGTTTTGCTTTGTTTCCAATTAGCACTTACAATTTTGTGGGAAAATTATACCTAATGATAGCAGATGTACTTCATTTGTACTATATTTTAACCGATATCATGTTTTAACATAAGTATCTAATCAACGTCTGCTATCAGTGGTGGTTAGGCCTACACGGTGTTTATGTTCTGCTGATAGCAATTTCTATGGACAAATTTTTTAATGATCTACTTTTTATGGATTGTTTTTATTTTAGGGTGCTAAAATAGTCTTTTCTAATTGCGATTTAATGTGCGTTTGCACCCTGTGCTGTCAGCCCCGCTGCCGCCTTGCTGACTTACTTAAATTTATTTACCATGATGGCTTGAGATATTTTTGATCATTCTTATGAAGTAGAAGAAGAAGGAACTGACAAAGGCAAATAGCTTACCTGTTATATCTTCATCTTTATGTTGCAAGGGCTCCAAATAATCCGATATGTTAAAAAAGACGTCGTCCACGTTTGGCATACATCTGCTAACGAAGCTGCCACAACGTCGAGGTTTGTAGTGGTGTCCGATGGGACAGCACTTCCTCACACCGAATGCACCGTACTGAGAACAGTCACGAGAGCACACGCGGGCGACCAGCTCTTCACCGTAGAACTCCCGGTCCACGCACCACTCTCCTGACGGAGCATCACCACCACCGTCTCCTTTATTACTTAAAGCCTTCAGATTGCTTCCATCTACTTGAAATGTAAAGAAAGTCTCTCTCAGTTCCACACCATACTCATCCGATTTACAATTCAATCCATTATCAACTTCATAAATATCATTATCATTCATTTTCAAGCGCTTTATCAGCCAATCTTCTGAATTGTTCACGTCAGTATTTCTACATAAATGGAAAGTACTATCGTAACTCTGTCCTCTCGGACAACATTTCCGGTAGTGATGCACAATTAGTTTGTCTCTTGGTGTCTTCAATGTTTCATTTTTAATACAGCTTAATCCTACAACTTCAGGAATGTTTGGTTTCAGTGTACCGTTTACAACTTCTAACACGAGCCTGTCGTAGCAGCCATATAGATCTTTTAACCGATTATCTAATTCTGACGATGTCATCTGCACCATTTGTAATTCATCACACTCTGCAGGTATGCCGTACTGCACCGGTACTTGTTCGCCAACAAAAAGCGGAGTAATACTTATGTTGTAACTGTCCTGAGCACTTTCGCGATCTAAACACTGGTAGGCGGCTCCAAAGTCTTCACCATCTGACACTTTTACTAAACTTTGACTCTTCGGACAACACTTATGAAACACCTTATCTTCCTGGATGATATCGGCACTGGTGTAGACAATTGCACTCACAACAATAAGTAGCCACATTGTTATTAAAAGACCCGGAGCTCGGGGCGCCGATACCAACATCCACATACAAATGTTCACAACAGGTGGTGAATGTTAATCGGCGTGCTGAGCATTGTTTATTTTCAAAGCCAGACGTGCGAAACGTGTGTTGTGGCAAAGCGTCGGCGGCGCAATGATGCGGCTTCGCGGCTCGCTCCACTATGATCAGCGCCGGCCGGTGGAGGCTGCTGCGCCCTTGAAGCCGTCCGTCCGTCCGTCAGTGACGCGACCCGAGCTTTTGTTATACTTGCGGTTGCTTTTTATTTTTCGATATCTGGTCACGAAACAATCCAGCACTCAAAATTACCCAAAACGAATCACTTAAAATACTCTACACTCACGTTATTTACTTTAACTTAAAAAATACAAGGTGCTTAATATTATTGCTAAACGGTGATTTCTGCTCATACAGAATAGGCACAAATCGTCTTCGCGTTGTGAGTCACGCGTACACAGTGTACAAAGACGTCGACTCAAATATTTATCAGATATCTGCCGATAAAAACATGAAACGACTGATTGTATACTTAGAATTTAAAGTGTAAACAAATATTGTATGTGTATCATTGATATTATATTGATAACTGATTTAATTGTAGCTGAAAGAAATGATGAAATGAAAACAAGTTATTATACATTGTAGTTATGTAGGGCACGTAGGTATTGTCCCTACACGCGCTACACGTAACAAAAACACTATAATTCTTTCTAAGTAATAAATTACTATAATAAAAACACCTACATATCCATATTTTAGACGCCATCACAGTCATATTAAATTCCATGCACATGCAAAGTGGCTTATGGGACGGTAAATGAATAAATTAATTAAGTGCAGTTATTACCTACTAAGGACGCCTTTGTCGGCCAGTTTGAAAAACATATAGGTACCTACTTAACAACGTTATATAATGTTCGCATTCACTGTGTCATAAGCTTTTGAACGTTTATTCGCGTTGTCGGAATAAAGAGTTCTTATATTGGTATATTTATACCAAATCAACTTTAAACTAGGTTACAATTAATTGCGTATCATTATGACATCGATCTGAACCGGTACTTTGCAAAACTTAATCTTTTTCGAGTTTTTTCGAAATATTTTTGACCACATTCTCGTGTACCTACTAGGTACCCTAATGAAGTAAGACGAAGATAATGATTGTCGACCGTGCAAACAATAACACGACCGAAGTTACCCAGATTGCGAATTGCAACGTCGTATAGTTATATATCTACCTAGGAGCTCTGATCCCGAGCCACGGTGGCTGCGCAGACGAAATCAAGCGACGCGTGGCCATAACTAGGTCTGCTATGGACACGCTGAAAAGAGTCTGAATTAATCGCAACATCACCAAAGTGACCAAAACGCGGCTTTTTCGGGCATTAGTGTTTCGCATGTTCCTGTACTCTCCTGAGACGTGGACACTTAGAGAAAATGAGAAGAAGAAAATAAACGCTCTGGAAATGTGGTGCTGGAGGAAAATGCTTAGAGTATCGTGGACATAATTTCGCACCAACACATCTGTACTCCAAGAAATCGGCATCAAGCCGCGTCTATCAGCGACAGTACAGGCTCGAATACTCTAATTCATTGGGCATGTTTCACGACGGGGAAACGATTCTATAGAACATTTTGTAATGCAGCGAAAGGTCGGAGGAACGAGAGCACGTAGCAGGTCGCCCATGCGATGGACCGACCAGATTAAATCCGCAGTAGGTGGCCCATTATACGAATGCACACATGTTACAGCCGACAGAGAAGGATGGCGTCGCACCGTGGGGAAAATCATGGCTGTCCGAAACCTCACTGCAACGTGATGACCATGACCGCTCAGTCACGAGTGCAGCGACAAAGAAGAAGCGGTATCCTAAATACACACATAAAAAAGGCTAAGCAACACGCATCTATTACAGAAACTGCGTTTTATTAATTGATACTTTATTTTGTTCTTAACAACTATTGATTTATTATTTACTAGCTTTTGCCCGCGGCTTCCCTAGCGTTAATTTAGACTTTGACTATCAATTCGGGTCATAATTCAATCATGATCGGAAGACACGTGGCGCCATCTATTATCATAAGAACGTTATTGTTGTTTTCCTCGGGAACAGTACTCTTTTTCGGGATAAAAGGTATCCTATGTCCGTTTCTGTACACCTGACAACGTATATGCAAAATTTCTGGATGATCGGTTTAGTGGTTTAGGCGTGAAAAGGTAACAAACAAACAAACAAACTTACTTTCGCATTTATAATATTAAATAAAAAATAAAATAAAATAAAAAAAATAAAAAAATAAAAAAAAGAAATAATAAAAGTTAGGATTCAGAATTGAAATTATATGTACATAAAGAACAACTTACATCTAATTAATTAACCTAACCTAACTAAAATTATTAACAAACTAAAAAATGGCGTTACAAAATTCCTCCGCATCGCTGTCGACTAGTAATGTACCCAAGAGACTGGCGGCATTGCCACGTTGTATGGCAATGCTTAGCCTCTGGTCAAGGTAAAAGCCAGCCCTTGGGTCACCGGAAGTATCAAACAGGCGTTTGGAGATTTCCTTGAACAAACAATTTTCTTAACTACTTAGATTGGTATACTTACAATATTTTTGTTCTCGGAAACATATACTTTTGTTTTCAATAAAATAAAAGCTAATTATTTTTTCCCGATTTCATGTGTATTCGTTGCTTGATAAATTTGTTTCTTAACTCGCTTTATCTTTTTGAGATACACTGTTTTTTAAAAAAATTGTGGTGTCATTTTTTGTCATGGAGAGACGCCATTTGACTGCTGATGAAATGCAGAGAGCTGTAGAAATGCTACAACCGGCAAGAAATCAGTCCCAGGTATCTCGACATTAGGGCACGCTACGATTGCGGTAGTAAGTCCCCTCTTTGAGGAGTGGCTTGAGAGGCGCCACGGCGTCCTCACCTTCTGCCTGACACAGGTGACATGGCTGTTTCGGGAGGTTCCTGTTTAGAATAAGGCGGGAGGAAACGCCCGGGTGTTACCATTGTGTGGATCGACCGGAGAACACGGTGGAGCATACGGTGGAGGTCTGCCCGGCTTGGGCGGAGCACCGCCGTGTCCTCGTGGCAGCGATCGGCGGCGGCGACCTCTCACGTCCGGCGCTGGTTCAGGCCATGGTACGGAGCGAGAGGGAATGGGAAGCCGTCACCTCCTTCTGCGAAGCAGTAATGCTCGCGAAGGAGGAGGCGGAGCGCGAGAGGGAGAGGCAATCGCTGCGCCCTCGCGCCCCTAGTCGCCGCAGGAGGAGACACCCTGGGCGTCGGGACACACACAGGCGGACACACTTTGTATTGAATTACCAAATAATCAAAAAAATGGCGTAATTTAATTTTGTAAAACATGAAAAGTTTAATTTCGTTTTAACTTTATTTTATACTACGTATGTTACGGTACACATATTGTTAATTATTGTGATTAAATGAACAATTGAATGAAGGATGTTGTTGCTTTAGTCACTAATGTATCAAAGAATGCTTAGTTATTATTTATTAAAGAAATATAAATATAACACAATAGTAAAAATCGATCAAAAGTTCAAAACTGTACATGTTGCTTAGACTTTTCTGATGTGTGTAGTAAATATGTATTTAAATATTTCATATTTAACGCGACTCGACCATCTAGCAGGTAAGGGAGTGCAACATACTTTAAAATTATTTAATCAAAATATCCAAGGTTGCGCTTCCAAATTACTGGAAATAGAATTGTTTTTGGAAAATACTAAATTTGATGTCATTTGTTTAACAGAACATTGGTTAAAGGATCATCAAGTAATGTCAATTAATTATGAAAATTATTGTGTAGTTAGCCATTTCAGCCGAAAACGTATGATACATGGCGGGTCATTAATATTAGTTAAAAATTCAATTAAATCGAAAGAACGAAAAGACGTCATCGGACTGTCTGTCGAGCACACCATTGAATTGTCCTGTGTTGAGCTTGATAAGCATGTTATAGTATGTGTATACAGACCTCCAAGTTACCAGAATCGAACTGTGTTTGATTCTGTAATTGAAGATGTGTTAAAGAAACTTAGTACTAGTAGTAAGTCAATAGTTATGTGGAGATTATAATATTAATATATTAGAAAATAATTCGAATACTGTTAGATTATTAAATCTTTTCGGGTCATTTGATTTGTCAAATGTTTTTATTGAACCAACCCGAGTGACAGGTTCTTCAGCCACTTGTATAAATAATATTTTTTGTAATTGTGATTATTTACACAAACAAATTGTAAATACGTTGCCATCCGATCACAGTGGCCAATCAATAACATTTTGCTCCTACATGCCTTTACAAAAAATTCAAATAGAGCAATTAAATAATTATTTAGCCATTACATTATGTGATCAAAGTTTTAATAATATAGGTGACCCAAATGAGTTCTACGCCGAGTTCTTTTCACTATTAAACACGCAATTTAATGACACTTTTCCACTAAAGACTAAAATTATTTACACAAAGTTTTTATTTAGTGATTGGGCGACTCCAGGTATTCGTAAAAGCAGGGAAAAGCTATTTGAACTTTATGGTCTAAAGCAACATATGAATAATACAAGATTTCATCAGTATGTTGCAAAACATTCAAAAACTTTTAAAAATGTGTGCAAACTAGCAAAAGCTCTTTATATTAGCAATAAAATAAAATCAGTTGATGATAAAATAAAAACTACCTGGCAAATAATAAATAATGAAACAGGCAGGAAAAAACAGCGTAATACAGAATTTAATTTAGAGACTGCACATGGCCTCATCAACTCAGATGTAGAAATAGCTCAGGAATTTGAAAACTTTTTTACTAATATTCCCCTTAAAACTACTGAAGCTTTAAATTCCTCACCCGCGCTTTCTGCTGCCTTACTTACAAAGAATGTAAAGGCATGCCCTTTGGAGTTTAGGTTTCAGCATACAAACCTCCAAGCTGTTACAAAAGCTTTTAAAGATCTTAAAATTAAATCAACAGAGGATCTCTGGGGAATGTCTGTAAAAGTGTAGATCTCTCATCGAAACCATTGCTCCTTATTTAGCTTTCATATTTAACACCAGTGTAGAGTCTTTCCGGATCTTATGAAACACAGTAAAGTAGTTCCATTGTTCAAATCCGGTGATAGTAAAGAACCCACTAATTATAGGCCTTTGTCAATTCTGCCAGTTCTCAGTAAGGTGTTTGAAAAGTTAATGCTTAATCAAATGTTACGTCACTTTAATAAAAAATCCATCTTTCATGAACAACAGTACGGTTTCACCAAAGGGCGTTGTACCACTGACGCTGGTGTCACCCTAATAAAGAACATTTTTAACGCCTGGGAAGGAGCATAAGATGCCATTGGAATCTTTTGCGACCTCTCTAAGGCGTTCGATTTCGTAAACCATGAGACAATTCTGCTGAAACTAGAGTACTATGGGTTAAGGTATACAGCTCTTGATCTACTAAGATCATACCTGAAAGATAGAAAGTTAAAGTTCAAGTAAACGGCATGAACTCATTAGGGTCTGAAATGACAATGGGCGTTCCTCAAGGTTCGATATTGGGTCCATTCCTCTTTTTAGTTTACATGAATGATTTACCCCAATTACTGCAGAATCAACCGAAGATGGTGTTATTTGCAGATGACACATCATTGATCTTTAAAATATACCGACGGTCACAAAATCTTGACGATGTGAATAACTCTATTCTTCAGGTCCAAGATTGATTTATGGTAAATAATTTGGTACTAAATGAAAAAAAAACCAAATGAATTAGATTTAAATTACCTAATGTTAGAAGTTGCGAATGTGACATCATATTGAATGGAGAAAAACTAAAATTTATTAATCAGACGGTTTTCCTGGGAATCACGCTAGACGAGAAATTACAATGGGGACCACATATAACATCTCTTGCGGGGCGGTTAAGCTCGGCCGCTTATGCTGTTAGGAAGATAAGACAGTTAACAGATGTAGAAACCGCGCGTTTGGTCTATTTTAGCTACTTCCACAGCATTATGTCATATGGCATTTTACTGTGGGTCGGGCTGCTGACATTGAATCCATTTTCATTTTGCAAAAGAGAGCTGTCAGGGCCATTTACAATCTACGTCGTCGCGAATCTCTTAGGGAACTATTTAAAAAGATTAATATTATGACGGTACCTTGCCAATTCATTTTTGAAAATATTATGTATGTAAGAACAAATCCACATCTTTTTAATAAAATAAGTGATAGACATAATTTTAATACTAGAAATAAGGATAAAATAGATCAACCATTTTTTAGATTATCTAAAGTACATACATCTTTTATGGGGTACTGTGTTAAATGTTACAACAAAATACCTTGTGATATATTGCAATTAAATGAAAGAAAATTTAAAACTCATATAAAAAGTACACTTTGTAAACAAGCATATTACAAATTAGAGGATTATATCCTAGATAAGAATGCTTGGAAACATGCTGGTCCTACTCCATAGGACAATCTATAGTGTAGACAAAATCAAACTGGTTGCTAATTTAATTGTATAATTTATAATTTGTATGACATTGATGGTTACATTATGTACTTAACTACTTTAACTCACACACTAAATTAATACTTGTTAACATTTTGGAAACATCATCTACTTTTCAATATTTGTAAATATGTGAGCACCATGTATCTATCACATAATTAATTTACCTCTCTTTGCATTATATTTAATTATTTTTACCTATTGTGGTATAGTAATTTTATTCTAGGTGCATCGTCTTCACATATAATTACATAATTAATGTGCACCTACATAATATTGTAAAACATTTTAAAAGAGTAACGGTGGAGTTTCTTGCCCATTCTTCTCCATACGAAACTACCTTTTGGAAGGGGCAACTAGAATCAATTCTATTTTTGTATTAATTTTGACGTTCAAAAGTGCCTTTTATGTGCCTATTTGAAATAAATGATTTGACTTTGACTTTGAACTTTAGTACCTATCGACATGTGAAAATCGATGATATTTTATTTGATTTACACGGCTTAAAAAACCAATTACATAAATCAAAGTATATATAATAAGTACAAACATAAAACACAAACTAATAACAACAATTAAATAAAATTAATTAATTCTCACAAAAATGTAGGCACATAACCATTAAATTGGCGAATTTATTAGCGAACAGATCGCAGTCCGGGTTAGCTTCCACGAACTTATTTAGTGCGGTCAACACGCGCGGTACGGGAGACGCAGTACGGGTTGCTGTCCGACACGAAGGCACGCCAAGCAGTCGATGTTTTCTGCCACGGAGAAACGGATGGATTCGGTGTGTAGAGTCGAATCAGCTTATTATGGATGTCAGGCGCATCCGTTATACTCTTCCACACTTTGAGCATAATGCCTACCTGGCCTATATGGATATACAGATTGATACCAAAATTAAACTGATCGATGGGATGTTACCAGGTTTTTATAGCCTTACCTACTCCTACTGACTGAAATGTCCATGCCAGACAGAACAGAAGTGGATGTGGTTTCGCTGTGCTAAATATGAACACCGATCAAACCAATTCAATGTCCGGTCTCTCTTTGCGATAGCTTTTCTACCAGTAAACAAATTCCTGCGACCATAGGTATGAGGGTGGTGTTCTCTCTCCTCTTCTCTTTTCTATTATCATTAACTCTGTCACCAGAGTCATCTTTTCCACTTCCATCTCTATGCCGACGATTTGCAGCTTTCAATCACAATCACTTCTTGACGCAAGATGCGGATGCCGCCATGTCTGCAATGAACAGATACTTGGATTTGATTAGAGAGTGATCGTGGTCTTTTGGACTGCAGATCAACCCTAAAAAATTGCAGGCCATAATTATCAACAGCAGGTACCTAAATGCGGAATAGAGTCAATATTGCGTTGCTGTCTCAACTCTGTCTGAATGGAGTTCAGATTGCATACGCAAAAACGGTTAAAAATCTGGGGGTGACCATGGACTCTTACTTATTGTGGACTGCCCATGTTGCTCAAGTCAGTCGCAAAGTGCACTACACGTTCCATTCGTTGAAATGCCTCCAGAACTTTTCGCCCTTGAACATCAAAATCTTACTTGCTCAAACTCTCATACAGCCCATCTACGCTGATGCCTGTTATTTGGATGCCATCGAGGAGTTTGTAAATAAACTTGAGCATTTACAAAATATCTGTATTCGTTTTGTTTTTAACCGTAATGATCACGTTTCTAACTTTCGCAAGATACTCAAGTGGCTCCCTATTCGACTTCTCAGGAACTTTCGGATATTGTTTCTGCTATTTAACATACTTCACAACTCTAAAACGTCATCCTATCTGCAGGAACGCTTCTCCTACACCCGTCCTTTTGATGCGCCTTGCAGGTCGCATCTTAGAAATCTCCTCAAATCCCCTCCTCCTCAACAGACTTCTATTCCTACTCCTTCACTGTGCACGCGGTTCGGTTGTGGAATTCACTTCCGCCTGACACTAGTCTGCCAAACTGTTGCAGTATTTATAAGAAGAGTGAAAGAACACTATATATTTCTCCTTTATCATAATGGCATTTACATATATTATTTAAATTACATTATAATTATATATATTTTAGTGATATTTATTAGAGATGCAACGAATATTCGGCAACTATTAGGTATTCGACCTTTTCGGCCATTTTTTCAGTATTCGGTATTCGGCCGAATACTCTCAACTGTTCGGCCGAATACTGAATATCTAATAAAAGGAAATAAAAACGTAGTTTAATCAAAAACATATTTGTTTATAATTTTTTTTTTTATTTATTAGTCTTGATATTGAAGATGGTAGTGTTTTTAATATTTAAAAATAATCAAACGCAAATACGGTGAATAAAAACGTGTTCCTCGGCTTTTGTTGATAACAGACGATTGCGCTTTTCTTCGTACACAATACCTTCTTCTGAGAATAGTCTCTCACTGTTAACAAAACTGCAAAGTGAAAATAAAAAACAAACATTTCTTGACACCCTACGGTCCAACCCTAAAGATTCTACCACCTTCCGTTCCGAAAATACGGCCGAAAGAAAATTTAAGTGAAAAATATTTTGAGCGATTTTTTTGGCACATCCCTAGTGTGAAGGACATCCCTTCTAACCTACATTTTAACTTTTAACATATCATTAAAAATAAAATCATAACATTTTAGTAACAGATAAATGAAATATTAAAAAAGTCGTAAGTAGGTATTTAATTTACTCACTTGCTTTTTTTCCTTTTCCGCTACGCAAGATCTTGACTTTACATAGCAAACACATAGCTAACTTGGAAATCATAAGAAGGTATTTAATTTACTCACTTGCTTTTTTTCCTTTTCCGCTACGCAAGATCTTGACTTTACATAGCAAACACATAGCTAACTTGGAAATCGTAAGTAGGTATTTAATTTACTCACTTGCTTTTTCTCCTTTTCCGCGACGCAAAATCTTAACCTCACATAGCAAACACATAGCTAACTTGGAATATTCATTGGAAATTTCAAAATATATCCCAATAGAAGACTTTTTATTCGTAACTGAAGCCATATTAGACAATATTACTTAATTTTTATCTGCGATAACATGAAACACAGCACGTTGTTGTGACACGACTTGCCGGCTAATGAGTCAAATCATGGTATAATAATATACTTCGCCAGGTATAGCATTCCGAGACACAGTGGTCACGTGGGTGACACAAGCCTACGTCATCACCGCTGTGTTACCAGTAATGTGTCATGATAACTCCCTAACCGCCTTTATTACCTGTGCGAATCCGATAAATCAATGAGGTTTTAACTAACAATTACGTCGGTATAAGTTTAAATTGAATTGTTTCGTTTGATTAGAAAAACAAAAATGCTTGATATATATTTTTTAACAGAATGGTGATTGAAAATGTTACCATACTTCTTGTTTTGTTGTAATAAAGTGGCAACTGGATAGTGACGTAAGCTTGTGTCACTCTCGGAGTGCCAGACCTTGTTTTTTTAAACCATGAGTCAAATATTCCCACCTGACACCCTCGCACGCACCGCACCGAGACTTGTCATAACCTGTTCGCGTGAAATGCACTAGATCTTCCGTCAAATATTCGGCGGCCGAATATTCGGTATTCGGCTGATAGAGCCGCCGAATATTCGGTATACGGTATTCGGCCAAATAAATATTCGTTCCATCTCTAATATTTATTTTATAAGTATCTAAGTATATTCTTATATTGTATGTTTATATTTAAATTAGATAATTGTTTTTGATTTAATGTATTTTGTTTTCCCTTCTACGTTTACACACTTTGTCTACATCTCTTTTTATATACTCTCCTATCGCAGGTATTCTGGAAGAGATTTCCTTAGAAATAAGCATCACCTTTGTACGTATTTGCTCGTTCCTTTCTTCTTGTCTGTTTATATGTGTGTACATAAATGGTTAAATAAATAAACTACACTTTTATTATTGTATTTGTATTGGTTTGTACACATGATGAACACATTACTTTATTAAATACATAAATAAATATGAGACAAAATAAGTATATTTTAGGTTTCTTATGAAAAGTTTAGTTTTAAGTTCAGTTTTAAATCATGAAAGCTAATTTGCTAGAAGTTTATAGTTTTAAAATTGATCATATAAACAGGTAGGTGTGTTGTAAACACTGATCTAGGGGGTCAGCACAATTGACGGGGTCCGATAGGACCGATGCCTGCCGGGGCTGCGGATTGTTCGAAAGAGTTACCGTGGCCCTGGCGCACAGGCAACTGAAGCAACACGGGTGGGTTTTAGTCAGTAAGAGTCTGACACGCCCTTCCGCTCCGCCCAGAGCGGGAGAGGTCATTTGACGATTTCCCAACCAAAAAAACAAAAAAAAAAAAGGGGGTTTACCTAAATCGGATGGCATTGGCATTTAGCAGTGCAAATACAATAGCTTCCTAGGAATGCAGGTAAATAGGCAGTTACTCATAACGCTGCATTATGAGTAACAAGCGTTTATACATGTAAACATTATAATGGTCAAAATATTTGTTTAGACAGGTTATCGAAAGCTGTGCTGTTGCCTGTCTTGTATGGATCAGCCGATCTATTCTGTAAAATTCTCACCGTGAAAACATAGGTGAAGTGAGCTGTCATTCCGGCTGATGCAAGGGCTTGTCACTATTGACAACTCACTCCACGCTCACTTCGCCTAAGTTATCACGGTGAGATTTTTACAGAATAGATCTGCAGAACGTTGGACCACAAACAAATGAATGAGAGGCAAATGCATCCAGCTGAGATGAGAACGCTAAGAGGGATGTGCGGTGACTCGAATGGATAGAATAATAAATGAGTATATAAGAGGAAGTCAGAAAGTGGCACCGGTGACTGATAAGTTGTGTCAACATCGGTTGTCATGGTATAGGCATGTGATGAGGAGGAATGAGGATAATGTCGTGAGGAAAGTTTTAAGTATGAAAGTAAATGGCTATAAGAGTAGAGGAAGACCAAAGAAACGATGGACTCTGTGAAAGATGATATGGCTAGAAAAGGTGTGACTACCAAGATAACGACTAACAAAGAAGTATGGAAGAAGATTAGTTACTGCGCCAACCCCACATAAATTGGTATAAAAGCAAGAGAATTACGAGGTTGTCGAAAGCTGTTCGTGCTAGGAATGTCCGTGGTTTTAAAAGCTCAAGAAATCCGCCTTAAGGCTCGCCCAAACCGACGCGACGCAACTCTAGTAGAACAATTTCTATGAAAACTTCATGGAAATTGTTCTACAAGAGTCGCGTCGCGCTGTCGCGTCGCGCCTGTCCGCGGGAGCCTTTATCCGGGGCTGAAGTTAAACGAGAATCATTAATAAAAAACAACAGTTTAAAAAAGTAAACTCCTTTAATTATAAAATTTTACATCTTATACTTCTTAAATTCATATAATTGTATAAATTGTACATAATAATAATAATAACTAAGACGTGTAAACATTCATTACAAAAACTGACTTATTCGATTGGCACATACAAATTACTTAGCTAATGTAAAATACAGATTGATACGTAACGGGTTTCAACGCAAGATAACATTAAGAAAATAATAAATCTACGAACAGAAAGTACCCAATTAAGTTACTTTAACAATATTGTGGAAAAATATTCACAAATAGGTTGCTGTCGTTTTCAAAAGTAGATTTTATTACGAATTTTTGTTTTACTTAAATAGGCCGGCTGCAGTTATGTTGTACGATTTTTGTCAAAATTTCAGTCAAAAACAGAACACCCTGCACCAACACACAGAGTCAGTCCGGCAAGTCTATGATACGCCCAGAAATGTACGTGATCGTTTACCTTTATTAGTCCATGATGATTATAAACCTAAGTCGGACACTTCAGGCTGAGATTCACTTCAACTAAATGTATAACATCTAAAGTGATGTGCAATATTATCTTACGTCGAGTACATGTGGCCTTATCAATGCATAACATTGACTTACAACACTACAGTACACAACACCATTCCTTTACTTACATTCTTTTCAGTAATCGATTTACTACAAACAAAACGTTCCTAGTACATACTTATACTTGGAATGGAACGTTGCATGCATCTAGTAAAATTGCATACAAAAAGAAATCTGCAAAATCTAGACCAGGCAAAAGCTTAAAACTAGGTAGCTTAGCTTTACTCTGTAGATAGGTATTAAAAACACGTAAAAAATATTGATAGAGACTTACAGATAACATTTAGATACAATTCAGAATCTGTTGTCCTTAGACGGAACAATTTACCAAAATTTCTTGAGGACGGGAGATTTTTAAATTAAGAAAGCAAATAGTCAGGACAGTACGCAAGGCATAGGTTATAATACGAGCCTATTATTTTCCCACTGCAAGGGCAAAGACCTCTTCTCATACACAGAAGGCACGAGCATTGGTCACCTCGCTTGCTCAAGACGTGTTGGTGATTCCAGACTTATATCAGCTTTAAGTCCAAGTTTCCTCACGAGCATAGGCAAGGAATAACTTACTTCGTAATAATGAGGAGCCCACCGCAGGAGTACTTCTCGATAAAGAGACCTTCTTGCACCCCAGCCTTACCATCTTTTTTAAGCACCCTGTATATTGAACAAGAAATAGAGCGTCATTAGTAGCTATTTTAAATTGTGCTCACGGAAATCGACACGTGACACGAACAGAGTTAATAGTACATACAAAATACATATAAAGAGATTTTTATATATATTCAGAAATTGAAATAATAGGTACATAAATAACAACTTAAGATGTAAGTTGTTATTTATGTACTTATTATTTCAATTTCTGAATATATATAAAAATCTCTTTAACTTTAACTTACATCTAAAGATGTAAGTTACATCTAAAGATGTAAGTTGTTATTTATGTACTTATTATTTCAATTTCTGAATACATATAAAGTAGTTATTAAAATTCAATGTTCTAAACGTGGGGCCCGTCAATTTGTATGAAAATATTCGCAATACGATAAATAAGTATTATTCTTTGTACTTACGTATAAATCGATCAATCCTAATAAAACTTTTACTAAAAAGGCTCAAGTAGAAATAACTGTCAACATTTTTATTTATTTAATCAAACATGTATTCTAAACGGCTAAGAAGATCGCTTTTCCACATAATAAACTACATCAATTCCTATCAGCACCCTAATTGCGTAACACACTATCAATCACAATGTAAATCATTTTGATGGATATAGCTAATACATTGCTTCATGTGTTAAAAAAAAATCTCTGCTCATCAACGTAAATAACGCAATGAATTTTGTTGAACTGTCAAAATTAAAGGCATTGCTACTGTTTGTGTGTTACACAATTACTCCGCAGTTCTTGGCAAATAAAATAAACGTTAATACAAAATATATGTCATTAAAATTACATTTCATCATGCAATGACTTAAAATTGAGATAAAAAAAGCATTCTTCGACACGGAAACAGTATCACAACAAAACAACACATTTCGATTTCTCGGATGAACAAGTGAATGAATGTTTCAGTTATAAAAATGTTAATTTTGTTTCCAAGCAATACGAAGGTCTTATTGTACGTTAAACTCGTTCAACTGTCTCTGTGACCTAAATAGATTAAACAATACAAGTCCTATAGATGATTCATTATACAATAATTTATTTATAATTTCATTTATTATTGTACAAAAATAAAAAGCAATCAACCATAGACGGAATAACAATACCATTTTTATCACTGATATTAATAACATGTAGGTAATGATTTATTGATACACCCCATGCTAAGGATGATCATCTAATTTATCATAGAGAAATGCAAAGACGTGGCTCGTAGATATTTTGTGTTTTTACAATTAATTATAAGTTTAATTTTCTCATTATTTAAACATGGACGTTTACTTAAATAGGTACAAACTTACGCTAATTAATGAGTAACTACAGCTTCATCTTAATTTATTTAGAAGCGTAATGTTAAGAGACTAGTGTTTTGTTGAATACATGTGTTAGATCAATGGCAGCCGCAGCTCTTGACCACCATGTTTTTGTACTTGCGCAGGATCACGTTGGAGTCGTCCGTGTAGTACAGCACCGATATGGGGGACAGCTTGATCGGCGCACACGACGGCTTTGGAACCTACAATAGTTTCAAATGCTAAATACAAGAACAGAACGCACTAAAGCTGATATAAGACGCTGCACTCGAGTGAAGTCAGGGTTACACAACATCGACAAATTTATATAGGAAGAAGCTTTGGCCCAATGAGATTTCCCATGCGCAAAAATGTCGAATTTTTGTGCAAACTTTCATATTCCCTATTTAACCCATATATGGGATATTAAAAAAAATCCTTCCTTAGTGCTCACCTTCGTTACATAAGGAACTTTTGTACAAAATTTCAAGCTTCTAGACCCAGCGGTTTAGGCTATATGTTGTCTGTCAGTGAATGAATGAATTTAAGATTATTATTAAGTAGATGAACGTTTATCTGCCTCTTTCATTTCCTTTTACGACCATTCGGTAATCGAGTGAAAGATGCCGAAATCCAACTCCGTTGGATCAGTTCACAAATGAAAAAAGAAACACTTTTGATTAATTTTGTGTCTGACGTTTCTGAAAGATGCCGATTTAAATGCAAAAATTAACAAAAAGTGAAGCGTCTGACAACAGATTTACTTTAGTATCGTTACACAAAGTTCAAAATAAACTACTGAATAAGTTCCAAGACTTTGGAAAACTTTATCACTATTTCACACAACTCATACACCCATTCTTAACACCAACTTATTAACGATTTTCTTTAGGTACAAGATTTGTATAGTCGACCTCTTAACCTAAGGTTAAATGTCACTTGCACGTCATAAAACGACAAGACGTGGGCCTAGACAAAGTGACATTTTATTAGCGATAACTGATGGATGATGATGGCAAAGTCAAGAATATATTTAATTGACCATAGGGATTGACATAAATGCTACCGAAAAGCTGTTGAAAGTCATTGTAGAAATTCGAAACGCTTTGAAAGCGCAACTTATCTAAGTACCTACATAATATTATCCTACTAATATTTTTTTACAATATTTATCACAACTACCTAACTATTTACACCAGGTACTAAATTAGATGACTAACTAACTAAATATACAAATAAATACAAAAACAAAAGGACACTTAGGCGTCGAAGTACTCGTCCGTGTCAAAGTACAGAAGACTGGCAGCATCGCCACGTTGAATGGCAATGCAAATTTTTTCGCCAAAGAACAACCCAGCCCTCTGGTCACGTGTCGACCAGTCGGCTAGAAATTTCCCCGCACTCGGGCAACATGACCCGAGCGTTTCGACTAAGTACTTAGGTCTATTAATTTGACTGTGTCAGTTAGATACTTTAAACTTTCGTGAAGTTTCAATTTACTGGAAATTGTTGTCAAAAATGGAAAAACTACACTTTCATCAAATACATATTAGTAATAATATTACAGGTCTGTCTGTGTGTCTGTTACCTTTTCATGCCTAAACCTAAGAGGATTTCTATAAAATTTGGCCAGGAGATAGATGGCATCCTGGGGCAGGACAGGCTACTTTTGTCTTTAAAATAATACCTTTAAAAGGGGTATCTATAAGAGGGGATATCTATATAAAGGGGTATATATTACCTCTTTTCAAAGGGGGTAATAGGGGATGAAATTCTGTATGGGAAACTTAGCATTCTTAAGTTAGGGATATGAAAATTTAAATTTATGCTTTTAGTAAAAATATAAAATTATTTGTTTCAGCGTTTTTGTAAAATCATCCCCCATGGAGGTATAATAGAGAATTAATTTAAAATTCACATAATTTTTGAAATGATTGTGTAGCTCTTTTTAAGAAATTTAAGGAATTAGAATTATACCCAGAACCCGTATCTTAAAGCAGGTATTATTTAGTTTAGTATTTAGTTTATTTAAATCGATCCACCCGCTTAAAAGTTATTACAATTTGAAGCTATAAAATAACTTAGTTAATCGTGGTCAATGGCGGCACTAGAGTGTTTCAAATTAATGATGATAATATTAAAATGAATGAAATTATTATTTTAAGCAAGACATTTAGAATCATAAAAACCTGTTTAAGAAGAAAATATTTATTTTATATTATTTGCATTTACTATCTGTCTGTACTACCTTTTCAAGCTTTAACGGTTGAATGGATTTGGATAATAGGATACTACATATTTATCCCTGTAGCCCGTCCCCGTGGGATAATTCCGACATTCGCGCGGGCGAAACCGGGGGCAGAAGCGAGAGCACAATATTTCCCAAATAATCGATCCCAATGTCTAAAATAGAGAAAATCCGTTAAGGCTTTTTCTGTAAATGTTAAAAACTTACGGATTCCTCTCTACTAAGCTATGCCTATTGAAACTTCAGAAAAACAATCAGAAGAACTTAGTCCAAATCAGGCAAGGACTAATCCATCCGATAATATTATTAAGAGAGATTTTAGTAGGAGGTAAAAAGTTACTTCAACAGCACTAACCTTGGTAGGATTAAGTAGATGCACGAGTGTTTGCACGATGGCATGGTTGGTGGCGTTCTTGTGCGCGTTCAGAGGGAAGTTGCACTCGCCGCTGCAGTAGAATGCGCCGTACCCGTCCGGGGCTATGATCCAGTCCTGACACAAGTTCAAATATATTATTTCCTAGTTATTATATACCAAAGTAAAATACGCCAAAAAACCTTTGAGACAATCGGTTCAAAGACAGAACGCCAGAATGAAGGGTGATAAGAAAAATTTAGATTCTGAATCTTGAATTTTTGATGGTATTTAAAATGTTTCTTCAAATTTTTTTGCTTGACATGTAATGTGAATCGATATCATCAGCCTATATGAGAATACCGACATAGGCCTCTCCTAGAGCATGCCATTTAACTCGATCCTCGACTACTCTCGCCCATCTACCCTGTTTGTGTCGTCGCGGCCCCGGCGTACCAGTCAACGTGTGACTTCTTCGATTAGTAGTTTAATTGAACACATACCTGCCATTCCAAATCCTTAAAGCTGACGTAGAGTGTCTGAATCTCACAGCTTCTCGTTGTCCAATGTGACGTATCTGATACGACAAGCAAGAGAGTTAGATTTGCATGTCTATAGGTATTTTCCAATATTTATGAGTAACAAAAATGATGCCATGATTACTCATGACACGATAGATAAGGGAGCAAGTGTAACATCAGATTAGCTACAGTAACATTATTTATCGATGTAGTTCTGCATCAGTAGAAGAGGTCATAGTTTAATTCTTATATCTATCATAAAACATTGTAGATCTAGATTATCTATCAAAGATGACTGTACTTTACACATTGAGACCTATCCGGGTCCTCTATTATAATTTCCATAAGGCAGCATCCCACTAGCAATAGCGGGATGCTGCTTGTGTTTTGTGTTAGAGGTAAAATTAATAACTGTGAAAAGACTGAACGCCCTCTACACGAATCGAAAGTCATTATGCGATATTCGTGAGGTTTCGAATCGGGGATTTAGGGATTAGGGAGTAAGCCTTTTATTATGAGAATAACATCTCGCAGTTCAACCTAGGTCAACTGCTTAACCGGGCTATCCTGTGGATGCCTTATAAATAAGGCCTCCATTCGGGGCATAAAACTTTTCGTAACTATTAACCCCTGTGGGGTACGGACCTCGGCTTAAGAGTGTCGCTGGAGGAAGAAAGCAAGGGACAGGCTGGATTAGATCAACATTAATAGTCCTACAAACCTGTGAGTGGGTTCCTGAGATAGTTCTCGGAGTACCCGTGCGAACGCCAGCGCCGTGCCTCACGCTTCCTCCGCGCGCCTGCGTCCGCACCGCCGAGCTTGGGCCCGCTCTTGAAGAACGCGACCAAGAACGGCTGCTTACCCTCCACAATTACACCGCGAGGCTCCTCCAAGCCAATTTCCTCTGGTTTCACGTGACGTTCTGGAAAACAAAATACCTAAATCAATCGTCTGTAAGCACATATAGTACAGATATCTCAGCAAAAGTATGTGCATCGGCAATCTTCGTCTATCTTCAGAAATACAATCGTTCTTTAGGGCGCCGTACGTCCGAATGAGAAAATGAAACGCTTATAGGATCACTCGTGTGTCTGTCTGTGTGTCCATCTGTCACAGCCAATCTGCTCCAAATCTAATGGACCGATTAAGTTGAAATTTGGTACACTTATAAATTTCTGTGACCCAAACATGGACTGTGTAACGTAAACAAATGGATTTTGAATATGGGGGTCACTTTTGGGAGGCAAATAAAAAAACTTAAAAAAAGTTTTGTAAACTTTACCGTGTGACATCCTACTAATCCTATCCTACTAATATTATAAATGTGAAAGTTTGTGAGGATGGATGGATGGATGGATGGATGTTTGTTACTCTTTCACGCAAAAACTACTGAACAGATTTGGATGGAATTTGGAACACAGATAGTTTATAACCTGGATTAACACGCAGGATACTTTTTATTCCGGTAGTACGTTCCCGTGAGATAATTTGCGACATCCGTGCGGGCGAAGCCGCGAGCAAAAGCTAATCTAAACTAATATTATGAAGAGAAAAGATTTGATGTTTTGTATGTTTGTTTGCTTTCGCGCTAAAACGGCTGAACGGATTTGGATGAAATTTGGCACATGAGTAAACCATGACCTGGATTAAGATATAGGAACCTTTTTATCGCGGTATTCCCACGGGATCGAGACTTACGTGGGTTAAACCTCGGGGCGCAGCTAGTATCAAATAAAAGGGCTTATAGTGAGGGTCTCAAATGTTTTTTTTTATCATTTTAGAGCAAAACAACAGCAGGTGTAGCTAGAATCTTACGTATACATCGATGATGGTTTCCAAACAAGATTTCGTTTCAGTTTTAATATCGAAGGGCTTCAGACAGTTTCAATATATTAAGCGACTTTTGAGGTGATATTAAAGACAGTACCAGGCTGTGAGTGAGGATGCAGCGTGATGAAGAAGCCTCTGTTATCAGCCGGTGATGAGAGCCACGCCCCCAGTGCACTAGTCACGTTCAGCTCCAGCCAGCCCTCAGCACCAGCGCTCGTGTTCACTGCTGCCACCTTCTCCATTTGCAAACTTCTGAAAACCGAAAAATTCATCATCTGTAAGAACATGAAGATAAAGAAACAGGCAATGCTATGAATATTTACAGTATCTTTACCTAACCTACATATCGAACACGCAAGTAAGTTCCAAATACATGTTTCAAAATCTTGCTTTCTGGTAGTTCACCAGTTATTCATTTAAAAACTTTTTTTGGCTCCTGTGTAAAGTTTCATTTTTCGAGATACGACATAATCGTTTTCCAACGTCGATAGGTACACACAAAAAAATCCTTGTTTTTTTTTATAAACAGCCTATTTCATCATTAGTGGACAAAATATTTACAAAATCGTAACAACTCTCCCTACATTACCTAAATTATGCAATTAAAAACTAAAAGAGGTTTAATATTTACCATTACACACATCCTTTTCAATTAAAACTAAATGTTAGTTCCATGGCTATTTTTGATGAAAATGATTAAATAACGCCATTCTGATATTTTTATTTGGTTTACTTTTACTTCTATTAAATGGTAGGTTATTTTTTTTTATTTTTTTTTTTGCGATATCGGCCAGCAGGGCTAACTTGTGCGAAACGACAATAATCACGACGAAAGGATTTGTCCATTTTTCCGTTTCCCGCCAGAGCGCTTACATGCAAAATACTACACTCAAGGCTCCTTCAAACAGGCGCGGCACGCGAACCAAATCACACGCGACACAAAGGCACCGCTCGTCGCGCGACTTCCGGTGCCTTTGTGTCGCGCCTGTTTGTAGAAGCCTTCACTCTGTCAAACGTGATAAACAAATCTAGATAAAACGTGAGAGAGAACGTTGTCGCACTGCTCGTGTTAGCGCCCTGCTGAGATTAATTTAGAAATAAATATAATTTTATTTAAAACTTGCATTGCGCAAAAATAAATTTTTGAACCCAAGAAATAGGGATATACTTAGTTACTTCCTAAGTCATGTTATGTACTCGTTTGTCGCTTTTTACCGAATTCCATGTACTTACCAACAACACAATGTACCTACGACAACCGATATCATGTGTGTATCTTTTAATGATTATCATATGCTCATCTTCTCAACTTAAAATGCATGTGCGTAACTAACTCCCCCTTCCAAAAGCCCTCTTCCTCTCTCCTACTTTTGCTGTGCCCTACTTACAGGGTCCACAATGGTCATATTTTTGTAACCTACCACCTAAGTTCACATGTGCAAGCAATTAATATATTGAGTATTGAGTATTAAGTATATAATACTACTATAATAGTGTAATAATACAACTAGAATCAATTCTATTTTCATGTAAATTTTGAAATTCAAAAGTGCCTTTAATGAGCCTATTTGAAATAAATGATTTGACGTTGACTTTGAATAAACTAGCTTCTGCCGCGACTTCGTTCGCGTAGAAATCGTAAGACACCACAATATACTAAAACAACATCCACATTGTATAAAACTTTCCTGTGTACTGATACACTGACTGATGCTTTCTTAAAAATTATTCCTGACGAACAGCTAACACTAAAATAATATAACCGTAGATTGGAAATATACGGGATTTCTCATTAACAGTCACTTAACCCATATTTATTTTTATATTAACACATATTTATTTTTATATTATAAAGATGGCAGAAGAGGCCTAAACGATAAGTTTTTCTGTGTACGTCTTACGAACTATCATAATAAAATAGATTAACAAATGTAAAAAAAGGAAGCACAAAAAATATCAATTGTTGGGAATCGAATTTAGTTTTGCAAAGCAGTCGACACACCGCTAAGCTATTTGCTTTGTAGAAAGTTGACTAAAATAGCCGTTCTTATAATTATTATGTCACGATTGACTGCATAGCTCCGTAAGGGTATAGCGGGACAATACTCAATAGTTTAAATCTGCAACTCTCTGCTATATTCGTTCCCTATTCAGCTCAGTGAAGTATTGGAATAATTCGACTGTTGTTATACACTGGTATATTGTGTTCTGTCTCATCTCAGTCTCATTTCCTACGAAATGTATGGAAAGTCTTTTGCGATTTCTGACTTTTCTAATACTGACAATTGCCCATTTTCTTGCTGACTGTACGTTTAATTCAAAATCTATGAATGCAGATCAAACTGTTCAAAAAAGTTAAGAACAGTCTCCTAAGACCGTATTCATGTAACGACAACGATTAAGGTACCTGCCTTTATTGCCACATCTCAAAAATCCAGCCTGTATAAAATACAGACTGGATTTTTGGGATAATGTCACGATTGACTGCTTAACTCCATAAATGTATAACGTGTTGATAATCATTTAAAGGGTAAAATCTGTAACTATCTGCAATATTTTGGCTCATCTTTTTACAATATACGGTAAAATATAGAAGAATATGCTTATCCCCCATAGCAAATAGCGTGATAATTTATACCCTACAGACTGACCAGAGTTATAGGGAATATCTATGCATAATTTGAAGAAAATCTATCTGGTAGTCTTTGCGTGACGGTGGAACATACATTCAGACAAACAGAGGAAAATAAAAAATTAAAAAATTCAGACCTCGCAAATATTACTTCAAAAAAAAAACCATGCACAGTTTTGGCTTGGCTATGATTTAATTATATGTTTAGAAAATAAATTAATGATTCTGCCGGTAAGATGAAAGAAAATATCCACGCATGTCAAATGTCACTAATAAAACTAATAAGTATTACGTATTCTACATTAATTTAAACGCGAAAATTGCTGGTTATGTTAATTTTAATTATTCACACACCACGTCATAGCCGGTATATCCTTATGTCCGAAAATTCAGCAGACCGAAGGAATGTAGTATCTAATACTAGTTTTACAATTGCAGCATTACCTAGTCCTAATTTAATCAATGAATGGAGGTCTCCATTCATTGATTAAATAAATTAAGCAGTCAGCTCTGCTACAAACATTGCTGGCCAATGCACGGAAAAAGATAATATGTACAGTCACCAAAAGAGATAAGTAACCAGGGTCGTCGGATATAGTTGAAGTTTAGTCAGAAACCGATGGATGTTTTCGAATGAAATTTAATTTGATAAATGACCTGTTTGTTTTCTATTAATTAAACAAAATTTTATTCGCAAACATTCATTTCGGTTCGAAACCATTCGAAAGACTATCTCGAACGTTCATTTGAGTAACTTTTAGAATATTTGTCCCAGACTCGTGTCCTATTATAAACACAACGAATTAATTTTTCAATATCCATTGCTAGATTGAAATATACTTGCATTAGAGTAATAAGTGGCCGGCAAACTTACGAGAAAGCCAAACAAGCTCGGATTCGTCGGTTGATGGTAGTTATCGGACTGCATCGGACAATTTCGATTGATGTAATGTACGCGCTCACGTTCTTTTACACGCGTTTAGTTCGATCGGTCGAGTTTGGCCAACGCCGAAGTCCGGGTACTTCAGCCGATGGCGGTTAAGATGTACGCGAGCCGTTACTGGATCCTACCCCATATTGTCGACGCTGATGACTCTGTGCGCGACGACGGTGTAGAGCGCTGTGGGCTCCTCGGTGTGCGTGGGCGCCTGATGCAGGCGCAGCTCGGCGGAGAGCAGCGCGGACGCGTCGCCCGGCGCGCCCGTCACTTCAAACCAAACGTGCCGCCCGTGCCCGTGACGCAGCGCGCCCAAGTGGTGCCCTGGAATGTTACAACAATATCTTACAGTTCAACAGTCGATTATAAATGATAAATTGAATTACTGTTTATTTCTGTAATAAAGTTTTTACAAACACTTTTACGAGGTCAATAATATTTAAAACTAGATGAGATCGATGTTTGTTATCCGACTACTCTGAGATACCACTTTATTTAATAATTTACACTATAAATGAAATGGTTGCTTCTAAATTGTCACATGAAACACTCTTCTGTGATTAAAATACAAGTGTCATTAATTTTTTTTTTCAGAGACTGAAACAAGTCCCAAGTATAATATTTCTACTTAGGCCTTTACGTAAACTTCGAGCTTCGTACTTGGTAGGTAAATCGAGCCATTTGGATCATATAACATGGCTACCAAATCATTTTCTAACTAATGTACCCTACTTACCATGTATTTCGTATATGAAACACATACACATTACATATACAATTAAATATTTATTAAAGCAGCAATATAGTCCCATAAAAAATTGTATTAAACGCTACCCTACGTCTACGAAGAAGACTTTCTGATGATATTATTATAGAGGTATGAGGAACAGGGTGTAAAGTTCACTCATTCTCTATAGAAAAGGGAGGATCCTCCGACCAGACGGGTCTTGTGTCTGGTGCGCAACTGCCCGACGGTTGATGTCGGGATGTTGTATATATGCTAGTTGCGCGGTAAACTCTGCTTGCGCGATGCAGGATTTTGCGTGACGTCAGTCTGACGCGTAGCTCGCATGTGGCGTTGTAGATGCCGCTACATCACTCCCCCCCGGAGACCGGAGGTCGATAGTGGGCTGAGTCGTGTATCTTGCGATGCTTGCCAGGGCCAGGTGAGGTTCCAGTGAGTCGGAACCGGTTGTCGCATAGTTCGCGGTGAGTCGGAACTGTCTGCGAAGATTCCCCAGTGAGTCGGGGTGGCGCTGCGTTATGCTCCAGTGCGTCGGATGTGGTACAGCGCCGGGTTGAGGCTGACTGCTGGCGTCGACCAGGAGAGGGATTAAGAGCTCTTCTTGTTGACCGGCTGAAAGTGCAGTGTGCTGTACCAAGGTTGCTTGATGAGGCTGAGGGTGATGACCAGGTATGCACGGTCGCTGCATGCTGGTGGTCAGGATACCCGTTGAAGCCGTGGGTGCTGGCTGGCTGTGTGACTCGCCGCTCGAAAGCTTGAAGGAAGTGATGATGACGTCACGCTGATGTAGATGCACGAAGGCTGCGCTGACGTTCATGTTCGGGGTCACCAGTATAGAGGTATGAGGAACAGGGTGTAAAGTTCACTCATTCTCTATAGAAAAGGGAGGATCCTCCGACCAGACGGGTCTTGTGTCTGGTGCGCAACTGCCCGACGGTTGATGTCGGGATGTTGTATATATGCTAGTTGCGCGGTAAACTCTGATTGCGCGATGCAGGATTTTGCGTGACGTCAGTCTGACGCGTAGCTCGCATGTGGCGTTGTAGATGCCGCTACATTATTTTAAAGGCTAACTTTGGGCTGATAACACACCATATCTTATATAGCGTAGTACTTTGACTGCATTAGGTACTTAATAATGAGATAAAACTATTTCATGTCGCTGATGATAATGATCCAAGATATCGTAGTCGTAGCATAAGTGCTACGCTGGGGTACGAAAAATTAAAAACGCTTTTGTATAATTATCCTCTATTATTTTTTATTTTTTTCAATCCCAACTTTTGCCAGGGTACACATGATGAAAGAGACATCGATGCGCAAACTGCTACCATGAATTCAACTTAATTATTATTTTAATAACCGACGAAAAGTTTCAACGCTGGTCAGTCTGCAATGGTCAATCCATTAGTAGGTACCTACCTAAGCATAATATCATGTTCCACGACATCAAACTAATGACTGTGTGGAATCTATGGGGGATTCTATATCTAAAAGCGTTTCACGACTACCTCCATCCGACCCTCGTAATTATCTATAATAATAATAATAATAATAACCCCACCGCCGTATCTCTACGTTGACGTCGTGGTGGGGCTTACGCGCTCCTAAACTCTAGGTCTGTAACGGTAGAGTTTACTTTGCTGAAACAGGTCTAGGGTGAGGAGCCAGACCAAAAGAGATACAGGAACCCGCAGGGCAGCATGTGGCGAGCTGTTGGGCAGTAGCGACCCCACGGACCCTGTCTCTCGGGAGAAGTCTTGTTCCTCACCTCTGGCTTGCCTTTATTGGCCGGCTGGAGTGAACAATGACGAGGAACAGAGCTCCCACCTCTTTCTTGCCTTTATTGGCTGGCTTGAGTGGAGATTCGCAAGAGCGAACGTGCTCGGAGGAAGGAAGTATTTCAGTAAGTGCTGGTAGGGATCTTGACCATCTTCCGGGCTCTGGGATTGTTCTGATAGCCGTGGAATACCTCTCCACTCCTCAAGCACCTCAGGAAGTGTTGCCTCCTTGTCGCTACGTCACTATGTGCTAGCGACGATTTGGGGGGGCCCATTATTGAGTGTGCAAGTCACCCCCTGCCATTTTATCCGTGTATTTTATATATAAAACATTGGTCAGGCAGGGGCCATAGCCGTTCCATAGTTCTTGGTAACCAGTCCATCTAAGCCACAGAAACCCATAGTTTAATAATTATTTTTGTTTCCATATCCTGCAATAGTCCAACACCTACCGGGGTTTGTCCTTGGGTGCACGTGCACAGTGCATACAGGGATAATCGTCGGTTGGTGCCTCATTCCATTTAAAATTGTCTAAGGAGCCTATGCGAGTTGGCTTCGGCCCCTCGTACGCCTTCCAAAGGACCGGGATCTCATGACCCCGAGCTGTGTTAACATATAAAAATAATAATAATAATAATAATGGATGACTTGAAACTCTTTGCCCCCAACAAATTGCAACTTATGGAGCTACTGAAGGTAAATTAAACTTTCAGTAGCGCCATCAGGATGGAATTTGGTGTGGACAAATATGCAGTCATGCATGTAAAGCGAGGTGAGATTATGGAATCCGAAGGAATTCAACCTTCGGATTCCATACACCTTAGATCCCTCTCCTCATCCGAATGCTATAAGTATTTGGGTGTGTCGGAAGCGTCACGCATCAACGTCGCTGACATGAAGCAATCGTTGAAGGAACGCTTCTTTGGTTGCCTAAAGAAAGTATTAATTAGTCTTCTTTCAGGCGGAAACAAGGTACGCGCCTTCAACGGTTGGGTCATGCCGGTTTTAATGTACACTTTCGGCTTACTCCAATGGACTCAGACTGAACTTGACGCCCTAGATAGGAGGGTCCGTACGCAGCACTGCTGCGTCATCAGTGATGAGACTGTACATACCGCGGAAGTGCGGGGTCGAGGCTTTTTAAATGCAAAGACGGGCCACAACCACGAAGTGTGTAGTCTCAGGAAATATTTTTTTAAAGCCGAAGTGGTTATGTGAGCTCGGCTGTCATTGTGCCGATTGTCGTATCGGCCAATGACCTGATGGCCGCAAGCCTCCATCAGCACCTCTTGAGGCTCTCGTTAGGCGGTTGGATCAAGGGCCTGATCCAGAAGGCAGTACTCCTCGATACGGCCGTGAGCATCGTGAGGAGGTTCCTATCTCTGGAGTCCTAACCACCGGTAGTTTGGACCCTGCTCCCGATACCGGCGGACCACTATTTTTAATATATTTAAATATTTTTTTTTTAATGTTTTTATAAAAATATTTAAAAATGTATGTAATAAGTATCAAAATAAATAAACGAAATAATAATAATAAGCCCCCTAAACAACCACGCGTCCTGATTGACCATCTAATTACACGTGGGGGGTGGACACACGAATGATAAATTACTGGCGTGGCTAACGTGGCTCTGCAAACCCATTTAACATGGAAACTAGATCAAAGAAAATACATATACGACCGCTACCCGAGGGCAATCGTCGGGGCGCACCTGGGGCCGATGCTGGGTGTCTTAGAATACGACCCATCGGCGTTGGGGACTGAGCAGGCGGGTTCTCCCAGAAAAATATATTAATGCCGAACCGACACACAGACTAGACAATAGTGATGACAGTAGATCTGCCGAGGATGTTTCGCAGGCGGCGTCACCTACTCAACCTGCGACCACTAAGGCGGGAAAACCCAGAGTGCGCATGAAATGGACTGAAAATATGAACATATTCATCATGCGCACGTACCTACTATCATATTACAAAACTTGAAGAGGACAGAACAATGTACTGCACACAATTATTCGAACATTTTAAATTAATGTAACAGAACAAAGAATAGCAGACCAACGACGGGTTATTATTAGAAACAATTTTTTATCAGACGACACTTTAAATAGAATTAAATTTGAAATAGCAGAACAGTTTAAAAAAGAAGAAGAAAATATGAATGTTACACAACAAATAAACACCTTACAGATGCCTCACACCCTATAATCCCGCCTAATAAAACGACACACACATACATAAATAGATGTAGCAGTCTCAAACGCCAATAATATACAGAAAACTATCACCGAAAAAAATAAGAAATTACAACAATACAATACAATATTACAACAAGAAATTACCAGAGTTTGGAAAATGAACAGAGTAACCATAGTCGCAATAGTGGTATCAACGACTGGTATCATCCCGAAACAACTGTTTATCAGTTTAAATACAAGCAATCTTTTCAAATATACATACATTTCACTACAGAAAGCAGCTATATTAAACACATGTCGCATAGTTCGGAAATTCGTACAATTCGATATAGACAATAATTTCAATGCACTACAAAACACTTAGTTTATTCAAACTTAAAATCTCACCTTGGTTTACACACTGCTATTTAAAAAAATACCAGGTTCTAGGAACCTGAGAAAATAAATTTTAAAAACATAATAATAACCCCACCGCCGTATCTCTACGTTGACGTCGTGGTGGGGTTTGCGTGCTCCTGAACTCTATGTCTATACCGGTAGAGGTTACTTTGCCGAAACAGGTCTAGGGTGAGGAGGCCAGACAAAGAATGATACAGAAACCCGCAGGGCAGCATGTGGCGAGATTTTGTGCAGTAGGGACCTCACGGACCCTCTCTCCCGGGGGAAGTCTTGTTCCTCACCTCTAGCTTGCCTTTATTGGCCGGCTGGAGTGAACAATGGCGAGGAACAGAGCTCCCACCTCTTACTTGCCTTTATTGGCCGGCTTGAGTGGAGATTCGCAAGAGCAAATGTGCTCGGAGGATGGAAGTATTCCAGTAAGATACTTGCCGTACTTCCGGGATTGTCCTGATAGCCGTGGGATACCTCTCTACTCCTCATAAGCACTTCAGGACATGTTGCCCCCTTGTCGCTACGACACTATGTACTAGCGATCGTTTCCGGGGGCCCATTATTGACTGTGTAAATTACCCCCTGCCATTTTATCTGTGTATTTTATATAAAACATTGGTCAGGCAGAGGTCATAGTCTTTCCATAGTCCTAGATAACCAGTCCACTTAAGCTACCCAAATCTATAGTCCAATATCTATGTTTCCATATCGTGCAATAGTCCTACACCAACCGGGGGTTGTCCTTGGGTGCACTTGTATAGTCCGAATAGGGATGTAATAGACGGTTGGTGCCTCATTTAATTAAAAACGTCTAACGGGTCTCTGCGAGTTGGCTTCGGCCCTTCGTACGCCTTCCAAAGGTCCGGGATCCCAGGGTCCCGAGGAATGTCAACAGATGTAAAAACAATAATAATACATCGTTTATTAACCAAATAGTGTACATTTCCTTATAACTAAAGTACAAATAAACTACTCCTAAAATTATTGTTACACGGGAAACTTCAGTTAATATTTTAACTTGTGGATTCCACACTAGGTCGAGCCTGTCTCGTAGAGTCCTTGAGAGTTTTAAACAATTTGAAATTTCAGGGTCGATACTGTATTGTAAATGTATTTATTACATATTGTTATGAAAATGTTACGTAAAACAAAATCAAAAATAAAGACTTGAAAAATAAAATATAATAGTAACAAATTTGTTTGAGATAGGGTGTCGTAAATGTAGGTATTTATTAATTGTAGTAAGGATTTGTCCAAGAGAATGATAAAGTAAGAATGTACGAATATGTAAGGGTTTGGGAGATAGTGTGAGAGTGATATGAGTGAAGAGGAGAAATGAACTCCTAAACATTAAGATCGAAGATATCGAAAAACCTTCAGATTTGTTGCAGGTAAATTTGCCAGATACAAAATCAAAGAAAGAACGGTCATTCGTAGTCCGTGGAGAATACGTAAGAATTGTCGGAAATTACCAAGCTCTACGCCTGGCGCCCCTCTAATATCAACATTAAAAGATTTTTCGTAGCATATTTATAATAATGGCAAATGCACCAGGCAAGTCTTTGGCAAAAATAAGATCAGCACCATGCCGAAAGAAATTGCGAAATATCTTGCTTGGCGAATGAGGCGCAGGACAATAGACCTCGGTTTTTCCACAAGGTTAGTGTGTCGATGGCCTGTACGGTAAACCTCATAGATATCCGAGTAAACCTCGTCTATGTCATTTTCTGTCAGCTGTACCTACGTACGCCAATTTTCTGTGGAGTTACCATTGAGATGTGAACAAGGTTTTCGTTGTATTCTTCCGGGATTCCAGGGGACTGGCTTGTGTTTGGCTGAACTATGAATATCTGCTTCGAACTGATAATAATTATCCGGCGTGGCTCGGAGTAGTAACTAAAGAGGTATTCCTACCAAAAATTCTATCTCTTGTAGCTGATTTCATGTCAAGCCGATAGCAGACGCTTCACTTTTCGCTAAATTTCGCCTTTAATTCGGCACCTTTCACTTGAAGTGAAACGTCTGAACACAGAATGAATCAAAAGTTCAAAATCAATTCATTAGTGAACCGATCCAACGATGTTAGATTTCGGCACTCAGCATCTTTCACTCGCCTACCGAATGATTAAAAAATGAAATAAAAGGAGCAGATGAACGTTAATTCCTATATAATTTTGTCGGTGTCGTGTGAACGTGGAATGTAACAAAAATGAACATTCACTCGAATGAAGCGTCTCATATCGGTTTTATGGGTATTATCGGTATGCTCATATAACAGTTGAGTACTACGGTTTGTCCATCTTGTATTTCATGAAGGATAGAAGATGAACTATACGTAGAGATATATCAACTACCTATACCTACAATGCAAATAAATACGTAATATTCCAATAAGTTTGTCATATTTTAAGAAAGGATCGTGAACAGGTGTCCAATGATCCGGTTGTAATTTGACTCCAACTACAGGTGTTTGTAATAAATAAGAAATATAAAGTTTGACGATCAAGTATAGCTAAGTATATGTTTAATGCATAAGTTTTTATGAAATTATGATTATTCATGAGACTTGAACAAACATAATGAATAACGAGAAACCTTACTGCGTCGTAGTACCTACCTACCTACTTTGGAGAGAAAAGAAACATATCAAAACCATTTCAAACGAGGCATAAAAAGTATCATGATTATTCCTAACTCCAATGAGAGAGTCTTGTGATATTCATCAAATCTTCACGCAATTTATAAAGGAAGCAGAATCTCTTAGCTCGAGTTCATTGGCAGGTGGTATTGATTCGACTCTCGACTCGATGTCGTCAGGAATCATTATTGTACCTAATTAAATAGGTACCTACTACATTCGTTATAGATTTATAGGGCATATTTAAATCTAAAATACCTCGTCAGTTTTGCGAATTTTAAGCATTTTCTTGGACTTCCTAAAATTACACGCTCCCATTATTATTTACCTATGAGTTTTTACAAAGATAAGTGCATGAAATCCCCTTGCTAAGTTAGTTAGGTAATTGATTAAACAGAAGACATTCCAGGCGTGTCTTGTGTCTACATAAACCTCACTACGTACTATTATTATCTAATTAATTATGTACATCATGTATTTACCTATTCATACATAATATGATAACGTCGCAGTCGCGCCAGTCTGTCTACACACACCTTAACTAAAATAAACCAAGTTGGCGCTATTAGATACCTTGAGATTAACCATTTTTAGGGTTCCGTAGTCAACGAGAAACCTTTAGTTTCGCCATGTCCGCCCGTCCGTCCGTCTGTCCGCAGCTTAGTTCAGAGACTCTTAGTACTAAATAGCTGTAATTAGGCATGGATATTCATATTAGTCACGCCAACAGAGCGGTAAAAAAAATGTTGACAAAAAAAATTGTAGGTGCCTCCTCCATATGATACGTAAAGTGGGGATGTTTTTTTCTCGTCTACCCCATGTTGTGGGAAGTTGTTAGATAGGTCTTTCAAAAATATTGCTAGTTTGTGCAAACAATTTAATTTTTTATTCAATTCGATTAAGGGATCCGTTTCAGAAATATTAAGCTTTAAAGTGCAAATTTTTGTTAGAGTCAAGTGTCCCTCCCCCTGGTTGTTTTTAGATATTATGTATCGATCAACTTATTTTTTATGTATTAAAATCTCCAGGATCATCTCAAAACACATCAGCTGAATGCTGAAACCTGTATGGAAAGAAATTTTAACCAGGGCCGGCAGTCTCGACATTAGATAGCGACAAAAATCTGTCGCTAAGTCGTATCGATGTCAAATTCCATTAATAGATTTTCAAGCTTATTCTTTCGAAATAAAGTTGAAAATCTATTAAAGGAATTTGACATCGATACGACTTAGCGACAGATTTTTGTCGCTATCTAATGTCGAGACTGCCGCGGCCCAGTGCGAGAACTATAACCGTGAATTCAGCATATGATTCTAGACCCCCTAGCGTAGAAATATTTAGTCGGTAAGAAGAAAAAAATTGTTGTTCCATACATTTTGACCGCGTAGGTATTGCACTTTTCTATGAAACAGGAGATTTTTTATTGATAACCGACGAAGTGTCTGTGCTAGGGGGTCTAGAATCATATGCTGAATTTGCGGTTACAGTTTGCGCACTGGTTAAAATTTCTTCCTGTATTTGTACAAATAAGTTACATCCATAAAATCTCATAAATTATTTTTGAATTCTAAGCATTCTGCAAAGGGACTAAGTAGGTACTCAATTGCACATCGACCTTTGACCATAATAGATAACAAGGTAGTTAATATTATAAAATCTTGACTGTATGTACATAAACACGTACTATGTACTTACTACAATCTAGCTATATTTACATAGTTAGTTATAATATAAACACATAGGTATAAATAAATTATCATCTGCCTAGCGTTTTCCCAACAATTTTTGGGGATCGGTTTCCGGTCTAACCGGATGCAGCTGAATACCAGTATTTTACGTGGAGCAACTGCCTATCTGACCTCCACAACCCAGTTAGGTACCACTATAATACCCCTTGGTAAGACTGGTTGTCAGACTTTCGGGCTTCTGACGACCCGTAACGACTGTCAAAGATACACGAATGACTCAAACTCAAAGCATTTATTTCAATTAAACCATTTACAGGCACTTTTGAACTGTCAAAGAGTCGGTCAGTTAGTCAGAAAGTTGAAGCTAGTTGCCCATTCCAAAACGTAGATCTCTATGGAGAAGAACGGGCAAGAAACTCCAAGGACACTCTTTTTAAATCAAGATATTACAAAATCCTGGGTACATTATTCGTGTTGCTTCTATATGCGAGAACAATGAAAAAAAAATATATAAAAAAACAATTCAAAATATAAGATTAATAATAAAAATAAGCCGTGGCAGTTAAGAGATGACCAGTCTCAACTGACGGCGCCCGTTCACGAACATGACGCGTGACAGCCGGGACCAACAGCTTAACGTGCTTTCCGAGGCACGGAGGGGTCTCGGTATGTAAAGATGGTCACCCATCCTCGGACAGACCGCGGCAAGCGTAGCTTAACCTGATCGATCGACCCGTGCGGGTATTATTACTTAGCCACGAGCCCCTACCTAGCCCACGAACACTTTTAAATAAGTATATAACAATATTGTTTATGTACGAGCCATTCATTATTTTCCTTGAATAGATAGCACTGCATTGCATTCCAGAAAGAACCGGTGGCCAGTAGATACCTACTGATACCCATATTATGTTACAAGTTACAATAGTATGTCTCTAAAGTAATCTAAACATTCATTCATCTTGTTCTCTTACTCAAAATTATAAAGGGCTGGCTTGGTGAACAGTTTTTCGTTTAATAATCTGTACATGATAATATGTATTTATTAAAACTTTAAGCACAAGTAAAAAAATACTGTACATAGGCGAACTTAATGCCTGAGGCGAAATACCACTGCGACTGCATTGTGCTCTTCAGATTTCTGTGTAAAAAATAAAAATACTTCGTTTTCCGGGATACAAAATACTCTGTATGTTTATCCAGAATTATTTTCTAGATCTGCGGGGGATCTGCGTAACACACTAACAGTAGGAATGGGTTTCATTTTGACAGTCCAGCAACATTCATTACGTTATTTACGTTGACGAGCCGACAATTTTTTTCGAACATATGAAGCAATGGATTAACAATAATAGGTTTCAAAATGATTTAGATTGTGATAGATAGTGTGTTACGTAATTAGGGTGCAGGTTCCAAAACTAATCAGCCAAAAATCAAAACAATCGCATTTATGATGAGTAGGTAAGTAGGTACTTCGTAAGATGAGATCATTAGGTCAAGGAATTGTGTCCAAACTATTTAAAAATATTAAAATAATTTAAAAAGTTGCCGGCGGCGCGGCGGGCGGCGACGCGACGGTCAGATCAAAACGCCAGTAATCAATTATCGAATCCACAATGCCAAGAATGTTAACCAAAGTAGTGACTCAACATTTTTGTCTACTAATCTTTACCTGAACCTCCCAGGTAGTTTATAACAAATTATAAAGGAATGCTCCTGGTGCCGTCTCTAAAACAAGAGGTGCACAAAGAACATCAACAAAAGGGTAAAGGGGCATGTGTCATTAACTTTTAACAATTTATTTTACCGGCATGGTCTTGTTAAGCGATTTAACGCGCTGTTATTTCGAAATGACTGGGAGTAGGTAGCGGTATCCTCTTCACTAATTGGAATGTAAGTATTATAATGACGCCGAAATTCCAAATTTTAATATTGTAAGTATATCTAAACTAATATTAATAAGAGGTAAAATTGTTTGTTTGTTTGTAAAAGGTAATCTCCGGAACTCCTGATACGATTACAAAAAATCTTTCACTGATAGAAAGCTACATTATTGCCGAGTGCCATAGGATATTATGCTTTATGAATAGGCGCATCAAGGTACTACTTTGCAATAAACGGATGCCATCATATTTCCACACATTGGACGAACTCATTTATTTCAGTAGTTAACAATAACAATACATAATATAACACTAATTATAACAGGACAATACGCAAGATACCACCTGTAACATACCTACCGTTCTAAATCAAATCTGAAGCATAAAAAAAACTAATTTGGTTAAATATCCACAAATTAAACTCACTCTTGCTCTGAAAGGTCATGATGAGGTCGCTCTCGTCGATGGCGTGTTGCTCATCTCCGCTGAGAGCCATCTCAGAGCTGCGCGTGGGGCGAGCCTGCTCATGTTCTTCGGCCAGTTGTTTGTATACGTCCAACAAGAAGCTAGGAGCCGAGCGGTCCAGCGGAGGCGCTCGAGCTCGACGTGGCCTCTCTCCGAGACCCAACAGCTCCAGAATTTCGTGTTCGACGACCATCCGTTCATGCCGTGTCATCGAGTGATGTATAACAGTCTGATCAACGCCATTGTCGATGTACAATCCAGAGAGGGCGGCCTCAGCCGCTACGGTAAACAATATAAAACACGCGCACAGACACGCCGTCTTCTGGCCAGCCATATTCGCTGTCGGAGCGCTCACTCGACTGGCGAGAACTGAGCGCAGAGGCGCGCGGCGGGATCAGCCGGTCAACCTGCCCACTCAAGGTGGGCCGCCGCCGCCGCCGGCGCCGCACTAGCCACATTCCTCCCCGCCTTCGCCTTACACACATCGTCCGTTTTAATAACGTAAACACTAAACATTGAGCCGGGCACGTCCAGCCAGCCTGACTGTATAATTATTATATGTTCATTTTCCGAAGTATGCGGTGCAAATAAGAACACGTAACTCAGTAGGCACTAAACAATGTATAGGCAACAAGTAGGTACCTACTAAGTACCTATTTGTTCGTCTGGGGTTATCGGCATCTAAAAAGTGACCCCTACCATTCTTATGATTTCATAAACATCCTAAAGTCGTGTTAATTGTAATAGTTATCATTCTTCGATCTGGGTGCCGAATGATCTTAAGCTGATCACTAGAGAAACCAATGTATCTAGCCTACTAACTATCTATCTCAATATTATGTCCATAAAAAGGTAAGTTATAGGTACTATTACTTATGTAAAGGACAGTAACAGTATACAATCCCTCGTGTAAGGTTCTGGGTCTTAACAGTATGTAGGTACCCAGTAGAAAGTACTTAAATATCGACGGTGTAGTATCGATAACTAATAATTACAAAACCATGATTTTACAGGCGAAAAAAACGTTACATTTCTATAGTTTTCAACATTTGAATCAAAAAGTTGCTTAAGTATATTTAAAATAAAAAATAGTGGGAAACGCTTGTGATGGTGATAACGATTTCAGACCCTATGTCTTTGCAAATACGAGGCATTTCATATTTTACCGACGAATATGCAATGAAGTGAAATCGCTAAAATGTTATGTATTAGATATTGATACTTCACCGTTGATATACCTACTGATGCTCCATTTTCTTTTTCCACTGTAAGTAATCCTAGTTTTCATTGTTCAAGTTTATCTCAGTTTGGTTAAATTTAATCTTACCGACCTTCGACATTTTGATGACAGGATAACAGAACATAGTGATGAAACTAATATATAGTGGTTGGGAAGTTCGAAAGGACCTTGGAAGGAAAGTAGGTAGATATCCTAAATATCGAAATTTACCTATTTCTACTAAAAGGAAAGAATGCTTTCTTTTTAAAGCAGCTAAAACTGCATTCAAACTTTTTTTTAAAGTACTTTCTTCACCAATATGTCAAACCGACAATCGAATGCCAAAAAAGAAACACCCTCAATTTTTTTTCAGCACGAATCGAAAGGATTGGGTTCATTTCATGACCTTTCATTAACTGTTTTAGGGTTCCGCACCCATATGGTGCCAATGGGACCCTATTACTAAGGCTCCGCTGTCCGTCCGTCCGTCTGTCAGGGCTGTATCTTTTGAACCGTGATAGGTAGACACTTGAAATTTTCAGAGTGTGTACTAAAGGCGCGGCGTGGCGCACGTCGCCGGACATTTTTGCCACGCCGCTCATTCATTCATCATTCATTCAGTTTATATTATTATATCCATGGTATAATAATATAGTTCGCCAGGTATAGCATTCCGTGAAACAGTGGTCACGTGGGAGACACAAGCCTACGTCATCACCTCTGTGTTACCAGTAGTGTGTAATAATAACTCCCCAAACGCCTTTACTACCTGTGCGAATCCGATAAAACTGAGGTTTTAACTAACAATTACGTTGGTATATGTTTAAATTGAATTGTTTCGTGTGATTAGTAAAACGAAACGACAATTTAAATGCTTTATATAATTTTTTTAACAGAATAGTTACTGAAAATGTTTCCATAATTCGTGTTTTGTTGCAATAAAGTGGTAACTGGATAGTGACGTAAGCATGTGTCACTCTCGGAGTGCCAGACCTTGTTTTTTAGACAATGATTATATCCACATACAGGTTTGTCGGTGGCCAAATAACTCCGCGCGCATTGTGACCGTGAATGTGGTGAACTGAATTTCATCATAATTTGTTAATTACTAAAAGGATACCAATGAAACTTCACATACAGTTGAAGGCAGTTACAAGCTACAAAATAACGTTTAAAGTAAGTCTTTAGAGCTCTTATTCAAAGTGTTAGGACCTATTGAAGTATTTTTATATTTAATTACTTAAATAACCTTTGAACGGTGCATTATTTTAGTTTATTTTTATTTTATTGTACAACTAATTCTTAAAAAGTCATTTAAAAAAGATGATAAGAATCCTCTTAACCGTTTCAGAGATCCAGCAAAACCACAAACGTTACTCCAGCAGGGTCTCGAATAACTTCGCAGCCCAAGAAAGAACATACAAAATAAGTTGCAACATTTACCTCGTCTAGACAACTAATTATATAGCTAATATTTATTTCTATATTCCCATTAAAAAAGAAAATGTCTGGCTGCGGTAACGTTGCCCCAGCAGGAAATATTTTTGATAAACAACAAAAACATCTATAAGCGCAACAAATTTAAAAATGTGCGCAACAATTACAGAAGGTGGGCAACTAATTATCTATAACATTTAAATGATTATTTTCGACATTATTTTGCTGGGGTTACGCACACGGCGGTGTAGACATTTTTGTCGGTGTCATCGTCATCGGCGAATGTTTAAATATGTAATATTCTAGTTTAGTAGTAAACTAAACATTATATAAATGTCTAAATATATATGTATGCTTATTGCTTTATTTCGACGTATTTGTTTACGCAAAACAACAAATCAATTTAAAAGAGCACAATTTAAATAGCAGGCAGGACCCACTGGTTGAAGACCTAGTCTTTCAACGTTGTCGTATGGGCGAAGAGAAGACCTGAAGAAGTTTTTCAAACGCTGCCCAACCCAGCTGGTTTTTTCTGCCAGCTTCTTTCTCGAAGACTTCCAGATAAACATACTCCTTATCATCGAGCAGCGAACCTTCGATGTGGATTGGACTCAGCAAGACGTGTAAGTTGTAAAGTGACTTAAGTCTTGTCTCAATTCATGCCGAGGTTAGCCAGCCCAGAGGCTTTATTTCATTTATAGGCATTAGAATTTTGCAGAATCAGCGGGGTAATTACGTAACACACTAACAGTAGGAATGGGTTTCATTTTGACAGTTCAACAACATTCATTGCGTTATTTAAGTTGTTGAGCAGACAATTTTTTTAAACATTATGAAGAAGCAACGGTTTAGCAATAGGCTTAAAAATGTTTCAGATTGTGATAGATAGTGTGTTACGTAATTAGGGTGCTGGTCTAACTGTCCCAGCGACGGCCCCCATACAAGAAACCTGTTCTTCTCGGCGTTTTTTACTCGATCTTAATAATGGCAATACTTTTAAACAAACGTCTAACTTGAAATATTGTACGGTGGTACGGAACCCTTCGTGAGCGGGTCTGACTCGCACTGGCATCTTTTTATTATTATCCGTATGATTGACCCGACATAAATTATATCTATGATTGGTGCCATAAATAAACAAGGTGAAAATATTTCGCATCTTTGTCGATTCGAATTTTCACAGAAAAGTTTAAAGGTTAATTAGGGCTGGCATGTAATGAGGAGTGAAATGCATGTCCGTAAAGAGCTATTTATTATTAGTATGTGTAGTAATAGTAGAGAATGGAATAGAAAACTTTTTTCCGCCAGGGTTTCAATTCCGCCAAGCTTCGTGGCAAGTCTCCCAATGACATCGCTTTCATGCGCCTTGAATAATGTGTATATTTTGTAACTAGCTTTTGCCCGCGGCTTGGCCTCCATGTATGTCGGAAAATATCCCACGGGTACGTACTACCGGAATTAAAAGTGCCCTATGTGTTATTCCAGGTTATAAACTATCTGTGTGCCAAATTTCGTCTAAATCTGGTCAGCCGTTTTTGTACCAATCCGGATCAAACATACAGAAAAACATACAAGTGGACACATATGCTATATTTTTGGCATCAGACTAGTTCCCACACCTCGTAGCAATTACTCTTTAAAAAAATATTCAATGTACAGTTTTGACTTTGTTACTATTTTATTATATGTATAGATATAGATGGGATTTTAAAAAATCCAAAAAGAAATCAAATATTTTTATTGTGTATTAAAATAAAACTAAGAGCTTACATACTAGTACTTACATTACCTTGTAGAGGTACTTAGGTCTATTAAAAAAAAACGTCTGACCATAACAAAATTGGTTCTCCTAGCTCATACTATTTTATACACAACATCACACCAGTGAGCTGAACTTGATAAAGCACATTTCACAACAGCATTCTCATGAATAAACACCCATAAGCCAATAGGTCTGTTCCATGCCTTATTATTAACACTGAAAAAACTAACTAAGGCTATTTGAATATTTGTACACCGTAGCCAGGTTTAAAATTTCTTATTAAAATAATTAAAAATAAACATAATAATTATCCATTTTACATCCTTAGTAAATTCAGAGTCAACTATTTCACATACTTCTCCATAAATTTCTTGTGAAACTCTGACCTCAATGAGTCATTAATGAAGGTGTTGCCTTTCTTTTCAGGCTCTGAACGAGCACAATTCTTAAAAACAACATCATCGTCCCATCGCCTTTTAACCTGGAACAAATCATAATAATATAATTAAAATTTTATGGAGGGTGTTTCTATTTAATATCATTTTTTGTTTTTTATTGCCACTTTATTTCTTAAAGTTCCTTTGGCAAGTCACATTTACTCTGAAGATTACCTTCAAATCATTTTTCTGTCCTGCTGAAGAGTAATTCAGTAAAGGATTTCCAGATAAAATATTTTCCATACGAATTCTTTCTTCTTCCTGCTTTCTTTCAGCTTCCTGAAATCAAAAACATGTTTATATAATGACAGCTTACTCAATTTTATTTGATAAAATTAATAAGAATATTTATGTTGGAAAAATTGCACCATATTGTGTAATGGTTTGTGATCCTAACGAGATAAAAACAAGGGATGTACCTTTTTAGCTTGCTCTATGGCTCTTTCTTTTTTAATTTTATTTAACTCTGCTAACAGTGCTGCAGTGTCATCATCAGAATCATCTGAATCTGATGAGTCCCCCTCAAGAGGATCATCAGCATCCAAGCTTGCAGCGGGAACTTGGTCTATTTTAGGTCTCTTAGTTATGGGCTCAGTAAGTCTTCTGGTGCTTGAACCTTTACCTTCCTTCTCCCTCTCATCTAACTCCTTGCGGAAGTCTCTTGATCGTAACTCATCTGTGGTACCTTGTCCTTGTTCCCTGAAAATAACAGATGATTCTATTACTACTGGATTCTATTACGTCTGGACTTTAAAAGAGACTGTGACATCTGAATTTGTTTCGGCCTTTCTTCTCAGAGTAGTCAATAGGAAACGCCGACCACATCTAGTTTAAAAAATATGATGACACGTAAAAGTGATTGTACAAACCTACTTACAGAAATAAAATCATTTACATTTGTTGCAAAAAGGGCATGAAATGAAACACTGATGTAAATCAGTCCTATTATTAAAAGAAATTACTATTATAATTATCACTTACTGCTTCTAGTAATATAAACTTTCATTGTATTTATAAGATATTGCTTATTTATGGAACATGGTGTAAAGAAGTTTATATAATTAACTAGTTTGTATGTAAATTGTTACGATCCCAACAACAGCGGGAGACATTCAGAAAACAGTTACCAATTAAAAAGGGCAAAACTTCACTATTTACTTGATAACTAAATAAATTTTCTTAATTATTGGCTTCTAAATAAATGGAAATAGTAACAGGAGAATCAACTTATTTTGAACTTGTTGTTGATGATGGAGGTTCAACAACATTATGAAAAAGTTTGTTTGGTGTCTTGTTACTTCACCTACCTGTACTTTAACTTAGTATGTCCAGGAAGATCTCGGCTTGAATACTGTCGAGATATTGCGCTAAGATCCTTTTCTCCTCGTCCTGTGCCCCCCCGTGCTGGATCAAAAGTAGGTCTTGCTGCTGTAGTCATGTTCTATAGAGTAACCTGAAATCAAGACTATATTATTATTACCCAGAATACATAAATGCAGTGCACGCAATTTACTGGGCACGTTGAAATACCTAAAATTTGGAGAATCTACTTCGGAAGTTTTAACAAAAAAACAAATCCATTGGAGAAAAACAAAATAATTATTTTCGCTTTACATACCTCCTTGTACCGAGTAAATATTACGATAACAATGGAAAATAATATGTCAATTAACATTAACTTCTGGTTTTAACCGTAATGCGATGCCTTGCAAACTTTTCTTTCCAGGTTTTCGTCAAATCCAAACCACAGAGTACTTTGAAAATCCAAACCCAAATACCTTGATTCTTGAATCTTAACCACAGAGGCACAGAGTCACACTTTTTTTTTTTTTTTTTGGAAGGGCAACTCGCAGTTTTGACCACTGGGGGTCGTGGCTGCTTAACCGGTCTGTCCTGTGGTTGCCTTTCGGATTTTACTCTAAAAGGCCTCCAGCCAGGAGCGGAAAAATTTAAAACTAAAACTTAAATGATAGATGACCGCACGCTAAGGGCACCCCCTGTGGGGTACGGACCTCGGCTTAGGGCGTCATCGGGAGAGGGCAGCGCGATATTGGGGACGGGCTGGATCAAAGGGTTTATAGTATCATGATTATTAAACGGGGAGTTTAAAGCTACAGGCTCAGCTACGGCGCGGGCTGAGGCCTCATCGGACTGGGGACGGGGGGAACGGATGCGGGGGGGTCGTCGCGTGGGACCTCGTCGGCGAGGTCGGAACGATGGCGGTCTGTGTTTGTGCACTGTACTTGTGGCCCTACTGCTCTCCTGGAGGAGGGTTATGGGGTCATCGGGGTCGACTAGGACATGCCGGGGACGGCGGGTATGACTGATTCGGGAGGGGACATAACTGGCGGCCGCGACAACCAGAGGGTTGCGGTGAGTGGCGGCGGAGTCGAAGAAACGCTTGGATAGGCGTTTCATGAACTGACTGATGGTCGGGATTTTAAGATCGAGATGGAGACTTTCGTTCCGAACGAACCAAGGGGCACCGGTCGCCCTGCGGAGGAACCGGTTTTGGAGGGTCTGCATCCTATGGATGTGATGGGGCTTCGCTTGTGCGAATACTACGCTCGCATAGGTCATGATGGGGCGAATGCACGCTGTGTAAATGCGCAATTTGCACCTAAGTGACAATTTGCTGCGTGCATTCAGGACGGAGTGGAGCCTACCGAGAGCGAAAGCGGCGCGCGAGCGCGCCTGCTTTATGTGCTCCGAGAAGGAGAGGTGCTGGTCTAGGACGACGCCCAAGTATTAGGCTCGCTTCTCCCAAGGGATAGGCTTGCCGTACATGGTCAGCGGGCGGGGACAGAGTCACACTTCACAGCACAGAACATATATACCCTGACGCTTCACAGTCACAGACACATTATTCTTTTTCTCGATTGATAGTTACCCACAGCCAGTGTTGCCATCCGTATGAAGTTTCTCGTACATGTATGAGATTCAGAGGTCCCTGGTACGAGGTACAGTTTGGCAAAAAAGAGTATGATAAGATAACAGTCGAAACTAAAAATATATTTGATATACTGGCCGGTTATTATCGAAACAGCCATCGTTATATCGACTTGTGTTCTAATAAAAATAATATATATCTAAAATAAAGATTTTGGATTCATAGTATTTCGTGAATTTTCGTGCCTTAAACTACTTACACGTGCCTTAGAGGCGCCCTCAGTTTTTTACACTCTTTTTTGCAAAGCTGTACGAGCTTACATCCATCCTCGTACGATTTTGTACGAGATTCGTTGATACAATCATACTTTGGAACCGCGCCTATAACTATACGCAATGAATGTTGAATGGTGTGCGCAGTGCTTGCAACACCACTTTGCCACTTGCAGTTTCCTCCGATATTGCGGTTATGCGAGGCGCGAGGCGTAATATTTTATAATTTTTTTATTGTCTATTTTAATTCCACTCTACACCACGTCCACTATGAGATACAGTCCGGATACAACATACAATATCCAAAGCAAAATTCCGGTTGTACGACCTGCCATTGCCACCTGCGACCATGGACACTAGATTGTCCAGTGGTGTGTAAGGTGTGTTTGTACACCTTGTACAATCTGCCCTGTAGTACTTTTTGACGAAACTGTTTTGTTGTGTGCTTGTTTATGACTAGAAAATCAATCGATTTTTAGAGATTGATTAATTAGATGGATGTACGAGGTTATGTTGACAAAATACGAGATTTTAGACCATGTGTGTACGAGGACACGCCGGCGACGTCTAGCAACACTGCCCATAGCACAGAATGACAGCACAATAATATTATGTTAGCGGACCCACAGACTAGTTATATCCAATTTGACCAGACTCTCTCTCTCTCTCTCTTTTTGTTTTAGTCTCAACTCTTACACTGCTCTGGCCATAGAATTAGTAAGTACGAATAAAATAAAATTTATTGACTTTTCCACTAAAGCTGTTTTTTTACTAGTGTATGTGATTGTAGTATGTGATTTGGAGGTTATCAAAATTTAAAGACGAGCTAAGGAAAAGGGAAGCGTCTACCTTCCATTTTCCTTAGCTCGTCATTAAATTTTGCTAACCTCAAAATCACATACTTTTGTATCTAGTTTTCGTTAATTTGTGATCGTTACAACCAAGTGGACAGAGGACGGAAAACAGAAGTGTCTAATGTTTTACAAATAAATAATTCTGATTCTGATTCTAATGTTGTTGTGGTTTGTTTATATTGTTTGTTTGAGTTTATGTAGTATAAGTTACATTTTATATGACATTCTAACCCTTGGGGATTACAGGTGTTTTGTTATGTTATTTGTAGAGGCCGAAGACGCCGTAGGAATCTTTTGTGACCTCTCCAAGGCATTTGATTGCGTCGACCACGAAACCTTAATCTTGAAACTTGAGCATTACGGACTTGGAAAACTTGCGCTCAGTTTAGTAAAATCTTATTTAAACATTTTGACAAACAATTTGACAACAGCAAGTTCAAATAATTCACTCGGTTTAAAAGTAAAAATGGTGTACCACAAGGCTCGCTATTGGGTCCTTTCCTCTTTTTAGTAATATTAATGATCTACCCAATTTGTTAAAAACCCAACCACAAATGGCGTTATTTGCTGACGATACTTCTTTAATTTTTTAAACTAATAGACTTGCATCAAATCTTGACGACGTAAATAACCCCCTACTGCAGATCCAAAATTGGTTCACTGCTAATAATTTAGCATTAAATGGAAAAAAAACTAAGTGCTTATGATTTTCTTTACCAAATGTCAAAAGTACTAATTGGGAGATAGTATTAAATCAACAGAAACTAGAATTCGTCGATAAAAGTGTTTTCTTGGGGATCACGCTCGACTCAGGGCTTCAATGAGGTCCTCATTTAACATCCCTTGCAGGACGGCTAAGTTCAGCAGCATATGCTGTGAGCAAAATCCGTCAATTTACTGATGTAGGTATCGTGAGGCTAGTCTATTTTAGTTACTTTCATAGTGTTATGTCGTACGGTATTTTACTATGGGGACGGGCTGCAGACATCAAATCTATTTTTATTCTGCAGAAAAGAGCCATATATGGCCTCCGCAGGCGCGACTCTCTAAGGGAACGGTTTAAAGATATGACGGTACCTTGTCAATATATCTATGAAAACATCATGTACGTAAGGAAAAATGTACATGTTTTTAGTAAAAGAGGTGAATGACACAATTATATCACTAGAAATAGGGACCAATTAGTTCAACCAGATTTCAGGCTGGCTAAAGTAGACTCATCTTACATGGGGTAGGTTTAAAATGTTAGAATAAAATACCTCCCCATATACTTCAACTGAATGAAACGAAATTTAAATCTTGTATAAAACGCACACTATGCCGCCAAGCATACTATAAGTTGGGGGATTACACCGCTAATAAAAATGCTTGGGTCAACGTGGTCCTGTTCCACAAGGGCATGATAGGCCTTTATGCATGTTGCCTAAGTCCTAAGTCACTCATCAGTGTGCCTCCGATATTACCTGACGGGAAACGAAATCAGTCGAAAAATCAGTAGAAAAGAATTAACAAATCTATATACAGGGAGGCAAAAAAAAAGAAAAAAAAGGGTGGCATCGACGCGTAACCTGTTACCATGGATTCAGTACATGCTTCTGAACCCTCTGCGTATTCTACGTTAGAGAGTCTAGAATCATGTGCTGAATTCGCGGTTTCAGTTTGCGCATCGACTCATGCCACCCTGTTTAGTTTATTTCATAAAGCCACGCGCGATCGTCCGCGTCGGCGGCGGCCGCGTAACTTGAAAGGATAACTATCATAATCAGAACATAACTACAAGCTAACAACAGCTAAAAACAACAACAGCCAACAATAGTTAAAACTCTAAATCAACAATAAACATAATAAACAACACACTTGAAATTAATGCGAGCATTTTAATCAATACAATAGGTATAAAAATAATAAATTCATTCAGTGAGAACCCTCTCTAATCAACTATGACAAACAAAACTTGACATGGATTACTGGTCCATGCTAATAAGACGGAAGTATGAGAAATATCCTCACGGTAGAGTAACTTTCTGTAAATAGTTATATAAATTATATTTATGACTTGCAAAAGAACAGAGATTAAGCCAAATCAACTTTAAAAAAATAATGTAAAGTATTAACATTTAACAATCGAATATTATTATAGATAGAACACGACTATACGATTATAGGCAGACTACGATCAAAATTAACATAGATTCGAGTTACTTCGAGAGCCAACAGTAGTAACAAATAAAAAATTTACAATAATAATAGTTAACAACAGTTTAAAAACTCAATGAGTAATACAAATCAACATAATTATAACAGAACACGGAACACGAGCAAAACTATAGTAGAAAATATTTTTTGCCAAAAAAAAGTGCAGGCGCAACGCAGTAAATGCTGCGAGTGGCCGATGCCACGATACTCAGTCCCTTTCCTACAATTCTCTGTATTGCTGCAGATCTATTCTGTAAAAATCTCACCGTGATAACTTAGGCGAAGTGAGCGTGGAGTGAGTTGTCAATAGTGGCAAGCCCTTGCATCAGGCGGACTGACAGCTCACTTCACCTATGTTTTCACGGTGAGAATTTTACAGAATAGATCGGCTGGTACCATAGTTATGGGTATATAGGGTGTCTAACTTGATGTGTAGCCGTGTGTACAATACTTTAGACCTTCTAACCTAAAATTGATTATACAAATCAAAATGTATGCAAGCTTCCTTTGATTTGTGCACAAAAACCGAACCTCGATCGGATCGGTGAATCTGCACTAATCTGTAGCAAAGCAAGTGCTGCTTGCAAGCCCACCACACGCTAAGCCGAATGCCCTACCCACTCATTTGAGTTTTTGATGGTTTGAAAAGCATGAGGAGTTTTGTAGAGGTTTAGATAGAAAATTAAAGAAAAATTTAAAAACTTATACCTACCGGCTCCCTCCACATGGAGAGAGCCGGTATTCGTTTTCAAATAAATTATCTTTGACAGTTTGTTTGTTTAATTACTTTGTTTTTAGCTAAGGATTTTCTTCAGAATTCTTTCTGTCTGTGTATTTGAGCGTTGCCAATTTGGGGGAATTCCTTAAACTGCGGGGAATCTCAAGTTGATTGGGGATTTATTAGGGATTGGCGTTATGCGGGGAAAATGCGGAGATTTTTACATCTCACCGTGAAATAATATCGATAGTTCATACTTCTATAGTTTTATGTCTAATTAGCAGTGATCGGAATAGGTAGAGCTAATACACCTAAAGTTCGAAAAAGAACAGAGACAAAGTGGAGACGCCTTACGACAAAATATTTTTTTGGAATTTAATTTTTTATTTTTCCGGGTTTCAGAACATTACTTAAGTACGACTAAAATTAATAAAGTAAAACAACTATCGAATTCATTTCCAGTTTCTGTTTAAAAAAAATAAGAGTAATCTCCTTATCTTCGTTTAATGTAAGTAAGCGCGGAAGGTAATGTAATTTACATACCAGCTTTAATATTTACATTACTAACGAGGTAAAAAAAGAAACAATTTTATAGTTTTTCATACCATTTATCGACGCTTGGAAAACGAAAGCCCCCTCTACCCTTTAACCATTTTGTCATTGTTTACCAGTGACAAACAAAAGATAGAAAGTGACGGCAAGTTTTGGCTATAATAGTCTGGGAAACTCAAACATGAGGCGGACCTAGTTCTTTACCTGAATTAATAACAATAGAAAACGTATCTACTGGTTTTTGAGAACGTTCTCCTTGTTTTTGAAGTCGGTTGAAAAGGAAAATAAATTCAATTAGTTTACTGTATTAATAACATTAATGTGATGTCCCGAAACTCGGAACAAATATTCCGAAAAAAAATGTCGTAAGGAAGTCTCCACTTTCTTTGTCTCTGTTCTTTGAACTTTAGGCATATTAGCTCTACCTATTCCGATCGCTGCTAATTAGTGACTAAAATTATATGAAACCTAAACAAAAAATTGTTGTCCTTATTGCTGATACTGCCGTTTTCGAACGCATCGGTAGGGTGAAAATTTTGTGTCCTTCAAAATTTCAAAACGGAAAACTGCAATCGACTAAATTTACAGATACTGTAGTATTTTTAATGGCAATAAGAGAAGGAATTAAAAAATTGGGCGGCAGTGTCAAGTTTAACTCATGGAGCAAAATGCTTTCAACAAAAATATTGAAAAAAGTGCCCCGTATAAAAGATAAAAAGTAAATAATATTGAGGGAAAGTGGGGCAACAGCATATTTTTCTCCCTTTTGGGGAATTTGACGTAGATTATTGGAGAATTTGATAAATTGGCATTAGCAAACCTGGTAGTCGTACTTCTGTGGTGTGTAGTCTCTTTTAGGGGTATTTATTAGTGTCCGACCGAAACAGGATTTTCAGCCGAAACCGAAACCGAAACCAAACCTTCGGTCTTGGTCCCAGTTTCGGCCGAAACCGAAACCGAAACCGAAACTTATTTGAATTTTTATAGCATGTTAAATCTGTTGTATTTTTACGCATATATAGACAGTTAACACGTGTAAAAAAATAAAATGCAACAATTAAAGTATGTAACTTTTATAACTTGAATGTGAGGCTTTTGGCTATTTTGAATGTGTCTCTAAATTAATGTCGTTCATTTGCTATGTGCGTTTTGTTTGTGCAGATTTTTTTTTTCTTTTCGTTTCTTTTCACAAAAATAGTTTTTTATTTGTAAAATTAACAATTTAAATAAAAAAAACACAATCAACATATTTGAAAAACTTTTTAAAAAATCAACATTAATTACTTATGTTTACAATAGTCTTAATGATTAGATAACTTGTGTTGTTATTTTCTAATGAGATCTAGTATTTAACTTAGTATTTAAAGAATTATCGTACCATTATAATTAATTATCAGTGATAATTAATATTTATCAGTCTCAATAAAGATGAGTATATTTTGTACAACAAGTACTTTTACGATCACGATCGCGCCGGCTAGCGAACTCAACTGGCAATCACGTTCACTCACTTGAAGTTAGCCGAATGATGCGCGACAATTCACGAACACCTAGTTTCGGTGGGGCCGAAGGTTCGGCCAATTATTGTCCGAAACGGAAACAGTGGCCGAAACTAGATTTTTTGGCCGAAACCGAAACCGAAACCGAACCTTCGGTTGGTCCTTAGTATTTATGTTCTGTGTCTATGCCTCTATGGTATGGCAACACTGATGCCAAATTAGACTCCATAGCTTTTAATTCCAATAAATTTTTCATAAATTATCTCTTAACTTTATCATTTGTGCGCATATCCATTACTATCGAGTACTATCATAAACATTAGGTAAGTGCGTAAACAAAATGTACCTATTAGAATACTAAAATACCAGCACAACAACCCAACCAGACAATTTATGTGCGACAAACAAACCATATTGCTAGACGAAACGTAGACGCCATTTTGTGCTCGTGTGGTTTAATTTCCAAATTTCATCACATTGCTCCAGTTATTTATATAACAGGAATCAAAACAACTTGCAAAAAACGAAAGGTGGCACTAGTAAAATTCCTCAACATAATTATTAAGCGTGTAAAACGTACCACGTAGGGTTTCATTCTGAGACTCCTAGCCTAAAATTAACTTAAATAAATAACAATCTCACCATTCGGATTTTTTGTTTTAGAATGGCCGAAGATTTAGATGTAGAAGCTATGTTGGAAGCACCTTATAATAAATCGGTAAGTACCTTTAGATTTTAACCAAGTCTTGTTATCCAGTCGAACAGCTCATGTCAATATTCCCATGTACTATTTCAAAATTTCTGTATTTTGGTACCTAAATCTACCAATATTTTATTGATATTTTTAATAACGAGTTTCTTTAAATATAGTACAAAGTGTTAAATTGAAAAACAACAAACATTGCGAACTACTTAACATTTTGTTGCCTCCCAGAAATCACTTCAATGTATAATAATAATTACAATGTGTTTTTACTTTTACTCATCCAATTCATTTTCTTGTAATGTGTAAAGAATAATGGTATCAATATGTAGTCATGTTTTTATGTATAAATTTTTCCATTTTAAAATTGATTTTCAAGTACATTTTGAGGGTTTAACTGTTTAAAGATGTTTTAAACTAACTTTTCTTTGGTAGATTTTAATCTTGCTATTTCACAACTAGTTAATTTCATCTTTGAACAGCAACTGGTAAGAAATATAAAACAAAATTACATTTGAGTATCATTTCTTGTATTTATAGAACTTTGTGGTAATAGTCGAGCATACTTCACCGACCTGAACAGACAGAGAGGTATCCACTACTATACTTACCTAATTTTTTATTATTTGAAAATTCAACACAACCTAACATTGTTATTTAAATCACTTAAAAACAAAGTCAAAAATAAAATTTTCATAGAGCGTATTTTTTTAAAAGGACCATGAGCTGATGGGTCGTAAATCTTTTGCAGAAGTATCCCTGTGTGATGTTAGCGCTGTGTGCATCCTTTGTCAGTGGTTTTACGAACGGTAAGTGTAGACCAGGGCAGCGAGACTACCATGACATGGATGAACATTGGCTGGTTATTAAACCAGCTGCCAACAGTAGCCTAGGCAAAGTAAAAACCATCAGCAGTTGTGTTGTTTCATCAGTGACATTTTAAACAAAATGTCATTGTTGAAATACTGCATATGTTCTCCATGTTGTTGTTATGAAATAACTAATGCAATTTTTATTTATTCACTCGGCGTGTGTTGCTGTGGCGCTGCTTCTACCTTGTGCTTTGTGTGACAGGATAACACTTCCTCTTCAAAGCATCGATCGGACAAGTATTCTGATAAGCACAAAGATAGAGAACGCGATGGGAGCCGCAGGTAAGAATTTACGACTTCTGCAGTAATTTATTTACACACAGCAAGGGATTTTTTTTGTGACAAATGATAATAATATATAATTAACTTTGGCAATATAGTCAAAATTTTAAAGTCGTCGTCATTTACTTTCAAAAACCATCAAAATTATGTTAGGTATTATGGTTCACCTGAAAATCCCTTCCTGTGCTGTCCCACCAATAGGCTTTGGGCCTAAGGGGTAATCTATTTGTTGCAAATGTCTGTAGAACACAAACCTCTAAGTGGATCTTTCTTTTTTTCTAGACGTAGCCGTTCGAAAGATAGAAGAAGATCAAAAGAAAGAGAGACACGTCGTTCAAAAGAAAGAGATGACAGAAAAGATAAAGATCGTGAAAGGGACAAAGACCGCAAAGATCGTGATCGTGACCGCGATCGTGGAGAACGCGAGCGTGGCGACCGCGGCGACCGTGGCGACCGTGACCGCGAGAGAGAGCGTGGGGAGCGCGAGCGAGATCGTGACAAGGATAATAACAAAGATAGGGATCGGACTCATAATAGAGACAAGGACCGCGAAAAGGACAAGGAACGAGAGCGCGATAAAGATAAAAGACGGAGTAAGGACAAGGAGCGTAGTCGAGAACGTGATCGAAGCAGTCGCGACCGTACCTCTAACATCAAAAGGGAAAAAAGTGTTGAGAGAGACCCTGCCAAAGAATATCGGTCGAAATCTAGAGGACTTGAGCCAAAATTAGATGATTTACCTCCTGAAGAAAGGGATCTGCGCACTGTGTTCTGTATGCAATTATCTCAACGAATTAGAGCTAAAGATCTTGAAGAATTTTTCTCATCTGTTGGCAAAGTTAGAGATGTAAGACTTATCACTTGCAATAAAACCAGGAGATTTAAAGGCATAGCTTACATTGAATTTAAAGATGCAGAATCTGTACCTTTGGTAAGTAAGCAGTTTGTTACTTTAAGAATATCTATGGAAAAGTCAGGACAGCCTCACTCATTGGAATGCGTTTTTAACTAACCATTAAAAAGAGACTTGTAGTTTTTATCCAGATATTTTTAATGTCAGTTGTGTTTTGCCTTCTACAATTTTGATTTAAAAAAATAGATAATTTATTGTTGATTGATTTGTATGAAGTAAAGATTTGTAGGAGTTAATAAAATTTCACCATTTTTTAATTTTAACTGGATTTACAGGCTTTAGGTTTGACCGGACAAAAATTGCTTGGAGTTCCTATTATTGTACAACATACACAAGCAGAAAAGAACAGGGTAGGCAATACATTGCCGAACTTAGCACCAAAGACCAGTAACGGACCGACAAGACTATATGTTGGTTCATTGCATTTTAACATTACAGAAGACATGCTACGCGGTATATTTGAACCCTTTGGAAAAATTGATCATATTCAGCTTATGACCGACCCTGAAACAGGAAAAAGCAAAGGATATGGATTTCTTACTGTAAGTTGAGTATAGTTAAAATCATTAACTCACATTATTATTGCAGATGATCATTCAATGGTCAAATTTATAACAACTTAATCATGAATGTTACAGTTCCACCATGCGGCCGATGCAAAGAAGGCGATGGAACAATTAAATGGATTTGAATTAGCTGGTCGACCCATGAAAGTTGGCAATGTAACAGAAAGGACTGATGGCGGTTCTAGCACTCGATTTGACGCAGATGAGTTGGATCGTGCCGGTATTGACCTCGGTGCTACAGGACGATTACAATTAATGTTTAAACTTGCAGAAGGCACTGGATTACAGGTAAAAAAAAAACAATTCTCAAAGATGTCTAACATTTAGATTTTTATAATTATGACGACTTATGGTTCTAATCTATGTATGTTCAAAAGGATTTACGAGAATGTAATCAACTGCATTAATAACTATTACTGGGGAGTGTATCTATTTGAGTTTTGTACTGAATGCTTCATCAGTTAAGCGGAATCGAAATCAGGAAAAACTATGCAAGTGGTGAAGATTTCATACTAATAAAAATTAAAAAAATCTGAAGTTATTCTATGTGTTCTGTTAGACGGGGTGGTTCATTGAAAAAAATCACTTAGAGGTAGAGAAATATTGTCTAAGGAACCACATAAGTAGTAATTTTTTTCTGGAGTTATGAAAGTTCAAGTTCAGTGTCAAGTTCAATTCAGAGGTTTTCCAAAAACTTATTTATTTTGAAAGAGTGAATTGATTATTGTTAGGAACTGTTTAAAATAATGAAATCTAGCATAATTCACATAATCCTTACAGGCTATACAATGTTGCCTAACAAAGGATGTTCAGTTTTTGCCCTGAAGTTGTTCTAAAATTCCCCTGTGTTTCCCATTCTTATTTCTCCATCTTGGCATATTACAAATATTATGTTTTACAGCAGCATGCAGATTTCAGAAAAAGGACAAATCAGTGCGAAGTCTTTAACACTATTCTTGGCACTGCTGAGTAACGTACAGTTTAAAATTGCACCACATTACTAGACCATAATATTGATATTGTGAGGTTCTTTTCAAACTATAGTGTATTTTACAAGCAATTTCTCTAAGAGTATTATTTGTAATTGCAAAATCAAGTTGTAAAAGAATATTGTTAAGGGTATTTACTAAATATCAGTGGTACTATTACCAAGAAATAAGTCTACACTATAGTGTGAAAAGGTGAATTCATTTCCTTTCAGCTGTAAGCTTGCATGTGTTTATTAATTTTACTCAGAGGATTGAATGTATTGTTATTGTTTAAGACCTGAGCAGAATTGTTTCTAATTGATATTCAAAAAGCAAAGAACACAGCATGTAAATTAATCATAATATGGGCTTGATTTCAGATTCCACCGGCTGCAGCATCAGTATTGATGGGTGCTGGTTCAGCACTGGTTACTCCACAACCACAAGTAGCACCTCCTATCGCGACACAGTGTTTTATGCTGAATAATATGTTTGATCCAGCCTCGTAAGTATTACTTTCATGTAAAAAATCTGTGAACCCATTGTCGTACTTATAGTACAGAAATTTTTAAAGAAAAGTGGTTTTACTGGCAATAGTTAATGTCACCAGTTTCTTGTCAGCCATTTCACAGAAAACTTATTGCTCTTTATTCTATACAAGATGTAATTGAAATAAAGGGACACAATCAGCATATGCTCGGATTGAGCGCCCTTGTCAAAAAAAGACTATATGAATGCAGTAAAATTTTCAATTATTTATGAATAATAATAATTGCTTGCCTTATCAATTTATTACAATAATTTTTATGGGTGTCTACGGTTATTTTAATTACATCTTGTATGGTCTGTCCCAAAAGTATCTGATGAATGTGTAGACAAACAAACTCTGTTCAGGTAAATTTTTTATGCAAGTGCGCTTGTATATTTTCTAACGTGGCAATATCGTGAAAGTCCACTTCCATAAAATTTATGGAAATACGTGCAAGGTTATCTTGGACGGAAATTTAAAAACGTCTTCATATTTTTCCATACAGTTTGCTTCCCTGTGTTATCGTGACGGCGTGAACGTCCACGATAATATCGTCACGTCAAACTTTATAAAAGTGCACAATCTTTCACTAAACGGTATTAGTAACTCGTTCATCTGTATTTAGAAGTTTTCAACTTTAACCACTTTTCTAACAATTATTGTTTGAATAACATTATTAGTATAGTAGTTAAAAAACCATCAAAGAAAATTTAGGTAGTAAACTTAACCTCAATTGTGAAATGAAAAACATCTATAAGGTGATTTAAAATTATAATTTTGGATTTGGATGCAAATAATTAAAGCAAGAGATTCAATTTATAAGTGGCCCTACAATTGCCCAATGTCAATACTTTGGGAACAGACTATAGGTACTAAAATAATGTATACCTTTTTTTTATTTTCAGGGAATCAAATCCTAGCTGGGATATTGAAATAAGAGATGATGTCATTAGTGAATGCAATAAACATGGTGGAGTACTGCACGTGTATGTAGATAAAGCATCTCCACAAGGAAATGTTTACTGTAAATGTCCAACGATAGCGACGGCGGTGGCGTCGGTGAACACCCTGCACGGCCGGTGGTTCGCCGGTCGCGTCATCACGGCGGCGTACGTGCCGCTTGTCAACTACCACTCTCTATTTCCTGATGCTATGACAGCACTCGCTCTATTGTTGCCGTCCCGACAACGATAAACTACAGCTATAAGCATTTATTTTAATAATTTTGGTCTTGAGTGTATACTGATTATAATATCTAGTGATGACCTAATTCTAGATAATAAAGTTATTAATATGTAAACTATAACTGAGTATAATTATTAGTGTTTATTGGTCGCATTTGTGATTGTCATTGATAAAGCTGTTTTGCACTGTACATGTCAATGACGCCTACAAAGATTTTTTTTTTTGATTAGACTCAGAAAGGTTAGCAATACAATACAATATCCTTATTTATCTTTATTTTGTAAGTCATACTATTTAAAGCTCACATTCCCATGCTTGATTTATTTAGTCTACTGTGGTCCAAAAAGACCACTCGCAAAAAAAACAGCTGTTGCAGTTAGCAGTAATCTTCTTTATTGTACATTATTTTCTTCAGTTCTTTCATTTAAACTGCTCTAATCCAATCAATTTCCAATGTTGCTGGACCTTTCTGCTTCACTGGTTGATAAACTCCACCATACATTTGAATACCAAGACTTGTAATTTGGGACAAATCCAATGTCTCATTATTGGTTACTCTTTTACCTCTGTAGTAAGCTTTAAACTCGGAAAATTTGAGATTACGAACGGCAAAGTCGTCTTTTGGTGCCTGAAAATTTAAAATTCAGTAATTACTTTAAATACCAAATAAGTGCTACCTGAACTAGATCAAAGTATGTTGTATTTGTATTGCAGCAGAACATTTAGTTGAATTGTTGGAACAGACCGATTATTGGAATTTACCGGAGGTTTTGTCTTTTCGAGTCGAAAAGAAAAAATAATGGGAAAATGATGATGAAATGAGTTGGGCCCAGTAGGTGGCCACGCCAATTGCAGAAAGTAAATTGAAATCCTTTTTTCTAATTTATGTTATTTCCACAACTTATTAGTTAATGGTGTAAAATTGAGTTGATTTCTGTATTATTAGGTAAGGTGTTTTTTCAAAAAACATGATTGGGCATACGTAAAATCAAGGGATCTGTGTTCCAGTCATTTAGTAACTATTATTACATAATAATTGTTACTAATTGTTTTGTGGCCTGTGGCCTAAGCCCAGGGCCCATCACTTAGCAGCTCAACACACAGGTTGGGAGTTAAGTGCTATAAGTACAGCACTTGACTCCCGACTACATTTATATGGATAGGTATAGGAAGAACGAAAAATCAAAACAAAGCCCGCAAATGGTGCACATTTGCGGGCTTTGTTTTGATTTTTCGTCCTTTTGTGAAACTACGTAATAAAGTGCGCGGCCGCGCAGTTGAAAAACCAGCGAGCAAGAAAAATAAAATTTCGATCTGCGCTTGCAGGCCCATAGATGGGCGAAGCTAACGACGCCGACGACGCGATGTTAAGCAGAGTTAAAATGGAGTATAAGCTGCGCCTGGGACCACTAATTAATTACAGACATTAAACATTGTATAAAAAACCAAGTAAGTTGTTGTTTTACCAATCCAATCACAAGGTGCCGTCAAACGGGGTAAATAGGGATGCAGGGGTGAATCGGAACGAAACTTTAAAAAGGATTTTAACATTGAAACAATATAGTTTGTTGCCAAAAAGGACTAATGTGTTAACTGTAAGTATCATAATTAACGATTAAGTGTCCTTGTTCGCAACAAACTATATTATTTCAATGTTAAAATCCCTTTTATAGTTTCGTCTCGATTCACCCCTTTTTTTTTTTTTTTTTTTTTTCTGAATTCCTATTCACCCCGTTTGACGGTACCCACCTAGGAACGGTCGGCAACGAAAGTCGAATCGAACACTCATTATTATTCTAAACTAATTTGACAACTGACAAGTAGATACACGAAGAAACAAGTGTAATGATTTAATTAAATAATATCAACAGCATGTGCATCATGTTTCATACGATTTTTCAGCACACATGCGAGAATAAAATAAATACTAATGCAGAAACTACATTCACGTGATAGGTACGTAACTAACTCTATTTATACTCTTCCCATAGATAGGCATGAATGTGTGACTGAATCTTATCGTAATCATTGCCAATATAAATGCAATGTGAGCATACTAGGAAGGCAGGTACACACGGCTACATAGCAAGTTATACATTTCCAGTATAAGCTGACCTCTCATTGTACGGAAATGCTATACACCGCAAGATCAGCTTATACTGGAAATGTATAGCTTGATTTGTAGCCGCGTGTACCTATATCCAAACAACATTATGTACATTACCTGGAAATATTGTTCAAATGAGTAGTTGGGTTCGTCATTTAATCCTTTGTGCCGTAAAGTAACTTTGAAACCATTATACTGTCCTTGGCCTCTACACTTGATTTGAAGTTTTGTGTGGCCCGTAAGGTTATACGACTGAATAGCTCGTATTCCAGCAAATCCGGCACCGTTTAGTTGCGGGTTCAAAAGTGCAAAAAATATAGCTCGTCTAAAGCCAATATTTTTATGAATAACAAATATGGCCTTGGACATGCCGACATCTCGTACGGTATCCGATTGTTCTCGCCAAACGTCTACGTCATCGCTCTTTGTGAAGTCAAACAGATACAGCCCGTCATCAAGTTGGCTAGTGCTGTAATAGAAAATATAATTAGGTATTTATTTATTTATTAATAATCAAGCACAGTAGTTACCTACCTATAGGTACATTAATTACAAGTTTATATGTTGATCCCCAAACTAGGCGTTGGCCTGAATCTTGGTGATCACGTTGGTAGGAATTTTAGAGTCATAGGTAGTACACCTATACAGCAATCGCTTAAAAATTATTTGCCTAGCTGAATGCTGTGTGTGTCCTACTTTGTACTTATTTGATTAAATAACACCGGCACCTCTACTTAAGTAGGTACCTATTTCGGACTTCGGACAACATAGGTGACGATAGTTAAAAACAAATTAATTACCTAACTTATGATAAGTACGTATCTAATACAAAGTACTGCATACATAATTGTTGTTGTGTTACTTAACTTTCACTATCGGAGATATCGTCAACGTCGTTATTTTCACTTATCCCGCACGTGGTACTTTCGATAGCAGCCATTTTGACAGACAGAAATGAAGTCAAGAGGTTAGCATAACAAGTGACGACTACCAATTCTAAATGATACCAAATCAGGGACAAATATTATTTAGTTAAGACAGCTGAAGCTTTTCTGCGCGAAAATTATTAGATGTACCTACCTAGGTAGTTACTTAGTTAAAATAATACCTACTACAAAATAAATAGGCTCCAAAAGTTAACCCCATCTATGATAAATAGTTTGAAGGCACCTCTAAAAGAATACGATTCGTACAAACAAAGATGTGGCACTTGAACAAAAACAAATGGGCCTAGCCTTAATCAGTAGGCAACAACTTAAAAATTGGTTGGAAATAATACGTAGGTTGGTACTTCGGTAGGTAATGTAGAAAGTTAACCAAGCAAGGAGATTTTGTGGGTTCTGAGAGTTTAACAATTAAGTATGTTATGAAGCATGAATTTATTTGTAAACATCAAACATCAATAAATTAGAAAAAATATGCCTAGACTTTGGTACAAAACAGCCAAAGAAAATAAATCACTGACCGTAGCCTTGCCTTTGTTGGGCCTTACTAGACTTGACACAGGAAAGGAACATGCGCTGTTAGCAAGCATAGAGCAGCGCATGTTGAAACGGTTTGATCCAATTGGGGGAGTGTTTTTATTCTGTGGGAGAGTGCGAAACAATGTCCTCTGCAAGTAGGTACCTACTATATGTATAGGTACGTACGCATAAAGGTCCATATAAATTCACGCTTTTGTCCCCATGGTGGTAGGCACTGTAGGCAGATGTCTAACTAAGTTTATCTGTAGGTAGGTACGGTCAGCAACAAAAGCCGATAAACTTTTACCTTTATCATAAAAATAGGTACAAAACACTGCTTTCTAGCATTTATAATAATATAATTTAATTTTTTTTCCAAAAAGGGTACCCACAGTTAACAAAAGGTATTTCTACAACTAGTGATAGGAGGTAAGTACAGAGCAATACCTAATCTCTGCTACAGAAATCTATAAACAATAATTAGCCCTGCCTCTTAAACTAGGGTTACCTGTATCTTTTAAGAGACAGTGATCAGCTATGAGGTTAATGCAATAGGATTAATTTAACTTGTGAGTTGTCTCGATCTACCAAGTGATCATAAAATTTAGCTTAGTTTTAAATTAAGATAAGGAAGGGGAAACAGTTTAAGGCGTGCATTGGCGTGTGTGTGTGTATTTGAGGGTGCGTTTGTGATGATGCATTAGTGTAAGTTGAGAAGTTGGATAAGGGTTACTTGTGAGTGCACACTGATATATTAATATTAGTCGATGTATGTAAGTAGTGATTCTGTTTGTGAGTAGGTAGGTAATCTTGTTAAAGTAGCCATTCTGTCACCTTAGACTTCAGTTCATATCTATTTAGGTCAAGTCGAGTACCTATGTTAAGTTCTTTAAGAGTTTGTTTATCCCATCGTAACCCTGCGTCTATTTGTACGCCGAGATATCTTACCATTATCAGTTCTTGTGAGGCAGGACATAGACACGAAGATGACAGCTGTGGGCAAATGTGGGCTAATCGAGAAAGTGTGATCTGGGCGAATAGAGAATGGAATGTAGGATGTTTTGCGAAAGTTAAGAGTAAGCAGATTTGAGTTGAGCCATTTCTTTACTTTGGTTAATGCTGATTCTGCGCTACATTTAACACAAATTTCACAAATAATTATTTGTGCCGATTTTACTTATCTATTCTTACCTACTTAGCTATGGAAGTTACCTACTATGGTCGTGAAGCCTAGCTTAGGGACCTGCGTTGTGACTGTTCTTGGGTTATCCCAAAAATGTATTGATTTCCAAATTACACACCTAAGTACCTAGTTACCTAAGGTCTACCCGAAAGTATGAGATATTATAGCTACAAGATAAATACCTACTTATCTACTACATTCAAATATACCTATTTAATTTGGTAACTTTCTCTAATCGGAAAGGAAAAAGCTGCGTTTAATTCTAGCATTTCTTGGCAATTTTAATAGAATATTGAAAATGTACCTATGTGTTTCTTTTCCAACATGACCAAACATTAATATTTCACACTTTCCTAGGCTGACCAAAGCCTCTACTTACCATAGGTACCTACCTAGTTCTTATAATGTTGTTTGAATATTTGTACTACTAACCTGTTATCACATACACCATAAATGAAGACAAAACAAAGGAATAAGTAAATAGCACATATCACTTTGCCACTAAACATTTTATGAATAAATTAATATTATTGAGTTATGAAAAAAATACAAATAATTTTAGGCGCTATTGCTTCAACTACGCTGTATCAAATACTTACTAATAAGTAACTACTCGTTTAAGAATTATCTGGTAATACATCCATTTGAATAAACAAAATGAATTTATGTAGTTATAATGAACATTTGACACTGTTATCTTTTATTAATGTTATTGACGTCTTGAGTCTGGCTTCACTCGGGTTTTACACCAATAAGTGACTGTTACGTAGGCACCTATCAATTCAGAATTTATTACAAAGTGGAATCTATCTAAAGTGATACGTAAAGTAGCAGCCTGCGGGGTAATTATATAGCACACTAGCAGTAGGAATGGGTTTCATTTTGACAGTTCAACAACATTACGTTATTTACGTTTTTGAGCAGACAAATTTTTCATACATAAGAAGCAATGCATTAGCAATAGGCTTCAAAATGATTTAGATTGTGTTACGTAATTAGGGTGCCGGAGTCTGGATTTGCGCCCGATTGATGGCAATAATAGGCTAGCCGGGACTCTTATCTGGGGAAATGTGAGTGTTCCATAGATACACCTCTGCCTAACCCTTAGGGAAAAAGAAGATGTTATTGATCTGTATCTCGTCCCTCCACTCGTGTCTACCTATGTAAATCACACAGGTAGGATACCTAAGTAGGTAGGTACAGGTCGGTACACCTATGTGCGTTAGACACTATGTCATAAATTCATAATACTTACATGAATCGGAATTACCACTTCATACATTTTAAGTAAATTATACAGTAAAGCATAATTATGCCCAATTACTATAAACTTCCAAAACGCTCTTCGATCGTCTCAATTTTGGTGGTGTTATTAGTTTTAAGGCGCGTTTCCTAGTGTGCGGTACTGTACTGTACTGCATAGGGTACGGCACAGATGTTTCTTTCGGTGGACTCACTAAGTAAACATTTACAAATGTGCTGCACTGTACCTAACTACGCTTAAAAATGTTACGCAGAGCTTTGCCGTTGGAAACAGAGACTAACGGATCTGCAGCTCAGTGCACTGTTCGAGTTCAGCTGAAAATGTTTTTGAACCAATGTGGTGAACGCAATTTTGGTGCAATCGTGCCTTGAGGGTACATTTTGAAAGTTGGCAACGTCGCAAATAGCTGTCAAATACATATTTCGCTGTACACCGCGAAATTAAATTTTTTCAAAGCATTTTTCAATTTGCAGTTCACTGCCAGGTTGTATATTAATCTAAATTTTGGTGTTACGGTTTTACGGAACCCTGAGGTGTGCGGTGCGACTCGCACATGACCGTTTCTTTTAGGGTTCCGTAGCTAAATGACAAAAAAATGAACCCTTATAATTTCGTCATGTTCGTCTGCCAGACTGTCCGGATGTGACACAGCCATTAGACTCGGAGACTACTAACACTATATCGATGAAAATTGGAAAGGTGTAAACTACAAAGTGAAGAATAACTTATTTCGGAAGTCGGTGTCTTTGGATCTGTATTTTAGTTTTTTGCCACCGACTTTCGAAATTAGTTGTTTTTTCACTTTGTAGTGTATTTTTTTTTTCTGGAAGTCGGTTGTTTTTTTGCAATTAAGTTTTTATTTTTCTCTTTTTAGTGGGTCAGTTATTAATTTATCTAAGTTACAATAGCCTAATGTAAACTGCTCATCACCTTACAAAATATTGCTTTTCCCGATTCTAATTGTTGAGGAGTACTCCTGGTAAGAACCAGAAGAACCACCATCAGCTCCATTTTACCATAAGTATGCATTGTGACGAGCATAAATTGCTTAGCAATCATATTAATGTAATTGAATCGCAACCCGTGAAATACTTATTATTGAGTAGTTCCGGTGGCCACGGTCTTCATAATCAGTTCCACTTCACCGAACGGTGCTTTCCGAGAGCAAATGCACGAGTTACTATAAAAAATACCCAAATCGCTATAGGTACCTATAAAATTTGAGGATTTCCCTCGATCTCCATGGGATCCCTTCATCAGATTCTGACTTGGTAACAATGGGACCAACTCGAGAGCATACCCTTTCAACCAAAAAATAATTTTCTAAATCGGTCCACAGTTGACGGAGAAATCTGTGAACATACATATAGCCGAACTTATAACCTCCTCCTTTTTGGAAGTCTGTTAAAAATATATTCAATGCACACAAGCATATATATTATAGAGTATCGTTAGGCATTATATAGGGTATTGTTGGATCTCTTAAGATTGTTTCTAAGTGACTTTGCTGTTCAAGTCAAAAATTTTCGACATACATACTTATAGGATATTTTCGGTTACAACCGCAGAAATAACTTTGTTTTTCTTAATATTTAGGGTTCTGTACCCAAAGGGTGCCAAAGGGATCCTATTACTAAGCTTCCGCCGTCCGTCCATCCGTCTGTCTGTCAGCGGGATATCTTTTGAACCGTAATAGGTAGTCAGTTGAAATTTTCATTGTGTATTTCTATTGCCGCTATAACAACAAAACATTAAATATAGTTAAAAATTAAAGGGGTTCTCCATAAAAGATTCTTTTTTTAAATATGCTGTGTTAAATATTCTGCGATGGCACGGAACCCTTTGTGTGCGAGTCCGACTCGCACTTGGCCGGTTTTTTCGAGAACATCACGCCTGTTTTCCCCGTTGGGTTAGGCAGAGGTATACAAGTAGGTACACCCACATTTCGTAAAATAAGAAATACTAACTTATATGCGGCCGGTAAAATCAATACTGTGCGTGGTCACACACGCACTTGGCCAGATTTTAAGACTTTCTAGCGATAAAAAAAATTGTGTCGCAAAATTTTTTTTTGCTTCGTTTGTTGCATGGTTTCTAATTAACCTACACGCATGTCGAACGGTAATAAAAAAATATGGCGCGGTTATCATGTGAGGTCATACGGTTATAATAAGGGTTCCTTGTTGGACTACTATAAGTACTATGTAACCTAAAAAGACTATAATAAGAAATAATTAAAGATATAAAATACTTTATTTTAACATTTATTTCCCTTCACCAGTAGTTACACTGCGCTTTATAAAGCCAATATTTCTTAAATGTCGCACGATAAAAGGTGTAGCGGTCAAAGTTATTGCTATCCTGAAAGGCGCAAAAAATTTGTGTACAGTATATGCTACAACAAAAGTGCCTGCATTTGATGATGCTGCCTTCAAAATAGTGCCTTCGCTTACGTTGAAATACTTTAGCACTGCCACTAAATCGACGCCACTGAAAACAAAAGATGAAATTTTATATAATGGAAGATTTACCCAAATTATCATTATTTAATTTAATCATATAATTTTACAATATAACTAAATAATAATAGCTGTAAATGAGTTGTGAATTATGAGATTGTTATAGCAGTACAACATACCTAGATATTAGAAGATAGCAGGACCCCAGAGATATCAGTGAAATGCCAACATGAAATACTATCACTGTGGAACCATATTCTTTGAAAGCCCTTTTCAACTTTTCTTTAGCACTCATTGAAGGTTTTGTATCTGTACTCATATATCTTGTGCCAACAGCTATGCTTTGAAAAAAGGTAAACAGAATATTAACACCTTAAGCAAGAATATGTTTCAGGAATTTAGTCAAATTTTTGGCAAACCAGCAAAATACATTTTGATCTCTGAGTTAAGAAAATGTTAAACCAAAATTGAGCAAATATTTAATCAATTTCATGGTGTTCAGAGCACCTGAAGCTGAATTTCAGTGCACAGAAATAGTTGCAGCTGGTGAGCTGCCACATAGTTTTGGCAATGCCAGATACAAAACAAAGCATTGATTAAATAGCAAATACTCATGCTAATTAAACAGAGTATCTATAACTACACTAACGTAGAAAATAATGCCTTCAAAACAGTTGTCATAGCTGTTAAACAAAACCAGAATGTTGTTTGTCAAAAATTCTATTTCTATTAGTCAAGCAATGCATTATGTTCATAGCATGGAAAACATACTTAATATATTATAATAAATTATTAAAGACATAACCAAAATTCCTGGGTGCACATGGGATTAGTCAGGTAGTTAAGCAGAATGAGTAGCATAATACAAATTATCTCTAAAATATATAAGGCAAACTGTGGATATCACTAGCATAAGTGATTCTTACCAATCTAAATAGGAAGGAGCTGCTGGCTATGCCTATGCTTCATGATATACATTCGTGTGACATGCATCATTACAGACACTACATTATATACACTAAGTCACATGCGCAAACAGACTGATATCTGTAATCCATACAGATAATATTAATGTCAGTGAAATTATAAATTAAACCTTGAAATCCAAGCATGGAAGAAAAGGATATTGCCATGTCAGTTAATATACTTGAAACAGTATTGTTAGTGAACAAACAAGGTATTAGTTAATTGTATCTATGTACATACCGTCTTTTGATACTCTAGCTCGATACTCATTTCTAAGTGTCAAGTAATGAGCACTGTGAAGATGATCAGACAAATACTTGTGCCCTTGACCCCACTGCGATCCAGGCATATTAAGATGGGTATGGTTGCCACTGAAGGGGCTGGGAACATTGCTTTGCATGGAAGAAGACAAACTGACAGCTCCACGGCAGTCATATTTGTTAACATGAGGATCTGACTGTACAGTTATGTCAAATTTTCCCAAATCAATTTGTTTTTTGTAACATGAACTGATAACTGGACCAGATATATCTCGTTCTCTCTGTGGCGAAAATCTACCCATTTCTGAAGCATTTATGTCGACTACATTCGTTGGCAATTTTAATGCTACGGCCGGGGGGAATCTTAAACCAGTTGTGACGTGTATACGGTTAATGTCCTGGCCAATGTTATTGGTAAATCCACCTGCAAAGGTTGAACAAAGGTGAATAAGTCAGTTCTTCGGTCTTGTCCCTTTGTATATAATAAACAAAACTCAAGGTCATGTTCAACAAAACTTACCAAACAATGGATTTGCTAATGGTTTTCCGTTGAAATAACTGTTCGTTCTTGTATAAATTTTGTACATTTTTGTAGGTTTTTGAAAATTTGAGCTTATACGGTGCGGGTTTCAACAAATGAAAAAGCTATAATGGAAATTCCCCGTTTTTATAGACCGTACACGTAACTAGACCGACTAACTGTAACATGACAGCAGAAATAACACTGACAGAAAATAAAAACAGACATTTGAAAAATTTAGAATCAACAGGGGTGCGTAACATCTGGTAACACCATTGTTGATGTTACACAAGACAATGCCGCTCACACACACACAAACAGAACGCCCCTTAGGCTGGAGCGAGACCGGCTCGACCAGGGAAGCGTCTACAGACGGGGGTGTACATCCTCAGCAGGGAGCGCCTAAGTCACCACCTCTGTCACTGGTCGTCTCCCGCCGGGCCTCTTCCAGGGAACCAGAGGTCTCATCTGGCGGAGACTGACCGCCGGGGTAGCGTGAAGAAGGCATTATCATCTAGAAACTAGTTTTAAGGTCTAGCTCCAAATAGTTAAATATACAGCTCTAAAAAAAAGTTAATATATCTACGGATTTTTCTAAAGGCAATCTACAGATTTCTACGGAAATTTCAAGGTCGAGCTACAGAATTCTAAAAATCGAATCTGGCAATACTGTGTACAAAGATAACTAGTTCTGTCACGAGTGCTACCTTGAGCGCTACAAGCATCTTTTGGCACATGACCAAAATTGGAACTGAAACTGCTGTCTTGTTTTTACAATATATTTCACAAAACTAACTTTACTATACTTTCTTAAATCTGGGAATACCCCTTGATCATCAGATAAATTAAATATTAAAGCTAAATACGGTGCAATTGCGTCAATAATAGATTGACAAACTTAAGTAGACATGCCCCTCAGATCTTCGGTAATTTTGATCTTAAGTTGCTTATATGCCTTTACAACGACCACAGGGTTTATGTTTAAATTTAAAATCATAGGACAGGCTGAAATATTCGCTCTTAATAAATCAATAGCAAGTGAGGGCGAGGAATTTAAAGTTTATGTAGTTTTAATTGGAATACTAGTTGCTGCCCGCGGCTTCACCCGCGTGGATGTCAGAAATTATCTAACGAGACCGTGCTGCCGCCGGTACAAAAAGTAGCTTCTGTTACTCCTTATAACATCAGCTATATGCCCGTAAAAGTCCCGCCAAAATCGGTCCAGCCGTTTCGGAGATTACCGTCAACTGCCTTAACTTTGCCTCGCGTCCTGTTTGCCTAAAATGAAAAAGATGTAATATATTTTTCATTTTACTTGTATGGCAATGGAAACTTTAATACATTTTTAGAATTATTAACTGGCAACCCAAAACTGGTGCTGATAGGTTGATACTATGCACAGATTTTTGACAGTTGTATGTCAAACCACAGAGTACATTTTATATAGGGAGATAGAGACGTCACTCGAACATTTCATGGCGCCCTCTAGCAACAAGCAAAATCAACACTTCATGAAGCAATATATAGGTACTAGCTATACGTATACAAATGTTGCTTCATATAGGTACAATAGCTTCCAATCTGCAGTAGGCCCTGTCCTATTTCCTTCCGTTTTAGTTAGGTAACAGTTTTTTTATGAACTAAAAATAAAGAGTCTGTAACGGTTTACCAACAATCGATTGGTCCATGAACCGTTGGTGAACAGAATCTTTAAACCATTAACTTTTCATCCAAAGTACTTTTCACCCACGAACGTTTCGCCAACATAACTAACTTAACCTTTTTTTTTCCCGGGTGGAAAAGTCGTTTGGATAAAAAGTTAATGGTTTAAATAAGCTGGTCGACGGAGCCCCGCTTTGCGGGGCTCCTATTTCTGTCTAAAGGGTTTAAAGGAACCTAACCAACCGAACCTCGGGATGCCACTGACGTCGACCGTGATGTTGGCGAAACGTTCGTGGGTGAAAAGTACTTTGGATGAAAAGTTAATGGTTTAAAGATTCTGTTCACCAACGGTTCATGGACCAATCGAGTGTTGGTAAACCGTTACAGACTGAAAAATAAAACACCAGATCCAATGTCAAATACCTACTTTATTTCTTCTTCAATATTTTTTTTACAATATTTGAAGGCTAACTCCTGAATTATTACAGTTCAGTATACAACACTGCTCGCGTTCATATTTTTATGCAACACAATATCGGTGCTTTCACAAACAAGTAAACAGTCCAGATTTTTGTGCAGGGGTCGTTCAGATAAAGCGAAGTTGTCGGTATCAACACTTTTCCAGTTCAACATTTAGAAACAGAATCCTAAATGTCCATACAAGCAAAGTCGTCAAGAATAATCCACAAATTAATCGAATCGCAACCATTAATTTTTATTGTCTTCTATTCGGAAAAAAATTACATCATATTTGACAAGTACGCGAGTTGCGTTCCTTTATTTCCATTTAAATTTAAGACAGTTTCAAAAATTTGCGTTGCTTTATTAGATGATTTTATCCATTTAAACAAACGTTGTATGTTAACACAATAAATGTAAAAGCTGTCTCAACTCCTTAAATATTTTTATTTGTAAAAGAATATATTGTTATTTTAAGAAAATCTGAATAAAATGGAACATATTGTGTTTAGACCTGTTTACATATAGTATCTCTATGTAGTCTATGGTTTAGACGAAACCCATGAACATTTTGAGAACAGCGTCATCTACCTATAAGTAAAATCATCTTTGATATTACTCTACTAGTAAATTCAAAATCTATAGAATTGTGTAGTGTAACTCCAAAATCAGAAGCCTACTTAAACTGGTCGGTTATGATTCCCTTACTTTTGTTCTAAGCTACAGCACCGTGTGTCAAACCGAAACGGCCAAAGACGTTTTCAAGAGTTGTGGAAAAACTTTTCAAATAAGTCTAAATTCTAATTTATGTTGTGTTATTTGAATATAATATTGTTAGTTTTATCATATTTTGTTGTTAATAATGAAATTTAACTGATATTTATTGAGAAAAAGTTGTTTAGGCAAAGTTTGGCATAATTTTCGAACAAGTATGCCTAACATTCCCGAGGCTAGGGTTGACACACTTGAGTGCAATGCTCCTCGGAGGTAGACCGCAGCGATCACTGCTTCTGCTGTGGTCAGCCTGGTCACAAGGCTGGCTCGTGTAATGCCACGCCGCACTGCTTTTTATGTGCGGCAGCTGGCAAGCCGGCCGTTCACCGGGCTGGGAGTAAGGCCGACGCTCCACCCGCCAAAGCCAGGGGTCAAGCCCTCCGCCACCGCCGTCACCGCTGCACCCGCCGCCACTGCCGCCGCCGCTGCCGCCCCTACCGTCGTAGCCGCCGCAAACACCGCGACAGGGTCCTCACAGGGGGCTCGGGAGGGGCTGATATGGAGTGCCAATAATGGCCCCATTACGCCTCCTCCAGGCGAATATCAACCACTGCGTCGCCGCTCAGGATCTATTGCTCCAGAGCATGGCGCAGTGGTCGATCAACATCGCCGTGGTTGCTGAGCCGTACTTTGTCCCGCCCAGGGATGACTAGGTGGAGGACCTGAGCGGCTATGTGACCCTCATTTCGTCGGCCGCCGCCGGTACCCCGTCGCTTGAGATAGTAAAGAGAGGACGGGGTCGCGTGGCAGCACGGTTCGGGGAGATTGTTGTGGTAGGGGTATACTTCTCCCCGAACCGAACTATCGCCGAGTTCCACAACTCCCTTGCGGAGTTGAGTCCCATGCCCTCCCCGTGCTCGTTCTCGGGGACTTCAATGCCAAGAACACGGCGTGGGGTTCCCAGTATACGGACACACGGGGCAGGACAGTGGAGGACTGGGCTCTGGAGACAGGCCTGGTCGTCCTAAACCGGGGATCTGTCCCCACGTGTGTGCGGATACGGGGTGAGTCAGTGGTGGACATCTCGTTTGCCAGCCCCGCTCTGTCGCCGCGTGTTATTGAATGGCGCGTCATCGAGGGGGTGGAGACGTATTCCGACCACCGGTATATCCGGTTTGACGTCTCCGCCCAGACCTCTAGCGCGCTGGTCCGACAGGCCCCGAGTGGTCCGCGGTGGGCGCTGAAGCAGCTGGACCGGGAGCTCCTCCTTGAAGCCTCGATCGTGCAGGCCTGGGTGTCACCACCAAACAGGCCTGCAGACATCAACGAATAAACACCTCCTGGCTCCATCATTAGATCAGCTCCAAGATACAAATTATAGTTTTTTCATCAGAACTAACTGAAAAAAGATTTAATCTCTGTAAGTAGGTTTGTACAAACGCTTTTACACGCCAATCATATTTTACAAACTACATGAGGTCCTATCTGACTACTCTGAGAAGAAAGGCCGAAACAAACTCAGAGGTCACAGTCTCTTTTGAAGTCCAGAAATAATCTTGGTCAGATCATGTGAAAACCATGAAAATTGGTGTCTGAAATGGTCTTTTAAGGAAAAACCACACAGATTGAGTGGACGTGTCCAGTCAGTGCACGCATTTGTCAGTAATTGTGTAGCTCAACTCAGAACTAAACTACATTTAGGGTACATACAAAGTTTAATTTCGATACGACAATTAGAAGTACGTTAAAATCGACTTCTAAGATTTTATTACATTGTTTGTTAGTTACAACTTAGATCACTGTGATTTTGACAGTGATGCAAAATCAGAAGAGTACTACTTAGTCTGTGATCAGAGGTAAATAAACTGTGATAGGGCTGTAGGAGCAAATACACACGGAATGCATTGTTTAAAATTAATTGATAGATGTCAGTATCGATTAAATTAGGATAGGCGCATTTATTGCATTGGGTTGTCCTGTAATGGTTGATGGAAGTAGATATATAAATAAATGATAAATGTTTTCCTAAATTAATATGACATACCATTTACGATATTCTTTAAGATTTTTCCTTTCTATGTTCAACTGATTAGCTAAGGGGCTGTAAGAGTATTTATCAAAATAAATGTACGTAACGAAAATATTGTTAGGAAATATTGTTATGAAATAGTCGTAGGTGTAACTACCTAGTAAACATAAGGGTTGTTATACAATGGCGAAACTTAATTTTCTAATATTCGTGATTTTTTATGTATTACCTGTCCCCCCTTGTGTTACCTGTCCCACAGACATTCGTAAACCACTACTTGATATGTAAATAACCGTGACAAGAAATTATTAAAACATCAATATAAACTAAGTGAAAAAAATACGCAGTACTAAGGATAACTCAAAAACTGCTGGTCAGAACTTGATCAAATTTAAATGGGACCACATGTGAAGCACCAGCTTTCAAATGAATAAAGAATCATCCAAATCGATTCACCAAAAAAAAAGTTCTGAGCTAACAACCACAAAAAAAAAATTAAAAAAAACATAGTCATATTGAGAACCTCCTCCTTTTTTTGAAGTCAGTTAAAAAACATCGAAATCTGTTCTTTAACATTTAAAAATTTAAACAAAACTTAATGACTATCCATATCCATTAGCACTTTATAAATTACTTCACATACACCCAGCTTTATACTGTACTTTTCCGTAACGTACCGAAATTCATAAAAAAAAAAACGTTACTAAAATGTAACGAGAATTAGACAAAATAGAGTTCTAAGAAGTCAATGGTTTGTTATATCTTGAAACTGGAAATAATATATAAGTTTACATGTTTGTACCATACTTATTACAATAAGATTTAAAAAGCAAGACTTACCGTATTGTGAAAAAAGCTATAATGTTTCCCGTATCGAAAAAGTAGTCTCACCAACTCGCGTTCATTACTGATTTTCACATTAAAAATTATGGCGGAGACGCCAGATCAACAACTAATCAGAAAGAAGCTAGTGGTGTCTGTGTTAAAATTTTACGGAGGTGTTCAAAAATTACGTTTAAGTAGAAATAAAACGAAACTAAAGGAGTAGTAACTAAAAAGTTAATAGATACGACTCATTTTGTTTTTCGCATTTTTTATTATGAAACCTCATATAAAATCACTTCAATACAGAAACTGCATTTAATCAAAGTATGTCATACATAAAAATGCACAATGTTAACGTGACATAACGTATGTTATGAAGCTTAACACGTATAAGGTGGGTAGGGTTGCAATTTGATTTGTGTATGAATGACAAATTAACAGTTTTAAAAAAGTTTACTAAAATGAGGTTTTAATAAGATTAAACTATATTATTCTTCGTAATTTTAAAGTTTAATATTTTTACTTCACAATTATGTACCTAATTCTTTTTGGTAGGATTAAATAAAAATATTGTAACTTTTTTAACTATTTCGAGGCACCAAATAAAATCACTAAATATGAGAAAACTAAAATATTTATTCATAAACTTTAAAATATACAACAAATATTCTACTTACAAATGATTTGCTTAAATCGTAAATCAGAAACCAAAGCCACGTGATCTGAAGGAAATACGACACTCGGCAACGCAGTGTGTAATTTTAATTCATCAATAGACGGAAGAGGAACCACCTGCAAAAATAATAACATTTGTTTAATTTTAGATAAATCGTCTTAGCTGTTCAAGGATCTTTTAGCAAGTGGCCAAAATCTTGATTTTTTAATACATATACATGACATAAAGGAGATGTTCCAGAAATGTATGGAGCCTGGGCTAGCACTACGTACAATTTATGTAAATTTCGCTATACAATATAGTAACCGTTGTTATACGTTAATTTTCTATAATTTTACTTCGTTTCAATGTAAATTCAAATTAACTTGGTCAAGAAGAGCAACACAACATAAATATGGTGGATCAGCAATATGAGAAATGTCATTTTGTCAATGACATTTGATTGACTTATCTATGTAATATCTGCGATAAAAAAGCAATCAATCAATGTCCGCAGTAGTAAACTGGGTCGCAAAACAAAAACAATCACTAAAAACTCCGAAACATCCAATTCAACACGCGCGAACACAACGATTTAAAGACAACTAACAAAGACAAAGAAAGACGTCATTACACGAAACTTAAAACTGTCAAAAGTCGTCAAACGTCCAAGCAAAACTGTCTTGGTTGCTCTATAAATAGGGTTATCTTATTAAAAAACTTCCCAAATGACCATTTTTGTACTTACGCCTGTAACTTTCTTCCAAATTAATTTGTTTGTATTTTTATGAAATTCCTCTATTTTTTTTCTATTTATTTAAGTAGTGTACATAGTGGTAGCCCAAAATCAAACATCTTACACAAATGTTTACCAACAGCGCCTCCATGTCAACGTCATTCGAGCCCGAGCACCAAAAGAATCTTGTAGTAATCTTAATCGCGCGGCCCTCCACTGCTTGCGATGCGAAGCATATTCGACGTATTTGTATGGAACATTTAGTCAAGGGACGCGCGCGCGTTTTTGTGTTTTGTTTTGGGGAGGTTACCTAGCGTTCAAATAATAAAATACTGCTAAAGTCTAAGGCTGAGTTCTATTAAGCTTGCTTTGCCTTTACATAAACTAAGTACTAAGCGTTCATGTACTCATGCGAATCATATACTAATAACATTAATGTTTATATTCATATAAAACACACGATCGTATTTGCTTATAACAATATGAACGTTATCCTCATAAAAATAAAATTCATATTACGGTTGCTGTACTTGGCTTAACTAAAGACTACAGTTCTTTCACATTTATTGTACGTTGATTTTGCATTACTGTCAAAACCAGTGTTTTATTTTCCTTGTATTAAGGTTGCTGTTGGGTTGCTGCTGTCATGCTGGGGTCAACGTCAATTTCAATCATCGCCATAAACAACGCGCTCATTATTCCGATAGCTAACGCAATAAATTGAGTGGCCACACGGTCAACGTCAATGCTCATTTAATTGGCGATGGCTCATTTAATGTTCCTTCATTGAATTTAATGATGGACGTTGACGCTGCTGCACTGTATTTAATGAGTGTCAATTTTTATTACAAGAATAGTTTTTATCATTACCGAACGAAGAACAATAATTACGTTTAAAAAAATGTTTGAAATGGGAATACTTATTGTATTAATCATCTCCAAGCATCATGATGCGATGCACGATTCTTGTAGCTTTTGTGTCTCGGATCCCACAAACATGGCTCTGTTTGCAGAATTTCGAGAAACTCAATGAATTTCTCATTAGTCCACTCCATAATCGGCTCTGCTAAGCAAACACGTGCGATTCCGTCGCATTCACGGTGCACATTTGCACAATGACAAACGTAAGTGTGGCTTCTTCAACGCAATAATTCTCGCGATAAAACTCTTTGAATTACTGTACAAAAAAATACCGCCATCCAAGTTATCGCCGAACTAGAGATGGGTAGCACACTCTTTTAAAATGAGGATCGTGGGAGGCACTCTTGTGACAAAGTGTGCTAGAGGCACTCTTTTGACACTGCTACCACGAATGAGGCGAGGCTGCGGTGACTTGTGAGCACGTACGTGCTGTGAGTGTGTCAGTGAGTCGCGTCACTCGCGAGTGTGGTGTGCAGTGACGACAACGCGACACGGCACACGCGGTGACTATTCGGTTAAGCGCGTCACACAGCTCGCACGAGTGATGATGAGGGAAAGAAAAATGAGAATGATTACGCTACGTCGTCAAACAAAAGCAAATGACGGCAATTAAACTTATACCTTAACTCCTTTGTTTAGACTCTTAAATAGACTTGCAAAAACCAAAATAAAAAGACTGAGTGACTCGTTTCGTTCAAAACTCACAATACGTATGTTCTAGTGTAGCTAATTTGTGTCCTATGATATGTGCTAGCACAGCAAAATAAAATGAGTGAGTGACTCTTTTTATCCAAGTGAGTAGCTACAACTGTGCTATCACATGTGCAGAGTTATCCAACACTACGCCGAATGTCAAACGGCAATGTGAATGCCCTTGTCAAATTATCGCGATAAGTGCTGGCTACATCTACGGATAACGTCCATCATCGTGATAATCAACGGCGTTTCAAGTTGGTGTGGCCTCAGCATTAGACGTAAAATAACTGAAAGAACTGTAGTGCGCTTGAAAGATCTCAGCTATAGAGTATAAAAGCTGAAGTATATTATATTATGGGTACGTTCCAAATTGCACTGTAATCGGTTTGAGCGTGCTTACACCCGTTCCGAATTAGCGTGAGCGCGATAACAATGTGCCGTGAATCGTCATAGATGACGTCATAACATGCGCCATCTTGCAATAACGCTGACCATGCCTTAAATTAATATCATCGTGAGGGCTGTCAAAAGTGACAGCTGTGCGATGTCCAGTTGAGTTGTTTTGAATCGCATCTTTGGTCTCATACATACATCTCAATTAACAAAACAGAAGTGCCCATGAACTTCGATTTAAAAAAGTATCCAATCGGTCTTTTTTTCTTGTGCAAGGTTTCGAGTTGACGTTGAGCGAGCACAGTGAGCGCGTTCACGAGCGTTCCGAATTGTTTGTAGCTCTCCGCTGTCATAATCGTGATATCTAAATCGGAACGGAAATTATTGATGTGAGCGCTGTGATTGATTATGGCGTAATTCGGAATGAGCCCTATAATAATAAACTTTTATTTGTAGACCTTGAAGTCCATAGTGTTAGTATTGATTGACATGAAACTACTTGGTAAACTATTGACACACACTATGATAGTATGACGTGTAAATGGGACAAAATAAAAAAAATATAAATATTTATGATGTCAGAAATCTAGGACTGTTTTTCATAAAAAAAATTAAATCTGATTTAGAACATAGGAGTAATGTTGATCTACCCATGGTATAATAATATACTTCGCCAGGTATAGCATTCCGAGACACAGTGGTCACGTGGCTGACACAAGCCTACGTCATTACCGCTGTGTTACCAGTAGTGTGTCATAATAACTCCCCAACCACCTTTATTACCTGTGCGAATCCGATAAATCAATGAGGTTTTAACTAACAATTACGTCGGTATAAGTTTAAATTGAATTGTTTCGTTTGATTAGAAAAACAAAACGACAATTTAAATGCTTGATATTTTTTTTTTAACAGCATGGTGACTGAAAATGTTTCCATACTTCTTGTTTTGTTGCAATAAAGTGGCAACTGGATAGTGACGTAAGCTTGTGTCACTCTCGGAGTGCCAGACCTTGTTTTTTAGACCATGGATCTACCTACATTTGGTTGTCACCCGCGTCCCCGCAAGTTGCTACCGCGCAAAACCATTCAACTTTAACTTTGAAAATGGAAAAATGTGATTCCGACTCGCTATTTGCCGGTTTTTTTTTTATATCATATCTTGAGTTACGTGGTTTGTAGTTTTTAATATAATCCAGCAGTCGGGGCAACGAATAATGAATGAAAGTTTTTCCAAATACAAGATTTTTTTCAAATAAGTCAGACATTTTATGATTATTTTACCTGTTCTACTCCTAAGTTAGTCTTGTCATAAAATATGTAATCCAGACAATCTGCAAACTCGGCTGTATAATTTGTAAAAGGAGGCGTTCCGCATGCACTTGCTAAAGAAATATTTTGCTCCAAACTTAAATCATAAACAGCTTCATCCTTGTCTGAAACAAAGAAAATGGTTGACAGTCCAATAGCTTCCCTTATTCCCTACTGTTCCTTTTTATGAACGAATAGCTTTTGCCCTCGAGACCCCGTCCATGTCATGTGGATGTGGATTTATTTTACCAAGGAATTATGTTTCATTATTCATGACCTGAGGGCGTAGCATTAAAATTTATAGTAGGTAATAGCTGTTGAACAATGCATATAAATAACTATTTAAAAAGAAATAGTAGTTCAAATCATTGCTTTTTCGAAGCAAAAGACCAATCCTCAAAATGTTTGTCCCAGTACCGACTGCCGATTCACTCTCAAAATACAGGGCCGTTAATCTGGTGAGATGACGCTCACAGATTTCCCCATACTGACCAGTATGGGGAAATCTGTGAGCGTCAAGATGACGGGGTGAAGTCGCCAATTTAAAATGTATCACATTAAAGTGTTTGTACTACATATGTACTATTTGTACCCTAAACAAGACATTTGTACTTACCTCTAAAGGTAAAGGAAGTATGTCATGACGTCCCTAGTCCCGCCACTTTGACGTCATAGTGGCGGGACCTTCTGGAAGCGCTACTCAAAGGCAGGTAATTCAACCTCGAAGACCCGATCAATCTTTTTCCTATTATCAATATCGATATTTTTCCTCATATTTCTCGAATAATTGGTAAGTGGGAGTGCTACGCTGACTTAAAGACAAAAATTAAGAAGAGTTAAACGTACATAGTGCCTAATTGTTTAATGTATGCGCAAAAATAAGTCTTTAAACTTTCTTTTTTTATATAAGTAACTTTTATCATTAGAACAAGGCAACAGTTATAATCATCAAACCCATTTTGGGTTGTTTCGTTTAATGTGTCCATTTTAAAGAAAACGATGCATAATGATGGATAACTTTTGATGTAAGTACTTAGATTATGAATACGAAAATTACACACGTTCATGTACATGAACGTGTGTAATTGGACGTACTAAGTTTCCACATTTAATTTTGCACTAGTTCTAACGATTTTCATATGAATTCAGCGATAGCATGAATCATCAAATTGGCGGGCACAATGTTTTAATCACCTTACTGTAATTTAGCACTTACAATTGTATTGAAAATTTAATATATACCTGTACATATGTAGTAGGTACTAAGTCTTCGAGTGTGAATTACCTACCTCTGAGTAGCGCTTCCAGAAGGTCCCGCCACTTTGACGTCCAAGTGGCGGGACCAGGGACGTCTTGACATACTTCTTTTACCTTTAGAGGTACAAATGTCTTGTGTGGGGTACAAATAGTACATATGTAATACAAACACTTTAATGTGATACATTTTAAATTGGGGACTTGATCCCGTCATCTTGACGCTCACGGAAATCTAAAGCTATGAGACGGAGAAAGTTCTAAGAAATCATGATGATCTTACGGACATAACACATATAATTTGACTTACTAGATTTCCAGTCTGGCAAAGTACTTGGTGATTCACCAGTTGTGTACAACTGATATACACCACATGATGGGACACTGTTGAAATCACCACAAAGTATGACACTTACTCTTTGATGTGGATACTGAAATGGAAATATTTCATAATATGATTAGGTATGTCATTCTGAAGATTACATGCAACAAACACTTTACACCAAAGGTTACAATTGACTGGTATTGTAGGAACACTGAAAAGTGTTAGGATATGACCTATCACATGGCACCCGTGATTACCAAGTGCCTGTGGTGGAGTGATCTTATTTCAATGTTTAGACTTTAACAGAGACCATGGCCTGTGAATTTGTTTCGGCATAAGATTTACTTACAGAAACAAATATCATTTAATTTATTTATATTGAGGTCTAATGAAAACTTTTTGCTGTAAGTTATTGAAGATGCAATTAAAAGCTGCATTTTCCTACCTTAACTCTTACATTCTTCTGAATATCCATTAACCAGTGTATGACAATACCTCCTTGTAACAATCTTATATGGTCAGCATCAGGGTGGAAATATAAATGTGTGTTGGCAACAATGAGAATCTCATCTGGATTGTCAACTGATTGTAGGAATGTTGCACTTGATATTGTAGATCTATCTAACAATCGTTCTGTTAAAGGTTTATTGCTTTTAATTTTAGCCCAAATTGATTTAAGGCATTCTTTAGTTTTCAGAGCTTCAGCTAATACTATGCTTTCATCTCCTAAAAATCTAAAACGGAAAAATTGATTTTGTTTAAACATGTTAGACAGATTGTGGTAGTCAATATTTTGTCAAGCAAATTGTTAATAGTCATACTTAAATCTATCTCTTCTGTAAAAACAGGCCAATCCTTCTGCAACTTGTTTTCCTTTCTTGTAAAATAAACCATTCAGACCTTCAGATTTCATAATAGGTTTTAAGCAGTTGCGAAATATTTTACTATCCACTTCTTGAAGACATATTATATCACTGTTATATCCTGAAACATACAGAAAATATGAATTATTACTAGACACATCTCCAACATTCCACCTGCCAGTAGTGCAATGGAATGGATGCATTATTGCAGACATTATTAAAAATAAAACAGTCAAATGCATGTCACACTATGCTCAATGGCGGGTTCCGTAGTTGGGATGAACTTATCCCAAAAACAAACTTAACATTGTTGTTCAAAAACATGTTCTCCCATACATCAATATACATCACAGTCAATTCTCCAATTGCAAAATGTAAGTTTGTATTCAATTATTAATATTCTTGTATGTGTGAAATTACAGCAAAACATTACATAAACTTACCAAGTAATTCTTTCAATATGAGTTGTTTTCTATAATCAATGTGTAATGCGTATGGGGGACAGTACGGATATAGAACTGTTCTTGTATAATCTGAGTCACAATACAAATCAGCCAAAATGTTGTATGATACACATCTGAAACTGCAAACAAACAATAATATTTTTGTAAGTGTATGAATGACTGATATGAAGAATACAATAATATAGAATTGAAAGATATAGAATTGTATTAAAATAAAATGAAGTTCGTTCAAACCTTTGATGTTGCAATTTTTGTTTTGTAAACATATGTCTAGTTTCAAATGGACAGTTCCCAGGTCCTGCTTCAATTAGATTTTTAGATATAGTTTCAACAGCAGGGCCAACCATTCCATCATTTCCTAAAAGTTTGAAGTTAGTTATTAAAGTATAAGAATTCTTAAAAATGTGAAGATTTGGGCTCTATACTTAGGTGAAGATGTAAACATAAGCTTAACACTACTTGCCTGGTATACACTCAAACTTTAATTTCATTCCTACATCTTGTGTGTCAGGAGTATAAATGAATTTGTTGCCAATTAGTTCCCATTGAATTTGTTGCTCAATTACTGGCTTTCCCTTGTCATTTAATGGTAATCCTTTATACCATTTAAAAGTACACTTATCCTGTTTAGCATATTGAGTCTCGAAATTTTGGGGATGAACTGGAAAACCAGCTAAAATGCTTTGCGGTAAGTTCATACTGACTACCCATGGAGAATTAAAAACTACTTCATAGAAACTATCTGACATTTTTAATTTGACTGGGCCTTTCATAGTAAACAGGTCATTACAAGTACTATTGTCATTGATTAAAACATTCTTAGAATCATAAAATTCAATGTGAAGGACTCCAACATCCTGACTAACTTTTTTCTTTTTATTGCCTTTGTCAAACACTTTCTGAATATTGGTTTTCATACGAGTGAGCAAAACCTGCAAACTTTCCGATGGCTTTCGGCTGAAATTAAATTGCCTAGCAGAGCCTTTCACATCTAATAAAAAGGTAATATCAACTTTTTCTTCTTGCTCTATGTATCTAAAATAGCATTTGTTACTGTTCATGATTTTTGATAACGAAACTACGGTAGACAGTTTGTTGCTTATGTTGTAAAATCGAAATAGCATAATATATTATATAAACGTGTTTTATGTTGTGTTAAAGTAATACCAATTCAAACTTGATTGTATTGTATCGTCAGCAGTGAAAGAACATATTTTAACCAAAAAGACCAACTTATCGTAAACTTTAACCTCAAAAGTCTGACAGAGTATTACTGTCACTGACAGATCAATAATCACATAATTTGACAATTTGAAACTAATACTCTGTCAAACTTGACAATTCCATTTTGACAGTTTTCAGTATACTAAAAAGTACATACTAATTCCATGGTTTTCAGTAAAATTTTGTTTGAAGCACTGTAATGCTAGATACACACGCAGCGACTGTAGTCGCCGAGGACTCGCTGGCGATGGCAGAATCTCAGGTCCACACACAGATTTTGACATCGCTAGCGACAAATCTTCTGTCAAATTACCTACCATAAGGCCCACTTGCACCACAAATCACTTTATAGAATTTAACATTTTACCCTAAACATTTCAAAAAACATAATTCTGTCTCTATCATCAGCAAACGATCGACAGAAACAGAACCATGTTGAAAATGTGTTTAGCGTGACAAATCACATAAGATTTGTCGTGCAAGCGGGTCTATATTTTTTATCAGTGCACTATCAGAAACCAAAATGTTTATTTTGACAACCTATGTTGGCGACGACAAAGACTGATTACTAAATTAAGAGTTTGATTGAACAATAATAACTGTTTCCTAATAGTTATAGATATTAGTCATGAATGTTGTATTATAATGAGCGTAGGGATAGTTTCAATCTCCCATAGTTTTTAAGAAAGCCTGATCGATACCTATATTTAAATTAGCTAAGTAATTAGCTGTAAGACAATGAATAAGAATGAGTAGTTACCTATAATTAAAAGAACGTAGTTAGTACCCTAAACACAAATCCTAAAGGTAAATAGGTAATGGTATTGCCCACACAAGCAGGTCTCAGCTTGACAAAAACACACAGGTAAAACTCTAACAGTCACCCAAACACACATAAACAAGAATAATGGTATCACCCATGAACAAGTCTCAACTTGTTAAACAGAATGGCCTCACCCACGAACAAGTCGTAACTTGCTCAGCCAATAAGGGTATCGCTCAGGGAACAGGTTACAACCTGTCGAAAAACAAGCTCATGCTTGACCAAAATATCCGAGCTTAACTCACCTGTCATTGGTAAAAAACTATAAAATGTAATTCCCTCCTAACAGAACCACCCGCTACTTGTACTATAATAAAATACTACTTAAGCAAACCAAAATGTAAAAATCTAGTTTTTTATTAGTGCGCGGCTCAATATATTTCTAAATAGTGTTAATCCATGTTGTGTTTCAATTAGAATCCCCTACAACCTAAATGCGAAAGTTTATTTCAGACCAATAGTTGAATAGTTACACATGAAAATGTAGGGCTTTGTAAAGCTTAGTTCACGCAAGTTTTGTCTACTTTTAAATAGGTTCCAATCTAACAATACAATAATATGAAGATTTTTGTGTAATATAAATTTATAACACAAATTAATGTTAATTTGTTGTCAAAAATAAATACATAGTTTGCTAGATAAATTATTTTTATCATGAGTGTCAATGGGGAAGAAATCGCAAAGCTATGAACAGGTGGCGCTGCTAGCGCATGACTCATACCATCGCACTGTCAATTTTATCTGTGTTTTAAATAATTATAACAGGAAGTAGCGTGTGTGTTTTGTTATTTTAACGAACAGTATATTCAACGTGGACTGTACCTCAGTTAAAAGCTGAACTAAAGAACCGAGGAGGCTCATTAAGAGGCCGAAAAGCGGATCTGGTTAGCAGGTATTTTCAGCCTATTTTCTTGTTAATAATGAAAGCAAATAGCCCAATTTTATAAACAGCAACGTCGTTCATTTGATTATTACAAACGTTAAAAAAACTAATGTTTTATGTACTTACACAGAAGTTTTATAACATTTTCAATGTTTCATGAGCAAAACATAACCTAGAAATTAAATCTGAATTTGAACTAAATTTGTTACAGAATCGAATCATTTGATCGTAATTTTAACTTCGGGATACCTCAGCAGCATGAAACATGAAACTGATGATACCAAGATTAATTTTCCACCTCCAGAGAGTTATCACGACATTAATAGCAGCTGCAAAATTGCGTATCTTAGTCGCCCTTTCCCATAGTTTTTTTAATCGTAAATATTTAGGAAAATAACGATTTCCATTGTTATTACAACCGATTACAACAAAACGCGGCATTTTTGTCAGATTCCGTCCAAAGATTTTTGTAAACAAGTTGTGTGTAATTTGACAGCTAATGCCATTTTTTGTGAGTCAAGCGTTACCAGCGACACCGTTGGCCAAAGTTGACAGTTTTCTTCTTTGTAAAGCATAGTTTACACATATTTTGCTAACCAAATTGTAGTCAGCTGCATCCGGTTAAACTGGAAGCCGAAGCTGACCCTAACATAGTTGGAAAAAATGCTTTATTTACGTGTGCAAATTACAACATAATATGTGTCTTTGGCTATAGAAAAACCAACGAGAAGAAGAAACTAAGCAAGATGTCAAGTTTGATATTCTTGTTCGTCAATTAGAGTTTGCACCGTGCACAAACGACATCACAGTGTTGCACTTGCGTAGACTTTATTCACCTCTGTCCTGAATCTCCAAACCGATCAAGGTCTTGTTATTTTTGTCCATATCCTAATAATTAAGATAATATTTTCCTCATTTATGTTATATTGTATAGTGCGTAAATTAGGTATATTTAATTGTTATATAAAACACCATTGGTTATTATTGACTTTGTTGTGTAATAATTAATTTAGTAAATGGAATGAAATAATCTGGCAAGTGGCAACATTGTTTGTCAACGTGTCAATGTGATTTGTACGCGTAGCATGTTAGTTGCCAACACATTATTCAGAGTTGGTCTACTTTGTAATTTCGAGAGATAGAATTATTAAACTTAACAACATACATCGCTACTTATTGTGGGTGGTTCATAACTGAATCAGATAATTTTAAATATGGTGCGTATAATAAAAGCTTAAAAGTGTTATTTTATAATTGTGGATATCGGTGAACGGAGACCAATGTTCATGGACTTAATCTTTGGTATTTTGCTTTCAGCCTCCTTCCCCAAGCTCCACGTCTGTAGGATCTGGTAGTCGCTCACCAAGCAAGGCGACTACAGCACCACGATCATCCAGCGGTAGCACAGTTCGTCAACGAAAAACCACAACGACTACCACTGCTGCCAGAAACCGCAGCACAGGTGCCGGATCAGGTGGCATGTGGCGATTCTACACTGATGATTCTCCTGGTGTTAAAGTGTAAGTTACTACGAGACCTTTAAAATTCTGTTTATCAAAAAAATATATACATAGGTATAATACCTATATCTTTGTGTGTATCCAAACAAAATCATTATATAAAGTTCTTATTATAATGTTTTATTATTTTAATCAAAATCTAAGCATTTTTGGTAAACAAAGATAACAAACAAAACCCTGAAGTAATGCACTTATTTTAATTTATAGAAACACGAAAAATTAAATCAAAGCGTTCATGGCTAGTGTACAACTATATAAAAAGTAGAATCGTAATAAAATTATAGAATGAAAATAACAGTAATTCCTTCTCCCTACAACTAATAAATTAAATAAAATGCATGTATTTCAACTACTATTTATTTACTATTGTTTATTTTTATTTACAGAGGACCAGTTCCAGTTTTAGTAATGTCTCTGCTCTTCATTGCGTCAGTCTTTATGCTTCACATATGGGGTAAATACACAAGGGCGTAACTTTCCACATTATTTAATAATTGTCTGTTCGGAGCAAGAGTGAAAGTACTAAGTGATTGTTATGGAGTTGGGTGTTAAGATATGATTTTAATAAATTATGTAATTTAATCTTATTCTGCAGTAAAAATAAGTTGTATACATTAAAAGTCAATTTTATTTCTTTTTATCCTGATATTACCAAGTTGTTAAACTTGTCAAATGTTGTATCAACCAGCAATTGTTCATAACAAAAACCACTTGAAATGACAATAAATATAATAATGAAACCCGTTAAGCGCTTACATTCAAACGGCTTCTAGTAGGCGACTGTTTGATGGGATAAATATTCGTTACTCTTAGTTACAGCTGTTTGATGTAACTAAGTCTTAAATAAATTGAATTATTGGACAATGGCCCATGTCTAGCAGTGGTTCCTACCACTAATTATACCTTTAATAATATAGGCTGCATTATAAAACAAATGATGCTACAATTAGGTAAGTATGTCATAAATTAATAAAAAGTGAAAGGTATAACATGATGTACTGTTTTGTAGTGCAAGACTTGTTCATGTTGTGCACATACACACACACAATCACCATTACAGGCCGTTTCTAACTTTTGATAATCACAAGTAATTTTTTTGTTTACCTTATTGCATAAGATTTAATAGTATTTCTTCCCAGGAGAGGACACAGGTTAATCACTAAGCACAAGAGTCAGGGACTTCAAACATTTTGTACCCCTCATGGGGCCCTTTGTGTAATAATAGTAGTTTATGCACTTAGGGGATAAAGCAGTGTCTTATGTCGCGGGCGCTATTTTGAATTCTGAACGCAACGGAGGATTCTAGCTCGAGATTCGAGCTCTGTGTAAACTCCTGAGCGAAGTGAGGAAGTTAAGACTAGAATCCTGAGTGAAGCGAGGGATTCAAGCTCGTCTCCAGACGAAGACACCTTTATCCCCGAGGAGAGTATTCCACGTTTCGCACCTACTGCGAGGTAATAAAAACCAATTTGATTAGCGAATTAGTAGTTTATGAAATTGTTAAATAACCGGGGAATACCTAGTATGTGCAGTTTCATTTACGCGACACTTCAGTAGATCGCACACAAGCGATCGATGCATGAGCGAGTCGCTAGTAAATATGTAGCTATTTTAGTTACTAATAATTCAATTATTAGGTAGGAACTTACTTTTTTGGCCAGAAAGCTGTGGTCACGGGCTTCATTTAGAAACGTTTCCACATTTTGAGCTGTGAAAACTTTTGATTTCTTAGGACATGTCCTTCAGATTTCCTTTTAAAAAATGCCAGTAATTTGGTGTATGTATGTATTTATTAATTTGAATATTATGTTTAATGCTTATTGTTGACCTGTGCATCGAATAAGTGCACCATAGGCTGTAAATGATAAATGCTGGAAGTAGACTAAAAGCACTGATTCAGATTCACCTCACACTCTCACTTCACACCTTTTATAATTTTTCATTTGTAAAAATCGTCGTAGGCTTTCATGTACGATTGCTTGGACTCTCCTGAGAGAAGATTATTGGCAATTCCAATGGCTTCGGATTTAATGTACTCCGGAGTCAAATTACTATCGTCACTCGACATTTTTGTGAGAAATTTTAGTTTAATTTGTTGTGTAATTGTTTATCAGCAAAGCGTTTGTAGTATTCGCGCCTTTTTTTGTGTTCTATGTTTTTAAATTTGTATTCTACTCCCGGTGGCCAGTCGATTCCCGAATTTATTTTATACCCAAACACGGGTGCATTTACAAACATTTAAACTCACATACACAAACAGTTAAACCCGGAACAACTACTTGTAGGTCATACAAATATTTGTTCCGTGCGGGAATCGAACCCGCGACACGCAGCGCAGCAGTCAATCGCTTAACCACTGCGCCAACCGTGCCGTATTAGTACTTAGGTTAGGATTGCATGACATATAATTTGACATTGGCGAATAGGTGGTGTGAAAAGATTATTATAGCAATAGCCCTTACAAACGAGCGGCATTTTGAGGACAGACGTAACTGCAACCGTCGTCGCCACGTCGCGCGTTGTGGACTGGAGTGTCGCCTGCAGTCGCCGATGCTTCCACGGTTGCAGTTAGGTACACTGTAGTTGGAACACCCAGACAGAGCAGTGATGTCTCCTTACCCTAGGTCTGAGATCCTGCCTATCATCGGCCTTCTCTCATTGAGTTTCCTAATCTTTATACATATATATAAAAATTACGTGTTACGTTGTTTGTCCGCGATGGACTCCTAAACTACTGAACCGATTTTAAATTTGATTTGCACACTGTGTGCAATTTGATCCAACTTGAAAGATAGGATAGCTTACATCTCAATTTATAGTCGCAATATTATTTTATTACAAATTATTTGTCTATTATTTGACAGTCACAATTATCTGTTAGCTCTAAACGATTCTAACAGATGGTGATATCTGTTGACTGGATTGAGTAAGTATTCAATAGATGGCGCTATGTTAAAAATAAAAACGTTTCATATAAGCTTTAATAGCATAACCACCACGTGTTGCTGAGGCTAAGGTATAACCTAAATATATATTTTGTAATAAACGAAATACAGTGAAATAATATTATAAAGAGAAAAGATATGATTGTTTGTTTATATTGAACTAGCTTTTGTCCGCGGCTTCGCTCGCGTCAATTTGGACTTTGACTATAAATTCGGGTTATAATTCAATCATGATTGGAAAGACACGTGGCGCCATCTATTATTATAAGAAGGTTATTGTTGTTTTCCTCGGGAACAGTACTTTTTTGCGGGATGAAAGTTACCCTATGTCCGTTTCTGTGCACCTGACAACGTATATGCAAAATTTCAGGATGATCGGTTCAGTGGTTCAGGCGTGAAAAGGTAACAAACAAACAAACAAACTTACTTTCGCATTTATAATATTAGTTAGGATAGGATAGGCTCCGAAACTACTGAACTGATTTCAAAAATTCTTTCACTGTTGGGGAGCTACACTATCTCCGGGTGACATAGGCTATATTATATTAATAGCTACCCGGGCGAAGCCGGAGCGGGTCGTAAAATGTATATTTTTATACAATTTAAGTAATTAACCATCGTGTTCGTAATAACATTAGGTACCTACATATAAATAAAATCTTTTTATTCACTGACAGACAACGCATAGCCAAACCACTTGGTCTAGAAGCATACAATTTTGCACACAGGAATAGACTTCATAGGAGGAGTTCATAGACTTCGAATATGGACTTATTTGTATACTTAATAAGGTTTGACATATAGTTTTTAGGGTTCCGAACCCAAAGGGTACAACGGGACCCTATTACTAAGACTCCGCTGTCCGTCCGTCTGTCTGTTCGTCTGTCACCAGGCTGTATCTCATGAACCGTGATAGTTAGACAGTTGTTTTTTTTTACAGATGATGTATTTCTGTTGCCGCTATAACAACAAATACTAAAAAACAGAATAAAATAAATATTTAAGGGGGCCATACAACAGAAATGATTCTTTGCCGTGTTTATAGATAATGGTACGAAACCCTTCGTGCGCGAGTCCGACTCCATAGGGGCGTTTAGTGGGTGTTAAAGTTTGTATGGAAGAATCTTCAACGCGCAGGCCGATATATTTTAAACTGGGTAGGTATTGATCATCTTCATAAAAATATTAGATTTTCATATTTTTGGATTTATCTGAAATCTACCACTAACTAGGTGAAAACGGATAATCAAGTTACTACGGGAAGATTTTACTGCTTGCTTCGATCGAATCGAAAATTGATATAAATAATATTAGGAAACTACGAAAACAAACTGAATGATTTTTCTAAAATCAACTCCTGTTCGAGGTGACAAGGGGAAATACAGTTTGTTTGAGAAACCTCATTTCTTCGGTCCAGAAACTTGGCACAATACATACATATAATACAATATATTATGCCTACCTATATTGTGATACTATCTAAGTAAATAATAAAATTAGAAGGTAGGTAATGATTAATTTTCCAAAATTACCCTTTAAAGGGGGTGGAGGGGTGCTAGAGTTCGAAGGGAAATTACGAAATTCACGCGGACGAAGAGATAGTTTTTTTTTTTTAAGTAAACTCGTAATCTTTGTTGTAGGTACCCATGCTATGCGAAATTAGAGCAGAGTGGGTTCACGTTGTCAGCATTGCGATGGGTAGGTACATAAAGAGTTCAATCTTAGGGTTAGGGTGTTTCTCTGTTTTTGCGAAAAAGCACTTTCTGGTGGCATGTTTTTTCTAAAAACAAAAGCCACCTCATTCGCCAAATGCGAAAGGAACTTCGTTCCACCGGGATGTCACGCGATACCTCTCGACTGTTTCTTATTTCAGAATGTTTTTGTATATATAGTTTTTATCAGTACATTTTGACCAAGATATAAGGTTTGTAGAGTTAGGGCTTGGCTCTACATTAGATCTGATAACTCTTTAACAGTGAAAGCGTTATGCGAGTCTTGTCAACTTACTTTAAATTGAATGTTTTTGGTGGGTAGGTAATCCATGACACCAAGTAGTACAGAAAAGATGACTATGGTTTTTACATAACAATAAAAATCCAAGTTAAAAATACAATGATTTTATTTTGATTGATATTCTATTCTTAAAAATAATTACAAAAAAATAAAAAATAATGATATACCTAAGACACAATAATTATAAATGAGAAAAAACTATTTACAATATCAGCCTTATTTTGAATTTCAATAATATTGAAGAGTAATCTCAATGCTAAAGTTATAACTGCCATGGTTTCAGCTGCCTCATTGACGGCGGGAAAAGAAATTTTCTATTTTATTTTTAAAAAGCTGCAAATGAGACAAGCAACTTACAGTTCACACATATGCTTCCACTCTTCGACCCTTAATTTTATCGAAAAATTGGCGCCAGGAAACTAATGTTTTTCCTGACCAAATCCAAAAACTGGAAGTTATTCCTACTATCATAGTCATTAAGTACTTGATCATGAACATTTCAAATTTAGGTCTGTCTGTTTCTTTACGTGTGAAAGGGCATGGAATAGAATACAGAGGAATAGAACACATATCACGGTGCCAGGTTACCATCCAGTCATCAAAATTAGCTTGTTCATAGAAAAGACATGCAATCACTATTAATGCTGGAACCGTGTATAAAACACCGAACACACCAATACGAATCATTAATTTCTCTAGTTTGTCTGTTTTTGTTCCATCATGTTTCATAACAGTTCTGATACGGAATAGTGATACAAAGCCTGCAAGTAAGAAAATAGTTCCAAGAACTAGATAGACACAGAGTGGTGCTAGAACAAATCCTCGTAGTGCTTCAGCATCCCAAAGTCCAACATAGCAAACACCAGAGAGAACATCGCCTGAAACAAAAAAAAAAAGTTAATAACTTTCCATTGGGGGAAGGTGCGAATACACGACTAGTACTTTTGTCTGCGGCTTCGCCCGCGTGAAAAGGTCGGAAATAATTCTAAGGGTTTTTTTTTAAGGACATACTTTCATTGGGGTGTCATATTAATTTTGTGAGGATCTCATAAGTAGAAGTAGTAGTACTTCGGAGATAGAGTATAGAACTCCTCAATGTATAAAAACTAGTGTCCGACCGAAGGTTCGGTTTCGGCCAATTTCTACCCAAAAGTCAGGTTCTGGCCGCAGTTTCGGTTCCGGTCAAAAACTGGCCGAATTTTCGGGACGACCAAAACTGGCGTTCGGGAGCTGTTGGTTTAATAGAACACGAACGACTGAAAGATACACAGACGGCGTAGACAGTAATGGGATCCCATTTTCTCACTTTTTATACAAAACCCAAAAAATATACTTATAAATTGAAGTCATCTGGTTCTGACCAGACAAGCTGCTTTTAGTGTCAGCGAAAAGCGATTTATTCACTCTCCAGAAGATTCTTACAAGCTCTAAGCGCCCCTACGCACTAGCGGTTAGCCACGGGGGCCACTAGCCGCTTTTCTATTTTAATATGCAACCGCTTGTGATCGTACGCACTTAACCACCACAAAATTTCAACCGCGGCGGTTGAATAGAAGGCCACCATCTTGTATATACTCACTGGCGGTTCATGGGCGGTTTAGTTTGCGGCGAGCCGCCGATTAGTTTGTATTGTTTGTTTATCGTATTCGTAAGTTGTGCCATGAACTTCAACACAGAGCAATTCATTGTTGAAATTCAACAATGAGAAGCTATTTGGAATTGTAGAGGAACAGCATATAATAATAGATATTTAAAACGGAAACAATGGGAAGAATTAGGAGATATTTTTGGAACAGAGGAAAATAAAAGTCTTGGTAAGTATTTATATATGTATTTAAATGAAACTGCACATATATTAAACATCCCACTTAATAATATGTCTATTGTCACTTAAATCATATTTCTTTGCCATTCTTATTTCCTATCAGTCATAAAATATTCAGCAAACAATTCTCTATATCTCGAATTCTCAACGCAGTTTTATCGTTCCTTCCTAACCCTTCCTGTGTCCACTGGCAAAGAGCAACTGAGTGAGTCGCCGAAACAATAACCATCTCGGTCTGCTACAAAATTATGTAGGACACAAGTAGCTTTGATGACATTTAGAGGTTTATGAAATATACGCCACTTGTTTGCATAAATTGCAAAACTGCATTCTACATAATCTTCTTGCTCTGGAAAGCCTATATATAATTGACCGTTCTTTTGGTTTCATCTAAATCTTTTTTGCGTATGGAGGCATCAAATTATTAGATAACGCAAATGCTTCTTCGCCTACAACAACGTATGGGAAACATGTCTCGCTGCTTTGTGAAATAGGTGCTGGCTTAGGAATATCCAATTGTATTCTTTTTTCTTTTTTTTCGTAGATTATCAAATTTTGAAATATCAGCGAGTCATTGAATTTACCAAAAGTTCCAATATCAACCATAACAAATTTGTAATTACTGTCGCATATCGCTAAACAGAAAACTTTTATAATTAAAGCACATCGAGTCACTGTCGTTAAGTGCAGAGAGGAAATATTGCTTTTTATACAATGTCATTAGCAATTGTTTTCCATGTGTCTTCGTTGGGTTCAGGCAAACAAATATCTTTCAGACAAAACCAAATTGCAAAACAAACTTCTGCTACAGTGCTTACTCCAATTTTGAATGTATAATGTAGTTCCGTGAATGTAAAACCTGTTGCAAAATATCTGAAACAAACATTTTATTATTATTATTAAATGCTTTATTGAATACAATGTATGTAATATTTTCTTTATTGCACATCTCACAAGAGAACTTATTTAATTAAAATTAATTACAATAAATGTTAAGCTTCGGTGACATAAGCTAGCCAAGGCGTTCTTATCGCTGGTAGTAATCTCTTCCAGACAACCTTTTATGTATGGATTACTTACTTACTTCTAGGAAAAGAGTTACAAAAGAAACTGAAGAAAATTAGGGACAATTTCGTGAAAGCTCTAAAAGACAATGTTACCAGGAGTGGATCAGTGGCTAAGAAAAAGACTCAATACATACTTTACTTTTTTTTTTTGAAGGTTGCTGTGAAACTGATTCAAGCATGCAAAGGCAAGAAAATGAGAAAAATGAAACAGAAAATGTCAATGACCCAGTTGTAGCACTACCGCCAAAACAAAACAAAAAGAAAAATAAAGAAGATCACATAGGATTAACGTCTTAAATAATAATGTAGAGTTAAAAGAGTCTTATTTTTGTCGTTGGTTAGTGAAATAAAAAAGTGCCTGAACAAAATTACGCCTCTACGTACAAATGCTCAACTAATGCAAGACATTACAGAAGCCCAAACGTCTGGATACAACTACTGTAACTCTACTTGGGATTACGTACGACCATTTAATTACAACCAAGGGCCACATCAAGGATATCAGACACCATCATTTGCTAGAAGTAATAACCCACCAGGACCGCCGTCAGTTCCACCTACACACCGTAGAAAACTTCCGACATGATATCAAGAATCCATAACCTCTCCTGAATCAACGTATTCACAGACTACACAGCCATCTCAAGAATCTGATTATCTAGATCTTTTTAATGATAATAGTTCTCACTAATAGTTATTGTTTACTACTTTTTTACTTGATTATGAACCCACATAGCGATTAAAATTAATAATAATAACATAATAGCTACAAAAACTTTTTATGTAACTTACCTTAGTGCTATTACTAATTTATCTTCGGGTTGGATACAATCACGAAATTTTGTATCTTGTCCTTTAATGGTGTCATATAAAACTTTGTGTAATTCTTCAAATGACGAAACACTCATTCTAACATAACTGAAAAATGTATGTTCGTGATTCTTCAGTTCTTTAAAAACAATTTGCGAACTGGCCAGATTCGTTGCGTGTTTCCAGTAAAGGATGATTCCAGTATCCTTTTTTATTTTTTTTATCGTTGTTTACTGGAGTAATAATAGATAACACAAGCTACCTCGACGTCGTCCATTTCGTTTATGGACCAACACGCCTTCCAGCGGTCCAACCGGTTGACGCGGCTTCATCGCGACTGACATGGCTGTTAGCCATGTCAGTCGTTCCGACCGCAAGGCGGCTGGTCGCTCAAATGAACCGCCTAAGCGGCCAACTGCTAGTGCGTAAATAGTCTAAGGGCAATAGCAGACCCAGCATAGCGACCCTGCGTACGGTCGCGATAGCAAAATCACACGTTTCAGCGATTACTTCGACACTGCATCGCGTTTCGTCGATCATTCCGTTTCAGTACAGTATAAAAATTCAGTTTTCAAAAGATGCTGACTTGGTGAGAGACATGCATTGTCGCTGTATCGAGATTCCGAAAAGCCATTAAATCGCCGATTGCTGGTGCTGTAATTATGCGCTCATTAGAGCTCAGTCATTATATCGAGCTTCTGAAAAACTACTAAATTTCTAATCGCAGATGCAAACAGTAGCATGTCTGCTAAGGACCTTATTTATGTTAGAGCTGATTTTTCAATCATCATTTTGTTTTTTTTTTTTTTCAGTTTTAGTAACCTGCGAAACACGATGGGTCTCAGGAAATAATGTCAATTTAAGTATGTAACTTCTACTTCTAAGTTCCAGCCGAATCTAGAAGAGGAGCCAAAGATTCGATTACAGTATCGGTTGAATATTCTGTGTCTATCGGACAGTAATAAAAACACACTTCCATAGGTACAAAGTTCCATCCCAATTCAACCCTATTAGGGATAGAATTTCCAAAAACGGAAAAATACATGGATGTTTACTTCTAACCAAAAACCTAAATGTTTAATTTTATGCCTCTGACTTTAAAAATGACAGATTTTCATTCTAACTTTGACTCCCTATTCAACCCCCTTAGTGGCAGAAATTCCAAAACTACTTTCTTAGCGGGCACCTGTGTCCTATAAAGAATTTAATTGCCAAAATTCAAGTTTGTAGGTTTAATAGTTCTTGAGATTTCGTGATTAGTCAGTGAGTGAGACAGTGAGTGGGACAGTGAGTGGTACTTTGTTTTTATATCCATACTTTAAAATATTATAAATTCGAAAGTAACTTTGTCTGTATGTTACCTTTTCACGCCGAAACCACTGAACGGATTTCGATAAAATTTGGTAAGGAAATAGATGACATCCTGCGGAAGGACAGGCTAGTTTTTCTCTCAAAAATAATCCTAAAAGGGGGTAATAAAGGGGGTGAATGTTTGTATTGCAAACTTAGCATTTGTTATGTTTTTATATTTATGCATTTGGAAAGAAATAAAAAGAAATTGTTCCAGCGTTTTTGCAAAATCATCTCCCGGGGGGAAGATTTAAAAACTCAACAGGACTACTGAAAAAAAAAAATGTACCTCTTTTTAAGAGATTCAAGGTATTGGCAATATAGTCAGAACCTGATCTTGAGGTATTATTTATTTCATTTAAATCAGTCCAAATACTTAAAAGTTATTACAATTTCAAGTTATAACTTAGCTAAATATGTAGGTAATACGTGGTCTATGGCGACGCAACGCTAGACTATTTCGATGATAATATTAAAACGAATGAGTGACAGGATACTATTTATCCTGGTAGTGCAACACATTCCAGTGGGATAATTTCCGACATACACGCGGGCGAAGCCGCGGGCAGAAGTTAGTTTAAATACATATTTACAAAACTAACCAATTTATACCATTAAGTTGAGTTGCCTAAATGTCCTTCAAACTTTGAGCAGTATTATGCACTAGTAGCAAGTATTTCAGAGAGACAGACATTGTGTTGAAGTATGTATCAAAATCATGGAGTAGTTTTTGTTCTACTATGAGTATAGGAAGAAAAAATATTTTATATTAAATTGCTATGAAATACTAATCAAGTTTTAAATCAGTTTATTTTTGTTCTGCATGAGTTGGTCAAACCAAATGACTGTCTCTTAAAGAAATAAATACTTTAATAGATAAGTTTTGAATACTCACCATCAACTTTTCCCATAGCCAATATTGATATAGTTTTGATAGCAGGCACAGCCCATGCAGCTAAATGAAAGTACTGAGAATTTGCTTCAATAGCTTCATGTCCCCACTTGAGACCAGCTGCCAAGAACCATGTTAGTGTTAAAATAACCCACCAAATACTTGAGGCCATACTGAAGAAATAAACCACCATGAAGAGTATTGTGCATGGTTCATGCTTAGTTCCTTGTGTAATTACTGATATGTTAGGTAATCTAGCTCCACTTATTGTGGTTGGGAATGGCCCTTGGCAGCTAACACTGTCACCTGCACTCCAGCCCATGACATATGCTGCAGCTACCATGAGGTAACATACTGACAGAAATATAATAGGCCTTTCTGGATATCTGAACCTGTCTGTGTCTATGAGAAATGTCAAAACTGTGAACAGGCAACTAATAGTACACATTGTTGCCCAGATACCAATCCATAAACGAGCAAAGTTTTTCTCATCCTGGCTGAAAAACATTCCAGTGCAAGGAGCCCCACAGTCATATTCAACTTTATCCCCAACTCTAAGTGAATACTCCAAATCCAAGTTCTTAGGAACTTTAAATTGTACAGGACAAACAAATCCATAGTCTTTAGCTCCATGAAGTTTGGTCGGATCTCTTTCATTGTTATTCTTAAAGTTCACTTTAGGAAGTTTTGATTCAGTGTGTTTTCGAGATTCATGAGTTATGTTGTTATCACCAACACATATCACGTTTTCATCAGTAGCCACAGGAAACTTCGTGCACTCCAAATGTTCAGGCCAATGAAATCCAAAGGTTATCATAATCTCGTCACAATTTTGTTTTGCCGATTCACATAAATGTCGACAAGGAGGTATAGCCGTGTCTAGTATTGTGCATACGGGTGCGTATACTGAACACAAAAAGAATTTCAGATCTGGTGAACAGTTGACTTTTATCAAAGGTGTAAACTGATGGACCTCGGGCCCAGCGTCTTCTTGCTTAGCGTGATTCAGTAAGTTAGGAAATATTGTTTGATTATATCTGATTTGTTGACAAAACTGAATAGTAATTGGCTCACAACGACCATGGTGAGGTAACGTATCTCCGGGATAAACAGTTACACGTGAAGTTTCAGTCGTTACAACAAAATATAACACTAAAATAGTAAACGCAACCTCCGCTTTTTCCATTATTCTGGCTACCACTTGTAAAACAAAAATAATAACTTAAAACTGTAAGTATATCCCATCACAAATTATGAATAATTAAGACTTTGTCTCCGCATTTTCGCAAAATGTGCGAATAGTTAATACAAATTAACAAATAAAATTGTTATCACAACAACATGCATTGTCGCAAACTGGAACTGGAATAGACCAAACTTTTTTTTTTGTTCTAGCCTACTTAGTCTGTGGCTCTAGCATTGAGTATAGACAAATTAGTTTACCTTGAGTGTCCTCAACTCCTCAGCCTATGGTATTTTCCCCTAGGTTTAGGGGATCTTAAAATCGTCTATGGTTATTATTTTTAGGCAACGCTTGAATAATCATTCTCGAATGTTTATTTATTGAATAGTGAGAAATTTATATGCTATCGCCTCTGTCTGAACAACTTATTATTTCATTTAATTTTCTTAACACATACTGAATACATTTTTAAATATTTTTACAAAAACATACCAAAACTGTTGGAGTTTGCATGCATCACAGAGCATAATCTCTAACACCGTTGCTATGGAGTTTTTTCCTAACAGTCCTGTCACATTCCTGTATGTCGATCATATATGTAACGTGTATTAAATAACTATATAATGTGCGTACGTTTTCTCATTAGCACCGTATACTGTACCTAACTAGGTACCAATCTATCAATTGGTAACAGAGCGTGGTTAGTTCGAGGAACGATGTCATCGTATCGTATTGAACCACTAAGCAAAACTAATTATGATACCTGGTGCGTACAGGCTGAGGCCATCCTAATCAAAAATGAATTGTGGGAATACGCGAGCGGAGCCACAAAATTATCCGCGAACGCGACTGCCGATGAGACAGATACATTTTTGAAAAGGGACATGATGATGGCTCGTGCTGAAATCATGTTATTGATGTCTCCACCTCAGCTCAAGCAGGTGACTGGGTGTAATACATCTAAAGAGGTTTGGGACAAGCTAAAGTCAATTCATCAAAGTTCAGGACCTGCGCGAAAAGCAACTTTGCTTAAACAGCTCGTTTTAAAGAAAATGGTTGAAAAAGAGGATGTTCAGGATCACTTAAGCAATTTTATGGATGTGGTTGATAAACTAGCAACAATGGGTGTAGAAATCCATCCAGAACTATTAAGCATTATGATGCTGTATAGCCTACCACAAAGTTTCGAAAATTTCAGGATTGCCATCGAAACTAGAGACAGTTTGCCAAGTCCAGATAATTTGAAAATTAAAATTATTGAAGAAAGTGAAGCCAGAAAGAACAGCAACAATAGAGATAATACTGAAGATGCTTTTTATAGCAAAAACAAAAGACAAGGAAGTAGCAATAACAGCGGAACTTTCAGGTTCAGATGCAACAAATGCAAAAGAAAGGGACATAAAGCTTCTGAATGCCAAGCGAGAGCCGGATATAGTGAAAATAATTCAAATCATGGAAGTTTTAGTGTTCAACCAATTTGCCTAACGACTGCGAAGCATTTGAAGAAAAACATTTGGTGCCTCGACAGCGGATGTACATCTCACATGTGCAGCGATGGGAAAAAGTTTGACACCATAAGTAGTGAGTCTGGAACATTGAAACTAGCTTCCGATCAGTATGTCACTCAAGTAAAAGGCAAAGGAAAAATCACGGTTAGAGCGAAGAATGGACACTATGATATAAATAACGCTCTATATGTACCTGAATTGTCCATGAACCTGATTTCAGTTGGAAAAATCACTGATAATGGATACACTGTAGTATTCCAGAAACATCAGGCGTTAATAAAGAACAGTGCTGGCAAGATTGTTCTAAAAGCAGATAGAGAGAATGATCTGTACTACATGAGATTTGACGAAGTAGAAAAGGCCAACGCAGTCGAAGAAGATACAAATATTATGAAGTGGCACAAGAAACTCGGACATTTAAATGAATTTGACCTGAAAGCAGCATCCAAGAAAGAACTAATAAAAGGATTAGAAATTAAAGAAAAAGAAAAGTTGGGTGACTGTGAAACGTGTCTGAAAGGAAAGATGACGAGCTTACCATTTAATACCTCAGACGGTATAAAGACAAGAGAGCCACTGGAAATTATACATACCGATGTGTGTGGACCTATGCAAGTTGAAACACATGCTGGATCAAAATACTTCGTGACTTTTATTGATGATTTCACTAGATATTGCTGCGTATATTTCATGAAAAATAAAAGCGAGGTATTCCAGATATTCACAGAATACAAAAACATGGTTGAAAATGCATTAAAGCATAAAATAAAATATCTACAATCGGACAATGGTACCGAGTACATTAACAAAAATTTTAATGATTATTTAATGCAGCATGGAATACAACTCAGATTAACGTCACCCTACACACCTCAAAGTAATGGACTTGCAGAGCGTAAAAATCGGACATTAGTCGAGAAGGCGAGATGCCTAATGCTTGAATCAAGTGTTCCAGAGGAGCTGTGGGCAAATGCCATTCATACAGCTAACTATGTAACGAATAGGTGCCCAACCAAAGCCCTGAATGGACAGACGCCTTTCCAAAAATGGATTGGTCGTGAACCATCTGCAAGACACCTACATATATTCGGTCAGAAAACGTTTGTCCTAAGGAAAGGACCTAAAAGAGGATGGAAATTTGCTCCTCGAGCCACCGAAGGCGTATTTGTTGGATACGCAAAATGTGCCAGAGGGTACCGAATCTTCGTTCCTGATTCAAAAGAATTCATAATAAGCAGAGACGTGAAATTTGTAAATGCCATGTTTTACGGAAAGGACTGTGAAAATTTTGAAGAAAAAAGGGAAAATAGAAGAGATATAAATAAAAGAAATACTGATCAGACAGTAAAACCTATAAGGCAACAAGAAAAAGAAACAATCGAGAATATACAAATCGACGTAAAAATGAAACATAAATCGCCAAAATCTGACGCAGTACCTAGTTCTTCGACGCAGTATGAAATCCCATCATCGACACAGCTAAATACTCCACCACAAGATGTTTTCGGAGACACGTTCAATGATGCACTTGATGAATTTAATGAAAATTTTGATGAAGCTGTAGTCGAACATCATGAACTAACCGAAGGCGAAACAGTTCATGATGATGCCAATACCAGAAGAAAATCTCAAAGAAAAAGACAATTGCCCATATGGGCTAATGATTATGAGATGGAAGGCAGAAACGACGAGGAAATGACTACTAATATAATGTATCTATGCGAAGAAGAAGAAGAAGAGGGAGATGAAAGGTACTGGCATGATGCCATAAAGGCAGAAATTAGAGCACACGTAAAGAACGGTACGTGGAATATCGCAAAACGGGAAAAAGAAATGAATCTTGTAGATTTCAAAATGATCTTAAAAAAGAAGATAGGTCCGAAAAACACGGAGGTAAAGAAAGCGAGACTAGTTGCAAGAGGATTTCGGCAAAGACCTGGAATTGATTATAATGAGACATATTCTCCCGTTGCAAAGCTAAGTTCAATTAGAAGCATCATCGCTATATCTGTGGAAGAGGAATTGAAACTTAACCAAATGGATGTCACAACAGCTTACCTAAATGGCGTGCTAGATAAGAAAATAGCAATGGAGATGCCAGATTACTTGGAAGAATATGTGGCAGAAATAATGGTGGAAGAAAGTGGTAATAATGATTTAACACTGTTCCATAAAGCTAAGAAAATGTTAGAGGACTTGAAAAAGATAAAAGGAGAGAAAATATGTTATCTCGAAAAAGCACTCTACGGCTTAAAGCAGTCAGGTCGACAATGGTACCTGAAACTGAGTAGCGAACTAGAAAAAATGGGATTTGTCCCATCAGAAGCTGATCCTTGCGTATATATATTAGAGAAAGGAGGAGCTAAAATGATGATAGCAATATACGTAGATGATTTGTTAATAGCATACTCCTGTGACACTAAATTAAAAGAAATAAAAAATATGCTAAATGAAAAATTTGAAATGAAGGATCTAGAAGAACCTGAACAACTTCTAGGTATACAGATTAAAAGGCAAGGAAGAGACGAAATAAAGTTATATCAAGAACGATATATTGAAAAAATGTTGAAGAAATTTAACATGGAAGACTGCAAGCCGACGGTTACACCAATGGAACTTAATCTGAAATTACAGAAAAATGAAAAGTGTGATGAAAAATTACCATATCAACAATTGATTGGCACACTGATGTATTTAGCCGTGGCCACCAGGCCTGATATAATGTTCAGTGTGAGCTATTTGTCACAATACAACAGCTGTTTTGGAGAGGAACATTTCAAGAGCGCGAAACGTGTACTACGGTATTTAAAAGGGACCAAAGGCGTGGGCCCGTGCTACAAGAAAACCGAAATGGAGTTGTATGGTCAAGCTGATGCAGATTTTGCATCTTGTGCGATAGATCGAAGATCATACAGTGGCTACTGTTTTAAACTCGCCGGTGCTCCCGTTAGCTGGGAATGCAGAAAACAAAAGAGTGTAGCCTTATCAACGGCCGAAGCAGAGTACACGTGTGTGGCTGAAGCTGCTAAGGAAGCAATCCACCTAAGGCGTTTAATAAATGACATAACAGAATGGAGGCAACCCATTGTCAAAATATATAATGATAATCAGGCTGCCATACAATTGACAAAAAATCCTATGATTGGCTCTAAGACAAAGCATATCGATACGAAACTACATTTCATACGACAGTTGAAAGAGGTTGAAATAGAATACCGTCCAAGTACCCACATGGAGGCAGATATGTTGACTAAGAGTTTATCTGGACCAAGGCTTAAAGGGTTGAGATCCTCACTCGGCTTACTATAGCGATCATGCTAGTGATGAGGGGGAATATGTTGGAGTTTGCATGCATCACAGAGCATAATCTCTAACACCGTTGCTATGGAGTTTTATCCTAACAGTCCTGTCACATTCCTGTATGTCGATCATATATGTAACGTGTATTAAATAACTATATAATGTGCGTACGTTTTCTCATTAGCACCGTATACTGTACCTAACTAGGTACCAATCTTTGTTGACAAAACTGAATAGTAATTGGCTCACAACGACCATGGTGAGGTAACGTATCTCCGGGATAAACAGTTACACGTGAAGTTTCAGTCGTTACAACAAAATATAACACTGAAATAGTAAACGCAACCTCCGCTTTTTCCATTATTCTGGCTACCACTTGTAAAACAAAAATAATAACTTAAAACTGTAAGTATATCCCATCACAAATTATGAATAATTAAGACTTTGTCTCCGCATTTTCGCAAAATGTGCGAATAGTTAATACAAATTAACAAATAAAATTGTTATCACAACAACATGCATTGTCGCAAACTGGAACTGGAATAGACCAAACTTTTTTTTTTGTTCTAGCCTACTTAGTCTGTGGCTCTAGCATTGAGTATAGACAAATTAGTTTACCTTGAGTGTCCTCAACTCCTCACCCTATGGTATTTTCCCCTAGGTTTAGGGGATCTTAAAATCGTCTATGGTTATTATTTTTAGGCAACGCTTGAATAATCATTCTCGAATGTTTATTTATTGAATAGTGAGAAATTTATATGCTATCGCCTCTGTCTGAACAACTTATTATTTCATTTAATTTTCTTAACACATACTGAATACATTTTTAAATATTTTTACAAAAACATACCAAAACATTTCAAAATATAAAAAATAGTGGCCCATCGGTATCAGAAACAGGGTCCGAGGTGCCGGTGGTCAGGGCTCTAGAGAAAGGAATCTCCTCACTATGCGTGCCGTATCCAGAAGTACTGCTCTCTGAATCAACCCCTTGACCCAGCTCCGCAATGAGAGCCTCCTGAGGTATTGGTCGAGGCTCTCCGCTATTAGGCCATTTACCTACTGTAAGGATTATCGGTACACTGATTGCAGAGTCTACGTCCCACATGTCGACAACCTCGTGTGCTAATCCAAGGTACTTGATTTTTTTATCTTTCTCAGCAATCTTATTATTTTCTCCAAACACATAAAACAATATTTTGTAGAATATTATTGAAGTAAATACATAGTAGGAGGAATACAATTTAATATACATAATATATGGCGTGATAGTAAATATATTTATTGTGCAGGCCTAAATATGGAAACATTTCCTTGTGATTTGTCCGACTTTCATGATTTTATTAATAAATAAATATAAATAATTCGCTGCTTTGAAACGCAATCCAATAGGTTCGCATTTCAAAGCGGCGCGGCGTGGCTAGTTAAGGTCAGCTCTACTATTATCTAATCTGTGGGACAGTTTGTTTATAATTTGAGTTTGACATTTTGAAACGTATTGAAATGTAACGAAAAGATTTCTTTGCAGAGTGTTTTGGTCTGTATTTATTTGTTCTTTCAAGTAAAAATGGATTTAGGTAGTGAAAATATAGATTTTATGAAACTAATTAACGTCAAGGGTAATATTGAAAACATCACTCCTCACAAAATAGCAGTAGTAGCTTTTATTAGGGAATATGGCCTGTTGAAAATTGAAGGTAAGTATTTGCATGTTTATTTAAGTACTTAAAAAAACAGGAAATTATGTAGGTAAATTATTTATTTAAAGTATCTACTAGAATTTCGTTTACAATGGGTTCCATACTTTTGTTCCGCATCGACTGTATTCATGTTGGTATTGTAAGACTATTTCTGAGTTGTGTATTTTTTTAATGTTTCAGCAAACAAGATGATAGATTGCACTGTGGCACCTAAATATAGAAAGGACTTCTGCATGCTTGCTCTTAAACTAATTCAGGTACTAATTGCAATACTATCTTAAATTATTATTTGAATTACTTTATTAATACCTGGCATGGGATTCCAAATATGTGTAGATGCAGCTGTTCTTATTTACAATATAATTGATGCAAATTTCTAATTTAACCAATTGTGGACTATATTGCTTTTGAGGAAACACCAACACTAATGTGGGTCAATCAATCAAGAAGTTAAATAATAAGTACTACCAAAGTAGTACCCCAAGTGTAACAGCAAATTAGGTATAATAAAATAGGTAGCACATTGAGATACATATGGTACCTGTCATGTTTTGCATTGAATAATAAATAGATATAGATTTTAAAGTGTTTCATTTATGGATCAACTAAATAGCTATGCCTATAATTAATTAAGCTGTTATATTAATTACATGTGCTGAAAACCTCTTCTTGTTATAGTGCCCAGATATGGAGTTTAAAGAATTGGAGGCCTTACTTACTGATGGGCGTTATAATCTACTGAGTGTCCACCTACAGAACTTTTGTGTACGTCTCCAGAACATATATGTGAACGGAGTGAGTGCTCTGATGGACTGTGTTACTTCAACAATCGACAAATTGATGATTGAGTCTAATCCTTGTATCATGGCTAGGTACAGTGTATTAGGTAAAAACATATTTTATTTATACTTATTTGGCTGTATGTTGTAAAATCGTGGTTATATTAATTTATGTTTCAAACTTAACTTTCAGGACTATATTTAAGAAGAATATTGCTACACTTAGATAGATTAACTTTTGTGCAAGTGGTATCATTGTACAAGTCATATTGTCTGTATTATCAGAGAGGCAGGCCTGGCTTGATGATGAGATCATTAAGCAAGGAGGTAACATACTAACGAAAGATGATCTTTTATTTAATGTTCCCCTGTGTCCTAGTTGAATTATCTTGAAACTTTGTTATTTCAGAAATTAAACAACATGGAGCAGCAGACCACATCCACATCACCAATACCCGAGGAATCTAAACCATTAGAGTTGTCAATGCGAATGCATTTAATAGACAGAGATAAGTAAGTACTGTTCTCAAAATTGTGTTATACCGTTTCTATTTGGACATTTTCTACATCTAAAACAGTTCGTCAAACTTTTACTTTGATGAAATATCAAACAATATTATAATTTTTTGAAATTATGTTTTCAGCAGTTTTGAAGAATGTCAGTGGTCAAGAAAGCAAGCAGAACTATTTACAGCACAACAAGCGAATTTGTTACAAATCAATGAGAACAAAGCACTGTCACCCAGACAGTTACAGAAGACAATTATACAAATAATTAATGATATACCTGAATACCCTGATATTGTAAGTGGTTACAATAATGTGATGAAGTGGCGTCAAACTTCTGTAGTGGCAATGATTAAAACAAAATGAGGGATTATGATTAAGATATATTTTCCAAGCTTATTAGCCTACATTTTCCATAGCTAAATTTTTTATCTCAAATAATGTATTTTTTTCAGCATTTTCTCAGTTTCCTTAACTGTATCCGCACAAAGGAGTTCAGTGGTGCCCAGGACTCTTTGTATAATTATTTCGATCGCACCATATTTAACTCTTCGGGAAATAATACAGGAAATGATAGGAACAAGAACTTCCGTTACGCAGCTCTAAACAGGGCGGCTATGCATACTCATTTCGGCCACAGGTGAGAATCAGTCTTTAGCACAACAAATATTATTTCTAACTATGAGTTCCGTAGGAAAAGTAGGAGTCAGGAGTAAAAACGCTATGCGTCGAATTAAATTGAATTGACGTAAAGATTCGAGAAAAATAAAAACCTAGATTAAATTTTCACATTCCTTTTGCATTCCAGCCTGTGAAATCGTATATTGATGTGTCGCATCCGTGTCATCAGGTCGGTGGCGATGGAAGCGGTGGGCGAGGCTCTGGCGCGCGCGCAGGAAGCGGCGGACTACGCGTGCCTGGTCGGCGCGGCAACGTGGGGCGCGCTGGCGGGCGGCCGCGCACGTCGTGCGGCCCTGCTCACGCGGGCCCCGCGCGACCCGCCGCCCGGGGCCCCGGCCGCGCCGTTGGCCGCGGCTCCCATCGTCGCGCCTTCGCACCCGCGCCACACGGCCGCAGCGGCACAGCTGCTTGCACAACACGCCGCTGTCAATGGCGCAAAGCCTGCGTATATATTTCAGGTAAGGTGCGTCGCAGGTTGACTGGCGTTTAATTAATATCAATTCAATTCTGACAGAAAATACTCAATACAAACTATGTAGTTAAATAATAGGAAGTTTTTATTTCTATAATATCCTACAATACACGTATGTACTTGCATGTTAAAAAAATAAAACAATGTGGCGTACAATAATACCGGAATCAAGCTATTTCTGTTGTACATACTTTGTATTAAAATTATTGTAATGTTTATAGGTCATCATGAGAGGCGACTCCATCAACTACCTGCACTCGATGACCGACCTGACAATGGCCGGGCTCGCGAACACGGCCGCTTTATGGGCTCTCTATGGGAAGACCGAAATGGCATCAGTGGCCTGCCAACTGCTACTTGATCTTAACACCAGTATGTGACCATATTATTTAATTTAATTTTTTTATGTTAAATTGAATTGGCTTGGGACTGCCACTGTAAAGGTCATCACTTATTATAACCGCACCGCTCCAGCGCAGTAACAGCCCGGCACCGCCTCGGAAAAAATCCACCCGCTTGTCGCCAACGCGCCGTCAGCAAGACGACACGGCAACGATGAGGTACAGCTTGTTGTTCACGTTCCGCTAAGTGTTCATACACGAGCGGCACGCATCAACCGAGCGGCAGAGGCCATTGCAGCCCTCCCGTCGATGAGAGTCAATGGCTGCCGTCGATGCGCGTCGACGGCTGCAGTTGCCTCTGCCGTTGACGCGTTCCGCTCGTGTGTATGAACACTGACTAGTTGGTAGCTCACCGTCCACGCGGCAGCGATCTGTCCACTATTCTGTTTTGTCATCGTAAAATTTACTTTAATGCATTTGGTCTAAAATCCTAAGTTGATAATGAGTTATGACCTTTATTTAACGTCCCGGTCATCGTACCTACACATATAAGCACTTCACATCATCGGCTCGTCGCCAACCAGGCGTCAACCCAACGTCAGCATGTAACCGGATCGGCTCAGCACCTCCGGGTAGATGAAGGTGGCGACGACCCTGTGCAAGAGAGGCGGCGCCTCGCGCCTCGCCGTAAGCGGGGCGGAGACCCGCCATAAGCGGGGCGGAGACCCGCCATAAGCTCGTTTACCGTTGAATTGATTTTGATAGAGGTTACTGGGTGTATATGATGTTTGGGTAGATTTTTGAAATTGCTACTACGCTGTGTCAGGTTTAGAAAGATATAGGACTAGCTTTTGCCCGCGGCTTCGCCCGCGTGGATGTCGGAAATTATCCCACGGGAACATACTACCGGGATAAAAAGTATCCTATGTGTCAATCCAGGTTATAAACTATCTGTGTTCCAAATTCCATCCATCCGTCCTCACAAACTTTCACATTTATAATATTAGTTAAGATAAAATTGACAATGTCGCATATGTGTACAAAAATCCCTTAAATGAATAAAGATCAACAAAAAAAAACCTATCACCTAGTCTGCCGTGCTATCAGAATTATGAATGTTCAGTTTATTAATCGTGTCGTGGCCCGAGCAGAGTGCAACGTGGGCAGCGGCAGCGTGTGGCATGAGACGGAGGCGCTGGCGCTGGGCGGCGCGGGCGCGGCGGCGTGCGCGGCGTGGCGCGGCGCCGGCGCGGCGGCGCAGGCGCTGGCCGAGCGGCGCCGCTGCCCGCGCACGCGCGCGCTGGCCACGCGCTACCACGCGGAGCGGGCGCTCCACGCCGGTCTGTACTAGCTCCACGATCCTACTCCATCTAGAAAGTCAAAAGTCGTGATGGGTATTGATATCTAATGCCGATAAAATAAAATTACCTAGTGGCCGCGGCCGTTGACTAGTTACTCAGCTGTAGTTAATTGAAATTATGAGTTTATAAAATCTTTTTTTTGTTTTATCATTATTAGATATCGATAGAGCCATCACGTCTGTGAACTTTCGTCACATTTAAGTTGACCCTGTTTAAAGTTTAACCCAAAATAACCTTTTATGTTTGCCTTATATTATACCGTTTATAGGTAAATGGGAGGAAGCAGAGCAAAGTATCAAACAGTTGGCGTCCTCAGATCGATGGGAGAGTCAAATCCTAAAAGCCGAGATGTATTACCTGAAGGGCGACGCGACCGAAGCGCTGGAATCCCTGTACGACATCTTAGATTACTGCAAGACCGAGGATGACAGCTTACACTTCGTATCTCTGAGAGTGAAAGCCATGATATTGATGTCACAAGTCCAGCACTCGTTTAGTAATATTCAATCTACAAATATAATATTGCTAAATGAAGCCTTGTGGTTAGCAAAGGGATACCATTTGCATAATTTAGCTGCCACAGCTGAAATGCATTTAGCTAATGTACAACTGAGCATGGGATGTGCGAAGAACGCCTTATCTCTGGTCAGGAAAGCTCTGCCCACTATTATGGCAGATGGCAGCGCTTACGACATGGCGCGAGGTAAAGTTGAACAGTACAATAAAACGTTGATTTTATTCTGAAATAGTTCTACGACATTTAGTACTGTTTTCGTTTATTGCTTACACCTAAAACAAGTTGTGTATACAAAACATGTCACAAACTGTCTTAGTTGTAAACCATAAATTAAAACCGTATTACGAGTAAAATAAATGTTTTAATGCCTTGGTGACCCGGGAATAGACGAATGTGTCAACGAATTAATTGTTAAACTTTGAAAGGTTTTGTCGAAGAAACTATCAAAAGTGAATCGGCGAATTGTTAATCGGAGAAACGAATGTCGTAGAACTGTTTCAGAATCCATTTAGATTTTAGTTGCAGGTTTATTTTCTAAGGATTCCATGTGATTTCAGCTATGTTGCTGTACTCGAAGTGTCGGGTCGCAACTGCGGCGCCGTGTGGTGAAGCTCGACTGCAAGTACTGCAGTCGTGTTGTGAAGCGTTAGAATTTGTCAAAAAGAATTTTGCCAAAGTTGGCGCTCATGTTCGGTTATTACAAACATGGTATTTACAGGTAAGCTAGATTTTTGGATTGAACATAACCAAAAAGATTTGAAAACAAGCAAAAGCGCTTTATTAATGCCATTTTTGATACTTACATATTGATCAACCACACCTAAAATACGAAAACCGCCCTTAAGGCCCGATCACACGTACCACAACGACACCAATTGGACGAGAGTAATTTGTATGCAAATGAATAGTCTATTCACACGGGACTACATTTGGCCGTCAAAATCGACCGTGGGCGATACCGACCACATCAAGGCGACCTCGCAGCCACAACGATGCGTAGACGCGACGACACTGTCACAGCCGGAGTTGATCTGTCTGCAAACACTAGCCACAACGTAACCACATCGCAACTACTAGCGATAGCGCAAGTGCAAGAAATTGCAGCGATACGATTCACACGTAACCACTGCTTGCCAACATTTTGTCGCTGCGATGTGGTGTGGTTGTGATACGTATGCACGGGCCCTTACTGCTACGCATAGCGAAATAAAGGCGCCGCCAAAGTCAAATTGTTACCATGGACGTGTGGTTGTGTGCCACCGTTATTAGATCGGGTTATTCCGTTTATCCACCCTAAGGTGGATACGCGGAAACGCATGTCCGAGAATCCACCCTAGGCCTAGTTGGATAAACGGAATTTATAGGCTTAGGGTGGATTCTCGGACATGCGTTTCCGCGTATCCACCCTATGGTGGATTATTTGGGGCGGATAAACGGAATAACCGAATGGACCACATTATGGTCGTTAGAATATTTTTTTTAACTAACAAAAAGAGCTAGATATTTACATAGATATAACACTAACGGACCATTACGCACACATAAATAAAATATTATTGTAATGTCATACTATAATTACATTTGGAAGTTTGACGGCATGCAGTAATGTTTGACACGTGGAAGAGATCATACCGTAATTATAGGCGAAAAAGAGACAAGCATAATGTTGCTTCCGTTAGTATCTCTGGGTAGTCTGAGCGCCACACTAGGCTGATTTCAGGTTTGCTAACTAGCCAATTTTTACCGTGCCACCTGTGGAGTGCGTATAACCGTTTTACCTCTTTTTCTACTTATATCATTGGTTGTAATTATGAAAAGATTGATTAACACTTTTAATTTTTTAGGCCTAACTTGTAGACCTTTTGCTATTTTGTTGAGTACCTGTTACTTGTTGATAGGCCTACACTGTCCCCCCATACCTATTAACACTGTAATTTGAAAACATTGTAAAAGCAACTTATTTTTAAAAGAGCAACTGTGGAGTTTCTCGCCGGCTCTTCTCCACAGGAAACGACCAATTGGAACCGTGCACCTAGCTTCTGACGTTTCATAAGTGCCCATGTTGGTTTATGTGAAATCAATTTGAATTGATTTGACTTTACTGGTATGTTTTCAGGCCCAATTATACCACGACATCGGAAACCACGCAGCAAGGAATCAATGCGCTTGGATGTATAGACAGTTGGAATTGCAAAATTCTATTGAACCATCAAATCTGTTGTTCGTAATGTATTAAAGTTTTATTTTAAAATGGTGGTTGTTAATTTTGGATTCAATTGAAATTAGATATACCTACCTGGACAAAAATATTCTGGATAAGTATATAGATTATTTGAAATCATGATATGGGCTTAGGATGCAGAGAAATGAGGGAAAAGTGAGAAGATTTTTGAATACGAACGTAGATAAGAGTAGGGGAACTCGGAAGAAACGATGGATGGACTGTGTGAATACTGCGATGACGACTTATGGAGAAGTATGAAAGAAGATATGCTGCGCGAACCCCAAAGTTTTTGGGATAAGGACAGGAGAATGATGATGATGAATTGATAAAATAAAATACACGCTAAATAGATTTATTAAAATAATTTTCAACTTACAAATTATGTGTGGCATAGCCACTAATCGATTTTATCAATTTTAATACAACTTATCATTCAATAGTGCTCTTTCAACTATTTCAGACATTGTTACTTTTATGTCTCGACATAAAACTTCAGCAACTAGAACCTTTGTTTCCGGTTGCACCTCAGAGGGTACGTAAGCTCCTTCGCCTAGTATACTCGTATCATTCCAACAGTGACCGAGAGACGCCTGAGACTCGCATATTCTCCCGAGTTGTAATAACAGGGAAGTTATGTCTTCTAATAGAGAAGGAAATGCAGTACAGATTCGCACTAGAGATTTTAGTACAGGCTGAAACAGTTCCAATCGCAAGTCACTTGGTAGAACCGATAGAAGCGTCGACAAAGTGTTCACGCATAATCTCGCAATAGACATAGCTTTTGGTAAGGCGTACTGTATAGATAAATGTGACACGAGATCTACAGCAAATATTTGCTTTTCCAGTGACGCTTGACTAAGAAGTTCTGGTATGAAGTCCAAACATATGTGCATTGAAGGTATTCCTTGAACTGTGACCGGCAGTAACTCCCTGGGATACCCTTGAAAGTGTACCAGTTTAGCTAGTGATGGTTCTGAGATAAATATTTGATGTAAGAAGGAACAAATTATGCTTCTAACTTCACGAAGAGACCACATCAGTTCAGGTTTAGCCTCATCTTCTGACGTCTCCAAACAAGCTTCAAGTAATATCTGCAGGGCGGCACTCTCCTGTGCAGCTACTAAAGCATTCTTTAATTCTTCCCTCTCTGCATCTGACGTCAGTTGTCCGCTTTTTTCGAGCAGAGGTTTATCTAATAAATGTCGACTTAGTTGGCTCCTTGAAGCAGCCAAACTAGCTTCTAGAATTCTAAGAATTATTTTCAAAATAGGGCCACATCTAAATACCCGAATGTCGCAGCGCAGAACTTGTAGTGGATCTACTAAAACATTCTCTTGGGTGATGGTAACATTCTTGACGCCACCATTGATGTCCAATAAGGCATTGATTGTCATAATCCACAGACATCGTGGCAACACTGTATTGAGGCGTAACCAAACTTCGTGGTATAACTCTTGGATATGTCGCGGTACTTGATCTCCAAGTACGCTTTTGAAATATTTAACGAATGTTTCTGCATAGGGCCATATATCTGTAGGATTTTTATTTAGCATAGCTTTTAAAATCTTTCCCGTCTTGTAAGGGTTTTCTTCGATGGTTCGGAATGCATCGTTGATGGCTAATTCCGAAAGATTTATATCGATTTGGTGACGATTCAAATCACCAAAGACTTGATCGTCCATCCAATCATCAACCAGAGACAGTTGAGGGAAGTGAGTGGCTAACAGACGAAGGAGGGGGCTGAATAAACCACCGTAGCTCATCTGGTCTTTCTGAGCTTGATGTAGTAAATATTTAATCGGTAATTCAGATAGAAACGCTGCAGAGTAGCTCTTTACTTTCCTCCCATTAGCCATAAGTGTGGCTGTGTTGGACAGTCTTACATCTTCATACAGTAGAAGGTAGTAAATTAGGAGCAACTGAGATGCTAAAGTTGGCTTTTCTATGTTATCCTCGATTGACTCTCCATTATCGATTTCCATTGGTGCAAATGGTTTTCTTTGCACATCGAAATTAGCACCGAAAATCGAGTTTCTGAAAACTTTTCTGATTTCTTCTTCCATAATTGGCTTGTTTACATATTCGTTAGTGCCTTTGTTGTTTACGATAAGGATAGAGTTGACATACACTTCAACTAAAGCTGGCATAACCGGATGCAGGGGTGCAGTGCAGTTACATATCTGTCGATATATCCATTTTTTTATGGGGACTTTATGTTTCGAAAATGCTCGAGATTTCAATAGTTGGTGAATACAGTGAACAGGCAAATATCCTGGTATATTGCTGTTGAGATTAGCTGTTACCGGCACTTTGACTGCATGGGCTGTTACAACCTGGAATATAAAAAACGAAGGCAATAAAAGTCAATTAATTTCAACAAATTATTGTTATTATGACATGGAAGTAGTCAAAGCGATATTATTTCTTACCTGTTCTGTAAATATTTCTTGTGTGAAAGCTTGTTTGATTCTCGCGAGCCCGTTGGGTCGCACAGGTACGCGCATTCCCAGGGTTGCGCAAACGAGTTCGCCCACGGCAGTCAGCTGTCCAGAGTGGAAATGTATTGCTATCAACAGTAACATTTCGCCAAAAGATGCTGTGACTCCGGAATTGCTTTAACAGAATGGAAAAAACATTTGCAGTTGCTTCAATGCATTCATTGTATATTTATTACATAAAATCAACCCAGCTTATTTATTTATTTTATTATTTATGTACACACAATAAAATAGATACAGATACCGGATATTAGTATTAAGTACAAAGGTACTGCATATTTCTTAAGAAATTTCTTCCAGCAGACCTGCGAAAGGAGAAATGAAAAAGAAATTTAGACTGAATGAAGAATGTAGCTTATTGTATTTTATTACCTCTCAAAGTAAGCTTCTTCCTTGACCAACCACTGCACCCATTCTATGGCTTTCTTTTCATGGTCAGGAGCAGCTGGAAATAAATAAAATATTGTTTATTGTACTTTAAAATTGCCTAGGAAATATAAATCTGCCGAAAATTTTATATTGCAAAGCTTAATGGCGATAATACCTACATAATTATGAGTACAAATGAATATTGTATTTAATGTATGTTGGTGGAATTTAATGTATTTGCATAACTTTTTAAGTTAATACATACCCATGAGCGAGGGACAGGCTAGAATCATACAAAGACTCAAGGAAACGAATCTGACTCCAGCTGGCGTAGGTGGTGGCTTTTGGGTTACAAGTCTCAATAGACCGGCTACTTCATCATCGTGAAACTTTATTCCTGCGATGCCTCTGAGAGCACAGTACAGCCTCAATAACGCTGATGCTTCAACGCCGGCCGTAGCATCTTTCAGCCTGTTCAGTAACTCTTGGCGAAGTTTAGTTAAGGCTGCATGTCCATCGCCTTTGGCTCGCTTGTGAGAGTTACGCAAGAATGTCGCAAACCACGCTCTGGTTGTCTGATCAGAGCCAAGTAAAAGTCCAGACATGAATGAAACCTGTACATAAAATGTTATGCTGTTGTTTTCTATTTTCATAGGTATTACAAAAATCACATTACCTACTAGCGTAGTGCAGTGAAATAGGAGAATATCTATTGTAATAATAAAAGTAAGGGTGTGCATGTATGTGGACAAATGTAGTATATTAGGGTCCCAGCAAGTGGCATTCTGAAACTTTTGCCTAACCCCATGGGAAAAAAGCGTGTTCACTGTAAAAGGGGTTTCACTGTAAAATACAAACATAAAACGTATTTTACTGTGAAAACCCTTTAAGTAAGAATGAGCATTGTCATTATAGCCAGTTTTTACAGAAAGCGTCAGCTATTATTTATTTATATGTACTTTATTGTAATCCAGAAAAATAAGTATCTAGTAATAGCTATATTCAGGATCACTACGAAAAATAACTTTGCAGATTCTTTTGTAGAATAGTTAGTTAAAGCTGCTAAAAAGTATCTCACCAGGTCATCCTGGTGGTGTGTCAAGGTGAGGTTAATGACCAATGAAGGCAGCCGGGAAGCTGATGCTGCTTTAGCTCTAACGGCAGCTGCTAAGTGGGGGCAGGCTGCACACAGGGTGCTGAGAGTCTTAGCTCTAATGCCACCTTCCTCACTTCTATCAGCATTCATTACAAGAGATTCAGCCACTGAAACACAAGTGAAACAAATTGAAGTTATGATTCCTAATACCACTACCAGCAGCACTATATCATCATACAGAGCGGCTTGTAAAACTTGCAAACTTCTTGTGCTTGAATTTTCCAAGTTTTCATGTTATTCCATAAATGTTGACTGCTAAATGTGAAGGAACAAATGGCATACTACATTAGTGTACAGGTCGCAATAATGACGTATCGCTAGAACTATAATTTATCCCATTCACAATCTATATTTTTATAATTAATTTACAAACAATTAAGCAGTCTGTTGATTGTGTTTTTGATACATTTTGTATGAAAAATTTAAATTAGATGAACAACAATATCAATGACTGATGAAATGATTATAAAACGTACCTTCTTGTAAAGTATCAGGCATATTAGCTACTACCCACGATATCAATATAGGACCTTTATTGACATATAGTAATACTTCAACAATGTCAATAACGTTGAGTAAGTTCGGCAGCTCTGCAAGGCTGATATTGATGACATCACAAATCTCTTCCAAATACACGTCGTTGTCAAACAATTCTGATGGCTTCACACCACACTCAATGTTGGTGTTCTTGTTTTGATTGTGCTCAACTAGTTGTGCTTGCATGAGCAACAGTTCTGATATAATCAAGCGAACTCGCCGGGACGAGTCAGACTGCTCAAAATCATTAGTTATGCCATTGGTTATACTTTGTATAAGAAATGTTTCCGTGCACTGCGATCCACTCTTTAGTCTGAAATAGAGAAACATTAAGTCTCAGAGGATATTAGGAACTGACCTGGGAAAGGTAAATGGACCAATTACCTTACCTCATTTGCTGTTCTTTCTTGACATCCGTTTCTAATGCATTAAATTCAATAGACAAGAGAGAAACAATAAAATTAACTAAGTCTATACCGGATAGCAAAGTAAGCACATCTTTCTTGGCTTCACCACAAGCTCTGGTTGTGTCTAGCGGAGCAATAAGTGCCATACGAACTAGACATGGTATTATAGGTCTTAGTTCATCTAACGTGAATTTCTTAATGGCAACAATGTCTAAATCCTTGATCGCTTTGAAAACTTTAGGTTGTACAGGTTTCAGAAAGATTTTTTCCATATTTGAAACGTTTTAATGAACAAATACACAGGGAATATGTTAACTCTTAGCTCTCGTTAGAGAGCTCTCAGTATAACATTATTTGTTTTAAAGCGACAACGTTCGCGTATCAATTGTAATTCAATACAAAATATCTAATACGAATCCCGAAAACCAAGATACATAACAACAGACTATTTTTCATTGAACAGAAAACCGAAACCGATGCAAGTCGATGTAAGCAAAGCAAACCACCCACACATTGACACTGACAGAAATGTTATTGAGTTTGACAGAGCGACCAAGTATGTTGCCAACTGGTAAAAATATATTTAGGGCCTGTTTCAGTGTCCGGTGTCCGGACTTCTGAAATTATTTGTTGTGTAATTAAACGGGAAACAGCATCTTACTAATTTTTCGGTAGGCGCAAAAAAGCAAAATAAGAAACTGTAATTATACAAATCAATGCCCTTCACTGATGAACTCCCAAAATAGAATAGAACAGCCGGAGGAGCTTCCAAGTTTTTTTGTTAAGGTGAATCCTCAGTATGTAGTAGTCCGCCAAATTCAATTTTTTTTTGGTTTTTTTGCAAATTGTTGCTCTGTTTTACGTCGTACGAGGGTCATTCAATAAATACTTAGCCTACAAAAAGTAAACGAAAATTTTGGAAAAGTGGCAATTTATTTTTCAACATAGTCTCCTTTTAGTTCGATACACTTAGCCCAGCGATGCTCCAACTTTTTTAACCCGTCCGAAAAATAGTTTTTGTCAAACTCTGCAAAATAGGCCTCCGTGGCGGCGATGACCTCCTCATTCGATCCATATCTATTCCCGGCGAGTGATTTTTTCAGATTAGGAAACAGAAAGAAGTCACAAGGGGCCAAATCTGGAGAATACGGTGGATGGGGCAGCAATTCGTAGCGTAATTCGACCAATTTGGCCATGGCAACGGCAGACGTGTGAACCGGTGCGTTGTCGTGGTGAAACAGCACTTTTTTCTTCGCCAGATGGGGTCGTTTTTTCTTTAATTCGGCGTCGAATCGGCCTAATAAATCGGCATAGTAAAGCCCTGTAATTGTTTTACCCTTCTCGAGGTAATCGATGTAGATCACACCTTGTGAATCCCAGAAAACGGTGGCCATAACTTTTCCGGCCGATTTTACAGTTTTCGCCTTCTTTGGAGCACGTTCCCCGGTCTGGATCCATTGTTTTGATTGCTCCTTGGTCTCTGGTGTGTACCAGTGGATCCAGGTTTCATCGACGGTCACAAAACGACGCAAAAACTCCGCTGGATTCATCTTAAACAGCGCCAAACACGTCTCCGATGTGGTCTCACGGTTGCGCTTGTTTTCTGGTGTGAGTAAACGCGGCACCCATCGCGCCGACAGCTTTCTCATGCCGAGTTCCTCGTGAAGAATATGATGCACTGTTCCTTCTGAAATGCCTACAGTCTCAGCTAGCTCCCGAACCTTCAATCGGCGATCTGCCAATACGAGATCATGGATTTTTTTAATGTTTTCCTCCGTAGCAGCTGTTTTCGGTGCACCTGGACGTGGTTCATCAAAAACCGACGTACGGCCACGTGCAAACTCGTTGAACCAATTCTTGACGGTGGCCATCGATGGAGAAGAGTCACCGTACACAGCATCCAAGCGCTCTTTGATTTCGATGCGCGTTTTCCCTTCCAAAAATAGGAATCGAATCACCGAACGATATTGCTCTTTTTCCATTTTTGTAAAACCGATCGACACGTTCGCTTCCATAAGTTGTCAAATTAAAACAAATGAAGGGATTGGAATGAAAATTTGAAAAAAGAATTAAAAAAGAATGTGCTACACTGTGGTAAAACTCTTTTGAAACTACAGCGCCCTCTGGCGATGAGGCTAGGTACTTATTGAATGCACCTCGTATGTTGATCAAAATGTGATGCTGCAGGAATTATATATTTACTGAATAATAATAATTTATCATCAAACTTTAGAAATTTGTTCCACCTAAGAATTTTTCAGAATATTTCATAAGAAAATTCTTAGGTGGAATAAATATGCCCGGTTGATTTCAATTGGTTCGCTCCTAATACACGGTTTTTACACAGGTAAGTGACGAAAAGTCATGAGTACTATAGGCACCTCTGCCTACGCTAAGAATTGGTTTTTAGACAAAGATACCATCCGATTATCTAGCTGTAGGTACCTACCTGGTATTCTTAGCAAATTACGGTTTTGTTTTTTACCACACTTGAGGGACGATGGCATAGGTACCTAGTTGTTTTTTTGCTATCATTTATTGGGTACCTAGGTTATGTTAGAAAACCTTCTGTTATTCTAAGTAAGTATCTACCTATATCAGACGCACGTCTTTGTCTCGGGCTGGCGACCAAGAACAACAATAGTTACTTAAGAATGTTCCTTGGATCAGAGGCTCTAGCACGAACGCGCGACGTTAACGTAACGTAGGTAAATTCGAACGATTGTTGATTCGAAAATACACACTTCAAAAAAAGTCTTAGCAACATGAACGGTTTTGAACTTTTGAACGATTTTTACTACTGTAATATATTTATATTTGTTTAATAAATAATAACTAAGCATTTTTTTATGCATTAGTGACTAAAGCAACAAAATCCTTCATTCAATTGTTCATTTAATCACAATAATTAATAATATGTGTATCGTAACCATACTTACATACATATATAAACTCACGCCTTCTTCCCATGGGGGTAGGCAGAAACTACAGAACGCCACCTGCTGCGATCCTTACATACTCCTTTTGCCTCGTTTACGTTCATACATCTGGTCATACACGCATATTTCTTTCTTATGTCTATAACCGTAACATACGTAGTACAAAATAAAGTTAAAATTCATGTTTTACAAAATTAAATAACGTCGTTTTTTTAAATTATTTGGTCATTCAATACAAAGTGTGACCGCCTCTGTTGTTTATAACTTGTCGGCAACGATTTTTCATTGAATTTATAAGATTGATTATCTGATGTTGTTGGGTTGTCGACACTCCGTCCAGGTTCTCTAGAACACGTCACTTTAGCATGTCCCATGCGCCGTGCTCGATGGGATTGAGGTCTGGCGATTGTGCAGGCCATGGCAATACCGGATGTTTTCTATTGTCAAGTAGTCACTCTCTGGTCCGCCGACCTGTGTGCGAACGCGCATTGCCATGCATTAGCGTGAAATCTGAGCCAGGACATAGTGCAAATGGGTGAAAATAAGGCCCGAGGACATCTTCAACGTAACTATCTATCGCCATCTACAAGAACAAGCTCAGTTCGTCTGTCTTCATAATACTCGCCCATATGATCACTGTGGAGCCAATGTAAAGAGTGCACTTCCTGGACGACGATACACTCTTACCCTTCTCGTATTAGGCCTAAATCCAAACCGGGACTCATCGTAAAATAAAATATTATCCCATTGTGTTATCCAAGTGTTCCCTACACCATTCGTTTCAACGGGCGCGATTCCCATGGCGTATAGTTGGGCACCTAATTGGGCGTCGTGCTCGTAGGCCGTATTCAATATTCATCCAGCCTATTTCTCACGGTTTGGTGGCTAACAACAACACCGCTTGAGAATTGTAGCTTTAAACCTATCTCCCGGGCGGTTAACATCGGCTGACGTCTTCCAGTCAGTTGTACGAGTATGTATCGGTCTTGTCTAGCAGTTGTAATCCTTCAACGTCCTGGGTGCTGCTCAGCAGGATCCCCTGTATTAACGTAACGCTGCCAAAGACGACAAATCACGTTCGTATTGACAGCAAAATGTCGAGATACCTGGGACTGATTTCGTCCTGCTTGTAGCATTCCTACAGGTCTCTGCATTTCATCAGCAGTCAAATGGCGTCGCTCCATGACAAAAAAAATGGCTCACCACAAAAAAAAAAAACAAAAACTGTATATATTAAAATGATAAAAGTGAGATAAATACCACATTTATCAAGCAACGAAAACACATGAAATCGGGATTTTATTTTATTATTTTATAAAAAAGCTTTTATTTTAATGAAAACAAAACACAATCGAGGTTTCAATTTTTTAAATCAGCCGGTATATGTTTCCTAGAACAAAAATATTGTATACCAATCTACTAAGGTGAGTGGGGGCAAGATCGAACGGTTTTTTGATGAGATGAGCAGTGTTGTATTTGAAGTCTTGTAGAACAGTTCATATTAGCTTATGCTAAAAATTTATTTGTTTTGAGTAAAGAGCAAAGAGTAAGTATATTTTTCTATCATATTGATAAAATCCTGTTAAATCTGTTCCAAAGCATTAAAAAAAATTAAATAAAATGTTTTTGTCACGAGAATGAAACAGGGGGAAGACGAAAGGGTGATGGGGAAAGATCGAAATAGTTTCTAAAATCGTTCAAATGATTATCAGACGCTGTTGGTCATCACTAGTCTATAATTTGAAGTGCGATAAAAACTGAGAACTGCCTGAAGTGTCAAAATACCTTTAGTTAACAAAGATATAATATTTTTGTATTTTTTTATATTTCAATCTTACCCCAACCGGGGGAGATTAACATAGGGGTTCTCAAACTTTCCACTTTAATTGCTTAAGGTTATACTGAAAATAAAACATCGCTATCAATCACATATATATTTTTATTTGACTCTATCCTAATACCAAAATATTACAAAACAGAGAGTTTGAAGAGTAGCAATAGGTATATTGTAATGTTTTGCCGCGCCGTATAATGTAAATTCCTTCCGTTTTACTTACTCTATGGTGTTAGCAACATCGTCACGAGTGTAGGAAGTTGCGCGTAGAGGTTTCCGGACGTAGTTACGTGACATGGTGATTCTGAATTGGCAAAATGCATTTATTGAATAGTCATTCGGTAGTCCTAAGTTGGTATTTATAATAATAATATTTGTAAGTACTTCTAGATATAAATGGCCGAATTTGTCTCGCTGACAGTTTATTACTGTGCATCCGTTATATTGGCTGAAACAAAACAATAATTTTATTCTAATTAAATATTTCAAAGACAGTATGTAATCACTAATCACTTATACACAAAATTAATTAATTCAAAATTTGCACAACCGATATTCTATAAGAACATCATAAAATCATAAAAGGGTAGGTACCTACTATTTTATTTTGTATACTTATCTTATCACAACAGTTTGAGAACATCTGTCTATTAGTATGACTTTTCAAAACGGGGTAAGGTCGAAACTTTTATATGTTCTTCTTACCCCGTCAAATATTGGTGGGTAAAGATGGAAAATTGAAATAAATCCTAAAATACGAAAAATATCCATATTTGGATGTAATAACACAACTAAGAATTAAAAATAATGAGTAGATATTCCAATAAAACATTCGTACCCACCTCGTAAGTAAAGTTACAGGACACGGGGTAAGATTAAAAATCTCGATTAATTTGCGTAAAAGTCACGGCGCAGACATTTGCGTTTTTCACACAACCATTAACTCAAAACGGCAAACGCTGACTGAGATGTGCGACGTAACAAAATGGCGATCTTAATAATGTTGCCATCACTGCAAAAACTGCATTAAGTCTGGCGTTATGGACAACTTTTTGTGTTACCCCGTTTTTCATCTTCCCCCCACTCACCTTATGTTAAGAAAAAAATTAAGTATCAATTAATAAAACATGCCGTTTTTGCAAATGATTCGTGTTGCTTAGACTTTTTTGATGTGTGTACAATTCTTATAGCATTTTCGTTTGATTTTTCTAAGTAAACTATTCTATAAACTGTTCTATTATGTGCGAAACGAGTATGTCCAATTTTAAAAATGTTTGATTTTACGTTACATGTGCTAGGCCCACAGGACCTTAAGATGTTTTTCTAAATGAACAGCTTTTGGTTATACCTACAAGCTCCTGGGCATGGGCAACTGAAGAGCCTTTTTCTTGGATTTTAAAAACTGTCACGATCACGATGTTTGTGTAGGTAAGTAGGTACGGTCTTATGGCTGGCGCAGATTGGGGCGGGCCGCGCTGCAACACGCATTGTATTTACGCACGCATTTTACAACGCATTGTAAAAATCCGCCTTCATCACTTTCGTACATTTTCTATGAACCAATGCTTTACTATGCATGCTCCGGGTAAAATTTGCGTATTACACATAAAATGACAATTGAGTGCAATGGCATGACATTTCACCCACGTTCATTGCGTTATTTATGTTATTGAGCAAACGAATTTTTCAAATCTATGAACCAATGGGTTAGCAATATCCTTCAAAACTCGGATTGATTGAAAGATTGTTACGCAATTAGGGTGCTGGCCGGGAAAATTCAAATTTCTAGACATAAACAAAATCTAAATCAGAAGCTCTTCATGCGCCAAGTGCAAGAACTTTCCAGTAGGTATCTATTAATAAATTACGAACATAATTTTTTCTCACGGAACTGACTATAACATTCATCATTTAACTGATAATTACTTAGTATCAAAATCCACTCGCGAGGTAGCTATCACGGATAAAAACTTTGCTTTAACTAACTTACTTACTTGTATTACCTAAATAAGTTTCACTTATCCTACTAATCCTACCACGGATATCGAATCCTACTAATATTATAAATGTGAAAGTTTGGATGTTAGTTACTCAATCACGCAAAAACGGCTGCTCGGATTCGGATGAAATTTGGCACACGGATATTTTATAACCTGGATTCACATAGGACACAAACACACTGGAGAACACATAGGACACTTTTTATCCCGGTAGTACGTTCCCGTGGGATAATTTCCGAGAACCACGTGGGCGAAGCCGCTGGTATAAGCTAGTTATACATAATTACCTACTACTAACTGCCGCATTCAAAATTAAGGTATTATGGACCCGTAACTAGTGAAAAGATCCAAGAGTATAATAATAATATGAGAGGAGAAGATCATTCTCCACCTTTCTAGAGGTTTCAGAAAAAGCAAAAGGTTAATTTACTTAATTTGTTTGCGTAGCTAGTTTTTGATGATCGGGACCTGCAAATATATTTGATAAGAAATGACGTTCGGCCATAAACCGACATCAGCTTATTGGACAAAAATCAGGGGATCCGAGTCAATAATTTTTTTGCGATATTATATTGTTCGCTAGTCCTTTATATCATTATTCCTTTCCTTTATTTCACTTAAAACAAGTAATATTACCTATTTAATAATATCCGACTTTTCTATTTTTAACTACAGAAAATAATTATTTTTATATATATATATATATAAAATAATTATCAAAAATAGTGTCGGTCCATGCGCCAAACACTCTGTATTTATATATATATATACACAAAAAAAAGCACAAAAAAGAAAATACGCTATTAAAATTGACTTTGGAAGCGCATAAGTATTTTTTTACAGATCAATTGCATCAAATAATGATTTATTTAGAATAAGAATACATTGCAGAATATAATAAAAGTTATTTCGTGCAATGACAAGCATAAAAAAAGTAATTACGATTTAAAGGCGTGGTTACGGGTAATTTTGGGAAAACATCTAAAAATATCATATCTTAATAAGCGTGACACTTAGGACATGGGGCCTTTGGGTGAAACCTCGCAAATGACCCTCCCAAGCCCCAAAAAATTGTGTCGGTCCATGCGCCAAACATCCTGTATCTATGTTGAGTGCTAGTGTTATTTTCGCGATAAAATTGGAGGTCGTTACAAAGAAATGAATACACCAAACATTTACTGTTATAGTAACCGTCAAAATAAAAAGATTTTATACGTAACTCTTTCGTAGACTGTGCTACGCAGCGCCTACGGCGTAGAGGCTCTCTAGCTCGCTCGGGAACAAAGATTTGGAACAAAGGTTCCACTCATAAAAATGTTTTCTGTGAAGTCTTGTATGCTGTTTGTTCTTTTATTCATGTGAAACGTAAATATACATGTGTGATTATTACACGAAAACGACGAACGAAAAATATACGTAAAAGTAAAATGACTGGATAAATAAATGTGCTGCGTAGCACGCACAATTGTATGGATTCTCGTAATTCTTGTAATTCTTGTATTATTTTTATCTTAATCTTGGGTTTCTTTGTCAAAAGCACATGATAAATTGCTTCTGTAAAATTAGTTGCCTTATGGATGAGTGATAATAACATCGCGTTGCTATAATAACATATGTATGAGTTCACTGCTGAAACATGATCTAAAATAATAGCAAAATATAATAGACTGTATAGGTCGGAGAAAAAGTGTTTTCGTATTTTATAGGTATAAAGTTGTAGTAAAATCTCTTTGGCTGTATTGTTTGTATCTGGCTTATTTTGATACCATTGAAACAATACAAGTAAAAACGATACCCCCCATTTTTCAACTGTTTTTCTGTCCGCCAAAAGCTTTTCTGTCCGCCAAAAGAAATTTGATATATTTTGAAGTTTTATTACAAAAAAGGGAAAAAGGAGAAAAAAGCCGCGAAAAAAAGAATGTGACGTTTATGGACTTAACGCAGTGTCCGTAAGAGTAGCACAAATTTGGTTCAAGCGTATTCAGTCCGGGAATTTTGATGTCAAAGAAGCAGCTCACTCTGGTTGCCCTGTTACGGATAAGGTCGAAGCTATTTAAAAAATAGTGGAGCAATATCGGCATATTAGTATAGTTACGACATAACTGAAGAGTTAGGGGTTAACAACAAAACAGTTTTGACACATTTTAAAAAGTCTGGGTATACAATACAGCTCGATATTTGGGCGCCACACGAGCTCTGAGCCTTGAATTTGTATATAAAATACGAAAGAACTTTTTCTCCGACTTAATATTTATATCATATCAAGAAGTGGTTAATAAAGTTAATTGCGGCAAATTTTCTGCCTTCTGAGTTTGAATAAATGAATTATGAATATAGATTCTGGCTATTTAATCTAAATGATGAATTATTTGGGGTAAATATTTTGGAATGCTCTACTGACACTCGATTAGAGCGGACGTGTGTAATAAGCAATATTATTTATCATATGTCGTTAAAATATTTCCGAATGATCTATGAACTAGAAAACGAATCGCGCATTTTTCTGCTAAGTTAGTGATTTATTTTAGTGAATAACAATTAATTATGAGAAACATTTAACGAAGACTTAAACGACGAACGAACTTTTTAAGAATTAAGTATGTCAAATAGTGAAAACAGCCTTCGGAGTATCTCGCCAGCAAGCAGCCCTGCCAGCAAATCTCAAATACCTTGCCATGTGGCTGAAGGAAAAATTCAGGCAGTGGACACCAGTGAGATTAGTAACTGGTTGATTTCAATTGAATCATGCCTGAATGAAGTCTGTACCATTGCTCAGGAAGGAAAGCTGAACTCTGATCAAAAGCTGAGGATCAATTCCCTATCGCGCAAGGTTGGACATGACGTTTCACAAATGGCAGTTTACTACCAGGACTTGAAGCTAAAGGCCCAAGAAATACGAACTCTAAAATAGTGTTGAGAGTAAAAGGTGACCCGGATCGCCTCGAAAATGTCAAGAAGACCATTCAAGCGAGAATTCAAGAAAACTGCGCTAAACCAAAGATGGCAGAAAAGTTTCGGTCGCTGACATGGTAAACACCAATAAAAATAATTACTTAGGCCCCAATAACGTCAGCTGTATTGCAATTTATCCAACAGATAAATTAAAATGTAGTGACGACACTAAATAACTTGTCCAAAAAATTATATACCCTGAACAAATTAAATTACACGTTATAACGCCTCCGTTTTTGGTTTTACGCAGTCCTCTAACTGCGTAAAATCAAAAACGGAGGCGTTATAATCAGCATGGAAACCAAAGACGACATAGAGAAACTTAGGAAATCATCTCGGCTAAGTAGTTCCGGCCTGAAAGTAGAAGAGCTTCATAAGAGAAGACCAAGAATTGTAGTTATAGGAGTACCGACCGTTTTAAGTGATCAAGAAGTTTATGATTGCATCATGCATGCAAGTTGTCTCGTTTGTCCCGTGACTCTTTTTTGGCCTCTATAAATTTTATGTCAAAAGTCAGGTAAAAAAGAGGGACCTATGTGCAACTTTATTCTTGAAGTAGCTGCTAGCGTAAGAAAGGCGCTTATAAACAAAAATCGAGTATTGATTAATGGACATCCTGCCCAGTGAGGAACTTCACACTTGTGATCAGGTGCTTTAAATGTCAACAAAATTCGTAGTATAAATAAACATGCAATATTAATATTTTGCTGACACAGTTCTTTAAATTTTGATTTTTTTCTGTAATATAAAGTAAACGCGACCTTGTCAATAATGTAACATTGCAAAAATCATAATAGAACATGGTTACAAGAATGTCTTATGATGATGTAAAAAGTTGCATTCTTACTATTTTTCTCAATTTGAATACAATCATAATTTATAGTAGATACATTTTTTACTATTTGTTCTAGGAATTTTAGATAATACTTATGTATAAGCACTTGAGTGAAATACCTGAGATACAAGTTTATCTCTGGTTCAGGTAGAATCCAATTATCTTTTACCTACCTCTAGTTTAAGGCCCTATTTTGTAAATATTTATGTAAATCAATTATTTCAATAAACAATTTCAATTTTCAGTTTAAAAAGCCAAAGGTTTCAGTTTTATTCTTAGTTTCAAATTATTATTTAGGGCACACGCATAGGCTTTCCTTGCATGTAGGTACTGTTAACATAGTATGATTTACACATAAAACACCGCTTGAAATCTTATCGTTAGGCTATTTGCGGGGGTCACGTAATGTTACGTATGTTTAAGGGTACCTATTACAAGGTAAGAGCCACTTCTGTCGACGGTAGTGCCTAGTTATAATTGATATTTATTACTAAGATTTTTGTTATGACCTTGGGACTGGAGGAACAGCGAGTTTTTTTTTTAAGAAAGACTGTAGGAGGTACGGTTGGCTTCGCAAGTCTTCTAATCACCGCCGAAAACCTAAACATAGACGTACACTATCTACCTACAATTATATAGTACCTGTCTCTAGATTGATTGCTCCTGACCATGGAGCTATGTGATCATCTCAGCTGTTGGTAAAAGTTAAAACTATGTGTCTGAAATGAGTCATACTATAAAACCCTGAACACCTTTCACAATCTAACATCTTAGGCTTATTTTAATGAACAGAAGGTACTGCTTCATAAAGACCATTTAGAGATTCCTATTTTAGAAATGATACATGAGTCATCAACAAGATACAGATTAGGGAAATCATTTCCAGGAAGCAAGAGGCGCTTGTGCGGTGACAGAGACAGATAAAAGGCATGTGAATACGACTCGTCGACCCTCGACCTTGGATAAAACAATTCACAAGTGTGAAATCGTGGGCAATATCCTCTGTATTGTTTTGAAATCAATATATCCTGGTGAGGTATTGCAGCTTTTCAGGCTTTTAATGTAGGGCTCTTATCTAAATGGGTCGTACGTAGTCAATTGCTCTGCGCTACTGTTATAGAGGTAATCAGTAAGGACGCCAGGTGATACACACATAGTGTAGCTAATATTTATTTTGGTGGATATCTTAAATCAAAAAGTTAAGAGGTTTCACTGATGTAAAACTTCTTTACTCGAGTTAACTTCATTATTGCATAGGAAACAGAAATGAAACAGTCACTGAAATGTTTGCAAAATACAGCGAGTGGAATCAATGTGTAGTGGAGGGCTGAAGCGGATGGGTTGCGAGGGGTGGCTGGGGTGCTGGCAGTCGGGGGCTCGGGACCGGGGCGCGGGCGCGCGGTGGCCGCGGCGGCGGCGCGCGGCAGTCGCACGCCAGCACGTGCGCGCACCGCCCTCGCGCCGCCCGATCGCCGGCGCCCGGTGCCCGCCGCATCACCCGCGCCCTGTGATCCCAACGCGCTCAATATTTCGACACCATTATAATTAGTTATCCTGTAATAATCTACCAAACACGTACGGTCGTCTGTTTACATTTTTGTTGGATTACGCCCGATCTTGTGATATAAGGGTCATCCTCTCGCGATTTAAATATTTATGGGTCAATAGTAAGAGTTTTACTGAGATTGCTTACATCATCGGCACCATAATTTAGGCGGGAAATAAAATTACGTATAAATAATGGTAACTAAGTAATCTGTAATGTTAGAATGACGTCTACAGCAAAAGGAAATGATAAAATTATATTTTTCATGACTGCCATGGTTTATAATAACGTACTTTACTTTTTATATGTTAAGCCTATAAAGAGACTAAACGGCACTTGCTCGTTTTTGTACTCACATAGCATTATGTTCTTCTCATTTCATGTTGGTATACTTCAAATATTAATCTTGAGTGGTTCTAACCCTTTGTTGACAATAACCATGGCTCCGATCAGAGTGTCTTCATTCAGTGTGCGTGCTAGATAAAGTAATAGATAATGTCTTCTTTGACTAGGGATACTTATATGTTTTGTTTGCGTCAGTTTTGAAGGTGTTTTAGTATTAAAAATAAAATAGATTACCGTTAAAATAAAAGATATTCTTTTGTATTTTGGTAAATTGCATATATTTATGTAGAGTAAGTATCTAAGTACCTATCGTTCCCTTGGATAACTGACAGAATTTCTGATTTAGACTGTACCAGTCATTGTCGTATGGTTTTCTTCTTAGCCGTTTGAAGCATTATTTATACTAAATAACCTAGTTCTTATCTGGCAGTAGCCTTGTTATAGAAAAGTTCTGAACAGCCCATTTAAATCGAAGAAATGATGAAGACTTTCTTTACTTCTTTTTTATCATAAAATTTTCATGATCAACCAGACTCAGTATAGATATTATGTATTTATCTCATTATTAAATAACAAACTGTCGAAAGTCAATATTTGGAAATCAGACAGATGCAGTTTACAACAATACATAGATAGACAGGTTGCATCAATTTGTAAAAGCAAAACATGGAGATGAGACCATGACCATGGCCCGGAATGAAACACTGAATGCTTTTTAAAAGCGACTGAATTTAGACTACTTTTTTTACTGAATGTAAGTAGGAGTCTAGCAGTATGTTGCTAGGAACTGCGCTAATATAAAATGGGTTTTCTTTTTGCTGATGGAAACAAGCATTATAAAAGAAAACGCAAACAATTAAGGGTATCCTATTAATACAAATAATAATATGTGTGAAAGTCTTGTTATTTGAAATCAGTTTCTTGTTAACGGCTGAACAGATTTAGATGAAATGTGGCATACCTATGGGTAGACATGGATTAGGATATAAGATACTTTTTATGTAGTAGGTACGTTCCTGAGAGATAATATATGTGCTTTTGTATCGGTTTCCTCCACGCGGCTGAAGCCGAGCAACAGCTAGTTTTATTATAATTCATCATCTCATTAACCTGATTTGGTATACACATACACCAGACAGTAAAATCTGAAAAGCATTCTGCACAACTAGTCGTAATAAATTTTTATGGTGTATATACTAAAGAGTATTCTATTCTATTCTAATGAAATATCTTAATAATTAGGTATAGAGATGTAGGTACAATCACGTTTTATGAAGTGATGTGAAATTCGCACATACAAGTGGAACGGGAAACTACTAAAATGCCATTTAGGACATTTTATTGACTCGTTATGAAAGTGATGACCTAATTCAGAGCTAATATCATGTTATTTAGCACATGAGCATCTAATACAGATTAACTAATCTTTCAAACGAATACCTAATTTATCTCGACAGTTTCACAAGATCTGAACAGTTGATATTGAAAACAAAACCTTTTGAAGATAAAGTTAATTTAATTCAGGTTTTTTTTTAGTTTCGACACTACTGTAACGCGTGACTAAGTAACTCATCAGCGTTGGCAATGAGCAGGATAAGTGAAACAAATAACTTGTGATTTAAGTTTCACGGTCACTTCACTAACATCTAACATAACAATTGTCAATATTGAAATTAGTGTGGACAAAACCATGGGTTCGTTATGTGTCTACAAACGGCCCAGTTAATGAATGGATATCGGAACAATGTTTCAGCGTGTAATTTATTCATTACACAGGCGTCCTCGATCAAGCCGTCTTGCAAACGGAAAGTCTCCGCCTGATGATCTCTCTGACGTTCATATAATATACGATGAGACACACGTTGTTCAAGTTCACGCTTCTTTTTATTAATATGAGTTCTATATTGTTTACAATATTTAACCTTATCGTTTAGAGAATGGCTTGATGGTTTCTCGTAATAGTTAACACATTCTTTGTAAAATAAAAACTAAATTACAAGCAGCATGTTTCCAAAATATGGCTTACCTATAGCATCGATTTTGATATTGTTGCCTTGGTTTTTTTATTTCCCCTAGTTTATAAGTCTCTTAAGACATGATTCTTACCATGTCTTAAAAGTCTTGACTAGTTACTACCTAAATATAAATCATGTCACTAACTGGAAGACTAGACATGGTATTACGTATCGTTATTAACTTAATAGCAGGCTTCCGAGGGTCGTCTTTGTTTGATTGTGGCAACACTTATATTTATTTGAGTTAATATAAATCATTAATTTAGGAGCAGGCATTCGTATACCCATTACCTACCCCTCGTCGTCCAAGGGGGTTAAACTGTTGGCATTACAATGAAATCTAGTTAAGTAGTATATAATAACACATACTTAAATTAATATTATAGATTTGAGATATTTTTATCACTTTAAATATTTTATCATTTCCTTTTGAATGGACAGAAAATCGATAAATAAAAATTCTACTATTACAATTCTCTAAATCAAACGCACGGCCTGCATCCTTCACATTTTCAGTTTTAAATTAACTTTATGATAACAGAGTCATGACAATAATGGAGAACAATTTTAGCAATAAATCGCTTGAACTGGTGAAATTGTACATAAATAAGCATTAAAAGCAATGGAGAAACAAATGCAGGCGAGAGCGTGGAACAAAACTGCATGTTGGATATGTTTAGTGCCGCCATGGGGATTTACAGACCGAGAAGAAGAAAAGCTGTACTCAGCATACACACAGCGACAGCGGCAACGAGCCGTGCCGCGTCTACTGGCTACCGGCGCGCTCATGCAGGCGTTCGCGGTGCTGGTGCCCGGCGAGCGCGACCTGTCGTTCGCGTACGCCTCAGTCGCGGTGGCGCTGGTGGCCAACCTGATCCTGGCGTCCACGTACGTGTGCGTCCGCCCCGCGCGGACTATCCTCAACCATGTCGCGTGGCTAGTGCTGTGGACTCAGCTGTTGGTGAGCGCATCCCGACGACTGGGAGATTCCTACAACGAGTTACTAGGATGGGCCGTAGTGCTTCAATATTTTACCCTCGCCACCCTTCCGTTACATCATGTGTTGCTGACATTGTACAGCACAATTTCGTTTTGCGGATATCTCCTGGTGCAGTACTACAACGCTTCTACATCTGAAACCAGGCTGGCCGACGACTTTTACTTTCAGGTATTTACACCTTACAATAATTACTAGGTGCAAATGACTTAATTTACATACCCTAATCATTCATATGTTTCCTTAATCTACAAACGTTTCAACAGCAAATTGCAAATGGTGCACTGCTACTTGGCGCTACTTTACTGGGTGGAACTGCATATGCTATCAGTGAAAAGCAGCAACGTAGTTCTTTCCAAGAAACCAAGAGAAGCTTGCGTGATAAACTTACGATTGAACAACAAAGCAAAGAGCAGGTGATTCTTTCTCTCTTTCTTTCTTTTATTTTATTTTTTAAAACGTGTCCACACACTAGGAATTTCTCCTGTATCGTGGGTGCGTTTACAAACATTCAAACTCACATACACAAACAACCAGACCCATAACAAAAACTTGTAGGTCATACAAATATATATTCCGTGCGGGAATCGAACCCGCGACACGCAGCGCAGCAGTCAATCGCCATCTGTGTTAAGAATTTAGGGACATTTGTCAGCAGTTCTAAATGTTCTAAGTAAAGTCATAAAGCGAAATGTTCTAAAAAGTTTCACGTCACGTGTTTCACTTTCCTGTTGCTACATACCTACCTACTAGGTAGTTTTTAAGTAATCTTTTTGTCAAGTCCGGCAGATCTCTCAGAAAACATATTAATAATTCTTTCATGTCAATAGTAATATTAGAAATGGGATTATTTTTTTCCAAGGTTTATTTATTTTGAGACTTAAATATTTTTTGACGAACTGTTCGTTTTTATTTCAAGTTTCAATGCGACTGAAATGGAAATTAACGTTCCCATTAAACGGTAAAAAGAATCCTTATGGTGCAATTTTTTCTGCCCTTCTGCCTGTCGACCATAGCTACTTAGGAACTACTAATGCTATCGATTTGAGAAATAGTTATAAATAATGTTTGACTAAAAACAATAATCCTCCTCAATCTTATCTCTCTCCTTCTTTTGCTGTGCCCTACAGGGTCCACAATGGTCATATTTTTGTAACCTGCCACCTAAGTTCACATGTGGAAGCAATAAATATATTGAGTACAACACACGTAAAAAATCGAAAAAATATTGTTATTTTCATTGCAATAGGAGCCAAAATGGGGGCATTGAAATTAAGTTACGTAACTAGATCAAGTGGGGTATCATATGAAATTTATTTGCACGTTACAAATCACAAGTATTTTTCATTTACGCTGCATGGTTTTTGACTTATGATGAAAAATTTCCGTAAAAATACCATTTTCTCCGAAGCTGGCAAAGCGAAAAATCTGGTAGTTGGTGGAAGTTTATGTAAATATTACATGAAAAATTAAACGATTTTTAACTCGTAGTTTTTTAGTTATCAGCCAAAACGTTTAACAGACAAACATGAATTAAAAAAAAATACTTTGAAAATGGTAAAATATTTTTCCTACCAAGGTATGTATATACCCTCGGTGGGTGAATTCGACTCGCTCTTTGCCGGTTCTATTCATTTTGCAACGATTCGTTTTGTTCCAATGTCAGACTGTACGTTTTTCTCGGAGATTGTGTGACGTTGGAACATGGAAGTAGTTGGGCTCAGTCATATTAACGAGCGCTACTCCAACGGAAGCAGTTTATGAACTCAATCAACTAATTTGCAATCTATCAGCCCTACGTAAGAACTAGGTTACCTACCTGTTGAAACGTCAGTTTTAATGCAACACAACAGTTATCGAGAGACTGGCTGATTTACCTCACTTCTGAACACAAAGCCAAATGTAGCAAAACATCGGTTTAGGTTCGGGCTCAGGAGGCCATGTCTCTCATTTCCACTTATTTTCAACCCAATAAATTCTTTTTCATGCTCTGAACACACTTCCTCAATCAAAATTCCACTAAACATTGTATTTGAATGATTTTCGCGGCAGGTGTACCGTATATGATTGTGTTCAATAGGCAAGCCTCCGGCTGCAATCAAATTGTTTACTGCCTGTGATCCATGAAATCACGGCAAACGTCAACGAGCTGGCTTCATGCGCAGCGATGTGTGCCGATGACATATCTCACACCTATGCGTAGTTTCATCATCCATGAGGGCACATGAAATACAGGGAACAAGCAGATCTTTCAATTAAAATACTTTTGTCGATTTGCGTTGCAGTTGAGGCAACGCCAATTTCTCCAGTTTGAATTTAGGTAAACAAGAGATATTGCATTTGCAGGAGTAGGTACAGTCGGAGTGCATTTCTGTATAAAAATATGTCGGAACGCCCTGATTTACATTCAAATAGAAACCCCCTAAAAGTCTAAACATTGTTTTAGTAGCCGGTATTCTCCAAAAATAGAGGATTTAATTTTCGTTCTCCTGACACCTGAGATACAGGACATCTCCTAGTTTGGGTGACAGGAGTTTCACAAAATCGAGCACGTACTTGTCTAATTACTATAAGGATCTAAGTTACTTAAGTAATTCATTGTTAACCCTTTTTCTCTCCTTATGTATTAGGCTTATGAAAATAAACTATTATTATTTCATTTTTATGTTAACATATCTCGGGACCATGGGTCCCGGACCTTTGGAAGGCATACGAGGGGCCGAAGTCTACTCGCAGAGGCCCGTTAGACGCTTTTTATGGAATGAGGCACCAACTGACGATTATCTCTGCACGCACTATGCAAGTGCACCCAAGGACAACCCTCGGTTGGTGTAGGACTATTGCAGAATATGGAAACAAATATATTGGATTATGGGTTTGGGTGGCTAAATTGAACTGGTTATCTAGGACTATGGGAAGACTAAAGCCCCTGCTTGACTAATGTTTTATATAAAATACATAGATAAAATGGCAGAGGGTGACTTGCTTACTCAATAATGGGACCCCGGAAACTGTCGCTTGCACATAGTGACATAGCGACAAGGGACAACATATCCTGAGGTGCTTGAGGAGTGGAGAGGTGTTCCATGGCTATCAGAACAATCCTAGATCCCGGAAGATGGTCAAGATCCCTTCCAGCACTTACTGGAATACTTCCTACCTTCGAGCACGTTTGCTCTTGCAAATTTCCACTCAAGCTGGCCAATATAGACAAGAATGAGGTGGGAACTCAGTCCCTCGTCAGAGTTTACTCCAGCCGGCCAATAAAGGGAAGCCAGAGATGAGGAACATGACTTCTCCCGGGAGATAGGGTCCATGGGGTCGCTACTGCCCAACACCTCGCCACATGATGACCTGCGGGCTTATGTATCTCTCTTGGTTTGGCTCCTCACCCTAAACTTGTTTCGGCAAAGTAAAATTTACTTGCAAAGGCCTAGAATTCGGAGCGCACAAGTCCCACCACGACGTCAACGTAGAGATACGTCGGTGGGGTTATTATTATTATTTCGTTTATTTATTTTCATACATATTAAATACATTTTTAGATATTCTTATAAAAACATAAAAATAAACATTAAAAATATAAAATATTGTGGTCCACCGGTATCGGGAGCAGGGTCCAAGCTATGGGTGGTTAGAGCTCCAGAGACAGGAACCTCCTCACGATGCGAGCCGTCTCGAGAAGTACTGCCTTCTGAATCAGGCCCTTAATCCAACCGCCTGGCGAGAGCCTCGAGAAATGTTGATCGAGGCTTTCGGCCATCAGGCCATTGGCCAATACGATAAACGGACAATGACAGCCGAGCTCACATTCCACATGTCAACAACATCGTGTGCTAAGTCGAGATATTAAATTCGTTTCTCTTTCTCAGGTTTCACGAGGTTCTCGTCATGTGGCATGGTAATATCGACAATCATTGTGCGGCGCGCTAATCAATCTATCATCACTATATCAGGCTTATTGGCGACAATAGTCCTGTCAGTAATGATAGATCGATCCCAGTACAACGTGATATGGTCATTTTCTAGAAATGGGTCGGGCACATACTTGTAATTAGGTACCTCAGAATCCACAAGTTTATATTTCAAAGCAATTTGCTGGTGAATAATCCTAGCTAATTTGTTATGTCTGTGCAAGTACTCGCCGTTAGCCAGACGAGAACAACCAGAGATAATATGTCTGATAGACTTACCCGGACGATGGCATGCCCGACACACGTCAACCGTCCCGTCTTTCATAATGTCTCCGTTAGTTATTCATCAAGATAGCTTCGTCCATAATTTCACAGACGGAACCTTCAGTTTCCGCGAAAAGGTCACCAAAATGTAGCCAGGATACGGACGCTAAGAAATCTACACCGGACTCGTGAAGAGCCCGATAGAAGCGCCCGTGAAGCTCCTTGCTTTGCCATACCTCCTTGGGGTCATCGGTAGTAAGTACCACAGGTTTGCGCCAGTTCTCTTTAGCCTTGGAGAGCGGGGTGAGTCCCTTGTCTATTGCTACCACATCACGGTGCATACCCACATCGGCTTGTAAAAAATACTCCCTGAGACTGCATACTTTGCGGTTGTGGAGGGTCTTCACATTTAAAAAGTCTCGACCCCCGCTTTTCCGCGGTATGTACAGTCTCATCACCGATGATCGTGGATGATGTATCCGGTTTGTGGTCATCAGAGTACGGACCCTCCTATCCAGGGCGTCGAGTTCGGTCTGAGTCCATTTGAGTATGCCGAAAGAATACATCAAAACCGGCATGACCCAACCGTTGAAGGCGCGGACCGTATTTCCGCGTGAAAGAAGACTAATTAATACCTTCTTCAGGCGGCCAAAGAAGCGCTCCTTCAACGATTGCTTCATGTCAGCAACGTTGGCGCCTAACGCTTCCGACATACCCAAATACGTATAGCTTTCGGATGAGAAGAGGTATCTAAGGTGTATGGAATCCGAAAGTTGAATTTCCTCTGATTCCATAATCTCACCTCGCTTTACATGCATGACTGCACATTTGTCCACACCAAATTCCATCCTGATGGCGCTACTGAAAGTTTCAGTGACCTTTAGTAGCTTCATCAGTTGCAATTTGTTGGGGGCAAAGAGTTTCAAGTCATCCATGTAGAGGAGTTTAAGTATGATCTGACCACCTCTACTTAACAGTAGTGTGCTTAGAGGATTCAGGGCTAAGCAGAACCAAAGTGGAATCCATATGGGCTCATCATTCCCCTGGATCTGTCGACACCCTGGATAACGAAGAACCGTCCTCTATGGCCCCGTATACGACTTAAGGAAGGTGCGTAGAGTTGTATCTATCTTGTACAACTCCAGCACCTTCATTAACCATGTATATGGCACCGAGTCGAAGGCTTTCTTATAATCTATCCAGTATGTCGACAGATCCTTTTGGGAACGAAGAACCTGTTGGCTAATGGCCACGTTGATGAGGAGTAATTCCTTAGTATCGCGGGACCCGTTCCTACATTCATTTTGAGAGGCTGACATAATCGAGTTACTTTCAATGTGCGTAATAATTTTCGCTCTCAAAATGGATGTAAGAAGTTTATAGACCGTCGACAAACACGTGATCGGTCTATAATTCTTGGGATCCGTGGGACTACCTGACTTATGGAGCAGGTGGGTAACGCCTGTTGTTAGAAACTGTGGAAGAGATAGAACTCTAAGGATGACTGGATCTGAGATGCCAGGCAGTTGTGTGAACGAATTAGCCACTTCAACCAAAAGTTGTGCAATCCGTCCGGTCCCGGTGATTTCCAATTCGGTAACGGACGGACTGCTCTGGCGACGTCTAGTGGCGTAATTGGGACTGCTTCCATTTCTGGTACAGTTTCACATACTCGCCCGACATCCTGTATCCAGCCAGCCTCAGCGTGACAGACGGGCACTGACCAGATACTGCGCCAGAATGCACTCTTGGCGTCATCATCTGGGTGGCACTTGTCTGTCACATTTTGTTGAGGTCGCTCCCAAGCTCTATACACCCACCTCTCATCGCTCTGCAACATGCGATTCTGCGTGTATCGATCAACCCACCGCTTATACCGCCAAATACGGCTCGCCCATGCACAAACTTTCTGCATCAGGAAGTCGATGCGCTCTTTGACACGGGACGTGTATTCCCGAGGGCTGATTCCAGTCCCCGAGAATGCCCGCCTTACAAAGCGCATCACTTGTGGTCGTCTATTGCCCTCCCTGAAGCAGTATAGTTTGCCGATGAGTTCCCTGGCCCCATCGATACGACGCTCGATCCTGCACTGCCAGGCTGGTACGGTTGGTTTGGTCGAGTAGCCCCGGCATAGTTTGGAAACTTGACGTTAGCTAAACGACATGCTGCAACAGCCGCGCAATACAATATCGAGTGTGTATCAACGAGATTCTCGCTGCTCTCGAACACATTCTTAAGCTGCGAGTCCAGGGCACACACCAGCGCCCATTTTTACTTATTTTTTGCTTAGGTAGGTGTGGTAATCGGGGTTTAAGTTTGGTCGGAGTGAATCTGTACTCGCGAAAGGCATCCTCCAGTGCGCTGCTCAATCGGGCGTTGCACTGGCTTCTTACTGTAGTTATCCCTTCCATCCTCCACTTCTACAACATGATTAGACCGCGGCGGTATTGCATGAATTGTTGACGCTTGTACCACAGTTTCTGTCGGAGTCGAGACAATATGGTTGCTCAGCTCTGAGCGCAGCCTATCAAGTGCGGCATCGTCCAACCTATGATTGCGGTGTATAACCCGCACCCTGATCCGATAGTCGTTGGGCCGAGACGTTGACGGTTAGCTTTTGTTCCTGAAACAGAGACAGCATCCTACGACGGTAGGCAGTGAAGTTAGTTCCCCCCTCTGTAAACCTGTAATATGCGCGCATGACATAGATCCATTTCATGCGCTGCACACAACCACCGGCAGCGGGGACCCGGCTCGGGGCCGGATGGTTAATAATGATTATTATTATTAATGTTCGCAACTCGTAATACTCGTATTTAATCGATTTTTATTATACTTAATCTGGAAGAATTAAATGAAAAAAGAGATAACAAAATCTTAGTTATACTGCCTGCCTTTTTATTATTCTTTTAAAGTTATTGGAATCTTTAGAAAAACCCACCACACAACATAACTATCATGATGATATAATTTGTAGGAGAGGCTACTTCTGTCGGTGCTACCAGAACACGTTGCTGTTCAGATGCGCAAAGAACTGGGACTGATTGATACACAATTCAAAAAAATTTACATGTCACGCCATGAAAATGTCAGGTATGTCTTCAGTTTAAAAGATCATATTTAAATTAAATATAATTCCAACTATGATTAACATATTATTTGTTCATCATCAGTATTCTGTATGCCGACATCGTAGGCTTCACGGCTATTTCCTCAACTTATTCAGCGCAAGATCTCGTCGCAATATTGAATGAGCTGTTTGCTCGTTTTGATCGACTTGCTGAGGTAAAGAAAATTTAATTTATTATTTCGTCTCCAAGTCTCGTCCGCCGTAAATTATTACGCCAGGCTCGGCTTCCGTAAATTGTAATTTTATTTTGTAGAAATATCAACAACTTCGCATCAAAATTCTCGGCGACTGTTATTATTGCATCAGCGGCGCGCCTGTTGAACGTCCGGACCATGCTGTGCTCTGCGTGCACATGGGACTATCTATGGTTAAAGCTATCAAGTAGGTTATGGAGACTTCTGTCAATACGATCACCATTTGTATATGGGTTACATATGAATTGAACCATAATTTGTATTATTCAGATACGTTCAGCAGACCACTAACTCACCGGTGGACATGCGCGTGGGTATCCACACGGGTGCAGTTCTCGCGGGGGTGCTGGGGCAAAGACAGTGGCAGTTCGATGTCTACTCGCGAGATGTCGAACTCGCTAATAAGATGGAGAGCAGTGGAATGGCTGGGTTAGTGCTAACTTTCCTGAGAAGTTTTCACTTTTAAAGTTAGCTCCAAACAAAAAAAAATTGTCATTATGTTTCAAATTAACTGACTGATATTGACAAATAAGGGACGTTAATAATTTGGACATTTTATGTTTCTTGTTTAACGTATTTATGTGTATTTCTACTTACCGGAATCTTTCGTGGAAGTCTTTATACTTAGTTAATTAAAATGGTATTCAATTACATTACATGGATTAATATAGAAACATAAAAATTTAGTGTACCTGTCTAATGTAATAATAATAATAATAAAAAATATAAAAAAAAAAAAATATACTAATGTACCTAAATAATATATTAGTATAAACTTTGTACTTTTTCTAAAAAGTACCTAAGTGAGACAGAACTTATCATCAATTAACATTTTCAAACGTATAATTATAATATACAAAAAATACGATACAGATGAAATCATCAAAAGGTGGTATTTTCGTCTATTCCTAGTTGTAAAAGATTTATTTATTCAGCGACTTTAGTAGCAGTTTCTATTTATGTATACGTAGTTACATTCTATTAATAAGAGTTTTGTTTACAGACGCGTACATGTTTCCGAAGTAACTCTGAGTTTTCTGAACAACGAGTTTGAGGTCGAGCCCGCTCATGGTGAACGCCGCGAAGAAATGCTACGGCAAGCTGGCATCAAGACTTACTTTATTGCGAAAGTTCTCAAACCAGTAAGTTCTTTGTTTATTAGATACTTACCTAATAATATCAATGGCGATACTGCTTTACTATTTTGTGATGTAAAATACAATGAAGCATATTCTATCTAGCTAACTATGACGCTATAACAACATATGGCTACCCGTATGTTGTTATAGCGTCGTACCTTGTGTGTTTTTCATGTCATATTTCAGTTTAGTAGCTTTCAGTATAGGCGTAATTTCGAAGCTTTTACTTCAGGAGATACGTACCTACGTACGTGTAATGAGAAATAAACATTTACACTAAACGTGGACGTTCGTATTTCTGAGAATCACTAGCAAGCACTTTAGTTCACTCTGCAGATGCCGTTGCCAACGAATTTCCGACAGATTTTTTGTTGTTATAACAAAAGCAGGTGGATACTTTTCAAATAAATAAATACTAAGTAGAAATAGGTATTAGGCCGGTAGGTATATTGTATTTATTTAAAAGATATTATAAAGTGGCATTTGGTTTCCAAATTCTTTCATAATATGGTGACCTTTGTAGGACGTCGCATACTGACCCTTCGAAATCATGATTATCTTATACAAAGTCAATAAACAAGACTGCTTTGTTTGGCGTCTCGATGAACTAATGAGAAGTGATCAAAGTCGATGAGTAGCTAAACTGTCATCTGTCAATGAGTACTCAAATGACTAACCAAGATAAATAGCTTTGGATAAACTGAAGCGAATCCCGCGCGAAACGCAAGATGCAAAAGCGCGCGTCGATTCTTTATAATGATTAGCAACGCGACTATTCGCGCCAATTTGAACATCTCCATAGGTACAAGTAAGTTGACACAAACGGCGCGAGCCAATTTCGTCCCGCATCCCGCGCATCAGTGTGGCCAGAGCTTAACAAGTTTGTACTCGTGTTTTGAGGGAATCCAACTTGGAATCGAAAAAAGTTTGCGATGAAACAACACAAAAGTATTTATTGAGCGGTAATTAATACTTTTAGATTAATATGGACCAATCAAATTAAGCAATTTACCAATGTTGTGTTTCCAATGCTTTAAGTAGCTTGAATAGTTGCGCTTGCGATGTGAAATATGTATGTGTATCGGACTCTCGGGGTAGGCAGCATGCAAATTGTGAATGCGTTTTCGTTTAACTTATACCTACCTACCTACGGAATAAAACCTCGAAAAAGAGAAAGACATACTCGTAGATGACTGAGTAATTCTTACGCATGGGTTTTACATACAAGGGGCGTTCAATGTATTCTCGGAATCGGCATAAAAAACAAGTAAATTCAATTTAAATTATTTTTATTTTCCATTATAATCCCCCATTACCTCAATGCATTAATGACATCTCGAAATTAACTTTTCAATACCCTGTAAAAAATAACTTTCCTCTTTATCTGAAAAATGCGCATTTATTTCCGCCTTGAGCTTTTTTTTAATTGGAAAATCGTTTCCCACGAAGGTCTTTTTTCAAAATAGGGAACAAATAATAATTACTCGGGGCTAGGTCCGGGCTATAGGGTGGGTGGTTAATTTCTTCGAAACCACAATCTCGCACAGCAGACTTGGAAGCACGCGCCGTGTGGACCGGGGCGATTGTCGTGAAGAAGCAACACGCCGCTGGTCAGTTTACGCCGTCTTTTTTCTTTAATTGCTTCCCGCAAATTTTGTAAAGTGGATGCCTAAGATGCTGCGTGTATGGTTTCATCTTTTTTTGTGTACTCCATCAGCAATTCCCTTTGAGTCCGAAAACACTGTGGCTATAATTTTTCCAACAGACAGATCGACTTGGAATTTCTTAGGAGGCGCAGTACCCTTCTTGTTCTTGCACTGCATGGACTCCTGCTTACTTTCAGGGTCATAATGATGAATCCACGTTTCATCTCCAGTAACAATTTGATCGAAAATACTTGATGCAACTTCACCACCGAGTTCTAAAAACTCTCTACAGCACTCGATTCGCACTTATTTTTGAGGCCCCGGCCGTGAGCATTCGCGGCACCCATCTTGCACTGGCTTTTGAAAGGTAAAGAAGCTCATGAAGAATAGTGTACATGGTACCAACGGAGAGGTGGGTCATCTCTGCTATCATTTTCATCTGCATTCGGGCATCCTTCAGTATAAGCTTTTCAACTTTTTTCACGGTTTCTTCCGTAGGGACTGTAACCGGGCCGCCCGAGCGAGTGTCGTCTTCAATACTCTCTCCGCCCCTTTTAAATTCACTGGACCACCTTTGAACCGTAGATAACGAAGGTGCAGAATCTTGGTAAACAGCTACCATCTCTTCGTGAATAGTTTTTTGACTTTTTCCTTGTTTGGTAAGGAATTTAATAACAGCGCGGTGCTCGATTTTCTTCAACATTCTCACGTTAGCCATTCCAGTTGTCGTTGACTAAGGATAACTAGCAAACTAATGATCACAACTATATGAAATTTTACCTTTATACCCTTAGATAATGTAATTCGTCAAATTACCCACATCATTAGTAAATCACCCTCATACTGAGAATACATTGAACGCCCCTCGTAGATTGTATTATAGGTATTCCTTGGTAGGTGATCATTTTGTCAGTACGAGCTTTCACATATCGCTCATTTGGAGAAACAACGACGTAAATGTAATTTTTCCCAAATTGAGTTGTCGATATATATTGTGCTCGAAAAAAAATTCAGAGGAGCAGAGGCGTGAAATATTTAATATGGTTTTGGGATTTATCGATATTTCAGAACGAAATGGAAAAAAAAACGACTTTAAATCACTCTCCTGTAAAATTTTAAAAGCAGTAGTTACGTCGATGTTTCTCCAAATGAGCGATATATAGCATATTTTTAGCTTATTATAGTCCAGATGGTAAATCACCTAAGCTTTGGACCTTTTTTATTTGTTCTACGTGTATTAGGTACTCGTCGTCGTCGATAATGTTAGGTCATTCGGAAAATCGATTTTAATAACAACTCCGCTATCTAATTGGATGTACTCGTACATACATAATACGATATCGAGAAGGGCTAGCCATAAATACACATAATTTTACCGTTTATCGAATAGGCTTTATATCACTTCCGTTTAACAAGGAAGTAGGTACAGAAGTAATTACTTACAAAACTCGTTTTGGCGGTCATTTAATCAAAAACTGCTTTACCTCAGTAACCCGACAATTTGCAAGGAGATATTTTAAATAGTAGGTACCCGTCCCGTCCCCACCTGAAAATACAATTTTCCGTGACTAATATAAATGAAAAATGCATTCAAATATACACACTTAACACATTAAAAAAGTACAGTCGCAAGCAGGTCAAGCTACACGAAACTGTCAAATTTCTCCAAACGATTTTAAAATGTTGTCGGTTAAGTTCAAAATCGAATGAGATAATCTGACGGTTTGTGGTAACTTGACTTGAATGTGCTGGCGACTGTACATAGATGTTCTTTAGATATTTTGAATATACAAATATATTGAGTTTCTGGAAGGACTTGGGGGAGGTCTTTGCCCAGCCGGCTGACCTGACGGCCGGCAGCATCTCTGTGCTGCGAAAGCCGCAGAGAGCGATGGCCGTCAGAGTCATCAGGGGTTATCGCACGATCTCCTACGAGGCGGCTTGTGCACTGGCCGGATCCCCGCCCTGGGACCTGGAGGCGAAAGTGCTCGCGTCACTGTACCGGTGGCGCGAGGAAGCGCGGGCGCGGGGCGAACGACCGATGCAGCGACAAATGGAGCAGCGTCGGTCGCAGCTTCGCGAGGTCCTGGTGGGGGAATGGCGGTACAGGCTCTCACGCCCTACCGCCGGCCTCGTTACCATCGAGGCGGTCCGGCCGGTGCTCGACCACTGGCTCGGGAGGAGGCACGGCTCCCTGTCGTTTCGGGTGACGCAGGTGCTCTCGGGGCACGGTTGCTTCGGGAAGTACCTGTGTCGCATAAACAGGGAGCCGGACGCCCGGTGTCACCACTGCGTCGACTGCCGGGAGGACACGGCGCGGCATACGCTGGCAGAGTGTGCCGCTTGGGAGGAGCCGCGCCGTGCCCTCATCTCAGGAGTAGGCAGTGACCTCTCGCTGCCGGCCGTTGTGAATGCGATGGTCAGCGGGGAGGAGTCCTGGGACGCGGTGGTATCCTTCTGCGAAACAGTGATCTCGCAGAAGGAGGCTGCGGAAAGGGAGCGGGAGATCTCATCCTCTCACCCGGCCCGCAGCAGGCGCACCGGGCGTCGGCGGAGGGCGGACAACGCCCTCTTCCAGCCCCCCTAAGTGGGTCCAGGGGCGACGGACTCGGGGACGTCCGTCGCCCCCATACATCAGGACCCGAGGTGGCGGCGCGTAGTGTTCCACGCGCGCCCCTCTTAGACGTCGCGGGTGGAGTCAAACACCTCACTCCCCCCGCTCGACCGGACGGGGCCGCAGAGGCGGGCCGGCACCGGCCGGGGGTTGCGGAAGATTTGTACGTTCCCGCGACCCCCGGCGTAGGTGTGAGACGGAACACCGGGGTGGTTTTTAGTCAGTAAGAGTCTGACAGACCCCTCCGCCCCCCCAGGGCGGGGGACATCCATGAGGATTTTCCAACCCGGAACAAAAAAAAAAAAAAAAAGGTCTTTGCCCAGCAGTGGGACAGTACAAGATAATAAAAATTCAAAAAAACAATTATTTTTAGGCGGAAAACGGATAATTAGTTAGCTTTGAGCGTACCATGTAGCCCACGTTTTTCCTATTTTTCTTTTCAACGCATTTTTTTCTTCTACACATATCTTGCCTGTGAAAGAAATGCAAAACAACGTCATGTTTTTTTCAACAGGCTTGCTAGTAAAGTGACTCTTATGGCAACGCATTTAGGTTCATAATTCAGCTTATTATACACTGGTGTTTTTTACTTTACATTGCCACACTAGTGTTTTTTACTTTACTAAAACTAGTTATTATTTCAATCTCCGCAAAGAGTTTTTATGTCTAAACAATGAATATTTTTCTTACAAAAAATTCTATATTTTTCAACACATTTGCTCAAAAAATGCATTTATGAAGCCTGTACATATACATTGCTCGAAAGATAAAAAATACGCACCATACAAAGGATGTGTGGTAAAATAGGTACTCTCACCTAAGTACCTGTTTTACCGCATACTCCGTTGTATAGCGCCCGCCGTGCATATCCTTTACGGGGTTTTTAAATTTCTATAAAAAAAATAGAAGAATTCCACCAAGGAGTTTCACATTACGAGAATAAATAAGCTGAATAATCGAATCTCTTGGAAGCGCTTTTGCTCAATACGTTTGTCTCACTGTAATACTAAAGACAAAATGAGACGAAAGTTGTAGTTCTAATTTTCACTACGCGCACGTGGTGCCATTTGCAAATTAGCACCATTTTCATATTAGAAACGTCAAAGATTGTTACGACATTCCTACTGACATCTAAAAAAACAATATGAGTTCAAGCGAGGAATCCGATATTAATATTGTACTGTTTTCTCGCAAATGTATTGAAAAATGTTGTATGACACACGTGCGGAAATTGGTATTTACAAACTCATGACTACGGTAAGCCCTCGACTTACCATAGTCTTATTTACTTTTACTAACCTCCTATGAAAATATTTCAGCATCACCGACATTAACCCAAGAAAATGAAAATAACGAAATTATTAACAATACAAATACCATAACGCAAACTGTAAAATACTAACAAAAACCGTTCGGTATCATTTTGAGAATTGTACTTTCACTAATTGTTTCAATATTTAAAAGTTAATACAAGTCTGTTTTTTTCCTCGTAAGTGTGTTGGAAAACGTCGGAAACGCATGTGCATTGATTAGTACATTACACACTCGGCTCCCGTATCGAATAATACCGCCTCGAGTGTAACTACCAACCTAGCACACTTGTATCATAATGTACTTTATAACCTACCTACTAAATATTGCATTTTGTCAATATCCTTTCCAGTACTTACACGCTAACATCTAGTTATTTTCGTTTATCTGCCTGCCCTAGAAAAAGACTTTAGGTAGGTACATACTTACCAAAATAATGGATGAATATCAAACGACGAAAATGAACTAAACTGCCTTAATTAATTATGTAGATACTCCGACCAAGACTGTTACATGAAACGTACTTTTACTTATCTATCTAAAACGGACGACGAAGCGAATTGGGTCGACAAAGCTTTAGAATGTGAACAAATTGAAATGAAAAATGTACGATTTTCCTCAATAATTAGCTGTCTGCTTAAATTGGAGTTGTTCAAAGTTTAATTAGCTTATTGACAGTTCTTATAGCAGGTTAGGTATAGTTTTACAGCGACAACAGAATAATCAATTAGATATTACGAAATAATTCCCAATTGATTGCACCCATTTGTATAATTTACATAAATATGTCGTTCGTTTTGTATGACGTCAATAGTTATTACACTCACACATCACCCATATAAATGTGTAATACGCTAAAGACCATTTTCCATAAAGTTTCATGTCATGTTAGGTTGCCTTTTTATTCATTAAAATTATAGTAAGTATTTCATTATTTCAATAAATTAGGTGCTATCCATGATTTGTCAAAGATGAAAACATGTAAAACGTTTCAGACTGTGTTTATTTAAGTTGTCATCTTCACAAGATTCACGTTGATTGTATCGTGCAGTTTCAAGGAGGCGAGGAGAGGAGTGCACCGGAGGGCGAGGCCGCGGAGGGAGGCGACTCGGCCGACACGCTCTCCGACCTCCGAGACGATGACGAGGACTCGGTGAGTGCACTACTGTTCTTGCCTCACCCCCTCAGCGCTCCCTCGCCACCAGCCTAAATAAATAGGACACTAGGGCACTAGGCGGCCTGAGCTAGATATTAGTTCCTAGTTTAGCTACCGTAGCAGGTTAAAATAATCTCACTCGAATCGATTGCTCGGACATATTTCGTTATGTTCGGACATATTTTGATTATTGATGCTATAAGTACGCCGATCATGAGCTCTCATATTGATTTTTCGCTTGTCAATTACATAGACATGCTTCGTACATTATTCGTAGGTTCTGTCGCCACAAGACGAGAGCAAGGACAACGAAGAACAGAAAATACTTAGCATGTTGCAAGAAGAACTGGTGAACAGAGACGACGACAAGTAAGTTCACAGGAATTGCACAATATTATTGTTATGTTGTATTTGTTACGTGGACCTTTTGTATTTTCGTTTGTTTCGCTTGTGTTTATGTATTAACAACTGAAAATAAAACAAAATTCAAATAGCACCCAATGTATTTGGATTCACAACGCAGTAGGCATTGTAAACATAATATACTTAAGGTACATTGCAATAAATTGCAGAAATAGTAGTCTTGTTTTTGTCAATTATGCCGATTCTCTTGTCATAAATGCCTCTAAAATAGACCAAATAATCACCAAAATTTTGTTTATTCCTGTCAAACGACGATTTCCCATCCTGAAATAGAGTAAAGTGACACAACTAAACTATATTTTAGTTAGATAGCACTAAGATGGCACTGAGTTATTAATTTAGTGAAAATGGCAATTTTACTATTCTGAATTTTTGACGTTTTTTACCTAAAATTTTGGTTGTCCAACTAAATCTGACTATTTTTATTCGCGATTAAAAAAGTGTGGAATAAAATTTGTTGTCATGAACTAAAATTCATACAAACACCTCGACTTCAGGTGCAAAAACAGTACTGTATCTTATTTTGCTTATATCTTGAAAATTGTGTGTTCTATCGCCAAAATAATGAAAATTGCGACCCCCTTTATTACACCCGAAACCCCTAAAAATCAACATGTAGCTAATAATTTTTCATATTATCCATACAAAAAGTGAAAAATTCCATAAAAAATACGTCGAGGCTGAACCCTGCGCGCCTCCGGCTCTAAAAAATATTCACAGGGTAGGGCAAACAAGTACCACGTGGAATCGCGATTGGCAAATTCGATTTTAGTTGTGTCTAAATTATTTTTAAAATTTAGAGTTTTTTTTTTGCAGAACAGCTTTAAGATTCTCATAGCTAAAAGTAAGGAATTTTAGTTATAGTGTAGTTAATTTAGTTCGGTGTACAAGAGAATCGGCACCAAGGCCAAACAAAAAAAAAAAAAAAAATTTGCAGCTAATTTATAACATGCACTTGTTTACAATTTGATGGTCACTAATGGTAATAAACGTTTTATAAACGTTCATTATGTATTTTAATTATCAGTTGGTTCTTAGTTCTGATTTATTCCCCTGAAATTATTTATCAAACGCCGCAAAGATATTTATTTTTTAGTTTTAGCTTTGAAAGTATCAGTCAGTACTGTGTACATTTTGAATTGCTTTACGTCTTCTTTGTGAAATAGCGCATCAAAATGTTTGTTTCTTTTTACACATACGCTGGAATGTGAAGGGCAAAACCATCTCGAGTACAATTGATAGGATCGTTCAACTACAAGCATGTCCGTTTTTCTAGTTTTTGCTCACTGAACCAAATTGAAAGACTATAATCGAAATCTACCGCTCCCATTAGTATTAAAATGCACTTTTATTTTAAAACTCAATTACAAAGATGCATCTATTTAAATTGTTGACGAAATCCGATTTAATATTAAGTAAGTGAGAGAACAGGCTGGGTAGGTACTTTTTTCTGGATTTTGCTTTGGAAAGACATAGAAAGAAAGAAAGAAAATACGTTTATTTGCGGTAAACATGACGCAGAGAAAAACATACAAACACAAATAAGAACGGGTACGTATTTGAATATCGAAGATTAAAATACCTACGCTTAAAATACCAATGTTCAAAACATCGAAAATTTAAATATCGATTATATCAAAATGTCGAAAATTGTTATACCTAAGCTTAAAACGTCGAAGATTGAAATGCCGAGTGATTAAAATTTCGAATGATTCAAAATATCGAATGACATTATGCCTAAGTTCAAAATATCAACATTTAATCGCAACATTTAAATTAAATCCTGGGGATATTGCGAAAACACGGATAATTAGCCAATGGTAAAAACATTTCTGCGAGCAACTTGGAAGTAGCGCTCGCCGGCCGCTGCCGCGGCACCGCTCGCTACGCTCGCTCGGCTCGCGCCCGGTTGGTCACAGTTTTAACCTAACCTAACCTATTTCACCCAATTCAAAATTACGAATCATACAATCTGCCACAGAAATGTTTTTACCATTGGCTAATTATCCACTCGCAGGCAAATTGTATGATTCGTCATTTTGAATTGAGTGAAATAGGTTAGGTTAGGTTAAAACTGTGACCAACCGCGCGCGAGCCGAGCGAGCGTAGCGAGCGGTGCCGCGGCAGCGGCCGGCGAGCGCTACTTCCAAGTTGCTCGCAGAAATGTTTTCACCATTGTCTAATTATCCGTTAAATTTAATAAACTGTAGGCGAGTCGTCCATTAGGTATTTCATACCTACATAGTTGAAATATCAAATATCTTAAAAAATCATTAGATAATTTAATTTACTACTAGGACATTCGATAATCTGTATTTCGATATTTGGATCTTTCGATGTAACTTTTGTAGATATTTAGATTTTAGATATATTGGACGTAGGATATTTAACCATTCGATACTATAAACTTTCGTTATTTTAATTTTCGGTTTTATGGTCGTTCGATTTTTCCATTTTCGATGTTATGAACATCGATATTTTAACAGTAGGTATTTTAATCTTCGATATTCAAATACGTACCCATTATAGTACGTATATCCTCCTGCCTGGTACTGTCGCCGTCGGCGTTATTGTGGCAAATGCTAAGATGAATGCGCAACTTACTGATGAGCCTACCTAAATACTTGTTTATGTAATGGCCAGATACTTAGTTTAATTTCATTACGGAAACTGATGATTCTCTTTTTTGATTGTTTTTTATTGTTATTTGATGTTCTTATGGGTACGTATTTGAATATCGAAGATTAAAATACCTACTGTTAAAATATCGATGTTCATAACATCGAAAATGGAAAAATCGAACGACCATAAAACCGAAAATTAAAATAACGAAAGTTTATAGTATCGAATGGTTAAATATCCTACGTCCAATATATCTAAAATCTAAATATCTACAAAAGTTACATCGAAAGATCCAAATATCGAAATACAGATTATCGAATGTCCTAGTAGTAAATTAAATTATCTAATGATTTTTTAAGATATTTGATATTTCAACTATGTAGGTATGAAATACCTAATGGACGACTCGCCTACAGTTTATTAAATTTAACGGATAATTAGACAATGGTGAAAACATTTCTGCGAGCAACTTGGAAGTAGCGCTCGCCGGCCGCTGCCGCGGCACCGCTCGCTACGCTCGCTCGGCTCGCGCGCGGTTGGTCACAGTTTTAACCTAACCTAACCTATTTCACTCAATTCAAAATGACGAATCATACAATTTGCCTGCGAGTGGATAATTAGCCAATGGTAAAAACATTTCTGTGGCAGATTGTATGATTCGTAATTTTGAATTGGGTGAAATAGGTTAGGTTAGGTTAAAACTGTGACCAACCGGGCGCGAGCCGAGCGAGCGTAGCGAGCGGTGCCGCGGTAGCGGCCGGCGAGCGCTACTTCCAAGTTGCTCGCAGAAATGTTTTTACCATTGGCTAATTATCCGTGTTTTCGCAATATCCCCAGGATTTAATTTAAATGTTGCGATTAAATGTTGATATTTTGAACTTAGGCATAATGTCATTCGATATTTTGAATCATTCGAAATTTTAATCACTCGGCATTTCAATCTTCGACGTTTTAAGCTTAGGTATAACAATTTTCGACATTTTGATATAATCGATATTTAAATTTTCGATGTTTTGAACATTGGTATTTTAAGCGTAGGTATTTTAATCTTCGATATTCAAATACGTACCCACTATAGGGTACGTATTTGAATATCGAAGATTAAAATACCTACTGTTAAAATATCGATGTTCATAACATCGAAAATGGAAAAATCGAACGACCATAAAACCGAAAATTAAAATAACGAAAGTTTATAGTATCGAATGGTTAAATATCCTACGTCCAATATATCTAAAATCTAAATATCTACAAAAGTTACATCGAAAGATCCAAATATCGAAATACAGATTATCGAATGTCCTAGTAGTAAATTAAATTATCTAATGATTTTTTAAGATATTTGATATTTCAACTATGTAGGTATGAAATACCTAATGGACGACTCGCCTACAGTTTATTAAATTTAACGGATAATTAGACAATGGTGAAAACATTTCTGCGAGCAACTTGGAAGTAGCGCTCGCCGGCCGCTGCCGCGGCACCGCTCGCTACGCTCGCTCGGCTCGCGCGCGGTTGGTCACAGTTTTAACCTAACCTAACCTATTTCACTCAATTCAAAATGACGAATCATACAATTTGCCTGCGAGTGGATAATTAGCCAATGGTAAAAACATTTCTGTGGCAGATTGTATGATTCGTAATTTTGAATTGGGTGAAATAGGTTAGGTTAGGTTAAAACTGTGACCAACCGGGCGCGAGCCGAGCGAGCGTAGCGAGCGGTGCCGCGGTAGCGGCCGGCGAGCGCTACTTCCAAGTTGCTCGCAGAAATGTTTTTACCATTGGCTAATTATCCGTGTTTTCGCAATATCCCCAGGATTTAATTTAAATGTTGCGATTAAATGTTGATATTTTGAACTTAGGCATAATGTCATTCGATATTTTGAATCATTCGAAATTTTAATCACTCGGCATTTCAATCTTCGACGTTTTAAGCTTAGGTATAACAATTTTCGACATTTTGATATAATCGATATTTAAATTTTCGATGTTTTGAACATTGGTATTTTAAGCGTAGGTATTTTAATCTTCGATATTCAAATACGTACCCACTATAATAACTAGAAAGGCGTAGGAGGGGAAACAATGTTAATAAGTCTATTTTTTCACTAGTTTTTCCAAAAAAAAAACTTAATTCAAATAATTTTAAAGTTCATTCTAAATTCGCTTGACTGTTCGAATTATAAGTAGTTATTTTATTGCCAGCCTGCACAACATAAGGTCGACTTTTGCAGACAACCTTTACAGTACTCTGCGAGTTGTTTTTTATGTTTAAAAAATATCAGTTACTTAGGTACAGTAGGAACATTACTGAATTAAATAGTAGTTAAACATTTAAAAGTTTAAATCGGAAAATGATTATTAATTGTAGTTCATTTACAGCAATATAGCCTGCTATAAATGACCTACAATTAATACGAAAATAGGAACTTTAAACTTCATAATTATACCTATCTATAACATTAAAGAGAAAATGGGTATAGTATTAACTTCAAAGACTACGCTAGATAAGGATTATTATGTACACAGGTATGCCACAAGTCCACCTACACATCTCCCTTTTCTTACGTTTTTGTAGAATTGTAGGCGAGTGAAGATCGATCTGTTCGGACACAGCGTGTATCGCAAATAGTTACAGTATGCTATTTTAGGCACTTGTAATGGAACCGTGTCAATAAACACATTTACCATTCCAGTCCTCCGTACATAGTTTTCTTTACTATTAAGTAGGTGCAGTTTTATAGGGTCTATAAAACTGATGCTTGTATGTTCAAAAGATTTTCATTTTCCAGATATTTTTTAAAATAATATTTTTTTATTGGCAGTAACTGTGTTACTTTTAGCACGATTTCTTTTTAGTAAATAATAAGTTTAATATCTGAATATATTTAACGAAAACATAACATAAACAGGGAACTAGCAGACGGGACAACGTTATGCCTGACGTTCAAAGCTTCGGGTGCGGAGGAGGTGTACGCTCGACGGAGCGACCCGTGCCCGCTGGCCATCGCCGCGCCACCGCTCATGCTGCTGCCAGCAGTGGTCGCGCTCGCCAGCTTCGCAGTACCACCCACCTGGTCGCTGCATGCCGTCTACCTCGCGCTCGTGCTGGAGACCGGCTTAATCAATGTGGTTTATTACACGTGCTATCGATATTCGCAATATAAGGTTAGCTTCTTGTAAATAAAATAGTCTCTAGACAGGCCTAGGTAGGTTTCCGGTATGGTGAATACTAGAGCTTCATCAATATACAGTAATATAAAAAAAAAAACGTCCAGGGAGCTTGGCTATCGATTTTATATTTGTTATAGTGGTAGTTATTTCAATCTTGTTGTAAGTCCTACTAAATCAAAGAGGTCTTTATTCCTCACATAAGTATATTATTGGGTATATACATATTAACATACACGTTTCAAAACACACAAACAGCTTTTAATCCGGTACCCGTCCCTAAGACGACATTTTGACCGTCGCGTCGTCGCGTCGCTACGCTACTTAAGTATTGAGTAGTCCATTAGTTGAAACGTAATTCTCTGCTTAACTGCAAATTTTCATTTAACAGAACAGGTTAGGATTTGCAGTTGATCAGGTTTGTTTATTGTTACCCTCATTTTAACTATTTGTTAATCTTTCAGAAAAAAACAGTCAGTCCTTACTGGAAGTTGACATGCGGAACGTTCAACATAGCGATGTTTGTGGCTGCGAACATTGCACCGCTGGTAAGTGCGCGCTACTATACTATCTAAGCTATCTTCACTATCGCCGCCACTCTCACTATTATACTTGTTATTTCTATTTCCGTCGCGGTGAGATTCTGTCACGATTACTATCACTATCGCTACAACTGTCACTATCACCGCGCACGTCGGATATCATTGAACTTACACATATGTTTCTTTTTTAATTAGAAATTCAAATCGTAAGAAAATACACTCGCGGTCAAATAATACAGGTTGATGACGAAAATCCCTGTAAATTACAAATTAATAATGATACATGTATGAAACTAAATTTATATTACAGAGAATTTTAATATCATATAAAATAAAACCTTAAATGATCTACAACGTAACGAAAAAAGGTAAAATATTAAAAACCTCGAATTTGGAAGTAAATTCAATTCGCGGTTGTTTTACTTTTGCTTTTAATCTGTCAAATCAAAATGATAAAAGGCGGTCAGTGTCGTCTTTCACCATCATTATTGAATTAGTATTACGTCGCTAACATTAGAAGAATGAACACGTATCGTCACTATGTTAGAAGAAGGCAGAAGTCAGCGAAGTACAGCAAGAACAATAGGCGTGTCACTTTCTACAGTGCAGCGAGTCGTCCAACGTTTCGGAGAACTAAGCAGAACATGAGAAGACCAGGAACCGGCAGACCAAGATGAACTCGAGAGGATCGATTTTTGTTATGACCATGCTCCGAAATGAGCACCTCACAGAAGTTGAAGTAACAAATCAACTTCGGGAGACCCTTAGAGATGACGTAAGCGAGCGGACTGTAAGGCGTTGGCTCCTTGAAGCTAATTTGATCCCACATAGACCCGCAAATGGTCCAAAACTCGAAAGGGAACATCGATGAGCAAGAGTTATGTTTTCTGACGAATCTAATTTTATGCTGTGTGCACATGAAGAGTCTACCGACGGTCAAGGGACCGTTTTATTCCAGCTAGTTTTGAGGAAAAAGTACCGTTCGGCTGTGGATCTGTTATGGTTTGGGCTGGAATCTCTTCAAGAGTCGCACGGTGCTGATAGAAAATGGTACGCTAACTAGTGCAAGATATGTGGAAGAAATTGTTAATGAGCATGTCGGTCCATATTTAATTAATATGGGTGATAATTCAATATTCATGTATGAAAACGCCAGGCCACATACAGCTGAAATTGTAAATGAGTATTTTCAGAACGTTGGCATCAATCGCATGGACAGGCCCGCGAGAAGCCCGGACCTGAATCCAACTGAACACGCTTGGGACGAGCTTGAAAGGTGTGTAAGAAATCAAAATCCCGCCCCAGCTACACTTCGGGACTTGAAACATGCGTTAGTGGAAGAATGGACCAATATCCCGCAACATCGCTTAAGAAACTTAATAAACAGCATGCCCAATCGCCTGGCAGCTGTGAAAAGAGCCCGTGGAAGCAATACAAATGATTAATTTTGTTTTAAAGTTTGTTTTTGTGTTGTACTCGTATCTGAGGCCCCAATCATTATTTTTTTCAACGTAAAAATTATTGGATTCTTTTGTTTTTTTTTTATGTCATTTTGACAACTAATACTGTTTCCGACATTTGGTATTGTTTGATTAACTTAAACTGGTAAATTATCTACAAGATACAGTTTCATTCATGCCGCTAGCTCTATTATTTTAATAGTATATTTTTTTTCGTACTAGCCTGTATTCTTTGTCCGCGAGTGTATCTATGATTAGCATAGCAACTCTTAGATCTTTTCTTACGATTTCAATTAAGAACATTGGAGAAACTTTGTCCAAAGCCCAATCCCAGTATCCGATGATTTTAAATGTGCAGGTATGTGTTTGTGCAGATAATTTGCGGTAATTTTGAGACGATGCTTCTGGAGGACGGCCTGCGAGACGACGCGCCCGCGCACAGCGGAGCACGTCGCTGCATACATCCTTCTTACTACTATCACGTGAAGTACCTTTTCTACTTTCACATTCTGATGCCGATGGCAAACTAACGACCAATATAACAATTTGACACACGAGCAGCCTTAAGTTATACAGATGTTGAAAATTAACAGAAACATGCTAAAATGCATGAGCCTAGTCTTGAAAAGACTCTTAATTAATTGTATAAGCTGCCGCGACGATCGAAGTTTTTATGCATTTGAGTTCGTACTTACTAACATTTTAAATTTCTCAAATTAAATGCATTTTACATGGCTAAATATTTCACGAAGATGTTAAGGCAAATTTTAGTATGCAGATGTGGAGTTTAGTTCTACCTATGCTATAATTATAAACGCTGCAGACACATAGGTATTATATAAAACAATCTACATACCTACCAAAAAGATTAGTTACTTCTATATATATTATGTTTTCAGAGGTATGTTGAGGTTGTATAACTTTGTTGACCTTTCAAACGTCCTAGCTTTCTCACATAGTCGTTAACAGACTGTTACACCTACCTACCAAAGTTCTTTGGGTTAAACGAATGCAACAAAACAACAACGCCGAACTGGTGACAGGTTTCTCATCGTTGTCGCTTTACAAATACATATCATAGTAACCTCTTTCCCCCGTTCGACTTTTTTAATCTTCCATCGTGGGAAGACAAACAGCTGATGTGTAGATACAATTAAAGTTTTTCGTTCGTAGTTCCACATGATAAATCACGTAACTCATTATAAATGCAATGGAACTACAATTAGAAAGCACAATTTGAGATAAATCTATCTTATAAACCACGTCGAAACGTTCTTAATATACCTACTTAGTTTCTAATAATACAAAATATTATAGCTACGACGTGACATTAATAACTACTTTCTTGTTTATTCAATTAATTAATGGAATGTACATATGGAAGAAGAAAAATAATTCCCTATTTTTCCTAATTAGGGGCATTTTCCTCGCAAACACGAGCCATCTCGACTTAATTACCCACTTGTAATGAGGTCGAGTCAATGTCAACGGTCCATGAAGTAAAACGAATTAACTTTCAATTTAACTATTTATAAACAAAACAATGGCCTATGTATTGTCAAAAACCTAATAATTAGTTGCTAAATATTGGGTCGGAATTAGGAGGATTTTTGGGTTTCGCCGGAATGGCAGGCACACAACTCTGGCTTGATTATCTTGCCAGATAATCCTATTTTGTATTTCGAAGTTAAGGTTATTTTTGGTTATAGACGTTAGTTCTTCGGTCAAATAATTAGTTAAATGACTTGATCTGTTCTGTGTCCACAGATGGGTGCGGGCGCTGCGTGTGGCGCGCTGTGGGTGTCGCCGCTGGGGGTGTGCGCGCGCGCCGTGCTGCTGGCGCTGCTGGCCGCCGCGCACGCCGTGCCCGCGCTGCTGCATCCCGCGCTGCTGCTGTCGCGGCCCAGCCTCGACCGCGACCCCTACCGCGTGCGGTACAACGCCACCACCGACTACGATGAAGACCTGCTGGCCATCCTGTGAGTTTCTCTTCTATTCTTATCTAACAGAATAAATTAGGCCACCCAATATAATGTGAGATCCTAAAGTAGGTGGCGTAGGTATGAATAATTCATCTTTAACTTACAGGGCTCGCATTCATGGTGGACGCAACATAATAATGCTGTTCTTCATTGTGCTGGCGCTTCTCATTTTCAACAGATACGTACGTATTACCGTAACTTATAGGTTATAACAAACAACTACATAAGTAGATAGGTATTTTAGGAAACGTAGCGAATCCTGGATACTTCAGGCAGGACAGTCAGACAGTACTGAATTCTGGTCTAGCGATTCCTAGATCGAAAGCAAGATTTAGTTAGATTAATGAGTTTCTATGTACAATATATGATGTATATCCTGGAATCTAAATTATGCTTGGACTCTCCGGGGGGAAAGACAGTCGTTAAAGCTCAGCTTCACACTATCTACATCCTGCCACCATCACATGTGTGATAATTAATTTCGGCATAGGATGTATATACAATCGGGCAAGTTGTGACCACAATGCAGGTGGAGTCCCTGGAGCGCGCGCGGCACTCGCGCGGGGAGCGTATGCGCGCGCAGGCGGAGCAGGCGGGTGACCTGCGCCGGCGCAACCAGGCGCTCATCCACAATGTGCTGCCGCCGCACGTCGCGCGCCATTTCATGGGCGCGCGCCACCATCACCGCGACCTCTACAGCCAGAGCTACGCCGAAGTCGGCGTGCTTTTCGCCTCAATGCCCAACTTTTCAGGTAATGTCATGTCTAGACCGAGACATCAAGAACTGGAAATTATGATCTGTAATTCCAATACCTAGCGAGCAAGCGTGGTGATAAAACCGCGCTTAGGGTTACAGTTACACGCTGGTATTATTATCATACCTTGATCGTTACTTAATATTTGTCTCATATATGTTAACGACTAGGTACACGTGCCAGCGTTCGCTTCAATAAAATTAAAAAAGTAGGTATATAATATTGTTACCACCTTAACAGTTATGTTATTTGATTATTCTCAAAGGTCAGGTATCTAATAAAGGCATCCTCAACAACACCACCTACTATAAAAAAAATGTAGCTTTCGTTGTTCGCCTTGAACATTTTTGTCTCTGGAGACTATTAATGAACCAGTCGAATTAATATATTTAAATATTTTTTTTGTATTAATATTTCATCTAATAATTATGTACTAAAGTTTTAACGAATGTTGGCTTTAATCAAGAATTGAAGAATAAATAAAAATTTGTAAACATACAATTATCATTTGTTGCAGAGTTCTACTCGGAAGAAACTGTCAATAACCAAGGCCTAGAATGTTTACGGTTCCTCAACGAAGTTATATCAGACTTCGATTTGGTAGGTAATTGTTATTTACAGTTTACCTAACAATAACATACATAGAAGTTACGTGGGTCACGTCTACGGTTATGAAAAGTTTATCACAACTCTTTTTTAAATTTACAATGGTCGTAATACTATGTATGTTATAACTTTTGATCTATTACCTCACTTCTAGAATGAGGTAATGAAGTTATTGGGACCACTGGACCGGTGTCAGATGTCATTTATAACAACAAATTAACATTGTCCTCATAGCCTAGAGAGACATGGTTATTCTCAACTATCAAGACCAAATTATTCTATTATTTTTGAGATGTACTATGTAGTATCCGTTTTAGAAAGTTTCGTCAACATTGCACGATCCAGTAATAAATAAGATATAATTACATTCTTCTATTATTAATTGGACTAAAGATTATCTCTATTTTTCTTCCGGCTACAATATAAATAGGTAGGTACGTATGGTCGTGAAGGAAACTGCTTTCTACTATACAAGTTGTAAAAGGCGATTGAAGGGCATAGTTACAAACTAGCCACCAAGCGATAGGTTGGACTACATACTTGGTGTTAATTTACATACTGATCGAGATCAGAATGTATCATAAACTTTCGAACAAATTCAAGGAAGTGATCGAACTAGAAACTCTGCACCTCGAGTGATGAATTGAATGAAAATATTATGACAGCAGTACCTACAAATTCCTTTTCTATTTAAATTCGAAGCTCCTTCAGTCTTGTGACAAATCAATGACAAATGGTAGAAATCGTTGCAGGTAGGGTGCGTTCCTACCTCTAACAACCCCTACGTGCTTTGCTACGGCTGAAGCTACGGCGTAGCACGGACTGTGGTCTGGGCTTTTTCGTGCGTTTAGAATGCGTTTGGAAACATTTTTCTGTTATTAATAGAAACCCATAATTTGTTTTTCAGTTACATATTTTTTTTAGGCTAGTACTGCATTTTTTAATTTAAGCGGTCTTTTACAAAATGTATACTGTCTATGTTGTATAGTACACAGAGTACTTATACCTTAATTCCAAACACAGTTTCAACAATGTTTTGTTTATTCTTTGTTTCATTAAATTATTGTGTAAACACCATAAATAATGTATTAGCTGATGATTTGCACATTGTAATTTTATTACACACTGGTTACAGTTGCTGGAAGATTCCAAGTTCAGTAAGGATATAATCAAAATAAAAACCATCAGCTCCACATACATGGCTGCGTCAGGCCTAAATCCTACGCGACAAATGCAGGTGAGTCATTAATCATTCATTTGCAAATAGTGAGTGTTTAATTTGTCTTACAGAAATTTATATTAACAACTTACCCAGAACCGACAAAGTCTATAATAGAGTTAAAGAATGAACTGAGTGATTTAAAATAGGGTGTGATTGTTTTATAACATGTTGTACTTTTATAAAACAATATAAGATTTCTTTGCATTTGAAACTAGTAAACAAAATATCAAGTACTCCATCGATAGTGTCACATGACTACTACTTAGTAAATTGTGAATATTAAATGCACACATTTAATTTATAACTCACTGCAACAAAGTTTTACGAGCGCCATTAACCTTCTCGTTGGACACCTTCCTTCCTTTCGTACAGTTCGAATTACCTCTAATGTGAACTAGATTAACATACCGATATGTCATGTCCGTGATTTTATTTAGTTTTTACTGCGCTAATACTTGTGTAGACTATCTACGACCACTGACTGCCATTATGTTAAGGAGGCTTAGCCGCAGTATCAAGAGCGAACCCAGCGAACTGTGGGTGTGCATTCTGCTTGACCTCTTGCCCTTCAGTAATGCCCAAATCACTAACAGTGCGTATTACTGTCTGTTTGTATATCGAGAATTTGAGGGAAGTTAAGCAAATTGAAAAACTACGCCAATTATTATACGACTAAGAAGAGAATGACAGATTTACGGGACAACTTAAGTTGATAGTTAGCGTAACAATCGAGTTCCTTCGCTGTACCTACATGCTGCGTGGTGGTTTGTGCAGCCGTCAGACGGGGTGCTGGTCCGGTGGGCGCACCTGGCGTGCCTGGTGGAGTTCGCGCTGGAGCTGCAGCGCGTGCTGGCCGCTATCAATGAGCAGTCCTTCAACCACTTCGTGCTGCGCATGGGCGTCAACCACGGGCCCATCACCGCCGGCGTCATCGGCGCGCGCAAGCCGCACTATGACATATGGGGCAACACCGTTAACGTTGCCTCTCGGATGGAAAGCACTGGCAAAGCTGGATGCATTCAGGTATGTATGATAAATGAAAGTTTAAAACCAAACTTAGAAAAAGACATAAAGTCAACAAATAATAAAGGGGTTGTAAAGAAAGCGACGACGCGACCTTACGAAACATCACATTTTTTTAAATACTAAAGTAAAATGAGTCCTTTAGTTCAGAGAGGTACTTTTCTACTGATATGAAAAGAGTTTTTCCAAAATATCCATGATAACTTTTTTCTACATGTCGATACTTCTATCTGACGCAGGTTACAGAGGAGACTTGCGAGATTCTGCAAAGTTTCGGCTACTACTTCGAGCAGCGCGGCCTGGTGGCGGTCAAGGGCAAGGGTCAGCTCATGACCTACTACCTACAGGGCAAGCGAGACACGTCCACCGGCCCCACAGGCCCCGCGGACAAACACACCGTCAGTAACACCTAATGTGTACATAGAACAGATTTTATCTAATCAGTTATAAGCTACCAAATACTTTGTTAATAGTACGATGCAGTGGCAAATAGGAATGAGCCGTACTTGAACTAAAAATGTGACCTATAATTTCCATTTTAATATTTATAACTGAATAGTTTAGCTATGATGATTGTACTTAAAATTGTTAATTTAAAGAGTATATCCACGAGATGCAAGGTATTTTTATAGGCTTCTTTAGTTGTTGCTCTCTGTTTTTCTAATAAAATTACCGTAAGTCCCAAAGGAATTGCCGTTATAAATCTAACGTTGTATGTGTATTAATACACAAACATCTATAAACATACGGTCAATTATAATAACGCAGCCGATGGATATTATGACACGACATGATATAATGATATTATGATATTACGAGTTATGCCTCCATGACGGATCGTCATTGGAGGCGGCGGCGTGGGGGAGAGCCGTAGTGCGCGTCGCGGTGGACAGTCTACCCGGACAGGGCGATTTGTCTCTCGTCGCACTGGACGGTTAGGCTGACCACCTCGTACGCAACATCATCTTTGCCGAACATCAGCTGCTGAAACGAAGATTCTATTTCTATGAATCAATTTTGTTTCTAATGGTGCTTGTACATAGTCACAAGCGGCTACTTTTGTATTGCATACTGAAGAATTGTTGATTTTTGATAAAGTGATACATATGTATTTGCAACTATTCAAACATAACTAATCCATTTTTTTATCAATACCGGCCCGAAGGCTCTTTTGAGTATTTTTCGCATCATCTTTATTTAACTGTTTCTTTCTTAAACTCTATTTTTTTGCCTTTAATGGCAGCGTATACTTTAATTTCATTGTAATGCTGACTGTGCCTACCAATGAAAAAGCCGAAACTTCAGAAACAGAAAGCAGAGTAATTTCCCGGAAAGAACGTTGACATAAGATGACGCAAAGTATACGGTTCTCGTTATTACGTTACAGATGGAGCCGCCAGCGCCGGAGGCTGGCGCCGGCGACGCGCTGCTGGCCAACGGCGCCGCGGACGCCGCAGACGCGCGCCCCGGCGCAGGCGCCGACCTCCCTCTACTGCCCGCCTGAACACTGCCCTCGCATTCCATGTTACAATCTTAAGCTACATTAATAGTTACAAAGTCATTTTCTTCTCGTGTTTAGCAACAATGACATAACTCCAAAAATTGGTTGCTTTATGAACATAAATGGAAATGCTTTAGAAGAATCCTTGCATTGTTTCGATGAAATAAGGATTTACAAAACGGTTTTATAACTTTTTAAAGCGGGTACGGTTAGTACTTACAAATATTTGATACCCATGCGTTTGACCACCATTTCATCTGAATGTAAGTGTTGAGACGGTCGACGATGGTGCAAGCTTAACAACCTATTAACTCGTAGACAGCTTAAAATATATCTATCAAATTACTACTTAACTTATCTATTCTTATTTGATAGTCGTTTTTGAGTTGTGTCGTTGTTGTCAATGGATTTAGAAGGTACGTTACGAATGCATCTGCGTACATTCATAGCAGGCGGGTTTCAATTAATTTATACAAGGTGACCTGTTTACAGTGGGCTTTAAAGATATTTTTGAAATCTCACGCCGCGCCAAGAACTTTCAAAATACCCTCATGTATGTTCAGTGATTAGAGCTTTTAAAACTACTGGGAAAGTCTTTGCTACTCTTCCTTTATTTAATTTTTAGGGAGTGAAAATCCTGACCGACTTTTGTCGAAGAAAATATTTCCCTTTAAGCTAAGTTTTCTCCTTAACTATAAATAATCACAGAACACACATGGGGCTATTTCGAAAAGCCTATGAAAAGTGGCTTCTAAAAATCATTTTCGACCACTGTAAACGGCCACTCTGTGTGTTAAATAAGTCGTAAAACAGATGTACCTATCTCACCAGAATATTAATAATTCAGCGGTTTCATATAGGTAAAACAGTACACAATAATGTATGAGGTACTGTATTTTTTTAAGTGTCCTTCTTGTCTTTTGTGTGCTGATAAAAAGGCAAAATGCTGGTATGATTGATAGGGTATCGATGGAGACAGCACATGAAAACATACACAATAAAGAAATTATGTTAAGCTTCGTAGTAAGGTATTAAGGCTTTTAGTAATGAATTGCTAACTGAATGTATCTCTTTCTCCGGGGGATGAATAAATATTACGCCAGATTCTGCGTATAGCTTTCTTAACTTAGAAAATATATTCAAGATCATTTTATAGTCCGAACACAAGAAGTAATATTATAGGAGGTAACTAACAATGATAAAATTGTAAGGGGAACCAGTTTACTTATTAGGTAGGTATAGGTACCTGACCTAGACTAAACTAGTTATCCTTAAATCAAGTTTGGCCGGTAACCAAGTAAATACAAAATGCATACACCGAATATTTTCCACGCAAATTTTCAGAAGATGAAAGAATTTTTAGAACTGAGTGCTTCAATGTTGCTTTCGCGGCATTTTAATTGCTAGTTGCATATTATCTTTGGTTGATAATAATGTGAAAGTGAATGCTGTCTGATGGTTGTTACGTAAGGTTTAATATTAATACTGCTTAGGCCTGTGATGTTTATGTCTAATCACATGTATCCATACCTACATAACAGTGACTAATTCATACCCAACTGGAAACAATCAACAATTATTTCTTTGTTTTCAAAAGTTCAATCTACGCAAGTCATTCAGTTAAGCAATGCCCTGTCGGACTTTTATAACAAAAACACTCTATAATATCATCCTACTGTCTAAAGCTCTTTGAAAACAATGTGTTTTTAACTTAAAGTAGTATTAACAATGTGATGGGAATAAAGGCTCCTTCAAACATGCGCGACACAAAGGCACCGCATGTCGCGCGACGAGCAGTGCCTTTGTGTAGCGTCGCGTGTCGCGCCTGTTTGTCGGAGCCTTAATGTGATGTAATCACGTCGCGTCATATAGATATTTTTTCAACAGGCCCTACTTGTGCAGTATTTAAGGGATAAATTATTATACATTTGAGAAGTAGGAGATTATTAATGTCTTATTTCATCAATACGTAATAAGAAGTGTAGCAATAATAAATTATAATTCAGGGTAATTATCATTATCACTTCGCAATCAGCACAAAGTCTAGGAGTTTTTCAAAAATGATCTAGCAATATGCAAAGGAAAACAAATACTATGTTGGTATGTGGTTGGTATTAAATAGGGTGGGTCCAGTTCCTGAATAACAATAGCAGACTTTAGCAAAAGTCGTAGGTATTTAAAAACGTAATTTTCTAACTTTTTGCGATTGTGTATTACGCAACGCAATCATCCAATATTAAAAAAATAAAAATTACCGTCAATTCATAATTCGTGGGATATGACTAAAATACTATCATTCATTACACCTGCAAAAAACATAACTAATTTATTATCCACGTTTATTACACTTGCTGTACACTTATGGAACCACCCTTCTATTGATTTTTTCAATGTACTTATAACATTTTGAGATTGTTAATTACTGCTGACACAAATTCGTAGTATCCATTATTTCAATTTAAATATAATTGCTCGTCACACAATGCATTGCTCTATTTAACGCTTTTACTCATTTCTAATTAAGACATCATTATCTTGTTTTTAAGTAAGTATCCAAACTACTTATAACAAAAATGTGTGCATGGTATTATACCTAGTCACGAATGTTAAATCATGGTTCTGTGTAGGTAATTCCCGTAAAGTTAGGGAAGAGATAGCTTAGATATCTTTGTTTATGTCGATCCTGATTCACACCACATTTTCGTATTGCCAATTCCAACACGGTACAAATTCAGACTGAACTACAAAAAAATATGTACACCCTAAACTTAATAAACGATTTTCTATACTATGATCTCTATCCTAGTTCCTCTCGCTACGCCTCCGCGTTTGCGACCCCTATACCAAAATATTAATTAGTAGGTATATAGCCAGGGGCAGAGCATTGTGAGACTTCAGTGTCTGTTTACGAAAAGCTTGAAACTCATCACAAGTCACACGAAGCTTCTATTAGCTTTATTTTAACATCATCTATGGGATAACTCAAAAGTCCAGTTGTAAAAATAATGAATGATGTATATTACACCGCTGTTATATTTTCAACACTTTGAAATCAATATGTTTTAGGTTTTACACATTTTTATAATTGTTGAATAAGCATCGTGAATAAACTGATACAAATAGTGATGCACAATCATACCCGCACGAGTAAAGACGAGTTTCACAGTTATATAACACCGTTTTTGCAGTAAATCTTATATAGTTGGTGTTGCCTCATCTTTGAATCTTCATGTATTTAAGTAGCTATATTGTGATATTGATTGTTAGGTACTTAGAAAGTTAGTATCAGTGTCGCTTGAATCTCATACAGACGAACGTGTCTGTGGCAGTGTGTAACTTAATAAAAGTAGATAATTGTGTACTACATACATATTAGTATCAATAATAGAATTATATTGTATCATCACTAAAACTGTGCTTTTATAATTCGCCTAGAATATCTTCTTAGCCTAAGTATTGATTGTGTACTTTTGTATTAGACTAAGTATCTACTAGGACGTAATAATAGTTGTCGTCTTTGGAGTAGGTCCTTACACAGATCTATCATAGATATTTAAAATACAATGTAGGTATCTCAGTGGTGATATTATTACTGTAATTCGTATTTAGGTGTATGTAGAAAGATGATTTTATTTTCTTTCTCTCTAGTGATATTACCTACTTCCTGTGATTTGTGACTATTCATAATTTTATACATGTTCTAGCTCAAACTAATCTGGAGGTTGAACTTCTCTTGGCTATAATTTATTAAATAAAGCAATATCTACAATTCGTTTGTTTATTGTGTGGTAATAATTAAACCTGAACCTAATCTAAAAACAATTTAGATAAAAAGCAAGTATGTAGAGATCGTCAATGTAAAACTAGACGGCCCTCCACTATAATTTGCATACAAACATTTGAAATGTGTATGCTACAAGCAGCGGATGGAGGGGCGTGCAACTTTAAATAAAATTGTCTCTACAGTCCGATCCCACAATATCCGTACTGAAATCACTCGTACTCAAAGTAAGTTAGGTAGGTATCTTATGAGAGCAGTGGTGGCCCAGTGGAAACAGCTGCGAGTTACGAGTTGTAGGTCGTGGGTTCGAGCCCTGACAGGTGCTTCACTTTGTGTAAATTATTCCATCCCCACTGCTCTCAAAAACGGTGAAGGAAAGCATCGTGAGGAAACCGGAATGTCCTAAAACCAAAAAATCGAAGACATGTGGCATCTACCACAACGCACAGGACCCGCGTGGTGGATTTCGTCCCACTCCCTCTGACGGAGAGGAGGCCTCTGTCCCAGCATTGAGACCATTATAGGTTGATTATGCTATGCTTGTGCTACCTACCTTACTTGCTGTTCAATGTCTTGTTAACTAAACCAATGTTATTAACAAGTTACTGAGTATATTACGAGAGAACTTGCACTTGGTATCCTTTTAACATTTAATTCATGATCTTGTGCGCGTTGCACCCCTTTCTGCAAAGCCGCTCCGATTTAGAAACCCAATATAAGGGAGAACCATAAAAATTTAACAAAGCACACTGCCCCTTGAAATGGAGTTTTTTACTTGCCAAGAATTAAAACAAAATGGAATGGCATGACTAAACGGAATTGTAGTCAATAACATGAACAATAAAATCTAATGGCTTTACGGACTGTTTCACGGGTCATTTAGGTTTTACAAACATTAGGCAGTAACGTTACGTGTAGGTAACGTTACGTATCTTCCTTAGGTGGGTACCTACAGTGTAATACAAAAACCGCAATAACTCTCTATATCTGTCCGTTAGTGCCTTAGAGTAGGTATAGGTCAATAAACTGACTATACTATAAGCTCGAAGCATACCCATGCAGGACACGACCGGGCCTCCGAGCTTGGCGGACCTCGTCGCCAGTATCGGGCGAGACCTGTCTACGGCAGCAGTAGAGACCGGGGTGGTTTTGGTAAGTTAAGAATCCCAGTCTCCCCGGTCTTATCCCCGAAGGCTAAAAGTTACCTATATACCTACCTACTAGTAGATTGTGCGCATCACCCAATTCACCCATGGGCATTTTGTTCTAATCTTAAGTAAATGTTTTATAAATACTTCTATTAGCTTTAGTATAGTGTTGATCCATGCGACGGCAGATGTTTAATATGCGAAAATATTGATAATTACCTGCGAGGTTCGAGTTGAGAGAATCAATAAAACAAATTCTTACATCAAGAAAATAACATTGTTTATTAAATTGAAACACGGTAATACTACAATTGTCCCTTGAAAAGTGATAATTTATTTATTTTCAACCTTTTAGTGCGTTATATTATTGGAATTGTCTCTTCAAGCCATTATAATAACGAGCGGCTAAAATTCATATTTTTTTTTTCCAAATCCTTTTATGTACAGTCACCAAATGTGATAAGTAACCAGGGTCGTCGGATAAGGTTGAAATTTAGTAAGAAACCGATGGATTTTTTCGAATGAAATTTAATTGAATAAATTACCTGTTTGTTTTCTATTAATTAAATTCAATTTTATTCGAAAATATTCATCGGTTTCTTGCTTAACTTCAACTATATCGACGACCCTGGTTACTTATCTCTTTTGGTGACTGTACCTAGCCAGTCTTACTTGCGACATCAATACGAATCAAATGATACCTCATTTGTTAAAATCGGTTCGCTCGTTTAGCCTCTAGGAACACAGAGACATACAAATATACATTTAAGAAAACCAAAAACATTACCCAATAATATCCTACTTTTAAATCTCTATGATTATTATAAAGGCTTACCTAAAGTTAGGTTATAAATGCAAGTCAAAATTACAATTAATAGGGAACTTAAGGAACAGTTCCAATATTTTTAATAATACATACTAATTTTATAATTACTTAAATACATTGTGTTTAATGGACTCATTCCCTACATCAATTCACTTTGCTTCTACTTTTGTTGCACTGATGTTGCCTTTAATTTTGATCAGATCCTTTTCTAGATACAGTATACGATCTTCTAATTCTTTTTTGCGGGCTGTTAAGTGAGTCTTCTGGGATTCAAGGTTGTTCTTCAATTCTTTTAAATCCGTTAAAAGAAACATTCTCCCAACAGATTCATAACTTTTGGTATCAGGAGGCAATTCACTGATTTCATGTTGAGTAATATCTAAATGATGCAGGACACTCGTCATCATCTTTACTTGATAGGCTATGAGTTGTAACATATGTTCACTGGTTTCCGTCATTTTAAGTTGCAATTCAATGAATTTCTTTTTAGCTCCAAAATAAGACAACGTACAAAATAATGATGAAGTGAGGTTATAAAATTATAAATACAATCGATCGTTCTGTCAAAAAACTATTTTTATATGAGCTGGTAACCCTTGTAACTAACACTCAGTGTTACAAGGATATTTTAGCGCTTGAATAACATTGACGGGACATTTGCATTGCTGGTAAACATGTGCAATTTTAATGTGAATTTTTCATGGAATTAGTACGTATGTACTAAATACTAATAGGACATTTCATTGAAAAAAAAACAAGATCGTTAGTTCCTATTTTTGCCACGCGCCAAAAGATCCTTGTACCTACAGTTGTAATTACTATGGAATAGGCCAGTTGACAGTAAGAAAAATACCTTAGGAACTTGTATTGTAGAATGGCTGAATGGTTGAGTTAAAAATATAAAAAAATCAACTTATTATAAATGATTTTAGATTAATTAATATTTTTGAAAAATAATTACGTAAAAATAAAAAATGTGTCACACATACTTTTGCATTCCAGTCCACGTACCAAAGGAATGGTCTTCAAAGGAACCAAGGATTGGTCGTGTGTTCCTTTCGCAGAATGTGGCAGTTCAATATTAATCTATTAAATTAGTAGTACGCAGCTATTAACGACACATCGAAAATCCGCAGGTATTACCAACCCATCATTTCATTTGCATTTTCGACGTTTCTGGTACGATTTTACATGAACTTATGGGATTATGGGAAATACGCGTGATTTTTAATTGAGTATCACATGAACTAACGTAAGTGTTTGTGGCAGTCCGGGACATAGACAAAAGACGTAATTTTCTGTGACGAGAGCGCGGGTGCAGGTCGTTTCGTACTGGTTCTTGTTCCTTTAGATGAGAATGTTACGTTTTTGCTTATGGCATTTTATAGAAAGATAATTGGAAGAAGTTAAACGAAAAGGATCCAACCAAAAAAATGAATTGTGTATACGAAAACACTCTTTGTAGTTAAAACTTTAATATCACGAAAATAATCCAAGTAAAATATAAACGCACATCATGTTGCGATAAATTTTACTTGGATTGTTTTCGTGTACACGTGTTTTGGTATACACAATTCATTTTTGGCCATTTGTGGGTTGGATCCTTTTCGTTTAACTACGTCCAATTATGAATAAGACACTTATGCTGTTATGTTGTATATAAATTTATGTGATTTATGAAATTCATCTTTTCGTAAATTCGTATCGAATTTCATTGATTAACAGTAATTTTCTACGCTAAAATTAAAAAATTTAAAAGGGCGGTTTTAGCTTCAATGATTCTAGCAGTAGCAGCTATTACCGATCTGTATGTCGGTAATGGCAGGCACGTAATGTTTAGTTCTTTCACTTTTTACGCTGATATGTGCCAATAAAACCTGTGTTTTTATATACCATATCAATTGGTTACGGTGGTACTTTGGTTAAGAAGGAAAATTTAAATAGAATTACCTTTTCTTTAGTCTGTAATAAATTTTCAAATCCGTTCAATCAGGTATTACCGACCAATTCGGACCAAAACAGACTTAGCTAGCGTAAGTAGAAACAAGTTGAAAAAAAAAATTACTTCCATTAGTCCAGCGGATCGCATCAAAGCGGCCAGAGGTGAGAGTTTCAGGTTTATTTTTGATTTATTTTAAGATACGCAATGTTGATATTTGATTGGCAGTGAAAACCGCGCTATGGTGCGCTTCGACAGGCCTGTGCTGGCCGTATTGTTTGCCCATGTAGGCCCTTCTTTACCACACCTCTGTACGGACGTTATTGTCGGGCACTTCAGGTTTACGCCAGTTCTCTTTATCCAGGGGGAGCGGGGTGAGCCCCTAGCGTGGTCCCTAGCCACAGCGACCACATTGGAAATAAAACATCTTTATTTATATAAAAATTACGTGTCACGTGGACTCCTAAACTACTGAACCGATTTTAAATTTGATTTGCACACCGTGTGCAATTTGATCCAACTTGAAAGATAGGATAGCTTACATCTCAATTTATAGTCGCAAAATTATTTTATTGCAAATTGTATGTCTATTATTTGACAGTCACAATTATCTGTTAGCTCTAAACGATTCTAACAGATGGTGATATCTGTAGACTGGATTGAGTAAGTATACGATAGATGGCGCTATGTTAAAAATACAAACGTTTCATATACGCTACAATGTAATAGCATAACCACCACGTGTTGCTGAGGCTAAGGCATAACCTAAATTTATTTTGTAATAAACGAAATACAGTGAAATAATATTATAAAGAGAAAAGATATGATTGTTTGTTTGTATTGAATAGGCTCCGAAACCGCTGAACCGATTTCAAAAATTCTTTTACTGTTGGGAAGCTACATTTTATCTCCGGGTGACATAGGCTATATTATATTATGCTTTGCTACCCGGGCGAAGCCGGGGCGGGTCGCTAGTAAACTATAAATAATTTTACTAAAAATTGTATCAATTCCGTACACTCGACAGGTCAGCAATACCAACAGTCGACTTGTTCAGTTCATTGCTTAATTATTCTAAGATAATTTCCTTTTTAAAAGAATTTCAATATAAATAGGTATATAGTTTACATACAATACTTACGTACCTACTTATAAAAATAAAAAGTGAGTGTGCCCCTAATTGATATGGATTTTAAAATTATCTTAACAGGTACGGTAATAGCTGCGTTTATCTTAGGTAGGAAATGGAAATCGTCTACCCACGATAAACAATTATTTCTCTGCTTTGATTTTTTGTTTTATATTACCGAATATCAGAATATTCCGACGGAAGTTATAATAGTTATTTATGATACTAGTGCGGTAAGTTGATTTTACAAACGAGTAGACAAATGTAAGCCCGAAACGAAGTCGAGGGCTTATCACGAGTTTGTAAATACCAATTTCCGCACGTGAGTTATACAACGTTTTTCAACACATTTGCGAGAAAACAGTACAATATTAATATCGGGTTGCTCGCTTGAACTCATATTATTATTTTGTTTATAAATATCAGTCGGAAAGTCGAAATACTTTTTGACGTTTCTAATAGGAAAATGGCGCAAATTTGCAAATGGCGCTACGTGCGTTTTGCATGCATTTTGAGGGAAATAGACCACAAGAAACATTAATTTTATTAGTAATCGGTTTCTCAAAATCGGTCAACCTAACCAGCCCAATAGGTGGGTGCTATGTACCCCACAAGTCGGAAATGAAACGTTAGAGATTGTTCACCAGTACGACTATCTTGACCATATTCTTTCATTTGGCACAAAGCATCAACAGACAGCGATATCGAGAAGAATACAGCTTGGGTGGGCCGCATTTAGCAAATTGGACGAAATTCTGAAATAGGTCAAAATTCCACAATGGTTGTAGGCCCGCCAGTGTGTTACCAGTGTGTTCTGCCCACCATGACGTTCGGTGCTGAGACGTGGATGGTCACGCAGGAGTTTATGTACAGGGTGAGAGTTGCACAGAGAGCCATGGAACGTTCCATGCTTGGCATAAGTCTTATAGACCTAGTTCCAAACGTCGAGAACCGAAGACCTACGAAGGTTTTCGACATCGGAAAACAAGTTATGGAACTCAAATAATATGGAATTGGGCAGGACACCTAGCAAGGCGCAGTGATGACAGGTGGAGTAGGGCAGTGACCGAGTGGCGTCCAAGGACTGGAAGACGAAGTCTCGGTCTTCGGCGACGAGATGGGCGGACGACATTGTTACCATCGCGAGTAGAACCTGGATGAGACTGGCACAAGACCGTTGGGATTGGCACGAGAAAAGAGAGTCCTATGCTCAACACTGGGTGAAGTCGGGCTATGGATGATGACGATGATGCTGTACATAATACTATACTTACATTTCTTTGTATACGCGAGGCTGAATCGTAGTACGAGCAGTAGGCGAGGGCGTTATGGAGCCGCGAGTGTAATTTATAAACGCTCACGCGTTTCATACCACGTGTTTCAACACACTTTTGTGGAAAATTTATCATAAACTTATTTTATTTTGTATCAAATATTTGCAAAAAGGGGCGTGCGCATTCATTTTTTCATGCGCAGGGGCGCATGCAGGTTGAATGAGAAGCTCTGACGAAGCCGCCTAACAGTTTATTATAAAAAATATAAAACAGAATAAAAAGGGGTTAATAAAGTATAAGGGGGCGGATTGTCCTGCTTGATCAATTCATTCGAAAATGGGTATAAGTAATATGTACATATAAGTCAAATAATGGAAACGCACCAAACCATTTTTCTAAAAACAAGCCCTGTCTGTCGGGGTGAAATTGTGGGGACAGTTTATATGAAAAATCTTATTCCTCTGATCTATAAACTTGAAAATTAGCCCAAATAAGTATCTAAATAAATGATATAAACCGTAAACATTCATTTTCGAAAACTACTTTTTAAGGGAGGTGGAGGGATTGTTAGGCATAAAAAAGTCTTACAGACACTTTGCTGGAATTTAAAAGCGCAAATTACCGCACTAGTGCGGCAATATAATGTAGATAGCACATGTGTTTAATACTCTGCATGAGGAACCTAAAAGCGGTGCAATGAGAGCCACTTTACGAGCAAGAGTGTTAAAAAGTATGTTGCCTTCACCTTTGTATATCTTTTTTCTAAATTGCCAGAAGCACGCCAATCTTTTGTTGTCATCATGACTTGTATAATGAATAATTCGGAGAAACCTCTACTACTGCAATATATTGGTGAATCTAAAGTGCCTTATGTGTTTCAGTAAAATTAAAAGATTCTATCTTAGTTGTGGTCTCCAAGGATGTTGATTATCGGTGGCAGCGCAGAGGTCACTTTGGCTGCAGGTTTTGGGGCACAGGCGGCAGGATAGGAGGTCGAGCATTAGTAACACCGTTGAAGTGGCGAAGTTGTGGGCCAACAAAATTTGAATAACTGTCGTGCGAAGAGGAAGAGGATGTTGGTTCTTATCAAAGGTAGACCCTCCTTCATGTAAAGGTTCTTAACAAACTATCCGTCTAAGTAACTATGTTGTCTTATCGTACATTTTGTTAAATATTATTAAAACCTCGTTTGTAAGTGTATTTTTATTAAAATAAAATCTTTACAATCTTATTATAGAGTAATTTGTCACTTACATTGGAAGCCCTTTAAACATTTCTTGCAAGTTCTTTTAAACAACATTCACTTGGTCTATCAAATTAAAACTTAAATTGGTACATACGTACCTGGTCGTTCCGTTTACAATACATTTCAAAATCAAAAGTCATTTAATCAAACTAGAGAATCAGCACTTTTTGAACGTCAAAATTACATACGACATTCCCCCAAAACGCCCTCCACCACTTCCTAGTACTTTAGCTGGGAAGATAAAGTGGCGCAACAAACTCTCCAGCAGCACAGTTGTTTGTTAAGATTTATTTTTAGAGCCTCATCAAGCCCTGAGTCGGGTATCACACCTCCTCCGCGAAACCATAGCAGCGAAACTGCAGTAGTTAGTTTTTATCAACTTAAAGAGCCTTAACACACCTCCGCGGTGAAAATAATTATGGGACACCGCATAACGAATTCCGCTAAGAAACATTATTACATTATGTCGCGATTCGAGTAGCGGAATATCATGAGATCCAGTTGAATTGTAGCAATCGGAGCAAAATGTTGAAATCGGTTTAGTTCGGACCTCTTAGATACATTTTCCGTAAAATCAACATCCACTTTACAAAAAACTCGCTTTATAAACGTGTCGAGTGCCATAGATACGTGCAACGCGCAACGCGGCACGGCAACAAAATAGCGGGCTGAGCGCGGAGGTGTAACGGGCTTTCGAGCAGATCAGCGAAATCACGCGGGAAAGAGATAGAATCATAATCAAATCTGTGCGTTAGAACAGGCAGTTTCGCTTCTGTTTCACTTGTCGTACAACGGACAAGTCATGGCGGAACTACTGCGGTTTCACTGCTATGGTTTCGCGGCGGAGATGTGATACCCGCCTAATCATTATTTTCAAGATATTTTATCTTATACTAGCTTCTGCCCGCGACTTCGTCCGCGTGAAATTTCGGCAACCAACCCACCGCGTCGCTGTGCATCGCCCGCCCACGCAATTACTTCATTTTCGCTTAGCATTATTTCTGTTTTGTTTTTTGTTTTTGTTCAGCTCCTTGGGGTCGTAGCGTAATGTTGAATAGCCTATAACTTTCTTCAAGAATAATGCTATCAAATGCAAACATATTTTTTCAAATCCAATAGGTAGTTTCAGAGATTAGTGCGTTAAGACAGACAGACGCGGCTGATGGACTTTGTTTTATATCATGTTGCGATGTGTAACCTAAAAATTATATGTTTAAAACATATATATTCAAATTTCTTATTTGTTAAACATAGTGTGGGTCAACCATTATATAGGTATTTATGTGTATCCGTCGTACAGATAAGGCCAACGTTAAGTCTTAATTTCCGAATGGATATAGGTTACCTTTCCGATAAAATTTTAAAAACGTTACGATATTTTTTTTATATCCATGAGGTTTAAAGTTAAGTTTTATATGGAATTTAAGCAAAAGAATTGGTTTGGAAAATGGGCTCGTCTTTCTCCTTGATTCTTGATGGTCATGACTATAACATTCCTATAGTAGTCAAACTCAAACTCGAAGGATTTGTTTCAAATAAACCAATTACAGACACTTTTGAATTGTCAAGGCGTCGCCGTCGGTCAGTCAGAAAGATGAAGCTAGTTGCCCATTTCAAAGCGTAGTAGGTACCCATGGAGAAGAACGGGCAAGAAACTAATTATTCCCAAGGAAATTAAAAAGCAGACTGGTACCTATACCTACTAAATTGGGCTACGTACCGACCTATATTTTTAAAAGTCATTACATTATTCAATTGTAATTGAATAATATAATGACTCGAAAATATAATATTTAAAATCCTGTTAACAATTTAGAAAATGTATTTATTTAAGTAAGAATAAATAGAAAAAAAGCAATTAGTAGGAAAAAGAAATTGAGTCATTGTCTTGATTACTATTAAACTATTAATTAGGTTATCATTAGATAATGTGATAGTAACTAAAAGTCGTTAGCTACATAGTTAGGTATGGATTATGAGTAATGACATAATACCTGATTAAGTTATTAACTTTCATTATTATTACTTCGAACTCCGGACTATCTTTCACGAATTAATTTTTAAGCGTGGGAATTTAAATCACAGTATCTATAGGAATTCCCCTTCTTGCGTTTCCGCCAGGGATGTACGAGGATGCGTAGCGAGGGATGTGTGCTGCCTATCTCGAGTCACCTGTTTTTTATGTACAAGACCTCGCCTCCGGTAAGCCTTTTTCCACCAGACCTGCGCTGTGCGAGGCTACGAAAATAAAGTTATTCTATTGGTGGGTATCGCACACATCCCTCGCTACGTATTTTCGCACATCCCTTGTGGTCCACGCTTGCTTGCCGCAGACTCGTAGCACACTGCATCCTTACACAGCAGAGTCAGCTACGCCTCCTCGCAGCCCCTAGATTCCGCGCACATCTCTGTTGGAAACGTACCCTTCATATTCCACTATCGTGCAGCACACAATAGGACATTTTGCAAAGTTTCAATAGGTAAATATAATTATAAATCCATGGGAAAAGGAAAAATGGGTATTTCCCCTTTTTATAGATATTTTAGAGGTGCCCTAATACTTTTGTCAAAAGAATGAGACCCAGCGAATATATGGAAAAAAATATCTTGATGATTAAAGATACCATTGATGATAAAAGTAAGTTTCCTACTCCTAAATGAAAACCATGAAAATTACATAAAGATAAGAAAGAAGAAGGATAAAGATTCTATGAAGGTATATTAGTAGTACTTACTATAAATTATGTGTAAGTATTGTGAGTTTCATAATATGTATTATCCAATGAGCACCAAGCCCTTAGAAAAAATAAAGGATAGGAATCTTTTAAATACCTTTTGCGATATAACGGTTTTTGATGACTTAAAGATTGATGCATCGGTTGACATTTACTGGCAGGCATTTATTATTATGCCACAAAGCCGTTTGCATCTACCAGTAGATAAGTATAATGATATGACTCTGTTTGACTTATATATATTAACTAAGGAACACTTAGGTCATGGCAGTATCCCACTATCGACCAGGATTTCTTCCAGGAAAGGCGTTGCTCGGCAATTGGGCCAAATACCTCTCGGGCGTCAAAAACAGCGTGTCACTCTGGATTCACTTATGCGCGGCCATCTAGTACCTTATGTAATTTTATTACTGAGATGCCGATACCCTAACTAAGATCAGTTCGCTTATTCCTTTGATTATTGCCTCTAAATATGGATTTTTATATTCTCATTTCCCTTTTGAGACGAAATCACTTAAAGCCAAATTCAGTTTCTTTATTCTACATCTAGAATTTTGGATTAGCAACGCTCTTTTTAACCGACGAAATAAATGAGGAGGTTCTCAAGTCGACCCGTATATTTTGCAGTACTGAACTTCATTAGTAAATAAAATAATAGTTTCTACTTTTCTATTTTTATTCAGAGTTGATGATGAACTTAGCAGAAGATTGCCGAACCCACGCTTCGTAGGTTGTTGCAATTGTATCTTTCAATCAACATAATAATTGTTCTTTAAATGGAGGTCATCGTTAGAGTTGACTCGCAGGCCTACCAACACAAATCAAATGTATTTGCGAAATACAAACTATTGTTTGTAAAATAATCCTGAAATTATTGTTTGTAAATAGTTTAAATAAGTCACTTTTCGTGACTATCTGTTTGTCCGCTTACTTCTTCTAAACTTCACAATGGATTTTGATGCGGTTTTCACCATCTTGTACAGAAATTATTTAACAATTTATATAACCATGAATGTACACACATATAAACAGACAGGAAGAAAGGAACAGAAAAATACGTACAAAGGTGATGCTTATTTCTAAAGAAATCTCTTCCAGCGTACTTGCGATAGGAGAGTAAAAAATGAAAATGTTTCCGGAAAGTTTCTGTGTAAGTTTTATAATACTTGAATAATTAACTTAGCACAGAAATCTCGACATTTCGAGGTGAATCCATTGATTGCCCTCGTGTAAGCAGGGGCGGGTTACTAGTTGCGTATTATAAACTTTGACATAGATTACTCATGCGTAGCAAAGTTTTAAAGTCTTCGTTATTTCAAAAATAATCTCAATCAAAGGATGTATTAAGGATCCATGTTGGTAAATTGACTTTGCAAGTAAGGTAAAGTTCAGGTCCATTGAAGGTAAATAATATAATTTTTAAATAATAACACGTACATCACGTACATGAACATAATGTACTTATTATACTTTCCAAGCGTTTGAAAAATCACAACACTCTTTACATGCCTGAATCTCAGAACAAAAACAATCGCTTTGTATTGCAACAGGTGTAATAAAATAATGCATCAACGCGAGAGTTTGTATGCAGCTGTAGGTACTTTAGTGATGCGTAAAGCGCTGATTCGTCTTCATAAAATTGGATAATAATTACATAATGTATGTTTTATGATATGTTTTCTGGCGCAACTAAAGAAACTAAAAAATATGACTGAATAGGAAAGTGTAGCATGCAGCACGGGCCCGTACGTGCAGATGCGCTCCAGTCCTGATGATGCAGGTGATTCACAGCTGATGAGTGCGAAGGGTGTTGACAGAGGTGCGAGCGCAGTGGGCGAGCGGGGCGGGCGGGGCGCAGATTGAGGCCACTATTTAACCGCACGACGGCCGCGCAACGACCTGTTGTGATCCCGTCATGGCGCGCTACGCCCGTGTCGCTACTCTGGCCGCGTGTCTCTTGTTCGCCTGCGGTGAGTCCTAACCTTTATCTTACGCATCCAGACACCGTCCATCTCGCGACGTCACGGGTGGCCCGACGTCACATCCGCACATCTGCCAATAATTTAGTGATTGCGTCAGTACAGTGTCGCACTTAGTGAACAGTGAAGTTGCCCATTCTCGACAATCACGAGATAGACTGTGTCTCCGCAGAGTTTACCAATGAATGCAGCCGACCGCGATCGCTTTGCTTTGAACGACCAAAGGACATCAATGCACAGTGACTCGAACCCTTCAAGGATAGTCACTCACGGCATGTCACTATCGTGTATCACGTATCTTTTATACATTGGCGTCGGTGTTGTGAAAACAAACATAGAATTTAGCTAATTTTGGTAGTGTTTAAACGTTTCAATGTTGCGAAAACATGTTATTACTTGTATATGAACTTTCCGTAACAGTCGTTGAGCATTCGGTACATCGAGTACCACTTTTGATGTTAGTGAACAAGGTTTAAGCAGCAGTCTAGACAACTGTGACGAGACTAGGACAAGGATTTATGTTTGATGACTTCATCTGAATAGGCCATCATTAGGACGTGTTTAGTTGTACTATTAGTTAGCACCTGCTGCGGCTGCGCTGCGGTTGCGGAGAACTTTCACATTCGTTCCGTGTTGCGCTACGCCTGCGCCGGTGACGTCACACTCGACATAGTGTCGAGGGCAGCGAGACTGCTACGACGAGGCGACGTTACATGAGCTGGCCCTATTGATTTCTCGAAATTTACATTTAAGCCGACGACTTATGTATACGCCAGGCGTGTAACATAAAGATCAGATATCACCGTGTGCGGTATTCTAGCTCTTAGACTCGGCGCCGCTCGTTTCAAGATGAAAAGCCGCACAATGTCCTTCCTCATAATGTTATCTTGGTGGAAAATTTCATTACGTTCCATAGCCTTGTAAAGGCATGTTTAAGTTTAACTTTACAAACAAAGGAACGATTAACGACAAATGTAAATCCTGCCGCATGTATTGCTAGGATTAAAGAATGCTTTGATAATAATGTCAGTCTAAGATACGAGATCCCGGAAATAAAAATAAAAAATATTAGCTCTATTTGGTAAAGTTAATTTCAGTTTAATGTGAAAATTCCATTTAATTTAAACGTGACAATTTATATAGACGAAGATGAAGGGAGATCCAAAAAAAATAACATCTAAATCGGTATTCTTTTCCTATTGTGCTCTTTGTTTGCTGTAGGTTAAAGTTCTCGTTAAGTTAAGATCATATCTTGATTCTACAACAGTGATTAAAGTCAGTTAACTTTACCACGCTTTAATTCTCGCGAATAAACGATTTCGTCAGACGCGATTAAATTGTTATATTATACGCTCATAAACTTTTAGACTCATTTCATGATTGATTTAATTGATGGGTTTACTTTAAACATTGAGTAAGAAAACATAACTGTCGGTCTAGTAAGTTCTCTTCGTTATCATTACAATGTATTATTGAAATTGAAAGCTTGAACATTTTATCACAATTGGTTTCATTTGACATTTTAAAAATCATCAAGTGAAACAAATTGGTTTTACTACAATGAATTACGTAATTTTATTTGGTATCTTATTGTACTCTAAAGAAACAATTAGGTCGATCCTCCTAACACATATAAGTATTAAAGAAAAAACTATTATGTATTATTACTATACGTATAAAACAAGTTAGCTGATCATTGTGTCCGTTCACACATACGTGACATATTTATAGAGCTCAGGTGCGATAGCTTAAATGTCAAAGAGTCACACAGTTCACGTGAACTAAGATTCAAGTGCTCAAGGACGTTACCAATAATAGCTTCCTTTCGATTATTATAGAAATAAACAATAAATTAGCTCATTTAACCTTGAATCTGCGAATATTCACATCTTGTAGTTCACTTAATTATTTATGATAGATCGTCTTGATGTAGGTACAGACAATATGGTTTATTTGTTTGCGTTCACTTGATAAATGTATTATTAACTTCGAAAATCGGCTTTATAATTGACTGGAAATTTAATTTGAATCGGGACGTGAGCGATCGTTATGAAGTACTAACAAGCGAATGATTTTTAATCAATTGAATAACTTTGAGTTTAATAAATAATTGCTTTATTCTTATTGGTTACTGCTTCGTGTAGATAATTAAATAGATTGAAAGTATTGATGAATAATTTGATAATTTTCTAAGGTTTCAATTCAAACGGAAGATATAAACAATAATAACTACATAAGTTTGAGATCAACTACTAAATCAATAATATATTAGGTCAGCAAAAAAGTAATTTCGAATTTTATATACAAATTCAGAGCTCGTGTGGCACCCAAATATCGAGATTTTTGTATACACAGACTTTTTCAAATGGGTCAAAACTGTTTTATGGTCAACCCCTAACTCTTTACTTATGTCGTAACTACGTACTAATATGCCGAACTTGCTCCACATTTAAAAAAACGAGATCGCCTTTATCCGTAACAGGGCGACCAGAGCGAGCTGCATCTTTAACATCAAAATTCCCGGACTGAAAACGCTTGAACCTAATTTGTGCTACTGTCACTGCGCTAAGTCCATAAACGTCCCATATGTTGTTCGCGGTTTGTGTCCCATTTTTCCTTTTTTGTAATAAAACTTATCTTAACTTTTGTAAAAAATATATCGAATTTCTTCGTAAGATTCACTCATTCTGTCGGACAGAAAAACAATTGAAAAATGGCGGACAATTGTTTTTACTTTTTATATTCTTCTATCTTCTATCTTCTATTTAACGCTATCAAAACCAGCGAGATACAAATAGTACCTACAGCCAAAGAGATTTTCCTACAAGTGTATACCTATAAAATACGAAAAAGCTTTTTTCCCGACCTATTATATTGTGATAAAATAGTTAAATTCTATTAGAACATTAGATATCATAGCTTAATCGCATATTATATAATTATTCGTACGGCTCGGTAGTGATACTTTTTATCAGTTGCCTACTTATGGTAGGTATCCAGATCTTTAGGTCTCTAGGTCAACTCTGTTGCGCCATAACCACCACGTGAGATACATAGACAGGCTCCGAACAACTCGATACTGTGTCGAAATAGCATCGCATAATACGAGTGTGCGCCAATTAATATAACATTTGAACGAACTACTTAGCGTATGTCTAATTTTGTAAACGTTCACGGTTTACGCTGGTTGAGCAAAAGTTATTTTACACAAATTTCCTAAAACAAAAATTGCACAAATAAGTAAAATAGGGTCACCAGCTCTTGAATAATAAAGGAAGATTTTTTAGTTTATTTTGTTCATCGTGCATCCTTTTCGTCCGCTGTTCATCCGTCAGCGCGCAGTGACTGTGGGTAGGTATGCAATCCACTCTACTCAGTTATATAAAATTTGTTTTAGTGAATGTTGGAGTTGCTTAATTTATTTGCCTATCACATAACACAAGTTTCATTCGTTGAGCTTAATAATTTCACATTATCATGTGCTAAGTGATTGAATTTAAATATTCTCCTTGCAAGCTTAACAACAAAATGTAGTATGTTGTAAATGAATTTCATCACATTTATTAAGAAATGTACGATACGGCAATCACGGCCTCGGTCAAGTTTAAGTGCCTATAGTATAATGTAGTGCACGTTGCAGACACTCGTGTTTTTCTAACATGTACGAGTAGGTTCTTCTATGTTTGGGTTTTCCGCGTAACTCTCACATTATAAAGGAGCCATATCTCAAGACAAAGAGGAGATTGGCGTCACCTTACATAATATCTCGTGTTGATTACACAGACGAGACAAAGTGAAACGTGAATATTGATCGCGAGCCCCAGAGGTCGTCGCGATCGCATGTGAGTGACGCCGACAAGGTGAGCGCTGTTTACTTCCGCGTGCGGAAACGCCAGTCTCCCGTTATCACAAGTTAAGTTCGCTTGAAGGGAGTGCCGCAGAAGGAAAGTCGAACGGTGGTGCTAAATATTCATAAGGTCGGTCGTTGGTATTCTAACAACGCGCCCGGTCGACGCCCTAGCTGCTCGCATACCTAGTTGTTCCCACATTCATGCTTTATTATTCATACAATAGTCAATTCTGGGGGAACGGTATCGCTCCTGAGTGACAAGTTTGATGAAAATATTGTTTCTATTTCAAGAAACATCAACAATTGGCACAACAATCAATTACCTTTTCTTTGCTGATAAAATAATATTAGCTTACTGCATTGATTTTTTATTTTCATTATCACATTGATGGTACCATACGAGTATAACAGGTTTTATTTTCATTAAAGTTTGCAATAAAATATTTTAAAACAATAATAGTTGCCTGAAAATTTAATTTTGACAAACAGTTCTGAACGCGGCAATATTTATTACAAGTAAATAACTATAACTGAATCAAAATAAATATCCTAATTCCACATGAAGAAAGCATAATAAATATATTAATGATTTGACGAGAATATTTTTATCAGTACAAAAGACATCAACGCGTTCTCTTGCTACGAATAAAAAGGTGCTAACTCTTAGAGCCAGAGAAACTTTTATTTCGTCATCGCTATTCTGTTAGTTTTCTAAGATCTGACATTTTCATATCGTAGGGGATAATTTATCAAGTCTTACTTAAAGTTATCGATATCTCATAATCACACGTGGTAGATACGGGTCAAAAAGAACTAGGTACATTTTACAACTAAAACCAGAACCGAACAAATAAAATAATAATTTTAGCCAGGTATCTCGTTAGTATGCTTTTGACAAATTAAAACTAAAATTAGATTATAAAACTGGTTTAGATAAGATGATATTTTTGCAAATATTTAGATTTAGGTATAATCCGGGCCCCATTTGTTAAGATAATGGTGTGGATTGACTACTTAATTAAAATAAGCAAAAGTTAAGACCTTGAATCGTAATATTACAAAATATTATCTAATTTATATTCATTATAGCAAAAATAAATTGTTATAGGGTATTTTCTGACTTGTTTTTCAAATAATCAAGACCAATAAGCAATTGTGCAAAAACTAGAATCAGCCGAGTATCTTGTGCTACATTAACGTAGCAGTTGTTGTGCAAAGCTGTTGCTATAGCAAACAATGAAAATAATATAATTATGTATGTGTATACACGCTAGCATGTCGTGTATTAATCAAGCTATCGATTGCATTGGCAGCGTGCAATATCTAACCCACATAACTTGCTTTATGAACAATCATGCACCGTGAGCGCATGCGCTACTTTAACTTCTCGTGTCTCAATTTTTTATCTTTGGTGACGCAGTTAAACGGTTTGTTTTGGAATTAGAGCATTTTTCGATGAAGGATGTTCATATTAATAATGGTCTTTAAATATATGGTTATATTTCCACTGCTGCAGCTTTGGCGGCTCGGTACAGCAAGATAGTTAGATAACGTTGCGAGAGCTCGGTTTCCTAGTGTTACGTGCCGCTCGCGGCTCACACGGCTCGCATGCGCTCCTTCACCCACTCGCAATCGCAATAGGTACACCTCTTTCTTATTGCCTTCGCAAACATTACCCAAGCGAAGTACACAATTGACAAAAAATGACAACGTCGACACCTGACGCATGATTTTATGAGAACCTTTGCAGACACAATTAACTGTGTTAGAACATCGTGGAATTAATTAAATACAACAGTAACATTTTTCGTTTTAATATCACGCGGCGAATTATAGTTTATACAACTGGTTTTATAATAATTGTAGTTTGTTAATAGGCACGTCGTAAGTTTCCTGGAACGCGATGATGATTCAAGGAAATCTACTATTCCGTAACCTTTCTGAATTATAATAATTTCGTCAGCCTAATCGGCACACAAATCAAATGTCATGCATAATGTACCATTTTGTATAGACAGAAGACATAGAAAGAGTCGTCCTTGTCGCTTGCCCAAGCGCTGACATTTCGAAGCGAGTCAAATGTCACGAGCGCTCACCCCACCTTTGACATTTAGATACTAGTTTCCAAGTGACATTTCGATTCTAATTCCGAAAAAACAGTAAATAGTGAATGTGTAACGTTTAACCACGTGTTATTACGTTAATTAATTTTTAACGTCGTAAAGTAGGAAACATAAAAGTCTTTTTCATGCTTCAGTTGAGCAGCAAGTTAGTTTCTTCTGTTGCTCAGATCGGTATGATAAATCATGAAATGATCAACAATTGTTCAATTAATGTTTTGTTTGTTTAGCGAGTGCTGATAGTCACCGATGGCGGCGGCAAGCTGACGAACGTGAAGCGGCGAAGAAAGACGACAGCTTGGAGCTAGAACTATGCAAGGACAAGGACGCCGGCGAGTGGTTCCGCCTGGTGGCCGGCGAGGGCGACAACTGTCGCGACGTCATCCAGTGCACCGCCTCGGTGAGTGCCTATATATACACTTTTACACACGCATTCTCTAGTAAATATGTCCTTATAACATGTACTACCAACAACACCTGGAATGTAAGTTACCTTAAAAGTGGCTCACATTGAAAATACCAAACGGTTGAAATGAAAATATGATTGCCATTTTGAATACTTAATTATTTAATAGTTAGGTCGTTTGGAATTTAATACGAGTGCAAATAAGGCAGTATCTAAACTATCCTAAGTAATATTATAAATGCGAAAGTGACTTTGTTTGTTTTGCTTTCACACTAAAACGGCTGAACGGATTTGGATGAAATTTGGCACATGGGTAGACCACGACATGGATTAGGATGTAAGATACTATTTATTTCGATATTCCTACGGAATCGAGACTTATGCAGGTGAAACCGCGGGGTGCGGGTAGTAATTAAATATATGCGAAGTGCAATAAACGTTAGAAATTTGTCCTCAATATAAACAACAGAGCATTGCGTATCAGTGGGTAGGTACTGGTGTTAGGTTCTTACGACATTCAAGGTAATGTAAGAACAAGCCGCGCCGCGTCGCCGGCCGGCTTGTACCGCACGTTCGTAATAATGAAAATTGCTATAATTGTTCAAATTGTTCAATATCCTCCGCGGATGTCTCTGCCAAACAACCACGCATTGGAGACCGCTTCAGGGACAACATGAACTAATTTGTTCTGTAGAATCAAAAGTAACAACATATATAATTATTGCCACATTACTCTTCTATCTATATTTTATGATTTTTTGCTGATATCATTGCAATATTCCAATATTGTGTTGTTAATCATTTTTAATTTTCTGCTGACTTAGGTAATTTTGAGGTTTGACAATTTGGAATTTGCATTTCAACGGACTCAAGCTGTGGCAACACTTTGAATAGTTTTCTTCTATGTAGGTACTAGATAACGAAACGAAGTAGTTATTGTTATAAATTAATCATTTCTATTTCTCTAACAGGGTATCCAAGCCATCCGTTGTCCAGCTGGTTTATTCTTCGATATCGAGAAACAGACCTGTGACTGGAAAGACGCCGTCAAAAACTGCAAATTGAAAAATAAGGAGCGTAAAGTTAAACCTCTGTTGTACACTGAAGAACCGCTATGTCAAGATGGTTTCCTCGCATGCGGTGACTCCAACTGCATAGAGCGTGGACTCTTCTGTAACGGCGAAAAAGACTGCGCCGACGGCTCCGATGAAAACTCTTGCGGTAAGTACCCTCGCACTCGCGGTCATCCTTACGGATCTTGCCAACCAATTTGTCACTTTATCTAGCCAGTCGATAAATACATTGGATCTAATCTGAAATTAAAACACGCAAATGAACTTGAACGGGCAAATTCACAAATAAGAACTCGTGATGCGTGACGAACGAGCTGCCTAAAGTGCCAATCACTTGGCCTAAAAAAACATCTCAATGTTATGTCGTAACACAAATGGGTTATTTATTTAATTAATTAATGACTATAACGATTGGCTTTATTTAAATTAGACATACCTACATGGAATGTTTGAATTTAGGTAGAAAGCTCAGCAGTAAATAAATATGGCCTCACACATCCACAATCTAGTCGGTATGCATCGCCTCACTTCAAACACGATTCATCCAATACAATTCTCCGCTGCGCTATATGACTTGAAATCACTTTGAATTGTAATTGTATACATGACAAGGATACAAAACTCCATTCACCAAACCGCGAAGACCCTGGTCTGTTAGCGCGACATAATAGGTACTTCTAGCTCACGTCTTTGAAGTAAACGGATGTGTGTATCAACATAAACGAGTGCTGAGTCTCCGAACAGAACTTACCCAGAGATTTAGTATATACTACTAGCGTATACTAAATCTATGGGCTTACCTAATAAAGTAATTATTTAAAGTCAATAAAATAACAACAAAAATTGAATGTATTTTTTAACACCTAATATATTCTACTCATGGGATTGAAAAAAAAACAACAAGTTGTGTACGTAACACAAAAGGTATAGGTATGTACGAATGTATTACTGAATCAAAAGTGAAATCCAACGTGTGTGTCAGCTGTGTCGAGTGATTTGACCAAGCGAAAGTACCCATACTGGTTCCGACTCTCGCGCCGCCCGAGATTCATACGCCTCTGCAGCTGCACATACATGAATTGTAGTTAATATCTCTCAATGACAAACTACATCACAGTCTGAACGCCAAAGCTTCTTATCACGTTTGAAGCAACAATAGCTATATTGCATAGACTCACAAAGAATTGTGACCGAAAATACATTAATTTCTTTAGGGAACCGCATTTCATAATCTTAGCCCCAACGGTTGCGCAGTTTTAGTGTTTTTTCTCACGATATTTTTAATTTAAAGTCCATAATTGCATAGGTATTGGTATATTTATTCGTGTGAATTTTACATTGTCTTTTTTATAAATAATGATGGTTTTCTGTTTGTCGTAGATATCGACAATGACCCCAACAGAGCTCCACCATGTGACGCGTCGCAGTGCGTGCTGCCCGACTGCTTCTGCTCCGAGGACGGCACGGTGATCCCCGGCGACCTACCCGCCAGAGACGTGCCCCAGATGATCACCATCACCTTCGATGATGCTATCAACAATAACAATATCGAACTGTACAAAGAGATCTTCAATGGAAAACGTAAAAATCCTAACGGTTGCGACATTAGGGGTACATACTTCGTTTCGCACAAGTATACCAACTACTCAGCAGTTCAGGAAACCCACAGAAAGGGACACGAAATCGCCGTACATTCAATCACGTAAGTTAAAATTGAATTAACACTTTCTAACATTCAAAAGTTTATTTAATTTAATTTTACTAATTGTAATTTTCATATGTTTAGGCACAACGATGACGAACGCTTCTGGAGCAACGCATCCGTGGACGACTGGGGCAAGGAGATGGCTGGCATGAGAGTCATCATTGAGAAGTTCTCTAACATCACTGATAACAGTGTAGTAGGTGTTCGCGCTCCTTATCTCCGAGTCGGTGGTAACAACCAATTCACCATGATGGAAGAACAAGCTTTCTTGTACGACAGTACCATTACTGCTCCCCTCTCCAACCCCCCTCTATGGCCATACACAATGTACTTCAGAATGCCTCATCGTTGCCATGGAAACCTACAGAGCTGCCCCACTAGGAGCCACGCCGTGTGGGAGATGGTCATGAACGAACTTGACCGTCGTGAGGACCCCACCAACGACGAGTATTTGCCAGGGTGTGCCATGGTTGACTCTTGTTCCAACATTTTGTCCGGAGATCAGTTCTACAACTTCCTCAATCATAACTTTGACCGTCACTACGAACAAAACCGCGCTCCATTGGGTCTATACTTCCACGCCGCCTGGCTTAAGAACAACCCCGAATACTTAGAGGCTTTCTTGTACTGGATTGACGAGATTATCTCCAGTCACAATGACGTATACTTTGTAACGATGACACAAGTAATCCAGTGGATCCAAAACCCCCGTACTGTTACCGAAGCGAAGAATTTCGAGCCCTGGAGGGAAAAGTGTTCCGTTGAAGGAAACCAAGCTTGTTGGGTACCCCACTCTTGCAAGCTCACCTCCAAGGAGGTTCCCGGTGAGACCATCAACCTGCAGACGTGCTTGAGATGCCCAGCCAACTACCCCTGGCTTAACGACCCCTCGGGTGATGGCCATTACTAACAGAGCCATGATCTCACGCCTCTCGTGCTCTAAGTAGTTCATATAAAATCTAATGAGTCATTTGCATGGATAACATAGGCGCAGTCAAAACATTTAACAAGAGAACTTAAATTAAATTGAATTTACATTATCTAAGTAACTAAACTTTTATCAACTGCGATTATGTTTTCCAGTAATTCTCAAATGTACCGGGTCATAATCCCGTCCGTAGCATAAGTACCTACCTTACTGTATGTAATATAGACTCACATAAATATTTAATAGGTCTGTTTAATAGTTTATGTGATTTTTCTAATGTAAGTCTGTTTTATAAATTTATAAAAAATAAAAAAATCTAAAAATTTACAGTGCTTTTTTTACCTCTATCTAAAATGTTTATAAAAAATACAATAAATTAATTAGTTGAACCGATTGAAGTCGACGAATGTAATTTATTACATTCGGCGACTCTATTCTTTAGAACAGAGTTGAACTTTAGAACATTTAACGCTGTTAAAGCTAAGTGTTGAAGTCTTCGTTCACGAATTAAGTAGTTACTCTTAGATTACCACGCCACAATGTTAGTCTTGTAAATATTAGCATTATTATTATTATGGCATGCATGCCAAGATATTTAATTACTTGATTACGCCTCAGAAGCTTGTCGCAGAGCGTGTTTAGTGATACATACATTCAAAATGTTGCATAAAAAATGCACTTACCAAGGTGTATTCTTACACGAGTTATAAAGTTAAAATTTGGTAAGTACCTACACGAATATTTGAATAAAGAGTAACCACTTTTGGACGGTCAGTGACACGCCCCGGCTATATGATCGTATGTGTACCTACTACTACCTGGTATGCCAACGACAACGTGGAGGCTATTCAACATTAGGCAGCTTGGACGTATTGATTTACTGAAAGCTTTTTCATTGAGTTTCGCCCATAATAGTGTAAGGAAAATAATTTACAAAATAATGTCTCTTCTAGTCTACTACGTGGCAGCATTATAAATAAATAAAAGTAGTTAGTATGTTATGAAACTACTTGATAAAATCAATAATTGACGCATACCAAGAAGAGCAAAAAAATATTCGATTGCGTAGGTATTAGTTACTTTGCTTCAACCAAATTATTGAAACGCGAAAATTCTTTTCTCTTGCATACAAGTTCCAATAACTTATGATATTACATGCCTACACGGACCTTTATTGTATTACAAGTACTAGGTTTTGTAGTATCATACGTCAATAACTTCGTTCGTAGATCATATTATGTTACTGGGTGTGGTTAATATTTAGAAACATCTGCGTTTGAAAAAGATATCCGCAGCTTCCATACGTCTACAAATCTACATATTTTGTACTAAGATAGGTACTAATCTCGAAGAGTCGTAGTCTCGTACCTTGAAAACGCACGCCACACAAGACAGGCGCTACGCGCTACACTCTACGCGCCTGCGCGCGCCACGCCGCCGCCCGCCGCCGCCGCCAGCCGCCGCACCGCCGCCTGCGGGCACTCTCCGTCACGGCGGGCGTCACTTTTAAAATGGTGATACTCGTCATACATCAATCACATGTTAGAGTTCAAGAATGATATTATTTTTACATTGGATACGTTTCGTGGAATATAGTGTATCTCGTACCTTCCTTTACATTTCATTTGTCTGTGTATAAAAAAATAATCATTTAGGTATCCTCTGGAAGTAATCATAAAAGTTGCATAAATACATTACAAAATTCTTAGCTCGGGGCTATTTAATCATATTAGTGATAAAAAAATAAGGAATTTATGTAGAGCTGGATCCCTAAAATCATACATAAAGTCGTGTGGGTCATTCGAGTTGAACGTCTAAAATTAAACAAGTGCCTACCTGGGTGCAAAAGTCATTAGCCTCTCGTGGAAAGTTTTTATGTCTACTTCGGTATCCCGACAACATTTCAAACATGGCAGCCCGTAAAAAATGCAAATCCGATTTAAAAGGGTATTGACCAAATGATTTACACCCGTTAGGTGCATCGCCAACAGCCACCATCTCGAAGCAAACATGAAATAAAATCGACTAGGTACCTAGAGTACCTAACTTATACTTTTTAAGCAACCAAAGTTCACATAGTCCTCAGTCAATCAGTTACTTAATATTCTTTGGATGTTAGTAAGTTAAGTACTATTGGATTAGATCGTATTCGTTGTTTTGTCGCACTTGCACCTTTGCCGACCTTGCTTGTCTCTTTGTGATAAATATTACGTAAAAAAGCTTGCTAGATCACACTGTGCAGTCTCTCGCTATGATCCTATGAAGTGCCAGCATAGCCACATTGTGATAGTCTTACCAAATCTGCGCGTCAAAATGTCATCAGTTTGTATGAGTTTGACACATGCGCGTGGTATGCGTGCGTGACAGGCGCGAGTGGAACAATAGGCGGCGGCGGGCGCCACCAACACGTTAATCTCCCTGACATCTGTGGGCGGGGACTTGCGTTGCACATCATCACCTCCAACCATGTAGGTACATATCCTCAACTCCATTACCAACTTTCCATTTTGTTTTGCAACGCGCAACGTTTATCAAAGTAGAGAATAAGGACAATGAAAACAATTGTATTGTTAGCAGCATCTAAATAAATAGAGAGTTGGGGCACGGAGCGGTCGCGGGTGGCATTAGGCATGGTGGCACGGAGAGTCGCGATGCAACCTGTGACAGTGAAAGCAGTGAAAGTGTTCCTCAGCATCGCCGCAGCGCACTCGCATTCATAGCATTTGTTGTTAACGCCTATTATGAAATTACATTTATGTTTAAATACCTAATACAAAAAAAAAACAGCCCACTTCAAATGTCAAATTGGCACATAAATCTCTGAACGGATACAATTCACACAAGCTACGCTTATTGTGGTTTTAAAGTTAATTAAACTACTTGTAACAAACAATAATACATGCAAAATATTACAGAACATTCTTCGGTAGCTTTAAACGAATGGTTTTGTGTTGTACGTACCTACAAGTTGTTTTAAGTTTATTACATTGAGTACTGAACTGTTAGATGTTTAAGAAAATCCACATAAATATGTATTTGACCCAATACCACAAGTAGCAGCAATATTCCGATTTGAACAGTGCAGCCCAGTGGCAGGTTTGTCCAATTTGAATACTTGTTTTAACTAAAACTCATTATATAATTATAAGTATATACCTATGCAATCAAAGAGGAATCGCAAAAATTATTTATTTTACAAACATGATCCTGATTCATATTGCAAAGGCCTTGGCCGCAAAACACCAATTGATTTTTATGTAGGTACTTATTCACCGCTTCTTGGAATATTAATTACTTCAGAGGTTACGAAGTTTTTTAGAACATTCCAGAAGACCTCAGATTAGTAGACTGCAGATAGTTCATAGATACTGAACATTTCACATATCTGCTTACTTGTACATTTACACTTATTGCTACATTTTTGGTTAATTCAGTGATCGCTGACGCTTCGTATGAAGTCATGTCTTTTTCCTGCTCGTTCTTGGTGAGCTTACAAAAACAAGGAAAAATTTGTATTTCAACCCGTATGAGTTCGATTTTTATCTTTTTGTAAGGTATTCTGCGAAGGAACTAAAGCAGAACAGAATACATTATTTTGTGATAAGTAGGTATTACATATTTAGTAATATTATTGATTTATCGATAGATAGATAGATTAATTTATTTGCCTGAAATATGGTATTATACAGATTTTATAACACATACACAACAGTTCTTCATATTCCGCCGACTAAATGCAAGCCAAAACAATGCAAATGCAATTCAATGCATGCTTATGTTCAGCTAATTGCAAGTCAGTTTTCAGAGAATGTAACCTGAAGTTTATTGTGAGGTAGTTGGCTCCACAGCTGGTGAAGTAACCATTCTAGTTGGAGCTTTTGGGAGAATACCTAACAAAAAATTAGCTGATGCATTATCTTCTACGTAGGTACATAGCATAGTAGAAGGGTGTAACCTGTAGCCTTCACAATTATAATATGACGCGCATATTTATTTAATAGTCTATAAATACCCCGGCTAGCTATGTTGTGATGTCGGCACAAGCACGCTATAGCCATACATACCAACACGTATAATATGTATGCATTGTCGCAAGTGAAAGGAAATATCTTGTAGAATCCTTGACTCGCGCGCGCCTACTTGCGACGCAGTGGCTGTGACTCTGAGCCGTGAGCCTCTGCATGCTCTCCTCTGTGCATCTAAGGAAAGTTCATGTCCCTTATTACTGAGCGAGCTGAGTAAATGTGTCGGCAACATTAGTCATTAAACTTTAATAGTTAGGCAAAGTACTTAGAAATAATTAGAACTAAATATGAATAAGTACCTAATCGTTTTAAATGAGATCATTAATTATTAGTTGCGATTACGGTATTATGTTCTGAATATTATAAATAGATTATATTCTTTGAATACTTAATGCATATTAATAAAATGTATTATTTCGCAATATTATTCAAGAATTAAAAAGATATTATTCGACGGAATCACATAAATATATATGTAGGTATTATGCAAAGACTAAAATCGTATTCAAACTGTGTGCTTGATTTGAAATCACACATAGCAACTAAATCAATATGTTAGTAAAATACATAATGAGGTGTGTTTATATATTTGTTGTAATTGTCTGCAGTCGCAAAAATGTATGGATTTCATAATAATATCATATTTTTGGTAGAATTCTCTCCATATTAAAAAAATTATTAAATCGAAATATAAAATACTAGCTTCTGCCCGCGACTTCGTCCGCGTGAAAAACAAGAAATTTGGAAGACACCGGCAATATCTACTATAGCTTCCCATTAGTGAAAGTATCGTATCAGTGTTCCGAAGATTAACCCCCTACTTACATACAAAATCAATAAACTTTACCTATTTACTTATAATATTAGTATAGAAAACAAATGTGGAAGCAGACGAAGGTACATACATGATACTTAGGTCACATCTAATGCTGAAAGTAGGTCTAGCTTTAACATCCAGGTCAAATATACACGTAACAACCGCATTTCGATAAGCAATTGGCAGCTTAAATGTTAAATCTTCAGTATCTTATGCAACGAACAACATATCTCACGAAAGTGCAAATGACTGACTACATTTGCATCAAATTTGAAATTTATTTTCAGTTACAATTAAGCAAATTAATCAAAATCAACCAAAAAAGCTCGTAAGTACATAATACGTAGGTACAGTAGGCTGCACGTCACTGCTCACAAAACCAGTATGAATTACTGGCGTCTTATTCTAACAAAACTCCGTACTAGGCGTACTTGTAGCAACATTTAACATTACCAATCATTCCTATGAATAGAGGGAAACATCTTCACTAATAAGAAATACAATAACCTAGAAACGAATTCGAAGAATTAAAACACTACTTAATAAGATACAAAGCCTTGCTGTCTGCTTCCGTGTTTCCAATCTGATAGAACGTGTAGCTGTGTAGATACACGAGTCTCTATTTGAGTATAGATAGGGGCTTCCCATGTATCTGATGAGTGAACCCCGGTTGTGGGTGACTTTTCGCAAACATGGAGCTCCCTGCGTGCTTCGGAGAGCACTTCGTAGCAGTAATGAATATTAATTATAGATACAATTAGTATAGTCAGAACTTCAGAAGGATAAAAGGTCTATCAGCCATTGTCATCCAAACTAGTAGGTACGTAGGTGCGCTCAGAATTCTTCAAGAGGTTAAAGTGTTCTAAAATTTAGCCTTATCTGGTAAAGGTGGGCGTACTTAATAGGTTCAACTCATATCTCAATTATTTACTTTATTTTCCTGCCACATTAAATTCAGCGTGTCTATGTGAGACGCAGCCGAGCCATTCACTGGCGCATCACGTTGACCCGTTGCGAGAAGAGTTGCGTGGAGGTTCGATGGAGCGTGTTGGTACGGGCGGCGCGGGCGCACGCAACGGCGCGGCGTGCGCCGCCTGACCCCGCGGCAACAGCCGCCGCGCCGCCGCGCCGCGCCGCCTTGTTTTGTATCTCTCGAGCCTCGTTCCTCGAACATTACATAACTGTGACACCCGGATGTTGCCGCAAGGCCATCCATATTTCAACTAGCATTTAAGTCCAGTCATCTTAAAATAGTTTCATAAATTAATTGAGCCAGTATAACGGGTCTTACTGTAAGTATGCCAATCTGAAAATGCTAAAAGCACTTGGTAAAGGATTAGCAAACGCTGTAAACATTTCTAAGCACTACAACAAACCACTTAAGTTCTACTTAATAGGTACCTACTTAGTGTTCCGGGCAGTAATTTAAGGGACCTAACCCACATCATTAATTTATTACCGACGCATTCATTATTCAAATTTTTAAATTTGGTTGTTTATAACGGTGCGTAACATGTGTGACGTAAGCTTTAAAGTTCCAGATTGTTCCGATATCCTTGTAAACATACGACAAAACATGCACCTGAAGCGCATTCTAAAAACATGAATCACGCAATACTTATTTCAATAATTACGTTGTTAATAGTTCCGTGTATTCAGGTCGCAGTGCAAGTAGTTACCTACCCTCGTCTCTAATGAAATTGGTAACGTGGTAAGTATGATGACGAACTTCAAGAATACGGCCACTGGGCAAGCCTGTGTTGATAAAAAAATTACTCATTTTTTTTTTTTTTTATTTCACATATTATAGGTACCTAAACATTTACTTCATTATTTTTCCTAAGAGTACCTACCCATATAATTAAGAACTTATGTAAAATACAGTGAACCGACTTCTGTAATGAAGTAATAATCATCTAAACTCTGTGTATTACAATTACCTACAAGGCTTTAGAAGTTCTTCCAAATTACCCACAGGCAAACCAATCGGTGCATCTGACTAATTTTAAACAATTTTGTAGTCATTAAATGACGAATAAACAAAAATTTGTTTAACACTAGCTAGTCATTAAGATGATGCCAACACATTCAAATACTACGTACCTACTTTGCGATTTTTTAGACAACAGATAAGAAAATCTGTTGCCTCTCAAATTCGGTAAACTTATATTTATGTAGATACCCAATTACTTAGTAATCTAAAAAAAAAAAAATCAACAAAAAAGTAGGTACGTACAGCAGTATACACTCGTCTGCCTTCAACATGACCACAAATAGAACGTCTTCTTAGATATCGGACATATTTATTTACCTACTTGAAATACGTCAAATATAAAACGTGCCTTACCTAGATGTAGGTACAACTATATAATACAACTTACACTTCTAGAACTGTCATGTATGACAGAATGTAGGTATACTAAAACAGTCGGGAACACACGTAAATGTTACACTTAAAATTCCATTATGATGACAGGTAATTCGATGCCCTTGACTTTTGACAGATGTATGTTCTTATTATGTAGGTATATTAAAATAGATGTGACCTCTGAATATATTGACATTTTCAGATAAACTTTTACATATGTAGACATACTGTTGTGCATATTTTACATGACCCCTATTCATAGGACTATACAAATAATATGAATAATAATAATTAAAAAACCATCCACCCGTATTTAATTAACAAAAAATCACTTATCTCGAACTTAGATGTATATCATTATGTCCTAATAACATTTAGCCGATCTCGAGCTGATTTGCATAATTATATTACCTTTATATCGGGATCTTCTTTCCACCTTTATTTGACATTGACATAAATTTATATAAAACAGGTTCCATCGTTAATCGAAAGTGAGTCTCACTCAACAAGTATGCAAAAAAGGAACTTAATACTATACGATAATATTTTTTATCAAATAAAAACTATTCATTTCTGAAAGTATAGTCTAACCTATTAACGTATAAAATCTACCTAGATACCAACTACCAAAGTATAGTAAAGTAAGCAGTATTACGCATGCCATTACGTCTTCATACAAATCGGCCGAAACAACGCGCTTAGACATCTCGGTGCACACCAGTATTTAACAGCTGCGCGTGCGCGTGCAAATAAATATGCAAGATGCTCCAGCACATTTATTTACGTGAAATATGGCACGAAGCTACCGACTGTATTGCTCAGTGTATGGATGTTTGAATTTATCAATATTGAAACTAGAAATGACAATTTTTAAATTACTTACTCAGTCGGCAAGGTAAGCCTATGTAGGTTTTAAGTTATGTTAGGTGTCTATATTTATTGATATTGAAGCGTAGCGAGCATAACTACCTTGACAGGTACTTAGTAGGTGAGTATCTCTCTTTTTCCATGCGATCGATGCCCGGTTGAAGAAATAAAATATACCTATACTAGCTTCTGCTCGCGGCTTCGCCCGCATGGATTTCAGTCTGTCACAGAAAGTCTTTATCGTTAAAACACGTTCGTGAAATCTAAACTTCATCCCATATTCATCCAAATAATTTGGTATAAAATGCAATTTTTATCTACATATAACTGTCCTGACGATAACCAAATTTATTTCGATAGGGATTTAACATTACCTACTTAAATTACCCTAGTAAAATAAACATATTTGTTTTATACAACTCTGCCATATTTTATCAATTTGTGAATTAACCTGAGTATTTGATTTGAATTATTATGAATTAACTATGACTTTTATATTTATCGGACTTATAAGGGGTTGTCCGTTAATTACGTGAGGCGTTTAGGGGGGCGAAGGGGTCGAGCCGAATCTCACTCAATCTCACGTGGAGGAGATTATATTTTATTTTTTCGCTAAAACCGTGTAAAATTGCGAGAAAACTGGGTAAATCAAGTAAGCCGTGTTTCTTACTAGCTACTGAGCTTCTGTGTTCAAGCCACAACGGTTTAGAGTGGCTAAATCAGAGCAAGGTTGAAGGATCAGATGATCTTTACTGAAAATCACATGGACATGTGGGTTCCAGAGACCACACATGAGTCCGCATGGACTGAATTAGAGTGAATATTCTTTTACGAATTTAAGTAGTTCCTATTTAAATATTTTATTGTTTGATTTCTAATTGTGATTCTAGACTACGTTGTTAGTAGTCTTAAATACTAGTCTTAACGTATTTACACAAAAATACATTTTTTGAAAAATCACACGTTTGATTCGGGGGGGGGGGGGGGGGGGGGGTTCAAGCCAAATCTCACGACGTCTCACCACGAGGGAATGGGGGGGTAAAAGATCGCCAAAATCGCCACACCTTATTAATGGACTCCCCCTAAAGTACAGTTACAGCAACCCAAGAGACTCAGTCAGTGGGCAACCCTAGTGCGTGTTTATCTACCGAGCAGTTGTAGGTAATTATTTGGAGGACACAGCCGAGATGTAATACTGCTGTAATACTGTGCTACCAGGCTCAGTTGTAAAATATTTAGTAGATATGTATATGTATGTATCTGGATGCGAGACGCACAAAACCGATCGAAGTGGTGATGCTTGGGCTAGCCTATGTCCAGTGGACGTCTTTCGGCTGGAACGATGATGATGATATGATATATGCATCTATACATAATCTTAAAATGTATTAGAGTCTAAAGTTTTTGTTACACTTAGTTCAAGTTTTTGTTTGTTTTGTTATTTTAATAAAACAAAAACTTTGACAAAAGTCTTTGCCAGACTAGCTTAGCCTTTTCCCAACTATGTTGCGTTCCTGTCTAACCGAATGCAGCTAAATACCAGTATATTACTTGGAGCGACTGCCTATCTGACCTCCATAGCCCAATTAATGGGTAATACCCCTTAGTAACACTATTTGTCAGAGTTTCGGCTTCTGACTACTTGTAACGACTGTCAAGGATCTACAAATGACAGCATAAATCAACGGCTTAAAGTGCTTTTCGAGATACGGGGGTGTCGATATGTAACGGATGGTCATCCATCCACCGACTGACCTCGGCAAGCATAGCTGAACTTCGATCGACCCGTGCGGCTGTTAATACTTAGGCGACTATCATCATCATCATCATCATTTCAGCCCAGAATCACCCACTACTCGGTATCTATAGGCCCCTTATTTCTGCCGTCCCTCAACCAGGTGTTTCCCGCGACTACGCGACTATACTTTGACGAAAGTCTTTTAATTTATTTAGCAGACTGCCTAGTGTGTCTATTGGTCGCTGGCGCGACTACTGATCACTTGGTTTTGGGTTCGATCCCTAGGTCGGGCAAAATGTTGTTACGTTTTTCATTAGGAATTTCTCAGTCGCAGCTCGGAGTCTGGATTTGTGCCCGGTTGATGGCAATAGCTTCGCCCCTTATAATATGGGACGCCACTGCCCAAACCTTTGAGAATACAGGCACGAAGTCATGTTATGTTATTTATTTAGTAACTTTTTAATAGACTTGTGATCTAGGTGTTGAAATAGATGATCTAACTATCTGTTGATATTGTAAAACTTATACCTACCTAATATCAATTACCTCATTAACAAGTAGGCAAGTAGCTATGATAAATATAATATCCTTGTGATCGTGATTTCAGTTGCTTTAGTAAATAATGATTGTAATACAAAGGGGCTTGATTTTGGTTATTGCTTAAATGATCGATGATCGTTATTTATGAAATTAATCTCCCGGAAGCTTTGAATACGAGGTAACTCTTCCGTTATTCACGAATTACTTCAAAATAGCGTGAGCTGCCAATCATAGCGTATTCTCCAATACTCTCGCCGAAATATTACTCTTTCAGACGTATTACCACGGAATAAAGAAGTTTTGCGCAGTAATTTTTATTCACCGATCAGATCACAATAAATATGGGTATACCATGGGGCATGGTTAGCATACAAGCTGTCTCTAACAAAGTTGGGATAATCTCGAAAACTTGCATACGTGGTATACAAACACAACTTTACCACCAATCTTGTCTCAAAGCTAAATAAATTTAAAAAAAAACGGACATATATATAGTATATTTGGTTAGTGTACACATAACTAAGAAACTAGCATAACCTACAGAAAGCATGTTTAAAAAGGTAGGATAATAATACAAGAAAGTACTATACATTATTTTAAGAATATGTGACATAATATGAAATTATATAGATGTTTTCTATTATAATATTACATCACTAACCTTGATAGATAATTTCAATTGAAAATCTCAAACTGCCGCTAGAACACCTAGGTATCCATTTCTTTATTTAGAGCCAAAAATTTTAAATAGATATTTGTAGCGATGAGGCATATTTTTAAGCTCAGTTATTCTAAGAATTGTGTTATAAGTGGACATATCCACATGTTTGCTTATGTGTGTACAGAATCTTGACTCGTAAAACAAGTTAGTGATGTTGTTAGGGGCCCCCGTTATACCCACCCACTACTGCGATCTGTGATTATTATCATTTATAATTAGTAATAGTATAAAATTCACACATTATATTGGCACCTATGTAATATTCAGATGATCAGTTACTAAGCTAAACGTATCAAATATTTGTCAATGATAGGTACGTACTTCTGTAGGTACCTACTAGAGTCTTCCTATGCTTTTTTAATAAACCTAACCTAATAACTAAATAGATGTTTATAAGACCCACACGGTGACCGGTTGTCCAGTTATCTTTCGTCTTAATGAGATCGTAAAAGGTTTAAATTAATACTGGTTTCCCTAATAAACAGTGACTGATACTCAGCAAATGTCATCGATGTTGTAAAATCATTTTAACCCACCACAGAAACTCAGAAACTATAAGGCACGTGGTATTAAATTGTATTTCCGTGTAAGCGGAAACGGAAATACAATTACCAATTCAGGAGGTGTAGGTATGTGTTATTAGAACAAGATAGATAAATAACAGCTGCGCTTTTCTATTACAACTAATGGAAAAATTTCCTTTTCGTATCTACTTGTGACATAGCCGAAGAACTTTCACTATTTTATGTTTTCAAAGAATACCTACAGTCAATTTATGTAGATATCTTTAAATGTAGGTACGCGGGTTCTATACGCTTATCCTCTAGCATTAGGTAAAGGAAGGTGTGTGTATAATTCAATCAACATCATCTTCCGCTTGGCTTATTGCGTCCGCCGCCGCGCCGTGGCTAAAACTTCCTGTCTTGAGATTTTATGAAAGATTACATTAAACTGCTGACACAAATTGTATAATAACATGTATACTAATAAAAGAAAATATTTTAAGTGTGTTTGTGACCGCTTAGTTCTTCTAAACTACACACTGGTTTTTAAAGCGGTTTTCACTATCTTTCAGACCATCTATTCCAGAAATCTCTAATTATTTACATGTCAATAAATAGAGATTTCTGTCTCTAATCTTCTGTCAGTACATTGTTGCACCCTTGCGAAGCAGGGGAGGGTCGCTAGTCTACATATAAATCAAATTGTTTTTCGAATGAACTAGCAAAATATACTTAGGTATATAGGATAAATATTATCTTTTATAATTATATATTTAAGTAAGAAATACATTTATTATCATCACCTGAAGAGTCATATGGCTCAAGCACGTAAAGATTGGCAGGGATACAGATACTTATTGTACTTAATCGTTCATTAACTTCACTACAATATATTATAAATAAAGTTATAATCATAATGCAACGTGTGATATTTAATCTGCATTCGTCGAAATTCAAAAGAAAGTTTTTGAAGGTGATTTACTGAAATCATTAGCAATAGCATCATTAACATTTATGTTGTTTCCAGTGGGCATCGAAGGCTTATTAAAAGCTGTGATCTTAGTACAATAGTTTATAACGCCCGGAGGTGTAGTACCTATAGGACGGCTGATGTGTCTGAGCTTGCTGGGTGTCGAGTGTGCGTTGCCAAGTTATATAAATACAAATAGGTGAAGAGGGGCAACGGAGACCTCTTGCACTTTCTTGACGGTGAACGTCGCAGCGACCAGTCCTCGCCGAGCATCATGGCTCGACACGCGTGTCTGTGTCTTGGTGTGTTGTTGCTCAGCTGTCTCGGTAACTATTCTTTTTTTATTACCAAAATAGGGTGCTATAAATCTTGAGGATAAATATATTTATTTTACATGAAATATTTAAGTATACTTTACCGAATTTGTTGGATACATTAATATTACAATTACCAATTTAATTTTTATTTAACAAATAAGTATCTTTATCTTATATGATTTTTTCTTGTGCCGGTGAAAATCCGCTGTTTACATTTATTATGACGTTATGTAACAATTTTTTTTAATTAATCAATCAATTGAAATACTTTTTTTTAATAGAGTTTTATATTATATATTTTAAATGCATACCTTCCAAAATACTCATTTGTTTGTTGCATTTATTTTGTAACGTTAATGGTGATTAAACTTTATAATATTCCTATATCGGTTTTACAAAAGAGAAACAAGAAAAAATATTGCAGCTACCTTACAAATTTGAATATAATAATATTTTATAAAATATATTATGTTGTCGAATAACTACGTTTTCATAAGTTAAAGTTCGCTTTAAAGCAACAAACAAAGAACGCCGGCTACCGACGTGGCTCGTTTACTTCGCTTGACCTCGATTTCTTTTCAACGTTTCAACTTTCAATGCCGACATGGAATAGAGCTGAATTTGACTCAGAATATTCTAAACTCAGAACTCTCGCAAAAAACCTAAGCAATTTACTAACAAATCATAAATACAACAAAGCTCGCAATTACATTTCACAGTTATGAAAGGCATTATTAACTATTAGTTAATTAAAGCTTTCGTTATTCGTATTGCATACAAGTGAACAACATGGCGCATTCAAAGTGAATATAAAAACGATATATGCCTGGTTACTGCAATTAATGAGCACGGCATGTATCTATATACCTACATGTAAGGCACTGTCGGCACTGCAATGAAACTGCAGGTACTACATTCCTTTACCCGCTGTGTTGTAATAGCGGCTTACGTTAAGTGGTGTTACCTAATGAGCGCGTTAAGACTGCAGTGTTGGTACTCTGTTTCTGGCTCAAAATATTAGATAGGTACTTGGTTATATAAGTCCCAGTTGATAACCCCGTAACAATCAATAGTGGCTGACGTATTGTTTGTTGCAGTGAATGGCGAGACTCGAGTTAAGCGGCAGGAGGATGATGGAGGAGATGACGCCACCCCTGAACAATTGTGCGATGGTCGCCCGGCTGACGAATATTTCCGTCTTTCCACCGAGGGAGACTGCCGCGATGTAGTCAGGTAGGTTTTGCACAACTACGGCTTAGCATACTTCACTTGTTGTAACGACTTGATATACCCACGCCACGTTTGTGAATGTTGTGATATAGTAGTTTCGAAATATTACTGAGTTGCAATGTTATTCTGTCGTCATAAATTTGTCATGTTTCTATCAGAGTCTAGAGAAAACTGGTTAGTAATCGAACCAGTTCCAAGAATCAGTCAGTCGTAATGAAAGCTTGCAAGGTTGGCTTTATGGGTATTATATACACTTAGTATTGATTTTATAAACGACATTGTAAGTACCTGCAACAGAAAGTTAGCACAAAGGCCCTTGCAGTAAGGTTCTGATAGTACTTCCAAGTATTTACATGAAGGTAGGTACTTAATTCATTAAAGTTGTGAATGTGACCAAGGACCGTTGTTTGCCGTTTGATTTATTTATGGTCGCTGTTTAGTATGCAGTGAGGCAATGACTGATATTCCAGTCTGTGCACAGAACGGTCACCCTCGTGCCGTGAATAAGTATTTGAATTAATATTGAACTTGTAGAACGTCAAAGCTTAAGTGCACGTACTGTAACTATACTTTTTAATACTGATGACTCAAGTTTCAGCAGTACCTTCATATTATTATGTGTTTTGTCAAGAAGCTTATCTCTACAAATTATATATTCGTCTAATAGCATTACATTTATGATAAACTACCCATTAGGACACTACTAAGGCCGCGTCCAAGCCAAAGCGGTCGTCGCGCGAACATGCGACCGTCGCGTTCATTTTGTTCGGCGAACCTAAGCGCGTGGTCGCACAGTGAGTAGCTTATGTTCGGCGAACCCAAGAGCGTGGTCGCGCACTGAGTGGCATATGAACGCGGCGATCGCGTATTCGCGCAACCGATCGCTTTGGTTAGGACACGGGGTAAGGCTTATGAAAGTAAGTAGTACCTACCCCAATACAAGTAAGTTCCTTAATTATGTCTTGCATTTCTAGCATAACTGTGTAGTTTACATCTAAAGCTGCGTCCACATTTGTGATATTTCAGTGGAAGATATACCGGACTGTGACAAATATACGCATGCAAAAAATAATAACAATCTAATGTCACACAGCGATCCATTCCGAGGTCTCGTGACGCACGGCGCCTGTGTACATTGTACGTAGCTAGCTAGTACCGTCGCTTTGTCATGAAGTACGGTCCGTTGAAATGTCACAAATGTGGACGATGCTTAATAGATCTTCATAAATATATTCTTGTGGATTTAATTTTGCTGCAGTACTGTGTAATTATGTTATTTATGTCGGTATATGGTTTACCCACATAATAAGTTTATCTGGACAGAGTTTGCTAAGAGTATCGCTGTGTACAGGTGCGACCAGGGTGGTGAGAATGGCGTTACTCGGCTCGCCTCAGTGCGCTGCCCCGGCGGTCTCGCCTTCGATATCGACCGTCAAACTTGTGATTGGAAAACACATGTTAAGAATTGCGATAAAGTAGAAAGTAAGTTCCGCCGCATGGCGGAAGTGGACGTGCGGAGGGCTAAGCTTCCGTTATGGACCCGGTCCAGTGTCGCAAGCCGGAGTACCATTTAGCCTTCCGAATGCCCACTTCCTGCTATTATGCATTTAATTAAATGTCACATTTCTTGTCAACGCAGGTGCACTAGGTCAGGTCTTAAACAAATCACTTGCCCGTCTGGACTGGCTTTCGATCTTGGTAAACAAACCTGCGACTGGAAGGGTAAAGTGACCGACTGTGACAAACTTGAGAGTAAGTGCCGAAATGAAGCTATTGGCGCGTAGCGAGCAACTAGGCTTGGGTGAAGGGGCCGCGTCGCACTGTAGTTAAGGTGTATTGCATGAGGCCCCGGACAGAGGGAGCGGCCGCCGTGGTCCGACCCGATTATTACGCATTAACATTATTTCTACAACAAAAATAAAGTACACCAAACACAGACTATTAATATTTGTACACACTTCAATGTAATTATGGACATGTAACACGTTGCACAAACACACATAATTAGCTTTTACCTACACACTACATTAAACAAATACCTAAGTACCTAATTATCACAAAATAAAAATAAAATACTAAATTTTCCATTTGTATCGATCAAATCAAAATATTTTAAAAAGGAATGAAGGTACTTCACAAATCTCTGAGATTACAAATGATAAAATAAAAGTAAACCACTGAACTAAAAATCTGCTGAAAGTTGATAAAAAAAACACAGTGCACAAAGAAATTCTATAGTATTTTTTAGTTTTTAGCCGAAAAACCAATGAGAATTGTTATAATAGACACTCTACATTTCTACTGCGCATTCCTTCAAAACTTGCTAACTTATGGCTTAAGCTTCATTACCATGACACTGACTAACGACAATATACAAAATATAATTTTTCGTGGAGGGAACCTAATTATTACTAACCGTTGAATAGTATTCACAACATTAACTTAGCTATATACGTATGTATTATACACCAAATCTGCTTTAACCAAAGTAATTTGCTATATATCAATAAGGTGTTTCTTAAAGTTACTTGCCATTTGAAATATACAGGGTGGCGATTTAGTCACCTGCATCCGTCAAGGGGGTGATTCTACCCGTCATTGTAAACATCTTTCACTACGAAATTCTTATGCGATTCGTGAAAAAAAACAAATTCCTATACAATAGTGGACAGACTATTTCGATGCATTTATGAAAAGTTTTTTTTTTACAATTCGTGTATGAGTTTGATAGCGAAAGTGGCTTAGAATGACGTGTAGAAACACCCCCTTGACGGATGCAAGTTACTAAATTGCAACCCTGTATTTCATTTCAAAAGCTAGAATAGCATGTAAATATATTTTATAACGGATATTTTATTATTCCAATTCTGTACTAAATACAGTATTCATGGAATTTAAGCTCTTAAATACATTCGGCGTCAGTTAAAATATATTTTAATGCCAGTCTATTCCAATAATTTAATTAAATAAACGTTGGTTGGAAGGGAAATTCATCACTCAAAACCCGATGATTTCTTTCATCGAAATAAAAATTCTTCTTAATACACCATAACATCTTGGACTCATACTACGATGCCGATATTTCTCATCTTTTTTACAGTTTAATCATCTAATAAATCTGTAACTGTTTCTTAACCATTTAAATATAATTGACAATAAATACCAACTTACTTATTTATCAGCTATCCTATTCCCTACTTTTTGTCTTCTGTTAACTTGATCATTGTTTCATGCTTGATTTCCTTCTATTTTCTTATTGACCCTTGAACACTGTTACAATGAAAACACAAACGAAGTAATTATGTAAGTGGCACCTGCGTATGTGTATAAGCGATACACCGAAAACCTCCAAAATTAATAAAAACATGCGAATTCGTTAGATTTATTGTATTCTGTATTTCAGAACCCAGAAAAATTTTGCCTATCCTGAAAACGGATGAGCCAATCTGCCCTGAAGGAAAATTAGCCTGCGGAAGTGGCGACTGTATAGAAAAGGAACTGTTCTGTAATGGAAAGCCTGACTGCAAGGATGAGTCTGACGAAAATGCTTGCAGTAAGTATAAGGAATTAATAAAAAAGCATGAAAGTAACTTATTTTCGAGACAAGTATGTAACTTTTCTTTTCTCTACAGCGGTCGACGTGGATCCCAACAGAGCCCCTGACTGCGACCCCAACCAGTGTGCACTTCCCGATTGTTTCTGCTCGGCAGACGGAACTCGTATCCCAGGAGGAATTGAGGTTAACCAAGTCCCTCAAATGATAACAATTACTTTCAATGGTGCCGTAAACGTTGACAACATTGACTTATATGATCAAATATTCAACGGGCAGCGCCAAAATCCTAATGGTTGCCAGATTCGTGGTACATTCTTCGTATCCCACAAATACACTAATTACGCTGCCGTTCAGGAATTACATCGTAAAGGTCACGAAATCTCCGTATTTTCCATTACTCACAAGGATGATCCAAATTACTGGAGCAGTGGAACCTACGACGACTGGCTAGCTGAAATGGCTGGAGGGCGTTTGATCGTAGAACGGTTTGCCAACATAACTGACTCGTCAATCATTGGCGTCCGTGCACCTTATCTGCGTGTTGGTGGAAATAGGCAATTCGAAATGATGGCCGACCAGTACTTTGTTTACGATGCGTCGATTACCGCTCCCCTTAATCGTGTTCCCATCTGGCCATACACACTATACTTCCGTATGCCCCACAAATGTAATGGTAACGCTCTCAACTGCCCTTCAAGAAGCCACCCGGTTTGGGAAATGGTAATGAACGAACTGGACAGAAGAGACGACCCAACTTTCGATGAATCTCTTCCTGGTTGTCATGTGGTAGACTCTTGCTCTAACATCCAAACCGGAGAACAGTTTGGACGTCTTCTGCGTCACAACTTCAACCGCCACTACAGTACCAACCGTGCTCCTCTAGGTTTCCACTTCCACGCTTCATGGCTCAAATCCAAGAAAGAGTTCAGAGATGAGCTCATTAAATTTATAGAAGAGATGTTGGAAAAGAACGACGTTTACTTCACTTCTCTCATTCAAGTAATCCAGTGGATGCAGAACCCCACAGAGTTGACGTCACTCAGAGATTTCCAAGAGTGGAAACAAGACAAATGTGACGTGAAAGGTCAACCTTTCTGCTCATTACCAAATGCATGCCCCCTTACAACTCGCGAGTTACCAGGGGAGACTCTCCGTCTTTTCACTTGCATGGAATGCCCCAACAACTATCCATGGATTCTCGACCCCACGGGTGAAGGCTTCAATGTTAAGAAGTGATCTCTTTAAGATATATTAAAAGACTGTACACATGTAAATAATACTCAATAATGTTAATAATAATTACAATAATTATTATGAATGTGGCAAGGCGTCATCTTGCAGTGAAATTGTTTTTATTAGATATATTAAATACAAGTGAAAAGTGACTACCGCTCGAGTAATACCTACTGCCGTTACTGGTTTTTTAGCAAATATAGGTAAAAACTGACGTTTCATAGCAAATTAGGTTGTTACCTACATATGAACAATAAATTTTTAATTTTACGTAATCTTATTTTATTTGGTCGTCAAACTTTCCCGTCCCAACAAACCCCTATCAAAACACCTGAGGGCCTAGACAAAGTGAACTTGTATCAGTTAAACGATAGTGGAAAAGTCAAATATGTATTGAATTGACATACATAAGCAACCGAAAATATAATTCCTTTAAATATACTTCCTTTGAAAGTCGTTACAGAACACCAAACACTTTGAAAGCACTTTTAAAACTGTTTGCCATTTGTCTAGGCTCCCTGGAATTGAGAAGTTAACTTAGGTACGACAAACTTACACCACGAAAAATGTAGACCGTGTACTTAGCGGGCTTGAATTTATCTACCTAGAACCCTAGGTACTTACATAAATTTGAGAGATAGAACCTTAGATGATTGATTTTTGCTGTTATCGCTATTCTGTGTATAGTTCTGCATCAAGAATTAAAAAAAACAACAGTTTATAAAATAATAAAAAACACTGATAGCATTGTCATGTCGACCCCCCCCCCCTTTTTATGGTGGAGATAGATAGAGGGGGTGTCGGGTAACAATGTTAAGAGACACTTTTTCAAGAACCATCCTTCACTTCTCGCCTAAGGTAAAAGTGCACTATCGACTTACAACTTTTTCGCACATGTTGCGATTTGTGGTGGGGACGACAAGGATGCATAGAGCAAAAATAACGAGTAACAACGTTTTTATAGGTTAACTTCACAAAGATTAATGATATCCCACCACAAACATAAATTCACCGATAAATGAATTGGGATCTAGATGGATACCAAGTTCTATTTTATGGCAAAAGAAAATTTATTAGGTTCTTTGCTACTGAATGCAAGATTCTTGAGTATGAATATGGATGGTTTTAAGAGGCTTTTGGAGTAGGGAAAGACCAAAGAAACGATAGACTGTGTTAAAGATGATATGGCTGGGAAGGGGGTGACTACCGAGATGACGACTAATAGAGAAGTATGGAAGAAAACGACATATTGCGCTGACCCCAAATAAATTGGGATTGAGAATGAATGGAGGTTGGCAACACTGCGCGTACAAAACCAATAATGCCGCCCCCACTTTAAACTAAGCTTTTACAAAAGACTTTCAAAGTATGTTTTGTTAGTCTGATTACAGAACCAGAACTTGAAACCTATTCTTCTATAACTACATTTTTCGCCGTCGGTTTGCTAGCGATAATGGTTTCATGGGCACCAGCAGGATTATTTTCAGGAAGTTGCAGCTTCAGCGCTACATCATGACATTTCTATAAGTCTTTTCCTACAACATTTACCTACTAAGAGAACCTGGGATTACCTAAAAGGCGAGCGAAGTGAGCTCATATATATTTGCACCCTGCTCAGATAGAACTTTACTTTTGTCTATTCATAGAGTAATAGAATTAACATTGTCGACATATGTGCGGAAAGTTTAGTAGGTATGAATTAAAATAACGTAGGCTGCTATCGACAATTTTGCACCCCTTCTCAAATATATTAGATTTTCTTTTAGGCATTCATAGGGAAACAGGTGTTACTTCGTCGAAGAATTCGAGGATGCAAAGGCGAGCTCGAAAAATTTTGCACCGCGTCTCGGATAGGGTAGATTTTCTTTTGACCACTCATATCAAAATAGGCGCTACTTTGTCGACTGTAGGCTTACTATGAATTAAGAGAACGTAACTTAGAAATTGAGTTAAGACTGTGTTGGCTTAGAGTCAGGTTGCGTAAGTTGTCCCCCTTAAGGGAAACCAACTGTAGTTTTAAGGGGAATATAAATTAATCAAATTCTTTTGCATCCACTGAATCTTTATTTGTTAAGCTAAAAACATAAAAACATTAAAATCGGTTGTCATAATAGTTTTTTCCTGGGTTTTACAAAAAATGTTCCTTCGGTACGATTACGGGATATGGGTAGATACAGTCTGTGATCAACATTTCCTAGCCCCCCTAGAGTAATAATTAATTTAGGCCTTAGTGTACTCGTAATTAAGCACCTTTTCATTATGTATGATCGGCCGCCGGCAGCCGCCGCCGCGCTGATGCGAAATACTGAAATACAAGTTCCACGATAATGAACTACATGTGATAGAATATAAGGTTCTAATGCTTGAGAGTATCTTATTGAGCATCGCAAGTAATAACTAACATCAAATACAACATAACAGTTAATTTGGTCTAGTGGTCAATGTATCGAGTCTTCTTCTCCGTGTCGCTGGCACGACTTTTCTCAACTTTTGTTGGTCCAAAACTTCGCCACTTCCACGGAGTCATCACGTCGGTGGCGGCGCAGAGGTTACTTTGACTGCAAGTAGCGGCCGGCAAATATGAATATCCATATCTGTTGTGTTTAGCGGTCGAATAAATTGCTATGAAAACTCATAATATGAGTAAATTACCTACACCGCAGATATTATCTGCGGTGTAGGTAATTTAAAATGGAACGAACTATCTACTTCGACATATGGCAATCAAGGAGGTAACTATCAAAGATTTTATTTAAATTACGAACTGGCTTAGCAAACACCTAGAGCTGTTTGAAATGAAAAAGAAACAAACGAACATAGGCGCGAGAAAAGCTGTTATCGTTCGTTGTAAGATACGTGAGTGCCAATAATGAGGGTAATCTCTAACAAAAACTGTACTGTACATACGTACAAAAACTGTACATAAAAAATACATAGTACATACTTTCACATAAAAGTACCTACTTTGAACAAAGATATTACATTAAAAAAGCGAAATACTTACTTTTTAACTGACTTCAAAAAAAGGAGGAGGTTCTGAATTCGACTGTATTTTTAAAATTATTTTTATTTGTGTTAGCTCAGAACTTTTTTCTGGGATTTGGAAGATTCTTTTTTATTTGAAAGCTGGTGGTTCACATATGGTCCTATTTAAATTTGATCAAGTTCTGACCAGTAGTTTTTGAGTTATCCTTAAAGGCTCCCGCAGACAGGCGCGACGCGACAGCGCGACACAAAGGCGCCGCTTGTCGCGCGACGAGCGGTGCCTTTGAGTCGAGCGCGATTCGCGTCGCGTGTCGCGCCTGTTTGTAGGAGCCTTAATACTGCGTATTTTTTCCACTTAGTTTATATTGATGATATTTTAATCATTTCCTGTCACTGTTATTTACATATCAAGTAGTGGTATACAGGGCTCGCCACAATTGCGGCGGTAAGACCCCTCTTTGAGGAGTGGCTTGAGAGGCGCCACGGCGTCCTCACCTTCCGCCTGACGCAGGTCCTCACCGGACATGGCTGTTTCGGGAGGTTCCTGTTTCGGATAAGGCGGGAGGAAACGCCCGGGTGTTATCATTGTGTGGATCGACCGGAGGACACGGTGGAGCATACGGTGGAGGTCTGCCCGGCTTGGGCGGAGCACCGCCGTGTCCTCGTGGCGGCGATCGGCGGCGGCGACCTCACGCGTCCGGCCCTGGTTCAGGCCATGGTACGGAGCGAGAGGGAATGGGAAGCCGTCACCTCCTTCTGCGAAGTAGTAATGCTCGCGAAGGAGGAGGCGGAGCGCGAGAGGGAGAGGCAATCACTGCGCCCTGGTGCCCCTAGTTGCCGCAGGAGGAGACACTCTGGGCGTCGGGAGTCGACTGCCGACTCCCGGCCACCGTAGGCGCGGGCTTGCGGACGGCGAGCAATGGGCAGCTCGCCGTCCGGTAAGGACCAGGCCCGGGTCGACGGCGCGTCGCGCCTCAAAGAGATGTCAGCACCATTGACGGGGTCCGATAGGACCGATGCCTGCCGGGGTCGCGGATTGTTCGAAAGAGTTACCGTGGCCCTGGCGCACAGGCAACTGAAGGATCACGGGTGGGTTTTAGTCAGTAAGAGTCTGACACGCCCTTCCGCTCCGCCCAGAGCGGGAGAGGTCATTTGATGATTTCCCAAACAAAAAAAGTTGTGGTATACGAATTTGTGTGGGGTAAATACCACAACTAAAAAGTGAAAAATAAATTTTGTTTTACAAAAAACAACCGACTTCCAAAAAAAACACTAAAAAACGTGAAGAATAACTTTAATTTCGGAAGTCGGTGGCCAAAAACGAAAATACAAAACCAAAGACAACGACTTCCGAAATTAAAGTAAGTTTTCACGTTTTTAGTATTTGTTTTTTTAATCGTTTGTTTTTTTGTAAAAAGTTTTGTAGCAAGAGATTCGGAGTCGGGCGCTTCGTTCAGAAACTACTCAATGTTAGTAGTAGTGAAAATCTTAGATGTTTTCGGTTTGTGGCCGCTTGACTTTTTCTTTAAAAACCCCTATAGCTTGGAATATTTTTCTATGTGTATATCATTTTTTGTTTTAATCGTGGCTTTTAGCATCCAATAAATGCTCCAAAGTGTACTTGACTTCCTTGTTTTAGATAGCTCAATGAAGTATGATAGCATTACAGTCTCCGAAAACGTTTTCGCACCTTTAGAATGTCTCCATGCATTGAACAAACTTTACGCATTTACCTATGTACTTTTCGCGCGATTTTTCCGTAAGAAAACTCATTTCAGCATTATGTATAATACGCGCCACGAAAGATAAGACTTGACGAGCATCAGTCGTGGGAGCCTGCGCAGGTACAGTACAGAAATAGTTATCCATAATTTGGTCGGTCGGTTCTCGCTCGGCGGTCCCTTCCCGCCTCAGACCTCATACCGCTAAAGAGACCTGTAAATCGTTTACCTACTGCGCAAGTCAAACCATGTGGTGTGTCAAGTCGGATATCTATGGTCAAGTCTCATCTTCAGTGGCACGTATTGTACCGCTTGCACTAACTCTGCAGGTGAACTTACTTATATCTTCGTCGTTTCTGGACTCGCTCATATTTTATGATTTCTTATTTTATAAAAAAACTAACCAAAATGATGGATACTGAATTGAAAATTTTTTTTTTTTTTTTTTCATTTTCAGTGGACTGGCGGTATAGAAATTGATTGAATGGAAATATTGGAATTAAAAAAATATTTTCACGCTAGTGGATAAAATGCACTTTTGCACTCGGATTTCGACTCATAAACAGAATCTTTCCGAGGTTGCGAGCTGAAAATTATATTACTGTACCATCTCAGATAGATTCGGTTTTCTTTTGACCATTTATATACAGAATTGGGGCAGACTGGTTCTGCAAGTACGCCCCCTAAAGGGTGCGCCCTGGCCAGCCTCCAGTTACGACGCTGAATAGGACGATAACCAGTGGACTATATTGGCATACCCTTACCAAAACGACCATGTGCAGAAGATACACAATTGTGTATTTTAAAGCGCATTAGACCTAAATTTTGAATTAATTCCCCGTTCTAATAAAGACCTTTTTCTAACTCAAAGCTCATCAAACTATTAATGGGTAATCATTTTTCTATCAGGCGTTTTTACACACAAAGGTATATAAAAACGCCAAACAAAATTCGATTGTAATCACTTTACCATCGAATTTCTATTTAATTTATAATAACGGTGACCTAGTAACGACCAAGCCTTATAAGGTCACAGTTATTGGTACCTATGTACTAGATTAAAATGCACCAGTAGGTACTGTTGTGAGAATAAAGTATATTTTCGAAAACAGATATTAAGGCTGCCTGTCCAACAGACATTTGCGAGGTCACTAAGCAGTAAAGCTAAGCTACGAAACTATGTGTTTATTTCCACCAGGGCCAACTGGTGTCGCGGAGCGGGTAAGGTGTGCTATGAAAATGCGTTTTCCGCGCATTTTATGTAATACACTCAGCTTTATTTAAATCTTTTCGAGCAGAATTAATTAAATTAATTAAACCAAGTAGCGTAGGGTATGAAGATCAAACAAGCCTATTGGTTGATATCACCACATCCTGCGGAGGAAAGTTTGCCTTAGGATAGTTATAAACATCTGGGGTGGGCCTACCCGAAGTTTATAACTTATGGGAGAATTCTAGGTTCTAGCAGCACAAATAAAAATAAAACATATCACTCATAAACAACGTACCCCCCTATTTGATTTTGTTTTTCTAACTCAAATCAAACTCAAAGCATTTATTCCAAAACAATTAAAAACGATTAAATGAAAACAAGCCCTAGCAATGACGAGATGACAAGACCTAACTGACGGCGAGTGGTGTTCGTTCACGAACATCATGCGTGGACCAGCACCATGCTTAGAAGTGAACCGCATTGAAACAAATGACTGATCCAGCACATAATTTTGTTTTGTTCTCCAGCAAAAACAACACATAAAAATCTTTTAAGCTATTGCATAGCTTTTATCGCGGGCTTTGAGCGCGGTGACCGAATCAAGAAATTCCGTAACGAAAATAAAACCTAACTAACACCCCCCACTCCGCCTACCATGTAGCTCGACCGAGCGTTCGCTTAACGTGTATGTATATGGTACGACTGTACTTGAATTAATATCAAAGAAAAAATACTGCATAAATAAAAAATAAAAAAATTATTATAATTGCATAAGTTGATAAAAAATGCTCACGTGTGTAGGTAACAGAGTATGAAGGATACGCGATTGAACGATATATTTCGATAAAAATTGAAACAAAATCCTCCAACTGGATATCTATCGTACCGACTAAGAAATACCATTTCGATCTATCCCCATTAGAATTCAGAGACGCACTTGCATTAAGTTACCACTGATTACCAGTCTCTATGCCAAAATCATGTGATGTCTGTGGCTGTGATGAATTCAACGTTGATCATGCTCTATGTTGTAAAAAGAGTGGTGGTGGTACACGTCGTCATAGTGAAATTAGATATTTATTCTGTGACTTATGTCAACATGCAGGGGGAAATGTAGTCAAAGAACCCATCATCTCCGAAGGAGACTGCGGACTACGTGGAGACCTTTCTTGCCGGGGCGTTTGTGCTGCTCAGAGGGAGGCGTTATTCGTTATCCGTGTCGTAGACACTGACGCTCCTTCTTATATTTCACGCCCTGTTGCCTCTGCACAAAAATTCGCCGAAGAAGAAAAAATAAGGAAACATTCAAACGTTTCTGAATTGCGACAAGCGACATTCACCCCCCTTGTTGCATCCGTTCACGATGTCTTCGCTCCACAAATGTCTACCTTCGTAAAACATCTTGGAGCTACAATCGCTGACCGCTGGAATGGGTCCTTCAGCGTAGTGATGGGTTGGCTAAGATCAAAAATCATCATTTCAATAACCCATGCCGCTAGCATGTATGCGGCACAAGGCATAAATTAAAACTAATAGTCAAGTTATTCGGCTTCGACGATGGAGCAGCCCTACCTAGACAAGACTGATGTGCTTGCGGCTGACGAACTGAGAAGACGTCGATTGCAAAAAATCGCTATGGATAAAATGAGCCTGTTTTATTAGTTTAGTAACCAATAATTTGACATTACTGTAGTTATAGATATTAATCTATGCGATGACTACGAATACAAATTGACTGTACATGATTCGGGTATAAATGAACATCGTCCTTTTCGCTAAATTACCAGTATCCACTCCTTGTGTGGAGCGCCGCTTCCTTTGGCTCAAACTAATAGATAAAATCGATCGATATAAAAGTTGGGATGAATTAAGTGCGCCTTGCCCCCAACTCCTATTTCTGTATGAATGGTCAAAAAAACCTATCCGAGGCAGGTGCACGAATTTTTGAGCTTGCTTCGCTTCCTATTGCAACCTAAGTTCTTTTAATCCTTGTCTGCGTACGTCGACACTATAATTGCAATTCTAGTATTGAAAGGACAAAAGAAAATCTAAGTAACCTATCCGAAGAAGAACGAAAATCTAGGTAACGAATCCGATTATTATTATTTTTTATAATTATTTTTGTTAAATGTATTGACTGTGGTGTAATTCCTGACTTAATGAAGAGTAGTAAAATAATACCTTTGTTTAAATCGGGCAACATATCAGACCCCACGAACTTTAGACCCATTTCTGTGCTACCCACCTTCAGTAAAATATTTGAAAAATTGATGCTAGATCAACTACAAAGACATTAAATATAAATTATTAAACAGTAAACAATTCGGTTTCACAAGTAGTCGCTCTACTACCGACGCTGGCGTTGAGTTTCTTGCACATATCTTTAAGGCCTGGGAGAAGTCGCATGATGCCCTAGGTATTTTTTGTAACTTGCCTAAGGCCTTCGATTGTGTTTCTCATGATACATTGGTCAGGAAATTGCATCACTATGGTGTTAGAAACACTGCCTTGAATCTTCTTATTTCTTATATGGATAATAGGATCCAAAGAGTGGACGTTAACGGCAAGCGATCCCCGGGTTCTATTGTCACTATGGGAGTTCCGCAGGGCTCAGTTCTTGGCCCTTTTTTATTTCTCGTATATGTTAATGAGCTACCTTGCCTTGTAAAGAATAGTCATGAAATAGTGTTATTTGCAGATGACACATCACTTTTATTTAAGCTTAAACGACAACAGATAGTTACTGATGACGTAAATAATGCTATCACTAAAATAGTGCATTGGTTTAGTGTTAATCATTTACTTTTAAACGAGAAAAAGAATAAATGTATTAGAATTCTGACACCTAACGTTAAGCAGGTGAAAACCAATGTACTAGTAAATGGGGCGGAATTGGCTCTCGTGGACACCACTGTGTTCTTAGATATTACTTTGGACTCGAAGCTGCAGTGGGGCCCACATATAACCAAATTGTCGAAGCGGCTAAGCTCTGCAGCCTACGCGGTCTATAAAATCCGTCATGTGACTGATGTCGAAACAGCTCGATTTGTATATTTTAGTTATTTCCATAGTGTAATGTCGTACGGCATTTTGCTGTGGGGAAATGGAGCCGACATTCAGGCTATATTTGTGCTGCAGAAACGAGCCATTCGAGCAATTTATAACCTTAGTTATAGGCATTCACTGAGGGATAAATTTAAGGAAATAAACATAATGACTGTCGCATCTCAATATATATATGAGAACCTGATTTATGTAAAAAATAATATTTATCTATATTCTAAACACAGCGACGTTCATAACGTAAATACTAGAAACAAAGATTTACTTATTGTGCCCACGACTAGGCTCCAAAAAATTTGTAATTCATTTAAGTGCCAAAGTATACGTTTTTACAACAAACTCCCAAGTCTTGTTAAAGAACTGAGCCTCAATAAATTTAAATCATTTATTAAACAGAAACTCTGTCAAGAAGGTTGCTATAAAGTTAAAGATTACTTGGATGACAAAAAGGCTTGGGATTAATTAAGCTACTTCAATGTACCCCCAAGCATCAATCCATTTTATACTGTGAATAAGTGTTTTAGAATTAATAATGTCATTTTTATTGATTTATATGACATAACTTATGATATTTTTGATGACATTTAAAGAAAAAACTGTCTGTGAATGTGAGTAGCATGCAGGCTACATTCAATACATGATTATTATTTTAATGTTGTGAATGTGAAGACTATGTGGGTCATTGATGCTTTTTTTTTCTCCTCAGTTAATTTTAATCATGGTTTGGCAGTTTGAGTAAATTTTGTGGCCTACCCAAATGTCCTTTCTTTGGTATTGTTCGTCGAATCGTTGAGCTCCTTAAGTTCTGAGTTGAGCTGCACGATTACTGACTGGACAGGTCCACTTAATCGGTATGGTTTTTCCTCAAAAGACCATTTCAGACACAAATCTACAAGGTCTTCACATGATCTGACCAAGATTATGTCTGGACTATAAAAGAGACAGTGACGTCTGAGTTTGTTTCGGCCTTTCTTCTCAGAGTAGTCAGATAGGAAGCGCCGACCTCATGTAGTTTTTAAAATATGATTGACGTGTAAAAGTATTTGTTCAAACCTACTTCCAAGAGAAAAAAAAAAAAAGGCGTGTTAAAACTTTCGAGGTCGCTTCGCTCGCGTTTGAATCCTGGGTATGTTTTTCTTTTCTTCATTTCCCGTTATGTCAATACCGTGCGAGCTTAGAACGTTTGGAACTTAATTTATTTTAAGGGAATAGAATTGAATATAATAGAAATAATTAATTTGCTAATGTTGGTATATAGATAAGATGTTTTTTTTTTTTTTAATAATTATAGTACCGATACATTTTACCTTACGGCATGCAAAGTGTTCAAATAATAGAGTTTATATAAACAATATAATTGAATTAGGAAGACGAAGGCGCCAGGGCGTCATAATAATACAGTTCTCGCTCCATCGTAAAACTAGCCTCGGGCGCTGCCGATATATATGTGACAGCCTGTCCAGTCTGACCAGTCAAAGCCAATAAAGAATTTGAAAAAAAAATCGGTACTATTATTACGACGCACGATACGACGTCGTATCGTGTGTATGTATTTTGGCCCTTAGTCCTTGGGTAAGAACCTAACTGGGTTCAGAAAAAAGGATGCATATGCGAAAGAGATAGAGAAAATATATTTGCCTCGTTTACTCTTTTTACTGGATCTGTGTCCTCTCATCGTTATTTTTACTATCATGGACGTAACGGGGCTACCTTTACGTACGTACACAAACAACTACAACAGAACAAAGAACTATTCACACTTAAAGCGCGCGTGCAACTGGCTTGAAATGCTTGTACAAGCATGGCTTGTTCCAGCCACATAATTAATGTTCATACAAGCTTGCCGTGCTTGCAGTTATGTGTGTATCCTCCTTAAACTTCCATGATAATAAAAGTATTTTTATTACTTAGCGACTTGTCTATTAATGAGAAATAGACAACTCGCTAAATAATAAAAATATTTCACTTAATGTAAATACCGTAAAAACCTACGGCCAAGCGCGTGCTACAAATTTTAATCGTCGTGGATAATAATCGCAAATCTGTGAACAATACCATTATACTAGAGTCCGCGCAATGCGGTAAAAAATCGCTAGAGGATTCGCTAGAAAAATTATTTTAGTTTGCGATATTATTCGCAGTTTAAAAATCTTACTGCGCGCTTAGCCTTGGGGTAAGGATATCGCAAAACCATAGAGGATGGTATCACAGTATTAGTAACCAAAACCACAAAAGCTACAGGCGTGTTGATTGGTCAATAATGAATTGGTTGTTCTTGGCCAATTGCGATAGAACATTTCAATCACTAGTGTCATTTTGACAAATGATGGAACGCGGCGTGTACATGCCATACCAGCCGTTTTTTTTTTAATGTCATTGTGACCAGTGTTACGAGGTCGAAATTACACTGCTTTAAGAATCTTTTAGCGCTCAAATGACGTTGAAAGAGTGGCGCTGTTGGTAAACATATAATACAACAAATTTATTAAAAAACAAGATAGCGGCGTTAATTCCAATATAGGCCACGCGCCAAAAGTTTATTGTACTACTATATAGACTAGTCGAGACTCTAAAGTTTGATGTATTTGGATCTCCATTCTCCAATTTGGAATAAATATCTTTTGGATTGACACTTGACAGTCATATCTGTAATCTGTGGGATTGACGGATTGAGGGTGGTTAACTTAACACTGTTGGTAAACTTAGCCTCAAGAAAACAAACGAATAATTGTGGAAATTTATCAAATAAAGTAATTGGTACATCCGTTTTGACAACATGTCATCTCAATTAATTGATAAATTTAAGCAATTAGATGCTTATGCGAAGACACTAGAGGACTTTAGAATAAAAACCACCACCGGCGCAGCAAGTAAAATATTCATAAACTCTTATTTTCCTATTAACTTTATTTGTACTTAAAATACTAATTGAAATATATTTACTTTGCAGTTACAGTAACCGGTGGGCTGATTATGGTGTTGTTATTCCTCTCTGAACTATATACTTACATGTCACCTAATATTTCGGAAGAATTGTTCGTAGACACTTCAAGAGGCCATAAACTACGAATTAATTTAGATATCATTGTACCATCAATCTCATGTAATTGTAAGTACTGAACTTTAATTGCACCCAACATTCTTATTGCATATTATAAGCCTTTGTAATATCAATCTAATCAAATCAATGCAAGATTAAAAATTATTAAAATAAGCCATGGCAGCTAAGAGGTAGCCAGTCTAAACTGACAGCACCCATTCACAAACATGATGCATGGATCAGCATCCAATACTAGCAGAGCCCAATCACACATAAGTACCTACATATTTTAAACACATAATAATTGTACTTATGCATTTGAGTTAGAATACAAATATTGAAGACATTAAGATACTTATCGCTTTGGAATTTCACTGTGAATCTTTCTGTGGGTTTGATGCTTTAAAGGTTACTTAAATGTTGTGTCCACAATATAATTATTCTTCAAAGCATTATTAGTTTGAATGGTTGATTCATTGAATGCTAATGATGGTTCAACTTTGAAGGCATGTTTAAATGATGGTACATTTAAAGTACTTATCCTAAAAAGGTATCCTTGAAATCAATAATGACAAAATTTCAAAATTATTATAGAACATGGTAGCAGGAAATAAATTTCTTAAGAAGCAAAATTGTAAAAAAAAAATGAGTTGTAGACCGGCAAGGTACAGTCACCAAAAGAGATAATTAACCAGGGTCGTCAGATATAGTTGAAGTTTAGTAAGAAACCGATGGATGTTTTCGAATGAAATTTAATTTGATAACTGACCTGTTTGTTTCCTATGAATTAAATTAAATTTTATTCGAAAACATTCATCGGTTTCTTACTAAACATCAACTATATCGATGACCCTGGTTACTTATCTCTTTTGGTGACTATATAAAGTCTCAATTATTAAAAAAAAAATATTTTGTGTTCTATTTCAGACTTAGTACTTGATGCTATGGACTCATCAGGGGAGCAGCATCTGCAAATGGAACAAAATATCCATAAGAGGAGACTAGACTTGAATGGAAATCCTATAGAAGAACCAAAAAAGCAAGAAATTGCAACTTCTACCACTGTAAGATTATTGAATTTGTTTATGAATGCTGCCTGCATTAATTTATTTATGATTTTAACATTCACTTGCTGCAGTCATTCTATAAATGTATGTCAAAATATACCCAGGAACATTGATGGCCTGGACAGCCCAGATTCCCAGAAAACTAAGTGCAAGCTATCTTTGTGACTGTCAACACTGAACCCAAATGTACCAAAGCCCTTACTCCTTACTATTCATTTTATTTGAAGCAACATATCTGTCGAGAATTACGCCATATTAGTGCTTCCTGACCAGTAAAATGGTTGAGAAGTTTTCATTAATATATTGATCATAAACATCAAAAATAGACTTCAAAATAGTGTGCACAGATAATTCCCTGTGGCATTGGTTGACATAATGCTATTGTCTACTCTATTTAAGCATATTCTGAAACTGTTGACGGTGGTGGTGGTACTTGGTGATGTTCAGTTCCACTACTATGGATTCATTCTATCTCATGGCGTTCCATTCCATGGCATACGAAATAGCCTCCACCTACATTACAGCTCGAAAGCATCGATGTCACTCCTCCGCGGCTGCTAACGCACGTTTCCGCGCCATAAATACTACTTAATTATAATGATTTTTTCTGTTTTAAATGCTCAGTAGTAGGATTGTGCCTTGTATCCCTTAAAATATAATTAATCATTTGTATTTTTATAATGTTCATAATAGGTAAGTACTTCATTTTTTTTATTTTAACAAAAAGTTTATGAATTTACATTTTTGTATTTTCTGGTTAGAATTATAGAAAACATGCCCAATAAAATCAGTAGATTTTAGGTAAAATATCCAAGAACCTGAAAAATTGCCATTTTATGCAAATGCGTATGCAATCACGTATTTGCATAAAATGCGGTCTCGATATCAATAATCAGTATTTACTTAGCAATGAAAATTGCTTGAACATTTGCTCACTTAGTGCAGAAATGTACGCTTTGCCGTACTCTCTTGCTAGGATGTATATAATAGGTACCTATCTAGGGTTTGGGCAGTCTCGACAGTCTCAAAATCTCGGGACACGAGACAACTCACGATAAAAAATCCTGGGACTTCAAGACTTCTCAGAATAAAATTAGAACCGAGTTAATTTTGGGATAGATGTATCAATATAAAAAGCAATTTATTATTTGTGATTTTTGTAATAATGCCACCGGACAAGGTGAACACTCGTTTTCAACATGCCGGTTTTATTGTGTTTAAAGCTTTGTAAACTAGTTCTAAACTCTCAGTACGTTTTCGGGCTGCTTCAAACAACTGGAACTCCTTTTTTTAATATTGCTCTAGATTATTTTGCAAGAATTTCGCGTACATTTTATTCGTTTTTTTTTTACTTTGATACGACTCGTCAGGTTCGTTGTGTACCTACTGTAGAGCTACTGTTACTAGATTCGGCGTCCATTATTTCCCAATCTGGAATTTGGATACGAGGGATATTTTCAAAAAGTCTGCAATACAGTTTCCGCAAAGCAATAAGCGCAGTTTTACTCAAAATTCGAAGTAAAAATATCCGTGTTTTGGGACTGTAAGCTGTGGTGGCCAGTGTCTCGAGTCTCGACTCGAAAGTCGGGACCCGAGACGACTAAATTCACAAAAAGTACCGGGACTTCGAGACACGAGACATAGGACCCAAACCCTATAATATCTAAATAGATTGTTCGCGCTTGAGGTGGTTTGTTGTACTGTCGTAGTGTCAAATATAAAATTGATGTGCACTATATAATTCAGCGACCTAACATTTTTTAGGTTTCTGTCTGTTCGGATGTGACACAGCCATTTTACGATTTTTATTCTTGGATGTAGTGTATTTTCGCTCCGTCTATGTGCACGTTGATCGGTGAACTTTTGGTTATGAGCTTAGTCTTCGACATTTTCAACTTCAGTCCGATCTCAGGGCTTGTATTGCTCAGCTCTTGCAGCATCTTTTCTAATTCCGTAGGTGATGACGTGAAGAGGACATTGTTATCAGCGAAGTGTAGATTTGTTAACCTCGCCTCATCGAGACATATAACCCTCACTTGCCAGGCGGTGAGCCAACTTTCTAAAAACTTCTAGGCGCTAGAAGTTTCATCTATCTCCAAAACCAGTACCCTAGAAACTAGAGAACTTGCTTTGCAGATAGCGGGTCGCCCTGTTTGACTCTAGTCTTGGTCCTATCCGTTCTAATTTTTATAGCGATTGTACTGCTGGCTGGTTACTGGTATAAATATTCCGTAAAAGCCGTATTTATGTGGATTTTGCATTTTGTTTATTCAGAGCGTCAAAGATGGCATAGTGTGTTCTGTCAAATGCTTTTGAGTAGGTCACAGATGCAACATGTAGCGGGATACATAATAACCCTATTAACATTATTTTAGCTTTAGAAACCTAAGAGATAAGGGGGCAACGGTATTATTTTTTGCAAATAAGCTACCTACCAAGACAGCTGCTACAACAAAAAAATAATTTTAGGATCCTTAGACAAAGCTCGTTCAAATGATACCTAACACAACACATTTATTAAAATTACTTTCTTACGATCGAACTGACTATCAAAATAAAACAGAACCTTAAAAAGTTCTCCATTCATTAAAACCATTATTTGAGGTGCTTGCCCTGCATAAAAAGATGAGATCGACGATGGACTATTCACTATACTTTTTCTTGTTGTGTGTGTTGTAACTAATGTATTATATTATATTTTAGGTAAAACAAAACACCTCTGAAGTCGCAATTATAACATGTGGAAGTTGTTATGGAGCAGCACTTAATGAATCTCAGTAAGTTATTAACCCATCAATCAAGGATGATTCTGAACACTCACAAGAAAAATTAAAAAAATTTTTTTTTCAAATAAACCTACACGGGCACTTATGAAACGCCACATCTTAGGTACACGGTGGTTCCAATTGGTCGTTTCCTTTTAAGAAGAGCTGGTAAGAAACTCCACGGATACATAGAAAAAACCTATTTAAATCAAGTATCATAACTTGTGAATTGGTTGTAAACGCGGGGTTACGGTTGTTGAATTCATGAGTGTGCACACTATGTGTACATAAATCATTGCAATTTAAGCCTTGTCAATAAAATAACTACACAAGTCGCGGCTTGTGATTTGCAAAGGCTATACCGGCTATACCTAGCTAATATTTTTGTATCAGATGTTGCAATACCTGTGATGAGGTGAAAGAAGCATACAGATTAAGAAGATGGGCCTTACCTGATTTATCTACCATAGAACAATGTAAAAACGATGACTCCATTGAAAAAACGAATTTGGCTCTCAAAGAGGGCTGTCAAATCTATGGGTACATGGAAGTCAACAGAGTATGTATTAATACAATAATAATCATGTGCAAGCTATACATTTCCAGTATAAGCTGATCTCGCATTGTATAGGATTTCCATACAATGAGAGGTCAGCTCACACTGGAAATATATTGCTTGATACGTAGCCGTGTGTACATATAGCGCTACAAGGTTCTTTTGGCGCGTGGCTAAAATAGGACTAGCGGTACTAAAACCGCCATGTTGTTAGGGTTCCCTACCTCAAAAGGAAAAAACGGAACACTTATAGGATCACTTTGTTGTCCGTCTGTCTGTCAAGACCCGATATCTCGGGAACGCGTGGAGGTATCGAGTTGAAATTAAAACCATATACTCTAGGTCTACAGTCCCTTGAAGCTGTGAAAAAAATCGAACTTCTAGGTTAACGTTAAACAAAGATACGGCCGTTTATACCGCAAAAAACGTATATTTCGAAACTCAAGGGAATCAAAACGTATAGGGTAATTCTCGTTAACCTAGAACTATGAAATTTGGCAAGTAATATCGTCTTATACTACAAGTACAGGAGAAAATCTGAAAACTATACATTTGTAATTAAATAATTAAAAATATAGTCTTTATTAAAAGTACGTAATCACATCGAGGTTAAACAACGGTATGCGCGGTCATAATTGTATGGGTGAACAAATCTTTTTGTAGATTTTTTTAAAACTTTTACTAATTTGTACAGAAGAGAAAAATCTGAAAGCCATATATTTCTAATTAAATCACAAAAAAACAGGGTCTTTATGCAAGGGACGGGTCCAAATTTTTAAGTGAGTTAACCGTGTCATGTGGGGTATCGTATGAAAGGGCTTCATTGGCACAAGCTTAAACAGATTTTTTATTATTTTCTCGATTTATGACGAAGAATGAAAATAAAACCTTTTCCCTCTTTTATATGCATAGCTACCTAATAACTTAGGTGTATATAGTACCTAACAGTTTGCATTGTTATGCGTACTTACTTTTTTATATTTGTAATTAAACACAATCCTAAATATGTACCTACCTACTTAAGTGTCTTGTACTAGGTACATATTATATTTTAATAGGATATTAAACAAACATAGGTCACATTCACTTCACGTAGAAAGCCGACAGCAAACGTTTATATACAGCCCTAGATTAAATTACTTTGTATGTTAAGAACCTAACAATAAATTATGAATTAGTACATAGGTAGGTACTTATTATTATACACTAGCAGCGTAAATATTTAAAATCGGTTGAGTACCTACCTACTTTTTAGAGTTAAATCCTTACAAAAAAAACTCATATCTTCCCTCTTTATAATAATAATATAAAGGTAGATAGATAAATAATATTAAATATAATTTAGGTATGAACTGTTAGTATAACCACAATTTCACTTATAAAAACAATAATACAAGTAATTATAAGTTTTGGAAACTGAATTTCGGGAAAAGCTCGGAAAAAACTGCGACTGCGAGACTCGATTCCTGAACTATTTATAACAATTATGTAACTACATTTGTACGGAACCCTCGGTTGGCGAGTCCGACTCGCACTTGTCCGGTTTTTTTTTTCAATACATTTCACAAAACAACTGCACAAATGCTTACCAACAGAGTCAACGTCATTCGAGCGCCAAAAGATCCTTATAGCATTCCACCGCCGACGAGGAAGCGACTAGCTATCGACTATTTTCTCTCTCAAGAAACCTTTTTAGTTGCTAGCTCTACCCGCTTCTCGATAATCGCCGGCGGTGGGACAGAAGCCTGACCTCACCTTCAGTATACAATGAGCTCTTGAGCTAAACTTCATGCTTCTAGAATCAGCAGTTTAGGCTGTGCATTGTCTGTCAGTGAGTGAATTTAAGATTTAGATAACGGACTTACTGGCTGAATGTGGGTGTACTTATTTTGCACACTGTACTGTTGAATGTTTAGTACAATGTACTATACAGTCCTGCTTAACCCTTCGGGAAATATAGGCGTAGGTACGTGATTTCATGTCATACACGCTCAAGCGACACGCGGTTTGCGACAACTACTGCAGAAAAAACAAATTAAAGAAATTGCTTAGAGCGTGTCAGGACTCACCGCGAGTACTCGCGCGACGGAAACAGGAGACGAGCAGCGTGGCGCGCGAAAAATCAAATTTACTAGCAAACAGCGCGGCGGCCACGACTTCAGAGCGGGTGCGACCGGCCAGCGCAGTTTGACAAGTCGCCGTCCCCACAGACAGGTCGTGATGCGCGCGCGACTTCATGTCATGGGACGCCATGCCATAAGTTAAGATTTATTTGCCCAAACATGTGTATGGGCATGCGTATGACGTGCAAATGTTTTGAATTACAATTGTGATTTTTAATATATCCTTCACTCCAAGAGAAGAGGCTTTAACAATAAAACCTCAACTCGCGCGCGCGTCGCTTTGCTTGACGTGAATAGCTTGCAAGTCGCAGGGCTATACCCGGCATAAGAATTGTAAATAGTAACAAACGGAACTCAAACCTACAAGCTGTGGCGAAACGCTCTCCATCCCTTTTAATAAGCTCTCTTTTTTTTTCTTTACAACTTTGATGTTGTAGCTTGTAGTCATTGAATTAGTTTTTAACTAGGCTTCAATAGATGTCCCCCTTACCCTAAGTGTCGCCATTGATTAAGTATTTATAGCAACAATCACTCACTCATTGAAATAATGGTTGACTTGATTGACATTAAATCAGGTAGACTGTTTATATAGAAAAAAAAAACGTTTTAACAAATAATTTAAGCGACGGAAAAAGAATCAGAAAAGCGTTTTTTTTTTTTTAAATCTGTTTGTCTAACTAGGCTCTTAAATTAATACTGAATAGTTTTCATCAATTTCATATCAATCGTCAATCTTTGGAAGTTTGTTCCACCTAACAATTTTCATATGAAATATTCTGAAAAATTATTAGGTGGAAGAAATTTCCAAAGTTTGACGATTGATAGGAAATTTATGAGAATTATTCAGTAAATATATCACTCCTACAGTCGCTAATCACAGTTTGATCAACATACGACGGAAAAGCTGCAAATTGCAAAAAACTAAAGAAAATTTGAATATGGCGGGCTACAGCTGAGGATTCACACTAATGTAACTCATTTTGAGTTGGCACCAAAGAAACAAACGAGCAACTTAATTACGTTAAGCGTAAAATGATGGTCGCTAGATTGTCATACATAAAAATGTGTACATACGCTTCGACTTGAGAACCTCCTTTTTTGCCAGTAAAAAATTATGTTTATATTGCATTCCAGGTTGGAGGAAGTTTTCATATAGCTCCAGGAAAAAGTTTTACAATTAATCATGTACATGTCCATGATGTACAGCCATATTCATCATCAGTATTTAATACAACCCATTTTATTAAACATTTATCTTTTGGGACGGATATTGAAGGTACAAACACAGCGCCTTTAGATGGAATTCATGGTGTGGCCAAGGAAGGTAAGGAATTCTTAGACTTTTATAGAATTAATTTGTATAATAAACTAGCTTCTGCCCGCGTGAAATTTCTTGTACCCCCGACCTACCCCGTCGCATCGCAACTTTCCTTTTTTTTTTTCGTAAGAACCTTCTACAAAGTATTCTAATACTTTGTATTCTAAACTTTAAAATAAAGATGGATGAAATCGGTAAAGTCGTTCTCAAGTTATGGCGTGACCAAGGGAATTAGGGATTAATTTTTATATATATAGATTAGTTGTCCTGACAGACCTTGTCCTTCAAGTCTTTCTTAACTTCATACAAAAATCCCATAGAAAGAGAACTTATTTTTTCCGAATTTTGGAATTGTACAGGCTACTTTTCCAATTTTCTTTCCAAAAAAACCGAACTCGGACTATTACAAACATTTAAAAATAAAACATTGCCAAATCAGTCCAGCCATTATCAACTGATGTGCACACCAACAAACAGTGTTTCATTTTTATTTGTATAGATTCAAAGATATTTAGTTATTTACTTAATATCTTAAATCTCTTTGAATATGTTAATGTAAGTAAATCAAATGCTGACAGCACTGTATTCAAAATTGATGGTTATATAAAGGGGTACAGCTTGTACATGACTGATAACTAGAACCAGGAGACTTTCCATAAGACCAAATAGGCCCGGGCCTAGTGTGGCCAGATATGCAACCTACATTTGGAAATATCTCAGTTCGGTATATAATGGAGCTATGATGGCTAACTAAATAGTAATGTAAACATAAAACTTCAAAATAAAGAAAAAAATATTTTCTAGGTGTAAGTAGAATTGAACAAAATGTTGTTTTTTTACTTTACATTTTTAAGCTGCAAAATCAGCAGAAGGGGGTGGTGGCTACTTCTTTACACAGCCTAGTGCAGCCAAGACTGGTAGTCGACCTCTGGTACCACAACAATATTGTAAGAAACAACTGAATTTATTCAACTAGAGAGCTTACAAACAACTAGCAATAGATACATTCAGTATTGTATGAAGGTACCATAATCTTACACCCTGATACACTGATCATATTCTGTTATCAAGGTCTGTAATACTGTTTCCAGTCTCATCAAGAACGGTAACCAGTATACTGATTATTAAAAGTATTTTTATAGGAACTCCGTACTTATGAGCAACCTAAGATGAAAAAAAAATGTTTTCTTTTTTCAATAACAATGTTTAATAACAAACTGCTAATGAATCATAATATTAAATCCCTATTTAAAAGAATAGATAGGTGCACACTAAGCACTATTTTAAATTACTGTATGTACAAAATTAGTATTTGACCACCATAACATTAACAACGAATCCCGGTGCCGATGGCCATAAAGGTTCCAAAGGTTCCCCCGCCTTGAAGCATGACTTTTCCAACGGAATGTACTAATTCCCTTCCTCTTGCTCCATATCTGCAACGAACGATAAATTAGGTAACCCAAAATGCCCAAAAATAAAACAATGTATTATGACAGCTGTTGTGTTGTAACTAACCTCAAAGCTGTAAAACCACCGAATAGGCCGCCGCTCGCCATTCCAACACAAAATCCAATCATGAAGCCCATTTTCATTTTGTCAAAACAAGATGGTCCTTGACTCTGATAGACTCCGCCTGGCACGGGCATCTTTAATCAGTCTTATTTTCTAGGGTCAAGAGTAATATAAGTATAACTTAGCAATACTTCATCAAGCCCTTACGAAAACGTCTAAACTGACATTAGGCATAGTTTTTTTTTTTTTTTTTGACTTGTCTTAGTCTTGTTGTAAAAATATCTATATTATTTGTGCGATGTATCGACACTTTTGAGCGATATTTAATATTTCGATAGGTAGGATATTTCATTGTTATAAAATTTCAACTACCGTAAAGGTAAAAACATCGAAAAAATAAGGAAACCGACACAATTTTTTTTAAAACTAATTTCATTTTTGTTTTATCATATTAACAAATCACATTTTATAGTTTGTTTGTTTGTTTATGGTCGACTCTGTTCCCTTTGCCTTCCGAAGGAAGTAATTAAAAAAAAATGTTCGACTCGACTTACTGGTTTTTGATTCAGCCTAGACCTTTCAGAAATAGCTCTAACGTATTTGATACCTTAGATGTACCTCTCGGAGAGAGTGACATCTGCTGTAAATCTCACAGTACCCAATAAAAAAATGTCGGTTCACAGCAGAACACATAAATCAGAGGTTTTTGTCTGTGTCAGATAAATATTGGTTTGATTAATAAATGGGGAAGGTCAGGCAAAGCTAATTGTAGATGGCGTGATCATAGCTAGGTCCCCACAGCCTACAATAAGATTGTCATTTCGTTCATTCGTTCCATTTCGTGTTCATTCGTAAATTTGGTTTTATTTAGATATTTCGTTATTTTTGGTAATTTCAACATTTTAAATCTAGTATTTGACGTGGAATATCTAGATTATTATAGATTTCCTCATAAGATTGAGGTATATTAGGCTAAATACTATTTCTTTTTGTTGAGAATATTCTCTTTGAAATTGTACCGATATATCGATACTTTTTTACATTTCCGACATCCCTAACTTTTGTGAAACAATACAGTGTGGCCAGTCTATTTAATTAACAGATGGACGAAAAGAAAATATTCCTTCGGTTTTCAAAGCTGGTACCAATACTTATTAAGGGGGAATCGCCAGGGTAGACCGCGAAATTGAAATTTTCTTACGTTTTTGCAATTTGCAGATCAGTATCAGGTTGTATGTTGATCTAAATCTGATTCGCGACCGTAAAAAAATATGTATTTATATAATCATACAAATCATCCATACATCTCTCTAAGTTCATAATAATATTACCCTATTGAATGACTATTTCATTAAATCATGACATTTAACGGCAATTCTAACTAAAGGAGTTGTATTGCTGATTCTAATGATTATCATTCTGTAAAGCCATATTTGTTACGGCCGCGAATCATATTTTAATCAACATACAACCTGACACTGACCTGCAAATTGCAAAAAATGTAAGTAAATTTGAATGTCGCGGGCTACCTTAGCGCATCCCCCTTAAAGTAAAATATTAAGACCGTAATTATTAATTTACCAAACTAAACTATCAAGGGGGTGTTGAAGTTCTTAGGGGAAACGTATAAAATCCGCGCGCAAGTCTTTAATGTAATTTCCAAAAATACCCCTCCATTTTTTGTTTGGGAAATAATCAAATAACTTCTCTCGCTCTGGGCGGAGCGGGAGGGCGTGTCAGATGTTTACTGGCTAAAACCCACCCGTGTTCCTTGTCACTTCAGTTGCCTGTGTACCAGGGCTACGGCAACCCTTTCGGATAAACCCGCGACCCTGGCAGATATCGGCCTTAACGGACCCCGTCAATGTGTGCTGACATCTCTTTGAGGCGCGCGTGGAACGCCACGGGCCGTCGACCCGGGCCTGCGGGGTACTTACGTAACACACTATCAGTAGGAATGGGTTTCATTTTGACAGTTCAACTACATTCATTGCGTTATTTACGTTGGTGAGCAGATACATTTTTCGAACTTATGTAGCAATGGAGTAGGCTTCAAAATGATTCAGATTGTGATAGATAGTGTGTTACGTAATTGGGGTGCAGGTCCTTACCGGATGGCGAGCTACCAACAATTCCCCTGTATCTATGAACGTTGGCATTCTAATCTGTCTCAATCTGTCAAATTAAAACCTTTTACAGGTGGGTTTTAAATAACCGATTGGCGCACGCCATTAGACGTACTTACTATAGTATCTTTCTACAAACACTTAACTGAAGGCCAATTCCCATATTTAAAACGTTCAAAATCTAGTCGCATTCCCATCTCAGCGACAATCAATGTCAAAAATTATGGTCAATTAGGTTACACAACCAGTCGTTACATTCGTCCGCTGTGCCTCTATGGTAGGCGTATTTTTTTAACCCTTTGACCGCCAATGACGCTTTAAAGCGTTAATTACGATTTCACTCCAGACGCCGACGACTCTTTAAAGCGTCAATTTTTAGCCTTATGTTTGACATTAAAATACACAGTAATAAACACTATTTTACGTAGTTTTAGCAACAGATCACGCTTAAACATAGACTAGGCCTTTATTCTTAATGCATAAAAATCTACAAAAATCCATATTTTAAGCAAAAAATGATATGAAAAACCAAAGACTACAATTTGAGTTTTAAAGCATTACACTGATCGCCATTGACGACTTAAATCGTCACGTAGTGACGTGGCCATTCGCACAAAAATACAAATATAGGAGGTAGATGTAAAATAAAAATCCCTACTTAACAGGTGGAGATTTTTATTTCCACCTCATTTCTTGAATGTTTCCACAAGCAACTGTTAACTTCTTAATTGAATTGGTGCGTGTGTGCATTTTTAAATATGGAAAAAAATAGAGGTAAGTTGTTTTAATCATATTTTAGATATACCTAAGTACGTAATTGTCTAATGGATTCATAGGTAATAGACTATGAACATTGTTTTTACTTATGGAGCATGTATCGTCCAAGTGCAGTATTTTATCCCTTTGTACTTCTTTCTGTCTTTTGTTAGAATGGGCCATTCTTTTAAAGAGGTATCAAGGTCATTCAGCGATTCTTTATTTTATACTGTGGGAACCAAATAGATGTAATTTTATCTATAATTCATTTCTCGCTTACTTTTTTTCAGATTTAAAAAGATCGAGGGGATGGACGGCCTCGCCAAATATTCTTGAGGCCGATACTCAAGATCTTTATGAAGCATCAGTTGCAACTAAGCAGGCGGCAACAAATAATTCTAAATGTAAAGATTGTGAAAAATACAATTCAAGCGACAACCGACATGAGCATTTTTCTCAATTATTATGTGAAGAATTTAGGTATATACAACCTTGCATACGTACCAGTTGTTTTATTAAAATTTTAAAATTTTTAGATGAAGCTAAACATAATCACTGTCATGAAATAGATATAATAAATACACAACAATAATAGATTTCGTGTATTTGATTGTCATGGTACAAAATAAAAACGAGTCAAATTTGTATTTTATTTACTTTTAAGAAATACTTAACAAATAACTCTAAATATATATACTTGCCATATTTAACAAGTGTTATAGTAGATAATTGAAATGTCATATTACTAGAATGTGGGTAAGTAAAAATAAACATCGATATATCTACTGTACCACACTATTTCATGCATATTTATCCATATCGCGGACGCCAAAGACGCTTTAAGTTGTCCGCTAGTGACGTCATAAACGCTTGCCTCGTTCTCATTAATGTGGGGACATGTCGGTAGAGTGAAATAAAATCTACCTTCAAAGGAAATTATAATATTTATTTATTATTATTTTAAGGTAAATTTTATTTAAGTCTACCGACATGTCCGCTTTCCAACACAAGTTTCTTTTCGACGTACCAATTGCTAATTGGCATCCACACGATTTGTTTTACTATTTTGAAAAAGAAAATGGACAGTGAAGAACTTATTCGCATTTTGGAAGGCCGCCCTTATCATGAAAATAAAAAATAATACAAGTTTTTAAGTCAGTTTTTGATATTTTTGAAGTAACCTTACAATTTAAATTCATGTACCTATAACCTGTATCAATATGGTGATTATGTATAATCCAATTATGTATGTTATACATTGAGGGTAAGTAATAATTCAATAAATTCATTAACAACATTGAAAGTTATTTTATTTAATTTTATTCCTACAACATAAAACATTATTATTAAATTATAATATCGATAACAGTTACGAACAACACTATTAATTTGATGAAAATGTGTTGAAACTACAATTTGGTGTCGCCGTTGACGTCTTAGGGCGTCGACTAGTTGCGTCAAATTTCTGAATTGTATATTGTATTTGGGAAGCAAAAATTGATATTGTATTGTGTCCAGTCTTAATTTTATGGCGTAATTAGCTGTCTGTTATATTCTAATACGTTTTTAATGCATAATTTTAACGTTATGTATAGTTTAATCATAAATAAACTCAATATATCACGTTTTGCAATAATTATATCGTAAGAAGGGGGCACATCACTACAGTATCATGCGAGAAATTATAGCAAAAATAGGCGTGGCGCTGGTGGTCAGGTTTTTAAGATTGAGCGTGGCGGTCAAAGGGTTAATTGCGATGGGGCCAGAGTCCTGTCCCGTGCGCCTTAAAAGCTGAACAGACCCTTGCCACCCGTGGGCTACAGGTGAAAATCCGCGTCATGTGATAGCTGCTTTCACCGGGCGCTGATTTGTTGTATCACTCCAAGTATTGCCATCTGACAATATGCTGAGGTGACGCCATGTTAGCGGTAGCATATTTTCTTTTTATTCTCTATCTTTTTACAACGAGAAATTAAATAACACACACACATTATGAACAATTATTTAATTTAATAAACACAATGAAAAACTTGTCCTTGAAATAATGTTCATCTAATATTCCACTTCGCCCAACAATGCATGAAATGCGTATGAATCTTGAACTTCATAATCTGTTTTTTTTTTTTTGTTTAAGGTGCTGTGATGTTTCAATACTATTTAAAAATAGTCCCAACTATGTATGTAAAGTTAGACAAGACTGTGTTACACACAAACCAGTTCTCAGTAACTAGACATCAGAAATCAGTGTCCAATATTAATGCAGAATCTGGGATGCCAGGAGCATTTTTCAGTTATGAACTTTCGCCTCTCATGGTTAAATACACCGAAAAGGAAAGGTATGTAACTAATTATAATTTTCAATTTCCTAAGTACGCACGACGACATATCAAGCTATACATTTCCAGAACTGACTTCTCATTGTACGAAAAACCTATTCAATTCGAGGTCAACTAAAACTGGAAATGTATAGCTCGATATGTCGTCGCGTGTACCTATGAGTGATAAATTAATATTTTAATAATTTGATTTATACATTTTTTTAGGTCCATCGGTCATTTTGCCACAAACATCTGTGCTATAATTGGAGGAGTTTTCACAGTCGCTGGAATCCTTGATGCTCTTTTGTATCATTCATTGAATGCCTTCCAAAATAAAATGATATTAGGTAAAGCTGGTTAAGTTAAAGGGTTTTCAAAAATATATTAAAGTCACTAACACTGCATTTTGCAAAACTTTTACAAAACTCTGCATCTGTATCTTCGATCAGAGATTTCAATGGAATATAGTTTTCTTTCGTTGGATTATACTGAGCGCGACCTAACTTTTCCAAAAATAAATGCCGTTGTTTTATTCTGAATTTCCTACACGTTAATATCTCAGGGGATTTTAGTATATTTTGGTGTGATATTTCCATCACATTGTGGATGAATTTAAATCTTTCCAGCAGGTTTCTCTGATCTGTAATAAATATAGATAATATTATATAAATATATTTTTAATTTATTATTCCAGCACCCTAATTGCGTAACACACTTTCACTCACAATCCAAAAGATTTTGAAGGAAACTGCTAATCCATTGCTTCATAAGTTTGAACAGTTTGCCTGGTCAACAAAGTAAATAACGCAATGTATGTTCTTGAACTGTCAAAATGAAAGGCATTATTACATTGTAGGTGTGTTACGCAATCACCCTGCAGCGCTGGTAGTTCAAGAGATGTTACTTCAAATCAAAAACAATCAATCATTAACTTTCATTCTGAAAAAAATGTTAGAATGCTAGGTACCAGTAAAAAATGTAACATTGGAAAAAGTTAATGATTGATTAGTTTAAGGGCCGCTACACATTTCGCCGCGACGACAGCGGCACCGCCGCAGCTACGGTGCCGCCATATTAGTCACCCTTGGATATATATGGATCCTTAGGCGGATCACACACTACATCGCGCCACGCGACGGAACGCAGATAACACGCCCCCGCGCGTGATTTTTATTTACACACAAATTCAATAAAAACGCCTTTTTACGCACGTCAATGTGGCTCCATTTCCTGCGCCCTGTCGCGTGGCGCGTTGGAATATGTGATCCGCTTTACAAATGGCGGCGGCGCCATGTGTAAGAGACCATACAAATCCAAGGGTGACGAAAACAGCGTCGGCGGAGCCGCGTGCTGCTGCCGCGCGTCGTAGCGACATGTGTAACGGCCCTTATAGCTATAGTAGCATGGCAATAGCGGCCATTGCCCTCTCCCTGATCTCTGAGCAGGAACCTAAAACATAAAATATGTATGGTTTTTCGTTAAAGGAACATGTTGAAGATGACAATAGATATTGATTCAGTAAGTTAATGGATTTCTTTATCAGTTTTTTAATAAAAAGGCTAGAATATGTAGGTGGGTCAATGACTGCTATTGCCACGCTTAAACTCTTTTCTCCCAGGTTATCACTAACACATTACAGCATTTACACTACTACAAAAATCTTTTGGCGCTCGAATGACGTTGACAGGGGGGCACTGTTGGTAAACATTTGTGATTTGAAAAATCATAATGGCGGCGTTCGTTCCGATTTTGGTAACGCGCCAAAATATCCATGTACAACTTATACCTAAATCTTCATCACTACGTATTACAAAACAAAGTCGCCCTGCCGCGTCTGTCTGTCTGTACGCAATAAACTCAAAAACTACCGAACGGATTTTCATACGGTTTTCACCAATAGATGATTCATGAGGAAGATTTAGGTGTATAATTCATAAGGTTTTGTGTAAATTGGCTGAAATATGGCTATGATTGTTAAAGTTGTCGGAAAAAATCATGCTGGCTGGGAACTATACTGCCGTGGTTATGATAATTACAGTAAGTCACATTTTTGTCGATATTGAGTTCAGTACATATTTGGAATATAGAGATTGAGATCTACATATCTGCATTTCATTTCTTAAGCTTATTTGATTTTCTATGATACATTTTCAAATTTTAAATGTACAGAAATGTAGATCTCAATCTCTACATTCCAAATATGTACTCAACTGAATATCGACAAAAATGTGACTTACTGAAAATTATCATAACCACGGCAGTATACTGGCGTGCGCCGCGTAAACATTGGATGAAATTTGGCACACAGAACTTTAAATAAATCCCAGTAGTACGTCCCCGTGGGATATTTTGCGACATCTACGCGGGCGAAGCCGCGGGCAAAAGCTAGTTAATGATGAAACTATCAAACAATCACATTGCCCTTGAAAGCAAAAAATAACTACAAGGTCAACTACATTTTTGGAATCATTGTCGTCATTTACATAGGCTACATATTATACACTTGAGAGCATTAAAATCGCAAGTTACCTTGACTTTTTTCAGTTAAGCCAGTTTTTTTTTTTTTTTTCATGAAAGTTTATTTCAGTACCTACCTCTCTAATGATATCAAAAAACAGTATACAAATTACCAATTGAGGTTTTATAGGGCACAAAACTCACATACACGTAAAATTACCAAATTTCGCTTTGATCAAACAAAATTATTGTTCAAAAGGTGTATCCCCCCCCTAGCTCTTGTAGCGGCATCTACAACGCCACATGCGAGCTACGCGTCTGACAGACGTCACGCAAAATCCTGCATCGCGCAAGCAGTTTACCGCGCAACTAGCATATATACAACATCCCGACATCAACCGTTGGGCAGTTGCCCACCAGACACGACACCCGTCTGGTCGGAGGATCCTCCCTTTTCTATGGAGGTTTGAGTGAACTTTACACCCTGTTCCTCCTACCTCTATACTGGTGACCCCGAACATGAACGTCAGCGCAACCTTCGTGCAAGTACATCAGCGTGACGTCATCATCACTTCCTTCAAGCTTTCGAGCGGCGAGTCACACAGCCAGCCAGCACCCACGGCTTCAACGGGTATCCTGACCACCAGCATGCAGCGACCGCGCATACCTGGTCATCACCCTCAGCCTCATCAGCAACCTTGGCACAGCACACTGCACTCTCGGCCGGTCCACAAGCAGAGCCTTCAAACCCTCTCCTGGTCGACGCCAGCAGACAGCCTCAACCCGGCGCTGTACCACATCCGACGCACTGGAGCATAACGCAGCGCCACCCCGACTCACTGGGGAATCCTCGCAGACAGTTCCGACTCACCGCGAACTATGCGACACCCGGTTCCGACTCACTGGAACCTCACCTGGCCCTGGCAAGCATCGCAAGATACAAGACTCAGCCCACTATCGACCTCCGGACTCCGGGAGGGAGTGATGTAGCGGCATCTACAACGCCACATGCGAGCTACGCGTCAGACTGACGTCACGCAAAATCCTGCATCGCGCAAGCAGAGTTTACCGCGCAACTAGCATATATACAACATCCCGACATCAATCGTCGGGCAGTTGCCCACCAGACACGACACCCGTCTGGTCGGAGGATCCTCCCTTTTCAATAGAGTATGAGTGAACTTTACACCCTGTTCCTCATACCTCTATACCCTAATTACAGGTCTTAATCGGATTTTCATGGACCGTATTAATTTTACAAAGAAATCTTGAGGTAAAGTGTTCACTCCTCTTCAATGGCAAGTTGAAGCTCTTGGAGACGCGTAGGAGCCGGGCTTCTTGCCCGACCTCTTAAGCTCATTCCAGACATGCTCAATCGGACTGAGATCAGTACTACAAGCTGGCCACTCCATCGTAGTCATTCCAACATTTTCCATGTAGTCCCGAACTGTTCTGCAGGCTTAGCATGACGCTTTCTATTTCTTGGAAGACAAGACAGATATTTCTATACAAAGTGACATGTAGTTTCTCCATTTTTGACATCGCACCGTAAAAATCCTTCTACAATCTGTCACTTTGTATTTCGTTTCTACCGATCGTTGTCTAGGGCCTTTTTTATGTAAACTATTTCAGAAAAAAGTTTTCTATACCAAACTAGTAAAATCACACTGACAACTGACAGTTGTCTAAAGTAGTGAAGACAATTTGATTTTGCATTCGCCATGCTATAGACAGTAGAAAACTTTTTACTCGACGGCCACAAAGTATAAAAATGGAATGGAAAAATGGAATTTTTCACTTTTGGTATGGAAAATGTGAAAAATTATTACCTACGGCTACATGTTAAGTTTTAGGGGTTTAAGGGGTTCTTAAAGTGGGTCGAAATTTTCATTATTTTTACTATAGGACACACCATTTTCGAGATAATAAACAAAATAAAAGAAAAACGTGAATAAACTACTGAATTTCGTAAAAAGTGCAGTTGACTCTTTCTACTTTGCTGCCGTCGTACTGACTTCACGGAACGTCATTTTTGTCTATTCTTTCGTCGACAAAACGGTGCTCGTGCTTAGCCTGCTGGCGACATGCGGTCTGGCGTTGCCGTGCAAGGAGAAATTCTTGTCCCATAAGCCCCGCAAGCGGCCTCACATGTCCTTCAAGTACTTCTTCGACGTATCGTACAGCTGTCAGTCCTCTCGTTTTCGAGCCGATATTCACCCCAGTGACGAATACAATGTCCGTTTTAGTATCCAGCATTATACCACCCCAAAACGTACACGATTCACCTCCAAAAGCAACACGTTCGCTTATGCAGCATTGCGCAAATTTCTCTGATGACCTTCTGAAGACTCTAGATCGTCCATAATGACCATGTAATCATCCTGCACTTATGAGAGAACATAACAGCCCGCCACTGTCCATACGTCCAATTTAAATGTTCCCTGAGAAATTTTTGTCGGGCTTGTCGGTGAGCGGTGGTCAATTTTGGACCATTTGCTGGTCGATGTGCAGCCAATCTTCTTCTAACTATCCAGCGACTTACACTGACATTGCGAACTTCTTAAAGCTGGTGTCCCAGTTGAACCCTGTTCAGCTGTCGATTTCTCAAAGACCTTGTCACAAGAAAGAAAGCGGTCATCACGCTCTGATGTTGTGCGCCGACCGCCGACGGCTCGATCCTGGTCGTCGAATGTAGCCACCTATCTCTTGGAATCTCTGGTATGCACGTCGAACAGAGTAGCAACTCAAATTAACTGTCGAGCAATTTCACTTTGATTTTGTTCTGCGTTAAGCAAGGCAATAACTTGAGCGGCTTGTGCGGGCCATGTTTTTCCAGTAAATCCGAATAATTCCACTGCAGGTATTATCACGTTGACCTTCGGTATGCAACTGAATAAAAATCCTTTTTCTTATAATAATTGGCATCTCGCAGGTCAACCTAGAAGGTTGTCGGCTGCTTAACCGGGGTTGCCAGTGTGTGCCTCAATAAATGAAGGCCTCCAGGCAGAGCTTAAAAACTAAGCGACTAAACGCTAAGGGTACCCCCTGCGGGGTACGGACCTCGGCTTAGGGCGTCGCGGCGGGCTTCGGCGGCGAGGTCGGAAGGACGGCGCTCGGATTGTGTACTTCCTAGGAGTACTGGTGGCCTTACTACTCTCCTGGAGGAGGGTTATGACATCGTCGGGAATAGTTAAGGCAAGCCTCGATCGGCGAATCCTACTTATGCGGGAGGAAATGTATCGGGCGGCCGCCTCAATCAGGGGATTGGGGTACTTTATAGCAGAGCCGAAGAAACGCTTTGAGAGGCGTTTCATGAACTGCTGGACGGTGGGCATTCTGAGATCTAAGTGAAGATTTTCAGTACGGACATAGAAGGGGACTCCCATAACCTTTCTAAGGAAACGGTTCTGGAGGGTCTGCATCCTATGGCGATGCTTGCGTCGTCTTCGCACACGCTAAACCGGGGTGGCTTAGCGTGTGTTAAGACGACGCAAGCATAGGTCATGATGAGACAGATGACCGCGGTGTAGATGCGCAATTTGTACTTGAGTGACAATTTGCTGTGGGTGGTCAATATGAAATGGAGCCTACTAAGAGCAAAGGAGGCGCGCGAAGGAGTCGCACGAACGAGTCGCCTTTATATGCTCCCAGAAGGTAAGGTGGTGGTCAAGAATCACACCTAGGTTTTTACCTTGCTTCTCCCAAGTGATCAGCTTCTCATACATAGTGAACAGACTGAAATAAAAATCCGACCTTTTTATACTTACGGGTAAGGGTGGCAATTAGTCGCGCACGTTTGGGAGTGGCGCGAGGAGGCGAAACGCCGGGGCGTAACTCCACTGCCGCGAGAAATCACGGCACAGCGGACAGAGCTCCGGCGGGATCTCATGGCGGCATGGAGAGTGCGACTGTTGCAACCCAGCGCAGGGCACGCCACAATTGCGGCGGTAAGACCCCTCTTTGAGGAGTGGCTTGAGAGGCGCCACGGCGTCCTCACCTTCCGCCTGACGCAGGTCCTCACCGGACATGGCTGTTTCGGGAGGTTCCTGTTTCGTATAAGGCGGGAGGAAACGCCCGGGTGTTATCATTGCGTGGATCGACCGGAGGACACGGTGGAGCATACGGTGGAGGTCTGCCCGGCTTGGGCGGAGCACCGCCGTGTCCTCGTGGCGGCGATCGGCGGCGGCGACCTCTCGCGTCCGGCCCTGGTTCAGGCCATGGTACGGAGCGAGAGGGAATGGGAAGCCGTCACCTCCTTCTGCGAAGCAGTAATGCTCGCGAAGGAGGAGGCGGAGCGCGAAAGGGAGAGGCAATCTCTGCGCCCTCGCGCCCCTAGCCGCCGCAGGAGGAGGAGACACCCTGGGCGTCGGGAGTCGATTGCCGACTCCCGGCCACCGTAGGCGCGGGCTTGCGGACGGCGAGCAATGGGCAGCTCGCCGTCCGGTAAGGACCAGGCCCGGGTCGACGGCGCGTCGTGTTCCACGCGCGCCTCAAAGAGATGTCAGCACCATTGACGGGGTCCGATAGGACCGATGCCTGCCGGGGCTGCGGATTGTTCGAAAGAGTTACCGTGGCCCTGGCGCACAGGCAACTGAAGGAACACGGGTGGGTTTTAGTCAGTAAGAGTCTGACACGCCCTTCCGCTCCGCCCAGAGCGGGAGACGTCATTTGATGATTTCCCACCCAAAAAAAAAAAAAAAAAAAAAAAAAAAAGGGTGGCAATTAGTGCCAGCGAAAACGAGTAAATTCGAGGCATTTTGTGTATGGTTGTTTTTGTAAGTTACTTTAAAATCAATGATTTTAATTGTGTGACATTAAAAAGTACAGATTGTATGCTTTCATTTTGCCAAATAATTTTTTCTCAATATCTTTAGATTTAAGAAAAATATCAGTCATAAAACAAACAACAAGGGGCTGCGATTTTATTGCTCTCAAGTGTAGAATGACTGAACTAAATATATAAAACACTTACTCAACATTAACAGTTTAGGTTTGTTTACCACTAGTTCTTTCACTTCAATGTCTTCAAAGCCCATCTCTTCTTTTATTACAAACAGGTTGCATTTCACATTATGTAAATTGTATGTTATTAGATTAGGTTGCCTAACAGTCAAATCTCTTACTTCTTTGCCACATAAGGTCAAGCATTCTTGATAAAACCCTAATCTTTTGTCAATCCTTTTTGTGCTGGAAGAAGAAAGTAGATATTTAAAATAAAACCTATTAGGTTGAGAGAAACTACATGGCTTAACAAAAGGAACAAATCCTTAGAACAGTGAGATCGCTCCGCAAAGCCTGTGGAGCTTCTGGACAGAGCTAGGCATACAATAAGTCTGAAATCGGCAAACCACCTTGTGCAAGTGTGGTGATCAATTCTCGTGCCTTCTCTGTAAAAGAAACCTTTGCCCTGCAGTGAGATGGTAACAAGCTGGTATTATTATCTTAACTTCTCAGTTTAAAACAATATGAGCAGCTATTTATCTGACTAACATACTTACATGTTAATGAGTTTTGCCTCTTGAGTATACAACAGTGATTGTTAGGTACCAAATAAAATAAAAAAATACAAATGATTAGTTAGGTACATAAAGCAACTTACCTGAACATCAACCAGAAGGGATTTTTTGTAATAATTCTCTGAATTTGATTTTCTTTGAAGCCTTTTGAATATAAATAATTAACTCTTACTTGAAGGTCTTCTAACGGTTCACATAAAATCATTGGGTTCTTAGTTAGAAAATTACCAATTTCGTCCATTCCAACAAAGTCGTTTATAAATAATATATGACTTTTCATGTCTTTTTCAAAATCCAATTTTAAGATTTTTTCAACTATATAAGTCTTTTTTTCGATTTTACCTATGTTTACATTAAGGTTAACTAAATTCTTCAATGTTTCAGATTGATTTACATATGCTGCTAAATTAAAAGTATTTGAAAAGTAAGGGGTGACAGTGGACAAATCTTCGGATACGGGCTTCAATGCATTCGCGCCGAAATCCTCATTGATAACCAGGCTACTACTCGTTGCGTATTGTAAATAACCACAAAATTGTTTTGTAACTTCCCTATTCCTAAGGCTTTTATACAAATTATAAAAAGCCGAGGACAGTGCCATTACTGTGGCTTATGTTCACAAAATTAAATTAATTCAGTTTCAGGTTTGAAATCAACTAAGCAATCCGTATTGTTGATCGAATTAACTCCACCACAGATAGTTTTTTTTTTTCTTTTTAATTATTTTATGGCCTGGTTGCTAAGACCTTTTAGCCATGTCTTTATTTAATTTCCTTCACTAAATTTCTTCGAAATGTTTTTAATATATTTATATATTGCTCGATAACAAGTCTATTTTTTAATAATTCTGTCAAGCGGCGGGAGGTATTATTTAGTACAACACTTTCACTACACAATTCACATAATTCAATCGCTTTGGTTTGGGCTTGATAATTTAGGTTTCCACTTTTCAAGGTACAAACTTGATACAAAGAACAAAGAATATTTAGCTAGGTACTTATTTTCATATTTCTTGACAACGATTTCCATGATGGTCAATTATTTTTTATTTTTTTACTTTGGTTTTCGTTTCCTTCTTGTTATTCCCGCCATTGTCTTTCTTAGTTTCCAACTTTTTCAGATAGAATTTCCACGATAACACACACAGAATATAATATACCCCTGAACTCTGAAGTGAGAAAATGAGCTTAAGGGGGATGCGCCAAGATAGCCCGCGAAATTCAAATTTTCTTAAGTTTTTTACAATTTACAGGTCAGTATCAGGTTGTATGTTGATCTAAATATGATTCGCGGCCGTATCAAATATTCATGTAAAGAATTATAATCATAAAAATCATCAATACATCTCTTTAAGTTCATATTACCCTATTGAATGACTATTTCATGAAATCATGACATTTGAGGCCAATTCTAACTTAAGGAGTTGTATTGCTGATTCTAATCTAATTATAATTTTGTAAAGCCATAATGTGTTACGACCGCGAATCATATTTTAATCAACATACAACCTGACAGAGACCTGCAAATTGCAAAAAAAAGGTAAGTAGGGTAAACTAACCTAACGTTGGCACCCTACCAGTTTATTGGCACCTTACACCAATGATGTTTTATAGGACTAGATCAGCAGTGTACAGCGCCGACGTGTAACTACTTCGTATATGTCCGCAGGCATATCTGACTTCAGTTGTCAGCTTGACGTCAAGTGAGCAATTGCTTAGCAATACAAAATATCAAAATGGTAAAAAGAGCGGTTAAAATTTGTATGTAACGGTCTGAAAAAATCAATAAAGCAAGTGGTGTTACATTTCACAAGTAAATTTGCTCAATTTTCTTCAGATTATTCAAAAAAACATTACGAGACGAAATAAATGTATCAAACATTGTTTTTGCCATCAGTGCTACCAGTAAAAACGATTTTGATTTTGCCAGATTGTAGGGAGTTTACTGAAAGACGATATATGTTCCTGTAATTCTAAATTATAATATCATTCCATTTTAATTTAAACAAGTAATTTGACACGATCTTAATAGTTTTTAAATATAATATTTACATTTACGCATTTGTTTCTTTTCTTCTTTAATGTACCTAATCCTTGTTAATTTCTTTAAAACTTTAATCTATTAATAGTATGGAACTATCAATAGATTAAAGATTTAAAGAAAAAGAAATACAACCTTTCATAATAATTGATTCAATAACTACCATAATTAATTCTGGGGAAATTATGTGGATCATTGGCAACCCTGGCTGTTTTTCCGATAACAATGTCTTGTCTCATTCCAACGTAATTAGTTTGAGGATAGAAGAAATGAGACAAACATAGATTATTTTGACGGATTGATATATTTATGTATCCGTTTCAAAGCTACGACTTTAAACTCGTAAGTGGTTACATTTTTCTGAAATTGTTAGTAGGCCGTTGCGCCTCTAGTATTATGTAACCTCATTGCCTTACACTATTTTAACTATAATAAGATTACCAGAATACAAACTATATTTTTTCAAATAGGCAATGTTTGGTAGTTTTATACTCTATAGCACTGGCAATACAGAAACAGATGTTTTTTGAATATAGCTTCTCGGTAAGAACATATTTGATGTATTTGAACATTGGTGGGAAAAAAAATCAATATCTAGATTTTTTGCTAAGGTAAGACTCATTTTAATTTTTGTATACCTAGTTGGTCATTTGTATTTTGACAACAAATGTTATTTTATGTGATTTATGAGTGCTTAAGCTTATTTTATCCGTTCATTATTTATTGCTTTAATGGCGATTTTTATATTATTTTACCCGTGCTAACATTTGGTATCAAAAATATGCCGGTAACCATTTTATTGGCACCCATGCCAAAAATAGGTTTTATTAAAAAAAATGCAACTGAGGTAAAATATGCATTATTTCTATTGTAATTCAAAAAACACCTTAAATTAACTCATTCTATAAATTATATGCGCATCATTCCAAATGTTGGCCCCTGCCAATGATGTTAAATCTATTTATTGGCATGTGTCAATAATTGGTCATTCTGATGTGCCAATAATTGGTATCATTGATATTCGTTACAGCTAACTAACATGAAACCAAGGGCGAAAAATTAAGTAAAAGGGAAATCAGAAAAGGCGAGGCGTAAGGTGTATACAGTGGTATAGATTGATCTCACTTAATTTAAGAATGTAGCTGATAGAGTACCTATCTATTTTGTTATAACTTATAATTTTATAAGAAAAGTTTGTTTTTTTATGAATATTTTGTAGTTCAAGAGTTCATATGTTTTGTTAATGTATGTTTTTCTTTTATTTGTATGTTTATTGAACTAATGTTCCTACTCAAATACACCTATCTATATATTAATTAAACCCCTACAGTTTAGAATATCTGTAATATTGTTAAATTATCTTCTACTCATTCAAGTGTACACCCACATAATGAATGAGGGGCCAATAATAGGTAATGTTCACTGCCAATAAAAGGATGACCTATGCCAACATTTGGATTTTTCAGACATTTCTTTTTAACATGAAAACTATTGAATAATTTACTTTAATTTGAAATAAAAAGGTCATATAAACATTCTTATATGTTTATTTAACCAATATGGATACTTATTACCTTGTTAAAATTAAAAGGACATGTCTAATTTTAATGGTTTATTCATGTTACTCCTTAAAGTGCCAATAAATGGGTGTTTTACCCTATTTTTTAATTTCGCGGGCTACCTGAACGCAGCCACCATAATGTGCCTATGGCACAATATACTCGTGGCTCATACCGGCTACATATTAGTAATCTGTGGAGAGAACTCCACAGCTACTACAGAACACTATTTTTTACCACAGAATACTATTACATGTTCTATTACTACTTATAGCGGGACAGATTGTACGTACATACTAGGGGTGCATTCCGAAAATCCAAAAAGGGGTAAAAACTAAAAGCTCGTCATAGGTGGCAGCACCATTCAAAGACTAAAAATCGCCGTAGTTAAGTTTATGTTTACTTTTGTGTCGATCACAAATTAAACGAAAGCTATTAAAAGACGACCTAAGGAAAAAGGAAGCGTCTACCGGTAAAAAGCAGCATTAGTGGAAAAGACAATAAATTATGATGCTTATATAATTTACAGGTTATCTTGTGTTTGTTAACTTGAAGTTTACTTTTTCTTTGAAGACTGGAGGCGTACGACAGGAATAATCTGATCGGAGTTGAAAACTAACTCGAGAATAATCTTCCTAACTGAAAAAATATTATGATAATATAAAGACACACACACCTTTATTATAACTTACGTATTATCACACCACAAGTGCCTGTAACTAATAAAAACGGATTTCTGCCATAAAAGTCTTCAGGTTTAAAAAGCATAGCATATAGTCTCGACGAAATATCGAGTTTCTAATTTGTTTTTTCGGAAAGCTTTCTCCCACAATTTTCGTCTTTAAAATGTTTGGCAATTACATGGGTGTTTTGGCTGTCAACGGCTGTTCGATGGGGAATACTAATTAATTATGCTTGAAAGAATCGCTTGTTTACAAAAAAAAATATGGATAGTGACTGCTAGCTGTCAAATTATTGGACGTTGGAAATCAGCGACATCCGAAGTGAGCAAGTGGCAGTTTTTATTCCCATTGCGCTGTAATCAATTTGACAGTGCTTACACCCGTTCCGAATTAGCATGAGCGCGACAACGATGTCTCGTGAATCGTCATAGATGACGTCATGACATACGCCATCTAGCGATAACGCCGACCATGCCCAAAATTAATATCACCGTTTGCGCTGTCGAAAATGACAGTTGTGCTGTTTTGTTTTGTTGCATCATATCTTTAATAGAGGTGGTATACTAAAGTAGCATTTTCGAAATTGGGCTGTAAAATCCAAGACTTAACAAAACGAAAATCGAAATGAAATGATGAATGATGATGATCGATCGTCGAAATGAGTTTTAAACTCATGCGCATTATTATTTAATTATTGTTCGTCTATGTAGTTTATAATTCATGATATTTTTCTTCGGAGTAAATCTTTGCCAGGAGCATATAAATACGCTAAGCTACTATAAGCACTTCGTCATCCTCTTTATCACTGGGCGAATCGTCCTCCGCAAACTCAAAATCTGAGTTATCAGAGTCGATAGAGTCGACCAACAAAACAGAAGTGCCAATGCGTTGAACTTCCATTTAAAAAATAATATCCAGTCGGTCTTCCTTGTGCAAGGTTCGGGGTTGACGTTGAGCAAGCACAGTGAGCGCGTTCACGAGCATTCCGAATTGTTGACAGCTCTCAGCTACTTGTATCATAATCGTGATAACTACGAATTGTTGACAGCTCTCAGCTACTTGTATCATAATCGTGATAACTAAATCGGAACGCTAATAATATTGATGTGAGCGTTGCGAACGACAATGGCATAATTCGGAATGCACCCTAGTACGTACGTACCACAGACTAGTTAGGTACGTACGCTACCAGTGTGTTGCCAACCTCGTCCTAGAATAAAACTACATATTTTTTTGTACATACATGCTGAATAAAATCTGTAGAAAACTGTAAATATTCTGTAGATTTGAAGGCATAAACTAAAAATTGGAAAGATTTATTCTAGAAAACTGTAAATCTACAGTTAAAACTGTAGGGTTGGCTACAGCGTAACGTACGATACGACATTTTTGACATTTTTATGCAAGCACGGAATTATTATGTACTATATAGTGAAAGTGGGTTACTCTCTCATAGAGATGAAACCTGTGTCCCAACAGTGACAACATTATAGGCTGACTATCCTATATAGTACAACAAAACAAATATCTCATAATAAAAGTAAAGAATTTTATCAATATGTTAAGAACTATTCCAAATTATTTAAACAAGTTTGTAGCGAAGCTAAGTGTCGGTATTAAAGCTCCAAGATTAAAAACAGTCAAAATAAAATAAAAACGACTTGGGAAATTATAAACAATGAGACTGGAAGAGTCAGAAAGCGTAGTAGTGACTACAGCCTTAATATTAATAATAAAGTTATTCAAAAAGATTTAGAAGTTGCCTCAGTTTTTGAAAATTTCTTTGCCGATATTCCAGTCTCAACCACAAAAACTTTAAATTCTTCACCCACTGTTGCCGAGTCCCTATTGAAAGAAAATGTTGATATTTGTAACCATGTATTTAATTTCGACTATGTTAGTGCTCGAGATATTATTAAAACTTTCAATACACTTAATGTTAAAAAAACTGCTGATCTGTGGGGAAATTCCGTAGAGGTTACAAAATGTATCATCAACACTTCACACTTGTACACTTGTCACTTGTACTTCTTTCTCTGTAGCGCCTGAATTGGCAATAATTTTTAATAAATGTATTTATTTATTTATTTATTTATTTATTTATTTATCATCATCATACATCTACCCTTACAGCTAACCAATGCGGTAAATGTGCCTTAATTAATATTTTAACATAATTGTTCCTTATAACTAATACCTATAACTAATTACAAACAAAGCATTCCTTGTGAATTCACTCAGAGAACAACAGAATAGGTCTGTCTCACTCGCTATGAGGTTGAGCGTGCGGAGTGCACGCGTCATCGGCGCCTCCTTCAGAAGGTTGGTCCTAGCACGCGGTTCCACCAGCAGTCGTGGCTGCCGTCGTCGCCACACGTACCTGTCCGGAACACACAGACTCACCTGGCCTAAAACAACTGCATTATGCACCTTCCCTCTCAGTATTTTAAATATATATGAGGCAAGTGCAAGATCCCTCCTAACCCTTAGCTCATTGTATCCTACCATACCTAGAATAAATAAGGTTGGATACATTAATGGGTAAAAGGGATAGACTCCATAATAGCGCATATATAAATATCTTATAAATTTATTTTGTACCCTCTCCAGCATGAGACTATATTTAGCTTCATGCGGAGGCCAGATAACTGCGTTACATTCTACCTGGCTCCTCACCAATGCGTTATATAATGCTATAATAGCTTTCACATTCGTGAAACTTCGGACCGTACGAAGCATGAAACCTAAATTTCTATACGCTCTTTTACAGCAACGCATGATGTGATCCCGAAAAGTGAGACCAGTGTTAAATTTTACTCCCAAGTCCTTGACTTCTGTGACCCGTTCCATAGGCGACCCGTCAATATAGTAGGTATGTAAGATGGGATTGTGTGCGCGAGAAAAAGTGATGGTCACACACTTCAAGCTATTAAATTGTAAGAGATTTTCTTTGCTCCATCGCACTACCCTATCAATGTCTCCTTGTAGCCTGACACACTCATCGCTGCTCTTTATCGCGAGGGATAACTTGAGGTCGTCAGCAAACAACAAACAAGATGCGTCTTGGACTACTTCTGGTAGGTCGTTTACCACCAGAAGAAAGCCCAAAGGGCCAAGGTTACTACCTTGACTTACCCCGGACCTAGTGAAATATGGATCTGACACGTGTCCCGCATATTCCACATATTGCTGCCTATCCCTCAAATAACTGGCAAAAAACTGGAGAGAGTGTGGGGTGAAACCAATACCTGCAAACTTTTTAAGCAAAATGTCATTATCGACTAAATCGAATGCTTTTCTAAAGTCAAAGTAAGCAGCATCAGTCTGCCCCCCACCATCTACCGTCGGCACCAGATGAGCCATTTGGCAGAGAAGATTACTGGTGGTACTTCTTCCTGGTCGAAACCCATGCTGAGCGTCTGACAGCTGTGCGCTAACCTGAAGATATATGCTCCTATGTATAGCAGTTTCCATCACCTTCGCCGGCGTAGACAATACCGCAACTGGCCTGTACCCATCCACCGAGTCTGCTGACCCTGCTTTCGGAACCGGAACAACGCGGGTTACTTTCCACCTCTCCGGAAACACGGGAGCTTTGAGGCACTGGTTATAGATATGAAGAAGAGGCCTAGCCAGCGCTACTCGACAATCCCTAAATATGTAAGGCGGAATGCCATCAGGCCCTGCGTACCGTTTCGACCGTTTCTAGAAGCGCCCGACTCACGTCTCCTAACTGTAATTGGTGCAAGTGCACTCGCGCCGCTCCGTTTCCGCTACCTGCGCTGTATTGACTGTGGTGTAATTCCTGACTTAATGAAGAGTAGTAAAATAATACCTTTGTTTAAATCGGGCAGCACATCAGACCCCACGAACTTTAGACCGATTTCTGTGCTACCCACCTTCAGTAAAATATTTGAAAAATTGATGGTAGATCAATTGCAAAGACATTTTATTAAATTTAAATTATTAACCAGTAAACAATTCGGTTTCACAAGGGGTCGCTCTACTACCGACGCTGGCGTTGAGCTTCTTGCTCATCTTCATCTTTGAGGCCTGGGAAAAGTCGCATGATGCCCTAAGTATTTTTTGTGACTAGTCTAAGGCTTTCGATTGTGTTTCTCATGATACATTGGTCAGGAAATTGCATCACTATGGTATTAGAAACACTACTTGGGATCTTCTTATCTCTTATTTGGATAATAGGATCCAAAGAGTGGACGTTAACGGCAAGCGATCCCCGGGTTCTATTGTCACTATGGGAGTTCCGCAGGGCTCAATTCTTGACCCTTTTTTATTTCTCGTATATATTAATGATCTACCTTCCCTTGTAAAGAATAGTCATGAAATAGTGTTATTTGCAGATGACACATCACTTTTATTTAAGCTTAAACGACAACAGATAATTACTGATGATGTAAATAATGCTATCGCTAAAATAGTACATTGGTTTAGTGTTAATAATTTACTTTTAAACGAGAAAAAGACTAAATGTATTAGATTTCTGACACCTAACGTTAAGCAGGTGAAAACCAATGTACTAGTTAATGGGGCGGAATTGGATCTCGTGGACACCACTGTGTTCTTAGGTATTACTTTGGACTCGAAGCTACAGTGGTGCCCACATATAACCAAATTGTCGAAGCGGCTAAGCTCTGCAGCCTACGCGGTCTATAAAATCCGTCATTTGACTGATGTCGAAACAGCTCGATTTGTATATTTTAGTTATTTCCATAGTGTAATGTCGTACGGCATTTTGCTGTGGGGAAATGCAGCCGACATTCAGGCTATATTTGTGCTGCAGAAACGAGCCATTCGAGCAATTTATAACCTTAGTTGTAGGCATTCACTGAGGGATAAATTTAATGAAATAAACATAATGACAGTCGCATCTCAATATGTATATGAGAACCTGATTTATGTAAAAAAGAATATTAATATATATTCCAAACACAGCGACGTGCATAACATTAATACTAGAAACAAAGATTTACTTATTGTGCCCTCGACTAGGCTCCAAAAAATTAGTAATTCATTTAAGTGCCAAAGTATACGTTTTTACAACAAACTCCCAAGTCTTGTTAAAGAACTGAGCCTCAATAAATTTAAATCATTTATTAAACTGAAACTCTGTCAAAAAGGTTTCTATAAAGTTAAAGATTACTTGGATGACAAAAAGGCTTGGGATTAGCTAAGCCACTTCAATGTACCCCCAAGCAACAATCCATTTTATACTGTGAATGAGTGTTTTAGAATTAATGATATCCTTATAATAGGTCTTTACCTATGAAATTGCCGTTTTGTATGAAAAAATTTAAACGAATTTTTTTCATGAATTTTTTATTTGTATTAATCGAAGTAATCACCCATGCAATCAATGCATCTTTGCCATCGCAGTGGCAGTTTATTGATGCCCTTCTTAAAGAAATCAGCTGGACGGGAGGCAACAAATTCTTCAAAGGCATTTTGTACTGCCTCTCGGGTATTACATTTTTTTCCCGCCAAGAAGTTATCCAAATTCTGGAAAAAGTAGTAGTCTGTAGGCGCAAGGTCTGGTGAGTAGGGCGGATGACGGAGAGCTTCCAACCCCAGTTCTTGCAACTTGGAGACCGTCTGCTGTGCAGTATGAGGTCGCGCGTTGTCGTGCAGGAGCAGCGGAGACGAGCGATTGACCAATGCTGGTTGGAGATGCGCCAGCTTCTCCATCATTGTGTTCAGTTCTTCACAGTACACATCTGCAGTAATGCTCACCCCGTTTGGTAAGAAGCTGTGATGAATCACACCGGCGCTAGACCACCAAACAGTGACCATCACTTTTCTAGGGGTAAGTTTTCGTTTAGGGCATTGTTTAGGTGCTGAACCAGGATCCAACCAACTTGCTGAGCGCTTACGGTTATCAAACAGAATCCATTTTTCATCGCAGGTAACAATGCGGTTCAAAATTCCTTCATTTGTGTGTCTGTTGAGCAGTGCAAGGCACGTCTCGACGCGTACTTCGCGCTGGCGATCATTGAGTTCGTGGGGCACCCATTTGTCAAGCTTTTTTACCTTGCCAATTTGACGCAAATGGACCAATATTGTTTTGACGCTAACGTCGAAAGCTGCTGCTAATTCAGCCGTAGATTGTGTATCATCAGCTTCCACAATCGCCTTTAATTCGTCATTGTCGACCAAAGTCTTCGGACGACCGCGAGGTTCATTTTTCAGGTCGAAATTTCCAGAACGGAAGCGAGCAAACCAATAACAGGTGGTGCGTTGGTTTGTAGAGTTAGCTCCGTAAACGTCGTTGATGTTGCGTGCCGCTTGTGCCGCGTTGCTGCCACGACGGTACTCATATTCCATAATTACTCGAATTTTTAACGTATCCATGATGACGAAAAAGATTGAAATGCGATGAAAATGTAACACTAATCAATAAAGAAATGACTACTTTTAGAAAAAAAAATCCATGTTTTTAAAATAAAATTAATTTGAAATTAGAATTCATAGCCAAACAAAAATTATTTTGATTTGAAATGGCCAGTACTGCAGAACGGCAATTTCATAGGTAAAGACCTAATATAATAACTTATGGTATTTTTGATGACTTTTAAAGAGTAAACTGTCTGTGAATGTGAGTAGCATTCAGGCTACATTGATTATCATTTTAATATTGTGAATGTGAAGACTATGTGGGTCATTGTTGCTTTTTTTTCTCTCCTCAGTTAATTTTAATCATGGTCTGGCAGTTTGAGTATTTTTTGTGGCCTACCCAAATGTCTTTTCTTTGGTATTGTTCGTCGAATCGTTGAGCTCCTTAAGTTCTGAGTTGAGCTTCACGATTACTGACAAATGCGTGCACTGACTGGACAGGTCCACTCAATCTGTGTGGTTTTTCCTCAAAAGACCATCTCAGACACAAATCTACATGGTCTTCACATGATCTGACCAAGATTATGTCTGGACTTTAAAAGAGACTGTGACCTCTGAGTTTGTTTCGGCCTTTCTTCTCAGAGTAGTCAGATAGGAAACGCCGACCTCATCTAGTTTTTAAAATATGATTGACGTGTAAAAGTGTTTGTTCAAACCTACTTACAGAAATAAAATCATTTATCATTTATCATTTATCTCACTACTTGTGTAAACGCGGGGGGTAATACGCACACAGAACCACTGACAAGTATCTCTGATACCTCCATATTCCAGTCAGTCACTGATTCCAGTACTGTTACCGTATAATTTCACCTCTGATTTTGCATCACAGTGATATTTTTCTCGTTGCAAAAAAGGTTGCTGACAGATAAAGGTAAAAGGTAAAATAACTGTGAAAGTACACCACATTATAATATTGCTCAGGGGCGCGATTTATAGAAAAACTCGTGGGTGCTCATACTTATGCCCACAGGAGGGAGGGGTTTGTTCATTTTTAATAGCCGACTTCCTTGAAATCTGTCCAGTGGAATACGTTTGTGCTAGCTAATCCAAAAACTGAACTGTGAGAAAATCGATATAAAAATTTTCGGATCTCGGATAGGTCCATTTTTCCTTTCACCATTCCTAGTTTTAGAATAAAGCAAAACCACAATGCACGAACAAGCGAAGTGAGTTTGAAAATCTTAGCACCCCGCTTTAAAAGGTTTTAACGCAACCAACGTTAGTAACGTAAGTAGTTAGACGTCTTGTTCCGCGGTGAGTGCCGTTAAAGAGATATCGGTTAAAGACGATAGATCGGTTTTGATGTAACCTCATGGGTGCACAGCATCCACCATTTACTTGTCGTGGGTGCTCACCCACGGAGTCGGTGCCCCTGATATTACTACTACCCGCCACCCTTAGACCCATCGATTTAATATTCCCAATATTAAATCGATGATTAGATCATTAAATGATCTAAAACCTCAATAGGCAGCAGTACGCGGCATGGCCCATGCCGCTTGGGACAGCAAATAATCAACATTTGAATGGCCCAGCCCGGCGTGGCGTGCCGAAGCCGAAGTGGCATACATATTGCAATTTGCCGCGGTATGCTCGTCAAGCTAAAGTCCTCCTTTGTGGAAAAAACGAAACGTGAGTGCTAAGAATATCGAAATAGGATGATTTAACCATTTCCGCTCACGAAAGTCTTTGCCATGCCATGCCGCGCCGAGCTGCCTGGTGCTAGCGAAATGTCATATCCGCACACAGATTCTGAAATCCCTAGTGACAAATATGCTGTCCTAACCTGCGAGTCGCAGGAGCGAGGAGACTAAAATGGCTGATAAAAGTACTAAGCAGCCACCGCCTTTGCGACAGTGGCGTCCCGACTCGTTTTATAGACAACTTAGCAATGTTGCCTACCCGTACGATAATTATGGGCCGTATGATAATTTGACCTATCACACGATGTACAGTCGCCAGCACATCAAGTTACTCATCAATATTTTAAGGTTTAAAATCGTTTGGAGATTATGACAGTTTCATGTAGCTTGACCTGCAGAGCGACTGTACGACAGCATATTTCGAGGTTTGAATAAACATTTTTATAATGAGATTAAATTAAATCACTTACTTCCATCGACGTTTCTTTAAGATAAGAAGGAGAGTTGTACTAATAATTAATAATAAAGAACGTGTGTAAGGTGTAAGAGAGTGCGAATATTCCCACTTGTCTTGAACTCGTAACGAGAGTAGTCGTCCTGCCCAAATTATCGTGAAATGCACTATTAAAATACCGCGGCACGATTACTGTCGTCGCGTCGGCTATAATTTACAGCAATGCGACATTAAATTATAATTTTTTTTTGTTTCGTTAAAAATAGTTGAAAAACAGTAGTTTTTAAGTCGTCTAAACTCAAAATATTACAGACTCGTCAATACTCAAAGCTATAAGAAAACATAGTTTACAGTTTATACTGCTGGTAGTGTAATATGAATGTCAATGTAATTTGTTACCTACATAATCAAGACCAGCGGCAGCAGGTTAGACAAATATTTCAAAATAAAGACAACAAATTGTATTACGGGATAAAAAAATATATTATAACCGATTGTACACTTAATTTTGTCGTGAAAACGACAATTTGTAGAAATTCGATAATTTAAACTTTTGGAGTTGGCAACACTGCAACGTGGTGACCCACATAAAAAAGTCATCTGTAAAGTCGAGTTCGAATTTCTTTTTTTGTTTTACATGTGTTCTGTGTTTGAGGTGGTGGTGCTGACTGGACTGACATAACAGGCTATTTGTCATTGCTGGCATAAGAGTATTCGCTACGCAAGCTTGCTGCATTTTTTAACCGGTAAGTTTTCACGAGATGGTTATTCAGGAATTAACCATTACCTATTTTGTGATTGCCCTGTCAATATTCTTTTAATTAAATTTTTTCAAGATTTCAAAGAACCTTTCTTAGAACAATACTTTCCATATGGTACACGGCATCATTTTAATTATTTGTAGTAAGTACCTATGTAGTTTAGTAAAAAATAGTTAAATTAATGAAAACAAGTTAGGTACCCAATGTTTTCATTGATCTAAGAGAAATGTGTTATCAGTAATTGAATGAATTGTTAAACTTCTGGTGTAAACAATCTGTTTAATAATTGCATAAATATACATACATACATAACAGTATCAGCATGATGCAATTTTATTGTAAGGCATTGTGACAAAAAGTTTAAAACCGTTTAATACCAAATAATAAATAAAATGTGCTTTTTAAATAATATTTATTTCTTTAAATTTTGTTTACTTAATAATTTAATACAGTTATACAAAATGTTCAACAATAATATAAAAAATTAAAATCTGTGACTGATGAATCTAGCTTAGACTTTATTACACTACTCTGAATTTAAGAAGTTTTAAGGCCCATATTATACAATGTCACTCAATACTCAAGCATTACTTAAAACTAGATTAAAGCCATTTGATTGGTTGAAACTAGTTTTAAGTAATGCTTGAGTATTGAGTGACCTTCTGTAATACGGGACTTAGGGGAGTTAGGACAATTAGGATTCTAATCCAGTCAGGATGGTTCTTACCTTCCTGACTCGCTCAGGTAAGGAACCTAACCGAGGAGCCTGAGTCTGAGCCTGATTAGGATTTCAGTAAAATGTTTTACCTTAACATCAGTCAGCTTTTAAGGTTTTTGTTAAAAATGTTTGTCAGTGACTGTAGAAATGGCCGGTTGATTTTGTTTTATTTTTATATTAGGTATTCTTAAAATATATGATTAGATATTCCTGATGTACAATGCCCAATTCTCAAGAGACCCGTTGAAAAAGAAAAAATGAACTGCAGAATTCTAATGTCTCTGTGTAAAATTACTCTGTGTCATCCAAACAGATAAAATGATAAGGGTTCCATTTTGCTATTTGGCTATTTAACCCAAAAAATATATCAGATTTTGCGAATCTGATATTCAGCATCAACATCGGTTAGATCTACTATTAAATACAATGCTCATGTGTATTAATGGTGATTGTGGACCCACAAGGAGGATTTATTCCATGCAGGATTATTTTATAGGTGCTGCATCTTTGTCTACAGCTTTTAAATGGGGGAGAATTTCGTCACTGCACTTTTCAAAGGTTCTCAAAATTAGGTACACGAAAAGTGGATGCCATGGAAAATGGAAATATATCCCTTTGCGACTCCTCCCGGCGCCCATACACCCCCCCCCCCCCCCCCCCCCCGGTATCTTTGGCCGAACCAAGTTGACACCTCCCCGAATCTTGGGCTATGACCGTGCCTGGCTACCTTTGCAATTAAAGAAAGAAAGCAAATTTATTTAGCTGCATTTTTGTGTTTATAATGCAAATTGTGCCGTTAAGCTGGGAGGCACAGCTTGCAAAATAACCACAAAAAAAAAAACTTAATTTCAAGAACATTATTTTTGCGCGAAATAGAATCAGTGGGGTAATTACGTAACATACTAACAGTAGGAATGGGTTTAATTTTGACAGTTTAACCACATTCATTGCGTTATTTACGTGGTTGAGCCGTCAAATTTTTCAAACACATGAAGCAATGGATTATCTATAGGCTTCAAAATGATTCAGATTATGATAGATTGTGTGTTACGTAATTAGGGTACAGTTCACCAAATATGCCAGACAACTAGTTTCTGAAGCTGGTTTTCAACTGGATCTACATTTGTCAGGTGTAAACCGATTTACACAGAATGTCGCAGAATGAACTGTGACATTACATGTAACGAAGGCGACTTTGTCTCAATATATAACTTGTTTTTTTTTAATGGCATTTAAGCTATAGATACGCATATCTGGTATCTGACCAGAAACCTATCTAGTAGTTTAAACTGCCTGCTCCGGCCCCACGAATTGTGTAAATATATTTCATTAAAGAAAAATTATTCCTGATCAGTGTAAGGTTACCAAGTTTTCAATTTCTTTTTTCTGTATTACTCTATCAAATCTTTCCTTTTTTTCAGATTTATCTAAAAATGGATACTACAATGAGTGGCAACCAGATAAGAAAAACCTTTATAGATTTCTTTATTAATAAGGGGCATAAATATGTTCATTCGTCTTCTACAATACCTTTGGACGATCCAACGCTATTATTTGCTAATGCAGGTATGAACCAATTTAAACCTGTATTTTTAGGGTCCGTGGACCCTAACTCTGATATGGCTTCGTATGTACGAGTTGTTAATACCCAGAAATGCATAAGAGCTGGAGGTAAACACAATGACCTAGATGACGTGGGTAAGGATGTTTACCATCATACATTTTTTGAAATGATGGGTAACTGGTCCTTTGGTGATTACTTCAAAAAAGAAATATGTGCATGGGCCTGGGAACTTCTTACTGAGGTTTTTAAATTGTCAGGTGATCGATTATATGTTACTTACTTTGGAGGAGATGCTTCTTCAGGGCTAGAACCAGATCTTGAATGCAAAGAAATTTGGCTGAAATTAGGTGTCCCTGAATCACATATTCTTCCTGGGAGTATGAAAGATAACTTTTGGGAAATGGGAGAAACAGGTCCGTGTGGTCCATGCTCAGAGTTGCATTATGATAGAATTGGAGGACGTGATGCAGCTCATCTCGTCAATATGGATGACCCTGATGTACTGGAAATTTGGAATTTGGTGTTTATTCAATACAACAGAGAAACGGATGGGTCATTAAAGTCGCTACCAAAAAAACATATTGATTGTGGATTAGGTCTGGAAAGATTAGTGTCTGTTATTCAAAATAAGAGAGCTAATTATGATACGGATTTCTTTATGCCTATATTTAAAGCAATTGAAATTGGCACAGGTGTGAGACCTTATTCTGGAAAAGTTGGATCGGAAGATGTCGATGGAATAGACATGGCATATAGAGTTTTGGCTGATCATGCAAGAACATTAACTATTGCTTTATCAGATGGTGGGTGTCCAGACAACACTGGTAGAGGCTATGTACTTCGAAGAATTTTAAGGAGAGCTGTACGTTATGCCTCCGAAAAACTGAATGCCAAACCAGGCTTTTTTGGATCTTTAGTTCACACTGTTGTCGAATTGTTAGGAGATGTTTTTCCTGAAATAACAAAAGATCCTTTATCACTTATTCAACTTATAAATGAAGAAGAAGTGCAATTCTTGAAAACACTTTCACGTGGAAGAAATTTACTTAACAGAACTGTTGAGAAACTAAGTGGCAAAGTTATACCTGGTGATGTTGCCTGGCGTCTTTATGACACTTACGGTTTTCCAGTTGACCTAACACAATTAATGTGTGAAGAAAACGGACTTACGATAGATATGGATGCTTATGAAAAATCAAAGAAAGAATCGCAACTAATTTCACAAGGAAAAGTTGCAGGTCAAGAAGATTTATTGGCTCTCGACGTACATGCTATAAGTCATTTACAAGACTCTGGTGTGCCTGCAACAGATGATTCACCTAAATATAACTATGTGCCATCATCTACCGACAGCGAAGCAGTTTATAATTTTTCACTTTGTACTGGAACTATAGTCGCCTTGAGAAAAGACAAACAATTTGTTAGTGAGGTCTCATCTGGTCAAGAATGTGGCGTAATACTGGACAAAACAAATTTTTATGCTGAACAGGGTGGGCAAATTTATGACGAGGGATATATGGTAAAGGTAGACGATGAGAGTGTTGAGTTCATGGTAAATAATGTACAAGTTAAGGGAGGATATGTACTACATACTGGAAAACTTGAAGGCTCTCTAAAAGTTGGAGATAAGTTATCAATGCATATTGATACTGAAAGGCGAAGACTTGTAATGAACAATCACACGGGCACTCATGTTCTAAATAATGTGTTAAGAAAAGTTCTTGGAAATGATTCTGATCAACGTGGTTCCCTTGTCATGCCAGACCGTCTTAGGTTTGATTTTACCAACAAGGGCCCAATGTCTATAAAACAAATTAAAGAAACTGAAGATCAGATTAAAGAAATTATAAATAAAAATAAAACTGTTTACGCTAAACACACGAGCTTAAATGACGCCAAAAAAATAAAAGGCTTAAGAGCTATGTTTGATGAACACTATCCTGATCCAGTTCGTGTCGTATCTGTTGGGGTACCCGTTGAAGATTTGGAGAAAAATCCAGATGGATCAACTGCCTACGAAACATCTGTAGAATTTTGTGGTGGATCTCATTTACATCAGACAGGACACATTGGAGATTATGTGATTGTTAGCGAAGAAGGCATCGCAAAAGGAATTCGACGAATCGTTGCTTTGACTGGACCAGAGGCAATGAAAGCTATAAGTAAATCGAGTACATTAGAAAATGAAGTCAATAATGTTGCTAATTTCATTAAAGATCAGAGTGACAATGTGAATCAGAAGGAAATTCTTAGAAAAATTGTCGATCTTACAAACGACATATCACAAGCTCAGATTTCGTATTGGAAAAAAGAAGAACTAAGAACTATGCTTAAAAATTTGAAAAAGCAACTTGACGATAAAGAAAGAGCTGCAAAAGCCGTGACAATTACAGAGGTTGCAGAAAAAGCTAGAGAAATTTGCGAGGAGAAGAAAGAAAACAAAGTTATTGTTTCAGAGTTAAAAGCATTTGGTAATACCAAAGCTTTAGACGGTGCCTTAAAACAAGTAAAGCTGCTTTGCCCAACTACCGCAGCTATGTTCTTTTCTGTGGACGATGAAACAAACAAGATATTTTGTCTTGCTGCAGTGCCTAAAAATGCAATTCAGAAAGGTTTGTTGGCTTCTGAATGGATTCAGTCTGTAGTCCCAGTTATAGGTGGAAAGGGTGGTGGCAAAGCAGAATCTGGCCAGGCTTCCGGAAATAATTACAGCAATCTTGAGGAAGCGATGAAAATTGCAGAGAAATTTGCTAATCTGAAACTGTGCTAAATTATAATATCAGAGGGCCTACCACCAACGTACAAAGCAGTATTATTTAAATCTTACTTCAGTGCGCACAGGACGTACAGTCATCTCTTTCCCACACTGAAGTAAGATTAAAATAGTACTGAGCTAATCATAGCTACCACCAGGTAGACCTCCAGGTCAATACTTATTACTAACATTTTCTATTATGCTTAAAATAAATGTTCACTTCATATATTATTTAATTAAATACACTTAATTTATATTTTTCGTTTTTATTTATTACGGTACCTTACCCAAATACAAGGTGACCCGTTTACAGTGGTCCAAAACTATTTTAGAAGCCTCCCGCTAAGGGCTTTTCTAAACTCGACATGATTCGTTCCAGATTTTCAATCATTAAAAATTAATAAAGAGTCGTTCACCCTGAGATGATCAGTACATTATTTTACTATACTATAAGACCCCCGTCAGGTACGAAGTTGCAGTAATACTCGCACGCACACACACTCTGCATAAACATAGTAATAATACTATACAATAGAAAGAAACGAGAGAGTCGCATGGAGGAAGCATAACGCTCTTTCCTTACATGACGATTTCTACCAGTCAACTCCTTTTTTTGTAACGGGGTGGAAGTCCTCATGAATGTGCTCCACCCTGGGGCGGACGGAGGGGTCTGTCTGACTTTACTGTCTTAAAACACCCCGTGTTCCCTCGTACACTCCGGGGGCACTTAAGCACTCTTCAACGCAGCCCCCGCCTGGTATACATTATGGATTGCAAAAAAGATAAATTGAATTGATGGATTCAAAAAACGTGTCTATACCCACCTACCAACCTACTTTACGGTACGTGTAATGAAAAAAAATTGTAGGTACCTCAACAATTAGGTAGTTAAAAAGATTTTCGTAAACTAGTTCGCACGGCGACAGAGACCGGAGACCGAGGCGGAAGATAGAGACCGGATACCGAGACCGTTACTGATCATTAGGTTTTTTTATGGGCACCCGTTCGTGAGGAACACCGAGACAGGAGACTATACGTCCATAAAATATTGTCATTAAACAATAAATGGTTCTTCGGTGTCCTGTCATTTGACAAAAAACTAATCACAAAGCATTTAAAAAATAACGTTAGGTCCATTTATACTTGATAGATAAAGTTATCACCTAAGGTGAGTGGGGGGAAGATGAAAAACGGGGTAACACAAAAAGTTGTCCATAACGCCAGACTTAATGCAGTTTTTGCAGTGATGGCAACATTATTAAGATCGCCATTTTGTTACGTCGCACATCTCAGTCAGCGTTTGGCGCTTTGAGTTAATGGTTGTGTGAAAAATGCAAATGTCTGCGCAGTGACTTTTACGCAAATTAATCGAGTGTTTTAATCTTACCCCGTGTCCTGTAACTTTACTTACGAGGTGGGTACGAATGTTTTATTGGAATATCTACTCATTATTTTTAATTCTTAGTTGTGTTATTACATCCAAATATGGATATTTTTCGTATTTTAGGATTTATTTCAATTTTCCATCTTTACCCACCAATATTTGACGGGGTAAGAAGAACATATAAAAGTTTCGACCTTACCCCGTTTTCAAATGTCATACTAATAGACAGATTTTCTCAAACTGTTGTGATAAGATAAGTATACAAAATAAAATAACAGGTACCTACCCTTTTATGATGTTCATGTAGAATATCGGTTGTGCAAATTTTGAATTAATTAATTTTGTGTATAAGTGATTAGTGATTACATACTGTCTTTGAAATATTTAATTGGAATAAAATTATTGTTTTGTTTCAGCCAATATAACGGATGCACAGTAATAAACTGTCAGCGAGACAAATTCGGCCATTTATATCTAGAAGTACTTACAAATAATATTATTATAAATACCAACTTAGGACTACCGAATGACTATTCAATAAATCCATTTTGCCAATTCAGAATCACCATGTCACGTAACTACGTCCGGAAACCTCTACGCGCAACTTCCTACACTCATGACGATGTTGCTAACACCATAGAGTAAGTAAAACGGAAGGAATTGACATCATACGGCGCGGCAAAACATTACAATATACCTATTGCTACTCTTCAAATTCTCTGTTTTGTAATATCTTGGTATTAGGATAGAGTAAAATAAAAATATATATGTGATTGATAGCGATGTTTTATTTTCAGTATAACCTTAAGCAATTAAAGTGGAAAGTTTGAGAACCTCTATGTCAATCTCCCCCGGTTGGGGTAAGATTGAAATATAAAAAAATACAAAAATATTATATCTTTGTTAACTAAAGGTATTTTGACACTTTAGGCAGTTATCAGTTTTTATCGCACTTCAAACTATAGACTAGTGACGACCCACAGCGTCTGATAATCATTTGAACGATTTTAGAAACTATTTCGATCTTTCCCCATCACCCTATCGTCTTCCCCCTGTTTCATTCTCGTGATAAAAACATTTTATTTAATTTTTTTTAATGCTTTGGAACAGATTTAACAGGATGTTATCAATATGATAGAAAAATATACTCTTTGCTCTTTACTCAATACAAATAAATTTTTAGCATAAGCTAATATGAACTGTTCTACAAGACTTCAAATACAACACTGCTCATCTCATCAAAAAACCATTCGATCTTGCCCCCACTCACACAAACTATTCTTTCTGTAAATAAGTACCTAACTTGTTCGCGACGATGTCATCTAATAGTTTGTAGTTTGCACAAATAATGTAATTAGCTTCCGAATACCATCTGAGTATTGTTAAATCTCAGTTGAGTAGGCTATATAGTTAGAAAAATATAGTTTTGTGTTGCGTCCAGGTGCCCTAGACCGAGACCTAGGCCTGGACGTAACTTTCGTAATAATAATCCTTAGAAAAAGCCTGCTCAACTGGGATAATAGATTGTGTAAATAACTGTGTAAAATTGGTCTAACTGACACTCGTTCAGAGGCGCTTCACGCTCTGAAGAATTAACCTATGATGTTTTTAATATTTAGATTTTGTAGGTCAATAGACCAGCCTTGAAGGCTGTAAAACTAGATTACAATTACTTTTGTATTTTTACCGCAATATAGCTCATCAAAAGTTATCTGACTATTTAAAAATCAGCCCTTAGGGCTGATTTTACCAGTCATATATTTTATCCGTGGAATAAAATTGAAATTGACAGTTCTTGGTTCTAGTGTGGAAAAACTGCCAAAAATTCAAAATTTATTCTTAGAATAAGGCATTCTAGGTATACAATCTTGGTGAAATTCGCCCTTAATCAATAAAATAAAGCAACCAAGATTTCGCTTCGTTCGCCTTAGACAGGATTTTTTTTAAATTATTATTATAATAATTTCTCTTGTGAAGAATAAAATATTGATAAATAGAAATCTTTTAGTCTCTAACCTAAGCCAGTAGTCTAGAAATAGTAATTAGTAACATAGAAATAACTACTATTTCTATTATTAGTCACGGTTATTTTCAATGTTTTTCCTATTAATTAAAATTGGATCACTGCGCCTTTGTTATTACAGGCTTGCAGAAAAGAGACAGGTATAGGCCGCACAGTCGCTGTCTCTTTCTAGAGTGGTCACTTGTAGAGGCTCTATGGTATCGATGCCTGAATACCTATCGCGATAGTAGTGACGTGAGTAAATTTGTCTCGTGGAGTTGAAATAGAATAGTAGGTCGGGAATCCGATTCCAGGCAGTCACTTTACTTTGTGTATTTACTTTCATCACTACTGTTCTCGAAACGGTGAAGGAAATCAGCAAGTTATTAGGACGTTAATTCCGCTCAAGAGATGCTCATGAATGGGAGCATGCCGGTGGACGCGCGAGCATACGCTCGGATTGCGGCGAACGCAATCAACTTCCGCGGACGCAGTCGGCTGCAGCAGCATGCGAGATCATCTGCTCCGTCGCGCCCCGCCCCGATGCGAGGCTGTCGGTGTAAATTGAAGTGTCCGTTCACATAGAGACCCGATCGAAGAGCATCAGAGAGCTCTTGTTTTTTAACACAAACCAGAGGTCTTGGTAACAGGTGTATGCGCTCGTCAAAAGGCAGGAAATAAAAAGAACGTACTGTTTAAAAATTATTTAATGAACTTTTAAAAGAACTTCGTTTTAAAGGTAGTTCAAACAAATATTTCTTAAACAACCGACATAATACACTAACAATATCTACATAGTTTTATCATATAGAAGTAATTTAATACAAATATATTCATATAATTATTTGGTTGGTCTTTTTATGACAGCACCAATTCCATTGGTGATTTATCCTCACTTTGAGGTGGTGCATTCATGTTATAATAATTTACAATAACTATTTTAGTGATTCTAATAATAATATATAACAATTACATTATTCCTGACCAAAGCCTTCAGTTTCTTCAATAGCAAAATTCAATTTTTCGCACAATTGTTCGTAGCTCTTGTAAGGTGGTAAGTCGAGTCGATTAAAACACGTATGTGACCGGGGTAACCAAGTGTCCTTTCCAACCTGCAAAATAAATAATCAAATATGTAATAGATTATTAAATAAAAGATAACCAATAAAACAACAAACAATACAACTTCAATTCAGAATCAATGGCATGCATGACAAAATTCAAATTGCATTGTAACCTAAACCGTTTTAGGTTTTTTTTTTGCATATCGTCGCCTAATAATAAAGACTATATATAGCTATAGGTGATAATTGAATAACTGGCAATTAATGTAAATGATCTGTGATTCAGAATTCAAGTATAATTCACACATCAAAAGAGTCTAGGGATCAAGGTATTTAAAAAATATATTTTATTGCCCTATTGAAATTAAATAAAGCTGTCTATTTAGACAAGTACATACGACGAAGTACTCTCTGCTTTTGCTTTAATAGACTTCGCGATTTTTGCTTATGCTGGATTTTTCACCTTAGTTAATCCTGACATTAAAATGTGATAAAATTAAACGTTTTTAAAGGTTTTTCTTGCGTAAACAATTTTGTATTTCCGCCGTTAACGCGTATAACACAATCGCAGCGATTCGGCATACTCAAATGAGTTCATCCAAATCCCGTTGCGGAATGGCCGCCCTCGTCCGTTGTAACAGGCGAAAAATATTTTCTGGTGTGTGTACGGCATCCATATTTGCCAGAGCTCTTCTTTGAAGTATATCTCATGCGTGCAAAATGGGATTCAAGTCTGGCGATTGAGCAGGCCATCGTAGGCCTGATTGATATTAGCTGCGGCAAGTGTGTTTGCAACGACTGGCAGTGTGTGGACGTGCATTATCATGCAAAAGCAGAAATGTAGCACCAAATTGGGTCCGCAAAGGAATGACAACATCTGATACAATCGTTTTAGTGTAAATCTGTGCATTGAGATTGCCTCTGATCCAAATCAGTTCGGTTCTTCCACTGCGCCAATCCAAACACCCACCCATATCATGATTGTTCCACCACTGTATACATGCGACTTCCTGGAATGATTTTAAACGTTTTTGGCGTCCAAGAGTCCTCCAATACCGTGTAGGTCTAGTACTCCAGTATCTGGCCTCATACCAAAGCGAGATTCGTCAGAAAAACACAAAACCCACTCTTCTGCCCAATTTCTATGCTCACGAGCCCATTGTAAACGAGCTCTGCGATCGCGGGGCTCAATAGGTGGTACACGTAGCGGCTTTCGGGAACGGAGATTGACTTCATGCAAACGATTTCTTATGGCTTGATCGCTTATTAACATCCCTGAAGAGCTATGACACCTCGTAACCAACCTCATCGCGGTCATTGTACGATTTCGTCCTCCATATCGCTCTGCCACGCTGCCAGTGATGCGGTAACGTGTCTAAAGTCGAGTTATAACATTGTGTAGTGCCCAGAGCGATGCCACAGCACGTTGCCGAGAACCAGCTTCCAACATTCCCACGGCTCTGGTAATTTCTTCTTGGCTCAAATGAAATTTTCTGTTCATAATAACGTTATTTTGTATTGACTCCACTCAAAAGTGTGGCAGATTTTTTTCTGATTTGGCCTCAAACCCGTTGCATGATTATATAAGAATTCGACTTGACAGAAGATTTTCATGTTTTGACCGAAATTCAAAAACTATTCCCTTTTCAAATGACGAATTTTACTAAAAAGTATCCACATGAGTTACAAAAAATATAATTAAAAAAAAACAGATTTTTTTGTAAGTAGCAAAAACGTGCTTGATCCCTAGACACTTTTGATGTGTGTAGTTACTGACATTGAGATATATTTTTGAAATGAAAATTTCGTTAGCCGCGTTGAGCGATTTTTGGTAAGGGCAAAACTTCTGGGTTCGTGTCACCAACATGCTAATGTGACGAATAAAGCCACACTGGATACGCGCAGCGGCCTGTGTACGTTTAGGGGTTTTCACTTCTGTCGGCAGTCCCCATGACTGCCATTTTTTTTTACACAATGGGCAAGTTAATTAGTACGATAACAATCGTTTTAGTGAAGTGGTGTGACGGTTAATGCGAAATTGACCGCGTTTACCGTTTATTTATCTATCTTTCAAGTTTGAAATTAATAACAAAACATAAACAGTTAAACAAATATATGGTAATTATTAAACTTTAGTGATTATTTGGATCAAAACAATGCCACAAAATTTGTGTTAAACTATTAAATTAGTAAAATAATTGTTTATTTTATTATTTTAACAGACATATATCAACTTGCATTAACCATTGTACTATTCATTGTGATAACTTCATCTTGACTCTATACAACGTATGGCACAAAACAAATTCAATACATTGAAAAAGCCCTAGTTATTAATAAAATAAAATTACCTTCTCTATACAGAATCTCTGTGGACCATTTGATCCCATAAGTTCAGCAAATCCACCCACTGGAACTCGACACGTACCAGTCACAAACTGCAGTAATCTTGCTCGCTTCTCGTTATCCATTTGTCGAACAAACTAAAATTGAATTGCACATTTTAAGAATTTTTTTTACTCCATAAACCGTTATCAGTTTCTATTATCAGTATCGAGTTTCCTAAAAAGCGATTACATCGCCGATGCTAAAATTATCGTATGTACTTTGGCCTTTACTCGTAACGTAAGTGATGTGACAAGTGAAAAATAATACAAACCTGCCAAAACCAAAGAACTTGCTTGCTCGTGCGAGTGTAATGTCTGTAAATAGTATTTCGTTGCCAATCATCTACATCCACCTCCTGCATTCCGCACAGCATCAATTCTAACTCGCGCTCGTCGAAATATTTCAGCCACTCCAGAGGTACAACCTGAGAAAGCAAAATAATAGTTTTTATAAGTATTCTGATTTTTCAGAATCAAGAGTTTCCAAAATCATACAATTGCTGACTCTAAAATGTATGAAACGCATGCGGTAATATTCATCCTAACTAAGGAACCCTAGACTGTGCGTAGTCCGACACGCACTTGGTCGGATTTTTTAGATTTGACGCAATCGAATACACTTACTCAGGCACAAAATTCAAGCGATAGCCTATTTCCAACAAAATCAAAGGAGAAATAAGTACATAGCAACCTTTGAAAAGCTCATTCCAGCCCATTCCAAGCTCAAGCCATTGGAAGAATAGCAAAAATACCCCGTCATTTTCTGAGAATGTTTTTTTGGCTTACGTCAAGGAAATGGCAAATAAATACAAGCCTAGCACGCTGTGGATGATCTATTCCATGTTAAAAGCACGGTTAGGACAAAAATGTTGATGACATCAAAAAAGGAAATGTTTCAATAATTAAATCTTTTATTGAGAAAAGTTGTGCCAGCGGCATGAAGAAGAACAATGTTTTATTAATTTATTTCCTGTGTGCATTTGTTATAGCACTCTCAGCTCTCTCTGTCATTAAAATAATAAAAAAATGAACTATCTGAAGCCACTTTTGTTCATCAATTATTTAATTATGGTTCGGACAGCCTCACCTCATTAAATCCATCCAAGAATGCTGAAGTTTGTTCTTCGATTCCTCTAGTCATTCGCCACTGAGTGACTAACTGAAGATAATTCTCCTTATTTAACTAAAAATAACAGTTATAATGTAATGTAAAAGTATGCATATACACAAAATAACAGGTATTACAAGCATCAGTAAATATAAAATTACCTCGGTGACGCGTTCTTTGTCACCGGACGGTTTCAACTCGTGGTGTATGACCTGACCTAACACTTCAAAGTCCACACTATACCACATCTCGAGGCCGCATTCGTCTATATTATTATCTTTGATCCATACCAAAGAATTGTAAAACTCGGGATCTATAGATTCTATGTCTTTCATGGTTAGTTTTTTGTTTAACATTCTTTTATAGAAGGGCATTGTAAATCCTGAATAAATAAATCTACCGTGATACAAAGCCATTGCTATAAACCTGCCAATGAATTTGAAGTAAAGGAGATGGTCTGGATTGACGTAACTGGCTGGGTTAATCTGAAGGCTGTAGTTGTTTTTGTTGGCATACTCAAACAGGCAGTACATGGGGTTTAAGACTTCGTGAGATAGTAAGAAGAACCACTCCCTACTGACGCCGCCATAATCTAACCCCTCTTCACCGCGGAATATTATATACAATCGTCTGCGCAACTCGTATGCAGGCAACCTCATTATCTGAAATAGAAAAATAATAAGATTGAGTGACATAAAAATATTCTAAAACAATACATTCATTATAAAAGAAAAACATTTGAAAATAGGCCCAATTGTATATTAATTATTATATAAAATATAAAGTGATATACCAGGTACTGAAACCTGGCCTTGAAAACAGGGGTATTTTCTGGTTTACTATTCCTTCGTTTTTACAGTATCCAATTTTAAATTAATGACACTAAACATTTGGCTTGAAATAGTACCAACCAGAACTTTTGACAAAACCCTGGCGTAGTAGTGAATGCTGTAATAGGAACTTTATGAATTTGAGACAGAAGCTCAACTATTATTCTGCATTGCTCAGACAGAGGCGGCCGGCGGTAGCGCCACCGCTAATGTATTGTGTACCGCGTCCGTTTGAATAACTCCATAACAGATAGTACACAACTGTATGCCACTGCAGCCCGCCTCTGTCTGAACAAACTGTTATTGTGCGGTTCCGAATAACACAGGATTTTGAAAAGTTACAACAATAAGCAGTTACCGATGGTTATTTTAAGAAACCATTTCACTTGATAGTTTTACTCAATCCATACAAATGTTAAAAGTTTTTCAGTATACATTTGATGCCATGTTCATGCGAGTCTTAGATTATTCTTTGAAAATAATAATGATATCATGAATAACCAGGTTGTATAATATTCACTAAAATACAGCAGAATTATTTACCTGATGATAAGAATCCTCAAAAAGCGACTGTCGAGACAATGTTATTTTAATATGACTGGGTAGAGCATTGCTCTGACAGAGATATCTGAATTGACTAAGCTTCCAGCGGAAGGAGCGCTCGTATGCGCGTGGCACGCCGTAGGCGCCCTGCGGGCCCTTGGGCGCGCCGGGCCGCGGGTCCTGGAACGTCGTGGTGCGCGTGTTGTGGTCCACGAAGTAGCGCGTGCCTTCCTCCGTGAATCTTATCTCCCATCCTGGCGGCAGTGCTTCTTCCAGAGCGCTCATTTCCTGCCCCTGCACATAACACAAACAGCTATCGTAGTTTATACAGTCTACGTGTGGCCCAATGGAGCCATTGCAGAGGCCCGAGCTAAATTACTTCAAAAGGCGCCCAGCCTTCGGGGATTCTTACCACACAAAAAATACAAATGTTCACGCAGCGTTTACATTTCTGCTTATAGGCGCTCCTGATATATTGATAGTAATGTCTTCAACGATAATAGCACGTTGCAATTAAGTTCAGGTCCCTATAACGGAAAGACGTCAATCGAAGAACTGCTGATGGGTAAATATGAAAAGGGTAGGACATCATCAGCAGTGTAAAGAACTGCTACATAAAATAACGCTAACTTAAGAGTCCCTTTTGCGGTATGGATCCATAAAAAAATAAAATAACATTGTGATGGTGTGTTAGTGACCTGAGTCCTCGGGTCCTCCCACTGCGTGGTGCGATTTTTGTGGTTGACGTAGTAGACCCGGCCGTCGGGCTGCACGCGGCGCTCCCAGCCCGCCGGCAGCGCGCCCAGCGAGTCGTCGGGCGCGGGCGAGCTGCCGGCGCCCGCGGGGCCCGGCAGCGCGGGGCCCGGCGGCGCGGGGCCCGGCGGCGAGGGGCCCGGGAGCGCGGAGGCCGGGGCCGCGGGGGCCGCCAGTGAGCCGCCCGGGCTCGCCACCGCCACGCTATTGTTGCCTGCCACTCCACTGCTCCCTGAAACCATTAGGCAGCCATTTTAGTTCAATCTCTGAGTTGATGCCACCATCTGCATCAGACAGCTTGAAAGTGGGTTTTCATAATTTTTTTATTTTAACCTTGTTAGTGTGTTGTATTTTTGGAATCGACTCCTCGAGCCTTTTATTTTCATAACCCCGTTGACCTTCAATTTTTTTTTTTTGTAAATGCTAAACTTATAAAAAAAAAGTTTTATTGATGTCTAAAATCCGCCATTTAGATTTTATACAAACAGAACCTAGCCTATAACCCTCGGACGACCCAGACGAATCGATAGACACCTTATGTATTATTATAACCTTCTAAATAATTTATTCACCTTCTCTAAAGAATCCCACATACAAAGATACATGTCGCGCAGTCTGGTAAAAAGATACAATCCTGCGTCAGACAGACGGCATAGTTTTATGCCCTTTTCACACACGGTTTCCGTTTATATGGCGACCAACCACACGGCTCGAGCTCTAGAGCTTCCACACGTACACGGTTGCCGGTGGGCAGAATACACGGGACGTTCACTTGAATATCGCGAAATGACTCGACCGTGCCACGTGCCGCATTCGTGTATGTGTGATACTTCGCAATCGACCACTACGCGCGCCGTGGAACAGTCAGTCAGAACAGCTGCATCGCGTCAAGGCACGGTGGCGTGTGAGAGCTTGCACAAGCATGCCAACTTCACTGAACCTGCCGTCAAATTCGTATGTGTGAAAAGGGCCTTAGTAATAGGGTTTCGTTGTTGTGATACACAGGCTAACATGCAAATCCACGTGGACGGTCAGCACGCAGTCGTTAGTAGGTATTAATATAAATTTAGTTTTAATTATAAAAGGAAAATGAAAAGTTAAGGTTCTGGAAATAAACAGGTAAGTAATTAATTTTGTTACTAGGACTTATCATACTCTAATTCTACATAGGTAGAATGGTATTAAGGTGATAAGATTGTTTTACGTAGTTAGTATGATAAGGTAAATATGCATGATTGTATATACAGATATCACTAAGAGAGCCAAATAATACATAACATAATATGTATGACTTATTTGGCTCTCTGATATTAACATGAATATAAAAAAAAAATACGAGGCATATGACGTTTTATTAGGTTAGATAAAGAAAAGTAAAGCCTAAAAGGCGAGCAGTTTTTTTGAATAATACCTACTTTTTTACCTCATTGACATCGCGATGCCGATGGCCAGAATAAGTGGAATGAGTTCCGATTTTTTTTTATATTCCTCATTGGGTCTGCTCTTGACCTCGATCACGCCCGATGGAAAGCGATGGATGAGGTCTATGATGGAACGAGCAACTTTTTTTGTGGAATAAGTTAGATGCTAAGACTATGTAGGTAAACAAGCAACGTACCGGTAGCGTTGAGATCGTGTTCGGAATCCGTTTGGTGCGGCGGCTGCGGGTGCGGGTACAGGAAGCGCTGGTTGCCCTGCGCGACCACGTGGCGCCGCTCGCCGCGCCAGTGCTGGAAGCGCGCCAGGCGCTCCGTGTCGGGGCGCTGCCACGTCGTGGTGCGCGTGTTGTGGTCCACGTAGTACACGCGGCCGCGCGCGTCGCGCCGCACCTCCCAGCCCGGCGGCAGCGGCTGCGGCCGCTCCCACGACGTCGACCGTGTGTTGTGGTCCACGTAGTATCTGGCGGTTGCAATGTCTACTTCAACCTCTGCCCGAGAATATTTTACAGCTTCTGACTGAGAATATTTTACAGCTTGGGAGCAGCCAGGCTGTTTTTTAAGCGTTTTAGTAACAGTGATAACTTTAATCAATCATTATTTTATATAACTTTTGCTTTAACTTTAGCTTCGCCCGCGTGGAGGTCGGAAATTATCTACGGAAACGTCCTACCGGGATAAAAATCCCATGTCCTAACCCAGGTCATGGTCTACCTGTGTGCCAAATTTCATCAAAATCCGTTGAGCCATTAAGGTGTTAAAAGTTAACAGGCAAACAGTTACTTTCGCAAATACAATATGGAGACGACAATAAATGAAAACATTGGCAATATGTACTAATGCATAAAAGTTTTCTGGAACTATTAAACAAATCCTAGCATCGAAATTAAAAAGTATTTTTGTAAACAAACTAAATAGTAGTGATAGGCCGACAATGGGTTTTGCCAGTCTTTGACTGGCTATTGTGACTAAATTACTAGTTTATATTTGATTGAATTTTCGTATGCAGCCTGGAAACGGTATTAGATATATGCAGTTAGTTTATTGTCGTCTTCCTTGTATAATATTATAGTATAGAGTATGAATATTAGTATGAATGACACAGTTAGGACCACACAAATGTTCTGAGCTTCAGTGCATGAATCGTAGGAAGCACAGAGAATATTCAGGAAAGAGGTTTGTTATCCAACAACAAGGTAAAACTTTAAGGAAATAAGTATTTAAACAGCAAGTAAAAAAAAGCCTGACCAACTCTGCTTCCTTACCATGCAATTTTTACTATGAAACACAACAATTTTATAATTTATATCATTCATTGCTTATTATAATTTAACTATTCAATATTACGATGAGTGTGAAAACCGTAAGTTGCTTGCTTTGAATGAGTAGAAGTATTGGTCTATGATTAAAAAACCTGACATCCTCTAACCAAACACCTTGCCTACATCATCAGATCATTTACACCAGCTGTCTATCAACTACTAATCTAGATCAATCCAAGAAGCTAAACCAGGTGGGTGGTCTATGATTTGTATGGCAGAGTTCATGTGAGCACCTTCCTGCTCTATCATCAGACTATGTTCATCTCTAAGTCAACTACGCATCAAGACCAATTTGAATGAGCCCAAACACGATATGTCTGCTGTAAGTTGTTGAGGAGTTGGTTATTCAGCAGACTTTCCTTGCTGCAGCATCAGGCCAATGTTACTATATAAATGTTGACACAATGTTATAGTATACCATATTTTAAATCAATCGAACAAGTCAAAGTGAAATAAATTATATTATATTGCTGAGATCCCTACATCAAACAGAAAAGACCTGATTATCTTCAAAATGACTGAACAGATTTTCGTGAAACATAACTAAGAACCACCGCGACTAAACCAGCCTTCTATTTTTTTTAAACGTGTGATGTCGGGGGACCCTATTCAGGAACGAACTTCCTTACACGATACTCGCACGCACACACACTCGTATAAAAGAGAAAGAGAGAAAATCGCATGGAGCATAACGCTTTCTCAGTGTGACGATTTCTACCAGTCAACTACTACCGCAAGCCGCGTTAAGGAACTTCGTTCCAAAAACAGTATTGAAATCTGACGCGTTTGGGAGGTACGATGCCAGACACATAGATACACAGAACGACACAGCCGTCAAACTTAAGAGGGCGCACAACTGTCCACTAGCGCCACTTCTTAAAAAAAAAAAAATATCTCGTGATTGAGAAGGAATTATGAATAACGGCTTGTAAGGACCCTCGGCAAGTGTGTCTGGAATTGTCTAACACCTTTTATAAAGTTTCATATTGAGACACTAAGCAATAAACTTCGGTCAAAAGAGCGGCCACATTCCTCTAGATCGTATTTTGTTGCTTCGAGTCTCAATATTAAAGTTTATAAAAGGTATTAGAAAATTCTAGACACACCTACCGAGGGACCTTACAAAACGTTATTCATAGTTCCTTCTCAGTCACGAGATAATATTTTTTTTTTTAAAGGAGTGGCACGAGTGGACCGTTGTGCGCCCTCTTAAAACACCGGGGGTTAATAAAGAAAAGTCATCGGTACCTGCGGCCGTACACGTCGTAGCGCATCTCCCAGCCAGCGGGCAGCGGCTCCTCGGCGGGGTTGGCGTACACCACGGCGACGCCGGGCGCGGCCGACTCCGCGTCCGCATGCGACGGGCCCGCGCCGCCTTCCGGCAGCGTGCCCGCGCCGCCGGACCCGCCCGCGCCTCCCGGCACGCCTGCGCCTCCGGGCGCCCCCACGCCGCCCGGCACGCCCGCTCCGCTCGCAACACCCGCACCGCTTGGGCCTCCGTGCTGCAGTGTGCCGTTGCTAAGCGGCGGTGGACCCGGTGGGGGCTGAATATTTACGAGTTAATTTATTCATAGATATTCAAATCAAATAAATAATCACAGATAAGTGCATCTAATTCTAAATTATCACAACACTTACTCTTAGGTTTTGTGAGCGAATAATAGATCGCATAGCAGATTCCGCATTGCTTCGCATCCTAATCCGAGCCCGAACTCCTTCATTAAGGGGACCACTGCTGTTAGTAGATTCACCGAGTAACTCATGTGACTGACTTAAAACTGATGGATCAACTCTTAGGCCGTCCAGAAGTATCACCAGTTCAGCGGCCTTTACTTCCCCACTTACAGTAGACGAGTTTTCTTGGGACACGGTTCTCATCAAATCTGAAAAAAATAGTTTCAATTTACTTGTATGTAAATAGTGTAAAACTAAGTTGCTTCTCCGCATTTGTCGACATATTTGCCCGCATTCGGTTTGGGTGTCAAATACAGTCATTACAATTTTAGTTTAAGCGTAATACAGTTTTGTAATCAAGCTATAAAAATCGGTCTTACGGTGACGCTGCCTAAAGCACATAGGTTAGTAAGGCTACCGTACGGGCGCGAAATAACACGACCTATCCCAATGCGATGACTGAGACACCGCGATTCCTTCTAGTCTCGCACTCCTTCGCAGCTTCATAGAAAATGTAGGTAGTACCGTGCTAGAGATAGATATTACAAGTATCCAAGAGATTTTTAACATCAAAATAATGTTCTACAGCATTGTAGCTCTCTAAAAGGTCTACAGAAAACGCGACGAAATAACCCAAAGAAATCAATTATCTTAATAATTATGTTTCAGAAGATATAAAATAATCAGAGAACATGATAAGAGGAAAAAAGAAATAGTTTCAATAAAAATTGATCAATTTTTAGAATTACCTGACTAATAACTTATTAGTTAGGTATGTACCGTCAAACGGGGTGAATAGGGATGCAGGGGTGAATCGGACCGAAACTTTAAAAGGGATTTAACATTAAAATAATGTAGTTTGTTGTAGTAAGTTATTTCTAAGGCTAATTTCTTATTTCTAAGGTTAATAAATGTTATGAATGTGCTTTGGCTAAGCATTATTCCTGTCACTGTTGCACAACTTGAAAGTGGAAGATAGAGACAGTATAACATCTAAGCCGAAGTATGTGCTAAGTAACGTTTATTAATCTAAGCCTAAGTGTTGCATTATATGTATATATAAAAATGGATGTTGGTATATATGAAATTGATAAACTCCAACACCTTTTGGCCGATCACCGTGAAACATGCCAAGTTTCAAACAAGCAGACAAAAGCTAGTTCCTTGTATAAGAGGATTTAAGTTTATCCGAATTATTCGCGAACAGCTTAGTAACGTACTGGCCCCTCTACCTATTCAACATATACATTAAAGATCAACCGGTTAGCTCGAACACAACCCGCTTTCAGATCGCAGACGACCTAGCATTTAAGCTTGTCAAGCCACTGACTTTGAAGAGATTGAAGCCAAACTATCCACAGCTCTTACAGACCAAACCCTCAAAAACGCAATCGTACGTCTTCCATCTTCGTAACAGGCAAGCGGGTAGTTAACTGAACATCTCTTGGGGTTCCAATCACACAGTGCTCACCCAAAATACCTCCGTATTACTTTAGACCGGTCGGTTTGCTTACGAAAATAATTGCCATAATGTAGAACTGAAAGCACATGCACAACATCTACCAGATGGGCAGCGTCTCCCTAAGTCCAGCAAACAACTGGACTGGCGGTTTGCTTTTCTGCTGGTGAATATGCCTGTCAAGAATGCGACCTTTCCGCCCCCGCCAACCTAGTGGATACAGTTCTAAATGAGACGTGCTGGATTATAAGCGGTAGCCTTAAACCGGCCCTAGTACGACTGTTATATCCACTGACTAGTATTGCGCCTCCAGAATTCGTAGGACCATAGCCAGCTGCATGGAGAGGGCAAAGCTACAGGCTGACTCACGCCACCCAATGCACAACTAAGTCATTCAACTACGTCGTCTATACCTCTGAGGCACTGGCCTCAGAGGTTTAAAAGCCGTAAAACTGTTCTTGGGTGCGTGGGTCCGGCACCCTAATTACGTAAAACACTATCTATCACATATTGAATCATTTTGAAGCCTATTGCTAATCCATTTCTTCATGTTTTCGAAAAATTTGTCGGCTCAACAACGTAATAAGGCAATGAATGTTGTTGAACTGTCAAAATGAAACCCATTCCTACTGTTAATGTGTTACGTAATTACCCCGCAGCTATGGCAATACCTCTAAACCCGCTGGCAACTTTAACGAGCCTTGTCATCTGCGCACGCGTTACCGCGGCCGACTTGGAAATCGCTAAATAGATTCTGAACCCAAAGTCTGTTGTAGCAATGACAATATCTACAGAGCTTCATACAGGGCTCCGATCTCGAGTGTATATGCGGCGTCTCTTCGCAGGCAATGGCCCACCGACCACCTTGTACGTGCCTGAGGATCCTTATCACTGCATTAGCAAAGAGTGTTCATGTGGCTGAATTATGGGCCATACATAATATTTGAACTTTCTTAGCAACTTTTCTATTTGCCATTGATACACTAAGAAGAAGATATGTAGGTATAAACCAAACAAACCAACTTGTGTAAGTTAATGTTTTATCAACCATTCAATGTTTTGTCGCTGGTATTATCATAATTACGGCAGTGGTGTAAGTAAAATTTTATAATTACCTATGATCAGCTCCACATTATCACATTTTCCGTTGCAGTATAGCAAAACTTTCAACAAATTTACTCGTTTTTCACCAATAACATTATCTTTCCTGAAACTATGATAATCTGCAAGCCGGAACAATAACTGAGACTGCGGTGTTACTAGCACTGTAAGATCTTCTTTCCATTTTGGGTGCAAGGTACTCTTTATAACTTCAGTACGTCTTGAAATTTTGTCATCGATTATCACTTGTAAATATGGATTTGGTTTGAAGAGCCCAGAATTCTTGATGTTTGCTGATTCAACTAATGGAAAATAAAAAATGTCTTGTTAGCAAGAAAACTTAGAGCAGCACTCACTTGCTTCTGAAACTTAATATTGAAGTATACATTTTGATAAGTTTGCTGGTGATGTTACACTGGTTCACATAACAAATGGTAATTAACTTAACACAGATATAATTGGATTTACTGTGATAGGGAATCATTTTTCTATTGGTTAAGGTTACAATTATTATGGGTCAGTCAAGTATGAAAGTGACTCTAACTAAAGCATTAAAGGTATCTTTCAGCATACTAAAACATGAAATTAAATCAATTGTCAAGTTGTCATAAGAATGAGATGGGAAAAAAAACAGTACAGGTTAGTAATATTAATAATGTTCGGCTCAGAAAGAGGTACTTCTGGACATGGCTCGTATTGTTAGGAGGCTCCTCTTCAATCTACTAATTTTGTATTTTTAAGTTCAAATATTTTAAACAAAATTTATATATATATTTAATGAATAAAGGAGACAATAATAAAGCAAGACTCAGAAAATACCTGTAAGACTCAGTTGATGATATGTTGACAAAGAGATTGGAGTTGTTAAAGTTGGGACAGTTTCAGTCATTGTGATGTATTTTTCAGTTCATATTATGATAGGAATAGCATTTCAGTTTACAATCTGTTCACCTAAAATAAAAATAAATCAATATGAAGTACCAAATCTATGTACATGTCATATTCAGTTAACAACTAAATATATCATTAGAAATTAGTAGGTACCTGACTCAGTCTGTGCTGAGTCAAGTACCTCAATCTTGTGATTATAATGACCACACATCTTCTTCTCTGACCTAAGATAGATTTGCATGCATACTTTTATCAATAAGCCTTTTATTTTAATATTAAATAAAATATATTGTTAATGTTATAAAGCCTCAATGAGCTATCCTAGCTTTTGATGATCATCTCAAAATTACACATGGAAAAAAAGGAGTAGGTACTAATTACTTATGACTTTAGGTTAGATAAAAAAGATAGGTAATTTCTGCCCTGATAAGGCAGGGTCTTTGATAGGATTACAATAATGGAAAGGAAATACATTTTCCTCAAAAACCGCTGCAGTAATTAGGAACTCGTAAGATAACTTACGCGAATATTTTTTTATTTGTATAATTACTAGCTATTGATTTGGATAGTGTAGTTCAGCCAGACATTTATATCGAGTTCAGCTGTGTATTGATTGACGACTATTGCAAAATAAACAAACTGAAAGTAAGTGTGAAATGAGCGACGTAAAACTAATAATGTTAAATAGTAAAGCATTTTTATAGAATATAACATCACAAAATACCATTAATGAGGCGATCCAAAGGACAGAAGTCCTTCAAATTATCTCATAACGTTGTTCTTATCTCGCTGAAAGGAAATACACAAATAATGTTGTATCGTCACAGAACAATCATATCGCGGATTTAAAGTCAATAAATAATTATTCACAGTTATATCACAAGGAAATAGTTGGAAAACTCCAAATGTTTATCACGAAAATATGCTTCCAAGAACTAATAATAAAAAAATTAAATTGATTAGAAATAAATTCCTGAAATTAGTCACTATACTGTTGAGTCTTGACTTGAGTGTTGTGTCTTTCCTTCTTTTGTCCGCCGTCCATCCTTGTCTAGCGTAGTGATGCCCAACTACTGGAACGGCAATCGGTTTACTCTCCCTTTGTCTATGCAACTTTTAGTGATTTCCATTTGGTTGCAATAATGCTCTAAGGTTGGAATGGGATTAAAAACTAAAAGCTCGTCATAGGTGGCAGCATTGTTCAACGTCTACTTTATTTTTAATTTATAGGTGGCTTTATTATTATATTAATTAATAAGTTATTTTGTATTCTTTTTGTTGAAGACTGGAGGCGTACGACAGAAATAACCTGCAGGATAATTGCGTAACACACTAACAGTAGCAATAACTTTCATTTTGGCAGTTCAACAACATTCATCGCTTTATTTACATTGTAGAGCAGACTAATTTTTCGAAAATATGAAGCAATTGATTCCTTCAAAATGCTTCAAATTATGATTGATAGTATGTTACGCAATTATGGTGCCGATCGGAGTTCAAAACCAACTCGAGGATGATCTTCCGGAAAAACTTTAGAGATGTTAATTTTAGCATTTATCTATTATGATATGATAATATAAACACAGACACACCTTTACTTTAATTTACATTATATCACACCAAAAGTACCTGTAGGTAATGTAAACAGACTTAGTTCTGGGTTTATTTTTCGGAGAGCGTTCTCCCACTGTTTGCGTTTTAACATCTTTGGCAAATACATGGGTTCCCGTACTTTTGCAGCCAACAGCTGCGCAACGGGGCATTTTAATTAAATATGCGTAAAAGACTTCGCTTGCTTGCAAAAATATATGGATAGTGACAGCTAGCTGTCAAATTCTTGGACACGTTGAACACGTGCAATTTTTATTCCCCTTTGAAAGTGCCTGTAAGCGTTTTAATTGGAAAAAAAACTAAAAGCTCGTCATAGGTAACAGCACAGTTCGACGTCTACAAATCACCATTGTGTTTGTGCCGATCACAAATTAAACAAAACTAGATACATGTATGAGACTTGGAGTTTAGCACTATTAAAAGACGAGTTAAGGAAAAGGGAAGCGTCTACCACTGGTAAAAAAAAAGCAGCTTTAGTGGGAAACCCAATAAATTATGAACGTTTTATAATATAAAGATTATCTTGAGTTTGTTAACTTGAAGTTCATTTTTTGGTGAAGACACGAGGCATACGACAGGAATAACCTGATTGGAGTTGAAAACCAACTCGAGGATGATCTTCCTGACTGAAAAACTTCAGAGATGTTATTTTAGCACTGATCTAATAATTATGATAATACCCTGGGCCGCAAAGAACGCAGGTAGGGTATAAAAAATGCGATCACTTTTAAAATATTTGAGCAATTCTTTTAAAATAAAAACTAAATTAAAGTTTATTTCAATACAAAAATAGGAAGAAGTAAAATCTTTGTGCTTCTTTTTGGTGATTGTATTAAAAACTACAAATAAAAAATAATGATGATTTTTAAAATTTGAACAACTTTGCGACCATTTGTTTTACTTTTGTTTCTGTTTAGAAATATGGCATTTGTTGTGCAGAAATTCATTATTCTGATCAAATTCAATTAAAAACATGCCACTAACCCCTGAAGACATGCATGCATGTTGTGTTAGCCCGTAAGTGATTGTTGCACTTATAAACGTATACACTATTATGGAAATTATTGTAAATGTATTGTGTAAACAATTGTTGGCTAACCTAAATAAATAAATACGAGTGTACCAGAATTCTGGCAATGCTTGAAGATGGGCGCAGTCAGCGATATACAGCAAAAACTGTTGCTGTGTCGCTATCAACCATTCAAAAAGTGCTTCAGCTAAGATGTTTTGTATTATATAACCTCATTGGCTCCAGCGATTTGAAGAGACTATCTAATATTCGCAGACCAGGATCAGGCTGAATAAGGTGCACGACAGCGCGGAAGGATCGATATCTGGAAAAATTGCATACTTATTTGATACCGTAGCACATTTTTCGAAATCTAGTAAAAATGGTCATTTTTACTATTCAAAATAAACTTCATAATCATGAACTTTAATGACATTGATTTAAGCACTACAAAATTGTCTTTAATAGACTCTTTATTTCATAAAGCTAGCTCCAATATTTTCGAAGTTATTGAGGTTTTTATTGCCGACTCGCTTTCATTGCTGCCCAGTGTATAAACACACACACACACTTTTACTATATTTTACGTTATATCACACCACAAGTGCCTTTAGTAATAAAAACAGACTTAGTTCTCGTAAGAGCATCACCTGTATACGAATTTCTGCCATAAAAGTCTTCTGGTTTTAAAAAGAATAGCACATAATCTCAACGAAGTATCGGGTTTCCAATTAATTTTCGGAGAGCTTTTTCGCACAATTTTCTTTTAACATCTTTGGCAAACACATGAGTCCTTGTTTTTTTTTTGCAGTCAACAGCTGTGCAACGGAGAATATTAAATTATGCGTAAAAGAAGTCGCTTATTTACAAAAAACTATGGAAAGTCAAAGCTGTCAAATTCTTAGACTAAACTAATTCTTAAACTAAACTAACTTATTAGTAGTTCTAAATGTTTAGTCGTAGATGTTTTAGATTTAGCGTAATATTGAAATGAAAAATGTACAGGCCCGTGTATAAATATCTTATAGTTACGCAAAATTCAAAAGCGTTTTTCTCGTGAAATCAAAATAGTAAATATTTATTTCTTATAAGTATGGTTTCGATAATACTAAGTTCGGAACACCATAAAATAACTATCAAAAGTTTACGAGAAAATAGCGTTTGAATTTTGCGTAAGTGTTAACTGTTAGGTATTTATGCAGGTGTCTGTACTTGGTACATACCTTAGAGTCCAGAAATATTGCTCGTTTTGGTTAGTGATGTAAAATCTTAGTTTTATTTACACTAAGCGATATCGGATATTTGCCCGTTGTATTGTTTTACAACACCTCCGATGTTTTCAATTATCAATAAGGTCACTATATTATTAGAAAACGACAAACTACCATTCAGTTTTCTTTTTCAAGAACGACTTATCGGTGCTTATAAGCATTACATTTGCACTAAATAGTACATTCTAATTCCATGGCCATGAGTGACAGTGACATGAAGACAGATGAAGTAAGATTCTCTGACATTTAGAATTTTATGTGTACAAACCAGTGTTTTGTATTGATTTTTCGACAAAATAAATAGTTCTCCTCAGATCTAATACTTACGGCAGGATTATAGATATATTTAATCAGCCAGGTAAGTAAAAAGCCAATTTTCATGATTTTATGCTAATTTATTTACAACAAGGACATAGTTATTGAAGTATATAAGAGATTCTGATGTCATTTTTTCTTTTCAAAGTTATATTTTGCACAGAATCTGGGATGGATTTATACTTTAAACATTCAAATTACGTCAAAAATTTTCATTGGGAAACAAGTTAATTTGATTTTGAAAAGTAATTAAATCTAAGCTGAACCTTTAACGTTTTATTTTTTATTCCCGAGTTACACACGTATTTGCTTACCTTGACGGATTTACTTTCTAAACTATGTTTTATACTTTATCAAATACTCAATACTGGCAGAAGTAAAGCTTTTGTATATCTACCTGTTTTATAATTCTTGTTTTTGCTGTATGGTGGGTTTAAGTTTAATAGGGACATACTGGGGTTAAGTTACCTAAGTAATGTTTAATGTCTGCTTAACCGTAAATGTTTTTGATGTTTAAATGTTTCTTAAGTTTAAGCAAAGTTTATGGATAAACCTTACTAAGTGTGAGGTGCATGTCTTTGTTGGTGGACATGATAAGAGAAATGAGATAATATGCAATAGTTGGACTGAAGTTAATTAGAATTCAAGATGTTATATAATCAATTTACCTTTTAAAGATTGCTTGGGGCATAATACTTGGCTTCTTCCAAGGATGAGTCCAGTAGAGAGTGTTCCAGTTGCTGTACTAAATTGCATTGATGACTATGTGGAATTACTTTATGATGATATCCCAGAAAAAATAAAAGGTTCTGCTCTGATATTGCAACTTGCTAGAAATCCTGATAATTTAATAGAGTTAGCACGAAATGGTAAGTTGAATAGTTATCTACCTAGTAAAAATCTTATAATTCATTCTCTCACTGAAAAACAATGCACGGCCTAAACTGCTGGGTCTAAAAGCATGAAATTTTGCCCAACAGCTACTTATATTTAACAAAGATTAGCTCTAAGAAAGGTTTTTTGAAAATTTATCCCTAATGGGGTTAAATAGGGGATGGAATTTTGTGTAGGAGTTTGTCATTTTGCTGGTGTGAAATCCTATCGGGCCCAAGTAAGTGGGCACCTATATCAGTTTGTTTTCACAACATCTATCCCCTGTTGCAAAACTGCTATAATTTTCCTGTACATTATGGCTCAATATGTACCTACTAACCGTATAAAACACAAAATGTTTGATTTAGAAATATACTATCTTCTATAGAACTGTGTTATACTAGAGCTTTTTTGCAATAATTTTGACACCGAGAACTTGGGGCTCGCATGGAAAACGATCTAAGACATAGGCAAAAGCTAGTACTATATAATTTAAAAAAAATCCTTGTGATTTATCTTAGTTTGCAAGTATAGTAAACATACCATGCTTGCAAAAGCCTAACAAGCCTAGATCATAACATAATTATAGACTTTAAGCTTCAATTATCAGCTGAAAACAGGTTCTATTTTGTTATTTGAAAGGCATGTGTAATCCAAGATCCGCTGCCACCACTTTACTGCCTTTTCTTCTATATGTGTTCTGATTGGACTACAAGACCAGCACCTGGAAGAAGCTGGACTATAATAATGTTGTTTGAGACAAATTTGACAGAAGCCCAAAGAAATTAAAAAAAAAAGAAAGCCTTATGGGAAATAGTATTTTTGATCTTTATGGGAAATAGTATTTTTGATCTTTATTGAATTTTCAGAGGCATTATTAAGTGCACTTTCAAGAGTTCTGAGAGAAGAATGGAAAAGGAGCATCGAACTAAGCACAAACATAGTCTACACCTTTTTTTGTTTCTCTACTTACAATGAATTCCATCCTGTCATTATTCAGTATAAAATTGGATCTTTGTGTATGGATGTAATTGATTATGAATTAAAGAGATATGATCAATGGAAGGAGAAAGTTGAAGGAAAAAAGCAGGTGGTGACACCTGATAAGGTGAGTATTCAATGTTAATACATCTCAAAATAAATGCTGGTTGTAATACCATTGTAAAGTAGTACTAAGTTTTTGGAAAATAAACTATTATTATATTATTATTAATACAAATGTATTTAATTATTTTAGAATGAGCCACCAAAAAGTCGTATTCCTGAACCAAAGCGTCGCCCCAAATCAGGCACATGGGCTGTCGCCGATGTGAATATGCAAAAATCTAGGTCACTAGTATCCAGCTACCATGAAGACCTATGCAGTGCATCTGATGAATTTTTATCAAAAAGCGATGAAGAACAAATGAAACGCAAATTAAAAACACTATCAAAGCGACAGGAGCAATTACTGAGGGTCGCCTTTTATATGCTTCTTAATATAGCAGATAACATAAAAGTGGAAGAGAAAATGCACAAGAAAGATATTGTCGGCCTGCTTATTGGTGCGATGGAGAGACATACGAATATAGATCTCCTCATTCTTATAGTTTCATTTTTACAAAAACTCTCCATTTTCATAGAAAATAAAACAAGTATGGCATCAAGAGGAATTGTTGAAAAATTAGCGCCATTAATGAGTTCTACTAATGCTGATCTTGTTAATGTTACTTTGAAATTGTTGTTTAATTTAACTTTTGATACAAAGCTACGCAACAAGATGATAAAGTTGGGATTACTGCCAAAGTTTATACAATTTACAAGTATGTTACTTCTAAAAGTGTTATATTATTGGTTGCTTGACTTTTCTAATACTTTAAAATATTATTATATTGTATTAAATAATTTTAAATATTTAAAATTACAGGTGATGAATATTATTATGTTATATTAAATAATTTAAAATATTTAAAATTACAGGTGATGACAAGCATATTAATTTGGCAATGAAAATTTTATACCATTTGAGCATGGACGATAGAGTCAAATTGATGTTTACGCAATCTGATTGCGTCAAATTGGTAAGTACTTACTACTTACGCACTTATAGGTACATATATTTTGCTGAGAGTGATTAATATGGTGAATAGGCTGCAACTGAATTAAATTTCATTGCCTAAATAATAAACGTGTAGTAATATTTTCATAGCTCACTGACATGTTGCTGCTGAACGTGAACGGAGAGAGTGTCGGCATGAAGGGCGGCGGCGGCGGAGCGGGCACGACGGACGTCCTGCTGGCGCTGTGCATCAACCTGGCATGGTGCGAGCGCGCCGCCAACCAGATGGCCTCCGAGGGACGCCTGCGCGACCTACTAGCGCGCGCCTTCCGACACCGCAATGCTATGCTCATGAAACTCGTGCGCAATCTATCACACCATCCGCAAAATAAAGCGCTCTTTGTTGTAAGTTTTACTAGGTACACCTTATCTTATTGCTTGCTGTTGATCATCACTTTGGAACTGGTCAGAGACATCATTTTAAAGATGTTATATTTTCAAGTAGATGTTACATAAACTTAGGTGCATACCTATTGTGTGTATGTTAGTAAGTATGAAAAACACAACTGTTACTTACGGATATTTATTAGAGTTGCAACGGATATCCGGTCACTATCCGGTATCCGGCCTATCCGGCCATTTTTTTTACCATCCGGCGCAATGCCGGATTGCAAACTTGTGCTGGATATTCGGCTAGCCGGGTACTCAGTCTTATTTTCGTAATAAAATGTAAATAATACTACTAATTTCGAAAATCAACCTGTTTATTTAAAAAATATAATTACATTTTTGGTCTGTAAGCATTTATGATGGCTAATTATAATCAATATTTGAAATCTACTAAAGGCAAATTGTGAAATATGAAATCATTTTTTTCGGCCTTTTAAGATAATAAGCGATTTCGTTTATTCTCATATGCCAAACCAGCTTCGGAAAAAAGTTTTTCTCTGTAGATACTACCGCATGTATAATGTTCGCTTCGGCCGGATGTCCGGCTATCCAGCTTCAGCAGTCGCCGGATATCCGGCATCCGGTATCCGGCCAAATAACTATCCGTTGCAACTCTAATATTTATATACAGTACTCGAGCGTCACTATGGCACTTTGAGCTTAACAGCTTGTTAAGCTCAGCTCAAATGCATATTTCGCCCCCACTTTCCCGCGCTATGTATCTCTCTATCCCGCTCACACTGTCAAACTGATTCAGTTAGGTTGAAATGAACTACACTATTGATGACCATAGGTTTGCTATTAAATGATTTAACCTAATAGTATATTATTTTACGAAATATTGTAAATCGATTGCAAAGTACTATTAGAATCGACGTCTTCTGGAAAGATAAATTAAAATATTTTAAAACTTTAATAATTTAGCTTATGATTAATTAATTTATAATTTAGCTAATTTACCAACGTTGGTAACGTACGTACAGATATCCAACCAAAATTAGTATGCGCTTCAGCAATCATCGTCTATCTTAAAAAATTCGCAGGCGCGATTATGAGACCTAATATAGAGCTGTTACAACCATGGTAGTACTTGTCTATTTTGTATTACCATGGTTAGAAACTTAAAGATTACAGTTTTCATTCCTTAGCCACAAATATAAGTGGTTTTCAAGCGTCATCACGAATTGTTTAGCGCGAAGACTCGACGAGTTTCAGTCACCGAAGCAGGCCGGCTTCCGAGGAGTATACAGCACCATAGACTACATCCACACAGTTCGACAAATTATATAGAAGTCCGAAGAGTATAATGGGCCTCTATGTCTTGCGTTTGTGGACTATGAGAAAGCTTTTGACTATCGAAACCTGGTCTGTTTTGAAGTCTCTGCAGCGACAGCAAGTCGACTGGCGATACATCCAAGTGCTGAGATGTCTTCATGAAATCACTACAATGACCGTCCAAACTCAAGACCAGACCTAAACATATCTCACTGTGTCGAGGGGTGAGACAAGGGTACGTAATTTCCCCTAAATTGTTCTCTAACGAACGCACTGGGGGATTGAACTGGTAAGGACACGGCATTAATATCAACGGTGACTACATCTCACATTAAAGATTTGCAGATGACATCGTCATACTGGTTGAATTACTGTATGACTTGCAGCAGATGCTGGAAGGCCTAGTTGATTCTTCTAGACGCATTTGTCTCCGGATGAACTTGGACAAAACCCAGGTAACGTTTAACGAACACGTCACCCCGGGAGGAATCTATTGCTGTCAATGGCGGTGCTCTCAAGGTTGTTCAAGAATACATTTATTTCGGGCAAACTCTGCAGTTTTGCTAAGAACAACTTTGAAAGGAAGGCTAACAGAAGAAGTCAGCTGGGTTGGGCAGCGTTTGGGAAGCTTCTTCGAGTCTTCTCGTCGCGTATTCCGCAGAGCCTAAAGACTACGGTCTTTAATCTGTTCATCCTGCCTGTTAATTTCTTCAGAATATAAAACGTTGTCAATCGGGTCTTTGAGCGCAAGCGAAGTGACACGGGTTCCCCGTTTGATAACCAGAGCGGTATTGACAAGTACTGAATCGAGGTCCTGTTAGGGGCCGGGAAGCAGGGCGATCCGAGGTGTGAGTGGTTTTAAGCTATATGTTTCCGATCTAATCTTTCGTAAATGCAAAAGTTAAAAAAAGAAAATTAACTTTTGCTACCTATATAGGTATGAGGACAGGGTATTAAGTTCACTCATCCTCCATAGAAAAGGGAGGATTGTCCGGCCAGACGAGTGTCGTGTCTGGTGGGCAACTGCCGGACGGGAAAAAATCCCCCAAAAATTGGGGACCCGTCTTTGGGTTTCCCTCCCTCTCCCACAGGAGGGAGGGGTTTACCTCCCCTCAGCGTTCTGTAGTGTGTTTCTGGGGTGTGACTGTAGGAGCGCCCGAAGTGCTTCACGACGTACGTGCGACCAGGCCCCTGTCGGGTGAGATCCCTAGAGAAGGACCGGCAAGAGACGATCAAGCAACAAGGGCGTCGGTTTTGGTTGGCTCTCACATACAGTCGAGGCTGTCCCCGCTCCCAAAAACGTAATCAGATCTAGCCGGTAGTGTTGCAGGGCGCGGGGCGTTGTAGTGAGTATCGAGCGACTTGAGGTGTGTGTACGTGGCTTGTGTGGTTCATCTTTGTGTTTTTTTGCGACTGTGGAGTAGTGAGTGTCTGTGAACCGCTCACGTGGCGGGTGTCATGTGGTGAGTGTGAAATTCTTTTGTTTGAGTAAGTCGCGCGTAAAATGAAGACGACTTACTCAGGCGTCTAGTCCGGTAGTGCGACGTCTGCGATGAGGTCGCACGGGAAGAGCTTGTAGTTGGGCGGTTGCGCGTGCCATGGTGCAATGTCCCTGATATGATGATGCTCAGAGACGTCGGGACGCGCGGATATCCTCTTCGCCCGGTTGGTGCCGAAGTCATCGATGCTCTAGACACGCAGCAGGTCCCTGTGGATTACTGAGTTCCTCACGAACTGAGCAGCTTTTACAATTTGACGCAGCACGTAATTTTGTTGCGTCCAGAGCTTCTTTTTGTGCGTCTGGGCCGTGAGGGCGAGCCAAGCCGGGGCGGCATAGGTGAGTTGCGGTCGCACTTAGGTCTTGTAGATCCCCAGCTTGACTCGCGAAGAGGTGTGACGAGTGCACCGGGCGAAGTAGGTGGCAGGTTACCTATACCCGCGCGACAGAGTCGCAGATGTGCGGGCCCATGGAGAGCCGATTGTCGAGTGTGACCCCCAGGTAGTTGACGGTCTTGGTCCCATTGACTTCGGTCCCCATGAGGTCAAGGCTCGGTGGGTTCTTACGGCCGCCTGCCGTGACAATAATCGCCTGCGTCCAATTCCTGCACCTGCATTCACCGACAGTCTCCATTTGCTGAGCCAGTCGGGGAGGTCGTCCAGTACGCGCTGCATCTTGATGGCCCCGTGGTCGGCCAACAGTGCAGCGTACAGCGCGAGCTTTTCGGTGTGCGTGGCAGGTATATCGTCGGTGTACACCGAGCAAAACGCAAGCGAGACAGCTTCTATGCGGCACCCCCGCAGTTGCGGGGCGTGCGCTGGAGAGCGCTGGTCCGCCACCGAGACCTTGATGAACCTATGCTGTAGGAAGGAGGAGACCACATTTAACAAGCGACGGGGTGCTGTGGTGAGGGTGAGTTTATATACTAGGCCGGCGTGCCAGACCCGGTCGAATGTCTTTTCCATGTCGAGGAATACTGTTCCGGCGTATTCTGTCCTGTTCACGGCCGCCGAGAGAATGTGCAGTACCCTCGACAGCTGGAGCATCGTGCTGTGCTCTGCCCGGAACCCAAACTGTTCCGGGCGCGGCGTTACATTTGGCGCAACAAGAGTGTTTCGACCACATTGAAGGTGGTGGGTAGAACCGTGATAAGCCGGTAGCTCTCCGGCTTCAAAATGTTCTTCCCAGGCTCAATGCCCGACGATTTTCTAGACGTGTTCGTCGTTCTCGAGGAGTCGGTGTTCGGGCTTTTTGGCCCGTTGAACGAGGATGCGGTTTCTCGGTCCCCAGACTTGGAGACCCGTCTTTGGGTTTCCGTCGCCCTCCCACAAAAGGGGGTGGGAGAGCCCGACGATTGATGTAGGGGCGTTGTATATATACGAGTTGTGCGGTAAACTCTGCTTGCGCGATGCAGGATTTTGCGTTACGTCAGTGTGATGCGTAGTTCGTATGTGGCGATGTAGATTCTGCCATAGTGCTTTTGGCACAGGTCGCTTATCCTGCAAGGTTTCATGACTTTTTCATAAATGTATTATGCCACATTAACGGCCGCACTGTCGCAAACTGTACCTACATAATAATAATGATCGAAACAATATAAAAACACTAAAATAAGAACAACAACACACACAAGAACAAGACAACACACAGAAGAATACTATTTTCAAAACATTTCATTTGCAGGAATTTGTTGGAGATATAGCAGGAGCGGTCACAAATGGTGACGCAAATGAAGAATTCATGGTGGAATGTTTGGGAACTCTCAATAATATACTGAACACCAATAACAACATCGATATATTCGCAGTTGTCGAACGATACAATTTGATTCCCTGCATTATGAAGATTTTAGATCCAGGTAATTAAATGATAATATACAAGCAAATGCTTAATTGTAAACTAAAAACAAAAAAAAATAATTAATAGGTAATCAATTCTCAATATGATAGTTTCTGTAACAGAATATTTTTATGGGTATGGTACAGGTACTTTCAAAAGACGCTGATGTCTAAACTAGGCCACATTAAGCATAATTGTTTCGGTCTCCACCATTTTTAGGGAAAACGGAATAGTACATTATGTATGATACAAGTGTGCTATGTTGGTCATTAAAAACGAGCGCGGCTCGCGCCATAAGGGAGCAGAGCGTGTAATGATCAACGCTCACGCATTTCACACGACGTTTTTCAACACACTTGGGAGGAAAAAAACAGACTTGTATTGTTATCAACTTTTAATTATTGAAACAATTAGTGAAAGTACAATTCTCAAAATGATACCGAACAGTTTTTGTTGGCATTGTTACAGTTTGTGTTATGGTATTGGTGTTATTTATAATTTCGTTATTTTTATTTTCTTGGGTAAATGTCGGCGATGATGAAATATTTTCATAGGAGTTGGATGAATGTTGTAAATGGGCCGTGGCCCTGCCTCCATTAGTGTTTCCGGCGGAGTCAAATCTACGTATTGCTCTTCTTCCCTACGTGAAGTCGACAATTTATATAATAACTAGCTTTTGCCCGCGGCTTCGCTCGCGTTAATTTAGACTTTGACTATCAATTCGGGTTATAATTCAATCATGATTCGAAAGACACGTGGCGCCATCTATTATCATAAGAACGTTAGTGTTGTTTTCCTCGGAACAGTACTTTTTTGCGGGATGAAAGGTACCCTATGTCCGTTTCTGTACACCTGACAACGTATGTGCAAAATTTCAGGATGATCGGTTCAGTGGTTTAGGCGTGAAAAGGTAACAAACAAACAAACAAACAAACTTAGTTTCGCATTTATAATATTAGTTAGGATTGACCACACAACGAATACGTTAACAAATATTTACGGAAAATGGCGCGCTGGTTGTGTGTTTTCCACGTGCCGCAGTAGCGATGCGCGTGCAGGTGTAAATAAAGGCACGCTAAACAGCCTATTTTAAAAATAATGTTTTAAATACGCAAATTGAGGTTAATATGTAGTAAAAATATATATAATTGAATGAAATGATGATAAATTGGATGATCGATCTATCATATGTAACCTAAATAGTTTATTTATTCACAAAAATATTCCTGGTTTTTATACATAAAAACTCTTTGCGGAGTTTGAAAAAAGAAAATGTATAGTACAAAACACGTGCGTTAATGTAAAGTAAAAAACACGAGTCTATAATAAGCTGAATTATGAACCTAAATGCGTTGTCATAAGAGGCACTTTACAAGCAAGTGTGTTGAAAAAGAAGTTTTGCTTTCCACATGTGGGGGTAACTGTACACTTTAAGCAGGGTAATCGCCCTGCACTTAAACTGCCCTAAACTTGAATCAAGAATCTAAGATAATTCTCATGTTTTTGAACCACTAACTTATTGTCATACATGAAAAAGCTCAAATTGCATTACAACCTAAAGAGGGTGAGCAACTTTATAATATGAAATATGGTCCCGCCAAACAAGAAAATCGAAATCACTAATAACGAAATCTCCCAAACATCAATTTACTTTCTTTTTTAATTGATCAAAAATGTTGCTTCTTTAATTTTGTATTTAGAACTTTGCGATAATTATGATAACATGTCGATAACTAAAATGGTCCCTGCTAGCACCGCTGGTTTAATGCGTGTATCGTCTACAGACAGTTCGGTGGATCCCGAGCTGGTGCTGGAGGGCGTGGTGGCCGCAGGCGCGCTGAGCGGCGATGAGCGCTCGGCGGCGGCGCTGCTTCGCGCGGGCGCGGCTCACGCGCTTGTGGCCCTGCTGCGCCTGCGCCAGGCCGACGATGACCACGTGCTGCAGACCGTGTTCGCCTTCCGACAGCTGCTGTCGCACCCGCGCGCCGCCGATTACCTCGTTTCACGCACAGGTACGGGAGAAAGATACTTTTGATCTAAGACAGCATTCCTTTGCAGGAATTGATCCGTACCTGCAACAATATCGCTAATAAAAGGGTAGAATAACAAAAGGGGACGCGTTTTAAAAACTTGGCTAAGTGCACTGGCTCTTGCGCATGATTAAATTGAAATAATGTAGAGGACACTTAAACAAACAAAGGAGTTTAGGAATATACTTAGTACCCTAAGTTTCACGTTGGTGAGATATTTGGAGGTAAAGGTCTCTGAAAGCGATCTTTACCTCCAAATATCTTCGCAACTTCGAAGAAACAAAGTGGCGATGGGGTGACTATGCCAACTTCCATAGAATAATGTTCAAACCTATAGATTTTGCGAGTATCATGTATATTATGGTTGCGTTGACATAGATGCATGAATACACTTTCAAGGGATTGCAGAGCGTTGTATTTGATATTAACTTCAACTTGGTACCTCTACCTGCCCCCCGGGAAAAAGTTCTTTACAGACAGACAGCAAAGTGATCCTATAAGGGTTCCGTTTTACACTTGTAAGGTACGAAACCTTCAAAAAGCAGGTTCGATGCAATCTCAGTTATATTAGGAAATATTTCCAAAACCTAAATGATGCAGTACCCTTGGATTTCTCCAAAGTTGAGCGCATGGTTCCTTTAACCACTTTACGTTATTTATCATAGCTGAGGATTTTCGCTCTGAAGTCTCAATTTTGTGCACAAATCCCACTTTGAAACAGATGCATAACTATATAGATACTCTCGAGATCAATATCCTTCTTCAATCTTCTGCTTCTGCACTGAATGAAGGCGACGTAATTCATTTAGATGTTTTGTGTTGCAGAAGCTCCAGCCTATCTTATTGACCTGATGCAAGATAAGAATGCGGAGATAAGAAAAATGTGCGACAATTGCCTTGATATCATATCACAGATGCAAAATGAGTGGGCAGTTAGAATTAAGGTTCGGAACTTTTAAATATATTCTTTTTGAAAACAAATATAGTATTTATACAATACAGGTCATGTACAGTCAAAAATGTACAAATAGTACATTCAATTCATTCATTCATTCATTCATTCATTCATTCATTCATTAATACATAGCAACCTTTAAAATTTTCATCCAGTGGTAGAACAGCAAAAAAGTCCAGTAATTTTCTGTCAATGCATTTTAGACTTGAAGTTTGCCTAAAACGCATTCACAGAAAATTACTGGACGTTCTCTCTCTTCGTCGGAAGCATAGACAAAATGACATTACAGAAAAAATCTTTAGAAATCTGTCAATAATTGGTCATTTTGTCTATTCTTCACCTCTTTGACAAAACCCGTTTCTGTGGTGGTCATGCTACGCGTGCAGTTAATGAACTGCACGCGAAGCATGACCACCACAATTCAATTCAATTTTTTTACTTAATAGTCGCTTTATGATATAATATGACATTTCATCCCGTAAATTGTAAGTTTAAACAGAGTTATAAACCTCTGACAACCAGGCTAAGATTAAAATTGCGTTGTGGGTGTTAAGTGGACAACAATACGGTAAAACATTAAAGTTCTGAGTTTCATCATTTATAGGTAATGGTTAGGTACTATAAACAGATAATAAAGATTTGATGCAGAATCAGAAATAAACTAAAAGAAAACTGTATGTTATGTGTATTGTGTATTTTAGGATGTATGGGTATGATTGTATGTGTCAGTGTAAGGATACTGTTTGGGTGAGAAGCGTGAGGGGCATGTGTATGTGCATAGTAACTTGATAGGCTTGCGTTTAACCACCATCTCATCTGTAAGTGATGAAGTCTTCGATGGGGCACGCTTGGTTAGAAATAACCGTGTTCACCTTTCAAACCACAGACTCTGGCAGAGAGTTCATTCCTTAGCTGAACGCATAATGAACGTGCTCCCAAAACGTTCAATACAACAGTGTATTTTTTATTTTATTTTAGGTGGAAAGATTTCGCTGCCATAATGGCCAGTGGCTGTCGGTAGTAGAGACTCTTGGCGCTGAGGGTGGTACAGGCGATGCTACTGACGATCTGCCTCCATATTTGTCCGCCGAGTACCTAACCACTCATCGCCTTACTACTTCAGGTATGTATGACAGATTTCTGGGACTTAAACAGAACTGGCAAAATGTGGGTGTACCCACCTCCACCTCTGCCTAACACTGGGGAAAACAGGCGTGATGTGTGTTAACACCAGAAATTAATATTGTATCTCAATCCCAATTTATCTTCATCCATCTATACTTGTTATTTTTGTGTTTCTGTTTTTTCTTTGCGTCATATTTACTATGATTTTCTAATGATTTCTAATGATTTTCTTTTTATCCGCGTTCTTTGACGGCTGCTTGTGAGTTGCTTGCTCAAAGACAGAGATTGACAACCTCAGCCGTTTTTTAGTTACAGACACAGATCGATACATTATTAATTTCGGGCGTAATTCTATCATTTATTTAAGAAGACACACTGTGCGAGCCGTGCGAACCTTAGCGTACCGTAATAGATGTTTTTCTGTCATGACAATTTTTAGGGTTCAGTAGCCAAGTGGCAAAAACGGAATCCTTATAATTTCGTCGAGTTCATCGGTCCGTCCGTCCGTAAATGACAGCGATTTTACTCGTGAGACTATTGGCACTATGCAGATGAAATTAAATAATCTTATTCAAACATATGCTATATACGCTTCTAAAGTCGCAAAAAATGTGTCCTCTCTGTGTTCAACTGTACTGGTGGAAAATACTGAAAAAATTAAAGTTGGTAGAACCCAAAAAACACTTAAAAACATACTACAAAATAGTTTTGAAGAAGATACGTAGTGTAGTTTTTGAAAAATGGGATATTTTCGGTTACAACCGCGTATATTACTTTGTTTATCTTTGTTTGTACAATTTATTTGAGTAATACTATGAAATACAAACAAATATTTGCTGTCGATAAAATCAATATTGTGCATGCGTAAATATTCATCCCTACTACGGAACCCTTCACAGGGCTTGGTCCGACACGCACTTGGCCGATGTTTCTTGAGGATTCTTTTTTTTTTGTCAGTTTTATATTTTCTTTGATTTATTCTTTGCCACAGTGTGGCAAACATCGAATTCAGGTTTTTATAATACGGATCGACCGATTTTTTTATGATAATATCTTTGATTTGAACATGAATATCTAATCGCCGATTTTTTTTTATATTTATAGATTCACAAACATCGTTAAATGACGACTCCGACAGCTTTTCTGGAGATGTTAGTTTGCATCGCGTTAATAGCAGGTAAGAAATAAGCTATGTTTACAATCGAGCATTTTTCATTACTTTTGTTACATTTTACGAAACGTTGAATCTTGTCTTAGCTTTTTTAAGAGGAAGAAAAGGCTCAGAACTGAACATGTCAATGTCGCTTATCTATATCGACGAAGGAAATCGAATTTCGACGAAATTGACAACATTTCATATTTTTATTACAATATACAATAAATACAATGAACACGGGTGTTTAAGTTGGTTATGTAATTATTAACAAAAATGGATTGTATAAACAGGAATAAATTATTATTATTATTATATTCTTAAATGAAATAACATCGGAAAACTTAATTCAACATCGAGTCTATTTTCATTCTACAGAAAAAAGCCATCAGAGCCATATATGATAATATAATAATAACATGATAAAAATAAATAAATAAATTATGTCCTCTCTAAGATAACTGTTTAAGGATATTTAACATCATCATCTTCATTAAACAAAGTATATTCATACTTAATCAGGATAGAAAAAGGGTAGTATTTAAACGCAAATCAAAAAATATCCTTTTTCTATGCAATAAGATTCCGAATTCCCATCAAAATTACTGATTTCACAGCAAAATATTCAACTCAAAATATCACTAAACACACTACAATTTATTTTCGCAGCGTACAGCGATTTTTCCTAAAGCAAAAGCTTTTTCATCAATTTATTTTCTATTCCCAACGAGTACCACATTTTTTTAATTGCGTTTTACCGAAATCTAGGGTAATCTAAATATAGGGTTAGGGTTAATAAGCTGGTCGACGGAGCCCCGCTTCGCGGGGCTCCTATTTCTGTCTAAAGGGTTTAAAGGAACCTAACCAACCGAACCTCGGGATGCCACTGACGTCGACCATCTAGGGTTAGTATTTTCGGGAACATTTATTATGTTTTCGGAAACTTAGTTCATTCTGGTTGATTTGCTGTGCAGTCAGTATTTAAATGATGGAAATAAATTGCTATGTGATTATTTATTTGATGTGCAATTAATAATATCCCATAGAAAAATAAAGAGATGGTTTTTGGTTTTAGGGAGTTATTTGAAATGTTGTCAATTATCATCTGCCTCGGACCTCCCCACTACGTGCCATTCTTGGCCGCAGTTCAAAACAAGCTTGAATGCTTACCAAAATATACCATTGTAGTAAAGAATTGCTCTAGAAGTATAACAAATTACAATAACTTAAACATTTTGACGCATAGCAAACAAGATATTTGCAAAACAAGGAATTTATTTAATCGATACATGTTACGTTTTAGGGGTTTATGGGTTTTATAAAGGGGATCGAAATCATTATTTTTGCAATAGGACACACCATCTTCGAGATATAAGCAAAATAAAATAAAAAATTATACAGTACTGTTTTTGTACCTGAAGTCGAGGTGTCGGTGTGAATTTTAGTGCATGACAACGAATTTTATTCCACACCTTTTTAATCGCGATTCCGAGTTCCCTATTATTAACAAGTTACCCGAAGAAGGTATTATTTTTTACTACTATAACCTTGTATCTTCTTTCAGAAACACTTTGGACGATCGAGCAGATGATTTTTATGGCGGAACAGAAAATTCTTTAGTCAAGTCTACTGAAAATGATGCTTTTTCAAAGGATATTAATATTTTTGCCTAATTTGCATCTCACTTTCAATATAATGCCTATGTAATATGTATTTATTATACAATGGATTGTACACTTACTAATATAATAAAAACCTAATAAAAAATGTTTACGTTTTTAGCGGACTTAAAAATAAGGAGGAGGTTCTCAAAACGACAGCATTAAAAAAAAAAATAGCTCTGAACTTTATTCTAAGTGAACCGATTTTGATGATTCTTCTTCGATTCTTTTTATGTGAAAGCTGATGCTTCTCCTGTGTTCCCATATAAATTTGATCAAGATCGGACCAGTAGTTTTTGAGTTATCCTTAATAATGCGTATTTTTTTGCACTAAGCATATACATATATATGATGTTTTAATAACTTCCTGTCACTTTTATTTACATATCGAGTAGTGGTATATGAATTTGTGTGGGGTAGGTACCACAACTAAAAAATGAAAAATAAAACCTTTTTTACAAAAAAAAAAAAAACAATTTCGGAAGTCGGTGGCAAAACACGAAAATACAAGACCAAAGACACCGACATCCGAAATTAAAGTTATTTTTCAGTGTTTTTTTTTTTTTTTTTGGAATTATGTATTTTATCATAGAAGTATTGTCTATTACCTACCATATTAAAGGGCGCGCGTGTTTGACCTTCAAGACTATATCCTTGACAGCAGTTTTAATCACTTTCGGTATAATGATGGCGATTATTTACTTTGGAAATACGGAACACGGAGTACCGTCAAACGGGGTGAATAGGAACGCAGGGGTGAATCGGAACGAAACTTTAAAAGGGATTTTAACATTGAAATAATATAATTTGTTGGCAATAAGGGCACTTAATCGTTAATTAAAATACAGTAAACACATTAGAGTCGTACTGTCTTCGCGGAACGTCATTTTTGTCTATTCTTCCGTCGACAAAACCCGTTTCTATGATGGTCATGCTACGCGTGCTGAAAAGAAAAATCTGAAAACCATATACTTTTAATTAAATCACAAAAAACAGGGTCTTTATGCAAGGAACGGGGCCGGGCGTCCAAATTTTGAAGTGAGTTAACCTTTTCATGTGGGGTGTCGTATGACAGACAGATTTTTAATTATTTTTATGATTTATAACGAAGAATGAAAAACGATAAATACCTTTTCCCTTTTTTATATGTTGTATAGATACCTAATAACTTTGGTGTATGTAGTACCTAACAGTTTGCACTGTTATGCGATAGGTTTTGGAAACTGAATTTCGGGAAAAGCTCGGAAAAAACTGCGAGACTGGATTCCTGAACAATTTTTTAAGTTATTGTATGTATATAGTACAGTCAACCTTACGTCCATGCTTCCATAGACCCTGGTAAGGGTGCGTTTATTCTTCGCGCCTGGACAAAGCAAGCACCGCGTGGCCGCGCTCTTAATATTTAGCACCTACCTATTAATTTAATTAAATGAGCCGCTCCAGTCAATACAATTGGAGTAGAATTGAATGCGCGAGCAACTATAAAAACTTGTGCGGTCACCGTGCTCGTGATTCCGAGGAAATTCAATGCTGTTGCCTATTAAATAGAGTTTAAACTTGTCATTAATGGTAGGTACGCACGACTACATATCGAGCTACATATCCAGTATAAGCTGACTTCTCATTGTACGAAAAGCCTATACAATGCGAGGCCAGCTAAAACTGGTAATGTATAGCTTGATATGTCTTCATGTGTACATGAAAACACGGATGCCGCAAGAGTGTTTTCGTCTACGTCAAAAGCGCAGGCCACACCGCCAGCTAGCGAGCGAGCGAGCGAGTCGGGCGAGCATCGTTTCACCTCTTTTCTTACTTCGGTTCACACCCCGATCTACAGAGATAAGGTACGTCAGTGATACAAACGATGCGAACGAAATATCCGACGATGCCAGCGATCCTATTCGTTCACCTCGTTAGCGTAGCTTATTTTGACGTAAAATTGGAGAGACCAGATAGCAGCGGGGGCAGCGGTGTAATTCGGTATTTCAGGTATGTTTTATTATATTTTTTGTCTTTTAGGTTTAGATAATTTAAGCAACTAAGCAAAAGTTAATTAATATATACATATATGAAAAATGGTACAAATCTTTCAATGTTGGGAAGCTACACTATCTCCGGGTGACATAGGCTATATTATATTATGCTTTGCTACCCGGGCGAAGCCGGGGCGGGTCGCTAGAATGCATATAAAAAAGCGGGCGAGTTGGGACTAAGGATCTCCAGCTATCAACCAATAGACCAAGCGCACCTGGACAAGGTTGACGCGGAAGTCGAACGTAGAGCTTCCCTCCCACCCGTCGAAGACCCTGATGATCCTCTGCCTCCCTTCACTCTAGACGAAGTGCACGACATCATGACAGGGCTTCACGCTAGGAAAGCCCCCGGTTCGGACGGTATCACCAATAAGGTGAACAAACTCCTCCTCGCCCCTCTCATAATGCTCATGGCCGCCATCTTCAGTTGGCGCCATGATCAATAACATCTTCCCACAAGCGTGAAAAGAGACCACCGTTATAGGCTTCCCCAAACCAGGCAAGCCCAAGTCTGATCCGTCTAGTTACCGTCCCATTAGTCTGCTCAATGTTCTCGGCAAAATCTACGAGAGGCTTATTTAGAAGCGTCGCAAAGACTATGCTGAAGCAGAGAGCCTCATCCCCAATTAGCAGCTTGAGTTCCGTACCCACCACTCATGCATCCAACAGATCCACCGTATCGTAGTGCACTTAAGCGCCGGGCTTCAGCGTAATACGACGACGGGCGTGCTCATCTTCGACATAGCGAAAGCATTCGACAGTCTGGCACAACGGCTTGTTATACAAGCTATACCTATTCGGTGTGCCAGATCGTCTCATACTCATACTACGTGACTTTGTCGAATCGCACTTTTCGCTATCGTATTGAGGGTGCACTCTCGTCCCCTTACCCTATTCGCGCGGGGGTCCCTCAGGGCTCCGTGCTATCTCCCCTAATTTTCACGCTGTTCACCAGCGACATCCCTAAAAGAAAAAGGCACAGTTGGCTCTATTCGCCGACGACACTGCCATCTTCTACACGGGTCGCAGTCGTGACACTATCGCTCGCACTCTCCAAACCTCCGCAAATGTCTTAGGCGCTTGGTTTCGGAAATGGAGAGTCGAGGTAAACCCCGATAAGAGTCAGGCGGCTCTCTTCTCGAGACCGCGTCGATTGCCCCCTCCCCCTCTCCTCCACAGTCCGATCACTATGTATGGCAAGCCGATCCCCTGGGGGCTGCGAGCTAAATCACTAGGTGTGATCCTCGACCACCGCCTTACCTTCAGTGAGCACATAAGGATGGCTCGTTCGCACACCGCCTTCGCTCTCGGTAGACTTCACGCCCTATTAACCGCCCGCAGTAAATTGTCTCTCAAATGCAAGTTGCGCATCAACACCGCAGTCATCCGTCCCATCATGAACTATGCCTGCGTTGTATTTGCACACGCAAAGCCCCGTCATCTTCATAAGATGCAGACCCTACAGAACCGTTTCCTCAGAAAGGTTACGTTATGGGAGCCTTCGGGAGGTTCTATGTCGGAAATGTAAATCTTCACATAGACCTTCGAATGCCCACCATCCAACAGTTCATGAAACGCCTTTCAAAGCGTTTCTTCGACTACGGCATAAAACACCCCAACCCCCTAATTAAAGCAGCCGCCTGCAACACTCCCTCCCGCATTAGTAAGATTCGCCACCCGAGGCATACCTTAGTCGACCCCGACCACGCCACTACCCTCCTCCAGGAGAGTAGTAAGGCCACCAGTACCTTAAAGATACATAAACATAGACCGCCGTCCTTCCGTCCTCGCCGCCGAGGCCCGCCGCGACGCTCCAATCGACGGCCGCTCCGACCCTTGCTCGAGCCACCCCGCGCTGCTGAACCTATAGCTTTAAATTCGTCCCCTAATAATAATAATTCCGATCCAGCCTGTCCCTTGCTGCCCTCTCCCAGCGACGCCCTAAGCCGAGCCATTTTTTTTTTGGTGGTAAATCATCAAATGACTTCTCTCGCTCTGGGCGGAGCGGAAGGGCGTGTCAGACTCTTACTGATTGCCCGTCGACCCGGACCTGGTCCTTATCGGACGGCGGGCTGCCCATTGCTCGCCGTCCGCAAGCCCGCGCCCTCGCGACTCTCGGCGCCCAAGGTGTCTCCTGCGAGGGCTAGGGGCGTGAGGGCGCAACGATTGCCTCTCCCTCCCGCGCTCCGCCTCCTCCTTCGCGAGCATTACTGCTTCGCAGAAGGAGGTGACGGCTTCCCATTCCCTCTCGCGCCGTACCATGGCCTGAATCAGGGCCGGACGCGAGAGATCGCCGCCACGAGGACACGGCGGCGGTGCTCCGCCCAAGCCGGGCAGACCTCCACCGTATGCTCCACCGTGTCCTCCGGCCTAAGCCGACGCTCGTACCCCGCAGGGGTGCCCTTACCATGTTGTCGCACAGTTTGTAAGTTTTTTAAACCCTGGCTGGGGGCCTTAATTTATTAGAGCAACCACAGGCATGTCCGGTTAAGCAGGCGACAACCTACTATATAGATAGGTTGACTTGCGAGAAGGCAATCACAAAAAAAGAAAAGGACTAGGTATCAGTATAGACGAAGCCCTGTGAAAGTAGGTACTTAAGAATTTTGAGCTCTGTTAAGAAGCTTTCCTTCTGCTCAGTTTTTTATTCATGTGGTAGTAGGTTAGTAGTTAGTAGGCTCCTAACTATTTACACAGCAAGTCTGTGCCGGCTCGGCTGGCGTTGGCAGCCACTGCCGCGCACGCCGCCGCCACCCGATGGCGCACAGTGGGCTGAAAATCGACTTTCATAGACATATACTTTTTCCCAAATGTCCACTTTTATGACTTGAAAATGTTTTGAAAACATGCGCAAATGTCAACATTATGGAATAGCATGGCAAACAACGCACACAGATTTTTTTTCTCTAAAAATTACTATGGAACTGGCATGAAAGTCTTATATCTCCGCTATGGAATGACTGGCCCTAATTCTTTTGCAGATGATTAATCCTTCAATTATTTACAATTTTTTGACATAATTTCCGAAACGGCCAGTAGCTCGATCCCTTTTTTTTAATCGCTTTTTAATTAATAAAAAATATCCTATCTTTAATTTAATTTAAGCTTAACATCTACACGGACTACTTAAACGATGAACCCGACCACTACTTTGTATAAACACGCCACATTTAATATACAAAAATCTCGTATCACAGTGTTTGTTATCGAACTCCTCCGAAACGGCTTGACTGATTTTTATGTTTTTTTTTTTTTTGTGTATATTTGGTAGGTCTGAGAATAGGTCGTAAAGTATATTTCATACCGCTGCGGGTGCAACCGCGGGGCGCGGGCGCAGCTAGTAATCTTATAGAAAATAATGTTTAGTTAATTTCGTACTAACTAAATACTCGGTGGAAGAGACTGGAGGTAAGTATAGTGAAATAATTTATAATATAAATCAAAGATTCCAATAAAAAAAAATTACATAAACAAAAGGCAACAAGAGCGTGTAGCAAACCAAACCCAATTACGGCCAGTGCGAGCATCCAGTTTTGTTTTGTAGCGATCTTGAATTAATTTCTTCCTTGCGTCCTTTACATCTTGGGCAGCTTTTCCTTTAAAAGCCCACTTTTTAATGTCCAATCTGTAGGATATAATATGTAAAAGACATTTCATCATATTAATACGCGCATGAAGTGAAGAAATCCCAAACTCCATCATGTCAGCCGATGTTGCCAGTTTTGATACTGCTTCCAAATTGTTTAGCTCGGACGGTTTCGCTGGACATATGTATCAAGAAGCATTCGATCTAGCTGCTGAAAGGTATGTGCGTATCTTGACATCTATCATCGTAATCATGAGCTTGTGACAAACTGTGTTGCTGTTGCACTCAGTTAGTCGGAGATCACCATTGAAGATTATTTCATTCTTGGCAAGGGTAAAAGCATTAACGATTGCTTCGCTTTCTTTAATAAATGTAAACTGCACCGGACGACAGAAAAATGCTGAGCAATGTTTCGGGTTCTCCCAAACTGTATTTTCTTGACACGTCAGTTGTAATGGCACTAATGATGTCATACCCAAATGTCCTTTCTTTGGTATTGTTCGTTGAATCGTTGAGCTCCTTAACTTCTGAGTTGAGCTGTACGATTACTGACTCGACAGGTCCTCTCAATCGGTGTGGTTTTTCATCGAAAGACCATTTCAGACACAAATCTACATGGTCTTCACATGATCTGACCAAGATTATGTCTGGACTTTAAAAGAGACTGTGACCTCTGAGTTTGTTTCGACCTTTCTTCTCAGAGTAGTCATATAGGAAACGCCGACCTCATCTAGTTTTATTTTACAAATATTATTGACATGTAAAAGTGTTTGTACAAACCTACTCACAGAAATAAAATCATTTATTATAAAAATACTGGAATCATCTTGAATAGAATCCATATTTTGTCTTATTTTTTTGATCATGTGATGTGTATTAACAAAGTAAAGTTTGGGGTCATCATTTAAGTAGTCTGTGAAGATTTTAATCATAAATTAAGTTAAACATTTGACATTAGACTACAAATATTTTTTGATAATATTCGAGCTGCTGGCCGTTTCAGGGAGAACGAACTTTAAAAAAAAATAAGAAGGATTAATCACCTGCAAAAGAATTAGGGCCAATCATTTCGTGAAACTGTAATAACACTATTGAACAAAGTATTTATATTGTGTATACATGTGTATTTATTTATTTATTTAAGCCGTGTACAGTCGGTTACGAATAGCACCAACGCCTTCTTCTCGACCTGTCGTAAAAGAGAGACTTAGATGAGACATTCAAACGGCGGCGACAGAGTTCGCCACTCATCACGCTGAGTCTCGCAGAAAAGCGGCGTAAAGTGGGCTGTGGATAGTTGATTTAGACAATCTGCAGTTTCTGGCTACTCTTATGGGATTATATACGTGATTATATGTATGTATTTATATCGTCGCGTATACCCAAATCAAAGATATATTTAAGAAAAATACACCTCTGATGAAAAACAAATAGCACAATATCACACATTTAGCCATCGAATCTTATAGCGAAATATTTACAGAATGGTATCACCAAATATCACTAAATTTTTGAGCTACATGCTGTATCTGTTCGCTCTGGGATTTTTTGAGCATTCTCGTTTATTTGTATAATTTTTATGACATTGATTTTAAATTCTGTAATTACTATAACACTAAATTATTACTTGTTATTTTTTTTTGAAAAATCATCTACTTTTACAATATTCGCAAATATATGAGCACCATGTAGGTATCTATCACATAATTAATTTACCTGTCATTGCTTTTTATGTAATTCTTTTTACCTATTGTGGTCATAGACGAACAAAAGTGAGTCCTGTTTGGTCCTGTTTAGTGTGAATATACTTATGTGAGTGTTGCCTGTTGCCGTTTGCGCGAGTAATGGGCGATCGTCATCGGCTGACTAAAGTGTGACTATGTGCGTACAGCGGCCTGTACGTACGGCGCGGCGAGCTGGCCGACTTGAGTGTCACAGTTTTTTGTTAGCGAGAATATGTCCGACCTAAGAGTATAATAATAATATTGTAATATCCGACTTTTTTGTTCGTCCATGATTGTGGTATAGTAATTTTCTTCTAGGTGCATCGTATTGCTGATGTATAATTTTACTAACGTATAGGAATATAATAATAATAATAATTAATATTAATTTTATTTACAAAATAATATAAAACATTTTAAAACAGTAACAGTGGAGTTTCTTGCCCATTTTTCTCAATACGAAACTACATTTTGGAAGGGGTAACTAGAATCAATTCTTTTTTTTGTAAATATTGACTTTCAAAAGTGCCTATTTGGAATAAATTATTTGACTTGACTTTGACTTAGACACGTTACGTCTTGACATTACACAGTTACCAGTAATATTAAGTATACAAGCAGCAACTTTCGAAACTTTCAGAAATGGCCCGCGATGGCAGGCCATTTCAAAATATCACGTCCACAGTTCATACAAATTCCATGGTCCACACTGGCCCACACACAGATTTGACAGCTGATTTGTCGCTAACTTAATCGCCAGTAAAGTCACTGCGTGTGTTTGTGTACCTAGCATTAGACATAGCTGCAGGTTAGAAAGTCCTACAAGGGTCTTTTGGCGCTCGAATGACGTTGACAAGGTGGCACTGTTGGTAAACATTTGAGCGATTGTTTTGTGTGTTGTGTGATAAAATATGGCGGCGTTAGTTCCGATTTTAGGCACGCGCCAATATCCTTGTATGGCTATAAACTATTATTCAAATTCAAATTCAAATATTTTATTTCAGATAAACATCCATATAGTGTTAGTAGCAGTATAGCGTAGCCTAATGTTAGTAATAAATTAAATTAATAATAATAAACAACCAATGTACCATTGAACAGTTCGTTCAATGGTACACTAATGTGTCTGAATACATATCCACCGCTGTAAGAGGGGAGAATCCCACCGGTCTGAAAACACATTCAGGATGCCATTGGAGCAGGAGCGCAAGCGCGCCATCATGGATGCGCATCGCTTCCGCATAATCGCGGCGAACCCGTCGACGCGCGCCTCCGCAAACATCCCTGACGCGCTACATCGCCACGGCAACCCCAAAAGCACCCTGAAAGCGTTATTGTACTGGACGCGCAGGTCGCTAAGGGCCCGCTGGGTATACTTGGTCCACAGGCTGCACGTGTAAAACGACTGGCAGGAGGCCTTAAAAGCGTTATCTTTACAGAATCGGTACAGCGCGCAAACCTGCGGGCCAGCATGTTGCCACGGACAGCCAGCGACCTGCGCTCCCTGTCTAAGTCTACATTGTCTTTTAAGTCATCAGTAACCCAGTGACCCAAATACTTAAATTTCGAAACCCGACCTAAAGGAGACCCAGAGAGTGAGAGTTCAGGCAGCTGTTCGTAGGTTAAAGTACCCGATTTAAAAACCAGCCATTCACTCTTATCTGTATTGTATTTGAGCCCGTGAGCCACTGCATAACCTTCACAAATTCTCAGAAGCCTTCTCATTGCACCGATAGATGGGCTCAGCAGCACCATATCATCAGCGTAACTGATGTTGTTTACGCAAACACCGTCCACGTGACAACCGATTTTAGTGCTACCGAGCCTACCCATCAGTTCGTTTATGTATAGGTTAAAAATTAAATTAAATCATATCCGACTGTGAAAAAGGTGGTTGTGGTGTACTTAACGACCAAATATTAAAAAAGGAAATGGTATCGATCGAATAAAATTGATTCAAAACGAATAATGCTTCTTATTTTTATTTAGTTTTGAAATCAGGAATACCGAAATTTTTGAAAACTCCATCATAGTTTTCACGGTTACATTTTTACAGAACAGCAAGCACTGCATAGCTTGTTACTCGCGATACATTCACAAAGCACTCCCAGTTATACTGTACAGGGCCCCAATTCTGTATGGTAATTATTATACCCCGCGTCACGTCAATATCGTGTCTTGTAGCAACGGTTTCGTTTATTGTATCGTAAAGAATACGTTATTAGCAGATGTCGTGGTTAGGTAAGGAATTGACGTGGTTTCGAAGTAAGGAATCGGTAAGTGGTCATAGTGAATTAGGGCCCAGTACATACTAATTCCATGCTGACTTCACAGTTAGTCCACGTGCGCACGGATGTGAAAATATCGCGGCGTGATTTTTTCGCACACTGGATCAATGCACAGCTTAACGCCGAGAGTTGAAAAATCCAACATTGTTTTTTCGACGCGCTGGGATGCATACTGTTGGATTCTCAATGATCGGTTCAACACCGAGAGTTGAAAATTCTGTGCGCGATAAAATCCCGTCGCTCCGTGATATTTTTACGTCTAGCTTGCTAGCTACTAGAGTGCACGCAAGATAAGTCTGCGCGCGAGTTTGACCTACAAGACTTTATCCCTGCCAGCACTTTAATCACTTTCAGCAAAATGGTGGCGATTATTTACTTTAAAAAAACACGGAAAACAGCGCATTCTCTTCATACCTGATATAAACGTCAAGATGGCAGTAAAATTTATTTCCGATTTTGGCCGCGCGCAGACTTAATCTGTGATTCTGTGCTCACATTGCTAAGTGTCTGACAGTGACACATGCGACACTGACAGTCAGTCTACAAATTAAAATACATTTTTTTTGAGAAATTGTTAAATTTGTGGGCTACTGAAACTTTGTGCTAACTGCAAGTGCACAATAGAAAACTTATAGTAATTCAACATCAATTAGTGCAATTATGAATAATACGGTATCACGATTCCCTGTGAAACAATGTTTAATGTTCAGAACACAAGTTGCTCGCCGTTGTATGGCTTCTAAAATTCAAGATGTTCCCACCCATACTGGCCAAGTACTTATTAACTTCTTTATTATAAACTTACTAACGAGATTTGTAATTCATATAACACTTAATGGCATTGGTATATATTGTGAATAATATTATTATTCTATTGAGATGAAGACTAATAAAATCTATTCTTACATAATAGTAAACATTGGAAGTAAAGCGTCAATGTAAAATTTGCCACTATTAGATATAATGACACCAATATTGTTCATTACTTGCGTCGTTTATAATGTTGCACATATTTTATATAATTGTGATCACCTAGTTTAGCTTTATCAAAGCTTATAAATTAAGTTGATATTGTTGCCGATTCTCTTGTACACCGAACGAAACTAACTAAATTATTACTAGAATTCCTTACTTTGGCCATGAGAATCTTAAAGCTATTCTGCAAAAAAATATCTCTAAATTTAAAAATAATTGTGTCACAACTTTGTGCATTACCCCTTTTTTGAGAGCTGGAGGCGCGCATGGGCGGACGCCTCGACGTCTTTTATATGGAACTATTTGTATGAAAAATAGATATAAAATACTGTGTTTGTAATGTAAAATAACAGGTTTTTACTAAATGCTTAATGAAGTGTAAACAGTACTTATTCTGTTCCGCCAATCTCCGAAACGGCTGGACCGATTATGATAAAATTAGGTTTGGGGATACTTTGAACACTAAGGAAAGAGAGGCTATTTTTTATCGACATACCCCATGGGCGAAAGCTAGTTAATTAATAAAATAGTATCTAAAGGTCTCAGACTTCTGTATCATCTGCTACTTTAAATTCCTAATAAATGTATATTGCCAGTGAAAGCTTAAATTTTATTTGTTTACAGAAATGGCAATCTGATGACTACCGGTTGGCACGATTCATGAATGCCCCTAAGCAAGTCAATCCAAATTGGGCAGTTAATTTGATAGCAGAGGTGCCACCAAAACAAGTTACGGAAAGGGTAGTGTGGTGTGATGGAGGCAGTGGCCCTGAAGGACACCCACGTGTTTTCATCAATTTGGTATGATTCCTGTTATTAAAACGTATACATCCAGCAGCAGTAAACATGACCCTAAATCGGGATTTCTCAAAGAACAATGTCCATTTTGGACTTGCAAAAAATTTAATTTGTTTTTGAGATGGCACTATTACTAAAATGAAGTACATTCTTAATGTAATCATTGGATTTCATTTATATATTTTTAAAAGAAATGGAAATAATGATTATCCGCTTCCAGAATACAACATTTGCATAACAGAATGCAGGATCATTTCTTTTATTAATGGACTTTAAAAAAAGGAGGATGTTATGCATGTATTAAGTTTATTTTCTGGTTACTGGGCCGATTTATGTGGTTCTTTTTCATTTGGTAGAAGAAGCTCAAACAGTTTAAAAACGTGAAATATTACTTTAGTTTCGGAATTCGGTGGCAAAAACCGAAAATACAAAACCAAGGACACCGACTTCCGAAATTAAAGTTATTTTTTACGTGTTTTGTTTTTTTATTTTTGTAAAAAAAGTTTTTTTTTATTGTGGTATCTACCCCACACAAATTCGTATAATAACACTACATACTTGCTTATGTAAATAACAGTGACAGGAAGTTATTAATATCATCATCAAATTACACTAATTGGAAAAAATACGTATTATTAAGGATAACTCAGAAACTCCTAGTCAGAACTTGATCAAATTTATATGGGACCATAGGAGAAGCACTAGCTTTCAAATAAAAAAGAATTATCCAAATCGGATCACCTAGAAAAAAGTTCTGAGCTAACACACATTAAAAAAAAATACAGTCGAATTAAGAACCTCCTCCTTTTTGTGAAGTCGGATTAAAATAAAATTCTTGTTTCAAAAAAAAACAACATTCTTCCTAAAAAACACCACAAAGTGTAAAATAACTTTAATTTTTGATATTGATTTTCCACAGACTTTTCCCTCGAGAAATTGGCCCTAAACGCGTTTCTATTAAAATGTGTCAAAATTTATTTCACAGGACAAGCCTGGTGATCATTCTTGTGGATACTGTGGTCTGCGATTTGTCAAAAAGGATAGCCACTGATTATGTTGATATGCTAAATACACCTTTTAGAAGTTTTCACAACCATTTGTTTTCCTAAGAATTGTTTTGTTGAAGTAGGTAATGTTGAAAATAAAGAAATAATGCAAGCAGTTTAGCTGTTTCATTATAAATCTATACATTAAATCACCTATAAGTTAATGTCGCCCCTCGTGTCTGTCTTTGTGACTACCTTGTATTTTTTTTAAAATGCATTGTGATGTGGTTTTCACCATCATTTAGAGAATTTATTCCAGTAGGTTTATGTGTACAATACATTAATACATCAATTCCTGAAATAACGATAAAACATTAGATCTAGACACACTATTGAAACTCACGAATTAGAGCTTTTTTTTTTCGTGTCTTAAAACTCTTAGTGAATCCTTCACTCGAGGGCGGTCAAAGGGATCTGTCTTATTCTAGCCCTGCGTCCTAGCTGCCCTATATATAAATGTACTCTGTGGTCCTAAAAGAAATAATCGTTCGCGCGAATACGTGATCATCATCATCAGCCTACAGCAGTCTACTGCTGGACATAGGCCTCTCCAATTGCAAGCATTTTACCTCGACTCTCGGCAACTCTCATCCAGCTGCTACCAGCCACACTGCGAAAATCGTCGCTCCACCTAACCTGAGGGCGTCCTACCTTACGTTTGCCATACGAATACGTGATCATCGCGTTCTTAAATTGTCACTTTTTGTTTGGAAAACCGGAAAGCGCCCTCTGTCGGCGCGACCGCGCGTTCGGGTTTGCCGAAGGTCGCGTCTTCACCAACAAGATTGTCGTACGAATACGCGACCGGCGGGTTCACTGAACCCCACGTCGAAACAAACGAACCGAAACGCGTACTCGCACCAACAGATGTCTTCCAGTTTCCCGAACAAAAAGTGAGATGAACGCGACGACCGCGTATTCGCGCGAACTATATTTTTGTACAGGACGCGAGGGAACGAAATGGACACGACGATCGTTTAGGTTAGGACGCGGTTTAAAACGTGGTGTTCGCTCGCACATTCATTTGAACGCCCAGCGTTTATTGGCCGGCCAAACAAGCGGGCGCCGTTTATTTTTGCGGGATTCCTCTCCGCCCACAGGCCACACTATGGCAGAAGGCTACGCGCCTCAGGGGGACAGGGCGCCTCGTGCGTCTGCTCCGGTTTAGGAGAGAGGATGTACCCTCTTTTATTTCTGATGCCTCCTTTATGCCATCACTTCCTCGTAGAAGCAGGCGACTGGAGCAGTGGAGTGAACCATGAGAAAGAGGCGAGAACCGGTTCACTCACTACAACCCACAAAACACTATTACTCCTAGCGGAGCTACAACCCTTCTTCACCTATATATGGAATTAGAGACCAGCGGGGTAATTGGTAACACGCTAACATTAGGAATAGCTTTCATTTTGACTGTTCAACAACATTCATTACTTTATTTACGTGGTTGAGCAGACAAATTTATCGAACATATTAAGCAATTAATTAACAATAAAAAAAAACAAAATTATTCAGATTGTGACAGTGTGTTACGCAATTAGGGTACTGGGCACAATGATGTATTACCATTAGATGCGTTACCCGCGCTTAATGTTGGCAAGATAAAAGCAAGGCAATTGCCCGACTCCTGACTTGACATTAGTCCAAAGACTACAACAAACAGTATAATAACTATAAAAGGAAATATTATACTTATTAGTCACATACCATGGAAATGTGTTCTGTGCGTACCATCCAGTGATGCGGCTACACGTCACTATCACTCGCAATTCGCAGAAATTATTTGTGAACAAAACACCTTCCTGTGTCTATAGACGATGTACAAATTACACTACTGTGGGAGAAAAGATAAACGTCGCATTTCATGCGTAAGTGCTGTATTTTTTAAATTAAATAGCGAAAATGTTTTTATTTTGTAGTTTTACCGCTATTTTTCCGAGCGGGTTCGCGACTATGGGAGGTTGGGGCAATTATGGCAGCAGTCTTTTTAATACAGACTATTGGGTATTTTTTTAAATACATATATCCGTACCAGGCGTGAATAACTTAACAAATCGAAAATGCACATTTTTCAGGGCAGCCATTTTTAAGTTTAAGTTCTATCTGTAAATTCAGATTTTATGTTATTGAATACTTTTTTATCTGAATGTAATTCATTTGCTTTGAGCTTTCCGATACCATAAGATTATTGAATGAATTTACTGTATTTATAATAAAAAAATGACATATCAAGTTGTTCACCAATGAGTTATCAAGTTGTTCACCTAAGTACCTTTAAGGAATTACGTGTGTACAAAATTCAAAAGTAATAAGTATAGTCTCTACCTACCTCTTATGGGACCGAAATCGTGATATTATGTATGTAGGTATTTGTATAAGTAATAAAAAAACAAACAATTGCAAAATAATTATTTATATTCCGAAAATAAAGTTACAATATTATAGAATTAGTTGAATTCTTCTCCGTTTCCTCCTGCATCAGGGTCTTCGGAGTCTAAATCAGGATCGATGTTGGATACGTCACCAACAGTTTTAATGTTTTTTATAAAATTCGTGAAAAATGGGATCTATCAGTGGCAATAAATCCGTCAAATCTTTATTTTTTTCTTTACTTATTGGTAAAGTCTCTTTTGAAACAACTTCTAATTGTATAGTGTCTAAATTGAATTTATCTCTTTTACCGTAATTTCAAATCAAATCAAAATATTTTATTTTACATAAACCTACATGGGCACTTATGAAACGTCAGAAGCTAGGTGCACGGTTCCAATTGGTTGTTTCCTATGGAGAAGAGCCGGCAAGAAACTCCGCGGTTGTGTAGGCCGTGTAGTCGTGTAGGCCTGACAACAAGTAACACGCACTCAACAAAATAAAAATAAATATATAAAAAGGTCTACTAATCTACAGTCTACAAGTTAGGCCTACAACGTTCTCACATTCACGAAATAGGTATAGAAGAATCTATATAAAAATAAAAGCCTATTTAAAACAAATGACATGATTGCCATTACATCGGTAACAAATCTGAATTAAAATCCTGTTTACAAAAGCCATAAGTAAAGAGTTGAAATAAGAATTAGAGGTATATAATGTCAAATAATGTGAAGATTATGTCAAAGAAGAAAAATTTATTTATGACTATAAAAGAGCTTTCATTGTCAAGATTTGTCTTAAAACGTATTTCTCCGATAGGCTTCTTATATTGCAGCCATTTCACGGGTTGCTATAAAAAAAATTCACTACTAGCATCCTTTTTTAAAATTGTAAATGGACCTTTCTTCGAACTCAATTCTGCAAAATTGAGAAAATTGTCTAGTTTCATGGATACAATGGCAAATCCATTATTAATCTTGCAAGATCTTATCGGTTGCATCTAATCGTTAAGATGATTTATTTTAAGCTGCGTTTTCTTTTTAGTTCTTTCAATTAGGGCATGATCCGAGTCACATTCCATGTGGCTATATCCGCTAATCAAAAACTTATGATTGATTGTCTTTAAGTTTGGATGCACATGCAAATAAATACAGGAACATCATTGCAACAGCGTTATTTTTATTCTGGCCACCACACGTGTCAGAATTAAATGTGACCTCTGTAACTTCAGGTGGCAAATTTTACGGAAGACTCGCGAGTCCCTACCTAAAACTGCAGCTATCTCTATTTAACATATCACTTTGTCTCATCACACGCGCAATAGATAGAAAATGTAATAGATGATAGATTTATTTGTCACAAAATGCAACGCCGTTTCGATGCGGGAATAACTGGAGAACTTGATTTATGATATTAAAAATGTTAAATAGGTTGTTTGAATAAATTAACATCTCGTGTTGTTCGTTAATTTTTTTTTAATAGTTGGCAGTATTATAATGACATGTTGAGTTGTGTAAATAATTATAATTTGTATGTTTTAATATCTCAAGACGTCACATTGCACCCTTTAGTAAGAGTTATTTAAAAATTCACATGTTTGCTATGTGCGGTAAAACAGACCCATCGACTTAGTCATTTATTCACCCTATGAATAAAACAATCCTAATGCCTATTATGCATTAAAAAAATATATATGTAAGTCGACTTATCAACCTATTCACGCCTGGTACGGATATATGGTTTGATACAAACTCATGTCATGTAATCCTTCATGTGTTATGTATATTATGAAGTTATCGTTTTTATTTTATTTTAGATTGCCTAAAGACAGACTGATGAGAGAAAAATGGTTAAGGATAATTAGGACTCAAAGGAGTGAAGATGATTGAATGCCAACAATATAATAATTTATTGTTTACGTTCACATTATTTATTTGAAAACAAAAGATTTTATATTCGCATTGGCTTATTTTATTATTTTAATTAGGTACCTACTACACTTCCGATTTTTTTTATTGCTTCAAAATCTAATGTTTAAACTGTCAATACGAGTAAACTTGAGTGTTCACTTTTCCCCAAAATCCTCTGACTGCTGCGACCCACGCGCAAGCTCCAATGAACATGCAGCAGCTAGTGACGTAACTAGATATGTATGTTCATCTCTTTCTAACAACGAGCATCGGTATGAGTCTGTCATTTTCTTCGCGCACTGTATGATTGTATGTATTATTATGTACGTAGCTACATTCATGAATTCCGCTGTTTTTGAGTGCACTCATGGTATAATAATATACACATGAGTGCACTAATGTTAGTGTATGGCGCGTCCATTTATAATACGTCATTGACTGGCCCTACCTTAATTATTATGTAATTTCCAGGGAGATTTACAGAACCCAATTTCAAGCAAATGGGTTTAAGTCCTTAATATTAATTAAAGTACTGGTATTCAGCTGCATCTGGTTAGACTGGAAGCCGACCCCACCAAAGTTGGGAAAAAGCTAGGCAGTGATGATGGGTTAGTGTCCATAAAAATATCAAAAATATATTTTGCAAATATTTCTATGCAAATCGTATTTTGGGAATTTCAATTATTTGACACAAGGTAATGACAAGCTAAGTTTTATTTTATAATACTAAAGATTAAATACATTAACAAATAAATTAGATAGGTAGGTATATTTGATTATTACATCTGGAAAACAGTTTTAACTTCTTAACATTACAATTTATGCCCAAAACAAATACATTTTGGAATCTTGACTTATTTGAATTATTTATTTCCAGTTGGTTCTGGATTTTCATTGCGTAGTTCTTGCCTGATATCGATATTCGATTGCAGCAGCTCCTTCAACCTTTCATGTATATTATCATTTTTTTGCTCTAAATAGTCCAATGCAGAATTTAACTCATCCAATTTAGAATCCAATGTGACATATTCTGAAAATGAAAAAAAAAAATGGTAAAAGGAAGAATATGGAGTAACTAAAATGAAATGTTGACAATACTGTGTGGAAAAAAACAAGATTTTATAAAAATATTATATTGAAATGACATTTAAGTACTTACTTAATAAGTTTTTAATAAAAAAGTTGTTTAGGCCTATGGAAAATATTCTTGGAGATAACGAAATTTTAAATATTACCAATTGATAAATCAAGAAATCAAATTTTTGACAAAATGTCCGTTATGTTACTTCATATTATTTCCACTATTAATTTGTTTAAATATGCTTCTTGTTTCTTTAAACAAAATTTAAAATATGTAATATTCAACCAAAATAATCAACATAAAACTGTTAACAGTTCAAGAAATTGACAAAGCTGGCTGAAATTGTGCACTAGAGCTTCCTATGCTGTGGATGAGTAATTGACAATAAGGGAAGAAACAAACTACGATAAAAAACAAAATTAACGGGCCATAGAAATGATATAACATAGTCAACCAATGTTCCCATTACTAGGGGCCCATTGCAGGAATTTCAGTAAGAGGCAATATTAAATGAAGAAATTACAAACAAAAAAAAAATAAATTAAAGAGACATGAATGATGCAAGACTTTGTGATCTCTCTAAAATATTAAAAAAAAACTAAGCAAAGACCAAATTAATGTTTCTATCTGTGACTGTTCACATAGGAACTGCCATAGTGAACCTGGGTCAATAATTTGTGATAAAACCTCAAATTATTTAGTATTTTATGTCTACTAGTTGTAGCCAGCAACTTCGACTGCATTGTATTATGTATTTTATAATTTTTTAATGCAAATATCCAGGATGATAAGAAGCCTATGTCCTTCTCCAGGTTCCAGTCTACCCGTGTGTTATATTGCATAACGATCGGTTCAGTGGTTTACACACAGGCATACATACAAGGTAAGTACCTTCAATAAAACTTACCTTCAACGACACTTTCATCAGTCTGATCAGTAGGTGCAATCTCATTGTTATCTATAATGCCATTTTGGTTACTGTTGTTCTGTTCTTGCCCAGCCATGCTAAAGTAATAAGGTGATATGGTATAAGAAACTTGTTATAATGCGTATTTGCGTTCCTTCCCTGCTTCACTTGTTGACTTGTTCACTGGCCTTCACATCACAGTTCACACAGGACATGTGACAGGACAGGACACAATGTTGCCATATCCAAAAACTCTACTAAAATTTCTTCTATAAGTATTCAGAATACTATGTCTACGAGAATAATATTTTTTTTGTTTGGTCGGATGTCGTCTATTTTGCCACTATCTGTAGTTCTACCACAAAGTGAAAGTCGACGGCCCGCCTCTGCGCTGTCGTCTAAACGTGACGCTGAAGTGAAAGTCGACGGCCCGCCTTTGCGCTGTCGTCTAAACGTGACGCTGGCAGCCCAGCATCACGTTCTTCTTCTTCTTCTTATACTCCTAATGTTCCATTGAAATCAAATTCACAATGTTCCATCCCCTGACATTTAGGGGATGGAACGCTGTGAATTTAATTCAAGATTGAGGTCAATTTTAGCAACGTGGTCAGCACCCTAATTACGTAACACACTATCTATCACAATCTGAATCATTTTGAAGCCTATTGCTAATCCATTGCTTCATATGTTCGAAAAATTTGTCTGCTAAACAACGTAAGTAACGCAATGAATGTTGTCGAACTGTCAAAATGAAACCCATTCCTACTGTTAGTGTGTTACGTAATTACCCCACAGGTATGGATTGAGTAGGATTTGTAAGAATAGTAATTAACATGTTTGTAATTAATTCTGATATATTCTTCGAGCTGTCCCCCCGTCTGTAGATCATTGGGGCGGCGGCTTCCGATGGGAAGACGTAGCCATTTTTGGAGGGGGAGAAGGAGTAATTTTGGGTAAGTGCTTGATGAGCTTGCTTATTATAGCCAGGAGAAATAAGGGCACGGGAAGGAAGACCGTTTTACGGCATACCTTTGGGTAGCAGGGATTGGGCATGAGGACTGGGATTAGGATTTATTTATTGTAACATTGTTGCGGGCATACGATCTGGGAACAGGTGAGAAAACCCGACTTTCTTCTACATATGAAATAGATTTTTCAGCCATCAGAGCTTTGATGCTCTTCTGCCAGCCCAATTCGGGACAAGCACTGTCATTTGCGAAATGGTTCCCAGAACATGAAACACCAAAACCTAATTCAGGGGTATGTCACATTCATCACCAGGATGATCTTCACCACATTTGAAACAGCGTGGTTACGACCTACAAAGCGTACGGGTATGGCCAAACCGAAAACTATGGTAACAATGCATTGTTGGGTATGTGTACCTCTCAACTGGAAGAGCTGAGTAGAAACAATACACCCGTTTAGGCAAAACTTGTCCGTCAAAAGTAATTACAACTGTCTGCTCTTCCACTCAGCTACACAAAGAGGTCACCTTGCGGCTCATCCTCCTGGCATTCAAAACAGCACCACATCCTTCAGGAACCTTATTTTCAATTATTTCCTCTTCCGACCATTCAATAGGGATATCCCTAATAATACCCATTCATGTAATATTGAACTGCGGGTTGGAGGCATTTTATTTATGTTGAATTAATAAGTTATTAATTAAAAAGTGTTTGTCGTAAAAGTTCGGTGTACAACTGAAGCCAGTTAGTCACTGGTGATGAAAAAGATAGCCAAGATAGCCAATGGTGCCGATTCTCTTGTACACCGAACTAAACTAACTAAACTATCACTAAAATTACTATAAGGGGATTGATTTATCTCGGTGGATTTAGCAATGAACCACACACGGACTCAATAAAGCAGTTTGTATTTCTGTGGCTTAATTAAACATAAAAGATGGCGTCCGTCGCACGATCGCAGCGTGCGCGGTGTTAGGTGCATAGCGGGGGATCGACTGGCCACGCGAGCGAGCGCTGGCGTCGCGAAGCGAGTAAAGTATCTTTGGAGCGGCGGGTACTGCGTGAACTAACTTTGACGCGGACGCAACACAACGCTACATTACTTACTTTTGGCTATGAGAATCTTAAAGCTATTCTGCAACAAAATGTCTCTAAATTTAAAAATAATTTTGACGGAACTAAAATTTAATTTGACAATCGCGACTCCACGTGGTACTTGTTTGCCCTACCCTGTGAATTTTTTTAGAGACGGAGCTGAGCAGGCTCGTATTCAGGCAGCTTCGACGTGTTTTCTATGGAAGTTTTCACTTTTTGTATGGAAAATAAAAAAACTTATTACCTACCTTACCTTAGGTGTAGAATTTAATGGGTTTAAGTGTTCCATAAAAGGGGTCGAAATTTTCATTATTTTTGCGATAGGATACACCATTTTCGAGATATAAGCAAGATAAAATATAAAAAGATACAGTATTATTTTTGCACCTGAAGTCGAGCTGTTGCGGTGAATTTTAGTTCATGACAACTAATTTTATTCCACACCTTTTTAATCGTGATTAAAAATAGCCAGATTTAGTTAGACAACCAAAATGTTAGGTTACAAACGTCAAATTCAGAATAGCTAAATTGCCATTTTGACTAAATTAACAACTCAGTGCCATCTTAGTGCTGTCAAACTAAAATATAGTTAAGTTGTGTCACTTTAGGCTTTTCAGGATGGGAAATCGTCGTTTGACAGGGATAAACAAAATTTTAGTGATTTTAGTCTAGTTTAGAGAATTTTGTGACAAGAGAATCGGCACCAATAGCCCTGTAAATTCAACCGACACTTTATTTCTTCCTATGCGTTTGACCCCATCGTGGTGTTTGTAATTGATGTTATTTATCTTCAAAAACATACCAAACTTGACCGGCTGTAGCACAGTGCCTGAAGTCTGACCATCTTTAAGGGAGACATGGACAATATACGGCGGATTATCTCTAGCTGTCTAAGTAATAAGTCTACCGATTATGTTTTTCGGTATCTTGGTTGAAATATTTGGAGTAGCAGGGGGGGGGGGGGGGTGACACAGCGACCCTATTCCGATTTGTGGTTTCCGTATCCATTTTAGGATCTTGGGTGAGTATTTGGGTGTGACGGTCAAGACAGGGGAAAGTTCAAAAGGCTCATCAGGGGGCTTTTTGGAGTTCATTTTGACGACGAATAATGGTTAAAAACAAGACAATAACAAGTAAAACTAACCATAAACAATGAACACAAACACTAGGAAAAGTCTCGATCACGTTTCACACAAAGATTCACTAGAAATCGAAAATTTTCGTAGAACTGACAAAAGCACGTTTTTAGCCTTCACCATTACCAACGAAGTCTTATAATTCAATTAATTTTTTTTTTTTTTTTTTTTTGGCAACTCGCAGTTTTGACCACTGGGGGTCGTGGCTGCTTAACCGGTCTGTCCTGTGGTTGCCTTTCGGATTTTACTCTAAAAGGCCTCCAGCCAGGAGCGGAAAAATTTAAAACTAAAACTTAAATGTTAGATGACCGCACGCTAAGGGCACCCCCTGTGGGGTACGGACCTCGGCTTAGGGCGTCATCGGGAGAGGGCAGCGCGATATTGGGGACGGGCTGGATCGAAAGGTTAATATCATGATTATTAATCGGGGAATTTAAAGCTACAGGCTCAGCTACGGCGCGGGCTGAGGCCTCATCGGACTGGGGACGGGGGGAACGGATGCGGGGGGGTCGTCGCGTGGGACCTCGTCGGCGAGGTCGGAACGATGGCGGTCTGTGTTTGTGCACTGTACTGGTGGCCCTACTGCTCTCCTGGAGGAGGGTTATGGGGTCATCGGGGTCGACTAGGACATGCCGGAGACGGCGGGTATGACTGATTCGGGAGGGGACATAACTGGCGGCCGCGACAACCAGAGGGTTGCGGTGAGTGGCGGCGGAGTCGAAGAAACGCTTGGATAGGCGTTTCATGAACTGACTGATGGTCGGGATTTTAAGATCGAGATGGAGACTTTCGTTCCGAACGAACCAAGGGGCACCGGTCGCCCTGCGGAGGAACCGGTTTTGGAGGGTCTGCATCCTATGGATGTGATGGGGCTTCGCTTGTGCGAATACTACGCTCGCATAGGTCATGATGGGGCGAATGCACGCTGTGTAAATGCGCAATTTGCACCTAAGTGACAATTTGCTGCGTGCATTCAGGACGGAGTGGAGCCTACCGAGAGCGAAAGCGGCGCGCGAGCGCGCCTGCTTTATGTGCTCCGAGAAGGAGAGGTGCTGGTCTAGGACGACGCCCAAGTATTTGGCTCGCTTCTCCCAAGGGATAGGCTTGCCGTACATGGTCAGCGGACGGGGGAGGAGGGGTCTGAGTCGCGGTTTCGAAAAGAACACCGCTTGACTCTTATCGGGATTGACTTCGATTCTCCACTTCCTAAACCAGTCACCGAGCTGGTTGACTGAGGTTTGGAGAATACGAGAGATCGAGTCGCGGCCGAAGCCGGTGTAGTAAATGTCCGTATCGTCTGCGAACAGAGCCAACTGAGCCTTTTTACTTTTCGGGATATCGCTGGTGAATAGCGTGAAAATTAGGGGGGCCAGCACGGAGCCCTGAGGGACTCCGGCACGGATTGGGCGGGGGGAGGATAGCGCTCCTTCGATGCGATAGCGAAACGTGCGATTCGACAAAAAGTCTCGTAAGATGAGCACGAGACGATCTGGCACTTTAAGTTTGTACAGCTTATATAATAAGCCGTCGTGCCAGACTTTGTCGAACGCTTTCGCTATATCGAAGAACACGGCACCGGTCAAAGAACCGCGTTGGAAACCGACGCTTATGTGTTCGATGATCCGGTGGACCTGTTGCACGCACGAGTGTTGGGTTCGAAAACCGAACTGCTCGTTGGGAATGAGGCCCTTCGTCTCGGCGTAGTCTCTGAGACGCTTATAAATAAGCCTCTCATAGATTTTGCCGAGGACGTTGAGCAGACTGATGGGGCGGTAGCTGGAGGGAGCGGATTTGGGCTTGCCTGGCTTGGGAATACCAATGACAGTGGCCTGTTTCCACGATTGGGGGAAGATGTTATTGCTCATGGCACCATTGAAGATGGTGGTCATGAGCATGATCAGATGAGCGGGGAGGAGCTGTATCACCCTATTGGTGATACCGTCCGAACCGGGGGCTTTGCGGGGCTTGAGACCCTTTATGAGATCGTGCACTTCGTCGGGAGTGACGGGAGGCAGAGGAAACTCGGGGTCTTCTACGGGGGGGAGGGAAGCTCTCCTTTCGACTTCGGCTTCCACCTCAGAGAGGTGGGCCTGGTCTACTGGTTGAGTGCTGGGCGAGCATTGGGCCTCTAGACTATCGGCGAGGCATTCGGCCTTGTCGGCATCATCGAAGGCGATGGTGCCGTCAGGGCGGGTCAGGGGTTATAATTAAATAATCGTGCCATGGTATTTATGCGAATAGTGCATCTGTACATGCCGCAATTTGAAGATTAAAACCAGCTTATCTATTCACAAAGGTACTGTCGCCAGCACATCAAGTTACCACAAACTGTCAGATTTTCTCATTCGATTTTGAACTTAACTGTTAACATTTTAAGGTTTAAAATTGTTTGGTGAAATTTAACAGTTTCGCATAGCTTGACCTGCAGGCGACTGTACGATTCGCTACCGTATCGACACTGGCACTTATTCGGATTTATGAACCGAATGACTGGCAAAACACTATTCACAGATCCGTGTGGAAGGGTTTTTGTTTTACCGATTATAGGTGTGTTTAGGAGGAACGCTACAAACTGGTAGTAAATAGATAATTGTGATAGAAAATTTTAAGTGGTACATAAATGATTTTATCCAATTTAACTTTATCATATTTTTTTAAATCAAAATAGCTGCTCTATTATTCTACTGACTAAACAACAACAACAACAACATCAACACAACAAAAACATCAACATCATCATAATCATCTGGCAACATCGGCTAGAAATCCGCTGGCGGACTGCAGCAGACTGGCAGACGCAGCGCAGTGGGCGGATATATACCTACACTTACATATATGTGTATAATATGTGTGTAGTTTGTATCAGTTTAGCTAGTAATCTGTGGGTGGACCGGGTGGACGGAAGGTGGACGTTGAGATAGGAAAAAGATGAACTGACAGCATCGGTAGCGCAGTCCCAGTCAGCTGAATGCAGTGCTGCCATGTAAACGAAGTGTTTTTTTTTTTTTCAATATACAAACGTGAAAGTGAAATCTGTATGCGTTTAATACGGGTCCGTTAGGCTACGGATACGAAGTCTGCGGGCGCGGCGCGGCGGCGGCGGCACTGGGAGCGGCGCGTTTTAATGCATAATTTATATGAAACTGGCCTCGAAGGCAGCGGCGCACGGTGGATCGAAAATCGGCTGTAGAAGACATAGGATCTCGATTTCTTAAATGTTATTTTTTTTGCTGGAAATGACTTCTGCTGATCATTACTATGTACAAAAATGACACCCGAGTTAATTCTGCCCAAAAACGAAGGAAATATATTTTTTTTACGAAAAATTTGTATGAAGCTAGTATGAAAAATCGAATTATCTCCTAAACGGCATGTTTAACCGTAATATCCTTGGAGGTGGTCATAGTGCTAATTATTTATGATTTTTTGGTTGCCGATTTGACGAAAAATTTAATGCCGTTTTTTTTTAAAAAATCGTCAAAATATTTTTATTTATTTTTACATGTAAAACGATCCCTTTTAGTGTCCAAGTTAAAAAGTTCGATATGTTATTAACCCAAATATTAAGAACACACAAAACAAGAAAAATTAAATAAAAAAATTGCTGTTTTTTGACACATTTTTATTAATTTAAGTAAAAAAAGATTATCAAACTCTTATTTAAGTAACATATAAAGTTATATTATATACAAAATAATTTAATTTAAGGAATTAATACTAAGCATTTGTAAAATAAATAAAAAAATAGACAAAACTCTGTCATCGAATACATGATGAAAAATCCTGAAGCAGCCGCTAAATTAAATGAAACGCTTAAGAAACCAGCGAAAACAATCATATTTACGTCAGAAAAGGCGCTTGGATTGCTTCTTTCGCTAAAACTCTCAAAGTGGCAATATATTACGTTGCGAGAGGCTGCCATTCGGGAAGGTGCTAAGGATATTTATCCATCTTACTATAAAGTGCAACAAACTAAGCTTGATTGCTACCCTCCGAAGCAATCAGTGACAGTTACTGATTCATCGGCTAGGATTACACTTCAAGCTTTACTTGATATCACAGTTACAAGAATCCTTCAAAGCCTTTCTAAGGAAGAGCATAACAAGCAGTTGAAGCTGATATCCAAGTGGGGATTTGATGGTGCTTCTAACCAAAGCCGATACAAGCAGAAAATGGAGGGTGAGGAAGATGACTCGAGCATTTTCATGACCTCCTTGGTGCCACTTAAACTGACAGATGGAGACAACATCTTATGGACGAACCCAAAACCATGCTCAGTTTTGTATTGTCGTCCAGTTCAGTTTACTTTTGTAAAGGAGAGTGAAGCAGTTGTCCTTGAGCTGAAAAAACAAATGGATGAAGAAATTGAGGCCCTTATCCCCACAGAGTGCAATAATAATAATAGGGTGACTCATGAACCAATGATGACGATGATCGACGCTAAAGTTTGCACTTACCTTTCTGAAGCTAGATCAAATGCATCGTGCTACCTGTGCTTAGCAAAGCCTACAGAAATGAACCGCTTAGATGCTGTAACATCAAAAATTGTGTGTTCTGACCTGTATGAATTTGGCTTGTCATCCCTACACGCCCGTATAAATTGTATGGAATGTCTGTTACACATTGCATACAGGCTCGACTTCAAACGGTGGGCAGCGAGAAGTGATGAGCACAAAGAAATGCTACAGACAAGGAAGAAAATAATTCAAAATAAATTCAAAGATGAGCTCAATCTGTTGATTGATATAGTAAAACAAGGCTCGGGAACCACCAATGACGGGAATACTGCAAGAAAATTCTTTGAGTTTCCTAATAAAACCGCAGCTATAACCGGTTTGGATGAAGACCTCATCAAAAGATTTGCTGTAATTTTACAAGCAATTACATCTGGAGAGCAGGTCGATATAATAAAATTTAGAGATTATGCCCGCAAAACAGCAGAAAAGTACGTATTATTATACGACTGGTACTACATGTCGTCAACCGTTCATAAATTATTAATCCATGGGGCTGACATAATTGAGAAAAATAATATTGTGCCGATTGGGACTCTCTCGGAAGAAGCCTCAGAGTCTCGAAACAAAGATTTTAGGAGGTTTCGAGAACATCATTCGCGGAAAAGAAGCAGGCAGGATTCCAATCAAGACATTTTAAATATGCTTGTTGTTTCTTCGGATCCTTTGCTAAGTGCACAAAGGCCTAAGTTAGATGCCAAGAAAAAGCAGAGCTTTTTTGCTGAAACTCTCGACTTAATTCAATTTCAGGAAACTGAGTTCGAGTTTTTGGATATATCCAATCTGGATGCTGACTCAGAATTGGAGTCTGACAACGAGAGTGATAAGGAAAATTTGTAAAAAAATTATATATGTACTTATTTGTAAATTTGTATTTGAGTCTGTTTGGGTTTTTTTTTTGTAATATTTAATGATATTTTGTCTTTTTTTTATTTATTTTACTTTATTTTACAAATGCTTAGTATTAATTCCTTAAATTAAATTATTTTGTATATAATATAACTTTATATGTTACTTAAATAAGAGTTTGATAATCTTTTTTTATTTAAATTAATAAAAATGTGTCAAAAAACAGCAATTTTTTTATTTAATTTTTCTTGTTTTGTGTGTTCTTAATATTTGGGTTAATAACATATCGAACTTTTTAACTTGGACACTAAAAGGGAACGTTTTACATGTAAAAATAAATAAAAATATTTTGACGATTTTTTAAAAAAAACGGCATTAAATTTTTCGTCAAATCGGCAACCAAAAAATCATAAATAATTAGCACTATGACCACCTCCAAGGATATTACGGTTAAACATGCCGTTTAGGAGATAATTCGATTTTTCATACTAGCTTCATACAAATTTTTCGTAAAAAAAATATATTTCCTTCGTTTTTGGGCAGAATTAACTCGGGTGTCATTTTTGTACATAGTAATGATCAGCAGAAGTCATTTCCAGCAAAAAAAATAACATTTAAGAAATCGAGATCCTATGTCTTCTACAGCCGATTTTCGATCCACCGTGCGGCGCGGGTGCAATGTTTTTGCATACGTGGAACACCGCTCGCCGTGCCAACGCCGTCGCCGCGCAGCAATCGCTGACTTCGACACTGAGGCCTTAGCACTCATAGTGCATAAATCTCGGAATTATATGACTGAATGAATATATTTGTGTAAAAACTATTAAATCATGTTTTTTTTAGACAAATAAATAAGTTTAGGTTTACCCACTATTTTACGTTTCTTTCTTTTTTCGGCCTACCCAAAACTTAATCACATAAATATGATATTACTTGAATAAATTCATTTGAATGAATAATAATGTTATGAATAAACTCTCACAACATGAATTAGTATAAATCTGGGAAGTTTGGGTCAGACTCGCGCACTAAGGTTACCGTACCACTTCACATGTCTGGGAAATAGGTATATACAGGTTGTCCCGTAAATAATGAATCAAACGTAGCGGGTAGGTAGCTTAGGTACCTGATTTTGAAAAACTAATTTGAATAGTAAAAAAAAACCGTTATCGATTTATTTTTTACGAATTTTACTATTTCTCTACAATAGTTTAGTAATTTTAATGCTGTTGTCGCTGCAGATGATAACATTTTTAGGTAGGTATGATTCTTGTAAAACATTTCTGAATAGCTAGCTAATGTTATAAGATATAATTATTTAAATAACTTTTTTAAAACGTTACATAAGAAAAAAAAAATTGGAAAGATTTTTTTACGATGAAAATCAAGAAATTCTTGGTTACCGTAAGGGCTTTTTTTTAATATTCAAATAAGTTGTTGGAAATCAGGTCAGCTACCTACCCGTTACGTTCGTATCCATTACTTACGGTACAACCTGTATATAGGAAATAGGTAGGTATGTTATTATAATACCCATTTTTGTTATTTATTTTAATTTTCATATAGATTGCACTAGAATTAGACGAAGTTTGACTCTTGTGTGTACACTCGACTACATATCAAGCTATATACATCCAGTATAAGCTGATCTAGCATTGTATAGGATTTCCTTACAACGAGAGGTCAGCTTATACTGGAGAGTATAGCTTGATATGCAGTCGTGTGCACTATCATAATCCCCCTGCCCTTATCCTTATTCACGTAAGACCATACATCCCTCTTAAACTCTTAACATTCCCATCTCAGCCCGCGCTCAACATTCTGATCAATACAAGTCAGCAGGTCTATCATGTTGAGTAAAAATGCTCAATTAAGCGTTTTTTATGAGGTTCTTGTATGCAACCCCCTTGAATATGGACTTTTTTAAAATTAATTTAAAAAAAAAATGCTATAAATATACACACATTTGATTTTGCATTCGGCGATAAATCTATTATAATAGCGCTACAAGGTTTATTTTGAACTAACGATTGTACAAAATGTTTTGTGTATACCAACAGCGTCCCCCTTTAAACGACATTCGAGCGCCAACGCCAACAGATCATAATCATAATCATAATCATCATTTATTGCATTCAATGTAGTGTACAAGATGTTACAATAATATTTGTTTCATACATTGACCCTGTCAGGGCACAGCAATATATACATGTTTTGGCATGCTACAGTACATAATAAATGTAAATGAATGAAAGAAACCCACAGTGCAGAAAGACAATAATAATTTTTTTAACATAATGATAAAGTATTGGTAAACAGTTATTTGGTCATAATTTCCATTAATAGTTAAAATAAGTTAGACAATTAAAAATAATCAAATTAACTATAATCATAAAATAACATAGGCAATGTCAACTAGAATAATAGTAGTAAGTCAACAATAGTCAGTGATGTATATAATAAGGATTTGAATGTCAAAATTTATCGATCGTTATCGTCCAAGAATTCCCTTAACAATAATAATAATCATAAAGCTTAATGTCAAACCAGAATAATAGTATTAAGTCAAAAATTGTGAATTTATATTATTAATTTATTTATATTATGAATTTTAATGTCAAAATTTACTTATCATTATCGTCAAAGAATTCCTTTAGAGTGTAGTATGATTTTAGTGTAAGGTGTCTTTGAAGGCTGGTTTTGAATTTATTTTCGTACTCTATGTCTTTAATTGAGTTTGGAAGCTTATTATATATTTTTACGCACATGGCTAAAGGTCCTGAATGGAACATACCTAATGTGGAGCTTGGTAGGGCTAATTCATTCTTGTTTTGGCGCCTATCACTGCGACTTTGTGGACGGAGGGTTCTAGTGAGTGGGAATAGTGATTGGTGTTTTCGTACAAATTTACTTACTTCCAATATGTAGATGCCAGTTAGTGTAAGGACCTTATATTTAACAAAGAATGGCCTACAGCTTTCCGTGTTGTCTATATTGGCAAGAATTCGTAAACATTTTTTTTGTAGAATAAAGAGCCTTTGTTTGTCTACACTATTTCCCCACACCACTATTCCGTAATTTAACCAGGAGTATGCGTAGGCATAGTATGCTGTTAGAGCAGTTTTAAAATCGGTAGCTCTTTTAAGCTCTCCTAGGGCATATATAAAGCTAGCAAGCTTATTTGCCACTGCATCTATATGAGCCTTCCAGTTTATATTGGTATCTATAGACAAACCCAACAGTTTAAACTCATTTATGCATTGTATCTGTATATTATTATACGAGTAATTTATGTCCAATTTACGCTTTTGATATGGTCTAAATTGCATTATTTTTGTTTTGTCAAAGTTTAATTCTAAGTTATGATCTTTTAACCATGATATTATTTTCGAGAGCTTATCGTCTAAGTTTAAGTTTAAGTTTTCACCACAAGTGTATGGAAAAATTATAGAAATATCGTCAGCAAATAAGATACTTTGAGCGTCAATTTCTTTAGGTAGGTCATTAATATAAATTAGAAATAATAAGCATCCTAAAACGCTGCCTTGAGGTATTGACATTGTTATTTTCACTTTATCAGATCTTCCGCGTGTTATTCGGCCAGTGTGTTGTGATCCTTGTAGCAGTGTATGGGAATAGGCTGTACAGTGATGGTTTTGCAACCATGCATTTCTTTTACAAGCTTTTATTTAACTTGCAATGTTTGTATGTAAGTATGTATTGTATGTATGTTCGGGTCAAATCTTACAAGCTGAAATAAAACCACTTTATTTTATCCTACGGAGTTGAAATTTCACACGTTGATTCTGTTTCGAAGACAATGCATTTTTTTGATGCATGCCCTGATTCTACACCCAGGATTGGCTCCAGACGAAGGATTTCCTTAACGGTCAACGGTGCAGACACGATATTTAATATATGCATTAAACTATGGTGGTTCTTTCTAAAGTCTACCATGACCTGGCTGCTGCATCCAGGATTGGCTCCAGTCGAGGGAACTCCTCAACGGTCAACAGCAGAGACACAAAATTTTATATACACGTACAATTATGATAGCTCGTTCTAAATTTTTACCATGATCTCGCTGCTGCAACCAGGACTGGCTCCATACGAGAGATCTCGTTAGTGGTCAACAGCACAGGCACGAAATTTTGTGTAAGTATTCATTAAATTATGATGATAGCCCGTTCTAAAGTGTGGCATGACTTGGATAGTGCAACTTGGATGGCTTCACACCATGACTTGTGTAAAGGCGCATTTAACCGATAGAATCCCGGTGGCCCTCTGTAGGGCCGGAGTGGCGCCACCGGTATGTCGTGGAACAAGAGAGTTCGTCAAACCAAAAAAAAAAAGCCCGTACAGTTAAATGCTCAAAAGACGATATTAGCCCTCATTTAGAAGCAATAATGATGATTATTTAACCGCACGACCCTCTAGAGAGCCAGTGGGGCTAGACGGTGGCGCTACCCTGGCCCTACAGAGGGCCACCGGGATTCTATCGGTTAAGTTGGTTGGATTTGTCTTTACCTTTCAAGACAAGTAACTTTCAAGAGAAGGTGATAGAACGGATAATTAAAGAAATTCTAATGATAAAAAGTACAAAATAAAATGTAAGTAAAAACCTTTACAAAAACAAGCTTTTAATTAACTAGAAAGTAGTGTCCGACCGAAACAGGATTTTCAGCCGAAACCGAAACCGAACCTTCGGTCTTGGTCCCAGTTTCGGCCGAAAACGAAACCGAAACCGAAACTTATTTGAATTTTTATAGCATGTTAAATCTATTGTAGTTTTACGCATATATAGACAGTTAACACGTGTAAAAAAATAAAATGCAACAATTGAAAGTATTTAACAAAAATAGTTCTTTATTTGTAAAATTAACAATTTAAATAAAAAAAAAGACAATCAACATATTTGTCAAACTTTTTCAAAAATCAACTTTAATTACTTATGTTTAGAATACTCTTAATAATTAGATAACTTGTGTTGTTATTTTCTAATGAGAGTATTTAACTTAGTATTTAAAGAATTATCTTACCATTATAATTAAGTATCAGTGATAATTAATATTGATCAGTCTCAATAAAGATGAGTATATTTTGTACGACAATCAAGTACTTTTACGATCACGATCGCGCCGGCTAGCGAACTCAACTGCCAATCACGTTCACTCACTTGAAGTTAGCCGAATGAAGCGCGACAATTCATGAACACCTAGTTTCGGCGGGGCCGAAGGTTCGGCCAATTATTGGCCGAAACCGAAACTGTGGCCGAAACTAGCCGAAACCAAAACCGAAACCGAACCTTCGGTCGGTCCTTATTAAAAAGTACTAAATAAAACTTACATTAACATAGACCTTTAATATTTTCTTAAACCCTTGAGGTGTGAACGTCCTTACACTTTAAGATAAGCGATAAGCCGCAAGCGTCTAAGAAAATATTAAAGTTCTATGTTAATGTAAATTTTATTTTGTACTTTTTTAGTTAAAATCTTGTTCATAAAAAGGTTTTTATTTGGCAAAAGATGTGAGATATTTAATATGGCAACAACCGATTCAAATACGTCATATTTGACGAAGGAGGAAGCCTTTGTTTTGCATTGCGAAAAAGATTAAGATTCACCTAATTTTATACGTTGCATTGTGGTTTAAATCAAAGTAAGATATCGATTGTGCATTGATTTTTTTAATACTAGACTGTTTTGATCTACAAGTGTTTTTGATATTCCTAAAGCTGACGGACGTAGTTGAACGCATATAACTACGTGCATAGTTGCAAATAAATTTTCCAGTTTTTCTTATAAACAGTGCGACGTACGTACCTAATGACTTTGATATTTCGTGTGAATGTGTATTTTGTTAGATAATATTATATATTGTTATGTTTTGTAACAATAGATTCGCTGAACTCAATGTGTGATGACTCATACATCAATAGTAAACGGAAAGTTAAAATCTATTCAGCAAACCTCATCAAGGTTGTAGATATTTTGACATCCATAAACACTGATTTGATTGTTATAGTACAATACATTGCTTTGCCTTACAATGTAGCTAAGATTGGGTTACATCTTGGTAACTTATGGATGTTAACTGGCAACAGATAATAAAGTGAAAATTGCTTAGTTATTTTCTGGTTAGGAATATTTTTTTGTAGTTACAAATAATTATACAATACTCATGAAATAAGGCCAAAATACATTCAAAATAGTTTAGCTTCCTAAAGTACTTACAATTGCTTGCTTTGTAGTATTTATTGATTAAATTGTTGTTATGACACAATTAACATTTGCATGTTTTATGAAAGCAGTTTTGCTTAATAATGCATTAAGTTAGTGCAATAAGTTAGTAATGGGTAGTTAGTTTTTTTTTCTGGTGTGATATCATCAAATAACTTCTCCCACTCTGGGCGGAGCGGGAGGTTGTATCAGACTTTTACTGACAAAAACCCACCCGTGTTCCTTCAATTGCCTGTTTGCCAGGGCTACGTTAACCCTTTTGGACAAAACCGCGACCCTGGCAGGCATCGGCCCTAACGGACCCCGTCAATGTGTGCTGACATTTCAATGAGGCGCGCGTGGAACACACCGCGCCGTCGACCCGGGCCTGGTCCTTACCGGACGTTGAGCTACCCGTTGCTCGCCGTCCACAAACCCGCGCCTACGGTGGCCGGGAATCGGCTATGGACTCCCGACGCCCAAGGCGTTTCCTGCGGTGACTAGGGGCGTGAGGGTGCAACGATTGCCTCTCCCTCACGCGCTCCGCCCCTCCTTCGCGAGCATTACTGTTTCGCAGAAGGAGGTGACAGCTTCCCATGCCCTCTCGCTCAGTGCTACCAACTATTCACAACTATTCAATTCACAATCAGATTCGATTCTGAAGTTTCATTCAGAGTTTAGGGGAAAACTTCAAAATGGTAACTTTTATGGTAGAAAATATTTGAATGGTAAATAAATTATTATACATATTAGGTATTTCATAACTTAAAGTGCTGTTATAAAATATACATTGAGTGATTAATCAAAAAAACAGTCATTTTTATTAAATATTATAATGATATGTTATTTTGCTTTGTAAACACTATATCGGAGGATTCCTCTAATACCTATTCACAAATCAAAAACTGGAAAAATTTGACTTTTCACTTTGATATGAAGAAATAAATTCTATCCACAGCTATTTTCTGTCCAGAGCAAGTCTGATGTCTGAAACTTGTACTTTGGCTCCTAAAAGCCCTGAAATTCTCTTGTATTAGAAATCAAGCAAACAAAAGATAATGACCAAACTGTGTGAAGCAGTGCCTATTTTGTTGGCCTAAAAATCAACATTTTTTAATTCTATTTTTTTTTGTTGGCCCTATTGATACCTGATGGGTATGGAACTCTAAAAATATATAGTGTTAAATATTGTACGGTGGTATGGAATCCTTCGATTGCGAGTCCGACTTGCACTTGGCTGCTTTTTAGCTTTACCCCCATAAAAAATTTAATTTGTTATACTATTTTCTACTAAGGGCTGTTTTTACCAAAGTCAGATAACTTTTATCCGTGTGATAAAGTTGACGTCTGACACTTCTAGTATAGAAAAACTGTCAAAAATGCAAAATTTAATCGCAGGGAAAACTTATTCTAGGTGTATAAAAGTTTGGCGAAATTCGTCCTTAATATATAAAAAAAATCGGTAGATTCTGTCTACCCCCATGGGAAGAAGGCGTGAGTTTATGTATATATCTATAAAATCGTTAATAGCCGCCGAAAAAAAGGCCCCACTGCTGGTCATTGCCTTTTGTTACATGAATGCAAATCTGAAAAGATGAAGATCACTTTCTGGCCATGATTATTGCATTATTACTATTACGTATCAAGAAAAGACGCCCTCAGAAGCTCCTTTTTGATTTAGGTCTTTCTGCACTGTACCACTCCTTGATTATGTTGAATTTCTGTATTTGATTACTTTCAGAATCAAAATGACGTCAGGACCATACAACTACTCCTACATATTTAAATATATTATCATTGGAGATATGGGAGTTGGCAAATCATGCCTATTGCACCAGTTTACGGACAAGAAATGTTAGTATATTCTTATTTTTATTAAATTACCTCTGTCATTTGCATACCAGAAGTATATTGGGTCACCCGTGCAATTACTAATAGCATTCAACCTATCTTTTAATAGAATATGACAAAGGCCTCCCTGCAGTGGGCCATTACAAGCTAGAAATATAGATAATTATGGCAAAAGCCCTGGTTGTTGAATATAACTAAAAACTTTAGAAAAACTGTCTCAAATAAAGATTTGCTCTTCTCCATTAAAATTTGATAGGATGAATTCAGCTAGTAATTCCATAATATAAATATAAGCAGATATACCAAACAGAAAATAATTATCAGAGGCTTTCTTAGTTATGTTATAATATGCAGTGTGAGCTATTGTAACCATAAGTGGGGTAGTAGTACCACTAAATACTTCGAAGTGCATTGTGGTTAAAAAAGTTTTTAAAAGAGTTTCATGAGATTGCCTTTATTAAGGTATTGCTTGCCTTGAGGAGCACCATACGCTCAGATGTGGACTTGGGGCAGCCCGAAATGAAACTTGAAATGTGGAAAAGGGGGGAATTCGTATATATGAAAAGGATGTTATAAACTTTATAATGGATAAGTTCTCGCGAACTTGCCATGGTTGCGTAATCGCGTTCTATTGCGACATCGCATGACTCAATATCGGGCCCAATGGTCAATAGTGGTTGTTCCGATTCTCAAACGGTCTTAAGGTGAACACCCTTGCCTTGAATGTTTTATTTTCATTCGAGGAAATAATTGCTCTAACATACAGCATGAATACGAAACATGTGGTCATATTTAAGGGTGTGGTACAGACCATTAAACTGAACAACTTTCTCCATGGGACCAACATCGTAATGGCGAAACCGTTATCTACTGCCTCATACAAACCTACTCGACCCAAATGTATGGGACGGCTGATAATATTTTTGATACATGCTGTATATTATGTAGTGCCAAAAGGGGGCGTTTTTTATTTTATTATTTAACAATTTACAGGTAAATAAAACAAGTAAAAGCCGAGCTACGCCCGCAAACGAAGCTTCCGAGGGCCGTGTGTTAGGGACCTTTCCCCTGGGATATCAGATCTGTATGTTTTCTTTGGCTTTAAAATGGTAACATATTATTTTCAGTCATGGCTGATTGTCCACACACAATTGGTGTAGAGTTCGGGACCCGCATTATCGAAGTTGCGGGACAAAAAATCAAACTGCAGATATGGGACACAGCAGGACAAGAAAGATTTAGAGCCGTTACTCGGTCTTACTATAGAGGTGCTGCTGGAGCTCTTATGGTATACGACATAACTAGAAGGTGATTATTCCATCATTTCAATTTCTACTAGTCCTCCCAAAAGACACACTATTGGACTATGGGACATGCAACATAGTCTCTAAGTGGCCGTCACACTGTTCTGGTCAAGGGCCTCGTAGGACAATGTGGGAAGGGGGCGGGGGTTAGACCTATACATTCAAAATACAAATACCTTCCTTGCATAGATCTCCAAAAAAAAACCGCTATTCGGATGGACAAAAAAGTGATTTTAGAAAAGTTCCGTTTTTAGAGCTCAATAAGAAAAAACGGATACCTTATAGGATCACTTTGTTGTGTCCGTTCGTCTGTCGAGACCCTTTTTCTCAGGAACGCGTAGAGGTATTAAGTTGAAATGAATATCAAATACGTAGGTCTACGATCCCTTGGAGCTCTAAAATCATCAAGCTTCTAAGTCAACGCAATAAAAAAACGGCCATTTATGCGACATAATATTTCGATACTTGCAAATAAATTATAAAAATAAAGGAACTGGGTCAACGAGAAGTAAGTACTAGGGTATTTCTCGTTGACCTAGAATCTTGAAATTTGGCAAGAAGTAAGGTCTCACAGCAGAAGTAAAGGAAAATCTTCAAAAACCGTTAATTTGTAGTACAAATCACATTAAAAAAGAATGCAATTAGAAACCTACATTTGCAGTTGGAGAATTGACCGTGACGTATATCGATGTATGGGAGAATATTTTTTCAACTACAAAGTTAAGTTTGTTCTTGGGATAAATTTATCCCAACTAAACTACGGAACCCTTAATTGTGCCGGTTTTTCTTTTAACTTTAAAAATGTAAATCTTTGTTTACTTGTACTTGTCAAAAAGGGGGAGGCTACGTTATCAATCTATATGTCAGTACCTACCGGTTTTTAATACTAAATCCATGCTATTGATCTAATTGTTGTTATTAAAACTCTTTACTTATCAGCTATCTGTTTAAATCGAGAACATGGGTTTATATAGCTGACATTGCCTGCGATTTAATTTCGACCTAAAAATAAAATCGATTTCGCCTTTAGAAAAAGTATAGACATCTAGACGAGCGTAAAAGTTACGAATGCGTTCAGAAATAAGATATTATTATCCTTCGTTCTACTTAGCAAAACTTATATTTGTGAAGACGATTTTCTATTATTGTTTCTCCTTACATTTTTTTTTGTGATATCCACTGATTACAATATGAATGTACTACTTCATTTTGGTAATAGTCTCATAGCGGTAACAGATTCTGGTTTTTTCTAGTCCAGAATGGCCATTGTTATTTAAGTATTAGGTATGACGTTGTACTTTTTATTAGGTTTTTTTTTTTCTAAGTTGGCCTTCACCCGCTCACTAGCTCTGTATTTAAGTAAGTACCTATCTGCTAATCAAATTGAATACAAAATCCCGAGCACGTAACGACATTTTGGTTTCCTAAAAGTAGTAATCGACTCAGTAATATAATAATTGAGCGTCTTCTTGTGAATGTTGAGGCATATTATTAGGACCATTGTTTACTAGAGAGATTTTTTTTATAATTATTATTAACCCTATCGATTGGTGTCATAAAAATACAAGTGGTATTTTTTACCCGGCTACGGCAAAGGCAAAAAAATAAATATAATTAAATGTATTGTTTATACTTTTTAGTTGGCGTTTTTGTCGTACTCTGGTTTTAGTTTTTAACTTTTTTTTTTCGCATTTGAGTTTGTCCGATTCATGCAGCAGCGACTTAAAAAAATATATTTCAATCAGTTTTAATGACTTTGATAAAAAACAATTTGTTCGTTGGAGTATAAATTGGTAGCATAAATATTTAGGGTACTATCCCTTCTGGGCCCGCTTCTACTTTTAATATGTCGCCATCTTATTGTAAATATGTATATCGTATGCCAATGACGAGTATTCTGTTCTTGAAGTATTTATAGAAGCCGTGTACATCACCAATAAGATTTCTGTTTTGATTGTACATTATTCCTCTTATTTATAAACGTGGCTTAAAGTTATGATTAAGCGTCAATGAAATCATAGATTTATTGACATTTAAGCTTGTCTATATGACAATAGGCTCGCCCCCTATTACACGAGACTTAAACATAACTGGAGAAATGTGGGTGTACTATAGGCACACCTCTTCCCAATCCTTTCGAGCAAACAAGGCCTGATGTTATGTTATGCATGAATTTTTTGCTGTTTCAGATCCACGTACAATCATCTAAGTAGCTGGCTTACAGACACACGTAACTTGACTAACCCCAGCACTGTGATATTCTTAATTGGCAACAAATCAGATTTAGATGGCCAAAGAGATGTTACATATGAAGAAGCAAAACAGTTTGCTGATGAAAATGGACTTATGTTTGTTGAAGCTAGCGCCAAGACGTAAGTTTTTTAGACTTTTCTAAACGGTATTTTTAGTGAATACCGGCGCATCGTAGGTACAGCGTATTTTAACCTCAGGTGTTACAAAAATAACTATTGAATTAGATATCCGTCGGACATCACGTGTCGTGCCAGCGACACGAAGAAGAAGAAGTTCACGTTGAAAAATAGCTGCACCCCGGGGTTTCACCCGCATAAGTCTTGATCCTGTGGAAATATCGGTATAGAATGTATTTATGTCCTAATCCAGGTCATGGTCTACTCATGTGCCAAATTTCATCTGAATCCGTTCAGCCGTTTTAGCGTGAAAGCGTAACAAACAAACATAAAAAATCGAATCTTTTCTCTTTATAATATTAGCATATTATTATTTTCTTTATTATTGCTTTATAAAAGCAATATTGCTATTATCGATTGAAAAGCTCCGTCCTCTATCCCCAAAAATCGTGTGGACAAGCATGATTTAAAACTATGTGAAATTTCATGTTAATAGCATAAGTAGTTGCTGAAATAAGTAACTGTGGCAAACAGACAGACGGCGATATAGACGCACCATAAGGGTTCCTTTTTACCATTTTGGTATGGCAAGCTAATTGAAGAAACATGAACCATGACCATAACTCAAATAAACATTCTCATGGTTGATATGTTTGATCACTCGGTCATTCGTGTTTATTAGTGAAGGCAATTTTTCATAATTTTGTGAAGATCCAAGCTGCATACGTTTTGATCGTTTAATTAAATTTTGTGAATGAAACTAAACATCAACAGAAACTTAATAATGACAGCTTAGTGACAGTAAATAACGTTCAATGGTGCCGCCATCGCATGGCACATTTCCAACAGGGTTAAGAACAGAAAGGTTCTTTCCGTTTTTGTATTCGAACGGGCGGAGTTCGGATTTAGTGAGCACGATTCGGATTGGCTTTAAAATACAGGATTATATTTTTTCATACCATAATTTTGTAATGATCTGTCCAGACTGATAGCAGTTATCGGCACGCTTTTAAATTCCAGTGGTCAAAATGTGGAGGAAGCCTTTCTTGAGACAGCTAAGAAAATATATCAGAGCATTCAAGATGGGCGGCTGGACCTGAACGCTGCGGAGTCCGGCGTGCAGCACAAGCCCGCGTCGCCGGGCCGCCCGCTCGCCGCGCCTCCGGCCGCGCGGGATAATTGCGCTTGCTAACCGATCTCGCGATAAATAGAGTTAAACAGAAATCATACTTAATGGTTAAGAATTATTATCCTAGTAATAAATTTAATTGTCATAAATTTTGTTTTGTTTTGACATAATTTATATTAGTGTACATTCCACGTTATATTTGTGTTTAGAATGTTATGGGTGTCCCATGGGGAGCGCACGACAAAACTTTTTAATAAAACTTTTCTTTATTTTATGGAAGTGATAGTACTTTTATTTCAAAGCAATGTCAGTATCATAATTGTTATTTTCGACCAGTATATCCGTTCGTATATCCTCCACGATTGTCTCTTGAACTTGTGTTACTTTCAAGAAACTCCAGACTTGGGAGTTCTAGAATTATTTGCTTTTTTGCCTGTTTCACATTTTGTGGTATCTATTAACACTTTCTATTCATCTGTGTCACTTGAGCGTTGGAAATTCCCATTCATTTATGTAAAGCATTTTAAATTTTCCGCATGTTCCGCATTTGGACCACACGAACTCCAGTTCCTCTATAAATTAGAAAATTTGAAAGATGCCGACCGATATACAGGGTCGTTAATTTATCTAGAGAAACTTCGCAGATGTGATGGGTATATATATCACATATATAAACACGATAAAACAAAAAAATATATGAAATTGATGATTTTTTTATGAGGTCTTCGTCCGCAGTCAGTGTATTCACTTGAAGTATCAGTTTAAAAAACCAGATTTTTTTGGTCTAAAGTTTACAGTCGTCTTTGGTATTTATATATCTCAACACGTACTTCAAGTAACAACAATACCAGCGGTCGTTGACCCCTAAAAACATCAAATGTTTTTAATTTTATCCTATTTAGGTATCGATACCCATCACGGTCTGCAATTTCGCTAGCTAATTTAATTTGAACCTGTATATACCTACCAAATTTTGACTAAGGAGACAATAAATTATCGTTCACGTGCAGATATAGATAAATAGCAACAAATAGTAGATTTAAGATGAATAAGGTTTAATTCCCGCGAACTCATAAAAAAATGTAGCGGGTTTTAACGTGCGCTCCTATTGGAACACCCTTACATGCGCTAAGGCGTAAAATGTAATAAGTAACTTGGCAATGACTAGGTCTGTTTGACAAATGTATTTGCTGCAAACTTATTACGAAAGTTGGGCTTGTCCATATTGTAAATGTATTATTATTTATGATCTATATACTGTTAGTAAATTTTTTATAAGTAGCTATATTTTTGAACACTGCAAAATAATTAAAATAATTTAATTAATCACAATAGAATACAATTATTGTAAGAAAAACAAAGGATAGACTTTATTCAATGAAGTGAAAGAAAGTTACAATGTTAACAAAATACTACTTACTATATCGTTTTTTCGGTTTTTGTAATACTCCGGCAATGATCGTTATGTATTGATACTGATGGCAATTATTATTTCGGTCAACCTATCACCGCAATAGGGAATATGTATGTATCTTTTTACTTAATAATCATTAAAAGACAGTAATATAAACTCAAGAAATTACTATTATAGGTAAAAGTCAAATGATTAAACTCTAACAATTTTCTAGTGCACTTCAAACTTCCGTCACTTCCCGCCAGAAGGCCATGATGTGACGTCATTATCCACAATACTGCTTTTTTACTCCCACAATACTGCTCTTTTACTCCCACAGCACTGCTTTTTTATTCAAGCAGAAATCGCACTTACTTACCTTATACCGGATTCACACAGTTCGATTTTAGTTGAACAACATGTGGTTCAACAAAAAATACTTTTAATATGAAATGCAATTTGATTGAAAGTCTGTTTAGACGGTTCAAATCGCTTTCGATTCGACTTAGCGGTTAATCAATTAAAATCAAACTGTGTGAACCCGGTATTAGTGAGATTTCAAGCAGTTTGCTAAGAATAGATCTTTATTCACATGGCTTTTTACGCCACTTCCGGCATCGTTTCGAGTTTGCGTTCCTTTCCACCATAAAACATGAAATGTAAAATAAGTACCAAATGCATCAAAAATGTACAAAAAATATAGCAATTTCTTTCTTGACTCCTATACAATGCATATTTAAATAATGAAATAGTTTTGGATTACTTTCATATTCCTAATTGCCATGAGATTTAACAGCATAGGTATAGTTAATATTTGTGTTAATCAGGCTTTCAAAAACCTGGTGTGGAACATTTTTTGTCAAAATAAGATGTTTCATCTAGAGTTTTGGGGCCAGATTATAATATCTACCCACATAAAATTAAGGCCTCGAAAAATATTTTTTGGTATTTTATATTGTATTGGTAACAATTTCACTTTTATGTCAGCAGCCTAATTGCGTATCCGTAGGTAAGCATAACACATCTACAATGGCAAAGCTTTTCATTTTGATAATTTAACAATATTCATTGCGCTTTTTGCATTTTCGAGCAGACAAATCAGTCAAACGAAGCAATTAATTATGAATATCCTTTAAAATCCTTCAGATTGTGACTAAGTATGTTACGCAATTGGGGTGCCAATCAGTTAATCTGTTGTTATTGAGGTTAAATCTCATGTTAGCTGTATTTGTTGGATGCCATAAAACATTAAAAAGTCAATAGAAGGCAACCACTGTTTCTGAATTACGGTTATGAGTTATGACTTAGTGGTTAATGTGACAGATTCTTCATATCAAAGGCAATATTTGAAAAGTAGGTAGTTTTTTTGTTTACATAATAGCACCTCATTACATAATAAACCCGGAATAAAGTTATGCCAATCTTAAACCTCGAAAAATGTATGGTTAAACTGAACTTAATACTGGTTTTAACGTTACCCTGCGTTTATTTTTTTCTCCCTTGAATAAGGTATACCTAAAGATTTCATTTATATCCTGTTTTCATTCGGAGACAATTATGTTACGAGTTGATGACAATGTGTATGATAAATTGTACTTTATACACAAGGCCTCACGTCGAAAATTAACAAAAAAACTGTAAAATAGAATGTACCCATGCATTTTTAAGCTTTTTGCTTTGTTGTCATTCCTGCGTGCAATATATTATGTGAAATCTGGTTTTGTTTTTAGTTAGTGTTAGTAGGTACGGGCGGCGGGTTGACATTACAATGATAACTCCTGCTACACTTTTAGGGCGAGTTCGCGCGATTTTCTCGGCGTGACATTATGCGCGCTTCACGCATTCGCCACTTTCTCTTCAGATACTGGAATTCATTCTGTATGTCTCTTATCATTACGTATATATATTCAGTGATCAAGCACGTCGCACATGCTCGGCGCCATCGCGATGCGTGTGCTTGGTCATTAAAGAATATATCGCACACCTAGATAAAGAGTAGCACAATTCAAAATATCTCTTTTTACAGGACCAGCAAAAAACGGTTTTGACCGATTTAAAATCATTTTTGTATGATGTTGTATATTATTTTACTAAGATATTAATTTGCTCAATTAATATCTTAGTAAAATAATATACAACATCATACAGATTGTGATAATCGCAATAGCTTGATTTTGGATTATTTTGAGTTGTGCCACCCTTTATGTATGTGTGCGATATAGGTGCGTTATGACAAGATGCATAAAGGTGACTGCACGATTCAAAAGCTGTTCGAACGCGATTAAATTTGTGTCATATGAACGCGCCCTTAAAAGGTCATCAATCACTACCCATTAAATTTTATAACCACTATGTTTTTGGCTGGGAATCAAAAATGTTCATTCCATTTTTTTACCTAAAGGCTGTAATAAATGGGGAAGGTCGGGCATAGCTATACTCAGGCTATCGAGAGAATGCGTTCTTGACACCTGTCAGTGCGACAATTCTAGTAACTACTAAAGATCAAATTCGCAAAACACGTATTGATTTGTATGAAATTGACAGGTGTCAGGGACGCATTCTCTCGACGGCCGGACTTTAATTATAGATGGCGTGATCATAGTTAGGTCGGTCCCTACGGCCTAAAATAAATTTTACATTTCGTTCCTTCATTCCATTTCTTGTTCATTCATAAGTTTGGTTTTATGACACTATTTCGTAATTTTCGGAAATTTCAATTATTTTAAATCAAGTATAGAAATTAGTCATGGAAAGTGTTAGGATTTAAAACCTTAAATATTTCCTCGTAATCACTCTCTTCAAAATGTTTCCGACACAACCTCGAACTCTGTTAAATAAAAAGAAATACATATAATCTTATTTTTCAGGGTTTTTAGGAACACAACAACCCATCATTTTCGCAAAAATAAAATAAAACCACCTTACGCCTTGTATTATTTGTGTTGGGAACTAGCTACGACAGCGCCATTTTGACAATTGCCTTCCCCATTGTTGACAATTTCTGTCTCCCTTATTATTATTAGACTCTTTGATTTCAGTGTAACCAGTCGTCTCATCGTGTGCCGATTCTCAGAGATACTATTATTGAACTGTAGCTTAGTTAAATTTGCATTAATGGAATTGTCAACCGACGCTAGGGTTTTAAAACTGCATACTTAAACGTAAATTATTTCTTTTTCAATTATTTTACTAAACTCGCGCAGGTAAGGTTTGCATAACATAGTCAGCCTAGAACCAGTCAGTGGGTCGTCTTAGGGCCAGCCTATAATGTTCCCACTGCTGGGACAGGCATCCTCACTATGAGAGGGACTGGCCAGAATCAACCACGTGGGCACAACCTGATAGTACGTTCCCGTGGAATAATTTCCGACCTCCAGGCGGGCTGAGTCGCGGGCCAAAGCTACAGCTATATTTTCTAAAAATATTTATACTATAGTATTAATGATTCTGTAGCACACATCGTGCAAAGTCATTTACCATGTGGCATGCAGCCCTTAAGCAGCCCAGCAAGTTATCAAAAATCTACACAAGTCATACATACCACAAAATATTTATTAAAATACTAATTTAAAGCGGCGTTTACCCTAGCGTCCGCCTTGTCCTTAAGGTTTCTCGCAAGATAAGAATGTAGATGACCGTCTAACTAGAGTCGATTCCGTGATGATTGTACCTACCTACATGCCGGCGAATTAAATGGCGTCTACGCGACGATAATGCTTATGGTACAGCAGTCCAATGCCAAGGTACACCCTGTAGGTAGACCCAGACATGCACCGAAATGCTTCTCGCTAGACTTGGGGTGTAATCATATCCATTATAAAAGCACGAGTCAGTATTTTCCTGTACAGTGTCTCTATACCCCTTTGGCATTTAGAAACGTAATTTGCTAGAGGCCTGAGAAGTCCGCTCATCAGCATTCGCACTTATTTGCATCGATTTCGGTTAAACCTTCCGAATGGAGTTTTCGCTCCGGTGTATTGCAAATTGCGATTTTGTGACGGAAAGGGAAAGAAGGAAAGATAAATGTTGATACAATGGTCAGAAACTTATTGAGTATAACTTTTAACACATTTATGTAAGGTGTCAATCACTAACATCTGTACCTACTATACTATTTATTTGACTTAAACGTTCTCTCAAAGATGATAGTAGAATGTGATTGTAGAGAACTGTCTTCTTTAATGAAATATAAATATCACTCTCGTCATCATTGGGATATTTCTCCTCCTCATACAATCTTATCTCGCTGATCTCACATTCACATTCTGGATTCATTTAAGCTTCTCTATCTTTAATAACGTTATGATAACGATCAACAGGCGATCGATTCTGCAAAATCTCACCGTGACAACCTAGGCGAAGTGGGCTTGAAATACCTAATTCAAGTTTACCGTTCAAAATTGGTATTGGTGTAATAAGATTTAAAAAGTGTGCTTTTAAAATAAAAATATACGAAAAATAATAATTTTATACTAGCTTTTAAGTATGAGATAATGAACTAAAAAGTACAAAATACCTCCGAACTTTTTAATTCCAATGGCCACCTTCCGGCTCCATTATCAGACCCTGGACTCCATTTAGTGCTATAGTAGGTACTTGTCAAAACAAATCTAACGAGTCCAAACACGATGGGGCTGTCTTGTTCAGTTGAGGAGTTCCTTTTGTCAACTTCTGACTGCATCATCAGACCAGCTCAATGGTACAAATTATTGCAATGTCTCCTTACATAGGTATGCCAAGTTTCAGTTCAATCTAGATGCCAAGAGTGCTTGAAGTACATACAAACGAAACAAGTTAAAAAAAAATATTGAGAAGATTTTCATTAAAGCTTATGCATAATCAGCCTATTAATGTTCCCAAAGCTCGGACACAGGCCTCCTCTGCGAGAGGGAGTGGGTAATAATCCACCGAGCGGGCCCAGTGCGGGTTGGTGGATCAATAAAATGGAATAATTAAATATTTGGCAGCGCAAATACGGGCAATACTTGAATCGACCCGTCGTGAAGTTGTACACGGACGTGCGCCTTTGGGTATCTAAGACGAGACAAAACTTGCATGCATTAATCACCTTGGTGTAAACAGAAGCCGCATGCAACTATTGAATGGCAAAACTTGCGTTCAGTTATTGTATGCCATTTTTTGGAAATCGCACGCGTGTAATAACTTGCATGCGATTAGATGGCAACGATTGAACGTGCTTTATGGCATGCGATTATTACTCTTGAACGTTCCAGATACATCGTCTATATGGGGCTTTACTTTCCGTCATAAAAAGAGGGCAAACTTTCAGATCTCGATACTAGTTAGTCTTTTTTTAAATAAAAATGGGCGGATTTTGGGATTTAAAGGGACTCATGTGCTACACACTTGTTCGGGTCGGCATGATTCGGCACAGCCGGACGGCAAAATCGAATATACATATATAAGGTGTACCTATCTATTCATACATAAAATATTTTAAGAGATACACCTATAGCTTGGTAGGTACAGAAAATATAGAATCCAAAAAAAAAAATAGTATACTGTTTTTTATTTTACGTAATTTTATCATTTTAAAACTGCTTGAGACATTTTGCATAAAACCTTTACTCCCTATTCTATGAATAACCCGCCCGACGCGGTGCGGGCGTTTGGCCCGCGCCTCCGCCGCGTCAGGACGTCTCGTCTTATTCTACGTCGAGCAGCGTGTTGGCGAGGTTGTGTTCGCATGCATGTCTCCGCACGACCGCGCAAGTATGGTAAACATTTCGAGTCCTGACGGTTACCGCACTCCACAGTCTATGTGCTGCCGGACGCAAACACCTGCCCTCACCTCCTATTACATGGGACCTAAGGCTGGTTTCACAGCTGTCCGTGAGACCCGTACGGGCTCCCGGAACGGAAACACACGTGAGGCGCTAGAACATTGTTTCACAGAGACGCGGATTGGTCCGTACGCGACCCGCTCCGAGTAGAACCCGTACAACGTATCGTACTACTCCATCGTTTCAGAGCACTGCGGGCGCTACCCGTACGGGTCTCCCGTGTACGAACGGCCCGTATGGGTCTCCCGGACAGCTGTGAAACCAGCCTAACAATATCACTGGTGAATTGTAATAGACGTACGAAAATACATCTCTGCCTATCTGTATGGGGAATGCAGGCGTGATGATGTTAAAAACTTCGTAAAGGCTCGTACACACTGGCGCGACGCGACGCCCGACACAAAGGCACCGCGTGTTGCGCGACGAGCGGCGCCTTTGTGTAGCGTTATCGCGTCGCGCCCGTCTGTGGGAGCCTTAACTCTATCTAGTCTTACATATTTTAATAGCTTATCGCTTACAATAATAAATGTGAATTTAAAATACAAAACCACCTAAACATAAGTATTTTTTTTATTAAGTTAACTACCTCCTTAAAGTTTTACGAAAAGGAACCTTGTGCGATTAAAACAAATCCTAATCTACAGTACCTACACATCTGTAAAATAGGTAAATACTAATCATTTACAACTGATAGGTGCAACTCGAATTCGCATAAGTTAATTGACCTCTGTGAGGTTACGAGCACATGAATAAAAAACCAAGCAGAAAGAAAGCATAACAGAGTTCAAAATTCTTACCTACTTTAATAGGGGTTTTTTTTTTTGTGTGGGAAATCAATAAATGACCTCTCCCGCTCTGGGCGGAGCGGGAGGGAGTGTCAGACTCTTACTGACTAAAACCCAACCGTGTTCCTTCGGTTGCCCGTGCGCCAGGGCCACGGTAACTCTTTCGAACAATCGCGACTCCGGCAGGCATCGGCCCTTTCGGACCCCGTCAATGATGCTGATATCTCTTTGAAGCGCGCGTGGAACACGACGCACCGTCGCACAGTGGATCGTCCCCATACAAGAGGTCGGACATAGAATTAAAAATTGAAAAAGTATTTAATTGAAAAAAATGAAATATACAGTTGCATTACTCTATTATGGAACTACAAAAAATGTTACTACAATTTTTTTATTTGACCCGTACTTTATGAGCAATTCGATGAAAACTGTTATTTTTCTATGGAAATGGTCACAAAAATGTCTGTATCTCATGATTCCCTCCTTGTTTCGATTTGCGGTTTTCACTACTGTTATTTACCCATTTTATGCCACATTTTCTTCAAGGACACATGGTGCCCCCAGCGACCCCCTTCCGAGATATTTTGCTTTTAGTAACTATACTTTTTATTGTATAACTGATGAAATGAAGGTACATTAAGTATATTCATTACTGAGAATAAGTCATCCCTAAGTAGTTCCTTAAATAACAGGTGTATTTGCGATTACTTTAATGACTTATGAACGCTTCTGTTGCCATACAACAAAAGCGTTAATGAGTCCTTAAGTAAAGATTACCAGTACTTGCTTAATCTAATTAGTTATTGTAATTACTATGTTAACAGCCCTTAATCTCTGCATTGTGATTGTCTAATGTCATCATTAGCTTATCAAATTCATTGCTAGTTGCCTACTTGCTGCCCTATATATTTGAGTGTGTTTAGCAAATGTAATTCAGTTGTAATTATAACTTCTATCAAGTGTTGTCATTATGGCTTTCCGTGGGTTTTCTACTTATCTAGATCTTTACGTTGCTCTTCGTAATCATAAAGATCTTCGTGACTATGACAATTTATTTAACACATTGAAGTCGAGTACTAACGTCCAGTTAAGTGAAAGTGATGTGACGGATCTCAAGAACTGGTGTCGACGATTTTGCTATAGGGTTTACACCAAATGGGTGCAATCAAGAAGGACAGTCGACAGGTTCATTAACAAGAACGGAGAGCGGTTTAATCGTTTGGCCAGATTGCTTTAAAGAAAATGTTGTTGACACTGAAGAAGCAAATGAAAATGAGGCAGAAGAGGTACTCAGTCGATCAAAATCAGATGCATCAACTTCAACATATACATCTCCTCGCAAACGCTTTGAAGATTTATTGACTAGACACAAAAGAAGACGTGTTAATGAAAATGTTGCTAGTTGCAGTCGTCCGGATGAGCTTTTGCATACTGTTGAAAGTATACTTAAGTCTGCCGGAAAAAATGATATGGCCAGAATAATGAAAAATTTGCTGGAAAATCCTGAACACGTCTCAACAGTTTTAAATGTCCTGGAAACTAAGCAGAATCCTTCGCTTCGTGAAGTTCCTACTCACAAAGCACTTGCTCTTTACGTTTACTTGCAGTTATCCAAGTGGCGTTACATCACACTTCGGGACTTTAGTTTAAAAGAAGGTCATGCGAAATACCCAAGCTACTACTTGTTAGTTAAAGAAAAGCTTAAATGCTACCCGGCAAAAGAAGACATAACTGTGACTGAAACTTCCGCAAAGATACGGATCCAAGCCCTCCTTGATCTCACAGTTAGGAGGCTGATCGATTCACTTGAATCAAATTTTGATGCTGGTGAACCACTTGTGCTTCACAGTAAATGGGGTTTTGATGGAGCTTCAAGTCAAAGCATTTACCATCAAAAGACAACAACAAGTGAACAAGACTTATCCAGTGTATTTATGGCAAGTCTTGTACCGCTTAAGTTAGTGACTTCTAGTGGAAGTATAGTGTGGCAGAATGATCGGCCATCGTCAACCACATATTGTCGCCCGATTTCATTTACATTTATGAAAGAAACGGAAGCGAATGTTAAGGCTGAAATGGAAATATTTGAGACCGAGATTCATGAACTGAACCCGACTGATTGCGGCAATGCTACTGTTACTCACAATCTATGGCTAACCATGATTGATGGTAAGGTACATTCAATCATATCTGGTACATCGGCAGCAGTGTGTGATTTGTGCAAAGCTCGCCCAAGCGAAATGAATAACTTGGAAGAAGTGAGAGCTAAACCCGTGAATACAGATTTATACAAGCATGGATTTAGTTCATTGCATGCTTGGATTCGGTTTATGGAGTGTTTATTACACATTGCTTACAGAATGGACATAAAACCATGGCAAGCAAAAGGTGACGAAAATAAAAAAAAAGTTAAAGATAAGAAAGAAGCCATTCAAGAAGCTTTCCGAAGAAGCACAGGCTTACTTCTAGACGTTGTTAAGCAGGGTAGTGGCAATACAAACACTGGAAATGCTGCAAGAAGGTTTTTTGCAAACCCTGAAACGACTGCGGAAATTACTAAATTAGACGTTAATTTAATTAGAAGACTCGCCGTTATTTTGCAATGCATTTCCTCAGGCGAAAAAATTCAAGTCCAAAAATTTAAATTATATTGTGATGAAACAGCAAATTTATTCGTGGAATTGTATCCATGGTATAACATGCCAGCAAGTTTACACAAATTGCTGATTCATGGATCACAGATGGTGGACCACTTATCAGTAGTACCTATAGGTTTTTTGTCTGAAGAAGCATCTGAAGCAAGAAACAAGGATTTTCGTAAATTTAGAGAATATCATACACGAAAGCATAGTAGCATCGCCACTAATGAAGACATTCTTCATAATCTGCTATTATCTTCCGATCCTCTTCTCACCAGCTTACGACCGAAGATGACAAATAAAGCCAAAAAGTCTTCATTTAGTGAACTAGACGATTTACTCATAGTTGATCAGAGTGAATTGGAGTTCATTGACGTTTCAACTGATACACTTGCTGCATGTAGTGACGTTGAAGAAGATGATGACGATAATAATGATCATGATGTCGTTATTGATGAAGATGAAGAAAATATAGTTTAAGTCTTATAGTACCTAATATTATTATTAACAAGCAGTTTCTTTGTTAATTTCTTGTTTTTGTGTATTTTTTTTTTATTCTGTTCTTTTTTTGTTTTGTGTTATGCCACCCATCGGCCAATAAATGTTTTTTTTTTTCTTTCTTTTCTATTGTTGTTAGTAACTAAATGGTCGTGTTAATTAATTCATTTCCTATTATAATTTAGTTCTTAGTAGTTGTTTAATTTTTTAGTTTGTTTTAGGGTACATAGTTGTTTTATTTTTAAATTATTTTTACAGTGTTATATTATTAAAATAAAAAATATTTTTATACCTACATATTTTCTTATTGATCATAAAACTCTATTTCTTTTCGATGTGTTATTGTAAATTCGACTCAGTCATTACTAAGCTAATGATGACATTATCCAATCACAATGCAGAGATTAAGGGCTGTTAACATAGTAATTACAATAACTAATTAGATTAAGCAAGTACTGGTAATCTTTACTTAAGGACTCATTAACGCTTTTGTTGTATGGCAATAGAAGCGTTCATAAGTCATTAAAGTAATCGCAAATGCACCTGTTATTTAAGGAACTACTTAGGGATGACTTATTCTCAGTAATGAATATACTTAATGTACCTCCATTTCATCAGTTATACAATAAAAAGTATAGTTACTAAAAGCAAAATATCTCGGAAGGGGGTCGCTGGGGGCACCATGTGTCCTTGAAGAAAATGTGGCATAAAATGGGTAAATAACAGTAGTGAAAACCGCAAATCGAAACAAGGAGGGAATCATGAGATACAGACATTTTTGTGACCATTTCCATAGAAAAATAACAGTTTTCATCGAATTGCTCATAAAGTACTGGTCAAATAAAAAAATTGTAGTAACATTTTTTGTAGTTCCATAATAGAGTAATGCAACTGTATATTTCATTTTTTTCAATTAAATACTTTTTCAATTTTTAATTCTATGTCCGACCTCTTGTATGGGGACGATCCACTGTGCGTCGACCCGGGTCTGGTCCTTACCGGACGGCGAGCTGCCTATTGCACGCCGTCCGCAAGTCCACATGGTATAGAACCACATGAGAAGCACCAGCTTTCAAATAAAAAAAGAATCGTCCAAATCCGTCGTATTGAAAACCTCCTCTTTTTTTGAAGTCGGTTAATAAAAGCCGCTCGCTTCGATGACGGTAAGGCGATTTACACACTGCCACGCACCACGCAGCGTAGCGCGTTAATGAGTGTTTTAACGTTGTTTGTAAGTATCTCCGTTTGTATAGAAAACACGCACAGTCCAACACACAGAAAATGCATTCACGCGCGTTCATTCAGATCACGCGCCTACAAGCGGAGAAACATGCGCACACGCGCGTGGGTGCGGGGTGAGACGCAAGGTATGGCACACCGAGTCTCGCAGTGCCGTGCGTGATTTTGGATGGGCTTGACGTGTGTTTGAAAATGGGACTTAGGCGATTAACACACTGCCACGCACCACGCAGCGGGGCGCAGATAACGCGCCCCCGCGCGTGATATTTTTCATACAAATTCAATAAAAACGCGCTTCCACGCGGGGAATTTGTCTCCGTTTCCCGCGCCCCGCTGCGTGATGCGGTGCAGTGTGCGAAGGGCCTGAGGAAATGAGTCAGGCGGTTAAGGCGATTAACACACTGCCCCGCATGATGCAGCGTAGCGCGTGGATGCGTGTTCTTCCGTTGCTTGTAAGTACCTCCGTTTGTATAGAAAACACGCACAGTCCAACACACAGAAAATGCATCCACGCGCGTTCATGCGGATCACGCGCATACACGCTGAGAAACATGCACCCCCGCGCGTAGGTGCGGGGCGAGACGCAAGGTATGGCACACCGAATCCCGCAGCGCCGCGCGTGATTTTGAATGGGCGTGACGTGTGTTTGAAAATGGAACTGAGGAAATGAGTCAGAGCCGCCGTGAATCCACAAAACGCAACTACGCGCGTGAGTGCGTAAAAAACCCGCACGATGTTGCAGATCTGCACTCCCGCAAGTACGCGCGTAGGTGCGTTGACACGCAACATGCAGCGTGATGCGTGGCAGTGTGATAATCGCCTAACACACTGCACCGCATCACGCAGCGGAGCGCGGGAAACGGAGACAAATTCCCCGCGTGGAAGCGCGTTTTTATTGAATTTGTATGAAAAATATCACGCGCGGGGGCGCGTTATCTGCGCCCCGCTGCGTGGTGCCTGGCAGTGTGTTAATCGCCTCAGAGCCGCCGTGAATCCACAAAACGCAACTACGCGCGTGAGTGTGTAAAAAACCCGCACGATGATGCAGATCTGCACTCCCGCAAGTACGCGCGTAGGTGCGTTGACACGCAACATGCAGCGTGATGCGTGGCAGTGTGATAATCGCCTAAATACTACCTAGAAACTAGCGTAATGGATGTTAGAAAATAAGGAGCCAGTATTTATTGTGTGTCATGTTTTTTTTTTTATACGTACTAGATAAAAAAAATGTTTCTATGGTTTCTTTACCAGCTATAGGTAGATCTCTTAAAATATTTCGTGTTGAATATATAACTACACCTTAAAAAACGTGCCGCTTTAATGGCGACATGAATTTAACACACGTATTCGGTTTCGCGTTTTCCTTTTATAAATATATTTTAATTTACATTACTTAAACGTTATTATTTATTGGTTTATTTACAAATTTCTAAAATAGCATCTTGAAGCAACCTGTACCTACTTAAAGAACTGTAGCACGTGATCATTTGCCGGGGTCACGGATCATAACATCGCATCAATTAAATTAAAACGAATAACGTGCAAATAGGTGAATTGTAGCGGCGCAAGCGGTATATAGTTTTGAATTTACGAATTATGTTATCGTAGTATATTTTTATGATTACTGGCCACTAGTCCTCCCGTGTGTCAAATTAATTGCCATTGTAGCGGCACGTTGTATTCGTTCTGACGCTACTGCGAGCATAGGTCCTGGGTTCGATTCCCAGGTCGGGCAGTGTTTATAGAGTTTTTCATCAGGAATTTCTCAGCAGCAGCACGGAGTCTGGATTTGTGCCCGGTTGATGGCAATAGGCTAGCCCCCTATTACACATACACCTCTGCCTAACCATTTCCCGTGACCCAAAGGCTGGCTCTTACCTTGACCAGAGGCTCGGCTACTAGTACTTGTCTCTTGGGTACATTGCCAGTCGACAGCGATGCGCATGAGTTTTTAGACGCCATATTTTATTTTGTTAATATTTTTGTGATGATATGTGTATATGTTCGGGAGAAGTCGCTCGGCTTGTGCCGACCCAAACATGATTCAACGAGGGAGATGCCGAATGGAGATTGCCGATCGGAAAGAGCCGAATATGTGTAGTAATTGCTTCAGGTTGGCCTCATTCATCAAATAGCGCAGAATCAAATGTGAAGGAACAGAAAATGTTTATTTTTCTTTTTAGCCTTATGGTCGTCATATTAAAACATCGTCGAAAACCACCCATAGGGATAAAATACACAAAAAAAAATGAAAACGTTGCTTAACAGCTGTTATTAAAACAGGAGTGTGTGTGTGTGTGTTTAAAAATCGAATACTCAGTTATGTGCAATTTCTTGATTAGTTAGTTTAGGAAGCCTGGAGTTCTGGATATACACGAGTGTAATGGATATGAATTAGGGCGTGTCCTACAATATGAGCGATCCTCACATGACATGCGCGAATGTCGCATTAAATTTATTCAGCGAAACCGAACACGTAGTCGTGCAAACAAAGGGTGCGTTCTGGTTTTCCGATCGCTTTCTATTAGAACACGGGGTTTTACAGACTTTCATATTAATGTAATGAAATTAATGTGTAATCAAATAAAACTTTTTTATTACAAAAGCAGAATACATTTTAAGCCTTACAATAATTACAAAAAAGGAAACTGTAAAAATCTTCCTCTTATTAAAGTAAGAACTTATACGTACCAAAAGTATCTTATGAAAGTGTAAACAAATTAAACAAAAAAACGTATCTGCGCCTGCGCCAATTTGTAATGCCACTTAAAAATGAACTCTTTGATTTGATTATTTGAATACTTAAACCCAAAAATTCAATTTCATAACCTCAATTTTAACCGACTGTTTTTCAATGTTGATAATATATTTTTGACTACCTTCTGCCCGCGGCTTCGCCCGCGTGGATGTCAGAATTTTTCTAAGGGACCCTGCTACCGGGACAAAAAGTAGCCTATGTCTTTCCCCAGGATGCCATCTATCTCCTTGGTAAATTATATTGAAATCCGTTCAATGGTTTAGGCGTGAAAAGCTAACATATAGAGTTACTTTCGAATTTATAATATTAATATGGATGTTATTTAAACAATAATAGTTGGCAAAACTGGTGATATAAGTTAAAACCTTCTAAATACAGATGAACGTATTACTAAATCCCTTTAGTCAGTGATTGCGTTGAACAGGGTTTGTTTACACTTTCTTCAGATGCTTTGGGAACAGACTACAAATATTTCGATCCGCCACCTTTTAGTACAAAACTTATTTTAGTCCCACAACCATAGACACTAATTCTTTGTAGTAGGTACTTATCATAGACAGAGGTTTATATTGTGTTCTATATGCTAAATAAACTTTATACAATGCTACAAGGTTATTTTGGGGTGTGGCTAAAATCGGAACTAATGCCGCCATCTTGTTTTGTCATTACAATTTCCATGATAATTTCCCAAGCTGGGACCATTCTCGTCATTCTCCTTTCAAAATCCCATTTCGACCTCTATTGCATTCAAAATAAAAATATTTTTACAATTCTGCGACTTGTAATATAGTTGGGTAATCATTATTTAAAACTGTTCCTTAATGTCAAGTCGTTAGCATTATTAGTTCCTGAAATGAGCAGCTGTGACAGACAGACGAAGTCGCGCCGGGTTCCTATTTTACCATTTTAGTGCGGACCCCTGAAGAGGGTCGCAGAAGCGTTTTATTTATTTATTAAACTTTATGCAACATAAAAGGTACAAAGGCAAGCTTAAGGCCTTAGGTATTCTCTACCAGTCCACCAAAGGTAGTGGAGAGGTAACATGGGCTGGTGCATTGGTTTGTGAATGGAAAACAAAAATACTTATGCATCAAAATTTTAAAATAAAATAGGTACTACAGAGCTAGGTTTTCACGCAGGCCTATTTTCTAAAAAAAGCGAAAGCGGTAAAAAGAAGTATTTAACTTTTAGTTATTTGTTTTCACATTATACAATCCTTTAATTCCGAAGTTTTTGCATAGTCAACCTCGTAATTGCTTTACCACCCTAAGATTGAATGTCACATCACGTCATCAAACGTTAGGGTCTGTTTTGCTTTAAAATACCAATATGACATTTAGATAGCACAGAATACATAATAGTACAAGTACAGAAGATTCACTCCGCAAAATCGTTTAAATAAATAGCGACTCTTGCTACGACACAATAAAGTGCAATTCAGGTAGCACAGCGCTAATTGCCATTGTAATTACAGTTATATTCACCTAGAAGTTGCCTCTCTTTTCTATCGCGTAACTCCTTTAGACTACGTTAGGGTTGTCTTCTTTTAAAGAATAATTAATCTGAATATTTAATTACCAGTTATATGCCTATTACTCTACTTTTGTAAACAAATTCCGTTTCAAATAAACCTAGGCTAGGCACTTGTCTGCATAGGTACTTTAACTTAAGAAGATAGACATACGGCATACGTTAGTGTGTACCTTGTATATGAAACTTACTATAGAGGTTGAGGTTGACTATACTTTAAGAGCTAATGTGGTTGTGCTAAATGGACCAAAAAAAAAATCTGATGTTGCATACGAGACGATCAAATGTATAGAACAGCTGATTTCATATTTTTATAGTTGGTCCCACATCAAGTCGTTCATGTTCAAGAGTACTACACTCCGGTATAAGCGTGTCCATTCTTTTACCTGCCACACTGTATAATCGCATAGGAAAATAAAAACCAAAGCCAGTAAACGTAGTTCCACACTACCATATTATAGTATCAGCATATTATTATATATAGTTGAGTAATAAGATCACGATCGATACACTTATGTAAGATATACAAATGTTTTAAAGTTTCGAAGTAACATTCTTTAAAAGAACATCATGCATGTCTTGAAGGGATTGTTCCAAAGCATTTCTGTATTTGTTACAATCGGTGTCTGGATGTTCGACAAATGCGGAGGTGGCGAAATTAATATCGTTATCTCTGGGATTGTAACATGTTGCATAACCATCAGGCACCAATGGTCCGTAGCACATAAATCCATCACACTTGCAAGCGACCTGAAATAAACAGAGAGTAATAGAAATTAGTCTGACGTCATAAATGCATACTTGTAAGAAGATTTTTTAGAGTTCCGTAGCCAAATGACAAAAACGGAACCCATATAATTTCATCATGTCCATCCCGAAGTCACACAGTTATGAATGAATGAATGTGAAGACTATGTGGGTCACAGTAGCTTATTTTTTTTTCTCAGTTAATTTTAATCATGGTCTGGCAGTTTGAGTAATTTTTGTGGCCTACCCAAATGTGCTTTCTTTGGTATTGTTCGTCGAATCATTGAGCTCCTTAAGTTCTGAGTTGAGCTGCACGATTACTGACATATGCGTGCATTCACTGGACAGGTCCACTCAATCTGTGTGGTTTTTCCTCAAAAGATCATTTCAGACATCAATCTACATGGTCTTCACATAATCTGACCACGATTATGTCTGGACTTTAAAAGAGACTGTGACCTCTGAGTTTGTTTCGGCCTATCTTCTCAGAGTAGTCAGATAGGAAACGCTGACCTCATCTAGTTCTAAAACATGATTGACGTTCAAACCTAATTACAGAAATAAAATCATTTATCATTATGTGACTGAATGACGACAGAATTCGCCTAGCACGTCTAAATAATATACGAGAATTTCTACCTAACAGCAATCTCTCTCACGAACAAAAATGATAACAAAATACATAACCGCGCACTTTAACGCAACGTTCTGGGGAGGAGAGGATACTTTAATCGCCGCGTTCGAGTTCTATCTCGTAAATGTGATGTGCACATAACAGAAACACACTGGTGTATTCATTCAACTATCGGCGAACCCATACATGAATAAAGCCTGGACACAAAACGAAGCGCCCGGCACGTGGCTGGAGACCGTGCAGATACCAATACCGAAAAACAATAACTCTAAAGATGGGAATGACTATCGCCGTATATCGGTTTGCAATATAGGTTAGGTACATAATTTACGCCTCATACGTACTAAAAACATTAGACGATATAACGGATATAATATCACGGAATTGGGCAACACTACCAAGCTACCTTTTTAAACAATAGATCAACACACGACCACATCTTTACGCTTAAAAGGGTCAGACGAAGAATGGCGGGCAGGTAAAATAATTTATTTACTCGCCCTCGATGTAGAAAAAGCCTTTGACAATGCCAACCCCAATGCTCTACGAGATATGCTAATACAACGAACTAAGAAACCGCTAACCAACAGGATAATCAAGATATGCATGAATGAACGAATATGCATGAAAAAAAGAATAAATGAATAGTGTGGCTAGCAAAGCAGTTGGATTATCAAAGGAAAGGGATTCAAACAAGGTTGCCCTCTGTCCCCTCGCCTTTTTACACTGGTCATAGATGTTGTCCTTCGAACCTTTGATGAGAAAACCCAATTAATCAAACTAGACCAGAATCATGAAATCACACTCTTCCTGGTGTTTATTATGTGTAGACGACCTTATCTTCATTACAGATGACCTAGAAGGGTTAGAAGGGTATCATATGAAACCCCTACTAGATAGTGTAGACCACCAAATAAACGAAAGAAAAACAAAAGTACTAATTAGGGACCCCATAGCTACACAGAAAACGACCTACGTAACCCCTAGGTGCAGCGCAGACGACAGACTATCCGTGACGCACTTTTTAGTCTGTGAAAATAGAACCTATGCAATTATATGCAGTAACGCACACGACGCGCAAAAAGACCGGCGCTCAAAAAATCCGTGTAATTCGGGCAGACCGCACTGCGCCACGCCGCGCCGCTCGGCACAAAAAGTGTGTGAAAAAAATTGAACGTTTGCTTCAACGCGCGCTAACGCAGACGGCGCACACTTTAGTCGGCAATCTGCATTTGCTAGGGGTGGACGTAACGCACGTAGTATGGAACTGTCCCTTCAGTAATCTTTCCGAAAGTATAGAATGTACCCAAAATTCTCTATTTCTTCTTCTTTTTCTGTACTTCATGTACAAAATAATACTTCGCGATCTCTGCACGATTTCCATAGCGTCTACGTCCCTACAGCTCTGCCGACAGAATGATCGAAGATGTGCGTCGTGTGCGTTGAGTCTGTGAAAAATCCGCGACCGACTTTTTGCGCGCCATGCAGACTTTTTGTGCGCCGCAGACTCGATCGCACAAGAAGTGTGCCGTCTGCGCTGCACCTTAATGGAATCAGTATACCTACATTTGATGAAATTAAATACCTAGACTAGAAAGGTTTAGGTAGTTAAATAAACGTAAACAAAAAAAAAACCACGTGACTCATAGATGCTAAACCTTTTATTTCATATGTTGAAATCATATAATTTTTAGTCATATAATAATAGGCTGTATTCTGAAACTGAATCTCAGGAATTATCTGTCACATTAATAATAAAGCGTTCAGTGGTATGATGGTATCATCAATTATGTAGTCAAAATCAAATCAAAATCAATTTTATTTGTGTAACATAGGTAATGAATACAGTTATTAAATCAAAAATAGGTCGCTATGTTATGCCAAGAGGCGTACAAATATATGGTTGCATGCGAAATAATAAAAAAAAAAAAATATAAATCATGCGAGAGGTAAACACAAATTATTTGGTAGGTATGTCAACATTAATAGTAAGATGATTAAAAAACAAAAAGAACTAAAATTATAAAATGTCACAATATGAAGTAATTACTACAGTCAATGCTTAAATAAATAATCATATCATAAATTACCATTGCTCTCAATATTCTACTAGGAATTGTCTATGGTGTGTATTCTCCAGTCAAAAATAAATAAATAAGTCTACATTAGTTTATCATTCAGAAATTCATCAATCGTATAATAACATTTTTCAATTAACAACAGTTTTAATTTTGTTTTTAATTGTGTAACATTCCATTTTTTTATTACATCTGGCAATTTATTGTAAATGCGCGGTGCCATGCCTAAAACGCTCTTTCTCACTAAGGCCGACTTACAACGCTGATTGCTTATAGAGTTTGCGTATTGGTTACGAATCGCAACATCTCGTAAAGTCGACACTTTTCCGAACAACCTCATGTTTGTTTTGACGAAAACACTTATTTCAAAAATATATAATGATGGTAAGGTAAGTATTTTCAGCGATTTAAAGAAAGGTACACAGCTATCATCAATTTTCAGACCACACATCGATCTTATGCATCTTTTTTGTGCCTGAAAAACGATATCTTTATCTGTAGAATTGCCCCAAAAAACAACACCATATCGCAAAATTGAGGCTACTAGGCCGTGATATGCAACTAGTAGCGCATCCATATTTATTTTTCTAGCAATTTGGAAAAGTGCATATGCTGATTTATTTATTTTCTTACTTAGGTCATCTATATGGGCCTTCCAGTTAAGCTGATTATCAAGCAATAAACCTAAGAATTTTGCTACTTTAACTTCTTCGATGTCACAGTTACTATGTCTAATATTTACTTTTGGTACTTCAGTTCTTTGGTGAAAGTGCATTATTTTGGTTTTCTTTAAGTTAATAACTAAATTATTTTTACTAAGCCAATTAATTATGTCCGATAGTGTATTATTTATGTCAACTTGATAAATATTGCGATCAATACATTTCACTATGGCAGTACTGTCGTCTGCAAACATAACCATTTGATGTTGAGTCACCTTTGGCAGATCGTTTATATAGATCAAGAAAAGAGGTGGCCCAAGGACGCTACCCTGTGGGACACCAAACTTTATTAATCTAGAATGAGATAAAAACTCTTTTCAAATTTAGTTTTTTCACATATTCTTGCTATCTCTGTACATTGCATTCTGTTGGAGAGATAGGATTCGAGTAATTTTAAAATGTTACCTCTGATACCGTAGTCTAAAATAAAAATAAAAAATCTTCTTTTATTACATGACAGTCGCATTTTTTCCAACTCTCGGCAGTCACATAAGCTAAAGCCTCTGGCAAAAGAATTTTTAGGCCAGCCATTTTAAACGTTTTATTTTTCTCGGCTACAAACTCTTTACTTGAGCCCATACTCGTATTAACTCAATTGAATGAAGCTCACAGTAGAGTGGTGGCAGCCGCAGTACTGGAACACCATTTAATTTTTTTTCTAATTCATCCACAACATAAAAGGCATCTGGTTAATCGACTAAACGTAATACCTGCTACTTCAGTTGCGTCATACTACCTCACAGGTGTACTCTTTAATTTAGCAACGTTGTTGTAATTCGTTGTATTTTCTAAAAGGTTAAACCTGTTTTTTTTGGTCAGTCAAGTCACAATAACCGTTTTTTGTTCAAATTAGTCAATCAAAACACGGGTAGAATCGAAAGATGATGAAATTCGTATTATTATATTAATCCTTATCCAACTAAATATGTAGTTTCATAATCAAGGCTGATTATGTACATATGGATTCCTCAGGATTTTGCTGCTCAATGTGCGCTGACCGATAATGTGACCATATTATGACGTGACCGACGCTTTCGGGGAAATGGCTAAAGGTCATAGAGTAACCGTATATAAAAAGTAGCGTACCATAATTGTTCTAAATCTTGGCTAAAGTGTGTGTGCGTATTTAATTAAACTTACCTGACTAGTGGAAATCCTCATATGGGCGCTTTTTGTAAATCCAGGATCAGAATATAATTTTGGTATTTCAACGCCATTTTCGATTGCAGTTAATTTTAATCCTAGTAAATGTCTATCAACACCGAATCCTTGAAGTGCCTGTAATAAAAATTCAACGAGATAAAATTCTAAGTAAGTAGGTAATTTTTTGTACATGTAAAATTCTTATTTAAGGCGAAAGCGCTTGGGTAGCCCGCGAAATTAATATTTTCTGACGTTTTTGTTACTTCAGCATCAGGTTGTAGTTATGGATAACTAAATTGATGCGCCCGTAACAAATACGTATAATAAATCATTAAAATCATCAATATAACTCTTAAGTTTATATTGGTCGCAAACTTCTTGTTTTCATGGAATTGACATAAGTACTTTAGTTCGACCTTTTTTATATATCGTCGTTGATACTGCAATACCGCGTAACTAACAGTGGATAATACCGCGGAAGTACAAAAGTATCAAATAGATTTGGCGGAAATGAGCCACCGATGCCGATTGGCTACAGACCACATTCACAGTTTGGCTTATCGATCATTCAATACGCGACCAATCACAACTAGTAAAAACCGCGTGACCGAACCTGTCAAAATAATTTGACCAACACCGCGTATTCTCGCGATCATAACAAGGAGACGTGTTGTTTTTGTGTGGTGCTCCGGAAAATAAAAGACTTTTCACAGTAATACGAAGCTGATCGGTAAATTTGTAATGTAGTTTTAATGCTTGTTTCTTAATCAATTTGGTTACATATTAGCATCTATAAATTCACTTATTTTACAAGTAAAATTTGCACTAATGTTGTGCTGGTAGTTCCACGGTTTTGATTTTTTATGTTTTAGTTTATATGTTAGCTAGTTATGCGTAATTGATTTGGAAAATTTTATCGTATCAATGCATTTAGAAAATACATTAACTCCAAGTATTTTTTAAATCTAGAGCAGACCAGTAGCGACTGGTATTTAAATATAATTACAATTTGTGGGTAGCTTTAGAGTCTTTCTCAATATCTATTACTTTTGTTTTACACGATCATGGAAGAAGAGTCAGGTGTTGACGAGGCTGTAGTATGGAGAAATGTCGACGTCAGTAGTAATGTTGTCACATTACAAGAGCTTCAAAATTGACGCCAGGCACTTCTAAATAAAAGGAAACAAATTTTGGATCAAAAGCGTGCATGTAATCCACTTATATTTCAAAAACCTGTCGAACAAATTCCATGTACATCTACGAATATCAAAAACTCTATTGCTGACTGTGATACTTTGACCACAGTTTTAGAACTTGTTCCTAGCTCATCAGGTCTTCCGGAAGTCGTTACCGAGTTACTGTTGGACACAAGTTTTGTTTAAGAATATGTATGTTTAGGTTAAGGTATTTTTCTATGGGCCTGTGTCGCCTGAAATAAATGGTATTATTATTATTATTATTATTTTCGTCAGATGACTCTGTTGTTGACCCTGATTATGTTCCATTATTTCAAATTACAAATTAATATACAACCGATCGAGTGATCAGATCATATTGAATTATTTCCTGAGAGAGATACTGAGGCAGAAGTTGGGAGACAGTCAAGATCGAGAAAAAGAAAAGCTGACAGGTTAACATGGAAAAGAGAACATAGCAGGAAAAATAGAATCTAGCATTCTATTTTTCCTGCTATGTTCTCTTTTCCATGTAAAAGTGGAAGGAATATCTTGAATACAAAAAAAATAAAAATACCGTCAAACAGAATCTAAACCTGAGAGAACCATGGGTCCTCTCTGCAATTTAATTTTGTGCTCGTAGCAAAGTATTGTTTTGCTCACATCTAACGCAAGAGATGAGAGTAACTGACTCCAGATATTCAAGTTCCAAAGCATATTACTTTCAAATAGAAGGCAAAAAAGAAAGAGTATGCTTGATAACATTTATAAATACACATGGTATAAAGGAATGGACGGTTCGCTATTGGCTTGGTGATGGAGGTAATAAAGAGAATCATACAAATGTGAGCACGGCTTCATTAGTAAGTACCGAGAGTAAGCGAGATTCTATTAAAAGCTATTTATCAATCTTGCCTAAATTACCATCGAATTATTGTCGCAAATCGAGTACAAAGCAATTTTTGGAACCTCTTATTCAGTCCAAATCACAGCTTTACAATTTATACGTGGAATTTGCATCATCATCATCAAGGAACCTTTTTTGTGACGTTTTAAAAGACGCTTGTGACCTTTGCTGTGCTTATAAAGTGGGCGACGTCTTAGAAGATTATCAGCGTCATATTGAACTCAAGAACATGGCTCGAGAGGAAAAGAAATGGATAAACAAGCTGCAAAAAATGGAATCATTCACACTGTGACTCCTGCTATTTCCTTTAATTATTTGATTTGTAAGCTCTTTGTTTTGTTATGGTTGTATTAATCATACATCATCATCATTTTGTTTTGGTGGTTGATCATAATAATTAATATGCTAATAAGTAACTAAGTACCAAGTTTTTATGACGAGACTGTTTAAGATAGTTACTACCAAAGTTAAAATGATGAGACTGTGTTTACTTGAGTAAATATAACCTCTATAAACTAAGATAATTCTGTTTTATTTTCCCTCCAATTCCGCGTAAATGCCAAAAAAGCTCAAATAACAAATGCCATATAAAATGAAAAACAGCGTAAGTGTATTTTCTAGCTAAATATTGATTGGACTGAATTAAATAATAAGATAATAAGTTAACTAATACACATTTCTACATAGCTTAAAGTTCAGACACGTATTTGATAAGTACAGCAGAAGTTATTTAGTTTTTTCGTTCTCCTGTAAAATTTGCCACATCTAAGTTACGCGGTATTGTCTGTCGTTAGTTACGCGGTATTGCAGTATCAGCGACGATATGCGAGTTGTACTTATTGATGTTTTAAGGCGCTGACAAGAGCCACATTCTCCAAAAAGGCTTATTCCATTTTTATCGCCAAATCTATGGAGTTTGTGGCATCGGAAAAAATATATGTTAATCTTGAACATATTTCTGAAAACTAGTTTGGTTACATGAAACGTTTTTGAAAAAAAATCTCGAAACAAATGAACGGTAAACTAACATCTTATCTTTAACCAAAAACACCTGAGTTACTACTTAACGTACGTTGGTCAAATTAATAACAATAATGTAATATAGTTGAATGCCGAACTAGTTTTTTTTTTTTCGATTACTCAACTCATTTCTGAGTAAACAGATAATTGCTTCATATTTAGCAATAAATTACAAGTATTGTGTCATCGCGCATCTCTTTCTTTTATATGCAATTCGACAGTGACCGCGCTTTAGGTCTTGTTGGCGTCTTGAAGTTTCAAAAAGCCAATTTATCGATTAAATATATACCTACATGATTTACTTTAAAAATCTCTATCTTTAGATATCACTAACGTAAATAGATCGATAAAGTAGCCTTTGACAAGCAAAAGTAATAAAAGATTGTAATTTTTCTTTTGTAATTTCGGCGATGTGTGTTCTTTGCGGTCTTGTTTTATTTCGCACTCTTTATTATTTTATGTTTATCTGTACTCTACATAATTTAAAGTGAAAAACTTCTCAATTCAAAATGCCACGGATAAAAAATGTACCACATAATCCCAAAAACATTTTGCGTAAAATAACTTTAATCTCTGTACCTTTTTTAAAAAATACATTTAATGCCGTACTAAGTTACATATAAATAGGCAAATTAAACAACTTGTTGTATCTTCAAGTTAAGTTTTCTTTTATAAGATTCTAGTCAAAGCATGTTAGGAGTGGCCTTTTTCTTTGCCAAAAACTTAAGAAAAATTTAATTTCGCGGGAACTAGCTCTTTCGCCTTAAAAAGTAGGTACTAAACTTAATTTTGAGCAGTGGTGGGCCAGTGGTAACAGCCGCGACTTACGAGTTGTGCTTTTAACACCCTGCCCTGGAGTTGCATCAGGGAGGCACTCCGGTATCACCGGATGCCGACCTACCTCTGTCCTGTGGTCGAGGCCTATCTGACGGTCAGGGCCGTCATCTGCCCCGGTCATCAGGGAGAATGGAACCGGCGAGAGATGTCGTGCGGTTACCCACAGGGATCGGTCCTGGGGCCGCATCTGTGGGACATCGGGACGACTGGGTGCTGCGCGCCGACCTTCCTAGCGACGTCAGCGTGGTGTGCTACGCTGACGACACGCTGGTCCTGGCGCAGGGTAGGTCGCACCAGACGGCAGCCGAACTGATGACACGTGGGGTTGCGACAGTCGTCGAGAGGATTCGGCAATTGGGACTCGAAGTGGCCTTGCACAAGTTCGAGGCCATGTATTTTCATGGTCCTCGGAACGCGCCACTGTCGGGTTCCCAAATAGGGCCGATGCCTGCCGGGGTCGCGGATTGTTCGAAAGAGTTACCGTGGCCTTGGCGCACAGGCAACTGAAGGAACACGGTCGGGTTTTAGTCAGAGTCTGACACGCCCTCCCGCTCCGCCCAGAGCGAGAGAAGTCATTTGATAATTTCCGACCCGAAAAAATTAAAAAAAAGGTCGTAGGTTCGCACCCTGACAGGTGATTTACTTTGTGTAAAAAATATTTCATCACCACTGCTCTCAAAAATTCGAAGACAAGAGACATCTACCAACCCGCAATGGGCCCGCGTGGTGATAACGGCCCATTTCCTCTTTCCGACAGGAGGCCTGCGTTCCAGCAGTTGGAACATTATAGGCTGATTATGCTTATGCTAAAACTTAATATTATTTTTACCTGGACCGTGTAATTTTTATGAGAATTGATAGCGCCTTTTAATGAAGCAATTTTCTCTTTTGGGCTGCTTTGAGAATTCAACATCGTTTTTGCAAATTCTATGGATTCGATTGAGCATGATCGTATGGTTTCTGTTCGTCCTCCGACATACATCCTTGTTGCTGCAGATTCGTAATGAGCTCCAGGTACTTTGTGTAACCTAAAAAAAAAGAGTAGAGATGGACCAAAATCTTAAAAGCTTACTCTTACCTATAGTTCGCTTTCAACCTGTATTGCGTACGAAACGGACATGTATTGAGTGGCATGAAGTAAAGGAACTATTACATTTTACTTAAGATTTTTAACTCAAGCTTTGATCTCGCCATGCGGCTGATATTAGTCACGAGCCCCTCCTTCTCTCTGTACCTTTCTATCGCTCAAAAGTGCAATTCACTTGAATGAAGTCCTACTGCAGGCTTAGCACGAGCGCCGTTTTGTCGACGGAAGAATAGACAAAAATGACGTTCCGTGTAGACAGTACAACGGCAGCGACGTAGAAAGAGTCAACTGCACTTTTTACGAAATTCAGTAGTTTATTCACGTTTTTCTTTTATTTTGCTTATATCTCGAAATTGGTGTGTCCTATCGCAAAAATAATTAAAATTTCGACCCCCTTAAAAGACTCTTAAACCCCAAAAACTCAACATTTTCCATATAAAAAGTGAATGTTCTATTTTTCCATTTCATTTTTGTACTTCTAAAAAGTTTTCTACTGTCTTTAGCATGGCGATTACAAAATCAAGTTGTCGTCACTACCTTAAGACAACTTTCAGTTGTCAGTGTGATTTTGACAGTTTGGGATAGAAAACTTTCTTCTGACATAGTCTACATAAAAAAGGATCTAGATAACGATCGGTAGAAACGAGAGACAAAATGACAGATTGTAGAAGAATTTTTACGATGCGATGTCAAAAAGGGAGAAACGATATGTCACTTTGTATAGAAATAGCTGTGTCTACCCTTCGAAGAAATAGAAAGCGTCATGCTACGCCCGCAGGTGCATGTAAAAAGTGCTTTCGATAAGAATATGCGCAGATGCTTGCGAGTGAACTTCCCGCTCTAGCGAATAAAGCATTTATGTAACGAAAAATATAAATATACAAAAAAATGCTCATCCGTGCGTGTAAATATGATTTTACCTTAACCCTTAATATCGAAAATAGTAAGCATGGATATTAAATACCTGTAGAATGCTAGTTGCATAGCCATCTGTAGATAGCTATCTGGGCTTAACTTCTGTGACTTGATGAAGTTCTTTCCGTATTTGTCGTACTGGAAGCAGTTCAACTCTAAGTTTCGAACTAAGCTGAAACATGTTTAAATGCACATTAAGGTTAAAACTTTCAGTTCTTGAAAACGGGGTTTTTAACTACCGGTTTCTTCGATGTAAACTAAAATTCTAATAAGTATTGTCTGATGGATGGGCGCTTCTGTTCTATTACTCCATAAGATGACACCGTATTGGAGCCATGGATAGGCTTACGCTTAATACAGCTATATAGGCAAATGAAACGACATTATGTGTCGTCAAATTACGTTTTCTTCGATTTTTATTAAAAGCTTTTTAAATAAAAGCTTGTAATAAAAATCAAAGTGAACGTATTTTGACGTAACGTAACGTAAACGTAATGTAACTTGCAATGTTTGTATGTGTTCGGGACAAATCTTGCAAGCTGGATTAAAACTACTTCCTCTTATCCTATGGAGTTGAAATTTCACACGTTGTTTTAGTTTCGAACACAATGCGTTTTAATGATGCATGACCTGATTCTACACCCAGGATTGGCTCCAGACGAAAGAACTCCTTAACGGTTAACGGTAGAGACACGACATTTGATATACGCATTTAATTACAGTAGTTCCTTCTAAAGACCACCATGACCTGGCTGCTGCACCCAGGATTGGCTCCAGTCGAGGGAACTCTTCGAAGGTTAACAGCAGAGACACAAAATGTTATATAGATACTCATACAATTATCATAGCTCGTTCTAAAGTTTACTAAGATCTGACTGCTGCACCCAGGATTGGCTCCATACGAGAGATCTCCTTAGCGGTCAACAGCACAGGCACGACATTTTGTATAAGCGTTCTAAAGTATGGCAGGACTTGGATAATGTATGGCTTCATACCATGACTTGAGTAAAGGCGTGTTTGGGTTCGTTGGATTTGTTTTTACAAGTACCTTTCAAGAGAAGGTAATAGAAAGGATATTTAAAGAAATTCTAATGCTAAAAATACAAAATAAAATATAAGTAAAATCTTTTTTTAAAACAAGCTTTTAATTAACTAAAAAGTACTAAATAAAACTTACGTTAACATAGAACTTTAATATTTTCTTAAAAGCTTGAGGCGTGAACGTCGTTCTTACACTTTGAGATAAGCCGCAAGCTTCTATGAAAATATTAAAGTTTTATGTTATAATGTAAGTTTTATTTAATACTTTTTAGTTAAGTAATTAAAAGCTTGTTTTTAAAAAGGTTTTTACTTAATTTTTTTCTAGTTCAAGCATGTTACCATTGTTCTTTTTGACGTACCGAAATTATATTATTTTTCGAAAATTTTGATGATTTTGGGAAAGTAATCAGAAGCGTTAGCTATCTATTAATAAAGTAATCAAAGCCATTTAATTCTATATTCTAGAGGTAATCGAACTTATTAAAGTTTGGGATTATTGTATAATAACATAAAAAATGCTTCTGCGACCTTTTTTAATACAACAATAGATATCAGAAAACATCGTGAACGGATAGCAGCTTCTCAAGATGTGGTCTGACTTATATTGTTACTGACACAATTAAATTGTTAAACTTTTTAGTATTTCATGTAACAAACACAATCCATTATGGTTTTACACAATTCGTTGAGACTTGAGAGTCATTGAGTCAACCCCCGGGAACTGGACTACTAATATCTATAACTATATGCATTACTAATTTTTCCTACATCCTACATGCATAATCATATCACAGAAAATAATAATATGTAATAATAAGAGTTTAATATACCGGTTGATATTAAAATATGTAACAACGATGCTGCCACTTCGTTTGAGTCGATAGTATTGTTCATTCTGTTTCACGATGGTCTCTGACGAAGAAATACATATGTTACCTGAACAAAAAGAACGTGCGCACCGTCAGTAGTCGATAGACGAACGAAATGACGCGCCTTGATGGGAAATACAATGTAACGACATTTCCCGTGTTACAAGGAAAGGAAACTCAGGTAATAATGAATAATAGGTTTACGTTTTGATGACATCGTTCTAAGAAAAAAAAAAAAACTCACCCGTCTAAATTATTTTTGGCATTTTCAATCATGCGACTAACATCTGCGGTCACATTAAATTTCAACTGAGTCGGTTGTTTAGGACTCGATGACAGCGTTTCGGGCGCTTTATTTTGTTCACTAAAAAAGAAAAAATGGCACAACATAATAATAATAAAGATTAAAAATGTAAGTACAGTCGACTGCGTAATTCCTTTAACACTTTTAACTACAATTCCCATAATATTTAAACATAACTTAGGTTGAAATTATCTAACGGTAACACAAATAGAACTTGTCGTTTTATGACATGCAAGTGACATTTAACCTTAGGGCGATAAAGCAATTACGAGGTTGACTGCAGTACACAACAGGGAATATGCAAGTAGGTACCTTATTCAAAACTTTTTCATTATTTAAATCTTTTTAAGACGGTAAGTCGGACGGCCAGGCTTAAGTTCAAATTGTAGGTGGCATGCAAACGGCCTACTGCTGCCATCATTTGTGATGAAATGCTTGACTTACGTAAAATTTTCAAAAGTCGTTTGAAGTGGTGCCAAAACAATAGGGAACAACTTAGAATGGACATTTTGGCTAAGTACAGATCGGCAAAAGATTTACCAAATTCTGGAAGGCTACTGGAAAACATGATATTAGGCCTGGCCTCCCGGTGACCGTGGATGGGAAAAGCGAACCGGTGCATGTTGCAAATATGTTTAAGGAGCATTTTAAGGTACGCTCCCCGCTGGGCCTTTTAGTGTTGTCTACTATTTCGGAGGCCGGATGAGAGGGGGATGAGTCTGTACATTTTACGGCTAGTCAGGTACGAGTCGTTTTAGGGAAAATTACTGGCGGTAAATCCCCCGGTCATGATGGGCTTAATGTTGAGCACTTGCGGCACGCTGGGGTTCACCTGCCGAGAGTCCTGGCTATGTTCTTCACAATGTGCATGAATCACTCTTATTTACCACACGATTTAATGAAAACCATCGTAGTGCCTATTGTGAAGAACAAGACTGGTGATATCTCCCGCCGAACTACCGCCCCATATCTCTAGCAACTGTGATTGGTAGGATACTGAACGATTTGCTTGATTCCAGCTTGGATAAATATATAAAACTACATGACGCTCAGTTCGGATTTCGGCCCGGGCTATCCACTGAAAGCGCAATCGTAAGTCTCAAGCATACTGTCCAGTACTATACTGACCGTAGGACGTCGGTAAATTCCTGTTTCCTTGACCTCTCCAAGGCTTTTGATCTCGTGTCGTACGATGTGCTTTGGAGAAAGTTGAGGAACAGGGTAGAACCGGTGGCTGTGCTCAGCATATTGAAATAGTGGTATGGAAACCAAACCAATTTTGTGAGGTGGGCTAATATAGTATCTGAAGCTTACAGGTTGGAGAACGGGGTGAGACAGGGAGGACTGACTTCTCCCAAGCTCTTCAACCTGTATGTAAATGACCTCATCGTCCAGCTCAGTAGCAAGCGCGTCGGTTGCTCGATAGATGGCGTTAGTATTAACAACATAAGCAACGCGGACGGTATGGTGCTGTTGAGCCCGACTGTGGGGGGTCTGAGAGAGCTATTAAAAGTGTGTGAGGCCTATGCAGATGTACATGGCATTTTATACAATGTACAGAGAGTTAATACATGGTCTTTAGGGCCGCTGGTAGATGTCTCGATCATTCTCAAAATATTACCCTAAATGGCTAGAGCGTAAATCGTGTCGCGAAGTTTAAATATCTGGGACATTTCCTTACCGAGCGCCTTAAGGACGATGTAGACATTGAGAGGGAGCGTAGGGCTCTAGCTCTCAGAGGTAATATGCTGACCCGCAGATTCTCCCGTTACTCTGAACAAGTGAAGGTTACGCTTTTTAAGGCATATTGTCAGAACTTTTACACTGGAAGTCTGTGCGTCTGTCACACCAAAAGATCGCTGGATGCCCTGCGCATCCAGTAAATAATATCTTCAGGACGATGTTGGGGCTGCCAGGATTCTGTAGTGCATTGGAGATGTTCGCGCTGTTTCGCAATGATGGCTTTCATGCCATCATTCGTAAAAAGACGGTATGCCTGATCTGCAGAATGCGTGGCAGCCGCAACGAAATCTTGAACACTGGCTGATAGGATCTCATCCCCGCTTTGGAGGTCCTTTGTGAAATCAGTAATTTAATAATAATTTTAATTTTAATTTCCATTTTAATTCTAATAAATAACCGTTACAATTTCCATTTTAATTCTAATTATAATACTCATTGCAATTTTCATTTTCATTTGTGTAATTGTTCAATCTTAGTGTTATAATGTTTTTGTACCTATGGATCATAGGATCATGTCTGAATTAAAATATTTTTATTTTATTTTAGGTATGCCTTGTATTAGAGTCAAGAAACAATTCGGTGTTTATTTTACAGTTTTTAATACATTACTTATTTACAATGAATTATGCTGCATTTATCTAAACTTAATATTATAAAGCTGAAGAGTTTGTTTATTTGTTTGGTTGAACGCGCTAATCTCAGGAACTACTGGTTGGAATTGAAAAATTATTTTTGTGTTGGATAGTCCATTTATTGGGGAAGACCTAGGCTATATAACATCACGCTACGACCAATAGGAGCGGAGCATAAAAGAAAAAAGATGCAAAAACGGGAACAAAATATTCCTTTTGAGAGTATCCGTTGCGTGGGCTGCGTAAACGGTTAAAGTTACGCAAAAATCATGTATGACGGAATTGTTTCCCTTTAAAAGTTCTAAAAATAAGTCCACGACAGCATATCAATACCTACCGGCTTAGAATAATTACTACTAACACTAGTTTCATAAGTTTAAATTGTTACTAACAAATATGGAAGTCATTCTGAAATAAATTTATTATTAGTATTATTTTCAAGCTTTTCGTATATCCCGGGACCATGAGGTCCCGGACCTTTGGCAGGCATACGAGGGGCCGAAGCCAACACGCAGAGGCCCGTTAGAATATATAAGTAAAGGAAATGAAGCACAAGCCGGCGATTATCCCTGTATGCACTGTGCAAGTGCACCCAAGGACAACCCCCGGTTAATGTTGGACTATTGCAGGATATGGAAAAAAAAATATATTGGACTATGGGTTTGGGTGCCTAGAGTGGACTAGTTTCTTAGAACTATGGAAGGACTATGACCCCTGCCTGATTAATGTTTTATGGATACACGGATAAAATGGCAAGGGGTGACTTGCACACTCAATAATGGGCCCCCGGAAACTGTCGCTAGCACATAGTGACGTAGCGACTAAGGGCAACACTTCTTGAGGTGCTTGTGGAGTGGAGAAGAAGTACGGTCAAGCTCACTACCGGCCAATAAAAGCAAGCCAGAGGTGAGGAACAAGACTTCTCCCGGGAGATAGGGTCCGTAGGGTCGCTACTGCCCAACAGCTCGCCACATGCTGCGCACACCATAGTAATACCTAATAGAAACCATTTGAAGCACAAAAAAACAACCCGTAAAACTTAGCAGCTCCTTCTAGAGGCGATTTTAGATGCACAGTGCGAGGCGCAGCAGCCGTTCACTAACCATTTGGAGATACTTTTGACCCCTTAATAACTCAACATCTATTTAACATAAGCACATGAAATTTGGTTTAGTTAGTGCGCTCAGTTTGGTAAAATCTTATTTAAGTGATAGACAACAGCAATTTTAAATAAATGGTGTCAATTCACACGGTTTAAAAGTAAAAATGGGTGTACCACAAAGCTTGATATTGGGTCCTTTCCCCTTTTTAGCATATATTAATGATCTGCCCCATTTGTTAAAAACCCAACCACAAATGGTGTTATTTGCTGACGATACTTCTTTAATTTTTTAAGTTAATAGACGTGCATCAAATCTTGACGACGTAAATAACGCCCTACTGCAGATCCAAAATTGGTTCACTGCTAATAATTTAGTATTAAATGGGAAAAAAACTAAATGTATAAGATTTTCTTTACCAGATGTCAAAAGTACTAATTGTGAGATAGGAATAAATCAAGAGAAACTAGAATTCGTCGATAAAACTGTTTTCCTGGGGATCACGCTCGACTCGAGGCTTCAATGGGGTCCTCATTTAACATCCCTTGCAGGACGGCTAAGTTCAGCGGCATATGCTGTGAGAAAAATCCGTCAATTTACTGATGTAGGTACCGCGAGGCTAGTCTATTTTAGTTACTTTCATAGTATTATGTCGTTCGGTATTTTACTATGGGGACGGGCTGCAGACATCGAGTCTATTTTTATTCCGCAGAAAAGAGCCATCCGAGCTATATATGGGCTCCGCAGGCGTGACTCTCCAAGGGAACGGTTTAAAGATATTAACATCATGACGGTACCTTGTCAATATATCTATGAAAACATCATGTACGTAAGGAAAAATCTACATCTTTTTAGTAAAAGAGGTGAAAGACACAATTATATCACTAGAAATAGGGACCAATTAGTTCAACCAGGTTTCAGGCTGGCTAAAGTAAACTCATCTTTCATGGGGTACTGTTTAAAATGTTACAACAAAATACCTCCCCATATACTTCAACTGAATGAAACGAAATTTAAATCTTGTATAAAACGCACACTATGCAGTCAAGCATATTATAAGTTGGGGGATTACATCGCTGATAAAAATGCTTGGCTCAACGATGGTCCTGCTCCACAAGGGCGCATTAACTAATTGGTTAGCATTTGGAACTACTGAAGATTGTAAAAACTATCTTTACATTGTATAAATTCAATCTTTTAGTATTGTATAATTGCACAGCACATGTGTGAGTACTATGTAGCTACTATAAAGCTACCATTTACTAGGTTTGTCTTTCATTGACTTTAATGTGCCCTGGCGGCTGGCGGATGTCATGATCACTCAAATGTCTCGCTGGTGGTGGCGTGTGTGTTGGATCATTAAGTTGCCTTCAAAATGGTAGAGCTGAATGGTGCTAATCCATGCGTCATGTTCGTGAACGGGCACCGTCAGTAGGGAGTGGTCATTTCTTAGCTGCCACGGCTTATTTTAATTTAATTTAATATTTTAATTATTTTTGTCTCTTTATTACGGATGCTTTTAACGTTCCACATCGTTCTCAGATGCGTAATTTCAACATGAATCATGTAATCAATGTTTTGTAACCATATTTTGATATAAAAGAGTGTCCATGGTGTTTCTTGCGCGTTCTTCTCCATAGGTACCTACTACACTTTGGAATGGGCAACTAGCTTCATCTTTCTGACTGACCGACCCCTTGACAATTCAAAAGTGCCTTTAATTGGTTTATTTGAAATAAATGCTTTGAGTTTGAGTGTGTAAGTCACCCCTGCCATTTTATCCGTGTATTTAGAAAACGTTGGTCAGGCAGGGGCCAGGGTTCTTCCATAATTCTAGGCAACCAGTCAACATTAGCCGCCCAACCTCATGGTCTAAAATCTTTGTTTCCATATCTTGCTATAGTCCTACACCAACCGAGAGATGTCCATGTGTGCACTTGCATATTGCATGCAGGGATAATCGTCCGTTGGTGCCTCATTTAATTAAAAACGTCTTACGGGCCTCTGCGAGTTAGCTTCGGCCCCTCGTACTCCTTCAAAAGGTCCAGCACCCCAGAAATGTCGAAGACGAAAATAATAATTTGTTACTACTGAATTAGAATTAAAGTAAGTAAAACTAAGTATTTATTGCCGAACGAATTCGTTCTGTAGTTCAAGCACAACTGTAACCAAAGCAGAAAATAACTTATAGCCAATATCAATATATACAGTAAAAGTATTTAAAAAAAACATGTTGAAGTGGAAACATATTTTTTGTATTTAATCTTTACGTATTAGTATTTGAGGTACACGTTATTACGAAAACATAATCCTTTGAAATATACGGTTTATAATTATTGCTCACACATTTAGGTAATTATAGTATAAAATGGAACGTTAAAACATTTTAGTACTTCGTTCTATACATGAAAAGGCGGAAGCTATTGGTAAGTATTGCTTTTTTTTTGTATGATTTGATCCCGCAAGTTTAAAAAAAATAACAAATCCATAGTAATTTAGATCTCATTTTTAATTGACCCCCGAAAAGACGAGATCCTGAATATTACCCGTAACCAGAATACAGGAACTGGACATGTCCATTAAAGGACTTAATCATTGTTTTGAGCAACAAACAGAAGCTGAATTTATCTTTATGCTTTTCTTGGGATTTGTACTTGAGTTAGCCTCAACATTTTCCACGGAAGTATTGGCGATGGCGATGATGACTAGAAAATATTATTAACTTGTTAATTAAAAAAATACATGAATAGGTATTCCCAATTGCATAAGTATAATATAAATTCAAGAACTTACATATATTTAATAATGAAATCCGTTAAAACAGCTATGGGCTGCCCTTCTGCTGGCGAATGTTCATAAGTAAGGCCCGTTACTCCGTCAGCACCAACAATGAACTGAAATAAACAATTAGAAAATCGGGCTTTTATTAAAATTCTGCAAGTTCCTAACCATAAAGCCCCGTATACACTGAAAACAATGTTGTGCAACAATCACGCAACATTGTTACCTAACAACATAACTTAAACATGTTGCTGAAACAATATGGCGCAACTTTGTTTGCAAGGGAAACGAGTTGAGCCAAACTAAACTCTATCTATCATGTCGCCAGCAACAGCAACACTGTAAAATCGCATGTTGCAGAATGTTGTGTAACTTTTGTTTCCTATGTTAGATACGGGTGTTTATGATTACGCTTTGCTATCCAACATCACCGTGCGTCTAAAAAACATATTGGGGCCGATTTTAAATCAATGAGTTTTCTTTTTGTAACTTCTCGAAGTTGAAAGGAAACTGTTCCATTCCAACTCGAGTAATATCTCCATACGTTTAGTATCAACAAGAATACATTTTTGTTTACCGCTGTCGGATAGCGTCGTTTCTGCTGGTCATACGTTAATTACCTACCTGTGTGATAGCTTTTTATAAAACTAGATGTGCCGTGTTAGCGCGCGGGTATCTATTCTAAAATTGCTTGATACGTTTAGTCTAGTCTGTTTGAGGGAACATAGATAGATCCCCCACGTGTAACACATTTCTCTGCTCAAAACGATGATTTTTACACACTTAATTTGTACTTACTTGTACTGTTTTATCAAACCAACGGTTGGCGCCGTTACTACGCGAGCCACCGCCATGTATTGTTTGTGCTCCGGCTAGGTTTCTACGGGCGTTTGAATCCTTACACTTCCATAAGTCAACAGCCTCATCCAAACAGAGAACAACTAGACTTGTCTCTACGTCCGCTAAGGATTCTCTGTTTGTTTTGTCTGAAATAATGATTAAGATATTTTTAACGGGCTTCAAAAAAGGAAGAGGATCTATGTTCGTCAATATGTAGGTATTTATATTATGTATGTTCATCCATATTTTCATCAATTGTGGACCGACTTTGAAAATACTTTTTTTGTTCAAAAGGGTACCTATACATGCTCCCATATTGTGAAGGTGGTCTCATATAAATTTTGTTCAAGTTCCGATGAGTGGTTTTGAGATAGCTCCAATAATACGTAGGTATTTAATCCACTTTGTGTATGTTGATGACGTTATTATAAGTTTCTTTCACTGCAGCTTATATAGCAAGTAGTGGTATACGAATTTGTGTGAAATAGGTAGGTACCACAACTAAAAAGTGTATTCTTTTTTTTATCGGTACCGGTTTGTAAATGGTGGGAATTAATTAAGAAAAAAATACAAAGTGAAAATTAACATTAATTTCGGTAGTGGGTGGCAAAAACGAAAATACAAAACCAAAAACACCGACACCATTAACAAACCGATACAGATTAGTGATACAGTTATAAAGTTTAGCAATTGTATGAATAAATATTATATTGACCCTTCTGATGACCCGACTTTTTCCTTTCAATATAATCAAATCCTACGTTTATTTGCTAGAAAGACATTGTTATAATTACAAAGGTTTGAAATGGTCCTTGATTGATACAGAGTTGAAACGCATTTCAAAACATTTTGTAAATTTTAATATTTTTTTTATGGAAAATACAAGTATACGTCAAAACTGTTTTTATGAAAAAATAACTCGTTCGACAGTTTTCCCGTATCCTTTCTCTTATAAAATCGGATTTCTCCATACTGTTTCAGTTACAAAACACACTCTGTAGATATACCTATAAGTTCGTACCTTTAGCAAGGAGTTGATAAGCTTTAGCCCAAGAGTCACGATTTTCAGAAGTAAGAATTCCAACGCCCTCATTATTTGGCGAGCTAGAAAGATCAATAACTTTTTTCAATTGTTGAACAATTTGGTCTTCATTCAACAATACGTTGTCTTCACCCCAGAGGTCAACATGAAACATCTAATAACAGAAAAAGAAAACATAAGTATACCTACACTGCACTGCTAACAAACGCATGATCAAAAAATCGAAGTGAAGAAAAATTACTTAAAACATGAATTTTATATGTTTAGCACTGTTGTGTATCAAATGCAAGTGAACTTTTCGGCAAGGCCAACATGACTTGGTACAAAAAGGTCAACAACTATCACGGATGACGGAAGTATTTTCTACCAAAATACAATGTGTTTCAACCATGTAATTTTGTTTAAGATTGTAAAATACAGAAGCTCTTTAGTAAAGATTATGCAATCACAATTATGATGTTGCCGTTGCCGTTGTTGATGGCTATTAATTTGACAAGAAATGAGTTTTCCACAAATGGATTGAAAGTGTGCAGAATTGGTGCCTTTTATTCAAACACATAAGTACTTAATAATTATTCATAAATGCTTTCACTTCATTTGTAGCAAATAACATGTTGCGTCCATACAGGGTGACTTCATCAAGAATCGAAGCTTATCCATTTAATTGGCGATGCACCTAGTGAAGATTGTAAATTGATTTTTAATGATTACAAAAGATTGAAAAAAATCTTACATGGTTGTTATGGATGACGGTGACGTGCTTACTATTATTAAATGATAACTTGTCTCGTTTCTCGTGTGGTATTCTACATGTTCCAAATACCTTTTTATATTGTACCATATCCAGTGGATTCTTACCCATCATTTCAACCGGGATTTTGTCGCTAAAAATAAAAATAAATCGTAGAGATAAAGTATGTAATCATTTATTTGTCAACCTATATAATGGATACCTAGTATTAGATGTTTGACATAGGTCAACTTAATTATTTAAGATTTTATTTTGTTAGTAGGTACATTTTGGCATAACTGGGCCCTATAAATTTACAGCTATTGCTGTATCAAATACTTATAGATCATCTTATTTAAAATTGCGCGACCCTCCACTTCACATGCGGACAAGTTCAAAGTCCGGATTATTGCACACACCGTCCGTCTCATTCACGGATATCTATGGTCTCATTACAAGACGAGTTTTTACTTTAGTGCAAGCTTAAACCATCGAGCCAGATTTTGTATTTGGAACTTTATTCAGACTGCAGTAATTTTTTTAATACAAACTGATTACTTAGTCCCATTTTAAAGGCAGTTTTTGTATGAAGAGCAACAGAAGGTTGGTGCTACTATAATAATTATGTTGAATTGGCCACTGTGGTTCTATCAAATAAAAGCGTACCAACATTTCTAACTCAATATTGCAAACAAGATTGTTGGGGCACTCTGCGGGGTAATTGCGTAACAATCATAAACAATTGATCACAATGCCCTTCATATCGCATTAAGTCAATTAGCCAACATCCCATACCGGTACCAATAAAATCCGCAACAAGGCGTGCATCGAAAAATGTGTACCAAGTACCATCAAAATACTACCCTATCTGAAACAACTTCTTTTTTATTCCTACATCGGATAAAACTTAATAAGGTCGATATTTCCAAAACAATCCATTTGGGACCCCAACTCAGGGTGAGGTCAAAAATGTTGCAAATTAACTCTAGAATCACCCATTTCAAGGAATGCACGCAATTACCAATCATCCGGTAGCATTACCTGTTAACAGTCCAATCGTAATATAGTAGTAATAACGCAGTTGTAAAAACACCTCGACAGTTTATATTTGTGCGCAATTGCATTGGAGGGGGGGGCACGCAATTTAAATTAGACGATCTTTGCCAACCTTTTCTTGGTAAAATGTAGGTACATACTATAGGTACTATTTGCGTATTAACATGGCAATAACTACAGACATCTAACTGAACAGACAGCTGTGCTGCAGGGGAGTTTGTTGCGCCCATTCTTCATTTTTCATTAGTAAAAAGTAACGTTGAGGATCACGATACATATCGATTCAGGACGTCAACGGACCAACGGGGGCAACGGGCTTTCCGTTTTTGAATATCCGTTAGGCATCATATTTTATATATATATCTCCACACCATAGAATTCAGGGTTAGTTTTCTCAAACAACTCTGCCCATATAGTTTTCAATTAGTGCTAAGACCAAATTATAGTACCTCTTTAGTTCAATAACTAAAGACTTGGGACGCCAGCTTGTTGCGTCAAGCCAGCGTCCGATATGGGATAATTAAACTCCATTATGGGATGGACAGATTTGTCAGCTAACGCTGCTGCATTTTTTTTTGCAATAGGAGTGGCGCTGATTGCGATATAGAAGAAAACGGCTCGAAACATAATACGGTAAGATTTTTATGCTGCCCAAGTGATGTCAGATATTTATAATCACAACAAGGTATCACATTCTCCAGAGCTAAACTAGGTAGGCGGATATTTATAACGCAAGACATATCCAATATTTATGCATTCTGAGAGCTTAATGAAATTCAGCTCAATAATATTACCAGGCTAGACCCCAGGGCTTTAATAACTTACTTTAGGTTAAGTTAACATGTTAAATTTGATATTATCGAGCAGGTGGTGTGAAAAGGATTAAAATAGTATAAACTTACTTATCTATTAAGCTCTTGTAATCCAATGCAGCAAGTAAAGTCTTAGCAGCATACTTTAATTGATCGTTTTGGCTTTGAAACTTCCTGAAAGGAAAGACCAGGCCAGGGCTGGAATACACAACAACTGGGTCACGGTATTCCAGATATGCTGTGTTTAACCACCAATCCTCAAGCCAGTTCAGATGTTCCTGTGCCCTCTTTTCTAACAAAATCTGGAAAAATGTATAATAAAATGCTAGTGTACAGTCACTGCACTCGAGGCGGGATTGGCAACTGCTCGCCAGCAAAATTCGACTGATGCCATTTTGTGAGCCGTTCAGAAACTTCGGCTCGTTCGGCACGGACAAATGTGCTTCCCTTCAGGCCTAAGCGTATTATGGCTAAGTCGCACAGCTAGAATAGGTATAGTTTCGCCTTGTGACCATGGGGTACAGTAATTCGGGATTGGGTTCTTTCGGAATACACTAATTCGGGATTTCGATTTTTGGCTTGATCATTGTTACCTCCTCATCATAGATCCTTAATTTAACCTTAACCTTATTGGCATAGCAATGCTGATTATTTTTTAAGATGAAGCTGGTATAGATGGGTAGAGGATACATAAACAAACAAAAAATGTCTCGTAATATTTGCGCGGGCACGTTGCAGAGATATTTGAAGGTAAAGATCGAATACATGAGAACAATGATGTAGGTATATTTCTGTTAGAAGATCTTCTAAGACAGTTACGGTCAATATTTTAAAACTAGGTGGCGTAGGCATTTCCTAGCTGACTGATCTCTGACTTGACCATTACTTGTCATTTGGACAAGTGCATTGACACCACTCTCACCGACGGAGCGCATGGTCTCTTCAGCTTTAGTTTCCTAGGAATACGGTACCGTCATATAACGGCCGTCATGAAAATCTGTCACTTACACCAGTATTTAACATTAAGTCAAAACCCCCGGACCAAACATTCAAATTGCTAGATTTGCTCTCACCGTACCTATACTCCATTTGAAATAAGATTAGAAATTTAAATAAACAGTTTTTACAGTCCATTCAACCGATTTTGACTTCTGTTCCGTAGGCATTAAAAGCAAAAACGTGATTACAATACCAACTGTTTACTGCAGCTGCCATTTGTCATGTCACTAACGCAATAAAAGTCAAAATCGGTTGAACGGACTGTAAAAAAGGTTAACTTAAATTTCTAATCTTATTTCAAATGGAATATAGTCAAACGACAAAGTGTTCATACTGAGAAGAGTGAGCACACCCATTATTAAATAGTGTTTCCATGACGATCAAGTCTAGTCACTGCGTCATTGCGTGTCAGAGGTGTCAAAACGAAACAGAAACGCGAAGGACTATCTTTTAGACGTTCTAGGTCGAATCTAACGATTTAAATCTTTGTCGCTGTCATCATTTTCATGACGCCCGTCACCTCGGCTGTTAAGTGCGGCCACCGTTCTTCCTAGGAAACCGTAGCTTTACAAATTGTCAAAAGTCCGCACTTGGAGTCTTCCTAGGAGATATGGATCGTAAGTATGAAAAATGCCTTGTACGGAACGTGTCTAGCTTTATAAATCAAGAGACCGCATTAAGAACCCTATACTTCATTCCAGAATACAAATAGCAGACGCTGGCCGCAGAGCTGCTGGACTACCAGCCCAGTTCCACACTGGCCTGGCCACATCTGTTGCATTTCGGAGGAGCAATGGACAAAAACCGCCACTCTGTGGATCCCAAATAGCAGGAAACGACTATTCAGCAGACTCAGAAAGAGATGGCGGGATGAACTGGCCTCCATCTTAAAAGATTGGCCCGCGTTCGCAGTAGACCGGGAAAAGTGGAAAGAAGGAAAGGAGGCCTTTGGCCTGCAGTGGGACCACAGGCTTATCAACCTATTCCATACGTTTCACAGTGTGCCGCATGGCTACGGATGACTATGCCAGCTTACATAGAAAAAAATTCAAACCCTTTTATTGAACTGATGCGGTGATCACAGTAGCGGCTACGTAATTCTTTGATGTACCGCAATCAGTGCGATAACTATTAGGACGTCGTCCAAACTTTCGCTTCCGTGTGTATCGCGTCATAGTGCTTGATGATGAAACGCAAAAGTTTATCATAATTAAATCAACACATATTACTAGCAGTAACACTTCTGCTGACTACGAGACGCGCCGAGCCTCTTGTAATACAAACAATAGAAACACATTTCTTACTTGTAATTGTCTTCCTGATCCTCTCTCGAAGTCTGTAACGAGGGCTGTAGTCCTCGCGAACTCTTCATCATTTAGAACTGGTCGGACAGTGAGAAGGTACCTCGTCAAAGTATCGTTAAGTTTTGGTACCGGTAATCTTGGCAGCTGCTGGACATTTTTTTGCGGAGTTGCAGTGGCATAATTGCAGGATAAGTGCATGGACGTGACATAGGGTTCTAATAAATACCCCTTGTGTCCAAACTGAAATTTTAAGATAAGATATCTATTTTTAACTAAGAGTTTTTGAATTAGATAAATTAAACTCGTAAAATTACAAACTCGTGTTTTTAAACTTGACAGCTGATAAAAATATCATCATTTCAGCCGAAAGAGGCAACGTTACGAGTGTCCGTGGAGTTTCTTGCATGTTCTTCTCCATAGGTACCTACTACGCTTTGGAATAGGCAACTTATTATTATACTCTTTGCAACTAGCTCCATCTTTCTGACTGACCGACATCTTGACAATTCAAAAGTGCCTGTAATTGGTTTATTTGAAATAAATGCTTTGGGTTTGAGTTTGACGTCTTCCGGTACGCGGTCGCCACCGATGTTAATACATCATTTTACGAGCTTTTATTTAACTTGCAATGTTTGTATGTATGTATGTATGTTATGGCCAATGTTCGGGCCAAATCTTGCAAGCTGAAAAAAAACCATTTCTTATCCTACGGAGTTGAAATTTCACACGTTGATTCTGTTTCGAAGACAATGCATTTTCAATACACTTCCTCGAAAACTGGTTCTTATCGCACTACGATTAGGTTCAACATGTAATGTAAGTCACACGCGTGCGTTTTTTTTTTCACTTTCGAACTCGTGTGCCGAAATAAAAATTGCCACCGATAACTATACCTATACTTAGTCCAAATTGGTTCAATGCCTATAGTCGGCGGTGATTGGTTTTTTAAATCTCGGCAAAGAGATATGCGTCTTTACGGCGTTATTTTTTTTTAACCGCCTTCAAAAAACGGAGGAGGTTCTCAATTCGACTGTATTTTTTTTTAATGGTGTTAGCTCAGAACTTTTTTCTGGGTGAACCGATTTGGATGATTCTTTTTTTATTTGAAAGCTGGTGCTTCACATGTGGTACCATTTAAATTTGATCAAGTACTGACCAGTAGTTTTTGAGTTATCTCTAATAATGCGTATTTTTTCCACTTAGTTATTATTGATGATGTTATAATTTTTTCCTGTCACGGTTATTTACATATCAAGTAGTGGTATACGAATGTATGTGGGGTAGGTACCACAGCTAAAAAGTGAAAAATTAAAACGCTTTTACAAAAACAACAATCGACGCCCAAAAAAAACACTAAAAAACGTGACAAATAACTTTAATTTCGGAAGTCGGTGGCCAAAAAAGAAAATAGTAAAAAAGTAAATTGTAGTCTCATTTCCTACGAAATGTATGGGAAAAGTTTTTTGCGATTTCTGGCTTTTCTAGTACTCAAATCTCAGTTGGTCCAATAGAGGTTTTTGATCCATAGATGAAACATGATCAACCGGCATAAAAAAAAAGTTTTGTGAAAATTTACCATTTTCCTGCTAAGTGTACATTTGTTTCAAAATCTGTGAATGCAAATCAAAATTTCTCAATAAGTTAAGGAAAGTCTCGTAAGACCGCTTTCCTGTAGCTACAACGGTTAAGGTAGCTGCCCTTGCTGCCCCATATCAAAAATCCAACCTGTATATACTTGCTCGAAAAGTGGCCCTTCTTGCATCGCTTTTAGGTTCACAATCCAGTGTATTGAACACTCGTGCTTTTTACTTAGCATTCGCGGCCCGCACTAGTGCTGGAGAGTACGCCATAGACGATTAGTTTTTTAGTTTTAATATTAGGCTGTTTGACACCACGGCGGCTTCGGGCTTCGAGTCTGGTGGTCTACTCTCTTAAGTCCGTCAACGAACGTACCGGCCCGTCCGAAAGTATTTGTTACGTCAACAAAGTGCCAAATAAAATTTTTGGACGGGAAAATTCATACTGGAAGTATTGACAACTGTTAAATGTATTGTCATTTATTCTTGGTTCGGGCCCCGAAGTAATCATATGTCCGTAAATGGTACGGAGTAGGAACCGCCCGTAACTTAGGCCGAAGCTACGAATTTCGTGCTTAAGGAGTAGACCCCATGGCACGAAAAAAATCCGCGAGCTCATCTGAAATAGACTCACAAATATTTGTAACAACATTACAAAATATTTTTTTGTTGTTGTTATTAGTAAGTTTTGTTGTCTAATAATATGTTTTGTAGTTTTTATAGTATGTTTACCCAATATGGACAATGTTGGGGCAATGGGGATGATTGGACTGTATAAGATCTGCCCTAGATCATTTAACATATGGACTAGCAAAGTGCTTAATTATTACAAACAAAAAATCAGTTTTTTAAAAACAAGTTTTTATTAGTTGTTAATTAAAAAGAACTAAAAAGTTAAAAATAATTTTATTCCGATTGGAATTTGAATTTAGTTTTCGAATAAAAGCATGTTGCACCCTCTTTTTTTATCTCTTAATAGCTTTCCTGTATATAAATGCATAGGTCTCATTCATTATTTTAAATAATATTAAGTTGTAATTTTTCGTCATTGTATTTAGTTCATTATTGAATGTAATATCACTGTAAATAATACTGATCCTATAGATTTAATCGTCCTATCCTAAATCCCGTTATAATTTGTAATAATAATGTTTTTGTTTCCCTAACTTTGTTTTCTTCGTAGGTACTAAAGAAGTATCTTCAAACGTGACGTTGGCTGAATGCACAAACCGTGCGAAGCCACGAGGATAAAAGAAAAAAACTAGTTTAGTAATTTTTATCAAATTTACATATATTTTTTTCGTTTATGAAGTTTCATACTTATTAAAGCCGGGGTAGTGATAATCCTCTATCATGGAGGTGGCTATAGACACCACCAGAGGTTCGGACCCAAATAATCTATTTAAAAACTGGTCTTTAGAATTGGTTATTCATGATCACGAAAATTCCAACAACCTTTAAGTCAATTGGATTATGAATAATCTTGTATGATGATTACACACTATGCACCACCCACTATTACTAGCAAAAACAAAAATAAACAGTACTTACAACTTTATTAATTCCACGTAACATGTTATTATTTTCCTGAAAAGTAATCCATTTATCAAAATGATTATAATTAGTAGGTACTAGTTGTAGATGCAGAAAGACAATGAGAATTTAATATACCTTGAAGTAAATAAAATAATACCATAATAAAATAATACATGAACTTATTATTAGTAAAAATGCTTAGTCTTATTTTACTTTCTATGAAATTCAAAGTTCAACAAGTAGGTATGAACTTTTATCAATAAACTTACTTTACAATCTCGATAGTGAATCTCTTGTACTTTGACACTGTTCAACATCTGTCTATCTATCATCGATAACAGTCACACACAATAGGTATACGCAAGAAAGCTATCACTACACTATTTTAGTATTAAGATTTATCCACAGTACGTAATTTACGTTACAGCAGTGGCAGAGCCCGTGAGTGTTTATTGAATCTGTGATTGGTGACAGATGACGTGACAGTAGCCGCCAGTCAGTCACTTTTTCTTTTTTTTTTTTTTTTCTTGTGGCTGCGCACGGTTTTTGCATTAGTCAGACCCTTCCTATATGTTCCTTGCTTTCTATTTTGATTTGACATTCTTTTTTTTTTTTTTTAAATTATAGTCTATAATATGTAATTTGATTTTTTTGTTTGTTTCAGTCCAGCACTAACCCTACAAGATCTACATTAAGTTCAACTGTATCATCGTAGTTTATCGATTTTATTTTTTAATTTATAATAATGCACATTTGCTTTTCCAATTCATTTTAGACATTAGCAAAATAGTCGACATCGGCTTTGCTTGCCATAATAAAAAATAGAATAGACAATAGAGAGACATTTTTTTTTTGCAGCTCACCTTTGCCTTTTATTCAATGCCTTTAGCATGGAATTTGTATTAGTATTAGTTATATTAGAGTTGTAATAAATAATTAATATTATTTGTATTAGAGTATTATATTAGTAATATTAGTATTATTTATGTTTGGGGTTCTAGTTAATCTAAGGGGTTTTAATAAATAAAACTCAAACTCAAACTCAAAGCATTTATTTCAAATAAACCAATTACAGGCACTTTTGAATTGTCAAGGGGTCGGTCGGTCGTCTTCCTCCCGTGACGGCGGCCCCTTTTGACGACTGTCGTGCAGGCCTCCATGGTAGGCCCGAGCGTGGCTGCCGGTGGTGCAGCTGCCGGTGGCACAGCCACCGGCGGCGCAGCTGCTCGGGAATTGGGCACGGATGTACCTTTGCGGGCTTTTTAGTCCCCCTTCCGGTTCGGCTAGACTCCACCGCCGCGGCTATTACTAGCCCCTGCTTAGCGGCCCCTCCTTTCTACGCTTGTCCGCAGCGAGCGGTGGGCGGAGGGTTTCCGCCGGCAGGAGCCTTCCCTCTATGGCCTCCATGCGAGCACCCACCATCGTTCCACACTGCATCATGCAGATGCGCGAAATCTTTATGATCTCGGCATCCGCAAGTGCAGATGCCGACGACGGAACCGGCAATGGAGATGACAGAGCCGCGACGGAAACGGAGCCCGTGGCCACGGGAGCTGCCTTCAGGGCGGCAAACTGCCGCTGGAGGTCCTCCAACTCGGATCGGAGACGGCCATTCTCCTCCCATAGCTTTGCCGTCTCCTCCATGTTAGTGCGGTTAAGGAGGACCTCAACAGCCTCCTTTATGCAGTCAGCCGCCTCCTTCAGAGCACGGGTGAATGTGCCATTCAGGTTGCCTGATTTGGTGGCAACCTTCAGGACGCCTGCGTCCCCCGTGACCACGCACTCCGGGTTCTTGAGAGAGCCCCTCACGCCCGACGTGGCATCGGACTCCGACCCTGCATCGCTCCCCTCCTCTCCACTACTCTTTTCCGTTGATTTTGTGTAAAAATATTCCATATTTATTCCCACGATTGTGGGGGATGTAAAAGGTCCATCCTAGGTTCACACCCTGTCCCTAGGTAAGTGTACATTTATAACCCAACCAGAGGGTCCACTGGTAGTCTGGCTGGGGGTGCGCTCACGACTGATGCGCCACCTACAACTGCAAAGTTGTAGATGACACTACTCCTCAGCTATTAATACCCTCGCCGCGAACCAAAACTTGATATTAGAGGATTTTTTTATAGAGGTTATCTTCCTCGCGGCCCGGACGGTTAAGCCAAGACCCTCGACCCTCGTCAAAAGTCAGAGACATGACCTTGACAGTCTTCGGGGCTACGAGACTAATGGTGGCAGAAAGAGAATACTCCTTCCTGCCTGCCAAGCGGCAGAGTTAGTGCACACTGAGCCCGCTCTTATTCCACCGCTGTGTGTCTCTGCTTAACAGAGAGACACACGTTGGAGCGTTCCTCCGACAGGATATTAGCGTACGGGCAACAAGACCCCTTAGGCACACAGTACCCAATGGGGAGTCATTGCCCGCACCCCAGGGTGCACCGTCCTGGAGACTGGCCTTTCCCCCAGACGCATCCAAGGGAAACTCCAGCCCATACACACACGGGGAGGTTTCCTGTCCTAGCACCCCGAATAAACATATTTGGACGATATAAAAACAAAAGCAGCAGTAACCGTTTTATTAAGTATGTCAAAAAAATCATAAATAATTAGTTATATAACTTACCATTTGTAATTCATTTATGTGCAGAACGTTCCTTTAAACCTATTAATAATAAATACGGATTGATTTTTAAAACCGTTTATTTAATTTTTACTCAACTAATCATTATTTATATTAAATAATATGGATAATAATCTAATTAATAAAATTAAATTATTATCCATCTTTATTTATTAAATTGCTTATAGAGTCATTGAATTTGTATTAATAACAGGGTGTATTTACATTTACATAAAAAAATATTTATTTAAAATTATATGCACAACATTACAGAACTGAATCCCAAGACGTTGTACAGAGCATATTATAAACTAAAAAGTAACACAAACATATTATACTTAAGTAGGCTAGGCAAAAATACAATTTAAAAAAAAAATTAAACACAAGACAAACTAAATTAACAAACACAAGTTTAATTTAACTGGAGTTAGGCAATTTTACTTTAAAAAATTTGTATGTAAAACTGCAGTCGTGGCGCCATCTATTATCATAAGAACGTTATTGTTGTTTTCCTCAGGAACAGTACTTTTTTTCGGGATGAAATGTACCCTATGTCCTTTTACTGTACACCGGACAATGTATATGCAAAATTTTAGGATGATCGGTTCAGTGGTTTAGGCGTGAAAAGGTAAAAACAAACAAACTTACTTTCGCATTTATAATATTAGTTAGAAAGGATTTATTATTATAACAAATACTAAAAAGTGCCGTTTGGATATACGAAATTAAAGTTTAAGAGCTGCTCAAACATTTAAGCAGTCCTTAAATACTTGAGTAACGTTACAGTATTCGGCCGTTACACACACTATCTTCACAGGATGACCCCAATATAATAGTGGATTGCAAACACACACCAGATAAATTGAAAAATAACTTACGGCTAATACATAAAAAACTAAACTTTAAAAATATGCAGAAAGCAACACTAAACGCTATTAAAACACTATCTAAAGACAGACTACAGAATTATAGTTAGCTAATATTATTATTATTAGTTACCGTGGCCCTGGCGCTCAGGCAAATGAAGGAACACGGGTGGGTTTTAGTCAGTAAGAGTCTGACACGCCCTTCCGCTCCGCCCAGAGCGGGAGAGGTCATTTGATGATATACAACACAAAAAAAAAAAATTACAGAATTATCTTTTATATATATAAAAATTACGTGTCACGTTGTTTGTCCGCGATGGACTCCTAAACTACTGAACCGATTTTAAATTTGATTTGCACACCGTGTGCAATTTGATCCAACTTGAAAGATAGGATAGCTTACATCTCAATTTATAGTCGCAATATTATTTTATTGCAAATTATTTGTCTATTATTTGACAGTCACAATTATCTGTTAGCTCCAAACGATTCTAACAGCTGGCGATATCTGTTGACTGGATTGAGTAAGTATTCAATAGATGGCGCTATGTTAAAAATACAAACTTTTCATATAAGCTACAATTTAATAGCATAACCACCACGTGTTGCTGAGGCGAAGGTATAACCTAAATTTATTTTGTAATAAACGAAATACAGTGAAATAATATTATAAAGAGAAAGGATATGATTGTTTGTTTGTATTGAATAGGCTCCGAAACTACTGAACCGATTTCAAAAATTCTTTCACTGTTGGGAAGCTACACTATCTCCAGGTGACATAGGCTATATTATATTATGTTTTGCTACCCGGGCGAAGCCGGGGCGGGTCGCTAGTATGTACATATGTAATAATTATCAAACATAAAAATCTTAACCTAAAATACAAAATCAGACTTATAACAGAATATTAATATTTAAATATAACTGATAAAATTCAATAAAACTCTTGCGAATTCACTCATATTGCACGAAAATATGTCAATCCTCTCATGCACTTCGTTTAGTACACATATTGTGCGGGTGAGGGGTGTTTTTGACAGGTTTGGTTTTGGCAGCAGGCACGGCCAGCAGTGGCGGTCGCCGGCGCCTCCACACGTGTCGGTCTGGCACGCACAGGTTCAGGTGACGCAGCACACCCGGGTTATGTGCACTCCACGCAGGAGCTTTAGCGCATACGCTGCGAGTGTAAATTCCCTGCGCCCTCTGAGTTCGTTGTGCCCAACCATACCCAGCACAAACAGTGTCGGATATATCAGCGGGTAAAATGGGTAAACCCCATAAAGTTTGAAATACAAGTGTCTTGTAAATTTATACTGTACTCGCTCCAGCATGACATTGTATTTCGCCTCATGAGGATCCCAAATCACCGCACCGTGTTCAAAGTGACTCCTTACCAAAGCGTCATACAGCACCCTGAGCGTGGTAACGTTTTTGAATCCCTGCGACTGTCTCAGCACGAAACCCATGTTTCTCTAGGCCTTCTTGCAAATCTTAACTATATGATTCCGGAAAGTTAAATCCGGGGTAAGCAGTACTCCTAGATCTTGTATCTGAGACACTCGCTGCATCGGCGTATCCTCTTCTTTGTATTCGTAGGCTAAGGTAGTCTTCGCGCGCGTAAATGTCATCACTGAGCATTTCGCTGCGTTGATATAGAGTTTATTATTTGGCTCCAATTTACCAATCTATCTATGTCTTCCTGCAATTTCTCACAATCTGACTCACCCCTGACCTCGAGCAGCAATTTGAGGTCATCTGCAAACAATAAACATAAGCCATGTTTGACTACATCTGGTAAGTTATTAATCATTAAAATAAATTCGAAAGGACCCAAATTGCTGCCCTGGCACACGCCTGACCTGGTGTAGTATGGCTCGGTTTCGAACCCGTTGTAGTCAACGTACTGCAGTCGGTCTTTCAAGTAGCTGACGAAGAACTGCAAGAGGTGCGGAATGCAGCCAATTTTTGCCAGTGTCATTAGCAGTACATCATTGTCAACGGTATCAAACGCCTTCCTAAAATCAAAATATGCCGCGTCTACCTGCACACCAGCATCGACGGCCGGCACCACCCTCGCCATGAAGTTAAGCAAATTAGTGGCCGTACTGCGCGCCGGCCGGAACCCATGCAGTGCGTCCGATAGCTGTGCGCTCACTTGAGTCTGCACGCAGCGTTGGATAGCAGGCTCGAACACTTTTGCAGGTGTCGACAACACTGCCACTGGTCTGTAGCCATTGACATCCGGACCTGACTTAGGTACCCTTGGGAACCGGAATCACTCGCGTGATGTTCCATCTAGGCGGAAACGTTGCTTGTTTTAAACAAGTATTAAAGATATGACATGATATATGGCCTTTACAACTATAAATATTACCCTAGTACCTATGGGCTTAACCGGTTTTTACTGCAGAAGTTTTTTATCAGTCTATGCAATTATAGGTTGTATATAAAAAAATAGGTTTTCGGGGGTATAACTCCATGCTAACTTAGTTAATAACCCTCGAACATAATTGTAATTAAATGATTCAAAAGACCGCAAGAATTTAAGAACTTCCTTCGTAAAACTCAATTTTATAAGTAAGTATAAGAGTGGATTTCAACAACTATGATTTATTACCAAATTTCGGTGGAAAATTTTGTTTATGAATTTTTTAATAATATAAGATGGTGATATGCAAGAAATACGTATTCAGTTACCTACATAAAATGTAAAAGGACTTTTTTTAAACCCAGAAAGCGTCTTGTTAAAACGCCAAAATTGAGATCTGACACCAAAAAAAAATATTGACACGAGAATTTATTTCTGTCACCATAATTAGAAAGACTTGACACCAAAATAGTTTTACAACACCAAATCATAAATAAAATAAAAGCCTTTTTTATAGTGAATAAACGTTTCTTTTAAATAACAACTTATTGAGATCAATAAAAAAAAAACAACAATCAACAAATAGAACTTTCTTACTTTTCTGTCTTGTCAATTCTTCAGTCAATTTTATTATAAAAAAAAAACAACTACTCTATCATCATTCATCACAATCATCACCATCATCATGCTCATTTATAATATTTTTATAAGTAGGTTATTTTATAACATGTTATGTCATTAGTTATAATAAGATTAGGTAATTTTAAAAATTAACAATAATTTAATAAAGCTTTCTTTAGGTTTATTTATAAGCGTCTCAGAGACTACGCCGAAACACAGGGTCTCATTCCCAACGAGCAGTTCGGTTTTCGAACCCAACGCTCGTGCGGTCAACAGGTCCACCGTATCATCGAACACATAAGCGTTGGTTTCCATCGCGGTTCGTTGACGGGTGCTGTTTTCTTCGATATAGCGAAAGCGTTCGACAAAGTCTGGCACAATGGCTTATTATATAAGCTATACCAACTCGAAAGTGCCAGATCGTCTCGTACTCATCTTACGAGACTTTTTGTCGAATCGCACATTCTGCTATCGCATCGAAGGAGCGCTATCCTCCCCCCGCCCCATCCACGCTGAAGTCCCTCAGAGCTCCGTGCTCGCCATTCTCATTTTCACGCTATTCACCAGCGATATCCCGAAAAGTAAATCAAAGAGCACTTCTATCTGCTTACCACGCTTACGTTGGATCGACACTGAGATATGGCATAATGTTTTGGGGGAATGCCACTGAGAGAGAAACTGTCTTCAAAGCCCAAAAGAAGTGTATCCGGGCAATATGTGCATTAAAACCTACAGATACTTGTAAACCACATTTTATAAATTTGAAAATATTGACATTCCCATCACTGTATATCTATGAACTAGCATTAGACATTAGAAATAATTTAAATAAATATGAAACGCTAAAAAGTACCAGGCTGGTCAGTACACTTCGAGCAATACGCCATAGAACGGCTATGTTTGACAAGAGTGCATTTTGTATGGGTCCTAGACTATACAATAAATTACCTAATAATATAAAGGAAGCAACGAATTTGTAATCATTTAAAAACAGGTTAAAGTTTTATTTGATCAATAAAGCCTAATATAAAGTTAATGATTGTTTAAATGATAAATGTAATTAATTTATAAATTAAGTAATGATAATAAAATTATATAATTAATAAATGTTAATAAATAGTGTAATATTAATATTTGTTATAGGCTAATGTTTGTTGTTGTTGTTATGGATTAATGTAATAAATATTTTTCACAACCGGCGTGCGTGTACGTCCCTGATGTATGAGCGTAAACAGGGCAAAGGTACTATCCAAGGATCGGAGCAAATGGCGATTTGTAGTTTTTGCCTACCCCCAGGGGAGGTAGGCGTGAGTTTATGTATGTGTATATTTTTGTTAGGTATTATAGATATTTGTACACCTATTAGGGTAGGATATGGTTTAAAGGACTTTTGTCAATTTATGTATCACCTCATGTACCTACCCATATTCAAGCAAATAAATGATTTGATTTGAGTAAAAAAGCTCAGTTGGCTCTGTTCGCAGACGATACGGCCATTTACTACACCCGCTTCGGCCACAACACGATATCTCCTGATCTCCAAATTTCAGTCGACCAACTCGGCGACTGGTTTAGAAAGTGGAGAATCGAAGACAATCCCGACAAAAGTCAAGCGGTTCTTTTTTCAAAACCGCGACGTAGCCCCAGCCTCCCGCGTCCGATCACCATGTTCGGCAAACCTATGCCTTGAGAAAAGCGAGCCAAATACTTGTGTGTCATCCTAGACGAGCACCTTTCCTTCTCAGAGCACATAAAGCAGGCGCTTTCGCGCGCCGCTTTCGCTCTCGGTAGACTCTATTCTGTTCTGAACGCACGCAGAAGATTGCCACACAAGTGCAAATTGCGCATTTACACAGCGTGCATTCGACCGATCATGACCTATGCGAGTGTAGTCTTCGCACAAGCGAAACCCCACCACATCCATAGGATGCAGACCCTCCAAAACCGGTTCCTCCGTAGGGCGACCAGTTCCCCTTGGTTTATTCGGAATGAAAACCTCCACCTAGACCTTAAAATCCCGACCATCAGTCAATTCATGAAACGCATTTCCAAGCGTTTCTTTGATTCCGCCGCCACACATCGCAACCCTCTGGTTGTCGAGGCCGCCCGTTATGCCCCCTCCCGTATCAGACATACCTACCCACGGTCCAAGGCATGTCCTAGCCGACCCCGACGACCCCATAACCCTCCTCCAGGAGAGCAGTAGGGCCACCAGTACAGTGCACAAACACAGAACGCCATCGTTCCGACCTCGCCACCGAGGTGTCACGCGACGCCCCCGACGTAATTGTCCCCCCCCCCCCCCCCCCGACCCTTGCTCGACGAAGCGCCATCTCTCGCCGTAGCTGAGCCTGTAGCTTTAAATTCTCCAGTTAATAATAATTCAGTTGTTATAAATAATTCGATTCAGCCTGTCCCACCTTGCTGTCCTCCCCTCTGTGACGGCCTAAGCCAAGGTCCGTACCCCACAGGGGGTGCCCTTAGCGTGAGGTCATTTAATAATTTAAGAAATTGGCCCCTGGCTGGAGACTAAGTAAACCTTAAGGCACGCACAGGATAGTCCGGTTAAGTAGCCACGACCTCAGAGGTCACAATTACGAGTTGCCAATCATTAAAAAAAAGGATTTTTATCAGTTGCATACTGAATGTCAACGTGATAACATGTCTACTGGAAGCATACGGATTTACTGGAAAAATATGGATACCACGCCCGCAGAAGCCGGTCAAGTTATTACCTTGCTTGAAGCAGGCCATAATCAAAGTGAAGTTGCTCGATAGCTAAATTTGAGCCGCTACTATGTTCGTCCTGTATACCAGAGGTTCCAAGAGACCAGTGGCTACATTCGGAGACCAGGATCTGGCCGGCGACGCAGAACATCAGAGCGTGATGACTGCTTTCTTGTGACAAGTTCTTTGAGAAATAGGCAACTGAATGCGGTTCAACTGGGACAACAGCTTCGAGAAGTTTGCAATGTCAGTATAAGTCAGTGGACAGTTAGAAGATGACTGGGTGAAGCAGGACTGACTTCACATCGCCCAGCAAATGGTCCCAAATTAACCACAGCTCACCGACAAGCCCGGCTACAATTTGCCAGGGAATACTTAAATTGGACATAATTATGACCAATGGCCAATGGGAGAAGATTTTCTCTTAATGCATGACAACGCCAGACCGCATGTCGCTAGAACAGTTTGCGACTAAGTACATGGAAGACGTTGGAATCACCGCGATGGAGTGGCCAGCTCGTAGTCCTGATCTCAATCGGATTGAACATGTCTGGAATGAACTAAAAAGAAGAGTTCGAGCAAGAAGCCCTGCTCCTACGCGCCTCCAAGAGCTTCAACTTGCCATTGAAGAGGAGTGGAACGCTTTACCACAAGATTTCATGGTAAAATTAATACGGTCTATGAAAAACCCATTAAGAGCTGTAATTAAGTCTAGGGGAGGGGAATACACCTTATTAATAAACAATTTGATCACGAATTTTGAGTTACATTTTCAAAGTTGGGTAATTTTACTCGTTTATTGGGTTTCGTGCCCTAAAACCCCTTACGGGTATTTTTTACTCTGTATTTGATATCATTGGAAAGGTACTCAAGTAAACTTTCAAGTTGATTTTTTTTTTTTATTTATTCCCATTCATGAAAAATATCTCCATCAACAAAAAAGAAGTTAAGGTGTGCGATTGTATTGCTCTCAAGTGTAGTTGGATATGTCGTCGTGCGTACATAGCGCCGCGTCTACGACACTTCTTTCGTGAGACTGGTATTCTCTTTCAAGACCGACTTTTCGGTACTTGGAAGCATTCCTGTAGTACTTCATACAGATTGGCGGTCGTCATCGTCATCAAATCGTGGTCGTGGCCGGGTACTTACTCCGTCAATAGCGTAAAATGGCTGTGACACGGACGGTCAAACAGGACGATATATTATACCAAAGGGTGCCATTTTTTCCATTTGGCTACGGAATCCTAAAAACTGAAGTTTAAGTCGTTTTTTAATGCTGACTGTAAATAGATAGTAAATAGAAGGATCACATTTTTTAAAGAAAGTCATTGTTAGGTATTAAAACAGTTTTTAATAGTGTTCTAACACTTCTAACTGGTTTTAGTTAGGAATGTTTCCGTTCAAAAATGTACATGCACAGAATAGAAATCTTTTGTTAAAAATGATAGCAAGACATTTAGTAGTATGTACTGTAGAGTTACATTTAGGTGACAAAGTAAGATATAGATTTTACCAACAATTTATAGGCGAATATTAAATTGGAATGAAAACTATTTAAATGCATTATACTAGGGTTCTAATACACATAATGTACTGATGTATTACTTATGATAAAACTATCATACAAAATATGTAGGTACTTAAACCAATTGATCAAAAACCTGAATAAGTATTCAGTCACAATTATTATTTATACAATAAAATTATTCATAGTTACATTCACATAAATAAAACATGAAGTAATCTTCATGCTATTTTCAACAGTATTCTCACCAAGGATTGATATGCACTCCAAATGCATAACTCACTCACAATCCCCTTCATTTTGAAAGGTTTCATTACCAAGTCAAATTTGAAAAAAAAAATTGCTTGCTCTTCAATGTAAATAATGCAATGAATACTATTCAATTAACAACAAATAAAAGGGATTGTGATTGATGGTGTGTTATGCAATAGACCAACTACTAAATACATGAATCACTTCTAATTTTATTTTTTATTTAGTCATCTTTAGCTATTAGTCTGTTCATTTCATGGTGATTGATATTTATTCAGATGCTTAATATTATTATAATTATGGGCACACAAAAAAAATTTAGAGGGGGCTTGTTGCCTGTTTATTAACATGGATCTAATTATGAATTCCTCCCCTAACCTTTCCCTTTCCATTCTCTGGCTAATACTTAAGGGATTACAGGTGTGATTATTGTCCACCCCACTTTAATGTTATTTTCTATTATACTATTATAAAGTGTAAATGATAGCATTTTTTTTCGTCAGTGTACTACTGTGTCATGTCAATCATCATAAAATTAACAGAATTATAATAAGATTCTTCTATTAATTCCTGCAGGTTTAAACTTTGCAAGTACTTTATCTTTGATGATAACACTTCTTTTAGAATTGTTGATACTAGCAAACATAATATTAAACATCATCTAATGTAGGTAACCAAAATGCCATGTTGGTGCAAGCAGAGGCCAGCATCATAAACTTAGGGTTGAATTGTACACATTGTATTGGGGCAGGATGATCACCATTCAACACACACACTTTATAACCTGTATCAGCATTCCAGACATGAACTCTTCCATCTGTTGAGCCACTAAAGATATATTGGGAGTCAGGACTAAATGATGCTTCTATAGGTATGCCTTTATTATTAAGATGTCCAGTAAAGGTCTGCAACGGAGTGCCATGGTACGCATCTACTAATCTAATAATGGATCCATTTGTACTAATCAACATTGTTTTGCCATCACGGGAAAATTTTAATCCAGTCCAGTCACATTCCTTTTCTTGATTCAACTTGAATGTGACGAAGGGACCTTTGTCAAATGATCTTAAATCATACAGTTTGATACTTTCGGAGTTAACCCCAGCTGCGAATATGAGACCTTCAGGATCATAAGCTGCTACTGGTCTTCCTGACAAGTGCATTAAACCTTGACAATTGGGTGAACGCAAGTCCCATAAACGCAATGTTTTGTCTAAAGATCCAGAAAGAAATGTGTCTTCAACAGGTGACAAACAAAGAGTCACAACTTTCTTTGCATGTCCAGGAAAGTATCTTATGTATTTGTTGTCATGAAGTGACAAATATCTTATGGTATCATCAACTTTGGTTGAACTGTGGATAGCAGTGTTCTTGGCATGTGTGAAATGTATAAGATCAACACCATATTTTTTACTGTTCACTGTGATCATCTGTGTGCCTTTTTCACAATCATAAATGACGATTTGATCATCTTCACTGCAAGATATTAACGTTTCCCCGCTAGGAGAAAAGTCTATACTGTTTATTTTGTCCGTGTTTTCTCGAAACACTTTTGCCACTTTGAAACTTCGAACAACTGGGTCGACTAATTTCATCATTTGTAATATTTTTTCAAAACGTTTGCTCAAAGTTTAAATGTATTCTTTTTGTAAAAACATACAAAACAAAATGTAAATTTTAATCACAATAAATTGGAGAATGAAGCTCAGCGCACACCGCTGTCACCGCAAGAGTTGCCAACTTTCAGCTACATTACTACCAAAGATCTTTACTCTTTGGCATAAACTAATGCCATCGCCAGCGACAGATCGGATGTCAAAATCTGTGTGTGGATGTAGACGCGTGAGTGATTTTGCAATATGATGTATTTACGGTGCGTCACTGGCATTAGTTAGCTTGGCTACTGGCCTACAGCTGAAAGTTGGCAACTCTTGCATTGCAGTGACAGTGGCGCAGGGCTGCCAGATAAATACAGTCGAATGTACAATGTGTAGAATATGTTTAGCGAAGAATGTACGATTCATGGAGTGGTCAACAGAAACTTAACTTGCACGAACTCTAGTGAGAAACTGGCTGATGTGAAAGGTCAATCGCAGCTGTCACTTTGGTCTAGCAAACTAACAATAAGGGTTTAGGTACACACAGCTTCATCAGCTATAATATAAACCCCAGCAGGAGATGCGATAACGTTCAAATTCGACATAGCTGAATGACAGCTTTAGTATTTTTGATGTATAACATCTTTCCTCTGGCTTTCCTGCAATTTATGGGAGTGATTTTGTGAAAAGGGACGGAAGTGTGTAACAAGAAACCGGGGAAGCGCGCCCCATTTGATTTGACCAATGAGCGCGCGGTAGTAGAGTTGGCCTTCAAATGTTACCAACCCATCCTCTGAGAGGTTAGCTAACAGTGTGTTATATTACTATTACTCTTTGAGTGTGTGCCTGGGTGTGACGAGAAAGAGAAAGGGAAATAGAGAAGGAGAAAGTGTTAGCTGTGCGCTTAACCTATAGTGTTGTGTTAGTGTGCTAATTTATATGTGAAACTATAATAATTTATATGTGTAAACTATATTAACAATGTGTTTACTGTTGATAATAATAAGTGTCTAAAAAAGTGCAGATCATTGTTATAAAATGCAAGTGAGTAGTAATGAATAATTATTCGAATAAATATTTCATTATTTAGCTTTTCCAAATGAGGTTAATTACTGCGTTGCTAAATGGAGAAGTTTCCGTATTTTTTTTTATAATGTAAATAGTCGTATTGAGCATTTAAGAAGCATTGTGTATTTTTTTATATATCTTCATAAATGACGAAGATAAGGTAGTTTCACCTCCACTAGTTTGGTAGTCACTGCCGCCACTGACTCCACTCTCCCCCAAATTTAACAAATTTAACTATCTTCAATAAAAAAAACACGTGTGGCACTCGTGGACTGCCGCGGTAAATCTATTGCATAGCATTTTTTATCAACTTATGCAATTATATTTATTTTTTATTTATGCAGTTTTTTTTTTCTTTGATATTAATTCAAGTACAGTCGTACCATATACATACACGTTAAGCGAACGCTCGGCCGAGCTACATGGTAGGCGGAGTGGGGGGTGTTAGGTTTTATTTTCGTTACAGAATTTCTTGATCCGGTCGCCGCGCTCAAAGCCCGCGATAAAAGCTATGCAATAGCTTAAAAGTTGCATTATTTCGAGTCTAATTAAATAAAATCCAATTTTCAACAAAAATAATTATTCTTACTTATGAAAAATCTTTTCAAATAATACCTAAATATTTTTTTTCAGGATATAATGTTAATGTTGCTTATTACCAAGGTGAGATGTCAGATGTTACACATCATAACCGACTACTGTAAGGCTCGCTTGTTATTTTTTCTTCCTTTTGGCTTCGCACGGTTTTTGCATTTAGCCAATGACACGTTTGGTTTTTTTTGTTCGAAGAAAATAAAGGTAGGGAAACGTATGTAAGTATTATTATTTCGTTTATTTATTGTCATACTTATTAATTATAATAGGATTTAAGATATGACGGATATTTAGAGGATCAGTATTTGAAGACACTAATGAGCTAAGTAATTACAATTAAGAAAAATCACAACTTATTATTATTAAAAGTAAGTAATGAATAAGACTATAAATAATACAGGAAAGATATTTCTAAAAAATAAAGAAAGTATTGAGGTAGGAAAAGGAGTACGGAGGGACAAGAGGTTACTGCGAAAAGATGTATGGTCATATATGGGACAGGAGCAAAAAATGTGATCTCAGTCGCTTACGTCTGTGCCACACAAGCAAATGGGGTTGTCAATGATAAGAAGTTTGGCAAATTGGGCTGGAGTGCATACATGACCCATTCTCATCCGTATTAGAATGGTGGTCTCCATTTTGCTAAACTTTGCCCTGCCAAACCACTGTCTTTCCGGAACGTCGAGTGAAAAATAATGTTCCTTCGATTTGTTTCCGATATCCCAAGTTGCCGTCCAGGTGTACCGAAGACAAGTCTTTGGTAACGTCACGAGGTTATAGCTAAACTTTGTAGGTATAAGGAACAAAATCCCCACATTGCAACGCATCACCGCAAGTACAGCCCGATTCAAACTGTATGGCGGATCGGAATATGAGGCGAGTCGCTGCGCAGTAACAAATTCATGTGTCATGTGGGGGTGAGGGGTGAGGTACTGCGCAGCGAGTAGCGCACTTCAGAGCCACCATAAAGTTTGAATTTGGCTGTACTGCTTAGTCAATGATTATGCAGTTGTACTAGCATAGAGTATAGTAACAGATCTAGCCAACATGCAGCGACTTCAGTTACCTGCGACTCTCTGGTCACTGGGGAAAGTACCAAGAATTGGACCGACTCCGACTCGCATTTGGCCTTTTTCTTTTTTTTTAGATTTACAATAAATATCGTTGAAACATAAACCTTTGTTGCCGCACACAATATTAGTATTGATAATGTGGATGTAGGTAGATACTATTATTTCCAAAACAATGTGGTCCATTTTAGATGTACTGGCATGTTTTCTACAATAACTATTCTACTAGTACATAAAGTTTCAACGGTCTTGACCGGTGTTTCTTGATGACTATATAGGCATAGCTTGATGGTTCTTAAAATCTTGATTGATTTTTATTGATATAGCAACATTTATCGAAAGCGCACATGTAAAAAAAACTCATTTTGGAAACAAAATGGACGGTGCCCAAATGGCGTTTCTCGTATTTGTTAGTGATGTGAGATATGCTGAATTGGGCATTTAATCTCAGTAATCCGGAAGATATACGGTAAAAATCATTTCCACCGTTAAATTATTCTCAAAACTGTGACCGTCTTTCATTGATCATTTTATGGACCTAGATTTTTGGAGTATGGTATCCATTTTGTGAACAACTTGTTGTGTGGCGTTTATAGTAAGTATTGTTAACATTATTTATTGTGTCATTTATTGGCTAGTAATTTACGTGTTCTATTAAATTCTTCTTTTTAAAATGTGAATTATATTTAATGATTGACTATCATATTTTATCTCCACTATCCTAGAAGGTATTTTTCTCATGTCTTGTATACATACCTAGTATTGGTGTTTCTACTTGGTGTCGTCGCGCAAAAATTAAGCATTTCGTTGATGTCCATGTACCTAATTTAGGTACGGTGCATATTTTCTATGTTTTAACACTAATCTTTAAAGGTATAGAGTTGATATGGCTTTCCTTTTTGCGTCGGAAATCAACGACGTTCTCAACACTGCGCTTACTTTGGATTCTGAATAATTGTAGAAAATCTGTACATATATTATTATCTAATTTCATCAGTAACGGCGAAATTCGGTTAACATTGGTAGACTAAACGACTTCAAATATTTGATCCAGTTTTTCAAGATTTCATATAACTTATTATAGTTCCTGCCCGCGACTTCGCTCGCGTATTTTTTGTTTTAACTTCACATATATCCCGACTCTCTGTAATTGTGCTTTCTATCAGTGATAGAATATTTTATTATCGTATCAGTATTTCTTTTAAAAACTTATAAATAAACAATATTACCTCTCTAAAATATGAGTTTAGATAGTTTCATTATGGTATTTTGATTAATAAACTGAAGTGCTAATCGGGTCAGACGGTCATCTTGGTGGCTTACTATAGGTACTTGTAATTTAAAAACACTGATACCCTGCACTTAGTCGACGAATGCAACAATTCACTAGTATTATGCATTCATTTAGGTGTCGCCTAGTATTGATGAGAACAGGAATAAGTCAGAACTACATAAGAACTACGAAGCTCCTAAATCAATACCTAGTCTGCTTGCGTGATGCAACCTTGCTAACTGGCTAATATTTTAGAACAGTGGTGATCCAGTCATAACCTGCCTTGACTTTGTAGGTCATAGGTTCGAACACAGACAGGCACTTTTAAGTCTAAATTATTTTATCAGCACTGACTGCTCACAAAATAGTGAAGAGAAACATTGTGAGGAAACTGGCATGTCCTAGATCTGAACATTCGAAGACAACATCCACCAACCCGCACCCAGCCAGGTTTGGTGACCCATTCCCTTTCACACAGAGATGTGTCCTAGCTGTGGAAACATTATAGGGTGATTATGCTGATAGACAAGTTATTACAACCCCACACTACAAACAAATTGTATATTTTTGTGGGTTTTTACAATCATTAGGATACTGACCTTAAGCGGAAACGGAGCCTTAAGATTACTGTTTGTGGTCTGCCACAGAAGTTTTTTTTGAGAACTATGCAATGTTGGAATTTATTTTTTGGCAAAATGTTAGGTCACAATGATAAAGATTTCCTGTCAAAAAAAAAAAAAAAATATTTGGGGGGTCAATTTAATCCTAAGAAAAAAAACTGGCTAAGTGCTTGTTGGCCCACGCACTGTGGAGGATTCCGTGGGCTGGATGAATATGATGTGGTTGTCTGATTGTATGAGGTGAATTTGTGAGTTTTTGGAGAAATAGGTACTATGAAATACAAACTTATTTTTACGACACTGCATATTTAAATGTTTATTCCAGCTATGGAATTCTTCACTGTGCATGGTCTGCATTCTTTTTTTTTTTTTTTTTTTCAAATTATGCGATCCAAAGAGACCCCACATGCTTATGGGCATAGAATTTTTGTTTTTCATGCCTCGGTTACTTGGATAGGGTGTGCCACCCTTAATTATATTTTATTTTTACTACACTATTGTTTAACGGGGTACAGAATACTCCTTTCCAACTTTCATAGATATAGTGCCAAAAGTCTCTAAGTAAAATGGATCAAAAAATGACTGGACCCCCCCACCTTATCTCCTAGATTTCTAAAGCTAACATTTTAATTTTAATAGGGTTATTAGATATTGAGCCATATTTTACAGAAAAATTGTAGACGTTTGCAACATTGCAATTATTGTCAACAAAAAATTTTTTAAGTACTAATTATTAATGTTCACATACAAAGGACTTTTGACCCACTTAGTATTAATCTTCACCAAAAAAAGGTTATGATAATATTAGGTAGGTAAATATTGCAGATCAATTCTTTCCGGAATACTATGTTACTTAGATGCAAAAGTCAAATTCAACGCATTTATTTAAAATTGGCACATAAAAGGAACTTTTGAACGTCACCATTTAAATTAAAATAGTATCGTTATTAATTATGTTCAATACAGTAATTACGGCAGTCCAGTGCGCCTAGCACGAATGCGCGGACTATACGTAACGTAGAGTCGAACAATTTAAGAATTGCAAATACGTTGTTTAGTTGCATATTTTCTTAGACTTATGCCGTTTGTCCCCGGCCACGTCAACGAGAACGAAATGACGGCAGCGGCGCCGAAGTAGCGACACATGAATAAAAACCGAGCAGAAGGAAAGCTTCATACTAAAGCCGTGCGCGGGTACACTACTACCGACAAGGCGCGCGGGGCGTGCACCGGCGCCCGCGCGGGTTGTGCACCGGCGCCCGCGCGGATTGAAACCGGTTCGAGCCAGCTCATCAAGCGGAGAAAGTTAAGGAGTGCCACCGGCAGCAATACGACGCGGACGTTTTATTTTCATAATTTAAAATTGTTTTTAAAGATGCCAGAATGTGTGTACAAATAATGATAGCAAAACAAAGGTTTTTTTTTTTTGTTTATCCCGGATCTTGTCAGGTAATTATCTATATCTACCTATAGGTACCTACACATGTTTAATGCTTGTTACAGAAGTATTTAGTTACGAGGTAGGTAATATAACTAAGATGGCGTTAGGTAAGGTTTTCCCATAAGATATTATTCTTATGGTTTACCTACGGCTTGTTTTATTGTTCGTCTCCCTTATTTGTTTCGTACTTTTGTTTTAGTAGGTTTGTAGGTACTAAAGTGTGTTTGTAATCCGTCTTAGCAAGATTCCGTTTGACCTTTTCTATTAGATACTTAACTTACGTTCGTCAAAAAGTAAAACAAGGAAGGAAACATTATAGTTTCGCCAAGTCCGACTGTCCGTCCGTCCGTAACTCATAGTAATTTAGTATGTCCTTACATATGAAATTGGTGTTTTGTCGAACTGGCTACTTTGATCTCAAATGTCTGCGTTTGGTTAGGAATTAAATGTACCTACTTAACTTTGATTTTTTGTACCTACTTAATTTTAAACAAACTTAACATTATAAACCACTAGCTTTTGCCCGCGGCTTCGCCCGCGTTAATTTAGACTTTGACTATCAATTCGGGTTATAATTGAATCATGCTTCGAAAGATTCGTGGCGCCATCTATTATCATAAGAACGTTATTGTTGATTTCCTCGGGAACAGTACTTTTTTGCGGGATGAAAGGTACCCTATGTCCGTTTCTGTACACCTGACAACGTATATGTATTATATGCAAAATTTCAGGATGATCGGTTCAGTGTTTTAGGCGTGAAAAGGTAACAACCAAACAAACAAACTTACTTTCGCATTTATAATATTAGTTAGGATAGTTAGGATTAGGAAGTTAGGATTTCGTCTTTCAAAGCTGCACTATTTTTAATGTTCCGTACCAAAATTGGAAACCGGAAAATTTATGGGATCACCTCAGTCACAGTGCCTGTCGGTCTGTTCATCTGTCCGTCCGTCCGTCCGACCGTCCGTCCGCCCGTCCGACCATCCGTCCTTCCGTCCATACGCTCGTCCGTCCGCGCTCATTGCCGAATCCCGACTAGCATTTGCCCGGTTTTATTTTATTTTCAATAACCGAGTGACAGCCCTATGAAAGTAGGTAAGAATTTTGAGCTCTGTTATAAAGCTTTCCTTCTGCTCGGTTTCTTATTCATGTGTTAGCGATACATACATTTACTATGGCCGCGTATCCACCGTCACCGGGACGTTACGCTCGGTTTGAATAATCTCGTTTCTCGTTGACGTCCCATTGATGGTGGCTGGTAGACATACGGTGTAAGGGATGCTACACACATATTCGGGTCGGTACATTCGACTCTGCAGTATTTGTTGAACCACAAAGCCGAGTCGAAGCAACAACTACACATATTCGGGTTCCGGTCGGCTCCGCACGATTTAAGCTAAGCCTAGCGGCTTTTCCGAAAAATCAACATACTGTAGTTCTACATCAATTTTGATTGATTAGTCATCGTCGTTATTGATGACCACAGTTACCGCGATACCCTAATATTGCCGAATTATTTGAACTTTTTGTTATGTATAAATGCATCACTCTTGAAGTCTTGAATATGTAACGTACTTGAATTAATGATCTTTTTATTTGCTAGAATATAGCATCTATTTGTTACTTTTCAAAAAAGTGTTAGCAATGTAGTTTGGTGAAAAATCGTTCATCATCCTTTTGAAGATTGCTGTGTAACTGGACGGGATAAGTTGTACTGCTATATGTTAATAGTAATGTCATAAGCGTATAGCTTTTCCCCTTGGTTATGCAAGCCGGAAACGTCGCCAAGAAGATATGGAAGAATTGAAAATTGGAAGATACCTTTTTGCATGCTTACTGCAGTTAGCCGGTTATCACACTGCATCGGACACCGGTCCGGTGTGCGGTGCGGTTTTTAACTTTTTCTGTAGATGCGGTGTTATTGTATTATAGTCCTGCCGTTTTTGTATACAAATCAAGATTCTACAGTCAAAGTGATAACCGCCTTAGCTTCGGTAACGGTTTTATTACTAGATGTAATTAGTTACGTAGTTTTAAGATTATTGTTTGTTTTTTATGGATCATTGCACTCTACTTCACCAATCTGTCCAACCAGTGGGACAAAGTGGAATGTTCTTAATTTTGTCGTCCACTGTGTCCCACTAATTGATTTTGGTAGGGCAAATTACACTAGGACTAGCACAGATGGATTTAATAACATAATTATAATGGCGAAAATAAAGCGGTTTTACAGAAAAAAATATTTAATGGGTGTTGGTATGTGGTGCTTAATTTATTTTTGAACGAGACACTTTTTGGAATGCCATTAAAAAGCTGTCAATGTTTAGCACAATAGTGCCGGGCGGGTGTCGCAAACATTGGTTAACAATCTTGTTTTGTTATTTATTTTAATTGTTCGTGGTAGTTTTACTTTACGACTAAACCCTTTTTTATGGCAAATAGTGTTTAACTCAACTAAAAACTGTGTTACAGTAACGCACTCCTCGAAATTTTTTCGACAGTTTACGGCCATGGTTGGACCGTACTTGGACAAAATAAGGCCTCCCATCCAATGGTGGCTTAATATGTTCGACCCTTTTTGAAGCCCTAATCTTGAATCTAGGGAATTTTATATCGATGGATTCTCCTTATTCTTTGTTATTATAATAGGGTATCTCACGCAAAATTTAACGCAGATGGCGTCATGTATTTGCCATGTAAACATAACGTACACGCAAACAAGATGTCAAAGGCACACAACAAAATTTTCCGGTTTGTTAAATGTTTTTGGCTTAGTTTTATCCCTGTTAATATACATGTAGGTTATAACAATACCTAAAGGTTAAAACAAGTATATAATAATTTCAAACAAAATTTGACGTGTTATATAATAAAATACTTTCAAAATTAAATAGCACAAGAAAATTTTGTATAACCTTAAGTTTATTCACTAACCTGTAAGATATAAATTTGACGTGTTATATAATAAAATACTTTCAAAATTAAATAGCACAAGACAATTTTGTATAACCTTAAGTTTATTCATTAACCTGTAAGATATTCTTCACTCTCACACTTCGATTAAGACTAAGATTTGTTCCGCATTTGCCTCACATTTAATTCTTATCTGGTCCTGAAAGTCATTTGTTGATTTATTATTTTAAGTCTGTTTCACCCCAGTTTTTTTTTTAATACCTATGAGTTTTAATTCTTTCGAAGTACCACCAGATAAAAAATATTGTTGACCATGTATTTTTACATGACTGCATAGAAGAATTTATTCTATACAAGCCATGTACCCGATGGGATTCCCCATCGGCAACTTCTCAAGAGCCTTAGGGGATGAGTTTGCAAAAAAACGATACGACAAATTTTTACTTTGAAACAGAAGTCGAAGTAGCAACTTCCCCCTGTCTAATTTAAAATAAAATAAAATGTAAGTGAAAAACCTTCTTAAAAAAGCTTTTAATGAACTAAAAATTACTAAATAAAACTTACGTTAACATAAAGCTTTAATATTTTCTTAGATGCTTGCGGCTTATCTTACAGTTAAAAAGAAGGGCGTTCACGCCTCAAGCTTTTAAGAAAATATTAAAGTTTTATGTTAACGTAAGTTTTATTTAGTACTTTTTAGTTCATTAAAAGCTTGTTTTTAAAAATATTTTTTACTTACATTTTATTTTATTTTAAATTAGACAGGGAGACAATTAAATTTGTACTTTTTAGCATTCGAATTTCTTTAAATATCCTTTCTATCACCTTCTCTTGAAAGGTACTTGTAAAGACAAATCCAAAGAACCCAATCGCGCCTTTACACATGTCATGGTGTGAAGCCATCCGAGTTGCACTATCCAAGTCATGCCACACTTTAGAACGGGCTATCATCATAATTTAATGAATACTTATACAAAATTTCGTGCCTGTGCTGATGACCACTGAGGAGTTCTCTCGTATGGAGCTAGTCCTGGCTGCAGCAGCCAGATCATGATAAACTTTAGAACGAGCTATTATAATTGTATGCTTATTAAAATGTTGTGTCTCTGCTGTTGACCGTTAAGGAGTTCCCTCGACTGGAGCCAATCCTGGGTGCAGCAGCTAGGTCATGGTGGACTTTAGAAGGAACTACCAGAATTAAATGCGTATATTATGTCGTGTCTGCACCGACCGTTAAGGAGATCCTTCGTCTGGAGCCAATCCTGGGTGTAGAATCACAGGTCATCATAAAAATGCATTGTGTTCGAAACAGAATTAACGTGTGGAATTTCAACTCCGTAAGAGGAAGTGGTTTTTTTTTCAGCTTGCAAGATTTGCCCAGAATATACATACATACAAACATTGCTAGTTAATTAAAAGCTTGTAAAATGACGAACTTCGATACAAATCTCCTATTAAACCCCTTTAGGTGTTGAATTTTCAAAAACCCTTCCTTAGTTCTCACTTTTGTTTTATATAGAACTTTAGTGCAAAATTTCATGCTTCTAGACCCAGCGTCGCGGGCGGTTTAGGCTGTGAAAGTGAAAAGTTAAGGATGATTTCCACCAAACGGCTCGCATCGCATCGAATCGGAAAGGATACAGACAGATGCGGCGACAGCCGATCGCATCCCGCAGAATGTCGACGCATGCGATCGGCCCCGTACCGTCGCTTGCGAACATATCCGTTTCTGCGCCTAGTCATATAGTTTCATTCCTACCGTGTTGATGTGTGTTTTAATTCGGATGAATGTGTGATCGGATACGACGACAGGCGAACGGAGCCGATCTTGCGTCGCAGGATACTTTCGGCTACGATCGTGTGCCGTGGAAGACGCCCGCGGTCAAGCTGCTGTGCGCGGCTTGGTAATATAGACTTTAAATACTGTGTACACGATTTAATAATATAGTTTAAAGATTGTAAATTCCGTTCCGATCCGAAGCGATGCAAGCCGTTTGGTGAAAATCTTTAGTCGACCAGCCCCGGTCTCTGTTACTGCAGAAAAAGTGATATTTGTCTGATATTGATCATGAGTTGTAATTTTCGGGATGATGATTATGTGCCTAGCATCATCGCCCAGAATCGCCATATTACTCCCCCACCTCAAACTCGTAGCATGACTAAAATACTAATTAACAATTTTTTTATTTTTTGATTCGGTTTGAGTAACCAATTTTAGTTTCGTTTTTTATTACTATTATGTCATCGCACTTAAAAGTTTTTATTATTATTTTATCTTATTTAAGGGGCAGGTGTTATGGATTGTCTATGTTATAATAATTGATTCACGACATTGAAGTATTTTTATTTCGGACCTATATTTCATTTCATTACAGCCACTTAGAGGAACTGTAGGGTTCATCGGCTTGTTCCCAACAAGTCACACCTCAACGGGTAACAGTGTGACTCGTTGGGAATGTTTTGGATAATAATTCCCAACGAGTCACAGTTACTGATATGTTACTAATTTTTTTCATCGTGTTCGCACACTTTTGGGCATAATATCTCGGTAAAAACATTTCTGCGAGCAACTTGGAAGTAGCGCTCGCCGGCCGCTGCCGCGGCACCGCTCGCTACGCTCGCTCGGCTCGCGCGCGGTTGGTCACAGTTTTAACCTAACCTAACCTATTTCACCCAATTCAAAATTACGAATCATACAATCTGCCGCAGAAATGTTTTTACCATTGGCTAATTATCCACATTGTATGATTCGTCATTTTGAATTGAGTGAAATAGGTTAGGTTAGGTTAAAACTGTGACCAACCGCGCGCGAGCCGAGCGAGCGTAGCGAGCGGTGCCGCGGCAGCGGCCGGCGAGCGCTACTTCCAAGTTGCTCGCAGAAATGTTTTCACCATTGTCTAATTATCAGTAACTGTGACTCGTTGGGAATTATTATCCAAAACATTCCCAACGAGTCACACTGTTACCCGTTGAGGTGTGACTTGTTGGGAACAAGCCGGTTCATCTCGATCTGCCACTGCACGTTAGATACTTTTTTTTAAACCCTCAAAAATGATTTTTTTATACATACAATTATTAAAGTAAGTACGTACGAAGTATGTTTAAATACATACACATGCGACTTATTTTGATGTACAAAATGCTTTGGTGACTAATAATAATTCTATAACATACTTCAATTGGTTAATACTTGGTCATAGATCAATACGTCATAAGAGCAAAACGTCCAACTACTCGAAACGTCTAATTAGCAAATCGTCTAATTTCTCATTATGCCCGGTCACTGAGGCACGATTTTTTTTTTAAATAATTTTTTTAGATTATTATTTGATTTTTATTTCCTTTATCCATTTTGACACGTATGTCTCGTTATTAATCACTAGCTTTGCCCGAGCCTTCGCCCGTGTGGAGGTCGGAAATTGTCCCACGGGAACGTACGGATAAAAAGTATCCTGTGTTCATTCAGGTTATTAACTCTGTGAGCCATATTTCATCCCAATCCGTTCAGCCGTTTTTGCGTAATTGAGTAACAAACATACAAACGTTCACATTTATAATAACAGTCGGAATACTTAAACAAAAACATTGAAGCGTCTATAAAGAAAAATAGAGACCCATCGTTATTGGGAGCAGGCCCTTATCTACCGGTTTTTAGGACTCCAGAGATAGGAAACCTCACAATAGGAATTGCATCGAGGAGTACTTCCTTCTGAATCAGGCGCTTGATCCCGCCGCCTATCGAGAGTATCAAGATATGTTGGCAGAGGCTTTCGGCCATCAGGCCATTGGCCGTTACGATAATCGGCACAGTGACAGCCGACAACCTCATGCAGTATCGTGAGCTAGTCGAGAATTTGTTAACCCCCGACGGAAACAGAGGCGTGTTATAAGTTTAACGTGTATCCGTGTCTGTCTGCAGCATTGTAGCTCTCAAACGGCTGAACCGATATTGTTTTTTTTTTTGTTTTGTTTGAATGGTGACTTAATCGAAAGTGTTCTTAGCTATTATTCCAGAAAATCTGTTCAGCCGTTTCAAGCTTATCAACTCTTTTCTAATTGATGAAAGGACGTGAGCATCTTCCATAGGTCCGACCGAGTCGAAATTTGATATTCTATTACTCCAATGATATTAGAATAACATAGTAACCTTGAACTGATGCTGCAGCATCACCTGCATTTTGCAGGATACGCAAATCCCTCACCAACTTACAGGAGAAGTATCGTGTTTAGGCTCATAGGAATGGTCTCAATGAATAGGTTATCGATAGATAGTGACTAGGGTCTGATGATGTAGTAGCAAAGAGAAATGAAGATAAATTAGTAACTAGCTTTCTCTGTGGGAAACATACGTCCAGTTGCGCAAATTTAAGCGAGACACGTGTCGATCGTGGCGTGTCTACTATTAGTACCTATATAAAGTTTAAAAAGCAGGAATTAAAAGTTAAATTTAAAATTTAAAAAACCCTGGACACACAAAAACCTCTAAATAGGAAAAAACGTAATATGTATTGGTCCTTTAAGTTTAATATAAGTTGTAGGTAATATTTTGGTCAAAGCGTTGTCGTTTAGGGGCCGGCGAATGAAAACGCCAAACAGATGAGGCCCAGTAATAATAAATGTATGCTATTGTAGAAAGGATAGCTGCCTGCCTGCCTGCTGCTGGATAACTTCCTATTTTCATTAGCTGCCCCCCGAAGCGACGACTCTATGATCAAAATATTACCTACAACTTATATTAAACTTAAAGAGCGAATACATATTATTTATTTACTCTTTAGATGTTTTTGTTTGTGCCGGGGTTTTTAAATTTAACTTTTATTGTTTCTCTTTTTCAGCTTTCACGAGGTTCTCGTCATGCGGGATGGTAACATCTATCACCACTGTAGCGACAATAGTCCTGTGGTAACTGGGTAGTGGAGGTCAGATCGGTAGTTGCTCCATATAGAATGCTGGTATTTAGCTGCATCCGGTTACACTGGAAGCTGACCCCAACATAGTTGGGAAAAGGCTAGGCAGGTAATGATGGGTCCTGTCAGTAATGATGACCGATCCCAGTACAACGTGGATCATTTTCGAGAAATGGATCGGACACATAGAATAGAATACTCTTTATTATGTACACCATAAAAAATAACAGATATACACAGACATACTTGTAATAAGGAACCTCAGAATTCACAAGTTTCTATTTTAACGCAAGTTACTGGTGGTTAATTCTGTCTACTTTTTTTTTGATAGTTTATCAAATTTTGTCTTAAATTCAGTGACAGTTTTGTCGTTAGTTTCGGACAATTGGACTTAGCCCGATATACCCACTGCCGCGGCAAAAAGATACGTTATTTTATTCTGACTCCCACTAAAGAGACATCTAACGAGAATTCCACCATGCCGTTTAGGTTGCAGAGCGTGCCAAAGATGCGGGCTTGCGGACGGCGGGCAATGGGCAGCTCGCCGTCCGGTAAGGACCAGGCCCGGGTCGACGGCGCGTCGTGTTCCACGCGCGCCTCAAAGAGATGTCAGCAAAATTGACGGGGTCCGATAGGACAGATGCCTGCCGGGGCTGCGGATTGTTCGAAAGAGTTACCGTGGCCCTGGCGCACAGGCAACTGAAGGAACACGGGTGGGTTTTAGTCAGTAAGAGTCTGACACGCCCTTCCGCTCCGCTCAGAGCGGGAGACGTCATTTGATGATTTACCACCCAAAAAAAAAAAAAAAGGGCGTGCCAAAGATATAGACATACAAACATACCCACGAAAAACTTAACCCTCCTTCGGTCTCAGTCGGAAAATAACGTAAGTTAATGAAATTCCGTTTTATTTTTTATTTTGCAGGATAAAATGGACGTACCCAGTATTCATTGGATACTTCTTGAAAGTAAAGAAACCATAATTCACTCTTAATAGAGTGATGGACTCATATAATTTATTTGATGATGGAAGCGGTATGTTGGAAGGACTTACTGATCTTGGTGGATCAGACAGCTTTGCTGGTGGCGCGTCGGGTGGAGTAGCTGGAGATAGCAAAGATACTCCTGATAATAGGTGACTACGAAAAGCTCAACTAATTAAATTGTAGTACTGATAAATTCTTTACCAAACATTCTCTTTTAGTTACAGGCAGCCTTATAGTCAAAATACTGTACCACAGGAAGGATCAATTCAGAAACTGACTTCGTTTGGAGGGCCTCCAGCTGGCAGTGCTCAACCAGTGCCTAATCCAGGTACAGGTCCTCCTGCGCCCGATTATCATGACTACGGAAGCTACCCGCCGCGTCCTCGCTTGCCACAGCCGCCTCATGGCCCGCTACATCCACCACATCATGTGCATCCTTCACACGCATATCCAGGATATCATCCTGGTCCAGAGCCTATGTATGCCATGCCTGAACAACCAGGTAAATAGTTAATACTTTGTTTGATGTTGATAATTAAAGTTCAAATATTTTTAAGGTTTCAATAGGTTAGTCGACAGTTTTTGAGAAACCGGTTTTATTTTTTTTCCGTTATGATCTATTTTACTGAAAATATTAAACTTAACTGTCATGTTGGCTCGAGTGACGTATAGTATTTTTATCTCACGAAGCGACGCGCGCTATACTTGTGGTAACCAAGTGTACAAACACACTGTGAATGTGTCAGCGCAGGAGCTCGACTTAAAAAAAAATTTTTCTTCATTACTTGCAAGTCGACATTTTTCGAAAATAATCTAATCAGTTAAATATTTCTGAATCTATGGTTTAATTTTCTGCTTTTTTCGGGCGCCGTGCCTTCGCAAGTTAAAGAAGAGGCAAAGGTATGAAGCCGCCAGCCCAATATATTTTTTAAACTGATTGTTTTTGTATTAAAAACAAATTAATGTTGTTTTCAGAAGTAAATAATTTAATGAAATACAATGTTTCTTTATCATATTTAATTTCTTTACCCAGTTTTTAAATTTCCAAAAAAAAATTGGCATGAAGGCCACTTGCTGATATTTAAAAATATCGCACATCTCTGACTAGTATAGGGTTTATTTATAAACGATGATTAAAGTTAAGAGACGTTTAACCGTCAAAAATGTATGGTTAAACAGTCGCTAATCATTACTTAACCTTAAGCAACGTTTATAAATATAGGGGTATATTGTTATCTGTCGCGTACTTTAAAGCTCTAGAGCGGAAATGCATAGTAAACGGCACGCGTATTCAAAACACTGCATTGTGAACTAAAATCAGTGCAAAACAGTCCGTTTTCTAGCAAATGTGTTAAAAAAAAAAGTTTTTAGTTAATTGTATTTTTTTAAATAATCTGAGCCTGTGAATTTGTCCTTGCAAATTAAGGGTTAAATCCATTGTTAATTATTAAAGTATCTCTTTTGTGTACATTTTAATATTTTTCAATAGGTAATATGATGTGCTGGTGCTGATAACTATTTATAATAATTTTTAGGTATTGGAGAAATGGGTGTATGGTCTGGTCCACCAGGTGCGAATAGATATACTCCTATAACACCAAGCTACAGACATAGCTATGAACACCAACAAAAAATGCATCAATACCCTCCTCAACAGGTTGGTGGTTTTAATGTATATTGAATGCCATAAAATGGGGTAGATCGATTTATTTTGAAATAAATACCCATGTAGGAAACCGTTAAATAAATTGATGTTGAAGATGGAGCTGCTATGATAATACCTAATTATTTCATTGCCATTTAAAGTCACTTAGGAGTGACTTTAAATGGCAATGAAATAATTAGGTAAATAAAATAGAATATATATTTGGTCACCCGGCTCTGCCGGATCGAACAACCTGAACGAGTGTTTAGCGTCGGAAGTCCTATTTCAAAAATCAGCCCGTATAAACGGATTTCTCTCAGCTCAGACTAATTTTCAAGCTTTACCGCAATACAAAATTTCCTTTATTATATTATTTTCCGCAAAATTTACAAAAATCTCGGCCGCCGAAAAATATAAAAGCACTGATTTTGATCACTGACTTTTGTACTTTATTTCAGTAATACAAACCTTGTCCAAAAAGACAAAGCTCTGCCAAACTTCAGGGCGCGGCGCCTTTCCACCAGATGTGGCAGGACAAGTGCGAGGAATGTACGTGAAACTAAACAATAATATTGCTTCATTTTTATAGCTTACCTTATAATGAAAAAGAAGCGATCCTTATTGGTAAGTTTCACGCACATCCCTTACCACACATCCTTGCACATCTCTGGTCGAAAGGCAGGGTCCCATCCCACCAGGGATGTTCTCTCTATTACGTTCTGGTAAAACAAGGTGACACTCCGAAAATCTTGGGCGATTTCGATAAATTATTCGAAATGAAAATGTTTTACTCAATTTTGCTTGTAAAATTAACGCAGACGATTACAAAGTTTAACCTGAATTTCCGTGAATATGCGTTCTAGATAGGTCTAGAACGCATATTCACGGAAATTCAGGTTAAACTTTGTTTTATCCACTCAGAACTCACTTGCAACGCGTTAACATGTTGGCAAAATATAGCCTAATAATCGTCTGCGTTAATTTTACAAGCAAAATTGAGTAAAACATTTTCATTTCGAATAATTTATCGAAATCGCCCAAGATTTTCGGAGTGTCACCTTGTTTTACCAGAACGTAATAGAGAGAACATCCCTGGTGGGATGGGACCCTGCCTTTCGACCAGAGATGTGCAAGGATGTGTGGTAAGGGATGTGCGTGAAACTTACCAATAAGGATCGCTTCTTTTTCATTATAAGGTAAGCTATAAAAATGAAGCAATATTATTGTTTAGTTTCACGTACATTCCTCGCACTTGTCCTGCCACATCTGATGGAAAGGCGCCGCGCCCTGAAGTTTGGCAGAGCTTTGTCTTTTTGGACAAGGTTTGTATTACTGAAATAAAGTACAAAAGTCAGTGATCAAAATCAGTGCTTTTATATTTTTCGGCGGCCGAGATTTTTGTAAATTTTGCGGAAAATAATATAATAAAGGAAATTTTGTATTGCGGTAAAGCTTGAAAATTAGTCTGAGCTGAGAGAAATCCGTTTATACGGGCTGATTTTTGAAATAGGACTTCCGACGCTAAACACTCGTTCAGGTTGTTCGATCCGGCAGAGCCGGGTGACCAAATAGATATTCTATTTTGCCGCCCCGCCTCTGACTTTGATTTGGCACATTATATTTGTTCGAAGCATTTGATCCTTATCAGTGACGCTATCGGTTAGCGCAATTATACAAAGCTGATTTTGACGTTTTATAAAAAAAGATCGGGTTCGATTTCTGGTTCAAGCAGAAGCTTTTTCATTTTTTCGCTTTTATGTTCAAAATGACCGGGGGTGACGCGGGGTCAACGCTAGAAACGCGCGAATGGACGTTTCGCGTGTCAAAAATCGCGCGGCATGGATGGTCAGGCGACTACTTTGCCCTGCTACCCATAGTTCTGGATTAAGTCCTGAAGTGCCATCGCAAAAATCATCCTGTATAAAATGATATCACTCAGTTCGGACTGATTTTTATGATTTACCGTAGTACAATATTTCACTTGTAATAATACATTGTACCAAATTTTTAAAGATTAACTTATGGCCGCCAACAAAAAAATAAAAAAAAACAATACAATATACATTTTGGTCATTGGCTTTTATAGGCATTGTATGTTACTGATTCAGGGTGTTCAGCAGAAATAGTGATGTTTCTAAGATGGTCAATAATATAATCACATAACTGCCATGAGAAATTCCGATTTATTTCATCTAAATGTTAATGACACTACCACACTAACATCCATCAAATGGTGAGTTTAATATCAGTAAGAAAGAAAAGAAATAAATAAAATAGATTTATTTGTCACAGAAACACGTGCATGTATAAAAACTTTTTTACAAAAAAACAACCGACTTCCAAAAAAAACCACTAAAAGACGTGAAAAATAACTTTAATTTTGGAAGTCGGTGGCCAAAAACGAAAAACACAACCAAAGACACCGACTTCGAAATTAAAGTTTTTTTTTCGAAATAAAATACAGTTGAATTGAGAACCTCCTCCTTTTTTTAAAGTCGGTTAAAAATAGATACGTTACTTCGAATAAAAAAAAAAAAAACAGACACAAATTGTTATTAAACTTACCAGCAGCTAGCTGCACATGGTTACAGTCAAAATGATTTGTTGTTATTAAAATATCTAGTTGAATTTATTATTGATGGGTTGATTAAAATATCTCGTTTTCAAGCATACTAGACCGCATTGATTATAGGTTATTATTTTTATTGGTAATAACGAGAATAGCAACATTAACGAGTTTATCAAAAAAAAATATGCAGATGTTGTATTTAATTCCTATTGTTCACATACTCACTGACAGCGGTGTCCCTGGTCCTACGACAATAATGCTTTCAATTTCTTGTTTGTCTTTAAACAGGGCGCTAATTTAGGAAGTCTACAAGCACAGAATGGAACTTATTTACCAAGACAACCTCATTTTTCACAACCAACATCACAGCAAATATATGGGCAACAGCAGGTAAATATAATGATGCATTTAATTATACATATAGTTGCTTAAGTTTATCACCGGATATCAAAAATAATAGAAGTTATGAGTTACGCACGTCATTCCAAAGGGTATAAAAAAGGCATCATTTGGCCCTTCGATCAAGAATAGATTCAGGATTAGCGCCTCAAAAACAACTTATACCAAGTGGTATAAGTTGTTTTTGGCTAAGTAGCCGCGCCAATGTTTCCCACCAGTGAGACAAGGTGGATAGTTCACAATTTAATAAAATATGGCGAAAATAATAAGTATAATTATAATGTGACTGACTCAGGTGGTTTTGCGTCACGATAACTTTTATAGTCACACACATTTCACTTATTTTTAGCTTTATTACGATTAGGTTAGAAATTGTCCAAAGTGGTTTTTTTTTCGTGAACAGACTGACGGACCCTTTAGGATTCATGCTAAAGCACGTTTGTGGGTGAGTGAAATGGTTTCTGCGCCACGGGTCGCGGTTCAGATTCTGTATGGCTATATACACTCGGCGGCAATAAAAGTGGCCCGAACCCCTAAGCGCGAATTTGTGAACAAGCAATGTATTTTTATATGAGAATGCCAAGTAGCTTCTTTAGTTGGTTTCAGTGAATATTAGTTCGTCATTTTTTTTCTTAAAGTTGAGTCTGCTAGTGATTCCTTTTAACAGCAAATCGTTAGGCTTTTCGAGGAACAATGAGAATTACAGCCTCCTGACACTTGGTTCGTCCTTCGACGATTAACAAGTTGGCCCAAGTGGCCTACGATGCCTTATGCGGTTTTTCTGAGATTTGCATTACCCACAAATCAATAAAAAGTCGTAAAAAAGAATACTTTTTGAAAAAATGAGTACCGATGTCCCACAGATGCGGCCCCAAGACCGATCCCAGTAGGAACCCACACGACATCTCTCACCGGTTCCACTCTCCCTGGTGACCGGGTTAAATGACGGCCCTGTCTGTCAGATAGGCCTTGTCCACACGACAGAGTTAGATCCGGTGATACCGGAATGCCTCCCTGATGCAACTCCAGGGCAGGGTATTGAAGGCATTGGCGATGTCTAGAGACACCGCCAAGACGACCCCGCCCGGGCCACAGCATCCCCCGTCTTGAGGGCTTGCACGCGCACGATGGCGTCCACCGTAGAGCGCCCCCTGCGGAAACCAAACTGGCTCTTCGACAGATTCGGCCCCACCCGCACCAGCCGCCCGACGAGGCGGTCTGCAATGACTCTTTCAAAGAGCTTGCCCACCTCCTCGAGCAGCACGATGGGCCGGTAAGCGGACGGACAGTCCGCAGCGCGCCCCTGCTTCTTAATGAGGACCAGTTCCCACGTCTTCCAACGAAGTGGGAACTGGCCCCCCACCAAGCATGCGCTTAGGAGCCCTCTTAGTCGAGGCCCGAGAGCCTCCAAAGCTGGACCTAGGCTTTTCCAGGTAAGCCGTCGGGTCTTGGGGCGGTATTTTTCGCACTCAGCCTATGTACCGCCACTCTCAGCTCTATCTCAGTCACCACAAGAGCATCGTCGTCGTCCGTTGTGTGGTCCACAGTGGGAACCTCAGGAGGCTGAGCCATGGGCGTGGGAGTATGCTCGCCTCGCGAAGGGAACAGATCGCTCACCATGCCCTCCACGAGCTGGGGCCGGAGACTGCGTCAGCGGGGAGCCCATGGGTGGAGTTTCTCCCGCACCATTTTGTATGGGCGTCTCCACGGGTCCCGGTTCAGAGTCCCCAGCGACTCCTCGCGGGCTAGTCCCCTGGCCCGCAAGATCTCCCCACGGAGGGCGGTCTTCGCCGCTCTGTAACCCTCGTACTGTTCCGCCTGAATGGCTTCCGTATCCGGAGGGCGGATACCGAGCCTGCGGTGCCTGGTGTACAGACATCGCGCGGCAACGCACGCCTCGCGCAGAGACGTTAACTCCGGCGACCACCAGTACACCTGGCGCCAGGCGCGTACTCACATATTTCGGACATGGCCTCCCGGAACGACTCCGCCTCGTCGTTGATTTCAGTAAGACTGTCCGATGATGACACCCAGGCCTGCACGATCGAGGCTTCCAGGAGGAGCTCCCGGTCCAGCTGCTTCAGGGCCCACCGCGTATCACTCGGAGCGGGGAATACCTGACAGCATGGCAAAGGAAAAATACTTATAGTCATTGGGAACTTTAAGACAGCTCTGGCATAATGTCTTAAACAAATCAATTTTAAACTAACCAACTGAGAAATTATCCAATTAAACTATCGCTACTTGACATGTATTCTCATAAAAAAATACCATGGAATAGGTTTAGTTTGTTCACAAATTCGCGTTTAGGACTTGGCTACATTGACTGCCGCTGAGAGTGTAGTTGTTCATGGTCTGGATGGTAGAATAATTAGGGGTAGCAGACGTAACAGGGATAAAAAAAAATTGCACAGAAGTGTGTGTGCTATTGGTGGATCCCATAATTCGAAACATGATGTTTCTAATTAACTTTATTATTAAGGTCAATAGATTTTGATATATTGGCTATATAGTCCGGTCAAGTTAGCTCAAAAAATAGGGGTTAACTTACAATAATTCGCATAGAGCTGAAAAGTGGCACGGATGTTGGAAACACCATTATAAATGAAATGTGAAAAGTGGTACCGATTCTACATTTGCAAAAAAAAAAAAATTCAAGGTCAAAGTTTGCAAATATGTTTTCTTTTTTGCATTTTTCAGCCAAATTGTAAGTTTTATAATAAAAATAGTTCAGACGAAAAAATGTAGATCATGCAATTATCTATAAAAATTGTACTTACACTTTTTTTCCTAAGAAAATAACTATTTCTGAGATATAGCGATTCAAATGTTGTAAAACTTGTGTTCTCCATATGAACACGGTTCCACGCCACCTGGAGGTAATGTACTTGGCGCATTTTTTTTATGTGGTTTACCCGGTAGGCCTATTCCACGTTCTTTTGTGGTCCTGTTTAATTAAATAAATAATACTGTATTAAATAAAAACAGGTACTATTGGTAATGATGAAAGCAGTGTAAGTTATGAGTAATATTGGGAAAAACTATTCGTCTGATTGATAATTATCTAATGGAACTTCAAGTGTAATGTCTTCTTCTTATTTCTTCTTCTCCTTCCTGCTGGATACAAGTAAATTGTTCTAACAGTGATGCATCAGATGTCTATTCGCTGATATCGTAAGAATCCTCTTCTGATTACACCCCTTTTTGCAATTGCCAAAAGTTATATTGAGGAGTTTAGTGCTGGTTCAGTAAAGTCTGGATTGGTTCCAATGTACTGTCAATAACTTCCAACCCCAGTTTTCTGGATTTTTTCCCCAGTTTTTCAACATTTGAATCGCTATATCTTAGAAATGGTGATTCTTAGGAAAAGTGTAAGAACAATTTTTATAGATAATTGCATGATCTACATTTTTGTCTGAACTATTTTTATTATAAAACTACACTTTGGCTGAAAAATGCCATAAACCCATGTTTGCGAACTTTGGACCTTAAATAATTTTTTTTGCAGATGTGGGATCGATGGGGACTTTCACATTTCATTTATAATGGTGTTTCCAACATTCGTACCAATATTCAGCTCTATGCGATTTACTGTAACCTTGAATGTCTATTTTGAACGGACTAATATAGGTTGCAACCGAAAATCGAACTTTGTTTTTCAGCTTTTTTGAGCAATACTATAGAATACAAACTTATTTTTGCTGTCGATAGAATTAATATTGTGCTTGCGTAAATATTATTCGTTAGTACTACGGTTCGCTGTGCGTGGTCCGACACGCACTTGACTGGATTTTTATAAGTTGCCATGTCAATCAATCGTTTTAAAACCGTCGTTTCGTAATCGTTTCGTTACAATTTCTTGACCTGAGTCATGAAATTCTTTTATAGATATAGTTTTATTTAGGAGCGAAAATATGTGTATTGTGACTTTTTTTTTATTCTTTCAGAACTACCCTAATTACACACAGATGCATCCTCCAACTGCATCCAGAATTAGTCAACATCCTACTTATCATCAGCAAATGGATGTAAATCCACATCAATATGGTATACCTCATGGTCAACAAAGCCATGCACCAATTCCTCAACACCAATCTCATCAAAGTATGGGTGGTCATTCAGGTGGTATGACACCAGGAATTCAAAACCACCCCAATGTGCATCTTCATCACCCCGGTGCACCACCTCTACATCATGTACCTCGTCAGTCACCAGTGCCGCCATCCTCGGTAGCGCCGTCGCATTCCTCAGTACCGGCACAAATGCCTTATGCATCACCTCATCACTCTGTATCAATGAATTATCAATCTCATCAAATACAACATCCCTTAGATGTCAATGTTTCAAATCAGTATGGTACTGTCAAACCATCAGGGTTAGAAACTGGGAGTCCACAGTATCGCCCACCGTTTCCTCAGCTTTCTCCTCAAATGTCGCCTAGGGCCCAAATATCACCCAGACAGCAATCACAATCTCAACTATCTCCTCGGCCTGTAATGTCGCCCGTTAAGGGTCCTAGTGCATCACCACATGGCGCTCGCATGGTGCAATCACCAGTTTCTACAGGCACACCACCTGCTCCAGGATCTTTTCCATCGCAGAATACTCTACAAGCATTAGAACAAATGGTTTTACCATCTGGAACAGAATACCCATACCAACGTAACCCATCGTCTCCAGCTGTGGCACATGTTGTTTCTTCACCATCTCAATGGAACCAAAACAAAATAACTCCAGCAAGTAGCATAACACAAATTGAGAACAGCGAACAACCACCCAAGGGTTCTGAGCCTACGGCAATAGCCCCACCGCTAAAATCAGACTTGGCAAAAAATATACCTTTGTCTAACCCAAATACCGATACGAAGCCAATGGATAAAATTGAAACAGAAGGTGTCCGGTCAGCTGAAAATGTTAATGCACCTCGAAGTTTTTTACCCCCGCCTAATGGAACCAGCACTCTCAAAGAAACCGTACCTGTCATTGCATCAACAAGTAATAGTGCTTTAGTAAGCTGTAACGATTCGTCTGCTAATGTAGAAACTGTCGATAATCATGAAAAATTGACAGGACGTCGTCAGTCTGTAGATAATAAAATGGATACTGCTTTGGTGAAGGAAGATGAAAATGATGATATTAGTTTTCAAAAAACATATAACAATGACCAAAAGTTAGAACCTAAACAGAAATCGACTGAAAATACTATTACACAAGAAAGCAAAACTGTTCACGCAACGGCATTACCTCTGTCTACGATGACAAACACAAATTCTTCAATCAGTGATATTTCACAAATAAGAGCATCTCAACAAATGCAAGTACCATCAATGACAAACGCTAATGCAACTAGCCAATATGAAAGTATGCTAAGCATTAATGTAAGTAGAAATCCGGCATATTCAGCAAGCAACCTTCAAAATGTTTCAGCAAATATGCCTAATGTAACACAAGGTTTGTCAGCAAATCTAACAACAAGTATTCCATCTTCTGTTAATACCAGTGCTGCTCATAATGTATCTTCTACTTACCAAAGTGGTCCCACGTCTATTACGCAAGCAGTATCTAACGTACAAGCAAATTTACCATCCAATCATACGATGCAACATGCAAACCTTCCTAATGCTGTAACATCTAGTATACCTGTTCATAATCAGCAGAGTACTATACCACTAATTCCTCCAATCCAAGGTAATATTCACACAAATATTCCAAACATACCCAGTAATATGCCACCAATTGTTCAGTCCAATGTAGCAACAAATAATCCTAACGTTCCAGTGGGCTTACCAATGAGTGTTCCAAATTTACATGCACCAATACCACCAAACCCACCAACCATTATCTCAAATATGTCTCACAACATTAATCCAACTATGTTAATGTTAGGACCAAATTCAATGCCTCACCCTAATATTCCAAACATATACCCCGCGTCTCATCAACAAGAGAGGATGTCATTACAACAACAAATACAAGATATCTACTGTTTGCCGCCTTCTAATGAAAACCAAGAAAAAGTGAGGTGCCTACAAGAACGATTAGCCCTAATTCAGCAGCATGAATCTATCGATAAGTGTAATGGGGGCCCAAATTGTACTTTACAAAATCCTGTATATGGAACAAAAATGGTAGAAAGTCCTCAAGTTACTAGTACAACTGGACGAGGTCGTGGCAAAGGACCTGCTAAACCCAGAAAGCCAAGAGCCAAGAAGGAGAAATTTGCTGCTACTGCACAACCTTTAGATCAGTTACCTGTTTCTGAAGATTGTGTAACAGCTGGGACTGGATTACAAAGTACTTCAGAACTTGATTTAGAACTGAATGAAGATATTACTAACTTAGACAGCAGTGCAATTTCTATAGATGATACAAATGTTGGTAAAGTAAGAAAACAAAGAGGACCTCGGAAAAACAAAGAGCGAAAGCCCCGCACCCCTAAAGAACCTAAAGTTAAAGAATTAGGTGATAAACCAGTGAAAGAACGCAAAAAACGTGAACCGAAAGATCCAAGTGCACCTAGAAAGAAAAGAAATTCAAAGAAAGATGCTTTAGAAATACAGGCGGACACTACAACGTCTTATGAATTATTAGAAACTGACAAGGATACTACCCCAAGTGAATTATCAATTACTCAAAATATTTCTAACATTGAAACTCCCAATGTATCAAAAATTATGCCAGAACTTTCGTTAGATGAATCTAACGTTACGGATTTTGATGATATACCTGTTTCAAAAATAGCAATCAAAGATTTGTTAGAAGAGGCTGAAGCTAAACGGGAGCAAGACGATGATATGGATTCAATAACTCAGAAAAGAAGGTCTTCAAAAAAACGGACGTCTGCTGGGGGAAGTTGCAAGAAACTAACTATTAGAAAATCTTTAGGTGGACGAAGGAAGAAACGCGGTGGGCTAATTCCTGATTCTGATGGCGAACCTGATGATATGATGTCAACACCTCCACCGTCACCACCACCGGAAGGTGACGATAGTTTAAAAAGAAGATCTGCTAGAAACACGCAACGTAAAAAATACACAGATGATGTCATGATACGTTTATCAGATGATGAATTTGCAATAGCCACTCCCAAGGTCGAAAAAGAATTTAAGTCTGAAGACTTAGACACCAAAGAGAACAGCAGATCTGAAGGTGTACCTAAACCTAACTATATTTACGTGAATATAACTGAAGAAGATGCCATGATAGTCCAACATGTGTTAGCTTGTCGTATGGGAAAAAGAGAATTTAAAATTGAACCATCAACTAGTGAAGTTATATCAACACTAGAAATTGGTGATGGTGAGCCATCAGCTAATACTTCTAACAACGATACGCAAACGGTTGTTTCTTGTAAGGATACCAATGATGATATTGAACCTATATTGAGTAATGAAGCCAAAAAAGAAATTAATGAAGAGAACATTTGTGACAAAATCGAGCTCACTCAAGAAATTACTAAAGCAGAAATAACTGCAGATATCAATAAAGAAAATCAAGAAGTCAAAAACATTAAGCCGGTTTTGGTTGACGTAGAGGAATATTTTGTGAAGTACAGGAACTTTTCATATTTACATTGTGAATGGAAAACTGAAGAAGAACTTTACAAAGGTGATAAACGAATATTTTCAAAAATAAAACGATTTAAGCAGAAACAGGCTCAACAAATGAATATATTTGAGTTGTTAGATGACGAACCTTTCAATCCTGACTATGTCGAGGTGGAAAGAATTCTAGATATGTCAGAAAATCAAGACCCTGCAAATAGTACTGTTGTAAAACATTATTTAGTCAAATGGAAAAGCTTACAATATGAAGATAGTACATGGGAATTGGAAGAGGATATTGATGTCGATAAGATAAGGCAGTATAAGACATTTAGTGAAATACCTCCAAAAGAAAAGTGGAAGTTTAAGAAGCGACCGTCTGCAGATCAGTGGGTCCAGTTAAAAGAATCACCTTTGTATAAAGGAGGAAACACATTAAGACCTTATCAACTCGAAGGGCTTAACTGGTTGTTATTCTCTTGGCATAATAATCGCAACTGCATATTAGCGGATGAAATGGGATTAGGAAAAACTATACAGAGTCTAACATTTGTAAATTCTGTTTGGGAATATGGTGTAAGAGGACCTTTCCTAATTATAGCTCCTCTATCTACTATACCTAATTGGCAGAGAGAATTTGAAGGATGGACAGAAATGAACGTTGTCGTTTATCATGGTTCACAACAGAGCAAGAGTATGCTGCAGGAATATGAATATTATTACAAGAACGAACAAGGCGAGCCAATTAAAGAAATTACTAAATTTAACGTTCTCATAACAACATTCGAAATCATTGTAACAGACTTTCAAGAATTGAAATCGTTTAACTGGCGAATATGCGTCATTGATGAGGCTCATAGACTGAAAAATCGCAATTGTAAGTTATTGGAGGGATTACGTCAGCTTCATTTAGAACATAGAGTTTTATTATCTGGCACTCCACTGCAGAACAATGTCAATGAACTGTTCTCTCTGCTTAATTTTCTTGAACCGTCACAGTTTTCTAGTAGTGATGCGTTCCTAAATGAATTTGGTCAACTTAAGAGTGAATCAGAAGTGGTCAAGTTGCAAGCACTTTTAAAACCGATGATGTTAAGAAGATTAAAAGAAGATGTTGAAAAAACGTTGGCTCCAAAGGAAGAAACAATAATTGAAGTTGAATTAACCAACATACAGAAAAAGTATTATAGAGCAATACTTGAAAGAAATTTTAGTTTTTTACAAAAAGGTACTGCTTCGGCAGCTAATATTCCTAATTTGATGAATACTATGATGGAACTGAGGAAGTGTTGCATTCATCCATATCTGCTAAACGGGGCAGAAGACCAAATACAATTTGACTATAAACAAGCTAATGGCGAAGATAAACAAGCTTACTATAAAGCACTCATTGATTCATCTGGTAAAATGGTACTGGTTGATAAGTTACTTCCAAAATTAAAAGCAGGTGGTCACCGAGTTTTGATCTTTAGCCAAATGGTTAGATGCTTAGACATTTTAGAAGATTACCTTTTATTTAAAAAATATCCCTTTGAAAGGATTGATGGACGTATACGGGGTAATTTGAGACAAGAAGCAATCGATAGATTTTCTAAACCGGACTCTGATAGGTTTGTATTTTTGTTGTGTACGAAAGCAGGTGGTTTGGGCATAAATCTAACAGCTGCGGATACGGTTATAATTTATGACAGCGATTGGAATCCACAGAATGACTTACAAGCACAAGCTCGATGCCATCGTATAGGTCAACAAAAAATGGTTAAAATATATCGATTAATTTGTCGTAATTCGTACGAAAGAGAGATGTTTGATAAGGCGTCATTAAAGCTCGGTCTAGATAAAGCAATATTGCAGAGTATGAATACAATCCAAGGAAAAGAAACAGGCGTAAAGCAACTCTCTAAAAAAGAAATTGAAGATTTGCTTAAAAAAGGTGCATATGGCGCTGTGATGGACGAAGATAATGCTGGTGACAAATTTTGTGAGGAAGATATTGAAATGATATTAGCGCGCAGAACTCAAGTTATTCAGATGGAGTCAGAAAAAGGATCAACATTTTCTAAAGCTAGTTTTTCTGCAGCAGACCAACGTTCAGATATTGACATTAGAGATCCTGATTTCTGGAATAAATGGGCCAAAAAAGCAGAAATTGATACTACAGAGAAAAAAGAAGACGAAGATTTGATAGTTACAGAACCCAGGAAACGGACAGTCATTAAGAGATACGGCCATGATGATGGTCCCATGGAAATGTCTGACATGGAGGTCACTCCAGATTCTGACGAGGACGAGGAAGGTGAGAATATTTACTGATCGTTATACCAAATAAAACTATTGATTCGTTTGTTACCGATATCTTTTAAATACAGAATTTTTAATTATAGCATACTAGCGTCCCACCACTGCTTCGCACGGTTTTACGACTTGATAAAAAAACGAGATTTCTTACTATACCGTGTGTAAAAAGACGCCACAGTTCTCGTCATTGTGATATATATATTTCTTTTTTGTACAGATCCATACTTCGGAACCAGAGGTTGTAACTTTTTTTTAACTATTTGTTTACGAAATCAAGTACAAAATGTTACAATTTAACTTGACTTAGCCCAACCATTCTTGTGCCGTTGCATGCACCCATAAATTAATAAGCACAGTATTTTGCGTGCGTAACATTGCGCGCTGCCATAAACATCGATTTTTCACACCAAAAGCGTCGTTTTCCAGCATTCATTTTTGCTCAATGTTACTTAGTTTTATGTACAGAATGCGTAGATAGCAGCTATGTGATGGGTCTTTTTACACTCTGTATGTAAGTTTAAGATTAATGTATTATACGCATACCGTCCGAATAACTTATCTAAATGATGATGAAAACCGCATAAAAATCTATTGCGTAGTTTAGAAGAACAACGCGGTCACATAGACACGAAAAGCGACTTAAATTTATAATTTGTATAGATATAACTCGCCGCAAGTTGTTTATATTTGACCACATTTTCTGTCTCCGAGTGTATGTAATGTTGTCCCTTCTATTGAAAACTTCAGTTCGACGGTAACTGTCAAAACTACATAGGCGCAACGCTCATCATCATCATGTTTGTAATATCAACTTATTGTATTGTTTAATGCAGGTTTGGTCAATAATTTTGATAATTTAAAATAAATAAATAAAAATTCATCTTGATGATAGTATTGGGTTTGTGGGTTTTTATATTTTCTTTAGGGATGCCTAAATAGTATTACTTTCCTCTTTATAGTAGTCAGACAGGACTGAAAGTACGATCAAAATGTGTAGACAAATTAATACAAATATTGTTTTTTTTTTTTTATTCAGGAATAAGTTTAAGGAGTAAAAGAAAGAAGGAAAAACTTGGTAAAAAGGGACGCAGATACGCAAGTGACGATTATATACCCCGTCATGAAGGTGTTCCTGTGGATGAAGAGGTTGTGTATGGGTCATGGACAAGATCAGAATGTTTTAAAATAGAAAGAGGTCTACTTACATTTGGGTGAGTTGGGACTTAGTTATAGTATGGTAAAGTGGTAGGTTGTTTGGCGCCTCAACACGTACCCAAATGGCGAGTGTGCTTCACGCTTACATCAATTATGTCGCATCGAGACAACGAGGGTTGTTTGGTTGTGGTTTTAACGACGGGTTGATAAATATTATAGACGTCCACGCAGTTGTCCACGGAGTTGCAGACACAACCGGTTTTAAATAAGCGTTCTTATTTATAAAATATCTCATCTACCTTTTTTTGGCAACCATAATTGTCCATTATTATGCAATGTCTCTCAAGCTACTAAGGCTCCGCTGTCCGTCCGTCCGTCTTTTCTGTCAGCGGGCTGTATCTCATGAACCGTAATAGGTAGAGAGTTGAAATTTTCAGTGTTTTTCTATTGCCGCTATCAATCAACTCAGCCTATCGCAGTCCACTGCTGGACATAGGCCTCTTCCATGCTGCGCTATAACAACAAATAATAAAAATAAAATAAAGTTAAAAATTAAAGGGGGTCTCCATACAAAAAACGTTTTTTTAAATATGTAGTGTTAAATATTATATGGTACGGTACCCTACTTGTGCGAGTCCGACTTACAGTTAGCCGGTTTAAAAAAAATCTTTACTTAAATCAATGAAAGTTTAGAAAAATATATCCCCCATAATAAGACTAAAATAAAAGTAGTAAATGGGAGTAGGTGATGGGTGAGTAGTAATGGTCGCTTCTCGAAGTTGTGAAGGAGTATGTCTACCTAGGGAAAGTCATCCAGCTCGGTAGACCCAATTTTGAGAAAGAAGCCTATAGAAGGATCCAGTTGGGTTGGGCAGCGTTTGGAAAATTTAATCAAGTCTTCTCGTCGCCAATCCCGCAATGTTTGAAGACTAAGGTCTTCAACCAGGTCGTCCTGCCCGTTATAACATACAGTGCCGAAACGTGGACACTAACAGTCGGGCTGGTCCACAAATTTAAGGTCGCCCAGCGCGGTATGTTGGGGTTTCTTTGAAGGATATAATCAGACACGAAGTTATCTGGAAAAGAACCGGGGTTACCGATATAGTTTGAGAGTAAGCAAGCAAGCTGAAGTGGCAGTGGGCTGGCCATGTTTGTCGAAGGACCGATGGCCGGTGAGCAGACCGAGTCCTGGATTGGAGACCGCGGTTCGGCCAGCGTAGTGTGGGACGCCCTCCAGCTAGAAGCACCGACGACCTCAAAAAGGTGGCTGGGACAGACTGGATGCGGAAGGCGGAGTACAGGTTGTTGTGGCGCAGCATGGGAGAGGCCTACTTCCAGCAGTGGAGTGCGATAGGCTGAGTTGATTGATTGAAATGAGATATTAATTTATGGAGACGGTTGCACTGCCTCATGTGACGCGTCTGTTAGATTCATTGGGATCTGTCGCCGTTGTTTATCTGTCATAATGAATGCAAATTACTTAGGTAGTAGATGTACAGAATGCGTACATTTTGGCATGGTCAAGTCTTTATACACCCTGTATACGTCGCCGTGTCAGTTGAAATATAAAATTGAATATTATCAATATTTTATAAATTCATAAGCTGAATAAAATGCTACCTGAAAAACATAACGTCGTGGACAACACTGAGCTTGCATTGGCAAGTCATAACACTTTCTCCCTCTACTTAAAGTTTGCCAGTTTCTTGCGAACTAGTGTGAAAGAGATGGATGTATATGCTTTGTTCAAAATGCTTAGTGGTTTCAAAGCTTCGTCCTCATAACTGAAGTGGCACGTTTTTTGTGACGCGTGATGAAGTTTGATACTCTATATGTATATCTCAATGCCTCGCGCACTGCGCGACCACCACCACGGCCAGTGGCTGCAGCATCCAAGCAATGTATCTTCACGCGCTCATCGCGCACTTGGCGCACGACTTGCCGTCCGACTAGCTGCGAACAAACTTCGTGATCTTTACTATGAACGTCCGCATCTTGGTCGGAGCTTCTGCCGCCTAAATTGCGACGTGGCCGTGTAGTGCGCGACGTTTTTTAATAACAGTAATTAGCCTTCTGAAGTGAAGTAAACAATACCTTAAGAAAATTGATCGTTATATTTTATGTTATAAGGTAAACTGCTGCTTCACATTTTGATACCTTGACTTGTTTTTGCAGGTGGGCGCGATGGGAAGAAATCGTAGAGAAAAATCAGTTTAGAAAAGGTTGGACAATTCCTGTTATAGAAGACTGTGCGCGAATAATAGTGAGTTTAAATTTTTTAAAGATATTTCTCAAAAACAATTTTGGTCATTGTCGTTTGGCTAGAAGTAAGGTCTCACAGTACCAAAATACGAAAAATCCGAATATTGTTAATTTGTAGTTATCTCACATAAGATATAAGTTATTGCGATTACAAACATAAAATTGCAGTTGGAGCATCGATCATGATGTGGAAAGATGTATGGGAGAACATTTATTTTCAACCATTAAATTAGTCCTTCACTCTGGAATCGAAAATTCATTGACCGTATCTTGAAGTAACATTTAGTCTTTATTGCGTTCAAATCGGTCCACTCTATCAAAGTTTTTTGTCAACTGCAATAGTAGTTTGTCCTTCAATCCAAAATTGCAATTTAATAGCGGTGAAGCCGCGTGCAGCCGGGCACAGCTTTGGGACGGATCAGGGCGCGATTCCTACTCGCACTCGTCTGGTTTTTAATTTGTTTAATTTATTTTATTTGTAATTTGTAAAGAATCGACAACCGAGTTTTACAAAACGTGTGAAAATGTTATGTACATTTCACTATACACATACATAAACTCACGCCTTCTTCCCATGGGGGTATGCAGAAACTACAGAACGCCACCTGCTACGATCCTCACTACATGTTTTAAATTCATGATTAAAGAAACAGAAACGTTAAAACGAGAATGGGCAACTAACTATGGGTATCTGCTCTAAAGCCCAATAGCTATAAGATATACAGGGTCACCTAAAATTAGCTAGCGAAACTCTGCGGACGTAATGGGTATCGATAACTAAACACGATATCTATCTATCTGTCATCATATCTATCTGCGTGCCAAGTTACATCCAAATCCTGACCTCACCTGATTTTCTTTAGTCAGACTATCTGACTAGAGTAGGTCAGGTGAGGTCTCCCAGTAGTGTACAATGCGTCATTACTCATTCCTAAAAACAGCATATTGTATGAGGATTTTTAGTTTAGTTCTTGAAATTTTGTTTTCTAATGATGATTTGCCATGCTAATACCGAGAAAGTTTAAGACTTTGACTGAGTTGAAATTTATCCTGATAATTTTACTAGTGTCTGTAACACCACCGATACATTGGATGGTTTGGTTAAGTGTATCGTTTCAATTTCAGGTTTTATATTGTTTACGCCATTATAAAGGCGATGAGAAAATAAGAAATTTTATATGGGATCTAATAGAACCTTGTGAAAACGGAGAAGTTACCATCTCTAGAAATCATAGTGGACTACATAATCCTGTGCCTCGAGGAAGAAACGCAAAAAAGAAAAACAGACCAAAGGATTTGCCTAAATCCAATGATCCTCAAAAATGGGAAGATCCGATTCATTGGAGTTCGACAGAAAAATATGACTGTGAATTGTATCTGGAAAACAGTTACAAAAAGCATTTATTTAGACATGCCAATAAGTAAGTACATCTTTTTTACCCGACTACCAAGAACGTTAGGTTATGTTTTTTGTGCGTATCTTTGTAATACATGTAGGATTCTTTATTCGCTCGTAGCATCAAAACAGCTGAATGTATTTTAATTATTGACATGGCGTTAAATTTGGCGTGTTCGCCCAGCAAGCTAACATGCTTAGCGCGACAAGGCTCTCTGTCATGTTTCGACGAAATTTGTCGTCAAATCTAATGTCATCCTATTATCTAACATGAACGTCAAGCTCGAGAAACTTCGAAAAAAAGGACTTAGACTCTTCGTTTTCTCGCGACGTGAGACCGATGTAGGAAGTAATTCAAAAAATCATTGTTAATATAGCAATATTTGTAAAATCGGTAATAAGGTTCCACGTCATTCATTTGATTTTATGTCCATCTCAATAATTTTTTGTTTAGATTTTTGTGTAACTGGCTTTATAGTAGTACGAGAGCCCACGACCAAAACTATGTCTCATAGTTTTACGGCCAAAACCGTATAAAATCGTTAGTTTACATGATTCTGAATCCGACTCGGTGGGCAGAGTACCGGCCAGAAACGTCGCAGTTTTATGGGGGCCAATTTCAGTAATGTCAAAAAAAATATAGAAAGACATTTTGACCACATATCTGATATTAAAAAAATGTACATAGGTTTCTTCATTTTATTACGAAAAAGTTTGTATTCAGACATTTTCCGCGTCACATGTGGCATAAGGGCATTTAAAAAAAATACATATCTGTCTCTTAGCAAACTAGTATATTCTTTTTTAAATCTTGTTTTATAGCTGCCGTGGGTTACCAAAAACTGTTTTCAGACATTTGAAATGTCACCTATAATTCCAAAAACGAATAGAACATTTCGGAGTCGCCCGGCAAACGCGCGGTTCTTGTTACGCTCCTATCACTTGCAACAGCGATGATGAGTCCGAGAATGATTAAAAACGACGAAATTAAAAAAATAATAAAATAAAATACTTTATTGCAGTTTCCTTTTGTCCAATTTGTTAAAAAAAATACCGTCAATATCAGTTCGATAGTTTCGAATCAACTCTTTATAAATAGAATGTTGAAAAAAAAAAAAAATCGCCGCAATACGATTTTTTCATAATTTATGACTATCAAAACAGGCGCGGATACAGAGGGGGGGGTCAGACCCCCTCCCTCCCTCAGAAACATTACACCCCCCCCCCCTTTAGCGAAAGCCTAGTTCCGCGCCTGTATCAAAAAGTTGTATGATTAGTAAGGTGCTACAATAAATTTGTCTGATATATATTTTTTCTACATCTGGGCAACTTTTTTCATCATGTCCAACAGTCTTCAGACAGAATGCTCTGTTACCTATAAAGTAACATTTTTCAACACATTCAAAATGATTTCTACATATATAAGATGCTGTCTAATGAAAAAAAAAAAAATTGCGTCAACTGACCAGTGTTCAGAAGATTTTCAGACAGTGGGTATGCCGTGGGTTTTTTATTTTACCCCATTTTTTATTTTCTCAAATGGTCTTCTGGGTACGTGCGACGCTATTAGTGTTTGAAAATTGTATTTTCGGTATCTAAAATGTACATTCTGAAAATCAAACATATTGGCTATGCAGTTCGGTATTTTTGTTGACATATTTGAAAATGCAGTCAGGTCAGACGTGATGCAGAAAATTTCTGACATTAGGTTTTTGGATTCAGAATAACCAAATACGATTTGATACGGTTTTGGTCTAAAACGATTAGGCAAAAATTTTGGTCACGGAGAGCCCATGTCCAAAATGTTTGCCTATTACTATGTACTATTATTAAAAAGTTTTTCTTGACATTGGCATAAGAATGATGTAGGAGCATTATGTACTCTGTGAATCGAAATTCAACTTTGCTATTTTCAGGGTTTTACTACGAGTACGTATGATGTATTACATCAAACATGAGGTCATAGGTGACTACGCGACACAAATCGAGAGTGGAGTACATGCCAGGTAAAAATTATTGTTCTATCATTTTAAATTAGAAAGTTTGCCATTTACACAATCCAAGCTTATTGCTTGTTGCATACCATACAATTTAAGGAATAATCGACTGGCACCGTGTTAACAACATGTATAATTCTTGTGCGATATGAGCAAGTTAGCGTTCGAACTGGTATTGGCGAACCAGTTCGTAACTCAGTGGTAACAGTTTGACCTAGAGCTGTCCTGGAGTAGTACATAATTTCAATAGAATAAGAGGCGAGCTTATGTACCAGTTTTGTTAGCAACTACAAAAAAAATCTTCTCTTTACAATTAAGTATATTATTTTCAAATATGAGTGTGGTTAGTGAGGGTGTCTTGATCGTTGCTGCTCTTATGAGTCAAGAAATACAGAGAAAACTTCGTAAAAAAGGCCTCGTACACAACGGGTTTATTTTATTTAGTTGAGGTGTTTCTATGGCCACTTTTCGTCTCTACTATCAGATCCTGGACTCCACCCAGTGCTAAAGTAATTGTTAAAATAAATCCAACGAGCCCAAACAGCGAGTCTATTTTGTTTAGTTTAGGATTTTCTATGCCACTTTGCGGCACCATCATGAGACCCTGAACTCTACCTCAGGCTATAAGTACTTATCAAGACGAGCCCAAAAAAAAGGAGCGCACTTGTTTAGTTGAGGAGTGCCGATGGGCATCTTCTGGCTGCATCATCAGACCAGCTCCATGATACCACATTATTGCATTGTCAAAGACGTCACGTATATGCCAAGTTTGAACTCAATCGGATAGGAAGGAAAAATATATTACAAAGGAGATTGAGCTAAGCTGCCCTAAATAGCGTTAAGATATTTATACCAATGGATAGATCGCTACTTTACATTGGCCTCCTATATGCCGTTTTAGGAACAATGTTTTAAAGAGTCGGTCGGTCGAACAGAACGTTAAACCTGTCACACCCCCCAATAGCGTTAGATATATGCCAATGGAAAGATATCTCATCAAGGGGAATTTATATTATAACGACTTCTCTCAAGTGCTAGTCAAGGTTTACTAACAATAACGTAATATATTGTATACTAAAACCTTCCTGAAAGTATGTAGATTACGTTAGTTAAAGAATTATCAAAACTGATTTATAAGTGTATGAAAAAATCACGAACTTACAAACATGGGGGTTCGAATAAAGAAATTCCTTTTTTTAAGTCCGTTAAAAAATCAAGTTAAATTTTCATTAAACGAACAGAAATAAACAAAATTATACCTTTGTCAATTTCATTGGCAGAAAAAGTCACAAGTATCCGAGCAAAAGTGAGCGATGAGGACATCTGAAGAATTGAGTCAATCTTGTCAAGAATATTGCTTTTATTCAACTATAGTGTATGTGCAAATAGACTGTGCCTTACCTACCTTCACACTATATAAATTAATAAATTATATTCATTAAGATTTTTGAGATATCGTCTCTCAAATTGATAGCACGGGGTGGGCCGATATTTTTGCACGCCAGTGAGAGAGAGTATTGAGGCATCGATAAATACCTGATCATAAAGTTCATATTACGGCATCACTAAACCATTGACAAGGACGTCCATAGGCATCGATTTCAATGATGGTGCCTATGGACTTTACGGCATGCCTAATGATACCACGGCATCGTTGTCCTTGAAATTTCAATTTATCGACATACTAGCGACCCGCCCCGGCTTCGCCCGGGTAGCAAAGCATAATATAACATAGCCTATGTCACCCGGAGATAGTGTAGCTTTCCAACAGTGAAAGAATTTTTGAAATAGGTTCAGTAGTTTCGGAGCCTATTCAATACAAACAAACAATCATATCTTTTCTCTTTATTAAATTGTAGCTTATATGAAACATTTGTATTTTTAACATCGCGCCATCTGTTAGAATCGTTTGGAGCTAACAGATAATTGTGACTGTCAAATAATAGACAAATAATTTGCAATAAAATAATACTGCGACTATAAATTGAGATGTAAGCTATCTTATCTTTCAAGTTGGATCAAATTGCACACGGTGTGCAAATCAAATTTAAAATCGGTTCAGTAGTTTAGGAGTCCATCGCGGACAAGCAACGGGACACGTAATTTTTATATATATAAAGATTATTAAGTTATATTTCTATTCCTCGCATAAAAATCTCATGCCGTGTTGTGCCGCCAGTGGGCGCAGGCCCTTAGGATAATATTTGTTATTACTTCGAGTGGTGTGAATTATTGTTGTGTTCGGAGTTAAATTGTGTTAATTGTTACTTCTTGTTTTTATAGTGACGATGGTATGTACTTTGCTTTTAAATTGTTTGATCCCAATAGGTAACCACGTTGATTGCGGCATCAGTGACATTCTTTAAGCTTTGATGACCTAGTGAACGGGCACTTAGTAAACTCCAGCTAGTGGGACATGGTGTGATCAAAAGCACCGTAAAATTCAATTAACCCTAATATATGACTGTTCTCTAAAATCCTGACATTTGAGACCAATTCTAACTAAGAGAGTTGTATTGATTATTCTAATGATAATAATTCTGGAAATACATATTTGTTACCGTCACGAATCATATTTTGATCAACATACAAACTGACCTAAAAATAAAAAATAAATACCGAAATAAAATTTGAATTTCGTGGGCTACCTTATCGTATCCCCCTTCAGTAGGCAAATCTGTCGAAGTAATTCATAATTAAGCCTTCACCAAATCTAACGACTCCGAAAAAATAAATTCGGTTTTTTTTTAAAGGATATTTAGTGCGAATAAATGTAACTTTCTGTGATAGTGTTCCTCGTCTTGTTAGTGAATATCCATCAGACGGATCGATGGAGGCTTTTGGCAAATATGACGAAATTACATTAATTCAGAAGAGCAGTGGTGGTGGCCAAGTGGTAACGGCTGCGACTTGGCGCCTGTCTGGTTCGGACCGAGACAGGTGCGGTTTGTGTAAATTATTTCATCGCCACTGCTCTCAAAACGGTGAAGATAAACATCGTGGCGAAACCGGCATGTCCTAGAACCAGAAAATCGAAGACATGTGTCATCTACCAACCCGCACTGTGCTCGTGTGGTGGATTACGCCCCATTCTCTCTCACCGAGAGGAGGCCAGTGTCCCAGCAGTGGCAACATTATAGGCTGATTATGCAGAAAAGAAAACAAAAGAAATTAAAAAAAAATCCCCTGCCATAACGTATAATGTTCTCCTTAAAAAGCATTATCGATTCATGTTTATCTTATACCTAGCAACTGGGCGCAAAGAAAATGCCAATACTTTGGTGCCCAAGTAGCCATCTTTTAAGTCTTACTAACGCACTAACAATACGCAAAAGTTATTTTAGTTGCAAAGGTCCGGTCCTCCTTGAAAAGCTCTTTGCATTGGTATGTATCTTTCGGCTAGTAGGCTTTGGGGCAGGTACGTATAGTATGTTGCCAATTCTCATTTGTAACGGTATGTAACAGTTGGGTGTTTTTGAGCAGACGTTCAACAATTGAATGAAATATTTATTGGCGGCGCAAATACGGGCAATATGAACTAGAATCGACGCGTCATAAATTGGTACAAGCACGTTGTACGCGCTTGTGCGCTGTATTTAGACGAGGTAAATCTCAAATGCAATAATCGGCTTGCAATAATTGCCTAGGTGTAAACATAAGCCGCGCGTTATTATCGCATGGAAAAACTTGCTTTTAATTATTGCATGCAATTGTATGGATATGGCTCGCATAAACACTTGGTTGCAATTATTGATCGTCAATTATTGCACATACTCTATGGCATACAAATTTTTGTCTTGAATGTTCCAGAAACTTGTATCGTTAAATACAGGCTTTATCCGTCAGACGATGCTTACCAATACAGGAAGCGGAGCGCGTTTCTTTTTTACATTTATCTTTCAGTTTTAGTTAACAGGGCAATATATACGTGAGTCTTTACACGCCTGTTTGCAGGCAGTTTAACGGAGACATGTACCTGCGAAGTTTCACAAAAGATCAATAATAACTAGATTTTAGGAGGGATTTGCGGAGGGTATGACAGACGGTCGGGTGGGCATGGCGAAACTACAAAGATTACTACGAAACCCTGTACTATCTATACAACATCAAATTAAATTAACTGGCGATACTTCACAGACTAGACGGGTATCGATACCTCATGATAATAAAATTCGTAAAACAAACAAAAAAGACGCTCTTCACATTGGCAGACATAATGATAATGATCGACAGCCTTCACAATCGGAACTGAAGTAGTCGTTATCTTCTCATGTAAAACACCCTTAAGAGAGGCCAATCCGTCATACTTTTCATACAAACGCTCGTACGTGATTATAGCGTTGTAACACATCTTTCATTGATTTTTTTTAACTAATAGGTATCTTTTGCATTTTATCTAGGTTTCTATGCAAGCAAAAAATCTAAATTTGGAGAAATATGTTAGTATAAGCCTCCAAAAATCTGCTTTTATGCACAAATTTTACGTGAACTTCGGCCGTGCATACTGTACTCCTAAATTGTAAAAGTAAAGAAAAAATCTTCATAAAAACCTCGCACATGTAGTGGAGATTGTACAATTCATTTTTCCAAAATCTTGTAACCCTTTTTCAAAAACATGTATTTTTTGCAACAAGTTTTGCGAAATCTCTGCGCGCCAAATTTCGTTCAATGTTATCGCGTTCTCACTCTTGCTTTTTTTCAAACATTGCGTTGGATGAATCAACAAGCTTTTCAATCATGCTCGCGTTGACGATAGACGGACCGAGAAGGGGCCTCTTAAGATCATTGACCATAACGACTATCGCAACAATGTGGGTCTAATCTACATCCCACAACATGACAACGACTTGTGGTAAGATACATGTTTGTTCCTTTTTGCAGTTCCTTGGGAATGCGCGTACCTCGTGGTGTTGACAGCACACCTCCACGCCTGTGGTGGGATAGTGAGTGTGACGTGTCCTTGCTTGTAGGAACATACGTCCATGGTTACGAAAATTATTTGGCTATGCGTTCAGATCCACAACTTTGCTTTGTAGACAAACTGGGGCCACCAGATGATGCTGAATGTACAGATATCAAGTGAGTGCATAGGATGTTTTCTTTTATTTATGAGGATTTCGCATCCAACCCGGCTTATGTGTGATTAAATAAAACAAAAGTAGCAAAATAATCAATCATTTAGCGAAATAATACTTTCGGCATTTATTTATTGCAATACTAGGGTGATTGCGTAACACATTTTGACAATTCAACGACATTCATTACGTCGTCTGCCCGACAGCGAAACATCCATCAAATCCATTATGTTTTGATGGATTTCTTGGAAGCCTACCCCGAAATAGTTGGGAAATTGCAAATCCATTGTTTATTCGCGTCTGCCTCGCCTAGGCAGACGCGAATAAACAATCGATTTGCAATTTATAATTGAAAGTGTGTTACGCAATTGGGGTACAGAACTCGTTGTCGGCCATTATGGCCATCGCACACCCAACTACTCGAAAAATAAACCTACGAAAAAAAAACATATGTAAGCATTATACAGGCTGATTTTTTTATCACTATCCAAATTTTATCTAGGCAATCGGTACTATTCAAAGACTACATTCTCAAATTCAAATTTTTACAATACAATGTTTTTCGCAAAAGTATTATCAATTCCGCGTGGTCACGAAGTTAAACGTTGACGCGAAATGAGAGAAAGGGGCGACGTGCGGGAGCAGCGGGGATGTATTGTATCCGCGGGTGGTATCCACAAACGTAGACTTTTTTTAGACAACGCTGTGATGCCATATCTCAATATTTTTTAAAGTACTGAGTGATACTCAAAAAAAAGGTATTTTTTATTTTCGCCAAAGTTCTTATCATTTAATTTTGGATAGTAATTAAAAATTCGTCCTGTATTACTCATGAAGTTCTCGTTGCCCATCCGTCTCCTTAATTTATGCAAACTAAGGCTCTACGGTACTATATCCGTGGGCCCCGCGTTGAAGACGCATTGTACTTGTCACTTGACGATTTGTTGACGTAGAACTGAAAGTTGGAAATGAGACGGTGTTTGAAAGATTTGCTATCTATACATCATTTTATGACCAGAACTAATAGTAGGTACATAATTGATATGAATTAAGGATGGAACATGTGCAGTTCCCTTCAAAAACCTCAATCAATTTTAGACCCATTAATATCGTTTTTTGTCAGCGCACAGAGCCGCAAAATGCACAAGTTAAGTATGGTCATGGTGCTCATGGGCTCATGACTACTGCGCAGTAGAAGTATTTTTAAAACGCGTGTAGTAGTCCTGGCCTATCCGCACTGTCCACCGCTGCGTTGCATAAATTCTGTACTGTACGGTGGACGGTATTCTCTATGTATCGCTATGCGATGCCCGCACGTCACCCGATGTTATATACGGTCTATACAGGATGAAATTTAAAAGGTGCGCCAAATTAAAATGTATTATTCAACGTGTTATAAAGAAAATATAGAGCATGTCACTTGACCCAGAGAAAGGAAAACGATGCACATACGTGCGGGTAGGCATGTGATCTGGCAAAGTCGTCGTGGGCCATTTTTATCGTAGGTATGGTCAAAATTAGGTGAATGACCGCTAGCTCCGCCAACTTGCTTCATGTTGTGATCTCTGCGATGAACAGATTGCTCTTTGAGCGCGCGCTAAAATTGATACTTTAATTTTCTTATTTGTTTTGACAGCTTTCTATTTATTTACTAGAGTTACTTCAGTTCGTGTCTACTTGAAGGCAACAACTTAGTTTGTACTATCTAAGACGATAATTCACCATTTTTTTCAAGAATTTAGATTTGGGAAATGACGATTTATAATGATTATGTCACAGTTACTGAAGCCTCCTATTTCAAGGTGGCCCAAGTTTTCAATTTCATCCTGTAGAATGTCGGCTGACGTGGGGGCACCGCATTATTAGTTTGCCGTAAGACTTCCCGCACATGGCACTGGACCCAGGGCCGTATTTAAGCGTGTGGAGGCCCTGGGGCCACCAAAAAGTGTAGGCCCCGAAAATTTTGTGGAACAGACGATATATTTTTTTCCACAGTTTTTAATCTTTTTAAACAGGGTGTATTTTTTAGATAGGGCAGTAAGGGCAAGGTACCGTAACCGTTATACCTACACACCGTGTGTAAAACAACGAAAAAAGAAATGTCAAAGGAAAAGTTGTTTACTAGTGTTTACTCGCCGGAATTTGAAAGGCTTTTTTTTCGAAGTCTATTGTTGGGGCCCAGGGACGGTTACCCCGGATGCCCTTCCCTAGATCAGGCCCTGGTCGGACCGCAAGTTTGTGTATATGAATGAATATCGCGCATGATCCACATCGTCGCCGCGCTGGAACCGCGTGTACACCGCATTTATAACGAGTTTTAAATAGTAATGCAACGCTTACAGTTCAGTATAGCATTGCCAACAAAACTGTAAACTTGCTGACCTGTGATCGTTGCTTTACTATTATTTAACTGGCATCAATGCGGTGTACATATTCAATCGTATACACAAACTTGCGGTCCGGCGGCGGTCGGTGCGGCTCCGGCGTCATCTGCAGAAAGCCTAAGGCTTTATTGTGACTACATCGTGCGAAAATACAATTCAAGCCAAATCTTTCATCGAGAAATACAATATTTAAGTAATTTTAAGAGGGTGCAATTTAAAGTTGGAAACGTTGCAAATAAATGTAAAATATTTCGCTGTTTTAATTAATTTGATAATATTATTAAATAAAATTATGAAATATCGCTCTGAATGCATTCAAATATGGATAGTGAATTGCTATAAATAAATTATAATACTGAATTAGGCGTTGGAAAAGTTTACAAAATTAATTATTGCAATTCATAATCAATATTTTAGTACTCTACAGAGTTAGTAACATTAACAAATTAATCAAAACTGCGAAATAGACGCATGGGCGGCTTAGTGCGTTGACGATCTCCACTCACGTTTTCGTTTAGTTCGAGCTTGCTTTTCATCGTTAAATTTGACTAAAAAATCTGATTTATTATATTAAAAATTATGTCTGACTGACTGCCATGTATGATGTCTAACAGGAGTGAAGAACGGAAGGTGAGAGGTAGTGTAGTTGGAGACGAAGATTGCACAGACGATGTATCTAGTGGAGCTGGAGCAACATCCCCCGCAGCGTCTCCTCGGCCTGATGATGACAGTACTCAGAGTAGTAGTGGTGGACATTTATGGCCCTCAATGCAAGATTTGAATACGAGACTCCGGAGACTAATTACTGCATATCAGAGAAACTACAAAAGAGAGGAGCTTAAAATGCAGCAAAGAGCTAAGGTGCGTAATATAAAAGCATTTTTTTTTGGAATTTCATTTTGTGACATACGAGGGTCATTCAATAAATACTTAGCCTACAAAAAGTAAACGAAAATTTTGGAAAAGTGGCAATTAATTTTTCAACATAGTCTCCTTTTAGTTCGATACACTTAGCCCAGCGATGCTCCAACTTTTTTAACCCGTCCGAAAAATAGTTTTTGTCAAACTCTGCAAAATAGGCCTCCGTGGCGGCGATGACCTCCTCATTCGATCCATATCTATTCCCGGCGAGTGATTTTTTCAGATTAGGAAACAGAAAGAAGTCACAAGGGGCCAAATCTGGAGAATACGGTGGATGGGGCAGCAATTCGTAGCGTAATTCGACCAATTTGGCCATGGCAACGGCAGACGTGTGAACCGGTGCGTTGTCGTGGTGAAACAGCACTTTTTTCTTCGCCAGATGGGGTCGTTTTTTCTTTAATTCGGCGTCGAATCGGCCTAATAAATCGGCATAGTAAAGCCCTGTAATTGTTTTACCCTTCTCGAGGTAATCGATGTAGATCACACCTTGTGAATCCCAGAAAACGGTGGCCATAACTTTTCCGGCCGATTTTACAGTTTTCGCCTTCTTTGGAGCACGTTCCCCGGTCTGGATCCATTGTTTTGATTGCTCCTTGGTCTCTGGTGTGTACCAGTGGATCCAGGTTTCATCGACGGTCACAAAACGACGCAAAAACTCCGCTGGATTCATCTTAAACAGCGCCAAACACGTCTCCGATGTGGTCTCACGGTTGCGCTTGTTTTCTGGTGTGAGTAAACGCGGCACCCATCGCGCCGACAGCTTTCTCATGCCGAGTTCCTCGTGAAGAATATGATGCACTGTTCCTTCTGAAATGCCTACAGTCTCAGCTAGCTCCCGAACCTTCAATCGGCGATCTGCCAATACGAGATCATGGATTTTTTTAATGTTTTCCTCCGTAGCAGCTGTTTTCGGTGCACCTGGACGTGGTTCATCAAAAACCGACGTACGGCCACGTGCAAACTCGTTGAACCAATTCTTGACGGTGGCCATCGATGGAGAAGAGTCACCGTACACAGCATCCAAGCGCTCTTTGATTTCGATGCGCGTTTTCCCTTCCAAAAATAGGAATCGAATCACCGAACGATATTGCTCTTTTTCCATTTTTGTAAAACCGATCGACACGTTCGCTTCCATAAGTTGTCAAATTAAAACAAATGAAGGGATTGGAATGAAAATTTGAAAAAAGAATTAAAAAAGAATGTGCTACACTGTGGTAAAACTCTTTTGAAACTACAGCGCCCTCTGGCGATGAGGCTAGGTACTTATTGAATGCACCTCGTAACATCACGTCCCCGAACGGTTGGGGTAAGGTGTACCACATTTCGCCAATTATTTTTTTCTTAATAATTTAATTCCCATGTAATAGGGGTGAGCCTATGACCATCAACCGGACATACATCCAGACTCCGGACTGCTACTTAGAAAAGACAATGAGCAATAATTGTGCTTTGCTTGAATTGTGTTGAAATGTGCAGCCACTAATGAAACATAAAAATTTGATACATTATTAATTTATTACATCATTAACAAAATAAAGTGTCACGGTAATTCATAAAAAAGTCAGTCGGAACTGACTTATTTTAGTTTATGAGTGATTTATGCGATGGCACGTCAGGGCTAAATCCGAAACTGTGGATAGTAGAGCAAAAGTGGTCAAAGGAAACCCAACCTAGATTCAGATCCTTATGAGGTTTTGATATAACACTATCGCTCAGTATAAACAGCCTGTATTTATACTCAGCGATAGTTTACAAAAGGGTTACCTTTGACTACTTTGCTCTACTAATCATAGTTTCGGATTATGCACTGAAGTCCTATATCAAAAAATTTACTGTATAAATTGGTTTAAATCGGCTCGAACAGATTTTTTAAATTACTAACAAACAAATGTCGTTATTATGATAGTTTCTACTAAACGTAAGTGTCGTTTATGGCCGTAAAAAAAGGCACCAGTTTTGGTCATTGGCTTTAGTAATGGATAAAACCCATAACAATACCTGTCCTGAGAATCGAACCCAGGACCGACCAACGTGGCAAATATACATTATAAAAATTACGAAATCCAAGATGCAAAATTCTATATTTGTACCATCATCGCTGGGTACGGATGGGAACTTTATTATGCCTCGATCTGTCACGTTACTGTATACGATTAAATGTCCAAATACCTATATATTGTGCTGGATGTGTGTATTTTTTCTAACGGCACTCTCGGTGCGCGAGTCCGACTCGTTCTTTGCCGGTTTTTAGGGTTCCGTAGCGGAATAGCAAAAATGGAACCCTAATATTTGCGTTATCTCCGTTCGAATGACATACAGCCATTTTACTTGCAAAATATTAGCACTTTATCGATGAAAATTGGGAAGAAGGTGTATTGTATTCTCAGCACCGCTAAACAATGGTAGTCAAATTACTAAATTAATAATTATGAGTTGCACTTTCCATGCATGCAATCAAGGCGTGAAAACAAAAAAACGTGTGCGGTCGGGGGACCCCTGTCAGGAACGAAGTTCCTTACATGATACTTGCACACGAACACACTCGTATATAAGAGAAAGAGACAAACGCTATTTCCTTACGTGACGGTTTCTACCAGTCAACTCCTACCGCAAGCCGTGTTAAGGAACTTCGTTCCAATAATTCAATGCACTTAACCATGTGGGGTATCGTTAGATCCTATAATTAAAAATATCATAGTTTGTGAGATATGGGTGTTTTCAGTTTCTTTGAGAATTAATGTCAAATACAAACTTATTTTATGCTGTCGATCAAATCAATATTGTGCATGTGTAAATATATACGTCGACCACAGAACCCTTCTCTGCGTGATCCGACACGCACTTGGCCGTGCTTTTAAATTTTTGTATTAAATTATTAAATGCTAATACTCCGCCTTTATTTATAAACATTGCTTTTGTTGTTCGATGTTTCAAGACAGCTTAAACGTCAAAAAATGCATTCGTTTCAAAAAGTCCTAAAAGCAAATGGTGCTAATAGCAAAACGACCTATAATCAAAAAATACATTTTAGCAAAAAGTCTTATTAGCAAATCGTCCTACGAGCAAATAGTCCTAAATGCAAAAAAAAACAGAAATGGTGCAGTCATACCACTCATAAATATAGTTTTTTTTTAAAGGAGTACTTTTATGTATCATCAGCTCGAGACTATAAACTTTAGAATCTAATCAAATCTAACTAGCCTGTATTGTCCCACTGCAAGACAAAGGCCTCCCTCCCTTTTCCACACAATTCTGTCTTTTGCTAGTGCCGGCTAGTCCTTTTTCGGTAGAGTCAAGCTCGTCTCACCACCTGCGCCTTGGCCTGCCGCGATGTCATCTTACGCGTAATGGGACGGGACCCGCTCGGTGGTTCTTTTAGTCCATTTCGCATCTGACATGCGCCAGACATGGCCGGCCTAGTCCCACTTAAGCTTAGCGGCTGTCTAAGAGAACGGATGTTTCATAAAAATAAACTTTAAAAAGTAACAACCTTTATTTTTTTTTGTTTAGTCTTAGATTATATATATTATATAATATTATACGACTACATATCAACTATACATTTCTAGAATAAACTGACTTCTCATTGTACGAAAAGCCTATACAATGCGGGGTCAGCTAAAACTGGAAATGTATAGCTTGATATGTCGTCGTGTATACGTAAGAAACACTCACAATATATTTGTAAGGCATGAACTAAGGGCGAATTTCAGGAAACTTATATACCTAGAATAAGTCTTACCCTGAGAACAAAAATATATATTTGACAGTTTTTTCAATTACTAGAACTGTCAGACGTCAATTTTATTGCACGGATAAAATATATCTGACTGGTAAAATCGGCCCTAAACAACTTTCCTATTGACGACAACAGCAATCGTTGCTAATTTGTTGCCAAACATTGTTCGGTTCTTTATCTCCGAAGACTTAAATATAATTGAACACTAATATAATGAATGCGCCTGTTTTTGTGAACCTCTAATGGATACTAAATAGCCAATAAACTGCAATCAACTCGGAGGCTTGTCCCAGTTCTAACCTAAAGTAACCCATTTTTTAGGGGTGCCCTAGCTTAGTTACTGCGACGAACTTTGAGTAAAGGCCAGAAAGTTATAAAGAAAACAGAAAAAAAAATTAAACAAAAGAATAAAGTGTAATAAAAAAAGTGTACGTCATTAGAAGGTCAGAAGGTCAATAAGATTTAAAGGAAAAAAATTATGTTTCCTTTTTGAACTCTTAATTTTTAGTGGTGATGCGCGCTTGTCCGTTTTTTTTCCATAAAAAGGAATCAAAACTGAACTTCAAATGATTAGAAATTATTTATTACAACAAATCAGTACACTAACAAAATTGTAAATTATGGTCTATCTATTCACATTGACGGCATTCAAATTGAGAGCCAAAAGAAGTTTTCTTATGTGCCAGTGCTTTAATTCTTCTCATTTCTATGCCTTTCAAATAAATGCTACAATGAGCCATGACGATAAAAACCGATAGTGATTTTTCAGCAGAAGGCTGCCTTTCCACCAGAGATGTGCGAGGATACGTAACGAGGCAAATGTGTGAAACTATCGAACAACATCGCTTCATTTTCATAGTTTGAGCTAAGCTAGCGCTGTTATTGGTTAGTTTCACACACATTCCTCGCTAGGCATCCTCGCACATCTCTGATGGAAACGCAGCCTTACTGTACTTTAAAAATAGGATTTGCTAATAGGACATTTTGCTAAAGTGTCGTTCTGATTATAGGTCGTTTTCCTATTAAGACCATTTATTTGCTTTTAGGACTTTTTGATACGTAGGGAAAAAATGTATAGTCACATTGACGTTTAATAATAACTAAGCAACATTTATAAATAAGGGGAAACATGTATAATAAGATTATTAAGTAAGAATTTCATTCAGAAGATGGAGCGACGAGAGCGGATGGATCAGTTGGCCAGAGATGAGGTGTCACAATGGCGTTGGACGCGCGCAGACGAAGAAGCATTCCGTCGTACCGTCGCTTCCTATGGAGTGGAGTTCGACCCAACCACTAAAAGTCTACGTTGGAGTCGTTTTAGAACACTTGCACGATTGGACACTAAAAGTGATGACGCTTTAACTGATTATTTGAAGGCATTTATGGCCATGTGCAAACGTCAGTGTGGACTTTCTGTGGGAGAAGCTGAGCTTCCGACAAGAGCAGATTTAAAAGCAGAGCCTATAGGAGAAGAGAGAGCTATTGCTACTCTTGAAAGGTAATGGTATCATTTGACTTATTTCGAATAAACTTGCTTTGTAAACTCTATCGAAGGAGTCCTCTAAACATTATCCACAAATCGAAAAGTGGAAAGTTTTGACATTCGATATGAAGACGTAGTCTGAAACTTGTACTTCGACTGCTAAAAATAACCTAAACACAGTAATCATATTATTGCCAATAAGTAAAAAATACTGTTAACTAAGTTTAGCGTTGTTTGAAGTAAATATGTAAAGTTTTTATAATGTTTTGACCGCTGCTTAGATCCAAGTTTATTTGCAAAATTATAGGTAGTTTGTCAAAGTCACGTTCTACGTAAATTTAAAAGAAGAATTCTTACAAAGTTAACTAACAACCGAAATAAAACAATAATGTTTTTCAATCATCTTCTTCGTGTCGCTGGCACAAGAGCATTTCAAATTTTGTGGGCTCTAAACTTAGCCACTCCCACAGCGTCGTCGGTGGCAGAGCAGGTCACTTTGACTGCATGTTTTAAGACACAAGTTCCTTTCAAACTGATTGATCGGAATGGTGCTGATCCATACGTCATGTTCGTGAACGGGCACCGTCAGTAGGGACTGGTCATCACTTAGCTGCCACAGCTTATTTTAATTATACAATAGTTTTTTTTTTTCTTTTATAGACGCTTTTAACGCGGACGTCTTTCTACATCGTTCTCACATGTATAAAAGCTCGTACACACTGGTGCGACGCGACGCCTGACACAAAGGCACCGCGCCTCGCTCGACGAGCGGCGCCTTTGTGTAGCGCTGTCGCGTCGCGCCTGTCTGTGGGAGCCTTAATTTCAACATGAAGGATGTAACCAATATATTGATTTAAATCAAAAGAATGTCCGTGGAGTTTCCGTTCTTCACTATATGAACCTACTAGGCTTTGAAATGGGCAACTAGCTTTGTATGACATATACCTTGACAATTCAAAAGTACCTGTAATTGCTTTATTTGAACTAAATGCTTTGAGTATGAAAGGGCAGGATAGGAGGTGAAGCATAGTTTTTCCCACTTGATAAGCTTTTCAATAAAATATTGAGATTAAGTTAATCAATCCATACTGAGTTTACTTCTCTGACGTTTTCGGCCCGTCCACGAGATTTGTCTTAGTGACATGCGGCGCGCGGAGCTTTGCTCATGCACGTACGCTTAGTAGCGGAAGCCGCAGCGACGGCTTTTGTTAAAAACTTTTGATATCGAAATATTAGGTACCTAGTACTTTTATAGATCAGCAATTTAATTAAACACACTTTCATATTCTGTAAAACAAAATTTCTTTGAAAAACGCAGCCGTATTAATTTACGCTACAAAAACAGATCAACATGTTTTGCTCAGTAAACTACCGCTTAATTCGCCGCTGTGTCACGGCATCTCACCTAGTCGCCAGCCCCCCCCCCCCCCCCCCCCCGTATATTTGTTACCGTCACGTGCCTTTGTTTTCACCGCTCGCCGCCTCGCGCTTAGTTTTCGCTCATAGTGGCAAGGTCGTTGCCAGGCAAAGCAAGCAACAAAGCAAGTAACAAAGCAAGTTTATTTGAAACAAAAAACTATGTTAATTTATTAAAAACACTAGCTTCTGCCCGCGACTTCGCCCGCGTTAAATTTCTTGTTCCCGCGACCCACCCCGTCACCATCACCGCCGACTATAGGCATTGAACTAATTTTTATTTCGCACACGTGTTGGTAAATGAAAAATAACCCACGCGTGTGAAATACATTGCATGTTGAACTTAATCGTAGTGCGATAAGAACCAGTTTTCGAGGAAGTGTATTGAAAAATCTTTTTTGTTCGTCAAAATAGATATAATGGTTCCTTTGACCACTTTGCTCTACTAACCATAGTTTCATTGAAAAAAATTTAAGTTTACAGCTACTTCAATAGAAGTATACAGCTACTTCATGCAAAATTTCACTTTTTATGTAATTTTGTGCATAATTTATTTATATAGCGTTAATGGTCGCCGAAAAAAGTCGCTTTTTAAATCGCTTCAAGAAAACCAGAGGTTTTTCGAATCTAACTTTTTTTTCGACCCGACATTTTGCGAATAGGCCGTTCTGCGTCGACTTGCGTTGAAAATTGCGAAAGATACATTTGTTTTTTTTTCGAAACTTTGTATCTTTCCTGTATAATACATGTAATTTTCGAAAAAAAATAACCAATTTTAAAAATGAAAATACAATCATACACGTGTATTAGTTAAACACTGTGTATTTTTCATATTTAACAACCAAAGGGAAAAATCAAGATTAATAAAAAAATATGAAAATAATAACTGAATTAAATAAAAAATAAATAAAAAGAGTTATTAATTATATAAAGAATAATAAAAGTGAATAATAATAACTAAAATAAATAATAATTAAAAATAAAAACAAATATTATTTGATAAATATATGTATGATATTATTTAATAATAATTCATTAAATATTAATTGAACAGTAATGTAATTAAATGATATAAGTTTTATGTAGGTACTATACTCAATATCATTATAAATTTACTCTCAAAATACCATCTTATTAATGTTAATGTAAAAAACTTAAAATTGCGAAAGATTCAACCGAAGATCCACAAGCAAAGTTTCTGTATTTTATTGAAAAATACAGGGGCATTTGAAAGATACATGTATTTTACATATTATTTTCAACGCTAGTCAAGACCCTATTTAGTTTCTAATCTAATACCTTTTAACAGGATTGATCTTCTACGAGTATTACGTGAAGAAGTCGCTCCACATCCTGCACTAGATACTCGATTGGCTTTATGTGAGCGGTCACCGGACACTCCACCGTGGTGGCAACCGGCTCGACACGACAAACTGTTGGTTTTAGGTGTCTGCAAGTAAGTTTTATTTGCATTGCTTTTAATTCCATGCACTTTTACTGTGTTTTTTTGGCAGGTTTTGAAGGCAAATATATTTATTCGTAGTACAAGGTACATACAAAGCTGTTAACTATAGTTATAATAGTTCAAGATTCATCCACTGCTGAAAGAGGCATACGAACTTTCGTATGCCGCTTTCTAGTTTATACTGGTTTTGTTACCACTGACGTGCGGTCTGTGTACGATATTTCAAATGTTTGAAACCTCTAACCCCCTAATAAACGCAGAGTAAAGTTGCAACTAGTATTAAATTCAGTTTAACTAAGTATACCTTTTTCTAAGTTTAAGAATCGTACACCTTTATTCTGGGTTTATGTAAACAAAGAACAACCTACTACTTTTCAAATATTGCTTAGAGGAACGTGTCATATTAACCACTAACGACCGGTTTCTGGAACGAAAATTGTCAACGCGTCAGAATTAAACGCAAGTTAAGTGATGCGACTGGTTGTTGATAATTAATTCAACCAATCACAGCAGGTTACGCGCGCTCCACAATTTGTTAGCAAATTTTTGTGAGGATTTTTGTTCCTGAAACCAAGTTTTCTGTTATCTGACCTGCGGTGTAATTACGTAACACAGAACATATTAAGCAATGGATTAGCAATAGGCTTCAAAAACATTCAGATTATGATAGATAGTGTGTTACGTAATTAGGGTGCCGTTCTGTTATAAGAAAACAAAGATGTCAAAGTGGCGCCAACTGGTGGCGTGAATTTTCATGAAAATCCTCATAGCGTTACACATTTAAAATCACAATCTGAAGGATTTTCAAGGATATTAGTTAATTCATTGCTTCATAAATTCATCTGCTCGACAACGTAAATAACGGAATGAATACTGCTGAATTATTATAATGAAAGGCATTGGCATTGGAGGTGTGATAAACTAAATAATAATATTTCGCCGCCGTTTTGAAATATCTCATTTTCAGAGTAGCTTCAATAATAGGTACAGGGTTTTTTCATTTCTATGTTGGAGATGTACACTAGTAGTTAGGTATCAAAACTACAAAACGACAAATAAAAAGCATTCATACAAAAAAAACCGTATTAGGGTTCCGTACCTCAAACGATAAAACGGAACCCTTATAGGATCACTTTGTTGTCCGTGTGTCAAGCAAGACCCATTTTTGCAAGAACGATTAGAAGTTTCAAGTTGAATTTAATGTCAAATACTAAGGTCTGCAGTCCGTTGGACGAGTAAAAAATATAAGCTAGAAGCTTGACTAAGAAGCTTAATTAAAAAAAATTCAAGCTTCTAAATCAACGCAATCAAAACATACGGTAATTTATGTCACATAGTTTGATAATACCAAAACGTGTACAAGCATATTACAAAATAGGTTTATCTTCGGACTCACGTTTAAACCACATTAGATTTAATAGTAACAAGTGTTTCAACTAGGCACATATGGTCGGAATCGGCTCACACGTACATGCAACGCGTTTACACGAATTCTAAGCATGCTTTAGGTTACAGGTTAGGACAAGTGTTTACGTTTTCGTTTAACCATCAAATCAACCGACTCAGAAAAAAATGTGGCGGCCACTTTTTCCAATTTTCAAAACTAATTCAAATCTGCACACTTCATTTCATTCACAATCAGACGGATTTTGAAGGAAATTGCTAATCCACAGTGCTTCATATGTTTGAAAAATTCGTCTCCTCGACAGCGTAAACCACGCCATAAATGTTGTTGTTGTTGAATTTTCAAAATGAAAGACATTGCTATTGTAAGGCCCACTTGCGCGTTCATGGGTTATTCCTAAATAACTCTGAGTTAATAGCTAACTCAGGGTTAATCAAATAATTCTTCTTGCGCCTCCAAGAGTTACAGGTAAACCTAGAGTAAAATTTTCAAATATTAAACCCGCCGATGTGGGAGAGTTAAGTCGCTTAACTCTGGGTTAGTGTTGTAATGTCAAAATAAACAGGCGTTACGAGGTATCGCTGATAACTTATTTATAACGACTTCAAAAAAAGGAGGATGTTTTCAATGTGACTGTTTTTTTTTGTGTGTTACTTCAGAACTTTTTCTAGGTGAACCGATTTTGATGATTCTTTTTTATTTGAAAGCTGGTGCTTGTATTGTGGTTCCATATAAATTTCACCAAGAACTGACAAGTAGTTTTTGAGTTATCCTTAATATTGCGCATTTTTCCACTTAGTATAATATTGATGATGTTTTAATAATTTTCTGTCACTGTTATTTACATATCAAGTAGTGGTCTACGAATTTGTGTGTGGTAGGTACCACAACTAAAAAGTGAAAAACAGAACCATTTTTATTTTTCATTAAAATAATTTTTCACTTTGTTTGGAAATCGGTTGTTTTTTTTTTAAGTTTTAGTCTTTTATGTTGTTCAACGTTGTAGTAACTGAAAATTCGGCACTATATCAGCATAATATATTCAGGAGCTCATATAAAAATATATACAAATTATAAAAAACTTAAAACATTGCCTTATAATTATGAAGTTTTCGAAAATAAATAGACAAAATCTCTATGGAAACCACATACAATACGATTAAAATAAAATGTCATGTTGTAAAATTCAAAGACAACAAAGTATTACGTATCGTAATGTAGTGTAAAAGAGATAGGTATACAATTTCCGTTCATTTATTTTTGGTTGGGTTACTGATCAGGCTATAGACTTTGCAATTCTATTTTATGTTTCGTCGATTGAACTGCAATGTTCCCAAATGAAAAAACACAAATATCAGGTTTACTAACCCGGTGTCGTCACTTTTTAGTGGCGCAACGCGGATTAAGAGTTAATATGTTAATTACTTACCTACGAGTTAACAAACTATATTTATTCATTTAACCCGACTGTGTAAGTGGGCCTAGGTGTGATAAGAGATTACCCCGTAGGGATACGGGCGGATACTTAGGTATCGATTTTAAAAGCTATCGGCCTAGACAAACAAATGGCGGTCACTTTTTTCAATTTTGAACACAGATTCGAGTTTGGGATACAATACGCGCAGACTCTTAGATCGATTTTGAAAGCAATCTGTTCTGTAACTAAAAAGTTCAAAATCAGACTACGGAGTTCTTAATACAAAGCCGAAAACTTAGTACCGGACTAAGTTGTCAGTTTTGTGTAAAGAACTGTGTTTCAATCAAAGTTAAGTTCTTTTAACAAAAACTGGTTGAGACCGCCCCTCTCAACTTCGCCGTGCGCAGGCGGCAGTGAACGAGGGGCGTGGGGACAGCGGGGTGACAGCCGGCCGACGGCCGTGATAAAAACCTTGATTTATAATAAGACCGATAGGGATACATACGTATAGTTACATCAGGTTGACTTAGTATCAATAAAAGCCAATGACCGAAATTGTTGCCTCTTTTTTGCCGTTTTATTTAAAAAGTGCAACATTTTACAAGATAATTTTTTTCTAACCAGAAATACTATTTTCAGGCACGGATTGGGTGATACATATAGTAAGCTGTTCTGTGATCCCAAAATGCCATTCGCTGATTGCGCTAGCAAGTGGTATGCGAGTCACAAGAGCGCGACTAGGAGTGAAGCACAGAAGATATCTTCCGACGAGGAAGACGCGGCCGGCTCTGAAGAGGCTACCGGCGAAACTCGCATGTCGCTGAGGAGAAGCAAGAGAACCTCCAATAATTGCGATCGGACCACCGAGGACGACACAGATGCCCTCTCTGAACTAGAGACGCTAGCCAAACTCGGACGGATCGAGGAGACACTGCCTCCGGAGCGCTGGTTCTCAGAGCGGGCGCTCGAAACGCGCCTGCATCACATTGCACACGCCGTTCAGAACCGCGAGTGGCCCGCCGCCGCCAAACAAGACGCGCGCGTCGCGCCTGACGCGCTCGACGAGCGCAAGCTGGGGCCTAAGCGTCACATCGCCATCGACGTTGAAACCGACCGCGCTAAACTGCACGCGCTGCTGTCCGTGCCGCAGGCCGCGCACACGGGTGGCGGGGCCAGCGCGGCGCCCGGCGACAGCAGCGCGCCGCCGCCGGCGCACCAGCGCGCGCAAGCGACTCCGGCGCCTTCGGCCGCGCCCGTGGACCTTTCCGCGCCGCTGGACCTAAGCGACGTGCACGACTTCTCTGTGGCTCGCCGCACGCAGAGCCCCGACGCGGCGTCCTCTTCCGCGCCTTCGCGCAGCCGACTCGACGACACTCTTTCCAGGCTCATGAAAAGAAAGAATGTGGTGAGTTGAACCTTGATTTTTATGATGTGATTAAAAGTTACGCCTGTAATTGACCTACTTTGAGGCATACTGAATTTTGAATAGCTAACAAAAGTATGAACAACTCTATCGACCTTATTTCAAAACAAGGTTCTTTTGACATTGCTTGAACCATCGGCTTCGGGTGTCCAATGTCTTCGTACTTTACTTGTGGCGTAAGAAGTTGTTTCAACAAGCTATCTGAATAAAATTACGATAATTCGCAGAATACCAAGACGCTAATCAAAACAAAGCTTACAGAAAATCTAAATAAAAGTCCAAGAAAAGGCAATGACCAAAACTGGCGCCTTTTCTTTTTCGGCGGTCACTAGCGAAACATTATACATTTAGTAGAAACTACCCATATAACACATAACATCACGCCTGTATACCCCGATGGTTTAGGCAGAGGTGTACCTACGGTACACCCACATTTCGCCTGTTATTTTTAAGTTCCATGTAATAGGGGGTGACCCTATTGCCATAAACCGGCAAATTCCTGATGGAAAAACCCAATAACACTTTGCCCGACCCGAGAATCGAACCCAGGATCTCATGCTCAGCATTAGTAGCACTTGCGACCACTAGACCTACGAGGCAGTAGAAACTAACATATACAAAATTTTGTATGGCGGTAAAGTTTACGATTCGGCCAAGTGCGTGTCGGAGCACGGATAGTGAAGGGTTCCTTAGTTGGTATGAATATTTAACACATGCAACAGTATTAATTTTATCGGCCGCAAACAAAAATTGTATTTCACGAAAAATATATAAAGTGGTTTACTGCGGCTGTAACTGAAAATATCCCATATCTGACAAACTATTGACTTGATTTAAAAAGTCGCGAAAACCTAAAAATGCTGTTTTATCTTCCTCTTAACTTTGCTGTACTGCCACTCATAGTTTCAGATTTAGCCCTGATGTGCTATCGCAAAAATCGGCCTGTATTAACTGAAATAAGTCAGTTTGGACTGATTTTTATTATTCACTGTAGTACCATATTTTGTCAATTATTGACCAAGTTTTTTAAGTTTCATTTGATGGTCACCAAAAAAACAAAACCGGGCAAGTGCGGGTAGGACTCGCGCCCTGAGGGCACGTCTCAAAGTTGTTCCTGGCTGCCCGCGGCTTCACACACTAGGATTGAAGGACAAACTTAACATTGCAGTTGAAAAATAAAGTTGATAGAGTGGACCGACTTTAATTAAGGACGCTATCACATTTTTGAATCACTGAAGTTTAGGTATCTGAGTCGCAACACAACATTATTACGTGTACGCACACATTGAAACTTTTGTCCGCTAGATTTTATACTAATGTTGGCACTTGAAGGTTTTTTTTTTAAATATTGTCTAGCATTGTTGAGTAAACTTAGTAGTAACTTTACTTTATTGCATTTGGTAACAGATAACTACCTAAGTATTATCTGCATGGTCCTCATAATTTTTTTAATTAATTACGTAAAATTCATAGGTTCAAAAAATGTTCAAGCCATTATAAAAAAAACCCGGCCAAGTGCGAGTAGGACTCGCAATTTGAGGGCTGGCAATTAAATACATACTATAAATATTATTTTTGGCAACCATTTTTGGAGCATGCCATTAAACAAATATGCCGACCGATAACCGTAGAATATCGTTGTGATCGTTTAAAATAAATAGGATAATAATTCCCTTAAGAAAACTAAGTAAAAAATGTTTGACGGCCGAATCCGCCCACCTTTGAGATTGGGGGCGCGTGTTCAGAATTTTTAATAAACACAAACTGAGAAGTAAAATGAATAATATCTGTATATAGACTGTTTTTTTTAACGCTACTATGTATCAATCATTTGAAATTAACGACAAAAAACATTTAGAAGTATTTGAGAGTTGTTTACTAACTTCATTCCCAAAAACTTAAAAGCTTAAGTACAACCTTTTTGATTTATATAAAAATTAACAGTGACGTTAAATATTGATGATCATACTATCAAAACCGCCAAAATTGATACCTATGTGGTCTTTTTATCAAAACATTACATCCGCCGTCTTAAATAATAATAACACATGAAGACAGTGTTTTTATCATTATACCAGACTCTTAAGAAAGTGGAACGGACTTGTAAAGTACAATCAACACTATTCTAAGTTTTAAAATAATTATCACGTAAAAAATTAAGTTACATTAAAATTGCTTATTCGTCTTGTAGGCTAGATTGTAATTAATTTTTAAGAACGTGGTTATTTCTAATAAAGGATTAAAAAAGAATATTGGACTCGCCACCCCCAAAATTTCTAAAATTGATAACCATGTTGACTTTTTATAAAAAAACAATACCTGCCGTGTTTGAATAAAATATGTATGAACATTCGTAATCGCTATCCTAAAAATACCTAAAATTGGTAGCTATGTCCATTTAAAAAAAATAAAAAACATACCGTCTTGAATGAAAAAATGGATGACACATGCCACCACCACCAAAAATGGATAATCATATCAATGTTTCATTAAAAAAAATCTGGGTCATCTTGTATTCTAAAACTGATTACATATTCATAATCACCACTTCCTCCAAAATCCCCAATAATTAAAATAATATCATTAAAAAAATAAAACCGCCATTTTGAATTTGATTTATTTATTTCTAAACCAATTTCGGGTAATATGTTTGGTACTACTACTTTTGTCCTACGAAAAGTATCAACTTTTTCCAACCACGAGTCGATAAAGCACGACACTCAATTTATTATTTTGATCATATTTATTTTTTTACAAGAAAGCGATATACCCGTGCTTCAGAGGACGCGTCTGAGCGCGGAATGACCAATCACGAGTAAAAAATGTATGAAGAAATTTGAGAGCGTTCTTTATTTTTCTCATATATGAAAATGTTATTTATTTAGATAAAAAATATTTAGTATACGTATATGTACTGTACGTGTTACTATGTAAGCCACAATTTATTATTATTTTGAATTAAAATATGCAGTTGGTCTAGCTATACTGGTTCTTATTCCGACCCCATTTTTTTTCCATTTTAGCTATTATTGGGGTGGTGAAAACGTATTTGTGTAAAAAATTTGTATGAGGCAAACAGTTTTTATGGTGCCGTTCTGGAGATGAATATATCATCTTTAAATTGAGACCATGACTGCCTCGCAGTTGTGTTTCCTATTCATTTAATTGATACCTGAAAAACAGCGGTATTTGTGGAAACGTGATAGCGTCCTTAAATAAAGACTAAATGATACTTTAAGATACGGCTTCTAAAGGAGAATGCGCAAATTTCATAGAAAATTACCCCAGCGCCGCGCCGGCGCAATAGGAAGTTATCTCAGATTCTTGTACATTTCATGTGTACCTATAAAAAATAAATATGTGTGACCTCCCCAATCAGTGGCTTACATAGAAAAAAATGGACTTGATTTTTTTGGTGTGGATTTTATTAGCAAAAATCGAGTAAAATATGAAATAATGGCTACAGAATCACTTTCATTTAAATTCTAGGCGGTCATAAAAATATATTTTTGTACTTGAAACAATTTTTTTTTCCGTGAATATAAGATTGCATTTTAATTTTTCCTAAAAATTGTGAATTTTATTGCTTGTCAGCTGCAAACGTGACGGACTCTTAGGTAGCAGATCGCTGCTATTGCCGTCTCGCTCTTTTCGTTATATTAGAGAGAGAAGAGTAGTAACGCCACGGGTACAAGTTGCTTGGTTTGAATCATGACACACTCTAGTCCGATCACATTGTATGGCAAGCCGATCCCTTGGGAGAAGCGACCTAAATACCTAGGTGTGATCCCCGACCACCACCTTACCTTCAGTGAACACATAAGGATGGCTCGTTCGCCCACCTCTTTCGCTCTCGATAGGCTCTACTTTTTATTAACCGCCCGCAATAAATTGTTTCTCTGATGCAAATTGCGCATCTACACCGCGGTCATCCGTCCAATCATGATCATGACCTATGCCTACGTTGTATTTGCGCACGCAAAGCCCCGCCATTTTCATAACATGCAGACTCTTCAGAACCGTTTCCTCAGAAGGGTTACGGGAGCTCCCTTCAATGTCCGAAATGTGAATCTTCACATAGCCTTACGAATGCCCACCACCCAGCAGTTCATAAAATGCTTTTCAAATCGTTTCCTCGAATGTGGCATAAAACACCCCAAACCCCTGATCAAAGAAGCCGCCTGATACACTCCCTCCCGCATAAGTAAGATTCGCCGCCCGAGGCATACTTTAGTCAACCCCGATGACGCCACTACCCTACTCCAGAAGAATAGTAAGGCCACCAGTACCGTAAAGAAGTACAAAAACAAGGGTCAGGGCGCCGTAAAAGAGTATATTTGTTCTTGTATTCACGGCCGTCGGACAATAGGAATTTGCGCCCATGTTATCATTATTTTGTACTACCTTGTTTGGGCCGACACAACGAACAAGAATTTGGGCATCCTGCTGCTTTTTTAGACAACATTTTAATAGACCTGGAATTATGATGCGATAGAATAAACGCATTCAATATCAAGTCTTGTTATTATTACCATTTACATATGTTATGTATATAATTATATGTATTATTATATACATAACATATTATCACGCCTGTATTCCCCGAAGGCGAACCCAAAGGGATAAGCAGAGGTATGCAGTACACCCACATTTCACTAGTTATGTTTAAGTGCCATGTAATATGGGGCGAGCCTATTGCCATCAATCGGGAACAAAACCAGACTGCGACCTGTTACTGAGAAATTCTTAAATATTATTGATTAAATATACTTGAATATAAAAACAATACATACAACACAATATATACTTTTCTATACATATACAGGATGGAAACTTTCAGCGGGGCAGTAAGGGGAAGTACCTTATTCGTTGCAGCTACACGAAAATGGTCTTAGGAGACTATCCATATTTTTTTATGGAATTTTGATCCCCATTAACAGAATTAAAAAAAAAATCAGTTAGCAAGAAAATAGCCATTTTACACAAAAACATTTTTTGATGCCAATCGATCCTGTTTCTAATACTGATAAAAATCTTTTATGGGAACAACCATCGTTTGGAGTACTCAAAAAGTCACAAATTGCAAAAAACTTTTCCCTTACATTTTGTATGAAAATTTTACGCAAAAGCTTTTTTAGTGACGGTTGAGATCTTTTTGTTGAATGAATAAAAAGATAAGTTTAAAAACAATTCAAATTTCGAACTCGTTATTATTAAATAAAAAACAATCTTGACAGTCTGTTGCGTCAGAAAAGCTCTGAGTGTTGTGGATTTTACATTAAGTACATAATTGGACAGCTATTGATAAGAGAAAAATGACCTCCAATTTAGAACGTTTATATTTTCTAGAAGCATATTACGTAAATAATAAAAATACATCGACTGCGTTAGAATGGTATAGGATCAAATATTCAAATCGTCATGTGCCGACCAGAAAGGTTATTACAAATCTTTTAAGAAATTTTGCACAAGGTGGCTCTTTCAAGAAAAAATCTGTTCGCCACCCATTTATACTAGATGAAAATTTGATCATTTCTGTTCTTACACTTGTCGAAGCTTATCCCGAAATATCATCAAGAGCAGTCGCTGAAGAAGTAGGTGTCTCACATCGTTTTGTACTAAAGATATGGAAGAAGTATGGTTATAAATGTTACCGACAGGGGCGACTAGTTCAAGCCTTACATTTAGGGGATGCCGCTCGAAGACTTACTTTTTGCAGGTGGTTAAGAGGAAAAATAAGCAGTGATTGCCATTTTCTGAATTTCATATTAGGGTCTGATGAAACCAATTTTTCTAATAATGGAATGTACAACCTGCGAAATCACCATTATTAGTGTAGAGAAAATCCTCTCAGGTTTCGCGAAACACATAATCAAGTGCGATTTTCTTTTAATTCTTGGTGTGGTATAATGTGGAACCGAGTGGTAATGGTGGAATTTTATTAAGGCACCTTGAATTCCAACATTTATAACAACAGAATATTAGAGAATCTTGAAAACCTCGTCGATGATTTACCACTGTCGGAATCAAAAAGAATGTTTTTTCAACAAGATGGCGCTCCACCTCACAACAGCCGCAGTACGCGTTCGACTTTGAACCGACAGTTTGGTGATCAATGGATGGGATCACATGGTCCTATTTCTTGGCCAGCGCGTAGTCCAGATCTGACGCCTCTTGATTTCTTTTTGTGGGGCTACCTGAAAACTGAGGTTTACAAAAAGCAATACGATAGTGTTCAAGAACTTAAAGACTCAGTAACCACAATTTTGTATGGAATTCATACAAATAGATTGTCAACAGCCACTAGGTCGGTACAGAAACGAATCAATTAATGTATTTGTCAAAATGGCGGTCACTTCAAGCACTTGATATCGTAGGGCAAGAAACAACAAGATTTTAAATAAGAATAATCATCACGTTAATAAAAAAAGAAACTTAATACGCCATCTTTTTGACATGTGTAAAATTCTACGTGATCATGTCTTTTATTTTATTTTTTGTATTTCAGTTACACAAATTCTTTACAAAATGTTAAGGAAAAGTTTTTTGCAATTTGTGGCTTTTTGAGTACTCCAACGATGGTTGGTCCCATAAAAGATTTTGATCAGTATTAGAAACAGGATCGATTGGCATCAAAAAATGTTTTTGTGTAAAATGGCTATTTCCTTGCTAACTGTATTTTTTTTTTGAAAATCTGTGAATGGGGATCAAAATTCCATAAAAAATTATGGATAGTCTTCTAAGACCATTTTCGCGTAGCTGCAACGGATAAGGTACTTCCCCTTACTGCCCCGTTGAAAGTTTCCAACCTGTATATATGTATATAAATACAACCATATTTTTTGTTTACCCTAAAGCCGAAAATGGGTCATTGTTGTACTCATCATTATGAACAACATTAAATATGAAAACTCAAGGCAATTTTTTTTTCTATGTTAGCCACTGATTGGGGAGATCACAGACATAAATTTTTTATACACAAAGTGTACAAAAATCTGGGATAGGTTCCTTTTGCGCCGGGGCTGGGGCATTTTTGCGCATTCTCCTTTTCGATTCCGTATCGAAGGACTAACGTAACTTTACAAAAGTTCAGAAAATATTCTCCCATATTCGATAAACGTCACGGTAAATTCTACAACGGTAAATGTAATTTTTTTATCCAAAAATAAAACAATTTGATATAACTACAGTACTTTTCGGACGTTTTCCTTTTCGTGCTGTGAGAATTTGCTTCTTGCATAATTTCATGATTCTAGGTCAACGGGAAAGTACCCTATAGGATTTTTAGGATTAGGGAGATAAAAACCATCGAAATACGTACATATTGATACAACTATAAGCTTCCCTAAATCTCATAAGGCGGGATTGTTTGTACCCATCGTTTTAATCAACTTTAACTATAGAACCAAACATGAAATCGCGAAAAAGTCAGCTGGTCAGTACATAAATTGACAAAACAACTGAACGCATAAACCTTTCGGAATAAAATCTCTAAATATTGGGAAAAATCGTGTATTTTGGAAGAACTAAGAAGTTGCAGACAAACCATGAAAAGAGACTTGTTATACAATTTTTGAATGTTCTTTTTATTTATTTAATTTTTGAGACTCCGTACCTCAAAAGGAAATAACGTAACCCTTGTAGGCTCACGTCGTTGTCTGTCTGTCTGTCAAGACTAACGGTGTATGGGAGATTTTTTTTCTTCTTCAGAATAGTTAAGTTTGTCCTTCAATCCGGAATTAGAAAGTCTTAAGAGTATTGTCAAATCTTTATTTCACTCAAATAGTCTCTTTTTTTTTCAAGTTATTTTTCGCCTTCAATCCGACTTACCTTGTCTATAGTTACTTAGAGCCAAGTTTGATGAACCCTCGCTGTGAGAGTCTGACGAGCACGTTTCCGGTTTTTTTATACGTCTATTATCAACCAACATCACAATCGCTGGTAGCTTCATCTCTGTTCTCGTAAAAGAACAATATTGAGGAATATTAACAATTTAGCTATTATTTTATTTTTACAGCCTGCACCCGAACAAATTGTTGGAAAAGAAAAAAAGAGAAAGAAGCTAGATGAAATAGTACTAGGCTTATCAGCGGCTAAATGTAAGAGCCCTACTACTTCGTCAGAGAGCCTGCGCGGACGTAGTGCCAACGTGCTGCCCGACGTGACGGTGACTCCAGCAGCACCTCCTACTTCATCCGCGGCTTCTTCAATCCAGAAACCGTTTTCAGTTACGGTGACCAATGTGCCGTCTCCACAGGCTTCTTCCAAGGAGTTGTCTTCGTTTCTGCAACAATCTTTAGAACAAGCAAAGATTCCTAAAGCTCCGGTTGTACCTCCGATGAAATCGTATTCTCATGAAGCAAAGGTAAACAAGTGGTTAGCTGAACAAGCTAGCGTGGATACACGTCGCCGAGGTGTAGCACCTCGGCTCGCTCCTGAAGAGCACGTACCAGTAGTACATCGCGTAACTGGAAAGCGAATAGTTGGCCCGAAAGCACCTCAACTTAAGCATCTAGCTCAATGGATTGCTGAAAATCCTATGTATGATATAGATTCCAAGTGGACTGAAGGTATAAAAGAGCACATTAAGTTGCCTCAGGATGTTCGCAGTCAAAGACATTCCCCAATGCAATCCAGCGGAGGAATGAATGAACGCAAAAAAGGACGACCACCCACACTTGATTCTCCGTCTCCCAATGTAATGTCATCGAATTCTCATATGAATCAAAGTTTGGCTGGTTTAAATCCCGCTATTTTGGCAAGTCTGTCTAGCCTTAGTGCATTTGATCCGAAAACATTAGCCGCAACTCTTTCTAATTTAACAGGATTTGATCCAAAATTGTTGAACACCTTCGACCCAAAGCTACTTTCAAGCTTGGGAAGTTTTGATCCTAAAAATAATCCCCTGTTAAACTCATTCAATAGTATGCCAAATTTATTAGGTAATATAGCCGGCGGAAATATATTTGCGAATTTAGCTGGGTTAGGACTTCCTGGATTCTCATCTTTAGACTTAAATAACCTTACTGGGTCGAACGTTTCAAGTGAAAGTAAATCAAAATCTCGAAAAACTACAGAAAGTGTTAATCCTTCTAGTTCTAAATCATCCAACTCACAGTTTCCATTTGTTTTTCCTAATCCAAATATGTTGTATCCTCAATTAGGGCTAAGTGGTCTAAATCCATTCGGTATGCATTCTGGTATGTCGTCAGCATATGATGCATTAGGGTTATTGAGTAACAATATAGCAGCAAGTTCAGGTGCTTCTACATTACAAGGTTCAAGCCATAGCGCTTCACGTAGTACTGGGAAAACCACTACACCACGGTCGTCAACTATTGTTACTAATTCATCCACCTCCCGACAGCAAAAAGTGTCTGACAGACAGCAATCAAGTCAACTCCCACAAATACATTTGCCACCAGATCCCTATCTCTTAGAATCTTTATCAAAACAATCTTTAAATTACGAATCGATCATGAGACCAGAAAAGAGACCGCGGGATAATGATAACCACGAAACCATAGCAACCGATCTCTCTAAGACCGATAAAAAGAAACTGCCATTTGATGCAATGAGGTCACAAGTGCCTCCAGAATTTGCAGCTGTCCAGGAAAAGCTATTAAAGGGTGATAAAAAAGATATTGATATAAGTAAAATGTTATTAGAACAAATGGCTTCTGGCGCTCTTAGTGCAAGCCTTGTGAGTTCGGCAGAGTCTAAAAAGGGTAAAGATGACAAGGACGCTTCCGACAAATTAATCAAAAATTCGTCAGAATATATTTCTAGGACATTAATGTCTGAAGACGGATCATTAGGTACTTCTTTGGCTCACAAACGACCCCATGAAGAAGTTACGAATGAACCAGAAAACTTAGCACTATCATCAACAGAATTAAATCCAACTAAAAAAGTAAAAGATAATTCTGTTTCGGAGAAAAAAACATCCCTGGAAAAGCAACCCGATCACTCGACGCACACTGGCGAAATGGACCTTGAAGATTTAATAGCTCCTTCAACTGTAATTAAAACTGGTATGAAACCTGATTTCGATACTACTGTTCCTAAATTGACTGCTACAGAAATGACAACTTCAACATCTGGGTTAGTTAAGGATGAAAAATCACCAGCAAAGCTACCAAGTTCTTATTCTGATGATTCTACCATTCTTAATCAAGACATCGCATTGGGTGAAGACTGCAATGCAAAAATAGAAAATGAAATAAAAGACAACTGCTCTAACGACGATGATACTAATGCTGGAGATTTGTCTTCTCATGATGGGGCACGCAGATGCAATAAAAAAAAAAGCCGAAAGTCATCTGAAGAAATGTCATCGACATGCCCGCGGCGTGAATTAAGATCAAGCTCTGGACGCCAATCGACGGAGTCAATTAATACGAACCATTAAAATGGAATATGGCTCGAACGATGTTATTAGCAATCACCGTGATTCAAAATAATAATATTAAAGTATAACTGTGCTCGTTGGGCCTCTTTCCTATGTTGTGGATTTGTGTCCGCGTGCTTATCTGGGGTCCACTCTCTGAGTGCGTTAACGAACGTACGGGCCCGTCCGAAAGTAGAGTGCGCGCAAAATAAATCTGCGCGCGGACGAAATCAGAAATAATCGTTTGCCGCTATCTCGACGTTTATATCAGGTGTCAAGAGTGCTGTGTTCAGTGTTTTCCAAAGTAAATAATCGTCATAAATGTCAAAACAAGCGTCAAATTGAACTTTTCGAATGGGAACGTGTTGTCACTCATTCTTAGTTCGGGCCCCGAAGTTATCATATGTACGTAAATGATACGGAGTATACGCTCGTAACTACGACCGAAACTACAGATTTCGTGCTTCTGGAGTAGACACCCTGGCCCGTATGCGCGCCGCCAGCATCCTATCGTATCATACATACTTTTCCTATCATGCATGGGTGCATCACACGCGCTAAGCTTACGAATGCGGGTGAGGCATGCACGCAAACCCGCGGGACAGGAAAAGTTACCGTAAGAATATAACCGCCAGTGACTGTTTCTTAACAAATAATATCTATGAAGTTTTATATTACTTGCTTCAATCATTTGTTTCGGATAGATTAATCTATTTCTTTTTTCGAATTCCAGCTGTCTACATTATGAATGAATAAATTAGATTAGTTATAAGAATAATATTCTTATTTATAACTTGTATTGTATAATAACAGAAGACTGGATATTCCACATATACAGATCCACAGTTATACTAAAATTTCTTCGACATTACATTATTGTATTAGATAAGAAGGATTCTAATATAATTGGAACAAAGTAAAATATACGGCGATAACAATCACTTCCGGAATGGATAACAATAATATGGAAATGTGGTTTAGAATTTCATAATGTAGTTTATACGATAAACTATTGACACTCGAGATCTCTTGCAAATACTGTAGCTCAGTTTCCTTTTGACTACTATTTGTTTTAAAGTAAGTTAGCAATGTCGAGTAAATATTAAATCATAAATGACGAGTGAATTTGTGTTAAAATTTATTCCTGGTTTTATTATTATTCTCATTTTTTATTTAGTTAATATTGTAAGATTTAAGTCAAACACTGAATGTGATAAAATTATTTATTACATGTATTCTTATTATTTTACACTGCTATATTGATGAAATGTATTATATAATTATGTGACAAATCATAAATAAACATAGAACTAATACATTAGTTTTATTTTAATTATCCAACATATAAAAGAGCAAGATTTTACGTGTTTTCTGCCTTTAGCTGCCCCGAAATAAACCAGTGTGCTTCGATGTAGCCCGGCCACGGTGCCAAACTAAGTCATGGTTATGGCAGTAGACTACGAATGTGTATGTACAGTCACCAAAAGAGTTAAGTAACCAGGGTCGTCGTATATCGTTGTAGTTTAGTAAGAAACCGATGGATGTTGTCGATTGAAATTTAATTTGATAAATGAACTGATAGTTTTCTATTAATTAAATTAAATTTTATTCGAAAAAATCCATCGCATTCTTACTAAACTTCAACTATATCCGACAACCCTGGTTACTTATCTCTTTTGGTGACTGTACCTTGCTTGGGCGCCCCCCGTAGGGGTGCGGACTCTGTAGTCTCATCAGATTGTCATGCAGTGTTGCAAAGACTTGTCAACTAAAAAACGTAAGAAATCATGTTTTTTTTACACGAAACCTGTTTTACTTAACCCTTTTTAAGGCAGTAGGATACAGAGAAATAAAATCATCATAATATCACGCCTGTATTCCCCGAAGATTATAATTATGATCTGTGACCCTAAGGGTTAGGCAGAGGTGCACCTCTAGTACCCCCACGTTTTGCCAGAAGTTATGTTAAGTCCCATTTAACAGGGGGCGAGCCTATTGCCATCAACCGGACACAAATCCAGACTCCGGGCTGCTACTGAGAAGGAAAAACCAAATAACACTTCTCGACCCGGGAATCGAACCCAGGAGCTCGTGATGAAATAAAATATGTTTTGTTTATGTTTTTATATATATAAACAAATTACACTTCTCTTAACTATTTGGAAAAAAGGTGGTAAATAGGTTCCCACTGCCTGTTAGCGAATACCGTAAAACGGGGGGAATAGAAACAAAATCTTGGAATAATTTCAAACGTTTTTTTTATGGCAAACTCGATGAACCCAGCAAAAAACCCGCTTCTTTAGCAATTTGATGGTATTGTTTTTCTTAGTCTGGCAACGTTTCATGTGGCAACATCGCAAAAAAATTACAAAGCTGAACCTCAAAGTTAGTAACGAAACAAGTGAGTTGAGTGAGCGTGAGTTTGAACTTCGGTAAGTAATTGCATTTTGGTGTTATTCGTTTAAAGAAGAAAGCTCATCAAGTATGGAAAAAACACCCAGAGCGAACAGATACAGAATGTAGCTCAGAATTTTAGTGATATTCAATAATATCATTCTGTAAATATGTAACTATAAGATTCGATGGCTAAATGTGTGATATTGTACTATTTGTATTTCATCAGGGGTTATTTATTTTTCTATACGATATCTTCGATTTGGGTATATGCGACGATATAAATGTGTACGTTACCCCAGCATGAAAGTGTCTCCTAGAGTTATATGAGTGGAACATTTAATTGGTGCCTTAGCTGCTGTAAATGTGCCCCCACATAAAAAATGTGTGCCCCCTGTCGTTTTCGAAAAAAACGGAAAAAACGATTCCTGCTGGGGTAACGTTTTTCTAGCAGGAAAATTCTAAACGAATGATCGGAGAGAGAAAAATTGTGCATGGCCAGATAGTTTATATGTGTGCCAAAATGTGCCCCCAAAAATAAAATCTGTGCCCCTTCAGGTTTTCGAGATATTGCATTTCCTGCTGGAGTAACGTTTTGCAGAATCGTATATCTCTAAAACCATTGCATGTGCCCCTGTAGAATAAACATACATGAGTAGCTCTTAATGTGTGCCCCTTAGTGCCCCAATTAGATTTAAGAAAATATTTGTAGTTTTCAAGTTATCGCGGTTTTATGAAAACCCGAAAAAACATCGCAGCGCCTAAATGAGAGAAGGTATAAGTTCGCTGAAAACTGTATTCGGTCCTTCTTGACGCTAATAATAACCATACAAAGTTTCAAAACCGTTAATGCATGCGTTTTTGAATAATCTTGCTAAAAGTCAAAACGATGGTGTCATAACTTTGACGGCAAAATACAAGGAACCGGCTCAATCCCAGATGTGTAGGTGTAAACCAAAATCTTGTGCCTTTAGTCAAAAATATATGGTGAAAATATTCAGCTTGGAATGTTTTGCATTAAGTAAATATTAACAAAAAACCAAAATATGTAAACAACGGCTGGTTATCCGACCAAATTCGAATGACTACTAAAAAGCGACGGATTCATACATATCGATGACCTTCTTTACTTTACTCACTAACCGGTTCACACGTGTTGTGTCTGAGTACACTGAAGTAGAAAAGTAATAAGTAATAAAATAAAGTTGTTATTGGATTATATTCCACTAGCTGTTTCTGTGACTTTACACATGATTAATTACATTATAAATAGTAGCCTAAGTGCTATTCCAAGGTAAGCTATCTTCTCCATTCTAAATTTAATTAAAATACATCCAGTAATTCATGTGTGAACGAAAGAAATACATCCAGATATTTGCCAGGTCTTTGACCCAAAATTTGATTGGTCCCGATGTTTAAAAAAAATATATTTCATGAAATGTCTGATGAATACCTACTACGAAAAAGAGGTAGCCCTTTTTTGTATATAAATAAAAAGCCCGTATTTGTCTTTATACAAATAACACTAAATAATAAATAATAACTTAAGACAAATATATATATTTATTGATAAGCCGTAGGTTAGATAAATTAACATGAAGTTTTTCATCATAATAGAAGATTCCCTTTTTTTATATATCTCTGGCCCCGCGCCATCCGCTGACGTCGTGTCGCAAGGAGTCGCTTTGTCTAGCTTGGAGAAAGTGAGACAGCTAGTACGCGTACGGTATTAGTGTGACAGAGACAGTAACGTGTGTACGCGTCGCTTTTTTTTTAAAAGTTGGTTGAAAGTGGCATTTTAAGCATTTTATAACAATTATGTGGTTGTAGGGGTGGTGGATTTTGTGGCACGATCTGCGGTGGTAAGTATTTAATTGCATTGTTTTGACTTATTTAAAAATACTTGTACACTTATCAAGTAGGCACTTGGATTTTTTTCATTAAGTACTTTACCTATTTATTTATTTTTAAACAAAAAATGTTCTAAATCATGTTTGTTTGTTTTCATCTGAAAGGATATACATACTTTCCGATTGGTCCAATAGAAATATCATCAAAATCGACTCAGTAATTTGTTTTCTTTTTTGTTTAATACGTATTTTCTCTTCTTGTGCTAGGTTGATGACATATAATCTCTTAATAACTTCTAGTTACAATGTAAAAAAAAAAAAATCATGACAAGAATTCCTATGACTACAAAACTAAGACTCGAACACAATCCGTCAACACTTAACATGTCACAGTCACAGGGCTGTATCTTTTTAGCCGAAATAGCTAAATACTTGATTTGATTTTTACAGAATGTTCTATGGCAGCTATAACAACAATAATATAAACCAAGCAGTGAGGGGTGGCATTTTGCCTAAACTTCTCATTGTTTATCTAGATGATGTAAGTAATAATTTTGTTGATTTTTATAATATAGTCCTCCAGATCGTATTTGGTCACAAGGCGCATTTAATATATATTTTTAAGTAGCCCCCAAAACTTTTGAACGTGACTGTACGGACAACAGCTCAGGTATAATACGTACAATAAAGAAGGTCATCGATATGTATGAATCCGTCGCTTTTTAGTAGTCATTCGAATTTGGTCGGATAACCAGCCGTTGTTTACATATTTTGGTTTTTTGTTAATATTTACTTAATGCAAAACATTCCAAGCTGAATATTTTCACCATATATTTTTGACTAAAGGCACAAGATTTTGGTTTACACCTACACATCTGGGATTGAGCCGGTTCCTTGTATTTTGCCGTCAAAGTTATGACACCATCGTTTTGACTTTTAGCAAGATTATTCAAAAACGCATGCATTAACGGTTTTGAAACTTTGTATGGTTATTATTAGCGTCAAGAAGGACCGAATACAGTTTTCAGCGAACTTATACCTTCTCTCATTTAGGCGCTGCGATGTTTTTTCGGGTTTTCATAAAACCGCGATAACTTGAAAACTACAAATATTTTCTTAAATCTAATTGGGGCACTAAGGGGCACACATTAAGAGCTACTCATGTATGTTTATTCTACAGGGGCACATGCAATGGTTTTAGAGATATACGATTCTGCAAAACGTTACTCCAGCAGGAAATGCAATATCTCGAAAACCTGAAGGGGCACAGATTTTATTTTTGGGGGCACATTTTGGCACACATATAAACTATCTGGCCATGCACAATTTTTCTCTCTCCGATCATTCGTTTAGAATGTTCCTGCTAGAAAAACGTTACCCCAGCAGGAATCGTTTTTTCCGTTTTTTTCGAAAACGACAGGGGGCACACATTTTTTATGTGGGGGCACATTTACAGCAGCTAAGGCACCAATTAAATGATCCACTCATATAACTCTAGGAGACACTTTCCTGCTGGGGTAACGTACACGATATAAATACATACATATACTTACGCCCATAATCCCATAGGAGAAGGCAGAGACTGCAGTGTCCAAATGAACTATCCACAGCCCCCTTTTCGCCGCTTTTCTGCGAGACTCAGCGTGATAAGTGACGAACCCTGTCGCCGCCGTTTGAATGTTAAGTCTCTTAGTCGACTTTTACGCCCCATGGAAAAGGCGTTGGTGCTATTCGTAACCGACAAAACACGGCTTAAATAAATAAATACTTATATATACACGATATTATTTTTAAATATGCGATATTTGCATCTTCCTTTTCCGATTCCGAACCATATGTCGGCCATATGTCTACCAACTAGGCGAACGCCGTTATTGGCAAAACTTTGTCCTTTGCATTATGTGAATTTGGTCAAATAGTTTAAAAATCGCGACAGCAAAGGTGTCGCCGCTTTGTCATAAGAAAATTGGAAATAAAATACATTAAAAATACTCCAAGTAGGATGACCATCAGTTACATTTTAATTTAACCCACATGCTCGACAGAACAGGCTCATACGACGTTAGGTACCTACGTCTGAAAAAAAGTAGGCATATATATACGCTCTACTACCCGTGCGAAGCCGGGACGGGTCGCTAGTACATATTATAACCCCCCGTCGCCGACGGCGTCTGTCTCTGAACGCGATAAACTCATAAACGACCGAACGGATTTTCACCAATGGACGGAGTGACTCACGAGTAAGGTTTATGTGTATAATTTATTAAAGTTTTGTGGAAATTGGCTGAAATATGACGATGATTGTTGAAGATGTCGAAAACAATCATGCCGACTGGGAGCTTTACTGGCGTGCACCGCATAAACTAATAGAGTTATATGAAAGGAAAGTATAAATTTGATATTTCCCGACAACCACACGGGCGAAGCGGCGGGCAAAAGCTGGTTAAAATATATTATCGTCGGGAAATCTTAGAGATGATATAATGTACAAGCTTCTCACAGCTCTAAGGAAACCCGAAAAAGGTTTTATCTTTTACTTCCGAGCACATCAAGAGAGTACGGGTTGAACACAGATACCTAAGTGCACGATAATCACTTTGAACAGTAGGTATCCTTGGCAGGTTTTCTCACAAGTTAAAAAGGGACTGTGCATTAACTGTTCAATTTTTGTGAATAATAATTTGGTTGGAGGAAGGAAATCTAATATCGCCAAGAAACTTGTGACTGAACCACTAAGAAAGTTTGTCAAACTTACTGGAGAAGATTACTTACTGGACCTTGAAGCCCATTTTCAACAAATGTAGGTATCAAGTTGAAGCGTCAACAAATGCAAAATTATTTTTTGTGACACGAGAACCGCGAATTTGAGGTCATAAATCAATTGTCAAGACAGAATATGGAAAGTAATAGAGAAAACAGAGCCCGTCTTATACCTATACTAAAAACAATCATATTTCATGGAAGGCAAAAAATATTCCTCTGCGGGGGCATAGAGATGATGGCAGACTACTTATTAGAAAACGAACACGATCGTGCAAATATAGTAAGTAACGAGGGAAACTTTAGAGGTCGTCTAAGATTTGGGATCAACGCTGGAGACTTTCAACTAAAACAGCACCTCGAGACCACTAAAGCGAACGCCCCTTACATATGTAAAACTACGAACATATTAAATGCTGTGCAGCAGTGGTCTTATCAAGAACACTGGAGGAAATTAAAGAATCTCGTTATTACAAACAACATCATCTTCGATGAGACTACGGAAATAGCGCACATCGCCCAACTGAGTTTAGCTGCAAGATATGTCGGATGATGGCGGTAAAGTACAAGAAAGATTTTTGGGTTTCGTTGACATCCATAAAGACAATGATTGTAATATAAACATTGACGAGGAACCTGAAGAGCGGAGCATTACTGGTGAGCTGTTGGGTACTACGATTCTAAGGTGAATGGAATACATATTATACACATGGAATACATATTAAGTTGAATGGAATACACACCAGACGCACATAAGCCTTTCTCTGCCACTGGAGAATTGTGTGGGTATAGGCAGTGATGGTTGCTCAGTTAATGTCAGAATTGAAAGGACCTGTAACTACAATAAAAAGAAAGCTATGAACGCTCAAGGAGCACGGTGTCGAAGTCATTCGCTCAACCTTGCTGTCTCTCGCAGTTGCAGAGTTCCAAGTGTGAGAAACGCACTTGGTACCTACTATTGAAGAAGTAGCAGCGTTCTTTACAACATCTAGCTAGCGGTTCGCAACATTGAAGACTCGCCTCAAACACTCGCTGCAGTCACATTGTCAAACGAGATGGGATGAGCGATATGATGATGTTATTCAATTCGCAGCTGATCTCGGAGCAGTTAGTAAAGTTCTTAAAGAAATCCATTGTTGAAGGGACAGGACAACGGCTGCCAAAGCCAATACCACCTATTCTCCTTCAAGCTCTCTCTAATTGCGAGTTTATTATCACGCTGTTTTCACTGAGTGACATTATGAGTATAACATATCCAGCCAGCAAAATTTTACAAGACCCTAGCAAAATTAGATTCGACGTTCAAGGTGTGCGACGGCATGAGAGCTAATGCTGATAGCCATTTTGCTCGTATTTTTCAAGAGGCGAAGGCAGTTATGGAAGAGTTAGACGTGGAGAAGAGTGTTCCTCGTCTTACAAGCAGGCATAGCCACAGGTAAACTGCGATCATAATGACGATGCTATCACATATTGGAAAAGCACCTACTGTTTTTATTCCAGCACTGGACCATGTTACCTCTGACATGAGAGAACGTTTATCTGAAGAAAATATTTAGGAATCAGTTAAAATTCATCATACTTTTGCCCTCACAACTACTAGGTAAACCATGACGGTAATGATGTGGCACATACATTGAAAATAACCCTTTGTGATTAAAAAGAGACTAATGGGAGTGTTTCTTCAATACAAGCAAAGGAGCATTTAAACGCCCTTAGTGATTTTGATTCGGTTCTGCAAGCGTCGTCCGTTTGTCCCTGATGTGACTATCCTACTAGGCACACGTTGTACCAAAGAGTATAATAACTATAAATGTACTAATATTTGCTTGTCTATCTGTATCCATTGCAACAGTCGAAATAGGTTTTATAACTTAGCGGCGCGCGTACAAAGACATGGCTGAGGTCGACAATCAGAGACTCAATGACTCCTTAGGAGGCGAAACGCCGCACGGTGGATCGAAAATCGGCTGTAGAAGACATAGGATCTCGATTTCTTAAATGTTATTTTTTTTGCTGGAAATGACTTCTGCTGATCATTACTATGTACAAAAATGACACCCGAGTTAATTCTGCCCAAAAACGAAGGAAATATATTTTTTTTACGAAAAATTTGTATGAAGCTAGTATGAAAAATCGAATTATCTCCTAAACGGCATGTTTAACCGTAATATCCTTGGAGGTGGTCATAGTGCTAATTATTTATGATTTTTTGGTTGCCGATTTGACGAAAAATTTAATGCCGTTTTTTTAAAAAAATCGTCAAAATATTTTTATTTATTTTTACATGTAAAACGATCCCTTTTAGTGTCCAAGTTAAAAAGTTCGATATGTTATTAACCCAAATATTAAGAACACACAAATCAAGAAAAATTAAATAAAAAAATTGCTGTTTTTTGACACATTTTTATTAATTTAAATAAAAAAAGATTATCAAACTTGTAGTGACATAGTACCTGTCACTCCCTAAATTGGTGACCCCGCGAACAAAAAGTGCAAGAACACGACCTGGAAGACGAAGCCTGAGCTCCTCGATCATTAAACTCCTGCAAGATCCACTAGCAAAATAGAAGACCACCATCATGTCGAAGACTTCCGACGATTTTTGCGATGCTGAGGGCGCCACATCAGTGAAGAGTGACGTGGCAACAATCTCACTTCCTGCACGTCTACCACCATTTTGGCGCCAAAATCCTCGCCTGTGGTTCGCGCAATTTGAAGCCGCCGTCGCTGCCAGCAAGATAGGTGAAGAGCAGAAATTCAACCTCGTCGTCCCGCTACTCGGCAACAGCGACCTAGAACAAATCGGAGACATCATCTTACATCCACCGGCCACTGGCAAGTACAGCGCGCTCAAGGACAGACTCATCTCGACGTACCAAGAGTCAGATCACCGGCAGTTACAGAAGCTACTCAGCGGTCTCGAACTCGGCGACAACAAGCCAAGCCAGCTGCTGCGTAAAATGCGAGATCTCAGTGGCAAGCTACTATCTGATGAGGCGCTGAAGGTTATGTGGCTCAACCAGCTGCCCCCACAAGTTCGCGCCGTGCTCTCCGTCAACACCGAGTCGTCGCTCGAAATGCTTGCCGCGATGCGCGAACAAAATTCAGCATTCAATGTTCATCCCAATTGGAATACGGAGTTTTATTATCAACGGTGAATCTCTGCCACTCCCTAAATTGGTGATTTGTCGTTCTTCTTGCTGTTGTGTAGGTATTTGTTCAATTCATGTTGGTATTCGGCTTGATGAGGTAAACAACTAAGAAGATTTTTAGGAATTATAAACTTCTACCGTAGTTGTTTACCTCATCAAGCCGAATACCAACATGAATTGAACAAATACCTACACAACAGCAAGAAGAACGACAAAACTCCGATACAATGGTCTCAAGTAGCAGAACAGGCCTTTGAGAAATGTCGACAAAGCATACTCGAGGCAACAACTCTGACGCACCCCATTCCTAACGCGCCGCTATGTTTATTTACCGACGCATCGAACACTAGCATCGGCGCCGTTCTTCAACAAAGAGTGGACAACGCATGGAGACCACTGGCATTCTACTCAAAAACTATGAGTGAGACGCAGCGACGCTACAGCGTGTACGATCGCGAATTATTAGCAATGTACACCGCAGTGCAACACCTACGACGACTGATTGAGGGCAGTGACCTAACAATATTCACCGATCACAAACCACTAACTTACGCCCTGACAAGAACGCCAAGTAGCAGCGACACACCACGACGAGAACGCCAGCTACACTACATTAGTCAGTTCTGTGCGAATATCAAATACATTCACGGTGATAAGAACGAAGCAGCTGACGCCTTATCACGCATCGAAGAAATCGACTTGTCGCACTCTACGATCGACTACAACCAACTCGCTAAAGACCAAGAAAACGATGAAGAACTGAAGATCTGTATGTCGAACCCAAGTCTCAAGTTCGCTCCTATCACATTACCCGGAGGTCAACGACCCATCATATGCGAAACATCAACCGGCAACGTTCGTCCATACCTACCAGCGACTTATCGTATAGTAGCATTCAAAGCGCAACACGAACTAAGTCACCCTGGTGTGCGAACAACAAGAAGAGTAATGTCTACAAAGTTTTTCTGGCCGAATATGAATAAAGAAGTTGGTTTGTGGGCGAAATCATGCATCGGTTGCCAGCGCGGGAAAATTCAACGACACGTTATCAGCCCACTCGGCGAGTTTCAACAATCGTCGCGCTTCGAACACATTCACGTTGACATCGTTGGACCACTGCCGCCCTCTAACGATTACAGATACCTAGTAACAATAATCGACCGCTGCACTAAATGGCCGGAAGCAATTCCTGTGCGTGACGTCACCGCCGACACCGTCGCCCAAGCAATCTACGAGGGATGGATATCACGATTTGGCTGCCCTTTACGAATCACAACGGATCAGGGGCGACAGTTTGAATCGTCGTTATTCAACTTACTTATGAAGAAATTCGGCATAACACGAATACGTACAACTGCCTACCACCCTCAAGCAAATGGTCAAGTTGAACGCTGGCATCGCACATTGAAGTCCGCGCTTATGGCGCGAAACGCCGGTGCGCACTGGAGCGAAGAACTACCGACTGTGTTACTTGGCCTTCGTACCGCCCTACGGGAAGATACTCAATTGAGCCCGGCCCTCATTACCTACGGATCGACACTTAGAATACCGTCAGATTTCTTCGTGCCTTCACAGCCGAAAAATGAAGACGCAGAATTCGTCCGGAAGCTGACAGAAACAATGTCGAAAATGTCCCCGTGCAGCAAGTCTCACGCCAATAACAGAAGCACGTTTGTACACAAAGACCTAGCGACGTGTACCCATGTGTTCGTGCGCAATGATACCGTGCGAAGTCCATTGACCCCACCTTACGACGGCCCGTTCAAAGTAATTCATCGTGACAGCAAGCATTTCACTATACAGATGCCACTTCGAACTACAGTCGTCTCAATAGACAGACTCAAGCCAGCGCACTTACTCAACGAAGGGTCTACTTTTACTACAACAGGCGCGGCGCAGCAAGTACCGCGCACTGAAAGCACCACACCGAGCGTCGAGCCGCCGCCGTCGTCGACCCCAAGCGCACCGCATGACTCCTACGTCACTCGATCCGGCCGCGCAGTAAAACCCAACGTACGCTTCGCTTAGGGGGGAGTGATGTAGTGACATAGTACCTTTCACTCCCTAAAAACTCTTATTTAAGTAACATATAAAGTTATATTATATACAAAATAATTTAATTTAAGGAATTAATACTAAGCATTTGTAAAATAAAGTAAAATAAATAAAAAAAAAGACAAAATATCATTAAATATTACATAAAAAAAACCCAAACAGACTCAAATACAAATTTACAAATAAGTACATATATAATTTTTTTACAAATTTTCCTTATCACTCTCGTTGTCAGACTCCAATTCTGAGTCAGCATCCAGATTGGATATATCCAAAAACTCGAACTCAGTTTCCTGAAATTGAATTAAGTCGAGAGTTTCAGCAAAAAAGCTCTGCTTTTTCTTGGCATCTAACTTAGGCCTTTGTGCACTTAGCAAAGGATCCGAAGAAACAACAAGCATATTTAAAATGTCTTGATTGGAATCCTGCCTGCTTCTTTTCCGCGAATGATGTTCTCGAAACCTCCTAAAATCTTTGTTTCGAGACTCTGAGGCTTCTTCCGAGAGAGTCCCAATCGGCACAATATTATTTTTCTCAATTATGTCAGCCCCATGGATTAATAATTTATGAACGGTTGACGACATGTAGTACCAGTCGTATAATAATACGTACTTTTCTGCTGTTTTGCGGGCATAATCTCTAAATTTTATTATATCGACCTGCTCTCCAGATGTAATTGCTTGTAAAATTACAGCAAATCTTTTGATGAGGTCTTCATCCAAACCGGTTATAGCTGCGGTTTTATTAGGAAACTCAAAGAATTTTCTTGCAGTATTCCCGTCATTGGTGGTTCCCGAGCCTTGTTTTACTATATCAATCAACAGATTGAGCTCATCTTTGAATTTATTTTGAATTATTTTCTTCCTTGTCTGTAGCATTTCTTTGTGCTCATCACTTCTCGCTGCCCACCGTTTGAAGTCGAGCCTGTATGCAATGTGTAACAGACATTCCATACAATTTATACGGGCGTGTAGGGATGACAAGCCAAATTCATACAGGTCAGAACACACAATTTTTGATGTTACAGCATCTAAGCGGTTCATTTCTGTAGGCTTTGCTAAGCACAGGTAGCACGATGCATTTGATCTAGCTTCAGAAAGGTAAGTGCAAACTTTAGCGTCGATCATCGTCATCATTAGTTCATGAGTCACCCTATTATTATTATTGCACTCTGTGGGGATAAGGGCCTCAATTTCTTCATCCATTTGTTTTTTCAGCTCAAGGACAACTGCTTCACTCTCCTTTACAAAAGTAAACTGAACTGGACGACAATACAAAACTGAGCATGGTTTTGGGTTCGTCCATAAGATGTTGTCTCCATCTGTCAGTTTAAGTGGCACCAAGGAGGTCATGAAAATGCTCGAGTCATCTTCCTCACCCTCCATTTTCTGCTTGTATCGGCTTTGGTTAGAAGCACCATCAAATCCCCACTTGGATATCAGCTTCAACTGCTTGTTATGCTCTTCCTTAGAAAGGCTTTGAAGGATTCTTGTAACTGTGATATCAAGTAAAGCTTGAAGTGTAATCCTAGCCGATGAATCAGTAACTGTCACTGATTGCTTCGGAGGGTAGCAATCAAGCTTAGTTTGTTGCACTTTATAGTAAGATGGATAAATATACTTAGCACCTTCCCGAATGGCAGCCTCTCGCAACGTAATATATTGCCACTTTGAGAGTTTTAGCGAAAGAAGCAATCCAAGCGCCTTTTCTGACGTAAATATGATTGTTTTCGCTGGTTTCTTAAGCGTTTCATTTAATTTAGCGGCTGCTTCAGGATTTTTCATCATGTATTCGATGACAGAGGCGATATCTCCATGCCCTTCTTCTTTTAAACGTGCTGCAGCTGCATATGCCAATTCACTGGAATCTTCGCCTGTGTGTTCATCAGATCTTCTCTTTTTTTGTTTACTTCCCAGATCTTCGAATGGTTTACGGGATCTTTTCGTCATTGTTCCAATGGACGTTGATGTCGACGGTTCTGGAGAGACTGAGGGCGCTCTTGGTATCTCATTAACACTTGGTTCTTGATTAACTAAAGTTTGCACAAAACTCGGCCAATCAATATTTGCTCCCAACCAATTCTCGTACTTTCTCCTGAAATTATCAAGGAATCGGTTGGATTTCTGCCACCTTTGTAAAGCGGCTCGCGTAAATCTCCGACAAAATTCTTTGAGAACAACACGATCTTCGTCAGACAGGCAATCGCCTATGCGGGATACAACTGCACTGAACAATACTTCATGATCAAATGAAGTACTCTCACTTCGTAGAAGAACAAACAAGTCTAAATTCGTGATTAAACTTTCCATTCTAAGATTTTATAGTCGCAGATTTAGTGTTAGCAGTTACACAGTTGTGAACAAACTAAATTATAAAACTAAACTTTAGCCCTTTTATTGAAAAACGCCAATAATTAGGTAACTACCCTCATTAGTTATCTTCTCATTAGCTAATGAAAATTTATAATTGTCACTAACTATTCTTAGAACTCATAGCACTGCTAATTAACAAATTAGCTTACTTATCAGGAAAAGTTGAATGTAATCCATAGTTGGTATTGTCGTGAGATATTGAAAATCATTAAATCACCTATAAAGACTCATTAGAAGACCTAATCAGTGTAGTTACTTAATCACTTCTTTTCGGACTCATTAGAAGAGTAAACAATTGGTAATTTGGTTGTATGAAAAGTTTTAAAACTCATGATGTGTTGATAAATATCTAGCTCAAGCATAGTTGTCTACGTGTGGGTGTACTATAAACCTCTGCCAACTCCTTCGGAAATATAGGAGTGATGCTATTTTATGTTACGTGTAGTTAAAAGTCCGTGTTCTTCAACATAAACACTAAAAGGAATCGTTTCATATGAAAAAACAAATGAAAATATTTTGACGATTTTTAAACAAAACGGCATGAAATTTTTCGTCAAATCCGCAACCAAAAAATTATAAATAATTAGCACTATGACCACCTCCAAGGATATTACGGTTAAACATGCCGTTTAGGAGATAATTCGATTTTTCATACTAGCTCCATACATTTTTTTCTTATAAAAATTATAACTCTTCCATTTGTGCACACATTTACTTCATATGACATTTTATAGAATAGTAATGATCAGCAGAAGTCATTTCCAGCAAAAAAAATAACATTTAAGAAATCGAGATCCTATGTCTTCTACAGCCGATTTTCGATCCACCGTGCGCCGGGGCGTAACTCCGCTGCCGCGAGAAATCGCGGCACAGCGTATAGGGCTCCGGCGGGATCTCATGGTGGCATGGAGAGTGCGACTGTCGCAACCCAGCGCAGGGAACAACACAATTGCGGCGGTAAGTCCCCTCTTTCAGGAGTGGCTTGAGAGGCGCCACGGCGTCCTCACCTTCCGCCTGACGCAGGTCCTCACCGAACATGGCTCCGGGAGGTTCCTGTTTCAAACAAGGCGGGAGGAAACGCCCGGGTGTTACCATTGTGTGGATCGACCGGAGGACACGGTGGAGCATACGGTGGAGGTCTGCCCTGCTTGGGTGAAGCACCACCGTGTCCTCATGGCGGCGATCGGCGGCGGCGACCTCTCGCGTCCGGCCCTGGTTCAGGCCATGGTACGGAGCGAGAGGGAATGGGAAGCCGTCACCTCCTTCTGCGAAGCAGTAATGCTCGCGAAGGAGGAGGCGGATCGCGAAAGGGAGAGGCAATATCTGCGCCCTCACGCCCCTAGCCGCCGCAGGAGGAGGAGACACTCTGGGCGACGGGAGTCGATTGCCGACTCCCGGCCACCGTAGGCGCGGGCTTACGGACGGCGATCAATGGGCAGCTCGCCGTCCGGTAAGGACCAGGCCCGGGTCGACGGCGCGTCGTGTTCCAATCGCGCCCCAAAGAGATGTCAGCACCATTGACGGGGTCCGATAGGACCGATGCCTGCCGGGGTCGCGGATTGTTCGAAAGAGTTACCGTGGCCCTGGCGCACAGGCAACTGGAGGAACACGGGTGGGTTTTAGTCAGTAAGAGTCTGACACGCCCTTCCGCTTCGCCCAGAGCGAGAGAGGTCATTTGATGATTTCCCACTATATGTTCTGTGTCGACAATGAAAGAGGATCGAATGGCTTAGCTCGGTTGAACACTCACCTTGACATTGATTGTCCTATCGAAGATGGAGAAGTGCGCGCAAAAAATGTCTGCATGCGGCCGAATTCGGAAATAATCGTTTGCCGCCATCTCGACGTTTTTACAAGATGTCAAACAGGGACTCAAACTGTAACCGTTATAAGTGTTTTTAATACTGTTTTATAAAACCGTTTTAAAAGAAAAACATTTATAAATGTAACAGATACAATAGTGTTACAGAATCAAAGTGTAAACTTTTATAAGTGTTAATACACTCGAGAGCAATGAATCCGGGTCACTTAAAGAATCCTAAAAATCTCGGAAGCTAAAAATGCTAGGTTAATGCAATAAATTGTATTTAATAGACAATGTAATACTCCTTAAATGAAGGTATTAAAACTTCTTAGTTATTGTAAAATTATATCATAAAAAAATCAAATTTGAAAAAGGGCCACTTTCGAAGATGGAACTACGAAATTACAGCATTTGGTTTTGCTTTTGTTTGAAATCTGTCATTTATGTGGGTACATAAACCATGTTGATAGTGCTCTATATTCATTATTCAAGCTGAAATTATGTCGCTTACGCCTGAAGAATGCACCAGAATACTTACAATGCTGGAAACCGGCCGGAGTCAGCGCGATACAGCCAGGACTGTCGGTGTGTCGCTGTCAACAGTACAAAGAGTTCTCCGACGTTACGAAGAAACTGGTTCTAACCTACGCAGACCAGGAACGGGCAGAACCAGGTGTACCACAGCACGAGAAGACCGATACTTGGTGAACACCATGCTTCGAAATCGCTTTCTCACAGGAACTGAACTCACAAATCAGTTTCGACGCCTCGGAGGAAGTAACCCAAGTGCATGGACAGTAAGACGTCGGCTTGCTGAATCTAACTTAAAACCCCTTAGACCTGCAAACGGCCCTAAACTGGAGCGTGGGCATCGTATTTCAAGACTAAGATATGCCCAGAGCCACGTAAATTGGAGTATTGAAGATTGGTCAAAAGTTATGTTCTCCGACGAATCAAAATTTATGCTCTACAAGCACGATGGAAGACACAGAGTGTATCGAAGACCAGGGGAAAGATTCAAGCAAGCATGCATCGAAGAAAAAGTAGCCTACGGTGGTGGGTCTGTACTTGTGTGGGCCGGAATTTCTTCTGAAAGTCGCACAGAGCTGGTGATCATAGAAAACGGCTCTTTAACTAGCGTAAGATATGTGGAAGAAATCCTCAATGATCACGTTGGTCCATTTATGGTCAATTTAGGTGAGGATGCTATATTTATGCATGACAATGCCCGACCTCATACAGGTAGGATTGTGAATGACTACCTTCAAGAGATGAACATTACTCGTATGGAGTGGCCAGCGCGCAGCCCGGATATCAACCCGATCGAGCATGCTTGGGACGAGCTAGGCAGATGCGTAAAACAACGAAACCCTCCCCCAATCACGCTTCGTGAGCTCAAAATTGCTCTCACAGAGGAATGGGAGAATATTCCCCAAAATCGTATAAGGAACTTGGTGTACAGCATGCCAAACCGCGTAAACGCAGTAATGGAAGCACGAGGAGGCAATACGAAGTATTAAAATTCAAGAAAATCGTAATAAAGTTCAAAAATTTCATGTTTCCTATTTTTGTTTTAAGGAGAGATCAGCAGTTTTTTTCTTTATGTAATTTTGTGTTAATAAAATGTATGGTGACTCATATTTTTTTTACTTTCATTTAAGGAGTATTACATTGTCTATTAAATACAATTTATTGCATTAACCTATCATTTTTAGTTTCCGAGATTTTTAACATTCTTTAAGTGACCCGGATTCATTGCTCTCGAGTGTATGTGTAACAGAAATAAGTAGTTTTAGCATGGTTTTAGGTATAATTGTACGGTACGGCAACAGCGCACGGCGCGACGGCGAGGCCACTCAACATTATTGTTCAGTTCCGATCCTACTTCCGATCGCGCACGCTCCATTTTTAGTGTTCCGTACCCAAAGTGTAAAACGGGACCCTATTAATAAGACTCCGCTGTCCGTCCGTCTGTCACCAGGCTGTTTCTCATGAACCGTGATAGTTAGACAGTTGAAATTTTCACAGATGATGTATTTCTGTTGCAGCTATAACAACAAATACTAAAAAAACAGAATAAAATAAATATTTAAGGGGCCTCCCATACGAAGTACATGATTTTTTGCCGTTTTATAGATACTGGTACGGAACCCTTCGTGCGCGAGTCCGACTCGCACTTGGCCGGTTTTTTCGTCTCAAGTCACTTTCTTGCTACAATAACGGAATTATTCCGATCTGTCACCCTGCTTTGTCCCCTTAGGGGGACAGATCTGAAAAAGTTTTATCTGTCCCCCTGTTAGCAAACAATAAATTTTATTTACATACCTACAAACAATTTTTGTTACCAAAGTGATTGAAATTTGATCTCATTATTTAAACTATAGACTGTAAAGAGTGATGCTAAGGTCGCGTGCGGAGTGGTATACTATATTATAAAGATACCAGGGTAGGGACTGATTTACCAAAATAATATAAGTAATCAAGAAACGCATAATTTTGTTTGATTGATAGAACATACATCTTAGTCAGTTATTAAAATTAGTGTCTTTGTAATATACAGCGTAATGATTAAAAACAGTGTTTTATTTTTACTGCTGTGACTACGATAAATTACAAATAAAAAATTATAGATACGATTAAGTTAGTACCTATCTATTTATGCTTTACTCTTTGAGCATTTCAATATGTTTAAATTTCAGTTGGTGTACTGTCTTTATTATGTGTGAGTAAGCATAAGTACGCATGCACGGTTTTACATGTTGAAGCTCCTGTGCAATGAATCCACCAAAATGCTTGTTTTTTTGGATTGGTTCAACTAAACCGTCACTATGCGACGGACACTCCGAACATTTTCCTCCACACTTCTCTGCAGTCGAACTTTTCATTTCCGAATCAGAATTAATTCTTTGTTTTTCGATTTCTTCTGTATCATCTTCAAATAATGTGGGCCTACCAAGACGCACCACTTCTTGTTGAAGTGGTAAGTATCTAGATTTAGGGGTTCCATATTATAATATCTAAGCGTATTTTAACTATTTTCGAGATAGCTACGGTCAAAAAACCTACTGTTTAAAATACCTAAAGATCGTTTCACAGATATTTGTAATAACGAATGAACGAACTCCATAAAGGAGAATTCACCTACGATTTATTCAACTACAAAATTAACCAAAGGTTGATTAAAGTAACGGACGATTCACCTACTGTTGATTTATATGAGGTCAATATTTGTAATCATTTGGGTTACGTTAGGTTAGGTTAGAAGAGGTGCATGTTGAAGAGCCTCCTCGTGGCGCACCCTGGGCAACGTCAGCTCCAATTGCCCACCTGCTCTTGGTGGTGGACAATTGGGGCTGGCGGCTAATCTTCAACAAACGGGGAAGGGTCATGGTTCCAATCACCTATCATCCTAGATGGTCGGTGAAGGGAACCGGGCTAGGGGCGGGACGGCTAGTCCGTCATAGGGGTAGGCCTGGTGGCCATCTTACGTCTACACCCCCTCTGATTGCAGAGGGTTGGTGGTAGGCGTATAGTGGGAGGGGGAGAGGAAGACAACCTCTTTAAAAAAATTACCCCAATCCCAAGGTCGAGCGTGCCGAGGGGATGAATGGCCGGAGGGGATCCGGTCGCTAGCGCTGGGGGGTTAACAGGGGAATACAGGGACCATACCCTTCAAAGGAACAAATAATGGACAGTAAGACAAAGGAACAAATAATGGACAGTAAGACAAAGGGAAAAATACTACCCCAGGGCGGTACCGGCTGCACAGCAGCCGGAGAATCCGTCACGTTCCCATCGGGAACGTCATGCCCCTCGTATTCTGGGGGGGGGCAACCAATGTCTTCCACTTGCCGATGGCAACAAGAGCCGAGGAGGCTCATCACGTTCTCAATCATCCGAGGACGTGATTAATTTTAATGCCGACACCACCGGCCAGCGAGAAAAGGAGCTTCAAAAGCACCTGAAGCCCCTGCGCGTCGTGGTTACGCCGATTGCTGTCTCCGACAGCAACAAGAGCCGAGGAGGCTCAAGTCCTGATAGGGACCGGTCCGACAGAGAGGACTCTAGGAGGAAGCGCAGCCTCTCCTCTAGTGAGGAGAACCTGTTGGCCGCGAAGGTGCCAACGACACAAAGAGGGCGAGGTCGTGTGGTAGCGGGTGGAGTCCCCGCTCGGGTGACGGAGCGTGACGGGCGGGGTCGCTTCGCGCCGATACGCCGAACATACACGCCAGCTCCGGTGGAGCGCGACGAAAGCACGGAGAGCGGCCTCGAACCCATGGAGGCGGATCTAAGCGGGGGCTCCACCGTGTCCCTGCTAGGATCAAACCGAGCGGAGGCAAATGCTGCAAAGCGGGCGCAGCGAAAGACTGTCGCGGCTGACGAGGTCAGCGAGTTGGCCCGACAGGCCCGTGAGCGGCGCTCTACCCGGATGGCTGCCGGGGGGAGCGTAACAGCGGTGGCGCTCAGCCGCCAGGTTTTGGACGGCGTGGATGTCGTCCTGAAGGTTGCCACCAAATCGGGCAACCTGAAGGGCACATTCACCCGTGCCCTGAAGGAGGTGGCTGACGGCATTAAGGAGGCGGTTGAGGTCCTCCTTAACCGTACTAGCACGGAAGAGACGGCGAAGCTTTGGGAGGAGAATGGCCGTCTCCGATCCGAGCTGGAGGACCTCAAGCGGCAGTTCGCCGCCCAGAGGGCAGCTCCCGTAGCCACCGGCACCTCTACCGTCGCGCCTCCGTCGTCGGCTCCATTGCCGGTTCCGGCTTCGACCCCTGCACTTGCGGATGCGGAGATCGAAAAGATCGCCCGCATCTGCATGATGCAGTGTGGAACGATGGTGGGGGCCCGATTGGAGGCCATTGAGGCAAGGCTCCTGCCGGAGGAAACCCTCCGCCCACCACTCGCTGCGGTCAAGCGGAGAAAGGAGGGGCCCGCCAGGCAGGGGCCAGTAATCGCCGCGGCAGCAGAGACAAGCCGCTCCGGGAGTGGGACCAAAAAGCCCGCTAAGGGTGCGTCCGTGCCCACTTCCCGGGCTGCTGCGCCACCGGCGACTGCGCCACCGGCGGCTGCACCGCAGGCGGCCGTGCCCGGGCCTTCCACGGAGGCCTGGACGACGGTCGTTAAGAGGGGCCGTCGTAAGGGGAGGAAGGCGGCACCACCGGCACCGGCTGGAGCACCGGCACCGGCAGCGAAGAGGGCCCAGGGACCGCCTAGGGTCAGAGCCCCACGCTCCGCGGCTGTAGTGATAACGCTGCAGCCCGGAGCCGTCGAAAGGGGCATCACCTACAAGGCGGTCCTGACTGAGGCGAAAGCCAAAGTCGCGTTCCCCGACCTTGGAACACCGTCCGGCTTCAGAATGAAGCCGGCGATTACGGGGGCGCGGCTGCTCGAGGTGTCGGGTGCCTCTAGTGGTGAAAAGGCGGACATCCTGGCCGCCAAGCTTAGGGAGGTCCTCAACCCGGAGGACGTCCGGGTGTCCAGGCCGATGAAGACAGCTGAGCTGCGCGTCGGTGGCCTGGACGACTCGACAACCCCGGCTGAGGTTGTGGCGGCCATGGCCCGAGTCGGTGGATGTCCGCCCGACGACGTGCGGACGGGCGACATCCGCGCCGACGCTTCCGGGCTCGGCTCGATTTGGGTGCGGTGCCCGGTGGCGGCGGCGAACAAGGTCGCTGTCGGTGGACGTCTGTTGGTGGGATGGGTTGCGGCGAGTGTCAAGCTGCTGCAGCCCAGGGCCATGCGGTGCTACCGGTGCCTTGACATTGGGCATGTTAGGGCACGGTGCACCGCCGAAGTGGACCGCAGCGAGCAGTGCTATCGCTGCGGCCAGCCCGGCCACAAGGCGGCCCAGTGCTCCGCGGCGCCAAACTGCAGCCTTTGTACAGCTGCAGGGAGGCCCGCCGGGCACAGGGCGGGCGGAAAGGCCTGTGGCGTACCCGCCAACAAAAAGAAGAGAAGGGGTGCCAAGGCTGCGGGGGGCTCTTTACCCCCCCCTCAGCCTGGCTGCCCTTCGGCCGATTCCCGGCCTAGGAATGGTGCGGAGGGAATGGATTGCGCATAATGGCGCTCTACCATTTCCTCCAGGGCAACATCAACCACTCTGCCAGAGCTCAGGATCTCTTGCTACAGAGCATGGCGGAGTGGTCGATTCGCCGTGGTTGCCGAGTTATACTTTGTCCCCCCCCCCCGGGATAACTGGGTGGGAGACCTTGACGGCTTGGTGGCCATCATCGGCGGGGCTCTCGCCAACCCGTCCCGAGGACACGGCTGGGTGGTCGCCCTCGCGGACGGCATTGGCGTGGTTGGGGCGTATTTTTCGCCCAACAAGAGTCTCGCCGACTTCGAAAGCTTCCTTGTCGAGTTAGGTGCGGTCGTGGGCCGACTCCACCCTGGCCTCGTGCTGTTGCTAGGGGATCTCAACGCCAAGTCTGCGGCGTGGGGATCTCCGGTGACCGATGCTAGGGGTGAGGCGCTGGATGAGGTGTACCGCGCGGCTAAAGAGACTCTGTGGCTGGCCATCGGCGAGGCGAAGACGCGAGCCAGGGAGGAGATGCTGGAGACTCTAGACGGGAATCCGTGGGGGCGCCCTTATCGAGCGGTTCGAGGGAAACTTCGAGCCGCGGCGCCTCCACTTACGGAGAGTCTTCAGCCAGAGCTGCTGGAGGAGGTAGTCGCAACCCTCTTCCCGGCAAGAGCGGAGCATACTCCGCCGCCGATGGCTTTGCCCACAGCCGCAGAGTCTACAGAGGAGAACGCCATTAGCGTCCCAGAGGTGACACAGGCAGAGATGAGGGCGGCCGTGATGCGGCTCCGGGCCAAGAACGTGGCTCCGGGGCCCGACGGGATCCACGGCCGAGCATTAGCCCTCGCTCTGAAGGAGCTGGAGCCCCAGCTGAGAGGACTCTACACAGCGTGCCTCGAGCAGGGCCAGTTTCCCACTTTGTGGAAAACCGGTCGTCTGGTCCTGCTCAGGAAGGCGGGGCGCCCTGCGGACTCGCCGTCCGCGTACCGGCCCATAGTGCTGCTAGACGAGGTGGGTAAGCTGCTGGAGCGGATACTCGCAGCCCGCCTCGTCGGGCACTTGTGCAGAGAAGGGCCGGACCTGGACGAGAGCCAGTTCGGTTTCAGGCATGGGCGCTCCACCATACACGCTATATCGCGGGTGAGAGTCCTGGCGGAGGAAACGGTGTCCCGGGGTGGGGTGGTGGTGGCGGTGTCCTTGGACATCTCCAACGCCTTCAACACCCTGCCCTGGAGTTGTATTCGAGAGGCACTGCGTTATCATCGGGTGCCTCTCTACCTCCGCCGCATCGTTGGGGCGTATTTGGCGGAGAGGTGTGTCACCTACGTGGGACGCGATGGCGTCAACCAGCGCCGCATGTCGTGCGGTGTTCCACAGGGCTTGGTCCTGGGCCCGCTCCTGTGGAACATCGGGTACGACTGGGTGCTGAGGGGCGAACTCCGACCGGGCGTCGACCTGACGTGCTACGCTGACGACACGCTGGTCACGGCCCGGGGGAGTTCGTACAGGGAGGCAGCGTTGCTGACGACGGCTGCGGTCTCACAGACGGTGAGCCGCATACGGCGCCTCGGCCTGGAGGTGGCCCTCAACAAGTCGGAGGCCATGGTGTTTCATTGTCCCCGGCGGGCGCCACCATCCGGATCCCACATTGTGGTGGCCCCCCACCACAATGTGGGATCCGTTCGAATCGCTGTCGAGCCCACCATGAAGTACCTTGGGTTGGTGCTCGACAGCCGGTGGGATTTCGGCCCCCACTTCCGGCAGCTGGCGCCCAAATTGTTGGGCGCGGCCGGGGCGCTGTCAACGCTGCTTCCCAATCTGGGGGGCCCGAGCGCCGCTTGTAGGCGGCTCTACGTGGGGATCGTGCGGTCGATGGCCCTTTACGGGGCCCCGATCTGGGCGGCTGACCTGACGGCCGGCAGCATTGCTGTATTGCGAAAGCCGCAGAGAGCAATGGCCGTCAGAGTAATAAGGGGGTACCGCACGATCTCCTACGAGGCGGCTTGTGCACTGGCCGGATCCCCGCCCTGGGACCTGGAGGCGAAGGTGCTCGCGTCACTGTACCGGTGGCGCGAGGAAGCGCGGGTGCGGGGCGAGCGATCGATGCAGCGACAAATGGAGCAGCGTCGGTCGCAGCTCCGCGAGGTCCTGGTGGCGGAATGGCGGGACAGGCTCTCACGCCCTACCGCCGGCCTCGTCACCATCGAGGCGGTCCGGCCGGTGCTCGACCACTGGCTCGGGAGGAGGCACGGCTCCCTGTCGTTTCGGGTGACGCAGGTGCTCTCGGGGCACGGTTGCTTCGGGAAGTACCTGTGTCGCATAAACAGGGAGCCGGACGTCCGGTGTCACCACTGCGTCGACTGCCGGGAGGACACGGCGCGGCATACGCTGGCAGAGTGTGCCGCTTGGGAGGAGCCGCGCCGTGCCCTCATCTCAGGAGTAGGCAGTGACCTCTCGCTGCCGGCCGTTGTGAATGCGATGGTCGGCGGCGAGGAGTCCTGGGACGCGGTGGTATCCTTCTGCGAATCAGTGATCTCGCAGAAGGAGGCTGCGGAAAGGGAGCGAGAGATCTCATCCTCTCACCCGGCCCGCAGCAGGCGCACCGGGCGTCGGCGGAGGGCGGACAACGCCCTCTTCCAGCCCCCCTAAATGGGTCCAGGGGCGACGGACTCGGGGACGTCCGTCGCCCCCCATACATCAGGACCCGAGGTGGCGGCGCGTAGTTTTCCACGCGCGCCCCTCTTAGACGTCGCGGGGGGAGTCAAACACCTCACTCCCCCCTCTCGACCGGACGGGGCCCGCAAAGGGGGGCCGGCACCGGCTGGGGGTTGCGGAAGATTTATACGTTCCCGCGACCCCCGGCGTAGGTGTGAGACGGAACACCGGGGTGGTTTTTAGTCAGTAAGAGTCTGACAGACCCCTCCGCCCCCCCTGGGCGGGGGACATCCATGAGGATTTTCCATCCCGGAACAAAAAAAAAAAAAAAAAAAAAGGTTAGGTTAGAACCTCTTCGGCTGACCTGACGGCCGGCAGCATTGCTGTATTGCGAAAGCCGCAGAGAGCAATGGCCGTAAGAGTAATAAGAGGGTACCGCACGATCTCCTACGAGGCGGCTTGTGTACTGGCCGGATCCCCGCCCTGGGACCTGGAGGCGAAGGTGCTCGCGTCACTGTACCGGTGGCGCGAGGAAGCGCGGGCGCGGGGCGAGCGACCGATGCAGCGACAAATGGAGCAGCGTCGGTCGCAGCTCCGCGAGGTCCTGGTGGCGGATTGGCGGGACAGGCTCTCACGCCCTACCGCCGGCCTCGTCACCATCGAGGCGGTCCGGCCGGTGCACGACCACTGGCTTCGGGAGGAGGCACGGCTCCCTGTCGTTTCGGGTGACGCAGGTGCTCTCGGGGCACGGTTGCTTCGGGAAGTACCTGTGTCGTATAAACAGGGAGCCGGACGCCCGTTGTCACCACTGCGTCGACTGTCGGGAGGACACGGCGCGGCATACGCTGGCAGAGTGTGCCGCTTGGGAGGAGCCGCGCCGTGCCCTCATCTCAGGAGTAGGCAGTGACCTCTCGCTGCCGGCCGTTGTGAATACGATGGTCGGCGGCGAGGAGTCCTGGGACGCGGTGGTATCCTTCTGCGAAACAGTGATCTCGCAGAAGCAGGCTGTGGAAAGGGAGCGAGAGATCTCATCCTCTCACCCGGCCCGCAGCAGGCGCACCGGGCGTCGGCGGAGGGCGGACAACGCCCTCTTCCAGCCCCCCTAAATGGGTCCAGGGGCGACGGACTCGGGGACGCCCGTCGCCCCCCATACATCAGGACCCGAGGTGGCGGCGCGTAGTGTTCCACGCGCGCCCCTCGTAGACGTCGCGGGGGGAGTCAAACACCTCACTCCCCCCACTCGACCGGACGGGGCCCGCAGAGGCGGGCCGGCACCGGCCGGGGGTTGCGGAAGATTTGTACGTTCCCGCGACCCCCGGCGTAGGTGTGAGACGGAACACCGGGGTGGTTTTTAGTCAGTAAGAGTCTGACAGACCCCTCCGCCCCCCTAGGGCGGGGGACATCCACGAGGATGTTCCACCCCGGAACAAAAAAAAAAAATAAAAAGGTTAGAACCTCTTGCGGGGAACTCTCCTCCGGGGCACGAGTGTTATCTGCTATGCGGATGACACTCTCCTCACCGCCCGGGGGGGAGCTTCAGGGAGGCGGCCAACCTGGCCTCGGCGGGCGGATCCTTGGTCGCGGGGAGGATCCGCCGCCTAGGTTTAACGGTGGCGCTGCACAAGACCAAGGCCGTGTTCTTCCACGGAGCTCGGCAGTGCCCCCCACCTGACGTCCACATCTTCGTGGAGGCCCAGATATTTCATCTGGGTCTTCAGACCCAGATGAAATATCTGGGCCTTGTACTCTACAGCAGGTGGGCGCAGCAGGCGCTCTCGTGGTTGCTTCCCAACCTGGGGAGGCCCAACGCGCGATGCCGGCAACTTTACGCCGGCATCTTGAAGAGTATGGCCCTTTACGGGGCTCCTATCTGGGAGGACTCCCTCTGAAGGAGGGAGAACGCCGCCGCTTTGCGGGCACCCCAAAGAGCCATAGCCCAGCGGGTGGCGCGGGCCTACCGCACGGTGGGCTTCGCAGCAGCATGTGCTCTGGCCGGCACCCCTCCTTGGGAACTCGGCGTGGACTGAGGAACTGAGGCGTGGGTGCTCGCCAGAGTATATGAATGGACGGCGGGGCGGAGGGCGAGAGGAGAACGCCCAGCCCCGGAAGAGCGCGAGGCCGTCCGGCAGGAGGCGAGGGACGCCATCGTCGTCCATTGGACGGGGGAACTCGCCACCGCAGCCTTCGGCCGCCGAACCCTCGACGCGATTGGGCCTGTCCTGCGAGACTGGCTCGAGCGGTCGCATCGGTTCCTCTCGTTCCGTTTGGTGCAGGTGCTGTCCGGACACGGTTGCTTCGGATCGTACTTGCACCGGATCGGACGGGAGGAGACGCCGTCGTGCTACGACTGTGGCGCAGCGGAGGACACGGCACAGCACACCCTCGAGGTGTGCCCCTCGTGGTCCGAAGGCGGAGGGGGGGTCGAAGAAGACGTCAGTTCGATAGTCATCTCCGACTCCTCCCGGGTGGAGACCAGCAGGCAACGGGTGCGGGGGCACCCTTGCCTGTATTGCACAGGCCTCCACCAGTGTCGGACGGGAATAGCCAGGTGTTCCCGGCCATTCTCGTAGCCTACCAACCTGGGGGGCATGCTGGGCCCGCCAGCTAGGCGGGCAAGCGCCGGGAGGGTTGTGGATGTAAAGGCTGAGCCGGTTTCCCATGGCCCTCCCACCACGGCGATGTGGGAACACCGCTGAGTTTTAGTGGGTATACTGTCATTCGGACAGGAGTCCCACATACCCCGTCTCGTCCCCCGACGAGCGGAAGTGCATAAAGCATTACTCAGCGACAAAAAAAAAAAAAAAGGAAAACGTTAGGTTAGAACAGTGACCATTAACGCGCGAAGGCGATCGAGCGAAGCGAGCGTGCCGCAGCAGCGGCCGCCGAGCGCTAAATCCCCTCTATCGTTGGTGAATCATTTGGTTTAGATGAGGTTATAATAGTATTAACATAAAATGTGTACACGTAACGTGTAAAGACATTGACATTGTAACTACCCACGAATTTAGAAATCAATCCAGTGCACAGTATTAATAAACGGCATGTATTTAACGCGGCGACCAATTAATTTGAATTTGGGATTAAAAAATAATTAAAGCCAGTAGCAAAAAAAGTAGGTTGGCAGCTACAGCAAAGGATAATAAGTAGAAAGTAGCGGCTTAATAATCAGTTTTAGCTTTGTTTTAATTTAAACTGGCATCGAGTTTTTGTTTTGGTGAGGTCTCCTATTTCTAAATGGCAATAATAATAAGGCGTAGTCAACGGAGCCCCGCGGGGCTCCTACTACAAACGGTGGTTTCAAACAAAATAACTACGAATGGGATGGCAGGGTCTGAAAGACCCCGCCATCCCCTTCTAACCTAACCTGTCCGAGTTGGGGTGCCTCAAGCCCCGAGCTCGCTTCGCTCGCTCTTGCATCGTGTCCCACTGTTAATATTAGTCGCCATATCATTATTTATAGTATCTCGCCTATGATTTCAATTGGCCCTGTTTAATATGTTTGCTACCTTAAAATAGCAACCATTATTTAGTTTTTATAATTCCTTGCATTTTAAAGCTCATCTAATAATATATTTATTACTAAAATATTTAAGCGCTGCAAAGGTTTATTTTTTTAGTAGCAAATAGTTAGTCGCCCTTTAAGTTGTTGGTAGCCTGGAAAATAATTAGCCTTAATAAACTGAAGGCGAGTCGTCGATTACGTATTTCATACATAGTTGAAATATACAATATCTTAAAAAATCATTACATTAATCGTTCGTTAGTGCGATTAATTTTAGGTTAATCAAAATTAAGTAAGCAAAACAGTACTTGAGTCAACCAATATGCGTTATGAACGTATTATGTGAATCAACCGTTTACAGTTATCTCTAAAATAGTTAGAATACTCTTAGATATTAGAATATGTAACCAGATTTAGGATGGTCTTCTTCCACATCCAGACGGGTCTTTTTCTTAAAAGAAAGGATTGAATAATCCTCCGAATATACTTCCGAATCTATCAAGATATAGGGACTATCGGGACTATCAAGACCAATCAAGACGCACAATTTCGTGTTGAAGTGGTAAGCAGTTGATTTTAAGATGATTGTCACCCTCATCCAGGCAAGGTTTCTTTTTTAAAGAAAGGATTGGTCGATCCTCTGCAGCGAATATTTTAAATACTTCGAGTAAGTGTTTTGTACGGATATAACAGACAGCGACTGGATTGCGGCTGTCTAATGCTTATCAACCATAAATACATAGTAAGTTTGGCAACGTCGCCTTTAACTGTTACAGTTATTAACACTTAAAAACACTTTCATTTCATCTGTTACAGATATATTACGGTTACACTTCCGTAAGTGTTTTGGGTAAAAAACACTTATAAAAGTGTTACATATTTGATTCTGTTACACATTCAATATGTAACACTTATAATTCTGTAACTTTTATGAAGGTGTTTTTAAGTCCCTGGTCAAGAGAGTGTGCTGTGTTCAGTGTTTTGCTAAGAAAATGATTAAAACTGCTGGCAGGGATATAGTCTTGTAGATGAAACACGCGCGCAGACTTATCTTGCGCGCACTCTATTTAACGAATTTGCTAGGAAGAATAGGCGCATTTTAGCCCGCGAAATTCTAATCTTTGGAAATTTGTTCCACCGAAAAATTATTTTTCAGAATATTTCGTAAGAAAATTCTTAGGTGGAACAAATTTCCAAAGTTTGAAGACTGATATGTGAAATTGATGATTATTATTCAGTAAATATATCATTCCTACAATCGCGAATAGACGTAAAACAGAGTTGCAATTTGCAAAAAACCAAAGAAAATTTGAATTTGGTGGGCTACAGCTAAGGATTCCCCTTAAGCGGGATGCGCTAAGGTAGCCCGCGAAGTTCATAATATATATATATAATCACTAGAATCAGCAATACAACTCCTTAAGTTGGAATTGGCCTCAAATGTCATGATTTTATGAAATAGTCATTCAATAGGGTAATATGAACTTATAGAGATGTCGTGGTTGATGATTTTTGTGATTATAATTCTATAAATAAATATTTGATACACCCGCGAACAAAGACAACCGCGAATCATCTTTAGATCAACATACAACCTGACGCTGACTTGCAAATTGAAAAAAACGTAAAACAAAGAATGAATTTCGCGGGCTACCTTGGCGCATCCATATAAAGAAGAGAACTCAAACTTTAACTTTTTTGTATCATAAAAGATAGCATTCTCTTGTGTTTAAACAAAACGTTTATTAAAATTTTCTTAGTTTTCATTTGACTTGATTATTTTGTTATTACTTATTTTATTTTATTTGGGAAAATAAACGGTTAGACATTACAATGTTATGGCAAAGAACTTAAAATTAAAAAGGGAGTATAAATGTATAACCAACAACATTTTCCACATAATATAAAAAAGTTAAACAAACACGAACGGCGCGCGTAAATTACATTGAATTGAGAGTATGATTAAACATAAAAATAAAACTAAACTGAATATCCAAGTAAAAATAATAAAAAGAGAAAGAAGATGATTGTTGTGTACTTAATCCTGTTATAATTTTAAGCGCAATACTTCTAAACGTTCCAGCAAAAACAGCAAAGAACTCGATTACGTTCTAGATAAAACAACCATAGCTCAAGATGTATTTTAGCCCAACGTCAACCCAGTTGAGTTTTTTCTGTATCTGCCACAGGATACCACTGATACCACAGGATAATGATACCACATGTAGTTTTTAGTGTTCAGTAGCCAAATGGCATAAACGAACCCTTAAAAATACATCATTTCCCCATATCTGTTTGGCCGTCTGTCCGTCCGTCCGTATGTCACACAGCTATTTTATTCGGGAGACTATTGGAAAGAAGGTGTATTCCGTGACCCACTAAACAATGGTGTAGTGAAATAACGAAAATAATAATTAGGGATGGCACTCCCCATCACATAACTATGGAATAAAAAAATAATTTCATTGCACAAGCGTGTGGGTTATTGTCGGATCCCTTAAAATATGATAAAAAATGTGATATTTCTAATGCTGCGGCTACATTGTCATGATAACCCGAACTACTCGTCGCGCGCTCTCTCTCTCGCACACCGCTCGACGTCTCGCTGTACAACAGAGAGCGCGCGAAGTGTAGTATACACGTCGACAGTTTGACGACAGACGACAGTACGACAGTTCTAGCTGACCCCGCATTGTATAGGCTTTTCGTAAAATGAGAAGTCAGCTTAAAAACAGGAAATATGTAGCTTGATATGTCGTCGTGCGTACTTTATAGTACAGTCGCCAGCACATCAAGTTACCACAAATAGATTTTCTCATTTGATTTTGAACTTAACCATCAACATTTAAATGTTTAAAATCGTTTGTAAAAATTTTACAGTTTCGTGTTGCTTGACCAATGGCCCTACTATGACTTATTAAAGCCATCATTGTTCCAGCGTGAAAGAGAGACGGAGTTATATATGACCAATAGTACTATCTTTTTTTTTCGCAATGGAACGATGATGGTAGACGCGTCATACATAGTACGGCTACTGCTGGCGACTGTACATACTAATCCCATGCATGAGTGACAGACTGACACTTGACAGCACTGGCAGCGGAATTTTGATAGCAGAGGTATACAAATTAGAATGTGGCGATGTGGCGACTGGCGGTGGCGATGAATGAAACTATGCTATTGAAAGTCTGACACGTACTGTCATCATTATCATAATATTCCAAAGTTACTCGATAGCTACATTACGATTCAGAGCGATTTTATTGCACCATTGTGTAATGTTTCTCCTGTTGGATATCAGTTAAAAGGGTTCAACTATCACTACAATGGAAGACCGAGCAGCCAAGTTAGCGCTAGCACGAAAGAAGGTAATGAATTGATAGTATGTTTTCCAGACTATACTTGATACTATCAAAAACGAATAAATTGTAATTTCGTTCAGTCTTGTGTGTTCTTTATTAGATATTTCTTTATCATTACATTATCTTCTCTATGTGACACGTCATTCCATCATTGTTGAGCACCACTACGGCCATTCATCCGCACTCGGCTCGGTGTTCCTATCATGTTTGCCACAGAGATTTTGATTGTTTTGGTTGATTTTGGCGTATAATGTATATAAATATGTATAACAGCAAAATTATAGGAAAATATTAGATGGTTTAACTGAAACATGGCTAATATTAGGATTGTGTAGCTATCTGTTTTTCATGAAGACAATTGACACTCTTTTTCACATATCCGAACTATTTTGTTGTAGTTTGAGTACTAATTCACGTGAAAAACTTTTAACACCAGATAGTTTTTCGTGACTGTAATTTCTTACCATGGCAGTCAGTTTCAAATTGTTGTGTGGAAAAAGTAATAGTTATAGTATAATTTTCTATTTCTAAGTTGTGGTACTTACAAACAATTTGGCCAGGCATTAACATCCGTTATGATTATCAAGTGAATGAACGGGGTATTTAGAAACTAAAACATTCAGAATTATATACAGTTTCCTGTCATGTCATACCCTTTGCCGGCATGTTCTGGCACTGAATCATTCAGATCAACCTGACTGCTGGTGTTAGGTGAGGGCTGGTTGCTTGGAGCCAAGGTGATTCTGAATTTCTGAATCAATCTTGCTGAGCATTTCAGATATTTATGCCTGGCCTGCGTGTGCAGTCATACAAAAGTCATCAACAGCCTTTCTCAGCCTTATATTTTAATTTGGTTGAAGTGTAGGCTTAGGGGCGTGAGGACTTAATTTTTTTTTGTTTGTTTTTCTCTGAAATTGTCCAATGTTATTGCAGTGTCGAGTTAATCTTGTTTATAGAACCTTCTGAGAAGCATGGCCCTACGATGCACCGTTTCCGAGAAATAGGCCTTTGAATATGTTTTTAACTTACTGAGGGAAACAGATTTGTATTTTACAAAAAATGTGTTTTTGCTAATAGTTAGTTTCTCGATTCTATCATATAGAGCACCTTCATATAATGCTAAAAGCGTCTAGATGTTTTTTGTCTCTGACCAGCAGCTTGTCACAACAATGATGTTGAAGGGGGGATTCTTTTAGAACTTGAGATGCAAGAGTGAGCGGAGTGAGCTCGAGACTTGGGGCAATCCGACTCGGACAGGTTAGGTTCGAAGACCCCGTCAACCCCTTCGTGGTTAATTTACTATACGTTGTTATTATTGCTTGGAAACAAATTGAAATTTTTCTAAGAGCCTCTAACTCTGAAACGGTGCGTCGTAGGGCCATACTTCTTAGAACGTAAATAGTTTCTATGGTCAAGGTTAATCCGATACTGCAATAAAATTGGTAGATTGTCGAAAATAAAAAGTAAAAATTGGACACATCTGTTTTTCAAACCAATTTTTCTTTTTGTATCATTTGTTGCTCATAGTGCCCCTAAGCATAGACTCAAACTCCTACAACTACGCCCCTAAGACGACCCACTGACCTTTAAATCACAGTATTTAGTTATACCCGGCAAAAAGCAATATTTTCAGAAAGCCCTGAAAATAACAATTTTTAAAATATTAGAAATATTGGTCGACTATCTAAACAGGGTGGGTTTTTGTGTTGGGGCAGTAAGGGTAGGTACCTTAACAGGTGTAGTTACGGAAAAACGGCCTTAAGAGCCTGTCTTTATTTAATTGAGAGATTTTGAATGAATTAAGAAGTTGGCCTATTTTCTTGCCAACTGCATATTCTTCAAAATCTGTGAATGCAGATCAAAATATCTCAAAAAGTTAAGGACAGTCTCTTTAAGACCATTTTCTTGTAGCGACAATGGTTAAGTTTCCTGCCCTTACTGCCCCATCTCAAAAATCCACCCTGTATATGATGCATGTGTGGTCGAACCTATAGGAAGTGACTGTTCTTATCTTATATTATGATTGCCATATTTCAGCTGAAAGATCATCAGGAAAAGAAACTATTTTCAGGACAAAAAGATGATATTATTTATAAATCTGAAGGTTTTATAGTCAATGATGACAATAATCCTATGCATTCAGAATTGAAATGTGATGACGGTTTTGTCACTGAAAGCACAGAAGATACCCTGGACAATCAACACAGTGATCTTTTCGAAACAAGTAAAACAAGCAGTGTGACATCACCTGTAAGCAATATAAACCATTTAAAAAATATGGATGTTTCAGAAGATAATTCAATTCTAGAAGCAGATGTAAACATAACAGAAATCTTGATTTCAAATAAAAGAAATCTGGAATTGCAAGTACATCATTTACAGACAAAATTGGGCCAATTAGAACAGCAACATGCTTTATTAGTCAGTGATTATACAAAACGCAACCAAAAACTCAATGAATTAGAAATTGAAATTGAAAATATTAATGACAAATACTTGAATGCTACTCAAGAAATTATGATAAAAGATTCAAAACTCAATGAACTGAATTCAGTAAATTTATCATTATCAGAAGAAAATGGTAATTTAGCTGAACAACTAGAATTTACAAAAAGTGTTTTAAATGCTAAAGAGGCAGAAAGTGATTCCCTACACAATCAAATATTTAATCTCCAAAACCAATATGATCTTATACTCTTGCAGCTGCAACAGCTAACAAATGGTTCACCTGCTAGTCCACCAACTGCTGCAGCCATTAACAGTGATAAAACAGAAGCCATATTACAAAAAAACTCTTATTTAGAGCAGCAATTAAATTTATTACAAAAAGAAAGGGATCAGATTAACTTACATTATGAACATTATGTTGCTGAATTGAATGAACAATTAAGATCAGTAATTAAAAAAAATGAAGAACTTACTCGAGAAGTTGATAATCTATCAAATAGAGAAAACAGTTTAATTGAGCAAATAAGTGACATGGAAATCAGAATACAGAATTATAACCAAGATAAAAAAAGATTTGAAGTGGATCGCAACACAAGCATTGTAAAAGACATGCAAGATGATTTAAGAAAAGCTCGGGTAAATATGAAATGGTTTTTAATTCGTAATGTATGTTTACTGGAAGAATAAGTTCATGAATTTAAAATTATTGTAAATTGTTGTAAGAAGTGTGGTAATTTTTGGTGTAAGTGTTGTAATCTCTAAGTAATAACAAACTAAAGAATTAGAGATTCAGCAATGAACATTGAACATGTTGGATGGTGGCTCGCAGTTCTTAAACAGTATCTTTTCGTCATTCCAACTGATTAAACTAAATGACCGTAAATTTTGTTCTTTATAGACTTGCTGTTGTAAGTTCGTCGTGAGTGTCGCTTTGACTATTATATTGTTTTATTATTAATTCCTAAATCACCCCTTATTTAGGCATGAATAAAACTTCCATTTGATTTGCGCCGAAAGTTGCTCACGCTCTTGGCGGCTGAAACTCACGCTACGCTATTAGGTACAACTTTACATAATTTACTTTCATTAGTCCAAGATACAGGCCGGTATGAATACCTCATAGACGAATTCTAACACCTTGATTATTTTTATTTGTTAAATTTTGCTTGCCAAAACTCAGGCAGAATGTACCCAGCTCACTATGTTTTTTTATAACAACTTTATTGTACAATACCTACATTCTATGCGAATAAATTATTTGATTTGAATGTTCTATGAGATAAACTCAAAACAAAAATACTGAAAGAAACCGGCCAAGTGCGAGTCGGACTCGTGCACGAAGGGTTCCGTACCAATCTCTATAAAAACGGCAAAAAAAAAATCATGTCTGTTGTATGAGAGCCCCCTTAAATATCTATTTTATTCTGTTTTTTTAGTATTTGTTGTTATAGCGGCAACAGAAATACATCATTTGTGAAAATTTCAACTGTCTAACTATCACGGTTCTTGAGATACAGTCTGGTGACAGACGGACAGACGGACGGACAGCGGCGTCTTAGTAATAGGGTCCCGTTTTACCCTTTGGGTACGGAACCCTAAAAATGAATAGATTTAATTTGAAATTCACAATACTTTGTCAGTAAGCTGATAATTTCAATTCATAAATAATAACATAAGTTGTAAAAGATCGTCAATATTTTACTAGAATATTGCTTTTGTAGGATGATTTGGGCGAATTGCGGAGCAAGCATGAAGAACTTCAAAATCAATATGCCGAAAGTGTCGCGAAAGTTAAAGAACTATCAGAAGTAAAAGAAGCAGAATGTAATCATGACAATATCAGTCTGTCCAAATTAAATGCTGATATGACAAGTGATAAAGTTGCTGCACAAAGGGCTACCGAACAAAACAAGAAATTAAAACAAGATATCCAGGGATTGGAAGACGCGTTTGTGAAAATGGTATTCTTATCCCATTACAATTCTCAGGAGTCAAATTCATTTAACTGCTTTATTCGTTTGTCAAATAATTTTAAAAGGTACCATTCCGAAGGCTACGGGAGACCGCAGCCGACAGCGGCGTTGCGGTCGACAAATAAACGCAAGCGACAGAGCTGCTGCAGTTTTGATTCCGAATGCAACATTAAATTACCTCGGCAGCGGCACTTTTCTTCAGTTTCGTGAAATTGATTAGTCAAAAAATAAACTTTTTTGTTGTCACTTTTTTAGTGTCACTCTGTTAGTGACAGCCACAGACAGCACTACTGGTAGACCGCAGCAGCAGGTGGCACTATCGCAATCTACGGAAGCTTTTTCATAGAAATATGAAGGGTATTTGGCGCATGGACCGACACAATTTTTTGGAGGGTTGGGAGGGCCATTTGCGAGATTTCACCCAAGGACCCTAGGTGTCACATCAAGTCCTAAGTGTCACGGTAATTGAGATAATTATGATTTTCTTAGTTATTTTTTTAAATGACCAGAAATCTCGACTTTAAATCGTCATTCCTTTTTTGTTACGGTTGTAATAGCACGAAATAACTTTTATTGCATAACTTTTAATAAATCATTATTTGACTAAATTGGTCTGAAAAAAAAACACTGATGCAGCTTCTGAATTCATAAAAAAAAAAACTAAATGCTTAACTTTATTTTTAAACTTGGCTTTATTTTAAAAAGTTCTTTAGTTTATACGCTTTTCAACGGTATGCTACATGCCATCGAAATGATTAATAATGTGGTCATAATAAGAGATACTAGTTGTCAGGATCGAGATAAAAAAATACTGATGAGATAAGATAAAATGTTTTTATTAAAAATTTCAGATACAAAATTTGTTCAAAGTATCCTCCTCTACTCCGTAAAGGCACGACACCGATTACTTATTTCGACAGTTGTTGTATGGAGTCGCATTTCTGCTTTCATCGTATCGAACACGGGCTAATTCTTTCAATAAAATTTTCTCTTGTGGGCCTCCGTTGCGTAAACTAATTCCTTAGCACGTCCCCAAACGTAGAAATCGAGAGGTGTCCGGTCTGGGGATCGTGCGGGCCAAGGAATAGGATCGCCTCTACCAATCCACGAGTTAGGAAAACAATTATCTTGGTGCTCACGTACTGATCGCTGGTAATGTGCAGGACAGCCATCATTTAAAAAATAATCGGCGCACCTGCTTCTAAACTTGGTAATACCAGATCTGATAGGTCGTTTAATAAATAATCGAAATAAATATCTCCAGTCCTGTTCTGGCAAAAATAAGGGCCGATAAGATTTCGACCCATTACACCAGTCCAAACGTTTACGCTGAACTTCCTTTGAAAAGAATTCGAACTTTTATTGCGAGGATTCCGGCCCTTTTTTCCCAATGGTGCAGATTGAGGAAATTCACTATTCCTTCACGGCTAAAATTTGATTCAGCAGTCCACAAAATTTTCTTCAAAATGTCGCCATCTTCTATATCTGTATGCAGTATAAATCTGCAGAACTCCAGCTGTCTAGCGTAATCACTCTCTACGAGACCTAGAACAATTATTTAAATCCGTGAGTTTATGACAGTTACAAAACGCGATACATTTTTTTTTGTAATTTGAGGTTGGAAGAAATAAAGTCAACAATGAAAAACAAAATATTTTGCGGCAAAAACGAATACATAAAAATCATTAAATTTTGTGAAAGTAAAATTAATGTTTTAAGTACTTGAAGAAATGACCAGTGAAAACCCGTCGAAAAATCGTTTTCAAACTAAAAATTATCAGATTTTAAATCTTTTGAAAACTGTTTTTCGTCACATTCAATAGTTGTGTGTTAATTGCCTTGAACATGTGTATAATGAAACGCATGCTTTCCATCTGCCCGAAGAACCGACCACACTTGCCACACTGACATGTTAAGTCTTTCAGCAGCAAGTCGTATGCTTGTAGTAGAATCCTCATTGAAAGCTTATAGAATTCTTTCATCTACTACAACATTATGTTGTCCCACATTCACTCGAGCCTCATCAAAATGCTGATTTCCGGTCTCCCTCAGACGTCGATAGGCTGTTGAGAAGGTCTCGTGGTGTGTGTGGTAAAGGTCGATCTGGATAGCGCTCCTGATAAATTCTTCGCGGTTCACGCGCATTGCAATTAGCCCTGCCATACGCCAGCAACATATCAGCATACTCTTTGTTACTGAAGTTAGGCATTGTAACGACAATATCCAAGACGGACAACGAAAAACAGTTCATAGATTTAACGAAAACAAGATTTAACTGTAACAAGATTCAACAAGAAAACTAAACTATGAAGAGAACACCGTGAAACGCACAGGCACTTCCAATAGCAGAGATAGTCAAATCTCGGCTGAACCTGGACGCGTCACGAACTTTCAAAGTTCCAACCCAATGATAGACAAGGACAAGAGTAATTTTACTTGCGCATGAAAGAGAGAGATTTATTATCAGCTTTCGTTGACTGCATTGTTCAATCTGTTTCAATTTTTGGGTTGCGTAATCGGCCGCCCCGGCAAACTAGTATCTCTAATTTTGACCACATATTGAGTTATTTCGATGACATGTACCAAACCGTTGTAAAGGATATAAACTAGAAAACTTTTTGAAATAAAGCTAAGTTCAAAATAGCTTTTAGTTTTTATTTAAATGAATTTAGAAGTTGTAATTTTTTATACAATTACACAGTTTTAGACTTTGGAATCACATAAGTTATTTTCTACAGATCAATTGCATCAAATAATAATTTATTACAATAGCAATACATTGCATACTATAATTAAAGTTATTTTGTTCTATTACAACCATAAACAAAAAACTAATGACGATTTAAAGGCGACATTTCGGGTAATTCAAAGAAAAAAACGAAAAAAGAAACGGATCTCAATTACCGTGATACTTAGGACATGGTGTCTTTGGGTGAAACCTAGCAAATAACCCCCCAATCCCCAAAAAAATATGTGGATCTATGCGCCAAACACCATGTATATGGAAACCAGTAACGTCGTTGCGGTCTGACATTGCGGTTGGGCGAGACTGCTGTTTCGTGCAGTCTGCGGTCTGGCGTCCCTTCGGAATTCTACCATTAACTGAATATAAAATACGGTTAAACGTAACTAAAAACTTGTGTTCGACACTCATAAGATCGAACTATCAACACCTTAGGGTGCGTATCAATTATGCGCGGCGGGCCACGTGCCATATTGTGCGATCATGCATCAGCATCGTGCGATGTACGGAACTTCGAAAGAATGTATATTCAAACTTCGAAGTTCAGTATGACATTCTTACGAAGTTCCGTACATCGCGATTATGAACATTCTCAATTAAATACATCGATATTTTAAACTTCGAAGTTCAGTTATACAGTCGACTGTCATTCAAAATAAGTATATAAAAAAAAAATGCGATATAGGTAGTTGGGCGAATATTTTTTAAAACAGTTCAAAATTTCAAGTCGATAGCATTAGCAAATTTGACATTTTAACTTGCTTTCAAATAACTGTGAGAGTAGATGTGCTTATTTTGTACAGCCGCGCGAGCGGGCTTTTAGCCACAAATTATTGATACGCACCTTTTATGTATTTACTTTTGTAACATCATGTAACATGTAACTGAATCAATTATAAACAATTTCAGACTAAAGATAAATTGGAATTAACAGAAAAAATAACAGCTGAGAAGTATCTTAATAGGGAACTTACAATTAAACTATCTGAAGTAGAAGAAATTGCAAAAGATATGCAAATTAAATTGAAAGCCAAGGATGAAGAGATGATGAGATTACAATCAAATTATCGAGCAATCGAAAAACAGTGTGAAGAGTTAATGAACCGGGAGAGAAATGGAAATGTAATAGTCCCAGAAGTAGTAGATCCAAATACGGAAATTAATGATGGCGTTGTAGTCGAGTCGGATAAACGTTCGGAAACCGAATACAAACCCTTATTGGAGGAAGTAGGTGAGAAAATCAGTCACAGCGATAGTCTCCAGAGGACTGATGCGATGATGAAACTTCAGGACCGTTTCCTAAAAATAATGGGAGAAGTTGCTGATTTATCTGATGAAAAGCACAGACTAGAACACATAATTTTACAGCTTCAGAACGAAACTGATACCATTTGTGAATATGTTGCATTGTACCAGCAGCAACGAAGTTTGCTGAAACGGCGAGATGAGGAAAGAAGTGCTCAGTTAAAGGTTTTCCAACAAGAATGTGGAAAGCTCAAACGTGAATTGGAAGAATTAGGTGGACTTCTCGCTCGATTTGCTGAAGATAAAGAATTAACATTTTATTTTGAAACTGAGTCAAAGCGAATGGATATGGAGAATGTTATGACTTTACTTTCCAATCTTAAGAATAATTCTTTAATTGATACTAACAAGAAAAATATTGAGTTCAAAAACTTTTACCCTTGTAACTGTTGCTCTGGTAAACTAATTGATGTATAGATATATGTAGTATTTTAACACTATTATACTTTACTTGATAACAGACTGCAAATAGTGATATTATTTACCTTGCAATAGGTCCGGTAGTCGCTACCGCTACTTTCAGTCGTGTACTAGGATCTGACGGAGTTTGGCTCTGAGGGTAAGATACCGAGTCGAAACTTAGCGTAAACTTCGCTTCGATCTGTCAAAATAATGCAGTATGGCGTGATTTTAGCGCTCGAGTCCAGCTTTTTTTTTTTTGCTTGAGAAATCATCAAATAACTTCTCCCGCTCTGTGCGGAGCGGGAGGGCGTGTCAGACTTTTACTGACTAAAGCCCACCCGTGTTCCTTGAGTTGCCTGTGTGCCAGGGCCACGGTAACCCTTTCGGGCAAACCCGCAACCCTGGCAGGCCCGTCCAGATCCTAGTGTCGATTCGACCTGCACCCCAAATTGCGTTACTCACTGACACAATCCCCTTAATTTTGACAAATAATTACATATCATAAATTAGATTTTTCTTAGAAGTAAATTTTTTAATTTTATTTAAACTTATATTTTACTACAAAGTTTTGTAGTAAAACATAACTTTGCTTAAAATGAAAAACTACTGAGAGAATTACTGATTGTTGCTGTTATAGTCATATTCTGCAGATGCGATTCGGACCGGGTGCAAGACTATTTGACTGTATATTTTTTTATTTGATTTTTCGAAACCTAGAAAAATATTAAGCCAAACTAAAAAAAAGTTGCCATGTTCTATGCGTTTTTAAGTCGATGCTAGACAGAGACAGCATTATTAGCATCTGAAGTCACATTCAGTACAATAATCGTTTTGCATGACAAGGATAGAAGAATAATTTCAAAAGTGGGTAACTTCTCAATTTTTCCACCGATGTTATATATACTACACCTGGTGTACAAATTACTAGGAAAATATCCTTGTCTTATCAGTTATTCAGAAAGGTATGATTGTCAATACTTTTGCATGTGTGCCAGGGAAGAGAAGAGTTTTATGGGGGGCAGGTAAAATTGCGAGACGGTCAACCTATTGTTTCGTATTCGTATTATTCGTAGTTTTTACCTGCGCTTGAACTCCAACCACTCGGGGAGCTTTGTGATTGGTCGCTATTGTTCTCTCGGCATGACAGGGGGTGCGATTTTGCAAAATTTGGTCGTCAGCGTTCGTTAGTTTCAACTCTACGTCGCGCAAGCTCGTGTTTTGTTACTGGCTATTTCCCTAACTGTTGCTGCGTATCTTGCTCGTGTGCTGTGCTGTGCCTTCATAAGCGCTGACTATGGCTGCATATTCTAATCCTGAATACGCTGACATAATGTACTGTTACGGACTTTGTGACGGTAACGCTGCTGAGGCGCGACGAGAATATCAACTTCGCTTTCCCGACCGCCGACTCCCCCACGAATAGTGTCTTCGGATCGACTTATCGGCGAATATCTGAAACTGGCAGCGTCCAAAGAAGCAGGCAAGTTGACACTGGTCGTTCGGCTTATTCCACTTTTCCCCGTTGGATGATCCCCATTGATGGGGATTAGTGAACTTTTTGTTCACTATTCCCCGTTGACCCAAAATTTTTATTTAATGGGGATAAGTGAACTAAAAAGTTCAATAATCCCCATTAGGTAGGTACGTTAAAAAACTAAAATATATGAATCATGTTACATTTATTAATTAAAAATATAACTTTCTTATACCTAATAAAATCACAGATTGTACAATTATTAATTTAAAATAAAAAATATAACTTTCTTATACCTAGTAAAATCACAGATTGTACAATTATTAATTTAAAATAAAAAATATAACTTTCTTATACCTAATAAAGTCACAGATTGTACAATTATTAATTTAAAATAAAAAATATAACTTTCTTATACCTAGTAAAATCACAGATTGTACAATTATTAATTTAAAATAAAAAATATAACTTTCTTATACCTAATAAAGTCACAGATTGTACAATTATTAATTTAAAATAAAAAATATAACTTTCTTATACCTAGTAAAATCACAGATTGTACAATTATTAATTTAAAATAAAAAATATAACTTTCTTATACCTAATAAAGTCACAGATTGTTACAATCATTAATTTAAAATTGTAGCATGAAAATATTTCTTTCTTATACCTTGTAAAATCAAAGATTACACTCACTTAAGTTTTTCTAAACAGTGCCCAATCGTAATTTCATTATTAATGAGTTCCATTTGGACCTCCTGTATATAATTATCGCGATTGATGCTTTTTTTTGTTTTTTCCGCTATACCTTTATTTTCAGAAACCCCCAATGCAAGAACTTCGTAATACGATGCATCTTCAGCCAACGCTGTGAGGAGCTTCATAATGTTGGGTTTCTTTATTTTCACACGCTTTTTTATTTTATTATTCCATGCTTCGACTAAATTCGTAGTGCGATGAGTCTGTCCAAATACACACCACGTTTTAATAAAATCATCTTGTAGCCATTGTCTGAGCATGTAATTTCTAAACTCCTTGCTATTATCATCAACAGGGCTTTGAGAGGCAACATAAAACCAACCCGCAATGATTTTATCTGATGGTAACAAAGCCAAAGCAGTGCTAAGTGCAACTTGTCTTCTGGTTAATTTATCTTTTGTTAGTTTGAGTTGTTTTCCTTTCTTCCATATTGCCTGGGTGAAATGGAAATAACAGCCGCTAATAGATATATTTACAAAAACATTTCGCATTGCGTTCATCGGAGCCACTTCATAGTCACATTTAAATATTTCTGGATTCCAATCAGGTAATGCAGATTTTAGCATACTAAATAAAATTTCATATGTTTGTTGATTTTTATGGCTCATGAGGGCATAAACAAGTGGCACAATGTTTATGTGTTTTTCTGTACTGCCCAAATCCCCATGAATGGTGTAGAGTTGGTAAAAGGGAGATGGACAGATCCAAAACGTTCCATCACCCAAGAACATCTTCAAATTTTTCATTTGATGTCGGGCAAATTCAGAGCAAAAAGCTATTACACGGATACCACTGTCATTGTAGTCTGCTAAAATAAATTCCTGATGAGCTGGAGGTACTTTAACTTCTTCAACATTTTTGAACTCAATTTTACTTACTTCAAATGCTGCATTTCTGTGTTTATATAATGTTGTTTTGATAGACTTCAGGGCAGGGAATTCTTTTATTTTGTCAATTCCGGTATCTTTTAGTGAGCTCACAGCCGCGTTGTAAGCAGTGGGAATAGCAGGTGCTTCTGGATCCGCAAGTGTAGTTTTTAGTTTGAATAACCTCAAGGTAACTTCATTCCGCGCAAAATCAGGTTTACAAACATTGTGTCGTTTCTCAGCTACAACTTGATTGTCCTGTAAAATTAAGTAATAATAATTAATTACTTTACATTATTTTTTAAGTAAACAATATTGCACTTACATAGAATACAAAATTAAATAGGCTATTTAACAACCTTTAAAACTTATAACAAATTGTTGTTATCCTATCAGAATAGTTCAACAAAACATATTTCACTTTATGCTTAACTAAAATATGTAATAATAATTAAATATATACAATTCACTTCAGCTACACTCTTTTACTACACTAGGTGTAATAGACTTGTTTGACAAAAGAATGACGTCACACGTGCCGCCATGACAGAAACAGTGTTTAAACTTTAACGTTGATTTTTAAATTTTGATATTGATAAACGTGATATTGATAACACACATAACCTGAGTTATTATTGTCATTATTAATCACAAAATATAATAAGTAACTTACCATGACAGTGATGGATCCGGCACATTTACTTTGTTTTCTTGTGGTACACTCCCACAAAACTCCACCATTTTTATATTTGCATTTTTTACTGTATTGATGTCCGGCCCGGAGAAGTATGGTAGCTTTACCTTTTTTAACGTACTCTAAACAAACGTCAGTTGAACTACCAGCCATTTCCTTTATTTATTCCTATATTAAACTAATAACTGCGAACTGATAAGAACTGCACGCTTGAACTACACTACACACTACTAACCCTTAACGACTACGAAACAAAAACAAAAGATGGGTCGACCAATCACATACGAGCTAACTCGCACCCCGCTCCGCCACCGCCTTGCGCGCGCGCCTCTAGAAAATGAGCATCTTTTACAGTATTGTGTATCTTATTAGATAGATAGATATAAGGTCTTATTCCCAAACATCGTTAGAACAATTTCGTTGGGGCAACAATCTGTTTTTCGTTCTAATAAAATCGTAAAGTAGGTATGTAGGTAATTTAAAATTTTGTTCTTACCTTATAAAAATAAAAGTACATGACTCATATATTTTATTTTTATATTGTTTTTATTTAACGTACCTAATTAGAAAAACTTAAGTGATTGTAATCTTTGATTTTACAAGGTATAAGAAAGAAATATTTTCATGCTACAATTTTAAATTAATGATTGTAACAATCTGTGACTTTATTAGGTATAAGAAAGTTATATTTTTAATTAATAAATGTAACATGATTCATATATTTTATTTTTTTAACGTACCTACCTAATGGGGATTATTGAACTTTTTAGTTCACTTATCCCCATTAAATAAAAATTTTGGGTCAACGGGGAATAGTGAACAAAAAGTTCACTAATCCCCATCAATGGGGATCATCCAACGGGGAAAAGTGGAATAAGCCGGTCGTTCCCGGAGATACACGGCTGAGGACGAGGAGCTTATTCTTCAACGTTTTATTGACGATCCTAACACATCGACAAACATCGTAGCGCGTGAGCTTGGTATGTCACAGTGGAAAGTCTGGTCTTTAGTTCACTTGTCAGGCCGACATCCATACCATTACCAACCAGTCCAGTCATTAGAAGAAGGAGATCCGCCGAGACGGCTTGAATTTTGTCGTTTTATGCTAAGTGCCGACGCCGACAGCGAAAACTTTTTAAAAAACATTCTGTGGACCGATGAGTCATGTTTTGATCGTGATGGTATCACAAATTACCACAACTTACATTACTGGGCACCGAAAGCAGAAGCAAACCCTAAAAAACTGAAACCAACCGCATCCCAGCGAAGGTTCTCGCGTAATGTTTGGATGGGTATTATTGACGACAAATTAATTGGCCCACATTTTTTACCCCGAACACTAAATGGGGAACTTTATGAAGATTTCCTCAGAAATCATTTATCAGCACTGCTCACGGATGTACCGGAAGAAAGAAGAGCAAACATGATTTACCAACATGACGGATGTCCAGCCCACTTCCGAATCACAATTCGACAATTGCTGGATGAAAACTATCCAAACCGATGGATAGGGCGCGGTGGGCCGATTCCGTGGCCTGCACGAAGCCCTGATCTGACGCCGCTAGACTTTTACGTCTGGGGTCATATGAAAGATCTAGTTTATGTGACCCCAGTAAATTCAATTGAAGAACTAAGGGAGAGAATTACAAATGCGGCGGACCAGATGAGGGCAACAATCACCTCAAGAATAACAAAAACCGAAGTAAGGAAGCGAATAAGAACATGTATTCGAAACCGAGGGCAGCACATCGAACAAGACGTGTGAAATGTGTGTAATTAAAGTTTTTAATATTGATTAAAAAGAATAATAATGTTCACGATTTTGTTTTTGATTTTTCGAATAATCACCTTTTTGTGAAACGCACGCCTGTACTAAATCAAAAACGATTTTCATAATGTAGTCCATGATTTTGTATTAACTTTCATACCTTTTTGGATAGCTGATAAGACAAGGATATTTTCTTAGTAATTTGTACACCAGGTGTAATATTTTTTTTTGCACTAGACTACATTTTTTATGAAGTAATAGCAAAAATTACAAAAAATTAAATGTTTGGTTAGTGATATTTGCCAAAGTTTTAGGCATTATTGAACTTTTAATTATTAACAAAGGTCTGCTACGGCGTCAACTATGATAATAACTTAAATTTCAGTACAGTCGCGCCGTAAATCATTTTTAAATTGGTTTCAAATGGTTTAATCTGGGATTTTTCATTAAAAACTAAAACTCTTAACTAATTCCAAAACTACAGAATTTCGGTAGAACATTTGGTGGCTTAATTTGTTGCATTTTAACCCTACTATGACGTCCTGCAAGGAATACGTCGAGTTACCAGTAACCCTGTATATGGGCTTTAATAATATTTTTTTTTATTTCAGACCATGGTGTCCATTTTGTTAGTAACAACGTTCTAATAGACTAGTGTAAGTAATACTCAAAACTACCCACAACAAAACATATAAAAGAAAATAAACTCAACCATCATTACTGCGCCATTCCATGACAAATGGCGCATCGTAGCGTAAAAGCAGTCTACCCGATGTTCAGCAAACATCCCTGATGCACTACAGAATCGCAGCAGCCCCATCACCACCCTGAACGCATTATTAAATTGGACTCGGAGGGCACCGTAAGACTTTTGAGTATAGTCGGCCCACAGGCTGCACGTGTTGAATGATGTACAATAAGACCAAAAAGTGTAATTTTTACTTCTGTCGAACAACGTGCAAACCTGCGAGCTATCATGTTCGCTCGCACTGCCAGCGCCCTCCGTTCCCTCTCTATGTCATCATTGTCCCTGTGGTCAGAGGTCAGTATATGTCCCAGGTACTTAAATTTGGACACCCTACGTAAAGCTGTATCATTAAGCGTAATGCCGGGAAACACGTTACCTATGCTGTTTCCTCTGGCCTCAAAGACCATGACTTCACTTTTAAGTGGATTATATTTTAATCCGTGTTGCTCGGCATATGCTTCCCAGATGGTAAGCAGTTTCTTAATGCCACAAACTGATGCACTCAGTAGCACCATGTCCTCAGCATAGCTTATGTTGTTTACATTAATTCCGTCTATGTGACAACCTACCCGGGTGCCACTGAGTGCCACAATCAGATCGTTCATATACAGGTTAAATAGGGTCGGCGAGGACAACCCCCCCTGCCTCACCCCGCACTCCAACCTGTACGACTTCGACATGGTTCCTGACCATCGCACGTCATTGACCTGGTTTCCATACCAGTACTTGCAGATGTTGACGAGTTCTATTGGTAGATTAGTGTTTTCTAACTTTTCCCATAAAATATCATAGGAAACCAGGTCAAAGGCTTTCGAAAGATCAAGAAAGCATGCGTGAACTGATGTTTGACGTTTTGTGTAGTATTTGACAGCATGCTTTACACACAAAACTGCACTTTCAGTGGATAGTCCGCCCCGGAAGCCGAACTGATTATCATGAAGTTTAATGTGTTTGGTCAGCTGTTCGTTCAACATGATGTTAAATACCTTAGATACCACTGTGGCAAGAGAGATAGGCCTGTAGTTGTTCTTATCTGATAAATCAGCTGTCTTATTTTTAACGATAGGTATAACAATGGTTTTGACCATTTCTTCAGGCAGATACAAGTGGCTTAGACAAAGGTTAAACAGCATAGCCAACAATCTCGGTAAGTGAGGTCCAGCATGCTGAAGATGTTCAATGCTCAACCTGAACCTATTGGCCTCACCTTGGTCCGCCATTTTGTTTTTTTTTTTTTAAAATGCGAGTCCCACTATAATACCTATATGTTTAGATACCTACCAAAAATGTTAAAGCCATAAAGAAAAAAAGCCTGACAAGTGTGAGTAGGAAGTCCTCGCGCTGTGAAGGCTAACTATAAAAAACTATAAATATTATTTTTGGCTACCATTTTAGGAGCATGATATTAAACAAAGATGTCTACCGATTACTGCAGACTTTCGTTGTAATCGTTTAAAAGAAACAGGATATTAATTCCCTTAAGAAAACTAAGTAAAAAATGTGTCACGCCCGAATCCTTTTCATCTTTGGGATTGGGGCGCAGGTTCAGAATTTTTAATAAAAAATGTACGAGTTACTATAAAAAATACCCAAATCGCTATAGTTGTGCTTATAAAATTTGAGAATTTCCCTCAATTTCCTTGGGATCCCCTCATCAGATTCTGACTTGGTGACAATGGGACCACCTAGAAAGCATACCCTTTCAAACAAAAAAAGAACTTTCAAAATTGGTCCACAATTGACGCAGAAATGGGTGAACATACCATACAGCCGAACATATAACCTCCTCCTTTTTGGAAGTCGGTTAAAAACAAAAGTGAGAAATAATAAGTATAATATTTTGTTTAAAGGCTACTTTTTAAACGCTATTATCAATCAATAATTCCAAATAAACGACATATTTTAATTTTCTTTTTTGAGAGTTGACTACTAACTTCACTTCTAAAAGTTTGAAAGCTTAAGTAAAACCTTTTCGTATTATACAAAAATTTAAAATGACGTTAAAATAATATTGATGATCATATACTACCAAAACCCCCAAAATTTATATCCATGTCAACTATTCACTAAAACATTACATCCGCCATCTTTAATAAAAAAATGGATGATACATTCGTAATCACGACCCCCAAAGTTTCCAAAATTGATATTATCCATGTTGACGGACGTTACCTGCCCGTGTGAGGGTCCTCAAGTACCGAGCTCGCTTCTCTCACTCTCGGACTAATTCATTAGTTGCGGACATACCGACGGCTTATTACTTACGTGGCTACCTAAATTTTCCGTGTTTGGATTAGGGAATGCAATCTCGTTCTCGCGAGATCACGAACCATTTTTCAAGATTCAATCTCAGCTCAGGAAGACAATCTCGTTCTTAATATCTCGACTATTTTGCTCGAGATTTCGAGATTGAGCGCGCGTGACTTAGGACAACACAATGCTTTATGAGAAGGCATTTTCAAAATAATAATTTAGGGGTGTAAAGAAAGATACCGTGGCCCTGGCGCACAGGCAACTGAAGGAACACGGGTGGGTTTTGATTTCCCATCCAAAAAAAAAAAAAAGAGGCGTGTAAAGAACATGAATAAAAAACTGAGCAGAAGGAAAGCTTCATACTAACGCCGTACGCGGGTACACTACTACACGTACAGCTATGTGACTATGTGTCCTGACACCGAAAAAGCGCGCGGGGCGTGCAGCGGCGCCCGCGCGGGTACAAACCGGTTTATGCCAGCTTAGCAAGCGTAGAAATTTAAGGGGTGCCACCGGCAGCAATACGACGCGGAAGTTTTATTTTAATAATTTAAAATTGTTTTTAAAGATGCCAGACTGTGTGTACAAATAATAGGTCCTTACATATGAAATTGGCGTTTTGTCGAACTGGCCACTTTGATCTCAAATGTCTGGCGTTTGGTTAGGAATTAAATGTACCTACTTAACTTACTTTGGCTTTTGTACCTACTAAATTTTGAACAAACTTAACATTATAAACCATTTCGTCTGTCAAAGCTACACTATTTTTAATGTTCCTTGCCAAAATTGGATAACGATCACTTCAGTCACAGTGCATGTCCGTACGTTCGTCTGTCGGTCTGTCCATCCGTCCCACAGAGGTTCAAAATCGACGCTCCGTGGACATTGAAATCAAAATTTCTTTAGGCGAGAAATAAAAATCGGAACGGCTTTATTTCAGTATTATTTATAATATTTGGTAATATGACAGCTGTCGACAGCAACATCTCCGAAAAATAAATATTTATTATTTTTTTGTATGAAGAAAAACACAAAAGTCGTTTTTTCTCATAACTTAATAAAACTTAAAGCCTGCGGTTTACATGGGGTGTTGTCCCACATGAGGCAATTCCGAAATGCTATATATAACACGCACACTCATGCGCGCCGCTTCACTCACAGCAGAGTGTTGAATTTCGAGAAATTCAGTTAGAGATTTTTACGTTGATTTAGATGTGATCTTGAATATATACAAAGTAATTGACTTTAGTTAGTTAGTATTTACGGCTCCATTCGTAAAACAAGGTTAGTTGATTTATTTATTTTGTATAATATCAAAGGGTTTTTTTAGTTAGTGTAATATTATAAAACTTATCTAATAATGTTCTCATATCAGTATTTTTATATAAAGGTGCTGGAACCACGAATGATGGCAACACGGCAAGAAATCTTTTCCAGTGTCCTGAGAAGACTGCAAATATCACTGGATTGAGTCAGGAGCTCATCCAAAATATCGCAACTATTCTCCGTGTTGTATCATCAGAACAGTCTATTAATATTGGTTTGTTTGCCAATTATCTCGACGAAACTGCGCAGCTGTATGTGGAACTGTATGGCTGGTATTTCATGCCTTCCAGTATCCACAAACTTCTGCTGCATGGAGCCGAAATAATAAAACATTTCAACAATTCTATGATAGCGATGACGAAACTCAGTAGACTAGATTTTAATGTTTGATGTTTTTGTGTAAATTTTATATATTTCTCAATTATACAATTGCCTATTCTCAGTATTTTTCTGTATTAGTTATAAGTTTTTGTACTAAAAACATTTTTTGTTAAATGCTATTTATGAAGTCAAACTTTGTATCTACTAACAACGAATTAAATTGTCATCAGAAATATTGCAAAATCTATTTATATTGTAAATGAGTCTCAATTTAAGTGTTTTTTTTAGTATTGTTATATTGTATATTCCATTATTTCTCATTATAAATAATAAAATTAGCAAACTAAAGTCAATTACTTTGTATATATTCCAGATCACACCTAAATCAACGTAAAAATCTCTAACTGAATTTCTCGAAATTCAACACTCTGCTGTGAGTGAAGCGGCGCGCATGAGTGTGCGTGTTATATATAGCATTTCGGAATCGCCTCATGTGGGACAACACCCCATGTAAACCGCAGGCTTTAAGTTTTATTAAGTTATGAGAAAAAACGACTTTTGTGTTTTTCTTCATACAAAAAAATAATAAATATTTATTTTTCGGAGATGTTGCTGTCGACAGCTGTCATATTACCAAATATTATAAATAATACTGAAATAAAGCCGTTCCGATTTTTATTTCTCGCCTAAAGAAATTTTGATTTCAATGTCCACGGAGCGTCGATTTCGAACCACTGTGCTTCCGTCCGTGCCTGCGTGCATTGTCGAATCCCGACTCGCACTTGCCCGATTTTTTTTAATTTTCAATAACGAGTGACAGCCCTATGAAAGGAGGTAATAATTTTGAGCTTTGTTAAGAAGCTTTCCCTCTGCTCGGTTTTTTATTCATGTGGTGTAAAATGTGCGTGATGCGTGTGCGTCGATTTGTTGCGTTATGTATAGCGTTGTACAGATGATTATGAGGTATTAAATATGATTTTGTTTTTTGAAATTCATTTAATATTGTTTTGTTTACCAAATATAACACTAACACCCTTAATGTAGTTTAATTGTCATTAAGGTTATGCATGTTTTATTGAAGAAAACGTATTATTAAAAAAATAGGCGAAATCTCGGTCTTTCGGTCATTTTCGACTTACCTAGCACACGAGATCTCGAGTTACCAATCTCGGCTCGAGACTACTTTCCCTAGTAGGGGTGCCCTAATGCTGGTTGCAGACCAAGAGCTAAGCTAAGTTAGTTTAGCTTAGCTCGCATAGATAGATAGATAATTTTTCATACTGTGTTCATAGTTTGCGGTCTCACACAAGTATGAAAAATTACCTCAGCTATGCGAGCTAAGCTAAACTAACTTAGCTTAGCTCTTGGTCTGCAACCCGCATAAGTCCCCGAGCTCGCTTCGCTCGCTCTTGCACTGATTAGCAGTTGTTGGGATACGAGACACTTCATTTAGATATCTACAGACGTGCGGTAAGTCTTATTACTACATATAGAAATATTTAATAAAAAACACATTTCTTTTATCTGTGTCTACATAAACTATTTGCCCCGACCCCGTATTTTTGCAACGTTGGTACTTTCTTGCACATTTGCACAATCATCTCAAAAATACTATTAAAGTAGGTAGGACCACGCAAATATACTAGTAGGAAAAATAAACACCTTACTTATATAATTATATTTACTATGCTAGGAACGTTGGACACATTCATCGTTTATTAACTTGACTGTATGGTGAATGCGCAGATGCGCTGTTTCTATTTCAAGCTTTAACATGGTTTGGTACCTTGGTACTGTAGATAAACACATTTTTATCCAAATAGTTGTCGTTGTAGGCATATTGCAGAAGGTAAGTAATATTGTAAAATATCATGTTGACTTCGGCTGCAGATGAAAGGGACTTGACTGAAGCGCCAGTTGATCAGATTTCGAGCAGCAAATGGTAGCGGTCTGCGGATGCTGTCACGTTTTCATACGCTTTAGCACACGTACTTACTTTATTAACAGGTTCCGCTGCACGCGCAACTTTACCAATGAAAGTCTTTGATACCTATAGTCATTTGAAAAGTATACCCGTTACATTTATAGTCACACTCACACACAATTCACTAAGAGCACTACACCCGGTGCTGACCTTTCCAATGGTCATACACATCACAGAATAAACTAATGAAAATCTCCTTATATCCAAGATGTCAGCTCTGAAACAAAGATACAAAAACAGTATTATATTTTGTGCAGTGATTACCTTAACCACTACATTTTATGTTCTAATTCTATATCACGATCATCATCATTTCAGTTGAGCGTCGTCACCACATTTCTACGCATTAAGAAAATAGTTCTAGTATACATCGGCTTCTAAGCAACACTAACTTCTAGTCTATTAACTACACCCGGACATGATGACACGTTCTCGAAATGACGATGACGTTTTCCCTATTTGATGCATTTCACTTCAAAAAGGATTTTGTTTGTTATTTTTTTTTATTTAATATTTTTATGATACTAGCGGATACCCGGCGAGTGCTACTACGCTAGTAATAAAGAAATAAAAAGGGGTACTATTTAAACGCAAATCAAAAAAATACTTTATGTATCCAAAAATAATCAGAATTCGAAACAAAATTACTGATTGCACAACAAAATACTCAACTCAAAATATAACTAAATAAGCAATAATTTATATTCGTGGCGCACCGTATCTACTAGGCGAGGCCTCCTATTTCTAAATGGCAATAATAACAAGGCGTAGCCGACGGAGTCCCGCTGACCAACTTCTGGGTGGCTTAAAAAAAAAAATAACCACGAAGGGGATGGCGGGGTCTAAAAGACCCTGCCATCCCCTTCTAACCTAATCTGTTCGAGTCGGGGTGCCCCAGGTCCCGAGCTCGCTTCGCTCGCTCTTGCATCCTAAATTCTCCTAGTACAGTAATATTGCATTTTGTACCGATCCCTTCGACATAATTTTTACGTCAAACGGCTGATCGGAGACAAATACATAATACTCACACGCTATGAGTGTGAGACTGTGAGTATTATTTAGGTACACTCTGATTAATTTGCTGTGCAGTCAGTATTTAAATGATGGAAATAAATTGAAAGGTGATTATTTATTTGATGTGCAATTAATAATATCCCAATAAAAAGTGGTCTAAAACCATCTTCGCATTATTGCCTTTCTAATGAAACCGGTTTGGGGGCACATCGTTTGGAAGGATTCAAAGTCTATAACGGACATAGGTAGAAACATTTTTGCATTTTATATAAGGTGTATCTCTATTCATACACGACATATTTTTAGATATACACCTATAGCTGGTATAGAAGCCACAGTTTTTTTTTTGAAATTTTGTTTAAGTATGTTATTTAAAAAATTAATAATTTAAAATTACTTGACACACAATTAATGCTCCTTCTTATTTTTTATCATTCATTACATTTCTACATAGTATTTACTGTCATTGAACTAAAGCGGGCGGTGGCACTTATGGCGCGCGGTTTTTATGAATGATCAAAGAGTAGAACGGGAGCGCACCGCGCGTCTCCCTACCCCGCATGTACAGTAGGGGCCATAAGTCCAGTAGCAGTTACAAAAATCTATCGCATCAAAACAAGTCGTACTTACGACCTTTTTCTATAACAAACATTTTGCACACATACACGATCTCGTATATCGCACTCTTTCATTATTATCTAGTCAGAAAGAGTGCAACATAATGATCATTTGCCTTAGTGACAAGCCTATCAGGCTTGTACCTAGTAGTATTATACATATTATATTTTAATAGAATATTAAACAAACATAGGTCACATTCAGTTCACGTAGAAAGCAGATAACAAACGTTAATACAGCCCTAGATTCAATTACTTTGTATGTTAAGCACCTAACAATAAATTATAAATTAGTACATAGGTAGGTACTTATTATACACTAGCAGCGTAAATATTTAAAATCGGTTGAGTACTTCCCTCTTTATAATAATAATAATATAAAAGTAGATATATATAGATAAATAATATTAAATATAATTTAGGTATGAACTGTTAGTATAACCACAATTTCACTTATAAAACACAATAATATAAGTAATTATAGGATTTGGAAACTGAATTTCGGGAAAAGCTCGGAAAAAACTGCGAGAGAGATTCCTGAACAATTTATAACAATTATGTACCTACAAATTTGTACGGAACCCTCGGTGGGCGAGTCCGACTCGCACTTGTCCGGTTTTTTCGATTACGTCAGCTACATGCTTAGCGTAAAATATGTATAATGCGTAAAATAACAAGAAAAAAATACTGCTCACCCTATAAAATTTTAGTTTTCTTTGGTTTAAAATACGCTTTTAAAAATAAAAAAAAGATTTGTAGGTTGTTAACTTGTAAGTTCTGAAATGAGAGTGAGTGTGATATGTGTGTTTTTACAGTTCACAATTTAAAATTACAATTTACAGGTCCCAAAGTAAGAGCACTTCATACTTATTACTACATTGACCCATTATGAGGTTTAGGGTAAACAAAAACTCAGCTTGTATACACCGTGACATTTGAATCACAGTTTTGCTAGAACAAACTTTATTCAGACCGTGGTCTACTACCATTCTATAGCATCAAATATGTTATTAAAACAAACTAAACTAGGCGTTCGCAAATTAGTCTTATGTTGCTCAAACGTGTTCAAGCATTAACCGTAAGGCGATTATCACACTGCCACGCATCACGCTGCATGTTACGTGTCAACGCACGTGCACCTACGCGCGTACTTGCGGGAGTGCAGATCTGCATCATCGTGCGGGATTTTTACCCACTCACGCGCGTAGTTGCGTTTTGTGGATTCACGCCGGCTCTGACTTATTTATTTCCTCAGTTCCATTTTCGACCACACGTCAAGCCCATCCAAAATCACGCACGGCACTGCGAGACTCGGTGTGCCATACCTTGCGTCTAGCCCCGCAACCACGCGCGTGTGCGCATGTTTCTCCGCTTGAAGGCGCGTGATCTGGATGAACGCGCGTGGATGCATTTTCTGTGTGTTGGACTGTGCGTGTTTTCTATACAAACAGAGATACTGGCAAGCAACGTTAAAACACGCATTCACGCGCTACGCTGCGTTGTGCGTGGCAGTGTGTTAATCGCTTAAAATCAAAGTACTCATCGCGGCATTCAAAAGAGTTATGAGGAGTCCACGTGGAGTACAAGGATGTCCGGCCAATGCGGGCCGAAATGCAAATAAATCATTAGCCAATGACATGCAATCGCGCGAAGTACCGCTCCGCCCATTTCTTTTGTTGTATTCCACGGGCCGCTCGAGCCGCCCGGGCGATAGTCAGTCTACCAAAATTTCTCGAGTGAGCGACGCGTATGCATCCGATGTGTTTACGTCACAGGCACGAATCGCGCGTTTTTTGTGAAAATGCGTTATAACTATTTGAATGTGGAGTGGTTGGATATGGTGCGTTTTTCGCAATTGCTGGTGACAATCTGGCGGAAGCTAGGCGCATGTACTCTCAACCAAAATTGGAGTCAATGTTGTCTTGGTGCACACGGAGCTAACCCGGTTTTGTGGTAAGTTTTGTTTTTGTTTTGTTCCTGTAATATCCCAATAAATAAATAATACCTAATGTCATGTCACGTTAGAAACAATAGGTACCCGTATCTAGTATAATACAGAAAAGAATTAAGACCATGTCTGATAGTACCTACCCGAAATGATAAAATTAGAGGTCAGCCAACTCGCCGCGCCGTCGTCGGTACGATGCGTCGCGTCATGCAATTGTGCATAGTCAGAAAATACCTACCAAAGTTTACCATAGCTAAAGCCATACCAAGTCATAAAAATCTGTTTTAAAGTAGCCACTTAACAGTGATAAAATACCTACCGAAGTTAACTTTTAACTTTGGTATTTTCTAATAAGACGTACAAAAATAAGTTCTTATTAAGTATTTCGTTTATGGAAACAGGTACATTTCCTTGTAGACAAATGCTGTGTCCCGTGCGTGAGCCGCGCATCGCGCCGCAACTAGGTACTTTGAGACGCGAGCGCCGCAGTGTCTGTGTTGTAGGGAGTAATGATAATCCCGACATTTTTAACTTTTTGTGTTTTTTCGAAAACCAATGACGTTTTTATTTATTTATTGTTTGCTATAGAATGGTAGTAGACCATGGTCTGACCAACGTTTGTTCTAGCAAAACTGGGATTCAAATCTCACCGTGTATAGGGGTAAATATATATTTCCTATTTAATAGGGATCGATATGGCAGCTATGCCCTGTATAAGAAAACCATATATCTAGAGTTCTTTAAGCGTACCTACCAATTAAAACTGCATCGAAGGATTTTTGATATATTTTTCACTGTCTAAAATTTAGTTTTTTCGCATAGATCATAATGCAAACCAACCGCAAAGCCAATTGTATAAATTTTACTTGATTATGTAGCAGAAAGGGCGATTTTCGACAATGTGCGATAGTTACGAACAGCGGGGTAATTGCGTTACACACCAATAGTAGGAATGACTTTCATTTTGACAGTTCAACAACATTCATTGCGTTTTCCACGGTGTTGAGCAGATTTTTTTTTCGAAAATATGAAGCAATGGTTTAGTAATATCCTTCAAAATGATTCAGATTGTGACTGATAGTGTGTTGCGCAATTAGGGTGCAGGAGGAACGATTGGTAGATCGTAACTCCTGTTCCTCCTGTAAGACATTTAAAATGTTGAGTTTTGTGAAGTTGCAATAAATTAATGGAAATCATCATTTTATTTTCCATTAGGCGAAGATTTATTTCCTATGCTGAGGTTATTATGAAAATCTTGGAAAAAATAGTTTTCCCTATTTTTTATTACTGTCACGAATTTATGGTGCTTGAATTTATAGCTTGTAAATAGTAGATTGGACGCCTTTGTACTTACCGACTTTTAGTCAACTTTCTTTGGACTTTCTGCATTGGAATCACTATTTGGCTGTAAAAGAATAAAACAGTTACGATAAACAAAAAGATATTCGTTCAGGTGGATAGCGTACGCTGCGCGTCTTGTCTTGAGAGTAGTTAAAGAGTGATCTTGTCAAACATACTAGAAAAGCGACAAACTGCAAAAAACTTTACCCCTACTTCTTGTTATTGAATGTATTACACAATTAAACAAAATCTACATCACGGATATCGATCTACATAATACTTCAACAAACAAAAATGTTAACCACACTCCTTTGCAAATAAAACGGACGGTTTTGATTTTTCTTCATTATGTATAGGTAATCATTTAGTTCTAAAGAGGTTTTAATAGCCAAACATGTTACTGGCACTTAATAAAGAGTCTGGGTATGAAAAAATTGTTTATTCCAAATTCGAACCTTTGGTTACAAAAAAAAACCTTTTTCAGTTTGGGCCTTTTTACTTACTTTTCGCGGGTTTGCGGTTAAAAGGTTATTAGGCAACTAAAACTAACTTCTCGTTATTTTTAGTAGAATAATTTATGTTTGTCGCATAATCCTGCCTTATTGTGACTTAAAACAGATATATTTGTGTCGATTGTAATGGCAGAAAAAGCAATAAGAGCTAGTTAAAATATAGCGCTGCTGGTGATGTAGCCAATGTTACGCCTCACAGCGGTTAAACGTGAGTCGTTCAACCGTCCAAAGAACCTGGTCTCGATACCAAGAGACAGGTTCCGTTCAGAGAAGGCAAGGTTCTGGGAGAAAACGTTGCACACAACCACGAGACGACCGCTTTTTAGTGACTCAGTCGCTGAGGAACCGCAAATGCAGTTACACCTCAAAAGAAATCTTGAAGAAGTACGAGGAGCACAAGTTAGCCTATGGACAGTGACGAGGAGGCTTTTAGCGGCTGATATACGCAGTCGACGACCAGCGCGGGCCCCCAAGTTACTCCGTGAGTACCGGATTGCAGAAATTGCCTATCTTGGATACTAGGTAACTGGAGTATTGCCCGGAGGACACGGTGGAGGTCTGCCTGGCTTGGGCGGAGTACCGCCGTGTCCTCGCGGAGGCGATCGGCGGCGGCGATCTCTCGCGTCCAGCCCTGGTCCAGGCCATGGTATGGAGCGAGAGGGCATGGGAAGCCGTCACCTCCTTCTGCGAGACAGTAATGCCCGCGAAGGAGGAGGCGGAGCGCGTGAGGGTGAGGCAATCGTTGCAACCTCGCGCCCCTAGTCGCCGCAGGAGGAGACACCCTGGGCGTCGGGAGTCGATAGCCGATTCCCGGCCACCGTAGGCGCGGGCTTGCGGACGGCGAGCAATGGGTAATTCGCCGTCCGGTAAGAACCAGGCCCGGGTCGACGGCGCGTTGTGTTCCACGCGCACCTCAAAGAGATGTCAGCACTAATTGACGGGGTTCGCTAGGGCCGATGCCTCTCGGGGTCGCGGATTGTTCGAAAGAGTTACCGTGGCTTTGGCACACAGGCAACTGAAGGAACACGGGTGGGTTTTAGTCAGTAAAAGTCTGACACGCCCTCCCGCTCCGCCCAGAGCGGGAGAAGTTATAACATGATATCCCACCCAAGAAAAAAGAAAATTGTAACTGGTGTAGCGTACTCTTCTCTGATGAGGCTCGAATTTGTCTGGATGGTGAGAACCGACGTCGGCCAGTGTTACGAAGACCAGGGGAACGCTATGCCGACGTGAGTTTTGAAGAAATCACCCCTTATGACGGAGGGTTCGTTATGTTTTGGGCGGGCGTAACTTCCAGCTATCGTACAGAGACAGTATTAATTAAAAATGGCTCACTAAATGTGCAAAGGTACATAGCAGAAATCTTTTGTCAACATGCACTACCTGCACTGACTGTAATTGGTTATGATGCCATTTACATGGACGATAATGCTCGGGCCCACCGTTCTGGCGACGTAGATGCTTATATGCAAGAGGTCGGTATTCGTCGTTTGGATTGGCCAGCGCGGAGCCCCGACTTTAACCCCATTGAGCTCGTCTAGGACCTCTTAAAAAAGCGAGTACAATCTGTCCAACCATTTCCACAAAACATCAGAGAGCTTAAACGTGTGATCTCTGCTGAGTGGGAACACATTCCACAGGAAACCATCAAAACCCTGGTGGAAAGCATGCCAAGACGATTACATGCCGTAATCGCTGCAAGGGGAGGTCATACTCGTTATTTTTTTTGTCTTTATGTCTTAATTTCATTATATCCATAAAAATGCACATTTTAACACGGCTCCCTGTTTACATTGACTAAAACACCGATTTCAGGATGTAAGTGATAAAAACTATATTTTCATTGATAATAAGAAACTAGTAATTTATGTTAATAACATACTAAACATATTAATATTCTCCACAGAAAAGCCAATGACTGTAAGGAGCCCGTTTCGTTTGCAAAGAAGTGTTTAACGAAATTGAGCACTTAAGAAGGATATAACGAAGTTGAGCACTTAGGAAGGATTTTCGCAAATAAATCCCCTAAATGTAAAATAGGGAATGAAAGTTTGTGGGAAAATTCCTTATTTTTCCCATGGGGCACACGGCTTGTGTTATTAATAAATCAGGTACTTTAATCTTTTACTTATTGTCTTAAATGTACGTATATGTTGTGTACCTACATCCTTACGTGACATTATTTTTTACATAGAACAATGTACTAAGTGAAACTATTGAGAAATAAATTAATAAGAGGTCGTTGGTTTGCCTGGTAAATAAATTAACAAACAAAGGCGGAATACATCATTTATAAAAAAAAACCGTTAAGAATTTAACTACCGAAGTAGGTCAGTCAACTACAAAAGTCAAAGAACACTGCTACTTTTACACATCATCTAAACTAAACTGACTAAAATTATTCGATACATTGAACTTCAGCATTTCATAAGAGTTAAGCTAAGAGTTAATATTCTTTAATTTTACTTCTGTTCCAATTTTAACTAAATATTTAGCTCAATAATGAAGATAAAAAAAACTGAGGAGTTAATCGACTTTTGCCGCTAACTGGCCAAAATGGAAACGTAGGTACAGATATGCCATTCTGCGCCTGAAACCGATACATACAGCAGTTACATAATTCCTAATGATTTTATGAGACTTTTCATAATTTTCCCCGACATTTGCTGAGGCCGTAAGTATGAAGATAACTAGACTAGAACTGGCATGATGAGAGCAAGCCTGGGTTGCTCAGAAAGCCCGCAGCGTCACGGCATGGCTAACCACACCATTACAAACATGATTATTAAAAAAACTGCTTCTTACCTCAACATATCTATGGTATAACACTACTCCGTACACACAGCCAATTGAGACTAAAATTTGTATGACTAGCCATATAATTACATTGACCACTTGAGCTTGACCAAAAAGTTCTTTGCCATTCTTGATGCACAACATAGTCTCAGTCAACATAATAGCTCCATATACCCAACACTGGGTACCGACTCGCTTACAATTTGGATCCGTAACATACGTGTAATATTGCCTGAAACCAATGAAATAGAAAGGTTAGTTAAGCCTACATGCTTAATAAATAATATCCTCCTGACTGGAGTTTGGCTGCGGCGGCTAACTCAACGAAGACTAGACTCAAGTACGCAGGAGATATTTATTGTGCATAAATGTGTGCGTTAACACAGGAACACTCTCCTTCCCTCACTCGTCGGAAGAGACGGCAATCCGACCAAAGCTGGGCACAAAATCATTAATCCGTTAATCGTTAATTATGTACCTACCTACAATTTGCCAGTGCGACACCGCGCGGCCTGCGCCGCGGCGCTGCTAAAAACACGTCCTGAACTCTACTTTGATTTGAATTTGATCTCTATATAATTATTAAGTATTACAATCTCTAATGATACACCCTTCTTTTATTATTTTTCTCTTAATTTCCATAGCCCTTTCCAATTTTTTTCTATAAGTAGGTAAATCACGGACGCAACGACAGATAAAATGCAATTTCTATCACGAGTTAAGACTTCTACAAACGGGCGCGACAGGCGGTGTCTTTAACGATTAACGTTAACTGCCGTTAAATCTTCAAAAAAAAAAACGTTTATCGAAGTTAACTTTTTAGTACTTAATGGATTAGCGATTAACGAAGTTAACTATTTGATTAACGGTGCCCTGCTATGAATCCAACAATACCGGGATGAAAATCAGGACTGACGGTTTACCTACATGCTCTCCGATGCACGCCTTCTTGAGTGGTCGCAAGCACATTTTCTGAACATGAGGTCCCGAGTTCAATCCCCAGGTCGAGCGAAATATTATTAGGTTTTCGAATAGAAATCTCTCAGTAACTGTCCAGAGTCTGGGTTCGTGCTCAGTTGAAGGCAATAGGTTTGTCACACAAATTGGAATATAACTGGCGAAATGTGGGTGTAGGTACGAGTACTATACGCCTACCCTTTCGGGGAATGCGAGCGTGATGTTGTCCTCCAAATAATGATGTAGTTGGGCCAACCGTAAAATAATCAAATTGTTCAAATAATCAGGGCCCTCTGACTAAAGTCTGCCACTCACAAACAGTCACCTGAAGATCTGAGACTGGCCTGTTGTGAACTATGTGTCTGTGACGTATTACGATACCGGCCTGTCAGTACGTGTGTTGACAGGTTAATATGGGACAGGCCGTCACCTCAAGGCCAAGTCAAACTCACATTTACAGGTAGTCAGACGACAGCCTGGCGAGCGTGGTCTTTAGTACTCGTGGGGACGTCATCAAGCAACGACCTGCCGATCGCGGACTGCCGACTCAGAACTGTCCGTGTGTGGAGATTGCCAGTTAATACTTAACCGGTATGCGCTAATTACCAGCAGGTACCTAATAATCGCTGTAGCGAGTGGGCTATGTAGACCTTGGCCAGCAGGCCGCTCGATCAGGCAAAGGCCTGCAGGCAAACTTTAATACAGTTAGGTACCTTAAAAAGCATTTATACCGTATTTGCAGCAATTTTTCTAAATTGCAAGTGACTTCTCATTATTTATACCCACTAGTGACAGTTTACTTTCATAATTAAATTTTTAATGAAACAGATTTTATTTTATTTTAATATTTAGTATCCCGATAGTATGTGCACAAAAATCCAGCTTGATCACGATTTTCCTGTCTATGATTAGATTAGCATTACGTTCATTTTCCTGGACTATGTATGTATAGTACTTGAACATTATTGTACAGTTAACATTATCGAGAACATAACTGGTTTTCACGTAAGATTTGGATACGGTAGTGGGCAAGTTACAAAGACCATTGTACTGAGTAAGCTACTGTATCAAGAACTATAAAATAAGTAGATAGGTACATTGTGATAAAAAAAATACATTACCTTACAGACGGAGCTACAATAACTCCTATAAGACAAAGTCGTGCGATGACCAGAGGATGTGATGGTGGCATTTCAAATATATGTTTTAAGAAAAATGTATTCAATTCAGAAATTTGCCAAAACACCACCAATTGGCTCAATGCGCAGAATCTCATATAAGTGCTTGTAGGGTCCAACCATCGGACCGGTGTCCATTGTACAGGTGTGAATTGTAAAATAGCTCGTTTTATTTTTCCAGTAGTAGATGAAATATCCCTTAAAATAAAAATTAAAACAGTTTTGATACAGAATAGAATTCTGCAAAATACAACAGTTAGGTACATGTATTGTATAAAATTCAATAGTTGAATAACGCAAAAGCATACTATAAATTATTAGTCTCTTTTCCCGCTAGTTCGTCCGAATGGATTTCGTATTTCCCATACTTTTAACAACGGCTCCACCGTGAAAATATAATAATGACAACCTTAATGTTTTTAGTTTATTCTTGCTTTTTAAGTATGGAATAAGATTTTTCCTATACGCCAAAAATCAAACACGACGTGAGATATCAAAAAAGAAATGGACATAGGCATTTTTTTGGAATTTCCGTAATTTATAATTTAAAAAAAATGCGTATAATGGCTCTTCCTTGGATTTTAGAAATAATTATCATTTGCAGTATTTGATCTTAGTCAGCAACACTAACGCTCAGTATAAGAATGCAGGATGTTTGTTTTTGTACAAAAGGGTTCGGGTTCGATTTCTTGCCCAGACAGAAGCTTTTAAAAAAACTAAATAAGCAGTTTCATTTTTCCCCAAAATCGAGATCATGGTTCCTTTGAACACTACTCTGCTACCCAGTTTCGAATTTCGCCTTGAGTGTCATCTCAAAAATCTCCCTGTTTAAACTGATTCAACGCGATCGTCGCGCTCTTTTATAATACGAATAAGAAATAGTCGCACGATCCATCAAGTCGCGTTTGTACGTCAAAATTCATACAAACGAGCCCGTCGATTGGGTATCCGCGCGACGAGCGCGTACTTGCGCGACTATCGCTTTTGGTTAGGACACGGCGTAAGTGTAGGTATAGACATTAATTTATTTAATTTAGTTATAGCAAAAATCTGAAGATTTTATATCATTATACCTGTGCGAAGCGCGGGTCGCTAGTAATAAATAGTACTTATAAAACAAAGTTAATTTTCGTGTCTGTCTGAAACACTTAGAAACTACATAATGGATTTTGATGAGGTCTCACTATCATTTAGAGCATTTATTCCGAAAGTTTTAAGTGTAAGTACATAAATGAATATTTATAACTTAAACAAAGCACATTAATCTCGATGTTTTGACATGTCGTCATTACACCCGTGCGAAGAAGGGGTGGGTCCCTAGTATGAATAACATTATGTTACTTGAAGTTGATCAATATTTCACCGTTCCAAGGAGATTGTCCTGAAGTTTTGAGTAATTGCTTATTGCATTCGCAGATTTTGGTAAACTAGTACAGTCAGCTTGAAAAACTTCAAAGTAGTAGTAGTGCAGTTTCGTTAAAAGACTATTCTGTACCAACATTAGGTTTTTGGCGATTTGTGGCTTTTCTAGTACTCTTATTTCCGTTGGTCCCAAAGAGCCTCTTAATCCTTATTCGAAACAGCATCGATTGCATCATAAAAATAATATCCTCACACATAATTTTCGACGTTAAGGAGACATTTTTCGAGCTGACTGTATAATTTTTCTAAAATCCGTGAATGCAATTAGCAATTACTCAAAAAGTGAAGGTCAGCCTCCTAAGAACGTTTTCCTGTAGCTGTAACGGTAACGATAGAGCCCAGTTTCAAAAATCCACCATGTATGTACGAAAAATAAAACGCGTGTATATCTAGCAGTGATTTGGAAATCAGTAAAAAAAAAAAAATACAAACAAACTTAGTTATGCTACTACGGTATGGAACCTTTGGTGTGCAAGTCTGATTTTCTTTGAGAACAAACAAAACTTTTTGTAGAACAACCAATACATATTAAAGTCTTACCTTATACTGACCCACTTGTATTCTCTCATTTCTAAGGCTTTACATATCTTAAGCCCACACCATATTCCAAGACCATTGCAAATTAAAACATCCAATATAACCGAGTCCCACCAACATTCTAAGAAATTAGGAAGCAAGTGTGCAAATGCTATTTCGGTTATTTCCCACATTATAGAGATAGCCCATAATAATCCTGCATGCCTGAATAATATGGCTTTAAACAGCCACCCTAAAAAGTGTCCCCAAGCAAATACATCCACATGAGACCAGAATTTTGCCAAGCTTATATCTGAGCAATTAACCGCATACTCCTGAAAAACATAAATTCTAACATAAATATTTGTACATCATTTCATACATTCATACTAATATTATAAATGTGGAAGTAAATCAGTTTATCTGTCTGACTGTCTGTTGGTCTGTCTATTGCCTTTTCTTGTCTTAATGGCTGAACGGAAGAAGAGTTACTACAGAGAAAAACTAAGCATTAACAATGAAGGTACATGCAAAGAGGAGCAACTGACAGTCACAATTGCAATTTGCGAAATATTTTATGATTGACTAATTACAACACTAACATTGCACCCTTTTAGAAAGACCTAGTGTATGTGGTTTAATCATTCAAGATACCTTAAGAATGAGTACTCTAACCCCTCATTTGTTGATCATATCATTAAGTTCAGTAACAAAAGAAAAGTAATTGTGTTTCATTAGCAACAGTTTAGTGTATATATTATTATTACTCATGATAATTTAGTGTCAAAGATCTCAAAAAAGCCAAATTAAAAGATTGCATTTTTAGCTGAAGAATATTGTTGCTTCTTCTTTCCAAAAAAGTTTATCTTTACTTATTTAAGGGAAAGAAAGAAAGAAAATTTGTTTATTTGTGCCAACTAAGTTTATATATTTTCTATCAGTTTATACTGTGGATTATACATACTTATTAAATATAAGAGTTTACTGTCTCATATTCAAAGTTGGTCTTTTTATCCACATTTTGTTCAGTGTATAGTTGAAAATGCTAAGGTTGACATTTATCAATGAATGGAAGAACATACCTTATCCATATCAATGTGGAAGTTGCGCAGATTTGGGTCTATCCAATACATGACTTCATAAACAGTAGAATAACTTTGAAATAAAAGAAACAATAGTGCCAGCAAGTATAGTACTGATGAGCCAAATACAATCCTCCAAACTGCTGGGTGTGGTCGTGTAAATGGTCCATTGGGGAATGTAAGTACTGATACTATAAGAAAAAAAAACACTACACAGCATATTCCTGACCATATATTATCTTGAATATTAGATGTATCTCTGAAATGAAAAGAAAATGTGCGTTGTTGAGTAAATTAAGCTTAGTCAGAAAATACAATTCTTAAGTATTGTATGGTAGGTATCTACATAATCAAAGTTAAAATAGTAAGTTGCTTTTTAAACTCAAACAAAAGATATTGTATTGTCTGTTATATCACAGGAAAACACAATACTGTAGGACTTTACTTACAGGCACATCAACAAGCAAAAATATAAATATTTGTTTTAGTTAAAAATTAACGTATTTGTGATAGCTGAAGAAGTGTGGTTACATCATAAGTTATCATCATAACTTAATTAGAAAATAATTTGCTACATATTGTGGTACCTTACAAATGCTGTGTAGATTACTGATGCGATAGACACTGCCAACAGCGTAATAGTATGAGGTTTATAGAAAAATTCTAATGAAATATCGTCCACCGGTCTCTCATTTATAGAGCTAAAAGCGACCGTATAATCATTACTAAGCATTGTGCTGCTACCAGACATTGTTCTTTCCTTTGTGTCCTTCATGTTTATATTATGGTCTGAATTTTGTACTAGAACACAACACTCAATAAATATTATCACATTATGACCATAATGAAAACTGTAGGCCCAGGTGGCGTGTGGTGCAGGCCAATCGTCACAATCACATTGAAAGAATGACGAAATGAACTATGTAGATAACGACGAAATAAGAATTTCAGTCAGTATCAGACATTGACATAACATAGTTGTCACTTGTCAGTGGTGACAGCATAGTCAACATAGGCTGAGTTGCCAATGAAGAAAAAAAAGAATCATTTGGCACGTGGTCAAAATCGGAAGTAACGTTGAAATCTTGTTTTTTCAATACATTTCACAAAACAATTGCAAAAATGTTTACCAACAGCGCCCCCCTGTGAACGCCGTTAGGGAGCCAAAAGATCCTTGTGGCAGTGTACATGTTACCATGGAATTACATACCTATTTTCATAAACTCGAGTTCGAGTTTACGCCTTTTTCCCATAAGGGTAGCCAGAAACTACAGATGGCCCCGTCTACGATCGACGTTAACGTTCTTATACATACACGCTAGTTGCGAGTACTGCTCACCTCACTTTTCTGAAGAACGTACCAATACGCTCAGTATATATCCTTCTAGGGCGTCCCCTCTTGGGGTCCATACACATCTGTTTTGTATATACCTTTTGTAATCGCATTACATTCATCGTATCACATGAGTCCGCGTGTCATTAGTCAGTTTCCTTCAGTCGTCAGTATAATTAACTCGTCAGTTTCGTTGATTAGTCAGTTTCGCTTATTGGTCAGTTTCGCTTATTGGTCAGTTTTGCGGGTTAGTCAGTTGAGCCATCTCAACAGTTTCTAGTTTTACCCAGTTTCCTCGATTTGTCATTTTATTCAATTGTTCAGTCAGCAAAAAACACACACGTGCGCTAATTTAATCATGTATTACGTAACATAACATCACGCCTGTTTTCTCAAAGCCAGCGGTGTACTCACCAGTTGTGTTTAAGTACAAATAGTACAATGCAATAGGAGGCATGGAATAGTTCTCGGCGTCTGGATTTGGGCCCGGTTGATGGCAATAGGCTGGCTATTGCCATCAACCGGGCCCAAATCCAGACGCGGAGAAGCTACTGAAAAAAAATCTACTGGAAAAACTTAATACCTCTTTTATCGACTTGCGAATCGAACCCAGGACCACAAGCTCATCAGTAGCGCTTGCAACCACCAAACCAACGAAACCACATAAAATAACAAAACAAATACTTATGTATTTTCAGTTAGGTATTTTTAAATAATATAAAACGAAGTCACTTTTTTGTCTGTACGCTTAGATCTTTTAAACTTCGCAACGGATTTTAATGCGGTTTTCATCAATAGACAGAGTAATCCAAGAGGGAAGATTTATATGTATATTACATGCATATCATAGTAGAGAAAATCTGAGAATTTCATGTATTTGTAATGTCATGTCGTAAAAACAAACATATTTTTGTGCGCTTACATTGCAAACGCTGGCTGAGCCTTATTTAATACGGAATTGTATATCTTAAAAATAATCTACAAAAAAGTCTGGGATGGTTTATGTCTATCTCCTACGGATAACCCAGAGTAACCATTTTTATCTTTTACATACTTATTACAAAAAAAATAGGTAGGTATGGGTTATTTACGAAGCTATTTTAAACAATACAGTATTAGGTATTCCTTATCTTTAATACGTTAGCTACGTTGTGCATTTAATATAGATCAAAATTGCCTTTTAGTTCATATCATTAAAAATAATATCAGTGAATTAAAATGCGGGGGTAGAGCAGCCGTCGTCGGGCTGTACGTCCATCCCGGGTGGCAGCGGACGGCGCGGCGCGTGCATATAAATCAATCCATTATGTTACTAAATATACAATATAAATAAAGGTAGCGATCAAGCCACTTTCAGCATACAATCACCAATATTATTAATCACTCCACACTGACACATTATTATCTACATTGCACACGTGCGAAGCCGGGGCGGGTCGCTAGTTATGAATATTATGATGTTAGAAGTTAAGTATTTTTTTTAATTAATTTGAAATATTTTGATTTAAAAACACTTTAACTTTGATTTAAATCGGATTAGGTATTCTTTACATTACCTACTTTTATTTGTTTAAACGTTAACAATACATATATTTTTCCTTTAGTGTACCAAACGGGCCAATCAAGGAAACAGGCAAACACTGAAAACTGACGAGTTGACGCAACTGTCTAATTCACAAAACAGACCTATCAGCGAAACTGAGAAGTGATATGCGGAGGGCACGCCACAATTGCAGCGGTAAGTCCCCTCTTTGAGGAGTGGCTTGAGAGGCGCCACGGCGTCCTCACCGGACATAGCTGTTTCGGGAGGTTCCTGTTTCGGATAAGGCGGGAGGAAACGCCCGGGTGTTACTACCGTGTAGATCGCCCGGAGGACACGGTGGAGCATACGGTGTCCCGCCGTGTCCTCGTGGGGGCGATCGACGGCGGCGATCTCTCACGTCCGGCCCTGGTCCAGGCCATGGTACGGAGCGAGAGGGCATGGGATGCCGTTACCTCCTTTGCGAAGCAGAAATGCTCGCGAAGGAGGAAGCGGAGCGCGTGAGGGAGAGGCAATCGTTGCGCCCTTACGCCCCTAGTCGCCGCAGGAGGAGACGCCCTGGGCGTCGGGAATCAATAGCCGATTCCCGGCCACCGCAGGTGCGGGCCTGCGGACGGCGAGAAATGGGTAGCTCGCCCTCCGGTAAGGACCAGGTCCGGGTCGACAGCGCGTTGCGTTCCACGCGCGCATCTAAGAGATGTCAGCACCACATTGACGGGGTCCAATAGGGCCGATGCCTGCTGGGGTCGCGGATTGTTCTAAAGAGTTACCGGGCCCTGGCGCACAGGCAACTGAAGGAATACGGGTGGGTTTTAGTCAATAAGAGTCTGACACGCCTTCCCGCTCCGCCCAGAGCGGGAGAAGCCATTTGATGATTTTCCACCCAAAATAAAATGGTGTCATTTTCGGAGTTTTCGAGGGTGCTAGAAGCCGTTAGTGAGGTTAAAATGAAAATCCACCTCTGATGAAAAATTTTCGCAACCGCCATCCTGGATTTTTATTTTGACTTCACTATCAGCTTTAGAACCTTTGAAAACCATGAAAAGGCACAAATAGAGAAATTTAAACAAAATCACAGCTGCTATCTTGGTTTTTAATTTTTACACCAATTTTGTTATCAGCGATCTCGAAAACCATGAAAATGACACCCATGTCGTAAAAAGATAAAATATATTTAAAAGAAAATATCTTAGAAATAAGCAGGTACTCAAATTATTCAATACATCGTATCACTATGTATTTTACTGTGTACCTACATAAATATAAGAAAATAAATAAATAAAAAGGTGCAATAAAAAAACTACGACGATCACTATTGACTACCCAACTAGCAAAAAATGGTTTTAAACTATCCTAGAATCATCATTTATCGAGGACTATATGAGACTTATATCCGAATATAAGTCTCGAAAAGGGCCCACTTTATAAGTATACTTTTACTTATAACGTATTTATATTAGACCGCTGAAATGCCATATACTCGTACGCCTATATTGCTACCGTAATTGAGTTACGTCAATGCAATTACTCCTGTAAATATTAATACTATAAGTTAGTTTTAGTCAAAAATGAGATTAATACGCGCCTAGAAATGCTTCTATAATATATTGTCAACAACCGAAGTGAGTGTATCGCTTGTAGTGCTCGTAAAAAAAAATTTTAACGTCTTGAGGGTAAGTATTTATATGAATCAGAATTTATTCATGTTAACCTTAGTAGAAAAACAAAATCTTATTGTCGTCTAATTGTTAGTCTTAGAGCTTATTCGTAAGGGAATGTGAATATTTTGTGAAATCTATCATGGTTTTGATAAAAAAATTAAAGCGCCTCTTGAAATTTGCTAATTAATATTAAATAAATATTATGAATGCAGCTGCCATTTTCTTGGTGAGCATTTCCAAGTATGACATAGTGCTAAAATAAGTATTTTTAGCATTTCCAAGTGTGACATAGTACCGATATAAGTATATTGGTTCTATGTTGGGTTATCTCAAAACCTAAAAAGATTCGCCATTGTTATCGATTAGGGTTCCGCAATGCCCAGATGAAAATCGATTGATATTTATAGGTAAGTTAGTTAAAGGATTTTAAGGGTTTGTTCTACGTGCTAGGTTAAACATCAGTTTAAACATTGTTTTTATTTGACTTAATTATAATTACAGGTTGCCGACGATTTAAACAACACTATGCCGATGTTCCTGGATATCGATCGATTTTTAACCAAAAAAGATTTCCGATCTTTAAAGAACAAAAATATGATTCGCGACCGTAACAAATATGGCTTTACAGAATTATAATCATTAGAATCGTAGTAGTATAAGTATTGCTGATTCTAATGATTATAATTCCGTAAAGCCATATTTGTTACGACCGCGAATCATATTTTAATCAAAATACAACCTGACAGAGGCCTGCAAATTGCAAAAACCGTAAGTAAATTTGAATTTCGCGGGCTACCCTAAAGGTCCCGCCTTAACATTACTTTAAATGTTTTTTAACTTTTCTTTTATAAGATCCACTTTTTTTAATCCGCTTCCACTTATTTGAATCTATTTTCAATATTTGTATACAAAAACAGTTGTAATCAAAATGGCTGATGTCAAATCCTACAATAGAATTTGCAAAACTGTAGAAAGCGCGTTTTCGCGTGTACTGATCGTTAAAGCAAAAGTGGCTTCTTAAGAGTTTTAACCAGGATTGTTTGAGATTACTTAGACAAAAACACTACTGTAGAATGCCTATACAACATTAGTTTTAGTATATGCGAAACCTGAATATAGTTTGTTCAGAATAAGTAACTGAATCGATTTCAATAATTTTTAAACCATGTTATATTTTGTCGCAAAAATATTTAAAAAAAGTTAAAAGTTGGACACCGAGCGACACTAAGTACCTATCCGCAATCATAACCGCACAACACAGGTCACGGCAGGTCATAGCGGCACTTGGCGCGGGCGCACGGCGAGGCGGGGTTAAAACAACCACTTCAGTCGCCCGGACGCTACAGGTTGACAAGCACGTGTCACGCTCCCTTTCAGTTACAATACGCTATCGCGACTGCGCGGCCACCGTGGGCCTTACAGTTGTCTTTCGGTTGATCGTGTACCGTGTAACCATGTCTATCGTATGTAAAAAGTATCGTGTAACCATGTCTTTCTCATACACAAACGTCCAGTACACAGAAATGGTACGTACTCTAGCGGTGTGTGGTGATAACGTATCCCTGGCAGTGCGGCGGTACGAGGAGCAATTCGGCATCAGAGTATCGTGAAACACAATGCTTTCCGCCACACAAAAATCTAGGGACTACGGTACCTTTCGGCCTCCGACAGCAGTCGATAGGAGTGAGTCGAATTCCTACCACAGTCCAAGACGGAATTTTGGACTACATGGCCAACAAACCTACAGCCTGCTGTGTTAAGTAATGCGATATTTAACAGTTTTATCCACTTTGAACTTTAAATTTTTGGCATAAGGTGCAACAAATCGCATTGACGACGTTTTATCACTTACGGCTGCATTTACGAATAAAGTACATAATAATATCTACCTACACTAGACCATTACGACAGTCCAAAGCCTGCAAGTGTGATGGAAAATGTTATTACCGGATAATTACAATCCAATCGCCGTACGGTTAGGTACCTACTGCCAAATTATTATCAATGAGCGCGAGACGACGAGGGAGGCGCGTGCGGTGCGTTGGCGCCGCGCGGTGACCATGTTTTTGTACGGACAACCAGGTAATATAACAAGCTTATAACTTTGTGATTTTTCATGATACAGTTTTGAAATTTTGTAAATAGATTCTTTACATAAAAATACTAGACACGTGTTTCGGGCATACGATAAATCGATATAGAAAACATTTTATCCTACCGAGTGCTGTTATAATCTTGGTGATTTATTATTTTTAAAACGTGGATATGTACATATTTAACACTTACTTTTAAATTTATGTAAAACCAAACCAGATACATAAATGATTTACAGTAATTTTATTTACTTAAATTGGTCATAAAATATTACCTTATATGAGGTTATAAGTAAAAATAACTAGAGTAATTGCTCCTCAGTGCATGTCTTCCTGGTACATGCTCCTACAGGAGTATTAAGACTTAAATGGTCCGCAGATGTTATCTTATAGGCGCATATAAGTCTGAGTTACCGGAGTAATTACTCCTGAGAGCAATTACTCTTGTTTCATGCTTTTATAGGAGTCTTGATCCTATATTTGTCAGGAAATATGATCCTATGTACCGATATAAGTACAAATTATAGGATTAAACGTACTTGAGTAAAAACAGCATGTATTTATGCTGTTAAAAGCGCAGTAGCAACCACCAAAACTATCATCGGAGTTTGTAAGTCCACGTAGCATTATAAAATCGCATTCCAGGATTATTTTGCTTATAATATTGACGCCTAATTGGACTGTTTACTTCCAGTCTGTGTGTAAATTGAACGTAGTTAACTGGTGAATTGTGAGGGTACTATACACCCCTACCCAACCCCTTGAAATAATACAGGCGTGATGTTATGAGGAAATCTCATTTGCGCAACTTTTTCGCGCAGCTGTCCTTCGCGCAAGTGTCTTTCGTGCAAAAGTCCATTCGCGCAAGTGTCTTTCACGCAAGTCTATTCGCGGAAAAGTCTTTTCGCGCAGGTGTCATTTCGCGGAAATGTCTTTTCGCGCAAGTGTCTTTCGCAGAAATGTCTTTCGCGCAAGTGTCCCAGATCCCTTGAGAAAAATAAAACAAAAATAATCTTTTTGAAGTTTTTATTATCGTAACGTAACGTAACATTATTCTGTGTCAAGAATACATCATTCAAAAAAGTATTAAAGCATTGCATGACAATTCTTTCATTGCTCTTTTAGCATAAATTCAAATATAATTAGTGTAGGTAAGTATTACAAAAATGTACAAGAGCAAAATATTATTATGAATATTTTAGAATAACACTTAGTTTTTTTAACACACAACATGACTCGAATCGGCTCATAGTGAAACGCTTTTCTGTTCACAATGCAGTGTAAGACGCGTGCTTTTTACTTTGCATTGCCGCAGTAGTGCGGAAAAGTGTGCCACAGTTGGTACCTGCCCTTACTACCCCGTCTTAATAACAAACAAAATTATTTTTTGTCGTAGAAAGGCTTGAAAGGCTATTTGATGAGATTTAAAAAAAAGTACATCATTGACTAAGATGTTTTTTTAACTGAGCCAGTACATATGGGGAAATCCGATCCATAAGAGGTAGGTAGGTACCTACGGGGAAACTGTCTTAGTACCCATTTAACTGTTTTTTATGAAAACTATTTTCCAGACTTTATTTTTTGTCTAGTGCATACAAATTGTAAGATTTTTATTTTATTTTTGACGTATTTTCTGCTGTACAGATTTTTTCTTCCAAAAGGAAATTATCCTTACTAGAGTACAATCGCATTAAAAAGAAACTTATGTAAATTTTACTCATTCTTATGGACAACTCAATATTTGTTCATAGTTTACTTTCCTTAGAAAATGATACTAAATACTTTGATGATCTCGTAGACGCAATCTACCCCTTGACTTTCATCAAGGTAGATAAACTCAAAAAAACTTAACTTTTTTATTATTATTCACAAAAACACAGCACTTTGTCAATAAGGTAATTTTATTTTCGTAAGTAATAGGATACGTTGTAAAAAATGTTGAATAAGTTTATTCATTACTAATTACATTTATGGGAAACGTTTTTTATGCGATTTGAATGTTTTCTAGTAGGTTCCTAAGTACTTGGGTACTCTAACCTCAGTTGGTCCAGAAGAGTCTTTTATAATTCTTATACGCAACTGCATCGATTGGCATCATAAAATCAAACGTAAAAATTAATGTTTTCTGGTGGACTGTACAATTTTTCCAAAATCTGTGAATTCAGTTAACTGAATTACTTAAGCACAGTTAAAAGCGTTTCCCTGTAGCTACAACGGTTAAGGCCCCTGCTCTTGCCTACTGCCCTGTCAAAAAATCCACCCTGTATAAGAGTACAACTTTGTCTGGTAAACGACTGTAGGTACCTATGCTCAATTTTAAATAACAAAAATACCTTTTCATATTACTAGCAATTTAAAAAGGTATTTCACTATTAATTAGAATTTATTTACCTATAAGTACTTAGTTTTTTAATTAACAGTTAGAATAGTGTAAATAATAATTACAAAATATTCAGGTTACAATCAACATTCATAAAGATATTATTGTCTATTTAATTTGATTATTGTTGAGCCTGTTATGCAAGAACATCGCAAGCGACATATTTGAAATTTTACAGGACAGGTATTTTATTGATTATTTTTTATTTGTTATTTATAGATCTCCGGTTTTTATAATATTGCAAAACAGGTTAGGCTTTACGTATAATCAATTAAATTATTGCAGGAAGGGTTAAATAATGAGTACTTTTGTCGCCTTAAGATAAAAATAAAGGTCATGATTTCTTGTTGTTTTTCAAAACCGTCTGTTACGCTATTAATTGTAACATTCTTTTTTTTCTAACAATTGTATTTTGTTGTTTTTTTTCTCCTAATATCACGTATATCAATATCAAGTTTTCACTATAAAACGAAAACACATGCACAAATCAAATTTTTATTCTTATTAAACAATTTTGATTATCATCAATAACACAAGGGAACAGCATTTTTGTTGCATGGAATATTAAGACTAATATTACCTACTACATTTTCGGGATGCTGATTTTAGATCTGAAGTCAGTTTTTTTTTGTATCAGCTTTAGTATTTGAGATAATTAATGAAAACGTGATTTTCTAGAAAAAAATATTTTAATTTAAAGAAACATTAGAAAAGCAACCACTACTTATCAAAAAAAATCTTTTATAAGATTTTCTTGCTAGACTTGGTCCAAAAGAGTTGTTTTTAATGCTAACAGAAGTCCGCCATCATGTGGACATTCTAGTGACCCTGGAACCGCCGCCCACCGCTCCTCCATTGTCCGAATATCTTGATGGAACCGTACCCCTTGTTCTTCACTCAGATCACCAAGATTTTCAGGAAAACGGCCCAAATGGCTGTGGAGGAAGTGTACCTTGATGCTCATATTACAACCAAGATGCTGGAACTGCGACAACATCTCTACAATGTGCTCTGCATAGCATTCATCCTTTTTGTTTCCCAGAAAATTTTGCGCAATCCAAACGAATTCATACCAGGCGTTTTTTTCAATAGCAGTCATATAACTATTAAAGTTGTGTAACTAGTACAAAAATATGACCAATAACTGTATCTCAAAAACTAAAGCTTTTAGAGATAATTTGAGGATAAGTAGATTTGAAATCAGCGACCTCGAATTAGTGAACAACAGCCATAAAATTCCATGCCGAAAAAAAGCCTAATTTTGCTCCCTTATGTAATAAATACATTTCAATATTATAAAATTGAGAAATGAAATATTTGCGCGCGCTCATTCACGTGACCGGTTAAGTAATAAAATAACTAAACGCAACACAGATTTTGGGTAGATCTTAAAATTATGTATTATCGTAAATGAAAAACGTTACCGTGAAATATGCCAACTTTGCCAATCAAGGTATCTTTGCTCTAACAGCAATTTATGAACAAATCCGCTAGATTTGCTTATAAATTGCTTTTAGGGCAAAGATACCTTGATTGGCAAAGTTGGCATATTTCACAGTACCGGTTACGATAATTCTGATTGTTCTTTTATATTAAACTTTTACTTTTGTCGTTTGCGATATTATGTATTTCCAGTTATAATTTTGACGTTTATGCAACTATAGGTTTAGGAGCCTTTGTATTAGGGTCTAAACTATTTTAGCTGCACGATACAATAAAAAAGTGAAATACCTACATTCTGTCGTTTACGATGTTTTACCAAAACAGGCTCGGTTTATTCTTAAACATCACAAAAAATGGTGTAAGCAAGCTCGACGACCGTACCGGTGAAATATGCCAACTTTGCCAATTAAGGTATCTTTGCCCAGCATATATAAGCAAATTTAAATTGCTTTTAGGGCAAAGATACTTTGTTTGGCAAAGTTGGCATCAAGTTATCTTTGCCCTAAAAGCAATTTATAAGCAAATCTGCTAGATTGGCTTATAAATCGCTTTTAGGGCAAAGATACCTTCATTGGCAAAGTTGGCATATTTCACGGTAATCTAATACCTACTTACCTAGGTAGGCTATAGGTATCACGTAGCTAATATAATTATGATAATTATCACATTATTAACCACCAGCTACCCATTGCAACTTGAGTAGATAGATGATTCTTACTTTCAGGTTGTAAAACCTTTTTTACGATTTTTTATTTATGATTAGATAGGTACATAATAATATGATCTCAAAACAAAAAGGGTACGAGGGGTTTGTGGCCTGCCGACCCACCACCATTATGATTTTTTTTAGAAGCTTCTGCGCATGATGAATTTAGTACTTACTTATATATGCGTAGGGGACACTTGTACAAACAAAAAATGTCAAGTAATTAATAGTATCCTAAAGTGTCACGTCCCCGATATATTTGGAGGCAAAGATCGCCATTATGAGAACTATAGGAACGTAGGGGTAGAGAAACACACGTTGAATATTATATCAATATTATTTTCCCAAGAAATAAACCTAATTTATTGACAGGCTTAACCCTGCCTGTCTACTACTAAACAAAAACTATCCTTAAACCATTCAAATGCTTATTGCTTGCAAACTTGCTTGACTGTTCGAACGTAACCAGAGTTAATTTATTACCAGCCTGCACAACTTAAGGTCAACACATGCAGACAACCTCTACAGTACCTAGACGCATTTTTCCATTGTATTCAAATAATAATTAGTTCCCAGGTTGATTTACCTAATCAAATATTTTCTAATTATAGGTACAATAAACTAATTATTTGCACGAAAAAACTACTTTTATCACATAATTAAGTTACTGAATCGCATCACATCGCAAATGCTGTTTTATCAAAGTGTACCTATGTACTTAATTCGAACTTTTTAACTTTTTCGTACAAATATTCATACTGTCTTCTAATAAATAGTAAAATCAACCTGGGAACTATTATTTGAATACAATGGAATACACACGTAATTACTGATTTTTTTATGATGTTCATAGTTTTCATAAAGTGATGTTTACCTCCAAATATATCGGAGACGTGACACTTTAGCATACTACTTTACATTTTTTGTTTGTTTATGTGTCCCCAGAAACAAACTCAATTTCGCATTTATAATATTCGTAAGGAAGTAAGGATGACAGTTATTATTACCGGCTGGCAGGGCCATCGAGCCACTTTCATAGTAGGTACGTGGAAACTTTGAAAAAAAAATGAAGGTGGCGGCGGGTGGATATGCCAGCTTCTATAGAAAAATGGTCGAACCCCTTTGAACATAGTGCTACGTAGGACGAACGGGCCTGCTTGTTAATCGTCGAAGGACAAACTAAGTAAGGCTAATGACTCTAATCAGGCTGTAATTCTCAATTTATCTCACAAATCCTTAAGATTAGCAGTAGAAAGAAATCATGGAACTCTCCTTTATACGCGGCGACCAAACATTGGCAAAATGTGATGTACCAGCGCCCGCGATGACCACTTCATCATAAAAGGCGTGTAATAAAAAAACCAAGTATGTGTCGGACCACGCACAGAGGAAGGTTCCGATGTCGGGATGAACATTTACGCATGCACAATATTGATTAATCGACAGCAGAAATAAGTTTTTATTTCATAAAAAATCTCAAAGAAACTGGAAAACAGAGGCATCTCTGCTGTTGTAACCGAAGACATCCCATATCTCACAAGCTATTGTCTTAAATAAAAATGACACTTAAAAAGATCATCACCTTTTATTAATTATGGGATCAAACGATACCCCACACACTTATGTGCCTTGATTTTTTTCTTAAATCCCTCGCTTACATGTAAGCAGAGTGCCACCGCTAATAATATTTTTCGTAATTTCACTACACCTTTGTTTAGCGGTATACAGAATACACCTTCCTTCCAATTTTCTTCGACATAGTGCATTAGCACTATGTGGATGAAAATTCTACCGATGTCGATTATTCTTTCTTTCGATTTTTTTTTAGTCTCCGAATAAAATGGCAATGCCACGTCTGGATAGACGACATGACGAAATTATAAGTGTTCCGTTTTTGTCACTTGGCTACGGAACAAGGCCGTAGCCAGGAATTGCCTTCGGGGTGGTCGAGCTCTGGACCAGTGACAATAAGTTATTACATTACACAAACAATAGATATACCATAGACATTATTTAAAAATAAGCATATTATATTATAATTTTACTTAAATACAAATTTTATTAAAAGGCACCGACGTGGATGATCATCATACATTCTTCTAGATTATCTCATTTCTTCATGAGCGGCTCGTGGCTAAAGTAAAGTAAAAGTAAAGTAAAAAATTATTTGCATAGATTGCAGGTACAGTAGAATAAGATGTGACAGTTAAAATATGGGTGATCCTTGTACAATCTACCTTATATTAGGCATGCAACATTATTATAACATGAGAGAATTTATATAAAATGAATAGCAATGATGACATAGATAAATTATTTTTACGGTATGTAATACAGTTTAACAATAGTGCATGCGGCATGGTACATTCATTATAATGAAACAATAATTTAAATAACTGCGATACAATAGGAATAAATCGAAACAATGTCATAATTAGGTATGTCAAAAAATACATTAAATTATTCAGTACATAAGTCAGTATCATTAAGAAAGTCATTCACAGAATAATAGCATTTCGCAATTAATAACGCTGTCAGTTTTTTTTTTAAGTTTTGAATTGTGTAATTTTTAATTATTTTAGGTATTTTATTATATATTATTGGGTCCATACTAATAACACTTTTTTTTTGTAAAGCAGTATTACAACTCTCAACATGAAGTAGATATTTATACTGACTTCTTATAGGTCTCTCTCTATCTTTTAAAACTGCAGTGAAAAGGCTTATGTTACATTTAACGAAAATTGCGATTTCTAAAATGTACATAGCCGGGAAAGTTAATAGTTTGAGGGACTTTAACCCAAGAACGCAACTATCCGTCACTTTCATATGAAGTATTGCCCTTATGCAGCGTTTTTGGGCTTGGAACACCTGTTCTCGTAGAGTACAGTTTCCCGAAAAGGTTATTCCGTAACTTAAAATGGACGCGACTAGCCCTGGCCCTGCAGTCTCGACATGAATAGCGACAAAAATCTGTCGCTAAGTCGTATCGATGTCAAATTCCGTTAATAGATTTTCAACTTTAATTCCAAAGCATAAGGTTGAAAATCTATGAATAGGAATTTGACAACGATACGACAACGATGGATTTTTGTCGCTATCTAATGTCGAGACTGCAGGGCCTGGTATGCAGTCACTGTTGTGGTGATGTTGACCTTTTTCGCTAAATTGTATAAGACATACGCGGATACGCTCAAATTTTTACAGACTTCCTCTGCTTGCGGTTTCCAAGTCAACTGACTGTTTATCAGTATACCAAAAAAAATTGCAACTTGTACTTGGTTTAGATTACAGTTATTATATTCTATTATTACATTTGGTACTGGTGTGCGCTAATAAAAATTGCATTACGTTCGTTTTTTGCAGGTTAATCACTAAATTATTTTCGTACCTAATAACTAAGTACCTTCTAAGTACCTAATTACAGCTACAAAGGTCGATCGACCAGGTTAAGCTACACTTGCCTAGGTCGGTCCATGGATGGGTGACCATCTTTACATACCGAGACTCCTCCATGCCTCGGATAGCACGTTAAGCCGTTTGTCCAGGGCTGTAATTTATGGATATTACCCACTTACCCAGTAACTGGGTTGTAAAGGTCAGATAGGAAGTCACTCCATGTAAAATTTTTGGAACATTGAGAAAAGGCTAGGATGATGATGATTCTCTCATTACGGGGAGTATGGGGAACACATTTATGCACTCAGAGACCAGCACAAGGATAAACATAACACCTAACAGCCCTCGAGTGTCGTAGATGCATAATTCTGTTTTTTAAATAAGTATTTATTTGATAGTCTTTTAGATTTTGTGGTTTTAGCATTTTATCATTTGCATTTCTGTTTCTTAAGATTGGAAATTAATCGGGACCGTAATTTAATTTCATTAAACATTTCATAAGATCTAATTAAATAAAAGATGGTTGCTATTATTCGAGATGTGTTGATTGTTGGGAGTGGTGTCGATATGAAACTGGATTTGCCGCCAACAAATAAACAGGAAGAAATTTTTACCAGTGCGCAAACTGTAACCATGATTTCAGCATATGATTCTAGACCTAGCATATACATTTTTGTAGGTTATCAAAAAAAAAAAAACAGCTATTTCATACAAAAGTGCAATGCATACGCGGTCAAAATGTATAGATCAACAATTTTTTTTTTTATAACCGACGATAAATTCCTACGCTACGGGGTCTAGAATCATATGCTGAAATTCATGGTGCAGTTTGCGCACTGGTTAAAATTTCTTACTGTATAAAGTTAGTAGTTAAGCCATGCGCCGGTTGGAATATAGAAAATCTGCAAAAATAACGAACTTCCATATTAACTGTCATCTGGTATTTCACCCCTATAGAGGATGAATTTTCAAAAATTATTTCTTATTGCTCAATTTCGTTTTACATTTATGAAACTCTTGTGCAAAATGTCAAGATTCTAGACCCAGCGGTTTAGGCTGCGTTGTCTGTCAGTGAATTTGGTTTGAATCTTATAGGTAAACACTACGACATATCAAGCTATACATTTCCAGTTTTAGCAGACCTCACATTGTATAGACTTTCCGTGCAATTAGAAGTCAGCTTATACTGGCTTGATATGTCGTCGTGCGTGCAATAAAAAATCGGTAATCGATCTCCAAATACACTGTATATTAATATTAATATAAGAAAAGTTATGCTAGTTTAAAGTTTAGCACCGGTTTTTTATATAGGTAAAGCAGATAGGTACTTATGATAGGTACTTACGTGTACCTACATATAAATTCAAATTCTTGCGATACAATGAAATTAATCTTACAAGAAACTAAGTCACACAGTATTAAAAAAAAAGGTTAATTTTAGCCTTGTAAAAATTGTACGAATAAATCACTATCGCTTTCATTACATATTATAAAATAACACGGATATCGAGTCCCACCGCCGCGTTTGTCTGTTTGAACGCGATAAACTCAAAAACTACCGAACGGATTTTCATACAGTTTTCACCAATGGACGGAGTGATTCATGAGAAAGGTTTAGGTGTATAATTAATTATGGTTTTATGGAAATTGGCTGAAGTATGCAATGATTGTTGAAGATGTCGGAAAAAATCATGCCGTCAGGGAGCTTTACTGACGCGCGCCGCGTAAATATTGGATGTAATTTGGCCTACAGGTAGTTTATAACCAGCTGAGTAATTACGTAACACACTAACAGTACGAATGGGTTTAATTTTGACAGTACAACAACATTCATTGCGTTGTTTACGTGGTTGAGCAGACAGTTTTGTCGAACATATGAAGCAATGCATTAGCAACAGGCTTCAAAATGATTCAGATTGTGATAGATAGTGTGTTACAATAGATATAAGAAAGTTTCTATGTGTGTTACGTAATTAGGGTGCTGGATTAACACACAGGGTACTTTAAATCCTGGTTTCCGTGGGATATTTTGCGACAGCCACGCGGGCGAAGCCACGGACAAAAGCTAGTATTTAATCAAATTTGGGTCACTTCTGCAGTTCAGATTTTTTTCTCTTAATACAATGAAATGATCCTTCATTGAAACAGTCGAACCGCATTAAAAAAGTTTTTTTTTTGTTTTGTTAAAAACATCATTATTTTAACTTTACACAAACGTTACAAAGTTATAATGCCAATGCTGGTTTTAAATCTTTTTCTATGTGATTTTGACGAAATTTTTATTTATTCGCATACCTACATTTTATAAGTGGTCTCAATAAATTGTAGAGCCTATTTAGCTGTAACAATTTTCTTTTAAACGTCACTATATAAGTATCTATTACTATCTGGAATACTTTCACACATCCAAAAATAACGGTTTAGCTGGTGGGGGGGGGGGGGGGAGCAAATTACTACTTTTTGCAAACAGATCCCTGAATCGAAAAATGTTCTTAAGTAACATACTCCCAATATTTTTGACAGACCTAGGCGTCGACATAAGAACCCCCCGTTTTTTCGCCGGTTAAAAATAGGAAAGTAATTTCATGGTTGTAACAGCTCTAGTTCTCATAATTGCGGATTCGTATTTCAGAAGATAGACGATATTTTTTATCAAAACGCATACTTTTATTGGGAGATCTGTACAAGTACATACCCAATAGAAGACGAAGAACTACCTAACAAAAGTACCTACCTAATTGTATTTACTAAGAGTTTTTAACCGACTTCAAAAAAAAAGGAGGTTACACGTTCGTCTGTATGTATTTTTTTATATTTTTTATGTATGTTGATCGATATTTTTGTCAATTGTGAACCGATTACGAAAATTCTTTTTTGATTTGGTAGAAGAAGCTTGCGCGGTGGTCCCATATAAATTTTATTAACTTTGCTTGGGTAGTTTTTGAGTTGCTTCGATAATACGTATTTAATCCACTTTGTGTAATCTTGATGATGTTATAATACTTCCTGTCACTATTGCTTACATAGCAAGTAGTGGTATACGAATTGGTGTGGGGTAGGTACCATAACTAAAAAGTGAAAAATAAAAAACTAAAATACTGATTCAAAGACACCGACTTCCGAAAATAAAGTTAATTTTCACTTTGTAGTGTTTTTTTTAATATTTGTAGGTACAAGAATCGAAGACTAGATTAAAATAGAAAAATATTTCATGTCATCAAAATAGGTAGGTTGCAAAAAGAGAATGGGCACCAAAGTATGGGATTTTACTCACCCGCCAATAGCCATTAGATATACCTACAATTAAATAGGCACCAGTAGAAATATCTCATTTATGAGTTTTTGTTATACTTACTAGGTACTTGTCTCATTTATTAGGCCGTTCGAATTTACAGCGTCCTTAATGTTACAAGTATCCTATACAGGGTTATTTGTAAAACACCAGCAACCTCTTAAGGGGTCATTGTATTCATCATTATAAACAACTTTTACTACGGATCAAACCAAACCTCGCGAAAAAAATATCAGCTGTTCCCTACGTTTTGACGTGTTATGCTAATATAAATGTAGGGAAAATCTGTTTTTTTTTTCGCGATTTCTGGTTTGGTCCATAGTAAAAGTTGTTTATAATGATGAGAACAATGACCCCTTAAGAGGTTGCTGGTGCTTTACCAATAACCCTGTATAATCACACTACCTACATCTTAATTATACTTTATATATGTTAGTTTGTAAGGCATATGTCTATGGGCCATTTTGCCTGAAATAAATGTTTTATAATTATTAATAATTAATTATGATCAATTCATCTTATTGCTAATGGCGGGTTGGTTGGAATAATTTTCTAAGCAATATAAAACTGTACTATTTAATGGCATGTATTTAATCGAACCTCAAGTAGTTCCCATTTTGCTTTCCTAAAAATAGAATTGAACGTTCTAATATAGTAAATGCGCCTGTTTTTGTGAACCTCTAATATATTTTGGGGTCCTAAAAATACTAAATAGCAAAGTAACTGCGACCAACTTGGCTGTAGCGCTCGCGGGCCGCTGCCGCGGCACCCCTGTCTTCGCTCGCTCAGCTCGCGCGTAGTTAGTCACAGTTCTAACCTTACCTAACCCATTTGGTTGGGGTGTTCCAGCTTAGTTACTGCGACCAATTCGACTCGCGTGTTCTTGGTCATAGTTCTAACCTAACCTAACCCGTTTGGTCAGGGTATCCTAGTTACCGTGAACAGCTCTGAGCAAAGGCCAGAAATTTAAAAAGAGGCTCCAGTTTTTTGAGGTTCATTCATTTAAAAAAGTGTACATCATTAGAAGGTCAATAAGTTTTTAGAGGATCAGTTAAATATTTCCCTTATCTAATTCACAATAGCTTTCATATTTCATAGCAAAATATTAAACCTATTCTTATTAATTGATTCAGTAGTTATGGACGAGTGTTAGTTGTACTTATAAAAAATGTTTACCATTCATGAGGTTATGTTCTAGGAACGTTTCTGCGCCCACTTCATATCGTCAGCTCGAGGTTTACAACCAGTTACTGCTTCGATCATAGTCTCTAGTATAGACCAGAAGTGAAGTATTTCCAAAGGCCAGTTGAGCCAGCCAGTGGTGATGCAAAAGTAAGTCTCGTGCGGCGCTACGTGGTGAATACGATGATGACGACGCGGCAACACTATGTGCCATTCTTGTAACCACACCACCCATATTGGTAAACCAAAATATGTATGGGACCATTTATGGATCTGAAAAACAGTTTATTTGTAATAGGTATGTTAAAATATGAATCGGTTCTTAATACTATGTTTTGGGACAGTGGGGGGTACCTACAATGAAACAAAAAAAGGTACTTATTTTGAATTAAGTATAAAAAAGGGTGTTTATAAATTTTTATCGGGAACAATAAAAGAGAAAGGCGACCTTACGGCTTCCTGTACATGACATCGGAGCCAGGCACCGGACCCCATGACTGTGTATACGAATGAATATCGCGCATGCGCCGCACCTTCCGTCGCCACCGAAATATCATACATCTTTTTAATAATGGGATCCAACGATACACTACACCTACGATACCTGTATAGGGAAGCCACCCCTATTTTTTTTTCCATACTAATTTGTTACACCATTGTTACATAATTATGCACAAAATACCCTTTTTTTACAATTTTCTTCTATATAGTGTTTATCGTCTACCAGCCTTACTAATAAAAAATATTTAAAACACTTGCTTAACAACTGTATACTTCCACATTGTTTATGCTATGGATAAGAGTTATACACTCCGTTTACTCATAATGGGTGTATAAGCAATGTATAGTTATAAATTCATTACAACAAAAATTACTGGCAACATTCTTCGGAAACGTTTAGAAACTAGATTATCAATTGTAGAGACATTTAGAAAACTTTGTAAACAGCATATTTGTTTTTATATATATACATAATACAAATTGTGCCCAAAATGTTGTTTCGAAAGATATTTAAAAATAATTGTATGTTTTAATACGGTAAAAAAAAGAAATAATGAAACATACTATATAAATTAAATTCGTCATTTAAGAACGCGCCTTTCAATTTTAATGAGTGCAATCAATACCAATCACATTTCTGAAGCCACAAATGTTCCTAAATCCAGGAACTACTTTTTTTTGTTCTTCAAGAGTCCAGGCATGCGTATAATATGTGCCGCTTTATTTGCCAAAGCGAGAGCTATTCTTCGGCATACATTAGTAATGGACTGTTGGGTAAGTCCATGAATGTCTGCTGCGTCATTTTGAACTTCTTGCCTAGCCCACGTCCTGAGAGCAGTACAAACTTGAAGTTATACAGCCAGCCCGCCACCACGAGCTTGCAGTTTCATATCACTTCTAACTAACACAATTATTTTCCGTACATATATTTTACTGAATCTATAATTCATTCGAAATTCTGTGTCTCGTAAAGTAAAATTTCATCAAAAATATCGAAATAATGCAAATAAGCCATCATTGAGACTGAGACTTGAATGCGAACGTTCCTCAAAGCTAGTAGAATTGTCCGCCAGATGTCCGGTTACTACGGTTACACGCTTACTAAACAAGGGCTAAGGACTGAATAACAGTTGCGTAATTTCCCATACAATAAAAACTCCCGCTATAACAAATGTGTACAACTGAACAAGATCTTTTATTTAAGCGTTATAACTCCGATATACGTCGTGTGTAAATCTTTATTAGTAAGGCTGTACGAGTAAAATGGCTGTGTTACATACGGACGTACAGAAAGACGGATAGACAGAGATTCTGTTTTAGGCTTTTGGCTACGGAACCTTAAAAAGAGCGCACACACTTTAGAAATTCAATGTTTAAAGTGGATCTTTCAATTGTGCCCCACGTTACACTGTGCCACCACTGTCCCCTACTTATATTCAAAAATGTACAAAATTAAAAGGTACCTGATTGGTCATTGCTACGAAGATGCAACACAAGTACCAATAAGCAATCCAATGAAATTGTGCATTGATGTTTTCATTGTCATAAGTAAGGAGTTGCCACACAATCCTTGCTAAAACAGGAATGGTAATCGCGAAGTTATCGCCATTAGTCTCGATAAAATCGTGTCGAGTAATTGATGTCGGATCGATGTGATGTTCACGAAATGGGCGCAGGAAATTCTGTAACAGGTAAAAGAAAAGAAAGAAATAAAAAGTATTTATTGGGACACGCACAGGATTATTACAAACTAAACTAAACACACTCATAAAAACAACAATTTTAAAGATTAAAAAACAAAAGTAAAATGAAAATAACAACAGAAAGTCCTGTACGAGGCCAAAAGGCCCCTATCTCAGCATGATGCGTGTCGGAGGTAAAGCAATTAAGAGAGAATTACGATGTAGTTTTTGCAAAATTTCAAAGTCGTTAACAGCACAGATAACGATCAATGAGGGTTTTATGAAAATTCACGCTACCAGTTGGAGCTACTTTGGCAAGAGGTCTTCCATCTCGACAATAAATTTAAAAAATATATAATGACGTTCATAATTCAGTCACGACTAAAGAAAATACAGGTGGTTTGACACTTTTGACAGGTGCCTGACCTCTCAGTGCTGCCACCTAGTGAACGTCATTTCAGAAGACCATCATTCACTTTCTTGAAAGGTGCATTTCCACTAAGCAGTAAGCAAGTAGGTAACTGCACGTAACGCGATACCTTCGGGTTGCCGCATGAGAGGCTAAACAAGAGCATTTGGATGATTCGCCAGAATGGTAAAATACAAGTACCTACTTATTTAATCACTTTTAAAAGCGTTTGTAGTTGTGTACGCAATTAAAGTTACATTTAGACAGCAATAAATTATGTTCGTGTCAGTCTAAGTATGTGTATGTCTAGATAAGTGCCTACTTTCAGCAAACATGGTCTAAGTTAGTAACGAAAAGGTAAGTCGGATTCAAGGATAAACTTAACTTTGTAGTTGAAAAAAACTTTTCATCGAGTGTAGACCCGACGAATTCGAATGAGATAAATATTAGATATGGCCTTTGACATTCTAATTCAGGATTGTAGAACAAACTTAATTTTGCAGTTGAAATAAAATATTCTCCCATACATCGTTCTACATCACGGACGTTGACTTAAACTGTAAATGTAACAGTGAATGTAAGTTTGTAATCGCTAACACTAATATTTTTTTATAACTTTGATATAATTATAAATAAACAATGTTCCGATTTTTTTCCGATACTTGTGCTGTGAGACCATGGTTCTTGCCAAATTTCATGATTCTAAGTCAGCGAGAAGTACCTTATAAAGCTTGGATTTATTTGCGAGAGGCAAAATATACGGCATAAATTACCGTATATTTTATTGCAGTGACTTAAGCTTGATTTTTTTACAGCTCCAAGTGACCGTACCTAATTATTTAATATAAATTTCAACTTGATACCCCCCTCCACGCGTTCCAGAGAAAAAGGACCTTGACAGACATACGGACAACGAAGTGATCCTATATGGGATCCGTTATTTTCTTTTGAGGTACGGAATTAAAAACACCTGTATATATATTATACAGTATAATTATGGAACGGGCGTAGGCATTTCCTTTACCGCATTTTTTTTGTACTTAGACTATAAATGAATCTGATACACGCGTGAAAGATACTTGCACGGAAAGCCATAAGCACGAAAGGTGAATTACGTGAAAGACACGTGCATGAAAGACACTTCCGCCAAAGACATTATTAGCGCGAAAGGACTGTTAACAGCACTACAGCATCATAAAAATATGAAATGTTGTCAATTAATCCAAAAGCAAGCGATGCGCCTTTATAGACATCAATTTTAAACTAACATAATGTGAAATTATTCACTTAAACCAAATAGACATACTACTTGACATCTATTCTCATTAAAAATCTTAAGGAATAGGTTACACCGAATACACTCACCACTCACCCAAGTAATATTCTATAATAAAAATGGTAAATTTTAGTATTTTTTATGGACAACACGCACTTGACCACAAAGCGAATTATGATAAAATGGTTTTCATTACAAAAGATGCAATGACCGTTTCGGAATTACCCCTACTGTCCCAGTTAAAAATATCAAAGTAATTATAAAAACAATATAGAAATACAATATTTTATGTAGAATATTTTTTTGTCAATTATGTAAAAGTAAAAATGTTAATAGACTTGTTGCTGATTGTTACATTTCCAAAACTACATAAAAGAAAAATAAACTATTGGTTATCCGGCCATACTATAATAGCCTAATCTCAGCAAGCCCGCGGAGGTGAGGTACAACTTATGACCAATAGGGCGGATTCGGGTAAAGTGGTTCATCATGAGTGTAGCGAGCGAATGACAAATATTGATTTTGCAAACTGACTATTGGAATTTAGCAAATTGCGATAACTTTCACTTGTTAATTATTTCCAGCGAGTGAGAGTATTACTGAAAATAATAAAATAATTGCAAAAAAACCCAGAAAAAATTGACGAAGTTGTGATCTAAGTTGCTTTACCATTTCCTTTTCATTACAAGAGGAAATATAGGTACTATTTTTGCCTGACCAGTATCTGGTATAGTAAAATATGATGGGATACCGGATACTTGCGAATACGTATTTTACAGAAAAAAATACCGATTTATTTTGCGCCGGTAGGGTTCCGTATCAAAACGGTAAAAAAGGAAAATGTTAACTTTATAAATATTTAACATAAATTGTAATTCAAAAATCACTGACGAAAAGAAGTAGGGGCACGGTCCATACAAAATTAACCCACGTCCTACAGCAAAGAGAAGTATCTCAAAAAAATGATAATAATGGGTATAAAAAGATGGCATACTTCCAAACTCCACCCTTACAGTCTAACATGTAAAAAATTGTTATAAAAAATCATTCCGGGGCAGTAATCTACAATGAATATATTACAATATTGAGAAATACTCGTTTATCTTGACTTGACTTCAATGATTGAATTCCATTATATTATTGAATACTTTCTACTGTCAACAGCTTCATCACAAGTTAGGATAGTTGGCTAACAATGAACATTTCTTTTTATCGATGTTAGTCGTCAACAAAAGAAAAAAACAATAACAATATGTCGAATTGGAATTTACCATAGCCTAACCTACTCTATTCTATTTAACAATGCTAATGATCAAACAATCAAGTTATAATTCTCACTAGTTCGATGTTCGGTAGTCGAAAAAGTGAAAAATACCTCAGTTGTTCGATGATGGAACTCAATAATTGAAGTCAAGTCAAGATAGCCAAGTATTTCCCAATATTGTAATATATTCATTGTAGATAGTACTGCCCCTGAACGAATTTTCATAGCATTTTTTTATATGTTAGACTGCAAAGATGGAGTTTGGAAGTATGCCATCTTTTTATACCCATTTTTATATATTTTTTGAGATACTTCTGTTTGCTGTAGGACTTGGGTGAATTTTGATCCTTCTTCTTTAGGTTAAAAAATTAAATTAAATTTTCAAATGTAAAACATCTCTAAGGTGATTTAAAATGAGTAATTTAGGGTTTTAGTTATCAATTCATCAAATCAACGCACTCAATTTGTAAGTGGCACTACAAATTGGCATCCAGAAGTACATTTTCTGATCCATTTGTTTACATTAACATCGGATACGTTTGGAACAGACTATAGATTAGTGTGGCTGTAGTAGATCGCAGTGCATGGTATACCTATCCAAACTTTTTATATTTCTATATGGGCTGTGGTTGATGAGTGCCTTAATTTTACATGATATGCATTAAGTACGTTTTAAGAGCAATTATTTCAAATGTAAGTACGTATTTTTTATTTCGTTATACAAATTCTATTTATCTAATCTTTGATAACAAATGTACGTGTACTTGTATCAAGAAATGACCAATGATTTAAGTATAAGGAAAACTAAATATCTGCAATGAGTCATGGCATGGATATAGATAATATTAAGCATAATTATGTGAATATGTATAGACATAGCACAGTAACAAGAACATAGCCAACAATAAGTACGTAAAAGATTTAATGAGCACAATTATTACTTTGCCTATGACAGGTAGATCAACTGCTCCCCAAGTGTCAGCAGCCCAATGCACTACGCCTGAAGCAAAATCTGCTGTTAGAACACCAGAAATTGCCGCTAACAATAATGAGGCATCCGCTTGTACGTGTCTGGCCATGAGAATACCAGCACACACACACAACGTGCAACAAATCACCACACAGACCCATTCTTGTAGTCTTTTCCCTGTCAAAACAAAAATTTCAGTCTCAATCCTAATTTTTTTTATTTTTCATACAAGTAAAACGTAGCAACATGACCTTTAGGTGAGTCAACACTTACATTTTGTAAAATCATTGATTACTGTTTGTTTCGTGACAGCACAAATAATAATAAGTGCCTTAGAAACTTACACATTCAAAGTATTACTTTATGTATAAGTAATAAACACATCAACAATGTCTAGGGTTATTTTACTTAACACATGCACATGTTTTTTTATTCTTAATTGTGGAACGAAATATAGACAATTAATGTATTTTCACACCACCTGCTCAATAATGTCAAAATATACCTACGTCGTGCAAACCTAACCTAAAGCAGTCATTTTAGCCCTAAGCTCTAGCCGAGCAACATTATTGTACAGAATTTCACGCCGCAATTTCAACCCGCTGGTCAATAATATGATTCGAATTGGGAAACTCAACAAAAGCACATTAAAACTTTTACCATTTTTTTTAAATGTAGGTTCGTCTCTACCAAAGAATTCTCACTTTAAAGGTTTCCTTTGCCTAATACGAACAAAATAATTAAACTACGTAATTTAATAGAGATATTATAGTGAAAAATAAGTAGGTAACAGTAATGTGTATAATTAATTAATGTACATATTAGACTCGCCCACTACTGTTTCTATATTATCTGTGGCGGTAATGGCGGCATCTCATCGTAACAGCTGATCGTCTGCGTTAGAATGTTGGATTTGTGGGTTATATTTACTGCATTATTGATTGTGTCTGATGAAATTTCATGAGTTTAGTTAAAAAATCTTGTATGAAACTGCACATACCTATATAGGTATTCCCCGGGTTCTTGTACAATTTACTAATTCATAAATCGAATTGGTTTTTATTACCTCGCAGAAGGTACGAAAAGTAGATTATTCTCCTCTTGGATAAAAGTATCGTCATCTTGGGCCAGTTTGATTCCCTCGCTGCACTCGGGATTCTAGTCTTAACTCCCTCGCTGCGCCCGGAAGCCCTAAAATCCATTGTTACGTTCGGGATCTAATATAACGCCCTATATTAGATCCCGAACGTAACAATGGATTTTAAGACCGCCCGTAACTTAAGACACTGCTTTATCCCCTTGGTGAATAATCTACATTTTTTTTTATTACGCTGGGTATACATATTTATAAAAACCAAGTTCTTAAAATAATTTATTACAATCTAGTTTAAATACTAATTAGTGTTAATAACTTATTTTTGAGGACCCGTACCTCAAAAGGGAAAAAACGGAATCCTCATAGGATGATTTTGGTGTCCGCCTGTCCGTCTGTCAAGATAAGACCCAATTTTCCCAGGAACGGGTAGAGGTATCAAGTGAAATCAATATCAAACACTAAGGTCTGCCGTCCCATGAAGAAGATTCGACTCTTTATCCATACTATACTATACGTATATTCTATAATATCCATGCTAATATTATAAATGCGAGAGATACTGAAATTTGGCACTCATGTGCCAGCTGTGCCAGACCATGGCGTGGGTTAGCACATAGGATACTTCTTATCCTGGTAGTACACTCCCAGGGGATAATTTCCGATCTCCACGCGGGTGAACCCACGGGCAAAAGGTTGGTCTAAATAAATAAAACATTGATTATGCCCAGGGGTTGGACAATTCCATAGAGTGGTATTTTTATGTAATTTTACAGATAGGTAGCCTGGGACCTAGAGAAGGACATAGACTACTTTTCATAATTTTGTATTACAAAATTATGAAATACAAAACGCATATACAGGGTGTCCCGTAAATAATGGATCAAACGTAACAGGAAGCTAGCTCACTTGATTGCCAACAACTAATTTGAATAGTTTAAAAAAAACCGCAATGATATAATTTTTTTATTGAAGACATAATTTTTCTCGAATTTCTGCATTTTCTCTACCAGAATTCCGTATTTTTAATGCTATCGCTGCAAATGATAACAATTTTAGGTATAATTTTTGTAAAAAAAATCTGAATAGCTTAATAATGTAATAGGATACCATTTTTATAAATAACTTTTAATTTGCCTTAGAAAAAAAAACTTAAATTGAAAAGATTTTTTTTCACCGTGAATAGACCAAAATTGAAAATAATAAAAAACTTTTCAAATTAGTTGTTAGAAATCAGGTGAGATGACTACCCGTTACGTTTGATCCATTATTTACGGGACACCCTGTATACCGCCTCCGTTCCGTCGTGGGTAAAAATACATACACACGAAATCTCGGATTCTCGTAAAACCTAGAGACACTCGTTGATCTAGCTAAAATCATGAAAGACAAGAAGCAAGGTCTCGCAGCACAAGCAAAGGAAAATATCCGAAAATCGTTAATTTGTAGAAATATCATATACCTACTACTACTACTACTACTAAAATATTTTTTGTGATTAAAAACTTACATTTGCACCTGGTGCATCGACCGTGTTGTGACCGATGATGGGACAACACTTTTTTCAACTGCAAAGTCCTACAATCCGTCAATCAGTCCTACTTAAACCTAAACTACATCAACCGCTACTTCGATTGTTTTATTTTATTTATTAGATAAACACGAGCCCCTTGGCCGAAAAGCCCTAGGATGTATTAACAATTCTTTACTTTTTGTCAAAAGTATTAGTACTTATACCGTTTTTTATTAGTACGGTACCGAATGTCGAGTCAATCGGATCGCGCATTAAGATATTTTCATCCAAACTTCAACCCCAAATTTGTTTTTTTACCTCTTAACCGAGTAGTCTCGAAAAACTTCTAATAATGACAAACATTATTATTCCATGTTTCAAGTTTATCAGATCGCACATTAAGATTTTCATACCAACTTTCGTCACCCCCATAGCTGCAGGGGAATACAACCTGGGTAAGGTTGTTTCATAAATTGTGTGGAATCTATTGGCATACAGTTTGTTCTTATCGATGACTGGGTTTTTGGTCCAAACATGATGGAGCAAAAAGTCCTTTAAAGAAGGGTATTAAGGGTCACATTGACTTAGTTTACCTGCAGGCCTTAGTCTGATCGGGCGACATGCCGACCAAGGTCTACATAGTCCACTCATCATGCTCACTATTAACTTACAATCTCCATACACAAACACACACACTCGCAGTTTTTGGCCGGTAGTTGGCTGGCAATCCACGATCGGCTGTTCACCCGTCAAACATCAACCCTCATTTGTTTGACTCGGCCTTGAGGTCACGGCCTGTCCGGTCTTGACCTGTCAACACGCGTACGGTCAGGCCGGTATCGTAATACGTCACAGACACACGGTTCACAACAGGCCACAGTCACAGATTGACCTTCAGATGACTACAGTTACTACGACTGTTTAGTCAATGGAGCCCATTAGATCCAGAAATAATACTTGCAAGTTTAGTCAAGGCCTCTGCATTACTTAAACTCTTTACCTGAGTACCTACCGATTATTCAAATAATAAAAAATGATGCGTGGAACGCATAACATAATATTTAAATTATCACACGACTGGGAAAGTCTCAGTACAAAAGGAATAAATGATCTAGCTGATTTATGATTTTTAAGGTGACCTTGAGCGTGTGATAACGATACGGTCTTACGTACCTACGAAAAGAACACTAAAACACCATAAGCTCAGCTCATAATACACACATCAAGTGTTTAGGGACCAAGGCATTTAAAAAATATATTTTATTGCCTTATTTAAATAAAATAAAATAAATCTATTTAGATTGATTAAATAAAATGTTTTCGTATGTGTAGATAGACGAAGTACTCTTTGCTTTTGCATTAATAAAGACGTTTCGCGATTTTTGCTTATGCTGGATTTTTTGTCATAGTTACTCCTGACTTTAAAATGTGATAAAAAGATAAAAATAAAGGTTTTTATTGCGTAAAGTAAACAATTAGTAGTCTGTATATTTACGCCGTTAACGCGTATAACATAATCGCAGCGATTCGGCATATTCAATACGAGTTCATCCAGGGTGGATCGAATAATCGATTTTTCCACCCGTACGCAAAATACGCGTATTGACGTGGAGTTGCGGACAGCAGCCCGTATTACCTATTACTTACGAGCTCATGCAAATCACGTTGCGGAATGGCCACTCACGTCCGTTGTAACAAGCGAAAGAGAGTTTCTGGTGTATGTACGAATTGGCAGAGCTCTTCTTTAAGGCATATCCCATGCATCCTCAATGGGATTTATGTCTGATTAAGCAGGCCATAGTAGGACGTTGATATTAGCATGCATGTTGATGCAGCAAGTGTGTTTGCAACGACTGGCAATGTGTGGACGTGCATTGTCATGCATAAGCAGAAATGAAGCACCAAATTGGGTCCGCAAAGGAATGAGAACATCTGATACAATCGTTTCAGCTAAAATCTGTGCATTGAGATTGCCTCTAATCCAAATCAGTTCGGTTCTTCCGCCAATCCAAATACCCGCCCATATCATGATTGTTCCACCACTCTATGCATGGACTTCTTGGCATGATTTTAAACGTTTTTGGCGTCCAGGGTTCCTCCAAAACCGTGTACGTCTAGAATGTGGCCTCATACCAAAGTGAGATTCGTCAGAAAAACACTAAATACGCCACTCTTCTTCTGCCCAATTTCTGTGTTCGCGAGCCCATTGTAAACGGGCACTCAATAAGTGGTACACGTAGCGGCCTTCAGGAACGGATATTAAATTCATGCAAGCGATTTCTTATGGTTTGATCTCTTACGAGTATTACATGAAAGCTATGAAGACTCGTAACCGACATCATCGTGGTCATTATTCGAATCCGTCAAGCAGTCATTTGTATGTAACGATCTTGTCTGCGTGTGGTGATGCGAGCTCGTCCTCCATGTCGCTCTGCTTCGCTGTCAGTGATGCGGTAACATGTCCAAAGTCGACTCAACACTCTGCGTTGTGGCCAGAGTGATTGCCACAGCACGTTGCCGAGAACCAGCTTCCAACATTCCCACGGCTCTGATCATTTTTGCTCGGCTCAAATTACGTCTTCTCTCCATAATTTGTATTGATTCCAATCAGAAGTATGGCAGAAATTTTACTGATTTGGCCTCAAACCCGGATTATATAGGAATACGACTCGACAAAAGATTTTCATCTTCTGAATGAAATTGAAAAACTATTCCCTTTTCAAATGACGAAATTTACCATTTTATTTTAATATCCATAGGAGTTACAAAAAATATAATTAAAAACCCAGTTTTTTTTTAATAATTTGCAAAAATGTGTGAACCTTAGATACTTTTGATGTGTGTAGTACAGGAGGTGCTGCTATATTTGAACAAGTCATTTTATACCGGCTGATATTAACAACAATTATAGTATTTTCGATAAAACATTAGGTATCTGACCATATTCAGTCATGACGATAGTTGTGAAACTAAGAGTAAAGAAAGATTGAAAATGTCTTCTAATTACGAAGATTCTGAAACTCATTATGACCAATATCTGCAAATGCATAAGCCAGTCACCGTAGACACAAAAAATGCGTTAGGTCGTAATTTTTTTTACTGTAAATACTGATTTTTGGAATGTTGTTAGGATAGACACCAATAGTGTAAAACCAAGTTTGCACCTTCAGAAGACGTGTTTTAACTGCGTAGTTATCGAAAAACCTCGAAATTTTTCGGAATTCTTTTAGTTTTTGACTAATTCATTCTAATAGGTACATCCTAGGTATAAGTCGTCCAGGACATTTTTAAAGTACCTATACAAAATTTGTTACTATTTGAGCGCAGCCGTAGGCCCAACAAAACCTGAGATACCGCACTACAAACATTGGACAAGTAGGTACGTGTAGTTTTTAAAACTACTAATGACAAACTTTTTTATATCTCAGAATAATATTTTTGCTAAGAAATGAGATTTTTCATATATACAAAATTCCTCATTTGCATCCACTTAACCAGCCGGTAGAGCGATGGTAATAATATATAATATTACTAATCTTCTTAATGTATAATCTGATATACAAATCATTAGCACTGGAGCTGGGTTCATTTTGAACTGTCTTCTATTAAGGGGTTAAATAGGGGATTAACGTTTGTATGATAGTTCTTAATATTTTTTGTGTTAGAAACATGGTATGTAGTATGTTTATAAGTACTTAAAAGTTACTTGTATCATCGTTCTTTAGAAACACATCACCTTAAGCTCCAGAGATGTTGCCGGTGGGAAATTTCATTGGGGATACGGCTTGTCTACTTTTTGATAAAAAACTTAATTTTGTAAACTGGCAGACAACGCACATCCTAAATCCCTGGGTTAAGAAGCTTGAAATTTAGCACAAGTGTTTCTTATATAAATTCATCCTTTAGAGGGGTTAAATTGGGGATGAAACTTTGTATGGAAGTTTGTCATTGCAGCCAATGGGAAATCTAATTGGGCACACGGCTTGTGTCTAATAGAAGGTAACAATAACGCGCGCGTTCAGCGGTCTGCGGTTGGGTCATGCTACTCAAATGGACTCGAAACTTAACATGTCTTCTTGGATAGGAGGGTCCGTATACTGCTGACCCCAAACCGGATGCATCCCCCACGATCATCGCTTATTTATGAGATTGTACAACCCGCGGAAGTTTTGGTGTCGACGCTTCTTAAATGCTAAGCTCCTACATAACTGCGAGGTGCGCAGTTTCGGGGAGTCGTTTTTAAGTATTATTGTGTTGTATTCCTTATTTTACATTTCTATGATCTGTAGCTAGTTCTTATCAAATTATGTTCGATAAGATAGAGAGCCAACGACCAAAACCGTGCAAGATAGCAATCAGAAATGGAGAACGACGTAGAGTAGCCAACTTTTTTTGAATAAATAAAGTATTTCCGATTTTAGAGAGGGTAGAGGGTAGTATTATTTATTGTTACTTATTTTTAAAACAAATAATTTAAATTCAAGAATATTTTTAAATATTTGGTGGCTATTCCTCAAAATGGTTTTCCTATTACAACCTTTTTTTAAATCTAAACAAGGCCAACTGTACACTCTCTAGAGTCTAGACATTGTAATTGTCAGATTAATATGGATAATATAGGTATAGTAGTATATATTAAGGGCAAAAATAATGAATTATTAGTTTCAGGGTTTTTAAAAAATCCACCCCTAATGGGGCGTAAAACGTAATGACGGAGGATTTTAGACTGCTACTAATCTTAGAGTCAAATAATGGATAAATTGAGGTGAAAATGGGGCATACAGTTTATATTAATAAGTCACAAAACTGTTAGTCAAACAATGACTGTGGAATATATCCTTATGAAATTATTGTGCATTAATGCAGGCAGGCAATTAACGTCACTAATTAGGCTGGTACTGGAAGTGATTGGAACAACGGAGGGCAGGAACCTACCAAAAGAGCCAAAGCGCTGGGTCTATCAGTCAATCTTTCAAACATATGGTTTATGATATAAGGTTATATACGTATCTCACTAGTAAACCAGACAAAACACAGGTCCTCTTCTATTTATTTAAAAAACGAAAACCATGAAATCTGAAAATAATTCAGATAATTATCTGATTCATATTTAGAGAAAATACAGAATTAAGTGACTTGACTTTTAAATTAAAACTAAAAAGTTCAAAATGGTGTCTTTACAGGCACAGCCAAGAAAGAGCAAATACTATTATTATGTAGTAATAAATGTGAACTTTAACAACTTGTACCTATTGTTAATAGTCATAAAGATAAAGTCTCAAAAAGTTAGGAACAGTCTCTTAGTACTGTTTTCCTGTAGCTTCAATGGTTTAGTTACCTGCCTTTACTACCCCATCTCAAAAATCAACCCTGTGTATACCTACTATTGTGAGTACTTTTCACATACCAGAGCACTAGGTAGTTAATAAAAAATAAATGTTTTAACAAAACAAAGCTTTGATTGATATACAGGACAATTCTTTTATCTTTTTCCCTTGAATTACTTAGATTGCTGTTTTAAATCAATACATGGTAATTTTTCCTATTTGGCATACGTCAGTAAAAGATTTTTGTATAAGTTATCAGGGTGGTTTTAGATGAAATTTTGACATTATTCTTAAACATTGTTGATGTGAATAATGTAAGTGTTAAGTCCCATACAGATAAAGAACAACTTAGTCAACTACCGAAAGCAACTGACCTGGACTATAAAGTTCAGCTAGTTCTTGGGCTCCACGATGTCGCGGACCCCAGCGCGGTTGCTTACCCACCACGCTTGGCACTTGCGTATTTGCATTTGGATCATCTTCTGACATAGAATGCTCAAGTATTTCACGTTCCGTTTTGACCGGTGCCAATAACGTTGTAGCCATAGTACTAGCATAATCGAAATGTTCGCAACTTAAGCCACTAAGACCATCTCTTTTAGCACACGGAGGTATAGGTAACGGCAAAGCCATCACTTACGTTGCCAATGACAATAGAGAACTGAAACAATGATGAGTACATAATAAATAAAACTATTTTCCAACTTGTAAAGTAGTGCTTGATGAGCACCGATTAAATAGTTCAAGTTTAAATTAAGAGTAACAAGTAACAATGAATTTAAAGTTAACCCTTACAAGATCACTGCAACGAATAAATTAAACTACAGGCAAATTAATAAACGTAATAAACTTGTCTGTACGAAGCACCAGTTCACAGTAAGCAGTAGGTAGTTTAGTTAGTTTGACAGCAGCTCAATCAAGAAATGTCAAGTTGTCAAATAAACAAACTGTCAATGCAATGTCAAGTTCATGGAATTAGTATGTACTATCGTCAAAGACAAGACGACGAGTGTGTTCTACTCCGGTATTTAAAGTCAAAAGTTTATTTGCAAACTAAGTGTATATTTTGGTGTTATTTTATAATGTAGGTACTTACAACTTAGCGACCTTTACTTAGATTTTGGAATCTGCATTAGGATGCCAACAAGGTGACCCTCTCGGGCCAGACATTTTAGATTGACTAATTGGGGAAGGTCGGGCAAAACTAATTGCAGATGGCGTGATCATAGCTAGGTCCATACGCCCTACAAAAAAATTGACATTTCGTTCATTCGTTCCATTTCGTGTTCATTCATGAGTTTGGTTTTATTTCATTATTTCGTTATTTTCGGTGATTTCAATATTTTAAATCAAGTATTTGACATAGAAAGTGTCAGAATTTTAAACCTTAAATATTAGGTCTTTACCTATGAAATTGCCGTTCTGCAGTACTGGCCATTAAAAATCAAAATAATTTTTGTTTGGCTATGAATTCTAATTTCAAATTAATTTTATTTTAAAAACATGGATTTTTTTTTCTAAAAGTAGTCATTTCTTTATTGATTAGTGTTACATTTTCATCGCATTTCAATCTTTTTCGTCATCATGGATACGTTAAAAATTCGAGTAATTATGGAATATGAGTACCGTCGTGGCAGCAACGCGGCACAAGCGGCACGCAACATCAACGACGTTTACGGAGCTAACTCTACAAACCAACGCACCACCTGTTATTGGTTTGCTCGCTTCCGTTCTGGAAATTTCGACCTGAAAAATGAACCTCGCGGTCGTCCGAAGACTTTGGTCGACAATGACGAATTAAAGGCGATTGTGGAAGCTGATGATACACAATCTACGGCTGAATTAGCAGCAGCTTTCGACGTTAGCGTCAAAACAATATTGGTCCATTTGCGTCAAATTGGCAAGGTAAAAAAGCTTGACAAATGGGTGCCCCACGAACTCAATGATCGCCAGCGCGAAGTACGCGTCGAGACGTGCCTTGCACTGCTCAACAGACACACAAATGAAGGAATTTTGAACCGCATTGTTACCTGCGATGAAAAATGGATTCTGTTTGATAACCGTAAGCGCTCAGCAAGTTGGTTGGATCCTGGTTCAGCACCTAAACAATGCCCTAAACGAAAACTTACCCCTAGAAAAGTGATGGTCACTGTTTGGTGGTCTAGCGCCGGTGTGATTCATCACAGCTTCTTACCAAACGGGGTGAGCATTACTGCAGATGTGTACTGTGAAGAACTGAACACAATGATGGAGAAGCTGGCGCATCTCCAACCAGCATTGGTCAATCGCTCGTCTCCGCTGCTCCTGCACGACAACGCGCGACCTCATACTGCACAGCAGACGGTCTCCAAGTTGCAAGAACTGGGGTTGGAAGCTCTCCGTCATCCGCCCTACTCACCAGACCTTGCGCCTACAGACTACTACTTTTTCCAGAATTTGGATAACTTCTTGGCGGGAAAAAAATTTAATACCCGAGAGGCAGTACAAAATGCCTTTGAAGAATTTGTTGCCTCCCGTCCAGCTGATTTCTTTAAGAAGGGCATCAATAAACTGCCACTGCGATGGCAAAGATGCATTGATTGCATGGGTGATTACTTCGATTAAAACAAATAAAAAATTCATGAAAAAAATTCGTTTAAATTTTTTCATACAAAACGGCAATTTCATAGGTAAAGACCTATTATTTCCTCGTAATCACTTTCTTCAAAATGATTCCGACAGAAACTTGAAGTCTGTTTAATTTTTAAAAATCTCTACGAATAGCTATAAGCCACAATCTTATAATTTTAGTATCTTTCGGGAAAAGGTGAACTCCAATTTCGGAGTATTTAGGTACACAGCAACACTATTTTTTACAAAAATAAAATAAACCACCTCATGTCATATATTAGGTCATTACATATGAAATTGATGTTTTATATGGAAAAAGCAAAAGTATGTTTTTTTCTTTACATTTTTTTAATTTAATCGATCAAAGTAGGTACCGTTGTGATCTATGCACTTTTGCCATTTTATAGGGAGTTAATTGATTCCTTTGCTGAAAAAATTGCGGGAGCGCGAATCAACAAAATCTTTGAAGGCATTTTGAACTGCCTCATCTGAATGTAATTTTTTTCCAATTAAGAAATTATCCAAATTCCGAAGAAAGTGGTAATCGGTTGGAGCAAGGTCCGGGGAGTATGGTGGGTGACGGAGACATTCCAATCCTAGCTCCTCTAGTTTCGCCACCGTCTGTTGTGTCAATTCACTCGGTTTAAAAGTAAAAATGGGTGTACCACAAGGCTCAATATTGGGGCCTTTCCTCTTTTTAGTATATATTAGTGAACTACCCCACTTGTCAAAAACCCAGCCGCAAATGGTGTTATTTGCTGACGATGCTTCTTTAATTTTTTAAATTAATAGACTTGCATCAAATCTTGACGACGTAAATATCGCCCTACTGCAGATACAAAATTGGTTTACTGCTAATAATTTGGTATTAAATGAGAAAAAAACAAAGTGTATAAGATTTTCTTTACCAAATGACAAAAGTACTAATTGTGAGATAGTAATAAATCAAAAGAAACTAGAATTCGTCGATAAAACTGTTTTCCTGGGGATCACGCTCGACTCAAGGCTTCAACGGGGACCTCATTTAACATCCCTTGCAGGACGGCTCAGTTCAGCGGCATACGCTGTGAGAAAAATCCGTCAATTTACCGCGAGGCTAGTCTATTTTAGTTACTTTCATAGTATTATGTCGTACGGTATTTTACTATGGGGACGGGCTGCAGACGTTGAGTCTATTTTTATTCTGCAGAAAAGAGCCATCAGAGCCATATATGGCCTCCGCAGGCGCGACTCTCTAAGGGAACGGTTTAAAGATATTAACATCATGACGGTACCTTGTCAATATATTTATGAAAACATCATGTACGTAAGGAAAAATCTACATCTCTTTAGTAAAAGAGGTGAAAGACACAATTATATCACTAGAAATAGGGATCAATTAGTTCAACCAGGTTTCAAGCTGGTTAAAGTGGACTCATCTTTCATGGGGTACCTACTGTTTAAAATATTACAATAAAATACCTACCCATATACTTCAACTGAATGAAACGAAATTTAAATCTTGTATAAAACTCACACTATGCAGTCAAGCATATTATAAGTTGGGGTATTACATCGCTGATAAAAATGCTTGGCTCGACGCTGGTCCTGCTCCACAAGGGCGCATTAACTAATTGATTAGCATTTGGAAATACTGAAGATTGTAAAAACTATCTTTACACTGTATAAATTCAATCTTTTAGTGTTTTATAATTGCATAGCACATGTGTGAGTACTATGTACCTACTATAAAGCTACCATTTACTAGCTTTGTCTTTCATTGACTTGAATGTGCCCTGGCGGCTGAGAGTATGTAATGCTCACTCAAATATCTCGCTGGTGGTGGCGTGTGTGTTGGATCATTAAGTTCCCTTCAAAATGGTTGAGCTAAATGGTGCTGATCCATACGCCATGTTCGTGAACGGGCGCCGTCAGTAGGGACTGGTCATCTCTTAGCAGCCACGGCTTATTTTAATTTAATTTAATATTTGAATTGTTTTTGTCTCTTTATTACGGACGCTTTTATCGTTCTGCATCGTTCTCACATGCATAATTTCAAAATGAATGATGTAACCAATATTTTGTAACCATATTTTTATTTAAAAGAGTGTCCCTGGAGTTTCTTGCCCGTTTTTCTCCATAGATACCTACTACGCTTTGGAATGGGCAACTAGCTTCATCTTTCTGACTGACCGACCCCTTGACAATTCAAAAGTGCCTGTAATTGGTTTATTTGCAATAAATGCTTTGAATTTGAGTTTGACTTACTTATTATACTGTGGTTACGATTTTGTACTTTTAACTGATTAGAACAAAGTTGATTTTAATTCGATACGTTATTCGATAACAGAAAAATTGACAATAAAATAATAATTATTATTTACCTACTTGCACGTTGTTGCAATTACAATGAATAATGACAACTGTCTACCTAATCTAATTTTGTTAGTGCCATGTCCAGTAGTACAGTCAGTCGACCTAGACACGTCTTTGGATACACATGCACTATGAAAACCGCTTGTAATAAGTAAATATTATAGGTTTGTCAAGACCAAATTGTATCCAGAGACGTGTGTTCGAATGATGAAAATGAAAAATGAAAAAATGTTTATTAGTTAATTGTACAAGTAAAATTTAACAACTAGTGATTGGAGTCTCCTTTTAAGCAAAAAAGCCTGTGTTAGGAGACTCCGCTCTTCCAAAACTTAAAATATTAACATAAAATTACTTGTTATAAGTGTTATAAAAACAGGCGATTTCAAATAAAAAGAGAAAATTAAAACTAGACAAGAAGCATGCAAATGTGTGAGTGAGAGTAGGGGTGTGTGAATGTGAGTATGAGGGTGTGTGAATATGACTATGACTATGAAGGTGTGTAAATGTGAAAATGGGGGTGTGTGAGTGTGAATACTAAGGAGTGTTACTGTGAGTATAAAGGTGTGCAAATGTGAATTTGAATGTTGAATGTGAGCATCGGTGTGTATGAAAGTTAAGTGATAGTGTGAGGGTTTGTTAAATTGAATGTAAAATACAGAGTGAGTGTAAGTGGCAATGAATGAATCAGACTGTATACGACAAGTACGAAAGATGAGAGCATTAAGTGTAAGGTTTTGTTTTATTCCAGTAGCTTCTCCGTGTCCTCATAAGTAAGTGGTTTTATCCAGTTAGTTACTATTTTTTTACTGTCAGTTAATTGTTTATTGTATATGTAGATCTCTTTGTTAACTCGATTGTAAAGCTGAGCTGAGCGTTTGTCGTATTGAATACGGGCGAGCTTGGTTTTAGTTTTAGGAACTTCAACTATTATATCCTTTCTTCTTTTCAAGGTTAAGCTGGGATCAAATTTAAGAGTTTTATGTTTCCTGAGAATAGTTTTAATTATATATAGTTTGCGAACAGAGTGTAAATTACTTATTTGATAAAGACTTTGTGTAGGGTACCTTAGGTTTTTGAAGTACATTAATTTTATTAGAGCCCGTTGTCCCCGCTCCAGGTCTATGAATTTAGTCTTAGCCGCCCCACCCCAAATGGGGATGCAATATACTAAGACAGACTGGACTATAGCTATGTATATTTCATTGAGTAGATTTCTGGGTTTATTTGTGTTAGCGGTTATTTTATTTGGCACGATATGCCTTAAATTTTTGAAAATCCAGCTCAGTTTTCTAATTCTGTTGGTAACTTGTTCCAGATGGGAGTACCAAGATAATCTTTGGTCAACAACAATACCAAGATATTTGGTTTGAGAAACTTTGACTAATGTTGGACATAGGCAGTTAATTGGATTTTCACACTCGTGTACCTTTATAATAAAGTCGGGGTTTGGTTGTGTCCTGTGTGATATGCTAAAACATATGTAATTTGTTTTAGCTGTGTTAAGTGTGAGTAAGTTATTTGAGAGCCATTTAGCAATTTGAGTCATACCAGCTTCAGCACTTCTAGCAACATCGTCCCAAGACTTCCCAGAAAACACTACTGCAGTATCGTCAGCGTAGGAAAAAACTCTAGCGTTATTTATTTTAAGGTTGCAGAGGTCGTTAATATAAAGGAGGAATAATGTAGGGCCAAGCACACTTCCCTGAGGCACACCGAAAGTGACTTTTGCATCGTTACTAACGTATTCTCCCACCTTAACTCTTTGTTTCCGGTTCGAGAGGTAGTCGGTAAACATTTTAAGTGGAATTCCTCTTATACCTGACGCTTCTAATTTGTTCAAGAGGACAGGAACAGAGACGGTGTCAAACGCTTTTTTTAGGTCCAGAAAAACCGTCAGACATTTGTTACCACTATCCAGATTACCAGTCACTAGGGAGCTAAGAGCAGTAACTGCATCCTCGGTTGATAATCCCGGCCTGAATCCAAATTGCGAGCTGCTTAAGATGTTAAATTTGTGTAGAAATTTTAAGAGCCTCTTGTTTATAAGCTTTTCAATAATTTTCGATATGGCTGGCAAGATGGATATAGGTCTGTAATTGTTGACATCGTCTCTGTCCCCACCCTTGTGAACAGGAGTGATTATAGATTGCTTAAGTGGTGCAGGGAAGCTGCCCTTTGCAAAGCAAAGATTGGCCAAGTGGGTTATTAAGGGAACAATATCTTGTCTAATATGTTTTAAAAATCTTGTGGACACGTTGTCCCAGCCGGGTGCACTGTCAGAATTTAGGCTCATCAGGACCCCATCGACTTCTTCGGTATCCGTATCCAAAAGAACAAACGAGTTTATCTGTGTAGACAGTGATTCAGAATTAAAAGAATTTATGTTGTGTGCTGAAGGTTGAACTTTTTGGGCTAGCTCTTTGCCAATATTTGCAAAGTAGTTATTAATTAAATTAACAGACTCAGTTGAACTTGATCTCATTTGTAATAACTCAGTGTTATGACTTTTTGTATTATTTGTGTAAGTTAAGGTTTTAATGTTTTGCCACAATAATTTATTATTTGTTACAGAATTAGCTAGTAGGTCTCTTTCGAATTTTCTTTTTAACTTTTTTATTAGGTTATTACAGTAGTTGCGATATCGACGGTAAGTTATTTTTAGGATATTATCAAAAGGGTCGTTACGTGCTTTTTTTTGGAGTTTGTTGCGATTCCTAATGCATCTTAGTAAACCGGCAGTTATCCATGGCTTAACAATACGCTTGCTGTTAGGAATGGCTTTAGTAACAGTGCTTTGATTAATAGAATCAGTTAATTTATATATTAGTAGGTCAGTTAAATGGTCCGGGTCATTACAAAACAGTAGGTCTGCTATATTATTTTCTCTAATGTGGTTTAAGGCTTGATCAAAATCAATAGATATTTTAATTTTGCTGGTAATAACTTTAGTTTTTAGCTTAGATAACGATAGAAAGGTAGTGAAGTGGTCAGTGATGGAAGTGTGTAATATAGCAATAGAAGCAGATATTTTCTTTTTATTTATTTTGATCATAAAATGGTCTAAACAGTTGGATTCACGTGTAGGTAAAATATGTCCAGGTAGTATTCCGTATAGTGATAACATATTTAAATAGTTTACCCTATTTCTGTATTCATGTGGCGGCTCAGTGTGTTTGGATTTGAGATTTATGTTAATATCCCCCGCTATAATGATACTTTTATGAGAAGTTGTGTGTTCGAATGTTCATATATATCTAAACCTATATGTTAACGGGCCTATGTTTTAGCCAGAAAATTCAAATAATATAGAAACTATGTACTTAGGTACAAAAAAAGACAGACAAAATTCTTACTTATCCATTGCTCATTCCTCATTCAATTGACTACGATAACACGGGTCACAAGTCAACAATTGTCAGCAACACAGGACACAGACACCACCTTACTAAGGAGGCACCTAAATCTAAAACGTAGTTAGCACGTATTTCGTCTACAAGCCTACGATGCCTAGTGAAATATAGGCAATGTGCGCCAGCAATGGTGCGTGGTGCTCGCTCCACCCCACCACCTACTTAGCATACTTTACTGAATAACCATATGGTAACGCGAACAAAACCCTTATATTGTATAGGTTATCACAATGAAAGGGTAACTCTTTCACCGGGTTTCAAGTATAGGTTTCAAGTATACTTTTGATATTTGCATTCAACGAATACAGACGTGCTCATCAATGTTTAATATCAATAAAAATAAATTAAGCTTGCATAAATAGTGACCTAGTTTTAGTGTTTTAGCGTGTTATACAAATAAAACATTATAGTGATAATTTAAAATAATGGACTGACTGAATACTTTTATTACCGGATATTTATGGAAGGCAGCCCCTTTAATCGGAGCGCCATGATACGACGCAGCCCTCCGCCAACACCGATCCCGGTACCGACACCGGCACCGACATCGCCCCAACAACCAAGACAGGACCAAGATGAGAAGTTTGAAACGGTTTCCACTCCGGAGATTCAGAACTGGTTGACGTCCATTGAGCAATGCCTGAATGAGGTCTGTGTTATTTCTTCTGAGGGAAAACTGAACGCTGATCAGAAGCTAAAAATAAGTAGTCTTTGCCGGAAAGTTGGACATGGAGTTTCGCAAATGGCTGTTCAATACCAGTCGCTAAAGCAAAAAGCCATACAAAACCATACCTCCCTTAAAACCATGACCGAAGCTCGAGATCTATCAGATTGTCTAATGGAGATGAACCGGACGATTCAGGAGTCCTGTACGAAGCAGGAAGCAGCTACATCTTTTGCAGAAATGGTGAAGAAGGGCTCCAACACTTTTGTTCGTCCTAATGCTTTTAGCTCCGTGGCCATTTATCCCAGTGACAACTCAAAAACCAGTGACGAAACTAAGAACATGGTCCAAAAAATCATATGCCCTGGAGAAATGAAGCTGAAAGTACGAGGTGTACGCAAAATTGGAAAAGGTGGACTAATAATCAGCACTGAGACTAAAGATGACCTAGATAGGATCAAGCAAACAGTCCAACTCGCTTCGTCAGGTCTTACCGTCGACGAACCTAAAAAGCGCAAACCTCGCATTATAGTTATAGGAGTTCCCACATCAATGGCTGAAAATGAGGTTTATAAATGTATTTATGAACAAAACTTGGCCGACAAACTGCCCACTATAACCCTAGATAAATTTTTGACCTCAATGAAACTAAGCCACAAATCTGGCAGGAAAGATGCTGAGTATTGCAATTTTATTATAGAAGTTCCAGCAGTCATTCGAAAGGCCCTCATCACACAAGATAGACTATTCATAAATTGGACGTCCTGCCCGGTACGAGACTTCACACTGGTAACGAGATGTTACAAGTGCCAGCAGTACGGTCATGCAGCAAAATCATGCAAAATTCCTGCCCCTACATGTGGACATTGCGGTGAAGAAGGACACACTATTCAAGACTGCACAAAGAAAGCGGAGGCGCCAAAATGTGCTACATGTTTGCGTTTTAAAAAACAAGCCAACCACAAGACGGGGGACGCAGATTGTCCGGCTAAAAAAGCTGCCGAATACAGGTACATTAACTCGATAGACTATGAAGGCGCCTAAGAGCGCCACATAATAGTTTATATTTTAGTCGTATTTTTTATTTTTTTTATTTTAGTATGGATAATCACTTAATTACCGATATAGATAATACATTTTTAACTGTGTCAAAGACATGTGACGTTGAGGATTGCAGACAATATCTTTCCGATTACCAAAAGTCACTAACCGTACTGACCCAAAACATTCGTAGTATTTATAAGAACATAGATAGCTTTAAAATTTTCCTACACAGACTAAACTTTGATTGTGATATAATGGTATTAACCGAGTGCTGGCTAGGTAACCGCTTCGATTACCTTCCAGTAATACCTGGGTACAACTTAATGCATACCAAAATAAACCACAGTCAAAATGATGGTGTGGTAGTCTTTACAAAACAATCACTTAAGGTCACAGTCGAGGAACCTCCTCTACAAGACTGCATGAGTAATTGTTTAGTTATTAAAATTGGTACAACCACAGCGATAATCGCTATGTATAGGTCTCCTTCCGCTAGAAACTTGGATTCATTTCACAATTCCTTAAACCAAATTTTTCAAGGGCTAAGCTCGTTCAAGAATGTAATACTAACAGGTGATTTAAATATAAATATTGGCTCTGAAAACTGCGATGCTGGGACCCAAGATTACCTTAATATCTGTTCGTACCATGGATTTCTCCCCGCTCACACGATGCCTACTCATCAGAGCGGTTCCTGCCTTGATCATATGATGATCAAAACCAGTCTATCATATATTACGCTTGTTACTAACGCAACAATTACTGACCATCACGCTGTCCTACTCACCGTAAATTTAACGCTGCCTAAGCTAAATCGTCCCCAGACCAAAAGCAAATTAAACACAAATAAACTCGAATATGAATTATGCAACCTTGATTTTAGCCTAGTTTGCAATACTGCTGACGCTAATTTGGCTTTATCGTACTTAATAAAACATGTCCAACAAGCAATTTTACGTAGCACGATAGTTTCTACAGTGAATAAAAAACTTTATAATATTAAACCTTGGATTACTCCTGGACTAATTCGGTGTATAAGACACAGAGATAAACTTCATCAGAGAACTAAGAGATACCCAGATAATCTAATAATTCAGACTACCTATAAAAGATACAGGAATTTCTGCAACAATCTTCTAAAGAATTTAAAAAATAACTACGATAAAAATGAATTAAAAACAGCAGGTAACAATAGTAAGCAACTTTGGAAACATATTAAAAACGTCACCAATATGTCTAAACAGCGTGAAGCAAATTCGAGTTTACTGCTTACTAATCCTTCACCAGTCTTGTCAGCTAACAACGTTAATAACTTTTTTGTCAATATTGGGAAAACTCTTGCCGAACAGATTCCGAAACATTATTGTGACCAACCTTTTCAAAAATCAATCAATATCTGTAACCTGAAATCTTTTGTTATGCTTGACACTGACGAAGACGAAATTACTCGAATCATTTCTGGGCTAAAAGATGACTGTGCAGTTGGATTGGATAACATTAGCAATAAGATCCTTAAACTTTTTAAGCATATATTGGTACCTCCTTTAACGCATATTTTTCGAATCTGTATTTCCAAAGGAATTTTCCCTACTTGTCTAAAAAAGGCAGTTGTAATCCCTGTCTTTAAATCTGGAACTAAAGACTTAGTTAATAATTATAGGCCAATATCGTTACTCCCCTCAATATCAAAAATATTAGAGAAAATTGTAAACAATAGACTGGTTAACTATCTAGAAAAAAATAACTTTTTGTCCTCTGCGCAATTTGGTTTTAGAGCAAAATTATCTACAGCCGATGCGGTGCATAGCCTAACCAATTACATTTCAGAAGAACTCGGCAAAGGGAACCAGACCCTGGGAGTCTTCCTTGATTTAGCCAAGGCCTTCGACACGGTGTCTGTTTCTGTTCTTCTAAACAAATTACAGGCCATTGGAATAAGGGGAACGCCCCTGAAACTATTCGCTGACTACTTAGATGACCGATACCAATGTGTTAGAATAGATAATATCACGAGCGCTGAGCAGAAAAGTACTGGTTTTGGTGTTCCTCAGGGAAGTATTCTGGGCCCCACGCTATTCCTGATTTACATTAACGACTTGTGCAATCTTAATATTAAAGACGGCAAAATTATATCATATGCCGACGACACTGCATTAATATTTACCGCTAAAACCAGTAGCGAACTGTTCCAAGTCGCTCAATTAGGGTTTAATAATGTGACTAACTGGCTTCAAAGCAATTTACTTACACTAAATGCTGACAAGACAAAATATATTCACTTCTCCATGCGCAAGCCTCAACTTAACATTGCTAACCCTCAGTTATATGCCCATCAATGTGGTATCCGTTCAGTCAACATGTGTAATTGCCCTTTTATCCTCGAAACGAGCAACATAAAATACCTCGGAGTAATAATGGACGACACTTCACGACGTCTTTCAGAAAACATATTGATAGTTTAGTAAAAAGAGTACGCAAATTAATGTATGTTTTTAAAAAATTGCGAACTTTTGCAGATTCAAAACTAATAACACAAGTTTATTTAGCCCTATGTCAATCTATAATTCAATACTGCATTACTTCATGGGGTGGCGCAGCAAAAACCAATTTACTTCCTCTTGAAAGAGCTCAGAGAGCAATTTTAAAGGTAGCAAACTTCCATCCCTTTTTCTTTCCCACTGATCTGCTTTATAAATCCTGCAACGTGCTGACTGTTCGCCAACTTTTCATTATGCACTTAGTATTAAAACAACACACCATGCTTACCTACACTGCTGACATTACTAACAAGAGACGGAATGATATAGTATGCGCATCAAATTTTACTTCAAAACATGTCTTTGTGGAAAGATTTTTTACATTCTTAGGCCCATTTCTGTACAATAGATTAAATAGAAAACTAAGTATCTATAAATTGAATTATTTTAGCTGTAAAAAAATTATACTTAAATATTTACTAACCATCGCCTATGCACAGACAGAAGAGCTACTTGTTGTCTGCAAATAGAAACGCTTACATGCAATTTTACTGTTACTAACCTAAATTAGATTTAGTTTTTCACTTTATACTCATTGTTAATTTATTACATTAAGTATTTATGCACTTCCTAGCCTGAAGCACAGGTTCAACCTAGTTCAGGCAAATAAGCAATTGTGTTCTATTTTAATTGTTAAGAAACTTATTGTAAATGTGCCCTTTTTATAAATAAACGATTATTATTATATATTATTATTATTATATAGAACCCATTCAATGGGTTATCGATATAGAAAAGATAACCCTTCACTGGGTTTCAAGTATAGAACCCATTCAATGGGTTATCATGTAACCCTTTTACTGGGTTTCAAGCATAGAACCCATTCAATGGGTTATCATGTAACCCTTTTACTGGGTTTCAAGCATCGAACCCATTCAATGGGTTATCATGTAACCCTTTTACTGAGTTTCAAGCATAGAACCCATTCAATGGGTTATCCATATAGAAGGGATAACCCTTTTACTGGGTTTTAGGCATAAAACCTATTCAAGGAGTAACACCATGATAAAGGTAACCTCATAAATGGCTTACCCTTTCGAAAGGCTTAACCCTTAACCGGGGTTGTACGGTCTCCGATGAAAACAACCAATACTCATAATCGATTTCAAAATTGTCACATCAGTGTCGATAATAGCTGCATTTACATTAGATAGGTACACACGGCTACATAATTATCAAGCTATACATTTCCAGTATAAGCTGACCTCTCAATGGGTAGTATTTAAACGCAAATCAAAAAATATCCTTTTTCTATGCAATAAGATTCCGAATTCCCATCAAAATTACTGATTGCACAGCAAAATATTCAACTCAAAATATCACTAAACACACTACAATTTATTTTCGCAGCGTACAGCGATTTTTCCTAAAGTAAAAGCTTTTTCATCAATTTATTTTCTATTCCCAACGAGTACCACATTTTTTTAATTGCGTTTTACCGAAATCTAGGGTAATCTAAATATAGGGTTAGGGTTAATAAGCTGGTCGACGGAGCCCCGCTTCGCGGGGCTCCTATTTCTTCTAAAGGGTTTAAAGGAACCTAACCAACCGAACCTCGGGATGCCACTGACGTCGACCATCTAGGGTTAGTATTTTCGGGAACATTTATTATGTTTTCGGAAACTTAGTTCATTCTGGTTGATTTGCTGTGCAGTCAGTATTTAATTTGCTGTGCAGTCAGTATTTAAATGATGGAAATAAATTGCTATGTGATTATTTATTTGATGTGCAATTAATAATGTCCCCCTCTCCATTGAGAGGGGGATATTATTAATTGCACACTATACAATACCGTCCTATACAATACTATCTTATACAATGATCAGTTTAAACTGGAAATGTATCGCTTGATATGTAGCCGTGTGTACGCGTGCTCCGCTCGTAAAGGGTTCTGTATTATCTAAATAGCGTTTTCCATAAAGGCGTACAGTACACGAACGTCTTTAAGGAATTAGTAGTACAGAATTATACAAGTTCTTGTTTCTTCATAACTCTCAAGCTACTCATATAATATACCTATTCGTTTCTCCAATTTAAAAATTCCAGATCGAGTTATCTTATTACGTTTCCTTTTTTCGTTTTACTTTCAGGTACGTAATCCAAAAAATTTTTTTTGGTGTAACAAGCAAGTTTGGTGATTAGTAAAATACCGCCAAAATCGCACTACCACAATTAGGATCTTGTTTAATATGTTTATTTTAAAAACTACTTCTAAGAATATAATAATTTATATTTGTATCATTTTGAAAGCATAACAAACCTTTTTATCATGAATATATTTTACAACACCGACTTAGTTATAAAACGTTTTAAAACCTTAACACCAAAATTGCAGGTTTTTTATCCGATTACTAGGAAAGGACTTACGTTTATAGCGGGAAATCACAACAGGATGGCACACATCTGTCACTGCTACGCGTGAGCACCTGTCTAAACGAAGTGAATGATGGTAGTATGCTCCTTCTGGATTTATTCTACACGAGCCTCTTAATGATTTCATTACACCCACCAAAATTTAAAATTTCGTGCGGACAGTCATTTTCGACTTTTTCTAGGATAAAGTTTTGCACTAAATATAAGAATAAAACTGTCATCAGATAGAAAAACCAGAGGCGGATTATATGTCGAAAGCGCCCTAGGCAAGCACCTCATTGGCGCCCCTCTAACGGCCATATCCTACTATATACAGGGTGTCCCGTAAATAATGGATCAAACGTAACGGGTAGGTACCTCACTTGATTTCCAAGAACTAAATTGAATAATTTAAAAAAACCGCTATTGTATAATTTTTTTGTCCAAGACAAATAATAAATCGAATTTTACCATTTTCTCTACCAGAATTCAGTTTTTTTTTTTTGCTGGCGCTGTAAACTATAATATTTTAAGGTATGATTCCTTTTAAACATGTCAGCATAGCTTACTAATGTAATAAGATTAAATTTTTGTAAATAACGTCTTATTTGCCTTAAAAAAAACTTGAAAACTGTTTTTTTACCATCAAAATACCAAAATTGAAAAGAAATTAAATCTATTCAAATTAGTTGTTGGAAATCAGGTGAGCTGCCTACCCGTTATGTTTGATCCATTATTTACGGGTCACCCTGTATATATATATGTCGGAGAAACAGCATTCTTCTCGACATTGTCATTAGTAGTCACGAGTTTAGTGGGCGTCATTAGGGTGAAATGCGAGCACAAAACAAAGTATTCACTGTTTCATACAATTTAATGGCAGTTATTTTACAACGTTGATAATCACTGAAGGAATCAATATCGCACAATAACTAATTTGCTAAAATAATTATATTCGAGCAGCAGGTTCGCGACACCGATCTAACTTTATCACCAGCGATCCACCTCGATCAACCACCGTTACTCTAATGAATCCTCACTCCATGGTATACCTCACTCTACCCCACCAAAGTTAAGATGGCGCCTCAACCCCACTCTAGATTTATCCTCTGCTCTGATTGGACATTATACAATGCAGTGACTTTTAAATAAATTAGTTAGTTTTACACAATATTAAAATGTAATAAATTAAATCAAATTAAATTAGGATTTAACAAGTTATCTTTAGTTAACAATCAACCTTATCAATTAATCGTATGCAACCAACAATCAACTCTAAAACGGCTCAATCACGCTAAAACGGCTGAGCGGATTTGGATAAAATTTGGCACATGGGTAGACTATGACCTGGATTAGGACATAGGATACTTTTTATCCCGATATTTCCACGGGATCGAGATTTCTGCGGGTGAAACCGCGGGGCGCAGCTAGTAAGTATTATAAGTTTTAACTAGTACTTATATAATAATTAGCTGCGCCAAACTTTTCACCCGCGGGATGCCCCATCCCGTGGAAATTCCGGGATAGTATATGTAAATCTGGGTCGCCAGCTATCTACATACCAAGTTTCATCACAATCGGTTCAGTGTTTTGCACGAAGAAGTAGCACAAATATTTTGGCAGTTACAAAAAAACGTCAATTATTTCACGTCCACCATACTCATTTATTTGTATCTATTTTTTTTCTTATACGTAATTTACATGTGTTTTGTGGTAGACACAGCCAATTAAAGAACTTTTTTTTTCTTATTTTTAAAGGCTTTATCGCTGAGCGGTAACGTCACCCTGTAACATCAGCACAATCAACTAAAACTAAAAACAGTTAACACTTACTTTAAAATAAAAAATGCCAGTTTGTACAGTATCCTAACTTGTTGCGATAGAGGACAAGCCAGGATAGCATTACACTCTCCAATATCATACTTATTTGTTGAACCAAGTAAGCTAAATCGCAAAGCTTCATTTCGCACACACTCCATCAAAACATGTTGCACATCTTCGACTACTCCACATTCTTCACATTTGGGTGACGTAACCTTTTTCATCAGAAAACCAAACTTCATTGATGGAATGTGACCGGAACGAAGTCTGTGTGCCATATCTAAACTAAATCACTTCTGCTAAGCAGATTTTGATCAATCCAATTAAACATTGGAAGCTGTGGTTGGATGGTCTGTACCAAATTCTCTTTTCTGTTGACCTCTGGTTAAAGTATTCACTCCACTCATCTGTACACTGTTGTTTTATTAATATTATATAATATGTATATAAAGGAGGAACACTTATAGAAATCCCACCTGAGGCAGCTTGATTGGCCAAAAGATCTACCCTTTCGTTATCCTGAATCTGTACGTGAGACGAGATCCACTGTAAAACTACCGAAATTGACTTTTGAGCTAATTTGAATATAGACTCCAAATCATGTAGGGTATCGGTACTCCTCGCATGGACGAAGTGCACCGAGCCAAATGTCGCAGCGAACTCTTCGAGTCTGTTAGAAAGACAAATTTATCATGACTCATTGAGTTAATGTAAGAAAGAGCCTCTACTATTGCTATTAACTCTACATGCAAAGTGGAGATATCAGAGTCTATAGTAAGTTTAATATTTATATTTAATTGTGGATCCCAAACCGCAGCGTTACTACCAGCACTACTCATAGAACCATCTGTGTAAATCTTATGGAAATCAACATATTCCTCTTCTATATTTGTGCAGATTTGTCTCAGATGAGTGCAGTCATAGTATCGTTTAGACTTAGTTATAGATGGAATATTGTATTTAATAGTCCTATGAACATTAATGTTGTTGACCCATGTCTCCAGAGAAAACATTTCGATCAACCTAACTGAGTGGACAGAAGAAGATTTAAGCTCGTTATAAATTGAGACCAATAGAGGTTGCTTTCCACCTCTCGAATATTGAGAATTATTAATGTTTTAGGTTAATGACTCAATTAAAGAACTTAAAGAATTAATGATTATTCATCGAAAACTGCTCAGTTGAATTTTTCGGAAATTAATAAGTATTCAAAAGCATTTTGTATTTTTTAATTGTTTTGGGAAAAAGTATTCATAAACAATAAATTTGAATAAGTTTTAACTTTTAAGTAAACTGGATACATTTAGTGAATTGAAAAAAAAGGTATTTGTATTTCTAAAGTAACGAGCCTTATTTTTGAGAAATATTTTAATTTTAATTTTAAATTATATTAATAATAAACAGAACAGAAGTCAGTTCCCTTTATACTATTGCTCGGCATTAACCGTAGAATTAATAAAAAAAATTCTTTAATGTAAAATTTAAAAAATTAAAAGTGAAAAAATAAAACACGTGTTCCCACACGTGTTTTATTTTTGGTACTTGGGGACTGCCGCGGTAAAGCTATTGCATAGCATTTTTTATCAACTTATGCAATTATAATTATTTATTTATTTTTTATTTATGCAGTATATTTTTTTCTTTGATATTAATTCAAGTACAGTCGTACCATATACATACATGTTAAGCGAACGCTCGGCCGAGCTACATGGTAGGCGGAGTGGGGGGTGTTAGGTTTTATTTTCGTTACGGAATTTCTTGATTCGGTCGCCGCGCTCAAAGCCCGCGATAAAAGCTATGCAATAGCTTAAAAACATTCTGATTAGTAAATTTTTGAAAAGTTGAGATTATTAAAAAAAATGCTTATTTTTGGGATATTCGTAACTTTCTTCGGTTGACAAAAAAAGTGAAAAAATGCTTTGAACTATCTTTGCAATGAGGTCAAACAGAAATAGCGATATAGCGAGCAGATATAGCGAAATTGAAAGAGGTTACATACATTAGTGATTGAAACTCACTGCTTTAAACAGTAGTTGTGGCCACCATGAATTCAACCAGTGAATTTCACTGGTTGAATTCTTGCTGCTTGAGAAAATCACTCATTCAATTCTTTATTGAATGACTTGCCATGAAGAACGCACTGAGAAAAATCTTGCAAATCAAACATAGCGTTGCTTCAATACTTAGCTAAGTGTTAGTTACTCATATGATACGTCTCGTATGTAGGTTGTATTATTGGACTCCGTCCGTCATTGCACTTAAACTTTCAGAGGCCCGTTCAGCTTCGAACACAGCTTCGAGACGAGATAATTAAGGTATAGTCGCAGCATTCCAGACAAACAGTTTCCCTCTCAAGGAGCATTTACTACCAAACTCATCTCTTTTGAATGTCTTTGTCTGGTTCAGAGCACTACCTCGTCATTTCTTCAAACCTACCACAGCCCTAACTGACACTAGCTGGGCAAGTGACTGAATGCGTGATAGGTAGGTATGTACGATACATGTAGGGTTGCCAACTTTTTTTGAGAAAAATAACTTATCATGTTCTTTGAATAGGTAACAAAATAAAGTATTTGGAAGAAAAAGAAGTATTTTTCAAGTTCTTGTGTTTATTCCCTTGAAAACATATATTTGGGTGCTTTTAGCTATCGCTAACAATTATTTTTTGTTGTCTTCGAAAATTTCAAAGCTGAAATACAACCAAAATTTGGATAAGAAAAAACTAAAACTTGTTTTTTATTAAATTTATGGACGATCTGTTTCGCTCTTCTCGCCACTTCAGATTTATTACCGATAAAACTCAGTGAAAGCTGAAGTGACAGGAACAGAGAGTAAATAAGAAATATTTATTTTACATTAATTGGTAAGCTATCAGATGTTTAAGTTATACATATTGCCAATTGTCAACAGTATTTTCCTCTGATATTTCTTTAGCGTTATTAATAGATTTTCTTTTCTGACATAAATATCGATAAATATGTTACGTTTACGCACCACAGACTCACAGTTAAGATTAGAAATAAAGTATTTTCGCTTACTTTATTTGTATGCAAAAGTATAAAGTATATTTATCGGAAATAAAGTAGGATACGTTAATATAAAGCATGGTTGGCAACCATGGCATACATGACATCAGTCCAACATTTACAGATATAGCGATACAGCCCAGCGTTCTGTTTCAAAGCTAAAAATACCAACTATATGCGCATGCGCAACCCGTCGCTCAATTCATAACACGGCATTTTTTTTAAGAAAGCAGAAATAACAGCTTTTAGTTCTCATGATTTAATTTGTTAATGGTTTTGGCAAAATCGTCTTATTAAACTGGGTATTATCATTATACCTGATAAATTGACACCAATATTTGTTGGGGAACCAAAATGATGTCGGTAAGTACTTATATTTACCTGTCTCAATACAATGATGAAAAATTGCTGTAAACAAAAGTTCTCAGTTATTTCAATTCTTTTCTATTTGCATTCTCACAATACTGCATTATGTACAAGTACATACCTATGTAGAGGTGCCTACCTGCGTCTACACAGTTTGACAGTCGGAAATGAGGTTTAGGTAAATAAGGGTAATGCACGTAGTTAAACTAGCTATTCCCGCAACACGCCCCATCTACATGAATGCCGGAAAACTAAATGCCACCACCTCCAATCATGAAGTAGGTCTGTATTCAAAGTTACCTTTTGGCTTTTCCACCTACAACCTGTATTTTTGTTTATGTACCAACACTAAACGTCACACATTTTGTAATTTAAAATTAGGTAGGTAAACCTTAAATATAGGTAGGTAATGATATTGATAGAGTCGGTAATATTTTAACCCTAGAGCCCTAATCATCGCCTAAAAGCCTGCCTGCCGTCAGTTTTTTTTGGTTAATTTGAAATTGCGAAGATGCATCCAGTTGTAAGTTCGTGACTCCGGGTAACCCGCAACCTAAGCCCGCAACGCGTTAAGGTAGATGCGCCAAGGCAGCCCGCGAAATTCAAATTTTCTTACGTTTTTTGCAATTTGCAGGTCAGTATCAGGTTGTATGTTGATGAAATATGATTCGCGGCCGTATCAAATATTTATTTATAGAATTATCTATTATCTCTCTGGATAAATAAACTTATTATTATTATGATTATTATTAATCTAGATCTAATTCGAATTATCTAGATCTCTTAGACCATACAAATCATCAATTGAACTCTCTAAGTTCATATTAACCTATTGTATGACTATTTCATGAAATCATGACATTTGAGGCCAATTCTAAGGTAAAGAGTTGTATTGCTGATTCTAATGATTATAATTCTGTAAAGCCATATTTATTACGGTCGCGAATCATATTTTAATCAATATACAACCGGACACCTTTTTTTTATCGTTGGGTAATCTTCATCGAATGACTTCTCCCGCTCTGGACGGAGCGCAAGGGCGTGTCAGACTCTTACTGACTAAAATCCACCTGTGTTACTTCAGTAGCCTGTGCGCCAAGGCCAAGGTAACTCTTTCGAACAATCCGCGACCCCGGCAGGCATCGGCCCTTTCCGACCCCGTCAATGATGCTGACATCTCTTTGAGGCGCGCGTGGAACACGACACGCCGTCAACCTGGGCCTGGGTCTTACTTGACGACGAGCTGCCCATTGCTCGCCGTCCGCAAGCCCGCGCCTACGGTGGCCGGGAGTCGGCAAAGTCGGCGTAAGGGCGCAACGATTGCCTGTCCCTCACGCGCTCCGCCTCCTCCTTTGCCAGCATTACTGCTTCGCAGAAGGAGGTGACGGCTATCCATTCCCTTTCGCTTCGTACCATGGCCTGGACCAGGGCCGGACGCGAGAGATCACCTCCGCCAATCGCCGCCATGAGGACACGGCGGTGCTCCGCCCAAGCCGGGCACACCGCCACCGCATCCTCCAGTCGATCCACACAATGGTAACACCCGGGCGTTTCCTTCCGCCTTATCCGAAACAGGAACCTCCCGAAACTGCCATGTCCGGTGAGGACATGCGTCAGGCGGAAGGCGAGGACGCCGTGGCGCCTCTCAAGCCACTCTTCAAAAAGGGGACTTACCGACACAATTGTGGCGTGCCCTGCGCTGGGTTACGACAGTCGCATTCGCCATGCCGCACTATGGAAAATATAGGTCGGTATCGGATCAAAAATCTGTAACTTCATGAATTTTTGTTGTATCGTGATGAAATTTGGCACAAATATGCAGCAAGGTTCGGAGATTCGAACGATGTGTAGTTTATAGGGTTTTCTTGTATATCTATGTATGTTTTTTTGCATAGAATGAAAGAAATGGGAATAAATCACGAAAAAAATAGTTAAAAATTGATTTCAAGTGGAATACAAGTTTATAATGACTAAAAAGATTAAACCATGGTTAATTACAACAAGCAAAGTAAACAAAATATATATATATGAAAAAAAAATACTAAATTAAAATCATATTACTAATAGGTACATCCTATACTCTGGCTGCAGGAAATGATGTAGCTAGGTACAAATATAAGTAATAACTAAATATAAATATTATTTTTAACTTATACCACTTCAGGATCAGGGTCAGTAAATGTGGGTTCACTTTCAGGTGCCACGTTTAAAAGACTTAGTGCCTCTTCTTCAAGTTCTTTCACATTTCTTACGTACGGTTTTCTCAAACTTGTTATATATGGATCTGACGTGTATAAAAGCGTTTTAAAGACATCTTCATTTGTAGCAGATCGGGAACATTTTCTGGCATGATGAAGTCGTATGTTTCTGTAGTCTTTGTTGCGAGACTCTTGTGCGTCTTCCGATAGCTGTCCAATAGGAAGCACCGCAAAATGTTTGATAACGTTTTGCCCGTGTATGAGTATTTTATGAACGGAGGATGGCATATAATACCAATCGTAATTACTTACATAGATTCTTGCAGTTTCTATTGCATATTCCCCAAATTTTTCAGGGTCGATCATCATTCCAGAAGAAAGAACTTGCAAGATAATGTATAGGCGTTTAATCAATGCCTCATCTACACCTGTTATTTCCGATGAGCAAGTGCTATTATAGAAGAATCTTCGTGCGGTATTGCCATCGTTCGTATTCCCGCTAACTTGCCGAGGTTTGTCGACGATTAATCCCAACTCCTCCCTGAAACGTTTTTGAACAACTTCTTTCTTTTCTTTTTTTAATCTCTTATTTTCCTCAGTTGAAGCAGACCAAGTCTTAAACGTAAGATTATAGGAAATATGCAATATCATTTCCATGCAGCGAATCCAGGCGTGTAAGGTGGACAATCCGTATTGGTAGGCGTTTTCGTTTTCGGGTCTGGCAGTTACTTTCGATAGGTCATTCATTAGCCGTGGAGTAGCCCCACATATCGTGCATGTGGAACCAGATGGAGTATCTGTAAGGACCTGAGCCACCTTTCCATCGATCATCGTTAGAAATAGTTCATGCTTCACATTTACTACAACACCATCTTTGTTTATAAGTGATGCTTGTGCAGCCCTAATTTGTTTTTTAATATCATCAACAACTGCCTTGGTTTTTTCTGGAGTTTCCTTACAAAACTCAATAGAAATGGGTCTGCAAAAACGGACAGATGAAGGTACCGGATTTTGCCAAACAACGGATCCCGATTGCACATCAACTAATCTGATGGGGACTAATGAAGTGATGAACAAATTGGCATCTGAAATTGTTTCTGACTCTTCTGCAAGTATTTGCTTGTATTGGCTTTGACCAGATGAACCATCACATCCCCATTTAGAATAAAGGATCAATGTTCTATGTTGTTTTTGGAAAACAGAATCGATTTTTAAAATTCTAGCAGCAGTATGATCCAATAAATCTTGTATATTAATCACTTTAGCATAAGTATTCGTGATTTCGATTGTAGAAGATGGTGGATAACAGGATCTTTTTATTTCTTGTATTTTGTAGTAAGGCGGGAATATACAACACTTTCGTTCGTTGGTTAAGTTTTTCAGGTACATATATTGTGCTTTTGTTAGATCTAAATCTATAAAAGCACTCAATGCTTCCGTATCGGAAAGAATCTTCATCTGGTCTGAGTCGTTCCACTTACTTGAGATATCTAATTTCTTTTGAGTGTCAGCGGTTCTTAATTCTTCGACAAGATGAGCTTCTGTGTACTCACGTAAAGCCCGTAGTCCCTGCAGATAGGCGTTTTTTATATGCTCGAAGCCATAGTCTTGGAGTAGAAGAGTGTTTTTCCTCTTCTTGGTAGATTCTGAGGAGTCTCCATAAGCCACGCATGCTCGTCCTCGTTGGCCAGATGTTGATGGCGTAGAATATTGTTCAGAATCCGGTAAATTTAACGAATACCTTGAGTCCAACCAAGTACAATACTTCTGTAAAAATGTTTCTTTTTTCCGAGATGCCAGGGCCCAGCGTTTGTTGAAAATAGGAAGAATGTGCCTTTGTATGTCACTAATTATAAAACACAAGTTGTTTTCAGAAACATTCAGCTTTTCCACTAAAACTTTGGATAATGATTCCATGGTCTTGCCGCCCTCTATATAGGGGATTATGAAGTCTCGTTTGGTACAGCTGAAGGAAGACATTTTAACACTTCACAATCTGCAGAAATAATAGGCGTAGATGAGATTTGCTTCACTTGAAGTTACACTGATGTAGATGGTTCGAATAGTTTTTGCTTCCCTTTAAATACTCATTTTACAATATCGAATTGGTACCTACATCATTATTATCTTGTAATTTCCCACGCAAACCGAGTGCAAATTTGATAAGGTCCCTTTGTTATCACGAAATAATGAAGAAAATATCCAAAAAGTTCTATATTGTTCATGTGAATGGTGTCAGTGGTAAACCGCAAAAGATACTAATTTTCGGGTTCTGACTTTTATCAGTTTTTTTCTCATATCTTCTAAAACCGCAAATATCCGCAGCTGATTTTTTTTGCATTCTATTTATGAATAGTTAGACTACTAGTCGACACAAAAAGTAGCGCTTGGGCAAACGTGGGTAATACTGAAAACCTTCGACGAAAAAACATACAAGTGAAAAAAAAGGTATGTCACTTTTTAAGTAATTACTGAAATATTTTTCTTTACTTTTAAAATCATTAAGCTGTATCGCAAAAAGCATAAAATAACCTTTCTAAAAATGTATAATACTGCATATCTGTACCAAGTATTTTTTTCACAATATGGTATTGAAACATGTATACGCAAAGACTTGAGTTTGGCACTTCTGTCTTCTATGTAGGTATTTCTATCTAAGAAAAAAAAAATAATTTCGCGTATTAAGAAAAAAAATCGTAATGAATATTATAATTTGACTATTAGAAAACCTAAAAGAATAGCCATATTAGCCAAATTATGATATTCGTAAAAAGCATTTTTGATATGCGCTTGTTCTACCATTTTCCATAGTGTGCCGCCATGAGATTCCGCCGGAGCTCAGCTCTGGCGTTTCGCCTCACGCCACTCCCAAATGTGCACGAGAACCTTTGCCTCCAGATTCCATGGCGGCAATTCGGCAAGGAGGCTCGCTGGGTCGCACGAGACCGTGCGGTATCCCCCGACCAGCTGGATGGCCATGACCCTCTGGGACGCGTTCAACCTAACGCTAACGCTAACGGTGCTAACGGCTCGGGTTCTCCACCCAGTCATCACTGTGCGGGACAAAGTACGAGTCAGCGACCACGGCGATGTTAATCGACCACTGCGCCATGCTCTGGAGTAACAGATCCTGAGTGGCAACGTAATGGCTGACTGGCTGGAGGAAGCGTAATGGGGCCATTATTGGCACTCCATAGCAGCCCCCTCCCGAGCCCCCTGCGACTGCCCTGTCGCGGTGTTTGCGGCGGCTACGACAGTGGAGGCGGCAGTGGCGGCAGCAGTGGCGGTGGGTGCGGCGGTGACGGCGATGACAGCGGTGGCGGCGGGCTTGCCACTGCCCGGTGATCGGCCAGTTTGCCAGCTGCCGCACATAAAAAGCAGTGCCGCGTTACACGAGTCGGCCTTGTGACCGGGCTGACCACAGCGAAAGCAATAATCGCTGCGGTCTACCTCCGAGGTGCATTACACTCCTACGTGGTTGCCCACCTGGCAGCGGAAGCACCTCAGAGGCCTGGGTTCCAGCAGTTTATCCTGCGCGGAAACTCAGCTCACCAGGAGCCTTCGGCCCTCCCCTGCAATTTTTCTGGCCGCCGACATGGGGAAGCTCACCGTAACGGCTCGCATCCCTGTGGGGTCAGGACGGATGTTGCCCACCCTCACTTACTCGGCAGAGCACCCCTCAGTCCTAACAACTGCGGCCACCACCTCAGCCTCCGTCACACAGTCGTTCAGGCCCAGGATGCGCATGTCAATGCACTTGGTGGGCCTGGATACTCGGGCCTAGTCCACATTTAGGGAAGCCTTGAGCCTTTCGGCCAGAGCGTCAGCGGTCGGGCCGCTGGCCGCACCGGGCACCTCCAGCATCCGGGCCCCAGTGGCAGTGACCCTTACCCGGATGCCATTGGCGACGCCTAGCTCCTGCAGGTTCACCACCGCCCTCGCCTTGGCGATCACGTCGCGGTAGGACACGCCCTTCTTCTCGGCTTCTGGCTGTAGTGTGATCACTACAGCTGCGGACTTCGGGGCGCGGAGCCTAGCCGCGACGCTTCGCTCCTTGCGCCGCTGCCGCGTCTCTTTACGTTTGGCCGCCCTTACTGCCTTACCCACCTTCTTCCTCTCCCCAGCCACTTGCCATTCGGCGTCGGCCGGAGAAGCATTAGGAGGTGGGGAGGGCGGCCGTCCCGCCGCCAGGGCTGGGGCCCTCGCGCCTGCGTCGCCACCCCACCTTTCTTGGGCTTGGGCGGCGCCGACTTAGCCAGAGGCGGCCTCGCGGGATCCGGTACTGGCCCGCCTTTCGACCGCCCTGCCATTCCTGGTTTGGCCGCAGCGGCGGCAAACGATACCTGCCGGCTCGCCGCTAGCGGGGGCGCAGGATAATGGCCTCCAGAGTGGAAAACCGACTCTGGAAGGCAGCCAGCTCCCGCCGTACCAGGGTCAGAACCCGGTCCTCCGCAGGCACTGGCACCGGCCGGCCTTGCCTATGCTGCACCCCCTCCTGGGGCACTTCCAGGGTGCCGGCTGTCTGGAGGCCGGCCAGGTCCACTCGGAGCACCTCGTTCTCCTTTCGGAGAAGCTCCATGACGGCTGTCAAGCAAGCGACCTCCGCCCGCATCTCGGACATCCCGTCCAATGGAGGCCCGAATTGAATGGCCTCCACTGCCTCCATAATGGAAGCCGCGGCAGCGGGTATGGCCTTGTCTCTAGAGGACTGAATTCTCTTCAAAGCCACACCCTTTAGCGCGGCCCTTTAGTCGCTCAGATTTGGAGCCGCCAGCAACCGATTTGAAACCGCCAGCGGCGTCCGGCTCATCGCCTGACGGGTCCGAGAGGGCCGCCCTGCTGCTGGTTGCCCAGGGGTGGTGCCCTTCGGTGGCGAGCCTGTCGGCTGTCTGGGCCGGCTCGGCTGGGCTGGCTCGGCTCGGCTCGCTGGCCTCCTGAGAAGTGAGCCCTCTGCCCATACCCCGCTCTTGCACCCCACCCTGCCTACTGATTTTTCTGCGGTTGGAGCTCTTCCCGCCATCAGAGGACGACCCCTGGCCATCCCCTGATTTGGGGCGCTTCTGAAAGAACTTTGAGTTCTTCCTCCCAGCAGACCCAACACTACACGCTCCGGGCTCTTGAATGAGCCCCTCGCGCCCGATGCGGCGTCGAACTCCGACCCCGCATGACTCCCTTCGTCTCCACTACTTTCCTGTTGTTTTTTTTTTGTTTTTGTGTTTCCATAATATTGTTCCCACGAGTGTGGGGGATGTAAAAAGTCGATCCTAGGTTCACCTCCTGTCCCTAGGCAAGTGTGCATTTGTAACCCAACCAGAGGGTCCACTGGTACTCTGGCTGGGGGTGCGCTCGCGACTGTTGCGCCACCTACAACTACAAAGTTGTAGATGACACTACTCCTCAGCCATTCAAACCCTCGCCGCGTACCAAAGCTTGATATTAGAGGAAAATCAAACTGTCAAAAGTTAAAGGAAGACGTTTATTAACCATTTTCAAAAATCATCTACGTACATGAACTTTGACACCAGTTCTATCAAAATTGTAACCCTACAAATTACGAGGAATCTATGTCCATTTAATCAGCAATTTAACGAGGTACAAAAACTAAAACAATATTTAAAGGTGCCAATGAAGCAGTCGATAATGCTGGTAAAGGTCGAATTTGCAAATGGTTAAAATATTAAAAAATTGTGTGATAATCGAATTAATTAACAGCACCCTAATTACGTAACACACTATCTATCACAATCTGAATCATTTTGAAGCCTATTGCTAATCCATTGCTTCTTAAGTTTGAAAAAATTGGCTGCTTAACAACGTAAATCACGCAATGAATGTTGTTGAACTGTCAAAATGAAACCCATTCCTACTGTTAGTGTGTTACATAATTACCCCGCTGGTTTATGCCATCCCACTACTTTCTAACCTCCCAATAATCCATCATACGTTAGGCACCCAGGTTGTCATGACCAGATTACAAGTCGCGGACTGGCTTAAAAGCCAGTCCGCGACTTGTAACCAGACACTAACTTGACAGACTTGTCCATACAGAAGAGACGTGAGACCGGACGGGACGTAGAAAATAATATGCAGATGGCGCATCTGTGACTTGTTATTTCTGTATATTTTGTGCCAGATCGCCTTAATATGTTTTGTATGAAGAATACAAATGTCCTCGTCTCACGTCTCTTCTGTGTGGCCCGCGCCTAAGTTTTCAACATGACTCGCGGTCTACTCGCTGGCTGGTCACAGTTCACTTGTCGCTTATTTCGCGTATATTTAAATAAACAGCGTACGTACTTACTCTTAACTGTTTGACATTATGTCGGCTTTTGAGGCTTTTGTAAAAAAAAAACCTAAAAAACGTCATAAAATATGAAATTCCGTGGCTTTCCACGCTACTAAAGAAAACTGAGCGGCCCGCTTTATTGTTTTTTTTTTTTACGCAGGAAGAATTGTCAATGTATTTTCAAATAAATCACAAGAGGAACAAGTGACAAGTGAACCTTTACCAGCAAGTACACCGTGAGTCATGTTAAAAACTTAAAAGCCGCTCCACGACTGTGTGACCCTGGCAATGACAAACTGGGTGCCTAACGTTTGATGGATTGCTGGGAGGTGAGAAAGTAGTGGGATGGCATTCAGTTAATTAATTCGATTATCACACAATTTTTTAATATTTCAACCATTTGCAAATTCGACCTTTGCCAGCATTATCGATTGTGGGAATTCGAATTGGGAATGGGAAGCCGTCACCTCCTTCTGCGAAGCAGTGATGCTCGCGAAGGAGGAGGCGGCGCGCGTGAGGCAAATCAAATCAAATCAAATCAAATGTTTATTTGTAGAGCATAGGTAATATAAAAGGTGTACATAATAAAATATAAGTTCGCCATGTCTAGCCGATAGCGGCATACAAATATTAATTATTTATAATGTCCTTACAACTAAATTAAAAAATAAGCAACACAATATTAAATGATTTACATGCAGATAATTACATTATTATTAAATTGAAAAAATGTTAAAATATTACTAATATTATTAAAGCACATATTTATCTACAATTTATTTGAATATTTATTCAAATTATAATCGGTTAGGTATTCTTGTACTGAGTAATATGCCTTCTGTGTCAGGAATTTCAGCAGCGATTTTTTAAATTCATTTAACTCATTTTTTTCTCTGATGCACCTGGGTATTTTATTGTATATTTTGGGTGCCATACCTACAATGCTTTTTTCATAAAGGGCAGTCTTGTGTGAGTAGGAGCAAATGTCCATATTACGGCGTTTAGATTCTACAGCTTTGAATGTTTCCGAATTAGTTTTTACGAACAAAGCTATCTCATAAATATATAAGCAAGGCATGGTAAGTAAATTAAATTTCCTAAAATATGGTAGGCAGCTGTCAGTTGATTTTAATTTAAAAACTGATCTAAGGCATTTCTTTTGCGCTTTGAAAGCGACGAGTCTATCAGTGGAATTTCCCCAGTACATAATGCCGAACCGTAGTGTAGAAACTACATATGCATTGTACGCTACTAGAACGGCAGACTCATTTACTATTTTTGATAAATTGTATAGGGCATATGCATATTGATTTAGCTTTTTGGCAACGGTTTCAATATGGGATTTCCATGATAGGTGATTGTCTAAATGTAATCCTAGAAAAGTAGCAGTATCAGTTTCAGCGATCCTTTTATTTTCGTAGGTAATATTAAGTTGCACTTGATTTTTCCGCTGATAAAATAACATTATTTTGGTTTTTTCTAAGTTTACTTTCAATTTATTTATTTCTAACCAGTTTATTATGGATTGAAGGGAACTATTAATATCATTTTCGAAAGTATGTATGTTTTCACATGGGACTATGACAGTGCTATCATCTGCAAAAAGAACGGTTTGATGTTTAATACATTTTGGTAAATCATTAATGTATACAATGAATAGCAAGGGCCCGAGGACACTTCCTTGGGGAACTCCACATGTAACATATCTAGTCGACGACGTATAGGTATCTTCTACTTTTGTTTTTGGGCAAACCTTTTTTAAGACAGTGACTTGCTTTCTGTCAGATAAGTAGGATTTAATTAATTTTAATACATTGCCCCTTACGCCGTAACCTTCTAACTTACGTAGTAATAATTCATGGTCTACATGATCAAATGCCCTTGACATATCCATTAGTATGGCTGCGATCGGTGTTTTTTTGTCAATATTGACTATGATTTTTGAGAGTAATTCAAAGACTGCCTTATTTATTGTTTTATTTTTACGAAAACCATATTGCTCTTTAGTTAGTATATTTTGTGATTCAAAGAAAGAATATAAAGACTTGTTTATGACATTTTCGAATACTTTAGACAGTACTGGGATTAGAGCTATTGGACGGTAATTTTGAACAGCTGTTTTATCACCTTTTTTATGCAACGGTTTTATTATTGTCAATTTTAATTTACTTGGAAAGTGACCGTTTTCTATACACAAGTTAATTATATGATTCAGTACGGGTGCTATACTATTTGATACTAGTTTTAATATTTTTGTACAAATACCGTCGTAACCTGTACTATTCGTGTTTTTTAATGAATTTATAATTTCATATAATTCTCGAGGATCAGTAGGTGCCATAAACAACGATTTAGGGTAATAGGTTTGGCTTGGGAAGCTATTGCTATTTTTATTACAAGACGTTTGCTTTACTGAATCTATATAGTAGTCATTAAAAGCCGTAGTGATTTCTGTGGGATCATGAGCTATTTTACCATTAATATTTATTTTATTCAAAGGTTCTGAAGGAAAGTTTGTTTTGCAATTATTGATTACGTTCCACGTAGCTTTACTTTTATTTTCAGCATTATTTATTTGATAATTATTTTGTGCTTTTTGAGTTAAGTATATAATTTTTTTAAGTCGTTTTGTGTATTGTTTTAGTAATAACTTATTATCATGAGTAGGAGATCGCCTATATTGCCAAAGTATATCTCTTTTTCGTTTACTGCAGGTTCGGATACCTTTAGACAGCCACTTGGGGTTTTTTTTAATAGAAATCTTTTTTCTTAAAAAAGGAAAACATAGATCATAGAATAATTGGAACGTATCGTGAAATAAATTGAAAGCTGTCTCAGGGTCTGTACTTTTGTAGATTTCGTCAAAACTAAGATTACGCATGCAGTCTAGAAACTTAGCTCTGTTTTCGGCACAGTAGTCACGATTTCTTACATACCAGTATTTAATAGAACACGTCTTTTTTACCGGGCATCTGAAGAGCTGAGCCGTATGATCAGACAAATCAAAGTCAAGAACTTCACCACGGCTACCTTTAACATTGTGCATAATATTATCAATACATGTGCCACTAGATATACGAGTAGGCTGCTTTATACTCGGTCTAATATTATAATTTAGAAGCAAATATTCGAACTCTGTAGCCAATCTCGTGTTTTGAAGAATATCGATGTTAAAATCACCGCATATTACAATTTTTTTATCACCATGTCGAAATAGTGTTAACATACGATCTAGTTTTCCAAAGAAAACTGCTGTTACTTCTTTACTATGTTTTGGAGGTCTATAAATACAAATAACCACCAACCGATGATCTGTTAGTTCAACGGCACAACATTCTATGATATCTGAGACACAATTTTTTTTGACATCTATGATTTTATATTCATGGATAGGATTAATTAATATACACGTACCCCCGTTTCTTGTGCTTCGTGACGAAAACGTTGCTATTTTATAGTTAGGTAAATTTAGTTGTGTGGTGTCGTCTGTTTTCATATTGTGCTCTGTGATACAGATGAGATCAACCACCTTTCCTTGTTGTAGGAGATCATTAAGGTGAATGCTCAATTGGCCTGATTTTCCTATCAGCCCATTAATGTTCTGGTGCAAGATAAATATGTGCTTATACACGAAAAAAATCTTTATGTTTGTTATCAACTTTTACACGATACGTTGACTGAGAATCATTACTATTATTCGTAGGGGTATATTGTGGATTAGAACCAAGACAATATTCTTCATTTGTGGATTGATCCTTTCTGTATCGATCCCTATGTATATTACATGGTGTCAATTCTACATTATAGTCAATATCTTTCATCAACAACATTACATTTTCAAAAATTGATTTTATACCTCTGTTATTTACTCTACCCGAGTGCTTATAAAACATATTGAAATCTGCTGTTAAATCTGAATTCGAATCTATATAATAAGCATGCTGATGGCTAATTAAATCTAGGTATATCAAATTATTAAATGTTTCTATTCGCCAGTTATATAAAGAATAACCAAGTTTGTAGGTAGGAAAACAAATAATTACATTTGTATGTGTTATGTTCTGTAGTATCTGTCGAACGTAAAAAACAATTTCAAAATAGTTTTTTGTTATTCTAAAGTCTTCCGCACCTATTAAGATAATGCAAAAGTCTCTCAAAGTAAAATCACATAACTTAGTTTCCAAGCCACAAAGAAGTTGTTCGGTGTCTCCATTGGTTTTCAGGTAATGACAAATTTCGTAGTCATGATTAATAACGCTTTGAGCCACTGCTAAGACTTTGTTTTTGCTGTCCGTGCTCAACAAACATATTTTACTCTTGGTTGAAGACGGCGGCGGCACCCGCTGAGTGGTTATAATTTCACTAGTTTGCTGACCATCCGTTTGGAGATCTGTCGAATTGACATTTTCCGTGCTTTTATGGGGGTATTGGGGTTGAGTGATCTGTAATCCCTCCAGACTGCAGATCGAGCCAGCTGTGTTGAACGATTCGTCTCTGGCATCGCTTGGCGATTGCGCTATAGCGACAGTGTCAGGTTGATGTAGCGTTGTAGGTTGAAGAATCAGGTTGGTTGGAGTAGAGGAACAGCTCGATCTTACAACATTCTTTTTACACGGAGACCTCGGTGTAAGACTCTTTCTATCTAACCAGTTCACTTTTTTATATGTATTTACGACTTTCTGGTACTCTCCAATATCCATCTTGAGTCGAAAATTTTCAGTGTTTAAATTTTCAATCTCCACATGAGCGCTTTCTAATTCTGTGGTGAGCCGTTTGATAGTTTCTTTATAGCTCTCAATTTCGTCGCTGTCATTAAGTGAGGTGTTAGGCATGCTCATCATAGTAGTATCAAGTAGTGTGGAATTATTTCTCAGATTAATACTAAATATATCGTCCGCTGAGTTAGCCCTTACTGGTTTTCTGACAGTAATGTTATTTATTTCGAGGTTTTGCATTTTCATTTCTTTTAAATTCCAAAAAATCCAAAAAAAAAAAAAAAAAAAAAAAAAACCAAAAAGTGATTTTCCGTCGCCGGGCTCGAACGCGAGGACACTAGATCCTTTCGACTGCCGGGCGGCTTACGCCGTTCGACCACCAGAGCTTCGAGAAATTGATGCGAAATAGTCGATCTGTAGCTGCTACTTTGACGTATTTATACGTGTGTCACTTGAGGTGTTCAAAGGTCAAAACACTTCGACACAAAGACAAAGAGATTAAAACGATCACTTTTTAAAAACTTTTAAATGTTTATGTTTATATCTTCGGAAACACTTGGCACACTGGTTTAGTTCTTTCACAGTTTGTTTTATGCATAATTACGCGTGTTTTAGTGTAACTTTTGGAGTGTTTATTAAACTTTAGACCACTTTTCGAAAATTGAATGTATAGGAGCACAGAAAACACGTCCACTCAACACGGAGTCCCCCCCGCGGCTCCCGGCAGAGGCAATCGCTACGCCCTCGCTCCCCTAATCGCCGTAGGAGGAGACACCCTGGGCGTCGGGAGTCGATTGCCGACTCCCGGCCAACGTAGGCGCTGGCTTGCGGACGGCGAGCAATGGGCAGCTGGCCGTCCGGCAAGGACCAGGCCCGGGTCGACGGTGCGTCGTTTTCCACGCGCGCCTCAAAGAGATGTCAGCACCATTGACGGAGTCCGATAAGGCCGACTGCCGGGGTGGCGGATTGTTCGAAAGAGTTACCGTGGCCCTGGCGCACAGGCAACTGAAGGAACACGGGTGGGTTTTAGTCAGTAAGAGTCTGACACGCCCTTCCGTCCGCCTAGAACGGGAGAAGTCATTTAAAAAAAAAAAGAACAGCTACCTTAACCGTTTTAGCTACAGGAAAAAGGTCTTAGACAGACTTTCCTTAAGACTTAGAGAAAGTTAGAAAGACTTTCCTTAACTTTTTGAGAAATTTTTATTTTGCGTTCACAGATTTTGAAAAAATGTACAGTCAGCAGGAAAATAGGCAATCGATCATGTTTCATATAAGGATCAAAATCCCTATTGGACGCACTGAGGTTTGAATACTACAAAAGTCAGAAATCGCAGAAAACATTTCCCATACATTTCGTAGGAAATGAGACTACAACTTATTGTTTTACCATTTATAAACTGACAGCTATAAAAAGACTAATCGATTTTGAACTTAACTATCAACATTTTAGGGTTAAAATCGTTTAGAGAAATTTGACAGTTTCGTGTAGCTTGACCTGCTGGCGACTGTACGTAGATGATTTTTGAAAATGTTTAATAAACTTCTTCCTCTAACTTTTAACTTTAAGATGTTTTAGAAAACTTAGTTACATTAGAAGGTTTTTAAAGTATTAGGTACCCAATGGCATAGCAATGATGGCCATTCAATTGAGAGTTAAGAGAAAAGTTATATTTAGTGACAAATTCTGGAAAAAAATACATAAAAATTGGGTTTTCTCAAATGCCATGAATTTTCGCCTAGGCTTCATGGGGTGCAAAATTTTTGGAAATGGGTTACACTATCACGGGAAGGAATACGTCAAAATACAAGTCAAGGTATAATAATCACCAAATATCAGTGATACATATATTTTTGAAAAAGTTACAAAAAAAAAACAACATTCACTATGTAAAAATTGGAGCAGCTCAATCGCAAGCCTTTTTTTTGTCCTCAATATAATCTTTAACGGGTATAAAAGCTTTCTGACGCAACTTAGGTACGTTTTATGAATAATTTGAATTTATTAAGGCTTAAGTAGATCATGAACGTGGATTGGAAGTTTATTATAAAAGCGTATACCAATGACATCTGAACGAGCCACCTATTTTCTTAAGCAAGGCTACAACAAATTTGTGTTTGGTCCTAGTATTTATATTAAGAACTAGCACTTTGCCCGCGACTTCGTCCGCGTGGATTTCGTTCTAATAGATAGAACACAAACGACCAGTGGTCTACTTTAGCCCTGGATTAAAAGAGCTGGAACTCATGGGGAGAGGCCTTTGCTCAGCAGTGGGATGATACAGGCTAATAGTAATAGTAGTAGTAAAAAAATTAATAGAATTTTTCAAATAAACAATGTCTTCAAATAAACAGTACTCCTTTTTCACCACGACAGAACTTGTTTAAAAAAAAGCGTTTGGTACTTTTCCATTGTATGATTTAACATTATTTATACCCATTTTCGAGTTAATTAAAGCAAGCAGTAAAATTCAAACTTTATTACCCATTTCCACCCCGTTAGGAGTTGATTTTTTAAAACCCTAAATCTCATTATTTTTATTTTTTTGTTTTAATTATAGTGCTGAGTTTCGAGTTAATCCGAAAGCACGTTAAAAATTTTCCTTACTTATTAACTTTGTCACCCCCCAAATCTTCGGTGACGGATTTTTTTTTAACTAAAAGTGACAATCTTTATTATTATTTTACTGAGGCAAATATTGCCAAATTTCAAATTTATTAACCAAAGGAATAAGATTTTTCATAATAGCTATATCCCGTCTTTTCACCCCTACGGGGCGGAATTTTGATAAACTGTTTGGGATGTTTCTATAACTTTACTTAAATATTATTTATACCAATTTTTTAGTTAATCAAGCCACGTAGTAAAATCCTCCCCTTAAAAAAATAATTATGTAACTACTCCTTTTTGCCCCGTGAGGGGTCGATTTTCGAAAGACCCAAAACTTATCATCATTTCTTTTCTGTCAAAAGTATTAATACTGAGTTTCAAGTTACATAATCGGACCGCGCATTATAATTCTTAAGCAAGTATTCGTGCCAAGATTCAAGTTTATTAACCAAATTAATAAGATTTTCATATAAACTATATCCCCTCTTTTTACCTATGTGTGTGGGATTTTGATAAATCGTTTGGGATGTTTCCATAACTTGACTCAAAGATTATTTATACCAATTTTAGAGTTCATCAAGCCACGCAGTAAAATTTTCACCTGTTAAATTGCCTACCCCGTTAGGTATATTTTCGCAAAACCCTGATAGACTTTATTCTTTATTTTGGTCTTACGTATAAATACAGATTTTCGAGTTAAACGGACCCCGCGTTAAAATTCTTCCATACAAACTTTGACACCCCCAATCTCCCTTTAGGAGATAGTTTAGAAAGACAAAAAAAATACAAACTTTATAATTTATTAGATAATTATAGATAATTTAATTCGTGCCAAGTTTCAAGTTTATAAACTAAAAACATTAAAAAATTCATACAATTAAAATCCCCCCTTTTCACCCCCTTAAAGGTCTAATTTCCAAAAATCCCTTCTCAGTGCTCCCCTACATTATATATGGAAGCCGTGTGCAAAATTTCACGTTCCTAGACCCAGTAGTTTCGGCTGTGCGTTGATATGTCAGTCAGTCAGTCAGTTTCTCCTTTTATATGTATATATAATAGACACATAAACCTAACGAAACTTTAAAACAATATTTTACTTGGAGAGAGCGCAGAAATTTCGACATTTTGGCTTGATGAAACATTACGCACCCCTTCAGTAGATCGCACACAAGCGATCAATGCCTGAGCAGGTCGCTAGTAAGTTTAAGTATGTAGCCATTTTAGTTACAAAAAATTCAATCAGTAGGTAGGTACTTACTTTTGTGGCAAGAAAGCTATGGTCAGAGGCTTCATTTAGAAACGTTCCCACATTTTGAGCTGTGAAAACTTTTGATTTCTTAGCACGATGACATTCCGATTTCCTTTTTAAAAATCGTCCTGTAAAAATCGTCGTAGGCTTTCATATACGATTCCTTTGACTTTTCTTGGAGTAAATTGTTGGCAATGCCAATGGCTTCGGATTCAATTTACTCCGGAGTCAAATCACTATAGTCACTCGACATTTTTAACAGCAAAGCGATTTGCAGTACTCGCGTTTTTTATTTGTGTTCTATATTTTTAATTTGTTTTCTACTCTCGGTGGCCCGTTGGATTACCAAACAATTTTTTTTTTAGTGCAGCACCCTAATTACGTAACACACTATCTGTCACAATCTGAATCATTTTGAAGCCTATTGCTAATCCATTGCTTCATATGTTCGAAAAATTTGTCTGCTCAACAACGTAAATAACACAATTAATGTTGTTGAACTGTCAAAATGAAACCCATTCCTACTGTTAGTGTGTTACGTAATTACCCCGCAGGTCTCAATGGTAATTGCCTGGGATTAGTATGTACTTTGAAAAATGTTTGTATACGATTTTTACTTGTGGTTCCAATGTTCCAAATTCAAATCACATTAATGACCGCAGCAGGTCATAATGAAATTCAGTACAATATTAATGCCGGCTAGACCCCTGCTTTAATGACGTACTTTAGGTAAGGTTTGCAGGCATGACATGTAATTTGACATGGTCGTACAGGTGCTGTGAAAAATTGTTTATAATAAGAGTTGAAATTTAGAATTTTAATACTAGGTTTTTGTGTCGTCACAAAGCTTGTGACGCGTCTCTCCCCTTGTGACACGATGTCACACTTTGTTTACCCCCTCCCTCCCCCCCTAACGTGTGACGTAATTTATGGATGGCCCCAGCAGAGGTCACTGCACTCATCATAATGACCAACTATTACTATGGGACCAAAGCAGAATTAATAGTGAAAACAGAAATCAGCCGTTCAGTAGGAACAGGGACACTTGGTGACCTCATACCTCATTAACTGATCCTCCTTGAATACTAATGAATAGACCTTATTACAGTCATAATTAAGCAACTTTTCTTTATGTGTTCGGCCGGTGCAAAATAATAATTTCGCGATACATTCAACAGTTATAATACCTTCTTGTAATTGTGTAACTTTTCAACACGCTTACTCGTAAAGTGGCTCTATTGCACCGCTTGTTCGTTCACAATGATTCTTTGAAACCGAGTGTTTTTGACTCATCGATCTGGCGCATATTTTTTTAATAAATGTGTTAATGAATATAACTATTAGCTGGTCCAGCACCCTAATTACGTAACACACTATCAATCACAATTTAAATAATTTGGAAGGATATTGCTAATGCATTGCTTCATATGTTCAAAAAATTTGTTAACTCAACGAAATTAAAAAGCGCAATGAATGTTGTTGAACTGTCAAAATGAAAGCATTGAGTACTGTTAGTGTGTTACGCAATTACCCCGCAGGTCATTGCATGTATTATCATTTATCAAATATGCACTGATTTGCAACGAGTAATTTATGATGTAGAGTGTCCGGATGAATTCATTAGCCAGATTAATTTGAATGATACAGAAATGATAATTTGAAAAATAAGGAAATAATTACTTCTCATATTCTTTCTTTTAACCAATATTTATTTATTTGCATCAACTCAGCCTATTGCAGTGTAGCCTGTACTCCTCGGCCTATAGTAGTCGCTGGCCATAGGTCTCTTCCGAGATTAGCTGAAACGCCAGGTTTTCCGCCTTCTGCACCAAATTTGTCCTGGCCACCTTTTTAAGATCGTCAGTCCATCTAGCTAAGCTACGCTACGCTACGCTTACTGATGCACCAGTCTCGAGTATCGACTCGAGGATAGGTCTAATGCACCGGCTGTCGAAAGTCTTTCGAAAGATACGGCCGGCCCCTACTGTTAGCTAAATCCTTTTATGAAACTCCGAGGTTAGTTATCTTTTATGAGGCTCCGCCATAATGACGATTTCATTATCAAAGCGAAGATGTAAAATGTACTCGCTGTTCACGTAGATTTTCACGTTTGAGTTATTTAGAGGATATGTAACCCTCAGTTTTACCCGCTCTACCCAGTAGGATAGGCTTACACATGAGCATCTCAGCACTTCGATGTAACGCCGATATAACATCGTTTCACAGAATCCAGAACTGCCAATATATCGACGGATTCGATGGCTTTTTGTGGTCCACTAATAGCACAAAACACAACGGATACTTTTCGGTTTGCTGTAGAATTTTCTGAACAGTGTGAATGTTGTCCATAGTACTGAAGCCATTTTTAAAACTATGTTCTGGTGGCTGAAACTCGTCAAGTGTCTTGACGAGGCGGTTCATGACGACTACTGAAATGAGCACATAGACGTCACTCAGAAGTAAGAGGGTTCTAACAGTTCTCAAGCAAGGTTTTGTTATCAAGATTTCATCGTATTGTTGAAGAACAGAACCACGGCACTTCTATTCTATGCCTCGAGCGTTGTACCTTATTCAATGACGGTTTTAAAAAGACTTACTAGCTCTCAGGACTGGAACACCGCTCGCTTTTAGGAGCTCTGTCGAATTCCGTTATCACCAGCATCCGTGTTGTTCGTTAGCTGCTCAAGAGCTGTTTTCATTCTGGTATGTAGGCTCGAAAAGCACAGTAGCACACTGATCTGGCCATCTGCGTTCAGTACAAATGCCCGGAGTAACCCTTAACTTCTTTGAAGTACCCTTACTTATATAACAAATTCCAATATTGCACCAAATAAGTTGGGGCTCACTTGAACAATTACCTAATACCATATCTATTTGAGTTAAACCTAATTCGTAAGACCCGTTTAAATTCATCTGGGTCTTGGGGTAAATAAGTTATTATCGATTTTGTTGGCCCGATCGTTTCATTTGTAGTAAAACCCGGGGCTTCTCAAATACACCGTCTGAATTGAGGAGCCACCTTACAACTCAACAACGAGTCAACGGAAATTTAAAAAAAATATGCACTCAGGATTCTAGAGCCTCGCTTCGCTCAGGAGTTAACTAGACGTTAGAAGACTTCTTTACGTTCGGGATTCAATATAGCGCCCGTGACATAAGACACTGCTATATCCCCTTAGTGACAAATCTACTATTAGAACCTAGTGCACACACATCAGGGTTAAAAAGTAGGCTTCGCGTACTCCGATTGACTATCTACCTATTTATTTGTATTACCTGCCCCTTATTCGTACCGTACTGAAAATAAAAAATGTAACGTTCTTACTCGTACCTATTTACCTACTTAATAACTAGGTACCTATCTACAACATATTTGCCATCGCGTGCGTAGAAAACACACCGACATAATAACTATATGTTTTATTTTTTCAGGTGAATATGTCAAGGTACAAGCAACCTAAAAAACTGGAGACTCTAGCATTAGGAAGACTTGGAGATTGGGTGGCTCAACAGGCTGAGCAGCAAATGTTGCCAATCGCAATGCTTTCGCAGCGAGATACTAACGAAGCCCAAACAACACTGGCGCGCAATGTTGTGACCATACGGACGTATTTAGATATTAACGTTCCTTGGATGCTTCATGATTTATTGGTCCATGAAACTATCAGAGCATTGTCAGAACTCCTGGAAAAAACTAAGCAATCATTAGGATTTCGAGGTTGCATGGGAAAATTCGTCAGTCAAATGAATGTAATTATAAAAATGGCAGAAGTGTTATTTACCAAAAATTTAACTGTAGTTTCTATTGACACCATTCCAAAGATATTGCGGTCAGTATTTTATTCTAAGTTAAACATGCTAAACGGACTCGTTTGCCTTAATCTAGGTTCTCTATCCGGAGGTTGGAAAACTGCAGATATGGAAGATGCCCTAATTAAATCTTTAAAGGAACTACACTGCTTAAAATATTTAACTATGAATTATGACTGTACAAATAACATATTACAATGTATCGTTGACAATTGTAAATTATTAGAAAAATTGGATGTGTCTTGTTCGAAATATGTTACCAATGACAGTATAGATATTGTTGTGAAAATTAAAAACTTGAGAAGTATTCAATTATACAGAACTTTTGTGACTTTAGACGGCTTCCTTAAAGTGCTTTTAAAGTGCAAAAACATCGAAGATATAGGTAGATGTGACGAAATCGGACGACTTTTGGAGCACATTGACTTAAATTACTCTGAAGTGTTGACATTGAATTTGAAAACATATGTCAGTCGTTACGAGACAAGCAATCAATTGCAATTAGCAGTACAACTGTGTCCCTTTATAAGAATTATGACCGTTTTTCACAACAGAGATTTGCAAAGTGATTTATTAGTTCTTATAGGCCTAAAGGATCTTAGAGAACTTAAGTTGTTATCATGCGACTTCTACGCAGATCAGATAAAACAAGTTCTTCAAGTAAAGGGCTGTAATATTAGTCATTTACACCTGGAGCATGTTGATCAAATTGATTTAAACGCTCTGATGTATATAAGTCAAATGTGCCCTTTTTTAGAATCCTTAACCTTATACAATTGCACCTTAATACAGCACACGTCCTTGTATACAAAAAAACTAGAAATAACACCATTCCGTAACCTTAAAAAGATCACTTGTGTATCTACATGTTCAGACGAGCAAATATTATTTATTTTTACAAATTGTTTGAATATACAATTTATTCACTTAGGTACCGCAATACAACTTACCGACGACGTAATTTTCAAAATACTAGACAAAAATCCACTCATTTATTTAAAAGAACTGCGTATAATGCAAGCCGATTTCTTAACAATGATTTCCATAGAGAGAATCATACAGAGCTGTATGAGTTTAGAGATATTGGTAGAGTTAGATAGTTGGTCTCTGTTAACTGAAAATGATCGTGAGTATATTAGAAATTATATAAAAATTAATAATTATAACATAGACACATCTCCAATCAGGAGATATGATTCATAGTTATACACCTACCTACAGCTATATTAAACTGAACTGTACCTAAATAAGATATATACAATGTGTAGGTAACTGAATTAATGCGCATTAGTTGTTTGCTCAGAATCGTTTACTGAATCGATTTCTGTCATTTTTAGTCTAGGTATTTTTTTTCCCCCAAAATAATAAAAATTACGTAAATTACAGTCACACTTCCGCTGTACAGTCAAAACAAACCAAAGTGAACGTAGTACCTACTATGCTAGACCCTTATACGTGTGCGATTGTGTGCGTACCTATGTACATTTGTAATGTCACATTGTGACCACAATTTTCCCCCACAATCAGTAGTTATAAGTAATTTAATAAATGAAGAATGTTTTATACATATACGAGGGTCATTCAATAAATACTTAGCCTACAAAAAGTAAACGAAAATTTTGGAAAAGTGGCAATTTATTTTTCAACATAGTCTCCTTTTAGTTCGATACACTTAGCCCAGCGATGCTCCAACTTTTTTAACCCGTCCGAAAAATAGTTTTTGTCAAACTCTGCAAAATAGGCCTCCGTGGCGGCGATGACCTCCTCATTCGATCCATATCTATTCCCGGCGAGTGATTTTTTCAGATTAGGAAACAGAAAGAAGTCACAAGGGGCCAAATCTGGAGAATACGGTGGATGGGGCAGCAATTCGTAGCGTAATTCGACCAATTTGGCCATGGCAACGGCAGACGTGTGAACCGGTGCGTTGTCGTGGTGAAACAGCACTTTTTTCTTCGCCAGATGGGGTCGTTTTTTCTTTAATTCGGCGTCGAATCGGCCTAATAAATCGGCATAGTAAAGCCCTGTAATTGTTTTACCCTTCTCGAGGTAATCGATGTAGATCACACCTTGTGAATCCCAGAAAACGGTGGCCATAACTTTTCCGGCCGATTTTACAGTTTTCGCCTTCTTTGGAGCACGTTCCCCGGTCTGGATCCATTGTTTTGATTGCTCCTTGGTCTCTGGTGTGTACCAGTGGATCCAGGTTTCATCGACGGTCACAAAACGACGCAAAAACTCCACTGGATTCATCTTAAACAGCGCCAAACACGTCTCCGATGTGGTCTCACGGTTGCGCTTGTTTTCTGGTGTGAGTAAACGCGGCACCCATCGCGCCGACAGCTTTCTCATGCCGAGTTCCTCGTGAAGAATATGATGCACTGTTCCTTCTGAAATGCCTACAGTCTCAGCTAGCTCCCGAACCTTCAATCGGCGATCTGCCAATACGAGATCATGGATTTTTTTAATGTTTTCCTCCGTAGCAGCTGTTTTCGGTGCACCTGGACGTGGTTCATCAAAAACCGACGTACGGCCACGTGCAAACTCGTTGAACCAATTCTTGACGGTGGCCATCGATGGAGAAGAGTCACCGTACACAGCATCCAAGCGCTCTTTGATTTCGATGCGCGTTTTCCCTTCCAAAAATAGGAATCGAATCACCGAACGATATTGCTCTTTTTCCATTTTTGTAAAACCGATCGACACGTTCGCTTCCATAAGTTGTCAAATTAAAACAAATGAAGGGATTGGAATGAAAATTTGAAAAAAGAATTAAAAAAGAATGTGCTACACTGTGGTAAAACTCTTTTGAAACTACAGCGCCCTCTGGCGATGAGGCTAGGTACTTATTGAATGCACCTCGTACTTATAGTAAAAATTATGTGTTTGTAATATGATTATAACATAATATTCTAATTGGGGTGTTTGGTGGCACGTGCGTTAATTCCGGGCCATGTTGTATACTTATATCCTATACTTATACGATTGTAAAAAAAAAAACAAAAACTGAATGCTTGAGATCCCTATTGAAGAAACAGAAAACATTCTGACGAGGATAAGATAAAAAAATCGGTAATTACATCCACACTCTTACACATATACACACACGTGCACACCTCTCACACCTAGAGCTGCTATATTGATGTATTATTTAGATTTTTTATAAGCCCTCTTTTAGCTTATTAGTCTTAGTCATTGTTAAGCTACCACTGAGACAGCTCCGACACAGGTACTATTGTAACTTACTGGGGATGCCTCAATTTATGTATGACACAATTTTTAAGTTGAAATAAATATCTTTGTATTTTGTTTTTATATACTTTTTGTTATTTTTTCTTAGGTCCGTACTATTCGTACCAACATGACGAGTATACGACATATACATTTTAGAGGTAGTTACAGAGAAATAAACTTTCCGAAAGTCATTCGAGCTAAAGGATAAACAAGTAAAGTACAGTTCGGGCAAATAGTACGCAGTGCCATTTTCTAGCATCGGTCAGGGTCCCTCAGGGTAGCTTGGTTGAAGGGAGAGATTGCAATTGGGGCACCATCTGCAAGCCGCTTCACTTGCTCTAAACTAAAAGCAACGATTGAAAACTCAGGTGAAAAGATTTTTTGCGATCCACATTTGTGGATCAGCAGGACAACTTGACAAAACATCGAGATTTCTTGATTATAGGTAGAATTATGTAAGTATAATAATAATATTGTTTGTTCTTTTTTTGGTGTACATTAAAGTATAAGTATACAAATAAATATATATTCCAGAATAAATTCTCTAAATGATATTGAAAACCGCAACAAAATCTGTAGTATAACAACGCGGTCACACAAACAGACACGAAAAGCGAGTTTAATTAATAAAATCGAGGTAATTGTATAGATGACATTCTAACCTTACGTTATTGTTATCTGAATTAGTGAACATTCGCCATTAATAATAATATATATGGCGCAATATCTGGTCGGTGCCTGTCAGTCACACCGAAGGCGATTGGGCTCGGAGAGTTGAGCGAGCTTGCGATCCAATACCAGAAATGGGGGCTATTACCATCTGCCCCCAAGATGTAACTCGTGCAGTCCGTCCGCTGCCTAACTGGAAGTCTCCAGGGCCGGACGGACTGCAAAACTTTTGGATCAAATGGTTCGTTGGGTCGCACGCTCGCTTGGCGGCTCAGTACCAGACTGCTTTGGAGTCTGGTTCGCTACCCCAGTTCCTAACAACAGGAGTTACCCA